>JASCIT010000005.1:10000000-20000000 GCA_036711955.1 Digitonthophagus gazella
AGCAGGCAGCCCAGGAAGTTAGGATTTCGTGTGCATTGTCGAATCAACCACTGGCAGAAATTTATCCGCTTGTTATAATTTTCTGGTAACAAATGTTGCAGATGAAACATTGAAACAATGTGACAATTTTCTGGTGTTGGTAGTAGGAGATAGCTGAAGCATTGAGTATTCTTCAACGTTAGCAGTTCGTCAAAATCTTTTTCGACCAGCGTTTTGTCGTTGTGGTTTTACCGTACCAGTTTCCCTAAGACGTCTTTCAGTGGCTTCAAACGTTTTCCGATTTGGTAGCCTCCTAGTGTCTGTTTGTTTTTCAAAAGTGAATAAATTTGTGGTGGCTCCCATGATAATACAAAATGGAAGTCTTGTTACTTACAGTAAAAGAGGTTACTTATTTACACGAACAGTATCTAATACTAATCGGTTTAATCATCTGTCAAACACAAAAGAGCTTTGGAATTGTAATCCACGGCAATCTGGTTAAATTCAGGACATTTAGATATTTATCTTTAACTTTTCAATATCTGAATGAAAAATTAATTTGAGACTTATGTTTATATAAACTTTCTTGTTTATTTCGTGCTGGAGAACATATCCCTGAAATAGTCCCGTGCAATTCTAAAACCCCTGTATACCAAGATTTAAGCAGAGGCAATAAAGTCCACTTGCTCCTTGTTAACAAATTGGAGCTTTGAGTGAGAACATTGTAGTTAAGCCAAGGATGCCTGCAATTAACTAATGTCCGTGTATTAGAGATAAACAGCCTGTTCTCATGGAAGGTTCTTATCGCCCGATAAATATTTGATTGCAGCGACGGTTTCGTTGCGACGTTACTACGTTATACGAGCCCCTTAATTGTCCGTCGAGGATGTAATAAGCGTCGCGACGCCGTCTAAATGAAGATGTTAAGGATGGACGACAATATACACGACTATGTTTACACGATTTAGTAACCATTCCAGTTTATTAGTAATTATACAGTTTTTTTTATTACAGATAACTAACACACTATATTTTAAGAATTTAAATTTAAAACAGAACTAGGTATGAAAATAACAGGAAACAATACAGATTGGAAAACTTATTTCAAACTAAGACCTGATCATATAATCATGAGGTGCAAATTTGTGCATACAACATTCAAAAATTTCCATATAAATGCATATAGCTCGCAGAAACTGATATCGGAAAGCGGCTGAAGCCATAAGTCCGTGTGCATGCAAAAGTTTCGAATACATTCCTACCTGTTCCCTGTTTGCAAACGAATATATTAGCACCGGATCGGTAGCAACCGCACGCTAGTATTAACACGTAAACTAATTGGGGTCGTACAATAGACGAACTCGGGGTTCAAACGGGATGCTTATCCTTGAATTTTTACGTGGAAACGGTCCGAACAAGTAAGAAGGTATCGTGCTCACCGGAATATATTTTCGTGACCGCCGAGATAAAAATAGGTCCCGTATAAAATTACGATTGATTTGGCTCGAGTCAATGTTGGCATAACGTAATTTTCGAGAAAAAGGCTATCGTTGACGTAATGGAAGTGGTGAAGGGAGCTTATTACGCGTTGAAATGAACGTGACTATTAGATTGAGAATTTGATTAAGTGCTGTGGTTTTAGGAAAAGTGGTCGTTAAATTAAAATAGGTTTTCGTAAAACTATAAGAATAATGATGTTATTAACAAAATTTGTAGTTTTGTTAATTATTGTAATATTTTTTGTAATATTAAGCTAAGTTTGCACATCAACGAAAACTGACACCAGTTTTATAGTACCATAGTGATTCACACGGAAACGACAGTAAATGGTAATAAAATAGTACCATACAACTGACGCTAATTTTCATTACATGTGAAAACTTATCTTTAGATATTAAAAGTGACTTATCCAATGATTTTTTATCGGCACGTGAAAATGTACCAAAACTTGTTGAAATGATGAAGGTAACTGAGGATAAATGTGGACGTTCTCTACTCTAATTACAAATCATCACCCCGATTAATCTATTTTTTAGATTTTCTTTTCATAATTCCTATAAATAAATCTAGTGCATTTTTTCAAGTTAATCAAGTTTTGTAAGGTTTTATTAGGTTCAATCAAAAACCTTTCTACCATATACAAAAGTATTTAAAAGTTTTTATTAATAATTAAAACAATTTTGATAATTTAATTCAAAAGTAGTCATTTTAACCTATCTTTATTGAAATTACCTTTTCTAAATTCCTATAAATAAATCCACTATAATTTTTTAAAGCTGATAAAAGTTTGAGGTGTTATACAGAGTGTCCCATTTTGATTGTGCGATTCGTTACGTAAGTATTTCTTTACTAAAAATAAACAGAATAGTCCTAATAAGAACGTTTCTTATATACCTATCTCTACAAACACACGTCAATTTGACTCATTTCATTCCAGTCAATTTTATTCTATTTTTCTTGATTTGTGTTGGCTTTGGAAGTTCTCTCTTGTTTGCTCAAATAATTCCAACTAAACTGATTCCTCTTGCAACTAATTTCTCAGCTAGGGGAATACTGGTGAAAAAATTATCCGTAGTTATATTTCTACCTTGATGAAGATACGGTTCGGCTAACTTTATAACTACAAATTCGCCCAAGGGTGTTGAAGTTCGCGTTTCATCCTTACCTAAGTAAGGCAACCCATTTATAACGTATTTGGATTGAACATCTACTGCCAACCAAATATTTTTTCGAAATTTGTGCGTCTTATTTAGCATATATTGCGTGAATTTTGCAGAGAGCGTTAGTAAGGAACAGTTGCTCGTCTATTGAAATATTCTCGTGGTGTTTATAACAGCATTGGCTATTGTGTATAATGTGATTCCATACTTCTGATATCATTGTAAATTTTTCGATGCGTAAATGTTTAGATTGTTCCGTTTTTTATCAAATCGGACAATTCGAAGGATTAGCATGAATTCATCTCTGGGCATGGTATTAGTAAGAAAGCTGGTTGTAATTCCTTAGACCATAAATGAAAATCATTTAGCGAATTCGCTTCATACGCTCTCTTAGCATACAAAGTCCCAATAAACGCAAGTAACTTTGTGGTTAAAATCTTCCAATCTCCTTTCAAAACGGGGCGTGCTTCTTCTTCAGTACTACTTCTTATATGTTCTATCATATTTTTGGTTATAATCAAATGAAAAGCACTGCTTACGTTACTTTTCATCGCATTTCGTTTTGTGTACCCAATAGGCCCAGCGATGTCTTTGAAAATTTTGTGAAAAGGATATCAACCATTAGAGTCACACTTTCAATTTCGTACAAGATGTTCCTTATCTCATTCTCATTATCAGATTCAGAATCGGATAGAATACGCATCTTTTTTCTGCGAAGACGTAATTTATAATAATTTTCTTTTTCACTGTCTGATGGCTCCCCTGTTTGCATGTATATTTTCATCAAATTCCAAAATCTCGACTTCATCATCGTTTTGAACCACTTCATTTTCATGCCCTTCAGTGGCGGGACATTCCACAAAAATACTGACTATGCTTAGTAACATTTAACTCTTTGAGGGGCGGACTTTTTCAAATAAAAAATCTCAAAGTGGACACAACGTTTTAAAAGCGTTTTTATTTGAGCAACTTTTGTTAATGTGTCTTATTTGATGATTATTAAAAGTAGTATAAACAATGTTTCGAAAAATTTGTGAATTTGCAAAAAGTTTAGATGCGGCTCATACAATGTACCACCGCCCACAATAAACACTTTAGCCGGAATGGTATTGCTCAAAGAAATTTTTATTTTTGTTTAAACAAAGTGCCACTTTACACACTGAGCACTGCCAGTTAGATCGAACATTAGTCTTCTTCGTGCTGCAAAAAACACAGCGTCTTCTGGGGCCTTGAATAGATTTATGCTCTGAATTTTGAAGTCTTATTGTTTTTAGTATTTCTGGTTTGTGTTTTGTTATTTGTACAGGAAGTCCTGATGATTTTCGTTTTTTAATAGGTACACTCATCCGACTATCTAAGGGTAATAACCTGAAGTCTTTCATAGACATTTTAGGCAATTTCAGATTTTTGTATAGGATGAAAGCATTTACAACGCATGCATCAATTAGGTAAAATAAAATCCTGTGCCACCATTTGTGACTTTCTCGATTTAGCTCATAAGCATGTTTATTTTGGTCAAATTTGTTGACAAAGTTCATGTTGAAATTTAATCTGTCAACATTTTTAGACATGGAATCGTTTCATATGATCCATCTTTCTTCCTCCTCTTTACTTCTGACACATCTTCGTGGTGGCGGTAGTTAGACAATAAGTATACATTCCTTTTGTCTTTCCACTTGACAGCGACCAAGTCCTTTATTGCTAATAGAGTAGTCAAAATCTCCCATTTTTAATTCTTTGTCTGGGCGAAATTTAGGCACTAGTTTTCTAGTAGCGTTTACAGTGCCACATGCATAAATATGTTTCTCCTGAAGAACTCCCATCAGTTTGGGAGGATTAAGGAAATTATCGAAGTACACATGATGGCCTTTATTTTTTAAACGTTTACACAGATCTTTTACAACGCGGCTTCTTAAACCCACCTCTGTGGAATCTTCGTTCTTTCCAGTATGGATGTCAAATGTTAAACAATAATTGCTTCTCTTAACAAAAAGCATAATCTCAGCTTGAAGTGGTGAGGTGGTAGGCACTCTCAACAATTGCACAGCAAAAGGAACAGAGATGAGAAAAGTGGTTTATTTGCGTACCAGTGAGCACAAAGGTCAAAATTCGAAGAAGTACATTAAGCCATCCACCAACCCTCAAAGAATTAATTTCCTTTTCTAGACATATTTAGATGTTAAAGAATGGCTTTTTGTCAAAATAATATAAAATTGAGGTTCACAATAATATTGCTTATTCAAAAATATTCTTGTATTTCAATACTATTTTTCATTACTCGAACTAACAAGGAGACCTTACGACTTGCCCCTCACCGATTTTAACGAAAGTGGTACCAATCAACAGATATTGGTACATAGTACAAATGTATAAAATAATAGGGCGCACTATTCAGCGGTTCGCAAGAAAATTGGTGTTAAAATTTGCGATCGGCTTATATATGAATGATTAGTCATTTCCCCTAAAACCCTCCAATAGCCATAGTGGAAATATATCGGTTTCCAGATCCATAGTACGGTGGTTCGAATCTCGAACAATAACTTTTTTATTTTTATTTTGAATACAATATTTCATGTTCTTTTAAAAATATTTTAACGTTACATCAACAAATTATAAAAATAACTTAGAAAATTGTATTAAGAAAGAAAATTAAAATGTATTTTTCAGGATTCGAACCACCGTACTATGGATTTGGAAGCCGATATATTTTCAGTTTAGCTGTTGGGGGTGTTTAAGGGGAATGACTAAACATTGACATATAAGCCGATCGCAAACTTTAACACCAATTTTCTTGAGAACCGCTGAATAGTGCGCCCTAATATTTTATATATTTGTACTATGTACTAATGTCTATCAATTGGTACCACTTTCGTTAAAATCGGTGAGGGGCAAGTCGTAAGGTCTCCTTGTAAGTAACTGAAACCTTCAATATCTGTTTGCACTCTGACAACAATTGACATTCTGCGTTTCATTCTTTCTATTACTGTTTTTCGCTTGTTTTATTTGAGATAACCATATCGTATTACGGATGGAAGTATTGTCGGTATATTCCTATTTATTATTGATGCGATTGCATGTTTATTCAAAGTTTTGTCTAATGTACGATCGCGTCAAACTGACGCATATCCATAGAAATAGGTATACCAGAGAGAGCATTTCAATATTTCAACGTTTTTAAAGAAAATAGATTTGAATGTATATTTACCTCGATCAATGGATAAAAGTCATTACAAAAGATAAAATAAAAATGCAGACAGGTTTTTTTAATTTTCCTTAGAAAATTCGAAATGTGTCAAAATGACGTGTCTCGTAAACCCAGTGTTAAACATAATCGATGAGAATAATATAAGTTAAATTATTAACTCGTTACGATGGTTTCGATAAATTGTCATTATTAGATTACACTTATCAGCTACAAAAGTTAGTCGAAACCGTGGCAACTTCTCAATAATTTAATTTAAAAGTAACGCTGTAATGTTAATAATAGGTAAACTTGTGGAATTAAAACCTTGAATATCTCGAAAATGAACCACTTTCGGACCTATATTCATCAGGACTTTTTTACCTGTATTCAATCAAAAAATATAGCAGTAAATGATCGGACAATCAAAACGGGATACCTCTATTTCGTTCAAAAATGGTCGATGTTCTTAATTTTTTTATTTTCCAGTAATACTTAAAACAAATTTGATAGTGTCACTAAAAATAGACATTTTACTTCACTATTCTTTAACATTTCACCAGTTTTCACAAATAAATTTGGTACTACGTTTTTGAAAATTTTATGAGATTATGCTAAAAATGCTACTGTACAATAAATCTAAATATTGCGAAAACAAATTCATTGTTTGTTTAATATTTACATTTTTTAATATAATGTTTGTTGTAAATCCCAAAAATCACTAGTAGGCATTCATAAAATATATCTACTGCAAAGGGCGTTGTCAATCGGTTTAGGTTTATTTAAAATATTAATAATTTTCGTTACCCAACAACCACCGAATATATAATAAAAATATGGAAAATACATGTCCAATAAAACGGTCGAAATTCTATTCAATAGCATAAAATTTTTAACGAAGGTGCGGCGTAAATTGTTTTTCATTTTCCAACAAAATCGGTCCAACGAAAAAAAGGACTTACATTATAACACACACATTAAACAAAATTTATTAAGTTCAGCTTTCTTTATCCCAAAATCCTTCCAATATCTATTTTTTTTCGAACAGTTCTTTCAATCTTCCATTAAATACAATCAATCTACTTCCACCTTTTCGTTCCGATAAACACATCGCGACAAGTTAAACATGCCAACACCCGTAGCTCATTATGACCTGTTGTTGCAGTGTGATGGCAAGGTTTTACCCAGCACTCAAGAGCTTTGTCTGCCCCAAACAAGGGTGAGTCGAAATCCGTAGTCTCTCAATAGACGTTAACCTGCTCCACCCCTTTTGTAGTTTCCATTCCTTTCTCTCTTGATCTATTTCGTCCTCTATTTGTAAAACATGTCCCAACTTCCGCCTTTATCGCGCCTCAATTTGAATTAAGCGCCAAGGATAAAGCTTGATTAGGTACAAGCGTCTGTGTGGGGATTATTGCGGTCCCGAAGTTACGCCTTTATGGAAATATTTATGAAAACTTTAAAATGAATATTACGTGCTAGTTCCTAATAAATATTTACTGCATTTCTGAAATAAGTAAAATAGGTATTGTAAAATGTCTATGTTAAAGGAACCTTTTAATGTACCACTCAATACGAACGCTATTTTTAAGATGATGAATGGCAGCGGTCTCACGTCATGCCATGCTATTATTGATCTAATACATTACGAACGATAATAATAGCGAGATTAATCGAAATTCGTCGTGTCCTAAAAAAAATCAGTTCAATTTCCTTAAAAATACTTGTGCGGTAAAGCGAGAAATAAATTGGCTTCGCGGAAAAGAAATATTTTTGCAACACTCGGAATTGTTTGCGGAGGATCAAGACCAATTTGCTCTTTTCGCATTCTGACGAAATGGAAGTTAAACAATAAGAAAACGACCGGGAACCTAAAACCGATAACACAATTTAAAATTAAAGCCGATTCGTATTCGATGCCCGTTGAATAAATATTTATCATAATAATTGATATTTGCCAAAATCTCGGCATCAAATATTTCATTCGGAACGGGGTAAATAGCAATTATTGATTTTTCATGGTTGTAATGCGTGATTTCACGCTTATTTGAAATTATTTACGCCAGGATAATTCCATAAACTGCCTTCAATTAAAGAGTATTTAATAAATTGATAACGTCAGCTTTTAAAAGAAATAACTAATTTAAAGCTATAATTTTATTAATTCAAAAACTGAAATGTGTCAAATAATTTACAACAAGCCTACAATTGAATGCTTTGTTGGAATTGTACGTTATAAATCATCCGGGGAAAAAATTCCGTGTCGGATGAAAAGTTTTTAATTTATAATGACACGAAGTGGAGCTGTTATCGTCATTGCCTTCACCAAAAAAGTTAATTAATAGCTGAATTTTCCACATTATTTTTCAAAAAAGGTTTTGATATTTATTAAGATATCAACTATCCGTTGTTTAGTGCTTTTTAAACAATTCCACCGGTATAGTACATGACAGTAATTATTAAAGTAACCAAAAGAAAATGATGTGAACGATATTCTTTTCAAGGAAAACTAGGGTACAGACTTTAGGTCAAGACTACAGTAAAATGCTTTTTGGGTCCATATCAGACCGTATCTTAAAACCCATTCAAATATAAATTAATTATAAATTACATAAAGGATACAATAATGTATATTAAAAATGTCTTTGATTAAAAAAGATAACAGTAAAGTATGTTTTGGCACATATTCCAATTACTATAAATTAAAGAATGTCAAGTTGCTTGTAGTTACAAAGGATTCCTCGAAATGTACCATCGTGTAATAAATCGTTGTAAGTGGAACATTTTCATTCTTAAAGTTCGGGTTAATTTAGTATTGGACGCTCACCCAACGTAAATATATAGTTGTAGATTTCAGAATTATAATTAATTAAACTATAAAGCAAAAATTCCAAAGTAACTACCTCTCAACTTAATAGAGCACATTGCTTATTACAAGTTGTATGTTGACTACTTTAGGATTTTTACTTTACAATGTCGAATAAATTAAAACTTTGAAATGTATAATTATTTAGACCATGTTATTGCACAATAATAAAATTCGAGCAAGAAATAGAGGTCCAATGCAAGAATAGAGATCCAAGAAATAAAACTATCGATAAAACTGAAGAGGTAAATTTATTAGTGCTTGACTCTGTGTCGTCTTTCCATGTTCTTCTTTAGCAATTGGAGGATGACAGATAACTCTGCGGTTTTTAAATATGCAATGTATTTCTCCATTCTTTAGTATGGATCCAAGAAATAAAACAATCGATAAAACTGAAAAGGTATATTTATTAGTGCTTGATTCTGTGTCGTCTTTCCATGTTCTTCTTTAGCTGTTGGAGGATGACAGATAACTCTGCGGTGTTTAAATATGCAATGTATTTCTCCATTCTTCAGTATGGATTCAAGAAATAAAACAATCGATAAAAGTGAAGGATAAAAGTGAAGAGGTAAATTTATTAGTGCTTGACTCTGTGTTGTCTTTCCATGTTCTTCTTTAGCTGTTGGAGGATGACGGATAACTCTGCGGTGTTTAAATATGCAATGTATTTCTCCATTCTTCAGTATGGATCCAAGAAATAAAACAACCGATAAAAGTGAAGAGGTAAATTTATTAGTGCTTGACTCTGTGTTGTCTTTCCATGTTCTTCTTTAGCTGTTGGAGGATGACGGATAAATCTGCGGTGTTTAAATATGCAATGCTTGACTCTGTATCGTCTTTCCATCTTCTTCTTTAGCTGTTAGAGGATGACAGGTAACTCTGCGGTGTTTAAATATGCAATGTATTTCTCCATTCTTCAGTATGGATCCAAGAAATAAAACAATCGATAAAACTGAAGAGGTAAATTTATTAGTGCTTGTCTCTGTGTCGTCTTTCCATGTTCTTCTTTAGCTATTGGAGGATGACAAATAACTCTGCGGTGTTTAAATATGCAATGCTTTACTCTGTGTCGTCTTTCCATCTTCTTCTTTAGCTGTTGGAGGATGACGGATAAATCTGCGGTGTTTATATATGCAATGCTTGACTCTGTATTGTCTTTCCATCTTCTTCTTTAGCTATTGGAGGATGACAGATAACTCTGCGGTGTTTAAATATGCAATGTATTTCTCCATTCTTCAGTATGGATTCAAGAAATAAAACAATCGATAAAACTGAAGAGGTTTGTTTATTGGTGCTTGACTCTGTGTCGTCTTTCCATGTTCTTCCTTAGCTGTTGGAGGATGACAGATAACTTTGCGGTGTTTAAATATGCACTGTATTTCTCCATTCTTCAGTATGGATTCAAGAAATAAAACAATCGATAAAACTGAAGAGGTAAATTTATTAGTGCTTGACTTTGTGTCATCTTTCCATGTTCTTCTTTAGCTGTTGGAGGATGACAGATAACTCTGCGGTGTTTAAATATGCAATGTATTTCTCCATTCTTCAGTATGGATCCAAGAAATAAAACAATCAATAAAACTGAAGAGGAAAATTTATTAGTGCTTGACTGTGTATCGTCTTTCCATGTTCTTCTTTAGCTGTTGGAGGATGGCAGATAACTCCACATTGTTTAAATATGCAATCTATTTCTCCATTCTTCAGTATGGATCGAAGAAATAGAACAACCGATAAAACTCAAGAGGTAAATTTATTAGTGGAGAAATACATTGCATATTTAAGAATAAAGATGTTGGTTAAAAAGTGTAAAAGCCCCAAATGGAATTTGCATATCTCGTTGACAGCCTTGACAAAAACATACCTAAGCTAGTCTTATACGTTGCTTAGATCACGCCAACAGAAAATTCTTGAGCTGTACAGTCACGAAAAGTTGCAGTAGGAAGTTCAAGATGTGGAATAGCTAACGATAAGGTTTATGGAAAAAATTAAATTTTATAAAGAAATAGGTGAAATTGCTTTCGAACTCATTCACCAACCAACGAGTGATGTTGGCAGAAATTTGCGTATGATCGAGGCGTATTGAACATTTCATTTAATTTAATACCGTTGTTATTAAAATATGAAGTGGATTTTATGAAAACTAATAATTGTTTGAATAAATTAAACTGTTAGAATATTGGGAATTATTATCTCTGGCGCCTCCACCAAAATTTATAACTCAATTTCCCAAAATTACTAATCTATTTTTTACTTCCTTTACTATCTAATGTCATCAAGCTTGTTCTAACTATTCTCTTAAAGAAATAAAACTTTATTATCTTCAACTCATCCACCATAATTAATAACTCAATTTTTTCGAAATATTACTTCCTTAATGGATTGTCTTAGCTATGTAAAGTTATTTAGCTTGTTTTAGTTACTGGATTAAACTAACTGTTAAAAAGATATTTCCGGCGCCACCACCAAAATTAAAATCTCAATTTTCCTTAAATTATTCGTTTATTTCTTTTTTTAATATTGCTTGATACATTTTTCTCACTTAACTATCTAAAGTTGTCAAGCTTGTTCTAAGTTGTACCAGTACTTAAATAGTTAGCATCATCGATAACGATTGATAGACGGCGACCTCTACCGGGGGGCGAGCGCGTACACGTGCGCTACTAGTAACCCGATAATTTCAAAGTCCAATAATTTAGTCGATAAATAGATTGCCGACGGCGAGCTGCGGCACCACTACCGTCACCTCTGCCTCCGTTGTCGGGGGGCATTATTATTGGGGGTTCGCGAAAATCGCGGCGGCCTAGGAGAAGGGCGAAAGGGACAGACAGACAGATCAATATACGCCGGCCGAGCACAGAACCGCTCACTCTCCCTCCGACTGGGTGTGTCAAGACGGCCGCGGCTGCCGAAGCGCTCTCTTGTTTTATTATCTCCCACCCCTCGACACCGCCGCCCATCGGATGCATATACACGCAAAACAGAGGAAGGAGCACCTGACGCGGCATTACCGCCGCTCGCCGGCCAAGAACAGAATGAAATGGCAACGTTTCCGGTTTAAAATTCGGATGACGGAAATTTTACGAGCTCTGATCAGCGCCTCCTCTCGGCGACGTCTTAAATTCGGGGAGAGCTTTTATGTGCTTTAATAGACGGGGTAGTATTTCTTCAAGGGTGAACGGCTTTATTGGATCAACTTGATGGAGTTAACCCAAAAATAGTTATTTCTGGATTGAGATAGTGAATTGAATTTTTTTAATATGAACGTACCATCACTTAAGATAAGGCAAAATTAGGCAAAGAGATCTGTTACAACAGCCAGACTCACTGTCAGTATGATTAAGACATTTTTTATAAGAGCAATGTTAATCTACTGCTCAAACGTGCAAAATTGAAAATTTCCCATAATTCGGCTCCCTCTAACAGAAATTAATTCTATGAAAGGCTGATATGAGTAATAAGGGATGATAACGCAAGACGGGAAACTGGGGTGAGATGGGGTATCCGGTTTATACTTACTCAAAGCACTTTTATGCAACGCTAGAAATAATGAGAGCTTTTATTAACTCATCTTCATTATGTTACTTGATAACCAATAATGTAGGAAGTCTCATTGCCATGGTATCGAGCAAAATCCTGTTATGTCGAGTTTTCTTATTATTAAACATAAATTTTATGAATAAATTCATCGGGTGATAGTTATCAAACGATGCGGAGATTTCATACAAGTGTTACTGTCATAAAATTAGTAAGAAATAACTATTAAAGATAAGTAAATTTTTAAGCCCATTTTAAGTATGATATTGTATTATTATTATTTCTTTACAAAAGCGCCGAATGGGGCAAGATGGGGAATCCCGTCTTAACTTCTTCATTTAATGGAGAATGGAGTAAGACGGGGAAGTGAGGTAAGATGGGAAACTCCGTCTTAGGAAGAAAGCTGAAAGACTCAAAAAGGAAGAGGAAAACCCGAGTAAAAACGGGAAAATTTAATGATAAAACCCCCAAAATAAGAAAACGTAGAAAATTAATGTGCTTGTGTAAATGATGATGACGATAAAGCCTGCAGGTTTACGTATTATATGAATCTGATTAATACCGTTTAATAATGTTAATTTAGTTATATTTTATCTTGTTCTACGTATATTATATCTTGCTTCCCATCTTGCCCCACGTGAAATAACTTCTTATGTTTACTCGTTGATTATGTTAAAATTAGCGAGTTAATATTCCGTTCTTGGCAAAAATGTTAAGGTTTAATCATCGAAGATTATATAAACTACAAGTATTTTTCTCTATGAACGAAATTCTGGATTTCATTTACTTCCACACCTTAAGTACCTCGTCTTGTCCCACCCTCACCTATTCATATAATCAAAATGATTTGATGTTTAAATGGTTTAATTCAAAGTAATATAACAGGTATAAATTGAAACTAAGTGAAAAGACGTCGACGCGACTTGTCTTTTTCAAAAATAATAAGTGAAGGTTGTAAATAATAAAACAATTTTCTTCTTGGAATCACCAAGATAAAATATATATTTTTTAATAATAAATTTATAATAAAAGAAGCCAACCTATGCTCGTCACAGTTGATTTATTGGTCGTGGAATTTAACAGTGACACAGCGAAAGGATTTAGGAATAAGATTTAGATTGTTGGTGGTCATTAATGCAACTACACTATGTTAAAGTACCATCGCTGCCCAAAAAATCTTGGAATACCGAATTTTTTTTTATTGCGCTTCATTTTCACTTGCCAGTTCATTCATATTTAATATGTCAAATCTACAAAACTAACATAATAAAATTATTTCAATAATGTCTAATTTTATGGTGTACTTTTGCGTACGATATACTTCGAATTAGGTATTAATAAAAACACAGTCTTGCTAGCAACATAAAAAATGTTGAAGTACTTCAGCATACCGAGGAAATCTGAATCGATAAAGCTAAATACTACAAGCAACGACGAAAACGAGCAGTGGAATATATTCGATAAAATACATTTGAATCGACAGTTATTACTAAATGGGAAACGGACTTTCCTACTACCGCGAAAAAAATTATTACAGTTAGGACCACAATTATCCAGGAATTCACAAAAAATATTTTCTAAGGCCCTTATGACAAAATATTAGATTTGCTTGTTCTAAAAACGTTAATAATAAAAAAAAGGTTTCGATAATCGCTTTCATTTACTTATTTTCACTGTCATTTTATATTATAACCTTTCTCTAAAAAGCCCAATTTAATCGGTATAAATATGGTAGTTTTCCCATTTTTTGGACGCCGATGGTACGGTATCAATTAAAATATTAAACACAAGAAAGAAATACACCGTATGCGTTCGAATGTAAGCCGCACCCTATTTCTGTGAATGATTAGTAAAAAAAATTCTAAAAATAAAGTTGGTGAATAAGTAAATCATAATATTACGATTAATTTTTTTTATTAGGTATTTTATATTTTTGAATTAGGTTCGAATCTAAGACGCACCCGATTCTAAGCCGCACCCCATTTCTAAGAACGATTATGCGGCAAAAATAGTGTGGCTTAGATTCAAACGAATACGGTACATTGGATTGGGGCATCATGATAATATTTTGATCATTTACTACTTTACATAAGCTGCATTTATCACTTCACTAAGGTGGCGTATAGTAGGGGGAAGGTGGGTATGTTAAGGACACTTTTTATAATCCATTTAATTGTGGTCATACCAACAACATAAAAATGATAAAATGTATACCATCGAATAGCTTACTGTTTATACTATATTTTGGTAATTATCTTATGTCATTTTTTCTAATGATTAGAGTTTTGTTGCAGTAGAAGTGATCATTTGTATTTTGTCCCAAACGTACCTTGCGTTGGTATGTATGAGACAGTCACAAAATGACGAAAGGTATGTATGGGACGGATCTCAATAAATAATACAATCAAAATAAATGTACATGGAAAACCATATAAAGGTGCATTTAAATTAGAGCGAACGAAGGAAGGAATTCGCAGGTATTCGCTCGTTCGTTTGTTGTTTATAAAACAGGAGCGTTTAAATTAGAGCGAACATTCGCGTTCGTCGATGATCCGTTGGTTCACGATGTCGGATACGGATGAAGGCATTTTAGTAAGCGCCGCTAGTTTTGTAGTTATTGCCGGACTGTCCGAGAAAAAAAGAAAGAGAGTGTGGTGTTCTAATTTATTAAAGAAAAAAAGCAAAACGGAAGGGGAAGCTTTGTTAATGGACTTAACGAGTGACAATTTGGCCGAAGTCACCAACTTCTGCAGAATGTCAACGGAAGATTTTGAATTCTTATTAAATTTGGTTGGATCTAACATTTCTAGAGAGGATACAAGTTTCAAAAAAGCAATTACGGCAAAAGAACGACTGCTAGTGACTCTTCGTTTCCTTGCAATGGGTGACTCCTATTCAAGCCTCAAATATTTGTTCAAAATTTCAACATCTACAATAAGTTACATCCCACAAACATGTTTCGTTCCTATATAATTCAATCAACTGAAGTGTTTTTTTTGTTTGTCCATTCCATGTTGGTAAAAACTTACAACACTCACGAATGGAAAATAACCTAACTTGAAAAATCGATATAGAGTAAAAATCAGCTGTTCGCGTTCGTTGCGAATTCGATCGTTTCTAAATTTTGACCACATTGAGCACCGAGTTCCTTTGATGATTCGCTGATTTACCGACAGGGTTTAGAACACGCACGAACACGAACGAGATCGTTCGTTCATGTTTGGTTCTTCATATAAATTATGTTAGCTTAGGCGAACAAATTCGTTCGTTCGCTTCTGTTCGCTCTAATTTATATGCACCTTAAGAGTTAATAAACACTTCTGTGATAATAAAACATTCCATTTGCCACCGAATATTAAACTTTATTATTAAATTTAAATAAAATAGAAAAAAAAAGAAATTACTTTTCTACAAGTTTTGTATATAAATAACATTTTATCGTAAATTAGAAATAGGACAAATGTATTTAAATATAAATGCATTTCGTACTCGTTGTGTAGATGTCGCCCGTTCTACTTTCTTAAGTACGTCCATTTTAATGATCACTTGCATATCATCTCTCTGTGAGAAAACAAATACATTGTTAAGTCTTCTTCTTCGTAAACAATTTACATTATAACGCTCATCAATAATGACTTTTAAAATTTTATCTATATAGAAAACTTTTTATAGCAAATTTTACAAAAATAAAATCCTCAACGTTGACTTTTATGTCGTTCAAGAAATTTTTTCATCAGAATCCTTGATAAGAATTTCGTATGGTGCATCATCATTTTCTGCATAATTAATTTTTTTCGTCTTCTTCCGTCTCTGACGATTCTGGTGATGCAAATTTCTTTCTACCCTTTCTTCCTTTTTTCGAAATTTTTCATTCTTGATTTTCAATGTTTCTCCTATTAACAGTTTTTCGGGTGTGCTTGTTAATATCTTTGTCCAACCTGGTTTCCTTCCTACACTTTTCTTGGTGGTACAATAGGCAATGGCTTCAACATTTCAAAAGTGATTAAATTCTTATTCGATGTTAATGGAATATTATGAAAGTCGTCTTCAATTGAACATATTTGGGGCTTTAATTGCGAATATCCACTACAGAATAGTTAACAAGGTTTGTATTACTAGATAAATCAGAGTTATATTTTCGATCTGTTACAGCAGATACTCGAAAGTCCGCTTCTTCTGTAAATATCTCCTCATTATATGGATAAATCCCGGTGCTTCGAAGTCCACTTTCAATATTTTTTTTGTGAAGGTTTCAGATAATACTCCTTTCAGAAATTCTGTTAATTCGTAAATAGTAACTGTTTTGTATGGGTTATTGAAGAGCCAATTATGTATATGGGAGGTATGTCTGGGACGTCCCAAATATCCCTTTCTTTCAATATCCCAAACATACCTTATTGTAGTTTGTCTACATTTTATTTTTTTTTAATTTTAGTATAGGACACAAATAAAAGACAGAAAGGTGTATTGATCAAAAACAATTTGTAGACTTCACCAATAATAATTTATTAAGTTTTGTAAATGAATATTGTTATAACCAGTACTTACCTGATGCACCTGATTTTTACTTTGAAACAACATCAACGCAAACGTCCAATTTTTAAGGTTAAAATAACTAACCGCATTTCAAGTTTCGACGATGTAGCACTGTAGGTAGCACTAGTAAATTTAAAGTAAGAGAACGGTGTAAATTAAAACAGGTTCTCTGTTTGGATTAATTGTCCCAAACATACCACCGTTCCAAAGGTACCTACATTCCCCTACATACCACCAAAATTTCAAGTTGATACGACCATTTTTTTTTTCGGGCGCTGTGTTTTATGCAGTTTATCACTGTAGGTACCCAAAAATCTAAAGAGACATCAGCCTACGACATTTAGTAGTCTACGAGAAATGAGAAGTTCTCCACAGACTGGATTCCTCAATGGCTGGTTTATTCAAAAGCTTATGACATCTATTAAACGTATGTCTAATCTAAGATATACATAAAATGATAGAAAATGGTGCAACACTGGAAAATGGTGCTTCAAGTTATTCCAAGGCATAGAAAACCTTATAATATTTCAAAAGTATTACTAATACCTAGAAGTAAATATTTAATCCAATCCAATTAGGTTCGTGTTTCAAGCATTAGCACCTATAGAAGTGTACGCAGTCCCCTTCTCTATTTACTTATTGATTTAAGTTGCCTTTTCAACCATTTCTATAATTTGATCTATTACAATTTGTAGAATCCATAATGCAATATTTTAGGATTATTTTTCCTACAAATTATAAGGTGTTTATTTATAACCATGCTTAAATTGTTGCCCAATCTTCAAATTACACAAAATAATTGTTATCTATACAATTCTTAATTTAAAACGTAAATATTTTAGAATAAATTGAGTAGTATTTATTACTACTCTGTTCCAAAATAAGTCAATTATTTATTATGCAGTAGAGGTAGGACTTTATAAATAAATTTATGAATATAGAGGTTTGAATATCCAAAGTTGAAGAAAATATTAAATAAAGCTTTAACAAAAGTTAATGAAACAGGGAACATTTCTGGCTTATCAATTTAAATAAGTAATGATAACCAGAAGCGAGTAGTTGCTTTAATTTCCTCTGATATTGTCTATATGCCCGTTTTGTAAAATAAAACCTAGTGAACATTTCAGTGTTTCAATTAAGTTTTTATCACAGATATACGTCAAAAACGCTAGTAATGTACAAAGGTCATTTGAGTACATAAAAATTTAAATGAACACTCGATATTTGATATTAACATCAATTGATTTCAATGAAACATGATTTTATGGACAGTGTAAATGGAAATGTTTCATACAGGGTTAACACAATATTGGTACACCGTATGATATTACTCAGTACGACCTAGAATACACAGTTTACGATAGCAGCACATATGCGAATTGAATAGCTCATATTACAAATGTACAGAGGATACAATTACTACCAAAGGACTTCTCACTTATGTCTATCTACGCAGCTCTTCAATCATCGTTATTTGATGCAAATACTGTCTATTAATTTATTCATGTTTGATGAAATAAATACGCTTATAATCGATTCTAGTTTGTACTCGTTCATCGATCAGTTAGAGAAGTACCTAGATGTAAACTATCGCTAGAGAAGTAAACGCATGAACGCCAAATATATCCTTTAAATTCTCTTGTCACGGTCGATTGACGTTTACATACAAACGGTTTTAGTACGTTTTTGGATTTTATTTAATTCTAGCGATGGATATTGAATGCTGAACATGTGACTGACATGTTTCGAATTAAAAGGCTACAGTATTCAACTTTTTAATAATAGATTTTTTCACCATGATTCGTATAATTACCTTAATTTCGTTTATATTTTATCACAAACAATTTTTGCTTAAAAGCATATTAAAAATGAATTAAAGAAAATCGATGAATCCATATTTATCCTTTTTATGAAATGGTTAGTCTAGATAACCTAGTTAAGTTAGATAATGGCGGAAAATTCCATCGTAAAATTAGGTTATTTTTAATAACCGCTGGAGGTTGTAATAGCGCGAGCTACGCTTATTAGTATTCAGCCTGTGCTCTTATTGTCAGATGGGTGGCACATATTGCTTGCTTATTACTTTAATCAGAAAAGCCTGTTTCGCCCTTAATGGTATTCTACCCACGTATTATTATTTGCGGATAAATTTTCTATATCGATTAAAATTAATGAAATATCTCGCCTTTAATTGCCCTAAATCTATCAAGTGTACAAACCATCTGGTTTTGACACCCCATTATTTAAAATTTCTCCACTCCGTACCGTGAATTATTTCGGAATTACGCTCGTCTAACGAGGTTTTCGGGCAGAACGAGGCCACCGCGCTTAATTTTGGCCTGGTTTAGTTATGAATTTAATTTTCGGTATCTTGCCCGTCCACACTGAACGTAATTTTCGGTTCAGCACTGCATTCCGCGTCAGTTCGCGTACTTCGCGTTAAGCTACTACACCTACTTGCAAATATGTTTATTGACTCCTCGCCTTCCCGCCGAGAAAATAATAGGAGTCGATGTAAAGCACTTAACGTGGCTAATACGGAATACTGACGTTACAACGGCAATAAATAACACTCCCAGATCCTGTTCTCCGTAGACGATAATCGAAGTAGCGCGTTAGTGTACATTAAGCGTCTTGAAAGTTATAGGAATGGTCGGATATGTAGGGTAACGGTGGCGCCCGCCGCTTTGACCGAGTTGCATACCAACTTTTATTATTCTTAAACTGCGAAAGTCAATCAATACTTTTTAAAGTGCAGTATACATATTTTACATGCATATATTAATAAAATTTTGGTTACCTTATGACAATCAATAGACGTGCGAGTAAAACATGCTTTAGAATCTTCCAATCATAATTTCATAAAAACACTAAAAACGTATTTGAAGAAAAGTAAAGGCATGACAAACTAAATTATATCTATATGAAATATATAGGGTGTTTAATAAAGATGCGGCAATATTAAAGGAGGTGATTGTCCAGCTCATTTTATACAAAAAAGTTTATAATAAACATGGTCTGGAAACGCTTCGTTACCGATCTACAGCGTGTTGAAGTTTAAACATTTTTATTATAAACAAAAAAGTTTATAAGATTTTTTTTAAGAAAAAGGGTTTTATTAAAGGACAAAAACAAATATTTTACCAAGCAAAAATTACAAAAACTGTGCAAAGTGGCCACCTCGAGCTCGGATGCAAGAATCCAATCTTCACCTCATTGACTGGCGAACTCTCTCAAAAACACTAGGATCTGTTTTAATTGAGTTGCACCCAACAATAATTCGATTTTTTAAGGTTTTCCAATGGAATAGCGTACACCAAGGACTTCAAATGGCCCCACAGGAAAAAATCCAGGGGATTTAAGTCCTGGGATCGTGCAGGCCATAAGTAAGGTCCACCTCGGCCAATCCAGCGATTTCCATATGCTTGTTTTAAGAAATCACGAGCTACTTGACTAAAGTGGGCTGGTGAGCCATCGTGCATATACCACATTGCATCTCTAATTGCTAATGGTACGTTCTCCAGAAAACCAGAGAGCGTGTTTTCCAAAAAGTTGCGATACACCTCTCCGGTAAGTCTTCCTGGTAAAAATATCGGTCCAATTAGGCAGTCACCCACAATTCCAAGCCAAACGTTCAAAGAAAACTGATGTTGAAAACGATCTTCAACAATTTCATGTAGATTTTCGTCACACCATACATGGTTATTATGGAAATTGCGTGTTGCATTTCTTGAAAAATTCGCTTCATCGGTGAACAGGATCAACATAAGGAATAGAGGGATTTCAACCATTTTCTGCAAAAGCCATTGACAGAATGCAATGCGAGGAGGAAAATCAGCAGAAAGTAATGCTTGAACGCGTTGTATATGGAATGGGTACAACAAATTTTCCTTCAGAATGTGCCATTACTTACAGTCAACGCGTTAGCAATTTTTCGAGTAGAAGTACCTTTATCTTCTTCAATCATGTCTAGCACATCCTCTTCCATCACTACCGTTCTTGCTGTCCTTGGCTTTCCTGCTCCTCCATTTCGTCTAAATGTGCCTGTTTCATAAAGACGCCGATGAATACTTTCGAAAGTTTTTCTATCTCAGGAGCAATACGACCAGGAAATCTTTCGGTATACAACCGCCTAGCTTCTAATACATTGCCATCAGCAAGTCCATGAATGTAGTGCATGTCGGTCATCTCGGCATGCGTAATCGTTAAACACCTTGTAGATATGAGTAGGTAATATAATGCCTTGGAATGCTTGAACGTTTTAAATTGTAATAATCTCTTTTGTTGGCGAAAAAATTTTAGTAACAATTTTAACTATTCATAAAATTTTAAAATACAACCTTCTAATCTAGCTTTTGAACGATTTTATTAAGTTATTGTAATATTAGTAAATTTAAGGCACGATTTATTTACCTGCCTATAAGTTCCCAATAACTTAGTAGACAATAAGTTTATACGGTGGCTGTTAGTATCACCATTAACAGAACCTGGTTTATTCACCTTTTCATAAAGTTTCCGATAACTTACAAGGAAACATACTGAATCCGAACACACCGATTTTTTTTTTGTTTAATTTGATACATTTGTAGAGTCTCAACCTTAGTAAAACCCTATTTTACGTTTCTGTCCCAAAACGTTTTGAAGAGGGTGAAAATGACTCCTAAAAATTGAATAATTTTTGGAAAATATTTTTTTTCTACTACACAATTTCTAATATCAAAAGAAATTTCAGATAAAAAATGTCTTCATTAATGCCCTCCTTCCAATCCCTATTACATATTCAGATTAAAAATTATTAGAAACAATCCTATCTTTCCCAGCTTTGGACTAGTAGGGGTGGGTGGGGCAAGACGGGGAAGTGGGGTAAGATGGAGTACCCGGTTTATACTTGCAAGAAAGCACTTTCATGCAACGCTACAAATAATGAGAACCTTTATTAGTTCCTCTTCATCATGTCACTTGATAACCAATAATGCAGAAAGTCACATTGCTGTGGTATCGAGCAAAATCCTGTTATATCGAGTTTTCTTATAATTTATGAATAATTTCATCGCATAATCGTTATCAAACGATATCGTGACTTCATACAAGTGTTAGTTTCATGAAATTAGTAAGAGATGAGTATTAAACATTAGTACCTTTTTTAAGTCCATTTTAAGTGTGCAATTGCATTATTATTATTTTTTTTGCAAAAATGCCCAATGGGGCAAGGTGGGGTACCCCGTCTTAACTTCTTCATTTAATGTATGATGGGGTAAGACGGGGAAGTGAGGTAAGATGGGGAATTGCGTCTTAGGATGAAAGCTGAAAGACTCAAAAAAACCGAGTAGAAAAGGGAAACTTTTGTAATAAAACCCCAAAAAGAGGAATTTGTAGAAAATTAATGTGCTTGTGTTAAATGATGATAGCAATGAGGCACTCCATGTTTACATATTATTTGAATCTAATAAACACCATTTAATAATGTTAATTTAGTTATATTTTATTTTGTTCTACGTATATTATATTTTGTTTCGCGTTGGCAAGATGGGGTGAAATGAATTCTTATGTTTAATTTAATCATTGATTACGCTAAAATTAGTGAATTAGTATTCCGTTTTTGCCAAAAATCTCACAGTTTAATCATCGAAGATTGTATAGAGTAAAAGTATTTTTCTCTATGAACGAAATTCTAGATTTTATTAACCTCCAAACCTTAAATACCCCTTCTTGCACCACTCACCCCTACTACTTACATATTTAATAATATCAATAACTTGTCTTCTTTCATTTTTCTACAAATATCGTAGGCTGGTGAATTCAACTCCGTAATCTGTTCACAAAATTATATGAAGCGCGAACTAGATTAGCTATTGTTACGTCATCTTGTAAAAGAATATCATGGAAGTTGTCGAGAAACTCCATAAAGGACGTCGTGTATTATAATTAAAATCAAAACAAATCGACAAAAATCTACTTTTTGACTTTTTGTTTGACTGATTTGCACGCCCCAATCAATCACATAACCCTTATCAGCTACATAAACCAACCCATTAATATATCCGACAGATAGGCATATTTATGTGACACATAGCGTTATTCAGCAATGAATAAACCCATTTTTATAGTTACGTGTATAGTTACGTGTAGTTATAAGTTAGTTTATGGGTAGGTGACTAAACCGGCCTTAAGTCTATTTAAATGAATTGGTGTCTCATTAAAATGCTTTTTTATAAAAATGAATCCAGGACAATAATTATTAAAGCAACTTACTACATATTTGAATGGTAGGTTTAATAATAGCTATTATAATATATTATACAGGCTTTAATATCGTGGTGCTTTAAAGGCTATATTATACACGCATATCATACGCTATTTTAATTACAAATGCATCATAACCATTTAAAATTAAAAATGATTGCAAATTATACAGTTTTGATTTTTGATCCAGTAAGTTTAAACGCTTTGGGATTTACGTTAAGTCAACATCTGAATATTTTTCACATTATTGTGGGAGTGAAAAATGAAATTAATCAATTAGCGGAATAGGTGATCAATCACCTAAACCTAAGGTTGCGTAGTATAAAGAAGAAGAAAAATTATAATATAAAAATTATATTAGGTATAAATGGATGAAAAATAAAAATGCCGTAACTGTGATAACAACATAGGTAATAAATGAAGACCATTGGCAAAGAAAGCCCTATGTAAAAAAAAGTAATTTCGAGAAAACTCGTCTTAAAGCATGACGAACTTCATATTTTTATATGTTTTTGATAAATCGTAGAAATGGCATACAAACGTGGCTTTCACATTTCTTATTATTTTTATTGAACTTTAAAGAACAGACCAAATGAAACCTTTCTTATCCACTATCGCGCTGATATAGCGTTTTTAGTCTGTTGGTCAATATTACAAAGTGAAATAAGTGAAGCATATTTACTGCACAAACGATTACATAGAGTTAAAGCTTTGAAATTTTTCTAATATACAGAGTGTGCCGAAATAACGTTTCTATACCTAAGGAGGAAACTCCACAGCAAATAATATGAAGAAAAGTTCATATGAACATACGACCACAAATGCTTCTCAAAGGAACTATAGCTCTTTGAAATTAATACCCGTGGAGTGTTTTTTTTCTTTTTAATATTTCACGTCTCCTACAAAGTTAGATGTTGAATTTTGGAACATCCCGTATTATTTACATAAGAAATATGGTGCTGATAACCAAAAGTGATCTACGATGAACAGGTTTTGGTACTGGGGCTGAGGGGCGCATTTAAAACCCCGTATTTTTTTCTTTTGTTGATTACTTTTTGAAAATCTGATCTAAAATTTGGATCTTGATACAAATACAGTGAAATTCCTCTTCGCGGACAGTCCCTTGAACAGACAACCCCCCTTGGACGGACAATTTCTCATGGAACGGACCGGCTCTCGTTTAATTTGCATTGCGTTAACTCTCTCTTGGACGAACATTCTCTTGAACGGACGCGGACACTAGAATCTTCTAGTGTCATTTTCAACATCTGTTGAAAATCCAGATTCAGGACAAGAAATCAAAAATCTAGAAGTCGAACTGTCCAAAGATTCTGACGTCGATGAGATACCAGTTCCAGCGAAGGATATCAAAGATTATGGTGAAGCTATTACCCTGATCAATCAACTTAAAAGTTTTGCCGAAGATTACGGAGATGTAGGGTCTTTGGAGCTGCTTTCCAAATTGGAAATACGTTTTCTGGACACCTGTAGTTATTATTATTATTGTAATTATTTAATACAGAGGACAAGAATACTCCTAATTCTACTTAATGAATCCTAGTTTTTTTTGGTTATTTTAAAAACATTCACATATACACTTTAAGTAACCGATTTTTTTTTTAATTATAGTTTTCATTAACATTATTAAAATTATTGAGAGATTTCACTGTATACATAAAAAAGTTATTAACATACGGTATCCCATTATGCACCGTTTTCGAGAAATTCAACGATAATACAGTAGCGAACTTAATATTTTATTTAAACTCGTTATTATTAATAGAAAGCTGTAATGTAAGATGTTTAATAATCTACGTGTAACTTTATAGAAAAATTTCTTACGTCTCAAAATGTTAGTGTTAATTTCTTATAAAATTTTGTCTCAGACGATGGCGTGAGCCGAAACATGTAAGACGTATTTAAAAAAACCAGTAAAAGTACAAATTTTTATTAATAATAACGAGTTTATTGACGATTAACTAATCGTCAATCGCTTTCTAGCATTATGATGAATAATAACACTGGCCGACATTTTTTAGACCATAGATCAGACAATAGTTTCCTACTTCTAATAGTTTTGGGCTCGCTGAACTTCAATTTGGCCTCAGAATACTCCATCACATCAGGTTTTTTAAATATTCTAACCTAAAGATGTAAAAAAATCGGTTCGGGATTAAATAATATAATGAATACATTTTTATTCATAAAATTCCATGCGGCAGTTGAAAAAATCACTGTTCCCATTTTAAACGTATTTTGAATGTTTCTAATATCTTCATTTTTTTCTTAAATGAATATAATTTCTATAACGTCACTCTTTGCCCAATCATTAATTCATAGGAGCAGCAGTAGTCGTTGATACAGTAGGCCTATAATGTCGTTCTGGCGTGCAAAATCTGTATAATTTAGATGATTTGCAGACAACGATGACTTCAAAAAGCCACTGTGTTAAAAAGTAAATACATTTTGATATATTTGTGCACGTTTTGACACAAAAAATGCGTGTAGATGGAATAAAAGAATGATGGCCTACTATTGCTAAGCTTTGAAAAGGGAAGGTAATTCCATAAGTTGAGTTGTCACTGCTACGTTCATTTGAATGAAAGAGAAAACGATTTTTTTGAGACTTCGACCAATTCATTGCTTACAACACTGACAACTACGATTGAGGGATTATAGAACATTTTTTCGTGAAGAAATTAAGATTTGAAAAAATTCAAATCGCATTTTGAATAGGAAAACTGGTACATTCAGATGCTGCATAGAGTTTTGTAGATAAAAATTTATCTGTTACGTTGTTTAATTCAAAATATGTTAAAAACTACTATTTTTTGCATTTATAGGTTAGAATATCTTAAAAACCTGAGTTCATGGAGCTGGTCTGACGTCAGATTTGAATTCAGCGCGCCAAAAGTTTTTAGAAAAGTATTATTTGATCCATGGATCTCACCTTTCATAAAATTTTGTAGGCCTATGTAATCGTGAAATGCCTTCAATGAGAATTTCGATCAATTAATCGTAAATCGTCTTCACTCGGAATTACGATTAATTAATCCAAACTATCAGTGAAGGCAAATGACGATTGACAACTGACGATTGTATTATTAATCGTAATGTCGGCAGGCGGTTAACGATTAATTAATCGTCAATTGATGTTTGCCTAACGCTGGTTCGCACCATACTATTTATCGTGAATGATTTCCTTACCATTACCATGTTTCTTATGTAAATTAAATCTAAAATTGCGTTCCAAATGTGGATGTTCCAAAATTCATCATCTAACTCTATATGATAAACAAAATAATCAGAAAAGAAATCACAGAATGAGTACCATCTTCATAGAGTCATAACCCTTGTACGAGGCATTTTCGGACATATGTTCCTATGAACTTTTTTTCATATTTTTTACTGTAGAATTACGCTCTTAGGTATACAAACAATATATTCCGTTTAACAGCAAAGTTTTGTTGTATAGTATCATTTTTTGGGTCAAAATGCCGAAAACTATGGAGTTGTCTCTTTCTGTTTGCGAGAAATTGCTAAAATTATCAAACGACCGCACACTACTGTTCGCTATATTATTGCCAACTTTAAGTCTAGCTAAACTATAGAAAATATGCATCACTCCGGACGACCGAGACTATTAAGCGATCGTGAACGATGATCTATTCTGAAAGAAGTCCAAGATAATCCCAGAACTAGTTCTCAAACATTGGCTGTCCATATCGCAGAGAGAAAAGGAACAACTGTTCATCCAGAAACCGTAAGGAGAGTTCTCAGAAGAGCTGGTTACTACGGAAAAATAGCGAGTAAAAAACCATACTTAAGCGAGAAAAATAAAATTAAGCGACTAGAGTTTGCAAATGAATATGTGGACAAACCTTCACAATTTTGGAAAAATGTTATTTCTAGTGACAAATCAAAATATAATTTAGTTCCATCTGATGGCCGACAAATGGTTTGACGAAAAGCAAATAGAGAACTTCAAGGCAAAAATTTAATTTCAACAGTCAAGCATGGGGGAGGGCACGTTCTCGTGTGGGGTTGTATGTCTTATAATGGAGTGGGAAAGTTGCACTTTATTGATAGTATTATGGATGCTAAAACCTATCTAAAATAACTTAAAAATTTACTTGGCGTTAGAATGAAAGAAAATTTCACAAGAAATAACAACCACATTGGTAATGTCTACGCCAAAACGCCTACAAGAAGTTATAAATGTTAATGGGATGCACACAAAATACTAGGTGCTTAGTTCAAGAAGGATATAATTTAATTTCGTGAAATATACAAATATTTTTGTGATTTCAAAACTTTCATTATTGTTAAAATTTCCTAAACTGTTTACTTTTTTGATATGTTATTAACCCTTTTAGTGCCTGGCGAAATAGAGGTACCTATACGAGAAAAACCAGCCGAATTTCACAGTTTTACAAGGGTTCGGGAAAATGCTTGTAAAAACCAAACGAAAAACAATATTTACATGATTCAAAAAGCTGCGTATTATGGATGAAATACAGAACTAAACAATGACACTAGTTTTTTCGAACTCATTTGAAAATTATAGAAAAAACAAAGGTATAAATGTTTGTAAATGAAATGAATTTGAGATCTCTTGTAGAACACGTATTTGCACATACAGTCATCTAAAACCTACAAACTAATTGAAACCGGTTGCGACTGAACATTTTGCTAAACCACGGGATATGTCTGTGGTTTGTAGACCAATAACCAAAAAAGTGTCGATCTATGTCTTACACGCATTTCTAAAAGCACAGCAATCAACGCCTTCATCTCTGACACTGTAGTTGCCTTCCACTCTGTTGCTCTGGATCCTGAGAGAACATTGATCCTATTCAGGAACTGCCTCGCATATCGGTTAGTCTCAATTCTCAATAAGCTCAAAAATTCTTCAGTGAAAAATAGATCAAAATATGCTTTCTGCATGGAATTTCTTGCTGGCATATGTCTAGGTTCAGCAATTTTCATAAATGGTGGCCAAGGATTATATTCGCGGAAATCTCTCAGCTCTTCCTCAGCATCGTTTTCCTCTAATTCTGATTCGTTATCTTCGCCTGCTTCATTATCACTGTAGATCCTACGTTGATGCCGACTTCTTAATGCTACGATTTCTTCCTCGTTACTATGTGATAGATCCGCCTGGTCAACCATTCGGACTAATTCCGTGTCGTCCATAATGGTGTATTTTTTATAAAAAAGTTGGTGGCAAAATGTTCGAAATTCTGTCTTGCTAATTGTTGGTTTGCCAAAGACAACAATGTATTATACAAGCAGAAAACAACGGCAGTAACAAAAATGACACTTTGAAACTACAACTAGGACGAAATAAACTGTTCACAACAAAGATCAAGGAGAAACTAACTGACCCTACGTCTTGCTGCGGCATCGTGACGTTATTTCGTGAAAGTCTCCAAACAGTTGTTTATATAAAACGCCTTGGACAAGTTCCGATAAGGGCCCAACGCCCATCGGTGTTTATGTAGATTTCGGTACCTCCAAGCGATAGGAAGAAGGTCGTCCACAAAGAGTTCAAATAAAAAAATATTTTTTTTTATCTCGTAATGAAATTAGATCATTTATAACGCATCACAAATTTATTTTGAGATAGAGTTCTCTCGCAATGCAAGTAGTAAACCGCTACAAGGCGCGAGCCGATATATTGGCTCTGGCACTTTTCACAAGTGCAGCAGGAGCCGATATATCGGCTCCCGGCACTAAAAGTTTTAATAGTACTATTATTGTTGTTCTCTTTGTAAATATAATATCATTTAAAATTTGAGTTTGTTTATTTCGGTTACAATTTTTATAGAAAATGTTAGGTGTACAAATACTTAAGTGACCCACAGTAAATTTAAATTAAATGAAAATCAATATTAATTATTATTTTAGTTGTCATTGATATTTATATCATTTTTTATATCGTTTTAACGGTCGATTTACGCATGTTTTTGTTTGTTTTAAAGGGCGCTTATGATGCATGCCTAATAAAAAATAATTTTAAAAGTATTATAGTTTTATTTATTAATACAAAATGTGGAAGTTATTAATCGGGTAATGGATATTTCAGTTTTGAATCGATAACATTACCTTTTCAGTCGTTAAACCGATTTATAAGCCGATTATTATCCAAATCAATGTGACAAAATCACTATTTAAGTGTTTTTGATTTCCATATTTAAATATTTACCCCCCAAAAAATATTGTTATCATAATATTTAGACCTTTTAATATTTATTAAAAAAACTTTTACTTAATTTGGCAAATAATGCTTTTTTAATTTAAAATTATTATTCCCTTATTAATTATTAGAATTATATTCTTTTCATAAATTGATTATTTCATATCGATAATAGATATACGTCGCAGTCATAATTAGTGTATTTCGTTCAATACAATTATTATTAAATTATCCCCTACACATGTTTCAGCATTTGTAATAATGGCATTAATTTACCAATTTCAATTTCATTATAATCTCAAGTATCATTTCAGGCATAGGTAATTAATTATATCATGAATAATGTATTTTCCTATTGATAATAATCTACAATATTGTTCTATGTCAGCATTAATTTCATTAATAATCCAATTTATGAAAATTTAACGTGATTTATCTTCATAAGACTTTATCAAATTCCAGAAAAAAAATAAATTGGGTGAATTTTACTTGAGAATGTTTAGCATTTTCAGGTAATGACTTTTACAGTGTTAGAAATATTTAGTCATTTTATAAAATTCAGAGATAGCCGGAGTTCACGTGTAACAATTAGCCCGCGCGACCGTAGCAGGATAATTAATTTCACGTTAGTTTCCTTTTAAACGAACACCCGCATTGTATCTACGGCATTGTGCTCCTCGCGCTCATTTTGTTACGAAGGGAAAAGCTGTAAAAACGTAGTATATGCCGGCCGTATACATTCCCTTTAATAACCATTTAAACCGAATCCTCATTCCTCGTCCGTTTAGAGATAACGGAATAGTTTCGCATTTCAACTTTTTTTAACAATTTCGAGGTCTTTTTTACTTTCTTGTCCTTGTCCGTAACTATTACGTTAGTTTTTAAAGTTTAAACTTTCTTATAAAATAAAGTTGAATGTTTCTTCTAAAAAGTTAGATACAAATTTAAATTTACGTTTAGTAAAATTTTCCGAGTAAATGGAACATTCTTTTCCTTCTCTCATGCGGATTTTCATTCGTTTTCAGATCCTGAAGGGTGGTAACAGTAGCGACGCCTGCGAAATTCGAGATCCGTGTCAACATGGGGGCATTTGTATATCAACCGACAGCGGCCCCATCTGCGAGTGCAGGAACCCCGATTACGAGGGCGAGTTTTGCGAAAAAGGTACGGATCGGTTGGAAAAAGCTCCGCGCTTTACAAACGCGTATCGCAGAACTAGGTTAAGATGTACGCTTTCCCCAGGTCCACAATCTCTTTTATTTTCTTTCTTGTCTTTTGTTCTTGAGTACTCAACAGGTACTTACGATAAATCAATAACCGAACTATATAAAACTTTTATTAAAGAATCATAATACATCAAAGAAAAATTCATTTATTTAGTAGAAATACTTACCTTTACTTTCCATAGCCAAAGTAGACTCCAGATCAGGGTTGCCAGATCGTTCGATTGGATTTCGCCAGTCACAATTGAAAAATACCCTACATTTGGAAGTTTTCAATAAAAAATCCACAGAAAATAATTTTATTGTTTTCGTAAATTATAATTTGTTACTTTTAAATTTTAATTGATTTTCGTGACTGAAGCATACCTCTAAAATACCCAAAAATAAGCCAATTTAGAAATAAATCCCCCAGAATTGGGAAATATTCAGAAAATAATTTTTCAAATTAAAAAAATGACTGAAGAAAATCGATCAACTTTAAAAATTCATCAAAAATTCATTTTGCAAGATTTTGATTTGATTTTTGTTCTAAATGAAACATAAATCATTCTAATTTTAATTAAAGTATACCGTTTTATTCCAATTTTTGTCAAGAAAATTAAAAAAATTTTCAAAGTTGGTAAAAAGTTCTTGACACTTCCAGCTTAACTTACGAAAATCGATTAACTTTAAAACTTCATCAAAAATTCATTTTTAAAGATTTTGATTTGGTTTTTGTTCTAAATGAAACTTAAATCATTCTAGTTTTAACCAGAAGAGATCGATTTATTCTAAATTTTATCAAAAAAATTAAAAACATTTTTTAAACTGGTAAAAAAATTTTGACACTTCTACCTAATGTAAGAAAATCGATCAACTTTAAAAATTCATCAAAAATTCATTTTTAAAGATTTTGATTTGACTTTTTTTCTAAATGAAACTTAAAATATTCTAGTTTTAACCAAAAAAGATCGATTTATTCTATATGTTGTCAAAAAAATTTCAAAAATTTTCAAAGTTGGTAAAAAATTTTTGATATTTTTTAACCTAACTTAAGAAAATCGATCAACTTTAACTATCGAAATATAGAAAAAACACGTGCTTTCACAATCTTAGAAACCCAATAGACAACTACATTTGTAACATGAATTTCGAAAAAGCACAAGTACACTCAAGATATCTACAACAATGTTTCCAAAAATCTGAAAATAGCCTATTCTGTAGTGAAGTGTACGAGCAAATTGAAGACTGGTATCAAACTTTTAAAAACACAAAACATATTTCGAATACTAATTTGATTGTTGACGAGGATGAGTATTGGGAAGTGCTAAGTAGAGGAAGAAATACCTCAGCTGGTCAAGATAAACTGACTAAAAAAATTTTTAGACAACTTAATTATTCCATTCATCAACATATCAGAAATATATTCAATTTTTGCATACAGCATTAATACTTCCCTGAAGCATGGAAAACGGGCATTGTAGTTTACATTCCAAAGAAAGACTCAGATCTCTCCACTCCGTCCGGATATCAACCAATTACACTGCTACCTGTTATCGAGAAAATGTTCGCAAACATATCAGTTCGGTTTTAGATCAGGCAAATCGACGATTCATCCATTATCAATTCTATCATCCAATCTACATACTTGTCGTCTGCAAAAGAAAAAGGCAGCCGCCTTGTGTCTCGATATCCAAAAAGCTTTTGACTCGGTGTGGTACAATGGATTAATATACAGGTGACTCATTAGCTCTATGACAAATTTTGGCAGATGAAAGGTGATGCGATTCTAAGGAAAAGATGTTATATGAATATGGGTCCGATTCATTTTGGTTAAAGAGTTACAAGCCTTTGAAAATTTTACACGGTTTAATAGGCAAATTAAAATGTAACATAAAAAATAAGTTTAAAAATTACAAAAATTGGTCGAAATATCCGCCTTCAGCTTGAATGCACGCCTCACATCGACGAAGTAAAGATTCTGTCACACGACTTATGATATTTGGATCATTCCGTATGCTATTAGCTGCATCTTGAATTCTGTCCAATAGTTGCGGACGGGTAGTAATTTCTACATGGTACACAAGCTGGTTCATGTGTCTCCAGAAATAATAATCCAGCGGATTTAGATCTGGGGATCGTGGTGGCCAGACTACTGGACCTCCATTGCCAATCCATTTGTTTGGAAAATATTCATATAACCAAGCGAAGACTTGTCTTCCTCGATGTGGTGGTGCACCATCGTGCTGATACCACATATTTTGGACGATGTTAAGTGGTATGTCGTCGATAAAACTGAAAAGGTTATTTTCCAACAAATAAATTTCTGTACATATCTGCATTTAAGCGGCCATTTATCACCCATACAAGTAGCAAAGAATTGTTAAAAATGTCACCCCAAACGTTTAAACCAAACCGTTGCTGAAATCTTCGTGGTCTAATTGCATGTGGATTTTCCAAGGACCACACATGTTCGTTATGATAATTATTTATGCTGTCCCTAGTGAAACACGCTACATCAGACCACAAAACTTGTGAAATGAAGTTATTATTTTGAGCATATTGCTGAATAATCCAATGGCAAAATGCTAAGCGTTGCTGAGTATCTCCAGGATGTAATGCTTGAACATTTTGGCGATGAAACGGATATAATATTTCTCGATTCAATACACGCCATACAATACTTTAGGATATTTGTAGCATGCTCGCTATACGCCGAGTACTAATTGAAGGTTCGTCAAGTAGTAAATCAAGAACACGTTCTTCATTTTGTACATTCACTACATGGGGACGAACTGAATGTGATGGAGCGGAGTTACCTGTTTCTCTCAGTCTGCGAAATGATGCACTAAACACTGTATGGGCAGGTTGATGTCTATTTGGAAACCTACGAAGGTATTCTCTTGCTGATTGCCGAGAGTTTCCGTTACAAAGCCCGTATACACAAATAATATCTGCATATTCTTCAGTCGTAAATACATGCATTTTTGTTTTCGATCAAAACTCTGACCACTAATTGTCAGAACTCAGCTTTGTTATCACAGCCAACTCTGTATTTGTGTTTCATAATTATTGTTGCGATTGTTGCGAATCTTTACTTCGTCGATGTGAGGTGTGCATTCAACCTGAAGGCGAACATTTCGAACAATTTTTATAATTTTTAAACTTATTTTTTATGTTACATTTTCATTTGCCTATTAAACTATGTAAAATTTTCAAAGGCTTGTAACTCTTTAACCAAAATGAGTCGGACCCATATTCATATAACATCTTTTCCTTAGAATCGCATCACCTTTCATCTGCCAAAGTTTGTCATAGAGCTAATGAATCACCTTGTATAAATTATACACTATGAATGTTCCACCTGATTTAGTCCAACTAGTAGCAAATTTCCTTAAAAAGTGTACATTCCGAGTTAGGATGAATGAAAGCTTTTCATGCAAATTTGAAATTCATCGAGGCGTTCCTCAGGGCTCTCCAATTTCACCACTTTTGTACAACGTGTTTGTTTACGATATGATAAAGTGTGATAATGTTGGTGAGTCGTATATGCTACAGTACGCCGACGATACTGTCTTGGTAGCCCATGCAGGAAACCTGAAAACAACTGTTATAAAACTGCAAGCAATAACCAACCAAATTGTTGAATGGTGTAGAGTCTGGAGAATCTGTATCAATCCAACAAAGGCACAGCTCTTAATACCATTTCACCGGATCAAGGACAACTCCCCTACGATTAATATTGAGCAAACACAAATCAAACCTTCTCAATGTATTAAAATAATAATGTATTCTTCTCAATGTATTAATACTTATTGTTAGGCATAACTTTCGACAGCAAAGCAAAATTTCATATACATTCAAAAAAAGCAAAAATAAAAGCAGCAACGAGAGCCAAACATTTTAAAGCATTAACGTACAAAAAACGAGGTATTAACACGAAGTGTGCAACGTACATCTATATATCCATTTGCAGACTGTAGTTCTAAGCTCTCGCAATAATAAAATGTTGTATTAAAAATTTATAGGAATGTTCGCAAAAGCTTTTGCGAACCTCCCTCGAAAATACCATGAGCCTTCGCATTTAAGAGCTCTAATATTAAATGTTTTATGATAAAAGCAAATTTTGTCGGAGCTAGAAGGGGAAGAAGATCTATTTCGTATATGAGGAAGATTTTTTTGATGTGTACAATTTAGACAATTATAAAATGGTTTTTGTTGACGATTAATTTAATTTGAATTAATTTGAGGTTCCATAGTATCTTGTTTAGCAGCCATAGTTTGAAGCCATTTGAAGCATTGACTGACAGCTACGTGAAAATCATTAAATGCTTTAAGTAAACTTTCGTCATTATTTTTGGAAGAATGAGGATTTAGATTTGAATTTTGTGACTGAATTTCTGCATTTTGTTGTGATTGCGTTGTAGAATGATAGGATTCCCATACCTTATCTGCTACAGGTAATAGATCAGAAATATTCTCTTTACCTGAACAGGTTAAAGCAACTAATATAGTTTGTGGAAGCCGTCTTTTCCACAGTTTTATTAGCAAATCTTGATTTACCATTTTGAGTCACCCGCAATACTTAATAAGCCGCGATAAAAGGAAAGAAGCTCATCAAGACGTTTATCCTCACTTAATGAACGTCTAGAAATTAGAGCTTCTTTAATTTTATTGTACATGTCATTTTGGGGAAGATTGCAAATAATATCATAAATAAAAGAAATGATTTCTGGAGAAAGACTGGAAATAATAAGATGATATTTCGTTTTATCAGAAGTGATTTTTGAAACTATAAATTGTGATTCAATTTGTATAAACCAGATTTCGGGTTTATGCGTCCAGAAAGGGGCAATTTAATTGAATAAATGCTTTTGCGTTTTTAAAGATAATACTGAACAATTCATTGGCATTGACAGACTTAAACCTGCATTTGTTCTTTGTGACAGCGTTCCTCAACTTTATCAAGTTTCTAAAAAAAGTTTTAAAGTTTCTTTCAAATGACCTTAAAATATTTTTTGTCTTTGGCTTTTGTCTTGGAAGGGGGAGTACTTGTAGTGTATATAAAATTTATTTATTTTATCAAGACATCACACAGACCCATTTTGGAATACGGCAACATCTTAATAGCTGATAGAAAGAGTACAATGAAAAACTTAGAAGTTGGGGAAAGATCCTGTCTCCGCATTTTAACCAAAATACGACATCCGAGCAACTCCTTACACAATATATTCAATACCGGACTTTACCGAATAACCAAAGTTAAACCATTGGCAGAACACCTTTCAACATTGTCAAAGAAATCCATGAGCAGTATGAAGAAAAATATTCCAAAACTATTCATTCCTTCCAACACCACGTGCCGTACTCTTTATAATGAAATCATGAAGATATAAAATATCTACTTAAAATAGAAAAAAAGATCTTAGACTGGACTGAAGGACTAAGGTCGATAGCCCATTTCCAAGGGAAATGAAGGGGTGTGTTATTTAAATTAGTAATTTAATTTAATTTAATTTTAATTATTGTATATTTTCTTTCTTTTGTGAAATAAATTCATTTCTATCTATCTATCTATCGATCAACTTTAAAAATTCATCAAACATTCACTTTTGAAGGTTTCAAATTGGTTTTTTTGTAAATGAAAATTAAAATATTTTAGTTTTAACCAAAAAAGACCTAGTTATTCTATATGTTGTCAAAAAAATTTTCAAAGTTGGTAAAAATTTTTTGACACTTTTAACCTAACTTATAACTAACAGCAATGCACACAAAAACACTGTAAAATAGTGCTAGTTGAAGACTAATAAAAAAATAAAATAAAACTAAAATTCTACTGTACGTATTCTTGCGTTTTATAGTACAAATTTCAATTTTTATATTTATCAAGTTTTTACATTATAGAGTAGTTCAGACATAAAATTTCCTGTTAATGTCCACCTAAACTTTTTGTCCCCATAAGTAATCCCCAAAAAGAAATATCCCCGAAAAATCCTCCAAAAAAGAAAAAAAAACTAATTTTTGGGAAAAATCCCCTAATCTGACAACCCTGCTCCTGATTAATCGTTGAATTTGTAATAAAACTACTCTTGAATTTAGTCAACGATGAAAATATTTTTTATCAAAGATTTAAGTACTACAGATGTTTCGCAATTACAACGTTATTATTGCGAACCATATTTAGCACTTAAACCTTTAATAACAAATATTTTTATCGTTGGCTAAATTCAACAGTAGTTTTTGTTACTTTCCATATCTACTACACTACCACTATTTTCTCTACCCTTAATGATTTTTAAATTATTCCATCCTTTGTCAGAATATTACTAGAAAATCCATAAACGCCAACATAATTTATTCGATAGAAAAATGTATACGATAATGAATACAATCATAAAAAATCCATTACGATAATAAATATACGCTCATATATCTGACATCTTTAGTTATTTATGTATTAACATTTGTGAAGTATAATGCAGTGTATCCACTATTAACTTTGTAACGCTTCGAAATAATTCCAAAACATTGATTTATTCCTTTTCTGATTTAAAATCTAGATTTACGCACAAACATCATAAATCGTCGAACACACAATCGACGTGACAGCGATAGAAAACAATCCATACAGAAAGTGGAAAATATAAACCGAAAAATATCACGTATCTTTTCACCTTATTTATATCGTATTAAACTGGTGGTTCCACCATTTAATAATTCAATATTTTCCAAATTAATAAAATTAAATTGTTGAAAAATTTATGAAAACAAATACTTTATAAATATTTAGTAGGTAAAAAAGTTAGTATTCAAAAGCGTTAAATCGCTGTGAAATCAATATTGAATTCTCCATATATTTTTTTTTAAATTAATCTTTCAAAAACGTTAAAAACTTGAGTTATAAAAAGTTTAAATTTTTATTTGTAAAAAGTGAAAAATTAAACATGTTCTCAAAAATCATTAAAAATCGTTCAATTTATCAATCATGGCTACATAAATTATACTCTATATAAAAATAATGAAGGTACATCGATTTAAAATTTAATGCATTATGGTTTCCACAAAATATAAAACAAAGTTCAATACGCTTTTAAATCAATATTAGAGTACATGTACTCTTTTATCACGTTAAGAAATTGGTTTATGAAATGTTAACCGGCGTCTCTACCATTTGTTAATGAAATGTTTTCTAATGTGATGACTTGAATAGAACCTTTAGTAAAAGTTTTATATAAAATTGATCGTTAGAAAGTCTTAAAGTGTTATTATATTACATCTGCAGGTATAAACATAAAAAACTGCCATTTACGCGAAAACCAAAAAGGTTTTAAAAAAGGCAGAGATAATAGCCGAGCATTTACATTCTAACCCGGACGGCTCAACTGAAAGAGGGTCTCGTAAAAAACGAAAAAGGTTGACAGCGGTTTTCCCAGACCGCGAGGCGACATTTTACTTATTGGATCGAAGGCAATTACTGGTGAAAGTCATTTTAAGAACGATCGGAAACCGTTGATGTGTTATAGATCTATCATAATGAGTATTCATTAAAAAGGAAACTCATTCTTTAATTTGAACGTTTTTATTTTCCCTTTGAATCGAAAACATTAAGCAATATCAACCCAATACAATAAAAGATAAAATATTGCTTTTGTTACGTTTAATGTATCTGCGTTACATTTTACAGATTGGTTTTCAAATGGGTTTTATTGTAATGGGGGTTTTACTGTTACCGCAAATGTAGCTATTATACCTTTTACTACATACATTTTAAATAAACTGAGTTTAATTTTTAATTCCATTATTCTTCTTGTTGTTTAGATAAAGCCCCGTCCGAAGCTGTTTTTCGTGGATCTGAATTTCTCTCTTACGATCAAACCGGAGGAGGGCCCATTGTTAGCGCCCAAGATTCTGTAACGTTATACTTTAAAACCAGGCAATCTAACGGCTTGTTATTCTATACAGGTAAAAGACTTTTTATTTTCATACCGGTGGAAATTCTAAAGGGAGGTAGTTCTGACAAAAGTTAATTGCAACTTGAGAATGTTTTGTTTCAGGAGACGAGATGGACTACCTAAACGTGGCCATCAAGGACGGTTGCTTAAGCTTAACAATGGGCCTGGCGAATGGCAAGCAAGAAATGCAAATTAAGCCCAACAAAGTCCGCTTCGACGACAACCAGTGGCACAAAGTTAGCGTCCACAGGCGCATACAGGAGGTATGTAAGAGAATTTGCATTAATTGCGTCCAACGTCCGCACGGAGGAACTTCGCATTTCCTCACGGTTAGGTTAAACAGAGGCGTCAAGATTCTCCTAATTAAAAGGAGCAAGTTAAAGCTCGATTGTTCACCGTTTTCAAGCGTATATACAATTTATCACTTTTTCAGTAACCACAGCGGGATTTTTTATTTGTCAGCGAATTTGACGGATCGACACCCTTTTTTAACAATCCATCATTTTATCGGCAATGTGGCAGAGTATCAACTTTTTTAACTCAATACCAACTCTTTTTCCTTTCATTTAAAAACACTCCAAACGACAACTCAAATATTTACGAATACTCATGCATTAACTAAACTGAAATTGAAAGATAAGCATAGCTTAAATAATAAATGCTTCAGTCATAGAAACACGCAAAGGGGAATAAAGACAAATTTATTTAACCAGAACGTAATCCTTATTTCACACGGCTTTATTTTCATGTTCCTGCGTATGTAACCGTGTTTGCTTTGAAATGTTATCCAGTAAGCAATTTGTTTTGTTAAAATCCAAATGAATTGCAAACTTGATAAGCATAGTTTGACAAAGTACCGCTAACCGCACTCGCTCTTTCCTCTGTACTTACGTTCTAATTAGTTCATTAATAATAAAAGTCTTTAAGCAAGAAACGAGGTACTTTTATCGTGAAAAAAATTTTTTTACGCTGTTTTTCGTTTCAGATTTCAGCCATTACCAGTTTTTGTAGGGTGAGTATATATATTTTTTTATGTATATCATCAAAATAGTGTATATGGTCGTTAAAACGAACGTATAATGAATATAATCCCGGATTACTATTAAATCCCGGTAAAATTATTATTATCGAAAACTACCATTTTCATACGTAATTCGGGTATTAATGTTTCTAAAACCGTTTTCAACGCGGAGCATTAAATTCATACCCTCCACCCCGACCACGTCCACACACACATACGGAGTTAATCCCCGACGCTTACAAAAGCAAAAACCGACGCCGAAACTAACTGTTTACGCATAATTATTCGTAGCCGAACTTTCGCGTGTCGACTGCACCGGCACGGCACCACGAACCTCAAATTTAGACATATTACTCGAAATAAGCCGCTTTGTAAACTCGAGACGGCTGCCAGCCTCCATTTCGACTCTAAGCCGCTTTCGTCGAGACTATTGCCGAAATCTCTTTGTTAACAAATTCCGGCATTAATTAGCCAAGCTTCAAACATTGTCGCCGAACGTCGGGAAACCTGCAGATATCGCTTCCAGCCTTCGCCAACGACTTCAAACAGCAAAACTCGCTCAGACTTACTAACTAAAGTAGCATAAAGCGCATTTCAGGACGAATCTCGAGCGGTTATTACCTTACTAAATGCAACCATTTCGAATATAAAGCATTTAAACGTAGCGTTAATCGTCTTAAAAAGAAACTTGAACGAGAAATATTTTTTTTCAGTTATAAAACGGGCTTTGTTTTATTCCGGAACTAGTACGCGACCAAACTACACACAGTTTCGGTTTGTCTTTGACGTGTTTGAGTTCCATATTCATCCTACAGAACGACTAATTAAGCTCCTGTATTCTGCGTTCACAGCTTTCAGCGGTTGTAGACGGTGTCTACGCCGACCGTTCCCATATTGCTGGAAAGTTCACGATGCTCAAGTCCAGCAAAATACACGTGGGAGGTAGTATAAACACCAGGGCGTTGCCCGGATCCCGTGTACATACAAACTTTATCGGATGCATGAGAAAGGTAAGAAAATAAAATTTAATCAATAGCATGTAGCAGCAGTTGCTTTCTTGTATTCTCTTTGTTTATGAGTTGGAATTTGCATTTAGTAAAAAACTGTTTAATGAATAATTTGGTATTCAAAATTACATAAAAGGACCTCACTGCTCAATATTCCATTTTTAACCTGCAATAGGTCGGTTTAATCGGGAGTCCTTTCATTAAAAAACTCCGTCCATGAACAGACGTTATAAGGACTTTTTTCCATTAAAACTTATTAATCAATTACCTGAACATTCTTTCATTTATTCTCCATACAAAAACTTAACCAAAGCAAATGCTCAAAATGCCCTCTTTCCTTTTTTACCGAAAAAGTTTCTTGCAACATTAATCTATTCATTGTTAAAACTATAGAAAACATCCAACGAATTTAAGACCAGATGCCTTAGAGGCAATGGAATGGGAGACATTTGCCTTATTATCACTAGAAATTCATTGTTTAGATGTTTCCTGGTACCCGAACATGAGTCGACCTGCAATCGATTATTACGGATATCTTGTAAAAGGTTAACAGGTTACTGTATGCCCATAAAACCTTTAAACATTATTTTCTGACACCTGTATATGAGCCGTTTATTTTGAATGTGGCTTAAGTCCATTTTCATCTTTTATCAAGTTGGCATTTCTGACATTTATAATTTATGCTGAACTGTGAAAAAAATAAATCGGTATTGAAATATACTTAGTACATTTGAAAATTTTATATCACGTACATTTTCAAAATAATATAAATACTGAAAATCCTAATTTTGAAAGTGACCTAAGTCCACTTTTTATTGACGATGTCAAAAAGTGCGGCCCAAAATGTTGAAAGCAGTCATGAAGGTAATTTAAATTACGTTTTGATATTAAATTGAAATTTAAAAAATAATATTTAATTTAAAGAAATTATTAAACCCATGGGAAAGGACAAAATAACAAGATTTCTTGATTCTGAAAATGAAGAGGGATTAAACTTATACAACAGATTTAAAAAAAGAAGGGGAAATTTAGAAGTTCATTCTTCAACAGAGGAAGAGGAAGTAATTGAGAATGAGAATTTACAAAACAGCATCTTCAAAGAAGGATTCAAAGAACACAGAAGTGGTACTTATATTCAGAAAATTCGTAAAATTAAACGAAATTCAGGGAAAAGATACGATACACAATCGGCAAAAATTATTCCTGCCAAAGTTTTTCAAAATGAAGATTGCCAATGACGAAAAGACTGCTTGAAAAATTTAAATGAAACAGAAAGAAAAGGTATTTTCGAAATGTTTTTGAAATTTTTTCTATACGAAGCGACCGGATGCAGAGTTGTAAAAAGAAGACGTCAGAGAAACGGAAAAGGTTCATGTAGAAATGAGAGTTTTACGTATTGGTTAAATTCTAAAACAGGCAAAGTTGCTGTTTGTAAAAAATTCTTTTTAGATACTTTTCAAATAAGCGAAGGACGATTGAAACGTGAATTAAAATCTAAAAACGTTGACAACGATTTACGTGGGCGTTTGCCTGGATAGTCGAGAACAATATGTGATGAAGCAAATATGATTGTTCAAAACCATATTAACAGTTTCCCGAAATTTGATTCCCATTATACCAGGGACCATAATCCAGTCAGAAAATATCTTCATCCTGAAGTGACTATAAAAAAAAATGTTTAATTTTTATGAGCTTCACTGCGAAGAAAATAATTTAAAAGCAGTTAATGAATGGACTTATAGAAAAATTTTCAAAAAGGATTTTAATCTACATTTCCACAAACTACGCAAAGACACAAGTCAAAGATGTGATCTATTAAACATTAAAGTCAAAGCATCAGAAAATCATGAAGAACAGAAGAAACTTATGGAAGAACATGATATTCATTTGAAGCTAGCAGAATCGGCTAGAAATATGTTAAAACAAGATCAAGAGCGAGTATGAAGGAATCCATCTCATTATTTTGGCTTTTCATTCGATTTGCAGAAAGCGTTACTATTCCCAATGTTAACTACTTCAGTAGCTTATTATAAATATAACATGTATATTTTAAATTTAGGCATACACAATTTCCACAATGATAATATATATGTCGCAGGCAAATAGTAATTGAAGGAAAATAACTTTACGCTAGCCAAATAGTATTCGTCTAGCCAAATGACACGTCGACATTTATTTTTTGCCTGGTGTTATTATTCTAGGAAAATGGTATTTGGCTGAATTGTTATTAGCCAAATAATGTACATAGCTTACAGTGACCGAATTGAGGTTAAGTGATCAAACGAAGATGTAGAGCAAATGTTAAGAATTTGGATGGAGAATAAATCTACTCATTGGTCAATAGGTTGTCATTTTGTGCAATGGCAAAAAAGTACGTCCTATCATCGTATTATTGGAAGAACACCCTATACTAATTTATATGGTGCTGATCCAAAAGTAGGTTTACGATCGACAAATCTGCCCACAGACTTTCTAGATAAAATATTCACTGAAGAGGACTTGGAAGTCTTGCGCACGAATGTTCCCGATCAAGTAAATGCAGTTGTTGATTCCAGAGCAGAAGATATAGTTGAAAAAAATAATGTGAACGAAATTAACGTTCCCATCAGTTCGGAAAATCTCGAGGAAGAAGTACAAATTGACACTTCAAAAGATGATTTAGAATCCAACAATAACTGCCATACTATGAATGGTGATATGTACTGCTGTGTCTGTGGAAACCACCGTAGAGGTGCACATACCTCTTTGAAGTGTTCTAAAATAGTGCACGTTATTTGTGGCGTTATTCAAGAAGACAGTGAAGACGTAGGTAGCCAGGTCATATGCAAACATTGTGTTAATGAAGACAATATTAGAAAAAATCGGAAGAGGTCATACGAAGGCCAACTGAAAGCTGCTGAAGTAATGACAAGAGCTAACAGAGCAACATACAACGACATAGAATGTGGCAAATGTGTCATTGTTGCTGTCCCGAAAGTCGATAGAGGGCCATTAGACAAGAAGAACTTAGAAGGGATTGTAATTGATAAAAAGAATAATGTTTACCGAATAGGTACAAAATCTGGTGTTTTAAGAACCTGGTTTCCTAGAAGTGATCTAACAGAGGTTTTAGCAGTAACTTTTAATTACAATGACATTCCTCAGGACCACTTAATTTCTTTGAGAGAAGCCTGTGCTGCCCAATCAATGTTCTCAGGTCAGGGATTTTCCAAATGCCAGTGTCAACTATCAAAAATCTAGTGCAATACCAAACGATGTGCGTGCTTTAAAGCTAAAAATTTATGCAATAGCAGGTGTCATTACAGTAATCCCTGCCAAAACAAATAATCGCAAACAATCAAAATTTAAAGCATATTTATTTTCACCTTAAAATAAAAGTTAGTTTTGCGGTGGAGCTTTTCTTTTATTTTTCTAAGGAACCTTTAGGCAAATACTATTTGCCTAGTTAAATGATATTTTTCTAGTAAAATATTGTGTAAATCTATAAAAAACCATTTGAACCGACAAATGCTATTTGACTAGACAAAAGTTATTTTCCTTAAATTACTATTTGTCTGTGACATATATATGTACGTTTGGGATGAAACAAATGCTTCTAGAGGTTCCCAAGAAGTGGCTTCATGCCTCTTGAGACACCTAAAAACTCTGAAAGGTGAAAAACACATCATTGCATATAGTGACATGTGTGGAGGACAAAACAGAATCATCAAAATATCTTTAATGTGGTTAAAAATTCTATCGATGGGAAATGATGTGGAAATCATAGTCCACAAATTTTTAATATCAGGGCATTCATTTTTACCTAATGACAGAGATTTTATACACACACGATTATTATAATACAATTAAAAATGTTGAAAAGGTAATACTTTCATACTAAATGAAATGAAACATGAGGATTTTATATCAACAAAACTCTTGGAAGAAGCACTTTACAAAAGATCGAAAAATACCAACGGAGAAAAAATAAACTGGCTTCAAATATGCTGGATGCGATTTTGAAATGAACCACATAAAATTTTATACAAAACAACCATGGATGACAACGCAGAATTTAAAATTCTTACTTAAAAACTGCTTCAAATCACTCCCGCATACTGAGAATGTTAACGAATAACTTGTTACTGAATTTATTTCTATTATCTAAAAATATAATTTAAATGTTTTTTTTCTATTTTTTAACACTTAACGGACGGGTCGAATCTGTTCTGTCTAACCCAGTTTCCGGGTATTTTTCGAAAGTCAGATTGGAAAAACGTAGATCTACGGGGCCCGTCCGTTAAGTGTTAAGCTATATGTAACGAACTTAAGCTCTTTAACTTTTTGTAACAAAACAAATTTTTATTTTGAAAGTGACCTAATTCCTTTTAAGGTAAGCAAGGTCATATTTTACACTTAATAATAGCGACTTTTTAATAGGATGTATAAAATTAAATCCTTTAAATGCGAATTAACATTGCAAGTCAACCATATATCTTACGTATATTTTTAATTTTGTAAAAACGTAAAACCTTAAGTATTTCAAATTAAAGATAAATGGACTTAAGTCACTTTCAAAATGAACGGCTCATGTATTAAATTAATATGTGTTATGCATATGTATAATAGTAACTAATTTTAAAAAGTTTACTATCCTTAAAAATAATTTTAGATTTCGTTAAGAAAATTTGTATCACGTTAATAACGTATAAATTTCGTTTAAACGTACGCCCTTTCATTTAGAAGACATTAAAAGTTCATATATTAATAGGATAACAATACTAAAATGTTTTAATAAAATATTAAAAGATTGTACCTCCCAAATGTAGTCTTCTCAAATGTAATAGTTGTGGAAAGATGAAAGACTGTATTGAAACCTGATGAAAGGAATGTATCAATAAGACTGGATCTTTCTTTCTTTATGCTGCGTGACCGTCCAATCAGCATTTATAGTCCATTTAATCAATTTTGATCTCGGAGGTTTCCTAAGTGAATGTCTTCTCTTCTCGTTACTGGGTTTCCACTTAGGGCTTATTACTTCGTCCGGCTGAATTTCCAGAAGAGTCTATTCATTCGAGCTTACTATCTTTGATCGGATTAAAAAGTAAAATTAAAAATTTGAAATAAAGCAGTTATTTTACAATCCTACTTAAAACAAGCTATTAATTAACTTGCTCTTACTTGTATATTACAGTCGGAAAAAGCGTCTGTATATATAAATGAAAGAATCGATAGGTTAATAAAATATAGATCATTTTCTTTATCCTTCCCTTTAGTATTACATCGACAAACATAAATTCAAACACTCTGGGACAGAGTTTCTCGCGCATACTAATCAATATTTAACGTGTCACATTATCTCCGAGAACAGAGCAGCGTTGTTTCATTTTAATACCCATATAAAATTATTAAATATTAAAGTCTTTAAGCTGACTGTTCTTTATTTAGGTTGAATTCGTGGCGGACACGTTACGCTTGAATTTGTTGGAAATGGGGAAATCGAACAGCGACATCATAACGATATCGGGTCAATTGGAATGGAAGTGTCCGATGGGCGAAACCCACGACCCCATTACGTTTACAACAAGGGAATCCCATTTGGTTCGTATAGCTCTCGCTCGGTGATAATAAGAAGCCCTCTTCTTGCAAACGAATCCCGCTCACCTGCTCAACGTTCAATAGTCTGCCTTCGGGGATATTCATTTTTCTCTCTTTTCCAGGTGCTACCGGCGTGGAACGCCAAGAAATCGGGCAGCATTTCTTTTAAGTTCCGGACGAACGAGGCGAACGGGCTTATCCTTTTCAACGGTGGAATAAGACCGCCAAGGGTAAGAGTTAATTTCCGCGTCTAAAGATATCTAAGATTTATTTATTTTGTTAGACCGATCTCTTTGCTATCGAAATTTACAACGGCCACATATACGTCCATCTGGATTTGGGGTCGGGGCCGACAAAGCAGCGAGGATCGAAGAGGAGAGTTGATGATGGTCTCTGGCACGAAGCGACGTTCAAGAGGAATTCACGAGAAGCAAGGATAACGGTGGACGGTTACCACACGGATTTCAAGTGCCCTGGTGAGTACTTACAGGAAAACCGGGCAGCCATAATTCTTGTTTCGCTACGAGAGGTGATGTTTAAATCCTCGCAACCGCGTTTCAACATTTTTCATCAACTCGAGACTCGTTACTCTAACAGCACGCGGCTGGAAATAGAATTGGGCTCGAGTGGACGACAAACAATTAATTATCCCGTTGTTGCTCGCTCTTAATTAGGGGAAGTTCCGCTTAATTATAATTTATCGACGAAAACGTCTTCCGGACGTTTCCGAGATAAATTTGAGCACGAAGAAAAATGATCAAAAAAAGGGGGGAAAATGAAAACTTATCGTCTGCTAAAAGGACAGTAAGTTAGTGTTTTAGTTTCAGAAGGCTCCAACAGTTTGGAGCTGGACGGAAGCATGTACATTGGCGGACTCGGACCTCCTTTCTCTGACATTCCCATCCCACCCGGTTTATGGACCGCGGTTCTCCAACAAGGATTTGTCGGCTGTCTTATGGATCTTATTATTAATAATGAACCGATTGAAGTAGCTGCATACGCCCGCGAGCAAGATTCAGGTAAATAATGTTTAAAAAAATTATACAGCTCAATATCGTTCCCCACAACTTTCGACTCTGCTTAACACAAACCGTATATCATCCACGTTCCTTTATTAAAACACGCCCGCCCTCCGTTCGAAACAACTCTCGCATAACCCATTCGAAGTTTGAACTTCATCTCGTAAATCGCCCAGAAGCTATTCAGCAATTCCGCTTGCGTCCTCCAACGTCCACAAACATTTGCACACGTTTTCAAACACTAAATTAACCATTCTTGCGGTTTCAGGCGCCATCAAAACCCTATGCCACGTGCAGCCCTTACAGTGTCCCTCACAACCATGTTTGAACGGCGGGTCTTGTAGCGAAGGCTGGAATCGGTTCGTATGCGATTGCACGGACACGACATTCGGAGGACCTACATGTGGCAAAGAAGCACCAACACTCAGTTTCAACGGTTCCCAACATATGGCGGTGACAATGGATGCCGATGTGGTCACACAAACAGAGGACATCGTTTTGCGGTTTAGAACTAGCAAACCCCTTGGTCTTTTGTTGATAACTAGTACCGTTGAAACTGGAGATAGAATTGAGCTTGCGGTAGCTGCAAATAGAATTCGTCTTGCTTTACGATTGGGTGTTAAGGATAAAAAACAGGAGGATCGAGATAAAGATAAGGTAAATATGTTAACCGGCGGCTCCGCCATTTATTACTGTAACGTTTTTTAAACTTGTTGATGGAAAAACTTGCGAAAATAAGTACTTTATAAATATTTAGTAGACAACAAAAGTTCCGGTTATAAAAACGTTAGCCCGCTCTGAATTCAATATTTAATTTTCCATAACTTTTTTAATTAACGCTTCGACCGCCTCTTGAATCCAGGCTCTCCTCCGTCACAGGCGCATAACTCAACTCAGAAATTTTAATAACAAACTTGACTATCTCAGTCGTTTCGTCGGTAAGTTTTTGCGCGTATTTCAAGGCTCGGTCCTTCCTTTTGAACGTCCGATCATATTTTCACCGTGTACCTGCGTTTGGGCGAAGGGGGTTGTTAGTTGTAACTTAAACTTTGAATCCAGATCGAATGGAACAACGTCCGCACGTGCAGTTGACATTTTAATAAAAGAAATCGCAAAAACAATGCCGCTTCATAAGCCGGTAAATTGTTTCGTGTGTCCGAGCCACTTGCTCTATTGGAAAAAGATTTACCGTTTTCACGGACTAAGCCGGAAAATTGGGAAGCACGTAATCCCTGCAAAACTATATTATTCGATACGTACACTTTACCGTACAAACGGAACCAAGTTTATTTTGTTTATTTTTTATATAAAAAATAATTTCTCTGAAAATTCGCATGCAGAGTTTATAACTGTTTTTAGTTGTGTTTGGAAATAAATGTAAAAGGCACTTGGTGAAAATAATAACACAGAAGTGAATATTTTCATGTAAAAGTTCTTCCCTGAACAGAAATTAATATTAAAAAGTAAATTAAATAATTTGCCACTATGTAAACTTTATTGGCAAACCACTAATTTCACGGGAAATTTCGATTCGATTGAAGATTATTTTCAATTAATACAGCTAAAAGTAAAAAGTAATTAATTAATTTACAAATCAGTCAAAGGGCAAAAACCACAAATTTTTCATCTCCATTTCCAGGAAATTAATTACGTCCAGTATTTTACTACTGTTTAAAGTAATCAAATACGGCTTAAATAAATACCGTTATTTACAACTGTAAAATGTTATATGACATGATGTCCTCTATAAAACTAACACATGCAAATAATTTAACCACACAAAATATAAAATGAGGCATAAGTTGGTTTCTATGAATTTTTTTGAATTCTGTTTATTTAGGTTCTTTTGGCTGGTCAAAATGTAAATGACAACGAATGGCATACAGTACGTTTTTCGCGAAGAGGAGCTAATCTTAAACTTCAATTGGATAATCAAAGTCCATTACGCGGTAAGACCAACATTAAACATTCAATAATTATTAATCCAAAATATACAGAAAATCTAACTTGCATAGCCGAAACCTTCGGAAAACACAACACCCTCCAATGGAGAACGATCCACTTAGGCGGATTATACCACCAGGAAGAAGAGATCAGTATGAGTACGTCTATGCCTAATTTTATAGGTGAAATCCAACAATTTTATTTCAATAACATTCCTTACATCGAACTGGCAAAATCATCCAGTAGCGAACAACCGATTTCCGGGTTTCCGAATATCAAATTAACCGCAAAGTTCGTCAAACGAACAAACGATAATCTTCATAAACCGGTCACTTTTCGATCCAAACACACCTTCATGGGTTTACCCATGCTTCGTGCTTATTCTAGTATTCACATCGACTTTATGTTCAGAACCCGTGAATCAAACGGCTTAATTTTGTTTAATGGTGGACGAAAAGAAGACTTTATCGCTGTGGAATTAGTAGAAGGTCATGTTCACTATGTTGTGAATGTCGGAGATGGGGCGATACATTTAAAAGATAGTTCCAAATCACATCTTAATGATAACAGATGGCATACTGTTGGAATTCGAAGACCATCCGCAAAACAACATACCTTAATGGTAGATGATGATATTTTTGTTACGACGAGCAAAGGTTCTGGTAATTTGGAATTAGATGGAATTCTTTATCTCGGTGGTGTTCATAAAGATTTGTATTCACAATTACCCCAAGAAGATATAAAAGCTAGGCATGGATTTGAAGGATGTATTGCTGGATTGGATCTTAACGGGGAATCGCCGAATATTATGGAAGATGCTGTCGTACATAGTTCTTTGGTTACAGCCGGATGCGAAAGTATTTAAAAATTATTTTTTTTAGATGGGAATTTTTTAAATTTTATAGTTTTTTAGGTGCTTCTCAAAAATGTAGCCAGAATGTTTGTGCAAACGGGGGAGTTTGTGTTCAACAATGGAATTCGTATACTTGTGATTGTGAAATGACGACATATACAGGACCAACATGCTCAGATGGTATTTACATTAATATATTTAAAAACCCTTTCGATCCCATTGCAATTCCATTAGATAAGAATGTTAAAATTAAAAATTTTGTTGCATATCAGTTTTTTGCAAACTACTTATCGTCAGGTAATTAATAAGAAGGAATGTTTTATTGAACTTACTCAATTATACTATTTTCGGCGAAAGATGTCTCATGCGTCATTGATTAATTAGGTTATCCTAGACTACTATTTTTGGTTTTCGTCTCTCTCTGACACGTACAATTAAATAAAAAAAAATATTTGACATATGTCGAGAAAGCGGCGACAACTGATGACGCATGAGACATCTTTCGCCGAAAATCCTATACTCAACCCTCATGCTTATACAGGAAAAAAGAGACTTGTATAAATAATAAGTAAAAATCTACTTATTAAGAATCTAAGAATCACTTTATCTTCTTCTTTATAAAAATGAATTTGTCATATTGGAATTGCATTCCTTTTAATATTCTCCGAACAATTAGACCGAAGAAATGTAGATAAATAATCCATACCTAAAATTCCACATGTATTAATCAATTATTTCATTTTAATTCAAGAACAATGTGGTACGGGTCTCTAATTATTAGAGTGACCCGATTATTTATTTATTGGTATACCTGCTGTCACCAGAAACAGTTATTTTTGCGCTAATTAATTATTTAATTACCCTCAAAAGCGCGGTTACTACTTCAGAACCATGAGTTCTTGCACTAAAGCTCTGTCTAGCAGAAAATGGGAAATAAAACTCAAGTGTAAAACAACACATAAACTATATTTACAAAGTAATATAAAAATCTTCCATTAGTTACAACAAAAAATAACCCTAACGTTAACTGAATCGACGTTACTTTAGAGAGAGAGAATAAATTAGGAATCCCGATCTTTATCTAATACCCTAATACACGGATAGTCCCTATCAGGTGATCACGAGAATTTGGCAAACAGACTTACTCTGGACTTGCGGATGATTGTTGCAATTATCCTGATCGTTGATCTGGATTCCCCTGGTGCCTTCTCGAACTGGGCCGCTCGTGAAGATCCAACATCACGCAACGATCACACCACACCCAAATAACATGCGTCGCGGTTTATCTCCAAAGTCCTAAAGTTTGAATGTACCGAAGTAGATGAGTACTAAGATTCAAAGCTCGTATCAAAGTTGTAGTTAAGATTTCGCTTGAGATTCTCGTATGAGATTTCGGATTGAGAGTCCGATTGAGATTAACCAAAATGAAAAGATTCTCTCGCCAGTAACCTCGGTTCAAGAGAGGAGGAAATTCTGAGTTACTTGGGCGTACTTAACGTCTAGACAACCCCTCGCAGGAGGCCAATCCACAAGATTTGGGCGAGCGTTTTTACAATAATAATTAACCAATCCCTAACGCACCTTGCGTGGACACTTGGGCCACGGGACCTACCAAAAACCCCCCGCCAAACTAGCTAATCGCAAAAAGCCTGACGTAATTCCCAGATTGAGGGACCATCAACGATTACTTGAGCCAAAATCTCTAATTTTTCAACGGTTATTTTCTTCCGCGAAAACCCATAAAGTAGAGGATACATAACTTCCCTAAAAATCCCTCAAGTTTAGGTGTTTCTACTAGACGTCGTAAATGACAGACGTGATTTTCGACTTTTCTACCAGGCACGTTACCTATCTCGAATCCCTAATGTGAATGGTATTTTTCCTAACCAACAGTAATTCCCGAATTACTGTAATAAGCCAGCAGCAGCTCTCTATCTCGTAGCTGGATCTTTCTGATTTGCAGATTGCTTCGTCGGATCCCCGGAGCGGCTCGCGTCCCGGCTGAGCAATACGCACAATCTTTGCTGCTTATTAGGGGGTTGTTGTCGTTTGGTGGGGTTCGGCACACTTCTTTAGCATTCGTTTGAAAACGAACAGCAGTTGAGGTTATTTACTTTAATCTCTTTTACCTTACGAATTGTTAAATAAAATAAAGGCTTTAACTTAATAGAGAATTTATTAACTATAGACAAGAATTAAATTTAAAATTATACAAGTACAAATGAAGTGATATTAATAATCTATGTGGGAAAAAAACGAAAACTAATTAACAGCGTGGGCAAACTGAATTCTGTAAACTAGCAGCCAATGTTTAGGCTAGGCGGTTATCATAAATCAGCCAAGCGACAATTAACTCACCCATTCCACTCGATCGCAGAGATAAGACTTGGTTTTGGTTGACAATTATCTCGTTACTTTCACGATGTTTATTAATATTCGGTTGATCCGTTCAAGAAAAATTTAATACGTTACGACAATTTACGGTGGTAAAAAAAGAAAATCTAGTCACACTCTTTAACTCAAAGCTTTTCTGTTTCGCGGTCTTGATTCTCCCGTGTCCCGACACACACTCTCGTCTTAATCATTCTTTCTTCTCATCCCCCTGAGTTCCGGTAGTGGGAGCACAAATCTTGATTGGCTCCATTACCGCCACGTGCTAACACCTCAGCGTTTCACTCATTCGCATATCAGTCCTAGCCTAAACAAATTCCTAACTCGCTACCAAGCATTTCAGCTTCCCACGCCATTCAAAGAAATAAACTTACCACGCAGCAAAGCTGGACGATAGCATTCATAACGATAGTACGGTTTGTTACCGCAACAAATCTGAGCGATAATATTCATAACGAATAATGCGGTTTGTTACAACTTTAGCAAAGTACGCGTGAGGTCAGACTACGTTTACTCCAATGGTGCAACAAAGGCACACTTAAATTCGCAGCGCAAAAACTCTGCATCGCGGTTTTCGACACAAATGAATGACAAGATCTTTCGCGCCTCATAGCAGTCAAACGGTTAATTAATCGACCCTCCTGCTCATACAGGAAAAAGACACTTGTATAAATAATGAGTAAAAATCTACTTATTAAGATTCTAAGAATCACTTTCTCATTTCTTTATAAAAACGAATTTGCCAGATTGGAATTTGATTCCTTTTAATATTCTCCGAGCAATTAGACCGAAGAATCTTAAACAAATAATCGATATCTAAAATTCCATATGTGTTAATCAATTATTTCATTTTAATTAAAGAGCAATTTAAATGTCCAATTCCTTCAAAATGTCCATGTAAAGAACCATGACTCATATCAACCTTCTTTCCGAGAAAATCGATCCTTATGGAAAAATCATCTTTAATATAATATAACTTTTTTATTTTTCTAGAATCGATTGCTTATGAATTTGGTCCAAATAGAGGAATAATAACATACACTTTCCCTGAAGACAGAAGACCCGAAATGCAAGAAGATACTATTTCGTTAGGATTTGTAACGACTAAATCAGATGCGGTTCTTTTAAGAATAATAAGTGGCACATCGAATGATTACGTAGAATTAGAGATTGTATTTATTTTTATCTTAATTTACAATTCCAAATAACGTTACATTAATTTTAGGTTGAAGGAAACGTTTTCATCGTATACAATTTAGGTACTAATGATCATCCCCTCGGAGAAATATCAATAAAAGTGAATGATAATACTTACCACGTAGTTAGATTTAAACGAAATGGATCAAATTCAACGTTACAAGTTGATGATTATAACGTCCAGTTTAGCTATCCAACAGGTAATTAATTTAATCCACTTTTATTTTTTTATTAATGACTGTTTCTTATATTTATAGGGCATCAATTACAAGTGTTTAACAGTCAATCTCAAATTCAAATTGGTGGAAAGTGGAGTAAAGGTAAATCTAGAATCGAACGACCTTTTTCGGGAATAATCGCTGGAGTTGTCGTAAATGGAATGAGAATTCTTGATTTAGCCGCGGAAAAAGATATACATACTTCTATTAGGGGAGATGTACAATTAATGACAGGGATTGGAATTATGGAGGTTCAAGAACCTTTTCAAAAAATGCAACAGGTTTGAGAGAATTCATTTAAGTACTTATTAATTTTTAATTCTTTAATACTCATTTTCAGACCCCCGCTTCTGGGTTTCCTGGAGTTATGGATGATTTAGTCTTTAGCGGAGCTGGATCGGGATGTAACAATGAAGACGATGAAGATGAATGTCCACCTTTACCAGAAAATGGTTCGGGAGATGATGATTTAATCACTCCGGTTTACGTTCCTGCAACTCGTCCACCAGTTACATCAAAACCAGCTACAAAAAGTCCCGAATCCAACTGTGACGATGAAGATTGTGGGATCGTTGGATCAGGATCCGGGGAACCTACAACTGAAGATAACAAAGAAAATACTTCTGGAAGTACAACGCAACAAGGAAGCAGTACAACCGGAGATCTATCTTCATCGTCTTCTTCATCTCAAACAACGGGAGCTGAATCCACACTCAACGAAATAATAAGTACATATCCAACGGAAGAACCTTCGTCAGTAACCAACTTCCAATCGTCAATAACGAATCCGTCTTCATCCGGGACGAGTTCTTCCTCAACTTTACCGACAACTTCCACCATAGTAACCGTATCATCTACAACCTCAACGACGACTTATCGACCTCCAGAACCAACCATACGCACCCCACCGGAATACATTCCAAATACGCGGCCTACAAAAAGACCCGAAAGAATTCATTCAGAAATGTCAGAAATAGTAGCTTTAATAATCGGAATAATCGCCGGAGCTTTAATAGCGGTTATCCTTATTATTTTAGTGATATTAAAGTTCAAGTCTAGAAGCGATCGATCGTATAAAGTAGACGACGGAAAAGGATACCAACAAGGACCGAACGCTTCTTTGCTAGGAGCTACAAGTAGCACGACCGTACAAACTCAATATCAGGTAAACGGCGCTTTGAGAAATGGCGCGGAGAAAAACGGCCAGATGCAGAAAAAGAAACGTGAAAGTAAAGACATCAAAGAGTGGTACGTTTAGGATCTGAACCGTAAAGGTTCGGATAAACGTGTTCTGTTGTTATTGGATGACTGTGACTCCGAGCCATTAAAAATGACAAATTCTCTTTGGACAGACATGGTTAACTGTCCCGTGTTAAACTAAATTACAGTGATACGTTTTGTGTTCTTTCAGACGATTCCTCGATGACTGATCCTCGACGTGATCCGTTTAGTAGTACGCGTTTGAATGTACGATTACTTACCCCTTTATCGATTAGAATGCTCACATCAAATTAACACGTGTACAGAAGAATCTTCCGTACTTATACTATTATTAATAAATTTATTAGTTGTGTAGGTCCGTAAGGTGGAAATTTCAACGGACAAAACGGTTAAAAAAAATTGATGTATCTTGATATTTCTCGGTACTTGTAATAAGCGTCACTTTCCGCAATCAAACATGCACTTACCGTTTGATATTCTAATAACACGGCGATGTGATGGAGAAATTAGTACGTTACTGTACGCAAACGGAGATAAACTGTAAGCCTTAATATGTATTTATTAATTAGTAAGGAATTAACATGTAATTGCATTATAGGGTATGTATAAACTGATGTTGACTGTAAATAATAATAATAATAATTAACGAAATATTTTGTTTTCACATTTATTAATTTTAAGGAAAGTTAATAATTAATTCTTTAAGTTAATTTCAATTTATACACACCTTAATAATTCCATCATTAATAAATAAAAGAAACAGATTAGCACCCCAAAAGCTGAAGTTAAAACTATTAATAATGTTCAAAAATATGAAAATAATTCATAAAAATTGACTACATAAATAAGCAGCCTATATATACCATTAAACCAATCAACCTTAGCTATATTCAATTTTTTAAATCACAATTAAATCTACAATTCAAAACGGATTATAAAGAAAATTAAAAATTAATAGCTTAAGACTGTTGAAAATCATCATATCATATTTGGATCGCAATAAAAAAAAAATAAGAAAAAGAAAAACAAACTATTAAAAATAAGTCACCACCGTTCATCACCACGCGTAATTCTATAAAGTTTCGTACTATAGAACCATCGCACCATTATTTTTCTATAAGTTTCCTTTGGAGTATACATAATATACATACTTAGATAGTGAATTAACCGACATTATATTCACTAAAGATAGCAATATCGGTCATAGCGCGCTGTTAAACGTATACATACCTATATGATGAGGGAGACCGTTTATTTCTTGACTAGCAGTTACATTTCTTGTGTATAAAGTATATGTAGCCGTAGCGTTTTATATTATACTTTTTGAATTTTGTTAGTTAAATAAAATGACGTATATTTGAATGTTAATGTTGTGATGTTTTCATTTGAAGAATAGTCTGCATGAGATTTTTTTACTTATTGGTCAATTTGTTGCATAGTATTTCGTTTCTAAGTGATTCCGTTTCAAATAAACCAAATTCATTATGCAAATTCATTTGCAGTTAATGCAAAAAACTAAACTATAGTCTGTTAGAAAAGAAAGAACTTAATTAACCGGCGCATCTGCCAAATTTAAAATCTTTAATGAATCGTTAGCAGGAATTTTGAACGCATTTTTGACGATTTTATTGAATTACAAAAGAACTTATAAAAAAAAAACTCGATTAACCGGCGCATCTGTAACAGATTGGCCGAGATGTTCAGGGGTTTAGGGGGACAAACAGGACGAATAATGCCTATATTGTCTACCCCTTTCTATCAGCCTTACCATTGTACCGCGGATAGGGTTTGTTACTGCTGCCACCACCCTCGTTATATGAGGGAAAATTAATAATGGGATTGACTTTAAGTGAAACAGGCGCGGTTCTTGCCTACAGGCTGTGCTTACAGAGGACAGATTGTTAAGGGAAACTATAAGTTATTTCACGCTAACTAGGTTTATTGACTCGGAAAAAAAAAATAACAAAGGTGACGATTATCGATTTACAAACCTTTAAAGTCCTATTTCTCAAACAGAAGCGTGATATCTGAAAACAAGGAAATCTACAAGGTAACTTGTGGAGTTCCTCAATGGTATCTTTTAGGGCCTCTCTTTTGGATTATGTTTTATAATAAAATTCTAAAAAATGATCTAGAGCCCAATATTCATTTCATTGCTTACGCGGATGATCTTGCGCTCGTAATTACACACAAAGATAGCACTCTTTTGTGAGAAAAGGCTAATTATGCGATTCAACGGGTCATAGAAGAACTTAATAGAATGGGACTTCAAGTAGCAGCAGAAAAAACAGAAATAGTATTACTACAAGAAAGCAGAAAGCTAAAAGAAATACAACTAAAACGAAAATGAGTGCCAAGAAGGCAAAGTATCTCGGGTCTACTTAGACAAAGACATGAAAATGACAGAACATATAAAGGAAATATGCAAGAAAGCAAACGTCATGATAAACAATTTATCAAGAATTATGCCAAACATCAGAGGACCCAAGGAGAAGAAAAGGAAACTCCTTGCTTCTACTGTTCTTTCGGTCATTTTGTATGCCGCTCCGACATGGAGTAGAGCTCTAAATTATAAATACTGTTTAAATATGCTTTCGTCAATTAATAGAAGATTAGGAATCAGGATATCTTCTGGGTATAGAACGGTTTCTACGGTGGGTATTGAAGTGATGGCTCGTCTACCGCCCATTGACCTATTAATTGAGGAAAGATGTAACCTGTACAGTAGAGGTAAGAAACATAAAAAACTATTTAGAGAAGAACTATTGGAAAAATGGAACAGGAGATGGGATGACGGAAATAAATGGACCAACGTATTAATCAAAGATTTAAAAAAATGGTTTAAAAGAACACGGGGCGAATTAAATTACTACCTAACACAATTTTTAACGGGTCATGGAATTTTTTGTAGTTATTTGTTCAAAATAAAAAAGAAGGAGAATGAATTTTCTTGGTTTTGCGAAGAAATAGATAATCCAAAACACACATTTTTTATTTGTAATAATTTTGTTGAGGAAAAAAATATTTGTCGTAATAAAATCGAAAAAATATAGAAAAAGAAAACATAATACATATAATGCTAGAAAAGCAAGAGCACTGGAAAGCCGTAGATGAAATGGTGACAAACATCATGAAAAAAAAAGGAAAAACACGAAAGAGAACTAGAAAATAGAAAAAGAAATGTACAGTAGACCCTGAAAATTACATTTATATGCCTCTGAAGTTATACCTTGATGGGTGGTTCCGGAGGCGGAGGGGACAGGGTTTTAGTTGGTCGATGTATTCAAGGTGAGTACATCAACCCAACACAGGGTGGTCATTGATACAGTCACTTAGATAGTGATTTGGACCATTCGTCTGTTAACAGATTTCCTAAACTCCTCCACAAAAAAAATTTCTTCAATTTAACCCTTTCGCGGATATTGGTATACATACTTACCACTAACTTTACGTGCAATTTTAGTGTATTGGTATATAGCATTACTACTACGGATCGATTAATTAGAAAGTGGCGAAACTCTAAAAACTATAATTATCTACGAAAGGGTTAACATAACAGGAAATTATAAAAAAACATGTACAATTAAATCCTACCTTAACAGAACGATCGTCTCACGGCTTGTACTTAGGGTGGAAGGCTGCTTTAAGGCCAGGCTTCTTCTGTAGAGGGTTCCATACACCACCACTAACACTGCAAGGTTATCCTGTATTCCTTTTTTAGGGTAACTTACACCGACTGTTCGGTATCGCAAGCTCACGCCGACTCTCTTGAGAGTTCAGCCCGGGCTCGCGAATTTTTGTATGAGTTTGCAAAACGTAGATTAGCGAGCCTGGGCCTTGCTACACATCCGCCAAATTCTAAATTGTAGTCGATTTTCCTAAATTGCAAAAAAAATTACCTGATTAACCGGCGCATCCGACAAATTTTAAATTGTAGTCGAATTTTCCTGAATTGCAAAAATTACCTAATTAGCCGGCAGATCCGCCAAATTTGAAATCTTCAGTCGATCGTTTACCAAGATCCACCTGTCATTTTTACCGATTTTCGAACGCAACTATTGTCGAATTTATTGAATTACAAAAAAGATTTTTGAAAAACTTTATCAACGGGCGCATTCACCAAATTTAAAGTCTTTAATCGATCGTTGACCCGTCTGCTATTTTCCGTAATTGTAGCCGAATTTTGATCGCGTTTTATCCAAAAAACTTGATTGTAGTCGATTTTCTAACGCATTTTTTGCTGATTTTATTGAATTACAAGAAAATTAATTTAAAAAAAAAACTGATTAATCGACGCATCCACCAAATTTAAAATCTTTAATCGATCGTTGGCCGAAATTCGTCTGTTATTTTCCTTAATTTTAACCGTTTTTCGAATGCAATTTTTACTAATTTTATTGAATGTTAACACTTGACATGCGGGCATATTTCGTTGTCATAAGCGTAAAACGTAAAAATACGTTTCCCGTATGTTAAGTGTTAAAAGGATAAAGAATGGTGATAATAAGATAATACCGCTAACAGAAATTTAAATATGAAAACAAAAAATATTCTTTTTTAACATTTATTTATAACATAGCTTAAAGGTGTATAAAGCAATATAATTAACAAAGAAAAAAGATAAATACAAAAACGTACTTAAATTGATCAGGTTAAGCTTCCTAAAAATTTTGTTGAATCAAGTCTACGACCTGTACAAGTGCGCGATTTAATCAGTATAAATATTGAAACGTCGATGATATGAAAAAGTTAGCTATACACCTTCAACAGAAGAAAAAAAAATAATAGAAAGATTAATTTGTAATCGCGAATTTACCAATTTTATAAATCGAATAAGAAGAGATTAAGGGATAATTAATTTTACTTATTTTGTTCTGTGCTTACAAAATACGATAACGAATCTAAATATAAATAACAGATTTCGAGTAAACGGCATAGATACATGATTCCAGAATATACACTCAAAAATATCTACAGCTCTTAAAAGAAAAAATATTACTCGATTAGTAGGACTTATTATATTTCTAAATCTTCGTACGAAGGTCCGTCCGCTTCCGCGCACTCTATCCTCGACCTTAAATGGTCCAAGGTATTATTAAAATGCTTTTCTATCTGTTCGGTTTCTTCTGAGCTTTCAACGTTCGGCAGTTCCTCTTTTATCTTGGATATTACCTGATTGAGAAGCTGTACGCTTACTTCTTCGTTTTTCTTCTCGTAAAAGTACACGTAATGGTTCATCAATTCCACAAACAACTGGACTTGAACACCATTGTCCATGCATTGAGTCGCTATGCGTATACCTTTCTTCAGGCAATCAACCGCTCGCTTACCATCATGCATTTCTACCCTATCGGGACCTTGTTTCTTCCCGCTCCAAAATAGATGTGAACAAGTGGCAACTCCCCTACATTGATCAGGTTTCTTTAATAATTTACTCGCCGCCAACGCGCACTGTGTTCGAAGAGGTTCCGCGTTTTCATCCGAGAAACAACTAATTTGCTCTAACGTGCCTACGATTAACGTTATTGCCGCTAATTGCGCCTTCGAATCGGGTATTTCATCTTCGTAGAGAGAGAAAGCTTGAGTGAAGAATTCGTAGGCGACCGTTTCGTGATTTTCAAAAGCGATCTGATCGATCGCCAGGGCACCTTGCAGGAACAATCTAAGTGGCAATTCGGCTAATTCCGCTTTCACCAATGCCGTTATTGTTGAATGGCAAAATTGGAATATCTTTTGGCATTTTTTCTCCCACATATCGTCTTCTTTTCGAATTTCCTTGTACTTATAAACCAATTGGTACGCTTGGAATACTAATGGTGGTAAGGTGTGTTTTAAACGTTTTGGATCACCAGCTCCAAGAATCTAGTAGTAAAAAAAAATACACATATTTTTATACACATACATACATACATATTTTTTACATACAAGTATCCCAAAACTAACACACTGAGTGCCGTCACTGTAATAAAAAATCTTTTCTTGCAGCTGCCATTATTATTTATTTAATTATTATTATTTTCTTTTTAGAAATCGAACAAGGTCGCAATCGAAAGGTGAGATTATCTGGTTCTATTTGACGTTAAAAGAACATTAATCATGTCCAAAATATTTTATCTAATAAAAAAATCCAGGTTAACATCCCAGAAAATACATACAGGGTATCGCCTACTGCGATTTTTTAAACAGGATGAGTCAAATTAGTCAAATGGCACCCCCGATTTATTATTGTAGTAATCAAAAATTATTCTGACAAACTTTCCATCCATAATAAGGTAAAATAAGCATATCAGAATAACTTTTGACCAATATAATAATAAACAGGGGTTACTATTTAAAAATGAATAAGTTTTCGACATTTTCAATTTATCATTTTTAAAAATCGCAGAAGACAAATGCGACTAAACAGGTCGTTGAGTAAACATTTTAAAAATCCAACAATTATTGAACAATCAAACGGAATCAATTACTTTGACAACAAGGCAAGACTATTGACGATAAGAATTTTTGAACAAACCACTGCATTTGGAAATTCTGGCAAAAAAAGTGTCATAAATCAAATTTGCTGGCAGTTTAGACAAAAACGACCTGTATAAAAGTGAATCGTATTGTGCCATAGAATCCAAAAATAGAATAAAATTGGGTACATTCCATTTAAAAAATCCTAACTTTCGTATTTTTTATAATTTTGTTACACCTGTATACATATAAGCTATAACATAAAAAAAGGAAAAGATCAATATATCCAATAATAAACAAGCTATTGAGCTTTTTCAGACCGTTGGGACACCCTGTAGTTTATTGCACATAACTTAAAAATTTAGTTTTAGGCTTTAGACGGTTTTAAGCAAAACCTCTTCATTTGGACTTAGGCAGTTTTAGAGAAAAGCTCCTCTAATATTAGCGGAAAAGTACTAAAAAAAGTACAATCTCTTAAGGAGGAACAGTAGCATAGAATGACTCAACAAGCTATAATAAACTGAATTTCAAATTAACTGTTTTCTATTATTTACAGTGAACGTTCTATATAAGCAAACTCTCTATAAGCAACATTCTTTATAAGCAACCTCTATACAAGCAAGATTTTTTAGTTCAAGTGTTCTGTATAAGCAACTAATTTTTTTAAAGCTAAATATTTAACTTAAGTTTAGGCCAATTTAGAAGTAAAATCAGCCGTTCGCAACATAATCTCAACTTGTAAAAAAATCTGTTATTGGAATATGTTTGAGTTTTGTGCTGCCAGTATTGAAGTGAATTTCTGTTAAATAGAATAGTTACATGAATTCTGTTAGTTTCTGTTAATTAATAAATTAATATTTTTGTGCTTTAATGTCAACTATAAACTATGAATTAGAAGAAAAAAAGGTGTTCAATTTCGTTAAAAGATAAACTATCCATTTTAAAGGACATTGAAAATGGGAAGAAAATAAAGACATTTGTAACGAATATAAAGTTGCTAAATCTACAATAAGTAGAGTAAAAGAAAATAAAGAAAATTTAGAAGAATATGCATCCAAAATGTATGTATATCAGAGTAAGATTAAGCGAATGAAGACAATAAAATATATTGAAATCGACGATACAGTGTTTTCTTGGTTCTTGGAGCAGCGACAATTAAACGATTTAACGACGTGAAACATTTGTAGCAAGTGATGAATGGTTAACGAAATTTAAAAAACAACACAGTATACGGATTTGTCTGTTTGTGAAGGGACTCGTCTATAAAAGCTTGCCCAATAAAACTAACGTTATTCTACAGTTTAGTTAGTAAGAAAAATAGGTAAAAATATTTTCCAGACGGTAAGTATTTTTATACTCCTTTTTCCCCTACAAGCAACTTTTCTCAATAAGAAACTTTTTTATTGAAATTGGTTCAAATGAGTTACTTATATAAGAGCGTTCACTGTATTTGTTCTTTGCTTCTATTTCTGACCGTATTATTTGCGCTTAAAATATAAAATTTTAAGAAGAACCTACGTTAAAACATCACTTAACCTCTATGAAAAAGGAAACTCATATTTTGTTTTAAAACATCACTCAATTAAAAACTCGCGAATAAAATCTTCGATATTTCTAGCCTTAAAAATTAAGTAATCTTTAAAAAGTGTGAAAAATTGAAAAAAAAATTTTATCAAACATAAATTGAAATATTTTTTTTTAAATTATGTATAAAAATCTACGTGTTGGGTAATGTTATGTTAAATTTTGTTCAAAGTTCCAAAACTACTTCTTTCAACTTCCAATGGAATATCTTTTATAAAACTACAGTAAAGCTCCGCTAATCCGAACTCCAATAATCCGGATTCTCCAGTAATCCGGACGAAATTGAAATACCTATTAGTTATTTACATTATGCATTCCATAATCCGGATTACTTGTAATTCCATAATCCGAATCGCAGGTTGCGCAGTTTGCCATGTATGTACGTCACGCTGTTCGTGTAAAAAGTAGTTCGTTAACCAGTTAACTGTGGCGCTCCGTTTTCAAAGCACGCACCTATACGAGTTCATCTGAAATTTTTCATACTTTTTATTTGTTTGTTTTATTCCGAACTGGCCTCAAAATATTCTAAACATCTTGAAATTTGAGAATATATTTTGATTTTCACAAAAATTACAATTTAAATAGCCAATATCACAACTTTTTACGAGTTGCACAATTTTACGTCATGACGAGTATACTCGTCAATCACAGTTAACTGGTTAAAAAGCATCATAGCGCCAAAGAGAACACACAAAACATTAACTCTAGCGGAAAAACACGATATATTGCAAAAATTAAAAAGTGGTGTTAGTGGAAAGGTGTTGGCTACTAACAAGGAGACATCGCAGTTGACTCTTCACCAATTTTGATGAATTTTTTTATGGTGAATCTATATTGAATATAAGTAAGTTCCCCCAGAGCTTTTGATCCAATGGCCCTTCTAAAGGGAGTTATTAATTTTTAAAAGTTACGTTTTTTGAGAGTTGTTTTTATAAGCTATAAAGCGATGTCATTTGACGTATCTGTCGGTAGTGCAGTGAATGAATACCGCGCTCCTGTGCAGGAAGCCCAGGATCGGGATTCTGATGTTACAAGTTTTTTTGTTTTAATTATTATGGAAGAGGAGGTGCTATCTTGCGATTCTACTACAGCATTTGTTAATGGAACTTCTTCGCCTGGCAAAAATAACTCATCTTCTTCTGTAAAACAGTTTTTTCCCAAAGTTTTTACAATACATTGGACAAACTTCTCCCCTAAAATAGATGCCTTCGGCGACATTGATTCACTTGCCGCGTCATTTAAAATTTTCTTTTTTTTAATATTTGGAGAGAAGTTTGCCCAATGTGTTGTAAAAACTTCGGGAAAAAACTGTTTTACAGAAGAAGATGAGTTATTTTTGCCGGGCGAAAAAGTTCCATTAACAAATGCTAGTAGAATGGCAAGATAGCACCTCCTCTTCCATAATAATTAAAACAAAAAAAAGTTGTAACATCAGAATCACGATCCTGGGCTTTCTGCACAGGAGCGCGGCATTCATTCACTGCACTACCGACAGATACGTCAAATGACATCGCTTTACAGCTTATAAAAACAACTCCCAAAAAACGTAACTTTCAAAAATTAATAACTCCCTTTAGAAGGGCCATTGGATCAAAAGCTCTGGGGGAACTTACTTATATTCAATATAGATTCACCATAAAAAAATTCATCAAAATTGGTGAAGAGTCAACTGCGATGTCTCCTTGTAAGTATGGAGTTGGTACATCGACGATTTTCAATGTCAGTAGTGTATGTTTTGATTTAATAAATCCCCACATGCATTTAACGTACTTTTGTGACTTTTAAAAAAGTTACTATAATCCGGATGTTTCACTAATTTGGATTGCCTCGATTTTCATTGATCCGGATTAGCGGAACTTCACTGTATGTAAAAAGTGTATCTTGAATAAATAGCTTAGAAATTTTTATGTAAATCCCTACAAAATCAGACGTTAAAAGCACCTGATAAAAATCTCAAAATAAAATAAAGGAGAAGCAGTGGAATGTATTGAAGCTTTTTATTTTAGGGCTTGACTACCTAGGTTTCGGCGTCACCGCCGTCTTCAGGTCGATCACTATTGACAATAGATTAAAAATACAATAAATGTACTACTAAATAACTAATATTTACCGACACTAATTTAGAAAAACATGGAATCCAATTAATTTTGTAATTTACAGCATGGGAAAATTAGGGAATACAATATTTTTGTAACTTTTTATAACATCGACGGCGTTCATTTCATATTACATATGATTCTTTTAACACGAGGTTCATCCATGTTTTTTTTTAATTGGTGACGGTAAATATTAGTTAATTAATAGTACATTTATTGTACTTTTATGGCCGGTTTATTCACCTTTGGGTAAATTAATCTAACTGATATTTTCCATAGTTATTGCAATTTCACTTGCCATGATTGGTTATTGAGCCAGTAACTACGGTAAATATAACAGATTAATTTACCTAAAGGTGAACAAACCTACCCTTAGGCTGGTTTTAGTGCTCAACCGACGGTCGGTACTGACCGTCAGTACTGACGGTCAGTACCGACCGTCGGTTTGTGTTGTTCAGTGTATTGTACGATACTTGGGTATTTCATTGTTCTGTAATTCTTTAACCGTGCATCACGGTCTTTATATAAATTATGAGACAAAATCCCATAATTCCGGATGCAACCGGACTTCGGTTATTAATCGTTCTGTGTCTATGCTCATTATTTCACGATGACTGTACACGTACTGACAGCAGTCTGTCAGTTGGCTGACGTACATACGGACGCGTTCGACCGACAGTTGTCATACGCGCCGCGTACCGTACGCGCGTAGGGTTGATCAGTGCAGCACTGAACAGCTACATATAAATACGTTGCGAAGCTACGCGCGACCGACGTCGGTACCGACCGTCGGTTGAGCACTAAAACCGGCCTTAATCTATTATCACTTAATAGCGATCGACTTGAAGATAGCAGTGACACTGAAACCTAGGTAGTCAAGCCCTAAAATAAAAAGCTTCAGTACATTCCACTGCTTTTTCTTTATTATCCACTGAAGAATGGAGAAATATATAGCACAATCAAAATTAAATCTTTATTATAAATCTTAAAATAATATTTACCTTTCTCGCAGCCATTAATATTAAATATTGCTGATCGGGTGAATCCGATTTAAATTGATGAACAAACCGCGCCAATAAACTTTGCTCCTCGGACAATTCCTCCAAGTCAATATCCCCATTGGGTTGATCAGGTTGATACGTAATCAAAGTGGATACCAAATTTAGAGCCTGTTCAACCTCTTCTTGCGTAGGAATGATTGTTTCGCTTTCAAGCGCGTTATTCAAAATATAAATACTCAAAGTTTTCCTTCCGTTATAATCTAAATGCTGCATCAACGCGGCGTAATGTTGCAACCTCAAAACCGTTAATAAATTATTATAATGATCAAGGGGAATTTTAAGTAATTTTGACAATTCCCTGGCCACCATCGAATTAGATTCAAGCCTTTCCAAGCCAAGCCTATGAAAAACTTCGACCGTCGTTAACATAACTTTATCGATGTATTCTACTTTGGCGGGGTAACACTTTAAGGCCAAATTAACAAGGGCGACTTGTAAAGCAACCATGTCTTCGTGAAGTAGATATTGTCGAGTAGAAATTATCGAAGCCACCTGATCGGAAAAAACTTCAAAAAGTTGTATATCCGATGGAAAAACGCTCGTATTTCCCGGTTCCGTCGTTGCGTTCATAGAACCGATAGCGTCCGATCTTTGACTGTAATTCGCTAATCTATCCATCAAACTTATAACGATATTTTTAACGTTTACGCCCGGTTCGAGTTCGGCGCACGATTTCAAAAAGGGGTTTAAAGTTTGTATGTGAAATTCGTCAGGAAAAACCTGAATAATACATTCCATCAGGTATTCTTGCGCGATAGCGTCTTTACAGCTTACGACCTGTTCTAAAATTCCGGGTAAAACTAATTTCTGATATTTCTCCAACGTCACCGATTCCAATTGGCTTAATCTCACCAAATTCGTTCCGACCAAAATCCGCAATTCTTCCCTTTCCTTTTCCCGATGTTGTCTTTCCCTAGAATGTCCTTGATGTTGCATCCTAACCCAAAGCTTATTCATTTCCGCAAAATTCATAAGGACGAAATCGATCGAATCCCGAACGTTTCCTTCCGGAATATCTTCATTGTCCAATTCTGGAACGTCCGGTAAAACATTTCTTGTGCACTGCAGGAGGTAGTTTCGAAGAAATAATCCCCTTAAAGGATGCTGGACGCCTCTACACATCTCCACTAAATCTTTTAATAAATCCCTTCGTAAATTATTATTTGATTTGATGTAAACTAAGCCCACCGTTATTAATAGGTACAGTCTAGGCACAATATTTCCCGCATACTGCACCAATTCGTATAAATCTGATACTTTACGACCTTTTTGAAATTCGTCTAATAAGTAGACTTCTAAATGTCTTAATTCGTCTGTTATTGCCATATCTTTAAAATAATAATATTAATTTAATTTAAAAAATGATTTTATAATAACCTAAATATTATTCACATTAAGATTAACCTCGATATTAACCTTCGATTTTTAGTAAGAAAACAATTTATTTTGTTCTTCAATAATGTGCAATTAAACAAATAGAGGCAATCGATAGGTAAAAAAATTTATTAAAATATTGTAAAGCTACGCTGATTTGCTAAAAATACTCCAAAAAAATTCTAAAATTCTGTTTACAATGTTTTCGTTATTGGCTCAGAATACAAATAAAAATTCATCATTTTTGCTTTAAAAATGAAAAGTTAATCAAATTGATACAACAAACAAAAATGTTCAGTAAAGTGTCACTATTTGAAATAGATATAAGTAACACAATCACACAAAAATTCAATAACAATAAATTCCTGTTTTTAAAAAATGTACAGTGCCTCGCAAAAGTATTCGGAAATCAGTTTATGGGAACGGATAGTAACAACAACTTCCTTAAGTTTTCATTTAAAACAAAAACTTAATCAATATTATTTCATAGTGGTATAAACTTTTATTGAAACGCAAAAACTAAACTTTTTCTCAATATAAATACAAAAAAAATAGCAGTTTAACCAAATAATGAGGTTGAATCACGTCACAAAAGTATTCGTAAAAAATAAGAAAAAACTTGTTTAGTAAAACTTTTTTTTTTTTAATTAATTAATATCGAGTAGCATATTCTTTCATTTTAATAATTTCTCTTAACCCCTTAACATACAATGACGAGTCTGGCCCGCCATAATTGCATTACGTTTGAAATAAATCGTCACCCAAAACACTAATTTTCATGTTCTCTCGGCTGATATTTTTTCCTATTCTTTGACTATTGCTGTTTTATGTCTATCTTTTGATGTAGATTCATGTTTTCGGATGGCACGCTCCAAATCTGCCCACAAGTGCTCAATCGGAATAAAGTCCGGGGACTGAGGCGGTGTTCCTAAAACACTTGGGGTGTTCTACAAAATCCAAAGTTTTGTATTGTGGGCTGTATGCAGGGTTGCCAGATTAGGGGATTTTCCCTAAAAATTGGATTTTTTTCTTTTTTTTTTTTGAGGTATTTTTTGGGGATATTTTTTTCTGGAGATTATTTCTGGGAAAAGAAGTTTAGGTGGACATTAACAGGGGATTTTATGTCTGGCACTACTTAATAATATAAAAACATCATAAATATAAAAATGCAATTCTGTACTATAAAACGCAAGAATACGTACAGTAGAATTTTAGTTTTATTTTATATTATTTTTTTTTTATTTGCCTTCAACTGCCATTATTTTGCAGTGTTTTTCTGTGCATTGCTGTTAGCATTGTATTTACATTTTCATAGTAGTTCAACCTGTATTAATTCGTGGTCTTGAACACCGGGGGCGTCGTGAATTTTAAATTTTATTTCGTTCCCATTCAGTCTAAAATTACGTAGTAAAGCTAAATAAAGCGGATTTGGTCTATATTCGTACAATTGCTTTATTAAACGACTTCAAAGTTAGTGAAAACATTATAAAAGCAGAATTTTAGAATAGCTCCCTGGTGTTCAAGACCACGAACTAACACAGGCTGACCTACTATACGAATATAAATACAATGCTGTTAGTTATGTTATTTTTTTAATTTGAAAAATTATTTTCTGAATGTTTCCTAATTCTGGGGGATTTATTTCTAAATTGGCTTATCTTTGGGTATTTTAGAGATATGCTTTAGTTGAAATCGAAAATTGATTAAAATTTTAAAGTAATAAATTATAATCTACGAAAACAATAAAATAATTTTCTGGGTAATTTTTATTGGAAATTTCAAAATTTAGGGTGTTTTTTATTTGTGACCGGGAAAATCCAGTCGAATGATCTGGCAACCCTGTCTTGTTGAAACATGTAACGACCTGAAAGTCCAAGTTTATTGGTGCTAGCAATCAAATTGTCTTTTAATATTTGCAAGTAGAGCCGGTGATACATTTTATCAGTAATGAATTGCATGTTTCCGACGTCATTTGCACTTATACAGCCCCACAATATTACATTACCACCCCCCATGTTTAACCAAAGATTCTGTATTTTTATGGTGCAATTCGGTATTCACTTTTCGCCAAACTTTATTTCCACAATCTGACCCAAAAATGTTAAATTTAGTTTCATCGTTAAAGATTACTTTTGAGCAAAACTCGGTACCATGGTTTACGTATTTTCTTGCAAACTCCAAACGCTTCCTCCGATTTTTCTCACTTACAAATGGCTTTATACGTGGAGTACGCCCATTGTAACCAGCAGCTCTGAGGTCGTTGCATAATTTCATCAATGACATGGATTCCACTATACTCGGCGAGACTTCAATTAATTTCTGACACAGAAGTACGTGGCTGTTCCTTAATGTTTCTGATAATAACAGCTTTAACACAAGCCTAAAGTTTTGTAAATCTTCCCGATCGCTGTTCTAACTGAAGTGAATTTCTTTGTAAAATGTTATGGATAATTGACACACTTCTATTTGTTGCGTGTGATATCTCTTGCAATGTTTTACCTTCCCTTCGCAGATTGAATATTATTTTTCTTTCCTCAAACGTGGTCTCTTTTGATTTTCTCCCCATTTTTTACACCACTCTCCATATTTAAATAAATTAAAAAATGATTCACCAAAACTTTACATTTAGATTGAATAGGTAACCTACAGCAATGCGTGTTTGTCTGCTAATGTAGTGTAATGTAGTAGAATTTTAGAGAAAAACCTATATAGCCTACTGAATTTTAAATTTCCGAATACTTTTGTGACCATATTCATAACAGCTTAATGTACAAGTTAGGTTAATATCATGTTTTTGGTCTGTCTAAGATATGAGACTTTATTTGTAATAAAAGAATGCTTTTAATCTCAAAATCGAAATTATAAACACCAAATTTTGCATTTTTTTGGCTGAAAACAAGACTTTCCGAATACCTTTGTGAGGCATTGTACAGCTAATCAGATTTTGTTTACTGTGGGTAGCATAACTTCAAAAAAAAAATATTTCTCACAATTTCTTCACTGTATTAACCACTTTGGTACAAGCATCGACTATAGTCAGCGGCCACAGATGATCCCACACAGCCAAGCTTGGACGGCCGTAACATGACCCCTACTATAGTTGACAGCCAGGAATCTATCTCGTCACAGATCTGTCAATGAACGAGGCAGCGTACGGACGATGAATGCCGGCTATGGCCAATGTTTCATGACCGGTAGGCGCCGTACCAAAGTGGTTAAACATCAAATCAATAAAAAATCATATTATTTTTGAAAAAAATAACTCTAAAGAATTAATAAAAAAAACATTACTTTGAAATATAAGCCTTCAAAGCAAGTTTTTAAATTTTCCCAATGTAAACCTGACTTGATATGGATCAAGGTCAACCTTAAAGTGAATGAATAAAATAATTTCTACCACTATACACACTAAATTACTCTTTAAATTAACTACTTACACAATTCATAATAACTTTTAGGCGATAACAAAGAAGTTCTTAATTCGCCAAGCATAGCACTAGCATATTTGAGAGCTTCCATAAGCTTGACCTTATCCAGACATCGTTTCATCTGAAACGCCTGAGCTTTGACGGTACTTAAAGCTTCGTCTAGAAGCTTTTCCTGTTCCTCAACAGGCGATAACTGCTGAGGTGTGGTAGGCTGAAAATTTCGAAAAGTTGATTGGTAAAAAATGGTGATTTTAAGAGCTTATATGGGATTTACGCGGGAAAGTAAGGTCTTTACCAAAATGATAGGTTATGGATGTTTACTTTGGGGCGTATGTACGTACCATATCGGATTATGTTACTTTATCTTTACGGAAAACATAAAATAGCCTCTATTTTGTAGAAAGGGGATGACAACAGTTGACAACTAAGTGACATTGAGATATTGTTACCACCTTTATAAAGATAAAGTTACTACTTAGATTACTCACTAGGAGTATTTTAATTTTTTAAATTAAAAAGAAAAAAAATATGGTAATAATTTCTTTATTTTATAATAAAATAAATAAATTCAATTCTAACAATTTATTTTTTTAATTTTTTTAAACTAATTTTCTTTTTTATCACGACCAGTTGCATTTAACATTAATTCATATAACTGTTGAACTTGTTCAGGACGAAAATGATCTAAATCCTTTTCACTAAGTGATTTTCCAATCGTAGTCTGGGTTTTTATTCCTTGTACACCTAGTTGTTTTGCTAAGGTTATTGCATAATCCTTAAATAAAATACAATAAAAATAAATTCAAATATTTTTGTTTTTATTTGAAACTTACGGTCCATTCATTCACAAAAATTAATGCTTGATCTGGGGTACATTTTTTATGTCTCTTAAATTCTTCCCGAGCGTATTTCGTTCCTAATTCTTGCATAGCAGGTGGTAAACCTCTGTGCAATTTTAAAATAGTTTTATATAATAATTTTACCGCTTGAGCATGATCGTACACCATTTTTTTACACCTTATCTTCCACCCAGTTGACTTATTTCATTTATAATTCCATAATAATAATGAAATTCATACACAAACTCCTTTTAAAAAAATCGAATTTTATAGGTTAGAATTTTGACATTTCATCTGACAATTAAAAAATTTTAGGTTAGAAAATGGTGTTTACAAATAATTATGGGGTTTTTATATGATTTCTAATTGTTATTTTAATTAAATTGGAATAATTGCAGGGAAATTAAAGCCGTTCGTTATGAGGGACGGCGATAAGCCTTTTGTATGTACCAATGAAGGCTGCAATATGTCCTTTTCAAATGAAGACCACCTAAGTGTACATAATAAGAAACACGATATGGTGTTAAATTTGGGTTTGGCTAAAACACCAACTATTGCAGGTAAAATTTACTTGTTAAAAGTTTAAGTTGATATATTCAGTGGCGGCCAACTAATTAAGGACAATAAAGTTATCACACAATTACTTCAAAAAAATAATATTAGAGCAAATGGCGCTTGCCTAACTATATTGCAGCAGTTTTTTAGAATTATTAGTTACTAAATACAACAAATAATACGTTACCAAATAGTGTGTTTATTTATTATTTAACAATAACAGGAAATTTTATCAAATTAAGACAGGACATCTAATTAAGGACACTAACAGTTTTTTTCTTTTTCGATTTAGTCTTTATGTTGTTTCTTCGTAATCAAATAATTTAATATTTTGTACGTAACCCTTTATTATCTACAACTGCCCTACATCTTGATGGCATTGACTCCACAAGTTTGCTACATGTTTCAATTGATATCCCATACCAAGAACTTTCCACTTCGTTGTAAAGTTCTTTTAAATTGCTGCACTTTTTTGCTACTAGTCGTTTTATTTCGTGCCAAAGGTTTTCGATTGGATTCAAATCAGGACTATTAGGGGGCCAATTCAAAACGGTCACAGGGCTGTCCAATAAAAATTTTTTCACAGATTGTGACGTGTGTTTTGGATCGTTGTCATGTTGAAACTGCCAAGTAACAGGCATAAAATCTTCCGCATATGGAAGCAGTTTTCTCTAAAATATTTTTGTACTGATGTTGGTTTAATATACCATCAATAAGCCGTAGTGGACTCACGCCTCTCCACGAAAAGCATCCCCAAATTTTGATATTACCACCACCGTATTTTACCACAGGTTTAGTGTATCTTTTTTTTATGGAGGGGTTTAGGAAATCTGTTGACAGATGAGTGGTCCGAATCACTATCTAAGTGATCTGTATCGATGACCACCCTGTGTTGGGTTGATGTACTCATCTTGAATACATCAACCAACTAAAACCCTTTCCCCTCCGCCTCCGGAACCACCCATCAAGGTATAACTTCAGAGGCATATAAATGTAATTTTCGGGGTCTACTGTACATTTCTTCTTCTATTTTCTAGTTCTCTTTCGTGTTCTTCCTTTTTTTCATGATGTTTGTCACCATTTCATCTACGGCTCTCCAGTGCTCTTGCTTTTCTAGCATTATATCTATTATGTTTTCTTTTTCAATATTTTTTCCGATTTTATTACGACAAATATTTCTTTCCTCGACAAAATTATTACAAATAAAAAACTCAAAAAATTCATTTTCCTTCTTTTTTATTTTGAACAAATAATTACAAAAAATTCCATGACCCGTTAAAAATTGTGTTAGGTAGTAATTTAATTCGCCTCATGTTCTTTCAAACCATTTTTTTTTTTTTTAATCTTTGATTAATACGTTGATCCATTTATTTCCGTGATCCCATCTCCTGTTCCATTTCTCCAATAGTTCTTCTCTAAATAGTTTTTTATGTTCCTTAACTCTACTGTATAGGTTACGTCTTTCAACACCACTTCAATACCCACCGTAGAAACCGTTCTATACCCAGAAGATATCCTGATTCCTAATCTTCTATTAATTGAGGAAAGCATATTTAAACAGTATTTATAATTTAGAGCTCTACTCCATGTCGGAGCGGCATACAAAATGACCGAAAGAACAGTAGAAGCAAGGAGTTCCCTTTTCTTCTCTTTGGGTCCTCTGATGTTTGGCATAATTCTTGATAAATTATTTATCATTACGTTTGCTTTCTTGCATATTCCTTTATATGTTCCGTCATTTTTATATCTTTGTCTAAGTAGACCCCGAAATATTTTGCCTTCTTGGCACTCCTTTTCTCATTTTCGTTTATTTTTAGTTGTATTTCTTTTAGCTTTCTTCTTCCTTGTAGTAATACTATTTCTGTTTTTTCTGGTGCCACTTAAAGTCCCATTCTATCAAGTTCTTCTGTGACCCTTTTGAAACGCATAATTAGCCTTTTTTCGCAGAAGAGTGCTATCTTTGTGTGTGATTACGAGCGCAAGATCATCCGCGTAAGCAATAAAATGAATATTGGGCTATCTAGATTAATTTTTAGAATTTTATTATAAAAAATAATCCAAAAGAGAGGCCCTAAAAGAGAGCCTTGAGGAACTCCGCAAGTTACGTTGTAGATTTCCTCGTTTTCAGATATCACGCTTCTGTTTGAGAAATAGGACTTTATTATGTTCATCAAATAGTCATTAATCCTACCCTCTTCTAAAGTTTTTATAATTCCTTTCCAAGGAACAGAATTAAATGCGTTCTTAATATCAAGTAGCACCAACGCGCATAATTCCCTGTTCCTATAGCTTTTTTCTTTTAATTGATCTATTATGATTTTAACGTTAGAAACTGCGTCTAAAGTTGACTTACCTTTCTGAAAACCAAATTGGTTTCTTTCGATTAATTTCTTATCTATTACTTCCTCTTCTAGTCTTTTCTTGATTAGTCCTTCTAATACCTTACCAGTTGCATCGATTAGACAAATGGGCCTATATGATTTTTCGTTCATTTTTTTGGTTTTTCAATTAGTACTAATTTAGATTTTTTCCAAATGTCGGGGAAAATTCCTTCTTTTAGGCACTTATTAAAAACATTTTTAAAATCTTCACAGTATTTTTCTACTAAAATTTTTAATATTTCTGATGTAATACCGTCTGGGCCTGGAGCTTTTTTATTATTTAATTTTGATATTATAGATTTTACTTCATCGTTCTTAAAAAGTTTGTCATCTTCAACTATAATTTCTTGTTTGGTTCATTCAATTTCTTCATGCTTTGGAAAAAGTTTCTTGATTTCACTTTTAACGGTGTTTTCTTCAATTTTAGTTCTCTTTAAATTTAATCTTTTTATTACAATCTGATAACCTTCACCTCATACGTTTTCGTTTAGGTTTTCGCAAAGTTCGTTTCACTTTTCTGCTTTGCTTGTTTTTATTAAATTCTTTAGGTCTTGTTTTAGTTTCTTGTATTTGGTTATCAGATCAATTATTTCTTCAGGATTTATATTTGCTCTTGCTCTTGTTACCTTACGTCTAATTTTGTTACACTATTTTCTTTTAATTTTAATATTTGCATTCCACCAATAATCGGATCTACATTTTGAATTATTATTGACCTTATCTAGGTATTTATCAAGTATTGAGGAATAATAGGTTTAATTCTTAGCATGGAGGACGTCGTACGTATATTTTTCCGTCGGAACCTAATAGATTCATTTTCGATTCATCGAAAAACAAAATCCTTTTCCATTCTAAAGTGGTCCAGTTTAAATGTTGTCGCGCAAATTCATGTCTCTTCTGACGATTTTTTTTTGTTTACAAAAGGTTTCTTCCGCGCAATCCGTCCATGTAAGTTTGCCTCGACGAGACGACTTCTAATAGTTCGAGTAGATAATCCTGAAGCGTCCTCACCAAATAATTCTCTTTTTATAGCTGTTGCAGTGAGTTCTGGATTAGATTTGAATAGACAAACAATAAGAGAATCAGTTCTTTTAATTGTTTTTCTGGGCCGTTTTCTACGTGGAATATTTTCGGTGGTATTATGCCTTTTAAAATGTTGTCGCGCTTGATGTACCATGGTTTTTGAGCAGTTTTAAGTGGTCTGCCACTTTTCTTATTGACCAATTTTTATTTAACAACGTGATAATAATTTTTATGGTCGCAGGATCACATTTTCCCCCCCCCATTATAAACTAAATTTAATATTGTTACTATACGTCCAAAGCTTAATCCGCTTAAACTACTAACGTCGCTGGACAAAAGTAAACTGAACAAAGTATTAAATTTCTTTGATTTACTTCTGTCCTTACTTTGTTGTCCAACCTTCAAAAACTGGTCCTTATATGAAAACGACCGTGGGAATTGCAGATATTTGTTTATCAAGCCCTACGATCGCCGCAATTATAGAGCGTGAATGTGGGATTTCGATTTACAGCTTTGTATGTAAAATCGACCACGATTTTTTGATTCATGGGAAACAATATTTAAAAAATAACTAATAATATGACTGTCTTTAATTAGTTGGCCGCCACTGTAAATGTATGTTCTTAAAATTAGATCAAACACCAACCCCAACAAGATTTATCCGTAACTGTGAAGAAGTTGGATTATTTCAAGATCTCCAAAATGTAAATCCATTTGAAGAAACCTTCAGAAAAGCCATAGAAAATACTAAAAATGGGTTAAGTCATGTTATAGATGCAACTGCTGAAGATTCTCTTCATACACCTCAAATTTTTGAAGCTCCCGAAAAACCTATACCTCAAAAATATGAACAACCTGATATACCTGAAGATTTTAGTCTTCATTCCGTTATTCCTATACATGACGTTACAAAAGTTGATAAGGAATTTGATGATATTTATGAAGCTGAAGAAACGCCAAATTTTCGTTCGGTAATGTTCGAACCGGAAACGGAAATTGATTTATGTTCGTCGAATTCAAGCGAGACAATTTTACCAGAAAGAAATCAAGAAATTTGTGAACAAACTGACTGTAAAAATATTGATATTAAAACAGAATTAAGAGAGAAACTTAAAGAGGCCTTGAATAAAAGAAAAGCGGAGGAAGATCCATTGGAAATAACAGACAAAGAAAAGTTATATTTAAATTTGCGACGACCTAGATTAGAACTGAAGAATGAACTTCCTTATCCTAACATTGAACCAAAAAAATTGCAAGGAAAATTAAGAGGTATTGATATTTATGATAAAAATGTTAGCGAAGTGGATAAAAGGAGGTTGATGAATCGAATGGCTCAAATGAGAAGTCGAGAAAGAAAAAAATTATGGCTTGATCAAATGAAAGACGATATGGCGAAGCTTAAATCAGATAATAAAGATTTAATCGCCGAAAATAAAAAATTAAGGGAAGAAAACGCTTATTTAAAATCTGTACTTTTAAAACATAACCAGTGCTCATTAAATAGTAAGTTAAAATCTAAATAATTATTTAAATTACCTCTAATTACATTTAATTTTTTCTCTTTTTTTTCAATTTTAGTTGATGTTCAAAAAGAAATAATACCTGAACCAATTCCAAGTCCAACAACTATTAAAAAATTAAAACCCATTAAACCAAGGCCAGTGATATTAACCTCTTTAAAATTACATGCAGTACCAACGGCAGTTGCTACAACCATGCAAATACCATCATCACAACAAAAAGTAAAAGAACCGCCAATTTGGATAATACCCAAACCGGCTACCATCACTCCGAATTCTGCTGTGCGGAAAACTCCTGTTATAAAACATACTTCGGTTATACCTCAACCGTCAGTATTAACGACCAGTGCATCACAATCACCTACATTAGTGAAAACGTTATCATCGATAAACTTGAATGGAGATTCATCTATGATTTTACAAACGAGAGGGAAAACTTAACTTTATTTCTTCTTTAAAAGAAGAAAGAAGAACTTAATTCGTTTTAATTAATTTGTTTTAAGTGAAATTGTTGAAGATTTTTTTTTATATGACTGTATATTTGCTCGGAATTTTATTAAAAGTATATTTTTATAATAATATTTTTAAAATATCTTTATTAAGCTTTTGAAACACTTATTGTTAAAAACGTATCTAGTCATGTTTTTATCTGGAATTGAAGTGACATAATTTTTGAAAATTTGAATTAACTATACATCACTAAATAAAATGATTCTATATTCATATAGTATTTTTATTTATTTTTTATTTTATTTTAGATAGTGGTCCTGAAATTAGACGGCAATAAGCTACTAATGCATTCGACGTTTAAAAATAAAAATAAAAGCTGAAATAAATATTGGTCAAAAAATGCCTAAGGGGGCTATAAATAAATAAATTCCCCTTCACAGACACCCCCCTTGGACGGACAGTTTCTTATGGAGCGGACCGACTCTCATATAATTTGCATTGCGTTAACTCTCTCTTGAACAGACGCGGACACTAGAAGATGTTCTCTTAAACGGACAATCTCGCAACGCACCAACTTGGCTGTCTCCCTTTAATAAAAGATTTTCCCTTTAACTGGTGTTTGGCGACTTCAATATTTGGAAGGTACAAGCGCAACCCATGTTGTGCCTTTCTACTTAGCTTGAACGAGGGACTTCCCCATGTACACCGAAATTTAAACGTTCTCATCTTTTCGGTACATACGGGGTTCAATACTAGTTTGACGTCTATACAGAAAAAGATATGCGGATGTATTGTAATTAATACTTTGCAAAAACCGCTTGGGCCCAAATAACCAAAGAAACAGTTAAAAATTGCTCCCTTCTGCAGGATTTAAGCATAATAATGTGCAAAGTGAAAACCAGCTAAATGAGGCTTTGACATCTGAATCAGAAGATGACTTATTACTTAATGAACTTACAGAAATCCTCAAAAATAAAGAATTGTTGGAATTGACTGACAACGAAAACCTTAACGATTTTTTGAAAATGGATGAGAATTTGTATGTTGAAGGTACAGATTCAGGACAAGAAATCGAAAATCCAGAAGTCGAACAACTGTCCGAAGATTCTGACATCGATGAGGTACCAGTTCTAGCGGAGGATATCAAAAATTATGGTGAAGCTATAACGTTTTGCCGAAAATCACGGAGATGTAGAGTCTTTGGAGCTACTTTCCAAATTAGAAATACGTTTTCTGGACTCCTGTTATTATTATTATTATTTAGTACAGAGGGCAAGAATACCCTTAATTCTACTTAATTAATTTCAGTTTTTTATTTATTTTAGGAACATTCACATATAGACTTTAAATAATCGAATTTTTCTAATTATAATTTTCATTAAAAAAAAGGTATTTACTTCGCGTTTCTTTTAGGCGGACACCCCTCTTGAACGGACACTTTCGGCCCGTCCCGTTGATGTCTGTCTAAGGGAGATTTCACTGTACTTGCCTAAAACGTCAAGAGAAATTAGATTGCGGCATTGATAGATAGAAAAGAATTTATTTCACAGAAGGAAGACAAAAAAATTCAAAAATATACAATAATCAAATGAAATTACTAACTTAAATAAGCAACACCCTTTTTCATTTCCCTTGCAAACAGGCTATCGACCTTAGTCCTTCAACCCAGTCTAAGATCTCCTTTTTTAAATTTTAAATACATATTTTATATTTTCACGATTTGATTAGAAATGGTGTGACACGTAGTGTGTGACGGAATGAATAGTTTTGGAATATTGTTCTTCATACCGCTCATGCATTTCTTTGCCAATATTGAAAGTGTTGTGAGTTCGGGGTTGTTCAGTAAAACTCCAAACTTCTAACTAAATGGTACTTTATTCAGTAAACGAAGATACACTGGAACGCGAACCCTTAAGTTCTTACGCGACGCGTTATTCGATCTAATCTATCTTTATAATTCTCTTTTAGGTTTTAAGTAAACTTTTCAAAGAGTGGTGGTACGATGCTTCGGTGTCCTCTTTAACCAATAAAAGATTTAGTTTTATGTCACGATTAGCCAATAAGGGAAAAGAATACAAAATTGCTGAAATAGACTTTAACAGTAATTCTCGAAGCGTGATCTTCCAGCGATAGTTCCATTTTTGATTCTTTGAAAAAGAACAAAGGAAAGAACATACAAAGATCGCAAGATTCCACAAACTATAAGTAAAAATAATAATGAACTCTCATGAACCCAATACATACCTAATAAATCCAATAAAAAATAGTAATATTAATATAGGACTACACAACAAAAGGCGGTTTGCCAGTGATCTAACTCTGGTTATTTGGTAAAGACCGGTATTAGAGATATTAAGTAAGGGGTTGTTTGGATGAAGTATTTTGGTTAAAGTACGAAGATAAAACCATTTCCCAACTTCTAAGTTATCCATTGTACCTCCTTTACTATCAGCTGTTAAAATATTTCCGTTTTCCAAAATGGGTCTGCAAATGGATTTGTAGATGTATGTTGCACACTTGGTGTTAATGCCTTGTTTTTTATATGTTAGTACTCTAAAATTTTTGGCTCTCGCTGATGCTTTCATTTTTGCTTTTTTAGAATGAATATGTGGTGGCATTGATTTTGCATGAAACTCATCAGTGGTGTGCGTATAAAGGAGTGACTTGGTTAATTGTTTATCTAAATTTTGTGCATGTCAACTTTTTACTACCCTGACTTAAAATTTACATATCTTACAATTAGACTTTTATACATAAGGATGATGGTATTTTTGCAATTGTGTAACTGCAACCGTTTTTGAGTAAATCATCTTTGAATACCAATTAATCTCGTCTTTGAATTAAGTACGATTTTTTTGCTAAGAGTGTCCTAAGCGCTTTAACAGCGCAGTGTGTCGTTATCGTTGGGATTTTGATTTCATGACTGAATTGCGTATCCATGTAAACTACAAAATTCTAAGATGGTCCGTTTTGCCATTGTTCCCTTCAAGGAACTCTAGCTCTTTTAGGGACTATAACCCGAAAAGGAGCCACACTATGAAAAAAAGATGAAATAGTACTCGGCAATATTACAGAAATGGGGCTTACTTTTTATCTTTTTCTTCATGGTGTAGCTCCATTTCGGGTTATAGTACGTCTCACACTGAGGCAACCAGCAATAAACGATTTTGTCACTTGATGACATTTTACATAGAATTAAAACAGACGTCTCACATTGGAGAAATCCGATATCGCCTCTTTATTTGCGATATCGAATTCCTACAATGTGAGAGAGATCTTTTGATTATACAGGGTGAGTCTGGATAAGCGCTCCCCCTCTGTAACTTCCAAACCATTAGAGATTTTACAAAAAATGTTATAGAATTTTAATGGGGCATGCAACGTTCTACTTTATTAACTAAAAGTCAGTTATACAGGGTGTTTCATAATTGAACAGTAATATAATCCAATGTTTTGTTTTGTACTGTGGTATGTTCATTATAAGCGTATTAGATAGTACCTTAAAAAACAAACATTCTAGTATAACTTAATCCTTATCAAAAATTAATCTTTTCAAGGCAAATTACATTCGCAATTCTCTAAACATGAGTAATTTTAACGGCAATTTAAATCTACAGAGGCTCTGCTTACTTAAGTTCTTATCAATTGCTTCACGATAGTGACGAGTTTCGATTAAAGCCGATTTCTGTTCTTTAAAAAATGAATTAAGAAATAAACGTCCTGCTTATTCTCGAACAAATTCAATTTGAAATCATAAAATGTAAGTAAATTGTTAGAATTTAACGACATCTATCCTACGTGGATTACTAAAATTGACGCTAAATAATCGATTATTTGAGAAACCCCACAAGTCACAATTTAAGTAAAATTGAGTTTTGTGGGGCAAACTGTGCTCAAGAGGTAATTATGCAAGTCAGGGAGAGATCACACATGTCCAGCTTCATTCATATATTTTTTAGCCGGCCAATTTTGTCATTTACTTGAGAAACCCTATAAGTATAAGAGTAAGCATTTTTCAGTTTATTTAGGCTTATTTTTGAACGTAGAATGCGCTGCTAGTGTATGTCTATCTAATTCCAGGACACTGTATATCATTAAACGAAAGAGGTGTTTTTAATATAACTAAGAACGGTTCTTAGAAGATTAAAAAATGCAATCTATACCTTATTTAAGAAGTAAATAATTTCTCAGCATAAAAAGAAATAAAAACCCGTTACGTGGTTTTATAATGTTATTAGTGGTTAAAGATGAGCTTTCTTAGAATAGCTTGGTGATGTAATGTGTTCTATAAACAACCTTCAATAACTTTCAAGTCATTACGTTAATTTCCTTGTCTTTCTGTTCGTTCCTTATTCGAAGATTAACCATTTTAGCCGAAAGAAACCTCAAGAGAGATCATTAATATTTCTTTCTCTACTTACAAAGATTTACTTCTATGAAGAATCTTTCTAAGATCTTTAACTTTCAAGTTATTAAATCTTCAAATCACTTGGTTGATGTAATATGTTTTTCCTCAATGCTATAAGCAATCTTCAAATAACTTTCAAAATATGAAGACATTTTAAGATATTTTTCTTATGTTTTATTTGTTCCTTATTTATGGATATAGCTAAAAGAATACTCCAGAATCATTAATATTTCTTTCGTTCTGTATAATTCCGTATAAGTTATTAAATCTTCAAATCACTTGGTTGATGTAAAGTGTTCTTCCTCAATACTATAAACAACCTTCAAATAACATTCAAATCATGAAGACATTTCAAGATACTTTCGTTATGTTTTATTTACTCCTTGTTTGTGGATACAGTTAAAAGAAACCTCCAGAAAAATCATTAACATTTCTTTCTTTCCTAATAGAAATATTACTTTTATGGCAAATCTTCTTTAACATTTTCAACTTTCAGGTCGTTAAATCTTAAAATCACAGGGTAATAATTTTTTACCACGACTTAAAAACGTTTGTTCTTAGATATTTACTATCACCAACTATTATTATTTCAAATCGTTCAGTAAAAATTTTTCTTAATTTATTTTAAAAAAAAACTCTGAACCTAAAAAGATATCTTTTTTCAGTTTATCTCTTTTTTTTTTCACGTGTCTTCTCTGAACGTTTTACAGTACATATTACAGTATTGGCGATCGACAAAGACCGACCTACCACCAACTCACCAACCATTCGCTTTTGCTTTCTACCTCCTCCAGCGAACGTGCCGGTGATCTCAACGCTCAGTCAATTTGTGAACGTTTTCCGTGTTAGACCGAGTCGGTCGGTTCGCGTCCTCGCGTTCGAAATAATCCATCCGATGGCGGGCGGCGTCCACTGAAACATGATCAAACCTCCACCGCATGCAAAAAAATCGTCCCGTCGAACCGAACGTCCTTACGTGTTCAAAAGACCGAAAACGACCGTAAAGAAAAAGTAAAGTATCGAGATCGCGCCGCGAAACATGGACAGGTGATTCGTTGTGTGGTTGGAAGGTCGAAATACAAGACTGAGATTTTTTTATTTTGGGGGCGTGAAATAAAAAGGAGCTGTGATAGGTCTTTTTGAGAAGGTGGAGAACGGCAAGATTGTTTTCCGTAACTTGGGAATTAATTTCAGTTTCATAAAGGTGAGTGAAGGTTTTTAAAAGATCAGAGTAAACGATGGTGTTACGTATACTTTCATATAAGTTTACTTTTTTTTGTTGATAAAGTTAATATTAATAATTTCAATGAAATAATTATATGTGTAAAGCTATTATTACAATATTAACTTTGCTATTGATCCAATTGACTTTGAACCTTATGATTATATTTGAAGACTATCGGTGAAATTTTTAAAGCTTTGATTGATTGCAATTTAATCGTTCATGCTATAAATACTTTCAGTCGAAAGTTATTTCAATTTGTAGTATTGTTGAACAGACTAAAACAGCCTCAGTGTTACTGCGAGAGTGGATAAGAAGGGCTTCATATGGCCTTTTTGTTAAAGTTCAATAAAAATGGTAAGAAACGTGAAAGCTACGTTTGTGTATCATTTGACACTATTCGCCAAATACAAAGTAAAACGAAGTTCCTAATATTTTAAACCGGATTTTCTCGAAATGACGTTTTTTGACATAGCACCTTTTTTGCCTGCGGTCTTCATTTTTTTACTAATTATAAATTTGTGGTTTGTAAATCATACAAATAGGATTTTTCCCCTTTTTATGATAACCATAAAAATCAACGTAGAATTATAATAGAATTCTACAAATAATTTTGATTGTTTTATAAATAATAAGAGTGCGAAGCTTTTAGAAATTTGTAAAAATTCTAAAATTGTTAAATAAAGAAAAAATTTTAAATAAAAAAAGAAATTCTTGCAATGTGGAATAAATGATAGATGCAAAACTTTAAGATGTTAGATCAATAGTTTTCAACTAACAATAAGTCAACTTAATGAACGTCTTTAAATTTCAAATTATCATGCTAAATATGATTTTTGACAAATTTCCGAAAATTAGATCACGTCTTGCTCATAAACTCTTTCTATTAAAGTAAAGTAGTAAATGTTCCCGAAAAACATTAGGACTGAATTCTTTCTATTAAAGTAAAGTAGTAAATGTTCCCGAACCGGTACTTCTTCTGTGCAAATCGACTTCTTGGCTCTATTTCATATTTGAAAGACCATTCAAGTTAAATTCGGTAATCGAACAGGTCAGGGTATCGATTTTCTTCTTACAATCCAACTCTGAAAGAGACAATATTCTTCAATTTAGTAATGGATTTAATGAAACCCTTCCGGGAAAAAATACTTCTAAGGGTAAAAATTAGATATGGGACCGAAGCCGAATAATTATTCGGTATTCGGCGTATTCGGCTTCATTTGCAATATTCGGTATTCGGCCGAATATTGAATTTATTTACGGAATATTCGGTTCTCTATGTGACTGTTGTAAGTTTTAATAAATTCGAAGAATATATTGAATGAGCATACAAATGATAAGCTATTCAGAGATCTGTTCACTGAAAACTGTATTTAATTGGATTGATAAATACACTTTTGCCAGTTTACTCATTTTTGGGTATTTCAAGCTATGTTGTTTCCACTAAATAAATGCAACTTGCTCTCTCATTAGTAATTCCTCAGACAAATCACCGTCCAGTTCAATTGCCACTCTATTTCTAGGACTGTAGTCATTAACGGCCTTACTAGATGAAGCTATGGTTTTATAGCAATCCCAAAACGAAAAATGACTTCTATTCAAATTTTTACCTGTTGTAGAAGACAGTTGCTGGATATTTGTGTTTATATTCATCTTATCATTTCCATCGCGCTCTGTATCATCTCTACTACTGATTCCGAAGTTTAAGTCTCTTCCAAGTGCTTCCAAAAAATAGTATATCTGATAACGGATATGTTTTCACATGAGAAAAAGTTTAAACGATATCGGGGATTTATAAACATTGCCATAAAATAATTTTTTCCATTCTCTATTTCTTTGAATCTTATTTTCACGCCATTCAACAAAGGCCGAATATTCGGCCGAATATTCGGTTCAAATTTAGCCGAATATTCGGTATTCGGTTGAATCACTATTCGTCACATCACTAGTAAAAATAGACACAAACAATAAAAAATACCAAAATACTAAAGTTATTGTTATAGTTTATTTTCGACAACAGATTTTAGATTAGAGTAAAATATCCCTTGTACGGACACCAACGGGACCGAACAAAAGTGTCCGTTTTATGAAATTTTGGATATCCCCTGCTAGTACTGGAACCTCATCGACGTCAGAATCTTCAGAGAGTTCTAGCACTTCTGGATTTTCAATTTCTTGTCCTAAATCTGAGTCTTTAACATACAAATTTTCATCCAGTTTAAATAAATTATTAAGGTTTTTATTATCAGTCAATTTCAACAAATTCTGGATCAGATATAAAAACCTCATTTAGCTGGTCTTCACTTTGCATATTGTCGTGCTTAAATCCTGCTTTAGGGAGCAATTTTTTACTGTTTCTACTACTATTTACTAAAGTACAATACATCTGGATATGCTTTTCTGCATAGATGTCAAACTAGTATTGAACCTCGTATCAAAAAAATGAGAACATTTAAATTTTGGTGTACTCGAGCTAAGCAGAAAGGCACGACATAAGGCTGCGCTTGTAGCTGGTAAATATTGAAATCGGTAAAATATCGGTTAAAGGGAAAATCTTTTATTAAAGCGAGACAGCCAAGTCAGCGCGCTGAGCGATTGTCCGTTTAAGAGAACATCTTCTAATGTCCGCCTTCGTTCAAGAGAATGTTCCTCCAAGAGGGAGTTAATGCAATGCAAATTATATAAGAGTCGGACGGTTTCATGCGAAACTGTCCGTCCAAGGGAGGTGTCTGTTTCATAGGGGTGTCCGTGAAGGCGAATTTCACTGTATTTATTCATCTTTGGGTTTGTCATAGTCCGAAACTGATTGTTATTTTGGTATTTTCTTTTCTTATTAAAACTGGATTGAAGATCATCGAACCTTCATCAAAAAATGTACAAAACTGTTATGACTAACTTAAAACGGCCCACACACGTAACGATTTCTTTCCAACTACAGGTTGGAGAAAAAATCGTGGAAATTGCAGTACTGTCGTTTTCTCTACACACGGTTCAAACACATCGGACTACAGTAGTTAAGATTATTGCAGTAGTAGTCTCGATGAGTGTAAACTACTCATAGATCCTTACACACAACTCTCTACACACGTATCAACTTGCTCCCAAACACGACCGTTGATACGATATTTTATGGCAGTGCCGAACTGCAAACGATTCGATCACTGCGTACTACGAAGCATACGATTTGCCTACACACGCTACAATTTTTCTTTACTGCAGCAGTTTCGACTAATGTCGCACTGCGTGCAGTACGAGAATTCGTTACGTGTGTGGGCCGTTTAAGTGTGAAATAGGGCCATAAGAAGTATCAGGAACCAAGGTTCACACTTGCAATGAACCAAGAACCCCTTTCCATATTGGAAAAACTATTCAAGTCAAATCAGGCAATTGAACAGGTCAGGGTATCGATTTTCTTCTTACACTCCAATTTTGAAAGAGACAATAAATTATTGAAATATTCTTCAATTTAATAATCTTTTTATAATTTATTTTTGACAGCTGATTTTAAACTATTTGTTCATCTTTGGGTTCGTCATGGTCCGAAACTGATTCTTATTTTGGTATTTTCTTTTCTTATTGAAACTGGATTAAAGATAATTGAATCTTCATCAAAAAATGTACAAAACTGTTATGACCAACTTAAGTGTGAAATAGAGCCATAAGAAGTATCAGGAACCAAGGTTCACACTTGCAATGAACCAAGAACCTCTTTTCATATTGGAAAAACCATTCAAATCACATCACGCAATTGAACAGATCTGGATATCGATTTTCTTCTTACAATCCAATTGTGAAAGAGAATGAATTATTGAAATATTTTTCAATTTAGTAATCTAATGGATTTTAATGAAATCCTCTCGAGACGAAATACTCCCAAAGGCAAAAATGAATACAAATAATAAACACAAATACCAAAACATTAAAATTATTTTTATAATTTATTTTTGACAACTGGTTTTAGACTATTTGTTCATCTTCGGGTTCATTATGGTCCGAAACTGATTGTTATTTTGGTATTTGCTTTTCTTATTGAAACTGTATTGAAGATCATCGAACCGTCATCAAAAAATGTACAAAACTGTTACGACTAACTTTAGTGTGAAATAGGACCATAAGAAATATAAGTAACCAAGGTTCACACTTCGAATACGAACATTAAATGAACCGTTCAGTGCACACATCGATTAACTCCATAGAATAAAAAGTTGAGAAATACGATGAAATAATGTACATTCTTTTTTAAAATTCCTGTTATAATATAAATTCAAATATATAATGTAGAATGCATAAATACAGATATAGCTTTCATCTAATTGTATATAAAATTAATAAGAAAGAATAGCCAAAAAATAATCGTCAGTAATGTTACCGTTTTTATGTGACAGCTGCAGTTAATCGATTTGGCGACTGAAAACAGAAATAAAGTTAAATTCATTTTAAAACTTTTTTAGTATTTTATTACAGAAAAAGTTAGTTATTATATATTTTTATTAGAGCTTTTCAAAAAAAAAATGTTGACAGTTCTGTTATAATATATTATTTGTGATTAATTCACCTGTAATATTATCAGTAATGTCTTCACCAGCTGAATATGAGGATTCGTAATTTCGATTTGTTGTCAAGTTTTTATAGTAATTATGTTTAACAGGAGGAATGAATTTTAGTAGGTCCATCATGTCTCTCCATTTTTCCCTTGTCACACTTCTACCTTTAGGATTTAATAAAGGCTGATCTGTATTTTTCCAATTTTGCGGTCTATCTGATACACACTTTCTTATATTAATGGTTTCAAATTCTTCTTCTTTGGACCTTTCTAACTTTATCCAGCGTATTTTAATCCAATTTACTGGAAATTTGGATTGATTGTTCCAAAGCTTTTGTTGAAAAAAATCTTGATGGGTCATTGGGATTAGATGAAATGGCACTTTCTTTTTACATGTATTGATTATGTTGTACCAATCATCTGGTGGAAAAGAATTTTCATTTTTTTTTCGCACCTGACTCAATAATGGCAAAATCTGCGTCATTGGACAAATAGCCATGCCTGATGCACGAATCTGAATATGTTATTATTTTTTCAAAGTTTGTAGCGTGAGTGTTTATGTACTTTATTAGACAAAATAAAATTTCTTGACACACGAGATCCTTAAGTTTCTGGCCCAATTAAACATGTGGCTTATATTTTTACTGAATTCATGACATCCGAAATTATTAACATATAAATTTCGATAAATAACTGCATTATTGAAACGATTTACATTAGAGTATGGAATTAATCAAAATGGTTTCTGAAATAAATTACTTTTTATTCAATGGCCAAACAAATTTTGCCGTTTAATGGTGTTAATTTTTATTATTTAGGAAAATTATTATAAATATAAAAATTTATGACTATACCAAGTGCTTTGCCATTTAAATTTAAGATTTTTCAAAAAGTGGAGTTAATGGATGTGTACACTGAACAGTTCAAATATTTTAACTTCTAACATGTCATTTATAAAACATTTCTAATAATATTACAAGGAATACTAATGGATTTTTTGTGAAAGCCGAACCACAGGTTGGTTTTTACACCTCCGAGTGTTCTAAGTATCAAGATACATAATACAAGGTATCTGGAAATGTTATGTACTTTGGAATACCACATATACCTTGATCAAAAAGATGATGATTTAACCCAACTTATCTAAACACAAAATTCTCTAGTATAAAAGGCAGAAAACTTTAAAAACAATATTTTTCGAGAGTTTTTTTTAAATTACTCGAAAAATATTTATTAGATTTTATTCGTTCCTTGATCATTTCTTTATATCAGTAGACTACAGTTTTCTGTGTAGTAAATAACAATTTCGAAAATTATAAAGTGTTTAAAAACACTATCACGATAAATTATCCATCCAAACCTTTTTTATCGTCTTGTATAATCCCCTATCTATTTTTCTTCTGGATAGCTACATATTGAACAAATTGTTTAATCACAAAAGAATATTTTCTAAATCCCTGCAAACCCAAATTGGTAAGTTATAGTATCATTAACAAAGTTCAGAGTAGCAATTTCAATAAAATATATATCTACGTGGATGATACGTACATACGTTAATTGAAAAACTATTGGTTCTCAATTATTTCAACAATGAACATTTCATCTCCTACTTTTTTTATAAGTTCTTAATAGTTCTATTCGTCCCAATTAGTTAGTTAAGACCAATATTAGCTTTTAGTTATCAGTTGTGATTTCTTTTAACTGGTAAATACCTAACTTTAAGAAATATGTCAAAAATCATGCTTCTACTTACTGCTTACATGATAACTGGAAATGTAAAGATATTTGATTAAGTTAACTTGGTTTAGAAATGTACCTCACGACGTGACCTAACACTCTCTTAAGGCTTTGCGTCGACCTTCCAACTAGCATGTACAATATTACAACTACGCTTTGGTTTTTATGATTACTTTGAAATGACTATGAAAACCTTTGCTGATTTTTTACAAGAACACAAATGATTTATACGGTATTTAAAAACGAAGTCCGAGTAGGAATATTACACAACAAAGCTTATTTAAAAATGAATTCAAAACGTTGAGGTAAAAAGTTTTTTTGTTAGTACTAATATTGTGAATTATATAAATTTAAAATCTAACTCAATAAAAGGAATGAAATAGAAGGATTAATTGAAAATCTCAGAGAAATCTTATTGATTGATTTAAAAAAATTACTGATTAATCAGATTGTTAATCGTAGAACACATACAATGTTAGACCAAAGAACAACTAAGCTTTGGCGATTAAAGTATTTTATCTAAATGGCAAAAGTTACATAGTCGTACAACGGGAATAAACAGTGTTAAATTTTTGAGAATCAATTCTAGTAAATGAGGAAAGTTGTTTTCCAAGCATTTGTGAGTTTTTTTATGGAAATTCTCACTTGTTCGTCACAGTATCGTTGGTGTACTGATAAGAACTTCTATTTCAATATGCACCTTCAACAGTAGCCATTAGACAAGCTCTATTTTTATAATTGGAGTTGAATAAGCAACGATATTTTTACAATTTAATAGGCGTAATAAATTAGCTATAAATGAACAATTTTCTATAACCTTGTAAAGGTATTTACTTTTAGTTGATGACTAAAGAAGAGGTCATTAAATAATAAATAACTTTGACTCATCATACTTTATTTGCTTTTTAGGTAATCATTTTCTAATATTTGTATAAAACCGAAATTATTTATGTGAACATGATTTATCTCTTCTACTTAACATTTTGAATATAAGAAGGAAATGTGTAATTGAGTCCATCCTGTTAACAGTACAAGAGGAAATCCGTTCTTACGGATGACACCGAATCGATAAGCAAACATATTGTACGCGAATGTATCACACAGGATTTACTGTAAATTCATTAATCCTAAATAACTAAGTATATACCAATCAGATTAACATGATTTATTATAATTTATTAAAACCAATCATTCATTCCTTAATTTAAATAAAAAAGAAAAAAAAATGTCAAGTACATATTTCTGCCTTAGTCTCAATATTCAAGGTTGTCCACACCCCAACCCAACCATATTTGGCTGGTATTTGCGTGACCCACTTGCGTGTCGTCACATCTGTGGCTGAAATATTGTCTGCAGACCGCAGACTGACCACTTTCTATTTCTTTTGCAGGATCGCTGCCGTAAGGAAAGAGTCACGATGCACCGAGAACACCGTCAGATCCTCATTTTGACCATCGTTTTGGTAAGTTCGCGTCCTACTTTCGTCGGGGAATTTAGTTTTCGAAAAGAATTTCGAAACTTTTCGGTTTACGTCTTACATTGCATAACGATTCGAGGAGAAGCGCATAAAATTATGATTTGGTCATCATAATAAACTTCAATTAAAATTATTAAATTGATTTAATTTAATATGCGATTTCTATCTCTTTTTATCTTGGTGGTTTTTAATTTAAATTGGATTTTATAACTTTATTACCGATGGATAATTTGTTTCATCGATCAATCTATAATTAAATAGATTTGATTTTATAATATTGAAATGATGAATAAATATTTTTCAGTTTGGTCTGAATTTCATTTCTTTAATTGGAACCTATTAATTAATTCTTATAATAAAACCGTTACCTCACACCATCTTGTAGTAGCGTGCAGTGTTACGGTCCATATTGGTTGGCGATACCTTGGACACAGTTTCGAAATGGATTACGAAACAATATCCGCTTACGATACGATATTGCAGCAGATATTGTTGACGTTTAAGAGTTGTTAAATAGAATATGGTTATTACAACGTCTTAATTAGGTGTTACATCCATTTGAATCATTCCAAGTTAAAATCCAGTTCATGTATGTATTATGTATGTCTAAACAAAATAAATTTATGCGAATTGTTCTAAATTAAATTTCTTCTCGGTGCTAAAAGAACAATAGACGAGTCTTCTTGAAAGTAATTAAGGAATGTGTTGCACCCGGTTTAATCCGCTTTTCACGCAAGTTAAATTAAAATTAAGAACGTGCACGCATCTCGAGTCGTTTCAAAGATTGATGAAATAACACCTTTCTTATGGTTTTCGTTTTCCAGGTTTGCACGCACACTGCCATATATGCTGCCAACATCCCAGTGTCGACAAGTAAGTATAAAAGTCTAGTTCGGCCTCCGCTGAGACCTAGACTATAAGAGATGTAGGCTAGTAAAAGTTGTTGATTGGTGTTAGATAATTTAACAATTACACCTCTTGTGTAGTTTCTAGTTTATGTACAGTTTCCTTGGAAGAAGCAAAGTTTGTTCATCCTTTTGTGAATCCTTGAGTGATTATTGATTGTCTATTGTGTTGTCCAATTGTCTTGAAGTTATTTAAGTGTAGCTTAAAATGATTTATTAAAACCTTGGTGTACCTTGTTTACTCCTTTTATGTAAATAAATATGACTTTTAATAGTTTCAAATTTAGCGTTTATTTTTTTGAGACACACTATATAATTAACAAGGACAAAAATAAATCACAGGTAGATATATAGAATGAAGTTTTTTGAAATGTTTGATAGTGAAATGATTGTAGTATCTGTTCTGTTTTTAAGCAATTATAGACTGTATCGGTAAAATGAAGAAAGGTAAAGTGTTTTGAAGAGAAGTCGAGCTCTTAAATAAGCTTATCTTCAAAATTCTTCATTGATTTTCATTTTATACACCAACACAACTAGAATTTTTAAAAACAAATCAAATATAGTCAGAAATGTTGAACGTAAAAAAATCTATTTTCGAGTTCCTGTCAAAAGACTGTGCAAGTTCTTGTTCAAGATCCGATTCTTGTGTGCAATAATAAATTGTTCCATGGGTCGTTAAAATTGGGAATTGATGTATAAAACGGGTATTCGATCCGATGAAAAACAGACATTTTTAAAAACAAAGTAAATACGTGCAGAGAAAAATATCGAATGGAAACTATTAAGTTGGAGATTGTCCAATTATCTCGAAGTGTTTGATAAATTTTTCCATTATCACTCATAGTAGAGTATTAAGATGTAAGTTAAGAGAAAAGGTGAGGTATTCTGACGAGATGTCTATTTAATAAATAAACTTTTCTTCAGAATACTTCACCTTTCTTCATTTTGTCACAAAATGAAGACAAAAAGTGTCCAAGTTTTTGTTAAAGGTCTGAATGAATAATTGTCTTAAAGTATTTAATAGTTAAATCAAACACTAACAATTGTGTTTCACAAACAATTCATCATTTAATTATACTGTTTCAAGGAATTATAATTGCTTGAAAATTAAGTCATCTATAATTATGGATTACATTTAGGGTGCAATAATAAATCTTTCCATGAGTCATTAAAATTGAGTATTGATGTATAGAACGAAGTATAGAATTCCATAAAAAACTTGATTTTATTTTTTAATTCAATAGGAATGGAAACAATTAATTTGGAGATTGTTCAATTGTCCAAAGTAATCATCCAAAGTAATTCTCGATAGAGAATTACTTGTCGATGACAACAACGTTATCTTTTCCTTTAACATATTGAATTTCAATATCGTATTCTTCTAACACTAAGCGAAACTTTGTAAGATGGCTTGATGGGTTGGTCATTCCAAAAAGGTAAATTAATGGTTTATGGTCAGTAAAAATTTTGATCGTTTGCCAAAAAGATACGGTCGAAAATATTTAACTGCCCACACAATCGCCAAAAGTTCTTTTTCTATGGTACAGTAATTTTTCTCTGCTTTGTTCAAACTCCTACTGGTATAAGCTACTACTTTATCGTTTGAGTTTGACAGTATAGCGCCAATTCCGAAACCTGATGTGTCTGTCTTTAAAATGAACTAATTTGTCTTTACAATGAAATAATTTTCGTCCGAAAAATTTGGAAATTGGAGAACCGGGGAGTTTACTAAAACTTGTTTTAAGGTTTCAAAAGCTTAAAAACTAAACTTATGTTCTCTTAAATTTTTACCAAAAATAATTAAATCGTCTAAATAAATAAAACACGATTCGCCAGTTAACCCAGACATTACAATCGTCATAACGCGAGAAGTTATGAATGAACGCCCAAGTTAGCACTTGGACTAATTTTTAGTCCCATGGGTAGTCGTTTCATCTGATACTGTGCTTTATCTGTCGAAAAAGCGGTAACTGGTCTGCTTTATCACATCGCGTGTAAATCGCATCGCATCGCATTGTATTGACGCGACATCGATTCCATAAATAAACTTCTCTTCAGAATACTTTACCTATTTCTTCATTTTGTCACAAAATGAAGACACAAAACTATCCAAGTTCTTGTTCAAGGTCTGACTGAGTAATTATCTTGAAGTATCTGATAGTTAAATCAAATATTCAACGTTTAATTATACTGTTTTCAAGGAATTATAATTGCTTGAAAATTAATTCGTCCATAATTATGGATTACATTTAGTGTGCAGTAATAAATTTTTCCATGATTCGTTAAAATTGAGTAATGATGTATACAACGAAGTGTTCGATCTCATAAAGACTTGATTTTATATCTTAATTCAACAGACATTTTTAAAAACAAATTAAATACCTGTAGATAAAACCGAGTGGGTTCGTCGCGGATAAATCTTTATCTTCAACTACCACAAGAACAAAAAAATTATATAGATTTACTTTAAATGAAAATTTACTTACTAGGAAAGTAGATTTTTTAATATCCTTTAACCCTCCGGTGGGCGCGCCTGCGGCAAATAGAGCCGTATATTGAGTGTATATACGGCTCGGAGGGTTAAATATTTTCCTTAATAAAAGAATTTCTTAGGTAATTGATGATCCAGAACAAAATCAAATAATTCAACCTCAAATTGTAAATGAATCTAAAAATGGGAAAATTCCAAAAGAAGAAAATATAACTTCTAAACCCGAACCTGAAGACTCTTCTCTTAATTTTAAAGGATTATCATCGACTCTATTACTATTTTCTCTAAATCAGTGATAGCGAACCTTTTTGAGAAGTGGGTCAAACTTTGTTGATTGTATTTTTTAGTGTTTCCTCCTGGGTCACTAATTTCAAATCACTTCCAAAAGAGGGAATTCATTACTTCTAGGATTAAAAGAGCTTTGTGGGTCACTTAAAAGGTTTGTGTGGGTCAGTGTCTGACAAGCGGGTCATAGGTTCGCCATCACTGCTCTAGATCAACCATATCAAACTAATTCCAACCCTGCACCATCTTGTTGTTCATCTCCTGAAACTTCAACTAATAGAGGTTTCGGTTCAACCGAACATTTTGCTCTAAGAGAAAGATATCCTCGTAGCTTCAACGACATCCCCAATCATAGTTCGTTTCAGTATCGTCTCCATAAACAATGGGATCTTCAGGCTTACGTTCGTGTAATTTACGTTCTGCTGGTAATAGATATCACGGTGATTGAAATTTAAAAGCTTTATTACAAAGAGAAGATTTTTATTTGAAAACTTTGACACCCGTATGCATAGTCGATCGCCAGCAATTCGACGGAGATTCTCCGTTCGCCAGTTGAAAAGTCCGATGCACAGTCAATCCCCATGGAATCATTCACGTTCGTTACGCTATTTTTTTCTGGCGACGCGCCGGAGATTTGCCGGAGATCGGTCGATGTCAAAAACGTCAATAAAATCATAATTTATATCATATTATTATTGTCTATATAAAATGAATCGCGATTTCAATGTGATTTATAATGTCAATAGGAATATCTTTGATTTAGAAATTTATGCACTACGTGCTAAATTGGATAAGAATAAATTTATGCATCACAAATCACGTTACAAATCACCAGCCATTCGCTAAAACGGAGATCGCTGGAAGATCGACTATGCATCACAAATTATATTCCGACCGATCGCCGGCGAATCTTCGGAGAGTCGCCGAATAGAACTCCAGCGAGTCGCTGGCGAACGACTATGCATACGGGTGTGAGATTAAAACTACCGAATGGGAACAATTAAGTTGGAAATTACTCTACTATGATCACTCATAGTAGAATATAGAGGTGTAAATTAAAAGAAAATGTGAAGTATTCTGACGAGACGTCGATCTCATAAATAAACTTCTCTTCAGAATCTCACCCATGTTCATTTTGTATCTCAAAACCAGCATTTTCAAGAACAATCAAATACAAACAAATGTTTCACTTAAAAATCTATTTTAAGGTTGTCTGTTTTTAATCTTATTTCGTTATTTAAAACTGTTTATGAACTATGAATCACACTTAACATTTTCAAAAAAAAAAAATCAAATACAGATAAAAATACCAATTGAAAAATATTTTCAAACTGTCTAATTTATCTAAAATTTTTCTTCGAACATGTATATTTCGATAAATAATTCGTTTTAATAGTGGACTTTAGTAAATTGTTCGTGTCCGCACGATTGCCCGGACGCTTATCTCCAATTATGTGTTGTTGGTTTTACCGCTCGATTATTAGAGTGTGTTAGCTGATACGCCTGTGAAACACTTTCTACGATAGATTTAATAGATGGAATGCATTTCGCGGGAGATTTCGTTTCCTTTCCCATGACATTGCCCGCGTAGAAATTTTTTCGCTGAGAATTTAATTGACTATGGCACAGATATTATCCATTGTATTAGGTTACTATAACAAAATGAAGATGGTGAAATTGATTAATTGATACTTTTCTTTTTAAGAAAGTATTTTTCTACTTTTGTTTAAAAGATTTTTCTTTAATGATTTCTATTTCCCATAAAATCCATACAAGGCCATTTGTTCATTAGAAAATATTTACTTATGTAATAAATAAATTGCAGGTATATTTTATCTGCATAGGTTTCTCTTAACAACTAGTTCAAGTAATATTATATCCTGATGTTTCCAAAACGTTTACTTTCTATTTCATTACTTCTAATAGCGTCGCCAACATTACCCAACATCACATTAACACAAATTAACCTTCCTCGCATAAGAGTAAAAAGACGTTCTTTCGCCCACTTTAACCGCTACAAAATAAACCGTTAAAAGTAAAAGTTAACACCGATCGTTGACGTTTACTTTTCCACTTTACCATTTCTTCGAACCCTAACACCTCACTGAGATGTTTCAAGAAAAAGTAAACATTTACTAAATAGTTGATTTTCTTAGAAATTATTGTGAAATATTGAACTTGAATTTCTAAAAAGGTAGTAGAATTTTTTAGGTAACATTTTATGAATGGTGTTGTGAATGAATATAATAAACTTTAAATGAATCGTAACGTAACGACGATTTCCGTTTCTTTCAGGTACACCGGATATCTCTTCGGACGTGCTGGTAGAATGCAACAACGACGAAATCGTGGTCAGCATAACGACCAACGACAACGAACGCTTCAACGGGATGATATATCCTGATGGATTAACAAAAACCAGTCCTTGTTTTGGGGAATACGTTCACGCTTCGGTACCCGTTAAATACAAACTTCCGTTAAGAGCTTGTAACACCATGAGTATAGATAGGGTAAGTAAATTGTTTCTCCTTTTCAAGTCTCTGCAAATTGATTTGACCTCTACTGTTGAAAATAATTTCGGAGAAGAAAAGAAGATAATTTTACCGTACATCTGTTTCCCATGCAATTCGTGAGTTTGCATGTTTTCTATGTGATGGTAATTTACCACAAATTGCTGATTATGCATATTAATGCTAATTCCTTCTAAAGGAAATGGCATTTTTCTCGATCCCTTTAACTGTTTTAGCAATTAAAACGGATCGTATGTAAATTATGCGATATGGAAGTTAAATACCAATTTCTCATCTTATTTACTATTTTATGGATTAAAATAATTTTATGCATACGATAAAATGTCAAATCACAAAAGGTTATTAGGAATTTTAAACGTGAAGATGAAGATACTTTATCAATGCTTGCTCGTGCTAAGACAATAAAAGGTCATTTTGGCTGAGACCATCACCGTCCGGTATTTTTTCATGGTTATTTGCTGATCGTATGCCATAACCTTGATTTAAACAAAAACGAATGTAGCGTCACGTTGGACTTTAAAATCTAGGATGCAGAAACCTTGATGACTTTATTTACAATTAAAATCAATAAATGTTTTTTACAAAACAAAGTTAAATACTAATCATCAAAGTAAATTACGATGGAAAATTATTTCTTCTAAGATTTCACGGTGGCTTCCTCTGTTCAAACGGAAACTGTTTAACAAGGAAAGAGCCACAATTAATAAAATTTATGTTCGTTTTTTTCTTTCTGGTAAGTCAAGCGAAAATCCTGTTTTTATGAACCGTTCTGGGAGGCTGATATGTTATAAGAAATTATTATCATTAATTACACATTACTTTTTATACTTTTTATATAAATGTAGTGTAACAAATTAACTTTATTAAATGGCTTGAATAAACTATCTTTCGCCTTTAATACTGTACAACTCACTCTTTACGTGACATTTGAATGCTCAGCGACGAACAAATCACAATAATTAGCGTAGGTTAACAGGCTTGCCAAAACGGTATAATTGACCCACGCAAGTCTAAAAGTTGTGCAACGGATTTGATAGAGACACGTGCAGTTTCGTTTAATCGAAGTGACATTCAATTAGGAAATCGTCTTTAGCACTTATTGTAAAATGATTAAAACTCACTTTCTTTAACATGTTAACTAATGCTTCATTCGTTCGGAGAACAAACCCAACTTTCCCCCATTGTTTTCGCCACGGAATCTCTATACACTCTCGGATTTACGACCCGAACCGAGTCCAACTGCACAAATTTCAACTGGAATTTCCTTCGACGATTATTTCACCTTCGCGGAACAGGATGGCGTTATCGATAATGGCATTAATAAACCTGCCATCAGGGTCAATAGACACGTCGAGGGAAAAGACGTTTGCGGCGAAGCAATCGTAGGTCGTAGCCCTCCGTCCGATGGTTACAGCGCATTTTTATATCCTGCAAGGTGGAATTTGGAAAAAAACTAACTTCGACCGAAGAGTTGTAAAACCGGTCCGGCGCCTGCAAATGCATATTGAGACGAACGGTGTGGCACAAAGAGGTTGAAGGACTTCTTTGTACCTTTCAGAACGATCCTATAATTTATCATTTAAAGAAAAAAAATTTAATTACTATTATTATACATTCTCCAACTAAGGAACATTTAAAAAATGTTTGTTCGTCTTCGTTTTACTTATAAAAGCGATCATTGAACTTGATTGAGTTCATCGCCTGTTAACATCGACATATTGAAGTTCTAAAAAAAGAACGTAATGTTTATGTTTTATAACATTGGGATCGTAAGAAATATAGCAAGATAGGTACTATAACAGAAATCGTTTATGTAGGAAACGAATCGAGTCTTAAGGTGTGTCCAGACTTGTGACAAACTCCCGTGGCATGACTGCATCGCGAACTTCGTCACGTATATTCTCGACGGTACCTGGTAACCACAACGCATTACATCTTTGTGTACACTGCGTGTCATTAGCCCATTCCATGTCTTGTCGGTATTTCTGCGTCACATCAAAGGGATGATACGTACAGCCTTGCCCAAAAGTATTAGGCACCTCAATTTTTTTGGAATTATTTATTTAATAATACTATCATTAACACAACCATTTAAACCTAAAATCTAGTTGGTCCACCTTTTGATTTGACCACAGCACTAATTCTGTCCGGCATACTGCGTACTAACTTTGAACACTCGTTCCTCGAAATCGAATGCGATTCTTGCACCAAAGGATAGTTTAATGTCGTTTTTGAAATAATATTGAGCTCTTTGATTCTGCGCTTTAAAATCCTCCAAACGTGCTCATTTGAATTGAGATCTGGAGACTGTGCAGGCCAATCCAACAATTCAATGTTGTTGTTAGTAAACTAACGCATCGTAGTCCTTGACTTATGACAAGGAGCATTGTCTTGTTGGAATATGACCCCCTTTAGGTTGGTGTTCCCGTAAATGCTTGTTAACGAAGGCAAAAGCGCAGTTTCAACTACTTGTATGTACTTTTCACTGTTCATGAACCATCGCAAACAAACATTTCGCCAACGCCATCAGCAGCCATGCAGCCCCAGATCATTACGCTGCCTCTCCCTTGTTTAACAGTCGGTACGACGTAATCTGGATTGTATTCTTCCCCCACACGATGCCTCACAAAGGTAACACCAGGTGTTTCAAATATCTAATAAAGGGCGAAAAAAAGGCACTTTTAAAACCATAACTTAAGATTATAACTTAAATTATTTCAATGATATAAATAATTGTAGTAAAAGTACTAAAATCAACTTAACTCAAAGTTAGATTCGTCGGACCACACCACATTAGACCAATCTTCCTCGGTAAAATGTTGGTGCTGTAGAGCCCATTGCAAGCGCTTCTTTTTGTTGGCTTCTGAAAGCCAAAGCTTTTTCCTGGCTTTGCATCCTTTCAGGCCTGCTTCCCCGAGTCTTCTTCTGACTGTTCGCGCACTTACTCACTTTTCATTTCTTCGGAAAGGGTAGCAGCAAGCTCAGAGGAAGTTTGATGGCAGACTGAACAGTGCAACGCTAGCATTTCACCAACTTGGCGATTTCTTTTTGGCTTCGCCCTTGTTGGTGTAACAGTTGGATTTTTATGCGATTTTCCAAACTAATTTCACTTTTTTCGGCATTTTATAATAAATTGGTTGTCAATTTTGTCGCCAAACAGAAATAACAGCTTTTTTATTCGATAAAGTCTCGAACACAAATAGTTAAATATCGACTGGTAAAACTATTTAACATGAAAACTTTTGTTTTCGCTCACCAGGACTTTCATAACCTCAAAAATATGCCGCCTACTCTTCTAGATTATGTTCTATGATCCCGACATTATATTTATTATAAGCATTTATTCATTGTCCAATTAGTAAATACGCATTTTGTATTTTTATGAGGTGTCTAATACTTTTGGCCAAGGCTGTTGTTTGGTTCGACAAGTCTACACGTGATCACGTATCATCCTTGCATTTTGAAGGTTGCACGTTGCGGGTTACATTTAAGTTAGTGGTTAAAAGTATGGAGTGGAGGCAAGACCGAACGTTAACATTTACACAATTGTATGGAGACGAAGATGTATTGTGGGATACAAAAAAGAGAAATTATTACAATAAAATTAAAAAAAAAAGAACGACGCATCTATCAAAATCTAGTTCATAATGTTGATACGCAACGATGATACATATGCGATGATGATATATGCCCATTTCTGATACGCGTCGAAGCTCGCACCCGCAAGAAAAAGTACGCGACGCCGTCATATTACTGGGTTTTGTCACAAGTCTGAACGCACCTTTAAGTGATCTATTTTTTGATATTTTTAAAAATTCAAGTGGCTTAGAGTTAGAAAACTTATTTCGAATAATTAATTTTAAAGCTTTGAAAAATGTTTGCTAATATTTATGATTCATAGCGAACCAGATGGGGTTCGTCGCTTAATCTAGTATCGACATATTGAGGGTCTACAAAAGGAAAAACCTGAAAAATGTTCTGTTTTGTTTTATAACTTTTAGATTGTCTTAAAATACATACAGGGTAAATTTACCAAATCTCCGCCGTGCATCTAAAGTCGGCCTTCGAGTTTTTCTATACGGATTTTTCTAGAAAGCCCGATTTTAGAAAACCTTCTTTGGTGGGCCAACATTTGAGCAGTTTACCCTAGTTAGATACTATAGTAAAGATTATATTTACAGGAAGTGTTAAGAACCTTATGTGATCCATTTCTTGGTGCTTGTAAAAATTGGATGGTGTAACTTTTCAGAAAGGGAAATTTTTTTACCTTTACACGCAAACAGTCATAATGAGAAAAAAAAATTTTGTTCATATTCATTTTAATATAAGATAGATTTAATGATCCTGACCGGGTTTTTCGCTGATGGATAGCATCGCTTTACTGAAGCCGTAAAAGGAAAAACATGACCGGTTTTCGTTTTATAGCTTTGTCGGGATTGTTTTATAAACTTCAGCGAACAACATAGTAGATCGAATCTGAGAAGCGATAAAAGTTTTACTTAGGTAGACTCGACATTTTAAAGATTAACCTTCTTGACGGAGATAGGAAGATAGGTAGACTCTAATATTGTTCTGTGGGTAGACTGAACCCCTGTGTGATTCTATATAGACCTCTCTATCCATCTCTTTTCTTAAGGATTTTTTATAAAGACGCCAGGCGTATATTTATTTTTTTATGAAATTACCACCAAACTTCTTGATATTATAAATACGAAGACTTTTACAGACGGTATTAATTGAACATTAATACTAAAACGGCTCGCACACGTAACAATTTGTCGTACTGCTAAACTACAGGTTGGAGAGAAAATCGTAGGAATTGCAGTACTGTCGTTTTCTCTGCACACGATTCAAACACATTGGACTACAGTAGTTAAGAGTATTGCAGTAGTAGTCTCGATGAGTGTGACTACACACGTTTATGTAACAAAACACCAAAAAGTGCTACCGCACTTGTAATTGCTTGATGAAGATGACGAACATAAAGTAATTAAAAAGAAAAAATGGTATAAGAAATTGTTGCTGGACAGAAACAAATACTCACATATTATTACAACATTATTTAAGAATGGGTTCTGATACCTATATGACTTATTGACTTTAATTTCGAAAAAAATTACGAAGATACTATTATCAGAAACGCGATACCTACAGAAGAAAGATTGGACGCCACATTAAGGTAATTAGCAACAGGATGTTCTTATGAAGATCTTAAGTTTAGAACAGGAATTTTACCTCAGGCGCTAACAATAAGTAAAATTAATCCTGAAAAGTCACCTACAACAACCGCCGCTCTCTACACACGTATCAACTTGCTTCCAAACACGACCGTTGATACGATATTTTATGGAAGTCCCGAACTGCAGACGATTCGATCACTGCGTACTACGAAGCATACGATTTGCCTACACACGCTACAATTTATCCTTACTGCAGCAGATTCGACTAATGTCGTACTGCGTGCAGTACGACAAATCGTTACGTGTTTGGGCCGTTTAACTCTTTTTGACCTAGAACTGGAAACTTTCAGGTTGACAAATTTGAAAATATTTCTAAAGAAAGCAAATATTTTTCAAAAAACTCACGACTAAACTCAAAAACTTTCAGTTTTAGGACGCTAGACTTATTACTAAACACAGTTAGCGCTAATGTTAGTTATTGCAACTATTAATTTGTTATGAATCCTCATTCCAAGTTTTCTTTCTATGCAACCAACAACTCTAATTTATTATCAAGTATAAGTATACACTGTTTTTGACCTGGCGAAGAATGTAGTTTCTAACATAATTTTGAGTACTGAAATCGAATCCCTAAGGCTTCTAAGATTGGTTCTAATTTTTAAAATGTTCTAAAATTCAACAGTAGTTGCTCATAGTTAAAATCCTTCTATCACATTTTGATTTCCAACATGTCTTGATATAGGTAGCATTAAGTTCTGTTAAGAAACTTTTCCTATTAAGCCAAATTTATTCCATAAATTTATTGGAACTTGTAATATCATCGTCTTAGAACCATTCTATTCGATGTCCACTTCTTCAAATTCTACGACAAACCTGTTTTTAGTTTTAACATGTAATATAATGTAATATGCATCTACAAAACACGATTCGATAATACCACGATACGAATAAACGAAGATTGATTTGGAATAAGCCATCTGATTAATTTAAAACATAACATAGCTGTTAAAAACTCGGTTTTAAGAAAATTAGCAAAATAGTCTGCTTCGTAGACGACGATATGTTGGATGACAACTTAATTTAAAGTCATTTAAAAAAACTTGAAAAGGCCAAGTCCAAAGATTTATCCGAATTGGCAAATTTATATTATTATAAGAAAGTAAAAAAAATTCAAAGAACTTGATTGAGTTTGTTATTTAAAAGAAAGGAGTTTATTCAATAAGGAGTTTTGAAAGGAGATGTTTTCCTTTTATGCCATTGTCAGGAAACGACAAGAATCCTACATATTCTATTTTTTTGTTATTCTTAAAAATTTGGACAATTAAAGGGCATGGCATTACGAAACATGTTCGGACTGGTTTGCTGGACGAGATAAATTGCTGTTAATTTGATATTTCGTTTGGCCAACTTTCACTACTGTGTCTCACGTAACCCGTTATTAAAATAGAATGGTCGTTAGTTATTGTTAAAGATCAATTTTAGAAATATTTTACATTTACCTCCCTTCCTTCTTTTATAAGACGTTATTTTTAAAATATCAGATAAATAAAATTAATAATTATGCCCTTTACATCTTTGTTGGTATGAAAGGAATTACTTTGGTTATTAAAGTTATTACTTTAATAATTAAAGTGTTTATGTTGGATCGTTATAAAATTAATGATGCGTTTCTTGTTATAAAGAAATAACTAACACACATTCTTACAACTAGTAATTAATAATAACCAATTCAAAAACAAAGAAAAAAACATTTTCTCAACTTTCTCATCTTCGATAAACATTTATATTTATTAATAATGAACTTCTCATTTAAATTATAATGTCAAATAAAGTCTTAGAAATTGTAAACACGTTTTAGCGTGGTACTTTCTCTAAAACACACCTATTTCTTTTACTAGAAAATATTCGCAATAGACACCTCGAGTTGTAAAATTCTCACAAGTGGGAGTGAAATCACTTTTGGAAACGAAGTTTCGTTGACACAATCAAAAAGTTTAATAGTAAGCACCACGTTGACCTTTCGGGAACCCACGTTCGACCTTCGCTATCGTTTCGTATAATACGTGTCCGTTTGAAAGTAAAATTAAGTGGGCGGAATAAAGAGAAAATCAAATTACAATGACATTACACGTGTTATCTTCTTATAATTATTTTCCTAATCGTTTTCATTCAAATTAACCTTTACAAATCGCCTAATTCTTTATCCAATTGTAAGCTGAAACGATTAGATCAAAACATTTACAATCGGTGGTTAAAGCTATATGGCAGATGGCTTAATATAAATACCAATTGAAAAGCAAATTGTAAACGGTAAAAGAAACTTTAAATTGTTCGAACATCTGGTGTTTGTACACATCAGATTGATGTGTTCAACAATTTCATTGCTAGATTAGAATCGATTATATGTTAATCGTCTTACATTTAAAGACTAATTTCAATTAGTGGAGTTGTATACTAATTTTCATGGTTATAGACGGTTTAATGTAGATTAAAGTTATTAATATATTAATTTTGACATTTATCTTTATTATAATTGAGTTTGTTGTTCTTATATTAGTAATTAGAATGATACCGATAGTCTATAATTTTAATATAAATCACGGAATATAATTACAGTAAATCCTCGTTAATCCGTCATCATTGAGATATACAAAAATGTACAGAAAATTGTGAATTTAAAGTAAAACAAACAATCTCTGCGCTAAAAAATAACAATCAACTTTTATAAACTTTAAGAAGTCATGGTAGATTTATTTGCAAGAATTTAGAAAAGGAAATTTCAGGAAAGTTAATTTAAAATGTTTACTTTAAATTATCGAATTTGTTACAATTGTTACCAAAAAATCTTAAAATATTTTTTGAAGCTAAGAACGTTCATTGGAGTTGTCTGGTTTCAATATCCCCTAAATCCATTTTTGGGCAAAAATGAGATATATACGCCATCTGTTAGAAAAAGTTGTTTACTATAGAATACTCAATGATTTATATTAAAAAACGAGCGAATCCCTTAAAAATTCAAATCAAATAGACAGTCTTTAGATTCAAATCCCACTAAATCCATTTTCAATAGATGCGCAGTTACAAAAACTGTACAATAGATTCAAAGGAGTTTTTAGGAGAAACCAAACCGCCATGAATATCCAGCCAAAAGATATTCCTACCGCAGTGAAACCAAAAGATCTGAAAATGGGAGATGTAAATAACTTGTTAAGCAAACATTATGGAAAGAACTGGAGAGAGGTAGAAAGTTTGGCTTATTATAGAGATGTGTTGGAAAAATTTCAGAACAATAATATTCCTGGCGATTCCCGAGAAGACAGTGGGGACAGAGAGCCTAGTTTATGTGAATCAACCGAAAATATACCCGATGTTAGAGTTTAAGAGTTTTTTAAGTACAGTTTTTAAATAACATATCTTTCAAAAAATAAAGTTTCCTGTTATTAGCTACAAAGAGATTTGATTCAGTTTCAATTCATGCCTAATCCAGCCAGATTGGTAGCAAACGCAACCAAACACCATTTTTAAATTCACTTTGTGATTTTTATATCTATTTCAAAAGACGTGGTTATAGAATTTTTGAAACTTCAGTAAGACTTCTAATAACAAATAAATTACGTTTGAATTAATTAAGGGGATTTGAAACCAAACAACTCATTTAAACAATTAATATTTATACATATTCTTTACTCTCAATGTATACAGTGAGTCAAAAAAGTGTTTGGACACCTAACATTTTTCAAGAAAATACCAGAAGATGTAAACATGTTTTATTTCCAATAATAAAATATTATTCTGTATAGTATGTAAACACATTAGCAAAAAAATCAAGCTGAAATCAGAAATATATGTTTATTTTATTTAAAAAAACCAAAATTTCAATAACAATAAAGTATTTGGACACTTGCACGATTTGGCTCAAAAAACCTTTCCTCGAGGAGGGTTTTCCCGAAGGAGAAACTCCCGAAATTTACGTTGATTTAACCTATCTTTAAAAATACTAAAACGTCAGTTGAGTTTAGTTGTTTGCTAAAACTAGTGACATAATGAGTGAAAAACGGCGCGAACTTAGTGTGGACTTGAAAGAATGCATTGTAAATTTGCACAAACAAGGAAAAAGTTGTCCATAAAATAACTGATTTGGTAAAAAAAACCGCCTAGTACAATACATTTTATCATAAAAAAATACAAAACCACTATAATAGTGTTGATAATCGAAAGCTTTCCGGGCGCCCAAAGCGTACAAAATGAGAGGTACATTTTACGCGTAATGAAGAAAAATCGCCGTATTAGTGCACAAACTTTAGCCGTAAACCTCGGAACAATATCAGAAAAAAAAATGTACATATCGAAACTGTTCGAAATTTAATGCGAAAAGCCGACTATCATGGCAGAGTGGCACGAATATAGCCATTTGTAAGTGAAACCAATAGACTTCGACGCGTTGAATTTGTAAGACAGTGATCAGCCCATCGACTTTTTGGAAAACGTAATTTTTCCGATGAAAATAAATTTAATATATTTGGTTCGGATGGACGAAAAACCGTATAGCGTAAACCTAACACTGAACTACAGAAAGAAAACTTGACACCTACAGTCAAACATGGAGAAGGAAACGTAATTGTTTGGGGGTGCATGGGGTACAATGGGGTAGGAAATCGTCATTTTATTGACGGTATTTTGGACACAAAAGGTTACCTGAAGGTACTGCAAGGTATCTTACATGACAGTGTTATCAAATTAGTCATAGAAGATAGATCCTAAACATACTGCTAGGATTGTAAAGGATGGATGTTTTACAGAGTTAGAAAAACCTTCCCCACCCTCCCAAATACCAGGACTTAAATCCGTTGGAAAATCTATGCCATCAGTTGGATTTAAATATAAGAAAACACCATATAAGAAATAAAGATGAGCTAAAAATGTACCTGCAAGAAGAATGGAATAAAATTACCAGGGAAACTACCAGCAAACTTGTGTCATCCATGCCCTGAAGATTTCAAGTAGTATTAGAGGCTTTTGGAATGGTTACAAAATACTAAGGCTTCGTAGAAATTAGATAAACTAAATGTTCTTTTTATTAAATTTTAGTGTTTAAACACTTTATTGGAATTAAAATTTAAGTTTTGTTGAATAAACTATACATTTTTTTGATTTTGACCTGACTGTTTTGTTTTGGTGTGTTTACATGTTATATGGAATCATATTTTGTTATCAGAAAAAGAACATTTCTATATCATCAAGCATTTTCTTAGAAAATAATAAGTGTCCAAACACTTTTTTGACCCACTATATCTTAAAACTTCAATATTCTAGAAATTTTAAGGCTACAATTTTATACATATATCTTTTAGGTTAGAACTGTAATATATTCATTTATTATTATTATTATTATTATTGTTTCTTTTTGTATTTGTACTTCTACCTTTGAAGTTGGAAGTTAAATTTTGTTCAAATTCCATATTTATCAGATTTCTATGTCAGAACCTTTTGTGTGTGTGTCCCCTAGGGTAAGGGAAAGGTAATTGGATTTGTTAACTTATTGTTAGCCCTTCTGACTCTCCATTTGAGTAAAAGAATTAGTTAACACATGATTTAAGAAAAATTGTGGAATAAATCTTGAAAATATTATCACAAATAGATGCGCGTAAAGGCAGATATACAAAGTAATAAAATAACTGATGGCTTGAAATGAAATTGATAATTAAAGAACTTTCAAAAAATGAGACGAGCACAAAACACTATCCGTTCCTGATCAGAGCGGAATCGATGTCAGAACCTTCATTCATATCTCTTCAATTTTGAGGTTGGCACTATAAACTTCACCATTTTTTTGAAACGTTAAGGTTGAAACTTCATCACCTCTAGAACTTTTGACTTAGAAACTCATTATTTTCGCTAATAGGTGATTTTTATAGACTCTCAAAAGTTCCTATCGTGAATGTGCAAAGATAGACTTTTTTGAACCACTGTAATTTTTAGATGTACCTGCCAATGAGGCGAAACATATGTAGCACTTAAACCCTTTAAAATAAATTTTTCATCGTTGGCTCAACATTTGAGTGTTATTTCAATCATTTAATAAATAATTTCATGGCACAAGAAAAAATGTGACTAGAGGTCTTTAAATTCAATTTAATGCAAAAGTTTTTTCACACTGGAAAAAGTGAGTTTGTTGAAGGTTTACAACGATCATAAGTCACCTTTTCATTTTTTGGGTTATTTCTGTAGTTCTATGTTGTCATAAGTGAAAAATATTTGTAAATAAATACTTTATAATTTGCTACTTGACTTTTAAAATGTGATTTTCATCGTTTCGAACCTCGAAAACGGTTCGCAAAAGCCGTAATGTAAATAGCTTTGTTCGTTACGGCTGCACTATTTGTACTTAGCAGTTCAGTGCATTATTAAGTTTTGGTTACATATGCGTTCGTTGGATCACAGTTGATACCTGAACGAAAGAGCACCAAATTACACTGAATTACAGTAATTACTCTTTAAATGCTGCACGAAACTGCACCTTTCCACCATAGTGTAAGTTAGTGCAGTGCAAGTTTTAACCCAACGAACAAAGCTGTTGAGTCAAACGTGAAATATAAACTCGTTGCTTGGTTAAAATTTATTAGGAAGTATTAACAGGTGGAAGGGGTATTTCTCTAAGGGAGTAATGTGCACGTCATGGGTACAGTACACTAATTGCGCAATGCACACTGAGCAGCAGAGTGCATTGTAGGTTTGACTGAACCTAACAAAGCTTCTACAGAATTTGATCAACTTTAAAAAGTCGCACTGGATTTATTTATAGGAATTGTAAAAAACAATTCTAAAAAAAAACAAAATAAAATATGCACTTTTTAGTAAACTCGTCAGATTTGTTCTAATTATTGTCACAGAATTTAACAGAAAATCCCAAATTAGATGTTTCTTCCCCGAACTTTAACCTCGGACAAGGACGGTCGGATTAACCGGAGTGACAGATCAATCGTGTTCGAATAAGGGAGATTCTACTGTATATCAAGTTACGCCTCTTACTCATTACAACACATGAACGTCAACGTTCTAGAAACCACATGGATACAATTTCTTAAAGTCAATGTTTTTATAGTTACGTCATTTCTAAACAGATCCTTTTAAACGCAATCTCCTTCGCCGTTCTCTTTTAAAAACAAAGATAAAATCTGATTACAATTTTAAAGTTTGAAATTACATATTACCATATTAATTTACATAAAAATCAAGATTTCGTTGCAATTTGGAAAGTTAATAACATATCGTCTTGTAATTTTCCAGTACATTCTCATCCCTTGATTAAATTCTTTAACATTTTTTTTTCGTTGTGCAATAATGAGATATTTTTTCTTCTCTAACGCATTAAGTAGTAAAAACCTTTATTTAATTATTCCTTTCAATTAATATTCGTGCGTTAAAAATTCCCAAATATTTCATTATATTTTCCTTTTTGGTTTCATATTTTTTGTAATCTTCATTCTGTCCTCGACCGTCCTTCAAACATATTCGTGACGTCACGACAACTCGGGAGTGTCTGCATTTTAACAGTACGACCAACTACGGATCGAACAATGTGGGCAGAACCACTTATTGTGAATGTTGAGTCACTTGTAAATGAGGACTGGTACCAAAATTAGATCCCACTTGGTTTATTTTGGTCTGTTGAATTTCCTCTTGTATAGGACTTTTTTATTCTCTTGTCGGTCGCTTTCATGGTTGTTGTTCACTCTTCCACATCGCTGAATGTCGAGACTGGTCGAGACCTTGTCGAATGTCTAATTAGAGAGGAACTTTTATTAAAGTGCAATTACAAGTAAATTTGGTAATGTTTTGGTTTTTTTTGTGAAGGTTGGTAAAAAAGTTGACAAATAAAAAAACATTCCATCAATAATTATCAAAAAGTAATCATTGCTTATTTTAAAATTCTTGTGAAATTAATAAAACAAAACTGTAAAAATAAAAAAAACAAACTTTTCTGCTTAATGAGAAATCCTAAAGTACCTCGAGTTCAAACCAAACAAGGAATAGAAAAATGGTTTCTTCCTACTTTATTTAACGGAGCTTGGCATACTGGAAAAGAAAAATTAAAAGAATATAAATTAATGTTGCAACAAAAAGATTACTACAGTGGAAAAAAATTATATTGTCTCAAGAAAAAATGACAAATTTACTGCTTAAAAAAAAGTTTTACCAATCTAAAAGTAAATAAGTTTCAATAAAGCTTCTTTTTTGATTTCAGGACGATGGTACTGTTGAATACTTTAACACCATAGTAGTCCAACCTCACCTCAAACTTGTTACCAACCAAGGAAGAGGATTCTTGGTTCGATGCTGGTACCAATCAAGAAATAACACGATTCTTATGAACGATGGACCTAAATTAGAGTAAGTAAATTCCAAATTACTTCAAATTCCTTAAACGTGCCATTCTTCGCCCCGTTTTAAGCGGTTCATTCCAAATAGAACGGTCACGCTTGGCCACTTTAAACGAACGTTCCAAGTAAAGGTATGTTTCGCGAGGAATTTCAATAAGCCTTCAATAATAAACGACCAAATTGCGGCTGAAGTTTGATCCCGTGACACCGAGCTAACTGTAAACTCACTCACGCCGTAAGCTACAAGAAGAAGAAACGACGACGATGGCGCCGTGGGAAACCGAACCACGGAAAAATCGTCTCCGCCACGAAAACCGAAAGAATTCATATGGCTTACACGCTACGTACCGTTAGTTTAGGGGATCCCATTCGATCCGAAACCGCCACAACCAACGCTACGTTTAAAGGTTTAATTAGATTTCGTGAGACGACCGACGTCGTCGAAGATTATTTCTCGTTACGGCTACAACTTCGTCATAATCAAAATACCGTTAGGTGATAGGATTTTTCTGATTGCGTGACTTGGCGAACTCCCAAAGCTTTTTACGTAGAATAAGGTGTGGCAAATTCGACTTTCTTATAAGGTTTATAATAGGTGAACGGTTGTTACTAATTTTTAGCTTTAATGAAAAATTTAATTCTTTTTTATTCGAGTTTAAAAATAACTTTCGTTAACTTTTCAAAAAAAAAAAAAAACTGACACAACTTAAAAATAACCAGTTTAAAGAAATTCACAAATAAATAATAAATTGAATATCACATGTTCTCATGTAATCACAGAAATATACATTTAATTTTTTTAATATATACATTTAAAGAGACTTTTGTATAAATTTTCTTTCTTCCAACTAAAATGTTAATCCTGTTACAAAAAGGAAAATTATTTGAAACAATATATTAAATTAATTAATTATAACAGTAGGTACTGCATTTTCTGAAACATGTTAAACGAGTTTATTGAGTGCAGTTGTAGTGTATATAAAATTTATTTTTTGTCAAGACATCGTCTTTTAAAATGTTATGAAAATTGAGTATCTATGTAAATATTATTATTATTGTCAACAAAAATAAATACATATATTAAAAGGAAGTTCGCAAAAGTACACAAATCTGCAATAACAACTCCCTTTGGTCTTTTTGAGTTTGTTCGTATGCCTTTTGGTTTACGTAATGCAGCTCAAACATTCCAAAGATTCATAAACGAAGTAACCAAAGGTTTAGATTTTGCATTCGTTTATTTAGACGACATCCTTATTTCGAGTAAAAGTGAAGAAGAACGTTTTCTTCATCTTCAGCAATTAGTCGACCGTCTAGATAAATTTGGAATTTCTTTTAAACCATCAAAATGTATTTTCGAAGTCTCTCAACTAAATTTTCTGGGTCATACGGTTTCTTCTAAGGGCATTCTTCCTTCATCTGAACGCATTTCTGTTATTAACGATTTCCCTCCTCCGAAAACAATAAAGCAACTTCAAAGATATGGTAAATTTTTACCATAGATTTATTCCTAATTGTTCTCAAGTCCTTCACCCACTTCATTCAGTTTCCACAGATGCCCAAAAACTTTTCCCAGAAAAACATTTCCTTTTGGTCCAAAGAATGTCAGGACAGTTTTGAAAAAGCAAAGTCCCTATTAGCTAATGCTACGATTTTAGCTCACCCATTGCAAGGTCCAAAATTGTCTCTCACTACTGACGCCTTAAATTCTGCAATTGGAGCAGTTTTGGAACAAGTTGTCAATAACATTTCACAACCAAAAGCATTCTTTTCTAAACATCTTTCTTCTGCACAAGTTCGTTATTCTAAATACGATCGTGAACTTTTAGCTATTTATGAAGCTATTAAATATTTTCGTTATTTTCTCGAAGGCTCCATCTTTACTATTTATACTGATCACAAACCACTGATCTTATCTTTTTCTTCAAAGACTGAAAAGAGCCCTCGACAAACTCGCTATTTTAACTTTATTGGACAATTTTCTACTGACATTAAATTTATTAAAGGTGGTGCAAGTATAGTGGCTGATACTTTATCCAGACTGGATAACGGCGTCTATTCTATTGAATTAACCAAGTTTGATCCCGAAGTCTTTACCAAATTTAAAACAAAGATAAAAGACTCAAAAAACTTTTATTATCTCAAGAAAATAATAGTAGATCTAAATTCTCACTTAAACAACGCTTAGTTTCTTCTTCCAATTTCCCATTATGGCATGAAGTTTCTTCTTCTAATCATCGTGTGTATGTTCCTTCTGAACTTCGTAAAACAGTTTTTGATAATTTGCATATTTTCCATCTTAGCATAAAAGCTTCTCAAAAATTAATTAATACAAAATACTTTTGGCCCCGCATGAATACAGATATTATTCTTTGGACAAAATCGTGCATAAAATGTCAATCTTCTAAAATAAATAAACATATCAGATCTCCTGTTGAAAAAATAGATATTCCAAAAGGTCGCTTTGAACATATACACATAGATCTTGTTGGTCCTTTGCTTCCTTCTGGTGGTTGTACTTTTATTTTAACTGTTATTGAAAGATTTACTAGATGGACAGAAGCGTTTCCCCTTTCGTCAATTTCGGTACCAACGATAGCTAAAACTCTGTTTAATCATTATTTTTCACGTTTTGAAATTCCACATACAATTACCTACGATCAAGGTCGACAATTTGAATCACATCTGTTTTCAGAATTTAATAAATTTTTAGAAGCACATCAAATTCACACTTCATCATATCACCCACAAAGCAATGGTATTCTTGAGAGATTCCATCGAACTTTAAAAACAGCTTTAATAGTCAGAGGTGATACGATTAATTGGGAAAATGAGCTTCCCATAGCCCTTTTAGGTCTTCGGTCAACTGTAAAGAAAGACTTACGTTGCTCTTCTACTGAGTTAGTTCACGGACAGCCCCTAACACTTCCTGGTGAATACTTTTCTCTATCTCATCCATCGATGGATACAACATCTCTTTTCAACAGTTTCCGCAATACATTTACCAATTTGAAGCCAACTCCAATTCAGCATCATACAGCAAAAAAGCCTTTTGTTCATAAAGATCTTAACAAATCAGATTTTGTGTTCATTAGACTAGAAGGTAAAAGACCTTTTCTTTCTCCTGAATATGAAGGTCCACTTAAAGTTATTAAAAGACTTCCAAAATGTTTTTGCGCTTTTAAAGATAATACTGAACAATTCATTAGCATTGACAGACTTAAGCCCGTATTTGTTCTTTATAACAGTGTTCCTCAACTTCATCAAGTTTCTAAAAAAAGTTTTAAATCTTTTGCGAACTCCTATAAATATCTTAATACCAAATTTTATTATTGCAAAGAATCTTGAACTACAGCAATGTTAATCGCTTTTTTTATTATTAAAAATAACGTAATGGTATTTATCGGACAACTTCCTTGAGAATGTTATATTACTCATCAATTGACATTACATCATCATTTTTGTAATAATTCAACTTACAACAATTGTCTGTCTATAATTAATAATTTTCATTCCACCTCAAACTTTATACTTTTAATCATTGACGTGGTCGAAATTTTTCTAAGGTGTAAACTTTATCCTTGACGGTTCGTTAAACGCTTCGCAAACAACTCGATTCTAAAACAATCGATGATCTTAACATCCTTGTCTTGAACTCGTAGGTTGTTAAAACGTCATTAGCAAATTTCCAAGCACGTTCTAGGTAACTTAAGACCTGCTGCCGCTTTGACGTAACCGGCCATTAAAATTCGAGACGCGTTACTCAGAGAAATGCAGCAAAACCATCAAAACGTGCCTAACAATTGTCCTATTGAAAATGAGGGAAACGTTTAGTTTGCCTAGGCTCCGAAAAGCTTTCTATTTACATCACAGATATTTATAGATTGTTACCGGTTCGGGATAAATAACTTTCACGTTTACTCCGTTGGTGACGCGGGAAATAGATTGCTCTCAAGTGAAAACGAGTCTGCAAACGTACACATTTTATTTATGTTAATGTTATTCATTTTATTTATGTTAACATTAAGCGATTCATTTAAAACATGAGTTATATTTTTGCGTTTCCAGTTATCTCCAAAGCAACGATTTAGAAATTCCAACGTCTCCAATGCCCGGATGTACAATGCAAATATTCGCAGGAGATCCTTCAAAACACGAAAGAGCGGAAACCGTTAAAATAGGCGATCTCTTGTCCCTTCAAATCTATTTAGATGAACAAGATACCTACGGTATAAGAGGAGTAACTGATTGTTTAGTAAGGGATGGGATTTTATCCGGAGAACAGAAATTGATCAATGGAGATGGATGTCCCCTTGATCCCGAAATTATGGGCATGTTTGAGTATTCTGAGGATAGAACGAAAGCCACGGTTCAGTTTCCTGCTCATAAATTCCCTACATCAGTCTCCGTATATTACGAATGTAACGTCAAGCTTTGTTTTAAAGCTGACGGTGGATGTGAAACAGCTACGGTAAGTAAAATGAATTTGTGACTGATGATGTAAGTACTTTTATCCTTGACGGCGTTAAAATACCAATAATTACTCGTTGGTTTACCACTATAATTTTACCGAATATACAATCATCGTATATTCCACCGTCCAAAGAACTTAAATCCACGTTGAATTATACCCGGTGAGATCATACCAAACAAAGATATGACGTTATACGACCTTCTCCGGCTCGTCGGTTCTCTTCTTCATTTTTCCTTAATCCCCTTAAAGCATCCAACATCACGAATCTCAATCCTGCATAACAGTAAACGGATTTGTTGGGTTCCCATGGTTTGGAGGCACGCCGAACGTCATACAGCAGGACGATTATCATTACTGCAGTACAATACGCGCGGAGACGAAGACCTAACGGTGCCATCCGCGGGTTTCGCTTAACAAAAAAAAAATACAAACGGGATGGGAAGTGCCGTCTCCGAGAGGGGTCGACCGAGGTCATATCTTGTGGGGACAAGAAAAATCCCTCGAAGGTGGCCCAAGACCCGCGGATGGAGTCGGCGATGGCCAAGGCCATGTATGGCCTCGGGACGGGAACCAGTTCCCATCCACGGCCACGTATCTTTACGTGGCATCTGCGCTGCTTGTTCTGCAACTTCTCGTATTTTAGTGCTCACTAAACTACACCCGATTCGTATAAAGGACATGAAATACTTGATTGTCTATATTTGGTTGATTCCATTTGTTTGTGGGATTTACAATTTTGTAATTCTAAATAAGGAATTATTGTTAGTCATTAAAGATACAATGATTAGTCTTTAGGCAAATGTTCAGTACAACCGATAGTTGAGTTTCAAATTCTTTATATGAGTTTTTAGTCTTCTCGACGAACAGTTTTTCTAAATAATTTATATCAATATCTGATAAATTTATTCAATCTTGTATAACAATTTAAACTGTTTCAAGCAATTTTTCGAAAAATTCATGTTCATACGACTTACTTTGTAAGTTTTAGGGGCGGTTTACAATTACCCCAACGAAAAATTAAATAGCACCAAATTTAGGGGTAAATGGAAACACAACTTTCGTAGCTCTATTAGGTTTATAACACAATTTCTAAAGGAAAATGTAAACAGCATAACAACTTGGTATCTTACGTTAATATATAGAACTTTACACATATGTATACAATTACCCCATTTTCTAGTTCTTGGGTGTTTAGGGTGAGTTTCCAGATGGGCATAATAAAAGAGGAACAAATACTTTATTTAGATTAACTTAACGTAGTTTAAACATATCTTATAAAAGTAAAAATAAGAAAAGTAATACACAAAGAAGTTATTTTCTGAAAACACTTACACTGCCTGGCAAAATATACAGTTTTTCTGGCTTGCACAATAATTTTTGGTTTGGGTAATAGGGCTTCAACCATTTCAAATTCAATGGTAAAAATATCACGTTCTTTTTCAACAAATTGAGTTCCTAAGGCACCGATGCATTTAAATCCAACAACTTCAATGTCTCCGTGTTCTTCATCCACATAAAGTACATGACAAACATATTTATAATATGTCCTTTTTCTGGATCCTCCATGAAAATTTACTAATAAGTACACCTCTGGCTTAATTAAGTGCCATTCTGGCTTTAGATAGTCAATCTCTGGATAGCTGTTTGATGTAACTTCTTCCGCCCATTCCGTTTCATTCATTTCTTCATCTGACTCATCAATGCAAAATTCTGAAAATTCCACATTGTTTTCTTTTTCGCTTTCACTGCACTCCTTACATTTTCCTTTTAGTTTCTGTTTGGTAGCCTTTTTCTCTCTTTTTTGCTATTTTTTCTTCTTTTATACGCTCGGCTTCTTTGAGGCGTTCCATAACCTCAACAGTTGTTAAAATGTCTACATATTGGGCTGGTCTCAATTTGGGAATCACTTCTTAGACCTTGTAGACTTCGCAGGAATGTGTTGACTGCAGTAGGTATGCGAAAGTCACTTATTTTGAATATTTAGTAACACAAAGTCTTGTTTACAATTACCCCTAGTTTACGTTTACCCCACTTGACCCTAATTAAATTATATTTTTCTATAGAGAAACTTTAATTTGGAAATATTGTTGTTACTTTTCAGCCCCCTAAGTGTGGCTCAAACCGCAAAAGAAGACAAACTGATGGAGATATGGACCCCAGCGAAGGGACTAAAGCTATAATCGAAGTTTTTCGTGGAATTTACGTAACTGATGGTAACGACTTATCAAGAGAATCGGATGGTTCGGTGTATAGTGAAAAGGTAAGATAAAAGATAAGTAGATAATATAAATTTAAACCTACTATACTCGAATTGAAATTGCAAAATCGAAGTTCCTTCTAGTTTCCTTTTCTTTTTCGGTTTTACTAACATTTTTTAACTCATTACTGACCGCTAAAAATTCTTACTTCACCCGGCATGAAGCCGGGCCTGAATCATTCAAATAAGTAGTGAATTTATTAAAATTAAAAAAGTGCCTCATCTGAAAATGGAATTTCTAGTAATTTCGTTTAATAAAAGCATCTAACAACGAATATGAAGTAGGTTGCTCTCCTTTTGCCGTGATTTTATCAAACTTTGCAACATTTCTAAGGAAACCTTTCCTTTCCCAAACTACGATTTTTATCAACCTGTGCGTTTTTATATCTCCTGAAAGCCTAGTTAGTACATCTTTACAAGAGATTATTTTTGATGGAGCTCCAATCTTTAGCAACTTGTAGTAAATAAGAGGTAAATTTTATTTTCTTTGCCGATTTTAGTTTTTTTAATAAATGATTTAAATGATGCACAATTCAACATAAAAGACGTTTTTGTCCATTTGACATTTTTTCTTAAAAGTGGATTATAAGAAAGGTATAGATCTGCAAAACCAACACCATTAATATACATATTGTAATATTAAATACTTTCCGATTGTTTATCATTTCACCAGTTTTTCAATTTATTTTATCGGTTCATCAGTCGCATCCTATGTATTGCGGAACTCATATATTTGTCTTTAGATTGTCTTTGCGATGCGCCTAAACAAATTATTAAACAAATTGACTATGTAAAAAACGTATTAATATGTCAACGGATTTTGAATTGTGAAGAAAAAATGACGTATTATTAAGTTAGCGGCCAGTAGTGAGTTAAACAATATTTTTGGGTAGTATAACGTAGGTACTTCAAGAAGTAAATAAAAATATGAATATTTTCAAATCCTATAAAGTTGTCTTGCCTTGAAAATTTGTCTCTCCCCTAAATGACTCAATGTTTGCAATTAAAATTCATTCTGTTTTATAAACACCTCATTGGAAAAGTAAATTTCAAGTTTTTATTAACACATAATGAATTGCTGTGAACGCTCTACATAAGCAATTCATTTGAACCAATTTCAATAAAAAGGTTTCTTATTGGGAAAAGTTGCTTATAGGGAAAAAAGGAGTATAAAAATACTAACCGTTTGGAAAATATTTTTACTTATTTCTTTTGCTAACTAAACTGTGTAGAATGACATTAGTTGTAATAATCGGGGTAGTCGTCGCCACCACCAGGGCAAGGTTTTTAACCCAATCAAACCTTCCGAAACCGTGGGTACTTGCACGAAAACTCGGGCAGGAAATAAAAACAAAATCGAATATTAACAAAACAACTTTATTAAAAAAACGACGTATTTTGAATACCCGAGTAAACGATCGGGGACTTAGCAATTACGACGGGCGGTTACCTAACGGGAGAACCCTAATTGTCGCGTCGAAAGAATGAAATAAAAACTCACCACACCAAACACCCGTTTGGTTGCGTTTATGTCCTCAGCAGACGGGCTCGTCGTACACAGCTGAAAGTACGTCTCCGGTAGAATGATCACTAGAGAAGAGCGCGCACAATCTCGATCATACGAACATAAACGCCGAAATTAATCGGAAAATGTTATCCAGCTGAACTTTACTCGACTTTTCGTTAAGTGTCTGCTAAGAGCCCACTCAAAGAAAAGTTAATCCCACACGCAAACCGACTTTACTATTGAAGATTAAAAATGTCTCGCTCAAAAATCTAGTTAAGAGTATATCTCGCTTAAAGGTCTCGTTTAGAGTCTCATGAAGAGTCTCATGAAGAGTCTCGTGAAGAGTGTTTTTACAAAACGCGAATTCTCCCCAAGTAACTTCGCCCTTGGAGAAGGGGGTTAATGAACATTTTAGGCGTTCCTAACGATTGGTTGTTGTTAACCAATGTCACACACAGAGGCGGAGTTTTCTAAGACGGCTATTTTCTAAGAAAAATCTCGAAACTAAATATGCGAACCAGATGCCCGGCTCTTTACCAAAAGCTCAAAAAACACAATACTCAAAGACCCTTTAAACTTCCCTAACGTTCGCTTCGTTCTTTATTCATTACTTGAACTTAAGAATTCTTAAAACAATTTCAAACACTTGAGAACGTGACATCGTCGACATATTTATTACACAAATTTATGACTGGGTCCGAGTTCCTAACAAATGTGCAAAGAGAAAGCTAAAAAAATGTTTAACCTAAAGCCCGAAATATATGGAATTATTACATAGTTTTATTGGGCAAGCTTTTATAGACGAGCCCAGTTTCGTCGTAATTACATATTTGTTCAGGCAAAAAGCCATTTTCAGCAATATAATTTTTAAATTTATTTTTAAATTAGCTAGCTCCACATTGCAAAATTCGTATACCGAAACGTTTTTCAAATTTTACCTGCTAACATCAGCTGCTACATATGTTTCAGGTCCATTATTTAATCTATTTGCTTCGAGTGCTTTTAATTTTATCATTTCATTTCGAATTAAATTATTTAACACGTTAAGTGCCACGCGGTTTTATAACTACTTCCCCGTCAGGCCACTGTAAGTCACTGATGTCAGTCACGAAAAGTTGTCAGTCACTGATAAGAGACGCGACCTGAACGGAAAGCTTGGTGTCAGTCATCGATGACTGACATGGCACTCAACGCGTTAATTGTCGCCGTTCCTATAACCAAGAAAACATTGTATCGTCGCTTTGACTATATTTTATTGTCGCCATTCGCTTAATCTTACTCTGATATACATACTTTTTGGAATAATATATTCTTCTAAATTTGCTTTATTTTCTTTTACTCTACTAATTGTAAATTTAGCAACTTTTATATCCGTTACAACTGTCCTTTGTTTTCTTACCATTTTCAATGTTCTTTAAAATGGATAGTTTATCTTTTAACGAAATAGAATGTCTTCTTTTCTTCTGATTCATTTGATGGTTAACATTAAAGCACAAAAATATTAATTTATTAATTAACAGAAGCTAACAGAATTCAAGTAACTATTCTGTTTAACAGAAATTCACTTCAATACTGGCAGTACAATACTCAAACATATTCCAATAACAGATTTTTTTATAAGTTGAGATCATGTTGTTGTGAACAGCTGATTTTACTTCTAAATTGGCCTAAACTTAAGTTCAATATTTAGCTTTAAAAAAATAAGTTGCTTATACAGATCAGTTGAAGTAAGAGAAGTTGCTTGTATAGAGGTTGTTTATGAAGAATGTTGCTTATAGAGAGGTTGCTTATACAGTCCCAAAATTATACCGACAAACTGCTAGGATATGTTCCTTGTACTATTTTAAGTACAATGAGATTAAAACCTGTTATCCGATCTCTTATAGTTTCAGAGATATTCAGTGTTAAAATCCTTTCAACTTATGTCAACTTTCTTTAATAACTTTATTAATTTTGAGGGGATAGGCCGGAAAATTTTTCAGGAATCGTGGGAACCTGTATAGAGCGTTCACTCTATTAGATGTATATTTAACCATTTGAGTCCGGGGAAGCGCTTTCGCGCTTCATTTGTATGGATATAAAATTCTCCCGGACTCAAACGGTTAATGAAATTGAAATCTACACTGATTAAAGAAATTAGAGGAATGCTTTTCATTTTTTATTCAGTGTAAATGGAAACTATCTAATAGAAATACAAAGTGTTAACTTTTTCCAATTTTTTTGTGCAGTGTACTCTAATAAATCTAAATACTCTAATAAATAGCCTACGTCTAGATTTTTACTACGTCTAAATTTAACTCAACTTCAATCTGATGTGGAATGTTCAAAATTTAAGTCCGAAAAATTCATTGATAAAAAAACGGTTTTTAAAGTTGATTAATTACAATTAATTAACAACCATTAGCACTAAAATAATGCTCTCTCCATTTAGCATATAGAAATCAAGTGTTTAATTTTTGGGAATATTTGAAAGTTTATTATTTCGGACAATTTTAGGTAGCTAAAATTCCTGTGCTTATAGTTTATTAAAAAACCATAATTTATTTGAGCTTTAAATAGCTGGAACAATTTCGATGAATTTAAAACAATATTTTAAATAAAACTTGTTAATAAAGACTTTCAGTTATGTAACCTTTTATATGAATTTAAACCAATTAAACTTAAATTGTTTTTATTCATTTCAAAACACAAATAAATTTACCAATGTTACGCAATTCAACATTTAATTTACACAACATTCTCAATTAACACAATTACTCGGAACTATTGCACAAATCACACACCGCGCCGATCGTTTTAAAACGTAAAACTTTTACACTGCAAACATTAAATTTTACGCGGGTTTAATGAAAGCTGTGAACTCGAGGGCACAGTTCGACCGTCAAGTGAAAGTGACTAAACCTTTTGTTCGGCAGCTTCTTTCGTTTTCCGATTTAATTTCTTCCAGCCCAACCCATCCCAAAAAAGGACAGCCGTTCTTATTGTATAACTCCGATTCGAGAAAGGCTTTTTATGGGTGTTTTAGAACATAATCGTGTGAACTAGATGAGATATGTGGCATTGTATTCGCTAATTGCTAAACGGTGGGAAAACGGCTGTTTATTCCTAACCATCATCAAAATACTTTCACCTCGATTTATCAACATAAAGATAAAAATCAAAATGACAAACTTATATCGCTGAGATGCCAATAATTGCACGTGCAACTCACGCTCCTTTTTAAATTCTCCGAACGTTCATTCATAGTGTTTGTAATGCAACTATCGCATTTCTTAGACCATAAAGATGTCCTGGGAGTGGTTTTACTTGCATATTTGACGTGTTTTATATGTTACTATTATCGTCATGTAATGTTCTTATTTCTATTATTTTTCTTTTTTATTTTCTAGGCTCCAGAAGGAGATTTTTGTATCTCTCAGAAGAGTTTCGCAATTGGAATTTGTATAGCAGGATTAATCTTGATGTTGTGTGCCATCATAGCGATTGGTTGTCTTCTGGCGAGGAGGCGATCGAAGAAGACTTCGTCAAATCCAAGCAGCTCAATATACAGCGGACCGTATACGAACACTGCCTATAGTCATAGTAGTTAAATTTAGAAAAATCCGTGCAATTCCCCCCTTTTTTAGGTGCATGAAAAACCCAAAACGTTCCGATCATAAACTCGTTTGGTGCCATTCTAAATTCCCAACTTCTTATCCTTCCTTCTTGTTATGAAGTGTTCAGTGTTGACTGCCAACGAACTTTTATTTTCTTTTTATTTTATTTTTTTCGAAAAAACTTGCCGATACGTTTCCGACCTCAAATACTAATCAGACTGTCCTGAATTTTGACCTCATGTTCCAATTAATTTATAATATTAAGGCGATTTGAAAAAGAACAAAGTGATATAAAAAGTCACTTTGTAAATCCTGGTGATAATCTTATAACAACTTTTGGTGGCGGGTAATATTATTTGAATCGTTATTCAGGAGCTTGAATTTAATAAATTTGAATACAAAACTTCACTTTACATGAAGTTTCGTAGATTTTTTATTAAATTCGACAAATACGAATTGAGGATAATTTTGTTTTTATTTAAACGAATTATCCTCTTTGGTTTTGAATCACAATCGCATTTAGAAAAAAATGTAATAATTGGATTATATTGTATATATTTTGGGAAAAAAAATTAATTAATTCATATGTAGGTAAATGCGTTCTGGTTCTTAACCGCTACAACTAGGTATTTAATTATACGTGATTCAATGCATAAGGTGCTTTATTTTAAAAACAAAAAATAGATGTATTTAACATGATTAAAAATGTTTAACATATCGAATTTGAATTAATATAATAAATATGATCATTATGAAAAATCTAATTATTCTTTTATTTATTTAATCCTTCACATGTAAAAAGAAATATTTATCATCGGTTTAGAAGCAGATTATTCTATGTCCACTTTTGTTTTGACTGTATTTGCCGTGATAAATTCACAAGTGTAGTAATGAAATCAAATACTTTTAGAGCTTTGGCAGATAGTTTATTAACACATTGCATACGGCGCTCTGTGCGTTCAACAAGTCCTCAAAGACCGCACATTTTCCAAAGCTTCACTTTTGTCGGTTGAATAAGAAATAACATGAAAACGAGATATCTCGTGGCCCGACCGCAACGATTGATTTGCTAAAAACGATATATCTCGTGATCCGTACTCAATGTGTTAACATGGATATTGAACGAAAGTTTTTCATTAAACCACATACCCTTGATAACGTACATACATACATTCCAGTTTATAGTTATACTGAATGAAATCTCTTTTACTTGTGTAGGGCAACATGAAATTTCATAACGTTTAACATCAAGTCCATAGAAAAAATAATATGTGGGGGAAAAGTGGCATAAAAGAGCCAGTTTTAAAAGACCAAAATAGTATAAAAATGGCTAAACATTTTTTTACTCTCTAATGCTAAGTTGTATAGTTATTAATGTATACAATGCCACAAACCAAATTACAAAAACTAACAAGTAAATATAGACTTATTTATTTATAAAAAAGTTGCATTTGGCTCTTTTATAGGATAATAGTACTGAAAGAGCTACCATTTGTTATAAAAGAGCCGTGTTGTTACCTCTTTGACTATAAAGGGTGTAACTTAAGTGATGACTTTAATTTCAAAGGGTGATTCTTTGTTATATATTAAGCACAAAAGTTCGTATAAACCTGGGTCCGCAAATAGGGTGTCAAAGTTGAGAAAATAAATCATATTTAAATCGTAAGTGTCAAAATTACTGTCAGTTAAATATATGTTATTTTGCAGTTAACACTTGGTATGCGGGTAACGTATTTTTCCGTTTTTTGCAATCTGTCACTGGAGCGCGGGTCACGTAAAAATACGTTTTCCTAGATTTATTGGTTTCAACGGTTTACATAGAAACTCCCGCTGAACGCGTAGGTTGGCGGCGAATTATACCCGCACGCCAAGTTTTAACTATGAATAACGTTAATTTATAATTTTATTTATCAAAGTTTAATTAAATCAAATGCTCAAAATAAGAGCCGCGACTTTCAATATAACCATGTAATCTTCTGCTCATCGACTGTCGCATACGTTCCAAAATTCCTGGAGTATTGCGTATGACATTACAGGAATTTACAATTCTATTTCTTAAATCATGTTCATCTTCAACTGGCGTTGCATAAACAAGCGACTTCAGATGTCCCCAAAAGAAATAGTCCAGAGGATTAAGGTGTGGAGACCGTGGTGGCCATGGCTAAGGTCCTCCCCGACCTATCCATCGCTGAGTAAAAGTGTCATTAACATGTTGGCGAACAGCAAGACTGAAATGAGCAGATGCCCCGTCATGCATAAACCACACGTCATTTCTGGTTGCTAGTGGTACATCATCTAACAGACCAGGCAATGTGTCATCTAGAAATTGTCTTTATGTCACACCATTCAGCCGAGGAGGAAGAAAATGCGGTCCGATGACATGACCACCAAGAACTCCGGTCCACACATTGACCGAAAACTGCTGCTGAAATCCACGTTCTTCAATGGCATAGGGATTTTCATAGTCCCAAAAATGATTATTGTGAGTTTCCGATGGCATCACGTGATAAACTTGCCTCATCTGTGAATAGAATTTTAGACGTAAAGTTGGGATTCTGCGTAGTTTTTTTGGAGAAACCATCAACAATAATCTAACCGTGCTGGAAAATCTCTTGGCAACAGTGGTTGCACGCGTTGAAGGTGGTATGTATAAAGTAAATTTCTGTGCAAAACCCTCCAAACACTTTGATGACTGATGTTAAACTGTGCAGATAATTTTCGCGTGCTACATGACATATTAGCTTCCACTTCTTGTAAGATTGCTTCTTCTAATTGCGGTGTCATTATTGTTCTCGGTCTACCACGTTCAGCGTGAGCATTTACAGATCCGGTTTCGCACAGTCTAGCATGTGGCTTTATGACAATTCTTGCTGTTGGAAGTGGTCTATTGGAATATCGTTCCTGGTAAAGTCGACAGGCTTCTGCGGCATTTCCATCTGCCAGCCCATAAATAAAATGCATTTCAGGTAATTCAACGTTATTCATAGTTAACTGCATAATAACAGATATTTAACTGACAGTAATCTTGACACTTACGATTTAAATACGATTTATTTTCTCTAACGCCCTATATCTCGGAAACGAAGCATTTGCAGACCCATCTTTATATGACCTTTTATGCTTAAAATATAACCAGGACTCACCTCTTGAAATTAAAGTCATCACTTAAGTTACACCCTGTATATTAATACTTATAACTATTTTTATATTTGAAAGAACTTTTAAAGTTAAAAATAATTTGAGACGCGTTTTCTCCAAATACCATTGCTTGCAATTCGGTTCTCTTGCAAGTTATTTGAACAATCGAAATAAGCTTGTGCGTATTCAAATACTAATTTTCTTGTTTTGTCTTCTAAAGCCAAAACACATTTCTGAGGCAGTTTTCAAATAGTCTGCTAATATATTTTCTTGTTGAAGAGTAAATATTCTATTTCCTATGTTAGCGCAATGTTTGTAGGACGATTGGCCAGAAGGTTTGAAATTTTTAACTGTTTTTACAAGTTATACACTTGATATATGGAAAGACAAAGCCATTTGTTTATAAATTGGCCTTTCCATCATGGCATTAACTGCCTCTTCTATTGTAGACGTTATTGGTCTTACGCGTTTCTTCGAACAAGGTGGCTTAATATTTTTTAAAACTAACTTTTCTAAGTGAATTTAAACAGACGATAAATAATGTTAAGTTTAGTTCAATTATGTCAGTTTGATGGATCATCTATCCTACATCATAGAATCAACTGCTTTCTGAACTACATTTTTTAGTCTTAAAAAATCTGGTCATGAAAAAGTCGGCGTTTTCATAACCAAGCAGTCTGCATCTTTCAAAGCATTTCGTGTCAGAGATTATAACTTACAAAACCAATTTTTTTTTATAAAGTTCGAGTTGGGTCGTCAAAAATTTCCCGGCGTTCGATTCGAAACTCACAAAGAAGAGAGTCTGACCGCGCCCTTTTTTTCGCCGGAATTCGTTTACTTATTAACCTTTCCTTTACCCGGAAATGAGTGGCGGAGGCGAGGGTCTCTGCACAAAGTGAACTGTTCCATTGCAGGCACCCGTTTACTAAATACTTTGACACCCCACACGTTTCCGACGCTACGTTCGCTTCGTATGGACGAGGTGGAAAACCCTTCCAAAAAAAGAGGACCGTGAAAACGAGCCAGACTCTAAATTAATCAATGTTCAGGGTAGAATTTTTATAGTATCTCAATCTATCAGTTGTTTAATTTGAAATTTCCTCCAAAAGATATCGTGTTTATAATGTTAGTAGGTAGTACGTAGTGCGTCCTAATATTTCACAGATTTGTACTATGTACTGATATCTATCAATTAGCATTACTTTAATCCATTCGAGACGACGATTTTTTTCGATCACGGTCCTCAGGAGCGAAACTTTTGTTTTCTTTATACAGTTTATTTATTGTTACTGTACACACGATATGCAAGCCGTCTTATAGCGTCGGAAATCAATTACACACACGGTGTGCAATCGGTCTTGAATGGGTTAATCAAACTCGATCAATATAAAATCGTGTGGTCTTGTATAATATAAAAGTTTTAACTACGACACATTCACATACATAGAACACAAAGTGTCTAAATAGAATCACACAATGATTATTTTATCGTTATTTGTTTATTCATTACCATTAGAAATAAAATAAAATGAACACAAATACTTACTTTTTGGTGATTAAATGATGAATGTGTTGCAATAGTGTTGTTTACTTCAGGTGAACTGTAAAGTTTTTATTGGTGATAGGCGTCCGGTATTGCAATGTAAAAACAGAAATTCGCGAGAGATTAGTTTGAAAAAGTTTGTTTAAACGAGATTGTCTCTTTCATGCCACTCTTCCCCTAATCAGGTCATTCGATTTGCATCATGAGCTCAGCAAATTCAAGTCATCTTGCAATCTTAACTATTAAAAAAAAATTACAAGAATTAAGGGCCAAACTTTAAGCCCTGCGAAACACTAGAACGTCTATCAATATCGATTTGATACAGCACATTTCGACATATTACTTATGGCCAGATATGTAGGATTTGAGCAACAGGGTGGGCGACAAATTACAGCCAAACTCTTTAGTCTTCAAATCCAAGCCCTAGCAGAAGTATTGTGTAAAATATACTAAATATGATATAAAATGTAATCAAGTATGTATCTGCAACTATATTTCATAAGCTTGGGTAAAGACGATTCTTCTTCCATGTTCATGCACTTGTGACTTTTCACTACAGAACCTTGAAAACTTAAGTAGCGAATATGAATTTAAATTAATTACAGCTACAAACTATAAAATGATTCTTTAAGCTTTTGTTCCCTACAAAATATGACCCCAAAAAATAAATAAACCCAACGAATAATAAATTTAGCTTTATTTGATAACAATGTGAAACGATAAAATACAATTAATAAAAATTCTACTTTTTAATAAAGAACTGTCAGCGATCCATGCTCTCTCTATCACGTTTGAAATAGTCTTTTTCAACCTTTTGGACCAAATTAATAAGGGACGGAAATTTTCTTACTGTTGTTGCTAATTCGGAATTAGGCAGTGGTGTTGTTAAAATTGTGAATAAATGTCCGAACAGTAATGCATCTAATTCTGTAGGTCTAAGAAAAAAAACAAGAAAAATTTCTTTAACGGTAAATCATTAAAAGGTTAGTTTATAAAATTTCAGATAAATATAGAAAAATAAGGACTTACTTAGGAAGAAGTTTTGGATTAAAATTCTTGGAAAAATCAGGAAATTTACACATTTTTTTTTCACTGCATCACGTACAACTTATACTTATAAAACGCGAATTAATTTTAGGTTACAATTAATGGAGAATTTTATAGATAGAGACTGATAAATAACAATTTAAATATTCCGAACGAAAAAACAAAACTAACAATTTAAATGATTTATTAAATCTTTCAAAACCATCCACACGTAATCGTTGTAAGTTATTTAACGAGTCCTTCAAATTCAAAATTTTCATCTACAACATACCAATCGCCATCCCTAGCACCAATATCCCCAACACCGTCTTCGTGAGGTAAGTAGTCTTCCCTAAACAAGTCGGAAGTACGCGGCGTATCAAACTCGCCATTTTGATCTTTCATGGGTTTAACATCAGGATTGGGATGATGGTTTTGGGAAAAATCAGTAACCACATCATCCGATGTATCAATACGAGTTGTAGAAACAGATTGAGTCGTGTCAAGATCTTCGATTATTCGTTTTATAAAATTGTCATTTTTATTTAATTTATTTTTATGTTTACGACTACTAAAAAACTATAAAATAAGAGAAAGAAAAAAAGAAAATGTTGAGAAAAATTATTTATGATTTTACAAACTCACGCTAAATCGTTCCGCTTTTGCCCATTCGTGAATAGAAAAACAAGTGTTTCTCTTCATAACTTCTTTATCAATTACCTTTATCAAGTTAACTAGCTTATCATATTTTTGAACCAAGAAAGCTAAGCTGTTACAACCAGCTGGTAAAGGAACAGTTAATAATGTGTAAATATGACCGTATAATAAGGCATCTAATTCGGTATATCTAGGAAAGGATAATGGAAAGGGTAAAGGATATAAAAAAATAAACCTTTTTTCCAATTCACAGGTCAAGAAGGAAATAAAAAATTCTTACACCCGTGTGCATAGTCGATTGCGAGCGACTCGTCGAAGTTTCTCCATTCGCCAGTTGAAAATTCTGATGCATAGTCAATCGCCATGGAATCATTGGATTATACGTTATGTTGTTTTTTCTGGCGACGCACAGTGTGATATATTGACAATCTGACTGGACAAAAATGAATTATCCGAATCATTCCAATAATTATAATAACTTAATATATGAACTCTATACAGTTCATAATATTATGGCGTATTCGTTTGGCTGCACTGGTGCGCACCAGAATTTGACCCTGAATGCATACATACATCACATTAGCTTAGTACGTGCTTAGTACAAAAAAGTGCAAGTTCAATAGAACACGCTATTATGCACATGAGAAATTTTTCAGACAAATGTTGACATCATTTTTTTTTTAATTTTAAGAATGACTGTACAAATTTCACGTGACGAAATTTTTCATTTATGGCACACGAAATCAAAAAATGAAAAGATTCATGCAATTGTGGAATACGTACAACAGCAACAGCAGCGAGCCCTATCTCAGTTAGAACGTACTGTTTTATCAAACATTAAGGTGGCAGTTAGAAGTATTTGCCTGAAATTTCAACAGAGATGAGATAAAGCGGGCTATAATTTAGAAAGATTTTTGAGTTCTAACAAGTTGTGGCTTCAGAAACTCCATTCATTTATGACTATTAATAATGAAATTCTGTCGGGTACTTTAGTTGATTCGTCAACTAAAACGCCTGGGCGACCTAAAAGACATTTTGATGCCAGTAGCTGTAGGAGTCAAGAAAGGAAAATGAAAATTCTTATTGAAACAACTAGTTTAAAGGATTTATAGGTGGCTAGTGAATTAGCGCTACGGAAAGCTGGTAAATGCGATTCAGCGACAATAATAAAAGAACTCTTTACTGCTTCTCCAAGGAGGTGCACAAATATAAAAAAGTGCGAAAAACCGTCTTGCCGGAATCGAAACGTTTATTTGCACTAATTACGTTGCACTGGCACTAATGGCAGATGCAAAATTGTCGACCCGTCAATACAACAAAATTCGACACCAAGTTGGGGTATTACTACAAAGTTATATCCAGCTTATTATAAAATTAAGGCTGCTAAACATTTGTGTTATCCCCTTGAAATTAAGATAACCAAAAATTCTGTACACATAAACCTGCAGAGCTTAATTGATCATACTGTGATCAGGTTATGTGAAGTTCAAAAAGAAGTCTTTAAAATAGGCGACAATGAAGCAAGTTGTCTACTTATTATAATAAAATTGCACTGTGATAGTTCAGAACAGCGGAAGTATGGACAAAAATTTGCTGAAGTCGAAGTTGGTGTCAATACAAATTTATAGCAAAGGCGATTCTAAGAAAATTATCTGGCAAAAACCCGCACCCTCCTCAGTTAGGTATTGTTGCCCTATAAAGTTAATTTATGCCAAAGAAATCGTAGAGATGATTACTTCAGAAGTTAAGCAAATAGAGGAACAAATATTAGCTTTATCTCTTACGCAAATAAAAATAAACAACATGGATATGCTGATTAAACCTGTGATGATTTTATGTATGGTTGATTGTAAAGTTTGTAATGCTATATCGTCGTGTGTCAACGCAAAAATGTTACTTATGTGGAGCAAAGTCTAGTGAAATGAACAATCCAGACGTGATTTCACATAAAGAAGTTAATCAAAGATATTTGGCATTTGGATTGTCGCTTTTGCATTCATGGATACGTTTCTTCGAGTGTCTATTACACATTTCCTATAGGATTGAGCTAAAAGTATGGCAAGTACGAGAGGCAGAAAATAAAAGTAGGTGAAAGGAAAAAGTTGATACAAGATAAGTTCAAGACCGAACTTGGTTTGTTAGTGGACATGTCTAAGCAACAAAGTGGTAGGTAGCCCCAATGACGGAAATACATCTCGCTTATTCTTCAGAAATGCAGAAAAAACCGCTGAAATAACCGGGGTTAATTTAGAAATAATAAAACGCTTTTGCATTATATTAGAATGTTTAAATTCTGGATTTCCCATAAATGTAAAAAAAATTTGATTTGTACGCCGAACAAACACGAAAACTATACCTGGAAGAATATTCATGGTTCCCAATGACCGTGAGTGTACATAAAATGCTTTGGCATGGAAAGGATATAATTGCCACCAGTATCTTTCCTATAGGTCAATTATCCGAAGAGGCTCAGGAAGCTAGAAACAAGGATAATAAACAATATAGGGAATTATACAGAAGAAAAACTTCAAGAATAGATACTAATACGGATCTACTACATAAACTATTAATTAGTTCAGATCCGGTAATTGCGAGCTTACGAGCTCTGCCAAAAACTAAACATGTGAGCATTTCCTTGGAAGTTTTGGAATTATTAGAAGAACTAAGTGTTAAAATGGAAATATTCAACGATAATGATTCCGATGAAAACAAAAGTTACTGGAAAATTCTTAAACGCATTTCATTTTTTGTTAAAATTTAATTATACGTTTCATTAATTTAATTTAGTTTTTCCTTTGCACTTTTAAGCTAATCTTACATTAAAGTAATTCAAGTTATCAATGCAGTTTCTTTCGATCAATAGTTATAGTTTACCTTTAGGCAAGTGAAACGTCAAAAAATATTTATAAGTTAACCAACACAACAAAAATTAATATCGTGTAAAAAATAACTACTTCCAGCATAATCGGAAGTCACAGATGCCGGACAATATTTTCAGAATGTGTAGTTTGGCATCCAGTAAATCTATGTTGAAATAAAATTTCAAATTTCTCATACTTATAATTTTCGAGATATTTTGAACTGTCTACTTCGGCAGGACACCTGTGTAAACAAATTCGGTTATTTGCATATGAAATATATAAAAATGTTAACAATCCAAAAAGCATTGGATCGAAAGAAAGTTACGTTGTTATGTTTTTTAATTATCCCATAATAGAATTTAAGCTTTCAAAAAGATAATTTAATAATACATTTCCGGTAACACCAGAAGTGGTACAGAGTTACCACTATTATCGAAATATGGGCTCTGATGACCTGTAAAACAATGAATTAGATTGTTCGTACTTATTGTTCTCATATTATTTTGTCCAGTTAGAATTGTAATTCGTCACACTGTGCAACGATTCGCCAAAACAAACAGCACTGGGAGACTGACTATGCATCACAAATTGTGTTCCGATCGTTCTCTGGCAAGTCGTCGAAATGAACTCCAGCGAGTTGCTGGCGATCAGTTATGCATACGGGTGTTAACTATTTAAAACTAACTCAACTTACTTTTCTCCGAAGAAATAAGTATTATTCTCCAACCGATCAGTTAAAGCTTGACAACAAGTTTCAACTTCCTGGAAAACTTCCTTCAAACTCTTTTCATACCAACCCAAAGTTTTCAAATGTTTAATCTGTTTCGATCGTTTACTCCAAGTTTGCAATATATTCAAAGGCCAAGGATAAACAGATCCATTTCTCGGCTTTGTAACTTCAGTATAAGTTTCTCTATCACACCAACAAACATAATTTTCCGCATTACCAAGCACATTATTAATCAAAGCTATGTAAGCTCTCATATCAGCTTTTTGATCAGGTTCTAAATGTTCAGTAAGTGAGATTCCTTTTTGTGCAACAAAAGAAACAATTCCTTCAAGCTCGGCAACAACAAACGCTCCACATTTGATAAAAGGAACTTTTCCTGTTGGTGACATAAACTCCGCATTTGCCCTAGACTCAATTTGAAAATCCAAATGGCACATTTTTAAAAACGCTTGTACCGCTAAACAGTTTGCGTTGTCTGGCAGGAGAATTTGTTCTACTTCGTAAGGTTGGAAGAGTTTTACATCTTGAGGCCAAGGCTCATTAGCTTAAAAAAAATATAGATTAGTTTTCAAATTGCCGATCGAAACTTAATAATAGACTTTAGATTAAATTCTAATTTAGGTTAGGTTTGTGTACAAAATTAAAAGTTAAAAATTAAACTGAAATTGCAATAAATTTATATTATAAGTAAATTTTTTGAATGAATACCTTCAAATTGGATTTTAATTCGATCTATTAGTGCCATTTTAATAAAACTTTTAAATCTTTTTAAAGCTTTGACGTTACGTCAGGTCAGTTTAGTTGAACTTTTTGGAGATTTTAGGGATTTTTTAATCTAAATCTGTATCATGATGGCAACAGTTAAGTTAAATATTTAAAATTTAAAAGGTATTTTTAAATTGAATAATGATAATTAACAATATTATAAATAAAATATTATAAAAAATTGTATTAATGTAGTTTTTTAGTTTTTTAAAGGCAAATTTAAATAGGGATGGCAACAGTTATGTTCAATTCAATATTTAAAATTGAAAAAATACTTTTATATTAAATAGTAATGTTAACGATATTATAAATAAAACGTTATGAAAAATTAAAAACTTAATTAATATAGAGTTTCTGGAGTTTTTAACTGAATAGGTCAGTTTATTTTAAATTGCTCTTTAATGTAACCTAACCTAACATAACCCAAAAAATAACAGTCAGAGTGAGTCAGAGGGTCTATGAGTCAGAGTAATAGTACTCAAAAATCTAAACTTTTACAAAAAACAAGTGTACGATGTCCAAAACAGTAAGTTTATTAATAATTTAATCTTACTTTTAAACATTTAACCCTCCGTAGGGAAATACAAATGATGTGTTGCTAAGTAAAACTTTGTCATGGATTTTGAGACATGGTGCCCTTAAAGAAGGGTTTACAATAAGTTCAGACGGTTATATTCCTATATCTGAGATCTTGGCCTATAAAAAAATAAGAGGAAAATATAATATCGAAGATATTCAAAGAGTTGTGGAAAATAATAACAAACAAAGGTTTACATTGAGGTCTAATTGCGGTGTGTTAGAAATAAAAGCAAATCAAGGACATTCACTCGGTGTTGTTAAAGAATTAGAACTAAAACCAATCACAGACTATCGTCAATTTGAAAATGTGATACATGGAACTTATTTAAAGAATTGGGATTCGATAAAAACGATCGGATTGAAACGAATGAAAAGAGAACACATACATTTTACAAGTAGTATTGATCTGTCTAAAGTTATAAGTGGTTTTCGGAGTAATGTTGATGTATTAATTTACATCAACTTAAAAAAAGCTTTGGAGAAAGGTTTCAAATTTTATTTGTCACCTAATAATGTTATTTTAAGTCCTGGGGATGTAAATGGAATAATTCCAATTGAATTTTTTCCTAAAGCAATCAATTTAAGAAATAGTAAGTTTATCTTTTATTTAGATTAGTTATAAAGATAATTTGATATATATATTTTTTTTGTAGATACATCTTTATCATTTTAATTTTTAATGGAATAATGGCAGGTGTTAATTTCTGTGTTTTGTGCATTGTAAGTCTTCCAGATAAAGCAAATAGGAAATCACATTTTATCGGAAGGAAACGTCAATTGAAGAGCACTTTTCCAAAACTAACTAACAAGGAGACCTTACGACTTGCCCCTCACTGATTTTAACGAAAGTGGTACCAATCGATAGATATTGGTACATAGTACAAATGTATAAAATATTAGGGCGCACTATTCAGCCATTCTCAAGAAAAATTAGTGTTAAAGTTTGCGAATGTTTCTTTTTAATCAGTTTTTCATCTTCCTTTTTGAGTCTTTTAGCTTTCTTCTTAACACTGGGTTCCACATGTTACCTTATCTCCCTGTCTTATCTCATCCTCCCCTAAATAAAGGAGGTAAGACTGGATGTTTACGTGGGTATTTTTATTATAAAACGTTTCATAATAAATAAAAAATACCATTTTAAATGGTAAAGAAGAAATTCGAAAGAATGATTCTAATAAAAGTACCGTAAGTTTCCAAAACATAGAAGTAAAGAAATTAAAAAGTAGGATAACGAAAGAGTGTCCTTAATTGATTATATTTTGTAATTTCAAAATATTATAAAAATAAAGTGAAATATTGCATTAAAAATAAAAATGGAAATAAAAAAATGTATTATTCAGAATTCGAACCTCGTATGTGGAAGCCTATACATATTCAGTACGACAATGGGTGGGGCTTAAAGGGCATAACTTACACTGACAGTACGCTATTCGCAAACTTTAACACCAATTTTCTTGCGAACCGCTGAATAGTGCGCCCTAATATTTTATACATTTGTACTATGTACCAATATCTATCGATTGGTACCACTTTCGTTAAAATCGGTGGGGGGGCAAGTCGTAAGGTCTCCTTGTAAGTCCAAAATAAGTATTTGTATATATCGACGCTCTCAAGCCAAAACGGCATAAACGCCAAAATGGTCATTTTTTAGTTAGCTGCACCGTTGAGTAGCATTTTTAAATCTGCATGCAACAGTTAAAGCGGCATACTCACAAACAAACTTCATTCGCTCTAAAATTGGTTTAAAGTTTGCGAAAAAGCCATTTAAGATTCATTACGTCAATCGTTTTTTGCGTTTTCTGAAAAATTAGGTTAATGGCGTTTATGCCGTTTTGGCTTGGCAGCGTCGATATAACTGAATTTCTGTAAAAAGTTTTATACAACACGGTTATAAAAGGTTTATCAAAATAAACTGAGATGTATATTAGGTTTATGAAAATAAACCTACAGATCAAATGCAACTTTTTATGTACTTATTTAAAACACAAGAACACGATTTTTGATTTTTTGGACTTAGTTAGTTTTGGAAAATACCTCTTCAATTAGTTGTTTGTAATGAGCATATATTAAACAAGAAAAGAAATGTGGCGTATTTGTTACCAGATTACTGAATACTGTGGCTAAAGGAAAAATTGTAAAATTTTTGAGCATTGTTGGACCAACTAAGGATATTTTTATTGGGGAAGGAAATCGAGTTGATTTGATTGAATTCACAGATGAGGCTATGGTCCAGAGTTTACTTAAAAAACAGAAGGTATTTTTCATATGAAGTACTCTGTGTATTAAACCGAGAAGAAGACATGAACATTCAACTAAGAAATTATTCGTCAAACGAAGATATTCATTACTATTTAATAAAAAGTAAATTTTTTAAAATTTAATCTAACAAGGAGAGTGCAAGGTCTTGGGATCGTGGATTTGGTTCAAATTTCGTAGAATGGTAGATTTAGTTTCCCTGTTGATGAAAATATATGGTTATAGGGGCCACTATTCAATAATTTTTAAAATATTTGTAATTAAAGGTGCAATTAATTCATTAGGACAAGTCCGGATAATGTCAAATTTAACCGAATTTATACCGATTAAGTCAGGCTTTTTGAAGAAAGGTTATAATGTCAAGTCATATTCCTGTATTAATTTTGAAGTCTTGACAGATTAAATGACAATTAACTGACAAAGCCAAAGTGCGGTGCACACTCAAAAATGTTTCGATGTCGCAACATTTTATATCCACCATGGTATCTTTATATGTAAAAATACACACTTTCAGAACTCGAACCCGGCGCTTAATAACGAGAAACACCGATCTATTGCTGCTACTGTAAACCTATTATGTTTAATCGTTTACTAGAGACCTGAAATTAACCAGTGAATTGCATCTTCAATTGAAAATATTTAACGAGCTGTTGAGTAGTGGCCCCTACAACCATATATTTTCATCAACAGGGAAACTAAATCTACCATCCTACAAAATTTGAACTAAATCTATGACCCCAAGACCTTGCACTCTCCTTGTAAAACAAAATGTCAATTTTTCATATCGTTGATTATACAGAGTGTCCCACCAAAGCGGACTACTCTCGGTGCCATAAAGCAAGTCAGTAAACAAGTAATAAACCAGTATTATTATTAAGCAAGTAATAAACCAGTATTACAAACAAAACGTTATGAAAAACTTTATTAATATAGAGTTTTTAGTTTTTTTAAAGATAAATTTGAATGAGGATGACAACTGTTATGTTTAATATTTAAAGAGTACTTTTGTATTAAATAATTATGTTAACAATATTATAAATAAAACGTTATGAAAAATTAAAAACCTAATTAATATAGAGCTTTTAGGAGGTCTTTTAACCTAAATGTGAATCACAATTTGGTTTAATATTAAAAATTTAAAAGGTATTTTTATATTAAATAATGATAGTTAACTATATTATACAGGGCTGTCCCGTTTTGATTGTCCGATCCGTTACTGATGTATTCCTTGGCTAAAAATAAGCAGAAAAGTGCTAATGAATACAGGCTCAAAAATTATTTGTTTTCGAGATATTGGAAGTTTAGTTCCATAAGTTTACCTATGGTTAACATCGACCTATGCAACGAAAACTATCGTAAGTCAAAAATGGTGATTTTGAAAAATTTGAAAAGAAAACAGAATTAATTGCTATTCTTCTATGGTGAATCCTTTCGGAATCCTCTATAAGATATCTATAGTAACCAAGTAGGAAAATTTTATTTCTTAAAATGCAATCGGTTCAAAACCTTTAAACATTTATACCTGACTCAGTTCTATCAAAAATGACTTACAATGAAAACTTTGAATACTTTTCGTTGCATAGGTCGACATACTCGATGATAATCATTTGAGTTAAATTATTAACTCGTTACGACGGTTTCTATAAATTGTCATTATTAGGTTATACTGGTCAGCTACAAAAGTTAGTTGAAACTGTGGCAACTACTTAATAATTTAATTTAAATATAACGCTGTGATAATGTTAGTAATAGTTCAACTTATGGAATTAAAACCTTGAATATCTCGAAAACGAACCACTTCCGAAACTATATTCATTAGGAGCTTTTTGCTTGTATTCAGTCAGAGAATATACCAGTGAAGAATCGGACAATCAAAACGGGACACCTGTATAGAATAAAGTTGTAACTTATAAAGGTCAAATTTTAATGTAATTCAAAAAAAATCCCACTTTTAGAACCTAGCCTAATTTTTGGAATGTTTCAATTGAGGACATTAAGTTACATTTTCTCCTCTAAAAGAAAAACTAAAAATCGTAGAAAATTCATTTTCAGTAAAAATAAAGATTAAGCTTTAATCTAATTGTAAATCCTTATAACATTTCAAGTCTCAACAACAATTAGTTTTTGAGATATGAATTTTTAAAAATTATTGATTTTATGATAATAAGAAACTTTTTAACCTAAAAAATTTTTTTTACCAACTTTGAAAATTTTTTAAAATTTTTTGATAAAATTTAGAATAAAACGGCCTTTTTTAATTAAAACTAGAATGTTTTAAGTTTCATTTAGAAAAGAAATTATTTCAAAATATTAAAAATTCCATTTTTTAGGAATTTTTTAATAATGGGTTTTTGAATAATAAAACTTCTTTTAACTTAAAATCTTTTTACCAACTTTTTTGACAACACGTAGAATAAAACGTTTTTTTTTAGTTAAAACTACAATGATTAATCCAAGTCGTCATAAAATTTCAAGTCTCGACAACATTTAGTTTTTTAGACATGAATTTTTAAAGATTGACTAGTCAAAAATTGTTTTAATTTTTTTGACAACATTTGGAATAAAACGGTCGTTTTAAATTAAAACTAGAATGTTTTAAGTTTCATTTAGAAAAAAATCACATCAAAATCTTTAAAAATGAATTCTTGGCGAATTTTTAAAATTGATCGATTTTTTTAAGTTAGGTTTGAACTGTCAAAAATTTTTTCCAACTTTGAAATTTTTTTTAATTTTTTGATAACAGTTGGAGTAAAACGGTCTTTTTAAATTAAAACTAGAATGTTTTAAGTTTCATTTAGAAAAATAATCAAATCAAAATCTTTAAAAATGAATGTTTGGCGAATTTTTAAAGTTGATCGATTTTCTTAGGTTAAGAAGTGTAAAAAATTTTTACTAACTTGAAATTTTTTTTTAATTTTTTGATAACAGTTGGAGTAAAATTATCTTTTTTAATTAAAACTAGAATGTCTTAAGTTTCATTAAAAAAAAATCAGATCAAAATCTTTAAAAATGAATTTTTGATGAATTTTTAAAGTTGATGGATTTTTTTAAGTTTAGAACTGTTAAAAAATTTTTACCAACATTGAATTTTTTTATTTTTTTGGTAACAGTTGGAGTAAAACGGTATTTTTCAATAAAACTAGAATGTTTTAAGTTTCATTTAGAAAAAAAATCAGGTCAAAATCTTTAAAAATGAATTTTTCAAGTTGATCGATTTTTTTAAAGTTGGGTTACAACTGACAAAAATTTTTTTACCAACTTTGAAATTTTTTTTAATTTTGTGATAACAGTTGGAGAAAAACGGTATTTTTTAATTAAAACCAGAATGTTGTAAGTTTAATTTAGAAAAAAAATTAGATCAAAATCTTTAAAAATGATTTTTTGATGAATTTTTAAAAATTGACTAGTTATAAATAAAATGTTATGAAAAATTGTTTTAATATAGAGTTTTTATAGGTAAATTTGAACGAAAATGACAGCAGTTACGTTTAATACTTAAAATTTGAAAAGTAATGTTAACAATCTTATGAATAAAACGTTATAAAAAATTAAAAACTTGATTATTATAAGGTTTTTGGAGTTTTTTAACCTAAATGTGAATCACAATTTGATTTAATATTTCAAATTTAAAAGGTATTCTTTTATTAAATAATATTTATGTTACGACTTATTTACGTTTAAAGCTGCAAAAATCAGAGTAAGATAGACGATATTTTGTACTTGTTCATTTATAAAAACCAGAAACCCCCAAACCCTCTACGTTTTAAGTCAGTCAACAAATTTTATAAACCAGTTCTCCACAATGCATCCAATTGGAAAGTTCGTGAATTTCAACCGGTGCTTCGTCTTGCGATTGCAACACGCCAAGAAACTGAACATAGACCCTTTAGATCCACATCTAAAATCAAAACCGCAAAAACAAGATAAGAAATCAAAGAAGACAAATCAAAATTCCCTCAAAACTCCAAAAATCATAGTTTCGAAAGAAATGTTACCGGAACCCACGCCGATAGCAGAATCCTCCAACATGGAAGAAGTTCCGGATCAAAAACCAGACATCACCTCCACAAATTTAATCGAAAACACCAGCTTTCCGCATTTATTACGAAACGAATCGTTCGTTCACAGAAATTTCGCCGAAAGGAAATCTTCGACTTTAAAGAACAACTTAAAAACGAAAAAAGAAGTAGATCGTACGTTTAATTCGAGCGATGATTACAATCGTAGAAAATCTACGGAAAGTTCGGTTAATTCGAAAACTTTAATTCCGAGAGATAATCGTATTAGAAAAGGTATAATTCGAAACGATAGTTACAAAGAGGCGTGTTCTAATAATAGTTTAATCGAACAAGAAAAAATAAAGAAACCACAAAAAGTGGTTGGTCATAAAACGAATAAAAGGTTTAGTGGTAATCGAAGAATCAGTATTAATATAACTTGCAATATTAAATTACCACAGCAGATTTATCAAAAAGGAACGAAAATGGCCACGGCGGAAGTTCAAACGGATTCGATGCATTTTGAAAATTTATCTTGCGAACCTTTAATTGAAGAATTAAATAATTCCATAGAAGAATGGAGTATGGAACGATTTATAAAACCTAATTATCTTATCCACGATGAATCCGATGATAGTTTTTATATGGATGGAAAAAATTATCAATGTCGTATAAAAAATTTGGAAAAGAAAATTAAAAAAAGATTATGCAGCTTGAAGAAGTTGATTTCCGACAAATAAGTCACTTAATCTTCTTATTTTCTTGCATTTAATATGTAAATTGTAAAATACGTTTAATCGTACTTTTTTATTTGGTGTAACTCTTTTTTTACCGTGTAAATTTATTGTGTACATTTTTTTCATTTTGTAATTTTTTTCTTGTCTTTATCATAACACCTTTCTATTAATTTGACCATTATTAGGTGTACGTAATTAGCTCTAAATTTATTAAATAAATATTCTTACATTATATTACATGTGTTTCATTATTTTTAACAATAGAGAGTGTCCCATCAAAAACTGCATCGATGAGTTATAAGAAAAATATACCGTATTCGTTCGAATGTAAGCCGCGCCTGAATCTAAGCCGCACCCTATTTCTGTGAATGATTAGTAAAAAAAGTTTCTTAAAATAAAGTTGGTAAATAAGTAAATCATAATATTACGATTAAATTTTTTTATGAAGTATTTTATATTTTTGAATTAGGTTCGAATCTAATCCGCACCCGATTCTAAGCCGCATCCCATTTTTATGAACGATTATATAGCAAAAATAGTGCGACTTACAATTAGATTCAAACGAATACGATAACTAATTGAGATCTGAAACATTATATTTGTATTTTCATAGTATTTCAGTCTGTGTTAATTCGTGATCTTGAACACCAGGAAGCGCCGTAAATTTCAAATTTTATTTCGTACCTATTCATTTTGAATTGGGTTGAGTTAAAATTTTTCTTTTACATTTAGTACAATTTGAAGAATTTATTCACTTTGAGTATATTGGCGAAAATGATAAAACTTAACTGAAATCAACTCTCAAATCGTCAAATTTAGTGATTTAAACTGATTAAAAAAATTTTCTTTAGAAGAACTTGTTAGTTTCTTACGTACGTATTTTACTTATTTTTTCAAAAAGGAAAAGTCTCAATTCTTGACTACTTAGCTTTCGGAGTGAATACTTTCCTCAAGTGAAGAAATATAAAAGCTCATACAAGTTAACTTAAAATTACAGTTATCAAATCAATAAAAATCATAGAAAAATAATTTAATCAGTAAATTAACGATGCAATGACTTGAAAAAGATAGCTTCAGCTTATATATTGTTTTTAATTTCTGCAACTTTATTTTGCTGAAGAATGAAATGTTTGTTGCTAACTTACACTTAAAAACTAGAGATTCTAGTTGAAATCTTATAAACTAGAGTTTCTAGAAATTAAAGAAGTTAAATTAGGTTGAGTTAAAATTTTTCTTTTATCTTTAAAATGTTTGAGAGGGTCTATCAAGTTTGAACCTTAAAATGTTTTGGAGAAAGTGATAAAACTTAATTCAAATCAATTCTTAAATTGTCAAATTTAGGCCGGTGCCATATTTAACGCAAATTATGCTGCGTAAATTTATTAGCGTAATTTTCATCGGTTTTGATATGAACATATTATGACTGAAATCAGTTTATGCTGAGCCACACTAATCGTTTCAATATGAACGCTAATGAAATAATCTGTGTATATTACTCTCTGGAATAAGATAGGAGTAAGAGAAAGCTGAGGATTCATTCTTTAAATATGAAAAGATTGTCAAATGGCCACTTCCATTCCTTATATGATGAATTTAAAAGTCATCATGGAAATCGTCTGTCGGTGTCAAACATCCTGTATAGCAAGATAGGAACTGAATTAAGGGCAATTCCGTCACAGAGATGCAACCGTAGACAAGTGTTTCGAACTTATTAGTTCTTATCAGTACGGTATAGCCAAGCAGCAAGATGGAAGCTCAATGGGGAAGACACAAAAAGGAAACATAGTCAGAGGACTAGTCACCAATTTGGTGCTTCGGCTGCAAGATTCTCAATTTGAGGACAACAAACAGCTTCGCTACCGGAGGCAACAACGCCACTCCCCGTGAAAACCCAAGCCCAGGAATATGAGGAAGAATAAAATCGGATGTTTTTGCGTCTTCCCCATTGACCTCCCATATTGCTCCTTCGCTATACCATACTGAGGAGAACTAATAAGTTCGAAACACGTGTCTATGGTGCTTCTCTGTGGCGGAATTGCCCTTTATTCAATTCCTTTCTTATTATCCCCACCGCCGATTTTATTCTTCCTCACGTAATAAAGCTAAATAAAGCGTATTTAGTCTATATTTCTAAAATTGCTTTACTGAACGACTTCAGAGTTAGTAAAAATATTGTACAAATAGATTTTTACAATAACCCTCTGGTGTTCAAGACCACGAACGAACATAGGTTGATCTACTATAAGAATATGAATTCAATGATCTGAAATTTTATAAAAACAGGTGTCCCACCGAGTTGGACTGGTCAAAATATCTCGGAAACTACAAATCCGATGACTTTGAAATTTTGTACACAGATTTAGTACATTTTAAACTACATTTGGAAAATATTTTCAGTCATCCATGACTTCCGGTTATACCGGAAGTGGTTAAGGAATTATTATTATCGAACGTAATATTTATTTTTCGTTAGAATGGTTAATTTGGAGATAATTTTATTTGAAACATTTTTCTCTATCATTTGAAATTTCAGAGAAAAAAATTATTTTTCATAATTATTTACGTTTGATTGGGGTAAAAAATAAGTTAGCCATGAAAAAATAGCATCAATTTATGGGCGTAGGTATCTTGGATTGCGAGTTATAGCTTATTTTTTCACCTCAATCAAACGTAAAAATTATGAAAAATAATTTTTTTCTCTGAAACTACAAGTGATAGAAAAAAATGTTTCAAACAAAATAATTTTTAAATTAATCAACCCAACGAAAAATAAATATTACGTTCATACATTGTTTATAGATGCATAGTTGGTCAACGCTCTGTAATATGTGGTTCGTATTCTAACTTTAAGGCCGTGTAAAGTGCTGCCCCCGACCTATTATATGTGAAACACAGAAAATGAATGAATTTCTGGTCTCTCTCGTCTCAAGTCGTTTCAACTGGGAAACGTGTATCTGGGAATAAACGAACGACCACAAAACTTATACCTGCTCGAACCTTTTAATATATAAACAAAGTCAGAGGTCTTTTCGAACTTCTAGCATACAAAAATTACAATTTTTGTTCGGTGCTTAGTCTTGTTCAAATCAAATTTCATAAAATCAGTCCTGCAATTTTAATATATTAATATTAATTATAATTTTTATAAATAATGATATGTAATAGGAACCCATAAATTTATGTTAGTGCCTACATGAATACAATTATAGAACTTTGCTAATCCGTCACATTTGGGACTGGAGGTATTGGCCAGGACACAAAAAAAAGGTCGGATTATTAAGTACAGATAATCATGTACTTAAAGTCAAATAAACAATCTCCCAACATAAAAATAATTTGTTCTACTGTAATTCTTATGATCCACATTGTTTATAAATTATTTCGATTTCGGCTTTACCCAGTTACAACCCAAAAATTGGCAAAGTTTGGTTTTTAATTTATATGTTGAATTTTTGAGGGTATTGTTACCCTATCAAGCGTTATATTTCACATATTTTTTTGCTTTCAATCCTTCCCTAAGTGTACTTAAATATGATAATCACTACCACGTTTTAAAATGAAACTCTTTTATGGAATTGAAAGTCACTTTAGCAAAATATTTTCTAGATAACTTAAACTGTTCTGAATATTTATCAGATGTATTTGGAGCAGTGTAAAAATCAGAGATATATGCAAAATGTAACTCTACGTGAACTAACCCTCTCCCCAAACTTTCAATCTTCTAACACGAATAGTCATAGAGAAAAAGAATTAAAAACGATTTTTTCGCTCCCGTGAGTGGCGGAAATCCTCGTCCTAATTTATCCGACACGTTAATAAGAATTTATATTCTCTTTCTAATTACTGTTTGAAAATGATATTGATGTATTGTTGCGAAAAGGGTTTTTATAACGATTATTAAGGCAGGTATGTAGAATAAGCCTTTAACCCCTTGGCCTACACAACATCTGCCAATTGCGCGAGCCCATAGTAAACAAGAAAGTCGGTCGCGCGCCGTGCCATTCGACTGTTTAGCCGTGTACCCGAACTGGCAAAAAATGTGTACTTTTAATGAGTTTTCTGGAATACTAAACCAACGTGGTCTTTCCGGAGTCCACGCGAAGATAGTGCCATAGTGCGCGAGAGCCCAACTCGTTGACCACCTGCACTAGATCGGGTGGGAGAAGGGCTCCTGTGCATCGCGACTTTAGGACACAAAAAATTTACCACAAGTGGGACTCGTGGTTTTTGCTTATGGCACAAATTTTTACCACGAGTCAGACTCGTTGTTTTCGTTTATGGCACAAAGTCTTTACCACGAGTCAGACTCGTGGTTATAGGCCAAAGGGTTAAGGATTACGACCAAGGTACAACTTGTCAAATTAAGAAACAAACTATGGCTGAGATGCGTATGGAGAGGAGTGAGATCGCATTCGGAGCAAAAAGGATGCAGTGTACGCAGCGAACGCACGCTAAAGAATAAGAGATTATTCCTTTCATTCTTCTCTTCGAACTATTGATTATAAAAATAATTAAAATAATTATGGAAATATAAATTAGGTAACACGATTAATAATTATGTAGTATTTTTTATCATTAAATACAGAGGTGTTAAAATTTTTTTGAAAGGGGTGAATCGTTAAGAAATAAGTATAGACCAAGGCAGACAAAACTCTAAAAATAGTAGGTAAATAAATAATAATAAATGTAAACAATTACTACTACTAATATTCTATACACAACAATATCGTATACAATCACTTAAATATTTAAATTCAAATATTCATTTAGGCAACTCAACTAACAAAAGTTTCCACTACTTTTGCTTCTTAGTATTTTAGTAGTAAATTTTAATGAATGGGCACATTTCAGTAGCACGCCCCCTGGGCATCAGTAAACGAACTAAACCGCGTTGACCGACTATACTATTTAAAGACAATGATTCAAATAAATAATTCTTTAACTACTTCTGATATAACCGGAAATCATGGATGATTGAAAATGTTTTCAAAATGTAGTTTAGTATGTATGTACTAAATCTATGTATAAAAAGTCATCGGATTTGTAGTTTCCGAGATATTTCGACCAGTCCAACTCGGTGGGACATCCTGTATACTAATGTCAATGGAGGCCGTCCACCTAAAATATTTTCATCGGCATTAGCATACTAACAAAATTTTAAATCTTTACTGGTTAGTGTTCCCACAATGCATCGTTGAAGTTCGTGGTGGGACACCAACGACCTGACAACGTCGCTCGCTACCAGGGTTGCCAGATCGTTCGATTGGATTTCCCCAGTCACAATTGAAAAATACCCTAAATTTAGAAGTTTTCAATAAAAGATCCCCAGAAAATAATTTTATTGTTTTCGTAAATTATAATTTGTTACTTTTAAATTTTAATCGATTTTCGTGACTGAAGCATATCTCTAAAATACCCAAAAATAAGCTAATTTAGAAATAAATCCCCAGAATTGGGAAACATTCAGAAAATAATTTTTCAATTAAAAAAAATAACTTAATTTGATTCTTTTTCTAAATGAAACTTAAAACATTCTAATTTTAATTAAAAAACACCGTTTTATTCCAAGTGTTGTTAAAAACATTTAAAAAAAATTTCAAAGTTGTTAAAAAAATTTTGACACTTCTTAACCTAAGAAAAACGATCAATTTTAAAAATTCATCAAAAATTCATTTTTAAAGATTTTGATTTGATTTTTGTTCTAAATGAAACTTAAATCATTCTAATTTCAATTAAAGAAGATTGTTTTATTCCGTGTTGTCAAAAAAATTAAAAAAATTTTCAAAGTTGTTAAGAAAATTTTGACACTTCTTAACCTAACTTAAGAAAATCGACCAACTGTAAAAATTCAACAAAAATTCATTTTTAAAAATTTCGATTTGATTTTTTTTCTAAATGAAACTTAAAACATTCTAGTTTTAACCAAAAAAGATCGATTTATTCTAAATGTTGTCAAAAAAATTAAAAAAATTTTCAAATTTGGTAAAAAATGTTTGACACTTCTAATCTAACTTAAGAAAATCGATCAACTTTAAAAATTCATCAAAAATTCATTTTTAAAGATTTTGATTTGATTTTTGTTCTAAATGAAACTTAAATCATTCTAATTTCAATTAAAGAAGATTGCTTTATTCCAAGTGTTGTCAAAAAAATTAAAAAAATTTTCAAAGTTAGTAAAAAATTTTTGAAACTTATAACCTAACTTAAAGAAGTCGACCAAGTTTAAAAATTTATCAAAAATTCGTATTTAAAGATTTCGATTTGATTTTTTTTCTAAATGAAACTTAAAACATTCTAGTTTTAACCAAAAAAGACCGAGTTATTCTATATGTTGTTAAAAAAATTTAAAAAAATTTCAGTTGGCAAAAAATTTTTAACACTTCTAACCTAACTTATAACTAACAGCAATGCACACAAAAACACTGCAACATAGTGCCAGTTGAAGACTGATAAAAAAATAAAATAAAACTAAAATTCTACTGTACGTATTCTTGCGTTTTATAGTACAAAATTGAATTTTTATATTTATCAAGTTTTTATATTATCGAGTAGTTCCAGACATAAATCTCCTGTTAATGTCCACCCAAACTTTTTTTCCCCAGAAATAATCTCCAGAAAAAAACATCCCCGAAAAATACCCCAAAAAAGAAAAAAAAACCTAATTTTTGGGGAAAATCCCATAATCTGGCAACCCTACTCGCTATGCTCTCTCTGAATGGAACATCCCTATTGTATTTTGCTAGTTTGCTCTGTAATAAGGATAAATTCTGATTTTGTGTTTAGAAACACCTTAGGTTTATTTACAAATACTAATTTGAAAACCCAAATTGAGAATAAGACTTCATAGGTTATGTTTGAAAACGCATATCATAAACATAAACACTCAACTATTTATAAATATGATGATAGAGGGAGGGGGGGCACTTTGTTTACTGTTGATATCCATTACAAAACAAACCAGCTCATGTTTCATCCAGAGACAGCGTAGCGAGCGACGTTGCCAAATTGTTGTAAGACACCCAGTATAATAATAAAATAGAAACACACAACTACAAAAAAACTGAAAATTACTATCTATAGAATCAAAATAATCCGAAAATTCTTTGAAATTAATTACTCTTCTTGAATTTTATACCATGTTCAAAAGTTATGACCACAAATGCTATTCTTAAAAATAAAAATGATCGAAAAATAGGTATAAATATGTTCTGAAATTGTCTAAGAAGGCAAGAACTGGTTGAAAATCGTTTAAAAACCTAAACCTAAGCCTTGACGTTTATTCTATAAAATCAAAATTATCTAAAAATCATCCGATGGTGATATAAAATTGCACCAAAATTATTTGAAAGAAATCGTAAGAAATATAAAATCCATCCGAAAAAAAGCGAATAGTTTAACAGTTGCAGAGACAAACCAAATTGGAAAAAACATCTGAAATTATTGAAAAGAATAAAACTAATTCTTTAAGAAATGCAACTCAAAACTATTTGAAAATGTGTTTGAAACGTTTTAACCAAAATAATTAATGTTCCTAAAAAAAAAATTTTAATTCTTACCATGTACTATCAACGTTTCATCCCCGATAACATAAAAATATTTACACAATTCACACCTAATACTTCTCTGCTCATTTACATCAATACTACTCGCTTCAACTTTAATGTTTTCATCATTATCCTTTCCTTCATTCTTCTCCTCCTTAACTTCCTTTTGGTTTTCACTTTTTACATCTCCCGCATAACTCATTTGGATATCAGTTTGAGAAGGCCGTTCAGATAGGAAATCTTTACTTTCAAATCCTCCTTCAATCGGTACATCTGTATGTTTTTAAATCTTTTGATTATAATTGAAATAATTTTAATAATCCGTCATTATTACCGGTTGCATCATCAAACCTTTCATCCGAATCGCTCCTCCCACTATCCTCATCATCAATTTCAATCATTTTCACGTGATATTTCGTAAAATCATGCAAATTATGTCGTTTAATTGGTTTTATCCTTACAACTGGAGTGGAAATTTTGAAATTGCCTCCATTTGACATACGTCAAGTTGGTGACGCCAGGGGTCGCTGGATGTTAACTTCGTAAAACGTCACTAAGCGACTTCCTTTCTCTTACAAACCAAAATGTCTAAAAGAGGTATGTGTGGTGTTTTCTATTAAAAAATCTTCGATTATTTCAATCATCTTTAATCGAAATTCGTTATTTTCGTGATCTACTTTATTAAGATGATCCCATCGATTAATTTACGGTATTATTTTCCCGCCGATGGGTGATTGAAAATTGAAACGAACGTTCGGAGTTTTTTGAGGTTATGTTTACGAGTGTTTTTGTACTTTTTCAGGACGTGGTGGTTCCGCCGGAGCCAAATTCAGGATCTCCCTGGGTTTGCCAGTCGGCGCCGTAATTAATTGCGCGGATAACACAGGTAATTATTTAATTTTTAAACGTTAAAAACACGTTGAATTTTGAACATAACCTTAAATCATGACAACTTTATTTTAGGAGCAAAAAACCTGTATGTAATCGCAGTACAAGGTGTTGGAGGTCGTTTAAATCGACTTCCAACAGCAGGTTCTGGTGATATGTTTGTGGCAACAGTCAAAAAAGGTAAACCAGAACTTCGTAAGAAGGTAATGCCTGCGGTGGTGATCAGGCAAAGGAAGCCTTTCCGTAGGAAGGATGGTGTTTTCATTTATTTTGAAGACAATGCGGGAGTCATTGTGAATAACAAGGGCGAGATGAAGGGTTCTGCGATAACGGGGCCTGTTGCGAAGGAATGTGCTGACTTGTGGCCAAGGATTGCCTCCAATGCTAGTAGTATCGCATAAGTCTTTGTTTCTTGTATTTATAAAAAATTAAAAAACACAGGAATAATATAAATAAATGTTATTCTTGAATGAAAGTTTTATAGTGGAAGTTTTTAACCTTGATCCATCTTGTTTTCAAAGTTTTTTACTTACAAGGAGACATCACGACTTGCCCGTCACCGATTTTAATGAAACTAGTTCCAATTGATAAATATTGGTACATAGTACAAATATATAAAGTATTAGAGCGCACTCTTCAGCGGTTTGCAAGAAAATTGGTGTTAAAGTTTGTGAGCGGCTTATATGTTAATAATTAACCATTTCCGCTAAAAACTTCCAATAGCTGTATTGGAAATATATTGGTTTCCAGATCCATAGTACAGTGGTTTGAATCTCGAATAATAATTTTTTTAGTTTTATTTTGAATACAATATTTCATATTATTTTAAAAATATTTTAAAGTTACAATATATAATTAATTAAGGGCAGTTTTGTAACATCAACATAATATATTATAAAAATAACTTTTGTTAGAATGTTGTATTAAAAATGAAAATGTATTATTTGGGATTCGAACCACTGTACTATGGATCTGGAAACCAATATATTTTCACTTTAGCTGTTGGGGGTGTTTGAGGGGAATGACTAATCATTAACATAGAAGCCGTTTGCAAACTTGAACACCAATTTTCCAATTAGGATTGATACCACTTTCGTTAAAATCGGTGACGGGCAAGTTGTGAGCTGTCTTTGATAGATTTTAATTTGGAATTTTTTTTTATGTGAGGTTTTGTTATTATCGAGAAAAAATAAATGTTTTTCAGAAGTTTAAAATAAACCAAAACAGAACATTATAACAATTTAATAATTATATTTGATCATTACAACAATAATATTCCAAAAATACACAATAATGAATCAATAATCATCAACACTAATTAATTTATCTTTTATGTACAACTGATGAATAACTCCTTCCTTTTTATCAGTTGATGTAGCTTTGATTGTTGCTTCCTGTCCATCAATTTCAAATTTCATCTCTGTACCAAGATTGGTGAAGTCGTTTTCGGTTTCAACAAGTTCTCCGTTAACCCAAACATTCAAAGTTGGTTTTTCTAAAATTCAGAAAAATATACGATAACACTGCACAACATTTTTCAGACCCATAGATCAGAAAATAGTTTCTTAATAGTTTTGGGTGCGCTGAACTCAAATTTGGCCTCAGAATTGCTCCATCACGTCAGGATTTTGAAATATTCCAACCTAAAGATGCTAAAAGCTCAGTTTTTAAACATGTTCGGGGTGAAATAACACAGCGAGTAAATTTTCGTTCATAAAATTATATGCGGCACCGGAAAGTGCCACTCTTCCCGTTGAAAATGTACTTTGAATTTTTGGAATAGCATTATTTCTTCTTACAGAAATATAATTTCTATAACATCACTTTTTGCGCTATCATCAACCTATTGGATGGAGGCTAAGTAACAATAATTGTCGATAGAGTAGGCCTGTAATGTCATTCTACCGTACATAATCTATACAGTTTTGCTAATTTGCACTATTTCCCGGAAAATGCTGGAGCATATAGCGAAGAGGTGGGCGAACGTTTTCATCAAGATTTTATAAGAAAAGAGCGACATTATCAAAGTAGATGGGATGAAAGAATGATGGCCGACTATTGTTGTGCTTTGAAAAGGGAAGATAAATTCAAAAGCTATAAGTGCAAATTGCTGCAACGTTCATTTGAATTGAAGAGAAGCCGATTTTATAAGGCTTTGTAATTTTATGCTTCTAAAGGAGGAAAAAAACAAAAGGTTAAAATTTAGTTGCTTTGGGTTTGGTAAAGGTGGTAATATAAACAACTACAAATTCTGATATGACATACTGAATTCGCAGTTTTGAAATTTCCACTTAACATATTTATTTCGATTGATTGATACAGACTGCAAAGCCAATCAATCTAAAAACTTAAGAACCCATGATCTAGCTGGAAGCAAGAATTTGAAAACAATCTTTTTGAGATTACGACCAAACCATTGCCTACAAGTCTTCTATACTGACAACTACGATTGAGATATCATAAAAAAGATTTTTTCATGAAGAAATGGAGATATCGAAAAAATTCAAAATGCATTTTGAATGGAAAAAGTGGTACACTTAGATTCCGCATGGAGTTTTGTGGATAAAAATTTATTCGCTACGTTATTTAATTCCAAATATGTTGTAAATTCGTGTTTTTGCATCTATAGGTTAGAATATCTTGAAAATCTGAGGTGATAGCACAATTCTGAGGTCATATTTGAATTCAGTGCGTCAAAACCTTGTAGGAATGTACTATTTGATCTATGGGTCTCACCTTTCATAAAATTTTGTCGGCCTGTGTAATTAAACTATTAATTCAATTACAGTTAAGTGATTATTCTTATCTGCGATTGAATTTTTTGTATATACAGGGTGTTACGTAATGATATGCGAATATTGAAGGGGGTGATTCTACATCGAAAATTAATGATAGTGTCTTATATAAAGTATGGTCCCAAAATGTTCCCTTACTAAAATACAGGATGTTAAAGTTTTAGAAAAAAAGGATATTAATTAATATTTTCGGAATTGCTTTAGGTATTTTTATGAAATTTGGCAAATAGTGACTATTAATAAAGACGCATATTTTTCAATACAAATCTAATTTCTATCTTTAACAGTGGCGTGCGTACGAGCACTGACTTTAATATTTTTAAAGAAAAAAATGGTACGCCAATGGTTTTTTCCCAAATAAAAAATATTTTTGAATTCCCCCTTTAATTTGACAAATAAAAGCCCTCTTGAGTTTTTGGATTGCAATGCGCCGTTTTTTAGAGAAAAATTAAAAACCGTCGGATTGTTCTACAGAAATAATACGTATTGTAATTGAGGACCTTGGTGCAAGAATGGGATAAGTCACTATTTTTGCGAAATTGAGATATATGTGTTACAACATTCTACAAGACTTTATTTACCTTTTGGCGCAAAACGGGAGGTGTGCTTTCATAAATAACAATATGTTAAAGAAAGTTTTATATAAAGTTTTTGCGCCAAAAGGTAAATAAAGTCTTGTAGAATGTAAAACATATATCTCAATTTCGCAAAAATAGTGACCTATCCCGTTCTTGCACCAACGTCCTCAATTATTAAGGATACAATTTTGCAATAAATCTAGGTAACTCGGTAATAATGGTGAATTATTCACATGTGGAAATGCATTACGTGTATGGCCTACCCGATGGCAATGCAGAGCTCGCCAGACGTATTTATCACGGGAGATATCCCAATCGTGCAATACAATAGTCGAACTTTTTTTAATATTCATCGTCATCTTATTGAAACTGGCAGTGTCCCAAAAAGGTATATCTGAAGGTAGACCTCGAAATGTAAGAATACCCGAAATTGAGGAGGAAGTGTTGCATCTTGTCGAAGAACATCCTGAAACGAGTACGAGGAAGATCACTAGAAATTTGAACATTTGCCACCAAATCGTTTGGAGAATTTTAGTGGATTTTTTAATATCTTTATCATATTGTAAGGATAAAGGCGTTACCTCCTAAAGATTTTCCGCAACGTGTAACTTTCTCTCAGTTGTATCTTGATATTGTTTCCCAAAATCCGCAATTTAAATCTCACATTTTGTTCACTGATAAAGCTAATTTTTCAAGAAATGTCATTCAAAATTTCCATAACAACCATATTTGGGCGAATGAAAATCCCCACATCATGACTGAAACTCATTTGCAACACTAATTTTCAGTTAACGTGTGGGCAGGAATCCTTGATGATTTTTTAATTGGACAATTCTTTCTCCCTGGACGACTCGATGGACCTTACTTGAATTTCCTTCAACATTAATTGCCTTTGTTGCTTGAGGATGTTCCTTTAGCAGTAAGAAAGCAAATGTGGTACATGCACGATGGTACACCAGCACATTTCAATGTAAGAGTTCGAAATTATTTAAATACTATTTATCCAAATTGTTGGATTGATCGTGGTGGGCCTCAAGCATGGCCACCAAGGTCTCCCGGCCTCAATAGCTTAGATTTTTTCTTCTGGGGTCACCTTAAAACGCTCGTCTACACAATTCCCATTAACACCGAAGAGGAATTAAGAGAAAGAATAGTTGCAGCATGTGATACAATACGAAACACTGCGGGAATATTTGAACGAGTGCGTGAATCATTTTTTTCTTTAAAAATATTAAAGTCAGTGCTCGTACGCACGCCACTGTTAAAGATAGAAATTAGATTTGTATTGAAAGATATGCGCCTTCATTAATAGTCGCTATATGCCAAATTTCATAAAAATACCTAAAGCGATTCCGAAAATATTAATTAATATTCTTTCTTTCCTAAAACTTTAACACCCTGTATTTTAGTAACGGAACATTTTGGGACCATAGTTTATATAAGAAACTATCATTAATTTTGGATGTAGAATCACTCCTTTCAATATTCGCATATCATTACGGAACAGCCTGTATAAAAGTTAAAACTTCCATAAGCTAAATTTATCTTGAAAATACTTACCAAAAATAATTCTAAATCTTTTTCCATTTGAAAGAACAGCCCAAGTTTTTAACGAACGATTTTGTTTCTCGACAAATTTTTCTAAAGGTTCACCATTAACATACAACGTATATCCAAAAGAAAAATTTGGTAAAGGATCAACCCTTATTTCACATGGTGTATTATTAATTCCTATAGTAAATTTTTCATCTCCAACCAATTTAAACATCCAATCTTTACGAAAAAGCTCCTTAAAACACCCAAAAATTATATTCATAATTTAAAAAATCTAAAATTTTATTATAACTTTACCTGTCCGTCAACTCTTAAAATTCTTCTTCCGCTTGTTGTACCGTGATCAAATTCAATCGTATGAACCCCATCGTACAATGGAACGCTCCAATAAGCGACTAAATCAGTTCTTTCTTCGGAACTTTTTTTTAAAAGCGACATAACTTATATTTTCTACCTTTACAAACGCGTTACGATCCTATAAATGCAATTACCTTTTGCTCTAACTAAATTATAAAGGGTGAATAATGTATGAGAAGTGCATGATGTCGGAAAATCGACATCGACCGACTTTGGTTCGTAGTTTTAGCATTTATTATGTGGGTTTTGTGTACATTCTGTGTCAATCGATATTTTACCCGTTACGGTTTAGCACGAATTATAACGGTATTAGAACTTTATTAGAAATAAAAAAAGGAACATTAAAATGAAAAATTTATTTGATTTGTAACAAAAATTTTTTTTTAATTAAATTTATTGTGCTGGAAGAAGAACACCTTCACAAATACCAAACCCAACGTTAAAATTTGATCCTTCACAAACAGCTCTCATAATTACGTTATCACCGTCTTGTAAAAATTTTCTTTGAGTTCCATCGTTTAAAATTATTGGTTTTGTTCCTTTCCAAGATAATTCAAGGAGTGATCCGAAAGAATCTGACGTCTAAAATTAATTTTAATAAATAATTATAGATATAATTCAAAAAATAAACGTACGTCTCCACTTATTGTTCCACTTGCAACTAAATCGCCTGGATTCATGTTACAACCACTAATACTGTGATGAGCCAATTGTTGTTTAGCAGTCCAATATAAAAATTTATAATTCGATCTGCAAATTGTAGTCGAAGTGGGGGAATTTTGAGGTTTTATATCGACTTGCAATTTAATATCAAAATTAAATGGATCTTTATGGGCTAAATATGGGAACGGTTCGGGATCTTGTGGGAAATTATCAACTTTGAACGGTTCTAAAGCTAGAGTAGTTACAACCCATGGAGTTATCGAAGTTCCTAGATTTTTCGCTGTGAATGGTCCTAATGGGACATATTCCCATTTTTGAATATCACGAGCTTTAAAATAAATAAAAACAGAATTTCTTTAAAACATTTACTTAAAGATATTATTGAAAAATATTACTAACCACTCCAATCGTTCATAAGAACAAATCCAAAGATGTGATCTTGGGCTTTGTTAACGTCGATTCTTTCTCCAAGTTTTGTTGAAGGTCCTCCAACGAAAAATGCCATTTCCAATTCGAAATCCATTAGTTTACATGGTCCAAAAACTGGAGCCGCACCTGTTTTTAAAATTAAAGAATAACTTTAAGTTACAATTTGCCTTAATTTAATTTGTCAGTGAATTTACCATCTGCAACTAAAGTTTGTCCTAACGGTCTTCTAATTGGAGTACCAGAAAGAACAACAGAACTTGCTCTTCCATGATAACCGACAGGAAGATATTTCCTTAAAATAAAAAAAAAACTTAATAATGACAATTAAAAACTAATGATATACTTTTACTACTTTTATTGATATTCTTTCTTACTACTTTCGGGTATTTGCCGTCATCAGAGGAAGTCAAATTAGAAGTTACCTTATATAAATTAACCCTTTGACTTCTGAATACTTTAATGTTTAATGTTTATTTTTCAATAAGGTACAGAAAAGTACAATATATCGTCACAAAAAGAAAATTTAAAAAAAATGCAATTCAAGATTTATAAATTCATTTAAGGAATAAAATTTTCCGTCCGATAGAATATTCTTCACAGTTTTTCTAAATCATTTAGAATTCATTTCCATTATTTCTGGTGATAGAACATTATACAGGGTGTTTAAAAAATATGCGGCAATATTAAAGGGGGTGATTGTCCAGGTCATTTTATACCAAAAAGTTTATAATAAACATGGTATGGGAACACTTCGTTACCGATCTACAGCGTGTTGAAGTTTAATTAAAAACGCAGTAAAAATTTACATATTCTGAACCGGTTCAACGCGTTCAAGCATTACTTCCTGCTGATTTTCCTCCTCGCATTGCATTCTGTCAATGGCTTTTGCAGAAAATGGTTGAAATCCCTTAATTCCTGATGTTGATTCTGTTCACCGATGATGGAAATTTTTCAAGAAATGCAATACACTATTTCCATAATAACCATGTATGGTATGACGAAAATCCACATGAAATTGTTGAAAATCGTTTTCAACATCAGCTTTCTTTGAACGTTTAGCTTGGAATTGTGGGTGACAGCCTAATTGGACCGGTATTTTTACCAGGAAGACTTACCGGAGAGGTGTATCGCAACTTTTTGGAAAACACGCTCCCTGGTTTTCTGGAGGAGGTACCATTAGCAATTGGAGATGTCATGTGATATATACACGATGGCGCACCAGACCACTTTACTCAAGTATCGCATGATTTCTTAACACAAGCATATGGAAATCGCTGGATTGGCCGAGGTGGACCTCACTTATAGCCTGCACGATCCGCGAACTTAAATCCCCTGGATTGTTTCCTGTGGGCCCATTTGAAGCCCTCGGTGTACGCTATTCCATTGGAAAACGTAGAAGACTTAAGAAATCGAATCATTGTTGGGTGCAACTCAATCAAAACAGATCCTAGTATTTTTGAGAGGGTTCGCAATTCAATGAGGAGAATATTGAATTCTTGCATCCGAGCTCGAGGTGGTCACTTTCCACAGTTTTCGTAATTTTTGCTTGGTAAAATTAAAAAGTTTTTGTCCTTGAATAAAACCCTTGTTCTTAAAAAAAATTCTTTTATTACCTATAAACTTTTTTGTTTATAATAAAAATGTTTAAACTTCAACACGGTGTAGATCGGTAACGTAGCATTTTCAGACCATGTTTATTATAAACATTATTGTATAAAAGGACCTGGACAATCGTCCCCTTTAATATTGCCGCATCTTTTTTAAACACCCTGTATAACTTTGCAGCTGTGTTTCTACAGCAGTAGAAAGTTTTTTTTTGCGTTTACGTTACCCGATCATACGGAATCGTTTAATCGTTTCTGTGACGTGTAAAGTAACTATGTTTGTCCGAGTTTATGGAAAATTTACTTCGATATTTGTGAACACTTCTAAACAGGCAATTATAAAACATGACGGTAAAGTCATAACCCCTAATCTCCTATAATGTGTTCTACAACTATCTCGCTGGGATATTCTCAGTAGGATTCGTATGGCTTTCTTTTGAAGCATGAAGACTTTTCCGATTCAGTTGACGCGCCTCACATCATTATGCCATAAGTCACCATACCATGAAAATACGAAAAGTGCACATTTCTCGCTCTTTTGAAGATAAGCTTTTGACCCTAGAATGCCATATACCGGGTGTCCCAGCGGTCCGAAAAAGCTCCATAACTTGCTTATTATTGGAGATATTGACTTTTTTCTTGTTTTGAGTTATAGCTTGAACGGTACTACACATTTCTAAAATATTGCGACTTATATACAGGTGTCTCAAAAGTACAAAAAATACTAAAGTTACTATTTTTTAAATGGAACATACCCGATTTTATTTTATTTTTGAATTCTATGGCAAAATACGATTCACTTTTATAGGGGTCATTTTTGTCTAAACTGCCAACAAATTTGATTTATGGCATTTTTTTGCCAGAATTTCTAAATGCAGTGGTTTGTTCAAAAATTCTTATTTTCAATATCCTTGCCTTGTTGTCAAAGTAAGTAACTCCGTTTGATTGCTGTATGTTTATTGGATTTTTAAAAAGATTACTCAACGACCTGTTTAACCGCATTTGTCTACTGCGTTCTTTCAAAAATGTTAAATTGAAAATGGGGAAGACTTATTCATTTTTAAATAGTAATCCCTGTTTGTTATTATATTGATCAAAAGTTATTCCGGCAAGCTTATTTTAGTTTATTGTGAATGGAAAGTTTGTCAGAATGGGTGATATTTAACTAATTTGACTCAGCATGTTTAAAAATTCGCAGTAAGCAATTGCAACTAAGCAGGTGATTGAGTAAACATTTAAAAGATGCAGCAAACATTTAGTGATCAAACAGCGTCACCTTCTTTAAAGTTAAAATAAAAATTTTGGAACAGACCATTGCATTTCGAAATTTTGGCAAATAAACTGTTATAAATCAAATTTCCTCACAGTTTAGGTAAAAACGACCTTTATAAAAGTGAATCGTATTTTACCATAGAATTCGAAAATTAAATAAAATCGGGCACGTTCCATTTAAAAAATAGTAACTTTAGTATTTTTTGTACTTTTGGGACACCTGTATATAAGTCGCAATATTTAAAAAATGTGTAGTACCGTTCAAGCTATAACCCAAAAAAAGGAACAGGTCAATATCTCCAATAATAAACAAGTTATGAAGCTTTTTCAGACCGTTGGGACACCCGGTATGTTAGCATTCTAGGGTTAAATACAATTTTTAAACAATACAGAGAATTTGCTAATCTTTGTTTTAGTTTTGTTATATAGCCCAGCCATGTGAGCGTTTCGTTCAAGGTAATACCCAGGAATTTTATTGTATGATTTGCTCCTTCGCCTACTCGTTTAATATAGAAGGTGAGTACTTTAGTTTTATCAGTGTTCAGTTTTAATTTATTACTGCTAAACCAGTCTTCTGCTTCAGTTAGGCCCTCTTTCGTTTTTTCTTTCAAAATTTCCGTATTTGTATCTCTATTTATAAATGAAGTGTCATCAACGTACAAGCACATGAGGTAAGCAAAAAGTTTGTAATAATATTCTCTGGTAAGTCGTTCACGTACAAAAAATCACAGAATGAGCCTCAATACCGATCCCTGGGGTACACCTGTCTTTAAGTGTTTCAATTTTGACTGACAATCTTTTCGGTATACACATTGCTTCCTTTCGGACAAATAGGATTTAATTATCCCCAACGCTCTATGCTGACAATTGTATCTGTAATGCGAAACCCTTCGCGTCAACGGCGTGCTGCTGTCAATAATTATCGCTGGGGGCTAAATAGTTTTTCATGCAAGCTGAATCTATTCCGTGATGTGTTAAATTACAATATAATACTTAATCCAGTTACTACTATTTAATTCACAGTCTATGAACACATATGCGTGATTACAGTCATAACTTTCCATGGGCACACATATGCGCTCGTAGCAGTCAAAGGGTTAAAACTATAATCGATTTCCAAAGTACATATACACGTTAAAATTTACAGTTATAAAATTAAAATATACGTTACTAATACTGCCCTCATAAAGAAGAACGCGGTATGTCACAAAAACATGAAACTGAGAAAACACGTTTTTTGTGTTCTCTCTCAGCCTTTAGATATATGCCAGAAAACTTTACTTTCTTGGGTGAATACCTTTGTTTTGTGACTATAGTTTATTCGATAAAATTAGTTATTACACGATTAAATAGATGTACAATAAACCATATTACGCAGTTAACGCAAATTTGAACAATTTTGAACATACCGCGTTTATCCTTATGAGGGCAGAATAGATGTCGGACATGTCAATATTAAAAACATTTAATTTTATAACTGCAAATTTTAACGTCTAATTATACTTTGGGAAAATACATCGGTCTTTGATTGTCATTATTAAATTTAATAAATTGGTAATATCGATCACAAATTCAACTTTAACTCATTAGAAAAAAAAGTTTATTATTTTTTGAATTTTATTGTTGCAGGTAAAGAACGAAAATACGGGTTAAAACAGTATTTACTTAAAATAATTTTTGACAACTTAGGTAGTTAGGTTTCAGTGCGATTGCCTTCAGATCATTGTATTAAAATTAAACCCTGAGCACATTATTTCAGTATAAAATAAAATTTGTAATTTATTTAATGCCATTTAAATTACAACTATCCAATTTTTGAACAATTCGAATTCATTTCAACATTTACGGTGTTCTTTATTTATACTTATGTATGCTCTTTCAGGTTGATTTTGACGCGATATCCTGATGGTAGTAATTAAGCCGAAACCTAGGTTGTTAAAAACTATTTTAAATATATACAACTTCAGCTCCTATTTTCGTTATGTAATTGATCCATTTAATTCATCTCGTTTTCAAAATAATCAATTCAAATATTTTTAACTAAACTGTCTCAAGAAGTTCTTTAAGCAAAGTTCTAAGTAGAGCTTAATTTGGAAACAATTTTTTTTGAGATTTTGATATTTCTTATTGAGAAAAGATGAATGTTTCAGAACAATTCAGAACAAATAGAAAAAGATTAATTACCAATTTGGCATTAAAGCGTTATCTTTCCCTCTAAACATAATCCCAACGTTTGTTGCATGATGAATAGAAGAATAAAAATCGGTGTAATCGCCGATTTTTGCTGGGAGGTGCATCGTTACATCTTTTTGCAAATAAAAAACCCTAAAACATTCAACGACTAATTTTGTTTCTAACAAAAAATTTAAATTTACTTTGAAAATATATCTGGGTTTTGCAAAGTTTTGTTGTTAACACTTAATAAATCTTGGAGTTTTTCTCTTGCTTCTTTCCAAGCTTTAGGTTCTAATCCCATAAAATTATTCAAGGTCGTCTACAAGAAAAACATACTCAAGTTCAAGGAAATTAATAATAAAAACGTTTTTACCTCTTGAAAAACATTTTGGTGATTTTTTAATTCTGGACCATCAAATAAATGAGAGATTTTTTTAAGATCCAAAACTTTATCTCCTATTGCGACTCCTATTCTATGAGTATTCTAAAACAATTTCAAAATTAATTATTTAGATTTAATATTTTAATTAAAAAAAAATAAAATTACAGTTTTCTGTTCATATAAATCAAATCTCCAAGAGATGGAGTAATTAATGCTAAACGTAGATAAAATAATGACCTTAATTTTAATTAATTTATAACTAATACCGGTGCAAGTGTAAATACTTACATCATCAGAAGTAGAAAACACTCCGTAAGGTAAATTTTGAATTGGAAAATCGGAAAATTGTGGATATTCGATAAAACACTTCATTTTAGAAATCAGAAAAGTAAGCTTGGTTGTAAAAGTTCCACCGCTAAACACACACTGAGACCGGAATGTTGTTTATCTGGTGTTTGGTGTGGTGTAACTTAATGGAATATTCAAATTAAGTAGTTGTATAATTTGATAATACAGGTTTCTTGGTTTAAGGTCACGCTAATGCGGAACTCAAAGTCACCACACCTGATTATTTGTATTTCTTGTTTCTGAGTTGAATTTGAAATTTAAATTATAATTACTTTTACTACTGGTTTAATACTTTGAAGGAAAATAAAAAAAAAATACTTTAACTGGTTTTTAAAAATTTTCCTTCAAAATATTTCTTAATTATTTAATAAAATAAAACAATGAACTGTACACATTTTTATTAATTATCAATGAAATTCTGTTACATTTGCGTTTTTGTATTTCTTCTTTTCCGCAAAAGTGAGACGTCGATGACACAAGCAGCTAAACGAACACTAAAACAAGATATTAAATACTTTACAATTCCCTAGTTTCTTCCTATTTACTTTTACTTCAATTTCACACTTAAACTCTACAATAATTACACATTGCGACTAACGCTTTTTTTGGAAGACTTTTGTATTTTGTTGTTTCGCGCATGATATACAATATTGTGATCAGTCAACAACGGTAATTTTTTTTGTTTAGATATTTGTACACTTATATTTTTGAAATCACGGCCTTTGTTCATCGTTACACCGTCGTATTTTTGGGTTTTTCCTTTAGATAACAGTCGTCGTTAAATAATTTTTTTGCCATAGGATTCATATTTATACAAAGGTAATCTAAATAATTGTGTAATATAATTCTTTATGATAAGATTAAAATTGTTTCGTTTGTTGGGGAAAATCTAACAAGATATATAGATATTAGTGAAGCAATAACATTTTGTTGTACAGTATGAGGCGGTCAAAGCTCTTTTTTTAAATAAAGAAAAATAAATAAATTAAAAGTAGATAAACTTATAGGAAGGAATATGTAGTATATGAGTGGAAATTTGTTTTGAAACAATTTAATTTTTAAAAACCAGTTTTTGTAAATGATGAGAGTTGTTTTCCAAGCATATTGTGAGTATTTTATGGAAATTCTCACTTGTTCGTCACAGTATCGTTCTTGTACTGACAAGAATTTCTATTTCAATATGCACCTTCTTCAGTAGTCATTAGGCAAAGCTTATTTTTTTAATTGGGGTTTAATAAGCCACGATAACAAAGAGGGGGGATTTAACAAAGATTTAATTTCCAAGCAATCAAAAGAGTACAAAACATACAATTAAGTATAATTCTTGGGAATTCAACCAAAAAGGGGAGAAATCAAAAAACCTCCTTTTTTTCAAGCCAAGCTTTCGATCTAATTTACTACGATCTTCTTCAGGGTTTAAAACAGAGGTGAGCGTGTATGAAATGATGTCATTTAAAAATAATCCCCGGAACTTCGAACATTAAGGCAAACAAGTTAAAATTTGTAGCACTGAATTAAACGATGGATTAAGCGCGTGGCGAAAACTCGCACATTCAACAAGTGTCAATAACTTAAGACGCCACTCTGTGTCACTTTTCGCCACACGCTTAATCCATCGCTTAGTTCTGACCTACAAATTCAATGTATTTTAAATTGTTTGCCTTAATGTTTGAAGTTCCGGGGATTATTTTTAAATGTCATCGTTTCATACACGCTCACCTCTGTTTCAAACCCTGAAGAAGATCGCAATAAATTAAATCGAAAGCTTGGCTTGAAAAAAAGGAGGTTTTTTGAATTCTCCCCTTTTTGATTGAATTTCCAAGAATTACACTTAATTCCTAATGTGCACAACCAGTACTTCCACTCTTCTTAAAACATACAATGTTAGACCAAAGAACAACTGAGCTTTGGCTATTAAAACATTTTACCTAAATGGCAAAAGTTACATAGCCGTACAATCAGCGTAAACAGGGTTGAGTTTTTGAAAATTAATTCTTGTAAATGACGAAAGTTGTTTTCCAAGCAAATGTGAGTTTTTTATGGAAATTCTCGCTTATTCGTCACATAGCATTCATAGCACTCATTTCTAAGCAATCAAAAGAGTAGCAAATATACAATGTTGGACCAGAGAATAACATTTTAATCTTCTGCCTCGAGCTCGTATATCACACAGAAAACAATTAAGAATGAGATTGATAGCTTCGAAGTAGATTCGACAACAAGAAAGAGGGGAAGTAAAGTTAGGATTATTCCAACTCTTGAGACTGTGAAAACTGCCCGAGCAGCGACTGAAAGAATTTCTCGAAGATATTGCTCAGTGCCTCAGAATTCTTTTCTTGTAAGGAGACTTCACGACTTTGGAATCGCCGACTTTAGTGAAAGTGGTACCAATCGATAGATATTGGTACATAATACAAATGTGTAAAATATTAGGGCACACTATTCAGGGGTTCGCAAATAAATCCACTCTTACGATCGCCAAAAAAGTTTGAACGACTTATATGTCAACGTTAGACCACTCCCCTTGAAATCCGCCCTTAGCCAAAGAGCAATCTGTCAGCTTTCAGATTTAAAAGTCGATGGTTCGTATAAAATAATTATTTTTTTCCTTAATTTATAAAACATTATAAAAATAAAATGAAGTATTGCATTAAAAATAAAAATTAAGGAAAAAAATAGCTATTTTATTCGGGATTCGAACCATCAATGTTTGCATCTGAAAGCTGACCGATTGCCCTTTAGTTATGGGCGAACTTTTAGGGTTGTGATCTAACACTGACATGTAAGTCATTCGAACTTTCTTCGCGATCGTAAGGGTGGATTTATTCGCGAACCACTGAATAGTGCGTCTTAATATTTTACACATTCGTACTATGTACCAATGTGTATCGATTGGTACCACTTTCATTAAAATCGGCGATTCCAAAGTTTTGAGGTCTCCTTGTAAGATATATTCGTTGCCTTAAAATGCTCCTCTTAGACTTTAAAATTGAATCTTATGCTGGACGAGCACAACAGTTGAAAATGAATATTGAAGAGGAAATTCCTGCTATTTCATCAGCTATACTGAAGACGAGCAAGTGAAAGTTTTTATAGAAAGCTTCCAATATACTTGGAAAATAATAGTCGTTAAAACCAACAACTTGTAAGACTAGAACCAACATTAGCACTAACTCTAACACTATACCTAGAATTATGAGCTTTCGGGTTTAGTCCTGGGTATTTTGAAAAGGCGTTTGATGTTTCGAATGCCATGTTGCAAGCTTCTTCAGAAGACTCTCGAAGTTAGAAGTCACTTCGGTAGCAACATGACATGTAAAACATCAAACACCGTCTTCAGAGGACCCTCGAAGTAAGAAGTTACTTCGGTTGCAATATACCATCCGAAATGTCAAACACCTTGCTCAGAAGACCCTCGAAGTTAGAAGTCACTTCGGTTGCAACATGCCATCAGAAATGTCAAACACCTACTCCAGAAGACCCTCGAAGTTAGAAGTCACATGGTTGTATATTGGCGTTCGCAATGTCAAACACTTTAGTCAGAAGACCCTCGAAGTTAGAATTCACGTTGGTTGCAACATGCCATCCGAAATGTCAAACACCTTGTTTAGATGACCCTCGAAGTTAGAAGTCACTTCGATTGCAACATGGCATGTAAAACACAAAACACCTTCTTCAGAAGACCCTCGAAGTTAGAAGTCACTTCGATTGCAACATGCCATTCGAAATGTGAAAGATCTTCTTCCGAAGACCCTCGAAGTTAGAAGTCACATGGTTGTATATTGGCGTTCGCAATGTCAAATACTTTATTCAGAAGATCCTCGAAGTTAGAAGTCACTTCGATTGCAATATACCATCCGATATGTCAAACACCTTGTTTACAAGACCCTTGAAGTTAGAAGTCACTTCGATTGCAACATGCCATTCGAAATGTGAAAGATCTTCTTCCGAAGACTCTCGAAGTTAGAAGTCACATGGTTGTATATTGGCGTTCGCAATGTCAAATACATTATTCAGAAGATCCTCGAAGTTAGAAGTCACTTCGATTGCAATATACCATCCGATATGTCAAACACCTTGTTTAGAAGACCCTTGAAGTTAGAAGTCACTTCGATTGCAACACTGTATGTAAATCATCAAACATATTCTTCAGAAGACCCTCGAAGTTAGAAGTCACATATTTGTAACAGGGTATCCGAAATGTCAAATACTTTATTCAGAAGATCCTCGAAGTTAGAAGTCACTTCCATTGCAACATACCATCCAAAATGTCAAACACCTTGTTTAGAAGACCCTTGAAGTTGGAAGTCACTTCGATTGCAACACGGTATGTAAAACATCAAACACCTTCTTCAGAAAACCCTTGAAGTTAGAACTCACTTCGGTTGTAACATGTCATCCGAAATGTCAAACATCTTCTTCAGAAGACCCTCGAAGTTAGAAGTCACATAGTTGTAATATGGCATCCGAAATGTCAAACACTTTATTCAGAAACTCCTTGAAGTTAGAACTCACTTCGGTTGCAACATGCCATCCGAAATATCAAACACCTTGTTTAGAAGACCCTCGAAATTCGAAATCATTTCGGTTGCAAGATGATATCATATTCGACACATTAAACACCTTTTCAGAGGACGTACGGCTAAACTCGAAAGCTCCTAGTTCAAGATCTAGTTTTAAAATTAAGACTAATTAACATTATCATGAGTTAAGAAGAGTGGAAGTACTGGTTGTATACGTTAGGAATTAAGTATAATTATTGGGAGTTCAACCAAAAGGGGAAAAATAAAAAAAAACATAAAAATCCAAAAAAAATGTTTTGATTTCTCCCATTTTGGTTGAATTCGCAATAATTATACTTAATTATTATCATGAACAGAACTAACATTCTAGTCTTAATTCCGTTAACATTAGCCGTGAAAACCTTCATGTTTACAATGGTCATCATTTACAAGAACTTCATCATTTACAGGTTTTCAAAAATTGAACCATTCTTCCTTTAAAAATAAATTTCCATCTATCTACCACATAATACTTCCAAAACATTTGTTATTCTCTTTTATTTTAGTTATTTTCTGCTAATTAAAAAACGGAGATTTGACTGCTCCACCCCGTATATTGTTTTGAGATCAATAGCGAATAAATAATATTTTTTTGGCAGTCGTTTAGGTTTTTAAAATTTCTCTATATAAATGAATATTAAACACAAACTCAACAGATTTGTACAATCGGGATATACATACAATGAGCGAAGCGAATATATTATACATTTTCAAATAATTAATTAATCCTCTTTTTCTATACAACATTATTGCGTTAGCTACACATTTTTTTGGTTAATCGATTTAATTACCAGTATTAGAAATATACGCTATAGCACATTTATTTATATTTTTGTTGTGATTTTTTTATTCTTTGCTCAAAATTTTTTTTACACTTATTCGATTCTTCTTGAACGATACGATTATTTAGAGTTTTTTTTCAGGAAGACTCGTTTTTTTAGTTTTTTTTTTTAATTATTTGCAACATTTACAACAGACAGTAATGGATTTTCTTCTTTGAAATATTTTCAAAAATCTCTTTTGTGTATCTTATAAATTAGTTTAACGATAATTTCTAATAACTACCGTGATATGTTTTTATACTGATAAAATTGGTTGTTTTATTTTGAATTTTCTTTGTATTTTTTTTTCGTTTATTATTTTTTTAGTTTTTTTCTTTCACATAAATTTTTTATTAAAAGATTTTAATATTCGAATTGTTTAAATTGACGTTTTAATTTTAAATATTCAAGAGCTAATAATAATAAACTGATTATTTAGTAAGTATTTTTATGAATTTTTTAATATTAGCTTTAATTGACTTTGAGTATTTTTTTACTGTGAACAATAATTACTGTTTTAATTTACTTAATAATCATTTTTAACTACAAACTTTAAAATCGTAAGTCATCGCAATAATTAACAATAATAAAAAAGATGAATCAAATTTAACGATGATATGTAACGATTTGATATGTTTTTACATCTAAAAAAAGAACTAATTAATTAGATGCACTCTATCCTCAATAACATTCCTCAAAAATTTTAACTTTTTTTTCAATAATCCAACAAACCATCAAAAACCAACCGACATCTATCAAACATCAAGAGATTTTTTAAAAATTCTTCAAAGAAGAAGCTTCAAGTTGAGATAATATACGTTTAAGAGTAGGTACATGGAAGAAAGTAATTTAAATAGTTAATCTAAATATGGTCAACAACTATTTTGGGTGTCACTTATAGATTGTGTCCAAGTCGGTCCATTTCAGCCAAAAGGAAATCGACGTCGCTTTCTTTAACGGCCGCCGATGAAATTATATTCCTGAAAAAGTTTGGTCTTCTATCATCTGGTTGATAGCCGACCATTAATGTTCCACTTTCCATCATACGAGCTTTTAAAATTGGACATATCTAAAGAATATAAATAAATTAAGTTGAATTCAAATTTATTTTTTTAAAATATATACTTTTCCAAGTTCAGCTTCTCTAGCTGAAGTATGAGGCATCTTCCTTAGTCTAGTTGGAATATACCAAAAGCTCACATTAACCATTTCCGGTTCCATAATTAAATAGAATTTATCCGGTTGTTCTTTAATTCTTTTTACCATGTATTCCGAAAGTTCCATTAATCGATCCATGTGTTTTTCAAAGCCTTCATCACCCTATAAATAAAATAATCCTTTTAAATTAATTTTTTCCCCATTCATTTGTATATCTATCTAATCGAACTATCTTTAAATTTCATTGTAAGTTAGATTAAACTCAAGTCTAATTTTATCTCGGTCACAATCTCACTCTGAGAGTGTGAAAGGTAGAAGTAAATATACCTCACGTCTACGTACGCGTTCGAAAACTTGCCTAACTATCTCAAATAAGCGAGTTAATGATTTTTTAAAAAATAATTTGATCCCCTGATCGAAAGACGAGCGCGAAAAAATGTTATTAAGTCCTGATTCAAGCCTCTAAAGGCGATTTTAAGCGCCGGCGTTGATATTTTGTAGTTTGGAGACGGGTTTCGTGTCCCCAGTGGCGCAATTGGTTAGCGCACGGTACTTATAGGACAGTAGTCGTGAGCAATGCCGGGGTTGTGAGTTCGAGCCTCACCTGGGGAATCTTTTTTCTACATTTTTTTTTTATTCTAAAAAAGAACTACTCCTCCCAAACCAGGATTTTTTAAAATAAAGGTTTTAAACAAACTGATGTAACATCTTTATGAATTAATCAATACATAAAATGGATTTTTACTGTTTAGCTAGATATCCACAAGGAGATTAAAATCTCATTAGAGTTTTGTTACATAAGAACTTTATCACGTTGTCAGATATATTTCTACAAAACATACAAAGTTTTTTGAAACATTCGAGTTCAGAAAATTTTCTCTCATGATATAAGATGTCACCAAATATGAGGAGCTCATTTTCATAACGCAACAAGTCCATAAATTTCATTTGTGAAATAGAGGTGGCTCTAGATGTTTCAAACCGTTTTCCTTACTTTCCTGAAATTTATCTTTTGATTCATATATCTTATTACAAAACGCAATGTTTCATATTTAAATAAGTCCTTACATGCGCTTTATATTATTATATTATTTTGATATTACGACAAAGAATCCACATTTTTATGTTTGAGCTGAAGACAGTGCAAGTTGTGTTTCTAATGAAATTGGCTCTGCTCTTCTAAATTTTCTTAGAAACCCTCATTTTGATAAATCTATTTCAAAGATTCGCCTATTTTGTAATGGACAAAATAAGAATGGTCACATTCTACATGCTCTGATGTTCTGGGTAAGTAAGAAGGCGTCACATAATATTTCTGAAATTACATTAACGTACCCTGTAAGAGGCCATTCGTACTTGCCTGCTGTTTGAATATTTGGTCGTGTTGAAAAGAAATTGCGTCGGCATGATCGCATTGTTCTACCAAATGATTATATTAATATTTACAAGTCATTTGGAACTGTGCACGGATTAGGAAAGGATTGGAGTGTATTCGATTTGAAAGGTTTGCTTAATGCTTTGAAAAAATATGATGATATGAGCGCACAAAAAATCGTTACTATTAAAAGAAATATCACAAAGAAACAAGTAGTTGTGAATCTTCAAGTATTGTATAGAAATCAAAATTTGTCAAAAAAGCACAGACTTTTTTTAAACGGGGCAAAACTCTAAACAATATAGTTTTAAACGATATTGCTGAAAAATCGTAAATAACAACTGATAAAGGCAGAGCATTTAACAAACTTTTAATAGCTGCATTCGGAAATAATTGGATTATGGATCCGAATTTACAATGGTATTTTCAGATGTTACAAGGAGTTCTATTGACAATATAGTTACAGAAGAAGAGAACAGAAAGAATCAGAACTGTTCAGGAAGAAACAGAACTCCAACATTAACTACTCTACCTACAACATAAATGCTAATGTTTATGTAAAAATTCCAAATAGTTTCTGCTTATGTAAAAATAATTTTTTTTTTTTCAAAACGAAATAAGTGCGATTTTATTATTCAAAAGGAAACAATTCCAAACTATAATTGAGAAAAATAATTATTACATTAAAATATTGATTTCAAAAATTGGTGTATATTTACACTAGAACATTATAACAACCCAATTATGAAAAATGTAGAAAATGGACTTGTTGCGTTATGAAAATGAGCTTCTCATATATTGTTTCCACATTTGCCAATATGTTGAACCAGAAACAACAATTTGTGTTATGGAGTGATTTTATAAAAAGATGTCATTAAAAAATGGTAAACAAAGCTGCAACTTATTGCCTTACATCAGACAGGAAAAGATCGATGATTTCGATAGGTTTCTATTTTTATATTTTTCGAAGAAGCAGTCTGACAAATTAAGATAAGACTTATATCGGGTGTTCATTTAAATTTATGCTCAAGTGACAGATGGATTTTACTATACTTCATTTAATAACTAGGAGGAGTGATTTGAATTTTGCGCGCCAAAATAGTGAAATATTATTGGTCGCTCCGCAGTCAAGTTTACGAAGACGAAAAAATTGGTTTTTGTCGTTTATTGTTTTTAACGTTTGAGGTTAGGTGCACTACCTAATTTGTCAACTTGTTTCTCGCTTTTTCGTTGTGCTTAACTGGTTGCGATCAAAAAATATTAAGTTCGAAGAAGGTATGGTACGATGTCATCTGTTGGATATAATACGTCAACATAAGGAACGTCTTTTGGATAAATTTTGAACAATGTACCTATAGATAAACGGCCATAGAGATATTTGGTATGTTCTACAATACTACGCTTAAACGCTTGGTGTTTTGTTGGTTGCATAAATGTGACTGGTTTGAAGTTTAGAATTCAAATTTGCCGCTAAAAATGTTTAGTGTATTTTTTAGTTACTTTTTCCTATGTAAATGGGGTTTTGAGATTCACTCCTCCTAGTTATTAAATGAAGTATAGTGTTTTTAACGTATATGTAATAATATTTATTGAAGTAATGTTATAAGTTATAACATTAAAACGTTTAGTAGGTTATAAGGAACAAGAAAATGAGTTGTTTATGTAAATTTATCTCACAAGGAGACCTTACGACTTTCCCCTCACCGATTTTAACGAAAGTGGTACCAATCGATAGATATTGGTACATAGTACAAATGTATAAAATATTAGGGCGCAATACTCAACGGTTCGCAAGAAAATTGGTGTTAAAGTATGTAATCGGCTTATATGTCAATGATTTGTCATTTCCCCTACAACCCCCCAATAGCCATAGTGGAAATATATCGGTTTCCAGATCCATAGTACGGTGGTTCGAATCTCGAATAATACATTTTAATTTCCTTTTTTTATACAATATTCTAAGTTTTTTTTATAACATGTTGATGTAATATTAAAATATTTTTAAAATAACATGAAATATTGTACTCAAAATAAAAATAAAAAAGTTATTGTTCGAGATTCGAACCACCACTATGGATCTGGAAACGGATATATTTCCACTATGGCTATTGGGGGGTTGTAGGGGAAATGACAAATCATTGACATATAAGCCGATTGCAAACTTTAACACCAATTTTCTTGCGAACCGCTGAGTATTGCGCCCTAATATTTTATACATTTGTACTATGTATTAATATCTATCGATTGGTACCACTTTCGTTAAAATCGGTGAGGGGCAAGTCGTAAGGTCTCCTTGTCAGATGTGTTTCCACAAAATGTAGGTACATATTTCTTTGAAATATCCCAGTTCAGAAAATTTTCTCTCATGATCTAAGATGTCTCCAAATACACTGTTTCCACATTTGGCAACATTTTGAACCAGAAAGAAAAAACAATTTGTGCTATAGAGTGTTTTTATAAAAAGTCAACAAAAAGCGATAGAAAAAGGCTGCAACTTATTACCTTACATTAGATAGGAAAAGATCAGTGATTTCCGAAGATTTCTATTTTTGTACTTTTCGGACGAGCAGTTCCACAAATTAAAGTAAATCTCTTATAATTCGATTAACTACAATATCATAGTTCTTGTCAAATTAATAATACATTCTTTGGAATTTTCCAAATTTTTGTATAGGTCTCAGATTTCAATGATTTTTGGAAAGATATGTATAAAACATTATAAAAGAAAAAAAGAATGCGAACGTTGATTAAGAAAGTTATCATGTATTGCAGGTTATGGAGATTAAATGTACTTTTTGCAAGTGTGAATTACTTTTCTAAAGCTTTTCTGTGGTGTTTTTTTTCTTTTATGACGTGTTATACGTATTCTTCTAGCTATTCCAAAAATCATGGAAATCTAAGATCTATAGAAAAACTTGGATTTACCCCATTCTTTTTTTAAACATTATTTTTTTACTAGCAGGACTCATTTTTAGCGAAACCAAATGATTATCTAACGACACGACAGTAAAACTCATCTGCAGCGCGTGTAATAAATCGAAATCTTCATGCGAAATTGACAGGACTTGTCTTTACACGTTGGAACTTGTTGAAGAAATAAAACTCACATGACAAGTTGTTTCACGAGATTATATCAGGTATATCACGTATTTTAGTTTCTATTTCTACAATGAAATTTAAGTTATACTACGATTTTTATTTCACGAGCCAAAAATCTCGTGAAATCTTCTCATCGTGGATCACTAAGTGTTCTCAAGGAGACTAAAATTTCATGACAACTTCGTCTCATAAGAAATTGATATCAGATATGTTTCCACGGAATGTAGATATTTCTGTAAAACACCCGCGTTCAGAAATTTTTGTTTCATGGTACACCAATACCTCGCTTTACGTCGTTTCATTTTGCATTTTGCCGCAATTGCGTAGCTGCTTAATTAGTACTAATTTTCACTGTACGTCGTTAGATTTTCGAGATTGCGTTGTTTTGGGTTCGAATATTTAATTTTTTTGTATTTTTTTTTTGAAATTTTCTTTTTTCTAAAAGATGACACTACTTTTGTTTCTAATTGCACCATGCCATCAAAACTCGGGGATAGAGAGTCTATTTTTGAAGGTATGGTAGAGACTGATATAATTGAATTGCTAACCTCGCACAACCAAGTATTCTCTAATGAAGAACTATTAAAAAACAGTGAACGTTCAGTAGAAATATCCGAAGAACAAAATTTAGCCTTCAAACAAATTTCGAAAGCGACGTGTTTGGTTGACAAAGCTATGGAGATTTTTTAAAAAACGATCCTGAGAGCGGAAGAAGTTTTAAAGTGCCCCAGGCAGTAGCTACGAATATCAATTGCTACAAGGACTTACGACAACAGCTATTATGGATTTTACATGGTTTTCTATAGAAAATCTTAATTCACTTTGCGTGGTATCAGTTTGCGTCGTGTTTTTTTGGAACGTAACCCCGATGCAAAGTCAGGTATTGGTGCATTAGATTTCTCTTAATACGTTATTTCCACAGTTGCCAATGTTTTGAACTTGAAAGAAACAACAATTTGTGTTATCTAATAATGTTATAAAAAGATTTTTACAAAAAACTTTTTAGACTTTGTTCTTTAATGAGATAATTAAAAAGTATCAATTAAAACTTTTAAAAACAAACCTTAGCTCTCCATTGAAGCCACAGTTTAAAAATATCATTATGACGTCCGCATTGAATGACTTTATCGCCGGTATCGTATTGAATGTCGTACAGCTTATCCTGCATGAACAAATAATCGGCGGACATGGAGTTACAGCTCAATAGCAAACCCTGAAAAACAAACAAAAACAAGCGTAAACAACAATCGTAAACTTTGTTCTATAATCTGGATTTTTTTCCTTCTCGATCCATTGAATTAACAACGCCCTTTTTGTGTCGGTATAGGGTCCGACTCACGAACCTTATAACGCGATGGAGGAACGTCTGGAATGTTAAATTGAAAATTCCGCAACTCCGAACAACGACCGAAGGGTCGGAACTGTTCGAAACATTCTTTCATTTCATCCATTGTAATAATATTCCCTAAGCTATTTATTTTCCAGAACATTATTTTTTACTTTCAACAATAAAAATTTAACAAAAAACGAAATAATGAGCTTACATTTTCTTTGAAGTGAATGGTTGAACATTGTAGTAATGCACCTTGTAATTTATGAGGATTCCAAGTTACCGAATGAGCTCTGAAATAAAAGCACATAATTACTTAGGATTTTAACATTTTTTAAATAAAGTTCTTTTATAGTGGATCAGCTGGTGTAAACTGACGTTGAGTTTGTACTTTGAACTTTCAACAAACGAACAACCATCTGTGAGTTTCCCACGGATTGAGATTAAGCTCGAGTTTAAACTTGCGAGACACGCTTTTGCTCTTTGTAGAGCGGAATGCGAGTTGCACAAAGGGGAAATCGGTGTGTAATCATACGGGCTGGTTAATTAAACTTTAAAGTCTAACAAATTTAAAAATTTCATTTTAAAACTATAAACCGTATTGATCCAGTTCGAAACATAAAAAAGAACCATCCCCAAAGAAACTGTGGTAAGCCGATAAGAGACCATTCAATTTGCATTTTTAGGGTCTCTTCAAGACACCCCAAAATAAGTAAAGTAAAAAAAAGCAATTGGGTTAAAACACAGTTCCTGTTCATTCTTACTTTTATACCTGTTAAAAAATCCTCCTCTAATCTTTTAAAAATTGTTTCACCAAGCTTAATTTACGTTTCGGTCTAAATTTCTTTTTGGTGGTAGCTCAGTTTCGAACAGAGGGGTAACCGATGTTCGCAGTTGGCACTTGGAGCCCCGTTATTAATTACACCACCATCAATCACCTAACGTGGCGGTTGAGGGTTACAACAACTCCCGCTGTTACACAAAGTGTCACTTTAAAGCGATACTGCTAACATTAAAAAGTTCTTGATACGCGAATTCTGGATTAATCTATCCGTCAAAAGACTTACCTTTCGACGCCGGAAAGACGGGGATGTCGGTATTTTTTCGAAAGTAGAAGACCTCCACCCCAAGCAGCCTAAAAAAGATGTTAAATTCGAAAATATAAAGTTATTTATAATAACGTTAACAGAAATTTTATGGCTAAAATACAGATTTATATAACTATACAGTCAATTTAAAAAAATATATATTTAAAATACTAATTGTTATTGAGACTTGAAATTATCTGAGGATTTACTTTGAAAATTAATCTTTATTTTTACCAAAAATGAATTTTCTCCGATTTTTAGTTTTTTTTTCTACAGAAATGAAATTCTAACCTAACTTAATTTACTTGTCCATTAAAACTTATCAATTTTAAAAAATTCATATCCAAGAAAATAATCGTTGTTGATATTTCAAATTTTATGACGATTTAGATCAAAACATAATCTTTATTTATACCGAAAATGAATTTCCTGCGATTGTTAGTTTTTTCGTCAGGAGAAAAATTCTAACCAAACTAAATTTACATGTTGATTAAGGCTCCTTATTTGATAGCATCAACGTAGTTTACTAATAACTTCTTTATTTATTAACGCATTGAACTGATTTTTTGTGTGCAGGTTTCTATAACAATTCTACATCCGGGAAAACAACAAAAAATAAAATTTGAAGAGAAATGTTACTTTATCTCTTAAAGTATTGGGATTTTCGCGTTTTTTCTTGTTTTCCCGGATGTAAAATGAAAGAATAGAAACATTTTTCCTTTATCATTTTTTCGAAATATCAACAATAAGCACGTGATTAGTAAACTACGGTTTAACATGAAATTTAAAAGGTTCGGAATATTTCTGGTTGTAAAGATCTCACGAGTTGTGATTGGTTTAACACGTTAAGTGCCATGTCAGTCATCGATGACTGACACCGAGCTTTCCGTTCAGGCCGCGTCAGTTATCAGTGACTGACACAACATTTCATTCTGACCAAGAGTGACTGACAGTGGCTTGACGGGGAAGTCGTTATAGAACCGCGTGGCACTCAACGTGTTAAAAGAAGTGTGGGCCGACGTGCCCGCTTCTCTGTTAAAATCACTGTGTAACCAAACAAAACACAGGCACAAAAACGATATCTTTGGAGATGAATAATATCGACTCCGATATTTAATTCTTTCTGCCAGTTGAAGTAGATTTTTCTACTTTCTGGGTTAGTTTTAGAAAAGTAACATGTATGGTATTTTAACGTTTTCAATAATTATTGATAAGTATAAAAACCCTCCGAACACAGGGTTTTCGTTGTGATTAGTCAATCCGATTAATAACTTTTTTCTTTGATATGCGTGTGCGTCACATTTTGATCGGATGTTTACACAAGCATGTTTTTCGCCAAAAAGACCAAACATACGCAAGCATGTTTTTGGCCAAAAACACGCTTGTGCAACAGTCTGATCAAAATGTGGTGCATAGATTAAAGTGTTGTGGGCTGTCACAGATAAGATTCTATTTAAAGGACTTTTTTTTGCAGACGGCAAAAGATATTCGCCAACGAAAACTCGGATTAAGATAGTCCTAGGTCGTCTCTTTCATAATCTGTAGCTCATTTGTTTAATGTTCATCTAATAAGCGCTGCACAAAGCTTTGAAGTCCGGTCATTTTAAGGTGTTGTAGGTGAGGCGACACGTATCATATTTTTTTTCATCGTTAGTGTTAAGATTTCGATGGAAGAAAATCCGGTTTTATATAGCAAAAGGATCAAGCTTTCCGATGGTGCACTTAGATTTTCGCTATTTTTATTATTAACAAGGATATCGTGACGCAAAGTAGATAGGAATATAATGGTTAAAGTTTGTTGCTGGGAGGTTTGTTGCTATCTTCACGCGGGTAAAGCATAAATGATATTGAGAAATATTTTAAATAATAATTGTTTCTAAAAGTTTCTCTTTCATTATTATTAAAAATATCTCTTCCTTCTTTGTTTTACACGAAGAAAAATGGCTCCAGTTAATGTCCCTCCCTTTTTGTATAAAATAAATAAACAGAACGAATATCGATAACAACTTCTTTTGTCGGCTGGTTACTGCGGGCGGTGCTTAAGCGATAACCTAGTCCAGCCTTTTTACTACCGAGCGTCTCACCGCTGCCCCCCTCAGAAACTTTAGGACCGTAGATGAGGAGCCTTAAAACTTGTCAATTTTTAAAAATTCATACAGTAGAAACTCGATTATCCGAGTCGCAATTATTCGATCTCCGGATTAACCGAGCCAATCTAAAGACCCAATGGGCGCTAAAAATAGTCTTTCCTATTCAAAAAAAAATTAAAAGCCATCAGAAGAATTGAAGCAGGAGACACTTAAAAATGTTGCACGAGAGTATGGAATCGGTGATGTAACGGTGGGGGATTGGAAGAGAAACCGTACTAAAATTGAAGATTGGGGTATAAAACAAGCCTCTTCGTCTTCAAAAAGAAAATCAATGAAAAAAGGCTACGATGAAAAGGTCATTGAAGCTTTATTCATGTAGTATAACCAGCAAAGATCAAAAGGTGTGCCTCTATCAGGTCCAATTTTACAACAGGAAGCAATAATGCTTATTAGGCAATTCCCAGCAACACATACGTTTGCGCCAGTTCAGGATGGCTTGACCGGTGGAAAAAACGGTACGGTATACGTCAACTGATCGTTTGTGGAGAAATACTTTCTGCTGATGTGTCATCAATTGAAAAATTTAAGCAGGACTTTAAAAAGCAAATCAAAGATGGTGGGTATACGTACGATCAAATTTATAACTATGATGAAACGGATTTGGATTATAAAATGCTTCCATCACAAACACTGGCATTTTGACAGGAAAAATCAGCTCCTGGGTACAAACGAAGTAAGGAATGGTTAACCGTAATGGCATCTGGCACGCACGCTGGCAATGGTTCTAATGCATCTGGCACGCACAAACTCCCATTGATGGTGATTGACAAGTCAGCACGTCCAACAGCTTCAAAAGACATCTCACCCAAAGCCCTACCAGTTTATTAAAAAAATCAGAAGATCGCTTGGATGAATGCGACCTTATTTACTGACTCATTTAAAGCAATTTTAGCAAAAATATTAAAGCAATTTTATTAATGGACAATGCTCCTTCTCACCCTGGGGAGAAACTTCATGTAGGTAACACTGTTGTAAAATTTTTGCCTCCAAATGTAACCAGCATAGTGCAACCAATAGATCAAGGCGTTCTCGAAAACATTAAAAAAATTACAGACGTTTATATCTTGAACATGTATTACAATACACTGAAAAGGAAAAGTATATTATCAGTGGAATAAAAAGAATTACACTGAAAAATGTTATTTACTGGGTAAGCCAAGCTTGGGATTCCATACGTGGTTCCACTATTAAAAAATCTTCGTCAAAAGTTATATTATATTATATTTATATTCCATTAAATGAATTGGCTTTGAAATGGAGAAGTCGGCGAGAAATGTCTTCTTCAAATTTTGACACCGAGACAGGAGAAGAAGAAGAGCAAAATTTATTTTGAATTAATACAAAACTTAAAAGGTTGCGAAAATGTGACAAGACAAGATATTATTGAATGGGTTACAGTAGATGATTTACAAGAAGAAATGAGTGTTAAAGAACTATTGAATGCCTTTCAGGAAACCAAAAAAATCAAATGACGACAACGACGAAGCCGTGGATGAACAGCCTTCCACTAAGATATACCATCAAGAAGGTTTTGCTTTTCTGGAAAACAGTCTAAGGTATATCGAACAACAATCAGAGGCAACTCCTGCGAATTTCCTTCTTAACAGATGGAGAAACATAGCAACAAGAAAAAGAAGATGCAACACGAAACAGCAGCGCATAAACAATATTTCAATGTTTTATAATATGTATACACATACATATTTACATGTTCAAAACGTTAAGAAACCGATGAAAGTACATTTGTGTTTATTTTTTTTTTTTAATAAAAAATAAATCCGTATTATCCGAGTTTTTAGTTATCCGAGGTGGGTGTCTCCCCACGTTACCTCGGATAATCAGGGTTCTACTGCATATAAAAATTAACTATTGTTGAGACTTGAAATTTTATGACGATTCAGACTAAAATTTAATCTATATTTTTATCAAAAATGAATTTTCTAGGACTTTTAGTATTTCCTCAGAAGAGAAAATGTAACTTAATGTCGATTAAAATTTGTCAATTTTAAAAAATTTATATATAGGAACCTAATTGTTCTAGAGATTTGAAATTTTATGAGGATTTAAATTGAAACTTAATCTTTATTTCCCCCGAAAATAGATTTTCTACGATATTTTATTTTTCCCTCAGAAGAGAAAATGTAAGATAATATCATTAATTGACATTTTTAACATTCTAAAAATTAGGCTACGTCCTAAAAGTAAAATTTTCCTAGAATCACACTATAATTTGACGTTTAGAAATTATAACTTTGTTATATAAAAATTGAAGGCCTATTTAGAACACCTAAAATTTATTTTGATAATAATTGTTGTTTTATGACAGTGCTGCTTAGTGTACATTGCACAATCATGTGCATATGACATGCACATTACTTTCTTAGAGAAATATTCAATTTTAACCAAGCAACGAGTTTATACTTGAAATTTGACTCATTTTCATTACGACCTTTGTGAATAGTTTTTGGGAACCTTAGATTTTTATGTAACAATCAAAATCAATTTATAAACATAAAGAATATATTTATAAATATTGTTCACTTATGACAGCTTAGAATTGCAGGAATAACCCAAAAACTGAAAAGGTTGGTTGAAACTGAAAAACTTAAAAAAAGACATGATTTTTGTGAACCTTAACTCATAATCTTTTTACCAATTTTAAAAAAGCTTTGCATTAAATTGCACTTAAGAACATCTATTTTTGATTAAAAATGTCAAATTATTCCTTCTGCCATGAAATTCAGGCACTTAAAGTTAAACACAAAAAAAATTATTTAACTAGAAAATTATAATGAGTTCGAATTATTTGACATTACTTAACTATCATATTATCGTAACTAGGCACCCAACCATTTTTGCCTTATAACAAAAAATTGCATAACTCCCACACAGTGCACAACACATTTACACAGCAACTGGTACGCGTGGATTGTGCACTATTTGAGCAGCCCTGTTTTATGGTATCAAAATCTAATGTAAGTTCAACCAATTCAATGTCAGGCTCTTATATATTCTTTACTGTTGTCCCTAATGATGATAAGCGAAACTAGTAAGATAATATAACGATCTATCCAACGAAAACTGTCGTAAGTCAAAAATTGTGATTTTGAAATATTTGAAAAGAAAACGGAATTAATTGCTGTTCTTCTATGGTGAATTCTTTCGGAATCCTCTATAAGATATCTATAGCAACCAAGTAGGAAATTTTTACCTACAAAATTTTATTTCTTAAAATGCAATCGATTCAAAACTTTTAAACACTTATATCTGACTCACAATCAGTTCTATCAAAAATGACTTACAATAGTTTTCGTTGCATATGTCGATAAATAATTAATTAACAGTAAAAGTTTTTCAAACATTCCTTCAAAGTAATAGCTCAACTATCAACTTTATGGTTGATAAAATTAAAAAGTAATAACCATACATTATTATTTAAAACTACAAAACAGCGTTAATATTGCTTTAAAAAATGTAACAACCAATAACACACAACCGGTTTTTTCCCAACTCAGATTACCTATATTTTCTTATCCTTTCTTAATTACATGACAAAATCGATGGAACTTACAATTAGTTTTTTTATGAATAAGGTCAAGGTAATTCCAGATCCCTATTGTATACATACGATCAATTCAGTTCAATTCAGCTCTGAACAGGATGCCGGTTAAACATTTAAGTGCAGGTATTTTTATTTAAAACTATTAAACAATTGTATTTTTAAATGCATCAAAATGTCTATCATTTCCAGGGTCTGAATACCCACCAAAAACCAATGATAAACTTCGTTTATATTCGATGGAATATTGTCCGTTTACACACAGGGCGAGACTTGTTCTAAGAGCGAAAAATCTAGATTATGAATTGATAAATATCGATTTAATGAATAAGCCGGAATGGTTGTTTAAGTTACATCCCGAAGGTAAAGTACCCGCTTTAGATGATGGTGGTAAAATTATTGTTGAAAGTTTGGATATTTGTGACTATTTGAATGAAGAGTATCCAAACCCTCCCTTATATCCATCCGATCCGGTAAAAAAAGAGGAAGATATAGCCTTATATGATGTTATTGGAAAGTTACCCGGATCTTTTCTTAACTTGGTACTTAAAAAAGAAATTAAAACACCTCAAGAATGGAAGGATATTTTCATGCCTCACTTAACTAAATTAAATGATGAGTTAAAAAAGAGGGGAACTACTTATTTTGGAGGAGATTATCCTGGAATGGTAAAATTATAATCAATTCTTTGATTACTTAATTTCTTTTTGGTTTATTTAATTTATTCTCTATCTAGGTTGATTATGCTTTATGGCCTTGGGCAGAAAGAGCTGGAACTGTAAAAATAGTTTTGGGTGAAAAACTTCCTTTGGAATCCAACGAATTAAGAAAGTGGAAAACGACTATGAAAGAACATCCTGTTGTGGCTGGTATCTATCATGGTCCAGAAAAGTTTTATAAAAGTATTTTGATTAAAATTGGACAATTACCTCCTGACTTCGATGCTATTTAAATATCATCATTATTTAGCACTTAAAGGCTTTAAAACATGTCTTATAACATTGCAATGAAAATAACTATAAAATTATTTTGCACTAAATTGTTCATAAACATTGAGATATTTCTTATTATATTGTACTTGCAGTTTAAAAATTAATTCTAAGGTTAATGTTGTATTTAAATTTATAGCTCTGTATCACAATGCAATTTTAATCAAAGGAGTTCTTTAGAAATATTGAGTTTTAATTATTAACAATCACACGTTATTTATCGTTTTAGAATTTATTGCAAACAAATATTTAAAATTGTCTAAATTAGATAATTTTTCCAAAGAATTTAAATTGATATATTAATGTTTATTGAGACAAGATAAGTATGAACAACAATAAAACTGGCTCAGTTATAATTACACTTTGTGATGGATGGAAATAAATAATAAAAGCTGACGGGATTATTTTATTTAATATTGTTATGATTCTCAGTAAAACAATCTATTTTCAGATATTTAAAGACAAAACGATGATAAAAACGTCAAATTTCAAATGTGTTTTTAATAAATTAAAATAAACTTACGTCAACGTGTAGCCACAATCCGTATTTTTCACAAATATCGGCGATTTCGTTGATGGGATCGAAAGCGCCGAGAACGGTCGTTCCGGAGGTACAGCAAACGAAAAACGGGATGTGCCCCTTTGCTTTCCTGTCGACGATGAGTTTTTCAAGTTCAGAAGGAATCATTCGGCCGTTTATGTCCGACGGAACCATCAAACAATTGTCGGTTCCCAAACCGCAGACCGAAGCGCAAGATTTCACGGAATAGTGGCTCTGCAAAAGAAGCCATCGGTCAAATTTCCTGTCGAACACGCTCCCTAGGATAATACCTGATCAGACGTAAACATAACCAACTGCCCTTGGATCGTAGCGATTCCTTTTTCTTTATAGTTGGGAAACATCTTGTGTCTTGCAGCGAGGAAAGCGTATAGATTCGATATTGACCCTCCTAAGATTACAAAAAGATATAAACTTTCCTTTAAAGGAAAGAAACGCGAAGCTTTAGTTTACCTGGAGCTAAAATTGAATCTCCATTTTTCCAATTACTCCCAATAATTTCTCTCATATGAGTCATAACGACGGTTTCCATCAAAATAAAAACAGGAGCAATCTCGTAAGTAAACATATTCGTATTAGCTGTTGCTGTAAGCCATTCTCCAGCCATAGAAACAAGATCGAGGCCACAAGATAATTGATTGAAGAAACGTGGATGTCCTGTAGAATAAATTAAATAAAAATAAAACTAAAAATAACAAAAATCCTACAATCCCACACCCCTTATACTATACTATCCCTAAACATCCACTATATCCCAACCATCAATTGGGCATTATCGCGCTCTACTGCCCAAAATAATTGAATGCCAGTCGAGTGTAGACAAAGACATTACTTGCGGACGCTTGTCCCTATCGAAAGTTTCAAGTAGACCTTTGTCCCGCAACGTTTTATTTTAGCTAATTACACTTCGGTCGCTTGCAAATGGATCTTTCCTGTACGCGAATCTGTAGGTGGTGTCACGATAGTGTCGAAAGGGGCGAGGCTGGATTGAATGCGTTCTTGAAAACGGAAGGAAACTTTGCTGCCTGCTGGGGATGGAGGGTTTGGACCGAGAGTGGCAGGAGTCGCGCTAATCTGTGCGTGAATGGGGGCTGGGGTGGCGTCTATCGGATCGGAAAATGACAGGAGAAGATATGTCAGGAGGCTTGAGGGTGAGATATCGACAATCGACGAGTGTATTTTTTTCTGTCGTTGAAAACCAGCAGGAACGTTGTTGGCAAACAATTTTTACGTTTAATAAAACTGAGTTATTTATTTAGACAATTTTTAGAATATTTTAAGAATTTAATTCATAATGTCTTTTTTTCTGTCTATCTTCAGATCTATTCTTTTAATGGTTTTATTCACAAATTTGTTTTCAGTTAAAAATGTTTAACCCATTCAAGACCGATTGCACACAGTAATGTGTAATGTAAAGAAAAAAAATTCGTTCCTGGGGAACGTGCTTGAAAAAAAAAAAAAGAAAAAAATGGGTTAAGCTATTTAATACATCATTAACATTAATTAGCTGGAAGATTTGTTGCATCTATATTTGTGTAATGGAAGAAAATAAATTGGAGTAAATCTAATAAAAATCTTTTCCAATTAAAAACATTTAAACCCTATCAGATGATTTTTTACAATGACTGATAATATTTATAACTAGCGTAATAACCGTATAATACATTATTTAATATAAAAATGTTTAAGGGATTTAATGTAACATTAATTAACTGGAAGATTTGGTGCATCTATATTAGTATTACGTATATGAAAGTACTCATCAATGGTCATTTTGTGAATAAAGGAAGAAAATAAATTGGGACTAATAAAAATATTCTTCAATTAAAAAAAAAAGAAATAAAATCCATCACATGATTTTTTACAATGACTGATAAAATTTACAACTAACGTAACAACCGTATGATGATACATTCATAAACGACGCATTTTATCTAATGTTTTATAAATTAATTTAATGCTCTTTATTGTAACCATTTGTAAGTAGGTAAAACGAATTATTAAATATTATATTTTGGATTTCAAGGTAATAGTAAGAAATGCACATCGTAATTTTGCTTGATTTGCAAATATTTCTTTTGACTGACGTTATGTCTTAAGATGAAAGTTGCTCTTCGAAACTCGATTAACATTGATACAATAAAACATAATTTATTAAATATTCATCGTAATAGCAACCTGGCTGTTAAATTCGATTTTTATCAGAAATATCCTTAAAAATCACCATTCTTTTAAAATTTCTTAAAAATCGCAGTAATTTATAAATATTTTATAATCGTGGTTTTAAAATGTTTTATGATTTTCAGTTTATGGTTTATTATTATGGTTATGTTTATAATTGGAAAGATTTGGTGCATTTTCATTATTGTATGACCTTGATGATAAACCTTACTTCATTAAACCATTGTGGATTTAATAATATGATGATATAAAATTTACGATTTGTACAAAGGGGATCACCAGACGTGCGACCTCCAGATTTTGTTCTCGTTTTTTTTATGGGTAGAGACATGTATGTGAAGCTTCATGGTAAACTATTTCCGGGAGATGGACAGGCATTTTTGAGTTATGAATTTTTGAAATTGTCAAGAAAAAACTCACGTAAGTGCTCATCCGGTGATTTAATACTTTCACACAACAGGTCTATTAGCCGAGATGGTTAAGGCGCGAATTCGAATCTCGGTGCAGCGCAATTTTTTTTTTTCATTATAAATTAATTATTACATAAATTATTTATTATTTTTTATAAAAACACATTCTTTTTATTTAAATAACCGGAATATATTTATTGGAGTTTAAAATGACATTCCTGAAGTTAAAAAATTACTCCGACAATTTCTAGGAAAAAAGGGTTGTTGCAACGAAAAGTCATAAACAGTTAATAAAACAAGGACCCTTTTCCGATAAATTGCCAAAATATAGTAAATCAGAAACAAAATAAAAATATGAAGTTCTTCCTCTAGGGCAACAACTTTTCTACCTAAAGGGGTAGAATATTTCGAAGCATTTCATAATACGATTTTTATTACTTATTTTGTTTATGACTTATTATATTCTGAAAATGATTCTTATTTCATTGGCTGTTTATTACTATTCGCTGTAATAACGATAATCGGAGTTTGAAAAGGTACTCTCCTTTGTCAACCTTGCGATGATTACTTTTACAGGCAAGTGAAAAAATTCATTAAACGTGTTCAAAATTGTTCCGCTCTAATAGAAAGTGATCACGAAATTTCAGGGAGAGAAAATTGTATCAAAATTCATTCTCTTGTGCATCACCAATTATCAGCACCTGTCTTCAATAATTTCTTGAAGTATGCATGGTTTGCTTCACAAGTGTGTTTTCCTTCCGATATTTTAATAGATCTGTATTAATGTAAAAACTCTTCACTTTTAAGGTGTGCAGAGTGTTATAAAAACTTACGCTTTCAATGTTTCTACGACAGATATCATCCAGATTACTCTTCTCCCGCTACATCTAGTTCATAAAATCAGTTATAGTAAATAATGAAAAATATTTTTTTTCTTTGATTAATGTTCTTTTGTATATTTTTTAACTCCAATAAATGTATTCCGGTTATTTAAACAAAAAGAATTGTTTTTATAAGAAATAATAAATAATTTATGTAATAATTAATTTATAACGAAATAAAAATCGACACCACCGAGATTCAAACTCGAGTCGACACAGTCCATAACTTTAACCATCTCGGCTATCGCACATACTGGGAAAAGTATTAAACCACCGGATACCTACTTACGTGAGTTTTTTTGACGATTTCAAAAATTCATAATTCAAAAATGCCTGGCCATCTCCCGGAAATACATTACCATGAAGCTTCATATACCGTGTGCACGCCGGTGAGCTGCGGATAGGGCAAGTCAATGTGTTCGACAAGGCATCGAATTACGATTACGATTTTAATGAGTTAGATAAAGAGTCCTGTGTTAACTAATGGAAGCCATATTGTCGTCCTTTTTCCACTTACGTTAAACGTATCCGCACCTCACCGGCGTGCACACGGTATATGTCTCTACCTGTAATAAAATCGAGAACAAGGTCTGGAGGTCACATTCTAGTGGTCTCCTTGTGAGATTAAATTCGATTTTATTTAAAGCATCAATTAATCTTAAGAAGTAAAATATGTCTAAAAGTCATCTGTTAATGCAACCTTTAATATCATCTAACAATAAGGTAAGTACATCTAAACATACACAAAGACATAGTTTTAATTGGAAGATATCCAGAGAATATTCAGGTACAAAATATACAATATAATATACAGTGGTACCTCGATACACGAGTTTAATTCGTTCCGTAACCCTGCTCGTATGTCAAATTGTTTGTATCTCAAAGCAACTTTCCTCATTGAAACTAATTGAAATGCCATTAATACGTTCTAGCTCCTGAAACACCACCACACAACTTTCTCCCACATTCCCAACATCTAATTTATATCCTCTTGTAGAGATAACCTCCTCCATCTCTGGTTCCTCTTCAGAACTAATTTTTCGTTGAACCACGGTATGCTGCTGCGAATGTAGATCGTACAAGGTTGTCAGCTCCAGAGGCTGTTCTTCGACGAGTTCATTCACATCTCTCTCATCCACCTCCACACCTATGAATTTTCCCAGAAAAACAATCTCCTCTACCACTGACACTTCGGGTTCCAATCCTTCGAAAGCCCTTTCAGCTATAGCCTCAGGCCACAACTTCTTCCACACAGAGGTTAAGGTCCTCGTTGTAACATCCAACCAGGCCTGATCAATAATTCTTAGGCATGTCACGATGTTAAAGTGGTCCTTCCAGAACTTTCGAAGCGTAAGGTTTGTGTTCTCGGTTACCTCAAAACAGCGCCGAAAAATGTCGAAAAAATAGAAATCACCTGCTGATCCATGGGCTGCAAGATAAGAGTGGTGTTGGGTGGTAGGTAGATAACCTTTATAAAGTAGAACCCTTCGAGTAAATCATCTTCTAGATTTGGTGAGTGAGCAGGAGCATTGTGTAGTGTGCGATTCCTCGTATCTCAAATCTTGCTCTCATCTCGAAGCAAAATATCGCTCGCTCGGAGGTTCGTATCTCAAAACACTCGTATATCGAGGTACCACTACTGTATATGTTTACATTGACAACATTTAGATGTAATTCTTTAGACGTGTGTCGCTGACAATATATTAAAACTTGTATAAAAGTTTATCTATTGTTTTCAATATTTGTGTCTTTTTGATCTGTATATAGAATTAATTTTGGTTATGAAATCGCCAAAATATGATTTCCAATAAAGTGTTATCGACAAGTAAAGTTTTCTTAAAAGTTATTAAAAATATTTTTAAAATAACTTCGTGAAATATTGATAATAACGTAAAAGATTACCCAAAAATAAATTCAAATATCATATTTTTAAATTTCTCTTTTTCCCAATCTGTTGCAAACTTTATATTGATTATGAAATCGCCTTGAAAATCGTTCGATATGGTGAAAGTGATAAACTACGTTTGCGTCGTCAACTGCGCATGAGTGCTGTTCAATATCTGCTCCGGTAGCCGTGATCGTCTAGTGGTTAGGACCCTACGTTGTGGCCGTAGTAACCCAGGTTCGAATCCTGGTCACGGCAATGTGAAAACATTGTCACGGAGGAGCAATTTTTTTGCTTTAGCAAATCTTCTATTACTTCTTTTTTACTAGACGCCTCGTATTGAAACCTAATTTTAATAAACATTTTTTATACTACTCTATGGTATATTCTTAACTATACTTTTACATTTAAAATTAATAGAAGACTAATTTCGCAATAAAAAGCCGTTGTTATGCATACACAATAGAGAAAGAGTTAAGCACACATCGAGGTCGTCAAAAGAGGAGCACTTTTCTTGCTTGGCTTAGGGGAGACCGGGGTCAAAAGTAACACGTCATGAAAGTAACAATGCTTCTCCTAATTTGCACTTATGCTTTTAAGAGGTTTACTCTTCGCTAATAGTTGTGTATTTCTGTCTCCATGAAAACGATAAAGTGATATGGGGCCATCGTGCAATCTTGTAGTTGTATGTCACAATTTGTGTTTCAAAGTGACTAAAGTAAGTATGTCTGCTTTTATTTTTATATAGAAAAATATCATTAATTTTATTTGTAATAGGTTCAAACATGGTTAGTTCGTTTCTTGAATGTCTACTTTATTAATTTATAAGTTTGGGAACTTGTCAAATATAGTGCAATGGAGCTGTAAATTTTTTGTCCTTAAATACGCGTTTGGGGACAAAAGTAACGAAGTACTTTGAGTACGAAAGTAACATGTTACTTATGTCCACAACAAATTCCGATTACAATATTATGTTTAATTTTCAAATCTAACTTTTTAGAATGCCTCGTACACGTATTAGGAAAACTATTAAATAGGGGGACAGCAAAATAAAAATTTATGAAAATGCAGCAGCAGAACATTTAACAAATAATTTAAGCATTAGCGCGGCGGCTAAATGTACGAAATTTGCCATGTTACCTTATTAAAATATATAAACAAATAAAAGCAGGCGATATATCGGCAATGGTGAGATATCATAGTGTCAGACGCGTTTTTACTGAAGAAGAAGAAAAAATGTTTGAGAAATATTAGTTTGGGGAAAAAGAAATCCATTATTTTTTCGACCTACTTTTGGCTCACGTAAAAATAATGGATATTTTGTTTGCCAACCTGATATACTGTAGATTCGGGAAATTTATATTATGGACTTCGTCATCAAAAAGTGATAAAATTGGCTTGCCAATTAGCTGTGGCAGATGATAAAAAGATTCCAGAAACGTGGTACAACAATAACTTAGTTGAAGCCGAATGATTTTCCTGTTTTACACATAGACATCCCACTTTAGCCTTACGTACTCCTCAAGCCACAAGCTTAGCATGTGCAACCAGTTTCGATGAAACTAATGTTAATACGCTCTTTGACAATTTGAAATAAGTTCTAGATCGCTACAAGTTTTCTATACGTTTTCATAGGCTGAGTTAAGGTCTATGGAGCCTGAAGATGATGACTCTATATCCGAATAAGTTATGTTACACCTTTTATTTAATTTCTCGAACAAATTTATTTTGTTATTATAATCTATTCATTAGTCCAAATCCTGTTACTTTCATCCCCACAATATGTTACTTTCGTCCTGTATGTATGGGATGAAAGTAACACTTGACATTTCGCAGTAAAAATCTTATAAATAAACAACCGCTGCACATCGCGCTTAAAGTTTGCGTTTATTAATAAAGAAATGAATGACCTTTGTACAGGTAACGTCCATTCTGTGCAACTCTTGTAAATGAGTTAATAATCGACATGAAACTAAAAAATGTTACTTTTGTCCCCAGTCTCCCCTACTGTTCATTGCAGTAATTTTTACGTATTCATATTATTCCTGTTCTCAAGTGATACTCTACACTAGTATTGAAAATAGTTGTACTTGGACTTTATAAATATTCTAATCTTTATAGAAATTCTGTAAGTTTAAAGTATTAAATTGTTCAAGATATTGCATTACGCTTAAAATTAATGGTAAAGTGAAGGTAACGTAAAGATATAAAACGTTGTAAGTTGACGAATATTTAATGCCCGATATTTTATTATAAGATTTTAGTAAAATACGATGATGTTTATTCTTCCTGGTTCACAATAAAAAGAGAACTCCTCATAAATGTATTTGACAAATGAGTTCCAGAGATTTTATTAAATAATTCAACAATTTTATGTAGATAAATGTATTGATTTAATAACTTTATAATCGTTTGTATTTCTCGTGTACCCTTTTCCACGTTCGTTCCTTCGATATTTCAAAAGGTCTATTTCAATATATTTATATTTCAAATAAATACTTTCCGAAGTGTAAATCACAATAGCACAAATTAAAAACTGTTGTATTTTTTCATAAGTAAGCAATGAAAAAGATGATGAAAACATGTTACTAACATCAATAATAATCCATATTATAACAATTAAATACACTATTAAAAATATTGTGGAAAACGTAAGACTGTTTCTTTGAAGTCGTTTCGTTTCGATTTCGAAAAACTTTGTCAAAAGTACCATCCGATTTTCCGAATTTATTATTTGTAAGGAATACATAAAAAATATTTTTTAGAAGGTGTCAAGCAAATCTTCTATCACTTCTTTCTTTATGGCACCTTTTTAACTTATCCACTACCATGCTTTTAAGTTTTAAATTAATAGAAGATTAATTTCACAATAAAAAGCCGTTGTTATTCGTACACAACATAGAGAGGGTTAAGCACACTTCGGGGTCGTCAAAAGTTTTGCACCCCGCCGGCAAATCCTCAATTAAGGGCACTCAAAGCTCCCCTCCGGTTCGCCCTAGTCCCACGTCAGATTAAAAATTACCCCAGTTTCGGAATGCCACGATAATTGCACCCCATAAAGCTTAGGGATCGCTACATTTGACGCGATCTCGCTTTAATTGCATCGCTACGTATTCATTATAACGCGTTGTTGCATCAAAAACACTTCCAAATACACTCATAGAGCTGAGTGTAATGTTGTAATTTATACACATTAAAATTTTCACATGAAAGGGATCGTATGTTTTGCAAACGTAAAATAATAATGCGAGCGCAAACATTAACGCGTTGGTATCATTCGTGCAATTATACCTCAAGGTTGAGTGGTTTCTATTCGCTAACGTTTACGTCAAATTCCTTTTAGTACAAGCTTTTACTAGAGTAAATATTGAAGCGATAACGCGTATTAGTAAATGTAACCACACGTTAAACGTTTTGATATTTATCTATGTGTATTAAAAATATTGACCTTTCAGAAAAATTTTAATAAATAAATCTTCAGTTTACGAGTTTACAAATTTTGTAATATAGTAAAATAAGTATAATAAATTCTAATCTCTAGTACATACTTAGTGTATTACCTGGAGAGGATTTTTCTTGACTTGTCATTTACAGTTATCCAAAGAATACTTATTCAAGGAAAAATCTTTCTTATTTGCACCACGAAAGAGAATCATTTCCCAACCCACGGCCATAAACGTCAACAAATATAAGCGAGTCTACAAATAAGAGCCGGGTTTTGATAGTCCGAAGTGGGATTGCTCGGTAATCCTTGTAATCTCGGGATTCCGCCGCCCCCGGCGTGGGGCCTCAGACCCTCTGTTCGTCTTTTAATGCCTCTCCTACTGCCGCCGTTGCAGATGTACTACGCGGACAGATGTTACTGACGTGCCTCCATACGGTTCATCGTCATCCGCTTCCCCTACGTTCGAGATTTGTCCTCATATTACCCAAGAAAAAATTCTTTTTCAAAGACACCTAAACTATAAAAAAAAATCCTTTTTCTTTAATCTCCCTTTAGATCTACATTTAATTCAATATAATCAGGGTACGTTTGTGGTCGGACAGGCGATAATATACAACAGCTTCCTGACGGCACGTGTCATCGCCACTCCAACCAAACCCTCCCCCAAAACTGATGAATACTTTGTTTGCCTCCGCAAACTTCCATAATTCAATGATAAGATGCCCACCACCGTCGGAATAGTTCTCCGTTATCTGTTGCGGACAGTTTCGGGTTCAGCAGCCCATATTTTTTAGGAGGACATATGATAAATGTGAAGATAACCGGGGAAATAACGCCCTCGAAAAAACGGTGGAGGGTATACCCGTACGAATTCCGCAGGTAATGGAATAATAACAGCCGGCAAAAGCCACCCTCCGCTGGACTCAATAGCTTGTTAGTGGCCTTGATAAGCGCTGATTCGATTACAACCAGCGTTGGTCGCATCCCCAAGCGCGGCGATGACGACGGCAAACGCGCGCCGGATTATCAAGCAAAGTGATTTAAATAACAAACAGTCTGTGGAGGTACTTGCGAGGGTAGATAAGAGGTTGGTTTATGTTTAAACGGAAATAAACCTTAAAACTCATTTTTAAAAGTAAAAATTTGAAATTCAAAAATCAACAGATATTTTTTCATTATAACATGTGAGGAGAATTTATGGCAGAAGAATACAAAATCAACATATTAAATAATTGAAGCATCTTAAGATAGCTACGTAAGGATCGAAATCGGTTAGATTTATCTAAACACTCCTGTTAAAGTATATAATTTTGCTTCTTTTTCGTTTTTATTTTCATTTCCTTCTTAGCTTATAGGAAACATTTATAAAAGGTGTTTGATCTATCATCGAGGAATGAAAATAATTACTTACCTGTTTTTACTTGATACTTGAGAGTAGTTGCACAGTCATGGATCAATTGCTGAAGAGTAACTCCTTGTTCTGGAACTTTTAAATCGAGAAGTTTCTGCATTTCTTCAGGATGGTGAAAATCCAAAATCTTTTCCTTCCGATCGTTCGTGGCTTTGACGAAATCCAAGAGGATATCGACGATTTTTTGGAGGAATTGATTTGTAGTCGAATCATCTTTATACGGCAAAATATCTAAATGAAACAGACAAAATAATTTTTGTAACAGAATACTTTTCACTTCAATTATTAAGTACATTCATATAGTTTATTTTAACACTAGGTTTACGGGACGCGTCATTTTGACGCTATTCGAATTTTATAAGGAAAATTACAAAACCTGTCTTCATTTTTATTTTATCTCTTGTAATGACTTTAATCCGTTGATCGAGGTAAATATATATTCAAATCTATTTTCTTTAAAAGCGTTGAAATATTGAAACGCTCTATGTAGTATATCTATCTCTACGGATATGGGTCAATTTGACGCGATCGTACTTTAGACAAAATTTTGAATAAACATGCAAACATCACATCAATGATAACTTGGAATATACCGACAACACTTCCATCCGTAATCCGATATCGTCATCTCAAATGAAACAAGCAAAAAACAACAATAACAGAAAAAGCGAAACGCAGAATGTCGATTGTTGTCAGAGTGCGAACAGATTTTGAAGGTTTCAGTTATTTAGAAAAATTCTATTGAAATAATAGAATATTTTTGAATTAGCAATATTACTGCGAACCTCAATTTTATATTATTTTGACAAAAAGCCCTTCTTTATCATCTACATATGTCTAGAAAAGGAAATAAAATTTAACAAAACATAGTCAGTATTTTTGAGGAATGTTCTGCCACTGAAGGGGATCAAAATAAAGTGATTCAAAACGAGGATGAAATCGAGATTTTGGAATTTGATGAAAGTATGCAAGCAGGGGAGTCATCAGACAGTGAAAAAGAAAATAATCATAAATTACGTCTTCGCAGAAAAAGGATGGGTATTCTATCCGATTCTAAATCTGACAATGAGAATGTGATAAGGAACAACTTGTACGAAATTGAAAGTGTGTCGTTAAAGTAGTATCGGCTGAAAGGGGCCAACTGATTACAGCCGTATGTTGCATGAGTGCATCGGGTTTATGGGTTCCACCAGCTCTAATTTTTCCTCGAAAAAGGATGAAGGAATAGCTATTTTATGGTGTTCCGGCCGGAACTTTAAAACTAATTTCAAATACCGGGTATATAAATTCAGAATTATTTATAGAATGGCTACGTCATTTTCAAACCCATGTAAAATGTACATCAAACGACCCGGCATTCTCATTTTAGACAATCATACTTCCCATTGCTCTTTACAAGCCGTTACGTTTTGCCGAGAACATTTTATAACGTTCTTGACTTTACCACCACACTCGAGCCATAAGATGCAACCATTAAATAAAGGCTTTTTTGCCGCATTTTCATCAGAATGTGATAAATGGATTGTAACCAACCTAGCAAGACCCATCACTATAAGACAGATGTCCGCCTTATTCCATTCGGCATATTCCAAAGTAGCCACCATACAAATATGCGAAAAATCTTTTGAGGCAACGGGGTTATTTCCATACAATTCTGATATTTTTAGCGATGTAGATTTTGCGCCAGCTGAGGTAACTGACATACCCAAGAATGATTGTCAAGAGGATTTCGATAGTTACGACGATTTTCCGTTATCTCATTTCATGGTCAAAATGCAAGCTAAAACAGCATCTGAATCTTCAACAAGCAATTGCCACGATCAAATTCTAAATCAACAACCATCAGCAATTCAGAAAGGAGAAACCACCATAGAAAAGAGTCAACCAGGGCCATCAACCAGCAAATCCTTCGACCTTCAGGTTCAAATTCTAAAATAAGCAACGGTATCTAAAAAGACACTACAAAAAGCACTAATCACTGGATAATATCCGTCGACAAGCAAACATTTAGACGTTCAACTCAAAGTTCAGAAAGATGAAACAACCCCTGCAATGTCACTTTCAACAATAAGTCAGAATCAGCAAACAATACCAGCAAATACATTCTACGGGAGTGATACAATTTCAATCACAACGAAAATGATACTGCCCCTTCCAAAAGCGAAACATGTTCAAACTCGAAGAACCAAATCTAAAAAATCCGAAATTTTATCTTCGTCACCTTACAAAGAGAGGTTAGTACAAAATTTGAAACGAGGTGATTCTACTAAAAAGAGAATTACTCAAGAAACTAAAGAAGAACCATTAACAAAGAAAAGAAAAAGAACATGTCGTGCGAAGAGAAAGTAGAAAAATATGCGAAGTACGAAAGATATGCTGTTTCCGAATTTAGGAATTGGGTCCATTATTATTAAGGGCGATTGTGTTGCTCCTGTGCTCTAATTATCAAGTACAAAGAGGTTTCTTATGTGAGTCGTGTAAAGAATAAGAAAATTTTCATTTGTAACAAACTTTTGTAATTTATTTAGTTCAACGTTTTCATGCGTACTCTTAGGTGCAAAAGTGCGTATTCTTAGGGAAATGTGTTCCTAAGGGTACGCACGCGCTTTTATTTTTATAATGCTCTATGTACATTCCTATGCTTACACCCACTCGGTTTCCTTTGATTATTTGTTAGTTTGTTGGCATGGGTATGTATATTTCGTAAAATAAATTTGTTTTGCTATGAAATGTATTTTTTATTACACAATGAAAGTTAAGTGCGTATTCTTGGGCACACCTCCCCTATGTAGGAAATGTCCGTAAATCTAATGTTAATAAGATCTTTATAAATCAGTCATTTTAAAATTTGGTTAAAATGTTTGTTTGCTTAGAACTGTTTGTAGATAAAATCCAAATAGATTTCCGATTTTTTAGCCAAAAGAAAATCAAACAAATCAAAAAGAATATAAAACAAGTATAAAAATCAAACAGAATTATTGTTTTTTATATCCGTGATCATGATAAAAAATTTAGTTAACTGAAACAATCTGAAACTGTATAAAATTCAGATAAATTATTTCTAAATCCTTGATAAATTAGTTCTAAATTCCTAAGGATAGCTTTTCTGAGAATGCATTAGAACATTTGCATTCCTTAGCTTCTATATTTGCTTATCCTTAGCTTCTATGTACTAAAATAAAAAAAAACTGACTTTTTATATTATTCACATCGATAATCTTTCAAATAAAATAACCATTAAATATAAATTTAGAGACTTTTCAGCGTAAACCGAAAGCTCGCATTATTTAAAAGGATTAAATGCAAATTGAATCCCCCAGGAAATCTGCTTATCGGATTTGGGATATAAATTTGACGCGTACGCTACGCATTCTATTCTTTTCTGTGTGTGTTGTTTAGCGGCAGAAGAAAAGGGATAGAAATACCCCATCAGAGACCAGTCCCCTGAAAAGTACCCCTTGTTTATTTAGTGGGAGGCATTACAACCGCAATTCTTCCATTATCGAAAAGTTATTTTAAAGTTTAAATCAACGCATTATCGGTTAAACCTTAAGTTATTTTCCCCGATGGTATTTCACACTTTACTATCTACAAACATATATTTCGGACAATACCCGAACTCTCCCTCAGCTAAGATATTACAATAAAGTCCGAAACATCTGCTACCAACATCCCCCCAAGTTTGATATCGATTGGTTACAGTTCTTGGTATCTACCTTTTTTTTTCTAGGTTCATAAGAAGAGCTTCGCGGTTAAGAACTTAGACAATTTATCACACGGTTTCATTTATTTCCGGTCCCATTCCCAAATCCCGATATCTAAATAACAATTCAATTTCAATTTTTCTTCCGGAAATCTCCCCTCGCGTCCGAACAAATCAAGCGTTACCACGAAAGACGTGGTTAAATCTGTCTACGAACCATTTGGTCCACTGGGATACAGCTGAAACAATTTTTCAGCCGTAAGCTCGACTCCCCCGGCTTATTTAGTGCGGTATTACCATTGTCACTGTCGGTTTAGCTCCGAATAGACCCTTGAGAATCAAATTTAGGGTTTATTTTGTACAAAATCTTGCAATGAAAAAAGATGTGCATATGAAGAAAATAAAACTTTGAAGGAATAATGTCAGTGTTAAATTTAAAAAAAACAATTGTAGTGTACCTTTAAATAATAGCCTCACTCCAATGAATAGATTCCCTAGGGAGTCTTCTTCATTCCCGGAAGGGAGGTCTTAAGTCTACCGAGGCCCTTTAATAGCCCATCACTCAAACATTTGGAGGCGCGTTAAACCTCCCATTTATAGCTGACGGATTACCTATTTCAGACCCTTCGGTCAGAATCTAGTTGGAATCGACGTAATCTTTATTTGCTTCTATTTTAGAAATTATTGAACATATTGAAACTGATGTGTAACAATTGATGATCATAGGCAAAGAAGGCGCCATGTCAAAAAACGTGATTTCGAGAAAATCCGGTTTAAAATATTAAGAACTTCATACCTTTTTTATTTTTCGTGAATAGTGACAAATGATAAGCAAACGTAGCTTTCACGTTTCATATCTTTCTTATTGAACGTTAACAAAAACAGGCCAAATGAAGCCCTTCTTATCCACTTTCGTGATAACACGGTTTTAGTCTGTTCGATAATATTACAAATTGAAATAACTTATGACTAACAATAAGCGTATTTATATAGTATGAACGATTGAATAAGTTCAAAGCTTTGATATTTTTCTAACAGATAAAATATTAGGAACATCACATTCTAAATCTTTTGAAAAATTGATAAAGGGCCTTCTTTGCTTGCAGTCTTAAATTACTATTCTTGTGAACATCGAATTTAATATTTCTGTAAATTCCTCAAACTTATGCTGCTATTTCATTTGTAATTAAAAAAAAACTATTACTAGACTTTTTATCTGAGAACTTTTTAACAGAGTATAAACGTTGAAACGAGAAGGGATTAACTCCGAGATCTGTTGGTAATTAGTTTTTCTAATTTATGCGCAAATCAAGAGATGACGGCAGCTGCTGCCCGAAGATGGAAGCACCCCCGAGCGGCCCCTCCGAAGTCCCGACCCGAGGGGCGCGTTTCGGTTTAATTAAAACTCCCTCGGGCCCTTTTTTCAATGAACGTTCCGTTCTACGACAATATGTGCCCCCGAATTGATTACGTAGGATTGCGTATGCAGACACATCTTTTTTACATCGGGGTTGTATACATACTGGAATTTAGTCACTTTTTTTATCGTTAAATAAAAGAATTGAAGGGTGAATGAAGGATAGAAGGATAAAAGTACATCATCAATATTTTTACATTTTTGGTTTGAGATGAAAAGATAATTTGAAGTTAAAGCTTTTAATAATTTTATGTAATCCACGACTACAGAAAAGGGCTTCATTTAGTATTTGAATTAAAAATAATTCCACAAGATCATAAGTCAGGTTGTAACGCATAATTTTATTTTCTTAACCCATTCTAGATGACGATTTTCTTCGAACACCAGGAGTGAAATTTTTTTGTCTTTATATTGCTCCTTTTTACTAAAAAAAAGCATGTTTACTATGGAAATCACCCAATTCGTAAGTGAATTCACATAAATAAGATCATTGCGTACCGAGTGTGCAGTTCACTTCTCGGAAAATTTTTATTGCGAGGAGCGAATTGAACACTATGTGTGCAATGTAAAGCCGGGAATACACCTGGCAAATGTTACCATTCGTTCGCATTCGTTCTCATGGGAACCATTGCTACCCGTTCGCAAAGATTTCGTCAGGGTGGCGTGATACATTTGAACGAATAGCTAGCTTTCCCTCAATGCGAATAGTTCGACTCGTTCGCATTTAGTTCGTTTGGTGTGCAATTCGTGAAAAATTACAATACAACTTTCCGCGACGAACGCTAGACAACTACTGCACCTTATTGAACACGTCCACATAGGAACGTTTCCAGACATTCGTGGCTGACATTTTCCTTTGCTCTTTCTAATTTTACCGACAACCGATGGAACGTGTTCGTTTGTGCCTCTCCCATTCGTCCTGTTATTAATTTCGCTGCAAATGCATATCCACACACGAACAAGAAATCCTCGAGAATGCGAATGAATGAGAACGAATGGTAACATTCGCTAGGTATATTCCCGGCTTAAGTGAAATGAAAATACATAATTAAAAAAGTTTGGAGACTTTGCCCTTTTACTTCCCCGTTCTTAAAAACGGGGATTCGTACACGAGTGATAAACATGAGACCAATGCGTATTTGCATTCATAGTATGTTACATGTAAGGAAAGCTTTAGATATTTTTAAATTTTTTTAGTACACAATAAAACCATTTCCGAATTTTGTTGTCCTGTATTTTACGGATTTCATTAGTTCAAGAAAAATCATGTTTCGACGACTAGTTTGCTCAGAATAACTGATAATTGTTTATTACTGTTATTTCATACACGGTGTGCAGGCCGTCTTATAGCCTCAGAAATCAATTGCACACACGGTGTGTAATCAGTCTCGAATGGGTAAAGCCAAATAAAAAAACATACACACCTGTATATATAGAGTCGATCGTCGGCGTTAAAAATTACGATGCGTTACGAATCATCTATGTGCTTTATGCTATTTTTTCTGGCGACGCGCTGGAGACGATCGATACCATCTCCGGAGATATGCCAGAGATTGATCGATGACACAAACGTTAATATAATACAAATGTAGGATTAGGCAGTCAAACCTCCGTCTTTTAATAGCACAAAAAAGGTAAAAACCAATTAGAAAAACAAACTTAATAAAGAGAATTTGTATTACATGTGTGAAAATGTGTGTCAAAATATAGTTTAATGAAAGTATTGCCATTTAGCTGGTGGTACCTCTACAACAGGGTTGCCATATGAGGGGATTTTCCCAAAAAAATAGGGTTTTCTTTCTTTTTTGTGGCATTTTTCGGGAATATTTTTTTTCTGAGGATTATTTCTATGTTGCAGTGTTTTTGTGTGCATTGCTGTTAGTTACCAGTCAGGTTAAAAGTGTCGAAAAATTTTTACCAACTTTGAAAATTTTTTTAATTTTTTTGACAACATTTAGAATAAATCTGTCTTTTTTCATTAAAACTAGAATGTCTTAAGTTTCATTTGGAAAATAAATCAATTCCAAACCTTTAAAAATGAATTTTTGATGAATTTTTAAAGTTGATCAAGTTTCTTTAGTTAGCTTAAGAAGTATCAAAATTTTTTTAACAACTTTAAAATTTTTTTAAATTTTTTTGACACCACTTGGAATAAAACAGTCGTCTTTAGTTAAAATTAGAATGATTTGAGTTTTATTTAGAAAAAAAATCAAATTAAAATCTTTAAAAATGAACATTTGATGAATTTTTAAAGTTGATCGATTTTCTAAGTTATTTTTTTAATTTGAAAAATTATTTTCTGGGGATTTTTTATTGAAAACTTCTAAATTTCGGGTATTTTTCAATTGTGACTGAGGAAATCCAATCGAACGATCTGGCAACCCTGCTCTACAAGTGCATGAGAAGTACCAGAGTTAATTTTCAGAAATGGTTACCAGCAATACTCAATTATGGTTAAAATACCTTTACGAGATATGATGCAATAATCAATTATTTTTATTAAAATAAGAACAGCTTTAATCTTTGTATGCGATATAATTAATGCGATGTCATGTATTAAATTAAGTATACACCGTTCAGCGAAAGATGTGTTATACGTCATTACTTGTCATCGTTTTTATTTCTTATCATCTTCATCAAATATTTCTTTAAAGTCTTATGGTACATGACAGAAAGAAACAAAAGCTGAAAATGTTCGTCTAGAATATTACAATTAATTAATGACGCATGAGACATCTTTCGCCAAACAGTGTATATGTATATCAGTCATATCAGTTTTGATTCATCCCTCAGTTTTATTAATCAATCTCCTGTCTGTAATTCTTCATTTATTTAAATTTGTTATAATGAACAATGTTGCTATGTTACACGTTAGAAACCACACTAAAATTCATCAGCGATTAGTCAAAACGGAGAGCACTGGGAGACTGACTATGCAACACAAATTATATTTCGATCGAAATTAACTCTAGCGAACCACTGGCAATCGACTATGCATACGGGTGACATTTATTTAGTTCTTCAAAGTACTGAAATCTATTCAAATTTTATCGTTCTAACGAAATCTTTCTCTTTTCTATTTCATCTTTTATTTCCCCAAAAACACATTTATTGACAAAAATTATTTTGCATCATTCAAAAATCTAAATTTAATCATTCCTTTTTTCCTTTATCATCACGATGTTTAGATAGTAGCAAATAAAAGGAAGCTTCCCTTTAAGAAAGGTTATATTTCAAAATTAATTTTAAAGTTATGACACTCCCCCATCCACTGTTATACGACAGTGTATGTAAGCACACTACAGGCGCATTGTTGGATGGCATAGCTTGTTCGAGATTGAAATTCTGCTTGTAGCTTATAGCCTGCGCCAAACTTGGTCCCAAGGGGCTATAAATGATTAATTCACCCGTTTGGATTCCAATTAAGGGATCTCTGTCTAGATTCGCACCTGTGAACGATTTATGATATGTAATCCGTTTGGGTAATTGATCAAGTTACTACATACTGTACCACTAAATTACCAAAAATTAGATAAGTATAAATGAAGGATATAATGAAGAATCAAAGATTCAAATTTAGATCTGAAATTGATAAAGGTTTTCAATTTGATCGAACATCAGTCCCCAGTGGCGCAATTGGTTAGCGCACGGTACTTATAAGACAGTAGTCGTGAGCAATGCCGGGGTTGTGAGTTCGAGCCTCACCTGGGGAATTTAATTTTTACCCCAAAATGAAAAAAAAAATTACCCAAAATTTTCAAGACTTATAATAAATATAAAATGAATTTGTGTATTATTCAAAGATGTTACTTTTTGCTACTGAGTATTTGACTTTTATCTGATAATTTCGCTACTTATTCGATTAAGATGTTTACGACATCTAAATGAACGAAATTTTCTACAGACAAGATTACAAGTCGTATAAATCAGATAATATACTTTAATATTATTAACTCATGCGACAAGGATTATAAAATAAATGTGCCCATAAATCTTCTCCTTGTTTGAGAGATTATTTATAAAACATTACAATCATCAATAGGTATGTGAATTGAAATTATGAAATTTCGAAGTTGCAAACCTGTATTTAAATATAATAAAGTTGTTTTACGATTGAAATATTCCTCCTTGATAATTAAGAAAAATCTTCGTATGAATTGTTTATTACTTTTTAATGAAAACTTTAATGGCACACGTTTTAAAACAAAGCTTTCAAGGTTAACTCTGCCCTTTGTCTTTTAGAACAAAGCGATCAAAGGTTAGACTACGCATAAAGAAAACTTGGAGATCTCTATGCTAAGTATTACTTCCGTCCCACCGGAGCTTTTTTAAAATAAAACAAACGGGGTTGTGCTTTTCTAGTTCTTCATTTATTCTGTTCGACCCTACCTTGTTTTAATGGATATCTTTTGTTATTTGAATATAAGGCGCATATTAGGATGAAAAAATGTTTGTTAATTTTCTTCTAGATCTCTTGTTTTGTTGTATAAATTCAAAATTATCTTTTTTCTATGAAGATTTCTTACTCAAATAAATTGACAATTAACCCTTTATAGGATACTGGTCGATATTTCAACCAAGTAACGAAATAAGTGTTATGAAAGCGTTAGCAAAGTCTAATATTCGACCAATTGATCCTTAGTATACAGATCTGGAAATTTCATTTGAGGACATAGAAAAATAATGCGTGCAACAGAGAAGCATATAGGAAGTAGATTAGATAAACAAAGAGCGATATAACTGTTTAGCCACGCAACGAACTGACAGTTTGACAGTCTGACAGTTCGACAGTTTGTGGGAAGAAGGTGGTTGGTGGGCGACAAGGGTCGGATCGGAAAAGGCGTGGTTAAACAGTTATATCGCTCTTTGTTTATCTAATCTACTTCCTATATGCTTCTCTGTTGCACGCATTATTTTCCTATGTCCTCAAATGAAATTTCCAGATCTGTATAGTACGAGCGCACACTGGTCACGAATCCAACCAGTTTGCAAATATAAGTCAGGTAGAGGAGAACAGCATGAATTTTCAACCAGTGTCCGTTCCTACGAGTTGCGCTGATGATAATTTGGCTTTCGACACCGATGATTCTATTCGAGATTCTGACTTTGACTCTCGTCAGCCTGTGGGTCGACAATTTGTAACACAAGGTGATTTTCAATGCTAAAACAAAAACCTCAACTCCAAAATACTGGCCTTCTCTGGACGAAAGCACCTTATTATTTACCACACATTTTCCAGGCTACTAGTTTTCAAGAATTTCCCGGTTCTAGAGTTTCTATAAGCGAATCACCGATTGCAGTATTCTCCAGTATGCTGGGTGACGACTTTCTAAACATAATTATAACCGAGTTCAACCGGTATGCGCAACAAAATAATACTACGCTGGAGCTGACTTTAGAAGAGTTGAAGGCATTTTTTGGCATACTTATTGTAATGGGTTTCAACTCTCTTCCTAGCCTAAGATTATAGTGTTCATTTGATCATAATTTTCATCATTCAAGCTATGCCAAAAAAGGGGATCAAAATTATGATAAATTATTCAAAGTGAGACCTAGGATAAGCTACTTGAACAATTCATTTTTAAAGTTTTACACTCCATACAGGAATTTAGCAGTGGATTTAGCATGGTTACCTTCAAAGGCAGAACCCATCTCAAACAATAAATGCCTCTAAAACCAATTAAAAGAGGAATCAAGGTATGGGCTCTCGGTTGTTCACAGACTGGGTATTTACTGAATTTCTCAATATATGAAGGCAAGGAGGAATGCAACGAAAAGAGCTCCTTGGGCGAGAAAACTTTATTAGAATTGATTAAGCCCTTCGAAAACAAATTCTATTGCAATTATTTTGATAATTTTTTTACGACTTTCTCATTATCATCAAAGCTTCTTGACAGGAAACTGTTTGAATGTGGAACGCTGAGGTCAAATAGAAAAAACTTTCTGAAAGAACACTTAGTGCCAGACAAAAGCCTCCGATCAGGTGAATTTGATATTGTTGGCACCAGCAATATAACTGACAACCAATAGAAAGACAGGGAAACAAAATGTGTATTTGAGTTTTTTTTCTTCTTTTCTCTTTAATTGTATTGTTATAAGACTCCAATAATTTTTATCTAAGAAAAGCATTCTTTTTTAATTTTCATTATCCGCCCTATAAAGGGTTAAAAAAACATACGTTTTTCAAATTTAGACTACAAACTTATGACTTCTAAAAATAACGATTTCAATTTTGATTTTTATTTGATATTTTAAATCATTATGTATTATTTGTATTGATTGAGATCTATTGATTAAAATGTTCAACCAAAAGAATTTGGTTACCAAAGAAAAAAAATTTATCTCTATCTTTCAACAAAACTTTAAATCCACTTGTTAAAATATCCTAGATAATACCGGAACTTTGTATATAATTTATTACAAGAGCTTATTTGAGTAACTTTAAAAGATGACCAACAAAGCTTTGAAAAATCAATATTTCTTGGCGCGCTTCCAAAGAACTAAATCGCGCCAAAATCGCCCAAATGCTTCCAAAAAACCACCCCCCACGATCTCGAAGAAATTTAAACCTACCGGGAAACTTAAAAAGAGCAAATTTCTCTCACCTGTGTACTTGGAATTGGCGATAGCGGCGTTGAGCTTGTAGTTGGAGGTGTTGGGCATGGCGAAGGCTTCTTGTGGATGCTGTGCAACGTCTAAAAGTTGGACCCGGCTGCCGCCGCAGAGGTCATACTAGGTGACCCAATTTGAACGTGCGCGCGCATTTGCGTCACGCCACCAGAGGGCGGTCTGCCGCCCTCTTCGTAGGTGGAGCCAAAAATGGTGGAGGCGCCGGGCAACCCCCAAATATAGATTTTTCCGCTTTGAAACACTGGCCTCGTAACGGAATTTCGGAACCTTTCTCGACGACACTATGCTGAGTGAGCAAAGTAAACCGGAAAAGGGCAAACTTTCACGATGGGTTCGAAGTGAAGTAGTTCTTTTTTGGAACTTTTCCAGATTGAAATGTGAACTTGTAAATGTGTCCTAGATTTTGAATTTTTTAAATTTTGCTAAAGTTGTATTTAAAGAAAGAGAAAAAAACCGATTCATAATTCATGATGGATGAAATCTTTTCCCATTAAATTAAGAACACTTTCAGAACCATATGTTACCCCCTAAAAGACATAAAAGTGAAATATTTAAGCGAAACACATGTTACAACATTTTATTACAAATTTCATTCTAAAACACAATAAAATTCCAACCCATTTATATTTCAAATCAAATCAAATTTTCTTTGTGTCCGTTTTCAAATATTCCATCAATACAAACACAATAATATTTCCAATTGGATCCAATTTAATTCGAATCTAGGACATGCGTACATTTGCCAATTTACTGTAACTACTACATATGGATGTCAAGCCCCATCCCCCCAAATATCATTTTATCGAGATATTCAGACGCGGGGGCTTAATTTATTTCCCGAAAATGCTTCGAAAGGGGGTTGGTGGTTTTGGTACGCATGTGCGGTGACCTTTTCAAATGACGTCCAATCACGCGAGCTTTCTCTATGATCAATATTCAAACGGGGACCGGACGACCGGAAATGTGGCAAAAATTGCAAGTTTTTCTAAACCCCCGCCACTCGTAAATTACAACCCCCGACCTAAAATCGTTGAGCAATTAGTTGCGATTTAATAGAATTTAGTTTTTGTTCACTTTTTTTTCTTCGTTTGTTGAAAAAAATTTTTGATGACGTAGTTGAAAGCAATTAACTTAGATTTTTTTATGTGAAAGTAATGATTTGAAGGGATTTTTATAATGAAGTATCTGTTAGTAGGTTATTTTTTAATTTAAGAATGAAAGTCTTAATTAAATTAGATAATACAAAGTAATCTAGATCAACTGAGAAAAACAAGCGGGGGAAAAATTCTACTTAACTGACAAAATGAAATGTTTATCTTTATATAAAACCGATAAATCGATAAATATTAATAAATACAATACGTGCTTAATTATTAAGTACTTAAGTAGTAACTCAAATACACACTTAAGAACGACAGTTTTATCGTATAAATAATCTTTAATAACAGAAAAGTACCTAATCTTGTAGGCTTATTAATTTTAAGAAGTGATTTCATTTTCTTAAAACAAACAATAAATCAAAGTCACGTTGTGTTCTATAAAAAAAAAGAGTTAAATTCGATCTATTTTTACCTACAATCAATTCATTAATAATCTTTATACTATAAATAGAATGAGTTATGCTTGTCTATAATCCATCATGTAAAAATAATACCACGTTAAGATATTGTCTGTGGATTATTAATTAATGTTCATTTACTGCAAATCATTTTTTGTTATTAAATATAACCAGAACCAATCAAATAATATATACACTATAGAAAAAATAATTCTTAATTGATTAATATTTTTTTTTTTTTCAAAAAGAAGTCTTTTGTACGACATTTTCTTTCTTCCACAGTGTATATAATCATTGAGAGACTTATATCATAAACTCAGCAGTTAATTTTTGAAAAAAATTGATTAATTACATGTCTTTTCAAAATATTGTACCGATTGAAAATAAATACTCATCCATGATCAATTTCATAATGATTTTTTTTTCGCTTTGACTAACAAGGAGAGTGCAAGATCTGGAGGTTATGGATTTAGTTAAAATTGTGTAGAATGGCAGATTTAGTTTCCCTGTTGATGAAAATATATGGTTGTAGTGGCCACTATTCAATAAATTTTTACATATTTGCAAATGGAAATGCAAATCACTAATTAAATTCAATTCTGTAATAAATGATTAAACGTAATAGGTTTAGTGTAGCAGCAACAGATCGGTGTTTTTCGTCATTAGGTCCATAGATCGAATTCGAGGTGTGTAAATAATTGTTCTTTCAATGTTATGTCTATTTTAAATATAAAGATACCATTGGTGCCTATAAAATTTTACGACACCGAAAAAAGCTTTGCTCGATGGGTTAAAACTTGCACTGCACGAAGTTACACTATGGTGCAAAGGTGTAGTTTCGTACAGCATTTAAAGGAGAATGACTGTAATTCAGTGTAATTTGGTGAACTGTAGTTCAGGTGTGAAATGTGATCCAATGAACGCATATATAACCAAAACTTAATAATTCACTGAACTGCTTAGTGCAAGCAGTGCAGTCCTAACGAACAAAACTGAATCGATTATTTTAAAAACCACATAAATCCATTTCCCAAGATTTTGAGTAAATAAAAGAAAAGTGTTTAAAATTCCAAACATTGTGTTATTTCTATCTAGTTTTTTTAGTGAAAAGTGTACATTAAGACGCTACATTTGGTGTTTCTAAATGACATATAGGGCCTATTGTACTTTTACTGATCCAAAAAAAGAGGTCGGATATATGTTGTTTTGAAAATCACTGAGAACAAAATTGGAAATTGCATTATTATAAAATACTTTTAACTTAATACAATATTCAACAAACAGCCAAAAAAAATTTCATTATAAAATTCTCGTACACATGACACTTCATCATCTCCTACAACACCTTGAAACTTTTTTAAGGACTTCATCTTTTTGTCTTTGATAGGAATTTTTATATCTAGATAAGCTTCTTGGCTTGGGAAAACTAGAACCTCGTTGTTTATAGACAGTTTAAAGGTATGTTGGTTCAAGCCAAGAATAAAATCACTTGCAATTACATATTTTTTTTTGTTTTCTTTTAATGACTGCAAAGTCACGGTCGCAAGGCATGTATGAATGCCTGTGAATGGGAAAACATTGCTTTACCGTGTCAAAACGTCCCATTGCGATAAAAGCAGAGTACATTCGAATAGTGGTGTGATTTTTACTTTTGCCGGGACATCCATCTGAAAAAATGTGAAACTGTTTCACACATTTAGATACAAGCTTTTCTTTCATTACGGCGTTAGCAATGAATGAACATACTTCCTTAGGGCCCTTTTTTCCTAATTCTTCATGGTACATATAAACCAACGATTTCCCAGTTTTCAAATGATGAATATTAAAAATTTTAACTATGAGCTGGTGAAAATAGAATATATCTTGGATGGGAACTACAGGCAACATTAAGTTTTGCATATAATCTATAGATATTCCATCAACGGTTAGGTCCTTTTGGCAGAGTTCAGTAACACTCTTCATCTGGTTGTAGAACTTTTTTGCTTTACGCAGATTTGTTGCTGCTACACCCTTTGCACTGTCGCTCAAAACATTTGATTTCAGTTTTATATTAAGTCCTACGCAAGTAGTGCACATATCGAGTTGCGATCTTCCAAATGAAAGGTCGTATTCTTTAAAAATATTCAAATAAAATTTGTATGATATGGACAAATTAGGGTATTTAGAGCAAAAAAAATTATTTTTCACTTTCGTTCCTCTACGATTAACATATTCTTCCCCTTTAATTCGTGCTTGTCTTACAATTTCACACTTATATGTCACTTCTTTCAAACTCTTTTTACGTTTTTTACGTCTAATACCAAGTTCATTGGTGTCGATCTTGATTTCAACTAACAACAACAGAGATCGGCTTTTCTGACTTGCTCACAGCTCCACATGTTGTGAAATCTGGTTGTCTACAAAACCAAATACATCCCGTATATACGATCTTTTCTCATGCAATGACAAATCGTGCTTGCTATACGAACCAGATAAAAACACGGATTTATGAGGTTTTGTTGCTGAAGGGATAGAACTACCTAGAAGGAGCCCGAAAATGTCAAAAAGTCAATTTCTCTTAAAATGGGATATATGTGGTTTTTGAAATGACCAATCAACTATTTTTTGAATGTGCATTGCACTTTGAGATTTATCAGATAACTGTGATTTAAAGTGTCAAAACTTCAAAACTATTACAGGAATATAACCTGACATCAGTTTATTCGAGAAAATTAAAGGAAAAAGCACAGAACTGAATACTTACTACATGCATGATATTTTTAGGATAAAATATGGAATTAGACATTTTAGACCCAGGGTGGTAAGATACCCACCAATACGAGTACCTCAAATAATTATCCACAATCATAAACAGCTGATCAACAATAATTTTAAAGATTATATACACAAAGAGTTTCCTGATGGTTCATATTTGTATACTAATGGATCACTACGTGACAATCCTAGAAGTGTTGCTTGTGGAGTCTATTCAGAAAGTTTGAATGTTGATTTCTCATGCCGATTACCTACATTGGCATCTATTTATGGAGCAGAACTGTTTGGAATCTTGACGGCTCTTAGAATTGCTAAACTACTAACTGTAATTGAAGCGGTAATTTTTACAGATTCACTGACAATGAGTGCAGTTGTATCTTTGGAGGAGTACAAATCTAATTTTGAAGGACATCATTTTTTACTTGAGATCATAGAGGAATTGTATAAAGCTTGGTAGGAAAAAAGGAATATTTATGTTTGTTGGATACAGGGTCATTATGGAATGGAGGTAAATGAAAGAGCTGATGATTTAGCCAGACATAGACATGAGAAACAAATATTGAATACCAAGCTGGGAGGGGAGGAGGTTTTTATTGATGTGAAGAAATGTATTTAGCTCACTAAATTATAAATGATTATCCTACAGAGCAGTACAAGGTGAAATTAGTAGCAGGGCATGGTTTGAGACCTTTCCTCTTATATCAAGAAATTTCTTTTCGCTATTCTCAAGACTCCGTTTGGGGCATGCTATGTTCCCAGCCTACCCTCACAGAATTAAACAGAGACAAAGCCCACATGGCGATTGTGGACAGTACAGTGATTTGAATCATTTGTTTTTTGCTTGTAACAGGTATGAACTAGCCAGAAATAGTATGATTCGCAAATTAATATTAAAAGAAAGGTATCCCCCTTATAATCTAACTTCTTTACTTGCCGATAATAATCTGGAAATATTTTGCTTTGTATAATTATGTAAATGTTAATAGACTATACTTTTGAAAGGATTGCAGATTTTAATGGAAAAAACTGAAGCACAAATATCGAGACTGGAGAAGAAGATCTAAACACCCAAACTCCAACTACAATACCCTGTAAAATAAATAAATAATAATGATAAATAACCTGACATTATAATTTCCCTTCAAAAGCCTGACTAAATCGGTATAAATTCGGTTATTTTTCAAATTATCAACTTCGGACTTGTCCTAACGAATGAATTCCATCTTAGACAGTAAATATCTAAAAAAATTATTGTATAGTATTCCTCTATAACCCTTCATCAACAGGAAAACTAAATCTGCCATCCTACAAAATTTGAACTAAATCCACGACCATAAGATCTTGCACTTTCTTTATCCTTTAAAATCGTAGAATTTAATCAAATTGGGACTTATTGTTACTTAATTTTAGAAAAACACCTATTCAATTACTCTTAAAATCTTGTCCCTATTACAAAAATGTTTTTTTCATTCATCGGTTTCTTAATCAAATTTCTTTGTCCTTAACTGAATAATAATTTTAAAGTGATGTGGTAAAAAAATATTACAGAGTACTTTAACCCACAAAGGCCTGTACAATGATAGAAGACCTTTGGTGTTGACGTTTCGGCATTGTTTAGATCCATTAATATGCATGAAGTGGTGGCGGCGCCGGATTTAATCCAACCACAATGCTTCTTGGGCCCTTATTGAAAGCAATCGGCGTCCGGCACGCGCCTGGCGTCGCGATGCCGATCCCGTTAGCTTTCGAAGTCACTCCAAATCAATATTGACACGGCCTTCGAACCAATTGCAGCCGGCAGATAAATTTTACAGGAATCTCGATTGTAAAAGAATTTTCAATACTAGTGAAAATGCATTTATTTAAATTTTAATAAGAATTGTTAATTAACAATACAATAGTTCTTATAAGACTTTACGAATTGTAAAATAGATTCGTTTAATTTAACTTATTATTACAAGATTGTTTCCGTTTCAAATGTCTTTTTTCTTTTTCTTTTCCTTTTCGTTTTGCTTCGGTGGCATATTGTTCTTTTATGATTTCGTGCTCTTCGTACATCTCGTTAACGAGTTTCATCATCGGAACAACTAACTTTTTAGTGTTTTCCCCTCTGCATTTTTCCAGTTCTTTTCTAACGTCCGGTATTTGACACGGTCTTTTAGGTTTTACTCTTCCTTTAACGACGGCACTCGCATACGAAGCAAAATCCCGAATAGTATTCAATTGGTTCAGTCGTAAACGACCTACGGGAAATATATGTAAAATGTGCATTTTCTACTCGATGATTTTGTGTGATAACTTTGACGTGTGTTTTGACTAATGACAAATTTAAATATGATGTCGAAATGATTTTGTTTTAAAAAACTAAATACAACTAATGCAAAATTTAATTAATGGCGTATTCGTTTGGTTGAACTGGTGCACACCAGTGCATAATAGCGTGTTCTGTTGGTTGTTTCGTTGTGTTCTATTTCATTTTATTATTGTAGCTTATAAAACATTTTAAACACCATCAAGCCTTGAACACACTTACAAGTGATGTTATGATTATGTTTGACTTCATCGCGTTCTGTTGAATTTGCCTTTTTTTGCACTAAGCTAGTGTGACATATGTCACACTTTGCACTCAACTAGTGCGCACCAGTGCACACTAGTTATGCCAATCGAATTCGCCATAAGTATAAAGAAAACAAAAATTCTGATAGCTACAGACTAAAAAAAGCGCTATGTCAACTTTTCACGAAGATAAGATTTTGGCATTATCTATTAGAGAATTTACAAAGCTTTGACTGTATTCAATCATTCGCGTAATAAATACGCTCAGTTGGAAGTTTTTTCACTTTGTAGTATTAACGAACAAAATTAAAAGCGCCATATTAACACGGTAGTGGATAAGAAAGTCTTCATTTGTCCTTTTTCTTAATGTTCAATAAAAATGATAAGAAATGTGAAAGCTACTCCACTTATCCACTTGTAATATTTTTCAAAAGCAAATAAGCTTTATAACGAATTTTTTCGAAGTCACGTTTTTTGATATAGCGCTTTCTTTGCCCATGGTCTTCATTTCATATTTGAATTCATAATACTTAACAATAAATATGACATGATTTATTTCAAAGTCCAAAAGTTAGATACTACCTATAAAGAAATAAATAATAGATAAATCACAATGTCTGAAAAGAAGGCAAATTACCTATGTTAAAATAATGAAATATTTTGTTTGTTGATAGGTTTAGAATCTAGGCTACAAAATAGATCGTTACAGCCTCAGGTAGCGTAGTTCACGAACCCGGGCAGAAATTGCGAACCATATCGCGTCTACCCATCTCTTTCCTGAACCGCAACATGGTTAGGATAACCCGCAAAAAGTAAACTGCAACATCCACTATCCGGTGTACCCTGCGGTGTATAACTTCCTGTATAAAAGCTTATCTCTATGACTAATGCCCTCAACTATTCAAATATAGGAAATATTTAATCTAACAAGGGAAATACCAAAAAAGCTACTATCGATTCGTTTGAATCTAAGCCGCACTATTTTTGCTGTATAATCGTTCATAAAAATGGGGTACGACTTAGAATTGGGTGCGGCTTAGATTCGAACCTAATTCAAAAATATGAAATACCTAATAAAAAAAATTAATCGTAATATTATGATTTACTTATTTGCAAACTTTATTTTAAGAAACTTTTTTTTTACTTGTCATTCACAGAAATAGGGTGCGGCTTAGATTCAGGTGCGCCTTACATTCGAACGAATACGGTAGTCAAGATTAGAATAACGTTTATATGTATATATTTTTATATGTACGGCGAAAAAGAGTATTATAAGAAGGATTAAAATTTGAAAAATTGGAACTACTTATACATATTCGGTTATAAGTTGTAAATTACATAAATATGTTAAATGATTACGAAATTATTGAAATAAAAGTATGACCTAAGAGTTTCCATCGATTCTTTTTTGCGATTTTTCCAAGATATTTAGGGATGTTATAAAAGCAGGTATAGTTGAGATAACTCTGTTTCAACACACCTTCAAAGGGGTTCCAGAAGTGTTTTTCAAAACAGACCAGGTGTTCTGTGATGTAATAATTCATATAAGCAGCTTGTAGAATTTGGATATTAAATTTAAATTTAATTTAAAGAAGATATTAACCTTTTGAGCGTTATGAACCCATATATGGGTTCGCACACAACCATTCAGTTTTGGCTACGAACTCACATGAGTTCTGCCATAACCATTTGGTTCAGGTTGCGACCTTTCATAAAGAGTTTATCAGTCCATGGTAGGCTTTTTAATATGGAGTGTGCAGCACTCAAGGGGTTAAATCTTCTTTAAACTAAATTTTTGTTTTAAAAATATTTAAAATTGGTCCGTTCGTTTTACGCTTTAAACGAACGTGCCAAAAATTTGTTTTTTTTTATCAATAAAATTTTATGATTTGAATGAAAAGATATCTTCTGCACTTAACTGGTTTATTATTGTAAAATAGCCTTACATGTTTCGACTTTTAAGTCATCCTCAGAGGTTTGTGTGTATTAGTGGTTATAAAACTTAAATTCTAATTAATCAATGTTAATCCACTTTTTGAATCAAATAATTTTAGACTAAGTAAGTAAAAATTTTTTGTAAACCACATTAATTTTAGACTTAAGCTTAATTAAAAATTTTTCTAATTAACTTTTAATAATTTTATATTTAATTTTAACAGAACTTTGTCAGTGCTTCATTCTGCCTTAGTTTCTACATTTAATTTTATACATTTGACATAATTTAACATTTCAATTATCAATCAAAAAATTTTTATATTAATTTGTAGTTACCTCTGAGGATGACTTAAAAGTCGAAACATGTAAGGCTATTTTATAATAATAAACCAGTTAAGGTGCCTCAATCACGGTCCTAAAGTTTCTGAGGGGATTCGCTGTGTGGGGGGAGGAAGCTAAAAGGCGGTCTTGGTGGGCATGGTCTAAAACTAGTGTGTTTATTTAATGAAATATTTTTATTGGCTGAGATTTTATCGCTGTACCGGACTTCTTTTTATTATGTCTTGTGTAAACAAATAGGGTATACATACGAAAGAAACGTGCAGCAGATATCTTTTAATTCAAATCATATTACTTCCTGGTGAAAAGGTGGATCGAAAATTCTCTATTAATTCCTGATTAATAAAATTTTAGCTTAAAGAAGATTTAGTATCTTCAATTGTTATCCCACGAGTTGCTTTTGCTGATCGTAAGAATAACAAAAATACCTTTTTAACAGCTGTAAATGGATCTACCATTTTAACTTTCGACAAAGAAGCATTGAGTGTTCACTTAAATCTCAGGCGAGTGTTGTGCTCCACTGGACACTTAATGGGTTCTTGGGATTGGGCGTCCAATTAACCCTTTCGCAGATATTGGTATACATACTTACCACTAACTTTTAAAAGGATCAAAATATTTATTAGCATTTGATAGTTTTTTCTCAACTTTTCCATTAGTAAAGGCTTTGCTTACAGAGAAAATATATACATGTGGTACATTGCGAGCTTAACGGAAAGGATTGCCAGACATGCTAAAAAAAGTGATCACCTCAAACGGGGAGAATTCATGTATTTGTCGAAAGACAATATTGTTGTTACCAAGTGACAGGATAACAAACCAGTGGTTATGATATCCACAGTTCATAACCCTAGGATTATTGAAAATGTGAGAAGGAGAAATAAAGACGGGAGCACAACCAGTATTCCAGCTCCAGAAGTAGTATCCAAATATAATAGGATTACGGGTGGAGTTGACCATTTTGATCAACGTCGCGAGCGATATGAAATTGGCAGACGATCATCAAAATGGTGGCACAGAATTTTCTATTTTTTCGTTGATCTTGCTATTATCAATCCATTTGAGTTGTTGTGTTTAGCTAAACAGCAAAAACATGACCAACTTTCATATCGCATTCGTTTAGTTTGACAATTGATTGGGGGGGTTCACTTCGAAAAAAACTCGTGGAGCCTCAGTCACATATAAGTCGACAAAACGGGGAGTAGTTGCCATTCCAGAGGAAGTAAGTAAGTAAGTAAGATATTGTCAAATCGGCACTCATATGCCGGTTTCTGATGGAAGCTGGAGGAGATGCAGGTTGTGTAGCTCTAGTCAGAAGCAAAAGCGAACAAATATAACTTGTTCTTCTTGTTTTGTTCCCTTGTGTATTACGACTTGTTTTTCAATTTTCAATAAAAAATAAGGTTTAAATTCTCGTTCTGTTTTCTTGTGTTTTACGCCTTGTTTTTCAAAATTGCATGTTAAAATTAAAGATTGGTCAAAAAATATGAAAAATTTATACGACTAATTTGGTGTAGTGTTATATACAAAGTGTCCCGTTTTGATTGTCCGATCCTTTACTGGTATATTCTCTGGCTAAATACAAACAAAAAAGTCCTAATGAATATAGGTCCGAAAATGTCCGACATTATTACAGCGTTATATTTAAATAAAATTATTAATAAGTAGTTGCCACGGTTATAACTAACTTTTGTAGCTTATCAGTGTAACTTAATAATGATAATTTGCCGAAATCATCGTAACGATTTAATAATTTAAATAATTCTCGTCGACTAAGTATGTTAATAATAGGTAAACTTGGGGACCTAAACTTCTAATATCTTGAAAACCAATCAGTTTTGGGTCCATATTCATTAAGACTTTTCCCCTTATTTTTAGCCAAGGAATACGTCAATAACGATTCGGACAATCAAAACGGGACACCTGTATAATTATCACTATCAATTCCAAGGGGTGAGGGGTGGTTTGAAAAGAAAATGAATATGAAGAACCTATTATAGAACTCATATAAACGGATCGAATCTAATTAAAAAGTGGCGAAACTCAAAAATATAAATTATCCACGAAAGGGTTAAATATTGAGCATCTTCATTTCACATTTGCAACCCTAACTTTATCGATGTTTCACGACAATCTAGGTTGGTTTTCATCAGTCGCTCTTCGATACATTTCTCCTGATGATGATTTTATAAAGTCGAGATTGATAAAATTTTTAGTAAAATAAAGTGGTGCTATCAAATTTAAAATTACGTCAATCTTCATTAAATATTGAGCATCTTCATTTAACATTTCCAACCCTAACTTTATCGTTGTTTCACGATAATCTAATTGTCAGTTGATTTTCATCAGTCGCTCTTTTATACATTTCTCCTGATGATGATTTTATAAAATCGAGACTGATCGAATTTTCATCAAAATAAAATACTGTTATATAATTCAAAATTACGCGGTTGTTGAACACTTGTTCATATTCATCCCAACACATGTTCCAATTAGTTTTGAAATTTTATTATACAAACTACACATGAATTTTAAAATATTTTCAATAAATTTATGTAAACTACACTGGAACGATTTAAATTACATTATTGAAACCCACCTAATAAATACTAGACAAAATCGCTGTTTGAAAACGATGCCACAACTCAATTTATTATTTTTGCAAATATATTTTTCTTTTTTTTTTAATTCTCTAGACTAAACAACATTTTTGCCAATTAAGCTACATAAAAACAATTTATTTCAACACAATTAATTTATATGATGAACACTTACTCAGTATTACATAAATGTTTCGAAAGTTTATTTTGTTGTGACAAATTGATAAAAGATAGTTTATGATCTATATCTCTATAAAGTGCAATAAAGATATGAACCATTTTTTTTACGTTTCATTAAAAATAAAAATAAACACCTTGTTATTAATTAGTAAATTTGTTTACATATGAAATTTTATTCTTAGAAACTAGACAAATTTACAAAATTTAATTTTTCTCTTTCACTTTTACTAAATATTAACACTCCACTGCACCTATTAATGATTGACAAGAATCTATACACTTAATAATTTACCTTTCAAGTACAAAGCGTGTACGATACGGCTGATATGTTAACTTTCGCATTATGTTGGTGCCAAATGCGTAGATATTCCACCAGATAAGAGCTAATCAATAGCCGGATATCATATATAAAGACTCGCTAATTATCGTCTGAGCAGTTTTGATCATTCGATAACGTTGACAACTTGTAGAAAAAAGTGCAATTTCATTTCTTTTATATTTCCAGTTGGATTATTATTATTAAGTAAGTATTTATATATTTATAAAATTAATAAATTTATGATTTTAATTAGGAACTAATATTTAATATCAATTTAGTAGCGTTTAACGTTTCTGTTTTTGCTAAAAGGGTACATCATCAAGGTAAACTTAAACAAGCACGTTTATTTTCAAACTCGGCAAATTTCCATAATAAACCAAAATAGCTTTAGGATGTAATTAGCAAAATTCGTCGTAGCCCAACATTTACGCAAATCCTCTTAACGCGAATTATGTAAATCGCGTAGGCCGCGTTCCCATGGCTTGCTAACGTCCCTTTTTCCCCTGATTTGCCTAGCGACGCGGAAAATGGCCGCCGCTTTCTGGCGGTGACATCTGACGTTCAATTGTTTGCGTCCTGGCGCTGACTGCGATTTATGACACCACCCCTGTTAGTGATATATTTTCGGGACTTATTAAATTGTTTGTGGCGATCCCTCAACCGCCGTTTAACGACTAAAATAGGGAACCTTTATGAAAACTTTAATTGCTTCGTGTAACAATTTATTGTTTTTAATCTCTTTGGTAATTGTACTTGGAAGATTTCTAAAAATGTTACTCTTATTTAAAATTTAAAAAAGGAAATGTATTTAATGAATTTGGACTAAATTATCCATCAAAATCATCTCCGTCAAAAGTTACTTCACCACATTTTGAAGAAAATTGAATAAACCATTTGAAAAACAACTTTTTCCCACGAAACTTCCCGAAATTAAATGTCCACACTTTTTCGCAGACGATGTCCCGAAGTTCGCAATCGATCCCGTCCTGCGCAGTATCGTCGATCCTGCCGCTCCTGCTGGGAGTCCTGGTGGTGGGCTTGTCCTCCGCCAAGCAGGTCTATTACCATGGCAACCCAAACTTGCTCCAACCAATCGTTTCGGCGTCTCAATCGAAGCGCATCTGCGCCGCCCTTTGCATGTCGGGGCTTGGAGGAAAACCCTGTGGCCCAGACTGCCAGGACCTCACGCCCAGCGACATTCCTGCTCAGTCGTCGAACAGCAGCGACGCAGTCCGCGTCATTCAAACACCGATGCCCCGGAAGAGCGTGTGTCCGGTCCTCTGCAAAAACGGCTTAGGACACCCCTTATGCGATTGCGAAGACATCAACGAAATTAACGAAGAGATAAACTTCGTCCAGGTTTGCGGAAGCTTCTGTCTTAACTTCAAGCACCATCTTCCTGGGTGCCAAAGCTGCGAGGTTTACGAAGAAGCAGCAAAGATGCATAAAGACGCGTTTTCGGGTACTTCATCTTCTACTTCCTACGATAGGAGCTTGAAGAGTGTCGATTGGGACGAATGGTGCAGGCAGATGTGCAGCGTTGGGGATGGAGGCGCTGCTTGTAACTGTGACATTCTTCCGATGAGACTTCCCATTGATTAATAAAAGTAGGATAAGGTATTAAATGAAATTTTTATCGAATTTGTTTTTTGTTTTAATTTTAAATGATTGTTTAGTATTTATGGAGATGTGACGTGGTAAGGACGTGGATGTAGTTTTATTTCTTGTAGTTTATTGGATTTGATAGTTTTATGAAATTTTACTTTGGAGGTAAATAATTTAATTAAAATAAAACCCAAGGTAGTTTTAGAATATATCGAGAATTTATTTTGATTTTTAATGCAAATAATTCCAAAAAATTAAATGCGATGATGGTTACCAAAATCGATTAAAGAAACAGCTCATAACTCAATCTGATTTCAAACGAATTGGAAGTGAACGAAATTCAACAAATTTAATAGTATTTCTAAAAAATAAAATTGCGTTAAATCAAATTTATCCTCATTTCAACTGAAATTCAAGATTTGTAATTCCATAACCCAATTTTACAAGAACCATCTTACAATCAGTTTTAAAACAACTTGATTTGAATTTCTGAACTTCTGAGGATCTGAAAAACGACATTTACACTGCAATTAAAATTCTTGATAACAACTTCTGAAACCCATGTTAGTCTGAAAATATATCAGAAAATCAATGAGATTTTAATACAGGTAATTCTAAGAATTCAGGTCAAATGAAATTTAATAAACTCAATAGTATTGTTAAATAATTAAATTTGAATTCAATCAAATCTATCTTTAAGCCAATTTTTTCTTTAAATAATTTGTTGTAAAGCAAATTAAAAATCAGGAGCAACAAAATACCTACTTCAACGTTATTACTACGTTACTCTATAAAACTTATGGCGATTTGAAGCAAATAAAAAAAAATTGTCAGTCATATTTCTCTCTTAATCCTAGAATCTCAACTACTTAAGAATGAAATAAATGTTTAATGGTAAACTTGCTTTAAACGTACTTAAACACTTCTACACCTAAACAATAACTCCTATAAATAATAAGGGTAATAAATAATCCTGTAAAAACGTACCTGATCGTACTGTATATCAAAAATTGTAAATATGAAATCAAAAAAAAATAAAAATAAACGAAATCAAAGTCTTCCCATAAAATTGTACATAAAAAAGAAATAAAAGTGCTTCCGATAGATGTCTAACAGCGATTTGTATTCGTTTCAGTTAGGGACTTGTTGTGGAATAAGCATATCACCTCCAGCATTAATTGCCCCCCTCGTCGACGGTTCTAAAATGACTGTTCCTTGTGTCAGAAGTGTTGTCTATTTCCTACTTGAGTCAATACGTTTCCTTTCCACGAACGAAAAACCTAGTTGTACATAAATAAATATTCAACAAAAACAAACACGTATTAAATATAAGCGTTTTTCTAAACGATATGTATTAGGCTAATTACGAATCGGTAAACGATTAAAAATGATTCAGTTTGCATTTTGAGATTATTAAAAAAAACTGTTGTGTAAAGACAATAACTATTTTAGGAACGTTTTAATGCCACTTTTTTATGTAGAAAAGGGCGTTATTATAGTTACTACGTGTCTTAATATTTTATTGTACAATGTATCATGTTAATAAATGTCTTAAAAACTAAACAACTTTGTGTGGTTATTAAATACACAAAAATAGTAATAAAAAAGAATTTTATTTTAGTTAATTAAATATAAACATATTATTAATTTTACAATCTACTATCGGTATTATTAGGAACGGTGGTGTCTCTTTCCGTATGCGATTTTCTTTTCCCCATAAATAATTCTTTACAAAGCTTCCTCATAGGAGTTTCAATTAAAAGATACATAATAAATCCACATATGAATGCTATTGCTATGTCAGAGATAGTCAATTGAAACTAAAAAAGAAAAAATTAAAACAACAATATATCCCCTAAAATTATTACTTACCAATTTAAAATATTCAAATTGTTGCGATCCCGTTGTCATAGCCAAAAATCGAAAGTGAAAAGACATATGGATTAGATAAGCTCCATAAACGAGCTTACTTAAAGGGACAAAAGGTGACCAAGATAAAACTTTATGAACGACGATTGTGTGTCCAAAACTTCCTGTGAGTAATAATCCAATTGTGCCAACTGACCAAGTTAATCGATGTAAACCTGCGTAAGCTGCAGCTTCGATTGCGTTGTATTTATGGTAAGGATTATAAAAAATTCCTGAACTTGCTATCCCGACGAATAAAAGAATTATGGAGAGAAGAGTAATAAAATGAGATAGAACCTAAAAGAATATACATTAATTTTACTTCAATTACTTTTCGAATTTATACCCTTGATAATCTGTATTCGCTGTCTTTCATTTTATAATAAATATACCCAGCTATCATACCAATAAAATATGGTGTAGCTCTTGTATGGCTTTTAATGTAAGTAAGTCGAAAATCTGGATGTGCTTTTGGGTTGGTAAGGAATTCAGGGTAAAAATATAATAAGGCCGGTCTTAAGTAAGATAAAGTAATTATAAATGGTATCGCTAAAGATAAAAAGAGTAAGAAGCAGAATAAACCAATGGCGAGTTTCTTTTTGTTTCTTCCGATAATTATTAAAGTGATGGCGATAATAAAGTAATGGATGTCGCAGGAAAGATACCAAGATTGTGTCATACACTGAAAAAGAAAATAAAGATTATTAACGATTTGAACATATTTTGCTTTTTAATACAAAGTAGGTAAATGTAATATCCTGATGTGAATTAGCTGTCATTTAGTTAGAAATGGAAAACTTATTTAAATTTTCATGAAAAGATTTTTTGAAGGTAATTCTGATTTTATTAAAAAAGAAAAAAATGAAATCAATCAAATAACCTTCGCCTAAGTTGATATAAATTTATATTCGTTTCATGACATTTCAATACAGGCTGTCCCGTTTTGATTGTCCGATCCTTTACTAGCGTGTTCCCTGATTCAAACCAATCAAAAAAGTCTTAATGAACATAGATCCAAAAATGTTTCGCTTTAGAGATATTCAATGTTCTAGTTTCGTAAGGTGATCTATTACACAGGCCGATAAAATTTTATGAAAGGTCAGACCCATAGATCAAATAGCACTTTCCTAAAAGTTTTTCTGTACTGAATTCAGATATGACTTCAGAATTGCTCCGTCACCTCAGGTTTTTAAAATATTCTAACCTAGAGATGCAAAAAAGCACATGTTTTCAATATATTTGGTATTAAATAGGGTAGCGAATAAATTTTGGTCCACAAAACTCCATGCGGCATTTGAATGTACCACTTTTTCCATTCAAAATGCATTTGAATTTTTTCGATACCTTAATTTCTTTATGAAAAATCTTTTTATAATTCCCCAGTCGTAGTCATCGGTATAGTAGATTAGCAAGCAATCATTTGGTCGTAATCTCAAAAAAACGTAAGATTTACAAATTCTTCTTTCTAGCTAGATCATAGGTTCCTAAGTTTAGGAATCACTGGCTGTATTAATTTATCTGTATTAATCAATCGAATTAAATACGGAAAATGAAAATTTTAAATAAGCGAATTCAATACGACATATCGGAATTTTTAATTATCTTCGCTAGCTACCAGCTTTACCAAACTAATCATCAAAATTATACAGAGTACGCACGCTAGAGTGACATTATAGGTCTACTACATCGACGACTACTGCTGTTTAGCCTCCTCTAAATTGATGGCAAAAAGTAATGTTATAAAAATCACATTTCTTCAAGAAGAAATTAAGATATTGGAAACATTCAAAATACATTTTCAATAGGAACAGTGGTACTTTCAGATGCCACATGAAATTTGTGAACAAAAATTTATTCGCTATGCAAACATGTTTAAAAACTGAGTTTTTTGCATGTTTAGGTTAGAATATTTAAAAATTCCAATGTGATGCAACAATTCTGAAGCCACATCTGTGTTAAGAGCGCCCGAAACTACTAAGAAACTATTGTTCGATCTATGGGTCTAAAAACTGTTGGCTAGTGTTATTAACATTATTATAGTGAAGTACTTAAACTAAATTATTAAGTATTGTTCGACAAGCGAGAACTTGCCGCTGAGTAAGTCACGCCTACAGGTGCGCAATGGACAACAATAACTTCAGACTAGCACGCTTCATTGAAACGCAGTCGCTCACAGTGAAGAGATTTGAATATACCAGAGTCGTCTTAAGTATTTTATAGATTTGTAATAATTCCATGTATTGCGGACTTTAGTTTAAAAATTTTTTTAGTTTTGTCTTTATGCATTTCTTAAGTTCAGGTAGGGACTCAGACCCAAAATAATAAATTTGTGTAATAAACATGTCGACGATGTCACGTTCCTCAAGGGTCCCTGGACCCTTGAGGCAGCCCTGGATAGTACACTGCAGCTAAGGTGGCATGCGTAATTTTATCTCTATCTACCCGAATACTTTCTCACTCTCGCTGTCGCGCATTTTTGTGAAATCTCAGCCGCAAGTTCTCGCTTGTCAGTCTGTAGTTGCGATGGTTTCGACAAACTTTTGTATCTAACCAGTGTAACCTAATAATGACAATTTATAGAATCCATGGTACCCAGTTAATAATTGTATTTAAATTATTTATTTCGGTTATCTTAATAATAGGTGACCTTATGGAATTAAAACTTCTAATATCTCGAAACCGGATTACTTTTAGACCTGTGTTCATTAGAGCTTGTGTGCTTATTTTCAGGCTGCGAATACGCCAGTTAAGATTCGGACAATCAAAATGAGACATTATGTGTATTATTAGCAAAACTAAATTTTGATTCCAAATTGGTGATTTCTTCTTTAGTGTTGACTTTTAAGACTCTTTTTGTGGATTGTTCGGAAAAGTTGAAATTTCAAAAATCTCTCTTGAAAGAGTGAGGGTTTTCTGTAGCACGTTGCTGAAGTGGGTTTCACGCGTTGTTGATTTTAATAAGACCAAACAACCGCTTACACAGTTTTAACAACGATATATTGGGTTGGCAACTAACAATAAGTAATTGCGGATTTCACTCATAGATTGCTTCAGTTAAATTTTTAGGTTTGCAGACGTAGTACAAATGTAAAACACGTTTTATTACTTGATAGTTGGCAATTCAGCAGTCAATCAGTATAAAAAGTTTTTTGATCTTTTACGTAGTTTTCGTTTGGCCTTCGTTGAGAAATTGAAAATCAAAAGGAACAGTTTCGTCATATTTTGCTTTTTTATTTCCACAAAGAGAAAAACGCATCGCAAGCTCATAAAAAGTTATATGATGTATATGGACACGAAGTCTTAAAAGAACGGCAGTGTCAAAATTAGTTTGCCAAATTTCGTTCTGGTGATTTTTCACTCAAAGATGAAAAATGCTCTGGTCGTCCAGTTGAAGTTGATGAAATCCTAATCAGAGCAATAATCGATTCGGATCGTCACAGTACAACACGTGAGATTGCAGAGAAGCTTCATGTATCACATACATGCATTTTCCCATACGTTTTCACATATATGCACACTTTTACCACCCAACCGAACGATCAATTCTGATATCTACATTGAACAACTAACGAAATTAAAGAATGCATTTGAAGAAACACGGCCCGAATTGACAAATCGAACAGGTGTTGTATTCCATCATAACAATTTGGTCACTCGGCAAAAATTATTGGAGTTTGGTTGAGATGTTTTGCCACATCCACCATATAGTCCTGACCGTGCACGACGTGATTACTTTTTGTTTCAATGTTTACAAAACTCCTTGAATGGTAAAAATTTCAATAGCGATGATGATATCAAATCGTACCTGATTCAGTTTTTTGCTAACAAAAACCAGAAGTTTTATGAACGTGGGATTATAATGCTGCCTGAAACATGGCAAAAGGTCATTGATCAAAATGGGTAATACATTACAGAATAAAGTTATTTAGTTGATGACTAACATGACTATCATGACTAAATATTTTCATACTTAGTCAGGAGAAAATTGTCTTTGATTTTCTAAAAAAAGTCCGCAATTACTTAACTGACAACCCAATGAATTTTTAAACACCAAATTTTCAAGCTCTATAACTTCTCATTTTTGATAATTTAATCTAGCCGATCAGATTTCCCACATATCACGACGCTAAACTTGGTTACCTGAGACTTTCTAAAATCTCACCATAAACTATAAATCTTGTAAGTCTTGAACTTTAAAGAAAATATCGCCACGTGAGAGCCAGATATTTTGGAAATAATAATTCAAAATGACTTAAAATAAGCAGAAATATATGCTTCAATTCAGAAGTTTTTAATTTTTTAATTGTTGGGGTTAACTACCTATATTTCGGCGACTCCGCCGACTTCAGGCCAATCGCATCACAAGCTTTAATACTATCATGGAATAACCTCGTATTAGAAGTTGTTTATAATATAGATCGACAGACTTCACGATTATAAAATATTGCAAAAATAATCAATTCCCTAAACATTCCACACTCCGATTTCACAGCTATAAGTTTTCACAATGTTTTACGAAAGCAAGGTAGTCAATCCCAAAAAAATAAAAAGCTTCTGTACATTTCGTTGTTTTCCTGTATTAACTAACTGAACAATAGGGAAATACATTGCACAATATATGATCAACTTTACTCCTTTAAATAAACTTTTCATGAAAACAGAGCTCTATTTTTCTTACTTCTAAAAAATGTCAGCCAATTTACATTACTTTTCTCCGACCCTGTAAATTCTTAAAAAAAAGATAAAACCTTTTAAGGTAAATATTATTTCTTAACTTCTGTAAATAAATTGATATAAATGTATGATTCTTAAAAATTGATTAAAAACTTTGTAAAGTTATAAAAAGTTCGGTGAAAATTCTTCCATATTTTTGTGAATTAAAGTCAAATACGTATCTACAAATTAAAACAAATTTCATTTAATAACCTAATGTGATTTTTAAAATTTGTTTATTTTAACATAAATTCTGCAAAAAATCGTTATTATCGATGGATACTTTTTAACATTTTTTGAATTATGAAAATAATAGAAAATTTAATCTGCTTTTCCCTAAGATCTTATTCTTTAATGTTCATAAAATTCACTCTGTGTAATTTTTAAACTAGATCAAAATTATATAAGATTTAATTTTACAATTTGTAGATGAGAAATAGATACATTAATCTATCTTCCCTAAAATTATTTTTCCTTAATTTGCATAAATAATCTCGATGACTTTATATATTTTTTAAATTATTACACATAGATTTTTTATAGGTTTCTACCAACAAATAAATTGATATCTGGAAAACTTTGATTCGTAGATAAAAACAGCCGGTTAATTTTTCATGTGACTTCAAGAACGAAAGTATAAAACCACAAAATTTTTAAGAATAAATAATAATTATTATAAGAATAAATTAATACTAAAGCATTCCGTTACTATTTGTCATAATATTCTATTTAAATCCGATTTTTCATTACAAATTATGCACAGTCACTCAAAGTCACGATCAGCAGCAGGAAAACTAAGCGAATTGCCCTTGATCATTGAAAGTGAGCAATTGTAATTTCTTTACTCCTTCATTTCACCTGTACGGCAATCGTGCTCGATTTACATTTCAAAAAATAATGTGTTCGGTGGCTTGCTGCAGGATATTGTTGCGTCAGCGATTAAATAAACGAACAATAACTTATACGATTTAAAGATAAGAAGTCATTCTCAAACACTCATACCCACTTAAATAAATTATTCTATATTTATTAGTTATTTTCCATTCAATAATAATTAAAATAAAATAGAATAAAATTAAACTTACTATATGATCATCATTAACATAGTTATTAATGTACAAAATATTCGTCCACCAATTATCTCTACAATCCATTGATTCTCCATTTGTAATAATCATTTTCCATAAAGGGCCGGATCCAATATGATTTAAAATCGTCACGTAATAAAAAATAACTAAAGCGTAAAGAGGCGTCAACCTGTAAAGTAGATAAAAATAACATACCATGATATGTAAAATGTGTTTATGACTTATATTGATTTTCTTTTTTTGCATGTTAATGTTTTTACACGAATAACGTACACAATGGTAAGAAAAAAATTGTGCATTAATGATCTCAGTGCATAATTAATCAGTTGGTGTGCTAAGTATGTACGTAGTAAACAAGTTAAATTGCCCTTGTATCCAGTGAGAGGTGAACACATTAGGAAGCTATAATTTTTATTTAATATCTAAGCATTTCTTGTTATTAAAAAAATTCTTTTAGAAAATTTAAAAAGTGGTTTTTTGTTTACATCTAGAAGTATGTGGAGGTAATTTAATTAGGTGAATGTTGCGGTTTAACCGCGGAAAACTTATAATTTGTCATCATTTATTAATCATTGTTGATGCAATCTTAGGTCAGCTCTATTTATTTAATTTTTTTATTATTGTTTTCTTCATATTTAGAATGAAAAGTTCTAAAAGAAAATATAACGTCGCACAGTGGGGTATTTCTGGGCGCTACCTGGACAAATTCGATTTATGGATATAATTATACCAGAAATATTTTGTTCCTAGCATAGTTCAATAAAAAATACTACTATAATCACCAATTATTGATATATTATTAGTGTCAGAGTAGCTGTTACAATTCATATAAAAAATGATAATTCATAAGTGCGAAATTGTTTTATTTATATTAACCCTCCGTATGTACACTGGGTCTTTGTAGGAACAGTCAAAATTTGAAATTCGAAATTCTCTCTTATGGATAGAGGGTAGGCTTCGGGTACCCCCCCTAAAAAAAGTTTGGTAACTGCTCGGCCATGTAGTAGACGCTTCAATAAGTAACTCAGAATTTTTCTAGAATTTTTGAAAGATTAGAAAACTTTGAAAACATGCCTGTTCCTTAAAAAACCCAGTATACACACCGTGTCTCAAAAAATATAGTATACACACCGTGTCTCAAAAAATATAGTATACACACGCCGGGTTAATTTATGAAGTTCCATTATATGTATCTCATTGTTTGCTTTGACAATAATTTGGAAGTGCACCACTGTGAAGTACTTTAGTAAAGTATAAACCTTACATCAATAGGAATTTGAGACAACTACTTACAATTTGTTGATTTGAGCAAATATAGTTCTTAAAAGAAACGCAAATTTTGATTTATTTATAAAAAAAAATAGAGTTTTAATAATAGATAATTTTACCCTTTCGAGTGTTAACAGCGATTCTTTTAAAATTAGTACTTTAAAATTATAACTTTGTGATACTGATAGACATTTTTGCCCGTGACTGCCACTTTATATTTTAAAGACACTAGTAATTTACATTTTCGAGTAAAATTCGAACTAAAAACTTCTTAAAAAACATCTTTTTTTTAATTTTGAGTTTATTCTAAATGTCAAAAAAAGATTTCAAAGGTGGTAAAATTTTTTTACAATATTAACTTAACCCCTTACTGCATACCGTCCCATATTTGGCACACGTCATATTTATTTAAATCCGAGAGAAACTTCTACTAGTTCCTAAGGAAGAACACTTGGCTGTAGATGAATAGATTATCCCAAGAAAAGCTAGATCATATCTGAAACAGTATAATCCGAAGAAGCCTCATAAATGGGGATATAAAGTTTTTGTCTTGAGTGGAGTATCTGCAATTTCGTACGATGTCGATATTCATTGTGGAGTATCTACTCTCGAAGAAGATGAACTGAAGCTAGGAGCTAGTAGCAATGTAGTGGCAAAGCTATCAGCCACTATTCCTAGAATGATTATTGTAGTTCTTGTTTAAAAACAAGAACTACAAACTATTTTTTGATAATTGGTTCATGAGCGTTCCACTTCTAACCTATCTCACCAAAAATTGAATTCTACCTCTGGGTACAGTTAGAGCTAATCGTGTATCCGATCTTCAGTTTCCCAAAGAATCGGAAATGAAAAAAAAGGCAAAGGTACAATTCTAGAAAAAGTAGCCAATGTGGATGGTGTGGACATCTCCGTGGTTTCATGGTATGACAATAAAATTGTAAATGTTATATCCACTTACAGTGGTAGTCAACCAATGTGGTTCTGAAGAAAATCAAATAGCTATATAGAAATCCCTCGTCCGCAAAGTATTGCTGTGTATAATTGTTACATGAGGGCGTTGATTTATTAGATTCCATGTTAGGCAATTACAGAATTAGCCTCAGACCTAAGAAATGGTACATCAGGGTATTTTTTCATTTCATCGATATGATCTCTTTTCATTTGAGAACATGTAAACAACTGGATATTATGGAGGCGAAACTTGAAAAATACTGATTTACACCTACCTCTATCGGAGTTCAAAATTGCTCTCGCGGAAATTTTGACAGCAACTGCTAATCCACAACGTAAAAGAGCAAGACCAAGTAGCTCCTCACAACCTGTACTTTATTTAAAAAAGAAGAAATATCCGTTTTCGCAAATTCCAGCCAAGGAGATAACGACTGATAACTTGAATCACCTACCCATTGTCAACGAAGACAGACAAAGGTGCAAGTATCCAGAATGTAAGGGAAAATCCCAAATTTCTTGTGGCAAATGTAATGTCTTTCTTTGTCCAAATAAAGACCGTATTTGTTTTTCGAATTTCCACACCGAATAAAATGTACGGTTCATCATTTCTTTATAAATAAATGGTTTGGTAAATATTTGCTTTTCTTTTTTTATTGCAATTTGTGCCAAATTTGACATATTTATGTCGAAATTGTCAGTTTTTTTCTTAAATAAAGGTCTATAATTTTTTTAAATATTTTTTTAACATTCTTAACACTATAGTCTGTAAAGTATATATTTTTTAATAAAATAAAAAAAAATCATGCAGTAAGGGGTTAATAAAAAAATCATCGTTTTTAAAAATTCATAAAAAATTGAATTTTAAAAATTTTAAACTGATTCTTTTTCTAAATGAAACTGAAAACATTCTAGTTTTAATCTAAAAAGACCATTTTGTTCTAAATTTTACCAAAAAAATTTTAATGTTGGCAAAAAATTTTTCAGGTAAGATATATCAATAATTTTTAAAACATTCGTAAAATATTGAATTTTAAATATTTTGATGTGATTTTTTTCTAAATGAAACTAAAAGTGTTCTAGTTTTAATTTAGAAAGACCGTCTAGTTCTAAATTTTACAAAAAAAAAATTTTTAACGGGTAAAAAAATTTTTTGGTTAGAAAATTAATATTTTTTTAAAAAATTATCAAAAATTGAATTTTAAAAATTTTAAACTGATTTTTTTAGTAAATGAAACCAAAAACATTCTAATTTTAATCTAAAAAGGTCGTTTTCTTCTAAATTCTACCAAAAAAATTAAAAAAAATTTCAAAGTTGGCAAAAAAATTTTCAGGTAAGAAAAATCAATAATTTTTAAAAAATTCGTAAAATATTGAATTTTAAATATTTTGATTGATTTTTTTTCTAAATGAAACTAAAAATATTCTAGTTTTAATTTAGAAAGACCGTTTTGTTCTAAGATTTACCAAAAAAATTTAAAAAAATTTCAAAGTTGGTAAAAAATTTTTCAAGTAAGGAAAATCAATAATTCTTAAAAAATTCGTAAAAAATTTTGATCTGATTTTTTTTCTAAATGAAACTAAAAACATTCTAATTTTAACTAAAGATGATCATTTTATTTTAACTGTTGTCAAAAAAATTTAAAAAATATTCCAAGTTGAAGAAAAAATTTTTAGCTTAAAAAATCAATCATTTTTAAAAATTCATATTTCAAAAACTAATTTTTAATGAAATTTGAAATTTTATCAGGATTTAGATAACTGCATCTGTAAAAAGTGTTTAAAAGCTTGTTTTTACGGAGAAAAAATCGAAAAACTCAAGAAATTATACTATATTATAAAATTTAAAGTTTCCATACTGAAGCGTTAGTTTTTCATTCCTATAATTTTTGTAACTGCTGCCTATAAAACGTAAAAATAATTCTGTACAGCTAGAATCGATAAATACCCCACTGTGTGTCGATTCAGGTCATAACATTTATATTTTAACATTTCCTTTAAAGGCTTGAAAACGTATTTGAAGTAAAATAACGATAAACAAGTATATATACAAGTATATATCAGATCCATTTATAAGTATATCGAGTTTTAAACGCGGTCAAACCAATTAATTACCCAATGTTATTGACCATATTTTATACCTGTTTTTAAATTTTCATATCAATTATAGCCACGCTATTTTCTCTTAAAAAATTCGCTTCAAGTCCTTTTTTGTTAATCAAAATTTAAAGTTATTAATAAAAGTTTAGTGGAATTAAAAAAAAATGTATGTTAAGTGTCTTACCTCATGTATCTAAGAAAGACGACAAAACCCGGGTTAATAAATCTTTTTTCATACTGAGAAATTAAACCATAAGTAACTAAAATACCACTTATGACAAAGAAAGTATCGACGAAAAGATCACCGTGGAAAATAAACCATCCAGCAAAAGATCTATATTGCTAAAATAAAACGAAAAAGATTTTTTTTTACTGATTTTTAATAAAAAGACTTACACTTTCAATGTAATCAAAATTAATAATTGGTCCGGATGTAAACGTTCCAAATCTGTGACCCATGATTATCATAAATATCGAAGTCGTCCTTAAACCATAAAGACTTTTAAGTGCTTTATTTGAATCTTCAGCTTTTGTCATCTCTAAAAAGTTTTTCCTAGCCGAAAATCCCATAATTATTCTATGGAAAATACTTTCTAAAAAATCAACCACTTTAAAAGAAAATTTATTAAAACGTGTTAATTATTACTTTGATAATTATGTTTTTCTTTTTCAGTCAATTCATTTTCCAATTTTGTATCGTACATTGTAGCTACGATAACGACGAATAAAAATAAACCAATTATCAAACTAAAATAAGAATTATTAAAATTCATAGAGGAGTGGTATACTATGTGAATAACAAAGATAATAAAAATTACTTCTTTCTTGATGATTTATTGCTGAATGAATAAAACATTTAAGTAAAAGAATACATGAAAACATGACAAAAAATATAAATAGCATCGAAGGTTGAGCTCTCATAAAAATGAATGACAGCAACAAAACAAGAAAGAAGTTTCTCTTTTCGTTTTTTTATTAATGTAAATTAACAACAAACCAAAAGAAGATATCATTTCCGTCAAAAGGTTTTCCACTATCGGGAGTTTGACATAAAAGCTCTGGAACAGCTCCATAATAACTAACGTTTCTCTCTCTTAAATAAAACTCTGTCGATTGTAAGTGTTGATTTAACGAATTTTCTAAATCTTCAACTGAACAAGAAGCTGGAACACACCAACCTAACCGAATCGTATCTCTAGTTGCTTGAGAAATATCATTAGTTCTCTAAAAGAAATTTAATGTTCATTTCAATCTTACAAAGAGACCTTACGACTTGCCCATCACCGATTTTAACGAAAGTGGTACCAATCGATAGATATTGGTACATAGTACAAATGTATAAAATATTAGGGCGAACCATTCAGCGGTTCGCAAGAAAATTGGTGCTAAAGTTTGCGAATAGCGTATGTCAGTGATAACTCACGCCCTTTAAGGACCGCCCATAGTCGAAGTGAATATGTATAGGCTTCCACATACGGTTCGAATCCTGAATAATACTTTTTTTATTTCCATTTTTATTTTTAATGCAACATTTCATTGAAATTTATGTCGGTAAATTGGTTGGTAGCACGTAACCATCCACAAAGCAATCATATGCTCAAGAGTCAATCAATTCATACTTATCGATAATCGTTCCTCCTTTTCTGACATATCTTCCCATCTCTTTAATTCTCTTATGCTTTTTAAGCGTCAACATCCTTTCTTCTGAAGAGTTTGCAAAGGCCAATAGGGATGTTCTTTAGCGCGATTCACAACTTTTAACTTGTAATGAAAGGGAATATTATAATCGTCTTATACTTGTTTTATCGGTCGTTCCGAAGATAAATTTGCGTCAAACGGAAACACGAATTTGGAAGCACATTCTTCGTCAGTTTTGCCCATGAGCATTAAGTCAGCCGTACTTACAAATGTTGTCCTTGTCAAGACGTCGAGAGTGATATCACACGGGAACAAAATTAAACCTTTTTTTTGTTGCATCGACTTTTATACCTGTTTTTACTAATCGGAGCAGGCTGATTTCAAACCTACCAACCTTTTTTCTTTAGCAGCTCTAGTTTTTGCAATACAGCTAGTCACGTTTAAATTTCAAATCAATCGAGCTGTTGTTTAAAACAGTGTTTTGTTTAATAATATCCGCGCTCTCTGCTATCCGTGTGGGATAGCAGAGCTAAGCCTGAGCACTTGTGTCCAGGGATCGTATAATACTGCCACCTTTACATATCAAGCTAGGGCTTATGAAACAATTTGTCAAAGTTCTAAACAAGGATGGTGAGTGTTTCAAATACATCGCTAAAAGCTCCATAACTTGAGCACAGAGAAACTTAGAGCCGGAATTTTTGATGGTCCTCAAGTAAGAAGGTTAATAAAGGATGAAAACTTTAATAGTTACCTGACTCATACTGAAAAAAATGCCTGGAATAAATTCATTTGGACTGCACAAAATTTTCTGGGAAACAAAAAAGGACGAAAGTTATCCGGAGCATATTGAGCTGATGTTGTTACACTTCCAGCAGCTTGGATGTAATATGAGCATCAAGGTACACTTCCTCCGCAGTAATTTCGACCGTTTCCCTGTAAATCTTGGTGATCTGAGTGAAGAACAAGGGGAACGGTTCCATCAAGACATTCGAACTATGGAGGAACATTACCAGGGTCACTGGAATGCTCACATGATGGCAGACTGTTGTTGGAGCATTAAAAACAGCCCTCGTGAACCAAGTCGAGCAAGAAAATCTTATAAAAGAAATCTTTTTGATAAAATATAGATTTTTCTTAAAAAACGCGTTTTAATTATATCTCAAAAATTAAAGCTGATACGAAAAATCTGCCTTCAGATCTCAACTCAGCACTCAGAGAGAGTATAATATTAGTCATAATATTTCATGCAACAAATAAAAATGCTGTTTCCTTGTGATTAAGTATTTCTTCGCCAATTTACATAACGCCTTTTGAAATTTCCACGATTGGTTCCACAGTCACAAGATGACTTTTCAATAGCAGTTTTTCAAAATACAACTATGTATCACTCAAGAGTAACGTTGATTTGCTACTTTGAATCATTATCAGTATAATCATAATATCGATCCCTAGTGTATATGTAATATCATGTACAGGGTGGACAAATAAGAATGCAGAGTATCTCGGAAACTGTTCATCGTAGAGACTTGCGGTAAAAGTTTAATAGCCAAAGTGGCCAAGGGAAAATGCTGGAAATTATTTTCAAGTTCCTAAGATGGCCGCCAGGGGGCGTAATAGCCATCTTGAATTACAAAATGTGGCTTTTCTCGGAATTCCGCTATATTAAGATAACACAAAAATATGCGCATTCTAAAGTGGAGATAAGTATTAATTTTTTGTATTAAAAACTTTTTTCAGTAACTCCTAAAATAAAGTGGTGGGGGGCGCTCGAAAGTGCTTGTAAACAAATGCCTATAATTTAAAAATGGCTGAGCGGAATTTAATAAACTTGGTGTCGTTGGAAAGAGCTTTTCTTAGACAATAAATCCTACCATTTTGGTGGTGATTGTAAGTGCACATGTCGCCGCTAGATGGTGTTTTCGAAATTTTTCAAGAAATTGTGAATTTTCTTCGAAAAGTTAAATAGAACGGTATCATTTTCTCTCCACAGAAAAATAGTATAATAAAGCCCAAACAAGCTAGTGAAAACCGCACCTCGATATCGTATTCCTAACCTAAGATATTGGTGAAAAACCATTCATCAGAAAACTGAACTGATTTCGCCCGGTTTTTTTATTCTTTTTTTTCCAAAAATAACAAAAGAATGCTATATTCTAAAATTTGTGCTGTGGCTTTTCAGAAGTTCAAGAAAGAACACTTAAATTTAAATTCTAAATATGATAAGGAAGTCCGAAAATGGTTGTTTTACATGGGTACCCGATTTTCTTTGAAACAATTAGAAATTATAAAAAATATCGATTCAATTTACTACTTTAAGAATATATTTTTATAATTTGAAAACTTAAGGGGACGTTAAATATAGCTTTAAAGCTCTATACGGTTTCTTGTGGGTGGGTTTCTTGTCTTTGGATACACAGTTGGTACGTATCCGTAATGGTGTTTACTTTGTCGATATGCTACATTTTTGCTTCTACCTGGACAAAAAACAATAGAAGCTGCCGAGCAGAGAATATAAATAACTTTACATTATAAAATCAAATTGAAATTTAAATCACGGAATGGTTCGGATTAGAAACGAAACTTTGGCATATTGAAGAAATAACCATAATTTTAAACCAGTAACAATTGTTTTTATTTGTAAAGAATTGTTCGGTTATGATGTTAGATTGTTCTTGTGTCGTTAGCCATTTGTTTTTTTTTCTTTTCATTTTTTCCCAATAACCTACTACGTTTTGCCCTTTTCTATGAAAAGGTCAAAACCTTAAGGGGATAAAGGGATACCCTAAGAGCGGTAAACTGACGACGATCGATCTATTTATATTTTTTATGATTCCTAATTGTCTAAAAGAAAATCAGGTTGCCCATGTAAAACAACTATTTTCAGATTTCGTTATTATATTTGGAAAATCGACTAATTCACAAGACGCCTTGACAAAAATGAAGTGTTTTTTTGAGCTTCTCAAAATACACAGCACGTATTTTTGAATATAGTATTCTTTTGTTATTTTTGGAAAAAAAGAATAAAAAACCGGGCGAAATTCGTTCAGTTTTCTGATGAATGGTTTTTCACAAATATCTTAGGTTAGGAATACGATATCGAGGTGCGGCTTTCACTAGCTTGTTTGGGCTTTATTATACTATTTTTCTGTGGAGAGAAAATGATACCGTTCCATTTAACTTTTCGAAGAAAATTCACAATTTCTTGAAAAATTTCGAAAACACCATCTAGCGGCGACATGTGAACTTACAATCACCACCAAAATGGTAGGATTTATTGTCTAAGGAAAGCTCTTTCCAACGACACCAAGTTTATTAAATTTCGTTCAGCCATTTTTAAATTATAGGCATTTGTTTACAAGCACTTTCGAGCGCCCCCCACCACGTTATTTTAGGAGTTACGGAAAAAAGTTTTTAATACAAAAAATTAATACTTATCTCCACTTTAAAATGTGCATATTTTTGTGTTATCTTAATATAGCGGAATTCCGAGAAAAGCCACATTTTGTAATTCAAGATGGCTATTACGCCCCCTGGCGGCCATCTTAGGAACTTGAAAATAATTTCCAGCATTTTCCCTTGGCCACTTTGGCTATTAAACTTTTACCGCAAGTCTCTACGATGAATAGTTTCCGAGATACAGCACTCTGCATTCTTATTTGACCACCCTGTACATAGATAATAAGTAAAGTTAGATGTAAGCAATGTAATAAATTATTTTACATTACTTATGTGGGTATTTTTATTATAAAACGTAATACCATTTTAAATGGCAAAGAAAAAATTGGAAAGAATGATTCTAATAAAAGTACTGTAAGCTTTCTAAACATAGAAGTAGAGAAATTAAAAAGTAGGATAATGAAAGAGCGTCCTTAATTAATTATATTTTGTAATATCAAGATATAAACATAAAGTGCAATGTTGCATTATAAATAAAAATGGAAATAAAAAGAGTATTATTCAGGATTCAAACCTTAGTATGTGGAAACCTCTACATGTTCACTTCGACTATGGGCGGTCTGTAAATGGCGTGACTTATCACTGACATGAGCTATTCGCAAACTTTAACACCAAATTTCTTGCGAACCGCTGAATATTGCACCCTAATATTTTATACATTTGTACTATGTACCAATATCTATTAATTGGTACCACTTTCGTTAAAATCCGTGACGGGCAAGTCGTGAGGTCTCCTTGTTAGTAGATTTTTAAAAAATCCATACATATAGTCTTTTAAAAATAACATCTGTTGGATCGTAATATAAAGTAAATTGGTCTTTAGGTGGTTCGACATTTGTTACGTTAGCTGTAACCACAGCAAAGCAAAATTGGGTTTTAAACGGAGCTTGAGCAATCATACATTCGTCAAAATCGCCCATTTCGAAATTATTCCCTTGGAGTATACCTGTTGTTGATTTCGCTGTGGAATCCCACACTAAATAAAAAATAAAAGCGGGTTCTTTTCGTTAGGGTAACCTATGTCAATGAACCGATGACTTTAAAAACTTCATAGGTCTTGTCTCATCTCTTAACAAAATAAGGTTTTTTTTAAAAATAAGTTGTTTAAAATAAAATTATATAAAAATAGAATCATCACCATTAAGGTAGAAATCACCAAATCAAACTACAACAATTTTAAATATCTAATACTTTTTAAAAATCAATGGATATAAATTTACTAAAAATAAAAAACAGAAAAATTTTAAACTTTACTTACTTAAAAAACAAAAATAAATTTAGAAGACATGAAGTTTTTTAAAATAACCGATTTAATTTAACTCAAATTTATTTCCTTAACTTACTTTTATGAGCCCATAAAGTCAAATTATTCAAATGATGCACATAAGTTTCACTCTCACTTTTACAAATTTCATTCTTGGAATCAACAGGAGCAACTGGTAAAGTCGGAAATAAATGTTTATTGGAAACGATATCATTATTATCATCGCACCGAACCGGATTTATCGAAACTAATATAAAAAAGAACAACGTATTTCTTTTCGGTTTCCACATTTTAGGTATCACGTTCGCGGAGGTATCGCGACGTTTACTTCAAACTAAGCTTTTCGAATGGCTTTCAGCTGCAGCAGCAACGTATCCGGTGCAACAAGCATGTTGCCTTGTCCTTGGCAGTAAGATAATTCTTTTCTTATTAGCCGGCGATAAGTAATTACAACGCCGTAACACTGGTTATTTATTAGATCCCTCCGAGAGCCGTGTAACGTAAGCGTGGAATAAAATTGTTGTTGAGAATTTAAAAGATTTTATTAATTGAGCTTTAAACTTTTTCTATTGTACCACATGAATAGACACCCTTGAAGACTATGATTTATTTATTGCATTAATATAAAGAAGCGTTAATGATTTATCCTTGTAAATATAATTTGTTAAATATCTTATAATTGAGATATATTATGTCAATAATAAATTAAAGGTTGTGCAAACGTAAACATTACTCCATTATTAACGTAAATTTATTGAACATCCTTGACTGACGATTTAGTTACAACACTCAGAATAAAATATCCTTGGAGTTCTTAAACGATTTTTAATAAGAACCAATTCTCTATAAATAAGATTATTTTTTTAATTCTTGACTAGAATAATAAAATTAAAAAAACTCCAATAAAAACTATTTATGTTCTTGGATCAAGAAATTAATATTTAAATTAACTTTAATATTTGCGCATTATTAATCACATTAGGCAATTAAATACATAGGCGTAGGTTGTTTCTATTTATTGACTTGCGCATTTACTTACTTACTACGTTATTCCTTATTCCTACGTATGCTTGCTTTTAATAATGCCTATTACTATAACGATACGCAATTTACGTGCTGATTACAAAAGACACTTTTAATTATGTACGTATAAATCGAATTTTTATTGTGAAAGGTCTTTAGAAATTCAAGATTAACAACATTACCAGATTTTTTAAGAGTTTATACTCTTAATAGATGTGTGAATATGACGGATATGGTCAATATTAAATGTCAATTTGTAGTTCATGAAAATAATCGCTTCGCTAAAGCGGCCCCTAGACGATCAATATTATTGTGCAAAATTAAATATTGCACAATAATATTGACCGTTTGGTGATCACATTGAAAGTTTGCGCAATACAGGGTGTTTAAAAAAGATGCGGCAATATTAAAGGAGGTCCAAGTCATTTTATACAAAAAAGTTTCTAATAAATATGGTCTGCAACGTTTCGTTACCGATCTACAGCGAGTTGAAGTTTAATTAAAAAAAGCAGTAAAAATTTACATATTTTGAAACAATCCTGTTTTATTCACTGACATATTTGTTGAATTTCCTTATCATGAATTCGGTATACGAATGCCGAGATGACCGACATGCACCACATTTATGGACTTGCTGATGGCAATGCATTAGAAGCTAGGCGGTTGTATACCGAAAGATATCCTGGCCGTATTGCTCCTGATAGAAAAACTTTCGAAAGTATTCATCGGCGTCTTTATGAAACAGGCACATTTAGACGAAATGCAGGAGCAGGAAGATCAAGGACAGCAAGAAGGGTAGTGATGGAAGAGGATGTGCTAGACATGATTGAAGAAGATCAGGGTACATCTACCCGAAAAATTACTAACGCTTTGAATGTATGTAATGGGACTATTTGACACATTTTGAAGGAAAATTTGTTGTACCCATTCCATATACAATGCGTTCAAGCTTCATGCTGATTTTCCTCCTTAAATTGCATTCTGGCTTTTGCAGAAAATGGTTGAAATCTCTTAATTCCTTGATTCTTTTCACCAATGAAGCGATTTTTTCAAGAAATGCAATACTCAATTTCCAGAATAACCATGTATGGTATGACGAAAATCCAAAATTGTTGAAGATCGTTTTCAACATCAGTTTTCTTTGAACATTTGGCTTGGAATTGTGGGTGACTAAATAATTGGACCAGTATTTTTACCAGGAAGACTTACCGGAGAGGTGTATCGCAACTTTTTGGAAAACACGCTCTCTGGTTTTCTGGAGAACGTACCATTAGCAATTAGAGATGCAATGTGGTATATGCACGATGGCTCACCAGCCCACTTTAGTCAAGTAGCTCCTGATTTGGACTTCACTTATGGCCTGCACGATCCCCGGACTTAAATCTTCTGGATTTTTTCCTGTGGGGTCATTTGAAATCCTTGATGTACGTTACTCCATTGGAAAACATAGAAGACTTAAGAAATCGAATCATTGTTGGGTGCATCTCAATTAAAACAGATCCTACTGTTTTTGAGAGAGTTCGCCAGTCAATGAGGAGAAGACTGGATTCTTGCATCCGAGCTCGGGGTGGTCACTTTGCACAGTTTTTGTAATTTTTGCTTGGTAAAATTGTTGGTTTGGTAAAATATTTGTTTTTGTCCTTAAATAAAACCCTTGTTCTTTAAAGAAAATTCTTTTAATGTAAACTTTTTTGTTTGTAATAAAAATGTTTAAACTTCACCACACTGTAGATCGGTAACGAAGCATTTCCAGACCATGTTTATTATAAACTTTTTGTATAAAATGACCTGGGCAATCACTCCCTTTAATATTGCCGCATCCTTTTTAAACACCCTGTATATTGAGTAAATCAAAATGGTTTTGATTTTTATTGTATAATGTGGAATAAATTACATAATCTGTGAGTAGAATTGCGTAATATTAGCTTTGTTTTACTTAGAATTTGGAGTGAGTATATTAAAATTAAGGTGACAAATATGGTTACAGCGGAACAGGAAACTGAAAGAAAATTTATTTTAGAATGTATCGAACTGTATCAGACGTTACCGGTTTTTTGGAATATAAAAAGCAAAGATTACAACAACAGAGTATAAATGAACAATATGAACAACTTGTTTTTAAATATAGAGAGAAATACCCAGATACTGATAAACAAATATTAATTAAAAAATTTAAGTCCCTACGCACTAACTTCAGGAAAGATTATATTAAGTTTAATAAAGACTTAATCAAGTTGCTAAACAGGCGTACACAGACGTAAATGCGTGTATAAAAGCTAATGTTAATGTATTTGAAAGGTTGGAAGATTTAGGAATTTGTAAGAATAAGCTAAAAGAAAATGCAAAACCAGTAATTAAATCTTTATGTAGGGTTCCTAAATCAAACCTGAATTAAAGAAAACTTTAGATAGACTTAAAAATCATTCAAAAAGGAGTAAGTGTCGTCAGACTGGTTCTTAAGAAGGTCTTTTTTCAATAAATACTGTTCATATAGAAAAACTACTATTTTTTACATATTTTTTTTTAACTAATCTTTCATCCATCTGCGTTTGCTTTTCTTTTTTAGACAAGCAGCTAGTGCAAATGCCACGCAAATAGCTCCATTGTTACTTATTATCATGTTGACTCCTGGAGTATTAAACGTTAACTAAATATTAAGTAACTGTATCGAGAAATAATATTATACCGTATAGAATAACCAGCAATAATATTGTATAATATATTTCCACAATATTATTAACAGTTCAGGGGCCGCTTAAGATTGGAAACACCTTGAATCATAAAAAATGAATCCAAGTCGATCAACTAACGAGAATAACATTTCTTTTTAATTTTTGATTAAAGGCTTGTATAAAATTTATATGACTCTCCTCCAATGGAAATCTTTCCTCAATACAAACAGCGGCTCATCTTAAAATAGTACTTTACTCCAGTTCTCGTTATTCCATTAAAAGTGATTTGTTCCAACCGTGAATGTCTTAATAATTTAATAAAACTTTTATAATAAATTGATTGAAATCGTTGATATTATAAATGTGATCAATTCCAGTTCGTGGCGTGAATATAAACTTCGTCGTACTCAGAATTAGGGTAAAGTTATGTCAACCCAGACAATCATCGGTAATAGGTGAATATATAAAAAATTATGTACCTTTCTGGTTATTCAAAGTTTATTTATAGTTTCGACCGAATACGGTCATCTTCAGAAGCAAACGTTAAGATTGTGTAGAAAACTACATTATATCGCCGTTCCGGAAGAACATCGACACAACTGCAAAATAAAAAATTTTGCAGGAAAAGCAAAAATAATTAAAATCAGCATTTTTTAGATACATTGATGGCCTTGACTCATTTTGTCAAAAAATTGCATTTACGTCGATGTTGTTCCGGAACGGCGATATAATGATTAAAATCTTTGAAATAGTAATACATGTAAAAAACTTAACTAAATTTGCAGACGGGAAACACACGGATTAAAATGCTTATGATAGATATAGGCATAAATATTAGAGATGGGACCGAAGCCGAATAATTATTCGGTATTCGGCTTATTCGGCTTCATTTGCAATATTCGGTATTCGGCCCAATATTAAATTTATTTACCGAATATTCGGTTGTTTATGTGACTGCTCTAAGTTATAATAAATTCGAAGAATACATTAAATCGACCTATGCAACGAAGACTATTGTAAGTCATTATTGATAGAACTGAGTGAGACATAAGTGTTTAAAGGTTCTAAGCCGATTGCATTTTAAGAAATAAAATTTTCTACGTAAAAATTTCCTACTTGGTTGCTATAGATATCTTATATAGAGGATTCCGAAAGGATTCACCATAGGAGAATAGCAATTAATTCTGTTTTCTTTTCAAATTTTTCAAAATCACCATTTTTGACTTACGACAGTTTTCATTGGATAGGTCGAAATGAGCATACAATGGATTTTTGCGCAATTGTCGATTAGTTCTTTTTGTATGTTTCCTGCTTCAGAGAACAACTGGTCACTGAAAACTGTACTTGATGGGGCTGATAAGTACACTTTTGCCAGTTTACTTATTTTTGGGTATTTCAAGCTATGTTATTTCCACCAAACAAATGGAACTTGCTCTCTCTTTAGTAATTCCTCATACAAGTAACAGTCCAGTTCACTAACGACTGGATTGGAGTCACTAAAGGCCTTACTAGATGTGGCTATGACTTTAAAGCAGTCGCAAAATGACTTCGATTCAAATTTATGCCTGTTGTAGGAGACAACTGCTGAATGTTTGTGTTTATATTCATCTTATCACTTTCATCGCTACTACTGCTTCCGGAGTTTAGCGAGTCTAAATCTCTTCCAAGTGCATCAAAAAAAAGTATGCCTTATAACGGATATGTTCTCACGTGAGAAAAAGTTTAAGAAATATCGGAGATTCAACGACGTTGCCATAAAATAATTTTTTTGCTTCTCTATTTCTTTGAATCTTATTTTTACGCCAGTCAACAAAGGCCGAATATTCGGCCGAATATCCGGTTCAAATTTAGCCGAATATTCGGTATTCGGTTATTCGGTTGAACTACTATTCGTTACATCACTAATAAATATGATAGATTTATGATATAGGGAAAGACACAGATTAAAATTTTTATCTGTGATTTGTTTTCCCGTCTGCAAATGTAGTTAAGTGTTTTACATGTATTACTATTTCAAAGATTTTAATTATTATATAATGTTATAAACTATAAATAAACTTTGAATAACCAGAAAGGTACATAGTTATTTAAATATTCACCTATTGTACAATACTGGTTAAAATGGATCCAAACTTGCTTTCTTCAAATAATTATCGGTAAGTTTATGTAAGATTTGTAATTAACCTGTTCCCCTAAAAACAACATATCAACTGCTCATAAGTTAAGCATATATAAACATAACATAGGTATTTTAAGTTCTGATTTGGTTTTGTATTTTATCATTTTATTTATATTTTCTCTGCTAAAGTTTAATTGTTAAGTAAAACACCTGTCTTATTATTACTATTTTTGATATCTTAAATTTACCCATAGTGGTTTTAAAATAAAGCAGGTAAGTAAAGCTTTTATTTTTTTATTAGAATTTTCATTGACTTAAGTATCCCCTGACGTTGTCGAGGTTCTGCTCGACGCTAACGCCTTTTGCAAACCCACCAACAAGTAAATAAATTTAAAAATTGTTGTTGTTGGTTATCTTCGCCAACCTCTTCGGGTCGCGAGAAATTCCATCTCTGTAGCAATCCTTCCACTTGACAATCCATTAGCAGGAAGCCTTCTACTAACATTCCATTCACCAACATTAACACTTCTTACCGTTTAAAACGGATTTCGCAATATATCTACAGAAGCGGTTCTATTCTACAAACTTGAAAATATTAAACACTGTAAATTATCTCTTTGCAGCCTACCTTTTTTCTCTTAACACTGGTCTTCTGGTTATAAAAGCCATCTGCAGTACACATTTTGCTACAGCAGACAAACTCTTACTAGCGATTCTTGCAGTTTCAGGTTCTCTTCGACAATATTTTATCGATGGTAATATAATACGCGCTACAACAACAGGATCGAGAGGCATAATTGTCTGTTAAATAAACTCTATGAACAACAAACCATATAAACAATAAATTTTAAAATCTGAATTGAAGGTTTATAAAAATAATAATCTGGTAACAATACATAATAGATAAAGGTAACAGAAAGGATCTACTGAAAAACAAACAAGACATTGTTTATTAAACCAATGATCTTCTAATTGATATTATTTTTAAAATTATTTGAAATTTTTTAAGTGACATTTATATGACATTGATATTTAAACAAAGGCTTTTTCGATTAAAGACCAATCAATCTAGATTCTAAAGTTTTATTAGTATTAAAGATTTATTCATGGTTTGTGATCAACCTCTGCCTCCATTAGGTGTTTTCTATAGCGCATTGGAGTAGATACTCCATGGGCAAGTTTGTACTCCACGTTCATCGTGTATCAAAATATTAATATTAATAAGAATAAAACACAAGGTTTTATAAGTCCACGATGATAAATTTTATCATCGTGTGTTTTATTCTTATTAATATTAGATACTCCATGTTTGAATGATTGTAAAGCCATTTCAACTCAATTTTCTGGCAATTTCGCGAAAGGATATTCGAAGCTTTATTCATTTCCATACTTTGACTCTCCTTAAAAGGGGTTAATTGAATGTAAGACTGATTCCGGTTAACGCGAGATATAACACATACGCAAGTGAAGGATTTGGCAAAATCTAGATTGCCAGTAATCATTAACGTAGCTACACGCTCTTAAAGAAGTACGCCTGGTAAAACATACAATACCAGACAAAAAACAACTAAAAAGTATACAGATCATGACCAATTTTGAATCATTTACTATCTCACATGAGACCACCTACTCTAGGTGTTGAGGTTTTTTGGCGAACAGTGTAGATACAGAAATTTTATGAAGTGGATTACCAATAATAATAAATAAATTTTACTAATTATTAACACTCTAGAATTTTTAGATAACTATTCCAGTCCAGTTAAGTAAATTCATAATCCTTTCTGCAATTAATAGCATTTCCATGTAAAATTTTTAATCAATATTCAGGTTTTGTAACAATTTATTTTTTAATAATTAATGAAAATGCTTGTTTTATACTTTTACTGGTCTTTATTATATTATTGCTACCGGTTTCGGCTACTCAGCCATCATCAGGCAGTTTAAAATAAGTTAACAATGATATAGAATAGCTCCGAAGTACATTTACACACTTTAAAATTTGTAATCGAACAATTAAAACGGAATTACGAATAGCACATCTATAAAAATGTCGGATAGTATCAAACAACGTTGGTGAAATTCCCAACGAAAGGGTGAACCAAACAACGTTGGTGAAAATGAATTTCACCAAATTCCCAACGAAAGGGTGAACCAAACAACGTTGGTGAAAATGAATTTCACCAACGTTGTTTGATACTATCCGACATTTTTATACATGTGCTATTCGTAATTCCGTTTTAATTGTTCGATTACAAATTTTAAAGTGTGTAAATGTACTTCGGAGCTATTCTATATCATTGTTAACTTATTTTAAACTGCCTGATGATGGCTGAGTAGCCGAAACCGGTAGCAATAATATAATAAAGACCAGTAAAAGTATAAAACAAGCATTTTCATTAATTATTAAACATTAACTGGTAAAATGGATCATATATTCAACTTTCATACATTAATTTATTTTTTGTATGGATTATTCATAAAATAGAAGAGAGTGTAGAACTTTAATTTTTACAAAATTTAATTCTTCTAGGTAATATGGCTTCCTTATAACAAAAATACCCAACAAAGTACGACAAATACGACTTTATTCCACATCAATACCAATCAATCACAATAAATGAAATAAAAACAACAAAAATGAAAAATGAAAATATTTTACTAATATACGACAAGTCAACTTAAAAAGTAAAAATATCACATACAAATATCATGGTATAGGGAAACTCAAATATCCCAAAATGCTATTATTATTAATTACAAATAAAATAATTGATGGTATAAAGGAAAAAATGTACGACACAAACTGTCGTCAACAAAAAAGTATACAAAATTAATAAACTTTTCAACCCAATACACTACAATTAATTAATTAAATAAGGTATAAGAATAAATAAGAAAAAAATATATATACGGTATACACGTACGTGGACCAAGCAGATTATTATCAATAAGCGAGTACAATCACTGTATAAGCTTTATTCTTTCAACCGGAATTTTTCCGGTAGCTTAAACGCAGTCGAGTAACATTTTTCTTCATTAAACGTTTCAAGGAGTAAATACTAGAAATGGTAAATGCTTCGGCCAACTGTATAGGTTATATTAAAAATGTAATTATACGATCTCGCCAATATCTTCTAAAACGGGTAAAGGTTCACGCCAGTAAACAAACTGCGAATAATCCGTTGCATCCTCTGGTAAGGATGGGAAGAGCTGATCAACGATGTTTGTCATGTTTGAATAACTGAAAATTATAAAGAAAAAAATTGTTTTAATCTGCATTAATTATCCTTTAGAATTAAATAAATTTCAAAGAAATTGTAAGCAAGAACATCCACAAAAAACAAACAAATACAAAAAGCAACAATATCGCCCACCAATAGCAAAGCAAAAATATTTGATCACATTTCACTCGTTCACTCTTCATAGCGACTTTATTACCCCTTTTTTATTAAATTCTTACCATTAATAATCGAAGAATTACATCACGGATGAAAATTAACCAGGCAATCTCACTATCTTTGTCTTTTACACTAATTATTAATTAATTTTGATTTAACTGTACTTTGAAACGTTTGCATCCCACTTTAATTATGTTAGTTACGTAAGTTAAATGACAAGATGATTTGATGCTAAATTATAAAAAGTTAAGATGCACACATTTCTTTAAATAAATAAATAATAATAATTAAGCAAGGCCTAAACGAAGCTAACATTAATCATCGTCAGTTAAATCTGACTCATCAAAGTCACTGTCGTTTTCAGTGTCATAAGCAAACTTATGCACCATCGGTGGGAAAACATCGTTCACTATCAACGACTGACCGGTATAACTGTAAAAATGAAACGTTCCAACTTAAATACACAGAGAAAATCAATCGTGGAAAAAATGCGGCGTTTGCATGTGAAGAAGAATGACTAAAGTTTCACTATTTAAGCGAATGCCTATGCATTCAGCAATTGAATTAAATTAAAATATAATAACTTACCTGGATTGGAATGTTTGAGTTAACTCATGTTTGAGCTCGCCCTTTGGATTAATTGTGAAAATACGGACTATTGGAATTCCGACAGCTGTATAAGCCCAAACATCCTAAAGAAGTATAATTAATTAAATTCAATTACAAAAGTTAACTAATATTAATCCTTACATTGATCCTATTGCCATAACCAGCATAAAACGGATTTGAATCAGCTGGAAATAGTGCGCGAATATCGCTTAAACAACTAATTTTAAACAATTCAGGTTTTTTCTCAATAACTTCCCTATGGAAAGCCGTAATTAGAGAAGTGGGATTTAAAAGTAATGGACCGTCAGGCATCGATAGGTCTCCTTGTCTTATTGATTTCAAATATTCGCGGGTTAATCTCGCTTGACCAATCGCTCTGGCGCTCAAATATAACAACCTATAGCCGTTGTCCCTGATTTTATTAAAAAGTTGAGCTACACCAGATTGAGCCCAATCTTTCCCAACTATTGGAAGGATGTGTCCCAAAACATCAGACCTAAGCAAAAAATTATAATCAATAAGGATAAATAATGAAATGAAAGGATAATGGAGAGAGGAACGGCAGAGAGAAGAGTGAATTGAAAAATCTTGGTATTATGCGTAAATAATTATGCGTAAATAAAAAAAAGTCAATAAGAAATAAAATAAATATTTTGATTAAGAAGATGTGTTGATCAAGAAGACAAAAAGGAATAGAAAAAAATATATGGGAAGAAATTCAAAAGAATAATAATATAATTTGAAAATAGTAGACGTGTCATTCTTAAAGTGAGCACAGACGTCCCCTTTTGAACGCTTAGTGCAAAACGTTTTTGTCTACTATCTGCGCCAAAAGTCAAGTGAGTCAAGTTTGGGGTGCTCTTACTCCGAAAGTTTCTGTCGAAAAAAATTGGGCTAAAGGCTGTCATGATCGGTGATTATTTCTACGTAAAATAGCCAACATTTAAAGTCGTATGTTATGCGATTTAGGAAATATTGAAAGTTAAATGAAAAAAGGACCGGTATGCTTTATTTACTAAAAAAATGCTAACTTTTAGGATTTCTTCCTCAGAAACCGCTAAAGAAAAAAAATAGGAGTTTTGAAAGATGCAGCCTTAAAAAGTCTTAAGGTGCGTCCAGACTTCTTACTGATTTCACATATTCTCAACCGACAAAAACCGCGTGGCGTGGCGTGACAGCGTCGCGAACGTCGTTGCATGTATTCTGGACAGTATCCCGCAACAACATCGCGTTACATCGTTGCGTTCACTGCGTGTCATCAGCCCGTTCCATGTCTTGTCGGTTTTTCTGCGTCACATCAAAGAGATGATACGTACTTTGGTTCAACAAGTGTAGACGGGATCGCGTATCATTGTTACATCTTGAAGGTTGCAAATTGCGATTTTAGTTTAGTTGTTAAAAATATGGAGTGGACACAAGAGCGAACATTAACGTTTATTCAATTGTATAGAGAAGAATAAGTACTGTGGGATGCAAAAAAATTGAAATTAATATAACAAAATTAAAAAAAGAAAACGATGCATGGGGGAAAATTGCGGACGCAATGGGAATATCAGCTAACAAATGCAAAATGATAAATTTCTTATCCTCTCTCAGAAGGGAAAAACTTAAAATGACAAAGAGCATGCTGGTCTTGCCAATCAACACGTCCTTCATTTTGGAAATAGTTAGCGAGTTCTTTGCGCATTTCTTGCGCTTTTATAGATGATCTCATCGGAACAACCTGAATTTGAGGAATATTTCTGGTTCATTTGGTGTGATAGTATTAGACTCCGTTTTGCCTTTTGGTTTAGTTTCACCGTATGCTTTAAAAGGTGTGTACAATGAACGAGAAAAGTTGCTACGTCTTAAAAAAATATGCAAATGCTTTAATGTCGCTACCACCAATGCTGCTTTATTTGGCTTTAGAAGCATAGGTTTGCGCAAAATTCTAAAAACACTAGATAAAATCCCGAATACATTTTCTACCACTCTCCTAACACAAGATAGTCGGAAATTAAATATTCTCTCCGCTGTTCTTTTATGGTGACTGCCAGAAAATGGTTTCATCAATGTTTCGCTTAGCCCAAAAGTTTCATCTCCAATAAAGAAATATGAAACATTTTCTTCTCTTCCTTCTAAAGGTTCTTCATTGGAGAAGTTTAACCTATTATTTTTAAGTTTTTTATAAAGGCAAGAATTTTTAAATATGCCACCATCTGAAATTCTCTCTTGCAACATTTTTCATTGTTATTTATACTTTTGGAGATACGAATTCTTTTTTATATGCGATTTTTTTGATAGCAAAGGGGTTGAATTCTCCCTCCTACGATATTTGAAGGAAAATGACAGAGCATATGTTGATGATGGGGACATTTATTATCTGAAACGTTTTTTTGATATCATGAATCGTTTAGGAGAAAAAAAAAATATTTTCCAAAAACTGTTCAATTTTCGGGGGTTGTTTTCACCCCTTCAAACCGTTTTTTGGGCAAAAACGGAAAGTAGGATTTTACTTAGATTGGGATCTTCTACAAATGTACCGATTAAAAAAAAAAAAATCGGCGTGTTCGGGTTCGGTATGTTCCCTTGTAAGTGGAACGCATTGAAGTTCGTGATGTTGATACGCCACGATGTCAAATACGCGACGATGATACGTGCTCATTTCTGATACGCATCGAAGTTCGCAGCGTCAGGCAAAGGCACGTGACACCGTCATGCTACGGGGTTTTGTCGCAAGTATGGACCCACCCTTAAAAATACCCAAAAACAGTCAAAAACAGTTTGCGTTCATCGCGGACTGGTAAAAAAAAAACCAGACCTTTTGTCATTTACATTTCACTTGCGGTATTTCCTAAACCGCATGATCAACGATTTTGAATTTTGGCTATGTTACGCAGAAATGATCACCGATCATGACAGTCTTTACCCCGATTTTTTCGACGAAAACTTTCGAAGTACGAGGACCCCAAATTTGACTATTAGCACAGAGAGTAATCCTTTACGAAGTTTCTTACCATGTATTCGGTAAGAAAGAAAAATGAAATTTAAGAATTTCTTACTTCGTAATGGTTCCATCAATATCGGAAATAACAATTTTATCATCCCACTTCCATTTGTAAAGATGGCATTTGCACCTAGTTGTCCCTTGATAAGCTGTAGTTACGCTGAATTCAACTTCGTTCATTCCATCGCGTAAATTTAAACGAGCCTGAAAAAGGAAACTTTAGCGCTATTGGAAATATTTTATTTTTTTAGCAAAAGTAACATACAATTTGATCGGAAGTAAGCCTCAAAGTCTTCTTACATTTTTCCATAGAAGTAGAAGTTGTTGGCTCAGTCATGCTTTTAACTTCAGAAATATCTTTACCAGTCTCACTTCCTGAACTATTGGATCGTGTTTCTTCGATAGCTATATAAAAATAAATAAATAAAATAAAGTTAAATCGGAAAAACCGAAGAAATATAAAAATTACCTTCAATGTCAATAGTTGTACTAAGATTTTCTTTTTCATCCTGTACTTTTTCTTCTTTGGTAACTTCTTTATTCATTTCAATAGGTATACTTTCCAAAGCGGGCGTAGTTTCTCTTGAAGTTCTGCTACGTCCCCATTTAAACCAAGAATATCCTCGACTTTCTTGCTGTTTCACCTCCTTCTCCTCTTTTTCTTGCACTGAAGGTTGCGGCATATGTAAAGTACACAACTGATCTACAGTTGGCTACAAATCCGCATAATAAATTAATCTAAACCAAGAAAAAAATTTACCAATATTTACCTGTGGTAACGGTCTTTGGTATATCACAATACTAGAAATAATTGGAGCGGCAACTTTCCAGGTATAATACTTATTACGAAGACGGACGACTAGATTCTGGGATTCAAGTAATGATGGGTTATTACATAAATCGCTAAATGGGACGATGTGTTTGATGAAATTACGTTCGTTGGGTTCCGGATCCCATCCGCACATAGACAAAGCAACGTCTTGGAAATAAGAGCCAACACTAAAAAAAAAGTAATAAATAAAAGTATTTGGTTTATTAAAAAAGGAAAGATTTCCTTACATTTTTGGATCATCAAAATCTGAATCGATCGACTTGGATCCTTCCACGCTGTTCGGGCTTTGCGTCAACGACGGACCATTTCCTGATTCACAATCCATATCTGCGTCTAATTTTTATACAAATACACCAATTATGTAATTTGTACAACTATAACTACTAATTTATTTCTTGCTGTTGTTTACATAATTGTGTTAGTATTTTACAAACAAAAATTGATAAATAAAAAAGAAAAGAATAAAAATGTTAAATTCATTCTGGTTATTAAGAAATTTTATTACCTATCAGGTACAAAGTCGTGAGAACTTAAAGTGAATATTATTAATGACAAAACAAATACTTAAATAAATATTTAATATGACTCATTATTTAACTAATTCCACTACCAGTCACATATTGTTTAACTTCACTTAATATCGAGCCTTGAACTTTGTCATCAATAGAGTTGACTTTCAAAATATTTTTTACTCAAATGTCAAAATCTTTGTTTTGTCTCTAATGCTGAAACGTTTTAAGGGGTTAGGCTACTAAAAAAAAAATTTTTACCATTTTTTTGCTCAAACGACGTGTAAACATCCTAAAAATGAAAGCCAGTATAAATTTTAAGAAGAAATTTTTATTTTACAATTCTTCAGCTTAATTTCTAAGCGTTGCATAAAAACTAGCCATGAAGGTAATTGTAAACTGTAGCGATGCTATTATACCGTCTTTTTCTACTTAATGCAAGCAATAAGGGAAGAGACAAGCTCTCTAATGAATGAATGCGTCACACCAGCCTAATTGCAAATTGAACCGTATCGGTAGCACGGGGAAAATAGAGCCCGATGCCATAGTTGAAATATTTTCGCGCTCTGAAGCTTTGCATGGGGTTCGATATGCACATTACGTGGGTGATGGAAACAGTAAGACCCATAAGAGTATTATAGATGCGAAACCACATGGTAATTTCACTGTCTTCAAGAAAGAATGTATCGGCCACGTCCAAAAGAGGCTTGAAACGCGGTTAACCCTTTAACGGTCAAGACTCTGGGGGTGTAAAATAATCAAATTTTTTCTAACGTACATGTTGTTTAAGCTTCCCGGGGAAACTGCGAGACTTTGAACTGTATGGCCAGTGGTACATATTTGTACCAGCAAGAGTTAAAGGGTTAAGAAACCTAAAAAAAGGGGCAAAAAATCTTGGCCGCAGAGGGCTATTGGAAAACTTATTGACGAACTAAGTATTTATTACAGTTTGGCCATCCGTCGAAACACGGACTCTGCAGAGAAAATGCGAAATGATATATGGGCAACCTTATACTACAAAATTTCGACGGACGAGAAACCGCAGGACGACAGATGTCCCATAGGTGAAGATTCATGGTGTTCTTGGCAAAGAGTAGCGGCTTTGCACACTCTCTCGAAACATATGTACAGAAGCCAGCAATGTCTTGCTCGTTGTATAGGAGGGTACTCGCAAAATGCAAATGAAAGCTTAAATTCTATCGTTTGGTCAATAGCTCCTAAAACAACCTCGAGCAGCAAAAATATTGTTGATATCACAGCTAATATTGCGGTTATAACATTCAACGACGGGTTTCAAGCTATATTGGAAGTAATGAACGCATTAAAACTGAAAATCGGTCATGAATGTTATAACTTCTGTGTAGAGATAGATGAGCGCCGCGTAGAAGCAGCTAACCGCTCAATCTCCAAAAGAAGAAAAGATGTCTGGAAAGACCGAACATCAACCAGAAAAGAAGCAGAAGAGGAATTTTTGGATAAGGAAGGGATGCTTTACGGTCCCGGCATAGATTGAAGGAAAAAAAGCGTGTTTAAAAAGATTTTTTAATTTAAATACACATGAAACTTTAAACGTGTTTTTCTCAAAATTATGATTTTCGAAGCGGCAATCATTAGAACTAGAGCAATTTTTATCCCATTGGCTTGAAATTATAACTGATGCTTCTTTGATAGATTTTCTAGAGAAGTACACATGATTATTGCGATTAACCATTCATTTTTTATAACAAATTTAAGGTTAGATTTTTAGTAAAAATTGAACATTTTTAACAAACATGCCGCTATTTTATGAAAAAATTATATATTTTAATAATCATGTGTACTTCTCTAGAAAATCTATCTGAGAAGCTACAGTTGAAATTTCAAGTCGATCGGATGAAAATTACTCAAGTTTTACTGGTTGCCATGGACCTCCTCGAGAAAAGGCAATAATATTTTGGCTGCTTTCACACGACAACTAGGTATGGTACACTAAAATTGAAAATGTTTTTTTATACCTTCAGATGTGTATAAGAAACTATAAATATCTCATTATCATTGCCTTATTAGTAGTTAAAAAAAAAATTATAAAAAAGCATTATTTTTCGGCCTGACAGAGTAGCGTAACCCCTTAAACCAGAATGTTACAACTTTTCATTGTTTTCTACTGATCATTAACTGATTGAAATGGATCTAATAAACCTCTTTTTAATACAAAAAACAAATATTGATCCTTACCTTTCTTTTGCCTGGCTCCTTGGAAATACAATGCAGCAACACTTGGATCAATAGCTCCAGAACTCAAATCAGCAAGATACATCCCCTCAGTACTAGCGCTATTCCTCTGTCTGTATTTAGTTTGCTTCATAAACGAAAACATACTACTAATCATCGAATGATGTTGTTCTTTATCAATTTGTTGAGCGTTTCCATTATTACCACTTGTACCATCGGCGGTAACATTAACAGGAAATTCACCCCAAGCCCAACTTTGAGTAGAATCATTATCGTTCTTCTCCCCTTTGCTTTTCTGAACTTCAAATTCAGTATCTGATTGAACTGATTCGACGTGAATAGGAGTGTTTGGTCTAGAATCTTCTTGACCAGTTGTTAATTCGGTGTCGCTGAAGAAATGGAATTCAGGATCGAGAGGAACTTTCCTACTATTATTTGTGCATGGACTAGCATCAGTTTCGAGTTTAGGTGACTCTTTTGGTTCTACTTCTTCCGGTGCACTTCCCATTGAACTTCTATCAGTTGAGGAAGTCTCTCCTTTAACGTCACTAGTAGAAGATTCCTGAGCGGATTCACCCAAACCTTCCTGTGGGGGTTCCGTAATTGTAGAAGTTTTCCTTTGAGAATTTTTCTTCTTCATCAACGACTTCTTCCTCTTCTTCTTTTTATTTCCACTCCTGCTAACGTCAGGTTCGGTTTGATTTTGAGGAACGGGTAATTGAACTTTGTTTAGTAATTCCTTTTTAGGTACAATTTCTTCGTTTTTCTCCTCGGATTTAGTATCCATATCTAAACTATCCATATGGAAAATAGTTTCAGAAACATCATCTTTGGTAGTGATATCATCACTAGTTAATTTTGCCGATTGCATTGATAAGGATAAATCTTCAGTGCTTTGTTCGCGTATTTCTATATTTCCCAATACAATTTGCCTTTCCAAAAACTCTCTTTTTCGATTGCGTTCATCATCAGTTCCAGCAGTGTATCTACGCTTGGAATACTCATTAACTTGATTTTCAATTATTGAAAATTCTTTACTATCCTCAACCAAACTGATACTGTTCCTTCGACGACCTTGAGCATTATACAGCTCTTCAAGATGAGAAATAGGTATCGGTGATGTAGCTAGATGATCGGGAATTTCTTCTGTTTCCGGAGTATTAGTTTCAACGAAAAAAGCCTCCCCGCTTTCCCCCAATTTCATATGAATTTCTTGTGGTTCGCCATTAATTTCAATATCAACCTACGCAAATCATTTTTATTAACAAAAATGCAAAGATGATTCGAAACAGTTAATTTTAAACGCGAAAATATTCATTTTTAGTTGGCATTTAGTCAAAAATTGAAGCATAAATAAACCCACATTATTCTCAAGTGAATCCACTCGACAATCCAAGTCCAAACTTGGATCTAAAATAATATTCGCACAGATCGTGCGGTATGAGACGGTTAGAATGGTGTGACGATTACGGTACCGCATTGCCAAGGACTTAGAAATTATTAACACGCAATATAACGTCAATTGTGTTGGTCAACAGCAAAACCGGAGTAGATAACTTAAAACAAACCTCTCACCATTCAAGCGAGCGACGTTTACGCAATAAATCACCGTGTTCGCATTTATGCCAAATACCGTTATTAATTTTAAAAGTTTGCATTACGTCCGAGACGAATTTACTTGCCAAAAATCATCGCAAATAAGTAGTCAACGCCTATTGCAGTTCAAAGCAATGTTAAATTGAAAACAATCGTTAATTTAATGCATTCCTTTTATCCTTGAATTTAATTTTGGAAATTAAAAGTGATAGATTATTTTTTTTTAATTTTTAATACGCATTGTTTTTGTTCACCTGGCATTGATTTCTTTCTAAACAAGAAAAACGTTCAAAAACATTCATGTTTTTAGTTTCACTTCTGTAAACATTTAGTGCCAATAAAACCATTTGCAGAACATTTATTTCCCTTTCTAAAAGAGAAAACACATGTCATAATGTCTCGCAAATAACACGCCGTATTAATTTCTAATCACCTTACGGGAATCGCAATAATATTTTTTTACGTTCAATGAGTAAAGTATTAATCGTCTCATTTATAGCTATTTAATGATAATAAAACTTAATTTCTATTTATACGAAAACAATGCACATTTTCATTCCGTATGACCTGATCTACTTACACTCATTGTCAGTATCGAAACCTTTATCTATCCGTAGAGGTCATTGAAATGTTGCAATTTCTAACAAAGAGGAACTGAACAACAAAGCGGACAAATACTGATACCGAGTTTTATAAGGATACGGAGTATTCGTCTCCGTTTGATGATCACAAGGTTAACGGTTCTAACGCTTAATATTTATCAACCGCAGTCTGTTGTATATTAATAACAATATATTTTTCTTTGTGGTTTTAATTGGATTGTAAATGAAATTAGGTTAATAAATTGCATAATGAATTTTATTACTTATCTATTTGAAAAAAATCGTTATTAAATTACAGTAGAACCTCGTTTATCCGGACCTCATTTATCCGGATCTCCGGATAATCCGGATCAGATTTTTAGACAATTTTAAAAAATATTTTTTAAGCTTTTTTAATTTTTTTTAAGATTTTTAAAATTTTTTAAATTATTAAGAAAATGTTTACCTTTTATTCAATTTTATCTATTATTTCGAAAAAACTTTGTGCAAAGGAAGAGGCTTTACACAAATTTAATGAAAAATCTGGATAAAGCTTGTCTAGTGATATTGCTGGTGCTGAAAAATTTAAAAAGGCATTTGAACTGTTTGTTTTATCTGAGCAATTGAAACCGGACCAGAATTATAATGCTGATGAAACTGGGTTGTTTTATCGGATGCTTCCGAGCAAAACCTTAGCATAAAAACTTGAAGATTCGGCTAAGGGCTATAAGAGAAGTAAATATAGGTTAACTGTTATGGTTTTGCAGCAATGTATGAAGGACACATAAATTTCCTCTTGTCATAGTAGGAAAATCCAATAAACCCCGAGCGTTAAAAAATATCAATCACAATTCGTTTTCACTCGTTTATCGATCACAAAAAAATGCGCGGATGGATAGTTTTCTGTTTAAGAACTGGTTTTTTGATAACTTTGTTACTAAAGTTCGAAAATTTCTAAAAGAAAATAGTTTACTAGAAAAGGCATTTTTACTGATAGCCAATGCTCCATGCCATTCGGGAGAAATAGAACTCGTGAGTGGAGAAAGTCCAATGAATTGGACCAAAGAGCCCTTGAAAACATCAAAAAAGTGTACAAAAAACAACTGCTTAGTAAAATAATTGAAGAGGAAGGAGAAAAAGGTGTGGTTGATTTGTTGGAATCAATAAGTATCAAAGATATGATTTATATGGTTACTGACGCTTGGGATTGCGTCACAAACAGCTCCTTGAAAAAATCATGGAAAAAACTGTGGCCAACCATTAGTGCTGCAAACGAAATAAGCGAAGATTTACTGCATGTGACTGAAGACGATCTTCTACAAATGTTGGGAACAATAAGTGGGTGTTCAAATGTGGACAAAGATGTCAGTGAGTGGTTGAAAGACAACAATGATGCTGGATATGGCGTTATGACGAAAGAAGAAATTGTGACAGCATGTACATCTAGAATAGAGAGCGAGGAAGAAGATGACGTGGATGAGCAGGGAGTAATCGCACCACAACAGCGAACAACACATACAGATGCTGCGCATTAGCTTACAAATACCATGGCGTGTTTAGAGAGTCAGCTTCATACCACTCCAGCTGAACTGTTAATGATAAAACGTCTGCGTGGCCGTGCTTCATTCAAGCGTCACACATGTTTGAAACAAAAGACAATGGACGAATTTTTTAAAAAACAATCCACAATATTTTTATAAAGTTTCATGTTTATAAATATATACGTAAATGTGTAATTTTGGTTAGGTAATATGTTTTTTTTGTCATAATAAAGTTTAAAGTATGCTTAGTTTAAGGATTTTCTTTTACTTATCCATATTAGCCGTATTATCCGGATTTTCGATTATCCGGATTGCCTTTGGTCCCAGTTAGTCCGGATAAACGAGGTTCTACTGTACCAAAGTGAAGTGGTTTTTAATTGATTTGACAGTAAAAAACTATTTTCAAACTAGTTTCAATAATTAAAAACTTTATGTTAAGCTTAATGAATTAAAAAACAGTGATATGGCGAACTCTACTTTTTTAACGAAGTTTTAAATGAATATTCGGTCTATAACTGAATCGAATTTTAGATTATATGTTACAAAATGCAAATCTCTAAGCTAAGCAAATATAAAAAATTTAAAGTTAAGTTCAAAAATAATTCAAATTAAGATGATCAATTTTTTTTACCGCCCGAACGACTAAAATATCAGAAAGAAAGCGAATACCGAAAGAGGTTATCTTCATCAAATAAAAATAAACTAAACCATTAACATAAAACTACCAAAATATTCAAAATGCATCAAAAAGTCAATAAATTAATAGTAAATAAATGTAAATTAAAGCTTTAATAATTGATCTACTTATAAACTAAAAACATTTAATTATAGCCAATTTTAAATTTGCACGTGTTGTACGAATGATAAACACAATTAAAATAATAACACCAATTCAGAGTTTCGTCGTCTGTAAAAACAAACACAAAAGAATAAAATGATAATTTAGTGCTCCAATAAGTTGAAAAGGAAATCAACTAATTGGCGACCTAAAACTGGACGTCGCGCAGCGTGAAATCGGAAAACGTAGCATGGAAACGCAAGAAAAACAACATAATAATTAGAGAAAGCACTTACGATCTTCTCCTTGCTCCTCAACACGCCCAATTTCCCGAATCGAACGTGAAAAGGGCTGCAGTTGTAGCTCCCGTCTTGTTGTTCCACCACAATAACGTCAATAGCGCCCGTAAGCGTAGCCCCATTGATGTCGTTGTAAAACTCTTTAAAATTATGGAAGAACCTTCCGATATAGTTCATTCCATGCATCGCGGCAGACTTGGTCTTGCCGTATTTGCTCGATTTCACGGACACTGTGTCGGCTTAGGAAAACTGCAGGTTGAAAAACTTTCCGATTTATCTATCGGATATAAAATAACGCACTTGTAGCTCACTTGTGGTGACGACTGGCGCGATCTCAATACGCGTGTGTGGCTCGGTAGCAAACGCGGGCTTGTTTTTAAACGAGTATCGATGAGCTCGGCATGCGCAATGTGGACGACGTCGTTGAATCTGAAACGTAGACACAAAAAGTATAGTGCAAAAAATATAAACGTAATCGTGTGTTTTCGAATGTGTTCACCTTTAACCCTAACATCTGGTTTATGAGATAAAACTTATTAGAAATCGACTGATTAGGTTTTATCAGGTATCACAAAACAATAGGTGAATTACAGGAATTTTGTTAATACGTTCCATAGTGCGATTGAAACAGATATCAAAATACAAAATTCCATGATATAATAACATTTACTTATTCATTTAGTTCGATGTATTTGTTTTTCGATTGCACCACAGTTAATTTTAATTAAAGTTTAACTTTATTTAGCATGTTTATATTACCTAAAAACATTATCACGTAACAACCATGTGTTGTTTTTCGTTTTAAATGACGATTGCAAACACTGCGCTTTGGGAAAGTGTCCAAAGTTAAATTTCAAGTTCAATATTGAACAATATAATCCTCAATGTCAAGCTATTCTATTCATGTAATCCATATTATGATTATGTCATGTTACTAACCGACATTAATCTCTAACTATCTAACATTGAATATTTTATCAGATCTCTTTAAAAAAAATTTTTTTTAAGAAAACTTTTTTAATTTTTTTTTCTAGTAACTTTATTTAATTAAATTCTATCTGAAAATGAGAACAGAAACAAATGATTTCATTTCATATCATACCCTCAATTAAAATAGTAATTTAGTTGAGCAATTATTTTGGTTTGCATACGATTCAAATTCTCGACAAAAATTCTTCGTAACTTTCCTTGGCTCTCAATGAAATCCCTGGTTCATTATCAACAATACTCTTCATACATTTTCAATAATTCAAATTCTAACTTATAATTAGTTTAAATAGTCTCTAACTATTTGGCGTTCAATGTTATCAAATACTTGAAATTAAAATAAAAACTCAGTATCTTTCCTAACATAAAATTAGCAATAAAAAATTGAAATAAAAAAAAAATAAAATTGGCACAAATACACTTCATTGACTCTCAATTAAAATTCTGGCTCATCTTCAATGTTACAAATGAAATAGAAAACATCAAAATAAAAACATAACAAATTTAAACCAACAAAATAACGTCAGCAATTAAAAACCGTTGAATATTAATATTTCTAACATATCTAAAACTGACGTTACATAACAAAGATAAGAGGACGTTCACACCCTCAATATAAACAAGTTATCCCCTTCCCTGCGGCAAGAAACTTATAATTATAGAACAATGAACAAATTGTTCTCATTAGTAACAACGTTATCTAACCATAATAGTACAAAAAGAAATCGGGTGCAATAGTATCGATGCAACAAAAGGTTATGCGTTCGATTTACATACGTTGCGATAATGTTGAGGTTTACAACGAAAAAGTATAATCTAATCTTATGACGCTTTCATCATCAACATTGTTTTCAAAACAGGCGTGTATAGTGTCACAATTTCGATTTGCGTGAGATATAATCTCTAAAGTTTCTTTTTCAATGTTATGTAAATTAAAATCGTACGTCAAACATGTTTGTATTATAAATATGATTTGATAATAACATATTATTGCAACTAGAATTTTAACGAAATGTTTAAAGGTTTTTAGTAATAAAATTCTTTAATAAAGATAATTGAAATGTTCAGAGTTTAAGGTAGAGCATGCTTAACACACCTTTTCAAAAGAAAGGAGATTACAATATTTACAATATACCATCCGTGCCCAAAAAATCTTGAGAAAAGTTTGAAGTTGCTTAATGTCAAAAATAACGGAATTTATATCGATTAAGTTAGGCTTCTTGAAGGAAAGTTATAATGGCAGGTTATGTAATTCTTCCGGTTGGATTTTTTAGTTCGAACACTCAATATCACACACCAACTACAGGATTTCTGCAGAATGATAAAATTCTGGTGACTTTTTATTCTGTTCTTCTTTGAAGAATAGAATAAGAAGTAGAACAGTTTTTATTATTATTTATTTTTTTCTAGTATTATCTTTCTTGGTTTTCAAATTTATCAGGTTTTCCTTTTGAGTGATCTTCTTTCTTCAGATCCTTTATTTAATTTCCTGTCTCGTGGTCAATAAATACTCACAAAATTCTAACTTATTATCAAACAGTCTAAAAAATAATCGATAACACACGTAAACACATGTAATGAAAGGCAAAATTCTTCTGCAAGCCAAGAGACTGATAAGTCTACTTGAGGTATCAGGAGGACCCTAGGATTTCTGTCTGGAGAAGAAATTTGTTAATAATTTTAACAAGGAAAGTTGTCAGTCACTTCATTAATACTATTGCGTGGTTATCTATTTGTATAACAGTTCGGTAAATATCACAGCTGAATTCCCGTGGAGTTAACGAAATTATATAGGAGTAGATATATGTCAAAAGATCCAATCACTAATAGCGATGTAAGATTTAAGCCAGGAACTAAGGTGACCATACGTCCCGGATTGGCCGGGACAGTCCCGGATTACTACCTTTCGTCCCGGATTTTTCTAGAAGTAATATTTGTCCCGAATTTTTGAAAAGATTCTTATTTTCAATATTTATTTTAAATATATTTCAAGTAGAATTATTTTTACAGAATGTGAACCGAAAAATCCATAGTTCAGAAAAATGTAATACTGATTTATAGATTTTTAAATAGTATTTGTTGTAATAGAAATGATAATTAAGTTCTTTTATCCCCCCCCCCCCCCCCCGCTAAAATTTTCCGTCCCGGATTTTAAATTAAAAGATATGGTCACCTTACAGGAACATACAAAGCAACGTGTCGCAACGCCACCCAACTCAATGCAACGGAGATCAAACAGCCAATTTTCCAAATAAACTTATATGTCTCGATTATACTTAGCTGACGTGTTGTGTAGCAACGCTACTCGACGCGGCGAGTATCTGAACCCTCCTGATTTTCGTTGCGTTGCGTGGCGTCGCGTCAGGTAGAGTCGACCTAGTGTGCATACTTAGAACATGTCGATCGACGCATCTTACCCCATTTCTACTATTCTTTTTAATTTTACCCCGTAAATTAAAAATTTAATGACAAATTCTGTTGCAGGGCTTAACTGTGACCTTATACTCCTTTCAGCGAAAGATGTCTCATGCGTCATTAATTATCACAATTAAATAAAGAAAAAAATATTTAACATGACGAGAAAACAACAACAACTTATAACACATGAGACATCTTTCGCCGAAAAGACATTATGTTCCTTTTTATGGGGTACACTGTACCCATTTATTCCTCTTGTATGTGCTGTCAATAAAGTTATCCTATGCACTTATGTTTTGTTTATGTTATCCACTTAAGTATGGCTAAAACAGTAAAGTGGCTTCCTGAATTAGACCAAATCAAAATTCGAATGTTATTATGTCACTTTGTGTCGGAAACGGAAATTAGTCAAATAGAAAAAGGTCGATAAGCACAGACGACATTATTTAAAACTAATTATTATCCATCTAGATCTGCGCCTTCACAACCGACCGCGACAAATTCTGTTACATTATCGCAGACAAGTGGTGGATATCAGTTTCTCATTATTTCTCTTTACAGAATATTGTGCAAACAGTTCCCATTTAAAAAAAAATATCTAATTTAAGGAAGCGTTCTTTTCGTTTAAGAATATAAATATCATTGTATAAGAGTTGCATTTAATTTTTTCCTTGCCTTAACACACCGCCGATCGTTCATTAGTACTAATCGCCTTACCGAACTTCGTATCAAGTTTTCTAATTTTGTGTTCAATTAAACGATGTAGATACTCAAACTATTCTCTATTCATCCGAAAGTACATATGAAATCTGTCGAGATTTTCTTCTTTCTCTGATATATTTATTAAAGTATGGTATTCTTGATCACGCGCCCTATCCACGTTAATTTCATGTACCAACACGCTTCTTTTTAATGAAATCCATAATGCTGCACCGGCTTTTTCTTTTTTTTTTAAACTCATCGGAACTGTTAATTCGTTCCATGTCTTCTTTTCAAATGTTCCGAGAGTTACATTAGCTTTGTCCATGGAAGCGATTTCCAACGGTTTCTGATTTATATTTATTCAATCAATCAAAATATAAGATTGATTAAAATAAAACCATTTAATACGTGGAAAAATCGCAAACCGTTACAAATCGGTTTTGCAAACTAAACTTTTATGAAAATCGTTTCCCGCCGTTTTCGTTGAACACAGAGTGGCGTGCGTGGCGTGGTGTGGCGTCGCATCATACAAGTGTGCACATTTGACGATTTTTTTCGATACGTAGCGTTGCGACACGCTGCTTAAGTGTGTTCCTGGCTTTATTGGTAGGTGGCAATAATTTTTCAAGAGATCTGATATTAACCCTCCATGTGTACACTGTGTCTTTGAAGGAACAGTCAAAATTTGAAATTCGAAATTCTCTCTTATGAATAGAGGGTAGGCCTCGGCTACCCTCCCTAAAAAAAGTTTGGTAACTGCTCGGCTATGTAGTAGACGCTTCAATAAGTAACTCAGAATTTTTCTAGAATTTTTGAAAGCCTAGAAAACTTTGAAAATATGCCTGTGCCCTAAAAGACCCAGTATACACACCGTGTCTCAAAAAATATAGTATACACACGTCGCCGTCGGGTTAATTTTTATTGTTATGGCAGGTTGTATTGCCCTATTAATTTTGAAATTTTGATCATCAAACGATAGTTAACTCACAAATCCATACCAAAAAATGTTCAGTGTCCCAATATTTTTTAAGCACGATGGTATGTAGATATAAAATGTACTGTAATGCAGCTGCATTATGAAGAGAGAGATGGAAAACTAAACCTGCTTTCTGTAACATTGCCGAGTACTCTTTCATCTTTCTCTTCATGGTGCAGTTCCATGTCGGGTCAAAGCAAAATGAGCAATAGGGTAAATCGGCTAAATCTCGGACCCTAAAAAAAGGCTTCCTAAGGTCGGTCTAATCCAGGGATTCCCAACCTTTTTCTTGTATCGACCCCTTGTAAGAGAAAAGTTTCTTACATCGACCCCCTAGCACTTTTACAAAATTTTGTTGAAAAGTCGTCAATGTGATGGCTGCGCTTGATGTATCGATAGTATTTTTTTAATATTTGGCTTAAAATTACTTAATGCAATTCTTAAGTCCCCTCTTTCGAAAATATTCAATCTATTTCTTGTTTTACGCAGCAAGTTGTTGAGGTGACTAAAACCTGCTTCCACCAAATAAGAAGAGGGGAACGTTAATAATAGTGGTTCTGTAATAACTAGTAACTGTGGATACTTTTCCCTGATGATTTTCAAATTCCAAAACTTTGCGTATCCGTGTGTTTTGAATAAGAGTTGTGCTTGAACATCTTCCTTCGACGCAATTAACTCTTCTTGCACCATAATATTATATCGAAATATATCGCACTGTGATGGATCTGTAAGCCATGCTGGCACATCCAAATTTTCTATGTCTCGAAAGCGAACAGCTATAGCTATCGACCCTCTGATCAACATTGACCCCCTCTACAACTTCATTGACCCCCAAGGGGTCGATACCGACCCCGTTGGGAATCCCTGGTCTAATCTATACCGAAAACTCTAAAGCTTGATTTCAGACTCACGGTCGAGATTTGGCTACTTTATTCTACGTAAACTTGACTTGTTTTATCTTCAAATTTCAGTGTTAATAATATAATTGAAACAAAACAAACGTAGAGCTTCTACTGAAGAAAGTCTATCCTCTTAGAGTAAACTCACCAAATCTCGGCCATGCGTCTAAGGTTCGCATTAGGCCGTCCGCACACGGAGCAACCGGAAAGCAACGCAACGGCAATGTGATATCGCTTCTCGGTTGCTTCCTAGGTAATAGAGTGGAGGTCCGTCAACGGAGGCAATTTAAAAGCAACCTATGGGCGATATAAGCGATATGCGCGACCTACGCAACCTTAGCAACCTGCACAGAAGTCACCAAGATCGTAAAAGTTGCTCATATCGCCTGTGAGCATGGAGGCATTTAATACTAAATACGTGGGTGCCATGGAAAAATATTAAAAATATGACCGAATGCAACAGTTATACGCGACAAAGTCTTCGAAAATTGGACTTCTCGAACACGTCATGTATTAAAATCGCGGGAGATATTTGAGTGATTTTAAATTCAGTACTTATTGTCATAAAATATTCTTTAAAGCAGAGAAAGATATGAGTGGGTTCCTCACACATAACTTATTTCATTTACATTTGAAAGTAGAACGTTTTTATGGAAAGACCCTATACATAAGCTCCACAATGTAATTCCTTTGCTTAATGAAAAATTTGCCAAAATGGAAATTTGTAGTTCTTTGATTAACAATAAGCCGACGAATAATCAGACAAACAAATAGAAGATGTCCGATTATACGTTTGAACGAATATACTAGAGCATGGATAATCTGAATCCCAGTTAACCGAACTCTTTGATAATCTGAATTGCCTTCTGTCCCAATTCGGTTGTAAGTTTAACAGAGTATTCCTTATTCGGTTAAGGCAGGTATTATTCATTATCTAGCATCCTAAAAACACCCCTAAAGATCACTAAAAAACGCCATACTTTACTTTTGTATAATATTGTTTACAGAAATACTATTTTTGGAAATATAATAATTATACAGGGGTTTTCACGCAACTGCTTAGAACCATTAGAACTGGTTCGTTACAACCTTTTAGAGTTTCATTCGTACTTTTTTAAAATTTTGTATATAAGGACTATTCATGCTACTGAATGTAGGAAATAATTCATTATTTTCAATGGAATACTTTTTAATGTATATTTCAATTGCAAAATATTTGTTGTATTTTAATTTCCACTTTGTATGTACTAAACATTTAGCTACCATTTAAGAAAAATTTAAAAAATTGGCTCAATTAGTCTTCAAACGTTGTTAATACTTAATATTTAGTAGCACTCTCTCCTTGGATGCTACGTGTTGACTAACAAATAAATTGTCCCGTGTGCGGATCTCTGTTGCTCATGTTGTCGATATCGCCGATATCACCGATATCGCTTCGCGAAAATATTGCTTTTCGGTTGCTCCGTGTGCGGATGGCCTTATAGTTTTTCAATGTGGATTTTTATAGAAAGGTTGACTTTGAGAAGCCTTTCTTAGGGACCGACATTTGGTTAGTTTACCGCACATGATAACCTAAGGTTTCGAACGTCTAAAACTAATCGTCATCGAATCAATCGCGTCAAAATCAGCTAAGTTAAAGCTGCGTTTAGACTACGCGAAATATACTCGCGCAACTGTTTCGCGAAACATGATTCGCATAGTGTACACGCCTTCTTCACCCCGAAACTCGTTGCGCGAAACAACCTCGCGGCGAGCCAGGGGTCTGTCGGTTTTTGGGTGCGAATCAAAGTGTTTCGCTTTAACTGATTCGCATAGTGTAAACGTCGTCGTTTGTCCTGGGGTGAGTTGAAACACGACCACCACTGCGTCAAATGACCCATACTTCACATATGCATTAAATTTAGCCAATAAACTCAAAACATATGATGCTCAAACACTTGCACATGTCAAAAGAGCCATTGCAAACACTTTGTTTAACCGTTTGAGTCCCAAGCAGCGCGATCGCGCTGTTCAGATTTTATGTCGAGAAAATCCAGTATACGTATACCAGCAACGTATATGAAAGCGCGATCGCGCTGCTTGGGATTTTTCGACAATGTTTTTTCAAAACCGTCTGGGACTCAAACGGTTAAGGCAGACATGGGAAGGATGTCATCTATGTCATCTTATGATAGCAATCTACACCCACAACGAGCATATAGGCCCTATATTATAGGGCATTACCTAGCACCTATACATTTGAGTCTGAAATATCCTCTGGACACACAAGTCCTTTATTGACGGACTTGCAACCAATGCAACACGGGCAACTGTACGACATCCTAACTACACAAGATGACTAATTGAAGTAATATATGAAAATAAAAATAAAATAAAATGCAATAAAACAATATGTAGATATAGTCATAAATGAATATAATAAAATATTTTTTGATAATACTTTAAAATACTTAATAAATTATTGTTTGTATCTTTACATATTCTTGAAGTGTTTCAATCAACGCATCACACACTTCCGGTATAAATCCCGATATTGTGCTTTTCGATATTTTAAATAGGTATTGCAAACTGGTACACGAATCACCTGTTGCAAAAAACTGGAGTGTGACAGCCAACCTTTCCCTAACAGTAATTGCGTTTCTTAGCTGTGTGTCGATTCTTTCAATTTTTGGTCCAACAAGTGCTACAAGATATTCAAAATCTTCTATGGTCATGCGGATGAAATTTCTAATAGTATCATCTATGGATTCTACTGCAATTTCCTTCATTAGTTCATTACCATATTGGTATTGCCAACGAAACAATTCCTTCGTCCACCAGCGGCGACGTCGTCTTTTTTTATTTTTCTGATTTAAACATGATATCGCCATGACCGCGAACGTAGAAGCAGTACCTAATTGTACCACAGACATGTTTGTCTCGCCCAAACTGGCGGCTCACCATCTTTCGTGCAAACGTTTCGCTCTGTGTAAATGCATCAGATGAGACGACCATCAAGTGAAACAGCCTCGCGAAACAGTTGCGCGAGTATGTTTCGCATAGTCTAAACCCACCTTAACAACATGACGCAACGCCGAAAGTACATTGAAAAAATTTAAAGATAAAATACCGAAAATAAAAAAGAAATTTTTAAACTCTTTGAAAAATAATGCCCCAAACTCATTTATCCTAATAAACTGAACAATTTATTGTTAACCATTGTCTTATAGGATTATGTTTAAGATGTTGAAATCAGAGCGTGGGATACCTGATCACGTAGTAGTGATCAGTTTAAGACGATTGAAACCATAGGTTGTCATATACAACAATAAATTATCTTCAGTAGAAGTTCTACGTCTCATTTATTTAAATCCATCCAAACTAAAGAATGAAATCATTTATATCATCATCAATAATCTAGTTTCTAAAACCGCCTTGAAAATATTTGCAAATTAACAAGCCTTTAAATCATTACATAATAGAATAAAATTTAAAATGTTATTCGTTAAAATATCAAATGGAAAAAGCCAATGAATTGAATAACATTATATAATACGATTGGAGGAGCTATTAAAAACGTTGCAAAAAATACCGGTACAACAAAAATAAAATTGTTAACTTTAAAACGATTTTTTAAATTTTTATGTGGGTATAAAATTAACAATAAAAATATGCAAATAACTTCCCGAAGGTGACAACCTTGGTTGAGATGCTTGAGAGGTCATTACCAACAAAACAATCCAGTTAAACAACGAAAACAACGTAATCTAACCGCGCGATCGGTGCGCAAAACAAAGCTTTATAACTTTCACTACACATTATAATAATTTGGGCGAGTATATTTTTCGTATTTTTTCTAGAAGGTTAAATATTTTAGGTGGACGACCAAAACAAATAAAAAAAAAGCAGCCAATCTTATTTATTTCACTTGGGAAATATACACACAACAAACTCAGGAATTTACTTAGAATCACCTTCGAGGTTAGAGTCCATTTCCTGCTAAATCCCTGGAAAAAGTAAACAACTTCAACTCAATAAACATCTGGCGGGATATTTCTAAAATAGGTCAGCTTCCACGCGAGCTCCTTTTGAAATTTAAGAAACGTACGTGTTTTTAGTAGAAAATTACTCATTAACAGTTAAAAGCGTACGACCATCGTACGATCAAAACCTTGGAAAAAAAACTTACACTCGAGATTTCCATTGCACAACAATACCAATAGATAATAGATTAACATACAATACATTTTCGTCGTAGAAATCGATTTTAAAATAAACTATTAAAAATGACTATGAAATATTTAAAATTGGATATGACAAAAAATATTTTACGTTTCGTCAGGATATTATGTTATTTCTAGCTAGTTATATTATGTCAAGGACGTAAGTATACTTAAATTATCTAAAAGTTGTGATAAGATTTCCTTTAATATTGTGTTTCAACTCGAGTATGGTTTTTATGACTCAAATTTAAACTTTCTTAACTTTAAAAAATCATAGTGGATTTATTTACAGGAATTTAGAAACTGGAATTTCAACAAAGATAGATTAAAATGTCTACTTTTGAATTAAATTATCAGATTTGTTTCAATTGTTATAAAAAATCGAAATAATTTTTGAAAACAGAAATGTTTTTGACTGAACCTAACATATCCTTACAAAACTTGATTAACTTTGAAAAATCGCACTGGATTTATTTATAGGAATTATGAAAAAGAAATCTAAAAAAAAGATAAAGTAAAATATGTATTTTTTTAGTAAACTTATCAGATTTGTTCTAATAGTTGTTACAGAATTTTAAGAAATTCTCACTCAACCAGAGTGACGGATTAACCTAAGTTGGATTTAGCGAGGTTCTACTGTATCTTTCCATTACTTTTTTAACATTTAAAAATTAGAAAGAGCTAACATTACGCTGTTATCTTAAAAACTAAATTAACATTAATTAGCAAATTTAATGTAACTTTTTAATAAAGTTTATATTCTTTAAAATATCAAATTAAATAAACACTTTATATTATTTGTGTAAACAAGATAAAAATACACTAACAGCTAATATCAACACAACTAAACCACAACATAAAATCAAAATCATATTTAGAAAACGGTAAATAACACATTAGTTAACAATATTCAAAAAATTATTTTTCCTTTATTCTCTTTAAATACACTTATTTATTACTGCCTCAACCTTATCCTTGTTGTTAAACCGTTCAAAAGTATTCGCCGTCGAAATTTACATAGTCAAGGTTTATCTGCCAACAAACATTTAACCGAAAAAAAATTCTTAAACAATAAGAAAACAAATCCTTAACGAATCGTGCGTTTCAACGCAATTTACGACGATTGTTTTCCCCGATAGAATAGTGACGTCAAGACACACCTCCAAATCGAAAAACATACTGCGTTCTCCCAGTTTAAAAGTCGACACGTGCTGAAACCTGGCAAAAAGTCGTTTACCGCTACAGTTCAAGGACGGAGGAATAAAATACAGAGAGAAGTGACAATTTAGCGCCTGCTATTTAGGACAGATAAATTTTTCGTCGTTGGCGCCGCATCGAAAACCGAAATGGTTACATAACGGTTGCCAAATTACAGTTTTTTGTACATCACTTGAATCGTGAATGAATGAATGAATGTGGTTGTGTTGAAACAATTTTTACTTTCTTTTGTTTTATATACAGTGTGTTTCAAAATTGCACAGTATTATTTCAGGGATATGTTCTCCTGCACGAAATAAACAAGAAAGTATATGTATATTAGTGATGTGACGAATAGTGATTCAACCGAATAACCGAATACCGAATATTCGGCTAAATTTGAACCGAATATTCGGCCTTTGTTGAACGGCGTGAAAATAAGATTCAAAGAAATAGTGAATGGAAAAAATTATTTTATGGCAATGTTTTCAAATCCCCGACATCGTTTAAACTTTTTCTCATGTGAAAACATATCCGTCATAAGCATACTATTTTTTGGAAGCACTTGGAAGAGACTCAAACCTCGGAATCAGTAGTAGAGATGATACAGAGCGCGATGGAAATGATAAAATGAATATAAACACAAACATCCAGCAACTGTCCTCTACAACAGGTAAAAATTTGAATAGAAGTCATTTTTCGTTTTGAGATTGCTATAAAACCATAGCTACATCTAGTAAGGCCGTTAATGACTGCGGTCCTAGAAATAGAGTAGCAATTGAACTGGACAGTTACTTGTCTGAAAAATTACTAATGAGAGAGCAAGTTCTATTTGTTTAGTGGAAACAACATAGCTTGAAATACCCAAAAATGAGTAAACTGGCAAAAGTGTATTTATCAATCCAATTAAATACAGTTTTCAGTGAACAGTTCTCTGAATAGCTTATCATTTGTATGCTCATTCAATATATTCTTCGAATTTATTAAAACTTACAACAGTCACATAGAGAACCGAATATTCGGTAAATAAATTCAATATTCGGCCGAATACCGAATATTGCAAATGAAGCCGAATACGCCCCGAATACCGAATAATTATTCGGCTTCGGTCCCATCTCTAGTATACATAAACATAAGTCTCAAATTAATTTTTTATCGAGATATTGACAAGTTAAAGATAAATATCTAAATGTCTTGAATTGAATCAGATAGGATTGCAATTGCAAAGCGCTTTTGTGTTTGACAGACGATTAAACCGATTAGCATTAAATACTGTTCGTGTAAATAGCTTTACTATTTCTACGCGTTTTTGTATGAGTTAATAAGAAGACTTCCATTTTTTATTATTATGGGAGATGTCACAAATTTATTCACTTTTGAAGAACAAACAGACATGCTTTTAATTTATGGCGAGGTACGTAAAAATGGCGTTGCTGCTGCTCGAAAATATCATGAAACATTTACCACTAGGAGGATACCAAATCGGAAAACGTTTGAAGCCATTGAAAGACGTTTTAGGGAAACTGGCACGCTAAAACCACAGCGACAAATCGCTGGTCGACAAAGATTTCGACGAACTGCTAACGTTGAACTCAATGCTGTTCAGCTATCTCCTACTACTAGCACCAGAAAATTGTCACATCGTTTCAATGTTTCATCTGCAAGCGTATGGCGAACATTGCGCGAGCAACAATTGTATCCATATCACTTTACGTGTGTGCAACATTTGTTTCCAGAAGATTATAACAAGCGCATAAATTTCTGCCAGTCGATGATTCGACAATGCACACGAGATCCTAACGTCCTGAGTATCTTGCTTTGCCAAAAATGGAATTACTAATTTTCGAAGCACTCATACTTGGGGCGACGAAAACCCTCATACGACTGCTCTTACGCATTACCAACATATCTTTTCATTAAATGTCTCGTGTGGCCCTGTTGGTGATAATCTCATCGGCCCTTTTTTTACCAACAAGGCTTTCAGGAATATCTTACGTGATTTTTTTTGCAAAATAATCCGTATGAGCTTCTAGAATATACTCCGATTGTCAACAGGCAGGGGATGTGGTTTATGCATGACGGTGCTCCTGCTCACTTTTCTAATGTTGTTACCGATCATTTAAACACAGCATATGGTAAGCGATGGGTTTGCCGAAACGGACCTGTTAAATGGCCACCACGATCTGCTGATCTAACGCCGTTAGATTATTTTATGTGGGGTTGGATGAAATCTGTGGTTTATTCTACGTCTATTGCCACGCAAGAAGAGTTAAGAAATCGCATCGAAGAAGCAGCAGCTACTATGAGGGGTTGTTCCGATGCTATAAGTCGTGCCAGAGAGAATCATGAATTCGTCGTGCTGAATGCTGCATTCAACAAAACGGAGGGCACTTTGAACAGTTACTCCGAATGTTTTATTGTAAAATAAATTAACTTTTCAATATCTAAATCAAAAAATAATTTGAGACTTATGTTTATATAAACTTTCTTATTTATTTCGTGCTGGAGAACATATCCCTGAAATGGTGCCGTGCAATTCTAAAACACCCTGTATAAGTAAATTATATTTATTATTATATATAATTTATTATTTATTGTAAAAAAAATAAACACCGACATCAGTAGTCAATGATTTATGAAACATCTATATAGGGTGTTCTAAGATTAGACGGCCGTAAGTTACTAGCGTATTCTTCGTTCAAAAATAGGAATAAAAGTTCAAATAAACATTGGTCGAAAAACGTTTCCTAAAGGAACTACAGTCCCTTGAAGGGGGCACCAAGAAAATGGTTTTTAAGGAATATCCTCGGAATGGATTGGGTGAAGTCAATAGAAATTGGTATGCTAGCCTAAAATTTCAAGAGAAATTAGATTGTGATATCGATTTGGCATGAAACTCACCAATGGCGTGCGTGCGTGGGGATGATTTAATTATTTGTTTACCTAACTTTTTTGCATGTCAACTTAACTCTTTTGAATCTCAACGACTTAAAACTTCTTTGAAGACCGACTACTCTCACCTATGCGAAGTTAGCCTCCAGCCCCCCGCTAGATAGAGATTTACATGAGTAGTAAATAATTTTTTTAAAGAAAAATCTTTAATGTATTTTAACGATGTACATATCATTAGAGAGCTTGATCCTTGGCCAATTCAATAGATGAAATGGCCGATTACAAGTTTCTTAAGAAAACCTCGGAAATGCCTTAAATACCCTACAGGTACAGGCGAAAACAATGCGAAAAGTGACATATTTATGTTATTATTGCCCGTAAACTGCTCGACCGATTCCGAAGATTTATATATCAATCGATTCGTTAGATTATCCCCTATTAACTCACTGAAACAACCGATTTCAAATTTCGTGAATTAACCTTGTAGAAGCGTTTAAACAGTGCTTTGTTCGGCGAATTCCATAGACGTCGTTAACGCCAAACTCAAATTAGATGCGGACTTGTAGGTGTAATACCAAACGGTTTGCGAGTAATAATAATAATAGGTAACAACGACCATTTTCGTATTGTATTCTTGTACCTATACACTATTAGTTTTTTTATTTCAGTTGATTCTTAAAAGAATAGAATTGGCCATGATCAAGCTTACAAATGACATTTAGAATGTTAAAATTGATTAAACGGCTTCCTTTAAATAAAATATGTTTAGTATACAGGTGTCCTGGAAAATATGGGAAATCTCTTGGATTCTAATAGAACATTTAAAAAAATGAAAAAAATATACTATGATCATCCAGTTCGTAAAATTTGGTGCCCCAAATCGCATTAATTATCGAATTACGAACTTTTTAAGTTTATGTTTGACAGATACGCGTTTAGAGGTTATGTGTACGCGAACTTATTTCTGCTTTTACGGCGTTAAAAAAATATTTAATTTACCATTTTTTGTTTAGACGTAGAAAACGGTATTTTACACTCCACTTACCACTTTTCACACCTTAAATATTTCTCTAAGTACTTTAAAAAAATTATTTTCTCGCCGCTTGTGGACTGAATCTATGTAGAAAAAGTTTGTTTGAATTTAATTCCAGAGACTACCGAACATGTGACGTCACCACTAATGCGGCGTATTCGGCAAACGCGGGGCCGTTTAAGCGCTTCTACAAAGGTAATCCGCAAAGTTTGATATCGGCCTTTTTGCAAATTTATAGGGGATGATCTGATGAATCGATTGGTGTATAGATCTTCGAAATCGATCCATACGTATATGAACTCAAGCGGTTAAGTAGATTTTTTGCAGAGTATAGTACGCGTTTTAATAGCGTAGTGTGTCGCCATATTTGGTGGTTTGATTTTATGACTGTATTGCATAATCATGAAAACGACAAAATTCTGAGATGAGCGATTTTGCCATTGCTCTCCCCAAGAAAATGTAGTTCCTTCAGAAAGCATATTTCGACCAATGGTTATTTGAGTTTTTATTCTTATTTTTTTTACAAAGAATGCGCCGGTAGCCTTCTAATTTCGGGACACCTGTGTATTATAATAATTCAACCCGCATTAATTCATAATTTTCGAAACAGATGGCTAATGAGATACATAAATAAGACCGACATCTATTAAAAAACCCACAAACTAACAAAAAACCTAACATATACTAACCATGGTAATTAAATCATATTATTATCTTAATCTTTTAAGCTATGGAAAATAACAACGAAATTAGCGCTGCAATAAAAGTTGATTCCGTTGCGTAATTTTTATAAAATAGAAAGGCATCGAACCGTATTGCTAAACGCAAATGCAATACAAAAAAAACTCATGGTATTTTCAGTATTATCATTAAACTAAAACCTATATTTAGTGAAATAACGCGGCGCCCGTTTTAATGAAACAAAGGGAAAGTTGTTTCAGCAGTTCAGGCGACTAACGAACGCCACCGATTGGTCGATACACGTCACCAGAGACTCGCGTGAGACTCTTTGCCATTGCACGATTCAAATTACCATTTATACGCATCGATTTAATAAGGTTATTACAATTAACGAGGCAATGATAAAAAAGAATTCGAGGAGACTAACAATAAACAAAAATAACGATCGACAAAGCGAACATTTGTACGAGTACGTGAGGGGTTAAAGTACAAATCGGATTTATTAATAAATCAAATTATTCATTTAGGGGTCACCTAAAGTAATTTATTTTTTTAATTGAATAATTTTAAAATGATATAAATATAAATTTATACGAAATCTAGTCTATATTTAATTTAAAATGTTTTTTTTTTTAATTACTTTAAATGAAATTTTAGTGTATTATTGGCTGAACATCAATGAATTGTGAACAAGGGGGTCTTTATCGATTATAGCTTAATCACCGTTAAATGAAAGAAAACCAATCAAATTCTTTATGAAACGGTTAAAATACACACTTACCTACACACATCAATTAATATACGTAGTTGTTATCACTTAACAATAACGTAAAACTGTGAATTTGCAGGAAACACCATCAACACTTTTGTCCTTTATCTCACTTTGACAGCTTCAGGCTTGAATACAAACCATTCTAATGTCAAGTTGATGTAATCGATTGATTCATTTCTCCTAATAAGTATTTAACCTACAATCTAAATTTCCTATCAGCTTAGTCAGTAATGAATTTATTCTATATTATTAAACATTGGATAAATTATTGTTTTATTTAAACAGTTTTATTTATTTATACAAATAACTTTTTAAGTATAAATACAAAAAGTTACAATTTCAATTCGTTTCAAATTTCCTAATTTTCAAATTACCCAACTGTCATTGACAAGTCTAACGTTTATAGGTTATGTTCAAAATATCAATTCAAGCATTTATTAATTAAAAATAACATAAAAATCCTTAAAAATGGATGATTCAGTGTGTCCAAGATGTAGAACGTCGAAATTTCAAAATCCATCGATGAAAATGATGGTAAACGTTTGCGGGCATGGTCTTTGTGAGAGTTGTGTAGATCTTTTATTTTTAAAAGGTAAAAAATGTATAAATTCAACTTCTTCGTCTAACTAATCCTTTTATAAAAAGGTTCTGGATCATGCCCCGAATGTAGAATACCCCTTCGAAGAAATAATTTTCGTGTACAACTCTTTGAAGATCCAGGAATAGAAAAAGAAGTCGACATTCGAAAACGTGTACTTAGAGATTTTAATAAAAAAGAGGAAGACTTTAATTCTACTCGAGAATATAATGATTACCTCGAAGAAATAGAAACTATAATTTTTAATTTAACTAATGATATAGATGTGGTAAATACGAATAAGAAAATCGAACAACATAAACGAGATAATAGAGAACAGATTCTAAAAAACAAAAATAAATTAGGACGGGATGAATACGAGTTGGAAGAGTTACTTGAAATGGAAAAACATCAAGAAGAAATTCGTCGGAATGAAGTTAAAATGGAAGAAATTGAAGCTAAAAAGAAAAAAATTAGGGAAAAAGAAGCGTTAATTGATGAATTAATGTTTTCTACTGGTAACGCGAAAAATATAGTTGAAACTTTCGTTCAAAGCGTTAAAGAAAGTAAAGAAGAAACTAAAATACCTCAAAAAGTTACTCAATTTTCTTCCGGAATTCAAATCGGAAGGCAGCAAAATACATTTTTACCTATTCCTACCGAAGAAGGACCTTTGTATGTTTATAAACCACCAATAATTCAAAACGATGGTCCTAAACTACCTACAGACAGTCAAATTTGTTCCGACGGGTATTTAACACACATTCGCTCGGAATTAGAACAGGAAAGAGCTGGAGGATTTAAGGCTAAAATCGCTTGTTCAAGAGCACTTCAAGATGCACTTTCCGGACTTTACCATTCAAAGAAAACTCTAATAAGTTAATTTTTCTATTTATAATAAAAAAATTTGTTAATAAATAACAGGTTTCTTCTTTCACCCAAGTTTATAGTTTCCTAGAACGAATATAGAGGCCCTCGTATAAGAGTTGGCAAAAAAATTTTAGATTAGAAAATGAATAATTCCTTAAAAATTCGTAAAAAATTGAATTTTAATGATTTTAATCTAATTTTTTTTCTAAATGAAACTAAAAAGATTCTAGTTTTAAGTAAAAAAGACCATTTTGTTGTAATCTTTACCAAAAAAATTAAAAAAATTTTCAAAATTGGCAAAAAATTTTTTAGGTTAAGAAATGAATAATTTTTAAAAAATTCGTAAAAAACAAATTTTAAAGATTTTAATCTAATTTTTTTTTCTAAATGAAACTAAAAAGATTCTAGTTTTAATTAAAAAAGACCGTTTTGTTCTAATTTTTACCAAAAAAATTAAAAAAATTTTCAAAGGTGGCAAAAAATTTTTAGATTAGGAAGTGAATAATTCTTTAAAAATTCGTAAAACAAATTTTAAAGACTTTAATCTAATTTTTTTTTCTAAATGAAACTAAAAAGATTCTAGTTTTAATTTTAAAAGACCGTTTTGTTCTACTTTTTACCAAAAAAATTTTTAAAGTTGGCAAAAAATTTTTTAGATTAGAAAATGACTATTTTTTTAAAAATTCGTAAAAAATTGCATTTTAAAGATTTTGATCTGATTTTTTTCTAAATGAAACTAAAAAGATTCTAGTTTTAATTTAAAACGACCGTTTTGTTCTAATTTTTACCAAAAAAATTAAAAAATTTTTCAAAGTTGGCAAAATATTCTTTAGGTTAAAAAATAAATGATTTTTTAAAAAATCGTAAAAAATCGAATTTTAAACATTTTGAACTGATTTTTTTTCTAAATGAAACTAAAAAGATTCTAGTTTTAATTAAAAAAGACCGTTTTGTTCTAATTTTTACCAAAAAAATTAAAAAAATTTTCAAAGTTGGTAAAAAATTTCTTAGATTAAGAAATGAATAATTTTTTAAGAATTCGTAAAAAATAGAATTTTAATGATTTTAATGTATTTTTTTTCTAAATGAAACTAAAAAGATTCTAGTTTTAAGTAAAAAAGACCGTTTTGTTCTAATTTTTACCAGAAAAATTTAAAATATTGTCAAAATTGGCAAAAAAAATTTTAGGTTTAGAAATGAATAATTTTTTAAAAATTCCAAAAAAATCGAATTTTTAAGATTTTAATCTGATTTTTTTTTCTAAATGAAACTAAAAAGATTCCAGTTTTAATTAAAAAAGACCGTTTTGTTCTAAATTTTACCAAAAAATTAAAAAAATTTTCAAAGTTGGTAAAAAAATTTCTTAGATTAGGAAATGAATAATTTTTTAAAAATTCGTAAAAAATCGAATTTTAAAGATTTTAATCTGATTTTTTTTCTAAATGAAACTAAAAAGATTCTAGTTTTAATTAAAAAAGACCGTTTAGTTCTAATTTTTACCAAAAATATTAAAAAAATTTTCAAAGTTGACAAAAAATTTTTTAGGTTAAGAAATGAATAATTCTTTAAAAATTCGTAAAAATCGAAGTTTAAAGATTTTGATCTGATTTTTTTTCTAAATGAAACTACAAATATTCCAGTTTTAATTAAAAAAGACCGCTTTGTTCCAATTTTTACCAAAAAAATTTAAAAAATTTTCAAAGTTGGCAAAAATTTTTTAGATTGGGAAATGAGTAATTCTTTAAAAATTCGTAAAAAATCGAATTTTAAAGATTTTGATCTGATTTTTTTTCTAAATGAAACTAAAAAGACTCTAGTTTTAATTAAAAAAGACCGATTTGTTCTAATTTCCATCAAAAAAATTAAAAAAATTTTCAAAGTTGGCAAAAATTTTTTAGATTGGGAAATGAGTAATTCTTTAAAAATTCGTAAAAAATCGAATTTTAAAGATTTTGAACTGATTTTTTTTCTAAATGAAACTAAAAAGATTCTAGTTTTAATTAAAAAAGACCGTTTTGTTCTAATTTTTACCAAAAAAATTAAAAAAATTTTGAAAGTTGCCAAAAAAATTTTAGGTTAAGAAATGAATAATTCTTTAGAAATTCGTAAAAAATCAAATTTTAAAGATTTTGATCTGATTTTTTTTCTAAATGAAACTAAAAAGACTCTAGTTTTAATTAAAAAAGACCGATTTGTTCTAATTTCCATCAAAAAAATTAAAAAAAATTTCAAAGTTGGCAAAAATTTTTTTAGATTAGTAAATGATTAATTCTTTAAAAATTCTTAAAAAATCGAATTTTAAAGATTTTGATCTGATTTTTTTTCTAAATGAAACTAAAAAGATTCTAGTTTTAATTAAAAAGACCGTTCTGTTCTAATTTTTACGAAAAAAATTAAAAAAATTTTGAAAGTTGCCAAAAAAATTTTAGGTTAAGAAATGAATAATTCTTTAGAAATTCGTAAAAAATTAAATTTTAAAGATTTTGATCTGATTTTTTTTCTAAATGAAACTAAAAAGACTCTAGTTTTAATTAAAAAAGACCGATTTGTTCTAATTTCCATCAAAAAAATTAAAAAAATTTTCAAAGTTGGCAAAAATTTTTTTAGATTAGTAAATGATTAATTCTTTAAAAATTCTTAAAAAATCGAATTTTAAAGATTTTGATCTGATTTTTTTTCTAAATGAAACTAAAAAGATTCTAGTTTTAATTAAAAAGACCGTTCTGTTCTAATTTTTACGAAAAAAATTTTCAAAGTTGGGAAAAGATTTTTTAGATTTGGAAAAGAATAGTTTAACTTTTAAACGTCAATTTTTTTTTAATTGTTTGGGTAATAATTACAAGCAAATTGCCTTTTTTTGTTACAAAATAGAGTATTTTAGCTTTCAATTAATATGAATTTCCTATCTTAATTTAAAAAAATAAAGTCTCCACGATTTTTAAAGTTGATTGAAATTTTTAAAAGTTAGGTTAACCGTAAAAAATGTTTGGTCATCTTTATAATTTTTTTTTTAATTTTTTTAGTAATAATTTGTCTATTTTAATGAAAAATGGACATTGTAATCTACCCATCTTTAGATTTTGTTTCCTTAATTCGTATAAATAAAGTCTGTACGATTTTTTAAAGTTGACCAACAATTTTTAGGTTAGGTTCGGACAAAAATCATCGTTGATTTTAAGAATTTTTTTAATTCTTTTTGGTAATAGAACAAATTTGACGGTTTTGGTAAAAAAGAGACATTTTAATCTGTACATCTGTGGGATTTTTTAAAGTTCCTCAAAAATTTGTAAATTTTCGGCCAGAAATTATTCGTGATTTTTGGATTTTTTTTTTAATTTTTTTGGAAATTATTAGAACAAATTTGCTTATTTTAGTAAATAATAGATATTTTAATCTATTAAATTTTCAGTTTTCTTTTCTTGATTTTTATAAATAAGGTTTGAAGAACTTTTTAAAGTTGACTAAAAATTTGTTGGTTTTCGGTCAAAAATTGTAGATGTTTTTTAAAATTATTTTAATTTTTTTGGTAAGAATTAGAACAAATTTGTTAATTCTAATAAAAATAGATATTTTAGTCTATCTATATTTTCATTTCCTTTTATTAATTTCGATGAATAAATTCTGTACGATTTTTTTTACAAATTTGTGAATTGGGTTCGGTTACAAATTTTCGTTGATTTTTTGAATTTTTTCGATAATAGTTGTAACGAATTTGCGGATTTCATTAAAAAATAGACATTTTAGTCTTTTCATTTTTAAAATTTCTCTCCTCGATTCCTATAAACAAAGACTGTAGGAATTTTTAAAGTTGACCAAAAAACTTTAGGTTAGATTTGGTCAAAAATCATCGATGATTTCTGGAATTTTTTTAATTTTTTTGGTAAGGATTAGAACAAATTTGCTCATTTTAATAAAAAATGGACATTTTAATCTATCCAATTTTAAATTTTCTTTCTTTGATTTCCATAAATAAAGTCTGTACGTTTTTTTAAAAGAGACTAAAAATTTTTAGGTTAAATTTCGTCAAAAATCATCGGTGATTTATGAATTTTTAAAAAAAATTTTTGGCAACGATTAGAACAAATTTGCTCATTTTAATAAAAAATTGATATTTTAATCTATCCAATTTTAAATTTTCTTTCTTTGACTTCCATAAATAAAGTCTGTACGATTTTTTTAAAATAGACTAAAAATTTGTAGGTTAAATTCGGTCAAAAATCATTGGTGATTTTTGAATTTTTTTAAATTTTTTTGGTAACGATTATAACAAATTTGCTCATTTTAATAAAAAATGGACATTTTAATCCATCCAATTTTAAATTTTCTTTCTTTGATTTCCATAAATAAAGTCTGTACGATTTTTTAAAATAGACAAAAAATTTTTAGGTTAAATTCGGTCAAAAATCATTGGTGATTTTTGAATTTTTTAAAATTTTTTTGGTAACGATTAGAACAAATTTGCTCATTTTAATAAAAAATGGACATTTTAATCTATCCAATTTTAAATTTTCTTTCTTTGATTTCCATAAATAAAGTCTGTACGATTTTTTAAAATAGGTTAAAATTTTTTAGGTTAAGAAATGAATAATTGTTTAAAAATTCGTAAAAAATCGAATTTTAAAGATTTTGATCTGATTTTTTTTCTAAATGAAACTAAAAAGATTCTAGTTTTAATTTAAAAAGACCGTTTTGTCTTAATTTTTAGCAAAAAAATTAAAAAAAATTTCAAAGTTGGCAAGAGATTTTTTAGATTAGGAAATGAATAATTTTTAAAAAATTCGTAAAAAATCGAATTTTAAAGATTTTGATCTGATTTTTTTTCTAAATGATACTAAAAAGATTCTAGTTTTAACTAAAAAAGGCCGTTTTGTTCTAATTTTTACCAAAAAAATTAAAAAAATTTTCAAAATTGGCAAAAAATTGTTTAGATTAGGAAATGAATAATTCTTTAAAAATTCGTAAAAAATCGAATTTTAAAGATTTTGATCTGATTTTTTCTCTAAATAAAACTAAAACCATTCTAGTTTTAATTAAAGAAAAAACCGTTTTGTTCTAATTTCCACCAAAAAAATTAAAAAAATTTTCAAAGTTGGCAACAAATTTTTTAAATTAAGAAATGAATATTTTTTTAAAAATTCGTAAAAAGTCGAATTTTAAAGATTTTGATCTGATTTTTTTTCTAAATGAAACTAAAAAGATTCTAGTTTTAATTAAAAATACCGTTTTGTTCAAATTTTTACTAAAAAAATTAAAAAAATTTTCAAAATTGGCAAAAGATTTTTTAGATTAGGAAATGAATAATTTTAAAAATTCGTAAAAAATCGAATTTTAAAGATTTTGATCTGATTTTTTTTCTAAATGAAACTAAAACCATTCTAGTTTTAATTAAAAAAGATCGTTTTGTTCTAATTTTTACCAAAAAAATTAAAAGAATTTTCAAAGTTAGCAAAAAAATTTTTAGGTTAAGAAATGAACAATTTTTTAAAAATTCGTAAAAAATCAAATTTTAAAGATTTTGATATGATTTCGTAAAAAAATCGAGTTTTATTTATTTATAATAACAAAAATTGTTAATAAGTAACAGGTTTCTTCTTTCACCCACGTTTATAGTTCCCTGGAACGAATATAGAGGCGCTCATATAAGCGTTTAAAATTTGACAAGTAGATCAGTTGCAAACTTCACGCGAGTGCTGTACTGATGGCTGATTGCACAAATAGGTGTTGGTGTAACTCGACGTTTATTTAAATTTATTAAAACATTTCACTCTTTTAATATTAACAAATAAATTATTTAACTACCGTGAGTTACATATCGTTCGGTGACGATGTCGAAATTGGGTGATAAACAAAACTATTCGCAAACTTATAAATTAGTGATAGTCGGCGGAGGTGGTGTAGGAAAATCAGCGATAACTCTACAGTTTATTCAGGTAAAATTACGTTGGCGTGAATATTTCGTTAAATTATAGCGCCTTTTTGGAAAAAGCAATGTTTTACGATGGTCAGAAACACCTGTGTCTTTATATGGAGTGAACAGACCTCGTATCCTTGCGTTAAATCCCACATATGACGAGTCACATTAGATAAACAAACGTTAAACTTTGAGGCGACCGTCGTCGTCGGAGAGATTTTCTTGTTTACAAATCGGGGAGGCTATCGTACAGTTTATGTAATGATGAGATATTAAATTACAATAAACGCACGCACCGTGGTTTAAGCGATATATACATATATATCCCCGATCTTATTGTGTGGTATCAGATAACAGAACAATACCAGTTTAATTAAAAAGTAATTTTTTAAATCGTTTTAATTGATATGTTTATTATGTTTGCCATACAAAATATGAATAAGTTTTCTATTTTCCTTTTGTATGTTTACTTTAAATGAATAATAAAATATACAGTATTAGTTAAACTTGGAAATTGCGATAAATAATACTTTTAATGTAGATAAGGGTTTAAATAGTAAAACCACTGGTCGTTAATTACCTAGAATTTATTTGTGCGAGAACTGGGAAATGACGTCAGTATCATAAATTACTCTCCAAAAGTAGTTGGTTTAAACTATTATTTTTGGGAGTGTTATTGGAGGATATTGTTCATGTAGTTTGAAGAAATTATCTGGTATTGGATCAAAAATGTAGATATTTTTGGTCATTTGTGAAAATAAAGAGATTTATTTTTATTTTAATTGTCTACTTTATGTTATTAAGTTTATAAATTGGTCTTTTACGTAAATGAATTTATTCCTTGTTGTTTATTTTATTAGTTTCGTGTATACTTCGTATTTGTTGTTTGATTAAATTAAATTTATTAACTTCCATCAATTCTAAAAGTTATGATTTTTTGAAAAAATCCAATAATAACGTTCAGACAAAAAAAATTGTTTAAAATTGAAACTTTGAAAAGTACCGTCGATGTCCAAAACATCTTGGCACAAGCTATCAATTGAAACATGTCAAAAATAACCATATTTATACCGAGTAAATTGGCCTTTTTACAGAAAGGTTAGAATATGAAGTGACAGTGAAAATGCGTAAATGATAAGCGATTATCGAAACACCTTTCATTTTATTAATGTTTATACAGGTGTCCCAAAATTATACCGACAAACTGCTAGGATATGTTCTTTAAGTCATTTTAAGTACATTGAAGTTAAAACCTCTTATCCGATCTTTTATAGTTTCCGAGATATTTAGTGTTAAAATACTTTATAATTATATCAATTTCTTCATAACACTGTTAATTTGCAGAGAGTATGCCTCAAAATTTCACACAAATCTTAGCATTTAACCTTAATTACATGGTGATTATTTCAAAATTTTATTACCCCCATGACATGCTTTTGTGGGGATAGGGGTTAGTAAAATACATTCTATTAGTTAAACTTTTTGAAAAATCGACATTTTTACATCACCATTAATGTTCTCTGATATTTTTTAAATTAAAAAGCATAATCTGCTGTTATTCAACAAAGCGTAGCATTAAAAGAATTCATTAAAAAAAGGCGAGCATTTGCTTCATCCCTTTATTTTCATTTATCAAAGGTGACCAAGAAACATTGACAAAAATTGACATATTCTCTGAAAATTAACAAAGTTGTGAAGTACTTTAACACTGAATATCTCGGAAACTATAAGAGATTGGATAAGAGGTTTTAATCTCAATGTATTTAAAATTGCTCAAAAAACATATCCTAGTAGTTTGTCGGTATAATTTTGGGACACCATGTAGAAAAAGGAAATCTAATATTTTGTCATATCCCCATTGTTTACTACAACATTTTGTAATCTTGGGGACATAGAAAATACTAGGGGAAGGTGGGTATGTTAGGGACACTTTTTATAATCCATATAATTGTGGCCATACCAGCAACATAAAAATTTTAAAATGTAAGCTACCATCGAATAGCTTACCGTTTATACTATATTTTGGTACTTATTTGACGTCATTTTTTCTAATGGTTAGAGCTTTGTTGCAGTAGAAGTGATCGTTTGTATTTTGTCCCAAACGTACACACTTGGACAGCGATTACGACGCCTAAAGCTCTGTGCGAGAGCGATAGCTAGAACGGGCTCGGGCACGGTCGGTTTTCGAGGGAAAGAAACCTGGCACGAGGTTAGGTGTAGAAACGTTCGACGGGCCGCAGCCAGACTCGGTGCGGCCCGTCGATGGTTTCTACACCTAGCCTCGTGCCAGGTTTCTTTCCCTCGAAAACCGACCGTGCCCGAGCTCGTTCTAGCTATCGCTCTCGCACAAAGCTTTAGGCGTCGTAATCGCTGTTCAAGTGTGTACCTTGCGTTGGTATGTATGGGACAGTCACAAAATGACGGAAACATAATTGATTTCTTCATCTTCTTCCGTATCTAATATCTTTTTACGCTGCGTTTAACCTTTTCTTCCTTTTTTCAAAATTTTTCATTCTTGATTTTAATATCTTTCTGATATTTTTGTAAATTGTAACTGTTTTGCACGGGTTATTCAAGAACCAATTACCAAGAGCCGATTATGTACAATATAGGAGGTATATCTGGGACGTCCCAAATATCCCTTTCTTTCACTGTCCCAAACATACTCATTGTAGTTTGTCTACATTTTATGTTTTTTTTTTTTTAATTTTAGTATAGGATAAAAATAAAAAACAGCAAGGTGTATTGATCAAAAACAGTTTGTAGACTTCACCAATAATAACTTATTAAGTTTTGTAAATAAACACCTCATGCACCTGATTTTTACTTTGAAATAACATCAACGCAAACGTCCAATTTTTAAGGTTAAAATAACTGACTGAATTTCAAGTTTCGACGATATGGCACTGTAGGTAGCACTAGTAAATTTAAAGTAAGAGATCAGGGTAAATTCAAACAAGTTTTTGATTTAGATTAATTGTCCCAGACATACCACCGTCCCAAAGGTACCCACATCCCCCTATATATATATTTTTTAATTCCTGGGTAATTGCGTTCCAAGCTTCAATAATTTCACAGATCTACAAAGTTTTATGAAAGATGAGACCTACAGATCAAATAGTACTTTTCTAAAAGGTTTTGGCGCACAGAATTCAAATATGACTTCAGACCTGCTCCGTCACCTCAGGTTTTCAAGATATTCTAATCTATAGATGCAAAAAACACGATTTTGAACATATTTGGAATTAAATAACGTAGCAAATAAATTTTTATCTACAAAACTGCATGTGGCATTTGAATGTACCAGTTTCCCCATTCAAAATGCATCTTGAAAATCTTAATTTCTTCATGAAAAAATCCGCTTTTTATAATCCCCCAATCGTAGTCGTTGGTGTAGTAAGCAATGATTTGGCCGTAGTATTAAAAAAATCATTTTTCGTCAATTCAAATGAATGTTGTAGTGACCCAACCCAACATATGGAATTATCTTTCCTTTTCAAAGCTCAGCAATAGTATGCCATCATTCTTTCATCCCATTTACACTCATTTTTTGTGTCTAAACGTACACAAATATAACAAAATTCATTAATTTTTTTTAATACAGTGGCTTTTTGAAGTCACCGTTGTTTGCAAATCATCTAAATTGTACAGGGTGGGCAAATTTGGGTGTTATTATAGGCTATCTCAGAAACTATAAGAGATACAAAAAAAATAGGTACCATGTCTCGGTCTCGTTTTTCGAGAAAAACTCAACTTCTCTAACACCAACCCTCTATCTTCTTTTGTTTTGGAGTATAGCCAAAAAGTTAAATTTTGAAGTTTTCGAAAAATGCTCGTATTTCGTTTATTTTTGAAATTAAAGCAAAGCGGTTGATACATTCTTAAGGCACTTTTTTGAGTAGAATATACTGACGTTGAAAAATTTTAAATATACTTGATAATTTTTGAGATACAACACAAAGTTGTATTTTTTAAAATACAAACCATACTTTATTATGGTGTTATTGAAATGAGAATATTTTTAGCTTTCCAATGATGTATCGCACGTATGGTGTAGGTGTAATTGTGAAAAATCAGCGTTATTTTTCATTTCAAAAAGTTTTTCAAAAAAGTTTTTATCATAGTAGGCGGATGACAACTAGCGTACAATTAAACTCACGTGCAAAAACGCCTGGTCTGTACCAAGGCTTATTATATGAATAAATATTTTGTATAATAAACGAAATAAAAGAATGAATCGTGTTTGTGCAACATTTATTAGTAATAATTTAAAAAAATCATTTTTTAAGCACAGAAAAGTCAACATAAGTTATCTTAATGTTATTTAAAAATTTAATATTTGAATTATTAATATTTAGTAGGACCTCCTTGACTTTGCAGCATAGCATTTAACCGATTCTTCATTGAAAATATCTGCTTTCTAGTAGTTTCAGAGAAAATATTATTCCACTCTGCAAGTAATGCTGTTTTCAGGTCTTCCTTATTTTTAATCTTTTTCTTTTACGACGGTTTAATTCGTCCCGTGCTCGATGGGATTCAAATCAGGCGACTGGGGTGGTGAATGAAGCTGATGAGGCACATTATACAATATCCATTCCCTAACTATGAGAGCGGTGTGCTTAGAGTCATTGTCTTGCTGAAAATGCAAGCCCCGAGGTAAACACATTTCTGTTGCTGACTGCTTCAAATTTTCATTCAAAACATTTAAATACATAAACCGATCCATGGTACTGTTTATGGATGTTAAATTGCCTACCCCAGCCGCTTGTGTTTTAAACAAGCTGTTGGAAATAAATGAAATATTCCCTCAAGCGGTTATACAGGAAACCACTACCAGTGATCAATAATATTCGGGGATTCCCATCGTTTCTTGTGTGAACCGAGTAGACCAGAAGGATATAATTACGTATGGTTGCTCTGCCCGCATATTAAATTTACTAGCCCGTGACTTACAAGGAAGTTTCGAAACTCCTGAAGTAAAGGGAAATATAAAAAAAATGTGCAAATATAAGGAAGCCGGTAGATCAGCATTAATTTTACCGCAGGATGTTCGTTGGAACACTTTGGCGGATTGCTTAGAAAATTATATAAAGAACTGGCCCGTTTTGTACAATATTTGCACAGAAAATAGAGTGGTGTTAGACAATGGAATTGTTAAACTTGTAAATGATGTAAACCTAAAAGCAGCTGCTCAAGATTACCTTAAAAAATTAAAATATATTGCTGTAGCATTAGACAAGGTACAAAAAAAAACTTGTATTTTAAGCAAAGCAACTGAAGTTTGAGTACAATAATTAAAATCATTTCAAGATGAGCACGCCAATGGAGAATTCAGTGCTACAGAAGTAGAAAAGTTCAAGAGCGATTAAATATGGCACTAAAGGCTCCGCACTTTTTAGCAAATTTATTGGATCGCCGATTTAAGGGAGAAAATCATACTCAAATACAGTTAGATTGTGCTATGGAATACGTCGAAATGTACTATCCGGAAACGTTGCCAACCATCATAAATTTTCGAGGAAATAGTACACCGTTTAAAAAATATATGTTTTCTAAACAACTAATAGACAACGTCAAGCCCTTAGTTTGGTGGAGATCGTTCAACTGTTTAGATCCAGTTACTTTAAATTTGGTACAGCAATTGCATACTGCAGTAGCATCGTCAGCAGATATAGAAAGGATTTTTTCGTCTTTTGGTTTAGTATATTCGCATATCAGAAATAGATTAGGGAATGAGAAAACAGCAAAATTAGTTTCCATATTTAAGGAATTAAATAACAAATAAAATTTAAAAAAATGCTGAAGTTTTAGAAATTTTAGTTTAAAGTGTTATAAAATGTATTAGAAATCAGAAGTAAATACTTTATAATATTATTTATTGTGTCTTTTAAAAAATAATTCTTCACACAAAGTCCTATGACTTTAAACAGCTTTTAAACTGTTTAAAACAAATTTAGTTTAAAACATGTTAAGTTTTATATATTAGTGTTTTAAACATGTTTAAAACAAATAGTTTTTAACAAATCGTTTAAAACTAACAACCCTGGTAGGAATTAAATTTTTGGCAATAGTTCTTCTTTTTTTCTGCGTCACACCTTTAGTTTCCCAACCGAACCGAACAAATTGAACTTTACTTTCGTCACTGAATATAATATAACTCCAGAAAGTGTCATCTGCGTCCTTGTATTTTAGTGCGAAATCTAGACGTTTTTTCATGTTAATATCACTGATATAAGGCTTCTTCCTGGGTACCCAGCTATGAAAATCATTAATTCTTAGAACACATCTAACCGTTTCCAGATGGACTGAAACAATATTGTTCGATTCCTGGTTTTTTGCTATTTGTACAGCGCTGGTTCTTGAATTTTGTTTTATTTCACCCAAAATCTGACGTTTTTTACGTGGTGTTCTATTTTCACAGATCGACCGCTTCTTACCTTACTTTCTAATATATTGGGTGTTCATTTAAATTCGTGCTCAAGTGAGCTATGGATTTTGCCTGCATTTTTGACGTATGTCCAATAAAACTTAATTGAAGCAATGTCATAACACTGAAATGTTTAATAGGTTATAAATAACAAGACAGAAAATGAAAGGAAATTGGCTAATAACTTGTTTTTGGCTAAAACCTACCTAAACTCTAATCTTTTCAGTAATCGGTCGTCCAAAATTTCATAGGAATGTTCAAGTTGTGAATAAAATTATACAGTAAATATTCCCAAACTTCATCGACTTTCGAAGCAGCTTAAACGTAAGACTTATCATCAAGTTTTTTGTGACAAATTAAAAACGTTATCGATAAATTGCCAATACAAGCCGTTCAGTATAGTTTGACCAGACTTGACGTTTGTCAAATTTGAAGTTTAATTGATTAGTGTGCACTAATAATGCGACACACATTTTTGTCTCTATCGTCGTTTAACAAAATTTCAAAGCACACTTGAGCACGCATTTAAATGAACACCCGATAGTAGATTCCGTATAGTTTTTAGTAAATGTTTGAATGCTAGCTTTTGAATATCCAACCATTTCTCCAATTTCCCGAAGAGATTTACCATCTTTTCGATACTTAACACTAAGTTGACGAATCTTTAAACTTATTTTTTTACATTTGACACTCGTATTGTTAATCAAAAGGGTTGTTTTATAACAAAAATGCAAATAAATGACAAGTACACCTTTGACAATTGACATTGAAATACACCAACTTAAGGGGTTAGACCACTCCAGAATTTTCAAAAAATCGAATTTTTGTTTTTCGCGCTAAAAAGTGCCTTATGGTCTTAAAAATAAGATGCAATGTCAGTTATAAGTGGGAACAGTTTTTTAATGCCTGTATTTTGATTCTGAATGTTGTCTGATAACATGTGCTCGGTACAGGTAAAACAAACTTTAAATGCGTTTTTCTCTAAACCACTTTTTTTGAAACGGCCGGAAACATAACTCATCCAATTCTTTACCGATTTACTTGAAATTTTAACTGCACCTTCCAAGTAGCATTATCTAGAGAAAGACGTAGGATTTTTTTGATATCAAACGTAGTTCTTTAACTATAAACAATTTAGTAGATATTTTCTTAGGCTAAAACGCATAGCTTTTGTAATATGCCCACCATTTCTGCAAAAAAATAATTAAAAAGAAATCCCTACGTCTTTCTCTAGCTTTTGAGTTGTAAAAACTAAATACCTTTTCGTTTTTGATTTAAATTGAAAATCGTAGGTAAAATCGTTCCGGCCGCGGACCCCTTAGCGCTTAACAAGGTTTTCATCAAGCAGTTACATCGCGTTCATTTTTTATTTTAATTATTTAGCAAAATATATTTCTTATTCCTAAATGTATGTACAATAAAGATATATAAACAATTTTTCCTCAGCTCTTATTGTTTTTTTGGAAAAATATGGGGAAATTACGTTAATTTTTCACGGTCTAAAGTGGTCTAACCCCTTAACACGTTCACGCCGGAATCGATTTTCATAGTGCGCTTCATCTGGCGGCAAAAAATATAATCCTATATTATGCGTACCACCGGTGGTACGCGCCGTCCGATGAAACAGTTTAGTGCTGGCCACCGGTGGTACGCGCCAGCGTGAACGTGTTAAACATAAACATACCAACTTAAATAATTCAAAAATTAGCCGTATGTAAACTTTTTTGCATTTGAAAAAAGGATTTTGTTTATTATTGCTAATAAAGGTACAAACACGATTCATTCTTTTGTTTCGTTTATTATACAAAGTATTTATTCATATAATAAGTGTGTTATACTTTCAACTTGTACAGGTTTTTCAAAACAGACGTTTATGAAGGGGTATGTAGACTTTTCTGTGACATTGTATAAAGATTAGAATATGAAGTGACAGTGAAAATTCGTTAATGGAAGCGATTATGGAAACATTTTTAATTTTATTAATGTTTATAGAAAAAGGAAATCTAATATTTTGTCATCTCCCTATTGTTTATTACAACATTTTGTAATCTTAGGGGCATAAAAAATACAACATTTTTTATGCATTCCTGTGTAATTGCGTTCCAAGCTTTAATCATTTTTTTCACGCTAGCAGGAAAGTCTGTTTCCCATTTAGCAATAACTGCCGTTTCAAATGGATATTATCGAATATGCTCCCACCAACTGCTCGTTTTCTTCGTTGCTTGTAGCATTCGGCCTTTTCGAACCAAGTTTTCTTGTTGTTGTGCTGTACTCCAAAATTTTTGTTTTGCTAGCAAGATAGTGTTTTTATTAATATCCAATTCGAAGGATATAGTACGCATATGTATTCCATCTCGGAAACGTTGTTTAATAATTCGCTTAATATTCTCTGGAAAATTAGACATCATAATAATTTTATTATGTTAGTTTTGTAGCTTCCATATCGTATGATACACAATAAACAAAATTTCGGTGTTTCGTACAATTCTCGTTGTATTCTTTTTTAAATTTGTGATGAAATAAGATGTAATACTGCACCATGACAACTCTAAATCGCAGGTCGCCAAACTACTGCAGTTAAAATTGCAGGATCTGCAATGGGATGTTATCTAACATCCACTGTATTTAGTAAATATTACGGCTTTCGATTATAGCAGTTATTATCTTTTTCGATCATTGCAGAATAGTTTAAGCGGAAAAATATGAACTCCGCGCAAGTTGTTTAAAACCAAGGATGTTGGACTAACAGGATGGTTCAATCCCATAAGATGTGTATACCCCGAAATTTAGTGCGCAACCGCCAGTTTGATGTCACTTCTTTTGGTTTCAGTCGAGTGTAAGACAGAAACGCTAAGCTTAGCAGTGACGTCAAAGGTTGGTGGACGATTATCGCAGATTGAGCTATCCTGTTAGTTCAGCGTCCTTGGTCTAAAACTATATCACCATTTTTTCGAAGTAGAAAAAAACTGAAATCTTTCATTAAAAATGAAATCCAGAAACTTGTACAGGGTGAGTCAAATTGGACACTTTTAAAGAGAACCCCTTGTTTCTATAAGAGGTAGAGGAAAAATAATGTCGATATAACGTCGATATCAAAATCAACTCTGTAAGGTTTAAAATTCTATATTTCGAGAAAGACTTGAAAAAGATATCAATAGTATCATATTTGTAAAATGGGAATTTTAAGCTCTCCTCGAATATCTAAAAATATACAAGGCGTTCCATTTGAAATATTCATTTATATTAATAAGAAATAAAAACCAGTGTTAACGATGAAATTATAAATTATTTATTTTGGTGCAATTCGAATTTCGTACATCCGGTGTCTGCTTCAGGCAATACGTCAAATATTAGTATGCTTAATTTTTTTTATTTGGAGCCCTACGTCATCAATTTGAAAGACAACGTCATCACTTTATAGAGACGTCACTTCCTATGTTACCAAGCGTTTATTGTTTTGGTTAGAACAGACAAACGTGAACATAACCTCGAAATCAGTAAGACACTTGACAACAGCGCTTTAGCGAACACAAACAACTTGTATCACCTGAAGTTAGGCAGTAATGTTTATTGCATTTTGTACTTATATTTTTATACGTATCTCTCTGTAATTCAGTTATATTACCTACAGAAACTAACAGTATCGAAATTGCATTTAATTAAATGTTAATTTCTATGTATTAATTTGAGCAGTTAAAATTTTAGTATTTCTGCGGTGTTTTCTTATTAATGACGTAGGGCTCAAAATAAAAAAAAATCAAGCATATACGGAAAATTGTAATACGAATCTTTTCATCAGGTGATCGCACACAGAATAACTTCACATCTTATTTTTAAAGTAAAATTGTATTCCTATCACATGTAAATGATTTAATGAAGAGTGCAACTATCAAACGTTTTAAAAATAAAATCTCATTTTTATTAATAACTACCAAAATATTGCTCGTAGAGAAATTTAACTCCTTCCATTAAATTCTACGTAAAAAGTTGCTTGGAGAATGTTTTCGTAAAAAAACAAAATTTTTCAATAAGAAAAATGTTATAACGACTTCAAAAATATACATTTTTGAAAAACACCATCTATCTTCCAAACGGTAAGAGATATAAATATGCGGTTTTCACCATTAAATCTTTTACAAAAATCGAGCCTCAGACACTGATATCATTTTTCCTCTATCTCTTGTGGAAAGATGAGTTTCCCTTTAAACGTGTCCAATTTGGTCCACCCTGTATATCGTTTAAATATAATTGTAATTGTAAAAATTATATCCCTGATTAATGAATTTTTTTAAAGTTTATCTTTGGATCAGGCACAAATTTATGGAATCATTTGATACTAGTGTAGATTGCACGGCACTTTTTTTCCTGGTTCTTATCAGTTCAAGGAGGAGATATCAATGAGCCTCTCACAGATCAAAATTTGTCCTTATTTACTCATTTCCGTTTACTCGAATTTTATACAAAGAATTTTTTTTATTTTTCCTTCGTGTTTCTTATTAGTTTAAAGGAGATGATATTGAGCATCTTTTCACCGATCGAACTTTATGCACATTAGAAAAAATTACCCTATTAATAAAAAAAAATCACTACATTCCTATTATATGGAATTTCATACATTCTTTTTTATCTTACAATCAAACATTTTTTTTTAAACCTTAGTCAACATAACTGTAAATTATCAAGTCAAGGTCGATTCAATTTACGGTTCATTAGTAAATTGGAACAAAACACGCCCGTCGTCGTTCGTAAAGGAACGATTTTGAACGAGTTTCTGACTGGTAGTTGGGTTCTAAATCCGTTCGCATTGCGGCAATTTCCCAACGAGTAACGAGGAAATTGATTTCGCGTCGAAAGGCGGACGCCAGGCGTCCTGTCGTCACCGACTGATTTAATTACGGACCAGTTCCAAATTGTAGATTCGATGTGGCGATAAGAAAACTATTTTCAGTAAAAAAATAAACGACAAGCCGGTTGAAATTGTTGTTTTTTCAATCTGGTAGTAATTGGACGATTTTTTCATTGTATAACTGGCCTGTTACTGTAATAAAATTTTCCAATGAGTCATATCGTGATCGTTTTTTGAATATCAAACGATATCTGATATCTATTTGGAAATGGAATTTGTCCCTCTTATATGATATTACATAATACATATGAGTACATGTTTTATTTATTAGTTAAAAAATATAAAATGTATATTTATTTTAAGTAACCGATCAAAAGGTTATATTATAATGGAGATAGATTAGTAATGATAATCGTTTGTAGTTCGCAAAAGTCCAAAGATAATTCGAAATATTTAGGTCAACGACTGACGTCGAGTTATGAATGTGTGTATAAACGAAAAATCCCCGGCAAAAGCGTTTTTGAATCGCCCTAGAAACTGAAAGTTAATGACCCGATTGAATAAAAATAAACGTCCATGAGGTAAAATTTGTCGATTGTATTCGCAAAAAGCGTTTCGGTGATGTCATTGAATTATGAATCATACCAGTCGGTTTATTATTTATTTATAGTCACATTCTAAAGAAGTTAATGATAACCATTCTTGTAAGAAAAAAAAAACACCTTCAATACGTCAATACGTGTCTTTTTTAAGGCGTTGTTACCATTTATTATTTACAAATACTCTGGGGACTTTTATTGATTTATTTTTTTCAATCAATTTTAGAACGTGTACTAAAAGAAAAGTATTAGTGTACAATAACTTATTTCCTTTTATTTGTTACATAGTTATTTTGCAAGAAATTATGATATAGCGTTAAGAGATTTGATTTTAAATGATTTTGGACTTTGTATAATTTTTGCTATTTTTAGGCAAGAGTTATTTTTAAAGGTATTGAAAGATTTTTGAAGGTGTTTGAAGAATTTTAAAAAAATCTCACAATTGATCAATTTTTATTTCAACGAACAAAGATAATTTCCAACTAATTCAACCGAGTTTTCAACATTCTATTAACGATTTTTGATAAACCTTAGTCAATTTGTGGTTATTTTTTATTCAAAATTCGATTTCCTTTTAAGTTTTTAGGTTGTTTTTAGATCATTTTAGACGATCTTGGCCAATTAAAAAAAAATCTTTTCTAATATTTTAGTCTATTCTCGAAAAATCAATTAAAAAATCATTCAGTCACTTTCCAACTTTTAATTATAAACGATGAATTTAAACGAGCTATTAGACTTTGTGTGATTTTTAATAAAAAAAAAAAGATGCTAGTTTATAGTTATTTTTACTGAAATTACTTTTAGAAAGAATTATTTTTATTTTAATATTCTATTTTATGTTATTAACGCTAGATTTACAGACGTTTCTTATATACCTATCTCTACGAACAGGCATCAATTTGACTCATTTCATTCAAGTCAATTTTATACTATTTTTCTTAATTCTTCCTGGCTTTGGAAGTTCTCTCTTGTTGGCTCGAACAGTTCCAACTAAACTGATTCCTCTTGCAACTAATTTGTCAGCTAGAGGAATACTGGTGAAAAAATTATTCGTGGTTATATTTCTACCTTAATGGAAATATGGTTTGGCCAACTTTATAACTACAAATTCGCCAAAGGGTGTTGAAGTTCGCGTTTCATCCTTACCTAAGTAAGACAACCCATTTATAACGTATTTAGATTGAAAATCTACTACCAACCAAAATTTTTTTCGAAATTTGTGCGGCTTATTTGGCATACATTGTGTGAATTTTGCAGCGGGCTTTAATAGGGAACAGTTGTTCGTCTATTGAAATATTCTGCTTATGTTTATAATAGCATTGGCTATTGTGTATAAATTGATTCCATATTTCTGATATCATTGCAAATTTGTCTGTGCGTAAATGTTTAGATCGTTCCGTTTTTTATCAAATCGGATAATTCGAAGAATTTGCATGAATTCATCCCTGGGCATCGTATTTGAAAAAAAGCTGGTCCCCATTCCTTAGACCATAAATAAATATCATTTAGCGAATTCGCTTCATACGTTCTTTTAGCGTACAAAATCCCAATAAACGCAAGTAACTTTGTGGTTGAAATCTTCCAATCTCCTTTCAAAACGCGGCGTGCTTCTTCTTCAGTACAACTTCTTATTTGTTCTATCATATTTTTGGTTATAATCAAATGAAAAGCACTGCTTACGTTACCTTTCATCCTATTTCGTTTTGCGTAGCCAGTAGGCCCAGCGATGTCTTTGAAAATTTTGTGGAAATTATACCGACCATTAGAGTCGCCCACTTTCAATTTCGTACAAGTTGTTCCTTATCTCATTCTCATTGTCACATTCAGAATCGGATAGAATACGCATCCTTTTTCTGTGAACACGTAATTTATGATAATTTTCTCTTTCACTGTCTGGCGACTCCCCTGTTTGCATACTTTTATCAAATTCCAAAATCTCGATTTCATCGTCGTTTTGAATCACTTCATTTTCATCCCCTTCAGTAGCAGAGCATTCCTCAAAAATACTGATTATGTTTTGTAAAATTTTATTTCCTCTTCTAGACATATTTACATGATAAAGAAGGGCTTTTTGTCAAAAAGATATAAAATTGAGGTTCACAATAATATTGCTAATTCAAAAATATTTTGGTAGTTCAATACTAATTTTGCAATACTCGAACTAAGCAACTGAAACCTTCAAAATCGGTATTGTCGGTGTATTTCTATTTATTATTGATGTGATGTTTGCATGTTTATTCAAAATTTTGTCTAAAGTACGATCGCGTCAAATTGACGCATATCCGTAGAGAGAGGTATACTACATAGAGCATTTCAATATTTCAACATTTTTAAAGAAAATAGATTTGAATATATATTTACCTTAATCAATGGATAAAAGTTATTACAAGAGATAAAATAAAAATGCAGACAGGTTTTGTAATTTTCCTTATAAAATTCGAAATGCGTCAAAATGACGCGTCCCGTAAACCTAGTGTTAAGTTTATAATAAATAAAATGCAATGTATTGTTATGTACTTTTACTGGTTTTATTTTAAATAAAACCAGTAAAAGTACATTCGTACAGTAAAAGTACATTATTTTTATTTTAAATAAAACCAGTAAAAGTACATTCAGTACATAACAATACATTGCATTTTATTTATTCACATAACTGGTAGAATGGATCTTGCATTCAATTTCAACTCATTAAGTTTATAAATTGGTATTTTGCGTCAATGAAATTATGCTGTTATAAGATTTGATTTTAAATGATTTTGGACTTTGTATAATTTTCGCTATTTTTATGCAAAAGTTACCTTTAAAGGTATTAAAAGGGCTTTTGAAGGTGTTTAAAGAATTTTTAGAAAATCTTACAATTGGTCGACTTTTGTTGCAATGAACTAGGATAATTTCTAATCAATTCAACTGGACTTGCAAAATTTTATTAACGATTTATGAAAAATCTTATGGCGTATTCGTTTGGTTGCACTGGTGCGCACCAGAATTTGACCTTGAGTACTGTGAGTGCATACCTCACATTAGCTTAATACAAAAAAGTGACAGTTCACTAGAACACGCTATTATGCACTAGTGCATACCAGTGCGCGCCAGTTTTACCAAACGAATACGTTAGTCAATCAGTTATCGTTAGTCAGTACGTAATAATTAGTCAATTTGTGTCAATTTTTTATTAATAGTCGATTTCTTTTTAAGATTTTACGTAGCTTTTAGATCGTTTTTAGAAGATAATTTTAAAGAATTCATTTCTAATATTTTAGAGTCTTCTAAAAAATTCTCAATTAAAAAATCAGTCGATAGCCAAAGTGGCATATCCAACTTGTAATTAAAAACGTTGAATTTAAACGAACTGATGGAAGATTTGATGTGATTTTTATTGGATTATAAGAAATTGCTAGTTTATAGTTTTCACTGAAATGATTTTTGAAGATTCTTGGATGGTTTTATAAATGATCTTTGGCGATTAGAAAAATCTTGTGGATGTTTGATGGTCATATCGTGTTGATTTAACAATCCCCTTCTAATACGAATTTTTTTCTACACGATTGTAGATAACATCACTATTCCCATTTTCAACGTATTTTGAATTATTCGAATATCTTCATTTCTTCTTGAATTGATATAATTTTTATAACATAACTATTTGTATAATCATTTTAGCCTATAATGTTATTCTAGCGTGCGTAATATGTACAATTTATATGATTTACAGACAACGATGACTTTAAGAAGCAACTATGTAAGAAGTTGTTATATTTATGCAAGTTTTGACACAAAAAATGAGTGTAGATGGAATGAAAAGATGATGGCCTACTGTTGCTGAGGTTTGAAATGGGAAGATAATTCCATAGGATGAATTGGGCTACTGCAACGTTAATTTGAAACGGCGATTTGAAAACCTTAACATCTTTTTGAGGCTACGACCAAACCATTGCTTACTAGTTTGCTATACTGATGACTACGATTGGGAGATTATAAAAGGATTTTTTCATGAAGAAATTAAGTTATTCAAAAAATTCAAAAGCATTTTAAATTAGAATAGTGGTATATTCAGATGCCACAAGAAGTTTGGTAGATAAAAATTTATTTGCTACGTTATTTAATTTCAAATATGTTCAAAATTCGTGTTTATGCATCTATAGATTTAGAATGTCTTGAAAACTTGAGGTGATGAAACAGTTCTGAGCCCAAATTTGAGTTCAGCGCGCCAAAACCTTTTAGAAAAGAACTATTTGATCTATGGGTCTCACCTTTCATAAAATTTTGTAGGCATGTGTAATTATTAATCAATTTAAGGATTTTCGAGCAATTGAAACAGGCTTTTTTAAAGATTTCAAAAAAGTTTGGAGAAATTTTATACAATTTATAACAATTTTTAATAATACATTTTTTATGATCAATAACTTTTCATTTTCTTAAATGCACTCAATTCTGTTTTTACGCGACAGATACATTTCCCATAAATTCGCGTAAAAAAAAGATATGGTACTTATGTAAAAATAGGGGATAGGTTCCAACATTTCAAAAATCTTTAAGAAATGAAGAGAAAAAATTCATTATTTAGTGAAACCAAAATGAATTTCTAACTGCTAGCACTTTTCGGTGCGCTTTGCTTTTCAATCTGTACTGTCACTTCAGTATTTCTAGTCACAAATTCTGTTAATGGTCGTTATGTTCCTGGTTTGATGAAGCTGTTATACAATTCACGATAATTACCCATTGATAATTTAATTTCACGTTGAAATGTGCTAGATCTTTCCTCGATATAATCATGCTTCTGAAAATGACTGCCTAATTTAGCAGCCAGTTGTAGTTCTTCTTTGATTAAATCTGCAGTAAGGAAAGGAACCTCTTCGTCATTGTCACTACATTGTTTAACATCAGGTGTCTCAAGTACTAAACTAATGATTCCGTCACAGTTCTAGAAGTTAATCGATATCAGCAGATGATATATCATCAAATCCTTCTCCGCCTATTGCATCGGCTAAAGCAATGATGTTAGGGTATTGATCTATATTAGAAGACCCATGATTTTATTTTTTACACATTCTGTCCAAAGAGATTTCCAACATGCGTTTAAAGTTGATGGACTCAGTTTAGATAATACTAATCTAGCATATTTAATTAATGCCAAAATTATTCTAGATTAAAATTTCTTGCATCGCGTTAAATAAAATTAAATCGCGTAAAAAGAGATTGAAATACAGTTTTTAAATCGCGTTAAATCAAATTCGCGTAAAAAAAGTTCGCGTAAAAACAGAATTAGGTGTAACTTTATAAAATCTTGGATAATTTTCAACAAATTGAAACCAGTTTTTTTAAGTTTTATGACGATTTTTAAATAATCTTCAGCTAAGTTCATTTTCATTCCCCATTGTCATCAAATTTGGTTTATTATTAAGATTTTTAGTGTTTTTTTAACAATTTTAGATGTTGTTTGAACATTTTAGACGAATTTGGAATTTTTTTTAGTGAACTAGGACAATTTCCAACTAATTCAACCAAGTTTTCCAAATTTTATTAACGATTTTTGGAAAACCTTAATCAATTTATGACCATTTTTTAGTCAAATTCGATTCACTTTTAAGATTTTAAGCAAATTTTTAGACTTTTTAAACGATTTCAAATAAAAAGCTGATAAACACAAATAAGTAAATAATTAGATCAATTTCTAATCTAATCCAACTTTTAAAAAGATCATTAATTAAAAACGATAATACTTCATCTTTGTTAATAATTCTTGCAATTACTGAATCCTATTAAACTCTAATTCAATTTTGAATTCAACATATTAATTGTGTAATACGTGTTTAAATGAAGTTGTTTAATAATCTTAGTTTTTAATCTTAATGAAGTTATTTAATCTTAAGTTTTTATTTTTTTATTTTCTTGTTAATGAATGATAAATCTCATTAACATATCTTTTAATTGTTTTTGTATTCGTTTCAGAGTTATTTTGTAACAGATTATGATCCAACGATAGAAGATTCGTACACGAAACAATGCGTGATAGACGATATACCTGCAAAATTAGATAGTACGTTATTTTTTTTTTAATTAGTTATCCGCAATTTTAATAACAAATAAAAATAGTTTTAGATACAGCCGGACAAGAAGAATTCAGCGCGATGCGGGAACAATATATGAGATCCGGCGAAGGATTTCTATTAGTATTTTCAGTAACGGAAAAATCTAGTTTCGAAGAAATCTATAAATTTCATAAACAAATCCTCCGAGTTAAAGATAGAGATGAATTTCCAATGTTAATGGTTGGAAACAAGGTAAAATGTTTCTCTCTTTTATCATTTTATTTTACGTAAAACTTTTTTATCGATGTAGATCGATTTGGAATCACAAAGAGTTGTCTGGCAAGAAGAAGCGCAAGCGTTAGCGCGAAATTTAAAGATCCCGTACATGGAATGTAGTGCAAAAATGCGAATGAACGTCGACAACGCTTTCTACGAGCTGGTGAGGGTCGTGCGGAAGTTCCAAGCGTCAGAAAGGCCACCGATAAAACCCAGTCACAAAGAAAAAAGCAAGAAGAAGTGTTGTATTTTGTAATTTATTGCGGTACGGTAAAAAAAGAACTCTTACGAAACGACACATCACATTTTTTTCTATGTCACAATCCCGAACGATTCGTTTTACATTGTAAACGATACGTAATGCGGACTACTGCCTATTATAAACAAAAAACTAAAATTAAAAAAAAAAAGATAGGAACCGAATACGCTAAATGTATTTTTCATGTGATCAAAATATTTTGGCGTGGTAATATTAAAATAGTATATTTAATAATATAAATGTATATGGATATATAAATTCTTCTCATGTATTTATTTATATGATTTGTGACAAGAATTGTCGCAAGAAAAAAAAATTACATGCAACTATTTAAAAAAAGATAAGCAATTTTTATAAAACAACGTAAAACATAGTTTATCTTTATTTTAAAAAAAGAAAAGAAGAGATTAATTATTTTTTTATTTGTTGGTTTAGTTACCATCGAATTGTGCCAATAACACATCCAATTTTTAACTTTGATTAACAGGCTTATTTTGTAACTTTTAACGACATTGTTATGAATCGTCTGTCATTCATGAACAATTTGTATTTTGATATCGTTGTGAACAACTTTCAGGTTAGGTTTGGTCGTTCGGTAAACGACATCGCAGCGGCAGTCGTTGATGCCATTAGCATAGCAAAATTGAATTTTAAAATAAGTTGTAAACGGTGGTCAGTAATTACGCATGTTGGAATTTGTACAGCCTTGGCCAAAAGTATTAGGTACCCCAATTCTTTCATAAAATTATGAAAAAAAAAATTATTTTCTGGAATTCTTTCCTTAATAATACTATCATTAACACAATTATTTAAGCCTAAAATCTAGTTGGTCCACCTTTTGATTTCATCACAGCACTAATTCTGTCCTGCATACTGTGTACTAACTTAGCACATTTGTTCCTCGAAATCGAGTGCCATTCTTGCACCAAAGCATTTTTTAATGTCGTTTTTGAAATAATGTTGTGCTCTTTGATTCTGCGCTTTAAAATCCCCCAAACGTGCTCAATTGGATTGAGATCTGGAGACTGTGCAGGCCAATCTAACAATTCAATGTTGTTGTCAGTAAACCAACGCATGGTAGTCCTTGACTTATGACGAAGAGCATTGTCATGTTGGAATATGACCCCCTCTAGGTTTGTGTCGCCTTAAATGATTGTTAGTGAAGGCAAAAGCGCAGCTTTAAGTACTTGTATGTACTTTTCACTGTTTATGTGACCATCGCAAACAAACATTTTGCTAGCGCCATCAGCAGCCATGCAGCCCCAGATTACTACGCTGCCTCCCCCGTGTTTAACAGTTGGTACGACACAATCTGGATTGTATTCTTCGTCCACACGACGCCTCACAAAGGTCACACCAGCTGTTCTAAATATCTAATAAAGAGCGAAAAAAAAGCATTTTTAAAACCCTAACTTAAGATCATAACTTAAATTATTTCAATGAAATAAAAAATAAATAATTGTAGTAAAAGTACTAAAATCAACTTAACTCAAAGTTAGAATTGTCAGACCACACCACATTAGACCAATCTTCCTCGGTAAAATGTTGGTGCTGTAGAGCCCATTGCAAAGGCTTCTTATTGTTGGCTTCTGAAAGCCAAGGCTTTTCCTGGCTTTGCATCCTTTCAGGCCTGCTTCCCCTAGTCTTCTTCTGACTGTTCGCGCACTTAGTCGCTTTCCAGTTTCTTCGGAAAAGGCAGCAGAAAGCTCAGAGGAAGTTGTTTCCCGATTTCTTAATTCACGAATCAAATTTCTGTCCTAGCGTTCCGTAGTTGCGCGTTTTTTGCCTGTTCGTGGTTTGTTCTGATGAGTACCAGTTTGAAAAAACCGTTTGATGGCAGACTGAACGCGAGCATTTCACCAATTTGGCGATTTTTTTTTGACTTCGCCTTTGTTGGTGTAAAAGTTGGATTTTTGTGCGATTTTCCAAACTAATTTCACTTTTTTTCGGCATTTTATAATAAATTGGTTGTCAATTTTGTCGTCAAACAGAAATAACAGCTTTTTCATTCTATAAATTTCCCGAACACAAATGGTTAAAAATCGACTGATAAAACTATTTAACATGAAAACTTTTGTTTTCGCTTACCAGGGCTTTCATTTCCTCAAAAATATGCCGCCTGTTGTTTTAAGTTATGTTTTATGATCCCGATATTATATTTATTATAAGCATTTATTTATTGTTCAATTAGTAAATACACATTTTCTATTTTTATGGGGTGCCTAACACTTTTGGCCAAGGCTGTATACAGAGTGTCGCAGAACTCAGTTGCCAAATGCAAACCACGCATTCCAGAGCTGATTTCATGCCGATTCAATGAAAAAGTCCTTATCCGAAATTGCTTCCTAAGAGAACTAGAGCATCTGATCATGTTTTTTTCGAAATATCTTAATAATAATTTAGCTATCACAATGAAATTTTGAGCGTTTGTAAACTTCGAAATGCTTCATCGTTTGTTGACAAAACAATTTTTTTATTGCCATCGTAAAGGTGTTAAGCGCTACCAGGGTAAGTTCTCTTAGGAAGCAATTTCGGATAAGAACTTTTCGTTGAATCGGCATGAAATCAACACTAGAATGCGTGGTTAGCGTTTGGCAACTGAGTTTTGGGACACCCTGTATATTTGCCTTCAAAGTATGTGAGATTTTTTGGCTATATCTCTTGCAAAATGCAATTTTTACGAGTTCTTGCCTTTCAGTCTTCAATATGTTATCATTGAGGGATGCCAACAACTGATTAAACCCATTTGAACTGCAAAATAGTTTTCTTCCAGAAACTACAGATTATTAGTAAATTTGTACTACGCTTTTTTCTTACAACATTATATTTTTATATTTGAGAACTATCAAAAATCACCAGAAACACACAACCGTTGTGTATCGTCTCAATCTTTTGAAAAAAAAAAAATGTATGGAAAATATCAGAGATGTAATATTACAGTTTTTTTTTTCAAGAAAATAATATCAAATGTCCAACTACCTTACAATAAACAATGGGTTTACCCAAAAACAGCTCGTTTATCTACTTGTCTCTTAATTATCAAAGCTTGTCAAAAACGGCGACGAGTTTCCCTTTGAGGTTAATTTGTTAATCATAAGAACCAGCAAACGATCAAATGTGACATGTCTCGGTACAACTAAAATTTTTAACTACTGATTTACAAAATACAATTTTTACAAAAACTCGTTGGTCGAACGATGTCGTTAAGTAATGACAATTACAAAATAAACCTGTAAATTTTAATAATGAAAAATATTTAAACCTTACATTCATTAACTTGGGTAAAAATTAATTTAAAAGAAGGGATGGTAACACTAAAGGGCAAAAAAAACAAACTTAAAAAAAGGTAACTAAAATTAAAAGAACACCAGCACTTTATTTTTATAAAGATTATATTTTTCTACACTTCTTTATCCTTCCGACTATTGAAAGTTCGATTCTTTCTCAGTCGGACGTTGACTATGAATAATAACTTTGTACAAAAAGAAATTGAGGATTTGTTAAATACTATGTAAATAATAAAGATAAACTAATAAAAGTTATTAGATTATTGTAGAAATTATTTACATAGTTAACACTTCCTAACAAAAATGAAACATCATTGGAACTTATATGTAAATTGCTGTCGTAATGAAAACTCCCTTTTTGGAGACTGTGCATGTATTGGTGCTATTAAAATATGTTTATCGTCTTGCAACGCAAACACCAATCGTAACAAGTTTTTTAACACGGACTTGAACAGCTTTAACATGTCGCACAATTTAAATATGGTCTATAATATGTTATATAAATCTATGTGTATTCTTATAAATTAAATGTACGTAGAACCATTTAACAAAAAAAAAACGTGTACTTTTTTTCTTCGTACAGCAAAATTCATGTAAATGTAAACTACATATTTAACAAATTGTACGTGTAATTTTTATTAAACGTGATCTTTAATAAAATTATAAAACTGCCAAAAATTCATAAGCAGTAACCTTTTAACTCTGGCATTTTTAATAATTATTGTCTGTTCTCTAAGTGCGTGCTTCGTTTTGCATGCCTCTTTAGAATAAGTGAACTATAATTAACAGAGTGATTTTAGAGTTGAATGTTTATTTTTCAACTTTATGTGAATTAAAGTCATTGAAATTTTAAAAATTATGCTTTGAATAAAGAAGTTTTGTCTTTTTTTCTGAAAAAATAAATGTAACTTTAGGTTTAACCCTTAAAAGTCTTTTTATTTTGATACATAACATTAACTGAGTCTCTCAGTATTTTGTTGTGACCAAATGCATGTCCATAATGTCTGGACATACGACTTTGCAAAGAACAATATAATATCCAGAACGTTAGACAAATTACTTTCAAGGGTTAAATTGATTATAAAATCAATTTTTCAAACAACAAAAAATTCCGAATGTCAAAAACGATATCTATACGAATTTGTAAATTGTTTATAATGTCTTTGATAATAAATAGGGTCAATGCATTGGTTCTCGACCAGTTAACAAAAAAATTGACTGAATGTATTTTACATATCGAAAAGCTATTCAAATTTTATTTCACCTAGACTTCAACGATTCCTCAATGAGTTCTTAACGGTGCGCAAGTATGCTTTTTCCTTTCTTTGAACAGTATTTATTAAAATTTTAATAAAAAGAAAAAAAGTACAATATCACTACTTCTCAACCACTCCGTGGAGTTCCCGACCATTTTATATTAGTTCTCGATCACCACAAATTGGACTAATTTGTAAGAAAATATATTTAGAACAATGGATTTCATTAGAGAAAAACATAGATTCAAACAGTTTTAATATACAGTGTGTCCCCAGATAGGTGAAACGACTCTTATGAAAGGTAAAAAATGTTCGATGTGAATTTTCATCTTTTGGGGTTTAGCCCTGCTTGGTTAAAGATTAATTAGCAACATATTTTCACTCAAAAGAAAACAAGCGAATCTGGATAGTGAATAAAAAACTTTTTCTGCAGCAGGTAAAGTACTTTTTCTGTTTATCGTACATCAAACTGTTACTAAGATATTTTGTTCAGGATGAAACGTTATGTCCATATGCAAATTTTTGGAATGATCGGCCTATTTTGATAAATCGCATTGTAATTTTTGTTAGTAGCACATCACGATTTTTTTTGTCGAGTATCATAACTTTTCGGGAGAAATGAGGGAAACGCTCTTAACCTAGCTTAAGAAAAACACAATAGAAAGGAAAATATCTCCTAAAAAATCGTGATTTGCTACTAACGACAATAACAATGCGTTTTATCAAAGTAGGACGATCATTCCAAAAATTTGCATATGGACATAATGTTTCACCCTGAACAAAATATCTTAGTAACAGTTTGATGTATGATAAACAAAAAAGGTACTTTACCTGCTGCAGAAAAAGTTTCTTATTCACTATCCAGATTCACTTGTTTTCTTTTGAGTGAAAATATGTTGCTAATTAATCTTTAATCAAGCAGGGCTAAATCCCAAAAGATGAAAATTCACATCGAAAATTTTTTACCTTTTATAAGAGTCGTTTCACCTATCCGGAGACACACTGTATGTATACATATATTTTCACTAAACAAACATAAATAGAAACTTACAAAAAAATAGACAATTATTTTTTACTAATAAAGTGCCATTAATCAATTTCCTTGCTGCAGTGGTCGAGAACTAAAGGGTATTAAATTGATTTTCGACCACCTATAATAAGAGTGTAAAAAAAGAATGCTTAGGTCTAATTTAATGGCCGCAAACTAAAACTTAAAAAGTAGATATATAAATTAATTGAAGTATACACAAAAATGCCAACAATTCTTAAATAGATGATATTACCAAAACAATTAATTTTTTTAAAAGCTTACTGATTCTCGACCATTTTGGTCAAGAACTGAAAAAGGTAATTATTTTAATATTAGTTGGCAACCATCAAATATTAAGCCAAAATCTTACTGTGAGCCTATTTTTTCTTAAAGTAGATAAGCAACTATAACTAATAATAGGTATAAAACATAATATAATCACCTAACATATTAAAAATCAAAATTATTTACTATTTTCTGGTCGGGTTCGCTTGACGCTTTTTTTACACTATACATGAAACTATACTGTCTTCGCAATAGACATGTATTTACTAATTTTTCACGAAATAACGCAAATTTTTAACTCCATTTTGAGAACAATTTTAAAAGTGCTATAGAAGTACCAAACCAAATGTGCACACCTTTTTAAAGTATATGGAATATATTTCTTATTATTTGACTTTAAATGATAAAATGGTTGAGATCCAGTGCCGGTCGGCTAACCAGTGCATTTACCCCATTACTTTACGAGTTTTAAATTGTGATTGCAAAAGCTGTTACAAATCCAATAATTTTAATGAAATGGAAATTGAGTTGGGTTGGTTTGGTTTGGATAAAATTATAAAAGGAAATCTTAATATAAAATCTATCCAACATAATCGGTTTAACATAAATCAATTGAAAAAAATCAGAGTTTAGATAATAATAATTCATCATTATTACTATTAATAAAGTACAAACATAATACTTTTTCTTGAGTTTCATTAAAATTTATAAAATAAATCTAGCCTAATTTCTTTGTCAAAAATTAATTCTTAGATTCCTTTTTTGTAAGTTAGAGTATAAGAAACCAAACCATTTTATTATTATTATTATTTTAAATAGTTATGCTCAAGAGAAATCTTTTGAAACTACGAAAATCATCCAACATTTTATGACGTAGGTTGGTTGAATCCATACAATTCATACATAGTTTGCATAATTCAATGTTCACCCCTCTTCAAAAATCTCCAATGAAAAAAATTATAGACAGACAAATTTTAAGTCAAGTTAGGTGCAAAAAATAAACTATTAGTACATTTTCAAAATTTCTTACATTTCGAATCATAGTGATATTTCGTAGTTTACTCCCAAATTTTTCCGCTCTATCTTTTTCTTTGGGGATTTCAAATGAGCAGAGTGAACATTGAAACGCTGCAGTATAATATCGGGTGTTCATTTAAATTCATACTCAAGTGTGTTTTGAAGTTTTGTTAGACAAATCGTCGCTTGAATGCAGAATCAGTGTAAGTCCATATTTTCTTAAAAACGGTTTTGGTCAGTAAATGCTATTGTAATAGCTAATAGTGCGCTTCGTGGCATGCAGAAGTATTATGAGTCCCAGCGCTCAGTTTCCCCTCCACTTCAATTAAGGTTTTATAGTTTAAAATACTTAAATATAATAAGCCTAAAAAAGACAAAATCGTCTCCTGAAAAATTTAGTTTTTGGACATAGTATTGTTCTGCATTCAGGCGACGAAGTATAGAGAGAAAATGTGTGTCGCATTATTACTGCACAGTAATCAATTACATTTCAAATTTGACAAACGTTAATTCTGGTCAAACTACACTAAACGGCTTGTATTGGCTATTTATCGATAATGTTTTTAATTTGTGACAAAAAACTTGATGGTTAATCTTACTATTAAGCTGCTTCGAAAGTCGATGAAGTTTGGGAATATTTACCGTATAATTTTCTTCACCATTTGAAAATCCCCATGAAATTTTCGACGACCGATTATTGAAAAGATTAGAGTTTAGGAATGTTTTAGCCAAGAATAAGCCATTAGCCAATTTCCTTTCATTTTCTGTCTTGTTCTTTATAATCCATTGAACGTTTCAGTGTTATGACATTGCTGCAATTAAGTTTTATTGGACATACGTCAAAAATGCAGGTAAAATCTATAGCTCGCTTGAGCATGAATTTAAATGAACACCCGATATATAAAACTTACACTGATTCATCCAAACAGCTTTGAAAAGTATTTGAAAATTTTCCCTTAGGTTTAGAAGAATGTTTACTCAAAAATGGCCTTCCATTGGTCATAGTTGTTTTTAAAAAGGAAAATGGCATGATTTTTTTTAATTCAAACTTGTAAAAAAAGAATTTTGAAAATTAGTATCTCACGAAAAAATGGAGTACTTTAAAACTTCTCTGAACCCTGTATAAAAGCAATTCGTATATCAATCGCAATTAAAATTCAAATAATTTGAAGATATTAGATTTTATTAAGATTGATTTATGAGTTTTTTTATAGTCAGTTAAATAAAATCTTACGATTACCACAACTCTAGTTATCTTGTAATTCTGTGATTTGGTTTTAAAGATTTGATCCAAAGTGTACAGTACCACCTTTGGTACACGCAACTCCTCGATTATTGCAACAACAACAGTGTTGTAAACTTTGTAAGTGCAACTCTTGAAAAATAATTACCTCTATGGATGAACTGGATTTGATTTCTTATTTTTAGCATACCATAACATCGTTCACTAGTAAGAAAATTATTATTTAGCCAAGTAGCTTCAATGTTTGAGTTATAATGCAACATATTTTGTCTTTCTAGTGAGGAACAGTAGATTCAACAAACTTAACTAAATCAATTTCTATTAGTTGCGATGATTGAGGTAGTATTGTATTTCCAAATTCTATTTTTGTGCCACTTTTCTATCATCAATTTGTTAAAGTAGTTTATGACTTTGGTCTGTTTAAAAACCCAGCCCCCAAATTTTAAAATAAAATTGTAAGAGAGCTTTTAATTTTGTATAAGAACTTTTAATCTAAAATTTTGTATGGCTTTATTTAAATAATAACTAATGTAAATTTATTACGTCTTAAAATTTCTTTAAAATTTATGATTAAAATGTTATTAAAAAAACAGCTTAATAAATTTCACAAACAGTTAAAATCAACTATTTACTTGAAAATCACTCTGTATAAACTATCGTGTCTGGTAAATTATCTTTTTGGCAGCAGATTAAAAAAAAAAAACATTTTAAATCGATGTAAATGCCTTATGTACCGATATTGTTTTTATTTCTGTAAATTATATTTCTATTAAGTTCTCAATTGAAAATATAATTAATTAAGATTAAAGGATTTTAACAAGACGAATTTGTTTTGGTTGTATTTTAACCGCCCGTTCTCATAGCTCATAGTTAATATCCCGACACGCCTCTAGCAACACTTCGACGTACTTTTTCGCTTAATTTACGTCGTTCCGTACAAAGGGTATAAAAAGAGTGGAATATGTTGCGACCCCACGCAATTCCCACCGAAACACACAACCCACTCACGTTTAGCAGCACACGCTTCTCTTTGCGCCCATTCATTTTTATCTCATTATTCTTGAGCAGCTCGTATGAACGGTGCGCATCGGTCTATCTTGAGTCCACTCGGAGGAGTGTATCTATAAAGGGCATCAAACTCGGAGATTCATCTCGGCGAGGGCACGACGTCGCGTAGGCCATGAAACAATGCTTCGTGCGAAAACAAAAGCCCAATTATCAACATAAACGATATATTTATTCATTTATTTATTTATTTTGTTTTAATTAAATTTTATTTTATTTTAGAATTTTCGTATATTTGAATATTATACGGTTCTATAGTGGTGATATACATAATGTGGGGGGGCATGGCGCAAGCCAAACAGAAGGCGGGTGTTGCGCAATTGCAGGGCCCCTCGATGCTCGGACGCCAAGAATGTTTGTATTTTCAAGAAAGAATACGACACGAGACGTCTCCAGGTTTCCCGCCAACGGGTGGCGGCTCCGAACCTTCTGTTGTTGTCGGCCACATGTGTGTATAGTTAGTTACCACCTGGGTTTAGAGAGTCATCATTATACCTCAGAACCGTATCGAGTAAATTTAGAATTCAAAAAAAAAAAGGAAATGAAAATAAATAAAAGTTTATAGATAACGAAAAGTTTAATAATTCTTAATACTTCCATGTGTACTATCTCAATCTGAGTAGAAAGTGTTACTGTTGACCAGTCTTTTCAGAAAGATTTAAGTAATTTCCGAAAACACCGAAGAACTTAGCCAACGGAAAAAATTAATAGATAACTCAACGGAAATCATTTTTATCGATTAGGTAATCTTCTACCATAACAACCTCATCCTTAGATTTTCACTTCTTTTTGTGTATATTATAATTTTTAGAATTATTAGATGATTACATAAATTCGTGCTGCCATTGATTATACATAGCTTTGAAATGTAGGGTAACCTAGGGTGACTAGTCGTACGGAATTTTGCTGTATTGTACAGCAATATGATACGGAGTACAGCATACGCGCATGTACAGCATTCGCAATTTATTATTGAATATGTGACTGATTAGTGACTTTTTGCAATGAATAGCGTAGTGACCGTAACATTCATGGTATAGATTTTTCTGTTATTGACATGAAGAACACACAAGAAAATTTTAAGTTCTCGAATATACAAAAACATAAAGGTGTTCCATTTGAGAACATCATTTTTCGGTCTATAACCATTCAATTAATTAGACTTTTCAAAAATGCACTGTTTCGAAAAACAGTCAATATCTCTGGAATCATAAAAGATATTTTTATGTGATCATCAAACACAAATATCAATTTTTCATCCTGTACTATAACCCGAAATGAAGCTGCACCATGAAGAGAAAGATGAAAGTACTCGGCAATGTTATGGAAAATGGGTTTACTTTCTCATTTTTATCTTCATAGTGCAGCTTCATTTCAGATTATAGTACATGCGTTGTATATGTATAATATTGAATGTTGAGAAATCTGGTCACCCTAGGTCTTAGGTAAATCTTACTCGTGCACCTAAGGTCGGCCTTCCAGTGTTTCTATATGGATTTCGATGGAAAGGCCGGTGTATTGCTTCAATTTATAGCTAATTATTGTTCAAACAATAATTTGTCTTTTAGGTAGTCTTTTTTAATGGAATATAAAAGAGTATACAGTGAAATTCCCCTTCGCGGACACTCCCCTTGAACAGACACCCCCATTGGAGGGACAGTTTCTCATGGAACGGATGAGGTCTCATATAATTTGCATTGCGTTAACTCTCTCTTGGAGGAACATCCTCTTGAACAGATGAGGACGCTAAATAGAAGATCTTCTCTTAAAAGGAAAATCGCGCAGCGCGCCGACTTGACTGTCTCCCTTTAATAAAAGATTTTCCCTTTAACCGGTTTTTGGCGACTTCAATATTTGCAAGGTACAAGCGCAACCTATGTTGTGCCTTTCTGCTTAGCTTGAATGAAGGACTTCCCCGAGTACACCGAAATTTAAATGTTCTCATTTTTTCGGTACATACGAGGTTCAATACTAGTTTGACGACTATGCAGCAAAAATATATGGATGTATTGTACTTTGCAAAAACCAGTTGGGGCCAAGTAACCAAGGAAACAGTTAAAAATTGCTTCCTAAAGCAGGATTTAAGCACGACAATATGCGAAGTGAAAACCAGCTAAATGAGGCTTTGACATCTGATCCAGAAGATGACTTACCACTTAATAAACTTACAGATATCCTCAAAAATAAAAAATTGTTGGAATTGACTGACAACGAAAACCTTAACAATTTTTTGCAAATGGATGAAAATTTATATGTTTAACCCCTTAACATACAATGACGAGTCTGGCCCGCCATAATCGCATTACGTTCGAAAGAAATCGTCACTCAAGGGGTTAAGACCCAGATTCAGGGCAAAAAATGGAAAATCTAGAAGTGCAAGAACTGTCTGAAGATTAAACGTCGATGAGGTACCAGTTCATGGAGCTGCTTTCCAAATTAGAAATACGTTTTCTGGACGCCTGTTATTATTATTGTTATTATTTAATACAGAGGGCAAGAATAGTCTTAACTCTACTTAATGAATCTTAGTTTTTTGATTATTTTAAAAACATTCATATATACACTATAAATAACCGATTTTTTAAATTAATAGTTTTCATTGAAAAACGATATTTACTTCGCGTTTCTCTTAGGCGGACAGCCCTCTTGAACGGACACTTTCGGACAGTCCCGTTGGTGTTCGCACAAGGGAAATTTCACTGTATAATACTGTACGAATTTTGAAAAAGTGTTAATGTTGCAGTTGCACAAAAATATATTACAAAGAAAGGCTCTTGACTGTAACGTGGAAATGGGGCACCTATGCATTAAATTTGCAGAGGTATCGAAGTTTTTTAAGTGGCAATAAGAAGACAATCATTCGCTATATCCCTTAGCTATATCCTCAATTGAAGACAACAGCCAAAGACGGCATTATGTCAAAAACCGTGATTTCGAGAAAACCCGGTTTAAAGTATTAGGAACTACATATTTTTCTTTGTGTTTACTGAATAATGAGAAATGATATACAGACGTAGCTTGCAGTTTCTTATAATTTTTATTGAACTTTAACAAAAAAGCCGAAATGATGCCGTTTTTATTCACTTTCGCAGTAAGACAGGCCATTTTAGTCTATTCCTTAATACTACAAATAGAAATAACTTTCGACTCAATGTATTTATAGCATAGATGATTGAATAGGATCAAAGTAGTCTTCAATTACAATGTTTGGATTTTCTTCCACTACAGTATTTTAATTAATTTCGTGAGTCCGTCCAGAACGGAGTTGATTTTCCATAGTAAAAATCTTCATTTCATGATCTACTAAACCACTTTTAGACTATCCAGAGAGAAGATATGCTTTCCAAGTAAACTAAATACTTTTGATGCAGTCGTAAAATTGACGCCTTGCCGAATTTCGCACTTTACATGTCTCCATAGCTCAAAGAGATTTATTTGAACTTTATTGGCAATAAACCGAAGCAATATATTTTATACTTTTCAATGATATTTAATTACACGATGCATTCAAAGTTATCTATCAGTTTATCATTGCAATTTGTGCAATCAACTTATCTCTTTCTCAATTTTGCATTTAGGTAACTTCAACACAATCATCTTATTGTTATGCCAGAAGCCTATAGTTAGGTTAGATCCCAGCCTTTTAGAGACACACGGTGTGTTAATTTTGATATCTTTTTAATTCTTGGATAAAAAAAATTAAATCGGATACCGACTTAATTAGGTAATTTGTAATAAAAGTAAGTTGGGCTAAATCATCCTATTTTTATCTATAAGTAGGCTATATCCGAACCATTTGGTGACGTCATATATTGGGCTGGCAACTAAGTAATTGCGGATTTCACTCATAGAAGTCTTCAGTTGAATTTTTAGGTTTGCAGACGTAGTACAAATGTAAAACACATTTTGTTGTTTGATAGTTAGAAATTCAGCTGTCAACCAGTAAAAAAAAATTTTTGATCTGTTGCGTAGATTTCGTTTGGCCTTCGTTAAAAAATGAAAAATCGAAAGGAATATTTTCGTCATATTTTGCTTTTTTATTTCCGTAAAGGGAAAGACGCATCGCAAGTTCATAAAAAGTTATGTGGTTATGTTGGTTTGCCAAACTTCGTTCTGGTGATTTTTCACTCAAAGATGAAAAACGCTCTGGTCGTCCAGTTGAAGTTGATGAAATCCTAATTAAAGCAATATTCGATTCGAAGCGTCACAGTATAACACGTGAGATGCAGAGAAGCTTCGTGTATCACATACATGCATTGAAAATCACTTAAAACAACTTAACTATGCTCAAAAACTCGATACATGGGTTCCTCATGAACCGAAAGAAACGGATCAAGTAGAAAAGATCGTGGAGCAGGCCAAGTGAACCAACTCAAACAACTTCAAAATCTGACATTCATCAAAAGAAGGGTTTGTTATCAGTTTGGTGGGATTACAAAGGAGTTGGCTACTTTGATCTCTTACCACCGAACCGAACGATCAATTCTGATGTTTACATTGAGCAACTAATGAAATTAAACAATGCGGTTGAAGAAAATCGATCCAAATTGACAAATCGAAAAGATGTTGTATTCCATCATGACGATGCAAGGCCACGCACATCTTTGGTCACTTGGCAAAAATTATTGGAGCTTGGTTGGGATGTTTTGCCACATCCACCATATAGTCCTGACCTTGCACCATCTGATTACTTTTTGTTTCAATCTTTACAAAACTCCTTGAATGGTAAAAATCAATATTGATGATGATGTCAAATCATACCTGATTCAGTTTTTTGCTAATAAAAACCAGACGTTTTATGAACGTGGGATTATGATGCTGCCTGAAAGATGGCAAAAGGTCATTGATCAAAATGGGCAATAGATTACAGAATGAAATTATTTAGTTCCATGAAAAAATTGTCTTTGATTTTCTAAAAAAAATCCGCAATTACTTACAAGGAAATATTCCCAACCCAAAAATTCAAAAAATTATGATACGAAGGGGATATGTAGAGTACATGGAGTAGATTATTGGGGCATTTTCTTTTCCTGTCCAAATCCAGTCTAAATAAATGTAGCTATGTATAGTGGCAGATATGGAACATACAACTGTTGTAGTTGTCTTCGTCCCTTGTGCAGTTAATCTATGTCCAAAGTGTAATTCAAGGTAGAAGCCACTTTTATCAGCATTGTATACGTTGTCTGCTTCTAATGTGATTTCTTGCAGTGTTGGCAAAATTTAAAGCAGTTTCATTTAGTGTTTCAGTGCCTGTGCTATATGATCGTGTTATAAATTTATTGACTTTTCTTGACACAATTTTGTAGGTTCTTTTGAAAAGATATTTTCTGTTACAAATCAATAAGCATTTCTGTTACTATATCGTGCAGTTCCATTTCCTTACTGTTAGTAGATTCTTCATTGTTATAATTATTGACAATGTTAAATTTATGTAAACAATTTTTGTCCGTACTTTTTCCTTTATCTACAATAACTTTGTATGTTACAGAGAATGAGCACCTTTTCAGCAAAATAATGGATACACTTCAGGAAAATTCTGGAAATTATAGGCAACCCCTAATATCAACAAATCACCCCTTAAGAAAAGGGGTGAGAAAATCAAATCAATTAAAAAATATTAATATTTTTGTTTATAACAATTTTAAATGCTATAAACAATAAGTGCCTTTTGCAACAGATTAATAAGTCTACTTAAGATAAACAACTCTTCCCTATAACTTTTTTCAGCACTTTACTTCATTCATGAAATAGAAAAATAAAACTGAAAAATTGGAGAAACTTTAGGGGCTGATATCACCCCTTTGGGCTGAAAAGAGACAACAAAACCAAATGCTACAATACTTGTCTTTACGTATCGCATTAATTTTCATTATAAAATCCAGGCTAATATTTTATTGCTAATAAATATTAACATTTTTGTTTATAATTTCGAGATAGAAAATAAAATTCAAAAATAGCGGAAACTTTAAGGGGCTGATACTACCACTTTAGACTGAATTTGGGCAGGAAAAGAAAATGCCATAATAATCTACTCTACTCCATTGACTCTACATATCCCCTTGACATCATCATTTTTTGAATTTTCGGGTTGGGGATCTTTCCTTGTTAGTTGCCAACCCAATATAATAATTTTTATTGTATTTTTAACATTCTCATTCAACATACATAATGTATAAACATCGATACATTTTTAAATTTGATAAGACTTAAATAAACAAACGGAAGTAACAGTTCCTTGATAAGATTATTTCTGTAGCGAACCTTATTCCTATTCCCGTTCAAGAAAAACAATTAATCCGGTCCTGTATAAAGTTGGTAGTGGAGGGATAGAAGGCGCTGGGGTTGCAGAGCTACGTCAGTCGGGTCGGAAGCCATCGCGGAGAAGGATCGGTAGTTCGTGGTTCGTTAGACAAGCTGTCGAACGTTAGGTTCAAAGACGGCGGCGACGACGTTGGTGCGGTTGAGTGTTGTGAAGCCTTCGGGGCTACGCCAATTCGGACATGTCCTTTTACTACGATCAGCCCCAAGATTACGGCGCCGACTACGAAACGTAAGTGAACAAAAACAAAACGAAAAACAATCGCGATCGTGTCTTGTTTCAAAGCGGCGAATTCTAACCTCTTCGCGCGCGCTTTTGACAACAATCGGCCGGCGGGACGAAGGACCCGTTTCCTCGCATTCTTCGGTCGCGTCCCGCCTCGGGGGCCTTGACTAGGAACGGCCTCGTCGAGGAGATAAATCTAGACAACACAGATGTTGCCCCGAGAGAGGTCTCATGTTTTTCCGTGGGGTTTGTTGCACAAGTCGGGAACGAACGGTTGGAGTTGAGTAATTCAAATCGAACCGGGTTTATCTAATTTTGAACGTACCAATCGCAGTTTGCTATGATCGAGCATGTGCGTTTGCACAACTGTAAATTTATTGTAATCTAATGTCACTCCTTTTTTTTCCTTTGAAATCGAAAATTTCCTTATCTTATCACGGCCTATGTGATGTTAAATATACAATTTTCATGTTTGACTAAATTTAGAATGATTGTATCAAGAATAAACCTTCATCTTTATTATTTACAAATATGTTAATATTCATAAAATAAAAAAATATATATATACAGTTGTTAGTTAAAAAAATGTGATAAATTGATGTGTGTAGTTTAATGATTCTTAATGAAATTGGAAATTAGTGTTATAATTTCCTGTATTTACTAAACTGGGCTTTTATAAAGTGTATAGTTCGCTAAGAAATGCCATTAATAATACTTAAGTTCATTAAAAGTTATCAACATTGTCTGACTTTTCTTAATTTTGGACTATTTTTATTGCTTTGTTAATGAGATAGTTTTACAAGATTTTTTTAAAATGATTTTTGAGGATTTTTAATAACATTTTAAGAGAATAACTTTTTAATTTTTGTAAATTTTTAATGATTATAAACGAGCTTTCGAAAAATTTGAGAAAAATGTTAACTAAATTATGGTTATTTAAAAAAATTGAATGATTGCACGAAGATGCAAGAATTTTAGATGAATTTAAAAAAATTTGGCAATTATAAAAATTTTTGGGAAACGTTTTTTCAATGATTTAAGAATTTTAGAATTAAGGTAATCTTGAATAATTTTACACGATTTTGAATAAATTTCAACAATTTTTTTAAAAATGATTTCACATGTTAGATTTCATTACTTTTTTATATTATAAATATTCAGGAAATCTGATTGTGAGCTAATTTATTAATTGACATAACAAGAAAATGGGACCAATAAGCTGTTGTTGGTTAAAATCTTTTCAGTAATTATTCTTCCAAAATTCCATCGGGACATTCAGTGTCCAAATTCAAGAAAATTTGTTGTTTATAAAATAATCAATAAAATTATGCAGTGAGTATTCAAAGTCAATTGTGCTTGGGGTCGTCTTGTTGAAAATAGAAGTTATCTGTAAGACCAAGCTTATTGACGCTCTCTTGCAGATGTTCTTTTAAAATGTTGAGATATACAACTTTGTCCAGTGTTTCTTCTAGGAAGACTAACTTTCCAACTCCTGCCGCAGACATGCAGCCCCATACCATGCCTCCGCCACCCCCATGTTTGACCGTACCCACTATATTGTTCGCGTCCAAGGCAGTATTGAGTTTTCTCCAAACCCGTATTCTTCCATCTGGTTGGAAAATATTAAATATACTTTCATCGGTAAAGAGTACATTGTCCCAAAAATCTGTTGTTTTGTTTTTGTACTCTTTTGCGAACTCTATCCTCTTATTTTTATTAACTTTGCTGATCAGAGGTTTCTTTCGTGCTATTCGGGAGTTATAACTAGCACGATTCAAAGTTCTACGCACTGTTTTCGGATGGATGTTTTTAGCGATCTCTTCTAGAACCTTTGCTGCTACCTGAGTTGATGTGATTTTTGAATTTTTTTTGACTTTTCTTATAATTTGGCGTTCTTCGTGTGGGGTTAGTTTACGCGGTCTACCAGTATGAAGCCGCCTTTGAAAATTTTCTTCGTTTCTAAAGCGCTTAACGATACTGTAAATCGTAAATCGACTTCTTTTGACTATTTTGCCTATTTCTACACATGATTCTTTTGTTTATGCAAGTTTAAAATGATTTTTCTTTCAGCTTCCGTGGTTTCTTTTTGTTTTCGACCCATTTTTGACAGTCTGCGTAAGCGTAGAAAACAACATCCATACCATTTACCCAATCCAAAGCGACTTGGATCAATGTGTTTAAGTGTTTGTGTTTTCATATTAGGGTAAAATTTTTAGGTTTAAATAAATAAAACTGGTGCGGTGTGAATAATTTTGTCCCTATGAAATGTGAATTTGTGTATAATTTTTATTAATTTTTTATAACTGAATGAATCTTTTGTAACATTTGTACTATTTTAAATCCTATAAAACTAAATAAGTGTTTATTTTAAAAAAATATCCTATTTGTATTGCTTTTAAAGAAGATATAGGGAGTTTTACATAAAACTGCACCTGGTGTGAATAATTTTGTCCATCACTGTATATCGCTCATTTGCGACAAAGGCACCATAATTCAAAAAAACAAAGTTTTGAGAACGATCGATTTAAAGTTTTTTCTAACTACCTGTTTTACGCTACTTAACGTTCAATAACAAAGTCTGTTATTCTTATTTATAAAATTATTAGTAGTGGCGGTTGAATACTAAAGCATAAGTAAAATAAGACACTCCTGTGGTAAACAGCACGCGGATATTATATGGAACTACAGTAAACATTTCATAACAGTGGCAAAACCCAAGAAGAAGTCAAATGGAGCAACTTTTCATAATTTAAAGACAGTAAAAACTCAATCATGATAAAGTTATTACCCCTTAATTTTTGTACACCATATTTTAGATACTGCTGACCTAAATCATGTTACTATACAAATTGTTATGGTGGAACTGTAATTTTACTGGTTACTTGTTAGATTTAGGCCCGGTTTATTCACCTTTGGATAAATTAACCGCTTAATGCACACCTCCGTGACATATACGGGTGACGTTTACCGGCAGAATTGTGCAGCTCCGTGAACGTCACGGTTACTTTATTTGCAAAAAAAAATAAATGATTTTTTTTAACCTAAATTGATTTCAAAAAATGTGCATTAAGGGGTTAATCTATCCGATATCTACCATGGTTACAGGCTAACGAGCCAATCATGGCAAGTGAAATTATAGTAACTATGGAAAACATCGGGTAGATTAATTTATCCAAAGGTGAATAAACCGGCCCTTAATGTCGAATTATTCTTACCTGTAAATCTCACTTGTTAACACTTTATTGACCGGTGACGAGTTCACTCGTCTTTTCATACCCAAACGTTGCTGACCGTAGCACTTATATTACGGTGACAGGACATAGTTTCTATGTAAAATTCCCGGTCAACAAAGTGTTAATTTTTTTTAATGAAATTGAATGACCAGTTGACGTCATTACCATAGTTACTAATCAAAAAACTGTTATTACTGGCTATGTTATCAGCAGTACCTAAACTATGGTTTATTGAAATTAAGGAAATCATAACTTTCTTATACTTAAGTTTTTACTATTATAATAGTATTATGAAAAATTGCTTCGTTTAGCATGCCGTGCAACCCCAATGCAATAGTTATGAAACAGTCGGTATGCAACAATATTCCCCTTTTTTTTTGCTGTTATTAAAGAGATTTCATGAATTTCGGTTTTGCAGGAAGAAAGCAACCCAAATCATAATTACAATCCACTACAGCACGAATTTTCAATGAACACCCGTTCCTTAGGGATAACTTTCGACAACGGCGTAAAGTTTCATTTTCATGCCAAAAAGAGCAAAAATTAAAACAACGGCGAGAACTAAATATTTTCAAGTATGGTATTTCTATTCTAAACTTGCATGTTGCGCAGTAACAAAAAGAATTGAGTCAAAGAGTTACGTTAACACTTTCTGAAGTTGACTAATTTTTTAAAAATTATTTTACCTTTTTCTTTTAGAAAAGATTTTAGAGAGTGTTTTTCGTTAGTGAATTGATGACAATCTTAGTTCGATTTTTTCAGAATTAGAAGATATAATAGGCAGTGTTTTTAATTTACAATTAGATGATTTTAATCCAATTTTTATTAGTTGTTCAAATTAATGATCGTCTAAATGAAATGGAAATGTAATGTATTATAACTACAATACTCTTTTATCTTTCTCTTCATGATGCAGCTCCATTTCGGGTTATAGTACTAATGACCGAGAAATGAAAAATTGATCGATAAATCACTTTCCTATTGATGCTTTCTAATACAATCCATCTCTATTAAAACGTTCTATATTTAAAAAATAAATTCCGACAACTCAAAAATTCATTCAAGTTCCTAACCGCATTTAAATAAATCTTTTAATTCAAATTTCTCAACGTATTTTAACAATTACTTTTAAAATGAAGACGTTATTTAACTATCTAAAAAGCACTCTCATCACTAATTATTTATAGCATTATCTAAATGAATTTAAACTCGCTTAGTATTACTATCACTATTTATAGATCCATCTCCATTACTCATCGTTTCTTTTAGATAATTTTTGGGTAACTTAAAAGCTCTGGCTATCGTTAACATCGTCTGCGACGAGAACGTAAGCTCAACCTGTTTAATCCAAGAGTTATATTGCTCGTATAAGTGATAAATGGGCCGGTTTAATTCAATGTTTGCTCGCGTACCGAAAGGCGCCTCGTTCTTTAGTGATGTTCCGGATATCAGAGGAGTTTCTTCATCATGTTGATACGGTTATCTCCTGTTTATATTACGCTTGGATTTTTTTATTTTGAATCTCTTGCCGACTAGTTTGCCGTCGCAAATAATTTATAATTATGACGCATATGCATAATTAGAACCCGGAGGAAATCCTTTACTAAACGGAAGTCGGTTTGATTAGCTTATAACTTTCCTTTTTCCCGTGAGAGAGAATCGAAATTTGTTTATTCCCGAGGAGTTGTTTGTTTTCTTTAACTCGGAATCTTGTAAAAAGGTAAGAAAGATAAACGGTCCGGTTTATCGAGGGGAAAAAAGGTGGTATACTAAAATATTTAGAAGTTTTACTTTGTCTGAGGAACATATTTTATAACAATTTCCTGAACACATGTTGACAACGTTCCCGGCATAGTTCTAAGAACTTAGTCTTTACTAATTATTTAACGAGTAATGATTTTTTTTTCTTCGTCACGTCAATACTGTGGATGTTTGAACGGATCATTAAAGAAATCGCATACCTGAACGATCTAAAAGTCTAAAAGGTTTCCCAGAAATCCCAGACAGGTATAAAGCCAAAGAGGATTGTGTTAAACTGTACAAACAGGCGTCTGAATTATTACATAACACCTTCTTCCGTTGAATATGTTACGATGATTCTACTAAAAATTCCTACTCAATGACTTGACATTAGTTGGAAAAATAAGTTCGAATAACTATAGGTTTGAATTAGCAACATGTGGTTGTGTGCAGTACTTGAACCAAGCTTTACGCATCGTTGAGAAAATGCAACAGGCCGTGTTGACGATAACATCTGTGTTAATGGTAAGTTATCGTGAGAGACAGTATTTGAATGCTTTTTTTTTCAATAAATTTCATGCTTCATTAAATAAATACTTTTTAATAGATTAATAGATTAAAGTTGTATGTTATAATAGGACGTTTTTAAATTAATTATCGAATTTAAATCATTCTTATTTTATTTTTTATTCTAACTTCCAACAAATAAATTTTAAAATTCACCAAAATTTTTAAGGTTATGATTGAAAAAACTGCAGATAACTTAAAAAGTTCTTTACAAACTTTTGGTAATATTTAGAACAAATGTAATTTATTTAATATAAAATAGATACTTTAGTTTATCCGTATTTGAAAAATCATTTCTCTATTTTATAAAATAAAGTCAGTATGATTTTTTTAAATTACACGAAATTTTTAAGACAATAGTCTTTAAAAATTTTTTTTTTTTTTATAATAATTAGAACAAATCTGATTTATTTACCATAAAATAGACATTTTAGTTTATCTCTATTTGAAAAATTATTCTTCTATTTTATAAAATAGTCTGTATGATTTTTTGAAATTAGACGAAATTTTCAAGAAAATGGTTGACGTCTTTAAATTGTTTTTAAATTTTTTTGACAACAATTGGAAAAAATCTGATTTATTCAACATAAAGTAGATACTCTAGTTTACCTCTATTTGAAAAATCATTTCTCTATTTTACAAAATAAAGTCAGTATGATTTTTTAAAATTAGACGAAATTTTCAAGAAAATGGTTGATGTCTTTAAATTTTTTTTTAATTTTTTTGACAACAATTAGAATAAAACTTATTTATTTAACATAAAATAGATACTTTAGTTTATCTCTATTTGAAAAGTCATTTCTCTGTTTTACAAAATAAAGCCAGTATGATTTTTTAAAATTAGACGAAATTTTCAAGAAAATGGTTGACGTCTTTAAAATTTTTTAAATTTTTTTGACAACAATTAGAACAAATGTGACTTATTTAACATAAAATAGATACCTTAGTTTATCTCTATTTGAAAAAAATTTCTCTATTTTATAAAACAAAGTCAGTATAAATTTTTAAAATTAGACGAAATTTTCAAGAAAATGGTTGGCGTCTTTAAAATTTTTAAAATTTTTTTGACCACAATTAGAACAAATCTGATTTATTCAACATAAAACAGGTACTTTATTTTATTTCTATTTGAAAAATCATTTCTCTATTTTATAAAATAAAATCAGTATGATTTTTTAACATCAGACGAAATTTTCAAGAAAATGGTTGACGTTGGAAAATAAGGAACTTTGTTAAAATAAAATATTGGGTTTAAACGATAAAAACTTTTATTAAATTATTTACTTTTTTAACCAATATTTATACATGGTTAATATTAATCATGATTAATCTTCATTCCAACGATTGTAAGTGATGAATTATTTGGATTAAGGTGATAAATAATACGATTTTGTAAAATCCTTTAAAATTGTTTAAAAACGTCCAAATCATTCATTGAATTAATTAAAAAAAAGTTAAGTTACTATAATTGTCATTCTAAATTTTTTTCTTCTAATACATAGTAAACATAAAATTTCCCCTAAAATTCGAACAATGCTTAGTTTAATCTTTATTCATATTCCTTCCGATCTGTCAGATGATACAATAGACGAGACTTCCTTGTGTGACGTAATGCGGACAGACCGAAATTCCTTAAAGCCGCGAAATCAGCTGTGGGCTAGGTGATTCCGGTCGAGGAGGGTCTTTATTCTTTGACCTTTCCCAAATTCGCCGTCCGTCGTGCCATTGATCCACGAGGTACGGAGGAAGGTCGGCAAGATGTTCGTACGAGGAGAAATTGGCTGAGGAAGAAAGGTGGCGAAGAAGTCGCGTGCTCCCTTCGCCTCGGAGTCCCGATCCAGACGGTCGGGACATCTGCTCCCTGGGGACCTCGCCGTCTCCCGTAACGGGCCCATTGTTCGCTTTCGGGATTTATTAGCGTCCCAAGACGTTCGACGACTTTTTGAGGGGACCAGAAGGCCCGGTGTTACCAATGTTATATCCCTTCTTCGTTTATTTTACCTTTTATGTTGTATCGATTTTATTGTTAGTTGATTATTGTTAAGAAAAACTAAATGTACATAAAATCTTAGATAATTTTGGGTTATTTTTAGTAAACTCAGATTTTTCAATCAATCCTAACTAAAAAAAAAGAAGAAAAATATCTTTATTGGCTATTGACCAAAGAGTCTTTCAACTTTGGATCTTTCGGAACATATTGAACTATTTTCAATCATTTATAGAAAATCTTTAACCGATAAGTCTTTTGTCCAGACATTGCGCATATTTTTTTTTGCCGAGTCCTATGTTCAGACGTTGTGGACATAATATCTAAGCAAAACAAATTTAACCCTTAAAAGTCCTTTGTCTAGACGTTGTGGACAATATATTGATTTTTGCTGAGTCCTATGTCCAGACGTTGTGAACATAATATCTAGGCAAAACAAATGTAATGTTTGAAAGTATTGAGACTCAGCTAGTATCATGTGTAAAAATAAAAAAGACCTTTAAGGCAAGTCTCACACTGAGGCAACCAGCAACAAACAACAAGCGATATTGCCACTTAATGATATTTTATATATAATTAAATGATATCTCTCACATTGAAGCAATTCGATGTTGCTAGATTTAGAGGCAATATCAAACTGCTCCAATGTGAGACGTTTGCTTTATTTCTATGTAAAATGTTATCAAGTGGCAATATTGCTTGTTGTTGATTGCTGGTTGCCGGTTGCCTTAGTGTGAGACATGCCTAAGGGTTAATGTTTGAATTACTATTTAAAACTCAGCTAATATCATGTGTCAAAATAAAAAGACTTTTAAGGGTTAAATCAATTTAAGTTAAACTTGATTTAACAGTAATATTATAGACAATTTTGTAAGAGAATTTTAACTCATTACTGGTCGCAGACGTAACAATACGTCACTTTTTCTTCACAATCCAAAAGGCGTTGACGTATTAATATGTTTTTTATAAAATCAATTTGTTTGATTGTTTGTTTAGGCGTATCGCAAAGACAATCTGAAGACAAAAGATATGTTTTCCACAATACATCAGACGCGATTGATAAAAACCGATAAAATAAATCGAAAAATTCGTGAAATGGTAGAAAATCAAAAAGTATTACGAATTACAGTATATATATGAATGGTGTTGATTTTGCAGATCAATACCTTTCTTATAAGCCAATTATAAGAGAAAGTGTCAAATCGTCAAGAAAAGCTTTTATGTTTTGTTTATGTTGAATTGTGCATTATTTAATTCATTTATACAGGAAACTAAAATCGGCAAAGAAAATAAAATTTACCTCTTATTTACTACAAGTTGCTAGTGATTGGACGAAAATCCAGAGGTCCATCAAAAACAATCTCTTGTAAAAATGCACCAACTAGACTTCCAGGAGACATAAAAACGCACAGGTTGATAAAAATCGTAGTTCGGAAAAAGAAGTTTCCTCAGAAACGTTGCAAAGTTTGCAAAAATCACGGCAAAAGAAATGAAACCTGCTTCATGTACGGACATTGTCAGATGCCTTTATACGCAGAAAAATATTTTGAGGACTGCCATATTAAATGAAATCACTAGAAATTCAATTTTCAGATTAGGCACATTTTTATTTGAATAAATTCACTACTTATTTGAATGATTAAGGCCCGATTTCAAGCCCGGTGAAGTAAGGATGTTTAGCGGCCACTAATGAGTTAAGAAGAGTTTAGATAAATTATGATGTTTTAATCAACATATATTTTCTCTTCCGATTTTAGGTGATTTTCTAAAGGGCTTTAAACGTACTTAAGCACTGCATCAATCAATCACTTTAGTCGACTCTTTAGAAAATGGTAGACGCTTTTTAGAAAATCTTATACAATTTTTGATTTTCTAATTGAAGGGTGGAGTGCAAGAAGTACCTAAGTAGCATTTTTATAAAATCTGCCTAATTGCGAATTTATCATGCTATCAAACATGATAAACCGAGATATCGCGATTAGGCAGATTTTATAAAAATGCTACTTAGGTACTTCTTCCACTCCACCCTTCAATTGAATTTGGTTTACTTTTAATAATATTGTAGAAACGTTTTGAAAGAAATTTTAACAAGAATTTAGGCAAATTATAATCGGTTTGAGTTAAATTCCGTTTTATTTAACGATTTTCTCGACGATTTTCTTGATTTTTGATGAAATCGGATAACTTCTGATGATTTTAAATGAGATATTTTAAAAGATTTTAAAGAAAGAAGACCTTAGGCAAATTATGATCCATTTTATAAGGAGAGTGCAAGGTCTTGGAGTTACAGATTTAGTTGAATCTTTGTAGGATGGTAGATTTACTTTCCCTGTTGATGAACATATATGGTTGTAGGGGATACTACTCAATAGCTTTTTAGATATTTGCAATTGAAAATGCAATTCACTAGTTAAATTCACTTCTGTAGCAAACGATTAAAGGTAATGGGTTTAACGCAGCAGTAACAGGTCGGTGTTTTTTGTCATTAAGTGCAGGATTCGAGTTCGGGGAATATGAATAATTTGTTTTCAATGTTGTGTCTAATTTTACAAAGAAAGATAGCATCGGTGGATATAAGATGTAAGACAACACAAAACATTTTTTGAGTGTGCATCGTACATTAGATTTGTCTTTAGACTCATTTAGACTTCAAAATTAATACAGGAATATAAGCTGATATAAAATTAATAAAAACACTTCAAAAAGAAGAGATTAGAAACTCACAAGAACCCAAGAATTCTATCAAGTCTGCAGAAATCCTGTAGCTCGAGTCTAATATGAACTGAGTGTTCGAATTCCAAAACTCTTTAACCCTTTCGCAGATATTGGTATACATACTTACAACTAACTTTACGTGCAATTTTAAAAAGTGGCGAAACTCTCAAAAATATAATTTATCCACGAAAGGGTTAATAAATAAATAATAATAACCTGACATTACAACTTTCTTTCAAAAAGCCTCATTTAATCGGTATAAATTCCATTATTTTTGACATTATCCAATTTCGGATTTATCCTAACAAATAAATTGCATCTTCAATTACAAATATTAAGAAAAATATTGTATTGTGGCTCCTATAACCATATATTTTCATGAATAGAGAAACTAAATCTACCATCCTATAAAATTTGAACCAAATCCACCGCCTGATGATCTTCCACTCTCTTTGTTAGTCAAGTTCCATTTTATTTAACGATTTTCTTAACGATTTTTGATGAAATCGGATAACTTCTGATGATTTTAAACCAGACGTTTTAAAAGATTTTAAAGAATTTTTAGAAAATCTTAAACAATTTGTGAGTTTTTAGTTAAATGTAATTCTTTTTTAATAACTACAGGCAATTTTTGAAAATAATTTTAAGAAGTGTTTAGACAAATTATAGACACTTCTAATCAAAACGTGAACAAACATTTTAGATCATTTTTATAAAATGTGATATAATTTATGGATTTTTTGTTGAATGATTTTAGATGATTTCCTGAACGATTTTAGATGATCTTCAATATTTTTCAACAATTTTAAAAGGATTCTAAGAAATTTAATAAATGACTTTTATTAAATATTAGACAATTCATGTAATTTTTACTCTAATTTAAACTTTTTCAATGATTATTAGATGTCCAATAAAATTATCTAACGTTCTTAAATATGTTGTGATTTGAATAATTTTTCAAACTTTTTCACTTGTTTCATTATACAAAAAATATAATATTAATTTCAAAATACATGAATAATTACGTTTCAAGTCTTATTTTTTCATATCTACTCAGCAGATAAATACGTATCAATTTATTTATAATATGCCATGCTGTATACCATTCAACTGCTTAAGGCATTATTAACAACAATTATGAATATCTTATTTCATCAAAACATGTTAAGTCTCCTTTTTGACTTACGAGTACTTCCCTCCTCTCTTTTTTTTATAAAGCAAACCCATTCGATACCATGGTTTTGGGTTGGAATAAAAATGACACCGTGCATTGTATTAATAAGGGAGGTTCATTATCGATCGGGCACCACCATCTGTCGCTAGGGTGAACTCCCCGACACCTGCCGACGATAGGGCATCGTATGCGACCCCTCATGGTGTACACAATGCAAGTAGCCGAACGTGTACGCGATCCTCGCCCTGCATTATAATCAATCGGACGCTCGGAAAATATTCTTTTCCATCTGACGACTCTTACAAATTAATGTTCCGTGAGCCTTTAATTAATGTAGGTAGTGTTCATTTACATAATCATTCTACAAGTTGTAATTATTAATATGGGAGTGTAACATTAATTATTGTTATTAATGTTTTCTTACTATCAGAAAATACCTCTTTATAAGTCATAAATTTAAAACAACTTTAATTAATTGTTTAAACTTTTATAACTTAATAAGGAGGATAAAGTATTTTTTAGAGTAATTAATTGTTTTAAATTTCATTCTTATAAGTGTTTTATTGTAATTGATATAAACGTGTTTTCTCTTCCTACGTCGGTGTGAAGCATCATTAATTATTACGTAGGATGATGAGAAATATCATGTGGAAAGGTTTACTGACAAATCCTTATCTATAAATGTATCTCAATAGGATTTGAGGAAGAGATAACCATCACACGGAGCTTTTTTAGTAATCGTATAAGGTTTCACAATTTTGGACATCAATTAATTTCTCAAAAAGGATAATTTAAAATTTCTTTTTAAGAATTTGGATTTTGGAAGAATAATTTTGTTATTTCATTTATCCTCTAAAAATTTTAAATTTGTATTATGAAGGTAATCTTCAATAATTTTGAGATTTTTAAACGACTTTTTAAATTTTTGACGATTTTCTAAAAATCTTTGGTAATACAGCGAACGCTCTATATAAGCAACGTTCTTTATAAACAACCTCTATACAAGCAACTTTTTTTAGTTCAACTGCTCTGTATAAGCAACTTATTTTTTAAAGCTAAATATTTAACTTAAGTTCAGGCCAATATAGAAGTAAAATCAGCTGTTCACAACAATAGAATCTCAACTTGTAAAAAATTCTGTTATTGAGAATATCTTTGAGTTTTGTGTTGCCAGTATTGAAGTGAATTTCTGTTAAATAGAAGAGCTATTTAAATTCTATTAGTTTCTGTTAATTAATAAATTAATATTTTTGTGCTTTAATATCAACCATAAACTATGAATCAGAAGAAAAAAAGACGTTCAATTTCGTTAAAAGATAAACTATTCATTTTTAAGAACATTGAAAATGATAAGAAAACAAAGGATACTTCTAACGAATGTGAAGTTGCTAAATCTACAATATGTAGAGTAAAAGAAATGAGAGAAAATTTGGAAGAACATGCATCCAAAACTTATGTATAGTGAAATCTCCCTTGTGCGGACACCAACGGGGCCCACCAAAAGTGTCCGTTTAAAAGAAATGCGAAGTAATTATATGAGAGTCGGACGGTTCCATGAGAAACTGTCTGTCCAAGGGGGGTGTCCGTTCAAGAGGCGTGTCCCCGAAGGGGAATTTCATTGTATATCAGAGTAAGATTAAGCGAATGAATACAATAAAATATAGTGAAATCGATAGTGTTTTCTTGATTCTTGGAGCGACGACAATTAAACGATTTAGTTCCAAATGAAATAATAAAATTAGAAGCACTCGAAGGAAATAGATTAATAATGGACCTGAGTCATTTGTAGTAAGTGCTGGATGGTTAACGAAATTTAAAAATCGATACGGTATACGGATTTTATCTGTTTGTGGAGAGAGTATGTCTTGCAATGTGAAGCTAGGCTGATTCATTTAAAAGTAAATTTAAAAATTATATTGCTGAAAATGGCTGTATGCTAAACGGTTAGCGTTTTTATACTCCTTTTTCCCTATAAGCAACTTCTCCATAAGAAACTTTTTTATTGAAATTGGTTCAAATGGGTTGTTTATATAGAGCGTTCACTTTACTTTGAAAATCTTGGATATTTTGAAAATCTTGAAGAATTTTTGGAAAATCTTGGATGGAATCTAATTCTGTTTACAACAATTTTCCAGAATTTTTAAAAGATATTAGATAGATTTTTGGAAAATCTTGAACAACGTTAGCTTCCGAAACGTCAAACGCTTTTTCAAAACATGTACAGCTAAAACTCCTACAAGCTCAATATTTTCTAAAGATTTTCAGTGGATTTTTGAAAAATCTTGCACAACGTTTAGAAAATGTTGAAGTTGTGGAAATGTTTGGATTTAGTTGTACCATAACCCGAAATGGAGCTGCACCATAAAGAGAAGGACGAAGAAGTAAGTTCCCTCTCCGTAACATTGCCGAGTACTCTCTCATCTTTCTCTTCATGGTGCAGCTCCATTTCGGGTTATAGTACATGCTTTAAAAAAGCGGTTGACGTTTCGGAATCCATACAACCTTCCTCAGCAACAACTTGAATCATTTCCGCAAGGTGATACCTTAAATAATAAATGCTGGTTCCCGGATTTAATATTTCTTGTTTATTAAAATCCTAACAACATGATGGCAGTAGTAATTGAAAACCTTTTTCCAATTCAAGTGTATGATGGCATTTGAAACTTTAAAAGCTTTATTCAAAGACCCACACCTAAACCCGAAAGCTCGTAATTTTAGATCTGGTTCTGATTTTAATTGATATTTTGCACAGATTAGCTTTTCATTTATCCTGTAAAATTTGGCAGATTTGTATTTCAAGAGCAAATCAATTGTATCACCGATTAAAATCCTAACAACATGATGGCAGTAGTAATTGAAAACCTTTCTTCAATTCAAATATATGATGGCATTCGAAACGTTAAAAGCTTTATTCAAAGACCAACACTTAAACATTAAATCTCGTAGTTTTATATCTGGTTCTAATTTTAATTGATATTTTGCACAGTTTAGGTTTTCATTTATCCTATAAAATTTGGCGGATTTGTATTTCAAGTGCATAGCAATTGTGTCACCGATTAAAATCCTAACAACATGATGGCAGTAGTAATTGAAAACCTTTTTTCAATTCAAGTATATGATGGCATTCGAAACGTTAAAAGCTTTATTCAAAGGCCAACACTTAAAAATTAAATCTCGTAGTTTTAGATCTGGTTCTAATTTTAATTGATATTTTGCACAGTTTAGGTTTCCATTTACCCTCTAAAATTTGGCGAATTTGTATTTCGAGAGCATAGCAATATTGTTCCACCGATTAAAATCCTAACAACATGATGGCAGTAGTAATTGAAAACCTTTTTTCAATTCAAGTATATGATGGCATTCGAAACGTTAAAAGCTTTATTCAAAGACCCACACTTAAACATTAAAGCTCGTAGTTTTAGATCTGGTTCTAATTTTAATTGATATTTTGCACAGTTTAGGTTTTCATTTATCCTGTAAAATTTGGCGGATTTGTATTCCAAGAACATATCAATTGTGTCACCAATCATATTCTGGTAAAATTTAATGATGATTTTTTCCGGAATTCCCCGAATTCATATGCCTTAAGGAAAGGTGTTGATAAGCGACGAACCGTAACGAGAAATGTAAAATTATTTTAATCTCCTCGGCACCTGCCACCGTCGGATAAATTAAGCCTTTCCACTCATTATCTAATTTGATATCGCCGCGTGCTCGTTTAACGACTAAAGACGGCTGCCGCCGCTTGTTTTTCCTTCTTCCTGAGCATACACCGGAAAAGTAGGTCATCCAATTGTAGATTACGAGGAGGCTAAATGAACCGTCTTGTCTTGCCATTGTGAGATTTCAAGCGAAACGTAATCACCAAAACGACGATTTGTTTTGTACATGCGAAGAGGTTGACGAACTTTTCATCCATCGATAATATAAGAATAATATTATCGAGAATATAACAAATCATTTCTGCAAGGTTATACTTTAAATAATAAATGCTAGTTCCCGGATTTAAGTTTTGTTGCTTAATAAAATCCTAACATCGTGGTAGTAGTAACTGAAAACCTTTTTTTCAACTCTGATATATGATGTATCGGTTTTCATACAGAAACACCATACATACGCCATATGCGTCAACTAATTTTAATAATACACTTCACTCCTCCTCCGCGTACTCAATTAACAAGTCCATTGAATGAACGCGAGCGGTTTTCGTGTTCCCTTTCGGTCCACAGATGCAGAGTGCCACACCACCCCACGCGCCTTTCGTTCCTCTTCCATTCGTTCCATTGTGGCGGATTAAAGTGCAGCTGTCAAACGCCTCCGTCTATGTCACGCGCCATATTGTCGATGCTCTTTGTTATCCCATTGACTATCAAAGTTTTTAAACCAAAAAGTGGTCTACTTATGGGTCTATTTATAAAACAGACCTAAATTTATATCACATTAATTATATTGGGGTGGATTTAAGTTGATGCATTAGTTATTTTTCTTTTGAGGTGTTTCTATTAGTGATGGTTTTTGCCATCCATTTTTTAAATAATGTATCATTGATTGTACAAATTAAGAAAATGGATCGATAATCGAAAGCTAAAGACCAGAGTATCCTTTCCCAAAAATTTCTGATAATGAAATTGGAACTCACAATCAGATTTCTTCATTATATCAAATGAGTTATCTGGTTTCAACATCCCCTAAATCCATTTTTGGGCAAAAATGAAATATATGCGCCATCTGTTAGAAAAAGTTGTTTTCTATAAAATACTCAATGATTTGTATTAAAAAATGCACGAATTCCTTAAAAATTCAAATCAAATAGACAGCCTTTAGATTCAAATCCCACTAAATCCATTTTCAATAGATGCGGAGTTACAAAAACTGTATAATAGATTCAAAGGAGTTTTTAGGAAAAACCAAACGGTCATGAATATCCAGCCAAAAGAAATTCCTACCGGAGTGAAACCAAAAGATCTGAAAATGAGAGATGTAAATAACTTGTTAAGCAAACATTATGGAAAGAACTGGAGAGAGGTAGAAAATTTGGCTTAGTATAGAGATGTGTTGGGAAAATTTCAGAACAATAATATTCCTGGTGATTCCCGAGAAGACAGTGGGGACGAAGAGTCTAGTTTATGTGAATCAACCGAAAATATACCTGATGTTAGAGTTTAAGAGTTTTTTAAGTACAGTTTTTAAATAATATATCTTTCAAAAAATAAAGTTTCCTGTTAATAGCTACAAAGAGATTTGATTCACTTTCAATTCATGCCTAATCCATTTTGTTCAGATTCAAATGAGCCTTAATCCCCAGTTTGGTAGCAAACGCAACCAAACACCATTTTTAAATCCACTTTGTGATTTTTATATCTATTTCAAAAGACGTGGTTATAGAATTTTTGAAATTTCAGTAAGAAAATACTTTTTTGCCGTTTTCTCAAAATCAAAAATTTGGACTTAAAGGGTTTTGAAACCAAACAACTCAAATATTCGGAATATTATCCTGTGATAGAGATGTAAAAGCACGATATTTCAGTGTATTCCATGTGCCACCTGAAAGTATGTACAAACTATTTTTTCTTTTCAAAATGCGTTTTAAATTCTTTCGATATTGGCTCAATCATTTTACAAAATGTTCTTTTTGAAATCCATCGTTTTCTTTGCAATCTGACTGAAAAAAAAGTTGGTTCAACAGGCCAAACTAATAAAAGTGAATCTTTTTTTAGACACTGAATTCGAACTTATTTTTGGTTTAACCTTGGATTACGATATAGTAAGAAAATAAAAATAAAACGAATTCTTGTTTCTGAGAGTTTTATGGAAAAAAATTTTACCTGATGTGATTAAGCAATTTTGACTGTGTTAAAAATACTGATTTCGTGTTTAAATATAATTTCATGCTTATAGTATCAAATTGTATACGAAACGTTGTTTATTTTTAAGCTAGAATTTCGTGGCTCTTTTGGTGTAACAAAAAACCTTGACGAAGTATTAAATTAAAGCCAGAAGAGCAGTCAGATGACGTCAATCCAGGATTTTCATTACATTGACTTTAAAATGTAACGCGCCAGTCGTTCTAGAAGTCCGCCAGATTAAATCATTAATTTTTAAACCTGTTTTCAATTTGCACTTATTTATTACATTTTTAAAACAGATGTCTTGTAATGAGACAAATACTTATATTTTATTTTAGCAGTATGTTAATCTAGCGTGAGGGAGTGCCATTTTAGTTGGTACCTTTAACACATCGACAACCTGTCGTCCCATTAAAATTACCATTTTTTCATCAATTAGAACATGGAAGTAGAAACATGTGTTCCAGGTTTTCCACGCGTCTTTCTAGAAAGTTGCACCTGTCGGCCGTCCGTGTATTAGACTCGCGAGGGTGAATTGTGAGGTCGACGAAGAACGAGGTTCTTAACACCGGAGACATTGAACCTAACGTGGATCCGCTACAGTTATCTAATGCTATCGTCTCTCCCGCGCCCTCTTCGACTTCCACCCGGTTTGTATAATTACCGGGGTGGATGGGCACCTGCCTCCTACGGCACCGGTACAAGAGGGTATAAAAATGAGAAGGAAGCGACGGAGGAAGACACGTGCCCGAAGTATATGTGGAACCTGCAATTTTTTATTGCGGAAGCTAGGAAATGGATAATGACCCCGGTTGGGAAAAGGTGTAGTCTCCACTAATCGTCAAGAATGTTTTAACTATCATGGTGACATGATGGTGGAATTTTTAAAAAGAAGAATTTTTTTATTACTAGTTATAGTTCAAACACCCGGTGTTTATTTTATATCTACTTTTTAATGTACGAGTTCGATTAGAATTAAAATGACCTTATGTTGACTTCCTGGGGACAGGAAGTAATATATTCTACGAGACGTTTTAGAAGAGGGAGAAACGCCAATGTTAGACTTAAGTCATAAATTTTATTCTAAGGTGTACATACTTTTAATATTTTGAATTATAATGTTTCAAGTCTATAATTAATTATTATTAAAGGTAGATTTGTTAATGCCATCTTAATAGAAAGGAATCATTAGAAAATTAATGTACTTCAATTAAGGTAAATCATTTTTGGGATAACTGTAGTACTTTTTTTCATTTCAGTAGTTCAGTACATTTTTCATATCTTATGTATTTGAACTAACTTTACTAAATTAACACAGAAGTAAATTGACGCATTTGTTCTGAAGATGATTTTATAAAAATCACAACCGGTTAAACTAATAGTAAATAAATTATTGCTTTTACTACTGTTTTAATGTTATTTTGATTAATTGAACTAATAAATGTATCAACAAATCAGCTACATATTAAGAAAAATATACTTTTAAAATGATACAAAAATGTATATGATGGGATTTAGTATCAATGTACGTGATTTTCCATAAATGGCTAAAAGATTAAAGTACAACTTATTTAACCTTGTTGTGAACGATCACGACTGGAATATAACGACCTAATTAGCATTCACTCTTCGTTTCGGAGTTAGTCATATGCGAGGAATCCGCGTATTACATCGACATCACCCGTTAGATAAAATACTAACTCTTGAAAGAGGAAGGTGTGAAGATTGAAATGCAAGACAACACCGTATTATGATATCTTAAGGTGGTGGAGTGTAAAGGTGAAAGATGTATTGTTGACATAGCGTTCATAGTGAGGAACGTCTTGGTACTTTAACTTCTTGGTTGTTTACCTTTGTACATTCTTGCTCTGGTCGCGTCGCATGCGTTGTTAGAGCGAAAATTGGTAAAAAAGGAGTAGGAGAACCGGTCGTGCGTGCATCAAATATTTGTCTTCGTCGAGGCGAGGCTCTTCCTCTTGCAGCGAGGTGCCTAGTAAGCGCGCGTATCCGGTTTGTGCACCGCCGAAGTACTTACCATTGGCCAGGAGGGTTAGCAGAAAATTTTCCCACGCAAACTAGGGCCAGAACGTCGAAGGTTCATTATACACGAAGCTTGTAGAAGCTAAGAGGCACAGGTGTTCTTGGGAAGCCTTCGAAAAGCACCGGCCTCGATGCCGGTAGTGTTACCGATGGCACATTAGCATATTTACCATATTAATTAGATTTTTCACTTTGTGTGAGCTTGTTCCCATCGCACAGATGGTCGATAAGTATCTAAACTGACCAAAGGTACTCTTCCGCAAACAAGAATCTTCAAGGTAGTTCGCTGACTTCCAAGATTACCGTCATTAAACAACTCACCAAATGACCTAAATATTTCTTTTTCCACGAATTTAATGACAATGAGCAGGCAGGCAAAGCCACTCCTCGACGGTGAAAGACAAAAGTAGAATCGGCGACGTCATCTGTTGGTGTCCGACGTCGAAGATGACACGTCGAAGGAGACATGGTTCGCGAGGTCGCTAAAGAATCGACTTCCGGTTCTTATTATGCACGCACTTCCGCCAGACGACGAAAGGGTTGCTGCCCCTCCCACGACCGCTGAAAATGACGCCCGTGGCCCAACCTCTTCTAGATGCAATCGACAATTACCGCGGTAATAATGATGGAGTGCCGATGGTCGATGTCGAGCATATTTAAGACGGACCGGAAATTTTTCATGGGAAAAAATCAATTAGACTTTCGTTTCAATTATCCCCATATTGCGTTTAATATTTATGACGTCCGTGCGTTTAATTAATCCTGCATAAATTTACGGGATTAATGAAGCGTGTGCCACGCTTTTGTTACTGACGATGTAATTACGATCAAGGAAATGCACGAATTATGTAATTATATCTTATTATTTTACTTATTTCTTCTTGTAATATTTTTAATGTAATAATTATATTTACCAATTTTTCTTATCGAACAATTAGTTTATAGTAATTAAGATTTACATTTCTATTGTGGGTTACAAAATAATTTTGATCACCTTGAAAGTAATTGCCTGATATATTCAAAACATAAAATGATTTAAAGTTTTAAAATTATAAAACTTGACTTGTGCTTAATAATAATTCAAATTAATTTGAATGTCTAAACCTTGACAGAAATATGACCTCACCTCTTAAACACTCTGTTTTATAGGTAGTAATTTAGTGTACGATTTATGTATAGGGTAAATTCCATCACACTAACTCTACGCTTGTTATTTACCAATCACCCTCTGAAAATTATACTTATTGTGTAACTCTCGCCCCATATTCTACAATAATGAATCTACGCCATGGGGCAGATACGGACACGAATATTACGCATTCGGCACCCTAACTCGTCTAAGAACTAGCGCACACCGAGGGTCCTGTCTTTTTCCCACATTATCCCATGGGAATTAGGCTGTTGCATACGCTTATCCCTTGCTCTTCCCCTATTCTTTTTCGCAGCGGGACTTTCCAGGCATCTTGCACAATGTCTCGCCTATTATGACCTGTGATCTAGTTTTGCGTGGCCTAAATTCTCTCGAAAGGGTTAGATTTTGGGGGATGCTGCAATCATTGTGTCAATCATTTCGAGACGCGCGTGAGAGACTCAGGTATCGCAATTTCCACAAGTGTTTGACCGCGCCCCTTTCAATTTTGGACTACAATCGATTCCCCTCGATGACCCCTCGACAGATTTTATGTCGATTGTGCAAAAAGTTACAGAGGGTTATTGCTTATTTACACGAAAATCTTTGTGGGAAGCTTTGCCAAATTTAAATCACACGTTTTTAATTTTTTCTTTTCGTTTCAGGAAAAAAGATGATAGCGAAAGTAGTGGTAATGAGGATTCGGATGATTCTGGAGTTACCGATGAAGCCAATGTTAAAAACAAGAAGCCGATCAATAAGGGGAGATGGAGTAAAGAAGAAGTAAGTATATTCAATGTTAGTTTTTTCATTAGATTTTATCGCCAGCGAATTATTTCCTTTCTTGGTTGATTTACTGCTTGTATTTATGGTCTTCCGCATTCGCAAACAGGCAGAACAAAGCACGGTTATGTAAGAAATGTGTTCTCGCTAACTTCAATGTTGATTTATCGTTTTTCTCGCTCGGCGACCAGCAATGGATACCAACTTATGGGCCGACCGACACCCATAAGCTCGTAAGACCTGTTTGCAACCAGAAAAATGACCAGTCATCGCCTGCAAGAAGAAAACCAATGATAGATCACGTATTTTCTTCGTGTTGACCTTCGGTAGATGATCGCTACAGACTTTTCAAGGTTGAGTGCATCTCTAGCCGATTTCTCACCTCATTTAGTTTTCCAACACCTGGTGATCGCCTTACTGCCGATAACAAGGGCATAAAGTTCTTGTAATCTGACAAGATTAAACTTAGAAAACGATTTTTTTTCGATCTTTAAGTGTGTTTGAAGTAATTAAGCATCAAAGATCACCAATGACGATTAGCTTTATGGTTAACGATTTTCAGATGTGCTTATTTTATTGATAGTTTCTCGAATTTATTTCTTGGCTTTTTGGATTCTCATTTTGTATATCTTTACTTCGACACTTTCGTTTCCGTTGACGACGAGTTCGAAGGAGGTCAGGGTCGTCTTCACGATAAAGGATGAACACGATCGTGAATGGGCGAGGAATTTTGAATGAGACCACACAACTGCCGTGATTGTCAATTAGATTTTCTTAAAGCATTCAGAGTTTGTTTCGCTATTTTGTAGTTAGATCTCCATGTATTTGCAGGTAAGACGGAAGGAAGGGATCAAACTTCATCGTCCGTAGTATACACATGAAACTAACTTGAAAAAACTCATATATGATTTCATGTCGATTTCATTTGATTACAAGTTATAGCGCCATTAAACGCTTTTAATCAAATAATGAGTCAGCTCAAATATCCATTAGATAATTTGTTAATATCAAGAATTTGAAAAAGTATTTATGATTAATGATGCTTGTAATAGGTCAAACTACATGTTTTATTAGAAAAAATTTGTACCTGACTTACAATTTGTTAGAATTTGAATTATTTGAAGCTAAAGTTGAATTCTGATCCAATCCCAGATTTTATCAATTGGCAGGTTATAACTAAAAATCAGGTGAATATTCGAAGAATAAGATATTAGTTCTTTTCACTTAGTTTTATAAGTGGAATATATTCCTGGAGGTCCATTCTTCTTTATTCACCCTGTATAAAAAATTGTATGTAAGATTTCAATATTTAACAGGTTCCAAGACGGCATAAGATTATCGTCTGTGTAAATATTTAAACGTGATCATTTGGCGCCGATGATCTCTGATTCTGGACCGTGTGAGTTCTGTCGGCTGTCGATCGATGATGTTGAATTAAGATTTTTAGGTGTGTTAATGTGGATGTTTTGAAACTCGAATCAAGTTTATTTATCTTTCAGGTGTAACTTTCGTGTGTAACCATTTGTTAAAGTTTGGTTTATTTTTATAGGACGCTAGATTGAAGCAGCTAGTCGAAGATTATCAAGAACGATGGGATGCCATCGCAGAACACTTTACGGACAGATCAGACGTGCAGTGCCAGCAAAGATGGACAAAAGTAGTGAACCCAGAATTAGTAAAAGGACCATGGACAAAAGAAGTAAGTTTCTGTAGTGGCTCGAAGAAAAACACGTCCGACGAGATGTTAATTGGCTAAATTGTTCCTTGTTCTTCCTCTTACATTAGTGAAGGAAGCAATTTACGGCGTCGTCCACTTCGAAGTTGCTCGCTCGAGTGGACGACCGAGCTCGATTATTATCGTGTGCGGGGTTCCATTATGTCACCCTGTTACCACTTGGGGGGCTGCGCCGCTCGTCCGTGAAGACAAAGAACGGAAGGCACCCCTCCGAACGAAAAGGAAATAAAAAACGCAAACCGGCAACGTGACATCGCCCGGCGATTCTAGTTCCCAAGCTATATTTTGCTTTTCTCCCGATTCGTTTCGTTGAACACAACTTTAGACGTCCAATTTCTCGAACTTCTCCCCATTGTTTCTTTTTCCTTTTATCTTCAGTTTCACGTACAGACAAAACAACTCCATTTTCAGGTTACCACTCTTTCCATCTGAAAATACCAGGTTACAATCGCCAAAATTACATCAATTTCAGATGAAAGTAATCACTCGGTATTCTTCTTTTTGCATCTGCATCAGATTATGATTAATGGTTTCTCTGACACGTACCGGAATGTAATTGCGGTTCAATTTAAAAATTACCGTGGATGAACTGTTGTTAAGGCCGAAATAAGCGTGTATTTAAATTGTCATACACTACAGCATCTTAATATCACTCGTACAAATCTTTTGAATTTGAAGTATCAAAGTTTTCATGTTTAAAAAGCAAAAAGTATCGTTTGAAAATTAAAAAGTAAATGTAAAATCCTTAGATTTTAGCAAAACTCAGAAAAAAATTACAAAATAGATAAAAATAACACTTTATATCGTCCTGTCAGTCTCTCTTGATCACATTATATGTATGTATATCGATTGGTTGAGACGAGTTTAAGGACCTTTCAATCTGCTTGAGCTCTCGAACAGCTGACCAAAGAAAAAACCAAAACCCGTCCGCTCTTGTTCTGCAGTCTTCGAACGCGGTCCATCCTTGACCTTCTGCACTCGTGACTACCATTCAACCGTCAGGGATGCAAAAATCTAAAAATAGATCTAACTTTTAAATCTTAACATAGTTAATTAATATCCTTTTTATTTGTTTGTTTAACAGGAAGATGAAAAGGTTATAGAACTAGTACAGAGATTCGGTCCCAAAAAATGGACGTTAATAGCTAGACATTTAAAAGGAAGAATAGGAAAACAATGTCGGGAAAGGTGGCACAACCATTTAAACCCAAACATTAAAAAAAGCGCTTGGACCGAACAGGAAGATAGGATAATTTATCAAGCGCATAGAGAATGGGGTAATCAATGGGCGAAGATCGCGAAACTTCTGCCGGGACGAACGGATAATGCTATAAAAAACCATTGGAATTCGACGATGCGAAGAAAATACGAGGCGGAATGTCGAGGTGAAGAAGTAAAGAAACCGAGAGCGCGTAAAACAAATAAATACGCCACCAGCAATGTTCAGCAGCAGCCGCAAGTCGTTCAGCAACTCGATTGTCCGTATAACATGTACGGTGATGAATTTATCGAACTTTACGACCACGGTAGCCAGTCAAGTTCGGGTGCCCTTTCCGGAGGTGCTCCAACTCCTAGTCCAAGTCCCGTAGCATCTACACCCAGTTTATTAAGTACATATGAAAAAACGAACTCACCTCCTCATATAAGTTCAAGTGGAAATTCGAATACGGCGTTTTTCCCTCAGACAATCGCTTTTAACAACCAAAATCCGTTGATATACGAAGATCATTTGTACAGTTCTATGGATATTGCTCAATTTAAAGCGGTGGAAGTTCCGAAACAACCCCCTGTACTTCAATCAAGTAAGAAAATTTTGTGTTCTTTTAGAATTATTTTATTTAATGATTATTTGTAGAACCGGAATTTTTAAAAACGGAAGCTCAAGTTAATGTTCATGGCAGAGCACAAACACCTCCAATTTTGAGACGGGGTAAAATTAAGAAGTCGAGAAGAGATAGTCATCTTGAACCAGATTATAGTAATATAGAAAATGTAGCCCCATCATCATATATTGTAAGTTAAACTACATATTTTATAATCTATTTACTGTAAAACCCCTTTAATTCGACCTCAGTTAATCTATCACCTACAGCTTTAAATCATTATAATTTATTTTAAGAAAATTTTAAACATTTAAAATTATTAAAAAAAGAAATCTTTTTTTGATTTTATTTTGCAAAATTTTATTCTAATTAATTTATTTTTATCTATCTTAGACCGACGGTATAGATTTTCTCGACGCAAAACCTCTACCATTAAGCCCCGTAAAAAACCACACGCCAGTCAAACAACTTCCATTCAGTCCATCACAGTTTCTCAATAGTCCAAACATCACCTTCGACGTTGCGCTTGCTTCAACGCCAAAGAAATTATCACACGTTACAACACCTTCAAAAACAAAACGAACGGTTCGTATATCAAAGTGTTTCATTAACTTAACAATTTTTTCTTTTCTTCTTTTATACGTATATAGGATTATAGTCCGTTAAGTACGCCAAGTGGAATAACAATACAAGTTAAACAGGAACAAGTAGAAAACGAAGTGCTTACGCCAAGTAAAGTATTCCTGAAAGATACTCCAAGGACGCCTACGCCATTTAAGAAAGCTTTGGCGGATATTGAGAAGAAATGCGGACCGTTGAAGTTACTTCCTGGTACTCCAACTAGGTTTGATGATATTACAGAAGTGATGAGGAAGGATCACGACTTAAGTTCGCATTATGACACTGATACAAGTACAATTATCATGGTAATTATTTTGCATGTTTATTAGATGTATCTTTTAATTAATAAAAATTATTCAATAGGATGACAGTGGATATGTTTCTAAAAGAAAACAAACTTTTATGATTGGCAAAGAAAATATACCAAGCAAAAGAGTGAGGAAAGCTTTAGCATGGGCACCATCAAGTACACCCACGTCAGATTATTCAATTACAATTGAGACACCAGTAAGTAAATATTTCACGACATGTTTTTTCTAGATGTGTTTTCAAAAAGTAAATTTTTTATCAGAAAAGATTCCTAAAAAACGGAAATTTTTAATGGAAAAAACTTTACAAATTTTTGTTTTACTTTTAAAAACTCGAGTACATACTTTATTGGTTGAAATTCAAAAAAAATTATGCAGAGTTAGACTAAAATAAGTACTTTTCATTAATATATTATTTAAATTTTGTTTAATTTTAATAAAAAAGAATACCACCCAAAGTTCAGTTACATTATTTCATGGACTGGAATTCTACAGATGTCCGGAGATTGCGTGTACAACGAAAAACCACAATAGTGTGAGTTTTTTAAGATATTTAAGAAAACTTCAGAAAAATATTTTTAAATTAATCTAGCAGTTAAACTAAGTGAAGAGTTATATCATTATGTACTGTGTGACATTGAAATTACAACACCTAGAAGGAGTAAATATTATTTAACCAAATTTAGCACAAATGTTGGTTTATAGGAGTATACCAATTGATTAAACTTTGGAGAAAAAAATAATAATAAAAGAATAACTCCTATTTCTTTAATAAAATGTTGCCTCGTCCCTGTTCTATAAACATTGATTAAGACGGCGAGGCATACATTCAATTAACCCTCCGTTAGGCGCGTGAATTTCTGTAACACGGTAATGTAATCTCTGAGAATCTTCTAGGCATCGACGCGCCTAACGGAGGGTTAAGTTGTCTATATTCTTGTAATATTGTATCCCAGGTTGTCTAAATTTCGTGTCTAAGAACGTCCAAGGTCTGTGGAGGTTGTGGCAAATTGTTTAATTTTTTGCCTATAATACATTTTGAATGCGATACATTTTCAATTGGGGATAAATTCGGAGATTTTGCTGGCATTGGTAAAAGATCTACCTGAGCCTCTTCTAAAATGGGTGAAATACGCCTTGTCACATAGGGCCAAGGAAGCCACTGAAGGTATGGGAGAAGATACGGCTTCAAAACCTCCTGTATGTATTGCTGTACAGTCAAAGTGTCCTTGATAAAAACTAAAGAGGACCTACTTCCTGTGATTATACCAGCGGTTCAATGCATAGACCTTTCTACAGCGTATTGCAAATTCTGTCTTTCTCCACGTTTTCGTCTGACAATGTTACGATCATCATGCATCCCTAGGCAGAATCTAGATTTATCACTAAAGACAATCCTATGCCACACGATGTTCCAATCAGTCTTTTCCCTCCACCAATTTAAACGTTGCCGTCGATTATTGGGAGTAAAACGGGCCACACACGTAACGATTTGTCGTACTGCACGCAGGACGACATTAGTCGAAACTGCTGCAGTAAGGATAAATTGTAGCGTGTGTAGCCAAATCGTATACTTCGTAGCACGCAATGATCGAATCGTCTGCACTTCCGGACTTCCATAAAATATCGTATCAACGGTCGTGTTTGAAAGCAAGTTGATACGTATGTAGAGAGCGGCGGTTGTTGTAGGTGTCTTTTGTAGTTAACATAGTTACATTTGGTTTAAATAAGTTTGTTGAGTACATGATTTAATTGAGTTTGACGATGGACGTTAAAAGCAAGAAATTCTGGAAACAATTTATTGAACTTAAATATATTAAATAAGTTTGTTAAGTAAATGAGTTAATTGAGCTTGACGATGGACGTTAAAAGCAAGAAATTCTGGGAACCATTTATTGAACTATATAGGCAAAACACCTGTGTATAGGATCATCAAGCAATCTTCATCAAGCAATAATACTGCAATGTGGCAAGTTACAACAAGTGCGGCAACACTTTTTGGCATTTTGTTACTTGAACGTGTGTAGTTCACACTCATCGAGACTACTACTGCAGTAATCTGAACTACTGTAGTCCGGTGTGTTTGAACCCTGTGTCGAGAAAATGACAGTACTGCAATTCCTACGATTTTCTCTCCAACCTTTAGTTCGGCATGTTCTACGACAAATCGTTACGTGTGTGGGCCGTTTAAGTGGTAACATACAATATAGTCGGTATAGTTTTAGCCCAAAAGATCTAATGCGGCGATATACTGTTCGCATTGTAATTGGACGAGCAGCGTTTGCTATGCACTGAACATCAAATGACTTAGTAGTTGAAAATCTATCTCTGAAAGCCAATAATTTCAAAGGGCGATCTTGACGCGCTGTCGTTTTTCTTAAAGCACCACTTCCTCTCTGTCAGTGTTCATGCGCATTTTCAAACCACCCTCTCCAACATCTCATAACGGTGGACTGATTTCCATTTAATCGGGAAGCGATTTCGGCAAACGATAAACACCTTCTTTCATGTCGATAATTCTCCCTCTCTCAAATGCACTTAATTGGCGGTAATTTCGACGTATTCTTACTCTAGGCATAATAACAATTTATAACGAAATACATTGACACAAAACAACAAAGAAAAAACAAATTATCAGAAAGAACACTGGTTAATAACTTAAGCACGTAGATATAAAAAATATGAATTATGGCAAGTATACATAACGTATGATTTTCAAATTTTAATCAATTGTTGTATTCCTATAAAGTAACCCTGATGCCAAATTTGGTCAAAAAATGTTCACTCTTTCTATGTGTTGCAATTTCAATGTCAAGCAGTATATTTTTCAGCAAGGTAGTTGTGGCCATTGTACACGTCATTTCTGGACACAGGTGTATTTTCCCTTTTTCTAATAAAAGTCATTTCTCTTTTTTGATCACTTGTATTTATTCTGTAGTTTCCAAAATTCTTTCCTATTTGATGTCTTATTTCTTATAGTCTCCTAAGTTATGTTTTATTTGTATAAAACATAATTAATTTTATTCATTGTAAAATTAATTTCTCTGTATATTTCTTTCCAGAGTAAATCACTGAGAGGTGAAGGTTCTTTAATCTTTTCGACACCATACGAAATGAAAGAGTCCTTGGGCGTCGACCTAATGGACGACGCTCACACGGGATCCTCCAAGGTACATGGGTGGTTATTATAACGACTGAAAAAAATTGTAAATTACCTCCTTATCCCCCCGCCTACGATTTTCTTTTCAAGTTTATCGGCCACTACCCATTTCCCAATCTTTCTATATTTTTGCTAGAATTGGCTGCTTTTTAGATTTTTAGAAAGTCTTAATTGTTAAGCTGTGCATGAGCATGGGACGATAGATTCGTTAAATAGCCATCTAGTCTCGCACTCTATGTCCAAATAAATAACAAACCAAAAAAACAAAACCAATGCTATAATTATTAATACATGTAAATCGTGCTTTTTAAAGTACACCATTAAGTATTACCCCCCTTTTTTTTTTATTTCGTTATCATGCGAGGCATTCGTCCTTGTTATTTTATATACGTTTGAGTTAATTTTAACGTTGTTTTGTTGATTGTGTTGTTATATATCAAAGTAATTAATTAGTAAAGTTTTAGGTTAATAGATATGTCGGTTACCAAAATGAAAATTATTTAGAAAAAAAAAAATTAAAACACAGAAGTAGCATTTAATATTTTGGAATGCACCTCCGACTTTTTGTTGATTATTTTAAATGTAAAGTCGCACCAGCTATTAATCTCGATTTATTATTTACTTGTTTAAGTTGTTTTTTGTTGCACTTTGATAATTTATTATTTTAGATTTAGGATATCCCCACACTTGGGCCTATTTTCTCTCTCTTATTATTATTTTACTCTTTTTTTTATTAATTTTATTTCGATTTAGGCTAGGCTCCGGGTATAGCTACTATGTAGTTTTATTACCTTAATTTGTAACTTGCGGGTTTTTCTGATTGTTTAATTTGTGGTGGTGTAATGTAGCTTTTCGTATCCTTTTCCTGGCAGCATTTGTCCACCAGCCTACCAATCCGTAGTGCCGAAGCGGCTAAACGCGTAACATTTAAGGATTCCGTGTGGACCCGAGTTCCTAAGGTGAGCCCTATGCCTAGCCTATTAAAATTCAAGTTTTCGAACGTAATTCTATTCCTTTCTTACGCGACCTGAGTAACTCAAAGTCCAAACCGCGAAAATGCAAGAAAATGTAGCTTTAGTCTAACAAAATGCGTGTGAGATTGGAATAGGATTGCTTTTTTTAACCTTAAAAGAAATTTATATTGTATATTGCAATATTAACCCTAACATTTCTAGCATGATTCTCAAATATTAATACTATTAATAATAATAATTTGTAGAAGAAAATGTAGACTTTTTTAACTATACAATTAAAACCAAGTCTAATTATTTTTTTCGGATTTTGTCCATGACTAGAATAAACTTGATTTTTTTAACCATTTTTTGTTGTCAGTAAAAAATTACAGAATATTATATAGATACAAATTATTCTTTTTTTATTGATAAATGTTTGTATATAGGGTGTTTTATGTAAAATGACATATGAATACATCTCATAAACTAAAACTCGAATCAAACAAAGTAGCTTTTTGTAAAGGACTTTACTTAAATGTATAAGTAAACATTTTTTAGAGTTAGGCAAAGGCAATTTTAAGATTATTTTTATTCTTATAAATAGCATATCTAGTTTTTTTTCTTTCTAATTCTTAAACAACTTGAAAAATTAATTATTTTTGTTGATTAAATGCTCGAAATGGTGATCATTTTCTTTGAGCTATTTTTGAAATCTCAAAGGAAACGCTTTCAATACATTCCCGAGCATTTCCTCTATAATTGTTTCGGAATCTGCTTGAATATTACGAACATTCATCTGGAGTTGTTGGAACCTGATTGAACACTTTTTCTTTGAGATTACTTCAAAGCAAGAAATCAGATGCTCTCGCTAACCAATTACTAGTCCAATTCATCTAGCAGGAAATATTCCAACCAAAGGTTCTTGTGCTTCAAGAGCATACTAGTTTTCGCTCTAGAGTAATATCTTCCAACAAGATATTATGGCACATCATTTAACAAAAAATTTTAATATTTTTTTCCATTCAAATTATTATCAATCAAAATGAGTCGATGAGTCGAACTTACCAAAGTTTGTGATGTTCAATTTGTGTTAGCAAAGTAAAATTGTACCTGCAACCAATAATACGTGTTACCGCGATTCACTTAACAATGGTTGCTCAAAGGAGATTTGTCGGAAAAAAGTATATTGAAGAAAAAGTTTCTATTCAATCTAAATTTTTTCATTGCATGTGTACAAAATTGCATATAATTTTCGAAATCGTTACCATGCAATTCTTATTGAAGAGAAAACATGATAAGCATTCAATTTATAAAATTTTAAAATTCGATGCACATTAGTTAACGAAATTTCCGAATCTCTTGACTTTTAGTTTCAAAGATATATCCATATGTCATATTAACCCTTTGGCAGATATTGGTATACATACTTACCACTAACTTTACGTGCGATTTTGGTGTATTGGTATACAACTTACCACTAATAGTCAACGCCTAAAGAGTGGCGAAACTCTCAAAAATATAATTTATCCACGAAAGGGTTAAATCAAACATCCTATACAGGTTGCCTCGTTTTGATTGTCCGATCCGTTACTGATGAATTTTTTGGCTAAAAGTAAGCAGAAAAGTCCTAATGAACATGGGTTCAAAAGTGATTAGTTTTCGAGATATTGGAAGTTTAGTTCCCTAAATTTATCTATTATTAACCGTTTGCGTACCAGAGGGTTTAAAAAAACACGGTCGAAAAGCGCCAAGGAGCGCGATCGCGGTCCTCGTTTATGTGCCGAAAAAACCCAAAGAGCACGTTAGCGCTCTATTTATAACGTATTAGTGGGCCGTTGGTTGTCTGTTTTGACAAAATGCCCTGCCTTTTTTCGACACGAAATCTGAAGAGCGCGAAAGTGGCTCGTGGTACACAAACGGTTAAAAGTTAAATTATTAAGTCGTTACGATGGTTTCAGTAAATTGTCATTATTAGGTTACACTGGTCAGCTACAAAAGTCAGTCGAAACCCTGGCAATTGCTTAATAATTGAATTTAAATGTAGCGATATACTTATGTTAATAATAGGAGAACTTATGGAATTAAAACCTTGAGTATCTCGAAAACGAACTTTCGGACCTGTGTCCATTAGAACTTTTTGCTTGTATTTAGTCAGAGAACTGGTATATTCTAAAGGATCGGGCAATCAAAACGGGACGTATTGTATACACATATTTGTCAATAAAAAACATATATTCTAAAGTTGTTTATATGAAAGATTTTTTTAAAATGTGATAGATTGAGGATTCTTCTTTAAAATGATATCTAAAAATGTATATATTTTACCGCAAAAGTTTTAAGTTAGATTTTTTGAATATTTACAAGAATTAAGAAGAGATATTTTAAACAATAATAAATTAAAATTTGTTCTGAAAAATTATATTTAAAAGTTTATATATGGTCGTCTTAGAACCAGACTATGTCCCATTTTTTATTTTATTTTGCGGGAAACGAGGTTTTATAGCATTTTCTTTTGGCTAAAGTGGTGAGCACGTCACACTAGAGCTTTGTTCGTTGGGTTAAAACTTGCACTGCGTTAAGTTTAAGTGCAAAGGTGCAGTTTCGTGCAGCATTTAAAGGGGAATAACGTTCGTATAAATGTGTTCAAAGCTTAAGGCCGGAGACACACACAACGGTTTTTCGCCGTACGGCAAAATGCCGTCCGATATTTTGCCGGACGGCGAAAAACGAGCTTGCTTTCACACACAACGTTTTATTGCCGTTGGTTGAGTTCAGTACAATATTTGACATTACTTACTTGACGTTAGTTACGTCTTACTAGACAGTGTATTCCAATGACAAGACAATTTCTAGACAATTCCAAACGGCAAAAATCCGTTGCGTGTGAAAGCTTGTATTTAAACACGTAGGCCACTATCTACTATCTACGGCACGGCTGCCGTTCCTTGCAGTGACAATGGACGGCTGCTAAACGGCACGATTTTTTGCCGTGACGTTTTTTTGCCGGTGCCGTCTAGTGTGAAAGGTCTCAATCATTTATTCGCTCCACTGTCGGAACGTACGGCACGGCATTTTGCCGTACGGCGAAAAACCGTTGTGTGTGTCCCCAGCCTAAGGTTGTTTAACACGTTCACGCCGGCGCGTACCACCGGTTGCCCGCACTAAACTGTTTCATCGGACGGCGCGTACCACCGGTGGTACGCATAATATAGGACTATATTTTTTGCCACCAGATGAAGCGTAGTATGAAAATCGGTCCCGGCGTGAACGTGTTAAAATGTTTTCTAAAGTATAATAATAAAATGTAATAGAACACTATCTAATTTAGTGCAACCAAGAAAACACTCTATTATGCACTGATGCGCACCAGTTCTGTCAAAAGAAAATGCTATTAGTTTTGACATTCAATGTAATGTAATAGACAACTATAATAAACTTTACTTGTAATGCCCGTCTACAAAAATGGTTCAATAAAACAGTGGCACGAATAGACGTAGATTGATTTGAAATAAACTCTCACAAAGGATTTAAAACAGAGCATAGATTAGTGATAAAAACTCAGTTTTAAGAAAAAGTGGACATAGAATAGTCTAATTCTCAGGCGATGATATTTTGTTATACAATTTTTGAGTAAATCTTTTCATAACTTCTACATATATTTCAAGACTATGTGAATATGCTTCTGCTGCTTTGTTGTTCCCCAATAAATATTTCTTTTCGTTAGGGTTTTATTGCACTATATAAATTAAAACCTGAATAAATTAAAAACAATCATCTTTTTTGTTATAGTTGGATATAAAATGGGTAAAGATAGCTTGCGGTCGTACAAGAGATCAGCTGGATATGACCCAAAAAGCGCATCGTTATCTACGTTATACGGGATTAAAGCCGAGATCGTTACATTTCTAGAAACGACCACGCCCAAATAATTTGTACATTCTAAAGAAATTTGTAAATAACAATAGCATGTTTTTTTCTTTCTTAATTTAAAATTTGTCCAAACAAAGAATTCTATAAAAGGTGCAAGATGAGACGCAAATATGTAAAAAATATGTGTACTTCTTTCGGTGAAAGATGTCTCATGCGTTATTAATTAATTTTGTTATCCTAGACTACTATTTTCGGTTCTCGTTTCTCCGACATGTACAATTAAATAAAAGAAAATATTTAACATATGTCGAGAAAACAAATAATGACGTATGAGATATCTTTCGCCGAAAGGAGATTCTTATTGCAGTAATATGACCCAGTAATTTATCATTGCAACCTCTGTTTGAATTTTACCTCCTCCAGTTCTATATATATTTTTTCTAATATTCTAAAAAAAAAAGAAGCTAGTCTCTTAGTTTATAGATTTTTTAATGTATGATTTATTTATAATTTGTTTTGATAATATATAAAAAAAATATGATGGAAAACTGATGAAAGTGTGTTGTTAGCCGTGAAGAAAAACAAACGGCGATATCGTCGGTGTAAATAACGTTTACAATAAGTACAAATATAATTGTAAGTACGAAAGAAAGTCGTTTATATGTAGATATAATATTTTTCTTCACGGTACCAAAAAAAAAATTAATAATAATAATGATAAACGAAACCTTTACGCGATAACTTATTTTTTAGAAATAATTTTTGTTATTGTATTTTAGAATTTGCCATTTAAAATAAGTTTTGTACGACTACATTTAGAAAAATCAATAAAAATGATTCCAAAGTAAACGTAATTCTTTTATTGTTATCATAATCCAAGCAGAGCCGTTTTAAGACAAGCAAGCGCCCTAGGGCTAAAAATCTGAGGCGCCCTTCAGTTTTAATATAGATAGAATTTTATTACAAAACTGTGCTTAACTAATTCTCAATAAGATTTTTCTTAATTTACTGATTGGCGCCCCATATAGAGCGGCGCCCTAGGGCTATAGCCCTATTAGCCCAATGGATAAGTAAGCCCTGAATCCAAGTTAAAATAATCGCTATTTACGGGAATTTAGATGTTATTTATAGGTTAAATTAAAATTGAAGTATTATAAATATATTAAGATAAAACATTCACATTTGAAACATAATGAAAATAAAAATTAAAAAAAATAACGACTAACCTAATTTTTAAAAAGTTAGTGAATTTGAAAGAATCAATATTACTTTATTTATAGGATCTAGGAAACGACTTTGAACCGTTTTTAAATTATAAAATATTCAATGTTATATCACTATTAAGATAAGAGAAAAAAAAAAATAAAGGCTAACCTAACGCCTAAAAAATTTATCAATTGAGAAAAGCCATTATTGCTTTATTTAAACCAGTGTTTCCCAACGTGGGGCCCACGCCCCACAGGGGGGCAATTCGAAAATGGACTTGACACGACTTTAACCCTTTCGTTCCGGGCCATTCAAATGCAATGCTAGATTTAGGTGCCAGATTTAACGAAAAAGTCTATTCTTAATTAATTGCTATAAATAATCATTAGGTATAATTTCGCCTGACGAGACCAAAATATCAACTGGGTGTTTGACGTCGTCAAGTAAACTTCCCTGCGGCAGAGACAGGCTCCGCGGGGAACTCCGGATGTTTTAAAATCTCACTAAATAACGCAGTTGATCGCACTGAATGGCCCATAGCAATTTTTGTAGTGTTTCACGGCATTCAGGTGGTGTTAATTTGAAATAAGTGTCCGTCATAACTGTTGTAAATGCTCGATGATTTAATAAATATATACATTGTTCTTCATTACTAACAATAAGATACTCTTCAAGTGAGGCGACCCGGTTCTTTACAGGTTTCAACAGGAAGGATTTACGCATAATCACAGGGCTCCTGACGGGACACTGTAAGATTAATAAGCACCTTTATAATTTAAGGTTTGCCGCTTCTCCTCTATGTCGTGCTTGCGAGCAAAACGTTGAGACAGTTAAGCACATCCTTTGTGATTGCCCGAATCTCAAGGACCTTATTAAGGGTCTTGGGTGACGACTGGCTAACCATGGATGGAATCAGGGACACACCTCTGAACTACATCCTCACCTTTGGTAAATCCCTAGGCTGGTTGATGTAGATAGAGTGAGTGACAGGTAGGTTGTACAAAGGGCGCAATGAGGCCTAAGTGCGGGATGCCATTTGGCGTGCCCTCCCGTTTCCTACATACATTGTTCTTGAGGGTAGTTATCAAATTTCTTTATTCATCGCTAAAACTGGGAAAAATCGTACTATAGGAAAGAATTAAATAAAAACGTCAATATCAGCATTTCTTAAAACAGTTTTTGAAAGAGACGACAAAGATGTAAAAGCTATGCCACTAAGTAACAATACTGTTCGCAGAAGACCAGACGAAATGAGTGAAGATATTGAAAAACAACTTATTGAAAAGATGAAAACGAGAAATTTCTCAGTGCAAATGGATGAATCAACTTTGAGAGACAGGAGGGCAGTATTAATAACTTAGGTAAGATATATTGATAAAGGGCATTTTGCTGTAGAAATGTTGTTCTGTAAAAGATTAGAAAGCACCACTACCTCCAAAGATATATATGTAATAAGCTAAAAAATTACTTAGATGTCAATGATATACCAATGAAAAATATAACATCTTGTGCTCAGATGGTGGTCCTAATATGAGAGGTAAGAAAAATGGCTGCTTAATATTGATGAAAGATGCGAATCCAGAAATGATTCTTGTACATTGTGTTATTCATAGGGAAAACTTGGTAGCTAAAAACATCTTGCCTGTTCTAAATGAAGTACTAAATTCAGTAATAAAGTGTGATAATGCTATTAAAGCTAGTGCCAAATGTGAGCGTCTCTTCAAGCTATTTTATAAAGAACAAAATGAAGACCAAGTGAGACTATTACTTCATACTGAAGTAAGATGGCTATCTTTTAGATAAAGGAAACTGCTTGAAAATATTTATGGAACTGTTTGACACTCTTAGTGACTTTTAAGCGACAAACCTGAAATGAAGTATCTGTTAATAATCGATGGTAAAGCATTTGTGAGTTATTTAGCCGATATCTTTGAAAAACTAAATATGTTAAATAAGCAACTTCAAAGAACAAATAAAACTCTTGTCGATGCAAAAATGAAGATATGTGGTTTCATTACCTGTGTTGAATTATCTTAGAAACATGTTAACAACAAAAGCTTTGAACAGTTTCATTGGCTCCAAAAATGTGAAGTAATTGATACCGCTTTACTTGTTATTGTCAATCATCTGAATATTCTATCAGCTGACTTAAAAGAAAGATTTTCTGATTTAGAACAATTTGATTTTCCAACATGGATGGTGCAGCCAATTTTAGTGGATTTGTCTGATATATCAAATATGCAGTATCAAGAAGAACTCGCAAGAATTGCAAAATGATGAGTCAGTTAAAACTTTATTTAATGTAAAAGGAGCGATGGCATGGCTTTCTGGGGAAACAGAAACCAAATACCCAAATTTAACCAAATGTACAAGAAAGGTGATGTTACCGTTCCTATCTTCATATTTAGCTGAATGTAGATTTAGTGCTGTAAATGATTTACTGGTAAAAAAAAGAAATCGGCTGGATATAACACAACGTGGAGACTTGAGACTGAAGCTAACCAAATTGGAACCAAATATAAAATCTCTGTGCATCAAGCATCAAGCGCAAGGATCTCACTAAAGTAAAATAATAAATTAATGTAGAAAAATCTTTGATGATCTTATCTGATTTTGAATTGCAGTTTTTATTATACATATGTTCTGAAAAATTACCTACTGTGTTTCGTTAACAATTTCCTAGTGATTTCTTCATAAAACTTATCATTTAAGTTTCTTAAGTGAATAATTCAATTTTTTAATATTAAAAATTATGTACAGTAAAATTCCCCCTCGCGGACACCCCCCTTGAGCGGACACCCCCCTTGGACGGACAGTTTCTTATGGAACGAACCGACTCTCATTTAATTTGCATTGCGTTAACTCTCTCTTGGACGGACATTCTCTTGACCAGACACGGACACTACCAAGTGTTCTCTTAAACGGACAATCGTGCCGCGCGCAGATTGGCTGTCTCCCTTTAATAAAAGATTTTCTCTTTAGCCGGTGTTTTACCGACTTCAATATTTGCAAGGTACAAGCGCAAGCCTATGTCGTACCTTTCTACTTAGCTTGAATGAGAGACTTCCCCGACTAACCGATATTTAAACGTTCTCATTTTTTCGGTACATATGGGGTTCAATACTAGTTTGACGACAAGTAACCAAGAAAACAGTTAAAAATTGCTTCCATAGAGCAGGATTTAAGCACGACGATATGCAAAGTGAAGACCAGCTAAATGAGGTTTTTTACATCTGATCCAGAAGATGGCTTATCACTAAATATACTCTGCAAATATTCTCAAATATAAGAATTTGTTGCAATTAACTGATAATAAAAACCATAATGATTTTTTAAAACTGGATGAAAATTTGTATGTTGAGGACCTAGATTCAGGACAAGAAATTGAAAATCCAGAAGTGCAAGAAGTATCTGAAGATTCTGACGTCGATGAGGTTCCAGTACTAGCAGGGAATATCCAAAACTATGGTGATAGAGTTTTTGAAGCTTCTTTCTAAATTAAAAATACGATTTCTGGACGCCAGTTTGAAGAAAAAGAGGAGGCAAACAACAATAGATGACTTTTTACGACATTAGACTAACATTTAATTTCATATTTTGTATTGTTACATATGCTCTATTATATGTATGCATATTGTATGTACTTTGTAAGCTAACAAATCCTTTTTTTCACAAGTTTTAAAAAAATGCCGGAATTATTTAATCTTTGAAAGAGAGTTTCAGTCCCTTTAAGTTAATACTTACATCATTTGTTAATACAGAGAACAAGAATACTCTTAATTTTACTTAATAAGTGAATTTAAGCTTTAAATTTTCTATTTATTTTAAAACCATTCACATATACGCTTTAAATATCCCATTTTTAAATAATATTTTTCATTAAAAAAATACGATATTTACTTCGGATTTCTCTTAAGCGGACACCCCTCTTGAACGGACACCTTCGGTTGGTCCCGTTGGTGTCCGCCCAAGGGAGATTTCACTGTATTTTACATAGGGGAGTATAAGCATTTTAGTAAGGCTAAGGTGGGGCATGGCACAAAAAAGGTTGGGAAACACTGATTTAAACGATTTAAGAAATGACATATTGAATTGGAGCTAAAGAATTCTATTTTAGGGCAAAACATCTAAACTTCGTTCATAATCAACAAAGGAATAGAAAAAAATCCTTAGACTTCATGTATGGGATCTAGGAAACTCCTTTGATGTCAGATTACAACTAAAAGAGTCTATTTTAGGACAAAATATCTAAATTTGGGTCATAACAAATACAAGATTTTTTAAAATTTTAAATACATCTGTTTTCAAGAAAACAATTTTAGCAGGTACAAAAAATCACTGCAAATTTATTGATAAAAATTGGGGAACAGTTTATGGATTAAAATAAAACCAAAAGATTCTATTTGCAGATAAAATGATAATTTTATTTTTATTATAATGTGATTATACAGAATCAATTTTATTTCGCACTTTTATTCAAGACGTTTTATTGTAAGGTACAAAATCACAGTTTGGCTCTACTAATTTTGCCAAATCAAACTGAATTAATATAACCATATAAGTTGTTGTTGCAGTTATTATCTAAAAATATTCAAATAAACAAATAATAATTAAACATTCATTAAAAAAAATTAAATGAATACTACAGGCAAAGAAAGCGCTATGTTAATTTCTCACGAAGTTGAGGTTTTGTGTTATTTATTGGAAAATTTTTAAAGTTTTGACTCTATTCGATAGTTTGTGCAATAAATGCGCTCAGACTAAAAAGCGTGATAATATATGAGCGCGGTAGTTGTTAAGGAATGCTTCAGTTGGTCTTTTTGTTGTACTTCATTTAAAATGACAAGAAATGTGAAAGCTACGTTTGTCCACTGTTTGTAATATTTTTCAAAAATACATAAAAATATAAAGTTCCTAATATTTTGAAACGAGTATTCTCAAAATCACGTTTTTTGGCAGCGCTCTCTTTAGCTGTGATCTTCAAATGATATTAACAATAAGTGTACAACAATAAAAAGGACTCATTCAATTTAAAAATAAAGTAAAAGGTCTAAAATCCTTTTTATTGTGCATGTTTCAATGCTTGTCAAAAGATATTTCATTGAGCTTATAAAAAATTGCAATAGTACGTTTGGTTAGTCGGTTGGTTGGTTACAAATTTCAAGAAATATCGCAATAACGAAACGTTCATTGCGGAAGGCTCTTCACCTTTCTAATTTTGTCAGCGGCGAAGCCATTCTTTCTACATCTATGTAGAAAGTCCATAAAAGGACAAGCAATAATTTCCTGGGCGAGTCATAAAACAAATTTAGCTACTCGTGTGGGGGGAAGTGGTAAACGATGACTCAATAGGTGTATTAATACGAAAGTCACACACTGAGGTGTATATTTATTTTTTTATAATCGAAATTCCTTTCTATTTTTAAATGCTATAGGTAAGTCTGTGCATATGGTGATTTATTTTTGATACTTACCCCATACAACAGTGTATAATCAAGTGGTACCATGTAACATGCCGTGAATTTTAAGTTTTTATGGATGAGTTGAAGAGAAAATATTCTTAACTAAAAATAAAATATTTTTTAATATACTATTTATTTCTGTTGAATATATTGTATAATTAATGACAAATAATATGAAAAAAAAATCAACTTAACTAACTAAGATAATTAACTCAAGATAAGATAAAGAAATAAAATAAGGATTTAAATAAGTATGTAATGAGGTAAAAGTTGCAACGAATATCTATTTATTGTAGAATAAATTAGAATTTAATTATCAGCAAAAATAAATATGATTCTCAATTAAAAAATCATTCTGGATTCATTTACGGATATTTTAAAGATTAAAATGTTTTTCTTTTATGATGTTTTAAAATCTGTATTTTTTGTTATAACATTTTTTAATTAAATATTTCTTAACAATAAATCAATAAGTTTTAATTTAACCCCAAACAAGGTGAAAAATTATATTTAAAAAAATATTTCAGGTTTGTTTATAAAAATTACAAACAGTTTTATTCCACAAATATTAATTGAAGTCTCTTTAAAAATTATGTTTTGTAACTTTTTGAATTAGTCATGTTTTTCTAACAACAAGGGTAGATGTTTTAGCATTACTTCAAGCGAGATGAAAAAAATAGACCATTTTTAAAAAGTAATTGCAAATTGATATACATAAGTTTTTTTAACTACAACTTGAACTCATCTTTAAAATGATATACAGGTGTGTCACGAGGAAGGGAATTAACTTCATGAGTATGCTGTACACATCAATCTAATTTGAAAAATCTGAAATATGATTATTCTAGTTTTATTTGATTACAAGTTATAGCGATAACATCAATTTTTAAATAATCCTTCCAGGTTGGTATTAAAATTTAAGATTTTGAAACCTAATGTATGCTAGTTTAAAACTTATTCTGGAAAATAGCATACATTATGTCCGGAAATGTCGTGTACAACGGAAGACCACAGATTCCTTGGCCAAAAATATGATGATTTAACGCAATTTACCTGTATACAAAGTCGCTCAGTTTGGCCGCTAGAAGACTTCAAAGATGACATTTTTTTCATTTTTTTTTAAATAAGCTGAAAAATCTTTGTTTGATTGTATTCATTTTTTGACAATGCATTTATACCAGTAGACTACAGCTTTCTGTGAAATAAATCTCGAATTTGACATTTACAGGGTCTTTAAAAACACTGGTGCCATAAGTTATCCATTCAAATCTTTTTAGCGCTCTGTATAATCATTATGATTTTATTTTTGTTGAATAGTTTCTTTAATTTCGGAACTATTTTCTCTCTTTTAAAAAACTGTTTTGGTGAACGGTCTAGCCACAAAAAAATATTTTCAAAATCTTTATAAGCTTGAATCAGCGATGTAGGTTAAAACTAATAAAGTTTATTTTAATAGTTGGATACGACTAATGTTAAAAACAAAAACAGTTTATTATTTAAGTGTCATAGAGCTTCTACCGAAAAAGTCGATATGTTGTTAGTATATGGGTTTTGTAAAAGCAATGGTCGAAAAAGTGTTAGGGTATACAGAGAAAGATTCCCCAACCGCACAGTGCCAAAATACCAAACATTTGGAAGCATCGTTAGACGTCTAATTGTAAGTGAGACTGATAGTTTAAGGAGACGAACTTTTGATTGTGGACGTAAGCGTACTACAAGAACTGTAGACACCGAAGAGCAAATTTTAAATAAAATAGAAGAAGACCCAAAGGAAATTGTAGATGGGTGTGACTGGAGTTGGCGGTTTCTAAATCTCTTGTTCATGACGTTTTAAAAGAACAACCTTTACATCCTCATCATATTCAAAAAGTTGAAGGGCTATTACCTATTGATCCAGAATGCCGTTTAATATTTTGTAGTTTTATTCAAAATCAATAATGGAAAATCCAAATTTCAGTAAGAGAATTTTATTTACCGATGAAGCTACATTCACAAAATCGGGTATAACTAATCTTCATAATGAGCACGTTTACTCTGATGAAAATCCCCTTGCAACAAAGATTAAATCATCAACACGAGTATAAAGTAAATATGTGGGCAGGAATCATTGACAATTTTCTAATAGGTCCAATTATTATACCAGACAACTTAAATAGCAATAATTATTCAACTTTTTTGCGAGAAAGATTACCAACCTTGCTAGAGGATTTGCCTTCATTGCTACGACAAGATATGTGGTTTATGCATGACGGTGCCCCGCCACATTTTTCGTTGGCAGTACGACAGCATTTAAATACTGTCTATGCAAATCGATGGATAGGAAAAGGAAATGATAGCTCTGTTAAATGACCACCAGGATTGTCTGATTCTACACATTGTAAATGTTGAAAACATTGTAAATGTTTCCAACTTCCAACATCCTTTAGAATCCCGCTATTTTACAAAAAGTTCAGTTTAACTTTAGACGTAGAATTAATGCCCGCATACAAGAAATTGGTGACCATTTTGAACATCTATTGTAATTTAGGTAGTTATTTGTTTATTGTTTTTATTTATTTGTTTACTTGTTTTGCTCATTGACTTATTTTTTGATAAAACTTTATTAACCACTCTTTAAATGTCAATTTTTATTACTGATTCAAGCTTGTAAAGATTTTGAAAATATTTTTTGTGGCTAAACCATTCACCAAAATTATGATTATACAGACCCAAGCAGCAAATTGTGTCCGATATCGGGCACAATTTTTTTGAGTCCGAATATCGTCGACACTTATCGGACTTTTTGTGTCCTGTATCCAATTTATAAGAATGTAGCCGCTATGTGTCGACAAACTATGGACGCAGTGTGTCAGAAAAAAATATGTGTCTAAACAGACACATTTTAGATCATGTGTCTAATATGTTTCCATTATGTGTTACTTTCAACTTCAAAACACAATTTAGTCACAGACGAGTGGACACTTAATTGACACAAAGTGCTTGAATTTGTTCTTAAGTTTGCGTTTCTAATTTGTTTCCAGAATGTAAGTAGACGCAATTTAATCCCTTATGAGGCGACACCTAATTGACCCGATGTGCCCAAAATTGTTCTGTGTGCACAGACACTTTTAGGCAACATATCGGGCAAGTTTTGGAAACACGAGTCCAAATTATAGCCCTTATGTTTCTTGTATTACTTTGAACCATTTTCGGAGAATAATTGGTTAAATATCGGACACGTGTTCCTGTTTGGACGCAACCATTAAATCCGCAATATTTTCGTTGAAAAGTTGTGCAAACGAGATGGAAAAAAAGGCGGATATCTATATTTTGCTCTTAATTACAGTATTTGGCGTTAATAAACATAAATATTCGAGTAAATAAGTTTTTTGTGTCACCCCAAATTTCTCCACATTAATTTCTGACAACATTTCTTGAAATTTGTACTAACTAAAAATGTTTGACTTTTTTACTTTGTTAAAAATAATCAATATTTTTGAGGCGCTTTCGTTATTTAAAGGTATCATACACATTATTATCAGAAAATTTGAATCCGCAATATTTTTGAACCCTCAGACATAGCAAAACTTCAATTATAACATACCAGTATAAAATACCTTAGCAGTTAGTACACAATAGTTTATTTAGTGTCGACAATACGTCCATAATGTTTCCAGGGAAAATATAACTTGTACCTATTTAAACACATTTAGCACATAACAGTGCCCTGTCAGGCTGTGTCGACTAAAATTCCACTCATTTGTGTCAGTTTTGTACCTTGATTTACTGCATACAATACCGACGCTTATTAAACACACTTAAATTTGCTTGTAGGAACATAATGAACACATGAAAATCTATTTGGTAATAAAAGAGAAACATTTTGAACACATTAAACGTTCACTTTGGAAACATATACGACACAAATGCGACACATTCTGGAGACATTTTACTACAAATAAAGGCGCATTTTAAACACTAACTTGGGCACATTTTGGGCATTATATTCTACACATTTCTGTCACCATTTTGGACACATTTCCGAAACATAGCGGACAGGGGGTCGACACTGTGCCCTTAAAATGTGTCGTATCCAGGCTTATGTGTCGACACAGTGTCGACGATGTGCCTAAAATTACTGCTTGGGGAGCGTTAAAAAGTTTTGAGTGGATAACTTATAGCACCAGTGTTTTTAAAGACCCTGTAAATGTCGAACTCGAAATTTATTTCACAGAAAGCTGTAGTCCACTGGTATAAACGCATTGCTAAAAAATGAATAAAACCAAACAATGACTTTTCGACTTATTTAAGAAAAATTGAAAAAAAAAAGTCGTCTTTGAAGTCTTCTAGCGGCTAAACTAAGCGACTTTGTATATAAGTAAGTTGGGTTAAATCATCATATTTTTAGCCAAGGAATCTGTGGTTTTCCGTTGTACACGACATTTCCGGACATCTTGTATAAAAATAAATATAGATTGTAATAAAATTGTTGAGTTAATTTCTTTTCAACATCTACGTTCCATAAGTCGCTTATTAGTTGTTCTATCCTAACGACTCTTCCAGCATATTACAGCCCTGGAAATCTAGTTTTCAACGATGTGCTGTAGTCCTCTTTAGCATTAAAAACTTGGAAGCTACATTAAGAGAACTGTCTCAAATACCCCACATATTCTATGTCCATAGCTCCTTTCCTATTTCCTACAGCTATTATTTCCCAATGATTCTTCCAACATATTATATCCCAAACGATATCCGACAATTAGCGACTTTACTTCTAAATCCTTTCAAAATAAAAAAAACTTGGTCTAACTCAAACCATTATTGTGGACAAACCAGTTGAATCAAAATGCCGATAGTTTTATGAATACGTGAGGTATTCTTTTTGTACTTCATAGGATTTCTTTCTGTCGTAAAAAGCACACTTTCATATTTTTTGTTATGGCCACAAAAATCGCAAATTACCCTACTGTGCGATGTGCTGTAGTCCGCCTTAGCTTTAAAATCGTCCATAGCTCCCATATTAGCTATTCTATCGTGACGACTCTTCCAACATATTATAGCTACGGAAATCTAGTTTCCAACGATGTGCTATAGTCCGCTCTAGTACTAAAAACTTGAAAGCTAAATTAATAAAACTGACTCAAATACCCCAGATATTCTATCATCCATAGATCCCTTATTAGCTATTCTATCCTGACGATTTATCTACCATATTACAGCTCTAGAAATCTAGTAAATCCAACTAGAAAGTAAGAAATCATCATATGCTGAATCATCATGTTATGCTTTAATTAAATCTCCATTAAAATAAATAACCGTCAATACTTAAAAATTCATTCCGGGTTTATTTACAAACATTAAAAAACGTTTTTAAACATATTGAAATCTCATTTAATTAAATGACATTGTGAAATTTACGTTGCAGTGACCTTGAAAACACTCATCAAAAATGATTTGATGAATGAATAATTTTTAGTAAATTCTCGATAAAATATTTCAATGATTAATATCCAAAGGAATTTTTTTATTAACAAAACTTTTACGTATGCTATCAAATATAGAACTTTCGGGTCATTTGTTCGTAAATTGCGTTTCGTTATTCGTTCAATATCACCATGGAAATTTCCAGAGACTGCTTACGTGCCGACCTACTCGAACAATCGTTATTTATAGTGCCGTCTCGCTTTTTTCAACGGTAAAGCAAAGGATGGGAATGTTTTTAGGTTTAGCTCCTTGGATCGATGTTGGCCGTGGGGGAACCGCGATAGGCAGCTGTTTTTCTAGAATAATGTGGTGGGGACTCCCAGTATATATAGGTTTGTTTCCCTCACCAAAGTGCAGTTGGTGGTCAAATCGTCTCTCAGTGCGTTCCTGTGTAAGAAGAAAGAACAAAGAAAGAAGAAAATGGCTGTGACGTCGTGGGAGTTCGTTACGTAAAGTTATCAAAAAGAAAACAAAAACAGGATTAGTATCTTTTTTAATTTTTTGTTCGCGGTATTCGTTTATAACTGGCCAGTATAAACGAATATTCGATGAGCGTTTTTTTTTCTGTTAATTGTATTACTATCGTTTCTATTTCTGAATTTATATCTAAGAATCTTTTAAAAAAACTTTCTAAAATGTCGCCATATTGCGAAAACGAGGTCACGCTAATTTCACATTTCGTACAAACGGTTGCGAATTAGCAGGACCGAACTTAATTAATATTTTTTCTCGTACCAATTGATCGTTAATTTCAGAAAACTCTTCTTGAACTCAGCTCCGTTGATATTCTACCCGCAAATAACTAAGTAAAAGTAGTTAACCGGAAGTCGCCATCTTGTCTATTCCGTCGTCCATTTTGTCGGCGTGGCAAATTGATAGGTCAGTTAGAAGCTTGTCCGCTAGATGGCGCCGTAGACGGACGTGAGCTAGCTTTTTCTGACGCAAAACGCAAATTTCTTTTCTCCTACGACCGATCTACACGGATGTGGAAGTTTTATATCGTGTGACTTGAAACGAAACGAAATCGAATCAAATTTGCGTATAATCGTGACTCCTACACTTGAAAAAAAAGTAATCTAGTGGTCCCTGATACACGGTTTCTTGATTATCATATGGACATGAAAGATGATCACGTGATATTCTCTTTGCAATTATTACATTTATTTACTTTATAGGTTTAGATATAGTTATTAACAAAAGAAATTGAAAACAATTGAAAAAAAATATATATATCAAAATAAAAGATGGCGTTTGTAAACGAACAATAGAAAGGTTTCTCAATAAAATATACTTACTACACTTACTAGAGATGATTCTGAGTTATTGTTGATTATTTTGTGCACAATTTTCCCCGTTTCACTAGCCTGAAATAAAGAAAAAAATGTTGCAAGAAAAAAAAAAAAATAAAACAGGATGATTTTTTAGCATTATCATAGCTATAAACGACAACTTTCTAATTACCCGGGACCAGATAGACATAAGTAACAGTAAGTACAAATTTTAAAGTTACGTTACTATATAGCCTTACTTATTTTCGTTATTGATTTGTTACGTTAGGTATTTTTACTAACCAAATTTGTTATTATTTTTCTCTTTATTTAATTTTGTTTTGTTTGATCTCCGTTGTTTAGGCCAAAGACAGAAAAGGTGCACCTATATCTTTTATCAGATTATCGGATATACGCAGGATCCTGCTTAAACAATATATGCGCATAGCTAGCACATAGATACGAGTAATTTTATTACAGTTGCGAATTTATTTATGAACGGTACTTATAACGGAATTTATCTTCTTTACATAAAACTTTTAAATGCGTTTTTATTAAATTTAGGTAATTGTTACAAGATATTAAATGAAACTGATAGATAAAGGAAGCAATTTTAATTGTATACTCGTAAAACCTATATTTCGGGTGTTTCTTATATTTCCGGTAACTTCTTTTGACGGTCTTTTAAATGGCATCAATGTTTTTTAAGTTACGTTAAGTATTATACATTTTTAGAAGCATAATTTCTTTTTAGTAATTGTACTATGATATATATCATATATATGATTTACGATATAATATAACTTAATGGTTATTTTAAAATGTATAAAATTTTATAGTTAAGGTAAAGAAAGTGTCTGAATACTTTTTGCTACACGACTATAACCGCGAAATGTACAATAAATTAATTGAAATCTTTAGATAACCATAAAATTGTTATAATAATTACAATTTATGAAATGATAATTATTTTCAAACCATATTTTCTTCTTTCTCTAAAAGTTTTTCGTAATAAGAAAAAGTAATACAAAAAGAAGGCACTACTTTTACTCTAATAATAAGATATAACAATACTATAATACAGAGGTGGCCACACTTGGTGATGCTTAGAGCCGTATTGAAAAATTAAAAAAATTTTAACAGCATAATCAGAAAAATTCCCTTCAAAAAAAGAGAAAAATCAGAGGTCCAGTAAATTATACCTCCTGATTCCCTTTCATTATACGAAACAAATGTTCTTAAAAATTCAAGAGTATTTAAACAGATTTTACATTTACATGCCCAAAACCTAAAATAGAAAGTACTTATTTATGAATTTTTTTAATTGAGCCGCAATAAAACTCTAAAAGGGCCGGATGTGGCTAGCTGCCGTTTGGCCTCCCTTGCTACAATATATGTATTGGTTATGATATTCAAATGCGATAGCTCTCGAATGTAATTATGATTACTAAAAATGTATAATAAATTGATTTTAAAATCGAAATAGATCTGATTGTGAGATACAATTTTAAATCCTCCATGAAAATTGAATTATTTTAGGTTGATAGTATTTGTTGTTGAACGTATTTAAGAGTGTGTGTTCGATTTTTTTTTTTTATATTTTTCTATGAATGACGAAAAATTATTCATTAAATAGAGTAAGTAAAGAGGAGAGATGTTAAACATATATAGTTTTTACGCAGAATTTTAGAAATGAATTGACTGATAAGTGTTAAAAATATTGATAAAATAATTTTGTAAATATGAAATAAATACTATGATTTATAAAACGGATTTTTTAAAGCTATCTATTGTTGAGTTTTAATAATTAAATATGGGTTTGTCAATAAATGTGTTTATATGAAATTATATATGGAGCGTTTTAAAAATCATTATCATAGTTTAACTACTCGAAAACAATTATACAAAAATATGACTTTTTCGTACAATTTCTATAAAGCTTAAACTTAAGTTTATTGCTGGGTTATGTGTTTATATGAAAATAGATTTATTCTAATTAGGGAACTTTTAATATTCGAGCTGTATTTACTGTAAAAATAATCTTAATAAGAATTGGTCGATTAACGTCGACTGCAATAAAGTAATTAAAAGCGTTTTATAAAATCCTAGTACGTATTCGATATTTGTCTAGAAATGAATAATTACTAATCACAGAAAATAAGCAAAGAATAAAATAATTAAAGTATCCAGTTTATACAGATTTTTAGAAATGAATTGATAGATAAAGTAATAAAAATACTAATAAGGTAATATTGTAAATATGAGATAAATATTGCGATTTTCAAAATGAATTTTTTTAGAGCTATTCTCTACTTTTGTTGAGTTTTAATAATTACATATAGTTTTTTCATTAATTACATTTATATGAAATTATATTTGGAGCGTTTTAAAAACTATTATCGCCATAGTTTAACAACTCAAAAATAATTATGCAAAAATATTACTTCTTCGTACAATTTCTACAAAGCTTAAACTTAAACTTATTGTTGGCTTATGTGTTTATGTGAAAATGGATTTATTCTAATTAAGGAATTTTTAATATTCCAGTAGGATTTACTGTAAAAATAATCTTAATAAGAATTGGTCGATTAATGTCGAATGCAATAAAGTAATTAAAAGCGTTTTGTAAAATCCTATTACGTGTTCGATATTTTTCTAGAAATGAATAATTATTAATCACAGAAAGTAACCAAAGAATAAAACAATTAAAGTATCTAGTTTATACAGATTTTCAGAAATGAATTGATAAATAAAATAATAAAAATACTAATAAAGTAATTTTGTAAATATGAGATAAATACTACGATTTTCAAAATGGATTTTTTAAAGCTATTCTCTACTTGATTTTTAATAATTAAGTATAGGTTTCTCATTAATTACATTTACATGAAAATATATATGAAGCGTTTTAAAAACTATTATCGCTATACTTTAACAACTCAAAAATAATTATGCAAAAATATTACTTCGTACAATTTCTACAAAGATTAAACTTAAGTTTATTATTGGGTTATGTGTTTAGGAGAAAAATAGATTTGCTCTAATCAGGTATTTGATATTCGAATTTACTGTAAAAATAATCTTAGAATAATAATAATAAATCGATTAAGGTTGGATATAATCAAGTAAAAGCATTTTGAAAAAAGTCTATTACATATTCGATATTTTTCTAGAAATGAATAATTGCTAAACAAATAGAATAAACAAAGACTAAAATAATTAAATTATATAGTTTATACAGATTTTCAAAAATGAATCGATTGATAAAGTAACGAATATACTAATAAAGTAATTTTGTAAATATGAGATAAATACTGCGATTTTCAAAAGGGATTTTTCAAAGCTATTCTCTACTGTTGTTGAGTTTTAATAATTAAGTATAGGTTTTTCATTAATTACGTTTATATGAAATTATATTTGAAGCGTTTTAAAAACTATTATCGCCATAGTTTAACTACTCGAAAACAATTATGCAAAAATATTACTTCTTCGTACAATTTCTACAAAGCTTAAACTTAAGTTTATTGGGTTATATGTTTCGGAGTAAAATAGATTTGTTCTAATCAGGTATTTGATATTCGAGCTGTATTTACTGTAGAAATAATCTTAGAATAATAATAATTAGTCGGCTAAGGTTGGATGTAATCAAGTAAAAGCGTTTTGAAAAAACATAGCACATATTCGATATTTTTCTAGAAATGAGGAATAATTGTTAAACAAATGGAATAAACAAAGAATAAAATAATGAAAGTATCTAGTTTATATAGATTTTCAGAAATGAGTTGATAGATAAAATAACAAAAATACTAGTAAAATAATTTGGAAATATGAGATAAATACTGCGAGTTTCAAAATGGACTTTTTAAAGCTATTCACTACTTTTGTTGTGTTTTAATAATTAAGTATAGGTTTTTCATTAATTACATTTATATAAAATTATATTTGGAACGTTTTAAAAACTATTATCGCCATAGTTTAACTACTCGAGAATAATTATACAAAAATATGACTTCTTCGTACAATTTCTACAAAGCTTAAACATAAGTTTATTATGGGGTTATGTATTTACGAGAAAATAAATTTGTTTTAATCGGGTGTTTGATATTCGAGCTATATTTACTGTAAAAATAATCTTACAATTAGAATAATAATAGTGATTATTAAGGTTGTTAATTAATAGTAATTTCATCAAGGTTGGATATAATCAAGTAAAAGCGTTTAGAAAAAACCTAGTACATATTCGATATTTTTCTTGAAATGACGAATAATTGTTAATCACATAAAATAAACAAAGAATAAAATAATTAAAGTATCTAGTTTATCCAGATTTTCAGAAATGAATTGAGTGATAGTAAAACTAAAAATAATTTTGTAGATGAGATAAATATGATGGTTTAGAAACTGGATTTTTCTGAATTGCGCATCGATTTTTAATAATAAAACTTATAATTTCATTTTACATAAATACAAGAAAATTGTTAATGAACCTAAGTTTTATTATTTGAAGCGTTTTATAAAAGTCTATTATCTTCGATAGTATAACTATTCAAAACCAATTGACTATTTTTTTCATCAAATTAGAATTATTATTATTTTTATTTTTTTTATCATAGTTTAATTATTCGAAAATAATAATGCAAAAATATTACTTCTTTGTACAATTTCTACAAAGCTTAAAACAAATTTATTATTGGGTTAAGAGATTAACAGAAAAATAGATTTTTTTTTCTAATTAGGTATTTGATATTCAAGCTGTATTTACTGTAAAAATAATCTTAGAGTAATAATAATTAATCGATGAAGGTTGGATATAATCAAGTAAAAGCGTTTTGAAAAAACCTAGTACATATTCGATATTTTTCTAGAAATGACGAATAATTGTTAAACAAATAGAATAAACAAAGAATAAAATAATTAAAGTATCTAGTTTATATAGATTTTCACAAATGAATAATTGACAGATAAAGTAACAAAAATACTAATAAAGTAATTTTGTAAATATGAGATAAATATTGCGATTTTCAAAATGGATTTTTTAAAGCTATTCTCTACTTTTGTTGAGTTTTAATAATTAAGTGTAGTTTTTTCATTAATTACATTTATATAAAATTATATTTGGTGCGTTTTAAAAACTATTATCGTCATAGTTTAACTACTTGAAAATAATTATACAAAAATATCACTTCTTCGTACAATTTCTACAAAGCTTAAACTTAACTTTATTATTGGGTTATGTGTTTACAAGAAAAATAGATTTGTTCTAATCAGGTATTTGATTTTCGAGCTGCGTTTACTGTAAAAATAATCTTGATAAGATAATCTTGATAAAATAAGTCTTGATAATCTTGATAAAAATAAGCTTGAACTTAAATTGATTATTATGTTATGTGTTTAGGAGAAAAATAGATTTATTCTAATTAGGAAATTTTTAATATTCGAGCTGTATTTACTGTAAAAATAATCTTAGAATAATAATAATTAATTGATTAAGGTTGGATATAATAAAGTAAAAGCGTTTTGTAAAATCCTAGTACATATTCGATATTTTTTAGAACTGACGAATAATTACTATTCACGTAGAATAAACAAAGAATAAAATAATTTAAGTATCTAGTTTATACAAATTTTCAAAAATAAATTGAATGATAAAGTAACAAAAATACTAATAAAATAGTCTTTTAAATACTAGATAAATACTGTGATTTTTAAAATGGATTTTTAAAGCTATTCTCTACTTTTGTTGAGTTTTAATAATTAGGTTTTTTATTAATTAGATTTATATGAAATTATATTTGGAGCGTTTTAAAAACTATTACCGCCATAGTTTAACAACACAAAAACAATTATCCAAGAATATTACTTCTTCGTACAATTTCTACAAAGCTTAAACTTAAATTATTGGGTTATGTGTTTAGGAGAAAAATAGATTTGTTCTAATCAGGTATTTGATATTCGAGTAGTATTTACTGTAAAAATAATCTTAGGATGATAATAATAATAAATCGATTAAGGTTGGATATAATCAAGTAAAAGCGTTTTGAGAAAAGCCTAGTACACATACGATATTTTTCTAGAAATGACGAATAATTGTTAAACAAATAGAACAAAGAAATAATAAAATAATTAAAGTATCTAGTTTATACAGATTTTCAGAAATAAATTGAATGACAGTAAAACTAAAAATAATTTTGTAGATGAGATAAATATGATTGTTTAGAAGCTGGATTTTTCTGAATTGCGGATTGATTTTTAATAATGAAACTTAGGTTCGTTAACAATTTTCTTGTATTTATGTAAAGTAAAAGTATATTTGAAGCGTTTTATAAAAGTCTATTATCTTCGATAGTTTAACTACTCAAAACCAATTTATTTATTTACTATGTTTTCACCAAATTAAAACTATCTATTTTTTTTTGATAAAATAAAATTTCTCCAAATCTTACATTTATTATCGAGTTATATGCTTATATGAAAATAAGTCGTTCCTATTAGAGCGTTCTATAAAATGTGATATTAGGCCGTATTTACTATAAAAACAATCGTAGAATACTGAAGATTGATTGATAACATTGAATAAATATATAAGACGTTTTATAAAATATTATGCAGTTCATTAACTGTAAAATAATTACACAAATATTTTTTTTATAAATAAGGTAATCTGAATTCTTCTATAAATTAAAAGTTTCAGTAAATGCGACAATTTGAATTCTTTTATAAATTAAAAAATTACGTTTTTCAAAAAAGAGGTTAATTTTATTTCTTTTAAATGCGTTTTTTATAAATTTAGGTAATTGTTACAAGATATAAACGAAACTGATAGATAAAGGAAGCAATTTTAATTATATATTCATAAAACCTATGATATTTCGGGTGTTTCTTATATTTCCGGTAACTTTTTTGACGGTCTTTTAAATGGCATCAACATTTTTTAAGTTACGTTAGGAAGTACATTTTTAGAAGCATAATTTCTTTTTAGCAATTGAATGAACTATGATATATATCATAACATATGTATTTGATTTACGATATAATACAACTTAATGGTTATTTTAAAATGTATAAAATTTTATAGTTAAGATAAAGAAAGTGAAAATATAAATATACCTGTCGACATAATATAAGTTCTTTCAGTACCTTTAGTAACAAGCTAAGTACTCCTTACGTTCTGTAATATAGACAATGTAAACGAAAATATCTATGAAAATATGAACCAAATAGATTTTCTAAGCGGAGACTAAAAAATCCATTTATCTTGGGCTATTATTTATCCCCAGTGTTCTTTGTCCCATAATTCTTAAAAAAGTCGTGTGTTGTAGGTAGTTTTATTGTCTTGTATGTCGAGAGATAGGCATGAATAATGATATCGTACAAGCATAAATATAGTATGTCCACTTTTTTCATTTTGGGGTAGTTTGATATTTTACATCAATACATATGTAAATCAATCAATTAATATTTTACATAATGATCATTTTACATAAATTTCTAAAAATTTTTTTTACATATTTTTAAATCTTACAATCAGTTATTTCAAGTTTTAATGTGTTTCAAATTAATTACCGGAAAATAAGTACTTAATTGAATATGATTTAAAAATATACTTACTTATTTGGGGCTTAATTAGAATTATCAATTTATTACAGATAATTTTGAGTATTTGAAATTAAGACGTCACATTATTTTACTGGATAAGAAAAAAATAAATAAATAAAGATGTTCTCATTCAAACACTTTATAAATAATTACATTTATATAAGACATAAGAAGAAATGTCTAGTACTTCATAAAAATGCAATTTAAATATGGTAATCTGAAGTCTTCTAGAGATTAAAAAGCTTCTACAGATTCTGAATTTTAATTTATTGAGTTAGATGATTGAGTTACTGTAATCGAACATAAATGATCGTGTTTGGCGCGTTTCATAAAATATGATATTCCGATCTTTTTTATTACAGCGGCTAATATAGAACGCGATAAAGGAATAAGCTAATGTCTTTACTACCATTAAACCCCATTTATATAGGATTTTAAAGGCATAAATTAATGTACTAAAGTTTTAAAATTTAATTTCATGCGTTTAAGTGTTATTAGAAAAATTATTAACAAAGTCAAATTTAAAAACGTTGAATACGATTAAACAACTTATTGTTAGTATATTATTATTAAAAGATATTGCTTTCAACTATGAATAAACTTACGGGTGATTTAATTAAGAACGAATGTGAAGAACAAACATTGCGGTACTTAATAATGATGTAATATAAAAATTAATGATTACTAAAGAGTACTAAAAAGTCTTCAAGTTTAATTTCATGGGCTTCAGTACTATTATTAGTATTAATAATAATCTTGTCAACTTTTAATAAACTTGCAGCTTATCTAATTAAAAACGAATATAAAGAACATAAAATGCGGTATTTAGTAATGATGTAATATAAAATGAATTACTATTAAATGAGTACTAAAGAGTACTAAAAAGTCTTGAAGTTTAAAATTATGCATTTAAGTATTATTAGAAAAATCAATAATAAAATCAAATTCAAAAATGTTGAATGCGATGAAATTACTAAGAATAAGTATTATCATTAGTATTAATAATAACCCTTTCAACTTTTAATCAACTTACAGGTTATCTAATAAAAAAACGAATATAAAGAACAAAAAATGCGGTATTTAGTAATGATATAATATAAAAATGAATTACTACTAAATGAGTACTAAAGAGTACTAAAAAGTCTTGAAGTTTAAAGTCATGCGTTTAAGTATTATTTAGAAAAATCAATAATAAAATCAATTTCAAAAACGTTAAATGCGATGAAATGACTAAAAAATAAGTCTTATTATTAGTATTAATAATAATCCTTTCAACTTTTAATAAACTGACGTTATCTAATCAAAAACGAATATAAGGAACATAAAATGCGGTATTTAGTAATGATATAATATAAAAATGAATTACATACTACTAAGTAAATGAGTACTAAAGAGCATTTAAAAGTTTTGAAGTTTAAAATCATGCATTTAAGTATTATATTAGAAAAATCAATAATAAAATCAAATTTAAAAACGTTGAATGCGATCAAATGATTAAGTATTGTTATTAGTATTAAAAATAATCTTTTCATCTTTTAATAAATTTACAAGTTATCTAATTAAGAACGAATATGGAAAACAACCTTTGCAGTATTTAATAATTATGTAATATAACAATAAATCACTACTAAATGAGTACTAAAGAGTATTAAAAAGTCAAAGTTAAAAAAAGTTTAAACTCATGCGTTTAAGTATTATTAGAAAAATTAATAATAAAATCAAATTCAAAAACATTGAATGCGATGAAACCAAGCATTATTATTAGTATTAAAAATAATTCTTTTAATAAACTTACAGATTATCCAATCAAGAATGAATATGAAGAACAATATGGCGGTAGTTAATGATGTTATATAAACTTAAATTTTTATTGAGTGAAAATCAAATATCAGATCCTTTCTACCAGTCGATAATTGGTAAATAAATAGGCTTTTGTAATGTACTTCTACTGGTTTTTAGTGTCTAAAGTGCTACTAGTTACGGCTTTTCGTCATCTTCGGGCAGCTTTCCAAAAAATAATTTACATCAATTTTAATTTCAATTTACTCCGATATATATTAACATTTAAAATTCAAAGTTAAGACGATTAACAATGCACGTGTTTATAAAAATGTTATAGAACGTAATGAGTATGCATTATTTTAAATAACACAAAGTTTAAAATTGATGTAAATTATTTTTTGGAAAGCTGTCTGATGATGGCGAAAAGCCGAAACTAGTAGCACTTTCGACAATAAAATCCAGTAAAAGTACAGTACAAAAGTCTATTTATTTATTAAATTTTTATCTTTTAAAATATATTTAAATTGGTATATTAACTAAGTAATTGGAAAGTCCTTTGAATATAAACGGTTATTATGGACTATTGTTGAAATTACGTAAGTTCGTTCGTTCCGCTCGATACTAATTGCTATATAAATTAAACATTTATTCTCGAATGTTAAGACGTTCCAAAAGTCCACTTATCCACGTTTATTATCCACTTAAAATTGTCCATTTTGTGAAGAACTCCTATTAAAGTTCCATTAACTACTTAAATCAATCACTTTCCGTTCCATTATTCATTCACCTTTAAATTACTCAATCTTTTCAAGTTTCCTTTCACTTTTTATTACTGACTCCTTCAAGTGTATTCTTTCCAATTCGGTCACAATTCACCGAATCCGTTTCACTTTAAAACTTTATTCACAATTTTTTCTCCAATCCAATTTTTTACTTTCCAGTTTTCACTTTGCTCTTTTTATCGCTCTCTTTCGCTATTCTTAGTACTTCACGAATACCTACAGTGTGTCCGTTTTTAGCTTCTCTCACGACAACACTACTTTTGAATTGTTCTCATCGTGCTTCATTTCATTTTTAAATTGGCTTCCAATTCCGTACGCTTCTGGTTCTTAATATCTTTGGATTGTATTAAAAATCTCGCTTAAAATGTTTTGTACACAACTGTTCCATTATGCATTCGCATTTTTTACGCTAAATTTAATACTTATTAGTAATAATTTCGATATCATTTTACGATTTTTGCGAGACGTTGATGTTTGATTAAATACTGTGGTTTTTACTTTTCTAATTAATGTGCATTTGTAAATTATGCAGTCTACTAATCGAGGTTTTCCGCTTTGTTTATGTTAGGCTTTTTTAATTAAATTATTGATTGCTTTATCTGTAGATTAATTCATCTGTATTATTCCAATAATATTTTTTAATAGTTGATTTTATCTTTCAAGGTTTATGTGGTATTATTTGTGGTATATTATTTATTGTGGTTAATATATTTGTTTCCTAATGAAATAATTGATAAAATAACATAAATTGTACAGTTATATTATTAAGTTTTTAAATAGGAGAAAAATCTAAAGTCTAAAATTCTAAAATTATTTTTTAAAAATTCTGATTTATGCCACATTAAGATGTTCAGATTTTAATTCATTTAGTAACATCATTAATGATGATTATTATAGTGAAATGTAACAAAAATCGCGTAATAAACGGTTGACGAATGGTTATCTGGTAGTATTTAATGACTAATTCATGTGATTAATAATTATTTAAAATATTTATTTACATACGGAAATTATAAAAGTTATTTTAAAGATTTCAAGTTTAAAACAGGTTTTACGTTTACATTGATAATAATTAATGATTCATTTAAAATAATTATAAAATAGATTAAAAGAACTAATTCGCTTTAATAAGATAGCAAAAACGGTATAATTAAGACATTCAAGACAGAAGATTATAAAATGATAAAAACCGGATAAAATTCATTTTTATTTTAGATACCAATTTTAAAAACGTTTAAAGTGTAAAGAGTTTAAAGCTCAAATTTTAAAACAAATTTTAATTTCAAAATGAAATCAGACTTTTTTACGATTTTTATAAAATCACTGAAATACCAAATTAATATAAAAAAAATGTTAATATAAAATGTAAATTAAAGTGAATATAAGTATGTTATAGTGAAAATAAAATGATTAAGTGGGATAGTGCGATATGTTAATTTGAATATATACGCTCCATTAATTATAATAAATGTTTTATGAAAATTATGATTAATTATAAAAATAATAAGACTGAATAAAAGATAAATTAATTTTATATTTCTTATTACAACCTATTTATATTATTGAGATTCAAATAAGATATATTTTTCGATGTATCTAAAGTTCGACTGACTTAATTAATGAAACGGATATTTTTTTATAACTAATCTAAAAATAAAAAATCAAAGATAAATTAATATAATAAACAGGGGCCCCTGAAAAGATTATTTTAAAGATTTCCGCTTTAAAAGGTTAACATGTTTATACACATTTATTAAAAAAAAATAATTTAATCTTAAATAACATAAGCACCGTGCTTTTATTAATGGGTTGATCGATTGGTTCCTTATTGTCTTGCAATGCTACAAAACGAAAGCAGCTAACAACCACGTTTTATTAGCCGAATTGGTTTCGTAGATCTACGTAGAAGCAATCACAGCATATTTTTCTCTATTATACGGTTTGCGTCTTGTGTGTGTTGTTTACAAATTCGCAGCTTGTGTCCCACATCTAAATGTTTTTTTTAAATATACCTATTTCTTTTTTTGGGTATCCCCTTTCGGTAACTATTCCCAAAATGGTTGGTTGCACTGCTTATTATTTTAGATAGGCTATAAATAATTTCGTTTACAAGAAACGAAAATGTTCTGTTCCTTTTACTAAAAAAGAAGTAAATATCATCACGTTTTCCCATCGCTAAGCCAGGAGAACACTTTGGTGTTATTTTTAAATTAACATTTTTATTACCTACTTATTGCTTTGCATGGATTTTTATCAAATGTGTCCAGCTTTTTAGCTGCATAGAATTACAAGAGAAATTCCTGAATTCCAAGGGTTTTTTTGGATATATTTTTGGGGTATATAAACGAAATGTGTGGATTTAATTAATTATATTTCACATGATCGCTTTGCATGGATGTTTTTTCTGTATTCTCTCGTATAGAAATTCAATTATTCATTATTACAAATTATTAAATAAATTTACCAAGGCGTATATTATATCAATGAAAATATACTTTATGTACGATTCTTCCCCTTGATTTTTTGTCTTAAATTCTTTTTTAATAATCGCATGCAATTCGTTTATAAAATTTTTTCTATATTTGTGTCTATTGATGTTTTATAAACAACCTAAAATACAAATGAATTATAGAAATATAAAGAAATTAAAGTTTTACACGAATTAATTACGAAAAAAATCGATCCAATTTTTTTCTCAATCTTTCGCATGGGTTTTATTTCATCTCCTCTTTTTTATATATATGTGTTTATTGTTCTTTCTTACATTTTTACCTCGTACCTGTGGTTTTACAAACCCAATTTTACTCTAAGTGTTTGTTTCCTTTTATATCAACCATAGAGAGTTATTATATACATTGTACTTACATTTTTTAAAGTATGTTTTATGTGTGTGGACGATTTGAAAAGTTAAAAAAGAAAAAATGCAGACTCCCTACGCTTCGCATGTTTTTCAAATTTTTAATAAGAATTTTTTATTATAAAAAAACAAATCGATATTTTCTTTAAAGAAATTTTAATGCGAACATAAAAGTATTAATCATCGAAAATTTTGCATGGTTTTTACTGTTTTATATTTGTGTAGTGTGATATTTAAAGAAATAAGATTTATATTTAAATATTGAGGTTGAGAGTATTTAATTAAATTTGTCTATTGATGATTGAAAATCAAAAGTAGAGCATAGTTAGAACTTTATAAAATTATTAATTAACAAATAGTGAGATAAATTGATTTTATATGAAATTCAACAATCAACTTTTTATAATTCCATAAAAAATGGGTGAATGGAATAATCAAAAATAATTCAATTGAGAAATGTCTTAACTCATTTTTGTGTGAATTTTTATCAGAATGAATCAAACATCTCCTATTTATCCATTTCTATATATTTATTTTTTATATTATATTACATTATTTAATTTCAAAATGTAAAAATTTGATTTTACTTAATTTACTTTTTCTTAATCTTGATTGAAGAGTTTAAGAAGAGAGAGAGAAATTTAAATGCGTGATTGCTATTTGTTGATACACAAAAAGTGAATGTGTTACACGTAAAAAATAGCTTCCTGTTTCGTTGAAAGAATACCTTTAGCCCCAAATCCTTAAAATGGATATTTGTAAAGTGTTTCCGGTGTGATTAGAAATTGAAAATGAGAGTTATGTAAAAGTATGTAAACCTGGCACAATAGGAGTGTGTTACATTTGATCGTGTTTGCCCCGTTAAATTGCAATTTATAGTGTGCTTATTGTATTTTGAATTACGTGACCAATTACGTTAAATGGTTGAAGTATTAGAAGCAAAAAAAGCTTGCCACTTTGTGTGTATGAAAATACTGTTGAAGAATGGAAAGATATCACCACCGTATTGTTTTTCTTTTAAATAGTTATGTATGCCACATTTATCGGATTGAGGCTTGCTTGGTACGCGAATAGAAAGAGTAAAAATGGGCAACATAGAAGAATGCGTTATATGGCTGTCGTGTGCTATCTAGTTTACCTTCTTGATAACAATTTTAGCGGATCTTGTTTTTTTATTCTGATAAATCTAGATTATCTTGTTAACGATTTAGAGTATACCTTAACAAACCTCTTAAAGAAACTTTTGTTTGCTTCCTTCGCAAATGCACCGACATTTTTACATACATAGTACGAAAAATTCGAGTGTTAAAATTAAGAATGAGCGCTTGATTTTGAATCAAATTTCTGTACAGTTGAAAGATGATTTTACCATAGATTGGAAATGCGTGCGTTTACGTTTATACATAAACATACCACATTGAGAAAGTTTGAAGTATTGTATCTGATGGTTGGGAAATGTTTTTATAGAGAATTGATTATATCGTATGGTTGGAGATGATTCGAAAACATAGCTTGTTGAAAATCTACAGAAAAAATATAGTTTTTTGAATTTAGAAAGTATGTAGCCAATATTTTTATTAGACGTGATTTTTCTTCCCTCCTTTTTTATTGAGAGTATGTAATGTTTGGTAATTTGAAGTCGATCTTAATCTGAATGAGTTAAGCTTTTTTGTGAGTGAAAATAGAAGATATTTGAAGAGGAATAATTTTGAGGTGTGCCTTATTAATTAAATATATAATTTACGAAAAACGTAGGAATTCATAAATAACTCGATAATTAAGATATATCTATCAATTTTGTATTATTTATGGGCGAAATAATGAATTATGAATACATAATTTGAAATCCGTCATTTAAGATGCATTACGTATATCGTATTATCACTTTTTTTCGTAAATTTTTTCTATAGAATTAAAAGGATCATTAGAAGACCGAAAAAGTAACGTAAAATATTACGAAGTACATTTTACATACACAGTACGAAAAATTCGAGTGTCTTAAAATTAAGAATGAGCGCATGATTTTGAATCAGATTTATTTCTGTATAGTTGAAGGATGATTTTACCATAGATTGGAAATGCGCGCGTTTACGTTTACATAAATATACCACATTGAGAAAGTTTGAAATATTGTATCTAATGGTTGAAAAATGCTGATTTTGTAGAGAATTGATTATATCGTATGGTTGGAGATAATTTGAAAACATACATTGCTTGTCGAAAATCTACAGAGAAAATGTAGCTTTTTGGAAATTAGAAAGTATGTAGCTAATATTTTTATTAGATGTGATTTTTGTTCCCTCCTTTTTTATTGAGAGTGTGTAGTGTTTTGGTAATTTGAAGTCGATCTTGATCTGAATGGGTTAAGTTTTTTTATGAGTGAAAATAGAAGATATTTGAAGAGGAATAATTTTGAGGTGTGCCTTATTAATTAGATATATATTATTTACGAAAAACAAGTAGGAATTCAATTTTATATTATTCATAGGCGAATGATGAATTATGAATACAGCACAATTTGAAGTTCGTCACTTAAGGTGTATTACGTTTATTATATTATCACTTTTTTTCGTAAATTTTTTCTATAGAATGAAAAGGATCATTAGAAGGTCGAAGAATTAATGTAAAATATGAAAACATCGTTCATCCTAATGTTTACTTTTTAATTATTTAAGAAATTGTTTATTTATGAAAGAGGAAAAAATTCAAAAAACATCATTTAGTGCGATTTATTATAAGTATAGATTTTGATGCTTTGTAAATCTTCTTTATAATTCCACTCATCTTGAGATTATTACTCCTTATTGCAAGAAGACTTAGGTAATTGAAGTAAAGCGATATTGTACTTTATAATTTCTGGGTAAATTAAGTTTTTTTAAACCTACAAAGAAATGATCCGAACTTTATTTCATCCTTTAGGGTGTTATATTATGGATATACATTTTAATGTCTTATCACAATTTCTTTACAATTAAAACGGTCATTAGAAAAATTTAAGGATTGCATAGTAAATGAAGACGCAAGAGAAAAATTTTGCTATATTAATGCAAACTCCTTATTTTAAATGAAATATATCTTCCAAGAAAGGATAATCAATCGTAATGAATGAAGTTTTACTTTTTATTGTAAAAAGTATATGAAACAGGAAGGAATTACAAAGATTTAAATTCATCATTTGGTTTGTTATGTTAGGAATATAAATCTTTAAGAATTTCCTCTTTAAGTTTAAAAGGATCAGTAGAATACTGAATATTATTGTTGTTTATTACAAAAATACTTTAATCAAAGTAGAATGAAGATATGATTTGGAGGTAGTATAAAATACTATTCTAAAACCATAAATAAATTACGTTGAGCCCATTTTATCATTTAGGGTATCGTAATATGGTAATAGAATTTGATTATTATCGGATTTTTTTTCTTTTGAATGACGAATATTATTAGAAAACTGAAGAATTATTGTACTAAGTGAAGAGGCTTTATTATATATTATTTACTGTTAAAGTTTGGTAACAAGAAGAATTTAAAGAGACTTAATTTCTTTCTTTAGTCTGTTATATGTATTGCGTTTATAGATTTTGATATCTTGTGAAACAATACTGAAAATTATTATAGAATATAATAAATAGTATTACAAAACACAAATTGAAGCAAAGCGAACTTTCTTCCCAAAGAAATAACGATTTACGGTGTCATATTATGGATATAAATTTTAATGTCTTATCACAATTTGTTTACAATGAAAACGGTCATTAGAAAAATTTAAGGATTGTTATAGTAAACCAAGATTTGAGAGAAAAAAATTGCTATATTACTGCAAACTCCTTATCTTAAATAAAATATATCGTTCAAGAAAGGATAATCGTAATGAATAAAATTTTACTGTTTATTACAAAAAGTATATGAAACAGAAAGAAATTACAAAGTTTTAATTAAATTCTTCATATGGCTTGTTATATTAGGAATATAAATCTTTAACAATTTATACCATACCATATTTAGAAACAGGAAAGAATCAAGAAACATCGTTTAGTGTGATTTATTATAAGTGTACATTTTGATGCTTTGTAAATCTTCTTTGTAATTACATTTATCTTGAGATTATTACTCCTTATTTCAAGAAGACTTAGGTAATTGAAGTAAAGCGATATTGTTCTTTGAACTTTCGGGATAAATTAAGTTTTTTAAAACCTACAAAGAAATGAGGCAAACCTTTAATGTCTAACCACAATTTCTTTACAATTAAAACGGTCATTAGAAAAATTTAAGGATTATCATAGTAAACGAAGACTTGAAAGAAAAATTTTGCTATATTACTGCAAACTCCTTATTTTAAACAAAATATATCGTCCAAGAAAGGATAATTGTAATGAATGAAATTTTGCTTTTTATTATAAAAAGTATATGAAACAGGAAGGAATTACAAAAATTTAAATTCTTCATTTGGTTTGTTATATTAGGAATATAAATCTTTAACATTTTCCTCTTTAAATTTAAAAATATCAGTAGAATACTGAAAAGTATTATTCTTTATTACAAAAACATTTTAATTCAAGTAGAATGAAGATATGATTTCGAAATAATATAAAGTACTTCTAAACCATAAATAAATTACGTTGAGCCCATTTTATCGTTTAGGGTGTCGTAATACGCTAATAGGATTTGATTATTATCGGGTATTTTTTTCTTTTGAATGACGAATATTATTAGAAAACTGAAGAATTATTATACTAAGTGAAGAGGCTTTATAATTATATATTATTTACTGCTAAACTTTGGCAACAAGAAGAAATTAAAGAGACTTAATTTCATTCTTTAGTCTGTTATATGTATTACGTTTATAGATTTTGATATCTTGTGAAACAATACAGAAAATTATTATAGAATATAATAAAAAGGTATTACAAAAAACAAATTGAAGTAAAGCGAGCTTTCTTCCCAAAAGACCAGAAAACTAGTGGAACTTTTCATTTCTTTCTACATCTTATAAGAATTTTGTCCTTCACAATAAAAAGGATTGTTACAAGACTGAAGCATTATTTTTGTATATGAAGACCACCTATTAATTAAATATTTATTTCTTAAGACTAAAACGAAATATATCTAGCATTCTCTCTATCTAGAAACAGGATAAAATAAAAAGACTTAATTTCATGATTTAAATAAGATGTTATAATTACATTTTTATATCTTGTACATTTTTCTCTTTAGAATGAAACGGATATTATACAATATACAAATATTGATAGATATACAATGTTATTTTCATCACTAAAAAACTAATTGAAGCAAATCTTTATGAAATACCTTTATGTCGAGGTAATATAAAACAAATCAAGCGAATTTCATTCCGCCTTTTATCGGACCATAAACATATGAATAAAGGTTTTGATATCTTATTATTCTTTAGAATGAAAATAATTGAAATTGAAGAATTATTCCGCGTCAGAAAGACATCTTCCCAAATGTTTACATACCATTACTAAAACTTCTCTACAAACAAGAAGAAATTAAACAGACTTAATTTCATCGTTTATTCTTTTGTAATAATACATTTATAGATTTTATTTATCTTATAAATTTTCCCCTATAGAATTAATTGAATTATTCGAACATTGGAAATTGAAGAATTATTACAGGACAGAAAAGTATCTTCCCAAATGTTTACATACCATTACTAAAACTTCTCTACAAACAAGAAGAAATTAAAGAGACTTAATTTCATCGTTTCTTCTTTTGTAATAATACATTTATAGATTTTATTTATCTTATAAATTTTCCCCTATAGAATTAATTGAATTATTGGAACATACGAAACATCACTTTAATTCAAGCAGTGAGTCTAAAATCAAGCGGATTTCATTTCTTAATAATTTACAGTGTCATTATTTCAAATGTAGATTTAATATCTTATTGGAAATGTTTTGTTTAGAATGAAAAGGATCCTTAGAAGACTGAAGCATTATATGAGTATATGAAGAACATCTTAACAAGTATTTACTTTTGGTTACTGAACCTGCTTATTTTTCTTTATCTAGAAATAGGATAAAATAATTTAATATCATTGCTAATATGGGTTATTACGAAATAAAACGTTAGATTACAACAATTATGCAAAATTACTTTTTTTAGAAAAAGAAGAAATCAAGCAAACTCTTTCCTCGTTTACCCTTGTACTTTTTTCTCTCTTTAGATTGACTCACAATCAGATAATCAGAAGATTGGAGGATTACTGTATAAAATAAATAGAATGACTTTTAATTAACCCATTTAATATACGAATCTTCCCACACATCTTTCTTAGCAGTTTCAGTGTCTACTTTTTATTTAAAGAAAAGTTTAACATGTTTTAATATTGTAAATTATTAGATTTTCGACGAATAACTTATAAGAAGTTATGATCGGTTTAAGTGTCTTATAAATACAAGCGGATATAAAAACATTAATGACAAAACCTAAAATATCAAGAATTCATAAAAACGTAAAAAAGGTTATATTTTTAGAACGATTTTAAAATTATATAGATTAAGGTAAAATATCTCGTATATTGGAAATAAATCAGCTCCACACTTTTATAGTAAAAAACGAATCCTTGTCTTAAATACAATGAAGGTTTAGATGTGTTGGATTTTTTTGAGCGTAAAAAACAAGATTTAGAATATATAAGTGATTGAAGATGATTAAACTGATACGGAAAGTACAAATCAATGAAAACTGTTTTGGAGGCGATTATAAAATGTTTATGATAAAATTTACATCGTTAACTGCATAATTATCGGTTGTTTCGTTAACTGGCAAAAAGTTACATTACGTGTTATTACAATAAAGTACTTTGGAAAAGTTTAAATTGAAAACGTGAAAGGATGTTGAATAGTATAGCTCGTATTTTTTAAGATTATTGATTTCTATTGGTTATCAGCGTTAAAAATTGGTTTAAATAGATACAAGAACTTTGTTGAAATAGATATAACGTGGAAGGTACAAATCGATAAAAATTGTCTTTGACGCGATTATAAAATTTTGTCTTCTTTCCTCTCAACTGCAGTTATTTATAATAAAATTGATGTCGTGAATTGCATAAAGTATTATGGGTTATATCGTTAACTGGCAAAAAATTACATTTCATGTTATTACAATGAAGTACTTTGGAAAAGTATAAATTTAAAACATGAAAAGATGTTGAATATTATAGCTCGATTTTTTTAAGATTATTGATTTCTATTGGTTATCAGCGTTAAAAATTTGTTTAAATAGATACAAAAACTTTGTTGAAATAGATAGAACATGGAAGGTACAAATCAATGAAAATTGTCTTTGACGCGATTATAAAATTTTGTCTTCCTTCCTCTCAACTACATTTATTTATAATAAAATCTATGTCGTAAATTGCATAAAGTATTATCGGTTATATTATCGACTGGCAAAAAATTACATTACGTATTAAAATAAAGTACTTCGGAAAAGTTAAAATTTAAAACATGAAAAGATAGATAGAACGTGGAAGGTATGAATCAATGAAAATTATCTTTGACGCGATTATAAAATTTTATCTTTCCTCAACTACATGTATTTATAATAAAATCTATATCGTAAACTGCATAAAGTATTATCGGTTATATCGTTGACTGGCAAAAAATTACATTAGGCCTTATTACAATAAAGTACTTTGGAAAAGTATAAATTTAAACCATGAGATGTTGAATATTATAAGTCGTATTTCTTAAGATTATTGATTTCTATTGGTTATCAGCGTTAAAAAATTGTTTAAATATGTACAAGAACTTGGTTGAAATAGATAGAAAGTGGAAAGTACAAAGCAATGAAAATTGTCTTTGACGCGATTATAAAATTTTGTCTTCTTTCCTCTCAACTACATTTATTTATAATAAAATCTATGTCGTAAATTGCATAAAGTATTATGGGTTATATCGTTGACTGACAAAAAATTATATTACGTGTTATTACAATAAAGTACTTTGGAAAAGTTAAAATTAAAAACATGAAAAGATGTTGAATATTATAGCTCGAATTTTTTAAGATTGATTTCTTTTGGTTATCAGCGTTAAACATTTATTTAAATAGATTCAAGAACTTTGTTGAAATAGAACGAGGAAGGTACAGCTCAATAAAAATTGTCTGACGCGATTATAAAATGTTGGCTTCTTTCCTCCCAACTACATTTCTTTAAAGTAAAATCTATGTCGTAAATTACATAAAGTATTATCGGTTATATCGTTGACTGGAAAAAGTTATATTACGTGTTATCACAATGAAGTACTTTGGAAAAAAAGTATAAATTGAAAACATGAAAAGATGTTGAATATTATAGCTCGTATTTTTTAAGATTATTGATTTCTATTGGTTATCAGCGTTAAAAATTTGTTTAAATAGGTACAAGAACTTTGTTGAAATAGATAGAACGTGGAAGGTACAAACCAATGAAAATTGTCTTTGGCGCGATTATAAAATGTTGTCTTCTTTCCTCTCAACTACATTTATTTATAATAAAATCTATGTCGTAAATTGCATACAGTATAAGGTACGAATCAATGAAAATTGTCTTTGACGCGATTATAAAATTTTGTCTTTTTTCCTCTCAACTACATTTATTTATAATAAAATCTATGTCGTAAATTGCATAAAGTATAATGGGTTATATCGTTAACTGGAAAACGTTGTATTACATGTTACCACAATAAAGTACTTTGGAAAAGTTTAAATTATAAACATGAAAAGATGTTGAATATTATAGCGCGTATTTCATAAAATTATTGGTTTTTATTGGTTATCAGCGGTAAAAAAATTATATAAATAGATGGAATAACTTAAACACAAAAAAGAAATAAATACAATTAAATTGTTATCTAATAGTCGGGAGATAAACGTGAGAACGATGTTAAATATTGTAATACATATTTCGGAAAGTTGTATTAAGCGTTGATTCGGCGGTGTTTTCCATTTTTAATGCCCACCAGTTGGAATATAAACGTGAGATTTTAATGAAATTTTAATAACGGTTTCTTCAAACGTATTACTTTCTTACAAGTAACTATCTCTTAATATTTATAACGGAATATATTTGTGATTGTGAAATATCAAATTATTGTGTAAAAATGTTTTTGTGCTAAAAAATGAATCAATCAAGTAAATGTGTAATCAAGTAAACTTCTTTTGTGGTGAAAAACCATTCTAATAATTTACTTTTCTTAATTCGTCGGTTACAGTTATAAATTTATTAAAAGTTTAAAGAAGAGAAACTTCGATGTAAATTTATAATCATCGGTATTGGATGAAACGGTTACTAAAAATTTAAGATTGACGAGTTGTGATTGCATCAATTAATTTAATGTATATTAATATCATTCAGAATAATACATATTCATTAAATGTAGAGAAGTTAAAATATCGCCTCGTTCTAAAATCCTATTGATATCAAAATTACTTCTTTGTAACGCGATAATGATTAGTAACATATTAAGTAAATTAACATATTTAATCGTATTGAATCGTTTTCTGAAAATTAAAGAACTTTAACAAAGAATGTGGTGAAAAATTGAAATAAGTTGAATATGGTGATACATACCTGTTTCGTTTAGTTTAACCTTGAGTAATAACTTTATTAATACGTGAATTTTCGTTGTGATAACTATTGTGCCTTATTAATGTTAATAATGTTCACTGCTGTGTGTTCAAATATACAAACAATATTAAAGCGTATATAAAAAATGCCTTAGTGAATTTGTCTAAATTTATATTTTAAAGTTTTATAAATTTTTTGTAAAATTAACATATTATTTTTTATTACATTCTCGTTATTATTATGAACCTAAATTTTTATTTATTCCGATATGTATTTTTATATACCCGTAAAATTTTCGTGTACGTCCAATGATTTTATGTATTAATTTTGTAAATGAAGAGGTATTTTGTAAAACTAATTAATTGTAAATCCAAAAAATCAAAAATTGTGTTTTTGCGTTTAAAATAAGTACAAAAAGTTGTATTTGATATATAGGTTTATGTATCATAAAATATCGGATGATGACAATATAGAAGTGCAACTTTGCTTAAGAGGAAAACGTAAAAGAGAACAGAAAGGTTACTGTTGTTTGCAAGAAACCTAGTGTTTGCAAGAAAGAAATAAATTAATCCTAAATATTCATGTGACTCCTTCACTACAAAATATAATATCATTTATATATTAACACATTTCTACTGAGTGTTGTATACAACTTTTTACAGAAATTCAGTCTTATCTACAAATACTTATTTTGGACTTAGTTTTGGAAAAGTGCTCTTCAAATATAAATAACAGAAATCAAACGATTCTAAAATAACTATGTTGCTAAAAGTGCTGTCTATTCCTCTCTTTATCGTTTCATGACAATATTAAACTAATTGAAAATATATTTTTACAAAAACGTATTTTTATGGTAATAGTAATAATTTAAAAATTTATTACTAAATCATAGCTATACATAATTGTCAAGAACATTTTAATATTTTAATTCTTATCTTACGAAATTAACTAATTAATAACTTTAAACGTAGATATGAAAATTGAAAAGAATATTTTAAGAAACGTGATAAATTAAAATTAGATACTTTTAACAAAAACTTATTGTTAGTATAATTCCTATTTTATTAATGAAAGTTTCTTATTTAAATGTAAATGTTCCTTAATAAATAATATTAAATCAAAGTAATTTATTTTACAACTAAAAGTTTCATCAATATTAAAGTTTTTTAAGTATATTTTTATTGTATATTACCAATCAGTTTAATCTGTGAAATAATTTATCTTCAAACGTTTGACGATTACCATTTCGGTTTTCCTCAATCTTCCATAATATAATTCTATAAACCGATAGCTCAGATGACAATCTTAAACATGTTGAAGATCAATTTTATATATGGTAGATAAAGTAACGAAAAAATCGGGCGTTTGCATAATATCGAGTTATAGGTATTGATATAATTAGTTTTAAGGCAACGATTTAGGATCGCGATTTTCCTCTTGCCACCGATTTGAATCGTCAAATTTTTCAAACGATTTAAACTATTTCATAGAATAGTTTGAACGGTGATTGAATTATTTAATAATGATTAATTATTTATTAAAAAAATGTAATTAATTACTTTTTAAAGTAAGTTGTTTTGGTTTGAAATATTGTAAAGTCGAGAGCACCCTGATAAAAATAATAGGGTACAAAATTCTTTATTTTTAACAAGTCCAAATTTAATGATTAATAATTTTATGGATAAAATAGAGAATTAACTTTTAGAAAAATGTTGATATTAGACAATAATGTATTCAATAGTTTTTGTATATCCAGTTAAGTATTTGAAAGTTTAAATGAAAATCAAATAAGATTTTAATATCCGAAAAAGTATTAATTAACAAAAAGAATATATTTTCAAATTATATCAAAATTTATTTTTGTTTTAAAATTTAATGATTGAGTGTAGAGGTGGTGGGTGGGCCCTTAAAGCTACATTTAATGTAGCGAAAATGTAAAATGTTACAATAGATGAATATATTTCATTTTCAAATACTTGATTTTTAATGTATTGCTATTAAAAAGTAAGGTATTTCTCGTTTTATTCTTCTATTTATAGTCACAGTTAGTTAATCTAAAGATAGATGAAAACCAATTGGTGTTAGATAATGCTTCAGTATTTTTGTTTAAGCTCGCATTACATTTTTTAAAAATTATAATATACAGTTTATAAATCCGCTAATTTAAAGTTTATAGTGCTCAATTTGATAAACTAAATCAAAGGTTGCAAAATAAATAAAAATACTAAACATTTCTCGTTACAATTAGTTTAGTGGATTGATTAGATAATAAGTATTTTAATTATTAAAAATTGTTTTGTTAATATTGTACGTATGACTTGAAATTAAGTCTCTTTAAGCAGAATATTAATTTAAAGATAAAATAGTGAGCTTCAATAGACATAGATACTAAAGCAAATAGATTGTCAATTTTATATACTGATTATCAGGGCCGGATCCAATAAGTGCCCGATTAAATTTTTTTCGCGGGGCCCCACAAAGTTTAAATAAAAATGTTAATTTTGCTGGTTACATATTGAAACAATATAAACTTGAAATGTTTATTTGAATCAATATCCAACTATAAAGATTACGTTATGCTATATAAATCGACGTTTTTCTACGTTAAAATATATGCATTAAATATAAACGTTTTATTATAACTACTTAAATTTTGCTATTATTATTAATTATTGATTAAGTATTATTCAATGTTACTAAATGTATATCTAGTTAGAGATATTTTACATGTTGCTAAGTTTTTGTTTTGCAAAATCTTCTAAAATTGTATCAAAATCCAATTGTATTGTTTCTTGAGTCTCAATCCACATGATAGCCAAATTGTTTTATCTGTCTTGCGTCATTATTGATTTTACAATTAGATATATTTTTATAAGTTTTAGTATAGAATATGATCTTTCTCCAGAAACAACGCTCACTGTAATTGTTAAGTATATATGAAGAGCAATAAATAGGTTTAGCAATGTCGTAGCTCTGTCATGGTCAAATAAAAATTGAAATATTTTTAATTTTTGATTCCTTCACAGTATCAGTATCATTTGGGTAACCTTGGAATCTGTCAGAGCAATCTCTAAATCTGCTCAATGTTCTTTCAGTTCATCTTTTTCCATGTTTTGAAATTTTCCCAAAAATCCAAATGAATCGGTATGATTCTTAATTGTTCAAAATGGGCATACCTATATCATATTTTTTTAAAATACAAACTAAATTATTTTATTTAATTAGAAGTGATTTTGATTCCCACCGTACATTTATTTCTAATAGGTGCTGCTACAGCAGTTTATGGAATTCTTTAAGAACAAAAATGTTATTATAGTTTTAACCAGTTAACTGTTTTTGACGAAAATGTTCGTCATGAAAAAATGGTAAAATTTTGTGTTACGACGAATATATTCGTCATGTGTCTTCAATAGTAACCAATGGCAGTTAGGTTTGCAATTTGATATTAAACTAATTGTAAGATGTACTCCTAAACTGCAAGAAGCTTGGAATATTTTGAGGCCATGTCGAAATAAAATGAACTAGTAAGAATGTATAAGTAATTATTATAAAAAAAAAACAGAGAGAGCATGAATTATCTTTCATAAATGTATCTTTGTCTTTCATTAGTTTTAAATGAAGCAATTACAGATTTATATGTTGTTTTATACTTGCAATCAATGGCACGCTTAGTAATAAATAACGGAATGAGGATTCTTTGTTTTTCGTTTAGCTGTATTCAACAGGCGACGTTTTTAATGGTTCGTCTGGGGGATTTGACTTGTTTCTAAGTTGAGATGTAGATTATCGAGCTGCTAAGAAATTTACCAAGAGGTGGTAGTTTTGTACCCGAATTCTCTCGTTGAAAAATAATGGCACATTTTTCTTAAGTTTCATTATCAAACATACTCTGGGCTTGAGGAATATATTCGTCATCGTTTAATTTGTAATGACACACGTAGGGGATACATTTTCCAACAAAATTCAAACAGTTAACTGGTTACAAATGTCGGCTCCCTTAAAAATGCTTCCTAAAGTCGCCCTTTATATAAAAATCCGTATAGAAAAACTGGAAGGCCGACTTTATGTGTTAACTTAATTGAGCTTTATAAAACCGAACCTTAGATATTGATTTCTGTAACATTTAAATTTTTTAATGTATAAATTTTAAAATACCCCTTCAAGCGCGGGGCCCGATTGCAGGAACGGCGCAAGGTTCCGCGAGGCCAAGTGCAAACTGTAAAAGCCAGGCCATTCATTATCATTATATTTAGAAATATAGTTTACGATCAGGGCCAGTAAGTGCAACCAGATGCATTTGTTTTCGCGGGGCCCCAAGTAAAAATGTTGATTTGGCTGTTTACATATCGAAACAATATAACCTTGAAACATTCAATCTCTGGGGGCAATCGGTTCAACCGCCTCATATCCGGCCCTGCTGATAATCATAAACTAGTAAGTACTCTAAAGTAATACTCTTGACTTAGTAAAATTGTCAATCATTTATTATCTAAAGGTATTTAATTAATTTAGGTTTTATATTAGTACAGTATGAGTATCGATCGAAAATTATTACAATTAGTTTGAGAAATCTATCTTTAGAATTAAGAGTTAAGTGCGTTCAATAATAGAAAGTAAATTTTAAATTAAATATATTCAATTCTATTAAAATCTTTTTCTTTGTTTTCCGTTTTAGAAACAAGTTGTAAAAGCTAAACAATTTTTAACAATTTTTATCCTTAATTTAATTAGAAATCAATACTCAAATAATCCTATTACAATTATATTAGTTTTTATAAACAATGAGATAGTATTTAAATTGTTGAAAACTGTTTTGTTATTATTTCATATTCAAATCTTAACCAAATTTTTAGAAAATTGTTGAAATAAGACGATTGCGGAATTTTGTTTACTAATGAGTAATTATAATAAACTATGAAGCGGACAATATTCTAATTATTAAAAAAGTTTTGTTATTATAATTTCGAGACCTTCGTGTATATGATAATATATGTTAAGAATTAGAGACAAAACAGTAAATTTTTTAAGCGAAATATTGAAACAAAACGATTGTATAATTTTATCGATTAATAATAGTAGACAATATTTAATTGCTGAAAATACGGTGTGTATTTTTATTTGAAGAACGTAGTTGTTAATCGTCCAATTTTACAATTAAATACTCTCAACACTACTAAATTTAAAAAGAACTTGAAACCACAACAAAAAAATTGTCGAGTTGTAAAACAATTAAAAGTGAATTAAATTAAAAAAGTGAATTAAAAATTAAATTCTTTATGTTTATTAAAATGAAACATTTAAAACTTTATTTTATAATTTTAATTTTGTATTAACATCTATTAAAGTAAGAATATCGTGAAAACCAAAAAAAAAAAACTCTTAGCGAGAGATTATTAATTTAATAAGGTTTAAAGTTATTGATGATGCGTTTAAATATCAATATTGAAATGGTTTAATGCATATTATACAACAATACGGTGATGGAAAAGTTTTTGAAAGGTTTAACTTTTAATCTCTTTTAATACCACAAACTTGTTTGCTAGATATAACAAATGGTGGCATATATTTTCCAATACTCTGACTATCATTTAAAATTGATCATGAAGTTATTAATTGATAATGAATAAGGTAGAGGAGGTGGGTGGGCCCTTAAAGCTACATTTAATGTAGCGATTTTTTCATAAAAATTTTTTAACAATAAACTGAAATTTTTAAAAACTATTTCGTATTATATTATAAATATTAAGCTGTGAATCTCATTTAGTATATAAGTATGATTTATTACCAAAAGCATTACAACACTAAAACTGAAAGTTTTAAAGTTATAAACTAAAATTTCTTTACATATGAACGATATAATAGAATAGTCGTATTGAAAATAAAAAAGAATAATAACACTGATAAATATCAATTTTTAATCTACTTTTGATATTAGAAAACTGGCTATCAAACACCAAAAAAAATCTAGAATAAGTACAAATACTTAAGCCTTTAAATGAAAATGTTAATTTGTTTTAGAAAGAAAGAAGTCGATGAGGTTGGTAGGCTCTTAAAAATACCTTTAATGTAACTATTTTTTCATTTCGTATATAAGTATAATTTACTACTAATAGCATTACAACACTAAGATCGTCAAAGTTTTAAACTTACAGACTTAAATTTATTTACAAATAGACGATTTAATAGAATAGTCTTATTGAAAATAAAAACAATAATACTGATAAATATCAATTTTTAATCTACTTTTGATATTATAAAGCTGGTGATTAAACACAAAAAAATCTAGAATAAGTACAAATAATTAGGTCATGAAATGAAGATGTTAGTTGATTCATTTAAGACATGAAAGAATTTGAGGTGGTTGGTGGGCTTTTAAAACTACATTTAATGTAGAGAATTATTAATTCTTAACAACAAAATTATTATGAGACTATATTTTATATTACAGTATAATAATTATAATTATTATTAAAAACATGAAATATTAGTATTTAATATCTTAAAAACTTGTTTAAATATAGACGATTTAATATATTGCTATTGTTAAAAAAAACAGTAATTGACAAATTGAATGTCTTTTTAAATATTTAAATAATACGAAAGCGATAAAATATAATTTCAGATTACTTTTTCTGATATCTAAATCTTCAACTTATTATCGTTAATTAAACTATTTAAAAAATGAAAGAGGTAGAGGAGGTGGGTGGGCCTTTAAAGCTACATTTAATGTAGCGAATTATTAAATATAATTAATAAAACAAATATTCACGTATATTTTATAAAAGGTTGAATTTACTATTACAATTGCCTAATTAAAGATGTAAGCTTTTTGATAGAATAGCGTTGCAGTAGTTCATACCAAATCATTTTTTAAATAATACATTAAAGGAAGTGGAGGTGGGTGGGCCAAATTTCCTAAATAAATATGTAACGTAGATTCAATTACTCTCTTTTCGCGGAAAGATGTCTCATGCGTCATTAGTTGTCGGCGTTTTCTCGACATATGTCAAATATCTTTTTCTTTATTTAATCATATATGTCAGATAGAGACGAAAACCGAAAATAGTAGTCTAGGATAATATAATTAATTAATGACGCATGAGACATCTTTCCGCGAAAAGAGTATATATTAAAATATTCGAAATGATTTATAAATATAAACGTTTTATTTTTCAATATTAATTCTAAATTATATTGATGAAAGTGGCGGTGGGAGGGCCAAAAAAGCTACGTTATATGTAGCGACTCGCATTCTATAATGTAAAATAAAGACAATATTAATAAACAGAAAGAAATGAAGGGTTTTTACCTCTAATGCAGGGCAGCTCAAGTAGTACACAATGCACGTTTTCCTTTTTGCTGTGTGTATGTACAGTGCACTGCACGCTTTATGCAATTTTTTCTTAGAAGACACGTGTATAGTTGGGTACTTGCAGCGAAAGATCCCCAACCCGAAAATTCAAAAAATGATGATACCAAGGGGATATGTAGAGTACATGGAGTAGATTATTATGGCATTTTCTTTTCCTAGCCAAATTCAGTCTAAAGGGGTAGTATCAGCCCCTTAAAGTTTCCGCTATTTTTGAATTTTATTTTCGGTTTCGAAAAAGAAAGGACGTATAGAAAAAGATTCTAGAGAAAAATTGTTTCCGTTAAGTAGATCTATTAAACCGATCAATTTTCAGAATTTTCCTGAAGTGTATCTATTATTTTGCTGAAATTCTCTGCTGGTTTTCTGTAACATACAAAGTTATTGTAGATAAAGGAAAAAGTACAGACAAAAATTTTTTTACATAAATTTAACATTGTCGATAATTATAACAATGAAGAATCTACTAACAGTAAGGAAATGGAACTGCACGATATAGTAACAGAAATGCTTATTGATTTGCATCAGGAAATATTTTTTTAAAGAACCTACAAAATTGTGTTAAGAAAAGTCTATAAATTTATAACACGATCATATGGCACAGGCACTGAAACACTAAATGAAACTGCTTTAAATTTTACTAACACTGCAAGAAATCACATTGGTAATGCAGGAGCAGTCAATGTATACAATGCTGATGAAAGTGGCTTCTACCTTGAATTGAAGATCTTGGCGTGAAAAGGATGTATGCCTCACATTATAACTTTCGAGAAATTAATCAAAGAAAATTCTCTTAAATCCACAAAATCCAATTTGCACACAATATATTTAATTTTAGGAAGAAAAAATAATATAGATTACTTATTGTTAATACTTTTTAATTAAAAACGAGTTGAAAAAAAGCACTTGTCTTGTTTTTTAAGGTTTATTTGCTTAAAAAATGTGGCTTGTATCCTTTTACATGAAAAAATAAAAGGGTAATGTGAAATAACTTAAGAATTGAAAGTAAGAGATCAGTAATCAACGAGCGAGTAATCTTAATCCATATGCTCTACTTCAATTGTTGATTGTTTAATTTCTTAACGATTGAAATTTTAGCACTAATTTCCAAATAAAATTGATGGTTCACTTCGGGTATATAAGGTAGCAAAAGGGTCACGTTACTAACTTTTTTCGTATTTAGTTTTGGAGGTTCTAAATATTTTTGCCTAAGACAGTCTGTTATACGCTGTTTTCTAATACCATTTCTTCTAACATTTACTTTCTTAAAACACTCATTTACGCAATGGTTTATCTTCATTATATTTGGATTTTCAGTGTCAAACCTAAACTAACTAAATCACTATTCTTTTCGTTTAAATCATCAGAAAATTGGTGAAAATCACGAGAACACCCGGTACTCGTATCATTCATGTTAGTGGCTTGTAACTTTATTTTGAAAATTTGGGCCGCTTACTCAAAGTTATGAAAATGTCATTTTACCGCACCGAGGCTTATTATTGAAGAATCGTTAAAAGTAGTTGTATATGGCTAATACCTTCATTTCTGAATTATTTGGACCGAAAATCTCAATTTTTTAATTTTGTGGCTTGCACCCTTTTCACGCCAAGGTCTTCAATTACACTCTGGGCATAGATTAGCTGCACAAGGGACGAAGACAACTACAACAGTTGTAGGCTCCATATCTACCACTATACATAGCTACATTTATTTAGACCGAATTTGGACAGGAAAAGAAAATGTCATAATAATCTACTGCATGTACTCTACATATCCCCTTGGTATCATAATTTTTTGAATTTTCGGGTTGGGGATCTTTCCTTATTCGTTACAATAGTGTGACAATTAAGCAATGGCAAATAATTTGAACTTATGTGGTTTGTTTAAGATTTCCAACTTAAAGGCTGCAACTGTAACTGTAGCAATTGCTGTAGTATTTAAAAAAGTTCAGCGTTTTTGTTTAAATAGTTACGGAAAATTTAAGTATTATTACAACTAAGGTTGCGGTAAAGTTTGACATCCAAAACCCACCAATATTTCTCTGTTTAAGAGGATTTTTAGTTTTTAAAGGAATGAAGTTCGCCGCACCACGAAAAATTTGATTCTTTTAGTCTAATTTTAGTCTAGTCTTATTGTTAGTAATAAAGGTCCTTAAGTTCAATTTAACGCAAATATCGTTCCTTAATTCTTATGAATAAAGTCGTTACGATTTTTTTTAATGGTCAAGAGATTGTGAAGTTATTTAAGGTTCGAAAAAAATTCTTCAGCCGTTTTATTTTTCTTTGGGGTATTGTTTCGAAACTCGAATTTGTTCGTCAGAAAGCAGTAACCTTCTGATATAAAGACATGGTCAAGAGATGAATAAAATCTAATAAAGATTTTTCGAGTAATTTAAGACAAACTAACGAAAAATATTGTTTTTGAAGTTTTCTAGCGGCTAAATTAAGCAGCTTTGTATGTAGATAAATTGGGTTCAATCATCATATTTTTCACCAAGGTATCTGTGGTACTCCGTTGTACACGACATTTGCGGACACCTGTATATTTTTTTAATACAAACTAAATTATTTTACTTAAATGGAGGTAATTTTGATTCCCACCGTACAATTATTTTTAATAGGTGCTGCTACAGCAGTTTATGGAATTTTTTAAGAACAAAAGCGTTATAGTTTTAATATAGGGTAAACTGCCTAAATGTCGGCCCCCTTAAAAATGCTTCCTAAAGTCGGCCTTTTTTTAGGTGCTAACTTAATTGAGCTTTATAAAACTGAACTCTAGATATTTATTTCTGTAACATGTAAATTTTTAAATGTATACATTTTAAAATGCGGGGCCCCTTCAAGCGCGGGGCCCGATTGGGCGCAATCGGTTCAATCACCTCATATCCGGCCCTGGCAGTATTCTAATTATTAAAAACGTTTTGTGTTTATAGTTTCGAGACCTTCGTATATATAATAACATATATTTAGAATTGGAGACAAAATAGTAAATTTTAAGCGAAGAAGTATTTTTCTTGTTTGGGGTATTGTTTCTAGAATGTATAAGTTTTATAATAAAAAAATATAACCTGTACACTTTAATTTAAAATAAGAACAAGAATCATTTCTTAAATCCTGTAAATAAGGTCAGGATGCGGGTTAAAATTAGTTAGAAATTCGCTATATGTTGATGAACTCCGTTTATCCCTATATCGTTCAAATAGTAATATTATTAAACTTAGTTCTTTATTGTAAATTATTTTTTTTACTGTTAAATAATTTTAAAAACTATTTTATTATTTCTGTAATTCCATGCAATCGTACGCGAACAATATTCATAAATAAATCCTTCATAATTAATAACTAGTCTTTTACCACTTGATTTTCAATGAAAACGAGTCAAACGTAAAGTATCGTTTACCGGTTGTTTGCTTATAATGTATCGCGAAGTAATGACAATTGGATGGAAAGTACTTTCAAGGAAGTAATATTCACATCATGTGCACAGTGCACTGATTGTGCAATGCACGCAGCACTGCTCTCATGCGTTAACCCATTCGAGACTGAATGCACACCGTGTATGCAATTGATTTCCGAGGCTATAAGACTACCTGCACAGTGTGTGTGCAATAAAATAAACAGTAAAAAACAACATAAAAAAACTTCGCTCCTAAGGACCGTGTTCGAAAAAACTCGTCGTTTCGAATTGGTTAAAGAATAATAAATGTCTCATTACTGCATTGGGATTCGAACCCAGATCTCCTGCTTTTCGATCAGTTCTACCAATTAAACTATCAAACTCGACAAGCTTTCTCACATTTCTGAATACGTAATATCACAATACTTATATTAATATTAATAAAAACAAAAAACTTACCGCATCTGAAGTAGTAGAACAAATCCATACAACTCCCAATAAAACAATGGTCGTACAAATTCCCATACATGAATTATTTAAAATCTCAATCCATAAAGGTTGGTTTTGATTGTCATTATCCGGAAACAAAGTCCTAATATTGCTGTATATCCCAAACAAAATCGCTAGAAAAGACAGCGTTACAAAAGCCAATAATTGTAAATTAAACGCATTGTTTAAACTAATTCCAGCATCCATAATTTTATTTTGAATATTAGCAATCCATCTAAACAGATGAATATTTTTCGTAGAGCCTATAAAGGTTGTTGCTTCTACATTTCGTAAAAACACATTCAATGCTGATATTCTTTTTCTTAATAAATATAAACTAAGAATAAATTTCCCAATAGAAGCAAATACAAGTAATATTAAAATACACATTATCGAAGTTGATAAATAATCATCCACCAATCCAAAAACGATCGATATTATTATCCAAATTACAACTCCGGAAATCGTTGTGATAAATACAATTCGAAAATGTTTAGAATAATTAAAACTAACATTTATCTTTGCAAACATGTTATCTATTAAATAAGCCGTTAGTAAAAATTTTACGTATTCTTCCCGCTTTATAAATGATAAGATCATAATTACAGCTCCAAGTAAAAATCGTAGATACTTCTCCACAAGAATTTTTAATATCGATATGTTTAGCGACGACGTTAACGATTGTTCTCCATCATCATCATCATATATAAAATGTATAATAGACAAAGACCCAAACAACGATAACAATAAAAATGTTTGTATCACATTAATAATTTTCGTCTTGAATTGAATAGAATTTTTTGCAATGATTAATTTAATTGTCCATAAACCAATAATTTTATTTAATATAAGAATTGGGGTTAAACAGTCCATCACTGTTAAATTTACCATTTTTTTTATATACGTCAGAACGTTTAGACGGATAAAAACTGAATGACTTCCCATAGTTAAGGTTCAGACTTAATTGTACCTATGTAAACATTAGATAAAACGTTACACATCAATAAATATCATTTATAGGCGATTTAGTTGTTTTATTTGAGCTTAATTACCTTGTCAAACTAATATTTGAAGAATAAAAATTTGTTCCTTAAAGAAAAAAAAATGTATAAAAGGTATGTATAATGACTATATTTGTGAGTTCTACTTTAATGTTTATTTTTTAATGTTTTGCTTATAACAATTAAGTGAAATTTATTCCACACTTGCCATTTGAAGAGAAATTAATAAATACATTGTTGCACCACATAAAATCTAAATTACAATTTAAAAGAAAATAATTAATTTGTAAGATGAGAGTATTTTAGGTTTCTTACATCGAAAAATAAACTCATATCAATATTAAAAAGTCCACAAGCCGATATATTAACATTCCAAGCTTGAATTTGTTGCTCAATTAATTCGATCTCGTTATCCAAAGTCTCTTCATAATTTAAATCAAATAAAATTTTAAGAAAGTGATTAGCCTAGAATATTAATCTTTTAAAATGAGGCATTTATATTTAATAAATCTAATCTTACCGAAATTTTCATTAAAGATGGAACATAACAGATTAAAAAAATCCTTAAAACAATTTGTAAAAGAAACACAATTTCGATTAAAATATCATCTACGTTTAGGATTTGATTGTGTTTAAATTGTAACAATTTATTATAAGAAGAAAATAGAGAGTTTAAAAATTTGAGGAAAGTTAAAGTTATTACGACTAAAATTTGTTTTTGAAAGTAGTTATTAATATAACTTGAAGCTATACAAACATTTTCGTGATTCTTTCGTATTTTTTTAAGATTTAAGATATTTGGTTTATTACCTAAAGATAATGTAGATTGCAATTTAATTAGTATTGAATTTAAATTAAAGAAATGTCTGTATAGTAAGTAATTGTAAAATAAAAATTCACATTCGAATAGGTTTTGTATCAACGTTGATAAAAATAGTATTAAACTTGTTATTAAACAAAAATGCATTTTTAAAAATATTTCAATAAAATTTAATATAGCACAAAGAATAAATTGCAATAGCAAATAACCTAGCGTTTGTTTTTTAATACAACAATCATAATTTTCGTGAATTTCTAAAAATTTTAATGATTTTATAATTGTCAATTCTTTATAACCATTTTGTATAATTAATATTATGACGACGATTAATTGTGTACATCCAAACAGTTTATTAGTGCCATTAACATCATCTTTAATAAAAATCCAAAATGTAGAGACTAAAAATTAAATTAAATAAATTAAATTTTAAAGAATAATTTTTAGTTTACCTGTAATTAACAATACAAGAACAAAACAGTATAAAATCAATACTTTTGATTTTTTGTTTATTTTAGTATAAATGGATAAACCAAATAATTTTAGAAACATATTTAAACGAATAATTATACTTTGAGTTGTATACAAAGGAATTTCTAAGCGAAACATTGTATTTAGGAAAAAGTAATTTCCCTTGTGTATGTAATGAAGAATCCACGCATATCGATTAATTGATTTAACAATTTGTAATTGTTTGAGAAGTAAATAGTCTTTCTTCGGTAATAACAGGTATGGTCATTAAATGCTAATGATTGTTCAAAATGGGTTTCGAGTACAAGCAAATAAAACGAATTTCTGAGAAGTCAATTAAATGAGTTTAAAAAAGTTGCATTAATAATATATGAATGTTACATTTATGGCATTTCGAAAAGGAAGGAAATTTGGGAAAAATTTCGAATTAAAACTGACTATAAGGATAGTTGAAAAATCTATTAAATTGAAATATTACTGCACTGTTCCCATACTGAATGAGTCATTATCTATTTTTATTTTTTCAAATTAAGTTAGCCGTTTTAGTATTTCAGAAGTTTTATAATATTTGGTATTTAAAATAGGTTACAAATATTAATGTAAATAAATAAACTGCTCGTCAAAAAAAAACCGCAACACCCAGAAGAAATGATCGTAAGAACTTGAAATTTTGGTGATATATACAGCTCAGTTTTTAGTATTTTCTAGGTATACTTCTTTTACACCGTGTAGCTAACTAATGATCAACAGCAACCTAAACCCTGTCAAATCCTTTACTTGTGTTGCTGTTAAGCATCGAAATCAGCCTTATATTCAATTTACTCCTGTTAAAAGGAGTCCAATTTTGGGAAGTTTACGATTGCACTGGTGATAGGTGTTCTATGTAAGATAAATCTGAAAACCGTTCGTGTTATGGCGGTAAATTGATATTGCTTACTTTTCTTAAATAATGACTTAAGATTACCGGCTTCAAAATTGTTTTTCTCCCCATCACAACACCGGATGTTAAGCTAGAATAACGTCCATAAGGGAACTTTAAATTTAGTCTTTCTGAACTAGATCTTCGAAGACATAATTGTCCATCATATTGTTATAAATATAACTGATATTCATCACTACAGACAATTTTGTGTAATTCTTCAACCTGATGCCCCCTCAACTTACACCACTTGAGTTTGAAAACTGGACCCTCTAGGATTAAAGAAATTTGTAGGTGCGATACTAACAATAAGCCATAGCAATGGACTTTTCGGTAAATTATTTGCATCGATGCCTGACTTCTCTAAACAACTCTACAAGTAACCTCCGCTGGCTTTGAGCTAGTTACTCCGTTAATCTTAGCTAGACTTTGTCTGAAACTCGATAACTAAGGCATTCGACGAAAACGTAACTTTTACCGTTTATGATCGACCATTCTCTCAATTAAGTGTTTTCCAGACTTCATTGAACTAGAACCACTCTATGGTTGAATGATTAGAAAACCATTTCTACTCAATTTTCCGCCAATTTCATAAAAGTATATTTGAAACTTTATGCATTTCCATACTTTGACTATCCTTAAAAAGGGTTAATAGAATGTAAGACTGATTTTGGTAGACGCCACAGTTTGGTTTCCAAACTGTATTTCACCCCATTACAATATCAAAAGTTTAATCTATTCAAACTTTAGTCCTACTGCTCTAGATCTTCTGAGACGCAACTGTCCATAAAATTAGTATAGACAAAATCAATATTCATCACTAAAGATGATTTGGTGTCAGTCTTCAACCCGATACTCCCTCAATCTATACCGCTTGTGTCTGAAAACTGGATGCTCTGGGATTAAAGAAATCTGATAAGTTTGTAGGTGTGATGTCAAACCGTAGCAATGGATGCTTTGATAAATTGTTTGCATAGATGCCTGACTTCCCCAAACAACCCTCCAAGTAACCCCAACTGATTGTATTGTCTCAAACATGTTAACCTTTTCACAGATATTGGTATACATACTTACCACTAACTTTATGTGCAATTTTAGTGTATTGGTATACAACATTATCACTACGGATCGATTAATTAAAAAGTGGCGAAACTCTCAAAAATATAATTTATCCACGAAAGGGTTAAGTAAGGCATTTGGCGAAGATATCTCTTTTACTGTTTATCCAATGATTTCTGATTAACCACAGCCTCCATTAAGTGTTTTCCAGACTTCATTAGACTAGACACTTCTGTTTAAATGACTCTAAAGCCACTTCCACTAAATTTTCCGGCAATTTAACGAAAGGATAATAGAATAATAGACAAATGATTCTACCTACAAAATTTTGAATTTATTAATATGTTTAAACTTTGTTTCCATCATAATTTATAATCGATTTCGTTACTGCTTGTAAATGTGTCGTGTCTTAATGAAAGATTATTTTTATTTTTATTATTAGTTTATTTCTAATTAAGCAATTAACTCCATCACAAGAACTTCTCGTCGGCGTCGTCTTACAATGAAATTAAAGTTGTAGAAAGGTTCTTCGATGTCCTTAAATCATCATCCTCGGTGAAAGCTAATGTAAGAATTGCATAGACAAAAGGCACACTTCCAAAGGTCGCTTTCACAAACGACAAACAATTATACAAACATGCTGCTTATTGTTCTCATTGAAAAGCTCTTTCAAGAAACTGGAACGCATCCTAATTTCAGGGTTTTTAACCCCTTAAGCGGCTATGACGTATATATTCGTCATGATTACATGTAATTTCAATCTATCGAGCCGCTTAACGGGTTAATTTAAAAATTAAAAGAAAATTAATTGTCAATAATTTTCACAGAAAACGAAGTATTAAAGAAGAAAGGGGTGGTATATTAAATAACAAAAAAAAAAAACATGTTTATTAATGTATTTCTACAATAAATTGCTTGGTACTTATAAAGTAGCTGTGTAATTTTTAGAAAGCTTCATTGCTTCTTCCGACTGTTTATTTGCAATATCTAATTGTAAAAGAATCATTAAATATGTTGTTGATGCTGAAATAGCCTAGAATAAAAATATAAATGTTTAATTTTGCGTGAATTTTTATTTTCATTTACTTACAGAATAAAAAAGTTCCATATCTAAATCGAAAAGATTAAGAGCTGTTAATTTAAAATTCCAGTGTATTATTTGTTTAACAAAAGCATTGATCTAAAAATATCCTTTTTTTATTTATTGAAATAATTTACAATTTTATTATAAAAGATTTTTTTTATATTAAATTTAAATTTATAATTTTAAATTTACCTCATATGCTATATTAGGATCAAACCGATTATTGGTTTTAAAAACGACTTCTCCTGTTAAGTGTGCCTAAAATAGTATCACCAATAATTACAAATCTCAATATACAATTTGTTAAAAGAGATTTATTAAAAATTAAATAATTACCTCTCGTTTAATCATAGCACATGACAAAGTTATATTTAAAAGCTGTAAAATTTTAAACAAAGTCCAAATCCCCGTAGTAACAGTATTATACATATTACTGTCTTCTTCTTTGAGATACAACTTCATCGCACCATCAAAACAATAATATCCTAAAGTTGTAAAATTAATAAAGATATGAGCTGTATTTAATAATATTTGTAGAGAGTAAGCTTGATTAATTTCATAAGCAGAATTACAAAGAAGAGCGTGATTTCGTCTTATATGTCGAATTATAATAGATGGTTGTACAGCAGTTTTCCTAATTGGATGAATTTGATTTAATCTATGATTCCATTTGTCCGATTTTTCCCCCATTTTTGATAGATTTTCATTTAATAAAGAAAACCTTTCTTGTATTATATTTATGAAAGTAATAAATTGATATTCAACTAAGGCGTTCATCACCATTGGGACGTAACACATTAAAAAGCAATAGGTAGATAATGTTCCAACTTGTCGAAGATACATGCTACAGTTCATGTATTCTAAGGATCCAAAAATTGTTAGTATTAATAAAACTCCACCTTTATAAATAAATAAATTAATAAAGTAAAAGTTCTTAATTAATAATTTTATGTGTATATTATACATGTATCTCAAGAAAATGGGAAGAACGAAAGAACTCAAAAACTAACAGGAATTAATCGATTTTGCAATTGTATTCAATCAGGCTACATTTTTTTTAGTATGAGTTTAATCAGAAATTGATATAAAATTAACTTTTAATGTAGCTATCTTACAATCTTTGTTGGACAAAAAATTATATTTACAATTAGCTTATTTCCTGATACTGTTCAAAGATAAAAATGTACAGTTTTTTTTCTTTATAAGTTCAATTACTATAAAATTTCCTCTAATATAAGACACTAATCCTCTATATACAGTTGTCCGGAAATTAAACGAACATACTCTATCAACGCATTTTACGTTTGAAAATAAGAATAAAGCCTTAAATAAACATTGGTCGAAAAATGCTTCTTAAAGGAGCTACAGTTCTTTGAAGGGAGCAATGACAAAATAGACCATCTTGGAATTTTGTATTTTACATGGTTATGCAATTCAGTTATAAAGTCAAACATCAAATGACAACGCCACAATGCGCTGTTAAAGCGCTTAGCAAAAAATCCTACTTTGTTCAAAAATTAAATTAGTTGGTCGTCAAATACGATTTATTCAAAGACAGTTACAGTTACGTAATAGCAACAAGGCGACCATTCTTACGTAGAAAGATCTAAAATATACTAAACTTTAACACAGAGTAGTAAAAAGTTGACATGCAAAAAAGTTAGATAAACAATTAACCAAGGCTGCGGATTTTTCAGCAAAACCAGCTTTGCTGAAACAATTTTTATAGTGTTTTCTGCAATATCATTTTGCCTAACTATCGCCAATATCGTTATGCAAACGCGCAGATCAATAACCGTATCGACGGGCTGTTTGTTATCCAGTGCATAAAACATTTTCCTTAAGATTTGCTTCCGATAATTTACTTTCAAATTTTTAATGACTCCTTGGTCCATCTATCTGTTCGAATAGATTTTACGACATCAGAACTTGGACGTATCACCAGAGGCGTACCTCAGGGCTCAATACTTGGACCCTTGTTGTTTCTGATCTATATTAACGACTTGCCTGATTCATTGAAGCCGGGTACATCTATTCTCTATGCTGATGATACCACCATACTTACGAGGGGCAGTTCGCTCAGTGAAACGGTCTTCAACCAAACTCAGTTGCTGAGTTGTGCACAGAGGTGGTTTAGGACAAACTTGCTGACCCTGAATGAGGAGAAAACAGTAAATCTAACCTTCTCTCTCAAACGGGAGAATAATAATAAGAGTCAGTATGTTAAGTTTTTGGGTGTCTTCATTGATTCTGGACTAACGTGGTACCATCACGGGGAACAACTCGCTGCCCGTTTGTCTTCTTGTGTGTTTCTCCTGCGTCGGTTCTCTGAAACGGTCTCTAAGAAAGTGCTCCTGACTAGTTATTTTTCACTGTTTCAAAATCACCTGCTCTATGGCCTCTTGGCTTGGGGCCATGCAGCAATCTTTCATCGTGTCTTTGCTATTCAACGAAGAGCAGTTAGAGTTCTTGCGAGTCTAAGCTATAGGGACGAACGCCGAAACAGCTTCAGAGATCTAAAGATTTTAACTCTCCCCAGCCTTTACATCTTTGAGTGTATCAAGGCGATTTCATTGCGTGTGGATAGTTTACCAAAACACGAACTTTTACATAATTACGCCACTCGTCAACGAAGCAATCTCCTTCCGGCTTCCCTCCGCTTGTACAGGTCAAGGAATGCACTAAATTTTTACGGAATCCATTTTTATAACGCGTTGGATGCAAACTTTAAAGAGCTGCCGCGTCCGGCGCAGTTGAGACACCTGAAGACTTTTCTTATTGATGCTGCTGTCTACGATTTTGATGAGTTTTTTTCACAGCTCACCAATACTTCAATCAATTGCTTAATTTGGGGTCTTATTTTAATTGTTTTTTTTATTATTCTGATGTTTTTTGTGTTATTATACATACAGATCTGGAAATTTCGGTTCAGGACATAGGAAAATAATGCGTGCAACAGCGACGCATATAGAAAGTAGATTAGATAAACAAAGAGCGATATAACTGTTTAACCACGCCTTTTCCGATCTGACCCTAGTCGCCCAACCAACCACCTTCTTCCCACGAACTGTCGAACTGACAGTTTGACAGTCTGACGTGGTTAAACAGTTATATCGCTCTTTGTTTATCTAATCTACTTCCTATATGCGTCGCTGTTGCACGCATTATTTTCCTATGTCCTGAACCGAAATTTCCAGATCTGTGTATTACATTATATTACTATGTAATTTAACATTGACATTTATGACGTGTGTATACCGTTTGGTTTGGCATGAATAAATGATTTGATTTGATTTGATCGGTTGTAATTTCGATGTTGTATATGGTGTCAAAAATGCAAGTTTAATGTTTGTTAATTTTCAGGCTATGTGAGGAGGATGGGCAGGGCAATTGTCTACGAAATCAAAGAACTTTTCTGTTTTGTTGCATCATCTTCTTATCAAAATTTTGAAGCCATGTTTCGAAAATTTCGCTGGTCATCCAGGATTCCTTGTTGTAATCATAATCGACCTCTAATGATTTTATTCCTCTGAAGCATCTTGCTCGTTTGCTTTTTCCTATTATTAAAAGTTTCATTTTTTCACTTTTTGTCATGTTGGCACACACTACTACAGAAATTCGTTCTTTGCTGTTTTTACCGCCAAAACATTTATCGTCTTTGAACGTTAATGTTTTAATGGGAAGATACTTGCAAAAAAGTCCACATTCGTCCATATTAAGCACATCATCAGGCTAATAACTTTCCAAAAACGATCGTAGTTTCGAATTCCATTGGTCGCAAGTCGTTTCTGAGACATTAGCACTTTCTCCCGATATAATCTTTTCTGTTATTCCGTGTCTTTTTTTAAATTTGTCCAACTATCCTGTACTAGCTTGAAAATTTTCAAGGCCTAAGATTTTTACGTATTCAATTGCCTTTTCTTTAAGAAGTGATCCTGACACCGGCAAATTTTGGTTTCGCCCCATTGTTATCCATTTTAGCATCGTTTTGTATATAGTACTAAACTTACATTGTTTTAATTTTTTTCTTTCTGGTCCTCTTCCAGCTTCCTGATTTCTTAAAATTGTTTCCCGATTTTTTATTAGTGTTGAGAGCGTGCTTGGAGGAACCTTGTACTTCTCCACTACTAGTTTTTTCTGCATACCACAGTCAACATTCGTTAAAATGTTAATTTTATCTGCGACACTTAGAGCTTTCCGTTTAGATATGGCGACAGATGAAATAACAGTTTACCCAGTAACAGTTGTAACTCTACTGAACTATTCAATCAGCAGCGCAAGTGAAAACCACGATAATACGTTACAACAGAAATCTCTCGGGGATCCCCTGGAACATCTACCTCACTTTGAACTGAAGTAACTTTACCTCCGTTAATAATAATAAAGAACTAAATTTTGTGGATTTTTCCGGAGAATTTTAGTTCGTTATATAAAAGTCTTTTTCGTTATATAGAAATGTTTTTGTAAAGGAGTTTCTTGGGTCTTCAAAAAAATTCTTTTATAGAAAAAATTCGTTATATAGAAGTTCTACTGTATTTGAACTTTTATTCTTATTTTTGAACATAAAATGCGCTGGTAGGGTATGGCCGTCTAATTTCGGGACACCTATATAGGTGACACTGAAGTGTGTTTCAAGTAAAACTACCTTTAAATTAACTAATATAAACTTAATTAACTATTCATCACCCAGTGTAGTCAGGTTTTCGAGATATTTGCACTTGCCAATTTTCAAGAGACACTTTGTACTTTATTTAATAACTTACAAACTGTGTAATTCCTTTTCGATTTATAATTCATGTATTCATTAAATTTCCGGTCAAATTCTGTTATTTTATCAATAGCTTCAGTAAGAGTTTTCTGTTGAAAAATATTAGAAACAACCGATACGGTCATTATAACAATTCCTCCGTAAATTTGAAACATATCTATCGTATTTGCAATTTTATTAGTTTCTATCGTATCTTCAGAATTACTCTGTTCGACTTGAAAAATATAATACCCTACAATCAACATTGTGAGCGATAAAAAATAAATTTTACAGGAAATTAAGTGCAATGTAATTATTGTATGTATGTTTTCAAGTTTAAAAACTACAAAGCTACAAAGGTATTTATGGGAATTGAGATATGACTCACAGGTTAAATTAAAGCTAAGAGATTCTATTTTAGGAGAAAACATTTAAATTTGTTATAAACGCAAAATTAAAATTAAAAAAAAGAACATTACTGACGAATGAAAATATCTCGTTGAAATGATAATTCCATTCTTCAATTGGTGAAAGTTAAATAAATAAAAACGTGAAGTTTCTACTGAAGAGATTTATTAGTATTTAACTACCAGATCTCAATCTTGTAAAAGATCGTCATCAGCCAGTTTATTGTTTGCAGTTCTCGAGGTAGGTTAGAGGTGTTTGAAATCGGAGAGCGGGTTTTCATTTTAAATTATATCCACCATTTTTGGCTTTAAAATTTTTTAAATATTTTTTACAACGCGTTTGATAATGGTGCATATTACTTGCTGTTTGACGCGATCGACCTGATGAAGTACGTACTAATAAATCTCTTCAGTAGAAACCTCACGTTTTTATTTATTTAAAACATCACTATTGCTTTACTTATAGGATCTAAAAATGATTTTCATATTAAATTAAAGCTAAATGATCCTATTTTAGGAGGATGTCGTAATCGAAATAAGATTTTTTTAAAAACTGTTAAAGCCTAATCTCACCTCTAAAAAATTAATTAAAAAATTACTATTGCTTTATTTGTAGGATCCAAGAAAAGTCTTTCATATTAAATCAAAATTAATGCAGTTAATCACAAAAGTCTACATACACCACCTGAAATAGTAATACCGTAAAGAACATCAAGTTCATCTCTGTGACACATAAATTTACTTCTATTTACTCAAGAACAAACCACACTAAACAAATCTAAAATTAATTACTCTATGGACGGAGTAAACGATTAAAAACGGATAAATGAACCTCACAAAAGTCAACATACAGTTACGCGTTTGATATACAAGATCTGTCACAGTGGACTTTATTCAATTTTTGCATTATTTTAAGTTCAGAAAGTTTATATTATCATTACTTTTAACAACTGCATAAACAAATATAGTATTTAAAACTTCCGTCACACGATAATATGACAAGAAAGGAAATATTGGTTAAAACACGCTATTTAATAGTAAAATTACGAAATGAGGGAGAATCATATGGTGAAACTGCCAATATCGTGAGAAAAAGTCGAGCTACAGTTCAAACAATTGTTCGAAATTTTGCTTCAAATGGAAGTGTAATAAATAAACCGCGCGTTGGTCGTGCAAAACCATTAAATCAACGAGATGTTCGAACAATTAAAAAAAAGTAAAAGAAAATTCACGAACAAGTGCTTCGCAACATGGAAAACATATTCAACACGCTACTGATAAAGTAACAAATCCAGAAACTGTATGCATGGTACGATTTAACGGATTTAATGGACGAGTTCCGCGAAGAAAACCTTTAATTTCCGAACAAAACAAAAAAAAAGATTAACTTTGCCAACAAATACATTGAACAAAATTTAGAGTTTAGGAAAACAGTTTTGTTCACGGATGAGAGCAAATACAACATTTTCGGATCGGATGGCAGAGGAAACATTTGGCGGAAAGCAAATGAGGAAATGAAAGCAAAAAAAATCCTCCCAGCCATTAAACGCGGTCGTGGGTCGGTAATGGTTTGGGGATTGATGGCGGTTTGTAGGCTGGGGAATTTAGTTTTTATAAAAGGTTATATGGATCATAAACAATACTTGAAAATATTGCAATGCAATCTGAAAAAATCAGCAAACCGCTTAGGGCTTAGAGGTCGTTGGATTTTTCAACAAGACCAACAACGACCCTATGCATACCGCGCGCGTTGTTTGAGAATGGATCTTTTACAATGTACCTAAACAACTGCATTCACTTCCTCAGTCGCACCTCAACCTTATTGAGCACATATGGGATGAGGTAGAACGGAGGATGCGGAAATACACTGTTACTAATAAGCAAACACTGAAAGATGTGCTAAAAAAGAAGCTTGGGCAGAAATACCAGCTACTCTGACTGAGAATCTTGACCTTTCTATGCTAAGACGACTCCAGGCATTTCTCGATTTACAAGGTGGTCCCACAAAATATTAAAAGTTTTGTATTCGCCCATAATTAAGTTAATATCTTTCCTAGGGTTTCAATTTCCTAGGGTTCTGTGCATATAGACTTTTGTGAGCTGTTAATTTTAGTTTCTATTTTTTTCCCTACGAAAGTGTTATGGTAATGCAGATAAAGCGTTTCAAAATGACCTCCAATTGGATAATAATATATATTTTTGAAATACATGATTCAATAACATGTTGTTTTATTTAACTGGAGTGAATTTACTTGGTGTATGTAGACTTTTGTGACTCACTGAAAGTTCTACTTAACCACTTCGGTACGGACGTCGACTATAGTCGACGGCCGCACATGACCCAACACAGCCGAACGTCGACTATAGTCGACGGCTGTGCCAGCGTACGAGCGACGAATACCGGCTGTGTGGGGTCATCTGTGGCCGTCGACTATAGTCGACGCCCGTACCGAAGTGGTTAATAGTAATAATCGTCGCAGAAATTTAAAAAAATTCTTAAATATATCCATCTAACAGTGGCGGAAAGACCTGTTAGGTCGATAGATTATTTTCTTTTTTCTATATCCATGTTTTTAAGAAGATGTAACTTCTAAAAATTTTGATACATGTAAAAACTGTGTCATTGTGTTTTGAAAAATCCCTGCGAACTTATATAGGGAAGGGTTTATGGAATAAATTTATACTAAAAGATTGTATTTCAAGCTACAAATTCAAATTTGTATCACAGTTAAAATTAAGAATTAAAAAAAAAGATTGAAGAAGGAATTAAAGAAAATTCTTAAATAAATATGAAATAAATATTAAAAAATAAATATTAAAATAAATAAAATATAAATATTAAATAAATCCATATTTTTAAGAAGATCTAACTTCTAAAAACTGCCACATTTGAAAAATCACTGAGAACTTAAATAGGGAAAGAGTTTAGAAAGTGAATTAAAGCTAAAAGAGTCTCTTTCAAGTTATAACATCCATATTTTTATTATACTTAAAATCAAAAATTGAAAAAAAAAATAAAGATTGAATTAGGAATTGAATAAAAACTTGTTCGTTATAATTTATTTCAATGTTCTCTGAAAATTTCATCAATTATGATTTGTTATGTAGGTATTATTAAAAGGTTAGTAAAATTTACTTACCAGCAAACAATAATATAATCGATATACTATACGTACTCCCAAAAATCGAAGGTCTATATTTATATTTTCCATCAATTTTCGTATACGAATATGGACACAATCCTACAATCTTAGTGAATATATACAATGGTAGTAAACTATCATACAAGTTTTTTGGTTTTTGTATTCTCCAAAACGTTTCTTGAAAATACATTTTTTTTTTAATTTAACACGTGTTTACTTCATCGAAATCTAAAGTAGTATTTGAAGTAGTAACAAGGAAGGAATACTGTTGAAAAATTAAATATCGATCGTTTTATCCAATAACATGCATGAACGGTCAAGATAATAGCCATAATAACTGGTAGATATCTAATATTTGCTTTAGCTAAATCGTGTACGTTTAGATTTGTTGATCTAGATTATTTTGATATTGAATCAAATAAACTAAATACGTTATAATTTCATTAAGCAACTTAAAATATAAATGGTTAAACAAAATAAGTATTTAATATTTAACTTACCAAAAGAGTCAGACTTGAATTGAAAACAAAAAATCCATTTGCGCTAATTTCAAATTTACAAATTCGTATTTGTTGTAAAAATAATTTTACATCTTCTGTTATAAATTCTCTATATTTACTTTTTAAATATAAAATTTGTAAAGTATTCGTGATATTTTTCGCTTCTTTATGAATAGAGTTACCAGCATTTGAAACTAAGACACATTTCAGAAAATCAATTAACATACCAATAAATATTATTAAGATCGTTATAAAATCCCAATTTAATTCCTGTTTTATCAGTAAATATATCATAAACCCATTATGTAAAATATTACACATAGATCCAAGTGTTAGAAGTACTTGTACATTTCCATATATTGTTTGAATATTTTGTAAGATATCATATAAACTTAAATGTAAATGTCTTGATATCTTTATTAATTCAACAACTTTTTTAAAATTAACGTTTGATGAACCCAAATTTTTAACCAAATTATTTATAATACCAAACTTGTTTTTAACCATATTCATAAATGTTACATATAAAAGAAATAAAATCTTTTTGTAAATCGTTAGAATTAGATTTGAAACCGGCATAGTCCAAAAACTGTATAATATTTCAAAAATCGCGAATAACAAAGAATAATTTCTTATCTTCGTACAATTATTTACAGATATTTTAAAATAATTAATTAGTGCGTCGTCTATATTTTTTAAATTACATTCCGTAATTAGTATAGTTTTTCGATTTTTAAACATTTCTCCCAATATATTTATTAATAATATAGAATTTAAGAAAATTATACATCTAGAAAGATGTGTAAATAAAATCGATTTTTGTAAAGTTTTAGTTGAAAACCATTCTAAAAAAGAGTAATAAATAAATGTTATGTAAATTATCGTGGATATTATAACGTAGATGATATTATATTTTAGTAAGTTGGTTTTTAAAGAATTTGGGAAAATTAAAATTATTTGTGATAATATATTAACTGGTTTAAAAACTTTGTACACGTCGTTAGAAACAGACATGTCTTTGTTAAAATTTTGTTATACTTTAAAGTCTTAAAACGTCGTTTTAAGTGAATTCAAGAAGGGTAATAAACTTAAAAGGTTAATAAAAGAGTATTTTACGTAATATTTCACTTTATTGACCCAATCAATTTAAAACGTTCAAGCCATTAAGGTTGATCGGTTATTTTAGTTGGTAATTTCTTATTACGAACAATTTCTTTATAAGCTACGGCTGAAAGTTTTGGAATTCTTTTACGATCTTTTCCTTCGAAATCGACTTGATGTAACCCAAATTTTACACTAAAATAAATTTAATTTTTGATTAGATGAAGACAAATAAGTGTGAAATAAACCTGTATCCATCTGTCCATTCGAAAGAATCTAACAAGCTTCGTACGTTATATCCAATAACGTTAATTTCATCTTCTAAAATAGCATTGAGAATTGAATTGAGATGAGTCTGAAAAAAACATACATATTGAAGCTAATTAATTATCATGTTATAATCTGGTGGAATTAGGATTATGTGCAAGCTATACAAATAAGCAGCTCAAATCATTGGATAAGTTAAGAAGTTTTATATTTTTTATGTTATTCTTCCATATTTTTGAAGTAACGTTTTGTAATTTTCAATTACATTTAAAGACTTTGCATAATTAAAATGGTTGAAGCAGGTATGTAGGAATTCACTTGCTAGTGAACGCTCTATATAAGCAACAAAAATCTGTTATTGGAACATCTTTGTGCTGCCAGTGTTGAAGTGAATTTCTGTTAATTAGAATAATTATTTGAATTCTGTTAGTTTTTGTTAATTAATAAATTAATTAATTAATATTTTTGTGCTTTAAAGTCAACCATAAAATATGAATTCGAAGAAAAAAAGACTTTCAATTTCGTTAAAAGATAAACTATCTATTTTAAAGAACATTGAAAATGGTAAGAAAACAAAGGACATTTCTAACGAATATAAAGTTGCTAAATCTACAATAAGAAAATTAAAGAAAATAAATAAAATTTAGAAGAATATGCATTCAGAAAGATAAAGAGTAAGTTCTTGAATCGGCAAATATTTTGGAACTCCTCTTCACACCTGTGTTCAAGGAGGAGGTTCCGAAAGCGACAAATATGTTGAGGTAAATGTTTTGCATCCTCTATTTAATTTTATTAAAACCAAGAGGATCCTAAACGATGAGAAGGTTTTTGAAGAAAAATGTTTTGATGTTTATCCTCTCACGCTTCGCGTTAGAATGTCAGATAATTTGCATCAGTCGCATATTTATTTGCAAAATAAAAAACGAACGGCGACAATTAAATGAATTAGTTCCAAATGAAATGATAAAATTAAAAGCACTCGAAGTAAATAGATTAAATAATGGAGCTGAAACATTTGTGGAAAGTGTTCGATGGTTAACAAAATTTAAAAAATGTCAAGGTATACGGACTTTATCTGTTTATGGAGAGAGTATATCTTGCAATCTGGAGCTAGCTAATTCATTTAAAAATAATTTAAAAAAAATTTCCCTATAAGCAACTTTTCCCAATAAGAAACTTGTTTATTGAAATTGGTTCAAATGAGTTGCTTATGTAGAGCATTCACTGTATTTAGTTTAATCAATTATCATAATAATCTGTATCTTTTATCTTAGGTCCCTCAAATGTGAGGTTGATAACCAGAAATTACAGTTTTACCAAAATGCCAAAATAAAATTTGCCCAATTTTAACAAATAACTGGAATTTATAGAAAACTTCTTTATAAATCTTGAAGGATTTTGAAAGCTTCTAATTATAAAGATAATAAATTTTATTTTTCAAAAGATAAGATCTGGTTACAAAGCACTTTTGAGTAGCCAAAAGTTACGAAACGATCAAGGTGACTAACAAAAGACTTTGAAGTCTGCAGTGAGGGGACAAAGAAGAAAATACGGAAAGTCTTGGAAAGACCGATTTGTCAACTCTCCTTCATACTATCCAAACGAAGGTGTGCAGCACGGGAAGACGAAATGCCTCTCTAGTGTTGAAAGATCAATGTATCCCTAACACAAGCTTCAAAGTTTAAAGCAGTTTATTTTATGGAACAACCTGTATTATTTTTTTTACAATTTCTATAGAATTTCTGGCTAAGTAAAAATTGCAGAAATAGTGGCGCGTATTCAGAAATACCTATATAAATATAACTTTAATATAAAACCAGAAGTACCAAAAACAATAAGATTTCAAAATTGAGAGCATAAACCTATTCGAGCCACCAGAAGACGAAGAAGACTGATGTTCGATCTAACTGGCAATGCTCAGTATGTAAAGTGGCACTTTGTTTAAACAAAAATAAAAATTGCTTTGAACAATACCATTCCGGCTAAACTGTTTATTGTGAGCGGTGGTACATTGTGTGAACCGCATCTACATTTTTTGCAAATACACAAATTTTTCGAAAAATTGTTTATACTACTTTTAATAATCATCAAATTAGACACATTAATAAAAATTGACCAAATAAAAACGCTTTTAAAATGTTGTGCCCAGTTTGGGTTTTATTTTTATTTGAAAAAGTTCGCCCCTCAAAGAGTTAACAGAAGTCATTAAACATCAAAATTTAGATCTTTCTTCATCAGTTAATTACAATAATTTATTAAAAGTTTGTACCGATTTTACTATTACTTGACAAAATCTCTTACAAAATATTCCACAATGACAAATCTCAATTGAAACGCAAATGAATTCTCTATTGAGTAATAGAATTATTGAGTTTGGTAGGATTAGAAACAAATTTTAGAGGCTTTATCTTAATAATATATTTCTTAATTTTCAAAAATAAAGTACGAAGGATAATTTAAATTTGATTAAAAGTTTCAGAACTTATGTTTAGTTAAAAATCCTCGGTGTTTTTGATTTTTTGTTGTAATTCTATGTTAATAATTGCAAAATATTTACTATGATTTAAATGAAAAATAGAGACTTGAATCTATCTATCTTGAAACTTTTCTTTCTTAATTTCCTTAAGTAAAGTTTGTATGAATTTTTTGAACTTTGTTGAAAGTAAGATTGCATTAACATCGGCCAAAATTATTCGGTGCTTTTAAATATTTTTAAAACCTTTTGGGGATAATTATAACAAATTCAGTGATTTGAATAAAAAGTAGAGACTTTACATTTGTTTAATATTTTCTTACTTAACTTCTATAAACTCTGTACTATTAAAAAAAATCTTAGTTATGATAGGTTCAGTCAAAAATCTTCTTAGTTAGATACTAAATATCAACGAACGATTTAAAGTAATTTTATGTGAACTTAAAAAAGAATTATAAATTATTTGGTTTGACCTTTTTAAATTATTTAAATACCTGATTAATTTAAAAAATCACAACCTAACACAATACATAATAACATTCATAAGGTCAAAAGTAGGTGTTAACTGATTGTAACGAAACGAAATGAAATGAAACGAAACAAACGTGAATTACATTATTCGTCGAGACGATTTCTCATTGTTTCGCTATTTAAATCTGCACGTCCTTCGAGGCTATCTGAATAATTCCAAGTCCTCATTTTCCAATTAGCAAGTCAATCCCATACATCACCTTCATATCAGATCACAACCTGACCGAATAATAACAATAAACCATATCACATTTTTACTCACCATAAATAAGTAAATGCTTTAATATTAATAATGAAATTGCTTTTCTTTAGCCAAAATATAGGGTGTCCTAGATAATGTGGGAAATCTCTTGGATTCTGATAGAACATTAAAAAATATGATTACAAGTTCCCACAATTTCTTTCCTAGCGGCCATCCCCTCGGGGATACGGTCTCCTAAAAGAAGCCACTGGAAAACAACTTTTTCTTGAATAAATTTTAAAGTACATAATTTAATGAAAATTTAATATGATAAACAGTAGTAAGGACTTCTTAAAAAAATATCTTAAAACATAATTAGTCTCTTCAGTTTACCACGGGCGTACTTGGTTGTACATTTTAACGCTTACATTTCTAACACTCTGTATGGTAAGGAGTTAAAAAAATAAGTTTAGATACCTTGAATATTTAGCTAAAGAAAAGGTACGTTTGTTAAGCGTCAATAAAATGAACCGTTTTCGAGAAAAAAAAATTGTCAAAAACCATCAAGATTAAAAATTTATTAATACTTTGTAGGTACCGTAGTAACGTTTGTAAAAACAGCGCTCTTTTTATACTGATAACAGTTTTATTTGTTGCTGACAAGAAACTTATGGCGTATTCATTTGGTAAAACTGGTGCGCACTGGTGCGCACTAGTACATAATAGCGTTCTATTGAACTGTCACTTTTTTGTACTAAGCTAATGTGATGTATGCACTCACTATGCACTCAAGGTCAAATTCTGGTGCGCACCAGTGCAACCAAACGAATACGTCATTAGAGAACATGTTTTTTTTACAATTTTTTTTCTCGAAAACGGTTTATTTTATCGACACTGAACAAGAGTACCTTTTCTTTAGCTGAATATTCAAGGTATCTAAACTTACCTTTTTTTACTCCTTACCATACAGGGTGTTAAAAATGTAAGCAGTAACATGTACAACGTAATACGCCCCTGGTAAAGTAGAGAGGTTAATTAAGTTTTAAGGGCATTTTTTAAGAGGTCTTTACTACTGTTTATCATATTAAATTTTCATTAAATTAAATTAAGTACTTTGAAACTTATTCAAGAAAAATTGTTTTTCAGTGGTTTCTTTTAGGAGATCGTATCTCCGAGAGGAGGGCTGCTAGGAAGAAAAATAAAGGGAACTTGTAATAATATTTTTTTAATGTTCTATTAGAATCCAAGAGGTTTCCCAAATTTTTCAGGACACCTGTATTATTTGCTCTATACGAAGTACTGCAAAGGATTAAAGAAAAATCTGGTTCCCAATTAATTATTAAAGTAAATACTTTTGGCCAACTAGGTCGGCTAAATATCCCTATGTACGACGTTTTGAATTTGTCCTGAATGTGATTCTATTTGCTTTAAGAAAAAAAAAAGTAAAAGCAAACGACCTTAGCAAAAAGTACAAGGTTGCTTGAAGTTAGATGAGCAATAGTAAATCACAAGCAAACGTTTTAATTGGATTTAGAAAACACTATTGATAATTTGTCTATATTTTGAAGACGTTATTTATCAGTCTGAATACTTTTGAGTTTGCAGTTACTCTTAAATCAAGACAACGTAAAAAGTACTGTAATTTAAGAGAAACTGAGACGGTAGAAATAACTATACGAATGTAGGTACTTTGTCAAAGTGTCTGTCCCTATCATATGTATTACAAGGAAAAACATGTTACAAATGTGTCCAAATGGGACCTAATGGCATAGCCGTTGATTCTCCATATGTATTTTTTGTCACATTAGGTGTTTAACGCTCACAGGATACCTACGACGTTATGAACCATTGTTTTATATAAGTAGATCTATTGAGTAAAGTAATGAATACGAAGGACTTAATTAGATATTAAGAGACATAGGCTTCACTTCGACAGAAAAAATCAAATTAATTTGCAGATGCACGACTCCTAATTTCAATGAATTTTGATGACAAGCAAACGTTGTAATTGAATTTAGAAAATAAGTGTTTTATATACGAATGATTTTATTTTCCTTTCACCCAACTCTTTTAACCAGATTTAGTTAACTAGCCAGATTTAAATTCTAACTAACCTGAATATATTGAATTCTTTCGTAATCTTCAGTTATTCCTGTATCGGGAAATCCATTTTCTGTTACATAAATCGAAACTTTCCCGTATTTATCCCGTACGTATTTCAATAATTCTCTCAAAGATTCCGGGTCAGGTTTAATTAAATTTAAAACCGAATTTTCCCACAAATCTTCCAGAGCTTTACTAGACGAAAATCCTTGTGAAAATGTTTTATGCGAAGCATTAAATGACGTATAAAAATTTAAAGCAAAGAAGTCGGCGGATCTTCTTATCATATCGATTTCATCTTTTGAAAATTTGGGAAGTTTTGAAATTAAGTGACGTTCAATCATACTGTTTTTGCTGATATTATCCCTCATTGCTTTTGGATAATTTCCTTTTCCAAAAATAGGCTCAGCAAATTGACCTAACTAAAAAGAAATTCACAAAAAGTTAAATATGTTATCAAATAAATATTCCCATTTAATTAGTCCATACTGTAAACTCCATTAAAATCTTAGCAGTGTTAACATCATTTTCATTTGAAGTTTCTGGTTTAAACCAAGGTGTTCCTAAACTAATAGACATCAAACCGTTTTGATTGTTTTTAAACGAACTTTCATAAAGTCTATAAACGGCTCCATGTGATTTTAAAACCACATAAGAACAAAGGTAAATGCTTATCGAAGAACTGGTTTCAATCGGTGGAAAATTAGAATCTGTATAAGATCTTAAACAAAACGCTAAAGGATCGTTGAATGTTAACCAATATTTTACCCGATCTCCAAACATTTCAAACGCTAATCGAGCGTATTCAGCAAAAAGTATCGATAAATAAGGATTTAACCAACCTCCAATAGACTGTATACTTTGTGGTGTATCCCAATGAAAAAGCGTAACCATCGGAGTGATATCGTTAGTTATTAATGTGTCTATTAGTTTATTATAGTGTTCTAAACCTTCATGGTTTATTTTACCGTCGTTTATTATTCTAGACCAAGAAATAGAAAATTTATAAACTTGTACACCTAAACTTTTTATCAAGCTAACGTCTTCTTCCACTTTTTTATAACCATCACAAGATATATCTCCGTTTGATTTATTACGGATTTTTTCTGAATATGAGTGAGTAAATTCATCCCAAATTGATGGTTCTTTTGCTAAAGGAAAGATGATAATACGAGAATGATATTTTAAATGAAGTAAATTTTACCGTTTACGTCCCAAGAACCTTCTGTTTGATAAGCTGAGGATGTTACACCAAATAAAAACTCTTCAGGGAATGGATTTGTATTTAAATGCATTCCTTGTCTAATTGTGAGATAAAGTATTTTAATTATAATTAAAATAGAATTTGTATAAATAAAATATTTACTTACATTTCAATTAGAATTAACTGAATAAAAATTACGATCAACATTTTCTAACTTTCTGTTGTAAACTGAATCAGAAGAAATAAAATGTCTTTTATATATTTTGATCTAACATTGAAAATTATATTAACAAAATAGATTACAATTTTTTATTTTCTTTTATGTGGTGAATTTACAAACAAGTTATAAAACGTGTGTGAATAGTCACGGATTGTTAAATAATAAAATGATAGGTTTCACTCAATTTTAATGCCACAACTTATCATTAAAACTCAAACTAACTTTTACAAAAACCTACAAATAAATTAATTCCTAACCATTATCTAGTAACGTATACATGTGGGCGTGTTTTAACTTATTTCACTTGCTTTATATTCCAAATTAAACACATAGTCGTTATTGTATGATGACAAGCCTGTAAAAAATGAATTAGTTGAAATTGAGGTTGTAGTCTATTTTACCAGTTTTTTGACATTATTGATTCAAATTTTTGTACAAATTATTCGTATATTAGTTTCGAGTGTATCTTCAATGTTTATCTCTTAAGACAAGGACTTAGTCTCTCATAATAGCTGTACAGCTAGATGTCCACAAAGATACTATAATCTCATGAGAGTTCTGTTTCATGAGAAATTTACCTCAGAAGTGTTTCCACAGACGTAGGAGATTTCTGTGAAACACCTGAGTTCAGAAATGCAACATCATAGTTCTTATTCAATTAATAGTATATTCTATTTTTTTAAACCTTACTTTTTTACTTGCAGAATTAATTTTTTGATTTTCTTACGATACAACAGCGAAACTCACGTGCAGCTTGTGAAATAAATGTTTCATGCGAAATTCACAAGACTCATGTTTACACATTGAAACTTGTTTAAGAAATAAAGCTCTCATGACACATTGTTTCACGACAATCATCTCTAGTATCACATATTTCAGTCCCTATTTCCAAAATGAAATTTAAGTAATACTACGATTTATATACTACGTGACATGAAAATTGCAACACTTAGAAGGAGTAAATATTATTTAACCAAATTTGGTACAAATGTTGGTTTATAGAAGCATACCAATTGATTAAAGCTTGAAGAAAAAAATAAAAGGATAACTCCTATTTCTTTGGTAAAATGTCGATCGCTTCTGTTTTGTAAACATTAATTAAGACGGCGAGGCATAGATTCGATTAAATTTTCTATATTATCTTGCAATATTGGGCTATCTAAACTTCATGTCTGAGAACGTCCAAGGTCTGCGGAGGTTGCGGAAAATTGTTTAATTTTCTGCCTATCATATCCTATACATTTTCAATTGGGAATAAATGCGATTTTGTTGGCCATGGTAAAAGATCTACCTGAGCCTCTTCGAAAAAGGTGAAAATTTTGTCACATGATATCGCGCATTGTCTTGTTGGAAAGATGAATTTTCCAATTTGAAGGTATAGGAGAAGATACGACTCCAAAACCTCCTGTGTGTATCGCTGTGCAGTCCAAGTACCCTCGATAAAAACTAAAGGTGAGGTGACCATATTTTTTTATTTCAAATCCGGGACGCGTTTGAACTTGAATATCATTTCTTTTAATAAAAATTACACATAACAAATACTATTTAAGGATATAATAAATCAGTATTTTTTTATTAATCAAACTTTTTAATCACAATTACTCACTACAAAACTTTTTATATTTTTCTGAGCTATGGATCTTTTTCAGTAGATCTTTTTCGCTTTGAGGCATTCTATAAAATTCTGTGCAATTTTCTTCATAATTAACTTTAGTAACTAATATCGCTTTCAGTGTCTCTATTTCAAGTCCAGTCTTCTCACATGTCCAAAAGCTATTAATTAAAGAAAATATTCTCTCCATAAAAGCATTTGTGCCAGGGAGACAGAAAAAGAACTTTGCTATTTTCGTAAATTTGAAAATGGAACTTCACGATTATTAAAATGAGACACCATTTCAACCAACCTTTGGATTGATGCAGTTCGGTTATTTTTCCATTCGGCAATTTTCTCTTCCGTAATTGCCGTAATTTTATTAACAAGTAATAGCGAAGATTGAATTTCAACCCATACTGGTGTTTTGTTTAAAGTCACCCAGCTATATGAATCCAGGTTCTGCAAACTTATCTTTGTCAATTTTGTGAATAACTGAGTGCAGTCTGATAAAATGATACAGCGTCGGCTCGGAACTGTATAATCTGCTTTTCAGATACTTTTTTTTCTTCTTTAAGTTTATCTAATTTAGTACCTACCGCTATAGGAATAAAGGAATCTTAAATCTTGATTGTCAAAATTGTTTTCAAATTCTCAATGGCTGCAATAACATCGAAGACACTTACTGTCTCTTTTTCTATTTGGATTATTGTTGTGTGGAATCCTATTGCTTGACTATGTACGAAGTGCAGCAAAGCTTCAGAAAAAGGATTATCAAAAAATTTTGAAAGAAATACAGGGCATTTTTCTTGCGATTGAAAGTAAGATTGTAAGGGCACAAACATTTGTAGTACTCTTTCAATCGCTGGCAGTAATGCTAGCCACCTTGTTTGGGAGTAGCCCAATAATATTGAAAATTCTATTTCAACAAAGCTACAAAAATGTTTTAGAGTTTCCACTGTAACAGTGTAAGACTTGAAATTTAAATATAATTTCGAAACAATTAATTCAACGTCAATCGGTAAAATATCGGCAGCTGTTCTAACAGTATTGTGGAAAATATGACCCGCACACCCAACTCCTATTAAATTATGGTTCAGCTTTTGCTGCAATTTGATAAAAACATTGTTCCGCTCTTTCCTATTCGCTCCGCCAAAATTAGAATTTATGTTGTCTGCACAAAATCCAACAACTTTTTTTTTTAATTATTTTTTATTATGCAATCAGCAACATAATTACTGACTGTATCAGATGTTTCGTTTGGCAATGAGTTCGGTTCCAAAATTTTTACTTTAATTCCAGATTTCCAGTCAAAATATCTTACTAACACTGGAAACAGCTTTATTTCTTTTTGATTGGATGCATCAGTTAGTACCGAAACAAATGTGCACTGGTTTAAATTACAGTGCAATATATTTAAAATATTTGGGGCAAAAATGTTAGTTATAATTGTTTCCGCTTTAGTGCGTGCACACGAAAATTTAGGTTCCAGAGTTGTTTGTAACAATTTGGATGTGCAATCCATAGATCTAAAACTATGATTGTGACAAACAATATGGTATGCAAAAGTGCCTTCGATTGCGGCTAACAGTCCTTCTTTAGAATCCATTTTTTGATATTTAAAAAAATTTGTTATAGACGAGGTCGATGCAACAACAGAAGCTGATTTTTGATGTTTCGCACTGTTAAAATGAACTTTAACCCTTTACAGGGCAAGAGAGTGGCGTTTAAAATATTTCAGTGAGATTTTTTGTAGAATATACACTCATACCTAAATTAACCATACTTCATTTAGTTTTTCCAGAAACAGTCCTCAATTCAAAAACTTTGGTGGGACATTATTGTCCCAATGTACGTTATGTCTAGGCGTTTTTTTCCAACTTTCATTGGGATAATAGTGTCCCACCAAAATTTTGCAAATTGAAACACCATTTGAAAATCTTGTTCACATGTGTCAGCCATGGTCTGAAAAAGGTGTAAACTTATAAGACTTCAGTTTTGGATGTACTCATTTATGTCACTAGAATTCCTGCAGCTATGGTTAAAATTAACATCTCACAATAAGTATTTTGAAATAGTTGAAATAAAAAAAAAATAATAATGAAATAGGAAAAAAATCCTTTGGCTTCGTTCTGAAAATTTTGCCATCGCGAATCGTAATATAAAAATTTACGATACTAACAACATAAACAAATATTACGTACTATTCTGCCGTCCTAAGTATCGAGGTACTGTATCTCGTTAATTACTCACTGTAGAGACTTGCGATAAAAAATCTATAAAGTGACCAACAGAAAATACTAGAAATTATTTTCAAGTTTCCAAAATGGTCACTTCTTTCACCGATATTTTAGGTTTGGGAAAGGTTATCGATTTATGCTTTTCACTTCATTTTGGTCATTTTGGTTTCATGGAAAAAAGTGACATCAATAGACTTTTCTGAGAAAATTCACAATTTCTATGGTAAATCCGAAAAATGCCCCTTGTGGCGACATTCCAAATTACAATAATCACAAGTAAGATAGGATTTGTAGTCCAAGAAAAACTTTTTCCAACGACACCAATTTTATTAAAAGCCGTTCAACTGTTTTGAACTTATCCACATTTATTTATAAATATCTTCGAACACCCTGCACCACGTTATTTATAGAGGTACTTTGATAAATTTCGTAAAAAATCTTCCTAGCCGAAGTAAGTACTACCCAGAAAGTTATTGGTATTACTAGGTATAGTTAAATATGTATAAGATCTACATAGAATATTAGAATAATCGTAACTAACAGCTAGAAAAAAATTAGTAAATTTCACATACAAAATCATTATTTACTTTCCGGAATCTAAATACGAAAAATCTAACAAATTAGCAACCATTACTTCATTGGAATCAACTATACATACCTTAATTATTAAGAAAAGGCCGTTTTTGAATGGAAACACACTCTTTAGATTATTAAAAATACTCACAAACTTGGAACAAGGTTTAAAATTTTAAATTCGCCATGTTTTATAGAACACAGGGACAAATATGTCCCAGTAGGACATCTTTTATCGACCTTTATTGAACAGTAGCCAAACTAAGGCAAATCAAATCATAGAATCAATGACATATCAATTTATCTACAAAATTGTGTATTTGTGATATAAAAAACTCTAAGCGCGTTTTCTAGAACAGAGGTGGGACAATAAAGTCCCAATATCTTATAAAGGGTTAATATCGTTACGTCCACCATGACTGATTGAAAAGGATATTCTTTTTGTAACTCTTCATTGAATGTACATTTTCTTTTTTTAGAACCCATTTCTATAAAAAATAATTCACTACTTCATTTAGGAAAAAAAATTGAATAACTTGCCTTACAACAAAAGCAAATAAAAATCACAAACTGAATATTAACTTAACCTTAAACTGACAAACTTAAGCTGACAAGAACCTGACGGCTAAGAAAATCCCAGAATACTGCCCAACTACCACGATTCTGCGTTTCCTCCTCCACCTAACACTCAGATACACGATGCGTAATGAAGCACTGGTTTCCAGCGCCTACGTTAGGCTAGGAACACGTAGAACGCTGGTTACCAGCGCTGGTTGAACCAGCGTTGACAAGCGTCAACAAGCGAAAAGAATATTGCTGTATTTTTAAATGTACGCAAACACGTAAAAAGCGTGTCTGGACTTGTTGGCGCTTGAAGCCTGCGCCGACCAGCGAACAAGAATGTACAAAACATTTATTATACGCTGGCGAGCAAGTTTCACGGTAGGTTCATCAAAAGGTGGTTGTGCTTAAAATTGATAATAATTTGTTATTTTGATTTAAAGATGAGTGCTATAGACTGCGATCAATTAATTTCTTTTGTTTTCGAACGACGGGCAATATGGGACAAAAGAATTAAGGAACATTCTAACAGAATATACAGGGTGTTCCGTAATGATATGCGAATATTGAAGGGGATGATTCTACATCGAAAATTAATGATAGTTTCTTGTATAAACTGGTCCCAAAATGTTCCGTTACTGAAATACAGGGTATTCACAGTAAACAGATTTTAACTACAAACAGTTGTTTGAAATGTCAAACGTATATAAAACAACAAATGACATTTAGGCTCAGCCACTTAGATTTATTGCAAAATTGTATCCTTAATAATTACTATACGTATTATTTCTATTGAACAACCGACGACGGTTTTTAATTTTTCTCTCAAAAAACGGCACATTGCAGTCCAAAAACTCAAGAAGGCTTCTATTTGTCAAATTGAAGGGGGAATTCAAAAATATATTTTATTTGGGAAAACCCATTGGCGTATCATTTTTTCCTTTAAAAATATGAAAGTCAGTGCTCGTACGCACACCACTGTTAAAGATAGAAATTAGATTTGTATTGAAAGATATGCGTCTTTATTAATAGTCACTATATGCCAAATTTCATAAAAATACCTAAAGCGATTCCGAAAATATTAATTAATATCCTTTTTTTCTAAAACTTTAACACCCTGTATTTTAATATAGAACATTTTGGGACCATAGTTTATATAAGAAAGTATCATTAATTTTCGATGTAGAATCACCCCCTTCAATATTCGCATATCATTACGGAACAACCTTTATACAGGCTGTCCCACCGAGGAGGACTGGTCGCAATATCTCGAAAACTACAAATTTGATGACTTTGAAATTTTATACGTAGATTTAATACATACTAAGCTACATTATGAAAACATTTTCAGTGATCCATGACTTGCGGTTATATCAGAAGGGGTTAAGGAATTATTTTATTTGAACATAATATTTATTTTTCGTTAGGATGGTTAATTTAAAAATAATTTTTTTCTATCACTTGTAGATTCAGAGAAAAAATATTTTTCATAATTTTTTACGTTTATGTATTAGTGTGTGTTGCACACTAAAGAGGTCACGAATCTGGTGCTGGTTTTAAGCTTTTTACATGTCCGCATTAAGTGCTAGTAAGCGATAGGCATAAGCGTCCACCGATACGCTCATAAGCTCGCTTACAAGCCAGCGTTGTACGTGTTCCTAGCCTTACACATCGTGTCTCTGAGCGTTAGGTGAAAGGGGATTCACAGCATCGAGAGTTCACTGTATGCTTCAAATGATTTAAAGCGTGTCGCGTATTTTGATATGCACAATTTTTTTGGTTCAAATTTTGTAAAAATAATACTAGTTGAAATATATTTAAAATAAATATTGAAAATAAGAACCTTTTCAAAAATTCGGGACAATCCGGGACAAAAAATCTGAATCCGGGACAAATATTGCTTCTAGAAAAATCCGGAACGCAAGGTGAAAATCCGAGACGTATGGTCACCTTACTAAAGGAGACCTGCTTCCATAAGCAATCGCGCCCCATACCATTATACAAGCAGTGCATAGGTCTTTTTGTAGCGTATTGCAAATTCCTTCTCCACGTTTTCGTCTGACCATCTTACGACCATCATATATCCCTAGGCAGAATCTAGATACATCACTAAAGACAATCCTATGCCACTCGATGTTCCAATAAGTCTGTTCCCTGCACCAATTTAAACATTGCCGTCGATGATTGGGAGTGAGTGGTAACACACAATATGGCCTGTATTCCTGTATGGTTTTAGCCCAAAAGATCTAATGCGGCGATATACTGTTCACATTGTGATTGGACGAGCAGCGTCTGCTATCCACTCAACACCAAATGACTTAGTATTAGTAGTTGAAAATCTATCTCCGAAAGAGAATAATTTCAAACGGCGATCTTAACCCGTTAAGCGACTCGATGGATTGAAATTACATGTAATCATGACGAATATATACGTCATAGCCGCTTAAGGGGTTAACGCGCTGTCGTTTTTCTTAAAGCCCCACATCCTCTTCGATATTGTTCCTCAGCATTCTCAAACCACCCTCTCCAACATCTCATAACGGTGGACCGATTGAGATTTAATCACCCTCTTTTGATTAAACTATCCTCTTTCATGCCGATAATTCTCCCTCTCGGAAATGCACTCAATTGGCGGTAATTTTGACGTATTCTTACTCTAGGCATAATAACAACTTATAACGAAACACAATAACACAAAACAATAAAAAAACACAAATGATCAGAAAGAATATTGGTTAATATCTTAAGCGCATAGATATAAGAAATGTCAATTATGGCAAGTATACACAACGTATGATTTTAAAATTTTAATCAATTGTTGTATTCCTATAAAGTAACATTGATGCCAAATTTGGTCAAAAAATATTCACCACTTCTATGTGTTGCAATTTCAATATCAAGCAGTATATTTATTTCATGAGACAAAAATCTCGTGAAATATTTTTAACGTCGATTCGTACTTTAAGTAAGTTACCAGTAAATGTATAGAAATTTTATTTTTCTAAATTGCTTTCAACGTGCCAAAAAATTATTTGGATTATTTTTCCTATATTAGTTTTTTCTTTATACTTACTCTTACAAATATCAAAGAATTAATGTGATATATTCCAAATATAGGAAAATCAAAATCATATTTCATCAAGTACATCAATGTTCTTTTAATATCATTCTTTATGGAAAATTTTCCAGGTGATAACAAAAAAGATCGACTAACACTTCTGGTCAAATTATTTTTCTAAAATATTTTACTTAAATTAATTAATTAATTAAAACAAATACTTTTTACCTCTTCGCTGATTCGCTCTGATAATAAAGTTATGGTATAACATACTATTGCGTTTAAAATTGTAATCAAAAAGTTACCATAAATTTGCATCCACATAGGTTTATTTTCTGTGATTAATTTAAAATCTTTGTAAGCTCGATAACCTTCTACGGCAGCTTCCACAAAATAAGCCATGTTGGAAATCGCGATTTGTACTTGACTAATTTTTACGTACTCTTTATACATTTGGAGTATTATGTAAAAGAATTCGTTTGTAAATTTCATCATGTGCTTGATGCAGGCCGTTTCAATGTTTCCTGTATTTCCGGTTTTACATATTATACAATTTACCATCATATTTCGGGTTGAAAATCTTTTCTTGTATATTTTAACCAATGTTTTTAAAGAATTCAATAAAATACGTTGATAAAAAATTAAAGTACTTATCGTGTTAGCGGCGACTATAGCAATGAGTAATTTAAAAGACAAAGATGTTCTAGCATTTTTTAAAATTAAAGAAGCAAGATACAAAAGTAGGTGTGTCATATTGTAAAAAATCAAAAGCCATATTAGTATTGTAAAAATTCTTCCTTTAAACTGATTAAGTTTAAAATCGTATTTGTTAAATAACATTTCCAACTTTTTCCATGATTCATAAAAGCTTACATATCGATTTTGCATAATATATCTTGATATCCAATAAGTAACAACCACAATAGCCCCCAAAGTTATTTCTGTAATTAATTCTAGCGATGCTTCGTAATTATTTGTTATAATATCATAAACATTACGAGTGTATAAGATTAATGTTAATGATATGTACGTAGCCAAAACAAACTTACAAACATAATTGGTATTGGATTTAAAAGATTTTGTTTCATTATCGAAATATACAAAATCTAAACAATATGGCTTGATTATAAAATTAATTTGTCTTATAAAAACGGTATCTTCAGACATTTTTCGAGGATGTATGATTTTCACCAAGTAAAATCCGTTTTTATAGACGATTAAGGGTAATGTTATACATTAAATGCAGGCTACATTACAATAAAGCATCATTAAAGGAATTGATTTCAGTTGAGGTTTCTTGTTTATATTGCATTCTTTGAAAATAGAATCAAATCATTAAATCAGATGAGAAGATTTTATCTATAAGTACTTTAATAATAATAAAACTATACTTCTGTACTTTTTGAATATTTTTTTACGATTTATCACAGGAAATCGATAGATACGATACATTAAAATAAAATGTAATGAATCATATTCTTGCTTGATTAACTTTTAATAAAAATTTTAACTATTAAAAAAATAATTATTACAGCTACTGTATGTTATAATCTGGTGAAATTAGGATTACGTGTAAGCTATACAAATAAGGAGCTCAAATCATTGGATAACTCAAGAAGTCTACATTCTAACAGTACGATGTTAAAATTTGTCTTGAATGTGTTTCTGAACGTATGATGAATGAAAATATAGCATTACACTCATACCTCGCTTTGCGGCTTATTGTTAAATACGTTCCACGAAACTTGGCCGCAAAGCGAAAAGCCGTATAAGGAACCAATTACATATTCTAATACAAATTCAATGGAATCGGTTTCAAATTTGTTAAATACGTAACATGGTTTATTATTCAAAATGCATTTTATCTCTTTATTTCATTTAAATCAAAAACACATACCTAACAAATACATACATTTGTACATAAAATAGTAACAGACTCCGAAACAATAATCTATAAACAAAAATGAAACAACTTCATGTTACATAAAATATGAGTATTTTTACATACATATTTTTTGACTTATGGCTTTAATCTGAAGACGATGAAGAAACGGTAACTTGCAGATCACTGTCGTCATCATTTTTCACTGGCATGGATGGGCCTTTCTTAAAAAAAATTGTCCAACGTTGTTTGTCTTGCCTTCTTATTTTGTTCTTCGGTGATTTATAAGAGCTAATAGCTGAGTTAATTCCACGATAAACGTTAGTACTACGTTCGACGTCAGGAGGATGTATATTCCTTGTTCGAAATAGGAAAAAGTTTTCGACAAATTTTTTGATGTTAGCTGTTTGGATACAACAGGCTCTGTTTCTTCATCAAATGCCGGTTCTGCTTTTAACTGAATTAATTCCTCATATGAAAGGGGTTCCCTATCAGCTTCAAGTAGAATAAGCACATCACGTTCGTTCAAGCTTTTAAACCCGAAATCATGTTCTAAATCCAAAATGTTTTGCCTAATTTCAGGAAAGAAATTAACTTTTGTGTCAGTACTTTGTACACATTCTGGCCATATTTTTTTCCAAACATGGTTCATTGTTGTTAATTTTAATTCCTTCCATGATTCACTTTTTTCCAAAATGTTTTAGTTGAAGATTTACCATTGGTTTCCCTTATAAGTTGTCGAAAAGTTCGGCGTAAGTAATATGCTTTAAAAGTCGCTATTGCACCTTGATCCATTGGTTGGATCAGAGCTGTTGTATTTTTCGGAAGGTGCTCAATCACGACATCTTCAGATAGTTCGGATAAATTAGTAGGATGCCCTGGTGCATTATCCAAAATTAGCAAAGCCTTGTTGCTTAAGTTACTGTCTTGCAAATATTTTTTCACTTATGTACAAAAGTGATTTTTGAATCAATCCTCAAAAGTAGGTTTAGTCATTCAAGCTTTCTTGTTGGATCTCCATATGACGGGCAATTGATTTTTATTTAGTCCTTTAAGAGGCTTTGGATTTTCGGGCAAATATATTAAAAGTGGTTTTAGTTTAAAATCACTCGCGGCATTTGCACCAAGTAACAAAGTTAATCGTTCTTTAGACACGTTATAACCAGGCGCAGAATTTTCGATTTTTGAAAAGTACATGCGATCAGGCATTTGCTTCCAATAAAGCCCTGTTTCGTCTACGTTAAACACTTGTTCAGGTTTATAACAACCTCTTCAATAATTCTCTTTAAAATGTTGGGATATTCTTTAGATGCGGCCTCGTCGGCGCTAGCTGCTTCACCTTTCATTTTCAAATTATGCAAATTACATCTATTAAATTTTTCAAACCATCTTCGACTTGCTTGGAATGTGACATCTTTAGCAGATCCATCGGTATCTCCATTCTTCAAATTTTCGAAAATACTTAGAGCTTTTTTCTGGATAGTCATTTGACTCATTGGTATTCTCCGTTTGTTATTGTCCCTAAAATGTCTCTAAAAACATTTAGACAGCTCTAAAGCAGCCGAGATTGTGCTTGCGCAAGATAGGCAATATGTAGATATATCGACATCGAAAAAAAGGTTTGTTTGCCCTTATAGCGAAACATTTTAGGCCGTAAATCGAAAATGTGCCTTAACTGAAGAGGGTCGTTATAGCGGAATGCCGTATAAAGAGCGGCCGTATATCGAGGTATGGGTGTATTTGCTTTAAATAAAAAAAAAAACAAAGGCAAGATGCTTGAAATTAGATGAGTAATAGTAGATGACAAGTAAACGTTTTAAATGAATTTATAAAGCAGGTGGAACACTTTTGATAATTTGTTCATATTTTGATGACGTTATTTAGTCTGAAAACTTTTGAGTTTGCAGTTACTCGTAAATCGAGAGAACGTAAAAAGTATTGTAATTTAAGGGAAACTGAGTCTGTAAAGTATCTATACAAAAGTAGGTACTTTGTCAAAGTGCCTATCCCTATCATATTTATTATAGAGAAAAACATGTTACATAGCCGTTGATTCTCCATATTGTATGTTTTTGCATCATTAGGTGTTTAACGCTTATAAAATACTGAGGCTTAATGTTTATATTGCACTCTTTGAAAATGGAATCAAATCATTAAATCAGATGAGTAGATTTTATCTATAAGTACTGTAATAATAATAAAACTATATTTCTGTACTTATTGAATATTTTGTATGATTTATCACAGGAAATCGATAGATACGGTACATTAAAATAAAATTTAATGAATCATATTCTTGCCTGATTAACTTTTAATAGAAGTTTTAAATTATTAAAAAAATAATTACTACAATTACTGTACAAATATGAAGTGTTTTTTTACCTAATTCATCAAATTGTTATCAAGATTAATTCCCTTTCTATCAGGGACTTTTTCAATATCTTATGAAGTGCTGATAAATCCTTCAGATATCTTACCTTCAAACTATATAAATTCATATGTTAATCGTTATTCACTAAGTATACTCAATTTTATTCTTTAATAAACATGAAACACTTTATTTTATTAGCTACTATCTTCGTTGCTGCTTTTGGTAAGTCAAACTAAAATTCTCGTCTCTTCGCAATGTTCCTTTCTTGATTTATCTCAAATGTTCTCTTATTAATGTTTTTTTTTTTTAATGAAGCTGCACCTTCAACAAAAATCACCAACGGTGAGGATGCCGAAAGAGATCAATTCCCGTACCAAATTTCCCTTCAAGCACACAACGGGAGCGTTTGGTTTCACATCTGCGGAGGTGCTATTCTAGATGAAGACACCGTCGTAACAGCAGCTCATTGTTTATCTGGCCAAAACTTGGGTTACTTGAGAATCGTAGCTGGTATTTTGGATTTAGATGAAATCAACGGACCGTCTAACGCTCAAGTCTTCAGGGTCATGAACACTATTATCCATCCCGATTACGAAGGTGGGGTTGGTCCTAACGATATTGCAATTCTTAAGATTACCGTTCTCTTCCATTGGACCAGCTCTGTTCAACCAATCGGACTTCCAGTCGCAGATTCCGTCTTTACTGGTACTTCTGTTTTATCTGGTTGGGGATCAACTTCAACTGGTATGACCCCAATTATGCCTAATCGTCTTCAAAAGGCTAATATGCCTTTATTAAGCCACGAAGGTAATTTTGAAAATTTTTGAAATAAAAAAAAACCATATTTTATCTTAGATTAATTTTAGAATGTGCAAATGCTTTTGAAATCTTGATGGGATCTTCTTGGCCTTTGGATGAACGCAGCAACGTTTGTACTGGTCCTTTGGTTGGTGGAATTGCTGCTTGTTCTGGAGATAGCGGAGGACCACTTGTACAAGATGATGTCCTAGTTGGTATCGTTTCTTGGGGTGTTATGCCTTGTGGAACCGAAGGGGCTCCATCTGTTTATACTAGAGTGGCTTCTTTCATTGATTTTATCCAAGAAAATTTGTAAAAAATTCATAGGAAAAAATATAATAAAAAAAACACGGTTTTAATTAGAACTTTTATTGAAATTGATACAAATTAATATGATTAATATTGAATTTGAAAGGAAGTAGATAACTAACTTAACATAGCGTGCGTTACAGTGATATATAACATGTTACATCAATTTGTGATAATAACTGAAAATAATTCCCAAGTTGTACTTTTAAAATTTTTCGTCAATTATTGCTAATGTGTTTTATTTAATGTACTAATGTAATATTTAATGTGCTAATTTCGTCTAAAATTTCATTGAATCTCATATCGACCTATCCAACGAAAACTATTGTAAGTCATTTTTGATAGAACTGAGTCAGATATAAGTGTTTAAAGGTTTTGAACCGATTGCATTTTAAGAAATAAAATTTTCTAGGTAAAAATTTCTTACTTGGTTGCTATAGATATCTTATAGAGGATTCCGAAAGGATTCACCATAGAAGAATAGCAATTAATTCTGTTTTCTTTTCAAATTTTTCAAAATCACCATTTTTGACTTACGATAGTTTTCGTTGCATAGGTCGATATGAACTTGTTTAAAATTATTGAATTTCATCCAAGTTCATCTAAAATGACCATATTTCACTAAAAACTTTTCTTAATTTAACATAAAATTTTGAAATTTCGTCTAAAATTTGCTAAAGTCGTCCAATTTTGTCTAAAATTTCACAAAATTTCTTATAAAATTGTCTAAAATTTTCGAATTTCGTTTAATTTCATCTAAAATTATCAAATTTCATTAAAAAAATAATTTAATTTAGTTTGAAATTATAAAATTTCGTATAAAATGTTCGAAAATCGTCCAATTTCATCTAAAATTTCATTCAATTTCATATAAATTTTTCTAAGATTATTGAATTTCGTCTAATTTTACCTAAAATTACCAAACTTCATTAAGAAATAACTTAAAATTATGAAATTTAGTCTAAAATTTTTTAAAATTGTCCAATTTCGTCTAAAATTTCGTTCAGTTTCATATAAACTTTTCTAAAATTATTGAATTTCGTCTAATTTAATCTAAAATCATCAATCTTCATTCAGAAATAACTTAAGATTATTAAATTTGGTCCAAATGTTCTAAAATCATCGAATTTTAGCTAAAATTTCGTATAAAATTATCTCTAATTATTGAATTTCGTTTAATTTCGTCTAAAACTTCACAAAATTTCTTATAAAATTGTCTAAAATTTTTGAATTTCGTTTAATTTCATCTAAAATTTTCAAATTTCATTAAAAACATATTTTAACCCTCATCCGGACTTCGTTTCTAGAACCAAATCCGGACTTGGTGTATCAAATTGACACAATGCCAGGTAATAAATGTATGCCTATTTTTCTTATGATTGGTTGATTGAATGCATTTGAATAATTGAAAATAAGGATCTTTCTTTAGTTTTTTATATTTTATTGACTATTGGCTATTGCACTGAGCCAAAATATCTAGTGGATTCGACCTTAAATAACAAAAGGGTTAACAATTGACTTTGAAAATTGTGTCAATTTGACACAAAATCCGGATGAGGGTTAATTTAGCTTGAAATTATGAAATTTCGTCTAAAATTGTCCAATTTCGTCTAAAATTTCGTTCAGTTTCATATAAACTCTTCTAAAATTATTGAATTTCGTCTAATTTAATCTAAAATCATCAATCTTCATTCAGAAATAACTTAAAATTATGAAATTTGATCCAAAATGTTCTAAAATCACCGAATTTCAGCCAAAATTTCGTATAAAATTATCTCTAATTATTGAATTTCGTTTAATTTTGTCTAAAATTTTTAAATTTCATAAAGACTTCATTTACCTTAAATTTCATCTAAAATTTCGCCAAATTTCGTATAAAATTATCCATAATTATGAAATTTCGTCTAAAATCTAAAATTGTCAAATTTTATCTAAAATTTCATTCAACTTCAAATGAACTTGTGTAAAATTATTAAATTTCGTATAATTTTATCTAAAACTATCTTATTCTCATTAAAAAAATTACTTAACTTAGCTTAAAATTATGAAATTTCGTCGATAATGTCGTAAAATCGTCAAATTTTGTCTAAAATTTTGTTCAATGTCATATGAAGTAGTCTATAATTATTGAATTTCATCTAAAATTATCAAATTTCATTAAGGGATAACATCTAAGTAAAATTTTTAAAAAATTGAATTTTTTTTTTACCTTAAATGATGCTTTAATGTCTTAAAAATAAAGTATAACTGCTGTTACACCAAAAAAAAATTTTTAAGTGATACTTACAGGCGACTTAGAAAGTAACGTATGACACAAGTTCAAGATTTTTATGTAAATTATATCGGTAATATTTTACAAATTAAGTTGGCACTGTAAAACCAGTTTATGAAGATTTGAGTAAGGATGACTTACTCAACCGCTGTTTAGGAGGTTTTACACAAAACAGTAATGAAAGTTTTAGTTCAACGGTTTGGTCCATCGCCCCAAAAATATCATCAAGTGGGAAGAAATTGGTTGACATCAGTACTAACCTCGTAATGTGCATTTTTAATGATGGATTATCAAGTATTATGGCTGTAATGCAAAGGTTACAATTAACTGTAGGTCATAATTGCCATAATTTCTGCGTCGAAAGCGATGCACGCCGCATCAAGTTTTCCGAACGCTCCCTTACTGATGTTGCCAAGGAGACACGTAAAACCTTAATTTTTTCGAGGAGACTTGAACAGGAAGAATATATTCATGTAGAACGGCATTTGTATGGTGCAGGCATCGCAGAGTAATGGCAAAAATGGGAAGGTTGGTTAAGCAATACGAAATAATATTAGTGTGAACTTTAAATGCGATTTTCTCAAAATTACAGTTTTCAAATTGGCTTGCAGTATAACTTTAAAAAAACTTATCCAAGCGATTTGAAATTTTTACGGCATCTTCTAAACAAAATTCTCTAAAGAAGTACATAGGGTTTTTAGGACCGATTAAGAACTTTTGTTGTAAAAAATATTTTTTGTTGAAATTATTGAGTAAAATTGATAGTTTGAATGCTTGCCATTTGTAAAAATATCAATATTTTAACGAACACCTATGTACTTCTCAAGCAAATATAATGTAAATAAAAAAAAATTGTTCTCAGTGGAAGTATACGACACTTCTGCTGCAAGCCGTGTAAGTTTGTTATGAAAACGATTGTCTACTTGGCCAGCGTTAATGCCGCCATATTAAAAGAAAAAATTGCAGAATTCATTTTTACATATTTTAAAGGACGTACATTAAAACTTATAAAACCAAATTATTCCATGTCTTGTTGTTTCCACTAAATAAAGATCCCAAAGCTACTTCATGCTTTCAAACACTTACTTAGATGTTATCCCTTAAATAAATAACTTAATTTACCTTAAAATTGTGAAATTTGGTCTGATTTCATCTAAAATGTTGATCTAATGTGTTTTAAAGCTTATTGAATCAATAAATATCAGATTAAAAAATTAAAACTTAAAAATGTCTATTCGATCGAATGTTAATTTGTTATTAGATTTTTCAATAAAAATAAAATTTAAATTTCAAGTGATAACGTGATAAATATATTACGAAAAATTGTAAAAGTGTAACTTAGGAATTTTCTTCAGCTATTATCACAAATTGATGGAACATGTTATATATCACTGTAACGCATTTTAAGACAAGTTCAACTGAGATATGTTTTACAAATATTTTTATACTGTTTTATGAGCTGGCAGCTCGAACAAATCCAATTCGTTTATTTTCCAAATCGTACACACTAAAGAATTTTGAAAGAAAAGCTCCGCCCATAAGCCAACGATCCTTATCTGATGTAGCAGTACCTTCCACAAACGCAGATATGCAAAATGTTATTAACCGAAGTGATACCTGAAAAGAGAAGTTGAATTTTTATGAATTTTCTTTTTGTCATTTTTTCCTTTGTTTGTTACTTTCTTAAAGTTTCTTACCTTTCGCACATAATCAGTTCCAGTTAAATTAAAAAGGGTTCCCCCAATATTAAAGCTGAGATGTGGCATTTGATTTATATCATTGCAATCGACCTTTAAAAAACATTTTAATAAATTGATAATACCGATTATTTTATTTAAAAGCCTTACTTCGTAATATCCAAAAAATAGTGGTTTAGCCCTAATTTTTTCATTGATTATAGTTAGATATTCCTTTGTTGTTATTATTGAATTACTACTTGTATCAGCAAAAGCTATACAGTTCGTTACACAAACAGGATAAGTATTATTTTTATAATGTAAATTAACACTAAAACAAAGTTTGATTTTCAACTATATCATAAATGAGTATTATGTTTATTTACGCATTCATTGTAAATTCCCAATTTGTACTTTCTGTGTTAACAGGGACATAAGTAAGGTTTTCTTTTGTGGTTTTATTGATTGAGTGAATATGTTTGGTGTCAATTCCTCCAAAGTAAATACTTCCTCCTTTAGATGAACTGCTATCTCTAATTTTTATTTTAAAATATGAATAATAAACTACCATAAAAAATTATAATAAATATTTTACCTATTAAGATATATCGAAAAAACAGGCTTTGTTATATTAGTTTGTCGCAAGATATTATAAAAGAAAGGAGTAATGCCATCTCCTCTATCCATTGCTAAACCAATAACACCATCAGCTTTTGAAAACACGTTCCAATAAGGAACATTTACCATTTCTACAAAAGTTTGATTTATAACTGAATGGCCAGCCTGCAAAATAAATTATATAAAATAAATGAAATATTGGAAAAAACAGAAAATAATATTTGTTTTTAAACTTACAGCGATTTCATCTTTAGAATAATATCCTGTTAAATTGTAGGTACCTTCGTTTGCTATATATTTGGTGTTATTTGCTATATATTTGGATGATTTGTCATGGTTATATTTTTGATGAAACCCTAAAATGATTAAATTTTATATGAGTATCTTTTCTTTAAAAATTTAATTTTGGTGGAAACTTACAACAACCAATTTTTTTTGTAGGGCAATCTTTTGATAAAACCCAAGAAGTTGACCAAGCGGTATCAAAAATGACTTTCATTTTTTGACCGGGAGAACCCACATTAATATAACCATAAAATTCCGTCTGGAATTTAAAATATCAGTTGTTAGAAAAACTATATAACCACATCTAATCATACATTTTTAATAATTTTAAGAAATCGCACGAAATTTATTTGTAGAAATTAAGATATTTAAGAAGAAAATGTATTTTTCTAGAAAACCAACTCTTTTGTAATTATTATTACAAGAGAATACTAAAAATTACTTAATGCGTTTAAGTTTTTTAATAGAATCTAACCCAAGTTTCTATAAAATAATAAAAAATAAACTAAACATATTTGCTTTTTTGGATTACAAAATAACACAGAGATAAAAATAAAAAAGAAATTAATAATAGGAATTTTAAATAGAAACATTTTAAACAATGTTAGGCTAAAACCTCTATTTTTAATTAAAATATATGAATATATTATTAAATTGTTACAAAAGAAGTTTTTTGATAGAAAGCAACCCAGTTTTAAAATTTAGCGTGAAATTATAAAAGATCCTTTTTTAAAAGACAGTACACATCTAAAAGAACATAATACTATAGTAAAAGGATACCACATAATAAAATCATTTTAATTATATAGATTTCAAAGAAGAGAAGAAAGCTCATTACTAATAAAAAGGAGCCAAATTTGGATATCCAATCCCTAATGGAATAAATAATTGTAAAGATCAATAATGTACACTATCATAAGTTAACAATTAATTGTAAGAGGTATACTAGTTGTTTGTTCTATTTTTTCAGATATTTAACTTCGAAAAATTACATGTGACCTGGTCTACGAAAAGGGGGCTTAAGTGTGAAAACAAGTTTTCGAGAAAACAGCTGTTAAAGATAAACAAGTCATTTTATCAGTTTCACTTTAGTTGTTCGCGTTGTACATTCCTCTTTTTCATTACGTTTACTGAATCATTTTTATGCGTCTTTTGCTTCCGAAGGAAATTAAAAATGAGGGTTGAAGAAGAGTTCAGTGCCGTTTACAGACAATATTTCGGTGAAAACGAAGAAGATAGTGATAAATCCGATATTGATAATGATTTGGACAGCGATTATGATTTATATCAGGCAAGAGATGATACAGAGGAAAGTTTCGTTAAAGTGGACTTATCTAAGGCCGATTTAGAAGAAGAAGAGCTGATAGCAAAATTTCTCTCTACCGATTGTTGTATTAAGAAATGCAATACACTCATACCTCGAGATCGGATTGTTAGTAGTAGAACCAATTGTTTAGAGCTATCCAAAAACAAACTTGATTTAGTGATACTAATTGAATCGTTTATTTCAGAAAGGGACTAAGTAACATGTTTGTAGTTTTAAGAAAAACGACAAAAAAGGAAAATTTCCAATTTAAAGATTATTCATGGCATTTTTTATTATAAATTCTATGTTTAACTATCAGTACATGTTGTCCTGACACAATTTATTGTTTTTTCAATTGCGATAGAGAAAAAAATCAAACTAAAAAAATTGTACTAGTACCTTTCTGCAATAAACCTCATGTTTATAGATTTAGTTTATTTTGTGCTCTCATATTAACATGACAAACAGTAGTCAAGATGTTTCATTAACTAAGAAAAGGATTATAGATATTTACAAGAATATATTTCACTAAATTTTTAAGAGAAAGAACGAAAATTGACACTAAGAAAACAATGTTTTATTTTATTTTTTTCATTAATCCGCACTGTTATTTTCTTTTTTAGCTTTAGATGGCCATTTTAATATTTCCTGATAACATTTCAAATATAGTTCTTCAATGTTAGGAAGCATTTTATTTAGATGTTCAATCTTGGATTTCAAAATTGGAACTTTATCAGCATAAGCTTTGGTTATGGGCATTTTTATCGTAGTTTTACCAGAACTATTTGGCGAGTGCAGATGAAATCTGTGAGATGTGAAGCCATTTTTGTACTTTGAAGCCACAACATACCCAGGTGTTTTATGTTCATGAAGAAAATAATGAAAATGAGATATTGAAAATGGTTGTTTGTTAACTCAGGCCACCGGGTTTCATACTTTCAAGAGAGTTTGCAGTTTTCTTGTAGTATTTAGGCCACCAGTTCTTAAAATCGATTATGTCTTTAGAAGAAATTACGATGATACATAGTCCTTTTCTACAACAAACCAAAAATTCTGTCTCCACAATAAAATGTTCCGGGCATGTAAAGTATAAGCCTTTCTACTCAAAACGATAGATCTACAGCCAGAGAGCACGAATATACATTTATCTAAAAATCGTCAAAAATGTTACTTACTGTTAGTCCCTTTCTGAAATAAACGATTCAATTGTAAATAATATCGAAGCTGGAATGATGTTTAACGGAGAATTCCAAGGTGTTTATTCAGAAATTGCTAAACGGAAGATAGAAGGATGCAGAAAAGATAAAGAAGTTACAAGGCACAAGATTCAGTTCTCTTTCCTCGGCATACCAATTTGTCATTCACTTTTCCTTTTTATACACGCGTGCGGAAAGAATTGTTACGAACACTTGGTAACTCATTATCATAAAAATGATATAACAGTGTTTTCAGCATAATTACTTAATCGACGAGAAGGATGACGTGGGGAAAGGGCCGAACTGCGTCGTGAGCATTTTGCATCACCACTTGGAAACCTATTTCGAAGACATCCAAAAACTTGTTATTTCTTGTAACAATTGCATAGGGCAAAATAAGAACAATGCCTCACTATCGTATTTACAATGGAGAGTTGCTCGAAAACTTAACCAAACGATTCTATTCAATTTCCTTCTCACGGGACACACAAAATTTGCTCCTGATCGCTACTTCGAGATTTTTAAGGCGAAATATGCTACCAGCAATATAGATACGTATGAAGATTTATTGCAATGTGTCGTTGAATCCTCGCCCAGTGGTCATAATAAAGCGGTATCGGCAGAGAATGTTACATGGTATCAAGGGGATAGCTGTTTAAAACCATTTTATCGGCTACTGGTTGGTATAACGCTGTTCTATCACTTCATAATCTGTACCGATTGTGTAAAAACGAAGAAACTCGCTGATAATGAGGACGTGGACACTTTTCATCTGTTGTTGAAACCTGTCGATAGTGAAATGCCGGAAACTATACAACCAGTAGGTTTAACTTTAGAACGCCAATGGTGTTTGGTATATATACCAAGATGTTCGAAGTTTAGTCACAGATCCAGGAAAAGTAGATATTACAGCTCCATTACCAAAAGAAAAGTTGGTATCAAAGAAACAAAAGCCCGAAGTTGATGAAGAGGATAATGCTACGGCTCCCTTGCCAAATAAAAATTCGATATCGAAGAAACGAAAGGCAAAAGGTAATGACTTGGAAGATTCTACGGCTCTATTCCCAAAAAGAAGTTACCATCGAAAAAAAAGGCCGAATTAACAGTAAAGGAATATTCTGCGGCTTCATTACCAAAGAAAAAGGTAGCATTGAAAAAATTGAAGGGTAAAAAATGTATAAATTTGCTTTAAATTTTTAATTTGTGAATTTCTATGTAAAATAACGTGGTTTTGCCTTGAAATAAAAAATATGAAATGATGTCTATTGTTTTATAATTTAATCTCTAAATTTTTTTCATTTTCAGTCATTTCTGCTCTTCTTTTTGTACATTTTTAACAAACTTCTTTACCAGTTAGAAACTTCCGGTTTGCGCCATTCGAAAGAGCATGTTTTACTTTATCCAAATCGCCAAAAAACTGAAAAATGATTTTTTCACAGCTAAGCCCCCTTTTCGTAGACCAGGTCACACATATTAAATCAGGAAACTTATCACAAGATTAAAATTTATTTTATACATAAGTTAAACACAAAAGCCGAAAAACAAGGTCACCACCTTTTTCTATTCTGAAGAAAAATAAATTGTAACAGGTAAAAACCAGTAAAAAATTTAGAAAATAAGAAAAAAAAGCTATCTTATTATTAATAAAAAAATGATAAAAGTTAGATATCTAATGACTAATGGAACATATCAAAGTAAAAAACAATAATGTACATCAAGTCATCATAAATTATCAACTAATATGATTCATACTATTAGTTTATTTTATTTTTTTAGATATCTAACTGCGAAAGATTTCATATTAAACCAGGAAACTTTATCGCAAAATTGAATGTTATTTTATACATAATTTAAACACGAAAACGAACGACGAAATACAAGGTCATCACCTTTTGCTACACTGAAGAAAGATAAGTCGTAACAAGCAAAAATTAAGAAAAAACTTAATCATAAATTCAAAGCAATATAACTTCTCATTGAAATTTAAATAAAATAACTTACGTCAAGAAATCTCATTAACGGTATCGTATCATTAGTTCTAGTATGGTTCTTAGGTTTAGGTTTTTTAATCCAATCGAGCCATACCCCATATTCAGGTAGATTGGGCGTATCTAACATACTTTCTTTCGGTGTTCTTTGCCTTGATAACGAGATCCTATAAGATACAAATTCATTAACTTAAAATTTATAATAATAATAAAAACAAAAATTCACCTAAATCCATTTTGGAAACAATAACAGCAAATAAACAAACACAGAAAGAACGAAATTTTTGAAAACATGACCTGAACCGTCGGTTATGGAGTCTGCAACTATTAAATCAGAATCTTTTTCCTTCTATTTATAGCTTGTACACAAGGGAGATATAGGAAATTAGGGGATTCACCAGATGTACTCAACCGAAAAGGATGCCAAAGTTTAGTGGTCAATGTTATTTCTGAACTAATGTATACAAAATATATAAGAGATATGTATGAACAAGTTGTGGTTATTGATAGCAATATTCCCCATATGTTTTTGTTTATTACTTTTTAAACTACGCAGTATGAATCATGATAATAAAAGACCTTGTTCAATTTAAATGATTCATTTTTATCTCGAATTATGATAGTGTGAGGATATTTTGTTAAAAAAATATAATACATAAAGAAAAAAGATGTTTTTAATGTTTAAAATTCAATAATTTGTATTTTTATTAAAATAATATTTTTTACAGGTTCTTAGCAATTCCTAAATACTTTTAGTAATACTATTAACGTATAGAGTGCGCCGCGAAGCAGAAATAGAATGTTAAGATTTTAATGGTTTAAAGAAGTAGTGATGAAATAAAATTTTCTTTGTATTAAATTCTGAAAAATCTGTGTTTTTTAATGTGTTTCAAAAATAAAAGTTTCGTTTTCTACATTTTCAAAAATGAATAAGAACTTGATCTAACTTAAATATCCTTAGTTTCTAGTGTCTGATGCTTTGGATTTAAATGTAAACCTAAGCACAATAAATTAGTTTTAATTCTGTAGCTTTAAAAACGAATAAGTTTTTAATTATTGATTTCAATTGAACGTTTTAATATGAGAATGTTTTGTGGTAAAATCATTTGATAAAAACAAAGGAGTTTACCAGTTATTACATATGGTTACATTAATTATATTAACCATAAAACTGAAAAAAAACTATAAACATTTTAACGTTTTCGAAATATAGAAGTTTATTATCCTAACATATATTTTTTTCTTATTTCGCTTATTTTTTAGAAAGTTGCTGATAGTGTGGATACTATTGATGACTTGAGTATGTAAACATAGACACTTTAAAAACCAACGAAAGAAGGAACATGGATTTTACTAAGGATTTACATAATTTAAATTACAATTTACAGTTTATATTGATAAAAAGTAACAACATGAAGAAAGTGTAATTTGGAAGAAGAAGGTGAACTTTATTTTATATGCTGAAAATACGAACGGTTTTTTCATAAAACAAGTTGTATTTATAATTAGAAAGGATTCATACAATCAATGAAATGAAAAAGAAGAGCTTTATTTAATGGCATTAAAAAAAGATGGTTAAAGAATTTAGATTATTTATAAAAGCATATCATATTAGTTATCATCAGAGATGGGCGATGGGTAAATACCTAACGGGTGGATAAATAAAATTTGGGTATACAGGGTGTTTAAAAAAGATGCGGCAATATTAAAGGGGGTGATAGTCCAGTCCATTTTATACAAAAAAGTTTATAATAAACATGGCCTGGAAACGCTTCGCTACCGATCTACAGCGTGTTGAAGTTTAATTAAAAAAAGCGGTAAAAATTTACATATTTTGAAACAGTTCAACGCGTTCAAGCATTACTTCCTGCTGATTTTCCTCCTCGCATTGCATTCTGTCAATGGCTTTTGCAGAAAATGGTTCAAATTCCTCAATTCCTGATGTTGATTCTGTTCACCAATGAAGCGAATTTTTCATGAAATGCAGTACCCAATTTCCATGATAACCATGTATGGTGTGATGATAATCCACATGAAATTGTTGAAGATCGTTTTCAACATCAGTTTTCTTTGAACGTTTGGCTTGGAATTGTGGGTAACTGCCTAACTGGACCGGTATTTTTACCAGGAAGACTTACCGGAGAGGTGTATCGCAACATTTTGGAAAACACGCTCCCTGGTTTTCTGGAGGACGAACAATTAGCAATTAGAGATGCAATCTGGTATATGCACGATGGCGCACCACCCTACTTTAGTCAAGTAGCTCGTGATTTCTTAACACAAGCATATGGAATTCGCTGGATTGGCCGAGGTGGACCTCACTTATGGCCTGCACGATCCCCGGACTTAAATTCCCTGGATATTTTCCTGTGGGGCCATTTGAAGTTCTTGGTGTACGCTACTCCATTGGAAAACATGGAAGAGTTAAGAAATCGAATCATTGTTAGTTGCAACTCAATTAAAACAGATCCTAGTGTTTTGAGAGAGTTCGTCAGTCAATGAGGAGAAGATTGGATTCTTGCATCTGAGCTCGAGGTGGTCACTTTGCACAGTTTTTGTAATTTCTTCTTGGTAAAATTGTTGGTTTGGTAAAATATTTGTTTTTGTCCTTGAATAAAACTCTTGTTCTTTAAAAAAAATTTCTTTTGCTATAAACTTTTTTGTTTATAATAAAAATGTTTAAACTTCAACACTCTGTAGATCGGTAACAAAGCGTTTCCAGACCATGTTTATTATAAACTTTTTTGTATAAAATCACCTGGACAATCATCCCCTTTAATATTGCCGCATCTTTTTTAAACACCCTTTATACATGTTTATTACTCGCTAGTCAGAGAATTTCCTTATAAAGGTAGGGTATTTCCCTAAATTGACCTATCGCGAAGTGTTTTCGATAGAATTGATAGAAGTGATTACTAGGTTAGTGTTCGTCAATTTGTTAAAACTTGTTTCAGTAGCAAATTGTTCTCCATTTTAGAGCATCCACTGTGGAAAGATTTTTTTAATACTTTAAGACCACCTTGCACACTACCTTCCCGAAAATCTCTTTCAACAACATATCTAGATCACGAGTACAATTTATTAAAACATGAATTAGAATCCTATCTACAAAATTTCGACAACCTTAATTTGCAATGCGATGGGTGGAGTAATATTAGGAATAAAGCCATCATAGATTTTGTAGTAACAAAGTCAGAACCAATTTTTGTAGATTTTATTAATACTAAGACACATCCACACACCGCCGAATATTTAGCTGAGAAATTAACGCTGCAAATATGCAACAATCTTTAAAACATATCCAAGAAAAGTATAGTCATACAATTCCATTAGGATGTCTTGCACATGCTTTTCATTTACTGTGTCGGGATGTACTGAAATGTGATTCTATTCAAGAATTTATGAACATTGTGATAGCAATTGTGAAAAAAATCGAAACTGTCCATGTTTTAAATGCCTTACAGAAATTAATAAAAAAAGCGAATATTGCGTTAAAACTGCGTGGTGTAACACGTTGGGGAAGTTCTCTCGCCTGCCTGGAATCCTTTAAAAAATAAAAAATATCACTTCAGCACCTAGGTGTAAAAGAAGAATCATCTGGATTACTACCTGCACATATGAAAAAAAAAATTATTAGATGACTTAACATTTTGGCTTAAAGTTGACGCGATTGTTCGAATACTGAAACCAATTATGGAAGTTTTAGATAAATTTCAAACACAAGACTGTATTGTTCACAAAGTTTATGAATATATGTCAAATGCTGAAGTTAATTTAAGAAAAAAATTTTTCCGGAAGTGACATAAACTTGAAAGAAAATGATATTGCCAATATTTTGAAATAATTTGAAGAGAGGAAAGAACGTGCTTTGAAGCCACTCCACTTTGCAGCAGCATTACTAGATCCATTCAATCAAGGTTCAAACCTTACTCAAGAACAACAAATTGACGAAATGGAATTCATATATAGAGTAACCGTCGACATAAAAGTCGATTTCCTTGAAAATGTTATGACAGATTTAGCAACTTACCGGTCAAAGCACAGTTTATGGTCCAAAAGTTTCCTGAGGAGTTGTATCCTCTCTACATCTCCCGTTTCTTGGTACAGAGGACTGTGTGTTACAACGTCGTTATCTAAATAACAAACAACCTACTTTATAAACCTACTGTAAGAATTTTAACTGCACCACTTTCATCGGCGAAAACTGAAAGATCTTTCAAAACTTTTTCGCTCATTCATCATAAAAGACGAAACAGATTGATAACCGAAAGAACTGGAAAGATTATGTACATAGCTCACAACTGGAAAATCATATTCGAATGTAGTAAGTGAACAACAAGCAAAACCAAGTACTTCATAATCTGCCGATTCTGCACAACTTTCTGATGATGTAGGTCAGTGTTGATATAGAAATTCAAAGTGCAGCTTCTGAATGTGATTCAGATACAAACTCATTACAAAATGATGATCACTCATATATCCAGATGGCCATAACTTAAAATACTAAAACGACAAATGAACCTGAAGATATAGATTTAGTTTTTTAAAGTATGGCTTTAGTTAAATAAGAATGTTTTGTTTTGTTTAAAATAAAGTAAATTATTAACGTTTATCATTTCGTTGTTTTTGTTTGGATTTATTTTTACACAATCTAAAGTTCTATATAGAATATCTTAAGTTGACTAAGCAAAAACAGTTAAATATATACCGGGTATATGGTATATACCGGATGCGTACCGGACACAAGTATATACCCAAATTTTGTGACCTTATGTGTTTTTTTTTTGTTTTTGTAGATCCAGGATTCAATTTATTGTTAGATTGAACACTGATATTCTAAAATAGCCAAGAGAGAAGAATGTTAGATTGAATGATGTTTGAAATTATAATGACTACATATTGTGAAGATGAAGAAAGAAAAAATTAAAGTACACACAAGAAGTCTTTCAAACTTTTCATCAAATTTTGAAACACTAGTGAAATAAATTATAATTTTAAATTTGTTTCATCTTAATAAATTAAAGATAAAAAATTAATTAATACATTAAATGATTGTAAATAAATGAAATAAAAAGTTTTTCTAAATGTTATAAAGTTGTTTTTGTTAATTGCCGTTCATTTAATTAACCGGATTTTTTATGCAACGAAGAACCATAAGTCGTTGATGTCTTATAGTTACAGAACATAAAACTAAAACGTTTTCAAAATAAGCACGTATAATAGCTACTTTAATTAGGAGCTGTTATTCCCTTATCCCGCTTTTCTAGTTTTAAATTATGGTTTTGGGAACGACTACAAAACTTTTATTACCCTTTGTCTGTTCAGAACATACTCTAATAAATTCTTTTAAAGGATTTTATCATTTTTATGATATCGCGCAGTACAAGCATAACAAATCTTTCTTCTTTCGTTTTCCTTTTTTTCAGATTTGCGACTTTAAACCAGTTCGAATCGCGCTCGTGTTCATTAACGATCGTCCCTCATTATCAATCGGTAATTTGCTGGCACGTTTTTCCTGTCCGATTTGCGTTATTAAAACGAGCTGCCGCGGTTTAATCGCATCGCTTCTGAAGATTTATCGAAGCGTTCGCTCTCGCATGGTAGCTCGCGATTTTTACAAACCAACGCGTTAACGGCCAAGGTAAGTTTGTAAAGAATCGCTTATTATTGCACCTGGTGTCTGTACTTTGCCGTCGTGTACCTCCATTGTATAGGATTAAGGTCGGTAATATAAATAAAAATGAGAACGTAAAATACGAAAAGAACATTGTAATTGTATCGAACTGGTAAAAAGTGAATAAAGTAAATTGTGAAACGGTATGCAAGTTGAAATTAGGTCATAAAAATAAAACCATCGCTAACCAGTATAATTTTTAAAATCGTCTGCTCTGTGGTTGGTTAATAATAGTAAATAATCATAATTTGTGATGGTAATTTCTAAGGCCTACATAACAGAAATTACTATTTTATGAGAAACAGTGGACAGTGATCTTCGACGAATTACTCTCTCACACTGAAAATGGCGAAATTATGGTCAGGGGTCGGAGTCTTTTCTAAATTCCTCCTACCGTTTAATGTCCACGCTACAAGACCGCCAATTAACTAAGATTCGCGGAGACCAATTAATTAGAAACTTGAGTTGGAAAAGCGATCGGCACGCGGATAACGCTAACTTGTTTATGGACGAACTAGAGCGATCGATTTCTGCATACCTAGAACTTAATATGTTGGTCAAGTTATCAATCTTTTAAACTGTTAATCTTAAATTATAATTAATAATGTAAGAAAAGAAAATATATAAGATATTTAGAAGATCAACACTAACAATAAGCCTTATGGAAATGTAATACCCAGAAAATACTGTTTAAGGAACATTGAATAAGAAATACAGGTCAAGTCATTGAAAAAAAAAACATGACATAAATGTTATTAAAGTATACAGCCGCTGAAGTGTAAAATACGGCCAGAAAATTTATCAGGAACCAGGTTATCATTACGAGCGTGAGTACTGAATATTTAGATTTCTAATAACTGTCTCATTTATAAAACTTTTCCAATAACAGAAAGTAAAGTTCTAGGGAGTCACAACTAAGGTCGACGAGGAAAAATTAAAACAGTTTTCCTTATTTTCCAAACCAATCAGTCGAAATAATTTATTCTTTCAACATAAACTACTAATTATTGTCTTTGAAAGTCTTGAAAGAATAAATTTTAAGAAATTTGTTAAAAATGATCTAATGATAAATCGAAATTTAAAAACATTTAACTAATTATTGTATCCTAAAGTAGAAATGGATCAAAAAAGTTGATCTAACACACCTTTAAGGTTTTGCATCGACCACCTGTATAATATATTTTATTGTTAGGAAACTAATTTTAAGATGGTACAAGAAATTTAGACCCCCGTCGAAGTAAATAACCGTTGTTAGACGTAATGCATCCGAGATATTTCTACATGACGTACTCATTACGTACAGAATTACTGGCACTTATTACGCCAGCAGGAAGCCATCTAGCTAGCCCGTATATTGCGTTGGGTGCAATTTCCACTTTTCCGACGCGAAAATGTGGATTTCCCGTCAAAGCCCGCTTCGAAGATGGTGTCAGATAACTCTTGAAAGCAAAAAACTCGACCTGCGGATAGCAATTAGCCGCGGGCCAACGATAACGGTCTAAACGACGTCGGTCGACGGCTACCGCTTAATTGTATGTTAATCTCTGCAGTCGATGAACAGAAGAACTTATGAAAATCACCAACTTCCTCCCTACTTTAACTTCTTCTAACAATTTAGTGTGTTTACTTGGTGCTATCATTAAATATCATTCATTACAATTATTAACAACAACGATAATTGTCTTGATACCTTTTTCGTTAAACAAGTTTAAAGTAAAATTGCAAAGCTAAAAATCAATAGGAAACTTAAACAATAATTTCTCTTAATTCTATTATCTCTATTTCAACGAACGAAGTCGTGCTTCGACCATCCATTTAAATTGCACCTTACGCTACCAGATCTCGGCGCAATAGAACAAACCAGTACTGGTACACTTAGCAGGACCATCATCCTTCTAGGAGAGTGGGAACGTTGGGTTCTTCGGCCCGCATCGATGGTACCTCGAAGCGTCCGTAGCCGGTGAATGTACGGTACCATCGCGGTCCGCGAGGCGTGAAGACTTTAAACATGTCATTGGTACTCTTGGGTCATTGTTATTAGGGTGGCAACGCGGCTCCGCTCGCAATAATCGGCGCATAAATTAACGTGCATAATAAGTAGTAAATTGGACGACGTACGGCGAGGTGGTTTTAAGGGAATAGCCCGATCACGACGTCGACGTCGCCGTAAACCGTAACGAGGATCATCTAGTATAGAGAAAACCTTCTCTTCGAGTTCATTCTACGTGATCGGCGGGATTTGAAGGAAATGATGGATGGGACGGGAAAGTGGATCGATCGGTTTCTTTTGCAGTTACCGTTCGTTCGGTCTTTCCTTTCAGACTTATCGTGTAATTTATGGATATTAATTATCCAAAGGGATTTGATTATAGATTCATCGTGATTATAATACATGAAAGATAAATATATGTAACATTCAAGAAATTAATGAATTAATGACTATTTTACTTTTTCTTAATTTTAAATATTTTCTTTTCTATTGCTTTGTATTTTTTTTTTTTTTTGGTTAAGAAGGGGTTTAGGAAATCTGTTAACACACGAAAGGTCCGAATTACTATCTAAGTTACCGTATCATAGACCACTTTATGTTCGGTTGATGTACTCATTTTGAATACATCGACCAACTAAAACCCTTTCCCCTCCGCCTCCGAAACCACCCATAATGGTTTAACTTCAGAGATATATAAATGTGATTTTGGGGGTCTACTATACATTTCTTCTTCTATTTTCTAGTTCTCTTTTGTGTTTTTCCTTTTTCTTCATGATGTTTGTAAACATTTTATCTACGGCTCTCCAGTACTCTTACACCCGTATGCATAGTCGATCACCAGCAATTCGACAGATTCTCCGTTCGCCAATTGAAAATTCTGATGCATAGTCAGCCAATCGCCATTACTATGAGATCGATCGATGTCAAAAATGCCACTAAAATCATAATTTATATCAAATTATTATTGTCTATATAAAATGGCTAGCGATTTGTATGTGATATATATTGCCAATAGGGTAAGGTGACCAGACGTTCCGCTTTCCGCGGGAAAGTCCCGATTTTTCACAATTTGTCCCCCGTCCCGCGACGTTTTTCAAAAGTCCCGACTTATAGAATTAAGTGAAATTTTATATTTATGAAAATCATTGTTTTGCGTTCTAAGAATCTTACGGGTTCCAACGACTAACATATTGCTTTTGCTGCGGAAGTTGAATATCAGAAAATACGTGGAAACAGTAAAACACACTGATTAGCTCTTCTGCCAGTTATCGAAATAATTTTGAAAATGTATGATCCTTTAAAATCCTACTTTCTATCACAGGACAATTTGGCTAGTTTCTACCAAATCAAGCTGCTGTTTTTCAAAACGTTATAAAACTTATTGAAGGTGACAAAATATCGTCAATGGAAGTAGCAAATGAAGTTAATAATTTAAAATGTCAATGTCAAGAGAGGTTAGATAATAATTTTCTACCGTTAACTATCCGCAATAGTATACATCAGATCGAAGAGCAAGGTGCTGTAAATCGTCAAGATATCATGAACCATGTCAAGAAGTTTTATAGTAACTGCAAAGAATATTTGGAAGACTGGACGGTACAATATAATGATATTGATCATTTTCGTTGACTTACAGTAAAACCAGAACTTAATTGGAAAGATGTGCAAGAATCATTTGATTATATTTCTCAACAATTCCCAAATACTAATATTTCCGAAAATGATCTTTTTAATGAAGTGTCATTAGTAAACAAATACAGGGTGTCCTGGAAAATGTGGGAAATCTCTGGGATTCTGATAGAACATTAAAAAATATGATTATAAGTTCCCATAATTTTTTTTCCTAGCGGCCCTCCCCTTGGAGATACGGCCTCCTAGAAGAAGCCACTGGAAAACATTTTTCTTGAATAAATTTCAAAGTACTTAATTTAATTTAATGAAAATTTAATATGATAAACAGTAGTAAGGAGCTCTTAAAAAATGACCTTAAAACATAATTAGTCTTTTTAGTTTACCAGGGGCGTACTAGGTTGTGCATTTTAATGCTTACATTTTTAACACCCTGTATGTAAGGAGTAAAAAAAAATAAATTTAGATACCTTGAATATTTAGCTAAAGAAAAGGTACTCTTATTCAGTGTCGATAAAATGAACCGTTTTCGCGAAAAACATTGTAAAAGAAACCATCAAGATTAAAAATTTATTAATATTTCGTATTATTAGTAACGTTACCATAGTAACGTTTGTAAAAACTGCGCTTTTTTAATACTGATAACAGATTTAGCAAATTTAGCCCTGTTTTTAGAAACGTTACTACGGTACCTACTATATTACTTCTTAGTTGTCCCGCTTTGCCCATCCAAAAATCTGGTCATCTTACAATAGGGATATCTTTGATTTAGAAATTTATGCACTACGTAGGTAAATAGTACTAAATTAGATAAGAATAAATTTATACATCACAAATCACGTTACAAATCACCGGCGATACGCCAAAACGGAGATCGCTAGGAGATCGACTATGCATCACAAATTATAATTCGACCGTTCGCCGGGGAGTCTCCGGAGAATCTTCGGGGAGTTGCCGAAATGAACTCCAGTGAGTCGCTGGAGAATGACTATGCATATGGGTATTACTTTTCTAGCATTATATCTATTATGTTTTCTTTTTTCACATTTTTTCCCATATTATTAAAACAAATGAAGGGCCGCGGCTAAAAACGATCAAAGTCCAAACGTCTACATTTTACAGTATTTAAATTTGAAGAATTTTAATTGATTATTATTATTATTAGTCAGTACAGTAGAAATAAAACAAAAATGTGATTTCAAACGAACAACTATTGTTTAATAAAAAGCATTATATTCTAAGAAAAGATTAACAAAAGTCACTCAAATCATCTACTTAATCAATAGGTGGGTCGTCAACGTATTCATCATCCTCATCGTTAGTTATTTTGGCGTCGGATAATAGAGAATTATAAAATACTTTCGATTTATCAAATGTCAGAAATTTTGTAAGATGCAAAAGATCCTTCATTTTCGCTGCCTTTATAGCCACTGGTCCATTGTAAAGTTTTTTTAATTCTATGAATCCAGGATTTTTTTCCTCGTTTATCGTTTTGTTGTAGAGAAACTACAACAATTTTCAAATATTTTCCACCATAATTGTTTTTGTGTGAAATACATTTTGGTTCACACTTCTCTATTTTAAACACTTTAATTGACCTTGATTGCATAGAACTTTTCGAGATATATAAGTAAGTCTGTGTAAAGAACTCTGCCCAACCCAGAAATTTAACTTCATTCTTGCAATTTATTATGTTAAAAGGTGACAGCTTTAATCTACTACTTCTCAACACATCTCTCCAGTCATCTGGTGTATCCGTATATGATTTGGTATTCACTAAGCCCATATTCCTATCGCATTCTAGATAGAAATGGCCACGTATTGGAAACACCACTTTTATGTTGTCAAAACGTTTTGAGGTATTAACTATGTAGTGTAGGAAGCGCATGACTGTATAATTCTTATTTTGTCCAGCGCAAGAATCGCAAAAAATGATTAAATTACGGATATGAAAGCCTAAATAATTTGAATAAAAATGATTTATTCCCCCTTTCGCGCCACGCTTTTATCGTATGTATAAAAAAATGATCTTGAATCTGATATGTTGAAAGATATGAAATTTAACTGTCGGTGGTAATAGACGTCAGATGTTGTAATGTTAGAAGTTGGTAGATTCTTTTGAAAATCCATGGCGATTGATTCTATATTTGCTTCTTTCTGTCCCCTTTTCCTGTACTTTTTTTTAACAAGTAAAATTTGTCAGCATTTGCTAAATGTGCTGTCCTGTCATCCTGAATTTTTTCTAAATTGTTACCTATTGATTTTTTAGTTTCCTCATTTCTACATTGGGCTATTTTTTCTTCCAAAACGGATATTTCACATTTTAATGTGACACATGTACCTGGACCTTGATCGTTTTTCAGCGGTACCTATTATTTTCACAGACATTTTTTTCGAAGAATATTATATTTTTAGCAGTAGGGGATAACTGTTGGATGATACATACTATAAACTATTTTATAGTGACATTATCTCATTTTTGAAAAAAATGGACTTTGATCGTTTTTAGCCGCGGCCCTTCAAATATTTCTTTCCTCAACAGAATTATTACAAATAAAAAACGTGTGCTCTGAATTATCTACTTCTTCGCAAAACCATCAAAAATCGTTCTCCTTCTTTTTTGTTTTAAACAAATAACCACAAAAAATTTCATGACCCGTTAAAAATTGCGTTAGGTAGTAATTTAATTCGTGTCATGTTCTTTTAAACCATTTTTTTAAATCTTATAATATGTTGGTCCATTTATTTCCGTGATACTATCTCCTGCTCCATTTTTCCAATAACTCTTCTTTAAATAGTTTTTTATTTTCCGTACCTCTACTGTATAGGTTACATCTTTCCTCAATTAATAGGTCAATGAGCGGTAGATGATCCACCACTTCAATACCCACTGTAGAAACCTTTTTATATCCAGAGGATATCCTGATTCCTAATCTTTTATTAATTGAGGAAAACATTTTCAAACAGTATTTATAATTTAGAGCTCTACTCCAGTCGGAGTGGTATATAAAAGGACCGAAAGAACAGTAGAAGCAACGAGTCCTTTTCTTCTCTTTCGATCCTCCGATGTTTGGCATAATTTTTGATAAATTGTTTATCATGACATTTGCTTTCTTGAATATTTCCTTTATATGTTCGGTTATCGCTTTGTAACTGTTTAGTCGAATTGAAAAACAACTTAAAGGAAAAAAATGGTCAATGTAGACTATAATAATACAAATTTTAAATAATTTTAAGTGATCTCTCTTTCGTAGATGATTCACTCTGTAAATTATTAGTTCTAATTATTTATAGAAATTTGATTAAAACTATATTTTTTGCTTTAATTAATTTTGAAAATTCTGTTTTAAAGTCAACACCCTGTATAGCACAAGTCACCTGTATCTGGCACAAGTCGTTAACGTAAAAGGTTTCAAGAGTATTTACCACATATACTACTTCCATTCCCCCTTGTTCGTTACTTTATTCTTCTAGACCTGCAGTAATGCAGGATTCTTGCATGTCATTGTTTACTCACTCCATCCATCTCCTCTTTTTCTTTTCTTACTACTACTCCTAAGAAGATTCTTTATTAATCTTTCTTCATCAAATGATTCTTTCCTTCCAATTTCAGACATTACATTACACGAATATTTCACGTAATCACTGCGATTAATTAAAATTAATAAACCTAAATAGTTACCGTTTACGATATGGTATGCAAATTTCTCTAATGCATTTCAAATTATAGTACAAGCATACGTTCGGACATTTCAGGTCGTACGGAAAATTAGCGAGCGAGCTCATTATCTCAAATCGAATCGGCGGGAGTATAAAAATACGCGATTTCCCGTAGATACGGGCGACGGAACGCTAGATAACCATCTGTCTTAATAACTATATTTTATTATACGGAATCGGTTTCTTTTGAACACTTGGGGCCCAGTCCGTGGAAGTAATTATCTCCTATAAATGCACGTTTCGATCGGCTAAGCGAGCTTGAGCGAGCTGTTTACTTATAATTATGGTCGGCTAGATGGAATTCTATTTATACTGTGTAGGTAACAGAATCTGGAAGCAAAAACCCTCGGTTCTGCTCATCATATGTTGCAAACGCAGATGTGAACTACCACAAATCATAGTGCGATTTAACTTATACTACCGAGTTGGATTGTTTAGGCTTTAGACTTTCGAGAAACGTATAAAACTATATTTATACAGAAAATTAGTTCAGCTTACTATACAATTTCCTCTTTAAACGTTACCCAATTTTATGCGTGTCGTACAAATTTAATTGCGGTATAATAAAACAATTTATAGTGTCAATGCACTCGTCAGTAATTCCTATAATGACTTATTGTTAGAAATAGACTGTTATATTACATTTCTTTCTTTTTTTTTTCAAGTACATTAACTAAACACAAATAAAGTTATACTTTCTTCCATTCTATAACCTATTTTTAAGGGTAATTAACCACATTTCGTTTGACCACATGGTCAAATGAAACAAACGTTTCGCTCGACAGCCGGCCGTTTGTTATTTCTGGTAATGCGGAAGCAGTTTTCGAGATCTGTGTCAAGTTGGGACGATGCACCCGAAATAATCTAAAATGGACGAGTTTTACAACGGGCAATGTCGACAATGGCAATGGCTATAGATAGATACTACTTATTAAAGATTAGAAGCTCGGACGGAATTAGAACGCCGACATTCAACGTCCACCTATCGCGAAGATCTTAAGTAATACTACCACGCCGGATTTAAAATGAAGCGCCGATACAGATGGTATCATCTCAATTAACAATTAACTCGGTGTTTGGAGAGTAATTGAATCGGTTACTGTTATACGAAAAGGTCGAAGGTTAGCCGAACGATTAAAAAGGCGGGTTGAGAGATTAAAAAAAAAAAGTTTTGACGTTGAAATGAGATTACGGAAATGAACTTGCGTACTTTTGTTTCGAGAATAAATCAGTTCGAAGTCAGTTTAATAGGGTTTTGTTTAAGAGGTAAAACTGTCTTGGTTGGAAAGATATACGACCGGAGGAGTAATTGAAACTCTAAAACTAGTTCGCCGATACGAATTACCAAGTAACAATAAAGGCGGTTTCTAAATAATATTACTAGCTCAATAAACCTAACCCATTTTTCTCGTTTCGTTGTCTTTCTATTCGCGGACGTCCGCGGCTAGCAATCTCTTCGTCGTCCTCTCACTCCACGTTCGTTTCTTGTAAAAAGTGGGCGAATTATAGAATTTTCTAGTCGAATATACGAGCGTACTTTCACTGTGTCGATACCTTCTTTCTAAGCGCACGCTCCGTTTGCATTTTATTTCTGTGCGGTTTGTTCCTTTAATTGGACTCTATGTGTATATGTCTATACGTTCGCATATAGCGCTTAATTGCTACATGTCGTTTTTAGTTTTCGTCGACGATTTCTCTTCAAATTAAACTTTCCACTTAATAATATTTAAAATAATTTATTGATTCTACTTGCTGTAAGAATTTTCTAAGATAATTTCAATATTTAATTAAAGGATCAATTTAACATTTTAACCCATTAGTAAAATCCGTTTATGGTTTGGATAAAATGTTGTTCCGATAAAAGTTGACTAGTTTGATAAAGTTCTATGAAAGTTGTTGGTGTGATACACCCTAAACGCCAACATAGTTATCATCGCTATTATTGGCATTATGTGCTTTCACGTTTTCTACGACGGTCCGGCAGCTAATGCGCATTTCTTGCACTTTAATTAGGTCCGCGGTCGCGGAAAGAGAAATGGTACATCGCTCGCGACCACCAATAGAAACTGAATTTCTCGATCCAGATAGATAACAAAGGCGTTTTGTCCGAGTTAATGGGCTACACGCGGCCGAGCCATTGTAATCGCCGATCATATAATGTTAATTAGAAAGTGCAGTAGCCGTTTTCTACGAAAAACTCTTCGCAACGCCCGTTAGGCGCAATTAATCGCAATCATACCATAGGGGGACGAAAAAGAAAAAAGAAAGAAAAGGCTCCTCTCGAATACTTATTTGAAGATTTTTTCCTTTCCTTAACTCCTTTTAAATTATGACTAAATTTCTAAGTTTTTTGAAGATTTTTTCTCTGCTCCTTTCAATTGAATCGTTTTAGAAACCCTCACATCGATTTTTTTAATTTTATCTATAAATTTTTCTAATAATCGATATACAGGCGTCCCGAAATTACACGGTCATACGCTACCAGCGCGTTCTACATTCAAAAATAAGAATAAAACCTTAAATAAACATTTGTGGTTCGTAACTCTTCGTAATAATAAAATTTGGCATTAAAACATTTATAGGAGTTCGCAAAAGATCTTCTGCGTACTTCTTTTTTAAATACGTATTTATTTTCTGTTGTCAATAATAATAATATTTATATAGATACCCAATTTTATTGTATTTCAAGTACTCCCCCTTCCAAAACAAAAGTCAAAGACAAAAAATATTTTCAGGTAATTTGAAAGAAACTTTAAAACTTTTTTTAGAAACTTGATGAAGTTGAGGAACACTGTCATAAAGAACAAATGCGGGTTTAAGTCTGTCAATGCTAACGAATTGTTCAGTATTATCTTTAATAAAAACGCAACAACATTTTGGAAATATTTTAATAACTTTAAATGGACCTTCATATCTAGGAGAAAGAGAAGGTTCTTTACCTTCTAATCTAATGAACACAAAATCTGATTTGTTAAGATCATCGATGGATGAGATGGAGAAAAGTATTCGCCAGAAAGCCTTAAGGGTTGTCCGTAAGTTAACTCAGCAGAAGAGCAACCTAAGTCTTCCTTTACAGTTAACCGAAGACCTAAAAGAACTATAGGAAGCTCATTTTTTTAATTAATTGTATCACCTCTGGCTATTAAAGCTGTTTTTAAAGTTCGATGGAATCTCTCAAGAATACCATTACTTTTTGGGTGATATGTTGAACTGTAAATTTGATGTGCTCCTAAAAATTTATTAAATTCTGAAAACAGATGTAATTCAAATTGTCGACCTTGCTCGTGGGTAATTGTATGTGGAATTCCAAAACGTGAAAAGTAATGATTAAACAGAGTTTTAGCTATCGTTGGTGCCGAAATTGACGAAAGGGGAAACGCTTCTGTCCATGTAGTAAATCTTTCAATAACAGTTAAAATAAAAGCACAAGGAAAAAAAAAGGAAATTGGTATGTTTATTTATTTTAGAAAATTGACATTTTATGCATGATTTTATCCAAAGAAGAATATCTGTATTCATGCGAGGCTAAAGGTATCTTGTATTAATTAATTTTTGAGAAGCTTTTACGCCAGAATGGGAAATATTATGAAAATTATCAAAAACTGTTTTACGAAGTTCAGAAAGAACATACACACGATGATTAGAAGAAGAAACTTCATACCATAATGGGAAATTTGAAAAAGAAACTAAACGTTGTTTAAGTGAGAATTTAGATCTACTATTGTTTTCTTGAGAGAATAAAAGTTTTTTGAGTTCTTTATCTTTGTTTTGAATCTGGGAAAAGACTTCGGGATCAAACTTGGTTAATTCAATGGAATCGACGTCGTTATCCAGTCTGGATAAAGTATCAGCCACTATATTTGCATCACCTTTAATAAATTTAATATCAGTAGAAAATTGTCCAATAAAGTTAAGATAGCGAGTTTATCGAGGGCTCCTTTCAGTCTTTGAAGAAAAAGATAAAATCAGTGCTTTGTTTAATTTTTAAACTTATTTTTTATGTTACACTTTCATTTGCCTATTAAATTGTGTAAAATTTTAAAAGGTTTGTAACTCTTTAACCAAAATGAATCGGACCCATATTCATATAACATCTTTTCCTTAAAATCGCATCACCTTTCATCTGCCAAAGTTTGTCATAGAGCTAATGAATCACCCTGTACTAAGGAAACGGATTTTTCGGTCTAAGGAAACTGCCGCAAATAAACGACTTAGACTAAAAATATGTGTTCTTCTCTAAACAAGTACACATATTTTATAACCTACACATTCACTACTTTAAAATAAACATTTTAGTAAGAAGATAATGTCGTTCGTTTGACAATATTAGATTACTTGTACTGATAAAATATTCTTTTTCTAAAGAAATATTATTTTAATTTAAGCATTTGGTTCAAGAAGTTGAAATGTTTTAATTATACAATTCTAGTTCTATGTGTGTAAGAGTGTGGTCAGCACTTTAACAGTGTAGTGTTCATTATCGTTGAGGGTTTTATTTTATGACAGAATTACATAATTATGTCAACTACAATGTTCTAAGATGGTCTATTTTGCCATTATTCCCTTCAAGGAACTCTAGTTCCTTTAGAAAGCATATTTCGACCAATGTTTATTTGGGTTTTTATTCTTATTTTTGAATATAGAATGCGATGGTAGCGATGATATTTGGGTGGTTTTTGAAACAAACTATTTAATTAAATACCGTTGAGTTGAAAGTCCATCATCGTGAACTTTTCCCGTACGATTGTAGCGCGGTAATTTTTATATCGCGGCAATTATTGCCCTCTGACTGATTAGAAAACAAAGCCCAAGGCGTAATTATTGCATTCTTGGCAGTCTATTATTATAGGGAATATGCGATGATTGGCCATTGTTGTCGGGGACGCGTGTCTTGACAAAAGCACCTCTTGAGATGAAAGTAGAATTGATAATCTGATGCATCATCCACACGCAATTGTTAATTATTGGCCGCATTATGTCCCCCGATCGGTACGACGGGCTATTAGCGTAATTGAGTACTTTACAAAAAGGCCCTCAAGTAAAAAAATACGAGCTTTCCTTCCAGACCATCATCATCAGCTTTCTCTTTATAAATTTCAATAATTCCCTAGATGTTGCCGCATTTTTCCGAAGTGTCTTCATTTTATTCTAAAGAGAGTTTCTAACAATTAGAAAACCGGACGAAGATGAAACGTCTACTATTTATTACAACTCAAATACGTCTTTAAAAGTTTACTTTGAAGAAAACTTAAAAATAGCTAATGTCTGTGGCTTAGGTAACTAATTTAAGAGAATGTTTGGAAAGTACAATAAACGATGGAGATAAATCTCAACTAGACAAATGACACATAATCTAACTAAAACTCAAATAAATTTTATCTGAGTGTCTGGTTTCCAACAGACAACCATGAAAAGATTAAATTTTTACTTTACATTTACATTTGTATATTTTAAAATTATATAAATATAACAAAAAGCATAGTTATGTAATCGAGATTAAAATATATACTTTCGTGTTTGTTCATGACCGAGTTAATTTATGTATATGGACCGCTTTTTTGTGTCCGACCGCCCTTAACACGGTTATAGATTCGCCGGTAAAGGTCACTAACTGTTCATTTTTAATGAATAACGGGCCCACGTTATCGGGCAACACACCTCCACTTGGCATATCGTTAAATCATGTCCCATAGAGCTTACGCACCAAAGTATACGTGCACTTATGACCGTCTCGACGAATACGCGTTTGTTTTAATTATAACGTTACGCGACGCGATCGGCTTTATGACCAACATAAACCAACGAGGTGTTATTATGGCTTATGAATAATGTATGCTCGTCCAACGACAACCTGAATTGCAGTGGAAGCTTACAATCAAAAGATTTAAGCAGTTTTAATCAAATCTTGAAATTGTAGGAAGCTGTCATTAATAATTGCATAATATTGTTGTTTATATAACGAAGGCGATAAATCTATCATTAAGGAGATAGGACAATCTCTACTACGTCGTTAAAGATGGAAAGAATCCGAGGTGCATTCAATATATTATAGGGTAACAGTATAATAATTGTTATAATTTATTATTAATGATTTGAAGATAATTGGTTTGTAAGACTAGCAAACAATCCCTGTAAGAAATAGAAAAGTAGAGATTTCTTTCAAAACCAGACTGAAAATTTAAAATTCGAATTAAATTTGTAATGTTTTGAACAATTTAAAGTGGCCTATCAATGTCATTAAAAGCCTGTTTATTCATCTCTGAGTAAATTAATCTATCTAATGTTTGCCATAGTTGCTGCAATTTCACTTGCCATGGTTAGTTATTTAGCCAGAAACCATGATAAATATTAGCTAGATTAATTTACCCAAAGGTGAATAAATCGGTCGTAAATTAAAGATAAATTTAAAACGATCTATAAATTATTAACAAAATTAAATTCGTTTCTATTAGTTAATATTGATATATATTATAAAACATATTTTATTGTTATTTTAAACGTAGATGAATCATATCTATTGTAATCTATAAATTTATAAATAGATTCAGATCGTGGTTGTTTCGAGCCACAATAATGGTCGTAGGAACTGTACCGTTTAACACGGGCCGACATAAATCATGTAAAACCTACGCCGGCAAGAATCGCCTTGGGTCGACGAATCGTGCTTATCTGCTCGGAGGTAATTAGCCATCATTTCATCGGTTAGGTGCGTAATTGAATCGAAATCGTGATACTCAAGCCGCCTGCATCGATAGCGAACTCTATCCGTTGCCCCGAGGTACCAGAGCGTTCCGACTTGAGATTAATCGCCGTAATGAGGCGTTATCTATCAATCTCCCTGGATTTCCTCCTTACACTCTACTGGGAATCGGCGATGGGAGAATATAAGAAAAAGGAATTGGTTTAATTGGTATGCACTTTTCATCTTTCCTTTCTTCTCTTATACAATCACAGACATAACGATTATTATTGTCAACTTTTAAATTATTGAAATTAGGACTGTTGCTAAAGAATAATCAAATATTATTATTTGGTGAAAATTTAGGTCACTAAAGTCTACAATTTTAAAATAATTATAGATTAAGTAATTTTCCATTAATTACGGTTTGAAAAGACGAAGGTTGCGACATAATTTGAAAATACCTAGTCACCTAACGGTACGTTATTTAAAGATGAGAGAGTAATTAAAAGTACCTAATTGACAAAAGAAGAATCTATTTCAAACAAATATTCAACATAGAACATGTATATTTTTTCGTAAAAGATTAATATTTTTTTGAAATAACAACTAATTGTTATTCTATTGGATAAGGTAAATAGTTTGATCATTTTAAATTTATTTTCACCTGAGTTTATATAAAATATTCCATTAAGGAGTAATATGGGTTTCAAAGGGGTTAAAGCAGGCATACTTCTTTGTATAACATTATATCACTATGATAAATAAATTATTACGCTCAAATTTTTAGGCATATGAAAGAGCAATATTTCAACAATACTTTAGAACATACTTACTTATAAAATTAAAACTCTTTAAGAGATGAATTACTCTTTCATCTTTCTCCTCATGGTGCAGCTTCATTTGAGGTTATAGCATATTACCTTTACCCTAAAACTAAAACAAAACCGTTAGTTCAGTTACTAGTCAATCCTATTTTTAATAAGCCGGCTTAACTGGCACCATCTTAACTATATACGGCAGTCAGTTGAGCCGACGCGTAAACCGACAAAGTATGATTTAGTTGGGCGGTTGCAGAATGACAAATTTTTTTTTTAATTTTATTAAAATGTGACAATGTATGGTACAGATCCGTTATTGCGAAAGTAGTAAAAATAATGTATGTTATCATGTAAGTTTGGTTCTTACCATTTGAGATGTTACGTGAGCTTGGACCCTCCTACAATTAATCAATTTTAGGAGTGTGTTAATTTCAGGGGTGACTAATTAACTAACTGTAAGAACTAACTGTGACGTAAAGCACAGATTTATTTTTATGATAAAATATATCTAAAAGTGATTCAGTTTTACTTACTAATTGAATAAGTTACTTTGTAACTTGTGAGGGGCGTTCGACTATAAGTTCTGATCAAAGACAAAAGTCGTTTTATGTAATATTCGAAACCCTAAAGCTAACATATACCTATGTAAATATGATTATAAACTAGTTGTTTTATTTATTAAATTAAATAAAAATTGTTTGTTTTTGTATTATTGAATTCCCATGTGTTAGAAGTTTCTATGGATTGTATCTAACTGCATTTTAGCATAATATGCATGATTCCGTAAAGATGGTTGATTTAATGGAAATGTTATTTAGAATTTTACCGTATTCATGTGCGTCAGTTGTTGAGCATAGATTTATCTCCGCTATTTATTGTACTTTCCAAACCTTCTCTTTGGTTACATAAATCGTAACTAGTTTCAAAATTATCTTAAAAAAGTAATACGGATCTCATAGAGAAGTTAAAAATTAATAGTTTGAATCAAATTTGAAGATTTACGATAATTTTATGATCTATCAATTTTATGGTTTAAACATCAGTATGAGAGTTTAACGTTGAGACAATATTAGGTTAAAACGTCAAATTTTCTTTTTAAGTAATTAATACTTTGTTGACCAGGAACTTTACATATAACTACATCATGTCATCGGCTATTATTTTGTAATTGACGAGTTAATTGATGTTCATTTTAAAATTAGACTAGATGATTAAAACTAAAGCTTATATAATCTGTTAATTTGTTACTTTTAACTTCAAGATATCTGTTAAACTTAAAGATAATATCAAAGTTAAATTGTATTTCTTTACCAATCAGGAAATTAATTTCAAAAATTAATTCTATAAAACCAGTCAGACGATTTATTAAAAATTAAAATCAATTGAGAAGCACTATAACCCGAAATGGAGCTGCACCATGAAGAGAAAGATCAAAGAGTACTCGGCAATATTGCGCATTATTGTTTTAAACGTCACATTTACTAATTAATTAAGATATCTACAGTATGCAAAAATCGTATTCGTACACCTACCGAAAAATTAGAAAACCACGAATTACTAAGAGATGTACTACAAGATTCAAATATTTTTGATGATTTATTTTACTTAGAAAAATAAAAATAAAAGTAGATCTATTGGTCACCTATGTCGCTCAACTACTAACCCCTAAAGGGCATTTTATTCACAGTTGACAGCAAAAACCGTATTCGTACAGGTGGTAGGATTGTATTTTCGACTACATAGCTGACGTTATACAAGATTTGTAATCGTGTTATTTCCCGTTTTGTGTGTTAAGCACTGTTTGTTCAAAAAATTTCAAAGTCAGGTGAATTATTATATAAATTTTGGAAAATTCGAAATGTGTAGAAAGTCAGCTGAACTTTCTGATGAATAAAGAAAAATAATAATAAATTTGTATATAGAAGGAAAATCATTGCGTGAAATGGCATAATTAATGAAGCGCAGCACTTCTACTATACAATACGTGGTGCAAAATTATAAAAAGACCGGTTAAGTTAATAAAGCACGACGAAATGTAAATCGATCGAAGCTAAGAAGAAGACATTGTTCATTCATACGTCGTCAAATTCGTAAAGATCTTACTGCAAATGGGGTGACACTGACTGCTAGTCTTGAATAGGATTTTGGAATTCGGGTTACCCCTTAAACCGTGCGAAGTTACATTAAAAAATGGGATTTAAAAGTGGGTATGCTGTTAGAAAACCATTTATAAGTAGAATTAATAAACAAAAACCGATTGCATTTGCAAAGAAATGCCAAACTAAGAACTTTAACTTCTGGAAAAGAGTAATTTTCACTGATGAGTCTAAATTCAATATAAAAATATCAGATGGACGAGTAAGAATTTGGCGAGAGAAAAACACGAGCCTATATCCATAATCTAGTACCTACGTTCAAACACGGTGGGGGCTCGGTGATAGTATGGGGGTGTTTTCAACGGCAGTAGTTGGAAATTTTCATTTAATCGATGGAATATAGACTGCGAAAAAATATATAAATATTTTGAAAAAGAATTTGAAGCAAAGTGCAGAAAAATTGGGATGTTTGCGAGATTTTATCTTTCAACAGGATAATGATCCAAAGCATACCGCGTTAGATACTAGACTTTGGATCTTGTATAATTGTCCAAAATACCTCAAAACACCACTCCAAAGCCCAGATTCCAATCCTATTGAAATATTCAAGAAAAAATTGAAACATTTCGATATTAGAAACGTAATCGACTTAAAAAAGAGCGTTGAAGACTGAATGGTCTAAAATACCAACTGGATTAAGAACTAAACTAGTGGAATCGATGTCGAAGCGTCTAACTGCTGTTCTTAAACAAAAAGGTTACCCAACAAAATATTAATATTATTCCAAATGTCTAACACCCGTATGCATAGTCGATCGCCGGCGATTCGCCAGAGACTCGCCGGCGAACGGTCGGAATATAATTTGTGATGCATAGTCGATCTCCCAGCGATCTTCGCTTTGGCGAATCGCCGGTGATTTGTAACGTGATTTGTGATTTATGGCGCTGTACATTCAATTCAAATCCATATCCATTTTATATATACAATATTAATCTGACATAAATTATGATTTTATTGACGTTTTTGACATCGACCGATCTCCGGCAAATCTCCGGCAAATCGCCGGCAAATCTCCGGCAAATCGCCGGCAAATCCCCGGCAAATCTCCGGCGCGTCGCCAGAAAAAACAGCATAACGCACGTGAATGAAACCATGACGATTGACTGCATCGGAATTTTCTATTGGTGAACTGAGAATATCCGGCGAGTCTCCGGCAAATCGCCGACGATCGACTATGCATACGGGTGTAAGTTTCCCAGTTAAGACTTAAGTTTGTACTGTACGAATACGGTTTTTGCTATCAGCTGTGAATAAAATGCCTTTTTGCGGTTAGTAGTCAAGGTACATAGGTGACCAACAGATGTAATTTTATTTTTATTTTTCTAATGGCGTATTCGATTGGTTGCACTCCGTTGCACTGGTGCGCACCAGTGCATAGCAGCGTGTTCTATTGGTTGCTTCGTTGTGTTCTATTACATTTTATTATTGTAGTTTATAAAACATTTTAAACATCATCAAGCCTTAAACACACTTACAAGTGATGTTATGATTATGTTTGATTTCATCGCGTTCTGTTGAATTTGCCCTTTTTTGCACTAAGCTAGTGTGACATATGTCACATTTTGCACTGAACGAGTGCGCACCAGTGCACACTAGTTTTCCCAATCGAATTCGCCATAAGTGAAATAAATCATCAAAAATATTTGAAATTTGTGGTACCTTTCTTGAGTATTTCGTGGTTTTGTAATTTTTGGATAGGCGTACGAATACGAGTTTTGCATGCTGTACCTAAATTGTTGCTAAGCAAGTTATGGTGGATGTAGGATGTCAAACTTAAATGCTGTAATTGTAGCCGTAACCGTAGCAGTAGTTGTAACATTTAGAAAAGTTCAACTAACAAAAGTTTATTTAAATGGTATCGTTTAGACAATGACAATTTCTATTAACTTCAATGCTAAACGTATTGAGCTAAACTTATTAGTTCCTTGTAGATAGGACTCGACCTTTTTTTCTAAAATTGTAGTAAATACATTCATGTATATTTGAAAAACTGATCGTGATCTTGTTCCTTTCATAACTTACCTTTCATTGAACTTATCTTTTTCTTTGTCATCGCAACTAAATTCGAATTCTTAAATAATAAATCAATTATAAGCAAAAAAGAGGGAACGTAAATGATCATTATTGCCTTAAAACTTTAGTCACATTTCACATTATTTTATTGGGTGATTAATAAAATTTTAAAATTTGGAGAATATCTTCCTAAACTATTATCGGTGCCAAAAGTCAAGTCAGTAAAATTGTCTTTAGCGTTCAAATTAGTTGTACGTGTACGTAGGAAGATTTCTTAAATTCGACTGTTTCGGAAATTGATTGTCCTTTTTTCATTTAACTCGCGATGTTTCCTAAACCGCGGGACCTACGATTTTGAGTTTTGTATATGTTACGCAAAAATGATCACCGATCATAACAATCTTTACCCCGATTTTTTCGACGAAAACTTTCGGAATAAAAGCATCCGAAAGTTTACTTACTTGAATTTTGGCGCCGATAATAGACATTTGTACACACTACATCTTTTACAATTACGACTAAAATTACTGATACATTTACGGTTAAGTTTGACATCTTAAACCCACCATTAAAAGATATAATTTGAACACCTAAAAACAGATCAACAAAAATGAGAATGAAAATTAAAGTGATCTTGTGTATTTCTCTATTTCGATGGTATTTTTAATGAAGAGAATGAATTTTTAAATAAAGAAATTCGTATCCCTGTATAGCAAGATTATGTATTTATAACCATCCTTTCAAATGATTTAATCCATTTATAGTACGCTTGTCTCTTCCTTTGATGTACTAATCCAAGGTTGTCTAAATCAGTTAACAAAGAACAACAGTGTTATGACAAGAATAGGATTAAAATTATTTATAGAAAATATCATTAATTTTATAAGTTAAGTTGTAAAGAAATCGTGCACATCTAAAACCAATAGAATAGCAATATTCAATAAGTTATCCGAAGAGGAAACATAAAACCCTCCGCACTAAAAGTTATTGCGCGAAGAGTCTCTTCAGGCCACATCAGCTCCGTCTGGATCGTTCTTCAGCGCAACGACTGCAATATTTCGTTCCGGACGTATCTGATTCGGACGCCGCGCTCGGTATTACGTCGTCAGACCTATCAAATAGCAATTCATCAGCAGATGGCATCTTCGCATGGCAGCGGCTCCGAGACTGATGACACCGGGCGTGCGCTCGTTAATCTGGGAAGCGGGAAAAATATCGCTCGGGCGACCCAGATAACCGTCCGGATAACGGACGCCCCAGAAAGTAAAAGTTCGTTCCGGCCTCTTGTACTCATACTCATATCACGACCGAGAAGATTTTAAGACGTGAGTGACGTGACTACGAATGAGAACATTACACAGGAATGAAAAGAAAAAAAATTTTGAAAGAACAAAACGTCAATTGTATTCGTATCAATAAAACATCGGTCAATACAAGTTGTTTTATCAAGCATGAATAAGACTGTATTGGGTTTCCTTAAAAGTATTATAAGGTTATCAAAAGTAATTTAATACAATTATCTGCGTGAAACATTTGAATAAATTATGGTCGTGTACTTGTATACTGACAGTATGATTAACAGTTAAAAGCAATGAAGATGTTAACGGTAAATTTACGATTGGTGTAGATGGAATATTTATTGATCCTTCAGAATGAAATGCTAAAATATTGCTAAATTACATTAACACGTTTTGGATCATTTTTTTGTAGATGGAAATGAATAGAAATTGAAAATAGTTGCGATACAATTTCCAGTTGATTATGGTTAATAAAAACAGTAGCTTTCGCACCGACGTGTTGCCAGAAGACAATTAAGCGTTATGTAAGGAAAAAACAATAGGTGTGAAACGTCTGTCCGCGAACGGCTGACATAATTACAGCGTTAATACGTTTATAATGGTGTTGATCGATTTCCGCGCCACCTAATTACTGTAGATGCTCTACATAGCTTCTCTAGAATTCCCACGATCGAATAAAACTGTTTACAATTTTCGATTTTACTCCCATTGCAATTCCATAATAAAATCAACCGTTGGCCTTAATAAAAAAGGAACGTAATGATTGATTGCTTAAATTAAAAATCGTTACGCATTTAAAGAATTAATTAAAAAAATCTTTTAGTGCGATCCTTTCAAAACGTAGTAGATACGTGTTGAGAAGTTCGCACTCGACTTAATTATTATTCCAGCATCATCGTCGGTAGTCGACGAAGTGCTTTCTTTCGGTCCAATCTTGCATAACTCCACGGATATGCGCGTTCGCTCGCTGCATTGTACCGTGCAAATCACAATTCGTCGCCTGGAAAGGACGTTAACGCCAAGCCATTAAGACTCAATTCCCGTAGCGTTTTCTTTTTATCTTTCCACGTAGAAAATTATGTTTTCACTCTGTTTGTTTGTTTTGCTTACTCCAAAGAATTTAGTAATGCGAAATTGATCATTACGAATTTCACTTGGCATATTTTCAACAATAGGTTAATCATTAGAGTAAGTTCAAATTGTAGTATGACATTTGAAGTAAATTGCATTCACGTATTAGTTAGTAGAAATGAAGTCACAAATAGAAACGAGGAAAAGAAGAAGAAGTAATCTTTACTCATTGGAAGGACGTGTGAAATCATAACTTATTATTAATTTTTCCCCAAGGAAGCTGCTTATCCCCAGCTCTATTTAATATTTTTATGCACTATCTCCCTTCTGATCCAAATTTCGAAATGGCAATGTTCGCTGATGATATGCTAATAATGGCCCAAAATGATATCCTCAACGACGCAATCGAATCACTGCAAAGATCAATTGATAAAATCCAGCACTGGTTAACAAAGTGGGGCATTATGCTCAATGGCAATAAATGTCAATCCAAGATCTTTACGCTAAGACCCTACCGTAACGCGCCTTGCGTTATTATCAACAACCAAATAATCCCGTGGAGCACAAAAGATGGGACTATCAAATACCTTGGAGTATTCCTTGACCTAACTTGGAAATATATCAACGCAAAACTCAACCAAGGATATGCCAGGCTTAGACAACTTTATCCCCTAATTAATAGAACATTTCCTATGAGAATAGAGTGCACTCTCCTCCTCTACAAAGCTCTTATCAGACCACTGGTCACCTACGCTTACCCGGTTTGGAGTAACACAACAGCCTCAAACATGAAAAAGTTTCAACCCTACAGAACAAAATCCTTAGGATATCAGTGAACGCCCCATGGTTTATAAGGAACAGTGATCTACATGAAGACCTAAAAGTGCCAACTATTAGCGAATTTATTAAGAACGTAACCAAAAAGTTGTACAACAACATCAACACGTGCTTTAGTGCGGTTCAGCATAAGGGCTGTCGCCCACTAAGGATTTATCAAGCATGTAACATGCAACATAAAACACGCAGTAAATGTTGTCGTTGCTTTACCGCGCACATATAAGCAGTAAATTGTCCTCTCTACCTAAGTATGGACTTTCTTGCGCGAAAGCCCGTTCTAGTGTAGTATGCAAAATGTCTTCAAGTGAGGAAGAAGTTATTTTCGCTTAGCAATATTTGCGAAGACGTAACCGGAGGCGAATAAAGCGTTGTCGTCGTTTCTGGGTTCATCCTTTATTTCTACAAAATGCTGAACATAGTCCAGCTTCTGTTATAAAACAGCAATTAATGCTGGATTCGGCTAAGTTTAAAGAATATTTTAGGATGAACCTTGAAACCTTTAATTATTTATTGCATATTGTGGAACCTATGATAGAAAAAAAGGAAACGCATTATAGAAAACCTATTTCTCCCGAAGAACGCTTGTTGATAACGCTAAGGTAAGTCAAAAACCAATTAAGGTGAAGTGGGGTAAATGCGAGTACGAGACAAGTGTGCAAAAGAGCCTCTATTAACGCATTACATAGAGGCTATTTACACACTTACCCCGTATACGCACCCCACTTCACTTTACCTATATTAAAAAATAAAACTTTACATTCTGATAATATGGCATTAATTGTAAGGAAAAAGAGGATATACATCTTATTGCAATCAAATCCCTAAAGAACAGACCTATAAATTTACAAATTTTTGTGCATTCGTATTGTTTTGGTCATCACCACCACCATTGTTTTGATCTTGTAAAGGTGGGCTAGATATTTCAGCCGTTTATACTTCCGCCTGCCATTCATGCACTAATGTAAACGTATCGGCAATTGGACAATCTACTGAAGTTTGTCCCACTGAACCCCCGCTACTCCATGATACATTAGACTATTATGTAATATCGGTATCTTTCAGTATTTCGTCGATCAATCCAATAACTTTTTGCCTAAATCGCCTATTTTGTTTATCCGTCATTTTATTTATATCTTGCAATAAACTGCGAAAAAACTTCATGTCCGGATCGTCCGCTTCACGTTGTCGCTGCCAAATCCACACGCGCATAAAGAGGAAGCTTCCTCAAGACCTGATTTCATCTGATACGGAGTAATAGAATCGAAACCAGTACGAATTTCCGTAAGTTCACTAAGTAATCTTTACGTGATGTTTTTTTTTTCTGAACCAAAATAACCAAGAAAAACATATTGCTGTTGAACTGGTTTTATTATAAAAAATATATATTAATTTGCTTAGACATATGATAAGAATGGATAAAAGGAGATGAATGTGGTTCACTTCTTTGAGTGAAAGAAAAAAATTAATTATTTTAGTTAAATTAAATCATTTATTCAAGACATTGGAGATTATAGCGATAATAAATCTTCAAACATGCTCGTAGATTTCTATATAACCGTAGTTTTAACAAGAACAACATATTTTGGCATATTTTCAACAATAGGTTAATCATTTAAGAGTAAATTCAATTTGTAATGTGACATTTGGAGTAAATTGCATTAAAGTGTTAGTTAATAGAAATGAAGTCACAAATATTAAGAACAAGAAATTCAAGAAGAAAACTTCACTCATTGGAAGGACATGTGAAATCATAACTTATTATTAATTTGTTTAGGCATATGATAAAAATGGAAAAAAGGAGATGAATGTGGTTTACTTGTTTGGGTGAAAGAAAAAAATTATTTTAGTTAAATTAAATCATTTATTCAAGAAATTGGAGATTATAACGATAATAAATCTTCAAACATGCTCGTAGATTTCTAGATAACCGTAGTTTTAACTAGAACAACGTCGCGCTAACCTATATAAACCGTGTCGCTATTATTTCGAGTTAATTGGTTTATTAATTGCTTTAAAGGGAATGCATTATATAGCCTTATAAAAAAACCGTTCGTACAGGTAACCGGGTTGTGGTGGTAATTATGTCGCCACAGACAGTAATTTACAAAAAAAAAAGTTCCTTTCTATCGATTAATGATTAATCGCTCTTTTATAGATCTTCCGTACAATAGTTAGATATTCTTAAAAAACTGACAGTAAAATTAGTTTCTTTTTTTAAATTGCTTTCCCACAAGGTTAATTAAAGAACGTTTAATTGAGGAATAATCTTTAATTAACGAGGTGGTGAAATGGGCCACCCTGTAAAACAGTTAAAGAGAGAGGAACGGCAGTTTAAGACACATGTCATGCGTTACACAGCCGACGTAGGAACCGAACGGTTTCTCGCCGTTCCCAGGCAGCTCGCGCTTCTGAGTAATTTCAAATGTTCACTTCTTGTACGCGAAGAGTGCACAGTTAGCGCGGAGTGCGATACGGACAAGTAGAAAGCAGTTGAAGAAACCGAACGCGTAAAGGCGAAACAACACCGGTTAAATGCGTGGCGACAAGCGTCCGGCGTCGCCGACCCGAACCCATTAAGATAAAAACGATCGAGGGGTCCCGCGATTTCTTGTACCGACACGCGGCACCTAAATTATGCGCCTCGAACGAACGGCGTCTGTAAAAGTCGCCGGGCCTACGACTCAAACGCTGAATAATGGATGCGTGGCTGGACGTCGTTGTTAAAACCATCGGCGATCGGGAATTGTTATGGGCTGCAAACCAATTGGAACCAAGTGCTATTTGAGATGTAATTTGTCTAGAGAACTAATTGAAATGTACTCAACTATAAATAAATTTCTTCATTAACAACTGCCTTTTATATTAGATGCTAAAGTGGGTGTGATTGTTATAATTCATAAAGTTTATTTTAATTACCGCAAGAGAAGGTATATAAAGTACATTGCAATGTGTTATAAACAGCTTGTATGTACAGTGGATTTACTCCATAGAGTCATAGAGAAAAGAATTCCAAGTATCTTACATTCTTTTCTCCATGGAGAAACTGCACTCAAGCTAATAGTATATTATTTTCAGCGTGCAACAAAATACACTGGTTGCTAGACAAACCGCAACACCCCGAAAGCATGGTCGTACAAACTTGAAATTTTGCATGCACAACAAACGTACAGCATCCGCATTTTATTATTGAATTTGTAATTGATCAGCGACCTTTTGCAATGAGTAGCGTAGTGACATTCATGTTATAGAATTTTTTGTTATCAACAGGAAAAAATAGGCACCTTTGTGAACTATCAACTTCACTAGCTTTGTTCGTTGGGTTAAAGCTTGCAATGAACTAACAAGGGGAGGGCGCGAGATGTTTTTTTTTTTAAATCTGTACTTGAGCTGAGTGGTAATAATACAAGGATTCAATTGTCAAAGTACTAAAACGCACTATTCAGCCAAAACTGAATAAATTGCGTTTGAAGTTTAACACTTGCTTTATATTTTGGGTAAGGAAAGTTATTCACGGATCTCCGGTGGCAGTGTTGTTAAAGCGGTGAGTCAGCAATGCTTGACAAACCGGGTATCGCCGATTTGAACCTTTTATTTCGTATCTTTTACTTTTTAACTTTTGTTTAACCCTCCGGTGGGCGCGTATGCGGCAGTTAACCGCATTCTTTTCCCCAAAATATTTCTAAGTTCACTGTGAAACCATTAAATATCCTATTGCGGTGTAAAAGCCGCAACGCGCCTATTCGTGTAAGTCCGATAGGCGCGCCCACCGGAGGGTCAATACACTAATTTTTGAACTCAACATACGCATTTGAATTTCAGCATGTGGTTTTGATCATTCAATTTCTTATAAAAATCGAGCATCAGACACCAATATCAATTTTACTTTGTTTTTTTATAGAAACAGAAGTTTCCCTTTAAAAGTGTCCAATTTGGCCCACCTGTATGTACACGCATAGTCACCAGAAATGAACTTCAAAGCTCTGTATGAGAGCAATAACTAGAACGGTCTTGGATCCGGTCGGCTTTCGAGATAATAAAACTTGGCGTGCGGCTATAATTCATCCAAGTCAATGTTGGTTTACCTGCTCCATATTTATGGATACCACCCCTGGTTTCATTTTTTCGAAAACCGACTGTACCTGAGATCGTTCTAGCTATTGCTCTCGTAGAGAGCTTTGAAGTTCATTTCCAGTGACCATGAATTTACATGCGGTGCATGTGTACAGCATTGAAAGTTGAGAAATCTGGTTACCCTATATATACTATAACCCGAAATGGAGCTGCACCATGAAAAGAATGATGGAAAAATAAGCCCCCTCTCCGTAACATTGTTGACTACTTTTATCTTTCTCTTCACGATGCAGCTCCATTTTGGGTTATAGTACAACTCCTGCGAGAGAGTAAATGATTAAAATATGGCCATGATCAGTGAACCCTTCAGTGATTTTTAGTCTGATATTTTATGTTTTAACAGACATGCAGGAGATGATTATTTTTTATTATTATAAGTTACATAGTGTAGTGTAGATCACCACCTTTACTTATTGAATTATGTATTATACCCCCCAATACTTATAATAAAGAACCAGTTAACACCAAGATGGCGTATCGGTTACACCCTCCTCCACTCGCGGATCAAGATAGAACATGGCGCTGCGATAAAGAGACGAACACGCGTGTTTCCGATATTATTAATTAAATTTTTCGCTTAATGCTTAAAAATCACAAAGATGGATTTAAAAAACAATACCACCGTTAGTTACAAGCGGCAGTGTTGCAGAAAACTGGAAAAAGTTTATTCAACGATTTGAAATCTATGCGTCGGCGGTCGAACTCGACAAAAAAGAAGAAGAAAACCAATGTGCCCAGCTTCTTCATATGGTTGGAGAGGAAGCTATCCAAATTTATAATACATTTAAGTTTGGAGACGAAGAGAAAGACAAGATAGAGGTGTTAAAGAAAAAACTTCCAGACCACTTTACGCCGAAGAAGAATTTAACCTATGAGCGCCACAAATTTTTCACGTTGCGTCAAGGGCACCTCAAAGTCGAACAATTTATAACGGAACTGAAAAATCAAGCTAACAAATGCGAGTTTGGCCACCTGAGAGAGGAACTAATTAAAACAATGATAATAATTGGTGTTAAGGACGATCTTATAAGGGAAAAGTTACTGGAAAAAGAAGATACGTCGTTGGAACGAATGGTGGAATGCTGCATCCTCACGGAAACGTGAAGAACAAATTTGAAGCAAATGCAAATGAGAGAAATGGAGAGAAGAGAAGATGTTGGAACGATTCAGAGAGACAGAAATCCTCAACCAGAAGAAGCAAAAATGAGTTACGAATACAACACCTGGTTCAGGTATGAAAATAATAAATAATTGTAAAAAGTGCGGAACGACTCATAATTTAAATAAATGTCCTGCTTTCGGAAAAACATGTTCTAGTTGTAGAAAACTAAATCATTACGCAAAGTTTTGTTATTTTAAAAATAAAAGATCTATTAACTCATTACATACAATAAATGAAAATGCTTTAGACATAAGTTATGTTAAAAAATTCCCTAAATATAAGCATTGTTCGATTGAATTAGCTATTACAAAAAAAAAATGTAATTATTACATAAAATTTAAAATAGATACAGGTGCATCCGCGAATATTATTTCACTCGAAGAACTAAAACACGCTAATTATAATTTAAATTGCATATATGCATCAAATCAAGATTTGATGGCATATACCGGTGATGTAATACCTGCCATAGGAAAATGTTTTATAGATCTAAAATTCAATCACAAAATCTTCAAGAATATAGAATTTTATGTAGTTGATCGTAAACAATCACTGTTAGGATTAGATGCTTGTTTGAATTTGGGAGTTGTTACTGTTCACAATAAAGCTGTGTGGTACCAGGCCAAGCCAAAAGACCTTTGGAAAAGAGGGAGAATTCTAAAATGCATTAGAAATAGAACTTATCTCGTGAAAAGAGAAGATGGTAGTAGCATTGTTAGAAATCAATTATATATAAGACCCACGGTTGAAAAAGATGATGTAAATAGATATTCAATTTCTAATTCAAAATTCATTGCTAATAACGTTTTAGAAGAACGCGAGATACAAAATGAGCAACAAGATCAATCAGGTGAAAGTTCTAACATAAAAGAAGTTGAGACATCTACTATAATTCAAAACGAATTGCAAATTATAACCAAAGATGAACTACTTCCAGGAACATCTTCATCACTTAAAAATTTAATAACTGACTCTGAAATAATAAACTAACCAGTATTAAACAAATTAAATGACATAGGTAAACAAACTAAAACAAAACGTATTAGTTTTGAAACGTAGAAACCTGATAAATTTAAAGATTTTATATATTTTTTTAATAGTTAGATTTGGACGAAGTCAATTCGATTTACGTAATTTTAGGTAAATAGTTTCTATAACTAGATTAAGTATATTATCAAAAATCAACCCCTAGACACACCAATATCCTACGGACATATTTCTTTTAGAGCGTGTAACTACGTTAATGATTGCTGCCAATCCAGACTTTGTCAAATCCTTCACTTGTGTATAAATTATGTCCCGCATCTACCGAAATCAGTCTTACATTCAATTAACCCCTTTCAAGGAGAGTCAAAGTATGGACATCCACAAAGCTTCAAATACCCTTTCGCGAAATTGCCAGAAAATTCAGTCTAGTCTAATAAAATCCGGAAAATACCTATCAGAAGCGGTAGTCAATCACAAATCATGAATAAACGGTAAAAGAAACGTCATTGGCGAATACCTCAGTTAACCCATTTGAGACAACTCGGCTAGTCAAGGTTCTTTGGAGGGCTGTTTGAGGAAATCAGGCATTGATGCAAACAATTTATCAAGGATCCATTGCTAGGGGTTAACACTACACGTACTAACGTTTCAGATTTTTTTAATCCTAAAGCAATCAGTTTTCAGACTGAAGTGGTATACGTTGAGGGCGCACCAGGCCGAAGAATGATACCAAATCCTCATTTTCCAATTTTTAATATTGATTGATTGTGGGAATGAAAATGAATAGCAATAAGAAATACCTTTTATTTTACCTTTAAGCCAATTTAATGTTCCATTGAAGAATATAGGTAGATCTTCAATCTGTATGGATGGATGTCTTTGATCGCAACAAAATTTTAAAAGACACTATACCGATAATTAAAACAAATTTTATTCTTCAAACGCTTATTTGAGAAATGTATCTCCAATCTTTCCTTCTCAATTCCTCTCACTACATTGTGAATTCCTCATAGTTAATTAATTTTGTAGTTTATACTTTTCAACACGTTACTTTAAATTCAACTCTTATCTGTTCACTTTGCTTCCTTCAATTTCTTATTTTTCTAAATTATTTCTCCTCTCAACAACTTATTTCTCTAAATTTTATTAAAAAAAAAACGTTTTCAATCATGTTACTGTAGTTTTTAATTCCGTTCCTCACGGCGATAATTTGTTAAAAATTGATTTAACTAGAAACAAATCTATAAAATAAAAATCAAAAGTTTAATTTTATAATAATAAATAGAAAGTATAACATCCTAGAAAGCCAACTGAAAGCTTCTATTTGAGAATAATTTATCTTGAGATGGGACGTCATAAAATCACACTTTCTTGTACTTGGTTGTAGGAAAAAACGCCAACACTAAACCATTAGAAATCAGCAATCATAGTATTAAAGCATTCCTAATCAATGTTTAACCGTTGCAAAAACGGGCAAATCCGGAGTCTCTCAGCAACAGGCTGATTTAGAATTCGCATGTCCGGGGGGTACAATTGCGCGATCGCATTAACATTCCTCCGTAAGACAAACGCCTCAATTAAACAATGCAATTACGGAATCGCTGGTAGAAACTAAGAAAAAAATATTAAGAGTCGATTTCCATGCCACCATCAGAGAGGTGGGCTTAATGCACCCATATCTCGACGAACAAACACGGTTATATTTATTGCTGCACCCAGTCCCGCGGTGGAGCGGTAAATCATGAGCGGTCCACGTGTGCACAGAGCTTGCTAGGGCCGCGTGCTGCGGGACTTCTTCGTCTGGACCCAGCTGGTAATAAGTCCGTCGCGGTCGATTGGGTTCGGCTCGGTTACGATGCGCTTCGAAAAACATCCAGACCCCGAGAGAGAGACCGCTTGCGTCACGGGGCCCGCTCCTCCCGATTGTATTTTCTTATTACCGAGAATAGATTATTATGTCCTGTCCGGTCATCGCTAAAAAGCGGCTTCTGTCCGGGAATGCCACAGATGCGGCACGAGAATCTACGGTTAAATTAAAATTGCTGCGGACACCGCACCGGATTAGAGAAGCAACGACTTCCGAAGAAGCCGCGTTACTTGTTTTTTTTATTTTCTTTTTATTGGAGATTTCTGTTAGGTGTATTACGTGCTTCGTTCTCAAGCTATACACAACTTAATGCTAGGATTACAAATGGACTTATACATTAAAACTTAAACATGAGATTTGTTGTACAATGAAGATTGTAGTGATTGATGTAAGTACTTGTACTTGAATTGTACTTTGATGTAAAGAAAATTTTTAAAAAATATGTAGCTAATAATAAACATCAAAATGAGTTGTAGAGCTATTAAACGACATAATAAATCACAATCATATCATTTTTCCATACATTGTTTTCATTACAAGTAGAAACCCGTCTTAACCCCAGATTATAAGAAGAACGGTTAAATCTTATGGATAGAATCAGAGGATATAAAAACAGAAAGAAAATTCATGTTTTTTTTTAATATCTTATCTAATACATTAATTATATGAAAATAATTTTCAAGTGCAGTATCTTAAAAAAATAATAATAAATTATGAAGAAATTTCAAGAAAAAGTTCGAATTAATCATTATTTGATTTATAAAACTCTGATAACAATATCAATGTTTGTTAAACAGAAAAAGTTAAAAGATAAAACTGACTTTGTAAACAAATCTTCCCAACCGATTATTAATCCACGTATTTTAGATCGTTTTATAAAATCTGATATATATTTTCTAAAAGAAACATTTTAAAGTAAAACCAATAATGTTACTTTAATAAAAATCAATATTAAAACCGACTAACAACCCCTTTAAATATCCAACCCTAACTGGTAAATAGGGCGTAATAGGTACACCTATATAATAATTATTGATAGTTTAGCTCTGTCGTCATTTCAACCCCACTATGTAAAAAGTCCACTACCATCGACGTCGTCGGAGGGAAACGCGACGGTGCACACGACGACGACGTCGGTACCGCGGCATCGCGATGCGTGGAAAGCGTGCACAGACGACTGCACACCGTCGAGGTATAAAAGCTCGAAGAGGTCGCCGGCCCGTCAGTCAGCTGTTGCGGTCCGAACGAGAAGGACGTAGAGAAAGCTCACGAAAGCTCTTCCACCGACAGTGCAACACCGTCGTCGCAGACCTCGCAACGCCCCCGATTTCCGTCTTACGGGACAAATCTCCAGCGGCGACTCCTTAATTTCTTTTCGATTCCGACCGACCTCGACGTCCTCGAAACCCTTCGAACTCTTCCGATATGGCCACCTACGCTACGTACAGACATATCGAGCTCGACAAAGTTGGCAAGAGCAAAAAAAGGTAAGTTTATTATCTTATTTTTGGTTTGTGGGAGGTAGAAGATAAAAAGGTTTACAAGTGATAAGTTAAAGGAGGTGGTTCGATGGCGAAACTTGGGCCGGTATTGATTTTCTCTTCCTGTCGGCGCCGCAGGAAGCGGGGTTGAAACTTGAAATGTCAGCCTGGAAGTCGTGTAGGCGGGTTGAGTTACAATAGATCGGTTTAGTAGTGCGGTAAAACGAGGGGTTGAGACAGGAAATTAAAGCCTATTCCTCATATTTTTTTCAAAAAATAAAATATTTATATTTATCCTTATACGCGATAAGATAAACCTATTTTAATCTTTCCATGTATCATTTACATTCTATCCAAACAATCTTTTTGTAGTGTCTATAAAATATAAAAATTTCAATAATATTTTTAAATCCTTTCTTCGGTAATTAATACTGTAACACAACAAGTCTGATGAACAATTGTTGACCTAGATCACTAACAATAAGATATTTTTTAACGTAATATCAAACGACTGAAAAATATTTATAAGAAAGTGTTCTTATTGTTACTCGTGTAATAAACATAGTACTATCATAGATCAATACGAATAGAATTGACAAAGAAATTTTGATAAGATAAATCTATTTTAATATATACAGAGTATTTTTTAGAGAAGGCACATACTTAAGGAATGATAAACATTTTCATTTATCTTATTCTTAGACTTGATTTCCAACAGTTTCAGATTTTTTTTCAGACAACCAACATTTTTGATTTCTTTCTCATAAGCAAGATAATAACAATGTCGTTGATTGCAATGACCCACAAAAACTCTTCGAAATACAAACAGAACCACAAATACTAAATACTAAAAAGTAGCAATAAAAATTTTCAAATAATAAAGATAACAATTTATACAGTGTCTCAGAAAGTAACGTTTTAATAAATAGATAGTACAGCATTTGCATATACTGAACGTCTTAAGCAACATATTCTAGTAAACATGTCTTTAAAATTTATTATTTTATGACACTTTACCTCAAAATTTCATGTCATTTGTACCAATTACAACGGTTGTTTATTTAAATGTTGAGATAAGTAATATAATGTTTATTTTAATGTATGAAAATAAGCGGCAAATAATTCTAAGAAAACTCGGTTTTGTTTACAAAGTTTGAAAAAATAGATGCCATGTGAATAGATGAATAGAAGATTAACAATCTATCGTTTTACAAGGAGACCTCACGACTTTGGAATCGCCGATTTTAATGAAAGTTATACCATTCGATAAACATTGGTGCATAGTATGAATGTGTAAAATATTAAGACGCACTATTCAGCGGTTCGCGAATAAATCTACCTTTACGATCGCCAAAAAAGTTCTTAAACAACACCCCTTGAAATCCGCCCATAACTAAAGGGCAATCGCCCGGCTCTCAGATGCAAACGGCGATGGTTGGAATCCCGAATAAAATAACTATTTTTTTCCTTGATTTCTATATTTAATACAATATTCATTTTATTTTTATAATATTTTATAAATTAAGGAAAAAAATAATCATTTTGTTCGGAATTCGAACCATCGAAGTTTGCATCTGGAGTGGCCTAACGTTGACATGTAAGTCGCTCGAACTTTTTTGGCGATCGTAAGGGTGGATTTATTCGCGAACCGCTGAATAGTGTCCCCTAATATTTTACATATTCGTACTATGTACCAATACCTATCGATTGGTACCACTTTCATTAAAGTCGGCGATTCCAATGTCGTGAGATCTCCTTGTTAGAGGCAGATTATTCTGTCCATTTTTTAAAAATTTTATAAAAACTGAGATTTTAGTTTTGAAATTTAACACATCTACAACACACAATTCGATAATACAGCGATACGAATAGACGTACTATAATCCGAAATGAAGCTGCACCATGAAGAGAAAAATGAAAAAGTAAGCTTCTTCTCCGTAACATTGTTGAGTACTCTCATTTTTTTCTTCATGGTGCAACTTCATTTCGATTTATAGTACGTTGATTTGGAGTAAATTGGAGTAAACGCTTGATACATCACCAACCTATGCAGGGTTGGTGATAAAAGCTCAGTTTTAGGAAAAATTCCACATAGAATAATCTGGTTCTAAAGCTCTAATAATTCATCATTACATATACTTTTTTCATTTAATTTTTTATGTAAACATTCGATATCGATAAACAATAAAAGAAAAGATTTGTTATTTAATTCCTATGAATAGTGCTACACTTAAAATTTTTAAGCGTTGCTTTCTGACATCCTGTGTACACAAAAATAATAAATAATAATTGAAATTAATAATAATTCAATGTCATTTGAGATTGTAATAATTATAAGATGTAAACTTAAAAAGCATATACGTTACAAAAGCAAACGTTTTCTTTATCTGTGGTATTTCTCACAATTGTTCTTTGCGAATAAGTCCTTGTAAGTAATTATTGGTTGCAATGTTATTTCACTCAACCGTGAAACTAAACAATATTAATCATACAGCGTTTTAAAATAATAAAAATGTCCTAGCGTATATTGTCCGCATCCTTTCCGGTTACACTGCATAATGGGATATAAAATGAAGTAATCATGTAATGGGATTCAAGCGTGGAAAGCGTTTAAAAAAGGTTTCGAGCTTGTAATCTACTTTCAACCCGAACATTTTTCAACGGTTTTAATTTGACAACCTCGGCGACTTTCCACGTTCAAATTTCTCTTGCGTTCCATTTTCGTCCCCTAGAAAATATTAAACATTAATGTGACACGAAAACCCCTTTTCCCCGGTAAGATACCGCAAAGGTCCCGTTCGCAATACGAATTTCAAAAAGGCGAACGGGATACAAAAGGAACGTGCGAACGCGCCGCTAATTGAGAATTTAATTTATCGCACACATCGGTTACGGAGTGGCGAATTGCAAAAGCGCCTGACGAATGCAGTTTGCTCACGAGACCCCGAACGATTAAACGATTAATTTATTGCATTCCCTGCCTAGCGCCTAATTACCCGTGGTGGAATCTCGCCTTTCTTTCTCCGGCTAATTAAATTGCTCAAAAACTTGTTATCGATCGCCGGACGGGTTATTGCAATTTGTCAGTCTTATAAGCAAACGACGGTAATCCCCGGCAAACCCGACGAATTAGCATAGAGATTAAAACTTATTTGAATTGATTTCAACTTAACTTCAAGTTCCCATCCAAACACGGACTCGATTATCCATCCATTCCGAATAACGAGTGACAGATCGTTAGATTCCACGTGTCGCGATTTTTCAACCATTAACAAGACTACTAAAACTTTCTAAATTCTCACAGTAAAGTAAAAGACGTTAAACCGACGACGAGCAGGCATCCGAAATGATTCACTATTATGCGAAACGAGAGCAATCGCTGCCGACCGACCTTTTTCTTTTTATAACGGGGAAAACGGAACCGGAACATTATTCTCGCGTTGGAACGCCACAAATGTCGTTTTCGAGTGGAAATCGTCGTTTAAACGGGCGACGGCGACAGCCGCGAAACAATTAGCACGCAGCAAATTGCCCCACGAGGTTATGTCGAGTTTTACGTTCACTGCCAATGTTAATCGAGGAGCCATTGACTTTCAAAGCTCTCATGTACTACCTAACTTACTACTCACGAACTTACTAATGGTCGTATACTGAAAGCTAATTGTAAAGGAAATGTTAGGATGTTTTGCTTTGAAAGGTATAAAAGCTTAAATTTTAATGATAAGTAAGGAGATTAATTAACACAATTTTTATACTAATTAAAAATTGGAAGTAATAAGTAGATATTAGAGATGAGACCGAAGCCGAATAATTATTCGGTATTCGGCTTATTCGGCTTCATTTGCAACATTCGGTTTTCGGAATATTGAATTTATTTACCAAATATTCGGTTGTCTATGAGACTGTTGTAAATTTTAATAACTTCGAAGAATATGTTGAATGAGCATACAAATGATAAGCTATTCAGAAAATAACTGCTCATTGAAAACTGTATTTGATGGGGCTGATAAGTACACTCTCATTAGTAGTTCCTCAGACAAGTAACCGTCCAGTTCAATTGCTACTCTATTTCTAAGACTGCAGTCATTAATGGCCTTACTATTTAGATGTGGCTATGGCTTTATAACAGTGCCAACACGAAAAATGACTTCGATTCAAATTTTTACCTGTTGTGAGGACAGTTGGTGAATATTTGTATTTATATTAATCTTATCATTTCCATCGGTCTCTATCACTGCTTCCAAAGTTTAAGTCTCTTCCAAGTGCTTCCAAAAAATAGTATGCCTTATAACGGATATGTTTTCACATGAGGAAAAGTTTAGGCGATATCGGGGACTCAAGAACATTGAATATTCGGTTCATATTTAGTCGAATGTTCGGTATTCAGTAGAATTACTATTCGTCACATCACTAAGAGATACGTTTACGGAAAGAATTCCGTCTTAAGGGAGTTGATATATAAAGGTGCATTTAAATTAGAGCAAACCGAAGCGAACGAACGAATTCGTTCGCCTAAACTAGCATAATTTATATGGAGAACCAAACATGAACGAAGGATCTCGTTCGTGTTCGTGCGTGTTCTTAACCCTGTCGGTAAATCAGCGAATCATCAAAGGAAATCGGTGCTCAATGTGGACAGTGAAATTAGGAACGATCGAATTCGCAACGAACGCGAACAGCTGAATCCTCCCTAGAAATGTTAGGTCCAACCAAATTTAATAAGAATTCAAAATCTTCCGTTGACATTCTGCAGAAGTTGGTGACTCACTCGTTAAGTCCATTTTAACAAAGCTTCCCCTCCTGTTTTACTTCTTTTCTTTAATAAATTAGAACACCGCACTCTCTTCTTTCTTTTTTTCTCGGACAGTCCGGCAATAACTACAAAACTAGCGGCGCTAACTAAAATGTCTTCATCCGTGTCCGACATCGTGAACGAATTGATCATCGACGAACGCGAATGTTCGCTCTAATTTAAACGCTCCTGTTTTATAGAGAACAAACGAACGAGCGCATACGTGCGAATTCGTTCCTTCGTTTGTTCGCTTCTGTTCGCTCTAATTTAAATGCACCTTAAATGCATAGAGTTAATACTTATTATTATTTTAAAAATCGAAAATCAAAAAATAAAATAAAAATATTCAAAATTCTTAAATATATTCGCAAAGGTCATCAAAAATCCTCTAATTTGAGTACAAACATGACAATCTTTCGGCTAAAAACAACGGAGGTGGGTTCATTTCTAGATGATGATCGTTGATTTTTTAAGGTCAACCTTTTAGGTACGGCTGAATTCTGCGTGCGGCTATTCCCTGTACGGCAGGGTTTCGCTTGAACGATGTGTAATCGAAAGCCACTATAGTGGCGCGTCGTCCTGAAAGATGATTCCGCGAAAGCCACTATAGTGGAGCGTCGTACCTAAAAGGTTAAAAAGGGTCAATAACTTCTTATCTATTTAAGCTGGATAGATCATGTTTGTACTCAAATTAAAGTAAATTTCATCTTCTACCGACCTGTTTTACAGCACATTTGATATTTTACTATTTAAAAAAATGGAAGAAACCTAAAGACACTTAAAATATTGCTTTTTATTTTAATGGATATGATACTTAATTTTGTACAAATCTCGTGTATTACTTAAGATAAAAAAAAATGTTTACTGCATGTATTAGATTAACAACCTCTATATTAGGTATATCAATGATTTACAACCATTCTAAGTACATCAGCATTCTAATGTAAGTAACTGGGGAGTAAGGAACTAACTAACATCCAACTGACAGCAATATTATTTATACATTCATCAACTGGGTAGGTGCATTTAAACGATAGCCATATGGACAAACTGTACCATTCGTCCGGTCGACGAAAGCAAAGGTTTTAATAATTCATCGAAACGTCGTAAAACGACCGTTAATTACTTAAGTGCCGGCTCATTACTAGTGAACGCACGGACTATAGATGTGTGTATATATCTTAACTAGAACATTTACGACCACTTTAAACAGACCACTTAAGCTGAAGGGTGCCTCTACCCTAAACGTTTGTTTACCTCCAACGATTATCCTAAGAACGTTCTGCTCTTCATGTTGGGTAAATAAAGATAAAGAAAAATAGTAAACAGCTTGGGTTCGTAATGAGATTTGGCATATGGCGTCTTCAAATTAAACTTGAACGTTTATAAATCGTAGAGATTGCAAATTTGCATTTGAAAGGTCGTAGGAAGAGCATTTCGTGCTTTATTCCGTAAATCCACGTCGAGCGGACGTCGAAGCTTTGATTTAGATGGAAGCGAGACACCAGAGGGCGTGGGATAATTTTTTTACAAACCCACGTTGACCGTAATTGTACACGGGAAATGCATTTCGAACGTTTTTAACTCAAAAAAACTAACGAACCGTTGCGCCATTTAGTTTCTCCACAGATATACTTAAATAAAATTTTCAATTATAAATTATCGTCGAAAAATATTTTAACCTTGTGTAAATATGTAACCATTCACTTATCTACCAACTCAGTTATCTATTTAGATTTCAATTTCGATTTCTCAATGACCTGAAAATATGTAGGTGTCTTAATCAAAGCTCGCTTCCTGCATTCAACGCGAGACAGCTCCGACCGCTTGTTTAATATTCTCGGTTCTACTCGATTAATCAAAGTATCGTACAAGCCGATATCCTGTTCAAACGCAACGCGAATGCCAATTGATTCAGAAGTACATGTGCAGCAATCCATTATGGCAATAATTTGCAAGTAAACGCTTGGGAGCTCCCACGATTAAATTAATTAAAATACACGCACGGTATTAACGGGCTAGATATAATAATAGGAGGCTCTCATAAAAATGCAATTTAAAATATTAATCGAAATTGAAGGGATGGAAACGAAAGTGTTCCATCGCGTGACGCATTTAAACGGTTGCTTCTCCACTGTTGGACGTAACAATAGTTGTCTGTAGCACACAATTTTCTTCACGGCTACCTAAATTTCACGAACCGAGCAGGCGTGTCCTTTTTTTTTGTGTTCCACGAACCGAAAAGTAAATCGAAATTAGCGTTCGTTTCGCGCCGTGAATTTCTTAGAGCTTGCTTAGCTGGCGATTGCCCAGATACATTGTGTGTAGAGATTTAAGAAAGTTTATGGAAAAGTTTGCTTGTATATAAATTTCAAATGGTTTTTATCTTCTGAAACTAATTCATGTACTTTTACTTGATTTTTATCTCACGCTTTCACCAACAATAAGATTTAATACGTTCTGTTATTTCTTTATAATTTCCGCATTCTTTGGTTGTTATAGTATAAACAGTTCCATACACTTAAGTTAAAAACAAATAAAACCAGATGGATTTCTTCAAGTTTAACCTTGACAAGAAACATTTTAAAGTTGCAGACCGGATCAGGTTCCATACCGGGTGTAAACAACGTTACAGTAACGTAGTTTTGTTACATTATTTTTGGTCATAAATAAACTATTTAACTCCGGTTTTAAGCGTAACTCACTTCGGATTTACAAAAAAAAGTTGTGAGTCATATAGCATTATCTAAAATAAAATCCCTGTATAAATAATTTTCTAAGTCAATGTAGATACATACGAACATAATCTAGAGACGATAAGAAGACAAGACAAAAGTAAAATACATTCCAGTCAATCTTATTATGCAAATGCAGTAAACAATTACACATATCAATGTCTGCTTTTTCTTCTTTCGCAGTAAATAAAAGAGTAATTTACTTGATGTGTTTCGCTCGAAGACCTCTCAGCGGGGCGAAACAATAAAAATTGAACATTAATGCTGTAAGATGAAAACCACGGGCCGTAAAAACCGTTCGGAACTGCCTGAAATTGAAAATTAGCTTAACGGGTACGGAATAAGAAATGCTAATCAGTAATCAGGAAGTCGTAACGCGAGCCGAGTAGACCTATGCGCTAATTTGGCCCACAATTAGATGAGATAGATGATGGAACACCAGTTCCCTAGAGTATTTTTAATGCCGGCCAATTATGGTCGTTACCGATACGTGGATACAGGAAACGAGCAGGTTAAACGAACCCGTAAAACGGAGGTGGGCGAATACTATCCTTTTCGGGCACAGGAAGAGGACGCAGAGGTTGAAAGTCGATGGATTGTGTTGTTTACAGGCGATTGGGTTTTTCCTCGGATCGTAACGGAAGTTGTTTCCGGTTAAAAATATCAAGAATTTCGTCTGATTTTACATGGATAATGACTCCATTGTTCTAAATATTCAATAACAACTCTATGAAGTGGGTAGGTGTCAAAAACTTTAACAAGTTGTTGTGTAGTCGGTTCGTTACCGGTTCATTTATTGACACCTAGGTGGACGTAACGTCCTTTCCATGTATAATATAAGGACAAGGAGAGAAAAAAGCACACCCAGAACCCACGCACGTGGATTCCTCCGACAACAATGGCCGTCTCGTCTACCCAATTGGGAAAAATGACGGACGCGAGCGCACGTTGGGTGGGTCTGTGTAAAGAATAACCTCTTCAGGCCTTTACGCAATTTATTATTATTTATTGCGGGTGATTACAGGCTTCGGCAACAACGGGCCGCGTGCACCACGCGCTAATTACTTCTGGTATTCGTAAGAAGAACCGTGATCAATGGCCGATTTAACATCAATGTTGCACCATTTTAACAATTTGGTATGCTTAAACTATAATGGTGCGGTCGGAACAGAATAATTATGCGGTATTTGATCTATCTGATCGCATTTGTGCTATTTGATGGAATTTGAGGAATAAAAGGGATTTATCCCAAAAGATAGGCCTACTAAATTTTATGAAAGGTGAGATCCATTAATCAAATAACACTTTTCTAAAAGGTTTTGGCGCACTGAATTCAAATATGTCCTCAGTCCTGCTTCATCACCTCAGGTTTTGAAGATATTCTGATCTATAGATGCCAAAAACACGAGTTTTAAACATATTTAAAATTTAATAACGTAACAAATAATTTTTATCTGCAAAACTCCATATAGCATCCGACTGTACCACTTTTTGTATCCAAAATGCATTTTGAATTTTTTCAATATCTTAATTTCTTCATGAAAAAATCTTCTTTTTATAATTCTCCAATCGTAGTCGTCGGTATAGTAGATTAGTAAGCAATGATTTCGCCGTAGTCTTAAAAAATCGTTTTCTCTTTAATTCAAATGAACGTTATAATAACTTAAACCAACATAAGGAATTATCTCCCCTTTTCAAAGCTCAACAGTACGCCATCATTCTTATAACCTATCTACACTCAATTTTTGTGTCAAAAAGTCCACAAATATAGCAAAATTCGTTAATTTTTTTAACACAGTGGATTTTTGAAGTCATCGTTGTCTGCAAATCATCTAAATTGTGCAGATTACGCATGCTAAAATGATATTATAGGTCTATTGCATCGACGACTGTTACTGTTCCTATGGGTTAATGATTGGGCAAACAGTGATACTATATATTAAAATGGAAACAGTGGTGCTTTCAGATGCCGCATGGAATTTTGTACATAAAAATTTACTCGCTATGTTAATAAATAACGTAGCGATTAAATTTTCGGGATTAAATTTTAATCTCGAACATGTTTAAAACCCAGTTTTTTACATTTTTAGATTAGAATGTTTCAAAAACCTGATGTGGTCGAGCAATTATGAAGCTAAATTTGAGTTCAACGCGCCCAAAACTGTTAGGAAACTATTGTCTAATCCAGGGGTGGGCAATCTTTTGTATAGCGGGGCCACATTACGATTTACTTTTGGTACGCGGGTCGGAGTAGAAAAATGACAAATTTTTTATTATATTAATTATTAGACCTCCCAGATTTCGTGCTTTCCTTGGTAGAACTACTGTACGGAAAGCAAGGGATTTGGGTTCAAATCACAATGCAGCAAGAAGATATTTTTTTCTTCTCTAATGCATTAGTGGTAAAAACCTTTCTTTAATTATTTTTCAAAGCGTTGTAAGCCAATTTTGCAATTGCTATGATTAGTTGACAAACAGCTACTCTCCTTTAGCTTGTTTTTTTACCTTTTCGTTACATGAAATACAGGTAATCATGATATATAGTCGCCATAAATAAAATTAGCCATCCACTTAATGAAGTGTTTCGATGATTAAATTTGCTTTTCTTCAACTATCTGCTTACACATAAAATTTCGCCACGATTAAAAAAAAAAAACATAGAAAAGCACGAACTGTAAGACGATTTTATAAAGCGTGTTATAAAAAATTCAAAACAGCTAAGAATAATACAAGCAAAAAACTGTCCTATAAGAGTGATGACATATTCTTGCCATTGAGGGAGTTCACCTTTTCTTTGCTTGGAATATTTCATTCTAATTCATTCCAATACATCGACGCTGCCAAGCCAAAACGGCATAAACGCCATTAACATAATTTTTTGGAAAACGCAAAAAACGATTGACATAATGAATCTTAAACGGCTTTTACGCAAACTTTAAACCAATTTTATAGCGAATGAAGTTTGTTTCCGGGTATGCCGCTTTAACTATTGCATGCAGATTTAAAAATGCTACTCAACGGTGCAGCTAACTAAAAAATGGCCATTTTGGCGTTTATGCCGTTTTGGCTTGTGGCTTGTGAAATAAACCACATTGGAATTTTATGTTATTGACGAATGGATACAATAGTAATGGAACAGTAGGAAGATATACTGTACTGTTATATATAAATATAATTCCACTTTTTCATTAATGGAATGATTCCAAAACTCAAGAAGTATATACATATATTTTTGTTTTCTAATCAAATATGATCATTGAATGGAAATTTTATAGAAATTCGTCGTTTTTCTAAGTTTGGGATAATATGTGTTAAAAGCAGACCAAGAAATTCAATTGTCGACCAACCTCACGGCAATTAACGTGTTTAAGATATCCGTATCCTTCAACGATCTTAACTTTAAATGTCAAGAAAATGATACATTTTAAAAAACTACTCAAACTTTATTTATAGAAACCAAGAAATCTTATGGCGAATTCGATTGGTTGCACTGGTGCGCACCAGTGCATAACAGCGTGTTCTATTGGTTATTTCGTTGTGTTCTATTACATTTTATTATTGTAGTTTATAAAACATTTTAAACATCATCAAGCCTTGAACACACTTACAAGTAATGTTACGATAACGTTTGATTTCATCGCGTTCTGTTGAATTTGCCCTTTTTTGCACTAAGCTAGTGTGACATATGTCACATTTTGTACTCAACTAGTGCGCACCAGTGCACACTAGTTCTGCCAATCGAATACGCCATTAATTTTTTAGAACTACTGTACGGAAAGCAAGGTATCTGGGTTCAAATGCCAATGCAGCAAGAAGATATTTTTTCTTCTCTATTAGTGGTAAAAACCTTTCTTTAATTATTTCTTTGTATTCATTTTTTTTTTTTTTTTGGTTTAAAACAAAACTTATTTTTAGTATTTCTTAAGGTCTCGCGGGCCAGATTAGACTCTCATGCGGGCCGGAGGTTGCCCACCGTTGGTCTAATCTATGGGTCTAAAAAGTATTGGCCAGTGTAATTTTTTGGACTAACTTTAAAGTGATGGATGAATGTTATGTTCTTCGAAATTCTTCGGTTTTGTCATTTCTTTTTAAGTGTTTAGTGATAATTAGTTTTATTGTTAAAAAAATCCTTTTAATAATTGCGCGTATTATGGCAATGAAAAACAAAATCATTAAGTGTTAATTTTAGGTAAAAATCATCTATTAATCTCTAAAAGTAAACTTAAGAAATAGAATTGTTAACTGTCAAATTTATGCCAAATTTACTGTGCTCCCTCTTCTAATATACTCTCTAAGTAGATATCTCTCTACTCTCGAATAGATATACTCTCTATTTACTAATGTGGCAGTTAGTATTCTGACGATTTCTTTTTAATGTTTTTCGAAAATTCTATAGTATCGAACGGCACAGTTAAAAAACGGTTTCGCGTTTTTCCAACGACCATCCGCGGCTTCTCTGTACAGCAAAAGAAGCGAATACCGCGAACGGAACGTACCGTAACTCGCCCGTATTCGGGTCGCGCAATCAGGATGTCACGTGCACAACTTCATTACGGTAATCTGCAAAATTAGCGCAAGTCATTCCCCACATCTTCACCAACCGCAGACATTTATGATAGTAATAAAACAATCATTACTACTATAGATTTAGAAAATTATTACGCTCGGTTTTCATCGTTCACTAAGAAGTTTAGATCTCAGTTAAGGAAGATTACCGTTGACTTATGATGACATTTTAAGTATGATGAAGTGAATGGCCAATTAGAACTTTTGAAATCGTTGAAAAGATTAAAATTTTTCGGTGTAAGATGAGTTGGTCTTTTTTAGTTGTGCGATCTATTCACGATTCCGGACAGGATAATGTGACCACAAATGGGATCTGGGGGAGTTATTTTCCATCAACAACCAACTTTCTACGGTAACTGTCACGTACGACGTTCGGTACATCGGGGCAATTGCCGGCCTCATGCAATTTTCGAGGAATGCCGGTTGATGATTCCGGTGAAGGCGTGTCGTCGGCATTTCAGAGGTAGTCGGTCACGCATCGTCTATCAAATGTGGCCATCTACCTCTGCATTTTCACCGAGAAGATTTTTCCCGCGCAACTAATTTCTCCGTTCATCATCTCGGACGGATTTGAAAGTGGAGATTTCAGTTGCTTACACATAAAATCAAAAGTGCGCGTTAGAAAACGACGTTGAAAAACTCACTTTGCGAGAAGGATGATGTTCGAAGGCTATAGGTGGATGTAACTAACTATTTCCTTTAAAAATCAATTTACTCCGCTACCGGATTGAGTAGTAATTAGCAACCATCAACCTGGTCGCTGGGAAGGATATACGAACTGAGAACAATCGTAATCCGTCCGGAGTGAAGATAAGGTTAACGACGTAACGGGTTGGGAATCTCGTTGTAATGCAGAGTGCGCAACTGTACACCTTAGCATCTTGTCCGATGGTAATTACATCACGCATCGTATATGCACGCGATGTAATGTGTCTTTTATGCTAAGATCACGTCGGTTTTATTAAAATTTAGTGTTAGATTTTACCAAATCGTTTTCTCTTCTTCGAACAAACTTAAAATATCTCCCGATACTCTTAAAATCGTGTTTATAAATAAACTTGAAAACCGTACGGAGTATTTTTATTGGGACGTTTTAAATGAGGCAAAGAATGAGGTCCGTTTATGTTTATATCTTATAGTTTGTCTTCTGGCTGCGACGTTGATGTAACAAAAGGGCGCTAGAAAGCATAAAATAGGATATTTCGGGTCTATACATTTCCTAAATCTGTCGAGTGGAAATTGACGTTTGGTCGGTTTCCACGCGAGGAGGTCAACGGCCACCATGAACCATCTTCGTGCGGTGCCGATCCATAAGTTTACTTTTCGTGAACCACATCGCAATCGACTGCAATTATCTCGGCCACTTATATCCTCGTTCGATAGACGGCACTGGTGCCGGATCCGTTCTGGTTTCACGATAATATCGGGCAAGTGTTTTTATAACTCGGTGCAATTATTCGCTGGTAATTACCGCATCTGCTCCGCTGTTGTAATAATGCAAGATTTCCAATCACTTTACGAGAAGAAATGTGATTAGTTCTCTATTACAATAAATTATGTTTCCATGCAAAAACTTGTTGCCGCCTCTGAAACTTTTTAAACTTTAAATTGATCTTAAGTTAAACTACCCACGTTTTTCAATCATGTGAACCGGACCAGACACAAGAGCTTCCTGTAAATGTCGTTTCCGCTCTCAAAGGACATGCTAGTAGTTTGTTCGACCGTCATTGCGATGGCATATTCAGGTCGAAGGAAAAGAAACGGGCCAAAGAGAAAGACGAAAGTCGTACATCGCGTCAGGTATTTTAATCAAGAACAACCATGACGTTGTTCGACTCCCGTGCCATTCGGATTCAAGGGTAAGGCTCAGATTTTCTTATCCGCATCCTTCTATTGTCCTCGGTTATCGATTTGACCCAGAATGGGAGCGGTAACGGAGGAGGATATGCAAATTTCCGGAATAATCCGGCGGTATTGGAAAGTCGGTACGGGAATATATTTAAGGCAGCGTCTAATTTGGCGTTGTAAAGAAACTGTTGACTTAAATTACAAGGCGATGGGCCGTCCCCGACCATCTCCTACGCCTTAATTTAACAAAGATGCTGCACGCCCATCGATTAGCGCAGCCTTCATGCACCTAAAGCCGATCATTACGGCACTGAACCATTCATAAGATGCATGTATAAATCGCGGCATTGTCTTCGCATTAAAACGTATTACGTGATTATCTAACGCAGTCGAATGCATAAACAAACAGCGTCCTTCGGGAGGCCCACCCCTCGCCGACATTGTTTTGCATTACAATGCGACATCAACGAGATGGAATTAAGAAGGCATTAGTCAAAGTCAAGGTAACTCATACGATTAAGGTTAATCCTCCCTTAAAATTAACAACTTTAGTATAAATCAAGTCATGTTTCATTGTCCCGAAGACAGAACAAGAAACCACAAAACGTAATTACAAGGTACATTTACAGAGGACACTGCACCCGATGTTTTTTCCTTTATTAAGGGCAATTTACGAACTCTCCAAGCGTTCATTGCGCCAATTTTGAGCTGACACCGAGGCCTGCCCCCTTCTTTGGAGGTCAAGACGTCATTAGTTCTCGTAAATCCAACATTAAAGTTACTCATGTGTGATTAACCTTTTGAGAACTTTATACGTTAAATCGTTTTTAATTCAATTTTAACTTTTTACTAAAACTAGGCATATTTGGGTTCAATACCAAAAAAATCTAAGTAGATACAAGTGCTGAATGCATTAAAAATTTTAATTTGGATGTGAATACTGAATAAAGTGCTAGAAATTGATTTGAATGGACTCCAAGTAAACTTCAGTTTGAGAACGTAACCTAATCTTTAATGTTTAAAAACGTCAATTAAAGACACTAAGTTTTTTCTTCTAACGGGAAAATTAACAGTCGTAGAAAATTTACCTTTAATAACACTAAAGATTCAGTTTTAATCTCAATCGTGACAAAATTTTAACTATTAACAACGATTAGTTTCTTACATATGATTTTTTTAATCGACAAATTTTAATAAACGAAACCCATTTTGTCAACATTTGGTTCTATCTTACTCGAAAACTAAACAAGATAGGAAAAAATGTTTCAAATAAAAATTATGACTTTTTTAATTGCAAATAGTTTTTATTCTAAATATTTTTTTCAATTCTCGATATTAAGGGAGTTATAACCTAAAAGCTCGAACAACTCCCAAAATCTCATTTTTTCAACTTTTGTGCCATCTTACTCAATAACTAAATGAAACAGAAAATATTTTTTCAAATAAAAGTTACGTCTCTTTTAATTGCAAACATTTTTGATTATAAATATTTTTTTCAATTCTCGATATTAAGGGACTTATAACCTAAAAACTCCAACAATTCCCAAAATCTCATTTTTTCAGCTTTTTGTGCCATCTTCCTCAAAAACTAAATGAAACAGAATTTTTTGTTCAAATGAAAGTTATGCCTTTTTTAACTGCGAACATTTTTTGTTCTAAAGATTTTTTTCAATTTTCGATATTAAGGGAGCTATAACCCAAAAACTGGAACAACTCCAAAACCCCATCTTTTCAACATTTGGTTCCATGTTCATTAAATTAAATTAATTTTTAAGAACATACTAGTAAAAGTAATAAATATTTAGACATCTATTGTCGTATTTAACTTCGAGTCTATTTGAACACTACGGTTAAAGAAAGCGCTATATGAAAAAACGTGATTTCTAGAAAATTCCTTTAAAATATTTTTAAACTCATATTTTTATTTGTTTTTGATGAACTATGATGCTACAAACGTAGTTTTTACATTTCCCATTGTTTTTAGTGAAGTTTAACAAAAGGGTTAAATGAAGCCCTCTTTTTTATTTTGTTCCAATTGTTTGAAACTGTGATTATTCTAGTTTATATATCGTCATTAAAAACACAATTTCTTTAATAAGACCTCTAATTTTTTTAATGTATTTATTTATAAATACGAATGCAGATAAAAGTAGCTTGAATAATAATATAACATTCAAACTACTTTATATTCGAATAGTATTCAAATTTAAATCTGAAAAAATACAAAACCTAATCCTTAAATGTGTTCAACTATTCATGTCATTAGGTCAAATATGCAACGCGTCTTCCGTTCTGAATAATTCTGCATAGACTAATAATAACTGTTTAAATATTAGCTTTCATGCACTATGCACATATATGTCTAATGTAATTACGTTTCTCTTCATCTGCAATAAAAATAATCTCTCCTATTAAAAGAGAATTTTCACAAAATGATTATCAATCAATATTCTACACTTAAAATTTATGGAGAGTTTAAACGGTGTTTATAACTTCAACCTGTTTGAAATAGTTTTGCATACTTTTGCTATTTCCATAAACTACAGAAAGAATCTCAACGTTCCAGGATTACAAGTTTCCACATTTAGCGGTAATATATAATTTAAAACAGCGTCCAAGTGTTCAGGGCGTTCACCTCCGGGTAAAGCAATCGATAATACAGTTCACCTGTATCACATTACATATTTCTGTTGAATAGAATTTTGTCGTGTTGAAAATATGACTTTGTAATACGTCCGAAACAGACCGGACGCGTGACTTTCAAATGTAAATATTCCTGCATCGGCTTCGACATACAAGTGCCATAAATACATAATAATAGAATTTATTAATGGGACATTATGTATTGAATAGATCTTTGTAGAGTCCGTCTAAAGGAAACTTGAGTGTGAGGTGCCTAGAATAGGAAAAGAGACGTAAATGTAAGAATGATATAGCGGATCTTATAGAAAAGAGACCTCACCCATAATCAAAGTCTCGATACATTTTGGACAAACATTTAGCAAAAAAAATTTGAAAAAAGAAAAACAATAAGGAGCAATTTTAAAGTCAACATGACAAAGTGTTAATTTATTACTCTTGAACTCACACCCGTTTTTGTTGCCGCGCTGCACGAATCTTTAACTCTTTAAGGGTTGTTGGGTGGCTTAATGTACCTCTTTGAATTTTGACCTTTGTGCGCGTTGGTTCACAAAATAAACCACTTTTAATCTCTGCTCCTTTTGCTGTGCAATGGCTGAGAGCGCGTACCACCTCACCACTTCAAGCTCAGATTATGCTTTTTGCTAAGAGAAGCAATTATTGCTTAAAATTTGATATCTATACTGGAAGGATCGAAAATTCCACAGAGGTGGGTCTAGGATGCCGCATTATAAAAGATCTGTGTAAAGGTATAGAAAATAAAGGATATCATGTGTATCGACAATTTCTTTACTTCTCCCAAACTGATGGAAGATCTTCAGGAGAAACATATTTATGCACGTGGCACTGTAAACGCTATTAGAAAACTAATGTTTAAATTTCGCCAAGACAAAGAATTAAAAAGGGGAGATTTTCACTACTCTATTAGCAATAAAGGACTTATTGGAGAAAAAGAAGTTGTACTTATTGTCTAACTACCACCACCACGAAGATGTGTCAAAAGTAAAGAGGAGGAAGAAAGATGGATCGCATGAAGCGATTCCATGTCCAAAAATGTTGACAGATTACAATTTCAAGATGAACTTTATAGATAAATTTGACCAAAACAAACATGCTTATGAGCTAAATCGAAAAAGTCCCAAATGGTGGTACAGGATTTTTTACCTAATTGATGCATGCGTTTGAATGCTTTCATCCTATACAAAAATGTGAATTTGCCTAAGATATCTATGAAAAACTTCAGGTTATTACTCTTAGATAGTCTCATAAGTGTACCTATTAAAAAACGAAAATCATCAGGACTTCCTGTACAAATAAAAAAAAAACACAAACCAAAAGTACTAAAAACAATAAGACTTCAAAATTCAGAGCATAAACCTATTCGAGCCAGTATAAGACACTGTGCACTTTGCAGCACGGAGAAGACTGATGTTCAATCTAACTGGCAGTGCTCAGTATGTAAAGTGGCACTTTGTTTAAACAAAAATAAAAATTACTTTGAACAATACCATTCCCCCTAAAGTATTTATTGTGGGCGGTGATACATTGTATGAACCGCATCTTAATTTTTTGCAAATACACGATTTTTTCGAAAGATTGTTTATACTACTTTTAATAATCATCAAATTAGACACATTAACAAAAGTTGACCAAATAAAAAAGCTTTTAAAATGTTGTACGCACTTTGGGTTTTTTTATTTGAAAAAGTCCGCCCCTCAAAGAGTTAAAAGAGAAATACTGTACAAAGCATACTTAATAATAAAATGGTAACAACGATAATCTTTAATCCGATTACGATTTATATAATTTTCAACAGTTAGTGTTAACAAGATAACTGACAATAGACATGATAAAATTGCTACTGGACAACGGTAAAATTAACAAAGAAACTAAACCGCATGATTATGCGACTTTACGATGATAAAAGTCTGGAAGACCACGCTCTACTTAAGAAGCGTTCTATTGATTTCATTGTCATCACAACAAATTGGAAATCAGATGCTTTAGCAAAGATTTTTTTTTTCTTCCCTGTTACTGTTAGAAAACGGTAAAATATTTAGGTTCCGGTAGAGCTGTTTTAATGCAAATAAAGCGTAATATACATTGGTCGGCGGCCTGATTACTTCAACATTTCTCGTTCCAAATTGCCAACGTAAATTGCGGTCAGAACATATGGTAAATTCCATAATAACAATCTACAGTTATCCCAAACGAGGTATTTTAAACGGTTCAATATATTTTTTTTTCTTAATAATTTTCTTGTCTAAATCTTAACGGTCTATATCACAGCGAAATTAATAGAAATTTATAACCGTACAACAATTTCTTGTTCAACCAAACTTAACATTAGTGAAGTAATAAATTCTTTATTTTGTAACAAATTTAATTTATTTCGCTTACTTAATACAATCAATAATAGAGTTCTCATGGTGACATCGCTACATGTTTCCAATTTTTGGTTTTGCGTGCTTCTAACCATTTATAGATACCATGGATTCATCCTAGCATGACTGAATTTATGGAACGATCTAAATATACACTAAGTTATTGAAACAAATATCTTTTATAGGTTAAACAAAATAAAATTCGTTTAAAAATTGTTTAAGTAATACAGGTCACAAAAAAAATAAGAACAAAAAGATACACACTAAGAAGAAGATGAACGAATCAAGATACATACACAGCTTTCTCGGTTACTTTCTATTATGAACGCTTATCCACGCAACCAGCTCTATCCACCGGGTCATTTCACCCGACAAAAAAGCGCGACGAGCTTCACTTTCCACTTATGTTAATTAGAACGGCGCGACACGTTTTGCCATAATTTGCCTTACAAATTACCGATGCGATCGGACCCATTCGCTTCTACCTCAATTTATCGTCGGAGGAATTCCGCAAAGACAGGAAGGACTATTTATTTTCCACGTCCCTTGCGTTCCCGTTTATATTCATGATAACCCATTATTATATACACGCGTGCACGTATATTAGCCCGGTCTTTGTGTCCTTCCCGGGACAACAAACGTCTCAGCCACTTATTTATATTTATTGCGCTTATTTCCACGGGAGAAAAGAATAATAAGGGGTCGCGGTCCGGTTACGACCAGTCGTTTTCTTTATTTCGCAAGGCCAGCCGTTCATTTTTCGTATCCTTTGTCATTTATACCAAGACACAATTGAAACGTGCCATTTAAATAGTCTCTTTGATTCAAGACACTTATAACGTCAGTCTTGAAGGAAAATACTAAGGAAAGATTTACTTTTTCCAGTTACTTTTTAACCAACCCAAAATGATGTTTACGTTAAGTTTAATTTATTCGACATTTTATTATTTAACTGATTTTAATTTGTTGCGTTATTGTTATTTACATACGTTGTTAATTTTTATTTTTAATGTAACGTTAATTATCTAATGGCTATCAGTCGAAACTCTTCAGAGAATACAAATTTTGTATTTTAATCAGAAGGATATAAAAATTATTATTACTCATAAGTGTAGCATACCATTGAATTTTTCTTACATTGAGATTTCAATATATTATATTGTTCATCATAACTTTACTATATTTTAATCAGAAAAGCACGAAAATTATTTTGATTCCTATTGTTTCAGAGTAAGCAATCCGAAAAGCGATATTTTGAACGTTATCTGCACTTCTCCTCCAAACCATTTGAACGGCAGTCTTACTCCTAGGAGATCTTTGCATGATAATTCTTTCAAAAGGCTTTTTGGAAGTCCGGAAACTATTATCACGCCTAGCAGAAAATCATCTCTTCCAAAAACAGGTATTTTTTTAATGTACTTAAGCATCTTTTTACGTCGTGGTATACGATAATTATATAAGAATTTATATGTGGTGGGTTTAGAGTTAAAGTCGATCAAGTCCAAAAGACTTCTTTCTAAGAAGAGAGATTTTAAAGCTGTTATTAATTAAAAATTGCAGCCAAATATGCTGTAAATATAGTTATTTATTTGATTCACTATTACATTAAAAAAACTGTAACATTTTTGTTGTGTCATGTAAATATTTATAGGGCTTTACAAAATCTCTCTAACAATAAGTGAATTGTAAAATAATGTCGTTTGGAAACTTACTTGATTTACTTAAGAATTTGCTACACGAGAGCTTTCAATATCGGCACATATGAACTTGATTCATATTTAACTCTGAACACGTCGTAAAAAATCCAAAAATACTAGTCTATTAATTTTCTCCTTAGATGTAACTACAAGAAATCCAGTTACTGGAGACGGAGTTATATCTTGGGATTGCAGACCTGACAAGAAAAGTCCCCGTGCCCAGACAGGTAAAACACAGGTTATAAAACGTAAGCACCGTTTTTGTATACTATTATTTCTTCTTATTTTTTAGTAAGATATGGTGTTAAAACAAGAGTATAAGATTAAAATTTAAAATTACTAAATTTAAATTTGAAAGTGTTTTTCTGTTAGCACATTCAAAACATCGTAAAAACCAAACTACAGTAGAACCTCTATATACCGAACTTTTATGTAACGAATTTTCTCTGTAACGAATTATTTTTTTTTTAAGTCCCAAGAAATGCTTTTATAAAAACAGTTCTTTCTATATAACGAAAAAAACTTCTATATAACGAACTAAATTTCTTGCAAGAAGTGAGGTGAATTACCAAGAAGTGAGGTAGATATTCCAGGGGATCCCCGAGAGCCTTTTTTTTAAGGAAGGGTTTAGGAAATCTGTTGACAGACGAGTGGTCCGAATCACTATCTAAATAATCCGTATCAATGACCACCCTGTGTTGGGTTGATGTACATATCTTGAATACATCGACCAACTAAAACCTTGTCTCCTCCGCCTCCGGAACCACCCATCAAGGTATAACTTCGGAGGCATATAAATGTAATTTTCGGGGTCTACTGTACATTTCTTCTTCTATTTTCTCGTTCTCTTTCGTGTTTTTCCTTTTTTTATGATGTTTGTCACCATTTCATCTATGGCTCTCCAGTGCCCTTGCTTTTCTAACATTATATCTATTATGTTTTCTTTTTCTATATTTTTTCCGATTTTATTACGACAAATATTTCTTTCTTCAACAAAATTATCACAAATAAAAAACGTGTGTTCTGTATTATCTGTTTTTTCGCAAAATCAACAAAATTCATTCTCCTTCTTTTTTATTTTGAACAAATAACTACAAAAAATTCCATGACCCGTTAAAAATTTTATTTTAAATCTTTAAATCTTTGATTAATACGTTGGTTCATTTATTTCCGTGATCCCATCGCCTCTTCCATTTTTCCAATAGTTCTTCTCTAAATAGTTTTTTATGTTCCTTACCTCTACTGTATAAGTTACATCTTTCCTCAATTAATAGGTCAATGGGCGGTAGACGAGCCACCACTTCAATACCCACCGTAGAAACCGTTCTTTATCCAGAGGATATCCTGATTCCTAATCTTCTATTAATTGAGGAAAGCATGTTTAAACAGTATTTATAATTTAGAGCTCTACTTCATGTCGGAGCGGCGTACAAAATGACAAAAGAACAGTAGAAGCAAGGAGTTTCCTTTTCTTCTCTTTGGGTCCTCTGATGTTTGGCATAATTCTTGATGAATTGTTTATCATGACTTTTGGTTTCTTGCATATTTCCTTTATATGTTCCGTCATTTTCATATCTTTGTCTAAGTAGACACTAAGATATTTTGCCTTCTTGGCACTCCTTATCTCATTTTCGTTTATTTTTAGTTGTACTTCTTTTAGCTTTCTTCTTCCTTGTAGTAGTACTATTTCTGTTTTTTCTGGTGCTACTTGAAGTCCCATTCTATTAAGTTCTTCTGTGACCCTTTGAATCGCATAATTAGCCTTTTTTCGCAGAAAAGTCCTATCTTTGTGTGTAATTACGAGCGCAAGATCATCCGCGTAAGCAATAAAATGAATATTTTGCTCTGCATTAATTTTTAGAATTTTATTATAAAAAATAATCAAAAAGAAATTAATGTAGAGCAGTGTTTCCCAACGTGGGGCGTAGGCCCCACAGGGGGGCAATTTGATTGTTAAGGGGGGCAGTTTGGGTTTTTGAAGATGTGTTTAACAATTTTTGTTTGTCCGTTTCGTAAAAAAATTGGTATTGATTCTTCCTAAAAGGCATAAGAAAAAATTGTTATATGAACATTTCCATACAAGTTTCAATTTTATATTGTTTTCATATGTAAATACCCAAATCAACACATTTTTTCTCGGTGGGGCCTCGCGGAACCTTAGGGGGGACATAGCAATATTACAAAACCTAACATGGGGCATGGCAGAAAAAAGGTTGGGAAACACTGATCTAGAGCCTGTTGTTGTGACATGGCAGCTGATCAGATAGTTCAGTAGAGTAACAACTGTTGTTGTTTTAATTTTCATTTAATCTGTTATCCTATCTAAGCGAAAGGCTTTTATTTGAAATAGATAAAATAATGTATGTATCTAAATACATAGTGTATTTAATAATACACTATGAAACTATGTAACTATTAATACTGTTTTGTTGTCTCATTATGTTTTGATTTACATACATAATACTTACTTGTAACTCCACATTTATTCATAAGTGTAGATTACACATTTTATACCCTTTTAAATAAAAAGAAGAATACGATTTCCTTATAATGAAGTTTCTATATAACGAATTTTTTCTCTGGAACCTTCGAGTTCGTTATATGGAAGTTCTATTGAACTTTTATTCCACAGATACCGTCTCTTTCTTTGTGCGAAATCGTTGTAAACACTGAAAGGGTTTCAAGATTGTTTAGTAAATATGTTTATCACCTAACTAGAGCATGAAATCAAATATTCCAAGAATATTTTACCTCTCTCGTAACTGTCTCGTAACAACAAGTTTTTAAAAAATCTACTAAAGTCTGATGTTTTTATTTTCTCCAATTGTTTCTACAACGTATACAATAAAAATGTTCCCACAATTAGTAAATGCCTACCACAACTTTGCTAGTATGTAAATCGAAAACTATATTATTTTAGAAAATATTTTCAAAAGAACATTGTCATAAATCTACCCGTACTTATTAAATACAAGACTTGTTGACCTTAACCCATTGTCTTCAAAAAACCCTACAAAGATTCAATAAACAGGTCACGAAAACAGCAAATAATAAGGCCAGGAAAATACTCGTGCAAAACCGTTAATATTTTTCGATGGGTATGGCAAGAAACTTTACATATCGCTTGCTAAGAACAATAGTGGCGTAAGCGCAAATTAGCGCTATGGAGATAATCGCGTTCAAAATTTTGGTTGAATTTTAATGCAAAGTAAAAAGCAACAACTTGTCGTTTTAAACTTTTTATTTCGTTTTACTGTTATTATATTTCACGCAGAGACATAGATTTATTGCAAGATTTCAAAAATAACACTTTTTTTTGTGGTTTCGCCACTATTGCGAAATAGTGGCGATATATATTTTGTATGTCGAGTGGAGTATGTCCCGCTCCATCGGCAACGGTTGAAGTTATAGTTCCGTCATTTAGTTTAGTCAAAAGTACGCAGATTTTTAAACAAGTTGCCCTTTAAAAATCAATAATCAACTTTTTGTAGTTTCGCCACTATGATTCTCAACAAGCGATATGAAGATTTGAAGTAAATAAGGGGCTAAGTGCCAAAAAAATTATTTTTAGTTTATGATATAAAAACTTTGTAAAACGTAAAATATTCTTGACAGATGTGTCACATTACGGCTAAAAATTAAAGCATTTGCGGTGCATTTTTGCATAGTCCGTTGTGTAGGTTAAAGGCGATGGCACCTATTTAGTCCACTTTAAGAGAATAAAACTAATTTCAGATTTTTTGGCACTTAGCCCGTTATTTACTTCATGTCTTCATATCGCCGTTCCGGAAGAATATCGACACAACTGCGAAATAAAAAATGTTGCAGGAAATGTAAAAATAATTAAAATCAGCATTTTTTGGATACATTAATGGCCTTAACTCATTTTGTCAAAAAATTGCAGTTACGTCGATGTTGTTCCGGAACGGCGATATAATCTGGCAGTGAAATTCCACGCTTTTTAAAATTGTATAATTTAATGAATTTTAACGATGTTATTGCTATTATTATTTATTTAAAAGAAAAAGATTGGAAATTTAAGATTTTTAAGTTAACTTCATTCAAATCAGGGCTTAATTTTACCTCTATTGCCCAAATGCAAATGTTATTATCGTTTTTTCTAAACATTGATAAGAAATCGTATACATTTTCGCTGAATATTTTCTCGCAGTATTGTCAAATTTCTACCCTTATCAACTTTTCCTTTAAAATAGTTCAACATAGGTCTACAAAAAATATAGCAATGCTTACAGCTTTTCAACGTGGGGTAGTCGCCATAGTAAAAGATGTGAAATGCAGAGAAAATGGAAATCATTTGAGTGATGTTCATGTTGCTTCATCATGAAATCATTGTCTTAAAAATCTTAAGTTTCCAATCTTTTTCTTTTAAATAAAACAATAATACTAGAATATCTTGAAAATTCATTAAATTAATCAATTTAAAAAATTCATTGTCAGAGTCTATACTTCTTAAAATTTGAAACATTTCTATCAAAAATTGATAGTAGTTTACTAATTATTACATTTTAAACATGATGTTTAAAAATAACTCCAAACTATCGACTTGTTATAATTATTAACTTAACTACTAGTTATAATAGCCAAGATGTCAAACAAATCTTGCACTCTTATTGAAACACCTTTAAATTTACTAAATTAGCTTAGTTTTGTTATTTTGTAGCACATTTCCATATCAAGACGTATAATAATTTTATAATTCTTTTAACAATTTTATATATTTTTAATTTTCAGAAAGAAACCCTGTAACAGGTGAATATTACACGATTATAAGCCCGGCTACAACTCCAAGCAAACAAAACGGACTTCCAACTCCAAATGGTAACAGCACTCCAATTCTGAACGGCAGTGTAATCCTAACCAACGGAAATAACAACATTACCACCAACGGTCAAGCTTAGAGTTTTTCGAAAAAATATTAAGAAAAAGAATTCACATATTCCTTGCGAAAAATTAAAAAGTATCATTTTCAGTATCGTATACATTATAATCTAAGATAGGCTAGTGTTAAAGCCCATATAGTACTGTTATGATCGCGGAAACCGCGTATTTCCCTTCACTTAGCATCCTCGAGTTCCGTAAACGAGAAGTATTAAATTGTCCTATGGCTAAAGCCTGTTCTCAACATATTACTAACGTAGCGATTTATAATATATACCGTACGCGAGATTATATATTATAAATCAGACGAGTCTCGAAAGTTTGTAGCGATAAAATTGTATTAAACAAAAATCCTTCGAATGTTCATTTAATACAATGTTTATTGATGTATTTTTTAATGCGAACGGAGAACCGTTGTTGTGTTGGAACCCTAATGGGTACGATGGCTGTCAGAAAGTGCACTTTTTATTTAAAATGGAGTTATATTTTAGAGATAGGATTATTTTATTGCATTATATGTTTCTAGAAATAATAACAAATACTATTGTTTTTTAAGCTTTAGTAACCGTAAGCTGTTAAAAAAACTATTATTTGCTGTAACAGTTTATAATTAATATAGCAATACATTTTTATACCAAATAATTTTGAGTTACTTTGATTTTTTACTGTTTTTACATATTTTGATTGATAGTAATCTGAAGAGTTGAAAATTGAAGTGAACCAAATTTGAGTTTCATTCCAGAGAAAACAGATTTGAAAGTTGATTTATTGTAATTAGCTCATAATATGGTTATTTAGTGTCTATGAATGAAGTATTGTAGCGTTAGTATTGGAGAAACAAAAATTCTCGTTTGGTACACAAATATACCAAACATGGCAGTAAGTATAAAAAGAAAGATACTTTTATTTTTTGTCTATTAGCCATAAATTACTTTTGATTGGTTTTTAAAAATCACCCTCATAAAAACTTAATAATCGAATTAGATAGTGATGGCATCTTCAAAGGTATGAATAAATTACACGCTGAAGTTTTACTGAAGATAACACTAGTCAACATTTTTCAGACCCATAGATCAGACAATAGTTTCTTCATAGTTTCGGGCGCGCTGAACTCAAATTTGGCCTCAGAATTACTCCATCACGTCAGATGTTCGGGGTGAAATAACACAGCGAATAAATTTTTGTTCAGAAAATTCTATGGGGTACCTCAAAGTACCACTGTTCCCATTGAAAATGTATTTTGAATTTTTCGAATAGCTTTATTTCTCCTTGAAGAAATATAATTTCTATAACATCACTTTTTGCGCTATCATCAACCTTTAGGAACCACCTTGAAAAAATAAATTACAAGGCGCATGAATGGCTCATTTGTGGTAATTTTAAAATAATAAATATTCTTCTTGGCTTACAATCGGGAAACACTAAAAATCTTTGTTTTCTTTGCCTGTGGGACAGTCGTGCAATAGTTCAGTAATGGGTAAGCGATAAATGGCCAGGAAGATTAGAGTAAAATGTTGGCTATAATAACGTCATACATGAAAAACTTGTTGATATAAAACGCATCTTATTACCCCCCACTTCGTATTAAGCTGGAGTTAATGTAACTACATGTAAAAGTTTTAAGTAGAGAGGGCCCTGTTTCAAGTATATTCAATCAAAATTTCCACATACAACTTTTGCTAAAATTACGGAAGGATTTTTTGTTAGACTTGGTATAAGAAAACTCAGATGATGATTTTATATAAATTGTGACATCTACTGAAAAAATGCTTGGTTTTCTTTTAAAGGTGTTGTACACAATTTTTTAGACAACCATCGTGATCCAAAATTTAAAAGTATGGTGACAAAAATGTTTTAAAAATTTTAAGCGATTAGGTTGTTTAATGAGCATGAAATTACATTTTCTATATTCCCATTTGGACTATTTCCCGGAAAATGTTGGAACATACGGCGAAGAGATGAGCGAACGTTTTCATCAAGACATTAAAAAAAAATGAGCGACATCATCAAGGTAGATGGTAAAAAAGAATGATGGCCGACTATTGTTGGGCTTTGAAAAGGAAAGATAATTCCGTAAATTATAAGCGCAAGTCGCTACAACGTTCATTTGAATTGAAGAGAAGACGATTTCATAAGGCTATGTAATTTTATTCATCTAAAAAGGAAAAAAACAAAACGTTAAAGTTTAGTTGCATTAGGTTTGCATTGTAGCACTTTATTTATATCACTTTCGAACTACATTCTGTCTTTCATTCGTTTTTCGAACCGCACCTTGAATTAGAATATCTACTATTTAGTCGTATGTTCAGTCTATATCCTTCAATTTCTTTTCATCTATGTTATCTTCTCGAAGAAAAATATACTGTTTGAAATATGAAGTAAAACAAAAAATGATTATTAAAAAAATTCATTGGATAAAATCTAAAACATAATATTTATTAGGAATGAAAAAATATAAAGAAATTATTTAAAAAAAAAAGTAATAAGAAATTCTCTTGTATTTTTTGATTCTACCTGTATATGTAATAAAAATTTGAGGTTGGGATGAATTAAAAACTTACTTTTACACCGGAACAGGTAAAAATGTATTTTCGCAGTTCGTCAGAGTTTATTAATTCTTTGCTAAACATATTTACAACGTTATTGTTGCTTGAACGTAATCTACAGCTCTCGTTGTACATCACGTTCGAATTTACTTCCATTTTTCAGTCGAATAACAGCTGGTATTAACGCAGCAAAAACCTTACATTAAATTTTAGTATGACATTCGGAGTTTCTTGTAGGTAACTTATAACTTCGTAGATGAAGAGAGTTTTTTTGAATATTGTCAACTGTTAGTTTATCTTTTAACCTAAATTGTTTTGCGTTTATATCAGTAATGAAGTGAGATCTAGGGCAGGGAATATACTTTCCTTTGTATATATTAGCTGTTGGTACAATTTTTATTACTTTTATTATTTGGGTTAAGTTACCGAAAACCAAAGAAAAAACTTTAGGAGATATTCAAATTATGTAGCCTAAATTTAAAAAAAAATAATAATAATTTTAAATTTTTTTAAGGATTTATTAGTGTAAAATATAATATTTAATTTTTTTTACATTTAATTTTTTTAAATGTTTAATTCATAAATTTATTAAAAAAGAAACCATAAAACGGTTTAGAACTATTTAACATAAATAGAAATAGTAGATCGTATTTGTACTTAAATAAAATTAAATTTTCTTAACTCTTCTTAAGTTAAATGCAAATTAAATAATAAAGATTTTTTGTCAAAATTTCTAATAACAAATTCCTTAATTTGAATCGATATACAACTACAGTCAGTCACAAAAGTATACACCAAGTAAATTCACTCCAGTTAATAACCACTTGCGGTGGCAAGGCCGGTATTAATTTTTTTTTTTCTGTTCTTGGAAAAGTGTTCAGTGGCTTTATTGGTCTGTCTGTTACTATTAAATTTACATAAATAAACAAATATTAAATTATTGGTAAGTAGTAATTGTGTCGTCATTGAATATGCAAATCTAAAATTGATAAGATTATGTTTGTCTTTCTAATTTAGCGTCTGTCTGTGAAATTAGATATCGTTTATACCTGCGCGATAGTCCTGGTTTTGGGGCTACTACCGCAAAATAGATGCGTTCAATAGTGCTCAGCATTACATCAAAAACTGTTTGATTAAGAGGGATGTAAAATAATTGTTACTTTCAAAAATGTTCAAGAAATTATTACTATGTTTCATCTCTTTCATTAACAATTTTTCACTTCTGTCTATACCCTGTATGCAATAAAAACTGATATTGAAAGAATATGAGTATTATTTAAAGATGTGCTTTCTAAAAATTTACAATCAGCGCCATCCTTATCGCGGTTTACATACCAAACACGGCGAATTTCAATAATATAATGGAAGTTGAGCTTCTATAATATTTTTTCGATAAGGGCTTTCTCATTCGAATGACTAAACCGATGAACGTGGAGTTTGGGTTTTTGTCGGAAGCGTTTTCCGCACTTGGTGCACTCATACGGTTTGGTATCCGAATGAATAAGCCGATGTCGATCTAGTGAAGATTTTTGTCGGAAGTGCATCCCGCAATCGGGACAATCAAAGGGCTTAGCATCTGAATGAATAAGTGAATGTCGATCTAGTGTATATTTTAACCGGAAACACATTCCACATTGGTTGCACACATGTGGCCTCTCACCCGTATGGAGAAGGCGATGATTGTTCATTTTAGTAAGACTACTGAAATGTTTCCCGCACTCAGAACACTTATGCAGGTTCAAATGGATACGCCGATGACTATGCAAATCGCTGAGCTTGGAGAAACATCTTCCACATTCGAGACACTTACAAGATTTCTCACTTGAATGGATACGTTGATGCGTTTTGAGATTATGAAGTTTATGGAACCACTTTCCGCACTCGGTGCACTCATGTGCTTTAACATCCGAATGAATACGTTGATGTACCTTAAGGGTCTTGGATATCCGAAAGCATTTTCCACACTCGAGACATTTATACGGCTTTTTCTCATCCGAATTACAGTAAATCTTATCTGTATTTACATTTTCATTCATATTATTTGAACTTTGTATTTTTAATTTATTTTTCTTTAATAAACAATCTTCCAAAACTATAACTATTTCTTTAGTTATCATATTCTTAAATTTATCCAAGTTTACCTCATTTTCTCTCCTTCTAAGTTTATTTCCCTCCTCTTTTTCATTTAAAATTTCCTCATTTAATTCATTTAAAGGGTCTTCATCATTTGAGATATACTCTCTTTTTAACACTTCTTCATTTTTCCCTAGTTGTACGTCTTCTAAACCATCTGCCATAACAATTTCTTTTTTAATTGATAAATCTTCTAATTCATCCGTATTCATTCCAACTTCTTCTCTTTCTTGATATACCTCCGTTTCACACGTTTTAACTATATTTAAATCAATACTTATGGGCATAACTAATTCAGAATTATTATGTTGAATAACATCTAAATTCCCACTATTAACGTTTAAATTGCAATTTTTATTTACATTTTCTTCTTCCATTTTAACTTGTTTTTCTAAAGGTGGTAGAAAATTAAAAACACCATCAATGTCTATATCGTTCATTCTCTTTTCATCTAAGTTACCGTCTCGAAGAAAAATATACTGTTTGAAATATGAAGTAAAACAAAAAGAAATTATTATTAAAAAATTAACAATAATTAATTTTTACCCTTAATTTTAGTTCATTGTTAATTGAATCTTTTCTAAACATCATGATTTTTCTTATCATTTCTAAGCAAGGATGACAAACGCATTTTGTTATAACATCATTGGATAAAATCTAAAACATAACATTTATTAAGAGTGAAAAATTATAAAGAAATTATTAAAAAAATAAGAAGTGTTATTGATTTTTTTTTAGAATCTCCTTGTATATATCAAGATCAGTAGAGTAATGCTTATAAGGTTGTCCAACTCCCTATCCTTCCTATATTGCAAGCAAAATTTCCCCTCACATACCCAAATTCTCGATCATATGACGTCATCACTGTCCTAGCTGTCCGCGATATACGCATTGTTTGTAAATTTCACGTTATTGTCTTATTGTCAGTGAGAATTTTCATCATATAATTAAAATTTATATTAAACAAAGGCTATTTATTAGAATAAATTTTTTAAATAAAAAAAAATGACAATTAAAAAAAAGTCAACATTATAAAAGAAAAATTTTCAGTACAGTAATATCTCGATAATCCGTATATGCGATAATTCGAAGTACTTCATAGTCCGCAACAGAAATCGGTACTCGATAATTCGTATTTGAGTACCTTGCAATCCGAATTATCGTTGTACAGCAGTGGTTCTCAAACTATGGTACGCGTACCACTGATGGTAAGTGAGAAGTTCTCAAGTGGTACGCAAGCCAACGTTAAATTATTTATAGAGTATAATTTTCTTTTTCCTCAAATAAAAAAATATAATGTCCTAACAACTCAATAGCAAAACAAAAAATATAAAAGATAATCGGATTTTAGGTTCGTGAATATAAGCATATGTATATCAACCGTCCTAGTACTCAGCGAGTGTGTGAATCCCCAATTCCTAAATAGGGTACTACAGCGTGTCAATAAAGTTTGTTATTTTATTGGGTAATATTGTTAGCGTGTATTGTTAGAAAGTGTTGTTATTTACAAATTGTTACATTTAGGGCCCTTTCACACTTGCCGGTTTTGGCCGTCCGGCAAATAACCGTCCGGTTTTTAGCCGGAGACGGTCGGTAGTGAACTATTAATATAAATGTGTCCTTTCACACTGGCCGGTAGACGATTTTTGCCGTCCGGTCGGCCGTGAGCAGCCGTCTCAACATATAGTATTGGTCTGTGCGTCTCAACGACTGAACTGGACGGTCGCCGGACGGTTCTTCTTCTGCAGTGATATACGTGACTTTATAGATGCTTTCATACTGGACGATTTTAGCCGTGTCCGGTCGTCTCCAGAAAAATTTTAGGTTAGAAATTAAACGAACAAGGGAACATACCGAACCCGAACTCACCGATATTTTTTTCAAAATCGGTACATTTGTAGAGGGTCCCAACCTAAGCAAAACCCCACTTTCCGTTCCTGTCCAAAAACGGTTTGAAGGGGTGAAAACGACCCCTGAAAATTGAACAGTTTTTAAAAAATATTTTTTTTCTCCTTAACGATTCATGATATCAAAAAAAGTTTCAGATAAAAAATGTCCCCACTTGGGTCCTCTTGCTAACCCCTTTTAAAAATTTCAGATTAAAAATTATTATAAATATTTATAAACAAATTCGATTATTTACGTCGGGAAGATACCTATCTATCTTAGTTTTTTGCTAGTACTAGATATAATATCAACATGTCCTGTTTCATTTTACTTCAAATATCGTAGGAGGGTGAATTCAACCCCTTTGTGATAAAAAAATCACATATAAAAAAAAATTCGTATCTCCAAAAATATAAATAATATTGAAAAATGTGCAGTTTGTTTAGTTTATTTCATTATGTAAAAGTAGAATTGACAACTTTTTGCATTGAAAATCGAATCCACAATTATAAAAATTAGCTATTTCATGACATGCGTTCTCGGTTTGTTGAAATCGTTTAAATTAGATCGGTTTAAATTCAGATTTAAAGTAATTCGAATAATTTATTAGAAACAATTAAAAATGTATATTATAAACAATTATGTTTCAAAAATGTTTCAGCGTCGTCTCTTCTTCAATTAATGGGATGTACCCAGTACCAACGATTTCTTCTTCGATTTAATCTGCGACGGTGTAGCAACCACAGTGCTGCTATTTAGTTTTTATTCATAATAAAATATTGCTACTGTTACATGGAGTACAGAGAGTGTGTTTACTTATTATTAGTAGAAACTAAACTGATTAAAACGTAAAAACATAAAACCGGACGGTGAAATACCGTCAAGTGTGAAAGCAAATCGTTCACGGTAAAAACCGGACGGTTATTTGCCGGACGGCCAAAACAGGCAAGTGTGAAAGGGCCCTTAGTTTGCTTGTATTTTCACATCAACATGGATAAGTGGCTCAAAAAAGCTTCTGAAAAACAACCGTGCGTAGAAGTATCCGCGGAATCTACTTCAGGGACCGATGTGTAGATGCAGAAGAAATTCCTTCGAAGATAAGAGAAGTTATTAGAAAATATGATGCTAACTACATTAGTATTGGATTCACCGTTACGGATGTCAAAAATGAACCTCGTCCTCAATGTGTAGTCTGCTTTGAAATTCTATCAAATGTATGAAACCGTCGTTCGTTATTGAAACGCCATCTTACAACAAAACATTCAACATTAGAAAACAAACCTAAAGAATATTTCCTTCGCAAATTGAATGAAATAACAATTCCAAAAAAAATAATGTCTTCTTTTACGAGCAGTACTCAAAAAAAGTGTGGAAGCGTCCTTTTTAGCTAGCCTAAGAATAGCACAGTGTGGAAAAGCCTATACAATAGGTGAAGAATTGTTGTTACCTGCTGCAAAAAATATGGTCAATTGCATTTTGGGCGAAAACGTTGCTAAGCAATTGGATGTTATATCACTCTCAAATGATACCGTTCGGCGTAGGGTAGATGCTATGGCATCAAACGTGAAGAACATATTAATAGATAGAATAAGAAGTAGTGACTTTTTTGCCATTCAACTTGATGAAAGCACGGATGTTACAAATTATGCCCAACTTATGGTTTATGTACGGTACTTATTTAATACTGAAATTAAGGAAGATTACTTATTTTGTACGACATTATCAACTCATACTACAGCACACGAAATATTTAAGAATTTGAATGAATTTTTTGAAGAAAATAGCCTCCATTGGAAGAAATGTGTGGGTCTTTGTTAGTGCTCGAACTATGAGTGAAAAATATGGAGGTGTTGTTAGTAAAGTTAAAGGAGTTACAGAGTTTAATAGGTTATTTGAATTAAATTCTGAAGTGCAAATGTTTCTTATGGAAACAAATTTTGAATTGCGTGATCGATTGAATGACGAGAGGTGGCTATTAACACTGGCGTATTTATCGTACATTTTCAGTCGCCTTAATATATTAAACTTAAGTTTGCAAGGAAAAGCAATAAACCGATTTTGTGTAAATGATAAAATTCAGGCATTTGTCAAGAAATGCGAAATGATAATCAATAATGTAAACTGTGATCCAAGGAACGCATATTTAACATGTCATTCAAATGAATTAAAAAAATTTTTGTCTTGAACGAACTAGCCGCAATATTAATATTGTTTATTACCTACAATATCCATGAAGTGGTCATTTTCTATAATTTTTGTACCGTCATCGTTTAGTACAAACTATCTTTCTAAAATTTTCGCCATTGCACCTGCACTGCAACGTTTCAACTTATTCCAGAGCAGGTTCAACAAAAACTACACTAACTTGCACTGACTGCACGAAGTTGCACTGCGTGACGCAACGAACAGTACGAGTGCAGCTGTCATAAACGGCACTGTGCCCAACGAACATACGATATCTGCACTGAACTGCTCAGTGTAAGCCGTGCAGCCCTAAAGAACAAAGCTAATATATCCAAGGAAAACTTGCAATCATTTCCTAATTTAGAAAATTTTGTGACTGAACACAACGTAAGCATAGGAGAAAATTTTATTGATAATATAAAACGCCATTGTCAAATGCTAATTGATTCTTTTGAGCACTATTTTAAAGAAGATCATTCTCATTTCCTTTGGATTCGAAACCCATTTGTTCAAAATGAATCTTCGTTAAACAACTTATCTATAAATGAAAAGGAATCTTTCTTAGAATTATCTTGTGACTTGAAAATAGTATTTACCCAATTGAAGTTGGGTGAATTTTGGTTAAAAATTAAAAATGAATATCCATCGCTTAGCAAAAAAGCGTTAGCATTCCTAATTCCATTTACAACTACCTACCTCTGTGAAACTGGATTTTCTGCAATGTTGATCGTAAAAAATAAATTTCGAAATAAATTATTAAACTTGGACCCAAATTTACGGTTAAAATTGTCTACAAAAAAAAGTTTCTCCGTATTTTTGCGTTTTTTTCTTAGCTTATTCCATCGTTCAGAAAAAAATCCTAAAGTCGGCCAATTTAAAAGAGCGTTTAAACAAGGTACTGTGTGACGTCGGAGCGTCGGAGCCTAACATTTCTACACTTGTTTCAAGTATGCAGCATAATCCATCGCATTGACTTTATGTTTACGCATTATTATTACATAAATATATTGGTGTTATTTTCTACTTATTATACATATATTATTAGTACTTGGGTTTAGTGTAAATACTTACCTAATTTATTAAAAACGTTATACAGTTTATATTTGCATTATCATTATTATTATTTTTTTTTTCAGTGGTACTACCTGATTTTTAAAATAGCCTTAGTGGTACGCAAGGATATAAGTTTGAGAATCGCTGTTCTACAGGGTGACTCATTAGCTCTATGACAAACTTTGGCAGATGAAAGGTGTTGCGATTCTAAGGAAAAGATGTTATATGAATATGGATCCGATTCATTTTGGTTAAAGAGTTACAAGCCTTTGAAAATTTTACACAGTTTAATAGGCAAATGAAAATGTAACATAAAAAATAAGTTTAAAAATTACAAAAATTGTTGGAAATGTCCACCTTCAGCTTGAATGCACGCCTCACACCGACGAAGTAAAGATTCGCAACAATAATTATGAAACACAAATACAGAGTTGGCTGTGATAACAAAGCTGAGTTCTGACCAATTAAATTAAGTGGCCAGAGTTTTGATCGAAAACGAAAATGCATGTATTTACGATTGAAAAATATGCAGATATTATTTTTGTATACAGGCTTTGTGACGGAAACGCTCGGCAAGCAGCAAAAGAATACCTTCGTAGGTTTCCAAATAGATATCAACCTGCCCATACAGTGTTTAGTGCATCATTTCGCAGACTGAGAGAAACAGGTAACCTCGCTCCACCACATTCCGTTCGTCCCCATGAAGTGAATGTACAAAATGAAGAACGTGTCATTGATTTAGTACTTGACGAACCTTCAATTATTACTAGGCGTATAGCGAGCATGCTACAAATATCCCAAAGTTTTGTATGGCGTGTATTGAATCGAGAAATGTTACATCCGTTTCATCGCCAAAATGTTCAAGCATTACATCCTAGAGATACTGAGCAACGCTTACCATTTTGCCACTGAATTATCCAGCAACATGCTCAAAATAATAACTTCATTTCACAAGTTCTGTGGTCTGATGAAGCGTGTTTCACTAGGGACGGCATAAATAATTATCATAACGAACAGGTGTGGTCCTTGCAAAATCCACATGCAGTTAGACCACGAAGATTTCAGCAACGGTTTAGTGTAAACGTTTGGGGTGGCATTTTTAACAATTCTTTGCTACCTGTATGGGTGATAAATGACCGCTTAAATGCAGATATGTATAGAAATTTCTTGGAAAATAGCCTTTTCGGTTTTATCGACGACGTACCACTTAATATCGTTCAAAATATGTGGTATCAGCACGATGGTGCACCATCACATCGAGGAAGACAAGTCATCGCTTGGTTATATGAACATTTTCCAAACAAATGGATTGGCTATGGAGGTCCAGTAGTCTGGCCACCACGATCGCCAGATCGAATTCCGCTGGATTATTATTTCTGGGGACACATGAAGCAGCTTGTGTACCATGTAGAAATTACTACCCGTCAGCAACTATAGGACAGAATTCAAGATGCAACTAATAGCACACGGAATGATCCAAATATCACAAGCCTTGTGACAGAATCTTTACTTCGTCGATGTAAGGCCTGCATTTAAGCTGAAGGCGGACATTTCGAACAATTTTTGTAATTTTTAAACTTATTTTTTATGTTACATTTTCATTTGCCTATTAAACTGTGTAAAATTTTCAAAGGCTTGTAACTCTTTAAGCAAAATGAATCGGATCCATATTCATATAACATCTTTTCCTTGGAATCGCATCACCTTTCATCTGCTAAAGTTTGTTATAGACCTAATGAATCAGCCTGTATAAAGAAAAAACTTTAACAATTCATTCAATAAAAATCACTTTTTGTCATATACTTGTTATTATTTCCAAAATGTGTAAAATTTCCTTTTTATTATATTTTGTTGCATGAATTATTACTAAAAATTTCATCTCGGCGGACAAACGTGACGTCACGCCCGCCTCTTTCCCCTCACACACGGCGCCGCTCGAGTTGAACAACCTTATACCATTACTCTACTGACCTTGGTATATACAGGTGTCTCCGAAATGTGTGTACAACGTAAGACCTCAGCTTCCTGGGCTTGAAATAGGTCGATTTAAGTTAACTTAACTATATCCAATGTTGCTTCGTTTTGCCGCTAAAAGACTTTAAAAATAATATTTTCAATGGGTTTTTCTTAAATTATTCGAAAAATCTTCATTAGATTTTATTCATTTCTTGACCACGTCTTTATATCAGCTAGGCAAAGCTTTCTGTAGAACAAATTCGAATTTCGCAACATACAGAGTGTTTAGAAACACTCTTGCCGCAAGTTATTCATCCAAATCTTTTTAACCACCGTGTATAATTTTCTATCAATCCTTTTTCTGAATAGCTACATTCATCTAGAAACTCTTTTCTCTCTTACAAAATTTCAGTTGGGCAAACGGTTCAGGTACAAACGAAGATTTTCTAAATGCCTACAAGCCCAAAACGGTAAATTAAGTTAACATTAACAAAATTCAAAGTACCAATGTCTTCACGAGATATGAAGATCTTCCAAGAAAACCACATGTTATAGGTTTGGAAGTAGTTTATTGCATAAAATTTTCAAATTTTCGACAGCATTTGTGAACCTTATCAGGGTTTAGTCCTTTTAGTTCGTATTATGCAGATTCTACTGTAGAATCGAAGGAAATACAGAGGGAATCATGCTCCTGTAAATTGGTCAGCAAGATCAGTAAACCTAGCACTTTCTGATTTTGTTTATTGGGTATCATAAAATCAAAAACGCATCGAAAAGAGCAAACAGTAAAAATTTTGCACACTGCAAAATTTGTATTATTTGTACAAATAATATGTCACTGTATTATTTTTGCCCTGATGATGATCACAAATCTTGGCAACATTTTGAACAATAAACTACTTCCAATCCTCTAAAATGTGATTTTCTTGAAAGAGCTGCATATCCTGTGAAGAAATTACTACTTTGAACTGGTCTAATGTTACCTTAACTTACAGATTTGAACTTGCAGGGAGTTAGAAAATGTTTTTTTTTTGTGGCTAAACAGTTTGCCCAACTGAAATTTCATAAGAGAGAGAATAATGTCTAAATTAATGTAGTTATTCAGAAAAGGAATTGATAGAAAATTATACAAGTTGGTTAAAAAGATTTGGGTGGATAACTTGTGGTGAGAGTGTTTGTAAACACCCTGTATGTTTGGAAATTCGAATTTGTTCCAAAGAAAGCTGTAGTCAGCTGATATAAAGACATGGTTAAAAAATGAATAAAATCTAATACAAATTTTTCGAGTAATTTACGAAGTAATTTTGGATATACAGTGACGGACAAAATTATTCACACTAGATGAAGTTATACATTAAATTATTTATATCTTTAAAAGTAATGCGGATAACAAATCTTTCTTTTTATGTATATATTTAATTATTTTTATAGTATTTAAATATAATAAAAACTTAACAAGAAATTAATTCATTTGTAAAAAATTAACAAAAAATGTACACACCATCCTATTTTACAGGGACATAATTATTCGCACATTAACTTATAATCTACACAAAATAAGAAGTTAATACCTAGTAGGCAAGCCTTTGTGTTTTAGAACTTCACTTATGTTACTTGTTTGGCATTGAGTGGACTAATTTCCTCATGACTTCAGCACTTATGTTTTGCCATTCTTCCTGTAGAATATCTTTTAAACTTGCTTTGCTGGATACATTTCTTTTTCCCACTCTTCTGCCCAGTTCATTCCACAAGTGTTCAATGGGATTCAGGTCTGGAGATTGTGGAGGAGTTGGCAGAGTGTGGGGAACATTGTGTATGATCCACATACGCACAGTATGAGCAGTGTGCTTGGGGTCGTTGTCTTCTTGAAAATATACGTTACCTGTAAGACCAAGCTTATTGACGCTCTCTTGCAGATGTTCTTTTAAAATGTTGAGATATACAACTTTGTCCATTATTCCTTCTATGAAGACTAACTTTCCGACCCCTGCCGCAGACATGCAGCCCCATACCATGACTCCGCCACCCCCATGTTTGACCGTACCCACTATATTGTTCGCGTCCAAGGCAGGATTGCGTTTTCTCCAAACCCGTATTCTTCCATCTGATTGGAAAATATTCAATTTACTTTCATTGGTAAAGAGTACATTGTCCCAAAAATCTGTTGTTTTGTTTTTGTACTCTTTTGCGAACTCTATCTTCTTGTTTTTATTAACTTTGCTGATCAGAGGTTTCTTTCGTGCTATTCGGGAGTTATACCCAGCATGATTCAAAGTTCTGCGCACTGTTTTCGGATGGATATTTTTACCGATCTCTTCTAGAACCTCTGCTGCTACCTGAGTTGATGTGATTCTTGATTTTGTTTGACTTTTCTTATAATTTGGCGGTCTTCGTGTGGGGTTAGTTTACGCGGTCTACCAGTATGAAGCCGGCTTTGAAAATTTCCTTCATTTTTAAAGCGCTTAACGATACTGTAATTGGTAAATCGACTTCTTTTAACTATTTTGCCTATTTCTGCACATGATTTATTTTGTTTATGCAAGTTTAAAATGATTTTTCTTTCAGCTTTCGTGGTTTCTTTTTGTTTTCGACCCACTTTTGACAGTCAGTGCGTAAGCGTAGAAAACAACATCCATACCATTTACCCAATCCAAGGAGACTTGGATCAATGTGTTTAAGTGTTTGTGTTTTCATATTAGGGTAAAATTTTTAGGTTTAAATAACACTGGTGCGGTGTGAATATGTTTGTCCCTATGAAAAATGTGAATTTGTGTATAATTTTTATTAATTTTTTATAACTGAATGAATCTTTTGTAACATTTAGGCCGGTTTTAGTGCTCAACCGACGGTCGCGTAGCTTATCAACATATTTATATGTAGCTGTTCAGTGCTGCACTGATGAACCCTACGCGCGTACGGTACGCGACGCGTATGACAACTGTCGGTCGAACGCGTCCGCCTCTACGTCAGTCAACTGACAGACTGCTGGATTATATTATAGCGTTCATTGTTTGGCAGATACGTCAGTATGGTCAGTACGTGTACAGTCATCGTGAAATAATGAGCAAAGACACAGAACGATTAATAACCGAAGTCCGGTTGCATCCGGAATTATGGGACTTGTCTCATAATTTATATAAAGACCGTGATGCACGGTTAAAGAATTACAGAACAATGGAATACCCAAGTATAGTACAATTTGTTAATGCGTCCATTTTTCGTGAGACTGTACAAACTGACGGTCAACGCGCTTTGACAGATCTGTCAATCAGCTAAGCACTGAACAACACAAACCGACGGTCGGTTTGGCAGAATGTCAGTACTGACGGTCAGTACCGACTGTCGGTTGAGCACTAAAACCAGCCTTATACTATTTTAAATCCTATAAAACTAAATAAGTGTTTATTAAAAAAAAAAATATCCTATTTGTATTGCTTTTAAAGAAGATATAGGGAGTTTTACATAAAACTGCACCTGGTGTGAATAATTTTGTCCGTCACTGTAGATAAGTTAACTTAAATCGACCTATTTTGAGCCAAGGAATCTGTGGTCTTACGTTATACAGGGTGTAACAAAAGTATGGAATATAACTCATAAATACGCCATTTATGATTCAAATGAAAAAAAGGTTCAAATAAAAGTTTCTTGGTAAATTATGGGACATATTTTGGCTATATTCGTTTGTTTGTATCGTTTGTTATTTCGTTGCTATGGTAACCAACTTTGTTATCTTAAATGGGATGGGTATATTTTTTTGCATATTTTGATAGATAATTTTCCACTCTACACGATGGACATATTATTTCATAAGGTTTTATAAGAAAAAAATCGAGAAAAATTGAATTTTTGAAAATATTTAATCAACTTGTTATTAATGGCGGCGCTGAAATGCCGCCGTTGACGTCACTAAACGTCAAAAAATTTGTCAAATACAGCGATTATGGCGCAATTAAGCGAACATAGCTACTAACGTGATATTTCCTTTATCAGTTTCAGCTAATTCACGAGTTAGGAGATGACGATTTTGATAGAAGGGTGCAGTTTTGCCAAGAAATGATTGACAGGTGTGACGAAAATCCGCAATTGCCGTTTAACATACTATTCTCCGACGTGGCAACTTTTATGTTAAATGGAACCGTAAATCGTCACAACTGCCGATATTGGTGTGATAGTAATCCACACTGGATTCAAGAAGGTCACACCCAATATCCCCAAAAAATAAATGTTTGGGTTGGAATTCTTCGCGGGCAGATTATAGGGCCTTTCTTTATGAACACAACTCTTACCGCGGAAAGGTATTTAAACCTATTACAACATGAAGTAGTACCTGCGATTGAAGCGTTGTTCCCAGCGGTAAATGGTGGAATAGAGCAAAACATCATTTTCCAACAAGATGGAGCACCTCCACATTATGATGTTCAGGAACGACGGTACCTAAATCTTCAGTTTCCTGGAAGGTGGATTGGCAGACGGGGATCTATTGAATGACCTGCAAGATCGCCTGATTTGTCCCCATTAGGTTTTTTTTTGTGGGGCTACTTAAAAGACAGGGTTTATAAAGATCGGCCTCACAATCTAGATGAGTTACGTGAGAGGATAGTAACTGAAACACGGCAAATTTCAGTTGATGTTCTCTCTAATACTCTAACTAGTTTTAGAAGCCGTCTTGCAGCTTGTTTGGGTGTGAATGGTGCTCAATTTGAGCATTTGTCGTAATTTTTTATTATTTTTTTTTGTGCGGTTAACTGAAATTTTCTAAATCCTGTATTCTTATAATAAATTCCTTGTTTTTTATTTCTTAATCATTAAATTATGAAGTGGCTTTTGCGCATAACAAAACGAAAGATATTCTTTCGTCTAGGATATTTTTCTAGAATTTTCAGGTTCTTTTAGAATTGTCAAGAACAGATTTAACATTAACATTATCGGTGGTTAACTTTGACCACTGTTTGGCATGTTTTTAACACTACCGGTAGAAAACAAAATTTAAAGATTTTAGGTACGAAATTTGTGTATCCCGGTTGTTATGTACCGTGCGTTCAGAAATGATTGTAGATCGTTTGAATTTGGCGCGCTATAGATTAATTTTTAAGGTTGGTATAAATACAATAATGTTAGTCATATCTCATAGGCGTGTCACGGAAAATATTGAAAGCTGTCATAAGTTGCCAAAAAACCGTAAGAGAAAGGTATTTTATTGAATTTATTGACATATGCCATTGCAATTGATATCTGATCTCTAATAATTATGAGTATATCTACATATACACTTAATACTGAAAAGAATACATCATGAATAAATCCTGCTACGCCACTGATATGCAAGATACGACGTAGGTAATTCACAGGTAACAATATTGACCATCAAAAATCACTAAATTACGAGTATTTTAAGTAGTTATTGGTGTCGCCACCTAGCGACAGGAAAAGGTAATAAGTTAGAGGTTAAAGTCGAGACGCTGTTGTGTGTAACGCAGGGGGCTGACACGAGATACGAAATACGTAGACCACATATGTAGTTCAAGGGGGGCGTTCATAGATGACGCTCCCGTCCAATACTCGGAAACATTCGGAATTGTTCGTTTTACCGCGGTTAAATAATTCTTATAATTATAACATATTAATTAATCTCATATAGACGAAAGTAATGTTATATAAATATTTATCGTTATAATTTAAATGTAAAAATATTCACAGTCAAAAAACATATTTTCGTTCGGTACTTTCTCAACGTGCGTTGTTTGACAGTTTTTCATCATGCTGTCAAGCGCAGTTTGTTGATAATTTGCGTTGTTTTGTTTAGTTTTGTAAAACTATAATACATGTATAAGATTATACAGAGTGGGCCACTGAAAACAGTAAACGCAAGTTTTGGCCACTTAACATCAATTTTGCGAAAAACGCTCGAACACGTCAATTTTATTATGAAGGGGGATATCGGAATGGATTAGTACTATTTGCATAACTCCAACCCTAAGATAGGGGTAGATTGCACCCCAAACATTTTAAATTGAAAGGGATGTCAAACGCTACACAGTTTTAAAGGCCTTTCAAATCTCTTTTCAGCAGTCTTTTTATTTTTGAAATCCGATCATTAATTCCAGAGAAAAAGACTTCTAAAGTTTTATCAAGTAGCCTTAGTGACACGTCATAGTAAGCAATTGACGTGTTAAACTAACTAACTTTAGCTAACTCTAGCTTACTCTAACTAACTCTAGCTTACTCTAGCTAATCCTAGTTAACTCTAGCTAACTCTAATTAGCTCTAGCAAATTCTAGCTAACTGTAACTAATTCTAGATAACTCTAACTAGCTCTAGCTAACTCTACCTAACTCTATTATAGTTGGGTTGGGTTAGCTAGAATTAGTTAGAGTAAGCTAGGATTAGCTAGAGTTAGTTACAGTTAGCTAGAATTAGCTAGAGCTAGTTAGAGTTAGCTAGAGTTAGTTAGTTTAACACGTCAACTGCCTACTATGACGTGTCACTAATAGTGTCACAAGTTCACTGGACCGAGATATATATTTTTTTATTTGTTTATGGGGTAGTTTCTACCCCTTATCCCCTGAATTTTTGCGTGTCCCTTGGATATGTTATCCGGGACGTTATTTTTAATTTTTAGTGTTAATTTGGTAGTGTCACAAGTTCATTGGACCGAGATATAATTTTTTTAATCGTTTAAGGGGTAGTTTCTACCCCTTATCCCCTGAATTTTTGCGTGTCCCTTGGATATGTTATCCGGGACGTTATTTTTGATTTTTGCTGTTAATTTGGTAGTGTCACAAGTTCATTGGACCGAGATATAATTTTTTTATTCCTTTATGGGGTAGTTTCGACTCCTTATCCCCTGAATTTTTGCGTGTCTCTAGGATAGGTTGTCCGGGAAATTATTTTTTATTTTTTGAGTTAATATTATGGTATCACAAGATCTTTAGAGGACGATGTAATTTTTATATTTGTCTGGAGGGTGGTTTGAACGAACCACTTATCCCCCGACATTTCACACTTTTCTTAGACGCATTAACGGATTTTGGCGTGTTTTACTATTTTTTTTCTTACTATTATTTCGTTATTTTTTTTTAATTACTAAAATTACTTATGTGTGCACTACTTGTTTGGACAACTGTAAAAATGTGAATTTCGTTTCTGAATCTGTTGCTAACTTCAGCGACATGTAGAATGGAAAATGATCTATCAAAATATACAAAAAAAATATACCCATTCCATTTAAGATAACAAAGTTGGTTACCATAGCAACGATACAAACAAACGAATATAGCCAAAATATGTCCCATAATTTACCAAGAAACTTTTATTTGAAACTTTTTTCATTTAAATCATAAATGGCGTATTTACGAGCTATATTCCATACTTTTGTTACACCCTGTATGTACATGTATTTCGGAGACACTACATATAATAAAAATTTGAGGTTAGGATGAATTAAAAACTTACGTTTACGCCGGAGCACGTAAAAATGTACTTTCGCAGTTCGTTAGAGGTTATTAATTCCGTGCTGAAGACGTTTACAACGTTATTGTTGCTTGAACATAACCTACAGCACTCGTTACACATCATGTTCGAATCTACTTCCATTTTCACTCGAATAATAGCTGATATTAACACAACAAACAACTTACATTAAATTTTAGTGTAATCACAGTTGGAATTTCGTTTAGTTAACTTTCAATTTCGTAGATGTAGAGAGTTTTTCTGAATATTCTCAAAGGTTGCTTTTTCTCCCTCCAACAGCGCTAACGTCCGATAGGGGGTAGAGTTTTCTAAGAAAGATGCCTACCTTCTTTTATAAAGAAAATCTTTTTGTTAACTCTCCAGATGGTTTCTTAAAGTTTAAAAATATTTTAAATAATGCCAAAATATTCGAGATGTAAGAAAAGATTTTTAGGGAAATTACAATCTAAAATGTTTTCTTTAACATAAAAATTATAAAAATAAATTTTTTATTTTACTTTTTAATATATATTTTTTAAATATCGTATTAAACGAACATTCTAAATGTTTTAAACGTTTAATACAAATAAATTTATAAATAGTAATTAAAATTATTTAATACAAACTTTATAAAGTCGGTAGGGTAGGAATTTTTTTTCTTAAGCGGCTCGCTTCGGCGAGTATACAAACGAAGTGTTTACACTTATATGAGAGATATATTTTTTATTTTACTTTATTATTATTATTTTTTAAATTTTATTTTAATAGTAAAATTTAATAATGTTTATTGTTTCTTCATCAAAGAGATTAATTTTACCAAAGAACTTTATTTAGTTTTACACTAATAAAACGTATTAAGAACTAAAAATTATTTTTTTTTTACTTTAACAACATAATTTGAATCTCCTCTAAAGTTTTTCCTTTCGTTTCAGGTAATTTAATCCAAAGTATAAGTGTAATAAAAATCGTACCGGCAGCTAAAATATACAAAGGAAGATACATTCCGCAAATCTCACTTAATTCTCGATACAAATACAAAACGATAATTCCGGATAAAAGGTAACAACCGTCTGCAATCGTCATCCCTTTCGATTTAACGCTAGTTGGAAATAATTCCCCGTTTATGATTAACGGAACGAATCCGATTCCGGATCTTAAGCCGGCAGCGAATAATAAAACGCAAAATAAAGGTATCCAATCGTTTTCATTTACAAGTTTAATTTTTAACGTTTGAAGTAAAGAAAACGTCGCTAAAATACTTAAAGTTATTGTTATGATAATTCCGGAAAATATTAAAAGTTTCTTTCGGCCGAATTTATCGACTAAAAACATGGAAATAATTCCAAAAATTAAAAGTACGATTGAGAATAAAATCGCACCGAAATTTTCAGATATGTTATTTGAAGTTTTTTGTAAGATTTCATTAACGTTCATGTATATTACAGGCATTCCACAAATATTTTGCAAAGCGTAAATTATTAAAATTAAATACAAAGCTTTTCTATTTCCTTTATTTGTTATTAGATCTTTAAATTTTCCTTGTTCTTCTTCTTGTCTTAAAATAGCTTTTTGTAATTCATCTAATTCTTGTTTAATATCTATTCCTCCTCTCAAAATTTGCAAAGATCTTTCAGCTTCATCCACTTTATTTCTTTTTAAATAATAATACGGTGATTCTTGAAGGAATATAAAACAAATTAAAGCTAATAAATTTATAAATACACCAATTAACGATGAAGATTGTAGTGTTAAAAACGGTCCGATACAAAAAATAATTATAGAACCAATCGAAATTTCTATATAAGTTAATCCACTTAAACCTCCTCTAATATCTTTATCTGATATTTCAGCTATATACATTGGGATTGAAACGTATCCTGTATCTGCACTCATTCCGGCTAAAAATCTTGCTAAAAAGATAGCTTTTACATCCGGTATAATTGCTATTAAAATCCAGGAGATTAAACTGGATAAAACGGCTCCCAAAATCGTATATTTCCTTCCAAATTTATCCGGAAAATACATCACATAAGATAAACCTACTAATCCACCAATTAAGTAAATTATTTCTAAAAAAGTTACTTCATCGTTTGTTAACGGGGATTTTAATGGACTTGAAGGTGATTGTAATTGTGGCACAACCGATGATGACCAAGCGTAATGCATTCCATCACTAACCATAAGTAAATTTGCTAATTTAATTATTAAAAAAAATTATTTTTATGTGACCTTTAAATAATAAAATAAACTTACCAGCTACTGCTGTAAACGTTTGAAAGATTTTTCCTTTTGTAACATTATTTATCTCGAACATTTATAACAGTAAGTTTTTGGTTTTCGAAAAATGAAACTTATAAAACTTTAGATACAGTATTTAGAAATGTATTTAGAATTTTGTATGAAATTAAAACATTTGTAGTTTAAGGTATTTAAAAAAGAGGTATTTAAAATGATAAGAAATAGAACTATTTATGTTTGTTATTTTTTAATGGTTGCGGTTAAATGTATGAAAATTAAGATTAAATGTTTGTTATTTTAGTTATAATATCTAAATTATAATTTTTAGGTTGTAACAACAAAAATGTTTACTTAAAAGGTCATTTTTTCCAGTTTTCGATTAATTTATAAAGGAAAGTTACAAAAATAAGATAGTTTTTCATTTATCTTATACATTTCCTCTGAATTTCTTTTTCGATTTTCCTCCATAAACGATTTAATTTGAATTTGATGTTATCTTAGGCTGTTATTACACTATCAAAGATTATCTAAAAGATCTTTTGTTAAAGCTTTTATAAACGATGCTTATAAAAGTTAAAAATAAATCTTTGATCAAAGATTTGGTAACTCAGTTACCAATTACCAGTTACCGTAACTGGTATTACATTACATAAAACATTTTAAAATGGATAAACAACAGCTCTGTACATAGAAAAAGAACATCCAGAGTGTGTCTGGCACGACTGATGTCAGAGACACTGATGATGTTTTTAATTTTCTACCACCTTTAGAAAAAAAGTTAAAATACAAGAAGAAGAAAATAATAATTCCAAATTAATTATGCCAATAAACATTGATTTAAATGCTGTTAAAACACGTGGGACAGGAACATCAAGAAAAAGAAGAAATTGAAATAAATACAGATGAATTTGAAGATTCAATAATTAACACATTCATGCCGGCGCGTACCACCGGTGGCCCGCACTAGATTTTTTCATCGGACGGCGCGTACCACCAATGTCCCATACTATTTAGACTATCTCATCGGGCGGCGCGTATCACCGGTGGTACGCATCGCCAAATACTATATATTTTAATATAGGACTACATATATATTTTTGCCGCCAGATAAAGCGCTGTATGAGTTAGAGCGTGGTCTCGCAGCGAAAAATATGAAAAACGGCCCCGGCGTGAACGTGTTAAAGAAGAAACAGTTGTTATGGAAGTTGTTTTACCAGAAGACAGAATTAAGGAAAAATGAAGAAGTATTAAAAGGAGGGTATATCTTGAACGATGAAGATTGTCTAACAGTTAAAGAAGAAACGGTTGTTATGGAAGTTGTTTTACCAGAAGACGTGGAATTAGGAAAAAATGAAGAAGTGTTAAATAAAGAGTATATCTTGAACGGCGAATATGGTTTAAATAAATTTAATGAGGAAATTTTGAATGAAAAGGAGAAAAGAAATAAACTTAGAATAAACTTGTTTGTGATATATCAGTAAAATTCCAAAACTATTTGCTATATATTGAAGCTTTACAAATGTTGAAACCGATAAACCCATTTTCTTTTACGTTGCGAACCGTTTGAAAGAAGAGATATGATTTTATAAAACAAGATGATTAAGTATTAATAATTACAAGTTAATTAAAATGGCACTAACACGAAGCACTGGAAGAATAACATAAAACGTATATTAATATTCTATTAGTGACATTGAAAATGATATCTCAAACTATTCAAGGTTGAAATAAAATTTCAACATTTTATACAGGGTGTTTAAAAAATACGTTCGAATATTTGGCCCACTTATAGATCTCATCAGTACAAACAAAAAAGTCAAAATAAACATAAGTCCAAAAATCAGCCGTTTCCTAATTACAGCCTGTTTTTCAAATTAAAATAATTTACACTCAAATATCAGTATAAATACATTTTAATTATTACAAATTAATGATTCTTAAAGAAGATGTTCAAAATGTCCTCCTTCCATTTGTATACACATTTCACATCTCCGTAAAAGTGAACGCCGCACTCTCTCAAAGAGTCCCGGATTTATACGAACAGTCTGGCAGGCATGTTCAATTCGTTCTCGCAACTCATCTAAATTATTCACAGGACTTGAATAAACTAATGTCTTTAAATACCCCCAAATGCAAAAATCGAGTGGAGTGAGGTCGGGAGATCTAGGCGGCCATGCAATTGGACCTCCTCGCCCTATCCACCTGCCATTGTAATTTTCGTTTAGATAATTTCTGACCAAGACTCCGTAATGCGCAGGAGCTCCATCGTGCATCAACCACATATTAATTCTGTGGTTGAGGGGCACATCTTCTAACAGCAGTGGTAATGTATTCCGCAAAAAGTCAAGGTACAATTGACTAGTCAAACGGTTAGGCAGGAAACAAGGTCCTATCAGATGGTCTCCTAACACACCAAGCCAAACGTTGATTGCAAATCGGTGTTGATGATTCGATTCAACAACGGCATGCGGATTTTCGTCGGCCCAAACATGGCTATTATGAAAATTAAAAATGCCATTTCTCGTGAAACCAGCTTCGTCTGTAAATAAAATTTTCGTAACAAAATTTGAGTTCTCCGCGACTTTTGTCAACATGCTTCGACAAAACACCAGTCGTGCGGCATAATCAGGCACAGCTAGAGCCTGTACCCTTTGAATATGGTATGGGTGCAATTGCTGCTCCCGTAAAATTCTCCAAATTAGGGAAAGATTAATATTTGTTTCAGTAGAGAGTCTTCTAGTACTAGTACCAGGATTTTCTTCAATTCGTCTTAAAATGTTAAGTTCTGCGTCGGAAGTACAAACTGATCTAGGCCGACCACCATCACCGTTCCTTGATTTAAACGATCCAACTTCGGATAAACGTTGATGTAAATTTGTAAAAAGTTTGTTACACGGAAGTACCCGGTTTGGGAATGCTTCGGCATAAAGGCGACGTGCCTCACAAGCATTTCCATCGTCTTTGCCATACATAAAATGCATGTCTGCCATTTCTGCGTTGGTATAAGGCATATTCGAAAATTTCAACAATGGGTTACAGCAACAACTACTTCAATAAACACTGACAATAACGGACACACAATAATTACAACAAATGTGGCAACTACACTAACAGAAACGAACAAAATTTGTTTTGTTATTTCCATGGATGACTTCATAAATACGCGAATCACTCCTACTGAGTGTAAATTATTTTAATTTGAAAAACAGGCTGTAATTAGGAAACGGCTGATTTTTGGACTTATGTTTATTTTGACTTTTTTGTTTGTACTGATGAGATCTATAAGTGGGCCAAATATTCGAACGTATTTTTTAAACACCCTGTATATAAACTAATGTAGAGCATCACTTGAGTATACGGATACTATGAATAAGTAAAAATTATGACCAATATTTTTAGTTGTAGTAAACTTAAACATTGTCACTTAAATAGCAAACATTTAATCTTATTGTTAATCTTCAAACATTTAACCGCAACCATTAAAAATCAACAAACATAAATATTTCTGTTTCTTATCATTCTAATTAATTTTTTTTAAATACCTTAAACTACAAATATTTTAATGTATACAAAATTTTAAAAACATAAATGCTATATCTAAATTGTTATAAGTTTCACTTTTCAAAAACAAAAAATTTACTATTAAATGTATGAGATAAGTAATGTTACAAAAGTAAGTTTATTTCATTATTAAAACGTCACAAAAAAGTTTTTTTTTTTAAATAATTAAATTAGCAAATTTACTTATGGTTAGTGATGGAATGCATTACACTTGGTCATCATCGGTTGTACAACAATTACAATCTACTTTAAGTCTATTAAAATCCCCCTTAACAAACAAGGAAGTAACTTTAATAGAAATAATTTATTTAATTGGTGGTTTAGTAGCTTTACCTTATGTTATGTACGTTCCGGATAAAATTGGAAGTGAATATACCATTTTAGCAGCCGTTTTATCCAATTTAATCCCCTGGATTTTAATAGCAACTATACCGGATGTAAAAGCCATCATCGTAGCAAGATTCTTAGCCGGAATGAGTGCAGATACAGGATATGTTTCAATCCCAATGTATATAGCTGAAATATCAGATAAAAATATTAGAGGAAGTTTAAACGAATTAGCTTATAATTTAGTTTCAGTTGGATCCATAACTATTTTTTGTACAGGACCGTTTTTAACATTACAATCTTCATCGTTAATTGGAGTATTTATAAATCTATTAGCTTTAATTTGTTTTCCATTCCTTCAAGAATCACCGTATTATTACTTAAAAAGAAATAAAGTGGATCAAGCTGAAAGATCTTTGAAAATTTTAAGAGGAGGAATAAATATTAAACAAAAATTAGATGAATTACAAAAAGCTGTTTTACGACAAGAAGAAAAAGGAAAATTTAAAGATTTAATAACAAGTAAATGAAATAAAAAAGCTTTGCATTTAATCTTACTTATTTACGCTTTACAAAATATCACGGGAATGTCTGTAATACACATGAACGTTACCGAAATCTTACAACAAACATCAAATTATATATCTGAAAATTTCGGTGCGATTTTATTCTCAATCGTACTTTTAATTTTTTGAATTATTTCAATGTTTTTAGTCGATAAATTCGGACGAAGGAACTTAATACGAGCATTTTTCGAAAAGCTCAAAATTTGACTTTTTGGCTATAACTCAAAAACAAAAGAAGATAGAGGGTTGGTGTTTGCGCCATTGAGTTTTTCTCGAAAAAAGAGACCGAGACATGGTACCTATTTTTTTTTTTGTACCTCTTATAGTTTCTGAGATAGCCTATAATAACACCCAAATTTGCCGACCCTGTACATACATTTAGGAATAAGAAATATATTTTGCTAAATATTTAAAATAAAAAATGAACACGATGTAACTACTTGATGAAAACCTTGTTAAGCGCTAAGGGGTCTGCTGCCGGAATGATTTCACCCACAATTTTCAATTTAAAACAAAAACCAAAAGGTATTTACTTTTTACAACTCAAAAGCTAGAGAAAAACGTAGGGATTTCTTTTTAATTATTTTTTTGCAGAAATGGTGGGCATATTATAAAATTCAAGAGTAAAGACTTTTGGATCCATCTTTTCACCAGGAAGTAATATGATTTGAAATAAACGATATCTTCTGCACTTAACTGGTTTATTGTTATAAAATAGCCTTACATGTTTCGACTGTATGTCATCATCAGAGGTAATTTAGTCTTAAATAAATTGATTCAAAAGGTGGATTAACATTGTTCAGTTGGAACAATTCAGGTGCTGATTTAAGAGTTTGTTAAGGTAACTTGTGTGTATTAATGGTAAAAAACTTATATTCCAACTGAACAATGTTAATCCACCTTTTGAATCAATTTATTTAAGACTAAATTACCTCTGATGATGACATACAGTCGAAACATGTAAGGCTATTTTATAACAATAAACCAGTTAAGTGCAGAAGATATCGTTTATTTCAAATCACATATTATAAAAGCTTTGCGTTTTAGTCTAAAAAAATATCTACTAAATTGTTTATAGTTAAAGAACTACATTTGATATCAAAAAATCCTATGTCTTTCTCTAGATAATGCTACTTGGAAGGTGCAGTTAAAATTTCAAGTAAATCGGTAAAAAATTGTAGGAGTTATATTTCTGGCGGTTTAAAAAAAAGTGGTTTAGAGAAAAACGCATTTAAAGTTTGTTTTACCTGTACCGAGCAGACGTTATCGGACAACATTCAGAATCAAAATACAGGCATTTAAAAACTGTTCCCACTTATAACTGACATTGCATCTTATTTTTAAGACCACAAGGCACTTTTTAGCGCAAAAAACAAAAATTCGATTTTTTGAAAATTCTAGAGTGGTGTAACCCCTTAAAAAAAATAAATAGTAAGAAATTTTATTGATTTTTTTTTTTGATTCTCCCTGTACAGAGTATTTCAAGGCCAAAGCCAGTGACTCATTTCTGCAGTGTATCCAAAAATTGGCATCACTAGGGTTGCTAGATCTCCGGCATTACGCCGGAGTCTGGGGCATTTAATGTTCATCTCAGGCCTCTGGCAGGCATTTGAACATTTCCGGCAAAATGAAATTCAATGAAATTTATAAAATAAATAAATAAAAAAGTCTATATTTTTGTTAAAATAAATGTTTACTATACACATGACATTTTTTTTTGTAAAAAATAAAATGTCATGTGTATTTTTTTGTAAAAAAAAAAATGTTCCCCCCCAATCTCCGGTATTTGACCCCTAATCTCCGGCATTGAGGCTGAGTGGATCTGGCAACCCTAGGCATCACTGAAAATCCAAATCTTCCTTCTCCACTTAATCATAGGCGGGTCACACAAGGGGCACAAAATTTTCTGATGTAATTTAATTTTTGTTGCTCTTGGATGTTTTGACACATTCTTTTGGTTAAATAAACTCTTTTATGAGGGCGGTGCGTCTTATAAATACATCTTTCGCTGTAATCTTTCGACACGCGTATTTATACATTATAACTTATTTGAATAAGAGTTCACGCGACAATGAGTTTGGTTACTGGAAAATTTGGGAGGGGGATCTCAAGACGCCATTAGTTAAACATGAAAATTACTAAAGACCCTAATGAGTCACTGGCTTTGGCCTTGGAATACTCTGTATATGTAATAAAAATTTGAGGTTAGTAGTAGTAATCTATCCCGGTAAGGTTTTGGAGTTCGAATCCTTGTTCATATCATACTCCAGCCACGAAATTTTTGAGGTTAGGATGTATTAAAAAAACTTACGTTTACACCGGAACAGGTAAAAATGTACTTTCGCAGTTTGTCAGAGTTTATTAATTCTTTGCTATGGACGTTTACAACGTTATTGTTGCTTGAACATAATCTACAGAGCTCGTTGCACATCACGTTTGAATTTACTTCCATTTTTCTTACTTTTTTAACCTTACATTAAATTTTAGTATGACATTCGGAGTTTCTTTTAGGTAACTTTTAACTTCGTAGATAGAAAGAGTTTTTTTTTGATATTCTCAACTGTTACTTTTTCTCCCTTCAATCAAGATCGGTAGATGGCAGTGTATATACCATAGGCCTATACCAAGGATACTGGACTAACAGGATGGGCTCAATCCCATAAGATGTGTATACGCCGAAATTTAGTGCACAGCCACCAGTTTGACGTCACTTGTGATTTCAATCGAGTGTAATGGTGGAATTAGGCCCATGTTATACGGGCAGCTTTGACGCTACAGATAAAACGCTGACGCTGATCATAAAATTCGGAGCTGTTATACGAGCAGAAAAAATGTCGCGTCGTCGACGCAAACGCTCGGTGGTGGAGGTGTTAGGGCCATGTTATACGGACAGCAAAAACGCGACAGATTTTTCGTCACGTACACGCCATGCTTACCGGGTAATGGACTTCCCTGTATGCAAGTTATACGAACGTTTTATCTGTCGCGTCGGACCCTGAGGTAGCAGATCTGTCGCATCAAAGCTGTCCGTATAACAGCGACTGGCGTCATTTCTGCCGCGTATCTGCTGCTAGTTTACCGGTCTGAACGCGTTGTCGACGCTGACGCTGACTTCACAAGGTCCGACGCGACAGATAAAACGCTCCTATAACTTGCATACAGGGAAGTCCATTACCCGGTAGGCACGGCGTGTACGCGACGAAAAATCTGTCGCGTTTTTGCTGTCCGTATAATATGGCCCTTAGGATGTCAAACGTAAAGGCTGTAATCGTAACCGTAGCAGTAACTTTAGTATTTAAAACCGTTCAATTATTTTCTTTCAATAGAAGCGTTTAGGCAACGTCTAGAAATTACGGCAAATTTGTTGGTTATTACAGTTAAGGTTACGGTTAAGTTTGACATCCTAAACCCACCCTTAGACTGTAAGACAGAAATCACAGAGACGCTAAGCTTGGCAGTGACGTTACAGGTGGCGGGCCATTATCGCAGATTGGGTCATCACGTTAGTCCAGTGTCCTTGAGTCTATACTACTGAATAGGTCTATAGAATATACTGCCATCTACCTATCTTACCTCCAATAACACCATACCTGATACTTTCGTTTATCTACAATAGATGGCGCGGTAGGAATCTTAATTTGTAATATTTTAAATTTATTTTTAATTTAATATTATTTATCATTTGGAGAGTTAACAAAGATATATGATCGTTGTCAAGGAACATTATTTGGGTTAAATTACTGAAAACTAAAGAAAAAACTTTAAGAGATATTCAAATTATGTTGTTTAAATTTTAAAAAAATATTTTAAATTTTTTTAAGAATTTATTACTATAAAATATATTTAATTTTTTTACATTTAAAATTTTTTATGTCTAATTCATAAATTTATTTTAAAAACAAGAAAACATAATAGAACGGTTTAAAACTATTTAACATAAATAGAAATAGTAGATTATGTACTTAAATGAAATAAAATAAAATTTTTTACTCTTCTTAAGTTAAATTCAAATTAAATAAGGTAAGGTGGGGTAAGTGCAACCCAAAAATTGGTAAATCTAACTTCCATTCGTTGCAACATCAGTAATGTATAACATGAGGCATATTCTAGATCAGGGGTGGGCAACCTTTTGTATAGTGGGGGCCAGATTACGATTTACTTTTCGTACGCGGGCCGGAGTAGAAAAATGACAATTTTTTTGTTACTTATAAGTTTTTTTTTAATATAAAAAACAAAGTTAATTATTAGATCTTCCAGATTTCTTGCTTTCCTTGGTAGAATTACTGCATGGTAAGCATAGGATCTGCTTATTTATTGTTCTTTTTAAAAGTCTCGCGGGCCAGATTAGACCCTCATGCGGGCCGGAGGTTGCCCAACGTTGCTCTGCATCAGGGGTGGGCAACCTTTTGTATAGTGGGGACCACATTACGGTTTACTCTTTGTACGCGGGCCGGAGTAGAAAACTGACAAACTTTCTTGTTACTTGTAAGATTTAAAAGTAAAGATCCAACGCAATAGTGGTAAAACTCTTTCTTTCATTATTTCTTTCTATTACAAATTTTTAATTTAAAATAAAAATTATTGTTCTTTCGAAAGGTCTCGCGGGCCGGATTAGACCATCACGAGGGCCGGAGTTGGCCCGCAGGCCGGAGGTTGCCCACCGTTGCTCTAGATAATGAAAGATACATATTTGATTAAATAAACTAATGCTGAATAAATTATTCTTATTTTTTAAATTTTATTCGTTTTCACTTGCCCCGCTAATCTGGAGCAAGAGCGACTAAGGCCTCTTTCTTCGAAGAAAATACTTTGATTAACAAATGGGGCTAATACAATCCAATATGAAAAATATTCTTTATTGTGTATCGAAGCGAAAATCATTCATTTGTAAGATATCGAATTTAGTCACTTTTAACTGCCGGGGCATAAGCAATGGAAATAAAGGTTGGGGCTGTTGCCGGAAAGCAGATTCGTTCAATAGTGCTCAGCATTACATCAAAAACTGTTTGCTTAAGAGGGACGTAAAATAATTAATTGTATTGTACCCTGTATGCAATAAAAACTGATATTAAAAGAATATGAGTATTATTTAAAGATGTGCTTTCTAAAAATTTACTATCCGCACCTTCACTGTCTCGATTTAAGTACCAAACACGACGAATTTCATTATCATATTGGCAGTTGAACTTCTATAATATTTTTTCTGAGGGCTTCCCATCCAAATGAGTAAACTGATGCACGTAGAGTTTGTATTTTTGCCGGAAGCATTTTCCGCACTCGGTGCACTCAAATGGTTTGATATCCGAATGAATAAGCCGATGTCGTTTTAATGAATATTTAGATCGGAAGTGCTTTTCGCAATCAGGACATTTAAAGGTCTTAGCATCTGAATGAATGAGTAAATGTCGCTCAAGTGAACGTTTTGTTTGGAAGTACTTTCCACATTTGGTGCACACATTTGGGTTGTCACTCGAATGGAGAAAGCGATGATTGTTCATGGAATCAAGACTGCTGAAAAGCTTTCCGCACTCGGAGCACTCGTATGGCTTTTCACCCGAATGGCTAAGGCGATGAATTTTCATGGTAGTAAGATGGTGGAAATGTTTTCCGCACACGGAGCATTTATGCGGCTTTTTATCCGAATGGATAAGCCGATGCCCAAGCAGACCGCTTAACTGGCGAAAACACTTTCCACATTCGAGACATTTATAAGTTTTTTCACTAGAATGGATAAATTGATGCGTTTTGAGATTACAGGATCTATGGAAGCGTTTTCCGCACTCGGTGCACTCATATGGTTTAACACCCGAATGAATACGTCGGTGTACCCTAAGGCTCTGAGATGTCCGTAAGTGTTTTCCACACTCCGGACACTTATACATCTTTTTCTTATTCGAATCGACAAAGCTACGCCTTTTTACATGCGATTTTTCATCTGAATTAGAGTCAAACTTATTTGTATTCACACTTTCATTAATGTTATTTGAAGTTTGTACTTTTAATTCATTTTTCTTTAATGAACCTGAATGGACATGCTGATGCTTTTTCAGCTTGCTGGGTACCAGGAAACATTTTCCACATTCGAGACATTTATGAGGATTCTCACCCGAATGAACAAGTCGATGCGATCTTAGACTGCCGGGTTGCCGGAAACATCTTCCACAGTCGAGACACTTGTGAGGTTTCTCACCCGAATGAATAAGTCGATGTTCTTTAAGGCCGCTGATTTCAAAGAAGCGTTTTCCGCACTCGGTGCACTCATGTTTTTTAACACCCGAATGAATATGTAGATGCGTTTTAAAAGATTTGAGTATCCCGAAGTGTTTTCCGCACTCAGGGCACTTATACGACTTTGTCTCATCCGAATCAATAAACTTACGCTTTTTTACATAATATGATGTAGTAATTCGGTAATTACTGTGGGTTTAGGAAAAATACCATTCACATTAGGGATTCGAGTTATGTAACGTGTTTGGTAGAAAAGTCGAAAACCACGTCTTTCGTTTACGACGTCCGGTGGAGGTACCTAAAGCTTGAATCTTAGCATTCATCATCGAATCTTATGGCGAATTCGATTGGTTGCACTGGTGCGCACCAGTGCATAACAGCGTGTTCTATTGGTTGTTTCGTTGTGTTCTATTACATTTTATTATTGTAGTTTATAAAACATTTTAAACATCATCAAGCCTTGAACACACTTACAAGTGATGTTATGATTACGTTTGATTTCATCGCGTTCTGTTGAATTTGCCCTTTTTTGCACTAAGCTAGTGTGACATATGTCACATTTTGCACTCAACTAGTGCGCACCAGTGCACACTAGTTCTGCCAATCGAATACGCCATTAGTATTCGTTTTCTTCGGTGCATTCAAACTTCGGGACTTTGGAAATAAACCGCGACGCGTGTTATTTCGGTGTGGTGTGATCATTGCAAGGTGTTGGATATTCACGAGCAGCCCAGTTCGAGAAGGCACCAGGGGAATCCAGATTGACGATCAGGATTAATTGCATCAATCATCCGCAAATCCAGAGTAAGTCTGTTTGCCAATTCTCGTGATCACCTGTTAGGGACCATCCGTGTATTAGGGTTTTAGATAACGATCGGGATTCCTAGTCTATTCTCTCTCTCTCTAAAGTAACGTCGGTTAGTTAACGTTAGGGTTATTTTTATTGTAACTAATCGAGATTTTTTTTATATTATTTTGTAAATATAGTTTAAGTGTTGTTTTACACTTGAGTTTCATTTCCCCTTTTTCTACTAGAGCTTTAGTGCAAGAACTCACGGTTCTGAAGTAGTAACCGCGCGCTTTTGAGGGTAATTAAATAATTAATTAGCGCAAAAATAACTGCTTCTGGTGGCAGCAGGTATACCAATTAATAAATAATCGGGTCACACTATTTAATTAGAGACCCGCACCACAATGATTTTTCATCTGAATTAGAGTAAATCTTATTTGTATTCACATTTTCATCCATATTATTTGAAGTTTGTATTTTTAATTCATTTTTCTTTAATAAACAATCTTCCAAAACAATAACTACTTCTTTAGTTATCATATTCTTAAATTTATTCAGATTTACTTCATTTTCTCCTTTTGTTAGTTTTTTTCCTTCTTCCTTTTCATTTAAAATTTCCTCATTTAATTCATTTAAAGGGTGTTCATCATTTGAAATATACTCTCTTTTTAACACTTCCACATTTTTCCCTAATTCTACGTCTTCTGGTGAACCAACTACCATAACAATTTCTTTTTTAATTGTTAAATCTTCAAATTCATCTGTATTCATTTCAATTTCTTCTTTTACTTGATATTCCACCGTTCCACACATTTTAATAATATTTAAATCAATACTTAATGGCATAATTAATTCAGAATTATTATTTTCAGTAAGATCTAAATTCACACTATCAACGTTTAAATCAAAATTTTTATTTACATTTTCTTCTTCTATTTTAACTTGTTTTTCTAAAGGTGGTAGAAAATTAAAAACATCATCAATGTCTATATCCTTCATTTTCTTTTCATCTGTATTATCTTCTGGAAGAAAAAAATTCTCTTTGAAATATGAAGTAAAGAAAAAAAAATGATTAATAAAAAAATTAACAATAATTAATTTTTACCTTTAGTTTTAAATCATTGTTAATGGAATCTTGGTAATCTTACACTATCGGTATGTGACGAGTGATGGTTGGTAGTTCCCGCGCGCGCCGCAGCGCTAGTTGTATCTGTGTTTAGGTGCAGTTTACACGACAACTTTTAAATACATATTTTTTCGACTACTAAAATAAAAAATATTATTAAAGTTGTTGATGGTAAAGTTAAATAAAGCGAATATCAGATAAATTACAAATTTTGTTCTTTTAAAAATTGATACCTACATATTTTTTAGAAACATTTTATACAGGTGTTTCCGAAATGCGTATACAACGTAAGACCACGGCTTCCTTGGCTCAAAATAGGTCAATTTAAGTTAACTTATGTATATCCAAATTTGCTTCGTTCCGCCGCTAGAGAGTTTTAAAAATAATGTTTTCCGTAAGTTTTTCTTAAATTACTCGAAAAATCTTTATTAGATTTTATTCATTTTTTGACCATGTCTTTCTATCAACTGGCTACAGCTTTCTGTGGAACAAATGCGAATTTCGAAACATACAGAGTGTTTAGAAGCACTCTCACCACAAGGTATCCATCCAAGTCTTTTTAATCATTCTGTATAATTTTGTATCAATTCTTTTTCTGCATAGCTACATTAATTTAGAAACTATTTTCTCTCTTATAAAATTTCAGCTGGGCAAACGGTTTATACACAAAAAATATTTTCTAAATGCCTACAAGCCCAAAACGGCAAATTAAGGTAACATTAACAAAATTCAAAGTAGCAATTTCTTCACGGGATATGAAGATGTTTCAAGAAAACCACATGTCATAGGTTTGGAAGTTGTTTATTGCTTCAAATTTTCAAATTTTTGCCAGCATTTGTGAGCGTCATCAGGGTTTAGCTCTTTTAGTGCGTGTTATGCAGATTCTACTGTAGAACCGGGGGATGTGAAGAGGAAATCATGCTCTTGTAAGCTGGTCAGCAAGATCACTAAACCTAACACCTTGTGATTTTGTTTATCCGGCATCATAAAAACAAAAATGCAACGAAAAGAGTAAACTGCAAAAATTTTGCACACTGTATTATTTTTGCCCTGATGATGGTCACAAATCCTGGCAAAATTTTGGGCAATAAACTATTTCCAATCCTTTAAAATGTGGGTTTCTTGAAAGATCATCGTATCCCGTGAAGAAATTGCTACTTTGAACTTTGTTAGTATTACTTTAACTTACAGATTTGGGATTGCGGGGAGTTAGAAAATGTTTTTTGTGACTTAACCATTTGCCCAACTGAAATTTTATAAGAGAGAAAATCATTTCTAAATTAATGTAGCTATTCAGAAAAAGAATTGATAGAAAGCTATACAGGGTGGTTAAAAAGATTTGGATGGATAACTTGTGGTAAGAGTGCTTCTAAACACTCTGTATGTTTCGAAATTCGAATTTGTTCCATGGAAAGCTGTAGCCAGCTGATATGCAGACATGGTCAAAAAATGAACAAAATCTGGTGAAGATTTTTCGAAGAATTTATGAAAAACTCACGAAAACTATTATTTGTAAAACCCTTTGCTGGCGAAATGAAGCAACTTTGGATATAGATAAGTTAATTTAAACCGACCTATTTTGAGCCAAGGAATCTGTGGCCTTACGTTGTACACGCGTTTCGGAGACACCTGTATATCTATAAATAATTTACAAAAAAGTACAGTTGGGTTGGATTGCGGGAAGCTTGTTTAAAGGTTGGGTTGCGGGCAGTGAGCAATTTAATAATTAAATTGCATCCTTAACCAATAATTAAACTGCACCTTCCCCTTAACTCAACCCTACTTCCGTGTTTATAACATGATTTATTTTTAAAATAAAATTTGTTGATCATGCTTAAATGAAGCAAATTTCAGATAAATATATATATACATATTTCTAGATATCTATATAAAATAGAATACATTATTCCCAATCTGAAAGTGATTAGTCTCAATTGGAAATTAATTAGTCCCAGTTTCAGCTTGAAAAGGTATAGTTTTATCTATCATATTACGTATTATTATTTTTTTAATTTTAGGCATCATTAAATTAAGTGAATTCAATCCATAAAAAGTGGATTACTAGTGGCTGATTTGCGCTACCACTGTCTTTCAATAATTAAGGTCCGCTAACGCAGTTTGACAGTTAAATCTATTCTGAATTGCGTACCATTAAGCTGTAGAGTCTACAGTGTAGACATTTAACTGAAAAACTACGAAGACTAAAAAAGAAATAAGCGGCACCCATTTTACGACTCCAACACCTTTTCAAATATGCATCTCGAATCACACCGTTCATCTATTCTCCCTATTTTGGATAAAATATGCCGATCGTCAGCTTTGTAATTAGTGTGGTATATAAAATGCGTTCTACTAAATAAGTACTATATGAAATGCGTGTCTATCAGATAATTATTAGGAGTCGATGACAAATAAGAAAAGTACGTACTCGAATCAAAAAAGTTACTTGAAACTTTTTTGTTTGTTGAAAAGGTGAACGCATACTACACATAAACACACCTTTGTTGGGGGTTATTTTAAGAGAATTTCGACGACTTTTTATTTTTCCAAACAGCACACCCAATCTTTTGTTCCTAATCCTTAAATAGCTTGAAAAGTAATTAATTTTTATTAAAAAATTCTCTTGAACACTTTTGGAGATATTAAGAAAACTCAAAATGAAGATATAAATTGTACTTCTTAATTTCTAAAACCATCGCAAAATTTTGATCGATATTGCTGTTGAGATTAAGGACCGTTTTGTTTACATTTGGGTAAATTAACTTCATTAATTTCACTTGCCATGATTGGCTATTTGGCTAGTAACCATGGAAAATATCAGGTAGATTAATTTACCCAAAGGTGAATAAACCGAATCTTAATCGATGAAATACTTGAAATGGTAGCCAATGTTTTCGATACATTTTTGAAATTTCAAAGAATAAGTTCTCAACATATTTTCAAGCGTTTTTTTAGTGATTGATTCGAATGCTGTTCTAACATGACCTTTTATATCACGTGGAGTTATTAGAACCCCTGATCCTACACTTTTATTTCATATAACCTCAAAGAAAGAAATGTAATTCTATATAAATTAAATCTATATAAAATTCTATAAATTGTCTAGAAAAATAATTTTTTTTGATTTCGTAGACTATGATTTATAACTTTTTAATTTTAATGAATTTTATGACTAATTGTAAATATTTTTTTCATATCTCTAAAATGTCCCAAAACAAACCAATTTAGAAATAAATCTCCAAGAACTAGGAAATATTTAACGCAAATAAAAATGTTTTATAATCGAAGAAAAAATACTATTAACAAATAATTGTTACTAACAGTAAAGCACACAAAAACTTTAAAGCATAGTGCCAATTGAAAAAGAAAAAAATTAAAATAGTGCCAATTAAAAAAAGGAAAGTTGTTTATCAATGTCTTTTTTGCAATTTAATTGGACGTATACAATTAGGTATTGTATACGTATGTATTATTTATACATACATGTTCGTTTTATTTAACTTAATAAATTATAAATGTTAATAGCATTATTCAAGAAAATAATTTTTGATGAAAATAAATGTATTACGTAAATCAGCGCAGAGTGTCGTGTAAACTGGACCTTATGCACACACACATGCGTCGATCGCATGACCTTCACAACTGTCACTCGCCACACACCGATAGTGGAAGATTACCAAGACACATAATGTGATCACCTATGTGAAGTTAGCCTCCCAGCCCCCTCTTATGGCACTCTACATGTATAGAAAAACACTAATTACTCGAATTCCCGTTAAGATATCAAAATCAGGTTAATCCTATTCGATAAAGCATTCTTTATTCTATCATATTAACCTATAGTCCGATCCGAAATACGTAAATTACTGTAGGTAATTAATTAATAAGTAAGGACGTGACGAGGAAATACAGCAAAAATCGGCTTATTTAAGGGGCTCTATCTTGTTTCTCCCTCGCTCAATTTTAATGAAATTAACGTCATTCGATTCGTCTCTTCTTAAACTACAAGATTATCTCATAGTCCGATCCCGATTTTGAAGATTTGAGGTACTTATGATCTTTTAAATGTAGGCGCGTCACACTACGACTCGTACTGAATAACCGCTCGGTTATTAATAACAATGGACTATTCCGGCATTTTTGGGAGTTGAGTTTAATCGAAAGTACGTCGGCCCTAAGTACTTGAAATGCATTTAAAAATGTTCAAATCTTTTCCGTTTTCACAAAATTTTCTGTTAAAATTTAAATTTTATCCTCGCCTGTGACGTCACAGGGAAGGCACAAAAAATGGTTAGATCCGGCAACACAGCCTTAGTTCCTAAATCTTGACCCTACAGTTTGGTTGGTACCTGCGTAGCTACGTTCATTGTATTTATAAGTGCGAGTCTCATATTGTTTTGTGGTGCGAGTAGTTCAACACGTGCGACAAGTGACGTTTTACGTGCGTTTTACACGGTTTTATATTGAGTTAGAGGAGAGAAACTATGTATAAAAAACGTTGAGTAGTGTGTTGTGCCCCAGGTTGTAGCAATAAATCAACTTTAATGCCTGATAAAGCATTTTTTAAAATGCCAGCAGATCCTGCTACAAGAAATGCGTGGATAAATGCACTTAATCTAACGGATTTACTATCTTCTAAAATGATTTATATTTGTGAAGATCACTTTAACGTAAGTTAACAATTTATATTGAGTTGTTACCTTTCAATTCATTTTCATATTAATCATTGCAGAAAGAAGACATTGAAAATTATTCAATGAAGCAAATATTAGGGCTTTATTCCTAATCAAGATTAGTCTTGCAAAAAGGGGTATTACCACGTATAGAAAATGAAGAAAAAGAAAACAGAGATCCCAAAATAATTGGAAAGACTACCAAATCTACTCAAACATCTCAGCATGTCGCATCGAAGGGAGTACAGTGTCGTATTCAAACAACTTATGTCAAGAATGGTGTAGTTATGGCAGATCGAGGTTTTAAGGGATTGGATACCCATCTACAAAAAGTGGGATGTTCCTTAATAAGGCCTCCCAGTGTTACAGGAGAAAAATTATCTGCAGAAGACGTATTAGAAACGAAACGAATTGCAAGTTTGCGAATACATGTGGAGAGGGTTATTAACCGAATAAGACATTTCAAATCCCTGTCGCTACATAGCTGTCTAAATAGAAATTTAATACAACATCTAGATGAAATGGTTTTCTTAGCTTGTAGCCTTATAAATACTCAGGGGTAGATAATGAAAGATTTATTGTAAATATTATTATAAGTGTATTACCTAGTTTAGTTAAGTACCTTTGTATTATATTAAAACTGTAGTTATATTAAATTAAAATAATTAATTTCAAAAACTTAATGTTTAATTTTTAATAAGGAACGAATTATGAGTATATGAAATTTAAATTAAACAATATTTTTTATCCAAACCTAACATTTTGTAAGACACTTCAAAATCTGATTTAATTTAGGCTTGTTTTCATAATCAAAGTAACGTTCACATTAAATTTAACATCCGCATTATTAAAGCCTGTTTTATAGATTTGATTTGACAAAGTTAAAGGGGACTTTAATATTTTAATCAAAACAGGCTTTATATTTATATCTTTTATTTCAGACGGTTAAATTTTTAATTTTTATTGTTACCCTGACCCCGACTTGACCATTGCGACATCAAATCACGTAAGTTTTATTAGAGTTAAAAACTTAACTCTAATGGTAGGTTTAGGGTGTCCAACTTAACCGTAACCTTAGCTGTAATAACCATCAAATTTGTCGTATTGCCTAAACACTTCTATTGAAACAAAATAGTTGAATTTTCTTTAAATACTAGAGTTACTGCTGCGGTTACGATTACAACCTTTAAGTTTGACATCATAAACCCACCATAACTTAACTAAGTCTACTGCTGGTAAATTCCGTGAGTTGGCTTTTGTAAAATCAGCTTTCAAAATACTCATTTTTACGAAAAAATGTTCAAAAATTAAGAACGCGTTTTCACCGTGTTTACAAACACAGGCAGATGACAGACCCAAAACTGACAGACAGAGTAACAACCATCGCTTAAATAATATCCCTAGGTATAAGACAGCGTTGCCTGTTTTCCACTTCTAGGTACGCGGCAAAGAATGACCCGTTTGAAACAGGTAAATTTTTAATAATTATTTTCTTCATTGTAACGTACCGTGTAGTTCTGAGAAACAGTAAAGTGAGGTACTTGATACCTGTGGATCATAAAACAGCCCTTAGTTTTTGGAAAATCCACCGTACCGTAATAGTCCATTGCTGGGTTACCCGTTAAGATATCAAAAAGAAGTTTAGCCTGTTCTATAAAGCATTTTTTATTCTACTAAATTAAACAATCGTCCAACCCGAAATAAGTAAATTACTATAAACAATTAATAACCAACGAGGTGACGAGGATAAATCGGTATACTAGAGATGCTTTTTTTATTAACATTAGACAAATGTTAATGAGATCAACGCCGTCTGTCGTGACGGTTTAGGATACTTATAACTTTGGAAAAGTTATAACAATTTACCTATGTATCTATAAAAATCGCTATTAGCTTCATCAATACTAATCATCATTAATATTATAATAATATTGATGCCTACTGTATACTATCATAACCCTAGATAGTAAGTATAATAAGTATTGTATTTGTAATAAGTATTGTAAATAATAAGTATTTGTAAAATGTTACATTAATTTATTAGTTTTGTATAAAAATTTAATAAATTATTTTACATCACTTGCGTAGGTACTTTTGTTGCAAAATATAAAATCTTTTTAAATGGTAAGGAAAGAATAAAGAAATGATTACATTAAAAATAATAGTGTAAGCTTCCTATACTTCTTAAACCTGCTGTTCCAACTAATTCTCCCATTTCCGAATATTATAAATATAAAAAATACTTGTGTTTTTATTAACCACTTCGGTACGGACGTCGACTATAGTCGACACAACATATGGGGCCACAGATGACCCCACACAGCCGAGCGCCGACTATAGTCGACGGCTGTGCCAGCGTACGGACGATGAAAGCCGGTTTTTAATGACGTTTCGCGGCCGATAGGAGCAGTACCAAAGTGGTTAATATTAAAATATTGGTCCTCATAACTACACCAGATTTTTAGCGTTACTGATAACGCGTCGGACTAGTTAAGGGTTAAGAAAGAGTATCCTTAATTAATTGTATTGCGTAAAGACATCAACTTTTCCTTGTCATCTCGTTGCTTATTAATAAATTACTTATAGTAATTTACGTATTTCGGATCGGACCATTGCTTAATTGGATAGAATAAAGACTGCTTTATCGAACAGGCTTAACTTCTTTTTGATATCTTAACGGGTAACCGAGCAATTAGCGTTTTTTTTTGTTCACGTAAACTGCTATATAAATAAGAGGCCAGCCCCTCGGCCTGTTATTCAGTACGAATCGTAGCGTGACGCGCCTACTTTAGAAGGTTATAATCAAATCTTCAAAATCGGGATCGGACTATGAGATAATCTTGTAGTTTAAGAAGAGACGAATCGAATGACGTTAATTTCATTAAAATTGAGCGAGGGAGAAACGAGATAGAGCCCCTCAAATAAGCCGATTTTTGCTGTATTTCCTCGTCACGTCCTTACTTATTAATTAATTACCTACAGTAATTTACGTATTTCGGATCGGACTATAGGTTAATATGATAGAATAAAGAATGCCCTATCGAACAGGCTTGACTTCTTTTTGATATCTTAACGGGTAACCGAGCAATTAGCGTTTTTTTTTGTACACGTAAACTCCTATATGTATAAATAAGAGGCCAGCCCCTCGGCCGGTCATCACTACGAGTCGTAGCATGACGCGCCTGCTTTAGAAGGTCATACGTACCTCAAATTTTCAAAATCGGGATCGGACTATGAGATAATCTTGTAGTTTAAGAAGAGACGAATCGAATGACGTCGATTTCATTAAAATTGATCGAAGGAGAAGCGAGGTTAAGCCCCTCAAATATGCCGATTTCTGATGTATTTCCTCGTCCCGTCATTACTTATTAATTAATTACCTACAGTAATTTACGTATTTCGGATCGGACTATAGGTTAATATGATAGAATAAAGAATGCTTTATCGAATAGGATTAACCTGATTTTGATATCTTAACGGGTATTCCAGTAATTAGTGTTTTTCTATACATGTAGAGTGCCATAAGAGGAGGCTGGGAGGCTAACTTCACATAGGTAATGCGATCTACGCCAGAGCAAAATTTAATTTGCGTAATCAAAAAGAAAGAGAAACGGCCGAAGAGTACGTAAGGGAAATAACTACTTTAGCAAAAAACTAAAAATTCGGATCTCTAGAGGACGAACTAATCAGGGATAGACTGGTTGTAGGAATAAGGGATCAAAAACTGTCCGAAAACTTACAACTAGACGAAACTTTGACCCTAGAGAAAGCAATTATGAAAATAATGCAAACCGAACGAGTTAAATCCGAAAATATCGAGTTACGAGAAAATCGATATCAGGTGGAACGGTTACGAAGGCCATACCAAAAATCGACTGAGGTCGAGCGCCGTAAAAATAAACAAACAGATAAGGCCGAAAAAAAGTGTTTTCGATGCGGAAACAAAAACGGACATAAAAGGGAACATTGTCCGGCAAATAAATAAACGTGCCAAAAATGCAAAATGACTGGACATTTTGCGGCCCAATGTAAAACAAAAAAAGGGAAACAAATTAAAGAAATAAAAACCGAAAACAAAGGAAGAAACTCGAACGAGGAAAGTTCGGGAAGCGAATGCGAATTAAGACGCGTTATTCGAGTAAACAGGATCGAAAGGGATCAACCTTGGCAAGTAGAACTAAAAGTAAACAATAAACCCGTTCTTTTCAAGCTAGATACAGGGGAGGACGAAACTATTTTAAGTCACAAAACCTATAAAAATAAATTAGGTGCAGCATACGAATTAAAACCGACAAACGCGACATTATTAGGGCCTGGAAGTTCAAAAGACAGATGTCAATTAAAAGTTTACGATAAGGTAACGCTACCAGTTCAATGGAAAGACCAAAACAAATTAATTAAATGTTTTGTGGTCGATACAAATGAAAATTTATTAGGGAGACCTTCACTAAACAAATTAAAAATTGTAAAATGGCAAAATGACGAATTAATAATTCGAAATATTAATAACTTAAATGTTGACTATGAATACAAAATAAAAGCTAAATATCCAGAAGTATTCAAGGGAATCCGAAAATTGAAAAACTTTAAGTACAAAATTAGATTAAGCGATAACGCGAAGACACATGCGGTTACGGTACCAAGACGAGTTCCAATTCCACTTTGTAAAGAAGTAGAAAAACAACTAAATAAAATGGTGAAGGATGGTGTTATACAAAAAGTAGAAGAGCCTACAGAATGGTGTGCACCAATGGTAATAGCACAGAACAAATCAGGTAAGATAAGAATAGGCTCAGATTTTACCGAACTTAACAAATATGTGAAGAGAGAAGTATTTCAATTACCATCAGTGGATGAGACGCTAGCAAAATTGCAGGATGCCACAACATTTACAAAATTAGATTTTTTCAAGGGTTTTTGGCAACTGGAATTAGACGAAGAATCCCAGAAATTAACTACGTTCTTAACACCATTTGGAAGATTTAATTACAAGAGAATTCCATTTGGCATATCATCTGCACCAGAGATTTTCCAGCGTACGATAAATAAGATTGTAGAAGAATTAAATTCAGATAGAATCGTTCATGCGGATGACATTTTAATAATGGGTAAAAATACAAAAGAACACGACGACCTTCTGGAAAAAGTAATAAACATGCTAATGAAGAACGGACTTACACTAAATAAGGAGAAATGCGAATTTGGACGAGATGAAACGACTTATTTAGGATACGTTGTGGGAGCAAAAGGCATACACGCCGATCCTAAAAGTGTGGAAGCAATCGTAAAATATCCACCGCCGAGAAACATTACGGAAGTAAGAAGATTTTTCGGTATGGCGAATTACATGGGACGTTTTATTCCCAATTTAGCAGAAAGAACGAAATATTTACGCGAAATATTGAGAAAAGATAAAGAGTTCACATGGAGTGAAGAGCACAGCAAAGAATTTGCGGACTTAAAACAAATCATAGCGAATGCGCCAGTGTTGATGAAATTTGACACACGAAGAAAAACACGAGTATCTACAAATGCATCATCATACGGGGTTGGTGCGGTGTTGGAACAGAAATACGAAGAAGATACATGGAAACCAGTATATTTTTGTTCTAAAACGTTAAACGACACTCAAAGATGCTACGCACAAATCGAAAAGGAAGCCTTCGCCATAACGTGGGCATGTGAGAGGCTTGAACAATTTTTATTAGGAACCAAATTTCTAATTATGACGGACCATAAACCTTTAACCATGATACTCGAAACAAAAGAGTTAAATAAGCTTTCAAATAGACTTCAACGATTCCGAATGCGTCTATCACAATTTACGTATAACATAGTATATGTACCCGGCAAAGAACTTGTCGTGGCAGATGCACTATCGCGAGCGCCAATTTGCACGGATTCAACAGAAAACGACACATTACCCGAAGATATGGACGTTTACGTGAATTTAGTTATCAAAGAAGTGGGACAGGAAATAATCACAGAAGAAACCTTCAGAAGAAAGCAAGAACAGGACAAGGGAATCCAAAACGTGAAAGAATATGTTAAAAATGGGTGCCCTATGAAGAATAAAATAGACATTTCAGCAAGAGAGTATGGAAAATACGCAAGTGACTTGAGAATAATTGATGGCATACTTACATACGGAGACCGAATATTTATTCCAAGGGAATCCAGAGCTTGTTGCCTTAAAGCTATCCATGAAGGACATTTTGGCATTAATAAATGTTTAGCCCGAGCCAAAGAAACAGTATGGTGGCCTCGTATAAGACAACAAATAATAAACAAAATAGAATCATGTGAAATTTGTTTAAAACACAAAGCACCACCAACGGATCCGATGATTCCTACAGAAGTACCATATAGACCGTGGGAAAAATTAGGAGCTGATGTAAGTTGCTATTTACAAAAATGCGAATTATCTGATTGTACAAGACTATTACTCGAAGTATCCGGAAATTCGAAAATTGGACAACCTACGAAGTAAAACTCTTATAAATCACTTAAAAGATATAATGTCTCACCACGGAATACCGAAAGAAATGCGATTAGAAAACGGAAGACAATTCGTCAGCTATGAGTTTAAACAATTTGCTAAAGATTATGGATTCAAAACTACAACAAGCAGTCCTGAATATCAACAAGCAAACGGGCAGGCGGAAAGTGCAGTGGAGATTATAAAAAAGATTTTTTATATGAATAAAGATCCACATCTTGCACTATTAATTTATAGAAATACACCATTAAAATGTGGATTTTCACCTGCTCAATTACTTTTTGGAAGAAGATTAAGAGAAAGAGTGCCAACGCTTGAATCAAAATTAAACTCGAAGGTGCCTAACTATAAAAAAGTGAGAAATGAACTCATAGACTAAAAAGACAGACAGAAAAAGCAATATGATCGAAGACATAAAGTAACAACGAATGAGCCTTTGAAAATAGGAGAAAGAGTATGGATAGTAAACATGCAAAGAGAAGGAGTAGTGAAAGAAAAGGCAAATGAACCAAGATCATATATAGTCGAAACTGAGAAACTAGACATCAGAAGAAACAGAAAGCACTTACAACCATTACCGGCCGAAGAAAGAAGAGACAACAGTCAAGCAGGTACAAAATCCAATGATACAGAAGATGATGAGCCCAAAGTAAATGAGGAAGGAAGATTTTCAGAGCCAACCAGTGACGAAACAAGAATTCCCAGAAGAAATGAACGTGCACGAAAACCACCCGAAAAACTAAGACTTTATTAGATTTTAAATTGTATTTAGAAAGGGGGATGTTGGGGTTATGCAACCAATATTGTATTGTATTGGGGATTCGAGAATAAAGTTCCGTCGTGCTCGAGACGTTGTATTATTACGCAACATTAACAATTGAAAAATTTTGTTAATAAATCGAAAGAAAAGTTAAGAAAAGGTGAATTAACATTTTATAATAAATTATTTTAAAACGTAAATAAGATAATTTTATTAATTGTTTGTAAATAAGGGTCGCATAAAACTGGTTTTAATTATACAATTTTAAAAGTTATCTTCATTTATGACTACGTAATAAATAATACTTTTTAAATGTCGATGCTTTCTGTTAACAGAATTATGATGGTAATATTAGCATGCATTCTAAATTTATCTTATTATTAACTATAGGTAGGTATCGGTATAAATACCAGTGATGTGACAAATTAGTTTAGCTATAAATGCGTATGGAATACTCGGTTGAATATTATTAGATTTAATGCTGTATCGAAACTTGATTGCATCAGATGAGGCAGCGACGGTGAAACCTGACAACGTGAGAATCATTTTCAAGTATACTTTATTAAGCTCATACAATATTAGTTACAAGAAAATACCCTCATTACTTTTCATTTATTATTAAATTTAATAAAAACAGTTTAGATAATTTAAAATATTTGAAATAATTTTATTGTAGAAGAATCATTTTTATTTTATGACTGAACTAAAATTACAACTAACGTGAGTACTAACTCTAACAGGTTGTTAAGGATTTAGCCCTTGCTTTTTTCGAGAAACGATTCACGTTTCGAATGCGATGTTGCAACCTCCTTCAGAAGCACTTTCGAAGTGACAAAATCGATTACTCGCTGACAATATATGTATACAGGAGTCCAAAAATCAAATGCCCATTTTGGCGTATTCTACGTCTAAAAATAAGGGTAAAAGTTGGAACATTCAAATCTCGGTCGAAAAATGCTTCTTACTACATAAGATGACTCTACAAAAATTGACTTATCATCCCTAAAAGTGTTACCCTTTGCTGTGTGCAGGGTAGGTTAACTCACTGCAAAATGCTGAAATCGGTTGATTAAGTACGTAAACCATCCGTTTTTGTCAGATTGGCGCCACTATGCAATTTTTGAAAAATGACAAATTTATAGAAAGACGTTTCCATGAAAATGTAAATTCCTGTTTATTGTTACTATTTACCACTGTTGGGCAAACATCAATCGTAGTAGCGATTGACGATTAATTAATCTTAATTCCGAGCGAAGACGATTTACGATTAATTAATCGAAACTTCCAGTGAAGGCAATTGACGATTATTATTAATCCTCATGCCAGAAGGCGATTGACGATTCATTTCATTTTAATCCCGATTGGAGGATATTGACGGTTAAAATTGAGCATCGGAGTTAAAAAAATGACATTTCGTTTCTCACGCTTCTCCGTTTGGTCCGATTCCGAATTGAAATTCGTCCAAAAATCCTAAAAAAAATAGTACAAAACCATCTTAAAAACGTTCATTTCCAGTTCTGAAACGCCGAAGCACTCATTGTTAGTTTTACTAACTGGTTAATTGAGAAATTAATCGCAATCAAAAACTAATCGCGAGTAATTAATCACTATTACAAATTAATCGCGATTAAAATTAAGATATAGGATTGATCTAACCGCTATTAAATTGTTAATCTAACATAGACTTAAAGTTTATCTCAACTAAATTAATCTCGATTGATTTAATCTCTATTAAATTTTCAATTTATTAACTAAGCGCCTAAAAAATTAATCGATTGATGCCCAACACTGCTATTTACTTCGCTTGAGTTTTTCGATTTTTTTACAAATTTTTGTAGGTAAAACTTAAAAAGAGCGTGTCTAAATTGTATTTAAAGTTGACGTATGCGAGCAAAAGCTAAATCCGATTAAATCCATTCTTGTTTTGCAATATTTTCAAACATAAAAAATAGAAAGCCAGCCCATATGACAAAACTTATCCTGTAATCAGTTTTTTGAAAAAAAATTTTATACGTTTTCTGTGTCTCCTGAAAAATTTTACAAAATGGATATATCTGCTTTTGCACGCAAGCTCCTCAAATGTTTTATTCTTGTTCTTGTGTCAGATTAAACAAAATCAAATTCAATTCAGAATAGCAGTTGCCATGATTAAAGAATTGAGAGAAATGTGAAAAATTAACCATGGCAACTGCTATTTTTATCATTTTAAGTAAATTCGAATTAAACTTTAAAGTAATTTTTCTCGAAAATTTTCTTATGTAACCGATATTAATATTGACTGTACTGAACTTAGAAAAAAATCTTCTTTCATATTCCGTAATAAAAATGGGGGGTTGCCATTTAAAAAAAGTATCGATGTCGTCATAACTCATTTAAAAATGGCGGAAAAATTTTAATCTTCATCAAACAATTGTAAAAATGTAAATCTTTAGACCTGCCTCAGCGATTTTTCCATAAACCCTTTATAACGATTGTATAGCCTATATCCCCTACTTTACGGACACAGTGTAGATAAACGGCCATAGAGATATTTGGTATGTTCTAGAATACTACGCTCAAACGCTTGGTGTTTTGTTGGTTGCATAATTGTGACTGGTTTGAAGTTTAGAATTCAAATTTGCCGTTAAAAATGTTTAATATATTTTTTAGTTACTTTTTCCTATGTAAAAGGGGTTTTGAGATTCACTCCTCCTAGTTATTAAATGAAGTATAATTAAGTAATACGTAAGTCGTTTCCACTGGACGACCATATTCGTTTCAAAGTTGGATGAATAAAAGTCGTACGACACGCTCCGACTAGAAGTTGCGCGACAAGGCGTCCAGTAGACGGGTAGCCTAATACTTCGCGACCGATAACCGGATTCTCTTCACTAATCCCTGTTATGGACGCCTCGGGCGTTGAGTTCTCGCTAGCTGCTGAAGTAATAATATCTAGGACACAAGGGTTGAATCCTTTCTCGAACTCGAGTTGCCTCAGCAGCGGAAACGAGCGTTCGATATAGACAATATAATACTTACTATTAGTCGAAGAATACGTCAGAGAAAGATTTCGTATCGGGTTTCCAGTTTGGAGAGGTCGAAGACGGCGAAAAAAAGAAAGAATAAATAACCAAATCAACGGCTTTGAAATCGAATCACCGCTGAAAGGCCTCTTTTCTATTCTTTGCCTGAGTTTTTATATTCTGTGTACTTCTATTGCGCATAAAAATTAACAAAGTTACCTCTTGTTGTTTCTTCGATAAGAAAATTAATTATCAAATCTACTTGCTTCATTGACAACCCTGATTATATTTTATTCATTTTTTCAAACTGAATTTGAATACTATAAATTCCAAAAAAACTCAACTGTATTCTATAATTTTTATTGAAATAAATTGTTCACAAAGTCAAGTTACATTGTTTAATGTGCGATACGTGTAACGTGTAATTAACAGCATTATAATTGTAATAGTTTTATGTTTAAACTTTCAAGTTTCAAATTACGTTTAAAAGTCAATATAAAATGTGAATTTATTTTCTTAAAACTGTATAAAACGAATAAGACATCCTCACTACCTAAAAATTAAATACCATGCACGTTTTTTAACAATTAAAATAAATCAATTTTTAATCATACCGTTCCCAAAAGTACAAGAGAAAGAGGAATAACTTTTCCTGCTGTTACATAAATCGGTTGACTCAACCGAATCATGTTTATTAATGCGATCTTCCTAAACGTAATCGTTGCAGAATACCAAGGTGAATCATAACTAGCTTCAATAGTATCTGAAAACTTCAAAATATTTCATGTTATTACGTGCTTTTTAAAGTGAGTTAATACGTACAGCTTCAGACAATTGGTCACCAAAAATGCAATATAAACCCAATTGCCATAAAACAGTTGGGTAAAGTTGGAGTTTTATGAAGAATTCTTCACTAAATAATTCACACTGTAAAAAACAAAATTTTATTTAAGAAATTCCGAACCAAACATATTTACCGATGAAACCGAAAATAATATCGATATTAGCGTAACCCAAGATATAACTATTTGCGGTAAAGATATAAAGCAAAATATCTCATCTATATCGTAACAAAATCTTATTAGCCTTTGTAAACACTTGGAATGTTGTATGATTTCTTTATTTAACGCGTTATTTTGTTCTTCTTTAGTTCTAAACTCCAAAATACGATTCATATTCGAAAAGTTACTTTGTAATGCTTTGATGAAATCAGTCAGAGTCATTACCATCACAACAAATAAAGTATCACAACCTAAAATACACACATAAAAAGATTTATGTAATTAGGAATGTTAGGAACAACATAATATTACTAAATATTAAACTACTACTTTTGATTAATCAAACATTTTTTACCTGTAGTTTGAAATAGTAAAAACGTAAAAGTTAAGGTTTCCCATAAAGTAATTAAAACACATGTAAATTTCGTTTGCACAAAAGAAAGTACGCCAAGAGGTACGGGTAACATATAATAACATTGCGCGTCACCATTAATAAGGTTTTCGATACTTTCATAATAAATTTGTTTTAAAGCAATTAGTAGCACGAGGAGTATATAGCCAGCAGTCATTAAAAAAAATCCCCGTGTAATTAATGTTGCCCTTTTCATACCGTTCTCGATTTTTAATAGATGAGGCCCCTCGACACTTTTAAAATACTCATACTCCTGTTCAAATCTAGCGACAGTTTCACCGATTTTCTTATGATTTCTTAATAAAGTATAAACTTTTATTAATATAACTACATGCGTAGGAAAAAGTGTTAAAGTATCCATCAATTGTCTTTTGTCGCCGATCGAATTAATTACATCAACCACTTCTATAGTTACAAGCGATAATGTAAATGCGAAACCGACTAATGCGTAAATGTTATACGCCATGTGTACGTTTTGTTTCCAATTATGAGGGATTATCAGTAAACCGCCTAGTTTTAACAGGGTTAAATTTAATTCGAACATATTGCAAACAAATGCAACTCAAGAATGAACAAAAGCTATCTTGGGATATCTATTTATATGAAAGGCACACCTTGTTTACAATTTCAAATGTTCACATAGTACATTATTTATTTTGACACTTATTAAATATTTATTAGTAAAGAATACATATTTGTGACTTGAGAAGTATGTAAACTTATCTGTATTATTCGTGGGATAACTTGCCCGATAGTTCACCTGTGTGCAAGAGAAAATTGAATGCACTGCAAAGAAGTTTTACGAGTTTATAATAAAAGTGGATATGAATTTTCTTGAGAGTCGAAAGTGCGAACAATTTAATGAAAATTTCATTTCAAAAGAAAATTACGGTAAGTTTTAGTTAACTTACAATAATTTAGATTAGTTAATTAATTAATTATTAATTCTAAAAGCCGGCTTATTCATCTTTGGATAAATTAATCTATCTGGTACTTTCCGTAGTTACTTTTATTTCACTTGCCGTGATTAGTTATTAAACCAGTAACCATGGCAAATATTAGACAGATTAATTTATCCAAAAGGTGAATAAACCGGCCCGGCCCTTACAATTAGTTGAATAAACAGTTAAGTTAATAAATAACAATAAATCTATAAGTTTTGAAATCAGATCCGTATAATGTGTTGCATTAATTTTAATACAGTGAAATTCCCCATGGCGGACACCCCCCTTGGACGGACAGTTTCTCATGGAACGGACCTACTCTCATTTAATTTGCATTGCGTCAACTCTCTCTTGGACGGACATTCTCTTGAACGGACGCGGACACTACCAAGTGTTCTCTTAAACGGACAATCGCACCGCACGCAAACTTGGCTGTCTCCCTTTAATAAATGATTTTCTCTTTAACCGGTGTTTTACCGACTTCAATATTTGCAAGGTACAAGCGCAGCCTATGTCGTACCTCTCTGCTTAGCTTGAATGAGGGACTTCCCCGAGTAAACCGAAATTTAAACGTTCTCATTTTTTTCGGTACATACGGGGTTCAATACTAGTTTGACGTCTATGCAGGAAAAGATATGCGGATGTATTGTACTTTCCAAGAATCGCTTGGATTCCAGTAACCAAGGAAACAGTTAAAAATTGTTTGCTAAAGCAGGATTTAAGCACGACAATATGCAAAGTGAAGACCAGCTAAAAGATCTTTTTATATCTGATCCAGAAGATGACTTACCACTTAATGTATTTACAGATATTCTCAAATATAAGAATTTGTTGAAATTGATTGATAATAAAAATTTTAATGATTTTTTTAAACTGGATGAAAATTTGTATGTTGAAGACTTAGATTCAGGACAAGAAATTGAAAATCGAGAAGTGCAAGAACTATCTGAAGATTCTGACGTTGATGAGGTTTCAGTACTAGCAGAGAATATCCAAAATTATGGTGATAGAGTCTTTGAAGCTTCTTTGCAATTTAAAAATTCGATTTCTTGGCACCAGTTTAAAGAAAAAGAGGAGACAAACAAGAATATATGATTTCTTTACGTCATTAGACTGACATTTATGGCATTTTCGATTGGCAGAACTAGTGTCATAGAAAAAATAATATACATAGAAGGTCAACTCTCACTAGATCAGTGAAATCGGCTTGCGCGTTCCTATGCCGACACACTGATGGCGCTAATATGGTTTTTTTTTTGAAAGCGCCCCCTACCGAAATACCCAAAACTACTTCTGAACCCGCGAAATTCGAAATAAAATTCTTTTTTTTTATTTATACTTTATTTCACCTATACAACAATAAGTGACTATAGCACACTTATTATTGTGCGGAAAATAGTAATGCCAAAAAACGGTTTTAAAATACGTTAAAATATTTTTTAATTTTCATTTACGTAATTAATACAAGTATAGATAATAATTTTTGGTAAAGTTATTCTTTATTCCTTTAATAAGATAGGGCGGATACTTGGTATATTTTCGGTAGATGTCTTTGCCCAATCAGGTAATTAATAGCCTCTTGGTTGTTGATTTCTCAATTATTTCTTTGAAAATTTTTGTAATTTACCAACTTTTTGGCAGTCCTTTGTTCTTGGAAGAGTGCATATTTGGCAAAATTTGTTGTTTTTACTTGTCCATAGTCAACAGAATCTTAGAATAAGTCGCCAATTGATGGTTTCTGAACTGAACAACCTAGTCAAGACGTAATCTTTATAAATTTTTTGTTAACAAAAGTAACCAATAAATACTTAAATAATTACTGAAAGGTCTTTACCATTAATACGTTATCCGAGAAAAAATGTCATTACTGCACTGGGATCCGAACCCAGAACCTTCTGCTTTCCGGGCAGATGCTCTTACCAATTGAGCTATGCAGCTGGACAAGTTTTCTCACATTTCTGGATACGTAATGTCACATGTACATGCGCACAATTACTTACCAACGTCAAGAATTATTCCCGAAAGTGGGTAATACACAAATATTAATATAAAGAAATAGTTGGGAATTATTAACGCAAATAAATCAAATAATTACTGAAAGGTCTTTACCATTAATACGATACTTACATAATGCAGAATGAGAAAGTTTAGCGAAGTACTGGAGTTGAGAAGATTGGGGGGTTTCGACTGAGCAGGACTGAATTGGTTCATAGTTAATTTCTTTAGACTTCATCAACTTTAACAAACGTTGTAATGCCGAGATTCAAAATTTTTAAGTTAGTTACCTTACCGATTACAGGATTAATTAGAAAAATATTGGATTTTATTCCACATTTTTTGGCACTTGTGTTAAATTTTTTTTAATAAACAAGTAAATAGTAACGGTAAACAGGAAATGACGTAGATTTATTTGAACAAATCAAACTGTCATGGAAACATTTTCTATAAATTTCTGTAACCTTTCAAAATTAGCACATCAGCGCCAGCAGTGTGTCGGCATAGGTACTTTTTTTTGATTTCACTTTTTCCCGCTGAGTTGAACTACCCTGACTAGTGTGCACTGGTGCGCACTATAGTGCTACCATTCCAAAGTGAACGACGGAAAGTATGCGAACTACTATCGGTAATCCCTTGCCCCTCACCTCCTTGACGTATATATTCGGCTGTAGTACAGTCAAGTCACCAAATAGAACATAACTGTTTCTGACATTTGACAGCGTTATTAGGTCATGGTTTTGTGTGTCCTGTCGTTTTGTTAGTTTATCAAGTTTATTTTCTATTTTCGTCCTATTTCGTTTTATCTATTAACTGTTCTTTTTAGAGCAATAGCGTTTCCCACCTGATTTGCAGGTTAGTAATGTTAATTTTAATATATGTTAGATATCCATATAATTTATTTTCAGATACATATATTACAAACATGCCCAAGAGGAAATCTGAGCAGAGTAAAGTGCTCACAATGCTGCAGAATATCATCACATTTTGCGAGAGTGAAAAGGCTGCAGGAAGACATACATTTTGTGTTAACCAGGTTATAAGTCGTGTGGCAGCAATGACAGGGAAATCCGAGAGTACAATTCGGCGAATTAAACAGACGCTTCGCAATAAGGAAAATGAACCACCTCAACCTGAAGCACAATGTTCATCGATAGATATCGTCAAAACAAGCTCCGTCAACAGGTCTCCCCGTATTTTGTTAGATGATACAGACAGGTAACTTTTTGTGGTAACTTGTGTGAGAATTTATTATATCCTTGAGTTTATGTTGCAGAAGTGCACTTCGCAATAAAATTCATTCTTTATATACTGTTGATAAGACAATCCCAACTCTAAATATGTTACATGTCTTCATGGTAAGAGAAACCCAACAAAGGTTCGAAAGAGACATTACGGAAAATTTTGATTGATATGGGATTTAAATATAAAAAGAGTAAGTCGAACAGAAAATATTTGATGGAGCAATGCCGACTAGATATACAGGGTGTCCTGGAAAATGTGGGAAATCTCTTGGATTCTGATAGAACATTAAAAAATATGACTACAAGTTCCCATAACTTTTTTTCCTAGCGGCCCTCCCCTCAGAGATACGACCTCCTAAAAGAAGCCACTGGAAAACAATTTTTTTAAATAAATTCTAAAGTACTTAATTTAATTTAATGAAAATTTAATATGATAAACAGTAGCAAGGACCTCTTAAAAAAATGACCTTAAAACGTAATTAGTCTCTTTAGTTTATCAGGGGCGTACTAGGTTGTACATTTTAATGCTTACAGTTTTAACACCCTGTATGGTAAGGAGTTAAAAAAGATAAATTTAGATACCTTGAATATTTAGCTAAAGAAAAGGTACTCTTATTCAGTGTCGATAAAATGAACCGTTTTCGAGAAAAAAATTGTAAAAGAAACCATCAAGATTAAAAATTTATTAATATTTCGTAGGTACCATAGTAACGTTTGTAAAAACACCGCTAAATTTCTTATCTGCAACATCAGCATTAAAAAAGCACTGTTTTTCAAACGTTACTATGGTAACGTTACCATTAATACGAAATATTAATAAATTTTTAATCTTGATGGTTTCTTTTACAATTTTTTTCTCGAAAACGGTTCATTTTATCGACACTGAATAAGAGTACCTTTTCTTTAGCTAAATATTCAAGATATCTAAATTTATTTTTTTTAACTCCTTACCAAAAAGGGTATTAAAAATGTAAACATTAAAATGCAGAACCTAGTACGCCCCTGATAAACTAAAGAGACTAATTACGTTTTAAGGTCATTTTTTTAAGAGGTCCTTGCTACTGTTTATCATATTAAATTTTCATTAAATTAGATTAAGTACTTCAGAATTTATTTAAAAAAATTGTTTTCCAGTGGCTTCTTTTAGAAGGCTGTATCTCCGAGGGGAAGGCTGCTAGGAAAAGAAATTATGGGAACTTGTAATCATATTTTTTAATGTTCTATTGGAATCCAAGAGATTTCCCACATTTTCCAGGACACCCTGTACAGGCCCAAGTCATGGAGTGGGAGTAGGTAACATCTCGGGGTACTCCACACGATATTGGAGTAACGTTCAGTATTATTTTGCCTGTCGTAGGATGATGGTCGTATGACGATCTTATTATGCTTAGGTGTTTTCATAGAGCTCCATGTAACTTTGGTTGCAATCCTTCTGCCCTGTTATTTCCCCTACCGATCGACTTCTACATCTCGGAGTATTCCCCCACTCGATGGCTTGGGCCTGTATATCTAGTCGGCATTGGATGGAGCGATGTGATATTGTTGCATGGAGAGCTCGTTATTTACGTTTCTTAAAAGCCAATGATTGTAGTGTATGCAACTGAGATCACGTATGAGTAACGGATGCGTACGCGAAGCGTCAGTCAGCAGTACGTGACTAGCTGTGAACGAGTGCTAAGCGATAAAAAGTACTGAGTGAGTATACGTGTTTTTTTATTGCAAGTAACCCTCTTGTATGTACGGTGCCCGTTCCGTACGGGCATAGATATCATTTTTGGCGACGAGAAAGGAATCGAAGCCGGGCGTGGCAAATTTTAATTTGTGTACGTGACGCGACAGAACGACGCGCCAGGAAGACGCCATAATGGCATTAATAGGAAATATCGAGGTTTTTAAGTGCGGCTCGGACTTCGAGGAATACATGGAACGTATGGAATCGTTCTTTTTGTGTAATGAAGTAACCAACGAACGTAAGGTACCTCTGTTTATTACTTTAATTGGAGCGGAGTTGTATAAGCTTTTAAAAGATTTGTGTACCCCTGCTCTCCCGTCAACAAAATCATATCCAGAGTTGGTAGCGGTATTAAAGAGTCACCTTTCGCCTAAAAAATCGCTATAGCAGAAACTTTTAAGTTCTACAACATTAGTCAAGGTAGTCTTAGTGTCGGAGAATACATCGTTAAACTCAGGAATGCGGCGAATACATGCGAGTTTGGAACATTTTTAGAGCGTGCGTTAAGAGACAAATTCGTATGCGGGTTGCCAAATGAGAATATACAGAGAAAGCTATTAGCGGAAACAGATTTAACATTCGATAAGGCGTGTAAGATTGCATTGTCAATAGAGACTATTATTCAAAAGACAAAAGAGCTGAGTGCTTCAATCAGTATAGGAACGGTAAACGTGCTACATGCGAACAAACCGAAATTCTGCAAAGGGAAAAATTGGAAATCGTGTAACCGATGCGGAAGAAAACACGAAAGCGGGGCTGTGTGTGCTGTCAAAGAGTGGAAGTGCTACAATTGTGGTAAAATAGGTCACATTACGAAATGTTGTGCCGAGAAAAAGAAAGTGAAAGTGAATGAAGTGTCAAAAAAGGAAGAAAATGAAATGGAGTCATTGGAATCAGAGAATTCAGAAGAAGAGGATTCTGTGTCAGTCGGAAAAATATTTTCAGTAAATCGCGTAAACAAAGCTGAGTATATTAAAGTTTAAATAGGTAAGAAGCAGCTAAAAATGGAAATAGACAGTGGCGCATCAGTTAGTGTAATATCGAAGGATCTTTATGATCATTATTTACAAGGTGTCAAATTGTTTCCTACGAAAAGTAAGTTAGAGCATGCGGGGGGTAAACAACTAAAAGTATTAGGTAAAGTGATTGTAAATCCAATAGTAAATAAGACAAGTTTTGTAAACTTACCGTTGATTATCATAGAAAATAAACCGCAGACGTTATTATTAGGTCGTGATTGGTTAGATAAGATAAAACCTCAGTGGCGACAATTATTTCAAAATGTATGTTGTATTAAAGAGCTAGGGTTAGACATAAGAACTACAGAAATGTTTAAAAAATACACAAATGTTTGTACTAAAGATAGGTCACAAAGTATTAAAGGTTTTACGATAGATTTAAAAGTCAAAACCGGTTCCCTACCTGTTTTCCAAAGACCCTATAACACACCTCATGCCTTAACGGACAGCGTGGAAGCGGAACTGGTAGCTACGGAAAAAGCAGGAATAATCGAAAGAGTATCCTACAGTGATTGGGCAAGATTCATTATGTCAATCGTTTTTTTTTCGTTTTCTGAAAAATTAGGTTAATGGCGTTTATGCCGTTTTGGCGTGGCAGCGTCGAAATGCGCATGTTACTTAGATCATATTATTATTAGTGGAATAAGTTACGAAGAATCATTGTCTAATGTAGAAAAAGTGATTCAGCGATTGAGTCAACATAACATTCGTATCAATCTATATAAGTGTCAATTCCATATACAAAATGTTGAGTTTTTGGGATATTAATTGTCAGCTAAAGGCTTACAATCAATTCAGAATAAAGCAAAAGCAATAAGCGATGCCACAAAACCTCAAAATTTAACTCAGTTAAGATCGTTTTTGGGAATGCTGAATTATTATAGGAAATTCCTCAATATGGTATCAGACGTGTTAGCACCCTTATATGATTTAGAAAAGAGAAACTCATTATTTATCTGGAACAATAAATGTGATGAAGCGTTTAAGCAAGCTAAGCGACTTTTGCTAAATAGTCCCATGCTTGTACACTATAATCCGAAATATCCTATAGTGATAACAACGGATGGTTCACTTTACGCCTGTGGCGCTGTGTTGAGCCATATTGTAGATGGGGTTGAACGTCCAGTGATGTTTGCTTCGTCAACATTTACCTCATGCCAACGAAATTACGCGCAAATTCAGCGAGATGCGTTAGCAATCGTGTATGCGGTCAAAAAATTTCACAATTATATCTTCGGTCGACGATTTGCATTAATCACTGACCATTAACAATTGAAATTAATCTTGGGGGAGAAGGCTAAAGTACCAGCAGTGGCAGCGGCTCGTTTGCAAAGATGGGCTTTGTACTTATCGGCTTATAGTTATGAAATTAAATATAAAAAAGGGGTAGAGATGGGTAATGCAGATGCGTTACCAAGGTTACCACTTGCAAATGAAACGGAAGATATCGACGAAATCCACGGAGTTAGTGCCGTCGGCGATAGTTATTTGCTTGCTGAAGATGAACTTAATGGAGATCCAATAGATGTTTACGATTTGATTAAATACACTAAGATGGACTCAATCTTACGAAAAGTTGTTGAATTGACACAGCGAGGATGGCCGAATACCCAGGTAGAAGATTCATTGAAACCATACTTAAAAAGGAAACATGAAATTACTTTGGACAACGATTGTTTAGTATGGGGATCTAGGGTGATCATACCAACTGCACTACGTAGACTTGTGACGGAAATGTTACATGAAGAACACATAGGCATAGTAACAATGAAGATGCTGGCTAGAAGTCTTTGTTGGTGGCCTGGAATAGATAAAGATATCGAAGAGACTGCAGCAAGTTGTGTAGAATGTGCAACAACAGCGTCCAAACAGCCAGAACAGAAATTTACAGCGTGGACAAAACCAAAGAAAGTGTGGCAAAGACTGCACATAGATTTTTCCCAAAAATCGGGTAAATATTTTCTTATTGTAGTAGACGCGTTAAGTAGATGGATAGAAGTGAAAACAGTACCGAGTACAAATGCTGATAGCACCATCAGTCAATTTAGACGAATATTTTCTGTTTTCGGAATCCCAGAAGAACTGGTAAGCGATAGCGGACCTCCATTTAACGGGGAAAAGTTCAGAAAATTTTGTGCTAGGAATCGTATAAAGCACACACTGACACCACCGTTATATCCACGATCGAATGGTTGTGCCGAACGACAGGTAGCTACAATAAAGCAAGGTATTACTAAAGCCATGAGTGCTAAAACAGAAATTGGAAAAGACTTACAGTTTCGATTGGATAACATTCTATTGAAACATAGAGTAACACCAAATAGTGTGACTGGAAAGAGTCCAGCGGAATACCTTTTTAAAAATATACCAAGAACTAAATTGGATTTTATTAAGCCGAGGGAAAGAAAAGAAGGTATGAAAACCGAATGGATTATAGGACCAAAAAAGACGTTTGTAGAGGGGGGAGAAGTGTTAGTGTTTAACAAACGACATGGAGGGAATGCTTGGGTTCAAGGTAAAGTCGCAAAGGTGGTAAGTCGTTACACTTACTTAGTGAATGTAACTGGAGAAATTCATTATGTTCATGGGGAAGACGAGCAAAATTAAACAATCAGAAATCTTGCCAGAAGTGTCACTTTCAACCTTGGGAGACGAATAGTTTACACAAACAAACACTCAAGAAGTAGAAATGGAGACCAATCAAACGGAGATAAATACAGATGCAAACAGTGAATCATCTAATGAGGCAAATCCCGTTACCCCTAAGTGTAAAGACACTCCAACCTCAATAATTGAATGTCCTATCCTGACAAGACAATCCACTCGCATAAGACGACCTCCCAATAGATTAAACTTATGAATCTTGTATTTAGTAAGTAGTTTTATAAGTAGACCGGAAGAGATGTAGTGTATGCAACTGAGATCACGTATGAGTAACGGATGCGTATGCGAAGCGTCAGTCAGCAGTATGTGACTAGCTGTGAACGAGTGCTAAGCAATAAAAAGTACTGAGTGCGTATACGTGTTTTTTATTGCAAGTAACCCTCTGGTATGTTTGGTGCCCGCTCCGTACGGGCATACATATCAATGATGAACTTGGTGAAAATAAGAGACCTGTTGTATATCTAGATGAAAGCTACGTACATAAAAATTATACTGTTTCAAAGTGTTGGCAGGGCCCTGATGAACATGAAGTTTTGAAAAAAGATGGAGCTGGTCAAATATTGATAATTGCTCATTGTGGAGGTAGTAAGGGTTTTATTCCGAACGGTTTACTTTTATTTAAATCTAAAACAAAAAGTGGCGATTATCACGACGAAATGAATTCTGACAACTTTTCAAAATGGTTTAAAACAAGTGGTACCAAACTTACCAGACAATTCAATAATCGTTATGGACAACGCGCCTTACCATTCAGTACAAATAAATAGGCCCCCTACTTCTTCATCAAGGAAAAATGATATAATGTGCTGGTTACAATCGATGAACATACCATACCATCCACATATGTACAAATGCGAGCTACTAGAAATTGTTAGGAGGTACAAACCATCGCCACAGTATGTAATTGATGAATATGCAAAATCCAAGGGTCATACTGTATTACGCCTTCCTCCGTACCACTGTGACTTGAATCCAATAGAACTAATTTGGAGTATGGTGAAGAGAAAAATAGCCTCTCGTAATATAGGAACAATAAATATGGAAAACCTCATTCACGAGGCAGTAAACGAAATAACTCCAGAATTATGGCAAAAAGAATGTAACTATATCAACAAAATCAGAAATGATTATATGACAAAGGATCAGCTATTCGACAATGAAGAGAGATTTATTATTAATTTAGGTGAATCAGACAGTGATATATAATCTGAATCATATACCGTAAAGTGGGGTTACTTGAATACCCCGGGGCTACATGGACACAACACGTAATGTTAAGGTTAATTTTAAAATGTTTTAATGAAACATTTCTAAGAAAAAATAGAAGTTTTGATGAAATTTATTTCTTATTTTCCTATATTTAATTCAACAAAAAATATATTTTTTACATAAAAATACATTCCTTAATGCTTCAATTCATTTTACGGGGGAACTTGACCGTCTGACATGCAAAGTATGACATTTTCCCTAAAACAGAGTTTAGTGTCCAAGAAGCCCCAAGAACGGGGTTATTTGGACATCACTTTTATTTATTGTATTTATAAGATATTTTCAATGTTTTATAATAGCTCTGTAATCCTAAAGGTTAGGTCGGTACTCTGAACATGTTTCTGATGCTCTAACTTTATTTCTTTGCTTTTAATTTTGAAAAATACGTAAATAACATGTCCAAGTAACCCCATTTTACGGTAGTGATTCAGATTAACCACTTGCGATGGCAAGAAATTTACGGCTGAGCGTACCAGGTGAGTCATTTTTCTACCTGCAACAATGGTCTTACGGCGTGCGTAACACCGTCGCGCTGGCGTTCCGGTAACAAAAGTATCTCGACGTTCAGTGTACGTCCAGCCACCGCAAGTGGTTAAAATAATTTTTAAAAGATGTATGTCTGTGATACATGAATTGTTATTTATGAACATACTTAACATGCCCAGATCAAAGTTTCGCAAAAATCAAAGAAAGCCTTTACGTACAAGTTTGATATTTGGTACAAATAATAACATTGACATATCCAATCTTTATCACTGTAAAAACTTTGATTTATTTTATAAGGGACCCTGCAATCAATAACAACTGTTGCATCTTTAATCATAACTTTGTTCGCTTTGCGACAAAGACCACGGTTACAAAAAAGTTTCAGATTACTATGCTGTTTCAAATTAAATAAAAATTACGTACATTGAATCGCCGTCGAAATAGTTATGATAAAAAATACAACACTTGTTATTGATTGCAGGGTTCCCTACAAAATAAATTAAGGTTTTCATGGTGATAAAGATTGAATATGTTAGTGTTATTACTTGGGACCAAATATGAACTCTGTACGTAAAGGCATTCTTTGATTTTTGCGAGAAATAGTGTTTTAGATGACAATATTTAACACCTTGTATTTCAGTAACCATCATACTTTGATCTAGGCATGTTGGGTTCAATCATCTTATTTTTAAGTGTAGATTCGCTGATATTTATGCTACATACTTACGAAACATCTTGTATATTTTGTATTATAATGAAATCAATAAATATGTATGTAAAGTATAATATTGTTATTTTTAACATTTTGCTCTTTAGTCTTCATAATGGTCACTAGTTTTCTTTATGTTGACAAAATCAAATATTAACAATTAAACAAAAAACCTTCATTTTATAATCTAAAAAGCAACAGTAATAACCTCGCATTCACAATTGTTTACATTATAAATATAAATGTAAAACTTTTGAATTAAGCGCCATAAAATTTTTTCTCTCAGTGCACCTTTCAAAACGATCGTGACGCTCGACCGTCCATGTCGAGTTGGTCGCACTATAGTTGAGTGCAAAGTTTGACATATCGTTCAATGGCGGCAATAGTGGCACATCTCAAAAATCGTAAATATTCTAGTAACTGTTGCATTAAAATCTGACATCTTATACCTTTTGTATCTGCAGGATCGCCACAAAGTTAGTTCATCTCAAATCGAATAAATGACGGATGTGATACTATAACTTTATTTCAGTTGTGACTTATATGTAGCTGCAATAGTGACACAAACTTAGTACGAAGGTAGCGTTGCTACTTATCGATTTCTTTTATTAATCCAACTTCCAAAAATTACACTAGTCATTATGGTTTTTTTCATTTTTGTCTATATTCCAGTGCATAGATATCGCATTTCAAATTACTGTAATTTTTAAAAGCCATTTTCTCCTTTATTACAATTTTTGAGATGTGCCACTACTGCCGCCATTGAACGATATGTCACACTAGCTTAGTGCAAAAAAGGGCAAATTCAACAGAACGCGATGAAATCAAACATAATCATAACATCACTTGTAAGTGTGTTCAAGACTTGATGTTTAAAATGTTTTATACAGCCGTGATGTCGACGGCTGTGCTAGCGTACGGACGATGAAAGCAGGTTGTTGGCGACGTTTCGCGGCCGATAGGCGCCGTACCGAAGTCGTTAATTTACCGATTTGGCCTTGTAGGCATCTAAAAAATCTTTTTTTGTGTCTAAACCGTTTGCCCAACTGAAATTTTATAAGAGAGAAAATAGTTTCTAAATTAATGTAGCTATTCAGAAAAAGAATTGATTGAAAATTATACAGGTTGTTTAAAAAGATTTGGATGGATAACTTGTGGTGAGAGTGTTTCTAAACACCCTGTATACATGCCCAAAAAATGAATAAAATCTAATAAAGATTTTTGGAGTAATTTAAGAAAAACTCACAGAAAATATTATTTTTAAAGACCTCTAATGGCGAAACGAAGCAACTTTGGATATAGATAAGTTAACTTAAAGCGACTTGATTTGAGTCAAGGAATCTGTGGTCTTACGTTGTACTCGCATTTCGGAGACAGCCTATATATTTGCATATTCTTTCTTCACATTATTTCTATAATCGGTAAGTGCTAATTAACTATTAAATTTTGAATCTCATCATTATAAAGTTATGTTTCTTTTTGCCTCTAGCGACAATGCACGATATACGTCTTGCGCAGTTTCCGGTTGTAATGACAAAGAATCCTCTCGTCATCGATTTCCTCAACCTGATAAAGACCCAGAAAGGTTCATGAGGATTGGCAAAGATAAGGTCTATACATCTTATAGGGTTTGCGCGAAGCATTTTACTTCAAGCGATAAATATACCTCAAGGCTATTAAAGGAAACCTGCCTGCCATCACTGCTATTGCCAAGTAATCTTTTGTATAATAAACACTTAAATTACGAAGTTACAATGGAAGCAAGAGGTTGTTAAACGGCAGAAATAATCAAGTTTTTTAATGATTTGTTTTATTCCCTTAATGGGTCAAGTACCTTCAACAGGGAGGGTAAACCCTTGAAAGTAGCAATTTCATGCAGGAGTGAAGATATTGATTTTTGAAGAAAATCGATTTCCTCGCTTGAAAATATGTATTTTTTGGATGGACAGAGAAAAATTATCCCACCAACTTTAAAAAATTTCATTTTTACTTTAAAAAATTTTATTAAGTTGTCAACATTGTTACAAAAAATGGGATTACATTATTTTTTTGCGCGACGATTCAACCAAGATTCTTTAGAGAACTTTTTTGGGCAAGTTAGACAGCACATAGGTAAAAGCGAAATGTTAACATCGTATTTAGTGTTGCAATTTGTGTTTATTAGTATCCATTGACTGGAATATTGTCACGTATGTCCAGAAATAAGTGGAAAGATGAAAGGCTTTAGAGCCTTTACTAGCATCGCAAGGTGTAGATTTGCTGAAGATGTGAGGTTTCTTTTCATGTGCTTATTCACAATATTATTTTGTTATTAAAAATTGTTTTGTTATTAACCACCGCCAGAATAAGATCGACGAGAATAAAGTTGTGTTAGCAGTTGTACTGGACAACGTCCTTGAGTTGTTCTCTAAACCCTTTTGTATTTTTTAAGCTGTATATGATGAAATTGAACAAAAACAAACAGGCTACAAGCAAAATTTGTTTTTGTTTAATTTTATCATGAATGGTTTTGTAACAAACAGGAGTAATATTTTATTTTAAAAATTTTAAAAATTCCCACTTTTGCTCATTAGCGTCAAATGCGGTACGGGTTGAACTAAAAACAAAGTCAAAACTAAAAGTCGGAAGTCGGCCATCTATATTAGTATATTATATTTAATCTGTGATCCAAATTTTGAAAAAATAGAAATTCATTCTGCTTAGTTTTAGCCAAAGAATACGTAAGTAACGGTGTATACAGGTGTCCTGTTTTTATTGTTCGATACTTTACTGTCGTATTCTCCGACTGAAAACAAACAAAAGAGTACTAGTGATCCTAGGTCCGAAAGTACTTCGTTTTCATGATATTCAAGGTTTTAATTTCACATGTTAACCCATTATTAACTTTATTACAGTGAATTATTTAAATTAAATTATATTATTAAACCGTTGCGATGGTTTCTATAAGCTATTGTATCTAACTAGTGTGGTCTAACAATGAGAATTCATCGAAACCATAGTAACGAGCTAATAATTTAATTTAAGCCATTCACTTCGATTATGTTAATGATAGGAAATCGTGTGGAATTAAACTTGAAATTAAACTATATCTTGAAAAGGAATCACTTTTGGATCCACGTTCATTAGAACTTTTTCACTTATTTTTAGCCAAGGAATATGCAAGTAAAAGATCGGACAATCAAAACGGGACACCTGTATACTTGAATAGAATGTTTATGGAATATTAGTTCGCTATTCCTTTATCTGATTGCATTTTAACATTGATTTACGACATTTGTTCTCGTATATCTACTTTGTATGGTTTTCTCGATTTATACAACTACTTTCTTTCTAATACGTAATAAAGCAATTTCCCAATTCCTTTAAAAATTAAAGTCTATCACAACCTATTATTTTAGCGATGTAACTTTTTCTTTCAAACGTACAATTTTCCAGATGTGTTGACGTGTACCTACTTTATTTCGAATTCGTCTTTTTGTTATCAATGTTTGGAAATTACATATATCGAGTAGCATATTAAGTGAATGCATAGATTCTTTAACATCACAGATGAATAAATAATTTAAAACGACACGCTTTTGAAATTGAACCGTTAATCCGTAATTATAGCTTTGTCCTTTTACTTCCTCATTTCTTACTAATTCCCAGACTTGGTTTTCTTTTAAAGACCTTTTTCCTTCTTCTATTGCTTTAAACCAATTTTCTCCATATTGTCCATTCACAGCTTCGTCATATGTTAAGTAAACATAGTCTCTTAGTTTAACTGGCGGTTTTCTTTTCCTTTGTTCTCTTCTGTTAGAATTTTTCTCATTTCCTTCTTCTATACCTTCCCTAATTCATTCTTCTAGATCTGTCTCACTTTCTTCTTCATTTTCCTTTTCATTTTCTGCTCTTATTTCTTCACTTTCTAATTCCATTCTTATTTTAATTGGCTCTGCTATTTCCTCTGGAGTCTTAAATACGACATCACGACGTATTGTTATCTTTCTTTTTTCCTTATCCCACAATTTATAACCATTAGGAGGATATACTACAAAATTATACTTTTTACCTCTTTCATCAAGTTTCTTAATATATCCAAGAACTTTTGCGTAAGCTTCACAACCAAATATTTGTAATACGGACAAATCAGTTCTTTTATTATTCCATATTTCATAAGGAGTCTTCTTAACTGCTTCCGTTGTACTTCTGTTCAATATCTATGCTGAGGTTCTGACTGCTTCTCCCCAAAACGATTTATCTAATTCAGAATCAAAAATTAATGATCTTGCTTTGTCCATTATTGTTCGATTTAGACGTTCAGCTCTTCCATTAAGTTGTGGTGTATGTATTACTGTATTGTCCATTATTATTCCTTTTCTTTTGTACCACTCCACGGCTTCTTTATTTAAGTATTCTTTACCATTGTCGCTTCTTATCTTTGACACTTTCAGGTTCTTACTTCTTTCCATTTCTTCTACATACTCTTTTAGATAATCCAATGCATCATTTTTGTGTTTTAGTAGATAGACAACTGTATAGTGACTAAAATCATCAAGTATGGTCATGAAGTATCTTTTACCATCCCAAGTTGTATAAAATTTCAAGTATTCTTGTTGCTCTTGTCCTATCGTTTTTAAATGGTAGTCGTACCTGTTTGGCTTTTAAACATATATCACAAAATAATTCATCGACGAAATCCCTTTTATTTATGCTTATTCCAGTTACCATATCTTCATTTATCATCTTCTTTAAACTCTTCATATTTATGTGTCCCATTTTCTTATGTACTATAATACGATCTCAATTTACACTATGGAGAGAAGGATGCAAGAGCGCGCTTTCTCCCCGTAACTTTACCGAGTAGGCCCGAGTGGAGTACAATGAAAGGGAGAACCGGAGTTTCAAGCGGTTCTCGCAAACGCAAAGGTCTTCCGGCAACAACGCCGTCGTAGACAGGCCCGCGGTACCTCGCTGTTTTAACTTTTTCGGTCAGACTTTTGGCCTTTTTTAAGGTCTTACGGGAAAAGCGAGGTGTTTATTCACCAACCACAATCATTGGTTGTAGTTTTAATCATATTTTATACATATTCGGATGTGGCGTCACAAATTCGCCTTCATTGTTGCAAATTTATTATTTAAAGTCAAGTTTTTATGAACATTCATCGTTTAATTTTATCAGAAATGAACAACTCCTTCTCTCCATGGTGTAAATTGAGACCGTATTATAGTACCTGTTTGGCTTTTAACCACTTGCGGTGGCAAGAAATTTACGGCTGAGTGTGCCAGGACGGTCGAGTAGAAATCCCGACCCAATTTCCCCTCCTAAACGCGCCCGCGAGACGTATCATTACGGCTGAGACTGTCAGAACGGCAAGTACAAATCACTCGCGAGCGCGTTTGGTAGAGAAACGCATCAACTGATAAATTAACCTGTTAACCGGGTCGATGGATTGGAATTACATGTGATCATGACGAATATATACGTCATACCCGGTTAAGGGATTAACCTACGCATGAATACTAAATTTATTTATTAATAATCTATAAGAATATGAGAATACTAAATTTATTCATTAATAATCTATAAGAATGTGTTATTTTTTAAAACAGCTTGGAATGTTGGTCATTAGAACTTTTTTATTTATTTTTAACAACTTGCGATGGTCGGACGTACACTGTACGTCGAGATGCTTCTGACACCAGAACGCCAGCGGCGTGCTACGCACGCCGTCAGGCGATTGCAGCGTAGAGAGATACTAGTATCTCTCTACGCTGGCGATTGTTACCCGAACGCTAGCGATGTACTTCGTACGTCGTCGGGCGATTGTTGCAGGAAAGAGCATGCGCGGCACGTCGACTATTAATGACCTTCTTTACCGACGCATCGTTTTTCGCGTCACTTGAAATACGTAAAATGGAAAACGATAATAAATGAATGCTATTATTTGCACAAATAAAAGGAGAAGAAAAGACAATGTAGAATCTGATCGCGATTTAGACGAAATTCTTATTTCACTTCGGAAGAGCCGTTCAATTATGTCTGATGACGATACATCATCTAATACATTTTGTGGTAAAGCAGTAAGAATTTTTTGCAGCGGATTTATAATTTTTAAAGTTCTTTTTTAACTTGCGGTATTTAAATTGCATTTTCTTTCATATGGAAAAAACTAAACGTGTTAGAAAATTTATCTTTGGTGAAAATAAAAATTAAATTTCAACCTAAATCAACATAAAAATTTCAAATCTTAACCCTTAAAAATCTTTTATCCGGACATTGTGGACATAATATATACAGGTGTCCCGTTTTGATTGTCCCATCCTTTACTGGCGTATTCGTTAGCTAACACGTTGACTGCCACGCGGTTTTATAACGACTCTTTCCACTCTTCGTAAGTACTCTTTTTCTTAAAACTGTGGTGTTTCGAAATTTTTCTCTTATTAACTAAACACCTACAATTTTCAATTTAAAACAAAAACGAAAAGGTATTTACTTTTTACAACTCAAAAGCTAGAGAAAGACGTAGGGATTTCTTTTTAATTAATTTTTTTGCAGAAATGGTGGGCATATTATAAAAGCTTTGCGTTTTAGTCTAAAAAAATATCTACTAAATTGTTTATAGTTAAAGAACTACATTTGATATCAAAAAATCCTATGTCTTTATCTAGATAATGCTACTTGGAAGGTGCAGTTAAAATTTCAAGTAAATCGGTAAAGAATTGTATGAGTTATGTTTCCGGCCGTTTAAAAAAAAGTGGTTTAGAGAAAAACGCATTAAAAGTTTGTTTTACCTGTACCGAGCAGACGTTATCGGACAACATTCAGAATCAAAAGACAGGCATTTAAAAACTGTTCCCACTTATAACTGACATTGCATCTTATTTTTAAGACCATAAGGCACTTTTTAGCGCAAAAAACAAAAATTCGATTTTTTGAAAATTCTAGAGTGGTCTAACCCCTTAAAAAAATAAATAGTAAGAAATTTTATTGATTTTTTTTTATTCTTTCTGTATATGTAATAAAAGTTTGAGGTTAGTAGTAGTAATCTATCCCGGTAAGGTTTTGGAGTTCGAATCCTTGTTCATATCATACTCCAGCCACGAAATTTTTGAGGTTAGGATGTATTAAAAAAACTTACGTTTACACTGGAACAGGTAAAAATGTACTTTCGCAGTTTGTCAGAGTTTATTAATTCTTTGCTATGGACGTTTACAACGTTATTGTTGCTTGAACATAATCTACAGAGCTCGTTGCACATCACGTTTGAATTTACTTCCATTTTTCTTACATTTTTAACCTTACATTAAATTTTAGTATGACATTCGGAGTTTCTTTTAGGTAACTGTTAACCAGGGGGCTGACACTAGATACGAAATACGTAGATCACATATGTAGTTCAAGGAGAGCAATCATAGATGGCGCTCCCGTCCAATACTCGGAAACATTAGGAATTGTTCGTTTTACCGCGGTTAAATAATTGTTATAATTATAACATATTAATTAATCCCATATAGACGAAAGTAATGTTATAGAAATATTTATCGTTATAATTTAAATCTGAAAATATTCGCAGTCAAAAAACATATTTCCGTTCGGTATTTTCTACACGTACGTTGTTTGACAGTTTTTCACCATGTGCCCGCCAATAATATCCAACAAATACATTGTCACCCGAACAATACAAAGCTCTTAGAAGACTGTTAGGATGGTCTGTTTTCTTAAAATGGTTAAAAATAATTGGCCAGACAGATCTGCCGGAGTACAGTCTCTCACAGTTGAGGAGTGACTATGCAAAAGTCGATAAATCCATAATATCTGAATTTAAGTAAAAGAGAAAAAACGCTAAAATTAATTTTTATAATTCTGGTTAGATCATTTTCAATCAGTACAGGTTGGTTTCAATGCAATGATAAAAAATGACATACATTTACAGCACTTCAGTACCAGATAAGTTTTTTATTCAACTGTTTAGAATGGATTTATCGACTTTTGGTTAACTGAGGCGCGGATTTATCTAGTTTTGTTTAAGCAAATTTAATTACCTCTCTTATACCAACTGAAATATACATTATTTCTAACATTATCTCTGTCATTTGGATTTATTATACAAAAGGAACATTAGAAGTAAGAACTATTATAAACTATTACGAAAATATGAATATTTCTAAATGTGAGCACCAATATCCTCTTCCAAACAATCACATTCGCTTATTTCTTCTTCTTCTTCACCTATACTTTCTCTATATAAAATATTTTTATACCAGGCCAAATCTTTTTCGTCTTCCCATCCTTGACCAAATTCTTGTTCCAACAAGTATTTTAAGGATTTCTTCTTTTTGTCTTTAATAGGACGTCCTAGTTCGATTACCTCTAAGTTAACTTCAGATTCCTTCTTTCCTTTCTTTAAAAAGGTCTTCGGTTTTTCTAACAAATATTCATACCGAAAATTTTGAAAAGAAGTAATAGAAATGGAAGGTTGGCGGTCATAACTTTTTTGAAGAATTATTCTTTTTTTATCTAATATTCCATCTACTTTCTTTAAGATACTGCTTAGTTCCTTTACATTGTAGAGAAACCATTCAGATACAAGCGCTTTTACTTTACCAAATCTTGAATAAATTTCTTCATAACCTTCTTTTACTTTAATGGTTGAATGCTTTCTTAATTCTTTTTCAACTCTACCGAACACTCTGTCGGCTGGCAAAAAACTGTGTCCCCTCACCGGAAATATAACTCGAATTTCCTGTAATGTTTTAGGCGACTGACGTAAAAGCCAGTAATAGAGGGCATGTACTATATGGGAATTTTTGTTTTGGCCCCCACAACCATTACAAAAAAGCCGAAGAACTTTTATTTCCTTTAAATCTAAAGAGTTCAGATAGGCCAGAACAGCCGAAGAGACTTCTATCGATCCCCTACCTGCCAAGTCTTCAGTCCATGTATAAAATACCGGGTGTTTTGAATGTAAATCCACACACGTAAGGACATAGAAGCTTATCTGCTGAGCATAGAGAGCGTCATTTATCGGGGTGCGTGGCAAAGGTTGCACTTGTTGCATATCAAAGCAAAAGGACAATGAGTTAGGAACTTCTTCCTTCATTAATTCATAAAAAGCATTTGCTCGTTTCTTATGAATGCGAATTTGTAGTATGTGCTCATTTTTTTCGACGGGTCAGTTTGAATTTTGATTTTATGCTTTAGCCTATTACATAAGGCACAAGAATCAGATGCTGGTGAACTAAATCCTATGTTAAATTTAGTTCGAAATATTACTTTAAACATTGTTAAACCACAACGATCAGCGGCATTAGAACATTGAGAGTTATACTGTTGGTGCAGTTTGTTTATGTTTAGATAAGCTGGCAGGTATATTCTTTTGGATTTAGATCTATTATAGTGGCTTTCATGACCTCTTAGATTTCCAATAAAGTCGCTAATCTTTTCTTTCTTATTTTGTGTTTTATGAGAGATCCTATCGCCTCCTCTGCGATCTTTAAGAACTTCATGTCTATTCATCTTTTTACATATAAAGTTAACACGGTCTTTACTTATGCCTAATGCTTTGGTAAAGAACTTCAAACAAACTCTAACAGCTCTTTTGGATTGCTTTGGACGTAAATGATACAAAGTGCTAAACTGGCGATTTTTTGGGTTTTCATTCAAAGTTCGTTTTCTTTCTACTGGTTTCATGGTTATTTTGTAACTTATTTTTAAGCCTTGTTCAGTTTTGTTTAATGTACTATATAAATGTTGGCGTAAGTATTTAATATCAGTCAATAATATTTTAGTACAGCCAAAGCTTTTCCTATCATGCTTGCATGGTCTAACAAATTGTTTAAGTTCTGGATCTTTGTCAGCGTACCTACAAAGTATATACAAGTGTAATGTAACTACCAGTACTTCTATAAACTCCCGATCTTTAATAAATTAGATAAATTTAATAATAGCTTTCTTACTTTTTTTTCTTTTTCCAGGTTTCTTTTACACGATTTCGGTACTTTAACCCTCGAACCACTATTACCCTCTTTTACAGAAATATCAACACTAATATCATTCATATTCACCAACAACTTAATACTTTGAACGTCACAATGTTTGCATGAATTCTGTGAACGGACAATACAAACAAACAGTGTGACGAAAAATCGTACTAATGGGGGACATTGTATTAACCAGCCAACTAGAAAATTTGTTTTTATTGCAATTTGGAAATATCGAGTTTTGTTTAACCAGTCTTCGGATTTATCGACTTTTGAAAAGCCGACAAGTTTATGTAGGGATTAAGAAGAATTGAATGGGATTTTCTTAATCTCAGTATACCTAAACGTATATATAATTTACGGGGTATAAAAATTAGGAGTTATCTCATAAAAAATAAAAAATGGATTTATCGACTTTTGCATAGTCACTCCCCAGTTATTCCGAAGATGTTACCAAGTATGTGAACAAGATGTTAAGGATGTCACATCGGAGAAGATATAAAGGTAAATGTTTATTGCACTCTAATTAGATATAATATCTGATATATAATATCTATAGCATACTTTTGAATTATTTAAAGGGTAAATAAATAAGTGTTTTATTATTTTCAGGTTGCAAAATACGGTCGGTAAGGGAAAGAGAGCGCCACATGAGGTTGAAGAGTGCGGCAAAGTGTTTACGGTATGGTAGGAAACGAATCCGTTCATTGTCCCAATCCTGTAGACACTGCAATGTCGATGTCTTCTTCCCATCCACCCTAACCAACATCCAAAATATATATTGCTTACCTAAAACTCTTCGCATTTTTATCATTGCCCACCTGCGAAATTTCCATATAACCAAAATGAACTATTGTTATTATTATTTTTTGAATTAGTTTTTATAAGTACCATATACTTGTATATTTCTATTATGCATTTTAGCTATATAATTAATTTATTTTGTTATAATTAAATGATTTTTTTATATTGTACACTTGTTTTATTTTCTTATTTATTTGAACACAAAACAGTAACGTGTAGGTTTAAAATTATTTAAACTCGCCATTTTCCCGCCTTGTTCGGTATGAGTTCAGGGAGAGCAATCATAGAGGTGCTGTAAGCAGTCCAAATTTTTAGCATTGCGTGTCCAGTCTTAATAGGTATTGGTCTGTGCTGTTAACTTCGTAGATAGAAAGAGTTTTTTTTTTTGATATTCTCAACTGTTACTTTTTCTCCCTTCAATCAAGGTCGGTAGATGGCAGTGTATATACCAACGATCTGGCAACGTCGCTCGCTACGCTCTCTCTGGATGGAGCATGAGCCGGTTTGTTTTGTAATACACATAAACAGTAAACAAAGCGCCCTCCTATCCTCATGTTTGTAAACAGTTGAGTGTTTATGTTTATGATCTGAGTTTTCAAACGTAATCTATGAAGTCTTATTCTAAATTTGCATTTTCAAATATCGAAAATACTTGATTTCACGATTAAAAGTTTGTTATTTCATTACCTTACCAAGTCCCAAGTTATCAAATTAATGTTTATAAATAAATCTACGGTGTTTGTAAACACAAAATCAGCAAGATGGCGGCATTCATCCTTGTTACAAAACAAACCGGCAGAATACAATAGCAATGCTCCATCCAGAGAGAGCGTAGCGAGCGACGTTGCCAGATCGTTGGTATATACCATAGGCCTATACCAAGGATACTGGACTAACAGGATGGCTCAATCCCATAAGATGTGTATACGCCGAAATTTAGTGCGCAGCCACCAGTTTGACGTCACTTGTGGTTTCAATCGAGTGTAAGATAGAGAGTCGACTGTAAGACAGAAACCACAGACACGCTAAGCTTGAGAGTGACGTTAAGGGTGGCGGGCGATTATCGCAGAATATTAATGTGATGCTTAATTGCGATGCTTAATTGGGCATCACGTTAGTCCAGTGTTCTTAGGTCTATACTATTGAACAGGTTTATAGAATATACTGCCATCTACCGATCTTGCCTCCAATAACGCCATACATGATACTTTCGTTTATCTACAATAGATGGCGCGTTAGGAATCTTAATTTGTAATATTTTAAATTTATTTTTAATTTAATATTATCATTGTTTATAAATGCATAGTTGGTCAACGCTCTGTAATATGTGGTTCGTATTCCAACTTTAAGGCCGTGTAAAGTGCTGCCCCCCGACCTATTATATGTGAAACACAGGAAATGAATGAATTTCTGGTCTCTCTCGTCTCAAGTCGTTTCAACTGGGAAACTTGTATCTGGGAATAAACGAACGACCACAAAACTTATACCTGCTCGAACCTTTTAATATGTAAACAAAGTCAAAGGTCTTTTCGAACTTCTAGCATACAAAAATTACAATTTTTGTTCGCTGCTTGGTCTTGTTCCAATCAAATTTCATAAAATCAGTACTGCAATTTTAATATATTAATATTAATTATTATTTTTATAAATAATGATATGTAATGGGATCCCATAAATTTATGTTAGTGCCTACACATGAACACAATTACAGTAGAACTTTGCTAATCCGTCGTCACATTTGGGACTGGAGGTGTTGGTCAGATCACAAAAAAGGTCGGATTGTCGAAAGTACAGATAATCACGTACTTAAAGTCAAATAAACAATCTCCCAACATAAAAATAATTTGTCTAAGGCGGACAATCACGGTCGGATTAACGGGGGTGCCAGAACCGAGCACAGATTAGCGAGGTTCTACTGTAATTCTTATGATCCACATTGTTCATAAATTATTTCGATTTTGGCTTTACCCAGTTACGACCCAACAATTGGCAAAATTTGGTTTTTAATTTATAGGTTGAATTTTTGAGGGTATTGTTACCTTATCAAGCGTTATATTTCACATTTTTTTTTTGCTTTCAATCCTTCCCTAAGTGTACTTAAATATAATAACCACTACCACGTTTTAAAATGAAATTCTTTTATGGAATTGAAAGTCACTTTAGCAAAATATTTTCTAGATAACTAAAACTGTTCTGAATATTTATCAAATGTATGTGGAGCAGTGTAAAAATCAGAGATATATGCAAAATGTAACTCTACGTGAACTAACCCTCTCCCCAAACTTTCAATCTTCTAACACGAATAGTCATGCAGAAAAAGAATTAAAAACGATTTTTTTCGCTTCCGTGGGTGGCGGAAATCCTCGTCCTAATTTATCCGACACGTTAATAAGAATTTATGTTCTCTTTATAATTACTGTTTGAAATGATATTGATGTATTGTTGCGTAAAGGGTTTTTATAACGATTATTAAGGCAGGTATGTAGAATAAGCCTTTAAGGATTACGACGAAGGTACAACTTGTCAGATTAAGAAACAGACTATCGCTGAGATGCGTATGGAGAGAAGTGAGATCGCATTCGGAGCAAAAAGGATGCAGCGTACGCACGCTAAAGAATAAGAGATTATTCTTTTCATTCATTCTCTTCGAACTATTGATTATAAAAATAATTAAAATAATTATAGAGATATAAATTAGGTAGCACGATTAATAACATATGAAGTATTCTTTATCATTAAATACAGAGGTTTTAAAAATTTTTTGAAAGGGATGAATAAGGAACGAATTCTTCCCATACATCGTTAAGAAATAAGTAAAGACCAAGGGAGACAAAGCTCTAAAAATAGTAGGCAAATAAATAATAATAAATGTAAACAATTACTAATACTAATATTCTACACACAGCAATATTGTATACAATCACTTAAATATTTAAATTCAAATATTCATTTAGGCAACTCAAAGAACAAAAGTTTCCACTACTTTTGCTTGATAGTATTTTAGTAGTAAATTTTAATGAATGGGCACATTTCAGTAGCACGCCCCCTGGGCATCAGTAAACGAACTAAACCGCGTTGACCAACTATGCATTTATAAACAATGATATTATTTATCATTTGGAGAGTTAACAAAGATATATGATCGTTGTCAAGGAACATTATTTGGGTTAAATTACTGAAAACTAAAGGAAAAACTTTAGGAGATATTCAAATTATGTTGTTTAAATTTTAAAAAAATATTTTAAATTTTTTTAAGGATTTATTACTATAAAATATATTTAATTTTTTTACATTTAAAATTTTTTATGTCTAATTTATTTTGAATTTAATTATAAAATTTATTTTAAATACAAAAGAAAACATAATAGAACGGTTTAAAACTATTTAACATAAATAGAAGTAGTAGAGTATGTTTGTACTTAAATGAAATAAAATAAAAATTTTTAAACTCTTCTTAAGTTAAATTCAAATTAAATAAGGTAAGGTGGGTAAGTGCAACCCAAAAAATGGTAAATTTAACTACCATTCATTACAACATCAGTAATGCTTGCTACTTGATTTTTTTCTTTTGCTGGTATAACATAAGGCATACTCTAGATCAGGGGTGGGCAACCTTTTGTATAGTGGGGGCCAGATTACGATTTACTTTTTGTGCGCGGGCCGGAGTAGAAAAATGACAAATTTTTGTTACTTATATGTTTCTTTTTTATATGAAAAACAAAGTTAATTATTAGATCTTCCAGATTTCTTGCTTTTCTTGGTAGAATTACTGCACGGAAAGCATAGGATCTGCTTATTTATTGTTCTTGTTAAAAGTCTCGCGGGCCAGATTAGACCCTCATGCGGGCCGGAGTTGGCCCGCGGGCCGGAGGTTGCCCACAGTTGCTCTGAATCAGAGGTGGGCAACCTTTTGTATAGCGGGGACCACATTACGGTTTACTCTTCGTACCCGGACCGGAGTAGAAAACTGACAAATTTTCTTGTTACTTGTAAAACTAAAAGAAAGATCTAACGCAATAGTGGTAAAACTCTTTCTTTCATTATTTCTTTCTATCACAAATTTTTAACTTAAAATAAAAATTATTTATTGTTCTTTTGAAAGATCTCGCGGGACGGATTAGACCATCACGAGGGCCGGAGTTGACTCGCAGCCGGCGGTTGCCCACCGTTGCTCTAGATCAGTGATGGCGAACCTATGACCCGCGGGTCAGACACTGACCCACGCAATCCTTTTAAGCGACCCACACTTTGATTTTTATAAACTTTTTTTATGTCCTGGTATAGGGGATAGACAAAAATATTTTAAGAACGTTTATACATTGAGGTTTAATATACAGCCAGCAATATATGACTTTACTGTGCCCCCAAGCATTCCCTTTTTAATTAATTGTTACTCTCGAAAATTGCTCAATTGATGACGATGAAAGATGTTTCATAGTCTTTATAATTGAATCGGTCATATCAAAAACCGCATTAGTCACGTTTTTCTCAAAAATGCTTTTTTTGCTGCGAACGCTTCCTCAAAGGTAGACGCATATTCTGGGTAAAAACCAAGTAAGTCAGTACATTCCTTCCTTTTCAAACAATAGCGCGTAATTGACGTTCATTGCTTAAATAACATAAGTCAGTGACCTAAGTTCATTCATTTTTATCAAATGACCGTGATTTTGGAGTTATAAAAAAAACTGTGCGAAAACATGATCGCATCTACGTCCCAGAAGAATACATTAATTTTGTTTCGAACTCCAGTTCAACATTTACAGTCAAAGAAGTAAAAACTGAAGATGTTTTGAATTATCAGAAATGGTGGCCAACTTTATACAAAGAAAAATGTTCATCAACAGAATCGTACAGTAAATGTGTTCCAAAAGAACAAAAAATAATATTTTCTCCTTCGACATATATGAGTTTTTATTATGATTCAGATAAAAAAGGTACATTCATAGCCGAGGAATTTATTGATGGATTCATTAAACATTCATTCATATTGATGAAAAAACTATTAACTCCTGTGTCACTTCTATTAGCTAAAGCTTATGATTTGAAAGTGCCAATTAATAGTAAAAAATTAGATGATTTAAAGCGAATTCAGGATAGCATTCTGGAAGAGCATATGCCATTTTATCAAAACATATTTAGCTGGCCAACTGCAAATGTTGAAGTTAATTCTGATGAGAATGATGGAGAATATGATTTCGTACCATAATGATAGTAAAACATGAAAATGTAAACATGTCACATGTTAATAAGATAATGTTTAAGTGTAATTTTCAATAATATTGATTAAAAATATGATTTATATGACTGTTTTGTCCAAATTATATACCATCTAACCCTGTTCCTTGCTAAAACAACATAAGTCAAGAACAGTTTTTCAGGTTTTTTTATTATTATTATTCATAAATTATAAAGATTATTCGATATTTCAATCTTTTAAAGTTCCAACACTATAATCAGCCCAAAAAATTCCTTCAAAACTCGCTTACTTGTGAATGACACAGTTTTTATTGATTCCTGAAAAATTCTAATTGTGTGACTTATGCGGTTTTTGAAATGACCGATTCAATTGCTAGTTTTGTAATAGAAAATAAAGTTAACCATAGAAAACAATCATTAACGGCTTTAAATGTTCAATTAACGATTTTTAAAATATAAAAAATATTTAAAATATCATTGATTTTTGTTAATGTCGTGGTGAAAATGATGCGGTTTTTCCTGACATTCCCAAAATGAATCATACTTTCGAATAAATTACAGAACAGCATTTGTTCTAAAATATTTGAAAAAATTTGAGAAACCTGACCGAAAATCGTTGAATTTTTTCACTACATCGTTGTTCATCGATATTTTTGGTTAGGTGCAACACGTCGAGGTGTGGTTTTCACCGAAAAGAATATGTAATATTAGTGTATTTAACTTCTTGTGGAAAATTCATAATTTATATGGGTATATTGAAGAATGCGGTCTAGCGGTGATATACTAAATTGCAATCATCACAAGTGATATTGGATTTCATGTTCAAGAAAAGCTATATTCCGCAACACCAAGTTAATTGCATTCAGCTCTATTGAAAATATTGATATTCACTTACAAAAACATTTTCGTCACTTTATTTTTTAGAAAAAGGACAAAAATGTTTAATGAGAAAGATTAGAATTTATTTTAATTTACAAACAAAAGTGAATAAAAAGTAGACATATATTTTCTGTTATATTAATATAATAGAATTCAGAGAAAAAACACATTTTTTAATTTAATTGTAAGATGGCGATTACGTTCGAAAATAGATCACTTCAAAACTATGTTCATTAGGACTTTTTTATTTGTGTTCAGTCAAGTTATACGCCAATAAAGAACAATCAACACGGAACACCTCTATATTTATTAATAAATAATATAACTATCTTTATATTACATTTTATTCCACACTCAGTTCAGGAGAACTGATGTTATCCTGGTGATATTATTTTTAATCGATTTCCTTTTAATTTGATCTTCACATATTAAAAGTTTTAAAACTTTCTTTTAAAACTAAAAGAAAAAAGATCTTTTACTCCTAGAAGTAAGAACCCAAGAAATTAATTTATAAAAACAAATTCCTCTTTTACAAGTGACTTTTAAGTCACTAGTGACCCACAAGCCAGTATAAGCAAAATATAATGAACAAAATTTGATCCATTTCTTAAAAAGATTCGCCATCACTGTTCTAGATAATGAAAGATACATATTTGATTAAATAAAGTAATGCTGAATAAATTTTTATTTTTTTAATTTTATTCGTTGTGGACGCACTTGCCCCGCTAATCTGGAGCAAGAGCGACTAAGGCCTCTTTCTTCGAACAAAATACTTTGATTAACAAATGGAGCCAATACAATCTAATATGAAAAATATTCTTTATTGTGTATCGAAGCGAAAATCATTCATTTGTAAGATATCGAATTTAGTCACTTTTATCTGCCGGGGCATAAGCAATGGAAATAAAGATTGGGGCTGTTGCCGAAAAGCAGATTCGTTCAATAGTGCTCAGCATTACATCAAAAACTGTTTGCTTAAGAGGGACGTAAAATAATTAATTGTATTACTTTCAAAAACGTTCAAGAAATTATTACAATGTTTCATCTCTTTCATCAACAACTTTTCACTACTGTCTATACCTTGTATGCAATAAAATCTGATATTGAAAGAATATGAGTATTATTTAGAGATGTGCTTTCTAAAAGTTGACTATCAGCGCCATCCTTATCGCGATTTACATACCAAACAATTTCACTAATACAATGGGAGTTAAGCTTCTATAATATTTTTTCTATGAGGGCTTCTCATCCGAATGACTAAGACGATGCATGTTTAGTCTGTATTTTCGCCGGAAACGTTTTCCGCACTCGGTGCACTCAAATGGTTTGGTATCCGAATGAATAAGCCGATGTCGATCTAGTGAATATTTATGTCGGAAGGGCATTTTGCAATCGGGACATTCAAAGGGCTTAGCATCTGAATGAACAACTGAATGTTGATCTAGGTTATATTTTAACCGGAAACGCATTCCACATACGGTGCACACATGTGGCTTGCCACTCGAATGGAGAAGACGATGATCGTTCATGGCATCAAGACTGCAGAAGTGTTTTCCGCATTCAGAGCACTCGGAACACTCGTACGGCTTTTCACTCGAATGGACAAGCCGGTGTTCATGCAGATCGCTGAGCTGGGAGAAACATTCTCCACATTCGAGACAGTTATAAGATTTTTCACTTGGGTGAGTAAGTTGATGCGTTTTGAGATTATAGAGTTTGTGGAAACGTTTTCCGCACTTGGTGCACTCGTACTGCTCTTTACTCAAATGGATAAGGCGATGTTCTTTCAAGGTAGTATGATGGCGGAAATGTTCTCCGCACTCAGAGCACTCGTACGGCTTTTCACACGAATGGATAAGGCGATGAGCTTTCAAGGTACTATGATGGCGGAAATGTTTTCCGCACTCGGAGCATTTATGCGGCTTTTCCTCCGAATGGACAAGCCGATGCTGATTCAGACCGCTGAGCTTTCTGAAACATTTTCCACATTCAAGACACTTGTTAGGTTTCTCACTTGAATGGATAACTCGATGCTTTTTGAGATTACAGAGCTTATGGAAGCGTTTTCCGCACTCGGTGCACTCATAAGGTTCAACACCCAAATGAACACTTTGATGCATTTTAAGAGTCTTGAGTAGCTTAAAGTGTATTCCGCACACGGAACACTTATACGTCTTTTTCTTATCCGAATCGACAAACTTACGTTTTTTTACATACGATTTTTCATCGGAATTAGAAGAAATCTTATTTGTATTCACATTTTCATTCATACTGCCATTTGAATTTTGTATTTTTAATTCATTCTTATTTGTGTTTACATTTTCATTCATACTATTATTTGAAGGTTGTATTTTTAATTCATTCTTATTTGTGTTTACACTTTCATTCATACTATTATTTGAAGATTGTATTTTTAATTCGTTTTTCTTTAATGGATCCGAATGGACACACTGATGATTTCTCAGACTCCTGGGTGCCCGGAAACATTTTCCACATTCGAGACATTTATGAGGTTTCTCACCCATATGACTAAGCCGATGCACGTGGAGGTGGGGTTTTTGTCGGAAGCGTTCTCCGCATTCGGTGCACTCATACGGTTTGGTATCCGAATGAATAAGCCGATGTCGATCTAGTGAATATTTATGTCGGAAGTGCATCTCGCAATCGGGACATTCAAAGGGTTTAGCATCTGAATGAATAAGTGAATGTCGATCTAGTATATATTTTAACCGGAAACGCATTCCACATTGGTTGCACACATGTGACTTCTCACCAGTATGGACAAGGCGATGATAGGTCATTTTAGTTAGATTGCTGTACTGTCTTCCGCACTCGGGGCACTTATGCTTTACCTTTAAATGGATACGCTGATGCCTATACAGATCGCTGAGCCGGGAGAAACATCTTCCACATTTGAGACACTTACAAGATTTCTCACTTGAATGAATGCGTTGATGCGTTTTGAGATTATGGAGTTTATAGAACCTCTTTCCGCACTCAGTGCACTCATGTGCTTTATCTGAATTCACATTCTCATTCAAATTATTTGAATTTTGTATTTTTAATTTATTTTTCTTTAATAAACAATCTTCCAAAACAATAACTACTTCTTTAGTTATCATATTCTTAAATTTATCCAGATTTACTTCATTTTCTCTCCGTCTAAGTTTATTTCCTTCCTCTTTTTCATTTAAAATTTCCTCATTTAATTCATTTAAAGGGTCTTCGTCGTTTGAGATATATTCTCTTTTTAACACTTCTTCATTTTTCCCTAACTCTACATCTTCCGGTAAACCATCTACCATAACAATTTCTTTTTTAATTGTTAAATCTTCAAATTCATCTGTATTCAATTCAATTTCTTCTTTTACTTGATGTACCTCCGTTTCACATATTTTAACAATATTTAAATCAAAACTTATTGGCATAATTAATTCAGAATTATTATCTTGAGTAACATCTAAATTCACATTATTAACGTTTAAATCGCAATTTTTATTTACATTTTCTTCTTCTATTTTAACTTGCTTTTCTAAAGGTGGTAGAAAATTAAAAACGTCATCAATGTCTATATCGTTAATTTTCTTTTCATCAATGTTATCTTCTCGAAGAAAAAAATTCTGTTTGAAATATAAAGTAAAGAAAAAAAAGATTATTAAAAACATTAACAATAATTAATTTTTACCTTTAGTTTTATATCGTTGTTAATGGAATCGTTTCTAAATATCATGATTTTTCTTATCGTTTCTAAGCAAGGATGACAAACGCATTTTGTTATAACATCATTGGATAAAATCTAAAACATAATATTTATTAATAGTGAAAAATTACAAAGAAATTATTTAAAAAAATAAGAAATTTTATTGATTTTTTTTTGATCCTCCCTGTATATGTAATAAAAATTTGAGGTTAGGTTGAATTAGAAAACTTACATTTACACCGGAACACGTAAAAATATACTTTCGCAGTTTGTCAGAGTTTATTAATTCTTTGCCAAGGACGTTTACAACGTTATTGTTGCTTGAACATAACCTACAACACTCGTTACACATCTTGTTCGAATTTACTTCCATTTTTCAATCGTGTAACAGTTGATATTAACCCTACAAAGAGCTTACATTAGATTTTAGTATAATTACATTCGAAGTTTTTTTTAGGGACCTTGCTTTTAGGTAACTTTCAATTTTGTAGATGTAGAGAGTGTTTCTGGATATTCTTAAAGGTTGCTTTTTCTCTTTCCAACAGCGCTAACGTCCGATAGAAGGTAGAGTAATCTAAGAAAGATACTTTCTTTTACAAGAGAAAACATTCCTTAACAGCGATCATATATCTTATTGTTAACCCTCCAGATGGTTTCTTAAAGTTTAAATATATTTTAAATAATGCCAAAATACTCGAGATTCGAGATGTATGAAAAGATTTTTAGGAAAATTACAACCTAAAATGTTTTCCTTAACATAAAAATTATAAAAATAAAATTTTTATTTTACTTTTTACTTCTTATTTTTTATTTATTATATTTTTTTCTAAATATCCCATTAAACGAACAGTTTTAAATGTTTTAAACGTTTAATACAAATAAATTTATAAATATTAATTAAAATTATTTAATACAAAATTTATCAAAACGGTAAGGTAGAATTTTTTTTAAGCCGCTGGTGCTAAAATGGTGAACGATAAGGTTTTAATTTCACGTTTCGGTTTTTTTTTTACAACTTTAACCAGGAAAAAACGTATCGCCCGAGTTATAGTACCCATCCTGTAGGGGTAAATGCCAAATCAGCGTTTAACTAGTATAAAGTCTAAGAACAATGAAGAGACAGGGAGACCGAGCTAACATCGCGAAGTCGCCGCGCTTGATCCACTTCTCACCGTTAATTTTAGAAACAATAATCAATTTAATTCATTTTCTTAATTCATTTTATTCATTTATACCAATATCAATATTTTGTATTAATTAATAAAGTTAAAGTTCTTTTTAAAAACAATACCTTCGAACCAGGTATTCTAAGTGGCGCAGTCAGTAGGATGCTACAACGTGTTCGCGAATTAAAATTTTCGTGATTTCGCGGTCCGTTTCAACGGTTTATGTAGTGTTCGGAACTTTTGTGTTAAAAGACAAACAGTTTATTGTGTTAATCCAGGATTACCCTCATCGAAGGACGATTCCACGCTTGCTGAGGACTATCATGATTTTGCCACAACATATAATCTGCATGTGAGTAAATTTCATTGATTGTTTCCTTTGTTCCTTTGTCCTTTATATGAATGACCTAAGTGAACTCCAAAGAGCGATAAGTGAAATCAGTTTCGACAAAATGCCTTACACACCAAAAGATATAACAAACGTTTATCAAGACACCATACCAACGTACGATGGAGACGTGACCACTCTCAACGCTTTCATATCAGCTTGCGAATTCCTAGTAGATACTTTTTATACACCTGTGGGAGAAAGAAGTCCACAAGTGGCCTCTTTGTTATTGCGAATATTTCAAGGAAAATTAAGAGGGAAGGCGTTACAAGCCGTTAGCAGTAATGAGGAAGTTACCAGATGGTCGGATTTAAAGAATATCCTTTTAAATAATTTTGGCGACCAAAGAAGCGAACAATGCTTATTCGGAGATTTAGCCGCCTTGAAGCCTCATCGCGGAGAAGCTCCTTACGCCTACGGGAAGAGAGTTAAAGGAACAATGCAACTTCTGCTTACTCAAGTTAAATTGCGAGATGATAACCCTGACAGTCGTGCATTAAAAATGACTAATTATAAAAGTACCGCACTGCAAATCTTTTTACAAGGTTTATTCGAGATAGATACTAACATGGGGATAATGGTTCAAGTAAAACAACCCGGAGATTTAGAGACAGCAATGAGTTACGTAGTCGAAGTAGAAAACTTTAACTACAGAGCTGGACGATCGAATCATTTGCAAAAATTGGAAACCAAACATCAGGCACACTCCTCTCATAAACCAGCGAATTCAAGACCAATATTCGTACCATATTATGTACCACCCCCTCAACCATTCATGCAGCCAATGATAACAACACAATCTGCTCCGCGTAATGTGTTTAATCCACCCAGAATGAATTTCCAAGGAAATCCGAATGGAAACTGGAATACAGCAAGACAGCAACAGTTTGCAGGGCCGTTACAACGCCAATTTTATGGATCCTTTGGAAATAGACCCTCACAACCATTATCGAAACCAACACCAATGGAAGTTGATACTTCAGCGGTAAAAAGATCAGCAGAATCTTCTGTTGTGAAAACACACAAAAAGCCAAATTGGAATCGATTATACTACCAAGAAACTTTCCCGGAAGATCAAGTTGAATTAGAATCAGCGGATTATGAGTATTATTACCATCAAGCCGAGTACCCCGACGAAGCCGATATGCCGGCTGTAAAAAAGAAGTAAATTTTCATTTAGTAGGCCCGTCTCACCTACACCCGTGACCCCAAAGAAAACTGAAATGATTGAATTAAACAGCATTAACAGTACCCTTCCATATTTAAAATTTTGCGGACTCAAATTTTTAATAGATACCGGATCCACTAAAACATTAATTAATTCTCGAATATATGAGCATTTCAAAGAATTTGCCATCAAAACACCATTTAAAGTAAAAACAGCTCATGGAACATCTTGTCACAACGACGCTATTTACGTAGACATCCCTGAGATATTTCGTTCTCCAATTAAACACACATTCTACAAATTCGATTTTAGTAAAAATTTCGATGGTCTTATAGGAATAGATCTGCTTCAAAAATTAAACGCGATTTTGGATATTCGAAGAAGAAAGCTCATTACGGGAAACACAGAAATACCGATTTATATTAAAGAAAACAAAGTAGTTTTAAATGCCCTTGAATCGAAACCCGTACGCATACCAGTTAATCAGATAGAAGGAACTGCATACATATTAGGACGTAACTTTATCCCGAACGTAAAGATAAGAGATTCTGTAGTAAACATAGTAAACGGAGAAGCTCTTGTTATGGTGACTAATTATACGACGGAAAAAGTAGGTTTGATATTTCAAGATCATTTGGAAGTTAATCATTTAGAAGACGTACGCGATTCTTATAATTTCGAAACGGACATGGAAATAGATTCAGAAATGACTAGGGAAGAACTAACCGAACTGCAAAGACGAAATATTAGAAAACATCTTAATACGGACGGAATGACATCTGAAGAGGAAGCTTGCATCCGAATTTTATTAGAAAAATACAAACACATCTTTCACATAGACGGTCAACGATTAAGTTTTACGCATTGTGTTAAGCACAAATTAAATTTGAAGGATGACACTCCTATTTTCGTTAAAATGTATAGACAGCCTATGGATACTAAAAAAGAAATAAAGAAACAAGTATTGGAATTATTGGATCAAGACATTATTACCGAAAGTATATCCCCCTGGAGCTGTCCAGTGAATATCGTTACTCGAACAACGAACGGAAAGACAAAGAAAAGGATGGTAATCGATTATAGGAAGTTGAATGATCAAATGTTAGAAGACAAGTACCCGATACCAAATATTTCTGACATCCTAGATAAATTAGGACGAAGTCATTACTTCAGCAGTATCGACTTAGCATCTGGTTATCACCAGATTGAGATGGACCCTGCTGATAGGGAGAAAACCGCGTTCTCGACGGAGCAAGGTCATTATGAGTTCAAAAGAATGCCTTTCGGTTTAAAAAATGCTCCTGCCACTTTTCAACGATTAATGGACAACATTTTGAAAGGCCTCTTAGAAGATACTTGCTTGGTATATTTGGATGATATAATAATATACTCAACATCCCTCCAGGAACACATCGTTAAATTGCAAAAGGTTTTCGACAGACTAGAGAAGGCTAACTTTAAAATAAAATTAGAAAAATGCGAATTTCTTCGTAAAGAAATCAAATACCTAGGACATCTAATTACAGAAGATGGAGTTAAACCGAATCCCGAAAAGGTTCACGCTATTCAGAATTATCCGTTACCCAAGACGCCAAGAGAAATTAAATCATTTTTAGGCCTAGTGGGTTACTATAGAAAATTCATCAAAGATTATGCCCAAATTACGAAACCATTTACGAAATGTTTACGTAAAGGCGCGAAGGTAAACATAGATCAAGATTACTTGGACGCATTCAATGCCTGTAAGAATATTCTGAGCAATGAACCCTTATTACAGTATCCCGATTTTAATAAAGAATTTATATTAACAACGGACGCATCGAACGTTGCAATCGGAGCCGTACTATCGCAAGGAAAAATTGGAAGTGATAAACCCGTTTGTTACGCTTCAAGGACCTTAAGCGAAACAGAACAGAGGTACAGTACTATAGAGAAAGAACTTCTAAGTATTGTATGGGCTGTTAAATATTTCAGACCATACGTATATGGACGACATTTTAAAATATTCACAGACCATAGACCTTTGGTTTGGCTTTGGAAATTAAAAGAACCTAATTCAAAGTTAATGAGATGGAAATTAAAATTAGAAGAATATGACTTTGAAATTATATACAAAAAGGGAAAATTGAACTCCAACGCAGACGCATTATCTAGAATTCGGCTCGAAGAACTGAACGCTTTAGAAGATAACGAAACCACAGCGCCTACCATTGGAGAAGAATTCGACAAACTTATTGAAGAACTTTTAAGAGACGAAACGGAGACAAATATTAACGAATTGCCTAATACAAGTTTCGAGACCATACCCTCTACATCCAGACCAACAGGAAAAAATCTGTCCACATTAAGAGAAGAATTAAGAGAAGCAAATGAGCAAGAAATGTTGCTTCCCGGAGAAGATGATGATACTCGACACACGACTCAGCAAATTGAACCACGTAAATCCATCGAGATAACTGAAGAGCCAATAGATAAACAGAAAACCCAATTCTTTATTAACATAGGAAGAGGAGATGAAATAACAACCACAATGGAATTATTAGGTAGCAGAGTTAACAAGGATGACAGGAAAATTATTACAGCCCGTATTCCGAAAGAAAACAACGAAAAATTAATATTAGATTTTATTAAAGAATACATGGCCGCGCATACTAAATATTATCTATGTTTTGAAAATGAAGAGCTCTATAAAGATTTTTGCAATGTATACGTAAAGTATTTCAACGACAACGGCCCAACACTTGTCAGATGTATGAAGAGAGTAACAGTAGTGAGTAATAAAGGCGAACAACTGGAATGTGTTGAAAATCACCACCTTGGCAAGACTAACCATCGAGGTATAGAGGAGACATTGACGTATTTAAAGCGAAAATATTGGTGGAATGATATGAGAAAAACAGTTGCAGAATTCATCGGAAGGTGCGAAATCTGTAATCGAGCTAAGTACGACAGACACCCTTCTTTACCACCACTTCAAATAACGCAAACACCCGATCGACCCTTCAAGAAACTTTTTATGGATACGTTCTCAATTGGTAATAGGAAATATTTAACGATTATCGACACGTTTTCAAGAATGGCTCAAGCTATTCTCTTGAAAAGTTCCAATGCAACTGATGTAGCAGACGCTTTAATAACGTATTTCCAATTCTATGGAACACCTGAAGAAATTAGTTGCGGTAAGGGGACAGAATTCAATAACTCAGTAATTAAGCAATTACTGGAAGCACAAAAATAGCGATTCACTTCGGAACGCCTCTAAACCCGAATTCACAGGGAAATATAGAAAGGTTTCACTCAACTTTAACAGAGCACATAAGATGTCTCCAAGAGAAAGATAGAACTCAACCAACTCATGACCTCGTTAAGTTGGCAGTAATCGCTTACAACAACAGCATATCAAAACCTATCGGAGCCACTCCATTAGAAGTAGTTTTCGGTCATACATCCCTTAGAGACCCAATGGATTTATTATACTCGAAGGATTATTTTATGGATTATATTCAAAACCACAAGGAACGTCTTAAACATCTGTATAAAATCATCGAAGAAAAAAATAAGTTAGAAAAGGAAAGATACGTAAGTAAGCAAAATGAGAAGATAAAAGGAACGCCATTTAAGGTAAACGAATTGGTATATGTAAGAAATACAGGAAGAAATAAACTCCAAAATCCATACTTAGGTCCGTACAAAATAGTCAAAATTAATACTGACGAAACCGTAATAGTAAAGACTAAAACCGGAGAGAAAAGATACCATACAAGAAGTCTAAAGCATTCAATTATTACAGATTCCTCGGATTCATGTTCCGTGGCTACTGGTGCGACGTTACAATAACCAGCGTCGAAAAGAACGTAGGACTTCTTCCCGTGTTGCTAGGAAGATCCCAAAATGCCCACGATTACTGGAGTTTGACAACTGTTTATGATTTGGAATCTCTATTGGTAGAAGTAGACAATACCATGCAACACCATCAAAATTGTTTAGATATGGTCAATCAAACTCACACGTCACATAAAACGGAACTACATAATTTTATTTCCATAACGAAGACAGGTACAGATCAAATGATAAAACATGTCGAAGAAATATTCCCAATGAATCACAAGAAAGTTAAAAGAGGTGCCCTCAACTTCGCTGGAAGTATAATAAAAGCGATCACCGGAAATTTGGACGAAGAAGACGCTCGCCGTTATGATCAAGCAATACAAGAACTTCAGTCCTCTCAGAAGAATTTAAAAACTTTGGCAGAAAAACAGATTTCCTTGTCAATTAAAGCTTTGAGGGAATTTAACGAATCAATACAAGCTCTCAAGACGAACCAGCTAATTCTTCAGTCGAGAATATTGCAAATGGGAGCCGCAATGAAAAACGTCACCTATTACGCTATGGAAACTCGAAAAATCGTCCTAGCTCACGCTATCTTTAATCAACTTATATTTATGATTAATAGACTAAATAACATTCTATCTACAATCGTTAACTCTATAACGTTTGCTAAAGCTGGAATATTCCATCCGTCAATTCTGAACAGAAATACCTTACGTCACGAATTGATACAGATTAAAAGACGGCTGGTAGATGATAAATTGCCAATAGACCCTAACGAAGAAGACTTGTACTACATCGAACAAGTAATCGAAGTTAAGGCATTTATGAAAGAATTTAAGCTCTTCTACGTACTTATGATACCTATCGTAGAAAAAGAACCATACTCCTTATACCAGTTATTCCCACTCCCGAAAAGACAGAATTACTCCACTTTCGTTTCGATAACTCCTAAAACTCCTTACCTAGCAATCAATAATGAAAAGTTCGTAGCTACTCACACTATGTGCAGAGAAGTGATACCCTCGGAGTACCTATGTCATGAAACCAGCCATCAAATAAATCTGGAAGAAACTCCTTGTGAAGTGCGACTAATTCTAATCATGAATAAATATAATAATTGCGAATTAACAACAGAAGACATATCGACACCCAGAATCACGAAGATTGCTGAAGATCGATGGCTCATCACTACATCGATGCCTCGCAAGATAAGAAAAATCTGCAGAAATAATGAAGAAGTCGAAATGATAAATGGAACTTACCTAATCAAGATAACCCCGGGATGCACTCTACAAGTCGGCACTGCTAAATTGAAGTCGTATCGATCCCAATCTATCATGGAGAAGATCATCCGAATACCTCATTTAAATATATCAGGAATAGCTGTGCGAAAATTACCATGGAACGGAGAAATAGAAAAACTGAAGGAAACCCAAGATAATAAAGTCCAAGAGGTCGTCAATGAATTGGGAAGATTGTCTGATGATCTGAGGAGAATCGAGCAGCCCTATTTATACGACAGACCGATCACGATATGGACTATCATTCTATATCTCCTGATCGCGCTGTTGATCATATTACTTGTAGTGAGATGCTATAGAAAAAAGAAGATATTCCGCCCACATCAGGAGGAAGAAGAACCGAAGCAGAAATCAGGAAAACAAACCTGGTCATTTTGACAACCCCGGTTATGTTTCCCTCTTCGGCCGGAGGAGTTATAGTACCCATCATGTAGGGGTAAATGCCAAATCAGCGTTTAACTAGTATAAAGTCTAAGAACAATGAAGAGACAGGGAGACCGAGCTAACATCGCGAAGTCGCCGCGCTTGATCCACTTCTCACCGTTAATTTTAGAAACAATAATCAATTTAATTCATTTTCTTAATTCATTTTATTCATTTATACCAATATCAATATTTTGTATTAATTAATAAAGTTAAAGTTCTTTTTAAAAACAATACCTTCGAACCAGGTATTCTAAGTCCCGCGTCTAATTTACCCGCGTTAGTTAATTAATCACCCGATTGACGTGTTTTCGATAGCTATTCGTTCCAAAAAGCTATTAAAGATGTAATTTTGAGAAAAAATAAGTTTACTTTTTGACATGGATTCAAGATGGTTCGACATAGCTTTTCTTAAGGCGACTATACAAATGAAGTGTATAAGTTGGATTTACACTTGTATGAAAGATATATTTTTTATTTTATTATTATTATTATTGTTGATGATCGTGGAAGGAAACGGCAGAAGATTTGTAAACACGTCTGTTAACGTTTACGAAAATACAACGACTTGTTCTGTTTTATTTAATAAACTTCTATGGCAACCGCTGTTCTTTCTTTTTTACTAGCTAGATTTTAAACAGTTTATATTGTATATCGCTACCTTACTTTGAAAACCTCGTAACTTCACTTTTTTGCGAAATTGAGTTTTTTGGAATATCTTGCGAAAACCCACATCTTGTAAGTGCTGTGAAAATCTCGAGAATTATATATCAATATTGTGTAAACAAATGTATAAACCTCGTAAGAATTTCTTCATTATCTAGAAACCGAACACCTCGTAAGTTCAATTTTTTTGTTGATAGTTACTTTAAAATCGAAAGTTGCCTAAACCGTATGATGTTCATTACTTAAATTACACGTTTTTTCGTGATTATTCTAAAGTGAATTTCTATAATTCCATTAGACCAGGTGTGCGGTCGGAAGACCCAGTGGTTAATGAGCTAAAAGCCATTAAATACTCTCCGAATAAAGGAATGCAGTTTAAGTTAAGTCATACTGATGACTGGTCTTTATTAAATAAGCGTTTCAATAAGGCTGCTAAACATATACCAAAGACTCATTGCCAAATTTATATTCTGGCCCTAGAGAAATAACAAAAGACAAATTTGATAATTTGCAGGAGTTAAAGAATAACTTGCTAAGCGATTTTCACTCATTTTATGACAATCTAATGGCGAATTCGATTGGTTGAACTAGTGCGCACCAGTGCATAACAGCGTGTTCTGTTGGTTGTTTCGTTGTGACCTGTTATATTTTATTATTGTGGTTTATAAAACATTTTAAACATCATGAAGCATTGAACACACTTGCAAGTGATGTTATGATTATGTTTGATTTCATCGCGTTCTGTTGAATTTGCCCTTTTTTGCACTAAGTTAGTGTGACATATGTCACACTTTGCACTCAACAAGTGCGTACCCGTGCACACTAGTTTTGCCAATCGAAAACGCCATAAAATTTAAATAGTTGCACAATAATATTCGTTACTAAAAATTTTGTTAATTTCGTTTTGTTTGTTACTTAATATACTTACGTTTAATATTTCAATAAAATATTTCATTCTCTAAGTTTTGTATATTATCTTGATAGAAAATTAATGAACTGTTTATTTAAAAATAAAAAACGTACGTAGAAATCCCAAATCTCTCTCCGTAAATGGGACTACAAACCTCGTAACTCGTCTTTTTTTCCGTAATTGATTAGAAAAAGTCGTAAGTTGTGGTAAAACCCTTCAGAAACAAAGTTATTTAAATTTTGAATCGACAAATGAAATTTACAAGTAAAATAGTATTTTGAAACATACATTCATGCCAAAATTTCAACAGTACTTTGCAAAAAAAGTTTTTTGTTGCTCTTGTAAAATTAGGTGATATGGATTTACGAGGTTTTCAAAGTAAGGTATCGATATTTAACAATTATTTTAAATTTTATTTTAATAGTAAGATTTAATGTTTGTTGTTTCTTCATCAAAGAGATTAGTTTTATCAAAGAACTGTATTTAGTTTGAATCAGGAGTTATAATTTACTGGCGAATTTTTTCCAATTAGACGCTTAAAAAGTTTCGTTTTTTCAATACGGCCCTCACTATCACCAAGTGTGCCACTCCTGGTATATAGAACATACTGTCATCTATCGACTTTCATTAGAAGGAGAAAAAGCAGCAGATGACAATATTCAAAAAAACTCTTCATCTACGAAGCAAGGTCAGTAGAGTAACGCTTATAAGGTTGTCCAACTTCCTATCCTTCCTATATTACAAGCAAAATTTCCCCTCACATACCCAAATTCTCAATTATGTGACATCATGCTTGTCCCAGCCGTCCGCCATATACGCGTTGTTTGTAAATTTCAAGTTATTATTTCACGTATGTATTGCCTTTAAAGTACTGATTGGAAATTTGAAAGAGGAATTTAAAAAATATTTAGGGGAAAATGTTAACCACAGAAAAAAAACAGTAAAGAAATTGTATAAAAAAATTATTCCACATTTTCCTGAGAATTTTCATCACATAATTAAAATTTATATTAAACAAAGGCTATTTATTAGAATAAATTTTTTAAATACAAAATATGAGACTTTAAAAAAAGTCACCCAATAAAAATCATTTTTTATCGGTAAATTATCATTATTTTCAAAATGTGTAAAATTTCCTCTCACTCAAACACGGCGCCCCTCGAGTTGGTTATATTGTCAGGGGCGCACGTGAGGGAAAGTAGGATTTAAAAATTAGCAACACCCTACGTCACAGCTACGTCACATGCCAATCAGAAAGCTCGTTTACACAGAAAATTTTACTGTCGGAATATTATGGTCGTTAGTAAAGTCATTGTATTTATATAGAGATAATAGTACAGCTTGCTTTAGTTCAGAGTTTGCCAGTAGATGGTGGGGTCCTTTATGTGTCGTTTCATTGATAATTGTTGAATTTTATGAATGAAACGACACATATCTCTATACAGGCTGATTCATTAGCTCTATGACAAACTTTGACATATGAAAGGTGATGCGATTCTAAGGAAAAGATGTTATATGAATATGGGTCCGTTTCATCTTGGTTAAAGAGTTACAAGCCTTTGAAAATTTTACACAGTTTAATAGGCAAATGAAAATGTAACATAAAAAAGACGTTTAAATTTACAAAAATTGTTCAAAACGTCCGCCTTCAGCTTCAATGCACGCCTCACATCGACAAAGTAAAGATTCGCAACAATAATTGTGAAACACAAATACAGAGTTGGCTGTGATAACAAAGCTGACAATTAGTGGTCAGAGTTTTGATCGAAAACGAAAATGCATGGTATTTACGGCCGAGGTATATGCAGATATTATTTTTGTACACGGGCTTTGTAACGGAAACGCTCGGCAAGCAGTAAGAGAATACCTTCGTAGGTTTCCAAATAGACATCAACCTGTCCGTACAGTGTTTAGTCATCATTTCGTAGACTGAGAGAAACATGTAATCCCGCTCCACCACATTCCGTTCATCCCCATGAAGTGAATGTACAAAATGAAAAACGTGTTATTGATTTAGTACTTGACGAACCTTCAATTAGTACTCGGCGTATAGCGAGCATGCTACAAATATCCCAAAGTTTTGTATGGCGTGTATTGAATCGAGAAATGTTACATCCGTTTCATAGCCAAAATGTTCAAGCATTACATCCTGCAGATACTGAGCAACGCTTAGCATTTTACCACTAGCTTATTCGGCAACATGCTCAAAATAATAACTTCATTTCACAAGTTCTACTTTTGCTTGATAGTATTTTAGTAGTAAATTTAACGAATGGGCACATTTCAGTAGCACACCCCCTGGGCATCAGTAAACGGACCATAGACAACCTGCGGAACGGAAATGTTTTTTGACTGCGAATATTTTTACATTTAAATTATAACGATAAATATTTGTATAACATTAATTTCGTCTATATGGGACTAATTAATATGTTGTAATTATAACAATTGTTTAACCGCGGTAAAACGAACAATTCCGAATGTAAAAATTAATTATTGTTAATTTTTTTAATAATAATTTTTTTGTTATTTAATATTTCAAACAGTACATTTTGCTTGGAGAAAACAACATAAATGAAAAGGAAATGAACGATATAGCCATTGATGATGTTTTTAATTTTCTACCGTCGTTAGAAAAAGAGCCTAAAATAAAAGAAGAAAATGTAAATGAAAATAGTGATTTATACATTGATGGCGTGAATTTTGATCTTATTGAAAATAATAATTCCGAGTTAAATACGCTAATAAACGTTTCATTTAATGTAGATATTGTTAAAACGTGTGAAATAGAGGAAAACCAAGAAAGAGAAGAAATTGAAATTAATATGGATGAATTTGAAAATTCAATAGTTAAAGAAGAGACCATTGTTATGGCAGTTGGTTTACCAGAGGATGTAGAATTAAGAAAAAATCCTATACAGTGAGTGTAAAAAGTATTCGCACAACTGATTATTTTTAATAAATGGAAGTGAAATTTCTTAATTTGTCAAATAATTTTTTGAAAAGTATTCCAGATTTACAATGCAGGTTACAAAAATTATAAATTAGTAGCAAAAGGGGACAAATCTAGGAAGACATCGTAAATCTCTTCTTATAAAGCCATTAACGTATACTTTGGACGCACAATAAGTATCCCTGTAGGTACATTTGCATTAAGATATCGCGTGATTTGGAGATCAGGTATGTACCTGTACGACTGTAGCGAATTAGTCGCAACTGTTACTTATTGATTTTGCGTTGATTTCTCGCTGTCTCTGGTTGTTAGAAGCAATAATGGGTCGTAAGGTTAGGGGGGCCACAGTGGAAGAACGAAAAATAGTCATTAATTTGCATAATCAGTGTAAATCTCTTTCAGAGATATCAAAAATAATCAATCACTGACAAGGGAACATACCGAACCGGAACACATCGATTTCTTTTTCAAAATCGGTACATTTGTATAGGGTCCAAACCTAATTAAAACTCTACTTTCCGTTTCTGCCCAAAAACAGTTTGAAGGGGTGAAAACGACTCTTGAACATTGAGCAGTTTTTGGAAAATAATTTTTTCTCTTAAACGATCCATGTTATCAAAGAAGTTCCAGATAAGAAATGTTCCCGTTTAGATGATGATTGGTGGTGATTGTAATTTCACATGTCGCCGCTAGATGGCATTTCCGAACTTTTTTTAGAAATTACGAGTTTTCTCCGAAAAGTTAAATGGAACGGTATCACTTTTTCTTCACGAAAAAATAGTATAATAAAGCCCAAACAAGGTAGTGAAAACCGCACCTCGATATCATATTCCTAACTTGAGATATTGGTGAAAACCCATTCATCAGAAAACTGAACGGATTTCGCCCGGTTTTTTATTCTTTTTTTCCAAAAATAACAAAAGAATGCTATATTCTAAAAGTTATGCCGTGGATTTTGAGAAGTTCAAGAAAAAAAACACTTCATTTTTATCAAGGCGTTTCGTGAATTTGCCGATTTTCCAAATATAATAACGAAATCTGAAGACAAAAAAAAATTCGTCCAATTTCGTATAAAATTGTCTAAAATTATTGAATTTCGAATTTTCGAATTGCATTAAAAAAATAATTTAATTTAGCTTAAAATAGTGAAATTTCTTCTAAACTTTTTTAAAATCGTTGGATTTCGTTTAAAATTTCGTTCAAAATTCCGCCCAGTTTCGTATAAAACTGTTGAATTTCGTCTAATTTCATGTAAAATTTTCAAATTTAATTCATTAATTAAGTGCAAGACGAGTGCAAAAAAGGACCGCTTTACAACTTTATTGTATACTGGGTGACATTGAAATTGCAACACCTAGAAGGAGAAAACAAATGATAAACCACCCTCTTTCATGCCAATAATTCTCCCTCTCTCAAATGCACTTAATTGGTGGTAATTTAGACGTATTCTTACTCTAGACATAATAACAATTTATAACGAAATACAATAACACAAAACAACAAAGAAAAAACAAATTATCAGAAAGAATACTGGTTAATAATAAGAAATATCAATTATGGCAAGTATACACAATGTATGATTTTCAATTTTTAATCAGTTGTTGTATTCCTATAAAGTAACTTTGACGCTAAATTTGGTCAAAAAGTATTTACTCCTTTTATGTGTTACAATTTCGATGTCAGTACATAGAGCAAATGTTAAGAATTTGGATGGAGGAATTGTCATTTTGTGCAATGGCAAAAAATACGTCCTATCATCGTATTATTGGAAGAACATCCTACACTAGTTTATATGGTGCTGATCCAAAAGTAGGCTTACGATCGACAAATCTGCCCACAGACCTTCTAGATAAAATATTCACTGAAGAGGACTTGGAAGTCTTCCGCACGAATGTTCCAGATCAAGTAAATGAAGTTGTTGATTCCAAAACAGAAGATATAGCTGAAAAAGATAATGTGAACGAAGTTAGCGTTCCCATCAGTTCGGAAAATCTCGAGGAAGATATACAAATTGACACTTCAAAAGACGATTTAGAATCCAACAAGAACTGCCATACTATGAATGACGATATGTACTGGTGTGTTTATGGAAACCACAGTACAGGTGCGCATACCTGTTTGAAGTTTTCTAAAATAGTGCACGTTATTTGTGGCGTTATTCAGGAAGACAGTGAAGACGTAGGTAGCCAGGTCATATGCAATCATTGTGTTAATGAAGGCAATATTAGAAAACATCGGAAGAGGTCATATGAAGGCCAACTGAAAGCTGCTGAAGTAATGACAAGAGCTAGCAGAGCAATGTACAAAGACATAAAATGTGACAAATACGTCACTGTTGCTGTTCAGAAAACCGATAGAGGACCATTAGATAAGAAGAACAGGTACAAAATCTGGTGTTTTAAGAACCTGGTTTTCTAGAAGTGATCTAACAGAAGTTTTAGCAATAACTTTTAATTACAATAACATTCCTCAGGACCACTTCATTTCTTTAAGAGAAGCCTGTGCTGCTCAATCAATGTTCTCAGGTCAGGGATTTTCCCAATGCCAGTGTCAACCATCAAAAAACCAGTGCAATACCAAACGATGTGCGTACTTTAAAGCAAAAAATCTATGCAAGAGCAGGTGTCATTACAGTAATCCCTGCCAAAACAAATAATCGCAAACAATCAAAATTTAAAGCATATTTGTTTTCTCCTTAAAATAAAAGTTAGTTTTGCGGTGGAGTTTCTCTTTTATTTTCCTAAGGAACCTTTAGGCAAATACTCTTTGCCTAGTTAAATGATATTTTTCTAGTAAAACAGTGTGTAAATCTATAAAAAAACCATTTGAACCAACAAATGCTATTTGACTAGACAAAAGTTATTTTCCTTAAATTACTATTTGCCTGCGACATGATAAAATCTATTAACTCATAATGATAAGAAATAATAATTATAACATTTTTATTTTATATTGAATTTTTTGTTGCTGTATCGATTATTGAGTCATCTATCACGAGGATGTTTACCTAATTTTTATATCTCAAAGTTTATTTAATCGTAGCGATAAGATAGTTATTATTTAAAGGTAAGAATCTAGAAAATTAACCATATAGTAATAATTTGGAGAGTTGAATAGAACTTTAATTTTGGTTGTTTTCATAATTTACTAAACAAGATGAACCTTCGAATTAAAGACGATCAACATTTTAAAAAAGCTTTTGGTGAAATGGATTCAATGAGAAAGTAAGTAATTTGATAATCGTTGGTGTTCGTTACTTTTTATTTCTTTTAGAAAGGGGTTACGTTGCGATGTGACATTAATAGCGAAAGACAAAGAAATTCGTGCTCATAAAATCGTTTTAGAGTCTTGTTCGGAAACTTTTAAAAGAATCTCTTCTAGAACGACAGAAGAATTCCGAATAAATTTGAGACAAATAGAGGGAAAGATTTTAGACGCTTTAATTGATTATATCTATACGTCCAAAATTGAAATTAATATAACCATTGTAGAGGTAATTTTTTTAATATAAATATTAGGATAACGAACTTGACAAGATTAATCAAACAATTTATTAGGTTAAAAAAAAGTTTTGTAATCTTTTAATTTTTAGAACTTATTAATAGGAGCAAATATTTTACAATTAAAACATCTAACAACGGAGTGTTTTGGATATTTAGAAAATAATCTAAACGTAAATTCATCACCTAAAATCCTTTCAATTGCACAAGATCAAAACTATAAGGATTTATTAAATAAAACTAAAGCTTTTATCAATAAAAATATTAAGTAGATTTTCAAACATAATTAAAATTTTAAAAGATCTTATTTGAAAATTTATTTTTTAGTGAAATTATGAATACCCAAGAATTTCTAAATCTTTCAATCGACGAAATCACGCGATTAATTTCCAAAGATAATCTCGAAGTTCGATCGGTGGAAAAAATCTACGAAGGGATTATATCTTGGATAAAACACGATTTAACCACTCGACAGCAACACCGAAGTCTTTTAATGACACATGTTCAATTCACATTAATTTCTCGAGATTATCTACTGCAACATGTTATAAACGAACCACTCATTAAAGAAGATCTTGAATGTAATAGACTAATTTTATATGATTTATTAGGCGAAAACGTTCCTGAAATCAACACATTTAGAAAGAGAAAACGTGAAGAACCTTCTCAAGTTTTACTTATTATGGGTGGTGTAAATAAAGAAGCTGAAAGGACGTTTGAGTTTTACGATTTGAAAACGAACCGTCGATCACAAATTTATACTATGCCTCCAGAAGCTAGACGATGTAGTTTAGCGGTTGTAAATGGAAATATTTACGTCGTAGGAGAGAATGATATAAAAGAGTATGATTTGGCAAATAAGCGTTGGGGTAATTCGATTGAAATGAATTCACCGAACGATTGTATTGGTGCAGTTATTTTAAATAACTGCATTTATACTTCTAATGGAAAATTTGATATCAGTAATCAAAAGTGGAGTTCTATAGCGCCTACGTCTACTGAAAGAATTTGGCCTTCAATTGGAATACTTAACGGACTTTTATACGCTGTAAATAATTAAAAATTATTCTCCTGTAAAGATGTTTAGTAAACTTGAATGAACATTCTGTAGATAAGGCTCGACCGAGATGGGTTTTTCGTTCTCGACCGAGACCGAGAATAAAATAAGATCTCCACCGAGACCGAGAATAGACAAAGTGTGAAAAAAAATTAGAAAAGCTGTTAACTTTTTAATACAGTGCTAAATGTTTAACAAAAAAACTGTTCTAATAATCAAAGGTAAATAAGATTATATTATAACATAAAAAAAGCAATTTTTCGGCATTTTCACCCTTCAAAGACTGTCGCCTCCCGTCATACAATTGTCCAGCTTTACTAAACAGTTGTTCGCTTGCTATGCTAGTAGGCGGCGCAGATAAAAACTTATTTGCTGCAGGCCTAAGCATCTTATAAGATAACGAAAACCAATACTCAAAAATGTTAGCATTTCTTTGCAGTCTTGGCTCTCTAAGAAAGCTTTCTAGCGCTATTTTGATCACAGAGCTTGAATTGTATTCGTCATTGGTCATTAACTCTGGTCCAACTCTATAGAATCATGCGCTGCCCATAAGTTTCGTTGATTTGTTGCAGCCATGTTTGACAAGTTAGTTGAAGATGCCAATGTCGTCGCACGAGAATCTGATCCTACATTTTCATTGAGAGTCTCGATAATATGAAGCTTGGCTGAGTTAACTTCGCTTTCAGTTAGATATTTGGTTTTAAACCGTGGATCAATCAGTTTTGCAGTAATTAGTGGCAAAAAACTTTTAACAAATGAAAACCGCTGATTAAGAGCATCCAGTAGCTTGCTCTTCATCGTCTCTGCGTGATTTTCATTTTCATTATCATCTTCCTGATCATTAAAGAACTAAATGTATTGTATTGGCGTCAATTTTCCATTTAACATTGACAGCAACGGTATTACTACTGAAACACACGACGAGTCGGAAGAGATCTTCAACGTGGCTTGGTAAAAGCATTGCAAAACTGCACTGTTAATTTCTAGTATGCCTCCTTTTTTAATATAGTATAAGTTCATAGCATTTTTGCTCAAGCAGTCGTTCCATTATTAAGTAGGTACCATAACCCGAAATGGAGCTGCACCACGAAGAGAAAGGTGGGAGAATAAGCCGCCGCTCCATAACATTGCCGAGTATCTTACATCTTTCTTTTCATGGTGCAGCTCCATTTCGGGTTATAGTTCTATTCCACTGAGTTTCGACATCTTAAAAAAGCGCATACTCCGGTAAATTTAAGGTGATTTGAAAGGTACTTAAATGTCTTCGAGCTTGTTCACTCCTGTGAAAATGGCCGACTACTTTATGACATTTCTTTATCAGCGTTTCAACTTCTGCGACTGAAAAAATGGCATCATGGATCGTCAACTGCAGAGTATGAGCAACACAACCCAACGATGTGAATTCAGCTACTCGAGTGGCCCGGCCATGTTGCGAGCGTTGTCTCGTACAGTCAAGTGAATTTTTGTTGCGATGTTGTAAGTTTCGGCAATTTCTTTGAATTTTACTGCTATCTCGGTCATGACCGAGAATCTCGGCTATTATTAGCCGATAACCGAGACAAATTTCTCGGTTGTATTTAAAGCCGAGAATACCGAAACCGAGATCTCGGTTGAGCCTTATCTGTAGGTGATTTTTCATCGGTGCTTTTTAAGTTTTATATTCAAAAAACACTTTTCATTTTGTGTTCATTTAAAAATATAATGATATTAATCTTACAAAATGAAAACATGGACCAAATTTTGTTGTTTAAGTTATAAAAGAAATCTCTTTGGTTTACGAAGCATCTTTATGCGTGTTATAGTTCACAACATTGTTATCCATATTTCTTTTAAGGTAGGTGGTTGTAATCTTTCCACCTCAAAATTAGTTGAATTTTACGACCCTAATTTGAACGTTTGGAAACAATACTCTAATTTAAAAACTGCTCGACATAATGCTGGTAAGATTGTAATTTATTTTTTTTTTTAACTTAGTTTAATTGAAAATTTTTAGCTGTCGGAATTTTACATAATAAAATGTACGTTATCGGAGGAAGAAACGAAAATGAATATTTAAACTCTGTAGAGTGTTATTCACCAGAATTTAATAAGTTTACACAAGCGGCTTCATTGAATTTTTCAAGATGTGGTTCGACTGTAGTTGAATTTAACGGTAAGCTTTATGTTATTGGTGGAAAAAATGAAAGCGGCGAATTGGATACAATTGAGGTTTATTGCCCTAAAATTAATAAATGGGAATTGTTACCAACTACCATGAACGTCGCTAGATTTCTTCATGGAGCTGTTATAGTTGAAAAAATCATTGAATTTTAAAAATAAAATTTTACTCAAAATTCGTTTACTTTTAAATTTGTATGTATTCCTTTGATATAAAACTTCATCATATCTACACACTATAAACCGTCGACGCACACAACTTTTCTTCGAACTGACAAGGGGAAGGCATAAGGTGTTTTTTTTTTTAATCTGTCCTCTAGCTGAGTGGTAGAGTATCATACAAGGATTCAATTGACAAAGTACTAAAACGCACTATTCAGCCAAAACTGAATAAATCGCATTAGAAGTTTAACGCTCCGTTTATATTTTGGATAAGTAAACTCGTTTACAGGTACTCGATAACCGAACCGTTAACAGTGGTGAATCAGCAATCCAGAAATAGCGGACATCGCGGGTTCGAATCGGTTCGTGGCTTTTACTTTTTAATTTATATACAAAGCAATTCCAGTAAACGACAAACTACTTACTTTCATATCGTTTTTCTATCATCTCATTTTCTGTTAAATTACAGTAATTTATGCACTCTCTTGACCTAACAATAAACGCAAACTTAAAAGAAACTAAGGTGATAGATAGGTCGTCAGAATATAGACAAATTACCATCTGGTGGCAAGAAATTACTGCACCACGTACAGAAAAGTCATGTTAATTGCGTCAAACCTAAGCGGTCTAGGGTCACAAAATTTTAAATAATTTTAATACTTTTATGGAGCAGCATTTCTGCCTAATTTTATCAAAAAGTACCCATTCTTTCTAGGTGTGCAATTTCAATGTCACGCAGTATATATCCGAAAACGTGATTTTATTGAAATATTACATTCAAAATTTTAATTTAAAAGGTAAGTTAAAAGAACATAACTATTAAAAAGTAAAATTTTATTGTACAGAGTGTCCCAGAACTTAATTGCGAAACGCTAACCACGTATTCTAAAGCTGATTTCATGCCGATTCAACGAAAAAGTCCTTATCCGAAATTGCTTCCTAAGAGAACTAGAGCATCCTGAAGATGACGTGTCTGATCATGTTTTTTCGAAATATATTAATAACGCTTTTAGCTATCACAATGAAATTTTGAGCGTTTGTAAACTTCGAAATGCTTCATCGTTTGTTGTCAAAACAATTTTTTATTGCTACCGTAAAGGTGTTAAGCGCTACCAGGATAAATTCTCTTAGGAGGCAATTTCGGATAAGAACTTTTTCGTTGAATCGTTCTGGCACACCTGTATGTTCAGACCTCCGTGAAGTCACCTTCGTCCCTCTCCACTCAAATAAGGCGCTAAACGAATTGGATAACGTTATATTATTAACTGTATACACTGACTTTGGTTGAAGAGAGCAAAAGCAATCGTAGGGAAAATCCAAACGAAATCTCTTCTTCTTTTAAGTTTGAGATTATCTATAAGAATCTCCGAAGATCCTTATGCGTTCAGATCAGCTGTTATTCGATTGGAAAAAGGAAGCAAAATCAAACATGATGACTGTGGTTGTGTTCAAGCAACAATAACATTGTAAACATCTTCAGCAACGAACTAATAAATTCTGACAAACTACGAAAGTACATTTTTACTTGTTCCGGCGTAAACGTAAGTATTTAATTCATCCTGACCTCAAATTCTTATTACATATACAGGGAGAATCAAAACAAAAAGATCAATAAAATTTATTATTTTAATATTTTATATTTACGTTTCAGATTTTATCCCATGATGTTATAACAAAATACGTTTGTCATATCTGCTTAGAAACGATAAGAAAAATCATGAAATTTACAAAGGATTCCATTAACAACGGTTTAAAACTAAAGGTAAACATTAATTATTGTTAATTTTTTTTAATACTATTTTTTTTATTTAATGTTTCAAACAGTACATTTTGCTTGGAGAAAACAACATAAATAAAAAGAAAATGAACGATATAGACATTGATGATGTTTTTGATTTTCTACCGTCGTTAGAAAAAGAGCCTAAAATAAAAGAAGAAAATGTAAATCAAAATAGTGATTTAAACGTTGATAGTGTGAATTTAGATCTTACTGATAATAATAATTCCAAGTTAAATATGCCAATAAACGTTTCATTTAATGTAGATATTGTTAAAACGTGCGAAATGGAGGAAAACCAAGAAAGAGAAGAAATTGAAATTAATATGGATGAATTTGAAGATTCAATAGTTAAAAAAGAGACGGTGGTTATGGCAGTTGGTTTACCAGAGGACGTAGAATTAAGGAAAAATGAAGAAGAAATGTTAAAAAGAGAGTTTATCTCGAATGATGGAGAAGACTGTTTAAATAAATTAAATGAGGAAACTTTAAATAAAAAAGAGGAAGAAAATAAACTGAGAAAGAGAAAAAATGATGTAAGTCTCAATAAATTCAAGAATATGATAACTAAAGAAGTAGCTATTGTTTTGGAAGATAGTTTATTAAAGAAAAATGAATTAAAAATACAAACTTCAAATAATAGTATGAATGGAAATGTAAACACAAATAAGATTCACTCTCGTTCGAATGGAAAATCGTATGCGAAAAAGCGTAAGTTTATCTATTCGGACGAAGAAAAGCCGAACAAGTGTCCCGAATGCGGAAAACACTTCCAGACGCCCCAGACCCTTAAGGTACATCGACGTATTCATTCGAATACGAAATCATACCAGTGCACCGAGTGTGGAAAATGTTTCGGGCAACTCGGCCACCTGCAACGGCATCGGTTTGTCCATTCGGGTGAAAAACTTTATGAGTGTCCCAAATGTAAGAAACAGTTCGCGCGTAAAGACGTGCTAGATCAACATTTGTTTAGTCATTCAGATGCGATGTCCTTTGAGTGCCTCGATTGCGGGCAGTGTTTCCGACTTAAAAAAGGTCTCATTCGACATCGACGTATTCATTCAGTTACGAAATCGAGTGCCCCGATTGCGGGAAATATTTTCGATTTAAAAGTAATCTCATTAAACATCGACGTATTCATTCGGGTGAGAAGCCGTACGAATGTTCGGAGTGCGGGAAGAAATTTAGGCGAAAATCCAACTTCATTACACATTTGAATGTTCATTCCGGTACGAGGTCCCGTGAATGTTCCGAATATAGAAAACGCTAACGATAACTCAATAAACTAAATCTGCATGGACTTACCCATTCAGGTAAAAAACCACACGAGTTCAAGAAACGCTTCCACTTTAAAAATCATTAGATGTACATTTTCTTATTTATTCAGGTACGAAATCCTTTGAATGTCCCGATTGTGAAAAGTGCTTTCAACACAAATGTTCACTAAATTGACATTTGCTTATTCATTTGGGTGCCAAATTATTAGAATACATCGGATGCGGAAGATGCTTCCGGTAACAATTCAACCTTATTATGTATCAGTTAAGGTGACATTTTTCAAAGCATTTCGTTTCAGATAATGTGGAAAACTCAGATCTGTTTTATTTTTGTTTTATTTTATTTTTTTACCAAAAGATTAAAAATAAAAATTAAAAACCATTAAATTCATTTAACTTTTATAGGTATCATTGAACCTCTTGAAACGCCTCTTTCTCTCGGTTCAACCCGAAGAAAGTATATTTTCCCCTTTTTTAGCCCCACGATCGCTATTTTTAGCAACCGGCGACTGACTTTTAATCCCAAAATTTCCTCACCGGTGTTCTTAATTTCTCCAACAATTCCAGATCCACTTCATACTTCTACTTATCATATAATTTTACTACCTCTATCCCATAATAAGTGACCGATATGGTGAAAATTTAGGTCACAAAATAAGTGTCCATTTTCAAATAAAAAAACTTTTTTTTTTCAAGATTTTTTTAATATCAAACATCCAAAATTATTAAGAAATATACTTATAAGATCTTAAACTTTTAGCACGTATTTAATTATCACTGAACCCAAATGTTAATATTATTTAGGTGTTATTTAATTTTATATTTCAAAATCTGTCAACTCATAATGATAAGAAAGATAAGATAATATAATTACTTAAAGATAAGAACATAGAAACCACACAATTGTAATTTTTAAAGTTAAGCAAAACATTAATTGTTGTGGTTTTCATAATTTACCAAACAAGATGAATTGTCAAATTGAAGACGATCAATATTTTAAAGTAGCTTTTAATAAAATGAATGTTATGAGAGAGTAAGAAATTCGATAAATGTTAGTGTTTGTTATATTGTATTTCTTTTAGAAATGGTTTGTACTGTGATGTGATTTTAATAGCGAAAGACATGGAAATTCACGCTCATAAAATCGTTTTGGCATCTTGTTCGGAATTTTTTAAAACATTTTTTGATTTGAAAGAAGAACGATTATATTTACAAGAGATAGAAGGAAAAATTTTATTAGCTTTAATTAATTATCTTTACACCAATCGAATTGATATAGAAATCAATATGAATAACATTCAAGTAAGTAAGAGACTTTATTTTTTTAATTAAAAAATGAAATTTGTATTAATTGAAAGCCAAAATATTCTATTTTGTAATAAAAAAGTCAATTTTGTTCTAATAATTACCCAAAAAATTTAAAAAAATATATAAATTTAAGTAAAATTTTTTTAACCTGACTTAAAAAGTTTTAATCAAATTTAAAAAATCGTGGAGATTTTATTTTTTTAAATTAGGAAATGAAATTTGTATTAATTGAAAGCTAAAATATTCTATTTTGTAATAAAAAAGTCAATTTTGTTCTAATTATTACCCAAAAAATTTAAAAAAATCATAAAGTTTCTTTTAACCTAACTTTAAAAAAATTTTTTGACCAATTTTAAAAAATCGTAGAGACTTTATTTTCATCATTTTATTATATGTAATAATATTTATTTTGAATTTTTTTATTTTTTAGAATTTGTTAACAGGAATAAACATTTTACAATTAAAAAGTCTAAAAAAAGAGTGTTGTAAATACTTGGAAAATAATGTAAACGTAAATACATCACTTCAAATTCTTTCAATTGCTCAAGATGAAAATTACTTGGATTTATTGAACAAAGTTGAAGATTTCATCGATAAAAATTTTATGTACATTTTTAAACATAAACTTCTTAAAGATTTCATTAAAATATTTATTTTTTAGCGAAATTATGAACACTCAAGATTTTTTAAATCTTTCTATCGATAAACTCACGCGATTAATTTCTAAAGAAACTCTTGAGGTTCAATCAGAGGAAAAAATCTACGAAGGTGTTATATCTTGGATAAAATCCGATTTAACTCGAACGAAATACTTAAGTGTTTTAATGAAACACATTCGATTAACGTTAATTCATCGAGATTATCTAACCAAAATTATAAACGAACCACTCGTTAAAAATGATCTTGAATGTAAAGATTTAATTATAAATTTCTTATTAAAAGAAAAAATTCCTAAAATGATCACATTAAAAGAGAGAAAGCGTGGGGAATATTCTCGAGTTTTACTTATTATGGGTGGTTCGAGTGAACAAGCTAGTGAAACGTTTGAGTTTTACGATTTGAAAACAAACAGTCGGTCACAAATTTATGCTATGCCTTCAAAAACATACCGATGTAATTTAGCGGTTGTATATCGAAAGATATACGTTGTAGAAAGGGATGATATAAAAGAGTATGATTTGGTAAATAATCGTTGGAATAATTCGATTAGATTGAGTTCATTGAATACCTGTTATGGTACCGGTATTTTAAATGATTGTATTTATACTTCTGAGGGAAAATTTAACGTCAGTAAGCAAAAATGGAGTTCTATAGCTGCTATGTCTAGTGAAGTACATTGGCCTTCAGTTGGAGTATTTAACGGTTTTTTATACGCTGTAAATACTTAAAAATCATTATCTTGTAAAGATTTTTGCTAAGCTTATCATTCTAAACAATCAGTTTTTTTATACTTTTAAAATTTTTTAAATCACAAAGAAAATTTCTTTCATGTATTTTTTTAAAGGTAGGTAGTGGAATTTTCCCTCCTTCAAAATCAGTTGAATGTTACAATCCTAAATTAAACGTTTGGAAACGATGTTCTGATTTAATAACTTCTCGAAGTGATGCTGGTAAGACTTTAATTTAAAAATTTCTTAAAACTTCAGAAAAAAATTGTAGCTATTGGAATTTTACATAATAAAATGTATGTAATCGGAGGAATAAACGAAAATGGATATTTAAAGTGTGTAGAGTGTTATTCAGCAGAAATTAACAAGTTTACGCAATTGGCTTCATTGAATTTCCCAAGATCTCGTTCGACTGCAGTTGAATTTAACGATAAGCTTTATGTTATTGGTGGACAAAATAAAAACGGCAAATTGGATACAATTGAGGTTTATTGTCCTAAAAGTAATAAATGGGAAGTGTTACCAACTACCATGAACGTTGGTAGATCCGAACATGGAGCTGTTATTGTTGATAAAATGGTTGAATTTTAAAAATAAAATTTTAATTTCAATTCGTTTATTTGAAAACTTGCATTCCTTTTTTCTATCCCGACCGTCTTTACGTCTTCTCTACTCTCATACGACTTTTATACTCTGATACTGCCCATCTTTTTTTTCCCCACTTTCCCTTCTTTACAATAACCCGGGGGGTTATTAGGGGTCTCTAAACTACGGAGACCCAATCCGACTACCATCAATCCGGCCCGCGACAACTTAAGCTACGATTTGAGTCCGCGCTTCAAAGCTTCAAATTTTTCCGTCCACAAACTTCCTATATATTTGGAGTAAATTTGAAAATGTTTCGATTCATAGTGTCGTTTAATGTTATATTCTTTGAGAACAGCTATGGTTCCATTACAAATTAAACATAGCGCCTTATTACTGGACTCAATCACAAAATACTGAAAGTTCCATTTGTCTTTGAACGTTCTACATTCACTGTCGATCTTTCGCTTCTTTTCCATACTAACAAATCACACATAAAAACAATAAGTCAAATCAAAATACTTTTATGCACGGGTGTTACTTTATTTCACAATAGACAGTTTCGCTTCCTTCGCCTTTCCTACGCAGACTGACTCGCGGTCAGTGCTGGCAGATGAAAAAAAGAAATTTCACCAGACTGGATTAAACAAAGTTGCCAGTTTTTACCAGATTTGTACGACATGCGTACTCAACGCATACAATAGTTGCAAAGTTCAATGACATTTCAAATCTAATGATTTAATATATGTCTTCCCAGCAGTTTTGACAGTTACGTCACTGTTTACGTCACCACTATTTGAATTTGGATTTGCCACCAACCGTTCGGTGGTAAATCGCATTAAAAATTATTTTCATAATTAAGCTATTTTAAAATACACTTTTCACAGAATATAATTTATATGACGATAAAGTGACAAAAAATTCATTAAAACTAAATTTCAAAATAAAATTTCTATTAAACTGAAATAAAAAGTGAATATGATTTAGCGTTTTAATGTTACCCAACCTTAGCCAAACAGCTGTTTACACCGTTGCCGCATATTGTCGCAAGGTTATGTTCTAGTACCTCCAACCAAAACATTAAACGCTTGACAACAGTGCGATCATGTGACCAGACGTAAGTAGTGACGTAACTATCAAAACTGATGGGAAGACCTTTAGATAGAATCGGGTCACTTATTTAGCATTCACCTTATATGTACATACAATATTTAATGAATAGGTAGCTGCTTAACCCATTTGCATCACCCGAACATTTGTTTTATATGTAATTTTATATGCGATGAACGCATATGTGCACGCTCTGGTGATAGTGGCCAGGAAAAATGCGCGCACGTATGCACTCATGATGCAAATGGGTTAATGACAAAATGACATAAAAACTGCTCACGTTAAGGCGCACTATATTTAATACAATCAAGAGATTCAATCAATTTTAGGCAAGTACTATCCTCTGTTTTATAATAAGTGAGACATTTGTCTATTTTTAGCCAAATGATTAAAAATTCTATCCCCATTTTTTTCAAAACTTTTCTAAGAAGTAACAATAAACTTTTCTTGTAAGTGTTTTTGTGATACTGCGAAGGTTATACTCATAAAAATGCTGCTAATAAAATTTTGAAGAACGTGACAATACAACGCTTTACCTCTGTTAGAGTTATGAATAATAGCAAGAGGTAATGATTCACTTATTATGGAATAGAAATAGTAATTTTATAAAAATTGTCACCGAAAATTTTGAAAGCATTTACCATTGATAATTGTTGGATGGTGCTAATAAAGGAATATTGTCGAAAATATTCTCTTTGCTGACTGTTATTAAAATGGTTGGCAAATATAAATCAGTTTATTTATTGTCAGATGTTTAAATTGCAATGTTATGCAGTTACGTATGTTATACAGCCAAAGAATCACCAAATAATGAGCTTTTGGCAAAAGTTTTCACCAAAACGATTAAAAAATCACCAAGTTTGGTGAAATTTCATCAGATCTGACTGCACTGCTCGCAGTTGCGCCGCTAGCCTTTTTATATACAATTACTGCCATCTCGAAGTGATCGGAATACACTAGCCAGAACCAGAACTTTCTCGAATTAACGCGGTAATTCCAAATAGGTTGGATGAGCCAGTAATTGACCAGTGCCCACTAATTGACCAAACATCTTTGGTAAATAGAAATACACATTCAAAACTAGTTTAAAAAATCTGTAACACTCTCAAGAGTTTTCGAACGAAGGAAAAGACAAAGAGAACCCGTAATTATTGTTATTATTATTTAATTTCGAATATTTGTTTCTATTTACCCCTGGTCTTTTTAATAAATAATTTTGCGGTACTTAGTATGTTACATTCCCGTTTTTCTATAAATAAGAAGTACTAGATACAAGAAGGAGAACTTTATTGCTTTTTCAAATGTTGGTCAATTACTGGTAAAAGCTGTGGTCAACTATGGAGTTGCTTATGGTCAATTACTAGACATTTTCCATTTTTTTTAAACCTTTTCTTTTATCACCTGGCAAAACCCTTTTAATTCTGCTTAAATAGGTTTTTCTCATAATTAAAATGCTCCCCTTATTGCTAGTAAGGTTTAATTTGAGGTAAAACTATTAACAAAAGAGTTGTAGATTTTCAATTTCAATAATTTGCTTGTCTGGTCAATTATTGGTTCGTACACCCTATTTAATCACTACTAATGCCACTTGTTAGCGGGTAGCTGAAATAGATAGTACATAGTACAATACATAGTACCACTACTCGCCACTAAATGTCGTTAAGTGTCACAATACACAATGGTAATTGAAATGCAAAAAAAGCGTAAGTTTGCTTAGGTCGCGCACTTTGCGACTATTCTAGTCTAGAAATATAGTTAAGGGCAGTAAAATTAAAATTGTTTTGGCCCTTGGAACATACTGAAAAAAATATTGTGGCCCGAAGACTTCAAAGTTTGGAGACTCCTGATCTATAAGAATCTCCGAAGATCCTGATACGTTAAGATCAGCTGTTATTTTATCGGAAAAAGAAAGAAAAATCGAACATGATGACTAACGAGTATTGTCGGTTGTGTTCAAGCAACAATAACGTTGTAAACATCTTCAGCAAAGAACTAATAAATTCTGACAAACTACGAAACTACATTTTTACTTGTTCCGGCGTAAACGTAAGCTTTTAATTCATCCTAACCTCAAATTCTTACTACATATACAGGGAGAATCAAAACAAAAAGATCAATAAAATACCTTATTTTAATATTTTATATTTACGTTTTAGATTTTATCCGATGATATTATAACAAAATACGTTTGTTATACCTGCTTACAGACGATAAGAAAAATTATGAAATTTAGAAAAGATTCCATTAATAACGATTTAAAACTAAAGGTAAAAATTAATTCTTGTTAATTTTTTTTTAATAATATTTTTTTCTCATTTAATATTTCAAACAGTACATTTTGCTTGGAGAAAACAATATAAATCAAAAGAAAATGAATGATATAGACATTGATGATGTTTTTAATTTTCTACCGTCGTTAGAAAAAGAGCCTAAAATAAAAGAAGAAATTGTAAATGAAAATAGTGATTTAAACGTTAATAGTGTGAATTTAGATCTTATTGAAAATAATAATTCCGATGAATTTGAAGATTCAATAGTTAAAGAAGAGGCCGTGGTTATGGCAGTTGGTTTACCAGAAGATGTAGAATTAAGAAAAAATGAAGAAGAAATATTAAAAAGAGAGTTTATCTCGAAAGATGGAGAAGACTGTTTAAATAAATTAAATGATGAAACTTTAAATAAAAAAGGGGAAGGAAATAAACTGACAAAGAGAGAAAATAAAATTAAGAATATGATAAGTAAAATTTCAAACACAAATAAGATTAACTCTCGTTCGGACGAAAAATCGTTTGTAAAAAAGGGTAAGTTTATCAATTCAGATGAAAACAAGTCGTATAAGTGTCCCAAGTGCGGAAAACACTTTCGGGCACTCCAGACCTTTAAGGTGCATCGATGTCGTCATTCGGATACGAAATCATATCAGTGCACCGAATGTGGAAAATGTTTCTGGCAACTCATCCTCCTGAAACGACATCGGTTTGTCCATTTGGGTAAAAAACTTCATGAGTGCCTCAAATGTAAGAAGCAGTTCGTGTATAAAAGGTTGTTAGATCAACATATGTTTAGTCATTCAGATGCGAAGTCCTTTGAGTGCCTCGATTGCGGAAAGAAATTTAGGCAGAAATCCACCCTTATTACACATCTGTATCTTCATTCCGGTGCGAAGCCACATGAGTGCCCCGAGTGTGGAAAATGCTTCCGGCTAAAACATGTTCTCACTGAGCATCGACGTATCCATTCGAATGAAAAACCGTACGAGTGTTTGGAGTGCGGGAAGAAATTTACGCAAAAATCCACCCTTATTGCACATCTGAATGTTCATTCCGGTGCGAGGCCATATGAGTGCCCCGAGTGTGGAAAATGCTTCCGGCATAAACATATTCTCATTAAGCATCGACGTATCCATTCGAATGAAAAACCGTACGAGTGCCCCGAATGCGGGAAGAAATTTACGCAAAAATGCAACCTTACTAGGCATCTGGATGTTCATTCCGGTGTGAAGTCATATGAGTGTCCCGACTGTGGAAAGTGCTTCCGTCAAAAACCTAATCTCACTACTCATCGACGTATCCATTCGAATGAAAAACCGCAGAAATCCAACCTCATTACACATCTGGATGTTCATCCCGGTGCGAGGTCAGGAGCTCCGAGTATGGAAAATGCTACCGATAACTCAACAAACTAAATCTGCATCGACTTACTCATTCAAGTGAAAAACCACACGAGTTCAAGAAACGCTTCCGATTTAAAACTCATTAGATGTACATTTTCTTATTTATTTAGGTACGAAATCCTTATTGTGTATCGGCTAAGACGACATTTCTCTAACCATTCCGTTCCGCATAATGTGAAAAAGTCAGATCTATTTTATTTTTTTGATTTTTTAACCAAAAGATTAAAAATAAAAATCAAAAACTATATAAACGTTTCTATATTTGCTTTATATAAAGAAGTTTAAAAAAGAAATATCAAAAAATAAATAAGTAAGTAAAAATCAATTTTAAATTCATTTAACTTTCCTAGGTATCATCGACCGTCTTGAAACGCTCCTTTCTCTCTCGCCATATAATCCAAATTTGGTAGTTGGTTCAGCTATGGATGTTGTTCCTCCGGTGTTGTCCACTTGTGCGATAATAACTTCTTCCTTGGTGTTGGCTGATCGCATTTTAACCTTCTTTCTTCTAGTATTTTTTTTTTTTTTCTTTTCTTTTATACTTTCTTCCCTAACTTTTCTTCATATTGTCGTATCCTGGCAGGATCGCCATATAATACCTTCTAACCAGTGCATTTACCCTATATGTTATTAATTTACAACTTAATTACAAATTCTATTTAGTATTTCAGACTTTTGTGCTGCATGGTAATTTTTACTAGATAGTTGAAGGAGAGTAAAACAGAATTTTAATACAAAAAAATTTTCTTTTCCATTTGGACTTGTTTTTAAACATATTTTGCGCTTGTTTATATAAATTACTTTCCTTACTATTTGTACGAGTGTCTTTGCTGTCTAAGATATTATTAACACCTTTACAAAAAGTATGTATTTTTAATGTAACAATATTATTTAGTATAAAATCTATTATTTTATTTTTATGTTCGCATATAAAGGTAAAACGTACACAGTTTTGAAGAACTGAAACAATTATGGTTCTAACATTCACATTTAGTGTAAAATTTGACAATAACATTATTGTGATATGGTAACATTGCTCTAAACTTACAATAAATGTTTCTTTGCAATATATTAAAGAATTATGTGCATAGTACTCCTTTTTCTTTGAGAATTGATGGTAGTCACTATTATCTTCTTCACATATGTATAATATGTGACTTGCAATATTTGCAAGTGAATTGCACTAAAAGTTTTTTAGAAATAAAACTGGCTATACAGCCGATTACTGCCTTGTCAATTAGCCTATCTCCTACATTTTCAATGCAGTTATATGCCTTTATTATAAATTCATCGTGAAGTGGAAAATTTGCTTCATTATAACTGGAAGATATGTCCTTATTAATTCTTAATAAATCTTTCAGTTGTAGGAGTGAGGAATCGAAAGTTTTCTCACAATTCGCTCCAACCGAATGTGTGGCAACTATTTTTCTCAATAACAGTGTTTTGAAAGTATCGGCAAATTGTATGGGTGTAGGGTTGTTATGTCTAAATCGATGTTGTCGCACCTGACCAAAATAATTTTCCAAGGAATCCTAGTTGAACCGTCTTGGAAAATAATACGACAAGCCTTTGTCAAACAATATGTTAGACAGATCCATAAACTTTGATATATTCATTATGAAGTTTTTCAGACTGGGGGGATGAATTTTTTCTTCAGTACCCTCCTTTTGAAAGTATAAATTTTGTAACATTTCTGAAACAATACATTAATTAAAATATATTCGGATTTACTATAAATACATACTGATTCCTAAGCAAGAGAATATAGCAGAATTAGTTTTTTCTGTTTTCAAAAATATGTCACAAAAATTTTATACTAATAGCACACTATATTCTGTTGATAAGGTTTAATATAACCATACACTATCATTTCCTTATTAAGAAAAAATGTTTATTATCCTGCCTAATATAATAATATTATAAATTTACCTTTTGCTTTTTGCCAATATTGGAAATGTCTACTTTTCTTCGTAACTGCGGTACGTAACTTTCCACGTGATGGTTTAAAACTTCCTTGATTGAAGCTGTCAAATAAATCATAAAGAAATTTTAACACCTCTGCTGTTTTTTATCCACGCTCCGTCATATGAACAGTGGACATGTTACTGGATTCTATAAATAAATTAATAAAAAAGTATTAAATCAAAATATACTGCGTGACATTGAAATTGCAACACCTAGAAGGAATGGGTACTTTTTAATAGAATTAGGTAGAAATGTTGCTTCATAGAAGTATAAAAATTGATTAGAATTTTGTGACTTTGGACCGCTTAGGTTTGACGCAATTAACATTTCCCTTCTGTACGTGATGCAGTAATTTCTTGCCACCAGATGGTAATCTGTGTGTATTGTGACGACATTATCTATCAGTTTGATTTCTTATGAGTTTGTGTTTGTTCCTAGATCAAGAGAGCGCATAAATTACTGTAATTGAACAGAAAATGAGACTATAGAAAAACGATATGAAAGTAGGCAGTTTGTCCAAGGGTATATTCTGCATATACTGCTGTGAGAAGTAAGTGTTTTTATTTGTAATCAAAGGGTATCTATTGACATACACGTTCGTTTTCCGGGCATTTTACTACCCAATTAGGTGTTTTAGACTCACAGAATACCGTGAGTTATGCTCTACTATTCTGTATCGATCAATTGCCTAAATTAATGAATGAAAAGGTCTTAATTGGACATTGTGAAACGTAAGCTTGACTTTAATAATAGGATTTGAATTAGTCTGCAGATGCATGACAACCTTAAACTGATTAAGTGCAGTTCTGCAAAGTTGCACATTTTGCAATATAATGTTGAAATGTTCATCCATGTCCATTCAATGTACTGCTAGAGTTGGATATGGAACGTCATTGTTTATGACAGAACATTGCCTTTAATGTGAACTGTACGAATTTATAACGCCTAGTAACAAAATTTAATCCGTAGAACTCAATCTTGTTTAGCAGTCTTAAGAGGTTAAAAGTCCAATTTTATAGCAAAGAAAAGTACAGGCACCATACAGTAGGCCTTTTAGAAAGGTTTTTCTGCAATATCTGATGGCAGTGGACTGCTTTTAGTTTATTTGGATAGCAGTTTTAGCAAATGAAAAACGATCCACTTTCATACCGTTATTTTTACCTCCTCAATTTTTTTTAAATCACAAAAAATTTGTGTACTGTTGGTCTACGAATAATAGGAACCTTAGATGTAATCATACTGACAAACAACCCCGTCAAGAAACACACAAATTACTGCCAGAATAATAAAAAAATACTGAAGTATCTACAGAAAAGTAAAATTAATTTTGCCAAGCCTATGTTATCTAGGGCATCAAACATTTTAATCGATTGTTACACTTCTGTAGAGCAACATTTGTACCAAATTTTATCAAAAAATGCATACTCCTTCTAAGTGTTGCAATTTCAATGTCACGCAGTATATATTTCATAATAGACTGGTAACACTTTCAAAGAACTGATTACAACATCTCTATTTCAAGTGCACAAGGAATGACAAAAATTAGTTTTTAATAATTAAATAAGTGTTTAAAACATTTACTTACTGTTTTTTGCCATGTATGACATGGCAGCAGCCATCGTGTGGCTGAAGACCTGAGCTGCACATGAAACTTTTATTTTTTTTAATTTTATTTATTTTCACATGAAAATCCGTTATTTTGGGTAGTAGCCGGAAATCTCCACTGCCACAATCAATTTCATAAGCCAAAACTATGTCCTCCCATTTCGCAATTAATGTATGTTCACCTCTCTTCCAACATATATTTTTTTTTCAGGAAATTATTTCTGATTCCTTTCAGTAGGTGTGGTGTGTCATATAAAGGAATTATCTCTTTTTCATTTATAATAATCCGTTTTTTTGGAAGTATATTCTGTTTGATATAAATTCGCCTGCTCTCTTGAATAAGATCTAACAAATATAAGACAATGAATAATTATAAAGTATATAACTATATAAGATGTGATTAATTATTACCTTCTATGGCTGTCCGGTTAGTGGTTGCTTGATCGCACACAATTGCAACAATATTTAGTTTTGCTTTTTGCACTTTATTGATCACCGTTTTTATTAATACTTTTAAATCATTCGATTTTGTTATGCCTTTGCAAAAATGATATGATATTGTCTGTTTCCACTTCCGAGAAACCCCATGAATCATAAAAACTAAGGCGTGGTCAATGATATTACCTTTTACAAGCCCATGTATTTCACCCGAAAATTTATTGTATTGTAAAGATGGTTTTAATGATATTTCGTCGAACATCAATAGACATAAACGATCTGTAGGTTTTAAATGTGAAATCACCGCCTTTAAATTTTCAAATAAACAGTCATTGATTTCACATTTTATCGGTAATTTTGATAACATTCGTGTAAGTGTCTTTCTAGAAGGCAATTTAAACATTTTAGAAAGATATCTGTATGCTGCTCCTGAATCTTGAGTATATTCCTTAACTTTTAATGTTTTCCTTTTTAATTGCGCTAAACAAAAATTTATCGCTTCCTTTCATAAATCGCAATTCTTCACCTGCCAATGACTTGTAGCCAATCGTAATCTTTTCTTTAGAGATTTTATTTTTTATAAAAAGTTATCTGCTTTGTTAAGACAGTGGATTTCTGGTAAAAATGTTTTGCTTTGGGGGATAAATCTTTTGCTTTCTTTACGCCAGTACTTCTCAACAGTCCACTTCCCGATTGCGCTAAATTATGTAATTTAACATTAATAATAGTTGTTAAAGAAAATGTTTACATTTAAGATGTATACAGAATGCTTAAATATTATAAAAAAACGTACGTCAGTAAACACATACAGAATTTTCAACAGAAAACTTAAAGATAATATATAGAAATGTAAAGTTCAATATACAATTTTTTTGTGTTAATCAATTCTTTCAATTAATATAACCATTTGTATCATAGACTTACTAAAAAAAGGGTTTATGTTAAGAAAGTAATTTCAATAGAAATTGTTAATTATTTATATAACGAAATAGTTACCAATAAAAGAGCAGACATCTGGCGTTGATGTTGATGGTTGGCACTCAGAAACAATTTCATTGTTTACAGGTGGACAATCTTCTAATGTAGGGGGTAGGCATACATAATCATAAAATTTTAGAGATTGTTGCAATGTTTCCTTCACAACATTGCTATCTGAAAAGATCTAAAAGTCGATTTTAAAAGCAATAACATATAACTATCATTATAGTGTTTTTAAGATGAAAAGCCTATCAATGGGAGCCTTTGGGCTTATTTAACAATTGCAATATACTGTTATTAAACATACCTTGTGATGGTAAGTGGAGTATTGGTACACTGCCCTCTTTTAAATATGCATTACTGTATTTAGCAGACATAATAAAATGTCTGTCACAGACACGATGTGATCTGTAGATAATATTCCTTGCAAGACAAGAAATTTTTGGATTACCACAACGTGAAATCCACTCTTCACACAGGTCCTTCTTTTTTTGCGGATTTGGAAATTGATGTCGACTTGAAGTGGTGTCAAAACAACCAAACACTGCACAGGTACGATGTCTTTCAATACATCTCTTCATTCTAAATATAATATATTGTCAATAAAGCATTAGAAGATTATGAAATGAATCACTTAACAGAGTGCTATGATGGTATTACACTTACTAACAGGATAGTATAAAAACCCACTACGCTAATTATTATAACTATATTAAAAAAGAAAATATTATCTAGAAAAACTAACTAGGTACTATTAAAACAATAATGAATAAATACTAGAAACTAAAATAACTAAAGAGAACTAGAAATTATTAAAAAGAACACTAACTACTTTTAAAAGAATAATGAATAATTACTAGAAATTACGAAAACTACAAATAATGAAAAATACACTAGAAAATAATATAAGCCAAAAAATAATCACACAGAGAAAATAGGAAAGGAATAGCACTCGAACACAGTCAAGAAAGATGTGAACCTTAACTTTTGTAAACTTTCAAAGTTCAAATAGGAAGGGCAAGTGGAAGGGATTCTTTCACAGCTTTTTTCCCCAATATTTTTACCTGGTTTCCATAAGGTTTAAGGAACATCTGACAATAACAGGGCAATGCTTCTTGCTCACCCTGTAGATAGGTTGCATGTGTACAGCTCTCTCTCTATAAACAAGGCGCCACACAAGTTGAGTGACCTTAACCATTACTCTATTGACTTTGGTTGGAGAGGGCAAAAGCAATCGGGAATATCAAAAAATTCTTCTAAATTTGAAGTTATCTAGAAGAAACTCCACGATCATTATATTCAAATTTAATGTAAGCTCCTTGCTGCGTTCACATCAGCTGTTACACGCTTGAAAAATGAGAGTAAATTCGAACGTGATGTGTGATGAGTACTGTCGGTTATGTTCATGGAATAATAACGTTGTAAACGTCTTCAACAAGAAATTAATAAACTCTGACAAACTGCGAAAGTATATCTTTATGTGTTCAGGGGTAAAGGTAAGTTTTTAATTCACACTAAGCTCAAATTCTCATTACATATACAGCATTGTATTTATACAGGGTGTCCTGGAAAATGTGGGAAATCTCTTGGATTCTGATAGAACATTAAAAAATATGATTACAAGTTCCCATAATTTTTTTTCCTAGCGGCCCTCCCCTCGGAGATACGGCCTTCTAAAGGAAGCCACTGGAAAACAATTTTCTTGAATAAATTCTAAAGTACTTAATTTAATTTAATGAAAATTTAATATGATAAACAGTAGTAAGGACCTCTTAAAAAAATGGCCTTAAAACATAATTAGTCTCTTTAGTTTACCAGGGGCGTACTAGGTTATGCATTTTAATGATTACATTTTTAACACCCTGTATGGTAAGGAGTTAAAAAAAATAAATTTAGATACCTTGAATATTTAGCTAAAGAAAAGGTACTCTTATTCAGTGTCGATAAAATGAACCGTTTTCGAGAAAAAAATTGTAAAAGAAACCATCAAGATTAAAAATTTATTAATATTTCGTGTTAATAGTAACGTTACCATAGTAACGTTTGTAAAACCAGCGCTTTTTTAATACTGATGTTGCAGACAACAAATTTAGCGCTGTTTTTACAAACGTTACTATGGTACCTAGGAAATATTAATAAATTTTTAGTCTTGTTGGTTTCTTTTACAATTTTTTTCTCGAAAACGGTTCGTTTTATCGACACTGAATAAGAGTACCTTTTCTTTAGCTAAATATTCAAGGTATCTAAATTTATTTGTTTTAACTCCTTATCATACAGGGTGTTAAAAATGTAAGCATTAAAATGTACAACCTAGTACGTCCCTGGTAAACTAAAGAGACTAATTATGTTTTAAGGTAATTTTTTTAAGAGGTCCTTACTACTATTTATCATATTAAATTTTCATTAAATTAAATTAAGTACTTTAAAAGTTATTTAAAAAAATTATTTTCCAGTGGCTTCCTTTAGAAGGCCGTATCTCCGAGGGGAGGGCCGCTAGGAAAAAAAATTATGGGAACTTGTAATCATATTTTTTAATGTTCTATCAGAATCCAAGAGATTTCCCACATTTTCCAGGACACCCTGTATTTTCATAGTAGGTCAATCTGCGTTAGTTCAGAGTCTGCCAATAGATGGTGGGTTCCTTTATATGTCGTTTCATTCGTGAAATTCAATAATTATCAATGAAACGACACATAAAGGACCCCACCATCTATTGGCAGACTTTGAACTAACGTAGGTTGTACTACTATCTCTATACATACCGTGTGTCCGTAAAGTAGGGGATATAGGCTATATAATCGTTATAAAGGGTTTATGGAAAAATCGCTGAAACGGGTCTAAAGATTTACATCTTTTGCAATTTTTTAATGAGGATTTTAAATTTTTTCCGCCATTTTTAAATGAGTTATGACGTCATCGATATTTTTTTTAAATGGCAACCCACCATTTTTATTACGGAATATGAAAGAAGAATTTTTTCTAAGTTCAGTACAGTCAATATTAATATCGGTTACATAAGAAAATTTTCGAGAAAAATTACTTTAAAGTTTTGTTCGAATTTACCGAAAATGATAAAAATAGCAGTTGCCATGGTTAATTTCTCACATTTCTCTCCATTTTTTAATCATGGCAACTGCTATTTTTATCATTTTCAGTAAATTCGAACTAAACTTTAAAGTAATTTTTCTCCAAAATTTTCTTATGTAACCGATATTAATATTGACTGTACTGAACTTAGAAAAAAATCTTCTTTCATATTCCGTAATAAAAATGGGGGGTTGCCATTTAAAAAAAATATCGATGACGTCATAACTCATTTAAAAATGGCAGAAAAAAATTTAAATCTTCATCATAAAATTGCAAAAGATGTAAATCTTTAGACCAGTTTCAGCGTTTTTTCCATAAACCCTTTATAACGATTATATAGCCTATATCCCCTACTTTACGGACACACGGTATATACACAATGATATACAGGGAGAATCAAAACAAAAAGATCCATAAAATATATTATTTTAATATTTTATATGTATTTATGTTTCAGATTTTATCAAATGATATTATTACAAAATACGTTTGTCACATTTGCTTAGAAACTATAAGAAAAATCATGAAATTTAGAAAAGATTCTATTAATAACAATTTGAAACTAAAGGTAAAAAGTTATTATTAATTTCTTTTTAATTATAATTTTTTTCTTATTTAATATTTCAAACAGTACATTTTGCTACGAGAAGATAACAAAAATGAAAAGAAAATGAACGATATAGACATTGATGTTTTTAATTTTCTACCGTCGTTAGAAAAAGAGCCTAAAATAAAAGAAGAAAATGTAAATAAAAATTGTGATTTAAACGTTGATAGTGTAAATTTAGATCTTACTGAAAATAATAATTCTGAATTAAATATGCCAATAAATTCATTTGATGTAAATATTGTTAAAACGTGCGAAATTGAGGAAAACCAAGAAAGAGAAAAAATTGAAATTAATGATTTTCAAGATTTAATAATTAAGAAAGAAATTGTTATGGCAGAAGGTTCACCAGAAGACGTAGAATTAGGGAAAAATGAAGATGTGTTAAAAAGAGAGTATATCTCGATCGATGAAGACCCTTTAAATAAATTAAATGAGGAAATTTTAAATGAAAAGGAAGGAAATAAACTGACAAAGAGAGAAAATAAAATTAAGAATATAACTAAAGAAGTAGTTATTGTTTTAGAAGATTGTTTATTAAAGAAAAATGAATTAAAACAAACTTCAAACACAAATAAGATTTACTCTCGTTCGGATGAAAAATCTCATGTAAAAAAGCGCAAGTTTATCAATTTGGATGAAAAAAGCCGTATAAGTGTCCCGAGTGTGGAAAACACTTTCAGACACCCCAGACCCTTAAGGTGCATCGACATATTCATTCGAATACGAAACCATATGAGTGCACCGAGTGTGGAAAATGTTTTCGACAACTCGCCGTCTTGCAACGGCATTGTTTTGTCCATTCGGGTGAAAAACTTCATGAGTGTCTCAAATGTAAGAAACAGTTCACGCGTAAAGACATGCTAGATCAACATATGTTTAGTCATTCAGATGCAAAGTCCTTTGAGTGCCTCGATTGCGGGAAGTGTTTTCGATTTAAAAGCAATCTCAATGAACATCGACGTATTCATTCCAGTGTCGAATCCTTTGAGTGCTCCGATTGCAGGAAATGTTTCCGACTTAAAAGAGGTCTCGTAAGACATCGACGGATTCATTCAGGAACGAAATTCTTTGAGTGCCCAGATTGCGGGAAGTGTTTTCGAGTTAAAACTAATCTCATTGAACATCAACGTATTCATTCGGGTGAAAAGCCGTACGAGTGTTCGGAGTGCGGGAAGAAATTTGCGCAAAAATCAACCCTCATTTCACATCTGAATATTCATTCCGGTGCAAGGTCATATGAGTGCCTCGAGTGTGGAAAATGCTTCCAGAAACAATATAACCTCAATGTGCATCGACGTATTCATTCGAATGAAAAACCGTATGAGTGCTTCGAATGCGGGAAAAGATTTAGGCAGAAGTCTAACTTCATTAGACATCTGAATGTTCATTCTGGTGGGATGACATACGAGTGTCCAGAGTGTGGAAAATGCTTCCGGAAACAACATGACCTTACTGTGCATCGACGTATCCATTTGAATGAAAAACCCCAGAAATCCAACTTCATTACACATTTGGATGTTCATCCCGACGCGGGGCCATGTGCTTCAAGTATGGAAAACGCTACCGATAACTCAATAAACTAAATCTGCATCGACTTACCTTTTCAGGTAAAAAACCACATGAATGTAGGTAGGGTGACCAGACGTACGGAAGTTTGCTGTATTGTACAGCAATAAAATACCCAGTACAGCATGCACGAGTGTACTGCAAACGTACAGCATCCGCAGTTTATTATTGAATTTGTAATTGATTAGTGACCTTTTGCAATGAGTAGCATAGTGACATTCATGTTATAGATTCTTTTAGTTATCGACAGGAAAAAATAGGCACTTTTGTGAATTATCAACTTCACTAGCTTTGTTCGTTGGGTTAAAACTTGCACTGCACTAACAAGGGGAGGGCGCGAGGTGTTTTTTTTTTAATCTGTCCTTGAGCTGAGTGGTAATCATACAAGGATTCAATTGAGAAAGTACTAAAAACTCACTATTCAGCCAAAACTGCAGAACTTTAACGCTTGCTTTATATTTTGGATAAGCAAAGTTATTCACAGATCTCCGGTGGCAGTGTTGTTAAAGCGGTGAATCAACAATGCTTGATAAACCGGGTATCGCCAATTCGAACCTTTTCTTTCGTATCTTTTACTTTTTAATTTTTGTTTAATATACTAATTTATGAACTCAACATGTGCATTTCAATTTCAGCATGTGGTTGTGAACATTCAATTTCTTATAAAAATCGAGTCAACTGGTGAGAAGCCAGCCATAGATTTTTCATTATAAAATAATTAATTGCAAAATTTGTAATTATGCGGTAATGTTTCAGATCGATCATTTTAGCATTAATAGGGATGAAGATTAACCCTGTGAAATAAAATTTCCAAATTTCGATGTCCAACTTTTAAATTTTTCGATTTTTGTAAATACCTCGCTATGCGTACGGAGAGAGCTAACTTTGGGAATTTTTTTAACGCTGAATTGAAAACGTTGTCAACTGGATTTTAGTCGTTTAGGGGGTGAAGATTAATCCTGTGAAATAAAATTTCCTAATTTTGGTGTCCAACTTTGAATATTTGTACATTCGGTACTTGACCGCCTTAAGCGACTTATTAGTGAATAAAAAGAGCGAACAAGTTATTGTTTACGTTAAATAGTGTTATTAACGCCAAATTGATAGATTTGAAATATTACCGTATAATTACAGATTTTGCAATTAATTATTTTATAGTGAAAAATCTCACCAGTCATCAGACACCGATATCAATTTTCCTCTATCTTTTATAGAAACAGGAGTCTTCCTTTAAAAGTGTCCAATTTGGCTCACCTGTATGTACACTCATAGTCACTAGAAATGAACTTCAAAGCTCTGTATGAGAGCGATAACTAGAACGGTCTTGGGTCCGGTCAGCTTTCGAGATAATAAAACTTGGCGTGAGGCTATAATTGATCCAAGTCAATGTTCGTTTATCTGCTTCATATTTATGTATACCACCCCAGGTTTCATTCTCTCGAAAACCGACTGTACTTGAGACCGTTCTAGCTATTGCTCTCGTACAGAGGTTTGAAGATCATTTCCAGTGACCATGAGTTTACATGCGGTGCATATGTACAGCATTGAAAGTTGAGGAAATCTGGTCACCCTAATGTAGGAAACGCTTCCGATCTAAATATCACTACAGGTGCATTTTCTTATTCATTCAGGTACGAAATCCTTTGAATATCCCGATTGTGAGAAGTGCTTTCAACACAAATGTTCACTAAATGGACATTTGGTTATTCATTCGGGTGCCAAATTATAAGAATACACTGAGTGCGGATGACGCTTCCGGCAACAATTCAGCCTATTGTGTACCAGCTAAGGTGACATTTCTCAAAGTATTCCGTTCAACATAATGTGGAAAAGTCAGATCTGTTGTATTTTTGTTTTAATTATTTATTTTTTGAAAAAAAGACTAAAAATAAAAATCAAAAACTATTAAATTCATTTAACTTTTTTAGGTATCATCAACCGTCTTCAAACACTCCTTTCTCTCGGTTTAACTTGAAGAAATTTTCCACTTTTTTAGCCCCAAAATCGGTATTTTTAGCAACCGGCGACTGACTTCTAATCCCAAAATTACCTCACAAGTTTTTTAATTTCTCCAACAATCCCGGATCCACTTTAATATTCTACCTATTTACAGTTGCTCCCAAAAGTATCCAGCCGCCTGACAAATTTTCACATTTAACATTATATTGCTAAAGAATTAAATAATACACCCAAGTTATTTTTTTAAAGATGCTAGTATATTATTATTCAACTTTTAATACATTACAAATATAACAACAGCAAACAATGTAACAAAGAACATAAATAGCATTATTATAGGCACACAAAAGTACCGGGCCATCTATACAAAATAACTTTAAAACTAAACATGTAACTCTTAAAAGCTATTAAAACAGGTTTTTAATATTTTTGTGGCTAAACCGTTTGCCCAACTGAAATGCTATAAAAGAGAAAATAGTTTCTAAATTAATGTAACTATTCAGAAAACGAATTGATAGAAAATTATATGTATATTGTGGTTAAAAAGATTTGGATGGATAACTTGTGGTGAGAGTGTTTCTAAACACCCTGTACGTTTCGAAATTCAAATTTGTTCCACAGAAAGCTGTAGCCAGCTGATATAAAAACATGGCCAAAAATGAATAAAATCTAATACAGATTTTTGGAGCAATATAAGAAAAACTCTCGGAAAATATTATTTTTAAAGCCCTCTAGTGGCGAACCGAAGCAACTTTGAATATAGATAAGTTATTCGGAGACACTGTATAATAATATTAATAAATATTAAAATAACAAACGTTTAAATTAAATCTTCAAACATTTAAACGCAACCATTAAAAACCAACAAACGTAAATAGTTCTATTTCTTATCATTTTAACTATTTTCTTTCAAATACCTGAAACTACAAACATTTTAAACACAAATGCCTACTATATCTAAAGTTTCACAAGTCTCACTTTTCGATAGCAAAAAATTTACTTTTAAATGTATAAGATAAGTAATGTTACAAAAGGAAAACTCTTTCAAACGTTTACAGCAATAGTTGGTAAGTTTATTTTATTATTAAAACGTCACACAAAAGTAATTTTTTTGAAATAATTAAATTAGCAAATTTACTTATGGTTAGTGATGGAATGCATTACGCTTGGTCATCATCGGTTGTACCACAATTACAATCCACTTCAAGTCCACTAAAATCCCCGTTAACAAACAACGAAGTAACTTTAACAGAAATAATTTACTTAATAGGAGGTTTAGCAGCTTTACCTTATGTTATGTATGTTCCGGATAAAATTGGAAGAAAATACACCATTTTAACAGCCGTTTTAACCAGTTTAATCTCTTGGATTTTAATAGCAACTATACCGGATGTAAAAGTCATCATTTTAGCAAGATTTTTAGCTGGAATGTGTACAGATATAGGATACGTTTCAGTCCCAATGTATATAGCTGAAATATCAGATAAAGATATTAGAGGAAGTTTAAATGGTTTAGCTCACAATTTAGCGTCGATTGGATCTATAATTATTCTTTGTACAGGACCGTTCTTAACATTACAAGCTTCATCTTTAATTGGAGTATTTATAAATCTATTAGCTTTAGTTTGTTTTATATTCCTTCAAGAATCGCCGTATTATTACTTAAAAAGAAATAAAGTGGATGAAGCTGAAAGATCTTTGGAAATTTTAAGAGGAGGAATAAATATTAAACAAGAATTAGATGAATTACAAAAAGCCGTTTTAAGACAAGAAGAAGAAAAAGGAAAATTTAAAGATTTAATAACAAGTAAAGGAAATAAAAAAGCTTTGTATTTAATCTTACTTATTTACGTTTTACAAAATATTGCCGGAATTAATGTAATGCAAATGAACGTTACTGAAATCTTACAAAAAACATCAAATTACATGTCTGAAAATTTCGGTGCGATTTTATTCTCAATCGTACTTTTAATTTTTGGAATTATTTCGATGTTTTTAGTCGATAAATTCGGTCGAAAGAAGCTTTTAATATTTTCCGGAATCACCATAACGATAACTTTAAGTATTTTAGCGACGTTTTCTTTACTTCAAACGTTAAAAATAAAATTTATAATGGAAAACGATTGGATACCTTTATTTTGCGTTTTATTATTCGCAGCCGGATTAAGATCCGGAATCGGATTCGTTCCGTTAATCATAAACGGGGAATTATTTCCAACTAGCGTTAAATCGAAAGGGATGACGATTGCAGACGGTTGTTATCTTTTATCCGGAATTATCGTTTTGTATTCGTATCGAAAATTAAGTGAGATTTACGGAATGTATCTTCCTTTGTATATTTTAGCTGCCGGTACGATTTTTATTACACTTATACTTTGGATTAAATTACCTGAAACGAAAGGAAAAACTTTAGAAGAGATTCAAATTATGTTGTTAAAGTAAAAAAAAATAACTTTTATTTATTTTTTTAAATGTTTTATTAGTGGAAAACTAAATAAAGTTCTTTGATGAAGAAATAACAAATTTATTATTAAAACTTACTATTTATACAGGTGTCCTGGAAAATGTGGGAAACCTTTTGGATTCTAATAAAACATTAAAAAATATGATTACAAGTTCCCATAATTTTTTTCCTAGCGGCCATCCCCTCGGAAATAAGGCCTTCTAAAGGAAGCCACTGGAAAACAATTTTTCTTGAACAAATTTTACAGTATTTAAAGTATTTAATTTAATTTAATGAAAATTTAATATGATAAACAGTAGTAAGGACCTCTTAAAAAAATGACCTTAAAACACAATTAGCGCCGGCACAGACAAGCGTTTTTGAACGCGCGTTTAATCGTACGCTTGCTAACGCGCGTTTTTGTATATATGCGTTTTAATAGGAGTGTACAGACTCAAGCGTTAGGATAGGTTCACAAGTGACGCACAAAAATGCACGTTAACGTGTGAATATTGAAAGCGTTCAGATGACGAGCGCTTTAATTACAAAACCGATGAATTTAGATTTTAGATCAACTCAGATCAGTTGGCTTCGGAACGTTTTCAAGATAGTACATCTGAGAATGGATGTAAAAGAAGCTATAATTTTATAGAAATATAAAAAAAAGAGAAACAGAGGACGCGCACATTGGGTTTATCCTCTTTTGAAAAATAAAAACTAAAGTTTATTCATAACCTTATATCGGACACTCAGAGATAATGAAGGAAAATTCTTCAACTACTTTAGAATGTCTCTGAAATCATTTGATGACTTGGTGCAACTAATTTGGGATGATATTAAGGCAGCTCCAAATGCAGTTAGATATTGTATTCCACCCATTGAAAAACTATATGATTCCGAACCTATATTAGAAATTCCCGGACTTTTTTCTATTTCATCAATTAGTAAGTCGATGTCAATACCTGCAATCTCAGGCTAGGTTCACATGACAAAAATCTGACGCGCGATTTCTAAGCGCGCATTTAGGCTAGGTTCACATGACAACGATCTGACGCGCGATTTCTAAGCGCGCGTTTAGATATCGTGGTATTTAAATACAACCATTCATATGAACGCGCGCTAACGTGCATTAGGACGCGTTAACGCAGCGCTCAGCGCAAAAATCTCTAGACGCGCGCGATTACGCGTTAACGCGCGGTTTGAGTTCTACGTACCATCCGTATAACTTTCACATGAGCATGCGTTTTTATCATGAAACAAGTTGTTGTGGACCTTAATAAAATATATCTTGTACAAAGAAGAAGATTCCGATCAGTTTTTCAAGTATACAAGAATGTCGTTTCCCAAATTTAAACATATGAGTAGTAGAACAAAGGGCTTAAATGTCAAAATTTTCAATGATTGAAGAAATTTCATTTTTCTGCTGAATGGCACTTGGCTGCTTTGTGAATTTTGAAGCCGCCATTATTAATACGCTGACAGAAAATTGTCAGCAAGTATTTAGCCGTAACCGTAAAAATTTCAAAGTTAGCCAACTTTTGCTTTTTAACGATAACATTTGAACAAATATGATTGTACTTTTTTAAATGCTAGAGCTACAAGTATGACATCCTAAACCTACCATTAGACTATTCAAAGATTCCAGAATGATTAAAACATGGAAACTGTCAAAATTTCATGTTTTGGAGGAAGTTCCCAACCAAAATTGATATTGGCAAAACTGTTAAACTTCCTGAATTGATAGGATTGTAATATATTTCGAGTATTAGTTAAAACTCTCAAAACTGCAAAAGCAACTTTATACAAGCCAAAATTAAAGGTCGGTAATATGTATAAAACTATTTTTTAAGATTACATAAAACTTTATTAAAAGAAAATTAATTATTTTTTTTTCTAAAAATTACTTGATACTTCTGATTCCAAATATAGAACTCTTAGTGCGTATTTTTTCAAACATTAAAATATTACTAAAAATTATTGAATTGGATACCACATGGAAGTTATATCTGGTCTGTAGTTTGTGAAAAACGGCTGAGTTTGCAGATATTGACATCGACTTACTAATTGATGAAATAGAAAAAAGACCGGGAATTAGGAATATAAGTTCGGAATCATATAGTTTTTCACTGGGTGAAATACAATATCTAACTACATTTGGAGCTACCTTAATATCTTCCTGAATTAGTTGTAGCAAGTCAGCAAATAATTTCAGCGACATTCTAAAGTAGTTAATGAATTTTTCTACACTATCTCTCAGTGTCGGATATAAGGTTATGAACAAACACTTGTATTTATTTTTCAAAAGAGGATGAAAACCAACCCAATGTGCCCGTCGTCTTTGCTTCTTTTTTTATAATATTTCCATAAAATTGTAGCTTCTTCTACATCCATTCTCAGATGTACTATCTCGAAAACGTTCCGAAGCCAACTGATCTGAATTGATCTAAATTCATCAGTTTTGCAATTGCAAAGTGCACGTTAGCGCTCGTCATCTGAACGCTTTCAATATTCTATCGCGCGTTAACGTGCGTTTTTGTGCGTCACATGTGAACCTAGCCTTAGATATCGTGGTATTTAAATACAACCATTCATATGAACGCGCGTTAACGTGCGTTAGGACGCGTTAACGCAGCGCTCACCCCAAAAATCTCTAGGCGCGCGCGATTACGCGTTAACGCGCGCTTTGAGTTCTACGTGCCATCCGTATAACGTTCACATAAGCGTACGTTTTTATCACGAAATAAGTTGTTGTGGGAATGTACCACATGGAGGTTATATGTGGTCTGTACAGTTTGTGAAACATGACTGAGGCTAGGTTCACATGTGACGCACAAAAACGCACGTTAACGTGCGATAGAATATTGAAAGCGTTCAGATGACGCGCTTTTTTAATACTGATAACAGTTTTATTTTTTATTAGCGCTGTTTTTACAAACGTTACTACAGTACCTAACAAATATTAATAAATTTTTAATCTTGATGGTTTTCTTTACCATTTTTTTCTTTTCTCGAAAACGGTTCATTTTATCGACACTGAACAAGAGTACCTTTTTTTAGTTAAATATTCAAGCTACCTAAATTTATTTTTTTTAACTCCTTACCATACAGGGTGTTAAAAATTTAAGCATAAAAATGTACAACCTAGTACGCCCCTGGTAAACTAAACAGACTAATTATGTTTTCAAGTCATTTTTTTAAGAGGTCCTTACTACTGTTTATTATATTAAATTTTCATTAAATTAAATTAAGTACTTTAAAATTTATTCAAGAAAATTTGTTTTCCAGTGGCTTCTTTTAGGAGGCCGTATCTCCGAGGGGAGGGCCGCTAGGAAAAAAAATGATGGCAACTTATAATCATTTAATGTACTATTAGAATATTTTTTAAGATTTTCTAATGTACTATTAGAATCCAAAAGGTTTCCCACATTTTCCAGGACACGCTGTAAAAAATATAAATAAAAAAGACATACAGGGTGTACATACAGTGAGGGTATTTTGTTTCCAAAAGGATTTTCCGCACTCCGAGCATTTTTATGTCTTCGCGCTGGAATGATTATTTATATGTGTAATGAGGTAGGATTTCTGCCGAAATTGCGTTCCACACTCGAATCACTCGTACAGCTTTTTACCCGAATGGATAAGGCGATGACGTTTGAAGGTGTTGAAATGGCGGAAATGTTCTCCGCACTCGGAGCACTCATACGGCTTTTCATCCGAATGGACAAGGCGATGAACTTTCAAGGTTTTAAGATGGCGGAAATGTTTTCCGCACTCGGAGCATTTATGCGGCTTTTTATCCGAATGTATGAGTTAATGCCTACTCAGACTGGTGAGTTGCTGGAAACATTTTTCACACTCGAGACACTTGTAAGGTTTCTGATCTGAATGGAGAAAGCGATGCTCTTTCAGGTTAATACGTTGGTGGAAATGTTTTCCGCACTCGGGGCACTCGTACGGTTTTTCACGCGAATGAACAAGTTGATGCACTCTCAGACCGGTGGGTTGCTGGAATCATTTTCCACATTCTAGGCACTTGTAAGGTTTCTCACCCGAATGGACAAGTCGATGCGCTTTAAGGTGGCTGTCTATATGGAAGCGCTTTCCGCAAATGGTGCATTCATATGGTTTCTCACCCGAATGAATACGTTGATGAATCATAAGGGCGTGGGATCTTCGAAAGTGCTTTCCACACTTAGGGCACTTATACGTCTTTTTCTTATCCGAATTAACAAACTTACGTTTTTTTACGTACGATTTTTCATCCAAATTAGAGTAAATCTTATTTGTATTTACTCTTTCATTCATGTTATTTTTAGTTTGTATTTTTAATTCGCTTTTCTTTAATAAACAATCTTCCAAAACAATCACTACTTCTTTAGTTATATTCTTAAATTTATCGAAATTTACTTCACATTCTCTCCTAAATTTATTTCTTTTCTCCTTTTCATTTAAAATTTCTTCATTTAATTTATTGAAAGCATGTTCTTTATATGAGATATACTCTTTATTCTAATTCTATGTCTTCTGATAAAACACCTTCCATAACAACCGTTTCTAATTTAGTTATTAAACAGTCTTCATCACCCAAAATATACTCTCTTTTTAATACTTCTTCAGTTATCCCTAATTCTACGTCTTCTGATAAACCAACTGCCATAACATATGTGTCTTGTTTAATTATTGAATCTTCAAATTCATCTGTATTCATTTCATTTTCTTCTTTTTCTTGATTTTCCTTCGTTGCACACGTTTTAACAATATTTAAATCAATATTTATTGGCATGATTAATTCGGAATTATTATTTCCTTCTTGTATTTTAACTTGTTTTTCTAAAGGTGGTAGGAAATTAAAAACACCATCAGTGTCTATATCGTTCATTTTTTTTCATCTATGTTATCATCTTGAAGAAAAATATACTGTTGAAATTTAAAGTACAGAAAAAAAATGATTATTAAAAAAATCAACAATATTTAGGCTGGTTTTAGTGCTCAACCGACGGTCGGTACTGACCGTCAGTACTGACGAAACGCGCTGACCGTCGGTTTGTGTTGTTCAGTGCTTAGCTGATTGACAGATCTGTCAAAACGCGCTGACCGTCAATTTGTACAGTCTCGAGAAAAGGGACGCATTAACAAATTGTACGATACTTGAGTATTTCATTGTTCTGTAACTCTTTAACCGTGCATCACGGTCTTTATATAAATTATGAGACAAGTCCCATAATTCCGGATGCAACCGGACTTCGGTTATTAATCGTTCTGTGTCGTTGCTTATTATTTCACGATGACTGTACAGCAGTCTGTCAGTTGGCTGACGTACATATGGACGCGTTCGACCGACAGTTGTCATACGCTCCGCGTACCGTACGCGCGTAGGGTTCATCAGTGCAGCACTGAACAGCTACATATAAATACGTTGATAAGCCACGCGCGACCGACGTCGGTACCGACCGTCGGTTGAGCACTAAAACCAGCCTTAATTTTTACCTTTAGTTTTAAATTGTTGTTAATGGAATCTTTTCTAAATATCATGATTTTTCTTATCGTTTCTAAGCAAGGATGACAAACGTATTTTGTTATAACATCATTGGATAAAATCTAAAACAATATTTATTAGGAATGAAAAATTATAATAAACAAATGATTTAAAAAAAAACAATAAGAAATTTTGATTTTTTTTATTCTCCCTGTATATGTAATAAAAATTTGAGGTTAGGTTGAATTAAAAAAATTTAGGCTGGTTTTAGTGCTCAACCGACGGTCGGTACTGACCGTCAGTACTGACGGTCAGTACCGACCGTCGGTTTGTGTTGTTCAGTGCTTAGCTGATTGACAGATCTGTCAAAACGCGCTGACCGTCAGTTTGTACAGTCTCACGAAAAATGGACGCATTAACAAATTGTACGATACTTGGGTATTTCATTGTTCTGTAATTCTTTAACCATGCATCACGGTCTTTATATAAATTATGAGACAAGTCCCATAATTCCGGATGCAACCGGACTTCGGTTATTAATCATTCTGTGTCTATGCTCATTATTTCACGATGACTGTACACGTACTGACAGCAGTCTGTCAGTTGGCTGACGTACATACGGTCGCGTTCGACCGACACTTGTCATACGCGCCGCGTACCGTACGCGCGTAGGGTTCATCAGTGCAGCACTGAACAGCTACATATGAATACGTTGCGAAGCTACACGCGACCGACGTCGGTACCGACCGTCGGTTGAGCACTAAAACCGGCCTTACTTTTACGCCGGAACATGTAAAGATGTACTTTCGCAGTTTGTTAGAGTTGATTAATTGTTTATTAATACGTTTACAACGTTATTGTTGCTTGAACATAATCTACAGCACTCGTTAGTCACTACGTTCGAATTTACTTCCATTTTTCAGTCAAATAACAGCTAATATTAACGCAGCAAAAACCTTACATTAAATTTTAGTATGATCTTTGGATTTTTTTTAGGTAACTTTCAACTTCCTAGCAAAGTCAGTAATCACAAAACAATATAAAGTCACTAGATGAATAAAGTACCGCAATCAAATGTTCCAATGTGTAAGAGAGAGAAGTACATTTTTGCCCCAAAATATATGACAATTAACCTTAAAAATGTGTACTTATTAGAAATTTCGATTTGTTTTATTATAAGGAGTTGTGATAAAGTCGGAACTGAAAATAAAAACCACTCCTCCACTAGAAAACTAACAGTGGAGATAAAGAAAAGTACCTGCAAAAGGGATTTCAAAGAAGACCCTTCAGAAACTACAAAAGACATCTACGAAGATAATCCACTGGCTGAAGAGTTAACAAGCGAAAATAAACTGTCTGCGAATGCGGAAAGTGCTTTGTATTACTTTTTAGGGGCTGTTTTATGCAAAGTTAAAAAACAAAATGTTGTTTGTAATGATTGTTTTTGTTCATTACTCACAGATGTAAATGATGTTGATTATAGCGAGAAGGTCCAATCGTTTATTATGCTTAAGGAATATAAAGAAAACATCTTAATATATCCAAATGAAAAATTATTTAATTTTATATATTCACAGCCAAGCTGTGAATTGGCTTTTCGACAAAATGAAAAAACAATTTTAAAAAATAGAGAAGGTAAGGAAATTTTTATTAAACAACTCTTATGGCGTATTCGATTGGTTGCACTCAGTTGCACTGGTGCGCACCAGTGCATAGCAGCGTGTTCTATTGGTTGTTTCGTTGTGTTCTATTTCACTTTATTATTGTAGCTTATAAAACATTTTAAAAACCATCAAGCCTTGAACACACTTACAAGTGATGTTATGATTATGTTTGATTTCATCGCGTTCTGTTGAATTTGCCTTTTTTTGCACTAAGCTATACTCTTTTCGCGGAAAGATGTCTCATGCGTCATTAATTAATTATATTATCCTAGACTACTATTTTCGGTTTTCGTCTCTATCTGACATATATGATTAAATAAAGAAAAATATATTTGACATATGTCGAGAAAACGCCGACAACTAATGACGCATGAGACATCTTTCCGCGAAAAGAGAGTAGTGTGACATATATCACATTTTGCACTCAACGAGTGCGCACCAGTGCACACTAGTTTTCCCAATCGAATTCGCCATTAGATAGTTCAGAAAAATTACCATTGAATACAGCAACACCTTCGTGCCATAATGTACTAATAAAAATTATAAACAGCTTTATAAAATGTAGAATATATTTTACATTGAAGGATCAAAATAGTGTTAACAAACAAAATGTTGATTATCGAAGTAGCAGGTCAGTTACAATGCAGGATGCTTTGAAAAAGTGACAATAAAATCAGTCTGTTACTTCAGAGTTGTAGTAATGTAAAATTAAATTAATTGTTAATAAATTTTATAGAAATACACAGTTTTTATTTAATATCGTATCCTAAAAAAAGTTTTACTGTTATATTTCATTGTTCGTAAATAAAATGAAATTAATTTATCAATCGACTAGAAGGAATAATAAAATTTTCTTTTACAAGGATTTCAATTTATTATTATATATTTAATTGATAATTTTTTGACTATCAAATGCATAAGAGACACTATAAAGTTTACAACAATAATTTCATTTATTTTTGATTTCTCGGTACTTAACCTATATTAAGCATTTTGGACCGTCGCCGTCGTAGATGTCAAATAAATTTAAATTTCCCGGAAAAATTTTGCCCCAAAATGGAGGACGATTGCGGTCAACGATCTGGCAACGTCGCTCTCTCTCGAGAGAGCGTAGCGAGCGACGTTGCCAGATCGTTGATTGCGGTACTTTATTCATCTAGTGACCAAGGTCATTAGAGGAATGCTTATAAGGTTGTCCAACTCCCTATCCTTCCTATGTTGCAAGCAAAATTTCCCCTCACATACCCAAGTTCTCGATTATGTGACGTCACCCTTGTCCTAGCCGTCCGCGATATACGCGTTGTTTGTAAATTTTACGCTATTATTTCACGTATTGCCTTTAAAGTACTGACTGGGAATTTAGAAGAGGAACTTAAAAAATATTTAGGGGAAAATGTTAACCACAGAAAAAAAAACAGTAAAAAAAATTGTATAAAAAAAAATTATTCCACATTTTCCCGAGAATTTTCATCACATAATTAAAGTTTATATTAATTTCTATTTATTAGAATAAATTGTTTAAATACAAAAATCCGACTTTAGAAAAAGTCAATATTTTAAAAGAAAAATTTTCAATATAAAGGAAAAACAAAAAATTCACCCACTAAAAATCATTTCTTATCAGTAAATTATCATTATTTTCAACATATATAAAGTTTCCTTTTTATTATATTTTGTTGTAAGAATTATTGATAAAAATTTCATCTCGCGGGACAAGCGTGACGTCACGCCCGCCTCTATCCCCTCAAACACGGCGTCGCTCGAGTTGGACAACCTTATACCATTGCTCTATTGACCTTGCTAGTGACTTTAATAGTATATAAAACTTACTGCCATCTACCGACCTTGATTGTAAGGAGATAAAACAATAGTTGAGAATATCAAAAAGAAACTCTCTATCTACGAAGTTGAAAGTTACTTAAAAGAAACTTCGAAGATCATACTAAAATTTAATGTAAGATTATTACTGCGTTAATATCAACTGTTATTCGACTGAAAAATGGAAGCAAATTTGAACGTGATATGTAATGAGTATTGTAGGTTATGTTCAAGCAACAATAACGTTGTAAACGTCTTTAGCAAAGAATTAATAAACTCTGACAAACTGCAAAAGTATATTTTTACGTGCTCTGGCGTAAATGTAAGTTTTTTGTAAGGTTAATTCAACCTAACCTCAAATTTCTATTACATATACAGGGAGAATAAAAAAATCAATAAAGTTTCTTATTTTTTTTCTTAAATCATTTCGTTATAATTTTTCATTCCTAATAGATATTATGTTTTAGATTTTATCCAATGATGTTGTAACAAAGTACGTTTGTCATCCCTGCTTAGAAATTATAAGAAAAATCATGAAATTTAGAAAAGATTCCATTAACAATGATTTAAAACTAAAGGTAAAAATTAATTATTGTTAATTTTTTTATTAATCATTTTTTTTTTCTTTACTTCATATTTCAAACAGAATTTTTTTCTTCGAGAAGATAACATAGATGAAAAGAAAATGAAGGATATAGACATTGATGATGTTTTTAATTTTCTACCACCTTTAGAAAAACAAGTTAAAATAGAAGAAGAAAATGTAAATAAAAATTGCGATTTAAACGTTAATAATGTGAATTTAGATCTTACTGAAAATAATAATTCTGAATTAATTATGCCATTAAGTATTGATTTAAATATTATTAAAACGTGTGGAACGGTGGAATATCAAGTAAAGGAAGAAATTGAAATGAATACAGATGAATTTGAAGATTTAACAATTAAAAAAGAAATTGTTATGGTAGTTGGTTCACCAGAAGACGTAGAATTAGAGAAAAATGTGAAAGTGTTAAAAAGAGAGTATATTTCAAATGATGCAGACCCTTTAAATGAATTAAGTGAGGAAATTTTAAATGAAAAGGAGGAAGGAAATAAACTAACAAAAAGGGAAAATGAAGTACATCTGAATAAATTTAAGAATATGATAACTAAAGAAGTAGTGATTGTTTTGGAAGATTGTTTATTAAAGAAAAATGAATTAAAAATACAAACTTCAAATAATGTGGATGAAAATGTGAATACAAATAAGATTTACTCTAATTCGGATGAAAAATCATATTATGTAAAAAAGCGTAAGTTTATTGATTTGGATGAGACAAAGTCGTATAAGTGCCCCGAGTGCGGAAAACACTTCGGGATACTCAAATCTTTTAAAACGCATCTACATATTCATTCGGGTGTTAAAAAACATGAGTGCACCGAGTGCGGAAAGCGCTTCTTTAAAATTAGCGGCCTTAAAGAACATCGACTTATTCATTCGGGTGAGAAACCTCACAAGTGTCTCGAATGTGGAAGATGTTTCCGGCAACCCGGCAGTTTAAGATCGCATCAACTTGTTCATTCGGGTAAGAAACCTCATAAATGTCTCGAATGTGGAAAATGTTTCCTGGTACCCAGCAAGCTGAAAAAGCATCAGCATGTCCATTCAGGTTCATTAAAGAAAAATGAATTAAAAGTACAAACATCAAATAACATGAATGAAAGTGTGAATACAAATAAGATTGACTCTAATTCGGATGAAAAATCGCATGTAAAAAGGCGTAACTTTGTCGATTCAGATAAGAAAAAGACGTATAAGTGTCCGGAGTGTGGAAAACACTTACGGACATCTCGGAACCTTAGGGTACACCGACGTATTCATTCGGGTGTTAAACCATATGAGTGCACCGAGTGCGGAAAACGCTTCCATAGATCCAGTAATCTCAAAACGCATCAACTTATCCATTCTAGTGAGAAAACTTATAAGTGTCTCGAATGTGGAAAATGTTTTCGCCAGCTCAGCGGTCTGCATGGGCATCGGCTTATCCATTCGGATAAAAAGCCGCATAAATGCTCCGTGTGCGGAAAACAGTTCTGCCATCTTACTACCATGAAAATTCATCGCCTTAGCCATTCGGGTGAAAAGCCATACGAGTGCTCTGAGTGCGGAAAACATTTCAGGAGTCTTGATACCATGAACAATCATCGCTTTCTCCATTCGAGTGACAACCCAAATGTGTGCACCAAATGTGGAAAGTGCTTCCAAACAAAACGTTCACTTGAGCGACATTTACTTATTCATTCAGATGCTAAGACCTTTAAATGTCCTGATTGCGAGAAGCACTTCCGATCTAAATATTCATTAAAACAACATCGGCTTATTCATTCCGATATCAAACCATTTGAGTGCACCGAGTGCGGAAAACGTTTCCGGCAAAAATACAAACTCTACGTGCATCAGTTTACTCATTTGGATGAGAAGCCCTCAGAAAAAATATTATAGAAGTTCAACTGCCAATATGTTAATGAAATTCGTCATGTTTGGTACGTAAACCGAGACAGTGAAGGTGCTGATAGTATATTTTTAGAAAGCACATCTTTAAATAATACTCATATTCTTTCAATATCAGATTTTATTGCATGCAGGGTGTAGACAGAAGTGAAAAATTGTTAATGAAAGAGATGAAACATTGTAATAATTTTTTAAACATTTTTGAAAGCAATACAATTAATTATTTTATGCCCCTCGTAAGCAAACAGTTTTTGATGTAATGCTGAGTACTATTGAACGAATCTGCTTTTCGGTAACAGCCCCAATCTTTATTTCCATTGCTTATGCCCTGGCAGTTAAAAGTGACTAAATTCGATATCTTACAAATGAATGATTTTCGATTCGATACACAATAAAGAATATTTTTCATATTAGATTGTATTGGCTGTATTTGTTAATCAAAGTATTTTGTTTGAAGAAAGAGGCCTTAGTCGCTCTTGCTCCAGATTAGCAGGGCAAGTGCGTTCACAACGAATAAAATTTAAAAAATAATAATTTATTCAGCATTACTTTATTTAATCAAATATGTATCTTTCATTATCTAGAGCAGTGATGGCGAACCTTTTTAAGAAGTGGCTCAAATTTTGTTCATTATATTTTGCTTGTACTGGCTTGTGGGTCACTAGTTACTTAAAAGTCACTTGTAAAAGAGGAATTTGTTTTTATAAATTAATTTCTTGGGTTCTTACTTCTAGGAGTAAAAGATCTTTTTTCTTTTAGTTTTAAAAGAAAGTTTTAAAATTTTTAATATGTGAAGATATTATGTGCAAAAAATGTGTGTAAAAATATGTGAAGATCAAATTAAAAGGAAATCGATTAAAAAAATAATATCACCAGGATAACATCAGTTCTCTTGAACTGAGTGTGGAATAAAATGTAATATAAAGATAGTAATATTATTTATTAATAAATATATAGGTGTTCCGTTTTGATTGTTCTTTATTGGCGTATATCTTGACTGAACACAAATAAAAAAGTTCTAATGAACATAGTTTTGAAGTGATCTGTTTTCGAACGTAATCGCCATCTTACAATTAAATTAAAAAATGTGTTTTTTCTCTGAATTCTATTATATTAATATAATAGAAAATATATGTCTACTTTTTATTCATTTTTGTTTGTAAATTAAAATAAATTCTAATCTTTCTCATTAAACATTTTTGTCCTTTTTCTAAAAAATAAAGTAACGAAGATGTTTTTGGGAATGTCAGGGAAAACCGTATCATTTTCACCACGACATTAACAAAAATCAATGATATTTTAAATATTTTTTATATTTTAAAAATCGTTAATTGAACATTTAAACTGTTAATGATTGTTTTTTATGGTTAACTTTATTTTCTATTACAAAACTAGTAATTATAAAGACTATGAAACATCTTTCATCGTCATCAATTGAGCAATTTTCGAGAGTAACAATTAATTAAAAAGGGAATGCTTGGGTGCACATTAAAGTCATATATTGCTGGCTGTATATTAAACCTCAATGTATAAACGTTCTTAAAATATTTTTGTCTATTCCCTATACCAGGACACAAAAAATAAGTTTATAAAAATCAAAGTGTGGGTCACTTAAAAGGATTGCGTGGGTCAGTGTCTGACCCGTGGGTCATAGGTTCGCCATCACTGATCTAGAGTAACGGTGGGCAACCGCCGGCCTGCGAGCCAACTCCGGCCCTCGTGATGGTCTATCCGGCCCGCGAGACCTTTCGAAAGAACAATAACTTTTATTTTAAATTAAAAATTTGTAATAGAAAGAAATAATTAAAGAAAGAGTTTTACCACTATTGCGTTACATCTTTTTTTTAGTTTTACAAGTAACAAGAAAATTTGCCAGTTTTCTACTCCGGCCCGCATACAAAGAGTAAACCGTAATGTGGTCCCCACTATACAAAAGGTTGTCCACCCCTGATCTAGAGCAACGGTGGGCAACCTCTGGCCCGCGGACCAACTTCGGCCCGCATGAGGGTCTAATCTGGCTCGCGAGACCTTTAGAAAGAACAATAAATAAGCAGATCCTATGCTTTCCGTGCAGTAATTCTACCAAGGAAAGCAAGAAATCTGGAAGATCTAATAATTAACTTTGTTTTTTTATATAAAAAAAAACTTATAAGTAACAAAAACTTGCCTCATGTTATTATACCAGCAAAAGAAAAAAATCAAGTAGCAAACATTACTGATATTGCAACAAATGGAAGTTAGATTCACCATTTTTTTGGTTGCACTTACCCTACCTTACCTGATTTAATTTGAATTTAACTTAAGAAGAGTTTAAAAAATTTTATTTTATTTCATTTAACTACAAACATACTCTACTATTTCTATTTATGTTAAATAGTTTTAAACCGTTCTATTATGTTTTTTTGTTTTTAAAATAAATTTATGAATTATACATTAAAAAATTTTAAATGTAAAAAAAAATTAAATAGATTTTATAGTAATAAATCCTTTAAAAAAAATTAAAGTATTTTTTTAAAATTTAAACAATATAATTTGAATATCTCCTACAGTGTTTTCTTTAGTTTTCAGTAATTTTCCTGACTAAGAAGATATATGACGACGATCATATATCTTTGTTACCTCTCCAAATGATAAATAATATTAAATTAAAAATAAATTTAAAATATGGCGTTATTGGAGGCAAGATCGGTAGATGGTAGTATATTCTATAGACCTGATAGACCTATTCAATAGTATAGACCCAAGGATACTGGACTAACGTGATACCCATTCTGCGATAATCGCCCGCCACCCTTTAACGTCACTGCCAAGCTTAGCGTCTCTGTGGTTCCTGTCTTACAGTCGACTCTCTATCTTACACTAGATTGAAACCACAAGTGACGTCAAACGGGTGGCTGCGCACTAAATTTCGGCGTATACACATCTTATGGGATTGAGCCATCCTGTTAGTCCAGTATCCTTGATATTCTATAGTATATACACTGCCATCTACCGACCTTGATTGGAGGCCAGGGTGGGCGAACTCAATGTAAAATATTTGAAATCAATTTTTAGTACGTAAACCGAAACACCTTTAGCGCTGATGTATAATTTTTTAGTGAAGTCCCTAGATTTATAAATCTAGGGATATTCGTTTTAAACAAATACGAAAATACAACAACGTTTCCATGACAACACGTTCAAAACATATTTTAACTTCATGTAAGAGCATTCGGAGTTATTGTAATTGATTTTTGATCATTTCGAGCTTAAACGTGAAACATAACGTTTACAGTGACTACAATTGTGTTCCGTAATATTTTTTTTACTTCTATTACCGGTAAGTGTTGATTAACTTTAACATTTTTACAACCTTTCGTTACATTATGTTTCCTTTTCAGATATACAGGTGTCCCACATTTTAATACGCAAACTTCACCAGGACATAGTTCTCATAAAAATAACACAAAAGTTTTATATAAACATGTGGTCGTAACTCTTTTGTTTTCGAGATATGGCCGTTCAAAGTTGGAAGAAAAATTTACATTTTCATTTTTATTTCAGCTATTTATAAACACAGGAATGTGAATTTTTACAGTTATCTACTACAGCCAAGCATGTTAATTTCAAGCCTTAATTAAGCCACCCCGGCGTGCCGTAAAGGGTTGAAATTCACGATCATGACTACATTTTCCAGAAGAACTTTTTAATTCGATGGAATTTTAACCTAAAAAAATGTGCGTTAGAAAGCTCATTCCTTTGCGAGATTTTTTTTGTCTCTTACATTTTTCGCATAAAACATAGATTTTGAGGAAAAAAAAAATAAAATCTTCGCGCGTGTCGTACTGTATCGCTTCATCCCTAACCAAAAGTTCTCTAAAAGTTAGCCATGGTCTTGGTCTGATTTCTTTGTACTGATGAACTGTACGTTGACTAAGGTAGAATGCATTTAATTTGAAGTGTAATTGTTACTCTTTTTAGCTTATTATTATTGTTATCACTTATTATTCTAAAACCATAGCCAACTTTTAAAGAACATTTGGTTAGGGGTGAAGCGGTACAGTACGACAAGCGCTCAGATTTTATTTTTTTTTTCTCGAAAACTATCAGTTTTATGCGAAAAATGTAAGAGACAAAAAAATCTCACAAAGGTATGAGCTTTCTAACGCATATTTTTTTAGGTTAAAATTCTACCGAATTAAAAAGTTCTTTTGGAAAATTGGTCTGACACGCGCTAAGATTTTATTCTTTTTCTCGAAAACTATCAGTTTTATGCAAAAAATGTAAGCGACAAAAAAGTCTCGCTAAGGAATGAGCTTTTTAAGGGATATTTTTTCATGTTAAAATTTTACCGAGTTAAAAAGTTCTATTGGAAAATGTAGTGGTGATCGTGAATTTCAACCCTTTCAGGTAAGCCGGGGTGGGTTAATTAAGGCTTGGAAGTAACATACTAGGCTGTAGTACATTATTGTAAAAATTCACATTCCTACGTTTATAAATAGCTGAAGTAAAAATGAAAATGTAAATTTTCCTTCCAACTTTAAACGGCCATATCTCGAAAACAAAAGAGTTGCGACCCCATGTTTATATAAAACTTTTGTATTATTTTTATGAGAGCTATGTCCTGGTGAAGTTTGCGTATTAAAATGTGGGACACGCTGTATATAGCGTGTACGGTTTTTATTTGTAATGATAAGGAGTCTTCCCGCTATCGATTCCCGAATTGCAGTAAGGATCCAGAGAGATTTAATACAGTTAGTAACAGTTATATTTGTACACCTCAGTGTCTAAATAAATTTGTATTGAAATCAAAGGATAGAAATCAAACTAACGTGTTTTCTTTGATTTTTTTTATTGCAAGATCAACAATAAATATTAGGGAATATGAACTGAAAATAACAAATGTAGAAACAGCATAATTAATTTTTTTTTATTAAAAATTTATTTAAGTACTGATCGAAAGTTTTTTGAAACGCAACATTCTTATTTGTACACTGATTAAGGGACTCGTATTCTATTGGATAAACTACAAACGCATGCCCACTACTACGAAAAGTGCGCATACGTTACTTTCGAGGGTACCATTTTAATTAATTGATTCTAATTTGACATTTGGTATTTGTTTTTTTGAGTTTAAAATGGCGAAAGGAAGGGAGTTAAGTAACGAACTGAAAGACATGATAATTAGTCTTGCATTAAAGGGATATTCACTCAGAAAAATCGGTGGAATTGTAAATAAACCACATTCTACCATAAACTACATAGTGAATAAATTTAAATATAATGGAACAACGAAAAACAATCCACGAATTCCTAAAAAGAAAAAAACTTAATAAAAGAGACGAGCTCTTCATCATTAGACAACTTAAAATAAATTCGAAATTAAGTGTTCTAAAAATAACAAAAATGTTAGAAACATCTTTAGGAAAGAAAGTATCAACTCAGACCGTTCGCCGAGCATTATGGAGCAATGAGTATCACGGAAGAATTGCAAGACAAAGGCCATTTGTTAGTAAGAATAATCGCATCGTTAGATTGAAATTTGCTAGAGAGCATAAAGATAAGCCGCAATCTTTTTGGGATAACATTATTTGGTCCGATGAAACAAAAATAAACTTATTTGAGTCAGGTGGAATTGTCAGAGTGTGGCGAAAGGAGAATAAAGAATACAACTTTAAGAATACTTTACCTACTATAAAACACGGCGATGGATCAGTGTTAATTTGGGGCTGTATGTCATCTAAGGAAGTGAGTAATATTCAATTTATTGATGGCATTATGGATAAATGGGGATATCTGGACATTCTAAAAAATAATATAAAGCAAAGTGCATCAAGAATGGATATGGGTGCGTTATATATGTTTCAACAGGATAACGATCCGAAACATACAGCAGAAATAAATAAGTTATGGATCATATGGAGCATTCCAAAACAGCTTAGAATACCGCCACAGTCTCCGGATCTTAATCCGATAGAGCATTTATGGGCAATTTTGAAAAGGAAAGTTCGTGCGATGGCCACTACCAACAAGAAAGAATTAAGAGCAATTATTGAACGAGAGTGGAATCAAATAGATCCCAAAATTTGTAATAACCTCGTACAGCCAATGCAAAAGAGGTATAGGGCTGTAATTGAAGTCAAGGGCTATTCAACAAAATATTAAATTTTGTTAAACTTATCTTTTTTGGACAAATTATAAATGTAAATTCTAATGGCGTATTCGATTGGCAGAACTAGTGTGCACTGGTGCGCACTCGTTGAGTGCAAAATGTGACATATGTCACACTAGCTTAGTGCAAAAAAGGGCAATTTCAACAGATCACGATGAAATCAAACGTAATCATAACATCACTTGTAAGTGTGTTCAAGGCTTGATGATGTTTAAAATGTTTTATAAACTACAATAATAAAATGTAATAGAACACAACGAAACAACCAATAGAACACGCTGTTATGCACTGGTGCGCACCAGTGCAACCAATCGAATTCGCCATAAGTGTACAAATAAGAATGTTGCAGTTAAAAAATCGTATTTCAGTACTTAAGTAAATTTTTATTATAAAAAAATTAGTTACATTGTTTCTAGAATTGTTATTTTACGTTCGTCTTTCCCTATATTTGTTGTTAATGTAGTAATAAAAAAATCAAAGACAACACTTTGTTAGTTTGATTATTATCTTTCGATTTTAATACAAACTTATTTAGACGCTGAGGTGTACAAATAAGACTGTTACTAACTGTAAGTGGATTTGGGCTAACAATAAGTGGATATTAGGTATATTCGTTTAGTTTAATAAATTACGCATTCTTGTATTAGCTTCATAAATGAAAATAAAAAAGATTAATCTATTTTAAAAAATGTTTTTTCTTCTATCATTGCCACTTATTTTTCGTACACAATAAGTGAGTCACTTATGGCTCACTTATTGTAGTACGAATAAAGAAATAAAATTTAATAAAAAAAAAATTATTTCAAATTTTGCGGTTTTTTTGAATAGTTGTACATCAGCGCTGTGAGTTTTCGGCTTACGTACTAAATTTGACGCATTTCAAAAATCTAGTGGGAGTTCACCTTCTATATCTTTCTTTTTCTATGTTCGAGGCAGAAAAAGCAACAGTTGAAAATACGTTGAGAATATCAAAAAAAAACTCTTTCTATCTACGAAGTTAAAAGTTACCTAAAAGAAACTGGGAAGATCATTCTAAAATGTATTGTAAGGTTTTGCCTGTGTTAATATCAGCTGTTATTCGACTGAAAAATGGAAGTAAATTCGAACGTGATATGTAACAAGTATTGTAGGTTATGTTCAAGCAATAACAACATTGTAAACATCTTCAGCAAAGAACTAATAAATTCTGACAAACTACGAAAATACATTTTTACCTGTTCCGGTGTAAAAGTAAGTTTTTAATTCATCCCAACCTCAAATTTTTATTACATATGCAGGAAGAATCAAGAAAAAAAAAACAACAGAATTTCTTATTACTTTCTTTTAAAAATAATTTCTTTATAATTTTTCATTTCTAATAAATGTTATATTTTAGATTTTATCCAATGATGTTCTAACAAAATGCGTTTGTCATCCCTGCTTAGAAATGATAAGAAAAGTTTAGAAAAGATTCCATTAACAACGATTTAAAACTAAAGGTAAAAATTAAATATTGTTGATTTTTTGAATAATCGTTTTTTTTTCTTTAGTTTAAATTTCAACAGTATATTTTTCTTCGAGGTGGTAACATATATATAATAAATATGAATGAAAGAGTAAATACAAATGAAAGTTACTCTAATTCGGATGAAAAATCGTACGTAAAAAAAACGTAAGTTTGTCAATTTTTATGAGAAAAAGCCGTATAAGTGTTCGGAGTGTGGAAAACATTTACGGACATCCCAGACCCTTAAGGTACATCGACACATTCATTCGGGTGAGAAACCATATGAGTGGACCATGTGCGGAAAGCGTTTCCGTAAAGACAGCCACCTTAAAGCGCATCGACTTGTTCATTTGGGTGAAAAACCATACGAGCAACCCACCAGTCTGAGTAGACATCAACTTATCCATTCGGATAAAAAGCTGCATAAATGCTCCAAGTGCGGAAACATTTCCGTCATCTTAAAACCTTGAAACGTCATCGCCTTATCCATTCGGGTGAAAAGCGGTTGGAGTGCTTCGAGTGTGGAAAGCAATTTCGGCAGAAATCCCACCTCATTACACATATAAATAATCACTCCAGCGCGAAGACATAAGAATGCTTGGAGTGCGGAAAATCCTTTTAGAAACAATATATCCTCACTGTATGTACACCCTGTATTTTAGAATTAATGAAAAATGAAGAAGTATTAAAAGGAGAGTATATCTTGAACGATGAAGATTGTCTAATAACTAAAAAAGAAATGGTTGTTATGGAAGCTGTTTTACCAGAAGACGTGGAATTAGGGAAAAATGAAGAAGTGCTAAATAAAGAGTATATCTTGAATCTAGTGGGAAATAATTCTCTGTTTATGATCAACGGAACGAATCCAAAATAAAGGTATCCAATCATTTTCCATTACAAATTTAATTTTTAACGTTTCAAGTAAAGAAAACGTCGCTAAAATACTTAAAGTTATCGTTATGGTAATTCCGGAAAGTATTAAAAGTTTCCTTCGTCCGAATTTATCGACTAAAAACATTGAAATAATTCAAAAAATTAAAAGTAAGATTGAAAATAAAATCGCACCGAAATTTTCAGATATGTAATTTGATGTTTGTTGTAAAATTTTGGTAAAGTTCATGTGTATTACAGACATTCCCGCGATATTTTGTAAAGCGTAAATAAGTAAGATTAAATGCAAAGCTTTTCTATTTCATTTACTTGTTATAAAATCTTTAAATTTTCCTTTTTCTTCTTGTCGTAAAACAGCTTTTTGTAATTCATCTAATTTTTGTTTAATATTTATTCCTCCTCTTAAAATTTTCAAAGATCTTTCAGCTTCATCCACTTTATTTCTTTTTAAGTAATAATACGGTGATTCTTGAAGGAATGGAAAACAAATTAAAGCTAATAGATTTATAAATACTCCAATTAACGATGAAGATTTTAATGTTAAAAACGGTCCTGTACAAAAAATAGTTATGGATCCAACTGAAACTAAATTATAAGCTAATTCGTTTAAACTTCCTCTAATATTTTTATCTGATATTTCAGCTATATACATTGGGATTGAAACGTATTCTGTATCTGCACTCATTCCGGCTAAGAATCTTGCTACGATGATGGCTTTTACATCCAGTATAGTTGCTATTAAAATCCAGGAGATTAAATTGGATAAAACGGTTGCTAAAATGGCATATTTCAGGTATTTAAAAAAAATTAATTAGAATGATAAGAAATAGAAATATTTATGTTTGTTGATTTTTAATGGTTGCGGTTAAATGTTTGAAGATTAAGGGGAGATATCAGTGTGAAAAAAAAAAAAAAAATTCGATTTTTTTTTTTGCTTAAATAGTTATGGCGTATTCTATTGGTTGCACTCAGTTGCACTGGTGCGCACCAGTGCATAGCAGCGTGTTCTATTGGTTGTTTCGTTGTGTTCTATTACATTTTATTATTGTAGTTTATAAAACATTTTAAACATCATCAAGCCTTAAACACACTTACAAGTGATGTTATGATTATGTTTGATTTCATCGCGTTCTGTTGAATTTGCCTTTTCTTGCACTAAGCTAGTGTGACATATGTCACATTTTGCACTCAACGAGTACGCACCAGTGCACACTAGCTTTCCCAATCGAATTCGCCATTAGTTTTGTCCTTTAAGAATATGCCTACAAAATGTTTAAACAATATTCGGCTTAGAAGTATTCGAAATTGGCGTCAAGCGTCGACGCTTTCAGAGCAGTCTATAGAAGACTGTGTTTTTGTGGCGCCCAAGTAGTCAAAACAGCTGCTAATTTGGCTACTATCATATTCAACGATGGTCACGTGGCTTTGTTGAATGTTGTTGAGGACTTGGGAACCTCCATCGGCGAGAAACTGTTCAATTATTGCCACGAAATCGACCGAAAAGTTAAGACTTAAGTGCTTTAAACCGACTTGAGGAGGAGGAAACGTTATTGTTGGACGCAGATGAACTTCTATATGGTCCAGGGATAGCAGAATAATCGGTAAGAACTTGTTTTATATTAATATTCAAGTTACATCATTCAATTTTATCCTCTCAAAACTTTAAACGCGTTTTTCTCGAAACCATGTTTTTTTTACCTGGTTGACAGCATTACTCTGTTAAATTTTGTCCAATCGACTTTATTCAACATGGATTCTCTTCAGAAAACTTATCGCTATCGTTGCATCGTAGAAGTTTTTTTTAAATTGTTTACTTTTTTTTTATTCACGATTTACTGCAAAATTTTCGTGTAAAATCCGAATTTTTTTTTTAAATGGCCACCGTTTCTTTTTAAATCAAAATTTTCAAATTTTCTACGATGCTGCGATAGCTATACTATTATAATTTAATAATCTTTTCGAATTTTTCATTTCAGATGCTTGCTGTGGCTCTAATGTTGTCAACCGTCGGGAAGTCTTTTTTCTGAGACGTCATTTTACGACCGCTCCCCTGCTTTATAGATCGTAATATAAATTCAAAGAAAATTTCCTTGCATACTTTAATGCTTCAATAATTAATAGACAAAATCCCAAATAATTTGATACAGCCGTATAAAAGAAAAAAAAATCCCAAAAAACACCTCATTTTTCAGCCTGTCACACTGATATCTCCCCTTAACAATAAGATTAAATGTTTGCTATTTAAGTGACAATGTTTAAGTTTACTACAACTAAAAATATTGGTCATAATTTTTACTTATTCATAGTATCCATATACTCAAGTGATGCTCTACATTAGTTTATATATAAAATGTTGAAATTTTATTTCAACCTTGAATAGTGAGATATCATTTTCAATGTCACTAATAAAATATTAATATACATTTTATGTTATTCTTCCAGTGCTTCGTGTTAGTGCCATTTTAATTAACTTGTAATTATTAATACTTAATCATCTTGTTTTATAAAATCATATCTCTTCTTTCAAACGGTTCGCAACGTAAAAGAAAATGGGTTTATCGGTTTCAACATTTGTAAAGCTTCAATATACAGGGTTTCTCACGCAACTGGTTCGTTAGAACTTTATTGGGTTCCACTATTAGTAGGTTTTTGAGATTTTGCCAATAGGGGTTGTTCATCCGGATCTTTTGATTTAAAATATTTTCAAGATGGCTGCCACTTCCGGTCGACCGGAAGTAGGATACAACTTCGTTATTTTAAATGGAATGGTATAGTTTTTATTACGTATTTTAATTCTACATGTAAAAATAAGTAGACTTTGATAAGGGTTGTTGGTACTTATCGTTTTTCGTTTTCGAGTAATTTTGATTTTAAGATTTTTTTGACAATTTTCAACCTGTTGTTTAAAATCACATTTCTTAGTCACTGTTCAGGCAAGAAAGTTGATAACTATTACGATTACTCTCCAGACATTGCCAAATGGAACGCCACTACCCCCACCCGTTTTTAATATACAGGCTGGTCACAAAGAGGGTTACCGTTCTTCCATATTCAATTGCAAAAAAGTGGAAAATTTTAAATGGAACACCCTATATTTTATTAGCCTATCCGATAGAGAATTTAATTCTCTACAAATTTGCAATACATGTCCCTATACCCATCGGTTAAGATTTCCAAGATATAAGGGAATTTGTCAAAATTGCGTATAAAGTGTCAGAAGTTTTTCTTTTTTTTTATTAGTAGGCTATGGAACTTGATAGATTTTTTTGCTTGACACGATAGGAAATTTAATTCTCTACCAACCTTCAATACACTTCCCTATACCTATCGATAAAAGTTTTGAAGATACAAGGGAATTTATCAAAAAACTGTTCAAATTTCGTAGCCCACTAATAAAGAAAAACTTTTTTTGACATATTACGCGCAAGTTTTATAAATTCGCTTATATCTCCAAAACTTTAACCAACAGGATAGGGAAGTGTATTGAAGATTGGTAAAGAATTAAATTTTCTACCGTATCAAGCGAAAAAACTGTTCAAGTTTCATGGCCTACTAATAAAAACAGGACTTCTTCTGACATTTTACACGCGATTTTGACAAATTCCCTTATATCTTGAAAACCTTAACCGATAGGTATAGGGACATGTATTGCAAATTTGTAGAGAATTAAATTCTCTATCGAATAGGTTAATAAAATATGGGGTGTTCCATTTAAAATTTTCGACTTTTTTGCAATTGAATATGGAAGAGCGGTAATTCTCTTTGTGACCACTCTGTATGTGAAAGAGGGGTAGGGGTAGTGGGGTTCTATTTCGCAATGTCTGGAGAGTAAACGTACCAATTATTAACTTTCTTGCTTGAGCAGTGACTGAGAAATGTTGTTTTAAACAGCAAGTTAAAACTTGTTAAAAAAATCTTAAAATCAAAATAACTCGAAAACGAAAAGCGATACGTACCAACAACCCTTATGAAAGTTTACTTATTTTTGTACGTAGAATTAAAATATGCAATAAAAATTATACCATTCCATTTAAAATAACGAAGTTGTATCCTACTTCCGGTCGACCGGAAGTGGCAGCCATCTTGAAAATATTTTAAATCAAAAGATCCGGAAGAACAACCCCTACTGGCAAAATCTCAAAAATTTAGTAATAGTGGAACCCAACAAAGTTCTAACGAACCAGTTGCGTGAGAAACCCTGTATATTGAAGCTTGTGTTGGGGGGTTGTAGGGGAAATGACAAATCATTGACATATAAGCCGATTGCATACTTTAACACCAATTTTCTTGCGAACTGCTGAATAGTGCGCCCTAATATTTTATACATTTGTACTATGTACCAATATCTATCGATTGGTACTACTTTCATTAAAATCGGTGACGGGCAAGTCGTGAGGTCTCCTTGTCAGTAAAATTTTAACATGAAAAAATATCCCTTAGAGAGCTCATTCCTTAGCGAGATTTTTTGTCTGTTACATTTTTTGCATGAAAGTGATAGTTTTCGAGAGAAAAAATAAAATCTTAGCGCGTGTCAGACTAATTTTCCAAAAGAACTTTTTAATTCAGTAGAATGTTAACCTAAAAAAATATGCCTTAGAAAGCTCATTCGTTGGCGAGATTTTTTTGTCTCTTACATTTTTCGCATAAAACTGATAGATTTCGGAAAAAATAAAATCTGCGCGATTCTTTAAAATCAACAATTAATTCTCTATCACCTTTACACATAGCAGTCGGAAATGAACATATAGAAGTTATAAAATACTTATTAGATAAAGCTGCTGACGTAAACGTTGATTGCTGTTGGAATAACAAAAAACCTTTACATGGAGCAGCATACATAGGATCATTGGAAATCGTTAATTTACTCCTAGAATATCACGCTAAGGTTAATATTTTTGATAATGAAAAGTCAACTCCATTACAAACGGCGATTAATAACCATCATATTGATGTTGTCAAAGTGTTTATTCGAGCGGGAGTACATATAAATCATATTGATTGGCATTCACATAATGCTTTATTTAATGCCATTGAATGTAGTATGATTGAAATAATAGAAGTTTTAATTCAATTTGGAGTGAATATTGAAGGTCAACTTGTCGTACATGAAGCGATTGCAAAAAGAAGTATTGAAATCGTGAAGATTTTACATCGAGCTGGAGCTTTGTTAACAGATTTTGATGAGGATGGAAATAGTACCTTAATGTTGGCCTGTTTTCATGGTCAGCTTTCGATTGCCGAGTATTTATTAAAAAATAGTGAGTGTCTTTTTTACTTAAAATGTATAAAAGCATTCGTAAATAATTATTTACAATTGTAAGGTGTGAAAATTTGATTAACCCTCCGGTGGGCGCGCCTATCGGACTTACACGAATAGACACGTTGCGGCTTTTACACCGCAATAGGATTTTTAATGGTTTCACAGTGAACTTAGAAATATTTTGGGAAAAAAATGCGGCTAACTGCCGCATACGTGCCCACCGGAGGGTTAAAAAAGACCGTTTTATTCCAAGTGTTGTCAAAAAAATGAAAAAAATGTTCAAAGTTGATAAAAATTTTTAACACTTTTTTAACTCAAGAAAATTAACTTTAAAATTTCGCTAAAAATTCATTTTTGAACATTTTTATTTGATTTTCTTTCTAAATGAAACTTAAAACATTCTAATTTTAATTAAAAAAGACCGTTTTATTCTACTTATTACCGAAAAAATTTAAAAAATTCTTAAACTTGATGAAAATTTTTGACAGTTGATTAACCTACCTTTTATAAAAAATTTACTACCTAACTTTAAAAAATCATAGACTATATTTATGAAAGCTAAGAAATGGCTTTTATGTTAAATTAAAGATGAAACATTCTAATTTTTATTAAAAAAGACCGATTTATTCCAATTATTACCGAAAAAAAAAAAACAATAAAGTTTTAAATGTATTTAAATGAGATATAACTAACCTTCTGTTAAAATGCGTTCAATTTGTGGAACGTCTTTGGTTATAATCGCTTGTATTAATAAATTCTCTCTGCTATTCATTTTGGAATGATGTAGAATTTTTTATTAATTATAAATTTAATGTAGATTTTAGTATCTTTTAATATTATCTCTATGTTACTTTAAGTTAGTCGTTACTTATTAATGGATAAATAAATCTAATAGAAACTGATGAGCACACTGTAGATGTAGTTCAATAACAACTAAATTCAACTCGTTATTCTGACGTAATCGGACATGTTTTGGTATTTTTTTACACAGGGTTGAGTAATGGATATTGATCGTTTTTAGAATGTTATTATGGTTATAAAAAAAATACCTCCTATGTGACATTGCCATAAAAAATATGGTTTTAGTACTTTAACATTGCTCTCGTGTAGCATCATGAAACTAGATAAATTATAATATCAAAATGTCGAAAAACATTATTAAGGTGCATTAGATAACAAATAAAACCCTGTATGCTTTTCAAACAATTTTTAAATAGTTTTTGTTAATTTACTCAAAACAGTCTGTTCTGCACATAGAAGATATTAAAATGACAACGACGATATGTCGGGTGTTTATTTTAATTGGAAATTGTTACTACTTTTGTAACTTTGGTGGAATTTTTAAGAATTTACTAAATTTTTGGTGGAATTATCCTCAATTTTTATTATTTTTAGTAATTTTTTAAAAAAATACATTAAGTTTTTGGTGGAATTGTTTTACATTTGGGTAAATTTTCTGAAATTTTTACGAATTTAGTAGAATTTTGGTGGAATGTTTGATGATTTAGGAAATTTTAGTGGATTTTTTAATGATTTAAGAAATTTTGGTGGAATTTAGTAAGTTTTTGGTGGAATTGTTAACAATTTAACTAACTTTTGATGAAATTGTTATTAATTTTGTATAACTTTGGTGGAATTTTTAAGAATTTAATAATTTTTTGGTGGAATTATCCTCAATTTTTATTATTTTTAGTCATTTTTTAAAATACATTAATTTTTGGTGGAATTGTTTTAAATTTAGGTAAATTTTCTGGAATTTTTACGAATTTAGTAGAATTTTTGATGATTTAGGAAATTTTAGTGGAATTTTTAATGATTTCGGAAATTTTTGGTGCAATTTAGTAAATCTTTGGTGGAATTGTTATTAATTTTTTATAACTGGTGAAATTTTTAAGAATTTACCAAACTTTTGGTGGAATTTTTAATGATTTCGGAAATTTTTGGTGCAATTTAGTAAATTTTTGGTGGAATTGTTATTAATTTTTTATAACTGGTGGAATTTTTAAGAATATACCAAATTTTTGGTGGAATTATTCTCAATTTTTATTAGTTTTAGTAATTAAAAAAAAAAGACATTATTTTTGGCGGAATTGTTCTAAATTTGGGAAAATTTTGTGAAATTTTTACGAATTTGGTAAAATTTTAGTGGAATTTTTAATGATTTTGGAAATTTTTGGTGGAATTTAGTAAGTTTTTGGTGGAATTGTTTTAAATTTGGGTAAATTTTCTGGAATTTTAAAAAATTTACTACATTTTTGGTAGAAGTATCCTCAATTTTTATTATTTTTAGTAATTTTTTTAAAAATACATTAGGTTTTTGGTGGAATTGGTTTAAATTTGGGTAAATTTTCTGAAATTTTTACGAATGTAGTAGAATTTTAGTGGAATTTTTAATGATTTCGGAAATTTTTGGTACAATTTAGTAATTTTTTGGTAGAATCGTTATTAATTTTTTATAACTGATGGCATTTTTAAGAATTTACCGAATTTTTGGTGGAATTATTCTCAATTTTTATTATTTTTAGTAATTTTTTAAAAAATACATTAAGTTTTTCATGGAATTGTACTAGATTTGGGTAAATTTTGAGAAATTTTTACGAATTTGGTAAAATTTTAAAAGTTTTTTTTAAAACTTTGGTGGAATTTTTAAGAATTTAATATTTTTTTAGTGAAATTATTCTTAAAGCTTTTTATTAGAAACATTGATACTTAAACAAAAATAAATTTTAAATCTAATCGAAATAAATTCCGAAAAAACAACATAAACGTTATTATTAGAAAAATAGAAAAGCATGTATATTTAAACTCTTAAGTTAAATTCAAATTAAATAATAAAGATTTTTTTGTCAAAATTTCTAATAATAAATTCAAATACAACTATATTTCAATGTTGAAAATCTTTGCAATCTTTTTTTCTATGAGGGCTTCTCATTCAAATGACTGAGACGATGTACAGTGAGTTTGTATTTTTGCCGGAAGCGTTTTCCGCACTCCGTGCACTCAAATGGTTTGGTATCCGAATGAATAAGCCGATGTCGATCTAGTGTACATTTATGTCGGAAGTGCTTCTTGCAATCGGGACATTCAAAGGGCTTAACATCTGAATGAACAATTAAATGTTGATCTAGTGTAAATTTTAACCGGAAACGCTTTCCACATTTGGTGCACACATGTGGCTTATCACTTGAATGGAGAAGGCGATGATCGTTCAAGGTATCAAGACTGCAGAAGTGCTTTCCGCACTCGGAGCACGTATGCGGCTTTTCCTCCGAATGGACAAGCTGGTGTACATTCAGACTGCTGAGTTGGCGGAAACATTTTCCAGATTCGAGACACTTAAAAGATTTCTCACTTGCATGAATTAGTTGATGCGTTTTGAATTTATTGAGTTTATGGAAGCGTTTTCCGCACTTGGTGCACCCGTACGGCCTTTCGTCCGAATGGATAAGGAGATGAACTTTCAAGGTACTAAAATGGCGGAAATCTTTCCCGCACTCGGAACATTTGTATGGCTTTTCACCCGAATGAATAAGGCGATGAGCTTTCAAGGTACCATGATGGCGGAAATGCTTTCCGCACTCGGAGCACTTATACGGCTTTTCCTCCGAATGGATAAGTTGATGCATTTTCAGACCGTTGGGTTGCTGGAAACATTTTCCACATTCGAGACACTTGAAAACTTTCTCACTGGAATGAACAAGTTGATGTTCTTTAAGGTCGCTGACTGTAGGGAAACGTTTTCCACACTCGGTGCAGTTATATGGTTTAACACCCGAATGAATATATCGATGCATTTTAAGAGTCTTGAGTAGCCCAAATTGTTTTCCGCACTCGGGACACTTATACGTTTTTTTATCATCCAAATTCATAAACTTGCGCTTTTTCACATACAATTTTCCATCCGAATTAGAGTAAATCTTATTTGCATTCACATTTTCATTCATACTGCTATTTGAAGTTTGTATTATTAATTCATTCTTATTTGTGTTTACACTTTCATTCATACTATTATTTGAAGTTTGTATTTTTAATTCATTTTTCTTTAATGGATCTGTACGGACACACTGATGATTTCTCAGACTGCTGGGTATCCGGTAACATTTTCCACATTCAAGACATTTATGAGGTTTCTCACCCGAATGAACAAGTCGATGTTGTTTGAGGTTGCTGATCTTAAAGAATCGTTTTCCGCACTCAGTGCACCCATGTGGTTTAACACCTGAATGAATACGTTGATGCGCTCTGAAAGATTTGAGTATCCCAAAATGTTTTCCGCACTCGGAACACATATACGGCTCTGTCTCATCTGAATCGATAAACTTACGCTCTTTTACATGAGATTTTTCATCTGAATTAGAGTAAATCTTATTTGTATTCACATTTTCATTCATACTATTTGACGATTGTATTTTTAATTTATTTTTCTCTAAGAAACAATCTTCCAAAACAATAACTACTTCTTTAGTTATATTCTTAAATTTATCCAAATTTACTTCATTTTCTCTTTTTGTTAGTTTATTTCCTTCCTCCTTTTCATTTAAAATTTCCTCATTTAATTCATTTAAAGGGTCTTCATCGTTTGAGATGCATTCTCTTTTTAACACTTCTACATTTTTCTCTAATTCTACGTCTTCTGGTAAACCATCTACCATAACAATTTCTTTTTTAATTGTTAAATATTCAAATTCACCTGTATTCATTTCAATTTCTTGTTTTACTTGATGTACTTCCGTTTGACACGTTTTAATAATATTTAAATCAATATTTATTGGCATAATTAATTCAGAATTGTTATTTTGAGCAACATCAAATTTCACACTATTAACGTTTAAATCGCAATTTTTATTTAGATTTTCTTCTTCTATTTTAATTTGCTTTTCTAAAGGTGGTAGAAAATTAAAAACATCATCAATGTCTATATCGTTCATTTTCTTTTCATCTATGTTATCTTCTCGAAGAAAAAAATTCTGTTTGAAATGTGAAGTAAAAAAAAATTGTTAAAAAAATTAACAATACGCTATTCGTTTGAATACAAGCCGCACTATTTTTGCTGTACAAAGGTTGGTTCTCACTATACGTTCCGTTTCCCTTCCATACACTTTCCGTTCCGTTTCCATAAAAATATTCTTAGCTGTAAATCAATGGACGTGTACACACTTTAGCTTCCATTTCCATACCGTTTCCGTTCCATTCCCTTCCATGTTCCATACTGCTTGCGTATTTTTTACGGACAGGAGACGTTTCGGAGAAAATGACATTTTGTATACTTCATTACAACATGAATGACGAAAAACTAATTGAATTGGTGAGAGCTAATAGAGTACTTTACGATTTAGAGGACAAAAAATATAGTGATAATCACTACAAGGAAAACATTTGGCTCGCAATATCAAAAGAGCTTAAAGTTGAAGAAGGTAAGAAAAAATCAAGACAAAATATAATTATTCTGACTGGAAACTATTCAAATTTTTTTATAATGTTATTCATTTGCCACTTTAAAACTTACAAGGAGACCTCACGACTTGCCCGTCACCGATTTTAACGAAAGGGGTACCAATCGATAGATATTGGTACATAGTACAAATGTGCCCTTAATTATGAAAGTGGTCTAACAAGGAGAGTGCAAGGTCTTGGGGTCATAGATTTAGTTCAAATTTTGTAAGATGGTAGATTTCGTTTCCCTGTTGAAGAAAATATATGGTTGTAGGGGCCACTACTCAATAGCTCTTTAGATATTTGCAAGTGAAGATGCAATTCACTAGGTAAATTCAGGTCTGTAGCAAACGATTAAACATAATGGATGTAGCGTAGCAGCAATAGATCGGTGTTTCTCGTCATTAGGCACCGGGTTCGTGTTCTGAGAGTGTCCATTTTTACATATAAAGATACCATGGGTGGATATAAAATTTTGCGAAATCGAAGCATTTTTTGAGTGTGCACCGCACTTTGGATTTGTCAGTTAATTGTCATTTGATCTGTCAAGACTTCAAAATTAATACAGAAATATCACTTGGCATTATAACCTTTCTTCAGTACGAATAAGGTAATCAAAATGTACTCATCATACTCAGATCGCAGACTTTAATGGAAAGAAGTGAAGCATAAACCTTGAGACTGGAGAAGAAGAGCTAAACACTCAAACTCCAAATCCAATACCTTGTAAAATATAAATAAATAAAATAAAATAATAACCTTTCTTCAAAAAGCCTGACTTAATCGTTATAAACTCGGTTAATTTTGACATTATCCGGACTTGTCCTAACGAATTAATTGCATCTTTAATTGCAAATATTTTAAAAATTATTGAATAGTGGCCCCTATAACCATATATTTTCATCAACAGGGAAATTAAATCTACCATTCTACGAAATTTGAACTAAATCCACGACCCCAAGACCTTGCACTCTCCTTGTAAGTCATATATTTTTTGTTTCGAGATATTTAATGAATTGTATTTGAACAAATTAAAAAATATTTTCACGTTATACGACATATTAATTTATAATTTTATTAGTCTTGATTAATGAAAATTTATTATGAATATGAAATTTTGTGTGAATTTCATACTAAAATGTTATTTTTAAAGCTTGAATTGACTTAGACCATTTTCAAAATTAACTGAATGTCCAATAAATGACTTAGAGCAGTAAAGAACTATAAATTTCATTTAAAACAATAACTTTACTAAAATAATTTATGAATATTTATTAATTAAAAAGTAATCCATTTTTATCATTCCGAGGTTTTAAGATTTTTAAAGTGTTCTTGAAAAACTGGAGGGGTGTATGGTAGTAAACATATAATATCTTTGTTTTTCTTCTGTTGCTGGTTTAATGGAGGTCTATAATAGAAGTAAAGTAATATTTCCGTAAATTTTTGGTTTTCCTCTTTTAGGTGAAAAGTCCAAAACGTGGAATTCAGAATAATCTAAAGAAGTTCTATAAAACATTTTATATAGTTCATTTTTCACGAATCTCATCCACTAAATTTGCAGCCAAGAGACAGATTCGCCTGAGGTATTTTTTACTCTTCTTGTTGATGATTCTTCTCTAGTGATTTCATTGAAATAACATCCGACTGTGACATTCGTTTTATCGAAAGTGTATTTCTCCTTCTACACATTTCTATCAATTCATAATAATGTTCAGGGTTGTATAAGAAATTTGCTTGTTTTATTTTCGTTTCTATTAAACCAAAATCACAGTCATTTGGTAGAAAGGAATGACCCGATACCAAAAATGTATGGTCTAGCGTTTGAATATTATTTTTCAATATATAAATTTGATGATTTTTGACTTAGACCACTTTCATAATTAATACTAAATGAATTCCGCAGAACGTTGAAATTACAACCACTACCTAAAGGTTCATTTTTATCGATATCGCAAAAAAATACATTCAATAAATTTAGTTTAGAATAATGTTGTGTGAAATAAGTGATAAACTCATTTTTTAAAAATTTTGACTTACAAGGAGAGTGCAAGGTCTTGGGGTCATAGATTTAGTTCAAATTTTGTAGGATGATAGATTTAGTTTCCCTGTTAAAGAAAATATATGGTTGTAGGGGCCACTACTCATTACTTCTTTAGATATTTGCAAGTGAAGATGCAATTCACTAGTTAAATTCAGGTCTGTAGCAAACGATTAAACATAATCGGCCGTATGCATAGCTACACGTTTAGTATGAGCATAGTATGAGTTTAACATACTTTTAACTAGTAACCACTAGTTGTTTTTAAAAGCATTTTAAAAATTGGTATGCGTAGTTACGTTTTAACTTACCACTAGTTAATAGAAAACTAAACTATGTTTTAAGGCGGCAACATCGTAAAATTTGTATATTTTTGGAATATTGACAAGTTAAATGAATGACATGTGAAAAAAATTATACAACACGCAGAGTTTATTTAATATCAAAGAAGAATTAGAAGCAATTAAACACCAGCACTTTGAAAAAATGCCCCAAAGGTGATTTATAACTGTCCTACGTTAACGCAATGACAGTTAATTATTTATAATCTATAGGTATGCTGCAAAGGTGGAGAAACTTATAATGCAGGGAAAAAGTAGTAATAAAATAAGAGGACCCTTCTAAACGATCTAAAAAATGATGTCGACCTTTTAGTCCCAATTATGACGTACTTAACGGCAATAACCATATTATATAACGTTGTATATTTTTGACCATTAAACCGTTTACTAAATTGTTTAGTTCATTTTAAAGAAATATATGATAAAGAATTGGAATGTTAATCACCAACTTACTAATTTTGGAAAACAAAAAATTATGCAGAGCTCTGTCGTAGAAATTATAAGAAAATAGAGGAAGAAGGGTAGTTCGAAATGACTATTTTTTTATTAAAATTATCAAATTTTTTCTATTACCAAAAAATTAAAAAAGCGGAATGGATAACATAATCTTAAAAACGTTTGATCAATTTAAAAAAAATGTGCATTTACGAAAATGGTATTACTATCCCCTATAGTAAGTTTTGTGATGCAGCATACGACGAAAAAATTTTTTTGAAAAATGTTCTGTTTACGGCGAAAATATTTATACCAAATCCATTCGATATATCTAAAGTTTTATAAGTAGTAATGATGATATTTCTGTTGTATCGCGGGTGACATTCGAGAAAATGACGTTAAAATCCAGTTAAACAAGCCTATTTTGGAAACTAAAATCTTACGGCGAATTCGATTGGTTGCACTGGTGCGCACCAGTGCATAACAGCGTGTTCTATTGGTTGTTTCGTTGTGTTCTATTACATTTTATTATTGTAGTTTATAAAACATTTTAAACATCATTAAGCCTTGAACACACTTACAAGTGATGTTATGATTACGTTTGATTTCATCGCGTTCTGTTGAATTTGCCCTTCTTTGCACTAAGCTAGTGTGACATATGTCACATTTTGCACTCCACTAGTGCGCACCAGTGCACACTAGTTCTGCCAATCGAATACGCCATTAGCAACCAACTAGCGCTAAAAGGCTACTAAATACGGTTATGCATACGGGTTTTGCTTAGTAACGTGTAAAAATGACGTTAGTAGCCACTAAAAAAGCTATGCATACGGCCGATCGGGTTTAGCGTAGCAGCAATAGATCGGTGTTTCTCGTCATTAGGCGCCGAGTTCGAGTTCTGAGAGTGTCCATTTTTACATATAAAGATACCATGGGTGGATATAAAATTTTGCGACATCGAAGCATTTTTTAAGTGTACACCACACTTTGGATTTGTCAGTTAATTGTCATTTGATCTGTCAAGACTTCAAAATTAATACAGGAATATGACTTGGCATTATAACCTGTCTTCAAAAACCCTGACTTAATCGGTATAAATTCGGTTAATTTTGACATTATCCGGACTTGTCCTAACGAATTAATTGCATCTTTAATTGCAAAAATTTTAAAAATTATTGACTAGTGGCCCCTATAACCATATATTTTCATCAACAGGGAAATTAAATCTACCAATCTACGAAATTTAAACTAAATCCTCGACCCCAAGACCTTGCACTCTCTTTGTTAGACCACTTTCATAATTATGGGCACAAATGTGTAAAATATTAGGGCGCATTATTTAGCGGTCCGCAAGAAAATTGGTGTTAAAGTATGCGATCGGCTTATACAGAGTGTCCGGAAATGTCATGTACAACGGAGTACCACAGATACCTTGGTCAAAAATATGATGATTTAACCCAACTTATCTATATACAAAGTTGGTTAGTTTGGCCACTAGAAGACTTTAAAAACAATATTTTTTCGTGAGGTTTTCTTAAATTATTCGAAAAATCTTTATTAGATTTTATTCATTTTTTTTAAACATGTCTTTATATCAGCAAGCTACAGCTTTCAGTGGAACAAATTCGAAAATTACAGGGTGTTTACAAACACTCTCAACAAGTTATCAATCCAGATCTTTTTAACCAGCCCGTATAATTTTCTATCAATTTTTTTCTGAATAGCTATATTAATTTAGAAACTATTTTTTCTCTTATAAAATTTCAATTGGACAAATGGTTTAGCCATAAAAAAATATTTTCTAAATCCCTGCAAGCCCAAATCGATAAGTTAAGGTACCATTAACAAAGTTCAGAATAGCGATTTCTTTAAGCGGTATGAAGTTCTTTCTATAAAGCCAGATGTTACAGGTTTATAAGTACTTTGTTGCTTAAAATATTGAAATTTTCGCCAGGATTTGTAACCATCATCAGGATTTAACCCTGATTGGCCAGCAAGATCACTGGACCTAAGACTTTGTTTATGGGGTGTCAGAAAGCAAACATGCCACGAAAAAAGCAAATTGTCAAAATCTTGCACTTTGTATTATTTTTTGCGCTGATCACGGTTATAAGTCTTGCCGAAAATTTGAATATTTTAAACAATAAAGTGCTTCTAAACCTCAAATTTTTTTTTGTTGAAAGAACTTACCGTTTAAAGAAAGAAATTGCTACTTTGAACATTGCTAATAGTACCTTAGTTTATCAATTTGGACTTGTAGGAATTTAGATAATATTTTTTTGTGGCTAAACCATTTGTCCAACTGAAATTTTATAAGATAAAAAATAGTTCCTAAATTAATAGAGCTATTCAGAAAAAAATTGATAGAAAATTATACAGGCTGGTTAAAAGATCTGGATGGATAACTTGTCGCGAGAGTGTTTCTAAACACCCTGTATGATTCGAAATTCAAATTTGTTCCACAGAAAGTTGTAGCCTGCTAATATAAAAACATTTTCGAGTAATTTAAGAAAAAGTGATGAAAAATATGATTTTTAAAGTCCTCTAGCGGCTAAACTAAGCAACATTGTATATAGATAAGTTGGGTTAAATCATTATACTTTTGGCCAAGGTATCTGTGGTATTCTGTTGTACACGACATTTCCGGACACCTGTATATTAATGATTTGTCATTTCCCCTAAAACCCCCCAATAGCCACAGTGGAAATATATCGGTTTCCAGATCCATAGTACGGTGGTTCGAACCTCGAACAATAACTTTTTTATTTTTATTTTGAATACAATATTTCATGTTATTTTAAAAATATTGTAATGTTACATCAACATGTTATAAAAATAACTTAGAATATTGTATTAAAAAAGAAAATTAAAATGTTTTATTCGGGATTCGAACCACTGTACTAAGGATTTGGAAACCGATATATTTTCAATTTAGCTGTTGGGGGTATTTAAGGGGAATAACTAATCATTGACATATAAGCCGATTGCAAACTTTAACGCCAATTTTCTTGCGAACCGTTGAATAGTGCGCCCTAACATTTTACACATTTGAATCGATTATTTGAGAAAGCCCACATGTTCAGGATACCCCATTTTACAGGAGGCACAAAAAACATTGTAGTTTCAACATATTGTACTAATCTACATAATTTCATTATAATGAATTATTAATAGAACTATGTTACGTTACTTAGCAACAAATAATAGTTAAAAATATTATGTATTCTAATAAACAAAGCTAAACAAAATCAATGGACATGTAGGGTTTCTCAAATACATAAATAAAACTATTGTTTTCGTTATAGTTTTTTTTTTTAAATTTTATATACTAAAACTATAAATGAAAGATATAATGAACATAATATACTAAGATAATGATAAATGTTATTTAATACTATTCAAGTTTCACCATTTTCCTCACATTCTTTATCAGTAACCGGCCATTTATATACGGCTGTATAAAAATTTTGAATTTCTTCAGTTTGTGGAAGGTAGGGCTTCAGTTTTTTGAGGTCAGTCAACTTCTTTTTGTTTATGGGTTCCTTAGTAGTATTTGCAGGTTCTGTGGGAAGCTCTAAACCTGTCTTTGATGAGTTCCTCAACGAAAATGTCTCGCAACACAGACCTCCAATATACATTCGGGCTTCAACAATGCCATTATAATTTTCATTATGGTGGAAAAAGTTGTACTGGCTGATGTTAAATGAAACTTTCTTATCCTTTGGTAAGTTTCGGCCAAGGGACTCGATAAATAGCATTTTTTTATAATATTTTGGCCATCTTTATAGGATGGCAAAATCACCAAAAAATCCTGTCACTCCAGCAGACAAAATTAATTTTGCCACTTCTTGTACAGTGTAAAACCGGTCACTCTTACGAATTTTCCTCTTCAAAGTCGCAAAGTCTCGGTCACAAGGCAAAAATGAGTGGCCTCTTATTGGAAAGTACTCTTTGACATCCTTAAAGATTTTCATGGAGACTAGACAAGACATAAGTCTGATTACTGTGTGGTTTTTATTTTGTCTACCACAACCATTAATGAAAACATGCAGATATTGCATGTATATATTTGAGAAAGCGCACATGTCCCGGACTTATAGGGTTTCTCAAGTAAATGAAAAAATTGACCGGCTAAAAAGTATATGTATGAAGCTGGACATGTGTGATTTCTCCCTGACTTGCATAATAACCCCTTGAGCACAGTTTGCCTCACAAAACTCAATTTTATTAAAATTGTGACTTGTGGGCTTTCTCAAATAATCGATTCATTTGTACTATGTACCAATATCTATCGATTGGTACGACTTTCGTTAAAATCGGTGACAGCCAAGTCGTAAGGTCTTCTTGTTAGTTTTTTTTTTAACTTTTTACGAACATGAGTTATTTCAGCCTCTGTATTAATAATACATTATTTCGTTGTCCTTTTACTTCATTAATGTTTATGTGTCGTTTAGATTCCCGTTTGTTTTAAGTTGTTGCGTAAAATCGTTCTGTATAGATGTGTATTCGTACCAATTAAACATTCATGTATTTTAAATAAATAAGTTACCTCAAACAAATACATAGTTTCTCTTTTTATTGCTTCCCGGAAGGTGGTATTTTGTTTTGTTAGCACCGGCTCAATTATTAACCCTTACTGTGTAACGTCTTTTTCGGCACCTTAAACGTGTAATGTTGGGTATCTCGTGTCCGATGCTTGAAAAAGTACATTAAAGTGTTCTAAAAAATCTGAAAAAATTCATGTTACCTTATTAACTATCCTACTTTAAGTATCAATTCATATACTGCCAATTTTTTCATTTGTTCAAACAATATATTTATATAAACAAATAAAAACGTGAACAATACTTTATAATACATACTTTTATCAGGGCACGAGTGACCCGACGTTACACGATAAGGGTTAATAACAGTTCATTACATTTAGATTTTGACACGCGAAAATACTCAAAAAAATTGGTTTCATCATCACTTAAGTCTCTAAATAACGTCACATATTCTCCCACAACATTTCTTTTCTTTAGCATACTATGTACCCAAAATCGTCGCTTTTTCTTTTTTTTCTTTAGCTTAGCTTCTTCATTTAATATAAGAGCAGCTAGTATTAAGTTTTCGTCAGACCACAACTTTTGTCAACTTGCAAACTGACATGTAAACGACAATAATTAGCAACGGAAAAAGTTAAGAAGTAGGAATTTAACTGAATATATCGATGTTTTAAAGAACAAATGTAGTATGTCCACAATTTTTAAATTTTGGCGAATGTTTATCTCCTGTGTAAATCATATTAGTCGTTTTGTAAATTCACCCTTTTGCAAATCAAGAAATTTGCATACTTATGAAAAATCGGCGTTTTCACTAAATATACTTAATCAAACCACCTAGAGAGCCATAAACAGTTTTTAGTAATTGATAAATATTATTTTAAAACCATTTAATGGTCTAAAATTCATTAAAAAATACCAAAAAATGTGCAACTGATTGGAAATGGCAGGTATGGAAACGGAAAATGAGAACACGTTAATTTGCTTAACAACCAAAAACATTGTATGTAAACGGAACGGAAAGTGTATGGAAGGGAAACGGAACGTATAGTGAGAACCAACCTTAACCGTTCACAAAAATGAGGTGCAGCTTAGAATCGAGTGCAGTTTAGATTCGAACCTAATTCAAAAATATAAAATACCTAATAAAAAAATTTTATCACTTGTATTATTTACCAACTTCATTTTAAGAAACTTTTTTTAATAATCATTCACAGAAATAGGGTGCGGCTTATATTAGAACGAATACGGTATTTAATTTTTACCTTTAGTTTTAAATCGTTGTTAATGGAATCTTTTCTAAATTTCATGATTTTTCGTATCGTTTCTAAGCAGGGATGACAAACGTACTTTGTTATAACATCATTGGATAAAATCTAAAACATAACATTTATTAGGAGTGAAAAATTATATCGCTCAATGGCGACAATAGTGGCACATCTCAAAAATCGTAAATATTCTAGTAACTGTTGTATTAAAATCTGACATCTTATACCTTTTGTATCTGCAAGATCGCCACAAAGTTAGTTCATGTTAAATCGAATAAATGGCCGATGTGACACTATAACCTTATTTCAATTGGGACTTATATGTAGCTGCAACAGTGACACAAATTCAATACGACGGTAGCGTTGCTGCTTATCAATTTCTTTTATTAATCCAACTTCCAAAAATTACGCTAGTCATTATAGTTCTTTTCATTTTTGTCTATATTCCAGTGCATGGATATCGCATTTCAAATTACTGCAATTTTTAAACGCCATTTTCTCCTTTATTACAATTTTTGAGATGTGCCACTATTGCCGCCATTGAGCGATATATTATTAAAAAAATAAAAAATGTTTTATTGATTTTTTTTTATCCTCCCTGTATCCATAATAAAAATTTGAGGTTAGGATGAATTAAAAACTTACGTTTACACCGGAACCCGTAAAAATATACTTTCTCAGTTTGTCAGAGTTTGTTAATTCTTTGCTAAAGACGTTTACAACGTTATTGTTGGTTGAACATAACCTACAGCATTCGTTACACATCATATTCGAATTTACTTCCATTTTTCAGTCGAATAAAAGCTGATATTAACGCTACAAAACGCTTACATTAGATTTTAGTATAATGACATTCGAAGTTTCTTTTACGGACCTTGCTTTTAGGTAACTTTCAATTTTGTAGATGTGTGTTTCTGTATATTCTTAAAGCTTGTTTTTTCTTATAGTATTGGTCTGTGTTTTTTCTCTTTCCAACAGCGCTAACGTCCGATAGGAAGCAGAGTTATTTAAGAAAGATACCTACTTTCTTTTATAAAGAAAACATTCTTTAACAGCTTAAATGTTAAATATAAAAAGTTTAAATATATTTTAGATAATGCCAAAATACTCGAGATGTAAGAAAAGATTTTTAGGGAAATTACAATCTAAAATGTTTTCTTTAACATAAAAATTATAAAAATAAAATTTTTATTTTACTTTTTAAAATTTTTTTCTAAATATCGTATTAAACGAACATTTTAAATGTTTTAAACGTTTAATGCAAATAAATTTATGAATATTAATTAAAAATATTTCATTAAAAATTTATAAAGTCGGTACGGTAGGAATTTTTTTAAGCCGTTGGTACTAAAATGGTGAACGATACGAAGGTTTTAATTTCGCGTCCTGGTTTTTTACAATTTTTACCGGAAAAAAACCTTTCACGCGCGTCTAATTTATCGGTGTTCGTTAATTAATCACCTAATTGACGTGTTTTCGAAAGCCATTCGTTCGAAAAAGCTACTAATGGTGTAATTTCGAGTAAAAATAAGTTTACTCTTGACATGAATTGAAGATGGCCGACATAGCTTTTAGTAAGGCGAGTATACAAATGGAGTGTATAAGTTTTGTTTACACTTATTTGAGAGATATATTTTTTTATTTTATTATTATTATTATTAGAGGGCGAATTTATACCCTTTATACTTCATTTAATAACTAGGAGGAGTGAATCTCAAAACCCCATATACATAGGAAAAAGTAACTAAAAAATACACTAAACATTTTTAGCGACAAATTTGAATTCTAAACTTCAAACCAGTCACATTTATGCAACCAACAAAACACCAAGCGTTTGAGCGTTGTATTCTAGAACATACCAAATATCTCTATGGCCGTTTATCTATATGTACATTGTTCAAAATTTATCCAAAAGACGATCCTTGTGTTGACGTATTATATCCAACAAATGACATCGTACCATACCTTCTTCGTACTTAATATTTTTTGATCGCAACCATTTTAGCACAACGAAAAAGCGAGAAACAAGTTGACAAATTAGGTAAAACACCTAACCTCAAACGTTAAAAACAATAAACGACAAAAACCAATTTTTTCGTCTTTGTAAACTTGACTGCGGAGCGACCATTAATAGTTAACTATTTTAGCGCGCAAAATTCAAATCAGTCCTCCTAGTTATTAAATGAAGTATAGGCTTTTAAAAATTTTCAATTTTTCAATACGGCTCTCAGTATCACCAAGTGTGCCACCCCTGGTATATAGAACATACTGCCAGCCACAGAACAAATATAATGAGAAGTGGAAGGTCAACGTTATAAAACGGGTGATTGGGCTATCCCCACTTTCTAGTGGCCTAGGTGCGCGCGAAAATGGCGGATTTGAAAATGTAAACAAATTTGTATTTATAACCTATCTTTATTTTTACGTTATACCGTGCGTTCAGAAATGATTGTAGATCGTTTGAATTTGGCGCGCTATAGATTAATTTTTAAGGTTGGTATAAATACAATAATGTTAATCATATCTCATAGGCGTGTCATGGAAAATATTGAAAGCTGTCATAAGTTGTCAAAAAACCGTAAGACAAAGGTATTTTATTGAATTTATTGACCAATGCCATTGCAACTGATATCCGATTTCCAATAATTATGAGTATTTGTGCATATACACTTAATACTGAAAAGGATACATCATGAATAAATCCGGCTACGCCACTGATATGCAAGATACGACGTAGGTAATTCACAGGTAACAATATTGACCATCGAAAATCACTAAACTACGAGCGCGCCAAATTCAAACGATCTACAATCATTTCTGAACGCACGGTACTTATTCACTGTAGTGAACAAAATTTTATTACTACAGTGAAAAAATATAACATAAACATAAGAATGAAAGAAAATACCAAAATTACAAACAAAAGTACAAATAATTTAAAATATTTATTTCACTTTTAATTTATATAAATTTTACAACATGTTTCATTGCAATAAAATGATTTGTAATAACAAATAGTATTATATTAAACATATTTATGCTATAAAGAGTAGAACATTTAAAAAATAAAATTAATAAAATAAAAGAAAAAACACCAAACACGAAACACATTTTCTAGAGCTAACTTTAAATTGATTCGAGGCATATCTTCATTCCAAATTCTTTCTTAGGGAAGTTAGATGCTTTTGAACCATCCAGACCAGTCCAGACGATACTATACTTGATTCTTCCTTAATTTGTAAACGACTTTTTCTTCTTGCAAAACGTTGTGTCCACATGAAACAAAAAAAAATATTCATCTAAATCATTCATCTCATCCACTTGACGTTTTAAATAGTCTAAAACCGTTTTATTAATTCCAACCTGAAAAGATATTTCCGACAATAAACCTTTCAAAGTTCTCACGGAAGGCATTTCAAAATGAATCTGCAAATATTTATATAATCGAGGACTTCGTTTATAAATAGTTAAAGCAAGAGCATTATCATTCCAAGTCCATGGTTTACCGGATGGCAATCGACTACAATTCCATAACTGGGAATTAATAAATTCTTTTGTTATGGAATTTAAGTTGGTATCTATAAACTCAAAGCGACCTGCATTATATAATCTTTTAATCAACTTAATATCATTATTTCTATGTCGTCATTTAGTTTTTAATTTTGACAATTTACTAACCACATTACAGTGAACACAAAAATTAATATCTAAATGTTCCTTTGAAGGGCCGTCATCTTCAATATCATTATTATTTAATAAAAAAGATAAATCTAAATTTTGATCCTCTGCTCTGGTTTCACTAGATCCAGCATCATGAATGGACAAGGTATCAGGCTGAGGATTTGGTATGTGTACTGAAACCTGCAAATCTGTTGAATGATTTCGGGGATATGGTTTTGGGGTGGCATAATATTTTAAACGGATTTTTTCGTCTCTGTTGTAATCTGAATCGGAAAAATGATCCTCACAAACAAATAGACATTTAAATTTACATTCGGAATTCAAATTACACGCGGACTTCCATCTGTTTAAACCTTCCGGATTTTTTTGGAAAGCATGGAATTTTTTGTTATTATGATCTTATGAGATATAAGCGTTTTTGCAAGATGGAAATCGGCAACACGCTTTTTCTTAGGTAAGGAAGATGCTTGGGACATGGTTAGGCGTATACTTCAAATTACTAACAATTAGAAACAATATTTAGAAACTTACCGTAAAAATAAGATAAAACAGTAAACCACTAACCTTATTTACATCGCGTCCAAAATGCCGGGTAACGACGCTACTACGCCACTACTTATTCCGCGCAGACGCACTGTGACAACGCGGTGTTGCCACATAATTCAATAATTTGACGTGGCATCTGTGTTTCTGAGTCCTGGCATTGCCAGGTTCCGTATCCGAGTTTCATCCCCGTGCTGCCAGCGTAGAGATATACTATAGTATGGACCATAGAAAAAGAAAGATATAGAAGGTGAACTCCCACTAGATTTTTGAAATGCGTCAAATTTAGTACGTAAACCGAGAACTCACAGCGCTGATGTGCAACTATTCAAAAAAACCGCGAAATTTGAAATAAAATATTTTTTTATTTAATTTTATTTCTTTATTCGTACTACAATAAGTGAGCCATAAGTGACTCACTTATTGTGTACGAAAAATAAGTAGCAATGATAAAAGAAAAAACATTTTTTAAAATAGATTAATCTTTTTTATTTTCATTTATGAAGCTAATACAAGAATGCGTAATTTATTAAAGAAAACAAATATACCTAATATCCACTTAGCCCAAATCCACTTATTAAATCTCTCCGGATCCTTACTGCAATTCGGGAATCGATAGCGGGAAGACTCCTTATCATTACAAATACAAACCGTACACGCTATATATATTTGAAAAGGAAACATAATGTAACGAAAGATTGTAAAAATGTTAAAGTTAATCAAAACTTACCGGTAATAGAAGTAAAAAAAATAGTACGGAACACAATTGTAGTCACTGTAAACGTTATGTTTCACGTTTAAGCTCGAAATGATCAAAAATCAATCATAATAACTCCGAATGCTCTTACATGAAGTTAAAATATGTTTTGAACGTGTTGTCATGGAAACGTTGTTGTATTTTCGTATTTGTTTAAAATGAATATCCCTAGATTTATAAATCTAGGGACTTCACTAAAAAATTATACATCAGCGCTAAAGGTGTTTCGGTTTACGTACTAAAAATCAATTTCAAATATTTTACATAGAGTTCGCCCACCCTGGTATGGACACTCCGTTTTTTTTGACGTTCAATTTTTACGTCCGCATGAGTTTGCACTTCCACAGTTCTCCGCTTGTGGCAGCACAGTAGGTGTTTTGTTTTGGTGACTTTAAGGTTAGTAGTAGTAGTAGTAGTATTCCGGTAGGGTTCTGGAGTTCGAACTGTTGTTCATATCATACTCCAACAACAGAGGTTTCTTTTGTTCGTCACAGATTCTTTATATCTCTTCCCCTTTCTCTCCTTTCTTTCTTCAGCTCCTCATATTTTCTGCCCCGTGGTTAATAATTTAATAAATATATATTCTCTCTTTTTTTTTAATATAATACAATATTTTCTTTATAACTTGAAAACACACTAAAATAAGACAATATCACAAAATAAGGAGGATTTTCTTCTGCGAGCCAGAGGTCCGGTGACTCGACTTTTATAGGATCACAGGTGGACCCTCGGAACACTGTCTGGAAAAGGATAAGGTATTAATTGATTAAGATCTAGGAACTATCACAGTCAGTTACTATTCTACAATATTCTAAGTGTTCTACTTTCAATTATCACAAATTTATCACAGCTGGATTCCTGTTACGGTAGCAAATTCATATATTAAAAGGTATACTTCCAATGAATTTGTTGCTAACAGCGAGGTCAGGTTTATGGGGAGTTTATATCCCTTCTTTATTAAATTTGATATAAATGTTTTGCGAGGTTCTTCGTATTTTTGACAGGCCAAAAAGATGTGATTTATGTCGCCCTCCTCGCCACACTGACAGAATGGGTTATCTCTCGCCCGGATCTTGTGTAAATATGAAGGTGTAAGTGCATGCCCCAGTCTTAACCTGACGATTAAGGTATAGAAGTTTCTTGAAACAAAAGGAAATCTCTTATACCATGGGATTCTTTGAACAGTAGGTTGAACTCTGGCGTAATTAATTCCCTTGGTCAGACATGATCGTTTCCATTCCTGTTCCCAAACTAGATTAATTTCTCTTTTTACTTGATGGAATAGTTCCTCGCCATATAACCTAATTCTATGTGTAGCCTCCTGATGCCCCTTGCTGGCCAACGCGTCTGTCTTTTCATTTCCCCTCACTCCTGAGTGTCCCGGAACCCACACTAACGTAACTTCAAGATCAGATTCGTAGGTTTTATGAATCAGTTTTAGAATCTCCAACAGGTATGGATGGATTTGATTTCTAAAATCAAATTTCTCCAGTTGCCGAAGTACACTTTGGGAATCTGTGACGATAAGTGCTTTAGGGAGTGACCTTTCCAGGACGATTGTAATGGCTCTTGCTATCGCATAGGCCTCGGCTGAAAATATTGACAATTGGTTTGGCAGGTGGAATGCTTCCTCTATCCCCAGGGAGGGGGCGTAAATTCCGCAGGCGACGCTTTTGGTCGGAGAGTGTATTAGAGATCCATCCGTATACAAATGCTGTGTGTCTGGCCACTTATCTTCTATAAATTTTTCAATTTCCCTCCCAACGACTGGGTTTGTTCCTCCAACTCCCTTGAGGCCCTTATATGAACCCGGCACCGCTATTATCATTGGTGACCATTGTCTTATGTTGTACTTTAATGTGTGAATGTTAACTAAATCCTTTTTGTAAATCTCTTCGTTATAAGGTCTTAAATTATCGTAGAGGTCCAACAAAAGTGGTCGAGGTTTTATTTGTATCTGTTGGTTGTATATCGCCATTTTTTCTATTCTATTTAACACTGGACAGTTGGTGATACTAAGATTTCTACAGAGAAATTTAGTACCCAGAATTCTAGCTCTTATTTCCATAGATGTTTCACCCATTTCATTCGTCAAAGCGTTCGTTGGCGATGATTTAAGTGCCCCTAGGATAGATCTGTAAGCTTGGTAACATATTCTTTCTAATTTGGCCATTGCCACTTTCGGGATCGGAAGAAGAATCCACAGACCGTACTCCAATCTAGATCTTATTACTGCACGGAAGATCAAACTCAAGATAATAGGATCACCCCCCCATCTTGAGCTTGCCAGTGATCTGATTATATTAATACCGGCTCCACATGCTCCCGCAACCACATTAATGTGTTCCTTCCAGTTTAATTTGCTGTTAATTTGGAATCCTAAGTATTTTATGGTGTTAACGTACTGGATCGGATTGTTGTTGTACTTGAGGATTGGCGGTACTACATTTCTCCTTTTGGTAAATAAAATCGATTTTGTCTTATCTAATGAAATTTCCAATAAACGGTTATTTAAGAAATTTCTCAGTATATTCAAAGCCTGATTTAGCTGGTAAGCGGCTGTATCGATGTTTTTTTCACTGCAATAAATGACCAAATCGTCGGCATAACTTATTGCGTGAACGTTGAGTTCCGTCAATTCCTCATTTAGAGAGGCCATATAGACGTTAAATAAGATTGGACTTAGGGAGCTGCCTTGTGGGAGGCCCTTGAAATTAATCCTTTCCCCTATGTTCTCCGGGTCGTTTTTCAGTCGTATGATTTTTTCTGAAAAAAGTCGATGTATAATAAGGGTAAACACCTGCGGGACTCCTAGTTTTTGTAGGATATTCGTTAACGTGGGTATATGTACATTGTCGTAAGCCGCTTGTATATCGATGAAGGTTGCCAGTACTGACTTCTTTTTATGGAAAGCCATCCGGATGTCTGATACTAACGTTGTGACCGCATGGTGGACGCTCTTACCTCTTCTAAATCCAAACTGCAACTCGTCGAATATTTTTTTGTTTTCACACCACCATTCCAGTCTATCTGCCATAATGGGCCTGTCCACTTTTTCCAAAGTATAGGTTTTTTTGGGCGGAATCTATTCTCTAAAAGGCGATGATCATATATATCAAGGTTTTAGAATTTATTTTTACGGTATTACGTCAAATAACGATCTTAAAACCTATATTTTTGAAATGCGATTCATAACGTGACCTGTTGATGACGTCGAAGCGTTAATTGATCGCTCATTGGCTGAATCCGTCGGCCATGCTGAAATTCCCTGTGAAGTTGGTGTTGTTTAAATTGCCACAGATTTAATACAGTACTTATGGTAGGCAAAACAAAAATCCGACGCAAAGATATATATCCATCCTTTTCTATTATAGGAACTCGTTGTACCTATCTCTTTCTAATAACCTAGTAGTTATTGTTAAGAAGTCGGTGGACAAATTATTTTTCTTTGTTGTTAATATGTGTATTATTTGCTATATACACCTCAAAAATTCATATAATGAAGTAAACAACACGTAAATACGCAAAAAATACCCTAGCCATAAAACACGTATTATCATTAGCATCTGGTGATTTCCGCCTGTAAACAAACCGTTTGCGGTACAACTTCAGACCATTTGAATGGGTTTCTTGGTAGAGGGGATTGAACGCTCCTACGTCACACAGTTCCTTGTTTAAACGCTCTTTTAAATTGGCCGACTTTAGGATTTTTTTCTGAACGATGGGATAAGCTATGAAAATAACGCAAAAATACGGAGAAACTTTTTTTTTCTGCTCTATCCAATGCAATAAAAATTGAAAAATGGTGGACAGGCCCATTCGTTCAAATGTTTTCCTAAGACATGATAGAAGAGATATGGGTCGGTAGCTGGAAGCGATGTTAGGATTTTTTTTTGGTTTAAGAATTGGAACAATTAGAACAATTTTCCATTCTCTTGGTATGTTACCCCCTCGCCAAATGTTATTAAATATGGATAGGAGAGCGATTTTATATCCCCTCGGAAGATTTTTGATCATCGAGTATGATATACCGTCGCTTCCCACCGCAGTGTCCTTTCTTGGGTTTATCGCGGAGTCCAATTCTCTCATTGTTATTAAACTAGTGCAACTTGAATCATTATCAATGATGGAATCTTCGTTGCCATCAATATACAGTTCTGCTGCTAACGGGACGTGAGGTGAAGCGATAGAGTCCAAAAAACTCTTGGTCCATTTATAGTCCGTTGGTCCCTGCTTGTCTCGTTGAAAGACTGCCCTGCTGTATGTCCTAATTTTCTGCCATATTTGGTTCATCGGGGTCAGACGATTTAAAGAAGCACAGAAGTCCTTAAAATGCGCTCTCTTCTTCCTTAGTAAAATCTTCTTGGATAGTGCTATGTTTCTTTTGGCTATTATGAAGTTAATAGGTGTTTTTTCCCTCAGATATGTTCTGATCAGATATTTTCGTATTTTAATGATTCTTTCACATTCTAGATCCCACCACGGGCATGAGTTTCTAATATATTCTTTCTTCTTTCGTTTTTTCGTCGCTAGTACCGAAGCGCTTTCCATATTTTTTGTCAATTGAGTGGATAAATCTCTTTCTTCAATGTTGCTTACTTCTAAGATTTCGGTATACGTTGCCCAGTTTATTGCCTTCGCTATGGGTTGCACTTGAGTGTGACCTCTGGATTTTAGAATATTGTTTGCTACCGTTAATTCCATATACACCGGAAAATGATCGCTTCCGAGCGTGTCCCATCCCGTGAAACAAATGCTTCCGCCCCTCATTGCTTCTGAAATTAAGATCACGTCAATTACGCTTAGTGTATGCTCGTTGTACGAAAAAATGGTTGATCTTCCGTCGTTTGCTACACTGAGGTTTCTTTCTTCAGCTATATGTTTCATAGCAATTCCTTTGTTGTTAATGCGATTGCATCCCCATTCTTCGTGCTTTGCGTTGAAATCTCCCATTAGGATAAACGGGTCTTCCACTTCTCGTAGTATTTGCCTCCAGTTGTCTAGTGTAAACTCCGTATTTGGAGGAATATATCCTGCAACTAAGGTTAAATTATTCAGTTTGATTGCAATAAAATGTGTATTAGGTACTGATTCGACTATATCGATGTTTTCATATATCATTGGCTTCTTGACTAGTACGGAGAGACCTCCGTATCCGTCTACTCTTGTTTTATATATGTGATGATACTTTGGGGTTGTTAAGTAAGTATTTTCCGTAAGCCAAGTTTCGCCGATTACGATAATGTCCTGTGGGTTGTCCTTTAAGTGACCGTAGAGGCTGACTTTGTTTTTTGGAAGGCTTCTGGCATTCCATATCATTATTTTTAGTTTGTTGTCATTCATTGTCGAGGTAAGAGTACAGATTTTTGGAGGAGTACGAGTGTTCCTGAGGGATCTGGGTGCTCATCGTATTAGTTGCATCATTACTTTTTTTTGGTTGAACCGCCTTTGCATAAGAACGGATTGTCTCCGCATTGTTTGTGGAAATAGTTCCATCCTCGCATTCCATCTGCCAACTTTGAGGTTACGAAGGATCCGCTTCGGATGCTGTTTGATTCGAGTTTTCTATTGCCGTGTGATTTCCCTTCTTTCTGTCGCAATTGACATCATACAATAAGTCTGTGGGTACTGCGGTTTTTCTTCTTTTCTCGGGCATATTCTGTTTTCGAGGGGAGGTGATCGTTTTTTTGTAATGTTTTTTGGCTTGTGAATCTTGTGTGAAAGCTTCATGACTTTTTGGTTTATTTGGCTGTTGCGTAAGAGAGGAAGATGAGGGCTTGGCCGTTTGGGTTGTTTTTAATTCTGGATACCTTTTTGGATCCACAATTACTTGACTTATAAGATGTGATGATTCTACTCCTACTCTTTGAGACGCTTCAAATGCTGAGCAATTGTACCTAGCCATAACATCCTTGATTTTTTGTTGTCTTTTATATTCTGGACACTGTCTGAGTTTCGCTGGAGTACCTTTCTCGTTGCTTAGGTGGTTGTTTCCGCAAAATGTGCACATGGGATTCAATTTGTTTTTACACAAGTTTAAGTCGTGTTCCCCTGCACACGCTGGGCATCTTATTTTCGATCTACATTGTGCCTTGGTGTGTCCATACCGAAGGCAGTTATAACATTGCGTGACTGGCGCAGTGTAGGGCTCCGGGCGACGAACATTGTAAAAGAGTTTAACTATGTCTGGCAGCACTGTTCCTCTGAAAGTAACTATAACTGAGGCTGTATTCATGTATTTGGGTCCCTCCTCTGTTTCTACTCTCCTTCTAATTCTATGCACGTGTAGAACTTTCTCGCCGTCTTCGGTTTCGAATTGTGTTAACAGCTCTTCATCAGTAAAACCTGGGTCTATATGTCGTATCACCCCCTTGCAGGTAACTCTGTGAGTTGGGATATACACCCTCCACCCTTGCTTTATAGCTAAGTCGGAGTCCAGGAATTTATTCGCAGTGCTTCTGCTTTGAAATTCGATTTCAAGTCGATTTCTTCCTCTTTTTTCAATTTTTTTGATACCCTCTGTTTTTGAATTATACAGTAGTTTTCCTATTTTGAGGTCCCTCATCTGTCCGATATTCCTATCCAGCGATTCAATACATGTAATAAATGGTGGGTGATCCTTCGTTGTGTATAAAAACTTTGGTTTCAGTGTAAATTTTATTCCGTTTCTATTGAGAACTTTCGTCCATAATTCTGAAACTTGATTTGAGATTGGGATTTTATTGCCATCCTTATTTGTAAAAAAACCTGACCTCAATGCGTCACGTGTTTCGGTTAGAAGGTTATTTTTAAAAGAAATATCCGCGAAATTCGCTTCATTTTTAATATTGTTTTCGAGGTATTCAAAAAGATCCGTCAAATTAGTGTTTTGGTCGTCGTCAAAGTAATTAAAAGCCATCGGTTTTGGAGGTGGCGAACCACCTCCGCTTTCCGAATCCATGATGGATACCTTTTCGTCTAAGTTTTTCGCACTTTGTACTCTCTAACCTTTATTATTATGTATGTAACTGATTGATGAGGATGAGGGATACGTACAACACAAAATTAACACTTTAAAAACTTACCACGGGGCAGAAATTCGTCGATTTGGAGCACTTGAAATCGGAGCACACCTTATCGGTTCGAGGTTACACCGTGGATTCGACTTTAAGGTTAGATTTTCATTCTTTCTACTCCACGTGACAGCATTGAGCGGATGGTTTTGAAAGTGTTTTAAAGTATTTGTGTCTTAATTAGTTTGACATGTTGTCATTTGCGTTTTAACGTTCACGTTTCATCGTACTATAATTTTAACTTGCAACATTGTTTCTGTTTCGTATTTATATTTTAAAGTGTCACATCAAAAATGTTAATTGATTTTTAATTTTTGAACTACTAAACTTGTTAGACGTTTGTCTCAGAAGATGGCTTCCTAAGCCGAAACTAGTCAGACAATAATAAAAAAACTTATAACCAGCTTGGTACGAAAGTAAGTCTTTTATTTCTTAATTATTAATACTAGTTAAAATGGATCAAAACCACATTAATTAATTAGTTTGGTTTTTAAAGTGGATTACAGTTTTAGATGTAGATTGTTAGGATTTAGATTAGATACCTTTGAATTTATATTAAGATTTTATTGTTTTTAGCAAATATTTATTTTTGCTGTCAATAAAAAATAATATATGCATAGATGCTTGATAATAACATTTTTAAAAACAATGTCTTGATAAAAATAAATTTTAGAAATGACATTTCCCTTAGTGCCATCTCTTGACCTATTGTAGAAGTGCAAATTGAAACGCGGCCATGTTGCCTTAAAAATCGCCTCATCCAAAGTCTATAGAGTAACGCTTATAAGGTTGTCCAACTCCCTATCCTTCCTATATTGCAAGCAAAATTTCCCCTCACATGCCCAAGTTCTCGATTATGTGACGTCATCCTTGTCCTAGCCGTCCGTAATATAAGCGTTGTTTGTAAATTTCACGTTATCATTTCACGTATTGCCTTTAAAATACTGATCGGGAATTTGGAAGAGGAATTTAAAAAATATTTTGGGGGAAAATGTTAACCACAAAAAAAAGTAAAAAAATTGTATAAAAAAATTATTCCACATTTTCCTGAGAATTTTCATCACATAATTAAAATTTATATTAAATAAAGGCTATTTATTAAAATAAATTTTTTAAATACAAAATATGAGAATTATTGGTAAAAATTTCATCTCGCCGGACAAGCGTGACGTCACGCCCGCCTCTATCCCCTCAAACACGGCGCCGCTCGAGTTGGACAACCTTATACCATTGCTCTATTGACCTTGGCCTCATCTACATCAAAGGTGCCGACGGAGAGTGTCCATACTGTAGTATATCTCTGCGCTGACACTGCCATCTACCGACTTTCATTGGAAGGAGAAAAAGCAACAGTTGACAATATTCAAAAACACTCTTCATCTACGAAATTGATAGTTATCAAAAGTTACTTAAAAGAAACTTCAAAGGTTACATTAAAATTTAATGTAAGGTTTTTGCTGCGTTAATGTTGACTGTTATTAGATTGAAAGATGGAAGTAAATTCCAACGAGATGAGTAACGAGTGCTGTAGATTATGTTCAAGCAACAATAATGTTGTAAACGTATTTAGCAAAGAATTAATAAACTCTAACAAACTGCGAAAGTACATTTTTACGTGTTCCGGGGTAAAAGTAAGTTTTTAATTCAACCTAACCTCAAATTTTTATTACATACATATACAGGGAGAATAAAAAAAACAAATTTTCTTATTATTGTTTTTTTAAACAATTTTTTTATAATTTTTCATTCCTAATGAATATTATGTTTTAGATTTTATCCGATGATGTTATAACAAAATACGTTTGTCATCCCTGCTTAGAAACGATAAGAAAAATGATATTTAGAAAAGATTACATTAATAGTGATTTAAAACTAAAGGTACAAATTAAATATTGTTAATTTTTTAATAGTCATTTTTTTTACTTCATATTTCAAACAGAATTTTTTTCTTCCAGAAGATAATATAGATGAAAAGAAAATGAATGATGTAGACATTGATGATGTTTTTAATTTTCTACCACCTTTAGAAAAACAAGTTAAAACAGAAGAAGAAAATGTAAATAAAAATTGCGATTTAAACGTTAATAATGTGAATTTAAATGTTACTCAAAATAATAATTTTGAATTAATTATGCCAATAAATATTTATTTAAATATTGTTAAAACGTGTGATACGGAGGTACATCAAGTAAAAGAAGAAATTGAATTGAATAGAGATGAAGCTGAGGATTTAACAATTAAAAAAGAAATAGTTATAGTAGATGGTTTACCAGAAGATGTGTAATTAGGGAAAAATGAAGAAGTGTTAAAAAGAGAGTATATCTCAAACGATGAAAACCCTTTATCGAATCAGTGTTTCCCAACCTTTTTTGTGCCATGCCCCATTTTAGCTTTTCTAATATTCTTATGCCCCCCTAAGGTTCTGCGACGCCCCACAAAGTAAAAATGTGTTCATTTGGCTGTTAACATATCAACATAGATTAAATATAATATACTAATATAGATAGGCAACTCCCGACTTTTAATTTTGACAATGTTTTTAGTTCAACCCGCACCGCATTTGGCGCTAATGAGCAAACACGGGAATTTTAAAAATCTTTAAAATAAAATATTACTCCTATATGTTACAAAACCATGCATGGTAAAATTAAACAAAAACAAATTTTGCTTGTAGCCTGTTTGCTTTTTGTTCAATTTCATCATACACAGCTTAAAAAATACAAAAGAGTTTAGAGAACAACTCAAGGACACTCTCCAGTACAACTGCTAACACAACTTTATTCTCGTCGATCTTATTCTAGCGGTGGTTAATAACAAAACAATTTTTAACAACAAAATAATATTTTGGATAAGCACATAAAAAGAAACCTCGCATCTTCAGCAAATCTACAGTTCCTAAATCTCGCGATGCTAGTGAAATCAAAGATTCACGTAGTTCCCATCAGAGCCTCTCATTTGTGGACGTATTTCTGGACATACGTGACAATATTCCAGTCAATGGATACTAATGAACACTAATTGCAACACTAAATACGTTGTTAACATTTTTTTCAAGAATTTCAATACAATTACGATACTTTGTTCACTCGCATATTTGACATATGTAGATGTCAAATATTATTTTGGACATCTTATTGTCAGTACGTTTCGTTTTGGCCGGTAAAGAAGCTGTTATTTTTCGCTATCAGCGCTTCCAGTGATGCGGGTTGAACTAAATTTATTGTCAACGAATTTCTATACAGAGGTAACATAGCCTGCATATCAAAGCAATGTAAACTTGAAACATCCAATCTGTCTAAAAAATGCCATGGAACACAATCGATGTCAAAAAAAAGGTCACAGCTTTTTAAAGTAATAATTTTTAATATTAAACAATGGAATTTTCCACATGAGAAACTTAAATGATACCTTTTAGAAAGAAATCACTAGGAAATTCTTCACAAAACAGAGTACGTTAATTTTCGAATCATATAATGAAAAACCGAAATTGTCCCCCTGTGGGGCGTGGGCCCCACGTTGGAAAACACTGCTTTAAATAAATTAAATGAGGAAAATTTACGTGAAAAAGAGGAAGGAAATAAACTTACAATTAGAAGGAGAGAGAATGAAGTAAATCTGGATAAATTTAAGAATATGATAACTAAAGAAGTAGGTATTGTTTTGGAAGATTGTTTATTGAAGAAAAGTAAATTAAAAATACAAAATTCAAATAATATGAATGAAAATGTGAATTCAGATAAAGCACATGAGTGTACTGAGTGCGGAAAGTGGTTCTATAAACTCCATAGTCTCAAAACGCACCAACGTATTCATTCAAGTGAGAAATCTTGTAAGTGTCTCGAATGTGGACGACGTTTTTCCCAGCTTAGCGATCTGTATAGGCATCAGCGTATCCATTTGAAGGTAAAGCATAAGTGCCCTGAGTGACGCCCTGACATTCACTTATTCATTCAGATGCTAAGCCCTTTGAATATCCTGATTGTGAGATGCACTTTCGACAAAAATCTTCACTAGATGGACATCGGCCTATTAATTAATCATTTTACATCCCTCTTAATCAAACACTTTTTGATGTAATGCTGAGCACTATTGAACGAATCTGCTTTTCGGTAACAGATCCAATCTTTATTTCCATTGCTTATGCCCCGGCAGTTAAAAGTGACTAAATTCGATATCTTAAAAATGAATGATTTTCACTTCGATACACAATAAAGAATATTCGTCAAATTAGATTATATTAGCCCCATTTGTTAATCAAAGTATTTTGTTAGAAGAAAGAGGCCTTAGTCGCTCTTGTCCCAGATTTGCGGGGCAAGTGCGTCCACAACGAATAAAATTAAAAAAATAAAAATAATTTATTCAGCATTACTTTATTTAATCAAATATGTGTCTTTCATTATCTAGAGCAACGGTGGGCAACCTCTGACTTGCGGGCCAACTCCGGCCCTCGTGATGGGATAATCCGGCCCGCGAGACTTTTTGAAAGAACAATAAATAATTTTTATTTTAAATTAAAAATTTGTAATAGAAAGAAATAATGAAAGAAAGGTTTTTACCACTGTTGCGTTAGATCTTTTTTTTAGTCTTACAAGTAACAAGAAAATTTGTCAGTTTTCTGCTCCGGCCTGCGTACGAAGAGTAAATCGTAATCTGGCCCCCACTATACAAAAGGTGCCCACCCCTGATCTAGAATGTGCCTCATGTTATTATACCAGCAATAGAAAAAAATCAAGTAGCAAGCATTACTGATGTTGTAACGAGTGGAAGTTAGTTTTACCATTTTTTGGGTCGCACTTACCCCACCTTACCTTATTTAATTTGAATTTAACTTAAGAAGAGTTAAAAAAAAATTATTTTATTTCATTTAAGTACAAACACACTACTATTTCTATTTATGTTAAATAGTCTTAAACCGGTCTATTACGTTTTTTTGTTTTTAAAATAAATTTATGAATTAGACATTAAAAAAAATTTAAATGTAAAAAAATTAAATATATTTTACAGTAATAAATCCTTAAAAAATGTTAAAATTATTTTTTAAAATTTAAACAACATAATTTGAATACCTCCTAAAGTTTTTTCTTTAGTTATCAGTAATTTAACCCAAATAACGTTCCTTGATAACGATCATATATTTTTTTATCTCCAAATGGTAAATAATATTAAATTAAAAATAAATGTTAAATATTACAAATTAAGATTCCTACTGCGCCATCTATTGTAGATAAACGAAAGTATCATGTATGGTGTTATTGGAAGCAAGATCGGTAGATGGCAGTATATTTTATAGACTTATTCAATAGTACTAGCAGCGTAGAGAGATACTATAGTATGGACACTCCGTTTTTTTTGACGTTCAATTTTTACGTCCGCATGAATTTGCACTTCGACAGTTCTCCGCTTGTGGCAGCACAGTAGGTGTTTTGTTTTGGTGACTTTAAGGTTAGATTTTCATTCTTTCTACTCCACGTGACAGCATTGAGCGGATGATTTTGAAAGTGTTTTAAAGTAATTTTGTCTTAATTAGTTTGGTTTTATAAGGACTTTTCTATTTTATTGCATTGTTTTCTTTTAACCTTTCAGTACACGCGCTCGGACTGTGAGTCCGAAAAATTTGAATGGTGTAATTTGACTGTGGCGCCATATATTAATGAGTAGTACAATTATTTTATCATGAACGTACGTTTGACGTATGTGCTTGACAGCCAATAATTTTAATAGTGAAGTGTTAGTGTAGTAATAGCATTAGTTAGTTGTTTGTGTAGTCAAAATTGGACTAACATCGAATGACGAAAATCTACCATAACGTAGTCGTTGTGCATATAGCAGCAGTATTAAAAACCGACCACCTAAATATTTTTGAGGAATTGACAGTTTGTGTTTGACACATTGTAATTCGTTTGCATAAAATGTTACATTAATAATGAACTTATGTAAATACGTTAATCTTTTTAAACGTGTATTGTGCATCATTTTTTATATATCTTTATTCAAATAATGTTTTATATTACCAATAAAAATTTCAAAAAAATTATAATTTTGTGATTTTTACTAACGCCATCTTTTGCCTAATTGCCATTTGTTTCGGACTGTGAGTCCGGCGCGTGTACTCGCGATGTTGAAAAAAGCGCGTGTACTGGAAGGTTAAACATAATTATTTATTGTTCTATGTATTTTAGTTGAAAATATTGTAATCACTAATAAATATTGTTTCTTATATTTTAAGTTTCATAAATTATAATGACCCCTTTATCATTTTCGAGGTATAAGGTTTTACCCCTAATAACATATGTTATTTATGGTTCCCAAAAGTATTAAAGAATTAAATACATTATGAAGTTCTAAGCTCTTCTAAATAATAATATTTGGATATTAAAATATTTATAATAGGAAGGTTCGTAAGATATCTTTTACGAATATCCTTTCAAATATTTATTTTTGCTGTCAATAAAAGATAATATATGCATAGATGCTTGATAATAACATTTTAAAAAACGATGTCTTCATAAAAATAAATTTTAGAAATGACATTTCTCTTAGTGCCATCTCTTGTTCTATTGTAGAAGTGCAAATAGAAACGCCGCCATGTTGCCTTAAAAATCGCCTCACCTACATCAAAGGTGCCGACGGAGAGTGTCCATACTATAGTATCTCTCTACGCTGGTACTAGCAAACAGTGGATCGCTTAAACGGGGGATCCTCGGAAAGATGTGAATCCGAGAAAGGTGATAAACAGTTTTGAAAAATCGTTTGTAGTGCATGACGGGCGGCCTGCGGCCGCCTTTTCGCGAATACCAAATGGACCAATGAGCGCCAAGCACTCCTTGACGTAACCATCGTAACGAAATCCGGTCCGTTGATTTAAAAATGCGCGCGCGAATCCAACTCGATTCAAATTGAAACATTTATTTTTTTTTAATTTTCGGCTAAATTCCTTAATAGAATAAAACCTAAATGGTAGACAATACGCCTGTCATAATTTTTGTAGGCGTATTACACTTTTCATATTCTTCAACTTGATATCTGCTGTTTCTAATCCTTATACATACTTTTCCACAATTTCCTGTTTTTCTAGTATCTTTTGTGACCTCACCCCCCCGATTGTTACGGTTTTCCTCTTCTTCTCTTTCCCTGCATTACTGCCTGCCAGACTTGCTTCACCAGCCTTAAATCTTGCATTCTATGTAGATGACCCCACCAACTTACAATTAGTTATCGTTTTTCAATAAAAGTGTTTAATGGTTCGATATGAGGATCTTTTCTTACCTTAATGTTTCTAAAATTATCTTTCTTAGTCACTCCCTTTACCCTTCTAAATTATTTCATTCCAACTGCTTGTAATTTTTTCTTTTTTCTCTTTGAGAGTACCCAAGTCAGATATCTAAGGGTAAATATTGATCTATACATTAGTTTATATGTATTTATTTTCTTTTTTATTTATTATCTCCCTCTTGCTAATGAATAGATTCTTCATGTCGTAAGTAGGTTTCAATGTCCTCTGTTTCCTTGTATTTGTTTCTTTTTTGTATTTGCCATGATTTTCTATTTCTGTCCCTAGGTACTTATAATGCTTTCCTTCTTCTATGATCGCCATTTCCATCCGTATTTTCTTCCTCCATCACCATGACCTTTGTCTTATTCTTATTCATCTTCATTCCATATTTTTTCAATGTCGAATTCTATTTCTCCAGACTATCTTGCAATTCATCCGCAAACGCTCCTTCTGTAATTTCTATCGGTTTCTTTAATTTCTAAATTCTTAATAATTACTGTATTTAAATTATTTTCACATATATTTCTTTTATGATTTGAATGGTTTTGTTCTCGATTCCTTTTCTCTAAAATTTTCCTCATTTTTTTACGTGGGACGCTATCAATATTTTCCTCCAAGTCGATAAATCCTATGTATATATTTATTCGGAGGTAGTTTCCTTTATATTATTTCCTTAATCATAAACATATGGTTTTAACTACTTCTTCTCTGTGTAAACCCACTCTGTGCCTCATCCAATGTTTGTTCTATTATTAATTCAATTCTTTTATCAATAGTTTGTTCTAATATCTTCACGGGGGTGATTTAATAAGCATATATTTACATGAAAAAATTACACTTCAAAAGAGATACAGAGCTAAAGATCAAAGTTCTGGACCCAAGTATCGATCTCTTCACTTAATCTCTCCACGACGTGATTTATTCTTCGTTCTAAACTAACAAAATGAAAATTAAATCTCAAATAATAAATATTGAAATATCAATAAGGTCTTTCGTAGGTACCAGAGTAACGTTTGTAAAAACAGCGCTAAATTTTTTGTCTGCAACATCAGTATTAAAAAAAGCGCTGCTTTTACAAACGTTGCTATGGACGTTACTATTAATACGAAATATTAATAAATTTTTAATTTTGATGGTTTCTTTTACAATTTTTTTCTCGAAAACGGTTCATTTTATCGGCACTGAATAAGAGTACCTTTTCTTTAGCTAAATATTCAAGGTATCTAAATTTATTTTTTTTAATTCCTTGCCATACAGGATGTTAAAAATGTAAGCATTAAAATGCACAACCTAGTACGCCCCTGGTAAACTAAAGAGATTAATTGTGTTTTAAGGTCATTTTTTAAGAGGTCATTACTACTGTTTATCATATTAAATTTTCATTACATTAAATTAAGTACCTACTTTAAAATTTATTTAAAAAAATGTTTCCCAGTGGCTTCTTTTAGGAGGTCGTATCTCCGAGAGGAGGGCCGCTAGGAAAAAAAAATTATGCGAACTTGTAATCATATGTTTTAACCTTCTATAAGAATCCAAGAGATTTCCCACATTTTCCAGGACAGCCTGTATACAAATTTTCAAAATTGGTAAACATTTTTGACACTTCTTAACTTAAGAACATTAACTTTAAAAATTTATTTAAAATTCAATTCATTTTTTAACATTTTGCTTTGATTTTTTTTCTAAATGAAACTTAAATCATTCTAATTTTAATTAACCCCTTAACCAGGTATGACGTATATATTCGTCATGATTACATGTAATTCCAATCCATCGACCCGGTTAACAAGTTAAAGAAGATCGTTTTATTCCAAATGTTGTTAAAAAATTTAAAAAAAAATTCAAAGTTGGTAAAAATTTTTGACACTTCTTAACTTAAGAAAATTCATCAAAAATTCATTTTTAAAGATTTTGATGTGATTTTTTTTTCTAAATGAAATTTAAAACATTCTAATTTTAATTAAAAAAGACCATTTTATTCCAAGTGTTGTTAAAAAATTAAAAAAAATTTTCAAAGTTGGTAAAAATTTTTGACGTTTCTAACCTAACTTTAGAAAATCGATCAATTGTAAAAATTCATCAAAAATTCATTTTTAAAGATTTTGATTTGATTTTTTTTCTAAATGAAACCTAAAACATTCTAATTTTAATTAAAAAAGACCGTTTTATTCCAAATGTTGTCAAAAAATTAAAAAAAAAATTTCGAAGGTGGTAAAATTTTTGACCCTTCTAACCTAACTTTAGAAATCGAACAACTTTAAAATGTTTTTGGTAGGATTTGGGAAAAGTTTGCCTTTTAAAATCGAATATACAATTATTTAAGTTTCATTTGATATAAAAAAAATTTTCAACTCCTAAAAATAAAGTCTGGGCGATTTTTTAAAGTTGATCAAATTTTTAAAAAAGTTAGGTTAAAAATTAACAGAAATAACAGAAAGCTATATCTGGAATTTATAAGTCCTGAGAAAGCGTTTGACAGGGTGCAAAGAATTAAGATATGGGAAATGCTACGGTAGAAGGGAGTTGGAGACAAAACGATAAACATGATAAGGAATATACAGATCTGGAAATTTCATTTCTGGACATAGGAAAATAATGCGTGCAACAGCGACGCATATAGGAAGTAGATTAGATAAACAAAGAGCGATATAACTGTTTAACCACGTCAGACTGTCAAACTGTCAGTTCGACAGTTCGTGGGAAGAAGGTGGTTGGTTGGGCGACTAGGGTCGGATCGGAAAAGGCGTAGTTAAACAGTTATATCGCTCTTTGTTTATCTAATCTACTTTCTATATGCGTCGCTGTTGCACGCATTATTTTCCTATGTCCTGAACCGAAATTTCCAGATCTGTATATCGCTCAATGGTGGCAACAGTGGCACATCTCAAAAGTTGTAATAAAGGAGAAAATGGCGTTTAAAAATTGCAGTAATTTGAAATGCGATATCCATGCACTGGAATATAGACAAAAATGAAAAGAACCATAATGACTAGTGTAATTTTTGGAAGTTGGATTAATAAAGAAATCGATAAGCAGCAACGCTACCGTCGTATTAAATTTGTGTCAGTATTGCAGCTACATAGGGTCAATGCGTTAGTTCTCGACCAGTTAACAAAAACATTGACTTTGAATGTATTTCACATATTGAAAACTTATTCAAAATTTATCACACCTAGCCTTCAACGATACCTTAATGAGTTCTTAGCAGTGTGCAAGTATGCTTTTTCCTTTCTTTTAACAATATTTATTAAATTTTTAATAAAAATAAAAAAAAGTACAATATCACTATTTCTCGACCACTCCGTGGAGTTCTCGACCATTTTATTTCAGTTCTCGACCACCACAAATTGGACTAATTTCTAAGAAAATATATTTAGAACAATAGATTCCATTAGAGAAAAACATAAATTCAAACAATTTTAATATATGTATACATATATTTTCACTGAACACACATAAATAGGATCTTACAAAAAATAGATTTTTGTTTTTTACTAATAAAGAAAATGACATTAATCAATTTCCTTATTACAGTGATCGAGAACTAATTGATTTTCGACCACCTATAATACGAAAGTAAAAAAAGAATACTTAGGTCCAACTTAATGGTCGCAAACTAAAACTTAAAAAGTTGATATATAAATTAAAGGAAGTATATACAAAAATACTAAGAATTCTTAAATAGATGATATTACCAAACCGATTAATTTTTTTTAAAGTTTACTAATTCTCGACCATTTTGGCCGAGAAGTGAAAAAGGCAATTATTTTGATATTGGTTGGCGACCATCAAATATTAAGCAAAAAAAATTACTGTTAGCCTATTTTGTCTTAAAATATATAAGCAAGTATAAATAATAATTGTTATAAACCATAATATAATCACTTGACGTGTTTAAAATCAAAATTATTTACTATTTTCTGGTCAAGTTCGGTTAACACTTTTTCATACTATACATGAAACTATACTGTCATCGCGATAGACATGTATTTACTGATTTTTCACGGAATAACGCCGATTTTTAGCTGCATTTTGAGAACAGTTTAAAAAGTGCTATAGAAGTACAAAACCAAATGTGCCGAGGCATCTTGAGTGCCACACCCTGTATATATAATACAAATAAATTTATATAAATTGGGTTTACACTTATATGACAGATATATATTTTTTATTTTATTTTATTATTATTATTTCCTTAAATTTTATTTTAATAGTAATATTTAATAATAAGTTTGTTGTTTCTTCATCAAAGAAATTAATTTTATTAAAGAATTTTATTTAGTTTTCCACTAATAAAACGTTAAAAAAACAGAAATTATTTTTTTACTTTAACAACATAATTTGAATCTCCTGTAAAGTTTTTCCTTTCGTTTCAGGTAATTTAATCCAAAGTATAAGTGTAATAAAAATCGTACCGGCAACTAAAATATACAAAGGAAGATACATTCCGTAAATCTCACTTAATTTTCGATACGAATATAAAACGATAATTCCGGATAAAAGGTAACAACCGTCTGCAATCGTCATCCCTTTCGATTTAACGCTAGTTGGAAATAATTCCCCGTTTATGATTAACGGAACGAATCCGATTCCGGATCTTAATCCGACTGCGAATAATAAAACGCAAAATAAAAGGTATCTAATCATTTTCCATTATAAATTTAATTTTTAACGTTTGAAGTAAAGAAATCGTCGCTAAAATACTTAAAGTTATCGTTATGGTAATTCCGGAAAATATTAAAGTTTCCTTCGATCGAATTTATCGACTAAAAACATCGAAATAATTCCAAAAATTAAAAGTTCGATTGAATATAAAATCGCACTGAAATTTTCAGACATGTAATTTAAAGTTTTTTGTAAGATTTCAGTAACGTTCATTAGCATTACGTTTATTCCAGCAATATTTTATAGAACGTAAATAAGCAAGATTAAATACAAAGCTTTTTTATTTCCTTTACTTGTTATTAAATCCTTAAATTTTCCTTTGTCAGAAGAAAAAAGAAGAATCTTATCTTAAAACGGCTTTTTGTAATTAATCTAATTCTTGTTTAATATTTATTCCTCCTCTTAACATTTTCAAAGATCTTTCAGTGTTATCCACTTTATTTCTTTTTAAGTAATAATACGGTGATTCTTGAAGGAATGTAAAAAAAATTAAAGCTCATAAATTTATAAATACTCCAATTAACGATGAAGACTGTAGTGTTAAAAACGGTCCGATACAAAAAGTAATTATAGAACCAATCGAAATTTCTACATAAGTTAATCCATTTAAACCTCCTCTAATATCTTTATCTGATATTTCAGCTATATACATTGCGATTGAAACGTAACCTGTGTCTGCACTCATTACGACTAATAATCTTGCTAAAAGGATAGCTTTTACATCCGGTATAATTGCTATTAAAATCCAGGAGATTAAACTGGATAAAACGGCTCCTAAAATCTTATATTTCCTTCCAAATTTATCCGGAAAGTACATCACATAAGATAAACCTACTAAACCACTAATTAAGTAAATTATTTCTAAGAAAGTTACTTCATCGTTTGTTAACAGAGATTTTAATGGACTTGAAGTTGATTGTAATTGTGGTACAAGCGATGATGACCAAGCGTAATACATTCCATCACTAACTATAATTACATTTGCTAATTTAATTACTAAAAAAGAAAATTACTTTTGTGTGACGTTTTAATAATAAAATAAATTTACCAACTATCGCTGTAAACGTTTGAAAGATTTTTCCTTTTGTAACGTTACTTATTTTGTACATTTAATAGTAAATTTTTGGTTTTCGAAAAGTGAAACTTATGAAATTTTAGACATAGTATTTATTTGTGTTTAAAATGTTTGTGGTTTAAGGTATTTAAAAGAAGTAATTAGAAAGATAAGAAATAGAAATACATATGTTTGAAGATTAAGATTAAATGTTTGTTATTTACGTGACAATGTTTAAGTTTACTACAACTAAAAATATTGCTCATAATTTTTACTTATTCATAGTATCCATATACTCAAGTGATGTTCTACATTAGTTTATGTATAAAATGTTGAAATTTTATTTCAACCTTGAATAGTTTTAGATATCATTCAATGTCACTAATAAAATATTAATATACATTTTATGTTATTCTTCCACTGTTTCGTGTTAGTGCAATTTTAATTAACTTACAATTATTAATACTTAATCATCTTGTTTTATAAAATCATACCTCTTCTTTCAAACGGTTCACAACGTAAAAGAAAATGGGTTTAACGGTTTCAACATTTGTAAAGCTTCAGTATATAGCAAATATTTTTGGAATTTTACCGATGTATCACAAACAAAAATGTATTTACAAAAACTTCTTTATAATTTTATCGTTGATATACGTCTTATTTATGATCGAGGAATTATCGTGGTATTTAGAATTTATCCAAGTTGCAGAAAACGACGAATATCTTGCATGCGCATTAATAAGTATAGAGGTATACCAAAACATCTTCTTGAAAATGTATTTTATGTATTCATTACAAATAAGAAATTTGGACAATTGGACTTTACTTTTAACAAAGTTTTTCGAAATTGAAACGAAACGAACTTCGTCATTCACTCCAACTTTTTCAACAATATTTTTAATGGTGTATTTAGCTGTTGCCACGTGGAATGTTATTGATATTATTAATTTGACTCCATTTCTGCCAATTATTTTTGAAGAAATACAAGATTTTTTAATTTGTGCTATTGTGGTTTATACTTCGGAAAGTATTTATTTAAAGTACAAAATCATTGAAAAAGATCTTTTAAAATACCAAAAGAATATAGAAAAAGGTAAACGAGAAATGCGAACATTTAAAAACATACTGAATCAATATACTGATCTATATAAAGTTGTTGAGTTATTTAATAAAATTTTCGGAACGCATTTAACAAATATATTTATGAGGAGTTCCATTTTTATCATGTCAATGGTTTGTGCGGTAGGTTTTAGGATACAAGTAATAAATGGTACAAATTTTAAATTAAAAATGTTTATACATATGGTAAGTATAAATATTATCTGCTAAAATTAAATAAAATACTTGTAATTTTTTTAGTATTTATTAGTGTTTTACGTCCAAATACTAGTTAAAACTACAAAAGTAACCAAGAAAATTTCATTAATATTCCACGAAATTGTCTATATAAAGAAGAACGAACGTCTTATTTTAGTAAAATTTTATTCTAAAGTTTTGACGGCAACTCGAATACATAAAATCGGTTTTAAAATGTCGGGTGTTGAATATCCGTTAACTAACAACGTTTTATTTCTTCAGGTTACGTTCACTTTACCATTACTTCTAAGCGCAATACAACATCTTGTAAAATTTTACACTCTACATTTTAGTTATTTTTATTAAATTTATATAGGGTGTCTCGTTTTGATTCTCCGATCTTTTACTGACGTATTCCCTGATTGAAAACAAGCAAAAAAGTCTTAATGAACATAGGTCCGAAAGTGCTTCGTTTTCTAGATATTCAAGGTTTTAATTTCACATGCTAACCTATTATTAACGTTATTACAGTGAATTATTGAAATTAAATTATTAAGTAGTTGCTATGGTTTCAAGAAGCTTTAATACCTAACCAGTGTAATCTAACAATGACAATTCATTGAAGCCATCGTTATGAGTTAATAATTTAATTTAAAAAATTCACTTCGATTATGTTAACGATAGGGAAACGTGTGGAATTAAACTTCAAATATCTTGAAAATGAGTTACTTTTGGACCCATGTTCATTAGAACTTTTTTACTTATTTTTAAAAGACTTTTTTATTTATAAAGGATCGGACAATCAAAACGAGACACCCTGTATATACAGTGAAATTCCCATTCGCGGGCACCCCCCTTGGACGGACAGTTTCCCATGGAACGGTCCGACTCTCATATAATTTGTATTGCGTTAATTCTCTCTTGAACGGACACGGACACTACCAACTGTTCTCTTAAACGGACAATCGCGCCGCGCGCCGACTTGGCTGTCTCCCTTTAGTAAAAGATTTTCCCTTTAGCCGGTGTTTTACCGACTTCAATATTTGCAAGGTACAAGCGCAGCCCATGTCGTGCTCAGCTTGAATGAGGGACTTCCCCAAGTACACCGAAATTTAAACGTTCTCATTTTTTCGGTACATACGGGGTTCAATCAAGGGCGGTCCTACGGGGGGGGGGGGGGTAATTACCCCCCCCAGGCCAGGCACAATAAATTACAAAGATTTACATTAACTGTTTTATTTACGATTAAACAACTTAAACAACAAAATCCATTCTTCTTTTCTTATTTTTGGAAAATATGTCAAACTAAGTGAAATAGAGTTAATTACGAAAAAAATTTGAAAACGTGTACAGTATACAGTAGAAGGTTTTACCCCCCCTAGAATTCTAACATAGGACAGCCCTTGGGTTCAATACTAGTTTGATGTCTATGCAGAAAATGATATGCGGATGTATTGTACTTTGCAAAAACCGTTTGGGCAAAAGGAACCAGTTAAAAATTGCTTCAGTAGAGCAGGATTTAAGCACGACAACATGCAAGGTGAAGACCAGCTAAATGAAGTTTTTACATCTGATCCAGAAGATGATTTACCACTTAATGTACTGTGCAGATATTCTCAAATATAAGAATTTGTTGAAATTGACTGATAATAAAAACCTTAATGATTTTTTAAAACTGGATGAAAATTTGTATGTTGAGGCCCTAGATTCAGGACAAGAAATTGAAAATCCAGAAGTGCAAGAACTATGTGAAGATTCTGACGTCGATGAGGTTCCAGTACTAGCAGAGAATATCCAAAATTATGGTGATAGTCTTTGAAGCTTCTTTCTAAGTTAAAAATACGATTTCTGGACGCCAGTTTAAAGAAAAAGAGGAGACAAACAACAATAGATGATTTTTTACGTCATTACACTAACATTTAGTTTCATATTTTGTATTGTTACATATACTATTTTCGGCGAAAGATGTCTCATGCGTCATTAGTTGTGGCCGCTTTCTCGACATATGTCAAATAATTTATTTTATTTAATTGTACATGTCAGAGAGACATGAAAACCGAAAATAGTAGTCTAGGATAACATAATTAATCAATGACGCATGAGACATCTTTCCCCGAAAATAGTATATGTTCTATTATATTCTAACAAATCCTTTTTTTTTGCAAGTTTTAAAAAGAATGTCGGAATTATTTAATCTTTGATAGAGAGTTTCAGTACCTTTAAGTTAATACTTACATCATTTGTTAATACAGAGAGCAAGAATACTCTTAATTTTACTTAACAAGTAAACTTCAGCTTTAAATTTTTTATTTATTTTAAAAACATTCACAATTTATAAATAATATTTTTCATTAAAAAAAATACGATATTTACTTCGGATTTCTCTTAAGCGAACACCCCTCTTGAACGGACACTTGCGGTCGGTCCCGTTGGTGTCCGCCCAAGGGAGATTTGACTGTACATGTAAAATTTTTCTTGAGACAATAAAATAAAATTTGCAGACGAGAACAGATTAAAATGGAAACGTGTACGAGAAGTAAAACTTAACCGGTTAGTGTGATGTTCGAATAAAATTTTAACAAAGGAACAAGTTTCAACTTCGACAGCGCATGTGTAGCGAAACAGTGAAAATGGTTATAATTTAAAAAAAAAAATTTTTAAGGTTAAATAAAATTTACAAATTTAAGTTTAAATTACATTCATATTAAAATAGATTATGGGAAAATTTATAAAATTTTTATTAAAAATACTATTGAAAATTTTTTTAGGAATGAATTGGTCGGGGTGAGGAGGGGAATTGAAATTTTGACTTTAAATTATAATTAATTAAAAGGGGGGGGGGGTAGGACGATGATAAGATAGAATTTGGTCCATAGTGGAAACCCACACCTGCAGTCAATTTGACTACATGTATGTGCATCCACCACGGATCATTAGGATAAGGGTCAAAGGAATAAAGATAGAATATCGAAGGGATTGGTGTCTGCTAGGATCCCAAACAGTACGGTTGTGGCACGCAGACAGATGTCACAACCCTAAGCTGCATGGGGAAGGTTTATGTGGGATTTTGATATGGGTTAGTGAGGAATTTATATAACGGTGTTTTTACTGTATATATTAATTTGATCATTCGACAAAAGTATTTGTGTTTTTGAATTTGTTTATTTCGTAAGTCTATAAAAAATTCAGTTTGAAGCCTTTATTTTGTTTGTGTAAAAGTGTTACGTTTTTGGTGTTATCAAAATCATGAAGAATAAAAAAACATAAACATAACACAAAGTCTAATTTTGGTAGACATATGCTAACTTATTCCCATGAAATGATTAAAGAATTGAGAGAAATTAATCATGGCAACTGCTATTTTTATCATTTTAAGTAAATTCGAATTAAACTTTAAAGTAATTTTTCTCGAAAATTTTCTTATGTAACCGATATTAATATTGACTGTACAGAACTTCGATAAAAAACCTTCTTTCATATTCCGTAAAAAAGTGGGGGGTTGCCATTTAAAATAAATATCGATGACGTCATAACTCATTTAAAAATGGCGGAAAAAATTTAAAATCTTCATCAAGCAATTGCAAAAAATGTAAATCTTTAGATCCGTTTCAGCGATTTTTCCATAAACCCTTTATAACGATTATATTCGACCTATGCAACGAAAACTATCGTAAGTCAAAAATGGTGATTTTGAAAAATTTGAAAAGAAAACAGAATTAATTGCTATTCTTCTATGGTGAATCCTTTCGGAATCCTCTATAAGATATCTATAGCAACCAAGTAAGAAATTTTTACCCAGAAAATTTTATTTCTTAAAATGCAATCGGTTCAAAACCTTTAAACACTTATATCTGACTCAGTTCTATCAAAAATGACTTACAATAGTTTTCGTTGCATAGGTCGATATAGCCTATATCCCCTACTTTACGGACACAGTGTATAAGTTGAATTTTATCTTTTGTTGCGAGAGTTGAGTTTTAGCATTGTGAGCAAGAGTAATTTTGTTAATATACCGTCGTCCTCTATCGCGGCTAAAATCGTTAAATAACTAGTAAGTGTAAGACAGTGTAAAAGTTGGAATTTACGTAAGACTTGTCATTATTAACGCATATTTAATACTTAAGAGGTAAGATTTCCTAATTAATTATTTCCTTTGTCATTATTATTTTTATTTTGTAATTATCTTTTTTTAACTCTATTTAATAGACACTTCTGAACTCAATTAAATTTCCGGACTTTTTCTTTTGTTTAACGCAACAGCTTCTAAGTGCTTTGAATGTCTGGACTGCGAGAAGCATTTCCGCCCTTAAGTATAACCATTACTTCCAGACAACCTACGTAATTAAACACTTATAAATTGGTGTATTGCATTGTCCGGGCTTTGTGATGTAATTGAAGCTGAAGGCTCACCTGACGATAGGAACGTTGGGGACGGTATTTGTGAAGAATGGGCATTAAAATCAAATGAATACTGAGATCCATAAACAGTTTCCAAAGGGGTGGTACCTATTACTTCATCAATTAGAAGGAGAGTTTTTCGTTTGAAATATTGTAATTGAGCATCGCTTAGTTGTAAAAGGTCGGGCACAAGGCTATTAAGAAACTGTGCAATAGCTTCTTTCCTCCCGTCTTTGGAATACAGTGTACTTTTTTTGCAACAAAATACTCTGCGATTGCTTTATCGACATCACTTTCGGTAGTATGGATTCTTCTTTTTTTTCCCGGATAACTGTTTTCGAGAAATTATAGTAGGTTCGGGTTGGGGCAATTGGTTAGAATTAGGCAGCTTATTATTGAATTCTTGACTGGCTATCGGCATAGAACTTTGAGCAGCAGAAGGTGTTATTACAGGGGGTACTGAAGTTGTTGGTGATAATAGTGATGGAGGCGGAGGAGAAAATTGATCATCATCAATAGATTCGGCATATCCAGGTGTAGAATCCAGAACTTCGATGACATTTTCTTCTGATCGTTGAGGAGTTTCTGGTAAATTACCTGAAGTAGGATGATTAGAATTTGTGAAAGGCAATATAAACTGTAAAGCGTCGTGTAAATAATAATTTTTCTTTGCTTTGGAGCTGGCTCCTTAGAAACGCCGTCCTTAAGTTTTTCCGTCTTTCTTTGCATTCATTCACTACAAAAAAAAAAATAATAAAACTGATTATATATTATATATGCAATGCGAATTAAATGTAAATAAATGTGTATTGTTTTGTCTCAGGTATTTGGCAACGGGCTGCACATTTGTATCATTGGGATTATATTTTGCTAGAGGGGAGACAACTGTCGGGAAAATTAGTTATAAAACTAAAAAAGTATTATGGAATGCATTAAAGGAAGAATATATGCCTGTACCTCAGAAAGAACAATGGACAAATATTGCTAAACTTTTCGAATCAACATGGAATCTTCCAAATTGCATTGGTGCTATCGACGGCAAACACATAAGAATTGAAAAAATTCCAAATACCGGGTCTACTAATTTTACAGTTTTACTTGCATGTTGGGACGCTGATGGCCTTTTTACAATGGTAGAAACAGGGTATGCTGGAAGAAACAGTGACGGGGGCATTTTTCGGTCATCAACAATGAAGTATTTGTTATCCCAAGCATAACTTGACATTCCACCACCTTCAAAACTTCGTTTTGATGATAGTGGGAGTATTTTTCCATATTACTCTGTAGCGGATGAGGCATTTCCATTATCACGGCATTTATTGAGACCGTACTCAAAAAGGGTTCGCGATAATATCAAGAGAATTTATAATTATAGATTAAATCGACGAAGAAAAACCATCGAATGTGCATTCGGAGTCGAGAAATTTCAGGTATTGAATGCACCTATACGTTGTAGAGATGTCAATAATGTTAACGACATAGTAAAAGCCGTGTGTATGCTTCATCATTTCATACGGAAAAAAGAGGGCATTCACTATACATTTCGAGGATTGCAAAAAGAAATCATTGAAATCATCACGCCGAGTATACTTCGTCCTGAATATCCTACTACAGAAAGAGTCAGTGGTCGATCAACGGCTTCTGAATTAAGAAACTATATGGCAAATTATTTTCTAAAACCAGAAGGATCCCTTCCTTGGCAGTGGAAATCTTGTGTTTAAATGCCTACTTATTTGTTAACCTGTTGTGATGTACTTTAAATAAAACCTTTTCTTGAAGCTATCTTTTATTTATATCGTTTATGTACATATTAAAATTAAAAAAGTGTCAAATACCGTTCGAATAGATTATTTACTTTAAAATTTCGTATGAAGGAATGTAGTTTTTTAGTGTAACTTATTGTTAGTGCAGTGCAAGTTTTAACCCAACGAACAAAGCTAATAACTTTAACACATACATTAATCATAATGAAATAACATCTACTTAGTTATTTAGGGTATGCCCGACTTTTCTTGTCGAATTCCCCAACTCTTACTTTAAATATCGGGGAATACCCCAAACCTGAGATTTAATCTTTTATAGTTCAAGGATTTTTAATAAAACAGACGTATATACAAACCTGACATGTTTTACTTTTCCTTCCTGTTATAGGTACGTCTAGTTTACTTCACACGAAATTTTACTTCTCGAAATAAATAAACTATAATCATAAATTATTATACAGTTCTAACGAGGTTCGTTATATCGAGATTTCACTTAATAAAAAATAACGCTACATACCTGACAAACTAAATTCTGTTGCTACCAGATGCCATGCTTTCTCTGTTATGTCCTTTCGGGAATACTCTGGGAGAGTAAAATCGTACAAAACAGGATATTTTTCCACAATACCCACGAATTTTATATTAAAGGCCTCCATGCTCACAGGCGATATGAGCAACTTACGATCTTGGTGACTTCCGTGCAGGTTGCTAAGGTTGCGTAGATCACGCATGTCGCTTATATCGCCCATAGGTTGCTTTTAAATTGCTCCGTTGACGGACCTCCACTCTATTACCTAGGAAGCAACAGAGAAGCGATATCACATCGCCGTTGCGTTGCTTTCAGGTTGCTCCGTGTGCGAATGGCCTTACTTATCTATATGAACAATGGCGCCGCCGAACCTACGGGACGCGAGATATCGGTGATATAATAGAAGTATTAAAACGAAAGAAGATTGAGTTCTCTAAGATAAATGTAAAGATATTTTTGGAAAAAGAACCAACTGTGTGTGTTATAATAACGCCTATTATGCAACGTGTGTTCATGGCTGGTTTGGCTGATGAAATGGTGTTCATTGATACAAGTGGATCCTGTGATCAAACCAATGCCTGCGTTACATTTATCTTTGCTGCAACGAAAATTGGTGCTTTACCTATTGTTGTTATTTTACACACAAGTCAATCTCAAGAAAATTATACACATTCCTTTCAATTCGCCAAAATATATTTAGAGAAAACATGCCAGAAGATTTTTCAACCAAAAATTATCATGACTGATGACAGCTGTGCAGAAAGGAATGCCTTAAGAACAGTACTTCCAAACACTTCTAGATTACTTCTTTGTATATTTCATATAAATCGAGCTCTTTGGCGTTGGTTGTGGCAAAGTGAACATGACGTTATTAAAGAAGATCAGTTATGAAGACATTTCGTACTGTAATGTACGCGAGTGCAATGCAAGAAGCCCAAATTAGAATGTTGGATTTATCAAATGACGAGAAAGTTAGGAAAAATAAGAAGTTTGAAAATCATTTAACAAATTTGTGGAGACGGCGAGAGGAGTGGTGTTATCATATCGTTCTGATATTCTAATACGAGGGAATAACATAAACAATTACTGTGAATCCTCAATAAGAATTTTTAAAGACGTAGTACTGCAGCGATGTAAAGTGTTCAATATGTGCGCGTTAGTAGACTTTATCGCGAATACCTTTGAATCATACCACAAGAAAAGGTTGATTCAGTTTGCAAATGGGAGAGCGAGAAGTCTTACGTTAGCATATGAAAAATTTTCTCAAGCAAGTAGCAGTATTAAAGATATTGTACACGTGAAATGGCAACATGTGACTGTTCGTATGGAACTGGGGGCCGATATTGTAAACATCTCTGCACTGTAGAAGAAAACATGGGAGTGTACTTACCACATCGCTACATTTAAATGACTCTGATCGTCAACAGTTCGCAACATTCGCTTTGGGTGACCAGTTTTCAGCGTCATTCTTTGAAAATATTACGGGTGAATCAGGGACGGCGCAAGGTTCCGCGAGGCCAAGTGCAAACTGTAAAAGCGATGCCATTTATTATCATTCACATTACATCTTTCAAACATTGTAATCGACTTCTAAAAAAAAAAGGTCACAAGTTTATAAAACCGAACACCACATAATGCGGGGCGCAATATTCGGCCCCTGTTTAACTGAACCAGGGCGCGAGGCCACTCTGAACCGCGAGGCCATGTGCAACTGCATACTAGCCCACAGCCTCCCGTCGGCCCTGGGGTGAATCAAGCACATATAATGAAAATAGCCAAACTGACTCTATTACACCAGATGATGAAGTGCCAGATACTTTTGAACTTCCAATAAATCAAGCGGAGAACAGTGTAACCATCAACAATGAAAGCTTTGACAATGCTGTTCAAAATATTAAAGCTCAGTGGCGAAGAATTATCGATATCTTGCAAAAAGATTCAAATGCTGCATACACAAACATTCTTACTAATTGTAAGTTTGGATATAATTTGTCGAAGCTGCAAACTCCATCGAGCATAATGTCATTTTTTGTTGAAAAAAATGTTCGACGAAGATCTCAAAAAATCCATGTTCAATCAACATCGATTGCTCGCCGCAGAGAAAGAGGTTTACCATGCAATGGAAGGATTCAATCAGGGCGACCAGCTAAACAAGAAAGAAAAGAAAGCGTATTCATAATATTGAATCAAATATTGATGATAATGAGCCTCTTGCTAAAAAACATTGATTCTACAAAGATAAATTTATTGTATTTTTTCCTAAATATATCTGGGTATGCAAATTAGCTCTAATAAAAAATATTTAAAAATATAAAAAAAAACGAATTTTCTTGCTCATCCATCACAAAATGCCTCAAATTAACACGGATTTGTTGCGTCCAAACGCGCGTACACTAATCACAAACTCTACCTCGATTGGAGGACACCTGCCTTGAATTGAACGCGAGTTTAAAAAGGGAGTTACCTTAACAAACCCGTGCGCGTTTCAAGGCAATGCTGCCTCCTATTGCACACGGAAAAGGAAATACGCATCCCGAAATGATCGACGAAGAAAAAATAAAAGCATGTTGAAGGGACTTCAACCAGAGATACTGGAAAAAGTAAGACTCATGGAAAATGGAAGCTTGGAGGATCTGCAGCAGAACCTGAGGCGAGTGGAAACGACAGCGTTTTTGTTTGGTCGATTAGGAAGTCGTCCATCAACCAGCCGAGACAACCGAGATAGAGAGGTAGAAGATCTACGCGACCGGACTTCAGCTCTTGTTACAGTATGCTCTCATCTGTGAAAAGAACCGTCTACCAGAATTCTGTGGACTTGTTTAGGTATTATTTAGGTTAGTGTAGTAGTGAACCTTTGATAATGTTCTCGCCGTATCTTTGCTAATAATTTTATGAAACTATTGCACATTTGTAACGGTTTTCATTATTCTTATTCAATTAAATTTGAATTATTTGGTTTGGGCCATCTGTTGGAAGGTACCATTTTTTAGATTTCTTGGTTTTATTGCGAAATATAGGATATTGGTTGGTTTCAGATTAGTGCGATCGAAAGTGGTGGGGGGAATAGTCCTTTCGAGCGTCGTAATTTAGGTAATTTCGCCCTCTTCGTTGTTGAACTTTGGAAGAGTGTAGACTTTAGTATTTGGCTGAGATAAATACTGCGTGGGTGACGAAGATTTAATAGAAGCTTCTCTTTGGTGTTATTTGGGAGAACTTCTAATCGGAATTTGCCTGATCAGCTTCTCACACCACAAATTTTGGGCATCTGTTTCTGCTTTGTCGGATTTGGTTCCGGATTATTGGGGTTTTATCAGCCAACACGCGAAGCCGATTAACATCGTCATGCTTTTTGTTTTTTTTACTTTTGCTTTTCTTGTAATTTTGAATTTGGAGTTATTGCGTCGACATTTTGAATTAACCCCCCCCTGGCGGCCATCTTTCATTCATCACTATATTGAATGCCTTTAGAGAAACAAGGACGGAAGAACATCTGGCCGGGCTTCTGGACGACGCACAATGGTTAATGAACGGAAAAAATCCAATTTTTTGAGTTTCAGTATTAGCAAAAAAAATGTTTATAAACCAGTTCTTAGATCTCTTAAGATGTAGAATCAACTAAAGCCACGTCTCTTACCACGATAGTTTATCTGTAAAGAAAGTTTAAATTTGGACGTTTTAAATATAGTTAATCAGATCTTATAATAGCTCGTGTGAACCCATAATATTGTCGCATCAGTCTGATATTTTAAAATTATATTAGTTGTTATGTAAAATATACATATATATTTGAGTCAATGATAATGGTTACAGTGAATAAAAAATACTTATTCTTCTATGTTACATCGATATGTAAAGATGCTTAAGAAAATAATTGATTTCATACACTTTTTGGATTAAAACTTGTTTGCGCCAACTGCCGCCAAACTACTCTTTACATCTACATGTGGACTAACTTATACTTAACACATTTCAGTAAAATTTTGATGCGCATATCTGCGCTTTTGTTTTTATTTAGCAAATTTCTACGTTTTATCAAAATTTTAACTTTTCGGGGTTTTCAATTTTGATTAAACCACTGATTGTGAGTATCCATAACGGTGATTCAAGTAACTTTATATTGTCTATACAATCAAAAAGGTTTGTTTTGATTTAAAAATATCAATAGTAGTAGTGTGATTTGTGGGGCAAAACCCTCACAGATGAATAATCTTAGCGCCATAAATAACCAAATTAGCAGAGAAGATTCGTACAAATTCGGCATATCTAGTTTACACGCACGTATAAAATATATGAAATGGATTTTACATGTTGCTTATAATATGCCTTTCCAAGCGTGGAGAAATAATTCCAAAACGTAACCACTAAGACAAAAAAGGAAGAAAGAAATTCAAGACTACTTTAGAGAGCGCTTGGGTTGAAAGTAAATTGTATAAAGCAAGGTGCAGGTACAACAAATGATGTAAACACATCTCAAAGATTTTTTGAAGATACCAAACTAACTGCTGAGATTATCAATGTTGATGAGGATTTAATTCACAGATTTTCAGTTATTTTGGAAACAATTGTAACCATAACATAGATACTGATGCAGTTGAGCAGTATGGTTTAGAGATCGCAAGAATGTTTGTTAACAAATATCCATGGTACCAAATGCCAAATATCTTAGATAAGGTTCTTCTTTATGGAAAAGCCATAATAAGTAGTTAATTTAAACTGCACACTTCATACGAAAAAAGAGGTATATATTCAGGTAAACCATCAATTCCGGTTACACAATTTAATTAACAATTAATATCTGAATATTTTTTATGATTACTATGGCTTGCACAACGACCTATTCGTCTACTCTCTTTTCGCGGAAAGATGTCTCATGCGTCATTACTTTGGAAAAATTTGGCTTAGGATTTACGTAAAGTACTACTTCCGGTTGAGAAATTTGGTTTAAAAGTTGATCTGAATCTTCGATCGTAGTTTAAAAACTACATATAAAATATTGTCGGGATATACCTTTCGTATTACAAGTTACAGATTTTTTTCCGAAAATATGCCGATCTAAACCACTGTGCGACGTTCGTAATTTCGAGAGAGAAACCACTGCTGTCAAACCAGACCGAGACACCTCAACAGATAAGTCAACGCCTTGTGTTTACTATTATTAAATTATCGTGATTTAATTTGGTTATTGGGGGCCTTCAATCCTTAATAATCTTTAACTTGCCGATTAACTTGTGGTGTTCGAAATTTATTTAATAACATTTTCTAAATCGTTCGTGTACCTAATCGCTCAGATTCTTTTTATATTTCGGGCTTAAAATTATACACTAATTTGAAAGTGTGATACGTATATTTGACATCAGCTGATATCATTTATTTTTGTGTTCGCGTTATCATTTAAATTTCAGGACTTTTCTTTGTTCATTCTTTGGAGCCTTCTGCAGCGATAGGGAATTATTACAGTTTGTAAATTTTATGTTTGTATTACTCCTAGAGCAACAATTTGAATTACCTGAATATTTTCTCTGTCTTTATTTTCATCTATTCAATACAAATGAATATTGGTTTATAAAATTGTCTTTTATTTTGTTGTTGACCTTCGGGATTCGGACTTGCCTGGTCCTAGGATAAGTGAAAGTTGGTAGGTATCGGATTAAGTTCGTGGTGCCCTTTTATTTACCATCGTAACCTCCCCTTCTCCGCAGAGTTAACTGGAGCCCGGACCTATCAACGGCAGTTTTGGCATTTGTTACGAACTTAATTTACAAGAAGACATCGCAGTTGACTCTTCATCAATTTTGATGATTTTTTTATGCTGAATCTATATTGAATATAAGTAAGTTCCTCCAGAACTTTTGATGCAATGGCCCTTCTAAGGGAGTTATTAATTTTTGAAAGTTACGTTTTTTTGGAGTTGTTGTTATAAGCGATGCTGTCTTAAGTATCTGCCCGTGGTCCAGTGAATGAATGCCGCGCTCCTGTGCAGGAAGATGAGTTATTTTTCCCGGACGAAGAAGTTCCATTAATAAATGATGTAGTAAAATCGCAAGATAACACCTCTTCCATAATTATTAAAACAATAAAAGTTGTAACATCAGAATCCCAATCCTGGACTTCCTGCACAGGAGCGCGGCATTCATTCAATACTCTACGGACAGATACGTAAGACGGCATCGCTTTATAGCTTATGACAACTCCCAAAAAACGTAACTTTCAAAAATTAATAACTCCCTTTAGAAGGGCCATTGGATCAAAAGCTCTGGGGGAACTTACTTATATTCAATATAGATTCACCATAAAAAAATTCATCAAAATTGGTGAAGAGTCAACTGCGATGTCTCCTTGTTAGATCTTTTTATTTCATTATAACTAGAAATTTTGTGCTACACATTATGTGTTATTTTTGTTACTGTTAGCCTAGGTTTTTTTTCGCACCTGCTGTACAATGCTTCGCTCTTCTCGGTATGTTAGAAGAGATAGTCGACTAGATCATGCACGTGAGATGTAATCTCCAGTGGCTTTATAGATGTTGATGACTCTCTAAGTGGAGGAAATCTGCCTACAGTTATTCCTATTTTTCGAAGAATTTTTTCCTCTTCCCATCGATTTATAATTTTTTTTCCTGCTTTCCTTCCCTTTTGTCTCCATTCTAACTTTTAACTTCCTATTCTCTACTAATGCAATCAACTACATGTAACATATAAATAATGTTGTTTATTTACCTGTAAACAATTGTTTATACCAGTCATTTTGAATCGTACGCAGATTTTTGCATAGGTATTATTTTAAGTATTTTTAGGTTAAATTGTTTTTATAACGAATGAAATATTAATGATTTATACTTTGTTAATACAGTTGTATATTGTTAACATATAGAATAAATATGGTTTGAAGTTTATCGTATTAAATTATGATTATTCTTTTCACATTTAAAATATTCCGAATTTTTTGTGCGCTATTTTCTGCTGCTGAGTGTATAAAATGTAGATATGTTATTTCGACCTTGAATAGTTTGAGATATCATTTTCAATGTCACTAATAAAATATTAATATACATTTTATGTTATTCTTCCAGTGTTTCGTGTTAGTACCATTTTAATTAATTTATAATTATTAATATCTAATCATCTTGTTTTATAAAATCATACCTCTTCTTTCAAACGGTTCACAACGTAAAAGAAAATAGGTTTAACGGTTTCAACATTTGTAAAGCTTCAGTATATAGCAAATATTTTTGGAATTTTACCGATGTATCACAAACAAAAATGTATTTACAAAAACTTCTTTAAGTTTTTATCATTAATATACGTCCTACTTATGGTTAAGGATTTATCGTCGTATATGGAATATTTACAAGTTGCGAAAAGCCGCAAACAATATGTTTTTCTTATAAATATGTTTTATGTATTCATTACAAATAAGAAATTTAGAGAATTGGACTTTACTTTCAACAAAGTTTTTCGAAATCGAAACGAAACGAACCTCGTCATTCACGCCGACATTTTCCACAATATTTTTGATGGTGTATTTAGGTGTTACCACGTGGAATGTTATTCGTTATATTAATATGTTCGGCGATCGTCGCGCGGCTGCAGACTCGTGACTTTTCTAGCGCTTCTACAACCGCCTTATTAAGTGTCAATTGTGCGACAATAGTCGCCTTCGGTTTTTTCTCTTTCGGATTATCCATATATCCATCCACGTATCCATATAATTCAATGTAAACAAGTGGCTGACGCAAAGTCGGCAGAGCCGCGCGACGATCGCCGCTGCAGTCGCGTGATTGACAATGCACCTTTAAGGTGCGTTGTCAATCACGCGATTGCAGCGCGCAATCGTTGCGCAGGTGCAGATTCGTGATTTTTCTAGCGCTTCTACAGCCACCTTATTAAGTGTCAATTGTGTGACAATAGTCCCCTTCGGTTTTTTCTCTTTCGGATTATCCATATATCCATCCATGTATCTATATAATTCAATTTAAAAGAGTGGCTGACGCAAAATCGCCAGAGCCGCGCGACGATCGCCGCTGCAGTCGCGTGATTGGCGATGCACCTTTAGACGGACAATCGCGCCGCGCGCCGACTTGGCTGTCTCCCTCTAGTAAAAGATTTTCCCTTTAACCGGTGTTGTACCGACTTCAATATTTGCAAGGTACAAGCGCGGGCTATGTTATGCCCACAGACCAATACATGGTTGTGCCCTTCTGCTTAGCTTGAATGAGGGACTTCCCCGAGTACACCGAAATTTAAACGTTAATTAACGTTTATTTTTTAACGAAACAAACATTCATTGAAAGTTATTTTGTAATCTAACAAGAAAAACAGATTTTCAAAAAATATTAAATAAAATACAACTAACCTACATGATAGTTCCATTATTCCAGGGTAAGTAGCCCAAATAAAATTGATTAATGCTAAAATAATCACACCCAAACCTCGTGCACCATCCTTACTAGGCCAATTTTGGCATTTTCGAAAATAACATTCAAATAAATAAAAACCATAAGTTTTTGAAACTTTAAAAGTGTCCTTTTTGACGCAGGAAATCATTTCTTAATTTTATACACTTTGGCTCTTGTGTTGGACTTTACATAAGAACCGTCTTTCTTAATTGAAACTTAATGACTAACGTTATTTAACTGACATCGTTTACGAAACGTTTACTTAAATTGCATTATAAAATATGTATATATAAGAAAGCGAATGCGCTTTAACATAAAGTAAAAAGTTTTATCATTAGTATAAATAATTTAAATGAAGGCGAAAGGAACATACGTGGCCGATGAAAAATGTTCTTATTTAAGTTGTTTACTATTTTGTATTTCAGTTAATTTTATTTAGAGTCAAATTTATTCTAATTTTTACCAAAAAAATTAAAAAAAAATCCTAAACTTGATAAAAATCTATACTTAATTTGATAGTTTTTATCAAAATTAAGAGCGTGTCTGTTTGTTCTTCAAAAGTGAATAATTTGTAAATAAATTTAATTTTTAAAAACCAATTTTTATAAATGACAACTGTTTTCTAAGCATATTATGAGTTTTTATGAAAATTCTCATTTATTTTTCACACAAGTTCTGATGTAATGACATATTTCTAAAGAAGAATACTCATTTTGATTATAAATCGATCTCTTTGAAAAACATTTCTATGTCGAATCTAAATAAAATTAACTGAAACACAAAATATTTTTGTAAGTTTTTGGTGGAATAAAAAAAATTCAGTAAGTTTTGGGTGTAGTTGTTAAATGTTTTAATAGCTTTGGTGGAATTTTTGCGAATTTTATTCATTTCTGGTGGAATTAAAAAAAATTCAGTGTTTTTGGTAAAATTCTTATGAATTTAGTAAGTTTTTGGTGGAATTTTTAAAAAAATTCAGTATGTTTTTGGTGCAATTATCAAAAATTTTGATAACATTGGTGGAATTTTTTCGAATTTTATTCATTTCTGGTGGAATAAAAAAAATCAGTGTTTTTGGTAAAATTCTTATGAATTTAGTAAGTTTTTGGTGGAATTTTTGCAAATTGTATTAATTTTTGGTGGAATTTTTAAAAAATTCAGTATATTTTTGGTGGAATTATCAAAAATTTTGATAACACTGGTGGAATTTTTGCGAATTTTATTCATTTTTGATGGAATTTTTAAAAAATTCAGTGTTTTTTATGGAATTTTTACGAATTTAGTAAGTTTTTAGTGAAATTTTTCCAACTTTATTAATTTTTGGTGGAATTTTTATAAAATTCAGTATGTTTTTGATGGAATTGTTAAAAAAGTTGATAACTTTGGTGGAATTTGTATTAACTTTAACCATTTTTGGTGGAATTGTTAAAAATATTGGTAATTTTAGTAGAATTTTTATGAATTTGGTAAGTTTTTGGTGGTACTTTTTAAAAATCAGTAAGTTTTTGGTGGAATTATTCAACATTTTTGTAGCTTTGGTAGAAAATTGAAAAAATTTAGTACGTTTTTGGTGGAATTGTTAAAAATGTTGGTAACTTTGGTGGAATTTTTACGAATATAGTAAGTTTTTCGTGGAATTTTTGCCAATTTTATTGATTTTGGGTGGAATTTAAAAAAAATTCGCTAAGTTTTTAGTAGAATTGTCCCCAAATTTAATAATTTTTGGTGAAATTATATTCAATTTAACTAACTTTTGTGGAATTTTTATTGTTACTTTTTTATTTTTGTGAAATTTTTAAGAATCTAATCAATTCTTGACGAAATTAATCTTAATTTTAGTATATTTTTTAAAGATTCAGCAAGTTTTTGGTGGAATTGTTAAAAATTTTGATAGCTTTGGTGGAATTTTTACAAATTTACTTAAATTTTTGGTGATATTTTCAAGAATTGAATTAGTTTTTAGTGAAATTTATTCGAATTTCTGCTCTGCATAAATTAAATATTTGATAATTATTAATAAACCGATCGTTTTGACATTTCATTTGGCATTAGCGTGGTTGGAATAATAAATAACGTTTATGAAAATTGAACCAACTGTTTTATCGGCCCAAGTCGAAAATGACGGAAAACGGGGACTTCGTGTAGGGCTTAAATCGGCTGTTTCGGGTCCAAAGGAGCCCCGATTTACATGTAACGTTGCGTTATAAAGCCGTTCAGAAGGTTAGCCGGAGGCAGAGTCGCGGAGCCGGTGGCTTTTTGGACAAAAAGTGCGTTCGAAAATTAACGAAAATGACAGGCGGATGATCGAGAATTTTAGAAACTATTTTTAAGAAACTATTAAAAAAAAGCGAGGCGCCTGCGGCGCCCTCTTTTAAAGAGGCGCTGCTTGCTTACTACTTTAAGAGGAAATAGACCGAAAATCAAGATAGAGAATTCCTTCAAAATCCGCGTCAACGTAGAGACCATACGTTCATTTTTATAAAATAATAAAAGCACAGTCTTATAGAGCAAAGTAATACCTACAAAATGACTGCATTACATTTTCGAAATGTGTCACAGGAAACGAGAAAAAAATGGTAAATGTGCTATTTTTAGTGCATATTTTGTAATTTTTTGTGGTGTTATAAATTGAAATACTCGTAAAGCAATTAAGTCATTTCATTCTTTGTTTCTTTAACTATACACGTAAAAAAAATCATTCACATAATACGGTTATTAAAGTGTGTATAACATCGCCAAAAACTATCTACATATACTTATATGATTTTAAATCAAGTTGGAGGTGTAGCCCTTCTTATTAATGGCGCGTTAAAGTGTACGTTGAACAGTGTTCTATGTAGAGTGTCACCGAGTTCGATCTTTCTCGTAAAAGACAAACATTTAAGCGAAAGTTTTTGTATAGCCTGAAAGTAGACATTCCAAGCCTTGGTATGAATATCGGCACAAGTCAAAATTCCTACTATTATTTCATACAAAAATTCAGGAAGTTAACGTTAATTTTAGACGAAAACAAACCGTGATTATTTGTACGTGGACGCATAAATCTCGCTACTTTTATATTAACGCCATGCAGAATGGTCATAGGCAGTTTTTCATCGCAAAAAATTCGCGATTCATTTAGTCAGTTTTGAGAAACGTCAAACTTACGTTTTTACAATGTAAATTATATGGGACGCCTGAATGTGTCTAACAGTACTCTATACTAAAAATAAAAATAGAACTGTGAGGTTCTGTGATTAGATGGCGCTAGCATCTATACCTTTTTTTTTTACTAGCAAACAGTGGATCGCTTAAACGGGGGATCCTCGGAAAGATGTGAATCCGAGAAAGGTGGCAAACAGTTACAAAAAATCGTTTGTAGTGCATGACGGGCGGCCTGCGGCAAGCACTCCTTGACGTAGCTATGGTAACGAAACGCGATCCGTTGATTTAAAAATGCGCGCGTGAATCAAACTCGATTCAAATTCAAATTTTAATTTTTTTATTTTCGGCTAAATTCTTTAATTGAATAAGACCAAACTGCAAAACGATCCGTCTACCATAATTGCTGTAAACGTATTACGCTTTTCATATTCTTCAACTTGATGCCTGGTGTGTCTCATCCTTGTACGGACTTTTTCCATAATTCCCGTTTAAGGCCAACCTTTTAGCTTCCTGTAAAGTTTTTCCTTTTCTTTCCTAGTATCTTTTTAGTACTTCACACCCCAATTGTTACGGTCCTCGTCTTCTTCTCTTTCTCCGCATTGTTGCCTGTCAGACTTGCTTCGCCAGGCTTGAATTTTGCATCCTATGAAGATGACTCCACAAACTGAGTTGTCGCTTTTCAATAAAATCGTTTAGTGATTTGATATGAGAATATTTCCTTATCTCAATGTTATCTTTCTTAGTCACCCCCTTTACCCTTCTAAGATATTTCATTTCAACTGTTTGTAATTTTTTCTTCTTTCTCTTTGAAAGCATCCAAGTCTCATATCTAAGGATAAATATTGACAAAAAAAATGAGAAAGTAAAATACATTACTTTGTATTTATCTTCGTTTTCTTCATTGTCTCCCTCTTGTTAATTAATAGATTCTTTATGTCGTCAGTAAGTTGCAATGTCTTCTCTATGTATGTGCCATGTATTTAGTTCTTCTCCGTGTTTGCTATCCTTTTCTATTTCTGCTCCTAAGTAGGTTCTTGTAATGGTTTCCTTATTCTATGATCGTGATTTTCACCTTTATTTTCATCTCTTCCTCTTCCCTCATCACCATGACCTTTGTCTGATTCATCTTCATTCCATATTTTGTCAATGTCGAATTCTGTTTCTCCAAACTATCTTATAATTCATCCGCAAACTTTCCTTCTGTAATTTCTATAAGTTTCTTTAATTTCTATATTCTTATTAATTACTACGTTTAAATTACTTTCATATATTTCTTGTATGAATCAAATGGTTTTGTTCTCGATTCCTCTTCTCTCTAGAATTTTCCACAATTTTTTACGTGGAATGCTATCCAAGTTTTTCTCAAAGTCGATGAATCCTATGTATATCTTTATTATGTGATAGTTTCTTTTTTATTATTTGCTTAATTGTAAATATGTGGTCTTGGATACTTGTGTCATTTATAAACCCACTCTGTGCCTCATCCAATTCTTGTATTATTATTGGTTTGATTCCTTTCTCAACGATTTGTTCTAATATCTTCATGGTGGTGATTTAGGAGGCGCATATCTACATGAAAAATTACGTTTTCGAAGAGATACAGAGTTAAAGATCAAAGTTCTGAACCCAAATATCGATTTCTTTACATAATTTCTCCGTGACGTGATTTATTCTTCGTTCTAAACTAATAAAATGCAAATTAATTCTCAAATAGTAAATATTCAAATATCAATAAGGCAAAATATCTAATTTTAAATTTAATATTTGTCTTGCATCGTTTTTTGTCCTCCAAGTACCTTCACAAAAGAATTGTAACGATTTCTTTGGTGATTAAAACGTTCATTTACATCAATAATTACATTTCCAGAGAGATATAAATGTAAAAATCTAAGCTAAAATCTTGTAAGCTACAAACCCAAACGTCGGTTTCTTCATCAATTTGGAAAATAAAACATCCACTTACTTTAGTAATTACATTCTTGCAGTGATGAACCATTAAAAAGTGAAGTTGTGGTCTTAAATGTGCATTTTCATTATAGCACAAACCTTTCTGTTCTTTAATTTACTTCAATCGATGAATTTTGAAGCAAGCAGGTACATTTTTAAGAGTATTAAGGCTTACTTGTTTGTTTAGACTGATTAATTTACTTAAATCCACCATACAGGCCATTTCTTTGGAAAACTCTTTTCGGGGTTAAAACGTTTACGTAAAATGAGATTTCTATAATTCCTCGTGAGATTCTAAAATACTTTCTACGTCAACATCAAGGCTTAAACTGTCCTTAATAGATGTTCAGGCGAATTTTCCAACGATTCATACAGCAAAACAGCCTTTGTTTCTTTATATTAATAAATATTTTAATTAGATTATAATATTTTTACAACAATCACCTGTTTGAACCCTCAAAACGATTCATTCGTCCTCTACATCTTCCAAACATAGCCCTTTTCCAATCGTCAAAACACATTTTCGACCGCAAAACGTATAAATTTACAGCATGAAATTTATCAGTAATTTTCGAAATTCTTGAAGAAATTTTACGTTAATCCTCTCCTTAAATGATTAAAATCGGCGTGAAAAAGGTTCAAACACGTCATTAGGGTCCAGATTTAAACGTCCAAATGCTTTTTGAAGCAAAAAATTTTCTTCCAGTAAACGTTGAAATTATGTTGCAATTTTATTCAAGTTTTTGGTGCACTCGTTGGTTTTAGACTTACAAAACGTCACGTTCACCCTTCAATCATCCAAATAGAGTCCATTTTCGATCATCCAAGCAGGTTTTAGGTCTTTTTTAAACGTAAAATATTGACGCGAAACACCTAACCTATAAATCGATGTTTATTAACATTTTTTTAAAATAATTTGACGTTACTTGCCTTTATTAAACGCGCGAAATAGACAAAGTAGAGGTTCCCTGACGTCTTTTGAGCTCCTCTGAAGCGGACAATGGGCGTTTTGGCCCCTTTTTGTCCAATTTTTGAGAGCAAACGGGGCGGCCATAGAAAAAATAATATACATAGAAGGTCAACTCTCACTAGTGGCGAATTCGATTGGGTGCACTGGTGCGCACCAGTGCATAACAGCGTGTTCTATTGGTTGTTTCGTTGTATTCTATTACATTTTATTATTGTAGTTTATAAAACATTTTAAACATCATCAAGCCTTGAACACACTTACAAGTGATGTTATGATTACGTTTGATTTCATCGCTTTCTGTTGAATTTGCCCTTTTTTGCACTAAGCTAGGGTGACATATGTCAGATTTTGCACTCAACGAGTGCGCACTAGTGCACACTAGTTTTGCCAATCGAATTCGCCATAGATCAGTGAAATCGGCTTGCGGGTTCATATGCCGACACACTGATGGCGCTAATATGTTTTTTTTGAAAGCACCTCCTACCGAAATATCCAAAACTACTTCTGAACGCGCGAAATTCGAAATAAAATTCATTTTTTTAAATTTATACTTTATTTCACCTATACAATAATAAGTGACTATAGTACACTTATTATTGTACAGAAAATAATAATGCCAAAAAACGGTTTTAAAATACGTTAAAATATTTCTTAATTTTCATTTATGTAATTAATACAAGTATAGATAATAATTTTTGGTAAAGTTATTCTTTATTCCTCTAATAAGATAGGGCGGATACTTGGTATATTTTCGATAGATGTCTTTGCCCAATCAGGTAATTAATAGCCTCTTGGTTGTTGCCTTCTCAATTATTTCTTTGAAAAGTTTGGTAATTTACCAACTTTTTGGCAGTCTTTTGTTCTTGGAAGAGTGCATATTTGGCAAAATTTGTTGTTTTTACTTGTCCATAGTCAACAGAATCTTAGAATAAGTCGCCAATTGATGGTTTCTGAACTAAACAACCTAGTCAAAATATAATCTTTATAAATTTTTTGGGCTGGTGTTAAGTTTCCTAACTTATGATTTTTTCGATGAAAATGTGATTTAATCGATTCGAAATGTGTTCTATCGTACAGATTTGGTCGAATTGTACCGCGGAAAAGCATTTTTATCGGAGAAAACCCTATGTAAACGTTTTTTTTTACCAAAATAGAAAATGTACTTACATGATTTTTTTCGTATTTTCGTCCAGTTTTGTTCAATACATGCAATATATGTATTAATCTTCTTTTACGTTTTTCATGCTGTTTTAAACCCAAAATGATACAAAAACCTTAATAATTATGAAAATACGGCACATTTTCCGCGGTGCGCCAGTGCGAGTTTTGACATTTTGTATTAGTGATTAGTAAAACCGCTTCGTTACCTAGCAACGAAAAGTATGAATCCAGGGGGGTATTATCGTAAAAGGTGTGAGTATAAAAAATTTTTGTAATATAAAAAAAATAAGAAAAATAATATTTCTTATAAAATTCCCGTAAATGTTCGCATTTAAAACGATTTAAATGTCGGTGGTTGGGTTGGATCTAGCTGTTGTAGAGAAATTGCGGCACAGAGGGCCGTTAGTTGGTGCTTATTCGTTAGTATGATTGTTAAAAGAGAACGGTCCGCAGTATGTCACTATTTGGCCTGAATTTCGCTGGTTGAGGGGGCTGCGTAGTTGTTGAAAGAAATGTAGGTAGTGCTTGGGATCTGATTTGGAACGGGCTAGGTTATTATTGTTGAAGAAAAGCGGCCCATAGGGTCGCTAGTATGTCACTCTTTGACTTGGACTTCGACGATTGAGGGTTTGGTTGTGTTGAGAGGGGTTGCATAGTTAAAAATTGTAGGTGGTACTTACATCACCATTGCTGCAGGAAAGCGGCCCGTAGTGCCGATAGTATGTCACTCTTTGACTTGGACTTTGGCGATTGAGGGTTTGGTTGTGTTGAGAGGGGTTGCATAGTTAAAAATTATAGGTGGTGCTTACATTACAATTGTTGAAGAAAAACCGCCCGTAGGGCCGCTAGTATGATACTCTTTGACCTGGACTTCGGCGATTGAGGGTTTGGTTGTGTTGAGAGGGGCTGCGTAGTTAAAAATTGTAGGTGGTGCTTACATCACCATTGTTGCAGGAAAGCGGCCCGTAGGGCCGCTAGTATGTCACTCTTTGACCTGGACTTTGGCGATTGAGAGTTTGGTTGTGTTGAGAGGGGCTGCATAGTTAAAAATTGTAGGTGGTGCGTACATTGCCATTGTTGCAAGAAAGCGGCCCGTAGGGCCTCTAATATTTAATTATTTGACCTGGACTTCGGTGGTTGAGTTGGTTTGGTTGTGTTGAGGGGGGCTGCATGGTTTTTGAAAAAATGTAGGTGATACTTAGGATCTGGTTTGGGACGGACTAGATTACCATTGCTGTAGAAGATCGGCCCGTAGGGACGCTAGTATGTCATTATTTGACTTGGACTTCGGTGGTTGAGAGTTGGGTTGTGTTGAAGGGGGCTGGATAGTTGTTAAAACTAGGTAAGTGGCGGTTGGGATCTCTTTTGAAACTACAATTTTATAAGGAATACTATTTTTATTTCTGTTTGTATTGTAAACATATTTTATAGTCACACCTTTTACGATAATACCCCCCTGGATTCATACTTTTCGTTGCTAGGTAACGAAGTCGTTTTACTGACCACTAATTCAAAATGTCAAAACTCGCACTGGTGCGGCGCGGAAAATGTGTCGTATTTTCATAATAATTAACGTTTTCGTACCATTTTGGGTTTAAAACGGTATGAAAAACGTAAAATGAAGTTAATATGTTACATAAATTGAACAAAACTGGGCGAAAATACGAAAAAAATCATGTAAGTACATTTTTAATTTTGGTTAAAAAAAGCGTTTATATAAGGTTTTCTCCGGTAAAAATGCTTTTCCGCGCTACAATTCGACCAAATCTGGACAATAGGACACATTTCGGATCGATTAAATCACATTTTCATCGAAAAAATCATAAGTTAGGAAACTTAATATATCCCATTTTTTGTTAACAAAAGTAACCAATAAATACTTACATAATGCAGAATGAGAAAGCTTAGCGGAGTATTGGATTTGAGTAGATTGGGGGGTTTCAGCTGAGCAGGACTGAATTGGTTCATAGTTAATTTCTTTAGACTTCATCAACTTTAACAAACGTTGTAATACCGAGATTCAAAAATTTTAAGTTAGTTACCTTACCGATTACAGGATTAATTAGAAAAATATTAGGTTTTATTCTACATTTTTTGGCATTTGTGTTAATTTTTTTTTTTTAATAAACAAGTAACGGTAAGCAGGAAATGACGTAGATTTATTTGAACAAATCAAACTGTCATGGAAACATCTTCTATAAATTTCTGTAACCTTTCAAAAGTGGCACATCAGCGCCAGCAGTGTGTCGGCATAGGTACTTTTTTTTGATTTCACTTTTTCCCGCTGAGTTGAACTACCTTGGGGGCGGCCATTCGGCCGGTGACGTTTATCGCAACTTTTTAAAATAATAACACTTTACTTACTCCGTTAAACGTACTTAATTGTTCGAGGGCGTGTTTTAGGCCGTTCCGGTAGTCTTATCGGGGCCCAACGACCCGTTTTTATCTAATTTATGCGAGTAACCTCACGGAAATATCAACCAAAAACCAATATGGCGTCGCCGTAGTATTTTACTTAAAATTTTCGTTAAATGGTTAAAAAAAATGTATTTGGAGCCCGCGGAAGGATTAGTTTAGGTGTAAACATCGGTTTTGTAACTTTTCTGACCGATACGGTACCAAAACTCGGTTGAAAAAGTAAAAAAAATATTGAAATTTTTTTTTTAATTGATGAAAATTGGCGGGAAAAGTCTTGAAAATGGCGGGAAACGATAATTTTCGGATCTAAAAAGTGGAAATTCGGTTGAGGTATTTGGGGGCCCGACGAAACCGCGCGCGCGGTACGCGTAAATCAATTTTTCGATACGAAGCCGGTTAAAAAAACCGCGAGGCGCTACGCGCCGTACTTGCCGCGCAATAATGGGGCGAAAATTTGAATTTTCAAGATAGGGGGCGCTGATATAGGGGGTACTGACTCTCTTCTGCTTTTATTATATAGTATAACAAAATGTAAGATATAAGGATAGGCCACGTTTAATGACGCTGTATTACAGCATCGCGACACATTCATCTCTTTTTTAATCAATTTTTATCTTATTGAATAAAATTATTTTTTTTATTAATATGAGCATTAAGCAGAGAATATTCACCAAAAATATCAACAATTCGTCTTGGATGATTTTTTTTAACGAAGGTTTTTTTTATTATTGCTTACTGATCCCGCTTCGATTAGCGAAGTAAATCGGGCTCAAATAAACGGGTAAATAAGTTACAATAGAGAGGTCTAGACGCTGGTGGGGGAAGGCTCAACAACTTGTTTCGGTATCGCAGACCGAAACTCATTGCTTCGTTCAAATGCTACGTAGGGCGACATCTATCGATAGACCGATTATGAATGAAGCTCGATCCCTTAAGATAACTCCGCCCATTACCCGGTATGTCTAGACATCTCGGCTAGCCTAGGCATTAAAAGTCGGACTGAAGTCAGAAAGCAGGTTTTTGTCGCAATTAACTTGTATTCTTTTGTTGTAAAGTAAAGTTATTAGTTTATATATTCGTAACCCAAATAAACCCAAGACTTTGAAAGCATTTTAAAGCGAAACGCGTTTATTAAAAAGTGCGAGTTATTACGTGTGCGTGTTATAATGGGCCGAAAAAGCGAAAATAAAAAAAGTAACTTTTACCAAAAAACACAGGGGTGGTGATTTGTCGAAGTTAAAAGGTGCAGTGACAAAAAAATCTATAAAGAATGTAATTCTGGACATAGTTAATAAATTCGATTCGCCTCCTTGCCCTGAAAACGAAAATAATATCTTTCAACACGAAAAGAATTCATCCCACTGTTTATCAAACGTGTTTTCTGGGCCACAAAAATACACTTTTAGAAAATCTTGGAAAAAGAAGGGCGAGGGCAAGAGAGAGTACAAGAAAAAGAAAGATAATGCTGAAACAAATACAATTGGAAAGGCGCGCAAAGCTGCAAGAGAAGACAAAGATTATGGAGATAATAGTTTGAAACCAGACCTCGATAATCATATATTACAACAGGAAATGGATAAATGTTTAAGAAATTTGGAAAGGACACCATCAGAACGTGAATATTTAGAAAGAAATTCGGTACTGCAAGCAGAAAGTGGATATTGGTTAGAAGAAAGGAGAACATTGTTAACTGCGTCTAATTTTTATGCTGTGTGCAGCCGAAGAGATAGAACCCCATGCGCAAGTTTAGTAAAACATATCTTGTATTCATATGGGAAGCCATTAAAATGGAAGGCAGTAAACCACGGAAGAAACAACGAATCCACAGCATTAAGACAATTGGAAGAACAAGAAAACATTAAAACTAGAAAATGTGGGTTGTTTGTGGACCCACACTATTGCTTTTTAGGAACTACTCCAGATGGTTTAGTGGCAGATGATGTTATTGTGGAAGTGAAATATCCTTTTTCCGCATACAATACAAGCCCTGACGAAGCAATTAAACAGAAAAAATCAAACTTTTGACTTATAATAAAACATATGGTACCTTTGACATTAATCGATAAGATAAGTGGTTTTATCAAATTCAAGGTCAGCTACAAATAACGGGGAAAAAAGGTTGTTTATTTGCTGTGTGGACAGGCCATAACTTTCCTATGAAGGTGTCATATATTCGCAGGGATAAGCACTTTTGGAAAGTAAATATGGAGGCAAAGTTAGTAAGATTTTATAAGGAATGTAAATTAAATGAGATGAACGCCGGAAGGTGTTAAAAAGATTTATTTTAGCACTCGCGACGGTTACAATGACTTAAAACTACGAGTTACGATCTCACAATACCGGTAGTACGTCGAAGAAATAACTGACTGTACTTAACCTACGGCTAACTTATATACTATACTTCATTTAATAACTAGGAGGAGTAAATCTCAAAACCCCATTTACATAGGAAAAAGTAACTAAAAAATACACTAAACATTTTTAGCGGCAAATTTGAATTCTAAACTTCAAACCAGTCACATTTATGCAACCAACAAAACACCAAGCGTTTGAGCGTAGTATTCTAGAACATACCAAATATCTCTATGGCCGTTTATCTATAGGTAGATTGTTCAAAATTTATCCAAGAGACGTTCCTTGTGTTGACGTATTATATCCAACAGATGACATCGTACCATACCTTCTTCGAACTTAATATTTTTTGATCGCAACCATTTGAGCACAACGAAAAAGCGAGAAACAAGTTGACAAATTAGGTAAAGCACCTAACCTTAAACGTTAAAAACAATAAACGACAAAAACCAATTTTTTCGTCTTTGTAAACTTGACTGCGGAGCGACCAATAATAGTTCACTATTTTGGCGCGCAAAATTCAAATCACTCCTCCTAGTTATTAAATGAAGTATAGTCTTAATTAGTTTTTAAGGTTTGATTAGAGTTATCTTATATTTGTATATTATTAAAGGGTCGTAATCGGGGTATAATGGTTTACATAACTTGTATGTTACCCAAAATTGTTGATTTGCGACATTCGCGCAATCTGCCAATTCGTGAACCTAGTTTTATCCAAACTGCTCAAAAAAAATCCATAAAAAAGCGTAATTAATTATTTTTTTTTATTTTATAAAGTATGTGTGTTAAAAATTTTATAAATAGAGACAGAAAACATATCCCATTAAAATGTTGATATTTATTTTGGTTCTCATACTATACAATTAAAAATCTTCCGTTTATAGTAATTTTTGTAAAAAACGGATATAGTTTATTTATATTATTATTATATATTATTCTTTTATTCAAAGTAAGTGAATTATTAGAATAAAATGAATAATTTGCATTAATGTATTTTTCTTTATATTTTCTATAAAATACACTGCTTTTATTAGGTGTTCACGTATTCCTTTTTATTTCTCCCAAACACACTTTGTTGTGAACTGGCGACAGTCGTAAAGAGCGCGATAAGCAAGGTTGTTCAAGATTGGTTGAATTACTTCTATATTTATTTTAAAAGCCACACCCCCTTTTAAGCTTGATAGTTGAATTTTTAGTTCCCACGCGCGTTCCCAGTCCTTTTAATATATTATAACTAGTGTAAAGTGGACCACCTACTTATACGGATCCTTGAAAAGATGTGAATCAGTGAAGAGTAAAGGACAGTTGGCAAAAATCGTTTGGGATGCATGACTCTTAAATTAATTAAAAAAAATCACAACCTTGTATAAAATATCAAATTGATTAAAACTATCAAATTAAGTATAAATTTTTATCAAGTTTAGGATTTTTTAAAATTTTTTTGGTAAAAATTAAAATAAATTTGACTCTAAATAAAATGAACTGAAATACAAAATAGTAAACAACTTAAATAAGAACATTTTTCACCGGCCACGTATGTTCCTTTCGCCTTCATTTAAATTATTTATACTAATGATAAAACTTTTTACTTTATGTTAAAGCGCATTCGCTTTCTTATATATACATATTTTATAATGCAATTTAAGTAAACGTTTCGTAAACGATGTCAGTTAAATAACGTTAGTCGTTAAGTTTCAGTTAAGAAAGACGGTTCTTATACAAAATCCAACACAAGAGCCAAAGTGTATAAAATTAAGAAATGATTTCCTGCGTCAAAAAGGACACTTTTAAAGTTTCAAAAACTTACGGTTTTTATTTATTTGAATGTTATTTTCGAACATGCCAAAATTGGCCTACTAAGGATGGTGCACGAGGTTTGGGTGTGATTATTTTAGCATTAATCAATTTTATTTGGGCTACTTACCCTGGAATAATGGAACTATCATGTAGGTTAGTTGTATTTTATTTAATATTTTTTGAAAATCTGTTTTTCTTTTTAGATTACAAAATAACTTTCAATGAATGTTTGTTTCGTTTACAATTCGCAACAATAGGATTAGGATATTTTATAATGGACAGTTTATTTATTTATCGTGGCAATAACTTGTTCAAATTGATGGATGCTTTAAGCGATTTCAAAAAATTCGGTTATCCAAAGCGAATGAAATCTCTCGAAAAAATTAACGGACGCAAATTAAAAACTGCTAACTACACAGCTTTTCTGGTTGTTTTTCTAATATCCTATGGTATATTCATCGATAAAAATTTTTGCACCGATTTAAAATGGTTTGCAAACGAGAAAGGTATCACTTGCGATTTAATGATAGCCTATTACATTCCGTTTAATTTAAAACCATGGATTGAAGCTGTAATGGTTTTATTACAAATGTACACGTTTATCGCTGTATTCAAAATTATTCTCGGTGTGGTATTACTTTATTCTTACATATTGGAATTATTAATTTCACGTTTGGAACATCTTACTTTATCGATTAATGACATTCATTTTAAACATAATCAAACGGATATTTCTAAATTGAGGACAGTTATTGAGAATTATCAAGATATAGACAAATTGTTTCAAATGACCAATAATTTTATAAGGTATATTATTGTAGCACCAAAACTTGCTACCATGATTATTATAATTTTATCCGCCACAGGCTTTTTATTGGTGTGTAGTAAAACAAAATAGCGTAAATTATATTAATTAAATTTTATTAAATATTTTTTAGCGTCCGAATTTGGCAAACTTTATAATAGCAAGTATGTCATTTTTAATATTATTTTACGCACATTACACAGCGCAAAGGCTTATCGATGCGGTATTAATTTGTTTATTATCAACAATTGATTTATATTTTTCGGATTATTTTAGGGAAATAACGTAACGGAAGCTATTTATTCTTTAAATTGGTACGATGCGGATTTGCCAACTCAAAAAAACGTTTTAATCTTTCTCACAATTAGTCAACAATTATTAATAATGGAAGTACCTTTATTAGGAAGTTTATCTCATTTGCAGTGGGGAAATGTAAATATTTTTTATTAAACAAATTTAAATTTTTAATAATATCGAAATGTTTTCTTAGGAACTTCGAAAGATTTACGTTTGGATTAATTGGGTCTGTAAAATTTCGAAAAAATCAGAGATTTGAATAATATCACATGTTTATTTACTTCACACGTTAGTTTTTTTTATAGCAATATCGACGTAGTTATAAGAAAACAAGTGTTTTGATTGATCTCGTTATTATTAATAAAAATATACACTCAGCAGCAGAAGTATGCGTACAAAAAATTTGAAATATTTTAACCGAGAAAAGAATAGTCATAATCTAATTCGATCAGTTTCAAATCGTATTTATTGTGTATGTTAACTATATACAAATCTATTAACAAAATATAAAGCAATAGAACACAAATGTAATTAAAAAATAAAATCAAAACTAAAAACATTTCAAATAATGCGCACGCAAAAATCTGTGTACAGAGCATAGTAACTTCTATAAACACTATATTAGTATGAAATGTAACAACTTTTATGTTTAACCCTCGAATGACGGATGCCTGGACAGCGAATATAGCCGAACATCAATTTGACCCACATCAAATAATCTGTTTTAGGAAACAGGCAATAAAAAGTTTGTTATACAAAATTTCTAAATAAGTTTATTAAATTTATGTTGTAAAATAATAGGTACATAAAACAATTGTGTAAGCTATGTGATTATTACATATAAATTTATTACATTGCTCACATTTTTTACTATATTTGTTGTCGTTTCCAATGCAAATATGACAACGTGAGCGTTTTGAAAATGTTTGTGGAATTACCTTCTTTCTATTGATAGGTCTATTGTAAGCTTCAAATGCTTGTGCTACAGATGTGTGTGATACTATGGCTTCATTTTCAAACCGACTTGCACGTCGCTCAATACTCTTTTGCCAAGATCTCAAGAAATTGTTTCCGTTTATTTTTCATAGAATTTTTCGACTCCCATTCCGGATTTTTGATCATCCAAATTACTAAAGCATTATAGGCTGCAATGTCTACAAGATGTAGAAACAGCGAGAGTGGTCATCGTCTTGTACATCCACATCTACACAGTGCAACACATAAGTTTCAAGACACAAGCCGTATTTCAATAATTAGCAGCGCCATTTATGAATATACAGGGTGTCCTGGAAAATGTGGGAAATCTCTTGGATTCAGATAGAACATTAAAAAATATGATTACAAGTTCCCATAATTTTTTTTCCTAGCGGCCCTCCCCTCGGAGATACGGCCTTCTAAAGGAAGCCACTGGAAAACAATTTTTTTTAATAACTTTTAAAGTACTTAATTTATTCTAATGAAAATTTAATATGATAAACAGTAGTAAGGACCTCTTAAAAAAATGGCCTTAAAACATAATTAGTCTCTTTAGTTTACCAAGGGCGTACTAGGTTGTACATTTTAATGCTTACATTTTTAACACCCTGTATGGTAAAGAGTTAAAAAAGATAAATTTAGATACCTTGAATATTTAGCTAAAGAAAAGGTACTCTTATTCAGTGTCGATAAAATGAACCGTTTTCGAGAAAAAAATTGTAAAAGAAACCATCAAGATTAAAAATTTATTAATATTTCCTAGGTACCATAGTAACGTTGGTAAAAACAGCGCTAAATTTGTTGTCTGCAACATCAGTATTAAAAAAGCGCTGTTTTTACAAACGTTACTTTGGTAACGTTACTATTAATACGAAATATTAATAAATTTTTAATCTTGATGGTTTCTTTTACAATTTTTTTCTCGAAAACGGTTCATTTTATCGACACTGAATAAGAGTACCTTTTCTTTAGCTAAATATTCAAGGTATCTAAATTTATTTTTTTTTAACTCCTTGCCATACAGGTGTTAAAAATGTAAGCATTAAACTGCATAACCTAGTACGCCCCTGGTAAACTAAAAAGACTAATTACGTTTTAAGGCCATTTTTTTAAGAGGTCCTTACTACTGTTTATCATATTAAATTTTCATTAAATTAAATTAAGTACTTTAAAATTTATTCAAGAGAAATTGTTTTCCATTGGTTTCCTTTAGAAGGATGTATGTCCGAGGGGAAGGCCGCTAGGAAAAAAAACTTATGGGAACTTGTAATCATATTTTTGAATATTCTATTAGAATCTGAGAGATTTCCCACATTTTCCAGGACACCCTGTACACCGGCGTTTAATATTTGTGACGTTGCTCTTGCCGGTAATGTCATTTTCGCTTCAATCGGTTGATAAATATAGAAGTTACGACAGTTCTAGCAAAACAAGTCTTGTCGATATTGACATTCAAATATGCAACAAAGAGCAGTTATTAAATTTCATGTTAAACTTTGTTAAAGTGCGTTACAAACATTCCGCTTGATGCAGCACGCGTACGGTGATATTGTTTAACACGTTAACTGCCATCCCCAATATTAAAAAAATATATGTAGCTTGTCCGATGGGCCATGTTTGTTTTTTAATGAAATAATGTTTTCATGTGTTGATGGTACACATGGCGCTGGGGTTAATTCAACTGTGTCCATATATGATACACATGGCAGTTAACGTGTTAAGTAGAGCTAATGTTTTTCTGTGGTATAAACATTCTTCGGAAGGCAGGGAGACAATAGAGAACGATAGTCGCGAAGGAAAACTAATTTCAGCGAGGACACCAGAAATGATCGAAAAAGTACGGGAATTTGTTAAAAGTGATCGCAGTGCTCCACTGAAAATTATGGAAGAGGCTTTAAACATCAGCAGAGAAACAATTCGAACCACTCTTCATGAAGATTTGGGTAAAACAAAGGTTTGTGCCAAATTTGTTCCACGCACTTTGACGGATGCCCAAAAAGCAGCACGCGTCATTCATGCAGAAGAAGTCGTTGCAGCCGCCAGAAATAATCCCAACTTCCTGAAATCAATTGTAACAGGTAACGAAACATGATGCTTTCAGTACGACCCAAAAACGAAACGTCAAAGTGCAGAATGGAAGTCGTTTAATTCACTACAAGCCAAAAAAGCACGGAAAGTTCCATCAAAAATCAAAACAATGCTCATTGCCTTCTTCGATAGCAAAGCAATTATCCATAAAGAATTCGTTCCGCCTGGACAAACAATTACTGGCGCATATTATCTTCAAGTTTTGAAGCGTCTAATCGCCAGAATCCGTCGTATTCGACCAGAATATTGCGATCCAGAGGCATGGAGTCTGTTGCACGACAATGCACCGAGTCATACTTCGCTAATTGTTTGTAAATTTTTGGCTCGAAATTAGGTATGTACGTTAAATCATCCGCCATACTCGCCAGACTTTGCTCCATGCGATTTCTCTCTATTTCCAAAATTAAAATTCAAGCTGAAACGGCGTTTTTTAATGACTTTTCGACCATCACCACAGCTACAACATGTGAACTGGAAGCGATTCCACAAAGTGAGCTAGAACATGCATTTGAATCACTGTTAAATCGATGTAAAAAATGTATTGAAACTGGAGGAGTATATTTTGAATAAAAAATGTACAAATATCTAACCTTTTTGTTTATATCATTTTTCCCACGACTAGTCTTGAAACTTATTTGTCGCACTGTGTATATTCTCTTAGTAATTTATCAAGGGTATCTACTCCACCCTTAGTCGAATTATAATAGTTTATAATATCAGGTTTGAAATTATTTTCAGAGTTAGATATGCTGAATTCATGATGTACACTAGAAAGTAAAACAACACATTTTCGTTTTTTAGGTACATATAAGACTAAAGTCAACGTATTTGTAAAAAGAAATTGAGATGAGTTCTTTGTAATAAGCGTACACCGAGGGTTTTGGCAGATCTTTTCTATTTTTACGAATTGTTCCAACAAGTAAGAAACAATTATCCAATAAATGCTAATGTAATGCTTGTAAAAAATTATCTGTGGTCATTACACGATTAGATTTCTTCCAAAAATCAGTTGTTTAACAATTCGTTAGCCTTGATTTTTTTCGGGAATTTGTCCAACTTTTCCAAGATAAACGTCTAAATTTGTTGTAAGTTTTGGCATCGCAAAGTGACCATATTTTTTTTTTTTTTCATATCTGCCCGTTTTTGATGGCATATAAACTTTGAAAGAACATCGTCCGCGATATATCATCAGTTGTTCATCCACGGTACCATTTCTAGATGCGCTATAAGATTCCCTTCAATTTGTTGCAATGTTTTTGAAGCTATCACGTGCAATAGCCACAGTGTATATCTGTCTTAATAATGAGTTCTCTTTTCTCAATAGATCATTCTTACTTTCACGAGATTCTCTAAACCTTCCAATCAGCAATAATAGACCAAGTAAAGCACCACGATGCAGGATCATTAGCGTAATGTGTATTGGCTTTTTGGTTGGTGTATGTAACAATTTTTACAATTATGTCATCGTCCATGAATAATTTGAAACAATTTGTATAGATTTTACATTTTGACTTTTATTTGTCAAAGAACCATGCTGATGAATATACTGTGGTAGCTCAGCACGTTTTGGTGCAATATACTTCCATGTACGGTTACAGACCGTTACATCTCAACTGTCATAATCATCGTCGTCTGTTTCTGAAACGGTAAATATATTCTACTATCTTGAATTTCGGGTTCCCCATCACTTACATCGCTAGATGATTCTTCTTCTGAAAACTGATCTTTATTTGCAACAAATTCAATAACATTTGGAATATTTTCCATATTTTCGCTCCTATTGAAGTGAACTGTAAAGCACAACCAACGCTAACTTTCTGACTCAAATAGACAAATAAATCCCTAATTGTCTATTAATTAGTAATAAATTAAAATGGAACTATTTACACCTATTATCTAAATGGTTTTAATTACAACTAGTGATTATTAATTAAAAGTATTGTAAAACTCTATTAGGTATAGCTATGCATACGATTGTAAATGTTTAAGAAATACACGAGTTTAAATTATGGTTGAGGTGCCAGTAGTCGGTCTTTAGTTATACCAAGTTTCACACTAAATAAGGAAATTAAGACGTAATGTAGAGTTTAGTTTATTTATTATACAGGGTGGGATAGTCAAATCCCTGTTTTTCTTTAATAGGGAGATTTAACAGTTTAATACTAATTGTAAGTATAAACCATTGTATTTATATAGAGATAGTAGGACAGCGTAAGTTGACCGCCTGCCTTGGACGGTGCTGCCTCAAGTGGTACGATTTCGAATTAGTAAACATGAATGAAAATAATAAGATACAAAATCGCATCATTGCAATATTAATTGCATAACTCGAAAGAATTTTTTTAAATTGAAATAAATATCGGGTGTTCATTTAAATTCGCACTTTAGCTTGCTTTGAAATTTTAATCTATAATAAATTCAATGCACTCTAAAACATGAATTTAAATGAACACTCCATACAAAAATTAATGTTACACACTATAAATACTTAAACAATCAGTCTTAATAAGAAAGTCCTTAAATAAATTGCTAATTACAGTTTTTACTAACAAGGAGACCTTACGACTTGCCCCTCATCGATTTTAACGAAAGTGACACCAATCGATAGGTATTGGTACATAGTACAAATGTGTAAAATATTAGGGCGCACTATACAGCGGTCCGCAAGAAAATTGGTGTTAAAGTTTGCGATCGGCTTATACATTAATGATTCGTCATTTCCCCTAAACCCCCCACTAGCCATAGTGGAAATATATCGGTTTCCAGATCCATAGTACGGTGGGTCGAATCTCGAACAATAACCTTTTTATTTTTATTTTGAGTACAATATTTCATGTTATTTTTAAAATACTTTAATGTTACATCAACATGTTTTAAAAATAACTTAGAATATTGTATTAAAAAAGAAAATTAAAATGTATTATTCGGGATTCGAACCACCGTACTATGAATTTGGAAGCCGATATATTTTCAGTTTAGCTGTTGGGGGTGTTTAAGGGGAATGACTAATCATTGACATATAAGCCGATTGCAAACTTTAAGCCCGGTTTACATTATTCCAGTCCAGTAATCCAGCTAGTCAATCCAGTCCAGTGCTGGACTGGATCATATCGTCCACATTATTCCAGTCTAGTAATCCAGTTAGTCAATCCAGTCCAGTGCTAGACTGGATCGTATACATGTTCATGCATGGATTCCAGCACTGGATTAGCTGTCTACACTATTCCAGTGGTGCTGGAATGGGCGAGCTGGATTGAAAAAGTAGACCGTCAGTCCGGTCACTGGACTGGATTGCTCACTGGAATGAGTGCATTCCAGTTTATTCCAGCGAGGGTTCACATTATTCCAGTAGCATTCCAGCACTGGTTTCCATCACTGTACTGGAATACTACTGGAATAATGTAAACCGGGTTTTAACGCCAATTTTCTTACGAACCGTTGAATAGTGCGCCCTAATATTTTATATATTTGTACTATGTACCAATATCTAACGATTGGTGCCACTTTCGTTAAAATCGGTGACGGGCAAGTCGTGAGGTCTCCTTGTAAATAACAAATTGGACATAATTAAAATTTAAACATACTATTAACTTATTACTTATGTTTTAATATACTAAGTTTTGTGTGTGGTTTTGTTTTTGCGGGTGATTTATAATATCTTACAAAAATTGAGTAATTTTTACAAGGTTTAAAAATCAATGAATTTACTAACAATTTTATAATAAAATTTCTATGAATTGTACATGTATTAAACCATTTTGTATGAAAATGTATAATTCTTTTCTTAATAATAATTTAGAAACATAATTTTGAATAAATTATTAATACTCCAATTTAAGCGAATATGTTTACCAAAACATTTCATAGCAACTGTAATTATTTGTGTTTGTACTTGAGATGGAACCTTTAAAGCTACTGGATTCCCAGTATTATATTTTTTATAAAAAATAATATATCATTAGGTCTTCCAAAATCTCCTGCTTCTAGAGCATTTTGACACAAATTACAACTAAATTTGGCCAAGCATCATTTTATTAAATATCCCGCAAAATAAACGGTAGAGCATGCTTGCAGACTGGTTTTCTGCGCTATTGATTCATCAGTAGTGTCGCGGGTCTCTGTCGTCGATGGGACTATTTCATCGATTAATGTTTTTTTGCTACATTTAGCACCTGTAGTTGGGAGGAATCATCAAATTGGTAATGCAGTTGCTTTTAAACGCTGCTTGGAAATTCCTCACTGTAGGATTTCTAGAGTATCGTCCCCATTGTCGGTTTATAGAAAATTGATTTTCTAAAATATCTTGATTTAATCTCCACGTGAATAGATAGGTGTAACCCTTTGAACATTGTTCTTTAAAAATTTATTGTACTGCTGAAATGGTTAGCATTGTTCTTTCAAAACAAGGTGGTCTAGTTAATTGGTTTTACATGTATATTTTTTTCAAGTCTTTCATTACATTAAAGGATTCATTTAATGCATTGAATGCAAATCTTTTGTTCTCCGCTAAGCATGTGTAAGGCAATTGTTTTCCCTTGACTCCCTTACTGTTGAGTGCATCAAACATGGAGTTCATGGTGTCCACAACCTTGGCTGTATGCACTGCAGTTGACGAGTCAAGTTCTCCACTGTCGATTGCAGAAAAAATCGCTGCACTGACACTGTTACTAAAACCTTGTGCTGCCAATATTACATTCATTTCTTTGAATGCATTGGGGACCAGGTGTGTCTCTGTAATTTTTGGAAGTGCTTTTCCCGTCGTACTTTTTTATCAATAGCATAAACCCGCCTAATGTCTGAAAATGTTATTCTTTGCCCATTTAAAATGAAATCACCACTGAGTAAATTATTTCGTAAACTTTTTATTAAGTGTGGAGGATCAAATAAGACATATTTTATTTCATTCAGTATAAAGAAATGGTCGTTTCACACCCACATTTAATAAGGAAAATAATTTTCTATTAACGTACTCATTCGGGTGTAAAACCATATGAGTGCACTGAGTGTGGAAAGTGATTCCGGCAAGCTATCCACTTGAAACAGCATCGGTTTGTTCATTCGGGTGAAAACCTTCATGAGTGTTCTAAATGCAAGAAGCTGTTTGCACGTAAAGAGACGCTGGATCAACATATGCTTACTCATTCAAATGCGAAGTCCTTTGATCTACATCGACGTTTTCGTTCGGATGAGAAGTCGTACGAATGCTTCAAGTGCGGGAAGAAATATATGCGGAAGGACACCCTCGTTGCACATATGGATGTTCATTTCAATGCGAAAGCATATGAGTGCTCCGAGTGTGGAAAGTGCTTCCGGAAACAACATTATCTTACTGTCCATCGACGCATTCATTCAGATCAGAAACCTTTCAAGTGTCTCGAATGTGGAAAATGTTTTCGCAAGCTCGGCGGTCTGAATATGCATCGGCTTGTCCATTCGGAGGAAAAGCCGCATAAGTGCTCTGAGTGTGAAAAACATTTCCGCCATCGTATTACCCTGACAAATCATTGCCTTATCCATTCGGGTGAGAATTCTTATAAGTGTTTAGAATATGGAAAATATTTCTCTCAGCTCTGCAGTTTGCAAAGGCATCGGCTTATCCATTCGAAGGAAAAGCCGTATAAGTGCTCCGAGTGCGGAAAACATTTCAGCCAGAATAGTGCCTTGAAAGTTCATCGCCTTATCCACTCGGGTGAAAAGCCGTACGAGTGCTCCGACTGCGGGAAAAATTTCCGCAGTCTTAGTACCATAAACGGTCATCGCCTTATCCATTCGGGTGAGAAGCCACATGTGTGCAACCAATGCGGAAAGCGTTTCCGGTTAACAAGTACACTAAATCGACATTTACTTATTCATTCAGATGCTGCTGTTTAAAGTATTAAGTTATATTTTCTGTTTCATTTCTTTTCTTTCTCTCGCCGATCCAGTTTTTCGTTTTTTGATTTATATACAGGGTGTTTAAAAAATACGTTCGAATATTTGGCCCACTTATAGATCTCATCAGTACAAACAAAAAAGTCAAAATAAACATAAGTCCAAAAATCAGCCGTTTCCTAATTACAGCCTGTTTTTCAAATTAAAATAGTTTGCACTCAAATATCAGTATAAATACATTTTAATTATTACAAATGAATGATTCTTAAAGAAGATGTTCAAAATGTCCTCCTTCCATTTGTATACACATTTCACATCTCCGTAAAAGTGAACGCCGCACTCTCTCAAAGAGTCCCGGATTTATACGAACAGTCTGGCAGGCATGTTCAATTCGTTCTCGCAACTCATCTAAATTATTCACAGGACTTGAATAAACTAATGTCTTTAAATACCCCCAAATGCAAAAATCGAGTGGAGTGAGGTCGGGAGATCTAGGGGGCCATGCAATTGAACCTCCTCGCCCTATCCACCTGCCATTGTAATTTTCGTTTAGATAATTTCTGACCAAGACTCCGTAATGCGCAGGAGCTCCATCGTGCATCAACCACATATTAATTCTGTGGTTGAGGGGCACATCTTCTAACAGCAGTGGTAATGTATTCCGCAAAAAGTCAAGGTACAATTGACTAGTCAAACGGTTAGGCAGGAAACAAGGTCCTATCAGATGGTCTCCTAACACACCAAGCCAAACGTTGATTGTAAATCGGTGTTGATGATTCGATTCAACAACGGCATGCGGATTTTCGTCGGCCCAAACATGGCTATTATGAAAATTAAAAATGCCATTTCTCGTGAAACCAGCTTCGTCTGTAAATAAAATTTTCGTAACAAAATTTGGGTTCTCCGCGACTTTTGTCAACATGCTTCAACAAAACACCAGTCGTGCGGCATAATCAGGCACAGCTAGAGCCTATACCCTTTGAATATGGTATGGGTGCAATTGCTGCTCCCGTAAAATTCTCCAAATTAGGGAAACATTAATATTTGTTTCAGTAGAGAGTCTTCTAGTACTAGTACCAGGATTTTCTTCAATTCGTCTTAAAATGTTAAGTTCTGCGTCGGGAGTACAAACTGATCTAGGCCGACCACCATCACCGTTCCTTGATTTAAACGATCCAACTTCGGATAAACGTTGATGTAAATTTGTAAAAAGTTTGTCACACGGAAGTACCCGGTTTGGGAATGCTTCGGCATAAAGGCGACGTGCCTCACAAGCATTTCCATCGGCTTTGCCATACATAAAATGCATGTCTACCATTTCTGCGTTGGTATAAGGCATATTCGAAAATTTCAACAATGGGTTACAGCAACAACTACTTCAATAAACACTGACAATAGCGGACACACAATAATTATAACAAATGTGGCAACTACACTAACAGAAACGAACAAAATTTATTTTGTTATTTCCATGGATGACTTCATAAATACGTGAATCACTCCTACTGAGTGTAAATTATTTTAATTTGAAAAACAGGCTGTAATTAGGAAACGGCTGATTTTTGGACTTATGTTTATTTTGACTTTTTTGTCTGTACTGATGAGATCTATAAGTGGGCCAAATATTCGAACGTATTTTTTAAACACCCTGTATAAGTGGAGTTTTATCTTTTGTTACGAGAGTTGAGTTTTAGCATTGTGAGCGAGAGTAATTTTGTTAATATACCGTCGTCCTCTATCGTGGCTAAAATCGTTAAATAGCTAGTAAGTGTAAGACAGTGTAAAATAAGCCGAGTAAAATAAGCCAGTGTAAAATACCGAGTGTATGAAAAAATAAGAAACATGTTGAAGGAACTTCAACCAGAGATACTGGAAAAAGTAAGACTCATGGAAAATGGGAACTTGGAGGATCTGCAGAACCTGAGGCGAGTGGAAAGGCAGCGTTCTTGTTGGGTCAATCAGGAAGTCGTCCATCAACTAGCCGAGACAACCGAGATAGAGAGGTAAACGCCGTACGATCTATACTGAAAGTGACTCATCGCTTAAAAGCGTATGAACAGATGTACTAATAATATGAGCTCTCTTTCTGACACACATCAACTTATAGACATCATTTGTACCGCATGCGCAATATTGTACCATAAATCGATGAGTCACTTTCAGTATAGCTGGTACGGCTTATAGAAAATCTACGCGACCGGACTTCACCTCTTGTTACAATATGCTCTCATCTGTGAAAAGAACCTTCTCCCAGAATTCTGTGGACTTGGTTAGGTGTTATTTAGGTGAGTGTAGTAGTGAACCTTTGATAATGTTGGTATAAGGCATATTCGAAAATTTCAACAATGGGTTACAGCAACAACTACTTCAATAAACACTGACAATAACGGACACACAATAATTACAACAAATGTGGCAACTACACTAACAGAAACGAACAAAATTTATTTTGTTATTTCCATGGATGACTTCATAAATACGTGAATCACTCCTACTGAGTGTAAATTATTTTAATTTGAAAAACAGGCTGTAATTAGGAAACGGCTGATTTTTGGACTTATGTTTATTTTGACTTCTTTGTTTGTACTGATGAGATCTATAAGTGGGCCAAATATTCGAACGTATTTTTTAAACACCCTGTATAAGTGGAGTTTTATCTTTTGTTACGAGAGTTGAGTTTTAGCATTGTGAGCGAAAGTAATTTTGTTAATATACCGTCGTCCTCTATCGTGGCTAAAATCGTTAAATAGCTAGTAAGTGTAAGACAGTGTAAAAGTTGGAATTTACGTAAGACTTGTCATTATTATTTTTATTTTGTAATTATCTTTTTTTTAACTCTATTTAATAGACACTTTTGAACTTAATTAAATTTTCCGACTTTTTCTTTTGTTTAACGCAACAGCTGCTAAGTGCTTTGAATGTCCGGATTGCGAGAAGCATTTCCGACGTAAATATACACTAGATCAACATCGACGTATTCATTCGGGTGCCAAGCCATATGCAATTTCGGCAGAGGTCCAACCTCATTTCACATATGAATAATCTTGTACATTTAAGAGTAGGTTTTTGGTCTTCAAAAAGTGAAACTTATGAAACTTTAGATATACTTAGTAGTTATTTATCTTTAAAATGTTTTTAGCGTAAAGTATTTAAAAAAAGTATTTAGAACGATAAGAAATAGAAATATTTATGTTTGTTGGTTTTTAATGGTTGGGGTTAAATGTTTGAAGATTAAGATTAGATATTTATTATTCACGTTACAATGTTTAGGTTTATTACAACTAAAGAAATACAAATGTGTAAATTAAAATACTGAAAAAGTTGTATTCATGTTATTCTGAGAGATTTCTTAATTAACCGTTTTTTAATTGAAACATATTTAAAGATACGGAGTGTATGAAAAAATAAGAAACATGTTGAAGGAACTTCAACCAGAGATACTGGAAAAAGTAAGACTCATGGAAAATGGGAACTTGGAGGATCTGCAGAACCTGAGGCGAGTGGAAAGGCAGCGTTCTTGTTGGGTCAATCAGGAAGTCGTCCATCAACTAGCCGAGACAACCGAGATAGAGAGGTAAACGCCGTACGATCTATACTGAAAGTGACTCATCGCTTAAAAGCGTATGAACAGATGTACTAATAATATGAGCTCTCTTTCTGACACACATCAACTTATAGACATCATTTGTACCGCATGCGCAATATTGTACCATAAATCGATGAGTCACTTTCAGTATAGCTGGTACGGCTTATAGAAAATCTACGCGACCGGACTTCACCTCTTCTTACAATATGCTCTCATCTGTGAAAAGAACCTTCTCCCAGAATTCTGTGGACTTGGTTAGGTGTTATTTAGGTGAGTGTAGTAGTGAACCTTTGATAATGTTCTCGCCGTATCTTTGCTAATCATTTTATGAAACTGTTGCACATTTGTAACGGTTTTAATTTTTCTTATTCAATTAAATTTGAATTATTTGGTTTGGGCCATCTGTTGGAAGGTGCCATTTTTCAGATTTCTTGGTTTTATTGCGAATTATAGGATATTGGTTGGTTTCTCAGATTAGTGCGATTGAAAGTGGTGGGGGGAATAGTTCTTTTGAGCGTCGTAATTTAGTTAATTTCGCCCTCCTCGTTGTTGAACTTTGGAAGAGTGTAGACGTTAGTATTTGACTCAGATAAAAACTGCGTGGGTGACGAAAATTTAATAGAAGCTTCTCTTTCTTGTTGTTTGGGAGAACTTCTAATCGGAATTTGCCGGATCAGCTTCTCACAACACAAATTTTGGGCACCTGTTTGTGCTTTGTCGGATTTGGTTCCGGATTATTGGGTTTTTATCAGCCAACATGCGAAGCCGATTAACATCGTCAGGCTTTTTGTTTTTTTTTCTTTTGCTTTTCTTTTAATTTTCAATTTGGAGTTATTGCGTCGAAATTTTGAGTTAACCCCTCCTGGCGGCCATCTTTCATTCATCACTATATTGAACACCGTTAGAGAAACAAGGACGGAAGAACATCTGGCCGGACTTCAGGGCGACGCACGTAATTTCGAGAGAGAAACAACTGCTGCCAAACCAGACCGAGATACCTCAACAGATAAGTCAACGCCTTGTGTTTACTATTATTAAACTATCGTGATTTAATTTGGTTATTGGGGGTCTTCAATCCTTAACTGTTTGCGTACCAGAGTTTTGAAAAAACACGATCGAAAAACGCCAAGGAGCGCGATCGCGCTCCTCAATTATGTACCGAAAAACGCCAATGAGCGCGATAGCGCTCCTTCCATAACGTGTCAGTGGGCCGTGAGTTGTCTGTTTCGACAAAATGCCCTGGCTTTTTTCGACACGAAATCTGGAGAGCGTGAAAGTGGCTCGTGATACGAAAGGGTTAATAATCTTTAACTTGGCGATCAACTTGTGTTGTTCGAAATTTATTTAATATCATTTTCTAAATCGTTTGTGTACCTAATCGCTCAGATTCTTTTTATATTTTGGGCTTAAAATTAGACACTAATTTGAAAGTGTGATACATACCGTGCGTTCGTAAATGATTGTAGGTCGTTTGAATTTGGCGCGCTATAGATTAATTTTTAAGGTTGGTATAAATACAATAATGTTAATCATATCTCATAGGCGTGTCATGGAAAATATTGAAAACTGTCATAAGTTGTCAAAAACCCGTAAGAGAAAAGTACTTTATTGAATTTATCGACATATGCCGCGCCAAATTCAAACGATCTACAATCATTTCTAAACGCACGGTATACTTGACATAAGCTGATATCATTTATTTTTGTGCTCGCGCTATCATTTAAATTTCAGGACTTTTGTTTGTTCTTTATTTGGAGCCTTCTGCAGCGATAGGGGTTTATTACAGTTTGTAAATTTTATGTTTGTATTACGCCAAGAGCAACATTTTGAATTACCTGGATATTTTCTCTGTCTTTATTTTCATCTATTCAATACAAGTGAATATTGTAAAATTGTCTTTTATTTTGTTGTTGTCCTTCGATCTTGAATTCGGACTTGCCTGATCCTAGGATAAGTGAATGTTGGTAGGTATCGATACCCAACCCAACCACTTGCGGTGGCTGGACGTACATTATACGTCGAGGTACTTTAGTTACCGGAACGTCAGTGCGACGGTGTTACGCACGCCGTCAGACCATTGTTGTAGGTAGGAAAATGACTCACCTGGCACGCTCAGCCGTAAATTTCTTGCCACCGCAAGTGGTTAAGTTCGTGGCGCCCTTTTATTTAACATCGGAACCTCCCCTTCTCCACAGAGTTAACCGGAGCCCGGACCTATCAACAGCAGTTTTGGCATTTGTTACGAACTTAATTATTATATCATTTTATTTCATTATAACTTTAAATTTTGCGTTACACATTATGTGTTATTTTTGTTGCTGTTAGCCTAGGTTCTTTTCGCACCTGCTGTACAATGCTTCGCTCTTCTCGGTATGTTAGAAGAGATAGTCGATCAGATCGTGGACGTGAGATGTAATCTCCAGTGGCTTTATAGTTGTTGATGACTCTCTAACTGTCTCTTGTAAGTGGAGGAAATCTGCCTACAGTTATTCCTATTTTTCGAAGAATTTTTCCCTCTTCCCATAGTTTTACAATATTTTTTCTTTTTCCTGCTTTCCTTTCCTTTTGTCTCCATTCTAACTTTTAACTTCCAATTCTCTACTAATGCAATCAACTACATGTTACATGTAACATATAAATGATGTTGTTTATTTACCTATAAACCATTGTTTATACCAGTCATTTTGAATCGTACGCAGATTTTTGCATAGTATTATTTTAAGTATCTTTAGGTTTATTGATTTTTATAACGAATGAAATTTTACTGATTTATACTTTGTTAATAGATTTGTATATTGTTAACATATAGAATAAATACGGTTTGAAGTTTATCGTATTAAATTATGATTATTCTTTTCTCAGTTAAAATATTCCGAATTTTTTGTTCGCAAACTTCTGCTGCTGAGTGTATAAAATGTTGAAATGTCATTTCGACCTTGAATAGTTTGAGATATCATTTTCAATGTTACCAATAAAATATTAATATACATTTTATATTATTCTTCCACTGTTTCGTGTTAGTGCCATTTTAATTAATTTATAATTATTAATACTTAATCATCTTGTTTTATAAAATTATACCTCTTCTTTCAAACGGTTCACAACGTAAAAGAAAATGGGTTTAACGGTTTCAACATTTCTAAAGCTTCAGTATATAGCAAATATTTTTGGAATTTTACCGATGTATCACAAACGAAAGTGTGTTTACAAAAACTTCTGTATAATTTTATCGTTAATATACGCCTTACTTATGATTGAGGAATTATTGGTGCTTATAGAATATTTACAAGTTGGAAAAGACCCCGAAGATTATCTTGTAGCGGCATTACTCGGCTTAAAGTTATACTTAAATGTGTTCTCAAAAATATGTTTTATGTATTCATTACAAATAAGAAACTTGGACAATTGGACTTTACTCTTAACAAAGTTTTTCGAAATCGAAACGAAACAAACCTCGTCATTCACTCCGACATTTTCCACAATATTTTTGATGGTGTATTTAGGTGTTACCACGTGGAATGTTATTCCTTATATTAATAAGTTTTCATTTACACTAGTTGATTTTGAAGAAATACAAGATTTTTTAATTTGTGCTATTGTGGTTTACACTTCCGAAAGTATTTATTTAAAGTACAAAATTATTGAAAAAGATCTTTTAATATACCAAAAGAATATAGAAAAAGGTAAACGAGAAATGCGAACAATTAAAAACATACTGAATCAATATATTGATCTATATAAAGTTGTTGAGTTATTTAATAAAATTTTCGGAACGCATTTAACAATTTCATTAATGAGGAGTTCTCTTTTCATCATTTCAACGTTTTGTTTGGTAGGTTTTAATTTCGGACGTATAAACAATATAAAATTTAAATTAACAACTTTTATACATGTGGTAAGTATGATTATTATCTATTAAATTTGAATGAAATACTTGCAATCTTTTTAGTACTTATTAATATTATACATCCAAATACTGGTTAAAACTACAAAACTAACCAAGAAAATTTCATTAATATTCCATGAAATTGTCTATATGAAGAACGAACAACGTCTTATTTCAGTAAAATCTTATTCTAAAGTCTTGACGGCAACTCGAATACATAAAATTGGTTTTAAAATGTCGGGCGTTGAATATCCGTTAACTAACAACGTTTTATTTCTTCACGTTACCTTCACTTTACCATTACTTCTAACCGCAGGACAATATATTGCAAAACTTGACATTGTATATTTTAGGAATTAAGATTAAATTTATACAGGGTGTCCTGGAAAATGTGGGAACTCTCTTGGATTCTGATAGAACATTAAAAAATATGATTACAAGTTCCCATAATTTTCTTTCCTAGCGGCCTTCTCCTCGGAGATACGGCCTTCTAAAGAAGCCACTGGAAAACAATTTTTCTTGAATAAATTTTGAAGTACTTAATTTAATTTAATGAAAATTTAATATGATAAACGGTAGTAAGGACCTCTTAAAAAAATGACCTTAAAACGTAATTAGTCTCTTTAGTTTACCAGGGGCGTACTAGGTTATGCATTTTAATGCTTACATTTTTAACACCTTGTATGGTGAGGAGTTAAAAAAAATAAATTTAGATACCTCGAATATTTAGCTAAAGAAAAGGTACTCTTATTCAGTGTCGATAAAATGAACCGTTTTCGAGAAAAAAATTGTAAAAGAAACCATCAAGATTAAAAATTTATTAATACTTCGTATTAATACTAACGTTACCATAGTAACGTTTGCAAAAGCAGCGCTTTTTTAACACTGATGTTGCAGACAAAAAATTTAGCGCTGTTTTTACAATCGTTACTATGGTACCCACGAAATATTAATAAATTTTTAATCTTGATGGTTTCTTTTACAATTTTTTTCTCGGTAACGGGTCATTTTATCGACACTGAATAAGAGTACCTTTTCTTTAGCTAAATATTCAAGGTATCTAAATTAATTTTTTTTAACTGCTTACCATACAGGGTTTTAAAAATCTAAGCATTAAAATGTACAACCTAGTACGCCCCTGGTAAACTAAAGAGACTAATTATGTTCTAAGTTCATTTTTTTAAGAGGTCCTTACTACTGTTTATCATATCAAATTTTCATTAAATTAAATTAAGTACTTTAAAATTTATTAAAAAAAATTGTTTTCCAGTGGCTTCTTTTAGGAGGTCGTATCTCCGAGGGGAGGGCCGCTAGGAAAAAAAGTTATGGGAACTTGTAATCATATTTTTTAATGTTCTATCAGAATCCATGAGATATCCCACATTTTCCAGGACACCCTGTATATACAAGGTGTTTAAAAAAGATGCGGCAATATTAAAGGGGGCGATTGTCCAGGTCATTTTATACAAAAAAGTTTATAATAAGCATGGTCTGGAAACGCTTCGTTACCGATCTACAGCGTGTTGAAGCTTAATTTAAAAAAAGCACAGTAGAAATTTACATATTTTGAAACAGTTCAACGCGTTCAAGCATTACTTCCTGCTGATTTTCCTCCTTGCATTGTATTCTGTCGATGGCTTTTGCAGAAAATGGTTGAAATTTGAAATCCCTCAATTCCTGATGTTGATTCTGTTCACTGATGAAGCGAATTTTTCAAGAAATGCAATACGCAATTTCCATAATAACCATGTATGGTGTGACGAAAAACCACATGAAATTGTTGAAGATCGGTTTCAACATCAGTTTTCTTTGAAAGTTTGGCTTGGAATTGTGAGTGACTGCCTAATTGGACCGGTATTTTTACCAGGAAGACTTACCGGAGAGGTGTATCGCAACTGTTTGGAAAACACGCTCCCTGGTTTTCTGGAGGACGAACCATTAGTAATTAGAGATGCAATGTGGTGTATGCACGATGACGCACCAGCTCACCTTAGTCAAGTAGCTCGTGATTTCTTAACACAAGCATACGGAAATCGCTGGATTGGCCGAGGTGGACCTCACTTATGGCCTGCACGATCCCCGGATTTAAATCCTCTGGATTTTTTTACTGCTGAGGATATACAGAATATTAGATTTGAATGTAACAAATTTCAGAAACGACAGGCCGAAAAAATGCTTTACTCATCAAAAAGAAAATTTATTCCTGCCGAAGTTGGTGTGACTGTTAGAATTCCTGTTCCGGATGCTGATCGGTCCAGAACACACCATACAAATGTTTTGGGGATTATTATGCCTATAGAACACAACGATTTTTATAGATTAGGAACGATACATGGAATCTTAAAACAGTTACTTAGCAGAAACCAATTTGATGTTTGTAAACAACAACTGTTATCTTTAAATGATGTTAAAATGGATGAAGAAATTACTCTTCGGACTCTAGTGGGTAAGAATTCCATAACGGGAACCACTCACGGTGTCAATGTAAGAAGAACTGTGTAAATAAGAAGTGCAAGTGCGTGTCCTCAGGTAAATAACATATTTCAAATTTATTAAAAGTGAATACATTATACAGGCCCTTTGGTTACTTTACGATACTCTACATATACCTTCTATAAATTAACCAGATTCTAAAAAGAGTTTACAATCTAGCAAGATAGTATATAAATTAGCTGGATAGTATGTAAACTAACGGTTTGGCGCATGCTGTTTTAACAGAGGCAGCTGATTCTACTAAAATAGCAAGCGAGTTGGATAGTTCTCATACTAGTTGGATAGTATATACATTAGCCAAGTATCCACATTAGCCGTAACATATACATAATATAGGAGGTCAACTCCCACCAAATTGCTGAAATCAGTTCGCAGTAGTTAATAATTCACCCGTGACATTTTTGGCGCTCTAAGCAAATTAATGCCCTCTATCGAAATATTCAAAACTATCAGAACCCGCGAAATTTGAAAAAATTCTCGTCCTTTTTTTAATATCGAATTTTAGTATTTAATTTTACACAACAACAAGAACAACAAGAACAAAACATTCTTTAAAAATGCAAAATATTTTATTAATTTCTAGAACATTTCTGAAAGTAATACAATTATTGTCGTATATCCCCTTATTTTTTAAAATGTATTCGTTGTTTTCTTTTTCATACTCAGTCGGCACGTTACCATTTAGAGTTGTATGTATGGGGCAAAGTATTGTTACCCTTGTGAAAAATGAAAAAAAGAATGGGATATTTTTATTAACAAGAATTGTTAATAAAAACATCACTAGATTTTTTATGACCTTTTAAGTGTGAAGTAGTCTGTTCCAAGCATACAACATTTTTTGTTAATAGTTTTACTTTTCTGCATTATTCAAACCATTTCCTTCAAGATTTTCAAGTTTCGACGTTAAACACATGAATCGATAAACACGTGACCACAAATGCTATTTTGAAAATCTGGAAGTTGCATCAATTGGAATTATGTTAATTCCAGAATGTTGGAAACAACTACATCCGGATATTTAATTATTTCAATGGCTTGTTCTACATAGACTTGTAAACTAACTGCATTTTTCGTTGAATTGTTCTAGTAACAATTTAGTAGGTAAGTGTGGAGTACATTGTATTTGTTATAATGGATTTCTCGAAATATTATTTTATTCCAGGAAAATATTTAGTTTTATTTTCAATAACTTGTTTGTAAGTTCACTCCCCAAAAGCTTTCCCAAATTCAGTTTATTTATATGAAGAGGGAGATCTGTAAAAATTTATTGGGAGAGATCTGTTATGTTAATGCCGTTGACAAGTGTGTCATAGGTTCGCCATCAATAACTTAGGCACGTCTCACACTGAGGCAACAAGCAACTAGCAACCAACAACAAGCGATATTGCCACCTAAATAATACATAATAAATATTACATAGATCCGATATCGCCTCTCTGTTTGCGAAATCGGATTGTTCCAATGTGAGGCACATCATTTGATTATATCGCCTTCCGGAAGAATATCGACATAACTGCAAAAGAAAATTACAGGAGAAGCAAAAATAATTAAAATCAGCATTTTTTTATACATTGATGGCCTTATCTCATTCTATCAAAAAATTGCAAATACGTCGATGTTGTTCCGGAACGGCGATATGTAAAATGTCATCTAGTGTCAATTCTCCACCGTCACTGCCTTGAATAGAGTACAGCGTTTAGCGTGTCTCTGTTACAGGTGCGATACGGACCACCCCTACCGCAGCTATGGAGAACATACTTAACCTGCCGCCCCTACACTTATTCATACAGGAGGTGGCGTTGGCAACCATGGCACGCCTACGTGAAGTAGCGAATACTAAATGGGACGAGGATACCAACAGCAACTCTCAGCTGTGGAGGGAGGCGCTCAGAAGAGCCCCCATTCTACACTGTAGAACGGATTTTATGCCTGCCGTATTCGTGTTTTCGAGAAGTTACCTCGTTCTTCTAAACCCGTCAGCAGAGATTGATTACACCAACACCCTCAAAATTTACACTGACTGCTCCAAAAAACAGTCAGGTACACATGCGGGCGTCTTTTCGTATCACCCCCGGACTCGCCTCTCGGAAACCCGTGAGGCGGGTACCTCTGTCATTCAGGCAGAACTTACTGCCATCAAGCTTGCTGTCAACTGCATTTCCAGCAGTAACGTACGTGGTAAGTGTTTTACTATCCTCACAGATAGTAGACAGTCTGTTTTAGCTCTAAACCGGGAATAGCAGGCATGTACAGTAAGGTAACTCTCCAGTGGGCAAAGGGACACGGGAACTGCTCGGGAAATAGACGGGCCGACAGGCTGGCCAAAATGGCCGCTGGTAGGCGATCCTACTCACCCGAACCAGTCACCATCCCCTCTTTAACTTCGCATCTCGATCGTATTAAGCACATTACACAGTCTAAATTTCCAGACTACTGGGACACGGTTAAGGGCTGCCAATTATCTAAACCAGTTCTTTATAGGTTTTAACAGGAAGGATCTACGCCTAATCACAGGGCTCCTGAAGGGACATGTAAGATTAATAAGCACCTTTATAATTTAGGGTTTGCCGCTTCTCTCTATGTAGTGCTTGCGAGCAAGACGTTGATACTGTTAAGCACATCCTATGTGATTACCCGAATCTCAAGGACCTTAGATTAAGGGATTTGGGTGACGACTGGCCAACCATGAATGGAATCAGGAACACACCTCTGAACTACATCGTCACCTTTGGTAAATCCCTAGGCTGGTCGATGTAGACAGAGTGAGTGGCAGGGAGGTTGTACAAAGGGCGCAATGGGCCCTAAATGCGGTATGCCATCTGGCGTGCCCTCTCGTTTCCTGCATACATACATACATGTCGTCTAGTGCCAATATCGCTTGTTGTTGCCTGCTATTTGCTTGTTGCGAGTTGACTCACAATCAGTTTGGAGAATATTCATCTTATAGCGAATGTTCGCCTTATAACGAATGTTTATCATTTGACGAATGTTCGCCTTAATAACGATTTTTCGCTTTATATCGAATGTTCGTTATTTGATGAATGTTCGCTTTGATAGCGAATGTTCGTTATTTGACGAATATTCACCTTTTAGTGAATATTTATTATTTCAACAATATTCCACATCACCTTAAACCTTATAAAAAAGCATTTTTAAAGATTATCTGATCGATACAAAACAAAAATATTAACGTTACAAACCTATTTAAATATTAATAAACCTTGGTACAACACAAAATAAATTATTTACGCCAAGACTTAACGTCTGTTAAGTTCTCACGAAATTAAATTTGCAGAGTTACCTCCCATTCGGTTTTCATTAAACTTATTATTATTTAATTCCCAAAAATAAAAAAACCCACCCAACCAAATACTATATAAGCATCCCAACTTTATTTTATCCCTTATATATCATTTTAATAATTATCAAAAATCTCAAAGTCAAAAAATGACTAAACCAGAAAAATTCTTTAATTTGAACATGTTATTTCTTAAACGAAGTGGTATATGGTTACCAAAACCTAACGAAAAATCGTATAAATTTAAATATTTTATTTATTTTTATGACACAATTTGTGTATCTTTTTCGATCGTATTTTTTACGATTTCTCAAATAATAACTTTGTATAATAAAGATAACGATCGTGAAACTTTTATAAAAAACTTAAACTTGGTTTCTTCGTTTGCCGTATCGAATTGTAAAGTTTTTTCTTGGTTTTATTGGCGAAAAACGACCGTGAAAATGATGGAAGATTTAGAAGAAGGTTTTGGAATTTTTAATGAATACGAGGAGTTTCAACCGGAAGTTTTAATCACAAAACGGATGAAAATTAAAAATACTATACTTAGAATTTATTTTTATTTATCGTTAGCGATTTCGGCGATGTGTTTGGTTGTTGAGATTAATCAGATTGTGTTTCATAGTGAGAATTATGAAGTTTTTTCTAATGAAACTGGTTATCGATATGAATTGGATTTACCGTTTCAAAGTTGGTTACCTTTTGATCCTCATTCCTCGAAAACGGCTCATTTTGGGGCGGTTATTATCCAAGTTTCTGGTGTAATCGTTGGTGGATCTATAACAGTTTGTAAGAAAAATTAATAGAATTAAAAAAAAAATTTTTTTGTCTTAGTTTTTTATAAAATCATTTTTTTTAAATTATTTCTTATAAAATCATATTTTATTGTTTTTATAATGTATTGTTATTGTGATTTATTTTTAGCGGTGGATACATTGTTTGTTGCTTTAACTCTTGGAACGACGGCACATTTTGAACTATTACAAGGAGCGTTTCGAACTGTTAGACAAAGCTGTGTTGAGAAATTGGGGATTTATGGTGAGTTTATTCGAGATCCTTCTCAATTAATTGAAGAAACGGAAAGAGAAATGAGGAAACTTATTGTTCATCTTCAAAAAATGTTGAAGTAAGTTATTTTAATTTTTTTCATTTGGAAAATTAGGTTTTTAATTTGAACAAGTTGTATTATTAATAAATTTGAAATAAATTTAAGGAGTAGAGACTTAAAAGTAAATCTATCGACTTTGACTCATAAAGAGTTTTCAGTCCGTTATATTTTATCAAATTTTATTGAGTTCGGTTTAAATTAGATTGATTAATTGATACTAATTAACATAGGCACAAACTTTGATGGAGAAAAGAAAAACATAAATCTTTTTAAATCAGCTTTCCAAAAAAACTCAATTTTTACCGTGAAATGAGCTATACTTATATTGGAACTAATCATACACAGGTGTCCCGTTTTGATTGCCCGATCCGTTACTGACGTATTCCTTGGCTAAAAATAAGTAGAAAGGTTCTAATGAACATGAGCTCAAAAGTGATTCGTTTTCGAGATATTCTAAGTTTCGTTTCCTAAGTTTACCAATTATTAACATAATTGATGAGAATCATTTAATTAAATTATTAACTCGTTACGATGGTTTCGATATATTGTCATTATTAAGTTACTGATCAGCTACAAAAGTTAGTCGAAACCGTGGCAACTACTTAATAATTTAAAAATTTATATGTAACGTTGTAGTAATGTTAATAATAGATCAACTTATGGAATAGAAACCTTGAATATCTCGAAAACGAACCACTTGCGGGCCTATGTTCATTAGGACTTTTTTGCTTGTATTCAGTCAGAGAATATACCAGTAAAGGATCGGACAATCAAAACGGGACACCTGTATATTTATCGTTAACGAAGTAATAAAACGAAAAGCGAAATTAAATTAAAAAAGATATTTCTTTTTGCACACTGTATCCAACGATAACCTATCTACCTATGATAATTCGAAATTAACACATTGTAATGTGTAATACGAGTACTCAAGCAAAGTTATTGCAAAAAGAAAATTAGTTAGAAAATTAGTAATTTCTTTTTGTGTGGTGCGGGTCTCTAATTAAATAGTGTGACCTGATTATTTATTTATTGGTATACTCGCTGCCACCAGAAGCCATTATTTTTGCGCTAATAAATTATTTAATTGCCCTCAAAAGCGCGCGGTTACTACTTCAGAACCGTGAGTTCTTACACTAAAGCTCTAGTAGAAAAGGGAAATGAAACTCAAGTGTAAAACAACACTTAAACTATATTTACAAAGTAATATAAAAAATGATCAGTTAGTTATAACAAAAATAATCCTAACGTTAACTGAACCAACGTTACCTTAGAGAGACAGAGAATAGACTAGGAATCCCGATCTTTCTCTAATACTTTACTAAACGGATGGTCCCTAACAGGTGATCACGAGAATTTGGCAAATAGACTTACTCTGGACTTGCGGATGATTGTTGCAATTACTCCTGATCGTCAATCTGGATTCCTCTGGTGCTTTCTCGAACTGGGCCGCTCGTGAATATCCAACACCTTGCAAAGATCACACCACACCGAAATAACACGCGTCGCGGTTTATTTCCAAAGTCCTGATTCAAAGTTTGAATGCACCGAAGAAAACGAATGCTGAGATTCGACGATCAATACTAAAATTCAAAGCTCGTGTCAAAGTTGTAGCTATGAGTTCAATTCAGATTCTCGGGTGAGACTCTGATTGAGATTCTTGGGTTGAGAGTCCGATTGAGATTCTCGGGTTGAGAGTCCAATTGAGATTGACAAAAATAACAAAGTTCTCTCGCAAGTAACCTCGGTTCAAGGGAGGTAGAAATTCTGAGTTACTTGGGCGTACCTAACGTCTGGACAACCCCTCGCAGGAGGCCAATCCACAACCAATCCCTAACGCACCTTACGTCGACACTTAGGCCACGGGACCTACCAAAAAACCCCCGCGAACTAGCTAATTGCGAAAACCCTCACGTAATTCCCAGACCGTGGGACCATCATCGATTACGTGAGCCAAAACCTCTAATTTTTCAACGGTTATTTTTTTCCGCGAAAACCCATAAAGTTGGGGTGCATAACTTCCCTAAAAATTCCTCAAGTTTAAGTGTTTCTACCGGACGTCGTAAACGAAAGACGTGGTTTTCGACTTTTCTACCAAACATGTTACATAACTCGAATCCCTAATGTGAATGGTATTTTTCTTAAACCCACAGTAATTCCCGAATTACTACATTTGTACACTGTATCCAACGATAACCTCTCTACCTATGATAATTCGCAATTAACACATTCACTTGTAATGTGTAGTACGAGTAATCAAGCAAAATTATTGCAAAAAGAAAATTAGTGTTAAAAAAATTGTTGTATACAAAAGTTTTATGTTACAAATGTGTTTCTTTTATAAAAGTTACAACATATAGGGTGTACCTGGATAAGCGGACCCCTTTGTAACTTCTAAATCGTTAGAGATTCTACAAAAATTGTTATAGAACTTTAATAAGGCGTGTAACGTTCTATTTTATTAACCACTAAGCATTTATACAGGGTCTGTTATAATGGAACAGTAACATATTCGAATGTTATTTGTGTTAATACGGTAGGCTTGAGTAAATGTAACTCTGATTTGATCCACGCAGATTGTGCCTTCTAAAATTTTTATCAACTGCTTTACTGTGATGACGAGCTTCAATCATAGACGAATCGTCTATGATCGAAGAATCTCTAGTCTATGAAGAACGAAAATCGTCTAAGACGATTTTCGTTCTTTAAAAAATGAACTAACAATAAGAAGTAAACGTCCTAATTATTCTCGAAAAAGTCCAATTTGCAACTATAAAATGTAAGTAAAGGTGTAAGCTGATATAATCAAAAATGCCCAAATGTCAAATAATTGTTGAAAGTTAACGAGACCCATCTTACATTGATTACCAAAATTGACGTTAAATCTGCTCATGTTTCTATTCTACGAATGTGGATTTCTTTAAAACTGTTAATTTTTGATAAGCATTATGTTATACCAAAATGTTTTTGAAAGTATTTTCTAATACGCTCACAATAAGCATAGCGTTTTACTACAAAAAGCATTCGCTTATGTTAGTGCTCTGTTATGGAACATCCTGTATAAATGTTTTTTGTTTGACAAAGTGGAATATTGCGCATCTTATCAAACTTCTATAACAATTTTTGTAAAGTCTCTAATGGTTTAGAGATTATAGAGGGGACGCTTATCTAGATTCACCCTGTACGTAGCAATTCCGATAATGCGTCAACGGATTGTTAGCTGATGGTCAATTAATAGGAGTTTTGCGGATACGAACATAAGACTCAATTGTTTTTAAAATTTCAGTAAACTTTATTAAGTTTGATCAACATTTATACAAGGATTCTAATATTATTTACCCGATTTGGTTTGGTTATAATTTGGAAATGAAGCGAAATGTTTTATAGGGCATTTTTTAAAAATTTAGTTGAACTTTTAAGTTTTGTGGCATCAAAGTTTGATGTCATAAGCCGATTATCGGTTATGCGGACGGTGTTGTTGATTTGGGCCTTTTTACGGCATCTTCTATGGGATTGTTGTGAAATTCTTTAAAATAACCAAAAAAAGAAGTCTGGAATAGTCAAATCGGGAGAGCTTTTTTCCAATGTATTAGAGATGAAACTAAGACTAGAACTAACATTAACACTAACTCTAACACTAGACCTAGAATTAGGAAATTTCGGGTTTAGGTCTTTTGAATATGCGTTTGATGTTTCGGATGCCATATTGCAACCTTTTTCAGAAACGAATTCGAAGTTGTTGTCCAAATCTTTGATTTGTTTGTTAATATTCTCCCTAGAAATGTTGGTGATATAAATACGAAGGCTTTCACGGTTGGTGTTTACTAAACTATGACTAGAAACAACTAACTAACTACACCTAGAACTGAGAGCTTTCGAAGTGAACTTCAAATTTGTTTCTGAAGAAGGCTGCAGCATAGAATCTGAAACGTCAAACGCCTTTTCAAAAGACACATGGCTAAGTCGGAAAGCTCCTAGTTCTAGGTCTAATGATAAATTTAGTGTTAAAGTAAGTGCTAATGTTAGTTCTTGTCTTAGTTTAGTAAGCACTGGCCGTGAAAGCTTTCGTATTTTGTAAATACGATATGCAATAACCTGATTAGATTTGCCTCTTCTAGACCTCTTTTTCTCTGGTTCTTTTGCAGTCATGTATTTGTACATACAAGAGACAAACATTTACAGCTCTGAATAAGACGAAAGAATAGCAATTAACTGGATAATCGACGACGTTTTTTTATTGTCACAAATCTTAAAAATTCACATAAAGTTTAGAAAAGAATCCTATCAAAATATTTCCATAGATTTCTAAATTATAATCAAACGAAACGAATGACTAACTTTTGAACACCTTGTATTTCAGTTAAAATAATTTATTTTTTGATTTTAGAATATGTGATTCACTCGAAACAATCTACTCGTATTTAATTCTATCTCAACTTTTAGTCTCAATGGTGGCTCTTTGTACATGTCTTTTCTTAGTATCTGAAGTAAGTATTATAAATTTCTTATTTAAAATCTCCGATTAACTTATTTCTCAATTAATTTATTTTATTTATTTAAATTTTAGATTCCTTTCAATTCCGGTCAATTAGCCCCTCAATTATTTTACCTTATGTGTGTGGAAAATCAACTTGGAATGTATTGCTACGCAGCAAACGAACTCAGTTTAAGTGTAAATCAAATTAACCCATTTTAAAGCCGAGTGTACACTTGAGGTTTATCATCCAAATCTGCTGCAGCGCTAAAATTGCAACTCGGGACAATGTAATGATTCCAAACGCAAATATGCACCAAGTAAACTGTCTCTAGTATCGAATGAGTATCAATTCTGTAATTCCGTTTCAACGGATTCAAACGGTGAAGAGCTCCAAGTGTGCACCGGCCTTAAATCTTTTAAAAATTGACTTAAAATTGACTTTTTAGGCCGCTGATATCCCTCAATCCTTATACGAAAGCGATTGGCTCTCAACTAGCAACACTTTCAAACACTACCTACGTTTTACTATGTTAAGAATGTCCAAACCAGTTCATTTAACAATTGGAAAATTTATGCCTTTGAGATTAAGTACATTTGTTACGGTTAGATTAATGAATTAATTCCATTTTAAAATATTCTATATTTATTTATTTTAGATTGGAAGAGCAAGTTATTCCTTATTAGCAATTTTAAAACGTTAAAATTTAAACATTTAACACGTAATTAAATGAAATTATCTTTTGATGTTCTCGTTGATCCAATTAACGTACTTTGAGACGTCACAATAAGCAGTTGGTGAACCAATTAAATCGCACGGATACGCAGCAAAAGAAACGACACCTATTATTGTATTATTTTGAACTAGAGGACCTCCACTATCACCTTGACAAGCAAATATATCTTCGTGACGGGTACAAATGTTGTTTTCATCTAAGGGACCGTAATAACCAGATGAATTTTCAAAATCTTTCTTACATTCTAAAAAAATAAAATTAAAAATTAATTAATTATTTAAAGTTAAAAGCACTTAGGTAATAAAAAAAATGTTTTTAGTACCATCTAAAGTTATTAAATGTAAATCAGCAAACATTAACTCGTTTGAATAAATATTAATTGAACTATTTCTTTTTCCCCAACCGGATAAAATAGCTTTTCCTTTAAAAACTTGATTTTCTTTCGGTAGTTTAATCGGTTGAATACTTTCAGTAAATTTTAACGGTGATTTAAGTTTTAAAATTGCCACATCGTGTGATGTAACGGTTCCATTTTCACTTTTTCATAAAAAAAATAAATAAATAAAATAAATTATTAAAATCATTAGTTAATAATTCATATAACAAAAGGGATTATTTTAATTAATTTTAATGGAAACTTACTCGTTGTAATTTGGATGAATTAAAATGTCTTCAACTTCGATAGTTTGACCGATTTTATAAGAATCGGTTCGATGTAAAATTCCAGCTCGAATTCGAAATTTATCGTTGGTAATACAATGAGCTGCTGTTAGGACATAATTTTCGTTTAAAATTGCTCCACCGCAAAGATGTTCGTATGGTTTTGAAAACGAGGAGTTTTCGAGTGATACTTGGTAAGGAAATTGGTTTAAAGTAGCTTTTTGACCACCGACAATTTTATTTTGATATTTATGAGCTAAAATAAATTCATATGTTACTTTTAATTTAAAAGATTTTAAATATTTTAAAAATAGAATTTAAATTCTTTTTTTGAATTTTAAGATTTTTTAGGGTTTTAAGAAAGAAAAATATATATTTACCGAAAGAAGTTGTTAAAGCTATCAAGAAAATTATTAAGATCTTCATATTGAATAGAAGAACTGTTTATGGATTGAAAGACGGTTTCAAACTGATAAAAAAAAGGTTGGAATGAGATTTTTTTGTTGGTGGACTCAATTTTATACAAGTTTTCCCGCATATTTAAGATTTTATGGCTCTTAAAAGTTATTATACTTGCAAATAACTTTAAAAATTCTAAAGTGGAACGATGGATGTTAAATTTAAAAAAATGTGAACGATTTATGTAATTTTTTTTTATTAAAGTCGAAATAAAAAAAGATATTAGTGCAACATTGTAAAAAAATTTAAAATCGGTAAGAAAATTGAATAATAAGAATATTATTTTTATGTACATTTTGAATTACTAGTACAGTAGTACCTCGACATACCAGTTTAATTCGTTCCGTAACCTTGCTCGTATGTCAAATTGCTCGTATCTCAAAGCAATTTTCCGCATTGAAATTAAATGAAATACCGTTGATCCATTCAAGCTCCCAAAACACCATCTCATAATCAGTTATTTTTGTAGTGTTTTTGAATAAGAAAAATGTATTTAATCTTAAAAATTTACTAATAGTGGAACCCAATAAAGTTCTAACGAACCAGTTCCGTGAGAAACCTGTATATTAATATAAATATTAATATACAGGTTTATATTTATATTAACATAAATATACAGGTTTCTCACGCAACTGGTTCGTTAGAACTTTATTAGGTTCCACTGTTAGAGGATTTTTGAGAATTTGCCAGTAGGGGTTTTTCATCCTGGTCATTCGATTTAAAATATTTTCAAGATGGCTTCCACTTCCGGTCGACCGGAAGTAGGATACGCCTTCGTTATTTTAAATGGAATGGTATAGTTTTTATTACGTATTTTAATTCTACATATAAAAATAAGTAAACTTTAATAAGAGTTGTTGGTACTTATCGTTTTTCGTTTTTGAGTTATTTTGATTTTAAGATTTTTTTGGCAATTTTCAACCTATTTTTTAAAACCACATTTCTCAGTCATTGTTCAAGCAATAAAGTTAACGACTGGTACGATTACTCTCCAGACATTGTGACATAGAACGCCGCTGCACCCAGCGCTCTTGCATATACAGGCTGGTCACAAAGAGAATTACCGTTCTTCCATATTCAATTGCAAAAAAGTCGAAAATTTTAAATGGAACACCCCATATTTTATTAGCCTATCCGATAGAGAATTTAATTCTCTATAAATTTGCAATACATGTCCCTATAATAATAATAATAATAATTGTTATAAAGAATAATCGTTGGAAAAATCACTGAAACGGGTCTAAAGATTTACATTTTTTGCAATTTTTGATAAAGATTTAAAATTTTTTCCGCTATTTGTAAATGAGTTATGACGTCATCGATATTTTTTTTAATGGCAACCCCCATTTTTATTACGGAATATGAAAGAAGATTTTTTTCTGAGTTCAGTACAGTCAATATTAATATCGGTTACATAAGAAACTTTTCGAGAAAAATTACTTTAAAGTTTAATTCGAATTTACTTAAAATGATAAAAATAGCAGTTGCCATGATTAAAGAATTGAGAAAAATGTGAGAAATTAATTAATTAATTAAAAATGTGTTTCTTCGCCCTTCTCGACCAGCACCTCTCCAGACACCTCTTTTTTTGTCTTCCGGTCTGGCGCCATTTGCGCCCATAAACTTAATCTTTATTTTTGCCGAAGATGAAGTTTCTATGATTTTTAGTTTTTGTCTCATTGTCAGAAGAGAAAAAGAAAACTCTGACCTAACTTTATAAACATGTTAATTAAAACTTCTTTTTTTTTAATTCGTATCTAAGAAACAAATTGTTGTTGAGACTTGAAGTTTTTTCATGAGTTAGATTAAAACTTGATCTCTGTTTTGGCCAAAGATAAATTTTCTATGACTTTTAGTTTTTCCCTCAGAAGAGAAAATTTAACTTAATATCGATTCAAATTGGTCAATTTTTAAAAATTCATATCTAAAAAACTAATTGTTATTGACACTTAAAATTTTATGAAGATTTAGATTAAAACATAATCTTTATTTTTGCCAAAGATGAATTTTCTACAATTTTTAGTTTTTCCCTCAGAAAAGAAAATGTAATTTAATGTCCTTAATTAAAATTTTTTTAAATTCTAAAAATTAGGCTACGGTCTAAAAATGGAATTTTCATTGGATTAAGCTAAAGGTAGGTTTTCACGCACATGCAATTTGCCCAAATTAACTTGTGCATGCCAATTTGCACAAGTAAATTGTTGCATGAAAATGCAAATCGTTCACATGCACAAGCCAGAAAGTTTGGCTTGAGTAAAATCTGGCCGGTCAGATAATTTGCATGCGGTTGGCGCAAATGCTTGAGCGTGTAAACAACCCTCCAACTCAACGCATGTGCTGTAAGTAGTAAATAGCGAATTTTCATCAGAGTGTTGGCACAGGATTAGTGTTCTGCTATACAATATTCATATATTACGTATATTTCCTATATTTGGGCAATATGTCAAACAAAAAAGAAGAAAAAAATGACTGAGTTCATTGCACTTTATAGATCATTTCCTTGTCCTTGGAAAATAAAATCCAAAGACTATAGTAATAGAAATGCAAAATCTCAGGCATATGATAGTCTCGTCGAGAAAATGCGCACAGTGGACGAGAGTGCAAATAGAGAAAGCGTGGTGAAGAAAATAAATTCTATGAGAACCACATATAGAAAAACATAAAAAAAATATTGCTGCGATTATGAAATACTGCTACTTTTGATTTTTCACAAAAACACTTCTTGAATTCTTGACCACCGAATAAGGACAATTTTCCAGCAATTTCACGCAAACTCAACGTAATCGATGGGACGGAATCAGTATATGTGGTAGTAGCTATTTGAAGAGCGTTTCTTGGAAGCCAATCTTTTATTATTCCTTCCAAAGTACCAATTTGAAATAAATTGATTTTTCTTTTCTTTAATTGAAATTTCTTAATTTTTAGCATAAATAGCATAAAACTGTTGACTCGTCTCCTCCTTCTACCGTATTTTTACAAACAATACAAAGCGTTTTTTCTTCTCCGTCAAGTGCTGCATCTTTTAGGGTACGTACACACCAAGCGGTTTTTGTCGACTCGACAGTCGCCTCGACAATCCGCGAATCGTTCACACTAGAAGTGAAGTCGTACGACAAGATGACGTCCTCTAAATAGACCAACGCAGTGTTTCCCAACCTTTTTGTGCCATGTCCCCTTTGCCTTTCTAAAATTCTTATGGCCCCCCTATGTAACATACATAACTTTTAATATAAAAAAATTAAAATTAAAAAATTAAACTGACGTAGAGTTGATTTTCGAATTGTCCCTCTTTGGGGTGTGGGCCCCACGTTGGGAAACACTGGACCAACGCCTCATCAATCTAAACACCGTGTGAACACTTCCATTAAAAACGTGAGAATGATATGTCGAGAGACTTGGTTTGTCGAATGGGCGCCGTCAGTAAAATCATAGGTCGAGTCGACACCATTCGACCGTCGCGACGTAGTCGACGTCGTCTGAACAGTTTGGACGATTTCAAAGAAGCATTTGTCGATTCGACGGTCGAGTCGACAAAAACCGCTTAGTGTGAACGTAGCCTAAAGGTGCTTATTAATCTTACAGTGTCCCGTCAGATATCCTTGGTGTTATAATCAATGAAGAAATTCAATCTTTTTAAAAAAAAATAATTTATTATTTTCAATCAATAATCTTAAAATCTTAATTTACAGAATACTAATCTCCATATTAGCATATAAAAACGATATTCTTGGTTACATTAAAATTTTAAAGAGATACTACAGACGTACAATAACGTACAATAATATAAACATAAGTCAAAGAATTAATATGAGACTTATGTTTATATAAACTTTCCTGTTTATTTTGTGCTGGAGAACATATCCCCGAAACGGTGCCGTGCAAATCTGAAACACCCTCTATTTTTAAATCCTAATCATAAATTACTCATTTATTTATCATTCTAAAATTATCAATAAAGTTATAATTAGCAGTCTCATTAACAGATTTCCCTTAATACTCTTTTCAATTGATTAAAAGATAATATACGTTTTATTTATCCGATTTTAAAGAAATTATCAAATTGTTCAATCATGAAGTGAACATGAAATGAACTTAAAATACTACATTGTATTAAGTAACTGTATTTGAAATTTTATCAGAGATAATTAAGATAGGCAACTAAACCAAGGATAAAAACACATGAATCAGTACACAAAATACAATTTATTTTAGAAAAGTATAAAGTTTGTTTTACAATTGCTTTACAGATAAACAAGAAAATTGTAATACAAAATATTATTCATATCTAATAAATGAAGCGTATAAATGCAAAACCAGACATTTAACATTCAAATAGTTTTGAGTAAAGCGCGAAAAACCTCTCATTGTCGTTTAAGTCACTCAATCGGCTTCGTATTTTAACAAAAAGTAGATAATACATTGACGCGTCTTTATGTGCTTTAAAGCGCAAGTCAGGCTTATAGTAAAAAAGTTATTTTGATTAAAAAAATGAGAATGTCCTGTTTTGCAACTAAGGCTTGGAAATCTCCGCTTCGTGAAGTCCTGGAGTTGGCGTTTCTGTACAAAAACTAGCAGTATCTGACACTAACAAAATTTGGAATTGCGATAAAAGAGATTTTAAAGAAGCTGATTTTATTGAAAAAAGTACAAAATTAGTTTCTTATATACAAATTTAAATTCGTAAGTCAGTGTCAGATTCATTATCAGAAAACACTAGTGTGTTATTCACATCCGCCTGAGTTTCTGAAGTGTTGGCTGGATTGTCTTGAAAGGCGTTTTTGAAAAACTCCAAACGTTCATCGTTTTCCCATTCTGCATCATAATGTTTAGCTAGCAAAGAGGAAATGCTTCTTATCTTGTCAGGTTTAAGCCTTCTGCCTTAAACCTCTGCCTCTTTGTCTTGGCTTTTTCACGCTTGCACTCTTGCTTATTTGCTATTCTCTTTCGCCCGTTGCCACGAGGACTTGGTTCAATGGTAATGTTGTTGAAGGTAATCAAAACTCCGTAATACATTCGTCACCACGCTCTCGTTTAAACTAATCATGCAGAAGTGAACAAAACTAACAGCTACTTCAATGTCACGGCTATCACGTGAGGTAATGCGAGATCTGGATAGGTTCAAACACAAACGTCTGCTTTTGCACCTAACTACTTGGCGCAAATGTCTGCTTTTGCATTTAAAGCGGAATTTATTATTACAATAACTCGCTTAAATGTATTGTTATGCTCCTGGGGGCCACAAAAATTAATTTCTTGCTAAATTTACAATACAGATCCATGTCTAACTAATTTTTGAAGAAAATGTCGAATGTTTGCGTTTGCATTTATACGCTTCAAATAAATAATCTATTTAAATAAACCACAAACAAATTAAAATATTACTGTAGTACATTTGCACACTGAGTAAAAATCATCGGTTTTCCATCGATATTATATCGAGCAATCACCGAAGCACTAACTTCTTCACAATTTTCTATCCCCGAAACGATTCCTTCATAAACTTCTTTTGTTAAATCTTCTAATTCTTTCATTACAATTTCTCCTTTTTTAATTTCAAGTTTGTACATAAAATCGCATTTTTCATACTGGTCAGATTTTTTCCATTCTAATTTAACGTTATCAAGTGAATCAATCTCAAAAGATATTTGGGTTATTCTATTTTCAATCGGTGGTTCTAAAATTTCCAAATTTTATTTTGACATTTTCAAATTTCAAATTTACAATTTCCAATTTTAAATTTAAATATAAAACACTTACCGCCTTTTATATTAACTAATTTCATTTCTCCTTCTTCCCCTTCAATTATTGGTTTTATACCAATATTATTTTCCTCGCATTGTTTTAATAGATCGTTTGAAATGGTAGTTTCTAAACCGGAAACTTGATTTTGTGGATTTCCATTTAAATAAATTTGGTAGATAATTGAACAACCTTCATAACTTTGAGGTGCTTCCCAATTAATAGTCCATAACTTGTCTTTAATTGTGGATGTTATTTCACCAACGGTAATTTTAGAAACATCTCCAAGATCTAAAATGTTAAAATTTAAACTTTGGAATATAATTGTTATCAAAAAAACTCTAAAATTTCTTAACATATACACAAATTGAATTTACATTAATTTTTAAATTAGTATCATTGATAATACCTCCTATAATATTGACGATCGTTTTTGGTCCTGTAAAAACACTTATTAATGGCTCAATGCCAATTTCATTGTTAGTACATTTTTGTAACAGATTGTTATCAATTGTTGTTGCTATCAGAAAACTTTCTGCATATATCTTTTCTCCCAAATATATTGTGTATAGTATAAGACACCTTTCATAACCAGTTGGTGTTTTCCATTCTAATCTCCAGATATTATTTTGTAGGTTTGGTATAATTGTACCTAAACTAACTTCAGATACCTCTTCATAGCTAACATCTAGAAATGTAATTAAATTGAAGAAATTGAATGAGATTTCAAAATGTTACATACGGCCTTTTATGGTGGTGACTTTGAATTTTCCACGTTTACCTTCTAATACTGGCATTATACTAACATCTTGGTCTTGACATTTTGTTAAGAGATCGTTTGAAATGTTAATTTCTGGTTCTTCAGCGATGGTACCTGAATCATCCATATAAACTTGGTAAGTAATTGTGCAATGATCGAAAGATGGAGGTCTTTGCCATTTAACAGTCCATACGTTATCTTCGTATGAGGATGTTATTTCTCCAACGGTTATATCTTCGACATATCCAACATCTAAAATGAAAAAAAAGATTTAATTATTAAAAAAAAAATTATAATTAATTTTTTATACCTCCAATAATATTCTCAGTAAATTTTTCTCCCGGTTTAGTTTCTATTACAGGCACAACACTAACTTTATTATCCTGACATTTTTTAAAACGAGCATTTGCAATTATCGTAGATAATCCTTCGACATTTTCTTGAATTTGTTCGTCTTCTACATAAACAGAATACATTATTTTACAGTTTTCGTAATCAACAGGTTTGGTCCAAGTTAACGTCCACATAACACCATTAAGTTGGTATTTTAATGTTCCTACAGTTACCGTAGATACTTCACCAGCATCTAAAAATTAAAATTAAAAAAAATTAAAAATGAAGATTATATGAAGGCTTTCACGGAGGGTGTTAACTGAACAAAGACTAGAACTAACATTAATACTAATTCTAATACTAGATCTATTAAATAATCATTTTTCGCGCACGAGAAATGATTTTTTTCAACTGTCGGCCATCTTTCTCTTATTTACACCTCTCAAGGATTCGTATGAAAAAAATTATACTTTGTATTTCGTTTGAATTTTACTCGATTAAAAATTACCTCGGTTTGCGGTCAAATTTTAATTTTCGCTCGCGAACCCTCGCCTAAATTAAGACCTTTTAGGTTTAGCTGTGTGTCTTTTGATAAGGTGTTCGACGTTTTTTCCATGTTGCAACCTTCTTTAGAAACTTACTTCGAACTTGTTTCTGAAGAAGGTTGCAACATGGCATCATTGACATGTGTTTCGGATGCAATGTGGCAACCTTCTTCAACGACTTCGAACTTATTTTTAAAGATAGTTACAATATTCTTGATATTTCGGATACTGTGTTACAACCTGCTTCAGAAGCAAGTTTGAAGTTTTTGGAAAAATTGCAACATGGTATCATTGACGTTTCAGCAATGTTACAACCTTTTCCAAAAATAAATTTGAAGTGAGTTTCTGATGAAAGTTGCAACGTGGCATCATTGACGTATCGGATGTAATGGTTCTGTTCAAAAGTACTTTAAAAATCGTTCAAAGGTGATTCAAAAATAGTTTAAAGGTCGTTCAAAGACTCAAAGGTGGCATAAAAGACGTTCGAAGGTGGTTTAATGGTAGTTCAAAAGTGGTGCAAAGGTGGTTCAAAAGTAATTCAAAGGTCGTGTTAAAGTGATTCACAAGTCGTATTAAGGTGATTCAAAAGTCGCTCAAATGGCGCTTAAAGGCGAGAAAGCGTCCCAAAATTAGTTCAAAGGTGGTTCAAGAGTTGTTCAAAAGTACTTCTAAGGTCGTTCAGAGGTGATTCAAAAGTAGTACAAACGTCGTTCAAAGGTGACCCAAAAGACGTTCAAAGATGATTTAAGAGTAGCTCAAAAGTGGCTCAAAGGTCATTTAAAGGTACCAAAGTGGCCCAAAAATAGTTTAAAGGTGGTTTAACCCATCGGCATCATAAGCGCATATATGCGCGCATTTTGCCTGGCCAGTATTACCAAAGCGCGCATATATGCGCTCATCGCATATAAAATTGCATATAAAAAAATGTTCGGTGATAAGGGCAAATTTTTCATTTTTCTGTGTGATGCAAATGGGTTAAGAATAGTTCAAAAGTGTTTCAAAGGTGGTTCAAAAGTATTACAAAGGTCGTTTTAAGATGGTTTAAAATAGTTGAACATATTAACTTACCTCCTTTTACGGTTGTATATTTAATTAATCCTGGTTTATTTTCAATTGTTGGCAATACACCAATTTCATTATCACTGCATTTTTTTAATGGATCATTGGAAAAGGTAGCTTCTTCACTGATAATTATATTATCTTGACCTGTAATTTCTAATGGATTTTCACCTAAATATAATTGATAAGTAATCAAACAAGCTCTATATTTCTTAGGTCTTTCCCATTTAATAGTCCATAAATTTTCTTCAAATAAGGTTGTTATTTCACCAACGGTGACGGCAGAAACTTCATTAACAACTAAGTAATTAAGAAAATAAAAAAAAAACAATAAATAATTCAATATAAAAATTAAATATTAAAAAAATAAGTACAAAAATTAAATATAATAAAAAGGAATTTGATTGAAATACCTGGTGTAATTTGTATAAGGGTGTGTTTTCCTTCTTTATTTTGAATTATTGGCACAACAAGTAAATCATTTTGCATGCATTTATCTAAAATCTCATCTTCAATCTTTATGGTTTCTTCTGTGGTTTCTAGATGATCGGTTGCAAAGTTTATATAAACGTAGTATCTAATTTGACAGTATTCGAAATTTTTCGGTCTTTTCCATTCCAAAATCCACCATGTTTCTCTAAATGAATGAGTTAACTCCGTTACGGAAATACTTGATACATCTCCAACGTCTAGAAAATGAAAGAAAGTTTGAATACTAAATGTTATAGTTTTAGATTTTTATTTGCCTTGTACGATAATAACTTCAGTTGATTTTCCAGGTTTACTTTCAATAATTGGCGTTACTTCGATTTTATTTTCGCATATGTGTAAATTTTTAGTTAAAATTTCATAAGAATTTGATTGGTAAGCTTCTTCTTTAACTTCACCGTCTTGTGATATTTTATAAAATATTTGACAGGAATCATATTGTATTGGTTTTTCCCAGCTGACGGTAAAACCTTTTGATGAAGTTTCATTTTTAAGGTTTTGGACGTTTATTTCGGAAACTTCACCAACATCTAAAATAAAATTAAAGAAAATAATCATAAATCAATTAATAAGACTTTTATCTTTTAATAATTAATTGGAAAAAATAACAACCTGGAGTTTGGTTTATTCACCTTTGGTTAAATTTATCTGATATTTTCTATAATTTCTCGAAATGGGTGCATGATAGGACATTGTATGTTAGTAATTCTTTTATGTATTTTTGTCTAAACATTCCAATTTTGAAATTGGATTTTCAAGAAATGACAAAAAAAGATACGGGGCTTTAAATGTAGTCCTCAGCCTTAGTAGCAAAGCCTATTCATCGTAGATCACCCTGTATATTTTTCTTCTTACCTATAGTGATTTCTTTGACGGTTTTCTCACTTTCCTTATTATCTTCATCAACGGTTGAAACGGCAACATTAATTTTTACACACGGTGCAACTCCTGGAATTTCATACTCTTCTTTATTAAGTTCAACACGATCAGCTACTTCATCATTTATAGTTAAGACCACTTTATACTTTGCTTCACAATCACCTAAATTATCAGGACTACCCCAAAGTAAAAATAATTTATCGCCTCTTTGTTCAAATTTTAAATCAACAGGTGCTCCAAATTCTACATTATTATAAAGAAAATTATTTAATAAAAAAATATTTTTTTTTTAATTTAAATAAATACCTATACAATCATCTCCGATAGTTGCAAAAACTATTCCAACAGTAATACCAGCTATAGCTAAAATAGCTACGCCCGCAATTAGGGCTAAAACAAACATAAAAAACGATTAGATAAATAAATATATAAATTACTTTCTCGTTTTGATTAATCCACTTACCCATTTTCATGGTTATTATCATTTTTGCCGAACAGATGGGACGTTCAATGCGTTCGAAGGGTAAACATCAAGAATAATACAAGTCGTGATGGAAAACAGTGGTATATATATATAGAATCACGTGCTGATATAAAAATCTGATAAAAGTTTTTTTACATGTATCCAATAGAAGTATGAGGATTAACTCTTTTTCCGCGAAATAAAAATTGAATTAAGATAAATTACATCAAATGTAGCTTCTGCACTTGTTAAAATTTGTTATCAGCAATTTATAAGTGGTTGTTCGTTTTCTTTGGAAATCTGATAAAGAGAATGTCCATCTAAGTTAGTCACGTATTTGAATCGCATGTTTTTGTAGAATTATTATAATTTCCTTTGAAATTTGTACCTCTCAAACGTTTTATATAAAATTATGGTCGTCTTTTTTATAAAGAAATCTTGTCAAGTTACACTCTGTATAAAACAGAGTTTCACAACAGTATGAAATATAACTAATAAATACACCATTTAAGATTTAAATGAAAAAAGTTTCAAATAAAAGTTTCTTGGTATATTATGAAACACATTTTGGCTCTGTTGGTCGATTTTTAAAAATCTAAGGTAGAAATTATTGTTAAGACTTGAAATATTATGCCGATTTAGATTGAAACTTAGTCTTTATTTTTGCCAAAGATAATTTTTTTTACGATTTTTAGATTTTTCCCTCAGAAGAGTTCTAATTATGTAGGTTAGAAACCCCTTCCTTTGATTTTCGTAAATAAAATCTGTTGCATTTTCTTAATTTTTTCAATTTTTAATGTTATATCATTTCTTAAGAATTGAAAGCAAGAAAAACATGATATTTAATGACTTAATAAACTTAATAAACAATCATCTTAAATATTTTACTAATGTTCTTCTAATTACTTTTTTGTAAATATAAAACTCCTACTATTCGTGACAAAAGTCAAGGTAGGTTACTTTGAAGGGTCCATATTTCGTAATGTTTCATCGAAAAATATCGGAATGAAGACTTTCCTGGTTGATGATCATTTATGTCTAACATAAATCAGGCATCAAAAACGTAGGTCACATATTTTTGGAGATATCTCGAGTTAAATGAAAGAAAGACGCATTTCTTAACACATCCGAGAAGAACGCAAACTTTGGGATTTTTTTCCCAAAACCTATTAAAGACAAAAATTACAACCTTATACACGAAATACCTAAAGTCTACAACCCAAATCATCAAACTGTACAATCATGAATTGAACATGAAATGAACTTAAGAAAATACTACATTTTATTGCAAAACTGTACTTGAAATTTTATCACAGATAATTAAGATAGGCAACTAAATCAAGGATAAAAATATACGAATAAGTACACAAAATACAATTTATTTTAGAAAAGTATAGAGTTTACCTTGTAATTGTTTTACAGATAAACGTGGAAATTGCTATACAAAATGTTATTCATATCTAATAAATGAATAATTTATTAAATAAATCACAGACAAATTAAAATGTCACTATGATACATTTTTACAATGAGTAAAAATCATCGGTTTTCCATCAATATTAATATCGAGCAATCACCGAAGCATTAACTTCTTCACAACTTTCTATTCCCCAAACAGTTCCTTCAAAAATTTCTTTCCTTAAATCTTCTAATTTTCTCATTACAATTTCACTTTTATTGGTTTCAAGTTTATACCTAAAATCGCATTTTTCATATTTGTCAGATTTTTTCCATTGTAATTTAACGTTATCAAGCGAATCAATCTCAAAAGATATTTCCGTTATTCTATCTTCAATCGGTGGTTCTAAAATTTCCAAATCTTACTTTCACATTTTCAAATTTCCAATTTTAAATTTAGGTATAAAATAATTACCTCCTTTTATATTAATGAATTTCATTTCTGCATCTTTTCCTTTAATTATTGGTTTTATACCAATGCTATTTTCCTCGCATTCTTTTAATAGATCATTTGAAATGGTGGTTTCTATACCTGAAACTTAATTTTGTGGGTTTCCATTTAAATAAATCTGGTAGATAATTGAACAAGCTTCTTAAGTTCGAGGTGCTTCCCAGTTAATCGTTCATAAGCTGTCTTTAAGTGTGGATGTTATCTCACCAACGGTTACATATGAAACATTATTAACAACTGAAAATAAAGTTATTTTAGATTATATAAAATTAAAAGATTAATAACATAAATACAGCCTGTAAGTTTTATAGAAGTTGGACTTCCTTTTCCTTCTTGAAATACTGGAACTATACTTATATCATTTTCTGTACATTTGTTTAAAACGTCATTATGCATTTTCATAGTAATATCTTCAACTGTATCTAATAAACGGCTTGTATCTACATAAACTTGATACTTAATTTGACAGAATGAATATATTCCAATTTAAAATCCACCATATTCCATCAAGTGAATAAGTTAAACCGGTTACAGTAAATAATGATACATCTCCAACATCTACATAATAATTTTTTTTTTATTTTTAAACATTTTTTTAGTTTTATATTTTTATTTACCTTTTGTAAGAATAATTTCAGTTGATTTTCCATATTTACCATGAATAACTGGAGATACTTCGATTTGATTATCACACCAGTGTAAACTTTTATCTGCGTTCAGACCAAAAAAGAGCATTTCATAATCATCGACTCTAACTTTACCGTCTCGTGATATTTTATAAACTATGTAACAAGCTATAAAATCTGTTGGTCTTTCCCAGCTGATAAAATATCCAGTTTCTGTATCCATAACTTGGAAGTTTTTAACTTCGATTTCGGAAACATCACCAACCTCTAGAATAAAATTAAAAAGTTTCAAACTAAATCGTCGTAGAATTTCATATCTCAATAATAACTAATTTCTTAGTTATGAATTTTTAAAAATTAACAAATTTTAATAAACGTGTTTATTAAGTTTGGTTAGAATTTCTTTTCTGAAGGAAAAAGTAAAAGAAGAAAATTCATCTTTGGTAAGAATAGAGACTAAGTTTTAAGCTAAATCGTCATAAAATTGAAAATTTTAATAACAATTTCTGAGATGTGAATTTTTAAAAAATAACAAGTTTTAATAGACTTGTTTTTATTAAATGAGGAAATTTATATATACTTATTCCTTACCTGAAGTAAATTTGCTTTCAGTTTTTTCACTTTCATTACCATCTTCATCAACGGTTACAACGGCAGCAGTGATTTCTGCACACAGTAAAGCTGAAGTAATTTCATATTCTTCTTTATAAACTTGGTGAAATTCAAACTCTCCATGAATCGTTAACATCACTTTATACTTTGCTTCACAATCACCTAAATTATCAGGACGTTTCCAAACTAAAAATAATTGGTCGCCTCTTTGTTCAAATTTTAAATCAACGGGTGCTCCAAAATCTACATTATTAAAAAAATTATTTTATTAATTTTTGTTTCCGGAAGTTTTAAGTAAATTAATACTTGTGCAATCTTCCATAGTTCCAAAAACTATTCCTATTGTTATACCAGCTACAACTAAAAGGACTACGTCGGTAATTAGGGCTAAAATGTAAGAAAGTAAATAAAAAATTGTAATTGAATCAAATTAATTAATTTCACTTTTTAATCAACTGGAACTTACCAATTTTCATTGGTTTATTCATTGTTAAACAGATGTGATTTTTGCACCGTCGTGATGAGAAACAGTTCGATATTTGTCTCCTGATATAAAAACCCGATAAATATATACGACATCGTAAGGGAATGATATTGGTTTTTTTCTGTGAAATCAAAATGAATACTTAAAAACTTAATATCAAGATATACGGAATCAATATTGTATTAATTAAACATTTTTTCTTGAAAGTAAATTTCGAAAGAAATAAATCAAAAACATTAAATGGGAATTGAAGGGGTCAATGCAAGAAGTGGACATGTCCACCTTTTGGTGAAAATTACTTTTTGATATAGATATGTTCTCTGAAGAATTCTGCATCGTCCTGTGCAAGAATCAGACCTTTATTTATACAGCCAACAAGTTTTTTATTAAATTAAAAATAATATATAAATAATTTTATAAATACTGAAAAAAACCTGTGCAAAAGTGAACATGTCCATTATTATTACTATCATTATTAGACAAGTAAAAATATAAAACGGGAATAATTTATAAAAAAGTAACCACAAACCAATAACATTTAACTGTCCAAAGTCAAAATTTGATTAATTATATTAATAAATACTAAAAACGTTTTTTACCCCCTCTGTAAAATTTTTAAAAGTGGACAAGTCCACTTCTTGCATTGACCCCTTCAATTCTTCTTTAAATAGTACTCATTTCGGGATATATTTGTTACCGGGAGTTTATAAGTGTTGTGTTTGTTTCTGTTGTATTTGTTTCTTTAGAAATTTGATAAAAAGAGATGACGAAAATTGGTCACATAATTGAAACAATTTTTTTAAAGGTAGTCGTGAAAATTATACTCAAGTCAATTGAGAGAACAAAATATTAATTTTACTTTCCTTTTAATCTTAATAGTAACCAGGGAGTCAATTTTAAAAGTAACTAGAGAAAATCTCATTTTGCCCTATAAAAGCTTAAACTATACCGTATAACCATTTTTCTCGCAACATAGCAAAGTCTACAGGTTAATGCAGTACATTAGGATCTCTTTAAGGAGGAACAACAGGGTAAATCTTTTGAAAAATCGTTTTTTCTTTTCTTTACGCAATTCAAAAGTATGTACCTTTCAGAATATTGTCCTACAATATTATCATAAAATTTGTACAAGTAATGGAATTATAGCACTTTTTCTGCTTTCGCGTACAAAGCCATTTTTTTTATTGCACGTACTTAAAATCGCGATTTATTTGATAGAGTAAGCATTGACTTGAAAAATTATTGGATATCATAAAAGTTCTTCATATGAAAATCCTAAACATCATTTGTGTCCAGAAGCTACAAATTCGTGATGTACTTGGCAACGTGCAAAAGGTATCTGTAATCTAAGTGAATATGAACATAAACAGCCATTGTCACAAAATGTTATCGGCGCTATTACTGCCATTTATATGGATTTGTCCAAGACGGAGTTGCTTGAGCGATGTTTAGGCGGATTTACGCAAAATTCAAATGAGAGCTTTAATGCCCTCATTTGGAAGTTCGCTCCGAAAATTTTATCAAGTCGGGCAGTTATTGTGCAAATTGCTACTTATTTGGCGGTTTCCATTTTTTATAATGGATTGCCATTTTTATTAAAGGTGGCAAATGAAATGCAAATCCAGATTGGACCCCAAATGTACGCATTTTGTACAGTTAAAGACCAACACCGTATGAGTCGAACTCAAGTGCGTTCAATTTCAAGTGTTTTAGACAATTCAGACAAGAAGAAAGTCGAATTATGTTCTAGAAATTCTAAAGACCTTCATTATGGAGCAGGAATCGATAAATGGTGGTAATTCTTAAAATTTCCTCCATTATATCATCTAGAACTAAACTTAACTTTTTAAATGCGTTTTTCTCACAGTAACATTTTTTTAAACTGTTGTCACAATTTCTTTACCATCGAGAATCGCATTGAAATTTTATTGAGACGTCCTCAATCTATATAAAATTCTCTTCAGTTAAGCGTAAGGATTTTTATTTGTATTAATATTACCCTTTATTAATCTTTACCCTCTGAAAAGTGAATTATTTTTTCGATTTTTTTAACTTTTTCTTTGCAGATGTACCATTTTAACAGCAATTATTTGTTTTTAAATCGGGTACGCTTAACTGAAGCTACACTAATATAGATTAAAATTACGTTTCCTTTTTTATGTTCAGATTATTTTTACACGTTTTATAGTGACAACCAGCAAGATGCTTTTTTTATTAGTGCATTTAGACACCCTCCATACATGTATTCTAAAATAAGTTTAAACTGTGTAGTTACAAATATCAAATTTTTCTAAAATATAAGAGTGAACTAAAATAAAATCTTAATTATCGCCTTTTTTCGTAGTCTACACCCTGTTGCCCCCACTTAAGTAGGACAAAGATAACTTATATAGCAGTCGAACCATAATAATCGTTGTTACTATGCCTACACAATACCAGGTCAAAAGCACAAATTATGCTTTTGACAGATTGCGACAATATTAACAGTAAATAACTCGTATAATCATACAAATGAAAATGTGTACTTATTGTAAATTACTTGAGGCATCTAAAGTAATTTATAATAAGTGTTCAAATACAGATTGTCGACTTATTCTACAATATTTACTATTTACTACGTTTCTTATTTACAGGGTGGTGTATAATTGGGGTTTAATCATTCTAAATTGTTATTATGATTAATGATTATACAAATGAAACGATCGAGGTTAAAGATCTATTTTATTATATACTATATATTAACCCTCTGACTGGGTATCCCGCGATTTCCGCGTGCAGTATCTACTAGTTTAATTACTGTTATTTGTTGGTACTGCTATTTGTTGTCAAAGCGATATGATGTATTGTTGTGAAATTATAAGAAAAACTTCAGTATTTACTTGATATACGATAAAAGGTAGGTAGACAAGTGGTATAATCTATATATTTCAGTTTTTATAACGTATTATGAGAAGAATACAATGAAAAAACATTCAGTCACATTTTTGAGCTAGCACTAAAATCGTAGTGCTAAAACTCCCATTGTAATATCTTGCAAAAACAAGTAATATTTATTGAAAATATATTTACCTAATGCAGTTAAACTGAAATTTTCAGTTAAAATTCTGATAGACCTTGATAAGATGAGTGAATCTGATAATGGCAGAGAATATGTCCCTTACATAGATGAAGATAGCTCAGATATGGAATCTGTAGATCTGGGCAGTAATGATAGCGATAGTGACTCCGATTTATATAACCTTGATGATTCTAACGAAGAAGATGAAGATTAAGTTGATCAATGTAGAGTGTGGAATGAAATCAACATGCAAGGTATTTCACCCCCACCACCAAGATTTCCCTTCAATGGTAAACCGGGTGTAGCTGTAGACAAAGCCTCCACTGCAACGTCATTAGATTCTTTTGAACTTTTTTCCGATCATGCAATGATTGTCATAATTGTAAGGGAGACAAACAAATACGATTCTCAAAGGATTAGCAAACATCCTCCAAAAGAAAGATCATTCTATAAAGCATGGACGCTTACTTCTGAAGATGAGATGAGACTATTTTTAGGTATTTTGATGCTTCAAGGAATTGTGAAGCTGCCATACCAAGGCATGTGATGGGCCAAAGGAAAAATCATTCATGTACTGGTTTTTCAAGAACTCATGTTCAGAAATAGATTTCTCCTGCTTATGAAGTTCTTGTGATTTAGTGACAACGAAAACTTAATCTAGCTAACCATCCCAATCCAAAATTGTACAAATTTTATGATGTAAAGGAACATTTGCGCAGCAGACTTCGTGAAGTGAATGTTCCAACAGAAAATCTTAGCTTAGATGAGAGTTTGATGCTTTATAAAGGGTGTCTTGGCTGGAAAATGTTCAATGCAAAAAAAAGAGCTAGATTTGGGCTGAAGTTGTTTGTAATTTGTGAGATTGAGTCAGGATACATTTATGATTTCCTTTTGTACACTGGAAAAAGCACAGTTTACAACGACAAATATGCTGATTTTCCGATTTCTTCGAAAGTTGTCCTACGTTTGATGGACAATTTTTTTAAAAGGGTTATTGTATAGGGGAGGGTGTGGCAAGACGGGGAAGTGGGGTAAGATGGGGTACCCGGTTTATACTTGCAACAAAGCACTTTTATGTAACGCTGGAAGTAATGAGAACTTTTATTAGTTCCTCTTCATCTTGTCAATTGATAAGCAATAATGTAGGAAGTCGCATTGCCTTGGTATCGAGGAAAATCTTGTTATGTCGAATTTTCTTATAATTTATGCATAATTTCATCGAGCGATAATTATCAAACGATGCGGTGACTTCATACAAGTGTTAGTTTCATGAAATTAGTAAGAACTGAGTATTAAACATGAGTACCCTTTTATGTCCATTTCAAGTGTCCAATTGTATTATTATCATTTTTTTTTACAAAAGCGCCCAATGGGGCAAGATGGGGTACCCCGTCTTAACTTCTTCATTTAATGGATGATGGGACAAGACGTGGAAGTGACATAAGATAGGGAACTGCGCCTTAGGAAGAAAGCTGAAGGACTCGAAAAAAAAGAGGAAAAACCGAACAAAGAGGGAAAATTTTATGATAAAACTCCAAAAACAAGAAAACGTAGAAAATGAATGTGCTTGTGTTCAATGATGATGTCGATGGGGCACTCCATGTTTGCATATTATGTGAATCTAATAAACACCCTTTAATAATGTTAATTTAGTTATATTTTATCTTATTTCACGTATATTATATCTTGTTCCCCATCTTACCCCACACGTGGAGCAAGATGGGGTGAAATGACTTTTTATGTTTAATCGTTGATTATGTTAAAATTAAGGAAATAGTATTCCGTTCTTACCAAAAATCTTGAAGTTTAATCATCGAAGATTATACCGTGTGTCTGTAAAGTAGGGGATATAGGCTATAAAATCGTTATAAAGGGTTTATGGAAAAATCGCTGAAACGGGTCTGAAGATTTACATTTTTTGCAATTTTCTGATGAAGATTTTAAATTTTTTCCGCCATTTTTAAATGAGTTATGACGTTATCGATATTTTTTTTTAATGGCAACCCCCCATTTTTATTACGGAATATGAAAGAAGATTTTTTTCTAAGTTCAGTAGAGTGAATATTAATATTGCTTACATAAGAAAATTTTCGAGAAAAATTACTTTAAAATTTAATTCAAATTTACTTAAAATGATAAAAATAGCAGTTGCCATGATTAATTTCTCACATTTCTCTCAATTCTTTAACCATGGCAACTGCTATTTTTATCATTTTAAGTAAATTCGAATGAAACTTTAAAGTAACTTTTCTCGAAAATTTTCTTATGTAACCGATATTAATATTGACTGTACTGAACTTAGAAAAAAATCTTCATTCATATTTCGTAATAAAAATGGGGGGTTGCCATTTAAAAAAAATATCGATGACGTCATAACTCATTTAAAAATGGCGGAAAAAAATTTAAATCTCCATCAAAAAATTGCAAAAAATATAAATCTTTAGACCCGTCTCAGCGATTTTTCCATAAACCCTTTATAACGATTATACAGCCTATATCCCCTACTTTACGGACACACGGTATACACTAAAACTATTTTTCACTATGAACGAAATTCTGGATTTTATTAACCTCCAAACCTTAGGTACCCCGTCTTGCCCCACTCACCCCTAACTGTAGATAATTGATACATGTCTCCTAAGCTTGCGGATGCTCTAATAAAGAAGCAAACAGATATTTATGAGACTGTAAACAGTAGAAGAAAAGACTGACCTCAAGGGTTCTCAAAAGGAAAACTACTGTAACAAGCCAGCAGCAGCTCTCTATCTCGTAGCTGGATCTTTCTGATTTGCAGATTGCTTCGCCGTACGCATAACCTTTGCTGCTTATTAGGGGGTTGTTATCGTTTGGTGGGGGGCTTCGGCACACTGCTCTAGCGTTCATTTGAAAACGAACAGCAGTCGGGGTTATTTACTTTAATCTCTTTTAGCTTTCGAATACGCCGCATTAGTGGCGACGTCACAGTGTTGACCTAGGTCATAGGATTGAATCCAAACAAACTTTTTCTACATAGATTCAGTCCATAAGCGGCGAGAAAATCATTTTTTTAGAGTACTTAAAGACATATTTAAGGTATGAAAAGTGGGCAATGCAATGTAAAACACCGTTTTCTACATCTAAAGCAAAAATAGTAAATTAAATAAATTTTTTAACGCCATAAGAGTAGAAATAAGTTCGCGTATACATAACCTCAAAAATCGTATCTGTCAAACGTAAGCTTAAAAAGTTCGTAGTTCGGTAATTAATGAGATTTGAGCCACCAAATCTTACAAATGGGATGGTATTATCCTTAGAATACCTTACAGCCCTTCTTTGGTGAAAAACAACACCCTCGGATTATTTTAGATTCAATGCTAGCAGCAGGTATAAATTTGATAAAAATATAGGTATTTTGTTATAAAGGAAGGGATTTTCATAGTTTTATGACCTTTATTATTGTACCCTTTGTAGGTAAAACTTAACAACTATGAAATTTGCTGATAAAGAATGTCTATTAAAAGGTATTTTACCACAAGGCGTAGAAATACACCAAACAGAAACCATAGTAAGAGCTAGGATACATGCTAAAAGGACCATACATTCTAACACAACAGTAAAAGTTATTCGAGCTCTTACAAATTTGTAGCCCCCTTTAGTTACATATGTAGAACATTGCGATTCTTCGAGTAACAGAGATTACTGTGGACTATATTGTACATTTTATTTCTGGTATAACTAACGCTAAGTATCAGTACTACTAAACTAACTTTTTTTCTGTTATAGGATTTCACAGGATCAAACTTTGTTGGGTTATTGTAGTCTTCTATGTTTTGACTTCACGACTTCTCTTTTTTCTTAGGTTCTTATAATGTGAATGTAATTTTAATTTTAAATATTAAATATTTTTAACTCTGATCTTTAGATTTTTAATATACATAGTACTCTTATTCTATATCTTATTACAGGAAGGTATATATTTTAAATAAACTAATAAAAATCAGAACAGAGGAAGGAAAATATACAAAACATATTAAAATTATAATAAGTCACAACAAGATATTTATATTATTGAAATAAAAATCCTAGCTAGTAACAAATGGGGGTGGTAGTAATAACTATAATGGTTAGGTTCAAAAGTTGGATATGAATGTGTAAATCTGAATTAAAAGTTAAACACAGCTACAAATTTTAATTTATTTATTAATTAATTATTCAAGTTAAGTAAAGTAAATCTTTAAGAGTTCTAATAACTTATACTATGATGTCGGAGTGGCTTCAAAGAGTGTATGATATAAAATTTAGAATCTTGAAACATTTCTTCCCACGTATGGTCCTTTTAGCATGTATCCTGGTTCTTACTACGGTTTCTGTTTAGTATATTTGTACGTCTTAAGGTAAAATGTCTTTTAATAGACATTCTTTATCAGTAAATGTCATAGTTGTTATGTTTTACCTGCAAAGGGTATAATAATAAAGGTCATAAAACTATGAAAATCCCTTCCTTTATAACAAAATACCTATATTTTTATCAACTTTATACCTGTTGCTAGCATTGAATCTAAAATAATCCGAGGGTGTTGTTTTTCACCAAAGAAGGGCTGTAAGGTATTCTAAAGATAATACCATCCCATTTGTAAGATTTGGTGGCCTAAATCTCATTAATTACCGAACTACGAACTTTTTAAGCTTACGTTTGACAGATACGATTTTTGTGGTTATGTATACCCGAACTTACTCGGTAAACTAGCAGCCAGTGTTTAGGCTAGGCGGTTACTATAAATTAACCAAGCTACAATTAACTCACCCATTCCACTTGATCGCAGAGATAAGACTTGGTTTGGGATGACAATTATCTTGTTTCTTTCACTATTTTTATTAATATTCGATTGATACAAGAAAAATTTAATACGTTACAACAATTTACGGCGATAAAAAAAGAAACTTCTAATCACTCTCTTTAACTTAAAGATTAACTCTTTTCTGTTTCGCGGTCTTGATTCTCCCGTGTCCCGACACAGTCTCTCGTCTACATTTTAACCCGTTAAGCGGCTTGATGGATTGAAATTACATGTAATCATGACGAATATATACGTCATAGCCGCTTAAGGGGTTAATGGTTTCGTTCATATAATTATAATAACATTTTAAATTTAGTTAACTCATTTATTCCATCCTGTTAATTAATTTATTATTATTAAAATAAAAAAATCGAAACCTTAGGAAAATTTAAAAAAAAAACGTATCGTCTTATGTTGTGTTAGTTAATCCGGAAACTTCCTATATACTTGGAGTAATTTTGAAGATGTTTCGATTCATAGTGCCGTTTAATGTTATATTCTTTGAGAACAGCTATGGTTTCATTACAAATTAAACATAGCGCCTTATCACTGGACTCAATCACAAAATATTGAGTTCCACTTATCACGTTCTGCATCCACTATCGATTTTTCGCTTCTTTTCCATACTAACAAATCACACATAAAAACAATAAGTCAAATCAAAATACTTTTATGCACGGGTGTTACTTTTATTTCACAATAGACAGTTTCGCCTCCTTCGCCTTTCTTACGCAGACTCTAGTTATCTATGAAGTAGTTATCTATGGCCGAAGCGCTCTGGATCCGCATAGGAATGCGGACGGACGTCGGCGACGTCGTCGTCGGTGGTGAGGCCGACGGCGACATCTAGTGATGATATCAGGAAACATTCGTAAAAAATCGAAATTTTGAAAGCGATTTTGAACAAAAACAGTAAATAATATCAGAAAATGCTTCCTATAAAAGTTATTTCTTTTGAAAAGCTCATTCCAACAATACCAAAATTAACCCCCCTTCATATATTAAATTATAAAGTGACCTTCAATTACTCATACTTCCGGTTGATATTAGATGTTCCTTTCCCACTTATAAGAAAGTTTATACCCTATTTATGTATCAAACTTTTTGTTTCAAGTTCCTAGGACTTATAGTTTTCGAGTAAATCAGGTGGTATGGGTGGTCTGGGACACCCTGTAGGTATTAAAATTAAAAATAAAAATGTCTGAAAGCAATAGTGATTACGACAATGATACTAACACACCAAAAAAACGTAAATTGTGTCATAGGTCTCAGGTATGTATACTTTTGATATAGAGGAGTTTAATTTTTTGTAGCAGGAATTTATTAGTCGATAAACGCCCGTGTTGAGTTGGGTAAAATATGTGGAGAGGTGATTATAATTCCTGAAAAAGACATTCGTTTTTTTTAATGTTTTAGCAAATGTTTTTCTATGTATCTTTTGTCATAAACTGGCGAATACAAATTTCGCGCGTTACCTTATTTTACAGCGCTCTAACTCATCTGGAACTCAACTTCGGCTCGTGGTTGAACCGAATTGTCGCGCTATAAAATACAACATTAACGAAGTGTTTGTCAGCCTATGTTTATGTCAAATTTTTGAATTGCTTTTAAAAGATTTATCGACTGTTAAAGTTTTGCTACAAAAATAAATGTAATAAATAACATGGAAGTGTATCGATCAAAATAAATACATTGCAATCTTTCCATTTTAATAAATTTACTTTCTTTTTAATATTTGTAACATTACAGAAATTTCGAAATGTTTGGACGACCATGCCCCAATATAAAGCATAGCTACGACAAGTGCCTAAAAATAGTTTTAATGGGAAATGCGTATTATGCAATAAAGAATTTACTGCAGAATTATCAACAATAAAAAAACACTATAGCTCGGTAACGCATGCAAAACATGAACAAGCAAAAGCCACAACTTCATTGCTAACATCTTTTGTGCAGTCTAATATAAGAAACTCGGAAAATCCGTCTTTAACTACTCTCGCCGAAATAAAATTATGTGGTTTTCTTGCAAAACACAATATTTCGTTTAGCGTCGATAGTTATGGATCATCTACTAAAGAGTATTTTTCCTGATTTAAAGATTGCTCAAACATTAACAGTGAAACGAAGTAAATCAAAAGCTATTATCAACAATGTAATCAACAACATTTATATAATTTAATAATTAATAGTTTTGTTAAAAAGAATATTACTATTAATAACATCATCGGGTTTGCTTCTGATGGCTGTAATTTGATGATGAGGGAACGCAATTCGGTGTCACCTAGATCAGTGTTTCTCAACAGCTGGTCCGCGGACCACCAGTGGTCCGCAGAGAATATTGTTCTCTTTAAGTTTGAAGTATTTTATTATATGTATAGTATTCGTTATTTCATAAACTGCAAAAATTAAATAAACTAAAATTATTTTATTATAAAAATCTCCTTAACTTGAGCTGGTCTGGTCCGTAAAAAAAACATTTGAATTTTAGTGGTCCGCCACGATTAATGGGTTGAGAAACACTGACCTAGATTTAAAGAACCTTGTCCATGAATCATTGTAATGAAATGCATTTGCCACTCGTTACATTTGTGTAGCAGTGAGGCGTGCAAGAAATTGTGTCGAACATGCGAAGATTTGGCAAGAAATATTTACAATTTTTTTAAGGTTGATAATTTTACTTAAATTTTTATAACAATTCTACTTATTTTTATCTTTTTAGTCAAGCAGCAAGAGACAACATGAATTCGTCCAATTTCAAAAATTTACTGAAGTTTATATTCACAAAACTTTACATCCAAGCCAAACAAGATGTCTATCAGTTGCGGCAGTGGTTGGTAGAATATTGGAACAATGGAATCCATTACAATTATTTTTCAATGAAAAATATCTGCAAGAACGCCTCATTGCTGCAGAGCAAATTCATCAAGGCTTAAATGACCCAAGTGTTATATCTGTATTTTCAAACAGACAAGGTTATAATTACTGATTTACATAATGCAATGTTGAATACCTACAAAGAACTTTTGTCATGTTATATGCAAAGTTCTTATGTAAACAATACAGACATTAACTTAATTAAACCTGATGATTGTAGACATTTTTTACCTAAAAACAATATATACCATGGTATACAAGTCTTCAAAGAAATTAAGAAACTTGACATTCAGCAACAATAACATTTATTAAATTATTTTTATGATGGATGCCTCCAATTTTATGTCACATTATGTACAAAAATAAGAAAACAGGACGAGCTTGATAATGGTGTTTTATCCTGTCTACACATTTTTAAACCTGAAAATGCTATGAAATCAGAAATAAGAAATAATGTTCCAACGTTACAACCAATATTGCAGAACTTGGAAAGATTAGTTCAAAAAGATATGGAACAATTTACAGATGATGAGTGGCTATCATTACCAAATTATACAGGTGTCCGGAAATAACGTTCGTATACATTAATAATTCTACAGCTAAAAATATGAAGAAAAGTTCATATGAACATATGTCCGGAAATGCTTCCCAAAGGAGCTACAGCTCTTTGAAGTTGATACACATGGTGTGGTTTTTTAAAATTATTTCACTTATCCTACAGAGTAAGATGTTGAATTTTGGAACATCCTCTATTATTTACATAAGAAATATGGTGATGGTAACCAAAATGATCTACGATGAACAGGTTTGGTACAGAGGCTGAGGAGCGCATTTAAAGTCCTGTATTTTTTTTGGTTGATAATTTTTGAAAATCTGATCTCAAAATTGGAATGTTTAGACAAAAATACAAAAAAAAGTTACTAACATACGATGTCCTACCGTGCACCCATTTCGAGAAATTCAACGATTATGCAGTACTGCACAAGATTTTATGTTCAGAAAATCTCTAAATATCGTAGTAGGTTCGCGCCATATTATTTGACAATGGGCCTATCCACTTTTTCCAAAGTATAGGTTTTTTTGGGCGGAATCCATTCTCTAAAAGGCGATGATAATATATATCAAGGTTTTAGAATTTATTTTTACGGTATTACGTCAAATAACGATCTTAAAACCTATATTTTTGAAATGCGATTCATAACGTGACCTGTTGATGACGTCGAAGCGTTAATTGATCGCTCATTGGCTGAATCCGTCGGCCATGCTGAAATTCCCTGTGAAGTTGGTGTTGTTTAAATTGCCACAGATTTAATACAGTACTTTATAGTAGGCAAACGAAAAATCTGACGCAAAGATATATATCCATCCTTTTCTATTATAGGAACTCGTTGTACCTATCTCTTTCTAATAACCTAGTAGTTATCGTTAAGAAGTCGGTGGACAAATTATTTTTCTTTGTTATTAATGTGTGTATTATTTGCTATATACTCCTCAAAAGTTCATATAAGGAAGTAAACAACACGTAAATACGCAAAAAATAACCTAGCCATAAAACACATATTATCATTAGCATCTGGTGATTTCCGCCCGTAAACAAACCGTTTTGCCGTACAACTTCAGACCATTTGAACGGATTTTTTTGGTAGAGGGGATCGAACGCTCTGACGTCACACAGTACCTTGTTTAAACGCTCTTTTAAATTGGCCGACTTTATGATTTTTTTCTAAACGATGGGATAAGCTATGAGAAAAACGCAAAAATACGGAGGAACTTTTTTTTTCTGCTCTATCCAATGCAATAAAAATTGAAAAATGGTGGACAGGCCCATTAGTATGTGTCACTCCCTAATAAAAAATAATCATAGAAAAAATAATATATACTATAGAAGGTCAACTCCCACTATTTTGCTGAAATCAGTTTGCAGTTAGTAATCCGCCCGTGACATTCGATTTGGCGCTCTAAGCAAATTAATGCCCTCTACCGAAATACCCCAAACTATCAGACCCGCGAAATTTGAAATAATTCTCCTACTTTTTTTACTATTGAATTTTAGTATTTCATCTATGTCACAACAATAAAAAGAAAAAGAAATTAAAATATGCAACATATTTTATTAATTTTTAGATCATTTATGAAATTAATACAATTATTGTTGTATATCACCCTTACTCAAACATTTTTTGACGCAATATTGAATGCTATTAATCTAACTCCGTCTTCCGGAGCCTCTAAAACCAACACTACCGCATATTCACGAATGACATCCCATCACAGCGACAGGCGCTCAACTAGAAAAACGGACGTGACCTTATTAATTTTTGATTTCCACATTTAACTGGATATAATTACTACTTACCAATGTATTCTTTCATTTATGAACGTTTAGTAAACGCAAGGAGGCCAAAGAAGTTAAATTCATTCAAATTCTTTTCAACAACAAAAAGTTAGAGAGCAAAAAATCAAACGAAGTAAATAGTAATAGTAAACAAGAATTTACGTATTCATGGAAACGTCTTTCATCCGTCCTTCTATAAATTTGTCATTTTTCAAAACTTGAATAGTAGCGCCAATCTGACAAAAACGGATGGATTACGTACTCAATAATAAACCGATTTCAGTATTTTGCGCGGAGTTGACCTACCCTGAAAATAATGATAAAAACCTAATATTATAAGCAAAAGCAAGTACATAACTAAACAGGAAAAGATCTGTTTAAGCAGAAACACATAAAGTGTACTCGATTTTGTTTATAAAATTAAGTATTTATCATTATTTTTTATTAAGGAGTGACACATACAGTATGCAAAACTCGCATTCGTACACCTACCGAAAAATTAGAAAATCACGAATTACTCAAGAAAGGTACTACAAGTTTCAAATATTTTTGATAATTTATTTTACTTAGGAAAATAAAAACAAAAGTAGATTTGTTGGTCACCTATGTAGCTCGGCTACTAACCGCTAAATGGCATTTTATTCACAGTTGGGAGCAAAAACCATATTCGTACAGGTGGCAGAATTGTATTTTCGACTACATAGCTGACGTTATACCAGATTTGTAATCGTGTTATTTCTCATTTTATCTGTTAGGCACTGTTTGTCCAAAAAATTTCAAAGTCAGGTGAATTATTATGTACATTTTGGAAAATTCGAAATGGGTCGAAAATCAGCTGAACTTTCTGAAGAACAAAGAAAAATAACAATAAATTTGTATATAGAAGGAAAATCATTGCGCAAAATTACAAAATTAATTAAGCGCAGCACTTCTACTATACAATACGTGGTGCAAAATTATATAAAGACCGGTCAAGTTAACAAAGCACGACGAAATGTAAACCGATCGAAGCTAACAAGAAGACATTGTTCATTCATACGCCTTCAAATCCGTAAGGATCCTACTGTAAGTGGTGTGGCACTGGCTGTTAGCCTTGAACAGGATTTTAGAATTCGGGTTACCCCTTAAACCCTGCGAAATTACATTAAAAAATGTGATTTAAAAGTCGGTATGCTGTTAGAAACCCAATTATAAGTAGAATTAATAAACAAAAACGGATTGCATTTGCAAAGAATTGCCAAAATAAGGACTTTAACTTCTGGAAAATGGTAATTTTCACTGATGAGTCTAAATTCAATATAAAAATATCAGATGGACGAGTAAGAATTTGGTGAGAGAAAAACACGAGCCCATATCCACATAATCTAGTACCTACGTTCAAACATGATGGGGGTTCGATGATGGTATGGGGGTGTTTTTCAACGGCAAGAGTTGGAAATCTTCATTGCATCGATGGAATATTGACTGCGAAAGGATATATAAACATTTTGAAAAAGAATTTGAAGCAAAGTGCAGAAAAATTAGGATGTTTATGAGATTTTATCTTTCACAGGATAATGATCCGAAGCATACCGCGTTAGATACTAGACTTTGGATCTTGTATAACTGTCGAAAATACCTCAAAACCCCACCCTAAAGCCCAGATCTCAATCCTATTGAGAACTTATGGTCAATATTCAAGAAGAAATTGAAACATTACGATATTAGAAACATAATCGACTTAAAAAAGCGTTGAAGACTGAATGGGCTAAAATACCACCTGAATTAACAACTAAACTAGTAGAATCGATGCCGAAGCGTCTAACTGCTGTTCTTAAACAAAAAGGCTACCCAACAAAATATTAATATTATTCCAAATGTATAAGTTTCTTAGTTAAAACTTAAGTTTGTACTGTACGAATACGGTTTTTGCTAACAAACTGTGAACAAAATGCCCTCTTGCGGTTAGTAGTCGAGCTACATAAGTGACAAACAGATCTAATTTTATTTTTATTTTTCTAAGTGAAATAAATCATCAAAAATATTTGAAATTTGTAGTAACTTTCTTGAGTAATTCGTGATTTTCAAATTTTTCGGTAGGTGTACGAATACGAGTTTTGCATACTGTACTAATTGTCAAATAATATGGCGCGAATCTACTACGATATTTAGAGATTTTTTTGAACATAAATTTTGAGATCAGATTTTCAAAAAATTATCAACCAAAAAAATACAGGACTTTAATTGCGCTCCTCAGCCTCTGTACCAAAACGTGTTCATCGTAGATCATTTTGGTTACCATCACCATATTTCTTATGTAAATAATAAGGGATATTCCAAAATTCAACATCCTACTCTGTAGGATAAGTGAAATAATTTTAAAAAAACCACACCGTGAGTATCAACTTCAAAGAGCTGTAGCTTCTTTGGGAAGCATTTCCGGACACATGTTTATATGAACTTTTCTTCATATTTTTTTTTTGCTGTAGAATTACCCTCTTCAGTATACAAACGTTATTTCCGGACACCTGTATATTTAACCTTCCAGTACACGCGCTTTTTTTTGTTCGCGCGACCACACGCTACGGACTGTTAGTCCGGGTTCGGAAAATAAATAAGAGAGGGAGCTGATACGAAATAAAAAATTGTGTTAAGAAAAACAATTTAATTCTTTTTATTTTTAAAAACGTAAAAAATATATAATATAAGATAGAATATAGAAATTTTATAGAAAATTTCTATAGAAATTTTTTCGGACCAGGTAAATACATTTTTAACGCTTTCTTTTTTTTTATTTTGGCATATTCTTTTCCATTTTGACAACATGCCATTTTTTAAAGTAAATAAATGATTGTTTCCTTCCGATGAATCTTCTAAAGAAGCGAAGTAATCTTCATCATCAGAAATATCTTCTTCAGTGTCCGAATTATCGCTTCTCTCCTTCAAATCGTCTTCTTCATTTTCATCTTCCTCATCTTCATATTCTGAAACGTTGTTGTCCAATAATAGGTTTTCATCCTCTTCCTCCTCATTATTGGATAACAAGTTCTTGTTCCTTTCTTCGTTATAGCTCATATTTTCGAAATAACCGATTTTGAAATTGAATTAAAACTCAACACATAATGACATTGACAGATAATAAAATGTCGGTAAGAAAGAAATTTATCAAAAGAATTATGGTCAGCGCAAGTTCGAAATAACACTAATAGATGGCGCTCAAAATCCGGACTGAGAGTCCGGTAGCGTGTAGCGAAAGGTTAATAATGAAGAGGATATAAAGGTTAATGTAGAAATCGATGTACTTTGGCATAAATTATATAATTATAGAAATGATGGACAGGAATATGTATTTAAAAATCTAGCCACATTTGTGTTTAATATTTTATCACTACCTCATTCAAACGCTGCTTGTGAACGTCTTTTTAGTAGTGTAAACCAAGGTCAATAGAGCAATGGTATAAGGTTGTCCAACTCGAGTGGCGTCGTGTTTAAAGGGAGAGAGGCGGGCGTGACGTCACGCTTGTCCGCCGAGATGAAATTTTTATCAATAATTCTTACAACAAATTTAATAAAAAGGAATTTTTACATATTTTGAAAATAATGATAATTTACTGATAAAAAATGATTTTTAGTGGATGAATTTTTTGTTTTTCCTTTATACTGAAAATTTTTCTTTTAAAATGTTGATTTCTTTTAAAGTCTGATTTTTGTATTTAAACAATTTATTCTAATAAATAGCCTTTGTTTAATATAAACTTTAATTATGTGATGAAAATTCTCAAGAAAATGTGAAATAATTTTTTTACACAATTTTTTTACTGTTTCTTTTCTGTGGTTAACATTTTCCCCTAAATATTTTTTAAATTCCTCTTCCAAATTTCCAATCAGTACTTTAAAGGCAATACGTGAAATAATAACGTGAAATTTACAAACAACGCGTATATCGCGCGGACGGCTAGGACAAGGATGACGTCACATAATCGAGAACTTGGGTATGTGAGGGGAAATTTTGCATGCAACATGGGAAGGATAGGGAGTTGGACAACCTTATAAGCATTACTCTAATGACCTTGGTGTAAACAATATAAAAACAAAGAAGCGAAATAAGCTAATAACAGGAACTATTAATGGCTTGTTATTAGCAAAAGCGTGTGTGGCACAAAATAATAATTGTGTAGAATTTACACCGGACAAAGGCATGTTATCAAGAATGACCTCGGCAAATTTGTATCAAAAAAAAGGATAATATGTCTGAACTTATAGACTCAGATGAAGACGAGTTCGTCATAGAATAGCCCTTTATTTATTCGTTAATAAGTATATATTTATTATTTTTATTTTATAGTTGTTTTTTTTTCACTTATATTGTTTTTAATTATTTAGTTTACGAAGTTTTATTAGTTATATATTATGTTTATGGGACAATACATACGTATATGTACGAGATGTTTCATTTTTTTTCTTCAACAGGACTTTTTATGATCAGCAATGATGAAAAATGGTTGTTAACATTTTTTTAAATACACTCATTTCGTAATATTTTTTTGTTTTATTTTTTCGTTATCAGAGATTAAAGTTTTTTTGATATTTCGAAATTGCCTATAGGTAGGGTATTTTTTGGTGAAATACAGTAATTTCTGTTGACAAGTACGGTACTGTTGCCGTCGCCGTGTGGCAACACTGCCTTCGTCCCTCTCCACTCAAATAAGGCGCTAAACGAATTTGATAACGTTATATTATGAACTCTATACACTGATGTTGGTTGAAGAGAGCAAAAGCAATCGTTGGGAAAATCCAAAAGAAACCTCTTCTTCTTTTAAGTTTGAGATTATCTATAAGAATCTCCCAAGATCCTTACACGTTAAGATCAGCTGTTATTCGATTGGAAAAAGGAAGCAAAATCGAACACGATGACTAACGAGTATTGTCGGTTGTGTTCAAGCAACAATAACGTTGTAAACATTTTCAGCAAAGAGCTAATAAACTCTGACAAACTAGGAAAGTACATCTTTATGTGTTCCGGCGTAAAGGTAAGTTTTTTTATTCACCCTAACCTCAAATTCTTATTACATATACAGGGAGAATCAAAAAAAAACATTAATAAAATATTTTATTTTAATATTTTATATTTACGTTTTAGATTTCATCCAATGATGTTATAACAAAATACGTTTGTCATATCTGCTTAGAGACGATAAGAAAAATCATGATATTTAGAAAAGATTCCATTAATAACGATTTAAAACTAAAGGTAAAAATTAATTATTGTTAATTTTTTTTAATAATTTTTTTTTATTTAATGTTTCAAATAGTACATTATGCTTGGAGAAAACAACAGAAATAAAAAGAAAATGAACGATATAGACATTGATGTTTTTAATTTTCTACCGTCTTTAGAAAAAGAGCCTAAAATAAAAGAAGAAAATGTAAATGAAAATAGTGATTTAAACGTTGATAGTGTGAATTTAGATGTTATTGAACATAATAATTCCGAATTAAATATGCCAATAAACGTTTCATTTAATGTCGATATTTTTAAAATGTGCGAAATGGAGGAAAACCAAGAAAGAGAAGAAATTGAAATTAATACAGAGGAATTTGAAGATTCAATAGTTAAAGAAGAGACCGTCGTTATGGCACTTGGTTTACCAGAGGATGTAGAATTAAGAAAAAATGAAGAAGAAATGTTAAAAAAAGAGTTTATCTCGAACGATGAAGAAGACTGTTTAAATAAATTAAATGAGGAAACTTTAAATAAAAAAGAGGAAGGAAATAAACTGACAAAGAGAGAAAATAAAATTAAGGATATGATAACTAAAGAAGTAGCTATTCTTCTGGAAGACTGTTTATTAAAGAAAAATAAATTAAAAATACAAACTTCAAATAATAATTTAAATTTAAATGTAAACACAAATAAGATTGATTCTCATTCGAATGAAAAATCGGATGTAAAAAAGCGTAAGTTTTTCGATTCGGATGAAGAGAAGTATAAGTGTCCCGAGTGCGGAAAATACTTTCAGGCGGCCCGGAGCCTTACGTTGCATCGACGTATTCATTCAGATATGAAACCATATGAGTGCACTAAGTGTGGGAAATGTTTCCGGCGAAACGAAGGTCTGAAAGAGCATCAGTTTGTCCATTCAGGTAAAAAACTTCATAAGTGCCCCAAATGTAAGAAGAAGTTCGCGCGTAAAAAGTTGCTAAATCAACATATGTTTAGTCATTCAAATGTGAAGTCCTTTGAGTGTCCAGATTGCGGGAAGCGTTATCAATTTAAAAGTGGTGTCACTAAACATCGGCGTATTCATTAGGCGTATTAATTATTTCGAAACATGTAACATGTGATTTTCTTGAAAGAGCTTCATCTCCTGTGAAGAAATCGTTACTTTGAATTTTGTTAATGTTACCTTAATTTATCGAATTTGGGTTGTAATAATTTAGAAAATTTTTTGTGGCTAAACCGTTTTTCCAACTAAAATTTTGTAAGAGAGAAAATAATTTCTAAATTAATATAGTTATTAAAAAAAATGATGGAAACTTATACAGGATGGTTAAATGATTTGGATGGATGACTTATAATTGGAGTGTAACTAATTGGAGGATAACTAATTAGGACCATAGTTAGTTCGAATTTTCAAATTGTTGGGATTTTCGAACATAACCCAGGAAAGATTTATAGGTATAAATAAAAATAAAAAATGTATAGATCTAAAAAATATAATTTGGTTCAATAAACATATAGTAACATACTATGTAGTATTAAAAATTATTGCATACTTAATTTAAAACTTAATTTAATTTAAAACTTATTTTAAAACAATCACTGATTTTGGTCTGAGTGAGCGTTGAAACTCTTTTTCTAGCTGCCAAGTCCTTCATTCGTCTTAATACTAAAAGTTTGACTTCATTGCATTCCAGCTGTGCTTCGAACCAAGACATTGCTGTCTCCAATGCAGTGAATACTTCAGCGAAGGTAAACTGTTCTAACAAATGTTATCTGTAGAATGTTCACTTTCACTGCTGTCTTGATCTTCAGACGCATCCACTGTAGAAATAATGTCAGTATCATTGAAGATTTCATAGCTCAGGTCATTTTTGTCAATATACAACCATTTCGCAGCATCAAACTAATTACACTTGTGAAAACCAAGAACTAACTGGCACAGTTTTGTCACATCTTGTTGTCAAGCATTTCAACTTCATTTTCACTATTCTCTTCTCTAATTTCATCTTGATTGTCAACCCAAAGCTTATTCCATGCTTTTTTAAATTCTCTTGGGAGTAAGTTCCACGAATCACTTAGCGTACAACGAATCCTTTAAGTTTAGCTTTTTGGAAAACTCTAGAACGCCGTTTTCATTACTTTCACTTAAAAGAAGTCTAAGATTGTATTTTCTATACAATCTCTTTAATTTTGCAATTACACTTTGGTCCATTGGTTGAATTAGTGGGGTTAGGTGGGAGAAACATCACCTCAAATTCGTCATCGATTGGGTTTAACATTTCAATGGACGAGTGTGTTAGCGCATTATCCCTAATTATCAACACTTTTCCTTAAAGATTTTTTTCTTTTCGCAAATTTTTCACATTTGGTATGAACACATTTTTTTTACCAGTCTGTAAATATGTTGCTGTTCATCCAGGCACTTTTTTGTGCTCTATAAATAACTGGAAGGCTATGTTCTTGAAACACCTTGGTTTTTTACTCTTTCCAATTACTAATAGAGGATGAGCATGATCTCCAGTAGCGTTTGCACAAACCAATAATTCGCTCTTTACTTACCTTAAATCCTGGAGCCGCTTTCTCTCGACAAGGTAAGGATTGTTATGGCAGAGCTTTCCAGTTTATTTTAGTTTCGTCGCAGTTATAAACATCTTCTCTAGCAAAGCCACAATTGTTTATAAAATTCAAAAAATTGATTTTGAAAGATTCTGCAACAGAACTATCCGAAGATAATCCCCTTGAATAGTAAGTTCCTTTATGCCATGTCTTGATTTGAAATTTTTTTAACTAACTGGTACTGGCTTTAAAGTCAGCAGGACCTCCTAACTGTTGATTAAAAAAGGGCTTTTTCGCATAGCAAGGGCCTTGAAATGGATTTGCCTAAACATATGCTTTGAGTAAACCACAAAAATACAGCATCCTTTAACGATTTATCTTTTACACTTCGTATAGTTTTTCTTCGTTTGGATCCATTTTCCGAATCCAATTTGGATGCAAAATTCAAAGTTTCAGGTATTATAGAGCTTAATGTACTATAACCCGAAATGGAGCTGCACCATGAAGAGAAAGATGTAAGATACTCGGCAATGTTATGGACCGGCGGCTTACTCTCCCACCTTTCTCTTCGTGGTGCAGCTCCATTTCGGATTATGGTATATTGTGGTATTCGGGTTGAATACATCAAACTGGAATAACTTTCCCCTGTGGCTAAAAACCGAAGAGTTGTAAAAACACGATCTTCTACACTAATGCAACTTCTTAAATGTGTATTTTCTCGTCCAATAAAAACAGCAACTTTTGACACAATTAATCGAAAGGTCGCAATATTCATTCTTAAGTAACTTCTGTAGCATGACGTGTCTTCAATTCTCAATTCCTTTAAGAGGTTTTGATGCATATCCAGAACTTCACGTCTCAGCATTCATGGTTTAACCGATACACGCTTTCTCTGTTTTCTTTTTTGTTCAATTTTTCGTTTATTAATATTACATAAATTGTCAAAATCGAACTAATTGAAGCCCCACAAACATAGAACAGTTGTTCATCCACTTTAGGTAAAAATATTATGACAACAGACGTAAAATATTATATGTAGCGTAATACCAGTTTATAAATTTCATAAATATCTTTTATGAAAGCTTTTATAAAAGATCTTTTATAAAATCTTTGATAGTGTAATAGCGCCCTAAATAATATCTTGTTATGTGAGAACTGCAATAGATTGCAATTGAGATAAGCTGTTTTTAAATAATACCGATGTATATCAGAATGCGATTCTTTATGAAAATAATGTATTTTTATTGTGCGTTCGTGATGAGAGTTTTGGATGTCGATTATAGGATCTATTAACTCACAATGATAAGAAACAACAACTATAACACTTTTATTTTATATTGAGTGTTTTGTTATTGTATCGATTATTGAGTCATTTATCGCACGAAGAATAGTTTTTTCTAGTTTTTATACTTCAAAGTCTATTAAATCGTAACGATAAGAAAGATAAGAGTTATTACTTAAAGGTAAGAATCTAGAAAACTAACCATGTAGTAATAATTTGGAGAGTTAAATAAAAGTTTAATTGTGGTGGTTTTCATAATTTACTAAACAAGATGAATCTTCGAATTAAAGACGATCAACATTTTAAAACAGCTTTTGGTGAAATGGATTCAATGAGAAAGTAAGTAATTCAGTAATCGTTGGTGTTCGTTACTTTTTATTTCTTTTAGAAAGGGTTTGTACTGCGATGTGACATTGATAGCGAAAAACAAAGAAATTCGGGCTCATAAAATCGTTTTAGAGTCTTGTTCGGAAACTTTAAAAAAAATCTTTTCTGGAAAGAGAGAAGAACTCCGAATAAATTTGAGGCAAATAGAGGGAAAAATTTTAGACGTTTTAATTGATTATATCTATACGTCCGAAATGGAAATTTATAGAACCAATGTTGAGGTAACTTTTTTTAATATAAATATAGAATAACTTGATAAGATTAATCAACCAAACAGTTTATTACATTTTAAAAAATATTTATCTTGAAATCTTTTATTTTTTAGAATTTATTAATAGGAGCAAATATTTTGCAATTAAAACGTATAACAACGGAGTGTTTTAGATATTTAAAAAATAACCTAAACGTAAATACATTACTTAAAATTCTTTCAATTGCACAAGATCAAAGCTATATGGATTTATTAAATGAAGTTCAAGTCTTTATCAATGAAAACATTAAGTACATTTTTAAACATAATCAAAATTTTAAAAGAGTTTATTCGAAAATTTATTTTTTAGTGAAATAATGAATACCCAAGAATTTTTTAATCTTTCAGTAGACGAACTCACGAGATTAATTTCCAAAGATACTCTTGAAGTTCGATCGGAGGAAAAAATCTATGAAGGAATTATATCTTGGATAAAACACGATTTAACCACTCGAAAGGAATGCCTAAGCTTTTTAATGAAACACGTTCAGTTAACATTAATTTCTCGAGATTATCTAGCACAACATGTTATAAACGAACCACTCATTAAAGAAGACCTTGAATGTAAAGATTTAATTATAAACGCTTTATTAAGCGAAAAAGTTCCTGAAATGTACACATTTAAAACGAGACAACGTGAAAAACCTTCTCAAGTTTTACTTATTGTGGGTGGTTGGAGTAACGAAACTAGTGGGACGTTTGAATTTTACGATTTGAAAACGAATTGTCGGTCACAAATTTATACTACGCCTTCAGAAACTGAACGATGTAGTTTAGTAGTTGTAAATCGAAAGATATATGTCCTAGGAATGAATGTTATAAACGAGTATGATATTGCAAACAATTCTTGGAGAAATTCGATTATAATAAATTCACTGAATATGTGTTATGGTGCAGGTATTTTAAATGATTGCATTTATACTTCTGAGGGAAAATTTGATATCAGTAATCAAAAGTGGAGTTCTATAGCGCCCATGTCTGCTGGAAGACGTTGGCCTTCAGTTGGAGTACTTAACGGTCTTTTATACGCTGTAAATAATTAAAAATCATTATTTTGTAAAGATGTTTAGTAAACTTGAATGAATATTCTGAAGGTGCAGTTTTTTCATCGGTGCTTTTTAAATTTTATGTAAAAAAAACAGTTTTCATTTTGTGTTTATTTAAAAACATAATGGCAGTAATCTTAAAAAATGAAAACATGCACCAAATTTTGTTGTTTAAGTCACAAAAGAAATCTCTTTGGTTTACGGACCTTTACGAAATATTTTACAATTATTTATTATGTGTGTTATAGCTCATAATATTGTTATCGATATTTTTTTTAAAGGTAGGTGGTCGTAATCTTTCCTGCTCAAAATTAGTTGAATATTATGATCCTAAATTAAACGTTTGGAAACGATGCTCGGACTTAATAACTGGTCGTAGATGTGCTGGTAAGATTCTAATTTAATATTTTCTTAAAACTTATTTTAATTGAAAAAAATTTTAGCTGTCGGAATTTTACATAATGAAATGTATGTTATCGGAGGATTTGGCGGAGATAAATGTTTAAAGTCTGTAGAGTGCTATTCACCGAAAAATAACAAGTTTACACAATCGGCTTCATTGAATATCCCAAGATCTCGTTCGACTGCAGTTCAATTTAACGATAAGCTTTATGTTATTGGTGGAGATAATGACAGCAACATATTCGATACTATTGAGGTTTATTAATAAACCTCAATCCCGCCGTAAAATTAATAAATGGGAATTGTTACCAACTACCATGAACGTCGCTAGATCTCGTCATGGAGCTGTTATTATTTGACAAAATAATCGAATTTTAAGAATAAAATTTTGATTTAAATCCGTTTATTTTCAAACATCCATTCATTTGACATAATACTATTACGTTTTTACCCTTTCTGTGATTTTCCGTATAGAAACGAAATTGTTTTTAATCCGTTTATTTTGTTTCAATTTTAGATTTTTTTTATATTTGTTTCAACAGCGAAAATCCGGAAATTAGATTCCTATTCCTTTCCAACAATCTTATTATTTTATCTTTAAATAAGAGATAGCGTGTTCTACATCTTTTGGTTTTGAATGAAACTTTCTTATTGATTCGATTTTTTGAAATTTTAATTATAAGTATATTTAATCTGTCTCTGGCAGATTTTCTTCCTCTTTCACGGTGTTAACGTGACTGTATAACCTTCGACGAGAATTTAGTTTTTATGTAGTCATATTGGTTTAATATTTTGGTAATTATTTTAAATCATTTAATTGGGGATTTTTCATTGAAACTGAGTATTAGAATAAATTTGTAAATCTTTTTTGAATTCCGGTTTTACCGGATTCATTTCGCATTCCCTTCTATAACTGAACATTTTTAATATTTTTATTTTCTGACACTTTTGACATTTTTGATCATTTTTAACACTTACCGTCCTTTTTGACACTTTTATACCTTAACAGGTTGACTGTCACGCGCGTTTACAAGGAAAACTCCGTCAGGCCACGTGTACCGCTGTACAAATCGTATTCTGCTATAATCTCTCGCTCCGTTTGTTTCCATGGTATCATGTTTGTTTTTCTTGTTGTTACTTCACCTTTAGTTGTCACCTGGTCATTGTACAAGATCAGTTTGATTCTTTGTCGAGTAACCAGTAGTATAACTTAAAATCTTTTCACCAATTCATTATGCTCAAGCACGGGATGTACATGGGCGATGAAAATTTACTCTGGCAAATCAGCTGATGGTGGTAGAGGAACGGGATTGGCACACAATGTATACCCTTTTCGCGGAAAGATGTCTCATGCGTCATTAATTAATTATATTATCCTAGACTACTATTTTCGGTTTTCGTCTCTATCTGACATATATGATTAAATAAAGAAAAAAATATTTGACATATGTCGAGAAAACGACGACAACTAATGACGCATGAGACATCTTTCCGCGAAAAGAGAGTACATATGTTTTCAGCTTCCACAGAAACTTTTCTACCAAGGACTAACATTGATAAGTTTTACACGAGTACTCATAACTCGAGTTATGAGTTAGCGATATCATGCCTAAACCGCAAAACTCATGTGGTGGGAACACTTAGGAATAACAAAAAATCCTCCCCAAAAGATATTCTCCATTGCAAACTAAGAAAAGGGGGATGGTATCCAAAGAAGATAATAACGGGATTGTGGTGCTCAAATGGAAAGACACGCGGGATGTAAGAATTTTATCAACAAAACACGCTCCTCTCATTTGTACCCAGTACACAAAAAATCGTAGCATCCGTGCTATTTCTCCAAGTCAACAGACGTCTGCAACACTGAAACCACTAGCTGTTGTTGAATACAATGCGGGAAAGTGTGATATAGATTATTCCGACAAAATGGTTTCTTATGTCACCACAATTAGAAAAGGAATCAAGAGACAAAACAGAATGTAAATATTAGAATATTTAGGGAATTATTTGAGTTGACTGAAAATACAACAAATCTTTGTCTTCGTCGGAGTCAGCATAATGTCGCCGTTCGGAAAAATGGCTTTGGAGGAAGCATTAGATGTGCGTGCAAAAAATGTTATGCAGACAAAAGATGTCGAATGGGTCGATCAGAGAGACTACTTCCTCTATAAAATATCTTTTCAAACGCATACGAATATATCTCGTAAAAAGTCAAATAATCGTCACCCGTATTAGGGTGCGTCACCCGTCGCTTGATCAGAGACTTTACTGTCACCCGAATGTGAGTGACGTGGTAGTTAACGTGTTAATAAAGTGTATAGACGTTATAAATATATGTAAGTAGACAAATCAAATGAGACACTCAGGAGACATCTTTCACCGAACGGAGATTATACAGGGTGGTCCGTAACTAATGGGACACAGAGTAACAGTGCATTCTTCACGTCAAAACATTAGTATTAGCAAAATTTATCTTAGTTGAATTGTTAATAATAACAAAGATAGAGACTGTTAAAGTTAACATTCTAATTTCGTTTTTCTTCAATAATTTCCCTTATATTTAAAATATCTTTATGAAAATTGGTAGGACGCCGAATTTAAAAACGGGAAATACTAATTTGATACCCATTTTTGTCAAGATTGCAGAGGGCACTTTCTATACCAAACAATATTTTTAAAACTCTTAATTTTTTTATTTAGATTTTTATAAATTTTAGAGCTAAGAACGATTCAATGATCATTTTTACGCAAATTTGGTATACTTATGAAATCTCGCTAAAGTTGACCATTTCTGAAATAATCGGTGTTGATGTACAACCTGCAAAATTTTAATTAATTTATTGTTACTCAAGTAAGTACGCAACTCATTGTTGGTTGGATAAAGAAAAAATTAATTTGTTTACTCATTATGCTGCGTTTAATTTTAGGAATTATCATTCATGGAAGCTTGAAAATTATCATTTAACAAAAATCGTTTTAAAAATAACTGAAATTACTGCAAAAAAAACTAAAGTAGGATGTTAACTCGAAATACAGAACATTAGAGGTTACAGTGCAGTTTTTAATAAATAGGCTTTGAACAAAATTCTAAACCGAGGATATACAGGGTGTCGCAGCGAAGTGGACTAGTTGAATATCTCGGAAACTACAAGTCCAATAAATTTGAAATTTTATACGCCGATTTAATATATTGTAAACTACATTTGGAAAATATTTTCGGTCATCCATGACTTCCGGTTATACCGGAAGTGGTTAAGGAATTATTATTTTCGAACGCAATATTTATTTTTCGTTAGATTAGTTAATATGAAGATAATTTTGTTTGAAACATTTTTTTTTCTATCATTTCTCATTTCAGAGAAAAATATATTTTTCGTCATTATTTACGTTTGATTGGGGTAAAAAAATAGGTTAGCCATGAAAAAATAGCATCAATTTATAGGCGTAGCTATCTTTACTAAATTAATTAAAATTTTGCAGGTTGTACATTAACACCGATTATTCCAGAAATGGTTAACTTTTACCAACTAACCAAAACCCCTCGAACATGTCTTTAAGGGATCTCTCAGGATTCAACGGCCACCGGCGAGGCGATAAATTTTCCCGCCAACCGAATATAACCTTTTTCCAAGCCATTTACCAATCAGCCGAAAATAGGGAAGTCGAAAATTTCTTTCAAAATCCCGTTCTAATTCCACACCGTAATTCAATCTATAGCAACTTCCGTTTCGGACAAGTTTCTATCTCCCTTTTGAAACATTTAAAACAATTAGTTAAAATGAAATTTAAAAAAAGTCCTTTGTCTAGACGTTGTGGACATAACATATAGGCAAAACAAACATAATATTTGAAGTACTGAGACTCAGCTTATGTCATGTATCAAAATAAAAAGATTTTTAAGGGTTTAAATTAAGATAAATTTTAAATTAATATTTAGTAACAAAGAAAATTATTTTTAGAGTTAATAAAAAGAGAAATATTGACTTTTTTTTGATAGATGAGGAAGAAAATAAATTATATGACTTGCGTTTTGAGTGAAATATAACCCTGTTATTAAAAGCTGATCAGTCACAATTATACAATCACAATTATAAGGGGGTTGAATTACATTGGGAGACTTTGCAAGGTTAATTACTTTCTATTTTAATATGGTAGAACCTCGTTAATTAAACTCGTTATGTTAGGTTCGATCAAAAAATTTCGATAATTTTGGGATTTTTTTTTAATTGTTGAGAATAATTAGAAAAAATACGATTTATTTATTAAAAAATAGACATTTTAATTTATCTTTCCTGAAATTCACTTTTCTAAATTCCCGTAAATAAATTCACTGTATTTTTTTAAAATTTACTTTAAATCAATGGTTTTCTACACCTTGCATAATTCGAAAGGTGATGGATTAACGAAATTCTATTGTATTTAAATAAGTATTCAACTCTTTATTCTTGTCGTTTTTCGTATTAATATATATATATATTTTTTTCTAGATACTTATAATTCGCTAACCTCGAAAATTAAACTTCACGAAGCCAAAATAATATATCTAGGACTCTTTTGTATAATTTTACGGGGACCCATTAGCCTTCCCGAACTTTTAATACTGTCCCCTCACTTTTCCCTTCAACATTACAGGTTTCCCAGGTCATGTTAGGATTAAAATTACCAAAACTTTTACCATACTATGAAACTATCATGAGATTGAAGCCAAATCTCTAAAGGATTTATTAAAACTTTCTTTTCCCAAACATTTAAATAAAAAAAATATTTAATTAAAATAAATTTAAATAAAAAAAATATCTCTAATTAAAAAAATCATCTCATTATCCAACCATTTTGAATCGTACTTAAGAGTCCTCTTGAAAGTAAATTCATTTCTCCCGGTAGTAAGATTGTGAAGATCCGTTCTGAAGATGACGGTGTCGGCTTTGGTGAATTCGGCGTTCGTGCCCGAATAAAGTCCCGGCAAATCGCCTGGATTTCCGTTTTCGACCCATACGGCCATGGAATTGTCCATTGGGTCGTAAGGGCACTTTGCTATTCCTATACCGATGCCCGGTACGAAGGTGTTTTGACTTAAATGCGTTAGGTTCGCCTGAAACATATAAAATGGGTGAATTTCAGGTGAGGCGCGAGATTTGTATAAAATTCGGGTCGTTGTATAAAATCATAAAAGAGGAATTTATGGTGATGGGAATAAATTGTAAAATAGATCGATTTTTATCAAATATTTATGTTGGTTTCAGGTTTTGTATGTTTTATGATCGATATTAAAAGTTGATGTTTTATAAACTATTATAACTTTTATTATAAATCTTTACTTCGTCGATGTGAGGCGTGCATTCAAGCTGAAGGCGGACATTTCGAACAATTGTTGTAATTTTTAAACTTATTTTTTTATGTTACATTTTCATTTGCCTATTAAACTGTGTAAAATTTTCAAAGGCTTGTAACTCGTTAAGCAAAATGAATCGGACCCATATTCATATAACATCTTTTCCTTAGAATCGCATCACCTTTCATCTGCCAAAGTTTGCCATAGAGCTAATGAATCACCCTGTATATAATCTGATATAGAACATTATCAAAAACTATTATGAGAAAACTAGAAACTCAATGTTACTCTGCCTATAGATCCATATTGGGAGCGCTGAGATCATCCCCGACCAACGCCTTGACCGTTGAAGTGGGAGAAGAGTTTCGTTTCCGCAAACGAAAATTCGTTCAATTATTGTCGATTTATATACAAAATTAAGTCATTTTAAACAGGTAGTTTAATCAAAAACGTACATAATAACCCAATAATAGAATATAACGTTAGATAATGAACTCCAATAATCTCAAGTGTCCCGGGGGCGCTTATCGGCTTTAAATGTGAGATGGAAAAATACATTCAGGATAATTGGCCTTATCATATCATATTATGATAAGGTGTGCATATTATATTATGCACACCTTATCTACACAGACGGCTCGTTACAACATATCCCAAGAAGTGTGGCCTGTGGGATTTATTTTCCTACCTTACAGTTCCAGGAGAGCTTTCACTTACCAGAGCAGTGGTCAATTTTTTCAGCTGAAACATATGCGATATTAACAGCTCTAACTCATAAAAGAATTTCGATAGCAAGTCTCGTCTAAATCCTTATATAATTGAGTCCGTTAAGGCGTTATACTACCCATCAAAATATTTTTTTTTTCATTTTTTTTATTGGCTTAAATGATGCTTATAGTACCTAAGAATCATATCCAAAAACAATTTTGAATGATAAACGACTGAAAATATTTTTTTTAGCTTATTTTCGTAAGTGTCTGAGCACCGTAGAACGTTTGATATAACACCGCCGCGCCGATTTATTAAAACTTTAAACGGTTTTTTCTCGAAACTATGTTTTTCACACTTGCGTTGTCTGAAACTCAGTCAATTTTCATAAAATCTACTCAATATTTTAACTGTATCTTCACAGATAGATTATCTATCGAAGTACGTAGGGATTTTTAGATTGATAAAAAATTACATTTGTTATCAACAATTTATTGAAATTTTGTTGCCAAAAAGCGAAAAGAAACTTAAAATTGGTGCTAATTTGCGAAATGTCAAAAAAATATATATAACCCTGTGTACTTCCAAAGAAAAACTAATATAGTAAAAGAAAAAAAGTTACTTTTTGCTGTAGGTGGCGAATGAATGCTGAAACTGACTACGCAGCTTTCCTCTTCGGAAAAAACATACTTTCAAATAATGCAGTGTCTCAACACCACTTTATATCGAAAATTAAAACAAAATATATTTTTATATAGCTTAATACATGTGCAATAAATGTACGAAATTTCATTTTATGCCATTCATTAGTATAAATCGAAAAAAATCACAAAAAAAGTTCATTTTTTCAGTTCACTTGGATAGTATAACGCCTTAACTTAATTTATAGGACGAACGAAACTAACAGTAAGTCAGAATTTTTTTTTGGTGTAGGTTCCAGGTCATGCCGGACTGAAGGATAACGAAAGGGCAATATGGCAAACATGGGACACGAAAAGAATATGCTAAATGTTAAAATTCCTGTAGATGACGTATCTTACCAAATGAAATGCAAAATTAGTGAAGAATTGGCACGGATATTGAAGAGAACAAGCTTAATAAAGGGTATTCACTACGCCAGATGCCAACCCTCAGTACAAAACACTCCTTGGTTCAAGAAAGTTCCGTTTGTATCAAGACAATTTTATACCCTAATTATAAGACTGACAAGGAGACCTCACGACTTTGGAATCGGCGATTTTAATGAAAGTGGTATCAATCGATAGATATTGGTACATAGTACGAATGTGTAATATTTTACACATAATATTTTATTGCGCACTATTCGGCGGTTCGCGAATAAATTCACCCTTACAATCGCCAAAAAAGTTCGAGCGACTTACATGACAACGTTAGGCCACTTCCCTTGAGATCCTCCCGTAGCCAAAGGGCAGTCGACCGGCTTTCAAATGCAAACGTCGATGGTTCGAATCCCGACTAAAATAATTATTTTCTTCCTTCTGTCCTATAAAAACGATATAAAAAACTATTTTATTATTAACAACTTTAATTAATTGCTGCTTACGATGATGGTGAAATTACCATGACGGAGATAAACTCCGAATGAGACCACGCGCAAGTCCATCATGTGAACATAATAGTCGAGGAAAACTCAAATTCGTAAATGAAAACTGAACTTGTGTGTCGATGTGTTGAATAGCTTATCCAAAGCATATCCAACACATTATCGCGAAGGAAAAGTTCTTCCGGATCCGAAAAAAATTCCAGGGAGAGCGAGATTAAAACGGGAACTTTCCCTTAAGGGGGAACAACAGGGTAAATTTTTTGAAAAATCGTTTTTTTTTTTCTTTACGCAATTCGAAAGTATGTACCTTTTAGAATATTGTCCTACAATATTATAACAAAATTTGTACAAATAATGGAATTATAGCTCTTTTTCTATTCGCGCGCACGAAGCCATTACTTGAATACGAACATAAACAACCATTGTTACAAAATGTTATCGATGCTATTACTCCTATTTCTATGGATTTGTCCAAGACGGAGTTGCTTGAGCGCTGTATAGGCGGATTTAGAAGTTACTCCGAAGTTACTCATTTGGAAGTTCACTCCGAAAATGTTGTCAAGTCGGGCAGTTATTGTGCAAATTGCTACTTATTTGACGGTTTCCAATTTTAATAATGGAATGGCATCTTTATTAAAGGTGGCAAATGAAATACAAATCGAGATTAGTCCCCAAATGTACGCATTTTGTACAGCTAAAGACCAACACCGTATAAGTCGAGCTCAAGTGCGTTAAATTTCAAGTGTTTTAGACAATTCAGACAACAAGAAGAAAGTCGAATTATGTTCTAAAAATTCTAAAGACCTTTATTATGGAGCAGGAATCGATGAATTGTGGTAACTCTTAAAATTTCCTTCATTATATCATCTAGAACTAAACTTAACTTTTTAAATGCGTTTTTCTCACAGTAAAATCTTTTTAACCTGTTGTCACAATTTCTTTACCAACGAGAATCGCATTCAAATTTTATTGAGACGTCCTCAATCTATATAAAATTCCCTTCAGTTAAGCGTACGGATTTTTATTTGTATTAATATTTGCTGCCTCTTTTCGCCCTGGAAAGACTAATTATTTTATCGATTTTCTTAACTTTTTTTTGCAGATGTGCCATTTTAAGAGCAATTATTATTTTTTAAATCGGGTACGCTTAAGGCTGCGGACTCAGGCCCGAAAAAGTTTTTCCAACAATTAGCTGTAACCGATTGAGATATCAAAAAATTTTTCAAACGAAAGTTGTCTGATAATGAAAAATCTCTGCTTGCTCTAAGAGATATTTGAGCAATTATTGTTAATAACAGAGATTATTAAGAATAATTTTTAAACGGACTTTGTGCCGGCAAAGACAAATATTTAACAAATTCTTTTTATATTTACCACTTTTTGATATTTTGCAAAATAAATGTGCAGCATTGGAAATTCCCACGGTACAATATCTCGAATTATTTCTTAATTCGGCCAGATAGCTCCGCCCTAAGAGAACATGTGGTGTGGCCGGCCGAGATGAATAGATGACGTCAGTTATTTGTTTTTTGTCCATTCTACTTTTTCATCCTCTACTGAGGATAAATACTTTCGAGAATGATTTGGAGCTCTGAGTTCACCGATTTTATTATTTATGAAAAATCTAATAAATGCCTTAAAAATGTTTAAGTTTTTGAATCAAGATGTTGTGTTGAACTAAAAAAAACTAAAATTGTTAAAATTTTTTAACAATTTATCAAGTGCTTTAATTCCATATTTTCTTGTTGTAAACTTTTCTACACACAAATATATATATAATAATTCCATACTTTTGCATTGTAATATTGTCCCATTTATTATCAATCTTTCCCGACAAATTTAATATTTTTCGAACCAGTGTAATCACCATTTTTACATCGTCGAACTTTTCATATTTATGATATTGCTAGCAATTATTCGTTATAGCGGATGTACATACAATTGTGACTTATTCTTTTATAAGGCAAACTGTACCCACTTATATTTTGTGTATGCCTGGTGTGGATATACCTTTATCTGCTGTTTATGTATTTGGGACCACTTGTTATAAACTGAAGATCTTATACTTTTTGAACATTCAGTTTTAGAATTGTAGTAACTAAACCTTGTGTCGTTACTTATTAACTGTAGAAGGTTTCAAAGAAAGTTTAGAATTATATAATACTAAATTCAATAAAGTAATTGGCGATGGTGACAATAGTGTCTATCGAAAATTATTGGAAGCGAGACCCTATGGATCACACTTGTTAGAAAAGATAGAGTGTGTGCCAATCATTCATTACGTAATTTGAATTAAAAAGATATTACGTAATTATTGCATTGGATTAAAAGAGCTATGTGGTCGAAAGTTTAGTTCACGGGGTATTTTTCTGTCTATTCGGCTGAGAAAATTATTAGAAGACAGCATAAAAAGGTTACGCACAGCTGCCGTTGCCGCTACAAAACATAAAAGACTTTATCTTTATTAGAAGACATAGAAGAAATAGGCTAATAGCATAAACCACGCATTTGGACAACATAAAAACTGTGACCAATATTTTTGCAAGAGCCAGAATATTAATGAACCAAATTCGGTACAAGATTTAATTAATTGTGGGTTGTACGATGACATAAAATCTTGCGTAAATCGTTTAATTTATCACACACACAGCTTAATTTTAAATATGTCTAACAATGTTGCGGAGTCCTGCAACGCTGTTGTTTGCAAATGTGTGGAGGGTAAAAGAGTTAATTCCTCGCAACGATTTGGTTTTAATTTAAGATGCAATATCGATCGCGTTTCCAAACGTAAATTGTGCAATGTTGGAAAGAGACAGAAAATAATTCAACCAGCTGATGAAAATTATAGTTTGGAAGAAGATATTCCCAACACATCTCCTACTTACTACACTAAAAGAAAAGACGAATTCTTAGACGAATTTCAGAAAATCGAAGAAGAAATTGCCGAAATGGAAATTAGAAGTGCTGGCCAAGGCAGAAGTCAATTATGGTACGAAGAAAGGGTAAAACATCTAACAGCTTCTAACTTCGGAAGGATTTGCAAAAAAAGAGAATCCACCAACTGTGCCAATTTAATCAAGCACATTATATGCTAAGGTTTTCCTACCACGAAAGCCATGTAATATGGGATTTAATGTGTGTAATTTATTCAGTGAAAATTCGGTGCTTTGTCACTTTTGTATTCAAAGTATTTTCTATATTCGATTTTTTGTCATTTTTTTTTCTCAAAATTAATATTAATAATTTTGAAATTTATTTACACTATAAAATAACGATTTGTAGCTGATTATTTTATAACATTTCTTTTATCGTGAATAGTTCATGTCGTATTATACCTATAAAATACCTAAATAATAGCGATATGTATCAAATAATCATACAATATTTCCATCTTTGTCTGTTTGACCACAAAAAACTCAACTTTTATTCATACATTCATTCCTCGATAAAAGATAAATAAACACATGAGTTCTGAATAGAAATCTTACGCCTGTTATTTAGAAAGGGCGGCGCTTAAAGGTCCACCTTCTTACCTCCGAACGTCTCACCCCGAATCCCCTGAGAAACTCAATGACCGTGAGACCGCAGCCTTAACTGAAGCTACACTAATATAGATTAAAATGACGTTTCCTTTTTTATTTTCAGATTATTTTTACACGTTTTATAGTGACAACCAACAAGATGTTTTTTTTGTTAGTGCATTTGGACACCCTCCATACATGTATTCTAAGAGTTTTTTTTTCTTTATACTTCCTAAAATAAGTTTAAACTCCGTAGTTACAAATATCAAATTCCGATTTTTCTAAAATATATGAGTGAACCAAAATAAAATCTTAATTATCGCCTTTTTTCGCGATCTCCACCCTGTTGTTCCCCCTTAAATAAACTCGGTATCAACATTTTATAGACACTACAACCATACCTTCTGAATCCCTTCCCCTCCTCTGTAAAACGTAATTTAAGGGCGCGTTAAACATTGAGTCCACTTGAGATGACCTCTAATAATCGGTCGAGCTTAATTCATAATCGGTTTATCGATAGATGTCGCCCTATGTAGCATTTTAACGAAGCAATGAGTTTCGGTCTGCGATACCGAACAAGTTGTCGAGCCTTCCCCCACCAGCGTCTAGACCTCTCTATTGTAACTTATTTACCCGTTTATTTGAGCCCGATTTATTTCGCTAATCGAAGCGGTATCAGTAAGCAATAATAAAAAAGAATCCTTCATTAAAAAAAAAGTCATCCAAGACGAATTTTTGATATTTTTGGTGAATATTCTCCGCTTAATGCTCATATTAATAAAATATTTTAATTTTATTCAATAAGATAAAAACTGATTAAAAAAGAGAAGGTTTTGGTATTTTATTAGAACGAGATAAAATTATTCATTGGCACTTTTACCAACAAAGACGGAACGCATTAACAGAACCGATGCAACATAATTGTTGAGATTGGTGGTATGTATGTACAGGCTGGTCAAATAAGAATGCAGAGTGCTGTATCTCGGAAACTATTCATCGTAGAGACTTTCGGTATAAAATTTAATAACTAAAGTGGCCAAGAGAAAATGCTGGAAATTATTTTCAAGTTCCTAAGATGGCCGCCATGGGGCGCAATCCCTATCTTGAATTATAAAATGTGGCTTTTCTCGGAATTCCGCCATATCAATATAACACAAAAATATGCGCATTTTAAAGTGGAGATAAGTATCAATTTTTTTTATTAAAAACTTTTTTCCGGAACTTCAAAAATAAAGTGGTGGGGGGCGTTCGAAAGTGCTTGTAAACAAATGCCTATAATTTCAAAATGGCTGAACGGAATTTAATAAACTTTGTGTCGTTGAAAAGAGCTTTTCTTGGAGAATAAATCCTACCGTTTTGGAGGTGATTGTAGGTTCACATGTCGCCGTTAGATGGCGTTTTCGAAATTCTTTTAGAAATTGCGAATTTTCTTCGAAAAGTTAAATGGAACGGTATCACTTTCTCTTCACGAAAAAATAGTATAATAAAGCCCAAACAAGCTAGTGAAAACCGCACCTCGATATCGTATTCCTAACCTAAGATATTGGTGAAAAACCATTCATCAGAAAACTGGACGGATTTCGCCCGGTTTTTTATTCCTTTTTTCTAAAAATAACAGAAGAATGCTACATTGAAAAATTTATGCCGTGGATTTTGGGAAGCTCAAGAAAAAACACTTCATTTTTGTCAAGGCGTTATGTGAATTAGGGTGTTTAAAAAATACGTTCGAATATTTGGCCCACTTATAGATCTCATCACTACAAACAAAAAAGTCAAAATAAACATAAGTCCAAAAATCAGCCGTTTCCTAATTACAGCCTGTTTTTCAAATTAAAATAATTTACACTCAGTAGGAGTGATTCGCGTATTTATGAAGTCATCCATGGAAATAACAAAACAAATTTTGTTCGTTTCTGTTAGTGAAGTTGCCACATTTGTTGTAATTATTGTGTGTCCGTTATTGTCAGTGTTTATTGAAGTAGTTGTTGCTGTAACCCATTGTTGAAATTTTCGAATATGCCTTATACCAACGCAGAAATGGCAGACATGCATTTTATGTATGGCAAAGCCGATGGAAATGCTTGTGAGGCACGTCGCCTTTATGCCGAAGCATTCCCAAACCGGGTACTTCCGTGTGACAAACTTTTTACAAATTTACATCAACGTTTATCCGAAGTTGGATCGTTTAAATCAAGGAACGGTGATGGTGGTCGGCCTAGATCAGTTTGTACTCCCGACGCAGAACTTAACATTTTAAGACGAATTGAAGAAAATCCTGGTACTAGTACTAGAAGACTCTCTACTGAAACAAATATTAATTTTTCCCTAATTTGGAGAATTTTACGGGAGCAGCAATTGCACCCATACCATATTCAAAGGGTACAGGCTCTAGCTGTGCCTGATTATGCCGCACGACTGGTGTTTTGTCGAAGCATGTTGACAAAAGTCGCGGAGAACCCAAATTTTGTTACGAAAATTTTATTTACAGACGAAGCTGGTTTCACGAGAAATGGCATTTTTAATTTTCATAATAACCATGTTTGGGCCGACGAAAATCCGCATGCCGTTGTTGAATCGAATCATCAACACCGATTTGCAATCAACGTTTGGCTTGGTGTGTTAGGAGACCATCTGATAGGACCTTGTTTCCTGCCTAACCGTTTGACTAGTCAATTGTACCTTGACTTTTTGCGGAATACATTACCACTGCTGTTAGAAGATGTGCCCCTCAATCACAGAATTAATATGTGGTTGATGCACGATGGAGCTCCTGCGCATTACGGAGTCTTGGTCAGAAATTATCTAAACGAAAATTACAATGGCAGGTGGATAGGGCGAGGAGGTCCAATTGCATGGCCCCCTAGATCTCCCGACCTCACTCCACTCGATTTTTGCATTTGGGGGTATTTAAAGACATTAGTTTATTCAAGTCCTGTGAATAATTTAGATGAGTTGCGAGAACGAATTGAACATGCCTGCCAGACTGTTCGTATAAATCCGGGACTCTTTGAGAGAGTGCGGCGTTCACTTTTACGGAGATGTGAAATGTGTATACAAATGGAAGGAGGACATTTTGAACATCTTCTTTAAGAATCATTAATTTATAATAATTAAAATGTATTTATACTGATATTTGAGTGTAAATTATTTTAATTTGAAAAACAGGCTGTAATTAGGAAACGGCTGATTTTTGGACTTATGTTTATTTTGACTTTTTTGTTTGTACTGATGAGATCTATAAGTGGGCCAAATATTCGAACGTATTTTTTAAACACCCTGTATATAAAATGGATATGGATTTGAATTGGATGTATAGTGCCAATAAATCACAAATCACGTTACAAATCACCGGCGATTCGCCAAAGCGGAGATCGCTGGGAGATCGACTATGCATCACAAATTATATTCCGATCGTTCGCTTGTGAATCTCCGGCGAGTCTCCGGAGAATCTCCGACGAATCTCCGGCGAATCGCCGGTGATCGACTATGTATACGGGTGTAAGTGTGATGAATTTGACGTTTTATACACTGACACAGAAAAGTATATATACACTCCCGTAAAACACCGTTTTGAATAATTTATTTATAAGACAAAAATATAAAATGTTTATTAAATGAATTACTATTAAGTATAATATATGAAATTGAAGAATTAACTACGTGTTGAACAACATTTGTTAACAATAATAACCAAAGTTAATTTTTTAAGCACAGAAAAGTATACATACAGCTAGATTTTAAATTACGTAAGTTGGCATTCATGAAAACTGAACTATCAAACGTCGGGCGAGTTTATAATATTTGATTTGTCAAATGCGTACATATCGCATATTTGTGCTTTAATTATAAAACAAACACTTCCCTTAAAAATATGCGTGTTAAAAGTAAAGAAATATGTTTAGAGGTGCGTCAATTAATTATTAAACATCGAAATGATGGAAAATCTCTTCGCGAAATCGCAGAAATGGTTGGGCGCTCAAGAGCCAGTGATCAAACAGTACATATTGAGAAACTATAAAAACAATAATAGTTTGGAAAGTAAAAAAAGAAGAGGTAGACCTCCTAAAATAACTCCCCGAATAAAACGGCTCATATTAGGTGAAATTAAACAAAATCCTAAAACCAGCGCCGTAGAAGTAGCGAAAAGGTTGGAATGCAACAATATAGTTTCCGTTTATTCCGAAACAGTTCGAAGTATCCTACGAAGAAATAATTTTAATAGCCGAGTGCCCAGGAAGTAGTGTTCCTAGGGTGGGAAATATAGCTTTTATAGACTCCACAATGGATCGTTTCGTATATTTAAATTTACTAAAAGATAATTTAAAACAATCGGCGACAAAGATGGGGTTGTGTCAGGGTTGGTATTTCCAACAAGATAACGATCCCAAACACACCGCACACATTGTCAAAGAATGGTTGCTATATAATGTACCTAATCAGCTGCATTCTACCCCTCAGTCACCCGACTTAAACCCGATCGAGCATTTGTGGGAGGAATTAGACCGCCGAATTCGGAAAAGGTGCATAAAAAATAAGCAAGACCACAAAAACATATTAGTTGAGGAATGGAATAATATTTCGGCAGAAACCACAACAAAGTTGGTGCATTCCATAAAAAACAGAATCAATGCTGTAATTGAAAGGAATGACGGCCCCACCAAATATTAATATGTTTTTGAGGTCCTGCTTATAGACATAATTAATAAGTGTATTTATACTTTTTTGCGTTAAAAGAAATATGGTTTGTTCGTTATTGTTAATAAATGTTGTTGAACACGCAATTTGTTCTGCAGTTTTTCATTATACTTTCATCTAATATTATATAATTTGTTGTTTCATCTTTTATTCTTCTAACATGCGTAAATGACTGAAAACGGCGTCTTACCTGGGTGTATGTATACTTTTCTGTGTCACTGTATACAGATTTAGCACATGGTAAGCTACATTTTGAAAATATTTTCAATGATCTATGCCTTCCGGTTATATTGGAAGTAGATAAGAAATTAATTTTGTTGAACGTGATATTTATTTTTCAGGTTGGTAAACTGAAAGATGATTTTACTTATCGTTAAATCATTGTACGATTTGTTTTTATAGAAATTACCATTGATACTCCTGCAGTACAAGGAATTTAACTTTTTAACAAAGTCAAATTACGTATCATGATTGTGTATCACAAACATTTTAAATTTTATTAAGGATAAAAGTAACAAGTAAGGAAAATGTACCGGCGCCTCCACCATATTTAATGCTCCAAATTTAATTCAGTGATTTTTATTTCTCTAATAATTGCAATAACATTTCAATAAACTATTTTTACTGTAATTTTTCGCATAAATTACTAATCGATCCTGCATACCAACGTGTGTTAGAAAACCATTGCATTATTTTGATATGTCTGTTATATAGATCAATATGAATAACGTGATTTTATGCGAACGTTAAAAAAATTGATTCTATGTGAATCTTTTATTTTTTGAAATTGTACGAATCCAATTAATCCAAATATAAATCTTCTTTATTTCCTAAAAAATAACATTCCAATGTTACCAAAAAACCTATTGACCTAATAGAAAGTATTCACATTTCCAAGTTGCATATGCGATAAACTTCCCAATAACGGTAGTTCAACCATAAGTGTCCTTTGACTAATAGTAACAAAGATCAAAATGTCTTTTTGGGTTTCCAAATCCGAGTCGTACCAATTTAAATTATAAATGGCTTTCGATAAGTTCTCTCCCTAAAATAATCAAGAAAATACAATTGAGTTTATCAAAAAATAGAAAATAAATAATACCGCATCTGTAAGTCTTTGCATAGTGTGATGAGCGTAACACAACATTGGAACTGTCACACTTATAAGAATAAACTCTGATAAATTTGGACGCTGTAAATTATTTACAATTTAATAATTTTAAAGCTCAATTTAGTGTTATTACAAACCAATAAAAAACCTGTAGAGGATAAAATTGTACAAATTATGAGAGACAATTTTGGTCCAATAATAATATCGCCGATAAAATCAGTAGTCATTTGAAATAATTTATACATGTGTTGATAATTAGCGATAACTTCTTTCAGTTTATAATTACTAGTTCGATTAAGACAAATATTGTCGATCGATGATGTAAGATGCTCCAAACGTAAAATTAATAGTTCCAACGTATAACTACAAAATAATACCAAACCGAAAACAATTTGTTCAATCATGATAGCGACGTACATTTGATATAATACTATCACAGCTTGATGCCATGGTTTCAAATTAAACGGAATGTAATAAGATGCCATTAAATTACATGTAAATCTTTTCTCGTTTGGAAACCATTGTGAATTTGTGCAAAAATTTTTATCAAAGAATATGCCATATGACATTAAAAAGACTGCAATAAAACCTATATAATTAACAATTTTCAAGGCGGATCTATTATTTTTTTCAAGAGATTCCATTCGCTTTGGATAACCGAAATTATTAAAATCGCTTAAAGCATCTATTAATTCAAATAATTTATTGCCACGGTAAAGAAGTAAGGTATCCATTATTAAAAATCCGATCCCAATAATTAGGAATTGTAGATGGAATAAATATTCAAGAAAAATCATTTTGTAATCTAAAAAATATAATACATATTTTTCTTAAAATATTTAAAATGTCATTATAAATCTACTTAAAAGTTCTATTGTTAATGGATAAACAGCCCAAATAAAACTGATTATTGCTAAAATAATCCCTCCCAAACCACGAATACCATCGTTTGTAGGCCAAGCTTGGTATTTTCGAAAGTGACGTTCAAATAAATAAAAACCATAGGTTTTTGAAACTTTACTAGTTTTCTTTGTGACACCAGATATCATTTTTAATTTTATACACTTCACTTTTATAACGATAGAACCGACCGTTTCAACTTAATGTTGACAACTGATTTGATTAAACTTGATTTACTTCACTTATATATGGCATCTTCTTATTAAGTATTGAAATATGGGAAAATGAACTTGTCTTCAACAATAAATCGAAGGCTTTGTCGTTAGTATAAATAATTATTAGGAGAGTAATGTACAGTGAGTGGTAAAATTAGGGATTAAATTCAATGAAACGGTAAGAAAAGTTTTATACTAATTACTTATCGGTGTTTACGCCGAAAGAAATCTTCTAGAAGTTTCCCATTGTTCTCCGATGTCCAGGTGTTCTTATTTACCATTTCTTAGGAGATAAGTAGGTGTCATGTTCTATTTTTTTAGATGAGTCATAGGTGGTGCAACATAACTTATATACGGCCCCCGTCGCGATAGGGTTAAGTGTTATTAATAGATTAGAAAGACATGTACCATAATTCGAAATGGAGCTACACCATGAAGAGAAAGATGAAGAACTAAGGCCCCTTTCCGTAACATTGCCGAGTACTTTTTCAACTTTCTCTTCATGGCGCATCTCCATTTCCTCCATTTCATCTTGATTGTACAATTCTCTGTGCGCCAAATTCATGAAAAGTAGTGAAATAGAATGTTTTAAAATTAAACCCAACATAACCTCGAATATTATTGTTACCTACTAAGCTAAGACTTGTTTTTTCGAAAGTAACACTTGGAAAATTTCACCATAAGAAGTACATGTTTAATATTATATTACGGACATTACACAGCGCAAAGGCTTATTGATGCGGTATTAATTTGTTTATTATCAATAATTCGTTTATATTTTTCGTAGTATTGTAGGGAAATAACGTAACGGAAGCAATTTATTCTTTAAATTGGTACGATGCTTATTTGAGAACACAAAAAGACGTTTTAATCTTTCTCACAATTAGTCAAAAAACATTAATAGTGCATGTACCTTTATTAGGAAACTTATCTCATTTCCAGTCGAGAAATGTAAATATTTTTTATTAGATAAATTGATTTTTTGTATAAAATCGAAATGTTTTTTTATGAATTTCAAAAGATTTGTATTTGGATTAATTGGATTCAGACAATTTAAAAAAATAGGGTAGAATGGTTTACATGAGTTGTTGAGCTCCTTGTTAGATGTTGGTCGTGAAAGTTGTTATCAGATCTGTTTATAATTGGTGAGACCTTCCCTAGCAAGTACTTAAAATCTTCTTTAGGAATTTGGCTGTGTCTAGGGATTTTATTTTTGGTAATAAGGCTCGCTTGTTTAGTAAAACAATGTAAACGAATGTATAAAAAAGTAAGATATACAGTTATTCGTCTTTCTATATCTTCACTACTTGGCGTCTTTTTACAATTTTATTCCGTCTTACATCATAATACCACGATCGTCTTTGCTAAACTCTCGTCTTTACAATACTCGATTCTCTACCCAATTAAACTCTCCTCGCCTAGCGTTTGCGAACCTTAAGGTCTGGTCATTTTAACTACTTGCGCTGGAAAGAGGTGCATGCAAGTCGTAATGCTAGGTTAGGTTTGGGAAGGTTCAGATTGAAATAGTTCAATCCCAAACTACTATATCTACTTCCGCGCTCTTACCAATAAACTTAACTTATGTAACTTATAATACAAACTAATCAATACATACACTTCTTTGCTCATTCGTGTGAATTTTCGAAATAAAGCTTCATCATTAGATATCAATTTACTGAAATAAATAATTCTCTTCAACACCATCTTGGTTTTATTCTTTTTTGTCTGCTATTCAAAGCTATTACCAAGTATGCAGCCGCCGTGACTCTTTCTAAAGATATTATGCAACAAACTGAAGTTGCCTGTCAGAAATTGATGAAGACATATTTTACGTACATAAACGACAAAGCTAATGCAATAATAGACGTCAAGTTTCTTGTGCAACATTGTTAAAAGTTTATGGCAAAGTCGCATAACTAGAAATAGGCTACATCTCATGACATGTAGCATGCTACTTGTCGTTTTATGTGACCTCAGTGGATTTAAGCTTAACAATGACATTACCATGTTTTAAACGCAGAAAAGAAATCTGATTATACACTAAATGTAATAAGATCATTATTTTAAATATATTTTATCAATAAGCTGTAAATCGATTAAATGATAGCGTCAGACGCATTTTCAATTTTTATAACTATACCTACAAATTAAATATGGATATATTTTTTGATTAAATAAAATTTTACCGGCTTTGACCTTTTTACAAAATCTTTTCCAAATATCGTTTTATTAAACTTAATCCATAATTTTCAGCGTATATTAATTCCTGGATTTAAATTATTTATACTAACGACAATACCTTCGATTTACTGTTGTAAACAAGTTCATTTTCTCAAATTTACATACTTAATAAGGAAATGTCGTACATAAGTGAAGTCAAGTATAGTCAAATCAGTTATCTATTTTTGGTTGAAAAGGTCGGTTCTTATCGGATATAAAAGTGAAGTGTATAAAGTTAAAAATGATTTCTGGTGTCACAAAGAAAACTTGTAAAGTTTCAAAAACCTTTGGTTTTTATTTATTTGAACGTTGCTTTTGAAAACAGCAAGTTGGCCTAGTAACGATGGTATTCGAGGTTTGGGTGGGATTATTTTAACATTAATCGATTTTATTTGGACTGTTTATCCACTAATAACAGAACTTTTAAGTAGGTTTATAATAATATTTTGAATATTTTATGAAAATATATTTCTTTAGATTTTAAAACTATTTTCCTTGCATATTTATTCTATCTACAATTCATAATACTTGGGATGGGGTTTTTTTATAATGGTTACCTTCTTTTTTTATTGTCGCAATAATTTATTTGAATTGATAGATGCATTAAGTGATTTTATAATTTCGGTTACCCGAAACGAATGCAACTTCTTGAAAGAAATAATAGATTCGCTTTGAAAATGGTGAATTATATAGGTTTTGCAATAGTCTTTTTAATATCATATGGCGTTTTCTTTGATAAACATTTTTGCATCAATTCACAATGGTTTCCAAACGAGAAAGGATTCGTAAGTAATTTAATGTTAACCTATTACGTTCCATTTAATTTAAAATCATGGCATCAAACTGTATTGATATTACTTGAAATGTATTCCATTGTTGTGATTGCACAAATTGTTCTCGGTTTGATACTATTTTATTGTTTATTCTTTATTCGTTGGAATTAATAATTTTACGTTTGGAACATCTTACACCAACGATGGATAATATTCGTTTTAATCAAACAAATAATTTTAAACTGAAAGAAATTGTCGCGTATTATCAATACATATATAAATTATTTCAAATTGCTAATAATTTCATGAGGGATATTATTGTTGGACCAAAATTTTCTATTATAATTTGTGCCATTCTATCCACTACAAGTTTTTTATTGGTTTGCAATAACACAAAATTGAGCTTTAAAATGATTAAATTTTAAATATTTTGCAGCGTCAAAATTTGCAAGAGTTTATTATTATTAATTTGACATTTTCGTTGTTATATTATGGTCATCACACGACGCAACGACTTACAGATGCAGTATTATTATTTTTATTATTTTTTTTTTACTAGAGCAATTTTATTTTCTTGATTATTTTAGGGAGATAACTTATCGAAAGCCATTTATAATTTAAATTGGTACGACGCAGACTTAAAAACGCAAAAAGACGTTTTGACCTTTTTTACCATAAGTCAAAGAATATGAACTATTGAAGTACCTTTATTGGGAAGTTTATCATACTTGCAACTGGGAAACGTGAGTATTTTTAGTTACACAGGTATATACTTTTTTGGTAACACTGAAATATTAATATTTAGGATTTAAAGAAGATTTGTACTTCGATTAATTGGATTCGTACAATTTCAAAACATAAAAGAATCATATAAAATCATTCATTTACTTCACATGCTAATTTTTGTTAAGGGTATTATTTTATTAACAAAATGTACAGCTATGTGCATATGTATTAGGCACTCCCCTATTTATAACAAAATTGACAAAAATCTGTATTTAGAAATAAATCAACGGTATAAATGCATTTTTTTATTATTTTTCATAAGATAACATTACCCCCCACCTACCATATAGATAGTTCCAAACAAGTGTTGATTTGTTTTAAACGTTTGTGCATCAATTCGTTGATTTACCATATTTATTTATGATAAAGTGTGCTATTGTAAAGGGTGAATACTTGAAAAACTACGAGTGTATCAGTTAATTATGTGCAAGTAAAGTGTTTAATAAAGCAAATAGTGTCTAAAAGAAGGGAACTAACAGTTATAGAACGTGGACAAATTGTTTTATTGAACGCTCAGGGTTTCTCACAGTGTACAATTGCTAAGCGAACGAAATGTTCAAGATGTGCAGTACAAACCGCGATAAAACGATTCAAAGACACTGGTAGTTATGAAAACAAACCAAAATCGGGGCGTAAACAAATGACAACACCCAGGGACGTTCGCTACTTGATAAGGTTGGCTGTTAAGAATAGGCGAAAATCTTCTAAAGAGTTAAGTAGCGAATTATTTGTTCACTAAGGAGTCTCCCTATCCTCAAGCACTATTAGAAGATGCCTTAAGGCTACCAATTTACGTGGTTGCGGAGCCCGGAAGAAACCCTACTTAACGCAGGCTCATCGTAAAAAATGTTTAGAATGGGTCAAAAACTATGCTGATTGAACTATGGAGGAGTTGTCCCGGGTAATTTTTTCGGAGGAATCTAATATAGAGGTGCGCTTTTTAGATGTGTAATATATTACAATGTCATATTAGCAAGACTAGGGGAAGCCTTTTGTGAGGAGTCTCTTGTTCCTACAGTAAAGTATGGAGATGGCAGCATTATGGTATGGGGTTGTATGTCGGCGTCAGGAGTCGGCGAAATATTTTTATGCACAGGACTCATGAATAGTGGCTGGTATACCGAGATGTTGGAGGATGTGCTAGAACCCTCAATTGTAAAAATTTTCGGGGATGACAGTTCTGAGATTTATTTTCAACAAGACAATGCGCCAAGTCATCGTACGCGTGCAACAACACGGTAGTTTATCGAGAATGGGATGCGTCTCCTTGATTTTAAAAAGAAATATATCGAAACATCACACTAATTCAAAAGACCGCCCCCGACAAAAAATTATTGACGAATGGAATGCAATTCTACAGGACTTGTGTTTTAAACTTTTGGCAACTGTGCCAAATCGGTTAAAAGCTGTAATAAAATTATAGTTAATTAACTTAGACAATAATTATGATCATTGTGCAAGATTTTAAGTTTTGTACTAATAAGAGTTAATTTATAATAACTGTGGCCACGAATTGTAGAAAATTCCCCACTGTGCGTCGTCGCGGTGTACGGGATTGTCATCTGGAGAACGGCACCAGGAATTAAGAGGGCCTTCCATCTACAGAAGTCCTGTATCCGCACCCTAGATGACTTGAAGGGTGGCGAGAGTTGTAGATCATCTTCCAAGAGACTTAATAAGTGCCTACCTGCTGGCGTGCCTAAATTACGTACACAATCACAAAACTTTTCACAAACGCACCCCTACGATACACGCAATGACCAATTTTTTGAACCGCTATCCCACACGTTAAAACTGACACAGCAAGGTGTGGATTGTCAAGGCGCCAAATTATATAATTTCTTACCGGAAAACATTAAATCACTAAATTCCCAAATTTTTAATACTCGAATTAAAGACATTATAGTGTCAAATTGCTTCTATTCCACTGATGAGTACATTGATTTTGTACGGTCCTCGGACCATATGTGAAGTGTTTTTAGTGTGCTCTTTAGTTTTAATTTTGTAGTATGGAGTATTGCTGTTTTCTTTTGACGCTTTGTATGATATTGATCAACAAATCAGTATTTTCTATTTCTATAACAAATCGGATAATAGGTTTTAATTTCTATATACATACTTAACCGTTAGACTGCCACTGCGCTCCTTGTTTCAATATGCTTATTTATTAAACTTTCGCATGCTCGTACTCCGAAAGTTTTCGTCGAAAAAAATCGGGGTAAAGACTGTCATAATCGGTGATCATTTCTGCGTAGCATATCATAGATTGGAAATCGTAGGTCCCGCGGTTTAGGAAATATCGCGAGTTAAATGAAAAAAGGACCGGTTTTTTGACCGATCCGCGAGGAGCGCAGACTTTGGGAATTTTTTTCTCGGAAACCGCTGAAGAAAAAAATTCGGGCCTTTTGTAGGATGTAGCCTCATCTGTTTACTATAACGTGGTATTTTTTTCTTTTTGAAAAATTTCGTCTATTTTCGCCAAAAAAATCAATTTCCGAAATAGTCGATCTCGAGAACCGCTGGTCGCATCTTAACGGGATTGCCATGAGGTGATAGTAAAAAATTCCAACTATCTCATTTGCTAGGAATATACTCATTTTTCGATTGTTAAATAATAATAAAAAATTATTTTGTGTTTAATGAAAATGTGGTATCTCGCGCACGGAACGATCCCCTTCTTCTCCTTAGCTCCTCCTTAATTCCTAGTTTTTGTGATAACCTAGCCATAAAACAGATATTATCATTTGCATCTGGTGATTTCCGCCCGTAAACAGACCGTTTTGCTGTACAACTTCAGACCATTTGAACGGGTTTTTTGGTAGAGGGGATCGAACGCTCTGACGTCACACAGTACCTTGTTTAAACGCTCTTTTAAATTGTCCGACTTTATGATTTTTTTTTGAACGATGGGATAAGCTATGAAAAAAACGCAAAAATACGGAGAAACTTTTTTTTCCTGCTCTATCCAATGCAATAAAAATTGAAAAATGGTGGACAGGCCCATTACTATCACCTCGTGGCAATCCCGTTGAGATGCGACCAGCGGTTCTCGAGATCGACTATTTCGGAAATTGACTTTTTTGGCGAAAATAGACGAAATTTTTCAAAAAGAAAAAAATACCACTTTATAGTAAACAGATGAGGCTACATCCTACAAAAGGCCCGAATTTTTTTCTTCAGCGGTTTCTGAGAAAAAAATTCCCAAAGTCTGCGCTCCTCGCGGACCGGTCAAAAAACCGGCCTTTTTTCATTTAACTCGCGATATTTTCTAAACCGCTGGACCTACGATTTTCAATCTATGATATGTTACACAGAAATGATCACCGATTATGATAGTCTTTACCCCGATTTTTTTCGACGAAAACTTTCGGAGTACGAGCATGCGAAAGTTTAATAAATAAGCATATTGAAACGAGGAGCGCAGTGGCAGTCTAACGGTTAAAATGACCCAAGAAATATATGGTAGCAGTTTATCGGTATAATTTTGGGACACCTGTATAACACTTATTGAATAACCCCGAATACGAGAAGTTTAACAAATTTAAATTAAAAGGCATTAAGAGGTCATGAAATGGAACACGTTCGATTTTCTTACACGCGTTTTAAGACGTTTTTATATACGACCGTATAACATGCTCCTAATACCTTTAAATATTATTTTCTGACAACCTATATATTAATGGTACATTAATTACACTTGCTTCGGCAATTTAAATTATTCATACTAACGACAAAGCGTTCGATCATTTGACGTTAGTGATCATTTGATGATAGTTCGTTGGCTTGAACGGCAACTTTAAAAATGACATATTGTGTCACAAAGAAGACTCCTGAAGTACCAAAAACTTATGGTTTTTACTTATTTGAATGTTACTTTCGAAAATATAAGTCGTGGCCTAGTAACGACGGTATTCGAGGTTTGGGTGGGATTATTTTACTGTTAATCAACTCTATTTGGGCTATTTATCCCGGAATAATAGAATTTTTAAGTATATAAGTCTGTAAACGTCTTTCAAAAAAGAAAAATTATTTTTTAGATTATAAAGTGACTTTTATTGCACTTTTGTTTCGTTTACAAGCCCTAAGTATGGGATTAGGGTATTTCATAATGAACGTCTTATTCTTACATCATAGTAATAATCTGTTCGAATTGATCAATACTTGAAGCGATTTCATTAATTTCAGTTATCGAAAACGAATGGAATCTATTGAAAGAACGAATAGATTTAATTTAAAAATTATTAACTACATTGGCTTTTTAGGCGTTTTTCTAACCTCTTGTAGTATTTTCTATGATAACAACTTTTGCGCTAATTTAAAATGGTCTGCAAATGAAAAAGGGATCACTTGCGATTTATTAATAGCTTATTACGTTCCGCTTGATTTAAAACCGTGGCATCAAGCTATTATAGCACTATTTCAAATCTACACGTTTATCACAGTATCAAGAATTACTCTCGGTTTTATATTACTTTATTCTTATATGGTGGAATTATTAATTTTACGGTTAGAACATCTTATTTCATCGATAGACGGTATTCGTTTTAAACGAAATCAAATGGATAATTTTAAATTGAAAGCTATTATTGAAAATTATCAAGGTATATACAAGTTATTTCAAATGATTAATGATTTTACAAGGGATTTTATTGTTGGAAGAAAATTGTCTCTCTTTATTTGTATCAGTTTATCTGTTACATGTTTTTCATTGGTTTGTACTAAAACAATTTTACATAAGTATAATATTTTTGAATTTTAATTTATTTTTTAGCGTCAAAATTTTTCGGAGTTTCTTGTTATGAGTATAATGTTTTTAATGTTATGTTATGGTCATCATACAGCACAAAGACTCATCGATACGGTATTATTTCTTTTTTATTATTAGTTAACTCAATTATTTATTTATTTATTATTTTTGATTTTTTAGGGTGATAATGTATCGAAAGCTATTTATAATTTAAATTGGTACGATGCTGATTTGAGAACACAAAAACACGTTTTGACCTTTCTTATTATTAGTCAAAGAACATTAATGGTTGAACTACCATTATTCGGAAGTTTATCACATATACAATTAGGAGATGTAAATACTTTTAATTACGTAAGAGTTTTTTTTTGTAATATGGAAATATTATTTTTTAGGAATTAAAGATGATTTATATTTGGATTAATACGTTTCGTACAATTTCAAGCAATAAAAAATTCGTATAAAGTCACATTCTCTTTGTCTAAAAGTTAGTTTTTAATAACTGTATGAACTCTGAACAAGTCAGATGTTTGTGATAAAGGTAAAACCAACTCCGGATAAGTCAGAGGTTGGAAAGAGTATAGTACCGAACGTTTTTCTTGATCATCAGTTTGCACTACATTGACATCGTGAAATTTTAGTATATTTGGATCACCAATATTTCGATGTATTTATTTATTGCCACGTAAGACATTCCAATTATTACAAAGAACCAATAATTGAGAATTAAGAAAAATCTTGTTTTAATGAAATTAAATGTTAATACTATTAATGTGTTTATTAAAAAATAAAGATTATTAAAATAACTATTTATTTTTAGTTACATATGTAACCTGGAGCCCATACGCTGAGGTATAAGTTTCAGATTTTATTTATAAATGAAAAGATAACTTGGGTAGCGTGAGGGGTAAATTTAGGAAAACTACATTGGAATATTTAAAGAAATAAAAATATATTAACAAAATACTTAGAACTAATAACAATATAGAAACTTAATATCTACTTACATGATCCCTTTATTTCGTACGGTTCTACCCGTTTACAATTTTGACTCGATCAGTTATCGCACTACAATTCATTCTTTTTTAATTACGCGCGCCTTTTATCACTGATTGATCGTGCAACTATGGTTGCATACCTGTTACAATACTCCCTCCGTTAATAAAAAAAATGATTAACTAATATTAACTTTTTTTTTTCTAAAGATACGGTATGGTTAATGATTTAAAAAAAATTGACAATAACAAAGAACAGTGTGCGTCTTCTGGATGTGGACGTGGTCTTCTTTTCTCTTTTTTTTTTTCTTAATGTGCTTGAAACTATTCTGTTGAACTTTCTTCATATAGATTTGTGTTGGACATCATTACGTTTTCATTTCGCTTACTTTTCTTCGGGTGCTTTGATTTCTGATGGTGCGTTTAGGTTAGTTAGGTTAATTACGTCAAGATAGCCAATAGATTCTCTTTTTAATACTAAATCTTCAAACTTTGCTTGACAATTACTTCCCTCCCACCATTGAAGTTTTTGCATGCCTCGTAAGTTTGGATGTCTCTACTTCATTTATTGAGGTATTGTTCATTTCCAGTAGTTTTATTTCTTCCAGAAGCTCACCCTGTTCTCTAAAATAAGAAAATGACCTCCAAAATAACCATACTGTACCTTCCTATCCCTACGTATCTCGTCTACTTATTCTATTGCAATATAATATAGTCTTAATCCCCTGTTTTTACATTTATTTAACTTATACTAATGGTACATCCTTTTATACTTGCTCAATTACAATTTTCGGGTAGATAGTTGCGGTGGATGCTCTTAAATTTTCTTCTGATGGCGCTGTAGGTGAAACAACGGAAACTATTGGAGCTGTTTCCGTTTCTTCATCTTTTGACTTAGACTGATTTTGTTGTCTAAATTTTTCGTTTAGGACCCATGCTGTTAAAACAGACCATAAACTTGCGAATATCGCCAGTCCCCAACCTCTGGTTTTATAAATGGATAGCGCGTTAAGAATTACCCCTATAACATACTTAATTACTCTTAATATGATAACAATCCCTAGAATGCCCGAAGTGTACATGCCGATGTCTACAAACCATCCCCACATGTAACTAAGGGTACTACGAGCAAGCTTCTTAATTTCTGCATGATTAAATAGATTTCCTAAGTCAAAATCGTCAGTGCTGGTTGAATGCCCAATGACCTTTCTAGTGATATAATTACTTAAAGCTTTCCTTTCAGTGCCAAATATAAAGTTATGTTGAACTTTTTCAATTTCGCTTTGAGTATACAACCCGCCACTGCCAAGATTTTTTATAGAATGAAATTTGAAACTTGCTGGTTCTTGTGCGTTCAATACCGTCGGTTCGATATTTGTTACGGGATGGGGGTTAAATCCTATCCAATTTCCATTAATTTTGTACATAGGAGGAATTACAGTGGTACAGTCTATTTCCTCCGCATGTTTCTGTACGATATGTGTTAAAGGTGCCATAAACATACTTTCATTATTGACGGTTATCGGTAATTGATTAAAACATTTGGACATACGACGAATTTCGGCTACCTTGGGTATGCATTTCATTATATATAAAACTTCTCCAAAAACTTTACCAACATAACCCGGTTCATTTTTAATTAAAGTTGTGAGAGCATCTGATGCCAAAGGAGCTAATAACAGTCTATTTCGCAATATCTCTCGTTGAAGAAGACACTTTCGATAAACTAACTGCCCGTACATTTGATAAGTATTTAATTTGGTTGATATTTCAACGTACATAAATTTAGAATTGACATAAGACATTAAATTAACATTATTGTTTAAAATTTCTGCGGATTCGTCATAAGAAATTGACTGCTCTCTAACGATTAGCCTCGGGTGTTCTGTTATCCAACATTCTTGGTGACAGAAAACCCCCTCTTTAATTAAAGTTAATGCAAATACGCGGTCTGCTTCTTCAACAACTAGATAATTTACCTTTGTGTCATTTATGTGGATGATTGTTACCTTACCCTGATAAATGATGGTATACTTCACCTTTGAACATTCGCTATCATTAGTTATTGCCCAAGTTGTTTCACCAATGTCAGGATCCATACAATACCCATCCAGAAATGGACAAGTAACTCCTCCCATGAGACTGATTTCACCCACATCTAATCTTGCGGTCGCCCAATAAGATTGAATTCTTATGCTTACACTGGTGCTTACAACGACATTGGTCCAAGTTAATCCATTTTCTGAATACGTTGTTCCTTCACATCTCCCATCCATATCAATCTTTCCCGCTATTGTTAGTGAACTCGTCGTTGTACTGTTTGGTTTCAATTCGCCTATAGAATGTCCATGAAATCCATGATACGACCGACTGCGATGCATTTCTTTACATTCTGTGGCTCCAATTTGCTTCACATAGCTCAATAACCCTTGATGAACAGCGCTTGTATGGCTATGCATTCCACAATATTGTATATGCCTGGTTACTTGTACTAAGCAAGTGAGTACTTCGACCGGCATATACTCGTTCTTTTGAATGACTTGAATTGTTTTATTCTCCTCTATGTAGTTGTGGTTTGGTGGTTCACATGGTGCTATATCTCTCATTGAAATCGCAGTAATGTTGGTGGATGGTCCATTGCAGTCGTACACTATCAAGGAGTGTGTATTTACGCACAGCAAAATTAAAACAGCTAACATATTCCTACAACAAGCAAAATAAGTTGAATGTACCTTTTTAAAACTAAATTTCAATTATCCCCCTTAAATTTAACTTAAAAGCTAGTATTTTAAATTCGTTTTGGTAGTACCCATGGGTGATCTGACACTCGACCCTTGCTTCTGGTTCGATATGGTGTACCAGTAGTTTCTTCGTTGTATTCGGAGTTTAATTCACTTCTTTCGTTTATGACTCGTTCTATCACTGTCGTTTCTGCTTCTTCTTCATCTTCTACTCCAACTTCCTTTTCAGCTTCGAAAAAATCCTCGTTTGTCGTGGATAACTGTGAAGAAATTGAATTTCTAGACAGATTTTCCTGTGTCTCTCCATGTTGCTCTTCTAATTCCTCAATACTTGTCGTCGCTTCAGTTTCTATTTCAAGCTCATCTTGTACTTCCTGTGTTTTTCTGTTAGGGACATAAATTACAGGATCTATGGTAGTACGTTTCTTTATATTAGCAGACGTTGGTTTATTGGACTTCGCCTGCTCTTTGGTAATTTTATTCCCTTCGGTAGTACTCTCACCGGAACCCGGAATCTTTCCTTCAAACACTTTCAATCTGTTAACATGTACATTTTGAATTTTGTTCCCTTCAATTCTTTTTATTTTGAATGTTACCGGTCCTGTATTTTCTATAATACGATACGGTCCTGTCCAAGGTTTTCCAAGCTTTCTGTTTGTACCTATTTTGACTGCCGGATCGTGCAGGAGCACAACATCTCCTACTTCTAATTTCACTTCCGCTGCTCTTTTATTATATTTTGAGGTTTGTTGATTACAAGAATCCCGTGCGTTTTCTTCTACTCGCTGATATACCTGCTGCAATCGTTGCAGAAGTTCCTTTGGATAATTTTCGCTATAATCATAACTAAACGCGTTTGCCTTGATTATATCCCCGTATGGCATTGCCATATCTCGACCATGAAGTAAAAAGAACGGCGACTCTCCCGTCGAAGTATGTGTTTGATTCCGATACGCCATAAGAATATAAGAAATCCATTCGTCCCAATCATCCTGTTTTTCATTTACTACCTGAGATAAGAGGTCCTTAAAAACTCTATGTGTCCTCTCAATCATTCCATTAGTTTGAGGGTGGTACGGTGTTGTTTGAATTTTATCTATTTTAAGGATGTTACATACTTCCTTTAGCAATTTGGATGTAAAGTTCTTCCCTTGGTCTGTCAACAGAACTTGTGGTACTCCATGTCTCGCTATAATCTGCGTTACGAATGCTTTCGCAATTGTTAGGGCTGTCTGATCTGGGAGCGGAATGGCTTCAGGGTACTTTGTGAAGTAATCTTGAAATGTTAAAATATATCGATTACCTAGTGATGTTCGATTTAACGGTCCAACTATATCCATTGCTACCCTCTGAAACGGTTCATGTGTGGTTGGTAACGGTTGCATGGGTGCCCGTTTAAGATTAGGTGGTGATTTCCTTTTACTGCAAGCTAAACATTCTTCGCAATACCTTTTTATATCGTTGTTCATACCAACCCAGTAAAATCTCGATCCGATGAAGGACTTTGTTTTTTCATATCCGAAGTGACCAGCATATGGTAGGTCATGGCAATGATAAAGAACTTCCCTTTTTAACCCTTGTGGAATAACTAATCGATCCTGTCGCCCAGTTATTGCCTTTTGTTTAAAAAATAACCCATTGTCTCCTATAAAATATTCGGTCTGGTTGTCGTGACCGTTTTCTACTTCTCTTAAAATTTGCTCTATTTTAGGATCTTCCTGTTGCAATTTCCTGATTCTGTGGTGATCCCACACTGGTTCGTACGTTTTCTCATCTACCTCGTTATAGTTAACGGCGATTCTGGAAAGTACATCTGCATTAATATTTTCTTTACCTGGTTTATGCTCTATTTCAAAGTCGTATTCGGCTATAGTGAGAGCCCATCTTGCTAGTCTGGAAGATGGATCCTTAATTGATAGCAACCATTTCAGCGGACGGTGATCCGTAATTATTTTAAACTTCCTACCGTAAAGGTAACATCTGTAATATTTTACGCCCCAAATTACTCCCAAACATTCTCTTTCCGTTGTGCTGTAGTTCCTCTCTGCTTTGTTAAGCTGTCTACTAGCAAACGCAATTGGTTTTTCTTTCCTTCCTACCTTTTGGCTCAAAATGGCGCTAATCGCATATCCTGATGCATCGGTGGTTAAAATAAATGGACTTGAAATCTGGGTATTTAAGAATACAAGAATTACATAGACTGTCTCTTAAGTACTCGAATGCATTCTGTTGCTTATCTGTCCACATAAAATCAACATCTTTCTTCGTTAAATCCGTTAGAAATTTCGAATGATGTGCAAAATTTGGAATGAATCGTCTATAAAACCCTGTTAATCCAATAAATGCACGAATTTCTTTTACATTTGACGGTCGTGGATATTTCACAATCGCCTCTACTTTTCCTGGGTCTGGCTTAACTCCCTCCTTTGATACTACATGTCCCAGATATTTAGTTTCAGGTAGAAGAAACTTGCACTTCTTTGGTTTAAGCTTCAAATTTGCTTTCCTCATCCGTGCAAATATACCTTTAAGTCGGTCTAGATGGTCTTCAATATTCTCAGAACTATAAACAATAACATCATCGAGGTATACAAAACAATGCTCACCTGTGAGACCCGATAGCACGGTGTTCATTAGTCTCTGGAATGTGCTTGGTGCATTAACTAATCCGAATGGCATTTTATTGCATTGGTAATGTCCGTCAGGGGTGCTAAATCCCGTTTTTTGGCGATCCCGTTCATCAATTTCCACTTGCCAATATCCGGATGCCATATCTAAGGTACTAAATAGGGTTGCTTTTCCCAACTGGTCTATTGTGTCTTGAATATTTGGTAATGGAAAATAGTCTCGCTTAGTGACAGCATTGAGACCTCTGTAATCAATACAAATTCGTATAGATTCTTCCCCTTCCTCGTTTTTCTTAGGCACGATGACGACTGGTGCCGACCACGGTGACTGTGATGGGGAAATTACACCTTCGTCTAACATTTTTTTGATGTTTTTCTTGAGGTTTTCTCTTTGACTGTGGGGTACTCTATATGGAGCCTTAGCTATCGGGGGTACATCTTCCGTTATGATTCGATGCTTTACTCCCGACGCAGTTCCCAACGGCGTTCCTTCAAAAATAAAAATATCGGCAAACTCCATTAACAATTTAATAATTTGCTCTCTCTCTTTCCCCTTTAAATGCTCCAAATTAAAATAGTTCACTATGCTCTCAGTTGAAACACAATTAATTTGTACGGTTTTTTTAAATTTCTTACCCTCGTTTTTCTCTCTTTGTATATTTCCCGTGTTTTTGGACAATATTTCCCCGTATCCTACACACATTTTTCTCGGCAGTTTGAGAGGTGTTTCTGTAACATTAATTAATCGTACAGGTACCTGGTTTTTGTCGTTAACAGATGCCACTACTCTCGCACTCATCACCTCATGTATCATTGTATCCCTTGGTTCCACCAGAATATCTGTTTCCGAAATTCCATCAACGTGTATGGCTTGGCATACTACTTCGGTGCGTGCAGGTATTGTCGTTTCTTCCATCAACAATACAGGACGGGGGCCAACCGCCTGCATTTGGTTACTATCTACCTTTGGCCCTGGTAGCAGTAACTCATTCCTTGTTCCTTCCGTACCCGCAAGCACATTAGCTTTCTCGTTAATTGAATTCGTCTTCTTATACTGGCTATCATTTAGATAATTTTTCTTCTCATCCTTGACCTGGATCCCCTTTATATTATAGCAGTTGCTTTGTTTTATTCCATCATTTCCTTTCAGTCTTATTTTAATTCCTCCAATGATAATGTAACTCTTCCTAAAACTCATAAAACAATTATATTTCTCAAGAAAATCACGTCCCAACAATCCGTCTGCATCTAAAGGTAGATGATCACACACAATCCCTAAAATAGGAAAGAATTTATTTCCTAACTTAAGATCTAAATTGGTTTGCCCCATGCCAGATAATTCATCTCCCGTAATACCCCTTAAAATAACGTTCGTCTTATTCACAATATTTCCGTTAGTACAACTTTGTTTTATAATTGTAATTGGCGAACCCGAATCTATAATGAAATTTACCCTTTTTCCCTCTAACTTAAAATATATTTCATAACTATTTCTACTATTGATACCTAAATTCGCGTGTGGTACTGTAATAATATCTACTCTTGCTCCTTGCGATCTGTTTTCTCCCCGAAATTGGAGCGCTTTGAGGATGCCTCTGCGTTTCCCGTTTGGCCATCATATTTGTTATGAAATTGTTTTGGAACAAATTTATTTTGATTATAATTATGCTTTTGGTCCCTATTCCCGAAATTATTAAATTTGTTGAAGGGCCTACCACGCGAGCTTGATGAGTGACCTCGATATTGTGGCTGGTTTGCCTGCTGCGGTCTTGTCTTACAGGCGACAGCTTCGTGACCTGGTTTTAAACATTTCCTACAAACAATTTTATTCCTACATTGAGCTGCCATGTGACCCTTTTTGTAACAACGAAAACATTGCACATCGGAGGACGGAACAGAAACGGCGCAAACGTTAGCAAATTTATTGTACATCAAGTGATTTAGTTCTTCTTGACGAGCAATCTCTGCAGCCTTGTCGATATCTAAATTACTTTCACGCGATAAAATTAACCCTATACTGCGTTGAATCTCCGGTTTCAAGCCTAATCTGAATTGTGTTAAAATGATGTCCCCATTTTTCTTTATAATACCTTCCCTTGGCTCTTCCGTAAGCATTTGTTGTCCTAACAATTTTAACTTACTTACAAATTCCCCAACTGGTTCGTTACGATTTTGCCTACATTGCAACAATTGAAATTGTGCTGCCCCGGGCACTTTATAAGGTCCAAATTTTTGAATTAATTTTTGTTTGAATTCATTGTACGTAATATTATTTGAAGATAGAGCACTTTCGCTTTTATAAAAATCGTAAGCTTGTCCCGTCAGTTTACACCTAACTATTTTTAATAATGTTTCGTGATCAATATCATCTAAATTAGCTCTTTGTTCCAACCTATCAAAATAATAATTTACGTTTTCTTTTCCCGAAAAATCATCGATACTATTCAGAATTCCTCCAACAGAAATTTTTGGCACCTCAATTTTAACTTTTGTTTCCGTTTGCGACATGGTTATAAAAGAAATTAAAACAATTAATCCTAGCCAAAACTATTAAGTAATTGCTCAATGTTGTTTAACTAAGCAGAATTGCTAAATGGTTTACTACAAAACTAGGTCAGTAGGTAAAATTGTGAAGAAGTGTAGGTACGCATAATTTTTTCCCTTACTCAGCACATTGCAATACTATCGGAATTCGCTGACTACTTATCCGCGGTAAATGAACTTAACCCACATTTAAATGACCCATTAACGTCAACTGGCAAACTAATTTAAATATCTCATGCATTTCTTCCCAAATTCACCCTTTTCCAAGTTTTCCGCTGCCACCAATGTAACCTGGAGCCCATACGCTGAGGTATAAGTTCCAGATTTTATTTATAAATGAAAAGATAACTTGGGTAGCGTGAGGGGTAAATTTAGGAAAACTACATTGGAATATTTAAAGAAATAAAAATATATTAACAAAATACTTAGAACTAATAACAATATAGAAACTTAATATCTACTTACATGATCCCTTTATTTCGTACGGTTCTACCCGTTTACAATTTTGACTCGATCAGTTATCGCACTACAATTCATTCTTTTTTAATTACGCGCGCCTTTTATCACTGATTGATCGTGCAACTATGGTTGCATACCTGTTACACATATATATGGTATAGACGCTGGGACTTTTTCCCTTGTTATTAATTAATTTTTATACCTACAAGGGAAGTATCAGAAGTGTCAATGACTGATTTTGATGAAATTTGGTACAACTATAGAAAGGGTCAAAATAAGGTTGATGTGTTTTTTATACATGCGGTAAAAGCCTCTGGGGCAAGTTATAAGAGTTGAAAGTTGAGGGTCGTAAACGCATTTTTCCTTATAAGTCAAAAACTAAAAGTAATAAATGATTATTGGAAAGGTCAAAGAACGTGTTATGATAGTACCTTGTCAATGATGTGCCACTCGATATCACATCTATTGTTGAGGGTAAAAGGGAACAAAAAAATGAACATTTTTTCCTCGATTCACTCCTAAGATGTTGAGGGATGTTTACAAAACTAGGTATAGTGAAAGTCTAGGGAAAATTAAGGTTTACGTGTTTTTTGTTTTGAGCAAAAAACTTCAAACTACAATCTTTATACGTTGTACTTAGCTAAGGTAGAATATAGGTTCATAGTGGTAATTCTAACGTAGGTGAAATGAAACTCAAAGGTTTTTTTAAGCCAACGATGACAAAATGGCACAAAGGCGATACAAAATTTGAAAATGTAAAAGCTAAAGACGTGAAAATTATTAATATAACATGTTGGCTTTAGTAAACTTAAAATTAAGGTGAATAATCAAGGTAAATATTTTAATAAAAAACTGAACCTTAATTTTAAGTTTACTAAAGCCAACATATTATATTAATAATTTTCACGTCTTCACTTTTTATATTTTCGCCGTTGTACCAATTTGTCCTAACGCGCCTTCAGCTTTTACTTTTTGTTCATACATTAGTGTTCCTGCGATCTTCGATGATTAAACTTCTTGCTCTTTAAATGTTTTGACGATGTGCCTGAAGACGACTTAAAGGCGAAACGTATATGTAGTACTTAAAATATTTAATAAAAAAAATTGTCATCGTTGCACATAGGGATATTTAGCCGATCTAGCTGGCCAAAATTATTTACTTTAATAATTAATTGAGAAATTGATATTTTTTTTCAATTCTTTGCCGTACCTCGTAAAGAACGAGTAAATATATTGGTTAAAGAAAATATGTTCATCTTGTATAGAAATTATACTCATACAGGGTATCTGTGAACCGCGTCACTCTCTATGTAACCTCTACACAGCTAGAGATTTTGCAAGAATTGTTATAGAATCCTCAAGAAAACTCTTTCACTACTAGAAAGCTATTCAGTCTTTCCATGTTGTACGTTTTGGTTTGGATTACATGGTTGAGAGTTGCCAAATCGGTCTCTCGAAGATTCTCCGTTTTGCTCCTCTTCGTCCTCTCATTACAGACATCAAAGCGTTTTACTGGCCGAATAGATCGCTTTATAACTGTTGGCGACCCAAGAAAACCTTGTAACCAGTCAATACTTCTTGAATGAAATTTATCAACTTTATAACTAAGAGTCTTCAAGATGTACGAAGAAGTTTTCTGTAAAATCCAGTTTTTGTTAAAATTAGGCAAATCTTATTCTTGCATTTTATTAAAAATATAATTATTACTGGTTATCAACCTCACATTTGAGCGACTTAAGATAAAAAATACAGATTATTATGGTAATTGATTAAACCAAATAACACATTTTTACTCGTTTAGGTTTTTAGTGACACAATTTTTAAAGAAAGCGGGTAAAGTCGAAAAATATTATTATTTCATAGAATAGTATTACGCTGCTATCGATTTAAATTAAAAAATTTACCGGGGCGCACCTTGATATATAACAAATTTATTAATCTTTTAAATAAATTGTTGACAATATTTAATAAGTAACTTGTGGAGTAAATTGAAGCATTGGCCCTAATGAATAAAAATTTAGCAATTGCTTTTTCTTGTAATATCAAAGAAAATGCTTGAAAACTAATAAATAAAAAGTGCAGCAATTGCTTCTAGTCAAATAATTTTCTTAAAAAATAGAAGCAATTGCTTACATGTACTTAAAATGAGATGAATAAACCAAGGAATTGCTTTTGCTAGTGTGGCAATTGCTTTCGTATTTGTAAGCTATGTCGACCCCTGTCATTTGCTTGTACAATAACCTGTTCGCGCGTTTATCCTTATTTAATTTTGTATCCCCACCCTTCTTGAGTCAACCAGTTATTCTAATAAAAATCAGTGTGTTCATGGAAGCCAGTGAGAACGTTTGTTTTCGAACCCTGCTCCTAACACCTCGAAGAGAAACCCCAATCAAACCCAAAATGGAATTGCACCATGAAGAGAAAGATAAAAGAGTACTCGGCAATCTTACGGAGAGGGGACTTACTTTTTTATCCTTCTCTTCATGGTGCAGCTCCATTTCGGGTTATGGTACACAGTACAGTCAACTGTTCCTCTGTGGTATACAGGTGAACTCCTATTTATTAGATTTTTTTTTAATTATGGCCGAATTCATGAATGTGCGTAAACGAAAAATATACCGTGTACGTAAAAATTGTAGAGACGATGATTTCAGAAAGCTATATCGATTTGATCGGGATAACGTTGAGTGGTTGGCAAATTATTTTTTAACTGACAGTGGTGAAACGCGAGGTGCTGCATTATCACCTATAAATCAGATGAAAATCTTTTTGCGACAGCTTTCAGATCCCGGGTTTCAAAATTCTGTAGCTGAAGAACTCGGTGTCCATCAGAGTACTGTCAGCAAGATGTTTACTTCCGTAAAACATGCTGTTTTGGAAAAAGCTAACGTTTTCATTAGATTTCCGAGAAGTGCTGACGATTTTGTAGAAGCAAAATTGCTGTGGTCAGAGAGATACCGTTTTCCAACTGCCATCGGTGCAATAGATTGCACACATGTTAGAATACCAAAATTTCAAGAATTTGGAGATGAATATATAAATCAGAAAGGATACCCCATCAGTAACGTACAGGCAACATGTAATGCAAAAGAAATTTTTAGAAGTGTAGACTGTCAATGGTCAGGTTCTGTACACGATAGTAGAATTTTCAAAAATTCTAATATATACAGCATTCTTAAAAACAATACAGAAGAATGTGTATTATTAAGAGACGATGGCTACTCGATATCGCCTTGGATTATGACTCCCTGGAGAAATCCTGCAAGCCAACAGCAGCAAAATTAAAATAAAATTTTCTGTGGAGAATGTGTCGTTATTGAACGTTGTTTCAGACAATTAAAAGCAAGATTTCCTATGCTTCAATATAAAATTAGGGGTGCATTAGAAAGGATATCATCGACGATTATATCCTGCGTTGTGCTTCACAACATCGCAATTACTGTAGTAAGCAATTGCTGTAGATATGTAGAAGATGCAGCATTTACTGAGAAATATTATTCATGTGCAGATCTAGCTATTGCTTTTACTAATAGCTTTTGGTTGTGAAGCTATTGCTTTTCCTAAAAAGCAATTGCTTAAAGCAAATGCTAAAATTTTATTCATTAGGGCCATTATCACACCACAAACATGATAAACTTTCAAAAACATTGCAAATGAATTCCCACATACCGGCTGCATCCATTTCACTTACGAAAAATCTTTAAAAATAGTGCCTAATTTCAAAACATTTATTCAAAAATTAGTTGAAAAAGCGTTTATGTGAAACGCAAGCATTTACATAAGTGGATGATCATAAGTCAATCATTCGGTACGAGACAAGTTACAAGTTTTTAGTTGTACATTCGCTACTTTTGTTTAATATACTAATTAGAGAAAATAGTACGATTGTTTTTTCATTTAGATTTCATTATTTTGTAACTTGATTTGTGACCAGCTAGATCAGCTATATACCCCTATGTCTATGTGCGTTGGCTCAAAATAACTTTTGTTCAAACGGAACGAGAATAAGCTCTTGGGCATCACAATCGAACAGAACGACGACGGAAATTAAAACAGCATTTCCTTTTTTCCCGAAAAATGCACTAATCAGTGCATCGCTTACGTCATAAAGTGCCGGTAAGGAAAAGATCTACAACGAAGAAGGAATCAAAAAGGAACTAAAATTGCAATGTGGAGTTATTTCTGTTCTGATTTTGTTCGAATTTGAAATAGTTAGATAAGAGGAAACTGTAAATATTGCTTAAATTTTCTGTGCCAGACTCCTAGAAGAGGTGATCATACGAACTTGAAGTTTTTAAAGTATATACACCTCAAGCGAAATAGTAAATAATCAAAATTTTGTAATGATGCGTCAACCCTATGTGTGTGTGTTTATTCTTAAGGCTCCGGTCTCAGGCCCGAAAAAGTTTTTCCAACAATTAGCTGTAACCGATTGAGATATCAAAAATTTTTTCAAACGGAAGTTGTCTGATAATGAAAAATCTCTGCTTGCTCTAAGAGATATTTGAGCAATTATTGTTAATAACAGAGATTATTAAGAATAATTTTTAAACGGACTCTGTGTCGGCAAAGACAAATATTTAACAAATTGTTTTTATATTTACCACTTTTTGATATTTTGCAAAATAAATGTGCAGCATTGGAAATTCCCACGGTACAATATCACGAATTATTTCTTAATTCGGTCAGATAGCTCCGCCCTAAGAGAACATGTGGTGTGGCCGGCCGAGATGAATAGATGACGTCAGTTATTTGTTTTTTGTCCATTCTACTTTTTCATTCTGTACTGAGGATAAATACTTTCGAGAATGATTTGGAGCTCTGAGTTCACCGATTTTATTATTTATGAAAAATCTAATAAATGCCTTTAAAATGTTTAAGTTTTTGAATCAAGATGTGTTGAACTAAAAAAAACTAAAATTGTTAAAATTTTTTAGCAATTTATCAAGTGCTTTAATTCCATATTTTCGTGTTGTAAACTTTTCTACACACAGATATATATATATATACTTTTGGATTGTAATATTGTCCCATTTATTATCAATCTTTCCCCACAAATTTAATATTTTTCGAACCAGTATAATCACCATTTTTACATCGTCGATCTTTTCATATTTATGATATTGCTAGCAATTATTTGTTATAGCGGATGTAAATACAATTGTGACTTATTCTTTTATAAGGCAAACTATACACACTTATATTTTGTGTATGCCTGGTGTGGATATACCTTTATCTGCTGTTTATGTATTTGGGACCACTTGTTATAAACTGAAGATCTTATACTTTTTGAACATTCAGTTTTAGAGTTGTGGTAACTAAACCTCGTGTCGTTACTGTAGAAGGTTTCAAAGAAAGTTTAGAATTACATAATACTAAATTCAATAAAGTAATTGGCGATGGTGACAATAGTGTCTATCGAAAATTATTGGAAGCGAGACCCTATGGATCACACTTGTAAGAAAAGATAGAGTGTGTGCCAATCATTTATTACGTAGTTATTGCATTCGATTAAAAGAGCTATGTGGTCGAAAGTTTAGTTCACGGGGTATTTTTGTGTCTATTCGGCTGAGAAAATTATTAGAAGACAGCATAAAAAGGTTACGCACAGCTGCCGCTGCCGTTGCCGCTGAAAAACATAGAAGACTTTACCTTTATTAGAAGACATAGAAGAAATAGGCTAATAGCATAAACCACGCATTTGGACAACATAAAAACTATGACCAATATTTTTGCAAGAGACAGAATAGTAATGAACCCAATTCGGTACAAGATTTAATTAATTGTGGGTTGTACGATGACATAAAATCTTGCGTAAATCGTTTAATTTATTACACACACAGCTTAATTTTAAATATGTCTAACAATGTTGCGGAGTCCTGCAACGCTGTTGTTTGCAAATATGTGGGGGTAAAAGAGTAAATTCCTCGCAACGATTTGGTTTTAATTTAAGATGCAATATCGATCGCGTTTCCAAACGTAAATTGTGCATTGTTGGAGAGAGACAGAAAATAATTCAACCAGCTGATGAAAATTATGGTTTGGAAGAAGATATTCCCGACACATCTCCTACTTACTACACTAAAAGAAAAGACGAATTCTTAGACGAACTTCAGAAAATCGAAGAAGAAATTGCCGAAATGGAAATTAGAAGTGCTGGCCAAGGCATAAGTCAATTATGGCACGAAGAAAGGGTAAAACGTCTAACAGCTTCTAACTTCGAAGGATTTGCAAAAAAAGAGAATCCACCAATTGTGCCAATTTAATCAAGCACATTATATGCTAAGGTTTTCCTACCACGAAAGCCATGTAATATGGGATTTAATGTATGTAATTTATTCAGTGAAAATTCGGTGCTTTGTCACTTTTGTATTCAAAGTATTTCCTATAGTCGATTTTTGTCATTTTTTCTTCTCAAAATTAATATTAATAATTTTGAAATTTATTTACACTATAAAATAACGATTTGCAGCTGATTATTTTATAACATTTCTTTTATTGCGAATAGTTCTTGTCGTATTATACCTATAAAATACCCAAATAGTAGCGATTTGTATCAAATAATCATACAATATTTCCATCTTTGTCCGTTTGACCACAAAAAACTCAACTTTTATTCATACATTCATTCCTCGATAAAAGATAAATAAACACATGAGTTCTGAATAGAAATCTTACGCCTGTTATTTACAAAGGGCGGCGCTTAAGGATCCACCTTCTTACTTCCGAACGTCTCACCCCGAATCCCCTGAGAAACTCAATGACCGTGAGACCGCGGCCTTAAGATGTGGAGTTCCGAAAAATCAACATTAAATAATTTAAGGTAGTGGTTACGCTCATTTACGCACACTTATTTGGCCATCCTATATATACCACAAAATTTCGAGTTTGTAAGACCATCCCTTTTGAATCCTCCCCTTTCTTTGGTAAAACGGAACTTAAGTAAAAGCGGCTTATCTACCGACAATTTCACTATAATTTAAAACAGTACATTTTTTTTTTAATTTTTTATTTTGTTACTATAATAATTGTTAGATCAACAAAGACACTTATTATCTTATTACTACATGCAGTTAGTAAAATAATACTCTTAGTAAAAATTAGCGCGTGAAGAAAATAAAAACGTGATTTTATATGATTCTTGTATTTTTTGAAATTTTATGAATCCAATTAATCTCAATATAAATCTTCTTTAATTCCTAAAAAATAATATTTCAATATTACCAAAAAATATTTGTCTAATAAAAAATATTCACGCTTCCGAATTGCATATGTGATAAACATCCCAACAATCACTTCAACCGTTAATGTTCTTTGACTAATGGTAAGAAAGGTCAAAACGTTTTTTTGGGTTTCCAAGTCCGCCAATTTAAATTATAAACATCTTTCGATAAGTTATCTCCCTAAAATAATCAAGAAAGTACAATTAAACTTATTAAGCAAATAGAAAAGGAATAATACCGCATCTGTAAGTGTTTGCGTTTTGTGATGAGCGTAACACAACATTAAAAGCGTCACATTTATAATAATAAACTCTGCGAAACTTGGACGCTATGAAATATTTCAAATTTAATAATTTTATAGACTAATTTTGTTTTATTACAAACCAATAAAAAACCTGCAGTGGATAGAATGGCACAAATTACGATGGATAATTTTGGTCCAATAATAATATCCCTCATGAAATCATTAGTCATTTGAAATAACTTGTATGTGCGTTGATAATATCCGATAACTTCTTTCAGTTTAAAATTAATCGTTCGATTAAAACGAATATTGTCGATCGTTGATGTAAGATGTTAAAAACGTAAAATTATTAATTCCAACGAATAAGAATAAAATAATATCAAACCGAGTACAATTTGTGCAATAATAATAAGGGAGTATATTTCAAATAATATTAACACAGCTTGATGCCACGATTTTAATTTAAACGGAACGTAATAGGTTATCATTAAATTACAAGTGAATCTTTTCTCGTTTGGAAACCATTGTAAAATGATGCAAAAATTTTTATCAAAGAATATGCCATACGATATTAAAAAGATTGCAACAAAACCAATACATATAATTAACAATTTTCAAAGCGAATCTATTATTTCTTTCAAAAAATTCCATTCGTTTTGGATAAGCGAAATTATTAAAATCATAATGCATCAATCAACTCGAAAATATTATTTCTACGATAAAGAAGTGAGGTATCCATTATTATAAAACCTAACCAAAGTATTAGAAATTGTAAACGAAACAAAAATTCAAAGAAATTTATTTTATATTCTGAAAAGAGTAATAATTTTCTTTATAATATTATTATAAACTTACTTAAAAGTTCTATTATTCCAGGATAAATAGCCTAAATAAAATTGATAAATGATAAAATCATCCCATCTAAACCTCGAATACCATCGTCACTAGGCCAAGAATTATATTTCCGAAAATAGTATTCAAATAAATAAAAACCATAAGTTTTTGATCCTTTATAGGTACTATTATGGGACCATAAAATCATTTCACGGCTTATACACTTTCTATGCTCGATTTTATATAAGAACCGTCTTTATTAACTGAAACTTAACGATTGATGTTGGTCGATTGACTGCTGGTAGCGATCGTTTACGAAATGTTTACTTAAATTCCATTATAGAACGTGTACATATGAGAAGACGAATGCGTTTAAACAAAAGGTTTTATCATTAGTATAAATAATTTAAATGAAAGACGGTGAAACGTTTGTGGATAACAGAAAATTTACTTTCTGGAGTTAATTTCATTTTAATTTGATGTAAAAAGGTTTTTAGTAATGCATTTATTTAGAAATTATTTATAATTTAATTAATTTAACTACAACTAGTTGTAATAATTAACGTACGGAAGGTTAGATCTAGATGTACTTGAATTAACAATTTATACAGGGTGTTCAAAAAAGATGCTGCAATATTAAAGCCAGTGACTGTCCAGGTCATTTTATACAAAAAAGTTTATAATAAACATGGTCTGGAAACGCTTCGTTACCGATCTACAGTGTGTTGAAGTTTAATTACAAAAAGCAGTAAAAATTTACATATTTTGAAACAGTCCTGTTTTATTCACTGACATTGAATTTGATTAATAATTTTGTATGTGTCAAATTTGTTGAATTTCCTTATCATGAATCGCTATACGAATGCCGAGATGACCGACATGCACTACATTTATGGACTTGCTGATGGCAATGGATTAAAAGCTAGGCGGTTGTATACCGAAAGATTTCCTGGCCGTATTGCTCCTGATAGAAAAACTTTCGAAAGTATTCATCGGCGTCTTTATGAAACAGGCACATTTAGACGAAATGGGGGAGCAGGAAGGCCAAGGACAGCAAGAACGGTAGTGATGGAAGAGGATGTGCTAGACATGATTGAAGAAGATCAAGCTACTTCTACTCGAAAAATTGCTAACCCTTTGAATGTAAGTAATGGGACTATTTGACACATTCTGTAGGAAAATTTGTTGTAGCCTTTCCATATACAACGCGTTCAAGCATTACTTCCTGCTGATTTTCTTCCTCGCATTGCATTCTGTCAATGGCTTTTGCAGAAAATGGTTGAAATCTCTCAATTCCTGATGTTGATTATGTTCACCGATGAAGCGAATTTTCCAAGAAATGCAATACGGAATTTCCATCATAACCATGTTTGATGTGACCAAAATCCAAATTGTTGAAGATCGTTTTCAACGTCAGTTTTTTTTAACGTTTGGCTTGGAATTGTGGGTGACTGCCTAATTGGATCAGTATTTTTACCAGGAAGACTTACCGGAGTTATCGGAGACTTACCGAGAAACTTCAAACGTGATTTATTCAGTTTTGGCTGAATAGTGCGTTTTAGTACTTTGTCAATGGAATCCTTGTATGATACTCTACCACTCAGCTCAAGGACAAATTTAAAAAGAAACACCTCGCGCCCTCCCCTTGTCAGCCGTAAATTTCTTGCCACCGCAAGTGGTTAAACGCGCGCCAGAAGTTTTTTTCCGGTTAAAATTGTAAAAAAAAACCGCGACGCGAAATGAAAACACTTTCGTATGGTTCGCCATTTAAATACCGACCGCTTAAAAAAATTCCTACTTTACCAATTATGTACATATAATAAATTTTTTATTAAATAATTTCAATTATAAAAATTAAAAATATATTTGTATTATACATTTATAAAACATTTATAGTGATGGTTTGGAAAGGCATTTAGAAAGTAATAACAACAAATAAATTAACATTGCTTTCAAGTTTCTAATAATTAAATCGACTTCAACCAAATAAAAATTGTTATTTTCTTTAAGAAATGTAAAACTAATTAAATAAACCAACATAACTCAAAATTAACGAATATTTAAACATTTTACCGAGTTTATGTATAAAAATTAAGGTAGAAACTCACTAAACACTTGGGAACTGTGAAGTTTAACTTTTAAACTGTCAAAAATTTTAAACCATCGAAAAAATAATATACATAGAAGGTCAACTCTCACTAGATCAGCGAAATCGGCTTGCGCGTTCATATGCCGACACACTGATGGCGCTAATATGATTTTTTCAAAAGCGCTCCCTACCGGAATACCCAAAACTACTTCTGAACCCGCGAAATTCGAAATAAAATTCTTTTTTTTTTAATTTATATTTTATTTCATCTATACAACAATAAGTGACTATAGTACACTTATTATTGTACGGAAAATAGTAATGCCAAAAAACGGTTTTAAAATACGGTAAAATATTTTTTAATTTTCGTTTACGTAATTAATACAAGTATAGATAATAATTTTTGGTAAAGTTATTCCTTATTCCTTTAATAAGATAGGGCGGATACTTGGTATATTTTCGGTAGATGTCTTTGCCCAATCAGGTAATTAATAGCCTCTTTGTTGTTGCCTTCTCAATTATTTCTTTGAAAAGATTTGTAATTTACAAACTTTTTGGCAGTCCTTTGTTCTTGGAAGGGTGCATATTTGGCAAAATTTGTTGTTTTTACTTGTCCATAGTCAACAGAATCTTATGGCGAATTCGATTGGGAAAACTAGTGTGCACTGGTGCGCACTCGTTGAGTGCAAAATCTGACATATGTCACACTAGCTTAGTGCAAAAAAGGGCAAATTCAACAGAACGCGATGAAATCAAACATAATCATAACATCACTTGTAAGTGTGTTTAAGGCTTGATGATGTTTAAAATGTTTTATAAACTACAATAATAAAATGTAATAGAACACAACGAAACAACCAATAGAACACGCTGCTATGCACTGGTGCGCACCAGTGCAACTGAGTGCAACCAATCGAATACGCCATTAGAATAAGTCGCCAATTGGTGGTTTCTGAACTGAGCAACCTAGTCAAAACGTAATCTTTACCAATTTTTTGTTAACAAAAGTAACCAGTAAATACTTACATAATGCAGAATGACAAAGCTTAGCGGAGTTCTGGATTTGAGAAGATTGGGGGGTTTCAACTGAGAAGGACTGAATTGGTTCATAGTTAATTTCTTTAGACTTCATCAACTTTAACAAACGTTGTAATGCCGAGATTCAAAATTTTTAAGTTAGTTACCTTACCGATTACATGATTAATCAGAAAAATATTAGATTTTATTCTACATTTTTTGGCATTTGTGTTAAATTTTTTTAATAAACAAGTAAATAGTAACGGTAAGCAGGAAATGACGTAGATTTATTTGAACAAATCAAACTGTCATGGAAATATCTTCTATAAATTTCTGTAATTTTTCAAAATTAGCACATCAGCGCCAGCAGTGTGTCGGCATGTGTACTTTTTTTTGATTTCACTTTTTCCCGCTGAGTTGAACTACCCTGGTGTTAAATTTTTTTAATAAACAAGTAAATAGTAACGGTAAGCAGGAAATGACGTAGATTTATTTGAACAAATCAAACTTTCATGGAAACATCTTCTATAAATTTCTGTAACTTATCAAAATTAGCACATCAGCGCCAGCAGTGTGTCGGCATATGTACTTTTTTTTTGATTTCACTTTTTCCCGCTGAGTTGAACTACCCTGTTTTAAACTGTCAAAAATACACCACCTCTACACCGCCATCTATTTAACCGAACATACACTTTCATGTTTGAAGATATTTTTTTATTTTATTTTAATCAATTAAAGTTTTATGAAAATTTAAAGTAAACGAAGTAATTAAAAATCAAAATAAAGGAACTTATTATTATTTTCACTTGTGATGAGTAAAAGACATCTAGTGGTCATTGTGCGATTCTTCCCTGTGCGGGGAGGGGACAGACGAACAACGCGTTCTACCAATGCCGACTAGATATACAGGCCCAAGCCATCGAGTGGGGGAATACTCCGAGATGTAGAAGTCGATGGGTAGGGGAAATAACAGGGCAGAAGGATTGCAACCAAAGTTACATGGAGCTCTATGAAAACGCCTAAGCATAATATGATCTTCATACGACCATCATCCTACGACAGGCAAAAGAATACTGAACGCACAAAACAAATATAATGAGAAGTGGAAGGTCAACGTTATAAAACGGGTGATTGGGCTATCCCCACTTTCGAGTGGCCTAGGTGCGCGCGAAAATGGCGGATTTGAAAATGTAAACAAATCTGTATTTATAACCTATCTTTATTTTTACATTATACCGTGCGTTCAGAAATGATTGTAGATCGTTTGAATTTGGCGCGCTCGTAATTTAGTGATTTTCGATTGTCAATATTGTTACCTGTGAATTACCTACGTCGTATCTTGCATATCAGTGGCGTAGCCGGACTTATTCATGATGTATCCTTTTCAGTATTAAGTGTATATGTACATATACTCATAATTATTGAAGATCAGATATCAGTTGCAATGGCATTGGTCAATAAATTCAATAAAATACCTTTGTCTTACGGTTTTTTGACAACTTATGACAGCTTTCAATATTTTCCATGACACGCCTATGAGATATGATTAACATTATTGTATTTATACCAACCTTAAAAATTAATCTATAGCGCGCCAAATTCAAACGATCTACAATCATTTCTGAACGCACGGTACTTATTCACTGTAGTGAACAAAATTTTATCACTACAGTGAAAAAATATAACATAAACATAAGAATGAAAGAAAATATCAAAATTACAAACAAAAGTACAAATAATTTAAAATATTTATTTCACTTTTAATTTATATAAATTTTACAACATGTTTCATTGCAATAAAATGATTTGTAATAACAAATGAAGCGTTCAAATGCAAACACAGACATTTGACACTTAAGCAGTTTTGCGTAAAACACAGAAAACTTGTTAAGAGCGTATTAGCTAACCAACAAAATTAGAATTTTTATTGAAGTTTGGGTTAATGTTAATAGTTGTATTACTACTGCTTTTAAAAATGTCAGACTTGTTACTGATAATATAATTGCATAAAGAAAATACATATGTCTGGTTTTGCACCGAAGGTGTGCAAATGTCTGTTTATGAAACTGAAAGAATTGTAAAAGTATAATAGTTTCCTATGATATAAGCGGTATGCTTCAACTGGTAGTAAAGATTGGTAAGCAAAGTCTATCAAAGAAAAATAATTTATTGAACACTATTTTCACAAATTCGCAATAGAAACTGAAAAAGAATTTTTTTTTAAATTTTGTCGGAATCAGAATCAGAAGAAAAAACAATATCATCATCATCAGGATAGGTTTCCATTTGAGTTTCAGGATTTTTTTGCAAAAGCACTTTTGAAGAAATGAAGGCGCTCGTAAATCTCCCAATTGATGTCGAAGTGTTTAGCTAACAAAGATCCAATACTTTTAATTTTATCTGGTTTAATACAGCGACCTACACTGAGAGGTTCCAGTTTAATTTGACTAATTTTTTTACCTCTCTTGAGAATGCTCTTGGCCATGGAGATATCATTTTTGTAATACGGTTCACCTCTAACACTAACAGATTTATTATTTTCTTTTGCAAAGATGATTCTTTTAGATGGCTGAAAACGAAAATGCCAAGATCCCGGAGCCTTCAACACATTTTGTACCTCACTTTTCCAGTCATATACTTGATACTCTCCCATTCTCAGCACTGTAGAATGATCTTTAATAATTTTGATGTACGTTTTTGGATCGATTATAGTGGTACATTTTTTAATTTTTTTCTCTATTTGAGCAAACACTCTATCAGGTGGGAGAAAAGAATGACCAACAACAGGATAAATAAGTTCTACACGTTTTATGTGTGATGGAGAACAACGTTGTAGCCAGTATTGTACCATACCAACCATTGTGGTATTTTTATTTTGCCCTCCGCAACTGTCGGCTGCCAACCGTATACATTCTACTTCTTTATTAAAGCAAAAATTTTGTAATAAATAAAAAACTGCTGAAACTATTTCATTTGACCCTCTTTGTCGGTCACTCTCCGTCCATATGAAAGACTTCACTGTCTCCGGATTTAACTTTGATTTCGAGTGCCCAGTTACTACCGTAAAATTATAAAGATTAATTTGCATACTGAAATAACAGGCTTGATCAGGAATTTTAGGCAGTGGTAAGTTTTTCTGACAGTCGAAAGAAAATATCGCTATTCGGGGATCATCGTCCCTTAATAATCTGTAAAACGCATTACTGCGCAATTTATGTAGGCTTAGGATCAGTAATTCGTTTAATTTTGTCCGAAAATTGTGAGCATTTTGAACAAACATCAACCTTTGGAGAACCAAACCCAATGTTATATTGTTGAACAAAAATATTTCTAAAGAAACACTCCTTAGCTTTAAGATTTTCCTCCACTCGAGAATTATACATTTTCCATAATTTCGTTATGCTCAACTCACAAGGTAGGTATCGTCTAATGGTTGTTTTATTCCTTGCATAATGAGTTTCCCAACATGTTAAAGATTCGATGAAATTTTTTATGGCGTCTCGTTTGTTAATTGATTTTTGGGAAACTTTATCACCCCCTCGTCTTTCTGATGGCAAATCTCCAGTTTTATAATATTCTTTTACAATTCTTTCAACCCTACTCTTTCCTATACCTAATATTTCCACAAATGCCTTTTTGCATACGGGAACAGTCCTTCTCGTTGTTTTTATGCTGTATTTCACAGTTAGCGTCTTTGGCTTATTTTGGCAATTTTCTCTAATTTTGATATTAGGCCTTTTAGGTTTATACGTTTGACAATGTTTTAATATAAAAGTATCTTGTTGAATTGTCGAAGTATTGGCGTAATATTGGTCACTGAATTGTTTTATCTCTGTATTGGTCAATGTTGAACATTGTAACGTATTCACTGTATGTTTACAGGAGGGAAGTGAAGGTAACCGTTTGTAAGAATATCTAAAAAATGACCAATTTCTTGCAAGAATACTAACAAAAAAGAAGTAGCAAAACTAGCACTGAGGTCCAGTCTTTCCAAACTCATAATAAGTAGTTATCCCTCGAATAGTCACTACAGTTACGCCTTTTTCAACGAATGTAATTGGCCGAAATAGGCGTAACTATGGTAATTATTCGACGATTAACTTATTCGAAGCTTGAAAACACCGGGCCTAAGAAACACACATCACACATACCCTTGTATTTTTGCCTTTTCTCTTTTCCATTCTTTTCTGTTAGCAACTTTTTTCCGACCCTTACCGGCAAGACTTGGCTCTATTGTAATGTTATCTTCCATCTTACACACGAAATGGCTGATATTTTATCAAAAGTATCCGTTAGTGTAACAAAAAAGCGACTGTTGCACCGTCACAAATTGTAATAGCAACAATCCAATTGTTTAAGATGTTTAAATACAAATGTCAGTTTTTGCATCTGACGTTTGTGTTCAAATGTCTGCTTTTGCATGTAAAGCTTAATCTAAGTCGCCTATAACTGACTCAAAAGTCTATTTTACGCTTTTATAGATTAGTAATTAACATTGTCTGTCATATTTGTTTATTAAATTTACAGCTAACTCAATTTCTTTGGAAATGTCGAATGTCTGATTTTGCATTTGAACGCTTCAAATAGTATTATATTAAACATATTTATGCTATAAAGAGTAGAAAATTTAAAAAATAAAATAAAAGAAAAAACACCAAACACGAAACACATTTTCTAGAGCTAATTTTAAATTGATTCGATGCATATCTTCATTCCAAATTCTTTCTTAGGGAAGTTAGATGCTTTTGAACCATCCAGACCAGTCCAGACGATACTATACTTGATTCTTCCTTAATTTGTAAACGACTTTTTCTTCTTGCAAAACGTTGTGTCTACATGAAACAAAAAAAAGGTTAGCGATTTTTTTTATAAGTAAGTTTTAATAGAATAAAACCAAATTAAATGGTCTTCCACAAAGAATAAAACATTAAATTCTCAAACCACCCAGAAGGTTCCATTTTGACAAGCTTTGACAATTAATGACGCAAGTGGATGAAGGACTATCTTTAGAAGAATCCATTATTTGACATTATTTTCTGAAAGAAAGCTGTAATCACTAATATTTTTCTTGGATTTGCTTTAGAAATAGCTTTGATAGCTTCTTCAAGCATAGAAGTATAGTTCCACAAGAAATTATAGGTAGTAATATTTTTGTGCCCTCTTGAGGAAAATGGCATAACTTGAAAGAAGAAATCATTTCTGAAAAAATTACTAGAAATTTGTATTTAAAGAAAAATGTTATCTGGCATTTCAAATGGGTTCAGTGAGTTTCTGGCATCCTTCCATGTTAGGGTATCAAGGGTTGAACTTTTTAAAATGAAATTTCACCAAAGCTAATGCCAAACGATGATCTTAAACCAGAGATAATGCCAGAGATGATCTTACACATTTTGAGCTTGCAGTTAAATGTATAAAAAGTCATTTGTTCAATACATTCGGTACACAACTCATTTTAAAATTCAATTGTGCTATGCTAACGATGTAAACGACTGCTACGGGGATGTCGTTCACCAAACGACCAAACCTAACCTGAAAGTCGTTCATAACGATGTCGTTAGAAGTTACAAAATACGAATTGTCGTTCATGAACGACAATCGGTTCATAACGATGTCGTTAATAGTTACAAAATAGGTCTGTTAGAAAAAATATTTAGAAACTTACCGTAAAATAAGATAAAACAGTAAACCACTAACCTTACATCGCGTCCAAAATGCCGGGAAACGACGCTACTACGCCACTACTTATTCCGCGCAGACGCACTGTGACAACGCGGTGTTGCCACATAATTCAATAATTTGACATGGCATCTGTGTTTCTGAGTCCAGCATTGCCGGGTTCCGTATCCGAGTTTCATCCCCGTGACTGAACGTTACTCCAATATCGTGTGGAGTACCCCGAGATGTTACCTACTCCCACTCCATGACTTGGGCCTGTATATCTAGTCGGCATTGGTTCTACGAATCGAACATTCGAGAAGATTCGTGAGTTGAAGACAGAACGAAAAGGTTGGTTATATAGAGGTTAAGAGTTGTAGTGTAAACGTTATTTAAGAGTTTTTATTAAAGATATATTTTAAAACAGTTGTGTGTTTGAGTTGTTATTTTAATACATAACACACTTCTACCGGGTGTCCCAACGGTCTGAAAAAGCTACATAACTTGTTTATTAGTGGAGATATTGACCTTCTGCTTTCTTTGGGTTATAGCTGTAATGGTACTACACATTTTTAAAATATTGCGACTTATATACGGGTGTCCCAAAAGTACAAAAAATACTAAAGTTACTATTTTTTAAATGGAACATACCCGATTTTATTTTATTTTTGAATGCTATGGTAAAATACAATTCACTTTTATAGAGGTCGTTTTTGTCTAAACTGCCAGCAAATTTGATTTATCTCACTTTTTTGTCAGAATTTCCAAATGCAGTGATTTGTTCAAAAATTCTTATTTTCAATATCCTTGCCTTGTTGTCAAAGTAATTAACTCTGTTTGATTATTGAATGTTTATTGGATTTTTAAAATGTTTACTTAACGACCTGTTTAGTCGCATTTGTCTAATACGACTTTTTAAAAATGATAAATTGAAAATGTGGAGGACTTATTCATTTTTAAATGGTAACCCCTATTTGTTATTATATTGGTCAAAAGTTATACTGACATGCTTATTTTACTTTATTGTGGATGGAAAGTTTGTCAGAATAATTTTTGATCACTACAATAATAAATTGGGGGTGCCATTTGACTCATCATGTTTAAAAATTCAAGATAAAAGATGCAGCAAACATTTAGCAGTCAAACAATGTCACCTACATTAAAGTTAAGCCAAAAATTTGACAGAAAAGAATTTTTGGACAGACCATTGCATTTCGAAATTTTGGCAAATAAACTGTTATAAATCAAATTTCCTCACAGTTTAGGTGAAGACGACCTCTATAAAAGTGAATCGTATTTTACCATAGAATTCGAAAATAAAATAAAATCGGGTACGTTCCATTTAAAAAATAGTAACTTTAGTATTTTTTTGTACTTTTGGGACACCCGTATATAAGTCGCAATATTTTAAAATTGTGTGGTACCATTACAGCTATAACCCAAAGAAAGCAGAAGGTCAACATCTCCAATAATAAACAAGTTATGGAGCTTTTTCGGACCGTTGGGATACCCGGTATATAATTTTATGGTAGGTATATTATAAAAGTCAGAAGTTAAAGTATAAACATAAAGTAACGATATACCACTACTATTCATGACAAAAATTAGTTATTACCAGCGATATTTTCCATGATAAACATACAATTTTATATAGCGTTTTCAATAAAATATTTAAAAATAAAATAAGTGCTGAAGTTATTTAGTGTATAATTTTCTACATTTCTCTAAAATTGTTAAAAAACCGTAAAACGTAACCTAAGTTAAAAAAAGAACATTTTATACAAATCTCTTATTATTTGAAATTGTCCGAATCCAATTAATCCAAATACAAATCTTTTGAAATTCCTAAAAAAATAATAAAACATTTCGACGTTACTAAAAAACCTATTTGTCTAATAAAATATTTACATTTTTCGCCTGCAAATGAGATATACTCCCTAATAAAGGTACTCCAATTATTAACAATTTTTGACTAATTGTGAGAAAGATTAAAACGTTTTTTTGTGTTCTCAAATCCGCATCGTACCAATTTAACGAATAGATAGCTTCCGTTACATTATTCCCCTAAAATAATCCGGAATACATCATATAAATGAATTATTGATAATAAAAAATTAATACCGCATCAGTAAGCCTTTGTGCTGTGTGATGTATATAATAGAATATTAAAAATTCCATAAATATGATAACGTGTGAAAAGTTCGGATGCTAAAAAATATTTAAAAAAATTTAATACAATTTCTTACGTTAATTTGTTTTATTACAAACCAATAAAAAACCTGTGGTGGATAAAATTGTACAAATTAAGAGAGAAAATTTTGGTCCAAGAATAATGTACCTTATGAAATTGTTCGTCATTTGAAACAGTTTGTATATATTTTGATAATTCTCAATAACAGTCTTCAATTTAAGAATATCCGTTTGATTACGTTTAAAATGAATCTCATTAATCGATAAAGTAAGATGTTCCAAACGTGAAATTAATAATTCCAATATGTAAGAATAAAATGATATTAAACCGAGAATAATTTTGAATATAGCGATAAACGAGTACATTTGAAATAAAACTATAACAGCTTCAATCCATGGTTTTGAATTAAACGGAATGTAATAGGCTACCATTAAATCACAAGTGATGCCTTTCTCGTTTGCAAACCATTTTAAGTTGATGCAAAATTTTTTGTCAAAGAATATACCGTACGACAATGAAAATACAACCAGAAAGGCTGTGTAGTTAACAATTTTTAAGCAGCGTCTGTTATTTTTTTCGACAGATTCCATTCGCTTTGGATAACCAAAATTTTTAAAATCGCTTAAAGTATCCATCAATTTGAACAAGTTATTGCCACGATAAATAAATAAACTGTTCATTAGAAAATACCCTAGTCCTATTATTGGAAATTGTAAATGAAGCAAACATTCATGGAAAGTTATTTTATAGTCTAAAAAGAAAAATAAATTAAAAAAAATATATTAAACGAAATACAACTAACCTACATGAAAGTTCCAGTATTATAGGATAAAGGGTCCAAATAAAATTGATTAATGTTAAAATAATGCCACCCAAACCTCGAATACCATCTTTAGTAGGCCAAGATTGACATTTTCGAAAATAACATTCAAATAAATAAAAACCGTAAGTTTTTGACACTTTCAAAGTGTCCTTTTTGACACAGGAAATCATTTCTTAATTTTATACACTTTGGCTCTTGTACTCGATTTTATATAAGAACCGTCTTTCTTAACTGAAACTTATTGACTAACGTTATTTAACTGACATCGTTTACGAAATGTTTACTTAAATTGCATTATAAAATATGTATATATAAGAAGGCGAATGCGTTTTAACAAAAGGTCAAAAGTTTTATCATTAGTATAAATAATTTAAATGGAGACGGATGGAACATACGTGGCCAATGAAAAATGTTCTTATTTTAGAGTTAATTTCATTTGGGTTCGACGTAGATATATTTTTCAAAGTGATCCATTTATACTTAAAGTGAATATTCTTTTTTAGAAATTATTTTATAATCCTTTTAGTTGTAACCAGGAAAAACTTGGAACATCATTCATTTGAAAATCATTCATATTGAATGATTTCTTTTTTTGTTTAAGGAAGGGTTTTCGGAAATCTGTTGACATACGAGAGGTCCGAATTACTATCTAGCATTAGTATTCATCATCGAATCTTAGCATTCGTTTATTTCGGTGCATTTAGACTTTAGGACTTTGGAAATAAACCGCGACGCGTGTGTTATTTCGGTATGGAGTGTGCTTTGCAAGGTGCTGGATTTTCACGAGCGGCGCAGTTCGAGAAGGCACCAGGGGAATCCAGATCGACGATCAGGATAATTGCAACAATCATCCGCAAGTCCAGAGTAAGTCTGTTTGCCAAATTCTCGTGATCACCTGTTAGGGACCATCCGTGTATTAGGGTATTAGATAAAGGTCGGGATTCCTAATCTATTCTCTGTCTCTAAAGTAACGTCGGTTCAGTTAACGTTAGGCTGCGGCTTCACTGACGTCGGTTCAGACCAGATCAGACCAGACCAGATAAGTGGCTACAGTTGTCCCTTCAGATCACGACAGACACGTTTTCACCATAGAAAATATGAGTGGGTCAGAAGTAAAGTGAACCAAGTCCACTTAAATTCGTTTCGAGAAAACGGACCGTTTGATTTCGATCCATTTATTAATTTTTTGTAATAGGCAACGAAATTTTTAAAGTTGATATTTATAAATAAGTATCAACATTATTGTTACTTAGGTGTTATTTAAAAGAAACTTCATTATTTTGGCTATACAACCGGTTAAAAGAAAGGAATGTGGACTTACTTTTACTCTGATTTTTTTTTACCACAATTCGATCAAGTCCAACTATTAATACGGTGTGAAAAAGTAATAACAATTTCTTTTATAGAAACATTTTTCTTAAGGAAAATGGAAGAAAAGTAGTACAGTTTATAAGAGTTAACCTCACAAAAGAAATTAAAATACTAGAAAAAACAACAATTTTATTCATAACGTATGTGCACAATCATTCATAAATAACGTCATATTATAAATGCGCAGTTCATTTTTGTGTGGTTAACTTCTTTCAAATTCCATTGTAAGTTTAATAATTTAAATTCTTAATGATTTTTTTTAATAATTTTTGAATCTTTGTCTTCAAATAATTTGGAGTCTGCCCTGATGAAGGAATAAATTATTCCGAAAGCTTGGAGTGAAAAAAAGAAATGATGTTTTAATTTCCCTCGTTGTTCTTCTCGGTTATGATACCCAAGATTTATTCTCGTTCCTAACGTCATATTGTTCGGTGTCATTACACTCCTCTGGAATTTCACTCGATCTAGTATTCGTTTGAACAGGTAATGATTTATAAAAGTTCTGGTAGATTGGAGATATGAAAGGAAGTAATGAAATCATATCTTTTTTCTTAATATTAGTTGCACGGCGCCGGTGCCTAGCGTTGTAGAGCGGGTTTTGATTTATTGATGCCAACAAAGAAAGATTTCTACCATTTTTGTTGTTTCTTTTTATGTTAATTTCTTTGAATGGAAGTAAGTTATCAGCTGTGCCCTTATAAAATATTTAAAATGGGTGTCCTCTTTTGAACTGAAGTCGTTGAATCTTCAATCAATTTACAAGTTCTTTGTTGGTATTTATTTTTCTGTTAGTAATGTGCTCTAATAAATCTTTGGTTGACAAAAAATCATTGAATTTTAGCTCAGTGACCTTATATCGCGTTTTCTTTCTTGAGCTTTTAATTATTTTAATCCAGTCATCTGAACCATAAAGCAGTGAGTGTTTACTATTTTTTTCTATGACACCAAAATCCGCGTCATTTGGCAGATAAGAATGCACAGATATCATGAATATCACATTAATTGTCTTGGCTGCAGTAGACGCTTCATTGCACAGCTTCAGTAATTGCACTGATAAATTAATATTTCGATTTTACCCTTCGCAAGTGTCGCAGTATAAAGTTATTTCAGTACAATTTTCAGCGTTATTTTTTAAATGCTTGTAAAGCACTGTAGATATTTCTTGGGAACCCTTCCTCCCTCTGTTTCATTCCATACAAACATTTCAGGTGGTCCGAAATTAATTGGATGAACACCGCAATTATACATGTACAAATTTCGTTTATAATAAACGATGGACGTGGTTAGTTTTGGAAATGCTAGAGCCTTCTGCAAGTCAAATGTATAATCATAATAATTTTCTGAAACTTGTGAAGCCTCATTCTTCTACTCATTCCTCAACTCAGCGACAGTTGAGAGTTCTGACTTAGCCCACTTTATCACAGAATCTTGAGCTACTTGGACTTGGTTCACTTTTTCAATGAAAAATGGTGCAAATCATTCAGTATTAAAGTGAACTAGTGTACATTATTGGTAACCTGATGAACTAAGTATTGAATAAGTCAGCACATAAAATTATAACTATTTAAACGGACCTAAGTATACTCTTAACTAAATTTTAGAAAAAAATTGACTTGGTTCACTTTACTTCTGACCCACTCATATATAATACTTATATAGAAGCACAACTCCTCACTATTTTATGGATCATATTGAATGTAGCGCCCTCAATTGGATTGTTATAGAAGTATTTTTGATAAACCGCGAAATTCAAATGTTCATATAGTATATTTATATCCGTATAACCACTAACACATTATCTTGAAAGTATCTTTAAAGTTCATTGTTAAAATAAGTTGAAAAAGGAGGTTCAATTATACTCAGTTTAGAGATAAATATACCTCATTATTTTCATTTATTTAGAAAATGAACTTAAGACACTTTCAAAATAACGAACCCAGATGTTGATTGTAACCCAAAAGGTCGCCACTTCTTAATTTGATTGATAAATAAAACAAAATTGTGCATTGAACAAATTTATTTGTTCCTTTTTAAAAAATAACAATGTACTTGAACAATCAAACAGTTTTTAGAATTTATTTCGGTAATTTTTCCTTTGAAAATGTTATTTATTGTTTTACAAAAGTGAAATAAAATTATTTTGATAAATAAATTTATAACAAAATTTGTTATTTCCTCCGTATGGCAAATAAACGTAAAATTAACATTGTGACGTATTAAATATTTAGTAAATTTTAAAACGTGATCTCTCTGGAAATTATTATCCAATATATTATAGCTTTTTCTCATTGCTTCTAAAAAAGAAAGCGTACAAAAAGTTAATTTTGAATTAACATACTCCTTCTGGGTGATAAACCGATTATCTTTACTTGTCCTATCAGGATTTTTATTAATTATGTGGGAGATACAGAACTTGCATCTAAATTTAGAGCACGTTTTCCGTGCCACATAGCCCACAACATAATTAAATATATTTAGTTGTAATTGATTACTTAATTTATTATGTAGAGGAGGAAGATGCCAATCTCCCTCCTCAAATATATCGTCTCCCTTACAACTAGTTAAAAAACTGGTGGTTTTAATAAAATATTACTATGATCTTTTTCATAGTTTGCTCCTGTTATATCAGGAGACAATATCTTTCTCACAAGCAAAGACATAAATGAATCAGCGAATGCTGCACATGTGGGGTTTACATTCCTCCCCCTCATCTGTCGTATCTGTCCAAATAGATTCTCTACAGGGTCCTGATTCAACTGTCTGAGTATTAAGTATTTAATTTTTTGTTTTTCTATTGTGTCGCAAATAGTCAACATTCCTTTTAAGGTAATAACCCAGTTCCTAAGAGAAGGAGGCGTTGATTGGGATTTTTTGTGGTTCTCAAAATGCATGTTTGTGAGATATCTAATAGCATCTAAAAGAATATAAAATATCAACGCTCCCAACGAAGACTGTACTAACTCAAATTTTGAACTTTTGAGATAAATCAAGTAAAACTTTTGAACTACCTCCAAAAATTATGCTTTTTAAAACTTTGACATTTTAAAAATAAAATATGTTATTTATTGCTGTAGCTATAGGCACTTTCCATAAATTTTGAGCTTTGTCTAAAAATAGTAGATTTTCAATGAGATAATACAGTTTTCACCTGAACAAAAATAAATATACACGTTCAATTTATATCTAAAAATTTATTTTCGAACTTATAGACATGTCATTCAATAATTTCTTCTTCTTCCACACTCTCATCCTCGTCTTCACTACACATCGAATTTTTGGAACGAAGATTTTTGTAAAAACTATGATACATTGACGGTATTTTCCCAGTCTCACAAAGCCACAACAGACCTGTTAATTTTTTTCCTTCAATATGTAAGAAATTGTCATATAATTTAGGTGGGTATTTGTTGGCAATATTAATAGGACGCCCCCTGCGGATTTTATTAACGTCACAAGTTTTGAGATCGGAATTAAAATCATATTTAAAAGACGCAGTTCTAGGCGTTTCATGAGAAAAATTAATTTCTTTTATCCGGCTAATTTGAACGGGATTTTTCTCGGTATCGGTTTTCCAGTTTTGGTTAGCAGCAACAGCTTTGAAATCGAAAAAATCGTCTTGCGACATTTCAGTGACATTATAAACTTTTCCCGTAGTCTTAGCCATTCTAATCAGTGTAATCCATTGCTCTGGGACATAAATAACGGACTGACGCTTTTTGGCATTTTCAATAACTGCGTGCATACTATCCCCCTCGTTTTGCGTATGGCCTTTTTCGAAAAATCTATGCGTTATTTTTATTTGAAATTTTCTAGCAGCATACACAAACATTGAAAACACTACATGGTTCCTATTCTGTCCACCGCAGTTGTCGAAATAGAGTATTATAGTTTCAATCCCTTTACTTCTTTGCAGTTCTAAGAAGTTCCAAAGGCAGCTGGCAATTTCATTTGAACCTCTTTTGGCTAGCTTTTCATGCCAAACATAGCAATATCCCTCATTGCGGCCTATGTCGTAAATGGTAAAATTGTATGTAGCATACTTACATTTATAATAGAAATCGCTTACATTAGATTGCGGAGTTGCTAAAACTTTCTGTAAATCAAAGCACGCTACACACAGATTTTTATCGTTTTGTGCCTGTTCTTTGTCAACATTTTTTCAAATCTCTGGCTAGTGTTTTATTGTTTATGTGGCGTTCGTATATTTCAAATAGTTTAGTTTTCTCAAAGTCATCAGCTAAATTAAAAACTGAGCACACATCGCATTGATCTTCTTTGGGTTTGAAAAAGCCAATATTAAACTCCGTGTTAAAAATGTCCCTGTACTGACGACAAGTAGCACGTTGAGTAATATTATTATTGTCAGCATTTTCTATGTACAATCTAAACATTTTTTGAACACTCAGCCCTCCCTCGAGGTACATTCTCTTCGAATCTTTTCGAATATAGTGCGATGGCACCAAAGGAAACATTTTTATATGATTTCTAACACTTTCTATAACACGTGGGGAAATCTTTTGTGGACGTGTAGTATGTGTTCCACGCATATCTGCCTGTATAGCTCCACCCTCCGTAATTCTTCCTAAGGCGGTATTTACCCAAGTCTGAGAAATGCCTAGGGTATTTACAAACATAACTTTACAAATTTGTATTTTTTGTTCACTACCAACATGAAAATAATATTGACGAGAGTAATTTCTTCGTGAATCTTGTCCACTAGCTACAGTATGTTGTTTCTTAGCAGCTTGTTTTACATGCCGTGCTATAAATTCCCACTGCCTTGTATGATCTCGCAGATCCCAAAATTCTTTAAAAACTACTAATCTATGTTCTTCACTTATCCTCGACTTGCATTTGAGCCTACATTCTTCTTTGCATGGTTCAGCTATGGATCTCGCTTTGATGGGCTTTCCTTTTCGGTTGAAGTGTTCTAGCCCACGATTCAGGGATGCTTTTGATGAAAATTGAAATGTTGCATCTGTTGAACACTCTGCAGTATCAGACCCAGAAACTTGTGTGTTGTAAGCCTCTTTTGCTAAATCCAAAATTTTGTGGGTTCTACGTGACATTTTCACTTAACTAACAATTCATTACAACCGTGTTTCTAAGCAACTGAACAATAACAGATTCACTTAACCACAACAAACACTGTTCTATCACCGCCGAAAACTGTACTAACTCAAGATAGAACAGTCTTCAGCGGAGAATTTTAGTTGCTTCTGAGATAGTACAGTTTGAAAATGTAAAGTGGATTGCGTAATTAACAGCAATGTAAGTTAGTAGTTAGTTCGTCGGAAGACCACTTGAAAATAAATGTTTTAGGCAATGTAACTCAAATAACCAAAAATTTGAGTTAGTACAGTCTTCGTTGGGAGCGTCGATATGATATATTTTCTATTATGAATATTAATTATACATCTCCAAAAGTTGCAATGAATACTATTCTTCGATGCTACCATTTTTAATGGTTTTCGTGGTTTTCCCTCTACGTTAACCCTTAATGATCCATTCATAGAATCAAATAAATCGCCAAAGAACTGTAAAACTTGTGTTATTTGGGGCGCTTCTTTTGGCATAATAACTTACAAAACAACGGTTACCACGTGGAATAGCGTCTGTTTGCGTTTCCACACGCATTGGTTGCTAATGAAAATTTCAAATTGTGTATACAGCGCCATCTAGTGGATTGTAATAGTGAATAAATTTCGATCATTACTTTATATCTATTAAGAAATCATACCGTAGTTTTCACCAGAAACGTACATATGTATACTTTCCGACGGTCGGTACGGAACAAACACGTTTAATATTCTCTCACGGCCATATTTACTTTTCGGACAACAGACAAATTAATATTATTCGACATCATCAGAGAAAATCCATACAGTAGTAAAAACTTTGTTATGGATTAAATTTTAACACCGATTTAAATCTCCAGAAACAGCTCCATTCGGTATTACTCTTTAAACTTCTCAGAGTAATTTCGAAGCTTTAAAAAAGTTTTTGTATACTCCCCTTCTTCACGTGATTAGCATAATGTATGCATCCAGTAACGACGTTTCAGTTTATTGTATTTACTGGTAATACTTTCCGTTAACCATTCATCCCATTCATCGGAATCTGAGGAATTGACATTAAAGCTCTTGAGAGCTCTTTACTAAATAACATTAACCTCGTATTTACTCGTCGGGTATTAACTACCGTACATATCCGTTACAAATGAAGGCACTACAACGGATGTGTCTGATCTGATCTGATCTGGTCTTGTCTAGTCTGGTCCGGTCTGATCTGATCTTAATCGACACCAATAAAGCCTTTACCTTACTGGGACGTTCCTAACGTCTGGAAAACCGCCCGCAGGAGCCCAATTTGTAAAATTCGCGCGGACGCTTTTACAACAATTGTTGGCCAATCTCTAATGCACCTTATGTCGAAACTTTAAAAAAACTTCCGTCACTAGCTAATCACGAAAATCTTCACATAATTCCCAAAATGAAGTACCAAACATTAAGCAATTAGGTGTCCCAACACCTAATTTTCCCATTGGTTACATTCCTCATCGAAACCATAAAATTGAAGATACATAGCTCGTCCTAAAATTCCTCAAGTCTAGGTATTTCTCTCAAACATCGTAAACGAAACGATATTTCCGACTTTTCTCTCAAGTACGTTACCTACCTCGAATCTCTAAAGTGAATGGTATTTTCCCTGAACAATCATAAAAAAATTCAGGTTTTAATAAAAGTAAAAGTTGATACATAGGAAAGGAAAAATCCTGGCGTCTCCGCCAAAATTAAACTTCTAAATTTATTTCAGTGATTTATATTTCCTTACTAACAACTTCCAGAGTTTCAATACGATACTTATTTTTTTACCAAATACATTGATAGTGTTACTAAAAGCTAACCCCTAGAGAAAGAAAAATGTGATTTTATGCGAATCCTTTATTTTTTGAAATTTTACGAAACCAATTAATCCAAACATAAACCTTCTTTAATTCCTAAAAAATAATATTTCGATATTACCAAAAAAAACGCCATTAATCTAATTGAAAGTATTTACATTTCCAAATTGTAAATATGATAAATTTCCCAATAACGGTAGTTCAATCTTTAATGTTCTTTGACTAATGGCAAAAAAGATCAAAACGTCCTTTTGAGTTGTCAAGTCTGCATCATACCAATTTAAATTATAAATGGCTTTCGACACATTATCTCCCTAAAATAATCGGAAATATATAAACGCATTAATTAAAAAAATAAAATAAAATAAAAAACGAGTAATACCGCATCGATGAGTATTTGTACTCTGTGATGAGAATAATACAATATTAAAAATGTCGCACTTATAATTATAAGTTCTGATAAATTTGGACGCTAAAAAATATCTTTAAACTTTAATTTATATTTTACTTAAGTAAATTTGTTTTATTACAAACCAATAAAAACGCAGTAGTTGATAAAACTACGCAAATTATAAGAGATAATTTTTGACCAACAATAATATCCCTCGTAAAATTACTATTCATTTGAAATAATTTATATATGTGTTGATAATACGCAATAACACCTTTTAGTTTAATATTATCCATTTGATTCCGTTTAAAACGAATACTTTCAATCGACGAAGTAAGATGTCCCAAACGTAAAATTAACAATTCATACAAATAAGAATAAAATAATATTAAACCGAGAATAATTTTTAAATTTACGATAAAAGTGTACATTTGAAATAATACCATTATAGCTTGATACCATGGTTTTAGGTTAAACGGAAGGTAATAAGGTATTATGAAATCGCAAGCGAAACCTTTCTCATTTGCAAACCATTTTAAATTTGCACAAAAGCTGTTGTCATAAAAAATACCATACGATATTAAAAAAAGGATGAGAAAACTCATGTAATTAATAATTTTCAAATTGCGTCGATTTGCTTTTTCAAGAAATTCCATTTCCTTTGGATAACCGAAATTATTAAAATCGCTTAATGCATCCATCAATTCGAACAGATTATTGCCACGATAAATAAATAAGCCGCTCATTATAAAAAGCGATGATCCCATACTGAAGATTTGTAAGTGCAATGAAAATCCAATGAAAGTTACTTTATAATCTAAAAAATAACGTATTGTTTTCTTAAGGAGTATAATGATAAATCTCATACTTAAAAATTCTATTATCCCAGGATAAATAGACCAAATAAAGTTGATTAACACTAAAATAATCCCACCAAAACCTCGAATACCATCTTTACTAGGCCAAGATTGGTATTTTTGAAAGTAACATTCAAATAAATAAAAACCATACGCTTTTCGGCTTTTAGAGATTCCCTTTGTGGCATTCGAATCCATTTTTAAACTTACGCACTTCGTTTTTGTGTTCGACTTTATAACAATCGACTGATTTGACTTAAGGTTGACAACTGATGACATTAAAGTTGATTTACTCTACTTATATGGCATTTCAATATTAAATATGCAAATATGAGAAAATGAACTTGTTTACAACAAAAAATCGAAAACTTTGTCGTTAGCATAAATAATTTAAATTAAGGGTATACATTCGATGATTGGTAAGATTATAAATCAAATTCAATAAACGATAAGAGGAATAATTAGAAAATTAGTCTTTGATCTAATGTGAATTATAGGTACCAAAAGTCAAGTTTGGGGCGCTCCTACTTCCAAAGTTTTCCTCGAAAAAAATCAGGGTGAAGAGTGTCATGATCGGTAATCATTTCTGCGTAACATAACCAAAATTGAAACTCGTACGTCACAAGTGGTCACACGGTTTAGGAAATATCGCGAGTTGAATGAAAAAAAGGACTGGTTTCTTGACCGGTCTACAGAATACGCAAAATTAAAAAATAGACGGAATTTCTTGAAAAAGAAAAAAATACCACGTTATAGTAAACAGATGAAGCTGCATCCTGCAAAAAGTTCTAATTTTATTTCTTTAGCGATTTTTGAGAAAAAAAATCCCAAAAATGCAGAAATGATCACCGATCATAACAGTCTTGACTCCGATTTTTTTCGACGAAAACTTTCGAACTACAAGTATTGTAAACTTAACTGATTTAACTTTTGGAACCGATCGTAGGTATTAAATTTCTATATTGACGGAAAGTTGTTAATAAATGACATATAAATTTCGAATGGCTTATATGCCAGTGGTTAACCACTCCCACTAAGCTCGCCGATGGATCAGGTGACACGCTTTGGTTTCCACTCAAGGACGATGATGGTTCGAATTTTGTTATTTACCACTTACTTGTTGCATACCTGTTTTTAACGTAACATCAACAAAACAGAACAAACCTGTTCTCAAAAACTAAATAAAGAGAGCAAACATATCCCTTATTTTTATAACGCTTCAAAAAATAACAAAATAAGGCGTATTAAAGATCGGGAAAATGGCGAAGATATTTGAAATAGCTATAAATGAAGTTGATGATCTGATTCATAGCAACAATTGGAAGACAGTTTTAAGAGGTTTATCGTCGTAAACACCTTCTTTCTTCGTCACTTTCGTCCACGAGAATTAGCTCATCCGTATTAACAAACCTTTTCTTATTGAAAATGTCGTCAGTAACAGCAAAGACTTCTTCGCCAATTTGCATGGTCTCTTCAAAAGTTTGTTCCAACAATACAAGATCGCTTTCTTGTAGTTTTTCAAAATATAACACCGCACCTCTTAAAATAAACTTTGAATTGTTGCTATAAATCGTATTATCAACTTCATTACCATCATTTGTTGTTATGCTGTCATTTATGTTCGTTACATTATCGTTACAGGGTCAGCGGTTTTTATAATGAACGGCTTATTTATTTATCGTGGCAATAATCTGTTCGAATTGATCGATACTTTAATCGATTTTAATAATTTCGGTTATCCAAAGCGAATGGAATCTCTTGAGAAAACGAATAGATTCACTTAGAAAATTATTAACTACCTGAGGTTTCTTATCGTTTTTTTAGTATCGTGCAGTATTTTCTTTAACAAAAGTTTTTGCGCAAATTTAAAATGGTTTGCAAACGAGAAAGGTATCGCTTGCGATTTTATGGTAGCTTATTACCTTCCAGATAACCTAAAACCATGGCATCAAGCCATAATGGTATTATTTCAAATGTACTCGTTTATCACGATATTAAAAATTATGCTCGTTTTAATATTGCTTTATTCTTATTTGTATAAATTATTAATTTTACGTTTGGAACATCTTACTTCGTCGATTGAAAGTATTCGTTTTAAACGCAATCGAATGGACAATATTAAACTGAAAGGTGTTATTGCTTATTAGCAGCACATGTATATATTATTTCAAATGAACAGTAATTTTACGAAGGATATTCTTGTTGGTCAAAAATTATCTCTTATAATTTGCATAATTTTATCAGCTATTGAGTTTTTATTGGTTTGTAATAAAATAAATTTGCCTAAGTATAAAATTGTTAAATTTTAAACTTGTTTTTTAACGTCCAAACTTATCAGAATTTGTTATTATAATTGGGGCATTCTTAATATTATGTTACGGCCATCACACAGCACAAATACTCAACGATGCGGTATCATTACTTCTTTAATTAGTTTTTTTTTTATTAATCCAGACATATTTTTTTCTTATTTTAGGGGGATAACGTATCGAAAGCCATTTATAACTTAAATTGGTATGATGCAGACTTGACAACCCAAAAAGACGTATTGATCTTTTTCACCATTAGTCGAAGAACATTAATGATTGAATTACCTGTATTGGGAAGTTTATCATATATACAATTTGGAAATGTGAATATTTTCAATTAGACAAACATAATATGTTATATCCTAAACATTTTTCAATATTATTTATACTTTTGGAGATACGATTTTTTTATATGCGATTTTTTGATCGCAAAGGGGTTGAATTCACCCTCCCGCGATATATGAAGAAAAATGAAAGAGGACATATTGTCGACGTTGTAAATATCTAGTACTAACCAAAAACTGGAATAGATAGGTATCTTCCCTACGTAAATAATCGAATTTGTTTATAACAATTGCGTATAATAATTTTTAATCTGAAATTTTTAACAGAGGTTAGCAAGAGGACCTACTTGGGGACATTTTTTATCTGAAACATTTTTTGATATCGTGGATCGTTTAGGAGAAAAAAAAATGTTTTCCAAAAACTGCTCAATTTTCAGGGGTCGTTTTCACCCCTTTAAACCGTTTTTGGGCAGCCACGGAAAGTAGGATTTTACTTAGGTTGGGACCCTCTACAAATGTACCGATTTTGAAAAAAATCGGCGTGGACGGGTTCGGTATGTTCCCTTGTTAGTATTAAATTGTTAAATCTCCCTATTAAAGAATAACAGGGATTTGACTATCCCACCCTGTATAATAAATAAACTAAACTCTAAATTACGTCTTAATTTCCTTATTTAGTGTGAAACTTGGTAGAACTAAAGACCGACTACTGGCACCTCCACCATAATTCAAACTCGTGTATTTCTTAAACATTTACAATCGTATGCATAGCTATACCTAATAGAGTTTTACCATACTTTTAATTAATAATCACTAGTTGTAATTAAAACCATTTAGATAATAATCAGGAGTAGATAAGTTTCGATCCATCTTTTCACCAGGGTAATATGAATTGAATTAAAAAGATATCTTCAGCACTTAACTGGTTTATTTTAAGTTAGCCTTACATGTTTCGGCTTTTTAAAGCCATCTTCAGAGGTAAACTACAAATTAATATAAATAAATTGATTGATAATTAAAATGTTAAGTTATGTCAAAAATATAAACATAAAATGTAGAAACTAAGGCAAATTGAAGCATTGACAAAGTTATGTTAAAACTAAATATAAAATTATTTAAAGTTAATTAGGAAAAATTAATTTAGCTTAAGTCTAAAAATAAATGTGACTTACAAAAAATTTTACTTACTTAGTCTAAAACATTTGATTCAAAAAGTAGAATAACATTGATTGATTTAAATTTAAATTTTATAAACACTAATACACACAATATTTGTAGTAAAATCTTAAAATAATATGAGGACTTGTACACGTTAAAAATAAAAATCGGAAATGGAGGCAAGTATAAAAAGTGGTTTATATTTTAGTGATTTTTAACTCTCTCGTTGTGAGCAAAGGAAATAACCTGTTATCAATAATTCAAATTTAAAAATATCAGTAAATTAAATTTATTGGTAAAGATTAATACAAGGACATGGATGGGTCGTTAAAAATTGAATTGATGGTAAAACTTGAAAAATGGAGAAATGGAAGGGAAGTTTTAGGGAAAGGGAGTAATTTTGGGATAGGAAGGTTTGAGACCGCTAGGGCCCCAAACAGTGCGGATATCTTACGCGGTCTAGGAAAAGATATCCCTAAGCTGTTTGGGGATAATTTTTAAAAGGATTTCGGAGGAATTTGTATAGAGGTGTTTTGTTCAGAAGAACCTGATCATTAAGGCATTCTAGGTCTGTGTTGTTTTCTTTAAATTTATCTATTTCAAAAGCTTCAAGCAGATTAAGTTTATAGCCTTTGTTTTCTTTATGAATTAATTTAGCATTTTTCTGTTCATCAAATTCATGTCTGTTAGTAAACATGTGCCTGCCGAAATTTGAATTAAGATTAAGTTTGTGTTCTTTAATTCGTTGTTTAACAGATCTGCCTGTTTCTCCTATATAGGAGGCACCACAAGTATCACATTCCAACTTATACACTCCGTTCTGATGGAGACAGTCAATTCTGTCTTTGGCATTGAAAAGGAGTTTTTGCAGTGTTTTGTTGTTTTTAAAAGAGATTTTAACATTATATTTTGAGAAGATGTTGGTTATTTTATTAGATATTAAGCCAGGATAGGGAATTGATCTGTAAGTCTCTGTTATTTTGTTTGATATGGGTAATAATGAAGTAGAATTTTGAAATTGTAATCTGGATTGGTATCTGTGAATAATTTTAGATATGTAATTTGGTGGAAATCGATTATTTTTGGCTATGTTATGGATAATTTTTATTTATTTCTTTCTTTTATTGTCATTTAGTGGTGTGTTAAGATATCTGTAAATATAAGCTCTAAATGCAGCTGCTTTATGGGCATGATGGTGGAATGAATCAAATGGGATGACTGTGTCTGTGTGTGTTGGTTTACGGAAAATATCAAATTGGGCCATGTTCTTTAATTAAAGTTAAATCTAAAAAGTTTAATTTGTTTTCGTTTTCTAATTCAATAGTAAAAGTGATATTGTTATGTAACGTGTTTATGTATGTGTGAAGATTATTAATTTCATTGATATCATTTCCCTTCCAGATTACTAAAATATCGTCTACGTAACGTCGCCATAATAAAATGTTATCATTAAATTTATTATCGTTATCGTTTAAAAAAGCAATTTCTAAAGAATTTAAGAAAATATCTGAGAGAAGACCGCTCAGAGGGGATCCCATTGGTAAACCTTCATTATATTTATATATTGCATTATTAAATTGACAAAAGTTTTGTTCAGTACTGAGTTTTAAAAGTTTATGAATATAATCTGTGTTTTTTTGGTGTAAGATTATTTGCAAGTAAAGCTTTAGTTAGTTGAAGGGTTTCTGTAACTGGAATGTTTGTATATAAATTGGTAACGTCAAAAGAAAGAAGTGTGAACTGGTCTGGTAATTGCAAATTTTGTATATCATTGATTAAATTTTGTCTGTTAATTACTGTAAATTCAGGTTTAAATTGTATGGAATTCTTGAAAAAACTAACTAAAAATTTTGTAATAAGTACTTGAATCAATAGACGAGATGATAGGTCTAATGGGCTGATTTGGTTTATGTAGTTTAATTAGAGAATATAGTAAAGGTGTTTTAGGATTCATAGGTATAAGTCTATTAATATTAATGTTCTGTTCTTCAAAGAATTCTTTTGACTCTTTTAAAACTTTTTTTGTTTTAATATGGAATGTGTTAATCGGATTTCTCTAATTTCAATAAAGTTATTTTCTGTTAAAAATTTTTGAGTTTTGAGAATATACAATGGTTTATCTATAATTACGAGACCAGCATTTTTATCTGCGTTTGTTACAATAAGGTTTTTAGTTTTAATTTTATTTTTTTTTTTATCTTACGAACCAATCTGTTGTCTCTTATTGTTGAAACAGTGTTTTTGTAGGTGTTGGTAATTCTTCTTTCTTCGGGTTTAATTAATTCAGTGAGGTCCTTTCTGAGTTTGTCTTCTCCCTGTATGTTGTGGGCTGCATCCTCCAGTTCAATAGCCAATAATGAAAGATCAGTTTGAAGTGGAGCCATGGTGGCCCTTATTAAGTAGTTCAAGTTCTTCTGATGTGAAAGTTGTTGTGGAAAGGTTTGTCAGTCTGGGGTGGAATTGGTGTGGATTAGGCACATTGTTTTGAATATTGTTACCACGCGGTGAAAATTTGCCGCTGGACTTTTTGTAATTTTATTATTAAAGGTCGAAAAATTTAGAGAAGAACGTGGGGTTACGTAGCCCTGATTCGCAGAAGTTAAGGTGAAATTAGATTTTAATAAAAACTCAAAAAATAATTTTATACAAAAATATGTATTGAAAAAAAAAATAATTAATAATAGAAATGGTTAAAAAAAAGATTAATTAAAAATTTTACTTACATTTACTGGGCTTCGGGGGACGAACAGGATTGGCACTCTCCAAGACTTTCCTTTTAGCCTAGACGGGGGACCTTGATCTTAACTAAACTCACTCTTCGCAGGCAGAATCTATTCTGTCTATTGTATTTTATTTGTTCGAGCGCGATCCTCGCGCTTCCTTTTAAAAAGCTGATTCAACAAAAAATTTATACAGGGCGATTTGTTACATCACCCCCTTATTTTAAAAAGAATGCGTGCCTGGAGGTGCCATTCCTTTTCATCAGCCCACTTAAACGGTTACAATTATATACTTAAGTAAACGCCTTAATTATTGACACAATTTTACTACTCAACGACACCCACAGTCATCGTCCCTGACGTTTCTCACGAGCTACAGTCCTGTTCACTATGTACTCCGCGGGTGCGTTGGAACTACAAAGGGAAATTATTACCAGTAAAAGTTGTTACCACGCGGTGTAAATTTGCCGCTGGACTTTTTGTAATTTTATTATTAAAGGTCGAAAAATTTAGAGAAGAACGTGGGGTTACGTAGCCCTGATTCGCAGAAGTTAAGGTGAAATTAGATTTTAATAAAAACTCAAAAAATAATTTTATACAAAAATATGTATTGAAAAAAAATAATAGAAATGGTTAAAAAAAAGATTAATTAAAAATTTTACTTACATTTACTGGGCTTCGGGGGACGAACAGGATTGGCACTCTCCAAGACTTTCTTTTTAGCCTCGACGGGGGACCTTGATCTTAACTAAACTCACTCTTCGCAGGCAGAATCTATTCTGTCTATTGTATTTTATTTGTTCGAGCGCGATCCTCGCGCTTCCTTTTAAAAAGCTGATTCAACAAAAAATTTATACAGGGCGATTTGTTACATCACCCCCTTATTTTAAAAAGAATGCGTGCCTGGAGGTGCCATTCCTTTTCATCAGCCCACTTAAACGGTTACAATTATATACTTAAGTAAACGCCTTAATTATTGACACAATTTTACTACTCAACGACACCCACAGTCATCGTCCCTGACGTTTCTCACGAGCTACAGTCCTGTTCACTATGTACTCCGCGGGTGCGTTGGAACTACAAAGGGAAATTATTACCAGTAAAAGTTATACACATAGAACTAATAGTAATATTATTAGACATTACAATTAAAAAAAAAAACATTTAATTACTTATCTTTTATGCGTAGGTATTCCACAAGGCTTTTTCTTAAACATCTATTTTACAACTTCATCGGTCCAATGCAAACTGGTCCCTAATTTAGGATAAATAGAGGACGCTGTAGTAGGCTGCTCACGATCCTCTTCTTCTTTAGGATGTTCCGGTGGAGGTTGATTATTGGTTTTTGTATACAACGTCCACAAAGCTAAGGCTCCCCAGAGACTACTTCCCAGATGAATTCCTTTTCCTAGCCTCTTATGCAATGTCACTGCTCGAACTCCGACGGCAACGAAATATTTTAGGATGCAGAAGATGTAATAAAATCCTATTAATCCGGCTATAAAGGTACCAATATCGGTAAACCAACCCCAAAGTTGCCGGAATGTAGTTTGAGCTAATTCCTTCATTTCTTTCGGATTAAATAGATTAAGCGGCGTTATTCCTTGAGAATCGGTGTCTTTACCTTCTAATTTTCTAATCATAATGTTTTCTACGTTTCGTCTCTGTACCCCAAACATCAAGTTGTTTTGCAAAGTTCTAATTTCTTCTGGGGTATACAATCCTTGAGACCCCATAGCTTTAATGGGAGTGAATTCTAAATTGATTTCTTCTTCGACTGCCAATTTTATTGGTTCACTTTTAATCCTGATTGGTTCAGGAATGAATCCTACCCATTCTCCATTTATCTCGAATAAAGCGGGAGTTATGGCGTTACAAAGTAATTTTTATTTTCAAAAGTTACTGGCAATTGGTGATAACATCTGTTGGTACGTCTTATTGAAACCATTTTGGGCGTGCACTGAATGATATAAAGTACTTCTCCTAATATCCTTCCAATCATTCCTGGTTTTTTTCTTGATTAATGAACTTACAACGTCTGGCGTGTTTTGCGCTAAAAGTAATTTATTTCTTAATATTTCTCTTTGAATCAAACATCTGCGATGGATGGTATCTAGATAAAGTTTCTCTATCGTCCTTTTGTAGCTTTGTTCTACGTACAAAAATTTACTGTTAACATAGGTCATTAAATCAGTACTTTGAGGAATTCGATGCAACCTTGGATTCATGTGGGTTTGATTACCTAAGTGGACAATTAACCTTGGGTGTTCTGTTTGCCAAAATTCGGTCGAACATTTACTAATTACTTTAATGAGGGTTAAAGCAAAAATTTTATTATTTTCTTCTATAACCAAATATTTCTCAAGCGAATTTTGATTAATTATTAGACTTGATGCACCATCATAGATTTTACTGAATTCAGTGTCACAACCTTGATCTTCCAAGAGAGTCCAGATCGTTTCTCCATATGTGGAATCTATACAATATCCGTCCAAATAAGTACAAGTTACTCTGCTTTGTAAGTGAACCTCGTTAGATTCTAATTTAGCCACTGCCAGATAGTCTTTGACATGAATTTTGAGGGCCATTTGAATGACTACATTTTCCCAAGAGTGTCCATTTTCATGATAATAAGCTCCTTTACAATTACCTTTATTATCTAGTTGTCCTATTATGGTTAAAGTTGCCGCTGTTGTTGCGTTCATTTTGATACTGCCGATATAATGTTGTTGTATGTTGATTTGTTTTTGTACGTGTAAGTTTCTGCATCCTTCTGCTCCTAATTCGTGAATATAACTACTAATACCATTTGTTACCGTGGAGACGTGACTGTGCATGCCACAATGGAAAATTGTACGAACTACTTCCACCATACAACTTTTTGCGTGTACATGGCGAAATTCGTCCTTTTGGAGTACCAAAGTGTGTATTCTCTGTTCTTGATATTGTGAGATGGGATCAGGGCAATCAGCTACGTCCTTCAGAGAGACTGCTGTAAGATTTACAGCTGGACCTTCACAATCATACGCGATGAAAGCGCTCGTGGATACCCATACCGTCACCAACCAGATTACTGCGGTCAACATCTAAAAAAACAATATACCAGTATCTCGGTTCTAACAATAATTACATATATAAAAAGTTTTATCTTAGATTTAATAACAAACATGAGAAAAAAAAAATCATTATAAACTTGTTGATACATTTTAGACTACGCCAGAAGGGCACGGCCTCTTTCTTTATCCTCCCGGAACCCTTGGAGGGAGCCTCTCGAGCTCTTAAATGTCAGCGGGTGGCCCGAGCTACCTTACTTCTCGGCGCTCCGACGGCCTGACTAGATGCTGACAGAGAGTGCCACACGGGGGACCACAAGACGTAAAAAATTTAGCAGTGGCAGAAAGAGCGACGGCGCCCTCCCTGCCAACTGTCCGAGTGGCACAGAACGGGCTTTCAGAAAAAAAAATTTTTGTCAGGTGGGTTCCAATATTTAAACTCCCGGAACCCTGGGAGGGACTCCGCCGTCACCGGCACAGCATCCTTTCTTTAGTCTCCCGGAGCCCTAGGAGGGTAACGAGGGTAAAAGAAATCATAGTTTCTTTGACCTTCGTTTGGATACTTAAAAAAAAAATCCGTACAAGTTACAGTAGATATGGACAGGAATAAGACTTCGGCTTACTTATTTAGCCTTCCAAAAAGGGAAAGATAAATAATTTATTCCGGTCTATATCGCTGAGGAGGTCTTCGGTCTCTTCGTGACCTTCTCAAGAATTCGTCGTCATCGGTGGTGGTTAAGTCTATTACATCAATTGGTTTCTGATCAATATTATTTCTCGGAGTATGTAACAAAATATTAAAGCGGTTTTTATTTTTTTCATCTTGCTGATCGCTCTCGCTATTTTCTACTTCTTCTAACTCAACTTCTGAACTATCAAACTTTTGATTATTCTCTTTTTCCGGTTCGACTGAAATTTCATTCCTACTGTAATAATGTTTCAACTTGTCTACGTGAACTACTAAATCTGTTCTTTTTCCTACTTCTCGAATTTTGAAGGTAACCGGCCCTTTTTGTTCAAGTACTCGGAAGGGTCCATTCCAAAATTTTGCTAATTTCTTACTAAGACCTAACTTAACTGTAGGGTCGTGCAAATAAACTAGATCTCCTACTTTAAAATTTTTCTCCTTCGCATTTTTATTAAACCGAATATGAACCTTTTCAGTATTCTGATCTAAATGTTGTCGTACTTGATTGAAAACAATATTTAATTTTGAAATTAACTCTGAAGCATAATTTTGATCAGTATCGTACCGTAGTCTACGAGGTTTTATAAATTCATCTAAAGGCAATACAGGGTCTCGGCCATGTAAAATAAAATAAGGGCTATATCCCGTAGAACTGTGAACATGTGTACGATAGGCCATGAGAACTAAGGGCAACCAGTCGTCCCAGTCACGTTGATATTGATCGATATAGTGAGATAAAATATCTTTAAATACACGATGACTTCTTTCAATTAATCCGTTAGATTGAGGTCGATAAGGAGTAGTATGAATTCTTTCAATATTTAAAATTTTACAAACTTCTTTCATTACATTAGATAGAAAATTTGTTCCTCTATCAGAAATAAGAATTTTGGGAGTGCCGTGTCGTGCAATTACATGTTCTACTAATGCTCGAGCTACTGTGTCTGCCTTTTGATCTGATAACGGAATGGCTTCCGGATATTTAGAGAAATGATCCTGAAATGTCAATATATAACGATTACCTTTATAAGTAGAAACCAATGGTCCTACTATGTCCATAGAAGTCCTCTCAAAGGGTTCGTATACCGCGGGAAATTTTTGAAGTGGGGAAACTCCGTGATGAGGATTACTTTTTCTTTGATTACATGAATGACAACTTTTAACATAATTTTCTACGTCTGCTTTTAAGGTAGGCCAATAAAATCTAGTTGAAATTAGTTGAATTGTTTTTTGAATTCCCATATGTCCGACAAAAGGTAAATCATGATAGGTATACAATATTTTGGATATATAAGATTTTGGGGCGACTAATTGTTCTGTTAATAATTTTGTGTCTTTCTTGTACAAAAGTTTGTCACTGTCTAAGAAATAAATTTCACAAATGTTACCGTTACTTTCATTACTTAACTCTTCACTAATTTCTCTACAAAACCTATCAGTTTGTTGTGCTACCTTAATATCCTCACGATCCCAAATAGGGTTTATTTGCGGTTCTATTTCTTTACTTATAGTTTGTACTACCCGACTATCTTTAAATTCGTAGATTGTAATTAAAACGTTTGAGTTTCTAAAAATTTTATTAATAATTTCGCGAATGACATTCCAATTTAGTTTATCCAATCCACATCCAATTTTGGGCATCGCTATTTTTCTAATATTGTTAGCTAAACAAAAACATTTTAATTTGGTTAAACATTGATGTACAGACTCACAGGTAGGTTTTTCATAATATTTCTCCTTAGTAATTAAATAGAATACATAATGACATCCGTTTTTCAAATAGCAAAAATCGCCAACCGACTTATTTTGTGACAATAAAAAATCTACCTGGCCAAATTTCCTTTTGAACTGTTTTGCAATTCCCTTATCCATTTTAAAATCTGCCGATACGCAATGTACTAAAGAGCACTCGTTTACCGCTTGAAATAGATCCCCTATTTTTTCCTCAATCACACAATTTAAAGAATTTTTATTTATGATCTGTTGTTCCTGACAATCTGTTGTTGAATACATGCGACTTAGAGCATCCACGTTACTTTGATTTTTGCCTTGTCTGTGTCTAATTTCAAAATCGTATTCGGCTAATTGTAACGCCCACCGAGTTAATCGGGAACTACTATTGTTTTTCAACGTTAACAACCATTTCAAGGGCCTATGGTCAGTAATAATTATAAATTTCTTTCCACACAAATAATATCGAAATTGTTTAATTCCCCATACAACCGCTAGACATTCTAACTCCGTTGCCGAATAATTTCTCTCGGCCTTGTTTAATTTTCTACTTGCGAAAGCTATGGGTTTTTCAAAATTATCGCGATTTTGACTTAAAATAGCACCAATACCGATTCCGCTGGCATCGGTAGACAAAATAAAGGGTTCATGAAAATTCGGATAAATTAAAACACTATCTGATGTCAAGGCTGATTTTAATTTAGATATAGAATTTTGTACTTCGGGAGTGATCTCAAAAGGCTTATCCTTTTTAGTTAAATTTATAAGTGGATTCGCTAGTTCAGTATAATAAGGTATAAATTTCCGATACCAACCTACTAATCCTAAAAATCCTCTTACTTCTCTAACGTTTTTAGGAGTGGGAAAGTCTACTATCGCTTTAATTTTCTGTGGATCGGGTTTGATTCCTTGTTCCGATACTAAATGACCTAAATACTTAACTTCTTTTAACAAAAACTGACATTTTGATGCTTTTAATTTAACGTTAGCTTCTCTAAGACGATCAAAAATACATGAAATCCTATCTAAATGATCTTCAACACCCTTCGCGTTATAGATTACAATGTCATCTAAATAGACCAAACAAGATGTACCGACTAATCCTGATAAAGTGAAATTCATGAATCTTTGGAAAGTTGCAGGGGCGTTTGTTAACCCGAATGGCATTTTATTGAATTCGTAATGTCCGTCAGGTACTGAGAAGGCGGTTTTCTCTTTATCGTTTTCATCTACATCGATTTGATGATAAGCTGACGTCACATCAATAACCGTAAATAAATTTGCGTTACCTAACAGATCAAGTTGTTCATCGATATTTGGTATAGGAAAAAAATCTCTTTTTGTTACCGCATTCAAGGCTCTATAGTCAATACATACTCTTACTTTGTCTCTTCCCGTCGAGTCTTTTCTTAAAACTAAAACAACAGGGGCTGACCAAGGCGAATCTGAGGGTCTAATAACTTTAGTTTTCAATAACTTATGAATTTCATTTTGTAAAATGTTTTTATGATAATAAGGAACTCTGTAAGGTTTTTTCGCGATGGGAGGTACATTCTCAGTAATTATTCGATGTTTAATTTTAGTAGCGCTAGGTAAAATGTCATCATCCGTTATAAATAAATCTTGATATCTATTTATTAAATTCTCTGTTAATTCTTTTTCACGTTTCCCTAAATGTGATAAATCTACCGCTAGTTTGTCTGATCCAACTAATGTATTGATTCGGTCAAACAAACTACCTTCCGGATAATTTGTCAATATTGAAAAATTTTCGCTTCCGATTCCTAACACCGTTTGTGCTGATAATTCTACCTCATATGGATTTAAATTGCAAACTCTTACAAAGCATTGTGATGCTTTACAAATTCCTGCGGCTACATAGACTCCGGCTTCCGATAATTCTATTGGTTCTACCAAAAGTTCTTTACCCCGAATATTTCCTATGACACGACATTCTGCTATAGTTTCACAACGAGGAGGCAATTTCATAAGAAACTTAGATTTTACCACGTTATCAGTAGTCCATTGTTTATTACGATATTCGCTTACATTGTACTTTAGACAATCGTAAGAAGGTCCTGACTTAGCAGCAGACTCATTCCAGTAGCGCATCGTAACGTCCTCTAAATTATTATTTAATGACATAAGCAGTTTCGAAACAAACAGATTTATCATAGAAAAATACCGTTTAACTGAGCCTATAAATTCTTTTTTATGCGTATTAATAAAGTTTCCGCCCATTCGTACAATCCTTTGAATAATCTCGAGACCACTTTTCCAAATAAAGAACGAGATTCCTCCAGTCAAAATAAAAGCAAGTGATACCAAAATTAACATTATTTTACATATCTTAATAAAATTTTGTTTAAGGTTATTGCCAACATTTTTAATTTCCTCGATAAAATTGTATAAAATGTTAGGTTTTTCCAATTTTAAAAACTCATGATCGATTCCTAAAATATTTAATCTTCCAGTTTCAAAATTAATTTTTGTATGAGTAAATTTAAAAAAATCTCTGCCTAAAATTCCATCTGCTTCGAAAGTAAGTAACGGATCAGCTATTATACTGTCAAACCAAAATTTAGTTAAACCAATTTTAATTTCTACTTTGGCGGTACCTAACAAGGGTAATAAGTGACCTGTGGCTCCCGCAAAAGTTGCTCCAGATAGCGGATTCAATGAAATTGAATTTAAATCTATTTTTCTACTATCTAATATCGTAACAGGTGATCCGGTGTCTACTAATAGCATTAAATTTTGACCACAAACATTAATTTTTATAAAACTAGGTATCTCTCCTACAGACGATTGAATATGGATAATTTGAGTGGGAGTATCAATTTTGTCTAGATGTCCCGTAAACCTTAATTTTTCGACTGATGTGGTCCTCCGTAGTGGGACTTGTACGAAGGGCTGTTCGCGTTTTTTGAGCCCTTAATTTTATCATTCTGATCAGATTTACTCGTACTAGGTCGGATGGGACTTTCCCTATTTAATGTATTGGTCTCGTACCTGTTTGTGTTTTTAGCGAATTTATTCATATTATTCAAGCGAGAAGGGGATTTTAATCTAAAACAATTGGTCTCTAAATGACCTTCTTTGCCGCAATATCTGCAGACCGGTTTACTTTTCGGTTTTTCTCTACACTGAGCTATTTTATGTCCCGGCTTTTTACAATAAAAACATGTGATTACATTAAATTTCCTAACTTCATGTACCTGATAACCTTTATAACGCGATTTTAACTCTCGCTGACTCAACTCCTCATTTTCTGCAATTTCTTCCGCCTTATCTAGAGTAAGGTCCGGAATTTGTCTAAAGTGAAAATCTACTCTTTCAGCTATCTCCCGTTTTAATCCCCGTTTAAATTGTCGAACTACCATTTCATTAGCTACTGCTAACCTACCAGATTTTTGTTCTGGTGGACAACTTTCACATTCTTCGGCAATAAATTCTTCGCTACATAACTTTAGGCGATACGCGAATTTAGTTACCGACTCATCGTGCAATTGAAAACAACTTGCTAACTTATCCGCGGCTCTACCCGTCTGTTTTTTTGTCCCGAATCTCTTAATCAACAACGATTTAAAATCTTGATAGTTTAATGTATCAAATTCAGGGTTAGATTTAAAATATTTGTATGCGTCTCCCGACAATCTAAATTTAATAATAGTTAATGTTTGGTTCTCTGTCCAACCGTCTAATTTCGACCGCAATTCTAATTTATCAAAATACTCTAGTACATCTTTGCCTGCAAAAGGATCCACACTCGTAGCAATTACACCTAAACTATACGTAGGAATCATCGCCGACGTAGACGCGCCAGCTTGCGGAACTTGAGCCGCAGCTGTCTCAGTTTTAGCATCACCTAGCGGCATGATTTAAGTCGTAATTACAGATTAATGATCCACACAAAGAAAAATAATAAAAATTCCACCTTAATTTCTCCAGTGGATTTTCTAAAATTAAAAATCCCACCGCTGTCACCAATTGTTACCACGCGGTGTAAATTTGCCGCTGGACTTTTTGTAATTTTATTATTAAAGGTCGAAAAATTTAGAGAAGAACGTGGGGTTACGTAGCCCTGATTCGCAGAAGTTAAGGTGAAATTAGATTTTAATAAAAACTCAAAAAATAATTTTATACAAAAATATGTATTGAAAAAAAATAATAGAAATGGTTAAAAAAAAGATTAATTAAAAATTTTACTTACATTTACTGGGCTTCGGGGGACGAACAGGATTGGCACTCTCCAAGACTTTCTTTTTAGCCTCGACGGGGGACCTTGATCTTAACTAAACTCACTCTTCGCAGGCAGAATCTATTCTGTCTATTGTATTTTATTTGTTCGAGCGCGATCCTCGCGCTTCCTTTTAAAAAGCTGATTCAACAAAAAATTTATACAGGGCGATTTGTTACAAAGTTATACACATAGACCTAATAGTAATATTATTAGACATTACAATTAAAAAAAAAAAAAAAACATTTAATTACTTATCTTTTACGCGTAGGTATTCCACAAGACTTTTTCTTAAACATCTATTTTGCAACTTCATCGGTCCAATGCAAACTGGTCCCTAATTTAGGATAAATAGAGGACGCTGTAGTAGGCTGCTCACGATCCTCTTCTTCTTTAGGATGTTCCGGTGGAGGTTGATTATTGGTTTTTGTATACAACGTCCACAAAGCTAAGGCTCCCCAGAGACTACTTCCCAGATGAATTCCTTTTCCTAGCCTCTTATGCAAAGTCACTGCTCGAACTCCGACGGCAACGAAATATTTTAGGATGCAGAAGATGTAATAAAATCCTATTAATCCGGCTATAAAGGTACCAATATCGGTAAACCAACCCCAAAGTTGCCGGAATGTAGTTTGAGCTAATTCCTTCATTTCTTTTGGGTTAAATAGATTAAGCGGCGTTATTCCTTGAGAATCGGTGTCTTTACCTTCTAATTTTCTAATCATAATGTTTTCTACGTTTCGTCTCTGTACCCCAAACATCAAGTTGTTTTGCAAAGTTCTAATTTCTTCTGGGGTATACAATCCTTGAGACCCCATAGCTTTAATGGGAGTGAATTCTAAATTGATTTCTTCTTCGACTGCCAATTTTATTGGTTCACTTTTAATCCTGATTGGTTCCGGAATGAATCCTACCCATTCTCCATTTATCTCGAATAAAGCGGGAGTTATGGCGTTACAATCGATTTCTTCAGCTGTTGATTGTAAAATGTGTGTAATAGGAGTTACAAAGTAATTTTTATTTTCAAAAGTTACTGGCAATTGGTGATAACATCTGTTGGTACGTCTTATTGAAACCATTTTGGGTGTGCACTGAATGATATAAAGTACTTCTCCTAATATCCTTCCAATCATTCCTGGTTTTTTCTTGATTAATGAACTTACAACGTCTGGCGTGTTTTGCGCTAAAAGTAATTTATTTCTTAATATTTCTCTTTGAATCAAACATCTGCGATGGATGGTATCTAGATAAAGTTTCTCTATCGTCCTTTTGTAGCTTTGTTCTACGTACAAAAATTTACTGTTAACATAGGTCATTAAATCAGTACTTTGAGGAATTCGATGCAACCTTGGATTCATGTGGGTTTGATTACCTAAGTGGACAATTAACCATGGGTGTTCTGTTTGCCAAAATTCGGTCGAACATTTACTAATTACTTTAATGAGGGTTAAAGCAAAAATTTTATTATTTTCTTCTATAACCAAATATTTCTCAAGCGAATTTTGATTAATTATTAGACTTGATGCACCATCATAGATTTTACTGAATTCAGTGTCACAACCTTGATCTTCCAAGAGAGTCCAGATCGTTTCTCCATATGTGGAATCTATACAATATCCGTCCAAATAAGTACAAGTTACTCTGCTTTGTAAGTGAACCTCGTTAGATTCTAATTTAGCCACTGCCAGATAGTCTTTGACATGAATTTTGAGGGCCATTTGAATGACTACATTTTCCCAAGAGTGTCCATTTTCATGATAATAAGCTCCTTTACAATTACCTTTATTATCTAGTTGTCCTATTATGGTTAAAGTTGCCGCTGTTGTTGCGTTCATTTTGATACTGCCGATATAATGTTGTTGTATGTTGATTTGTTTTTGTACGTGTAAGTTTCTGCATCCTTCTGCTCCTAATTCGTGAATATAACTACTAATACCATTTGTTACCGTGGAGACGTGACTGTGCATGCCACAATGGAAAATTGTACGAACTACTTCCACCATACAACTTTTTGCGTGTACATGGCGAAATTCGTCCTTTTGGAGTACCAAAGTGTGTATTCTCTGTTCTTGATATTGTGAGATGGGATCAGGGCAATCAGCTACGTCCTTCAGAGAGACTGCTGTAAGATTTACAGCTGGACCTTCACAATCATACGCGATGAAAGCGCTCGTTGATACCCATACCGTCACCAACCAGATTACTGCGGTCAACATCTAAAAAAAAATATACCAGTATCTCGGTTCTAACAATAATTACATATATAAAAAAAGTTTTATCTTAGATTTAATAACAAACATGAGAAAAAAAATCATTATAAACTTGTTGATACATTTTAGACTACGCCAGAAGGGCACGGCCTCTTTCTTTATCCTCCCGGAACCCTTGGAGGGAGCCTCTCGAGCTCTTAAATGTCAGCGGGTGGCCCGAGCTACCTTACTTCTCGGCGCTCCGACGGCCTGACTAGATGCTGACAGAGAGTGCCACCCGGGGGACCACAAGACGTAAAAAATTTAGCAGTGGCAGAAAGAGCGACGGCGCCCTCCCTGCCAACTGTCCGAGTGGCACAGAACGGGCTTTCAGAAAAAAAATTTTTGTCAGGTGGGTTCCAATATTTAAACTCCCGGAACCCTGGGAGGGACTCCGCCGTCACCGGCACAGCATCCTTTCTTTAGCCTCCCGGAGCCCTAGGAGGGTAACGAGGGTAAAAGAAATCATAGTTTCTTTGACCTTCGTTTGGATACTTAAAAAAAAAAACCGTAGAGATTTTACAGTAGATATTACAGTAGATATGGACAGGAATAAGACTTCGGCTTACTTATTTAGCCTTCCAAAAAGGGAAAGATAAATAATTTATTCCGGTCTATATCGCTGAGGAGGTCTTCGGGCTCTGCGTGACCTTCTCAAGAATTCGTCGTCATCGGTGGTGGTTAAGTCTATTACATCAATTGGTTTCTGATCAATATTATTTCTCGGAGTATGTAACAAAATATTAAAGCGGTTTTTATTTTTTTCATCTTGCTGATCGCTCTCGCTATTTTCTACTTCTTCTAACTCAACTTCTGAACTATCAAACTTTTGATTATTCTCTTTTTCCGGTTCGACTGAAATTTCATTCCTACTGTAATAATGTTTCAACTTGTCTACGTGAACTACTAAATCTGTTCTTTTTCCTACTTCTCGAATTTTGAAGGTAACCGGCCCTTTTTGTTCAAGTACTCGGAAGGGTCCATTCCAAAATTTTGCTAATTTCTTACTAAGACCTAACTTAACTGTAGGGTCGTGCAAATAAACTAGATCTCCTACTTTAAAATTTTTCTCCTTCGCATTTTTATTAAACCGAATATGAACCTTTTCAGTATTCTGATCTAAATGTTGTACTTGATTGAAAACAATATTTAATTTTGAAATTAACTCTGAAGCATAATTTTGATCAGTATCGTACCGTAGTCTACGAGGTTTTATAAATTCATCTAAAGGCAATACAGGGTCTCGGCCATGTAAAATAAAATAAGGGCTATATCCCGTAGAACTGTGAACATGTGTACGATAGGCCATGAGAACTAAGGGCAACCAGTCGTCCCAGTCACGTTGATATTGATCGATATAGTGAGATAAAATATCTTTAAATACACGATGACTTCTTTCAATTAATCCGTTAGATTGAGGTCGATAAGGAGTAGTATGAATTCTTTCAATATTTAAAATTTTACAAACTTCTTTCATTACATTAGATAGAAAATTTGTTCCTCTATCAGAAATAAGAATTTTGGGAGTGCCGTGTCGTGCAATTACATGTTCTACTAATGCTCGAGCTACTGTGTCTGCCTTTTGATCTGATAACGGAATGGCTTCCGGATATTTAGAGAAATGATCCTGAAATGTCAATATATAACGATTACCTTTATAAGTAGAAACCAATGGTCCTACTATGTCCATAGAAGTCCTCTCAAAGGGTTCGTATACCGCGGGAAATTTTTGAAGTGGGGAAACTCCGTGATGAGGATTACTTTTTCTTTGATTACATGAATGACAACTTTTAACATAATTTTCTACGTCTGCTTTTAAGGTAGGCCAATAAAATCTAGTTGAAATTAGTTGAATTGTTTTTTGAATTCCCATATGTCCGACAAAAGGTAAATCATGATAGGTATACAATATTTTGGATATATAAGATTTTGGGGCGACTAATTGTTCTGTTAATAATTTTGTGTCTTTCTTGTACAAAAGTTTGTCACTGTCTAAGAAATAAATTTCACAAATGTTACCGTTACTTTCATTACTTAACTCTTCACTAATTTCTCTACAAAACCTATCAGTTTGTTGTGCTACCTTAATATCCTCACGATCCCAAATAGGGTTTATTTGCGGTTCTATTTCTTTACTTATAGTTTGTACTACCCGACTATCTTTAAATTCGTAGATTGTAATTAAAACGTTTGAGTTTCTAAAAATTTTATTAATAATTTCGCGAATGACATTCCAATTTAGTTTATCCAATCCACATCCAATTTTGGGTATCGCTAATTTTCTAATATTGTTAGCTAAACAAAAACATTTTAATTTGGTTAAACATTGATGTACAGACTCACAGGTAGGTTTTTCATAATATTTCTCCTTAGTAATTAAATAGAATACATAATGACATCCGTTTTTCAAATAGCAAAAATCGCCAACCGACTTATTTTGTGACAATAAAAAATCTACCTGGCCAAATTTCCTTTTGAACTGTTTTGCAATTCCCTTATCCATTTTAAAATCTGCCGATACGCAATGTACTAAAGAGCACTCGTTTACCGCTTGAAATAGATCCCCTATTTTTTCCTCAATCACACAATTTAAAGAATTTTTATTTATGATCTGTTGTTCCTGACAATCTGTTGTTGAATACATGCGACTTAGAGCATCCACGTTACTTTGATTTTTGCCTTGTCTGTGTCTAATTTCAAAATCGTATTCGGCTAATTGTAACACCCACCGAGTTAATCGGGAACTACTATTGTTTTTCAACGTTAACAACCATTTCAAGGGCCTATGGTCAGTAATAATTATAAATTTCTTTCCACACAAATAATATCGAAATTGTTTAATTCCCCATACAACCGCTAGACATTCTAACTCCGTTGCCGAATAATTTCTCTCGGCCTTGTTTAATTTTCTACTTGCGAAAGCTATGGGTTTTTCAAAATTATCGCGATTTTGACTTAAAATAGCACCAATACCGATTCCGCTGGCATCGGTAGACAAAATAAAGGGTTCATGAAAATTCGGATAAATTAAAACACTATCTGATGTCAAGGCTGATTTTAATTTAGATATAGAATTTTGTACTTCGGGAGTGATCTCAAAAGGCTTATCCTTTTTAGTTAAATTTATAAGTGGATTCGCTAGTTCAGTATAATAAGGTATAAATTTCCGATACCAACCTACTAATCCTAAAAATCCTCTTACTTCTCTAACGCTTTTAGGAGTGGGAAAGTCTACTATCGCTTTAATTTGATTCCTTGTTCCGATACTAAATGACCTAAATACTTAACTTCTTTTAACAAAAACTGACATTTTGATGCTTTTAATTTAACGTTAGCTTCTCTAAGACGATCAAAAATACATGAAATCCTATCTAAATGATCTTCAACACCCTTCGCGTTATAGATTACAATGTCATCTAAATAGACCAAACAAGATGTACCGACTAATCCTGATAAAGTGAAATTCATGAATCTTTGGAAAGTTGCAGGGGCGTTTGTTAACCCGAATGGCATTTTATTGAATTCGTAATGTCCGTCAGGTACTGAGAAGGCGGTTTTCTCTTTATCGTTTTCATCTACATCGATTTGATGATAAGCTGACGTCACATCAATAACCGTAAATAAATTTGCGTTACCTAACAGATCAAGTTGTTCATCGATATTTGGTATAGGAAAAAAATCTCTTTTTGTTACCGCATTCAAGGCTCTATAGTCAATACATACTCTTACTTTGTCTCTTCCCGTCGAGTCTTTTCTTAAAACTAAAACAACAGAGGCTGACCAAGGCGAATCTGAGGGTCTAATAACTTTAGTTTTCAATAACTTATGAATTTCATTTTGTAAAATGTTTTTATGATAATAAGGAACTCTGTAAGGTTTTTTCGCGATGGGAGGTACATTCTCAGTTATTATTCGATGTTTAATTTTAGTAGCGCTAGGTAAAATGTCATCATCCGTTATAAATAAATCTTGATATCTATTTATTAAATTCTCTGTTAATTCTTTTTCACGTTTCCCTAAATGTGATAAATCTACCGCTAGTTTGTCTGATCCAACTAATGTATTGATTCGGTCAAACAAACTACCTTCCGGATAATTTGTCAATATTGAAAAATTTTCGCTTCCGATTCCTAACACCGTTTGTGCTGATAATTCTACCTCATATGGATTTAAATTGCAAACTCTTACAGAGCATTGTGATGCTTTACAAATTCCTGCGGCTACATAGACTCCGGCTTCCGATAATTCTATTGGTTCTACCAAAAGTTCTTTACCCCGAATATTTCCTATGACACGACATTCTGCTATAGTTTCACAACGAGGAGGCAATTTCATAAGAAACTTAGATTTTACCACGTTATCAGTAGTCCATTGTTTATTACGATATTCGCTTACATTGTACTTTAGACAATCGTAAGAAGGTCCTGACTTAGCAGCAGACTCATTCCAGTAGCGCATCGTAACGTCCTCTAAATTATTATTTAATGACATAAGCAGTTTCGAAACAAACAGATTTATCATAGAAAAATACCGTTTGACTGAGCCTATAAATTCTTTTTTATGCGTATTAATAAAGTTTCCGCCCATTCGTACAATCCTTTGAATAATCTCGAGACCACTTTTCCAAATAAAGAACGAGATTCCTCCAGTCAAAATAAAAGCAAGTGATACCAAAATTAACATTATTTTACATATCTTAATAAAATTTTGTTTAAGGTTATTGCCAACATTTTTAATTTCCTCGATAAAATTGTATAAAATGTTAGGTTTTTCCAATTTTAAAAACTCATGATCGATTCCTAAAATATTTAATCTTCCAGTTTCAAAATTAATTTTTGTATGAGTAAATTTAAGAAAATCTCTGCCTAAAATTCCATCTGCTTCGAAAGTAAGTAACGGATCAGCTATTATACTGTCAAACCAAAATTTAGTTAAACCAATTTTAATTTCTACTTTGGCGTTACCTAACAAGGGTAATAAATGACCTGTGGCTCCCGCAAAAGTTGCTCCAGATAGCGGATTCAATGAAATTGAATTTAAATCTATTCTTCTACTATCTAATATCGTAACAGGTGATCCGGTGTCTACTAACAGCATTAAATTTTGACCACAAACATTAATTTTTATAAAACTAGGTATCTCTCCTACAGACGATTGAATATGGATAATTTGAGTGGGAGTATCAATTTTGTCTAGATGTCCCGTAAACCTTAATTTTTCGACTGATGTGGTCCTCCGTAGTGGGACTTGTACGAAGGGCTATTCGCGTTTTTTGAGCCCTTAATTTTATCATTCTGATCAGATTTACTCGTACTAGGTCGGATGGGACTTTCCCTATTTAATGTATTGATCTCGTACCTGTTTGTGTTTTTAGCGAATTTATTCATATTATTCAAGCGAGAAGGGGATTTTAATCTAAAACAATTGGTCTCTAAATGACCTTCTTTGCCGCAATATCTGCAGACCGGTTTACTTTTCGGTTTTTCTCTACACTGAGCTATTTTATGTCCCGGCTTTTTACAATAAAAACATGTGATTACATTAAATTTCCTAACTTCATGTACCTGATAACCTTTATAACGCGATTTTAACTCTCGCTGACTCAACTCCTCATTTTCTGCAATTTCTTCCGCCTTATCTAGAGTAAGGTCCGGAATTTGTCTAAAGTGAAAATCTACTCTTTCAGCTATCTCCCGTTTTAATCCCCGTTTAAATTGTCGAACTACCATTTCATTAGCTACTGCTAACCTACCAGATTTTTGTTCAGGTGGACAACTTTCACATTCTTCGGCAATAAATTCTTCGCTACATAACTTTAGGCGATACGCGAATTTAGTTACCGACTCATCGTGCAATTGAAAACAACTTGCTAACTTATCCGCGGCCCTACCCGTCTGTTTTTTTGTCCCGAATCTCTTAATCAACAACGATTTAAAATCTTGATAGTTTAATGTATCAAATTCAGGGTTAGATTTAAAATATTTGTATGCGTCTCCCGACAATCTAAATTTAATAATAGTTAATGTTTGGTTCTCTGTCCAACCGTCTAATTTCGACCGCAATTCTAATTTATCAAAATACTCTAGTACATCTTTGCCTGCAAAAGGATCCACACTCGTAGCAATTACACCTAAACTATACGTAGGAATCATCGCCGACGTAGACGCGCCAGCTTGCGGAACTTGAGCCGCAGCTGTCTCAGTTTTAGCATCACCTAGCGGCATGATTTAAGTCGTAATTACAGATTAATGATCCACGCAAAGAAAAATAATAAAAATTCCACCTTAATTTCTCCAGTGGATTTTCTAAAATTAAAAATCCCACCGCTGCCACCAATTGTTACCACGCGGTGAAAATTTGCCGCTGGACTTTTTGTAATTTTATTATTAAAGGTCGAAAAATTTAGAGAAGAACGTGGGGTTACGTAGCCCTGATTCGCAGAAGTTAAGGTGAAATTAGATTTTAATAAAAACTCAAAAAATAATTTTATACAAAAATATGTATTGAAAAAAAAAAAAAATAATTAATAATAGAAATGGTTAAAAAAAAGATTAATTAAAATTTTTACTTACATTTACTGGGCTTCGGGGGACGAACAGGATTGGCACTCTCCAAGACTTTCCTTTTAGCCTAGACGGGGGACCTTGATCTTAACTAAACTCACTCTTCGCAGGCAGAATCTATTCTGTCTATTGTATTTTATTTGTTCGAGCGCGATCCTCGCGCTTCCTTTTAAAAAGCTGATTCAACAAAAAATTTATACAGGGCGATTTGTTACAATATTAAGGCTTTTCTTCCTTTGCTCACGTAAGACGTTTAGTTTCTTTATTTTTCTTTTCCAATCAATATTAAGTATATCACGTTTGAAATGTTTTGATTTTAATATTATTTCCTCCATTTCGATATAATGAATTTCCGTAGATAATGTGTTGAAGATGAAAATTAATTGAGTATTAAAATTATCTATTATTCTACTGTGATGTTTAATTTCCTTATTAATATGTTTATTTCTTATACATTGAATTTGTGTTGTTGTTAAATGCTTTGGTAATCGATATTGTGTGTATTTTGGTATTAGTTTTTCTCGTTTGCATATTTTGTTAAATTTAATATGTTGTATGTGTTTTTGAATATTGAAAGTTAATTTGTAGTATTTATGGATCAATTGACTTCTGCCTAAGTTGTAATAATCAGGAGTAGATAAGTTGCGATCCATCTTTTCACCAGGATAATATGAATAGAATTAAAAAGATATCTTCAGCACTTAAGTGCTGAAGATATGTATGAAGAAGGTGTGCATAGTTCCATTTTAATTTATTACTAATTAATAGACAATCAGGAATTTATTTGTGTATTTGGGTCAGAAAGTTAGCGTTGGTCGTGCTTTACAATTCACTTTAATAGGAGCGAAAATATGGAAAATATTCCAAATTCTAGTGAATTTGTTGCAAATAAAGATCAGTTTTCAGAAGAAGAATCATCTAGCGATGTAGGTGATGGGGAACCCGAAATTCAAGATAGTAGGATATATTTACTGTTTCAGAAACAGACGACGATGATTATGACAATCGAGATGTAACGGTCTGTAACCGTACATGGAAATATGTTGCACCAAAATGTGCTCAGCTACTATAGTATATTCATCAGCATGGTTCATTAACAAATAAAAGTCAAAATATAAAATCTATACAAATTGTTTCAAATTATTCATGGACGATGACATAATTGCAAAAATTGTTACATACACCAACTAAAAAGCCAATACACATTACGCTAATGATCCTGCGTCGTGGAAACAAGTTGATTGCATTGAACTATATGCTTTGCTTGGTCTATTATTGCTGATTGGAAGGTTTAGAGAATCTCGTGAAAGTAAGAATGATCTATGGAGAAAAGAGAACTCATTATCAAGACATATATACACTGTGGCTATTGCACGTGATAGATTCAAACACATTTTGAAGTTCATCAGATTTGATAACATGGAAACCCGAGAAGAAAGAGAAAAAGAAGATAAATTAGCACCCATACGAGAGATATCTATTTGCAGCAAATTGTTGGGAATCTTATAGCGCATCTAGAAATGGTAGCGTGGATGAACAACTGATGACATATCGCGGACGATGTCCTTTCAAAGTTTATATGCCGTCAAAAACGGGCAAATATGAAATAAAAATATGGTCACTTTGCGATGCCAAAACTTACTACAAATTTGGACGTTTATCTTCGAAAAGTTGGACAAATTCCCGAAAAAAATCAGAGCTAACGAGTAGTAAAACAACTGATTTTTGGAAGAAGTCTAATCGTGTAATAACCACAGATAATTTTTTACAAGCATTACATTAGCATCTATTGGATAATAGTTTCTTACTTGTTGGGACAATTCGTAAAAATAGAAAAGATCTGCCAGAACCCTTGGTGCACGCTTATTACAAAGAACTCATCTCAATTTCTTTTTACAAATAAGTTGACTTTAGTCTCATATGTACCTAAAACACGAAAATGTGTTGTTTTACTTTCTAGTGTACATCATGAATTCAGCATATCTAAGTCTGAAAATAATTTCAAACCTGATATTATAAACTATTATAATTCGACTAAGGCTAAAGTAGATACCCTTGATAAATTACTAAGAGAATATAGATGTGGATGTACAAGACGATGACCACTCTCGCTGTTTCTACATCTTGTAGATATTGCAGCCTATAATGCTTTAGTAATTTGGATGATCAAAAATCCGGAATGGGAGTCGAAAAATTTTATGAAAAATAAACGAAAACAATTTCTTGAGATCTTGGCAAAAGAGTTATTTGCAGAAAATATTGAGCGACGTGCACTTCGGTTTGAAAAGGAAACCATAGTATTACACACATCTGTAGCACAAGCATTTGAAGCTTACAATAGACCTATCAAGACAAAGAAGGTAATTCAAATATAGTAAACAAATATAGTAAAAAATGTGAGCAATGTAATAAATTTATATGTAATAATCACACAGCTTCTACAACTGTTTTATGTACCTATTATTTTACAACATATATTTAATAAACTTATTTAGAAACTTTGTATAACAAACTTTTTATTGGCTGTTTCCTAAAACAAATTATTTGATGTGGGTCAAATTGATGTTCGGCTATATTCGCTGTCCAGGCATCCGTCATTCGAGGGTTAAACATAAAAGTTGTTACATTTCATACTAATATAGTTTTTATAGAAGTTACTATGCTCTGTACTCAGATTTTTGCGTACGCTTTATTTGAAATGTTTTTAGTTTTGATTTTATTTTTTAATTACATTTGTGTTCTATTGCTCTATATTTTGTTAATAGATTTGTATATAGTTAACATACACAATAAATACGATTTGAAACTTATCGAATTAGATTATGACTATTCTTTTCTCGATTAAAGTATTCCAAATTCTTTGTACGCATACTTCTGCTGCTGAGTGTATATTTTTATTAATAATAACGAGATCAATCAAAACACTTGTTTTCTTATAACTACGTTGATATTGTTATAAAAAACTAACGTGTGAAGTAAATAAAGATGTGACTTTATTCAAATCTCTGATTTTTCAAAATTTTACAGACCCAATTAATCCAAACGTAAATCTTTCGAAATTCCTAAAAAATAATGCATTTTGACATTATAGAAATATTCAATTTGTTTCATAATAAATATTTACATTTCCCGACTGCAAATGAGATAAACTTCCTAATAAAGGTACTTCCATTATTAATAATTTTTGACTAATTGTGAGAAAGATTAAAACGTCTTTCTGTGTTCTCAAATCCGCATCGTACCAATTTAAAGAATAAATAGCTTCCGTTACGTTATTTCCCTAAAATAATCCGAAAAATATAAATGAATTATTGATAATAAACAAATTAATACCGCATCGATAAGCTTTTGCGCTGTGTAATGTCCGTAAAATAATATTAAAAATGACATACTTGCTATGATAAAGTTTGCCAAATTCGGACGCTAAAAAATATTTAATAAAATTTAATTAATATAATTTACGCTATTTTGTTTTACTACACACCAATAAAAAACCTGTTGCGGATAATATTATAATAATTATGGCAGCAAGTTTTGGTGCTCCAATAATATATCTTATAAAATTATTGGTTATTTGAAACAATTTGTATATATCTTGATAATTCTCGATAACTGTCCTCAAAATATAACTATCCGACTGATTGTGTTTAAAGCGAATGTCATTAATCGATAAAGTAAGATGTTCCAAACGTGAAATTATTAACTCCAATATGTAAGTATAAAGTAATACCATACCGAGAATAATTTTGAAAATCGCGATAAACGAGTACATTTGAAATAAAACCATTACAGCTTCAATCCATGGTTTTAAATTAAACGGAACGTAATAGGCTATCATTAAATCGCAAGTAATACCTTTCTCGTTTGCAAACCATTTTAAATCAGAGCAAAACTTTTTATCGAAGAATATACCATAGGATATTAAAAAAACAACCAGAAAAGCTATGTAGTTAGCAGTTTTTAATTTGCGTTTGTTAATTTTTTCGAGAGATTTCACTCGCTTTGGATAACCGAATTTTTTGAAATCGCTTAAAGCATCTATCAATTTGAACAAGTTATTGCCACGATAAATAAATAAACCGTCCATTATAAAATATCCTAATCCTATTGTTGCGAATTGTAAACGAAACAAACATTCATTGAAAGTTATTTTGTAATCTAAAAAGAAAAACAGATTTTTAAAAAATATTAAATAAAATACAACTAACCTACATGATAGTTCCATTATTCCAGGGTAAGTAGCCCAAATAAAATTGATTAATGCTAAAATAATCACACCCAAACCTCGTGCACCATCCTGAGTAGGCCAATTTTGACATTTTCGAAAATAACATTCAAACAAATAAAAACCGTAAGTTTTCGAAATTTTAAAAGTGTCCTTTTTGACGCAAGAAATCATTTCTTAATTTTATACACTTTGAGTCTTGTATTCGAATTTATATAAGAACCGTCTTTCTTAACTGAAACTTAACGACTAACATTATTTAACTGACATCGTTTACGAAATGTTTACTTAAATTGCATTATAAAATATGTATATATAAGTAGACGAATGCGCATTAACAAAAGGTCAAAAGTTTTATCATTAGTATAAATAATGTAAACGAAAGCGAAAGGAACATACGAGGCCAATGAAAAATGTTCTTATTTTAGTTGTTTGCTATTTTGTATTTCAGTTAATTTTATTTAGATTCGACATAGAAATGTTTTTCAAAGTGATCCATTTATAACCAAACTGAGTATTCTTTTTTAGAAATATGTCATTACACCAAAAGTACTGTGAAAAATAAATAAAAATGTTCGTAAAAATTCATAATATTCTTAAAAAACAGTTGTCATTTACAAGAATTGGTTTTTAAAAATTAAACTTTTTAAAGAAATTTTCAATCACATACTATACATTGCATCAAATGAGTTTATACTTAGCATTAAACTATTGAATCTTTCTGTAAAAAAAAAACGGGGGTTTGATTGTTTCGTCCTGTATAATAAATAAACTAAATTTCTAAATTACGTCTTTATTTTCTTATTTAGCGGAAAATTTGGTATATCTAAGGATCGATTACCGGCACCTCCACCATAATTTGAACTCGTTTATTTCCTAAACATTTACAACTGTATACATAGCTATACATTTCATAGCATGCCTTTAATTAGCAACCACTAGTTATGATTAAAACCATTTTAACAATTAGTACGCATAGTTCCATTTTTACTTATCACTATTTAGTTAACCAGCTAACTGTTTTGACTTTGTCGGAAAATATATCCCCTACGTGCATCGTTACAAATTAAGCGATGACGAATATATTCGTCAAAGTCAGAGTACGTTTGCTAATAAAACTTAAAGAAAATATGCCATTATTTCTCAGAGGGAGAACTCGGGTGCAAAAGTGTTGCCATTTGGTAAATTTCTTAGCAGCTAATCTACATCTCAATTCAGAGACAACCCAAATCCCGCAGACGAACCATAAAAAAAAGCTCGCCTAATGAATACAGGTAAACGAGGAACGAAAGAATCAAACAACGATTTTTTCAACGATGTTTAAAAAAGAAAAAACTCTATACTTCATATGAAGTTTTCAAAACGGCATTTCTCCTAAAAACCTTTTCTTAATACATTCACTTTATTTCTTAAACTATAGATTTTTTCTCTTACCCAGGACCGTAACTACAAAGGTAATTCTTCGTATAACCCGTCCAAAGATTAAAATAAACACCAAACCCACAATCTATTAGATAGAATTTAGTCCAGATCATCTTAAAAATTAGAAATTACATTCACTTAAAAAATTCACACTACATTTTTTTTTAATTTTTCTTATATACCTATGTGTAATATCCATTTCTTAGATTACTAAAAGTTTTTCCGTATTCCTTTTAACTTTAACACACCATCCGTTAATAACTATTTCAAAATCGAATTGGAAATCTCGAAAAAGTCTAAAAAAGTTAAATAGCAAAACTTTGATAGCTAGTTCAGTTCTTAACCGTGACCGAGCGATGATTAATAATATAACTTTTTCTGTGTGGTGGTTTCGAAATCAATCTTAACGTCATAATAAATGTTTTAGATTAGAATGGATTGAGATTAAAATCGACATTGATACAGAAATTTTAATTGCTGTAAGTTAGACCTGCATTTTGGGACCAAAGTGACGATATTATAAAAATAAGAGTGAAACAAGAAAGGCTTGGGAAGCAATGTATTGTCAGATTTTAACAGATTGGAGCAGAAAGAGAAAAGTTTGTTTAGTGGTATCGAGAGCCTTGTCTTTGAAGAAGATGGGGTGTTGATAAGGAGCGGCTCTCGTCAACATACAACTTTTAAATTAAAATGCTTTGTAAGAACATGTTAGCGTCGAGCAAAATTTCAACAAAGCGAGAGGATAAAAGCAAATTATTAATAAATAAACTTACCCATCTTTAACTTAGAGTTCGATATTTCCCAGATAATGTACCCTTCGAAGTGTAACATTTTTTCATCTTGCTAGTTTGCTACTGTATGTTGCTATTATTTTTCGAGTTGATAGACGAGATTTAAATGTTTTTGAAATAAAAAGGAAATAATATAGGTTCCTACCAAAATTATCGAATTTTAACTTGGATAAACGAGTTAGCTTTTCTTGTGAACATACAACTTACATCAATAAATTAAATATTACACTACAAGGCAAAGGAAAGTTTATCAACTAGCTATTTACAGAAATCAAAAGTTTTGATTTCTAAAAAGAATAATAAAAGAATAATTGTTGTCATTCTTTTTTTACACCCAAGTTCACACTTAAGCCGTATAATTATTATATACTTTGAGAGATCATATAGCAAGGTTGACTAAATCAAGGTTGATCATATGACAAGGTTGTTGTGTGTGAAAAATTCCAATTAATTCTACGCTGTAGTTTTTGGTTGGTACCCTTTTAAATATGGAGAGCAATAAGCAGCATTTTCGACATATCTTACTGTTTTACTACAGAAAGGGTATAAATGCTGTTCAAGCCAAAAAGAAATTGACCGATGTATATGGAGAAGATGTGTTGACGGTACGCCAGTGCCAGAACTGGTTCGCTGAATTTCGATAAGGCAATTTTAATGTCGAAAATGAACCACGTTCGGGAAGGCCGGTTGAAGCTGATAAAGACACGATAAAGGCATTAGTTGATGTGAATCGGCGAATAACAAAATGTGAGATGGGATTAAGGTTAAATTTATCAAATTTAACAGTTTATGACTACTTGAAAGGCCTGGGATTCCCCATGGTTCCCCAGATTCCCCATGTTCTTTACTGTCACCAGCTGGACAAACTGAATGATGCACTTCAACAGAAACGGCTAGAACTAATCAATAGGAAAGACGTAGTGTTTCATCAAGACAACGCGAGATCTCACACATGTTTGGTCACTCGTCAAAAGCTTTTACAACTTGAATGGGATACAATGCCACACCTACCATATTCTCCAGACCTGGCACCATCGGATTATTATCTGTTCCGGTCACTCCAAAATTATTTAGACGGTAAAACCTTTACCTCAAATGAGGAAGTCAAAAACCACCTCGATCAGTTTTTTGCCAGCAAAGACCAAAAATTTTATCAGCGTGGGATTATGCTACAACCAAAAAGATGGTAAAAGATGTTGGACCAAAACGGCCAATATATAATGTAATAAAGTATTTGCTTATTACACGAAAACTATCTTTTGACAGTTTTCGAAAAATTTTATAAGTTTTCTGTCTCCTGAAAAATTTTACAAAATGGATATATCCGCTTTTGCACGCAAGCTCCTCATTTATATAGAACGCTACTACCCCCAACGCTCTTTCATGTACAGGCTGGTCACAAAGAGAATTGCCGTTCTTCCATATTCAAGTACAAAAAAGTCGAACATTTTAAATGGAACACCTATTTCTTATTAGGCTATCCGACAGGGAATTTAATGCTCTACTAATTTGCAATACATATCCCTATACCTATCGGTTACGATTTTCAAGATATAAGGAAATATCTTTTAATATTATAACACAGGGTGGGGCGTGGTAACTTCCTTTTTTGAAAATGTAATAAAACACTGTACATGTATCATACAACGTTATTCTTTCTTTCAGCCTCTCACACAACATTGGAGATTTGAATTTGCACAGTTAAAAAAAAATTGTGGCAAATATCGCCCTCCATTGTCAATACAATGATTCAATCGAATTTTAAAGTTTTGGTGCACTCTTTCAAGCGTATCGCCTGGGATATTGACAATTTCGGCTTGAATGTAGTTCTGTAAGTGTTCCAGGGTATTGGGACGATCATTGTAAATTAGGGACTTGAGGTAACCTCAGAGGAAGTAATCACGGGGAGCTAAATCGGCCGAGCGCACAGGCCAGTATATGTCCACCCGCAGGGAGATCAGTCGTTCGGGGAAAGCTGCTCTCAAAATATCCATGGACACCCTGGAGTTGTGGGCCGTAGCCCCATCTTGTTGGAACCAGACGTTCTTAAGATTTATTTCTTCGAGAGCCGGTAAGAAGAATTGCTGGATCATTGCCATATATTGGTCTGAATTGACGGTAACAGCACGACCATTTTCTTGAAAAAAAGTAAGGGCCAATGATTCCAACCCTTGATATGGCACACCATACCGTAACGCGATCCAAATCAAGAAGCCTCTCATAGAGTTCTCTGGGATTTGTATCATTCCAGTATCGCATGTTCTGTTTATTTACGCAGCCACTAAGGTGAAAATGTGTCTCATCAGAAGAGAACACAACTGCGTTGTTTGGCAAGGTGTCACGTAGCTGCTCACATGATGTTTGTCGGGTTCCATAATCACGTGCTGTCAGTTGTACCCCAATCATTTTGTACGGGTGAAAATTGAGCTCACCGTGGAAAATTCGACGAAGAGAACGGCGCGACATTCCAAGGGATGTTTAAGCATGTTTACGCGCAGAACGCTTGGGTGACCGCTGAACAGACACACGAACTCTTTCCACATTTTCAGGTGTCGTAACAGACTTCTGAGGTACTTTTCTCCTTTTGGAGGCACCTCGTTTCTCTGAACATATCCACCCATAATAAAACAGATTTTCGATCAGGAACACGACCCCATGGGGAATATCGAAATAACGACGAAAGGCACGTTGTACCGCAATTATTGAGTAATCATCAGAAAAAGACGCCTCTACAGCAAAAGCGCGCTGTTGATTAGACCAAAGCATGCTTGCGGCTGAGGAAGGTAAAAACACAAACCTCCCATTCTACCCCTTCCATTGAACACTTCCTCACCCCTCTGTTATCATCGCTAACTGCACTACAGTATATTCAAAAAAAAGGAGTTTCCACGCCCCACTCTGTATAATAGTTTTATGTTGATGTTTGAAAAAAAAATGTAACAAATCGCCCTGTATAAATTTTTTGTTGAATCAGCTTTTTAAAAGGAAGCGCGAGGATCGCGCTCGAACAAATAAAATACAATAGACAGAATAGATTCTGCCTGCGAAGAGTGAGTTTAGTTAAGATCAAGGTCCCCCGTCGAGGCTAAAAAGAAAGTCTTGGAGAGTGCCAATCCTGTTCGTCCCCCGAAGCCCAGTAAATGTAAGTAAAATTTTTAATTAATCTTTTTTTTAACCATTTCTATTATTTTTTTTCAATACATATTTTTGTATAAAATTATTTTTTGAGTTTTTATTAAAATCTAATTTCACCTTAACTTCTGCGAATCAGGGCTACGTAACCCCACGTTCTTCTCTAAATTTTTCGACCTTTAATAATAAAATTACAAAAAGTCCAGCGGCAAATTTACACCGCGTGGTAACAATTGGTGACAGCGGTGGGATTTTTAATTTTAGAAAATCCACTGGAGAAATTAAGGTGGAATTTTTATTATTTTTCTTTGTGTGGATCATTAATCTGTAATTACGACTTAAATCATGCCGCTAGGTGATGCTAAAACTGAGACAGCTGCGGCTCAAGTTCCGCAAGCTGGCGCGTCTACGTCGGCGATGATTCCTACGTATAGTTTAGGTGTAATTGCTACGAGTGTGGATCCTTTTGCAGGCAAAGATGTACTAGAGTATTTTGATAAATTAGAATTGCGGTCGAAATTAGACGGTTGGACAGAGAACCAAACATTAACTATTATTAAATTTAGATTGTCGGGAGACGCATACAAATATTTTAAATCTAACCCTGAATTTGATACATTAAACTATCAAGATTTTAAATCGTTGTTGATTAAGAGATTCGGGACAAAAAAACAGACGGGTAGGGCCGCGGATAAGTTAGCAAGTTGTTTTCAATTGCACGATGAGTCGGTAACTAAATTCGCGTATCGCCTAAAGTTATGTAGCGAAGAATTTATTGCCGAAGAATGTGAAAGTTGTCCACTAGATCAAAAATCTGGTAGGTTAGCAGTAGCTAATGAAATGGTAGTTCGACAATTTAAACGGGGATTAAAACGGGAGATAGCTGAAAGAGTAGATTTTCACTTTAGACAAATTCCGGACCTTACTCTAGATAAGGCGGAAGAAATTGCAGAAAATGAGGAGTTGAGTCAGCGAGAGTTAAAATCGCGTTATAAAGGTTATCAGGTACATGAAGTTAGGAAATTTAATGTAATCACATGTTTTTATTGTAAAAAGCCGGGACATAAAATAGCTCAGTGTAGGGAAAAACCAAAAAGTAAACCGGTCTGCAGATATTGCGGTAAAGAAGGTCATTTAGAGACCAATTGTTTTAGATTAAAATCCCCTTCTCGCTTGAATAATATGAATAAATTCGCTAAAAACACAAACAGGTACGAGACCAATACATTAAATAGGGAAAGTCCCATCCGACCTAGTACGAGTAAATCTGATCAGAATGATAAAATTAAGGGCTCAAAAAACGCGAACAGCCCTTCGTACAAGTCCCACTACGGAGGACCACATCAGTCGAAAAATTAAGGTTTACGGGACATCTAGACAAAATTGATACTCCCACTCAAATTATCCATATTCAATCGTCTGTAGGAGAGATACCTAGTTTTATAAAAATTAATGTTTGTGGTCAAAATTTAATGCTATTAGTAGACACCGGATCACCTGTTACGATATTAGATAGTAGAAAAATAGATTTAAATTCAATTTCATTGAATCCGCTATCTGGAGCAACTTTTGCGGGAGCCACAGGTCATTTATTACCCTTGTTAGGTACCGCCAAAGTAGAAATTAAAATTGGTTTAACTAAATTTTGGTTTGACAGTATAATAGCTGATCCGTTACTTACTTTCGAAGCAGATGGAATTTTAGGCAGAGATTTTCTTAAATTTACTCATACAAAAATTAATTTTGAAACTGGAAGATTAAATATTTTAGGAATCGATCATGAGTTTTTAAAATTGGAAAAACCTAACATTTTATACAATTTTATCGAGGAAATTAAAAATGTTGGCAATAACCTTAAACAAAATTTTATTAAGATATGTAAAATAATGTTAATTTTGGTATCACTTGCTTTTATTTTGACTGGAGGAATCTCGTTCTTTATTTGGAAAAGTGGTCTCGAGATTATTCAAAGGATTGTACGAATGGGCGGAAACTTTATTAATACGCATAAAAAAGAATTTATAGGCTCAGTTAAACGGTATTTTTCTATGATAAATCTGTTTGTTTCGAAACTGCTTATGTCATTAAATAATAATTTAGAGGACGTTACGATGCGCTACTGGAATGAGTCTGCTGCTAAGTCAGGACCTTCTTACGATTGTCTAAAGTACAATGTAAGCGAATATCGTAATAAACAATGGACTACTGATAACGTGGTAAAATCTAAGTTTCTTATGAAATTGCCTCCTCGTTGTGAAACTATAGCAGAATGTCGTGTCATAGGAAATATTCGGGGTAAAGAACTTTTGGTAGAACCAATAGAATTATCGGAAGCCGGAGTCTATGTAGCCGCAGGAATTTGTAAAGCATCACAATGCTTTGTAAGAGTTTGCAATTTAAATCCATATGAGGTAGAATTATCAGCACAAACGGTGTTAGGAATCGGAAGCGAAAATTTTTCAATATTGACAAATTATCCGGAAGGTAGTTTGTTTGACCGAATCAATACATTAGTTGGATCAGACAAACTAGCGGTAGATTTATCACATTTAGGGAAACGTGAAAAAGAATTAACAGAGAATTTAATAAATAGATATCAAGATTTATTTATAACGGATGATGACATTTTACCTAGCGCTACTAAAATTAAACATCGAATAATTACTGAGAATGTACCTCCCATCGCGAAAAAACCTTACAGAGTTCCTTATTATCATAAAAACATTTTACAAAATGAAATTCATAAGTTATTGAAAACTAAAGTTATTAGACCCTCAGATTCGCCTTGGTCAGCCCCTGTTGTTTTAGTTTTAAGAAAAGACTCGACGGGAAGAGACAAAGTAAGAGTATGTATTGACTATAGAGCCTTGAATGCGGTAACAAAAAGAGATTTTTTTCCTATACCAAATATCGATGAACAACTTGATCTGTTAGGTAACGCAAATTTATTTACGGTTATTGATGTGACGTCAGCTTATCATCAAATCGATGTAGATGAAAACGATAAAGAGAAAACCGCCTTCTCAGTACCTGACGGACATTACGAATTCAATAAAATGCCATTCGGGTTAACAAACGCCCCTGCAACTTTCCAAAGATTCATGAATTTCACTTTATCAGGATTAGTCGGTACATCTTGTTTGGTCTATTTAGATGACATTGTAATCTATAACGCGAAGGGTGTTGAAGATCATTTAGATAGGATTTCATGTATTTTTGATCGTCTTAGAGAAGCTAACGTTAAATTAAAAGCATCAAAATGTCAGTTTTTGTTAAAAGAAGTTAAGTATTTAGGTCATTTAGTATCGGAACAAGGAATCAAACCCGATCCACAGAAAATTAAAGCGATAGTAGACTTTCCCACTCCTAAAAACGTTAGAGAAGTAAGAGGATTTTTAGGATTAGTAGGTTGGTATCGGAAATTTATACCTTATTATACTGAACTAGCGAATCCACTTATAAATTTAACTAAAAAGGATAAGCCTTTTGAGATCACTCCCGAAGTACAAAATTCTATATCTAAATTAAAATCAGCCTTGACATCAGATAGTGTTTTAATTTATCCGAATTTTCATGAACCCTTTATTTTGTCTACCGATGCCAGCGGAATCGGTATTGGTGCTATTTTAAGTCAAAATCGCGATAATTTTGAAAAACCCATAGCTTTCGCAAGTAGAAAATTAAACAAGGCCGAGAGAAATTATTCGGCAACGGAGTTAGAATGTCTAGCGGTTGTATGGGGAATTAAACAATTTCGATATTATTTGTGTGGAAAGAAATTTATAATTATTACTGACCATAGGCCCTTGAAATGGTTGTTAACGTTGAAAAACAATAGTAGTTCCCGATTAACTCGGTGGGCGTTACAATTAGCCGAATACGATTTTGAAATTAGACACAGACAAGGCAAAAATCAAAGTAACGTGGATGCTCTAAGTCGCATGTATTCAACAACAGATTGTCAGGAACAACAGATCATAAATAAAAATTCTTTAAATTGTGTGATTGAGGAAAAAATAGGGGATCTATTTCAAGCGGTAAACGAGTGCTCTTTAGTACATTGCGTATCGGCAGATTTTAAAATGGATAAGGGAATTGCAAAACAGTTCAAAAGGAAATTTGGCCAGGTAGATTTTTTATTGTCACAAAATAAGTCGGTTGGCGATTTTTGCTATTTGAAAAACGGATGTCATTATGTATTCTATTTAATTACTAAGGAGAAATATTATGAAAAACCTACCTGTGAGTCTGTACATCAATGTTTAACCAAATTAAAATGTTTTTGTTTAGCTAACAATATTAGAAAATTAGCGATGCCCAAAATTGGATGTGGATTGGATAAACTAAATTGGAATGTCATTCGCGAAATTATTAATAAAATTTTTAGAAACTCAAACGTTTTAATTACAATCTACGAATTTAAAGATAGTCGGGTAGTACAAACTATAAGTAAAGAAATAGAACCGCAAATAAACCCTATTTGGGATCGTGAGGATATTAAGGTAGCACAACAAACTGATAGGTTTTGTAGAGAAATTAGTGAAGAGTTAAATAATGAAAGTAACGGTAACATTTGTGAAATTTATTTCTTAGACAGTGACAAACTTTTGTACAAGAAAGACACAAAATTATTAACAGAACAATTAGTCGCCCCAAAATCTTATATATCCAAAATATTGTATACCTATCATGATTTACCTTTTGTCGGACATATGGGAATTCAAAAAACAATTCAACTAATTTCAACTAGATTTTATTGGCCTACCTTAAAAGCAGACGTAGAAAATTATGTTAAAAGTTGTCATTCATGTAATCAAAGAAAAAGTAATCCTCATCACGGAGTTTCCCCACTTCAAAAATTTCCCGCGGTATACGAACCCTTTGAGAGGACTTCTATGGACATAGTAGGACCATTGGTTTCTACTTATAAAGGTAATCGTTATATATTGACATTTCAGGATCATTTCTCTAAATATCCGGAAGCCATTCCGTTATCAGATCAAAAGGCAGACACAGTAGCTCGAGCATTAGTAGAACATGTAATTGCCCGACACGGCACTCCCAAAATTCTTATTTCTGATAGAGGAACAAATTTTCTATCTAATGTAATGAAAGAAGTTTGTAAAATTTTAAATATTGAAAGAATTCATACTACTCCTTATCGACCTCAATCTAACGGATTAATTGAAAGAAGTCATCGTGTATTTAAAGATATTTTATCTCACTATATCGATCAATATCAACGTGACTGGGACGACTGGTTGCCCTTAGTTCTCATGGCCTATCGTACACATGTTCACAGTTCTACGGGATATAGCCCTTATTTTATTTTACATGGCCGAGACCCTGTATTGCCTTTAGATGAATTTATAAAACCTCGTAGACTACGGTACGATACTGATCAAAATTATGCTTCAGAGTTAATTTCAAAATTAAATATTGTTTTCAATCAAGTACGACAACATTTAGATCAGAATACTGAAAAGGTTCATATTCGGTTTAATAAAAATGCGAAGGAGAAAAATTTTAAAGTAGGAGATCTAGTTTATTTGCACGACCCTACAGTTAAGTTAGGTCTTAGTAAGAAATTAGCAAAATTTTGGAATGGACCCTTCCGAGTACTTGAACAAAAAGGGCCGGTTACCTTCAAAATTCGAGAAGTAGGAAAAAGAACAGATTTAGTAGTTCACGTAGACAAGTTGAAACATTATTACAGTAGGAATGAAATTTCAGTCGAACCGGAAAAAGAGAATAATCAAAAGTTTGATAGTTCAGAAGTTGAGTTAGAAGAAGTAGAAAATAGCGAGAGCGATCAGCAAGATGAAAAAAATAAAAACCGCTTTAATATTTTGTTACATACTCCGAGAAATAATATTGATCAGAAACCAATTGATGTAATAGACTTAACCACCACCGATGACGACGAATTCTTGAGAAGGTCACGCAGAGCCCGAAGACCTCCTCAGCGATATAGACCGGAATAAATTATTTATCTTTCCCTTTTTGGAAGGCTAAATAAGTAAGCCGAAGTCTTATTCCTGTCCATATCTACTGTAACTTGTACGGATTTTTTTTTAAGTATCCAAACGAAGGTCAAAGAAACTATGATTTCTTTTACCCTCGTTACCCTCCTAGGGCTCCGGGAGGCTAAAGAAAGGATGCTGTGCCGGTGACGGCGGAGTCCCTCCCAGGGTTCCGGGAGTTTAAATATTGGAACCCACCTGACAAAATTTTTTTTCTGAAAGCCCGTTCTGTGCCACTCGGACAGTTGGCAGGGAGGGCGCCGTCGCTCTTTCTGCCACTGCTAAATTTTTTACGTCTTGTGGTCCCCCGGGTGGCACTCTCTGTCAGCATCTAGTCAGGCCGTCGGAGCGCCGAGAAGTAAGGTAGCTCGGGCCACCCGCTGACATTTAAGAGCTCGAGAGGCTCCCTCCAAGGGTTCCGGGAGGATAAAGAAAGAGGCCGTGCCCTTCTGGCGTAGTCTAAAATGTATCAACAAGTTTATAATGATTTTTTTTTCTCATGTTTGTTATTAAATCTAAGATAAAACTTTTTATATATGTAATTATTGTTAGAACCGAGATACTGGTATATTGTTTTTTTAGATGTTGACCGCAGTAATATGGTTGGTGACGGTATGGGTATCCACGAGCGCTTTCATCGCGTATGATTGTGAAGGTCCAGCTGTAAATCTTACAGCAGTCTCTCTGAAGGACGTAGCTGATTGCCCTGATCCCATCTCACAATATCAAGAACAGAGAATACACACTTTGGTACTCCAAAAGGACGAATTTCGCCATGTACACGCAAAAAGTTGTATGGTGGAAGTAGTTCGTACAATTTTCCATTGTGGCATGCACAGTCACGTCTCCACGGTAACAAATGGTATTAGTAGTTATATTCACGAATTAGGAGCAGAAGGATGCAGAAACTTACACGTACAAAAACAAATCAACATACAACAACATTATATCGGCAGTATCAAAATAAACGCAACAACAGCGGCAACTTTAACCATAATAGGACAACTAGATAATAAAGGTAATTGTAAAGGAGCTTATTATCATGAAAATGGACACTCTTGGGAAAATGTAGTCATTCAAATGGCCCTCAAAATTCATGTCAAAGACTATCTGGCAGTGGCTAAATTAGAATCTAACGAGGTTCACTTACAAAGCAGAGTAACTTGTACTTATTTGGACGGATATTGTATAGATTCCACATATGGAGAAACGATCTGGACTCTCTTGGAAGATCAAGGTTGTGACACTGAATTCAGTAAAATCTATGATGGTGCATCAAGTCTAATAATTAATCAAAATTCGCTTGAGAAATATTTGGTTATAGAAGAAAATAATAAAATTTTTGCTTTAACCCTCATTAAAGTAATTAGTAAATGTTCGACCGAATTTTGGCAAACAGAACACCCAAGGTTAATTGTCCACTTAGGTAATCAAACCCACATGAATCCAAGGTTGCATCGAATTCCTCAAAGTACTGATTTAATGACCTATGTTAACAGTAAATTTTTGTACGTAGAACAAAGCTACAAAAGGACGATAGAGAAACTTTATCTAGATACCATCCATCGCAGATGTTTGATTAAAAGAGAAATATTAAGAAATAAATTACTTTTAGCGCAAAACACGCCAGACGTTGTAAGTTCATTAATCAAGAAAAAACCAGGAATGATTGGAAGGATATTAGGAGAAGTACTTTATATCATTCAGTGCACACCCAAAATGGTTTCAATAAGACGATCCAACAGATGTTATCACCAATTGCCAGTAACTTTTGAAAATAAAAATTACTTTGTAACTCCTATTACACACATTTTACAATCAACAGCTGAAGAAATCGATTGTAACGCCATAACTCCCGCTTTATTCGAGATAAATGGAGAATGGGTAGGATTCATTCCTGAACCAATCAGGATTAAAAGTGAACCAATAAAATTGGCAGTCGAAAAAGAAATCAATTTAGAATTCACTCCCATTAAAGCTATGGGGTCTCAAGGATTGTATACCCCAGAAGAAATTAGAACTTTGCAAAACAACTTGATGTTTGGGGTACAGAGACGAAACGTAGAAAACATTATGATTAGAAAATTAGAAGGTAAAGACACCGATTCTCAAGGAATAACGCCGCTTAATCTATTTAACCCAAAAGAAATAAAGGAATTAGCTCAAACTACATTCCGGCAACTTTGGGGTTGGTTTACCGATATTGGTACCTTTATAGCCGGATTAATAGGATTTTATTACATCTTCTGCATCCTAAAATATTTCGTTGCCGTCGGAGTTCGAGCAGTGACATTGCATAAGAGGCTAGGAAAAGGAATTCATCTGGGAAGTAGTCTCTGGGGAGCCTTAGCTTTGTGGACGTTGTATACAAAAACCAATAATCAACCTCCACCGGAACATCCTAAAGAAGAAGAGGATCGTGAGCAGCCTACTACAGCGTCCTCTATTTATCCTAAATTAGGGACCAGTTTGCATTGGACCGATGAAGTTGCAAAATAGATGTTTAAGAAAAAGCCTTGTGGAATACCTACGCGTAAAAGATAAGTAATTAAATGTTTTTTTTTTTAATTGTAATGTCTAATAATATTACTATTAGTTCTATGTGTATAACTTTTACTGGTAATAATTTCCCTTTGTAGTTCCAACGCACCCGCGGAGCACATAGTGAACAGGACTGTAGCTCGTGAGAAACGTCAGGGACGATGACTGTGGGTGTCGTTGAGTAGTAAAATTATGTCAATAATTAAGGCGTTTACTTAAGTATATAATTGTAACCGTTTAAGTGGGCTGATGAAAAGGAATGGCACCTCCAGGCACGCATTCTTTTTAAAATAAGGGGGTGATGTAACAAATCGCCCTGTATAAATTTTTTGTTGAATCAGCTTTTTAAAAGGAAGCGCGAGGATCGCGCTCGAACAAATAAAATACAATAGACAGAATAGATTCTGCCTGCGAAGAGTGAGTTTAGTTAAGATCAAGGTCCCCCGTCTAGGCTAAAAAGAAAGTCTTGGAGAGTGCCAATCCTGTTCGTCCCCCGAAGCCCAGTAAATGTAAGTAAAATTTTTAATTAATCTTTTTTTTTAACCATTTCTATTATTAATTATTTTTTTTTCAATACATATTTTTGTATAAAATTATTTTTTGAGTTTTTATTAAAATCTAATTTCACCTTAACTTCTGCGAATCAGGGCTACGTAACCCCACGTTCTTCTCTAAATTTTTCGACCTTTAATAATAAAATTACAAAAAGTCCAGCGGCAAATTTACACCGCGTGGTAACAAAAATGTGAAATTTAAATAAAAGAAAATAGATTACTAAAATTTGATTTTGAACTTTTCTTTAATCATTTATGGTCTTCATTTTTGATTAAAAACGGATTTTTGGAAATATTATACAGGGTGTTTCAGAATTGCACGGCACAATTTCAGGGATATGTTCTCCAGCACGAAATAAACAAGAAAGTTTATATAAACATAAGTCTCAAATTAATTTTTTGCCATGCAATTCTGAAACACCTGTGTATATTTTCTGTATATAAAAGAAGTATAAATTGGGTCAAAAATCATCTAAAAATTGCCTTAAATGAAAAAAAATTGACCGATATTTAGTAAAAAATTGAAATTTAAAACGCTTTTAATAGAAGTTAAAATTTAATCAATATATAAAAATGTTGTAGGTAAATTTAATAAAAAGTTTTATTTAAAAATTAGACCAAATTCATACTAAATTAATAGAACCTATAAAAAAATTAAATTGAAATTCATTAAAATTTATTTTAAAACTCACAAGGAGACCTTACGACTTGCCCCTCACCGATTTTAACGAAAGTGGTACCAATCGATAGATATTAGTACACAGTACAAATGTAGAAAATATTAGGGCGCAATACTCAACGGTTCGCAAGAAAATTGGTGTTAAAGTTTGCGATCGGGTTATATGTCAATGATTAGTCATTCCCCTTAAACACCCCCAACAGCCAAATTGAAAATACAGGGTGTCCCAGACCACCCGTACCACCTGATTTACTCGGAAGCTATAAGTCCTAGAAACTTGAAACAAAAAAATTGATACATAATTAGGGTATAAACTTTCTTATGAGTGGGAAAGGAACTTCTAATATCAACCGGAAGTATGAATAATTGAAAGTCACTTTATAATTTGATGTATGAAGGGGGCTTAATTTTGGTATTGTTGGAAAGAGCTTTTGAAAAGAAATGACTTTTATATGAAGCATTTCTTGATATTATTTACTGTTTCTGTTCAAAATCGCTTTCAAAGTTTCGTTTTTTACGAGTAGTCGGCCATTTTAAAAAATCAAATTGCTTTATGCTATTGGGCTTAAGTGTATTACAATAAGAAGTTTAGTTAAGGGTATTACATTATTTTGTCGTATTGTTAATAAAATTATTCCTTGTGACTTACTGTCACTCGTCATTTCTAAATGTCATGATTTTTAAAAATATCAGACAGCGACATCTAGTGGTGACATCAGCAAACACTCGTAAAACATCCAGATTTTGAAAGCGATTTTGGATAAAAATAGTAAATAATATCATAAATTGCTTCCTATGAAAGTTATTTCTTTTGAAAAGCTCTTTCCAACAATACCAAAATTAACCCCCTTTCATATATCAAATTATAAAGTGACCTTCAATTATTCATACTTCCGGTTGATATTAGACGTTCCTTTCTCACTCATAAGAAAGTTTATACCCTATTTATGTATAAAACTGTTTGTTTCGACTTTCTAGGACTTATAGTTTTCGAGTAAATTAGCTGGTACGGGTGGTCTGGGACACCTGTATATCGGCTTCCAAATCCATAGTACGGTGGTTCGAATCCCGAATAATACATTTTAATTTTCTTTTTTAGTACAATATTCTAATGGCGAATTCGATTGGCAAAACTAGTGTGCACTGGTGCGCACTCGTTAAGTGCAAAATGTGACATATGTCACACTAGCTTAGTGCAAAAAAGGGCAAATTCAACAGAACGCGATGAAATCAAACATAATCATAACATCACTTGTAAGTGTGTTCAAGGCTTGATGATGTTTAAAATGTTTTATAAACCACAATAATAAAATGTAACAGAATACAACGAAACAACCAACAGAACACGCTGTTATGCACTGGTGCGCACTAGTTCTGCCAATCGAATTCGCCATAAGTTATTTTTATAACATGTTGATGTAATATTAAAATATTTTTAAAGTAACATGAAATATTGTATTCAAAATAAAAATAAAAAAGTTACTCTTCAAGATTCGAACCACCGTACTATGGATCTGGAAACCGATATGAGTGGGTCAGAAGTAAAGGCCGGTTTTAGTGCTCAACCGACGGTCGGTACCGACGTCGGTCGCGCGTAGCTTCGCGACGTATTTATATGTAGCTGTTCAGTGCTGCACTGATGAACCCTACGCGCGTACGGTACGCGGCGCGTATGACAACTGTCGGTCGAACGCGTCGATATGTACGTCAGCCAACTGACAGACTGCTGTCAGTACGTGTACAGTCATCGTGAAATAATGAGCATAGACACAGAACGATTAATAACCGAAGTCCGGTTGCATCCGGAATTATGGGATTTTGTCTCATAATTTATATAAAGACCGTGATGCACGGTTAAAGAATTACAGAACAATGAAATATCCAAGTATCGTACAATTTGTTAATGCGTCCATTTTTCGTGAGACTGTACAAACTGACGGTCAGCGCGTTTTGACAGATCTGTCAATCAGCTAAGCACTGAACAACACAAACCGACGGTCGGTACTGACCGTCAGTACTGACGGTCAGTACCGACCGTCGGTTGAGCACTAAAACCAGCCAAAGTGAACCAAGTCCACTTTAGTTCGTTCCGAGAAAACGGACCGTTTGATTCATTTTTTCAATGAAAAATGGTGCAAATCATTCAGTATTAAAGTGAACTAGCGTACATTATTGGTAACCTGATGAACTAGGTATTGAATAAGTCGGCATATAAAATTATAACTATTCAAACGGACTTAAATATACTCTTAACTAAATTTTAGAAAAAATGGACTTGGTTCACTTTCCTTCTGACCCACTCATATATTTCCACTATGGCTGTTGGGGGGTTTTAGGGGAAATGACAAATCATTAATATATAAGCCGATCGCAAACTATAACACCAATTTTCTTGCGAACCGCTGAGTATTGCGCCCTAATATTTTATACATTTGTACTATGTACTAATATCTATCGATTGGTACCACTTTCGTTAAAATCGGTGAGGGGCAAGTCGTAAGGTCTCCTTGTCAGACAGTTTAATTAAACTTCAATAAAAATATCATTCAGTTTTAATCAATTTCAATTTAGTATTAAAAGTATACAAGAAAACAAACTATTCTTTTTCCAATTTTCAACTCAAATTTTCAACGAAAGCCCCATTTCGGGGCTGATACCCCGTTCGGGGGACTAAACCGAAAGAAAAACAACCCTTAATCAAGGAATTCCCACGCACCGGACACCCTTTCCGGTGGGGTACAAGGGTTTTGTATAGGCCCTTCCGGTGTATAGTGATACAAAATTTGCAAGAGCCTGAATTTTCTGAAGACATATCAGAAACTGATGGGAACAGAGTTGTTCTAGTACCATACTCAGAACATTCAGATTCTGATGAGTCTGATGTATCCAAAAAAAGCCAAAAACGTAAAGAACGTTTCCAGGTAAAAACAGACTCATGGTATGCTGAAAAAATAAGAATAGAAGAGAGATGGGAAAAAGATATTACGAAAGAAAAAAAAAATAAGTGAGGAATGGAAGTATGAAATAGAAAAGAAAAATCGTGAAATGAAAAAACGATGTGGATGCAAAGGTAAAGAATCCAGCCTAATAAAATGCAAATCCATACCTGAATATGAAAGGAAAAATATATTTGAGAAGTTTTGGGTATCTTAATTGGGGTGAAAAGAAAATCTATGTACATAACACGGTTACGATTGTGCCTACAAGAAGACAGAGAGATAGAAAAAATCCCCAATTTTCTAAGAGACGTCAGGCACTCTTATATTACTTAATTGTTAATGATAATAAACTCAGAGTATGTCGTAAAATGTTTCTGAACACTCTTGCTATTGGCAGGTGGACCTTAATTGTTTTTGCATTAATTCTCACTCTAATTGAAAACAGTTGCTTTAAGAAAACCTGTCAACTCCGAAGTAACTAAAAAGTCATGTGTTCATTTACTTGCTATCTCCTTTAATCCCCCTTAAAAAATATTTTCATTGAAGTCAAGTTGTATATTATGTTTAAAAAAGTTGTAATACTGTCTCCTGAAAATAAAGTATTCGTTACCATTGAATAAAAATTTGCTTTAATAAATTTATACAGTTTTTATTGTGTCCTGTAAAGTTTTGTTTTGTGGAGTTAGCAGGTTAGCACTCTTAGCCGACGGTATGATCGTTGTCAAGGAACATTTCCTTTATCAAAAAAAAGTTGTTTATCTGTTATCAAGAATGGTTTTGTGTTTATATCAATAATTAAGTGAGATCTAGGGAGTATATCTTCCTTTGTATACAGGGTGTAACAAAAGTATGGATAGCTCATAAATACGCCATTTATGATTGAAATGAAAAAGGTTTTAAATAAAGATTTCTTGGTAAATTATGGGACATATTTTGGCTATATTCGTTTGCTTGTATCGTTTGCTATTTCGTTGCTATGGTAACCAACATTGTTATCTTAAATGGGATGGGTATGTTTTTGTTGCGTACTTTGACATATCATATCATAAGGTTTCATAAGAAAAAAATCTACACTAAATGTCACCAAACATCTAAACATACTGAAAATAATAATTCTGAATTAATTATGCCAATAAATATTGATTTAAATATTGCTAAAACCAGTGAAACGGAATTTTAAAACATTTTCCATCATTAATTTTCTTCTAGTTACTTTATAAATAAATAAAAAATCCCAACTTTATAATTTGGTCTCTTTAAGTTGTTAACTTATTGTTTTTCTATGTTTGCTTGTTTGGAAGCATTTTGGTGTTTCTCGTAAACTAGAAAATGGAGGAGAAAGTGTGCACGTAAGTCCAAGGTCAATAGAGTAATGGTATAAGCATTACTCTAATGACCTTGCGTGGGTCGCCATCGTTTATGATTTGATATTCCCTTGATGCCGCGCGAACACGGAACTCCTCCGGAATGCAATTTTACAGCGAAGAGTGTGTTCCACGCTCTCGGTCGCACCGGGGATGCATTAAAACGGCGAGAGGACGCGGACAGGCGAAAAATGTGTTTGTTTTTTGTCGCGAAAACGCGAATAAGGTATTAAGCGAGGGGAGCACATCGTCATCCGTGGAATTTCCATGCGGTTAAAAATATTCAACGCTTCAAATACTCAATATGGCAATAAGAATCCTAATTGAGAATTTTTATTGAGGAATAAAAGTAGTAATCTTTTTGAAAGTTCATTAAAAAGGATGAAAAATAATTTAAAGTATTAAAAAAATATATAATTTTCATTAAAATTTTAAATAATTTTTTTGTTAATCTGAAAATAATTAGATAAAACCGGCGCCTCCACCATTTCTTCTTCGTAATTTTATATCAACATAATAGGAAAATTATTACCAATGATGAATGAAAATTAATTGATGGGAATAAATTAGATGATTTTAAATGGTAAATAAAGTTGGTTTTATTTAAAAGTTTTAATAATTTCTTTATCAGCTTTAAAATAATTGTGAAAAAACCGGCGCGCGCCTCCACCATTTTTATCTCAGCTTTTTACCCGTATAACAACTTTTTACTTATTCGTATCGTTCATTTAACTTATTCAATTTAAAAATACATCTTTTCGAATTAAAAATAACATATATTCTTTAATATCTCCCTAACAAAAATTTTAATTTTTAATATAATCTAACTTTACATATCGACCTATGCAACGAAAACTATTGTAAGTCATTTTTGATAGTACTGAGTCAGATATAAGTGTTTAAAGGTTTTGAACCGATTGCATTTAAAGAAATAAAATTTTCTAGGTAAAAATTTCCTACCTGGTTGCTATAGATATCTTATAGAGGATTCCGAAAGGATTCACTATAAAAGAATAGCAATTAATTCTGCTTTCTTTTCAAATTTTTCAAAATCACCATTTTTGACTTACGATAGTTTTCGTTGCATAGGTCGATATAATTTTCGTACGACAATTGGTCTCTAAAAGGTGTTAAATTTGATCGTATTGGAACACTAAAAGCAAATGCCACCCAATTAGCGGACTAACAGTGCTAAATCTGTCTATAACTGAACGGCAAATATTTTCGCTTTGACACTGTTCGCAAACAAAGCGAACGTTCCAGTCGTAGCCGAAGCCGGAGGTCGAAACGATCGATTCCCAAACAAAATAGTCGACTAATTGTAAGTAAGCAGTGCAATTAATGTGGCCCGGCAAATACAAACACGCCGAAACGGCGGTGCATGTGTCCGTGTAAGCGGATTCGCCGAAATGGGGTCCGGAAGCCGGGGCAAAGCTCCGCGGTTGCCGCTGCCGCCACCGGAAAGGGCGTCCGGTGCGTGGGAATTCCTTGATTAAGGGTTGTTTTTCTTTCGGTTTAGTCCCCCGAACGGGGTTTCAACCCCGAAATGGGGCTTTCGTTGAAAATTTGACTTGAAAATTGGAAAAAGAATAGTTTGTTTTCTTGTATACTTTTAATACTAAATTGAAATTGATTAAAACTGAATGATATTTTTATTGAGTTTAATTAAACTGTCTGACAAGGAGACCTTACGACTTGCCCCTCACCGATTTTAACGAAAGTGGTACCAATCGATAGATATTAGTACATAGTACAAATGTATAAAATATTAGGGCGCAATACTCAGCGGTTCGCAAGAAAATTGGTGTTATAGTTTGCGATCGGCTTATATATTAATGATTTGTCATTTCCCCTAAAACCCCCCAACAGCCATAGTGGAAATATATCGGTTTCCAGATCCATAGTACGGTGGTTCGAATCTCGAAGAGTAACTTTCTTATTTTTATTTTGAATACAATATTTCATGTTATTTTAAAAATATTTTAATATTACATCAACATGTTATAAAAATAACTTATGGCGAATTCGATTGGCAGAACTAGTGCGCACCAGTGCATAACAGCGTGTTCTGTTGGTTGTTTCGTTGTATTCTGTTACATTTTATTATTGTGGTTTATAAAACATTTTAAACGTCATCAAGCCTTGAACACACTTACAAGTGATGTTATGATTATGTTTGATTTCATCGCGTTCTGTTGAATTTGCCCTTTTTTGCACTAAGCTAGTGTGACATATGTCACATTTTGCACTTAACGAGTGCGCACCAGTGCACACTAGTTTTGCCAATCGAATTCGCCATTAGAATATTGTACTAAAAAAGAAAATTAAAATGTATTATTCGGGATTCGAACCACCGTACTATGGATTTGGAAGCCGATATACAGGTGTCCCAGACCACCCGTACCAGCTAATTTACTCGAAAACTATAAGTCCTAGAAAGTCGAAACAAACAGTTTTATACATAAATAGGGTATAAACTTTCTTATGAGTGAGAAAGGAACGTCTAATATCAACCGGAAGTATGAATAATTGAAGGTCACTTTATAATTTGATATATGAAAGGGGGTTAATTTTGGTATTGTTGGAAAGAGCTTTTCAAAAGAAATAACTTTCATAGGAAGCAATTTATGATATTATTTACTATTTTTATCCAAAATCGCTTTCAAAATCTGGATGTTTTACGAGTGTTTGCTGATGTCACCACTAGATGTCGCTGTCTGATATTTTTAAAAATCATGACATTTAGAAATGACGAGTGACAGTAAGTCACAAGGAATAATTTTATTAACAATACGACAAAATAATGTAATACCCTTAACTAAACTTCTTATTGTAATACACTTAAGCCCAATAGCATAAAGCAATTTGATTTTTTAAAATGGCCGACTACTCGTAAAAAACGAAACTTTGAAAGCGATTTTGAACAGAAACAGTAAATAATATCAAGAAATGCTTCATATAAAAGTCATTTCTTTTCAAAAGCTCTTTCCAACAATACCAAAATTAAGCCCCCTTCATACATCAAATTATAAAGTGACTTTCAATTATTCATACTTCCGGTTGATATTAGAAGTTCCTTTCCCACTCATAAGAAAGTTTATACCCTAATTATGTATCAATTTTTTTGTTTCAAGTTTCTAGGACTTATAGCTTCCGAGTAAATCAGGTGGTACGGGTGGTCTGGGACACCCTGTATTTTCAATTTGGCTGTTGGGGGTGTTTAAGGGGAATGACTAATCATTGACATATAACCCGATCGCAAACTTTAACACCAATTTTCTTGCGAACCGTTGAGTATTGCGCCCTAATATTTTCTACATTTGTACTGTGTACTAATATCTATCGATTGGTACCACTTTCGTTAAAATCGGTGAGGGGCAAGTCGTAAGGTCTCCTTGTGAGTTTTAAAATAAATTTTAATGAATTTCAATTTAATTTTTTTATAGGTTCTATTAATTTAGTATGAATTTGGTCTAATTTTTAAATAAAACTTTTTATTAAATTTACCTACAACATTTTTATATATTGATTAAATTTTAACTTCTATTAAAAGCGTTTTAAATTTCAATTTTTTACTAAATATCGGTCAATTTTTTTTCATTTAAGGCAATTTTTAGATGATTTTTGACCCAATTTATACTTCTTTTATATACAGAAAATATACACAGGTGTTTCAGAATTGCATGGCAAAAAATTAATTTGAGACTTATGTTTATATAAACTTTCTTGTTTATTTCGTGCTGGAGAACATATCCCTGAAATTGTGCCGTGCAATTCTGAAACACCCTGTATAATATTTCCAAAAATCCGTTTTTAATCAAAAATGAAGACCATAAATGATTAAAGAAAAGTTCAAAATCAAATTTTAGTAATCTATTTTCTTTTATTTAAATTTCACATTTTTTTTTCAAACATCAACATAAAACTATTATACAGAGTGGGGCGTGGAAACTCCTTTTTTTTGAATATACTGTAGTGCAGTTAGCGATGATAACAGAGGGGTGAGGAAGTGTTCAATGGAAGGGGTAGAATGGGAGGTTTGTGTTTTTACCTTCCTCAGCCGCAAGCATGCTTTGGTCTAATCAACAGCGCGCTTTTGCTGTAGAGGCGTCTTTTTCTGATGATTACTCAATAATTGCGGTACAACGTGCCTTTCGTCGTTATTTCGATATTCCCCATGGGGTCGTGTTCCTGATCGAAAATCTGTTTTATTATGGGTGGATATGTTCAGAGAAACGAGGTGCCTCCAAAAGGAGAAAAGTACCTCAGAAGTCTGTTACGACACCTGAAAATGTGGAAAGAGTTCGTGTGTCTGTTCAGCGGTCACCCAAGCGTTCTGCGCGTAAACATGCTTAAACATCCCTTGGAATGTCGCGCCGTTCTCTTCGTCGAATTTTCCACGGTGAGCTCAATTTTCACCCGTACAAAATGATTGGGGTACAACTGACAGCACGTGATTATGGAACCCGACAAACATCATGTGAGCAGCTACGTGACACCTTGCCAAACAACGCAGTTGTGTTCTCTTCTGATGAGACACATTTTCACCTTAGTGGCTGCGTAAATAAACAGAACATGCGGTACTGGAATGACACAAATCCCAGAGAACTCTATGAGAGGCTTCTTGATTTGGATCGCGTGTGATAAAAAAGGTCATTTCAATTTGGTGTTTGTTTTTGAAAATTCAATATAATTTCGTTTTTATTTTGTATCCAAAGCCGTTTTATTCAAAATCTACACATGTAAGCTTTACAGTATGTTATATATTTCAGCGAAGACTTGTGATAATGTAATTTATTCCATAGCCTACTACTACGTAAGTAAAAGCTACACCTGAAAATCTTTGAAATTGTATATTTCAAAAAAGACTTGAGCGAATTGTTAAGTGTGGCATATTTTTGGAAAGGAAACTTTAAGTTCTCGCCGAATATGTAAAAATATACAGGGTGTTCCATTTGAAAATCTCATTTTTATGTCAATAACTACCAAAATATCGCTTGTAGGGAAATCTAACTCATTTCATTAAATTCTACGTAAAAAGTTGCTTCGAGAATGTTTTCACAGATACCAAAATTTTTCAGTAAGAAAAAAGTTATCAAGACTTTTCAAAAACGTACTTTTTCGAAAAACACCCTGTATCTCCCAAACCGTAAGAGATATCAATATTTGGTTTTCACCATTAACTTTTTTACAAAAATCGAGTGTCAGACACCGATATCATTTTTCCTCTATCTCTTATAGAAAGATGAGTTTCCCTTTAAAAGTGTCCAATTTGGCCCACCCTGTACAGTTATAAAAATGTGTAATAGGAAGCTAACCTCATAATAACTTACAGTTTCCCAAAGAATTATGAAAACCTTGCCTTGTGAAAAGAAATCTGTAACTACGATGATAGAGATGACGTTTCCAGATTGAAACTTTGTTCAAATCATTTTCTTCCGGAGGACTATCTTGAACCAAACGCCAAGCAATTGGGTGGATCATTAAGGTTAAAACCTGATTCAATTCCGTCTGTGTCTGTGCCAGTTATACTCAAAAAATGTAAACCTGTTCAATCTCTAATCCTGACAGAGCCTTCTGTATCGACAGAAAATACAAAATTAGAGACTGTAAAGTTACCGGAGGTACCTTCAAGTACGATACAATCAAATGATTCAGTAGTGTCAATTCGAAAGCGATTATTTTCTGCTAAGACACCACCAAAAGAAGTGACCTCATCAACTATTGATAATGTATTGAGTATGTATTTATAAATATTTACTTTTCCAAGTAATTTTAGTTTAAAGGATAATAAAAATGTATAAACGAAACATATACAGGGTGTATCCGAAATGCGTGTACAACGTAAGACCACAGATTGCTTGGCTCAAAATAGGTCGATTTAAGTTAACTTACCTATATACAAAGTTGCTTCGTTTCGCCACTACAGGGCTTTAAAAATAATATTTTCAGTGAGTTTTTCTTAAATTACTCGAAAAATCTTCATTGGATTTTATTCATTTTTTAACCACGTCTTTATATCAGCTGGGCAAAGCTTTCTGTGGAACAAATTCGAATTTCGCAACATACAGAGTGTTTAGAAACACTCTTACCGCAAGTTATTCATCTAAATCTTTTTTTACCACCCTGTATAATTTTCTAACAATTCTTTTTCTGAATAGCTACATTCATTTAGAAACTACTTTCTCTCTTACAAAATTTCAGTTGGGCAAACGGTTTAGGCACAAAAGAAGATTTTTTAAATGTCTACAAGCCCAAAACGGTAAATTAAGGTAACATTAACAAAATCCAAAGTACCAATTTCTTCATGGGATATGAATATCATTCAAGAAGACCACATGTTATAGGTTTGGAAGTAGTTTATTGCTTAAAATGTTCAAATTTTCGCCAGCATTTGTGAATGTTATCAGGGTTTAGCGCTTTTAGTCCGTATTATGTTGATTCTACTGTAGAATCGAAGGAAACAAAGAGGAAATCATGCTCCTGTAAACTGGTCAGCAAGATCAGTAAACCTAGCACCTTCTGATTTTGTTTATTATGTATCATAAAAGCAAAAATGCAACGAAAAGAACAAACAGTAAAAATTTTGCACAATGTATTATTTTTGCCCTGATGATGGTCACAAATCCTGGCAACATTTTGAGCAAAAACTGCTTCCAATCCTCTGAAATGTGATTTTCTTGAAACAGCTGCATATCCTGTGAAAAAATAATTCTTTGAACTGGGTTAATGTTACCTTAACTTACAGATTTGAACTTGCAGGGAGTTAGAAAATGTTTTTTTGTGGGACAACCGTTTACCCTACTGAAATTTTATAAGATAGAAAATAGTTTCTAAATTAATGGAGCTATTCAGAAAAAGAATTGATAGAAAACTATACAGGGTGGTTAAAAAGATTTGCATAGATAACTTGTGGCGAGAGTGTTTGTAAACGGCCTGTATGTTTAGAAATTCGAATTTGTTCCACAGAAAGCTGTAGTCAGCTGATATAAAGACATGGTCAAAAGATGAATAAAATCGAATACAAATTTTTCTAGTAATTTAAGAAAAACTCATGAAAAATATTATTTTTAAAGCCTTCTAGCCGCGAAACGAAGCAACTTTGGATATAGATAAGTTAACTTAAATCGATCTATTTTGAGCCAAGGAATCTGTGATTTTACGTTGTACACACATTTCGGAGACACCCTGTATATCGACCTATGCAACGAAGACTATTGTAAGTCATTTTTGATAGAACTGAGTGAGATATAAGCGTTTAAAGGTTTTGAATAGATTGCATTTTAAGAAATAAAATTTTCTATGTAAAAATTTCCTACTTGGTTGCTATAGATATCTTATATAGAGGATTCCGAAAGGATTCACCATAGAAGAATACCAATTAATTCTGTTTTATTTCCAAATTTTTCAAAATCACCATTTTTGACTTTTTTTTTTGACAGTTTTCGTTGGATAGGTCGATATGTAGCACCAATGCTGAAATGTAATGTTTTGTCATGCTTTAAAACAAATTCTTTATACTGTATATTGCTTTTTAGATGAAAGTATGCAGTGCACCCCCAAAAAAAGATTTTACTCTCCTCGTTATGTCAGCGAAATAAGATCACCTGATGTGGCTACTCCACGAAGAGCTAAAAGGGCACTGGCTTTAGCACAAGCTGATATAAGAAAGAAAGCAAAAGAAATCAAAGCTTTACAAGGAAAGGTAGGACGATTACAAAAAAAAGTATCATCACTGCATGGACTTCTCAAACACCTACGGACGAAGAATATTTTATCTGAAGATGCTGGTGATACATTGATGGTACATTTGTAATGCCTGTCTTTTTTTGTGTCTAAACCGTTTGCCCAACTCAAATTTTGTAACAGAGAAAATAGTTTCTAAATGAATGTAGCTACTCAGAAAAAGAATTGTTAGAAAATTATACAGGGCGATTAAAAAGATTTGGATGAATAACTTACGGTAAGAGTGTTTCTAAACACTCTGTATGTTGCGAAATTCAAATTTGTTCCACAGTATGCTATGCCCAGCTGATATAAAGACGTGGTCAAAAACTGAATAAAAGCTAATGAAGATTTTTCGAATTATTTAAGAAAAACGCACGGAAAATATAATTTTTAAAGCCCTCTGGCGACGGAACGAAACAACTTGGCATATAGATAAGTTAACTTAAATCGAACTATTTTGAGCCAAGGAATCTGTGGTCTTACGTTGTACACGCATTTCGGAGACAGCCTCTATATGCCTATTGCATAGTATAGACCCAAGGACACTAGACTAACGTGATCCCAATCTGCGATAATCGCCCGCCACCCTTTAACGTCACTGCCAAGCTTAGCGTCTCTGTCTTACAATCGATTGAAACCACAACAAGTGATGTCAAACTAGCGGTTGTGCACTAAATTTCGGCGTATACACATCTTATGGGATTGAATCATCCTATTAGTCCAGTATCCTTGATATAGACCTATTCTATATTGTATAAAGTCCCTAGATGGATAAAGTACCGCAATCGTCCTCCATTTTTGGGCAAAATTTTTGCGGCAAATTTAAATTTATTTGACATCTACGACGGTCCAAACTGCTTAATGTAGGTTAAGTACCGAGAAATCAAAAATAAATGAAATTATTGTTGTAAACTTTATAGTGTCTCTTATGCATTTAATAGTTAAAAAATTATCAATTTAATATATAATAATAAATTGAAATCCTTGTAAAAGAAAATTTTATTATTCCTTCTAGTCGATTGGTGAATTAATTTCATTTTATTTACGAACAATGAAATATAACAACATTTTTTTAGGATACGATATTAAATAAAAACTATGTGTATTTCTAGAAAATTTATTAACAATTAATTTATACACAATTAATAACAGTCTGATTTTATTGTTACTTTTTCAAAGCCTCCTGCATTGTAACTGACCTGCTACTTCGATAATCAACATTTTGTTTAACAGCATGCTGCAACATTTTTAAATACATGCACTGGATCAGGCATAATAAATAATTTGCTGCTAGCATCAAGTGGATGTGGAATATAGTTTTGTATTTTAGAATGTTTATTACCAACAATGTTTAGTAATCGCCAAAATGATCTATTTTGCCCCCCCATGTCTGACGTTATTGTTTTTATTGTTATTTCAGCAGTATCTGCTTCGTGTATTATTGTTTCTATTTTTTCAACGATTTCCTCTGCTTTGATCGACATTCCAGTATACTCATACGCTACTGTTTGTTTCCAGCGAGTACCTACACCAGCAAGCATAAAAACCAATGAATGTGTAGCAATATCTTCATAAACACCAGATGCATTTTTCATTGTAGGAGCACCTATTGTAGACGAAGTGGGGGCATCATATCGAAAACCTGGTTTTATAGCCATTTCATCAATCATTAGCACTGCATGTCTTTCTTCTTTATTAAAGCTGGCCATCTGAAAAATCCGTAATATATATGATACTTATGAAATCATGCAAAATAAGCATGCAACTCAGCAAAAAAAAAAATGAATAACAAATAATATTAATGAACAAGTAAGATTCTACTAACCTTTACTTTAAGCAGATAAAATACTTCTTTTAAAATACCTGCACTAAATTTTAGTTTCCTTAGTCGCATTTGTAAAGTGCGAATGCTGGGATAAGGAAAATGTTGTTTGCAGATCTCTTCATAACCCTTCGTGCCACATGACAAATATAACTTTATAGCTTTATTCATTGTTTTTTCAGACCAAGAATTTCCCTTAATAGTACCTAGCTGAAGATACCGCAACTGATGTTCCTCAAATATTACCTTACTTAACAAATTACCTTGCACTTGAACAAAGGTTTTCTTTGAAATCCCTTTTGCAGGTACTTTTCTTTATTTCCTCTGTTAGTTTTTTAGTCCGGTTTTTATTTTCAGTTCCGACTTTATCACAATTTCTTATAATAAAACAAAACGAAATGTCTAATAAGTACTCATTTTTAAGGTTATATGTCGTCCATTTTGGGGCAAAAATGTACTTCTCTCTCTTACACATTGGAACATTTGATTGCGGTACTTTATCCATTTAGGGACTAATATTGTATAGAATATACAGTCATCTACCGATCTTGATTGGAGGGAGAAAAAGCAACAGTTGAGAATATTCAAGAAAACTCTTTCTATCTACGAAGTTGAAAGTTACCTAAAAGAAACTCCAAACATCATACTAAAATTTTATGTAAGGTTTTTGCTGCGTTAAAATCAACTGTTATTCGATTGAAAAATGGAAATAAATTCGAAGGTGATATGTAACCAGTATTGTAGGTTATGTTCAAGCAACAATAACACTGTAAATGTCTTTAGCAAAGAATTGATAACCTCTGACAAACTGCGAAAGTACATTTTTACCTGTTCCGGTGTAAATGTAAGTTTTTATTTTATCCTAACCTCAAATTTTTATTACATATACAGGGAAAGTCAAAAAATATTTCTTAAAATTTCTTTTTTTTTTTAATGGACCGTTTATTTTGAAAGTGGTGTAAGTCCATTTTCTCTTGTTTCGAGAAAATTAGAGGTTAGCATATCTGTTAATTAAAAAATTAAGGCAAATTATATGAAGTCTGGCAATATTTCTATTCGTTTATCAATATTTAATTTGATTATATAGATTTGTTTCAGGCAAATTAGTCTCCAACAGTACATATTTCTGGACTGTAAATGGACTTACACCACTTTCAAAATTAGACAATTGTAAAAATCGTTTAAATTCAATTTTGAAAAATTAAATATCACTTAAAATATACTTCATTTTAATCCAAATTTGTTTACACATTTGTCTACAAATACACATGATAGGACATAAAATTTAATTTTAGATGCTAATTACATTGTAAAAATTACAAGATACTGATAGTATTTACTAATGCTTTGCATGTGGCAGGGTTTCGAAATATGTATGATGCACCGGAGGTATATAAGGTAATAACTGCTTGATGTCTTTATATTTTTCGTAAGTAATAGGCCTGGCATTTTGGCACAAAGGCGTAAGGGCGGTTTTTCCAAATTTTAGCGGTCTTCCAGGACGTGTAGGTAATAAATTTATAGGTTTAAATTCAGTGACCTTCATCAATGTTTTACATAAAATAGTATATGGTGCGTTTTTGAGAAACCTCAGCCAACATATTTGCAACCAATTGATCTGTTCGCCATTAGTGTTTTTTTAATCAGTTTTTTATTCGCATTTTGAAGATTTTTGTTGAAACGAAATTCTCTCGTTTCATTTCATGTAAAATGAATTTGTCATGTTTTCTACATTGTGTTATTACATCATAATAATCCTGTGGTGTATACTTAAAATTCCTTTCTTTTAAAGTTATCCATTTTAAGAAAAAAATAGAATAAGTAACCTAAATTAGCAACTTTTGACATGTAATGTAAAACAAATGTAACATAGTCACTTGGACTTACACCACTTTCATAATCAATGATTATGTAATTTCATTTACCGACCGATTTTAAGTTGTACAAAACATGGGAATTTTTTATGAAATTAAACACGGACTTATCATACATAAAAAATTTACATTAAATTAAGCATGAATTACGTGATATCTCATTTTTTTCAAAAATGGACTTACACCACTTTCAAAATAAACGGTCCAAATAATACCTTTATAATTTTTCATTCCTAATAAATATTATGTTTTAGATTTTATCCAATGATGTTATAACAAAGTGCGTTTGTCATCTTTGCTTAGAAACGATAAAAAAAATCATGACATTTAGAAAAGATTCCATTAATAACGATTTAAAACTAAAGGTAAAAATTAATTATTGTTAATTTTATTTTTATAATTATTATTTTCTTTTTACTTCATATTTCAAACAGTATATTTTTCTTCGAGAAGATAACATAGATGAAAAGAAATTGAACGATATAGACATTGATGATGTTTTTAATTTTCTACCACCTTTAGAAAAACAAATTAAAATAGAAGAAGAAAATGTAAATAAAAATTGTGATTTAGGCGTTAATTGTGTCAATTTAGATGTTATTGAAAATAATAATTCTGAACTAATTATGCCAGTAAATATTGATTTAAATATTGTTAAAACGAGTGAAAGGGAAGTACATCAAGAAAAAGAAGAAATTGAAATGAATATGAATGAATTTGAAGATTTAATAATTAAAGAAGAAATTGCTGTGGTAGTTGGTTCACCAGAAGACGTAGAATTAGGGACAGATGAAGAAGTGTTAAAAAGAGAGTGTGTCTCAAACAATCAAGACCCTTTAAATACATTAAATGAGGAAATTTTAAATGAAAAGGAGGAAGGAAATAAACTAACAAAAAGAGAAAATGAAGTAAATGTGGATAAATTTAAGGATTTGATAACTAAAGAAGTAGTTATTGTTTTGAAAGATTGTTTATTCAAGAAAAATTAATTAAAAATACAAACTTCTAATAATATGAGTGAAAATGTGAATACAGATAAGATTTACTCTAATTCGGATGAAAAATTGTATGTAAAAAAGCGTCAGTTTATCGAATCGGATGAGCAAAAGCCATATGAGTGTCCCGAGTGCGGAAAACACTTCTGGATACTCAAATCTTTTAAAGCGCATCGACGTATTCATTCGGGTGTTAAACCACATGAGTGCACCGAGTGCGGAAAACGATTCTTTAAAATCAGCAACCTTAAACAACATCGACTTGTTCATTCGGGTGAGACACCTTACAAGTGTCTTGAATGTGGAAGATGTTTCCGGCAACGCAGCAGTCTGCAATACCATGGACTTGTTCATTCGGGTGAGAAACCTCATAAATGTCTCGAATGTGGAAAATGTTTCCGGGTACCCAACAGTCTGAGAAAACATCAGTGTGTCCATCTGGATCCATTAAAGAAAAATGAATTAAAAATACAAACTTCAAATAATAGTATGAATGAAAATGTAAACACAAATAAGAATGAATTAAAAATACAAACTTCAAATAGTAGTATGAATGAAAATGTGAATACAAATAACATTTACTCTAATTTGGATGAAAAATCGTATGTAAAAAAAGTAAGTTTATTAATTTGGATGAGAAAGAACCATATAAGTGTCCCGAGTGCGGAAAACACATCGGGATACTCAAATCTTTTAAAGCGCATCGACGTATTCATTCGGGTGTTAAACCACATGAGTGCACCGAGTGCGGAAAACGATTCTTTAAAATCAGCAACCTTATACAACATCGACTTGTTCATTCGGGTGAGACACCCTATAAGTGTCTCGAATGTGGAAGATGTTTCCGGCAACGCAGCAGTCTGCAATACCATGGACTTGTTCATTCGGGTGAGAAACCTCATAAATGTCTCGAATGTGGAAAATGTTTCCGGGTACCCAGCAGTCTGAAAAAACATCAGTGTGTCCAGTCGGATCCATTAAAGAAAAATGAATTAAAAATACAAACTTCATATAATAGTATGATTGAAAGTGTAAACACAAATAAGAATGAATTAAAAATACAAACTTCAAATAACAGTATGAATGAAAGTGTAAACACAAATAAGAAAGAATTAAAAATACAAACTTCAAATAGTAGTATGAATGAAAATGTAAATACAAATAAGATTTACTCTAATTTGGGTGAAAAATCGTATGTAAAAAAAGTAAGTTTATTAATTTGGATGAGAAAGAACCATATAAGTGTCCCGAGTGCGGAAAACACTTCGGGATACTTAAATCTTTTAAAGCGCATCTACGTATTCATTCTTGTGTTAAACCACATGAGTGCACCCAGTGCGGAAAACGCTTCCTTAAAATCAGCAGCCTTAAAGAACATCGATTTATTCATTCGGGTGAGAAACCTTACAAGTGTCTCGAATGTGGAAGATGTTTCCGGCAATCCAGCAGTCTGAGAATGCATCGACTTGTTCATTCGGGTGAGAAACCTCATAAATGTCTCGAATGTGGAAAATGTTACCAGGTACTCAGGGGTCTGAGAATGCATCAGCGTGTCCATTCGGGTCTATTAAAGAGAAATGAATTAAAAATACAAACTTCAAATAATGGTATGAATGAAAGTGTAAACACAAATAAGAACGAATTAAAAATACAAACTTCAAATGTTATTATGAATGAAAGTGTAAACACAAATAAGATTTACTCTAATTCGGATGAAAAATCGTATGTAAAAAAGCCTAAGTTTGTGAAGTCAGATACGAAAAAGACGTATAAGTGTCCAGAGTGTGGAAAACACTTTCGGGTACTCAAGACCCTTAAGGTACATCGACGTATTCATTCGGGTGTTAAACCACATAAGTGCACCAAGTGCGGAAAACGCTTCCATAAACTCTATAATCTCAAAACGCATCAACTTACCCATTCAAGTGAGAAATCTTATAAGTGTGTCGAATGTGGAAAATGTTTCTGCCAGCTCAGTATTCTGAATATGCATCAGCTTGTCCATTCGGAGAAAAAGCCACATAAGTGCTCCGAGTGCGGAAAACGTTTCCGCCATCTTTGTAACTTGAAAGTTCATCGCCTTATCCATTCGGGTGAAAAGCCGTACGAGTGCTCCGAGTGCGGAAAATATTTCCGCAGTCTTAATACCTTGAACGACCATCGCCTTCTCCATTCGGGTGAGAAGCCACATGTGTGTAACAAATGTGGAAAGCGCTTCCGTGTAAGAGGTACACTAAATCGACATTTACTTATTCATTCAGATGCTGCTAAGTCCTTTAAATGTCCCGATTGCGAGAAGCTTTTCCGACATAAACATTCACTAGATCGTCATCGGCGTATTCATTTAGGTGTCAAGCCACATGTGTGCAACGAATGTGGAAAGTGCTTCCAGGATAAATATAAACTAGTTGTTCATTTAATTGTTCATTCAAATGCTGCTAAGACCTTTGAATGTCCCGATTGCGAGAAGCATTTCCGGTATAAATCTTCACTACATCGACATCAGCGCATTCATTCGGACACCAAACCAGGCAACAACGTATCCTCTGTACACATCGACTTATCCATTCCGATGAGAAGCCCAGGGCAGGCCAACTCTCTGCAAAATAGCTGAAAGAGCTTGGATTAGTCTATAAACCCAGACACTGATGACGCTAATATACGAATTTTGTAAAATAACAAATTTTTAGAAGACTTTAAAATGCATTTCCATGGAAGGGTATATCTTGACATTTACTTGCATAGAAAAGATAATATACAGGGTTAGTACAATTTTTGTCTGGTTTGGTTATATTGTTGAATGTAATGAATTTATTAACATTTTTATTTTTTTTTTCGCTTCTGGTTTAACGGGAAATATTTCTTAGTTTTTTTTCTTAAATGACTAGTCAATTTAAAAAAAATCATATCTCAGAAACTAATTTTTGTTAAGGTTTGAAATTTTGTGACGATTTTAATTAAAAATTATAATTTTAATTAAAAAGACCGCTTTATTCCAACTATCAAAAAAATTAAAAAAATAATTCAAAGTTGGTAAAGATTTTTGACAGTTCTAACCTAACTTTAGAAAATCGATTAACTTTAAAAATTCATGAAAAATCCATTTTTATTATTTTGATTTAATTTTTTTTTCTTCTAAATGAAACTTAAAACACTCTAATTTTAGTCAAAAAGGCCGTTTTATTCCAAGTGTTGTCAAAAAATTTAAAAAAGTTGGTAAAAATTTTTTGACACTTCCTAATCTAACTTAAGAAAATCGATCAACTTTAAAAATTCATTTTTAAAGATTTTGATTTAATTGTTTTTCTAAATGAAACTTAAAACATTCTAATTTTAATTAAGAAAGACTGTTTTACTCCAAGTGTTGTCAAAAAATTTAAAAAGAATTTCAAAGTTGGTAAAAATTTTTGATACTTCTAACTTTAGAAAGTCGAACAACTTTAAAAATTCATCAAAAATTAATTTTTAAAGATTTTGGTTCGATTTTTTTTTCTAAATGAAACTTAAAGCATTCTAGTTTTAACTAAAAAAGACCGCTTTATTCCAAGTGTTGTCAAAAAATTATTTAGTGATAAATCATGATTTAAAACTGTAATTCCTTATAGCTTTTAATATACATAATACATAGTATATAGTATACATAGTATATAGAAGCAACTAAAAAATGTAAATGTTATTAATAAATTCCTTACGTTCAACAATATAATCAGAATTTCAAAATTGATAGTTCTCAAATAACAAGGTTATTGGGCCGTACCGGAATTTTATACTAACTTTAAATTTTTTTTATTTATTTTTTTTAAGAACTAGGAAAAATTTGCCTTTTTAAATCGAAACTATAATCTTTTAAGTTTCATTTTATATAAAAATCTTTTTTCAATTCCTAAAAATAAAGTCTAGATGATTTTTTAAAGTTGGTCTAATGTTTAAAAATGTCAGGTTAGATAACTGTCAAAAATCTTTACTAATTTTAAAAATTTTTTGTTCTTTTGGTAACAATTAGGAAAAAATTTTGGTTTTAAAACGAAAATGCAATCATTTAAGTTTCATTTTATATAAAAATCTTTTTTCAATTTCTAAAAATAAAGTCTGGGCGATTTTTTAAAGTTGATCAAATTTTTAAAAAAGTTAGGTTAAAAATTGACATATTTTAAGAAACAATTTCATGAACAATTAGTTCTTAGCCCTTAACTACGGAGATACAATAAGCAAAACATAAAGCCTGAGGTGCTGTCTGGCAGACTACACTGATATTATGGCATAAAGTCTTAAAACAATCACATATTTTCTGTAATCAGTACATTTAGATAATTTTTGAAGTATTAGTAATTAAATTATTAAACAATTGTTTAAAATACTTGCTGTTCATAATGATGACAAAGAATACAAAGTAACATAAATAATATAAATAGTATAAAATTACGTTTATATGCTGTTTCTCAGACGGCACTTCCGTAGTTAAGGGTTAGATATGAATTTTTTAAAATTGACTAGTAATACAAATAAATTTAATGAATTTTAACCGGGAAAAGACGTTTCTCGTGCATCTAATTTACTCGCTTTGGTTAATTAATCACCCAATTGACGTGTTTTCGGTAGCTATTCGTTCCAAAAAGCTATTAAAGATGTAATTTCGAATAAAAATATGTTTACTCTTTGACATGAATTCAAGATGGCCAACATAGCTTTTCTTAAGGCGAGTATACAAATGGAGTGTATAAGTTGGGTTTACACTTATATCACAGATATATTTTTTATTTTATTTTATTATTATTATTATTTTAATTTTATTTTAATAGTCAGATTTAATAATAAGTTTGTTGTTTCTCCATCAAAGAGATTAATTTTATCAAAGAACTTTATTTAGTTTTACATCAATAAAACGTATTAAGAACTAAAAATTATTTTTTTACTTTAATAACATAATTTGAATCTCCTCTAAAGTTTTTCCTTTCGTTTCAGGTAATTTAATCCAAAGTATAAGTGTAATAAAAATCGTACCGGCAGCTAAAATGTACAAAGGAAGATACATTCCGTAAGTCTCACTTAATTTTCGGTATGAATACAAAACGATAATTCCGGATAAAAGGTAACAACCGTCTGCAATCGTCATCCCTTTCGATTTAACGCTAGTTGGGAATAATTCCCCGTTTATGATTAACGGAACAAATCCGATTCCGGATCTTAATCCAGCTGCGAATAATAAAACGCAAAATAAAGGTATCCAATCATTTTCCATTACAAATTTAATTCTTAAAGTTTGAAGTAAAGAAAACGTCGCTAAAATACTTAAAGTTATCGTTATAGTAATTCCGGAAAATATTAAAAGTTTCCTTCGACCGAATTTATCGACTAAAAACATCGAAATAATTCCAAAAATTAAAAGTACGATTGAGAATAAAATCGCACCGAAATTTTCAGATATGTTATTTGATGTTTCTTGTAAGATTTCGGTAACGTTCATGTGTATTACAGCCATTCCCGCGATATTTTGCAAAGCGTAAATAAGTAAGATTAAATACAAAGCTTTTTTATTTCCTTTACTTGTTATTAAATCTTTAAATTTTCCCTTTTCTTCTTCTTGTCGTAAAACAGCTTTCTGTAATTCATCTAATTCTTGTTTAATATTTATTCCTCCTCTTAAAATTTCCAAAGATCTTTCAGCTTCATCCACTTTATTTCTTTTTAAGTAATAGTACGGGGATTCTTGAAGGAATGGAAAACAAATTAAAGCTAATAGATTTATAAATACTCCAATTAGCGATGAAGATTGTAGTGTTAAAAACGGTCCTGTACAAAAAATAGTTATAGATCCAATTGAAACTAAATTATAAGCTAATCCGTTTAAACTTCCTCTAATATTTTTATCTGATATTTCAGCTATATACATTGGGATTGAAACGTATCCTGTATCTGCACTCATTCCGGCTAAGAATCTTGCTACGATGATGGCTTTTACATCCGGTGTAGTTGCTATTAAAATCCAGGAGATTAAATTGGATAAAACGGCTGCTAAAATGGTATATTTCCTTCCAATTTTATCCGGAACGTACATAACATAAGGTAAAGCTACTAAACCACCTATTAAGTAAATTATTTCTATTAAAGTTACTTCATTGTTTGTTAACGGGGATTTTAATGGACTTGAAGTAGATTGTAATTGTGGTACAACCGATGATGACCAAGCGTAATGCATTCCATCACTAACCATAAGTAAATTTGCTAATTTAATTATTAAAAAAGAAAATTACTTTTGTGTGACGTTTTAATAATAAAATAAACTTACCAACTATTGCTGTAAACGTTTGAAAGATTTTTCCTTTTGTAACATTACTTATCTCATACATTTAATAGTAAATTTTTGGTTTTTGAAAAGTGAAACTTATAACACTTTACATATAGCATATATGTGTTTAAAATTTTGTTTGAATTAAAATATTTGTAGTTTAAGGTATTTAAAAGAAAGTAATTAAAATGATAAGAAATGGAAATATTTATGTTTGTTGGTTTTTAATGGTTGCGGTTAAATGTTTGAAGATTAAGATTAAATGTTAGTTATTTACGTTACAATGTTTAGTTTACTACAACTAAAGAAATGCATATGTTTAAATTAAAATACTAAAAAAATTGTTTTCAAATTATTATACCGAGTGTATGTTCGGGTTTAAATTTGACATTCTACAGTTCAATTTAGAATTTTTAAATGTTATTATTGACATTTCAAACGTTATTTTTAAAGTTTTACTGCTAAGATTATACAGTCGTACCTCGACATACGAGTTTAATTCGTTCCGTAACCTTGCCCGTATGTCAAATTGCTGGTATCTCAAAGCAACTTTCCTCATTGAAATTAATTGAAATACCATTAATCCGTTCTAGCTCCCTAAACACCAACTCATTTGTTTTTGTTAAGTGTTTTTAAATAGAAAAATGTATTTACAAGAAGAAACATTTATTTATAAATAATAAATATTATTCTTTAAAAACATAATAAAAGAAAAAGTGAAGTGCTTACAGAAGCGCTTAATTTTCGTCACTGGTCTTCGCTTCTTCGTCACGCGTTGCTCATTTTCAGCTACAGATCGTTTAAAAAACTGTTCAAGGAGGTTTGTTTCTTCCTCCTTTTCAGGATATTGCGGAAATGAGTTAAGCAAGGTTCGTTGAACAGCTCCAATGCACGATCAGTTGCAACTTTTTCGGGGTGATTTTTATCCACGAACTCTACAACTTTCTCCTACATTCCCAGCATCTTCTTTACATCTCTTGTAGAGATAATCTCCTCCATCTGTGGCTCCTCTTCAAAATTAATTTTTCGTTGAACCACGGTTTGTTGCTGCGGATGTAGATCGTGTAACTCCTCGGTTATCAGCTTCTGAGACTGTTCCTCGACAAGTAGTTCATTAACATCTCTCTCATCCACCTTCAGACCCATGGATTTTCCCAGAGAGACAATCTCCTCTATCACTGACAATTCGGGTTCCAATCCTTGGAAGGCCTTTTCAGCTATAGCCTTACGCTACAACTTCTTCCATACAGAGGTTAAGGTCCTTGTTTAAAGTTTAATTCAATTTCATTTTAATTTTCTATTTTTTTTATTAGGTATGTTTTCAATTATTTTTTCTGTATTTGTTATTTCGCTTCTAGATTCGTTTTATTGTTTATGTTACTACTTTTCGTAAGTTCCATATATAGGTGTCTCCGAAATGCGTGTACAACGTAAGACCTCAGATTCCTTGGCTTGAAACAGGTCGATTTAAGTTAACTTATCTATATCCAAAGTTGCTTCGTTTTGCCGCTAGAGGGTTTTAAAAATAATATTTTCCCTGAGTTTTTCTTAAATTACTCGAAAAAACTTAATTAGATTTTATTCATTTTTTGACCACGTCTTTATATCAGCCGAGGACAACTTTTTGTGGAAGAAATTCGAATTTCGCAACATACAGAGTGTTTAGAAACACTCTTACCGCAACTTATTCATCCAAATCTTTTTAACCACCCTGTATAATTTTCTATCAATTATTTTTCTGAACAGCTACATTCATTAGGAAACTATTTGCTCTCTTACCAAATTTCAGTTAGGCAAACGGTTTAGGCACAAATGAAGATTTTCTAAATGCCTACAAGCCCAAAACGCAAAATTAACGTAACATTAACAAAATTCAAAGTACCAATTTCTTCACGGGATATGAAGATCATTCAAGAAAACCACTTGTTATAGGTTTGAAAGTAGTTTATTGCTTAAATTTTTCAAATTTTCGCCAACATTTGTGAACGTTATCATGGTTTAGCCCTTTCAGTCCGTATTATGCAGATTCTACTGTAGAATCGAAGAAAATAAAGAGGAAATCATGCTCCTGTAAACTGGTCAGCAAGATCAGTAAACCTAGCACCTACTGATTTTGTTTATTGGGCATCATAAAAACAAAAATGCAACGAAAAGAGCAAACAGTAAAAATTTTACACACTGTATTATTCTTGCCCTGATGATGGTCACAAATCCTGGTAACATTTTCAGCAATAAACTACTTCCAATCCTCTAAAATGTGATTTTCTTGAGAGAGCTGCATATCCTGCGAAGAAATTACTACTTTGAACTGGGTTAATATTACCTTAACTTACAGATTTGAACTTGCAGGGAGTGAGAAAATGTTTTTTTGTGGCTAAACCGTTTGCCCAACTGAAATTTTATAAGAGAGAGAATAATGTCTACATTAATGTAGCTATTCAGAAAAAAAATTGATAGAAAATTATACAGGGTGGTTAAAAAGATTTGGATGGATAACTTGTGGTGAGAATGTTTGTAAACGCCCTGTATGTTTGGAAATTCGAATTTGTTCCACAGAAAGCTGTAGTCAGCTGATGTAAAAACATAGTCAAAAAATGAATAAAATCTAATACAAATTTTTCGAGTAATTTAGGAAAATATTATTTTTAAAGCCTTCTAGTGGCGAAACGAAGCAACTTTGGATATAGAAAAATTAACTTAAATCGACCTATTTTGAGCCAAGGAATCTGTGGTCTTACGTTGTACACGCATTTCGGAGACACCTGTATTTATTTTCGTGTTTCAAAACAAGTTTTCCTTTTTTTATCTCCCCCAAATTTATATTTAACAACCCGGTTCAAGATCCTTTGTCAGTCAGCTTTCGTTCGACCGTTTTCAGTGTTCTTTCGCTAGTTAAAACCTTTTTGAGTGTAAATTATTCGCGATTTTCAAACTTAGTAATTAATTTCTTGTATATAATTTTCTTCGATAGTTTAATATAGTGCTTAAGAGTGTTCTACGAGTTTTATTTAAATTCAAGTGTTCCCGTTTCAAACAATTTGTAAGTATTCTCGTTCATTTCCAGAAAAGCCTTATTTAAGTCACAATTACGGTCCTGACTAAACAGTCCTCGTTATAACATCTACCCAGTTTACTTATCTGGCCGATTGGAGTTGATATGTGCCTCTTTATCTAACTCATTAAAATCGTATGCAATTCGCGTCCTATCTAACACATTGACCTGCCCTATCCCCAACTCAAACCTTTACAGTCTGTATACAGACTGAACATATTCGAGTTGCGCATAGGGCAGGTCAATGTGTTAGACACGGCTCGAATTGCATACGATTTTAATGAGTTAGATAAAGAGGCACATATTAACTCCAATCGGCCAGATAAGTAAACGTAGTATATCTGTCCTATGTTAACTAACGGAAGAATTATTGTCGTCTGTTTTCCACTTACGTTAAACGTATCCGCAACTCATCGGTGTTCGCACGGTAAAGCGACAAAATATAATTTAGGTAGACAATCACAAAGAGCAAAAAAATTTTTTTTGTAATTTTATAAAAAAATGCCAATAGACGGTACAAGTGCGTCGTCGCGAAAGGGTTAAGTATTGCTATCTGTTCATTATGTTTTCGATAAAAACTGAACTACCGACTTCTGAAGCAGCCATAGATCCCACCACCATAACAGATCCACCGTCATGTTTAGTAGATTTTTTAAATCTAGCACTGTACGAGCGTTCCTCCAAATTTTACCTCTACCATCACATCCAAAAATGTTATATTTTGACTCGTCGGTGAAAATCGCCCTTTTTGGAAAATCCACATCCTTTTCTTTGTTCATTTTTGCGAGTTCAGTTCGCTTATTTCTATTGACGTCGCTAATGTAAGGATTTGTTCGCGATGCTTGCCCGTTATAACCGGCAGATCGTGAAACTCTTCTCGCAGTTTTATTAAGTTGAATTTGAAGGTTTGTCGCTATTTTTGGAGCATTTGTCTGCGGATTTGCGTTAACTTCCTGTGTAATGCTACGTTCTTCTCGGGGAGTTGGCAACTTTGGACGGCCAGTACGTGATGCATTTTCCATATTGGCGGTGTTAACAAATCATTTAATAATGTTTTGAATAGTAGAAGCACTTTTGAAAAGTGTTTTAGCAATTTCACGTATAGAACGACCCTCGTTGTGTAATTGTATGACAATTTTTTGCACTTCAACACTTGTTTCCGTTCTTCAAGTAGGCATATCGTTTATTTGACAAACGATCTGTAACACGGGTGCAATAATTACTGGGTAGGATAGAATTGTTAGCCGCACGGTTATTCCCGTTACAGAGACAAAAGGGAATCCCCGTTCTTTTTCGCTATACGATTACTTTTGTGAGATTGCAATGGAACAGTTTTAAAGAATTATTAATAGATTTTGTTATTTTGTTGAATTTAAGAGATTTTTTATTTATAAATCCGTTCAAAATAAATAACTAACTAGGATTAAAAAATAACTATTATTTACAACCCCATTTTAGGAATCGTACAGAAACCGTTGATGTACGATGACTTTTGGGACTGACTGTAAATACATGACAGAGTGTCTGCTACTATATTTGAATCGTCTTCAATATAGATAATTTAAGATGTAAATTGAGAAATGTATCTCAAGTAACGAGTTTGATGAGGGTTTTTTTTCGGTTCTAGAAAAAATGGAATGAAGAAAATGTTTGAAGAATTTGATTGCAGAATATATTGCTAAAAGTTCTTTGTCAAAAGGGGAATATTTTGTTCGACTAAAGAAAGTTTTTTGAAGAAAAAAGCTAAAGGTTGGGTTTTATTATCAATAGTATGAGAAAGAACTGCTCGCATTTAGAAACAACAGTTGTATTAAGCCGGCTACTCACTACGCGGTACTTTCAGTGTAACTTGGCTTGCAGTAAACTTGCGAAGTACTTGTTCGAGTCGAAGTAAGTTGTACACATTACGCGCCTACTTTCAATGTTACAAGCTTTTCGGGAAGTGCAAGTTGAAGGACGAGTAAAGTAATTAAGGAATTATGGCTTCCCTTTTTCAAGTTTTCAGAAAACCGTTGGTTAGGGATGAAGCGGTACAGTACGACACGCGCTAAGGTTTTATTTCTATCCGTTTTATGCGAGAAATGTAAGAGACAAAAAAATCTCGTTAAGGAATGAGCTTTCTAACGCATATTTTTTTTAGGTTAAAATTCTACCGAATTAAAAAGTTCTTTTGGAAAATGTAGTGATGATCGTGAATTTCAACCCTTTAAGGCACCCCGGGGTGGCTAAATTAAGGCTTGAAAATAACATGCTTGGCTGTAGTACACAACTGTAAAAATTCACATTCCTGCGTTTATAAATAGCTGAACTAAAAATGAAAATGTAAATTTTTCTTTCAACTGTGAACGGCCATATCTCGAAAATAAAAGAGTTGCGACCCCATGTTTATATAAAACTTTTCTATTATTTTTATGAGAACTATGTCCTGGTGAAGTTTGCGTATTAAAATGTGGAACAGCCTGTATATATCACAGGAACCAGCACCACTTCTTTCGCTGGCCCTCAATTTAGCCTTGCATTTTGTATTCGTTTCCACGCATCGTATATTTAGTTCCGGTTTTTATGTAATTTATTAGATGCATTCCAAATTACTCTTTCTTTTTGATAAATATCCAAAATGTTAAAGTTAACTCATTATTCAACTGCATTATTCCACAATTACTTTTGATACTCCTACTCTGTAAACGCCGCGTAGTGTAGCGCGGGCATACAAGTAAAGAAATTATTTACTCGTCCCCTTTGACTTGCGACCGTTTTCCGACTCACGATGGGAAGTACATGTACTTTGCCAAGTTTATGCGAGTCTTCATACACACTACTTGCTACTTGCCAAGTACTTTGCAATTACTTGGCAAATATCGCGTAGTGAGTAGCCGGCTTTAGAATGTGGCCTGCACAGATTCGCCTCCTTTATTTTAAATTTATCATTTGTAAAACATCATTTTACCTTGGATTTACCAAGAAGAATTGTCTACTATAATATTCATTCATTCATTTTTATAAACACAAGTCGCGCCGACGTTCTTCGAGCAATCTACCTTTTGTACCTGTTGTATTTTATCTTCATTTGAAAATTATATTATTTAAAATGGAATTATGTATTTTAAGTATATGGATATTAGCCATATAGAAGCAATTGATGTCAAAAAATGAAAAGCGTTGGGAGAATGATGAGTAAGAACTGCTGATTTGGACAAAAGATCTTTGGCATTGTGAAAGGAATTATTGTGATCTTTCAACCAGCCGGATATAAGTTTTTCTCTTTTCGAAGGTGCTACAATTGATGAAATGTTAAGAATAAGTCTGTGATAGAAATTTACTATACCTAAGAATCTCTGAAGTTGTAGTAATTCGGGAATTACTGAGGGTTTAAGAAAAATACCATTCACATTAGGGATTCGAGTTATGTAACGTGTTTGGTAAAAAAGTTGAAAATCACGTCTTTCGTTTACGACGTCCGGTAGGAACACCTAAACTTGAGGAATTTTAGGGAAGTTATGTGTCCTCAACTTTATGGTTTTTCGAGGAAGAAAATAACCGTTGAAGATATTAGGTGTTGCCTCACGTAGGGGTTGATAATTAGTAAGGGTTTTCGCGATTAGCTGGTTTGGCAGGGGGTTTTTGGTAGACCCCGTGGTGAAAGTGTCGACACAAGGTGCGTTAAGGATTGGTTAATTATTATTGTAAAAACTCCCGCCCAAATCTTGTGGATTGGTCTCCTGCGAGGGGTTGTCCAGGCGATAGGTACGCCCAAGTAACTTAGAATTACCACCTCCTTTGAACCGAGGTTACTTGCCAGAGAACTTTGTTATTTTTAAAAAAATCTCAATCAGAATCTCATACGAGAATCTCAGTCGGACTCTCAATCCGAATCTCAAAAGAAATCTTAGCTACAACTTTGACACGAGCTTTGAATCTTAGTATTCATCCTTGAATCTTAGTATTTGTTTACTTCGGTGCACTCAAACTTCAGGACTTTGGAGATAAACCGCGACGCGTGTTATTTCGGTGTGGTGTGTTCGTTGCGTGGTGTTGGATTTTCACGAGCAGCCCAGTTCGAGAAAGCACCAGGGGAATCCAGATCAACGGTCAGGATTATTGCAACAATCATCCGCAAGTCCAGAGTAAGTCTGTTTGCCAAATTCTCGTGATCACCTGATAGGGACCATCCCTGTATTAGGGTATTAGATAAAGATCGGCATTTCTAATCTATTCTCTCTCTCTAAAGTACCGTCGGTTCAGTTAACGTTAGGGTAATTTTTTGTTGTAACTAATCGAAGATTTTTATATTCTTTTGTAAATATAGTTTAAGTGTTGTTTTACACTTGAGTTTCATTTCCCTTTTTACAGTACAAATACTCATCGATGCGGTATTATTCCTTTTTTTAATTGCCTTTTTATTAATTTAGTTATATTTTATTAATTGTTTTAGGGAGATAATATGTCAAACGCCATTTATAATTTAAATTGGTATGATGCAGACTTGGCAACCCAAAAGGACGTTTTGGTCTTTGTTACCATCAGTCAAAAACCATTAATGATTGAATTACCTGTATTAGGAAGTTTATCACATTTACAATTTGGAAATGTGAATATTTTCAATTAGATTAATAAATTTTTTTTGATAATGTCGAAATATTTTATGTATATATATCACTTATCACTATGTATATATATCACTTATATATATTATCACTTATGTAAATTTGAAGCTTAAAGGTGTCAATTTTAGTAAGGACATATTCTTTCTCACACAGCAAAATAATGCAATATTTTCCTTACACACGTTAGTACGTAGGACCGATTAGTAAAATATGCGAAAAAACTCAATAGTAACACTAAAAAATAATATCTTGTGGAAATGTTATGATAATTATTAATAAGAAAATAGAAATTACTAAAATAAATTCAATGGTTCAAGTATGGTGGAGGCACCGGGACCATTTCCTATCTTTTGTATTAACTTATATTTTTAATAAAATCTGGAGTTCTATAGAAATGAATTATGTTACGATCTCTATCACTAAATTTTTTCTTATGCATTTTTTTTGAAGAGTTGAAGAATGTTGTTGCAAACCGCAAAAATGTTAATAATGTAATAATAAACATTTTATGATAAATTAATTTAAATCATTGGTACTAATTGTAAGTAAGATTTCCCACTTTTAAGACAGGAAGGTTTCTCGGCTAATAGGGGGTAACGTTGTTTACATGACTGCGCAGTAGACCAACGTAGGATATATAAGCCCTTGCAGAGCTAAAAGACAGACTTTTTCTTCGACTTTGTTTAGATTTTTTCGTCTGCTTTTATTTTAACTCGTTTCAGTCTTTGATTTTTGAGTAGTTTCTTTAGTGTATTGAGTAATAGCAAGGTATTGTCATTGAAATTTAGTTGAATCGGATTTCAAAAATTGTTGTTGATCGCATCTGTTATTTTAGTTAGTGATTAATTACGGTTCCGGGGTGTGATCGGTTCCGGTATGTGGCGCGAATGTAAACATTGTCGTACTCACAAGGAGACCTCACGACTTTGGATTCGCCGATTTTAATGAAAGTGGTACTATCGATAGGTACTGGTACATATTAGGAATGTGTAAAATATTAGGACTCACTATTCAGCGATTCGCGAGTAAATCGCGATTTCAGCTAGCGAATCAAGGCCATGTTTACGTCAGTGGTTAGCCACTCCCTTCGAATCCGCCCCTGGCTCTTTTTTAATTACCACTTGGTATGCGGGCATATTTCGTTGCCGTAAGCGTAAAACGTAAAAATACGTTTCTCGCATGCCAAGTGTTAATTTAAATTAAAAATCAAAGTAAAAACGAAAAAGTGTGTTCACTTATTTGTATTCAGAACATAAAACAATAAAATACTAGAGAAAATAAATTGAAATATTGAAAATTTTCATTATATTAAAAATAGAAACAGGTTACTTTCCAAGATTTCAACCGTATTGTTTCGCATGTGGAAGTCGATTCGTGGTGAATCAACAACGGGCGAGGTCGGAAGAAGGCCAACCATTGACGTATAAGTGGTGTGGCCTTGAATTGCGACCTGAAATCGCGATTTACTCGCGAATCGCTGAATAGTGCGCCCTAATATTTTACACATTTCTACTATGTACCACTACCTATCGATTGGTACTACTTTCATTAAAATCTTCGATTCCAAAGTCGTGAGGTCTCCTTGTCAGACCTAGGATAAAATTATGTAAACCCAGACGATTGCCGATAAGTTCATGTGACATAAGTAAACAACCTGTTCCTCCGAAAACAACTTATCAACTAATTATAAGTAAGATATCTAAGCGGAAAGTATGATCACTAAGCTTGGATTGGCTTTTGAAGTTTGTTATCTTTGTTTACATTTTTTTTAGTTTATTAAATAGTAATTAATAACTTCTGTCTTATTTTTGTTATTTTCAATAACATAAATTCACGTAGAATGGTTTTTAAATAAGGCAGGTAAGTTAAGTTTATATTTTATTTTCTTTTAACTAGTAATTTTCATGTCGCCAAATGCGACATGTCAAAATAAGATAATTGCTAAATATGGGATATACGTATGGATACAAATTTGTATCGGTAACATTTGTTGCAAATTTTGCCTTTATACATATTATGTACTATTGAAGAGAAAATTACTTGTTCCATGAAAAGAAAGTGAGACTGATCTTGCATCTCTCTCTTCATGGTGTAATTTACTTTTCCTTCGTTATATTCTTTAGAATAATTTCACTTTGACATGTCGCTCTTTGCATCAAAAATAGGTAAACTTAGGGAACTAAACTTCCAATATTTCGAAAACGAATTACTTTTGAGTTCATGTTCATTAGGACTTTTCTACTTGTTTTTAGCTAAGGAATACGTCAGTAACGGATTGGAAAATCAAAACGGGACAGCTTGTATACTCCGCAGTTCCAACTATCAGTTTGAGTTGGATATTTAAAATTTAACGGCGTTAGTGTTTTTATTTAGGCCTTGTTTATATACACATTGGCGCAGTTTTGAAAAATGTGTATTTGGCTCTTACACTATTGGTCATTGCCGGGTCGAAGAAGTAGACAATATGTTTATCTATGTCTGCATATAGCAGCTGCCAATGATTATTTGATAAAATAGAGAAAAGAAATTGTTTCTTTAAATATACTGGAAATCTGTCATTGTTGTTGTTGTTATTAACCCCTTGGGTACGGATTTATTTCGAACGTTATGCAACTTATGACGAGTCTCATACGTCAAATGTACTCAAGGGGTTAAATCCACCTCATATTGCATAAATACAGGGTTAGTATAAAGTCCCGGAACGGTCGAATAACCTTGTTGTTTGAGAAGTATCAATATTGAAATTCTACCTGATTATATAGTTAAATGCGACGCATTTAATAATAACAGTTTCATTTTCCTCTCGTTTCCGGTTTTACAGGAAATGCGTCCAACTTTATTTTCTTAAATGGCATGTATAGTATATTCGTGCATTTTCGAATGCGGAATAAAAAACTACGTTCAAAAATACCAAAATTCTTTATTCTATCGATAAAAACGCATAATAAGACCTAAATTTAAAAAATCAGTTTAATGCAAAATCAAGCAGACATGTCACTTTACTGAAATATCATGTTGCTGTCATATGCTTATTATTTCCTGCGATTTCATGTTTATTATTTCCTGCACGCTTGATCGGGCGTAGAAGAGCGTTTGAATGGCCAACTCGTTCACCAGACTTTTATCCCTACTACAATTCTTTTTAGACTGCATTACTGCATTTATTTAAAACTCAGCCAAATAATTCAGACAAAATTACAGCAACAAAATTTGAGGAAATGCACCGCGTTACACCACAAATAATATAAAATTCATTAAGTTGTTGGCCGATTACGTCAGCGTCAAGCGGTAAACGGGTCGCATTTTGAACATTTATAACTTAAAGTTAATCGTTTATTATTTATAATTTTAGTTAATTTTTTAATAATTGCGTTCCATTCAATGAAAATAAACTTATTACTGTCCTTGTAACAAGTTTTACAGTTATTTCCTATTTTCTTGTTAACTTAATTAATTATTGATAATGACACAGGTAACATATGACAGCAATGTGAAGTTTCAGTAAGGTGACGTGTCTGCTTGATTTTGTGTTAAACAGACTTTTTAATTTAAGTCCTATTACGCTTCTTTATTAATAGAATAAAGAATTTTGGCATTTTTGAACGTAGTTTTTTATTCTGCATTCGAAAATGCACGAATATACTATACATGCCATTTAAGAAAACAAAGTTGGGCGCATTTCCTGTAAAAGCGGAAACGAGAGAAAAATGAAACTATTATTATTAAATGCGTCGCATTTAACTATATAATCAGGTAGAATTTCAACATTTATACTTCTCAAACAACAAAGTTATTCGACCGTTCCGGGACTTTATACTAACCCTGTATTTAAAAACTGCTATTGTTTGCCATTATTTTTTAAACGTAATCAACTAACAAATTTTCTAGCCACATACTTCCGCACTCTAAATGATGCAATAAAGTAGAATAACTGTCATAATAGAATTTTTATCCCTTAAACTTTGAGACAACATAGTTTTTATTAAGTACGGGTACTATTGGCGAAGTATTAAAATGTTCTATTGTTGCATTATTTTGTGTTATAGCAGGTTCATGTTTTGGTAGTCTTTTTAAAGTGGACGCTTTAAAATAGTTGTGTTGAGTTTTAACGCGTTTATTCCACTTCTCTTCGGTGGTTTTCAATAGTGTTTGTTGCGCATCGTTTTATTTTAATAGAGTATTTCACACCACGGCATTCATTCACTACATACTTTCTTATTTTACGAATAAATCGGGAACATTTGTTGTGTAAATTCTTTTGTAAAATGTTGTTTTCAGTAGACCAAACCAGTTTTCAAACAAGGCAGTAGTTTGCTTATTGCTGAGTAGGCCTGTCCACATAGGAAGGAATGGAATATAATGCTATCAAAAATATTGTCCAAACAATTCCGTATGTCTAGTCACCCTAAATAATAATATAAAATAATTTGCAAAAAATATAATTACTTATCCACATGAATATACACGATTTTAGACAACCAACATCACACTTATTGAATAAAATAAAAATTAAAAGTATAATAATTACATAAAAAGATTGACATTTCAACAACATCAACAAAAATTAATTTTATCATATAAAAATGATTAAAAAGTAAACACATATATATATATAAATAAAAACAACAAATATATCCTTTTTTGGTTAAGAAAGATTAGATTAAAATATATTACTCAAATTCTACCATTTTTTCAACAAAAGCAACTCCATGCCAACTTCTCGGAACGTTCATGGTAGTTGGTAATAATTCCCACTTATCGATTTCAGGAGAATAAACCTCGATAGTATCTAAATCGTAGCCCTCATTGTATCCACCGATAGCATAAAGCTTATTTTCAAATTCAACTATAGCTGGACGATGTCTCGGAATATTTAACGGAGCCATTTCCGTAAACTTATTAGTCTCAAGTGAGAAACACTCTACAGACTTTAAACATTCATTATTAACATCAATCCCTCCAACAACGTACATTTTATTATGTAAAACACCAACACCTGGAATTATTTTATATTAAATTAAACATAAGTGAGTAAATTAAGTCTTACTGGCTCCAAATCGAGGAGTTATTAAATCAGAACTCGGTTTCCAAACGTTTAAATTTGGATCGTAATATTCAACTGATTTTAAACATTCATTTTTAAAACCACCTACCTTAAAAATTAAAATTAAATTTTTTAACGCATTTAAAAAATAAATTTTAATTATTTACTGCATATAAAAGACCGTTAAGTACTCCAACTCCAGCTTCGATTCTTTCCGTTAATAGAGAAGGTATAAAACTCCACTTTTGAGTATTAACATCAAATTTTTCAACACTACTAACTGCTTTTCTCTTAACAGCACCTCCAACTGTGTAAATGGTGTCATTAAAAACACCAACGGGAACATTCCTCTTTGGTAAATTCATTTTAATCGAATTAAAGCTACGATTGTTTTCTAAATCGTATTCAGCTATATCTTCCCAACTTACTATGTAAATCTTTTTATTTACAACTACTAAAGTACACTCTCCATCATATGCAGATCGAGAATAAAGTTGGGAACGACGATTTGTTTTCAAATCATAATATTCCAAGTTTCCTCGACCTTCCGAGACGAAACCACCCATAATTAGTAAGATTTTATGGGATTCATTTTGTTTTTCCAAAATTTCTTTGGTATTCATGATTTTACTAAAAGAATAATAAAATAAATAAATGTTTTGTTTAGGTTAAGATTATTTTTAGGTTTTTTATGATTTCTAAAAGTGTAGTGAAATATTATTACTTACGGTTTAATTATTGATGTTTCTAATTGTGCAACATTAGAAAATAATAAAAAATAATAACACAATACAGAAATATTTTGCATTTTATCTCAGTAACGGGCTGAATCTTTTATAGATTAAGCCGGTTTATTCCAGAAATAAAAATGGTTATATTTAAAAGGTGATTCACAAAAATAAAAATAAATTTAATGGATCAAGAAAATAATACACTCCGCATCAAAATTAACGCACCACAAAAAATTCCAAAATTCAAAGTTCATTTTCTCTCAAGTCACTATACTTCATTTAATAACTAGGAGGAGTGAATCTCAAAACCCCATTTACATAGGAAAAAATACACTAAACATTTTTAGCGGCAAATTTGAATTCTAAACTTCAAACCAGTCACATTTATGCAACCAACAAAACACCAAGCGTTTGAGCGTAGTATTCTAGAACATACCAAATATCTCTATGGTCGTTTATCTATACGTACATTGTTCAAAATTTATCCAAAAGACGTTTCTTGTGTTGACGTATTATATCCAACAGATGACATCGTACCATACCTTCTTTGAACTTAATATTTTTTGATCGCAACCATTTGAGCACAACGAAAAAGCGAGAAACAAGTTGACAAATTAGGTAAAGTACCTAACCTCAAACGTTAAGAACAATAAACGACAAAAACCAATTTTTTCGTCTTCGTAAACTTGACTGCGGAGCGACCAATAATAGCTCACTATTTTGGCGCGCAAAATTCAAATCACTCCTCCTAGTTATTAAATGAAGTATAGTCTAATTTAATTTTAGTTTTTTTTGTAATGTAGACTTTTTCTTCAGGAACAACCCAGAGTATAACATTTTTATTTAAGCTTTACTTTAAGACATGTACAGGGTGTATAAGAAAGACATAGTTTTTTCATCGACCTTTGAAACACCTGGCCGTTTCAAATGCACCATCTGGTGACTACCATAATCAAAAGGTATTCCAGTCTTTTCTTAACCTAATTTATCGAAAGAGTACAGAAACAAATTAAACATGTAAGCCAAGGTAGGCCAAGGAGAAAAACGATTTATTTGAAAAATTAAAAAAGAAATTTAACATTTTTAAACCTAAGAAGTTACATCAAGTAACAAAAAAAAATTAGTAGCGCGTATTTCCGCCCCTAGACCGTATTTCATTTTGATCGATGTTGTCCCAAATTTCTCTTATATATCACTCAACATCATCAATAGAAGCAGCGAGCGGTTGATGATTTCTTAGTTTCTTGCCAATGCTATCCCACACGTGCTCAATGGGATTGAGGTCTGGACTATGAGGAGGCCAGTTTAGGGTCTCTATACCAACTTCGTCCAAGTAATCCCGCACTATCCGAGCAACATGTGGTCTAATATTGTCTTGCATCAACAAGAAATCATTTCCAATGTACCCCGCAAATGGGACTACGTGTTCTGCTAAAATCTCATTGATATATCGTTGACTGTTTAGAGAGGCTCCTCGTAATGATACCAGTTCTGTTCGAGCGGTTAAGGAAATTCCTCCCTAAAACATCACAGAACCTCCATTAAATGGAACCGTAGGACGAATATTGCATTGTGCGTATCGTTCGTTTGCCTGTCTAAGAACTTGTACTCGGCAATCAGACGAGTAAAGGCAATATCTGGTTTCGTCGGTAAACATGCTCCCAATCTCGAAGCGTCCAATTGACATGATGTCTCGCGAATTCCAACCGGGCTCTGCGATGGCTTTCAGTCAACTTTGGTGCCCGTGCTGGAATTCTAAATTTTAAACCTCGTTCCGCTAAACGACGTCTTACGGTGGACAAACTTATTTGAATGTTGTGAGTTGCATTCAGTTGTACCTGAAGATTTCTTGATGTTACAAATCGTTCTCTCAAACCTCGTAATTGAATGAAACGGTCCTGCATAAGTGTGGTTTTCCGAGACATTCCTGTCCATGACGTCTGCTATAAACATTAGTTGCTTCAAAATGACGAACAACTCGCATTACAGAAGTATGAGATACACCGAGTCTCCTACCAATAGCACGGTAGCTTAATCCTTCTTGGGCCAATGTAGTCGCCATTACACATTCATTGCGACTTAAATATCTTGTTTGGCGTTCCATATTTTGTTACAAAAACTCGAAGCACACAAAATTTGTGATACAACTGACCAAGTTTGACCAAGCTATGTAACTTATTACAATTTAGTTCTATAACCTACTTTATTGTCAAATTAAATGATATCAAAGAATCATTTTATTTCAGTACTCTTTTTCAATAAATTAGTCAGTTAATCTTTAAGAGACCACTGTTTCTTTGAATAAACAGATAAACACATGATTCAAAAAACAAATGGTTAAGAAAAGACTGGAATACCTTTTGATTATGGTAGTCACCAGATGGTGCATTTGAAACGGCCCACAGGTGTTCCAAAGATCGATGAAAAAACGATGTCTTTCTTATACACCCTGTACATGTCTTAAACTAAAGCTTTAATAAAAATGTTATACTCTGGGTTGTTCCTGAAGAAAAAGTCTACATTACAAAAAAAAACTAAAATTAAATTAGACTAGTGACTTGAGAGAAAATGAACTTTGAATGTTGGTTTTGTTTTGTGGTGCGTTAATTTTGATGCGGAGTGTATATTAGTTGCTAATTCAATGCAATTAATTTTATTAAAATCATCTAAAATTTCATTTATTTAGGTAAAAACTTATATACACTCAGCAGAGGAAGTCTGCGTACAAAGGGCTTGGAGTACTTTACCCGAGAAAACAATAGTCATAATTTAATGCGACAACTTCTAACCTTAATTATTCTGTATGTTAACAATATACAAATCTATTAACAAAGTAGAAATCAGTAAAACAGAAGCATTCGTTAAAAAAAATAAAACTAAAAATACTTAAAATAATGTTTATGCAAAAATCTGCGTGCGATTCAAAATGACTGGTATAAACAATGGTTTACAGGTAAAAAAACAACATAATTTATATTTTACATGTAGTTGACTGCATTAGTACAGAACTGGAAGCTAAAAGTTAGAATGGGGACAAAGAGAAAGGAAATTGATGCAGGGGAAAAAGAAAAAATGTAAAACTATGAAAAGAGGGAAAACCACTTCGAAAAATAGGAACAATCGCAGGCAGATCACATTTGTCCACATAGAGAGTCATCAACAACTACAAAGACACTGGAGATTACATCTCACGTCCACGATCTGATCGATCATCTCTTCTAACATACCGAGATGAGCGAAGCATTGCACAGCAGGTGCGAAAAGAACGTAGACTAACAGCTACAAAAATAGCACATAATGTACAACAGCAGTTTGATAAAACTATTAGCGAAGATACGGCGAAAAAAAACCTTATCAAAGGCTCACTACTAACTTGTTGCACAAAAAAGCCATTCGTTCAGATGTCAATCGATAGAAGTGGATTGCCTTTCCTATATCCAAGTCCACAGAATTCTGGGAGAAGGTCCTTTTTACAAATGAGAGGCGGATCTATGGTACTGCCGTAGATCCGCAAAACTTAAAAGCTACTATACAACATGGAGGTGATGTAGTGTGGTTTGGAGGTGTATGTGCGCCAAAGGAGAAGGGAAATTGGCTTTTATAACATCTACAATGGACCATAAAATGTACGTAGACATTTTAAAGGAAAATTTGAAGCCAAGTATCAACAACTTGGGTTTGGGATCCAAATACATTTTTCAACAAGACAACGATCCGAAACATTCTGCTTACAATACCAAGCTTTGGCTGCTATATAACATTCAAACAGAATGAAAACACCTCCACAATCGCCTGACTTAAATATCTTTGAGCACTTATGGGATTTATTGGAACGAAGAATTCGTCAACATAACATCGAAAGAAGTGCTTAAACAAGTCATAATTAACGAATGGGCAAGAATCAATTCGGACGAGACTAAGAAATTGGTACAATTCATGCCAAAACGTTTAAGATAGGTCATTAAGTGTAAGGGTTGTCCGACTTCTATTTCCGATTTCAGATTTTTACGTACGGATTATTTGAAATGTTCTTAGTTTTGATTTTATTTTTTTAATAACATTTGTATTCTATTGATTCATATTTTGTTAATAAATTTGTATATTGTTAACATACAGAATAAATATGATTTGAAGTTTATCGTATTAGATTATGACTATTCTTTTCTCGGTTAAGGTATTCGAAATTCTTTGTACACAGACTTCTGCTGCTGTCTGTGCAAATATTTTTTTAATTAACTGCCACCACAGATGTTTTAATATCAGTAAATTAATGAACGGAGCCCAAATAATAATAATAGACTACATTCTAAAAAGTTAATTTGTAGATGAGTTCTCTTTGGTTGGTTAAATGGTTGTTTACAATCTTTAGAAATTTCATTAATTTTAAGAAAAATTGCCTAATTGTTTGATTTAAATGCTAAAATACTTTTAAAAAATGCAAAATAACTAACGTAGCGTAACAATTAATTTGAGACTACGTTTTGACAAATTGCTTTAGGATTTTTTATAGTTTTGTGTTGTAACTTTATTAGCAAAATGTACTTGTAAACTATTAGCAGTATAATTAAAAAACTATTAATAGTTTTTCACTATTGATTTTAACTAAGATTTACTTAATTTCTTAATTAAAGCATTATAACTGATATTTTAATATTAATTAAGTTGATTAGTAAGCATATCAAAGAAAAATAATTCATTGAACACTAGTTTTACAAATTCGCAATAGAAACTGAAAAAGAATTTTTTTTTAAATTTTGTCGGAATAAGAATCAGAAGAAATAACAATACCATCATCATCAAGATAGGTTTCCATTTGAGTTTCAGGATTTCTTGTAAAAGCATTTTTGAAGAAATAAAGGCGCTCGTCAATCTCCCAATTGACGTCGAAGTGTTTCGCTAACAAAGATCCAATACTTTAAATTTGATCTGGTTTAATACAGCGACCTACACTGAGAGGCTCCAGTTTAATTTGACTAATTTTTTTACCTCTCTTGAGAATGCTCTTAGCGATGGAGATATCATTTCTATGATACTGTTCACCTCTAACACTTACAGATTTATTATTTTCTTTTGCAAAGATGATTCTTTTAGATGGCTGAAAACGAAAATGCCAAGATCCCGGAGCCTTCAACACATTTTGTACCTCAATTATCCAGTCATATACTTGATACTCTCCCATTCTCAGCACTGTAGAATGGTCTTTAATAATATTGATGTACGTTTTTGGATCGATTATAGTGGTACATATTTTAATTTTTTTCTCTATTTGAGCATACACTCTATCAGGTGGGAGAAAAGAATGACCAACAACAGGATAAATAAGTTCTACACGTTTTATGTGCGATGGAGAACAACATTGTAGCCAGTATTGTACCATACCAACTATTGTGGTATTTTTATTTTGCCCTCCGCAACTATCGGCTGCCAACCGTATATATTCTACTTCTTCTTTATTAAAGCAAAAATTTTGTAATAAATAAAAAACTGCTAAAACTATTTCATTTGACCCTCTTTGTCGGTCACTCTCCGTCCATATGAAAGACTTCACTGTCTCCGGATTTAACTTTGATTTTCAGCGCCCAGTTACTACCGTAAAATTATAAAGATTATTTTGCATACTGAAATAACAGGCTTGATCAGGAATTTTAGGCAGTGGTAAGTTTTTCTAGCAATCGAAAGAAAATGTCGCTATTCTGGGATCATCGTCCCTTAATAATCTGTAAAACACATTACTGCGCAATTTATGTAGGCGCTGCTCTGTCATAAGTCTAATTTTCTCCTGAGGATCACTAATTCGTTTAATTTTGTCCAAAAATTGTAAGCATTTTGAACAAACATCAACCTTTGGAGAACCAAACCCAACGTTATATTGTCGAACAAAAATATTTCTAAAGAAACACTCCTTAGCTTTAAGATTTTCCTCCACTCGAGAATTATACATTTTCCATAATTTCATTATGTTCAAACCACAAGGTAGGTATCGTCTAATGGTTGTTTTATTCCTTGCATAATGAGTTTCACAACATGTTAAAGATTCGATGAATTTTTTTATGGCGTCTCGTTTGTTAATTGATTTTTGGGAAACTCTATCACCCCCTCGTCTTTCTGATGGAAAGTCTCCAGTTTTATAATATTCCTTTACAATTCTTTCAACCCGACTTTTTCCTATACCTAATACTTTCACAAATGCCTTTTTGCATACGGAAACAGTCCTTCTCGTCGTTTTTATGCTGTATCTCACACTTAGCGTCTTTGGCTTATTTTGGCAATTTTCTCTAATTTTGATATTAGGCCTCTTAGGTTTGACAATGTTTTAATATAAAAGTATCTTGTTGAATTTTCGAAGTATTGGCGCAATATTGCTCACTGAATTGTTTTATCTCTGTATTGGTCAATGTTTAACATTGTAGCGTATTCACTGTATGTTTACAGGAGGGAAGTAAAGGTAACCGTTTGCAAGAATATCCAAAAAATGACCAATTTCTTGCAAGAATACTAACAAAAAAGAAGTAGCAAAACTAACACTAAGGCCCAGTCTTTCCAAACTCAAAATAAGTAGTTATTCCTCGAATAGTCACTACAATTACGCCATTTTCAACGAATGTAATTGGTCGAAATAGGCGTAACTATGATAATTATTCCACGATTAACTTATTCGAAGCTTGAAAAGACCGGGCCTAAGAAACACACATACCTTTGTATTTTTGCCTTTTCTCTTTTCTATTTTTTTCTGTTAGCAACTTTTTTCCGACCCTTACCGGCAAGACTTAGCTCTATTGTAATGTTATTTTCCATCTTACACACGAAATGGCAGATTTTTTATCAAAAGTACCCGTTAGTGTAACAAAAAAGCGACTATTGCACCGTCACAAATTGTAATAGCAACAATCAAATTGTTTATGTTGTTTAAATACAAATGTCAGTTTTTGCATCTGACGTTTGTGTTCAAATGTCTGCTTTTGCGTGCTTAATCTAAGTCGCCTATAAATGATCCGAAAGTCTATTTTACGTTTTTATAGATTAGTAATTGACATTCTCTGTCATATTTGTTTATTAAATTCACAGATAACTCAAATTTTTTAGAAATGTCGAATGTCTGGTTTTGCATTTGAACGCTTCATATATAAGTGACAAGTTTTTAGACAATTTTTAGATAGTACACGTCAAATTTAACAGTTAGGTTATGTCAGAAATTTTAGTTATCTTTGAGAATAAAAAAAAAAAAAAATTTATGAGAGTTCGAACCAAAGTAATTATCTTATCAAAAATTTTAAATTTTAACCTATTATTTTGTGGAGATTTTTTTTTATTTTCACAAATAAGATCTGTACGATTTTTTAAAAAAGAACAAATTTGACAGTTAAGTTATGTCATAAATTTTAGTTATCTTTGAGATTTTTTTTTAAATTTTTTTGATGAATGTTCAAACTAAAGTGATTATTTTATCGAAAATTGTAGATGTTAACCCATCATTTTGCAAAAAATCTTTTCTTTATTCTCACAAATAAAATCTGTACGATTTTTTAAAAATGATCAAATTTGTTAAGTTAGAAATTTTAGTTACCTTTCAGAATTTTTTTAAATTCTTTTGATGCTTGGTCGAACCAAAATGATTATTTTGTCGGAAATTATAGATCTTAACCTATCATTTTGTAAAAATATACAAATCTTATTTTCACAAATAAGATTTGTACAATTAAAAAATATATACAGGGTGAGTCTGGACAAGCGCCCTCCCTCTGTAACTTCGAAATCATTGTAGATTTTACAAAAATTGTCGTAGAACTCCAACAGGGTGTGCGACGTTCTACTTTATTAATCAAAAAACATTTATACAGGGTGTTCCATAATGGAACAGTAACATAATTTAATATTTTTTGTTACAATACGGTATGTTTATTAAAAGCGTATTACATAGTACTTTGAAAAACAAGCATTTTGATGTAACATAATCCTTATCAGAAATTAAACTCTTCAGGGAAAATACCATTTGCAATTTCCTGAACAAGAGTAAATTGAACGCTGATTTGAATCTACGCAGGCTATGCTTACTTAAATTTTTATTAATTGTTTCACAGTATCGATAAGTTTCGATCAGACCCGATTTTTGTTATTCGTATTTTGTTATTAGTTTTTGTTATTTATTTATTTCGCATTTCTCTTAAGCGGACACTTTTAATCGGTACTGTTAGTGTCCACATAAGGAAGTTTTCACTGTATATAATTTGGGCTATGTTCTAAAAGTGGAGTGTTCTTAGAATGATAGTATATTTTGACGTTTAAATATTCTTAGGATATGTTCAAATAATATATTAACACAATTTTAGTGTTTTTTTTTTTTCATTAAAATCAGTTTGAAATTGTAATGTAAAATTTCATTGATTTAATTATCTGCTTCTTGTAATTTTAGATTTTAGTAAAAGAATTATACGTGTGCGTAAACTATCAACAGCAAGTTATCAAGCTATCAAAAGTTTAAAGTATCTAACCTCATAAAAACGTTACACCAAATGCAAACCAAGGTCACCTAACTCTAACTTCTAAATATACCAACTTGGATTTTTACAAGTCCCCAAAGTACAAGTGGTATGAGATCTGATAATCTACTTGGGCATAGATGTTTACTGCTTAATTAACAATCATAGAATTCATCAAAGTACCTTATGGGCGTAGCTATCTTCACTAAATTAATTAAAATTTTGCAGGTTGTACATCAACACCGATTATTTCAGAAATGGTCAACTTTAGGGAGGTTTCATAAGTATACCAAATTTGCGTAAAAATGATCAATGAGTCGTTCTTAACTCTAAAATTTATAAAAATCTAAATAATAAAAAAATTAAGAGAGTTTTAAAAGTATTATTTGGTGTTGAAAACGCCCTCTGCAATCTTAATAAAAATTAGTATCAAATTAGTATTTCCCGTCTTTAAATTGGGCGTTCTACCAATTTTCATAAAGATATTTCAAATATAAGGGAAATTATCGAAGAAAAACGAAAATAGAATGTTAACTTTAACGGTCTCTATCTTTGTTATTATTAATAATTCAACTAAGATAAATTTTGCTAATACTAATGTTTTGACGTGAGGAATTCACTGTTATTCTCTGTCCCATTAGTTACGGACCACCTGTATAAGCATTACCTGTTTAATATCTTGTATAATCTGTAAAATGCTACAGCTTCTCTGAAAATATTTTACTTATTGGAAAACATAAATTCGGGCACTTCAAGAGGTACTTATAAAATGTGCTGAACCGTAGGATGTAAGATTGAAATCTTTTTGGTGTCTTAACACAAAAATTAAAAGATCTTTTTGTTCATAAAACATCAGAATCATGTAAACGTTCTTCCTTTAGCGTATTGTGGTAAGTAAACCAAAGATATTTCTATAAAAAAAACAAACAAAACCCAATTTTGAAGAACAACCGTGCATATTATTTGATCTTTTAATCAACTTGTGGTTTAAATTCATTGTTAGGTTAAAAGATTGGCAACGCTAGTGTATGAAAACTTTCGTGAGTCACTGTACATATCTGGATTGGTTTTTTTTATTATCCTATGTCGTCCCTCCATAACGAGGGTTACGGTCAACTTGTGGTATAAAGTGTATTTTAAAAACGTGTGTAAAGGTGTTAGAAATGAAATTTTAATCGTTCGAACTAGATGAACCGATTAAATTGGGTTGAAATATCGATTTTAAATTAATTGAAATTTTGAGGTTATGTTAGAATTAGAATGTCCAAGTTATAATCCAAACAAAACCTCAAAAACTAAGAATTTCGTCCAAACTGAGCCCTTTTCGTTTGATTTCAGCATTTATTCGTAATTGTATCGCTGCTTTTGGGTTGATTATATGATGAGAAGAACAAACAACGCTTTAAGGGTTGACATCACAAGAATTGGAAGTGGTTTCAAAAGGTTTCCTACTTGTGTTCCGGATAGTTGACACTACCTTAAAAGGAATTTCAAACTGTAGCTGTAAATTAGCCAAGGATACGTAAGTTACTAAAAATAAAGGAAAAAATAAGTAGATTTTCATTTTTCTTATAAGTAATTAACCCTTTGGCTTATAACCACAAGTCTGACTTGTGGTAAAGAATTTGTGCCATAAGCGAAAACCACGAGTCCGACTCGTGGTAGATCTTCTGTGTCCTATTGTCCATAGTTTTTTTTTCTCGCCAGTTCGGGCACACGGCTAAATGGTTGAATGTCACGGCGTGCGATCCATTTTCTCATATACTATGGCACGCGCAATTGGCAGATGTTGTGTAGGCCAAGAGGTTAATAACTTTAAAGAATAAGAAGCTTTATGAACTGAAACAAAGGTCGTAACATGGGAGTCGAAGTGAATCATATTTTAAGTGAAATGTAGTAACAATTTGAAGCTTCCTAATGAAAAGTTATGTTTAAATTTAACCGAGTGAATAATGGAGAGGTAGATAGACACTTTATGTTTACCTTTTGAATCTTTTTGGGAAATTTGAAATGATTCTGAAATAAAAGGATCTCTATAAGGATTTAATTAATAAAACCAGTGATTTATTTTGATTGGTTAACCTTGTTGATTAAGTGACAGTGATATTAATGTTTAATGAAAACCATTTTTTTTGTAATTTATTTGATTTATTACACAGGGTTTCTCACGCAACTGTTTCGTTAGAACATTATTGGGTTCCACTATCAGTAGATGTTTGAGATTTTGCCAGTAAAATTCCGATGTAAAATATTTTCAAGGTGGCTGCCACTTCCGGTCGACGGGAAGTAGGATACAACTTCGTTATTTTAAATGGAATGGTATAGTTTTTATTGAGTATTCTAATTCTACATGTAAAAATAAGTAGACTTTGATAAGGGTTGTTGGTACTTATCGTTTTTCGTTTTCGAGTTATTTTGATTTTAAGATTTTTTTGACAATTTTCAACCTGTTGTTTAAAACCACATTTCTCAGTCACTGTTAAAGCAAGAAAATTAATAACTGGTACAGTTACGCTCCAGACATTGCCAAATAGAATGCCACTACCCCCAACCCTCTGTCATATACATAGTGGACACAAAGAGAATTGCCGTTCTTTCATATTCAGTTGCAAAAAAGTAGAAAATTTTAAATGGAACAACCCATATTTTATTAGCCTATCCGATAGAGAATTTAATTCTCTACAAGTTTGCAATACATGTCCCTATAGCTATCGGTTAAGGTTTTTAAGATATAAGGGAATTTGTCAAAATCGCGTATAAAATGTCAGAAAAAGTCTTGTTTTATTAGTAGGCTATGAAACTTGAACGGTTTTTTCGTTTGATACGGTAGAAAATTTAATTCTTTACCAATCTTCAATACATTTCCCTCTACCTGTTGGTCTGACATGCGCTAAGATTTTATTTTTTCTCTCGAAAACTATAAGGTTTATGCAAAAAATGTAAGCGACAAAAAAGTCTCTGTAAGGGATATTTTTTCATTTTAAAATTTTACCGAGTTAAAAAGTTCTATTGGAAAATGTAGTGGTGATCGTGAATTTCAACCCTTTCAGGTACGCCGGGGTGGGTTAATTAAGGCTTGGAAATAACATACTAGGCTGTAGCACATTATTGTAAAAATTTACATTCCTGCGTTTATAAATAACTGAAAAGAAACGAAAATGTAAATTTTTCTTCCCACTTTGAACGGCCATATCTCGAAAACAAGAGTTGCGACCCCATGTTTATATCAAACTTTTGTACTATTTTTATGAGAACTATGTCCTGGTGAAGTTTGCGTATTAAAATGTGGGACAGCCTGTATAAGTGAATTTATAAAACTTGGGCGTAACATGTCAGAAAAAGTTTTTCTTTGTTAGTAGGCTATGAAATTTGAATAGTTTCTTCACGTACTATGCTTATTTTGCGTTTTAGTTAGTAGTGCCGCCAATAACCTCAAAAAAGATAATTGTATAACTACCTAAATGGCAACATAAGCGTATTAAGAGAAAAAAAAATTCAAGTTTCATAGCTTATTAATAAAATACATCCAATTTTGGTATATTAGGTACAATTTTGATAAATTTCCTTATATCTTCTAAACTTTAATCGATAGGTATAGGGAAGTGTCTTGAAGGTTGGTAGAAAATTAAATTCCTTATCGTGTCAAGTGAAAAAATCGATCAAATTTCCTACTAATAAAAAAAGAAAAACTTCTGACATTTTATACGCGATTTTGACAAATTCCCTTATATCTTGAAAACCTTAACCGATAGGTATAGGGATATGTATTGCAAACTTGTAGAGAATTAAATTTTCTATCGGATAGGTTAATAAGATATGGGGCGTTCCAATTAAAATTTTCGACTTTTCTGCAATTGAATATGGAAGAATGCTAATTCTTTTTGTGACCAGCTTGTATATGACAGAGCGGTCAGGGCAGTGGCGTTCTAATTGGCAATGTCTGAAGAGTAATCGTACCAGTTATTAACTTTCTTGCTTGAACAGTGACTGAGAAATGTGGTTTTAAACAACAGGTTGAAAATTGTCAAAAAAATTTTAAAATCAAAATAACTCGAAAACGAAAAACGATAAGTACCAGCAACCCTTATCAAAGGTTACTTATTTTTGTACGTAGAAATAAAATATGTAATAAAAATTATACCAGTCCATTTAAAATAACGAAGTAGTATCCTACTTCCGGTCGACCGGAAGTGGCAATCAATTTGAAAATGTTTTAAATCGAAAGATCAGGATGAACAGCACCTACAGGCAAAATTTAAAAAATCTACTAATAGTGGAACCCAATAAAGTTCTTACGAACCAGTTGCGCGAGAAACCCTGTATACAGGTGTCCCATCGAGTTGGACTGGTCGAATTATCTCGGAACCTACAAATCCGATGACTTTGAAATTTTATACATAGATTTAGTACATACTAAACTATATTTTGAAAACATTTTCAATCATCCATGACTTCCGGTTATATCAGAAGGGGTTAAACATTTATTTTATTTGAACGTAATATTTATTTTTCGTTAGGTTGGTTAATTTAAAAATTATTTTGTTTGAAACATTTTTTTCTGTCACTTGCAGTTTCAGAGAAAAAAATTATTTTTCATAATTTTTACGTTTGATTGAGGTGAAAAAATAAGCAATAACTCGCAATCCAAGATATCTATGCCCATAAATTAATGCTATTTTTTCATGGCTAGCCTATTTTCTCACCCCAATCAAATGTAAATAATTATGAAAAATAATTTTTTTCTTTGAAATTTCAAATGATAAAGAAAAATGTTTCAAGTAAAATTATCTTCAAATTAACCAATCTAACGAAGAATAAATATTGCGTTCGAAAATAATAATTCCTTAACCACTTCCGCTATAACCGGAAGTCATGGATGACAGAAAATATTTTCCAAATGTAGTTTACAATGTACTAAATCTGTGTACAAAATTTCAAAGTCATCGGATTTGTAGTTTCAGTGATATTTCGACCAGTCCAACTCGGTGGGACACCTGTATACTGCCCTCATAAAGAAGAACGCGGTATGTCACAAAAACATGAAACTGAGAAAACACGTTTTTTGTGTTCTCTCTTAGCCTTTAGATATATGTCATAAAACTTTACTTTTTTGGGTAAATACCTTTGTTTTGTGACTATAGTTTATTCTATAAACAGCTTTAATTTAAAAAGTACTGTATTCTTCTCAAGATTCCACATACCGCAATATACTTTGTTAAATTATTGTAACATTCTAGGGATAAACGCGATAAGTGTTAATTTTCTGCCTTACCGCGTTTATCCTTAGCACGGAGGGTTATGATTTAGTGTATTTTACAGTGGTATGTGCTCGAAATTCATGTTTTTAAAGAGACGTTAAATATATTAACAACAATTAAAATAAGAAATAAAAAATGTATTTTAAAAAACTTTATTATGTTATTAATACAAACATTTTTAACAATAAATAGGTAATTATATGTTCATTATCCTTCGCATTCAGGCAAATTTTTCCAAAATATTTGCCTGCTTTCTGAAATGATACCGTTTAACAACCTTAATCGTTCATCTTTCTTGCATTTAGGAAAGTCTCGTGGTCCAGAAAGGTAGGTTAATGGAAGAACTAAGCCAGATTTTTTCATTGCCTTCTTACACAAAAAATCCAAGGTTTTGAGTTCTTCGTTTGGATTAAACGAGTTTTTGTATTTTATAACAAATGATCCGCGGCTTGCTTGTAGCTGTTTTATATTTGTCAGAAGCGGTCGGCTACTGTCCTGTTTGACTTTTTGCTCGGATTTAAAATCTTTCCATAAATAAAAATCAGTAAAGTTCATAATTTTAATTTCTGGCTTGTTTTTAATTCTACACTCGCTAACCGCTCTGGAAAAATCATCAAAGTTCTATATTTTCCCATGTCTTTTTAAGGATAGTTCTATCTGGTGATGAAAGCTATCAGCGGCCATAAAACTGTGGCCGGACTCAAAGTAGTTTTCCAGAATTTCACTGGCTGATACTTCTGAAGAATTAACCATTCTAACTAAAAATGTGAAAAAGCACCAGTTCTTGTTCTGACTAGAACAATTATCCAACCAAAATACGAAGCGATTGACATCTCTTTGACTTAACATAATAGAAAAAAAAAGCGCTAATTATATCCTCCTTATTTCGTCCGGAAATGGATTCGTTCCACAGAACTGCAAATGGTGGTAGTTTTTTTGTACTGCCGAGAGCAACAAAACTTTCAGTATAGGCAATAAGTCTTTTAAAAATGGATCAAAAAATAACTTCTTGTCATTAAATAAGTGTTTTACTGAATATAACTCTTTTGAAGCTATCTATTCGGGGAAGCATAATCACTTTTTGTATATCAACAGAAACGTATACGGTATCGCCCGTAGAAGGCAGGCTTGCATGTTCTTGATATAACTCTCTTGATTTTTCAGCAAGGTTAATATGTATAATATCATTTATCACAAACACTACATTCTTCTTGAAAGTTTCTTAGTAACACTACTCTAGGCGCTACTAAGAAAGAGCGCGGTATTTTATGCGTACTAAGGAAGTCCGCGGTATCTTTAAGTGCGAATGGGCTTCATACTGCGTTTATTCTTAGCATTGCAAATATACTGCGTTCACCCTTATAAAGCATGGAAGATTTGATACATACGGCAAAAATGGAATATGATTTTACAAAGAAATATTAAAGATACGACAAATTTAGTTATTGCACGATTAAATAGATGTACGATAAACAATATTACGCCCTTAACTCAAATTTCAACAATTTTGAACATACCGCGTTTATCCTTATGGGGGTAGTATACAGGTGTCCCACCGAAGTGAACTAGTCGAAATATCTCAAAAACTACAAGTCCAATAAATATGAAATTTTATACACAGATTTAGTACATTGTAAGCTACATTTGGAAAATATTTTCAGTCATCCATGACTTCCGGTTATTCCGGAAGTGGTTAAGGAATTATTATTTTCGAACGCAATATTTATTTTTTTTTAGGCTGGTTAATTTGAAGATCATTTTACTTGAAGCAGTTTTCTCTATCATTCGTAATTTTAGAGAATAAAATTATTTTTTATAATTATTTACATTTGATTGGGGTAAGAAAATAGGATATCCATGAAAAAATAGCATCAATTTATGGGCGTAGCTATCTTGGATTGCGAGTTATTGCTTATTTTGTCACCTCAATCAAACGCAAAACATTATGAAAAATAATTTTTTTCTCTGAAACTACAAGTTATAGAAAAAAAATGTTTGAAACAAAATTATCTTTAAATTAACCAACCTAACGAAAAATAAATATTACGTTGAAATAAAATCATTTCTTAACCCCTTCTGATATAACTAGAAGTCATGGATGACTGAAAATGTTTTCAAAATGTAGTTTAGTATGCACTAAATGTATGTATAAAATTTCAAAGTCCTCGGATTTGTAGTTTCCGAGAGATTTCGACCAATCTACTTCGGTGGGACACCTGTAAATATATTTTTTAGTAGAATAGGTACTATTAGTTGATCCAAAGCCTTACCGTAGAAAGAGGGATATAAGATTGAGGTTCCTCCCCATTCAAATCTTTTTAACCACCTGTATAATTTTCTATCAATTCTTTTTCTGAATAGCTACATTAATTTAGAAATTATTTTTTGTCTTATAAAATTTCAGTTGGGCAAACGGTTTAGCCAGAAAAAAACATTTTCTAACTCCATGCAAGCCCAAATCTGTAAGTTAAGGTAACATTAACAAAGTTAAAAGCAGTAATTTCTTCATAGGGTATGAAGCTCTTTCACGAAAACCACATTTTAGGGGATTGGAAGTAATTTATTGCTCAAAATTTTGAAAATTTTAAGCAATAAACTACTTCTAAACCTATAACATGTTTTCTTGAAAGATCTTCGTATGCCGTGAAAAAATTACTACTTTGAATTTTGTTAATGTTGCCGTAATTTACCAATTTGGCCTTGTAGCGATTAAGGAAGTCTTTTTTTGTGCCTAAACCGTTTGCCCAACTGAAATTTTGTAAGAGAGAAAATAGTCTTTAAATGAATGTGGCTATTCGGAAAAAGAATTGATAGAAAATTATACAGGGGGTTAAAAAGATTTGGATGGATAACTTGCGATAAGAGTGTTTCTAAACACGCTGTATGTTTCGAAATTCGGATTTGTTCCACAGAAAGCTGTACCCAGCTGATATAAAGACATGGTCAAAAAATGAATAGAATCTAATGAAGATTTTTCGAGTAATTTAAGAAAAACTCATGGAAAATATTATTTTTAAAGCCGTCTGGCAGCGAAACGAAGCAACTTTGGATATAAATAAGTTAATTTGAATCGACCTTTTTCAAGCCAAGCAATCTGAGGTCTCACGTTTTGTTGCTATTTCACAGTACAAGTTTACTTGTTTGTGTTTTGCAAAATTTTCCAGAATTTAGGAGATACGTACTACTCCGAGTTTTCCAATTTGTCGTTGAGATTCATTTTTTCATATTTTATCATAAATAAGTAGAATTATAAATTGCAAGGCACTTATATAATTAATAAAAACATTTTTAAACGAATTGTGGAGATAAAGTTATTATAAAATGGCGACGTTGTTAATTTTTGATAAAACCAGCGTAGAGATATACTATAGTATGGACACTCCGTTTTTTTGACGTTCAATTTTTAGGTTCGCATGAGTTTGCACTTCCACAGTTCTCCGCTTGTGGCAGCACAGTAGGTGTTTTGTTTTGGTGACTTTAAGGTTAGATTTTCATTCTTTCTACTCCACGTGACAGCATTGAGCGGATGGTTTCGAAAGTGTTTTAAAGTAATTGTGTCTTAATTAGTTTGGTTTTTTAAAGTAGATTACAGTTTTAGATGTAGATTGTTAGGATTTAGATTAGATAGCTTTGAATTTATATTAAGATTTTATTGTTTTTAGCAAGTATTTATTTTTGCTGTCAATAGAAAATAATATATGCATAGATGCTTGATAATAACATTTTAAAGAACGATGTCTTGATAAAAATAAATTTTAGAAATGACATTTCCCTTAGTGCCATCTTTTGACCTATTGTAGAAGTGCAAACTGAAACTCCGCCATGTTGCCTTAAAAATCGCCTCACCTACATCAAAGGTGCCGACGGAGAGTGTCCATACTATAGTATATCTCTACGCTGATAAAACTAAGAAATGAATGATTATTAATAAAAATTGGTTTTAAAATAATAAATTTTGAGAGTTAACCCTTTTCATTTCTAGTGTTAAACTCGAAAAAGGGTCAAAAATCCGCGCGAAAAGCTTAAAGCAGCGAGAAGCGGTGGTTCTCTTTTCGGTGGTATTTTGGCTTGCAAAACCTTTGCATTAAGGAGGATCAGACAATACTCCGGTTTTCCATTTTAATGTATTCCAGTTGGGCCTCCTCGGTGAAATTGCGGAGAAGAACTTCGATATTGCATCCTTCTTTCCAGAGTGAGGTTTAGGATCAACTTATAGTAAATGTTTTCGATATATTGAAGCATATAGCTTAAATTCTCAATAAAGAAGCCAAGACCGTCTAGAACGAGGTCGTAAATTAGAACGAAATTTTTCAAAGTATTAACCCTAGAAAGCTAAACTGTTCAAAAGTGACGTTGAAGGTAAACTATCGTAAAATTTACGACTGGAAAGAGATTTACTAAAAAGTACTTCTAGATACAAACTTTAACTTTAATGAATACAATTAGTCAAAATATTTCATTGGAAACATGTTTCAGTCAAATTTGGAAATTTACAAGTCCTCAACGCAGTCAATACAGCACTTTCCGCGATGTTTAGCGCAGATCGACCTGTTGCAGCGGCAGCAGTAGACAGTTGTCATCCTTCTTTTGACGGACGGGCAAATCCCACAAATTGTTCGTGGTAGGTTTTGAGGAAGGTCGTGGGCCCTGTCTGGCACCGAAACTTTCTTGATATCCACAATTGATTGTCGAAGTTTGCGAGTCAAAATTGGGCACTGTAACCCCTGTTGAAGCCATGGCTCGATAAGGATATGGTGTATTTGCATGGCAAATTTCCTTCTTGAAACCGGTTTCTGACCCCTTTTCACAACATTAGTGACATAAATGACATATGCATTCACAAGAACAATGTTCAGAATGCCATAGAATACGCACAAAGGCCACCGTTTAGTCTTGCGGCTGCACGACATTTGATTGACACATTTGATCCAAAGTATCAACTTCCCCTTTTGTGGCACTATTGATTTCGATTATCTGAGCTTTCTTGGATACTTGATCAATGACAGGCTTTTCGTGAGATGTGGATAGTAGCAAAACCACTTTCGAACGTTTTGCTTTGTAAGAAACCATAGTTTTTGTCCATCAAAACAAAACATTCTTGTTCCTATAGCTTTGTCCTTGAGATTTAACATTTCGGGTGGGATTTCTCGTTTGTTCTTTGTTAGAGTACCTACAATGGTGAGTTTGTATGGGTCCTCTAAGAGTGAGGTTGCCAATGGTACAGAGTTGAACCAGTTGTCAACCGTTATATTACGATTGGATCCACGGCAAGTTGTTGACAGCTTTTTCACATAAAACTCGGCTTGAGGCAAACCTTCTGAGTTCAACGTTTTACCTGTGCAAGGAATGGCATCAACCATACATTTTGTGGCATTGTCACACATTAAAACTATCTTTAGCCCGTATTTATTCGGCTTGTTCGGGATATAAATCCTAAAATTACATCGCCCTCGAAATGTGAGTAACCGCTCATCAATTGTCAGAAATGAACCAGGTTTGTAAGAACTTCGGCACGCAGCAATAAATAAATCCCAAACTTCCCTTATAGGAGCAAAGTTGTCAGTTTTTCTCCTAGCCGCTCGAGTGGTATAATCATCGAACGAATCGTAACCATTCCAACAAATAATCAAAACGGTCGCAGCTCATGGTGGCATGGTATCTATTACCACTGATTGCAGGGTTAAACAGCTTGTTTGATGGTAAATGATTGTCCTTTTGGGCAGCTGAAAGAATTAATAACCCTAATAGAGCATCAAATTCTGTATCATTCATCACACTAACAGTTTTAGTTTCTGCCTTATAGTTAGCACTCTTTTCTTGAATTTTCCAGTTTGTGTTACAAACAATTTTATATTTGATTTCGTCAGTTAAAAAAAGTCTGAAAACTTCTGCAATATCAGTGCATCCTGGTGTTATATTTCTGGCTATCGATGATCTATTTCTAGCAGCTGGTAGCTTGTATGTCCAACGATGCCCATTCTTACCTCTGAGACTTATTTTATCACAAATCACTACGTTTGGATCAGAAACAAGAGGATTAACGTTACCAGTCTTCTCCTTCTTCTTCCTAACTGGTGGTAGAGGTTCTTCTTCATCCAAACTTAAAACGTCTGACAGCTCTAAGTCTCCATCAGAATCGTAATGTTGGTCTTCATCAGTGTCATCACTGTTTATTACACCTGTATATACCACATGATCGACTTCATCGTCCGATCCAGAATCGTTGTCAGATTTATCACTTTCACTCGGTAGTAAGTATTTTTCAATGTTACTTTCAGTACACTTCCGACTCATTTTTGACTCTTATTTATATTTACATTTACTTATTTATATATGTTAGACTCAATCGCCGAATTCGAACAAGTGCCGAAATAATTGAACATTTCGTAAAATGTTCAAATGTATTTGAGCAAATGCCGAAATGGAACTGTATTTCGGCATTTGAGCAAGTTATTTTAAGCAAACGCAGATTGAATAATTTAATTCTGTACAATTGCCGATCTTTATAAAGGCCTATCTACACCAACGCGAAATTTTCGCCGTCGCTGCGAAAGTTTCTTAATTTTATGTCTATAAGTGAAGGTATACGAATGTGCAACAGTACACCAAACTTTTCAAAAAATAAAACGCATTTTACAAAAATATAAAAGAATAACGAGAATTATCTTAATTATTAATGTAAATCTTGATCTTATTTATTACAGCACGACAAAGACTGATGACATTTACTGTTACACTTAACTTGTTTTAAAATACATTTGCATTTTTTAGTTTTGCAGTTAGTTTTACAGTTACAACGGACAAACCCTTGCTTAAGCCTGAGTTACATTGTACTTTTTTCACCTAGAAATGACACTTTTCTTCACTAGAAATAAGTTTATAATTTTTTAATCGCGCATTCTCGTAGTTATTACATTTACGTCGGCGCGACACCGGAATATATTTAATATTGCCAACTTCCAAAAAATATAGTATCAGCTTATGAATTTGCAGGTTAGCGTTTCTAACCTAAAAACGTGTATAAAACTGTTATAAGTTAGTGAGAGGTATGAATGTAGGAGTTCGGGGCAGGGTAATATCGCTTGTTGAGAATTATAGTGGCGAATCTACAAAAAGTTGATTATTGACTTTTAAAGGGCAACTTGTTTAAAAATCAGCGTACTTTTACGTGTATAAATGACGAAGCTATAACTTCAACCGTTGCCGATGGAGCGCGACATACGCCACTCGATATACAATATATACTTCGCCCTTATTTCGCAATAGTGGCGAAATCACAAAAAAAATGTTATTTTTGAAATCTTACAATAAATCTATGTATCTGCATGAAATATAATAACAGTAAAACGAAATAAAAAATAAAAAATTTAAAACGATAAGTTCTTGCTTTTTACTTTGCATTAAAATTCAACCAAAATTTTGAACGCGATTATCTCCATAGCGCTAATTTGCACTTACGCCACTATTGTTCTTAGTAAGCGATGTCACCCTAACACTTAGGCCTCAGTACGCCCTTTGTATTAAACCCCAGGAGGTTTGTCGATGTTCAGATAACTAGTACCGCTTCCCCGCAGGCCCCCTGCAACCAAGGCGGCGCGAGCCACGCCTCGGCTCGGGTCCGTCTTATCCGCGAGGTGCCGCTCAGCGAGCGCAAACGCGCATCTAGTTATACAAATCTGCTACACACAAGGGTGATACACAACCAGAGATGTTCGAGTGGTTGCGGGACCGACGGCTTAACGACCCTTCCGAAGGTCGGTGGAGTGATCAAGTGTTGGTAAAACTCGGGCTCGAACCCGGAACACCAAGCGTGCTAACCCGAGAGTTAGCCGCTGAGCCATCGACTCCACCTAGCGAGAGGTAGTAAAAGTGTAAAATGAATTTTCGAAGACGTAAACAGGAAAAACTATTAAGAATTTTTCAAATTACCAAAATTTTTGAATTATATTATCATGGCAAGGTATCATGGCAAGAAAATATGATATAGTTTATATATATTGTTTACTTAATACAATATTTAATAATACTTTACTTTATTTAATAATTTACTTATACATTTCGTTTACTTACTTATAAAATTATTAACTATCTTCAGCATCCTCCTCTTGCTGTTGTTCCCTTATAACTTTTAATATTTCCCACTTGCACTTTTTAAAGGAACTTTTTTTAAGAGATAAAAGTTCGTGCCCTATAAAAGTGCATAAACTTTCCACATCTGAAGGAAACTGTGATTTTTCATTTGCAATTTGTTGAACACCTTCAGTTATTGCACTGGACACAACAGTTTCCTCTTTTTTTTAACAGGTGACAACACAACATTGTTATCAACAACAAATTCCCCTTCAATAATTGGTGGTTCAAAGCCATCGGAAACCTAAAATAAAAATAAAATTACTTTAAATGAAAATGTGGGTCACTAATATTACGAACCATGTCTTCAAGACCTTCAGTGTTCTCTATTGGTTTTTGTGAATTGGAAACCTGCTGTGGTTTCGACAAATTAGACTTGCCTTTATCTCCTTGTTTTGCAGCGCCATAGTCTTCTTTTTCTTAAAAAGAGATAAGGCAATGGGATTCTAGAACTAGCTCATATAACTCCCAGACACTGAGTCAGTAATAAAACACGTGTAACAAGAATAAACTTCAGTAAAGTATCGAAACTGTAGTCACTACTACATTCACGATAAATTAAAAAGGCAAAATATGTATCAAAAGATCACTGACGGGTTATAATAAACTTGATTAATAAAGAATTTTACTGATTTTTGGGACAGACACAAACAAGCGCCATAGTCCAGTCAAAGGCAGATTTTAAAGGTTATGTCTATATTTTTCACTAAAAAATTAACGTTGGCAGTACGTGAACTTGCGCTAGTGCGCAGGTCTAGTTTAGAACTTGTACAAAAAAATAGGTCCGGATCTAGTTTGCAAACTAATTTCTAGTATGAAAACTTGGGTACAAATTCTCTAAATTACATTAATCAAGTTTCTACAAGTGGTTCTAGTATTGAACTTGTCAAAGTTTCTAGCTGAAAATAGTATAATGTAACTCAGGCTTTATAATTCGTTTCTACAGAAGCAATATGTCGAAGCGATGCTGAAGTGGTGGGAACATCATCCGAAGACATAAATTTGCTTTCTGAAATCTAAAAAGAAAATTGTAACAGTTTTTTAAACACTTCATAAAGAAATTTTACCTGGAATTCATTTTTTGCGTATAGCCTCTCTAAAATGCAATTTGCTGTTCCTACTTTATACAGACCTACATTTTCAGAAATAACAACAGCTAATATATTTCTATGTGCAGTTCGCCTACGATCGACATCTGGAATCTTCAATAAAATATTTTGACCAGTACATATGGCTGTATTTTTTTTGAACTGCGTTCGGGCATTATATCAGCTTGTCGTTTTAAACTTTGAACACTTATTAAGATCGTCAGAAGTATCATCCATTTCTTCAGTTTCAATTACTACTTCTTCTTGTGACTGAATGCCGGTTTGGTTGTTAAGCAAATCATCCAATTTTTCTTCCCTATGAATCTAACTGACAATAGTATCAGGCAAATTGGAATCCTTGAGACCATTGGAACTCCGTACATAGTCTCGTACGGTGATCGTTGTATGCCATTATGGTATGACCGATTTTTCTGTAGTTACACAAAGCGCAAACCTTCTGACCATTTATTGGTTTTATTGTCTTTCATCCAAGAAACAAGAATGTCTCGTACATCTTGATTTGCCCTTTCCACCGATCCTTGTCTCTGTGAATGACGTAGCTTTCCATGTACAAATTTAGCGTCGAACATATCTGCTAAATTGGTAATGACGGCGTTTGAAAATTCACGCCCGTAATAGCTATGGAGAATGCAGGAAACGCCAATAATACAAAAAAATTCTATCAAATTGTACGCTACTTCTGCTCTCTTAGTTTTCAACGGTTTTAAAAATATGAATTTTGTTAGGTGATCCTGATAGTTTAAAATAAATTTAAAATCGTTATCCTGCTCGATCTGCATGTCAATTAAATCGACTTGCCCTCTTTTGTTGAAGTTCTTCGCCAATATCGACTTCGAAACTAAACCTTTCTTTTTCTCTTTTTTCTTTAACTAGTGAGATAGACAAAGGTTTAAATACTTTTCAATAATATTTCTGCTAATATTAGCATATTTTTTCTTTACTTCCTTCTCCATAGCATGTGTTCTTTTATGTCCTGTATCTTTGTGTGCTTTTCCTAATACCTCATACACTTCATGCATTTGACACAATAGAATTTTATTGAAATAGAATCGTCCGTTCGCTTTTGAATTAAATTATCAATCCCTCCCATTGTTAAAACCTCTAATCTGCGAAGACGACGGTATTCTAGTGGTGTACCAGTCTGTTTTTTGGCATTAGAAGCTTTCATTTCTTGAATAATTACATTGAATTTCTCCGATGGAAGAGGGTACGTAAAATTATTATTATTCACAGCAAGACACTTTTTCAAGTTTTCAGCAAACGCTTCAGCGTTCACAGTAGAAGCCATAATTTTACACTTACATTTACTGTATAAAACTAACACTACTTTTCATACTATTTGTACTTCGAAGCGTTTACAAGTGCGCAATATCAGCTGTCGCTCGATAGTGTTGCTAAAAACTAACTTAACAGTTAAGCCGGGTTAGTAAGGGTGGGTTTAGGATGTCAAACTTAACCGTAACCTTAGCTGTAATAACCTTCAAATTTGCCGTAATTCCTAGACGTTGCCTAAACGCTTCTATTGAAACAAAATAGTTGAACTTTTTTTAAATACTGCAGTTACTGCTACGATTACGATTACAGCCTTAGATTTGACATCCTAAATCCACCATAAACAATGTGTTCACCCAACAACCTGTCGAGGTCTTAAATTTATTACTAAATTTACAATAAATATTTGATAATATTTAATGATAAATATTTGATAATATTAATCAGATTTGTTTTAAACTACGTAAAAATACTACAGAAATTTCACGTACAGGAGTTTGACGTAGGGTAAGGTGGGTTAAGTCGTACCTCTAAAATAAAATTGTATCTAAATTGAAAGTTTTGCAACAAAATGTTAGTTTTGCGACATATATACCTACTTTAGTAAATACAGTTTTAATTCGTGTGAAAATAATGCATTAGAAATGTTTATATTCCTGTAAAACAGCAATTTAAAAAAATATGTGAACGGTACGACTTAACAAACCGGTTTGTTAACGGTGGGTTTAGGATGTCAAACTTAACCGTAACCTTGGCTGTAATAACCATCAAGTTTGCCGTAATTCCTAAACGTTGCATAAACGCTTCTATTGAAACAAAATGGTAGAACTATTTTTTAATACTAAAGTTACTGCTATGGATACGATTAGAGCCTTTAAGTTATCATCAGCCAACTCATGTTGCAAGGTAATAACGTATTCATCGGCAATAATATCAATAGCAAGAGTTTCAATATCAATCGGTGAGATCGATTGAGAAGTTGATGGAAGAGATTTCTTAGGGTCTTCTGCAGCATTAATTATTTCGCATTCCGTATTTTGGACCATAGATGTAGGTTTTGGTACTGAAGTATTGTCATCACTATCCACCGCAAAACAGAAGTCATCTCTAAACACATATCTGTTACATGGCCATAATCCAGTGCATTTAAATCCATTCATTGCAATTTCCATGCGTGTAGATTTTGAGTAAGTAATTCCCAATAACTCCGAAACGGTGCTTTGTTTAATTGTTTCACCAGGATGCGTTCTTAGCCAAACTGCTGATGCCTCGTTGTAATAAGTTTTAAGTGCTTTAAAAAAAGACCGATCCTATGGTTGAAGACGATGTGTCGTGTGAGAAGGGAACGAAAGTAATACGATACCATATTCACGAGCAAGTGTAATGGCATCAATATTTTTTGTATGGGTAGAATGACCATCGAATACAAGAAGAATTTGTTTTTGCTCGCTTTTCACTAATCGTGTATACGCAATAAAATGTTTTAACAATTGAAAGAAAAGTTCTGAGGTAATCCATCCGCTCTTTGAGTACGCAAATACACTTCCGGGTGGTGCTCCTGATTTCAAATAGTCATCCATACGTGCTCGTTTGAAAATTAACGTCGGTGGTAGAAATTCACCTGCTGCATCATTTGCATGTATGCTGCATTATTTTCACCTGCATCTAAATTCGACAATCCTTAACTGTAATTGAATTACCTACAACTTCAGTTGTATTAACATTTTCAGAAGCTCGATCATCAGAGTAGGCAGTTGTTTCCCCTGATTTAAGCAGAATGGTGTCAGAGTCACCTTCGCAATTTTCCGCTCCAGAATTTAATAATTTGATACATATTCATTTTTTGAATGATCGCTGAAACTGTATACTGGTTGGATTAGTGCAGTTGCTATTTTGTTGTCGTATTGAATCAAAAAATTTTTCGAGTGGGTCCTGGTTAATCCTTCTAGTAAATAAGTATTCCATTTTAAAATGAACTCTTAACACCTCCCATAAATTAAATAATCCGCTGATTGTTATTCTAAGATACTTTGTACGTTTTATTCTGTCCGTTACACCACAGACATTATCAAATATCTTATTTTTTTTTTAATTCATCACATTCTTTTAAAAAAATTATTTGGTAATCCAAACCTTTATAAGCTCTCCCATATTCCTTACTTTTGGACGTCGTGGACGAATTTAAAATATCAAATAATTTATCGATCCTGGTAATAAATTCTGATGTTGCAACTGCAATTGTCGGTATAAGACTAAATCTGATGTAAAGATTTAAGCCAGCAGCAATAGGTGCACTAAATATTTGGGAAGCAAACTTTACCTTCATCTTCTCAAAGTTATTAGGAAAGATGTGTGTCACTCAACTTCGGTGCAGCTCTTGTCGCATATCCTCTGTCATGGTTGTAAAAATTTACTGTATGTTTCCATAAAATTTTATGTGTTTCATACACAAATCTATATTTCATGAGATTGTTTCGTAACGCCTTTAGTAAATGAGGGGTGTCAAACATATAAATGATTTTCTCATCATCGACAAAAAAAAAAGGTTTGTTGACATCAACTCCTAGAAGACGAGCACTTTGCAATTTGTTAGAACCCATGTCGCTTACCAAAACACAAACTTTAATGCCAATGTTTTTTAATTTTGTGATGGTTTCCACAATCAAATCTCTTAATAATTTTCCAGGGCACCCCGACGAAAATAAATGACTCCATTTAGAGTTGATTCTTCTAATCATGAATGCCAATGCACTTAATGCTTGTTTAAATGAAGTGCCTGCCGACTGTCCAGTGTCTTCAAATCCAATAATTTTATCTTTTCCAACAGAATAAAATAAATTTGCTTTAATGGCCATTTCATCAACACAGAGGACATATAGTCTCTTTTCTGCTTTGAAGTTTTTGACCTTTCCTTTTAGCATATTAAAAAATTCTGTTTTGTATTCCTGGATCTAATTTTATATGTTGGACCAGCTTTAGTAATGTTGCCCCAGAAGGTAAGAAATTTTTTTTCCTTTAACTTGTTTTATTAACTTTAGGATTTGCAAAGTACAATGCAAGAGCTTCTTTTTTAAATTGTAAGGAAAACCTTCTTCCTTGCGGCTTCTTTTGTGAGTGGATGATGTGCACATTTATAAATGTAGCAAGTTCTTGCGAAATACAAAATTTAAAAGTCAACCTTTTGTAGTCTTCTATATTGACATAATTGGTAATATTTTCTTTCATCAAAGTTAATTTATCTGTAAGCTCCTTATTTTCTTTTTTTAGAGATTGTATTTTATTGCGTTGTTGTTTTATAGTTTTTCTTAGTTTCTCTTTACGGGGTGTATTAAAACTAAATTTTTCCGAAGTCTGCGTACCGCTACATGGAGAAATTAATGCCTCTTCTATGGGTTTTTCATCCATTCCGGGTATTTCAATTTCTGTAGGTTTATATTTAGTGCTGTTACTACAACAACTGTTATCTAAACAAATAAAATATAAAATAAGTTAATAGCACTACATAGTAGGAAACTCCGTTTCCTCAATTATCGACCCCAACTCAGTAACCTTAAGAATTTCCATTTCCTCACTATTCACCCCCAACTCAGTAACGTCATGAACTTCAAATTTCTCAGTTTTTGCCCCAACTCGGCAACCACGAGAACTTCAAAATTGCCCTCATCCGCATTTTTCTCGTCTTAGTACTAGTTTTTTATATTCACCAAAAACCTCACTAAAAACACGATCGATAGCACACTTATGGAAGGGAATAACTAATAAAATACATAAAGTTACCTTTGTTGTTACTTGCTTCCAAGATAGTTACAGGAAGACTTTTGAATAGAAATAAAGAATAATTAGTTCTCCGCGGTTGCTGAAGAACCTTCCAACGATGGGAATATGGTTGGCACTGCATTAGCATGTGATCTGTTTCTCAGATCATTAAAAAACATCTTACAAGGAGAGTGCAAGGTCTTGGGGTCATAGATTTAGTTCAAATTTTGTAGGATGGTAGATTTAGTTTCCCTGTTGAAGAAAATATGTGGTTGTGGGGGCCACTACTCAATAGCTCTTTAGATATTTGCAATTGAAGATGCAATTCACTAGTTAAATTCAGGTCTGTAGCAAACGATTAAACATAATGGGTGTAGCGTAGCAGCAATAGATCGGTGTTTCTTGTCATTAGGCGCCGGGTTCGAGTACTGAGAGTGTCTATTTTTACATATAAAGATACCATGGGTGGATATAAAATGTTGCGACATCGAAACATTTTTTGAGTGTGCACCTCACTTTGGATTTGTCAGTTAATTTTCATTTGATCTGTCAAGACTTCAAAATTAATACAGGAATATGACTTGGCATTATAACCTTTCTTCAAAAAGCCTGACTTAATCCGTATAAATTCGGTTAATTTTGACATTATCCGGACTTGTCCTAACGAATTAATTGCATCTTTAACTGCAAATATTTTAAAAATTATTGAAGAGTGGCCCATATAACCATATATTTTCATCAACAGGGAAATTAAATCTACCATTCTACGAAAATTGAACTAAATCCACGACCCCAAGACCTTGCACTCTCCTTGTTAACTTCAAAATTAGCACCGCACAACCTGTAACCATTGTAAAGTGTTTCAACATTTTGTAGTAGATTTTCTCGTCCACACGCAATGGCCCATATTCTTGCTCTATAAAGAAATAATCTTTATTTGTAATAAATCTAAAATAAATTAAAATCACTTAACACTAATAAATTGTCTTAAAAACACGAAAAATAAGAAAGAAACACTAAAAATATAAAATAAAATCACACCAAAACAGAACGAAAAGTAAACTGAAACAGGCGAGAATTGCTATACCCTCAAAATGGCGGACCAAGACTTGTGCTATGAAGCTGAGTTTGGGTCTGATTGTTTGATATTCTGTGCTATGGTTCTCGGACCTGCCAGCAGCACGTGGTCCACGCATGCGCATTCCTCTCTTAAAGCCTCGCCCTTTGGACTGACGATACTGTCCGCAAACTCAAGTAAGTATGGTGTAATCAGCGGTACCATATTCTCTTCTGCCATTATTGCTCTTAAATCACGATTGACATCATCTGGAATACGCATTTCACGTTCAAATGTAAGGTAAGCTGCGATGAATCCGGTCGTTTTACATTTTACAGTATTCATGGCAAATCTTCTGCTGAGTAACTTGTCAACCCATTTTTCATGGTTGTTTTCAACTAGCATAGCTAATTGTGTTTTTAGGTCTCTATTCTTTCTCTATACTGGATTAGCTTCAGGGTGGTAAAAAGGAGTTAACGACTGCTTTATTCCAAGGCAGTAAGTTACATGTTGCATAACATCTCCAGTAAATTGTACTCCATTATCAGATATTATTCTTTTTGGCGTACAAAATCTCATAAAAATTTCCTCGATTAAAATTCTTGCACAATTCACAGCTGAAGCTTGGATCATCGGAAATAATTCGACCCATTTAGTAGCTGTATCTTCTACAATAAAGATCCAACGGTGACCAGAAGGTGAGCATGGTAATGAATCAAATAAATCAATGGCAACAGTTTCAAATCGTCGATTAAATACAGGTGTACGAAGTAGACCAGCCGGTTTTTGATTCGTAGCTTTATACTTTTGGCATTTCGGTCATTTTCTGATATAATCTGGAATGAAACGTTGCATACTAGGCCAGTAATATCTTGACGCAATTCTATGATATGTGCGATCACTACCATAGTGACCTGCTGTGGGAGAATCATGATGCTCCTTCATCACATCGAATCTTTCATTCTCGGGAACAAGGTGAGCTTCTTCTGTTTCCAATTCAGGTACGTGGCGATAAAGTACGCCATCCAACATGATGTAACCTCGCGGAGTCCAATTTTGTAATTCTACATTGTTAGGAGATTCGAAGGCGGTTATATTCTTTGATATCTCAGAGTCTTTTAGTTGACTTTGACGTATGTCGATTGCACTTTTTTTTTGGTAATTCTACGAACAAATGACAAATGGATGTTTTTTCGCCATTCTGACAGGGTAACTCAAACAAAACTGAACACATGTTTAGAGCAGTCTTGTCAGGAATTACAGCTGGTTTTGGTGATCTAGATAAGAAGTATGCTACTACATTTCGTTTTCCTGGCATATAAGACATTTTCATGTTTAAACCTTGTATTCTAAGTTCCCATCTGGCAAGCCTTCCAGATGGTGTTTTCAGCGTAAACAGCCACTGCAATGGTTGATGGTCGGTAGCAATGGTAACCTCTGATCCTTCTAAGTAAGTTCCAAACTTGTCAGTAGTCCATACGACAGCCAAAGCTTCTCGTTCAGTAGTTGTATAGTTAGTTACAGCAGTAGTCAACAATCTACCAGCAAATTCGATCGGCCTTTCGTCGTTTCCCTCCCCCTGGAGTAAAACTGCTCCCGGAGCATAACTGCTGGCATCAGCGCGCAAGACGTACGGTTTCTCGGGATCCGCCTGACTAACAAAGGAGCAGTGGTCAATAATTATTTAAGTTTGTTGAAGACATCCATCTCTTCTGGCCCAAAACGGAAAATAGTATTCTTTCGCAACAAATTAGTCATCGGTCGAGCAATTTCAGAGAAATTTGGTAAACTTTCGGTACCATGAACATAATTGTACAAAACTCAATACTTTCTTTATGGTTTTTGGCGGTTTCACTGATTTCACTTTGTCGGAATCCATCTTAATACCATCACTTGTTATGATATGAGGAGCTTATTTTCATATCGTGATAAGTTCATTTACCAACTTTTTGAGGAATAGCAAAAAACGAGTTTTAGATTTCGTCCAAGTTTTTTACACCTTATGATTTTTTTATGTGTTTACTCGATGTATAGTGTCGTTGTTTATATAACTTTAACAAGTCACAGGTTAGTTTTCACATTTTCATATCAAATTTTGGTTGGGATTTGTGACGTTATATAAGAAAAGTATGGACTTACGCCAGTTTGAAAGAAAATAAGGTTAATATTATTTTTATTACATTTTTCTGAAATCATTACAAAATGATTAAAACTGGAGTATTATTCCAAGCTTTAATATAAGTAGCTGACGAAAAACTTAAATACGTGGAAAAAATTGCAAGACAGAACAAACTTAACTATTATTCCAATTTTTAACATAACTAGAGCTTAAAACGTATGATAAAGAGAACTATTTTAAAGACTTAGGTTTTGAGTTCGGTTTCCTCTTGAGTACAGAGGCAGGGTTCTTCTACACTAGTTTCATTTCTTTCCGACAAATCGGAGCTCAGTACCTGAAAATGATAAGATAGGTTGGCCTCTAGTCGCCAATCTGCCCCGATAGAAGCAATCAACAGTTTATTTACAGCTTTTGCTTTATCAGCAGATAATTTAGGCCTTTCTTCAATTTTAGACATTCTCATATTCTTCAATGTCTGCCCTGTTTTGAGTAAGGTTGTGCTTTTTTTCGATGGATCATTATTCCTATAGAATTCTTGAGCATTCACAAGTACTTCAACCTTTTGCTTGATTGTGCTTATTGTAATCGGCACTATTTTCTGTTCATTAATGCCATCGTACTTTTTCAATACATTAAGCATGTTTTTTAATTATATAGACACCAGTCCTTATCCAATTCATGCACTTTTCCAAATCTCTCATAAATATTATCACCTCCAGCACCGCTTCTTTTAGACTCCTCTACTTTTCTTACCTCTTTCCGAAAAGCTGTTCTAAGATTTTGTAATTTTTGTTGTACAAATGTCTTATCTGCTTCTTTGAAAAATCTTTTGCTATACGCAAGTAACTCGTCATAACCTTTCTTTTTTATATTTTTGTTTGTATATTCAGAAGCAGTCGTTTTCCATAAACACGGATTATCACGATATAACTCCAGTAAACCAGTAATAAACTCTGCTCGCCATTTCTTAATAAAAACCTAATTATGTACCTCTGTGATGTATTATACCTCGAATACGAAATCCTACTACCGTCCAAACACAAACAAGGTCAGACAAGTGTTTGCAAAATCGGCAAAAATTATTGACGAATTTATCTGCAGATAAATCGTTGTGTTTATATCAAACGACATAAACAAAAAATCACCGATCACAGATAAATTGGTTAGATTTGACCAAATAATCGTCCAAACAACACATACGTACAAATATATTGGACCGATCAATTTGAGAAGATATATTGGTTCAATAAAACTCTGCGTTAATAGATCATCTACGATTTAACTAAGAGATTTACTTTAGCAACTTATCTAACGATTGTTTGGTGCAATTTATCCCATTAAATTGCTCCGTGTATATCTCCCTAAAAACTTATCTCTTCAAATTATTGTCGTGATTTATCGTACAACTTTATTAGTTTCTACACTTCCCTAACGAAACAATTTATTTGTAAAATTTCGGAGATCTAACGATAAATTGCTCAGATCGGTCGATAAATTGCTCCGTGTATATCCCCCTAATAGGACATTTTCGTCTACCTCACAATTACTACCTTGCAAGTCTTGCCTTGTTAATCCATTTATAATTTACGTCTTCAGACTGGCAACGAATTGTGGCACTGTGGGATTCTCATTGCATCCACAACCTGATCTAATAGCCGAATAAATTTTCTAGGTTATCCTGATTTAGTGACCGTGGTTTCAAGTAGGTCATGTAGTTTCGGACATATTGCCAGATGCCTTGAATTGCCCTTATAGATGTTAGCCATCCTATTTGGGAAGGCGGCTTACCTTTCATTATTTGGCCTGTCTTCGTGATTCGACGAAAATGCCACCTATTCACATTTGTAGATGTATGTAAATTTGTTATATGCAAATTTATTTTTAATCTTAACCAAAATATTGCGTTTTTACATTTGTAATAGATATCTTCTCAAATACTGATCTTATGTAAGTCATATTGTTGCTTTAACAGCGTTTACCGATTACTATTACTTTTATTATTCTATAATAATTACTGTTTGTATATATTGTTTCTTTGTTATTCCTTTGTTTTCGTGTTTGTATACATTGCAATTAACAATTTGATTTCACCTATGGAAAAAGTAAGCATGGAGTGGCTATATCATTTTGCGATTTCTGTCCTTTCTAAATATCTAAACTTCTGTAATAAAAATCAAATTACCTGGAAAATGAAGTACCACTTGCTAGCTTATGTGGTTGTGCCAGTAACTCACTGCCAACCATGATAGCTTTCGATGTTGATGGTTGGTTTGCCATGGATGACGAGCCATCCAGTGGTACACATTGAACCAAATTAGTCGTAGACACTAGTGGATTTAATATTTCTTCAGATTGATCTATAAGGTTAACAGAACTAAAAAGGGGTATTGCAAATACTGGAGTTGATTTTGGAATTGGGAATAATGTTGGTATAGCATCATGTTTCAACTCAAAAGCCAAGTTCTTATACTAGTCTGGAGTAAAATGACGACTGCAAATTCTCCGATAGCGCAATGCTTCTCCAGAAAACACCATTCCCATTGCTTTATGCCAACTTTTGGACCTACAATGTATGAATTAATACGATTAATAAAAGCAGTGAACTACTTGTAATATACCTGATTTTATAATAATCTTCAAAAGTATTTATATGGAAAGTAGATAATAATAGTATTTCTAATAAAATCATTGCTAAGAGACATCATTATTCAAAATGCATTCAAATCAGGTATATATCTGCATGGTTTAGGTAAAAACAATTTATATACATTAAACAGTTTACGTAGTATTACAGAAATTAAGGTTTGATTGTTTAAGTTCTCATAAGCCCTTTACCGAAATACTTACTTATCTGGATTTCTTGGAAAGTAATGGAGTTTATTAACTTCATTCTCTGTGAATCCGCAGATAATACACCTATTAACCATTATATCGCTGTTATACGTCGCCTAAATACACACTTTCCGATATCTGTAATCAGATATTTAAGGGTAAATAAAGAAGTTAACCCAGTGGCTATATAAATACCTTCTTATAAACAAAAATACACTAATGGTTTTCAGTCTTTTCTTTTACCATATATAAAAAATATAAAGATAATAGCACTACAGTGCAAAATATGATTCAAATCTAAATGAATAACCCTTTAAAAACAATCGCAAAAACATAACCACACACCACAATACAGTAAAACCAATATGGCGTAGCATCGGCGTAGTGATCATTCCTGTGATTTTTATGATTTGTGACATTCTGGCGCATGCGCAATATGTTAACACACCAGCGCCTCTACCCGTTGACATTCAATTCAGAGACAATAACGAGTACATCTGCGTTTTCTGATATCAAATAAGGATAAGATAATCGGATACATTTCTGGGGTTACTTACCCGTCTTAGGTAGTTTGTGATTATACCGACACGAACTATTAACATGAAACTTTTTCATGAGACGCTGTCGAAAACGTATACAAAACTTTGAAGCAAGAAAGTCACCAGAAGTTACCAAATAGTTCTGTTGGTTGCAACTAGATGGCGCATACGGTACTAAAGCGCAGTGTACACGAAAATCAGAATATCCGCACAACACGCACGTGTTTCGGAAGATTATGCGAGCGTTTCACCGGCGAGTAACGGTGGTATTAACTCGAAATATCCACGGAATGTAATGTTACCGCGTAAAACAATTGCGAATCGTCGCAACAACTCTCGTCGCTAAACGAAACGAAAAACTAGCACCACAAGGTGAACAAACCGAATAGTCCCAACAATTTCACACGACTATTAATTTCGCAGAATCGGCCACGTGTTGGGCGCCATTGTAGAACTTTATTTATGATGAGAATAAAATCTTGGGTATCACAACTGAGAAGACTGACGAGGGAAATTAAAACATCATTTCCTTTTTTCAATCCAAGCTTTCGGAATAATGTATTCCTTCATCAGGGCAAACTATAAATTAATTTGAAGACAAATATTCAAAAATTATTACAAAATCATTAAAAATTTAAATTATCAAACTTACAATGGAATTTGAAAGAAGTTGACCACACAAAAATGAACTGCGCATTAAGTTAACTGACAACAACGTGGCGTAAAACTACTACAAAAATTCGTTAAAATTATGAATATTGTTGAGGGTTGGTTGGTTGAGTCTCTTTCGAGACCAAATTAAACTCCAATCTACTTTAAACACTAGTTTTATTTAAAACTTCATCAACGGTGGTTCAGACGGCTTCATTTTACATCGGCTTATTTTTAATAGGTTACAATAGATGAACGAACAAAGTATATCGATGATGAATATAAAAGAATTAAAGAATGAAAGAATCGAATTGAATTGAATTGAATTGAAGTGAATTAAAAAATGAAAGAATTAGAGAATAAAGAAATAAAATCGTTTTATACTAAAACCCCTTCTTGCGTTTTGCAACTAGGTGGCCTGATCGCACTGACCAATCAGGGCTTTTCTTGACTGCGTACTAAGGAGGGCATTTAAGCTGACAATTATAATTTTGAAAACAATATCGCTTTGCAAAACTCAAAACGCAATTAAAAATACTGACTCAATGTTACAATTTAACTGGGTGGATTCATCAATAGATGAAAAGAAATTATACGATATGGACATTGACGATGTTTTTAATTTCCTACCACCTTTAGAAAAACAAGTTAAAATACCAGAAGAAAATGTAAATAAAAATTATGATTTAGGCGTTAATGGTGTCAATTTAGATGTTATTGAAAATAATAATTCTGAATTAATTATGCCGATATATATTGATTTAAATATTGTTAAAACGAGTGAAACAGAAGTACATCAAGGAAAAGAAGAAATTAAAATGAATATGAATGAATTTGAAGATTTAATAATTAAAGAAGAAATTGTTATGATAGTTGGTTTACCAGAAGACGTAGAATTAGGGAGAGATGGAGAAGTGTTAAAAAGAGAGTGTATCTCAAACAATCAAGACCCTTTAAATACATTAAATGAGGAAATGTTAAATGAAAAGCAGGAAGGAAATAAGCTAACAAAAAGAGAAAATGAAGTAAATGTGGATAAAGAAAAATGAATTAAAAATACAAACTTCTAATAATATGAAGATAAGATTTACTCTTAAGGTGGGATTTCGTTGCAACGTCCAGCGTTCGCGGCTGGTCGCGACGTTCGGCAGTCAAGAACTGTTCCTAATGATTTTTAACCGGAGTGATTTCGTTGAGGCGATGCGTCTTGTCGGCTCGACGGAAAGACGTCGACGGCTGCGTCTCGACTGCTGGAATAGCAGTCGAGACGCGAACGCCTTTAACAAGCGCTTACGAAAATAACAAATTAAGTTAAAATTTTTAAGATTTTCACTGAGATTTAATAATTGAAAATGGCACAGAAATTCTCGCGTATTGATAATTAAAAATTGATTGAAATAATGCGTGAATATCCATGCTTGTACAATCACGAACAGAAAGATATTAAGGATTTTTAGATTAGAGAGAATCTGGTGAACGTGCAGGCCAAGAAATCAGCCCCCTCTTCCAATCCATCTGTTTGGAAATTATGTATTTAAATAATTTCGGCAATTTAATCCAAAATGCGCTGGTGCACCATTATGTTGAAAAATAATATTTCTTCGAATATTAAGTAGGATATTTTCATGCAATTCTGGTAGAGTATATTCAAGAGAAATGCTAGACACATGACCATCTAATGGTACAGGCAGTAAATATGGTCCTACTACATAATTATCAACAATCCCAGCCCAAATATTAAGCGAAAACTTCCATTGATGATGTAAACTATGAACGACACGAGGATTTTCTTCGCTCCAAATGTGACTATTGTGTGTATTAAAATAGCCATCTTTTGTAAAACATGCCTTATCTGTCCATAATACATTCCTAGGAAATCTTGGTTCATCAGTAATTTCATCCAAGTACCATTCGGCAAATTGAACTCTGTTGGGATAATCAGCTAGAACTAAAGTTTGAACTTTTTAATGTGAAACGGGTGCTTCTGATATTCCTTCAATACCCTCCATACAGATGTGCGACTTGTGTGCATCGTCTGTGCAATGGCACGAGTACTTGTTTTTGGGTTATTTTCAAAGTGTTGAAGAACTTGGTCCTCAAAATTAACATTTCGGACAGTGCGAATGGCTCCTGAATCTCTTTTCTTTACTTGAAATTCACCAGTATCTCGAGGACGCTGAGCCAATCTTGAAAATGGTGTATGACAGGGAATGTGACGCTGCAAATATCGCTCCGCATAAATTCGCCTTGCTTCATTAGCGTTACCGTAAGCTGCTCCATAAGCAAGATGCATGTCTGCTAAAAATGAAATTGATCTTTATTTATTCTAAAAAAACTACGAAACTTTTCATCATTGGAATTTAGATGGCTTTTTATCAGTGTTTGATAATATCCTTCTTGGTTCCGTAATTTATGAGGGTTCCGTAATTTATGAAAATGTAATGTTATTAGAGAGTTTACGGGTAGATAGTAACAGGCTTGTATAATCATCATCTTCATCTTCTTCTAACAAAATTAATGTAGCTAAAGTTTTCTTATCCATGCTGAATAAGCGTTTCAGCTCGGAGCTATTAATGAGTAGAACTGCCGAAACGCACAGGACAGACGATTCAACGAAATCAAGGCGATCGTAACGGCTAGCCGTGACTGCCAGACGTCGCGGCGAGCCGCGTACGCTGGACGTTGCAACGAAATCCCACCTTTATTTGGATGAAAAATTGTATGTAAAAAGCGTAAGTCTATCGAATCGGAAGAGCAAGAGCCGTATGAGTGTTCCGAGTGCGGAAAACACTTCGGGATACTCAAATCTTTTAAAGCGGATCGACGTATTCATTCGGGTGTTAAACCACATGAGTGCACCGAATGCGGAAAATGATTCTTTAAAATCAGCAACCTTAAACAACATCGACTTGTTCATTCGGGTGAGACACCTTACAAGTGTCTCGAATGTGGAAGATGTTTCCGGCAACGCAGCAGCCTGCAATACCATGGACTTGTTCATTCGGCTGAGAAACCTCATAAATGTCTCGAATGTGGAAAATATTTACCCAACAGTCTGAGAAAATATCAGTGTGTCCATTCAGATTCATTAAAGAAAAGTGAATTAAAAACAAACTTCAAATAATAGTATGAATGAAAGTGTAAACACAAATAAGAATGAATTAAAAATACAAACTTCAAATAATATGAATGAAAGAGTGAATATAAATAAGATTTACTCTAATTCGGATGAAGAATCGTATGTAAAAAAACGTAAGTTTATTGAGTCAGATGAGAAAGAACTATATAAGTGTGCCGAGTGCGGAAAACACTTTGGGATAGTCAAATCTTTTAAAGCGCATCTACGTATTCATTCTGGTGTTAAACCACATGAGTGCACAGAGTGCGAAAAACGATTCCTTAAAATCAGCAGCCTTAAAGAACATCGATTTATTCATTCGGGTGAGAAACCTTGCAAGTGTCTCGAATGTGGAAGATGTTTCCGGCAACGCAGCGGCCTGCAATACCATGGGCTTGTTCATTCGGATGAGAAACATCATAAATGTCTCGAATGTGGAAAATGTTTCCGGGTACCCAACAGTCTGAGAAATCATCAGTGTGTCCATTCGGATCCATTAAAGAATAATGAATTAAAAATACATACTTCAAATAATAGTATGAATGAAAGTGTAAACACAAATACGAATGAATTAAAAATACAAGCTTCAAATAATAGTATGAATGAAAGTGTAAATACAAATAAGAATGAATTAAAAATACAAACTTCAAATAATAGTATGAATGAAAGTGTAAACACAAATAAGAATGAATTAAAAATACAAACTTCAAATAATATGAATGAAAGAGTGAATACAAATAAGATTTACTCTAATTCGGATGAAGAATCGTATGTAAGAAAACGCAAGTTTACTGATACAGATGAGAAAGAACTATATAAGTGTCCCGAGTGCGGAAAACACTTTGGGATACTCAAATCTTTTAAAGCGCATCTACGTATTCATTCTGGTGTTAAACCACATGAGTGCACCGAGTGCGGAAAACGCTTCTTTAAAATCAGCAACCTTAAAGAAAGTCGATTTATTCATTCGGGTGAGAAACCCTACAAGTGTCTCCAATGTGAAAGATGTTTCCGGCAATCCAGCAGTCTGAGAATGCAGCGACTTGTTCATTCGGGTGAAAAACCTCATAAATGTCTCAAATGTGGAAAATGTTACCAGGTACTCAGAGGTCTCAGAATGCATCAGCGTATCCATTCGGGTCTATTAAAGAAAAATGAATTAAAAATACAAACTTCAAATAATAGTATGAATGAAAGTGTAAACACAAATAAGGACGAATTAAAAATACAAACTTCAAATAGTAGTATGAATGAAAGAGTAAACACAAATAAGATTTACTCTAATTAGGATGAAAAATCGTATGTAAAAAAGCGTAACTTTGTGAAGTCGGATAAGAAAAAGACGTATAAGTAGGGTTACCATAATTTGTTTACCCTAGATCCGGACATAGACCTTAGGGGGGGGGGGGAGGGTTAAATAAACTATACAGCTATTATAATAAGTAGTAGTTCTTTTGTTATATATTCTTAAATACAATATTATACAACATAAAATAACAAAAGTGTTTACATATTTTTTCTGAAAATTTCAACTTTTTTCTTTTGCTTTTATAATTTATTTATACTGCTTGGTCCAGAGACACTCTCTTCTCTTCTTGCTTCATATTTATTGGATGATCTGACTTTCTTCAGAAATGGCTTGTCATTTTTAATTTGGTCATGAAATTCTGTGCACGACATTACAGAATTTGCTTTAATGTAAAGTAGGTCTCTTACAACTGATAGAGGCAGTCTCCCTCTTTCAGCCGTTCACACTGACCCCGTCATTGAAAAAATACGCTCGGCTGGAGCTGAAGTTCCAGGCAAACACATGGCGAACTCTACAACTTTATAAATGTTCGTGAAGGAAACATTACTCTTCTCAAATGCTTGGAATATTTGTTTCCATTTTTCACAGGTTTTGGGGGTGTCTTCCTTTGGCAGGGAATCCCATGCTGGTTTTAGAGTGTTTACAATTGGGATTAGTAAGGAGCGCTCATCAAATAGTGCATCTACATTGTTGGAGTCCGGTATAACGCTGGCTACAGTTAAAGCGCTGTCTTCCATCTCATCCCAGGTGGGGTAAGTTTTCAGAGTTAACCATTTAAAGTGGTTAGCCTTGTCAAAGCTGTTTTCCCAAAGCTTCAAGTGTTTTATCGCAGCTTGGTAAAAACCTTCCACACTGTTAAGAAAGTTGTTATCAACGCTTTCCTCATCTGTTACCTTCTGTGGATCAGCTTTGCGGCAAACGGTATAAAGTCAGCTGACTTCCTTTCTTCCAGTTTTACAACTAATTCTTTGTACACTTGAGATGCCTCTGTTGCAGTAATGAAATCAGACTCCACTTTAAGGATAGACATTTGAAACATTTGCAAGCTCCCATGTATAAATGTTAAAAAAAGTTCATTCACTGGATCTCGAAAAAAACGCATACAGTATTGCAGGGCAGTTTTCAATTGTTAAGAAGTACTATTTCGAAGGTTCTTCTTTTAGTTTATCAGTAAAAACACATTTGCGCTTAGGCATTTTGCAAAGTTATAACTACGCTTACACGCTAAAATTATACTTTAAACACTAATTACACAAACTAACAAAAAATTGACTGCTGTTTGGTCTGAGACACTGACACCCGGAGACTGACTTGAATATAGGCTAATATAGTTTACTTTTAAAAGAGTGAGTACAGTGTGACCAACCTATGGAGTGGCGAAGGGTAAAATTTCTCGATGTTGCCACTTTTTCTATTTTTATTAATCAGATCGGGACATTTTTCAGATCCGGACAAAAACCAGACAAATTTGTTAAATCCGTTCCAATTTATTTATAATCTTTATTGATTTTTTAATAAAGTCACAAAAAATATATCCAACACAGGACTTTTAGGATCTTTTTATTTGCGCGACTTTCTCTCTTCAGTCCTTTCCACTACTGCTCTACTCTACTACTGGCTACGGTCAAAGAATATCTAACAATCAGAATGCAAACTCTCGGTCGGCACCTTTCATCTATAGCAGTGTTTCTCAACCTTTTCGAGGGACCTGCCCACTTGATAAGGTTTGCTTCAATGATCGCCCCCATACACTTTTTGAATGAAAATTGCATGTCCAGTCAACTCAAAAAGTAAAATTGTGGATTTTTCACCCGGTACATTCCTCTATAGTACATATACGCTAGGTTTAATTAGTGTGAAAAAGTGAATTTAGAAACAAAAAGAAAAGAAATAACTTTATTTTACTTTTAACTTAAAAGATATAAAGAAGTACCTATATTAAATTTAGAGTTTTAATGAGAACCTTGAGGTTGATGACTTTTACATAATTTCGTAATATTAGGTTCTAACTTATTGCTAGTGAGGTAGAGTCTCAAGTCACCACATTCGCAGATTTTTAACCGGCTCCTTTGCGTTGCAGGTGCGTTACAGCGCTAAGTCCTTTTTTACTAAATATGAAGTTGGCCATAATTAAAACTTTGATTTCTTTCCATAATGGCTGGATATGTTTCATTGTTTTGTAACCAAAATTCTTCCAAAGTATTTTGTTCAAAACAGACTTTTGCCTCAACATTTGCCTGCAAATCTACTAATATTTCTTGAATACTTGATGGTACTACAGCACATTCAGTAGTGAACGGATTAATTACCCAATCGGGAATATAAATGTCTTCAACATCTTTAAGTCGTAGTTTCATCTCCGTTTTTAAAGAAAATGATAATTAATTGATTCCAAGTGCTTGATTACACTAGCCACTGGACTTCCGTGTGCAGTAATAGTCGCTCATAATCCTCGTTATTTTCATGGCATAATTGTCGAAAGAGTCTATCATTAAGGGGGTGAGCTTTTATTTTGTTTATCAATCAAATTACCAGATTAATTGTTTTATGTAATCTCCCACCAATTGATTCTGCAACCAAATGTTGTCTATGAATTATACAATGAATTGTTAGGATATGAGGAATTTGAATTTTCAGCAACGTTACAAAACCACGATGACGTCTTACCATCGCAGGAGCACCATCTGTTGCACACGCTAATATGTTTTTTAAAGGAATTTCATTTTCATCAAAATATGTTCTCAAGCATTCATATATTTATGTGCCTTTGGTATCGGTGACTAGAAATTTACAAAATAGCATTTCTTCCATAATTTGTGCATCTTTTATGTACCTAGCGTAAGCCATTAATATTGCATCATTATTTCGCACGGTACTTTCATCTAATTGTATTGTAAATTTTCGTGTTCGAAGATCTTGAATTAGTTGATTTTCAACATCACTTGCCATTTCATTAATTCTTCTCGATATAGTGTCATTACTCAAAGGAATCATCGAAAATAAATTATCTGGTTCTACTGAAGTCATTGTAAAGGCTTCTTTTATAATGAGTTTTAATAATTCCTCTCCAATGTTGTGAGATTTTGCATTTCGAGCAATTATCCATGAAATCTTGTAGGACACCTCCAATCCTTTACTTATATTTGAAGTTGTTGTTTTAAATACATCGGTTATTTTGTTTCTTAATAAATGGATAATTGTACAAAATTTTTTCGCCCTTATAAGGTAGTCATCGCCCCCCAAAAGTGATTAATGAAATAATCGCCCATAACAAATGTAACATCGCCCCCTAGGGGGCGATATCGCTCACGTTGAGAAACACTGATCTATAGGAATCCACGTATTGTGACCTTGATGTCGGCCATATTGTTAAGAGCGAAAGAAGTTCGGACTCAGTTAAATCTAAAATCAGGACGATATTAACGTATAATTAAAAAAAAGTAATGAACGTCAAACACCAATATAAAATATGTACATATGATTATTTTATAGTAATTTTAAAGAAATATTTTTATCCCATTATGTATAAACAGTAAATAACGTTTTTGCACGATACAGTTGTTATGGTCATAGTGGAGTGAATATGCCCACTTTAAAAAGAATGGAAGTAAATTTCTACAAGACAGTTCGTGTAGATCATTATGGTTAAATAAAAATAAAACAACGATATAAAAAAGTATTGTTTTTATAATTGTTTCCTCCATACAATAACTTTTTTACAGGTATCTTTTAAATTTCTATTTATATATTCTAAAGTATAAAATAATTTAACTATAATGTAGAATTTTGTACAAAATGTTATGGGAAATAATGTACAGGGATGTTTATATTGCGAATTAGTATTAAATAAGTTCAAAAGCAATCTAAAACATTATATCTTATAGAAAAATCTTCAAAATTTTCCTTAAATTGCTGTTCCAAGGAGGCTATATAATAAATAAAGTTATCACCAGGCATTCTAAAATTTCCATATGTACTGCAACTGCTTGTGCTATAGGCTTTGAAGTAGCAGAATAGCGCAGAATCATCCAAGTCTGAATGTTTATTTGCGTACTCCAAACATATTGGGCAAGTATTTAGAAAGTTTTTGTGTAAGATATCGCTGGATTGATAATCTTTATCTCCTATAATAATCGTATTTCCTGGTGTCGAACTTTCTTCAGTTGACCTGTTGATTTCATCTTGTAACGTGTTGATACAGACTGTTTTTCTTCAGTGTTTGGAATATCAAAAGCACTGTTATCTGTAAGAAAAGTCACATTCTAACTTTATCAGATTAATTCATGTAATTATACGGGAAATACTTAAATTATCGACAACCTCAATTTCATCAAGTGATTTTGAATCTTGTATAAATGTGCTTGTTCTCTTACTTATCTATTATTTCTTCACTTTTCATGAAATGGAAGCAGTAATAATTGGATATTTATATTTACCCTGCACACTGTTTAAAGTAGGGGAAATGTCATTCAATGTGAATAAACAATAATTATGATCAAGTGCTATTGATGAACTTTGCATTGATGGAAAAATGGTTGGAATAGCATTAACATGTAGTGTGTTTTTAAGATCATTTAAAAACATCTTTTTTTCAAAATGAGCACCACATACTTTATGACTACGATGTAGTATTTCTGCATTTGCTATAAGACCTTTTCTCCCACATGCTGTGGCCCACATTGTAGCTCTACAAGGAAACAATATCCTTAATAAATCTATTTTGTTGGAAATAAGTCTATTTCGTTTCTTCTACATTATTATTTTTATTAATTGTTTCCACAATTACAATATAATAACTAAAACGTTGTTCTTTTATTACCTTTTTGCATCCTTCGGGAATTGAAAGAAACTTTCTTTCGATAACTATCTTTTATTTCGTCAGTTTTTTTACCGAACAAACGTGCCCCGTTTTCTTTGCTTTGTCCATACTATTAACTAATACTAATAGAAAGAAATTTTTGTTTTTAAAACCAAAATCTAGAAATTTACTATTAAATTTGTCAATACAGTATTAATTTTCACATATTTACCATGAAACACTATTAAAGTACACTCAAAATAATCTTAAAACTAATTAACCCCTTAAGGACCGATTTTTTTTTAATGTACCAAAAAAATCATTTTTTTTTTAATAATTAAAACTAACTTTTTGACATATTAGGAACCAGTTACAAGAGTACGTTTACAAGTTACTTCGGGCAAATACGTACCATAGGTATGAATACATAGTATAAATGTGTAAAATATTAGAGCGCACTATTCAGCGATTCGTGAGTAAATCGCAATTTGTACTGGAACGTACAAATGTGCCTGGCCTCATCTCGGGTATGGTCTTTTTAGACCGTACACTCTATCCCGAGATATCTCGGGCCTGGTCCTTAAGGGGTTAAATACACTAAAAGTCTTTATAATGTTCAAAATTAAATAATATCTAAATACAAACAAGAGAAAACTAAAAATTACTAAAACACACGCAAAACAGAATCTCCCTTTATAATATGGTGGACTAATATGCGCAGTAGAATGCGGAATTGCTTCCTAAGAAGCCGGAGTTGATATTCTGATTGTTAGATATTCTGTGATACGATTCTCGGACCTGCCAGCAGCACGTGGTACACGCATGCGCATTCCTCTCTTACAGCCTCCCCGTCTAGAGTGACGATACTGTCCGCAAACTCAAGTAAGTATGGTGTAATCTGCGGTACCATATTCTCTTCTGCAATTATTGCTCTTAAATCACGATTGACATCATCTGGAGTACGCAATTCACATTCAAACGTAAGGTAAGCTGCGATGAATCCAGTCGTTTTACATTTTACAGTATTCATGGCAAATCTTATGCTGAGTAACTTGTCAACCCATTCTCCATGGTTGTTTTCCACTAGCATAGCTAATTGTGTTTTTAGGTCCTCGTTCCTCTCTTACATATTTATATTTTGTAACTAAACATAGAGTGATATTTGTAGAAATAATCCCCATATGCATCCATGACTTATTTGAATATGTGTCAAAATATTTGGTTGTTTCCCGTCTTCTAGAATTACCTTTCCGCTTAGAACACACTATACCAGTGTTTCCTAAAGGTGTATTGACCGCCACCCACCTAAAGAAATCGACATTTGAGACGCACCTGATACAATAACGGTAATAAACAAATAATAAAAACAATTATATTGTTGTTGTAGCATTTTCATGCTAACTACGTGAGGGATTTATAAGAAAAAATCCAAACATTAATTGAAATTTTTATTTACTAAATATAAAACGAGACATATCAATGAGAAGGGTGTAATTCTTTCCTATTTCTTGCCATTACAGCTTCAGCATCGACTTCGGTCTTACGAGACCACAAGATGTTGTATTCCCCGATTTTGATGAAAGTGGTATCAATCGATAGGTATTAGTACACAATACAAATCTCTATAATATTAGGGCGCACTATTCAGGGATTCGCGAGTAAATTGCAATTTTATTTCGCGATTTAGGGCCACACAACTTTACGTTATCGGATAGTCACCCCTCTACGACCGCGCCTGGTTCTTTTTTTTATTAATTTAAATTAAGAATCAAAGTAAAACCGAAAAAGTGTGTTGAATTATTTGTTTTCAAAACATATAACAATAAAATATTAGAAGAAATAAAGTGAAATATTAAACATTTTGATTATATTAAAAATAAAAAGCAGTTGCGTCATGAGATTCGGACCATCTTGTTCCGCATGTGGAAGGCGGTTCGTGGTGAGTCTACAAGAGGTGCACAACCATTGACATATAAGTGGTGTGGCCTTGCATTGCGACCTAAAATCGCGATTTACTGTGGAATCACTGAATAGTGCGCCCTAATATTTTACACATTTGTACTACGTACGGATATCTATCGATTGGTACTACTTTCATTAAAATCGGTGAATACAACATCTTGTGGTCTCCTTGTTAGTCATTTTTAGTCGCAATGAATTTGATTCGTCCAATTTATTTCGGTATTTAGTTTTAATATGAACCATAGCTGAAAATCCTTCTTCGCATAAATATGAGGTAGTGAAGGGGATCAGAACTTTTATGGCTTCATCAAATAGGCAGGGTAGGTGTCAGCAACGGAAAGACAAAATTTCGTAAACTGTTTGCGGTTAAAAGACTTATTCAGCGATGTATCTTCTGATAAATCAATATGTCACTGGCTTTTGTTGATGATAAAGATGGAATGTTGTGAAATAGATTATATCATATATCATACTTCTCTTCTTCGACACATTTCTTCTACACCATAAGCTTTTTCATAAACGCACGAATTCTATCGTGAACTGCCAATATGTCGGATTCATTTGAGCCTTGCAGACACAAATTGAGTTCATACAACTTCGCAAAAATATCCGCCAAGTATGAGAGCCTGTGGATAAATTTTTCATCTAGCAAAGATTCAAGATATTCATTTTTTCCTTCTACGTAAACTGTAACTTCCTAGCGCAGTTCTATTAATCTTGTTAACACTTTCCCTCTAGATAACCATCGCACCTCTGTGTAAAGAAGAGATTTATGGTAACTACCCATCTCTTCACACAACTTTTGAAATAAACGTGTTAGCAAAGGTCTTGTCTTAATATAATTTACAATGTTCACAGTATTGTTTAATAGAGTTTTTAAGTCATCCGGCAACGAAGCTGGAACACCTTTTCTGTTGGTTTGGATGGTACCAGTTAAGTCGCATTTCATTTGCATTAATTCGTTAGCTGAAGGTAAACTGGTGTAATACCTGTCTGCGTACAGCTTGTATCCATCTGCAGTAATATTTTATGTCAATAAGCAAAATAGAGGACTTCCGGAAAAATTAAAGCGCGCAAATGTCAATGTATTTAAAACTTGTTATCAACGGAAAGGTGAAGTACTCGTACAGGTATGGAGAGTTTCGAAAACTAAAACGATACGAATGATCTCTACAATACACAATGCCACTTTGATTAACACGCAAAGAACATGTAGAAAAACTAATTGCACAATAAAAAAAACAGAAAGTGTATTAGACTATAACAAATACATGAAAGGAGTGGATCGGGTAGACCAATATTTGAGTTATTACCCTATATACAGAAAATCTATAAAATGGTCAAAAAAAGTTTGCATGTACCTTTTTAATTGCGCATTATTTAATGCGTTCCATAGATATCAATATTTCAATACAAAACAAAAGAGTCTTCGATTTCACGATTTTTTATTGAAAGTGTGCGATTCGTGGATAAAAGACCATGTTCCTGCTTCTGAGCAAAACTTGGAAGTTGCCACTACATCGCGTGCGTCTCATCATGATCTGATTGACAGACTTTCCGGTCACATAAAGCAATACCAACTAGTCCTCATTTCCGAAACGAATAAATGAAAACGAAGAAACTGCCATGCATGTTCCAAAAAGAAAAATGACAAACTTAATGTGCAAGTCTGTGGAGTTGCCTTACATCTTGGAGACTGTTGTGCTGCGTACCACACGATAGAGGAATACTAAGTACCAAACAAATGCAAATAAACAAATATATAAAAGAAGCAAATTTTTTGTTTATTTACATACAGGTATCTCAACGATTTGAAAAAGCTCCATAACTTGTTTATTATTGGAGATATTGGTCTTTTCCTTTTTTTAAAGTTATAACTGTGATAGTACCACACATTTTTAAAATATTGCTTATACAGCGTGTCCCAGATTTTAATACGCAAATTTCATCAGGACATAGTAGTCATAAAAATAACACAAAAGTTTTATATAAACATGGGGTCGCAACTCTTTTGTTTTCGAGATATGGCCATTCAAAGTTGGAAGAAAAATTTACATTTTCATTTCTATTTCAGCTATTTATAAACGCAGGAATGTGAATTTTTACAATAATGTACCACAGCCTAGTATATTATTTCCAAGCCTTAATTAACCCACCCCGGCGTACCTGAAAGGACAATTTCGGTTTTTCATTATATGCTTCGAAAATTTACTTACTCTGTTTCGTTAACAATTTCCTAGTGATTTCTTCCTAAAAGGTATCGTTTAAGTTTCTTATGTGAACAATTTTTTTAGAAAGATTTAATGTTTCAAGTTTATGTTGTTTTGCAATGTAAATAGCTAAATCAACATTGTTACATAGGGGGGCACATAAGAATATTAGAAAAGCTAAGGTGGGGGGCATGGCACAAAAGGTTGGGAAACACTGAACTAGGTATAGCCTCTTAACTCTGTCGCACATTCTGAGATCGAAATTCTGAATTCTGAAGTTCTAGTACAGTATACAGACAATCAGTAGGGACAGCTTACGTCGGTACCTTTGATGTATGCAAATGTTTGAATTCCTCTTCGTTGCTACTTCCACCGTACCATTTTCATTAATTTTAAGAATTTTGTATGGACCAAAGAATGGTTTAGCAGCTTTGTTACTTTTTGTAATATTCTTTACATATACCATCTTTCCAATTTTCCATTCTGTTTCTTTTACGTTTTCTACTTGCTTCGTTCGTGTCTTTTCTTTTCTCGTCTGATCCTTCTCTCTAATACGTTGATATAGGATTTTCATGCGGTCTTTATGCTTTTGGATGATATGTTGGTACGTAGTCGTGTCATAGAATATATCCATTGGATTTCTGGTCTTGGTGTGTCCCAATAATGCTTCCATTGGTGTCAGACCCGTCGGTACTGTTATCGTGTTATTATATGCTATAATAACACTTCTCATCCGTTCATTTACCGATTCGGTGGTGTCTTCTTCTAAACATCTTAGGTGTTCTATTATAGTAGAATGGAATCGTTCGACATTTCCTTGTGACTCTGGATTGTTGGCTGTCGTTACGTGCAAGTTAATTTTGTAAGTTCTCTAATGATTTCGTTATCAAATTCTGCACTTATTTCACTTGGCACACCATAGAATGAAAAGTAGGTTAATAATCCATTAACGATTTCATTCGGATTTTTACTACTTATAGGAATAGCTTGACCTACTCTCGAAAATGCGTCCACTATAGTTAGATATTTTGCAATGCATGTCCAATCGAGAATACATCTACAAATAATTTCTCTACCGGTGCTTCTGGGGTGTATGTTATTGGTAATGGTGGGACTTCTGGAGCTCTGTTGTACTTGCTTCTATTGCAAACTTCGCAATTCTTTATGAATTTAGTTATTATGCTTTTCATTTTCTTCCACCAATAATCCTTTTTCAAATGCTGTAACGTTTCTTCGATTCCTCTGTGGTTTGTTAGTCCTTGATGATGTTTAGTCAATATTTCTATTTGTTCTTGAGGATCATTTATTACCTTTACTCTCTTCAAGCATCTAATTACTCTGGGACCTTTGTCAGTCATTATTGTTGTATATACCTGACATAACGCTTGGTATAAGTCCTCTTCGTCAGTATAAATATAAAATGAACCTTTCTCTGTCATGTAATCCTTGAAAATTGTTACAATGTCCTTTTGAAAATTTTCTTTTGGCAGTTTTATCTGATAAATCGTTTTTTCATCCTTCTGCTCGAAGTAGATCTTCATTGTTTTCTGTTGTCCCCACGAGAGAATGAATTGCTTTCTTTTATTGTCAGTAGGTGTCTCACTAATTTCGATAGCTCTTCTCGGTTCTTGTGTTTGATTTGAATGTATAGTGTCGGAATCGTCATCCTTTTGATTTTCGATTGTGTCTGTTATCCTGATTTCCTTTTTTGATGCTCCCAATCCTAGGTTTTGTGGTGTCGTCGGTTGATCCAAAAGTCTTATAGACATTTCTTCCGCTATTCTTAACAATTCCTCATCGTCTATGTTTGGTAGTATTGATGTTTCGTCTTCTGATCCAATCATGTTCAACTGATCCAATTTAATTCTTGACAATGCGTCCGCATTCTTGTTCAATTTTTCTTTCTTATAAACCACTTCAAAGTTGTATTCTTCCAATCGGGTTCGCCATCTCATTAACCTCGAATTTGGTTCTTTTAATGACCATAACCAGACTAATGGTTTATGGTCGGTAAAGATTGTAAATTTGCGGCCGTTTACGTACGGTCTAAATTGCTTTATTGCGTATACAATCGCCAACAGTTCTTTCTCAATTGTCGAATACTTCTTTTCGGCTTCCGAAAGCGTTCGCGATGCATAGCAAATCGATTTGTCGCTTCCTATTCTGCCTTGTGAAAGCACTGCGCCTAACGCTATGTCTGATGTGTCGGTTTATAAACAAAAACGAATATAGTTTCTGTCACAGTATAGGGATAAACCAGTAGGGACGGCTTTCGTCGGAACCTTTGATGTATGCGAGGCCGAATTCGCAATATAAACAAAACGAGAGGTGGAGTTTGTAGAAATTTCACCAGAGGGCGCCAGTGTCATTTTAAGTTTTTAAAGCAAAAATTTAAGGTTTAAAGCATGATGCATAAAATTAACAAAAATCGTTACTTATGTACCCAGTTAGTAAATTAATTTTAACTATAAAAAATATTTTAAAAACTTTAAAATTTCATTTAAAATTTTACGGGATTAGATAAAAGTTGTTATAAAGTTAGGTGGAAGATAAGTTAGTAAATAAAACTACGATTTCTTATTTAACTACCCTAATTTTAATGTTTAAAAATATATGATGATTACATATTCTTCCAAATTATTTGCTTACGACTTATTTTTTGTCCTTTAGCAACATTTTTAAAGTTTGCATTTATAAATTTTAAGGTATAAAACAGTTTCATTCTGGAATATAAATTTATTAAATAGTTTATTGGAAACTTCTCACACGGGTGTTTAAATCCAACGCTTTTATAATCTGTTCTAAAATAATTTAAACAATCTGGTAGTAAAACATAATGCTCAATATTTTACTATTGAAAATATCTTCTAAAGACTTAATGTATAAATAAAAGTTATTATTAGGCATATAAAGATTACCAAAAATACTATTAGCTTCGGTTCATAGGATTTAAAATGACAATAATAAGTTGTTTCGTCAAGAGTGTCATATTCTTTTGCGTACTTTGTACATATGTTGCAAGAATGAATTTGGAGGCATTTTCTTGCAAGGTATCCAATAATATACCGTAAGGAGTTTTTCTCCAAACTATGATCGTGGCAGCCGACATCTTTAATTGAAAAATTCTCGTAAACTTCAGTTTCTTCTGGTGACATAATTATTTTTTCTTTCTGTATGTTTATATCTAATACTTTATCAAAATCAGGTAGACAGTTCTGATGGTCAGATTTAAAAAATTGTTGCGAAAAAAGTTTTTTGAACGCCCTTTGAAATTGTATACATGTTGGATTGAAAGAGTTTCCGCTTTGCTGTCTAACAGCTCCAAAGAAATTTTCTAAAGAATCTTGGGTGATTCTCCTCGTTAAGAGAAAATCAAAATTTCCTTTCAAATTATCCCACAACAGTATCAGACTCTTTATGTTTATCTGCCAACACTTGATGAATTTAATGTTATTTGTAACACATTTACCATCCTTATTTCGAACTTCTAAACTTCCAAATAAATTATACATTTCTTCTAAAAACTGAATTTGAGAAATTGTCCCTTTAAAAGGTCTGTTAACATTTTGTTTGCATTAACTGTTGACGAGTTAAAGATGTCAAATAATTTATCAATCTTTTCAATAAACTCGATAGTTCCATATGCGGCAGATGGCAAAAGATTGAAACGCACATAAGTACTTAATGCTGCCACAACAGTTCCACTCAGTACCTGTGTGGCCAAATAAACCCTCATCTTCTCTAAATTTGTAGAGTAGATATGTGCATCCGTTAATTTGGGAGCAAGCTTGTTTTGTTGCATTTTATCCCTCAAATAAAAATTTTCTATGAACTTCCATGATGTTTTTTTATTTTCAAAAATGAAGGTATTGACTTTTAAATTATTCCTCACAGTCTTCACTAAATGAGGAGAATCAAAAATATAAATAATTTTTTTATTTCTTACCATAAAATATGGGGTTGTTGGAGACATATCACTAACAATAATATTTACATTTAATCCAATATGACTCAATCTAATTATAATATTTTCTAATAAATCTTTAATTATATATGCGCTGCAAGTTGTATGTGACAGAACGTATGGTAAAGGTAATTTCCAGTTGCTTTAAATTCCTTTCACCATAAATACTAATGCATTTAAAGCTGGTCGCAAACATTTGTTGCTACCATTGTCTTCTAAGCCTACTTCATCCTTCCCTATGTTATAAAATAAATTTGCTTTTAAGGCCATCTCATCGAAACAGATGCTACAATTTTTTTCTTTGTTTGGAAATGTAGTGACTTTGTTTCTTAGTGAATTAAATACATTCTCATTAATACTACATTTAAAATGTATTTTTTCGGTAAACCTATTAAGGGTTCTTTTTGTTGGCAATATAAATATTTTACTTAATCCCCTATAAGCCTTTGGTCCTAAGTAGTACAATTTTAGACATATTTCCAAAAATTGCTTTGTATACCGCCTTTGACTGGGGCGCTTTGAATTCAAGTGTGCTTGTAACATTACAAAATTTGCACATGATGGTGACAGAAACCTCTTACACATTTTTTTAAATTCTTCAATAGAATTATGTAAGTAGACAGGTTGTGAAATTTTTCGTTGTTTTAATAATTTTGCTACTTTATTTGTTAATGTATGGACACGTTTTTTCAATTTCACTGCTGTGGAAGATTTGTTTTCAAAAAGTTTAGGTGTCTGTATAGCCTTACTACGAGTAGTAGACCCTTCAGCACTTGCAGTTCCACAGTCTGATTTTGCAACTGTAGACTCTATTACAACATCTGTTTCCATGTTTGTATCAACATATAAAGGTTGTAAAAGCGAAGCGTCAACGTTTTTTACATCTACATGACATGCACTGGTAGATGGTACTGGATCATTTGATTTGGCTACATCTGTATCTATATCTATATTTGTGTTTTCTTGTTGTGTGGATACTATTTTATTATCTATAATTTTTATATTATATGCATTAATTAATACTAATATTAAGCTATTAAAAAAAATTACCTGTTCTGCTTTCTTCACTAGGTAGATTTAGTGTTGGATAACTAGATTTTATTAACCTACGCATTGTTGTATATTCTTTTAAGTTTTTTGCATACATTTTTTCCTCAAAGTGCAAACTGCATATGCGATAATAGGCACATGAAGATAAAGTTGATGTTAATTTTAATAAGTAATGGCATTTCGCAGCATCAACCCACTGTAAGCATCTATAAAATCAAAAATATTCTATGAAGTTAATTATTGGTAATAATTCAGAAAGTAAAAATAGTTAATACATGTAGGATTTTGCATAATTGAATATGTTCTTACTTATTTATATCCTTCGGGAATTTATGGAATTGAATCCCTGGCGATTGGGAATTTGATTTACATCCTTTCACAACGCATATATAACTCATTGTAACTTTTGTCCGTGCAAACTGTTTGTTAACAATCCAAACTAAGACAGAAAACACAATTTAATTAAAGAAATCAAATACATTGGTAGGTATTAATACTTACCTAAAATAATAAGTAAACAAACAACAAAACTCAGCAGAAAACAACAATAAACAACAATCAACAACAACCCACCAATAAACAATAACTCCACAAAAACTCAAAAATAACACTGCTCTAATAATTCACTTGCTAGACGCTTTTCTGACAATGAATAAAATCAAAACAAATCGATTACAGCGTTGCTTGGCGCTGATGGCGGCACTTGGAACTCAACCCCTCATATTGACATGCGCAATGGTTTTCGACCACTCATAAAAAAAGGCATATGTCCCTACTGGTTTATCCCTATACTGTGTTTCTGCTTGAATTAATCTCTTCCTGTTTAGTTATGTACTTGTTTTTGCTTATAAAATTAGGTTTTTATCATTATTTTTTTATTAAGGAGTGACACATACTAATTGTCAAATAATACGGCGCGAACCTACTACGATATTTAGAGGTTTTCTGAACATAAAATTTTGTGCACTACTGCATAATCGTTGAGTTTCTCGAAATAGGTGCATGGTAGGACATCGTATGTTAGTAACTTTTTTTCGTATTTTTGTCTAAACATTCCAATTTTGAGATCAGATTTTCAAAAAATTATCAACAAAAAGAATACGGGACTTTAAATGCGCTCCTTAGCCTCGGTACCAAAACTTGTTCATCGTAGATCATTTTGGTTACCATCACCATATTTCTTATGTAAATAATAGGGGATATTCCAAAATTCAACATCCTACTGTGTAGGATAAGTGAAATAGTTTTAAAAAAACACACCATGAGTATTAACTTCAAAGAGCTGTAGCTCCTTCGGGAAGCATTTCCGGACACATGTTCATATGAACTTTTCTTCATATCTTTTGTTGTAGAATTACCCCCTTTAGTATATGAACGTTATTTCCGGACACCTGTATATACAGGGTGTCCCAGACCACCCGTACCACCCGATTTACTCGAAAACTATACGTCCTAGGAACTTGAAACAAAAAATTGGATACATAAATAGGGTATAAACTTTCTTATGAGTGGCAAAGGAACATCTAATATCAACCGGAACTATGAATAATGGAAGGTCACTTTATAATTTGATACATGAAGGGGGGTTAATTTTGGTATTGTTGGAAAGAGCTTTTCAAAAGAAATAACTTTTATAGGAAGCATTTTTTGATATTATTTACTGTTTTTGTTCAAAATCGCTTTCAAAATTTCGATTTTTTACTAGTGTTTTTTGATATCACCACTAGATGTCGCGGTCGGCAATTTAAAAAAATCAAATTGCTTTATGTCATTGGGCCTAAGTGTATTAAGTTATGAAGTCTAATTAAGGGTATTACATTATTTTGTCGTATTGTTAATAAATTTATTCCTTGTGACTTACTATCGCTCGTCATTTCTAAATGTAATCAGGAGTAGAGAATTTTCGATCCATCTTTTCACCAGGAAGTAATATGATTTGAATTAAAAGATATCTTCTGCACTTAACTGGTTTATTATTATAAAATAGCCTTATATGTTTCGACTTTTAAGTCATCCTCAGAGGTAACTACAAATTAATATAAAGATAAAAAATAAAAATAAAAAAATTTTTTTTTTTGGTTGATAATTGAAATATTAAATTATGTCAAATGTACAAAATTACTGTAGAAACTAAGGTAAAATGAAGCATTGGTAAAGTTATGTTAAAATTAAATACAAAATTATCAAAAGTTAATTAGAAAAATTTTTAAAATTAAGCTTAAGTCTAAAAGTAATGTGGTTTACAAAAAATGTTTACTTACTTAGTCTAAAATTGTTTGATTCAAAAAATGGATTAACATTGTTCAATTAGAATTTAAGTTTTATAACCACTAATACACACAAGTAACCGTAATAAAATCTTAAAGCAGCACGAGGACATGTAACAAGTTAAAATGAAAGTCGGAAATGGAGGCAAGTATAAAAACTGGTTTATATTTTAGTGATTTTTAGTGATTTTTAAGTTTATCGTTGTGAGCAAAGGAAATAACCTGTTATTAATAATTCGAATTTGAAAATATCAGTAAAATTAGATTTAATGGTAAATGTTAATACAGGGATATGGAAAGGTCGTTATAACTTGAAATGATGGTAAAACTTGAAAAATGGAGAATGGGAAGGGAAGTTTTAAGGAAAGGGGGGTTTAATTTTGGGATGGGAAGGTTTGAGACCGCTAGGGCCCCAAACAGTGTGGATATCTTACGCGGTCTCGGAAAAGATATCCCTAGGCTGTTTGGGGATAATTTTTAAAAGGATTTCGAAGGAATTTGTATAGGGGTGTTTTGTTCAGAAGAACCTGATCGTTGAGGCATTCTAAGTCTGTGTTGTTTTCTTTAAATTTATCTATTTCAAAGGCTTCAAGCAGATTAAGTTTATAGCCTTTGTTTTGTTTATGAATAAGTTTAACATTTTTCTGTTCATCAAAATCATGAATTTGAGAATTAAATTCTCTATCGTATCAAGCGAAAAAATCGATCAAGTTTCATAGCCTACTAATAAAAAAATAAAAACTTGATATTTTATACAAGATTTTGATAAATTCTCTTATATCTTGAAAACCTTAACCGATAGGTATAGGGACATGTATTGCAAATTTGTAGAGAATTAAATTCTCTATCGGATAGGCTAATAAAATATGGGGTGTTCCATTTAAAGTTTTCGACTTTTTTGCAATTGAATATGGCAGAACGGTAATTGTCTTTCTGACCAACCTGTACATGTAAGAGCGCTGGGGGTAGTAGCGCTCTATTTGGCAATGTCTGGAGAGTAATCGTACCAGTTATTAATTTTCTTGCTTTAACAGTGACTGAGAAATGTGATTTTAAACAACAAGTTGAAAATTAAATTTTAATATGTCACTCGCACTTAGACGGTGGAATTTAAATAAAACAAAGTTTTTGGCTTTGACCGGTTTCGGATTTTCTTTAATCCATCCTCAGAAAGCTACCTAATACATTGTAAAAACAACAGATGAAAAATTACAAAATGAACTCAAAAACTTTTTTATATAAAATGAAAGCATGATAATAAATCTATTGAAAACATATTAAAATAATCAAAAATACACTTACGTCACTATTAAAATACTGGAAAAATACAATAAGATTTCATTTGAGGTGATATTCGCACAAAGACGAGAACAATTAATATAATACTAGAAAAATTTTTACAACGCTGTTCTTAAGGAACAAATACGCGGGATAATAAGTAAGGTTAATACGCATTAATCTACAATATGGCGTTTGACGCCATCTATTATTTATTGGAAAAAATTAAAATCGGAGGGAAGAGGAAAAGTTTCGAATTAAGGAATTTCTGAAAAATGTAGGAAAATAAGGAATGGTAAAGATAGGATGGGATTGTAGCCAAGGAAGCTCGGAAGTTGCGACAAACAAGTTGCTACACTACTTGTAATCCTCGTTCTTCCGGCTGAAAAGGTGGTGTGAGTGGTAATAATGTGTTGTCATTGTTTAAAGAATCTTAGAGAAAAATGTAAAAAATAATTTGTCTTATGTCATATTAAAGTTAAAATAGAGGAGAATGGAGAATCTTGAGTTTTGGAATTTGAAAGGAGGAAAAAGGGGGAAATGGTAGGGATGGGATGGGGTTGTAGCCAAGGAAGCCAGTAAGTTGCGATGTACAAGTTGCTACTTCACTTGTAATCCTCGTTCTTCTGGCTGAGAAGGTGGTGTGAAAGGTGTTTTTAGGTTCATGTATAGTGGTTTTTTTGTCATTTGAATTTGTTCGTTTAAGCAGACATGTTCGGGAAATTTTTTTAAAAATTTGTTGATTTCATAATTTTCTAGAATCTCCACAAGATGTCCTTTATTAGTCTTGTGTAGAATAACGGCATTGGTATTGTCATCGAATTCGTGTTCTATGTTGAAAGTAAGGTGTTTCCCGAAATTTGAGTTATTTCTTGTTTTATGTTCCTGTAATCTCTGTCTTAATTTTCTCCCAGTTTGGCCGATATATGTAGCTGTGCATGACCCACAATTTAGTCTATAGATTCCGTTATCTTCCAATGTTTCAATTTTGTCTTTATTGTTTATGAGTAATTTTCCTATTGTATTGTTATTTTTATATGTGAGGATTATGTTGAATCTTTTAAATATTTGTTTTATTTTTGAACTTATGTTTCCTGGATATTGTATTGATCGAAAAATTTTTGTATTGGTTAATGTATCATTTATTAAAGTTGTGTTTTGTTGGATATTGTATTTGTTTATTTTTCTCCTTATGAATTTATTCATTATGTGTTCTGGAAAGTGATTATTTCTTGCAATCTGTTTAATTATGTTGATTTCTGTTTCAAAATTTTCTTTTGTGAGGTTTGATGTTAAGGCTCTGTTGAGTAGTGCGTGAAAAGTTGAAAATTTATGTGTATGGTCGTGATATGAGTCATAAGGAATTATTGTGTCTGTTTGTGTTTCTTTCCGATAAATATTATATATTAATTTTTCTTTTTGTTTCTCTATTGTTAAATCTAGGAAATTAATTTTGTTGTTCTGTTCTGTCTCTAATGTAAAGGTGATGTTATTGTGTAGTGTGTTAATGTAATTAAGAATACTGTTAGTTGGGTTTGAATCGGTGTTGTCAATGATGGCAAAAACGTCGTCAACATATCTCCTCCATAATATGATTTTTTGATTATGTGGATTTTTAGGGTTAATAATTAGTTCGTTCTCTATTTTATTTAGAAATATATCATGGTAGGACATCGTATGTTAGTAACTTTTTTTTGTATTTTTGTCTAAACATTCCGATTTTGAGATCAGATTTTCAAAAAATTATCAACCAAAGAAAATACGGGACTTTAAATGCGCTCCTCAGCCTCGGTACCGAAGCCTGCTCATCGTAGATCATTTTGGTTACCATCATCATATTGCTTATGTAAATAGTAGGGGAAGTTCCAAAATTCAACATCCTACCCTGTAGGATAAGTGAAATAATTTAAAAAAACCACATCATGAGTATCAGCTTCAAAGAACTGTAGCTCCTTTGGGAAGCATTTCCGGACACATGCTTATATGAACTTTTCTTCATAATTTTAGCTGTAGAATTACCCCCTTCAGTATACGAACGTTATTTCCGGACACCCTGTATGTGCATTAGTCAACTTTGGAGCAAGCTTATGCTGCTACACTTCATCTCTTAAATAAAAATCCTCTATAAACTTCCAGGAGGTTTTTTATTATCGAAAAGGAAGGCATTAACGGAAAAACAATATCGGCGGTAGGATAATAAAAAAGGAATCGAAATTAAGGACAAAACCGCCATAAAGATGTAACCGTAGACACGTGTTTCGAACTTATTAGTTCTGATCAGAACGGTATAGCCAAGGAGCAAGGTGGAAACTCATTTGGGAAGACACAAGAAGGGAACACAGCCAGAAGACTAATCAGCAGAATATTGTAAGCTACATAATACACACAAGGAATTGTCCCTTCTTTAAATTTTCGATTGCATAAAAATTCTTCATCACAAATTAACAATTTGTAAAAATATTAATGAGATTTGATATAAAATAATGTATTTATTTAAAATACATCATTCTTGTAAAATTTGTCTTTTGTAGCTTACAATGTTCTATCAAAAACCCGTCGATTAATAATTAAATTTTATTATTGAGTAAAATGTCGCTGTATGAATGCATTTTTTATTATATTCCCTCTTTGGCGATCCATGATAGGAGGATCATCAGGCACAACACGTTTTTCAATTTCTTCATGTATGTTACGGATTTTCTCCCCAACATCTTGGGCTATATTATGCAACACTGCTGTAGCAGCTATAACTCTTATTGCATTAGTTTTGCTGCATTGTAGCGCCCCTCTTATGCACCGAAAGCGTCCTTTCCAAATGCCCAAGGTCCTTTCTACAACATTCCTGGTGCGAATATGGGCAGTATTATATCGGTGTTCCGGTTGACTTTGGGGATTTAATACTAGTGCATATAAAAAGTTGTTTTGTTGATGGACACTGTCTCCCAACAATATGCCTGTTAGCTGTTTATTTTCAAATTTCATAGTCACATGACTGCTGCTAAATATCCTGCTGTCATGTGCAGACCCAGGCCACCGTATAATAATATCAAATATTTTTAGAGTTGGGCCAGCGATTACCTGGACATTTAAAGACATAAATCCTTTCCTATTCCGAAATACTTCAGCGTTAGCTCCTCCAGGACTTTTAATTTCAATGTGAGTGCCATCAACACATCCTATTGCACCATGAAACCCACCAATTTCATAAAACTTGCTTCGCACGTTTGTTTTTTCCGCTTCTGTTCTTGGAAATTGAACGTATCTTCCATTGCATGGCAAGATTTCGTGCCAACAACTCTGACACTTCATTTATAATTCAGCAGGTGGATGCCTGACTAATGTGTACCAAATCCCCACACACCCTCTGTAAGTACAAGAAATAATAATACATTCAAGTTCTACTCTTATATTTCTATTGCAATAATAAAACATGTTTCTTATAATTACCTGAAAACTTCCACTTGCATAAAACAGCAGAGCAGTGCAAAGCTTTATTAGTGGAGGGATTGGCAAGCCACGGCTTGTTGCAGTGATATTTGGGTAAACCAATGGTAATAAAATAGTTTGGATTACCTCACGTCCAAATCTAAAACGTTGCACCAATTCTTCTTCTCGGAATGCTTCCAAGGGATTGCCAATATCCCTTAATATTATTTTAAAAACAAATTCATATGTATTTAGTTATTTAAGTGTATACAAATTGTTATTATTTACTTACTTTGGTGCCTGAACATGATGGAAAACATGCTCAACATGTTCCATAAAGCGCTCTAGGTCATTATCCATTTTAAAAGATATAAAAATATGAATAAACACAGAACGAAACTACTAATAATAATAAGAACTAATAAATAGAAAATAATAAGGAGAAGAATAACTAACTAATAATAAGAACTACAATAACTCCACTTAACTAAAATTAATAACTATTACCTATATAACTAGAAAAATTAACACAACTAATAACTACTATAAAATAACAAACCAATAGCTACCTATAAAAACACTACAACTAACAATAATAATCTAATAACCGCGAATGAAACCTGTGAAAGTGGACAAAGACAAGCGCAAAATGGTATTTAGGGCCAGATGAGTGCGCGCGATTACGCACTTAAGTTTCACTCACTTTTTACTAACCCATTGACGTAGCGTTAGGAAATAATTAGTCACTAATTAGTCCCTAACTGTTTCTGAATACCAAAGTTAGTGACTAACCTCAAGTTAGTGGTAACTTAGGGTTAGTGTCACTTTAGTGGCGTTTATGAATTCGGGCCTATGTCTTCTAGAATCTTGCTTCTTTCATTTCTTTGTTTAACAACTTGCTCAACTTTCTTTTGGCAATTTTTTTTTTCATGTGTGCCCAACACATTCTTGCCTTGCTTTTTGAACCAAATACATATTGAAAAGCATTTTGAATACTTTTCGCAGCATCACATACCGGGTGTCCCAACGGTCCGAAAAAGCTCCATAACTTGTTTATTATTGAAGATATTAACCTTTTCCTTTTATTTTGGGTTATAGCTGTAATGGTACTATACATTTCTAAAATATTACGACTTATATACTGGTGTCCCAAAAGTACAAAAAATACTATAGTTACTATTTTTTAAATGGAACATACCCGATTTTATTTTATTTTTGAATTCTATGGTAAAATACGATTCACTTTTATAGAGGTCGTTTTTGTCTAAACTGCCAGCAAATTTGATTTATGGCACTTTTTTGCCAGCATTTGCAAATGCAGTGGTTTGTTCAAAAATTGTTATTTTCAATATTCTTGTCTTGTTGTCCAAGTAATTAACTCCGTTTGATTGTTGAATTTTTATTGGATTTTTAAAATGTTTACTTAGCGAACTGTTTAATCGTATTTGTCTACAGCGATTTTTTTAAAATAATAAATTGAAAATGTGGAAGACTTATTCATTTTTAAATGGTAACCTCTATTTGTTATTATATTGGTCAAATGTTATTCTGATAGGCTTATTTTACTTTATTGTGGATGGAAAGTTTGTCAGAATAATTTTTGATCACTACAATAATAAATCGGGGGTGCCATTTGACTAATTTGATTCGTCATGTTTAAAAATTCTCAGTAAGCAATTGCGACTAAGCAGGTTGTTGAGTATAATGTCTGGTTGTGCAACAAGAAACACTAAAATAGTTTATAACACGTTTATTAACACAAAACACTATTATTAAAGTAACATGTAACGGCTCTTTTACTGTCCACGTGTAGGTACATTCTGGAAGCCGTTTTCGACTACTGTTTTCTTGGTTGCCTATACTATAATTCTTAATATCTAAAATCTACAATACCAAACATCCCCCTTTACGCAAGAACGTAATCCTTAAACCTTACAAGTTTTCTAATCGTACGTGATGACTTAACATTAATTACAGGTTTATCAATTACAACAGGACGCTCAACATTATTATCAATTATTTCGGTATCGGGACTCCTACAATCATCTTTATTATTTGGTACCACGTCATACCACATATGATACTTTGTCTATCATATGTTGATTTACTCTTCTTTTGGTTTTTAATCTGGTCTCTAAAAGCTTCTCTATACAGGGTGTCCGGAAATAACATTCGTATACTGAAGGGGGTAATTCTACAGCAAAAATTATGAAGAAAAGTTTATATAAACATGTGTCCGGAAATGCTTCCCAAAGGAGCTACAGCTCTTTGAAGTTGACACACACGGTGTGGTTTTTTTAAATTATTTCACTTTAATTGTTAATATTTAATTTTAATTGTTAATAATAACGTTAATTATTAATAAACATTTAGTAAATTTTAAAACGTGATCTCTTTGGAAATTATTATCCAATACGTGATAAATTATATTATAGCTTTTTCTCATTGCTTCTAAAAAAGAAGGCGTACAAAAAGTTAATTTTGAATTAATATACTCGTTCTGGGTGATAAACCGATTATCTTTATTTGTCCTATCAGGATTTTTATTAATTATGTGGGAGATACAGAGCTTGCATCTAAATTTAGAGCACGTTTTCCGTGCCACATAGCCCACAGCATAATTAAATATATTTAGTTGTAATTGATTACTTAATTTATTAAGTAATAGTAGTTGCAATGAATACTACTATTCGATGCAACCATCTTTAATGGTTTTCCCTCTACGTTAACCCTTAATGATCCATTCATAGAATCAAATAAATCGTCAAAGAATTGTAAAACTTGTGCCGTTTGGGACGCTTCTTTTGGCATAACAACTTTCCCATCAGCGCTCATCTCATCTGTAAAATTATAAACAAAAGAAGTAAGTGGAAGGTTATTTAACATTTACTATTATTACTTACTGTTTCTTGCAAATATTATCATAGTAGCTGCCATTGTAAACAGTGACAGAAAAGTATACATACACCCCGGTAAAACACCGTTTTACCGCATTTCAATCATTCACGCAAGTTAGAAGAATAAAAGATGAAACAACAAATTTTATAATATGAGATGAAAGTATAATGAAAAACTGCAGAATAAATTACGTGTCCAGCAACATTTATTAACAATAACGAAAAAAACAATTTTTTTTAACGCAGAAAAGTATAAATACACTTATTAATTATGTCTATAAGCAGGATCTCAAAAACATATTAATATTTAGTGGGGCCGCCATTGCTTTCAATTACAGCATTGATTCTGTTTTTCATGGAATGCACCAACTTTTTTGTGGTTTCTGCCGAAATATTATTCCATTCCTCAACTAATATGTTCGCCTATAAGTCGCCTATAGTCAATAGCCGCGTACTGACCAAGCGAGCGGCTTCGCGAGGCAGCCTCGGGCATTTGTCGCGGTACGCATGCCGCGCGAGGCGTCCTCGATCTCTAAGTTTTCTAATGCGAGGCTGCCTCGCGCGGCAAGTCCGAGCCACCGTGAGCATCGACGCTCAGTTTAACTCGAAGTCGAATAGAAACCGCGCGTGTTTATAGTTTGCCCGAGACCATCATGAAGCCGCACATTCGGAAAGTTATCGCTACCACTGCCTTTTTAATAATTCTAAGGCTTGCAAAAAAAAGAAAACAGAAAACTAAACGTTTTTGGATTAAACTCTTATACAAAAATAGATTACAGGCTGGAAACAGATTGTTTGAAGAGTTGTGCTTCGATGACTCAGAAAAAAAATTCACTCGAATGAGTAAAATCGAATTTGACAATCTGTATTCTCTCATAAACGCCAAAATAAGCAAGAAGGACACAAATTTTCGAGAAGCAATATCCGCTAGGGAAAGATTATTAGTGACGTTGAGATTTTTGGCCACTGGAGATTCTTATACCAGTCTACAGTATCTATTTCGTATATCAAAACAAAGGATATCGGTTATAGTTCCTGAAGTCTGTGATGCTATAATTGAGGTGTTAAAGGATTATGTTAAGGTAAAATAAAATTACATATTTTTATAACTTTTTTATTAATCAAATTAGAAAATTGGACAAACAGATATTTAATGATGAGGAGCTGGAGGAGGGGGAGGCATCGAAATTGGTGAGATAGGAGGAATCGGTGAGGTAGGAGGCATCGGTGAAGTAGGAGGAATCGATGAGGCAGGAGACATCATTGGTGAGGTAGGAGGAATCGATGAGGCAGGAGACATCATCGGTGAGGTAGGAGGGATCGATGAGGATGTAGGCATCGAATATGTAGATGGCGTCGATGAGAAAGAGGGATGAGACATACATCTTAAATTGTTGTGTTCACCATATGATGGAGTACAGTAACCATAACCACTGTATGCTCCTATGTCTGCATCAAAGATGATTTTATTTATTGCATTGTTTACGTATGCTAGTGTAATTTTGTCATATTTTCGCAACTCATTTCCTAGATGTAGGCCATACACAGTATAGGGATCATTCTTTTCCGGTATATTCTCGCTTGCACACTGTTGTAAAAGCGTTAATGCTTCAGATATGGCGTTATCAGTAAGATCATCACTTTCATTCATTTTAGATCTCTTTTTAGGTCTAGTTGACTTTTGTTTAGATCCTTCCGTTATCGTTGAGTTTAGAGTTTCATTTCTTTCTTCGTTATGACCGTCATCATTTCGACTATTATCCAGACTTGCATTCTGGAAAGATAGAAATTATTACTTAATTATTAATTAACTATACATTTCTGTACGTAGACGTTGGCAGCAAGGGACGTATATCAGATGGCGGTGTATTTAAAAACTCCAATTTATATAAAAAGCTCGAAAGGAAGGAATTGAACATTCCTTCGCCAGAAATATTACAAATACCGTATAAAATTGCAGTGCCCTATTTTATTCTAGGCGATAAAGCTTTTGCTCTCAATGATTACACATTGAAACATTATGAAGGTACTCCAGAAAGAGGTTCAATGGAAAGGATTTTCAATTACAGGCTGTCAAGAGCAAGAAGAGTTGTGGAGAATACCTTTGGCATTTTAAGCTCCGTTTTTAGAGTACTGAGGAAGCCGCTGCTATTAGAACCAGAAAAAGCTACGAAAGTCGTATTGACTACCATATACTTATATAACTACTTGCGTAGAGATCAAGCTTCCTCGCAAAGGTTGACTCTCCCAGGATCATTCGATGCCGAAGTTGAAGGGACAGTAATACCCGGCCGATGGGGACAGGATACAGAAATGTCATCAATGCTATCTATTCAAGCCATACCACGGCGAGGATCAACAAATATAAAAGAAATACGTTCACATTTAGGGAGACATTTCATAACAAACGGAGCAATTTCTTGGCAGAATAATTATCAGTAAATAATAGGTACTCACTTCTTCACCTAAAGTATCTTGTGTATTTCCTGGATGATTTCTATCTCCCAGAAAACGGAAGGCTTCATAGGCATACCAATTCGAAACATATATTTCACCACGACCTGCAGTATAAAATAAAAAAAATAATATTAGAAATTATATAAAAACCGGTGTAACTTTGGATATAATAAAATGAATGTAACATTAAATAATAAATACCTGATCCTGTGATTCCGCTTTTTTTTCTCTCGACTTTTCCCTCCTGTAAGACCCTAGTAGAGACTCCATTTTTTTCTTTAATTCAGCTATTGGAAGGTTCATTTCCTGGCTTATTTTTCTCCATGCATCTTCCCTTAGTCCTCTATTTGTGTAATCAGGACATTGCGCATCCCAAAGTCGTCTATAATCACCATATAGTTGTATTAATTTAAGACACTGTTCTTTATCCATGACGCACAACTAACACGCAACGAATAAGCGAGGCAAAACACTATCGTCTTGAGTCAGCGCGGCAAACGTACTGAGGCGCCTTTGAGCATCGACAGAAACCGACAACGCTCAGCTCGGGCCGCGGCACGCTCGGGCGAGGCACGTCTTGACCGAACGAACGTTTGCCTCGCGAGGCAGCCTCGCGAAGCTGCTCGCTTGGTCAGTACGCGGCTAATCACCATTCTCTATTTTTGTTTGCCGGAAGCATCTAATTTCTTTTTTACTAAAGAAATGGGTGAAGCCCACGGGAAATCACTTTCTCTAATTATGTTTTGTTTTAGTACATTTCTGATTTGATTATTAGTTTCTGATTTCGAAAAATAAGATTGCCTATAAGGTTTTTGATAAATCGGTGTATCATTTGATAAATTTCTAGCATGTTTAACTTTAGAAGTAAACGTTAATGGAATTAATTCGTCATGAATTATATTAGGATATTGATACAATAGATTTTTAATCATATTTTCTTATTCTGAATTTAAATGTTTAATTCGTAATCTTTCTTTTATTGCTTTGTATTGAATCTTTCGGATTTCTTGAGTAGTTAGAGAGTCATTGTTTATTTGAGATGTTACATCATTTTTGTTATAAAATGAATCGTCAATTTCATCTCCTTTCATGGGTTCAATTGGAATTTTTACTGGATAATTATTGAAATTAGTAATTTCCGTAAATGTTTCGTAATTATTTACTGTTATGATAGCATTAGGAGTTTCTACATTTTCTAAAAATTTATTGTGATTTAATAAAAATTTTCCTTGTTGTTTATTTACAGGAATTCTCATTATATGTGTCGTTCTTGGAGATAATGTTACTACAGGGGGTTTATAATTAAATGGAATACTTGCATAATTGGTTTCTAATTGTTTTGTTTTATAATTAATTTTGGCTTGCCTAATTTCCAATAGATCTGAACCTATAATTCCTTCATACTTATCAGAGATAATTACTATATTAAAATTGTAAAAAGTTGTTGGATCATTAAAAGTAATTAGACTTGGAATTTCATTTCTATACCTAATTGTGAGTTGTTATTCCGTGTATTGTTTTAACTCGATATGGTGCGTAATATATAAAATTTTGAAAATACTGTTCTACTAATTTTGGATTTATAAATGATGATTCTGCTCCACTATCTATTCAAAATTTAACATTATGAAGTTCTGACATTTTTATATAAGGGAGTTTTTCAAAGTTTAGAATATTTAATTCAATTGTGTATTGTCCGAGGCTGATTGACAAAAATTTTCAGATTCATCGCTTTCGATTGGCAGTTTTTCATTTTGATACTCGAGGTCTGTTTCTGATTCAGTGTCGTAATTATTAACGGTTTCCATATTTGGACCTAGTTTTTGGAAATAGTTACCGGTTTGTTCATCATAATAGATTTCTGGTTCTGAATGTATTACATTCATTTCTTGTCGTGATCTTTTATTAGCATTTTCTGGTGTTCGTCTAAAATGGGACACTGTAGACTTATCTACATCCATCGAAGTTGGTTTAGGTTGATTTACATGTGAATTGTTATAACTTTGATTTGGGTTGAATTGATTAAATCTTTGGGGATGATTAAATCTCGCAAATATGAGACGATTTTGTTGCTCATTATAACTTGGCACAAATAATGCTTTTTGTTGAACATTATTTCGTGGTGAAAAATTTTGAAAAGGTTTTCTGTTAAATAAATTATTTGATGGTATTGGTTGTATCATTCTAAAATTATTGTTATCTCCAAAATATCTTAAATTTTCAGGAGGTAAAATATTAAATTTAGGCGAATTATTTTCATTAATATGAGTAGGTTGTTTGCAAAGATATAACCAATTTTGACGTTCTAAAATTTTAGCTTGAGCTATCTCTAAATTTTGAGGACGTTCTAATTGAATGAATTCTCCAAAGTCTGGATATCTCATTAGACATCTCATATACGTTTGTAATGCTGTTCGTTTGTAAATGTTAGTTTTAATGAGACGCTCTTGGGGCTCATTCACTAATCTTAAGGTGGTTAATAGCAAATTTAAAAAATCTTTAATTCTGTTTCCCAAAGAATACGGATTTTCATTGTTCTCAGGTTTAACATTCATAAGGTCGTCGAGCAGACAATCCTCTGATCGTTGATCAGTGTAATTTAATTGTAGACAAGCTTTAATGTCTTGCCACGTTGTCAATTCACGCGAAGCTATCAAACTTAATGCCTCTCCTTCGAATCGACTTTTAATTATATTTATCAAAAATGAATTTAAAGGATTCTGATGATTTACATTATCGAAATAAGTTTGTAATAGATTTTCACAATGGTCAACAAACATAAGAAGAACAACTGGGTCTCCATTAAATTTTGGAATGACATTAACTTCAGTGGGTGTTATTGAAGCTCTGGTATAAGGATGTTGAGGAACAGGAGCTTGATTTACTCTTGTGTTATTCATTGTTAAATTTTGTAATTGTTCAATTAAATTCTCAATTTTGATTTAAAATTATGCCAATAATTAATAACGAGAGTTTACAAATTTATTTGGATTTGAATGACGTTTGTGTTCCTATTAATAACTTAAAATTAACTTACTGTGCTAGGTTCATTGATTTCTTTTGTGTGTTGGCTCTGGGAAAATTTATCCATTGGCTCGGGAATTGGGTAGAAGACGGCTGCTTCTACGTTGGGGGCGGCGAGTATGTTGCAGAACGGCAATCACTCTTTTGGGTTGAGACTCGGCAATTTGAGCACTAGTCCCTTGAATTGAACGTTCAACACTGTCTGGTTACTCGCTCTTACTTTAACGTTATTCATACGTTTTCTTTAGAATTTTATTTCTGTTTTCTCTGGCTTTGTCCATTTGAATACTATTTTTGGTTGTGTCTGGCTCTGTCCTGTAACAATTGTATTTCTTTTCTTTTCATACCTGAATTCTTGATTCGCACCTTATTATGGCAGACAACAAATTAATAAAAGCTCTCATCTAAAGACAACTTACTCTTGCACGTTTGCTGGAAACATTAGCAATTGGGAGCGATACCGATACCAATGAAGATCAACAGCACGTCTTTATTTTGGTGCGGGTCTCTAATTAAAGTAGTGACTCGATTATTTATTAATTGGTATATCTGCTGCCACCAGAAGCAGTTATTTTTGCGCTAATTAATTATTTAATTACCCTCAAAAGCGCGCGGTTACTACTTCAGAACCGTGAGTTCTTGCACTAAAGCACTACCAGAAAAGTGGAAATGAAACTCAAGTGTAAAACAACACTTAAACTATATTTACAAAACAATATAATAAATGATCAGTTAGTTATAACAAAAAAATAACCCTAACATTAACTGAACCAACGTTACTTTAGAGAGAGAGAGAGTAGACTAGGAATCCCGATCTTTATCTAATACCCTACTACACGGATGGTCCCTAACAGGTGATCACGAGAATTTGGCAAACAGACTTACTCTAGACTTGCGGATGATTGTTGCAATTAATCCTGATCGTCAATCTGGATTCCCCTGGTGCCTTCTCGAACTGAGTCGCTCGTGAATATCTAACACCTTGCAATGATCACACCACACCGAAATAACACGCGTCGCGGTTTATTTTCAAAGTCCTGAAGTTTGAATGCACCGAAGAAACGAATGCTGAGATTCGACTATGAATACTAAGATTCAAAGCTCGTGTCAAAGTTGTAGCTAAGACTTGGTTGAGATTCGGATTGAGAGTCCGATTGAGATTAACCAAAATAAAAAGATTCTCTCGCAAGTAACCTCGGTCCAAGGGAGGTGGTAATTCTGAGTTACTTGGGCGTACCTAACGTCTGGACAACCCCTCGCAGGGGGCCAATCCAGAAGATTTGGGAGGGCGTTTTTACAATAATCATTAACCAATCCCTAACGCACCTTACGTCGACACTTAGCCCACGGGACCTACCAAAAAGCCCCTGCCAACTAGCTAATTGCGAAAACCCTCACGTAATTCCCAGACCATCAACGATTACGTGAGCCAAAACCCCTAATTTCTTTTTTTGTTCCGCGAAAACCCATAAAATTGAGGATATATAACTTCCCTGAAAATTCCTCAAGTTTAGGTGTTTTTACCGGGCGTCGTAAACGAAAGACGTGGTTTTCGACTTTTCTACCAAACACGTTACATAACTCGAATCCCTAATGTGAATGGTATTTTTTCTAAACCCACAGTAATTCCCAAATTAATACATTATGGTACGCGCTGCCGAAATTAATATTATCTACACACCATTTCAAACGATTCATACCTAAATAATCGGTCTTATCGAAGGTGATTAATTTGACGTTCAAGATAATCTCCGCAAGGAAGCCGATAAGGCTTATTTCGGCATTAAGGCTCTCATCCGCAAACATCAAATGGTAACTTCTATACCATCTGACTCTTCTCCAACTGCTGCTCCTAAACTAAATAAATTATCCATTCCAATTTTCGATGGAAATCATAAAACTTGGCCTACATTTTATGACTTGTTTCGAACAATGGTTCATGAAACTGTTTCGCTTTCAAATGTTGCCAAGTATCAATATCTTCTTACTTCCTTAAAAGATGAAGCGTTTAACTTAATTAAAGGATTGCATGTCACAAACGACAACTATCTTATTACGTACAACACGTTAGAGGGTAGATATCAAAACAAACGACATTTAGCTACCATCTACTTTAACGATTACTCTTATTAAGGATTCCTCTAAATCAGGGGTCGGCAACCTTTTTCGGAGGGCGGGCCATTTTCAAAATACATTTTTTTGTGCGGGCCGCACGTTCAAATGTTACTTAAATAGTGCTTTTAGGTATAGAAAAAAATATTTTTTATTGATATGCTATAATAACAATAATGTCAGAACAAAAATTTTACATTTCTTAAAAGTGGAATAATATAAAATATATTAATATAAAATATTAAGGAAAATAGTTTGTTTCATTTTACCCATTCATTAAAATTCAATGCGCTTTTTGTTCTTGAATATTATTTGATAATTCATTTATGTCCAGTTCTATTTGGGACACTGAGATCCTCAACGAGTTTTGTAAATTTTCATCCGTCAACCTCGTTCTATATTTTGATTTTATGAAATTTATTCTTGAAAATGTTTGTTCGTATAAATAAGTACTTGAAAAAATACAAATCATTGATTTAACAAAATTTCTTAAATTGGGAAATTTATTTTCTGGTAGATCTGGATAAAATGCAATTAAACTATTTTCATGAAAATTATTTTTATATACACTGTTAGATTGCAAATCAATTAACTCTAGTTGTAAATTGTCTGGTGCTTTTACAATATCGAATTTTAAAGGATTTTCAAATATTTAATATGTTCATTTCTTTTGCATAAATATCTTGAAATCGGTAACGAAAATTTTCATCCAGTACTTTTAGTGACTTAATAAAAATATTCGAAGGACACTGTCATTTTTGTTTAAAAACGATTGCAAAGTAGGAAAATGACAATAATTATTCTTTTCGAATTGAGAAATAAACAATTTTATTTTAAGCTGGAAACTTTTGATTGCTGTAAATAACTCATTGATTAACTTTCCTTTGCCTTGTAGTGTAATATTTAATTTACTGAGGTAAAGGCCGCAGTGTTGTCAGATGCCATACTCCGCTACCCCCACCAACAGTTCAATTTTTCCCAGTTTTCGTCCCCATTTCCCACCCAAAAGAAATTGGATCTTCAATACTGTATATAAAATTAATTATAAATTTATAACAATCTGCGCCACCAAATAATTATGGTAGGTAACCTATGCAAGTTAAATTGAAGACGATCAAATCGAGAAACCTGTATTTGAGAATGCGCGACCCACCAAAACCAATGCATAACTATTTTTGTTTTATGTGTATAACAATACCCAATGAAACAAGAATTACTTATTAATATACTTTTATTTGTAATATTACCTTAAAATAAAACAAAATACAATAGCTACGATGGATTAAGTATATAAATTCTGAAATTCCCCCTCTCGGACACCCCCCTTGAGCGGACACCCCCCTTGGACGGACAGTTTCTCATGGAACGGACCGACTCTCATTTAATTTGCATTGCGTTAACTCTCCCTTGGACGGACATTCTCTTGAACGGACGCAGACACTACCAAGTGTTCTCTTAAACGGACAATTGCGGCGTGCGCAAACTTGGCTGTCTTCCTTTAATAAAAGGTTTTCTCTTTAATCGGTGTTTTGCCGACTTCAATATTTGCAAGGTACATGCGCAGCCTATGTCGTACCTTTTTGCTTAGCTTAAATGAGGGACTTCCCTGACTAACCGATATTTAAACGTTCTCATTTCTTCGGTCCATACGGGGTTCAATACTAGTTTGACGTCTATGCAGAAAAAGATATGCGGATGTATTGTACTTTGCAAAAACCGTTTGGGTCCAAGTAACCAAAGAAACAGTTAAAAATTGCTTCAGAAGTGCAGGATTTAAGCACGACAATATGCAAAGTGAAGACCAGCTAAATGAGGTTTTACATGTGATCCAGAAGATGACTTACCACTTAATGTACTGTGCAAATATTCTCAAATATAAGAACTTGTTCAAATTGACTTAATGATTTTTTAAAGCTGGATGAAATGTTGAGGACCTAGATTCAGGATAAGAAATTGAAAATCCAAAAGTGCAAGAACTATCTAAAGTTTCTGACGTCGATGAGGTTCCACTACTAGCAGAAAATATCCAAAATTATGGTGATAGAGTCTTTGAAGCTTCTTTCTAAATTAAAAATATGATTTCTGGCGCGCCAGTTTAAAGAAAAAGAGGAGACAAACAACAATAGATGATTTTTTTACGTCATTAGACTAACATTTAGTTTCATATTTTGTATTGTTACATATGTTCTATTGCATGTATGCATTTTGTATGTACTTTGTAAGTTAACAAATCCTTTTTTTGCAAGTTTTTAAAAAATGCCGGAATTATTAATTTTTGAAAGAGAGTTTCAGTCCCTTTAAGTTAATACTTACATCAATTTGTTAATACAGAGAGCAAGAATACTGCAAATTTTACTTAATAAGTGAATTTAAGCTTTAAATATTTTATTTATTTTAAAAACATTCACATATACGCTTTAAATATCCGATTTTTAAATATTTTTCATTAAATAAATACGATATTTACTTCGGATTTCTCTTAAGCGGGCACCCCTCTTAAACGGACAGTTTCGGTCGGTCCCATTGGTGTCCGCCCAAGGTAGATTTCACTGTCTATCTTTTGTCAAATGTTTATAATGTTCTTCAGCAGGTTCAAAATTGGTGCAGTTCTTATTTTCCATAGAAAATTTAGATCTCACGACACATACTGCATTTAAAGACTTGTCGGTTTTTATTTTGTTTTTTTATCTTTACATTCACTATTGAAAAAACTCTTTTAGCCTCTGCATTAGAATGCGGTAATGTTAAAATAAGCAACGCTAATTCTGTAATATTCTCAAAAATATATACATCTGAAAAATCCTTAATAGATTTTAATTCTAACCAGAACTCTAAACATAGAAGTTGTTCTAAATTTCGTTTTTCTTCCTCATCAAAGTGCAATGGCAATGCATGGTACTCCATGATTGCTTTATCGGTATTAATTATATTTTTGTACAGTTGCAGCATCTCTGAAATATTATTTAATATAGCAGTTTTATTTAAATGCAATGCTACTTTGGGAGTTAAAAATTCAAATTCACTAAATAATTTATCTTTAAGTGGCAACCTTACCAGCATTTCCTCAGAAACGGTAATAAAAAATGCTAAGATACCTTTCCTACACTCGTTTTTCTCCTCATCCTTTAATGACTCAAGTAAAGAGTTACATTTTGGGCCACAACATATTTGATCTAGTGGTAAAATATTGCTAGAGTGAATTATGTTACTTACTAAATATTTCTCTTTTAAAACTGCGGGTTTTAAAAAATGTTGGCCGAGTTGTAAAAATAATTTAATGCTTTATTTTTTCAATATATGAATTAATGATAATTTTGATTGAAACAGAACATTGAATTTGTTAATTAAATTTAAAGAATATTTAAGGAACAAGAAGTAACATTTAATTTGCTTGTATTTCAGGTTTTCTAAAATAAATATTAGAGAATTTAAATTGTCTTCATAAACTGCCATGCGGAAAGCTATTAATATATCCCAATTTATCAAGAGTCGTTCAATGGATTCATGTCTGGATAACCACCTAGTCAATGAATATTTTAAAATTATGTAGTGGTGTGCGTGGAAGAATGACTGTATTTCCTTGAACTGATCACAGCGTTTGGCACTGGCACCAATACATGAAAATACATTTTTTATTACTTCTTCAAGAACTGCAGGTAACTGGGAGGGAACACGTTTTACTGGCTATCAATGCTGCTGAATAGTAAATACATTTTAACAGTACTAAATGAGGAACATCATGTTTTAATTTCGTATAAAATGAATTATTTCTTCCAACCATAACTACAGTACCATCAGATGCCAAACCCAAAATATTTTTCACAGGAACCTGATGATATTGATGATAATTTTAAAATGTAGGGTATAACTTATTTGCACTGCAATCGGTGGCATTCAATTCTAGTAATTGGCACTGAACTTTTTTATTTTTGCGACTAATATATTGAACTACTATACACAGAAGTTTTTTTGATGAAATATCCGTACTTTCGTCAATTAATATCGAAAATTTGTTCTAAAACAAAACAATAAGTAAGACAATAATAAAATTTAATTTAGATTTTTATGTTACTTACTTCCCTCAAAATTGCCATCACATCATCTCTTTCAACTTTTGCAATTACGTTTTTTATAATTGCTGTACATTTTGTTTTTTCCATTTGTATATCTTGGACTATTTTTGAATCATTTGCAATGTTCTTGAACATTTCCACCAAATGATCCAGTGTTGCAAATGCACTATTGTGTTCGGCTATGTGGCTGGCAATAATGACTTCTGCACGATTAACAATTTTTTTATGTTCTAGTGCCTTCTGTTTATTTGTGGTAGCTGTGGCAAAAATCGTTTGCAATGACGACGATCCCTTAGTTGCTCGTATCGATTTTTGATGAATATCCGATCTTGCATGCTTCTGTAGCTCACTTTTGCCAGATACTACTACTTTTCCGCAGGGTACACATTGACATTTATTTTTAGAACTTTTTGTCGGCACCACCCAATGTTTAAATTCATCATTTTGTAACCAATTGTAGCAAAACACTTTCTTTTTGGTAACTAATTTAATAGCTTTTCGCTTTTGACCACTTGGGCAATCACTATCACTCATTTTATGTAAATTACTAGTAAGTTGGAGATTGGAGAAGCTTTAGTTCAGCCGTGAGTTCGTATGTCCGTTAACAACAGTGCTGCCAACTAAGTGACATTCTGGTCGACCGGTAAATTTACTCGTGAAAAAGCGGTAGATTTGAATAGAAAACCGTAGAAAAGTAATATAATGTGTCACAGGGTATAATAGAGAGTTTGCGGTGTGTATTTTACGTTACGTTACACAGCCATTTTGTGCTTATAACGTAATATATCGTTATAACGTTGAAAACCTGTTTGGGGTTAGTGTAGTGGCGATACACTTATCATAGGTTATATTGAAAAATGACTGGTGAATCGATAACAGAAATGGATGCAGATTTGGATAATATCATTTTATTCGATGTACAGAAAGTTGAAGACTTTCTTACCTCTTTAGAAAAAGCAGTTAAAGAAAGAAAGACACTGTATTCAGTAGCGAAATTTGATTTGCTTTCAATACCATCAGAGAACTGCCAATTTATGTTTCGCTTTGAAAAACAGGACATTATTCGTCTTTATCAAGCTTTACAGCTTCCTAATAAAATAGAAACGAGTGATCAACATATTATAGATGGTACCTAATTTTTTTTTTATTTTTTTAAGAATCACTAAATTGTACTTTTTAGGAATTGGAGGATTATGCTTATTGCTTCGCAGATTTGCTTATCCAAACCGATTAAAAGAATTACAAAATGAATTTGGCTTACACTACATCTCATTAAGTAAATTATTATATGAGATTACAAATTTTATATACCAAAAATGGGGTACACTTTTGCTTAACCTGCCTGAAAATAAATGGTTTACATTGGAGTATCAAAGAGAATTGACCACGATGGTTCATAAAAAGGGTGCTCCTTTAATGAATTGCATTGGATTTATTGATGGAACGGCCCGAACAATATGTAGACCAACAGTAAATCAAAAACAGATGTATAGTGGACATAAACGCCACCTTTGTATGAAGTTTCAATGCATTACACTGCCAAATGGAATTATTGTCCACATGAGCATGCCGTACCCCGGTCGAAGACATGATGCGTTCATTTTGAAGGATACACTTATATTAGATCAGTTACATTTATATTGCAATTCTTATTTTAATTTTCTTTTCAATTTCGTTTGGAATTGTCTAGAAATTGTTTTGTCATTGGAATACACTGTCTAGTAAGACGTAACTAAGTAATGTTAACCACTTCGGTATGGCGCCTATAGGCCGCGAAACGTCGTTAAGAACCGGCTTTCATCGTCCGTACGCTGCCACAGCTGTCGACTATAGTCGACGCTCGGCTGTGTGGGGTCATCTGTGGCCGTCGACTATAGTCGACGTCCGTACCAAAGTGGTTAAATATTGTACTGAACTCAACCAACGGCAATAAAACGTTGTGTGTGAAAGCAAGCTCCTTTTTCGCCGTCCGGCAAAATATCGGACGGCATTTTGCCGTACGGCGAAAAACCGTTGTGTGTGTCTCCGGCCTTACTGTATTTACGGTGATGAAGGGTACCCTTTAAAAAAACAATTAATACGACCATATTCTAGCACTGCATTGTCAGAACTGTAAACCAGTTTTAATCGGGAAATGTTCAAAGTTCGGCAATGTGTAGAGTGGAGTTTTGGGAAAGTTGTACAACAATTTGCCTTTGTAGACTTGAAAAAAAATCAGAAGTTATATTTACAACCTGTGGGAAAGTATTATCTCATTGCAACATTATTGACAAATGCCCATACATGCTTGTATGGCATTGCAACTTCGACCTATTTTGATGTAGAATCCCCATCGTTATTGGAATACTTCCAACAATAAATGATTAAGGAGCTTGCATGCAAAATGGGATAAATCCATATTTTGACACATTGGGTAACATGTTGATAGTATGATTTTGATCTGTTCTATTCATTTTTCTAATATTTGTGTGCAAAATTTGAATTCATGTTTTCAGTGTTTCTTGAAAAATTTTAAAAAGTGGATATATCTACTTTTGCATGCAAGCTCCTCAATTATACTAGGTAGATTACATGAGTTGATTGAATAAATAAACTTTACAACATGTACAACAGGTTATTTATTATAATCTCATAAAAAAAAACTTTTTACTCTTAACACTTTAATTTATAAATTACCTACTCATTTTTACTTATTACGCTTTGTAGCAACTTAATTATTAAATTGTTCCTTTCTCTGTCGGCAATTTTTTCTTGCGCTTCTCTCTCCCACCTCTCCTTGTCATACTCTAATTTAGTCTTCTTAAATTTAAGAGTTTCTTCTTGCATACGTATTTGATCAGCATGTTGTTGTTGTTTGAACTGTAGCGCTTTCTGTTTTTGTTCGTTCTCAAGCCTTGTTTTTTCTGCTAAATATACAAATACGTTAGGTATGTTTTCTTTAGCTTTAACACGTCTTTTCTTCGTAGCACTAGTAGTTACACTTCGAGAAGTTGTAGGAGTACTGCTTCATGAATGTTCTGCCATGTTGTCACCTACTTCCACATCATAAGTTTCCTCTTCAGTTAATGAAGACCTCTTAATGCTTTCCATTGCTGTGTCTCGGATTTTCTTGGCCAGCTCTACATATTCTTTCAATTGTGTACTATTTGCTGACTTTGGCCTGCCAACTTTATTAGTAGCTTCTATTTTTTTATAGTTGTCCCACACGGTCATTAGTTGTCGCATACAGTCACCCCATGGTGTTTGTAACCGTTCTTTTCCAGATTCTTTTGCTTCTTCGGAATCATATTTACAAAATTTTGCAACCTGTTCGAGCATAAGGTTGTCCAACTCCCTATGCTTCCTACGTTGCAAGCAAAATTTCCCCTCACATACCCAAGTTCTCGATTATGTGACGTCATCCTTGTCCTAGCCATCCGCGATATACGCGTTGTTCGTAAATTTCACGTTATTATTTCACGTATTGCCTTTAAAGTACTGATTGGGAATTTGGAAAAGAAATTTAAAAAATATTTAGGGGAAAATGTTAACCACAGAAAAAAAAACAGTAAAAAAAATTGTATAAAAAAATTATTCCACATTTTCTTGAGAATTTTCATCACATAATTAAAGTTTATATTAAGGCTATTTATTAGAATAAAATTGTTTAAATACAAAAATCAGACTTTAAAAAAAGTCAATATTTTAAAAGAAAAGTTTTCAGTATAAAGAAAACAAAAAATTCACTCACTAAAAATCATTTTTTATTGGTAAATTATTATTATTTTCAAAATATGTAAAATTTCCTTTTTATTAAATTTGTTGTAAGAATTATTGATAAAAATTTCATCTCGCCGGACAAGCGTGACGTCACGCCCGCCTCTCTCCCTTCAAACACGGCGCCTCTCGAGTTGGACAACCTTATACCATTGCTATATTGACCTTGGTTTCTCACTACACTTTTGCTAATGCGCATTTGTGCCACCGGCCACATTTCGCCACGCTCACGCTCTAAGCTTGTTCATTTTTCCTAAAATTATATTGGTGCTTTGGCGGGCCGCGTAAAAAGGTGCAAAGGGCCGCATGCGGCCCACGGGCCGCAGGTTGCCGACCCCTGCTCTAAATCGTATCGTTTCCTGATAGATACCTTTAAAGAAAACGTCGAAGGATTTCGTATTTTGGGGTTTTCGGCTGACCATTGGGATTTTCTTCTCTTTAACGTCTTACTACAAAAGTTAAATACCACCATCAAAACCAAGTTTGAGTCCCAACACAGTTTGTATGAAATTTCTACATATGTACAACTTATTAAGTTCCTGGAACTACAAGCAAAAGCATTATATTTAGTGCAACTCACCTCTTCAGATAAACTTCCATCAACTCGTGGCAAACTAATTACTAATTCTCAAGCGAAATCCTCAGTAAATCTGAAAGTTGAACACAATTCCGCTGGTAAGTGTTTATTATACTCAGAAGTGCATCCTGTTTATAGATATCCTGTTTTTCTATCAAAATCAGCTTCCGAACGACTTACATTTGTTAGAGAGAAGAACTTGTTTAGGAATTGTCCGAGTTCCAATCATTTCACGCATACATGTTTATCGAAACATCATCATTCATTATTTCATTTAATAAAGTCTAATGCATCATCAGTTCATGTTGGAGGAGCTGATTGCAATCTGCCATCAGAATCAACATTAAGAGCAACATCTAATGTCTTTTTTACCAACAGTCATTGTACAAATAAAAGATAATTTCAGCAACCTTCACCTTACTCGTGCTCTCATCGACTCCGGAAGCATGGCCAATTTTATTACGGTTAAATTATCTAAGCGTCTTCATTTTCATAGTAGTAATAATACATCTCTAGAAATTAAAGCTTTAAATTCCATGACATCCGCCTGTAACAAAGGAACTGTCAACTGTTTTATACAACCTTGCCAGTCAACGATACTCTCTTTTGAGTTCAGAGCAGTAGTTAAACCCAACATTTGTACATCTCAACCACCTTCTCACTAATGTACATTAATTCATATCAACACTTACGCAATCTAAACTTCCATCCTGACCGGCATTCTAAATTTACGGAAATAGATTTATTGTTGGGCGCTGAATTAGTCCTTCAAATCCTTACCGGAGGACGTGTTCCTGATGTGAAAACGTTCCTGTCGCTGTTGAATCCGTTTTTGAATGGATTCTGATGGGACGCTTGATTAATACATCTTTAACTACTTGCCTTTCAACTCTTGATGTATATCTTGAAGATTCTCTACAAAAATTTTGCGAATTAGAAGCTATTCCGTCCAGACCATTATTTGGGGCTGAAGAACAACAATGTGAAAAACTTTGAGAAACTGGTCGCCTTGTTGTCTCTTTGTCTTTTCGAGACCCCCGGACCTTCACTGCAAAAATCTTATCAAACTGCTTTGGAACGTTTTACCCTATTAGAAAGTCGAATATTAAAAAATCCTAATTTAAAGAAAGAATACGTTAATTTTATGAAAGATTATCTAGCCTCTTGCCATATCAGTTTAGTTCCGTCAGATGACTTACTCTCAATCTCTGCTTGCTATACTCCACATCACTGTGTTATATGCGCAGAGAACGTCTCTGCCAAACTGCGAGTTGTCTTTGATGCGTCGTTAATTACTACAAACGGGAAATCCTTGAACGACACACTTTTGATTGATCCAAAGTTACAAGATATTATTAAAATCCTCCTAACGTTTCGCTGTTTTAACACGTTCGCTGCCACGTCCACCCATATGGGTGGACACCAAACTTGCCAATTTTGCCATCTTCGTATTTGCAATTCATATCGTATTTGCCAAGCCTATATCTTGAGTTCTAGAAATGATACGTTACTTTTGATAACACGGACGGATAGTGCTTAGTCAGGAGAACTATTAAAGATAAATAAACTGCCAGTCCAAAGGGGTGGACAGTTTCATTTTTATTCTGGAGAGTGGTGCTGTCTACCCATTTGGGTGGACAACGAAGTGGTAAAGAAAAATATTTATTAAACACATATTTTACATTTTTTGAACAACGAATTTTAATTATTTTGTTTATTTATAAAAGAGTGCGCCGTTTCGAAGCAGTCTATACATAAAAACGGTTTATCGTCACATGATTTGCAAAACGTGGTGACCTTTTTTGCTTTGCTTTTCGCTTCCTTTTTTCCAAATCTTGCTACAATTTTTTCATAACAGTACTTGCAATTACGTCGGAGCAACCTAAAATCATTTGATAATGACTAGTAATTACATTTGTTTTGCATACGGTTTCTGTTTACTTCCAGAACAGACTTTCGACTTTTCTAAATAATGCTTTGTGAGTTTAGCTAATCTTGGTGTGCGGACCCTTTTCTCTTCTACTGAAACATTTAGTAACGAATAAATTAATTTTATACGAAAGTTTAGAAGGTTTGCTTTTAGGTTTTCTTTTGCGCCAAGATGTAACAATTTTTAATAAATAATAAATTTAAATTATAGTAGGCGAACCTGTGCACTCCACACGGAGTGATATGACGAAAGTTGATCAGAAATATCTCTTCCACCTTTCATCGTATTATACTGTATCATTTCCGGTTTAACAATTTCTTCATCTTGACGATTTTTCTTTCCTGTGGGTAATGGTTTTGCTGAAAATCTTGAAGACACAGCATACACCTCTCTCTTGTCTTTGCACTTCATAGCGATTATTCCTTTAGAATTTTGTAATGCTTTTATTTCACCGCGTTTTATTTTCGCAGAAGCTAATTCTTTAGGAAAATGCTTCCAATTTTTCCGAAAGGTACCCACGAACGATGTTTTTCTGTGCAATAGTGTGTGTATTAGCGGTATACTTCTGTAGAAATTATCAGGGAGTTTAACAGGGACATTACTCATTTATAGCATTGGCAGTTCCACTGTCTAAATTTTCATTTCTTTTGCCTGCATAGGTTTGTGTTTTGTATGTATACCCTGTTTGATCACAAAGCTTAAAGACTTTTATATCATACTTATGACTTTTTCTAATAACATACTGTCTAAAATTGAGCCTACCGCGAAAAGGCACCATTGCACATAGGGGTATTTGACCCAACAAGTTGGTCAAAATTATTTATTTACTCTAATAGATTTATTTTCGTTTTTTTGGCCAGATAACTGTATAAATGAACATTAGATTGAACATACCATAAAATAATGACAATAATTTCTTAAATATTAAATAAAGGTAATACAATATCAGTTTCATAGTCAGAGTCTGCTTTAAACCTTTAGATTAGAAGCAAGTAGCACTAACCAATTTATATCAATCATATTAAACATGGTGCATTTGTGATTGTACGACAATAGTGAATTTTAAATCATTTTTTAAAAATATAGATTACATTTTTTTTTCTTGGATATGATATAAAGAACTTGGGTTCATACTATATTATAGGTGAAAAATCTGATTATATCGATTATTTGTGATTTTCAGATTAAATTAATCTGAAGAATCGTGGAATTCCTCTTCATCTGTGGTTTCTTTCGGATTTTCTTCCTTTTCATTCTCTTTATGAACACTTTCTCCATGTTGAAAGTCCACATTCCACGACACTAACATTTCCATTGTTTCTGGCCTAAATGGTTTTGATCTTTTTGGAATTCTTCGTCTAATACTACTTAAAAATGGGTCTGACGTCAATAAAAGCCTATTTATAATATCTGTATTGCGTTGAACGCGGGACAATTTTCTTGAGTACTTTTCTCTATATTGTCGGAAATTTTTATTGCGTGGTTCTGTTGCTTCTTCGACATCACTTTCGGTTATCAGAAAGATTATAATAATTCAGTTTTATAGTAACATTATTTAATATTTTATTTACTGGTTTAGTATTAAAAATAAACAACTTTTAATCGAAGAAGATTTTACATCTATTGAGATTTTCAAGGCAAAGATAATCTTTTATACTTAACACATGGAATAATTAACTATTCACAAACTTATGCGAATAGAAGTTAGTTACAACTATCTCTTGAACTGTTCAGTAAATAAAATTTTAGATATTGCTCACTTAAGAACATTATCTACTTCCACTATAACCAGAAGTACTAAGGATATGATATTACACTGTAAAAGTAGAAATGATTCTTCTGTACCGATAGAGGAAATCTGCAATTGAAATTTAGTCTATAAATATTACTAATAATTCATAAAATTCTATGATTTATTTCCAAGGCCCCCCCCTCCCGTGTTTATTTTGAAAAATCGCAACTAAATTTAATAAACCGTATTTACATTTTTGACACTTTTTTGCAGCTAGTTTTTAATAACATTCAAAGATATAATACCAACTTAGATGTTGTGCACGAAATCACACACGGGAAAGGTCCGGAAATATACTAAAACAGCTTTTTAAAATTGATAAAGCAAAAAAAAATTTTTGGAATCGATAACTGCCAAAAAATAAAAATAAATAGAATTATTGTTTTGTTATGTAATTTAATGATACACAATTTCTTAATTTATTAACTTTATTAGCGCTCTGTGTCTTAATACATACACTTGAACACTCTTGAATACTCTGATTTCATGCGCGTCTCCGCCACATGCATTTTTACGTTTACGCATGCTTCTTATCTATAGGGTAAGCAACTTAATATTATTCCAACATGCCCTTCTCTTAAAATAAGAATCATTAAACTAAACAATTTTTTTTTTAATTACACACAGTTTTTAAGTTTTGCGGGTAGTTTTATGTCTCTTTTTGGTCGCGTCAATTTCGGTTCAACTGTTGTTTTTTCACTTATCACTTCACTTTTATTTGCTCCACTTGCTTCATCCTTGATGGAATCTTCTCTCTTCTCTTCATTTTCTTTACATGAACTGTCCATTATTTCTGGTTTATTCACTGGTTGGTGAGGATTTTGAGATATATCGGTAGGATCTTCAGTTAGCTCAATGATCGCAGGTTTAATATGTACTTGACTTCGTCGGTATTTCTTTACTTGTACATCGACTACGTACGATCTGTCACTAAGTTTTCTTTCTATTTTTCCTGGCATCCATTCTTTGCTAATTTCATGATTTAGTTGAATTGTTACTGGTTGTCCAATTTCCAAACTTGGTAGGTTTTTAGTCCTTTTGTCATAGTGGAATTTAGCTTTTTGTCTATTTTCTTCTATTTTTTGCGGTACATCATTAATGACTTTAGGTAAATAATCTTTTGTTACTGAAGGTACTAAGGTTCGCGTTGATCTTGAATATAATCTTTGTGTCGGACTTGTACCGATTTTGTTTGGTACGTTACGTTGATGTAGTAGATTAAGCCATATATCTTCGTTATTCATTTCTGATTTTTTAATTAGTCGTTTAGCAATTTTGACTGTAGCTTCCGCCTTTCCGTTTGCTTGTGGATAATGAGGTGATGATGTTGAATGACATATGGATAGCGCTTATTTAAAAGGTACCAACCGCCAAATCACGTTTTTTCATATAAATGCACTAAACGCCTTTTATAACAAAGACTTAGTTACTCTAAAAAGATCGAAACTCTAAACTGCTCGTAGGAACCTCTGTTAAGGCTGATCCGTTTCATCTACACATTTATTTCTCAGCATTATAAAACTTTAGTCGCCATTTGCTCAAAACTATAATTTGGCGCTTGGTACCTTTTAGATAAGCGCTATCCATATATCCCACTCTTTCGTAAATTTTTTGAAATCTTCACTGGCAAAATTGGTTCCATTATCGGTTATCAATCGTTGCGGTATTCCGTGACTGCTGAAATTTTTTTTACAGATATCAATAAGAATTTTTGAAGATAAATTTTTTAACATATCTAATTCAAAAAAATCTGAGTAGTGATCAATTGTTATTAGAAAGTATCTTTTCTTTCCTTTGTACGTTGTTGTTAATACATCCATTGATACGTATTGAAATGGGAATTCGAGTATGGGATGTGATTGCATAGATGGTCTACTTTGTGAATCTGCTAATTTAATACAAGTTGTACATTCTTTTATTGCATTTCGAATTTCCGTAGTTATTCCAGGCCAAAAGACGTTTCGTCTTGCTACGTTGATCGTGCCTTCAATGCCATTGTGACTGGTATGTAGAATTTTCAAAATTTTCTTTCGAAGTTTAAATGGTATGACTATTTGATGATTTTTGTAGATTATACCGTTCTGGTAAGTAAGGTCATATTTATAAGAGTTATAACGTTTAACTTCATCAGACATTTCATGTATGGTATTAGGCCATCCTGTTAATATATATTCTTTAATTTTGTTTAGACAAAGATCGTTAGCTGTTTCGTCTCTAATTTCCTTTAATCTTTCTTCGGAAACACTCACCTGTTTTGAAAGATCGATACTTTGTAAATTTTTCCATAATCTTTCTTCGGAAGTTGTCGAAATCGTATAAATTCTAATATCTTCTTTCTTGAAAGTATTATTTGTTAATGGTGCTCTCAATAGTGCATCCGCCACCATGTTATCCTTTCCATTTACATACTCCACGTTAAGGTTGTATCGTTGTAACGTCATGAGCATACGTTGCAGTCGCTTAGGCGTACTAAGTAATGGTTTTCTGAAAATATTTATTAAGGGTTTGTGGTCAGTTCTTACGGTTATTCTGTTACCTGCTAAGTACTGATCAAATCTTATACAAGCAAATACTATTGCGAGTAGTTCTTTTTCTATTTGAGCATAATTTATTTCTGTTTTTGTAAGTGTACGAGAGGCGAATCCGATCACATGATTACCTTGATATAGTGCTGCTCCTAATCCGTAAGCGCTTGCATCACATTCTATTATGACTGGTTTTCCTTTTTCAAAATATTTCAATGTGTTCGAAGAAGTTACCTGATTTTTTAATTTCTTAAATTCCTCTTCTTGTTTCTTTTCCCAACTCCATTCCACATTCTCGTGTATCAAAGTTCTTAATTGTCGAGCTTCAGAACTTAAATTCGGGATAAATCTACTAAGGTATGTAATCATTCCAAGAAATCTTTGTAGATCTTTTTTATTTTTTGGTTCCGGAAAATTTCGTATAGCTTCAATTTTCTTTATATCGGGTTCCAAACCGTTTTCAGTTAGTGTATGACCATAAAAGGTTAGTGATTTTTTACATAAATTTAATTTTTCCTTGCTTAACTTACAGTTTCGTTCTCTTAACCTTTTTAGTAAATCTTCTAAGTTCTTGTTATGATCTTTCAATGCTTCATATTCGTTTTCTCCACAACCGAAAATAATTATGTCATCGGCTAAAACTTCTATTCCTTTTAATCCTTGTAAGGCACTCTGAATTTTCATTTGGAAAATTTCAGGTGCTGAGGCTATCCCAAATGGCATTCTTTTCCAACGATACCTTCCAAAAGGTGTCCAGAAGGTTGTCAGTAAGCTACTTTCTTCAGTTAACTTCACATGCCAGAATCCCTTCTTTGTGTCGACACTTGAGAAAACCTTAGCCTTGCCAAGCTCCGGAAGTATTTCATCAATGGTTGTGAACTGAAAGTTAGGCCTTTTGAGTGCCTTATTTAGAGGAATTGGGTCGAGACATATTCTGACCTTATCATTTCTGGTAACTAACAAAATATTACTCACCCATTCGGTATGTTCGTCTGTTTTCTGAATGATGTTATGTTTTTCTAAGTGATCTAATTCTTGTTTTAATTTGTCTCTCAATTCAATTGGAATGCGCCTTGCTTTCTGTATTATAGGTTTTACTGACTTATCAATTTCTAGATTAACTGTGTCGTCAAAAGTTCCATAACCCTGAAATACATCTGTATAATTCTGTATTATTTTTTTCGCTTCTTAATTCAAATGGTTTATAACGTTACATGAAACTTCTTGTTGTATATTATTACAAAACTTGATTAATCCAAGCTTCACGCACATATCTGCTGACAAAGGTGGTCCATGACATACGTCAACTATCTGGAAGTTAATAGGATACTTTTTGCCTTTATGTAAACAAATAAGATTCTTCTCTCCAAGTACTTTTACTCGATTTCCTCCAAACGAGTATAACTTGTGATTGGACTCATTTAACTTTGTATTTCTAACGTTCAAAATGTTGAACAAATTTTCTTTTCCTATTATGCATACGTTCGCAACGGTATCCAACTCACAAAGCAATGTTTTGCTTTTGCCATTTATTATGAATTTCAATTCTGCCCTAACAGCTCCACCTTGCGAATAATTATCTTGTATCTTCTTAATCTCCGTTTCAGAATCACAGCTTTCACTTCTCTCGCTGTCTTCTTTTCTGACATCTTCATTTTTAAGTTCTTTAACTTTCTTTTTCTTCATTGTATCTTTAGAACTGTCATTCTTCTTTTTCTTGCACACTTTGGCAAAGTGATTCTTTCCGTTACATATAGAACAATTTTTTCCAAACGCTGGACACACGCCTTTTACAAATTTGTGCTTATTTCCACAAAATCGACATAATCTTTCAATAAATCCTTTTCTTACTAGTTTATTGATTAAATTTTCTGTATTTTCTAAATCTCTTATACGTTGTACCGTGAGTTCGTCAACTCTACAAATATCTATAGCTTGTTGTAGCGTCAGTTCCGGCTTTGTCATTAACTTTTTTCGAATTTCTTTATTTTTTATGCCTAATACAATCCTTTCTCTAAGTAAATCATCTTTAAAATTTGCAAACTCACATGTTTCAATAAGTGATTGCAATCTCAATAAATATTCATCAAAAGATTCGGTGTCGTGCTGATTTGCGCTGTTAAACATCGCTCTCTCATATATTACATTTTTCTTTTTACTTAAAAGTTTGCGTATTGTACCTATTACATCTATACATGGTGTTTTATTATCATCTGTTAAACCAAAATCGTTGTATTTTATCATAGCTTCATCGCCTAAAGCTGCAATGAATGTGTGTACCTTTTTCTTTTCATCGGTAACAGGCCATTTATCCATACCAGTAGCTATAGTATAATTATTCCAAGCTTTAACGAATTGCTCAAAATTCTGAGCTACGTCACCTTTTTTAATATTTAAAGGACCAGGTAAAGGAATTTTTGAATTGTCTTGACCTTTTGATGAGTCCGAAAATTGCTGTGCCATAAGAGCTAAAATTTCCGTTTGTTTTCTAATAAGTTCAGCTATTTCCCTCATTTTTTTTTATTAATCAAATACCGTGTCACCAGAAAGCTAACTAAACATCTAAGGAAGGATTATCAAGGGATAAATAATTTCACTTATCTTTCTATCCGCCGTTGATGACCCCGGTTCAATTTCTATGATGAACCACGCCGTCCTCGCTAAAAAAATACCCTGTCGCCTATGGCGTCGCGATGTCGCTGCTCCTGCCTGGTCACGTAGTCGCTGCCCACGAAGAAAAGCTTCTCGTTGACGATTCTTCGATTAAATACGACTCCAAATGTTCTCATTTTCACCTGACACCATGTTTTGTTATGTAATTTAATGATACACAATTTCTTAATTTATTAACTTTATTAGCGCTCTGTGTCTTAATACATACACTTGAACACTCTTGAATACTCTTGAATGCTCTGATTTCATGCGCGTCTCCGCCACATGCATTTTTACGTTTGCGCATGCTTCTTATCTATAGGGTAACCAACTTAATATTATTCCAACAATTATAGTGAAATAATTTCAAAGTGAAATTGTGTTTTCCGTTAAACATACCTTCTTCTATAATATGCATAATCAAATTCGATACGATTCACCTGATTAGTCTTGAAAAAGACTTAATTGTTCACGCCGTCTTTACTGCAGTTATTTGTTGATAACTAGCACATTCAGCAATATGCTTTAAACATGGCTGATAACACGGCACAGAGTGAGAGTTATTAAAACAAATGCCAACTTACTACTTCCTAGACCTTATACCTCATGCTAGGTAATAGCAAATTTTCGAAATTTTGAGTTTTTTATTATCGGTTTTTGACCGAGTTTTTGAATCATATACCCCTGTGTGCATTGTTTCGTCTATTACTAAGTTTTCCCCTGGAGATTTAACCTGTTGAAATTTCTTTTCAATTAAGTCAACTAGCGGTTTTATTTTGCACAGTTTGTCACCCTCAACTTCTCCAAAATGCCAGAATCTTAAAATTAGTTGAAACCTATTTCTAGTCATAAATGAAGATATTTCATTTTTGAATAATTTAACATCCCTCCAGTACATTTCAAGAGAAGGCATCTGAACACAATCCATCCACAACTGTATACCTAAAAATGTTCTCATTTCAAAGCAAGTGATATCTTTCCAATCTTTCATGCGACTGCTCCTTTTAATCTGCTTTAAAGACAAATACTTCGCAGCATTCTTATTTGCTTCATTTACCATCAACTCTATCACATCATTTGATATGAAAAGATTATAATAATCTATAGGAAGCGCATTTAAAGTATTGAATGGAACTTCAATTTTTTCGCAACCAGTAAACGGAGTATTCCTCGCATTTAACGTACATGTTTTCCAATCGTCAACTATATCTTCGTTCGTAGGCAAAGTAGTGTGTTGAATTTACCTGTGCCTGCTCCTCTTCCTCTTCTGTATCACTATCGTCTTCTAAATGACTGAACAGAAAATCACGATTTTTTTCATTTTCTTCAAAATTAAGGGGTATTGAAAATAAATTAATTTGAAAGATAAATGAATTTCGACTAACATGTATCAAACACTTGTCCTGCTTTTCTTAAACGTCAATCTTGACACAAGACAGACGCTTGTGGCATATAACAAATATAGTGTTTCTAGCGTGATTTTTACGTCGAAAATAAATTAAACATGGAAATGAAGGAAAATGTTCCGATACCGCCAATGAATAAAATAAACAAAAAAATGCCAACATTCAACGGTAAAGTATTATTAATTAAAAGTTTCCTAACCTCACTCTTCACCTAAGACTAATTTATTTTTTTTTAAGGATACAAAACTAATGGCGAATTCGATTGGCAAAACTAGTGTGTACTGGTGCGCACTCGTTGAGTGCAAAATGTGACATATGTCACACTAGGTTAGTGCAAAAAAGGGCAAATTCAACAGAACGCGATGAAATCAAACATAATCATAACATCATTTGTAAGTGTATTCAAGGCTTGATGATGTTTAAAATGTTTTATAAACCACAATAATAAAATGTAACAGAACACAACGAAACAACCAACAGAACACGCTGTTATGCACTGGTGCGCACTGGTGCAACCAATCGAATTCGCCATAAAAAATTTGAAATATGTTCAACTGATTTTCAAGAAAAAATATTAGTTTACAGAGGGTTACATCCTCAAGTTCCTAGAAGAAATTATAAAAAAATGATTATGGTTAAAGATATTATATCAAATAATTATAATCCATCCTTAATTAAGGAAAGGGGAGGAAAGCCGAATAAAAGTCTTTCTTTCAATTTTCAAGATCGATCACACTCAAAAAATATTAGTCAAGATTCAAGAAAGAAATCTTCGACAATTGAGCAATCGGAAAATATTAAAGATTTGAAACGTCAAACATCGAAAAAAAGGAGAAAACTATAGACGATCCAGATTGTAAACGTCATTCGGAATTTGCAACATCGTCAAGTTGGGAGGATTGTGTTTCTGAAGTTTCGTGATGTTCGCGCGTTTCACCCGCAGAATCTATAACATCTGATGTACAGTATTGGAAAAAGTATAGTAACTTTTAATATTTGCAAATTAAATTTTAAATTTATGCTTTTCGTCAGGTTTTATATTACTATAGCAATGTGTATCATGTAGTAATTGTTTAGCCGAAATTGGCTAAAGATAGCTTTATTTTTATAGAAATCAAACAGTACTACAAAAATTGAGTTGGAAAAAGTAGAACAACTTAATAATTTCTAAGTAAATAACAGTTAAATTGAACAAAAAGAAAAGATTTTTTAGTACTTAATGCAATCTCATTTATTATTAATGATATCGTGACACCTTCGTGATATTGAGTGCATTACATTGTTAATGGTTTCTTTTGATATTTTAGAACATTCATTTAGAAGAGCAGCAAATAATTCGCCACCATTTTTTAAATTTTATTTCAAATTTTATCATCAACTATTTTCCATAGGAGCAAATTGATAAGTTCGGATGATACAATAGCTCTTTCCAAAAACACAGGTGCTACGTGTTGAAAATTTAATTTATTGTGTCAAAAGGGCCTAATTTTCGCTTCTAATTTGGAAGCATCTTCAGGGCTAAAAAAGAATAACAACGATCGAGCGTCTAACTTACAAGAAGTCGAATTAATCTTACCATGCCATTAAAATTATAACAAAATGAAATCACAAAATGCATTACTCAAAACTCCGGCGTGAAGTGATTACCTGACTAAATGCGAACAACTTCTGACGGACCAGAGGACATACTTACCTCATCCTACAAAGGGATCCGACCATGGCGTTCAAGAATACTGTAAACTTATTAAACAAAAAAAGTGGATGTAAAAACAATTAGTTGAAGAGGTTTGTCAAAAATTTGAAAGTAGTGTTGAAATTTCGATAGACGATCTTCATTCAGCTTTAAGAGCTATATTTAATGGGTTCGAAGTGAATGATTTATGCAAAAAGATTAAGAGTTATTTAGAAGAAGTTAATAAAATGGACAACCTTCAAATCGAAGTGGTGGAGAATGATCTTGACTTTTTAATGGTGGATGAACGCAACGATTCCTTTTGTGCAGAAGTTACAAGTGATTTAGGTAAGTTTGATGTTTTTCTTTCAGTTTTGATGTTTTTAATTAAATATAAATAATTGTTGATTCAATTTCTGTAATTATTACTCTTCTTTCTTCTATTGATTCATTCAAGCTTTCTGTTCGAGAAACTAAATCAGAATTTAACTTTTTTAATAATGGTAGTATCACACTGGCAGTAACATAGGTTTCTCCAGCTATATGGTTTGAAAATTCTTCATACTTACTAATTGCCTCAATTAAAATTTCAAACATATCAATATCCTTTAAATCAATATTTAAATTCCTATACTTATTTTTATTGTTCTCGACAAACAATGTGTTTATAGCTGTGTAGTTTGAATGTACACACTTTATTAAGTAAAGTAATGACCACCATCTTGTAGGAGACGCACTGGGATTTTTTTGTCGGTAATTGTAATCTGATTTGAATTCTTTTTAATTTGTCCGTTAATATGTAACTATGGTTAATTGCATTTTGAATTGATTTGGACTTAGCAATAATATTATTGAAGTGGTTTAATTGAAATACTCTAGATTATTTAGGGTGTGCCCGAAACAACCAATACGAATGCCAGTGCAATAATTTCATAGCAGCTATAATGTTGGTGCCAATAACTGTGGTGCATATTGATATATTTTCTAACTTTATGCCCCAAATTTCATTAGCTTGTAATAAATAATTTTGTAAATTTTCTCCAGAATGGGTGTCACACAGTTTTTTACATTCTAATGTCATGCTTTCAAAAACCCAACCATCATTTATTATATGAACAGTCACTGCAATATATGGTTCCATGGCAATGGATGTCCAACAGTCAGTAGTTAAAGATACAAAACGGTCTTTGACTTTATTTTCAAATATTTTGCGTGTTTTTTTTTTCATATAAGGTAGGTATAGTTACATTAGTAATAGTTTTACGGCTAGGTAAAATATAGTTAGGTTGCAAAGCTTCTACAAAATTTTTAAAGCCCTCCTTTTCCACAATGGAATAAGGCATCATTTCAGCCACAATAAAGTAACATAATGAAGATGTGATCTTCTCCTGGGGTTTTTTACCTAATGGTTTTCTTATAAAACTGTCCAGTGTTTGATTTTCACTTGCAGCGGTGGTTGACGTAGTTTAAGATGTTACTGATGAAAGCGAGGAGCTGGACTGAGTGAATATTTCGTCCAGTGACATTTCAGAACTGAAATAAAAATTGAAAAAATTTTCATTCTAAACAGAATTCTAGACGGCATTCTAAACAGCATTCTAAACAGAAAATGTGTTGTATCTTTATGTAATATTTACCTTTGCGAAGGTTCAATATCGCTCTCATCGTCACTCTTTTGAACTGATTTGATTGTTTTACTGGTATACATTTCTCTATAAACATGTGGATGATGTATCAAGAGATGTAAGAGAAAAAAAAGTTTATAATATTTTTATAACATATTATATTTTTTTTATCCTTTTTTTTCCAAAAATAACAAAAGAATGCTATATTCTAAAATTTGTGTCGTGGATTTTGAGCAGTTCAAGAAGAAACACTTCATTTTTGTCAAGGCGTTACGTGAATTAGTGAAGTTTCTAAATATGATAAGGAAATCCGAAAATGGTTGTTTTACATGAGCAACCCGGTTTTGTTTTAGACAATTAGAAATCATAAAAAATATCGAATCAATTTACTACTTTTACAGTAAATTTTTATAATTTGAACACTTAACGGGGCATTAAATATAGCTTTAAAGCTCTATAGGGTTTCTTGTGGGTGGGTTTCTTGTCTTTGGATACACAGTTGTTACGTATTCATAATAGCGTTTACTTTTCGATATGCTACATTTTTGCATCTAATTGGACAAAAAACAATAGAAGGTGCCGAGAAGACAATATAACTTTACATTATAAAATTAAATTGAAATCTAAACCAGGGAATGGTTCGAATTGCAAACGAAAGTTTGCAATATTGAAGAAGTAACCAATATTGTAAAGAAGTAACAACAGTTTTTATTTGTAAAGAATTGTTCGATTACGATGTTAGATTGTTCTTGTGTCGTTAGCCATTTGTTTTTTTCTCTTTTCATTTTTACCCACGACCTACTACGTTTTACCATTTTCTATAAAAACGTCAAAACCTTAAAGTGATAAAGAGATACCCTAAAAGTGGCAAATTGATGACGATCGATCTTTTTATATCCTTTATGATTCCTAATTGTCTAAAAGAAAATCAGGTTACCCATGTAAAACAACTATTTTCAGGTTTTGTTATTATATTTGGAAAATCGACTACTTCACGAGACGCCTTAACAAAAATTAAGTGTTTTTTCTTGAAGTTCTCAAAATCCACGGCACAAATTTTAGAACATAGCATTCTTTTGTTATTTTTGAAAAAAAAAAAATAAAAACCGGGCGATGTCCGTTCAGTTGTCTGATGAATGGTTTTTCACCAATATCTTAGGTTAGGAAAACGATATCGAGGTGCGGTTTTTACTAGCTTGTTTGGGCTTTATTGTGCTATTTTTTCGTGAAGAGAAAGTGATACCGTTCCATTTAACTTTTCGGAGAAAATTCGCAATTTCTAAAAAAATTTGGAAAACGCCATCTATCTTTTGGGGATACGGAAAAAAATTTTTAATAAAAAAAAAATGATACTTATCTCCCTTTTAAAAAGCGTATATTCTTGTGTTATCTTAATATAGCGGAGTTCCGAGAAAAGCCACATTTTATAATTCAGGATGGCGATTGCGGCCCCTGGCGGTCATCTTAGGAACTTGAAAATAATTTCCAGCATTTTCTCTTGGCCGCTTTAGTTATTAATTTTTTTACCGCAAGTCTTTACGATGAATAGTTTCCGAGATACAGCACTCTGCATTCTTATTTGACCATCCTGTACATAATTGTCAAGTGCTTTAAAAATTTCGGTACTTGTTGTGTGACCAGGCAATTCGAGGCAACAGAATAATTCTTCTTTCACGTAAAAGTATTGCTTTATTTCTAATACCAATTGATTCGTCCAACTGAATAGAAAACAATGATTTGTTTACTTTTACAATAACCTGATCTTTAACATCAGTTGCTAATTCGTGAATTCTTCGTTGGATGGTATCGTTGGAAAGTGGAATGTTTTTCATTTTATCTGCAGCAGCTGTACCAAGTATTTCAGAGCACACATCTGTTAGAGATGGCTTGATTAAATTTTCAGCAATAGAGTAACTTTTTTTGCATTTAGCAATTCTTAAAGCAACTATATACGATGTCCTTACAAAACACTTACCTAGTAAAAGAAAGTTCTTAAACGATGTCTTTTGATTTTTAAATTCAGAACTTTTCGTTAAAAAAATTACAGAGATTTGTTTTGTAAGTCCGAATGTTTAGTTCGCAAATGACGCATTAATTTTGATGGTTTCATGGACTCGTTCGACAAGCCTTCACTGGAAACGACGCATTGAGGTCTGGGTAAATTTTCTTCCGACTCAGAAGACAATAAAAAACCAAATTTTAAATAGTCAGGATGGTACTGACGAACAGTTGTACATTTTCTTACGGACCACGGTGGTGCGTGGACCACTTGTTGAGCAACACTGCCCTAGATAGTGGTGGAGAATTTCGCGCTTGCGATGTATGTCTTTTAATTGATTGTTAAAATGAAACAGGCTTTGTTCATAAAAGGCGCTAGTCTAGGCGTGTTCATTACTATTCTTAAGAGTGAAGCTGCACGAGTTTTTCGATTTGTCGAATAATTTATATAGGGAGTATAATGATTCATCTAAGAATGTGACGTTGAAATGGGCGAGAAGGGTTAATTTTGTATTGGACACTCCGGCGGTACCAAGATGGTTATAAGAGATACCGCTGGAGGTGTTCAACTGATTAACCTCGTAATGGGAACTAATTATGCTTGACACTAGCGAGAGCAAGACGATCAGAATCATCTGAAAGACAAGGTTTCAATAAGTTTTTGTGATACCTGACTTTTTTCTTTCCCACCATAATTTCAACAGTCTGACTGTCATGTGTTTAAATTATCCGATAAGGTCCTCTGAAATTATGAGAGAGCTTTTTTGACAATTTGGGATTGATACTTTTGTTTACAATGTAACACATGTCACCGACTTGAAAATCTACGGAATGCGCTTTTCGATCGTAGAGTTCTTTGCTAGTATTTTTAGCATTGATAATATTGTCTCTAGCGATCTTGAATGAGGAACTCAATCGTTGGTGTAGTGATTTTACATAATCGCTGTATGTATACGTGAATTTTGGTTCCTGTAGATAGGGACGGTAGATAGGGCTTGTTACCGAATAGTAATTCGTACGGTCGATAATTGGTGGATTTATGTATAGAAGTATTGTTACTGAACATAGCGAAGTGAACGTAATCATCCCAGTCATTTTGGGATGGTTTAATATAACGTTTGAGGTAATCTTTTAGAGTTAAGTGCGATCTTTCTAGAGCTCTGTTTGTCTGCGGATGATAAGGAGTAGTGGCAACATGACGTGTTTTAAAAGGTCGAGTTAGTTCTTTGATTAATTGAGACATAAAGTCGGGTCCTTGATCGGTTAAAATGGTTTTTGGAATTCCGAAATACGTAATCAACTTGGTTAAAGTTTTTGCAATGGTTATTGACTAGTGGTTAGGAATTGGTTCTGCGAAACTAAATTTCGTGAGGTCATCCTGAGCAGTCATCATAAATCTATTACTGTTCTCGGTGGTGGGCAATGGTTCTACGATATCTAAAGCTAAACGTTTGAAAGGTTTCTCCGATGTGCTTGTTATCTCCATGGGCTGTTTGATGGGCTTGAAATTTGTTTTATTAATTTGGCAGGAATTGCAATGTTTTATGTATTTTCTAACATCTGACTTCATTGAAGGCCAGTAATATTGTTCTTTTATTTTCGAATAGGTTTTATTAAAACCGTAATGCCCAGAAAGTTTGCTATCGTGTAATCTTTTAAAATTTGTTCAATCTCAGAATTGTTCTTAGGGGTGACTTTGGTCGTATCGAAAATGTGTATTTCATTCTTTTTGAAGATGAATTTTAGCATCTCATAGAGAGTTTGTCGTTTGATATGCTTGTGCGTATCGGGTGGAATTACGACAAATTTTTCATTCCGAATAATCTTCCTAAAGTTCTGTAAGCATTGGAACAAATCTCTACAGTCCAGTTTGTCGAAATGGTGTGTGGTACCAAAAAGTAGATAAAACGTTTGGTTGTTATTAGCTAATTTTGAAACTCCATTTAGGGTTGGCTTAACATTGCTTAGGACGACGTTGGCGTTAAAGTAATCGGAATAGGGATTACTTTTATCTAAGTCTTGTGACCAAAAAATGACAGTAGGGTCCCTGATATTCGTCAAATGCTTGGTTTCCTTATCGAACATAATAACTTCTTGGTTGGTATAATGAAATTTTATAAAGTCTCGATAATCGTCCTGAGTGATGTTGAAATTAATTGTTTTCTGCGTTGGCAATAATCGGGATAGACCGTTGGCATTAGAATTGACACGCCCGGTTTGTACTTAATGTTATACTCGTATTCACCCATTTTTAATCTCCAACGGACAAGACGCGAAGAAGGATTTTGATAATTGAATAGCCACTGTAATGGCCTGTGATCGGTGAAGATAGTAAATTTCCGACCGTAAAGATAGAGTCTGAAATGTTCCATCGAATTGAGGATGGCTAGTAGCTCTTTCTCGGTCGTTGAATAATTGGCTTCAGCAGGATTCAGCGTGCGGGAATAATAAGAAACTCCTCCAATACCGATTGTATGGAGGACTTTTCCTCTGAATTTAGATGGTTCAATCTTAAATTTTCTTCTAGAAGTTGAATGGGTTTTATTTTTGAGTCAGTGGAACTAGTAGAAGCGGAACTGGTAAGAATTTGTTTAGATATTGGAATGGGCTCGATGTGCAGTTCTAGCGTCGGGATTATTTGTTGCGTTGTCCCTTTGTTGATTAAGGTTACAAGAGCGAAGTTATTTTCACGGATTCGAACTAACGAATTGGGAATTAATAGGGTATCATTACCGTTAATATGTTGATTCAGTAGAAGTCCTTCATGCCGATTGCTCGCGTTCAATATTTTGACGAGTATTACCGTTTTGGAACGGGGGTTGACGATAATCGTTGAGTTAGAGAGTCGAGGCTTATTTCGGAGAATCGGAATTGTGAAAGGAAGGGGTTTGAGATGCATAGAAGCGTCGCTATAACTTATTGTCGCACCGTGTAATTGAAAGAAATGGTCTCCTATGAGGCCGTCAAAAGGGATGTAAGTTAGTTCGTCTATTACGTGAAACGCGGCTTTAATTTCCTTGTCTTTGATTTTTAAATTGAGCAGCGTTTCTCCTAGTGTTATAACGGGGTTTTTGTGGTTTAGTCCTCTTAGTGAAACGGGGTTTGAATTAGAAATGGTAAAAGATTCGAGACTTGAAAATTTAATTAATGAAATAGAAGCTCCAGTGTCCACTAAAAACTTAAGGTTCTTGTCTACGCATTTAGAGTTATTACAACAGAAATTAACGTAGGTTAGTTCGCTTGAATTAGAATATGAATTAGACACAACTATATTGCGTACTTATTTAATTATTAATAGTTTCGAAGTCGATTTGAATTTAGAAATCGCCTTTGAGTTTACATCAGATTCTGAGTTTAAACTACGTCTTGATTTAGAAATTGAATTAGAATTGGAGGTTCCTTTTGAGCTTGATTTGGAAATTGAGTTAGCATGGAGGTAGTATTTATATTCGACGTAGGAATTGTGAGAGAATTAAAATTAGAAAACGAATTAGAAATTGGAGTTACATCGCGAATTTTTGTAACGACTGGGCCAGGTTCCTAATTTCCTGACTGGAAGGAATTGGAGAGTTCGGGAGATCCCGTGCTAGTGGAAAATTTTGATTGAAATTGATAGTTTTAGATTATTTCGAGGCTGGGGTCGCGGTTTAATTTCGTCGTGCGTTGTTATATTGTCTCTTACGACATTCTTCGTTAGTGTGACCTAAGTTTTTACAATATCGACACTGCTTAATGTTTTGATTGCTACGCGGTGGAGGTTCGGACTTAGTTTGTCGAGCAAAATGGATTGGTTTATTCGGAGGTCGCGGTTTGTTACGGAAACAGTGGGAAGTAGCATGATTTGAACGTCCGCAGATCCTACACTTTTGTAAAAAAGGTTTGTAATATAATCGAAGGTTTTTTTCTTCTGCTATCGCGGCGGTGAGAGCAGCGTTAATGCTATCGAACTCGCGATAGCGAAGCATCTTTGAAATGCTAGCACGTGTGTGATAAATAAAACGGTTCAGGGTCATATCTTTAATCATTAATAACCGACCTTTTAATCTATCATTATCTGTTTCGTATCCATGAATGATAGCAAATATTCGGGAGGATAGATCCTCTAGTTTTTGATAGAAGGAAGATACGTTTTCGCCATGTTCTTGTTTGATTCTACTGAGTTCCTCTAGCAGTTGATCGAGAGACTTTTTATCTTAATATAAATTAATTAAGAGTGCGGAAATCTCGTCCCAAGTGGTTAGTTCGCAGTGAACATCTACTTGCTCGCGAGCGCGACCGGTGATTTTGCTCTTTACAAACAAAAGTAGGGGAGCTTTTTGAAATTCAGTGGCTAATTCAAACACTGAGTCAACTTGGGCAAGTTTATACTCCATGTTCATCGTATGTGATTTAACATATGAATAAAAACAGTAAACCACGATGAAAAAATTTATTTGTTGTAAGTGCTACATTAATGTTTCGCTTTACGCGTCTTCAGGCACATCGTCAATTAATTGAAAAACCGGACATAAGCTTCGAGAGGAAAAAGTTCTAAGTTACAAGCTGGAGATATGCTTAGACAATTCCGTTGAAAATTAAAAGTGAAAGCTGAAGGCATGTTACAAATCAAAAGTTTAAGGCTGAGGGCATGTTACAAATCAAAAATTTAAAGCTGAAGGCATTATAAAGGTAAAATCGTGGTTTACAATTCTGAACGTAAAAGTAAGAATAAAAATTGAACTTAAAAAGACTTGATTCAATCAAACCAGAAAATAAGGGTGCATTCTTAACGGCATTTGGTGATTGAATGGGTATTGAATTTGGGTATTCAAATTCCATTTCCCGGCTTATTTAATAAAAGGCGACTATTTTACTTAACCACTAGTTTATTATTTTAAACACAAACAGGGTTTCTCCAGTTCTAGGCTTGCTATTGTCGCGGCCCAACGGCGTTAACTTAACACAATTTCTTGTAACAACTGGTGAAACAAATCTGCAGCGCGACAACGAAGATTATTTGAATTCCAATTGTTGACTGACTCCCTGCTCGAGGGGCTAAGCTTTTTAAAAGCTGCGAAGCCCTGAAATTCATCCCCGATGGAGGGAGATCGGGTCGCTGGCGCCTGAAGAGCGCGCATCTGCAACTTATCAAAAAGCTACGACGACAGTTTAACAAAAAGAGCTTAAAAGGTTTTTAACGCACTCGAACGAAATCTTAAAAATCTTAAAGTCTATCAGTTAACTTAAGTATTTCATTAACCTATTGAAAAAGATTCTTAAACTAATGAGGAAAAATCTTCCCCGGGGTGGTCCAAATAGTCTTTGGGGGGTGGCCCTTAAATGCACTTCCCTTCACCAGAATTCATAACTATTGTGATTATCCAACACATCTGTGTACGGCGTCCAGTGAACCCCCAAAGATTTCTTCATCTTGTCATCCGCTATTTCTAATGCCATTTGTCCGTGTTCCTCCATAAGAGGCCATAGATAACTATTGATTAACGATTGAGTCAAAATTTCCGCATCTCGAATCCTCGGAACTACCGGCAGTACTTGACGAAAATCACCACCGCGTACGTACGCTTTACCTGCCATCGGTCGGTCGCATCGCAACAAGTTTCAACTATACTTTTGATTTTAATAAGTTAAAATCCGTTTTTAAAAAGTTAAAATGTTTATTTAATAATTCAAAACTTATTTACAAATTAAAAAGAATTATTGTATAATTATAAATTGTAAAAACTCGATAATTAACCAATTAGTCGCGAAACGTGCGATTTGGAGCGCGCCCGTAAACTAACTTAACTTAATCACGCCTCGCGCTTCTTTTATACTATTCTCCTTCATCCTTCATCTTCATCCCTTGAACCCGTAACACTATATTTAATTTAATTACAGCGGAAGTTTAGGTAGTGTTGTTGGGTTGCTTGAAGTATGTTTTCGGGGGATTTATCGCCGAGTAATTGGTCTGTGTAAGATCGTAGTGAGTTAATGAGTTGCGGGATGTTGATTATTTCATAAATTTCGGCCAACAAATTACCGAACTCGAAAAATTGTGATGCGGATTGGGTTCCTTCACTTACCCGGGGTTTTGCTGTAGGCAAAAGGGCGCTCGAGGGGCCGCGTGTGATTTGTGTTGCTGTTGCGGGTGTGGGGGCGATAGCGGTTTGTACTACCGCATTCCACGGTTTCGTCACAGGTTTCAATGGCGGGAAATTTGCTGGTTCTTGTAAGTACTGTTGCGGTCGATGCGGTTGCGGTTGTCGTTGTGGTAGGGCGATCCTTCTTCGCTGAAGCGCCTCCATGTGTTTGGGGCATGTCGTCGAGTTAGCCATGTGTGCGCCTTTGCAGTTGACGCACGAAACCGGTATTCCGTTTTCTCTGGATATGTCACAATCGGAGGTTGCATGATTTCCCGTACATTTTACGCATTTAGGTTCCGCGAAACAGTTAGTTGTAGCGTGTCCCCATTGTTGACAGTTTTTACACTGAATGAGAAGTTTTGGGTTTCTGACGTGGTCCCAGAAAGCTCGTGTTCTCAGTATGTATCTTACTTCTTCTTGAAGTTTTTTGATGAAGTTTACGTTGTTCATTGTTATCAAAAATTTGGGGTATTTGGTGCCCTTCATGCGGAAGCATTTCGTAACTTCTATCTTGTGCTGTTCTAATAGATCTTCTTGAATGTCCGCGGGTTCGATTTGTAGCGGGAGACCGTCAAGGACGACGCCCTTTTCTCGTCCCTCCTTTGGAGTGTGGGTGTGGAAGGGCTGATTAGCCTTCCTTAGCTTTTTAATCATTCTTTATTTTTTATTGGGGTCGGTGGTGTAAATTGTACACCCGCCAGCGGTGTAGCGCAGCGTGTAGTTTTCTTTACCTACCCACTGATTTAAGTCGTAGGTGATCCTCATCTGGTTTGAGAATCCATTCACGTAGAGCGAGATTGGAGGGCTCGTCCGTTTCTTAGTTGTCGGTGGCTTGGGTTTGCTGATTGGAGCTACATATTGGTATTTCTCGATTTCTTCCGAGATCTCATTGTTTAAGAGTTCGTAGCGGTTTTGGATTGGGGCCGTTTTATCTTTGTTTCGGTCCTTGTCAGATTTGTCACCTGACTTAAACCTTTTTGGGTACACGAAACCCTCGGGGATATTTTCACTTTGTTGTGAGTTCGGGGTTGTTAAATAAAATTCCAAACTTCTTAACTAGATGGTACTTTATTTCACTACGAAGATACACCGGAACGCCAACCCTTTAGTCTTACACGAAGAGTTGTTCGATCTAATCTAATTTACAATTCCTGTTTTAGGTTTAAAGTTAACTTTTCAAAGGGTGGTGGTACGATGCTTTTTTGATGTCCTCTTTAACCAATAAAAGATTTAGTTTTATGTCACGATTAGCCAATAGGCGAAAAGAATACAAAATTGCTGAAATAGACTTTAATAGTAATTCTCGAAGCATCGTACGTGATCTTCCAGCGATAGTTGCATTTTTGATTCTTTGAAAAAGAACAAAGGAAAAGAACATGCAACGATCGCAGGATTCCACGAACTATAAGGAAAAATAATAATGACCTGTGATGAACTTAATACATCTCTAATAAATTCAATAAAAATAATAATATAATATAGGACTACATAACACCTCCCCCCTAATTTTGAAAATTGTACCTAGGGTTAGGGCTGGTGCAATTTTCTACACGAGAACTGGCTGACGCTTGCGATTCGTCTTCCGGCGGACTTAAATCTAAATTACTAGGTGTATAAGTGACATTAGGTGAATTATTAGGCTTGAATTTTAGATTGATCTTCTTCAAAATTAGATATACGCATACACAAATAATACAAAGAATTAGAATAATAACAATAACAATAGTTAAATGATTATAAACACGATAACTTGATACGTTTTCCAGTCTCTCTGTTTCAATACTTAAGTCAGAAAGCGATTTACTGGCTTCATTTAAAGAACTTAGGTTTAAAGGATTGACCAGTATAGGCATTGATAAACGAGGTGAAATTTTAATGTCAAAATTATTCTGAAACGTAGTATTGAAACTTACGTTGGGTATAAAATTTTTATAGGTGGAGAAATTGGATTTTTCAGAGTAAGCTAAGATTATGGATTTTAAAAATACTTTACAATCGCTTTTTGCTTGCAAAATTCCAGAACCTTTGATATACGTAGAAACCATTTGCCTTTTACAATCACAATTTATTTTTACTCGCTCAGGACTAACGAATATCCATGCATGAGATTGTTCAAGCTGGATAAACAATGGTTCATTTACCTCAATGACTCTTATGTGACAAAATTTAGGAATATTATGTCCATGAGATACAAACAATTCCGATTCGCATAAGTTAGATTGAATTCTCTGTAATTCATCAATAAGTTTAACTGGATTCATAACAAATGGATGGATAATCCCTTTTTGTGACATTGTAACGATTTGTAGTAAATTTAATTGTTCTTTAGATACTTCATTAAGAATTAATGAAAATAAGTTGACTAAAAGTTCAAATTCATCGACACGTGTATATCGATTACCGCTTGTTAAATTAGTTAGATATTCTTTCATCCTAAAAATCTGTTTCTCAATTAAGTACATTTTATTTCGCATTTCAAATCCCGTTTTATTAAAAGCTTGCATTGACATATTAAATACGGTAGTCTGTTGTTTTATTAAGGTAAGCAAGTTGTAATGATGGGCGATGAGGGTGTCGATGATAGAAACATAAATGTAAATACTTAATCCATTTATTTATGATGCTCGGGTTACACGGCGTGTCACCTTACGACACCTGAGACGTACTCGTTACATTCCTCATTACTAATTGCCACTATATAATCTACGAACGCTTACGCTGCTAAACTCCTAACCTACTTACAACTAATTACTACACTACAAAGTGATTTTGATTCGTATTCAACGTATTAATTTGCTTGTCAAAAAATATAGCATCTTCTTCGTCTAATGTGCCAAACAACTGCTTAGAAAGGGATCCTATTCCATTAAAATAACCTCTTTTTACGCGGTTTATTCCGTTTGATTCGACGGTTTCACTAATAATGGTATCGGTTTGCATTAATTCCGCGCGAATGTTGGTTATAACAGGCTTAAATACTTTACATTCGTTTACAAGTACTTCTTTCTCTGTCGCTTTCGAACAAAGATGCATCACGTTATCATAATAAATTAAGTACGGTCGATAATAATTGTTTGTAATTTTGATAATCGTAGTAGGTCATTAATGTCCATTTAGCGTTGTAAATCTTAACTTGTGCAATTTCTTCATAGTACAAGCCGCCGCTGTGGGTGTAATACGAGACGTTGTATTCGTGAGATTCACCTTCATAGGAATGTACGCTGCTGAGGTTGCAAAACACCATGATAAGGAGTAGTAATGGGGTCATTGTCTGCAATGCAGAAATGTATGAATGAGTTTTAAGTACCTAATGTCCTACATCTATATGTATATATATATTTTCTTAATATAATAATAATAATGAGTTATTCTAAGATGGTTCATAATACTGTTTTAATCTATTTTTGTGAACCTTAATGTGCTTCTTCTTTACTTTTATGGTCACATTTACTGGCGAATCTAGGATATAACTGGATAAGGACCAGAGTATAAAGATTTTAATTTTCTACTTGTTCCTGGTTCAATACTTTCATTTCGTAACAGTACTTTGTCACCTACATTTAAATCTAAATCCTTAGCACAACGATCATATAGCCTTTTGGACGTTTCTTTGCTCTTGACAAGGCTTTCTCTAGCCTTAGCATGACAATATTGAAGTCTTGATTTTAATTCGTTTGCATAATCGTCATAATTGTAAATAATCTCTGGATGTTTACTAACGGAAGATGGCAAAGTGGCTTTATACCCATATAAGAGTTCAAATGGGGTGAAATTCGTAGACTGATGAGGTGTGGTATTATATGTAAATAATGCGTATGGTATAAAATCTTCCCAATCCAATTGATCACTGGAAATAAAATTTCGTAGATACTCCTTTAGCGTTCTATGGCTTCTCTCCAAAGCTCCATTTGACTGAGGGTGATAAGCAGTACACTTTATATGATTGATTTGTAAAAGCTTACACACATTTTTAAATAATTCGCTGCAAAAATTCGTACCTTGGTCAGTGACGAGAGATTTAGGAATGCCGTAGGTACTTATGATATTGGTAACAAATGCCTTAGATACAGTATCAGCATCTTGATTTTTCAACGGAATCGCTAAAGCGTATTTAGATAAATCATCTTGGAAGGTAAGTAAATATTTATTTCCCGAATAAGTTGTTGTTAGAGGACCGACTATGTCTAAAAAGACTTTCTGGAAAGGTTCAGTAGCAGTTGTTGTTACTTGCATCGGACATTGTGTCGACTTTGTTGGTTTGTTCTTCTGACAAAGTTCACACGATTTAATAAAAGTTTTTATGTCCTCATACATATTTCGCCATCGATAATACATTTTAATGCGTTTATACGTTCTTTGAACTCCTTCATGTCCCCCTGTTGGAGTTAGGTGCAAATCTTTCATAATTTGCTGAGTTTCTTCTTTCGTGAGGGTGTCTATTATCTTATTATGATGTAACTGAATTTTAATGTTGGTACCCTTAAATACATAACGAATGATTGAACGTATAATGTCCGTTTGAAGTTGATCTTTATGAGTGGAGAGTTTCGGTAACGCTATTGAAAAAATCTTTTGATCGAGACAAGTTTTCCTTAAATTTACGAGACTTTGAAATATGTTTTCATAACTAACCTTTTGATACACGCTCTCTGCAATCAATAAATATATTATCCAACGTTCTTTGATTAATAATGATAGGCTGCTGTGTACTGGTAAATCTATTAACACATTTTCGTTTGGCTTTCCATACGTTGCAAACGCCTCTTTTACAAGTTTACCAGCATTATCAATATCTCGTGTTATGGGAATGACTGGACTAAATTCCTTAGAAACATTTAAGATAGATGCGTCTACATCTGTAACATTAGAGTTTATGATTATTCCGTTTGCTCGAGCGTTAAGATAATCTTCATAAGTTTTGAGGTATTGTTGCGGCTCGGATGACGATTCTGCGTCTAATACACAAATTTCTCGACTAAGTGCATCGGCAACGTTGTTGAATTTTCCTGGTTGTATTTAACTTCGTATTGGTATTCCTCTAGTTTCAGTCTAAATTTCGTTAAACGACTGCTAGGATTTTTGATTGAAAACAAATAGATAAGAGTTTTATGATCGGTGTAGATGAAGAATTTCTTCCCGAAGAGATATGGTCGAAAATGTTCTACTGGCCAACAGATTGCTAAAAGCTCTCTTTCTATTGTGGAATAATTACATTCAGCTTTATTGAGTTTTCGGCTGGCATAAGCCACAGGAAGATCGTTCCCAATATCACCTTGAGAAAGAACCGCTCCGATCGCTATTCCGCTAGCATCGGTGGTTAAGTTAAAAGGCTGAGTGAAATCAGGATATCTTAAGATTGGGTATTCTACCAATTTCCTCTTTAATTGTTGAAATGCAGAGTCGCATATAGACGTCCAATTAAATGGCACGTTGTTCCGTAGCAGGAACGTTAAAGGATGAGCTATCGTGGAATAATTAGCAACGAAACGACGATAGAACGAAGTAAGTCCTAGAAAACCTTTAAGTTGTTTTTGATTAGTTGGTACAGGAAAATCTGTTATACACGATATCTTAGACGGATCCGGTTTTATACCGTCTTGTCAGATGATATGTCCTAAATACACAACTTCTTTCCGAAGGAACGAACATTTCTCTGGATGGAGTTTTAAATTATTTTCTCTTGATCGTTCCAAAACTTCAATTAGACGTTTATTGTGTTCTCGCAAATTTGGTCCATAAATAACAATGTCGTCAAGGTATACGAGACATTTTATTCCTTGTAATCCGCTAAGAACGCAATTTAATAATCGTTGAAAAGTCGCTGGTGACCCTTTCAAACCCATTGGTAACCTATTATATTCATAATGTCCAGTGGGGGTGCTGAATGCTGTTAATGGTTTGCTATCCTCATGCAAAAGAATTTGATGAAACCCGCTGGCTAAATCGACAACAGAGAAATACTTTGAAGATCCTAGCTGATCGAATATTTCAGATATATTGGGTAAAGGAAATGCATCAGTAATTGTTAGCTCATTTAACTTTCTAAAGTCTATTACTACGCTATAACGTTTATTTCCTTCAGAGTCGGCTTTTTTAGGAACTAGCAATAACGGACTGTTGTAAGGACTTCGAGATGGGCGAATGATTTTATCCTATAACATTTTGTTTACTTCTCTATTAACGTCGGCTTTTTGATGTTCTGGTATACGATACGGTTTTACGACTACTGGTGGAACATTCTCAAGAAGAGGAATTTTGTGTCTAATTACTTCTGTATACGATAATTTATCTCCCGGAAGTTGAACTACGTCGTTAAACTGGCTACAAATTTCTAGTATTGAATTTCTTTCTTCTGAATTCATATGAAAGGTATCAAGGATGGATTCCAGAAGTTGTTTACGATCGCTATCAACATGGGTATTAAAATTTAAGAATTGAAATTCTGACAATTCAATAAGATCTAATGGAACCTCATTAAGGATGACTTCCTTTTCAGTAGAATTTAATATACTTACGAAACAAGCTCCTTCATGAGACCTGATTAAACAATTTCCAATGTGTACTCCTGGCCTAATTTCCTTGGCAGTACATAATTTGTCAGTTACAATGTTAATTGGTAATTTTGCTGTAATTTCTGATCGAGCAGGAACTTTAATTTGCATTGGTTTAGAAATGTTCTTGACGATCTTAGTATTTCCACAACTGAACGACATTTGGCTAGACTCGTAATTAAGATTAACTTTGTATTTAACAAAAAAATCATGCCCAATGATGCCTTCACTAATGATGGGAAAATTTCGAGGAACGACGTGAAAAGGATGCGTAATATAACAATTATTCCCGAGGTTTACCTTCATATGTGCTAAACCTAATGATGATATGCTGTCATCTGTAATTCCTTTCAATTGAATCTTTTGATTCACGAAAACTATTTGCTCGTCGCTAATAAATTGTAGTTTAATCAAAGAAATATCGCTACCGGTATCTAGAAGAAAATTACTTTTACCGTCTTGGAAGCCCTGACTGTTAAAAGTTACACAAGGAGACTTTAAAGATTCTTTTAATTCGATTTGGTAAACACATGAAGAATTAGTAGACGATCTAGAGGACGATTCAGGAAACGATTTAGTAGACGATTTAGTAAACGGTTTAGTAGACGATTTAAGGAACGATTCAGTAGACGATCTAGTAAACGATTTAGGAAACGATTTAGTAGACGATTTGGTAAACGATTTAGTAAAGCGGCCCACACACGTAACGATTTCTCTTCAACTACAGGTTGGATGGAAAATCATGGAAATTGCAGTACTGTCGTTTTATCTACACACGGTTCAAACACATCGAACTACAGTAGTTAAGATTATTGCAGTAGTAGTCTTAATGTGTAAACTACACATACATCCTTACACACAACTCTCTACACACGTATCAACTTGCTTCCAAACACGGCCGTTGATACGATATTTTATGGCAGTGCCGAACTGCAAACGATTCGATCACTGCGTACTACGAAGCATACGATTTGCCTACACACGCTACAATTTATCCTTACTGTAGCAGTTTCGACTAATGTCGCACTGCGTGCAGTACGAGAATTCGTTACGTGTGTGGGCCGTTTAAAAGGTTTAGTAGACGATTCAGTAGATGATTTAGTAAACGATTTAGGGAACGATTTAGTAGACGATTTGGTAAACGATTTAGGAAACGATTCAGTAGACGATTTAGTAAACGATTTAGTATACGAACTGGCAAAAGACTCAGAATACGAATTAGAAGTTTTATTTGCAAGATTCGAATCAGATAACTTCGAAGAATTTGACGATTTCGAAGAACTTTTTAAAGGATTATTTATGCTTAGGCAGAGTTTTTCATGTGTGACCCTGTCACTCTGCCCGACGGACCAGGTGCGCTCGCGTTTCCCGGAATGGAGACATTCGAACCGCTAGATGATTGTGACGCACGATGTTCGGTGTTGTATTGCCGCTTCCGACAATCTTTTATATGATGTCCCGGCTTTTTACAATAAGCACAGGTGATTACTCGAACATTTCCTCCAGGTTCTTGTTTTACTTGAGGTTGTGGACGGAAACTACTAGGACCCGAAATTGGATTCTGATAACACTTATCAGCAGTATGTCCTGGTTTATTACAACGATAGCATTTTATTAATTTCTGTTTAGATTTCGATTTTTGATTAAAATTTGAATATGGAGCTTTCCTATTGAATTTTGATGCTCTTTCTTCTAAGACTGCTGCTTCTACCGCGTCTATTAATCTATCATATCTATTAGCCTTTATGATAACCCTTATGGGATCAAGGAGACCGTCTTGAAACGCCCTAAGGGCGGTTTTCCCGTTAAGACTGACGATAGTGTTAGCTGCTTCTTCTCCTTCGCTTTGCACACAAGCCTCATTTAAATCGGAATAAAGAGATTCTACTCGATTCGCGAACGTTCTTACGATTTCATTAGGATATGGTCGGCAATTTACGAGTTCTGTTTGTAATTGAGCAACGGTTCTTCGTTCAAGAAATTGGTTTTTCAAAACTACTTTTAAGGTTTCCCACGAATCATGCGCGCTGTACTTAATTAAGCTATAAATTTGGCCCGATAATTTACTTTCGATAATTTGAAGCAATAATTGTTTATCGTTAGCAGTGGTCGCGGAACGCGCTACTATGTCACAATAAGAGACAAATTTTAAGAATTCTTCCCTATTTCCTGAAAATTCGGGGATGATTTTAAACGCGAATTCGGTCTTTAAAGGCATTGCTACGTTAATATTTACTTCGTTTTCAGGGTCTTGTTCTATGTCAGACATGAGAATCGCTTTCTGCCATAAGAAATTGAAAATAACAAGAGAGACTTACCAAGAATTTTCGTAGGTAATCCGCAATGATTTCGAACGACTTAGAACGGCACAACACAGAAGATACGATGCACCTACGCGCTGATTGGGACGTTGGTTGACGATGCTCCGGGCTAGTTTTCCAGCCTGCGTCCGGATGTTGACGTTGTTGACCAGACGTTGGAGACTCGGGTTGAATCCGTGGACGAGATTAGACCGTGTCCTTCTCAACTTTATCGCTTGGACGTGGTTGATGATAGGATTTTCTCGACAACTGTTGCCGTTTGGTAAGAACTTTTCTTTCAGAGAGTATTTTCGACGTTACCAGGTTCGTGGTTTCTTCGGTCTAGTGGTGAGTCGGATTCCAATAACTATCCGTTTCAGCTCTTGGCTCCGAAGAGTTCCAATTGACCCGAGAGTGACGCTGTTCGAGGATGTCTTCTTTGGATCGACTTTTTGTACCTTGGAAATCCCAAATTAATTTCTTCTTTGGGATCCCACCGTTGCCACCAAATTTGTTGTGAGTTCGGGGTTGTTAAATAAAATTCCAAACTTCTTAACTAAATGGTACTTTATTTCACTACGAAGATACACCGGAACGCGAACCCTTTAGTCTTACACGAAGAGTTGTTCGATCTAATCTAATTTACAATTCCTGTTTTAGGTTTAAAGTTAACTTTTCAAAGAGTGGTAGTACGATGCTTTGATGTCCTCTTTAACCAATAAAAAACTTAGTTTTATGTCACGATTAGCCAATAGGCGAAAAGAATACAAAATTGCTGAAATAGACTTTAATAGTAATTCTCGAAGCATCGTACGTGATCTTCCAGCGATAGTTGCATTTTTGATTCTTTGAAAAAGAACAAAGGAAAAGAACATGCAACGATCGCAGGATTCCACGAACTATAAGGAAAAATAATAATGACCTCTGATGAACTTAATACATCTCTAATAAATTCAATAAAAATAATAATATAATATAGGACTACATAACAACTTGCTATTTCGATCTGTTCCTCTTAGTTGAGTTGAGAAGCCGTTGTTGAGGAGGCATCTATTTCGTCGTCGGTCGCGGCGGGCATATTCACCGATTTTAAATGTCTAGTGTGTCTTTTTTGGGGTACGATGCACTACTTTAAATCGATTAATCGCACTTTGCATGGTAGATATTTAAATTATGCATACAATTGCGTCCTTTCGCGGTTAAGAAAACTTCTTTGCATGGGCCAAAGGCCCAAGCAGGTAGAGTACTTCTTTGTTCGCGTCTAAAAATAGTCGCACTTGGCTTTATCACGAGGGTTTTATTACCCTTAGGTGGAGCGAGGGATAACGAAAGCCACTTTAAACGCGAAATATGGTTTTGCACGAAGACTTGTTTAAAAAGAGTTTTATTTTTAATCAAGCAACGCGGAGTACAACCGACAGCGATTTCAGCGTACGGAATCGATACTGACCTAATACTAAAAATTTCCCTTTTTATATTACAATAAATGCTTAGCCTAACTTATTGCTAAATGCTTGGTTATCGTTACTTGGCAATTGCCCTCTTGTGCCATCGATAATGTGTCGATGCTACCGTAGGCATGGTTACGGGGTCATCAACCGTAACACGCGCAAGCCGGAGCTCTTATTACCAACGTCCGAAACCTACGAGAGCTCGGGTTCGAATTTATGTTGTTGCGTAGAGTGGTGATGTCGATGAATCAACGAAATCGCTAAGGTGTTCCATACGCTAGCTAAGATTGCTAGTCCACAACCTATTATTTTATATATGGCTAGTCCATTTAATATTACGCCGAGAACATATTTTATTGTTCGTAAAATTACATAAAACGCAATTAATCCACTGCTCCATATTCCAATGTTGGTGAACCATCTCCATACAAATTCCATTCTACTACGAGCCAAATTTCTCAGTTCTTTTTTATCGAATAACTGTAAGATATTGAACCCTTGGTCGTCTGTTTCTAGACCTCCAAGTTTCTTTGTGAAAACATTGAATACAGCGTCACGTTGTAACCCAAAAGTAAGTAGTCTTTGAATTTTGTTAATCTCGTCTTGAGTGTACAGACCGTTTCCTCCTAATGGTTGTATCGGGGAGAAATCCAATTTTTGTTCTTCCTCTACTTGATCGGCAGTTAGTTGTAACAGAAGGTTGTTCTTCTAATTTCTGCTAAACATGGTATGCATTGCATGATGTAAAGGATTTTCCCGAACACTGTGCCAGCATATCCCATTTTATTTTTAATAATAGAACTACGCATTCGGGGAGAGCGGAGACATCAATAACCGATTTTTGATGACTTCTCTGTTTGTTAGGCACGTATGATGAATCGTATCTTCGTATAGTTTATCTAGGGACCTCTTGTAAGCTTGTTCCGTGTACAAAAATTTGATATCAGCATAGGTGATTAAGAAGCGTATGAATAAAAAAAAGTATTAGCTTCTACTTCAAGTAATAGAAAATGCTGCGAAGCATTAACTACAGTTGTTGCTTAGTACATAGAGTAAAAACCTCATTCCGAAGTGAATGCTTCAACTAGATAGTAGTTACTTTTAACCTATAAATTTTCAAATTCTTGTAGTTGTTTGTGCTAATTCATTTATGAGCACAGGATGAGCAGTGAGAGTGAAAATGAAATTGTAAATGACACAATGAAACCGATCAGGATGCACAAATGGTTTTGTCGTGCTTCTTTCAGATTACAAAATTTTATTTGATAAAAGAAAAACATCAACCGTTGTAAAAGAAAAAGACTTAGCATCAAAACAACTGTTCGCTTCTTATTCTAAAAATATGAACAAAGATATAAATGCAAAATCGACACAGTTATTTTATTATTTAAGGGGAGATATCAGTGTGACAGGCTGAAAAATGAGGTGTTTTTTTGGGATTTTTTTTCTTTTAAACGGCTGTATCAAATTATTTGGGATTTTGTCTATTAATTATTGAAGCATTAAAGTATGCAAGGAAATTTTCTTTGAATTTATATTATGATCTATGAAGCAGGGGAGCAGTCGTAAAATGACGTCTCAGAAAAAAGACCTCCCGACGGTTGACAACATTAGAGCCACAGCAAGTATCTGAAATGAAAAATTCGAAAAGATTATTAAATTATAATAGTATAGCTATCGCAGCATCGTAGAAAATTTGAAAATTTTGATTTAAAAAGAAATGGTGGCCATTTAAAAAAAAATTCGGAATTTACACGAAAATTTTGCAGTAAATCGTGAATAAAAAAAAAGTAAACAATTTAAAAAAAACCTCTACGATGCAACGATAGCGATAAGTTTTCTGAAGAGAATCCATGTTGAATAAAGTCGATTGGACAAAATTTAACAGAGTAATGCTGTCAACCAGGTAAAAAAACATGGTTTCGAGAAAAACGCGTTTAAAGTTTTGAGAGGATAAAATTGAATGATGTAACTTGAATATTAATATAAAACAAGTTCTTACCGATTATTCGCTATCCCTGGACCACATAGAAGTTCATCTGCGTCCAACAATAACATTTCCTCCTCCTCACGTCGGTTTAAAGAGTAGCGTTCGGCGTCCTGGATACGTTTTCGGTCGATTTCGCGGCAATAATTGAACAGTTTCTCGCCGATGGAGGTTCCCAAGTCCTCAACAACATTCAACAGAGCCACCTGACCATCGTTGAATATGATAGTAACCAAATTAGCAGCTGTTTTGACTACTTGGGCGCCACAAAAACACAGTCTTCTATAGACTACTCAGAAAGCGTCGACGCTTGACGCCAATTTCGAATACTTCTAAGCCGAATATTGTTTAAACATTTTGTAGGCATATTCTTAAAGGACAAAACTAACTATTTAAGTAAGAAAAAAAAAATCGAATATTTTTTTTTTTCACACTGATATCTCCCCTTAATTAAAATATAAATTCTACATTTTGCATTTTAGTTTCTGAAAAAAAATCAATAATATGAAAACTAAAGTGAAAGCAATTGTTGATCGAAAAAGAAAGGGAAACAAAAATATTATACTGAGCGAATGGCAACAGAAATGTTTAAATCTATGGGAAGACGAAAAAGGACACAATCCTGTACTACAAAAAGTACCTGGTAAATTTTGATCGTTTATTGATATAACAATAATAAGAGTAAATTATTAATGTGAATTGTATTTTCTATAATCAGGTGCTATTTCTACTGTAGTTGCATGTACCTATGTGTGTATCAGAGTTGGCTGTTCGGTATCGGGGTTAATCGATGCATCGGGTTTCAGTGTTAACAATAATAATATATTTTTGTTTTTTTCTTTGTGTATAGGACACAAGCGTTTTCTTCCTATCAAATGCAAATAATGATGTGCCTACTCCCTTATTATTGATAAACTTAGGGGGTATTTCTTTCTTGTTTCTTCTTAACGTTCCAAGGATTGTTAACTGATATTTTTTATACATTATACTGCTAATGGTATTGACGAAAACCAATTATCAAATGTTATATTTCGAGAAGATCCTTTAATAGGTTCTGAAAGCTTTCGGACAAATAAATAGGTACCGAATCATTTTCTGGGTTTACTTTTTCGATATAGGGAATTGCATTTACCATATAATACGTTTTGGAATCATTCATCATTAATATTTTAATACCATACTTATCTGGTTTACTAGCCATATAAATACGGAACAGACGCTTTCCACGAAATGCAACAAGTTGCTCGTCAATGGTACAGTATTCATGTGGCGTATAGAATGCTAAACAATTGTTCACAAAGATATCCCATAATTCTCGTATAGGGGCGAGTTTGCCAATCAACGTTCTTTCAATTCTAGTTTCTTTGCAATCGAAGCTAAGGCACGAAGTCAAAATATTAAATCGTTGTTGTGACATTGTTGCACGAAATATTCTATTTCCGTATGCTACAGACCAGACCTCATCCAAATTGGAATTGGATATGTGTAATGCACCTGCAAGGTACAATAACCCAATGAAAGCTTTTATTTCTGTGCTACTGGTTGGTTTCATGTATCTTTGTGCATTAACAGCAATATTTTTTCGTGCAATTTCTTCATATGTATGAAAAACAGTTATATTCATCATATGATCGTTGAACAACAAACTCCAAGCTTGTTGAGGAGTTTGAACCGTTTTGGCCTCTCCTTTGGGTCCCGGTAAATGCATTACAATATTTTCTCGCGTAGGGCGACCTCGAGCTTTCGAAATTTTCGTCGTCCATTGATGTCCATTTTTTCCTAGCAAAGTATCTTCTTCTTTGCTTATTTCTTCATTCTTACTTTCCTCACTCTCACTTTCACTCTCAGATTGTTCTTCAATAAAACCTTCATCGGATTCATCATCTCCAAAAAAATCTTGAACTTCTTCGGTTTCATTCTCATTATCTCAAATACGTTGGGCCTCAATTTCCAATTCACGTTGGGTTAGTGGCCTACGATTTTCCGAATTACAAGAAGCCAATGCACTTAAAATTACATTTGCTATAAAGAATAAATAAACTTCACACTTGGGTCTGACATACCCATAGATATGTTCTCCAAATTCTCACAGCTTAAGAAAGTATTGTAACCTAAAAATTAATGCACGTGCGTTTGCACAATTAATTAATAAGCAGGGTCCAGTGTGCTCTTCCAGAGTTAATACAAATTCCGAGTAAAGCTCTGCAACAATCCCGATTTAATTTGTTTCTAAACCTACGGTTTCTACAATAACAGCAACCTATTAATAGAAATATAATGGCAATTATTGCTATTAGAATACTATAGGTAGTTCCTGATGCACTAGGCATCCACGATATGCTATCTAATTCTCGATCCAATTCGCTTAGCCTTTTACTTGCGACATATAAGTCATCTAAATGAAATGTAAACGTTTCGAAATTTGAACAGAAATGAATTTCACTTACATTTAAAGAGGGTTTGTTTTCGTCTTCGGTTTCACAACAATCTAAATTTAAGTCAATAGCCGGGATAAACTTTTTTGTTTCGATTTTTGACGAATACACCTTGTGCGGTATGAGAACAGCGTTTTGCGTAAAAACTTTACAATTTTCATTTAACGTTAAAATTCTAGTGCTTCTAACTACTTTATTAAAAATTTTATCTCAACAATGTATCGTGATTCTTTCAGGAATATTAATAGTAAATATCCAACTATTGCTAGAAATTATCTGATGCCATATATTTTGCTCTAAATGTGTTACTCTTTTATCACAATTTTCTGGAATGCGATCGGTTGCGTGAAATAACTTTACTTCACAACTTTCGTGTTGATGCGTTAAAAATACCGGTGTCTCTTGGTGACAGAAAATTAAATTTTACATACTCTACGCAACGAGACAATTGAATGTCGGATAATAATATGTATTTTCTTTTTACATTATTGATAGCTAAATATTTACTTGAAGGTTGAATGAAAATATATTTGTTGTCAGCAATGTGCACAGGTAGAGGGGTTAATTGGTAAATATCGTATTCCTGACTATCTGTCAATGGGAACCAAAGTATATAAATCAAACGACCGTTCTTGTAAAATATGTTCAATTTTACAGAATTTAGAAATAAATTAGCATTTTCCGCCGTTGGTATTGTCGGAAAACTTAAGTGATTTAACATTGAAACTTTTTAGAGTTCGTGTGCCAGTGTTTCGGGAGGTATTATAGTTGGGCGAATTTTGCCGTTTTTACCTTCTAAAACCGCGTCAATAGAATTTTGTGTTTCTAATAATTAGAAACCAATATTGAATAGGATACCAATTATTGGTATTGCACATGGAGCATTATAAAATTTGAAAATGGTTCGTTTTAAGTTAACTTTACTTGTAGTATCGCTATCGAATCTTTTTCAATCTTTTGCTAAATTTCTTAACTTTTCCATATTCTTCGTAATAATATTTTCATTATGGTTTAAACTAGAAATTGTATCGTTAAAATTTGAAATTGTAGTTTGTATGACATGACTGCTCTTTTATTACTTTTGTTCATTTTGACTAAATTGCTTAAATCCTATCTTCATAGTATTTTGCATCATCTTCGTCTAGATTGCCAAATAGGAATTTCGTCGCTTGACCTACGAAATTGAATAATCCACGTATACGTCTAAAAGAGTGTGTGGGCACGCGTGGATTATGTCCTACTAACTGATTCAACACGTCTTTTTCACTATTTATTTTTTTAAGTATAGGACGAGTTATTTTTAGAAAATTTGCGCATAAATCTACCTTTTTTGCATCTGTATTTGAAATTATCTCTAACTTAACACGTTTATTGCCAAGCTGAAAACTGAAATTTCGTGTGGTGGCCAATATCTTTTTATTTTCTTATTTAGTTGTTATTGTGCTCAAATTAAGTTATATATTATTTATATATTATTATTTATACACTTTTACCATTATGTACATAGGATTTATGTACTCTAATATCTATGACGCGATATCGCGTGATATGTAATTCGATCAAATAAGTTATACAGGATGTCCCACCGAAGTGGACTGGTCGAATTATCTCGGAAACTATAAATCTGATGAACTTGAAATGTTATACACAGATTTAGGGGATAATAAGAATAAGATCTTCTAAGAATAGTTTAACTCATCTATGACTTCCGGTTATACCGGAAGTGGTTAAAAATTTTTTTTAACGCAATATTTATTTTTCGTCAAGTTGGTCAATTTAAAGGTCATTTTGTTTGAAACATTTTTTTCCATCGCTTGTAGTTACAGAGAAAAAATTATTTTTCATAATTATTTACGTTTGACCGTGGTAGAAAAATAAGCTATAACGCACGATCTAAGATAGCTATGCCTATAAATTGAACGGTGTTTTATTCCTTTTCACTTATTTAACTGTGTCACAACAAAACTTATGCGATAATAATGAAACGCTTCTCATTCAAAACCGTTAAAAACAACATTTAATTTGAAAATAAACAATAACAAAAAGTCAATAAAAAACATCAAAATCAGTAACAAAACGAATTGAAAAAATAACAAAAGTATTATAAACATTAAAATTATTCGAAATGGCCTCCTCCTTCTTCTAAACACCTGCGAATACGATTCTCCACTCCGACCGTTGCCACATGCCGAATTGTTTGTAAGTTTAAGGTATTGAACGCTTCCTGAATACGTTGTTCCAATTGCTGAACGGTATTTGTCGGCACAGCGTACACGTTCTGTTTTATTGTACTCCAAAGATAAAAATCCAAGGGAGTTAAATCTGGTGATCTCGCCGGCCATTTTACTGGACCGTAACCTCCAATCCACCTATCTTCAAACATATTACGAAGCTATTGTTGGACTTCAATACTTGAATGCGTCGAAGCACCATCCAATTGATACCAACACCTTCGTAATATATTTAAAGGTAGGTCATCCAAAAAATTGGACACTATTGTCCTTAAAATTGCAATGTAATTTTCTGAGGTCAAATTTTGATTGTAAATATGATAAACTACCCTGTTATCCATAATAACACAAAATACGTTCAAACTAAATTTCTTTTGTAAATTTCGTTCACGCGTTACGTGTGAATTTCTTACATCCCAAAAATGTTTATTTTTTTCTATTAAAAAGCCCCTCCCTTGAAAATTTTGATTCATCCATCCAAAGAATATGTTTTAAAAAACTTTCATCTTCCTCTACTTTCCCTAATAATGTGCGACAAAACGCTGTTCTCTTATCTCTGTCACCAGGATTCAGTCCTTGAACTAAACAGAACTTATAATTGTGCATTTTGTGCCGATATAATACACACTGGATTGATTGGCGACTAACACCTGAGTCATTTTCGGCGCAACGTATTGACGAGGACGGATTTTCTTGGAAATGTCGAAAGATATCTCGTTGTAAACCTTCTCTGCCTGTTACAGGCTTCGTTACAAATCTTTTTGCATTATGGGTTGTAACGGTTTTGTTTTTCGACTATTTAAATTTGAAATTATTTGATTTGGGGCCATCTGTTGGAATCGGTCATTTTTAGATCTTTTGGTTTTATTTCGCAATACAGAATACTGGTTGGTTTCTCAGATTGGTGCGATCGGAAATAGTGGTGGGGATTTAGTTCTTTCGAGTGTCGCAATTGTGGTAATTTCGCCCTCTTCGTTGTTGTGTCTCGGAAGAGGATAGACGTTTCTGGCTGCGATAAAAGCTGCGTGGGTGTCGAAGAGTCTAGAAGCGTCTCCGTTGGTGTTTGGGAGAGCTTCTAAAGACGCAATTTGGCGGATTATCTTCGCACACCACAAATTTGATGTTGTATTTGTGAGTTATCGGATTGATCGGATAAAAGGGTTTTTTTTACGCCAGCCAATACTACAAGCCGCTTAAGATCGTAAGGTATGTTTTTTTGCGCTTTGAGAGAACTAGAATCTTTCCGTTTGGATCATTTTGTAATTCGTGTTTTCCCTAGGCTTTTTTTATTCTTATTTTTATCTTTGGATTTATTTTGGTAATTTCATCGAAATTTTGGATTGAAAATTTATTGCGTCGCAATTTTGAGTGGATCCCCTGACGGCCATCTTTCTCTCTTCATTACATTGAACGCCGTTAGAGAGACAGGGACGGAAGTACACCCAACCGACGCCAGAGCGACGCGCTTGATCGAGAGAGACGACCAGACCAGCGAAACCAGACAGAGACATCACCATCAGATAAGCCAACGTTTTATATTATTCTTTTATTATCGTTTTTTTTTTATTATTTAAATTTGTTATTACGGATCTTCAATCCGAATAATATTTTAACTTGTGTTATTCTGAATTTATTGAACATCATTTTACGAAACTGTTTTGTGTACCTAATCACTCAGAGAATTTTTTTTATTCCGACTTAAAGTTTGACACTCATTAGAAAGTGACACATATTTGACAACAGCTGTTATCATTTATTTTTTTTTTGTGTGTTTGCGTTAAATTTAAATTTCAGGTTATTTGTTTATAATTTCTTTAGAGTTACTGCAGCGATAGGGGTTTATTACCGTTTGTAAATTTTTATATGAACATTCCTTTTGAACATTCTTATTTTTCATCTTTATTATTACATTGTTTCTTTTCAATACAAGTGAATTTTGGTTTTCAAAATTGTCTTTTATTTTGTTGTTGTCCTTCGATCGTGGATTCGGACTTGCCTGATCCTAGGATAAGTGAAGGTTGGTAGGTATCGGTTTAAGTTCGTGGCGCCCTTTTATTTAACATCTGAACCCCCCCTTCTCCGCAGAGTGAATCGGAGCCCGGTCCTATCAACGGTTGTTTCGGCTTTTGAAACGAACTTAATTTTATTTCTTTATAACTAGAGTTTGTGCGCTACATTTTTGGCGCCCAACGTGGGGCCACATTTGTTTTCGTTGGCCACATTTGTTTTTGTTTGCCTCATTTGTTTTTATTGGTCATTTTCTTCTTGTTATTGATTCACTTTATTTGCAATGGCGTTGAAGGTAACAGTTGGTTATTTGTCCAAAGAGGAGTTGTCGTATGAGTTGGAGGTGCGAGGTGTCGAATCTGGTACAGTAGAGGAAATGCGTAAAGTATTAGCACAGAAATTACGAATTGAACGTACAGATCCCGATGTTGTTAAAAATTATCCTGAACATTCTTTTACCGAGGAGGAGGACGTAGCGGCAGTTGAAGCTAAATTACAGGAAGTGTCCACCTTATTAGAAAATTTTGTTAGTAAAGATGCTCGTCGAGTTGAGTCCAAGCTTTGGCACATTATGGGACGAATTAAGCGTATGGATGAGTTGTCTGAAAGTCGTACAGGTTATTTGAAACAAGCGCTGTCGTTGAAGGGATTATATTTTGCTTCTTTGGATAGGATTACCCGACCGCCGGAATTAGCAGATTTGGAACGTTCTCTAAATGAGTCGCTGACTATACCTAGTGATCCTGCCTCTTCTACTCTACATGACCACCCAACTTTTGAATCACAACCCTCTACATCTTTTTCAGTTAAAGTAGTACCTGTATATAAATGGGATATTAAATTTTCTGGTAAGCCTGGATTTTCAGTAGGTGCATTTTTGGAGAGAGTTGATGAATTGTCAGTTGCTAGAGGAGTTTCTAAAGAGCAAGTATTTGTCTCAGCTCTAGATTTATTTGAGGGACCAGCATTATCATGGTATAGATCAATAAGAAAATCTGTTACTAATTGGTGTGAACTGGAAAGTTTACTTCGTAAAGAATTCCAACCAAGTGACTATGACGATCAATTGATGGATGAGATTAAACATCGAACTCAGGGTGAGAATGAATCTGTCTCCATTTATTTCGCCTATATGTTAGGACTCTTTAACCGATTAAGTTCCGAACCCTCTGAAGAGGTTAAACTAAAGATTCTTCGTAGAAACATCTTACCTTATTTTCAAAGACAGTTAGCACTACAAAACATCGAATCAGTTTCCCAACTTAAAGAACTCTGCAGAAAATTAGAGGAATGTCGTAGGGTTTCTGAGGATTTTCAACCCCCTAAGAGGAAAAGTCGTACCTTAGAACCAGAGTTAGCATGTGCGAATGTTGAAGAGATTACAGAAGCTGAAGCTGTTCGATCTCCCATTCCTTTCTGTTATAATTGTGGTGTAAAAGGCCACATAGCTCGTGGATGTACGGCTCCCCAAAAATTACGATGTTACAAGTGTCAGAAAGTGGGTTTTACCACCCGTAATTGCCCCAATTGTAATCCATCGTCGGAAAACTTCGGGCGTCGTCATTAGGTGGTCGACAAGGTGACATTGACGCCAAACGATCTTCGACCGATAAATTCTCAGCTATTTTGTCATTTATTTTGGATAGTTGTTCAGCCGATGAAAGACCTTATCTTGAGATTTCCGTTTTGGGAAAGAAAATGTTAGGACTTTTGGATACTGGAGCTTCACGTACCGTACTTGGAGGTGAAGGATGGAATTTGATTAAGAATTTAGGTTTTCGTCTTAGACCGTCACGAGTAACAGTACGTGTAGCAAATGGTGAAAATACGTGTAGCATTGGATTTGTTGTAATCCCCATAGAGTTGAAGGGTCGAATTAAATTAGTTGACGTATTAGTAGTACCTGAACTACCTCATACCTTAATATTTGGAGTTGACTTCTTTAGAACATTTGGAGTTGTTCCCGATTTGCGTAGCAATGAATGGAAATTTTCTAGCGAGACTGTGTTTTCTCTACATTCTTCGGACATCCATTTATCCCATGAACAGAAACAGAAATTAGATTCCTTGGTGAAGATGTATTCAGAGAAAATGGGTACTGGAATTGGTTGCACGCATTTAGCATACCACAAGATTCGTACTTCATCTGAACCCATTAAACAACGTAACTATCCTGTGTCACCAGTTATTCAACAACATATAGATAGGGAATTAGATGAGATGTTAGCCCAAGGTGTAGTAGAACCCTCTACCAGTGGATGGTCATCCCCGATTTTGTTGGTGAAAAAGAAAGATAATTCCTATAGATTTTGTGTCGACTTTAGAAAGCTTAATTCTGTCACGGAACGAGATGGTTATCCCCTTCCTTACGTTTCGGCAACACTAGATAAATTAAAGAACGCTAAATACCTTTCTTCTCTTGACATAAAATCAGCTTTTTGGCAAGTACCGATGGAAGTCGAATCAAAACAATACACAGCTTTTACAGTTCCCGGACGAGGTCTTTTCCAATTTACGGGAATGCCTTTTGGCTTACATAATTCTCCTGCAACGTGGCAACGGTTAATGGACAAAGTTATAGGTGCTGAGTTAGAACCGCATGTATTTGTTTATCTGGATGATGTGATTGTAGTGACTGATACTTTTGAGAAACATCTTTCGATATTAACAGAAGTTTTTAAACGTCTTCAGGAAGCTAACCTTAAGTTAAGCTGGGATAAGTGCCATTTTTGTCGTCCTGAACTTCGTTATCTAGGATATGTAGTGGACAGGTATGGACTACATGTTGATCCTGAGAAGGTTGAAGCCATGTTAAAGATCCCGGTTCCCAAAACTCAGAGAGAAGTACGTAGAGTGGTGGGTACGTTTTCTTGGTATCGCAGATTTGTTCCTGGTTTTGCGGAATTGATTGCTCCACTTACTCGGTTATTGAAAAAAGGTGCGAAAATTGTTTGGGATGAGGCTTGTGATCAGTCATTCAAGGCTATTAAAGAAATGTTGGTGTCGGCTCCTATACTTTGTTGTCCAGATTACTCTCTACCTTTCGAACTCCACACAGATGCATCAGGTGTTGGATTGGGTGCCGTTTTGTTACAACGTCTTGGAGATAAGGAACAGGTCATTTCCTACATTAGTAGATCACTTACTGCGGCCGAACGTAATTATTCAGCCACCGAACGCGGATGTTTAGCAGTGATTTGGGCAGTAGAAAAGCTTAGACCCTATTTGGAAGGTTGTAGTTTGTTTTGGGAAAGTTTTTGGCAGCTTTTGGTTGCTTTGAGGTTCTACCTTCGTGTAGGATTTGTTTTCTTGAAGTTATTTAAAGTTTACTTGGGTAAACTTTCTTGAAGTTAGGGGGGATTGTAACGGTTTTGTTTTTCGACTATTTAAATTTGAAATTATTTGATTTGGGGCCATCTGTTGGAATCGGTCATTTTTAGATCTTTTGGTTTTATTTCGCAATACAGAATACTGGTTGGTTTCTCAGATTGGTGCGATCGGAAATAGTGGTGGGGATTTAGTTCTTTCGAGTGTCGCAATTGTGGTAATTTCGCCCTCTTCGTTGTTGTGTCTCGGAAGAGGATAGACGTTTCTGGCTGCGATAAAAGCTGCGTGGGTGTCGAAGAGTCTAGAAGCGTCTCCGTTGGTGTTTGGGAGAGCTTCTAAAGACGCAATTTGGCGGATTATCTTCGCACACCACAAATTTGATGTTGTATTTGTGAGTTATCGGATTGATCGGATAAAAGGGTTTTTTTTACGCCAGCCAATACTACAAGCCGCTTAAGATCGTAAGGTATGTTTTTTTGCGCTTTGAGAGAACTAGAATCTTTCCGTTTGGATCATTTTGTAATTCGTGTTTTCCCTAGGCTTTTTTTATTCTTATTTTTATCTTTGGATTTATTTTGGTAATTTCATCGAAATTTTGGATTGAAAATTTATTGCGTCGCAATTTTGAGTGGATCCCCTGACGGCCATCTTTCTCTCTTCATTACATTGAACGCCGTTAGAGAGACAGGGACGGAAGTACACCCAACCGACGCCAGAGCGACGCGCTTGATCGAGAGAGACGACCAGACCAGCGAAACCAGACAGAGACATCACCATCAGATAAGCCAACGTTTTATATTATTCTTTTATTATCGTTTTTTTTTTATTATTTAAATTTGTTATTACGGATCTTCAATCCGAATAATATTTTAACTTGTGTTATTCTGAATTTATTGAACATCATTTTACGAAACTGTTTTGTGTACCTAATCGCTCAGAGAATTTTTTTTATTCCGACTTAAAGTTTGACACTCATTAGAAAGTGACACATATTTGACAACAGCTGTTATCATTTATTTTTTTTTGTGTGTTTGCGTTAAATTTAAATTTCAGGTTATTTGTTTATAATTTCTTTAGAGTTACTGCAGCGATAGGGGTTTATTACCGTTTGTAAATTTTTATATGAACATTCCTTTTGAACATTCTTATTTTTCATCTTTATTATTACATTGTTTCTTTTCAATACAAGTGAATTTTGGTTTTCAAAATTGTCTTTTATTTTGTTGTTGTCCTTCGATCGTGGATTCGGACTTGCCTGATCCTAGGATAAGTGAAGGTTGGTAGGTATCGGTTTAAGTTCGTGGCGCCCTTTTATTTAACATCTGAACCCCCCCTTCTCCGCAGAGTGAATCGGAGCCCGGTCCTATCAACGGTTGTTTCGGCTTTTGAAACGAACTTAATTTTATTTCTTTATAACTAGAGTTTGTGCGCTACAGGGTGCCAACTAAAATGAAAATTCTCTTCAACCTATTAAATACTTTTGGTGTAACAGGTGGCCTGTTAGGATGACGTTCGTTAAAAGTTGTGCACGTTTCTGTAATATTTTTTCGACATTCGCCATGAATAACGAATAACGTAAACATTTCTTCATAAGAAAATGTTGACATTATTTTTAATTTAAAAACACTAAAATAGTTTACTAATACTTTCAAAATGAGAGGTAGAAAATGTTTGTATTAAACGAAGAGTAATTCGTTTGTTTTTTCATGGCTAAGTACTCAAATAATGAAAGTATTTTATTGTAAATTGGCATAGCGATCTTAGATCGTGCGTTATAGCTTATTTTTCTACCACGGTCAAACGTAAATAATTATGAAATATAATTTTTTTCTCTGAAACTACAAGTGATAGAAAAAAATGTTTCAAACAAAATTATCTTTAAATTGACCAACTTAACGTGTTTAATTTCAATAAAACAAGATTTTTTAAATCTGTTAATTGATTGATTCTTTACAACAATTAAAATGTCTTGCGTTGCAATAAACAAATATATCGAAATATTTACGATCCAAATTTACCGCAATTCGGCGGTGCAGACGCAGTGCAAACCGATGGTCAAAGTACGACCGCTAGACCAGCGCTGCTCAATAAATTATAACTTTAATTATATCTTTTATGATTGCAAAGAATACGCACAAATAGAAAAAAATAATTATCATTATTTAATTAATATTAAATATATTATAAATATATTATATATATTAAATATTATAAATATATTACATATTAATTATATTATAAAATAGAAAAAAATAATTATCAAAAATCAATCAAAAGTTCAATCAACTTACTAGTTTTGATTTCCTTGGTCCAAGGAAAGTATAAGGTTTGTAAAGTATAAGTTACATAAGTACTGACTCTACGAAATTATAATCCATCAAAAACTAAAGGGATACAAAACATAAGATCATTTGGCAGTGCAATAATGAAAATAGAAAAAATAGTCAAAACATAATGGGGGAGACCCTAGACGGTTTTATATTCAGTAGTGGTGTTTACCCTTTTTTTATTTTTATAACAAATTCTGCAATCTTTTCTGGACGTTGCGTTTGCTGTTTTGCCGGTGCTGAGATATCGCGTTTTCGTTTTTTGAATTTTAGTTAGCTTGTGTTGGTCTTCGTCTCTACGTGTCTTCTGTGTTGTTTGTGGGTCAGATGTTATTTCTAACAAATAAGATTCAATAATTTTTCCCTGAAATAATAAAGTGTCATGCTCTTCTGATTAGAATGTTTGTTATAAAGTACCCGGGCATTTATCAGACTCATCATCAAAGTATGTATAAAAATTTTCATATACCAAGGTAAAGTCTTCCTTTCGCATGGGTAGTAACTGAGCATTTGATCTTGTAAATCAACGCCGGACATGTTTTTGTTGTAACTTATGATGGCTACAGGTTTTGTTGTCACGGTGCCGCGTCTGGTGGTCACTTCTTGCATTTCGTCAGAAAACTCAGTAGATATGTAATTTATCTCCCCTTTGTCCTTCCATTTCCCTATATGGACACCGTTACGACACTGTGATACATTTTCTCCTTTTTCAGTTTTTTCGTAATTACGCTCTTTGGGTTATCTTTACGTTTCTTATTCAATGTACCGATACAATATGTATTTTGGTCCAATAGTTTGACAGCTAAACTGTAGCTATTGTAAAAATTTTCAATTTTGCCAGCGTTCAATTTTCCCTCTAATAACTTTTGCACTATTTTTTCAGTGTGAGCTTTCCTGGTAGTTACATCTAACGTGCTCGAAAAAACATGCACTTTTAGGATGGTACCATTCGGTTCAGCAAGTACATACATGATTCCGTATTTATGTCTTTTTCCCTTGATGTACTGGCGGAAAATAAGGCGACCACGCCATAAAATCATCGATTCATCGAAAGACAAATTTTTCCCGGGGTAATAAATACGTTCCATAAGACAAATACTGCGGAAAGATTTGCTTACTAGAATGCGTCTTGCGACGTAGGTTGTGATCAGTTACGTTATGCGTCTTCGGTGTACGACTTATCCAGAGTATCACATGCTTTTAAACCGTGCAAATCTACTAGCGGTATTTACCTGATACTGCGTGTTGCATGCTGCGTGTTTAATGTATCCTTAGTGGACGACCGCCCTTACTCTTACATCTTGTAAGTTACAAGTATAGTTAGTATGATATATTTTCCCGTATCACCAACCGCTTGCAGTTCTTATCTGTGATAATTAAGCTACGAACGATAATTAAGGTAAAGGTTATAAAAGCAGGTCAATATATTTAATTATTTCATTTTTATTTTTATTGGCTATATTATAAAAACCAGCACCTTCCTGTGGTTCCCGACTGATTGTCGCGCGCACACTTCAAAATCGATTATTTACAATATGTTTTATTGACTAATTCATAAAAAAATATGTCTTTCTATTATACTTATAATAAAATAAATCAAGGAAAATCTCTAAGAAAATCAACAAACAATAAATGTATTATTTTGGCGATGTCTTGGGTTGTACACATTAAAAGTGATTTTATTTAGTTATACAATCTTTATCAATTACTAAACAATATCCAAGGTATAAATGCCTCTTACAATTTGTGCAGAAATACTTCGAAAGACGGGTACGTTTAATTCTAGTATAGCAAGTAGCACACCTTTTCCGATTTTTGGCTTTGTCTTCATGTTGCTCCATAGTTTGATCTTGTAGTCTGATCTTTATTTTCTGGATCGGAGTTAACGCTTTCAATCTGTACTTCATTTTCAAAGTACTCCAATGGCTGTGAAGTTTTTGTTCTACTTTGGATATGCAGATCAGTTAATTCTACAGCCAGTTGACGTAAATATGACCTACTACCTACTTTATTATTATAAAGTATTACTTTATTATTGTGAATTGTCACACACATTTATTTTTTTATTTCTTGCAACATAATAGCTTGCCCACATTTTGTCCACAGTGTCTACTCAACCTTTCGTTACGTTATATGTTACTATTTCTGGTTTTTGTTTATCACCAGTATCTTCATCAGTTGCGTCAATAAAATGCATGCTTGATAGCAAAATCACATTTTTATGTTGTTTTGGCACGTAGGACATTATGGTACAATCTTTCTGAAAACCGAAAATACTTGAGGCAATTGTACGATTTTTCATGTTCTTGAATTCAAATGGTATTTGGAGTTTATTTTTTTTTAATGTTCCAACAACAGACAGCCTTTTCTTTATAAGATCAGATACTAAATCATAACTGGTGAGCCAGTTGTCTACTATCTTGTAAAATTTTCAAGCAACAAATTATAAATTGAATGGGCTTGGCATCTTCAACTTTTATCAACTTAAAAAATTGTCTTTTACAGAACCATCCTTTACATATCTAACTACAATGCAAAGGTGTTTCTGGCTCGACAAATCAGTAATTCATTGATTATTATTCAAAATTTCTTATTAACTAAATGTTCACAGACGTTCCTGAAATTGTTATCACCAATGACATTTTTGATTATGCTTGTTGTCTTGGTCCTTGCACAAGCTAGTCCTTTTACGATCTTTGAATCTGGAAATGCTGAAGCACATAGCTTGGGCGATATTATTAATATTAATATTATTGGCAAATTATGTTCTGCCACAAGTAATATTACGTCCAAAATTAGGGATAGGAACGACAAGTCTTTTGACTATGTCAACTGGTTTATTACATAGTTTGTACCGTTGGTCTGGTTGTTCACCAGCGTATATTTCCATGTTAAAGGTATAAAAAAGTGTTGAGTCTACAAGTGCAAATGTTTTAATTCCATACTTCGCTGGCTTTGAAGGAATATGCTGACGAAACTGACATCTTCCTCTAAACGCCTCTAATTTTTCGTCGATTGTAACATTTTGACCTAAAGAGTATGACTTTTTGCAATTATTTACAAATTTTTCAAATATATCTCTGATGGCTGCTAAACGGTCACTACGCTTTCTCTCTTCTCTAGTTTCCCTGTCATCAAATCTTATACAACGCATCATAAAATGGAATCGTTTTACTGTCATGGTCAAAGATTAGAGAACTATAAGATACTACACTCCTGTTGGCTCCTTTGATGTACGAATGGTGGGATTGTTGACCTTGGACATTTAAATAGGAATGCAGAGACGCGCAAATTTTGAATAGTTTATTTTACGTTTTAATTATCTAAAAATTTAAACATACTAAAACACATTCAATATGAAGTGTGGAACATTTAGAAAGACCCTACATGTTATTCCGGTTAATTAATGTAACTGTTTATGGAAAATAGTTGTAAATAATAACATGAAAGAGATAAAATTCGTGTCAGGTAGAATAAACTTTTAATAATAAACATAGTAACAAAAACGAAATATTAATGTAGAACTAAGCAAGTACCTTTGCTTCATCTAGCATTTATTTCATAGAATGTAATATCAGTTAATCACAAATTCATCAATATATGCAATTTTCTGTTTGTTACGCTAGTATTTCTGAAATCGTAATTAGAAAATTTCGTTAAGTAAAATAGTCTAAATCTTAGTTTTCGTAAATAATCTATAGGAAAACAACTGCATGGATGTTGGAACTGTAGATTTCTTGAAATTTCATATTTTGACTTACCTACTCTAGGAAATTTGATTAAATCACTTATATTCTTAAAAAATATACTTTCCAATATACATATAAATATAATTACTAAACTCTTCAGGTAGACATTTCAATCCGTCAAACGGATTACCATCTTCTTTATTATACGCTTTGAAATAAATCAACATACTGCTAAAATCTAAATTTTGAGCATCTTTTGCATACTGTTGACAAGTTAAGCACGAATGAATTTTTAAGCATTTATTGATTAAGTAGCCGCAGGTATATTTAAATGCGTTCTGTTCGGGGAGCTTCATCTTGTGGTAGTCGTAGCCTCCGACATCAAACGATTTATTTCCGCTCCCTTCCTCTTCATGTTCCACATTTTGTTTCTCGTAGATATTGCTTAAGTTTAATATAATTGTTTCAAAATCATCGTAGCAATTCAGTGTCCGTATGTAAAAAATTGGAAAAACATAATTTTTTAAATGCCCGATAAAATTGTACTGGCGTTGGGTTTACTGAATTACCACCTTATTGTCGGATGGCTCCAAAGAAGTTCTCAAGACAATCCGGGTTTAATCTCTGGGTAAAAATAAAATCAAAATCATCTTTTGAGTGTGCATCTTTTTTGCGTGTGATCTTTCATTTGATCACCAATGTACACCGATGTTACTCACTTTTGTTGTATCGGTAAAATTCAAGGATGGGCCACGAAGAGGAATTATTAGCAGTAGCTGGTGTTTGTTTAATTAAAAAGTTGAAACTGGTAAAAAAAAGATCGAGATCAAGAAGACCGTAGAAATGTTGGATCGAAAAGAGAGCCACTTACTCTCATATTAATTTAATTAAAGAATTATTAAATGAACCAAACGATTTTCATAATTACCTACGCATGGACGAGACAAATTACCGAAATTTATTACATTTGGTTACACCATTGAAAAAGAGGAATGATACTGTTATGAAACTTTCACTTACACTACATGAGCGATTATCCGCAACATTGAAGTTTTTGGCTACGGGGAGAACCTATGACGATCTCAAGTTTTCTACGTGTATTTCCAAATTTTCTCTCAGCAATATTTTTTAAATTCTTTTCTATATGTGGTTCTCATAGAATTTATTTTCTTCACCACGCTTTCTCCATTTGCACTCTCGTCCAATGTGCGCATTTTCTCGACGAGACTATCATATGCCTGAGATTTTGGATTTCTATTACTATAGTCTTTGGATTTTATTTTCCAGAGACAAGGAAATGCTATAAAGTGCAATGAACCCAGTCATATTTTTTTTTTCTTTTTTGTTTGACATATTGCCCAAATATAGGAAATATACGTAATATATGAATATTGTATAGCAGAACACTAAGCCTGTGGCAACACGCTGATGAAAGTTCGCTATTTACTACTTACTGCGCATGCGTCGAGTAAGAGGGTTGTTTACACGCTCAAGCATTTGCGCCAACCGCATGCAAATTATCTGACCGGCCAGATTTTACTCAAGCCAAACTTTCTGGCTTATGCAAGTGAACGATTTGCAATTTCATGCAACAATTTACTTGTGCAAATTGGCATGCACAAGTCAATTTGGGCAAATTGCATGTGCGTGAAAACCTACCTTAACGCTGTTTTCCACCCAAACCTTTTTGATAATTCACGTCCCCAAAGCACCTTCTTTGAATATTGGGTATTTCTTCTCAATCACTCTATATTATCATAATAATGATATGACAATAATATTGTTATGTTACCTATGGTAATATCAGAAAGAATTTTTATTCTTTTCCTTTCTGAATCTTCCTTGTATTCCAGCTTTCTTTTTAGATCACTGTGAGAACATGTTGAAGTTTGCTCAACTAAAAGTAGTACAAATTAATTTGGAATTTAGGGATGATTGTAGACGATACAGTTTACGCACCTATTGTTGCAACAGTAGACAATACTTTATTAGAAAATTCATATGGTATTGCTAACACAATGCATATAATTAAAATGAAAATATTATTCTTTACTTACTTTATTAATAAAACACTATCAAATACAAATTTATTTATTATCCTCTAATAATGCTTTACCCAAGCTCATATATATATATATATATATATATATATATATATATATATATGTCTAGTTGCGTTTGCGTGCGCAAATTAACATTATTGATTCTTTTTAATTGTTTTGCCACCAAGGCTCCAAATATATCCTCCTCAGTCTTCTCTTCTTGCTGAGGAGGAGCCGTTGAATTAACTGTTTGTGTTATTTGTTCCATAGTTTGGGAAACCTTGTCATAAAATTCCTAAAAATTTGTAAACTGCTTAAAATAAATAACTTTCGCAGCAATATAATTATTAACTTTACCTGATCTTGGTCGGGCTTTCGTCTTTTTCTTTTCCCTTGCCTCAAAACTGGTGATTGTGTCATTGTTGCCCTACTCTCTTCCGAGGGTACTGGGGATGTAATGGTACAGGGGTTATTTTCATTTAACTCAGATTCAGTGAAGTCAATCTTTAACAAAAAATTATGTTACACATTAATATAAATAAGGCATAACTTAATAATACTTACCATCATAACATTGCCACTTTGTAGAACTTCATCAAGGCTCGATACTAAGGCTCTAATATTCAGAAGGTCATTTCAAAACGACATTTTATCAAAGTACCATAAAGTTGGCTTGTACATCCAAATGATTTAATTATAGTTTAAATATACACAATATACATAAATATTAATGGTTGACATAGTTACCTCTTCTTCTCTCATCCCACTATGAATGGAAGATATCACTTTCTTCCTTCTTCTCTATAATTCTCTATCGTATAGGCTAATAAAATATGGGGCGTTCCATTTAAAATTTTCGACTTTTTTGCAATTGAATATGGAAGAATGCTAATTCTCTTTATGACCACTTGTATATGACAGAGCGGTAAGGGCAGTGGGGTTCTAATTGGCAATGTCTGAAGACTAATCGCACCAGTTATTAACATTCTTGCTTGAATAGTGACTGAGAAATGTGGTTTTAAACAATAGGTTGAAAATTGTCAAAAAAATCTTAAAATTAAAATAACTCGAAAACGAAAAGTACCAACAACCCTTATCAAAGTTTACTTATTCTTGTACGTGGAATTAAAATACGTAATAAAAATTATACCATTCTATTTAAAATAACGAAGTTGTGCCCTACTTCCGGTCGACCGGAAGTGGCAGCCTTCTTGAAAATATTTTAAATCAAAAGATCAGGATGAACAACCCCTACTGGCAAAATTTCAAAAATCTACTAATAGTGGAACCCAATAAAGTTCTAACGAACTAATTGCGTGAGAAACCTGTATAGGTTAATGAATTCAACAAGGAACTCTCTCGACACTAGCCGTAGGTCTGACGACATCCTTTAATAATTCGATTAACTGAATCACTATTTTAATTTAATATACAGTGCGAGTCTCTAACTTGGAATAAATTCACTAAACCAAATACATTGTTTTTTCCGGAAATATGCTCGAACACGTCGGTTAGTATTTTAATCTGTCCTATTTTCCATGTAAGAAAATTTTATTCAGCGTGTTCCAAATCTGAGATATGACGTCATCAACAATATTTTTAAATGGCAAGCCTAATTTTTTTTAAGCGTTTTTAAAGGGTCTATCAAGTTAAATATGCGTACTAAATTTCACATTTTTATTCCTTGTCATTAAAAAGATATTACAACAAAAAATAATTCGAAAAATCAAGAAATCTGAATCAACTAAATCATAATAATAGTTCAAAATGTTGTCCATGTACTACCTGACAATGCCCGACACTGAACTGAAACTCACTTTGAACATTTCTAATTACTTCTGCGGAAATTAGCCTACACTCCTGTCTTATCCTTTCTTTCAACACCTCAATATTTTCCGGTTTGGCTTTAAAAACTTTGGCTTTTAAGTACCCCCTAAGAAATAATCCATTGGTGTGAGATCCGGAGACCTGGGTGGCCATTCAATAGGTCCTCTTCTACCAATCCATCTGCCTGGAAACACATCATCTAGATAGTTACGAACAGGTCTTGCAAAACGAGGAGGCGCCCCGTCTTGTTGAAGTCAGAGGTTTCTATTCTGGACATCAGCATCAACCGGATAAGGGAAAAGAGTAGCCAAATTCGGAACTAGTTCCTCCTGCAAGAATTGCAAATATTTTTTGATATGAATAATTCCATCCTTCAGTTAGATATTAACCCTTAGCGCTCCGTAGGCTCCGCTACGGAGCCACCAGTCATTTGTTCCGTAACTCCGTAGGCTCCGCTGCGGAGCCCAATGTTTTTAACATGATTACGCTTAACAACTTCCCTGTCCCCATACAACTCATATTGATATAGTGATGATATATAATGAGTCATATATCACTCATTGGACAGGGAAGTTGTTAAGATGTTACGAAATTGAGTGTATAATTATATAATAAATACGTGTATAAACTATAATGTACCGGAGTGGCCGGTAGGCAGCGGTACAAAAACACGCGGAGCGCTAAGGGTTAATAAATGAAAGACTTGAAGTTGGACTGAAGATAAATATTTAAGTTCTCGACTACCCGGGTTTCGATCTAAAAGATCATCTTCAGGTCAATCGCGTCATCTGCGAAGAACATTTTCCGGAACCAAAATGAAAAACGTAATTGACATTGAAAAGATTGCAAAAGAATAGTTTGAAAAAATACAAAATAGTTTGTTCTGTTCATAAACCCGCCGTTAACATTAAAAAATTAACACGTTGTAATAAAATTTTAATGAAATTGATATATAATAATGAAGAATACAAAAACGTAACCATCCAAAATGTAGAAAATGACTCCGATTAATATCCCCAACTTGTCTCACCAACGACAGACAATAAACTACCGTTTGTTTTGGTGACCTGATTTTTTATAAAACGATTTTTTAGCGATTGACCTGAAGACGATCTTTTAGATCGAAACCCGGGTAGTCAGAGCTTAAATATGTATATTTTTTTTGGACTGAAGATAAGATTTGGACATTTTTTCTCCTCTAACACATTAAGTGGTAAAAACCTTTCCTTAATTATTTCTTTCAATTAATATTCGTACGTTAAAAATTCCCAAATATTTCATTATATTAAAAAATTATGAATTGAAAGAAACCTACATAAACAGTCGCCTGTATCTATGGGACACAAAACATCGATATCTTAAAACACATGACCACTTCAAAGTTACTTGGCGTACTCTCAGATACGACCTCTGGATCAAGGAAGGTAGGTAGGATGCGCGAATTCTCGCTTTTGAAATGTTATAATACGGGTTAAAACAAAATCACGGCGTATCTGAGGCATTCATGCGTCTGCCCGAAGGTTAAGGATACTTCATTGACTCTTTCTTTCATATCAAAATCTTTCGTCAGTTCCAAAGTTTCGTCATCGACCATTTCTTCACACGAATGACAAACACTTCATTTCAATTTCGTGGTTCAATACCTTGGTGACAATTTCGTCGCAATTTGCTAAATTAAAAAAAAGTTTTTGTGTTAGACAAACTTCCTCATTTTTTTGTTCATTGTTATTTTCGTTATTTTCAATAAAAACATGTACCAGACATACCTCACCGCTTTCTGCTGCATTTCGATTTTCTGTAAAAATCGCAGCAGAATGCTTCCCAATAATACCATGCGAGGGTTGCCTTTTATATTGCGGGGTTAGAGAAAAAGAAATATTAATAATCGAAAATCGCTTTATTGTTTTTCAAAATATTCCTCATGAAGTTCTATGCATTTTTGGATGCGTTTAAACCAATTGTCAAAGCACTTTGCCCCTCTGATCGAGGTATCTCCAAAACATGCATTCTGAACTTAGCAACCGCTTCTTCAGGTATCTCACAAGGAGACCACAAGATGTTGTATTCACCGATTTTAATGAAAGTGATACCAATCGATAGATATCCGTTCATGGTACAAATGTGTAAAATATTAGGGCGCACTATTCAGCGACTCGGGAGTAAATCGCCATTTTAGGTCGCAATTCAAGGCTACACCACTATTATACATACCAATAATGACCATCTATTTTGAGGATCAATTGTATGCATCCAATGAGGGTTTCCAGATGCATAATAATGCATGTTGTGTCGATTAACAAACCCATTACTTTTAAATGTTGCTTTATCACTAAATAAAATTTTATTTAAAAAGTTCTCGTCCTTAATAATCAAATTATTCATGTTTTCACAAAAATTTACTCGATTTTGAAAGTCTTCTCTAAAAACTTCTTGATACCGTTCAAGATGATACGGATCAAATTTGTGTTTTAACGTAAATTTATTAATATATTCATTAATATCTTCATCGCGATATTCCAGTTTGTGCCTCAATTTCTCTACAACTTAGTTGTGGATTTTCTTGCAACATTAAAAGAATTTCCAACTCCCGGTCTTCGTCTATTTGTCGTACTAATACCTGTTTTTTTTCTTGTACGCAGCGTTCCGCGTGGCTTCGAATCTTTCTTTCAGTTTTTTTAAATGCAGCACTTTGCGTCACTCTCGCATTTGGATATCTCTGACGATAGATTCTTTGAGCCAATAAAATATTACCATTGGCTTCACCAATGTTGCATATCATGTTGATTAGATGTGGGCAAGTAAAATTCATTCTAAAGTTTTAAATCTTAACAATGAAATCGTCAAACTGTGACAATAACAGAAGATCACTCGATTATTTATGTTTTAAACAGAAAAGATTTGAAGGGCCGCGGCTAAAAACGATCAAAGTCCATTTTTTTCAAAAAAAGAGATAATGTCACTATAAAATAGCTTATAGTATGTATCATCCAACAGTTATCCCCTACTACTAAATAAAATAATATTCTTCGAAAAAAACGTCTTTCAAAATAATAGGTACCGCCGAAAAACGATCAAGGTCCAGGTATTAACATGTATAAAAGAGCAAAGTCTTTTCTTAGAATATAAAGCTTTTTATTAAACAATAGTTGTTCGTTTGAAATCACATTTTTGTTTTATTTCTACTGTACTCGCTAATAATAATAATAATCAATTAAAATTTTTCAAATTTAAATACTGTAAAATGTAGACGTTTGGACTTTGATCGTTTTTAGCCGCGACCCTTCATTTTCGAAATTCAGTTGTTTTAGGATAGCAACCTACATTTTTATATTAGACTATAAAAACCTTATTATTAATGGAAAGTTTTAGAATAACTTTTGGCAAATGCAATAATGGCAGTATGGGGTTGCCATTTGAAACACATCATTTTTCGACATTTTTAATTAATCATGTGCAAATAAATGCAGTAGGCAAATGTGACTAATTGTAAGTAGGTTGTTGAGTAAACATTTAAAAATGCAGCAAACAGTCAGCAATCAAACGGCGTCAATTACTTTTAAGCTAAGCCACGAATTTGAAAAATAAAAATTTTTTAACAGACAAGGCAAAAAAGTGTCATAAACCCAATTTGCCAACAGTTTAGGTAAAAGCGACCTGTATAAAAGATAATTGTATTGTACCAAAGAATCCAAATGTTAAATCAAAACAGGTACATTCCATTTAAAAAATCATAACTTTGGTGTATATCTACTAGTGGGACACCTGTATATAAATGGCAATATTTTAAAAATGTGCAGCAGTATCGCATTTATAACCTAAAAAAAAGAAAACAATATCCCCAATAATAAACAAGTTATGGAGCTTTTTCGGACTGTTGGGACACCCGGTATGTCGTGTATATAAGCAAACGCCTTGATGTCCTGAATTCCGAACAATACAGTTTTTATCATTTTCAAGAAAGTCATCGGTGCTGTTTTTAAACCAAATAGTAATCGTTTAAACTCATAATGATTTGAATTTGTGCTAAATGCCATAATGTGCTGATCTGAAGGTTCCATCTCGATTTGATGGTATCCACTAGATAAATTGAGGGTACTAAAATATTTCGCATATCCTAATTGGTGGAAAATGTCGGTTATATTTGGAATACGGTACGAGCTTCCTACTGTGTTTTCATTGATTTTTCTAAAATCTACTACTACCCGCCAATTTACTTTACCATTAGAGTCTGGTATCTTGGGTACCAGTAGTAAAGGTGAGTTATTAGGGCTGGAACTTCCAACTGTTACTCCTTGATCTAACATTTCTTTACATTGTTTCTCGATTTCGTCCCTCTGACTAAAGGGAACCTATATTGCTTTACATTAACTGGTTCCGCATCTTGCTTTAATTGAATTTTGTGTTTAACGATATCAGTAGTTAAAAATTCTCCTTCTAAATGAAATATATTCGCGTTATCTGAGATAACATCGGTTAACCCACGCTTTTCCTCCGAATTTAGATGATCGAGTCTTAAGCATTTCTGCAATTTTTCTAACCTAGATACATTTTTATTTGTTTGGAAAACAGGTGGGCACTTTTGGATTAAACTATCGTTTCGGCAAGCTTCTAATTTTAAAATGGGTAGTTAGTTTCATCGTTACTGGTTGTTCTAAGATATTTAATATACTGACTACACATTGATTATTTTTACCGGTAGATAAACAATTACTTAAATAAGTACCTTCTGTTAGAAGCTGTTTCTTGGTAATATAATAGCTTTAATTTGGTTTATCCACTACACATGGGGCAGTGACTACATATTCGCATCGTGGGGGGAGCAACACTTCGGTATCTTTTACCGCGTTAGCGTTAATGCTGCAACTTGCACCAGCTGAAAATGTATCGTTTTCCCTTGAACTATTATCACGAAACTCAACTTCTTGTAATTCTAGACTGACATCTATTCGGTTTTTATTTGAATCAGTGAACGGAATAACAGTTTCTAAAAAAGTTTTCAAACACCGCACCTAAAGTGGAAACTGCTTGGTTCGTAATTCCCGTTATTTTAATCGTTATGTTTTTGTAAATATATCTGTCCTCTTTTAAACTGGTATAATTTAATAGATTTACGGTAGCACCTGTATAGACTAGTAAAGTTGCTTTCCCTACCTCTGTAATATCTAATTTCATTTCGATAAATTTTAGATCGACTGCTCTTACGGGTGTACCAGACAATTCTACTTTTGAATTTGGTGTGGCTCTATTACGTTTATTTGCGATCCGTCTGTTGGTCACGGTTGACCGACGGAAAGTTGGCGTTTCCCGACTGATTTGGATGTTGGTTTTGTTTTTGCGATTCATCATATATTCTTTTCCGACAATCAGCAATCTTATGACCTAATTTCTTACAATAAAGGCACGAAATAGTAAGTACCACTTTTCCTGTGAGAAATTTTTAGTGTAATCACGGCTGTCGGAAGTTGTTCTTGGTTTATTTTTTAGAAAACAATTTCGTTCGATATGACCTAATTTGTGACAATTTCTACAAACATCAGATTTATTCTTCGATAAATGGCTGTAACGCGACTTAAATTGCCTTTCTTCTTCTCTTGCTAATTCAATAACTTCCTCTAACGAATTTGGATTTATAGCTTTTAATGAAAACTTAAAAGGATCGATTAATCCTTGTATGAAAACATTTAATGCTTGCGTTCTTAGTAAATTAGATATCTCTTGTGCTACAACTGATGTTTTTCCTACAGTGGACGCGTCAACTAAATTTGATAAATACTTTTCTATTTTATTGCTATAAGTAGCAATGTCCTCGTTTTTTCCCTGCCTACAAGAGTTTATCTCTAATTGCCAGAAACTAATTGACTTCTTCTCTGAGAATACATCTTCTAAATAAGATTTCAGTTCCGCCCAATTGTTAAATTCTCTGTACTTAGTAGGTGATCTCTCTCTGCCAACTAATTTTGACAAAATTATTTTAAAAAGCACCGATTTGCTCCTAGGATCTACAGAACCGAGAGTCATTTCGCAATTGTCTATAAAATCGTGTACTTTGTCTCCTTGAACACTACCATCGTATTCATGTGTCAATTTTACCGCGGTATCTAATGTAATATAATTTGAATTAAGCGAATTTGTAGCAGTGTCGGTAGAGCTTCCTTGAACTTCTTGACTGTTTGGCATGTTTGCAAAATAGAATTTACGACCTAATTTAGTTAAGTTTCTTTCGTATTAATCTCTTTGTGCACACGGAAAAATAATAAATGAAAAATAGCTATCAATTACATAAAATTTACTTACAGTACTATAATCTTAATTTCTCTTATGGTAAACGAAATTGACGTAATTCCCTTTGCACATTCACTAAGTTGGTTACATTAAGAAAACTTCCTTTTCTGGCGAAAGTTCTGCACTAGTCTCGAAAAATTTTCTGCGAAGTTTGGATCTTTTTCGGAGGTTGTGACGAATCTTGTTCGAAGGTTCTGACGAATGTTGTTCGAAGGTTCTGGCGAATGTTGTTGGAAGGTTCTGGCGAATGTTGTTCGAAGGTTCTAACAAATCTTGTTCGAAGGTTATAACGAATGTTGTTCGAAGGTTCTGACGAATGTCTTTCAAAGGTTTTGACGAATGTTTTTCGAAGGCTCTGACGAATGTTGTTCGAAGTTCCTGGCGAATGGTTTTACTGCTCTGGGTACAGCACCTTGTGTTTTAAGGCCGGGATAGACGCTCCGTGATGTATATCAACTTGCTTGTACAAACTTAAGTCGTACAGCAAGTCTGAATTGTCGTTTGAGCACTAACTATTCAGTTTTATTGTATCAACTTTCGTTCAGTTATAAAAATCAATAGGGCTGATGAGCTGTTATAGTGTGCGGATGCTCTTGGTATTATAATGAAAAAGAATAAAATAAATAATAAAAGAAAACGTACCAAGTGGTCTAAAGAATGGCTACTTAAACGACAACAATTTTCACACGTTAATTTGCTAAATGAGCTCCGATTAGAACCTGAGGACTGGTTCAATTACTTACGGATGGACGAAAACACTTATTTGGAATTGCTTGAAATAGTAACGCCGCAAATCGAAAGGATGGATACATTTATGAGAAAAGTAATATCACCACATGAAAGGCTCAGGGCAACTCTACGCTTTTTAGCAACAGGAAGAAGCTATGCAAATTTAAAACTTTCATGTGCAATATCTCGTCAAGCATTTGGTGACATTATACCGGATATTTGTATAAAGCTATTAATATATAAAGCTATTTGCGAAGGTTTAAAAAATAAATATTTAAAAGTAAGTAAAGTAATTTATTTAATACCGTTTCTAAACATAAAAAAACAGTATAATTTAACAACAATATCTATACATTTTGATATGAATATTGGGAGAAATTTTCCTCAGAGTATCCTGATTCTTGAGTGGTTGCGTCTACTCTTGACATTTGAACAATTTCAAAGAGCAGACTACTCCCCTGACGATCATAACGAAATATTGGCCTCTCTTTAGTACTATCCGTCACAATTCTTGATGTTTGGTTTAATATTCCAATCCGTGCTTGGAAGACTGCTTCACTGATTACTCTTTTGCAGAATATGGCCATTTCAGAGGGCAATTCCTCCAGTTCTTGTGCCACATGTTGACCGAAGGCAGCATATTTCCCTTGATTTTGAAGTTTATCCGGCACAATACTTAAAAGAATTTGGATCGCAGCGATGAAGTTTTAAGTATTGTGCCTGGTAAAACTACATGGTTTACATACTATAAAGGCTTACAACAAGAGTTATGAATTTATGAAATACAGCCGGCCCAAACCATCTTGGCCTTTCGAGGTCATATGGGCAGTAACAATAAGTGGGGGATACTTAGAGAGCTCATTTGCGTAGTATAGTCGACAGCGTACAGATCGTGTACAGATCAAAGCAAAAGTTTGTGTATAAGTGCGTGAGATAATATTTAAGTTCGAGATGGCGGAAAGTAAAGTGAAAAATAAAGTAAGTTTTTATTTATTTATTATTTTTGTTAATTGTTTTAGCAGATATTGTACTATTTGCAGCTTAAAATATGTTGGATTAATGGGTTTGTTAATTAAAAAATAACTTTTAAACTTAAAAACCCTGAAAAATAAGCTACTACAAAGAAATTCATTATTAAAAATTTACCTGTTTAAAATTTACAATACAATACTTGTACATGTTTTTGTACAGGTCAACTTTTGCCACGCTCTATACTTGCCGCTCCTATCTAACGAATACACCCATCTTTCTCCAACGATTTACTGTCGCACTCCTTCGTCTGCGCATTTTTCGTGACCTCGAAAGGCCAAGATGGATTGGGCCGGCTGTACATCATTTTTCCTTTTGAAGCTCTTTCGGGTAGTTGATGAGGATGTGGATGGTGTTGTCGTATGCGAAGGTAATTCTGTTTTAGTAGTGGAATACTCGGTTGTATTTTCTTGTTGGGAGGTAATACTAACTTCCTGAAAAAATGTACTTCATTTAAATAGCGAACTTATTATTCAGCTCAAAGGTTTACATAAATTTCTTCAAGTATGATAGTATATCTACGCTATTAAAACTCTCTACAGATAAAGTATTCCTATCGCCAATACTCGTTTTGTTCCGGTTTCCAAGCAGTGAAGTAGAATGGAAAAGAATTGGCAGGGAATTTGAAGAAAGATGGCAATTTCCACATTGTTTGGGTAGTATTGACGGTAAACATATACGAATATCGCCATCAGCAGGTAGTGGTTCTTTCTTCTGGAATTATAAGGGATACAATAGCTTGGTTGTAATGGCAATTGCCAATGCTAACTACGAAATAATTTACTGTCATATCGGAACAAATGGCCGAGTTTCCGAGGGAGGTGTAATTGAAAACACCAAGTTCTATGAAAAACTTATTACTGAAGAACTCAAATTACCTACTCCTTCCCCTGCGAAAGGTGGAACTATACAGCTTGCTTGGGCTTTTATTGGAGATGAAGCATTTTCACTACGCAATAATTTGTTAAAACCATTTGGCTTGCGAGACTTGCCAATACAGCCAAAGATTTTTAACTATTGCCTATCTAGGGCACGTAGAATTATCGAGAATGTTTTTGGTATCATGGCAGCTCGATTTAGAATCCTTCATACAGAAATCAATTTAAAATTAGACAGTATAGATTTAGTGGTAATCACTTGTGCTGTTTTACATAACTATTTACGAAGAAAGTGCTCTCATTCATATATTCCTGCCGAGTCGCTTGATTAGGAAAATTGGACGCAATCAGAAGTACATACAGATCTGAGGTTGACTCAGACATTTTAGGTAGATTACAACACGGACCTAATCGAAATAATACACAGGAAGCCAATGATATTAGAGTGTTATATGTGAAGTATTTCAATGGCGAAGGTCATGGCAAAACGATATGGTTAATTAGATTTAATCTGTAGTATAATAAGAAAAATGTATTTAAATGAAGGAATAAATAACATTTGTACTTACGTGTACCACAAAACTTTCTTGTATATTATCCATCCCATTCTGCCGCGGTGTCTCTTGATCAGTAAAAAAAAGCAACAAATCAAAGTACCATAGATTTGGTTTATACACATCTTCTTCATCCATACCAGAGCGCAAATTTCTAACTTTTTTCAATTCCCTTCGGAAACAAGTGCGCAATGAATTTATTCTTTTTATCACTGCGTATTTATTGGTCATCTGATCAACTTCTTTTAACTTTCTTATTAGTACTTCATACGCCACATTCTTTTTTAGTTTGTCTGAGTATTCCTTGGATTTTACCTTCCAGAGGCATGGATTTTCTCTATACAGGGTTTCTCATGCAACTAGTTCGTTAGAACTTTATTGGATTCCACTACTTGCAGATTTTTGAAATTTTGATCCTGATCTTTCGATTTAAAATATTTTCAAGATGGCGGCCACTTCCGGTCGACCGGAAGTAGGGCACAACTTCGTTATTTTAAATGGAATGGTATAATTTTTATTACGTATTTTAATTCTGCGTACAAAAATAAGTAAACTTTGATAAGGGTTGTTGGTACTTTTCGTTTTTCGTTTTCGAGTTGTTTTGATTTTAAGATTTTTTTGATAGTTTTCAACCTATTGTTTAAAACCTCATTTCACAGTCACTGTTCAAGCAAGAAAGTTAATAACTGGTGCGATCACTCTTCAGTTCTATCCATGGATTGTAGTAGTGTTACTTATACAGGGTTTCTCACGCAACTGGTTCGTTAGAACTTTATTGGGTTCCACTAATAGTAGATTTTTGAGATTTTGTCAGTAGGAGTTGTTGATCCTGATCTTTCGATTTAAAATATTTTCAAGATGGCTGCCACTTCCGGTCGACCGAAAGTAGGATACAACTTCGTTATTTTAAATGGAATGGTATAATTTTTATTGCATATTTTAATTTTACGTACAAAAACAAGTAAACTTTCATAAGGGTTGTTGGTACTTATCGCTTTTCGTTTTCGAGTTATTTTGATTTTACGATTTTTTTGACAATTTTCAACCTGTTCTTTAAAACCACATTTCTCAGTCACAGTTCAAGCAAGAAACTTGATAACTTGTACGATTACTCTCCAGACATTGCCAAATACAACGCCACTATCTCCACCCCTCTTTAATATACAAGCTGGTCACAAAGAGAATTACCGTTTTTCCATATTCAATTGCAAAAAAGTCGAAAATTTTAAATGGAACATCCCATATTTTATTAACCTATTCGATAGAGAATTTAATTCTCTACAAATTTGCAATACATGTCCCTATACCTAGCGGTTAAGGTTTCCAAGATATAAGGGAATTTGTCAAAATCGCGTGTAAAATGTCGGAAGAAGTCTTGTTTTTATTAGTAGGCTATGAAACTTGAACAGTTTTTTCGCTTGATACGGTAAAAAATTTAATTCTTTACCAATCTTCAATACATTTCCCTATACCTGTTGGTTAAAGTTTTGAAGATATAAGCGAATTTATAAAACTTGCGCTTAATATGTCAAAAAAAATTTTTCTTTATTAGTAGGCTACGAAATTTGAACAGTTTTTTGATAAATTCCCTTATATCTTCAAAACGTTAACCAATAGGTATAGGGAAGTGTATTGAGGGTTGGTAGAGAATTAAGTTCCCTATCGTGTCAAGCAAAAAAATCGTCCAAGTTCCATAGCCTACTAATAAGAAAAAGAAAAACTTCTGACATTTTATACAAGATTTTGAAAAATTCCCTTATATCTTGGAAATCTTAACCGATGGATATAGGGACATGTATTGCAAATTTGTAGATAATTAAATTCTCTATTGGATAGGCTAATAAAATATAGGGTGTTCCATTTAAAATTTTCGACTTTTTTGCAATTGAATATGGAAGAACGGTAATTCTCTTTGTGACCAGCCTGTATATTAAAGAGGGGTGAAGGTGGTGGCATTCTATTTGGCAATGTCTGGAGAGTAATCGTACCCGTTATTAACTTTCTTGCTTGAACAGTGACTGAGAAATGTGGTTTTAAACAACAGGTTGAAAATTGTCAAAAAAATCTTAAAATCAAAATAACTCGAAAACGAAAAGTGATAAGTACCAACAACCCTTATTAAAACCTATTTATTTTTATACGTAGAATTTAAAAACGCAATAAAAATTATACCATTCCATTTAAAATAATGAAGTTGTATCCTACTTCCGGTCGACCGGAAGTGGTAGCCACCTTGAAAATATTTTAAATCGAAAGATCCGGATGAACAACATCTACTGACAAAATCTCAAAAATCTACTAATAGTGGAACCTAATAAAGTTCTAACGAACCAGTTGCGTGAGAAACCCTGTATAGGGTGTGCTTGAAAATGTGGGAAATCTCTTGGATTCTAATAGAAAATTAAAAAATATGATTACAAGTTCCCATAATTTTTTTTCTAGCGGCCCTCCCCTCGGAGATACGGGCTTCTAAAGGAAACCACTGAAAAACAATTTTTCTTGAATAAATTTTAAAGTACTTAATTTAATGAAAATTTAATATGATAAACAGTAGTAAGGACCTCTTAAAAAAATGACCTTAAGGGGATTCACCACTGAAAAAATACTTTTTTTTAAGTACACAATAAAAATGGCCTAACTATTTTTTTCTAATGTGTAGTAGGTTATAAAAAATACAAAAATATGAAATGGCCAAAAAGTTGTCACGTACAGGCTACAGCTAATAAAAATGAATTTTTTTCCACGTTTTTCAGACCATATTTCAAAATGATATATCTAAAAAACTTTTCAACATATTGCACTGATCCTGATCTTATTTTGAAGATAATGATCTATTTTAAATATTTAGGTAGATATATTTAGGTAGCTTTAGCGGTTTTCAAAAAATCATAGACAATTTTTTACTTTTTTTCAAAAAACATACATATATACATATATAATTATGTTTCTAAGCAGCATATGTACCTAAAAATCTAATTCTACCTAAATATTTAGTAAAAGATCTACTGAATATATGGTGAAAATATGAACTCTCTATCTAAATTGGTTCTCAAGATATATCAATTTTTGTTTGAAAATTTGTCGAAATTAAAACTTTCGGAAAACTGCAGTACTCTTATTCAGTAGGCTCCAAATGACAAAATAAGACAAAAAAAATTTTTTTTTTAATTTAATGATTTTTCACTATTTTCAGTGGTGAATCCCCTTAAAACATAATTAGTCTCTTTAGTTTACCAGGGGCGTACTAGGTTGGGCATTTCAATGCTTACATTTTTAACATCCTGTGTGGTAAGGAGTTAAAAAAAAAATAAATTTAGATACATTGAATATTTTGCTAAAGAAAAGGTACTCGTGTTCAGTGTCGATAAAATGAACCGTTTTCGAGAAAAAAAATGTAAAAGCAACCATCAAGATTAAAAATTTTGTAATATTTCGTAGGTACCATAATAACGTTTGTAAAAACAGCGCTAAATTTTTTGTCTGCAACAAATAAAACTGTTATCAATATTAAAAAAGCGCTGTTTTCACATTTATTTATATGTAATTTTTATTTATTTCTTCCATATTTCGAACGCTTGGAACGTTAACAATAAATAAATAAACAACGTGATGTAAATAAATAATTAAATATATGTTAATAATATGTTATCCTATAAACATAATTTTAAAATCATCACTGAAGTTCGTTTTTTTAGGAAAATGTTCTCCCTTCGGTCCATGCTTAGATAATCCTTTCGAAGTAGATGGTTTGACTAAATCTTCTGCCCTCGGTTTAGATTTACCGAATTTTTTCGAAGTTGACTGTATAGGTAAATATTGTACATATAAATATTGTACTTGATACTTTTGAAACTGGTGGGGGTGGGTTAAATAAATTTATCACCGTCAATTCAGATTTCCTCAATATTTTCGAAGCTGATGATTTAGATACATCTACTGCTTTCGGCATTGATAAATCTAGTGGCTTCGGCTCACCATTCGATTCAGATTTACTCAATCCTTTAGGACTTGACTTTTTAGAGGATTCTTTTTCACCATTAGATCCAGATTTACTCAATCCTTTAAGACTTGACTTTTTTGGGGAATCTTTCCCGTTCGATCTAGATTTACTTAATTCTTTACAACTTGACTTTTTTGGGGAATCTTTCCCTTTCGATCTAGATTTACTTAATTCTTTAGAAGTAGACTTTTTAGCTAAAGTTTGCAAATTCGGTTCAGATTTACTAAACCCTTTAGAAAAAAGTGACGGTTGGTATAAGTCTTCATATTTTTTAACATCCTTTTTTGGATCAATGGATAGAAATTCTAATGAAAGATATAGACCACCAGCACCCGTGCTTCTAGAAGTTGACGGTCCCAGAATATCTTCTGACACTCTTCCTCTACCAGATACACGCTTAGGTTCGTCTGATTTAGAACGATCATATATTCTATACGAAGTGGTTTTAAATGAAGCGGGAAGTTCAAGTTGCTCAACATATTCTTTAACGGAGTAAGGTTTACTGTAATCAATCTTCCTTTTACCACTACCATGTGCGAGTCTCATTTGTTGAAGCATTCTTTAGTCAGTTAAATGTCTAATAGGTGGTTGGGAAAATATTACTACAGGTAATTGTCTCCTGCCTTCAGTATTCTTTGCTTCTGTTTTAATTGTTTTTTGTTGCGAAATTCCTTGTATCACATTTTCAAGTCTTTTCCACCTTGCTACTCTTTCTGATTCATCAAGTGTTTTTAATTTCTCAATTTCTGATGAAGTTTCAATGTCTATCGGTTGCTCAGCTGGTTCCTGTTTTATTTCTACATTCTCAAATGATGCTTGTTTTATTTTTGTTTCTTTATCTTTTGATTTATTATCTTCCTCTGTTTTTAACTCTTGTTTTTTGTTAAATTCTTGGTCGATTTTTGATCCTTCACTTCCTCTTGATTTCTCCTTTCTCAACTTTAATTGAATTAAGAACGTAAATCCAATCGCTGGTATTAATGTAACTAACGCTTTCAATTTACTTACCTTAGAACATCCGGGGGATGATGCAATATTCCCAAATATGGCAATTTTTCTTCGCGGGTCAATTCTCTAACTTTCTTAAGAGGAATTAATGGCGGTGGCGCTTGTCTAGGTATTGTATGAAGTCTTCTATGTGATTGTTCACTTGATGGTCTTTTTAATTTAATCTTAACTGGCACTGCACTCTCCGGTTCTAAGCTTCTTCTTCTAGTCATCCACGGTGGTAGAGGAGATGATGACAGTCTTTACCCCGATTTTTTTCAACGAAAACTTTCGGAATATGAGCATCCCAAAGTTTACTGATTTGTTTTATGGCACCGAGAGATGGGAACGCTTATTGATGTTACCTGGCTGTCGCGAAGGTTACACTAAAACGCTTATTGAAGTGACCCGTCCCTAAAGGGTTAAAAAGGGAATTTGATTTTTATTATTTATTTATTTATTATTATTTTACTGTTCGAGTTTTAAATGATTTTTAATTGATGTGATTTTCATCTAATTGAATTCGAAAATGCCTTGGTTTTTAAATAAAATCTTATTGTTGATTTAATTTATTAAAATAAAAATTGTTAAAAAGACCACAGGCAAAGAGAGCGCTCTATTTGAGTAATAATTAGAACAAAATTGATTTTCTTATTACAAAGTAGAATATTTTAGCTTTCAGTTCTTACAAATTTCATTTCTTAATTTAAAAAAATAAAGTCTCCATGATTTTTTAAAATTGATCAAAATTTTTAAGAGTCCCTGTCAAAAATTTTAATCATCTTTATGATTTTTTTTTTAATTTTTTGGACAACAAATAGAGCATAGTTTATTTTTTTTTTGGTGATAAGATAGAATATTTTCACTTTTAACTGGTGGTATATAAATGTAGCTTTCACATTTCTTTTTTTTAAATTTTGAGTTTAACAAAACGACCTAATGAAGTGTTTCTTATCCATTATCGAGCTGATATGGAATTTTTTAGTCTGTTCGTTAATATTATAAACAGACCCAATTTCTAGTTGAACATATTGAGATCTAATTGAGGGTATTTATGGCATAAATGATTAAATAAAAGCAAAGCTTTGATTGTTTTGTAATATACAGTATTGGAAAAAAGTAGAGCAACTTTTAGTTTTTGTAAATTAAATTTGAAATTAATGATTTTTCTTAAGGTTTGCATTACTATGGTAGTGTATTATATAGCATTTATGTAGTGAAGATTTCACAAAGCTAGCCTTATTCTATTAGAAATAAAATACAATTATAAAAATTGGGTTGGAAAAAAGTAAAACAACTTTGCTAAGAAATACAAACATATTGCAAATAAGAACGAGTTTTTGGTAAGATGCATTCGATAAAACTAGCCTTAAACATGCCTGGTGGTGTAGCTGTTTGTAGAACTGTGAAAGAAATGGTTATTAATGATTTAAAAAACCACGTTAAACCATGTGATATCGCTCATAAATTCTCTTCGCACAAATGTGTAGTATCGAGAATTATTAAACAATATCGTAAGACGGGTCTTGTAGACTTGAAGAAAAAGTGTGAACGTTCCAGAAAAACCAATAAATGCCTTGATCGAATAATTGTAAGAACAGCTAAAAAATATCCATTTTGTTCTTCAGCCAAAATTAAGGCTGAGTTAGAAGAAACACCCAATTTGGAGGTATTAAACCTACAATACGCAATAATTGTACAATATGCAATAGTAATTAATAAACTATTCGCCCGAAGACCAGCGAAAAAGCCTCTTCTATCAAAAAAAAAATAAAGCCACAAGACTACCGTTTGCACGCACCCATCACACAAGTTAGGGTTGTAAAATGGGTTGAATTGGGTTAAAATGGGACTTTTCAATCGCGGCTCATCAGAGAAAGCAAAAAAAAAGACAAACAAACAAAAGACCATCAAGTGAACAATCACATAGAAGACTTCATACAATACCTAGACAAGCGCTACCGCTATATCGCGATATCGCGTCTGGCGATTGCGATATCGCGATATATACCCGTACCGAAAGGGTTAATTATAACAGTGATGAATATTCAACAAGAACATCTCCTCTACCACCGTGGATGACTAGAAGAAGAAGCTTAGAACCGGAGAGTGCAGTGCCAGTTAAGATTAAATTAAAAAGACCATCAAGTCAACAATCACATAGAAGACTTCATACAATACCTAGACAAGCGCCACCGCCATTAATTCCTCTTAAGAAAGTTAGAGAATTGACCCGCGAAGAAAAATTGACATATTTGGGAATATTGCATCATCCCCCGGATGTTCTAAGGTAAGTAAATTGAAAGCGTTAGTTACATTAACACCAGCGATTGGATTTACGTTCTTAATTCAATTAAAGTTGAGAAAGGAGAAATCAAGAGGAAGTGAAGGATCAAAAATCGACCAAGAATTTAACAAAAAACAAGAGTTAAAAACAGAGAAAGATAATAAATCAAAAGATAAAGAAACAAAAATAAAACAAGCATCATTTGAGAATGTAGAAATAAAACAGGAACCAGCTAAGCAACCGATAGACATTGAAACTTCATCAGAAATTGAGAAATTAAAAACACTTGATGAATCAGAAAGAGTAGCAAGGTGGACAAGACTTGAAAATGAGATACAAGGAATTTCGCAACAAAAAACAATTAAAACAGAAGCAAAGAATACTGAAGGCAGGAGACAATTACCTGCAGTAATATTTTCCCAACCACCTATTAAACATTTAACTGACTAAAGAATGCTTCAACAAATGAGACTCGCACATGGTAGTGGTAAAAGGAAGATTGATTACAGTAAACCTTACTCCGTTAAAGAATATGTTGAGCAACTTGAACTTCCCGCTTCATTTAAAACCACTTCGTATAGAATATATGATCGTTCTAAATCAGACGAACCTAAGCGTGTATCTGGTAGAGGAAGAGTGTCAGAAGATATTCTGGGACCGTCAACTTCTAGAAGCACGGGTGCTGGTGGTCTATATCTTTCATTAGAATTTCTATCCATTGATCCAAAAAAGGATGTTAAAAAATATGAAGACTTATACCAACCGTCACTTTTTTCTAAAGGGTTTAGTAAATCTGAACCGAATTTGCAAAGTTTAGCTAAAAAGTCTACTTCTAAAGAATTAAGTAAATCTAGATCGAAAGGGAAAGATTCCCCAAAAAAGTCAAGTTCTAAAGAATTAAGTAAATCTAGATCGAACGGGAAAGATTCCCCAAAAAAGTCAAGTCTTAAAGGATTGAGTAAATCTGGATCTAATGGTGAAAAAGAATCCTCTAAAAAGTCAAGTCCTAAAGGATTGAGTAAATCTGAATCGAATGGTGAGCCGAAGCCGAAGCAGTAGATGTATCTAAATCATCAGCTTCGAAAATATTGAGGAAATCTGAATTGACGGTTATAAATTTATTTAACCCACCCCCACCAGTTTCAAAAGGATCAAGTACAATATTTATATGTACAATATTTACCTATACAGTCAACTTCGAAAGAATTCGGTAAATCTAAACCGAGGGCAGAAGATTTAGTCAAACCATCTACTTCGAAAGGATTATCTAAGCATGGACCGAAGGGAGAACATCTTCCTAAAAAACGAACTTCAGTGATGATTTTAAAATTATGTTTATAGGATAACATATTATTAACATATATTTAATTATTTATTTACATCACGTTGTTTATTTATTTATTGTTAACGTTCCAAGCGTTCGAAATATGGAAGAAATAAATAAAAATTACAAATAAATAAATGTGAAAACAGCGCTTTTTTAATATTGATAACAGTCTTATTTGTTGCAGACAAAAAATTTAGAGCTGTTTTTACAAACGTTATTATGGTACCTACGAAATATTACAAAATTTTTAATCTTGATGGTTTCTTTTACATTTTTTTTTCTCGAAAACGGTTCATTTTATCGACACTGAACACGAGTACCTTTTCTTTAGCAAAATATTCAATGTACCTAAATTTATTTTTTTTTAACTCCTTACCACACAGGATGTTAAAAATGTAAGCATTGAAATGCCCAACCTAGTACGCCCCTGGGAAACTAAAGAGACTAATTATGTTTTAAGGTCATTTTTTTAAGAGGTCCTTACTACTGTTTATCATATTAAATTTTCATTAAATTAAGTACTTTAAAATTTATTCAAGAAAAATTGTTTTCCAGTGGTTTCCTTTAGAAGGCCGTATCTCCGAGGGGAGGGCCGCTAGGAAAAAAAGTTATGGGAACTTGTAATTATATTTTTTAATGTTCTATTAGAATCCAAGAGATTTCCTACATTTTCCAGGACATCCCGTATACAGTAGATATCTTTAATATTTTTCATGTTCAGAGCTCGTATAGCATTTATGACTTTCTGCTCATTTATTTGTTCAAAGTTTTCTAATCTTTGTGTATTTTTTAATGGTGTTATGGTTTTCTTAATGTTGGAAGACGACTAATTTTGTACGGTTCCAAAGCTACCAAAATTAACTGATTACTACACCCTGCAGTAGTCTTGGGACGCAGAGTAAGAGTTATTCTTAAAAAACTTTGGGTTTACGGTGAAAATGTTTGCCCAAAACCGAAAGGAAGGAACAAGTTGTACCTCCACCATAATTTAAACCCTCCTTTAACTATTCTTTATTTCCTTTATTAATAATAATGAAATCAACTAAAATATTTATTCATAACTACTGTTAGAAGTTAGAGTGTGAAGTGAACAAAAATTTGATTTTTTTATTATTTTATTAATAATAGTTATATTAACCAAAACACTTGCTTTTATACTAATTAAATTAGTATTACTGCTAGAAACTAGTGTGTGAAGTAACAAAAAATGTGATTTTATGCAAATCTTTTATTTTTTGAAATTGTTCGAATCCAATTAATCCAAATACAAATCTTTTGAAATTCTTAAAAAAAATATTTCGATATTATCAAAAAAATCAATTTATCTAATAAAAATATTTACATTTCTCGACTGCAAATGAGATAAGTTTCCTAATAGGGGTACTTGCACTATTAACCCTCCGTGTGTACACTGAGTCTTTGAAGGAACAGTTAAAATTTGAAATTCGAAATTCTCTTTTATGAATACAGGGTAGGCTTCGGCTACCTCCCCTAAAAAAAGTTTGGTAACTGCTCGGCCATGTAGTAGACGCTTCAATAAGTAACTCGGAATTTTTCTAGAATTTTTGAAAGCCTAGAAAACTTTGAAAACATGCCTGTTACTTAAAAGACCCAGTGTACACACCGCGTCTCAAAAGATATAGTATACACACGCCAGGTTAATAATTTTTGACTAACGGTGAGAAAGATTAAAACGTCTTTTTGAGTTCCTAAATCAGCATCGTACCAATTTAAAGAATAAATAGCTTCCGTTACGTTGTTTTCCTAAAATAGTCGGGAAAGTATGAATAAATTATTGCTAATAAAAAACTAATACCACATCAATAAGCGTTTGTGCTGTATAATTTACGTAATACAATATTAAACATGACGTACTACCTATGATAAAATTCCCCAAATTCGGACACTAAAAGATATTTAATAAAATTTAATTAATATAATTTCTTAGGATAATTTGTTTTATTACACACCAATAAAAAACCTGTGGCGGATAAAATGATACAACTGATGATAGAAAATTTTGGTGCGACAGTAATGTACTTTATAAAATTATTGCTCATTTGAAACAATTTATATATATCTTGGTAATTCTCAATACCTGTCCTTAATTTGAAAAGATCCGTTTGAGAACGTTTAAAATGAATATCATTAATCGATGAAGTTAGATGTTCCAAACGTGAAATTAATAACTCTAGTATGTAGGAATAAAGTAGTACCAAACCGAGAATAATTTTAAGTGCAGCGATCAACGAATACATTTGAAATAAAACCATTACAGCTTCAATCCATGGTTTTAAATTAAACGGAATGTAATAGGCTATCATTAAATCGCAAGTGATACCTTTCTCGTTTGCAAACCATTTTAAATTGATGCAAAATTGGTTGTCAAAGAATACACCGTACGATATTGGAAAAACAACCAGAAAGGCTATGTAATTAGCAATTTTTAAATCGCGCCTGGTCATTTTTTCGAGGGATTCCATCCGCTTTGGATAACTTAAATTTTTGAAATCGCTCAAAATGTTAATCGATGCGAACAGATCATCACTGTGGTATAAAAATGAAACGTTCATTGTTAAAAATCCCAATGCAATAATTAGGAATTGTGAACGAAACAAACATTCATTGAAAGTTATTTTGTAATCTAAAAAGGAAAATCAATTTTAAAAAATACTGAACGAAATGCGACTAACCTACATAAAAATTCCAGTATTACAGGATAAAGAGCCCAAATAGAATTTACTAATACTAAGATAGTTCCACCCAAACCTCGAACTCCATCATTAGTAGGCCAATTTTGACATTTTCGAAAATAACTTTCAAATATGTAAAAATCATAAGTTTTTGAAACTTTAAAGGTGTCTTTTTTGACGCAAGAAATCATGTCTTAACTTTATGTACTTTGGCTCTTGTATTCGATTTCATATAAGAACCGTCTTTCTTAACTGAAACTTGACGGCTAACGTTATTTAACTGACATCGTGTACGAAATGTTTACTTAAACTGCATTATAAAATATGTAAGTTTAAGAAGGCGAATGCGTTTCAACAAAAGGTCAAAAGCTTCATCATTAGTATAAATAATTTAAATGAAAGCGGAGGGAACATACGTTGCTAATGAAACATGGTCTTATTTTAATTTTATTTTAAGGTTCAATGTAGAAATGTCTTTCAAGGTCATTTAACAAGTATTCTTTTTTAGAAATTATCTTATAACCCGTTTAACTATTACAAAAATTTGAAATATGGTCTATTTAGAAATGATTGATAATGCGCAGTGATCATTTATAAAGGTATAAAAGCTTTTACAGAGCAAAGATTAAGGATTCTCTGGACTCGCTCTTATAAGGGAAAGGCGGGAGGTGTTTTTTTTAAATCTGTCCTTAAACTGACACAGTGTTATACAAAGATTCAATTGACAAAGTACTAAAACGCACTATTCACTCAATTTCGAATAAATCAAGAAGCAGTCGATAAGCAAACTAGTTCTTATTGTTAGAGCTTTATAGTGGAGTTGTTAGCGCGGGTGACTTAGCGATGACCCTCAAACAAAATCTGCCACTTATCCAACTGAAACCGTAATTTAAGGCCACTGTAGAGACTCCAAACTTGTCATGTGGTCTTTACAAACCCACTTAAGATACTTGGATAAATACTGAGAAATGTGGTTTTAAACAACAGGTTGAAAATTATCAAAAAAATCTTAAAATCAAAATAACTCTAAAACGATAAACGATAAGTACCAACCACCCTCATCTAAGTTTACTTGTTTTTGTACGTAGAATTAAAATATACAATAACAGTTATATCATCCCATCACTGTATGCAGGGTCTGGCTCTTAAGACGCCTCGGACCATAGCTCCTTTACGATAAAAGCTATCGAAAAAGTGTAAGAGCAAAGTGGTGGATAATTACCGTCACTGTGTTTCTAAAATATTTCTAATCATCAGTGGCATGCCGTATTCCAGTGGGGTACCAAACTTATGTGTTTTTTAAATGGAATGCCCCATTTTTTATTGCAGATTTGGAAAGTGCTCGAAGAGTACTTATTTTTTTATCTAACATGTTATACCCTTAACTTTAGCGGTTTCGCTGTTATCACCCTTTCTTAGAAAATTGCGCCCCATCTTTGAGATTTTTTTGTAGAGAAACTAATTGACACCGGCGCCTAAATTTTGAAGTGAGGGACAGTTTAAGACCCGTACAGGTTTACATAATTTTTTGTTGGGTAATTTATGGAAAAAAAATATTTATGATTTATCTTCGCATGTTGTCATTTTTCTCGAAAATTTCAAGTGGTACTCCCCTAAAAAAATTACGGCTTTGTACAGCCACAACTCTAAATTTTCCATTAGTACAAAAAAATGTCGGAGAAAAAATGAATTTCATCGCAAATAATTAATTGTCAAAGTAAATTATTAGATGCCAGCAGCAGCCATAAGTCATTTTTGATAAATGTTCTAAAAATGTTCCAAACTCAAGAGGAAATGGTTGACATGATATTTATTCTTGGAGAATGTAACAAGAATTGTTTCTTGGCGTCACGAGTGTACGCTGCGAGATATCCGCACAGGACACATCCAAATGAATGTGCGTTTCAAAAGGTGTTGAAGAGATTTACTACTACGGGAAGTGTGAAACGAGCAAAGAGAGTTAGAAAGAAGGCAGTTTTGATCGAAAATAATGAACTGCAAGTTCTGGAGACAGTTATTGAAGATCCTCATGCTAGTATCCGTGATATTAGTAGGAATCACGATATTTCAACGCGTTACATACATCGTGTTCTTCAAAAGCACAAATTTCGTTCATTTAAGATTCAACTGTACCAAGAATTGCAACCTCAAGATTTTCATGCGAGGCAGGATTTCTACATGTGGGCTATCAACAAAATTGAGCAGGAGGAATCATTTCTTATGCACGTATTATTTTCTGATGAAGCGACGTTCCATAGAAATGGGCATGTCAATCGCCACAACTACCATTATTATGCCGATGAAAACCCACACACCATGAGAGTGATAAACCATCATCAAAGATGGTCGCTGAATGTTTGAGGAGGCATACTTGGAAAACACCTTTTAGGTCCTTATTTCATCGAGGGGCACCTGAACGGCAACAGTTATTTGAGGTTCCTTCACGACGACTTGGATGATCTCTTGAAAAATGTCCCTCTAGCCGCTCTACGACAGATAGTTTTCAAGCACGATGGAGCTCTTGCACATAATAGCCGTGTCGTTCAGGAATTTCTCGATGAAACGTTTCCGAACTCCTGGATTGGTCGTGGGGGGTCCTGTGAGGTGGCCGCCAAGATCACCAAACCTCACTCCCTTGACTTCTTCCTTTGGGGCCATATCAAAAACGAGTTTACAGGACGGTACCAATTACTGTCAAGGATATGAGGGAGAGAATCCGCGCAGCTTTCCGTGGTACAGTGAAATCTCCCTTGGGTGGACATCAACGGGGCCCACCAAAGTGTCCGTTCAAAAGGGGTGCCCGCTTAAGAGAAATGCAAAGTAATTGTATGAGAGTCGAACGGTTCCACGAGAACTGTCCGTCCAAGGGGGGTGTCCATTCAAGAGGGATGTCCGCGAAGGGGAATTTCACTGTATATCACCAGAAGTCCTCAGGGCAGTATCATCAATTATCCAAATTATTAAAACAGTATCCAAACAAATGGATAGGAAGGGGTGGTTTTTGGGTAAAAATTAAAGAAGTGGTTTATGTCGTGGAAATTACTTCTGTAGAGCACTTGCGGCACAGAATTGACATGGCGGTGTTAATAAATCGTCGAGTTCAATTATGCATTGAACAGAATGGAAATGTTTTCGAAAAATTGCTCAGATGACATCGTTGTTCTTTATGTACCCTTAAGCACCAATTTTACTGTTTGTTAATTGTTAGCTTGGTTTTTTTTGTTCTTGTCATTTTACTGCTATATTATTATCGTTTTGTTAAGTTGTTCAACTTAAAAAAGTGGTGGAGGCTGGTTTTATACAAGTTAGTCCCCATGAGAAAAAAATTCTCTCAGACGATATTGCCAGATGTTGCGTTAAGTTTTTAACTTTCAAGAAATGTGCTGTAGAATTTAATCCTTTTAACTTAAATAATATTCGCTATGACATAATGGATTTTCCTCCTTTTATCGTAACGTAGAAAGCATCGACAAGAATATTTCGGGGTTGAGAGAAATGCAAATTGGTAAAATATTTTTCGACAAAGCCATTCCAGGTGTGGTTCAAGTTGAGAAAAGAGGTCGTAATAGATTAGCTGTTCAATTCGATTCTCTGATTAACGCTAATAAGTTCTTGGACTCTAATATCGATCTCATTAATAATTGGAAAACGTATATTCCTACCCATCTTATCTCGTGCAAAGGCATTATTAGAAAAGTGGACAAAGATCTTTCTGAAGACATTATTAAAAAGTTCCTTGTTACGGACAATCAACGCGTCGTTTTGGGGGTTAGACGATTAAAAAGAAGGGTGGTGGTCGATGCTGGAAGCCAGAGTCAATCTTCCACCATTAACTCAAATGTTACTATCCACTTGCGCTAAAAAGACGTGCCACACACGTCGAATTGCTTTTGTCACAAAACCGCGAGCGACGTGTATACCACGTCGATAGGCATTTATCGCAAAAATGAAAATAACGTGGTACACACGTCGCCTAACAACGAGATTGTTTATTTCTCGAGCTACAACTTGTCACTTTACCGCTTGCTATATCGTAGCGCACGGCACCGCAACCGTGAAGTTTATTCGTAGCGCAAGTGGTTAAGACTGATTTTGTGGAGACTGCTTCGGTAGTTGTCACGTTTAGGGGGAGCAGCCCCCCGAAGATAGTAAAATTGTTTTACAGCATTAGATTCCCTGAATTATATGTAGCCCCGGTGGTTCAGTGCGCCAACTGCTGCAGATATGGCCACACGGCTAAACTCTGTAAATCTAAAGGATGGATTACACGGAGCTAGTTTACACGCCGCTTGTGCGTTTTTTTACTAGCTGCTAGTAAATTAGCTTTGTGTAATTATGGTAGCGTGTAAACTATTCAGATAGTTTGCTAGTAAATACGTGAGCAAGTAAAGTTTGAGACCGGTCAACTTTACTAACCACTAGCTGGCGTTTTTACTATCTAGATATTAAAAAAGAATCGTGTAATTATATCGGCTAGTAAACTAGCTACAGAGAAGAAGATTTTACAACGCTACCGGTTAATTTTGATTCTCTTGTTGATGTAACTTCCCGTAGAAACTCAGCTTTATCAAACCAAACCAATTTAAGAGTGTATATATCATCGTTTCCCATGCCACTTTTTTTCGACTTTTCCATTTTGGTCAATTCTTGGCGGTAGGCATCTTTAAGACTTTTTATTTTTGATTTGACCTGCTTCGCTGTCATATCCCCATGCAAACCTTCACTTTTCAAGTCTTCAGTTAATTTCTCGAAAGAGGAGTCCCTTAATTTTGTATTGTGATAGTTTTTTAATTTTACGTTCCATAATATTGGAAAATTTTCATAAATTTCCAAAAATTTGACGATGTTATTCGAATTCTACTTCATGTTGTAGGTAGGAATAAATACAAGTAACACAATAATCATGTGGTTGCAAGTGTACGAGTTCAAACTTGTTTACTAGCTACGTATAGTCATACGCGCTTTTCATTCGCCAACTGTCTAACTAGCCGGATAGTAAAAAAGCGCGCCTGTGGCGTGTAAACTAGCTCCGTGTAATCCACCGTTAAGCAACGCTGCCCTGCTTGTGGTGATGACCACAACCTTGCCCTTTGTACCCGCAAGGATTCTCCTTCCTGTTTTCTTTGCAAGGGAAAGCATTTATCGAATGAGTTGAACAGACCCTTGAGTTTAAGAGAATGTCCCCAGTTTGTAATTCAAAAAAATTGAAAGAATTAATGGCAGTATATAACTTGTCCGCCTTTGAAGCGGCGCAGATGGTTCATCCTAAACCTTCCAAAGAGAATAATTTAAATCATTTGTCTAGTAACGTCTCATTTTCGTCTTTGGCTAACACTGATGGCCTTAATTCTAAAAATCCCAATGCTCTTTCTGGATACAGCAAACTCCCCTTGCCTTTTTTAGTACCTCTGACCACCATTCCCGCCAATCGGCAAAATCCTTTCCCGCCACTTTTGACCGATTTAAATTTTAAACGAAATTTACGAAAAAAATAACCACTTCTACCATAACCAAGCCGCGTATCGATTAAAATAGTTGCAAAAACGATATTTGCGTGCAACCCAACAGTTCGAGGGCCCCAAAACCTAAAATTATCGTTTTATGAATGAAAATCATTTTTGTACGTCGGGTTCGTCGCTTTACGCACTGCGGGAGTCGCCGGGTGACGTCACAGGTTCGATTTGACAGGTTCGCGAAATTTTTCGCTTAAATTTCGTAAAAACGGACTTCGGGGGCCCGATGAGACCCCCAAAACGTCTTAAAACCCCATTGCGGAGGACCTATTGCGTCCTTGGGGATAAGTATACCACTATCGGTTCATAAAATGTGTATAAATGTCACCGGTCGGACGGCCGGCCGACAAGGTCCCGAAAATTGGACGAAAACGAGCCGAAAAACCTGTTTGGCCCCCCGACGGGGCTCGGAACATGTCCGGAAACCTTTGTTTCGTCGATTTGGAGCGTTTAATCAAGGCAAGTAGCGTTAAATTGTCTTAAAAAATGTCAACAAACTTCGAGTTGCAGGTTAGGTTATGCCCTGTCAAAATTTTTCGTTCAAAAAGGAGTAAAAAAACGCTTTATCCCCCTTGACGGGGCTCAAAATGTACTCGGGAACCGTTGTTTTATTGATTTGAAGCGTTTAATCAAGGCAAGTAGCATTAAATTACTTGGAAAAATGTCAACAAACATCGAGTTGGAGGTTAGGTTGTGCCATATCAAATTTTTTCGTTCAAAAAGGAGTAAAAAAAACGCTTTATCCCCCTTGACGTGGCTCAAAATGTACTCGGGAACCTTTGTTTCATTGATTTGAAGCGTTTAATCAAGACAAGTACCATTAAATGAATTAAAAAACTCCAAATAAACATTGGGTTGTAGGTTCGGTCCGGTCCGGTCATGTCGAAATTTTTGTTAAAAAGGAACCCAAAAAAGCTATGCCGGCCTCGACGAGGCTCCATATGTGCTCAGGAGCCTTTGTTTGATTGATTTGGATCGTTTAATGGAGGCTAAATACGACGAGTAAGGTTAAATCTTGATTTATTATAACATAACCCCAAAGTTTACGGTAGGATTCTTTTTTTGCTTCAGAAAGCGTTTGGACGGTAAAATTTGGATTGTAAAGAAGTATTTGAATCTTTTCGATGCTCACTACGCTAGTTTAAGGAGAGTATTAAGCTTGGTTAATTCAAAAACAGCAAAAGTTGTCGGCACACTTTATGCCGAAAAGAGTTTGCCCAAGAAACAGTCTATAAGATGTGTACAGCGAATTATAAGTACATTAATCAAGTTTGTCAACTATGTAAACTTTAATAAACTTTAATATTCCCGTTTTAGAACTGAGGCTGTCAGAAGCCAATGTGACTAACTCCATTTTTTTCAAAATTTAGATAATAACATTGTTTGGTTGCAAATTTCAATATTATTTCGGTGTACAACCTGATTGACTCCACAGTTCACTCGTTTGCCTTCAGAATGCGCTAACTGCTTTGGCAACTGAACACTTCACCACCTGTTTTTTTATGAACTTTTAGCTTTTCCTTTTCGAACTGAAAATTGTCATTATATGGGGTTAGTCACATTGGCTTCTGACAGCCTCAATTATACAAAAGACAAAAAGTACCATTTAAGTTAAATTTTTGGACGTCGAAAACAGTTTGTCCAAAAAACGGTTTATAACATGGCATAAAATGAATTTAAGGTAAATTAATCAACTTCATATCAATAGAATTCATATCAATCAACTTATGTCGGATAGAATTTGGCCCAGAGATAGTTTATAAGATGTATAAAACAGATTTTAAGTTTACTAATCAATCTAAATAATTAAGTAGACTTTAATATTTCCCTGAAATAAATTAAGAATTAATAAATAGGATTTTTAAAATGTCCCTTATCGGTTAAAGTTTCTCGTTCTGTCGGACGTCATTTGGGTTGCCTGCCCGAAATGGTTGACCGATGCAATTTGGGTTGCCTACCAAAAACTGTTTGCCAAAAAAGTACTATGATATCGGTCAATTCCGCTCGCGAACCCTTTTTTGAACCTCCCCAAAACTGTTTGCAAAACTTTTCTTTTTCATTCGAACAACGTACCAACAAATAAAAAACGGTTTAAATTTTATTTAAATCGATCTGGGTTCGCGCGTGCACCTTTGCATCAAGGGATCGCGTCGGCGCGTTCGCCGTTGCCGTGGTTACGTCGCGGAACGCTTGCAGCCGATTGGTCTGTTTGGTTCCAACGACAGGGCGGCCGCAGGCCGCCAGTCATGCACCCCAAACGATTTTTGCCAACTGTCCTTTACTCTTCACTGATTCACATCTTTTCAAGGATCCGTATAAATAGGTGGTCCACTTTACACTAGTTATAATATATTAAAGTAGTAAGCAAAAGTAAACAAGTAGCGCCATCTTTTCGAGGTTTTTCACTTTTTTCTCCGTGAAAACGAGCTTTCCGACAGTTTTCAGGGGTACTACCGGGACCTGATTTTATATGAGCATCTTCCATAAGCGAGTATGGGGCTCGTACGACGTTTTTTAACGGAGAAAAATGCAAAAGAAGTGTTAAAATTTTTCGGACCTAACGCCAGCAGTCGACCATTTTCCCGTTCGCTACGCTCTTAACCTTTCGCTACACGCTACCGGACTCTCAGTCCGGATTTTGAGCGCCATCTATTAGTGTTATTTCGAACTTGCCCTAACCATAATTTTTTTGATGAATTTCTTTCTTACCGACATTCTATTATCTGTCAATGCATCGTGTGTTGACTTTGAATTCAATTTCAAATTCGGTTATTTCGAAAATATCAGCTATAACGAAGAAAGGAACAAAAATTTGTTGTCCAATAATGTGGAGGAAGAGGATGAAAACCTATTATTGGACAACAACGTTTCAGAATATGAAGATGAGGAAGATGAAAATGATGAAGACGATTTGACATTATTAAATATTTTTTTATTTCGTATCAGCTCCCTCTCTTATTTATTTTCCGAACCCGAACTCAGAGTTCGATGCGTGTAGTCGCGCGAACAAAAAAATGCGCGTGTACGGGAAGGTTAAACGTCAAACTGGCCGTTTTTTCCCGGGATTTTCCGACCTTGCCGCTTTAGCTGGCGTTCATGTTGATGAAGAAAACGTTAGAATACAGCCTATTTTATAGGTTTCGGGCCATTTTTGAGTCTAAATCGGTTAAATAGCGCCTTTCCGAACGTTTTTTTCCGAGGCCGATTTTGTGTCATTAGGGTGGGTACAATTTCTATTGACCGTTTTTCGAACAATAAATTTTTCATCGAAAACGGCTAAAATCGCAGTTTCTTATGTATAAAATTGTTAAAATCATAAAAATAGAGTAAAACGAACACGTTTTTGTATCCGTTTTTCGAAAAAACTATCTGGAAAACGTTAAAAAGTAACTCTCTTCGAGTACCAGGGTCAATCAAGAATGACATTTCGTTTTGACGTTTGGCTGTTTTCTCCAATATGCTTCGGTTCAAAGCGCAAATTGGCCGAAAATCTTTAAAAAATGTACACAAAGATCTCGAATACGTTTACGCTTTCGGTTTGGAAATATCGAAACAGGTTAGCTACTTTCCCAAGTAGCAAATTGTGTCCGATATCGGGCACAATTTTTTTGAGTCCGAATTGAGTCGACACTTATCGGACTTTTTGTGTCCTGTATCTTATTTATAAGAATGTAGCCGCTATGTGTCGACAAATTATGGACACAGAGTGTCAGAAAAAAATGCGTGTCTAAACAGACACATTTTGGACTCATGTGTCTAATATGTTTCCATTATGTGTTACTTTCGACTTCAAAACACAATTTAGTCACAGACGAGTCGACACTTAATTGACACAATGTGCTTGAATTTGTTCTTAAGTTTGCGTTTCTAATTTGTTTCCAAAATGTGTTAAGTAGACGCAATTTAATCCCAGATGTGTCGACACCTAATTGACACGATGTGCCCAAATTTGTTCTGTGTGCATAGACACTTTTAGGCAACATATCGGTCAAGTTTTGGAAACACGAGTCCAAATTATAGCCCTTATGTTTCTTGTGTTACTTTGAACCATTTTCGGAAAATAATTGGTTAAATATCGGACACGTGTTTCTATTTGGACACAACCATTAAATCCGCCATATTTTCGTTGAAAAGTTGTGCCAACGAGATGAAAAAAAAATGGCGGATATCTATATTTTGCTCTGAATTACAATATTTGGCGTTAATAAACATAAATATTCGAGCAAATAATTTTTTTGTGTTACCCCAAACATCTCCACACCAATTTCTGACAACATTTCTTGAAATTTGTAATAACTAAAAATGTTTGATTTTTTTAGTTTGTTAAAAATAATCAATATTTTTGAGGCGCTTTCGTTATTTAAAGGTATCATACACACTATTATCAGAAAATTTGAATCCGTAATATTTTTTAACCCTCAGACATAGCAAAACTTCAATTATAACATACCAGTATAAAATACCTTAGCAGTTTTAGCAGTAGGAACATAATGGACACATGAAAATCTATTTGGTAACAAAAGAGAAACATTTTGAACACATTAAACGTTCACTTTGGTAACATATACGACACAAATGCGACACATTCTGGAGACATTTTAGTACAATTAAAGGCGCACTTTAAACACTAACTTGGGTACATTTTGGGCACTATATGGTACACATTTCTGTCACCATTTTGGACACATTTCCCAAACATAGCGGGCACAGTGTCGACACTGTGCCCATAAGATGTGTCGTGTCCAGGCTTATGTGTCGACACAGTGTCGACCATGTGTCTAAAATTGCTGCTTGGGTTCACAAGTGTTCATTATTAAAAAAAAATTAAAATTAGAATCTAACCTTTTAGTCATGAAAAAAATATGCTGAAAAAGTCCAAAGATTCGATTATCTATCAACAAATGGAGTCGCTGATGTTTATTTTAAACTACTTTTATACTTGGAGATATTAAAACAGATTATAAGTGATATTGCAAGTGTACTCTTGCCATTTGTATTAATTTAATATCAATAAAAATTTTCAAATTGCTCTGCTGTAAAATTTAATATTTGTGAGTTAATACAGTTTGGCTCTCAGGTACAGATATGTTACAATCAAGGAATGAAACTTGTTAATAAATCGTTATTCTTTTCTAAGAGCTTTTATACTGCTTAGAAACTTAGTTATTAACGTAAAAGACATGAAGTATGATTTATAATGCATATACATAAATTTTTTATCCATATAATGATAATTATGAAAAACTTTTATTACAACTTTGTAAAACACCAACGTATTTTCTTTATTGTATCTTGATAGAAACTGGTGTAAAAACAGAAAAATTTCAAAAATGTTATTTTCTATTTTCTATTTGTTATTTATTTTGCAAATACCATTAATGGATTCAAACTGTTTCGATATTATACTGAAAAATCTCAAAGGTGATTCAGTTTTAATCAACTTTGATGAAATTATATTAAACATATCAAGAGGAATATATTTATATGATAATCAAGGATTTATTAAATCAAATACAAACGAAAGGTTCAATAATTATTTAATAAATTATAAAAATTTTGATGGATTAATTGGAATTTTAAAAAGTATAACACAAAAAAAGTATTATTGTAAATCGAAATATATTGTATTTTTAAGCGATTTAAATCAAATGGAAGAAGTTTTTAAAATTTTATATGAAAATCAAGTTTATAAAATAATAATTATAATTAATGAAACACTTTATACGTTAGATTATAAACGATTTAATTGTAAACAAATTATTACAATGAATCAAAATTGTAAAAACTTTTCTAATGTAACATTTAACTTGAGAAATTGTTTAATAAAAGCTTTTTGGGATGAACGACCACCATTCATAGTTGATATTACCACCTCAAAAGGATATTCCATGAATATAATTAATACAATTTCTCAAAAGTATAACTTCTCTTTACAGCTAGAAAACGTTGGAAATAAATATATAAATGAATATTTTATTAATAATACTCTTAATGATTTAAAACAGGCGTTTGATGCTGACTTATGTGATCTTTACATAACAAGTTTTCCGGATATTGCAACTTCTTTATTGTTAAATATCGAGATTACAAATTATATAATAGCAAGTAGTTACATGGCGATATTTCCTAAACCTTCACTATTGTCACAATTCGAAATGTTTGTTTATATTTTCACCCCAATAGAATGGGTTTTAATTCTTTTATCGAATACTGCTTTGGTGATTATTTTAGCGATGAGAAGGAAAACCAATGATATAAAATATATCATTTTAACGACTTTTGGGTTGAATTTAAATGTATCAGCTTCACAAGTATTTTATCAGGGTGTTAAATTATTATTTATGTTTATGTTACCTTGTTATATGGTGCTTGGAGTTTATTTACAAAGTACCTTAAACAGTTTTCGAACAAGTCCTATGTTTGAAAAACCGATAAAGACTTTTCCGGAAATATTTCAAACAAAATATCCGGTTAAATTCAGAAGTTTTACGTACAATTCCTTAAAACTCCGTGGTTTAGAAATTCCAAAAGGAAACAACGAAATCACTAAGGGAGGTATTAATGTAGTTATGAACGATTTTATGATTAACAGAAATCACGTAGGTGAAGGACAAGAACATTTTTTAAGCTTATATCCACATCTTCGGGGTGAATATGGAACACTAAAGGTGCAAAGTTTTCTCGCTGGATTTCCAGTTCAATATTGTTTAAATATTGGGGAACAAATAGATTTTACAATTCGCCAGTTTCACGAACACGGATTTATATTAAAATGGGTATCAGATTTTGAATGGTTTATTATACTTCAACAAAAATTTTCGAATGATGATGACCATTTAAATAAAATTAACGTTAACGATATTCTATATTCATTTTGGATGTTAGGAATTGGATTAATTTTGGGAATTATAACGTTTATTATTGAAGTCTTATACGGGAAATTTAATAGTTACTATTATTCTAAAAATAATTCTTAGATTCGATTAAAATTCTTCGATCTTGAGCAACAAGTAATGATTCACTCGATCCTTAACCGTTCTAAATTTATTTTTGGATGGATTTTCGATTCATTAAGCTTTGAGATATTGTAGCAAATAAATTTCACTGGTTGTTTTAGGATTAGTAGGAAATTAAATCAAATAAAGGAATTATAAAGTAAAACAAGTATTTTAAGTGTTATCATTTTACTTTCTTATGAGAATATTTTAAAGATACTATTGTAATCGAATGTTATGATTGAAGGTATATTTCATTCACTTCATTATTTTGACACTAATCAATTTTTTTAAATTCATATCTAAGAAAATAATTGTAGAGACTTGAAATTTTATAAAGATTTAAACTTAATCTTTATTTTTATCGAAAATGAATTTTCTACGACTTATTGTTTTTTTAACAGAAATGAAATTCTAACCTATCTTAATAAACATGTCGACTGAAATTTGTCCATTTTTAAAAATTCATATCTAAGAAACTAATTGTTGTGGAGACTTGAAATTTTAGAAGGACTTAGATTGAAACTTAATTAGAAACCTAGATTAATCGAAATGTAACTTAATGTCCTTAATTGAAACTATTTAACATTCGAAAAAATAGGCTAAGTTCTAAAATCGGAATTTTCTTTGGATTACCTTATTGGGTTGGCAACTAAGTAATTGCGGATTTTTTTTACAAAATCAAAGACAATTTTTTCATGGAACTACATAACTTTATTCTGTAATGTATTGCCCATTTTGATCAATGACCTTTTGCCATCTTTCAGGCATCATCATAATCCCACGTTCATAAAACTTCTGGTTTTTATTAGCAAAAAACTGAATCAGGTATGATTTGACATCATCATCATTATTGAAATTTTTACAATTCAAGGAGTTTTGTAAAGATCGAAACAAAGAGTAGTCAGATGGTGCAAGGTCAGGACTATATGGTGGATGTGGCATTCAAGGAGTTTTGTAAAGAGCGAAACAAAGAGTAATCAGATGGTGCAAGGTCAGGACTATATGGTGGATGTGGCAAAACATCCCAACCAAGCTCCAATAATTTTTGCCGAGTGATCAAAGAAATGTGTGGCCTTGCATTGTTATGATGGAATACAATACTTTCTCGATTTGTCAATTCGGGCCGCTTTTCTTCAACTACATTGTTTAATTTCGTTAGTTGTTCAATGTAGACATCAGAATTGATCGTTCGATTGGGTGGTAAGAGTGTGCATGTATGGGAAAATGCATGTATGTGATACATTGATTAGGACTTTATCAACTTCATCTGGACGACCAGAGCGTGTTTCGTCTTTGAGTGAAAAATCACAAGAACGAAATTTGGTAAACCAATTTTAACACTGCCGTTCTTTTAAGGCTTCATCACCATATACAGCACATAACTTTTTATGAGTTTGCGGAAATAAAAAAAGCAAAATATGACGAAAATGTTCCTTTTGATTTTCCATTTTTTAACGAAGACCAAACGAAAACTACGCAACCGATCAAAAAACTCTTTTTACTGATTGACTGTTGAATTGCCAACTATCAACAAAATGTGTTTTACATTTGTACTGAGTCTGCAAACCTAAAAATTCAACTGAAGCAATTTATGAGTGAAATTCGCAATTACTTAGTTGCCAACCCAATAAAATTTTACGTTTCGGAGTTACAACGTTATTATACATATACAGGGTTTCTCACGCAACTGGTTCGTTAGGACTTCATTGGGTTCCACAATTAGTAGATTTTTAAGATTTTGCCAGTAGGGGTTATTCATCGGGATCTTTCGATTTAAAATATTTTCAAGATGGCTGCCACTTCCGGTCGACCGGAAGTAGGATACAACTTCGTTATTTTAAATGGAATGGTATAATTTTTATTGCGTATTTTAATTCTACATGCAAAAATAAGTAGACTTTAATAAGGGTTGTTGGTACTTATCACTTTTCGTTTTCGAGTTATTTCGATTTTAAGATTTTTTTGACAATTTTTAACCTCATGTTTAAAACCACATTTCTCAGTCACTGTTCAAGCAAGAAGATTAAGAACTGGTACGTTTACTCTCCAGATATTGTCAAATAGAACCCAACTACCCCTACCCCTCTTTCACATACAGAGTGGTCACAAAGAGAGGTACCGTTCTTCCATATTCAATTGCAAAAAAGTCGAAAATTTTAAATAGAACACCCCATATTTTATTAGCCTATCCAATAGAGAATTTAATTCTCTACAAATTTGCAATACATGTTCCTATACCTATCAGTTAAGGTTTTCAAGATATAAGGGAATTTGTCAAAATCCCGTATAAAATGTCAGAAGAAGTGTTGTTTTTATTAGTAGGCTATGAAACTTGAACAGTTTTTTCGCTTGATACGGTAGAAAATTTAATTCTTTACCAATCTTCAATACATTTCCCTATACCTAATGGTTAAAGTTTTGAAGATATAACCGAAGTTATAAAAATTGCGCGTAATATGTTAGAAATTTTTTTTCTTTATTAGTAGGCTACGAAATTTGAATAGCTTTTTGATAAATTCCCTTATATCTTCAAAACTTTAATCGATAGGTATAGGGAAGTGTATTGAAGGTTGGTAGAGAATTAAATTTCCTATCGTGTCAAGCGAAAAAAATCGATCAAGTTTCATAGCCTACTAATAAAAAAAGAAAAACTTCTGACATTTTATACACGATTTTGACAAATTCCCTTATATCATGAAAATCTTAACCGATAGGTATAGGGACATGTATTGTAAATTTGTAGCGAATTAAATTCTCTATCGGATAGATTAATAAAATATGGGGTGTTCCATTTAAAATTTTCGACTTTTTTGCAATTGAATATGGAAGAACGGTAACTCTCTTTGTGACCGGCCATTACATTAAAGAGGAGTGGAGGTAGTGGCGTTCTATTTGGCAATGTCTGGAGAGTAATCGTACCAGTTATCAACTTTCTTGCTTGAACAGTGATTGAAAAATGTGGTTTTAAACAACAGGTTGAAAACTGTCAAAAAAATCTTTAAATCAAAATAACTCGAAAACGAAAAACGATAAGTACCAACAACCCTTATCAAAGTTTACTTATTTCTACATGTAGAATTAAAATACGCAATAAAAATTATACCATTCCATTTAAAATAACGAAGTTGTATCCTACTTCCGGTCGACCGGAAGTGGCAGCCATCTTGAAAATATTTTAAATCGAAAGATCCTGATGAACATCCCCTAATGACAAAATCTCAAAAACCTGCTAATAGTGGAACCTAATAAAGTTCTAACGAACCAGTTGCGTGAGAAACCCTGTATAATGTTATAAACTTTGACATTAATAAGAAACTTAATATACAATTTATATGGAAACGTTAAAGTTTTACCCTTTTGCATATGGTGGGGTACCGTTTGTGGTTAAAAAATAATTTCCATAAGCCGATGATGAACATCCTTCACCCATAATCGCTTCGGAATTTCCACACAATCCTAAAGTGTAGTCAAGCCATGTTAGGCATAATTTAGAAACGAAATTATTGCTGTTGATGCGGCATTTTCTTATTAGATATTTAAATTATGGGAAAATCAACTTGTTTTCAATAAGAAATCGAAGGCTTTGTCGTTATCATAAATAATTATTAAGAAGGTAATATACAGTGAGTTGTAAAATTATGGATTAAATTCAATAAAACAATGAGAAAAATAAGTTTGCAAAAAGGATAAAACAGATCAATTTAATTTAATTAAAAATCATACGTATACCTATTTTATAGATATGATTATGAAAATTGAAAATGCGTCAAAGCCTGTCAGTTAATCGACTCACGATTTGTGGGAGATAATACCTTTCACTCGCAGAGGCTTAAAATCTGATATTAGTTGATAGTTGTTAATAGATTAGAAAGATATAAATTTCGAGTACGGTAAGCTTTAGTGCACTAAACATTTTACAATTCTCTGTATGCCAGATTCGTGAATAGTAGTAAAATAGAATGTTTTAAAATTAAACCCATGTTGCGAACCGCAAATTGTCTTAATAATTTACCAAAAAGAATGTAATGACTTTATAACGAATTTTAACTGAAATTATAAATTAAAGATGATAGTTTATAAATTTCAAGAAAAATCGACAATATATCTGTTTTAATCGATTTTATAGAAATTTCTAAAGTAACCTTAAAAATTTGATGTTTCACTAAAATGTTAGGTTCGATTAAAATTCCTTTTTTTTTCCAATACTAAAAAAGATATTTTAATAATTTTAACTGAGATTATAAATTAAGCATGATAGTTTATAAATTCCAAGAAAGATCGACAATATCTCTTTTAAAAATTTGATATTTCACTAAAATGTTAGGTGCGGTTTAAATTCTTATTTCTCGAAAACTGATAAAGATACTTTAATAATTTTAACTGAGGTTTTAAATTAAACATGAAAATTCATAAATTTCTTCGTTTTTTTCTTTTCTTAAGGGGTTAAACGGATTTTTTTTGCACTCCCGTAATGTACACATATTTAAGTATATTCTTTGAAACTTTTAAATTTATCCAGCAAATATTTGTAAAGATCCAGGCATTCGAAAGTACGCGGAGCGGAGACTATCAATGCTGTCCATCTTGTTTTTTCAGTCACGTTGTTTAGTTTTGCGAACATTTAGTTTATCCTCTCAGTTTGTAGTTTTGTGTTTTAAAATGCCTCGCAAGTGTTCTCGACAAGCAAGAGCATCCACAAAGGTACAGTTATCAAGACCGAAAAAAAGAATAAACGTTTTTAATCCAAAAACAGCAGAATACGACAAAAGCAGTTTTAGTACGTCAGCGAAAAAATTCAAGTCCCAGAAAGAAATTTTAGTGCCACGTGATACCTCTATTGAATATCGAATTTTAAATTTTATAACAGTATTTGCAGCTATCAGTGAGTATGTAAAATGTAAATCGTGTAATGGAGCAGTGAAATTTGAAACAGCTTCACAACGTGGACTTGATTTTAAAATTGTTATACTGTGTGATAATTGTGACCATCGTACTGTAAACTCTAGTAGCTTTGTGAAACATTCTTATGAATTAAATAGACGATTTTTATTTGTTATGAGAACTCTCGGATTAGGATTGAAAGGTGTAACTCAATTTTGTGGATTAATGGACATGCCAGCTTTCATGATGCAAAGTACCTATGACATGATTATGAACAATATCCACGAATGTGTGAAATTAACCACCGAGAAACTTTTTGGAAAAGCTTGCACTGAGGAAAAAGATGCGACTTCGGTAAACCAGAATGAAAATCGTAATGACTTGGCAATATCTGGGGATGGAACGTGGAAAAAAACGTGGATTTAGTTCATTGCAAGGGGTAACTTCATTGACTGGGTATTACACAGGGAAAATTATAGATGTTTTTGTTAAAAGTTTGTACTGTAACCAATGCGAACGTTTGAAACCTCGAGAAGGAACGGCAGCATATGAAGAGTGGTGGGTACAGCACAAAGATATTTGTTCTACTAATCATAATGGTGCACCAGGAAAAATGGAAGTTGATGCGGTCGTTGGCATGTACAAACGTTCATTAGAAAAGTTCGGAGTTCGTTACAAAAATTACATCGGTGACGGTGACTCGAAAACATACTCCGGAATTCTAAAAGCTGCACCTTACGGTGAAATTGAAGTAGTGAAAAAAGAACCAAATAATCTGGAAAATTACTCCAAACATTATTCTATGTGGTTCTAAAATCCTTGAAATAGCTGCTTACGTTGCAGCCGGCATATTCAATGAAGGAAAAACATCTCTCCTTTATTATATGAGATCATTGGGACTATCACTTGGACCAAATGTCCATGCTTACGTTGAAAGAGAGGACGCAATGCGCGTCGCGATCTCCGATTCGAGAGCGCAAGGAAGCACGCGAGAGGGAAGAATGGCTCGCAGACAACAGCTGGGTATATTGGAAGCAAATGATGACGCCGAGGGTACATCTTATGGCCCCGGAATAGATGATTCGATGTAAATCGAAATTTTTTTTGTTTACACAAATTTGTCTTTTGAAACTTTTAACTCGTTTTTGTCAAGACGGTGTTTTTAAAGTCGGTGAGCACGATTTTTCGAAATCGGTTTGACCGATCGGTTTCAAATTTTTACACAACCATTCTTAGATATATTCTCCAGGTATTAATCGAAGGAATAAGATTTCTGCAAATTATTTCGATTTTTTTAGACCACTTGAAATTAAAGTTTTTTTCGAAAATTTCAACTTTTTTTTTGAGGAGCCGTCATTTTGTCAAAATTAAAAATTTTGATTGTTCCTTCGATTAACACCTGCATTCATCTATCCACTTAATAAATTTTTCAACATTTTTTATTACAGATAATTCAAACCAGAGATGTCGTGCTCACCGCCGGACACCTTTTTGTGGAGAACCACCAGGGAATCGTCTACAGGAGCACTATTGTCTAATATTTCTAAAAACGGACACCGGGGTTTAAAAGTATAAGAAATTCTCTATATTTAGATGTTATGTCATTAAATAAATAATAATATTACATATTAAATAAAAGGTCTTTTCAAAAAAAATTATAAAAAAATACATTTCTTTGAGTTCACAACTAGGTATAACCCCTTAAAACTTGTTGATCCCGCTTATGATCTGTTCATCTGGTTGGGTAGAAACAGCCATGAAGTAAGTGCCCGCTTATACTTAACTTGCTTCGACTATTATTCACACATTCCAACTCCTCAATACGAAGAAGCAATAGCTAACGGCTACCAAATTGTTTATGAAGGAATACCAGCCGAGAATGTCGTTAATAGCATTGAAGGTGAAATGTGTCTCAAAACTCGATCACCTTATCATCGAATTAAGAAGTAACACCGATTGCGCTGACAAACGCAAATCATTAAAATATTTGAAATGAACATACCGATTTATTAGATCAAACTTCTAATGTTCTTAAAGCTTTAGAATCCGCTCTTAAAAGCGTGGTTGAAGAATCACCAATTGATGATGCATTTGAACCCGAACAAAGCAATTTAGCTGTGATTACCATCAATGATATTACGGACATTATCAAAAAAAATAATGAATCACGTCAAAGTAGAACATGAAAAAATCAACTTAGATGAAAATGGTGTTATGTGCGATAACATCGAACAAAATCCTTACAATCCGAAAATAGAAGAAGGGGGAGCATGTACGTTGGTTGAGGTTGCAACTGTGGAATATCAATGGACGGCTACTGTTAAACTATTTGATGAAGTTCGACGAGTTTTCCCTAAGTTAGTTGATGGGAAAACTGACCAAGGCTCAACCGTTAGATTCAATGGTAAAGAAAAGGTAATTACTAAAATTCACGACCTTACAAAAGCTTCTGAGCAGATTGACGAAGAATTTCGTGTACTTCAAGATAGAATGGTAAAAAATTACATTGTGTATTTTGTTAATGTTTTTATTTATTTATTTTATTAATTAATTAAAATAATTGGTATTGACAAATCTTTACAAGCGTTTGACATAGCAAAATAATGGAATATCTTTCTTATAAACGTTTATACGTAAGACCGATTAATAAAGAAAGCGAAAAAATAATAAACAGCAGTAATACTACTAATCAATGTATTTACTATAATAAATACATTTTTTACTATAAATACATTTTGCTGAAATGTTGTGGCTGTTATTAATAAGGCTATAGAAATCATTCAAATAAATTCAAACATTTAACTATGATGGAGGTGCCTGGTTTATTTCCTGTTTTATGTATTATCACGTTTTTGTAATAATTCCATATATTGTGGGCTTTAGTTTAAACATTTTTTAGTTTTGTCTTTGCGCATTTGTTAAGGCCAGGGACTCAGGCCCGAAGTAATAAATTTGTGTAATACACATGTTGACGATGACACGTTCTCGAGTGTTTGGAATTGTTTAAAGAATTTTTAAATTCAAGTAACCATCTGGAGTGTTAATGAATAATGAATAAGTGACGAACGTTAGGAAAGCTTTAAAATGGTCATTGAGTTATTGTGTTTTTGAAATTGAGCATCCGGTTCGCAGACCTCCAGAGTTGCGAGAATTTTCCTTAAGAAAGTACCCTTCCTAAAAACAGCCCGTCCCGTGTGCGACATTGGTCCTGTTGTAGGAAAAAGCAACCAATCGTTAGGAATGCCCAAAATGTTCATTCACCACTTTCCAAGGACGAAGTTACTTCGGGGAGAATTCGCGTTTGCAAAGTGACTTTTAAACTAGACCATTAAACCAGAATCTTAAACAAAATCTTCGAAGCGATTTTAATCCGAATCTTAAACAGAATTTTGTGCGTGTGACTAACATTCCTTTGAGTGGGCTCTTAGCAGACACTTAACGAAAAGGCGGGAAAAGTTTAGCTGGTCTATCATTATTTTTCGATTCATTTCGGCGTTTGTGTTCATATGATCATGTGATTACTCTACCAGGGACGTATCTCCAGCAATACGACCAGCCGCTTACTGAGGACAAAAACACAACCACACGGGAGTTTCGTCTGGTGAGTTTTAGATTTCGTTATTTCATCGCCACAATTAGGGTTCTTTCTCCCTTTCAGTAACCGCCTGTCGTAATCGTTTAGCCACCGATCGTCCACTCGCATGTTTAAAGTACGTCATATCGGGTAATAAAGTTGTTTTGTTATTGTTCGAACTTGTTTTATTTCCTGCCCAAGCCTTAGTGCAAGGACCCACGGTTTTCGGAAGGTTTGACTGGGTTAAAAACCTTGCCCTGGTGGCGGCCACGACTTTCTACCCCGATTACTACATTTTTTGTAAATCAGTACAGGTAAACCTCGTTTTGCGCCGGTTCGATTTACGCCGACTCACAATTACGTCGGTTGGTGCCGGCCGTCGAATTTCTTGTCTGTCATGGGATTCCCCGGTTCGGCCGACATCATACCATAGTAAGCGCCGCGATTCTAATAGCAAACACACTTTTACACGCTGATTTTTTCTATTACTGCGTACGAGATCAGTAGGGGTGTGCGTGAAATTCGAGTTAGTTTTCGTCTTTGTTTTAAGAAAAATAAAAAGGTATAATTATATTTTTTAATCTATTATTATTGAAATTACAAAAATATATTCGAATATTTGCAGTTTTATTATGGGCGACAATAGAGAACCCAAACACTGTGCAAAAAAAGCACGAAAACAATCTCCCTGGAGACCAAAATGGACGTAATTAGACGCACTAAAGGCAGCCAAGCACGATCTTTTGTCTGCAAAGTTCTAAATTTACCCCCTTCCACTGTAACAACAATAATGAAAAACGTTGAGAACATAAAACATTCCGCTCAACAAACAACGGCTGTAAGTGTAAAGCATGTAACTTATAGCAGGAGCGAAAATATAGAGAAAATGGAAAAAATGTTGGCATTATAGGTTGACGACGCCAATCAAAAAAAAATATTCCTGTAACACAAGCGGGTATATGCGAAAAAGCAAAGTTAATTTTTTCTGATTTGAAGGCGCAAGAAGACACCGACGAAACTTTTTTAGCAAGCAATGGGTGGTTCATGAGATTCAAATCTCGAACCAATATCCGCAGCATTAAATTAAGCGGCGAAGCAGCAAGCGCTGATGTAGCAGCAGCGGCAGCTTACCCTCAAAAATTTCAAGAAATTGTTTAACAAGGCAACTACCCTGCAGATCTCATCTTCAATTTTGATGAAACAGGCCTCTATTGGAAGAAGTTACCATCCAGAACATTTATTTAGCGAGAAGGGCGTAGCGCTCCTGGATTTAAAGCGACCAAGGATAGACTGACCGTTCTCTTGGGATCAAATGTTTCCGGTTCCTTAAAATTAAAGCCAATGGTAGTGTACCATTCCCAGAATCCACGGGTTTTTAAAGGTGTTGATAAAAGCTCCCTGTCAGTTTTTTGAGGTGGAATAGAAAGGGCTGGGTCACTCAGGAGGTTTTCACAGACTGGTATAAAAATTATTTTTGCCCCACTGTGCTTAAATTTTGCGACCGAAGTAACCTTCCAAAGAAAGCAATCCTCCTATTAAACAATGTCCCAGGACATCCGCAAAATCTTGACACCTTAGACTTGGGATTGGATGTCAAGGTAATCTACATGCCCCCTAACAGAACCTCTATATTACAATCCATAGACCAGGGGGTAATTTCTACCTTTAAAGCGTATGATTTGCGTATAACAGTGAGAGAAATGATTAAGGCGATGGATACTAATTCCAATCAGACCGTTAAAGATTATTGGCGGACATAAGACATTTTAAAAGGAATTAAAAATCTGAAGTCTACTTGGGACGAAGTGACCACCAATTGTATAAACGGCGTTTGGCGTAAACTTCTGAGTGGACTTATACAAGATGCAAGTGTAGAAGAGATAAATAACATTAATATAAACAAAGACATTATCAGGCTTACACGCAAATGCGGATTGGAAGATGTAACAACTGAAGATGTGACTGAACTTTTAAACGTGCATAACCAACCCCTTTCAAATGAAGAATTAGAAGAGTTGATGCAGGAAATAGATCGCCCCCAATCAGAAAATCCCGAAAAAGAAGAAGAGGAAGATGAGAAAGAAAATGATGGGAAAGCCCTAAAAAAACGGCCGATCTAACTCGTATCCTTTCTTCTATAGAAAGATTAACAGATGAACTCTGTGAGATAGCCGGAGATATCAATCGAAGCGCAAATGTTAAGAGAAGCGTCGCAGCTGCCGTTCGACCTTATGTTATGATTGTGCAAGAAAGGAAGCAACAATCAAAGCAAATGAAATTAGATGATTTTTTCAAAAAAACTTAATTATATCCAGAAATTATTATTTATTTTGAATATATATGTACACAGTGTGTCCCCGGATAGGTGAAACGACTGTTATAAGAGGTAAAAAATTTTCGATGTTAATTTTCATCTTTTGGGGTTTAGCCCTGCTTGGTTAAAGATTAATTTGTAACATATTTTCACTTAAAAAAAAAAACAAGCGAATCTGGACAGTGAATAAAAAACTCTTTCTGCAGCAGGTAAAGTACCTTTTCTGTTTACCGTACATCAAATTGTTACCAAGATATTTTGTTTAGGATGAAATATTATGTCCATATGCAAATTTTTGGAAGGATCATATTATCTGGAGGGCGCGCCGTCCAGATAAATACTGGCTTTTAAGATTTCACAGGCCAGCGGAAACTCATTCGAGTAGAGTGTACCGAACTCTTGAATACTTCGTAGAGCCAAAAAAGGCAACGCCATACGTAACGGTGTTCAAAATGTATTCTTTTACTGGCTCCTCCGGAGAGAATCTCCACAGAATCCGTTCATAATCTCGACGATTAGAAGAGATGAGCATTTGTCGATACATTTGTTTTATGTCATAAATAAAGGCCAATTTAAAACAGCGAAAAGTTAGGAGGATTTTAATAATATCTTGTTGCAACTTTGGATCAATCAAAAGTGTGTCGTTCAAGGATTTCCCGTTTGTAGTAATTGACGACGCATCAAAGACAATTCGCAGTTTGGTAGAGACGGTTTCTGCACGTATAACACAGTGATGTGGGATATAGTAAGCAGAGATTGAAAGTAAGTCATCTGAAGGAACTAAAATCATATGGCTAGAGGTTAGATAATCTTTCATAAAATTAACGTATTCTTTCTTTAAATTAGGATTTTTTAGTAATCGACTTTCTAATAGGGTAAAACGTTTCAAAGCAGTTTGATAAGATTTTCCCAGTGAAGATTCGGGGTCTCCAAAAGGCAAAGCGACAATAAAGCTACCAGTTTTAGTACGACGATAAGTTTCTTTAAAGTGTTTTTCAAATTGTTGTTCTTCAGCCGTTAATAATGGTTTGGATGGAATAGCTTCTAATTCCCAAAATTTTTGTAGAGAATTTTCAAGAGATACATCAAGATTTGAAAGACAAGTAGTTAAAGATGTATTAATCGATGATGATGCAAAGCGTCCCATCAGAATCCATCCAAAAACGGATTCAACAGCGACAGGATCAGTTTCACCTCCAGTAATACGCCCTCCGGTAAGGATTTGAGGGACTAATCCAGCCCTCAACAATAAATCTATTGCCGTAAATTTGGAATGTTGGTCAGGATGGAAGTTTAGGTTGCGTAAGTGTTGATATGAATTAATCTAAATGTAAGAAGGTGGTTGAGGTGTACAAATGTTGGGTGTAACTACTGCTCTGAACTCAAAGGAGGGTATCGTTGACTGGCAAGGTTGTATAAAACAGTTAACAGTTCCTTTGTTACATACGGATGTCTTGGAATTTAAACCTTTAATTTCTAGATGTATTGTAACTACGATGAAGGTGAAGCTTAGATAATTTATCCGTAATAAAATTGGACATGCTTCCGGAGTCAATGAGAGCACGAGTAAGGTAGCCAAAATTATCTTTTATTGTACAATGACAGTTGGTAAAAGGACATTAGATGTCTCTTAATATTGATTCTGATGTCAGATTGCAATCAGCTGCTCTAACACGAACTGATGATGCATTAGACTTTATTAAGTGAAGTAATGAATGATGATGCTGCTGACATGAATTACATCTATGTTTCGATAAACATTTATGCGTGAAATGTTTTGAATTCAGACAATTTCTACACAAGTTCTTCTCTCTAACAAATGTATGTCGTTCAAAAGCTGATTTTGATAGAAAAACAGGACATCCATAAACTTCTTCTGGGCATAATAAACACTTATCTGCGGAATTGTGTTCAACTTACAGATTTACTGAGGATTTCGCTCGAAAATTGGTAATTGGTTTGCCACGAGTTGATGGAAGTTTATCTGAAGAGGTGAGTTGCACTGAATCTAATGCTTTTGCTTGTAGTTCCAGGAACTTACCAAGTTGTACATATGTTGGAATTTCATACGAACTGTGTTCGGACTCAAACTTGGTTTTGATGGTGGTATTTAATTTTTACAGTAAGACATTAAAAAGAAGAAAATCCCAATAGTCAACCGGGAACCCCAACATACGAAATCCTTTGACGTTTTCTATAAAGGTATCTACCAGGAAACAGTACGATTTAGAGGAATCCTCAATAAGAGGTTTCATATGCAGATGCTCGTTAAAATAGATGTCGTTTGTTTTGATATCTACCCTTTAACGTGTTGTACGCAATAGGATAGTTGTCGTTTGTGGCAGACAATCCTTTAATTAAGTTAAACGCTTCATCTTTTAAGGAAGCAAGAAGATATTGATACTTGGCAACATTTGAAAGCAAATCATTTTCATGAACCACTGTTCGAAACAAGTCATAAAATATAGGCCAAGTTTTATGATTTCCATCGAAAATTGGAATGGATAATTTATTTAGTTTAGGAGTAGCAGTTGGAGAAGAGTCAGATGGTATAGAAGTTACCATTTGTCGTTTGCGGATGAGAACCTTAATGCCAAAATAAGCCTTATCAGCTTCCTTGCGAACATTGTCTTGAAATTCATATTGATCATCTTCAATAAGACCGATTATTTGGGTATGAATCGTTTGAAATTGTGCGTAAGTAGTATCAATTTCGGCAGCGCGTACCATAAAGACGTGCTGTTGATCTTCATTGGTGTCGATTTCGTTGCCAATTGCTAATGTTTCCAGCAAACGTGCAAGAGGAAATTGTCTTTTGGTGAGAGCTTTTATTAATTTGTTGTCAGCCATAATAAGGCGCGAATCAACAAAATTCAGGTAAGAAAAGAAAAGGAATACAATTGGTACTGGACAGGGCCAGATACAACCAAAAGTAGTATTCAAATGGACAAATCCAAAGAAAACAGAAATAAAATTCTAAAGAAAACGTATGAATAAAGTTTTCAGGTAAGAAAAGAAAAGAAATACAATTGGTGGCTAGATTAGTCTTTGTCAATCGCTTATTTTCGATGTTTGGAGCAAATTTTCATCAAAATTTCTTATGAATCACGTTTTATACCTAAAATAAAGGCGCGAAAAGCAATTTTTTATTGAAGAAATGGGAAAATACCGCAATATTAAAAAAAAAAATTTGTACTTGCGCTACAATTTTTAGATTTGTTGTTTTCTATGTCCGTAGTTCTCAAATAGTGTATATTTAGTGCCATTGTATGTGTTTTATTACGTGATTATTGTACGATTTAAGGACATATAATACAAACTTTTTTACATTAATCTCGTTTTGAGGTTAGAATGTTAAGTTGACGCAATCAGATATAACTTCATTGTAATGTGATGGTACACTGAACTAGAAAAAAGTTTTGATTTTAAATTATCAAATTGATATTTTAATAAAATATTTTTAACAATTTTAATATTAAAATAAATAATTTTGTTTGTGTATATTTTAGTATATAATTAAATAAGTAAGCTAAAGTTGGGTTATCGTTTTTATGTGGTTGGCAATAGTACCGCGGTTATTATGATTTAAACGTTTAAAATTTTTGTAATGTTCACATTTTTTGCTATTAAGAAGATGGAAAATATTTTTTTTTGTAACATTTATTTGGTTTAGTTAAATACCAGCTTATACAAGTATGTTTTGATTAAAATAAATAAATAGAAAAGAATATGCGATTTTTTTGTAGTTGGCCATGTAAATTTTTCGATTTTCATATTTTTTGTTAACATGGCGTCGGTAAGTTGTGAATATTTTTTTCTTGTAATTATATTAATTTTTTCGCTTATTTAGACACCAGTTGATATTATTTCCATAATGAAAGTGAAAGATAATCAAGAATTATTAATTGCGCGGCTGCAAGATTGGGGTCTTGTCCCAAAAACCGGCATTTATAAATGCCAGAAATGTGAACACATTTTAACTTTAACAAAGAGGTCGCAGAGGTAAAATTTAATAATTAATATAATTTTAGCGAAATTTTATTTCACTTGTTATTTTATAGTGCTGACGGGTACCACTGGACTTGTAATGGAAAAATATCCATTAGGAAACAAAAAACTAAATTTTGCAACAACGCCGTCTCGTTACGACGGGGAACTTTCTTTGAAAGATCGAGTATGGCGTTGCGGAAAATTTTACTTTTTGTGGTGCTTTGGGTGAACGATGTTCAGCTGAACGTAATTGCTGAGCAATTACGAATCAGCAGAACGACTGCTGTCGATTGGGCTTCGTTCTGTCGCGAAGTCGTACTCGATAAATACTTATTGCGGCCTGTAAAACTTGGTGGTCCCGGTGTTATTGTCGAAATTGACGAAAGTAAATTCGGCAAACGAAAATACCACCGGGGACGCCTTGTTGAAGGGCAATGGGTATTTGGCGGGTACGAACGAGGGACAGGACTAGTATTCATGGTTCCCGTCGAAGATCGGTAATTAATGAGTAAACGTTTTACAGTAAAATGGTAGATTTTTTTTATTTTAGTGGAGTAGATACGTTAGTTCCAATCATAAAAGATTGGATTCTACCAGGAACCACCATTATTAGCGACTATTGGCGGACGTATGACTGTCTCGAAAATGAGGGATATGTTCACCTTAAAGTAGGTAATACTTATTGTTCGTTCGGAAGAAGAGAGTTATATCCCTAATGATAATGCATTAAAGATGCAATCCTCTTCTTCCGAATGAAATATATGTTTCGTCCTTTTTCTTGTAGTTTTTGTTTCTAATACATATTTTTAGGTGAATCACAGCGTCAATCTTGTAGACCCGGAAAGTGGTGCCCATACTAACAGTATCGAATCTACTTGGAGGGCAGCTAAGGTTGTGGTGTCTACCTCCGGCCGTAAAAAGATTTACTTTTTATTTAATTTATTATAAACTCCAAAGTAATTCAAATATTAAGTTGTGACGAAGTGTGATTGTTACATTTCGATTTAAATTTTGTTACACTACTAATATCCACTTGAAATTTTAAAATTTAAATAGGATTACAAACAGTTATACTTATTAAAGGTAGTATAAAACTTATTTTTCAACAACACATACCAGGAAAGCTGGCTAAATATATTTTTAACAAGTCGTGCAAGGAAACACAGGATAGCCGGGCGATCAATTTTCTAAAATTGGCGGGAAACTTGTACGATCCGACCAATCCTCTTGAAGATGTTCCACTTTTAAATTTAGAGGAGGTTGTGGAAGAAATAGATGAAGATTAAACTTCTATTCCGGGACAGAGAGGAAAGGGTTTTAGTTGGTCGATGTAATCAAGATGAGTACATCAAACCAACACTATGCATTTTACGATCACTTAAATTCGGACTGCTCGTCTGCCAACAGATTTCCTAAACCCCTCCTTAAAAAAAAAAGCCGCCCGTCACGCACCGCGGACAATTTATTAGAAAAAGGTTTACGCTTGAGCTCAAGGATTCCTGCGGTGGTTCGCATTAGAACTCGAAAGTATCCTCGAGTTACGACATGAACCACCGTACGAATCCTTTAGCCCAAGCGTAAACCATGTTTTAATAAATTGTCCGCGGTGTATGACGGGCAGCCGCAGGCCGCCCTTTCACCCATACAAAACTTATCTCTAGTAGGGCTGCTCGGGGGTTGGATCGTATTTAGTTGAGTCATGAATGATAAAGAGCGGCCCGGAGGGCCGCTATGGTATGACCAAACGAGCTGGGTTTCGGCGGTTTTGGGTCGGGTTGGTTTGGGTTGGGGGTTGGATCGTGTTTAGTTAAGTCATGAATGATAAAGAGCGGCCCGGAGGGCCGCTATGGTGTGATCAAACGAGGTGGGTTTCGGCGGTTTTGGGTCGGGTTGGTTTGGGTTGGGGGTTGGATCGTGTTTAGTTAAGTCATGAATGATAAAGAGCGGCCCGGAGGGCCGCTATGGTGTGGTCAAACGAGCTGGGTTTCGGCGGTTTTGGGTCGGGTTGGTTTGGGTTGGGGGTTGGATCGTGTTTAGTTGAGTCATGAATGATAAAGAGCGGCCCGGAGGGCCGCTATGGTGTGATCAATCGAGCTGGGTTTCGGCGGTTTTGGGTCGGGTTGGATGGTCGAATTTTGGGCCTACGTCGCCGAAGTTTGCTTTCCGCGCTTAAATTCCTTGTTTTAATCAAATTTTATACCATAATAAACACATAAAACAAAATTTGTCAAAAATTGAGCGAGACCGTTAAACTGGACCTTTCCCGAAAATAAGATTAATATATTGCATGCATTGAACTAAACTCGGCGGAAATACAAAAAAAAAGCATATAGTACATTTTCAATTTTGGTCAAAAGAAGCATTTATATAGGGTTTTTTCATCGATAAAAATGCTTTTCCGCGCTACAATTCGACCAAATCTGGACAATAGAACTTATTTTAGATCGATTAAACCATATTTTCATAAAAAATCCAATGTGCTTAAACTTAATATACGCGAATTAAAAAAAAAAAAAACATGTCCGCGCCCTAAAAACGCTTTATATGGCATTTTTGACATATTTTTACATATATTGAAAATTTCGTGAAAATCGGAGTTATTGACAAAGACTGAACTTTACAACCAATTGGTAGTGGACAGGACCAGATACAACCAAAAATAGTATTCAAATGGACAAAGCCAGAGAAAACAGAAATAAAATTCTAAAGAAAACGTATGAATGACGTTAAAGTAAGAGCGAGTACAACAACTCAAAAATAAACAACTAAAAATAGCTTTATTTTCAAGTATCCTAGATGTCCACCACGAAGGATGAACAAAAACTAGTTCCGGACGCCAATACGTCGCAGACAAAATGGACGTCAGCGAAAAGCGTATAGAAATGTCCAAAATGAACGTGGTCACACAGCGGCGTCGCACGAAATCACCACCCAGAACCTACTATAATTCAGTAAAGGGCTCAAATGTACGCTGGCCTAGGACCTTAAGGGCGAGAAAGGGCCGTAAATCCGACTCGAAGGACCAGAATGTTCGCGCGACTGTCAGTCGAGAACCACAGGGAGGTGCTGGTTCTTATAATAAAGCCAATAAATAACTAAATAATTGACTTTCGCTTTTATCACCTTTACCTTAATTACCAATCTCGAAGTGACGACGGGCGTTCATAGCTTAATTATCACAGATAAGAACTGCTTGCGGTTGATAACGCGGGACAATATCTCATACTCGACTACACTTTTAAGACTGAAAGCACGATGTCGATGAACGTGTGGTCGTTAGTCGCGCATGCGCACGCGGGCGAGAGACCAAACGATTTGTTTATGCGCCAACACGCGCAAATAAGTATGATTTCAGACCTTGTGATGAAGGGCGATGCATTAATTTCAATGACCGGTGATCTTCCAGATGACCTTGTCACTCCAGATGTTTTCGAAAGCCAAAAGTAAGACGCCAAGAACCAATCGATATTGCGAGCGGTACAAAATTCAAGAACTCTTCCAAGTTAGGAAAAAGAGCATCTGATGGACGAAGCCCTCACCAACAAATACGTGTTTAATTCATAAAAAGTCATTGTTATGTTTGAATTAATGAAACCATAACGCATTTCTAACTAAACGCATTATTAAAAACATTTTAACATCAAATCGAAGTCAAATTAATTCAAAAATAAGAGAGACTTCCATTATCCACTTATCTTTCACCCGCTTTCATTTCAATTATTTATACTAAAGACAAACCATTTGACCTCTTGTTTAAGCACATTATATTCTCATAATTAACCATGTTATAATGCAACTTTAGTAAACATTTCGTAAACTGTCGCTGACAGTTAAATAAAATCAGTTGTTAAGTTTGAGTTAACAAAGACGGTTCATATATGAAATCGAATATAAAAGTAACGCGTGCGAGATGAAAAAATCAAAAACTTATGGTTTTTATTTATTGGAATACTATTTTCGGAAATATCATTCTTGGCCTACCAACGATGGTATTCGAGGTTTGGGTGGTATTATCTTATTGCCTATCAATTTTATTTTGTCTATTTATCCTGCAATAATAGAAATATTAAGTAGGTTTATAAAAATATGTTAAATAATTTAAGGAAAATATGTACTGCATTTTTTTTTAGATTACAAAATGATTTTCCTTGAATTTTTATACCATATACAATTTGCAATATTCGCGTTGGGATTTTTGGTAACGCATACCTTATTTCTTTGTCGTGGTAATAATATGCACGAATTAATCGATGCTTTAAGCGATTTTAATAAATTCGGTTATCCGAAACGAAATTTCTTGAAAAAAATAATAGATCCGCCTTGAAGATTGTTAACTATGTAGGTTTTGTTGCAGTCCATTTAACATCGTATGGTATGTTTTTTTTAGAAACAATTTTGCATCACTTCACAATGGTTTCCGATTAACAAAGGATTCACTTGTAATTTAATGCAAACCTTTTACGTTCCGTTTAATCCTCCGGTGGGCGCATATGCGGCAGTTAGCCGCATTTTTTTCCCAAAATATTTCTAAGTTCACTGTGAAACCATTAAATATCCTATTGCGGTGTAAAAGCCGCACCGTGCCTATTCGTGTAAGTCCGATAGGCGCGCCCACCGGAGGGTTAATTTAAAACCATGGCATCAAGCTATGACAGTATTATATCAAATGTATTCCATTATCACGATTACACAAATTGTTCTCGATTTGGTATTATTTTATAGCTATTCATTGGAATTATTAATTGTACGTTTGGAACATCTTAAATCGACGATCGACAATATTCGTTTTAATCGAACGGGAAATTTTAAACTTAAAAAAGTTATCGCATATTATCAACACATATACAAGTTATTTCAAATGGTTAATGATTTCACGACGGATATTATTGTGGGACCAAAATTGTCTATCATGATTTGTATCTCTTTATCCGCTACAGGTTTTTTGTTGGTTTGTAATAAATCTAAATTAGTCTATAAAATTATTAAAATTGGAACCTTTTTTTAGCGATCAAATTTGCCAGAGCTTGTTATTATGGGTGTGTCACTAATAATGTTGTGTTACGTTCATCACAGAACTCAAATGCTGACTAATGCGGTATAATTTCTTTTTTATTGATTTCATTATATTTTCTCGATTATATTAGGGAGATAATTTATCGGAAGCGATTTATAATTTAAATTGGTACGACGCCGATTTGACAACCCAAAAAGATGTTTTAACCTTTCTTACGATTACCCAAAGAAGATTAACGCTTGAACTACGTTTATTCGGAAGTCTATCACATTTGCAATTGTGGAATGTGAATACTTCTCATTCGAATAATTTATGTCTTTTGTAATATCGAAATTTTATTTTTTGGGAATTAAAGAAAATTTATATTTGGATTAATTGGATTCGTACAATTTCAAAAAATAAAAAATTCGCATAAAATCACATTTTTTGTTACTTTACACGCTGGTTTTTAGCAATAGTATTACTTTAATTAATATAAAAGCAAGTGTCTTGGTTAATCTAACTATTGTTATTAAGAAAATGAAAAATATTTATAGGATACACGAATTTAAATTATGGTGGAGGTGTCTGTAGTAGTTCCTCTCTTTATTTAAATTATAGCAGATTTTCGGTGTTTTCATTATTTAATATTTAAATTAAATATCTGGATTTTAAACTAAATAAGAGAATAAAGTATTTATTTAGTCATTGGTTTTATTTATTATACAAGGAGATAGTCAAATTCCATTTTTTAATAGAAAAATTCATTAATGAAAACTAAATATAAACTTATTTCATGATATTGATCAAGAGTGAAATTTTCTTTTTAAAGAAAAACAGTGCAATTTTTGAAAGGCAATTCTTATAAACAACGACTATTGATTTGCAAGCATATTGCGACTTTATGAAAATTCTCAATCTTTGGCAGTACCGCTGGCGTAGTGTCATGAACTTCCTTTCAATATGCACTTTCAACTGTAGTCATTAAGTAAACCCTATTTTTTTAATTGGTGTGGAATAAGCTACGATAGCAAAGGAGGGAGATATGACATTTAATTTCCAAGCTATAAAAAATAGCCAATACACAATGTTAGACAAGAGAACAACTAATTTTGGCTATTAACCCTCGCCTGGCGGTTGCCGGGTCATAGCGACCCGAAATTTTAGTACGTACTCTTTTACCTGAGTGCTATCATGACTCATTACTTTACCTAATTAGGGATTTATTTCTGTATTTGGGTCAGACAGTCAGCGTTGGTCGTGCTTAACAGTTCACTTCAATAGCAGTGAAAATATGGAAAATATTCCAAATTTTAGTGAATTTGTTGCAAATAAAGAAGATCAGCTTTTAGAAGAAGAATCATGTAGCGATGTAAGTGATGAGGAACCCGAAATTCAAGATAGTGAGGCGGATATATTGTTGTAAACCACCTACTTTTGTGTATTTTTAAGCATTTTTAATATTCTTATTTTCTCATATACCTTGCTATTTTATGTAGTTCGTAGAAACCCTATCGTAGTTAAGATATAGAAAAGTCGCACAAGTAATTCTAAACCCGGCTCGTCCAGACTCAAGTCCCACAAACATTTCTTCGAATTATTCTAGTTTTGCAGTGAAGTAAGTTTAGATAAAAGTGTTTGTAATCAAATGTCAGGAAGAACAAAAGCCAAGTATTTTCGAATATCAAAATTACTTTCCGAAATGGAATACAAAAAGACTTTGAGTCTGGAACGGGGAGTCAGATTTGTTCAGATTTGCTCGCGATTCAGATAGAGAAACGTATTTCGAAATTAGAATAGTTCTTTGTGTAACAAGTTTAGTAGTTATCAATAAAATACTCTAAAAGTACAGCACCGTGTTTAAATTCCACAACAATGTTTGCCGCTTCAGAAGCAGACGACGAAGATTATAGCGATCGAGATGTAACGGTCTGTAACCGTACATGGAAATATATTCCACCAAAATCTGCTGAGCTACCACAGTATATTTAGTAGCATGGTTCTTTGACAGATAAAAGTCAAAATGTAAAATCTATACAAGATTGTTTCAATTACTCATGGACGATGACATAATTTCAAATATTGTTACATACACCAACCAAAATGCCAATACACATTACGCTAATGATCCTACATCGTGGAAACAAGTTGATTGCATTGAGCTATATGCTTTACTTGGTCTATTATTGCTGATTAGAAGGTTTAGAGAATCTCGTGAAAGTAAGAATGATCTATGGAGAAAAGATAACTCATTATCAAGACAGATGTATATCTGTGATTATGGCACGTGATAGATTCAAAAACATTTTGAAGTTCATCAGATTTGATAACATGGAAACCCGAGAAGAAAGAAAAAAACAAGATAAATTAGTACTCATAGGAGAGACAGCAGATATATTTGCAGCAAATTGTAGGGAATCTTATGACGCATCTAGAAATGGTACCGTGGATGAACAACTGATGACATATCGCGGACGATGTCCTTTCAAACTTTATATGCCGTTAAAAACGGGCAAATATGAAATAAAAATATAGTTACTTTGCGATGCCAAAACTTACTACAAATTTGGACGTTTATCTTGGAAAAGTTGGACAAATTCCCGAAAAAAATCAGGGCTAACGAGTTGTAAAACAACTGATTTTTGGAAGAGGTCTAATCGTGTAATAACCACAGATATTTTTTTACAAGCATTACATTAGCATCTATTGGATAATAGTTTCTTACTTGTGGGGACAATTCGTAAAAATAGAAAAGATCTACCAAAACCCTTGGTGCACGCTTATTGCAAAGAACTCATCTCAATTTCTTTTTGCAAATAAGTTGACTTTAGTCTCATATGTACCTAAAAAACGAAAGTGTGTTGTTTTACTTTCTAGTGTACATCATGAATTCAGCATATCTAACTCTGAAAATAATTTCAAACCTGATATTATAAACTATTATAATTCGACTAATTGTAAGGGTGGAGTACATACCCTTGATAAATTACTAACACAATATACAGGGTGTCTCCGAAATGCATGTACAACGTAAGACCTTAGATTCCTTGGCTTGAAACAGGTCGATTTAAGCTAACTTATCTATATCCAAAGTTGCTTCGTTTTGCCGCTAGAGGACTTTAAAAATCATATTTCCAATGAGTTTTTCTTAAATTACTCGAAAAATCTTCATTAGATTTCATTCCTTTTTTGATCACGTCTTTATATCAGCTGGGCACAGCTTTCTGTGGAACAAATTCGAATTTCGCTACAAACAGAGTGTTTGGAAACACTCTTACCGCAAGTTATTCATCCAAATCTTTTTAACTATCCTGTATAATTTTCTATCAATTCTTTTTCTGAATAGCTACATTCATTTAGAAACTATTTTCTCTCTTACAAAATTTCAGTTGGGCAAACGGTTTAAGCACAAAAGAAGATTTTCTAAATGCCTACAAGCCCAAAACGGTAACTTAAGGTAACATTAACAAAATTCAAAGTACCAATTTCTTCACGGGATATGAAGTTCTTTCAAGAAAACCACATGTTATAGGTTTGGAAGTAGTTTATTGCTTAAATTTTTCAAATTTTCGCCAACATTTGTGAACGTTATCAGGGTTTAGCCCTTTTAGTCAGTATTATGCAGATTCTACTGTAGAATCGAAGGAAATAAAGAGGAAATCATGCTCCTGTAAACTGGTCAGCAAGATCAGTAAACCTAGCACCTTCTGATTTTGTTTATTGGGTACCATAAAAGCAAAAATGCAACGAAAAGAGCAAACAGTAAAAAGTTTGCACACGGTATTATTTTTGCCTTGATGATGGTCACAAATCCGGGCAACATTTTGAGCAAAAACTACTTCCAATGCCCAAAGGTATGATTTTCTTGAAACAGCTGCATATCTTGTAAAGAAATTACTACTTTGCACTGGGTTAATGTTACCTTAACTTACAAATTTGAACTTGCAGGGAGTTATAATATGTTGTTTTGTGGCTAAACCGTTTGCCCAACTGAAATTGTGTAAGAGAGAAAATAATGTCTAAATTAATGTAGCTATTCAGAAAAAGAATTGGTAGAAAATTATACAGCGTGGTTAAAAAGATTTGGATGGATAACTTCTGGTGAGAGCGTTTGTAAACGCCCTGTATGTTTGGATATTCGAATTTATTCCACAGAAAGCTGTAGTCAGCTGATGTAAAGACACGGTCAAAAAATGTATAAAATCTAATAGAAATTGTTCGCGTAATTTAAGAAAAACTCATGGAAAATATTATTTTTAAAGCATTCTAGCGGCGAAACGAAGCAACTTTGGATATAGATAAGTTAACTTAAATCGACCTATTTTGAGTCAAGGAATCTGTGGTCTTGCGTTGTACACGCATTTCGGATACACCCTGTATATGTCGTGGATGTACAAGACGGTGGCCACTCTCGCTGTTTCTACATCTTGTAGATATTGCAGCATATAATGCTTTAGTAATTTGGATAATCAAAAATCCGGAATGGGAGTTGGGTTGGGTAGAACGGGAGTCGAAAAATTCTATGAAAAATAAACGAAAACCCGTGGCAATCCCGTTAAGATATTTCGGAGAATGATTTTTTTGGCGGAAATAGAGAGAATTTTTGAAAAAAAAATACCACGTTATAGTAAACAGATGAGGCTACATCCTACAAAAGGCCCGAATTTTTTGCTTTGGCGGTTTCCGAGAAAAAAACTTCCAAAGTTTGCGTTCTTCGCGGAACGGTCAAAAGAACGATCCTTTTTTTCCATTTAACTCGCCATATTTCCTAAACCCCGGAACCTACGATTTTGAATTTTGGACATGTTACGCAGAAATTATCACCGATCATGACAGTCTTTACCCCGATTTTTTTCGGCGAAAACTTTCAGAGTACGAGCATCCGAAAGTTTACTGACTTGACTTATGGCACCGAGTGTTTGGATGTTTGGGTTGAAATACTTTATATAAGAATAATATCATATACAAAGTATGTCAAAGTGATTGCTTAAATTTTAACAATTTATTGCTTTTGAAAGAGGTTTTTTGTGTTATTAACCGCTTTTAATTCGAAAAAATTGAGTTAACATCGCGGCGAATTAATTCTGTTGAAAACTGGCGACAATAAAAAAAATGAAAATGAAAGACTTACCTAGTGGATGTTGTTTCTCGACTCCTATGTTAAGAAAAAAAATTTTTTTAATTAATTTTCTATGAATTATTATTAAGTTATTGTTTTACCGCCTAACATCCTTAAAATAGTTTTCTGACGATTCGTCCAGCTTAAAATCAATATTCTACATTCACCAAACTAGTCACAATACGAAACCAAAAATGATAAAGAAAATATTAATAAAAGTACAACATGCTTGCTTAAAATACGCGCGACGACTGAAAAATTGTAATTTTAAACCTGTTTTATTCTACCCTTAGTTAGTAAGTGTAGAGAGAGAACGGTTTTCCCAGTTGTAATGCGTTGAAAAAAAAACTGGTTCTTGTCGAGTTTTCTTTCTGAAATTTACTCGATTGTGAGTCTCGTTGAGATAGGAGTTAAAAATTTCTATTAGATTTATTACGTTAAATTGCTAACTTATTAATCGTAAATACAAGTAAAATTTTAAATAAATAAGCCTTAAAAAATCTAATTTACTAAGTCTTTGTGATAGGTAATTCTAAATAGATTAAAAGTTTTTTTTTAATATTTTAAGTACTCCTCTTATATGTAGTATGTATGTAGGAAACGGGAGGGCACGTCGGATGACATACCGCACTTAGGCCCCATTGCGCCCTTTGTACAACTTCCCTGTCACTCACTCTGTCTACATCGACCAGCCTAGGGATTTATAAAAGGTTAGGATGTAGTTCAGAGGTGTACCCCTGATTCCATCCATGGTTGACCAGTCGTCACCCAAATCCCTTAATCTAAGGTCCTTGAGATTCGGGCAATCACATAGGATATGCTTAACAGTCTCAACGTCTTGCGCGCAAGCACGACATAAAGGAGAAGCGGCAAACCCTAAATTATAAAGGTGCTTATTAACCTTACACTGTCCCGTCAGGAGCCCTATGATTAGGGGAAGATCCTCCCTGTTGAGACCTGTAAAGAACCACTGCGCCTCACACGAGGGGTACTTACAATGAGTAATAATTTAGATAGTTGGCAACACTTAACCGCGTTCCAGTAGTCAGAAAATTTAGAATGGGTAATGTGCTTAATGCAATCGAGATGCGAAGTTGAAGAGGAGATGGTGATTGGTTCGGGTGAATAGGATCACCTACTAGCGGCCATTTTGGCCAACCTGTAGGCCCGTCTATTTCCGGAGCAGTTCCCGTGTCCCTTTACCCAGTGGAGAGTTACCTAATTGTATATGGCTGCTACTTCCAGTGCATTGTGACAGTCCAACATAAGCCCGGAGGTGATCCTCTCCCGGCTAAGAGCTAAAACATGATGAACTTAGTAGTCCAGATATTGAGGAGATTAACAAATATGACGAGCTTCTATTTTAATCTAATTTATTCACTAAATTATGCTTATTATAAGTACAACATAACACGCCCTTCTTCTTATCGTGTAACTCTTATATCACTCACTTCTCTCTATAGTGTTGCCAACCGTACTAAACTAAACTCCCTAAATACGTTTCCTAACATCCCCCCTCAATTGTTGCTTTACAAAAACTACAATTGTTCTAAACGTATTTGCGACTTAAAGTATTCAAGCTTATCTCTACTAACAACTTTAGTTAATACATCTGCTAAATTTTTATCACTTTGTACATAATCGACTGTGAATACTTTGTTTTTAATTAAGTCCTTAATAAAATGTATTTTAATGTCTATATGTTTGCTTCTTTTTGTATTTTCATAGTTCATGCACATTTTTAATGCACTTTGATTATCCGTTAATAACACACTTTTATTTTTCACTTTCAAATCTTGTAAAATCCCTATTAAATAAATAATTTCTTGAGCTGCACCCGCTGCTGCAATGTATTCTGCTTCAGCTGTAGAAAGCGCAACGCAATTTTGTTTTCTTGTACTCCATGAAATTAAATTCTTTCCCCACAATACTGTCATTCCACTTACACTTTTTCGATCTGTTTTATCTCCTGCCCAATCTGCATCTGCATATGCTGTTAAATCATCTTCATCATCTTTCTTGAACACTAAACTCAACTTCTTGGTCTCCTTTAAGTATCTCATTATCCTTTTACCTGCCTCCCATTCACCTTTTGTTGGTCCTTCCAATTTTCGACTTAAACATGACACTGGAAAAAGCAATATCTGGTCTTGATATTGTTGCTATATATAACAAACTACCAATTAATTCTCTGTAAGGCTGTTTTACAATTTCTTCCTTTCTTTCTTCAATTTGAAATTTTGTTTCCATTGGGGTTTTCTTTCCTTTGCAATCTTCCATATTGTATCTCTTTAAAATTTTACCTATATATTCTTCTTAAGTTATTCTTAACGTATTTTTATCTCTTTGAATTTCCATTCCTAAAAATTTGTTTAAGGTTCCCAGATCTTTTGCTTTGAATTCGTTTTTCAATTTGTCAACTGTTTCTTCGATATTTCCGGTTAATACTTATTTACTGATAAAAGATTATGTTTGATACCATTTACCATTAAAACTTTGATATTTATCCATGTATCATAAATTTTTCCTCTAATTTTACCACTTTTTGTTGCTTGTAAAGTTTCACCATTTGCAATTTTTATTTCTATATTCCTGTCAAGTTGCTCTACTTCTGTTAGATATTTTTCCATCTTTTCATTTACCATGTGTTCTGTTGCTCCTGAGTCTATAATGAATGTAGTTTTGAAATCTTCTAGTTCACAATTGTAGGCTACAAAATTAACTTGCTTTTCTGCTATATTTGCTTGATTTCCTCGACCTCTATTTCCTCTCATTCCTCTAGTACCACCTCTACCTCTGCCCCTAAAAACTTCTTTCTTATTTTTACAATCTGCTTTCTTATGTCCTGGTTTACCACATCCAAAACATTTTAGGTTATATGCTTCAAAAGATGTTTCCTTTTGTTCAGGTAGTGTTTCTTTACTTTTTAGTTTCATTTCTTCATCTAGAAGTCTTGATTTCACAAAATCCAGAGTAAGACCAGTATTTACTGTCTCTATTGCTGTAATTACTGTATCGTAATCTTCACTCATCGTAAGGAGTAAATGACAGATTTTGTCCATTTCATCCAATTTACATCCTGCATTTTCTAATTCTCTTACCAAGGATTCGAATTTGCAAAAATGATCTTCTAATTTTTCTCCGTTATGTTTTAATCCAAGCAATTTTTTCTTTAAGTTTAATTTACTTACTAAACTTTTCCTTTCAAAAACTTCTTCAAGAGCTTTTATCATTCTCTTTGCAGTTACACAATCTTTAATGATATCCAAGTGCTTATCGCTGACACATTGAACTATTATACTTTTAGCTCTTGCGTCTATAACTTTAAATTCTTTCTTAATGTTTTCATCTTTTATTTCATCAATTTCCTTCTCAAGGGCATCGCTCGCTTGTTTCTCCTCTATTATACATTTTACTCTAAATTTCCAATGATTAAACGTCGACGCTGTTAGCTGCGGAAGCTGTACAATATTAGCGGTAGACATTTTCTCGAATTCCTTTTCTCCTTTTTTAGGTTATGTTACTTTCCACTGTTTACCTTTATTCAAGCTTCTGGATATACCGTCCTGGGCCCATAACCTGATGAACTTAGTAGTCCAGATATTGAGGAGATTAACAAATATGACGAGCTTCTATTTTAATCTAATTTATTCACTAAATTATGCTTATTATAAGTACAACATAACACGCCCTTCTTCTTATCGTGTAACTCTTATATCACTCACTTCTCTCTATAGTGTTGCCAACCGTACTAAACTAAACTCCCTAAATACGTTTGCTAACAAAACAGACTGTCTAGTATCTATGAGGGTAGTAAAACACTTACCACTCACGTTACTGCTGGAAATGCGTTTAGCGGCAAGCTTGATAGCAATAAATTCTGCCTGAATGACAGAGGTACCCGCCTCAAGGGGTTCCGAAAGGTGAGTCCGAAGGTGATGGGAGAAAAAGCCATCGAATTTGCCATTTCAGTTTCATTTTATAGTAGTAAATGTAGTCGGAGTTGGAACGTACGATGAAAAATATTATAAACCGGGACTTCATTGATGTTTTTTGTATAATGTTTTTTATGTATTATATGGATATGGTATCAAAATATAATAAAAAATAATAATTAGGAGTGTTTTTTTTTTTGTAATTGTTAAATAACTTAGGTTAGTTGAATAAAAAAAAGAGTCGAAATGGATTTTAAACTTTATTTTCTTTCTTTCATCAACAGTAAAATTTTCAAATTGGTATATATTTGAACGTGCTTAATACTTCTAAAATCTTATTTTTAAGAAAATTGGTTAAAAAGGTGTATAAACTTTAATGTATAGTGCTACCATTCCAAAGTGGACGACGGAAAATATGCGAACTACTATCGGTAATCCCTTACCCCTCACCTCCTTGACCTATACATTCGGCTGTAGTACCGTCAAGTCACCAAATAGAACATAACTGTTTCCGACATTTGGCAGCGTTATTAGGTGTCAAATTTGTGTGTGAAAGTTTGTGTGTCCTGTCGTTTTGTTAGTTTATCAAGTTTATTTTCTATTTTCGTCCTATTTCGTTTTATCTATTAACTGTTCTTTTTAGAGCAATAGCGTTTCCCACCTGATTTGCAGGTTAGTAATGTTAATTTTAATATGTGTTAGATATCTATATAATTTATTTTTAGATACATATATTACAAACATGCCCAAGAGGAAATCTGGGCAGAGTGAGTGCTCACAATGCTGCAGAATATCATCACATTTTGCGAGACAGAAAAGGCAGCAGGAAGATATACATTTTGTGTTAACCAGGTTATAAGTCGCGTGGCAGCAATGACAGGGAAATCCCAGAGTACAATTCGGCGAATTAAACAGACGCTTCGCAATAAGGAAAATGAACCACTTCAACCTGAAGCACAATGTTCATCGACAGATATCGTCAAAACAAGCTCCGTCAACAGGTCTCTATATAGTTTATGTGTATACTAGACCTAAATATAGTCATCCACACCAAGGTTCGGAATTGGAATTTCGATGATTGATAAGTAAGATAAATTGTAGAGAGTGTATCTGTCCTGTATCGATTTGGTTTATTGGAAAACCTTAATCACATTTATAGTTGACAACGGAGAGGTTCGTAATTATAACCTTCATAAAACTGTTTTTATCTAATTGTAAGATAAAGCCAAGAATCCCTTTGTGTCTTTGGTGTCTTTAAAGTGTCACACACCGTTGGTTTTAGAACTCCAGTTAGTTCACTCTTCTTATATAATAATACAAAAAACAATTATTTCCAGTACATTTTCTATTCCGTGAGAAATGATCAAAGCGATATCGCTTGTTGCTTATAAGTACTTTTTAGGTCCTTATCTCCTCAACATGAGAGCCACCTAATAAGTTTACCAACCAATAAAATTCAACTCAAGCAAATTTCTTAGTACATCTCTGACTTTTTAAATTTTATGAGATTCTTGAACCTTGGTGTGCACGACTATACATCTAGAAATCTTTTAAATTGAGCCCGATAATAAAATTTATTTCTGTTTAACATTTTAACTCTTCTTAATCAGAAAGTTGGTGAGCCAATTAAACCACGCATATATTTTCTTTGCTTCCTAAAATCACCCACGTTATAAAATTAAAAGCATTTTACTTTATATAAAAAAATACTAACGTCTGCCATTGTAAGAAAAGATGCTGAACCGAAAATCGGCAATTTAATCAATAATGGCTGTTGACTTACACAAAGAAAATTTAAAACGGTCTTTTGAATAGAAACATCCGCATCGTACCAATTTAAATCGTAAATCGCATCAGTTAAAGAACAAGTCTGAAAGCGAACATTATAAAATAATACATAAGGTAAGATAAACGAAAATATTAACTAAATCTAATATAAAATTATTACCTTGTTAATAATACGTTGTCCAGTAGCATGTTTTATAAACAGTAAAGTTATCGTTACAGCAAATATTATAATTCCAGCTAAATAATGTCCCTAAAACAATATTACGATTAACAATATCAACTGGTAAAAAAAGAATTTAACACTAACCAAAGCAATTTGTACTAATGAAAACGAAATTAAGATTAAAACACAAATCTTTAAAGGAATAACCGCTTTGTTCATGAAATTAGTCGCATCTTCAAATAAACTAAAAAAAAAATAGTTTTATTATTACCAAAAAACGTTTGAAAAAAGAAGTTATTACTTATTACCAAGTAATATGTTGGTGATATTTGATTGTAAATTTTAATTCTTCGTCATTTTTTTGACCGACGATAAACTTAATACTATTAAGTTTACTTATTAAATCGTCGATTCGAATCGCCAAAAGTTCAAACGTATAACCATAGAAAATCACTCCGTATAAACAATTCCATCCTATTATACAACAACTAAACGTTTGGAATAAAGCAATAAGAACTAATTGCCAACGTTCAACATGAAACGGTACGTAATATTGAATGATAAAGTTACAAGTATTTGTGGATGTAGTATTATCAATACAACTTTTATCGGATAAAGCTTCGTATAAATTTAAGAAAGATACAGCAAATGATGCAACATCGCTAAGTTTTAAAGCAATTTTCGTTATTTTTGTTGTTTGAATCAATCCATTTGGAACACCAAAATCTTTAAAATTACTAAAACGTTCCATTAGTTTATATAAAGGTTGAGTTTGGATTAAAAATAGCACAGATATGCACATAGCTGGTAATGCGATGAAGTGATATTGAAGATCAAAGAGTAATCTTTGTGTTGTTTTGTAATTCGTACTAGAAAACTCTTAAAATAAAAACTTGTGTTATTAAAAATAAATTAATAATTTTAAGTTTGTTAAAAATTAAATTAGAATTACCTTTTAATTTTATTTTGAGTGGATAATACGCCATTATGATGTTAATAAAACATATTATTAATACGCCAAATCCTCGAAGACCTTTTGATGTAGGCCAAGTATGTAATCTTCGAAAATGCTTTTCGAGTAAGTAGTAACCCCATGTTGTCGTAAGCATTTTTCTTGAGTAAATGATTTGTAGAATTCTATTAAGTAGTTTTAATGATCTACATGTTTTGTATGTAAATGGTTTTACAGATGATGATGTAATTCCTTTATTATCAAAGGTAATGGTTTGTATGTATGTCTTTTTGAGAAAGGAAACAAACATCGTTTTTAATATTTGATGTAATTAGTAATTTATTGATTGAATTTTTTGCAAAATTAGGTAAAAAATTTTTGACAATTTTAAGATTTTTTTGACATTAATTACAACAAATTTGACTTTTTTTTAAACGAAAATAGAATCTTTTAAGTTTAATTTAAAATAAAAATTATTTCCTAATCTCTAAAAATAAACTCTGTACCTATAAATACGCAGGCTTTCACGGCCGTTGGTAACTGAACAAAGACTCGAACAAACTCTAGTACTAGATCTAGAACTAAAAGCTTTCGGGTTTAGCCGAGCGTCTTTTGAAAAAGCGTTTGACGTTTCGGATGCTATGTTGCAAGCTTTTTTGGATTCAAGTTCGGCTCTGGAATAGAAGCAAAGGAAATCCGTCAGGAAGTAGCGAGGGTGCTTAACCCTCCGGTGGGCGCGTATGCGGCAATTAGCCGCATCTTTTTTTCCCAAAATATTTCTAAGTTAACTGTGAAACCACTAAATATCCTATTGCGGTGTAAAAGCCGCAAAGCGCCTATTCGTGTAAGTCCGATAGGCGCGCCCGCCGGAGGGTTAAATCTACGAATTGATGAAAAGCAAGCACTTCGGACGACCAAGGATAAAAAAAATATCATAGTTTTGTCTGCGGACAAGGAGAATACCACGGTAGTCACGGACAAACAAGAATATGACGACAAGATTACATGCCTATTGAATTTCAATGCGTTTAGGAAGGTGAAGAAGGACTCTACAGACAAGATTGTGAGGAAAATGAAGGAACTAATAGAATCCTCAGGCAAGGATGTGTGGGTTACCAAAAATCCATAAATCAGATGTACCTGTCCGCCTCATTGTTAGTGCCATAAATTATCTAACATACCACTTGGCAAAGCACCTCGCTAAAGTCATATCCCTGTTTACAGGTAACACCGAGTTATATGTAGATTCTACTGAGTAGAATCTACTCATTTTGTAGAGTCAATCAAAAATATTAAATTGGATCCTGGGGGCATTTTGGTAAGTTTCAAGATGGAATCTCTTTTCAAAAACTCATTCCAGAGGGTTTGCCGTCTTATGTACCAGAACTAATAGAATACTGTTTGTCGTCGACTTATTTCAGATAGAAGGCAGAGTTTTACGAGCAATACGAAGGAGCGGCAAAGGGATCCCCATTGTCTCCGACCATTGCAAATTTCTATATGGAATTATTTGAAAAAAAAGGCTTTAAGAGAAGTACATGGAAGCCAAAACTATGGCTTCGATACGTAGACGACACATTCGTGGTTTGACAACATGATATAGAACGTTCCTAAGAATTCCTAGGGTTCATTTGAACTTACTATAATCCAAGCTCAATCTACACCATGGAGAGAAGGATGCACGAGCGGGCTTTCTCCCCGTAACTTTACCGAGTAGGCCCGAATGGAATACAAGGGAAGGGAGAACCGGAGTTTTAAGCGATCCTCGCAAACGCAAAGGTCTTCGGCAAGACGCTGTCGTAGACAGGCCTGCGGCACCTCGCTGTTTTAACTTTTTCGGTCAGACTTTTGGCCCTTTTTCAGGTCTTACAGGACAAGCGAGAAGTGTTAATTCACCAACCACAATCATTGGTTGTAGTTTTAATCATATTTTATACTTATTAGGATGTGGCGTCACAAATTCGCCTTAATTCTTACAAATTTATTATTTTAAAATCAAGTTTTGATGAACTTTCATCGTTTAATTTTATCAGAAATGAACAACGTCGTCATGTCATAATAATTTTATCTTTAAATCAATTTATAAATTTATCAATTTTTGATTTAAAAATTAGAAAATTGAAAGCCAAAAAGTAAACTGGTTTTAGAATAATGAAATAAATATCTAATTAGGAAAGGGATATTTAAATATGGGAAAAATAAGCAAGTAATAAGTTTTTATGGCAAACATTTATTATTGTAATGAAATAAGGAAATAAATTTTCAGGATACTGGTAGATAGCAATAAATTTATTAATTTTCTTCATTATATATAATGTTTACGAATAATCTGTAAATTTGCTTAATTGATTTTCATTTAAAAAGAAGCTCGATGAAAACACACACTGAAAAGAAATCGTGTATTTAAATAATTAGAAAAGTTCCAATGATTTTGAAGTATATTAGCATTTAAACAATCAAAAGCTAACCTATAACTTTAGGATTTTTAAGTAACAGTTTTTAAATAATTATTATATCAAATAGTAAACTGATTTTGCATGATAGTAGAGTAATGTGACTATAATAATTCTATGAATTTGCTACAATGAAAATAAGAAAGTTTGAATTTAACTTTTAACTGTAAGTAGCAATAAATCACAAACCAACAATTGAGCATTGATGTTTATAAAAATATATTATCTTTGTAATTCATTTTTTAGTAATTTGATTTTCCCGATTCTACCCATTAGTTTAAAAATATCTCGATTAGTAAATAGATTTCTTTGAAGATTTGTTCTTTTGTTGTAACACAAAACAAAAACGGTTTGGATATAGAATTAGAAGAACATTACCAACACGTGTAAGAGTTTAATTAGTAGAAGTCTTGATGGAAAGTAGAAGAGTTGATGGAAAACACCTGCAACATTTCTATTGTTGGAGTAATTTTCGTTAATAATAATACTTTTAATAAAATAAAAAGTCCACAAACACGCAGGTATTCTCAAATATCCGTGGTGACAAAGACCCGACGTTAATTTTGTGCTTTACCTGGAAAGCGCACAGTCCCGGTGACCAATTAATTTCTTCAATTTTCACCGGGTTTTGTCAAAATTACATTTTTTGACATATCTTCAATTTAAATTGTAAGTATGGCTTTTAGCAAATAACATGTGAAATATGAAAATGATTTTAAAAAACATTTATTAAATGATAAAAATCCCTTTCACCCTCGAAGATGTCGGCGAGGTAGTAGTTGTTATTTTTCATTACTTAAGTAGTTGTTATTTTTCATTACATATATGAAATTTTACGCAACATTGTGTTTATGTCTATAAACCTTATGATTACTATTAATGTTCTCATAATAATTACTTAAGTATTGTTACTTAAAAATATTAAAGTTATTGGTTAGCTTTTGATTGTTTATGTTAATATACTTCAAAATCCTTTCTAGTTATTTAAATACACGAGTTCTTGTCAGTGTGCGTTTTCATCGGCCTTCTTTTTAAATGAAAATCAATTAAGCAAATTTACAGATTATTCGTAAACATTATATATAATGAAGAAAATTAATAAATTTATTGCTATCTACCAGTATCTTGAAAATTAATTTCCTTATTTCATTACAATAATAAATGTTTGCCATAAAAACTTATTACTTGTTTATTTTTCCCATATTTAAATATCCCTTTCCTAATTAGATATTTATTTCATTATTCTAAAACCAGTTTACTTTTTGGCTTTCAATTTTCTAATTTTTAAATCAAAAATTGATAAAGTTATAAATTGATTTAAAGATAAAGTTATTATGACATGACGACGTTATTCATTTCTGATAAAATTAAACGATGAAAGTTCATCAAAACTTGATTTTAAAATAATAAATTTGTAAGAATTAAGGCGAATTTGTGACGCCACATCCTAATAAGTATAAAATATGATTAAAACTTCAACCAGTGATTGTGGTTGGTGAATTAACACTTCTCGCTTGTCCTGTAAGACCTGAAAAAGGACCAAAAGTCTGACCGAAAAAGTTAAAACAGCGAGGTGCCGCAGGCCTGTCTACGACAGCGTCTTGCCGAAGACGTTTGCGTTTGCGAGGATCGCTTAAAACTCCGGTTCTCCCTTCCCTTGTATTCCACTCGGGCCTACTCGGTAAAGTTACGGGGAGAAAGCACGCTCGTGCATCCTTCTCTCCATGGTGTAGATTGAGCTTGGATTATAGTACAACACTGTGATCAAGTTTACCATAGAAACGGAAACCGAGAAACAGCTACAATTCCTAGATTTCCTACTCACATGAACGGCGACTGAGGACATGAAACTTAGCGTATACTGGAAGAAGACTCACATGAATAGATACTTACAGGCATCCTTACATCACCACCCACAGCAGAAGAGATTAGTAATCCACTCTTTTCCGGCGAGCAGGAAGAATATGCGACGGTACGAATCTGGAAAATGAGGAGCGCTTCTTAAAAAATGTCCATTAGAAAAATGGCTACTCTCCAAAAGACGTCTAACGAGCCACCAAACAACGGAGAAGCAAAGATGACAACGAATGCAAACAGTCTGATGGATTTGCACGTCTTCCTTATGTTTCTGGTATGACGGAACGGATGGCGAGGCGACTCAAGAAAAACAACATCATTATACGATATGGTACGGTCAATAAAATACGGAGCGCACTTCCAAAAGGCAAGAACAAAATAACTCCATTAACCCCTTGACATACGAATTGAATGGGACTTGATGCGACCGAAAAATACCATTTAATTTCGCTCAACTGAACGGTTACGTAAAAAAAGCGCTAAGCGCTTGACGAGCCTGACTTGTCAAAGTCACATAATGAAAACGTTGGTTTGAAAAATTCAAAAAGCGTTTTGCAATTCATAGCATAAAAATCTAAGGAAAGTCTGCATGGCCTAATCATAAAGCTGCTAGGACGTATCCAGAAAAAAATCAAAACATTCTAGCCGAGCAAGGATACACAGCGGATCAGGTTTTCAATGCCGACGAAACTGAAGTTCGGTGGAAAAAATGCCCAGCAAAATCTTTATACCGAAAAAAAAACTGTACCCGGATTTAAGGTGTCCAAAGATCGTCTAACGCTCCTTTTGTGCAGTAATGCATCGGGAGACTTCATGACAAAACCCTTGCTAGTTTATAGATCTTTGAATCCTCGTGCACTGAAAAACGTAAATAAAAACACGTTGCCGGTATACTGGACAGTAAATTCGAGAGCTTTGGTAACAGGAAATTTATTTAAAGATTGGTTTTCAAATTGTTTTGTGCCGAGCGTTGAGCGTTATTTAAGGCAAAAAAATTTGCGCTTCATGGCGCTACTACTGTTAGATAATGCTCCATGCCACCCACAAGATTTGACACATCCCAACGTCAAAATAGTGTTCCAAACCTCCTAACATTACTTCGTTGCTCCAATCATTGGTTCAAGGTATTATTTATACCTTTAAAACATATTACATAACAAGATCCTTACAGTGGATTTTGGACGCAACTGATTCGATATCAATTAGCGTAATGGAAGGTTGGAAGACATTTTCAATCAAGATCTGTATCGAAATCATATCTTTGTCGCTAAAACAAATAAAAACATCAACCTTAAGTGCATGTTGATAGAAGATATGGCCCTCTGCAGTTGAAACAGAAAGCATGCATGAAACATCTGAAAATGAAATCAGTGCCATATTAGAAGTCGCTAAATCAATCAGAGACAAATGCTTTATGGATATGGCTACCAAAGATATTCAAGATTTATTAGTGGAAGAAGAAGTTGACGAAACGGATTTGATAGAAATTGCATCCCTAGATGCAAATCAAGTCGATTTTGAGGACGCTAGCTCTGATGGAGATTGTGTAGTTAAGAATTTAACATAAAAAAATACAAGAAGGCCTATGCTTAGCGGAAAACCTCGGGTCATTTTTCTTGAATGAAGATCCTTACATGGAAAGAAGTCGAAAATTCAAAAGGGAGCTGCAAAACTGTTTAGCTCCATACCAGGAAATTTACAATGACCTAGTAAAAATCAGCAAGCAAAGTTCGATTACAAGCTTTTTTAAGAGGGGAAAACATACAAAAACTTTAAATAGCGAAAAATGTTTTGAAAGTAAAGGCGATATCGTTCCACCGAAAAAACGTTCTCGGTTGATTATATTGGGCAGTGAGGAAGAATAAGTTCATTAAATTATGGTTGCGTTAGATTAAAATATTTTTTTACTTTGTATTGTACATACATTTACATTTTTAATAAACATTAAGTTGTTTATGTCAAATTAAAAAATATTGGTTTTTAATAAGTTTTTGGAACGTAACCCCCCTTTTAGTACTAACTCTGGGTCTCGTACAAGACGGTTACACACAACACGGCATTTTCTAGAAACCTAACTACCGTGTTATAGGAGGGTTACCTGTAATCAAATTTGATTATAACGATTGTTTATAAAAAAATTTAATACCTGTACAAAGCAGCATTCTAATCAGCTAAACCGACAAGGGTATTAATATAATATGCCGAAAAGTACTTAGAGATTGTGCGGAAAGCACAATACTTAATGATTTTCTTCTTCAACTCTCACTCATTGTTAGGCGATCAAATAGCTTCAGACTTTTACAGAGAGATGTTATCTCTTCTGGTAGGCGCCTCTCAAGTGGTGAATCAAGATTTAATTATGAAGCTTTGGAAAAGTAAGTTATCATAGGCCATTTCTATCGCGTTACTTGCTTCTGCTAAAGAAGAGGTAACGGATATTTTGTCAATTACCGATAAAATTTGGGACTCTATTAATTTCCCTTCGGTATCTCAACATACTACAAATTAACAGAAGTCACTAAACATCAAAATTTAGATCCTTTTTCATCTGTTGATTATAATAATATATTATTAATATATTATTATTGATTATAATATTCACTAAAAGCTTTTGCCGATTTTACCGAAAACTCTAGAATACAACGGATCTTATAATAAATTATCTGCTCTTTAAAATGGTATACGTCACATTTAACTGACATATTTGCACAAAGATTTCTTTGACCAAAAACCATCTAAACGACGCCTTGTCGTAATAATACCGTGTGTCCGTAAAGTAGGGGATATAGGCTATATAATCGTTATAAAGGGTTTATGGAAAAATCGCTGAAACGGGTCTAAAGATTTACGTCTTTTACAATTTTTTGATGAAGATTTTAAATTTTTTCCGCCATTTTTAAATGGGTTATGACGTCATCGAAATTTTTTTTAAATGGCAACCCCCCATTTTTATTACGGAATATGAAAGAAGATTTTTTTTCTAAGTTCAGTACAGTCAATATTAATATCGATTAAATAAGAAAATTTTCGAGAAAAATTACTTTAAAGTTTAATTGGAATTTACTTAAAATGATAAAAATAGCAGTTTCCATGATTAAAAAATGGAGAAAAATGTGAGAAATTAATCATGGCAACTGTTATTTTTATCATTTTAAGTAAATTCCAATTAAACTTTAAAGTAATTTTTCTCGAAAATTTTCTTATGTAACCGATATTAATATTGACTGTATTGAACTTAGAAAAAAATCTTCTTTCATATTCCGTAATAAAAATGGGGGGTTGCCATTTAAAAAAATTTCGATGACGTCATAACCCATTTAAAAATAGCGGAAAAAATTTAAAATCTTCATCAAAAAATTGCAAAAGATGTAAATCTTTAGACCCGTTTCGGCGATTTTTCCATAAACCCTTTATAACGATTATATAGCCTATATCCCCTACTTTACGGACACACGGTATAAGCTTTAAACTTGAATAGGGAGAAATATACTAATAGTTATTTATGTTATTAATCGGATAAATAAGATATTATGTATGAGTAAGTAATTAATTCGGCTACACCTTGATCGAATTTGTTTGCGCTATAAGTAAAAGAAAGTTTTCCATTATCCACTTACGTTTCATTCCCTTTCATTTAAATTATTTGTACTAATGATAAAACGATTGATATTTTGTTAAAACTGTTTCATTTTCTCATCTGTACATATATTACAATGTAATTTAAATGCACATGCTGTAAACGATCGTTAGTTGCTAGTTAAATAACATTAGTCGTTAAGTTTGAATTAAGGAAGACGGTTCTATAAAATTGAATACAAGAACAAAGTGTATAATACTGAAAAATGAGTTCTTCGGTCAAGAAGGATACTTTTAAAGTTTCAAAAACTTATGGTCTTTATTTATTTGAATCCTACTTTCGGAAATATCAATCTTGGCCTTGTAACGATGGTATTCGAGGTTTAGGTGGGATGATTTTCTTTCTAATCAATCTTATTTGGATTGCTTATCCACTTACAATAGAATTTTTAAGTAAGTTTATAACAGTGCTTTAAATCCTTTAAAGAAAACCCTATTACATTTTTTTAGACTATGAAATAATTTTCTTTGAATTTTTGTTTCATTTACAATTTCTAATATTTGGATTAGGGTTTTTAATAATGGATACCTTACTTCTCTATCGTAGCAATAATTTTTTCAAATTGATTGATGTATTAAGTGATTCTAATAAATTCGGTTATCCGAAACGAATGGAATCTCTAGAAAAAAATAATAGAACTGCATTGAAAATTGTTAATTATATAGGTTTTATTGCAATCTATTTAATCCCATATAGCATTTTCTTTGTTAAAAATTTTTGCATCAATTCAGAATGGTTTCTAAACGAAAAAGGATTTACCTGTAATTTAATGGCGTCTTATTACGTCCCATTTAAATTAAAACCATGGCATCAAGCTATGATAGTGTTATTTCAAATATACTCCTTTATCACGATTGCACAAATTGTTCTCGGTTTGGTATTATTTTATTGTTATTCGTTGGAATTATTAATTTTACGTTTGGAACATCTTACATCATCGATCGACAATACCTGTCTTAATCGAACGTGTAATTTTAAACTGAAAGAAATCATCGCGTATTATCACAACATATACAAATTATTTGAAATGGATAATGATTTCATGGGTGATATTATTGTCGGACCAAAACTTTCCATCATAATTTGTACCATTTTATCTGCTACAGGTTTCTTATTGGTTTGTAATAAAAGTAAACTGCCCCTTAAAATTATTAAATTTTAAATATATTACAGCGTCCAAATTTGGCAGAGTTTGTTATTATAAATGTGACAGTTTCAATGTTGTGTTTTGTTCATCACACAACGCAAAGACTTACAGATGCGGTATTCTTTATTTTCTATTTTTTAATAAACTCATTTGTGTTTTGTTGATTGTTTTAGGGAGATAACTTATCGAAAGCCGTATATAATTTAAATTGGTATGATGCGGATTTAAAAACCCAAAAAGACGTTTTAATCTTTCTTATGATTAGTCAAAAAATATTAACGGTTGAAGTACCTTTATTGGGAAGTTTATCATATGTGCAACTTGGAAAAGTGAATACCTTCAATTAGGTGAATAGGTTTTTTACTAATATTGAAATATTATTTTTTAGGAATTAAAGAAGATTTATATTTGGATTAATTGGATTCGTACAATTTCAAAAAATAAAAGATTCGTATAAAATCACATTTTGAGTTATTTCACGCACTAGTTTTGCGCAACAATACTAATGTAGCTTATATGAAAATAATTGTCTTGATTGATGTAACTATTATTAATAAGAAAATAAAAGCTCTTTAAAAACACAACTTTAAATTATGGTGGAGGTGCCGGTTGCCGGTCCTTAGATATAACAAGTTTCGCACTACTAGAAAAAATAAAGTCTTAATTTAATGTTTAGTTTATTTATTATGCAGGTGAGCCAGTCACGACCCCGTCTTTTTAATAGAAAGGTTCAATGAATTAATACTAAATATAAGCTTATTTGACGAGAAAAAAAAATAATTTTTGAAAATCAATTCTTGTAAATGACAATAGTTTTTATGAAAATTACCATTTATTCATTACAGTGCTCCCGGTGTGATAACATGAACATCTTTTCAATATGCACCTTAAATAAATATTGTGAGGAAAATGAAGGAACTAATAGAATCCTTAGACAGGGATGTGTGGGTTACCAAAAATCCATAAATCAGATGTTCCTGTCCGCCTCATTGTTAGTGCCAGAAATTGTCCAACTTACCACTTGGCAAAGCACCTCGCTAAAGTCATATCCCCGTTTACAGGTAACACCGAGTTATATGTAGATTCTACTCATTTTGTAGAGTCATAGTATTAGACTGGATCCTGGGGGCATATTGGTAAGTTTCGAGATGGAATCTCTTTTCAAAAACTCATTCCAGAGGGTTTGCCGTCTTATGTACCAGAACTAATAGAATACTGTTTGTCGTTGACTTATTTCAGATAGAAGGCAGAGTTCTACGAGCAATACGAAGGAGAGGCAAAGGGATCCCTATTGTCTCCGACCATTGAAAATGTCTATATGGAATTATTTGAAAAAAAAGGCTTTAAGAGAAGTACATGGAAGCCAAAACTATGGCTTCGATACGTAGACGACACATTTGTGGTTTGACAACATGATATAGAACGTTCCTAAGAATTCCTAGCGTTTATTTGAACTTATAACACTGTATGATCAAGTTTACCACAGAAACGAAAACCGAGAAACAGCTACAATTCCTAGATTTGCTAGTCACATGAACTACGACTGATGATATGAAACTTAGCGTATACTGGAAGAAGACTCACATGAATAGATACTTACAGGCATCCTTACATCACCACCCACAGCAGAAGAGATTAATAATCCACTTTTTTCCAGCGAGCAGGAAGAATATGCGACGGTACGAATCTGGAAAATGAGGAGCGCTTCTTAAAAAATGTCCATTAGAAGAATGGCTACTCTCCAAAAGACATCTAACAAGCCACCAAACAACGGAGAAGCAAAAATGACAACGAATGCAAGCAACCTGATTGATTTGCACGTCTTCCTTATCTTTGTGAAAAATGATGAAAAACATCATTATACGATATGGTACCGTCAATAAAATTCAGAGCGCACTTCCAAAAGGCAAGAACAAACTAACTCCATTAAAAGGAGCGAAAGTCTATCGATTATCGAGCACTTACGGGAAGTATTACATTGGAAAGACCGGATGTAACATAGAGTGCCGAATCAAAGAATATAAGAAGGACGTCAGGCTGAAGAAAATCCAATTTTCAGCAGTCGCAGAGTATTACCACACGGAAGGATATAAGATAGATTTCGACAAAACTAAGGTATTACCTAGGTTTAGTAAGTTAGGGTGACCAGATTTCTCAATTTTCAATGCTGTACCCATACAACAGATGTACACTCATGTCACTAGAAATGAAGATTTTCAAGAAAATGAAACCTGAGGTGAGGCTAAATGCGTAGACGCATGTCGACAGGGCAGGAGCCCTACTCAATGCGGTATCCATAAATATGAGGCTGATACACGAAGATTGACTTCGATGAATTATAGCCTCACGCCAAGTTTTATTATCTCGAAAACCGACCGACGCCAAGACAGTTCTAGTTATCGCTCTCGCACAGAGTTTTGTAGTTCATATCTGGTAGCTATGAGTGTACAGGGTGGGCAAATTTGGGTGTTATTATAGGCTATCTCAGAAACCATAAGAGATACAAAAAAAGTAGGTACCATGTCTCGGCCTCTTTTTTCGAGAAAAACTCAATGGTGCAAACAACAACCCTCTATCTTCTTTTGTTTTTGAGTTATAGCCAAAAAGTCAAATTTTGAGGTTTTCGAAAAATGCTCGTATTTCGTTTATTTTTTAAATTAGAGAAAAGTTGTTGATACGTTCTTCACGCACTTTTTTGAGTAGAATGCACTGACGTATTTAATACACTGAAAAATTTTAAATATACTTGATAACTTCTGAGATATAACACAAAGTTGTGTTTTTTTAATACAAACCATACTTTATTATGATGTTATTGAAAAGAGAATATTTTTAGCTTTCCAATGATATATCGCACGTATGGTGTAATTGTGAAAAATCTGCGTTATTTTTAATTCAAAGAACTTTTTCAAAAAAAAATTTGATCATAGTAGGCGGATAACAACTACCTGCATAGTTACCATAGCAACATGTGTTATTTCACTAATGAATTCATTATCTTAAAAATGTATAGAAATAAAATGTAGAATATATCTTTTACTCAAAGCAACAACATTGATTCAAAATGTATTTTTTAATAATAACGAACAATAAAAATAAACATTAAACAATACTTTAAATATTAACATAAACTGCAATAAATTAGGTTATGATAAGGTTTTTCATTGGGAATGATGCCTTTCATTTTAACTTGGATAACGCAGTTATGTTCGGAGCAGATCTTTTAATTGTTCGCCATGGCTTTGTTTACACTGAGTCGCTTCAATTGTTCAGTCTGACCAATTTGCGTCTGAATGATATTGGTATTGAAACCACATTCAATATTCTAGACGTCGTTGATCACCCCCTGAAAACTGTTGGCGTTTTCTTACGAAATATTGTTTAAATTTAGTTTTCTTTAATATGGTCGTCTAGAAATTCCCGAGTCCGCTTCAATTTGGCGACTAGATATCGATGGATTTGCAATAATGGTTCCAATTACATCAATAGCTATGTTTTCAGCATTTTAAATGTTGCATTTTTTGATCTTGATTTCTTAAAACACCTATAATTTATGAGATTTTTCTTCAATCAATTAAAAGCACTCTACCACGATTTTTGCATTTACTATTTTTGTTACAAGAGAAGTAATCACACGTTGCTATGGTAACTAAGTAGGTAGTTGTTATCCGCCTACTATGATCAAATTTTTTTTTGAAAAAGTTCTTTGAATTAAAAATAACGCAGATTTTTCACAATTACACCATACGTGCGACATATCATTGGAAAGCTAAAAATATTCTCTCTTCAATAACACCATAATAAAGTATGGTTTGTATTTAAAAAAATACAACTTTGTGTTATATCTCAAAAATTATCAAGTATATTTAAAATTTTTGAACGTCAATGTATTCTACTCAAAAAAGTGCCTGAAGAACGTATCAACCGCTTTTCTCTAATTTAAAAAATAAACGAAATACGAGCATTTTTCGAAAACCTCAAAATTTGACTTTTTGGCTATAACTCAAAAACAAAAGAAGATAGAGGGTTGGTGTTTGCGCCATTGAGTCTTTCTCGAAAAAAGAGACCGAGACATGGCACCTACTTTTTTGTATTTCTTATAGTTTCTGAGATAGCCTATAATAACACCCAAATTTGCCCACCCTGTACATACAGGTGGGCCAAACTGGACACTTTCAAAGGAAGACTCCTGTTTCTATAAGAGACAAAGGAAAATTGATATCGATGTCTGATGCTCGATTTTTATAAGAAATTGATTGGTGAAAACCACATGCTGAAATTCAAATCTACATGCTAAGTTCAAAAATTAGTGTATTCAACAAAAATTAAAAAGTAAAAGATACGAAAGGAAATGTTCGAATCGGCGATACCCGGTTTATCAAACATTTCTGAATCACCGCTGCCACCGGAGATCTATAAATAACTTTGCTTATCCAAAATATAAAGCGAGCGTTAAACTTCAAACGCGATTTATTCAGTTTTGGCTGAATAGTGCGTTTTAGTACTCTGTCAATTGAATCCTTGTATGGTACTTTACCACTCAGCTCAAGGACAGATTAAAAAAGAAACACCTCGCGTCCTCCCCTTGTTAGTATACTGCAAGTTTTAACCCAGTGAACAAAGTTAGTGTAGTTAATAATTTACAAGTGCCTGTTTTTCCTGTCGATAACAGAAAAATCTATAACATGAATGTCACTACGCTACTCATTGTAAAATGTCACTGATCAATTACAAATTCAATAATAAACTGCGGATGCTGTACGTTTGCTGTACGCGTGTGCATGCTGTACTGGGTATCATATTGCTGTACAATACAGCAAAATTCCATACGTTTGGTCACCCTAAGTAAGTACTACCAACGCTTCACCAGAGAGAACATAAAGGTCCATCGACACAGGAATAACGTTAATGGAGAGGATGGCTTAGAGCTAAAACCGTATTTGGAAAATGATGGTAAACCCGATGAAGAAGATTGGCGTCCACGATCCGACGAAACAATTAGGGAGTAATTAGTTTTTAATTAGTTTTACACAGATAAATTGTTAACCACTAACCAATCTCGTCACTTCGAACTTGTTTCTGAAGAAGGTTGCAACAAAAGACGCACGATTAAACCCGAAAGCTCCTACTTTTAGGTCTATTGTCAAAGTTAATGCTAATCTTAGTTCTAGTCTTATTGTTAGTTTAGTAAACGCTGTACAAGTTTTTAAAATTGATCGAAATTTTTTAAAGTTAGGTTACTTAAGCGTGAAAAATTTTTGCCAATTTTAAGAATTTTTTTGACAACTACAATAAATTTGTCTCTTTTAAACTAAAATAGAATCTTTTAAGTTCATTTTAAAGTAAAAATCATTGCTTAATCTCTAAAAACAAGCTCTGGGCGATTTTTTAAACTTGACTAATTTTTTTAAAGTTAGGTTAAGTTAGGTCAAAAATGTTTTTCAACTTTATGAATTTTTTTAGTAAATTTTTTTAGTAACACTTAGAACAAATTTGACTTTTTTAAATTAAATTAGAACCTTTTAAGTTTAAATTAAAGTAAAATTCATTTCTTAATCCTTATAAATAAAGTCGTTACTATTTTTTTTAATTGGTCAAAACCTTGTGAAATTAAGTTTCAATTAATATTCTTCAAACTTTTCAATCTATTATTTATTTTTGAAATATTTAACAAATTCAAAAAGTCTGTGCGTTAAAAATTGAATAAGATCTTGAAAGAATGTTGATGAACCGCTTTTATTTCTGTACTCTTCATTTATTCTTAATCATTAGACCTGTAGGCCAATTAAACCACACGTATATTTTCTTCGCTTCCTAAAATCACCCAGTTTAAAGTATTAAACTAAAAATATTTTACTTTTTTATAAAAATTACTAACGTCTGCCGTTGTAGGATAAGACGCAGAACCAAGTACCCGTAATTTAATGAGTAATTGACGACGACTTATACAAAGAAAATTTAAAACTTTCTTTTGAACAGAAACGTCTGCATCGTACCAATTTAAATCGTAAATCGCACTAGTTAAAGAACAAGTCTGATATGTACAAAAAATTAAGAATGTAAAAAACAAATTAGTATTAATTATTATTATTATAACTTCCTTATTAATAATACGCTGTCCAGTTGCATGTTTTATAAGCAGTAATGTTATTGTAACAAGGAATAATATAAATCCAGCTAAATAACGTCCCTACAATAAAATAAATTAGATATGGTATCAAAAATCTCAAAGATATAAACTCAAACCAAAGTGATTTGTACAGCTGATAAAGAAATTAAAAATAAAACACAAATCTTTAATGGAATAATCGCTTTATTGATAAAATTCGTTGCGTTTTCAAATAAGCTAAAAAATGTATTTATAGTTCTTTTTAAGTTTTTAATTATAAATAAATATCAAATTATTACCGAGTGATATTCTTCATCATTTTTTTGACCCAGGGTGAAACGAATATTATCAATTTTATTAATTAAATCGTCGATGCGAATTGCCAAAAGTTCAAATATATAAGTAAAGAAGAGAAGTGCATACATACAGTTACGTCCCACCATGTAACAAGAAAACATTTGAAATAAAGCGATTAAAACTAATTGCCATAATTGAACGTTAACCGGTAGATAATAGTGTATAACAAAATTGCAGGTTTTTATAAATTTACCATTTGAGTTTGTAATATTAAGGCAAGTTTTATCAGATAAAACTTCGTATACGTTTAAAAAGGGAACAGCGAATGCTGCAAAACCGCAAATTTTTAAAGCAATTTTCATTCATTTATTTCTTGGAATTAATTTATTTGGGATACCGAAGTTTTTAAAATTACTGAAATTATCTATCAATTTATATAAAGAATTCTTATCAATTAAGAATAATAAAGATACGCATAAAGCCGGTAATGCGATAAAGTGATACTGAAGAGCGTACAACATCTTTTGGTAATTTGTGCTGAAATCTTAAAGATAAAGTGTATGAAAGTATTTAAGAAAAAGATTTAAATAAAAAAATTGCCTTTAAATTTTTGTAGTAATGTGTAAAATGAGAATACGAAATTAATTAGACATATTATTATTACGCCAAATCTGCCCTCATAAGGAAAAACGCGGTATGTCACAAAAACATGAAACTGAGAAAACACGTTTTTTGTGTTCTCTCTCAGCCTTTAGATATATGCCAGAAAACTTTACTTTTTTGGGTGAATACCTTTGTTTTGTGACTATAGTTTATTCCATAAAATTGTTTATTACACGATTAAATAGATGTACGATAAACCATATTACGCCCTTAACTCAAATTTGAACAATTTTGAACATACCGCGTTTATCCTTATGGGGGCAGAAATCCTCGGAAACTTTTAATAATAACCCCACGCTGCTGTTGACATTTTTATCGAGGAATGAGACCAAACTACGTTTTTACCTAGTTTTAATGGTCTACATAATATGTTTTGTATGTAACGTTCATTACTGATGAAAAATTATGTACCTACGTTTAGCAGCTGACGAGGTTACATCTATATTTCGTAATAAAGAGTGCTTTTATTCTCAGGAAAATGAAAAGATAAACAGTACAATTGAATCGTTTATTTCAGAAAGGGACTAATTGTAAGTAACATTTTTGACGATTTTTAGATAAATGTATATTCGTGCTCTCTGGCTGTAGACCTACCGTTTTGAGTAGAAAGGCTTATACTTTATATGTCCGGAACATTTTATTGTAGAAACAGAATTTTTGGTTTGTTGTAGAAAGGGACTATGTATCATCGGATTGTTCCTTTCTGCAATAAACCATCAATTTAAAAATGCAGCTTAACTTGTAGCCATAATAATAATTATCTTAAACCTACAATCGTATACAGATAGCCCTTCAAGTTTTTTACTCCGCGATGACGAAATTTTCTTGATAAGGTTGCAAAAGAGTGAAATTTTGCCCTGAAATGGTAATGAAATTTACTCATTCACTCTTTTCTTCCGAACGATCGCGATTTTGGAATAATCAAAAGATGTCTTAAGAAGCACGATAGAATATATTCTCTCCATAGTTACACAGAAATTATTGCTGCTTCAAGTGCTAACTATAAATTTATAATCAATTAAATTTCTTGTAAAGACATACTCGATTTTAAGAACTAGTGGCCTAAATACTACCAGAAAACTGTAAACTCTCTTGAAAGTATGAAACTCGGTGTGGCTCAAGTTAACAAACGACCATTTTCAATATCTCACTTTCATTATTTTCTTCATGAACATAAAACACCTGGGTATGTTGTGGCTTCAGAGTACATAAATGGTTTCACATCTCACACATTTCATCTGCACACGCCAAAAAGTTCTGGTAAAACTACGATAAAAATGCCCATAACCAAAGCTTATACTGATAAAGTTCCAATTTTAAAATCCAAGATGCTCTCTTACATTGAAGAACCATATTTGAAATTTTATTAGGAAATATTAAAATGGCCACCTAAAACCAAAAAAGAAAATAACAGTGCGGATTAATGAAATAAATAAATAAAATATTGTTTTCTTAGTGTCAATTTTCGTTCTTTCTCTTAAAAACTTAGTGAAATATATTTTTGTAAACATCTATAATCCTTTTCTTAGTTAATGAAACATCTTGTATATTGTTTGTCATGTTAATATGAGAGCACAGAATAAACTAAATCTATAAACATGAGGTTTATTGCAGAAAGGTACTAAGTACAATTTTTTTAGTTAGATTTTTTTCTCTATCGCAATTGAAAAAACAATAAATTGTGTCAGGACAACATGTACTGATAGTTAAACATAGAATTTATAATAAAAAATGCCATGAATAATCTTTAAATTGGAAATTTTCCTTTTTTGTCGCTTTTCTCAAAACTACAAAAAAGTTACTTAGTCCCTTTCTGAAATAAACGATTCAATTGTAAATTCGTAAAAAGAAAATTTAGAATAGAGCGAATTTTTTAAGTCTATGTAGTAACTTAATATCGTGTATTTGTTGAAATTCGTGCTCAAGTGCGCTATGAAATGTTGTTAGACGAAAGCAGAGAGGAAAATGTATGTCGCATTATTAGTGCACTCTAATCACAAAAACTACAAATTGGACAGAAGTCAAATCAGTTCAAATCATTCAATATTTAGTAAGATGTTTAATTTGCAACAAAAAATATTTATGATGAAATCATATTTTCAAACTGGTTGGAAAGTCGATGGAATCTGGAAATATTCACTTCAACATTGTATTAACGAATTTAATAATGAATTTCCTAATGCACCGATAGAATATGCTCAGTTTAAGGCGGGGACTAAAAACGAAAAGTATTTTGTTCGTTTCCGATCAGAACAAAAATAAAAAATTTCGTTTTCGTTCTTTTCGTTCACACCCAAAAAATATCGTTTTCGTTTTCGTGAACCGAAATGAAATAACGGTTAAAACCGGTTTTTTACTATTTTTCTAATAAAAGTATACCGACGTGCTTTTTTTAATTTTTTTTTATATTTGACAAATAAGTCACTTGTCATAATTTTAATCATAGCTGGCAAAAATTACTAACATAAAATTTATGCTTTTTGTTGAAGTTTGTTTGTAAAGAGACATCTAGCAATGGTAAATAGGGTTAGAGTTTAGGTTGGTATGACTGAAAAAAAAACTAGACCTTAAGAAGTGTAAGAAGTAAAAAAAGAGTTTTGTCACGTTGTAGTTTAAAGTTTAAAATAAATGGAGTATCGAAAGCAATAACTAAAACGGTTCCAACGTTTTATTAAAATCAATCCACGGATAAAAACCCAATACTTTTAAAAACTTAAATGTTAAGAATTTTAATCATGAATTATTATCGCTGGAATACAGTCTCCTTTTAACTTTAACACGTCATCCACGGCAAGCTGCAAAGTATGTGCAGCGCACCTTAAACCTCGTAGAATGGGGTTACACTCGCAATTTGTAGCAATGTCACCTATGGAAGCATCTAATTTCGTAATAAATGCATTACTTCCACTTTCTTGTTCTTCATTTTCTCGAATTTCCTTTTCTTGTTCTTTATCTTCTTCTTCGTCACTAATAATATCGCGTTGCTGCTCTTCTAACAAACTCACCGCTTTGAGCATATTTGCCCCATTGTCTGTTGTTATACTGAGTACTTGCTTCAGATCAACTAGATATTCTTTTAATACAGCCAATATTATTTTTGGAATGTATGAGGAAGAATGTTTTCCTTCAATTCCCGGATCGCCGACGTCCTTAAGGCTGTGGTCTCGGGCCCGAAAAAGTTGTTCCAATATTTCGCGGTAACCGTTTGATAAATCAAAAAAACTTTCAAACGAAAGTTGGATAAAACTGAAAATCTAGGCAAGTGAATAGAGATATTTAATAAATTATTGTTAATAACTGAAATTATTAAGAAGCATTTTTAAACGGGCTATTCACATGTCTAGATAAATATTCAAGATATATTTTTTTCATTTACCGTTTTTTGATATTTTAAAAGATAAACGAGAAATTTTGGAAATTCCCACGGTACAAACTTGAGAATATTTTTCAATTTCGCGAGATAGCTCCGCCCTGATTGACCACGTGGTATGGCCGGCGGAGTTGAGTAGGTGCCATAAGTAAACAAACAGGTTTTTTGTGTAAGTCGATTCTGCTTCGTTGTGCATTTCTGGAGATAAAATACTTTGCAGAATTATTCGAGTTTGGAATTCACAGATTTTATTGCTTGTAAAAAATTTTAGAATTTTAGTAAACTAAAAAGAATGAAAAGTTCAGTTCATAATGTTACTAATCTTTTTGTTATATAAGTACCTCGACCTCATGAAAATAAACTTCGATATTGCAATTTTGAACACTAACTTTTTCTTTAGGTACACTACATGTAGCAGAGAAAGTATGTACAACTGGGCCAAATTGGCCATTTTTCAATGGACACTCCTGTTTCTATAAGAAATAGAGGAAAAGCAATATCGGTAACTGATGCTCGATTTTTATAAGAAATCGAATGTTGAAAACCTCATATTGATATCTTTTACGGTTTCAGAGATATTGGGGATGCTTTTCGAAAAAATGCATTTTTGAAGTCTTCATAATTTATTTTAATAGCTACATACATAAAAGTGTTTTTTAGTGGAACACTATATTATTACATATTACACGAGAGCCTAGAATTCCCTTTCCAAAAATATGCCTATAAAGTTTGAAAAATGGGATAGATGCGATAATTTGTTTCAGAGAATCTGGAGAAAATGTAGAGGTTGTATTTACATAAACGATATACAGAGCGAAGATAACGTTTAAACTCATTTTTCTCGATGTTAAAAAAATTTAGATTGTTTGAATCCATAATGTGAACCAAAAAGGCTAAGTGACATCGCAAGCAAGGTATCATGTGTGGCACACTTTTGGAAAGGCAATTTAAACTCCCGTCGAATATGCAAATATGTATAGGTGTTCCATTTGAAAAAGAAGTATTTGTCTGCATCTATTCGAATATTGCTTACAAAAAATCGAATTTACACCAACAAATTCTACATAAAAAGTTGTTTCGGGAATCTTTTCGCAGAATCAAACATTATGCAATAGAAAAAAAGTTATGGAGATTTTTAAAAAATGCACTTTTTCGAAAAACACCTGTATTTCCGAAACCGTAAGAGGTATCAATTTGCAATTTTCACCATTCGATTTCTTATAAACATCGAGCAAGACACCAATATTATTTTACCCTATCTCTTATAGAAACAGGGATGTCCCTTTACAAGTGTCCAATTTGGCCCACCAGTACAGTACAGTCAATTATCCTATCTGTACTACGAACTGCTGTACCATTTTAAAACATTTAATTTTTTTGCACAGTATTTATTACATATACTAAAATAAGTCAGAATCTTATTAGAATTTGGTAAGAAAGATACATCTAATGTTTCCGTCTTTTTCTACTTTACTAAAACGAACTGAAACTCGATTCATGTATTCACTTCTCGACAAAAGATAAATAAACACATGAGTTTCGAATATAAATCCTTTGTCTCTTATCTACAGAGGGCGGAGCGTAGCCCAGAAGTAAGGTCCACCTTCCTGCCTCCGCGCGTCCGTCTCCTGCACCCCGGAGAAACTCGATGACCGTAAGACCACAGCCTTAAAACTAGACAGTTATTATTGCCAATAAATTGAACGTTGATTCCTAATATACTTCTATCAAGTCTACTTGCTCCATCATCATCAACTGAAAGATAATAACTTCCCCTTTAATTCTGTCGTTATATTTTCTTTTAAACTTAAAGCATTTAACGACACATTTTTTTTAAATTTTTTCCGGGTTAATTGCGATTTTATTGTCTAGTCCAGCTATTATCGAAAGCTATTCGAAAGCTATAATTTTTCGAAAACCCGAATCATTAAATATGCTGAATGGACGGCCGTTAACTGTTACAAGTTCTGTACACGCTTCCTTCAACAATTCAGGAGTAATGTTAACTGAAATATTGGTTTTTTGTTTTATAATGACATCATCTAAGGTAGGTTGGATATTTGGCCGCCTTTTTTTAGTTGTTGCTGATGAATATGACGAGGGCAATTGTGATGAGCCTGCAGAAATGTTGTCAAAAATTTCTTTATGACAAGATTGTACATGTTGCTGCAAGTTTCCTGAATGATTTCCCTTTATTGATGAGTTGCACCCTTTGATTTTACAAGTTGATTGATTTATTACAGCATCGTAAACAAAACATTTTCGAAACGGATTCATTTGATGTCTTCCCATTGTAAAAAGGCTTAAAAATATTTTTATAAGTTTAAATTATATTATTATTTTAAAATGTTACCTTTATTATGTATAATAACAACTTAACAAGATTAACAACTTAACACACAAACAGAAACACAATACAGACTGATATACTTGATTTTTTTTTTATTTTGAGCCCTTCATCATCAATTTGAAAGACAACGTCATCACTTTATAGTGACGTCACAGCCTACGTTGCCAAGCGTTTATTGTTTTGGTTAGGACAGACCAACGATGTGGCAACGCAGCCAGCCTACTGCTGAGAGAGCGTAGCGAGCGACGTTGCCAGATCGGGTAATCTTCCACTATCGGTGTGTGGCGAGTGACAGTTGGTAGTTCCCGCGTACGCCGCTGCGCTAGTTGTATCTGTGTTTAGGTGCAGTTTACACGACAACTTTTAAATACACATTTTTTCGACTAATAAAATAAAAATTATTATTATTAAAGTTCTTGATGATAAAGTTAAATAAAGCGAATATCAGATAAATTACAAATTTTATTCTTTTAAAAATTGATACCTACATATTTTTTAGAAACACTTTATACAGGTGTTTCCGAAATGCGTGTACAACTTAAGACCACGGATTCCTTGACTCAAAATAGGTCGATTTAAGTTAACTTATGTATTTCCAAATTTGCTTCGTTTCGCCGCTAGAGAGTTTTAAAAATAATGTTTTCCGTAAGTTTTTCTTAAATTACTCGAAAAATCATTATTAGATTTTATTCATTTTTTGACCATGTCTTTCTATCAACTGGCTACAGCTTTCTGTGGAACAAATACGAATTTCGAAACATACAGAGTGTTTAGAAGCACTATCACCACAAGTTAGGAACAAAGTTATCAAAAAAACAGTTCTTAAACAGAAAACTATCTATCCACGCATTTTTTGTGATCGATAAACGACTGGCAACGAATTGTGATTGAGATTTTTTACGCTCGGGGTTTATTGGATTTTCCTACTATGACAAGAGGAAATCTATGTGTCCCTGATGCATTGCTGCAAACCATAGCAGTTAACCTTGTTAAGGAAAACACTGCTTGAATAGATTAGACCTTTTATTCTGATGATAGAAAAATACAACGACGTAATCGAATCTATATAATATCAACAACTATATTTTATTATACATAGTAACCAAATAGATTTTATATCCAACAACTACTAGATACTATTTTAATACCGTACAGTGGTAGAAATCACTACTTTATTTAACACCCCCTTTTGATTTATACCACTTTCTTAAAAAAAAAAAAGTCTCTAATTAATTATCATTTAAATTAAGTAAATCTCTGAACGATTCAAATTTGATTCTGCCTAATGATTTGGTAAACATATCTGCAAGGTTTTCATTGCTTGCGACTTTAATAACCTCTATAATTTTATTACTAATGTAATCAGATACGAAGTAATAAGAAACATCTATATGTTTAGAGTTTTTAGTTAATGTTCCATTTTTCGCTAAAGCTATCGCACCAGAATTATCTTCATAAATTGATATTGGTTCATTTATTTCAACATTTAATTCCATCAAAATTCCTCTCAAATACAGAACTTCCTCAACTGCATCAGCTAAAGCATAGAATTCTGCATGGGTTGAAGCTCTAGATACAATTTTTTGTTTTTGAGATTTCCAATAAATAACATTTCCGTATACTCTTAAAACTATCCCCGTTGTCGACTTTCGGTCATTTATATCTGCGGCCCAATCTGCATCAACATAACAATCAATTATCTTATTCGATTTTCCGTCAAAGTGTAACTTATAATTCAGTGTTCTATTTAAATATTGTAAGACTCTTAAAGCATATTTAAAGTGAGTATCATTGTAACTACTTTGAAATCGACTTAAATAATTAACGGAGTAAGCAATGTCAGGTCTGGTTCCATTGCCAATATACAATAAAGCTCCAATCAAGTTTCTATATTTAATGTTTTCATCGGTGATGTCGACTTTTTCTAATTTAAGGTTTTGTTCCATTGGTGTACGAAACGTTTTTGATTCCTTGACACCGTATTTTTCAATTAAAGATTCAATATACTTTCTTTGACATAAATACATTTTCTTTGCAGTATTATCATAGTTGATTTCAATACCTAGATAAGTTTTAATTTTACCCTCATCTTTCATTCTAAAAGAACTACTTAATTTGTTCTTTAATATGTCAATAACTTCTTGTTTTTCTGCACAAATAAGTAAGTCATCTACATATAAAATTAAGTACACTATGCTGTTCTCAATTCTTCCATGATACAAACAAGTATCGTACTTAGAATTTTTAAAATTAATTAAATTCATGTAATTATTAAAACATTCATACCATTTTCTCGGACTTTCGCGCAAACCATATAAAGCTTTTTTAATTCTACAGACCTTGTTGACACCTACCTCGAAACCTTTTGGTTGATATGTATATACTTCAGAAGTAATATTGCCATGTAAAAATGCTGTTTCCACATCCATTTGATTAATAAACCATCCTCTTTTGCAACATACTGTTAAAAGTGTTTTTAAGGTTACTAGCCTAGCAACAGGAGAATAAATGTCTTCAACTATGTCAGACTGTTGAAAACCTCTTGCAACTAATCTAGCTTTATATCGTCCATCAGATTTAATTCTGTACAACCATTTAACCTCTATTATATTCTTTCCTTCAGGGCAATCGACTATAGACCAAGTATCGTTCTTCATTAAACTATCATATTCCCTCTGCATGGCCTTTTGCCACTTATCTGCGTTTGAACAGCTTATTGCGTCTTCATATTTTTCTGGTACCATGACATTTGTATAATTTACATCAATAATATAATCGCGGTATTTAATGGGAAGATTAATATTCCTTTTTGGTCTCACATTATTACATGCATTGTCTTTTGGACCTTCTTCGGTTGCTATATCACTTATTTCATTTCCTTCATTATGTCCATGTTCATGTTTTTTGTTGTCTTTATCAGGAAGATAAATTCTTTGAGTATTTCTTTCAATAAATTCAACATTTCGACTTATAACCACTTTACCATCGATCAAAACCCGATATCCAACATTTGTAAAACCAACCAAAATTCCTTTTTGTGCCTTTGGACTCAGTTTTCTTCTCTTTTCATCTGGAACTCTAACAAATACAGTACAACCATACATACGTAATTTAGATATATTTGGTTTCTCTTTGAAAAATAATTCGAATGGAGTTTTCTTTTCGTGAGTATTCGTTAATAACCTATTTCCAAGGTACTGAGCAGCTTCAACACATTCTGGCCAGTACTTTTTATCAATACTAGCTTCTTCTAACAAGCATCTTGCTCTATTCATAATGGTTTGATTATATCTTTCAGCAACTCCATTTAACTGAGGTGTATAAGCAGGACAAGTTTGAATTTTAATTCCTTTTTGACGTGCAAACGTATAAAATCTCTCATTTAAATATTCACGACCATTATCACAACGAAATTCTTTTATCTTTTTACCAGTAAAATTTTCTACCTGATTACAATATTTTTCAAAAAATTTAAACGCTTCTCCTTTATGTTTCATGGCATAAACTTTCGATAATCGACTATAATCATCAATAAAGCTAATAAAGTATCTCTCACCTCTGAATCCTGTAGGTTGAATTGGACCATTTACATCAGAATGTACTATTTCTAAAATATCTTTAGCTCTACGTCTTTGATTTAGATAAGGAAGATTCTTCATTTTATTTTTGATACAGATTTCACATTTTAAATATTCATTTTCTAGTTTTTCAGGTAACCCAACAACCAACCTATTAGTACACAATCTATTTAAATCTTTGAAATTTACATGGCCTAAAGTTCGGTGCCATTTTTCTTTATCAGACATTCTTTTGATACATGAATATATTTTGGTTTCACTTTTATTTGTGTCGATGCAGTTAATTCTACTTTCAATAGTATATAAATTACCTTGCTTTTTAGCCCTAGCTACAAGTTTTTGATCTAAATTAAAAATTTCTGCAAAGTCTAATTTATACAAGATACTATTGCCTTGCTCTGTAATTCTTGATACACTTAACAAATTTCTTTTAATCTTGGGTACACAGTATACATTGTTGATTTTAGTTTTCATGACATTATTATTGATTTTAAAATATGTAATTATACTACCTTTACCTACAGCATCTAAAGCATACCCGTCACCTACCAAAACTTTTATATTGCTTTTCTTAAATTCAAAGAAATTATTAAAGTATTCTTTAGAATTTACAATGTGATCAGTACAAGCCGAATCTAGTAGCCATTTAATGTTTTTACTATCTGATGATTCTTTTATCTTACTCGAAAGTATTTCTACGTGAAAACTATTTAATCCTCCTTGCTCCTCTTCACTAATTTTGGTATTATTGGCCCATTTTGAATTGAAAGCACTTCTATATTTGCCTTTACTGTAGTTCGATCTGCAATTTCGTTGGTAGTGTCCAATTTTTCCACACTTGAAGCATCTAATTTCATTCTTCTTTTCTCTTGCATCATTTTTTACCTCTTGCCTATTATAATTAAAATCCCGCGTTTTAAATGGTTTGAGTTTCGTTTTAAACACTTCAGATATATTATTTTCATCGTCATTTTTGATGTCCATACTCTTCTTCTTGTAATTTAATATAATCTTGTTTTTGACATATTCGATATTTTTATTTATGTCAGGTAAACAATCAATAACGTCACATATATGTGACAAATTTGACGGTAATTTTGCCAATAGGTAATGCATTTCATCTTCTTTACTTAATTCTTCACCTGCACTTTTTAGTTCATTTATCACTGCTTCAAAATTAGCTAGGAACTGTGTCGGATCTTCATTTTCAGGAAATTTCATCTCCATAATCCTCTTTTTTGCAAGGACTCTAAGTGTACCATTCTTATCTCCATATAATTTGTCGAGTTTTTCTATCATCTGCTTCGCCGTTTTTTCATTGATAATTAAATCTAACTGCGAATTGTCAACACTTGACACAATGTAATTTCTTGCTTTCACATCTCGTCTTAAACCTTCTTTATCAGTATATATTGGTTCTGTCTCCAAAGCCATTTCACAATCCTTTAATTCTAAATATAATTTTAATCGAAACTTCCACTTCTGGTAGTTATTTCCATCGAATACTGGAACACTTAATCCGCCTTGTGTTTCCATAATTTTAACTTCTTTAGTTACTCTTCTGTAAGCCCTTTCAATAGCTTTTAGTAACCACGCTCTGCTACCATGTTAAGGAAAACACTGCTTGAATAGATTAGACCTTTTATTCTGATGATAGAAAAATACAACGACGTAATCGAATCTATATAATATCAACAACTATATTTTATTATACATAGTAACCAAATAGATTTTATATCCAACAACTACTAGATACTATTTTAATACCGTACAGTGGTAGAAATCACTACTTTATTTAACAAACCTATCTTTACATTTCTTGTAGCCCTAGCCGAATCTTCAAGTTTTGGATGCTAAGGTTTTGCTCGGAAGCATCCGATGAAACAACCTGGTTTCATCAGCATTATATTCTGGTCCGGTTTCAATTGCTCAGATAAAACAAACTATTCAAATTCCATTTTAAAATTTTCAACACCAGCAACCTCACTAGACAAGCTTTCTCCAGTCAGAAAGTTGACGAATACCTTGTCGGGTTTTTCAACGCTCTAACCACCCTTGGCTAGCGGTGAATGTTAAATCAGAATTTGGTAACTTCTTGTTCAAGCTCAAAGCTTTTTGGGCTAAGATCGGTCCAGATATAAAACCCCGTTCTCGCTGAGCATTGTACCACATAAATAGTGAGTCGTCTACTGTTTCTTTTTTTGCCTTTCCTCTGCCTTTTAAACTGTCTTTACATATCCTTTTACAACAAAAATCTTCAATTTCTATTCTTTGCTATTTTAAGTCCGACACTTTGGAAGTTCCAACTCCCAATTCAGTAACTATTTTCTTTAACGCTTCTTCTTTAGCTATACGATTAATAGCAGCTAGCTTTTTGTCCATTGACACAACACCTTTCTTTCGTTTAAAATTTAAAAATCTTAAAAAATATTTTTAAAAATTGTCTAAAAATCTGATCCGCATTATCCGGAGATTGGGATAAATGAGGTCCGGATAAACGAGGTTCTACTGTACTATAAATAATTTACAAAAAAGTACAGTTGGGTTGGATTGCGGAAAGGTTGTTTAAAGGTTGAGTTGGAGGCAGGGAGCAATTTAATAATTAAATTGCATCCTTAACCAATAGTTAAACTGCACCTTCCCCTTAACTCAACCCTACTTCCTTGTTTATAACATGATTTATTTTAAAAATAAAATTTGTCGATCATACTTAAATGAAGCAAATTTCAGATAAATAAATATACAGGGTGTCCGGAAATGTCGTGTACAACAGAGCACCACAGATAGCTTGGTCAAAAATATAATGATTTAACCCAACTTATTTATATACAAAGTTGCTTAGTTTAGCCGCTAGAAGACTTTAAAAACAATATTTTTCATAAGTTTTTCTTAAATTACTCGAAAAATCTTTATTAGATTTTATTCATTTTTTGATCGTGTCTTTATATCAGCAGGCTACAGCTTTCTGTGGAATAAATTCGAATTTCGAAAATTACAGGGTATTTAAAAACACTATCACGACAAGTTATCAATACAGACCTTTTTAACCAGCCTGTACAATTTTCTGTAATTTTTTTTCTGAATAGCTATATTACTTTAGAAACTATTTCTTCTCTTATAAAATTTCAGTTGGACCAACGGTTTAGCCATAAAAAAATATTTTCTAAATTCCTGCAAGCCCGAATCGATAAGTTATGGTACCATTAACAAAGTTCAGAATAGCTATTTCTTTAAGCCGTATGAAGTTCTTTCTATAAAACCAGATGTTACAGGTTTATAAGTACTTTATTGCTTAAAATATTAAAATTTTCACCAGGATTTGTGACAATCATCAGGATTTAACCCTGATTGGCCAGCAAGATCACTGGACCTAACACTTTGTTTATCGGGTGTCATCGAGCAAAAATGCTACGAAAAAAGCAAATTGTAAAAATTTTGCGCTCTGTATTATTTTTAGCCCTGATGATGGTCATAAGTCTTGCCGAAAATTTGAATATTTTAAGCAATAAAGTACTTCTACACCTGAAAATTTTGATTTTTTTTAAAGAACTTCACACCGTTTAAAGAAATTGCTACTTTGAATTCTGCTAATGGTACCTTAGTTTATCAATTTGGGCTTATAGGGATTTAGAAAATATTTTTTTGTGGCTAAACTGTTTATCCAACTGAAATTTTATAAGAGCGAAAATAGTTTCTAAATTAATATAGCTATTCAGAAAAAAATTGACAGAAAATTATACAGGCTGGTTAAAAAGATCTAGATGGATAACTTGTCGCGAGAGTGTTTCTAAACGCCCTGTATGATTCGAAATTCGAATTTGATCCACAAAAAGCTGTAGCCTGCTAATATAAAGTCATGGTCAAAAAATGAATAAAATCTATTAAAGATTTTTCGAGTAATTTAAAAAAAAATCATGAAAAATATGATTTTTAAAGTCCTCTAGCGGCTAAACTAAGCAACTTTGTATATAGATAACTTGGGTTAAATCATCATATTTTTGACCAAGGTGTCTGTGGTATTCTGTTGTACACGACATATCCGGACACCTGTATATTTCTAGATATCTATATAAAATAGAATAGATTATTCCCAATCTGAAAGTGATTAGTCTCAATTGGAAATTAATTATTCCCAATTTCAGCTTGAAGAGGTATAGTTTTATCTATCATATTACGTAATATTTTTTTAAAATTTTAGGCATCATTAAATTAAGTGAACTCAATCCATAAAAAGTGGATTGTTATTGATTGATTTGCGCTACCACTGTCTTTCAATAATTATAATTCGCTAACGCAGTTTGACAGTTAAATCTATTCTGATGTGTATACCGTTAAGCTGTAGACATTTAACTGAAAAACTACGAAAAGACTAAAAAAGAAATAAGCGGCATCCATTCTACGACTTCAACACCTTTTCAAATATGCATCTCGAATCACACCGTTCATCTATTCTCTCTATTTTAGATAAAATATGCTGAGCGTCAGCTTTGTAATTAGTGTGGTATATAAAATGCGTTCTGCTAAATAAGTACTATATGAAATGCGTGTCTATCAGATAATTATTAGGAGTCGATGACAGATAAGAAAAGTAGGTAGTTGAAAAGAGATCACACTACGGATTATAGATAAAGGGGAACACATACTACACATAAACACACCTTTGTTGGGGGTTATCTTAAGAGAATTTCGACGTCATTTTAATTTTTCCAAACAACACACCCAATCTTTTGTTCCTTGTCTTTATATAGCTTGAAAAGTAATTAATTTTTATTAAAAAAAATTCTCTTGAATACTTTTGGAGATAAAGACCTTCCCATCAGCTTTGACAGTTACGTCATTGTTTACGTCACCACAATTTGAATTTGGATTTGCCACCAACCGTTCGGTGGTAAATCGCATTAAAAATTATTTTTATAATTAAGCTATTTTAAAATACACTTTTCACAGAATATAATTTATACGACGATAAAGTGACAAAATATGTTCATTAAAACTAAATTTCAAAATAAAATTCGTATTAAACTGAAATAAAAAGTTAATATGATTTAGCGTTTTATTGTTACCCACCTTAGCTAAACAGCTGTTTACACCGTTGCCGCATATTGTCGCAAGGTTATGTTCTAGTAGCTCCAACCAAAACATTAAACGCTTGACAACAGCGCGATCACGTGACCAGACGTAAGTAGTGACGTAACTGCCAAAACTGATGGGAAGGCTCTTATTAAGAAAACTCAAAAGGAATATATAAATTGTACTTCTTAATTTTTAAAACCATCGCAAAATTTTGATCGATATTGCTGTTGAGATTAAGGACAGTTTTGTTCACATTTGGGTAAATTAACTTCATTAATTTCACTTGCCATGATTGGCTGTTTGGCTAGTAATCATGGAAAATATCACGTAGATTAATTTACACAAATGTGAATAAACCGTATCTTAATCGATGAAATACTTGAAAAGGTAGCTACTGTTTTCGATACATTTTTGAAATTTCAAAGAATTAGTTCTCAACATATTTTCAAGCATTTTTTTAGTGACTGATTCGAATGCTGTTCTAACATGGCCTTCTATGTCATGTGGAGTTATTAGAACCTGATCCTACACTTTTATTTCAGATAACCTCAAAGGAAGAAATGTAATTCTGTATAAATTAAAATTCTATAAATTGTTACAGGCCAATTTTAAAATTCATTAATTTCGGATTTCCGGTAGTTATTAGTTGGGTGATTTGGTTAATTTTGTTTGTCATCTACATTTATTCTCGGGTTATTTAAAGTCATCTATTATTTTGTTAGGGATTTTATTTGTTTGAGGTCTGTATTTCTTAGTTCTTTTTCTCGAAAAACTAGTTTGGGGAGGCTTATTGGCGACGGCCTCGAATTCGCTTTGTTCTCGCACCAACTCTCGTAGAGTACGCATCGATGTTATAAACTTTCAAAACCGACATTTTTGGATTGGAAATCATTTTGGTTTGGGTCGGAGAAAGTAATCCGCTGTTTGTGGGATAATCATCGATGTTAAGAGTTTTCTTTTGTTAATTAATTTATTAACGAAGTACGGATATTCCGGATTTTGGACTCGTTGGAGAAATTATCTTCTGTTTGGTGCAGGGGCCGGTCACGATATAGGGAATTATTTAAGCAGGGATATGTAGTTCCGCACGAGACGCTAGAGGCGCTTTCGTCGAATATCTGCATTGTTTGTTTTCCCGCGATAAATTATTATTATTATTACAATATATTAATGAATACTTTATTGATAAAAGTAATATTATACAAGTATTTGTCAATATAATTTAAATTTACAAAAATCCACAGTTGAATATTTCTGCTGTGATGTGTTCGGTACTTTACCTACATATGTTTATGGTCAGAAACTCCTACGTACGCTGTAAAACACAGTTTGTTAAAACCGTTGTCGTTTTACTTCATTAGCCTTTTTTAGCATGATACACGTTTGGAAAGTTGTGTTATTAGTGTGTTATTGTTTTAAATTAAACATACCTTCAAAACAAGTAAGTATAACGGTATAACGCTATTTTTTAATTTATATTTTGGGTTATGTATCACCGGTGATATTATTCAGAGTGAATAAATATTATGTTATTTTCAGGTCGTCCAATGTTGTCCATGAAGGAATGGGAGCTGCGTGTGAGATTGAGAAAGGCCGATGTGAAAGAATTTAGAAGTAAAGTCGTTTTTTGGCGGATATCGTTTTTATCTACTTTCGGAATCTGAAGAAAGAGTCTACTAATATTTGCTACCCTTGTATTACCACTATTTTAAAGTTTGTATTACATTCCTTCCATTATTAATATAGTAGTATTAATTTTGTTAATTTTAATGCTAATGTTAATGTTAATTGTTAATTTTGTTTTGTTGTCGCTACCACCCTGTATGGATAGGTTGTGAGTATCGCACTCATAATTCAAGAAATAATGAATTTAAACAATAATTATGACCACTGCGCAAGATTTTAAGTTTTATAGTAATAACACTTTGTTTATAACAACTGTGGCCACAAATTAAAGGAAATTCCCTACTGTGCCGCATAGTAATTACTAAGGATAGTATAAATAAGTAACTTTTTTAAATATATCGCCGTTCCGGAAGAACCTTGACATAATTGCAAAATAAAGAAAAATGTAGAAGAAGGAAAAAACAATTAAGATCAACATTTTTGGATACATTGATGGTCTTAATTCATTTTACCAAAAAATTGCAGTTACGTCGATGTTATTCCGGAACGACAATTTATTGTTTAATAACTTTATAATTATTGTAAATGTAATTTATAAATATGTTTATTTTATATATTATACTTATTATTAATATTATTCTGTGTAAATAGTGTATGCTTGTATGTGCTTCCTATTTTGTAATAATTATATATTTTTTATATTTTACAATTGTTTTATTTTATTCATTCGATCACAAAGCAGTAAAGTGTAATTTTGAAATGATTTAAATCCGCTAGATTCGCGCCTTTCTGTTTAATAGTTCCGCACGAGACGCTAGGAGACGCTGAAAGCAGCACAAAATTTTTAGTATTACGTGTCCAGTCTTTTATGTATTGGTCTGTGGTTTGGTGCAAGGCCTCATGTCATCTTGAGGTATGTTTTATTTTATTCGCGTTGTGTATCTTCTGATATATTCTTTTTCATTTTCTATATAGGCCTTTTTCCTTTTTCTTTTTCTTTTTCCTTGTCTCCTTTTGGATATTCTTTACCTTAAGGTAAATAGAAATTATCGTCCTCATTGAAACACGCTGTGGGCGTCCATTCTGGTCTACAATAAAGAACTAAGGAATTAAACAGTAACCAGATCTGTAACCTCCTGAAGAATTCATAAAGTTACCAGTGTTGAAGGAAATCACTGAGGAAACGACGTCCTGCTACGCAATTTCAAATTTGATCCTAAGGACAACTACGTCAAAGTCATCCATCAAGGTCAACGATCCTGGACAGCACAAAGGTCAGATCTATTCATGTTACTTTGTCCTGTTGAAAATAACTCGATATTATTGGAAAACATTTTAATGTATTTAATTAATTAAACTTACCTTTTGCGACTGGCGTCACTTCATAAAAGTGTATTTGTCTGCACTTCACATTTAAATAACCGATTGAATTTCAAATTTTAGAGAATAGTAGGTAATTTAGTGAATAATAAATTTTGGGTGATTAATTAATTTAGCTAATAATTAGGAAATATATTAGTTAATTGATTTATAATAATTAGGTAAATTAGGATTTTAGAGATTTTTTTTGTAAAGGATTTTGCTATATTTTGGGTTTAGATTTGAATCGTATGATTTTGATTTTGGGGAAAGGCGCTTTACGTCAAGCTTGGTCGTACGGAGCGGTTACGCGATCATTTAGGGCCAATTACTTTTTTTTACTATTTACGAGTTTACCTTTTTTTTATCTACGTTTACCCAAAACCGGTAAAACTCTTATCGGCGAATTAGATTTGTTGTATATTATAACATATTTTTACTATATTTTAATTTTCAATATTTTGGGTTGCTATCTTTATAATAAATTTTCTTTTTTTTTTGCAACCAATCACAGCTGTTTGCTTATTCTTTGTTCACATACTTGTATGTTTGTTGTGAGTATTGATATGTCAACCTCTTAATAAGATCGTCACTTCGCGGTTAGTGAAATTGTCGCAGGAAGAACCGACGTGGCGCCTTATAAATCGAACCAACCCTTCTTTACTAAGCTGGCTTGGACCTGCGATATTTCCTCGATATTTGGTTGATATTTGTGTTAGCGTGATTTTGTGTCGGATATGGCGTTACATTGTCTAGAAAAAAATTTTTTTTTTGATTTCGTAGGTTATGATTTATAACTTTTTAATTTTAATAAATTTTATGACTAAGATATTTTTTCCATATCTCTAAAATGTCCCAAAACAAACCAATTTAGAAATAAATCTCCAAGAAGTAAGAAGTATTTAACGCAAATATAAATGCTTTATAATCGAAGAAAAAATATTATTAACAAATAATTGTTACTAACAGTAAAGCACACAAAAATGTTAAAGCATAGTGCCAATTGAAAAAGAAAAAAATTAAAATAGTGCCAATTAAAAAAAGGAACTTTATTTATCAATGTCTTTTTTGCAATTTTTGAACGTATACAATTAGGTATTGTCTACGTATGTATTATTTATACATACATGTTCGTTTTATTTAAGCAAATAATTTTTGATGAAAATAAATGTAATATGTAAAGCAGCGCGGAGTGTCGTGTAAACTGGGCCTTATGCACACACACATGCGTCGATCGGACGACCTTCACAGCTGTCACTCGCCACACACTCATAGTGGAAGATTACCAAATAAAAATTTCGTTTTCGTTCTTATAAATTATTCGGTTAATTTCGTTCTTTCGTTCTCGTTTTCGTTCCGTTCTTAGTCCCTGGTGTAAGGAAACCTTAAACAGAGCTGTAACTTTATTTAACGAAACTTTAAGACAATCAAAAAGAACTTTTTGCCAAACTACTATGAAGTTAATATGAAGAATTATCAACGCTACTATACAATAAAGCCAAGAAATGTGTTACCGGTAAAGAAGATTTTCTTTTAAATTTAAACTTTACGCGGTAAAAATCGTCTTGAACGTGCCATTTTTACTTACGATAATTAGTTAATAGGTCAATCTAAGTGTTATTCTAAGTGTTTTAATTTAAGGTAAGTGACATACCTAATTTGAAAAAAATAGTGTTTTTGATATAGTGTTATCACATTATCATAAGTGGCTTGTGCGCATGCGTTAAATATTCTGGGATATGTTGTTTCGTAACTTATGATTTTTTTTTATGAAAATGTAGTTTAATTGATCCAAAATGTGTTCTATCGTCCAAATTTGGCGAATTGTAGCGCGGAAAACATTTTCATCGTAGAAAACTCTACACAGATGTTTTTTTTTTTGACTAAAATTGAAAATGTACTTATATGATTTTTTTCGTATTTCCACCCAGTTTTATTCAATACATGCAATATATTAATCGTATTTTACGTTTTTCATACCGTTTTAAACCTAAAATGGTACGAAACCGTTGATAATTTTGAAAATACGGCACACTTTCCGCGCTGCACCAGTGCGAATGTTGACATTTTGAATTAGTGGTTAGTAAAACTACTTCGTTACCTAGCAACGAAACGTATGAATCCAGGGGGTATTATCGTAAAAGGTGTGAGTATAAAATTTTTATTATTGGATATAAAAAATGTTTACATCTTTTGGTATTTTCTTGAAAAATGTTAGGTGTCCAAACACTTTTTTGATCCACTGTAATAATTTTAGTTTTTTTGAATAAACCCTGTTTAGAGAACCATTAGTTTTCATGCGTATATCCGAGAACTAATTTTATTACTAAAACTACATATCTTTGGTCTGAATAATGAAGAATAACTAAATAAACTTACACTAACATAATAAAACCACTTACTAACAATAAGATAAATTCGCTCTTTCAAATCAATGCCTTTTGCGTCCATGCCATCTATCGGCGCTTCAAACTTACTTGTTAGTTTCTCCTCCTTCCACCAGAGGTATTTAGTGCATTTGTCAATGTCATTCTGAGCGGGTAACAGTTGTGTTAACCTGTTGATTTTAAACTTTTCCTCGGTTTTCATTTTCTGTTTGATAATAAATTAGTAATTCGGTAGTGTTTAAGTTCATAACCTTGTGTAATTTGTAGGTTTATGCGTCTTTATAGTTATTTTTTCGATGTCACAACGTATAGTTTTTTACCGGTGTTATTAACTTTCAATTGTAAGTATCGATTGTTACCCAGAAACGTTGTTCTTTTGTTTTAATTGTTTTATTTAATTTTTAGTTCATCTTCACCTTGTTTTTTATTATAGCGTACCTATGATGTAGATTGGTCTAATTTCTACATCCCGATAATTGGTTGACTTTCCAACAACTTTTAGTTTAACGGTTCAAGAATCCTATGCCCTTCTCACTGGCCGCTCAGCCGCAGATCGTATGAGACACCGCATGAGATCATATGATCGTCGAATAATCGATCCCCGGTTGCTAAATGCTGTGGAATAAAAGTCGAATAATTGACGAGCAGTCAGTAAGCGCTGTGAAATAAAAGTCGAATATTTAACTCCCGGTTGGTAAAGTGTTAAAAGTCCTTTAAATATGTAACATATCAATATGATATGTAACTGATTGGACACGACAGGTATGGAAACGATATGTAAATAAAATGGAAAGTGTATACAGTGAAATCTCCCTTCTGCGGACACCAACGGGACCTACCAAAAGCGTGTGTTTGACAGGGGTGTTCGCTTAAGAGAAATGCGAAGTAATTGTATTAGAGTCGGGCGGTTCCATGAGAAACTGTCCATCCAAGAGAGCATTTCCATTCAAGAGGGGTGTGCGTGAAGGGAAATTTTACTGTATACGTTAATTTGTTTGACAACCTAAAATATTTTACGTAAAGGGAATGCTTCAGGTATGGAAAGGAAACGGAATGTATAATGAAAATCAACTTTACCCCAGTGATGTGGCGACACATCCAGTTTACTTTAGATGTCTATTAAAGCTTACTAACAATAAGACAGTGTAGCAAGCGACATTCCCACATCGTTGGTTTGAAAATATCTATTATATGTATGCGACCAAGGTCAGTAGAGTAATGTTTATAAGGTTGTCCAACTCCTGATCCTTCTTATATTGCGAGGAAAGTTTCCCCTCACATATCCAAGTTCTCGATTGTGTGACATTATCGAAGTCCTAGCTGTCCGCAAGATATTTGTTGTTTGTAGATTTCTCGTTACTGTCTAATTGTCAGTTTTGTGTGAATAATTATTTTCCTTATTTAATTAAATTTTATTTAGTTTAAACGTAAATTTTACCATTTCAAGTTGGGGTTTCTTATGCCTACTTACCAAAGTGATAATTAGGTTAATTAAACTGTATATTTTTATAAACTGCATTTGAATGAATTAAAAAATATTTTCCATTGCACGACATATTAATTTATAATTTTATTTGTCTTGATTAATGGAAATTTTTTACGAATATGAAATTTTGTGTGAATTTCATACTAAAATGTTATTTTTAAAGCTTGAATTGACTTAAACCATTTTCAAAATTAACTGAATGTCCATAAAATTACTTAAAGCAGTAAAAAACTATAAGTTTGATTTGAAACAATAACTTTAATAAAATAAATTATGAACATTTATTGATTTAAAAGTAATCTATTTTTATCATTTCGAGGTTTGAAGATTTTTAAAATGTTCTTGAAAAACTGGAGAGGTGTATGGTAGTAAACATATAATACTTTTATGTTTTTCTTCCATTACTGGTCTAATGGAGATTTATAATGGAAGTAAAGTAATATTTTTGGTCTTCCTCTTTTAGATGAAAAATTCAAAACGTGGAATTCAGAATCATCTAAAAAAGTTTTATATAACATTTTATAAAGTTCATTTTTCAAGAATCTCATCCATTGAATTTGCAGGCAACAGACAGATTCGCTCGCTGTATTTTTTACTCTTCTTGTTAATTCTTCTAGTGATTTCGTTGAAATAAAATCCGACTATGACATTGGTTTTATCGAAAATGTATTTCTTCTTCTACGCTTGTCTATCAATTCAAGCAAGTAATAATGCTTAGGGTTGTATAAGTAATTTACTTTTTTATTTTCATTTCAATCAAACCAAAATCACGATCATTCGGTAGATAGGAATAATCCGATACCAAAAATTTATGGTCTACCGTTTCAACATTATTCTTTGATGACTGATATAAATTTGATGATTTTTGACTTACACCTCTTTCATAATTAACACTAAATGAATTCTGTATAACGCTGAAATTACAGCCACTACCTAAAGGTTCATTTTTGTCGATGTCGCAAAAATTACATTCAATAAATTTTGTTTAAAATAATGTGGTGTGAAATAAGTCATAAACGCATTTTTTAAAAACTTGGACTTACAATTAGACAACTTTCATAATGATGGGCACATATTGATCACAGAAAAAGAAATTGTATAAGAAAATCATTCTACGCTAAAATTTATATTAAACAAAGGTTATTTATTAAAACCAATTTTTTAAACCAAAAATATGAAAATTTAAGAAGAAGACAGTATTTTAAAAGAAAAATATTAAGCAAAAAATAAAAAAAAAAAAAAACAAAAAATGTACCCAATTAAAATCGTTTTTTATCGTTATCTTTTTATTATTTTTAAAATGTGTAAAATTTTCTTTTTATTACATTTTGTTGTAAGAATTATTGGTAAAAATTTCGTCTCGCCAAACTTCCATGTTGGACAACCTTATACGATTAGTCTGCTAACCTTTGCATGCAAAAAAGTTTATGTTGAATTATTTATTTTGAAAGCTGTAGACTGGCTGTGTTGGCACATTGTTGGGACAAACTGACATATACACGGTTCGGCGGAGATGTCTCATGCGTCATTACTTGTCAACGTTTTCACGACGTACGTAAAATAATTTTCCTTATTTGAGCCATTCAATGCACACATCGATTAACTCCATAGAATAAAAAGTTGAGAAATGCGATCAAATAATGTATATTGTTTTTTAAAATTCTTGTTGTAATATAAATTCAAATGTACAGGGTGTTTAAAAAAGATGCGGCAATATTAAAGGGGGTGATTGTCCAGGTCATTTTATACAAAGAAGTTTATGATAAACATGGTCTGGAAACGCTTCGTTACCGATCTACAGCGTGTTGACGTTTAATTAAAAAAAGCAGTAAAAATTTACATATTTTGAAACAGTTCAACGCGTTCAAGCATTACTTCCTGCTGATTTTCCTCCTCGCATTGCATTCTGCCAATGGCTTTTGCAGAAAATGGTTGAAATCCCTCAATTCCTGATGTTGATTCTGTTCACCGATGAAGCGAATTTTTCAAGAAATGCAATACGCAATTTCCATAATAACCATGTATGGTGTTACGAAAATCCAAAATTGTTGAAGATCGTTTTCAACATCAGTTTTCTTTAAGCGTTTTGCTTGGAATTGTGGGTGACTGCCTAATTGGACTGGTATTTTTACCAGGAAGACTTACTGAAGAGGTGTATCGCAACTTTTTGAAAAACACGCTCCCTGGTTTCCTGGAGGACGTACCATTGGCAATTGGAGATGCAATGTGGTATATGCACGATGGCGCACCAACCCACTTTAGTCAAATAGCTCGTGATTTCTTAACACAAGCATATGGAAATCGCTGGATTGGCCGAGGTGGACCTCACTTATGGCCTGCACGATCCCCGGACTTAAATCTTCTGGATTTTTTCCAGTGGGGCCATTTGAAGTCCTTGGTGTACGCTACTCCATTAGAAAACGTAGAAGACTTAAGAAATCGAATCATTGTTGGGTGCAACTCATTTAAAACAGATCCTAGTGTTTTTGAGAGAGTTCGCCAGTCAATGAGGAGAAGATTGAATTCTTGCATCCAAGCTCGAGGTGGTCACTTTGTTTTTGTAATTTTTGTTTGGTAAAATTGTTGGTTTGGTAAAATATTTGTTTTTGTCCTTGAATAAAACCCTTGTTCTTAAAAAAAAATTTCTTTTATTATAAACTTATTTGTTTATAATAAAAATGTTTAAACTTAAACATACTGTAGATCGGTAACGAAGCGTTTCCAGGCCATGTTTATTATAAATTTTTTTTGTATAAAATGACCTGGACAATCACCCCCTTTAATATTGCCGCATATTTTTTAAACACCCTGTATAATGCAGAATGCATAAATACAGATCGTCGCTTGAATGCAGAACCAGTGTAAGTCCATATTTTCGGTTTTGGTCAGTAAATGATAGCTAATAGTGCGCTTCATTGTATCCAGAAGTATTATGAGTCCCAGCGCTCAGTTTCCCCTCCACTTCAATTAAGATTTTGTAGTTTAAAATACTTAAATATAATAAACCTAAAAAACAAAAAATCGTCTCCAGAAAAATTTAGTTTTTGAACATAATATAGTTCTGCATTCAGGCGACCAGATATAGTTTTGTTCTAACGGTATATAAAATTAATAAGAAAGAATACTCAAAAAATAATCGTCAGTGATGTTACCGTTTTTATGACAAGTGGAGCTAATCGATTTGGCAACTGAAAAAAGTAATAAAGTTAAATTCAATCTTTCAATTTTTAAGTATTTTATTACAGAAAAAGTTAGTGATTATACAGAATGTCCCGTTTTGATTGTCCGTTCCTTTACAGGCGTATTCGCTGATTGAAACTAAGCAAACAAGTTCTAATGAGCATAAGTCCGGAAGTCGTTCGTTTTCGAGGTATTCAAGGTTTTATTTCCGCAACTTAAGCTGTTATTAATCTTAATACATTGAAGTAATTAAAGTAAATTATTACTGGTTGCGATGGTTTCTATAAATTATCATTATTAAGGGACAATTAGAGAACCCACAAAATGATTTGTTAATGTCACAATTCACAATACATGTTCAATATGTCCACCATTCATTTCTAGACATGAACGAACACGTCTTTTAAATGAATTTCTAAATCGTTTGAAAACACCAAGAATTTGTTTTATCCTATTAAAAGCTTCATTCATTTTATTTCTTAAAACTTCAACATTTTTTATTTCTTGCGAATAAACTATTTGTTTCACACTCCCCCACAACGAAAAATCTATGGGATTTAAATCTGGTGAACGAGGTGGCCATGGTACACGTTCAACCCAGCGTACTCCAAACGTAGAATTTAAGTATCTACGCGTTACTTGTGAGTAATGCGCTGGTGCTGCATCGTGCATAAAATAAAAATTCCTGTGTACTTGCAAAGGCAATTCATCTAATGTTGTGGCAAGTTCGTTTTGTAGAAAGTGTACGTATATATCTGTTGTTAACCTATTTGGCAAGAAAAATGGTCCTAGTAAACGATGTCCTACAATTCCAGCCCAAACGTTGACACAAAACCGCCTTTGGTGATGTGTTTCAATTAACGCATGTGGATTTTCCTCACTCCATACATGTGCGTTGTGAATATTAAATATTCCACTTTGTGTAAATGTTGCTTCAGCCATAAATAAGACATTTATTTGAAATTGGATGATGATTTCTTGTTGATGAATGGCCCATCTAATCAAGATAGTTCTTTTTTCATCATTTCCGGTTAGAGCATGGACGGTTTGGTAATGATACGGATGAAGTAACTGCTGCCTTAAAATACGATGAACACATGTTTTATTGACATTTTCTAAGGAGGAAATCTTGCTAACGCTGGTCGACGGATCTTGTTCTACTCTCCTCAAAACTCTTTCTTCTACTTCCACTGGTCTTATAGGTCGTCCTGAAGAATGGTTTTGTTTTATACTTCCTGTCTCCCGCAAACGTTGAAATAATCGATTAAATAACTTCATATTGGGCAATCGTCTGTTTGAATAGCACACCAGAATACCACATCCACCATCTCATTATTGTAATTAATTGGCGTCATAATGAAAATATTAATCAAATTGATTAGTTCGCCACAAAATTTTATTGAAACCATCACAACCAGTAATAAATTATGAAATAAAACTTTAAAATACTGAAGATAATTATTTATTTATTGAACTTGACAACCCGGGTTTCGACCTTGCGGTCGTCTTCAGGTCATTGCTAAAAAACGAGTTAAAATCGAATCAACGAAACAAATTTATAAAACGTACAACAAGTTAAAAAATTAATTACCGTCATAGAAGAACAAAGTTGAAGATAAGAACCATGAAAACCGTTAAATACAATTGAAAATGAACTAACTATTTTAAATCTATCCGCATTTAAAATCCGCACGTTGTTATAATGTTAAATGTAAAACGTAAATATCCAAATTATGACAAATGACTATAAATATAAGATAAATTAAATTATAAAAATTATAAGTTAATGAAGGATGAGATTACCTAAGATTTAACTCGACCTGTTTCCACGATGACAGACAATAAACTAAGCGATGGCGTTGGAAACGGGTTGAGGTGCCTGTAAGTTAGGCGGTAAATTTGAAATATACCGCCTAATATAAATGCCTAAAATATATGTATAAATTTCTCTGGAATTCTCGAAACGCTGATTCACAACAACTTGTTTTACTTTAAATAAATATTTATTCTTCTATATTGTGTATTGATTTTTTAACAAAGTTACAATTCAGTATTGTGGGTCGGTTGATGAAAATGAGATAATTTTTCTGGTTACGAATGAAGTCAAGTAACGAAACTAACTAAGCGAATGTAACTAAACGAATGTTGACTATATGAGTTTTACTGAACGAATGTACGAAAACGAATTGAAAAGCGATTCTTATACACAACACGTTTATCGCACGTGCGCCGAACGAAAAAATATTAAAATAAAAAATGCAAACTCGCCCACCTACTTTAATATAACAAAAATTAAAACTAATAAAAATAAAACAAATTAAACAATTTACTAAACATATTTATTTGTTGATATGAACATGTGTTTGAAATTAATGTCGGTAATCTCATTTAAGAAGTATTTATTATCTATTAAATTATGTCTATATATTTCTAATTCTTCATATAAGTCTAATTTTTTAGATTTCTGTAAATTATGCAAAAGTGTTATGGATGAAATATCAATATGATGACCAGTGTCTAGAATGTGTTTACCCACCGCAGAATTAATGTTATTATTATTATTTCTAGATGTCATTATGTGTTCTTTAAAACGACTGTTAATATTTCTTCCAGTTTGGCCAATATAAAGGTGTCCCACATTTTAATACGCAAACTTCACCAGGAAATAGTTCTCATAAAAATAATACAAAAGTTTTATATAAACATGGGGTCGCAACTCTTTTGTTTTCGAGATATGGCCGTTCAAAGTTGGAAGAAAAATTTACATTTTAATTTTTATTTTAGTTATTTATAAACACAGCAATGTGAATTTTTACAGTAACGTACTACGGCCTAGTATGTTATTTCTAAGCCTTAATGAACCCACCCCGGCGTACCTGAAAGGGTTGAAATTCACGATCACCACTACATTTTCCAATAGAACTTTTTAACTCGGTAAAATTTTACCATGAAAAAATATCCCTTAGAAAGCTCATTCCTTAGCAAGACTTTTTTGTCTCTTACATTTTTTGCATAAAACTGATAGTTTTTGAGAAAAAAAGTAAAATCTTAGAACATCGCAACTTTTATAATACTTTAAAGACACTAAAAACAAATATTACCAATGAAAATGTCATAGTAACTCTAGGTGATAAGAACTCAGGTTTAGTATTAATAAATAAATCCGATTACATAGATAAAACCAAAAAAATTTTTAAGGAAAATAACATTGAAGATAGAACCAAAGACCCCACCATAAACTTCAATAGAATAGTCAAAAATACCTTTAAAGATTGTCAAGACACTTTGAGGAAACTTAACACAAATATTTATAAACTTTCAAATATGAATCCACAAGCTCCCACGTTGTATAGTTTAATTAAATTACATAAAGCTGATAAAAGTATTCGACCAATAATATCCATTCATAATACACCCACCCAGAAAATAAGTAAAGTTCTACATAATGTTTCAATTAATTCGTTCAATTTTAGATCTAAATTCTCTATTCCCAACTCAAAAACTTTGATTAATTCTTTGAAACTGATAAAGATTAATAAAAACACTAAATTGATTTCCTTTAACATTAAAAACCTTTACAGTAATATTCCCGTTAAAAAAACTTTAAAAATAGTTAAAAATTACATCACAGATAAACATGATTTAATAGAAAATTTTACTTATCAAGATATCAATAATTTAATTACTTTGTTGGAGTTAGCCACTAATCAAAAACACTTTATATTTAATAATAAATTTTATCATATGAATGATGGTTTACCCATGGGCTCACCACTCTCAGGTTTATTGGCTGATATACAGAGTGGGCCACTGAAAACAGTAAACGCAAGTTTTGGCCACTTAACATCAATTTTGCGAAAAACGCTCGAACACGTCAATTTTATTATGAAGGGGGAATCGGAATGGATTAGTACTATTTGCATAACTCCAACCCTAAGATAGGGGTAGATTGCACCCCAAACATTTTAAATTGAAAGGGGTGTCAAACTCTACACAGTTTTAAAGGCCTTTCAAATCTCTTTTCAGCAGTCTTTTTATTTTTGAAATCCGATCATTAATTCCAGAGAAAAGGACTTCTAAAGTTTTATGAAGTAGCCTTAGTGACACGTCATAGTAGGCAGTTGACGTGTTAAACTAACTAACTCTAGCTAACTCTAACTAGCTCTAGCTAATTCTAGCTAACTGTAACTAACTCTAGCTAACCCTAACTTACTCTAACTAACTCTAGCTAACTCAAACTAACTCTAGCTAATTCTAGCTAACCCAACCCAACTGTAATAGAGTTAGTTAGAGTTAGCTACAATTAGTTAGAGCTAGTTAGAGTTAGCTAGAGTTAGTTACAGTTAGCTAGAATTAGCTAGAGCTAATTAGAGTTAGCTGGAGTTAACTAGGATTAGCTAGAGTTAGTTAGAGTAAGCTAGAGTTAGCTAGAGTTAGTTAAAGTAAGCTAGAGTTAGCTAGAGTTAGTTAGAGTTAGCTAAAGTTAATTAGTTTAACACGTCAACTGCCTACTATGACGTGTCACTAAGGCTATTTGATAAAACTTTAGAAGTCTTTTTCTCTGGAATTAATGATCGGATTTCAAAAATAAAAAGACTGCTGAAAAGAGATTTGAAAGGCCTTTAAAACTGTGTAGAGTTTGACACCCCTTTCAATTTAAAATGTTTGGGGTGCAATCTACCCCTATCTTAGGGTTGGAGTTATGCAAATAGTAATAATCCATTCCGATATCCCCTTTCATAATAAAATTGACGTGTTCGAGCGTTTTTCGCAAAATTGATGTTACGTGGCCAAAACTTGCGTTTACTGTTTTCAGTGGCCCACTCTGTATATGTTGACTATTTGGAATCAAAACTTTTCTCTAATAAATACAAAATATTTACTAAACACATAAACTTCTACTGCCGATATGTTGATGATATATTAATTGTTTTTGATGGCAATGACGCCGTGTTATCAGCTTTACATAACATTTTAAACAATCTAGGGAATCTTACATACACAATTGAAGAAGAACATAACAATGGTATAAACTTTTTAGATCTCACCCTTACTAAAAATTTCAATAATAATAACATTACTTATAACATTTTTCATAAACCTACATCATAGATATTTTAATACCAAAGAACTCTTATAACAGTCATAATCATAAAGAAGCTGCATTTAGATACTTTATAGAACGTGTTAACTCCATTCCACTGTCAAAACATAATTATGATAATGAAATCAAATATATAGTGAAATTAGCCTTAAACAATGACTACGATATCACTTTTCTTCAAAATATTTTCAATAAAATACATAATAGAAATTTAATTCAACAAATATATCCACATTATTCCATAAAAAGAACTTTTATTTCAGTCAACTATCATAAAAACTTATCAATACTCCAAAAAAGTTTAACTAATCATAATATAAACTTAGCATACAGAAACAATAATAAAATTTTAAACATTATAAACAATTCTAAACATAAAATTAACCAACTGTCCAAAAGTGGTGTATACAAAATTAAATGTAATGATTGTAATAAAATATATATTGGCCAAACTGGAAGAAGTATTAACACTCGTTTTGAAGAACACATAATGACATCTAGAAATAATAATAATAACATTAATTCTGCGGTGGGTAAACACATTCTAGACACTGGTCATCATATTGATATTTCATCCATAACACTTTTGCATAATTTACAGAAATCTAAAAAATTAGACTTATATGAAGAATTAGAAATATATAGACATAATTTAATAGATAATAAATGCTTCTTAAATGAGATTACCGACATTAATTTCAAACACATGTTCATATCAACAAATAAATATATTTCAAATTTACCGCCTAACTTACAGGCACCTCAACCCGTTTCCAACGCCATCGCTTAGTTTATTGTCTGTCATCGTGGAAACAGGTCGAGTTAAATCTTAGGTAATCTCATCCTTCATTAACTTATAATTTTTATAATTTAATTTATATGATATTTATAGTCATTTGTCATAATTTGGATATTTACGTTTTAACTTGTTTTTTAGCAATGACCTGAAGACGACCGCAAGGTCGAAACCCGGGTTGTCAAGTTCAATAAATAAATAATTATCTTCAGTATTTTAAAGTTTTATTTTATATTTATCAAACTGAAGAATGGAGCTGTTCATAACTAACAAGGAGACCTTACGACTTGCCCCTCACCGATTTTAACGAAAGTGGTACCAATCGATAGATATTAGTACATAGTACAAATGTATAAAATATTAGGGCGCAACACTCAGCGGTTCGCAAGAAAATTGGTGCTAAAGTTTGCAATCGGCTTATATGTCAATGATTTGTCATTTCCCCTACAACCCCCCAATAGCTATAGTGGAAATATATCGGTTTCCAGATCCATAGTACGGTGGTTCGAATCTTGAACAATATTTTTTTTATCTTTATTTTGAGTACAATATTTCATGTTATTTTAAAAATATTTTAATATTACATCAACATGTTATAAAAATAACTTAGAATATTGTATAAAAAAAGAAAATTAAAATGTATTATTCGAGATTCGAACCACCGTACTATGGATCTGGAAACCGATATATTTCCACTATGGCTATTGGGGGGTTGTAGGGGAAATGACAAATCATTGACATATAAGCCGATTGCATACTTTAACACCAATTTTCTTGCGAACCGTTGAGTATTGCGCCCTAATATTTTATACATTTGTGCTATGTACCAATATCTATCGATTGGTACCACTTTCGTTAAAATCGATGACGGGAAAGTCGTAAGGTCTCCTTGTAAGTAATAAATTAGTTTAATTAGTTCAATGTATTGAGATTAATAATAATAAGACCTAGAATATCTCGAAAACATACGACTTCCGGACGTATGTTCATTGGAACTTTTTTACTTATTTTCAGCCAAGGAATACGTCAGTAAAGGATCGGACAATCAAAACGGGATACCCCGTATATTTTTATTATAGCTTTTCTATAAAATAACATATATTTAACAGGAGGGATAAATTTTAGCAGGTCCATCATGTCTCTCCATTTTTCCTTTGTCACAGTTCTACCTTTAGGATATAATAAAGGCTGATCTATATTTTTCAAACTTTGCGGTCTACCTGGTACTGATTTTCTTATATTAATGGCTTTAAATTCTGTAGTTTCATTATAGTCACGTTTGAATTGTATGAGATGGGGTTTAGATCTTTCTAATTTTATCCAGCGTGTTTTAATCCATTTAAATCAATTTACTGGAAATCCTGTGATGGTTACTTTTCTATTACTGATTGATTGTTCCAAACGTTTTGTTGAAAAAAATCTTGGTGGGTCATTTGAAATAGATGAAATGGTGCTTTCATTTTACATGTTTTGATTGATTATATTGTACCAATCTGGTGAAAAAATGTTTTGATTTTTTTTCGCAGGTGACTCAATAATGGCAAAATCTGCGTCATTGGGTAAATAGCTATGTCCATTTACCAAAAATTTCAGTTCACTTGACTCAGCTCTTATTTCCGTACTCTGAACAAGTTTCAATAAACTTAAGACAGTTTTAATATTTCTGTTTTGCCCGGTACACGAATCCGAATATGTTATTATTTTTTCGAAGTTTGTAGCGTAAGTCTTTATGTACTTTATTAGACAAGACAAAATTTCTTGAGACCAACGAGATTCTTCAGTTTCTGGCAAAATAAACGTGATTTATATTTTTACTGAATTCATGACAACCGAAATTATAAACATATAAATTTCACTAAACAATTGCGTTATTGAAACCATTTATATTAGAGTATGGAGTTAATTAAAATGGCTTCTGAAATAAATTACTTTTTATTCAATGGCCAAACAAATTTTGCCGCTTAATGTTGTTAATTTTTATTATTCAGGAAAGTTACTACAAGTATAAAAATTTGTGACTCTACCAAGTGCTTTAACACTTAAATTTAAGTGTTAAAGTGTTTTCAAAAAGTGGAGTTAATCAATGTGTGTACTGAACGGCTCATTTAGTTCTACATGACAGAGAGGGATGAAAATCGAAAATAGTCGTCTGGGATACTACAACTAATTAATTAATGACGCATGAACCGTAATAATAATAATCTTGCGCTGAACCGTGTACAGTGGCTCACAAAACTATTCGTACCCTTGTAAAAATTGAATGTTAAACATAAAAAACAACAGCCATAAGATCCTATTTATAATTTATTTGTATACATTTTACAAATGTTAGTGTACTAAATAAGGCATAAATTAAATGGGAACTAAAAATAATAGTTAAATAAAAACGTAAAAAGATATATTCGTATAATTCACGCCACATAACTATCTGTACTTACAACTAAATCGTTTAATTTAATAAAAAAACACATAAGATTGAGATGGAGTTAAGTTGCTCAATATTTAGTTGGTCCTCCCTTAGCTTGTAGAATCGCATGTAGTAACTTTTACTTGCTGTTTACCAAATTTTTTGTCACATTTGCCTTAATGTTATTCCAAAATCTTTTCTTTCAGCAGTTGTTTACCGTTTATTTCATGTTTCCTTAATCTTTTGTCGATTTCTGCCCATAAATTTTCGATTGGGTTGATATCTGGACTCTGAGGCGGCATTACAAGAATATGGGGGATTTGAATATGATCCATTGTTTCACAATAAAAGCCGTGTGCTTTGGGTCGTTTCCTTGTTGAAAGTGGTAGTCCCCATTTAAACCCAATTTATCTGCACTAACTTCTAAATTTTGTTGAAGTATATTTAGATATTTGAATCTGTCCATTATTCCGTCAATAAACACCAGGCTTCCAGTACCATTAAAGCTCATGCAGCTCCAAACCATTATACTATCTTCACCATGCTTAACAGTAAGCTTCAAATGCTTCATTTCTAAAGCGGTGTTAAGTCTTCTCCATACAAAATTCCTGCCATCCGATTCAAAAATATTAAATTTGTTTTCGTTTGTGAATATTACCTTTTTCCAAAATGAATTATCCTTATTCATATATTTTCTGGCAGAAGTTAAACATTTGAGCTGATTTTCTTTTGAGATAAATGGTTTTTTTCTAGGTACTATGCCGTTAAAATTACTTACTCTCAATAACCTGCGACATGTTGCAGCACTTGTTTCTTAAATCTTTCTTGAACAATATCTGCTAATCGAAGACCACTTAAAAACGGATCTTTCTTTATTTCTTGCAATAAATGCCTTTCTTCTCTATCAGTTAACAGTTTATGGCAACCTGTTTTCTGCCTATCGGAAGCTACTATTCCAGATTTTGTAACCTTCTTAATAACATACTGATTAGTTGATTTACTTCTACCACTTAATTTTCCCATTGCTGCATAAGATTTCCCGTCATTATGCCATTTATAAATCATTTCACGTTGTTCAAACCTAAGTTCTTTTCCTTTACCACCCATTTTCACCCAAATTCATGTGAATTTGATATTATTTGATTTTAAGCACGTTTCTTCAACGTAAGATGTCACCACATTAAAATGCATGAGCATGCGCAATTTGAAACGCATGCAGTGATATTTGTTTAATAGAGTACGAATAGATATCCGATGACTTATAGATAATAAATATGACTTTTTTATACACTTTTCGAGTCACAAATTCAATTGCGAGTTGAGGTATGAATAGTTTTGTAAGACACTTGTGTGACACACTAATGATTTGAGTTTTTCAAATCTTTCAGGTTGGTGCCTATGACGTAAATCGTCAATATTTAGCCTAACTTCAGTCTTATTCCTCGCTTCAATACCAGATAGCTAAACTGACCAAACGCCCTCAAAAACTGAGCGTCTGCCGCCATAATTGAGTTTTGTTTTAACATTTCTTAGAATAACATCAGTCTATGTTTTACCTTTTGGCAGCTCCAAACAAAACACTTTGGTCTTATTTACCACTTATTTCATGTTCTCACCAAACAAAAGTCTCTCTTAGCATTAAGAGTTAAGAAAATTTCAAGTTTTTATGTTTGTATAGACAGGGCCGGGTTCAATTAGTGCGGGCGCGATCAGACTTTTTTCGTTGTTTACATATTGAAACAATATAAAATTTAAACATTGATTTGAAACAAAATCCAACTAGAAAAATCAAAAGCCATGATACATAAGTCGACGTTTTTCTACATTAATGAATATCCATTAAATATAAACGTGGACATGAAACATCACAAAATCTAATACATTATTGAGTAGATAGTTTGATTTTGATAATACAAAAATTCTAGGCAGGGAGACAGTGTACTCTAAGAGAATGTTTTTCGAAGTGTGGCATACTACCTCCCTGGAGAACTCTGTTAATTTTAGAACTGATTCACAGGGCCTTAGCGATATCTATAGCCACCTATATCAAACAACAAAAAAGTAACAATGTTACTATGGGGGACCAGTCGCTGGGCTCAGTTTGATTTTAGTTGAGAGCTTTGCATAAACTGTTGTTGTTGAGTTGTGTGTAATTTTTATGAACGTAACTTTGATTTTTTTATATTGATGAAATCGCTACCTGACTGTTTTGTGCTAAAAATTCTCTACTGGGCATGTTTCGACCATTCGTCTTGCCCTTTCAATTTTGTTTTGATTCCTTCCTTCTGTGAGTGATGTAACACTTTGGTAGCTACCACTATGTAAATTTTGCGTCGGCTTTAAGCCGTTAATTTCGGCCTGAGGGTCTTTATAAAATCTTTGATTGCTCTTGCAATTGTAAAGTCTGGTTCACTTAAGGAATGACTTTTCTATATGGATTGTTAATTATGGAGGTATTGTTTTATTAAAGTAACTGTAATTAGTTGTTTATGACTTTACTGCCTGACTGGTTTTTGTTAAAAAAATTCTCTACCAAGCATGTTTCGGCTATTTGTCTTGCCCTTTTAATTTTGTTTAAATTTCCCCCCGTTCGTGAGTTGTGTAACAACCTGTTGTTGTTAACAACTATAGCGTTTGCGTCGGCCAGAAGCCGTATGTTAATTTTGGCCTGAGGGTCTTCATCACATGTGTGATTTAAGGTTAATTAGGAAGATCGGTTGTAAGTCTCTGGCTTCTTCCCTTTTTATTACATCTTTGTCCGAAATCTTTGTGGCGGTGTAATTTCGGATCTTGTGTCGACACCTGTCGGAGCTTTCCTACTCCTTATTCCATGCAGTTTTCTCTTTTTTCCATCCAGAGGCGCCCGCCGTTTTGTTTTAGTTGTGGCGTCTTAAGTTATTGACACTTGTTGAGTGTGCGAGTTTTCGTCACACGCTTAATCCATCTTAGGCTGAGATTATGGTCGAACGTAGAACCTCGATGCTAGCATTGAACCTAGCGGCGCTATAAAAACCGAACCGTTGATTTAAATTGGATTTAATATAGTGGAGCGTCTAGCATAGCTGTTTTCTTAGCAGCGACCCTAGAGATGTTGGTTTCACATAGCCTTCAGTCTCCAGGCAAGAGAGATGGCTATATTGTTGTAATGCTTACTCGGTCTCTGGCGAGAGATCCGAGGATCTACTGCAACAACAATATGCCCATCTCGTGTGTGAAATCTATGGTTATTCTTCATAGACAACGGGAGTACAACACATGTTTGTGCATTAACGTTTTAACCATTAGCGCTCCGTGCGTTTTTGTACCACTGCCTACTAGCAACTCCGGTACATTATAGAAAGGTTTATACACGTATTTATTATACAATTATACACTCAATTTCGTAACATCTTAAGCGCAATCATGTTAAAAACATTGGGCTCCGCAGCGGAGCCAACGGAGCGCTAAGGGTGAAAATGTCTACAGACAAAATAATTACAGCGGTTTTTAAGCGCCGGGCATTGTGGGATCAGCAAGATAAAAGCCACCACAACAGATTTAAACTGGAAAAGTTATGGAGCGAAGTGGAAAAAGAAGTAAATATTCCAAGTAAGGAAATATTTATTTACGTGTCAACCTCAAATTTTATTACGCCAAATAAAACGCTTGAAAGCATCTTTCTCGCGGAGAGCGTGTTGTGTTGGTCTTCTAGCATTTTGAGTAGTTAAAAATTCTTCAAAGTTACTATTCAAATATTCATCACGAAATTCTTCATTACCCTCTAGAGTGATAATAGTGTTATGTAAAATACATATAGGGGAAGGTGGGGCAGCTTCATACAGTTTTTACATTTTGTCGTACAGAATCTTCACTGATATCAATAACTATATCGATCTATCAAAAACTAATAGTCTTGCTATCTGACTTTATATCAAAAATATATGATTTGTGTAAATATACTTGTGCGGCTTTTTGTCAAGGTTAAGAAAAAAAGAGAATAAGGTATGAAAGTGCCCCGCATGTGGGACACTTTCATACACGCCATGGGGCAGATTCATACACGTGAAAATTACGCAAATTAAGTGTGGAATATTTAATTATTTATCAACACCAAAGTATGAAAATACAATATTTGCGAAAACAGAAGCAATTAGTCTGTATGAACATATAATACTAATTGTAAGTAGGGTGGAATGTTCAGCCAGCATGTAAAAACTTGCTGTGATGTAAATTTGGATTCAAATATACGATTTTCGCTATCAGGATCTTGTGTTTTGCTTATTTTTTTATACGGCTTTATAGTGTTTGTGCATTAACTCCATATTTGGCTGCTGATTTCCGTAAAGAAAGTTTGTTTTCCAACATTTCTTGGATAGTTTTTAACATTGCCTGTTCGTCCACCTCTCCACTACTAGTTCCCTTTTTCTTGTAATTTCTGACCATAATTTTTCTATAAAATAGGATTATACCAGTTCAATTAACACTTGGCATGCGGGAAACGTATTTTTACGTTCTACGCTTATGGCAACGAAATATCCCTGCATACCAAGTGCTAAGTCAAGCTCAATTCAAATACGTTTGGGTTATTCCACGGTTCCGGAAGGATTAGTTGATTGTCCCGACTTGTTTTATTTTAAGTTTAGAGTAAGTTTTAGATATTACATATCTTGAAAATGCAGTGTATGGCGAGCTTACATACCATAATTATAATAATAAGTAATCAGCTTCCCCATAGAATAACCCTTTTATCGTGATCTAAAAGTGATAAATTAATAAATGAACTTCAATTCTAACAAACGATAAAAACGGTGTATATCCATACAGTATGAATGTACCCCGCGTACTGCTGTATGAACCTACCCCATCTCAATAAAATGAAATAAAAATATTCCTAAAAAAAAGTAACCTTTTAAATGATCCTTCACATATCAAATTAGAAACTGGACCGTATCATCTAAAATTAAATGGTATTGGATAATGTCAAAAACAGTTTATATCACTAAAAATATGTTCAAAGTGAGGTTGTAAAATTACTTGGACGTGACCGAATCACTTTTTGTGTCACATCTTTGCGCATTTCGCACCGACTGCTGTTAAACTTCGTGAACCAGCACACTAGGATACAAGCTACGTACACACACATAAGTCACTCAGTTTCTGCACTCCAAACAACGGATATCACTAGTGTATGAAAGTGCCCCTTATATGAAGGTGCCCCACTTCCCCCTACATTTAATGATTTTGTCAACAAATTCAGGAGAAGTTTGTATTGGTGTCCCATAATATTCTCCATTTAGAATTTAAGATTCCAAAGGCACATTCCACAATTCGTCTAGCCCTAGAAAGCCTTGAATTAAAATAATTCATCTCTTCATTTATCTGTCGTTGTCTAAAGGGTTTTAACACATGGCGTAATAAGGGGTACGCCTCATCTCCAATGAATACGTACGGCATTGGTGTTGTTGTACCAGGCGAAGGGGCATCTTCAGGAATGCCCAAAGTGCCCTCGTTCATCATTTTATATAGTACGGATGAACGGAATGTGCCACCATCGCTTTGTTTTCTGTATCCTCCAACTTCAATTATTATAAATCTTCCATGAGCATCTGCTACTGCTTGCAGTACGACAGAAAAAAAACTTTTTGTAATTAAAATACATTGTGCCAGAGTTGACAGGACATTTCACGCGAATGTGTTTCCCATCTATTGCTCCAATTGTATTGGGAAAGTTTCAACGATTATAAAAATCTTCGGATATTTTTAAGAACTCTTCCGTTGTTGGTTGGGTTGGGACATATTTCCCCACCACAATCGCTTCATTTGTGCTAGGACAGCGTTCGAGACGGATACCTCGCTTGATGCAAGGAACATGGATCCCACGCGGGCGCTGAACTGAAGGGGAATCAGTAGATTATGGTGGGGGAAATATACCCCTATGCACGCCGCACGATATTCAACCGTATTTCTATTAAACACAAAATAATTGTTTATTATTATTTAACAATCGAAAAATGAGTATGTTCGTAGGAATTAAGATAGTTCGATTTTTTTACTACCACCTGATGGCAATCCTGTTAAGATGGGACCAGCAGTTCTCGAGATCGACTATTTCGGAAATTGATTTTTTTGGCGAAAATAGACGGAATTTTTGAAAAAGAAAAAAATACCACGTCATAGTAAATAGATGAGGCTACATTCTACAAAAGGCCCGAATTTTTTTCTTCAACGGTTTTCCGAGAAAAAAAATTCCCAAAGTCTGCTCTCTTCGCGGACCGGTCAAAAAACCGGTCCTTTTTTCATTTAACTCGCGATATTTCCTAAACTGCGGGACCTACGATTTTTAATTTTAGGTATGTTACGCAGAAATGACCACCGATTATGACAATCTTTACCCCAATTTTTGCGACGAAAACTTTCGGAGTACGAGCCTGCGAAAGTTTGATAGATAAGCATATTGAAACCAGGAGCGTTGTGGCAGTCTAACGGTTAAATGATCGACCTGCTGCAAGGTATCTAAAAATAGTGATAAATATCATAAATTTGCTATTGTTTTGTAAAAAAATGAAGCTATTTAGAACTATGACATTTGACTATTGAGAGGTTTTTTGATTTCTCCCCTTTTGACTGAATACCCAACCCAAGCAGCAATTTTAGACACATCGTCGACATTGTGTCGACACATAAGCCTGGACACGACACATTTTAAGGGCACAGTGTCGACCCCCTGCCCGCTATGTTTGGGAAATGTGTTCAAAGTGGTGACAGAAATGTGTATAATATGCCCAAAATGTACCCAAGTTAGTGTTCAAAATGCGTCTTTATTTGTACTAATATGTCTCCAGAATGTATCGCATATGTGCCGTATATGTTTCCAAAGTGAACGTTTAATGTGCTCAAATTGTTCCTATTTTGTTACCAAATAGATTTTCATCTGTCCATTATGTTCCTACAAGCAAATCTAATGGCGTATTCGTTTGGTAAAACTGGCGCGCACCAGAATTTGACCTTGAGTGCGTAATAAGTGCATAAATCGCACTAGCTTATTGTTAGTGCAAAAAGTGCACGTTCAATAGAACACGATGGAATGAAAATTTACCATAACTGTCATTCTAATCAAATTGTCAATAAGTATAAGTACATGTCAATTTTTAAAAGAACAAAATTTGTAATTTATATGATATTCGCTTTATTTAACTTTATCATCAATAACTAATAGTAATTATTTTTTAGTGGTCGAAATAATATTTTTCACATTGTGATATTATTTTATATGCTGTTCTTCTGGACAAACGAAAATGTTTTTTGAACTATAATAAAATATAGAGATCAGAAATGTATTGACAATATTGTAACTGTATTACATCTTCTTCAGAATAATTGTTAACAACATTCTTTATGAAATTATTAATTTTTGGTATCTTTTTCCTAAATTTTTTCAATACAAAATTCTCCTCCTCACTATCGCTGGATGATGTTAATAATTCCACTACCACTTCTTGATTACGACTATTCATATTGAAAACTATATTTCACTGACACTCGTACTTACTGACAAAACTCATGTCAAAAATTTTGCATTGACAAGTGCAAAATTCGATGCACTTTTTTTACCAATAGAACACAAAACACTTAATTTGACATAACCAATAGAACACGCTATTATGCACTAGTGCGCACCAGTTTTACCAATCGAATACGCCATAAGTGTGTCTAAAAAGCGTCGGTATTGTGTGCGTTAAATCAAGGTACAAAAGTGACACAAAAGAGTCTACTTTTAGTCGACGCAGCCTGACAGGGCACCATTGTGTGCTAAAATGCGTTTAAATAGGTACAAGTTACATTTTCCCTGGAAACGTTATGGAAGTATTGTCGACTCTAAATTAAACTGTTGTGTACTTTTTCTCACTTTAGTTGCAAATGAAAACTGCTAAGGTATTTTATACTGGCATGTTATAATTGAAGTTTTGCTATGTCTGAGGGTTCAAAAACATTGCGGGTTCAAATTTTCTCATAATAGTGTAATACCTTTAAATAGCGAAAGCACCTCAAAAATACTGATTATTGTTAACAAACTAAATAAATCAAAAATTTTTAGTTATTACAAATTTTAATATATGTCAGAAATTAATGTGGAGATATTTAGGGTGACACAAAAAACTTATTTTCTCGAATATTTATGTTTATTAACTCCAAATGTTGTAATTAAGAGCAAAATATAGATATCCGCCATTTTTTCCCATCTCGTTGGCACAACTTTTCAATGAAAATATGGCGGATTTAATGGTTGCGTCCAAATAGGAACATGTGTCCGATATTTAACCAATTATTCTCCGAAAATGGTTCAAAGTAACACAAGAAACATAAGGGCTATAATTTGGACTCGTGTTTCCAAAACTTAAAAGATATGCTGCCTAAAAGTGTCTATGCAGCCATTTAGATATATTGTAGTAACAACGGAGACCCGCGTCCGTTTTCAGACCGAAATGCGTCTAACTCCATTTCTAACGATCTGGCAGCGTTATCCATTACGCTCTCTTAAGCCCTTGCTGGTAAGTCTGTTCGGGGATCACTTATATGCCTCTCATCTCTATAGTATTCTCCAATACAAATACATTTTTTGCATCCATGGTAATGATTAAAATTCATAGTTCCTATAAAAGAATCATCCTTTATATTTAAAAAATGCATTAAAACTGACTTTGGGCACATTTATTTAAATGTGACTATACTAATCTTTAACATATGGTCTTGAAGGACTTTTACATATAAAACATCTTATTTTAATCTTTACCTTACAGCCATTTATTTCTACTCCATTTTGCAAGATTTCAAGTAGCTTCTCCACAAAGGGCGCCAAAAATAAGTGCAACTTTGGTTTATTTTCTCCACAATAAATAGCAATAATCATAGGATTAGTCCCAGTTGTGTTATAAATTTTAAACAAAATTGGCAAAAATTCAGCTTTTGAGCTGTTGTATAGAGGTAATCATGTGAACAATTATATGTTACGGCAACAATTTCGTTTAATGATTTCACATATTATTTAAACAAAACATAAAATTAAAAACTTATAACAACTATTTTTCAATCCTTTTTGAAAAAGTATAGGCAACATGATCAGGCAACATGATTTAATCTCAATTAGCATTTTAGATTCTTTTATTTTATGTTCACGTTGTCTTTGCCTTCCTCCTCGTTTTTCGTTTTCTAAAACACCAGTGTCGGTTACTTTATTCAGGGCTGTTCTGCACATTCTTTCAGATATGCCTAGGGTACTTAAGAACATTTTTTGCAGACAACGTGAGGCTTCTTATCCATGCTCAGTGCGTATTTCAAGGTATATTTTCTACGTGATTCATTTTTCGTTGTTGTTCGAAACTTATTTGAGACCTTAATATGTCTTATTAGAAATTCACGCTGCAGGTGAAGGTTACCAAGTGCGAAAAAACAGTGAATATGCATTTTCTCTGTTCTTCACTAATTTCGCAACACTCCTTGCCCTTTGTTTTACATACTACACTGTCACACCGTGTTTTCATGGTTCTAGCAGGAACTATTTTCTTTGTAGTAGAGCTGATGTACTCCTTACCTGAGAAAGAAATTTAAGAAGGTACTAGTGATATACCGGTAATATTGTTTTTCAAGATATACCTAAATTCCTCTGTTTTTTAGCAAATTTTTGCGCATTACTTCGTTGTGTTCGAGGTGTAACCTCTTCTCTATCCTCTCCTTCAACTACAAATTCCTCTTGGATACATTTTTGCTCTTTGCCATGCTCACAAGAATCTCTCTCCTCAATAAAATGACGGATACACAAAAGAACTTCGCATCGATGGCATGCCGCAAAAACTTCTCCTGTGCATTTGTGAGCTTCACAGATTCCAAATGGAGGGTCATCATCAGAATCATATATAGGAAATTCACTGATATCATCGCAGCTGTCGATTGGGTTAGTCCTTTCAGTCTCTTAAATTTATTGTATTTTGTGTTTGCTTTAGATTAGCTAGTGGTACATCATCTTCTGAATCAAAACTATGTGAATCCTCAGAGACCGTCTGAATGTCCAGAACTTTCCCGTAATACCACTTTTCAACGTAACACATCTTCACCGAACATCCCACTGTTAAATTTTTACAGTTTACGGTTTGTAATTCATTAGCAGCAACCACATTTTTACTATTGTCTGGCCACTGTACAAGTACATCCATTTTTTAATTTTATTATCATACAACACAGAGCACAATATGAGCGCGAATTATACCGTGAACACAATTGAACACAATATCAACAATCGTATGACAGATACGCCATATTTATGCTGTTGGCCAATTAAGCATGCTAGATTCACACATACCGTCGTAACTGACATACGTCAGTACGTGAGAAAAAATTAGAAAATATTAACACATACGACAGTACAAGATTAACGAATTCCTAGTATTGTGTTGGGAATTCAGATACGCCACTACGTGAGATGGTGTGGACGCTTTAAACCTACTTACTGCCAGTATATCTCATTTTTTCATTTTTTGCTAGATACGTCACTACGTGAGAAAGGGGACGATATGTGACAGTAAAACAGTTTAAAATTATATGTGTATTTACACACCTACCTATTTGATGTATTACATACACATTTATTATGCACATTTTTGCGGTAGAGATCAAAAACATTAAATCACTTTCACATACACCCCCGATTTTAAGCCACCCGACGCGATGATTCAAAATCGATATAAATTAGAAAAATTTAAAAGCAATTTTATATAGTGTTTACATACCTTTCTAATAAGGGTTTGTTTGAAATACTACATACTTTTTCATTGTGCGTATATACGGATTGACGTTTGGATCGCAAATCTTCGAATTTGGTTGTTTCTGATTTGTCAATAATACTAATTCAAGTTGAAGATTCTTGATCAAATGGTTACTACTCATTATATGGCCTTCGCACATTCCCAATTCAGTTGTTTTAATCGTTACTGCAGGAAGGTATGGGGTCAAATTTGCTTCTTGAAGTAAATGTATTGCTAAGGAAACGTCATATTTCGCCGCCTGAATTCTCCTTATATTGAGAGTTCCTGAGATTTGTGCAAGCAAAACTCTTAAATCGTCAATGCATATACAATATTTATGAATTGGATATCTATTGTTTTCTTGAGCCTCAAGATCAGCTGTTTTAATCGCTATTTCACTTTGCAAGCCTTCAATTATTTTGTGGCTTCTATAGACGTCAAGATTCAGAAGTTCATTTTGGAATGAATATTTCTAATGATATTATTTGTCAGGCTGAGGCGTCACCGACTCTAAAGTTTTGGAAAGTTGTTGACCCTTCTTTCTTTTGTAATATTGTCGCATAGAAGAGGTTGGGAAAATGCTTGTCTTCATACACATCCTTTTGTCCGGCGAAGTAATAATACTTTAAGGCTTCGGCTTCGTCGGCATTGACGCCAAGATCTGTAGCGGTATACGCCTTAAGTTGGTTCCAATGTTGTATGACATAGTTGGACTCATCTACTATGGCGCGCTTGGTATGTAGAAGAGTTTCGCCGTCCTCTGCAAATTGATAAGACAATAATATGCCCTTCATTCCGTTGTATTTCAATATCATTTTGGCCTGACTCATTATGCCAGACCGAGGTGAATTAGCCGATAATGGCACAGATCTAATAGTGTGTAAGAAGGGATAGAGTAGTAAAGCCCTTCGTGCTATAACTCTCTTTTCAAAGAAGGTACCTACAATCGTAAAATCAACGAAACTCATTGGAATAATGTGTTTTCTCAGTAATTCCACATTGCTGAGCAAGAGTTTTTGCTCGTGCCTTCATAAAGTCGTTAAGATGTCCTTGGGATGCCTTACAAAATGATGTTAATAAAAATAAAAGATGTTGGCAAAATAAGGAGTTGGATTCATCTCCTTTGTCTTCTGGGTAAGCTGATGGTGATAGGAACGAGACCTTTGGCTGTATTATTGACATCAGCTGCCGCCATTGCAAGGCTCTCGTATAATGTGTTTCAGAAGGCTTCTGGGACAAATCCCAATATTAAGTTTACATAATGCGAGACTATTCTTGATGTTAAAATATCATCTGCTGTGCTGAATTCTATCTCTGTTATAATGAATGGAGGTTCCGTATAGCCATGGTCCTTTCTACTGGTATGTCTCAATATAATTTCATGACCGTTAGAAGTAGGATATATCCATAAACTGGTTCTGTCATGTTCAGTATATAAGTTACGCTTCACGGCAAGTGGAACAAATTTTTAAAAAGAAAGAAGATTTGGATTTAACACTTTTATTGCTTTAGACTTTAGTTATAACCAAGTTAACAGTGGAATGACTTAATTAGAAGTGAGTTGCTAGAGCAAGTCACAGCGGCCTTTTATACTAATTACTTATCGGTGTTTACGCCGAAAGAAACCTTCTAGAAGCTTCCCATTGTTCTCCGATGTGCAGGTGTTCTTATTTACCGTTTCTTGGAAGATAAGTAGGTGTCATGTTCTATTTTTATAGATGAGTCATAGGTGGTGCAACATAACTCCTCCCCCGTTAGATTGAACGTTCTCCCGAACGGTCCTATTTTCTTGATATTGTTTTAGCCGATTAAGTAAATCAAAACGTTTAAATATTAAGTACAATATAATTATTACAATCATTATAATTATTACATACGTTTTAATTGACATTTTTCTAGATTCAAACTCAAATTCATAAAATCTATTTACATTTTCGTTTACATAATTTGTTAAATTCTTTAGTAATATTCTCGGCTCTTTTACAATGGTAATGTTTTCAATTTTAATCGGAAGTAAAGAATCTTCTAGAGTATCACTCGTTTTATAATAATTTTGAATAATTAAATCTTTAATTTCATATTTACAATTATTTAAGTTCAATATTTTGTATAAACCCTTTATGTTCCTTACTTTAGTCAATTTTTCACAAGTTTCTTTAATTTCAACATTTTCTCTAGCAACTATTATTATTATATCCGAATATTCGATTACTTCTACCGGATTGATTATTACTTCATGGAAATCACAATAATCAATATTTCCATGTGTTATAATATTTAATTCACATCTTTTCTTGTTGTATCTATTAATCTGGTTATAACATAAATAATTATTTTGGAATACATGATTACATTTATTATTCATTAAGAAGTATGAATTATCATTAGCAGCTATAAAACGGGCTTCGGGCTCGATTTGCGCGAAAATATCATTTATAGGTGTGGGTGACGGATAGAACTCATAGTACTGATATACCTGATTATCTATGAGCGGGACGCGAATAATGAAAATGAATTTATTGTATTTTTGATAAGCTTTTACTGTGATTAATGATTCTATCAAGTAAAAGTTTTCTTTTAGAATTTCAAAAGGGAATTTATGATTTTTGTCCAAATGTACTGCTTTTATTTCTCTAATTAATTGTTCAGGAGTGATTAACAACGTGTGCAATATATGTCTTTTAGCCAAATCTATTATTGCTATTATATCTTGTAATCTATTATTGAAATCTTCCAAATACTGAATTTGTCTGCTAATCACTTTTTGCTCTAACATTTCTTTAGTTATGTTTTCAATCACAATATTCATTTGGTAAAAGTTCTTATTAATTCTTTCGTTTGTTTCATTTAAATATTTCACCAAATTAGAAAATTCATTATTCAGTTTGAAATTTGATTTTGCTAATTGCTGAATCATTCTATCATATCTTTCAGCATCTTGTTGATCTAAATTTCCAGTTATTACCTTTATGATACTTCCTAATCCATTAATAATACCTCTTTTATTTCTATGTAACAAATTTAAAGTGCTCATTTTATGATCTATTTCTTCTTTTAAGAGCTTTAATAAATTAATTTCTGTTACTTTAGTTTTGCTAATGATATTTCTATACATAGCTTTGTAATCGTTATATAATGTTAATACATTTTCTAAATCTATTTGAGTGAATAACTCAAAATTTAGTTTAGTATTATAAGCTAAACCTATTCTAATCGGTAATATTCCGGCGGGGTTTATTATCTCTTGGCGTTCGGACTGGCATCTTCCGATGATGCACCTGAAATGTTTGGTCGAAGTTTAAGTTCTTTTATATGGATGATTTTGGTTTTTAATTTAGTTTTTGGTCCAGGTTTTAATTCTACTTTGTTGTTTCCTAATATCTTAGTTACTAAATAGGGACCTTGATAAATTGGTTTCGATTTGTTTGTAATTTGTTGTGTTTTCCAGTAAACTTGTGTTCCAATTTGAATTTCGGGATTAGATTTATTTTCGTTTGCTTTTAAAATAACTTTTTCTTTATTTCTTAATTGAGTTTTGATATTTTCATAAAGGAATTTAGTTAAATTTTTGTGTTTTTCTACATAATCATCATAACATTTTTGTTCATAAGCTATATTTACTGGATCTGTAGATTTTGTTCTCCCATATAAAATTTCAAAAGGAGTATACTTAGTTTGTGGGTCTATTGTCGAGTTATAGGCGAGAATGGCTCTTGTCATTAAAATTTTGTTATTTAAATCTTTATTCATTAGCTTTAAAATTCGAAAGTGTTCTATTAATGTTGAATGTAATCTTTCTACCGGGGAATTTGATTCATGATGACCGGCTGTGCCAAAATGGACACTTATGTAATTTTAATAATTCTTCAATTATTTTATTTTTAAATTCTTTGCCATTATCGCAAACTATCTTTTTCGGGGAACCAAACTTACCAAAATAATCTATTAGTCCATCAGCTATTGTTGTAGCGTTTTTATCGTTTACTTCATATGCTTGGGCAAATTTAGAAAATTTATCTATTATGGTTATAAAAAGCGTGTTATCAATTCTAAATAGATCAAGATGGACAATTTGCATTGGTTCGGTAGGTGTCTCGGTCATTTGTAAAAGAGTTTTAGGAGGATTACGGTCATATTTCGTTTTTTGACAAATTTCGCATTCATTTATTAGCCTTGCTACCATTTGCTGAAGATTTTTCCACGAATAATTTCTTTTTATTCTCTCTATGGTTTCTGTTATACCTCTGTAATTCGTTTTTCCTTCGTGATTATTCTTTATGATTTCTATCTGTCTCTCTTTTTCTTTTACGATTTCTACTCTTTTCATACATCTAATTAGTTTTAAACTGCCTCCTTTAAATTTCTCAATGTATACCCTAGTTATCATTCGATAAATTTCGTCTCCATAATAAAGATAACAGGTTCGTTCGTTACCGTATTCTTTCAAAATTCGGAATATTTCATTATATGCATCATTCCTATTTATATGGCAAATGTAAATTCTTTTCTGACCTAATGTTATATCAACTGTTGTAGGTAGATTATGTGAATAGAAAAAGAATTGTACTGGCTTAGTATCTATCGGTTCTTCACTTATTGGAATCGGGTTTTCATGTTCTGAGTTTTCGCTACTGTGTAAACTATCTAATTTCGAACCTGTTGTTGCGCAATTCGAAATTTTATCTAAGGCATTTATTTCTATTCTGCTTAATGCATCGGCATTAGTATTTGTTTTTCCCTTTTTGTAAATTATTTCATAATCGAATTCTTGTAAATAAATTTTCCACCTTTGTAATTTTAAATTCTGATCTTTAAGTTTATGAATCCAAAGTAAAGGTTTATGATCTGTTACTAAAGTAAATTTTGTACCGTATACATAAGGTCTAAATTGTTTACATGCGTATACTATTGCTAATAATTCTTTTTCAATCGTAGAATATTTGACTTCTGATTTCGATAAGGTTCGTGATGCATAAGCTACCGGCCTATCTGATCCTAATTTTCCTTGACTAAGTATTGCACCGATTGCAAAATTACTCGCATCAGTCGTTATTATAAATGGTTCTTCGAAATCTGGATATTTTAAAATAGGATCATTGCAAAGTAACGTTTTGCATTTTTGAAAGCAATTTTTATATTCTTCATTAATGATTACTTGCTGATCGTTCGATAGACACTTAGTTAATGGTTTAACGATTTTAGCGTAATTTTTGATAAATTTCCTATAATAGCCTAATAATCTTAGGAATGATTTTACTTCAGTTTTTGTTTTTGACATCGGATATTTCTTTATTGCCTCTATCTTACTTGGATCAGGCTTTACACCTTGACTTGTTATCAGATGTCCTAAATATTTTAATTCTTTTCTGATAAATTCACATTTATATAGTGAAATCTTTACTCCATTTTCTTTTAGTCTTTGAAAGACTTTTTCTAATCTTTCTTTATGTTGTTGTAATGATGTTGAAAATATTACTATATCGTCTAGGTATACATGGCAGATTTCATCTGTTAACCCTCTCAAGATATTATTCATTGCTCTTTGAAAAGTTGAGGGTGCATTGCATAAGCCAAAAGGCATTCGATTAAATTCATACAGTCCTTGATCAGTTATGAACGCTGTCTTTTCTCTGTCTTGCTCTCTTACTTCAATTTGATGATACCCTGATGCTAGATCTAAACTCGTAAAATAATTTGCTCGACCTAATTTATCTAAGATTTCATTTATATTCGGTAAAGGGTATTTATCTTTAATCGTTTTCTCATTTAGCCTTCTATAATCTATTACTAATCTCCATTTTTGTATTCCACTAGCATCTAGCTTTTCTGGGACTAAACTTATCGGAGATGACCACGGAGAGTTACTTTTTCTTATTATCTTTTGATTTAGCATTTTATCTATCTGTCGTTTAATCTCTAGTTTTTGACTATAAGACTTTCTATATGGCTTTTGATAAATAGGTGTTTCGACTTTTAATCTTATCTCGTGTTTAACTTTTGAATGAAATGTTAAGGGTATGTTATCACTATGTATTATATCTTTATATTTATAGACCAATTCTTTGATCATTTTTGATTCCTCTGAATTTAAATGAGAGAGCCTTAATTTTTCTTTTATAGTTTTGAACTGTATTTCCTTAATTTCTTGAGGTGTCAATTCTGTGTTGTTATTTTCATAATTTTTAGGAATATCTTCCAGCTCTAAAGGTTCGCATTTGAATTTCACTGGATATTCATTAAAGTTTGTAATTTCGACTAATGTTTCGTAATTATTTACATTAACTAACGCATTTGGTATTTCCACTCCTTTAACTATTACTTTGTAAGACATAACATATTGCCCATCTTTTTTTTGAACCGGTACTTTAAAGATTTGCCGCGTTCGAGGCTGAACCGTTATAATTGGGTTATTGGTATAAAAAGGAATATTTGCAAATGGAGTTTCTAAAATTTTGTTTTTGAAATCTATTTTTGATCCAGACCATTGGAAATAGCCACTACCTATTATTCCATCATATTTGACCGAAAAATCTATTACCGCGAATTTATATAAATTATAAGGGTCGTTAAAAGTAAGTAAACTTGGGATATGAATTTTGTACTCATTTCTAGTTACTCCATGCATTGTTTGGACATAATATGGTTCATAATAAACGTAATCTTTAAAATATTGCTCAACTAGTCTGCTTGAAATCAAAGAAATTGAAGCGCCACTATCTATTAAAAATTTTGCATTGTCTAATTCAGGTAAAATTATGTAGGGCAATTTATTTGGATTTTGAATGTTAACTTGATAAGTCTCTAATTTTCCGAGGCTTCTTTCCGAAAAACCAGGTTTTCTAAATCATTTCCTTCTTCAATTTCTACTTTATCTATTTCACTGTCATTAACGGTTAATTTGATTTCTTTATAGTATTTATCATTTTCCTCGTCATAAATTATACTTTCATCGTCATTTTCATCTAACTCTTGAAAATGCACATCTGTTCGAGGTCTTTTTCGTATCCGAGAATAACTTTGTGACTGATCAATATCCATCGGTTTAGGATAATTTCTAAATGAATCTGATTTTTCAAAATTATTTGGATTCCTAACCATTATTGGTCGATTATTGAAAGGATTACGCGAGGTTACAAACGGTTTTTGATTCATTGCGAATGGCTTTGAATTTATGTTCTGATTTAATCTTTGATTCAAATTTTGATTTTGATTACTACTACTTAAAGGTATATAAATGGGTTTATAAATGACTTTCTGTTCTTTTGACTGTTCTTTAAGTTTTTCAAAATTTTCTGGTATTATGTGTTTTACTTTTATGGAATTTCTGACATTTAGTTGTGTTGTTTGATTACACAGATAAAGCCAATTTTGTCTTTCTAATACATGCGCCATTGCCTTTTCTAACGTATCGGGTGTTTTGTTGTATATATACTCGCCATAATCAGAAAATTTCATTAAATTTCTTAAATAGGTTTGTAACGCCGTATTTTTGTACAAATGAGCTTTCAATAATTTTCCTTTGCCATTTTCAAGCGTTTTAACTTTGGTTAATAAAATATTTAATGAATCTTTTATCCTATTACCTAATGAATACGGATTTTCGTCTTTGCAAGAAGTAATTTGCATGAGATCGCTCAAAAGGCAATCTTCGCTTCTCTGATCTGAGTAGTTAAGTTGTAAACATGTTTTAATATCATACCACGTTGCCAATTCTCTCGAAGCAATTAAATTTTGCGCTTCACCAATAAATTTGCCTTCAATAATTTTTATAAAAAAGGGTTAATCGGATCATTTAAATTCTGTGAGTTAAAACAGGTTCTAATTAAATCTTCGCATGCCTCAATGAATAGAGGTAATACTATCGGATTACCGTCAAAATTTCGAATAACATTGACTTCAGACGGGGTTATTGAAGCTCGCGTGTAAGGCATTTTACTAATTGATCGTTCGTTCGAGTTCCACTCAAGATAAACAAGTTTACAATTGTCAATTCCGGGATAAAATTGAAACGTCAGCTATTACTGTATTAAAATTAACTTACAGGCTAAGGATGACTAGAATTTTCATTTAAGTTATTGTTTGTTGTTGCTTGTTGTTGTTTGTTGTTGGCTCGGGGAAATGTGATCCACTGGCCAGGGGAAGTCTTCGGCACTTAGGAAACAGATCCTCTCGTCCCTGGGGGCTTGATGCCACTCGCCAATGTGAGAGTTTGGGCACCTTGAATTCACCCAATTAGAGCCACCACTTGGTTGCGTCAACTGGTCCAACTGTTTAAAGTCTTCAGGGATGTTAAGTCCTCTTCGCTCTTTCCTAGGTAGGTGTGTGTTCGGCGAAGAATTGAAATTCACCAACCAGATAGATTTTCTTCGAGTAGTATCTTCCAGTTGTCCAACACTATCCTACTGACTGCGCCAGTTACGCTTCACGGCAAGCGGAACAAATTTTTAAAAAAGAAAGAAGATTTGGATTTAACACTTTTATTGCTTTAGACTTTAGTTATAACCAAGTTAACAGTGGAATGACTTAATTAGAAGTGAATTGCTAGAGCAAGTCACAGCGGCCTTTTATACTAATTGCTTATCGGTGTTTACGCCGAAAGAAACCTTCTAGAAGCTTCCCATTGTTCTCCGATGTGCAGGTGTCCTTATTTACCGTTTCTTGGAAGATAAGTAGGTGTCATGTTCTATTTTTATAGATGAGTCATAGGTGGTGCAACATAACTTATATAATACATATATATATATATATATATATATATATATATATATATATATATATATATATACATATATATATATATATATGGCGCATAATCAAATAATATGGCGCGAACCTACTACGATATTTAGAGATTTTCTGAACATAAAATTTTGGGCACTACTGCATAATCGTTGAATTTCTCGAAATGGGTGCATGATAGGACATCGTATGTTAGTAACTTTTTTTGTATTTTTGTCTAAGCATTCCAATTTTGAGATCGGATTTTCAAAAAATTATCAAGAAAAAAAATACGGGACTTTAAATGTACACCTTAGCCTCAGTACCAAAACCTGTTCATCGCAGATCATTTTGGTTACCATCATCATCTTTCTTATGTAAATAATAGGGGATGTTCCAAAATTCAACATCCTGCTCCGTAGGATAAGTCAAATAATTCAAAAAAAAACCGCACCATGAGTATCAACTTTAAAGAGCTGCAGCTTCTTCGGGAAGCATTCCCGGACACATGTTCATATGAACTTTTCTTCATATTTTTTGCTGTAGAATTACCCCCTTTAGTATACGAACGTTATTTCCGGACACCTGTATAACTTTATTAGTTCATTTAATATAGTGTTTAAGAATAGTTATAGAATTTAGTGTTTGAAATTCTAGTGTTCCGTTTCAAACTTTAGTAGGTACATTTTTTATTCATATTTGGAAAGGTCTTAATTAACTAAATTTACGGTCCTAATTAAACATTTTCTGGCCCTTCAAGCCGGATTGCTTGTATTAGTGCTAATTAAGACTTTTCAATTGACACTTTTCGCGTGGTTACGAGTACATTTCCGGTTCGTAAAAATGCCTACGGAAGGCGAGCTAAATCCTTTGTTCGAACGACAGAACGATTTAATCGGTAACGTGTCCAGAACAATTACTAATTTACGGAAATTAGGACAGGCTAAGTGGACTCGCGGTACCCTTCAAACAAGGGTCGAGCGTCTCGAAATTAATTGGGGAGAGTTTATTGACAATCATAAAAATCTAGTAAAATACAAAAACGATTACGCTGATACAATGTATTTCTCCGAAGACTTATTTTCTACGTGCAAGGAAGATTACATGACGGCAAAAGCGTTTATTCTCGACGCAATGGTTCCATCAGCTATTGAAAATGCTCAAACTAACATAGCTCCGATTCCGGAAGTACGTGCGCCGAGTTCTTATTCGCGTCAGCTCCCTAAAATACAGCTGCCCACTTTCGATGGCGATTATCGTAATTGGTCCCAATTTCGCGATTTATTCTTTTCCATGGTTAACTCCAACAACGATATCTCCGACGTGGAAGAGTTCCATTACCTGAAAATGAGCTTAATTAACGAACCTGCTCAACTTTAAAAAAACTTATTGGTTACCGGAGACAATTTCAATCGCGCGTGGACATTATTAGTTGAACGATACGAAAATCGCCGTGTGTTAGTTGATGGGCAATTGTCGCTTCTATTCTCGGCGCGTTCTCTTAAATTCGAATCGGCTTCCGAATTGAAGAGACTAATTGGTGAAGTTAAAGAGGCGTTTTGAGCGTTGCGATCACTCAGTTGCCCGGTGCAACATTGGGATTACGTAGTCTATTACATAGTCTATATGTTGGTCCGAAAATTAGATACCGAAACACTTAAAGACTGGGAAAAATCCATCGGCAATAAACGAGATCCACCCATCTTCGAGGAGTTAGAAGATTTTTTAGTCGGTCGCATTCATACCCTTGAAGCCATCGAAAAGTTCGCGTCCTCTAAAAAACCGCACGCAAGTTCTTACAAAGTTTGAAGTGTAAAATCGCACGGTGCTTTGTCTCAAAGTACTATTAACTGTAATCTATGTGGGAGCGCTCATTACATATCTACTTGTCAAAACTACCTCTCGAAAAGCCCTGTTCAACGTTCGGAATTCATACATTCGCGGGGACTTTGCTTTAATTGTCTCGGACCACATACCTTTCGCAAATGACGCGTTTCAAAACGTTGTCGCGTCTGCCGAAAACCTCACCACACAACGCTGCACGAAGCCCCACCGATAGCACGTTCATTCAACTCAAACTCGCAACATTCAAAACAAGAAGCAATTAGTCAAAATGTTCAACCCCAACCAAGCTCATCTGACGCGCATCTTACAACCTCCAGTCACCTCTTGCATTCTCATCGCATTCATACTCCGGTGCTCCTGGCGACTGCGCTGGTAAGGATCGCGTCCCCTCGAGGTGATTCCATCATGGTTCGAGCCCTGATTGACCAGGGATCTGAGGTCTCTTTCATTGCTGAATCACTGGTTCAACAACTTCGACTCCCGCGACGTTCAGCAGCTATCCCGATCTCCGGTACTGGTTCTCAGCGAACCAGTGTATCTAACGGAATAGTTACAATTAGACTTTTTTCGAGAATTAACCGCTTTCTATCATTTAATGAAGACACTTTAGCGCTACCTAAACTAACCGCGTACTTACCTCAAAGACAATCTCTTCAGCTGCCAGACGAACTTGCTGATTTACCGCTTGCTGATCCCGAGTTTACGTCCTCGCGGAAAATCGAACTAATTCTAGGCGTAAACCTTTATTCAAAAATCATTCAACAAGGAGTCATTAAAGCCAAAGGTAATAGCTTGATTGCTCAGCAAATTAATGAAACGATTCTGGATAATGGAAGAAATAACTGTTAGCGAGCCGTGTGTGTTCCCTGACGAGCGCGAATGTGAGGAACACTTTAACAAAACTTACTTTCGTAAAGAAAACGGACGTTTCGTGGTTCGGTTGCCGTTTCGAGAATCTCCGTCCGCTCTAGAATCTTCTTACATGACAGCTATTCATATGTTTCATAAGATGGAGTTACAATTTTCCCGGAACGAACAATTTAAAGATGAATGCCGGAAATTCATGCACGAATACCTAGAGCTCAAGCGCATGGGTGGAGTTCCAACCGAATTAAATAAGCAACACTACCACCTTCCTCATCACGGTGTCATTCGCGAAACGAGTTCTACTACTAAACTGCGAGTGGTTTTTAACGATTCGCAAAAGACCTCTTCGGGCGTTTCACTCAACGACTGCTTGTACACCGGTCCGAAGCTTCAAAATGAACTGCTTGATGTTCTCCTTCGGTGGAGACGACATCCCATCGCGTTCGCGTGCGATTTGGAAAAAATGTATCGCCAAATCGAAATTCACCCTGATGATCGTCCTTTTCAAAATATTGTTTGAAGACAGGATCCATCAAATTTTCTTCAAAGCTACGAACTTAATACAGTAATTTACGGTTTATCATGCGCGCCGTACTTAGCCATTCGGTGTTTCCATAAATCAGCCGAAGAAAACCGTAACGCGTAGCCGCTCGGTTCCGCGATTGTTCTTCTTGATACTTACGTGGACGATATAATCTCGGACGCTGATAACGTTGATGAAGTTCAGGAAATTATTTTCCAACTAAACCAAACATTAAACGCGGGTTATTTTAATGCTCGTAAATGGATTTCCAACAATCCCGATGCTCTTCATTATTTACCTCCGGAAGTTTTATCGAAGTCCAACACGTTCGCTCTTGCTGACGAAAATTCTCCTCGCGCATTGGGCCTATTATGGAATAATTCGGACGATAATTTCGTATTTAATATCACAACATTATATAACAACGCAAAAAAATTACTAAGCTCGAAGTTTTAGCATTCATCGCCCGTGTATTCGATCCCCTCGGATGGCTTGCTCCGGTTCTGATTGTAGCAAAAATTTTCATGCAAGACCTCTGGACTCGTAATCTGAACTTGGACGATAACTTACCGCACGACCTCGAACTTCAATGAAAAAATTTCCTTAATGACTTCCGCTGTATTTCGTCTATTCGCGTGCCCAGGTAGCTCGGTATTTCCGGTGACTCTCATTCGGTCGAGATACACGGTTTCGCCGACGCATTTATGAGCGCATTTGACGCGGTTCTTTATATACGCGTATGTTTAAATAACCAAGTGCGGGTTTCGTTGGTTATCTCTAAAACTAAAGTGTCGCCTCTTAAACGCGTTACGATCCCGCGTCTCGAATTGTGCGCCGCGGTGCTTTTAGTTCGGTTGGTGAAACGCGTTCAAACAACGTTGGAGATCAGCCATCTTCTGTCCATCTCTGGAGCGACTCAACAGTGACCCTCTCCTGGATCTCCAGTCATCCCTCTAAGTGGAAGGACTTCGTTCGTAATCCCGTGACTGAGATCCATGAACTCCTTGGCGCTCATTGGCACTACGTTCCGGGGCCAGAAAACCCAGCAGACCTCGCTTCACGTGGGCTTTCTCTTCGAAAATTACAGAGAAACTCTTTGGTGGTCTGGTCCGGAATGGCTACGATTCCCTCCATCCCAATGGCCCTCATTACGACCACCCTCAGGCGACGAGATGGACCTGGAGAAGCGTTCGGATCCGAATTCAAACACCTCAACTATCACCGAGGCGGGCTGGTACCTAAAAAATAAATATTCGTCCTTGAACAAGCTGTTAAAAATAACTGCTTGGTGTAATCGAGTTTTCATGAAAAGCAATCGTGATTCTATTTCAGGCATTTTATCGCCGGAAGTAATTGAAAGTTCTCTTATGTTTTGGGTTCATGAGTGCCAACAGATTCACTTCGTTGAAGAAGTCAATCTTCTTAAACGAGAAAGCGTTCTTCCACGGTTCAGCCCACTTTATCGACTCACACCCTTTCTTGAAGGCAACGGATTTCTGCGGGTCACTGGTCGACTTCGATTTGCCAACCTCGATTGGGACGAGAGGCACCCTCTCATCCTACCGAAAAACTCCACTCTCACCCGGCTCATCACCGATTAACTTTACATGGAGAGACTCAACTTACCTTGGCGTCCATTCGGAAGCGGTTCTGGATCGTTGGCGGCCGCGTCCCGGTCCGGTCCTTCATTCGTCGATGTATGGTGTGTGCGAAACAGCGAACTATCTCAAGCCAGCAACTCATTGGTCAACTGCCACCTCCGCGCGTTCTTCCATCCCGCCCTTTTCTACACGCCGGAGTAGACTACGCTGGACCCTTTTACCTCCGAACACTTCGGGGACGTGCTGGTAGGACCTACAAAGGTTATCTCATTCTGTTTGGTTGTCTAGCTACTTCAGCCCTTCATTTGGAGGTTACTACCGACTATTCAACCCAGGGCTTCCTCGCAGCCTATCGTTGCTTTGCCGGACGACAAGGCGTCAATAATACCTTATACAGCGACTGCGGAACAACCTTGTCGGAGCGGATAGAGAGCTTCGTACCTTATTTTCGGCTGCATCCAAGGACTGGCAGCACTTGGCTCATGTTCTCAGCGGTGTCGGAACGAGATGGAGATTTAACTCACCATCAGCACCTCATTTTGGCGGAAAATGGAAGGCTGGAGTAATATCAGTTAGTCACCTTCGCAAGGTCATCGGATCAACTTTATTAACTTACGAAGAATTTTCCTCGGTGCTAGTTCAGATAGAGGCCCTTATGTGCACTTTCCGATGACCCTAACAGCTACGAAGCCCTTACTCCAGCCCACTTTCTGGTAGGCGGTTCCCTATCTTTCGTGCCTCAGCCGTCCCTTGCCGAAGAGAAGTTTTCCCGACTGTCCGCTGGCTACTCCTTCGGCGCATGGTCGAGGATTTCTGGACAAAATGGCAAAAATTCTACTTACAATCTCTTCAATGTGGAAATAAATGGTTTGAAGAAAAAAACTTACCGTCTGTGGGACAGCTGGTGCTCATCAAGGACGAATGCCTACCACCTTCCAAGTGGGCTCTAGCACGAATAACACACATCCACCCTGGAGCCGATGGACGCGAGAGAATCGTTACGTTAAGGACCGCTTCTTCCATGCTTACTCGACCGATCGTGAAGTTATGCGCATTACCGGACACGGAAGTAACGCCTTAACTTGTTTCTGTATTTTCATTTATTTTGTATTTCGTGTTGCCTACATGTAGGCAACGCCCGGCGGAAATGTTTAAAGTTTAAGTAGTTCAATTTCATTTTTAATTTTCTTTCTTTTTATTACGTATGTTTTCAATTGTTTATTCTGTATTTGTTATTTCATTTTAGATTCGTTTTATTGTTAATTTTACTTTTCGTATGTCCTGTATATTTATTTTCGTATATCATAACAAGTTCTCCTTTCTTTTTATATCCCCAAATTTATTTTAACCCGGTTGCAGTATTTACGTACGTTACACGTAAGTAACGGAGTACTTAAGTAACGCTGTACTGATACTTACCAGTATCAGTATACTGGTATATACCGGAAAATGTACTTGTAGTCTTCTTTCTTGTTCGATTTGTCGAAGACTTGGTGATGGAAATATGTAAGACGCCTGGACACGTCTACGGACACTACTTCCCCTGCATCTACTAGATCCAGCTCAATCAGCATTCCCACTGCCTTGGGAAACGTCCAAGTGATGGCCGGTTCTCGGTCTTAAATTGTATGGGGATAGAACCCCCTGTTGGTTCTTCCGGAACGGAACCTAGAGAACCCCCTCTTTACAAACATGTATTTGACTCTTGTCGTCGTAAAGAATAATGGGAAACTCCACCACTCGCCGATGAGGTACGATCTAAACCTCCACTTTGTGATCCTACATGTAAACTTCCACTTCGTGACCCTTCACGTGAACGTAATTCTTCATGTAAACTTCTTACTGATCCCTCATATGAACGTAATCCATGTAAGCTACCGCTATCTTCCTGAAAACGACGTGGTACTGCATGTACTTCAGCCGTTACTACTTGTTCATATGAACGCAGTGGTACTTCTAGTGAAGAACTCGAGGAAGTTTCATCATATAATGGGACAATGGTTCTGTGCGTACGTTGTAAGCTTGGTAGTGGTGTCGGTTGTACAACAGAGCGAAGCTTGTCGGCACACAGGACGAAAAGTTCGTAAAACACCTCTACGAACACATACCACAAAGCACGAACCCCACTGGTTATTCCATTGATGATGACTCTTCCCGGCGATTTAAAAAATACAATAACGATAGAGAAAATTCTCGGAGCCATGGTTTAATCAGTAATAAAAATCAGTAACGCGTAAGGAACGCTGCAGTATATACGTTGCAGCGTACTTTAAAAATGGAAAAATGAACAAAAAAAAATAAGTAAATTTTAATATAATATAGGTACTTATTTAATTAAAGTCATGAAATTATTTTGTTTATAGATCAATTGTTAGACCGAGTTGCAGAGGCAACAGATATTTCGTGGAAATACCGAGCCACCTGGGCACTCGAATCGAAGAAACACCGCGGAAGTCGCTAAGGAAAATTTTCCATTGAGGTTCGAGGTCGTGTTGTAAGTTATCATCCCAGTCGAGATTACGAGTCCAGAGGTCTTGCATGAAAATTTTTGCTACAATCAGGACCGGAGTAAGCCATCCGAGTGGATCGAATAAACGGGCGATGAATGATAAAACTCCGCGCTTAGTAAATTCTTTAGCGTTGTTAAATAATGTTGTAATGTTAAATACGAAATTGTCGTCCGAATTATTCCATAATAGTCCCAATGCGCGAGGAGAATTTTCGTCAGCAACATCGAACATGTTGGACTTCGATGGAACTTCCAGCGGTAAGTGACGAAGAGCATCGTGATTGTTGGTAATCCATTTACGCGCAGTAAAACAACCCGCGTTTAATGCTTGATTTAGTTGGAAAATAATTTCCTGAACTTCGTCAATGTTATAGGCGCCTGAGATTATATCGTCCTCGTAGGTATCGCGAAGAAGAACCACGGAACCGAGCGGCTGCGCGTTGCGGTTTTCTTCGGCTAATTGCTTCTTGATTGTCATCACTAGAGTACCCTAAGTAGACGTCGTCATCTTCAGAGTCATCATTCAAATCAATTACAAATTGATCGCTCAGTTCGTCCATAATCTTTTTTCGGATGTATTGTTTTTCTATTTCTTCTACATGGCGACATATTGCTGCCCATTCTTCAGTTGTCACATTATTAAATTCTTCTCTAGCTAATACTTCAACATGCTTTAAATTAAACGTTAAATTTCTTGAAGCTACTAGGTTTTTGACGATACCCCAAATCTTTTTGATGGGATTTAGTTCTGGGTCGTATGGTGGTAATCGTAGGACTGATTGTGAGTGACCATGCCTTCGGAATGTATCATCAATTTGGTAGTGGACATGTTAAGGTTTGTGTAATTTTATTAACTTGTAGAGTTCCGGTTTTGGAAAGTCTGTCATACCTTATGTTTCTCTCATCAAGCCGCTGAGTCGTTTCTATTTTCTTACTAGCGCTTGTGGGATGTTTAACTGCCAACACATTGTGATAGCTGGGGTTGGTTACTACAACCACTGATTTGTTTGACAAACTAGGAATCAAATACTCGTCCAACCACTTTGTATAATTTGCGTAATTCATCTCATCATGGTAATCAACACTTTTTTGACCCGATTTGAATGTTAGCAAGGCATTTTTCACAAAATCTCCCTTAAATCCAGCATGAACTATTATTAACCTCTTTCCTTTTGATATGGGTGATCTAAATCCCTATTCAGAGTTATCTGTCCACGCAAATGGAGTTGTATGGCCAGCATGTATATAAGTTTCGTCTAAAAATAATGAGAATGATACAATTGTATAGATGTTTGTATGATGTCAATTTTACCTGTATATACAATATGACGACCTTGTGCACGATAAGTGGCCAACATCCTAATAAAAGCTGATCGTTGTTCTTTGATGTCAGACCTCTCCATCAAAGTTCTAGGATTATCTGTTGTTCTTTTCCACCTTTAAGAGTTATGTTAAAAATAGATAAGAATAACAATTGAAAAGACATACCGGAATCCCATCTTTAGCAATAATGTTCGAAAAGATGATAATTTTCCTGTAAATTGAATGGTTTCATCACCCTGGATTTTATTAAAGATTGCTTTTATAGTAGGCCGTTTTTTTAATGGTAGGAAAGTTGTAAATTATTCTTCGAATTGCTTCTTCTCCAAAGTTGTCAACAGTTGATCTCGGGGAAGTTTTTGGTAGTTTAACCACGGACTTCTCTTGATTTTCTTTATCCGCTTTTTGTTTTATAATTCTTTTTACAGTAGTTCGCGAAATATCTATTGCCTCTGCAACTCGGTTTAAAAATTGACCTATAAACAAAATAATCTCATGACTTTAATTAAATAAGTACCTATATTATATTAAAATTTACTTATTTTTTTTGTTCATTTTTCCATTTTTAAAGTACGCTGCAACATATATACTGCAGCGTTCCTTACGCGTTACTGATTTTTTTTACTGATTAAACCATGGCTCCGAGAATTTTCTCTATCGTTATTGTATTTTTTAAATCGCCGGGAAGAGTCATCATCAATGGAATAACCAGTGGGGTTCGTGCTTTGTGGTATGTGTCCGTAGAGGTGTTTTACGAACTTTTCGTCCTGTGTGCCGACAAGCTTCGCTCTGTTGTACAACCGACACCACTACCAAGCTTACAACGTACGCACAGAACCATTGTCCCATTATATGATGAAACTTCCTCGAGTTCTTCACTAGAAGTACCACTGCGTTCATATGAATAAGTAGTAACGGCTGAAGTACATGCAGTACCACGTCGTTTTCAGGAAGATAGCGGTAGCTTACATGGATTACGTTCATATGAGGGATCGGTAAGAAGTTTACATGAAGAATTACGTTCACGTGAAGGGTCACGAAGTGGAAGTTTACATGTAGGATCACAAAGTGGAGGTTTAGATCGTACCTCATCGGCGAGTGGTGGAGTTTCCCATTATTCTTTACGACGACAAGAGTCAAATACATGTTTGTAAAGAGGGGGTTCTCTAGGTTCCGTTCCGGAAGAACCAACAGGGGGTTCTATCCCCATACAATTTACGACCGAGAACCGGCCATCACTTGGACGTTTCCCAAAGCAGTGGGAATGCTGATCGAGCTGGATCTAGTAGATGCAGGGGAAGTACTGTCCGTAGACGTGTTCAGGCGCCTTGCATATTTCCATCACCAAGCCTTCGACAAATCGAACAAGAATGAAGATTACAAGTACATTTTCCGGTATATACCAGTATACTGATACTGGTAAGTATCAGTACAGCGTTACTTAAGTACTCCGTTACTTATGTGCAACGTACGTAAATACTGCAACCGGGTTAAAATAAATTTGGGGGATATAAAAAGAAAGGAGAACTTGCTATGATACACGATAATAAATATACATAATAATATACAGCACATACGAAAAATAAAATTAACAACAAAACGAATCTAAAATGAAATAACAAATACAGAATAAACAATTGAAAACATACGTAATAAAAAGAAAGAAAATTAAAAATGAAATTGAACTACTTAAACTTTAAACATTTCCCCCGGGCGTTGCCTACATGTAGGCAACACGAAATACAAAATAAATGAAAACACAGAAACAAGTTAAGGCGTTACTTCCGTGTCCGATAATGCGCATAACTTCACGATCGGTCGAGTAAGCGTGGAAGAAGCGGTCTTTAACGTAACGATTCTCTCGCGTCCATCGGCTCCAGGGTGGATGTGCGTTATTCGTGCTAGTGCCCACTTGAAAGGTGGTAGGCATTCGTCCTTGATGAGCACCAGCTGTCCCACAGACGGTAAGTTGTTTTCTTCAAACCATTTATTTCCACATTGAAAAGATTGTAAGTAGAATTTTTGCCATTTTGTCCAGAAATCCTCGAGGTTAATAATAGTTCATGCTGGATTTAAGGGAGATTTTGTGAAGAATGCCTTGCTAACATTCAAATCGGGTCAAAAAAGTGGGGATTACCATGATGAGATGAATTACGCAAATTATACAAAGTGGTTGGACGAGTATTTGATTTCTAGTTTGTCAAAAAAATCAGTGGTTGTAGTAACCAACCCCAGCTATCACAATGTGTTGGCAGTTAAACATCCCACAAGCGCCAGTAAGAAAATAGAAACGACTCAGTGGCTTGATGAGAGAAACATAAGGTATGACAGACTTTCCAAAACCGGAACTCTACAAGTTAATAAAATTACACAAACCTCAACATGTCCAATACCAAATTGATGATACATTCCGAAGGCATGGTCACTCACAATCAGTCCTACGATTGCCACCATACCACCCAGAACTAAATCCCATCGAAAAGATTTGGGGTATCGTCAAAAACCTAGTAGCTTCAAGAAATTTAACGTTTAATTTAAAGGATGTTGAAGTATTAGCTAGAGAAGAATTTAATAATGTGACAACTGAAGAATGGGCAGCAATATGTCGCCATGTAGACGAAATAGAAGAAGAATACATCCGAAAAGAGAAGATTATGGACGAACTGAGCGATCAATTTGTAATTGATTTGAATGATGACTCTGAAGATGACGATGTCTACTTGGAATACTGTAGTGATGACAATCAAGAAGCAATTAGCCGAAGAAAACCGCAACGCGCAGCCGCTCGGTTCCGCGGTTCTTCTTCGCGATACCTATGTGGACGACATAATCTCAGGCGCCGATAACATTGACGAAGTTCAGGAAATTATTTTCCAACTAAATCAAGCACTAAACGCGGGTTGTTTTACTGCGCGTAAATGGATTACCAACAACCCCAATGCTTTTCGTCATTTACCGCCGGAAGTTCCATCGAAGTCCAACATGTTCGATGTTGCTGACGAAAATTCTCCTCGCGCATTGGGACTATTATGGAATAATCGGACCACAATTTCGTATTTAACATTACAACATTATTTAACAACGCTAAAAAGTTTACTAAGCGCGGAGTTTTATCATTCATCGCCCGTCTATTCGCTCCACTCGGATGGCTTGCTCCGGTGCTCAAACGTGATTTGGAATTTACCTGTGAAACAGAAGTTAATAATAGTATAAATTTTTTAGATATCACGATGAACAAACTTGAATATAACATTTTTCGAAAACCTACCACAACCGATTGTATCATTCCTAAAACTTCATTCAACAGTAATTTATATAAAGCCTCAGTATTTAATTTTTTATTTAATCGCATTAACAATATCCCCACTTCAAAATTTAACTATGAACATGAAATTAAAACTATCATAAAAATAGGTCTAAATAACGGTTATAGTGTCAATGATTTACAAAATATTTACAATAGAATACATAAAAATGATATAAATAAATTAATATATCCCCATTTCTCCCAAAAGAATCGTTTCATTACCCTGCCTTTTTGTCCTATCATTTCTTTCGTATACAGGCTGGTCACAAAGATAATTGCCATTCTTCCAAATTCAATTGCAAAAAAGTCAAAAAATTTAAATGGAATACCCCATATTTTATTAACCTATCCGATAGAGGATTTAATTCTTTACAAATTTGCAATACATATCCCTATACCTATCGGTTAAGGTTTTCAAGATATAAGGGATTTTGTCAAAGTCGCGTGTAATATGTCAGAAGAAGTCTTGTTTTTATTAGTAGGCTATGAAACGTGAACAGTTTTTTCGCTTGATAAGGTAGGAAATTTAATTCTTTACCAATCTTCAATACATTTTCCTATACCTATTGGTTAAAGTTTTGAAGATATAAGCGAATTTATAAAGATTGCGCCTAAAATTCCACAAAAAATTTTTCTTTATTAGTAGGCTATGAAATTTGAATAGTTTTTTCACGTGCTATGCTTATCTTGCATAGTTAGCTCTTTTAGTTAGTAGTGCCGCTAAGAACCCTAAAACGGATAAATGTATAACTACTTAAAGGGCAACATAAACGTATTAAGAGAAAAAACTGCAAGTTTCATAGCTTGTTAATAAAATACATACAATTTTGACATATTAAGTACAATTTTGATAAATTTGAGGTATGACAACCATCCTCCCGAGGTATCCAGAATTTAAGGCGCTCTGCGGCAAGCAGTGTAGATGACAGTGTAAATGTTTTAGATTGGTTATAATCAAGTATTAGCTCTGGTTTATAACACCCTCCTCGCTTATTTAAAGTTTCTATCATATTGGGTATGTTTTATGCTTAATGCTAGAACGTCACGCCTATCTTTCCATTGCAGCATTAGCACTCCACTATCACTTTCTCTTGCTATGACTTCACCTTTTCTCAGTTTAGCAGTTTTGACCTTCCTGCTATTGAATTTTCTTTTTGATCTCACTGTCCCAACTAAATGAGTTTTATGTTCCAATAATTTATCTGCCAACGTAACGCTGCTGCAAAAGTTGTCTGTATAAGTTGTCCGACCTTTGTCCAATAGGTGGTTGGTCAATTGTAGAACTGCTTTGGCAGAGGCTCCCGGAGGAGGAGTGTCCTTTCTACAGTAGATGTTGAGGTCGTATGTGTATCCGCCCTTCAAACATAATTTGCATAGTTTGACTCCATACTTATGCCGCTTGTTTTCTATGTATTGACGGAACGCCAGTTTTCCTCTAAATGGTACAATTGTTTCATCAATACACAATTTCTCAGCTGGAACAATTACTTTTTGAAATCTCTTTTAGTTTTGATAGAAAAGGTGACTTTTTACGGAGTCTGCCAGTAAGGGGTACTATAGCATCTTCGTTGTTACTGAAATGTAATACCCTTAGTATTAGTTCAAAACGATTTCTTGTCATGTAGTTTTTGATGTTGTAGATTATACAGCTTGACCAGTAATTGATTATTTTTTGAAAATTGCCCAACCACATCCATTAAACAATGCCTAAACATTTTTCAATTTCGTTTGGTGTTGTACCTTGCAACCACTGCAAGTGAGGTTTTTTTAATTTGATCTTCGATTTTAGTTGCTCTGCGTACCTATTCGCTTCAGTAACAATGGGAGTGATAACTTCATCGGCTATAAATATTTTAAAGAAATCGTAGGGTTCCTTATTTTGATAGGTATCTATAATGTATTGCTTTATTCCAGGTGTTGGTACAGTAAAAGTAAATTTCTTCATAAGGCTACCATCAGGCCTAAACCAATTTATAATTTTAACATGAGTAACTGTAGCATCACTAGCGTTGTTTCCATTTTCCTCGTCCTCAGCGTCGCCTAGCACATGCTGTGATATTGTTGATTCTATTATATTAGAACAAATTAGGCAATAACGCGCCCAACAATTCTAGTCGCGGAACAGTAATTCGCTTCAAGGGCGCGACCCTCGATTTGGCGCATATAAGCCTCGTTAGAACAGTATTATCAGATCCGGAAGTTCAAAGATATACGCACGCTCCGTACGCCTTCGTTCAGGAATCGGAAAAACCGTGTAACTCAAATCGCCCGGGGCTTTTAAGCGAAATATGGCGCGGAACCTTTAGTGAATTTAACCGTTTGAGTCCCAAGCAGCGCGATCGCGCTGTTCAGATTTTGTGTCGAGAAAACTCAGTACATATCGAACATTGCGGACGACTCACGGTCCGTTACCAATTATCGAAGTCGCGCGCTCAGATTTACTGAAGCAAGTACATCATACAACTCCCATAGTACATTTTACAATAGGTAGAATAATATTATAAAAGCGCTATCGCGTTGCTTGCGTCTTTTCATACTCATTTATAGAAAGCGCGATCGCGCTGTTTGGGATTCTTCGACAGTGCTTTTTCAATACCCCCCTGCGACTCAAACGGTTAAGCTAGACAATTCGTCGCGGAACCTACACCATTCAGTATGAATATGATTAGGAAGCGCCTCGTCCCAATCCAAACCCGCTTGCCAGATTTTTTGGAGAATAATTTTTGCTTTAACTATTATAGGGCATAGTAACCCGACGAGATCGAAGATTTGGGCGATTTCCGACAATATGTTGCGTTTTGTTATTCTGCATGATGAGTTGTGACGAATTTCGTATCTAAAGTTTTCCTCCTTCGGATCCCATAATAGTCCCAACGTACGAGTGTTTTCGTTTTTATCTAAATTAAGCGCTTCCGCGATTGTCTCCGTCGAAGAGGTACTAAGAATGTGCCGTAAAACATTCGGATCGTTCGAGACCCACATGTGTAATTTAAATCCGCCTTTGCCTAATTCATCCTTTATGTTTCGAATGATGTGAATAGCTTCATCTATGGAATTTGCCCCCGTGAGCAAGTCATCTACATAAAAATGGGATTTAATAACTTCCGCTATGACTGGTTTTGAGCATTCTACGCCTAATTATTTAAGACAACGAGTCGCTAAATAGCTTGCGGATGCCGTACCATACGTAACCGTCTGAAGCTCGTACGTGCCGATCGGCAAGTCGGGGGAATCACGCCATAAGGCTGGTCGTCCACTGGACGCATAGTCGTGCGACTGCTAGTCGCAACATGTCGGACGACTTTCACTCGTACGACTTTGGGACGACTGAGGTCGTCCATTGCAAGCGACTGACATACTACTTAGTTCGCGATATTCCTTCGGACAACGTGGTTGTGATTAAAATTTACTTATATTCTAAACTTAAAATGGAGTTAGAAGAATTGTAGCTTTTGGAAAGTTCTAACGATATGAGGCGCTTACGAAATCGTCGGAAATGGCGTTCATGTTGGGTACATGACATTTTTCTGAAACGAGACTCACTAGGAAAATTTCATCATTTGTATAGCGACTTAATGGAGGATTCCCAGACATTTTTTGATTACTATCGGATCTGTCCCGCTACATTTAAGTACATCTTGAATGCTATAGAACCATCAATTATGAAAACGTCAAATTTTAGGGAGACAATATCACCATCTGAGCCGTTAACTGTGACTTTAAGGTGAGTGAACATTGTTTTCAAAACAAAACTTTATTAATACGAAATATTATTATTATTGTGTGGAACAAATCTTCACTACCTATCTATTTGATTATCTAATTTATGCTACCATATAGCAGCACTCACTACTCTATAAAATCACTGGTTGTTCATGTTTGGGTAAATGGGTTGGGCGGGGAAGGTTGGGAAGTGTTGGTATCCCAGGTAGACGGAGATGGGTTAATAATAGTAGGTTGAGGACAGTTTGTAACGGTTTCGTTTTCTTGGTTCGCTTTCTGGTGATATTTCGTTTTATTTGAAGGTCGTTGGTATAGGGGTGTCATCTATTATCGATTATTCGAGTTTCGACGTTTGGTTCTGATCTAACTTCAGAGCAGGTTTGGCGTGCTCGTCCTCTTTTGGCTTCGTGATTTGGTAGTACGAAGACGTGTTTTGAGCTCCGAGTGGGAAAACGTGGTCATTTATTAAAAGAATCATTATCATAGGAGTTTGGTTTCCAAGATTGTTTGGATAAGATTCTTTATCGTCGTTGGACGGATTTATTGACCGGTTTAATCATCGATTGTATCGATTTTCGGAGATATTTCCGGATATATTTTCTCGGAGTCTCAGACTTCTTTAGGCCGCTTAATATCGTAAGGTATGTCTTCCTTTTTCTTTATTTGTGGTGTTAGACGGTAATATTTCTTTTCCTTAGGCCTTTATTTTTGGATATCCCTTAAGTCTAGGATTTGTTGTTTGAACTAGACCGGGATTGGAACTACGTCGAAACTAATTCTCCATCTGTTCCTTATTGCGTCTCGACCTTGGAGCGACCTTAGCCCTGTTGGTTCGACTTTTGGTCTCCGCACAAAATTTGGACACCTACCACGACTTCAATCAACTTCACCAACACAGGATTTATAGCAGATAAGCGAACTAAACCTATTTCTATTCTCCCCGGAAAGATTAAGAAAATTACCTTAACTAATTTAATTATCGAAACTTGAATTGTTGCTACATTTTGTTTTTTTTTATTGTTTTGAACTTTATTTAAGATTTTGCTTGTTCCTGTCGAAACGCATATTTTTCTATAATTTTCAGTAATTTAATATTTAAAATAACTTTCTTTAATTTCTTTTTTTGTGTAACTTAATCGCAAGATTTTTTTTTTTTTTTTAATTTTATTTCGGAACCGGTTGAGTATTTTTATTTATAGATTTCGAACTGCGACAGTAGCTACTCTCGGGTTTAACGCGTTCGCGGTTGTTAATTTTGTTTCTATTATTTATTTATTTTTTTTTTGGTGCTTATTACGGGCACTTTGTTCATTTTAGGGTGTTTGCGATTGGGATTTCCCACATCTTTTTTTGTTTATTATTATTATTGGTATAATTTTATGCCACTGACAGGAACTACACATTTTATACATACTTGGCATCTTAAAATAAACCTAATTATTTACGTTATCTGTGTGTTTGAATGTTTCTTTGCTGATTTCGGACTTAATTGGTGTGTGGCGAGAGAACGTTTGGTAGGTATTTTGGTAAGTCCGTGGCGCCCTTATTTTCTAAAATCGAACCTCCCCGTCTCCACTGTTTCAAAGCTAGCTGGAGCCCAAAACCTGCTGAACCTCGCGGTGTTATTTTTGTATTGGTTGATTTTGGCGCTACATTTTTGGCGCCCAACGTGGGGCACGATAGTTGTTAGGCACGATAGTTGTTAGGCACAATAGTTGTTAGGCACAATAGTTGTTAGGCACAATAGTTGTTAGGCCCAATAGTTGTTAGACTCGATAGTTGTTGGGCCCGATAGTTGTTAGGCCATATAGTTGTTAGGCCACTGTGGTTCTGTTTGTTAATTTTTCCCTGTTTGGTATTCGATATCTTTTTTATAATGGCTCTCAAAGTTACCATTAACTATCTTAGTAAGGCTGAATTGAGTTATGAGTTGAGCGTGCGTGGTATTGTTCATGGAGAGACTGTTGATGAAATGAGAAGGCTTCTTACCCCGATCCTTCAGAAAGAGAAATCGGGTTTGGTTGATGTGAATGCTTATCCTGACTACCCATTTACCGATGCGGAAGATAGTGAGGCTGTTGGGAATCGCTTAGGGGAGATTAAGTCTTTGTTAGATAATTTTCAGAGTAAGGATGCGAAGCGTGTGGAGTCGAAGCTTTGGCATGTTTTGAGTCGTGTGAAGAGAATGGACTCACTTTCTGAGAATCGGACTCTATTTATGAAAGAGGCTATAGCTTTAAAGGACAAATTTCATGCATTATTAGCTACTTTATCTCGGCCTGTGGAGTTAGAAGTATTAGAACGAACCCTAAACGAATCCCTTAATGTCGCTGCTACCTCTACGTCGACGCCCGTTGATACAGTTCCTTCCCCTATTCCCTCTAGTAAGGTTGTACCGGTTCATAAGTGGGATTTGAAGTTTTCCGGAAAATCAGGAATGTCTGTGGGTGCGTTTCTTGAACGTGTACGTGAGCTTTCTGCTGCTAGGGGTGTTCCCCTCCACCAAGTTTTCGTATCAGCCCTTGATTTATTTGATGGTCCAGCCTTGGCTTGGTATAGATCGATTAGGAATTCAGTTTCTTCTTGGGATGAATTAGAAACTTTACTTCGAGAGGAATTTTTGCCCACGGATTATAACGAACAGCTGTTAGAGGAAATCCGTCATAGAACTCAGGGTGAACGTGAATCAGTGACTATTTTTATAGCGAATATGATGGGTTTATTTAGTCGTCTGACTTGTCCAGTCTCAGAAGAAGCAAAGGTTAGAATTCTTCGGCGAAACATTTTGCCTAGTTTCCAGGCACAGTTAGCTCTGCATTCCATTGACTCAGTAACCCAATTAAAGTCCCTATGTAAGCAATTAGAGGAGTCAAGTAGAGTATTAAAGGAATTCCACCCTCCAAAGAACCGAGGTAGAATGTTGGAACCTGAATTGGCTTATGCGGAGGCGACGTCTGCTCCTGAACATTCTTCGGTGAAATGTTTTAATTGTGGTGGCTCCGGTCACATAGCCCGAGGTTGTTCTGCTCCTCGACGGGTCCACTGTTTTAAGTGCAAGGAAAAGGGATTCACTACCAAAAATTGTCCTAGGTGTTCTCCTTCTTCGGGAAACGCCAATCGTCGTCACTAGTGAGCCGGCTAGCTGACATTGACGTTCTTTCGGCTGATAAGTTTTCTACTGTCCTGAGCTATATTCTTGAAAGTTGTGGTCCTGATGAGAGGCCTTATTTAGCGATATCCGTTTTGGGTAAAGAAATTCTGGGTCTTCTTGATACGGGTGCTTCTCGTACCATTTTGGGTCGGAAAGGTTGGCAAATGATTTCGGATATGGGCTTCCAAGTTCGTCCGGTGGCATCTGCGGTGAGAGTTGCGAATGGCCAAATGTGTAATAGTTTGGGTGTGGTCATGGTTCCTGTGGTTTTGAAAGGCCGCGTGAGCCTTGTCGATTTGTTGGTGGTCCCTGATTTGCCCTAGACTCTTATATTAGGCGTTGATTTCTTTAGATCTTTGGGAATTGTCCCCGATTTGCGCAACGACTCCTGGAATTTTGCTGGTGAATCTTTGGCATCGTTAGATTCTGTTGGCATCTCTTTGACCCCTGATGAGAGAAAGCGTTTGGATTCTCTGGTCGGAAGTTTTAAAAATAAAATGGGAAGCGGTTTAGGTTGTACCCACCTAGTTAGTCATGTTATCCGCACCTCCTCTGATCCCATCAAACAGAGATATTACCCTGTCTCTCCTATAGTCCAACAGCATATTAATAAAGAACTTGATGATATGTTGGCTCAAGGAGTTGTTGAACCCTCTTCCAGTGCGTGGTCTTCTCCGATCCTTTTAGTTAAGAAAAAAGATGGATCTTATCGATTTTGTGTAGACTTTCGTCGACTCAATGCTGTTACCGAACGAGATAGTTATCCCCTCCCCTATGTCTCGGCCACCCTCGACAAACTAAAAAACGCAAGATATCTTTCCTCCCTTGATATTAAGTCCGCTTTTTGGCAAGTTCCTATGGAAGATTCTTCTAAACAATACACTGCATTTACGGTCCCTGGTAGAGGTTTATTCCAGTTCAGTCGTATGCCATTTGGCTTACATAATTCGCCTGCGACTTGGCAGAGGTTGATTGACCGTGTGTTAGGTGCTGATTTGGAGCCTAAGGTTTTCGTTTATCTGGACGATGTAATTGTTGTTACTGAGACATTTGAGGAACATTTGGCGGTACTTACTGAAGTTCTACGTCGGTTGACCGACGCTGGTCTAAGGTTGAGTTGGGAGAAATGTCATCTTTGTCGACCCGAACTCAGATATTTGGGGTACGTTGTCGATAAATACGGTCTTCATGTCGATCCGGAGAAGGTAGATGCTATGATGCGAATACCCGTTCCACGTAATCAAAAAGAGGTCAGACGAGTGTTAGGTACATTTTCTTGGTATAGAAGGTTTATTCCCAATTTTGCCACTCTGATAGCTCCGATTACCCGGCTTTTGAAAAAGAATGCTAAGGTCGAATGGTCCGTAGAATGTGAGAAGTCCTTTAAGTCTATTAAGGAGAAATTGGTATCTGCACCTATTCTTTGTTGCCCTGATTATTCTCTCCCTTTTGAATTGCATACGGATGCTTCTGGTGTTGGTCTTGGCGCGGTTTTGTTGCAGCCTGACGGTGAGAATGGTGATCGTGTGGTGTCATATCTTAGTCGATCCCTGAATTCTGCTGAGCGTAATTATTCGGCGACTGAAAGAGAGTGTTTAGCCGTGATTTGGGCGGTTGAGAAGCTTAGGCCATATTTGGAGGGTGTTAATTTTACCGTGGTGACTGACCATTACTCTCTTCTTTGGCTGTTGAAACTGAAAGTTCCTACGGGACGTATTGCCAGATGGGCGGTTAGGCTTCAGCAATTCGATTTTGAAATTAAACACAGGAAAGGGTGTGATAATGTCGTCCCCGATATGTTATCCCGTGCGGTTGAGCAGGTCGATTCTACCCAAGTCGATTCTGATCTCAATTTTTCTGACACATCGGATAAGTGGTTCCTTAAATTAAAGAATTCAATCCAGTGTTCCCCCGCCAAATATCCTTTATACCGAGTTGAGAACAGCGACATCTATAAATACGTAACCTCATCCATTTTAGGTCGCAATGAACAACCCTGGAAACGTATTGTCCCTAAGGATTTCAGACATAAAGTTCTCTCCCTGGTTCACGATGTCCCTACTTCCGGTCATATGGGTGTTTTTAAAACCCTCAGTAGGCTTTCCGAACACTATTTTTGGCCCAAGATGAAAACCGATGTAGTCAGATACGTCTCAGCTTGTAAAACCTGTGCATCCTTCAAAATCCCTAATATCAAGTCTGCCGGTCAATTTGTGCAGCAACCTAACTGTGAGAAGCCCTGGCAAATGATATCAGTCGATCTTGTTGGTCCCCTTCTCCGCTCTAAAAAAGGCAATCAATTTATCTTTGTAGCCTCAGATTATTTTAGCAAATTCACCTCAGCCTTTCCCATGCGCTCTGCTACGGCAGACAAAATATCCCAGATCCTGGAAAATGAGATATTCCTCAAGTATGGTGTTCCTAAGACCTTAATTTGTGATAATGGACCACAATTCCGTTCAAAACAATTGTTGTCCTTATCCCAAGAATACCGTGTCAATATCAAATTTAATGCTAATTACCATCCCCAAGCAAATCCCGTCGAACGTGTCAATCGGACGCTTAAAACTATCATTTCGATGTATTGTAAGGATGATCAACGTACTTGGGATGTCAGTCTTCCTAAAGTAGTTTGCGCCATGAACACGGCTCGTCACGAGGTTACTAAACTCACTCCTTATTTTGTGTGTACGGGTAGAGAGATGATTTTGGACGGTAGTCACCATGATAAAGTTTTTGACAGGGATACTCATCAATTTAATAATAAGGATCTTGTTAAGGTGTTTGAGGATATAAAAAGACGCATTGCCCAGTCATCGGCTAAAAACGAGAGGTTGTATAATCTGAGAAAGCGCCCTGATAAGTTTGTGATTGGACAGAAGGTGTGGAAGAGGAACTTTGTTTTGTCTGATGCTTCTAAACACTTCTCCAGTAAGTTAGCACCGAAGTATGTTGGTCCTTTTACCATCGATAAAGTTTTGTCCACGTGGACATACCTGTTGAGGGATGAGAATGGTCGTGTGGCAGGGTCTTGGCATGCGAAGGACTTGAAATCTTATCACAATGATTCCGTTTAGGTGGTTTCGTCGTGGCCCACCTGGTTGGGGCCTTATAATACGCCAGAAGACCGGTTGTTTCCATTCCGTTTGTCATCTTTTGGATCCGCTATCGTTGGTAGCGTAGTTTCGCGCTTTAGTTTCGCATTCTCTTGGTGGGGTTATTTTGTTTGTTTGTGGGGTGGGCATAGAAACCAACGAACCCGTCTTTGATTTCCCAATCCTTTTCCGCTTGTTATCCTTTAACGTTAGTAATAACCCTTTTTTTTGTTGATCCTGTTAGAGTCTTTTTTTAGTGTTTTGTTTTCGAAGTTCTTCGCTTCACGAAGACTTCGTTTTGAGGCTTTTGCGCTCGCAGCGTGTCGATGTCCAAACGGTTGTGTTGAGGTCCCTCTTGAGCCTCTCCGTCACTCCCCTTTCATTTCCGCCGTCTCTCGGTTTTCTTCTTTCCTTCACCGGCCTCGGAAGTTAAGTAAGTGTAAGTCCGGATAGGATCTTGAGCTGTCACTTTTCTTCACCCTCCCGCTTTTTGTTTGACGGATGCTCGGGATTGGCCGATACGCACGGGGTGGATGTCGGACACGTGGTTGGGAACGCATTTGCCTCGTCCTTGCATTTTTGTTTTACTTTCCTTTTTCCGGCCGAATGCCGAAGACCTGGTGGCTTAGGGCACGTGGTGGGCCAGGTGGTTGGTTTCTATGATGGGGTGTTTTGGGGGTTGGGTTGTATTAGGTTTTGTTCTTGGTCATTTTTGGCCATATTTGAGGTTCTGCTTGAATCTTCTATTTGGGGTTCTGTCTTCGTATAGGACTCGTCTTCTTAGAATTATGTAAAGTTTACTAGGTAAACTTTCTTGACGTAAGGGGGGAATGTAACGGTTTCGTTTTCTTGGTTCGCTTTCTGGTGATATTTCGTTTTATTTGAAGGTCGTTGGTATAGGGGTGTCATCTATTATCGATTATTCGAGTTTCGACGTTTGGTTCTGATCTAACTTCAGAGCAGGTTTGGCGTGCTCGTCCTCTTTTGGCTTCGTGATTTGGTAGTACGAAGACGTGTTTTGAGCTCCGAGTGGGAAAACGTGGTCATTTATTAAAAGAATCATTATCATAGGAGTTTGGTTTCCAAGATTGTTTGGATAAGATTCTTTATCGTCGTTGGACGGATTTATTGACCGGTTTAATCATCGATTGTATCGATTTTCGGAGATATTTCCGGATATATTTTCTCGGAGTCTCAGACTTCTTTAGGCCGCTTAATATCGTAAGGTATGTCTTCCTTTTTCTTTATTTGTGGTGTTAGACGGTAATATTTCTTTTCCTTAGGCCTTTATTTTTGGATATCCCTTAAGTCTAGGATTTGTTGTTTGAACTAGACCGGGATTGGAACTACGTCGAAACTAATTCTCCATCTGTTCCTTATTGCGTCTCGACCTTGGAGCGACCTTAGCCCTGTTGGTTCGACTCTTGGTCTCCGCACAAAATTTGGACACCTACCACGACTTCAATCAACTTCACCAACACAGGATTTATAGCAGATAAGCGAACTAAACCTATTTCTATTCTCCCCGGAAAGATTAAGAAAATTACCTTAACTAATTTAATTATCGAAACTTGAATTGTTGCTACATTTTGTTTTTTTTATTGTTTTGAACTTTATTTAAGATTTTGCTTGTTCCTGTCGAAACGCATATTTTTCTATAATTTTCAGTAATTTAATATTTAAAATAACTTTCTTTAATTTCTTTTTTTGTGTAACTTAATCGCAAGATTTTTTTCTTTTTAATTTTATTTCGGAACCGGTTGAGTATTTTTATTTATAGATTTCGAACTGCGACAGTAGCTACTCTCGGGTTTAACGCGTTCGCGGTTGTTAATTTTGTTTCTATTATTTATTTTTTTTTTTTTTTGGTGCTTATTACGGGCACTTTGTTCATTTTAGGGTGTTTGCGATTGGGATTTCCCACATCTTTTTTTGTTTATTATTATTATTGGTATAATTTTATGCCACTGACAGGAACTACACATTTTATACATACTTGGCATCTTAAAATAAACCTAATTATTTACGTTATCTGTGTGTTTGAATGTTTCTTTGCTGATTTCGGACTTAATTGGTGTGTGGCGAGAGAACGTTTGGTAGGTATTTTGGTAAGTCCGTGGCGCCCTTATTTTCTAAAATCGAACCTCCCCGTCTCCACTGTTTCAAAGCTAGCTGGAGCCCAAAACCTGCTGAACCTCGCGGTGTTATTTTTGTATTGGTTGATTTTGGCGCTACAAGTTAATGATCCAAGTGGACGGTGATGGGTTTGCTGAAGAAGGAAATAAGATTTTAGACGAAGACTTGTTTAAAAAGAGTTTTATTTTTAATCAAGCAACGCGGAGTACAACCGACAGCGATTTTAGCGTACGGAATCGATACTGCTCTAATACTAACAATTTCCCTTTTTATATTACAATAAATGCTTAGCCTAACTTATTGCTAAATGCTTGGTTATCGTTATTTGGTAATTGCCCTCTTGTGGCATCGATAATGTGTCGATGCTACCGTATGCATGTTTACGGGGTCATCGACCGTAACAAAGGCTGAGAACAGGTAGTGGGCCAAGGAGATGGAACAGAGTTAATGGGAGAAGGTTGGGGACTGTTGGTACTCCAGGTAGGCAGCGATGACCATCCTGTGTACTGTGTATGGGTAGGTTTTTGATATTCTTATTCATCTATTAAGACCTGTTGCAACTTGTTTCTTACAGCCAGCTTTCTATTTTCTTTAATTTTCTTCAAGTATGGAAAAAAGGCTGATAAAAAATTGATAATCGCTGTCGGTTCTTCTAATATTATTTTCTTCAAATAGTTTTAGTTTAGTCTTTTCTATTTCGAGAAATTGATCCTCAGAGTTTATATCCACTACTTTTTCTCCTTTTCTTCTTCTTTTCCGACTGATTTCCGAAGGAGTTGTTGGAGGATCAATTATCGCTGTTTCATCGAAATCTTTATCAAAGCATGTGTTCCGCTGAGACGCTGTTACCTCAGACAATTTTTCTGAAAATAATGAACCAGATTCTTCGGGTAATGCGACTTCTTTAACAATGGTTTTTGCTGGAGACGTAATATTTCCATAAGGTGTCTCGATTCTATCACACCTGATAGAAATAACATTTGGTCGAAGAAAGGCCACAATGAGAAAAGGTCATCAGGTGCTTCATCATCGGACTTGTGAATTTTTTTATATTCCCTTCGGAATACATTGCGAAGTCCTCTCCACTTTTTCTTACTTCGGATTGTAAAGTAGAAAATAAGAAAAAAGAAATAGGAAATGCGATTTAATTTTGTTCTACAAGCAATATTGTCAGCAAAATGATCGGTTCAATTTAATACGAGGTTAATTATCAATATTTTATTTGAGGGGATTTGCATTTGTATTACCTTACAGTAGGTATAGGTGTGTATATTGTTACAGGTATTTGGCCACAGGTTCTTCATTCAAGGCTTTGGGATATTCTTTTAAATGTCTGATGTTACTATTGGAAGAATTGTTCAGGGAACGTGCACAGTGATTTGGGAGCAGTTGAATTCACTACATATGCCATATTCTCCTACACATGAACAACTGGAGTTAATTGTAAATGAATTTTGGAGAAAATGGAAATTTCCGAATTGTATTGGATGTATTGACGGAAAGCTCATTCGCATACGAAACCCGGATGATTCAGGCAGCATATTCAGAAATTACAAGAATTTCTTTTCAACAATATTACAAGGTGTAGCTGGACCCAATTATAAATTTATTGCGATTCATACGGGTGCATACGGAAAGGAGAGTGATGGTGGCGTTTTCTCTAATTCAAGGCTCTATAGTAGATTGGAAAGAAATGAGCTAGGCAATAAACGGTTTTATGTATTACCTGGAACAAACATTAACGTTCCGCGAGTTCTTCTAGGGGATGAAGCATACCCTTTAAAAAGTTATTTAATGAGACCTTTTCATCATCAAAACTTGGACCTTCCCAAGCAGTGTTCAACCAAAGTCTTACAAAAGCACAAGTTATTGAATGCGCCTTTGGGTTCATTAGTTCGAAGTGGAGAGTGCTTCAAAAAGGTATTGATGTTAAGCCTGTGTTACTGGATGATATCGTTCAGTGCATATGTTTATTACATAATATTATAATCGATAAAGAAGGTGAACCACAAGCCGCATTATTAAATCAAGAAATCCAACAAATAGGCAATGACGTAAGGTTTGTAACACTGGGAGAAAATAGGAGTGTAACTACCGCCTATTTGGTTAGAGAGAAATTCATGGCATATTTTTGTCAACATGAATCTTAAGTTTTTATTACGTTACCTAATTTTTGTCACGTTTGCGACGACCCTCGCCGTTTCCCGAAATTTAATTCGATGTTAATAAGAGACGATAATTCTCGGGCGCCACCTTTTCTTCTAAACGAGGGAAAAGGACATCTTCTGTACCTCTGAGTAGCTTTTAACAGTGGAGAAAATAATGTCCAGGGTTCAAACGGAAGTAAAACACAAAGTTTAGGTAATAAACAATAAAGTTGTTTATTGAGACAATAAGGGAAAAATAGAAAAATACAGAGGTGAATAAAATTGATATAACGGAAAACAAAACAATTTAATCGGAAATCGGAGAATTATCTCGTTCACGGAAAATTCTATGAAAAGTAAATTAAATTGAAGTTAAATTAATCGGAAAGCAAAATTCTGGCAAAAACTGAAAACGGTTAGGCAAAGTCCAAAGGAGTCCGAGATTACCACGTCGATCGGGTTTAGAGGTCTTCCGAGATTCGACGTTCGAATTCCAAACGATTAGGAAAAATTAGGCAAGGAAATTTTTGCCAAACAAAACAAAAAAAAAATAAAAATAAATACATAAACTGAACGGAACTAACGAGATAATTCTATAACGAGAAAATAAAAAGAAAACTAACTTCTAAAGTCGTACGTGAACAAATCTTAATAACTTTACAGAAATCGGGCAGAGGTTCTGCTCAAGAACTAATAATATAATAAAATGAAAAATGCGCGAGCTTATATATGGGCCGAAGCGCTAAACTAGATTTTTCGGGGGAGGGAGTCGAATTCTTCCAGCGGAATAACAATTAATCGAGCGTTAATGACCTGAACCACTCTTTATTGGGTCATCTAGCCTTTACAATAATTCTCTACGACCCCGAATTACCCTAAAAAGGCGTTTGAAACAAAAAAATCGGTTAATTAATAACAAAATTAAAAACGTAATTATAAATGATTCTAATTAGCTAAGTTTCAACAATAGTCACGGATTGCCCTATTCTTAACTAACTGTTTTCAGAGTTACAATTTTTATGTTAAAACGCTTCTTTCCAAAGTTACAACAACTTAAACTTCTCAAAACACGTGCTTCTAATAATTTAGGAAAACTAACATAATAATGAAGCTATGACAATGAAAATCGTTCAACATGGTATTCCAAAGGAACGCATGTAAATACGGTAAATTAAACGTTTGGTGAATGCCTAATTCCGCACTCATTAGCAGTTCGGACTAACTACTCCTGATGGTCTTCCTTCCGCTGGACGGATGACTTGGTTTCTTGAAGGGTCTCCTGGCTAGTAACGGTGTGGATCATTCTTGCTTCCAAAATCGCAATTATCCTCCTCAATTTGGTGATTAACGGAACTCACGTGTAATTGGGCTATTTTTAGAAAACCTTTGTGTCTTTTTATTTATTGATCAATCGGTACTGAGACGTCTTATTAACCTGAAATGAGGTTGAGACGTACGGAAAAGTGGGTATTTAAACATTAGTTTCTTAATTAACGGAAAATATAAATTGGGGAGAGAGGGTGGCCTATATTTCGAGGAATTATCAGAAAAATTGTGATAAGCCAGTCGATGTAAAACGGGTTCTCTAAGGAGTAGGATTTTTATTTTGAAAACGGAAAAGAAATTAGGTAACTTCGTTACACCCCCTCCTTCTTAGAGAAAAAAAAAGAAATCTTGAAAAGATATATTTTTTTATTTAAATGAATATCAGTGTCATATCAGATAAACTCCCAGTGACAGGTGGGGCAGGGGTGGCACCAACATTCCACCGACTTTATTCCCAGTCTCCCACAGAAGGAGCAGAAGAGGATAGGGATCCCTCGGCACGTGCTTCTTCGATGCCCCAACTCCCCACATCTCCAACACATATCCTTTGTGATTTTTAGGTGCCTAACCTCCGGGGCTCTTGGAAGGGTTCTGGTCCGGTCCAGTAATGGGGTGACTCGGCGAACAAGTCTTATTTTGATCTTCTTTGGGGGATCCGGCATTAGTGTTGCAGGAGGTGCCGGAGATGAGATTGGGCTCTCCGGATGATGCGGGCCTTTATTCAGGAGGGCATCCTCCTCGCCGGAAAGGATCGCATCCGATCCCGGTGTGGAAATGACCTCGAACTCTGAGTCGCTCATCTAAAAGGCAATACGGTGCATATAGTTAGATCGGTTTTGGATGCCGAAGGCGGAGAAAGAGTATCAGAACAACAAACGACGGATTTGAAAAGAGAAAAAAAGGAAGGTTATTCTTTTTTTTTACTTTATCGTTATTCGGACTTTTCTTCCATCGGTGGCGGTCAGTTTTATTCGGAATTTACCCCTCCATCCTGACGGGCGGTATTTTGGAAGGGTTTCTTGTTGGGCTGGGGTTAACGCTTGACCATTCTGATGGGCGTCGGCAATCTCCTGCTCTGAGGGTTCCGGTTCTTCTGGAGCGGGAACGCCAGCTGGAGCTACCGCGGCTGGCGGTTTCGGGACTACCAGTGTGCTGGGATCTAGGCGAGTCAGCGTGACGCGGCACACTCACTTCTCTGGTATTTCTATGAAGGTTTCTTCCCGCTCCAGCTTCTTTGCCCATTCCCTCACAAAACGGAGCGCTTCTTCCTCCCTGGCCCTCTTTCGGTTGGGGGGTGGTACCACAGCGGATACTTCCTTCCTCTCGGTCGACATTACGGAGGTCTATACATGAGATTATAGGTTTCAGGTCTGTCAAATGTACGCGGTGGATTTTATTTCCGTTGGGAAGTTTGAGGTCGAACACCACAGGATACAGCACACGGGTAATTACATATGGTCCGGAGAATTTAGGGGCTAACTTAGCAGCAAATCCCTTTTGTTGGGAAGAGAGATGATGCTCTCTCTTCATGACCTTTTCTTGTAATTTCGGTCGCCATTCTCTCCGTCTCAAATTATAGTGGTGACTTTGCTCGGTGAATCCATGAGCCAGTTGGATCCGTACGAATTCGAAAATCTCCTGTAGCCGGTGCAAACGTTCAGCCTGCTTTATTCGTTCGTCTCTTAATTCCTCTTCGGTCGGTAGTTCGCTGTCCATCTTAAATCGATAAAGGGCTCTGGGTATATCCAATTCTCACTCAAAGTTCAAGAATGCCGGGGAATATCCTGTAGTATTTTGTTTGGCGGTGTTGATAGCAAATGTCAGGTCCGGTAACAGTTGATCCCAATTCTTATGGTGACCTTCGCAAAATTGAGCTATCATGGTCTTCAAAGTTCGGTTGGTCCTTTCTACTGTATTTGCCTGTGGGGTATAAGGCGGGGTGGTTCGGTGGTGAATTCCCAAATCATTTAATAATTCCTGGAATAAGTGACTAGTGAACTGGGTCCCATTGTCGGAAATGACAGTTTTTGGACACCCAAATTTGGTTACTACGTCTTCGTAGAATGCTTGAGATACGAATTTTGCTGTAGCGGCTCGAAGGGGCGACATACAGTCCACTTCGTGAATCAGTCCAAAATTACTAAAACGTAGCAGTTCCCTTTCTTTGATCTTGGTAACGGTCCAATTAAATCAGTGCTAACGATTTCCCAAGGAAGGTTGTTCTGGTAGCGTTGCATTTTTCCAGCTACCTGTTGTTGAGAAGTTTTATACCTCTGACACGACGAGCAGTTTCGGACATATTTCGCTATCTCTCTGAACATTCCTGGCCAATAGTAACGTCGAGCTATCCTGCTAGCCGTTTTAGCTATGCCTAGATGGCCTGCGGTCGGTACATCGTGGTTCTCTTCTAATATTTTCTGCCTTGATTCTTTTGGTATGCAGAGTTTCCAGGGATCGCTGATCTCCATTTCATTGTAATCCAGAGTATCCCAAAAATGACGGTAAAGTTTTCCATATTTTATACAATAATCAGGACATAGCTTCGGATTGCTCTTCACTTCTGCTTGTTTGCGGTTATACGAACTGCACTTGATGACAGACTCCATGCTCAAAACTGCAGTAGTAGGTAACGGATCACGGGACAAGGCATCGGCTACCTTATTTAATACTCCTTTTCTATATTTAACTTCAAAGTCAAATTGTTGCAAGTACATCGCCCATCTCGCGATTCTTCCAGATGGACTCTTAATCGAATGTAACCATCTCAGAGACTGGTGATCGGTAATTACGGTAAATCTGTAACCTTCTAAGTATGGTCTCATCTTTTCAATTGCCCAAACTATTGCCAGACATTCTTTTTCGATGACTGAGTAAGTCTTCTCGGTGTCATTTAGGGATCTGCTGGCGAAAGCGATGATATGTTCTCCTCCGTCTCCGCTTGGTTGAGTTAAGGCGGCTCCCAAACCTTGATTGGATGCATCGGTTTGTAACGTAAATTGTTTGCTGAAATCGGGACATGCTAATACCGGTGTATTTGTTAAAGCATTTTTCAAAGCAAGAAAAGTAGCTGTTTGTTGGTCGGTCCAATGCCAGCGTTGATTCTTCTTGAGAAGTTTGTTTAACGGAGCGGCAATTTGTGAGAAGTTCGGAATGAACCGTCTATACCAGGAAGCAATTCCCAAAAATCGTCTTAGTCCTCGGACAGTAGTTGGCTCTTGTATTTCATTAATAGCGGCGACTTTCTCAGGATCAGTTCGTATTCCTTGATTGGTAATAACGTGTCCCAAATAACGCAGGGTTTTCCTCCCAAACTGGCATTTTTCTGGATTTAAACGGAGATTCGCATCAATTAATCTGTTGAAGACTTGTTGTAGATTATTTAAATGTTCGTCGAGAGTTCTTCCCAAGACAATAATATCATCCAAATATGCAAAGGAAAATGGTTCAAGTTCTGGTCCTATTATGGTATCCATAAGTCGTTGGAAAGTTGCGGGTGCGGCGTGAAGTCCAAACGGTATGACTTTAAACTGAAACAACCCTCTTCCCGGGATTGTGAAAGCTGTAATCGGTTTACTCTCGGGAGTCAGGGCGACCTGCCAATATCCTTGCTTCAAGTCGATGCTGGAAATATATTTAGCGTATCTCAATTTATCTAGGATGGCATTAATAAATGGTAACGGATATGCATCCTTTTTGGTAACGGAGTTTACTTTGCGAAAATCGACGCAAAATCTGTATTTACCATCTTTCTTGCGGACCATCACTATCGGAGAGCTCCAAGGACTCGTGGAAGGTTCAATAATTTCTTCTTCCAACATTTTGTCTACTTCTGAATTGATAATCTCCTGTATTCGAGGATTTTGGGGACGGTATCGTTGTTTGATGGGTTCCGGATCCAACAATTTGATTTCATGTTGCAACAGCGGCGTAACTCCTTTAATATCTTCGAATCTCGGTAATTGCTCTTCCAAAAATTGATCCAATTTTGTTTGCTCTTCAAGCGATAAATGATTTTCAGAATTTGATGAGGCGTCGGTAATAGAACCTATAGGACTACAATTCGAAGGTAGTAACGGAATTCTTTCTCCTTTAAAGAAGTAATCATTTCGTTGAAAATCTAGGGTTAAATTTTGGGATTTGATCAAATCCATCCCGATGATCATCTCTGTTGTTAGCCTTTCTAGGTATGGAATAGTTAGACAGCAATTTGTGCCGGCTATCTTCATTCTCAGTCGGTAAGCCCAAGGAATGTTAACCGTTGTTCCATTGGCTAATCTGGCAGACGTTATCGGAGAACTTATTTTCGGGAGAACTTTATCTTGACAATATTTGTTCACAGTCTCGCCAATGTAAGAATTCACAGCGCCTGTATCAATCAATGCTATGAAATTTCTTCCCATAATACGGACGCTTATGTGAGGTCGGACGTCGGGGGCGACTAGGAAAATCAGTGAAGTTGGCGTTGTTCCACAAGGACAATTTCTGGATAATACTCCCGGTTTTCTGCATCGAGAACGAAAATTCTTGCTTGTCCTCTGCAATGCTGTCGGTAATGTCCTTCTCCACATCTCCAACAAATAATTGGATTGCTGTTAGTTGATTCCCTTGAAGTTGGACGTTCAATGTTTACTTGTGGACTCTGTTGATTTCTGGCAGTAGAAGGCTGATTCTGATTTAGTCGTGGGGTCTCGGTATACCTTTGCCTTGTAGGTAAATTCGTCTTAGGCTCTTTAGGCCTTATCGGACAGGATTCTTGAGTTCTCTGCCGGTAACTTGTGTTAACGGCCGGAAATTGTGAAGTACCAGCTTCTCGGTAGGGTACAAAAGGTGTCGATCTCGCTGGTTTTGAAGTATATATCGGAAATTCGGCAGCGATCGAAGTTTGCTTTTGTCCCAATTCGTAGTTGAGTTGTTCAAATTCTCGAACTAACTTCATGAAAGTGTGCATGTCGGTAATATCGCTGTTGCGAATGTAATGGCGGTATTGGGGAAGAAGATTTCGGTAAAGCCATTGAAGTTCATTCTCTGCGGAAATATTTCCATGCCTTCTGACTAAGGTTTGGATTTCGGTGATATAAGTTCCTAAGGGTTCTCCAGGTCTTTGTACCCTTCTGGTTATGGCTGCTTCCAAATCTTCTTGGTAATTGACTGGAAAGTACATGGTTTTAAAGTCGGAGGTAAATTGTGGCCAAGTTGCCCAAAATCTTCTATTATTTCGGAACCAAAGGGCCGCTTCTCCCCTTAACAGTTCAGGCATACGAGGTAGCAATTCATCAAACGGTATTCCCTGTGCGGTGCATGTTTCTTCAATTTTCTCCAAAAATGCGGTTGGGTCTTCCCGACCATTGAAACTTATTCTCCATCGGTCTAGCCTTAAGTCTTTTCGTCGGTGAGTTACAGGGCTAGTTGGGGGTGAAGTTGATGGAGATCTTTGTAATGGTTCAGAAATGGTAACTGTTGGCCTGTCAGCTGTATGAGTTACAGTCGGGAATTGGAAAGCTGATGTCTGCGGTTGCGGTGTGGATCGACCTTCTCGAATGAATTTAGCCATTCGTTTTCGCGTATCATCCAAAGTGCCTGTGGAATCCAATCCAAATTTTTTAAGTTCGGCTTCCAATTCAAATTTGCGTAACAAATAGATCCAGCCTGTACGAACGTCAGTGTTTACGGGATTAGGTTCGGTGCTAATCGATTCTTCAGATTTAGAAATTTCAGTTTCCATTTCTACGGTTATGTACGTCTCTTCTTGTAATAATAAGGATGGGTCCCTGCTCGGGCGCCAAATTTGCGATGACCCTCGCCGTTTCCCGAAATTTAATTCGATGTTAATAGGAGACGATAATTCTCGGGCACCACCTTTTCTTCTAAACGAGGGAAAAGGACCTCTTCTGTACCTCTGAGTAGCTTTTAACAGTGGAGAAAATAATGTCCAGGGTTCAAACGGAAGTAAAACACAAAGTTTAGGTAATAAACAATAAAGTTGTTTATTGAGACAATAAGGGAAAAATAGAAAAATACAGAGGTGAATAAAATTGATAACGGAAAACAAAACAATTTAATCGGAAAATTATCTCGTTCACGGAAAATTGTATGAAAAGTAAATTAAATTGAAGTTAAATTAATCGGAAAGCAAAATTCTGGCAAAAACTGAAAACGGTTAGGCAAAGTCCAAAGGAGTCCGAGATTACCACGTCGATCGGGTTTAGAGGTCTTCTGAGATTCGACGTTCGAATTCCAATGGGTTAAGAGGACTTCCGAGATTCCACGTCGGAATTTCAATGGGTTAGAGGACTTTCGAGATTCCACGTCGGAATTCCAAACGATTAGGAAAAATTAGGCAAGGAAATTTTTGCCAAACAAAACAAAAAAAAATAAAAATAAATACATAAACTGAACGGAACTAACGAGATAATTCTATAACGAGAAAATAAAAAGAAAACTAACTTTTAAAGTCGTACGTGAACAAATCTTAATAACTTTACAAAAATCGGGCAGAGGTTCTGCTCAAGAACTAATAATATAATAAAATGAAAAATTCGCGAGCTTATATATGGGCCGAAGCGCTAAACTAGATTTTTCGGGGGAGGGAGTCGAATTCTCCCAGCGAAATAACAATTAATCGAGCGTTAATAACCTGAACCACTCTTTATTGGGTCATCTAGCCCTTACAATAATTCTCTACGACCCCGAATTACCCTAAAAAGGCGTTTGAAACAGAAAAATCGGTTAATTAATAACAAAATTAAAAACGTAATTATAAATGATTCTAATTAGCTAAGTTTCAACAATAGTCACGGATTGCCCTATTCTTAACTAACTGTTTTCAGAGTTACAATTTTTATGTTAAAACGCTTCTTTCCAAAGTTACAACTTAAACTTCTCAAAACACGTGCTTCTAATAATTTAGGAAAACTAACATAATAATGAAGCTATGACAATGAAAATCGTTCAACATGGTATTCCAAAGGAACGCATGTAAATACGGTAAATTAAACGTTTGGTGAATGCCTAATTCCGCACTCATTAGCAGTTCGGACTAATTACTCCTGATGGTCTTCCTTCCGCTGGACGGATGACTTGGTTTCTTGAAGGGTCTCCTGGCTAGTAACGGTGTGGATCATTCTTGCTTCCAAAATCGCAATTATCCTCCTCAATTTGGTGATTAACGGAACTCACGTGTAATTGGGCTATTTTTAGAAAACCTTTGTGTCTTTTTATTTATTGATCAATCGGTACTGAGACGTCTTATTAACTTGAAATGAGGTTGAGACGGACGGAAAAGTGGGTATTTAAACATTAGTTTCTTAATTAACGGAAAATAAGTTGGGGAGAGAGGGTGGCCTATATTTCGGGGAATTATCAGAAAAATTGTGATAAGCCAGTCGATGTAAAACGGGTTCTCTAAGGAGTAGGATTTTTATTTTGAAAACGAAAAAGAAAAAGAAATTAGGTACCTTCGTTACACATTACTTTTATTCATATATTTTTCAGATTTTGTTTCAATACATTAATGTTAAATAAAAATGATACTTCTCTTAACCCATTAAGCGGTTATGTCGTATATATTCGTCATGCTCTCACGTATTGCGTAGCGCTTATGACGGACATATGCGCGTCATGGTTTTATTTGGGATTCTTAATGGTTAAGTCGAATATCTGCGCAAAATCGTTCCTAGTGATAAAGAAGGGATATAAACATAACAAGATTCAACTTGTTTACTTCTCATGCCATATGCGAGGTTGAAAACGTAATCTGAATTTCAGTGTCTTTTTACTCGTTCACGTATTACACTGCTGATCGATCTAATGGTTGCAACTTATGTGAGCAATGTGGCGGAAACGACAGACAAACGATTCCGTTTCTTTACAGAAATCGAGGGCATTAATATGAACGTGAGATAAATGATTATCTAATACGAGTAATATTTTATGAGCAGTTGAAGAGTTTGTGTGTTTCTGAAAATATTTCAAAAATAGTAAGAAACCTTCATCTTGCATCCAACCTGACCGATTTGCTGTTCCTACTGCACCTAATGGTCAATCTCTTATAAAGTGATCTTGATATCGAACACGAGGGAATACAAATAAGGGAGGTATAACGTTTCCTAACCTGGTGATACCTCGTCTGGCTACCACTCTGTCAGGTGCTTTGACAGTAGTTACAACTGTTTCGTCTACGTTATAAATATCTTGTGGCTCGAAACTATCCCGGTTCATTACTCTTTGTAAATTGTTGTAAAATGCATCAACGTTCTTGACAAGCTAGTTGCTTAGGCAGCTCTTATAGAAAGTTCTGCATGTCTATGCATGAAAGCACTAAACCATTCCTCTCCTGCCATGTTGTTTTTGTCCGAGGAACTTGGTCGTTTTGAATTATATTTTATAGTCAGTTCGTAACCTAACTTTCGTACTTCCTTTGGAGATAGCCCAAAATAAATGTCAGCACATTGTATCAAATATTCACTTAAGGTCCTCTCTTGTGCATCTTTTTTTTTTCGGCGCAGAGGAGGGGAAAATGCTTTTTCGCACCCCCCGTTGGCGCTTTCCATAGATGTTAATCGGATTTTCTTCTTTGGCCGGGAGTGTGGGACTGCGACGGCCCCATGCTACCCACTAAAAACCACCCCCGCTCTTCCCGGATCGTCCGTCAGGACATTACTTCGGGGTATCTATCTTCTTCTACTTCTAGTTCTTACATTCCTCTCTTCTTGACGTTATCTTCATTCCGGACATCTCGTTTCATTCTTTTTTTCCTTCTTTTTGATTGACCGCATCTCGCTCGGTGATTGTACATGAAAAACATTTTCCATCACTTTTTGCCAAATCTTTTACTCACTGCGTACCCGGAAGGAGGTGGGATCGTCCCACCTCTTTGTCCTCTTCTGGTATCCTCTTCCCTCTCGTGCCGTCTCATCCTTCTTCCTTCTCTTTGATTTGTCCGCATCTCGCTCGGTTATTGTACATGAAAAACATTTTCCATCACTTTTTGCCAAATCTTTTAACTCACCGCGTACCCGGAAGGAGGTGGGATCGTCCCACTTCCTTGTCCTCTTCTGGTATCCTCGTCCTTCTCTTTGACTTGACCGCATCTCGCTCGGTACATGAAAAACATTATCCATTACTTTTTGCTAAATCTTTTTACTCACCTCGTACCCGGAAGGAGGTGGGATCGTCCCACCTCCTTGTCTTCCTCCAATAATCCGTCTTTGCTGCGTCTTGTTCCAAGTTGGCTTCATGATGTTACTCTTCATTTCTTTGGTTTAACTACGGTTCTTGTATTTTGATCCTCATGACATCCATCAAGTAACTCGTCACTGCCTCTGCCTTTTCTCTGCCGCTCGTTAATATCTCTGCTACATTGTTCTTGTTTATATACTCCCCCACTACCAACCCCATCCGCAGTTTTTCTAGCTGGAACCTTGCGCAGTTGAACACTGTGTGTTCTGGCGTATCTGGTACTCCGCATCCAAACCAACATTGGTCTGATTCATGCTTCTTTATAGTTTTCAGGTAGCTGGCAAAACTACCATGCCCTGTTATGGCTTGTGTTATATAATAGTCTATGTCCGGGCTCTTCTTTTGCCATTTTATCACGTCTTTTATAAACACGTTTGCCCAGCCGGTGTATTCCCGCCATCTGGTCTGCCATTTTTCCATCATTTCTTGATGTATTTCGAAGGCTTTTTCTCCCTTGCTTTCCCAGTTTCTAGCTATTTCCCATTCAAGCAGGTCCAGAGGTGGGCATCCCGCGAGAGCTCCAGCCACATCAATATTGACCGTTCTATACGCGGATGTTATCGCGATCGTATACTTCCTTTCAATCTTTCGTAGCATGTTTCTGTATTTCATGTGTTTCGTGACCCATTCCCATACTGGAGCCGCGTAAAAGACTATCGAGCCAATCGTGGAAGCTAGGATTTTTCTTTTTCTCTGCGATGGACCGCCGATTCTGTGCATCAACCTATTTATTTTGTTTTGCATCTTCGCCGCTTTTTCAGTAATTGCCTTGACATGAGAAGTCATCTTCAAGTCTTTGTCAAGAGTAACTCCTAAGTACTTCACCGTCTTCGTAGTTAATATTATTGTGTCGCCCACTCTAATACATATCTCTTTACAACTTCTCCTTCCCTCCAACATGATCGCTTCCGTTTTTGAATCTTCCATTTCCAGACCCATGCTTCTCAAGCAGTCAGCTACTCTTCTAATCGAGTACTCGGCCTTATCTATTATAATTTCTTTAGTTTTTTCTTCAATCACCAACGCCAAATTGTCCGCGTAACCAAACTAACTCCTTCTTCCTGTTTCAGGTTTAAGACCTTATTATAGAACAGATTCCATAAGGTACCGCCAATCACGGATCCTTGCGGAACTCCGCAAGTCATCGTCTTCTTTTCTCCGTTTGGAAGAAGGATAGTTCTCTCTGACAGGTAAGTATATATCAAACTTTTTATCGCTGTTGTTACATTTGTTTTTTCCAGTGCTCGTTTTACTTCATTCCATGGGACTGAATTAAATGCATTTTTGATATCTATTAATACCATTAAACTGTATCCTCTGTGCGTTAGTTATACTTTGCGTGTATTCCGCACCATCTGGATAATCGTCATTATTGCGTCCACCGTACTTCTTCCTTTTCTGTACGCAAACTGTTTCTCGGAAATGATACCTTCAATCTCAAGTTGATCCACCAGTCTCTTATTTATCAGTCTCTCCAATAATTTTCCGACCGCGCTCAGCAGACATAGGAGGCGATATGATTGTTCCTTACTCGGTTTTAGAGGCTTATCTACCAGTACCAATCTGGCTTCTTTCCATATCTTTGGGAAACATCCAGTTTTAAGACAGTCATTAAATACTTTTAAAAACGCATCGGGATTAGCCTCCGCGCATACTTTAACAATCTCATTTGTGATATTGTCAGTTCCTGGTGCTTTCTTGGGTTTGAGCTGCCGAAGGGCCTCTGTTATTTCCTGTCTAGTGAATGGATCATCCTGTTCGCATATCGTCAACGGTACTTCTCTCCTATCGATTTCCTGTGGAACCACTGGAAACAGTTTGTAGAACTGGTTTCTAATTGTTTCCTCATCAAGCTGCCCCACGCATCGAGTACCCATTCTTTTCGTGAGCACTTGATACACCGTCCCCCACACATTTTGTTCAAGCTCTTCACATAGCTTTTTCCACTTTTGCTCTTTCGATCTTTTAATCTTCTTAACGAGTTCTCTTTTCACATTTTTGTATTCTTCTTTCTCCGTACTCTCTATACCTTCTTCGTTTCCTCTTTTATTCCTTCTTTGCATTCTCCTTCGCAATCTTATACATTCCTTTCTTGTTTCGGCTATTTCCTGAGTTCACCAATACTTCTGTTTTCTTTTCCGATTTTCATTGTCTCTTTTCTTTAGACTCTCATTGCACGCTATGCTGATCTATTCTGTCAGATTCCTCGGCGTTGGTTCTGAAAAAGTGAACGATTTAAATTTCTTCATGAGCCGTTCCAGACCAGCCTCATTTGTTTTGCACCCCGCAGCTTTCTCTCCTATCCTATCAGCACTTACATGCTCCGTAACGGAGAGCATATCAGGATATGGTCACTCAATACTTCGACTTCTTCTTGCGCCGTCCACCACTTCATTGAACTGGCTAGTCGTTCCGATACCAGTGTTAGGTCAATTACGGACGAACCTCTTGGGCCTCTATAAGTCGTCACACCAGGAATATTTGCTACTATCAGCTTGTTCTTCGTTATCCATTCTTCTAGCAGTTGTCCTCTTTTATTATCTATCTTGTCTCCAGCCAGTTTGATTCTTGCGTTAAAGTCTCCGCACACTATTACCCCTCTTCCATCCGTTCTTATTATTCCCTCCAGTTTATCCAAAACTTGTTCGAATTCTGCGTCGGGTTCTCTTGTGCATATGTGAACACTTTATTGTGCGCTACGTAACCCATTGAAATTGCAGCTCCACTTTCATCCTTATAAGCCTCCCGTTTTGTTTTGTACCGAAATAAAGAAACGTGACTTAAATTGTGTTTGTCAGCAGATTTTCTTAAAGACATGGCTTTTCTGATATCTTCGTAGGCTTCTAAATACTGAGATATATCGCTCAGACCTTTACGCGTTTTCCTTACACGTTTTCCTTACACGTTTTCTCGGCAGTATTTTTAGAAAAATTGTTATTGTAACCTCTAAAGCAAACAATGTAGGTAATGAATAATTACGTCTAAGTGAACTCCGATAACTAAAGTTCTTACGTTAAAATTATAATAACCTTAGATAACATAAAACTTACTTTTACACACAAAAATACAATAAGCCCTCTTACAGACGTACAATGCGCTCGAAGGGACACCAAACACTGACGGTCGGGATTTAACAAGAAAAACACATCTTCTATCCTTTATATGGAATGCTCTATCACTTACAGTTTTTTAAAATATTAGCATTGTTTCAATCGTATCCTGTTTTTAACGACTCCGGTCTACCCTACTACTGCAGCAAATTCGCCCATGTCTTTTCTGGTGTTTTTAACTTCTTCGATTTTTTGTTGAAGTTAGTTATTCTGGGCTTCCAAAATTTCTACCTTCCTTTTAAGCTGAATAATTAAGTGCACATTTTCTTTAGAGTATTACAATTACTCTAAATACCACAATTACTCTAATTACCACAATTCATCGATTCCTGTTCCATAATAAAGGTCTTTAGAATTTCTAGAATATAATTCGACTTTCTTCTTGTTGTCTGAATTGTCTAAAACACTTGAAATTGAACGCACTTGAGCTCGACTTATACGGTGTTGGTCTTTAGCTGTACAAAATGCGTACATTTGGGGTCCAATCTGGGTTTGTATTTCATTTGCCACCTTTAATAAAGATGCCATTCCATTACTAAAAATGGAAACCGTCAAATAAGTAGTAATTTGCACAATAACTGCCCGACTTGATAAAATTTTCGGAGCGAAGTTCCAAATGAGGGCATTAAAGCTCTCATTCGAATTTTGCGTAAATCCGCCTATACAGCACTCAAGCAACTCCGTCTTGGACAAATCCATATAAATGGAAGTAATAGCGTCGATAACATTTTGTAACAATGGTTGTTTATGTTCGTATTCAAGTAAAGGCTTCGTGCGCGCGAGCAGAAAAGAGCTATAATTCCATTATTTGTACAAATTTTGTTATAATATTGTAGGACAATATTCTAAAAGGTACATACTTTCGAATTGCGTAAAGAAAAAAAAAACGATTTTTCAAAAAATTTACCCTATTGTTCCCCCTTAAAGCAGAAAATCCGAACTCGTACAAATAAGATGTAGAAAACTGTAATAAGACACTTAAAGCTTTTTGTGATATTATCGGGTAATCGAATCTAAAATTAATCCAGAAAGAATTAATTGATTCTTCTGAATGTTTTGAAATTAAATCTCGGTTATTACACACTGAAATTAGTTCTTCCTCTTCTTTCAAGGTTAATTCATATACCGACGTGTCACTTATCACAAATGGATTTCGAACCCAATAAAACGTTTTTATTTCTGAATTTGGGAAATATTGAACAATTCTTTGCTCTAGTATTGTCAAATGATCAACAACCGTTTTATGAATTATTTTATAACAATCTTTTGGAACCGATTCAAACTTTTCTAAACTACCTTCTTGTGCTTTATTCTTCCATAAAGTATTTTTTTTTGAAATCCCAATAATTTATCGGTAGAGGCCAAAATATTCTCTTTCGGTCCTTGCATACTTGTATTTGTGTTATTAAAAATAACAAAGATATCAGATAAGTAAGCTAACTTGGCACACCATGTTTTGTCATCTAACAGATCACCAAAATCATTATTATCTTGTTCAAAAAATATCCTTATCTCGTTTTTTAATTCAAGCACGCGAGATAAAACTTTCCCTCTGGACAACCACCTAACTTCCGTGTGCAGTAACAACGATTCATATTTAGACTCCATTGCCTGGCAAAGTTGACTAAATAGGCGACTTTTTAATGGTCTTGATTTTATGTAATTAATTATTTTAACACACTGTTCCAGTACTGTTTTCAATTCTAATGGTAATTGTTTTATAATGAGAGTTTCCCGATGCAAAAAACAATGGGTAACCAATATATCTGCATTATGTTCTTTTACATGTGCCACAAATCCTTTTATAGATCCGGTCATAGCTGGCGCACCGTCTGTGCAAATGCACGAAGTACAACAAATTTCAATTTCTTTTAAATAAGAATTGATTGCATCGAAAATGTGTTTCCCTGTAGTGAAATCAGATAATTCACGATAACATAAAAATTGATTAATTATATCATTTTCGTAGATAAATCGAACGAATGCAATTAAGTGTGCTTTTCCGGTAATATCGGTTGTTTCATCGATTTGTAGAGCAAAATTTGAATGTGCAAGAGGTTTAGCGGTATTTTCTTCAATATTTCGGGACCGATCTATAATTCTACGACGGTGTGGTTTGAAAGCGGTATTTTACAAATATCAATATCTGCTGACTCACCCATTATTCTTTTTACAATTTTACGACAAGCGGGTAATATAATATCTTCAGCCAAACGATGAGATTTTAATTTGAAAGCAATTAATTCAGCCACTTCATAGGATGCTATCTGAGCTCTTTGGGACACACTAAATTTCTTTTCAAAAACCTTTATTTGTTTGAATCTTGCAGATAATAATTTCTGAAAGTAGCTTTTGTCCTTTGATTACAGCAAAGGATGGTTAGTAAGCAAGTGACGTTGGAGTTTGCTCGGAACCATAGCACTGTTTGACAATTTACAACCACATACCAGACACTCAGGAACAGTTTGTTCATTTTCCGTTGTAGATGTAAACCCAAATTTTAAGAAATCTTTATTATACTTGCGATGAACATTATATTTATTGACGGAGAAAACATTTTTATTTGTACTGGATCCGGGCTCATTAGTCTGGGTGCTATCATTATTATTATCATCGTTAAGTTTTCTTTTTCTTGTCCATTTATCCATTTTGGTCTCCAAGTTACTTTAAAATGAAAATAATTTTGTCAAAAAATTAATAGAAACATGTTGTATATTTGAATCCGTTTTAATTTTTGCAGCAGAATCTTGTAGTATTATACGTGCAAAACCGAATAATTCTGTATAATAATACAGAATTATTATACAGAATATAATATAAATAATAAACTCTACTGTACACTAACCAACACCAAAAGGCGACGAGGGCAACTAAATGTGACTATTCTACAGTGCTGTCAGGTGGTGGAATGCTGGTTGCGCGGTAGATTTAGTTCGAAAAATGCGGTAGATTTGAACAGAAAAACGGTAGATACAATAATATTTATCAATATTTATTATTCTACACTTATTTTATTATCTAATACTACTATTCACCTACCTATAGTACGAGGACCTTAGAAACCAAGGGATAGAAGTGGCAAAAAATTAACATGGTGCTAAATAGAGTTTAAAATTGCCAAAAACTACACCATTTAATTTCCATATTTCCAAATGTGTCACTTGTACTCCTTGACTTTTGGGGTCCACAGTTATTATTGCCACATCAATCGGAAACTTTTTAGTTATTAAAATAAGTACTAACTAACACCTATCAAACCACTAAAGCATAAATGTACGAGCAACGCCACTACTTAAACACGAAATAATGATTAAGAAGACATCCCCGGTTGGCCTTAGTTGAAATATAACAAAATTTAGGAAATTCCCTAAATTTAAGGCAGGCTGCCAACATAGTTTCGATCGCTTTGTGTCAATACTAAACGCAGAAAACAAAAATTTGTACGCCGGATAGATGTCGCTAAAAGCAGTATTTGAATAAAAGTTTATTGAAAAATGGATAGGTGCTAAGTTTGATAAAATACAGCATTCTTTGTTATATTTTGTTATTATATTAAAAAAACGGTAGATTGCAATCGTACAACGGTAGCACGGTAGCTTAAGACAAAGAACGGTAGATCTACCGCCAAAATGGTAGACTTGACAGCATTGCTATTCTACGTTCCAATTGGAGGCGTAGTAGATGTAAACAGTAACCAGCACGTGATTACCAAGTGCGCATGCGTTGTTTGGAAGCTTTATTAAACTTTAATATTTTACTGTACGCATCCGTAAAATTTGGCGGCACATTTCAAGAATTTCGCTGCACAAGAAAGTGCCGCGGCACAGTGGTTGAGAATCACTCATTTAAACATTACAACAAATTATACAAAATAATATGCTAAAATCAAATGTAAAGTAAGAAACCTTGCGACCTCAATTATGTGGCGTGGTTCCAAAAAGGCGAATGTAATAAAGTGCACATTTTGTCAAATTAATTTTAAAGAAATGCCACAGAACAATCCACTTTTGGAATATATTTGCCTCAAATCACCAAAAAATGGCATTGCTCCTTTTATAAGCCATAAAATTAACTTATACAAAAAATAACCTTTTTCGTTTTACACCTTCAACATTCTATACTTACTCAAACCTTTGTTGTTCTGATTGCGCTATTTGTAGCTCAGTGTTAGATATATTTGAAGAATATGAATCAGGACATTTGATCTTAGCAGCCTTTTCGAAGTGCTTTCAACGTTTAAAATATCGTCAAGTGGCAACTTTCTTCTTCTTTTAACTAACCTTTGGGTTCTTTTTTCAGATTTTCGCTTTTGATGAGCAGTGTTTGATTTTTTAGGTATAATAAGAGAAGGGACCGCATCAGGTTTCAAGTGACGCCCATGCTTTGGTGTGTAATTTAAAAACCTCTGCTTTAGTGATATCTCAAAACAATATCTTTCAAAATGTATTGAGCGTATTGTTGCTAGAAACCATAAACATATATACTGTTGGCAAAATAACAAATTTATTTTGTGAAATTTGAGAAGGAATTGTTTAATTTTTCTACGCTCATTTAAGTTAAAAATTTATTTTTATCAAAGTAATGAAGTGAATTTTTGAACAAAATACAAAAGATTATACAAGATGTTCTGTGCAAAAAATTATGTAAAATTCACAAAATCTTGTGTGCAAAGTGGGAAAATCACTCATCACGCCGACACGCATTAATCCATTGCTTCGTTAATTGTTGATCTTTTGGACAAGTATAATATTTTATATTGGTACCTTTCGTGGTCTTATTACAGTTTCTACAAGTAGCTACTGCACAATTCGGCATTGTAATTACTATTTTCTTGCAATTCAAAGAGCTAATTAGCACGTATACACTCCTTCAAACTAAAGTACATAAAACAACATTTATGCATATAAAACGTCCGTAAAAGTCAGCTGGTATAATTATTAATATACATGAATTTGATCGTTTAAACATTCCAGGTCCGTATTATTATTAATATATTTCTCAATTTCGTAATGTTCTAGTAAACTAAGTTGAAATTCCTTATTTTGATTGTATAAAAGTTTAATATTATTATTAGTATCCAACTCCTGACGGTAGATCAACATATGTCTACCAAAATTGGAGTTGTCATTAAGTTGATGTTCTTTTAACCCTCGAATGACGGATGCCTGGATAACAACGCGTTAGCGCAGCCGAATACACCACCAGCCTAGCCACATTAAATAATTTGTTTTACGAAACAGGTAATAAACAGTTTGTTATACAAAGTTTCTAAGTAAGTTTATTAAATTTATGTTGTAAAACAATAGGTACATAAAACAGTTGTAGAAGCTGTGTGACTATTATATTTAAATTTATTACATTGTTCACATTTTTACTATACAGGGTTTCTCACACAAATGGTTCGTTAGAACTTTATTGGGTGCCACTATTAGTAGATGTTTGAGATTTTGCCAGCAGGGGTTATTCCTCCTAGTCTTTCGATCTAAAATATTTTCAAGATGGCTGCCACTTCCGATCGACTGGAAGTAGGATACAATTTCGTTATTTTAAATGGAATGGTATAGTTTTTATTGCGTATTATAATTCTACATGCAAAAATAAGTAGACTTTAATCGGGGTTGTTGGTGCTTATCGTTTTTCGTTATTTTGATTTTAAGATTTTTTTGGCAATTTTCAACCTGTTGTTTAAAACCACACTTCTCAGTCACTGTTCAAGCAAGAAAGTTAATTACTGGTATGATTACTTTCCAGATATTGCCAAACAGAATGCCACTGCCCTCACCACTTTTTCATACACAGGCTGGTTACAAAGAGAATTACCGTTCTTCCATATTCAATTGCAAAAGAGTCGAAAATTTTAAATGGAACGCCCCATATTTTATTAGCCTATCCGATAGAGAATTTAATTCTCTACTAATGTGCAATTCACATCCCTATACCAATCGATTAAGGTTTTCAAGATATAAGAGAATTTGCCAAGATCGCGCATAAAATGTCAGAAAATTTTCTTCTTTTATTAGTAGGCTATGAAACTTGAACGATTTTTTCGCTTGACACGATAGGGAATTTAATGTTCTCTGTAATAAGCGTGCGCCAAGGGTTTTGGCAGATCCGGAATTTTACAAGAGTGTGGATACCACTCAGATTTTCGCGATATTTGGAATATAAGTAGAAAAGCATGTGCAAAAGACGTAAAAAATAGAAAGAAAGTGCGGAAACGTATTTTACTTACCGAAAATTAATAAAGAAGGTGGGTATGCTTTGTGTGTTATTAGAGTAAAGTTTCGTGTTTTACCAACAGATGACGGTGAGTGCGGGGCACAGTGCCTTTGAAAAGAGAATAGCTACCTTTACACTAACGTTCTTTCGCGGATGATTGGAACGTCGCGTGCCAATCGCGCATGCTTGAACGTGTGTGTAAAGGCTTCGGCGTTCCACATGTTTTGCGCGTATTTAAACACGTACAGGTTTGGAGCGCCGTCTAAACATTTGGTCATCTTTACACATACGTTATTAACCGGCGTGCTTGGCGTGGCGTGTTTTCTTATTTTATCCTTGTGGTTAATTTGAAACAGGTAATTAATTTCTTCCTATTTAAAAATAGATTGTTAATAATTCTTTTAGGTAAACATCTTAATCTTACTAACAATAATGGCGAACGATTCGCGGTATTGGACCAAAGAATTTATAACGGAATTTATTGAAATATATAAATCTCATCCATGCTTATGGAAAATAAAAAGCAAGGAGTATACAAATAAAAACTTAAAAAAATTGGCTTATGATAACTTAGTGAATTTATGCAAAAAAGTACATGCAGAAGCTAATCGAGAGTATGTAGTGAAAAAATGCAGTTTTCGGGGTTCATTTCGTGAAGAAATGAAAAAAGTTATCTAGTCAAAAAGAAGTGGGCGGGCGAAGATGATGTCTATACCCCCACCTTATGGTATAATGATCTCCTTCCCTTTACCCTCGATCAAGAGATACCTACCCTAAGCATAAGTTCTTTTCCTATTGAACAAGAAGAAGAAGTTAACGAAGAAAAAATGAAAATGTATCCCATTTTTCCCAGGATACAATTAATGAGGAAATAGATGACACAAACATCAAAACTACAACATCACAGGTAACATTTTTATTATTTAATGTAAATATATTACATTTAATGAGTAAAATTATTAACTCTTTCCCATCACGACCCCTCATTTGGAGATTTAACGTTAGTAATGTTAAGCTTTTCCCTTTTTCAACATTTCATCCTGTCAAGAAACTCTTCCGTTGTTACTAAAATATTGTACATATTTCTCTCTGTTACTTTTTGCCGCCAGGTTAGAAGGTTTACGTTGCCTACAATTCAAGTTGGTCATTATGCTTGTATCTTCTCCAGTCGCCCAAGTGTATCTCATGTGTAACAAGATCTTCATAATCAAATGATGTAGCGGTAGTATAAGACTTGCTACAATTTTTAGATAATTGTGTAAAACACAAATTGCCAACACTACGTAACATATTTTAGTTGAATCCTGTATATGTATTGCGGTATGTAAAATTCTAAATCTAGAGGCAATTAAGCCAAATGCATTCTCTGCTACATTTCTTGCTCTCGAGAGCCTGTAATTAAAGATTTTCTTTTCATAAGAAAGGTCTCTTTGTGGAAAAGGTTTTAAAAAGTGTTCATGAAGCCCGAATGCTTTGTCTCCTAAAAACACGAAGTTAAGATTTTCTTCTGTTTCATCATTTTCCGGTAAGTTCAGTTGACCTAAAAAAAATCGCGCTGATTAGGTGTATTGATGCATTTGATGTCAATATACTTACCTTATAGTAATTTCTGATAAAACGTCGTATGTTCAATGACACCACCATCGGAAAGTCTTCCGTTTTTGCCAATGTCTACGAAGATGAATTCATAATTTGCATTGACTAACGCCATTAATACAATACTATAAAAAATTTTATAGTTGTAGTACTGGGCTCCTGAATCTGGTGGAGGTATAATACGAATATGCTTTCCATCTACAGCTCCTCCACAATTTATGAATTGCCATTTGTTTTTAAATTCAGATGAAATCTTTAACCAATCTTCTTTATTGGAGGGAAACTAACATTTTTTACGATTAATCTTCAATAATCTCGGAAATTCTCAGAAATGTAATTTATGTAATAAAATTATCTTTTTAAAAATATAGACCTTGTGTATATACATACAACTAATAACATTTTTTGGCTTTGTGTTGTAGATGCCTACTACGTCGAGAAATGTAATAGACACACATACGCCTAAAAGACCTAAAAGAACAAGTTGCACCAGACATCTCAATTTATTGAGTATTGTAAACAACAACTGGACAAATGTGATGCGCTAGATGAATATAAAGCATTAGCAGTTGCTTGGGGGAAGAAGCTTAAAAGGAGGGATCATGCACAAGCTATTTATGCGGAAAATATCATCAGCAAAGTGCTATGTCAAGGATTGCTAAATCAGCTTACTCCTGAAACTAACCTAGCAAATATTGACAACAAATCATGTGCTTCCCCTTACATTCCTTCAAGCAACTGCTCAACCTCACAGGACACGTGTTAACATAGAATACGTTGATAACGATAATAATTGCACTAACAATGCTTTAAATTATATAGTTTTAAACTCTTTACAGGAAAATTAATTAATTACTGATTTATTTATTAATAAAGTATTTTCCTACCTTTAAGTGTGTATTTTTTAAAACATCATATATTGCTTGACATGTTTCTAGAATCATGGTGGATAAAGACGAAGTGGAAATTCCTGTGGAAAATTTTAAATCTTCAAAAGAACATCCTGTAGCTAAATAACGTAAAGTAGTCGCTAATCTTTCCTCAGCACTGATACTTTCGTGCATTTTTGTATTTTGCTTAGAAATAAGCGGTGATATTAATTGTAATAAATTATTAAAAGATGAATAGTCCATTCTTAAATAATTTTTAAAGTCTTCAGGAAAATTGTCTCTCAATTCTTTTAAAAGCGGCATATGACCAAAATGTTCACGATTCTCCCGCCATCTCTTTACCCAGAATCTTCTTACATTAGTTGTATATGATGTTAAGTGTATGTAGCTAAACACATCATAGTTTTCACTTTATGCTTCCTCTTGAGTCGATCCATTTTATAAAAGTGTCTGTTATCCTGTTGAAATTTCCAACACGCCACGAGCCACTCCAAACACGCGGGAAACAACACACTTTTGCATTTACATTAACGTTCTTATCTTTTTCGCTCCAAGAACGCGTGTAAGCCGTCATGACTAGAACGTCCTAATTTTTGTTTCGAAATGGTTGAAACGGGACGGTTTTATCGTGTCCTTAGAACGCGCGATTGGCGCGCCACGTTCTAAACACGCGCGAAAGAACGTTAGTGTAAAGGTAGCTAATGACCTGTGGTTTTTTTTATAGAGGAGGAAAAAGCTCTCAACAGCCTACCCGGTTCAACACCAGAGTGTGGGGCTCTCACCCACTAAAAAACCCCCTCTAAATCATAGGGATGTAACCCTAACCCAAAACAACCCAACCCCAATACATTAATATTATTTCAAAGACTTAACTGAAAAGTTGGTCGTCCGATAAAGATATTTCGTCATCAGCATCGCATATTTCATCTTGCTGCTCCGTCGGTTTTGTGGGATCATAAACTTCGCCTGCTAACCGGAAAAATTCGATAGTCGGGTTTACATTTAATTCCCTACACCGTTTTTGGAACATATAACGAGCAATATTGCCGGGAATATGTGTTTTACGGCGACCAGACGTGGACATTGACGCTTTAGTTGCACGCCAACTCGATTCTATACAATTTGTATGAGCGCCCGTCTCTGGATCCTTAAAGTTAATCGTATGATTAACTTTAAGGATTTAACTTTCTAGCAATCGCTTATTATTGTACTGTACTTCCCGGCAGTATCCATTCCTTAAAGTAGTTTTAGGTATTAACATATTTAAGGCCACTCCAAGTGGTTTATACCTTTATTATTGGAATTAAAGATTTGGAATCACGCGACTCCACTGCTACCATAAATGCGCAACCCGTTCCACGTTCCTATTCCCCAAAAACCCATTGTCCCTTAACGCGGTGACTTCGATAGTATTTACGACGTCCAAACTTCGATTCGTCAATTTCGACAATTTTCCCAATCCCCCCAAGCTTTTCAGGCTGATTAAAAAATTTGGTAAATACCACCTCCCGACAAAAGGATGACCAATCCACCAGGGTATTAACGCTAACTCTTAATTGAATGGATGAAAATTGTAACGCAATACCCCACATCCAATAACGAACAAACCCTAAAATCTTGTAAATTGGTAGGTGGGAGTACTCGAAAAAAGTACCTTTTCGTAGCTGAATCGATATTCTACAACAAACAACAGCTTTTTGCTTCCTGACGGAAGTTTTTTTCAAACACAACCAATGATATCCGTCGACTCTGACCAAAAAAGAAAGAAACGGAATAAAAAAAAATAAATAACAAAACATCACCTTTTACCGATCAGCTTTCTTTCTAAGTTGCAAATCACCCCCACACCGAGGACACTTATATATTCCCGTTTTAGGATTTAACCCGAACTCTTGCAACTTATTTATAAGTTCAATATTGCATAGGTCTTTCAATTTAAACGCGTTTTCTAAATTTAAAAAATTCATCGTAGTAACGAAAAACAGTAATTAAAACAAGTCGCAATAAGAACACTAGCGGAAAATGAACTGAACGCTACGAAAATAATCACAAAACTAAAAAGTAGAAACATAAAGCTTTTTTTCGCGAGTAACCGTTTCAAACCAGTCGATCAGCAACTCGTCTTTGTTTAGTCTATACCTTTCCTTTTCTAATAACGGTACTCGCAAAAATTAACGGGTCAAATTGACATTTCTATTGATGTTTGTCTACGTTGTTTACTAACAAGTAACATAACCTCAACACGTCATCTGTATAGTAAATTTCGTGCTTTGTGAACAAATATTTTTCATAGGTAGGTATAATTAGGTAATTTTCAAAAGAAGAAACATTGTTAATGTATTTTTTTAGCATAGGAGCTTTGTTGACATGGCTGCATGTATGTGGCTCAAGATATATGAAGAATTTTTCTTCAACAATTCATTGTTAGAAATAATATATTTCTACTTAAAAAATATAATAGAAAAATCGTCAACTGCTTGTGTTCTTTTATCAAAAGTGAGAGAACCATACCACAATTATGAAATTAATGAACCTGAAAAATGGTTAGATGCTTACAATGAAATACATTTCTTCCAGTTATATAGAATGAAAAAAGCAACATTTCAGACATTGTTAGAGGTTCTACTCACTAATGACACCCATAAGATAATAAAGAAAAAATATAGGGGTGGAAATTACCCAATCCAACCAGAAAAATCATTATTAGTTTTTTGCGGTATATATCTAAGGAAGATACATTGAATGGAATGGCAGAACGATTTCGTGTAGTACCATCCACTATTATGCAAATAGTTAATGCGTTTCTATATATAGTATTAAGATTAAAAAAACATATAGGGGAAAAGTGGCATGAAAGAGCCAGTTTTAAAAGAAGACCAAAATAGTACAAAAACTGATAAAGAATTTTTTGCTCTCTAATACGAAGTTGTTGTTTCGTTATTAATGTATATAATACCATAAACCAAATTGCAAAAATTAACAAGATAACTAAATATACATTTATTTATAAAAAAAGTTGCATTCGGCTCTTTCATAACATAATGGTATTGAAAGAGCCACCATTAGTTATGAAAGAGCCAAATTCGTATTACAAACTTTAAAAGGACTAAAATTAATATTTTTAGCAATTTTTAATGAAAATTGGGAGAATTACTTTTAACATTAAAAATAGTTTTTGCAAAAATAATTGAATGCGCCTTTAACATCGCAAAATTTATGTGCCCAACCAACACATATTTTGCATTGAAAGCACTCTTGGCTGCTGTATCTAAAATTTTCATTGTATACTACACAATCATCGTGGTCCATGTCAGATTTATTTAGAGCCTTCGTCTTTAATTTTCTAAATACTGAGCCCCTGTAAGTTGATAAATTAGAGTTATCGTATACATCATTTTTGTTGTTCAGTGGTTTTATAAGTTTATTGCTTTTTTCATTTAAACTCTTTCTTTTTGGCTTAACATTTGCCTCCTTCTCCTCCATTTTTCTTTTCTCTGGGAAATCCGTTACTATGGCGGACGACATTTTTCTTTTCTTACTAACTAACTTTTCTTGGGCCTGCCTTTGGAAATGGCCTAACCATTTCTGGTGATATAATTTGTTGTTCAGAAGAACTTGGACTAAAATGTGTGGATGTAAAAACAGTTGAACACGACGGAGAAAGAGATTGCAAAGTTTGTTCTAATACGTTATAATCATTATTTTCCTGTGCACGTGGATCAGGTCTATCAGTCACAAACGATAAAAGAAATTCTTTACAAAATATGTTTGAATTCAAGGGATAAATCCCTGTTTTAAGAAAACCCTGTGTGATGTTTTGAGGACCGAAAGCTGATAGATAAGCGTCTTTCACAAATTGCCCGACTTGGTAAATGGTCAGTGTTTTACCAGGGTTAGACAACATCTACTCATTCATGCAAATTCGATATCTGGTTTTAAAAGGGCCATACACCGTAACATCGAGCGATTGCATTTTATGGCTGCAGTGCGGTGGGAATGTTAGTATTATAATAGAGTTTTGTCTAGCAAATTCAATCACTCTAAGATTAATATGTGAGCTGTGGTTGTCCATTAAGATCAATGATGGATTGTCTTTTGAAGGCTTTATATGGATTACGAAATGTTCAAGGGCTTTCAAGAGACATTCTTCGTTCATCCATCTAGAAATGTTTGCCAATCCAAGAGCTCCTGGTGGACCATTGGTTAACATGATATCTTTGAAGTTTGTTCTCGGGAACACAAAAACAGGTGGTAAAACACCACCAGCAGCATTAATAAAAAACAAAGTTGTAACCAAAAACCCTCTTTCAGCTGTTGTTACTTGTCCAACTTCTTTTGATTCTCTTTCGGCAATTACTTTAGGAGGATTGGTTACTGTTCTGCAGCCCGTTTCATCTGCATTAAATATCATATGCGGTGGAAAACAATGCTTTAGATAAACACTCGATAATTTTTCAAAGAACATCTTAATATTCGATTTGTTAAAGCTATTTGCTCTGGATAGAGACGTGCTTTCTGGCTTTCTCACTGCTAATTCTTTATGTCTACCCATAAAACCTTTTAACCAATCATCGCTTGCAATTTGGTTCTCTTTCCATTTATTAGGACAAATGAAACAAGCTTCGGCGTATTCATATGCTAATTTTCTTGTTTGTTGCCTTGTAAGGCCAAAACACATTTTTGAGTCAGTTTTTAAATAATCATCTAACATATTTTCTTGTTGTGTACTAAATATTCTTTTATTTCCTATATTAGGGCAATGTTTGTAACATGATTGGCCTAACGCTTTGAATCTCTTAACTATTTTCGCAAAATATGCTCTTGAAATATGGAAAGACAATGCCGTTTTATTTATAGATTCGTTTTTTTCTATCACCTCCTGAACTGCCTCTTCTATTGTACACGTTGTTAGTCTTACGCGTTTTTTCAAGCAAGATGGATCTTTTTCTGACATATTTGTTTCTTGAACAGAAAAAATCGTAATAGAATCTATTTTTTGAAAGTAAACATTCCAAAAGAAATTTGTCTAGGGAAAAAATTACGTTCAGTTCACTATAATTATCTCAGTTTGTGGTACATAGGTGCTATGGTTATAGAAGTAACAACCTTCTAATCTACATTTTCTTAGTCTTAAAGGATTCGGTCATGAAAGAGCCGGCTTTTTCATATCCAAACAACCCGGCTCTTTCAAAACATTTCTTGGCAGAAATTATAACTCACAAAACCAATATAATATGAAAGCTTTAACTACGACTCTTTTACATAATTAGAAGACAAAATATGTAACAGACTCACAGTATGATTATTTTATCGTTATTTGTTTATGTATTACCATTAGAAATAAAATAAAATGAACACAAATACTTACTTTTTTTGCGACAAAATTAATAATATGTTGCACAAGTGTTATTTATTTCAGGTGAACTGTCAAATTTTTATTGGTAATAGGCGTCCGGTATTGCTATATGAAAACAAAAATTCGCCCAAAGTTGGATGGTTGATTTTGTATAGACGAGAGTGGCTCTTTCAAAACATGGCTGTTTCATGCCACTCTTTCCCTATTATTTTCCCCACAAATCGTAAACGTATTCCGGCTAGTATAGTTCATAACAGTAATTCAGTATAAAATAATTATTCGTTTGTTATTACAGGTGTCATTGGGGTGGTAGATGGTAGCCACATTAACCTAAAAATCTCCAATGAACAACATGACAGTTATGTTAATCGATACCTATCACACTCGATAAATCTCATGGTTATTTGAACACCAAAAAAACTGTTTAACTATATTTTTGTTGGGTTTCCGGGATCAGCTCATGATTGTCGGGTATTCACAACATATAAATTTGATAGTTATAAGCTAATGTAAGTATTTACAGGTGTTTGCGAACTCTTCTTTTGTAAAAAATATTATGGCGAATGGAAAACAGTGCTAGTTTCCTTCAGATAATTACCAGATAATTGGAGACTCAGCGTTTCCATTACAAACATCCAGAAACCTGACAAGAATACAGCAATACCATAATTATCGTTTAAGTGCTGCCAGAGTATGTATTGAAAATACATTTGGATTGTTAAAGGGAAGGTGGCGTAGATTACAATCTATAAATACTTATTCAATATCAAAAGCTATTGAAATAACAACAGCTGCTTGTGTTCTTCATAATTTTTGTTACATGCACAATGATGAATGGGATCAAGAATTTGAAAGGAATGTTGTGGAATTAGGAATACAGGGTAGGGTTGATGATCGATGTGCACAGTTAAAGCCTGACCGTATTGCACACAGAGACGGCGTAAGGTTCCGCGAGGCCAAGTGCAAACTATAAAAGCGAGGCCACTCATTATCACTATACAGTAAAACCTCGACATAACGGGCTAATACGGGGGAGGGGGTGTCCGTTATATCCGAAGTCCGTTATATCAAGGTCCGTTATATCGAACTTTTACTGTATTTAGAAATATAGTTTTCGATAACTACTTACTTTATAACCTTGACACTTTGCTCATATGTTTTGTAACAATACTTTCAATAACGTCGTTAAAGTTTGTAGATTCTACCAGTTCCGATTCAATAGATAATAAAGCTAAACCATTTAACCTTGATTGGGCCATTGTTGATCTCAAATACGATTTTATTAATTTGAGCTTAGAAAAACTCCTTTCCGCACTCGCTACACTTATAGCCTAAACCTTTGGCATTAATATGTTTTAAAACAGCTAAAGGTTTATTAATGTCATCCGGAACAATTTTTAAAAAATCGCATATTTCTCCATAGAGATCGCTTTCATCAATATCATCAACTAATGTTACATGAATATCTTTGCAACATTTTAAAATACTGTCTGACGACATACTTTTTAAAACTTGAAAATCACTCAAAAAGTGAAATATATCTGAGTGATTTTGATATTGTTTACATCTATCACTTATGGACAGTATTGCCATGTCAATTATTTTATAGTAGAAATCTACTTTGTATATATTTTCTGGGCTATTACTTTCCATTTCATTTCTACCTTCATAGCTAAAATGTCGTCTTTTTATAGCTATTCTCCGATATTTAAATTTGTAGTGTATTTGGAGGTATTGACGAAAACTCTCAGGTTCTTTAAACTAAAACCTTATTTCTCCGTTACACGAATTACACTGCGCGTTCCGCATCTGGCGTACATATTATATTAGTCGTTTTGTATAATAAAAACCAAACTCGCTCAACAACATAAAACTGATAAACTCGAAAATAAACTTAATACATTACAAAATTCTTTAGGAATCTGAAGTGAATCACACAGATCATGCGTCGTTTTCAGAAATTGCTCAAAACCCGTTTCCCGTAACTCTTCAAAATACTTTTTTAAAACTTTAAGAAGATTTCCAATTTCACATAAATCGGCTTCCGGATTTTGAGCGTATTTGCTAACGGGATTTATTTTTTTTAAACATCATACCATATGGTAATTGTTAATATAAATTCTAAAGAAAACATTGAAGTTACTAGTGCTAAAGCTTCAGCTTGAATTTTTGCATCGTTCGAAGAATTTGCTAATTCTTGTGAAGCGCATTTAATAGGAGAGAGCTGCAATCGCACTGCTTTTACACTTTCTATACGGGATTCCCACCTTGTATCCGATAATGGTTTTAATGTTAAAAGAGTGGCATGTTTAACTAAAATTTGCCAGCGATTTACAGAAGCTGAAAACAAAGTAATTAATCGTTGAATGACATTAAAAAAACTAACTCCTTGAATAGTAGTAGCCGCTATATCACAAATTAGTAAATTTAGTGTATGTGCAACACATGGAATATCAAATACTCGTGAATTTTCAGCAAGAAATCTTGCTTGTACTCCAGAGTTCTTGCCTTTCATATTGCTGCCATTATCGTAAGCTTGACCTCTACAATCTTGAATGTCCAGTTCTAAACCATTTAGTGCTTCTTCCAATTCTAAATATAAATTTTCACCGGTAGACTTTTCAATATTGATAAAACCTAGAAAACGTTCTTTGACTTGTACATTTTGAGTAGATTTCTACATATTATCTAAGTATTAAGGACATTTGTTCTTTGTGACTTATGTCAGGTGTGCAGTCCAATAACACTGAAAAGTATTGTACTTTTTTAATTTCTTGCTGAATAACTTTAATTACCTTTGCATGCATGCTATTTATAACTTCGTTTTGAATATCGTGCGAAAAGTAATGTTTAGTGGTTTTGTTTTTTAAAAAATTTTCAATTTGTTGACGTAATGGAAGATAAAATTTTGAAATAAATTGCAGACATCCCAAAAAGTTACCATTTCTGGCACTAAATAATCGATCATTAGAACCTCGTAAAGCATTATTATTAGATGATAAATACTTAATTACTTCAACAATGCACGTAAATATTTCTATCAATTTGGCCCTTTCATTATTAAATAGCATTAGCATCTCCTCATTTATTGTGCAATGATTTTTTATGTGTTGTGTTGCTTCTATATATTCAGTCAGTGCCTTACGATGTTCTAGTGATCTTTCATGCATTTCAAGTCGGGCGCCTAAATGTTGCTAATCATTTATTCCTTTATTTGTAATATCTGTTTGCTTATTATGGGAAAATAACGTGCAAATGAAGCAAAACACTGCATCTTTACTTGAAGAATATATTAACCATTTTCTGTTACTTATCTCGCCGTTTTTCATTACGCGTGAATAATATTTTACACTGAATGATTGATGGTATTTGACTATTTTTTGGAAAATCAAAATTTTTTATTTGTTCTGGTGGATCTTGAAGTATTAACATCATAAACTTCTCTCCCAAGGATGAAATTCGTGCAGGCCATGTACCAGGATCATTCTTATTAAAATCTCCAGGTTCGCATTCAAATTCATCTTCTTTTTTACATATCTCTTCAATCTTAATATTTTCAGGGTTAGTCAAATTTTGAAGCATTCTATGCATATCGTTATGTTCTGTATCCTTATCTGTGCTGCTATTTGATTTCTCATTATCTAATGAAAAGTTGTCCGTTTCTAGATTTTCAGAGAGATCACGACTGGCCAACAAATCATTTATGACCAACACATGTTCGGTTTTCTTAACGGTTTGAGAGTTCTCTTGTGAAACAAATGTATCGATAGCCCCCCTTTGGGTATCTAAAAACTGCTCTTTCCTTCTTTTAATTCTTAATTTTGCTGCATTAGACAAATGTTTTCTTCCAATGTCACGTACTCTATCCAATGCGATATTTTTTTATTTTGCATAAATCTGTTTAAATAGGAATCTGCTGATAAGGAAAAACAAAAAATACACCCTTTAAAAGTGCATAATGTACGAATAACGGGGCGTAAATACTCAAATTTAGAATTTACCTTTTCTATTCAAACTTGTTGCTACACCACGAGTTAATTACACAATCGCTAAATCGCTTGAGGTTAAATCGAGCACAGACAATATTCTCGACTCAACTGTTTACGTTAAACGATTTAAACACGTTTTTAGCGCCATTTGTGATCATATATTCAATTTATTGTAAGCGCTATAACGCCATCTATCTATAAAAAGTACAAATAAAACAGGACTGGAATTTATTTTAATCACTATAAGCGCCATCTAGTATCAAGTATCAGTATCAATAGATATTTTGTAAGAATTTTGAAAGAACCGAGGCGAGGCGCGAGGCCACTGAAACGCGAGGCCATGTGCAGCTGCACATATGCACACGCACTCACGCCAGCCCTGATTGCACAGTCTTTATTTGAACATGTAATTTAAAATATAAAAAAATAAAAATTTTGGAAAATAACCTCTAATTTATTCTAAATATCACATTGAATACAAATGTATAACAAACTATAAATAGGTATAGTAGCTATAAACTATACTAGCTATCACTCTTTAACAAAATAAAACTTGGCAATAACAAATAAACATGTATTAATATTCTGACTCAGAGGTATTTCATCAAGCTCTTTGATAAAATCTCTAAAAGTTTTTCTCTTTGAGCATTTTGTATATCTAATGAATCGTTTAACAATTTAAAGTGTTTGTCTCTTTGCTCCTTATCTGCTTCGTGCTGTTTCTGCAATATCTCTAAAATTTTATCAGTGTGTCCTGTTGGTTTTAATTTATTTTTTTCTCCAGCCCCACATGAAAATCTATAAATAAAAAATGACTATTAAAATACTTGGACATACTAATATATAAACATACCTCTTCTTTATGTCCTTTGAGCTTAAAATATTGTCTTTGTGAATGTAGTGTTCCTGATCTGATACTAAACCAATTGAGTCTTCTAAATAAGGAGGAATAATCTTATCTTTTTGTTCCTAAAATGCTATGCATTTCATTAAAATACAAAGGTGGCTCTCTTCTTTCTTCACCAGTACGTTTTACAGTGTTGATATGGTGTATGTAAGTTCTTTGCATATTCGCAAATTTTTGACGGCACTCCTCTGCCCCTTCCTTACCCTCACCAACCCAATATCCAGCTTCGTTCATTTCTGTGGCGATTTTGCGCTAGAATGTATTCTTAATTGTTTTTTTTATCATTAAATTTTTCACTGTAACTATCTCGCAATTTTAAGAAAAATAATGTACTTTCATGGTCTTTATCATTTTGCTTCTTTGAGGACCAAATTTCAGTGCATTGTTGTGATTGGTGACTTTCGAAGGGCAACGATTTGTCATGGTCCGGGAATTGAGTTGGTGCTAAACTCAATACTGTTTCAACATACTTACGGGCTTCCTCTGGATCTATAATAAAATTAAGAACAGAAGTTATAAAATAGTTCCGATTTCAAATAATAACTAACCATTAAGTAATTTATTCGCCATTTCAAGGTCAACCGTAGCTTCGATATCTACCCCTTCGTAATTTAATGTTATTTGACATTTTTCAACGTCCATTTCTACGTTCTAAAAGAATACGTTTATGTATTGTGAAGTAAAACTTATTTATTATAAACACGTTTATTACAGTAACAGAAACTAATGTATAATACTTAACCTTCAAATCACAAATGACAGTTCACAATTTACTACACTACTCTCGACCATGTTCACAAGTGGTCAGACTTGGTCGGTACATTCGGCGTAAAAATTTTTATGACCGCATTTCGCGAAAACGAAACGGTCAACTGACCGTTCAAACCAGGGCTGAAACATTCAGTCGCGAAAAAAAGGTTAAAAATAAGCAATAAATTATGGAAAGGAAAGCAAACATCCCTTTTTTGTCTGCTTAGCGTTTATGGCGGTCCCTTAGGCCCATGTTATACGGGCAGCTTTGACGCTACAGATAAAACGCTGACGCTGATCATAAAATTCGGAGCTGTTATACGAGCAGAAAAAACGCCGCGACAAGTACTGACGGTGTCCGAAGGCCGCCGGAAATCATATCCGCTCCCGATCAGCGGCTCAATTGTAGTCTGCTCAAGTTTGCTACAGTACCCAACATGGATGCAGTGCGAATAGGTTGTATCAGTTTCCACCATTTGTTGGAAACATATTTTGATGGCACCAAAAGGAAGGAGAGGCGTTGGGACACACACCCTGTGTTAAGTAGCCGATTGTGTACTGGGACATTTCACAACATGTTCGCACTACACAGGCAGTACGAAAATAAGTTCTTCCAGTACTATAGGATGTCCGTTTCTTCTCTTGATGAGTTTGCGAGGAAATACAAAAAACTGATACTAATATGAAGCAGAGTATTCAACCAGCTGAAAGACTGGTAATTACACTGAGGTAGGTTCAAATTATTTTGTGTAATGTTGCAGTAGCTATTGGAAGATTTAATACTTTGGGAGAAAATCAATCTTGGTTTTTAAGGAGGAAAGTAAGGAAATTACACGGTTATTTATTACGCGGAAATTACACGGTAAGTAAATTAGAAAAACATATATCATAAGAAAATAATTTCACTGATTACTATCTTCAAAAAAATTATTCCCATTATTTATATTTATTAACACTGGTTCTATTCATGCCCAGGCATTATGCCGATGTTAACGAAATCTGAAATGTAGAAAGGCTCGTTAATGCTGTTTTCGTTCATCCCATGTTTAAGCCTCACGCACTCCTCACTGTGCACTTATGGTGATGGGGTTGGTGTATTACTTGTAGAACTACCCGGAGTTGACGATGAGCGAGTGTGTGTCGGTAGGTTTCCCGAAAACTGCACATTTGAGATTGGCGTCAATAATCAGTTGTACTCCTGAATATTGCGGTTAAAATTAAATTGGGACTGTGTTCTAGTTGCATCCCTGAAAACGTCGGTAATTTTCATTCGAACATCAAGTGCTTCATATGATGGCAAACTGTTCATTAATGGTATAAACGACTTTAAAAAGGCCCAATTGCCAAACTTATCAATATTTTTCTCGGTATTACTATCTGCCTTTTGTAAGGCAATGCTCTCTTTCATCAAATTTGTTATAGTTTTGGATGCAGATGATAAAGTTTTCGTCAGACTGGTCTTTCCTACCGTTCGATCTTTTCTAATTTGTCGCTCTGCAGTTGAGGGATTCACAGAATTAGGATCTTTGCGACTGAGGTTAACCTCAGGTTCATCGACAACTTGCTGTTGTTCTGTGCGGTCGATGGAAAGCATATACGCATTAAATGTCCCCCAAATTCAGGATCACAGTATTATAACTACAAACACTTTTTTTCTATAGTTTTGCTAGCAGTAAGTGACGCACAATACAACTTCACAGCAATAGATGTCGGTGCATACGGTTGCGAGGGTGACTCAACTATTTTCAAGAACTCTAATTTGTACCAAAGACTCAAATCTGATCAACTCAACATACCAGCAGAAAAACCTTTGCCATCGGGTGGACTAGCAGTTCCATTTGTACTTCTTGGTGACGAAGCCTTTGGGTTGTCAAGACGTGTAATGCGCCCCTACCCTCAGAAAAAATTAACAAAGGAAAGACGAGTATACAACTATAGACACTGCAGAGTCAGGCGTGCAATAGAATGCGCCTTTGGAATTTTAAGTAACAAATGGCGCGTCTAACTAACAAGGAGACCTTACGACTTGCCCCTCACCGATTTTAACGAAAGTGGTACCAATCGATAGATATTGGTACATAGTACAAATGTATAAAATATTAGGGCGCACTATTCAGCGGTTCGCAAGAAAATTGGTGTTAAAGTTTGCGAATAGCGTCTGTCAGTGACAAGTCCCGCCCTTTAAGCCCCGCCCATTGTCGTACTGAATATGTATAGACTTCCACATACGAGGTTCGAATTCTGAATAATACTTTTTTTTATTTCCGTTTTTATTTTTAATGCAACATTTCACTTTATTTTTATAATATTTTGATATTACAAAATATAATCAATTAAGGACACTCTTTCGTTATCCTACTTTTTAATTTCTCTACTTCTATGTTTAGGAAACTTACGATACTTTTATTAGAATCGTTCTTTCCAATTTCTTCTAGTATTATGTTTTATAAAAAAAAAATACCCGCATAAGTAATGTAAAATAATTTATTATATTGCTTACATCTAACTTATACGTATTATAAGGGATATTATTATAAGAGATATAACACTAGGGATCGATATTGATTTGCTACTTTGAATCATTATCAACATAATCATAATATCGATCCCTAGTGTTATATCTCTTATAATAATATCCCTTATAATACGTATAAGTTAGATGTAAGCAATATAAGAAATTATTTTACATTACTTATCCGGGTATTTTTTTTATAAAACATAATACTAGAAGAAATTGTAAAGAATGATTCTAATAAAAGTATTGTAAGTTTCCTAAACATAGAAGTAGAGAAATTAAAAAGTAGGATAACGAAAGAGTGTCCTTAATTGATTATATTTTGTAATATCAAAATATTATAAAAATAAAGTGAAATGTTGCATTAAAAATAAAAATAGAAAAAAAAAGTATTATTCAGAATTCGAACCTCGTATGTGGAAGTCTATACATATTCAGTACGACAATGGGCGGGGCTTAAAGGGCAGGATTTGTCACTGACAGACGCTATTCGCAAACTTTAACACCAATTTTCTTGCGAACCGCTGAATAGTGCGTCCTAATATTTTATACATTTGTACTATGTGCCAATATCTATCGATTGGTACCACTTTCGTTAAAATCGGTGAGGGGCAAGTCGTAAGGTCTCCTTGTAAGTCATTTTAGTAAGTCCAGAGTTTGCAACCATAGTCATACAGTGCTGCTGTGTGCTGCACAATTACGTGAAGAAAAGGGATGGTTTCATTTTTGAAGACTCTTTGACTTGTGAAATTGTCAATTTTGAGGTCAAATTATCCGTAGGAGGTCGTTGCAGTGGTCTAGCTGTTAGGGACTCGTTTACTGAGTACTTCAATGGACCAAGAGCTGTTACTTGACAAGACAGATGTGCCTGAGACGGTAAGAACAGGCATAAATAAGCCAAATCCATAAAATTTAAAGCGTGTTTGTGAAATTCATTTCTCTGTGTAGTTCCTCCAACAAGGCCTTGAATAAAATAATTGATTGTCTATATAAGAGTGTATATAAGGGTGTAATATAACTCATCTTTTCTCCAGTAATCTTTCATAGTATCCCTTTGGTCGTGGTCCATTTGGATTATTAGTGCTATAAACTTGTACAGCTCATCAAATGTGACATCAGAAGGTTTGGTTGAAGGACCAGGGACGTCTGAGCTGGAATAATGCTAATTGAAATATCTATTGGTTTCAATTAGAAATAAACCAAATATTTCTTAAAAAAAAGTGTAAAAGTGGACAATGGTGAAGACTCAGCATTTATGTTTGGAGCAGCGGTTTTATTTATAGCAACATACGGTGGTGTAAATTTTAGACTACTAACAGAATCTTCTGGTCTTCTAGATTGAAAGCCGACGACTATTTCTTCTAGCTCCTCTTCCGAATCTGGCAGTACGGGTACAATTTCACTTTCTACGTCTTCGCCTGAATCCTCATCTAATATGACTTCTCGAATTTCATCTTGTATTTTGTCGTCCATAGTGGAGAAATCAATTTTCTTTAGTAGTCCAAAATCTAGTTTTTAACAAATTCCACAATTTTATCAAATATTGAAAAATAACACTGCACAAATCACTATACAACTGATTTGTTTAGAACAGGGTTGCCCAACCTTTTTTTGTCCGTGGGCCGGATTCATCATGACATACGATTTCGCGAGCCGGATTCTTTATAATTGCATATCTTAGTAACACCTTTGAAAAAAATTCAACATTTTCAATGAATTCACGAATATGTTTGTGCTGATTCATTTTTTTTAAATATTTATAAATTTTATGAAAATGTTGCGTTTTTTAATTTATTTTTAGAATTAAATGAAATCATAAAAGGTTAAAATTTCAAAAGAACAAAATCTGTACTCACGATTTATTAATGTGAAGTCTGATGTTGTTTTTCAGAAACTAATTTTTTAATATTTGGTTCAAGTTGAGTGACGTTCATCCTTAATATGGAATGAAGGTGATCATCTGAAAGTCGAGCGCGAGACGCTGGTTTGGCTCTTTTTAAAGTTGAAAATGTTTGTTCACAAATGTACGTGCTTGCAAACGCCGTTGTCATTTTCATTCCAAGGTTTCTCAAATTCGGATAAGAATCTAACGCTGCATAAAAATCTGGTAAGGACTTCTCGCGAAAAAGATCCTGTAATGGTGTTTGGCATTGCAATTCAATTAATTCTAATTGTAAATCACCTGGCGCCGTAGAAACATCCACTGTAAAAGGATTTTCAAACAAGCGTATTTCATTTTTAATCCGGTGAAAATCTGCAAATCTATCTTCGAAACTTTTGCTGAGTAATTGCAGCATCTTGGTAATTTTTTCACTTGGAAAATGATCATTTTTCCTTTCTTTACGTAAAGCAGTGCAAGTCGGAAAGTGCGTCAACTGTCCTTTTTCCGTTTGCTGTGTGAAAAGCTTTAATTTTGTTTGAAACGCACATAAATCAGCATATACATGAGAAATAAGTTTGTCTTTGCATTGCAATTTGAGATTAAGTTCATTTACATACGCAGTTAAATCACAGAGTATAGCTAAATCCCACAGCCACACAGGGTTACTTAGTTCGTGGAGCTGAGTTGATTTTTCAATAAAGAATATATCAATTTCATGTCTCAAATCAAAAAATCGCTGTAGTACCCTACCGCGGCTCAGCCAGCGGATTTCGCTATGATAAACCACATCACCATATTCGGCTTCAATTTGTAAAAGAAATTCTTTGAATATTCTGTGATTCGTAGAATATGATCTTATTAAATTTACGGATTTAGTAACTACCTTCATAACATGATCTAAATTTAAAATTTTTCCACAAAGATTTTGTTGGTGAATGATACAATGTATATCCAACGGCGGTGATCCATTTGATTCCAGCACTTTTTTCCTTAATCTGGCTACTAGCCCATTGTGCCGACCAACCATAGATGGAGCGCCATCTGTAGTTATGGCCGTTAATTTATTCCAGTCAAGGTTAAGATCATCAAAAATTTCGGATACTTCCTTAAATAAATCTTCACCCGTAGTAGTTGTTTTAATACTTTTCATTGCAGCAAGTTCCTCCGTAACTTCAAAACTATTATTTATTCCACGGATGAATACAAGCAATTGCGCAATATCAGTCACGTCCGTAGATTCATCTGTAGCAATGGAAAACATTTTGAACTGACTTGCTTTTGATTTTAATTGTACCATAAGATCACTTCCTAAATCTTCTATTCTTCGTGTCATTGTCATACGTGATAAACTCACAGATTCGAATGCACTTTTTTTTTCCGGGCACACTTCTTCCACTACCGCCATTAAGCACCTTTTAACAAATTCCCCATCTGAAAATGGATGAACTTCTTTGCCTATTATGTGACCTACTCGATAGCTAGCTCGCACAATCGACTCATTAATATTTTTCGCGTTGTTAAATAGTTTGGTTAATCCGCCAATTTCACTTTGTAAATTTGTAATTTTATTTTCGCGGCACACACCGACGTATTTGTTATATGTCTGCTTATGTTTGGAATCGTAATGTCGTTTGATGTTATGTTCTTTAAATACAGATAAACTTTCCTTGCAAATAAGGCATAAGCATTTTTCCCCTTGCGCCACAAAAAAGTACATGTTTGTCCATTTCTCTTGAAAAACGCGGCACTCACTATCCACTTTACGTTTTTTCGTCGACATTATTTGGGGTAAAAATATTCAATATTATAAAACTTTCACAAAATTAAATTTATATTTTTTAATAACTTATTTATCAAAAATTAACTTAAAGTTTTCACAAAAGTTAATGTAAACATATGTGAGCATCTCCTATGAAATAATTACCACAAGTAACTCCATGATTATAACTAACTTCACTCTGTAGTCACCTCGACTATCGGCCACTCGCGGCAGCACTAGTCGACATCGGCATGACACACCGTGTCATGCCGATATCATGTACAAATACAAATTATTCAATCAAAATACATATAACAATATCAGAAATATTGTAGTTAATAAAATTCACAGAAAATACTTTAATAAATTTAAAAAATACGCGGTATTTGGTCAATAATTTACGAATATCCGACTAGGAGCTCGCGGGCCGGATTGAGCTTCTTCGCAGGCCGGATCCGGCCCGCGGGCCGTAGGTTGGGCACCGCTGGTTTAGAAGATGTAACGTAACTGAATAAAAATCGTATTAAAATAAATAAAAATTTGTTGATTTAGGACTTTTTTTAAGCAAACGTGTTTATCATCTTGGTCACTTTCTAGTTGGGTGGTTTATTTATTTTAATCCGATAAAAACATGACTCAGTACTTAAATAAACTAAACATGAGCAGCGTGCAATATGTTGCACGTTCGTGCGATAAAGGTTAAGGTAAGGAGATTTCACACAAAAATTAGTACTCATTTATCAATTTATTATTTAAAATTAAAAAAAAAAGAATGTACAAAATAATATTTATGACAAATCTGTAAATGAGTAAAAATATCGAGATGTATTTGAAGATATTAGAAAATACGATTGCTCACTTGATGATCTTGAGGAAAACCGTGTTGGTGTTACATTGTATGCTCGTAAAGCAATTTCCTCTTCTTCTATAAAAAGTTGTTGGAGTTTGTGACGTACACTAAGTTTTCGATGGAATGGGACTTTCTTTAGGAACGTCGTTAAACTTAATAATTGTTGATCGCTGTCATCCGCACCAACCAGCAATTTTAATTTTTCCTGTTCAATTTCAAGAAACTTTTTGTCAAAATTTACTTTCTTTTTTCATTTACTGAGCTACCCTGTATGTTAGGTGGTGGAGGAGGTGGAATATCAGTAGTAATATCAGACTCTTTAGACTCAGAGTTTTCTTGTGGCTGCAAACCAATGATAACCTGAGGTTCATTATTTGAGTTTTCATTCAAACCTTCTGGTGCGATGGATGATAATTGGCTTCTTAAGGGTGAAATGCTGCCATGAAGTTGTCGAGGCTTCGTTACGTCTTTTAAAAATAACATACTCTCGAAGTGTGGCCACGTTGACGTTCCCTCAAAAGGAGCTTCATCTCCACTTTTTCCTTATGTTACCTTACTGATTTCTTTTCGAAAAACATCTCTCAACCCTTGCCACTTCTTTTTTACTACTCCCACTGAAATATATAAATAATAAGCAAAACGTTTACAGATTAAGAATGAAAAAATGTTGGAAGTTGAGCTAAAGAGATTTTATTATTTTTTATTGTTCTTAATTACCTAAGGTTTCGAACATTATCCATATTTCTTTATTGAATTGGCGTAATTGTATCTTTAGTACAACTTGCAAGGTTTTTTTAATTCTTAATTTATCTACACTGAAGGTTATGGAATCTTGTGCACGTTTAAAGATATTTATACTGTGTTGCAGATATTTGGCTACATGTTCTCCACATGTTTCCTTTAGTATTTTTCCAACTTCCACTTCAGAAATTCTAAACGAGCAACCCAGAGTTTTGAACGAAGAACCTGTAGCCAAGTATCTGCAACACAGTATATGTATCTTTAAACGTGCACATGATTCCATAACTTCGTTCAAAACTCTGAGTTACTCATTTAGAATCTGTCAAGTGGAAGTTTGAAAAATAGTAAAGGAAACATGTGGAGAACATTTTAAAAGACTTGTGCGTTTTACATATGCCGTTTCCTAATGATGACGAAGTGAAAAGTGTAGGGAAAGAGTTTTGGAATAAATGGGAATTCGTGAACTGCGTTGACTGCATCGATGGCAAATACATAAGAATACGAAGGTGTAGCTGGCCCTAACTGTAAATTCCTAGCAATTGACATAGGTGCTTATGGCAAAGAAAGCAATCTCGCATAGCAGCTTTTGCAGAAAACTAGAACGGGGAGCCTTGGGTGTTAGACAACTTTCCTCTCTTCCAAGAACTCACATCGAATTGCCTTACGTCCTTTTTCATCATAGGTGATGAAACCTATTCCTTAAGAACCTACCTTATGAGGCCATACCCTGTGACAAAGCTCAGACCTCTAGAAAGTGTTTACAACATGCGTTTGATACGCTAGACAGGTGATAGAATGCGCATTTGGCATTATGTCTAGCAAATGGAGATTGCTGTTAACGACGATTGAAGTTGCAAATCATAGCGACATAGACAATATTATAAAATGCATATGTCTGTTACATAATATTGTGATTGATAAAGAAGGAGAAAATTTAGTAGCTTCATTTGCATACCAGGAAACGTCAGAAACACAGAGATATTTTTCCCGTGGTGAGAATCACAATGTGAGAGCGGCCTATGATATAAGAGAAAAGTTCAGTGTTTTTTTCAACAAAAGAGAATCATTAGCTAACTCGTAGTTAGGTACTTAATTAAGTTTCTCTAACTGCAACTTTTGTAGTTGTAACTTTAATAGAATACTTTTTTTGCAATAAAAGTCTGCTTACTTACCTTCAAAACTTATTTCCTCGGCAACCTTAGACCACAGCTTGCGTTGTATATCACATTGGTGATAGTTTTTATCACGCATATCCCATAATGGGATATTTTCACGTATAATACTTATCAATTTTTCAATATCCATATTAATTATAAACATTAAATTAAACCTGTCTAGTATCTGTATCACTATAGTTTCTTTCATAAACTAAATTTTAAGTAATGAAATTACAAAAGAAACAAATACTTCGTCCGATTAATCCAAAAAATCGGGGTCTGTCTGTCTTGTCGGACGTATTCGGACGTGTTCGTCGGATGCAGTGTACGTGAGCAGACGCTCGTTCATAACTTTGAATCGGTCGGACGTTAGTCGGATATATTCGGCCTATATACGGACGACCACCATTCCGACGAGTTCGATTCCAGTGTACGGTGAGCCTTAAGCTTCTTACTCTTAATTGTACTACTACTTGTCGAGTGTCTTCTCAAATTATCTATAAAGTATTTATCCAGCACATCGTGGACGGAGAAGCGGGTTAGTTTAGCCGGCAACGGGTGCACCTACGGGGGAAATCCCCCTACCTCAGTTCCCCGGGGCCCGGCCATCACTTTACCGCCGGGAATACGCGTACGGACAGCCAGCGCTCGCTCGACACACCAGTGGCAAGATCCGACCTTTGCCACTCAACGTCCACTACTCGATCGAGGTCCCGAAGGAGCTGGTCCCTGGTCCCGTCAGAAAAATCGTTTTCAGCACAGCTCAGCTCATATCAGCCCGTTTCCCTTCAGTCGAAGAAAATCCTCCAGGTCGTGGGCACTCCCCGATCCTTTCTCCGACGTGTCGATTTTTACAACTATAGACAAACTTCACCTGTACCCAGGTGGGGGCCCTTATAGGGTGCTACCGCCACGGGCCAGACGGACCCCAGTTTTTATAACCCTTAACCGGCGTGGCGGAAAATTTTAACACTGAATGCGTCGTGGAGTCCTTGGGACTCCACAATAAAATTACCTGGTATAATTAATTAAATACACATAAAGAAATAAACTTTTGTATTTGTAAGCAACTGAGTAACCAACTAAAGTAACAAAATATGTTAAACATAAACACTACATTTTATAACAAAAATAAACAGTGCTACCTTTGTTCCCTATTTTGGAATAACAAAATTAGAAAATAAATAACTTTTATATTGATAACACCTTTGGTATAGTCTGGATTGCAAAACGTGATAACACGTTAACTTCTAAAAGTAAACTGTAAAAAACTAACAATGGTTCAAAAATCCCATAAAATATTTAGGACTGCTCCAGATTTTCAATACATTGAAGGCACACTTTTTTAGAGCATTGTAAACAAATTGGTTTTTTGCATTGAACACACAAATAAGCAGTTTTTCTTTTTAATTTAGGGTCACAAACGGAACAATATTGTCTCTGATTACTAAGTAAATGGTCTTGACCATAAGCTGGTGTCTCTAAAGGTGCTATTTCAAAATTCTGAAAATAGCGGTTCTTAGCTCTCTTGATAAATTTATTTTCTGAGATCTTTCACGAAGAAGTGGTTGGTAAAGTTGTTTAGCCAATTGTTTCAAAAAATCAATTCTCTCCATACGATCTGTGCTGGCACATGACTGATGAATAATATAGGCGATACAATGCCAGCGACATGTTATGCGACTTAAATAAAGAACCCTCTGGCAATTTCTTCAATTTTTGCAGAATGTCTGCGTCAGATTTTGAATTTTTTGTTAATAAAATTGGACCAAGCATAGGAAAAATCGACACTAACATGAGAAAATCTTCTCCGGTGCAGGAACGGCTGGCTGTAGCATTAAGATATCTCGCTACCGGAGATAGCTACGCAAGTTTGTCATACTTATTTAAATTTTCCTCGCAGACCGTATCAAAATACGTGCATGAAGTTTGTAGTGCATTGACAGATGCATTACAGGGAGAAATAATGGTAAGTTTTGGACATAAAAAAATTAAAAAATATATATTTATCCGGGCGATAAATCTAATTGCAAGCCAATAAAAATGCTTAAAAGGTGAGGTTTAAAATTCATATGTTATAATTTTTCAGTTGTTTTCGAGAATTTTAAACTTTGACAGTCAGTTAGAAAACAATCTCTACAAAATAAACAAGCAAGAAGTTTATGATTTCTTTATTCACTATTTTTTATAACAATCTAGTACAAACCGAAAATTAACTGAAACTTTTCGACTGATGATTACTTGGTGATTGAACATCTGGTTGCAAAGGTAGAGGTACTATTGGGGAGTGTTGAGAATGTGAATATGTGGACAATTCATAATTTACAGGTGATTCACTAGGGGAAGGGGAAAATCCTTGGGATAGTTTAGATTGAGAATTTGAAGGGGAAGGTGGTTGAGAGTAGCGGTGATGAAATGATGAGTGGATTGGTAGAGAGGGAGATGATTGAGAAGAAAATGTTTGAGAATGTTGCACAAATGCGAATTGTTGTTTTTGTTTATATCGAAACATAAGGCAACCTATTTCATGCATAGCATTGTCCCTCATGTTTTTATCCAATGCTCTCAGTTTTTGGCACAACAATTCCGATAACAAAGAGCATTCATCATCGCCAGATTTATTTTGAATTGATTTTAAAAAATTGTAGGCCTCATCCATGCGCCTCTCCTTCTCTGCTGCGTCAATCTTAGGTTTTTTAACGTCTGTAGCTTTTCTAGTACTTGGAGATTTCAAATCTTTGGAGTTTGAATCGTTTAAACTTCAATTGCTATTATCTTCTGATAAATTGATCGTGTTTTCTTGCATTTCATGTTCATCTTCTATAATGTCTATTTGCACCTAAAGTGAAACAAATTTAAACATATATATGAATGAAAATGAAACATATAATATATGAGACATATATCTATGTATATATTTTTAATTATAGTTGCCCTGCCACTTCAAATGAGTGGATCAACATTGCAAAGAAATTTGAAAAAGTCTGGCACTTTCCTCATTGCCTTGAGGCTATAGACGGAAAACATATTGTAATCCAATGTCCTCAACTTACTGGAAGCGATTTTTACAATTATACAGGAACTTTTAGTAGTGTATTATTAGCTGTGGCGGACGCTAATTATTGTTACACCTATGTGGATATTGGATGCCAGGGAAGAATCAGTGATGGAGGCGTGTTCAACAATTCAACATTTTTCCAAAAATTTCATAATAAGCAGCTGAATCTTCTCAGGTGCTCCATTGCTACCCAATCACAATGAGCCTATACCTCATGTGCTTTGAGGGATGATGCGTTCGCGTTGTCATCAAACATGATGAAACCTTATGCTGGAGTTCACAATAAAGGAACCAAGGAGAGAATATTTAATTATCGTCTCTCAAGAACGCGTCGTATAATAGAAAATGTTTTTGGAATCACATCAACAATTTTCAGGGTGCTTAGAAAACCGATACTATTATCACCAGAGAAAGCTAAAAATATAGCAATGTGTTGCGTTTTATTACATAACTATTTGAGAAAAAGTAACACGTCAAGATTATTATATTCACCAAATGGAACATTTGACATGGAATTAAACGGCGAATATCAGCCTGGATCGTGGCGAAATGATAATAATGATATTACGTCTATGCTTCAACTTCAAAGAGCAACTAGAGAAGATGGAGTTGAAGCTAGAAAAGTTAGAGATACCTTTGCGGAATATTTTAAAACATCTGGAGCGGTACCATGGCAGGAACGCTATTAAACCATAAATTTACTATGTTTAAATATTAACTTTATAATATTTGCTTTAGGCCCGGTCTTATAAAAGGCAGAATAAGTTATTCTCGGAATAATTGCCAGAATAACTTCTATTTCAGCCACTCATATTACTTAAAAAAGGCGTAACTATAGCAATTATTCGAAGATTAATTTATTCTGTGTTTCGTAAGACCGGGCCTTAATAGATTAATAAAATAAAATAATTTATTTGATTGATTCATAGTGCAAGGTAATAAAAACACTTAATTTATATAATATAACATACATTCTGAATCAATCAAATAAAGCAATTACCTTCTCTTTATATACATAATTATAATAAAATAAAAGAAAAATAATTACCTCTGATGTTTTTGTTTTTCTTACTGTGTATACGGTATGTAAAAGTTCTGCCATTTCCTAATAAGCAAACCAGTCCGGTTTAAACACATCTTCCGTACCAGATCCCGTTTTCATGCTACTTTTTACTTTGTGGTGAAGTTTTCTAAATGTGCCCATTAGTGTTTCTTTTTTTTAGTTCATTAATTGTAACTGATATGCTTAGTTTCTCGCGGATCCTATTCCACGCGTCATATACCGCGTTTCTGTCTTTATGACTTGGATTTTTCGGGTCCCAAATTATCGGTTCGTCTTGATATAAATATAAAAATTCAGACACATCATTTGTCCACGACATGTTTATTTCTGTATAGTACAACACGTGGTAAGTAACTAAACAAAAATTCCACTCATCCACTCACACTCGCGCCGTGTGATTGGGTACCAGCTCGACTCCGTCCGCGCGCGTTTGTTGAAAACTGTCGGTTATCCACATTCTTACAAGGGGAGGGCGCGAGGTGGTTTTTTTTAAATCTGTCCTTTAGCTGTCCTTTTAGGCCGGCCGTACACTTCGTACTTTTTGATCCGATTGTCGGAAACGATTGTCGTATCCGACTATCTGACGCTGTACCGCACACTACCGACAAAATATGTACATCCGATTTTGATCTCATTTGAGTTTCATACTTCTATTTCTATTTTCACAACTTTTCACAGCTTTTCTATTATCACAACCGAGAAAAGAAGATGAAACGTCGCTACTGGATACATCCGTTAAATACGAAAAGACTTCAACAAAGCCAGTTTTACATTTTGCATAATAAGTTACGTGCTCATCCGGAAATTTTTTTCGACTATTATCGAATGTCAATTCATTCAATGAACTTCTCAATTTGATTCTGGAATACATAAGGAAAAAGGACACACATTTTTAATTACTTCCAAGCATACTTGTTCCCAGGCATGATCTTTTAAGTCGCGATCATGATAAGATTCGTGCCTAACATTCCACAAATACGGATATTTTTCAATCGAAGTAATTGGATTTTCGGTATCGCACATGTTGTGTATCACAGACACATGTCACAAGCCACCTGCTGTCGCGCGAAATCTGACAAAATAATCGTATGCTTGCGGCTCAGCATGCGAGAACTATGCACAGCGCGCCTTTCGACAGTCGGCTCCGATTTTTTGTTGGACCGACTAGTCGGATGCACTAGGCCTGCATCCGAATCGGACGTCCGACCCGATATCGGATCGTAGGTTTGCGGTATGGTCGTATAAAACTACAGTTATTCGAGCGTCAGATAATCGGATACGACAATCGTTTCCGACAATCGGATCAAAAAGTAGGAAGTGTGCGACCGGCCTTATCCAAAATATAAACGGAGCGTTAAACTTCAAACACGATTTATTCAGTTTTGGCTGAATAGTGCGTTTTAGTACTTTGTCAATAAAATCCTTGTATAATACTCTACCACTCAGCTCAAGGACAGATTTAAAAAAAAACACCTCGCGCCCTCCCCTTGTTAGACACGCGGCGTGAAGAACGTCGACCAGTTCACTCACACGGCGCAGAAAGTGACAATTCACGCGCCGAGCGTGCCACTCCGCACGCCGTGTAACGGCACCTTTAGGACTTGCGCATCAAATCGGTTCACGCAGTTCTAGAGCGATTCTAGGATGGTTCCAGAATCGGTGGTTGGAACAAACCTGAGTACATCTAGCACGAAACGGCGGTGACGTAGCACTTCTGAATTGTGCGCGTATTCAATCAGCTGTTCTTTCAAAAGTATTAATTTGTTTATACTAAACAAATCGATTTTCGGTGTAAGGAAACTACCGTAAATAAACCATTTGGACTAAGAGTAGGTGTTTTTTTAACAAGTATGCAGATTTTATAGTCAACCCATTCACTACTTTAAAGTAGATAATTCAGTAAGAAAATAAAGTCGTTCGTTTGACAATATTAGATAACTTGTATTAACAAAATATTCTTTTTCTAAAGAAATATTGTATTAATTTAAGCATTTGAGTCAAGAAGTTGAAATGCTCTAATTATAGAATTCTAGTTCTATATGTTTGGTTTTGCGGATATTTGTTTCGAACGTTGTGGTAAACGGCCCTTTGGCTTGGCTATAGCACAATTCTTTTACATCTTTAATCAGTTATACCTGCAACAAACAGTTCTAGTTAAAGTTTACTTAAAAACTTTAAAATTCACAAATAGGATCATTCCTCACTTAACCCTCTATGGGCCGAATTTTTGTTTTAAATCTAAAAAAATTGGGAGAATAAAAAATCAGCAATTATAAACCTATATATACAAATGAAAAAAGAAAGTTCCATTTAAACAACTTTATTGCAGTATGTACTATGTAACTTTCAAGTCACAACGGCCTATAATGTTCGCACTTCTGTGTAAGAAAAATTAAGAGTAGAATTCCACAAAACAGTGTGAATTTGGGGTTAAATGGAAATGAACATTACATTTGGAACATTTTATTTTCGGAACTGCTTTGCGTCCGGGCTTTTTGCAATGTCCTCTGTTATCCGAAAAAATTAGCTAACGTACCACTTCATCTTTGCACACGTCTTCTACAGGTAGCGTTGCACTTTGTCTCTTTTTTCTTTTATTTTGCAATTCTTTATATGTATACCTCATTTGAAGTAGGACGCCTCCTTTTCTTTTGGGTTTCTTTGTGTTTCTGGCATAAACAAGATGCCGCACAGTTGCAATACTCTGTATTCCTAATTTTTCTAACTCAGTTATTAAAGACAACGTCGAAAACCAATTATCGAAGCATATTTTGTGAATAATTGCTTCGGTATAATTTTTGCTAAACATAATACCACATTACCACTACTTTCTACATAAGGTAATTAGGGATCATGTGTCACCTTGCCGATGTAAATTTCGAAATTATACAGAGTTTCTCACACAACTGGATTCTTGCAAGGTAGGTATCTTTATCCAAAGGAATGGTTTCTAATAGCTCAGCAGATTTATTTATTAACTCCTTGACCTACACAACATCTGCCAATTCAACCGTTTAGCTGCGTTTAGCCGTGTACCCGAACTGGCGAGAAAAAGAAAACTAGGGGCAATAGTACACAAAAGATTTACAACGAATCGTATTCGTGGTTTTCGCTTATGGCACAAATCTTTAACACGAGTCAGACTCGTTGTTTTCGTTTATGGCACAAATTCTTTACCACGAGTCAGACTCGTGGTTTTCGCTTATGGCACAAATTTTTTACCACGAGTCAGACTCGTGGTTATAGGCCAAAGGGTTAACCAATTAACTGTCATCTTAAGGATCCACGCACTTTCTTCACTCGTTGCAGATCCATTCGAATAACTTCTTGTTCTCTCAATTGAAGGGTTTATTCCAAAAATCAGACAAGTCCAAAAATAAGTTTTTTCAGGAATTAAATAAAACTGTATATCTCGTTTCGTAGTTCGTAATAAGAAGTCGCAAATTTTCTCAAGAACTGCTAAGCTATTAGCTTTAGTTGTACAATAATATAATTTGAAAAAACATTGTTATTAATTAAAACATAAATAAAAACAATTGGACTTATCTGGTTTTGCAGGAAAACTACTTATGAAAGTTATGATATAATATTATTTTTATTCAATTTTCATTTACAAAAAAGGTAAACGTAACAAAAACTCAAAACACATGAACACTAGCTAATCTTCACAATCATCCGAACTATCGTGGCTTTCAATTTCAACATTTCTTTCCTCCGGCTTAATATCTTGTGAAGGTGGAACGTCAGCCATTAAAGTTTGATAATATTGGCTATGTTCGGGATTTTCCAAATATTGGACAAGTTGCAAAACGTCCTTTTTCTTAGCAGGCTGAATTCCTGGAGGAGACTGGTAAAGCCTTGGTATATTAAGAGTGGAGATGTTTTCCTTGAAAATTTTGTTAACCACTACGTGTCGCCCCCACGATCCATAATATGATGTTCTTGTGTTAACATGGCGACCATTTTTGTCAAACATTGTCATTCGTACTTCCTGAAGTTTGAGACCAGGCTTAGGAGACTTAAGGAATATAGGTTCCACGGCGCTCCTTATATCAAAAAAATCTTGGTGAGTAAGTTCCTTCAAATTAAATGGCGATGGGTATTTCCTCGCACTCAGTATTAATTTGTCCCATTTTTCGGGAATTTCTAACATTTTTGTGTTCTTCTTTTTAGTCCCAATTAATGCAAAATCCTGATCATTCGGAAGATAACTGTGACCACGAACCGGAAAAAGGTAAATTACTTTTGAAAAAATCCTTAAAACATGGACTAAGCAGTAAAAAAAACTTTACCATCGTTATGTTCTTATTTTGCCCGGGACAACTGTCAGAGATCAAAACCAGTTCGGTATGTCTCTTGTTATCTGGCATTGCGTTTATGGCATGTAAAAGCATGGATGTTACCTTATTTGCCCCTTTCTTACCTTCATGCTCTAAATAGCGATAAATTGTTACGGAAGCATCTGATAAGTCATGAACTCCAAAAATGTTGTACCACAACTGTCTTGAGTAATATACAGGACCACTAGGAATATTGGGAAGAAATTCTGCATGAAATCTAATGACAAACACGTTATTTTCCCTTGCTTGGCCTTAATGACGAACTTCTTTTTTTCTTTTCTAAAAGCTTCAGCTTTCTTTAGGTGTAATTCTTTATTACACCTAATTCTTTATGGCATATTGATTTTTTAGAGCTTCATCCTCAGCGGCGTTAATTTTTTTGCTGAAGCGAATCGCAGAGAGAACCGGTGTCTGATCTTGGATATCCAAAATGTATGTTAAAACTATTAAATATTGATCAATATGACTTGTAGGGAATATTAATTTGATATATCTCAAGAATATGCTTGTGCATGTCGGCAACAGTCAAATCTTCTGGAAGATATCTTCGCTGAGGATTATCTCTTACAGAGTAGTGAGACTTTCTAGCTTGATGGGAATTTATATGATTCTCCACTAACTTCTTTACTACATCGGGAAGTTTTCTTGGTCTGGAGTGATGGCGGCCTTCCTAACTTTTAGGTGACATTCCAGTTACTAATAAACTGCTCTGCAATCTAGTAACCCTGTTCTTAGAAAAGCCATGCAAGCTAAGAAAAGCTTTGTGACACACAGGGATGTCTTGTCCTCCAATTCGAACTTTATATGTGAAAGATGCGGCGTGTTCTTTTCTGGTATCAGGATCAGCATTTCGCGGTCTCTTTCTTGCAATTAAATGAATAGATATTAACCCACAAAGATGAGCATCTTGATAATACTTTGGGGGCATTTTATTGAAGTTTTCTATAAGGCTTTCCCGTGTAGGAACATCCATCTTTTCAAAACATCGAAATTTCGAATATCTGTAAAGAAAATTAATACGTGACGCATATAACAACTAGTAACGAAAACCAGTAACCACTTCTCTCTAATTTCACCCGATAAAAACTTAAGTCAAAAACGTATAAGATTAGCTTTCTTTTAAATATCAGAACATCAAAATCATTATAGTGCAAAATAATATTCTTATATAACATTTACAAAATATCAATACAGACTGCGTTAAATTTAAACACGACCAAGCTTGACATTACTGTAGAAAAAATAAATACCTGCAGTTTTCTCCGGTTCCTCGCTTTGGAACTAGTTTACCAACATGATTTATATGCTCTTTGCCCTGTACTTTGGTATCTCTTACGACACTCTCCTCTTTTTGGCTTTTTGGGAAGTTTTTTTTTTGCCATTATTAGTCTGCATATTGCAAAAAGTACTACTGAAAGATTCAGAACGAACAGACGATCCTTACACTGTCAACATTTATTTATCACTGACGAGTACGTCATGTACACGGCCAAATTCCACACAAGCCCGTGGACTTGTCTGGTTCTCGCTGGAAACGAACTGGACTTATCCTGTTTTTGCAGAAATTGCCTTATTTCAGTCAGTTATATCTGGGGACTTTGAAGGTACTCCTACTATATTATAAGTGGAAGGCAATGAAAACACGTTCGTGTCAAAACGCACTTTTTTATTTCTATTTATTAGCAACAAGAACAACTGAATATTTCTATGACGGTATTTATATCTAATGTTTTCTTTTATGAATAGTTATCCTTGGGTATTCTGCAACACAAATCATTGATTTTGCAAAATTTCTGAAATTGGGAAATTATTTTGTGATAGATTTGAGTAAAGTCCAATTAAATTATTTTCATCAAAATTATTTTTATATACATATATACATATTATACATATATTTATGGGCGCAACTATCTTGGATTGCGAGTTATAGCTTATTTTTTCACTTCTACCAAACGTAAAAAATTATGAAAAATAATTTTTTTTCTGAAACTAAAAGTGATAGCAAAAAATGTTTCAAACAAAATTATCCTTAAATTAACTAACCTAACGAAAAGGGAATATTACGTTCAAATAAAATAATTCCTTAACCCGTTCCGATATAACCGGAAGTCATAGATGACTGAAAATGTTTTCAAAATGTAGTTTAGTATGTACTAAAACTATGTATAAAATTTCAAAGTAATCGGATTTGTCGTTTCCGAGATATTTCGACCAGTCCACTTCGCTGGGACACCTGTATATGTTACCGGCAATCTGTACAATTCAGGTATTCTATACAATACCTAGGCAATGTATAGAATACCTGGGGCATCAGGCAATATATGAAATATTATAAATAATTCCTAGGGATAGTATAGACTACCTGCTGTTCCACCGGCATTGTGTAAAATAAATAGATCTTGATTTATATTTATGAATGTTAACCAACCTACCTATAAAATGACGGGCAAATGAAACATTTTCTATTACTTAAAATCAAGTTTCTTAAAACTAACAATGAGTCTGCTTCTTAAAGAAATCTTTATGAAATAAAATAGTAGCTTTCTATTACTGCAGTAAAATCACAAAAAAATTTAATTAAGTAAGTAAAAAAATTATTTATTCTTATATGAGGAACTATTATGGCATTTTGAAGTGCACAAAATCTTACTTTTAAGACAAGAACACTTTTTGGTATCGCAGTATTTCTTGCAACTACATTTAACAAATCCCTGACCTGTTCCTGTAGATTGTAGCGTCGCAGCAGTACGGAGTTTCGTTTCTACATTAGGCACAGCTTCTTTTTAAGTAATTCTTGATGACAAACTGTAAACTGCTGTCTTGAATACAATGTTTTAATAACGCCTTGCTTTGTTCCTAGTTGATGGTCATCGGTTTTTTGTAAGACTACAGCTAGTATATTACGAGCATCATGGCGACCTCTGTCGACTTCCGGAACAGGAACTCTTACAGTAGTACCCAACGCTACGGGGGGGGGGGCAGTTTTTTTTCAAAAGTTTTAAGCATCTTCTGAGCTTGCTCTATCAAATTATCTTTGGACCTGTTGCGATTTTCTATAGCTAAGGCGTTTTTTGCACATAAAGGGCAAACAACTTTAGAATCAAAACCTTCTGCCATATTTTTTTCCGGAGCAGCACAAATAGCAGGAATATGTCTGTTACACATTCTACACGAATGAGCACCTGTTGTCTCCTCGGAACAAACACAGCACACGGGTGCAGAACTTAACGATTTCTCACGTTCTGAATTTTCAACTTTCGCAGGGTTTTCCAAAATTTCTTATTGCAGGGCTTTGTTCATATGGAGCCTGTAAAAGTTGATTTTGTGTCTCAGCTGGATTTACTATTACAGATTTTAAAGTAATAGACGTACTTGGTGATGATTTAATTACATTTTCTAAATTCTCTTCGCTTTCCAGGTTGTGAGTATTATCTAAAGGCAAAGATATGCCAACTTTTATTTTAGGTTCAAAAAGAGCTTCATAAGGTGTTCTATTGCTACCTGAAGGAAACGCTCTATTCTTCATGAGTTGTACAAATCGTAGACCATCACTCCAAGAGTCATCCATGAAAATACTTTGTGAGTGGACGACTCCGCCACTGTAAATATTCCAAAGCCGTTTTGTAATAATTATCAATTTCTTCGTCACACAATTTTATTAAATCTGAATGCTGAGGAATATTTTTTATCTTATCATATTCAATTTTTGTTTGGATTCCTAAAAATTTAGCTGAAGCTCGCTCTGAAAGTGTTTTTTCAAGACAGTTTATGAGTTCCTTAACTTCAGTAACTGTTATATTTGACTTTTGTATCCTTTTAATTTGTTTTTCAAATAAAAATGATTGACTGTGTAAAAACAGAAAATAAACTTGTGACAATGGGTGATCAAAGAAATCGACTATTGCTTTTGGCGGTCTAGTTTCTGCCAAAAAAAATCTCTCAATGGTTCCCACAGCTTCAATATACGCTCAATCGCCGACAACAATGACAACAACCTAGTTCTTCAGTGAGATTGTAAATTAGCATGAATTACATCAGCTGCTTCACAAAACAATTTGAGACGTTCATTGCGTACTGTGAATATAGAAAAATACTTATAAATCTTCAGTGCTATTAACTCCACATCAATAGACAGTACGTCAGCAGACGTGGATGCTGTGTTATGTATTATGTCAGCTGGACAACTTATGTCTTCGGTGTCTTTCGAGAGATTTGATTTCAGTTTAAAGTATACGTTGTTCGCCCCGTGCCTGTCTCGTCCCCCAAAATTTGCATTTGTGTTGTCAACGCTGTACGGCACTAGCTTTTCTAATGAGATATTTAAATTATTAAGTGTGTTTGTGCAGAAGGTGACTACTGTATCTGAAGTTTCATTTTCTAAAGTATCTAATTTAATTAATTTCAGCTGCAAACCACTGGATTCTGAGAAATATTGTATAAGAAGAGGAAACAACTTTTCAGCGTTATGATTACTAGCGTTGGTTAAAATTCCATAAAAAGGAATTGTTTCAATTTCTTCTTTTACTTTTTGTACAGTGTGGTGCCAATATGTCTCTTATTATTGCTGTAGCCTTTGTTCGTGCAGTCGACTCTTTCGCAGCAATTTGAGAATCAGGATATAAGATCGCGTTCAATTTAGTGTTGCAGTCTAATGAATTAAAAGAATAATGATGGTTAATAACTTTGAAAGCTGTTGTTAATTCTGCTGCACACACTAAAGTATCTTCTGGAGTATTTTCTTTAATCATGAATGACGAAATATCTCGTGAAGTAGAAGCTGCCGACAACATAGACTTATGCCTATTAGATTTGGTGTGATCTTGTATCGAAGTCTTGCCACTGTGGCTCACGGAAATAAATAAATTACATACTGTGCGCTTCGAATTCACTTCTACCTTTCTTTATAAACGTCCACTCTTTCGTGTAATTATCCGAGAAATGGCTTTTGCGTTTTGGCATTATAATTATAAACTTTCTCCTAGTTCTTTGGTATCAGACGTCGTTGAGACAATATCCTAATCGCTGCACAATACTATAAACAATAACGTCACAGTTGCTCGATTAAATATTACTGAATATGAGTCAATGAATATCTATGAATTGTAGAAATATGCTAACGGTTTTCTTGGTGTGTTGGAATAGACCTAACATCGCCATCTACCGGGATATTTTGTAGTTCAACCGGGACGACCGGGACAGAAGTTCCAAACAGGTGACATGCCCCGGTGCACCGGGACGGATGGCAACCCTACACTAACTGTACTGAAATACACGTTTTAACTGTTATGCTCCTCAAAAACCTAGGGACTTTCCCGGTTTCTCAACCGCCAATTATACAGACTTTTGCCTCTTACTAATAGAGGGCATGTTAATAATCTTTTCGAATGGTTTTACTTACAGGTGTCCTAGACCACCCGTACCACCTGATTTACTCGAAAACTATAAGTCCTACGAACTTGAAACAAAAAATTCGATACATAAATAGGGTATAAACTTTCTTATGAATGAGAAAAGAACATCGAATATTAACCGGAAGTATGACTAATTGAAAGTCACTTCATAATTTGATATATGAAGGGGGGTTAATTTTAGTATTGTTGGAAAGAGCTTTTCAAAAGGAATAACTTTTATAGGAAGCATTGTTTGATATTATTTACTATTTTTAACCAAAATCTCTTTCAACATCTCGATTTTTTCCGAGTGTTTCCTGATGTCATCACTAGATGTCGCTGTTAGCCATTTTAAAAAATCATGACATTTAGAAATGACGAGTGATAATAAGTCACAAAGAATAATTTTATTAACAATACGACAAAATAATGTAATGTCCTTAACTAAACTTCATAATTTAACCCTTGCCACTCCGCATATTTTTGCACGTTATGACGAATGGCCCGTAGCGGAGCCTACGGAGCGGTAAGGGTTAATACACTTAAGCCCAATAACATAAAGCAGTTTATTTTTTTTAATGCCCGACGGCGACATCTAGTGGTGATATCGGAAAACGCTCGTAAAAACCGAAATTTTTAAGGCGATTTTGAACAAAAACAGTAAATAATATCAAAAAATGCTTCCTACAAAGGTTAGTTCTTTTGAAAAGCTCTTTCCAACAATATAAAAATTAACCCCCCTTCATATATCAAATTATAAAGTGATCTTCAATTATTCATACTTTCGGTTGATATTAGATGTTCCTTTTTCACTCATAAGAAAGTTTATACCCTATTTATGCATCAATTTTTTTGTTTCAAGTTCGTAGGACTTATTGCGGTCTATTGGAGGTAGGCAGCAACATTATTTCAGTGCTCTCCCAAAAATTTTACTTATATGGTCTTTTACGATCGAATAATTGGGAAAATCCCTTAAATAAGATAAATTGTAGAAAGCCCAATGTATCCCAATAAAGTGGTGTGTACTATACTTTGCACGTTCCAATTCTACATAAAAAATAATTGGTGTAAGTTCTTGATTAGATTACGTTACATAAACTGATTATAAATTGATTTTTCCATATTTACATACCAAAAAAAGTCAACAATTAAATAAAGCGACCCATACTTTACTTGTATTTGAGAATTGAGTTTTTTATAAATTATCCATGCATATCCAACTGCAATTGATTAGTATAGAAAACTATAAAATAAAAATGTATGGGAAATACAGGGTGTCCCACCAAAGTGGACTGGTCGAAATATCTCGGAAACTACAAATCCGATGATTTTGAAATTTTACACACAGATTTAGTACATATTAAACTACATTTTGAATACATTTTCAGTCATCCATGACTTACGGTTATATCAGAAAGGGTTAAGGAATTATTTTGCTTGAACGCAATATTTACTTTTCGTTAGGTTGGTTAATTTAAAGATAATTTTGTTTTAAACATTTTTTTCTATCACTTATAGTTTCAGATAAAAAAATTATTTTTCATAACTTTTTACGTTTGATTGAGGTGAAAGAATAAGCCATAACCCGCAATCCAAGGTGGCTACGTCGATAAATTGATGCTATTCTTTCATGGCTAAGCTATTTCTTTACCCCAATCAAACGTAAATAATTATGAAAAATATTTTTTTTTTCTGAAATTACAAATGATAGGAAAAAATATTTCAAGTCAAATTATCTTCAAATTAACCAACCTAACGAAAAATAAATATTGCGTTCGAAAATAATAATTCCTTAACCACTTCCGGTATAACCGGAAGTCATGGAAGATTGAAAATGTTTTCAAAATGTAGTTTAGTATGTGCTAAATTTATGTATAAAATTTTAGTCATCGGATTTGTAGTTTCCGAGATATTTCGACCAGTCCACTTTGGTGGGACACCCTGTATAATAAAAAAATTTAACTGACTTTCTCTACTTAAGTTTGTACATTACGATTTTAAATGTGAGTGGCACTATTTTAATAAGTTTTAGAGTCTGTAAAAGCCAACAACCTAATTTCGATATAGAAATAAAGAGATCTTGTTCAATAACATTAAAACACTCCATCATAAAACATCTACTTTATTTAGCAAATTGTGATCAGTAATAAGCATATACACCTGTGAAAGAAGCAATCGAAATAAAAAAATCCAGTTTTAAATACTCACATAACTATTGCGTAATAATACGTCTCGAGCACGACTGAACTTTAATCTGGAATGAATACAGTATTGGTTGCATAACCTCCCAACATTACCCTTTCTAAATACATTTTAAAATCTAATAAAGTCCTTTAGTCTTTCGAGTGGTTTTCGTGCACATTCACTTCTTCTGGGAATTCTTGTTTCGTCACTGGTTGACAGTGAAAATCTTGCTTCCTCATTTACTTTGGGCTCGTCGTCTTCTGTTTCAGTGGATTTTATACTTCCCTGACTGTTGTCTCTTCTTTCTTCAGTCGGTAGTGGTTATAAGTGCTTTTTTCTGTTTCTTCTGATGTCTTGTCTCTCAGTTTCGCCTGTATATGATCTTGGTTCACTTGCCTTTTCTTTCACTACTCCTTCTCTTTGCATGTTTACTATCCACACTCTTTTTCCTATTTTCAAAGGCTCGGTCGTTGTTACTTTATGTCTTCGGTCATGTCTGTCTTTTTCGTCTATGAGTTCTTTTCTCACTTTTTTGTGGTTAGGCACCTTCGGGTTTAATTTTGATTCAAACTTTGGCACTTTTACTCTTAATCTTCTTCCAAAGAGGAATTGAGTAGGAGAGAAACCACATTTTAATGGTGTATTTCTATAAATTAACAGTGCAAGACGTGGATCTTTATTCAAATGAAAAATCCTTTTTACAATCTTCATTACACTTTCCGCCTGCCCGTTTGCTTGTTGATTTTCAGGGCTCCTTGTTGTAGATTTGAATCTATAGTCTTTAGCAAATTGTTTAAGCTTGTAGCTGACGAATTGTTATTTATTTCGTGTCCCACTTCTTTGATAACTTCAAATATTCGTTTACATAAATGTCCATATCTTCGGATAAAGTATCTTTTTCCGTTGAGTCCGCGCAAATTGGCGCTCGCAATAATGCATCTGCCACGACAAGTTCTTTGTCGGGTACATATACTATGTTATACGTAAATTTTGATAGCCGCATTCGGAATCGCTGAAGTCTATTTGAAAGCTTATTTAACTCTTTTGTTTGGAGTATTACGGTTAACGGTTTATGGTCCGTCACAATTAGAAATTTAGTTCCTAATACAAATTGTTCAAGCCTCTCGCACGCCCACGTTATGGCGAAGGCTTCCTTTTCGATTTGTGCGTAGCATCTTTGAGTGTCGTTTAACGTTTTAGAATAAAAATATACTGGCTTCCATGTATCTTCTTCGTGTTTTTGTTCCAACACCGCACCAACCCTATATAATGATGCATCTTTAGAAACTCGCGTTGTTCTTCTTGTGTCGAATTTCATCAACACTGGCGCGTTCGCTATGATTTGCTTTAAGTCCGCAAATTCTTTGCTGTGCTCTTCACTCACTAAATTGGGAATAAAACGTCCCATGTAATTCGCCATACCGAAAAATCTTCTTACTTCCGTAATGTTTCTTGGTGGTGGATATTTTACGATAGCTTCCACACTTTTAGGATCGACGTGTATGCCTTTTGCTTCCACAACGTATCCTAAATAAGTCGCTTTCTCTCGTCCATATTCGCATTTCGCCTTCTTTAGTGTAAGTCCGTTTTTCATTAGCATGTTTACTACTTTTTGCAGAAGGTCGTCGTGTTGTTTTGTATTTTTGCTCATTATTAAAATGTCATCCGTATGAAGAATGATTCTATCTGAATTTAATTATTCTACAATCTTAGGCTAGTAACATGTACAACGCTGTCTTGTAAGCGAGCTTATAAGCGTATCGGTGGACGCTTATGCCTATCGCTTGCTAGCACTTAATGTGGACATGTAAAAAGCTTAGAACCAGCACCAGATTCGTGAACTCTTTAGTGTGCAAGATGTCTTCGTCTAGTGAGGATGAATTCTTTTTGCTGGAAAATATCCATTTAAAAATTTTCCGCAAACGTGTTGGGGTCCATAAAATTAATCGTGAGTGACCGAAATTTGGGGACTACCATCACCTTTGTCCACAGTCAAAAAAGGATAGCGCAAGGTTCTTTAAGTACATGAGGATGAACTTAAATACATTTAACTACATATTGGATAAAATAGAGGGAACCATATCAAAACATTGGTGCAACTGGCACCATCAACCAATTCTCCAAGAAGAAGGACTAGTCATTTGTTCAAGGTAAGTACATTATTTATTTTAAACTGAACAAATATAAATAGGAGCAGTAATTTATGCAATTTTACTTAAGTATTATAAAAATTGTCATTGTCATAAGTAAAGCCCCCACTGACAAATGTATCAATTTTTGTTGGCAATGTCCATGATGAAGAGGAATACGGAGTTGTGGAGCGCATCGTTGTAATGGCTGAAGATGATTGATTGGATATGCAAACTCTTGCACAACCTCTTGTATTTGACCCGAAACGCTAGTTTGCGGTTGGGGCATATTCTTTTTACATAAGGAAGGATACTTTTGAAAAAAAGTAAATCCTCATCCTCTTTTAATGCCTTGTTTTCGTTTTTTCCTTCCAATATATCTATTTTTTTCTTTTCTATTTCAATCATTGATGCGGTATAATCGTCCCTCCTCATTCGCTTCAGCTTCTGCATTTTAGGAACAGGAGACGGTGACGCAGAATTGATTAACATGTCTTGTAATGTGTTTGAATCGGGTTGGGATACGGCCAGCACACTTTCGTCTTCAAAATCCTTATCGCCCACATCAATTTGTGCATCCGCGACCATTTCATTTTCTTTTTCATCGCTGCCATCTAGAATGTTGAAAGTAATTTTATAGTTATCAGATGTTTCTTGATCTTTAGCTGTTACAGATCTGCTTAAATTTTCACAACTAGCACGACATTTTATTTTTCTCAGGAAATATAAAGATTTAATATGCAGCCACTTACTGGCTTATATTTCACCACCTTCAAGAAAAAATAAAAACACAAAATAAAAAATTGTAACATTTACCCTTTAATGAGGCAAGTTGTTACTGCCATGGGGAAAGTTGATACATTGTTCAACTACTATATAAAAATTTTAATTACTTATGAACTACTTTCATCACCGGAACTGCAATTTTTACAAAAAAAAACTAATATCATTTCCACTAATGCATCTACAGTGAGCCCAGTTTTTACATATAATACATTGTATCCATTGTTCATTTGGCCTTGATTCTGTAAATTTGCCAAAACACACTAAACATAAACAGTCTTCTTCCTCTTTTTCAGACTCTGAAGATGATATTTGGATTTTTCGTTTCCTAGACTTGTTAAGTGCAATACTTTTAGTATTTCGTTCACGAATAATTTCTTCTTAACGACCCTTTTCACTTTTTGAACCTTTTTGCACTTTTTTTCCTGTCTAATTGTAAGTCTTGCATCCATTTCCAAATGTAGATACTATGTACTAAATCTGTGTACAAAATTTCAAAGTCATCGAATTTGTAGTTTCCGAGATATTTCGACCAGTCCAACTTGGTGGGACACCCTGTATACTGCATGGAGAGCACACTGAACTAGAACTTAACGCGCGGTTTTTAAACGTAGTGTAACAACTTGCCCCCGTAACAACTAGCCCCACCCTCCCTTTTGATTAGGCAAATTAAAGTTTGCTCTGGCGTAGATCACATTGTGTCTTTATAAGCTTTTCCTTTGCAAACTCTTAATTCTTTGTACGTATTAAAACTTTCTTCCTTCTTAAACTGTGTTTCGAAAAATTTCGTTGTTTTTAGCCCAATGTGTTAAAAAGCTTTAAAAATTTCCTTTAATTATATTTACGTTTTCCTTAACTCCTTTATTTGCGCATAAATTACGATTGCATTTGCAATATTTATTACACACTTTTCCTCCTCTTCTGCAGCCGCAGTATCTTGATACACAGTTGGTCTTGCAAGTGCAACTACCTTGCGGTGACCGCATGGGTTTATCTGCGGTTGGGGCTGTAAAAAATTTAGAAAGAAATCTGTTTTTATTGTAAGTTTAATAATTTAAATTTTTAATGATTTTTTAATAATTTTTGAATCTGTCTTCAAATTAATTTGTAGTCTGCCCTGAGGAAGGAATAAATTATTCCGAAAGCTTGGAGTGAAAAAAGGAAATGATGTTTTAATTTCCCTCGTCGTTCTTCTCGGTTGTGATACCCAAGATTTTATTCTCGTTCCTAACGTGTGACAACCGTTACTCCGTTCCAATTTACGTTTCAAATAAAAGTTTCTTCGTAAATTATGGGACATATTTTGACTATATTCGTTTGTTTGTATCATTGGCTGTTTGGTTGCTATGGTAACCAACTTTGTTATTTTAAATAGGATGGGTATATATTTTTTGCATATTTTGATAATTCATTTCCCAACTTACATGATAGACGTATCATTTCATTAGGTTTTATAAGAAAAAAACCGAGAAAAACTGAGTTTTTTTAAATATTTTATCAACTAATAGGATCAAAGTAGGCGTTGAAATGGCGCAATTGACGTCACTAAACGTCAAAAAATTTGTCAATTACGACAATTATGGCGCAATTAGGCGAACACCAAACAATTGAAATGCCGATGACGTGCGGGTACGAAACGTACCCGCAGGAAACGTACTAAAAGTGAAGTTTGTGCATTCTTTAATAATGATGAGTCTAATCAAGTATTCTACTTCGGTGGGGTCTTGAGTCGGGAATTTTTTGAGGAAAAATTCGCAAGAAGATACGAAAACAGCAAGAGTGGATGGGTCTCCATCGTAGCGAGGTATTGCTTCAAGATGTATGTTTTGGATGTTCATTGCAGTATGAGTTGTAGAGATAATAGAAGAATTTGTACTAAGAGGTTCTAAAATTGAAGATTTTAGGGCTAATTGGCGAGGTTGGGATTCGTTGAAGTTTAAACGAGAGAGTAGCGATAATAGCTGATCGGGAGAGGACATAAACGAGATACTACACTTACAGTGTCCAGAGTGCTGCAAATCTCTTCATAGCTTCCATCTACGTCCAGTGAATTTCGGATTGGTTTCGCCTACCTGGTGAATCGTTGGAACGAACGGCTTCAGAGAATCGGATCTTCTGCCTCCAGATATCCTACTGACTGCGCCAAATGAGATTTTGCACGAAGACTTGTTTAACACGTTCACGCCGACGCGTACCACCGGTGGCCCGCACTAAACTGTTTCATTGGACGGCGCGTACCACCGGTGGTACGCATAATATAGGATTATATATTTTTGCCGCCAGATGAAGCGCAGTATGAAAATCGGTCCCGGCGTAAACGTGTTAAAAAGAATTTTATTTTTAATCAAGCAACGCAGAGTACAACCGACAGCGATTTTAGCGTACGGAATCGATCCTCCTCTATTATTAACAATTTCTACAATAAATGCTTAGCCTAACTTATTGCTAAATGCTTGGTTATCGTTATTTGGTAATTACCCTCTTGTGCCATCGATAATGTGTCGATGCTACTGTATGCATGGTTACGGGGTCATCAACCGTAACACGAGCCATTGCTTGTAGCGTGGTGGGGGAAGGCGAGAGGCGAGTGAAAACAAGAAATGTTGTAGTAACTCGGATGCGAGGTACTGACCGACTCGCACATGACAGTAATTCGTATAATACGGTCACACGGTGCGAGTGGCTGCACTGCAGTGTAACACCTAGCAAAATTCTGGTAGCGTGGTTTGACTAGTTGTTAATGATTAAAAGGAGGGTTAGTAAAATAAAACGAAACTGAAATCTAAAACTACAATAAATTAAATTTCCAGGACTACTTATAAATTTATTTATTGACTCTTTAAAAAGGGGAGCTGATAGGTTTAGGCCGAAATAATGAAAAAATACTAAATCCCTAACTTGCCATCTACTCGCAATCTTAATCACGATAAATCGCGGAAATGAAATGAAGGTATAAGGAAACATACTTACCCAGAATTACTCTTTGAAAGGAGGCGTCACTACAACACCCGTGACATTTATAACAAGTTCTTTTTTCTTATTCGCGCGCGTTAGCTCTCGGGCCGCAGTCACCTTCGGTGGCTAAAACATATCAAATCGCTAACATCGCATTTTTTACTGTCTTTCTTTTCCTTTACCAAAAAGAATAACTCTGTTTCCCTCTATTACCGTTTGCCCAAATTGGCGTTAACGTACTTTAAACCGATGAATAGACAAAGAGGTGTCCTAGTTTTGCAGGCATTCACCTGTTACATAAATGGCATTAGACTTGCTTAATTGTCTACTCATCAGTCTGGTGATTAAGTCGCAGTTTTGCAATGATCTAATTATTTGTTAAATTTTTATTTTATTTAATTTAATTTTAATTTGGATCGTTACAGCAGTACAGCCGGCCCAATCCATCTTGGCCGATGAAGGTCACGAAAATGCGCAGACGAAGGAGTGCGACAGTAAATCGTTGGAGAAAGATAGGTGTATTCGTTAGATAGGAGCGGCAAGTATAGAGCGCGGCAAAAGTTGACCTGTACAAAAATATGTACCTCGTGCGCCATACATTGCCTGTTCAACAATGAGGTATTACGGGGTTTTGAGAAAAGGGTGTATTTTTTCAAAGTACGCTGAATGCCGAACAATGACATGCAATAAAGAAACAAATTGGTTCTAGGAAAAATTTTGAACAGGTAAATTTTTAATAAAATAATATTAAACACAAAATATAACAGTATCAAATATCAAAAATTCTTACAAAACAATGTTTCATATGGCGAATTCGATTGGCAGAACTAGTGTGCACTGGTGCGCACTAGTTGAGTGCAAAGTGTGACGTATGTCACACTAGCTTACAATTAGTGTTAAAAAGGGCAAATTCAACAGAACGCGATGAAATCAAACATAATCATAACATCACTTGTAAGTGTGTTCAAGGCTTGATGATGTTTAAAATGTTTTATAAACTACAATAATAAAATGTAATAGAACACAACGAAACAACCAATAGAACACGCTGCTATGCACTGGTGCGCACGAGTGCAACCAATTGAATACGCCATTAGTTTTGTCTTCATTTTGGATTAAATTATTGAAATTTAAAACTCAAAAATCAAACATATTTTAAGGTGCAAATAGTACAATATCTGCTAAAACTATTGACAAAAATAATAAATAAATAAGAACTTGTTTTATTTTTCACTTTACTTTCCGCCATCTCGAACTTAAATATTATCTCACGCACTTATACACAAACTTTTGCTTTGATCTGTACACGATCTTCTACAATTTCTGAGGACTTGATATTGTCGTGGTCTTGATCATCAGAAGACGGCGAATCAGGCTCAGGTACGTAGTCACTTGTTTCATCTGTTTCAAATGGGTCAGAGATTTCACAAACTTAAATTAAAAAAATGTTGTTGAGAGATTGTAAAATTTTAATCTAATTTTAAAAGTATTGCACCTACCTTGTGTACATATTATAAGTATCCATAACAAAATCACAAAGACACAAAATCTACAGCACGTGCACAATCAATAACATTAAAAACGAATGGCGTATTTGTTTGGTAAAACTGGTGCGCACTGGTGTGCACTAGTGCATAATAGCGTGTTCTATTGAACTGTCACTTTACAATACGCCATAAGAACGTTCACAAGAAATGATTATTGCAAATGACTGGGGTTCAGATGGGGTTAGTTAAATGTTGGCAAAGCGACTAGTAATAAAAATTGAGTTTTCAGGGCAATGTAAACACGTGCCCTAAACTACATCAAACAATAATGTAACAATACTTGGCCAACTAAAACAACTTAAAAATGTTTTCAAATTCTCGATTATTACTTCGAATAAAATGGGTTCAGGTAGCACTTATACCTATTTTAAACTGACCAAACTGCAGAAATGATTCATACCGCAATTTTACCTTTTATAGTATGGCACTTACAGTGAACATATCACTAGTATCTGTTTTGCAACAGACAAATATAAACACTAAATGTCAATATATGCTTATATCTCCAAAATGAAAAAAATCACATACCCCTTTTATTCTAAAGCCCTCAACTAGAAAACTAGTAATTTCCTCACATCAAGACAGTTCTGAAAAGAAACGTAAGCCTGATATACCGGCGGACCTATTCTGCAGTATCAACTGTGACAGGAAAACATCTTTTATTAGCACTAATGAAAACCCATTACAGGGCGATGAAACTGTTGGCAATGATTTGACAGTATCTCCACCTATTAAACAAGCAGAAGCTGAAATGGAATACGAAGAGTCTCAAACAGAATCTATTAATAACAATAAACCAGGCAATAGTCAACCCATCACCCAGGTACCAGATGAACATTCTTACGCCATTAACAACAGGTATAATGTCCTACAACATGAATGACAGTACTAAAATTAATGACCTGGAACGCAAGAAGCTTTATAAAAAACAAAGGAAGTTTATATGGACAACTGAAAGATACCCCTTAAGATATAATTGTAATTTGCGAAACGTAGATGACAGATAATTTTTATGTCACAACTCAAAACTTTTATCACATACACAAAACAAGAGATAATGGTTATGGAGGGTTTTCTGTTCTTATACGAAAGCCCCTTACCTACGAGGACGTAAATATAACAGAACTCGTATTTAACACTCATTTTATAAAGACAAAAATGCAACATTTCACACTTATTGCGGGATACATTGACGCACCGTACGTGATTGCAGGAGACTTCAATTCGCACCATAATGACTGAGGTTATCGAAGAAATAATAGGAAGGGAATACAATTAAAACAGATGATTAGTGAAAGAAGCTACCTGTAACGAAAATAAAATGTTAACTTCAGCCGTCTCTATCTTTGTTATTATTAACAATTCAATTAAGGTAAGTTTAGCTAATACTAATGTTTTGACGTGAGGAATTCACTGTTACTCTCTGTCCCAGTTGTTACGGACCACTCTGACATCAATACTGACGTTTAAGACATTCCTTGTGGCTTTTAATATAATCCATAAAATAATCCTTCGAATATAATAAATCAGGTCTCCAAGAGATGTATTACCGAAAACTACTTCTAATGGAGTGGCTCCAGTAGGTTTCGATATGCTATTGTTATAAGCGATTACTGCCAACTTAACGAGGTCGTGAGTTGGTTGAGGAGTTCTATCGCTCTCTTGGGGACATCGTACGTGCTCTATTAAGGTTGAGTGAAACCTTTCTATATTTCCCTGCGAATTCGGGTTTAGAGGCGTTCCGAAGTGAATCATTGCATATCCATTGCAGAAATCTTTATAGAGCGTTTCATTTTCAAAATATAGATAATATTTAGTATGTGCGGCCATGTATTCTTTAATGAAATCTAATATTAATTTTTCATTGGTTTCCTTCGGAATACGGGCTGTAATTATTTTCCTATCATCCTTATTCACTCTAGTACCTAATAATTACGTTGAGGTTGTTATTTCATCTCCTCTTCCTATATTAACCAGTTAACTGTTTCGCTCCGTTTTGAAAGCGTGCACCTGTACGACTTCATCCGAAATTTTTCATATTTTTTATTTGTTTGTTTTAGTTCAACCTGGCCTCAAAATATTCTGAACATCTTGAAATTTGAGAATATGTTTTGAATTTCACAAAAATTACGATTTAGATAGCCAATATCACTCCTTTTTGCGAGTTGTACAATTTTACGCCATGACGAATATATTCGTCAGAAACAGTTAACTGGTTAATAAAGAATTGCGTTTTTTGTTTATCTATTGGCTCTTCAGTTACTTCGATGGATTTGCGTGGGTCGGTTTGCTGAGTCGTGTGTCGAGTATCATCATCCTCTCCGGGAAGCATCATTTGCTTCTCTTAATGTGGACAGATTTTTCCCTGTTGGTCTGGACGTAGAGTCCGGCGTCGAAACTTGTATTAGGAAATTCATTAATATTTGACTCTGTTTCGCCTCTTAAAAGTTCTTCGATAAGTTTGTTTAATTCTTCTCCAATGGTAGGCGCTGTGGTTTCGTTATCTTCTATGGCGTTCAGTTCTTCGAACCAAATTCTAGATAAAGTATCGGTGTTTGAGTTCAAATTTCCAATTTTGTATATAATTTGGAAGTCATATTCTTCTAATTTTAATTTCCATCTCATTCATTTTGGATTAAGCTCTTTTAATTTCCAATGCCAAACCAAAGGTCTGTGGTCTGTGAATATTTTAAAATGTCGTCCGTACACGTAGAATCTGAAATACTGAACAGCCCATACAATACTTAGAAGTTCTTTCTCTATAGTACTGTATCTCTGATACTGTATCTGACATCTTTACGAAGAAATTCGCATTTTTCTAACTTTATTTTAAAATTACCCCTTCTCTAGTCTATCGAAAACATTTTGCAATTTAACGATGTGTTCCTGGAGGGATGTTCAGTATATTATTATGTCGTCCATACGTACCAAACATGTATCCTCTAGGAGGCCTTTCAAAATGTTATCCATTAACCGTTGGAAAGTAACCGAAGCATTCTTGAAAGGCACCCCTTGAATTCATAGTGACTTTGTTCCGTTTCAGCGGCACAAAGTCACTATGAATTTGCAATTTCAGCGGGATTCTTCTCTCAGTCAGTGGGATCTATTTCGATCTGGTGAAAACCAGATGCTAAATCGATACTGTTGAAGTGATGACTTCGTCCCAATTTATCTAGGATGTCAGAAATAATCGGTATCGGGTACTTATCTTCTAACATTTGATCGTTCAACTTCGTATAATCGATTACCATCCTATTTTTGTCTTTCCATTCGTTGTTTGAGTAACTACTCACCGGACAGCTCTAGCGGGATATGCTTTCGTTAATAATATCTTGATCCAATAATTCCATTACTTGTTTCTTTATTTCTGTTTTTGTACCCATAGGCTGTCTATACATTCTAACGAAAATGGGAGTGTTATCTTTAAAATTTAATTTCTGCTTAACACAATGTGTAAAACTTAGACGTTGATCTTCTATGTCGAAAATGTGTTTGTATTTTTCTAATAGAATTCGGATGCAAGCTTCCTCTTCAGATGTTATTCCGTCAGTATTAAGATGTTTTCCGATATTTCATTTTTACAGTTCGATTTCTTCTTCCCTAGTCATTTCTGTATCTATTTCCATGTCCGCTTCGAAATTATAAAAATCGCGTACCTCTTCTAAATGATTGACTTCTAAATGACATCGGAATATCAAACCTACCTTTTCCGTAGTATAATTAATCATAATAAGAACTTCTCCAATTACTACGTTTACTGTAGAACCTCTTATCTTCACGTCCAGGATAAAGTTACGTCCTGATACGTAGGCAGTTCCTTCTCTCTGATTGACTGGTATACGTACGAGTTTCGATTCAAATTTGTAGAATTTCGAATTTGTAGAATGTGTGTTTAATTGAAGGACGAAATATTTCAGGGATGTCTACGTAAATAGCGTCCTCGTGACAAGATGCTCCATGAGCTGTTTTTACTTTAAATGGTGTTTTGATAGCAAATTCTTTAAAATGTTCATATATTCGAGAGTTAATTAATGTTTTAGTGGATCCGGTATCTATAAAAAATTTGAGTCCGCAAAATTTTAAATATGGAAGGGTACTGTTAATGCTGTTTGGTTCAATCATTTTAGTTTTTTTTTTTTGAGGTCACGGATGTAGGTAAGGACAGACCTATTAAAGGAAAATTTATTTCTTCTTCACCTTCAACATTTTTATCATTCGACTATATTATTATATTATCAAAGCCGGCTTCATTGGGGTACTCCGCGTGATGATAATAATACTCATCATACTCCTGATCCGCTGATTCTAATTCAACCTGATCTGCGAAAGTTTCCTGATAATATAATCGATTTAAGTTTGCTTTTTTGTGTGTTTTTACAACGGGATTCTGCTGGTCTTTTTACCGCTGAAATGTCAACTTCCATATGCGTTGGCATCGGTAATGGTTGAGAGGGTTTATTTCCAAAGGATTCATGAAATTGGCGCTGTAACTGCCCTGCAAACTGCTGCTGTTTTGCTATGTTCCAGGTTCCATTTGGATTTCCTTGGGAATTAATTCTGGGTGGATTAAACACAGAACGCGGAGCGGATTGTGTTGTCATCATTGGCTGTATGAATGGTTGAGGAGGTGGTACACAATATGGCACGAATATTGGTCTTGAATTCGCTGGCTTATGAGAGGAGTGTGCCTGATATTTGGTTTCCAATTTTAACAAATGATTCAATCGTCCAGCTCTGTAGTTAAAGTTTTCTACTTCAACTACATAACTCATTGCTGTCTATAAATCTCCAGGCTGTTTTACTTGCATCATTATCCCCATGTTAGTTAGTATTGATCTCGAATAAAGCTTGCAAAAAGATTTGCAGTGCGGTAGTCTTATAATCAGCCATTTTTAATGCAAGACTATCGGGATTATCATCTCGCAATTTAACCTGCGTAAGCACAAGTTGCATTGTTTCTTTAACTTCCTTCCCATAGGCGTAAGGAGCTTCTCCACGATGAGGCTTCAACGCAGCTAAATCTCCGAATAAGCATTGCTCGCTTCTTTGGTCGCCAAAATTATTTAAAAGGATGTTCTTTAAATTCGACCATCTGGTAACTTCTTCATTACTACCAACGGCTTGTAACGCCTTCTCTCATAATTTTCCTTGAAATATACGCAATAACAATGAGGCTACTTACGGACTTCTTTCTCCCACAGGTGTATAAAAAGTATTCACTAGGAATTCGCAAGTTAATCCGAAAGCGTCGAGAGTGATCATTTCTCCCTCGTACGTTGGTATGGTGTCTTGATAAACATTTGTTATATCGTTTGGTGTGTAAGGCATTTTGTCCAGACGGATTTCACTTATCGCTCTTTCGAGTTCATTTAGGTCGTTCATTCAAAGGAACAAAGGAAGCAATCAATGAAATTTATTCACATGCAGATTATATGTTGTGGTAAAATCCTGATAGTCCTATGCAACCATTGAATCGTCCTTCGATGAGGGTATCCCTGGATTAACACAGTAAATTGTTTGTCTTTTTACACAAGAGTTCCGAACACTATATAAACCGTTGAAACAGGCCGCGAGAATCACGAAAAGTTTAATTCGCGAACGCGTGGTAGTATCCTACTGACTGCGCCACTGAAAATACCTAGTTCGAAGGTATTTTTTTTAAGAACTCAACTTTATTAATTTTATTAATTAGCAAGAATTATACAAGATATTGATATTGAGGAAATACACTGAATTAAGAATTTACTTAATTATAATGAAATTGAAGTTGAGAAGTTATCAACACGGCGACTTTGCGGTGCTAGCTCGGCCTTCCCGCTTCTCCATTGTTTTTAGATTTATATTCGGTGGAATTTTCGACATTCTTCGTGATTTCTTCAGAATTTGACCTTTTTCTTCTTGAGCTTTCTGAGAATCGCCTTTAGTCCCATTTGTCACATCTGATGTAGCCCCCACGTAATCTGCATCTTTCTCTATTTACTTCATTTCAGTATTGACTACAAAATCACGATCTGGTTTCGTATTTTCAATGATGATTATTTCACGACTTAAAGATATAACATTGGTTTCTTTGTTGTGTATCCAGTAATCTTTTGCTGTATCACCATATCCAACAAGTTCTTTGGAGTTTTGCTCCATTTTTGCCGTTTTTCTTTTGGTATATGTCATAGCTGTGCTACCAAAGACCTTAATTTGACTCAGATCTAGTTTCTTATTTCCCCATATTTCATAAGGAGTTTTTCCAAACCGGTCGCTACGGATCTATTTCTCAAATAAACAACCGTATTCACAGGTTCAGCCCATAATTTGGTGTCTAGATTTGCATCAAAAAAACATGTAACTTGCACGTTCCACTAAGATTCTATTCATTCTCTCAGACGTACCATTTTGCTCTGGTGTGTAAGGAGTACTTAACTGATGAATAACCCCATTTGTTTCTAAAAAATTATCAAATCTTTCATTACAATACTCATGTCCATTGTCTGGCCTGAAAATCTTAATCTTAGCCTCCTTTTGGTTTTCCACCATCGATTTTAAGATCTTGAATTTTTAAAGGAAAATCTAGCTTGTTTGCATTCACAACATACCTTGCATTGACTTGGTATGTATATATGTAGGAAACTGTAGGGTACGCCAAATCGCACACCGCACTTAGGCCCCATTGGTTAGAGATTTAACCGAAGGTTAGGATATAGTTTAGAGGTGTGTCCCTGATTCCATGCATGGTTGGCTAGTTGTCACCCAAATCCCTTAATCTATGGTCTTTAAGATTCGGGCAATCACAGTGTCCCGTCAAGAGCGCTGTGATTAGGCGTAGATTCTCCTAGATTAGCTTCGACGGCATTGAAGGTTGGTTGCGAAGGCCAATGCTGTGGAGAAGTGGAGAGCCAAGAGGGTCCGGACCACCAAATGGATTCTGATTGTAATCGACTGATTGGCACACCTCTAGTTGCTAAATCTGCTGGATTTTCAGTTCCAGGAACGAATCGCCACTTTGCCCCGCACAAATCTTGAATTTCCACGACGCGATTTCGTATAAAATCTTTCCATTTACTTGGTTGGCTGCAGATCCATGATAAGGCTACGGGTGAATCAGACCATAAATTAATCGAAGTATCATTAAGTTCCAAACAATTCGAAACCCGTTTGGTTAGCCGAGTTAAAACTATCGCCGAGCACAGTTCAAATCGCGGTATCCTTATGGTTTTTAACGGCGCTACTTTCGTGTTAGAACTGATTAGTACCACTCGCACTTCCGAAAACTTTTCGAGCCGCACGTACACCACCGCGTCATAGGCAGTGGAGGACGCGTCCGCGAATCCGTGTATTTGTAGATTCAAAACGTTACTTTCAAGACCGAGCCATCGAGGTATTCGAATAGTTTTAATATTTTGAAAATCATTTTGAAAGTTAGTCCACTTTTCGGAAAGTTCATTAGGGAGCTCATCATCCCATTCAAGTCCGCGTACCCATATTTTGCAGTGATAATGAATGGTGATAGAAGTCCTAGAAACAGATCTTATGGTGAATTTTCCACTCAAATGAAGTTTATCAAACATGAAAAGAAATTGATCGGTCTGGTTATTCCAAGAAAGTCCGAATATACGAGGTGATTCATTTTCATCGAAACACAAAGTATGGATAGTGGAAATATAGCTAGTTGGTAAATGTTCAATCACTGAATGGCAATTGGAAATCCATTTGCGCGCGTGAAAACCGCCCGCCGCACATAGGAGTATTTATTATATAAATAATTCGGACAAAATTATTTGAGAGCAATTTTTGATTTAAATTGATAGTTTACAGTATTTTATAATTTGAAATGATAAAAAAAAAAAACAATAAATATTTTCAAAAAATCAATATTTATATCGAATACCAATTTGATTCGTTTTTTATTAAAATAAGTTAATTGTTTTCGGCCGTTTTCAGTTTTTGACGAAATTATTAATATACACGTATCATTTAATCTTATTGCAAAAGAAATTTAATGACGCAATATATAACACAAATTTAATTTTAATTGCAGCGATTATAGCTTGAGGATAACTTATGCTTAAAATTATTATCCATAACTTCTGAAGCTGATTTGTGGATATCTATTAGTCAACTTTATTTGGTCGTCTTCATGTTCTTCGCTATCTTCTTCCTAATTTTTATAAATAGTTACAGGCAGTGTGTCTGCGACCATTAGATCGATTGCTTGTGAAAATGACATACTTTTCTTTATTTGGCTTGGTCTACTGCAACTTAAGTACGGATCTGAAGTTAATAGTAACCTGTATAACACATCCTTGTTGCAATCCACTCGCGAAAATTTTCGGGCAAAATTTAACCCATAATTTCTTATATGCTTATTACGAGCTTCAGCTGTCTCTTCCGACAATTGTCTGATAGGTAATATTGCGGTAGATATGACTTTGGCACTATGCATTAATACTTTGTGTACGGTTGGCGACATAGGATACCACTCATACAAATGTGTGTATATTTTTGCACTTTCATGTGCTAAACCTTCGAATTTATCCACATTAATGCAGTTGGTACTCAACATTGACTTACTCTCAAGGAATTAACTTATTAAAATCTTTAGAAATCTGTCCGCAAATGTAACACCTCATTGTGGATGCGGTGTCAGTCACAGCACTACACACTTTTCCATCAATCATTGTGTCATTATGTGTTTTATTGTTCCTAATCCATATACGTCTGTTTCCTTTAGACTTACTTAATTGTTAGTATTTGATTTTGAATAGAGATAATTTCAGTTTTAGTAACATCTCTGGTTTCATTAACAAAACGTATGCGAATAGGCCTGCAAAATCTAACAGAAGATGGAGTTTGGTTTTGCCATATAACTTTTTTTTGTTCTTCTTTAAACATTACACTTAATCTTAAAGGAACAAATGAATTTTAAGAGATATTTGCGTCACTGTCGGAATTATTATCAACTTGTTGTTTGTACTGCGTTTGTTGCATTCTGTCACTACCCCATTTTGAAATTAACATCATGTTTTGTTTTTCTTCAGTTGAACGCGTTTCTATAATCTCTTCTCAAAATTTGCACAAACGCAATGTAGTATGGTCAAGTAAACCTTGTAGTTCCACTTCAGAGCAGCTTTCGCTCACTTTTATCGATTCTTCGTTAGGGTAACAATCTTTTTTTGCCTTTTTTTATGAGCGAATAGCAGGGGTAGACGTTTTTGTTGGCTGCGTGTAGTATTTCCCATTGTCTTCGGCTAAAATCACCTTCCACATAGATAGATAGTGCTTCTTGAGGGCTATGTTTTTTGATCACCGTTTGTGTTTATGCAGATGTTATGACTTTGCGAAGTTTCGTAGCTCTGGTTGGCGAAGATGTAATTTGTTTTATTAACTTTGACGCATCATTATTTCCTGAAGTACGCTGACTTAAAATGAAGCGAAATAGTAAAAAACTGAAGATTTAATTTATTGTTCTTGACTACCCGGGTTTCGGCGGTTAAGCCGTCTTCAGGTCAGTCGCTATGGATTTTTATAAAAAATTGATGTTATAAAGATGACACATAATATAACTAAACATATTTACCGTCAGGTTAGAACTGTGGAAGATATCCATATGATTATGGGGTGTTAAGATCAAACTTAATTCTATTTTATGATCTATTATAAGTATACTGTAAAAAACATTATTAAATTAGCCTGTTTTATAATTATAAACTAACTAAATTACCTTAGAAACTCCGCAACGAATGATCGAATTATGTAAAAAAAATTTTTTTCTTAATGATATTAAAAGTATTTTTATCTTATTAATCTTAACTGTAAATAAACTATCTATCAGAAAATGTAAAGTATTAAAGTATAAAAATCGTTACCTCACAATAACACTATTTAGAAGTACGTATTCTAAAGGAGTTAACCTAACATTTATAAAGTAAAAGTAAGCACGTTGTCTGTCACTATAATTATGGCGGGAAGTTCAAGATGGCGGTAATTTTAGTCGTGAATCATTTATGTAATTGTCTTAAATAAATGGAAGTTGTTAACTTCGTTAATCTCGTTTAGCATGTTTGTTGGGTCTTTTTTGTGGTTATGATAGATTTCCCATTCTTCGTATAGATCTAATTTTTTTTGATTTGTGTATGTTATGTAATAATATAATGGAATTTTCGTCTATTTTATGACCGCTTTCAATCATATGTTTTTTAACTGCTGATATATTTTGATTGTTGTTCCTGTCTTTATCTGTTATTTTGGTGTGTTCTTTTAGTCTGGTTTTGATATTTCTCCCTGTTTGTCCTATGTAATATTTTTGACAATCATTGCAACTGATTTTATAAACTCCATTTTTAAATTTTTCTTCGATAAAATGTTTAGAATTGTTTATTTTATTATATATTTTATTGTTATTTCTGAAGGCTATTTCTATATTATATTTTCTTAGGATGTTTTTCAAATTATGACTATTTTGAATGTAGTCTATTGATATAAAGGTTTTGGGTATTTTTCTGTGTGGATATATGTTTTCCATTAAGTTCTTTTTGTGTATTTTATTATATATATCCTGTATAAATTTAATATTGTATTTGTTATTTTTTGCTAGCTGAACGATATATTCTAGTTCTTTTTTGAAATTGTCTTTGTTTGTTTTATCATATTTAGTCTGTTAAAGTGGAATCGAAAAGCTGCTTCTTTGTGACTTTTACAAGTGTATGAATTTTGCAGTATTATTATATCTGTGGATGTCGGTTTATGGTATATCTTAAAATCTAAAGAATGGTTTGTCAGGTTTTTCATAATTGTCAGGTCTAGGAAGTTTATAGAGATGGAAAATAACCACAGTTTAAACTTCCTAGGCCTGACAATTATGAAAAACCTGACAAACCATTCTTTAGATTTTAAGATATACCATAAACCGACATCCACAGATATAATAATACCGCAAAATTCATACACTTGTAAAAGTCACAAAGAAGCAGCTTTTCGATTCCACTTTAACAGACTAAATATGATAAACACAAACAAAGACAATTTCAAAAAAGAACTAGAATATATCGTTTAGTTAGCAAAAAATAACAAATACAATATTAAATTTATACAGGATATATACAGGGTGTCTCCGAAATGCGTGAAACTTTTGCTGTCTGGTAAATATCTGATGGAAGTCGATACCACTCACTGTGAGTTTTCATTGTATGGCCCATAAACGACGCCAGCTCACATACGTAGATTTTAAAGAATTGGGCGGCCAAAATATTTTATGGTGTTTTTTGGTTAAATGTACGATATGTAATGCAAAAAAGAACGTTATTAAAAAACCAAACCTTTTTTTCATAGTTACACGTTTTTTTTTTGGCAGAAAATACCAATCTTTAGGGCAAGTACAAGAAAACATGAAAAAACTATTATAACGTAAAATTATTATACACTAAATATAAAATAACAAAAGTGTAACTAAAAAACATCATCTTTACCTTCGGATCATTCTTCCATCAGCTACAATACAATAGTGTTATTGTTTCAGGCAGGAATGCTTTGCGTGAAGGTTTCTTTATTTCGCTCATGCAGCTAATTAGGGGGTCTGAACTTAACAAAAGTCTATTAAATATATCTAAATTACATTCCTCCCTCGAAAATTTTCTAGCGAAGTTCAGTCGATACGATCGGAAGTGTTTGTTTCGGGCTTCTGCTGCCTCTTCCGATAGCTGGCCAATAGGAAGTAGAGAATTTTGAATTATTTGTCCACCATGCATCAATATTTTATGCATGGTCGGAGTCATTGGGTGCCACCCATACAGTTCTACGTACTATTTTGCGGTATCATATGCATATTCATCATATTTTGCTTTGTTAATTTTGTGACCGCTTGATATTGTTTCTAATAGAACCTTCAATCTATAGATCAGTTCAAAGCTAATCCCTGTAATCTCAGCAGCTAATTTTGGGTTTTCAAAGAATCTCCTGCTAGTGTTGCCATCATTGGTATTACCAAAGTTAGTCTTTGGCATATCAATGAGTAATCCGGTTTCATTACGAAACTTCTCTTGGATTTCGGACTTTCGTTGTGCTTCCAATGCCTTTTCTTCTTCAGTTTTCCTTTCTCTATATTTCTTAACCGGTAATTTATACGCTAGGTGGATTATGCTTTCAAAAAGCCGAATTCTAGCGTGTAATACAGACAAACCGAATTCTAGAACAGAAGAGTTTACAATGCTCCTTTTGTTCAAATCATTGAAGTTCTTCGAGGTAGCTCCACAGATGTAGCACTGAGAGGTTGATTTAGTATTTGTGGCAGCGTTACACACCTTTCCATCGATCACTGTCATTTTTAGTATGTGTCCAAATATAAATTGTTGGTGTTATTCAACAACTTTACAGAATCCTCCACGTAATTTATCTCGTCTTTCGTTACATCTATAGACTCTTTCTAATACCGGAATCGGATAGGACGGCAAAATCGCGGAGAGGATGGTGATGGATTTTGTCAAACTATTTTATTGCCTTCTTTTCCACAAACAATGCGCAAAGGCACAAAAGAACTCATAAACATATTTCCATCACCTTCGGACTCATTAAAATTTTGTTTAAACTTAGATTGTTGAGAACCATCACAACCCCATTTACAAATAATCATTAGCGATTTCCTTTCTACTTTGTTAATTGTAATTAGCACCTCTTCTAGAAAAATTGATAAGCGTTTCACAGTAAGGTCCATTAGGCATTGCAAGTTGCTTTCTGCACAGGTAGCCGTAATTCTTAGGGATTCTTTTGACGGATAACATTCTTGTTTCGCCTTTAACAAAAGGTCATAGGGTAATGTTTTGGGTTTGTTGCCCTTACTATTTCATATTGCCGTCTAGTAAGGTCGGCTTCAACGAACATCCGAAGTGCTTGCAAAGGTGTTAGCGGAAGTATCTCGTCATTCACTTTAAAGTGGGCTCTTCTATATTTACTAGCTCGTGTTGGAGAGTTCGTGATATCTTTCAGAACTTTCGAGGCATCTCTGTGTCCACTAGTTTGCGAAACTGATTGTACAGCGTGCTTTTGCTTCGCTCACTTAACTCTCCAAAAGGTTTAGGAGGTCGACCTTGTGGGGTAGGCGATTTTACTGGGATTTCGAACGTTCCCTCTAACCAAGATTGGTTGTTTTTAAGAAAAACATCTTCGTGTTTGTTGGCTTTCAACCATCTTTGTTTGATTTGTGATTTCACATAAGAAAATTTTTGCTTTAAACACTTTTTACTGTCTTCAGTTTTTCCATAAAGAAGTATAAGGTAATTTTCATAAAAATCGAGTTTTTCACTTAAATTTGGTAAATTTTGCGCTTGTATTTGATCAAACAAATATTTTCGAGTCACCATTTTAGTACCCGAGGCACTAAACTGACCTAATACAAAAATAAAGTTGATTTAATATCAAATTCCACAAATATGACATTTTCCCTTCTTTCGACATAAAAGTTTCAAATACTGTTAAATTGAAAGAGTGCGACTTTCTGCGGTTAAATTTTTTGTCAACATATAGCTTAATATGTTAAATATTGAGTACAAAATAAATTAGTACAGGGACGTACACTGAAGTACTTTAAAAGACCTTTTGAAAATTAATTAATACAAAAAAGAACAATATTTGACATTAAAATTAAGTAAATAAGTACCTAAAAATATTGTTCCTTACCTCAATTATCGAAATCCATCACTGTCACTTAAAAACAACCTGAATGAAAATAATTATGCACTTAAGTTGCAAGTTTGCAAACGCCGAGAATAGATAAGTACACGTTAAGTAACTATCGAATTCTGACTGCCTGGCAATTAAGTATCGCGCATCGATGACGGAGGGGATGTCATATTATTCCTAGAAGTGTGTACTAACTCAAGTAATTGTTAATTTAATGATATACTGTTTTTTTTTAAATTGACTTTTGGCCGCCTAAATCTGTAAAATCTACGTATGTGCAGCTGTTCCAAATCGCCATCTTTCATATTTAAAATTTGAGAAATCGTCGCAAATGCTTGCGCAGTTTAGACGAGGTAAGGGTTATAGTTTTTTGTGGATCTCCCTAAGCCTTTATAACATGTTTTCTAAACACCTGGTAGCCACTAATAGGGTTCTCTGTGCTGCAAAGTTCAAATAAATAAATATTATTAACATTTTTGAAAAAGTTTTTCCTGTGGAGTATAGCGGTTTCGATACCTTCTTTTGTAGAGTTTTCAAATAAAACAGGTACGCCTCTTCCGCGTTTACCCCTTATTACCACTCTGTTAAGATTTGATATTAAAACTTTTTTACTAGGTGTCAGTAATTATTCAGATTCACCAGGTGAAGTGGTATTTATGTACTTTTGGTATGTTTGTAAGGGAATTCTTTGCAATTCTCCTACTCGCCTTTTGTTAAAAAGTAACAAGTTGCAATATGTGCTTTCTATTAACTCTTTATAAGCTTCTTCGTTATTATTATTACTATTCAATGCTGATTTTGATGTCAATACCAATTTGTACAAATAGTTTTTCATTTTCTAAAAAAAAGTAAATTAAGCTGAATTGAAATGAGTTGAATATGCTAAAAATGGAAGTGTTATCAAATCTTGGAGTGCTTTATCACGACACAATTTAGCATGTATTGTGATCGAGTTCTTTTGGTAAGAGTAATAACTTTTGAGTGAATGGTCAAATTTGTCTAAGGAAAAAGGGAGACATACATATGTATACATATACATACATACATACATATACATATGAAAGTAAACACAACATATGACGACAAATAGGCAAAGCTCGCAGCTTACGCACAAAAATCTTCAGATATACGATTCCGGAAAATCGGAAATTCCCAATATTTTGATTCCCGTATTATAAAACTACTAGCTTTTATATTTTTATGACTGACGAAACTTTAGAATAAACGATCTAAAATGTATTAAAAGTTGGTAATTTTTCGAAAATTTTTAAATAGCTTTCATAAATTCACTTGCAATCGTTTAGAATTATTTATAATTTGAGAATATTAATCATAAACAAAATACGAATATTAATAATAATAAGAATAAAACAGAAAGTTTCTGACTGAATTCAGAGTTCCGGTGACATTCAGTCACGAACTCTGTGAAGATCAAGTTTAATTCATTTAATTCATTTTCATCTTCATAAGCCACGTTTAAGATTTTTAATTTCATAAGGTTCATCACCTCAACGCCTGCCTTCAGCATTAACAGTTTATTTATATTCAACACGCAGGCCCTCGGCTTTAAATTTTGTATACGCCTCTTCGATTTTGATTGTAGTGTGTTAACCTGCGCCTTACTTGAAGCTTTTGTTTAATTCAGATATATGACCATGTGCCTGAAGACGCCATCTTGGCGAAACATTAATTAATTCAATTTAAATAAAAATGTATCATCGAGGACTTGTAAAACATTGTGTTTTATTTTTATTATTATTAATATATGGATACACGACGAACGTGGAGTACAAACTTGCCCATTAAACAAATAATATTAAAATAGTAAACTGTGAAATTTGTCAAAACTCGTTAATGTTGTTGTTCTTTTATGAAGATTTTAACAGTTTGAAAGGACTTTTTAAGAAGTCCTAAAAGCTTATAACTTAAATTGTGTAACAAAAATGTAGCATATCGGAAAAGTAAACACCACTACGGATACGTAACAACTGTGTATCCAAAGACAAGAAACCGTGTAGAGCTTTAAAGCTATACAAGAAGGAAAATAATTTGTTTAAGATTTATACAGGGTGAATTAAATCACCCATCGATTCTTTTTTTATTCAAAATTGCTTTCAGCTAAAAAAACTTTATAAAATTTAATATTTTTTAATGATTTTAATATTTTTAAACAATAACAACAACAAACACAGAAATAAAATTGAAAAATAACCCATGCATTGCGACGACCCTCGCCGTTTCCCGAATGTTTAAAATATTTAGTTAAATTTTCTGTTTCTTTCGTTTCTCTCTCTAGCCGATCCAGTTTTTCGTTTTTTGATTTGAGATAAGTTGAGTTTTATCTTTTGTGGGTAGAGTTGAGTTTTAGCTTTGTAAGCCAGAGTGAGTTTAATCTTTTGTTAATATACCGTCGTACTCTATCGCTGCTAAATCGTTAAATAACTAATAAGTGTATGACTATTTAGCGTAAAGTTTGGGATTTGAGTAAGACTTATTTTTATTTTGTACTTTTTTATTTGAATGTTATTAATAGACAATTTAAATTTCCGGACTCTTTCTTTTGTTTAACGCAACACCGAAATTTAACTCGTTGTTAATATGAGACGACAATTCTCGGGCGCCACCTTTTCTTTTAAACAAGGGAAAAGGACCTCTTCTGCACCTCTGATTGAGTAGCTTTTAACAGTTGAGAAATAATGTCCAGGATACAATCATATTTTGAAAAATACAGAGGTAAATAAAATTGATGTAAAAAGGAGCAAAACAATTTAAACGGAAATAGGAGAATTATCTGGTTCTCGGAAAATTGTATGAATAGTAAATAAATTAATTAATCGGAAAGCAAAACTTGACAAAAACTTAAACAGTACGGCAGGGATTGAGGGTAACCTAGATTACCACCGGTCGGGTTAAGAAGACTTCCGAGATTCCACGCCGGAATTCCAATGGATTAAGAGAATTTCCACAATTCCACGTCGGAAATCCAACGGGTTAGGAGAACTTCCACGATTCCACGTCGGAAATCCGAAGGATTAGGAGAAATTAGGGCATGAATCTTTGCCAAACGAAAGTGTTGTTTAAAGCAACAACAAAAGAAAATTAAACAAGAGAGAAACTAAAAACTGAACGGAACTAACGAGATAATTCAATAACGAGAAAATGAAATGAAGACTAACTTTTAAGGTCGTGGTAAAAACGCGAATAATTCTTACGGAAATCGGGCAGCGATTCTGCTCAAGAATTAATAATCGTAAAATGAAAAATGCGCAAGCTTATATAGGGGCCAAAGCGTTAAACTGGATTTTTCGGGGGTAGGAGTCGAATTCTCCCAGCGGAATAACAATTAACTGAGCGTTAATGACCTGAACTACTCTTTATTGGGTCATCTAGCCCTTACAATAGTCCTCTACGACCCCGAATTACCATAAAAAGGCGTTTGAAACAAGGAAATCGGTTAATTAATAACACAATTAAGAACGTAATTATAAATAATTCTAATTAGTTAAGTTTTAACAACAGTCACGGGTAGCCCTAGTCTTAACTAACTATTTTCAAAGTTACAATTTTATGTTACAACGCTTTGCTTCAAAGTTACAACAATTTAAAGTTTTCAGAACACGTGTTTCTAATAAATTAGAAAAATAACAGTCATTACACGTTTAATTATTCGAAACGTTACCTTGCAAGACGGAGTTTAAGATTCCCTAGCCTTACAAGGCGCAAACTAATTCGAATGGTCTAATGGACTATTACGGTACGGTGGATTTTCCAAAAACTAAAGGCTGTTTTATGATCCTCAGGTATCAAGTACCTCACTTTACTGTTTCTCAGAACTACACGGTACGTTACAATGAAGAAAATAATTATTAAAAATTTACCTGCTTCAAACGGGTCATTCTTTGCCGCGTACCTAGAAGTGGAAAACAGGCAACGCTGTCTTATACCTAGGGATATTATTTAAGCGATGGTTGTTACTCTGTTTTTCAGTTTTGGGTCTGTCATCTGCCTGTGTTTTGAACATTTTTTCGTAAAAATGAGTATTTTGAAAGCTGATTTTACAAAAGCCGACTCAGGGAATTTACCAGCAGTAGACTTAGTTAAGTTAGAGTTAAGTTTTTAGCTCTAATAAAAGTTACGTGATTTGATGTCGCAATAGTCAAGTCGGGGTCAGGGTAACAATAAAAATTAAGAATTTAACCGTTTGAAATAAAAGATATAAGTATAAAGCCTGTTTTGATTAAAATATTAAAGTCCCCTTTAACTTTGTCAAATCAAATCTATAAAACAGGCTTTAATAATGCGGATGTTAAATTTAATGTGAACGTTACTTTGATTATGAAAACAGGCCTAAGTTAAATCAGATTTCGAAGTGTCTTACAAAATGTTAAGTTTGGATAAAAAATATTGTTTAATTTAAATTTCATATACTCATAATTCGTTCCTTATTAAAAATTAAACATTAAGTTTTTGAAATTAATTATTTTAATTTAATATAACTACAGTTTTAATATAATACAAAGGTACTTAACTAAACTAGATAATACACTTATAATAATATTTACAATAAATCTTTCATTATCTACCCCATTTCATCTAGATGTTGTATTAAATTTCTATTTAGACAGCTATGTAGCGACAGGGATTTGAAATGTCTTATTCGGTTAATAACCCTCTCCACATGTTTTCGCAAACTTGCAATTCGTTTCGTTTCTAATACGTCTTCTGCAGATAATTTTTCTCCTGTAACACTTGGAGGCCTTATTAAGGAACATCCCACTTTTTGTAGATGGGTATCCAATCCCTTAAAACCTCGATCTGCCATAACTACACCATTCTTGGGAAGGAAATCTAGGTATTCACTATTTAAAACTACAGTGATATCGCTCGCTCGGCCTCCAAAACCCCTAGATATAAAATTAATAAACCCATCGGGCGTACACGATACAAAATATTTCATGGTGTTATTTTCTTTATAATCCGACCATGTAAGTGCTTGATGCAGAGGATTTTGGGGTTTTTCAATTATCACTTCAAAACAATCAACGATGGAAACAACTGATTTGTACCGCATTCGAAATGGGATTGGCAAATTCTTTTTTATAGTAACTGAGGGAGGAAAAAACACAAATTTTTTTAAGGCATGATTCACTTTGTACAGTGTCCACTTAAAAATATAGCTGATTTGAGATATACTCAATCCAAAATCGTCTGAGAGAGATTTAAACTCATGATCCAATGAAATTTTCTTTAAAACTATAAATATATTTCTCACAGGCATCTTTAAGTTACTTATTAAAATATTAACTAATTCATGTGCCTCGGGAGTAAGTCCTAAATAATACTTCCGATCTTTTTCTATGTAGTGGATACTTATTTTGCACGCCTGATCTTTTATAAAAGTTTCATCAGTGTCACTGTTAGAACTTGGTGACGGGCTTGTTGTACTTTCAAATATATTGATGTACTCGTCGGCAACTTTTCTTCTTTTTTGGACAGGTGAACTGGTAGATGAATCTGATGACACTGGATTGACATAAGTTGTTTGAATACGACACTGTACTCCCTTCGATGCGACATGCTGAGATGTTTGAGTAGATTTGGTAGTCTTTCCAATTATTTGGGGATCTCTGTTTTCTTTTTCTTCATTTTCTATATGTGGTAATACCCCTTTTCGCAAGACTAATCTTGACGTCTTTATTCCTAATATTTGCTTCATTGAATAATTTTCAATGTCTTCTTTCTGCAATTATTAATATGAAAATGAATTGAATGGTAACAACTCAACATAAATTGTTAACTTACGTTAAAGTGATCTTCACAAATATAAATCATTTTAGAAGATGGCAAATCCGTTAGATTAAGTGCATTTATCCACGCATTTCTTGTAGCAGGATCTGCTGGCATTTTAAAAAATGCTTTATCAGGCATTAAGGTTGATTTATTGCCACAACCTGGGGCACAACACACTACCCAACGTTTTTTATACATAGTTTCTCTCCTCTAACTCAATATAAAACCGTGTAAAACGTCACTTGTCGCACGTGTTGAACTACTCGCACCACAACACAATATGAGACTCGCACTTATAAATACAATGAACGTAGCTACGCAGGTACCAACCAAACTGTAGGGTCAAGATTTAGGAACTAAGGCTGTGTTGCCGGATCTAACCATTTTTTGTGCCTTCCCTGTGACGTCACAGGCGAGGATACAATTTAAATTTTAACAGAACATTTTGTGAAAACGGAAAAGATTTGAACATTTTTAAATGCATTTCAAGTACATAGGGCCGACGTACTTTCAATTAAACTCAACTCCCAAAAATGCCGGAATAGTCCATTGGAAGGTTATTTTTTAACAAAAAAGACTAATTATCATTAAGAGCTTTAAAACTAACATAATAATGAAGGTATGACAATGAAAATTATCCAACATGGTATTCCTATGGAACGCAATCAAATACGATAAATTAAACGTTTGGTGAACGCCTAATTCCGCACTCATTAGCAGATCGGTCTAATTACTCCCATTGGTCTTCCTGCCGTTGAACGGATGACTTGGTTTCTTGAAGGGTCTCCTGGCTGGTAACGGTGTGGATCATTCTTGCTTCCAAAATCGTAATTATCCTCTTCAATTTGATGATTAACGCAACTCATTTGTAATTGAGCTATTTTTAGAAAACCTTTGTGTCTTTCTATTTATTGATCAATCGGTACTGGGACGTCTTATTAACTTGAAGTGAGGTTGAGACGGATGGAAAGGTGGATATTTAAACTTTTGATTCCTAATTAAAGGAAAATACAAATTGGGAAGAAAGGGTGGCCTATATTTCGGGGAATAATCAGAGAAAGATTTGTGATAACCCAGCCAATGTAAAACGGGTTCCTTGAGGAGTAGGATTTTCATTTTGAAATCGGAATTAAAATTAGGTAACTTCGTTACAGCATATTTTGTTGCAAATTTAGCAAATTAGTCGTTATCGTCTACTGGTCAAATACACAATTTCAATAATTTGTAGTAGATAAGCCGATTAGCAGGAGTATGGAAATCAATCACATCCGGACTAACGAACATGTCACTGTAACCTTTGCGCATTGTCCAAAATTAAGTTTTAGGTTTCCCCAAGCGTTTATTAAATGAGTTTTAGCGTCTTTGATTGCACTCTCCCAGATACCTCCAAAATGCGGAGATCTAGGTGGTACAAAATGCCAGGTGATTTGATTACTTATGAAGTAAGCCGACGTTTGATTATCATTTGAAACTTTGTGAAACTTGACATAAATACGCTTTAATTCATGGCTAGGATCTACCAAGTTAGTTTCAATGTCAAAGAATATTTCTTTACCCAATCCTCTCAGAGAAAAAAAAATCTCTTTAGGGCATTGAACAATACTTCGTTTGTCAGATCACTAACCGGTTCAATGTGAACGGCCTTTGTGCTTAAACAAACAAACATGTACATATAAGGTTTTAAATAAGTACGAGTTCTAGTTTTGCCGTCCTTTCGATGAGAAGGGTCTATGGCGTGACTCTTGCAGACGGTAAACCTCCTATTAATTGATTTGTTATTTGAGATTTATTTTTAACGCAAATGACACATTTTCACAAAATTTTTCATAAAAGCTGTTTTCCGTTAATGGTCCAATATTTCCGCCGCCTTCGATATAAGACTGATTGATTTCCCGAATGGAAATACTTTTCGTGTTCATGTTTAATAATTAAGGTAAATAGAGTTCAGTTAGCAAGTAATAAGTTGATGCTTTTGATCCGCACTGAGATTAGAATTTCTTAATCTGCCTTCAACACGTAACAGACCAGTTTTATCCAAAAAAGTGGTGCAATGACAAAAATTTACATTTAGATGATAGTGGCTTTGATTTTGACTATTCTAACATTTCGGGTGAGAAATAATTATGCGTTTCGATATTTACCATTTTGGTAGGTTTAATTTATTTGAAGTTAATTAACTAATTAATTTGAAGTTAATGGACTTAAAGGTCCATTAAGTCTTTATTCCGATTTTACCTTTGAAACGTAATAAAATCTTAAAATGTATGCGGTTACGTTTCTAAAAAGAACGATCTATTAGTCCTGAAGTTTGATGTTTCTCATTTGTTTTTTCGACGTTTAGTGACATCAACAGCACCACTTCAGCGCCTACTTTGACCAAAACTAGTTGATTAAATATTTTCAAAAAAATCAGTTTTTCTCGATTTTTTTCTTATAAAACCTAATGAAGTGATATACCTATCGTGTAGAATGGGAAATGATCTATCGAATATGCAAACAATATATACCCATTTGTTACGGTTTTATCTGGTGGGCGCTGGTAAAACACATTTCTCGCTTTTATTTTACATATAAGATAGGGATGATGGCGAGGCGCATGACAGTGGACGGGAGAGAAACTGAAGGCGTGCAGGAATATTTTTACATTTGACCTTGCGAAAAGAAACCTGTTTGTTCGACGAGTACAACGTCAACAAGAACGAAGTTCAGGCTTACAACCAAAATATATGATAATAATATTATTAACCTAATAAATTTGAACACCATCCTATTAAAAATAACAACCTTGATTACCATAGTAACCAAAACAACAAACGGTACAAACAAATGAATAGGGCCAAAATATGTCTCATAATTTATCAATAAACTTTTATTTAAAACTTTCCTTTAAACCGTAAATGGGGTATTTATGAGTTATATTCCATATTTTTGTAACTCTCTGTATATGACTTGCTAGTGTTTCTCAAATTTAAATAGTACGTATAAGAATTAAAAAATCTCTGTTGTCTAAAAAAAGCGTATTTTACTCTTGTTTTTTTTTGTTTTGCGATGAACTCGCCGGTTCCCGAAATTTAATTCGTTGTTAATATGAGACAATTCTCTGGTGCCACCTTTTCTTTTAAACTTTTGTACCTGTGAGTAGCTTTTAGCAGTGGAGGAATAATGTCCAGGACTCAAACGGAAGTAAAACACAAGGTTTAGGTATTAAACAATAAAGTTATGTATATTCGGTGGCAAAAATACAACTTTCGCACGTTGGTCGAAATTAATTAAAGTAGCTGGAGGATGACCTGGTGCCTTGTCAATTAATAGTATCACTTTAAATTGGATCTGCTTTAATTGGCAATAACATTCGATTTCAGGTATGAAGTGATGACTAAACCAATTCTGAAAAAGGGAAGCTGTCACCCAAGCTTTAGCATTCGACTTCCAAATCACGGGCAACTCAGCTTTTGATTTATTTTTTGAAGCTCTGGGATTTTCTGAGCGATAAACTAAAAGAAGTTTTAGTTTACAATCACCAGCTGCATTCGCACCAACCATCACTATCAATCGATCTGTGGCAGCTTTAAAACCTGGAAAGGCTTTCTCTTCACGCGCAATAAAAGTTCTTTTAGGCATCTTCTTCCATAACAGACCAGTTTCATCCACGTTAAATATAGTTTGGCTGGTATACCAACCTTCTTCTATTATTGCCTTGAGTTTCTCTGGATAGCGCGACGCAGTCTCTTTATCAGCGCTTGCCGCCTCTCCACTTTCTGCGATACCTATGCCTATTACAGCGATTTTTGAAATGGCTAAACCAACCGTTACTATCTTTAAATATTTCATCTTTGGCCGTCCCTCCGGTTTCTTCTTTCAATCTCTCAAAAATCACTTTAGCTTGAGAGCACACCGTGTACTGATCAGCAGGACAATTTTTAACTCTTACTTGATTATCACACCATAATTTTAACATTGTTTCCATCTGAGCGATAATACCATGGCGTTTGCGAATGATGCTTGAATTCAAAGGTTGAGCATTTTTCACAGCTTCGAGTTTTTTTCATTATCTTTTATAATATTGTTCTGACTGTTGTTTCTAGAACACTAAATTTTTTTGCCAATTCACAAATTTTACATTTTTCATCGAACTCTTTGATAATATTAAGTTTACATTCCAAACATAATAATTGTCTTTTCTTGTTTGATGGAAATGCATCAGTTCTACTTCGTTTCGATGACATAATTAGAGTCTTTTAATCATGCCAGCTCAATTGCTAAAACAATTTCACGCCTACACGTTCGAACCTGTGTAGTCGACCACTGGGGCGGTGTGGAAGAACCGAGTTCAAATGACTAGTTACTTCTCGGATGGAATCGCGTAACTTCGGATTTGCGTAAAACGGGGTAGCGTAAGTCGGGGTATTACTGTACTTTCGTCAATTTACTTCGCAATCTGGAATTAATTTCGTTGTTTTTATTATTGATATGATGTAGACGTATTGTAAAATACTTTTTAAAGATTAATTTTATTAGTTGGAGCAAATGGCCTTCTAGGAGATCCTGTTCAAAACAGTGTGGCTGTAAATCTGTAAAAAAATCGTCAATATTTAATTTTATAATGGTAGTCATAACGTGCATTGCTATGCTGTTATCACGTGAAAAACTGTCAAATGTTCTTAAAACACTTTCCGCCGTAATACGTATTTTTACAGTGTCCCTGGTAGGCTTACAAAGACCTCCTCTATTTTTTCTATAAAGCAATGCCGAAAACGAATTTTGGGATGATAAAGCCTGGGCGCAAACATCAGAGTTTAAGTTTTTGATTAAAGATCTTGTAATATACCCCGCTATATATTCTATAACATCTCTCATGTAAACAGAATTGGAAATTTCTTGAAGATTCTGAATATTGTCAATATTAAAGGTTTCTTCGAACTCGCATAATGTGTCCAAAGCGTTTATACTTTTTTTCTATGTAGATGTTATATCGCTTACTAAGAACAATAGTGGCGTAAGTGCAAATTAGCGCTATGGAGATAATCGCGTTCAAAATTTTGGTTGAATTTTAATGCAAAGTAAAAGCAACAACTTATCGTTTTAAATTTTTTATTTTTTATTTCGTTTTACTGTTATTATATTTCATGCAGAGACATAGATTTATTCTAAGATTTCAAAAATAACATTTTCTTTGTGATTTCGCCACTATTGCGAAATAATGGCGAAGTATATATTGTATATCGAGTGGCGTATGTCGCGCTCCATCGGCAACGGTTGAAGTTATAGCTTCGTCATTTATACACGTAAAAGTACGCTTATTTTTAAACAAGTTGTCCTTTAAAAGTCAATAATCAACTTTTTGTAGATTCGCCACTATGATTCTCAACAAGCGATATGTAATATACTTGTCGTATCTTGTGCAAGACAATTTGCACTTTCCGGTGAAACAATTTCAGTGTGAGTAAGTATCCGCTTATATGCGCCTTCAAATTGCTTGGCTGTTGGATTATTATTAAATCCCCCTCTTCTTCTAATCACGGAAAAAGACATTTGCAGGTGGTCTTGACTTAGTTTGTATGTCAACAAAAATTGTAAATAATCTTTTAGCACTAAATCTTTAAATAAATTTTTGATGGATGTTAAACATATCATTAATGCTAAGAAGCCAGTTTTATGTCCTGAATAAATTATTAACTTTCCCTTCTTATCACGTAAACCACTAAAGTATGTTACAGAATTATTTACAAATTTATCTACAAATTCACTACAATTTGTTTGAAGCGGTCTTTTAAAAATGTCTTTGCCGAGAAAATTTCTGGTGTTTAAAAAATCGAAAATATTGTTAATATTGCGACAAAAAAACACAGTTGCATCACTTCCTTTAAAAGGTAGTAAATTTAAGTCTTTATCGCAATATTCGATGGCACCTGCATCACTGGCACTCAACGTTTGAACGGCTAATTTAACTTTCATCTTTTCTGACTCGTAATTTAAACCACATCTTCTAATTCTTGTGGCAGCATGAAGATCAGTTTTTTCTTGTAATTTTACTAATTTTTCAAAGTATTTCCAAAGAATCTGTTCTTCGTCACTGCCATAAAAATACGTCCAGTCGCCAAGGGTATTTCGGCACAATTTAACCATATGACATGGATCTAAAATGATGTGGATCTTCTCATGAGTCAAGGGATGTTCAAAATATGGTTCAATATTCGGCCATGTTAAATAGGCGCCTAAAACCAAACCTATAGATAAATTGGTAGGGCAACCATATTAACGTTTTAATATTAATGCCAATATCTGCCATCTGTATTAAACACCCTTTCACCAAATTTACTTTTTCCTCCGCAGTAAGTGTGTCTATCAAAACACACGCGATTGAAATTTTCCACATTACATTGATGGTAACAAGCATAAATACAAGAGCATTTCGGCAAGTTATCACTCTCTTGTATGCCGGTACCATAATTTATATACCCAAAATGTCTATCACCATTCCATTCAACGTTTTCCCTGATAGACATTTCATCCATTATTAATCCAGCGTACAACGTTTTACCTTTCTCTTTTTCTATTTTAATTCTATTTTCAACTGCACGTATAGCTTATAGTGTAAATCCAGGTGAGCCGTCTACTGAGGTGTACCATTTTTGTAAGGTACGAGTGTGTGGTAGACAAGCTTTGCCGAATGTATTTCGTACATAGTTGTATGCAGCGGAGGAGTAAAAATTAGAGTTAAGGCAAGACATCGCAATTCTGGTGGAAATTTTCCGCCTTTTTTAAGTTGGCGTAAAAGCAATTGCTTTTCCGCTTCTGGGAAGCATTCCTATAAACAGTGAAAGCAAGTTATAAAACAAGCATCTGGCTAAATCTGAAATGAAACAATATTCTTTGCGTTTGTAATTTGTTGTATCTTTGTTGATTAATCATAAAAAACGTCATGCTTCTACCTGAACAAAGCTTAGGACCGGTCTCATAAAACCATAATTAGTATTACCGTCTGTCAGTTATTGTAGTTACGTCTAATTCAGTTAATGCAATTGCCTGAGAAAAGAGTAATCACGGTAAGTAATCAAATATTAACTACTATGTGCTTTATAGAACCGGGCCTTAATATGATAGGTACAGCCTTAATACATGCAAGAAATCATTCAAAGCTACGCCCTACAAGAAATTATTATTTGGCTAACTACTTTAATAGGAACGAGAAATAAAATCTTGGGCAAGACAACCGACAGAGACGACGAGGAAAATTAAAACAGCATTTCCTTTTTTCACTCCAAGCTTTCGGAATACTTTATTCCTTCATCAGGGTAGACTACAATTTAATGACGACAAAGAATCAAAATTAATACTAAATCAGTAATAAGCAATAAAATATTAAACTTACAATGGAATATTAAGAGAGGTTGACCGTAAAATAGTACTGCGCATTAAGTTAACTGACACAACGTGGCGTACATCACTATAAAATACGTTAATTAAGCTTAAATACATCAAATTTTTTAAGAAAATTACCTTGAAACACGTTCAAATTAAAAATTGAATTAATAAAATTTAATAAATTTACGTTAATACTTTAAGTCGATACACGTTAAAAATGGATACACGTTAAAAATTGATAAAAATTACAACATGTCGTAACAACGGACAACACAAGACTGAAGTCCGAAAAATGCACCAATCAACGCATCACACGAATTAACCTGTTCAAGGGAAGGGGTCTACCATCGAAGAAAGAAGTTAGAAAGAATCAAAATTGCAATGTAGAGTTACTACTGTTCTGTTTATGTTCTGGTTTAAAATGGTGTGATAAAAGGAAACTGTAAATGCTGCTTAGGTTTTCAGTATCAGATCTGTAATTAACGGAATGTTGTTCTCTAACAATATGAACCATCTCCAAAAACATTCTTTTTTTGTAAACATTCTCCCTGTCCAAAATGCTTACATCTTTAAACGTAAAACCGTGATTGTTGTTGATGCAATGAGCTACTAGCGAACTTTTTTTACTGTCACCTAGTTGGACATCTTTTTTGTGTTGTTTAATTCTGTTTTGTAAATATTGTGAAGTCGTGCCTACATAAACACAATCACAATCACCACAAGGGATCCTGTATACGATATTTGTCTGTTGTTGGAGAGGAATGCTGTCTTTAGTTTTAGAAAATAATTTATTTAGAGATAAGTAATTAAATTTTGCAAATTTAAACAATGAATTATCAAAAACTGTTATCAATTTGTTGGTTAAATCCGGAAGAAATGGAAGAGAAACATACCGTGGTCTAACAGTAACGTCCGTCGTCACTACACGATTATCTGCCCCACGAACGTTATTACTGTTAAATACTGACTGTAGAAGACGATAAGGATATCCATTATTAATAAAAATCTGTTTCAATTTAGAGATATTCTTTGCCAAAAAGGAGTGATGTGACAGCTTCCGAACTCTGTCACGCATAGCAACCACTGTGTTAATTTTTTGATGAATTGGGTGATTCGAATAGAAGTTGATGTAACGGCCCGTGTAAGTTGGTTTAGTATACCAGTCTGTTATGATACTTTGGTTTTCCTTTCTTATCACTCTGGTGTCCAAGAATGGAACCGACCTTTCATTTTCCGTTTCAATTGTGAATTGGATGTGAGGATTGTAACCATTGAAGACCGAGATAACCTCATCAGTACGATCCTCAGGAATTGCGCAAATGATGTCGTCAACATATTTGTAAAGAAAGGGAAATTGAAAAGATAAACGTTGTGAACAATGGTCCAAAAGTTCATCCATGACGATATTAGCAATAATAGGACTAAATGGACTACCCATTGGAGTGCCAAACTTCTGGCTGTATACTTTATCTTGGAACATGAAGGTCGATGAATTAAAAAGGAATTTAATAATATCTGTAAATGTGTTTTTATCTATCGATGTATTGTCTTGGATCAGTTCCCACCTCTCATTTATTGTATGTATTACTAATTCGAGAGGAATGTTAGTGAATAAGGAAACTACATCCAGAGAAACTACCACATAATTGGTTGGAATAATTAGTTCATCGATAACATCTACAAAAGTGAATGAATCCTTTATATTGTACGTAGTACGATTACCAAGAGATTGAGTTAGGATACCTGCCATGAAGCCTGACAACTCGTACGTGGGAGATCCAACAAATGAAATTATAGGTCTTAAAGGACAGTCATTTTTATGAACCTTTGGTAACCCATAAAACTTAGGAATTACCCCATTATGACAAGTTAAACGTTTATATAAATTTTTATCAATGTACTCCTTTTCTAGTAAAGTTTTGATCAGTTGGTTATTTTTTCTTTGTATACTTAAGGTAGGATCTGTGTTTAATAAAGTGTATGTTGAGTCATCATTAAGTAAATGTAACGCTTTGACAGTATAATCTGATAAATTCATAGCCACCGTAATTTGACCTTTGTCAGCTCTGAGAATCAATAATGGATCATCTCGCTCCTCCTTTAGGAAACGTTTGGTTACATTGAGCGCTCTATTTATTAACGGCTGAAGGCCTTGCTTAACATTAGGTTTAGTTAAGTAATTAGTAATAATATTGGTACAACGAGCTCTGATAATATCTTGATGTTCTTTAGGTGATAACTTAATAATACTCTCTACATCCGCTACTAATTTAGGTACATGCATAGATTCTTTTGTTGGTACAATTCCAAACTTAGTACCAAGTGACAGAAAATTTTTTACAATTTCTGGTATTACTACATTACTGATGAAGGAATAAAGTATTCTGAAAGCTTGGAGTGAAAAAAGGAAATGCTGTTTTAATTTTCTTCGTCATCTCTGTCGGTTGTCTTGCCCAAGATTTTATTTCTCGTTCCTGACGTGTAACAACCGTTACTCCGTTCCAATTTACTTTAATAGGGTTATGTAAATCCCATTTCAGGTGGAAGATACATTCTGTTGATTTGAAAATGCAATAAAAGCAGTTTTATAAAGTATTGTGTATCTTTAAAAAATTCTCGTGTACTTTACACACATCACGGTTTTGCTTCAAAGGTTTTGCTAACAAAAAGTGTTGCCCAATTTTCTTTAACAATTTTCCATTAAACAGTAGGTATGTATTTCCACGAAGTACACGAAAAACAAATTTTTGGTCAGCATTCCAAAGCAAATTAACTCTATTTGGCATAGCAGCTAGAATGACCTCGCTTTACCTTCAGTACTAACGAAGTTTGTGCAGAGATTTTACTCGTTTCTTTTAATTATTCGATTAAGGTGTTCATATTCGATTTTTTTTTTTCTGGCGGTAAAGTTTACATCGCATCAGCATTTGGAGAAATTGTCCAGTATTTATGACGTTTTCGTGGGCTATCGAGATCTTTTTAATGAAATCGTTAACGTAAATTGGATTTGATCTTTTCTTATGAAACACATGTCATTAGTGTACATATCGACGGTTTAAACTTTAAAGCACAAACATACTACATAAAAAAACTTGTTCAAACCGTATTGATGTAAAATATTATTTTCCCCTTAAATCAAAAATAGATTAACATAGTATATTTGCGCTTTAAACCCTCAAAATGAAATATTATCCTAATATCTAAGTATTTCTTAATTTTTGAACAATTAAAACCCCATTTTTAAAATCCCATGTTACAAATTAATACAAAATATTTTGAAGAATTATAGTTTTACGACTTTTTATAGTTCAAACCTTTTGCACCTTATTGGTAACTCTGCATTGGTCTGCAGTAGCAGCTTTCTGAATATTTGAGGAACTGGGTGCTTCCTAGGAAATCACAGAGGAAGTACTTGCTACTGCCAAAGTATTTCCAGTTGAACATTGCGTAGTTGTTCTATTTCAAGGCTTCCTATACTTTATATCTTTTACTAAATGTTTGGGAAAGTTAAAAATGGAAGGAACTGCGTCGTTCTTTAAAAGTTTTCTACCATACACATTTAAATCATAATCATTTTCAAGAAAATGTTGACTACAAACTGTAGCAGTAACTCTAGGCTCATATTTATCCTTCTTCATGGCAACTATCCATTTCTTTCTTAATAGTTTATCTTTTAGAAATCTAAATTTATGTTAGTGTGTCAATACCACATCTTAAATGGTATATTTCAGGTAATTTTTTATTTATCTATGAAATTTGATGCCATCTCCTTTTTTGTACCGGTAAGTACAGCTAATAGCGGCACACGAACTTACCATGTTTAACACACAAAACGTCCAAACAAATACTTAACACGAAACTGTTTTAAACCTACATAAAACTGGCAAACCAAGAAAATGTGTCTTTTGTACTTTATAGTCTTATAAACGTTAATTATAATCTTAACACTAAACCGTAATAGTTTTAAAAAATAATATTATAAATATAATATTATGAAAAGGTTCAAAAGTCGCTTTCAAATAAACACTATGACTTTCACATAAAAATAAGAAATGAAAGAGGACGCGCGAAGCCCTAATACCGTTAACTGTTATACGACTTGAAATAATTTCCGCCCAGAAACAGTCTATACTTGTCTAAAATATCCGTATTTCAATTTTCTCTCGCACAGGGCCGGTCCACCTTATATTACGTCACTGATTCATAAGCAATCGCTTAACGTCCTCGTGCATTTCTAAGTGCTTCTTTTTAAAGTAATTCGCATAGTAGCAATGAAAGGATCGGATGATACAAGCAACAAATTTAAAACGTCTTGATTTGTGTTTTGCCGACTACATTTTCTTGCGCTTTGCAACCAATACCTCCGATAATCTTTGTTCCTTGCTTCTTGAACCTCTTCAGATAATAATCCAATTGGTATCAGGAAACTACTTATTATATCTTTGCCATGAAGAAGCACCTTATGCACAGTATTTTGCATGTTATACCATGGATATTTGTTTACAAACATTTTTGCGGTATCTAAACTATACTGCTGAAATCCCTTAATATCTATATTATGGTTACAATTCATTGTTTCTAAAATAATTGAGAATCGGTGGATTAAATCCTTTTCAACGTTGGTAATTTCAGCAGTTAATTTTGACTCTTCAAAAAATCTTCTGCATCTTGCTTCATACAATCTACTTTCAACCCCAAGCGCTCTCTAAAATGGTCTTGAATTTTCTTCTTCCTTTTTTTTCCTTAATGGTTGCGTTTTGGAATCGGTTCTTGACGCTTGAAAAGGCATATTATATGCAACATGCAAAATGCATTCCATGAATTTTATGCGTACATGTAAACTAAATATGCCGAATCTGTAGGAATATTCGCTGCTAGTTTGGCTTTTTATAGCACTAATTTTGTTCATCTGTGAGGGCTTTGCTCCACAAATCACACAAGTAGCAGCTGATGGAGTTTCTGTTATAGCTTGAACTACTTTTCCATCAACCATCATAAACATCATTTTGTGTTTGATAGATAACTGAGTATTATTAAAATGTATAATCGGTAGTACATTTCAAATCATTAATTTTTTGTTCTATTTTTTGCACTTGAGCGTTTATGTTTTCAAATGTTTCTTTCTTAAATTCGAACTTGATTGGTCGACAGTAGCGTGTTGATGATGGTTTGTGGTTCTCCCAAATGATTTGTCCGCTTTCTGTTGATCTTAAGCGGTACCAACGACATTAAAAATAAGTAAGTGTCATTTGTATCTGCCGGCAAATATTGCTTGTATTCGCTATGACAAGACGAACCATCACAACCCCACTTTGATAACAATATTAAATTAGTGTTATCTACTTTAATATCGTCCTCCTTCATTTTAAAAATTCTATTTGTACTGTGGTCTAACAATTCTTAAAGTTCAACCTCCCCTTTATAATCTGTAACTTCGGCTCCTTGCGAATAACACTGCTGTTTTGCTTTCAAAACTTTGTAATAGGGTGGATGAATATCACACCCTATTTCTTTAGCAGGCTTCCGAAGCATGTTATATTGATGTTTGCTTAGTTAAGCGTCCATCATTAAAGCGAGTGCTTGATTTGGAGAAAAAGAGGGTAAAGTAGAGTTTTCACTCGTTTTAATTTTTTTAGCGGCTTGTGTAATTAACACGTTAACTTCCATGTGTATCATATATGGACACAGTTGAATTAACCCCAGCGCCATGTGTACCATCAGTGGCCACACGTTCTACCACCTTCTAAGCCATGTGTACACAAGGTAGCTGCATTTAGCATACATACCAAATGTGTGTATGGGTGGGTTTGCCGTAGGAAATCATTATTCGAGTGTGGTCCAAGAATATTTTAGTTTTTATAGGAAATATGACAAAATTTATATTTCAGAATTATTTATTTCTTTCTGTTAACAAAATGTAACGTTTAGTTTAAACTAATAAAAAATATTCATAAAATTAATGGAAAATGACTGCAAAGCACAAAACATTCTATTTAATTCTTTTGAAAACATGTTTTTCAAAAAAGCATTCCATGCAAATGAAAATATTACCGTCGCAACCTAGACATATGTAACTAACTCTTTTTGTATTTTTTACTGCATAATCGCGTCCATGTAGTCGTGAATTCTTTTCATAACAAGATTTGCGTCTTCCCCTTTTATGCTTTCCCTCGTTATCCATTTCTTCGATAAGTATGTGTTCATCTACTGGATTCTCTGCGTTTGGGTGTAGCGGTTCTCCATTTCAAAAATTTGCATGGCAAGGTTTTCCTTGAAAGTGGTTATAGACATTTTCTCATTGTTTATTTTATTGTACAAGTATAAAGCATTTACTACTGAGGTGCCTGTAATAAATTCAAAAGCCAATTTTCTGTACCATTTTATTGACTTTCTCAGAGAATTTGAATAGGCTGCCATTTGATCTGACATATCAACAAACGCTTTAGCTTTATTGTAATCGATTATTGCAGACGGTTTGAGCCTGGGACCCTCTCTGTAATGTACTTCTTTCTGTTCATCTGTGTGTTTAGTGGATAATAGGAGGACATCTCTTTTGTCATGCCACTTCATAACAACCACTTTATTTTGATTCTGCCTTGCAATAATTTCTCCTTTCTTGAGCTTTGCGTCGACCACAGTCTTTGGCAGACCTTTTTTATTCTTTCGAATCGTTCCTACTAGATGAGTTGATCTTTTTTGTAAGTTCTCCGCAAGGGCAACAGAGGTGTACCAATTATCTGCATAAAGAGTTCTTCCATCATCAAGCAATGGTTGTAACATTTCCATAACGATAGATTCCGCCACCGATTGTCCTTCAATCTTTTCCTTACCGCAATATATCTTCAGGCTGTAGGTAAATCCGCCATCAAGGCATACTTTATAAACTTTCATTCCAAACTTATGCCTTTTTCCTTTTATGTATTGCCGAAAAGACAATTTTCCTCGAAACGGAATCATGGTTTCATCGACGCAAATAGTTTCTTCTGGAATAATGCACAGAGAAGCGTTCCTATTCAGCATGTCAACCAGACATTGAATTTTGTGAAGCCTATCGTTGAAAGGGCATTCTTCGTTATTTGCTAAATGGAACATGCGCAAAAGCAGCTCAAACCTATTTCGAGCCATAAATCTTGATATCTCGTTTTTATACAATGGAGTTTTACGCCAATAATCTTTGAGTGATGGCTTTTTATCTAATCCCATCCAAATCAAAATAGCAATAAATGTTCGTATTTCACTAAAGTTGGTATCTACCCAAGCACATAAACGTAAATAGCCGACGAAATTCTCATTGCTTATGACTAAAACAATTTGCTGTTCGGCATATCTGTTTGTTTCATCAACGATCTTGTTAACAACAACATCAGACACAAGCAATTCAAAAAAACTAAGCTCGTTTTTACCATGCATTTGAGCCGACAGGGCAGCTGAAATGCCAACATTTAGAGGGAGAGTGAATGTCAAAAAATTTCCTGAAATTGGTCCCCACTCTGACTCTTCAATGCGGCTTCCTGGAGGATCTGTTATTATGTCAGACTGGGCCGATGTTGATGCTTGAGCCGATGTTGATGCTTGAGCTGTTGTTGATGCTTGAGCCGATGTTGATGGTTTAGTTGAAGTTGATGGTTGCGTTGAATCTAAAAGAAAAATGGACTTCGCAACATCGTAGTACCACATAGAAATACCTCGAACAATACAGACGTACTGCTAAACGGTAAGAGCAAAAAATATTTGAAATGGTAAATCGAAACAGCTTTTTTGTAGACTTTGATTCAATCAAAAAACTAAAACTATACCATAATCAAAGTTTGTGCTGTAGGTAATATCTTTTTTACGTACTTGATCGACATCTACGTTTCGTTTTCCTAAGGTAGTCATCTTCAGAATCGCTCGATGATGTTTCATTTATCGAATATGTTGGATCAAGGTCGGAATTTGAAAAGTCTGACAATTCATCACTCATGTCGAGTTCTCTCCGAACCTCAATCTCTTCTGCTGCAGTTTTTACCGCTTGTTGCATTTCAACGTCAAAAAGTAATTTTTTTCTAGCTGTCATTATTACCAACTTATCCTCATGTACACGATATCAACGGCGTTTACAGAATGACCAGTACAACGGCAATAAAAAACCTAAGAAATCACGTGGTATTTAGTTTCGTACCGCGTCCGCTTGGCGGTGTCGGTTACCGTGTGTGCGTGTCCACGTAAGGTACACATGGCGCACAATGTACAAAACATTAAGTAATGTTCACTCGGGCGCCATGTGTACCATATTTGGACACACCTTTTTATAACAAAAAAATTACTGGAGAAAAAAGGTTCTTCAATATTTGTTTATTTCTAAACACTAAAACATCATTTTCATTAAAAAACAAACATGGCCCATGGGACACGGTACATATTTTTTTAAATATTGGTGATGGCAGTTAACGTGTTAAGCCTTCGGACGTTGTTTCGCACAACTCCTCAGTTTTATATCGTTTTGCTCTCTCGGAACACATTTCAAATGCTTTTTTTGGACGGCCAGCTGAAGGGGACGTTGTTCTTGGCGCTTCATTAAACGTATTAGTATTGAATTCGATAGAGTGCAGAAGCCAGTTTTTATGTTCTTGTTCAAAGTTTGCAATCTTGCGTTATGCAGATTGCCATTTTGTTTTAAAGTGAGACAAGAACGTTTTCTTTAGAATTCTAGCTACCTCCTCTTTAATGTTAATTGAAACAGGATACGTATCTACGAATCTGTCTACAACTAAATCAGCTTAATACTTGTGATGTAAAACTAAATCAGTCAACTCTTTATGGGTAATTGTAATATTTTCCATGATAAGTTATAAACTTTTCGAAAATTAAGAACTTTAGGTTACGTTGAACTTAGACAACTGCAAATTTCAACTTATCAACAAAAATATCCAATAAAACAAAAATTAAATTCAAATTCAACAGCAACAACAACTAATAACGAAATATGAATAATGAACACTAAAAATCATGATATTAGTTTTCAAATTAATCCATATAATTATCAAATTATGCTTACCAATAACAATTAAAAATAAAAATCGAGAAACACGGGTAACAAAACCTACAAAGATCAATAGTTACATGTAAATAGAAGAATAAGTAAATTTTTTTCTCTGAATCCATTATCATTTACTCAAATATATGTATTTTAAATAACAACCAATACAATTTTAAAATATCAGACTGATGCGATAATATTATGGATTCTTAGAAGCTATTACAAGATCGGATTAACTATACGTAAAATGTACAAATTTAAACATTTTTTGCATATAAACCACCGTGGTAAGAGACGTGGCATTAGTTGATTGTACATCTTAGAAGTTCTAAAAATTGATTTATAGACTTTTTTGTTAATACTGAAAGTCAAAAAATTGAATTTTTTCCGCTCATTGACCACTGTGCGACACCCCCTTCTAGATATATATATATAATATTGGGAATTCTACATTGGCTATTATTGCATACTATAATATACATACTCAACCGACCATTGTTAGTTTCACTGTTCTTGCACTGATATTTGTTCATAACCGTGGTTGACATTTGGGGTAGTTTCTACAATATCTCAGATCATGATAATTTTACGATATCGACTGTTCTTGCATTAAGAAGTTTCGAAAAAATACTATCAAATAAATAATAAATGTCATGTTCGCTACTTTATGACATTGGTTGTTCTTGCTTCAAGGTACAGGTATACAGTGTGCACACATTCAACCTGCGGATAGACGCAATAGCAACAGTTCGGCGATTGTAAATGGGCGGAGCTTGCGATTTCAGATATATCGATAGCTTTAAAGGTTTGAGAACGGGTGGTTTTTGTTAAGATCGTTTTATCAATTGTTTTCACTAACAAAAAAATATATAAAAAAGAAGGTTTTATTCTTTACACATTTTTTTCATTAAAAAGAAATAAATTTCCTCGTACATTGTATTAGCAATTTTCTTAGTTATGAAGCATCAGATCATGTTCACTGCAAAACATATTATAGCAAGAAGTCTTCATCACAACTTTATACTAATAAAAAAAAAAGATGAAAACCGAAATAAAAAAAAAAAAAATAATTAACTGCTCATTTATTTAATAAATGCTCAAATAATCCACCCTCTTGAGCTCAACCATAACCCGGTAGGTTGAAACAATTATGTCGGACGTTAGCAAATACATCCAGTGTAATCGTATTGTTTATTTCAATAATTTTTGCTGGTAACTCCTCTAAATTTGCTGGACGGTTATCTCCATATCCATAAATCGAATTGTTTAAAAAGGTCCACGAAAAATAATCGTTGGGGACTAAATCAGGCGATCGTGCTGGCTATTTAATAGGACCTGAATTACCTATCCTCCTATTTTGAATGGTCATATTTAAAAAATTGCCACGTTACGGGTATTATGAGCCGGACAGCCATTTTGCTGAAACCAGAGATTATTAATTTCATAACGTTCCTGAATTGCAGGAAGAGTATTGTTCTACAATAAATCTAGATATTTGTTGCCGTTTAAATTTCCATTTATGAAAAAGGACCCGATGATTTCATTTCCAATAATAATTAAAAATAGTTTATTGCGAAGGTATTGGTTAATCCCATAAAAAAAGTCTGTAGGATTCTAACCGGGTGGATGGGCAGGCCAGGTCACGGGCCCTCCACAACCTACCCATCTTTTGGAAATACCATATTAACACATTGCGGACGGGTCACGAGAATTCTCGTTTTTAGCAAGCTGAACGTGGCTATGCGAGAGGCTTCGTTACCGTTGTAACGTAAGTAAAATATATGCGACTCGTTGTGCAGTTGAAGACTGAATAAAAAAACATGAAAACGAGATATCTCGTGACCCGTACGCAATGGGTCAAGATGTTGTCGAACTTGACTTCTATAATGAATGGGAGCTCCATCATGCATAAACCTCATAGCACCCCGTAAGTTTTATGGTATGTCAAACAACATGTCCAGCAAGGTACTTTCTAAGAAATTTAAATATCTGTCCCCAGTGAGATGATCATTGAAAACATATGGACTAATTAAACGGTTACCTAGAATTCCTGCCCAAAGGTTAATCGAAAATTTTTCTTGACGTTTTCTAAGTACGATTCTATAATGATTTTCGTCCGTCCACTCATGAATGTTGTGAAAATTAACATATCCATCCCGATTAAGGGGGAACAACAGGGTGGAGACTACGAAAAAAGGCGATAATTAAGATTTTATTTTGGTTCACTCATATACTTTAGAAAAATCGGAATTTGATATTTGTAACTACGCAGTTTAAACTTATTTTAGGAAGTATAAAGAAAAAAAATCTGTCTTAGAATACATGTATGGAGGGTGTCCAAATGCACTAACAAAAAAAAAGCATCTTGTTGGTTGTCACTATAAAACGTGTAAAAATAATCTGAAAATAAAAAAGGAAACGTCATTTTAATCTATATTAGTGTAGCTTCAGTTAAGCGTATCCGATTTAGAAAATAATAATTGCTGTTAAAATGGCACCCCTACAAAAAAAGAGTTAAGAAAATCGATAAAATAATTAATCTTTCCAGGGGGTAAAGAGGCAACAAATATTAATACAAACAAAAATCCGTACGCTTAACTGAAGGAAATTTTATATAGATTGAGGACGTCTCAATAAAATTTGAATGCGATTCTCGTTGGTAAAGAAATTGTGACAACAGGTTAAAAAAATTTTACTGTGAGAAAAACGCATTTAAAAAGTTAAGTTTAGTTCTAGATGATATAATGGAGGAAATTTTAAGAGTTACCACAATTCATCGATTCGTGCTCCATAATAAAGGTCTTTAGAATTTCTAGAACATAATTCGACTTTCTTCTTGTTGTCTAAATTGTCTAAAACACTTGAAATTTAACGCACTTGAGCTCGACTTATACGGTGTTGGTCTTACCTGTACAAAATGTGTACACATTTGGGATCCAAACTGGATTTGTATTTCATTTGCAACTTTAATAAAGATGCCATTCCATTATTAAAAATGGAAACCGTCAAATAAGTAGCAATTTGCACAATAACTGTCCGACTTGATAAAATTTTCGGAGCGAACTTCCAAATGAGGGCATTAAAGCTCTCATTCGAATTTTGCGTAAATCCGCCTATACAGCACTCAAGCAACTCCGTCTTGGACAAATCCATATAAATGGGAGTAATATCATCGATAACATTTTGTGACAATGGTTGTTTATGTTCGTATTCAAGTAATGGCTTCGTGCGCGCGAGCAGAAAAGAGCTATAATTCCGTTATTTGTACAAATTTTGTTATAATATTGTAGGACAATATTCTAAAAGGTACATACTTTCGAATTGCGCAAAGAAAAAAAAACGATTTTTCAAAAAATTTACCCTGTTGTTCCCCCTTAAATCCTGCCCCATCAGTAAAAAGTATTTTACTTGGGAAGTTGCGGTCTTGCTGCCATTTTTCTAATAATATGCAAAACTGTAGTCTTCGGAAAGCATTTTGTGGTTTTGACGCGTGTACCCTTTGGAAATGGTATGGATACAAAAGCTCTTCATGCAAAGTATCCCACATATAAGATTTTGGCATCTGTTCTTGTGCTGAAATTCGTCTTGCGCTAGTGTCAGGACATTGCGTTATGGCATCAAACACGCGATCTTCTGCTTCTACAGTTCGTGTTGTTCGTTTCCTTGCATAGCAGTTCTTTTTTAATTGTAAACGACCCTTGTCATTGACCCTGGGGTGAATTCAAATAAAGATTTTTTCGCAAGGAATTCTGCTATTGGCATACTGTTCTTGATGTTATCTCTGTGCTTCACGAACATTACCATTTACTTTTCCATATATAAAATGCATAGCAGTTATTTTCTAATTTGAACAATTAGACATTTTTGAGCCTCAATAGAATACCAATAACAACCACTGAATCACAATGAATTATGAAACATCAACAGATAAAATGATGGAGGTCTACTATGATTTTTATAAATTACTTTACACTGCCAAACTTTTCGAAAAGGAGCCGTAGCAGGACATTTATTTATCGTTTATTTACTTAGGGATTCATGTTTTTTTAATTATTTTTTTCTTGTTCTTTACCTATGTACTTGTTTTTGTTTATAAAATTAGGTATCTAAATTTATTTTCTATTAAAAGTGATACATACTAATTGCCAAACAATATGACGCGAACCTATTGCGATATTTAGAGATATTATAAATATAACATTTTATACGCGCTACTGCATAACCGTAGAATTTGTCGAAATGGGTGCATGATAGCACTTTGTATGTTAGTAACTTTTATATATATTTTTGTCTAAACATTTCAGTTTTGAGATCAGATTTTCAAAAAATAACACACCAAAAAAATACCGGACTTTAAATGCGCTCCTCAGCCTCAGTATCAAAACCTGTTCATCTTAGATCATTTTAGTAACTGAACGCGCAAACTAAAAGTTGATGCCTCAAAATAAGTCTTGGTTCAACAATAAATAAAAGGTAAGACTTAGAACTTATTTGAATAAAAGTTAATTGACAATTCTTACGTGTCCTTTCTTGCTTTATTAATCACAAGCGATTCCGCGCCACTCGCGACAATAACACGTTTTTAAACGAAAAACGATAATTATAATTACATGCGAAGTGCAAAAATAATGATTCGAACATCACAAAGGTAACGTCGGCGTATAAGTGCAAATCTGTTAATAACATGTGCGTGTTGAGCGCAAAACGCGCGTGCATGACAAAGGTGAAAGGTGACAAAGGTGCGGGCTGAACATTCCATCCACAATGAATTGATTGTTCTTAAAAATTTTTCAGCTTTCTAAAATAGCTAACGCAGGATTGTCATCCCAAGAAATTTTTAATTGCCAAAGTTGTTATATAAACCGTTTAGCTTTAAGCGTACAACTTGTTAAAAAATCAAGGGTTTTTTCAGCATAATCCATACAGATTGGCTTCTGTACATTGTTTTTCGAAATTGATTGCAGAACTTCGGGACAATTACTCGCCCATTTACGCAATTCAAATCCTGCCTTTTTTAATAGATAAATTAACTGTTGTTGTAGATTTAAAGGCTGGTCCATGAATTGTGCTCCGGTGACGATATCATCAACGTAGATATTGCTTTTAAATACGGCCGTTACCTTTGGAAAATCATGGGAATACAAGTCGGCAAGTTTTGATACGGTTCATAAAAATCATAGTTATGATCACGAGCTGATACCAAATTTGACGGTACATTTGTTTTATGTCGCATGTAAGAGCGACATTATAACATCGAACTGACATTAAAATTTTTGGGATGTCTTACTGCAGCTTAACTCTGATTAAAAGATTAACGTTGATTAACTGGCCGTCGGATGTTACCGCTGAAATATCAACGACCATATGAACCTTTGCAGACGAAGTTTTAGGACGCAGAATACAATGATGAGGAACATAAAAATGGGGATCAGGACGGGGTTCAGAAGAAGAAATAAGAGACATGTGATTTGATTGTAAGTACTCTTGCATATAGTCAACATAATCATTACGTAGTGACCGATTCTGTAGTAATCGTTTTTCGAGTGATAGAAAGCGTTTCAATGCAGTTCAACATGAATTCCCTAGAACTGGCTCTGATTTCTTAAATGGCAAGGCCACCGTGACTCCACCCATGACGGTACATTGATAATTCTAAGTGAAATGTTTTTCATATTGTTTTTCTTCCGATAATGCCAATCGATTTGGAATGGATTGAACTTCACAAAATCCTTGAATCGATCTATCCAACGACGCGTCTGTGGTGGATAATCACGTCGAAGATGACTTGGAGCCAACGGATGATCCTCCCATTACAATCCATCCAGAAATGAAATTAACAGCAATTGAATCATTAGAATAGCTTCTAAAGCGTCCTCCCGTAAAGATTTAAAGTGCCAGTTCCGCACCAAGGATCAAATCTACGGATTTGAAAAGAGCTTCGTTGCTAGGGAATCGATAATGTCTCAAATGGGAATAGAAGGGAATGACCGAAGAGGTCGCAGGTTGCTGGGAACAAATGCTAGGGTTGATGATCGCTATAATTTCAAAAGACAGTGATTTTTCTTGAAGCGGTTTATAAAACATTCTACGGAGAACTAGTTGCAAATGGAGGTCATGGAATTAAGACCTTGAATCTCTGCACACGAAGTTTATTTTCTGGGTAGATTTCTTAAATATAGATAGAATTTTTGTCCTTGAGTCGAAAGAAAACACTAACTTGCTCTAATTAACACTTTATTCTCTACACGCGTCGCTTCGCTTCTAACTTCTCTCTGTCGATGCAGTGCGCGCTTTTACTACCCTAATATACATATAAAAATTATAAACTCTAACATCCCGTCTTAATTCAAATGTTCAAACATTAACATTTCAAATTGTTCTAAACAATAAACACTTTGAATAACATTAAAATTTTAGAAAAGTATTTTGTAATTGCACAAACTTCTTTACCTAGGGGTTTAGTTAGAATATCACTAATATTTTCCACTAAACTTATGTAAAGAATAATTATTTATCATTTGAAATACAGGTTTTTGATAAAATGATACTTTATATCGATATACTTATTGTTAGAAAGTCTTATGTCGTTTAGTATTCCTATTAAATTGGCCAGTTCTTACGTAGCAGCTCCGGCAGCAATATATTCTGCCTCCATCGATGATAGGGCCAGATAATTTTGCTTCCGAGAGTGCCAAGCAATAGGCTTTTCATGAAAAAAACATATAAAGCCGCTAACACTTTTCCTAGTTTGTTGATCTCCACCCCAGCCAGCGTCACACGTGCCCACTAGTTCATTCTCATTGTTCGATTTCTTAAAAATTAGGCCATAACCTTTACTACTGTTCAAATATCGTAATATTCGTTATACTGCTTTCTAAGCCTGAACCGTCGGTTTGTCCAAATATCTGCTCAAATAAGACACGTTGAATATACACAGGACATATCAGGTCTCGTCACAATCGAAAAATACATCAAGCTACACTTGTTCTATTTCCATTCCAATAAACGTTGTCACTGTCTTCAGTTTCTTCACTTGAAATTCTTCACCTGTGATTAGAGCATCATCCACGAATAATACTACATATGCTTGATTTTTAGCGTAGAAACAATAATCGTATTCGGATCACTTGAAGTTTAAGTACTTCATAACTTCATCAAATTTTTCGTTCCAGCATTTAGGCGCATTTCTCAGTTCGTACAAAGCTTTATTTAATTTTAAATACTTTGAACGTTTTAATCCTTCTGGTGGTTTTATGTAAACTTCATTATCTAGTGTTTCGTTTAAAAACACCGTTGCACATCAGTAGTTTTAATTTCCAGTTGTTTTGCACTGACATATATATCAAAATCCTTGGTGTTGGTAATCTACTGGTGCATAACTGCAGTCTTCATCACTCTCGGGAATTTGATATCCTCTAGCTACTAATCTTGCCTTTTTGTGTCATCGGTTTTAATTTTAAAAATTTATTTTTTCTCAAGCGCTGTTTGTCCTGCTGGTAGTTGTTTTACGGACGTCCATGTTTGAAGTTTTTCATGAGCCTTCAGTTCATGGGTTATTGGTTCATTCCATTCGTTTCCTGATTTAACAGCTTCATTGTAGTCTTTTGGTTCTCCTTTGTTTGCTATAGTAAGACAACATACGTGATAAAGGTTGTAATCATGAACCATCGAGGCAATTTTATTTCCGCCTGGGTTCTTCTTCTCGACTTTCGTCTTCATTTGTTTTTATTTTCTCTTCAATTTTTCCGTTTCTTGTACGTTACTTTCTTCATGTACATCTAGGATTCTGTATTCTTTTTTCTTGTATAAGACATCATTTTCGACAAATCTTACGTTCCTGGAGACCATTATACCATCTATTTCAGGATTCCAGAACCTGTAGCCATTTGGATTGTAACCAACCATCTGTGGTGTTACTCTTGATTCTAGTTTGTCCCCTGAGTTTGGGGTTTTTAAGATTTATGCTTTACTGCCAAATATCCTCAATTTGTTGAAATCAATCTTTCCTAAATAAATGTTCGCTGGTACATCGCCTTTCAGTGTATTGGTAGGTGATCGATTTAATTGATAGGCAGCATACTGAATATCTTCCCCCAACAAAAGTCTTGGTAAATCAGTTTCACCAACCAATGTTCTAACTCTGTCTAGGAGAGTTCTTTTCATTCTTTCACTTACCCCATTCTGTTGTGGAGTGTACGGCAACGTGTATTCCGTCTTTATACCCTTTTGTTGACAAAAGTTCTTGAATTCAGCCGAGGTAAATTCTTCCCCTTTATCCATTCTTATCTCTGAACACTTGCGCACATTTGCTTTAAGTTCTCTAATTTATTTCATTGGATTAAACTATGCTCCGCCTTACGCCTTCAATAAATAATAAACAACCACAAAGTGTGAAAAATCGTCGATTGTTACCCGATAATATCTTTCTCCATTAATGGTAGCTGTACGTATTGCTCCTCTAATATTCGTATGAATAAGCTCCCCAATTTTCTTCGATCTAGGTAATTTTTGAATTTCAAAAAGTTATCTCGTTGCTTTCCCTTCTCGACATGGTCCACATGCTGTGTTTGGAAGTGCTAATTTTAATTTGTTCATGTATTGTTCTGATAAATGTGCCAGTCTTCGATGTCTGGTTTCTCCGTTTACTGTTACGCTGCACATTTTTCTAAATAGGTCAAAACGTTTCGCCGTGAATGTCTAACTGTCTAATACCATATCGATTTTTAAATCTAAATAGCCACCCTTGTGAAGCAGTAAACATTCCACCAATTTTGAGATTTTCGTGAAACCATTTGAACCATTCAAACAGAGCAGACTCCATATCAGCGAGTGTTGATTTTTTCATTGTTTTTCTCGTGACCAAATCTCATCTTTTCGTTTAATTAGATCACGCACTGTTTGTTCACCAATAGTGAATTCATCCGCAAGCTTTTTTACACTTTCTCCACGATCGACTACACGATTTATGATTGCATCCTTTTTCTCGAAGGAAAGAACTACACGTTTTCGCTTTGAGTCCATCGTTAACAAACGAATCTCACGGCAAATAAGAAAATACTGAAGAGAAATGAACAAAACCATCAAAGGATTTCTTAAAAAGAACTATGAACAACATCTGTTGAACATAATAGGCGCCGTCACACCGACGCTTCAACGTGTTGCGACGCGAACATTGATAGTCGTCCATCGGTACTTATTGTAGAAAGACATAGGCACGCTTAATCGCGAATCCGGATAATCGAGTTATCGGTTCTTTGTTTGGTGTCGGGTAACCCTCCACGAGCTTATTGTCATCATTATCGGAACTTATTGGACCTACAATATCTAAAAATATTCTCTCAAAAGCTGTTAGGGTGTAGTGGTGATTGCCATTGGTTGTTTTGTTGGTAAAGAAAATTTATTTCTTTGGCAATCGCCACACCTTTTTAATATTGTTATACATTCTTTTCACACCACAATATCCGTCTGTAGGTAAAAGATGAAAATCGTTAAGAATAATTTGTTTAGTCTCTCGGTGGGTAATTCTTTTTACTCCTTTGATTATAGAAAGTTTTATGCCAGGTAATTTATCATTATATCTCACTAATACTTTTATTAAATTTTGACTAGTCAAATTATTTTTAACAATACAAATTTCGCGAATGTTATTTTTCGTACATAACGTTGACATTTCCTTCAGCGAAGCATCTAAGTTTGTCTCTGATAAGGAATTCTGTTCTATGTATATTACTTGTTTTTTCAAATCTAATAATATAAAATTACCTTCAAAATAGTACGTTTATTTTTCATTTTTAGTTTATCAAAGTCTCTCAATGTTACTAGCTGCAGCTCAGTTGAATTATCAGGTTGTTTAACCCATTTGCATCACCCAGAAAAATGAAAAATTTGTCCTGATCACCGAACATTTTTTCATATGCAATTTTATATGCGATGAGCGCATATATGCGCGCTCTGGTGATAGTGGCCAGGCAAAATGCGCGCACATATGCGCTTACGATGCAAATGGGTTAAGCAATTCAACAAGGAAAGGGTGATCAAGCCTGTCCTATATTGAAGTTGCTGTATTTTGTATTTCTTTGGTCTTTGAACGTGCTAGTACGCATACTTTATCGTTAAGGTCCATTAATTCATGTAATTTTATCCTAGACAATGCATCTGGTACTACATTATGTTTTCCTTTAACATACTCTACTTCGAAGTCATATTCTTCTAATAATAACCGAAATTTAGTAAGCCGACTGGAATGATTCTTCATACTGAATAAGTAAGTTAATGGTTTATGGTCTGTAAAAATTTTGAATTTCTTTCCAAAAAGATATGGCCGAAAGTGCTTGACTGACCATACAGTAGCTAGCAATTCTTTTTCAATTGTACAGTAGTTACGCTCAGCTTTGTTTAAGCTTCTACTGGCGTAAGCATTCGGTAAGTCATTTTCATTTGCCAAAACAGCTCCAATAGCAGCACTCCTGAAGTTGTTTTGAATCTGTTTTCAACCGAAATGAATTATTTTCTGAAAAAATTGGAAATTGTAAAATAGGCGGATGTGACAATGCATTTTTAATAGTTGAAATGAATTTTCACAGTCGCTATCCCAATTAAATTTTATATCCTTCCTAGTCAACCTATTTAACGGCGTTACCATAGCTGCAAAGTTTTGTATAAACTTCCTGTAATAATTTGAGAACGCAACAAATCTTTTCACCTTTTGAGCATCTTTCCGAATTGGATAATTTTTGGCAATACTAATTTTTTCCGGATCGGGTAAAACATCATCAGTAATCACGTGCCCTAAATATAGAATTTGTTTTTTCAAAAATTCACATTTCGATGGGTTTAGTTTTAAATTTACTTCTCTTAAACGATTCAAAACTATAATTAAATTTCTATTGTGATCCTGTAAATTTTTTCCAAAAATAATTAAATCATCTAAATACACAACGCAAGATTCATAATTTAGACCGGACATCGCAACCGTCATTATTCTAGAAAAGGAACTTGGACTAATTTTCAAACCCATTGGTAATCTTTTCATTTGGTACTGCCCTTTATCAGTAGAAAACGCAGTAATAGGTCTACTTGATTCGGCAACCTGGTAGTCTCTCTGAGATAGATCAAGATGTGAAAAGTAAATTGCTCCTGCTAATGAGTCAAGAATATCTGTTATGTTAGGTAGTGGGAATTTATCGTCTTAAATTCGTTTATTAACCAATCTGTAATCAATAACTATTCGCCATTTCTTATTCCCCGCGCTATCCGGTTTTTTGGAACTATAAGCACCGGTGAAGACCATTGAGATTTCGTTTCTTCTATAATATTGTCCTTTAACATTTGCGTAATTTGTTTTTATAAAAGGTAAAAAATTTTCGATGTGAATTTTCATCTTTTGGGGTTCGGACCTGCTTGGTTAAAGATTAATTACTAACATATTTTCACTTAAAAAAACACAAGCGAATCTGTACAGTGAACAAAAAACTCTTTCTGCAGCAGGCAAAGTACCTTTTCTGTTTACCGTACCTCAAATTGGTACTAACAATAAGATATTTTATTCAGAATGAAACATTATGTGCATATGCAAATTTTTGGAATGATCAGCCTACTTTGATAAAACACATTGTTATTTTCGTTAGTACTGAAGCAAAGGTAATCCCCATTATGTAATTAATAGAAAAGGGCAGTATATTAAAAAAGTAAATGTGTGGTGTGCTGTGTCATATGAATTAGGAATCACTGGACCGTTCTTTATTGAAGGAAGATTAAATCAACATACTTATTTGCGGATTCTCGAAAAATTTGTTGACGAACTTCATTTGCATGTTCGACAGACGCATTTCTTCCAACGTGACGGTTGCCCTGCCCATTCAACACAAATGATCACTCACTGCCTCAATAATAAATTTGACGAACGATGGTTTGGAAGAACGAACGCGATATCTTGGCCGGCCAGGTCTCCAGATAAACGAATAGTTTACCAGAACAGGATTTCCATTAATCTTGAAATATCGAAAAATAGAGTAACGTGTGCAGTGCGATCTATTTCTATAGAACATGTGCAGGCAGCTTTTAGAGCATTTCGAAATCGTGTTAAAAAATGTATGACTTTAGGAGGAGACTTGATAGAAAATTCCATGCAGTTTGAAATTATAACTTACTAATATTGCAATAGTATGCTATTAACGTTAAGCCTTAGAGTTACCTTTAATAATTATAATTAATAAGTATTTTGCAATAATCGTGTTTTATAATGATTTATTAGAGTTAGGCCAACTTTAAATATTTTGCAATAATTGTTTTTGTTTTATAATTAAATAAATAGACTTTAGTTCTGTACTTTTACTGGTTTATTGTTGAAGTATGCTACTAGTTTCGGCTGTTAGCCATCTTCAGGCAGCTTCTCGAAAAAATACAATATCACGAATCTTAAAGGCGGTAAGTTTTTTTCTTCAAACCATTTATTTCCACATTGAAGAGATTCTAAGTAGAATTTTTGCCATTTTGTCCAGAAATAGTCGGTAGCAACCCCCAAAACAACGGCTGAAGTAGCTAGACAAACACACAGAATGAGATAACCTTTGTTGGTCCTACCAGCACGTCCCCGAACTGTTCGGAGGTAAAAGGGTCCAGCGTAGTCTACTCCGGCGTGTAGAAAAGGGCGGGATGGAAGAACGCGCGGAGGTGGAAGTTGACCCATGAGTTGCTGGCTTGAGATCGTTCGCTGTCTAGCACACACCATACATCGACGAATGAAGGACCGGACCGGGACGCGGCCGCCAACGATCCAGAACCGCTTCCGAATAGACGCCAAGATAAGTTGAGTCCCTCCATGTAAAGTTAATCGGTGATGAGCCGGGTTAGAGTGGAGTTTTTCGGTAGGATGAGAGGGTGCCTCTCGTCCCAATCGAGGTTGGCAAATCGAAGTCGACCAGTGACCCGCAGAAATCCGTTGCCATGAAGAAAGGGTGTGAGTCGATGAAGTGGGCTGAACCGTGGAAGAACGCTTTCTCGTTTAAGAAGGATGACTTCTTTAACGAAGTGAATCTGTTGGCACTCATGAACCCAAAACATAAGAGAACTTTCAATTTCTTCCGGCGATAAAATGCCTGAAATAGAATCACGATTGCTTTTCATGAAAACTCGACTACACCAAGCAGTTATTTTTAACAGCTTGTTCAAGGACGAATATTTATTTTTTAGGTCCCAGCCCGCCTCGGTGATGGTTGAGGTGTTTGAAGTTGGATTAGAACGCTTCTCCAGGTCCATCTCGTCGCCTGAGGGTGGTCGTAATGAGGGCCATTGGGACGGAGGGAATCGTAGCCATTCCGGACCAGACCACCAAAGAGTTTCTCTGTAATTTTCGAAGAGAAAGCCCAAGTGAAGCCAGGTCTGCTGGGTTTTCTGGCCCCGGAACGTAGTGCCAATGAGCGCCAAGGAGTTCATGGATCTCAGTCACGGGATTACGAACGAAGTCCTTCCACTTAGAGGGATGACTGGAGATCCAGGAGAGGGTCACTGTTAAGTCGCTCCAGAGATGGACAGAAGATGGCTGATCTATAACGTTGTTTGAACGCGTTTCACCAACCGAACTAAAAGCACCGCGGCGCACAATTCGAGACGCGGGATCGTAACGCGTTTAAGAGGCGACACTTTAGTTTTAGAGATAACCAACGAAACCCGCACTTGGTTATTTAAACATACGCGTATATAAAGAACCGCGCCAAATGCGCTCATAGACGCGTCGGCGAAACCGTGTATCTCGACCGAATGGGAGTCACCGGAAATACCGAGCTACCTGGGCACGCGAATAGACGAAATACCGCGGAAGTCATTAAGGAAATTTTTCCATTGAAGTTGGAGGTCGTGCGGTAAGTTATCGTCCCGGTCGAGATTAAGAGTCCAGAGGTCTTGCATGAAAATCTTTGCTACAATCAGGACCAGAGCAAGCCATCCGAGTGGATCGAATAGACGGGCGATGAATGATAAAACTCCGCGCTTAGTAAACTTTTTAGCGTTGTTAAATGATGTTGTAATGTTAAATACGAAATTGTGATCCGAATTATTCCATAATAGTCCCAATGCGCGAGAATTTTCGTCAGCAACATCGAACATGTTGGACTTCGATGGAACTTCCGGCGGTAAATGACGAAGAGCATTGGGGTTGTTGGTAATCAATTTACGCGCAGTAAAACAACCCGCGTTTAGTGCTTGATTTAGTTGGGAAATAATTTCCTGAACTTCGTCAATGTTATCGGCGCCTGAGGTTATATCGTCCACATAGGTATCGCGAAGAAGAACCGCGGAACCGAGCGGCTGCGCGTTGCGGTTTTCTTCGGCTAATTGCTTCTTGATTGTTATCACTAGAGTATTCCAAGTAGACGTCGTCATCTTCAGAGTCATCATTCAAATCAATTACAAATTGATCGCTCAGTTCGTCCATAATCTTCTCTTTTCGGATGTATTCTTTTTCTATTTCTTCTACATGGCGACATATTGCTGTCCATTCTTCAGTTGTCACATTACTAAATTCTCCTCTAGCTAATACTTCATCATCCTTTAAATTAAACGTTAAATTTCTTGAAGCTAGTAGGTTTTTGACGATACCCCAAATCTTTTCGATGGGATTTAGTTCTGGGTGGTATGGTGGTAATCGCGAGGGCCTCCTCGCAGCCTATCGTTGCCTTGCCGGACGACAAGGCATCAGTAATACCTTATACAGCGACTGCGGAACTACCTTGTCGGAGCGGATAGAGAGCTTCGTACCTTATTTTCGGCTGCATCCAAGGAGCCGTCCCTTGCCGAAGAGAAGTTTTCCCGACTGTTGCGCTGGCAACTCCTTCGGCGCATGGTCGAGGATTTCTGGACAAAATGGCAAAAATTCTACTTACAATCTCTTCAATGTGGAAATAAATGGTTTGAAGAAAAAAACTAACCGTCTGTGGGACAGCTGGTGCTCATCAAGGACGAATGCCTACCACCTTTCAAGTGGGCACTAGCACGAATAACGCACATCCACCCTGGAGCCGATGGACGCGAGAGAATCGTTACGTTAAAGACCGCTTCTTCCACGCTTACTCGATCGATCGTGAAATTATGCGCATTACCGGACACGGAAGTAACACCTTAACTTGTTTCTTTCTGTATTTTCATTTATTTTGTATTTCGTGTTGCCTACATGTAGGCAACGCCCGGGGGAAATGTTTAAAGTTTAAGTAGTTCAATTTCATTTTTAATTTTCTTTCTTTTTATTACGTATGTTTTCAATTGTTTATTCTGTATTTGTTATTTCATTTTAGATTCGTTTTATTGTTAATTTTATTGTTCGTATGTGCTGTATATTTATTTTCATGTATCATAACAAGTTCTCCTTTCTTTTTATATCCCCCAAATTTATTTTAACCCGGTTGCAGTATTTACGTACGTTACACGTAAGTAACGGAGTACTTAAGTAACGCTGTACTGATACTTACCAGTATCAGTATACTGGTATATACCGGAAAATGTACTTGTAATCTTCTATCTTGTTCGATTTGTCGAAGGCTTGGTGATGGAAATATGTAAGACGCCTGAACACGTCTACGGACACTACTTCCCCTGCTTCTACTAGATCCAGCTCGATCAGCATTCCCACTGCCTTGGGAAACGTCCAAGTGATGGCCGGTTCTCGGTCGTAAATTGTATGGAGATAGAAGCCCCTGTTGGTTCTTCCGGAACGGAACCTAGAGAACCCCCTCTTTACAAACATGTATTTGACTCTTGTCGTCGTAAAGAATAATGGGAAACTCCACCACTCGCCGATGAGGTACGATCTAAACCTCCACTTTGTGATCCTACATGTAAACTTCCACTTCGTGACCCTTCACGTGAATGTAATTCTTCATGTAAACTTCTTACTGATCCCTCATATGAACGTAATCCATGTAAGCTACCGCTATCTTCCTGAAAACGACGTGGTACTGCATGTACTTCAGCCGTTACTACTTGTTCATATGAACGCAGTGGTACTTCTAGTGAAGAACTCGAGGAAGTTTCATCATATAATGGGACAATGGTTCTGTGCGTACGTTGTAAGCTTGGTAGTGGTGTCGGTTGTACAACAGAGCGAGGCTTGTCGGCACACAGGACGAAAAGTTCGTAAAACACCTCTACGAACACATACCACAAAGCACGAACCCCACTGGTTATTCCATTGATGATGACTCTTCCCGACGATTTAAAACATACAATAACGATAGAGAAAATTCTCGGAGCCATGGTTTAATCAGTAAAAACAAAATCAGTAACGCGTAAGGAACGCTGCAGTATATACGTTGCAGCGTACTTTAAAAATGGAAGAATGAACAAAAAAAAATAAGTAAATTTTAATATAATATAGGTACTTATTTAATTAAAGTCATGAAATTATTTTGTTTATAGGTCAATGTTTAGACCGAGTTGCAGAGACAACAGATATTTCGCGAACTACTGTAGAAAGAATTATAAAAGAAAAAGCGGATAAAGAAAATCAAGAGAAGTCCGTGGTTAAACTACCAAAAACTTCCCCGAAATCAACTGTTGACAACTTTGGAGAAGAAGCAATTCGAAGAATAATTTACAACTTTCCTACCATTAAAAAAAAAAACGGCCTACTATAAAAGCAATTTTTAATAAAATCCAGGATGATGAAACCATTCAATTTACAGGAAAATTATCATCTTTTCGAACATTATTGCTAAAGATGGGATTCCGGTATGTCTTTTCAATTGTTATTCTTATCTATTTCTAACATAACTCTTAAAGGTGGAAAAGAACAACAGATAATCCTAGAACTTTGATGGAGAGGTCTGACATCAAAGAACAACGATCATCTTTTATTAGAATGTTGGCCACTTATCGTGCACAAGGTCGTCATATTGTATATACAGGTAAAATTGACATCATACAAACATCTATACGATTGTATCATTCTCATTATTTTTAGACGAAACTTATATACAGGCTGGCCATACAACTCCATTTGCGTGGACAGATAACTCTGAATAGGGATTAAGATCACCCATATCAAAAGGAAAGAGGTTAATAATAGTTCATGCTGGATTTAAGGGAGATTTTGTGAAGAATGCCTTGCTAACATTCAAATCGGGTCAAAAAAGTGGGGATTACCATGATGAGATGAATTACGCAAATTATACAAAGTGGTTGGACGAGTATTTGATTCCTAGTTTGTCAAAAAAATCAGTGGTTGTAGTAACCAACCCCAGCTATCACAATGTGTTGGCAGTTAAACATCCCACAAGCGCTAGTAAGAAAATAGAAATGACTCAGTGGCTTGATGAGAGAAACATAAGGTATGACACAGACTTTCCAAAACCGGAACTCTACAAGTTAATAAAATTACACAAACCTCAACATGTCCAATACCAAATTGATGATACATTCTGAAGGCATGGTCACTCACAATCAGTCCTACGATTACCACCATACCACCCAGAACTAAATCCCATCGAAAAGATTTGGGGTATCGTCAAAAACATAGTAGCTTTAAGAAATTTAACGTTTAATTTAAAGGATGTTGAAGTATTAGCTAGAGAAGAATTTAATAATGTGACAACTGAAGAATGGGCAGCAATATGTCGCCATGTAGAAGAAATAGAAAAAGAATACATCCGAAAAGAGAAGATTATGGACGAACTGAGCGATCAATTTGTAATTGATTTGAATGATGACTCTGAAGATGACGACGTCTACTTAGAGTACTCTAGTGATGACAATCAAGAAGCAATTAGCCGAAGAAAACCGCAACGCGCAGCCGCTCGGTTCCGCGGTTCTTCTTCGCGATACCTACGTGGACGATATAATCTCAGGCGCCTATAACATTGACGACGTTCAGGAAATTATTTTCCAACTAAATCAAGCATTAAACGCGGGTTGTTTTGCTGCGCGTAAATGGATTACCAACAATCCCGATGCTCTTCGTCATTTACCACCGGAAGTTCCATCGAAGTCCAACATGTTCGATGTTGCTGACGAAAATTCTCCTCGCGTACTGGGACTATTATGGAATAATTCGGACGACAATTTCGTATTTAACTTTACATTATTTAACAACGCTAAAGAATTTACTAAGCGCGGAGTTTTATCATTCATCGCCCGTTTATTCGATCCACTCGGATGGCTTACTCCGGTCCTGATTGTAGCAAAAATTTTCATGCAAGACCTCTGGACTCGTAATCTCGACTGGGACGATAACTTACCACACGACCTCGAACCTCAATGGAAAATTTTCCTTAGCGACTTCCGCGGTGTTTCTTCGATTCGCGTGCCCAGGTGGCTCGGTATTTCCACGAAATATCTGTTGCCTCTGCAACTCGGTCTAACAATTGATCTATAAACAAAATAATTTCATGACATTAATTAAATAAGTACCTATATTATATTAAAATTTACTTATTTTTTTTTGTTCATTCTTCCATTTTTAAAGTACGCTGCAACGTATATACTGCAGCGTTCCTTACGCGTTACTGATTTTGTTTTTACTGATTAAACCATGGCTCCGAGAATTTTCTCTATCGTTATTGTATGTTCTAAATCGTCGGGAAGAGTCATCATCAATGGAATAACCAGTGGGGTTCGTGCTTTGTGGTATGTGTTCGTAGAGGTGTTTTACGAACTTTTCGTCCTGTGTGCCGACAAGCCTCGCTCTGTTGTACAACCGACACCACTACCAAGCTTACAACGTACGCACAGAACCATTGTCCCATTATATGATGAAACTTCCTCGAGTTCTTCACTAGAAGTACCACTGCGTTCATATGAACAAGTAGTAACGGCTGAAGTACATGCAGTACCACGTCGTTTTCAGGAAGATAGCGGTAGCTTACATGGATTACGTTCATATGAGGGATCAGTAAGAAGTTTACATGAAGAATTACATTCACGTGAAGGGTCACGAAGTGGAAGTTTACATGTAGGATCACAAAGTGGAGGTTTAGATCGTACCTCATCGGCGAGTGGTGGAGTTTCCCATTATTCTTTACGACGACAAGAGTCAAATACATGTTTGTAAAGAGGGGGTTCTCTAGGTTCCGTTCCGGAAGAACCAACAGGGGCTTCTATCTCCATACAATTTACGACCGAGAACCGGCCATCACTTGGACGTTTCCCAAGGCAGTGGGAATGCTGATCGAGCTGGATCTAGTAGAAGCAGGGGAAGTAGTGTCCGTAGACGTGTTCAGGCGTCTTACATATTTCCATCACCAAGCCTTCGACAAATCGAACAAGATAGAAGATTACAAGTACATTTTCCGGTATATACCAGTATACTGATACTGGTAAGTATCAGTACAGCGTTACTTAAGTACTCCGTTACTTACGTGTAACGTACGTAAATACTGCAACCGGGTTAAAATAAATTTGGGGGATATAAAAAGAAAGGAGAACTTGTTATGATACATGAAAATAAATATACAGCACATACGAACAATAAAATTAACAATAAAACGAATCTAAAATGAAATAACAAATACAGAATAAACAATTGAAAACATACGTAATAAAAAGAAAGAAAATTAAAAATGAAATTGAACTACTTAAACTTTAAACATTTCCCCCGGGCGTTGCCTACATGTAGGCAACACGAAATACAAAATAAATGAAAATACAGAAACAAGTTAAGGTGTTACTTCCGTGTCCGGTAATGCGCATAATTTCACGATCGATCGAATAAGCGTGGAAGAAGCGGTCTTTAACGTAACGATTCTCTCGCGTCCATCGGCTCCAGGGTGGATGTGCGTTATTCGTGCTAGTGCCCACTTGAAAGGTGGTAGGCATTCGTCCTTGATGAGCACCAGCTGTCCCACAGACGGTTAGTTTTTTTCTTCAAACCATTTATTTCCACATTGAAGAGATTGTAAGTAGAATTTTTGCCATTTTGTCCAGAAATCCTCGACCATGCGCCGAAGGAGTTGCCAGCGCAACAGTCGGGAAAACTTCTCTTCGGCAAGGGACGGCTCCTTGGATGCAGCCGAAAATAAGGTACGAAGCTCTCTATCCGCTCCGACAAGGTAGTTCCGCAGTCGCTGTATAAGGTATTACTGATGTCTTGTCGTCTGGCAAAGCAACGATAGGCTGCGAGGAAGCTCTGGGTTGAATAGTCGGTAGCAAGCTCCAAATGAAGGGCTGAAGTAGCTAGACAAACAAGCAGAATGAGATAAGGGTAAATCCAAGCGTTTGGATACCTCTCAGATCAGTCTAATTTTTCGTATATACCTATAAAAACATGTATAAAACACAATGGAAGAAAAAAGAAAGTGCGGAAACGATATTTACTTACCGAAAATTTATTAAGAAAATCATCATATTTTCCGTGTTTTGGAGATTAATTGCACGTTCTGTCAACAGATGGCGCCGTAGGCGCTTCAATGTGATTGGTTGAAACGCATATTGGCGTGTTTAAATTCAAAATTCTACTTATTGATGCGGCTTACAGTGTTGGTCAATAGGTGGCGCTGTGATCGCTTCGGCGGTTGATGGTTGGGTTGGCAGCGGGAGGGTAGCAATAATAAAGCCGGAGACACACACGGCGGTTTTTGGTCGTCCGGCAAAATACGGTCCAGCCACATTCCAATAATGGAGCGAAGAAGTAATTTCACACAAGTCGGCGCGCGCCGACTTGTGTGAAATTACTTCTTCGCTCCATTATTGGAATGTGGCTGGACCGTATTTTGCCGGACGACCAAAAACCGCCGTGTGTGTGTCTCCGGCCTAACAGCACCATCTTCCGACGGAACGTAGAACTGATCTCCATAACACAAAATATGATTATTTTCTTAATAAATTTTCGGTAAGCAAATGTCGTTTCCGCACTTTCTTTTTTATGCTATTGTGTTTTGCATATGCTTTTGTACTTATATTCCAAATATCGCGAAAATCTGAGTGGTATCCAAACGCTTGTAAAATTCCTGAGATAACATTTGTAGGTCCTACCAGCACGTCCCCGAACTGTTCGGAGGTAAAAGGGTCCAGCGGAGTCTACTCCGGCGTGTAGAAAAGGGCGGGATAGAAGAACGCGCGGAGGTGGCAGTTAACCAATGAGTTGCTGGCTTGAGATATTTCGCTGTATCGCACACACCATACATCGACGAATGAAGGACCGGACCGGGACGCGGCCGCCAACGATCCAGAACCGCTTCCGAATGGACGCCAAGGTAAGTTGAGTCCCTCCATGTAAAGTTAATCGGTGATGAGCCGGGTTAGAGTGGAGTTTTTCGGTAGGATGAGAGGGTGCCTCTCGTCCCAATCGAGGTTGGCAAATCGAAGTCGACCAGTGACCCGCAGAAATCCGTTGCCATGAAGAAAGGGTGTGAGTCGATGAAGTGGGCTGAACCGTGGAAGAACGCTTTCTCGTTTAAGAAGGATGACTTCTTTAACGAAGTGAATCTGTTGGCACTCATGAACCCAAAACATAAGAGAACTTTCAATTTCTTCCGGCGATAAAATGCCTGAAATAGAATCACGATTGCTTTTCATGAAAACTCGACTACACCAAGCAGTTATTTTTAACAGCTTGTTCAAGGACGAATATTTATTTTTTAGGTCCCAGCCCGCCTCGGTGATGGTTGAGGTGTTTGAAGTTGGATTAGAACGCTTCTCCAGGTCCATCTCGTCGCCTGAGGGTGGTCGTAATGAGGGCCATTGGGACGGAGGGAATCGTAGCCATTCCGGACCAGACCACCAAAGAGTTTCTCTGTAATTTTCGAAGAGAAAGCCCAAGTGAAGCCAGGTCTGCTGGGTTTTCTGGCCCCGGAACGTAGTGCCAATGAGCGCCAAGGAGTTCATGGATCTCAGTCACGGGATTACGAACGAAGTCCTTCCACTTAGAGGGATGACTGGAGATCCAGGAGAGGGTCAGTCACTGTTGAGTCGCTCCAGAGATGGACAGAAGATGGCTGATCTATAACGTTGTTTGAACGCGTTTCACCAACCGAACTAAAAGCACCGCGGCGCACAATTCGAGACGCGGGATCGTAACGCGTTTAAAAGGCGACACTTTAGTTTTAGAGATAACCAACGAAACCCGCACTTGGTTATTTAAACATACGCGTATATAAAGAACCGCGCCAAATGCGCTCATAGACGCGTCGGCGAAACCGTGTATCTCGACCGAATGGGAGTCACCGGAAATACCGAGCTACCTGGGCACGCGAATAGACGAAATACCGCGGAAGTCATTAAGGAAATTTTTCCATTGAAGTTCGAGGTCGTGCGGTAAGTTATCGTCCCGGTCGAGATTAAGAGTCCAGAGGTCTTGCATGAAAATCTTTGCTACAATCAGGACCGGAGCAAGCCATCCGAGTGGATCGAATAAACGGGCGATGAATGATAAAATTCCGCGCTTAGTAAACTTTTTAGCGTTGTTAAATGATGTTGTAATGTTAAATACGAAATTGTGGTCCGAATTATTCCATAATAGTCCCAATGCGCGAGGAGAATTTTCGTCAGCCACATCGAACATGTTGGACTTCGATGGAACTTCCGGCGGTAAATGACGAAAAGCATTGGGGTTGTTGGTAATCAATTTACGCGCAGTAAAACAACCCGCGTTTAGTGCTTGATTTAGTTGGGAAATAATTTCCTGAACTTCGTCAATGTTATCGGCGCCTGAGGTTATATCGTCCACATAGGTATCGCGAAGAAGAACCGCGGAACCAAGCGGCTGCGCGTTGCGGTTTTCTTCGGCTAATTGCTTCTTGATTGTTATCACTAGAGTATTCCAAGTAGACGTCGTCATCTTCAGAGTCATCATTCAAATCAATTACAAATTGATCGCTCAGTTCGTCCATAATCTTCTCTTTTCGGATGTATTCTTTTTCTATTTCTTCTACATGGCGACATATTGCTGTCCATTCTTCAGTTGTCACATTATTAAATTCTCCTCTACCTAATACTTCATCATTCTTTAAATTAAACGTTAAATTTCTTGAAGCTAGTAGGTTTTTGACGATACCCCAAATCTTTTCGATGGGATTTAGTTCTGGGTGGTATGGTGGTAATCGCGAGGGCCTCCTCGCAGCCTATCGTTGCCTTGCCGGACGACAAGGCATCAGTAATACCTTATACAGCGACTGCGGAACTACCTTGTCGGAGCGGATAGAGAGCTTCGTACCTTATTTTTGGCTGCATCCAAGGAGCAGTCCCTTGTCGAAGAGAAGTTTTCCCGACTGTCGCGCTGGCAACTCCTTCGGCGCATGGTCGAGGATTTCTGGACAAAATGGCAAAAATTCTACTTACAATCTCTTCAATGTGGAAATAAATGGTTTGAAGAAAAAAACTTACCGCCTGTGGGACAGCTGGTGCTCATCAAGGACGAATGCCTACCACCTTTCAAGTGGGCACTAGCACGAATAACGCACATCCACCCTGGAGCCGATGGACGCGAGAGAATCGTTACGTTAAAGACCGCTTTTTCCACGCTTACTCGATCGATCGTGAAATTATGCGCATTACCGGACACGGAAGTAACGCCTTAACTTGTTTCTGTATTTTCATTTATTTTGTATTTCGTGTTGCCTACATGTAGGCAACGCCCGGGGAAATGTTTAAAGTTTAAGTAGTTCAATTTCATTTTTAATTTTCTTTCTTTTTATTACGTATGTTTTCAATTGTTTATTCTGTATTTGTTATTTCATTTTAGATTCGTTTTATTGTTAATTTTATTTTTCGTATGTGCTGTATATTTATTTTCATGTATCATAACAAGTTCTCCTTTCTTTTTATATCCCCCAAATTTATTTTAACCCGGTTGCAGTATTTACGTACGTTACACGTAAGTAACGGAGTACTTAAGTAACGCTGTACTGATACTTACCAGTATCAGTATATTGGTATATACCGGAAAATGTACTTGTAATCTTCTATCTTGTTCGATTTGTCGAAGGCTTGGTGATGGAAATATGTAAGACGCCTGAACACGTCTACGGACACTACTTCCCCTGCTTCTACTAGATCCAGCTCGATCAGCATTCCCACTGCCTTGGGAAACGTCCAAGTGATGGCCGGTTCTCGGTCGTAAATTGTATGGAGATAGAAGCCCCTGTTGGTTCTTCCGGAACGGAACCTAGAGAACCCCCTCTTTACAAACATGTATTTGACTCTTGTCGTCGTAAAGAATAATGGGAAACTCCACCACTCGCCGATGAGGTACGATCTAAACCTCCACTTTGTGATCCTACATGTAAACTTCCACTTCGTGACCCTTCACGTGAATGTAATTCTTCATGTAAACTTCTTACTGATCCCTCATATGAACGTAATCCATGTAAGCTACCGCTATCTTCCTGAAAACGACGTGGTACTGCATGTACTTCAGCCGTTACTACTTGTTCATATGAACGCAGTGGTACTTCTAGTGAAGAACTCGAGGAAGTTTCATCATATAATGGGACAATGGTTCTGTGCGTACGTTGTAAGCTTGGTAGTGGTGTCGGTTGTACAACAGAGCGAGGCTTGTCGGCACACAGGACGAAAAGTTCGTAAAACACCTCTACGAACACATACCACAAAGCACGAACCCCACTGGTTATTCCATTGATGATGACTCTTCCCGACGATTTAAAACATACAATAACGATAGAGAAAATTCTCGGAGCCATGGTTTAATCAGTAAAAACAAAATCAGTAACGCGTAAGGAACGCTGCAGTATATACGTTGCAGCGTACTTTAAAAATGGAAGAATGAACAAAAAAAAATAAGTAAATTTTAATATAATATAGGTACTTATTTAATTAAAGTCATGAAATTATTTTGTTTATAGGTCAATGTTTAGACCGAGTTGCAGAGACAACAGATATTTCGCGAACTACTGTAGAAAGAATTATAAAAGAAAAAGCGGATAAAGAAAATCAAGAGAAGTCCGTGGTTAAACTACCAAAAACTTCCCCGAAATCAACTGTTGACAACTTTGGAGAAGAAGCAATTCGAAGAATAATTTACAACTTTCCTACCATTAAAAAAAAAAACGGCCTACTATAAAAGCAATTTTTAATAAAATCCAGGATGATGAAACCATTCAATTTACAGGAAAATTATCATCTTTTCGAACATTATTGCTAAAGATGGGATTCCGGTATGTCTTTTCAATTGTTATTCTTATCTATTTCTAACATAACTCTTAAAGGTGGAAAAGAACAACAGATAATCCTAGAACTTTGATGGAGAGGTCTGACATCAAAGAACAACGATCATCTTTTATTAGAATGTTGGCCACTTATCGTGCACAAGGTCGTCATATTGTATATACAGGTAAAATTGACATCATACAAACATCTATACGATTGTATCATTCTCATTATTTTTAGACGAAACTTATATACAGGCTGGCCATACAACTCCATTTGCGTGGACAGATAACTCTGAATAGGGATTAAGATCACCCATATCAAAAGGAAAGAGGTTAATAATAGTTCATGCTGGATTTAAGGGAGATTTTGTGAAGAATGCCTTGCTAACATTCAAATCGGGTCAAAAAAGTGGGGATTACCATGATGAGATGAATTACGCAAATTATACAAAGTGGTTGGACGAGTATTTGATTCCTAGTTTGTCAAAAAAATCAGTGGTTGTAGTAACCAACCCCAGCTATCACAATGTGTTGGCAGTTAAACATCCCACAAGCGCTAGTAAGAAAATAGAAATGACTCAGTGGCTTGATGAGAGAAACATAAGGTATGACACAGACTTTCCAAAACCGGAACTCTACAAGTTAATAAAATTACACAAACCTCAACATGTCCAATACCAAATTGATGATACATTCTGAAGGCATGGTCACTCACAATCAGTCCTACGATTACCACCATACCACCCAGAACTAAATCCCATCGAAAAGATTTGGGGTATCGTCAAAAACATAGTAGCTTTAAGAAATTTAACGTTTAATTTAAAGGATGTTGAAGTATTAGCTAGAGAAGAATTTAATAATGTGACAACTGAAGAATGGGCAGCAATATGTCGCCATGTAGAAGAAATAGAAAAAGAATACATCCGAAAAGAGAAGATTATGGACGAACTGAGCGATCAATTTGTAATTGATTTGAATGATGACTCTGAAGATGACGACGTCTACTTAGAGTACTCTAGTGATGACAATCAAGAAGCAATTAGCCGAAGAAAACCGCAACGCGCAGCCGCTCGGTTCCGCGGTTCTTCTTCGCGATACCTACGTGGACGATATAATCTCAGGCGCCTATAACATTGACGACGTTCAGGAAATTATTTTCCAACTAAATCAAGCATTAAACGCGGGTTGTTTTGCTGCGCGTAAATGGATTACCAACAATCCCGATGCTCTTCGTCATTTACCACCGGAAGTTCCATCGAAGTCCAACATGTTCGATGTTGCTGACGAAAATTCTCCTCGCGTACTGGGACTATTATGGAATAATTCGGACGACAATTTCGTATTTAACTTTACATTATTTAACAACGCTAAAGAATTTACTAAGCGCGGAGTTTTATCATTCATCGCCCGTTTATTCGATCCACTCGGATGGCTTACTCCGGTCCTGATTGTAGCAAAAATTTTCATGCAAGACCTCTGGACTCGTAATCTCGACTGGGACGATAACTTACCACACGACCTCGAACCTCAATGGAAAATTTTCCTTAGCGACTTCCGCGGTGTTTCTTCGATTCGCGTGCCCAGGTGGCTCGGTATTTCCACGAAATATCTGTTGCCTCTGCAACTCGGTCTAACAATTGATCTATAAACAAAATAATTTCATGACATTAATTAAATAAGTACCTATATTATATTAAAATTTACTTATTTTTTTTTGTTCATTCTTCCATTTTTAAAGTACGCTGCAACGTATATACTGCAGCGTTCCTTACGCGTTACTGATTTTGTTTTTACTGATTAAACCATGGCTCCGAGAATTTTCTCTATCGTTATTGTATGTTCTAAATCGTCGGGAAGAGTCATCATCAATGGAATAACCAGTGGGGTTCGTGCTTTGTGGTATGTGTTCGTAGAGGTGTTTTACGAACTTTTCGTCCTGTGTGCCGACAAGCCTCGCTCTGTTGTACAACCGACACCACTACCAAGCTTACAACGTACGCACAGAACCATTGTCCCATTATATGATGAAACTTCCTCGAGTTCTTCACTAGAAGTACCACTGCGTTCATATGAACAAGTAGTAACGGCTGAAGTACATGCAGTACCACGTCGTTTTCAGGAGGATAGCGGTAGCTTACATGGATTACGTTCATATGAGGGATCAGTAAGAAGTTTACATGAAGAATTACATTCACGTGAAGGGTCACGAAGTGGAAGTTTACATGTAGGATCACAAAGTGGAGGTTTAGATCGTACCTCATCGGCGAGTGGTGGAGTTTCCCATTATTCTTTACGACGACAAGAGTCAAATACATGTTTGTAAAGAGGGGGTTCTCTAGGTTCCGTTCCGGAAGAACCAACAGGGGCTTCTATCTCCATACAATTTACGACCGAGAACCGGCCATCACTTGGACGTTTCCCAAGGCAGTGGGAATGCTGATCGAGCTGGATCTAGTAGAAGCAGGGGAAGTAGTGTCCGTAGACGTGTTCAGGCGTCTTACATATTTCCATCACCAAGCCTTCGACAAATCGAACAAGATAGAAGATTACAAGTACATTTTCCGGTATATACCAGTATACTGATACTGGTAAGTATCAGTACAGCGTTACTTAAGTACTCCGTTACTTACGTGTAACGTACGTAAATACTGCAACCGGGTTAAAATAAATTTGGGGGATATAAAAAGAAAGGAGAACTTGTTATGATACATGAAAATAAATATACAGCACATACGAACAATAAAATTAACAATAAAACGAATCTAAAATGAAATAACAAATACAGAATAAACAATTGAAAACATACGTAATAAAAAGAAAGAAAATTAAAAATGAAATTGAACTACTTAAACTTTAAACATTTCCCCCGGGCGTTGCCTACATGTAGGCAACACGAAATACAAAATAAATGAAAATACAGAAACAAGTTAAGGTGTTACTTCCGTGTCCGGTAATGCGCATAATTTCACGATCGATCGAGTAAGCGTGGAAGAAGCGGTCTTTAACGTAACGATTCTCTCGCGTCCATCGGCTCCAGGGTGGATGTGCGTTATTCGTGCTAGTGCCCACTTGAAAGGTGGTAGGCATTCGTCCTTGATGAGCACCAGCTGTCCCACAGACGGTTAGTTTTTTTCTTCAAACCATTTATTTCCACATTGAAGAGATTGTAAGTAGAATTTTTGCCATTTTGTCCAGAAATCCTCGACCATGCGCCGAAGGAGTTGCCAGCGCAACAGTCGGGAAAACTTCTCTTCGGCAAGGGACGGCTCCTTGGATGCAGCCGAAAATAAGGTACGAAGCTCTCTATCCGCTCCGACAAGGTAGTTCCGCAGTCGCTGTATAAGGTATTACTGATGTCTTGTCGTCTGGCAAAGCAACGATAGGCTGCGAGGAAGCTCTGGGTTGAACAGTCGGTAGCAAGCTCCAAATGAAGGGCTGAAGTAGCTAGACAAACAAGCAGAATGAGATAACATTTGTAGGTCCTACCAGCACGTCCCCGAACTGTTCGGAGGTAAAAGGGTCCAGCGGAGTCTACTCCGGCGTGTAGAAAAGGGCGGGATGGAAGAACGCGCGGAGGTGGCAGTTGACCAATGAGTTGCTGGCTTGAGATATTTCGCTGTATCGCACACACCATACATCGACGAATGAAGGACCGGACCGGGACGCGGCCGCCAACGATCCAGAACCGCTTCCGAATGGACGCCAAGGTAAGTTGAGTCCCTCCATGTAAAGTTAATCGGTGATGAGCCGGGTTAGAGTGGAGTTTTTCGGTAGGATGAGAGGGTGCCTCTCGTCCCAATCGAGGTTGGCAAATCGAAGTCGACCAGTGACCCGCAGAAATCCGTTGCCATGAAGAAAGGGTGTGAGTCGATGAAGTGGGCTGAACCGTGGAAGAACGCTTTCTCGTTTAAGAAGGATGACTTCTTTAACGAAGTGAATCTGTTGGCACTCATGAACCCAAAACATAAGAGAACTTTCAATTTCTTCCGGCGATAAAATGCCTGAAATAGAATCACGATTGCTTTTCATGAAAACTCGACTACACCAAGCAGTTATTTTTAACAGCTTGTTCAAGGACGAATATTTATTTTTTAGGTCCCAGCCCGCCTCGGTGATGGTTGAGGTGTTTGAAGTTGGATTAGAACGCTTCTCCAGGTCCATCTCGTCGCCTGAGGGTGGTCGTAATGAGGGCCATTGGGACGGAGGGAATCGTAGCCATTCCGGACCAGACCACCAAAGAGTTTCTCTGTAATTTTCGAAGAGAAAGCCCAAGTGAAGCCAGGTCTGCTGGGTTTTCTGGCCCCGGAACGTAGTGCCAATGAGCGCCAAGGAGTTCATGGATCTCAGTCACGGGATTACGAACGAAGTCCTTCCACTTAGAGGGATGACTGGAGATCCAGGAGAGGGTCAGTCACTGTTGAGTCGCTCCAGAGATGGACAGAAGATGGCTGATCTATAACGTTGTTTGAACGCGTTTCACCAACCGAACTAAAAGCACCGCGGCGCACAATTCGAGACGCGGGATCGTAACGCGTTTAAAAGGCGACACTTTAGTTTTAGAGATAACCAACGAAACCCGCACTTGGTTATTTAAACATACGCGTATATAAAGAACCGCGCCAAATGCGCTCATAGACGCGTCGGCGAAACCGTGTATCTCGACCGAATGGGAGTCACCGGAAATACCGAGCTACCTGGGCACGCGAATAGACGAAATACCGCGGAAGTCATTAAGGAAATTTTTCCATTGAAGTTCGAGGTCGTGCGGTAAGTTATCGTCCCGGTCGAGATTAAGAGTCCAGAGGTCTTGCATGAAAATCTTTGCTACAATCAGGACCGGAGCAAGCCATCCGAGTGGATCGAATAAACGGGCGATGAATGATAAAATTCCGCGCTTAGTAAACTTTTTAGCGTTGTTAAATGATGTTGTAATGTTAAATACGAAATTGTGGTCCGAATTATTCCATAATAGTCCCAATGCGCGAGGAGAATTTTCGTCAGCCACATCGAACATGTTGGACTTCGATGGAACTTCCGGCGGTAAATGACGAAAAGCATTGGGGTTGTTGGTAATCAATTTACGCGCAGTAAAACAACCCGCGTTTAGTGCTTGATTTAGTTGGGAAATAATTTCCTGAACTTCGTCAATGTTATCGGCGCCTGAGGTTATATCGTCCACATAGGTATCGCGAAGAAGAACCGCGGAACCAAGCGGCTGCGCGTTGCGGTTTTCTTCGGCTAATTGCTTCTTGATTGTTATCACTAGAGTATTCCAAGTAGACGTCGTCATCTTCAGAGTCATCATTCAAATCAATTACAAATTGATCGCTCAGTTCGTCCATAATCTTCTCTTTTCGGATGTATTCTTTTTCTATTTCTTCTACATGGCGACATATTGCTGTCCATTCTTCAGTTGTCACATTATTAAATTCTCCTCTACCTAATACTTCATCATTCTTTAAATTAAACGTTAAATTTCTTGAAGCTAGTAGGTTTTTGACGATACCCCAAATCTTTTCGATGGGATTTAGTTCTGGGTGGTATGGTGGTAATCGCGAGGGCCTCCTCGCAGCCTATCGTTGCCTTGCCGGACGACAAGGCATCAGTAATACCTTATACAGCGACTGCGGAACTACCTTGTCGGAGCGGATAGAGAGCTTCGTACCTTATTTTTGGCTGCATCCAAGGAGCAGTCCCTTGTCGAAGAGAAGTTTTCCCGACTGTCGCGCTGGCAACTCCTTCGGCGCATGGTCGAGGATTTCTGGACAAAATGGCAAAAATTCTACTTACAATCTCTTCAATGTGGAAATAAATGGTTTGAAGAAAAAAACTTACCGCCTGTGGGACAGCTGGTGCTCATCAAGGACGAATGCCTACCACCTTTCAAGTGGGCACTAGCACGAATAACGCACATCCACCCTGGAGCCGATGGACGCGAGAGAATCGTTACGTTAAAGACCGCTTTTTCCACGCTTACTCGATCGATCGTGAAATTATGCGCATTACCGGACACGGAAGTAACGCCTTAACTTGTTTCTGTATTTTCATTTATTTTGTATTTCGTGTTGCCTACATGTAGGCAACGCCCGGGGAAATGTTTAAAGTTTAAGTAGTTCAATTTCATTTTTAATTTTCTTTCTTTTTATTACGTATGTTTTCAATTGTTTATTCTGTATTTGTTATTTCATTTTAGATTCGTTTTATTGTTAATTTTATTTTTCGTATGTGCTGTATATTTATTTTCATGTATCATAACAAGTTCTCCTTTCTTTTTATATCCCCCAAATTTATTTTAACCCGGTTGCAGTATTTACGTACGTTACACGTAAGTAACGGAGTACTTAAGTAACGCTGTACTGATACTTACCAGTATCAGTATATTGGTATATACCGGAAAATGTACTTGTAATCTTCTATCTTGTTCGATTTGTCGAAGGCTTGGTGATGGAAATATGTAAGACGCCTGAACACGTCTACGGACACTACTTCCCCTGCTTCTACTAGATCCAGCTCGATCAGCATTCCCACTGCCTTGGGAAACGTCCAAGTGATGGCCGGTTCTCGGTCGTAAATTGTATGGAGATAGAAGCCCCTGTTGGTTCTTCCGGAACGGAACCTAGAGAACCCCCTCTTTACAAACATGTATTTGACTCTTGTCGTCGTAAAGAATAATGGGAAACTCCACCACTCGCCGATGAGGTACGATCTAAACCTCCACTTTGTGATCCTACATGTAAACTTCCACTTCGTGACCCTTCACGTGAATGTAATTCTTCATGTAAACTTCTTACTGATCCCTCATATGAACGTAATCCATGTAAGCTACCGCTATCTTCCTGAAAACGACGTGGTACTGCATGTACTTCAGCCGTTACTACTTGTTCATATGAACGCAGTGGTACTTCTAGTGAAGAACTCGAGGAAGTTTCATCATATAATGGGACAATGGTTCTGTGCGTACGTTGTAAGCTTGGTAGTGGTGTCGGTTGTACAACAGAGCGAGGCTTGTCGGCACACAGGACGAAAAGTTCGTAAAACACCTCTACGAACACATACCACAAAGCACGAACCCCACTGGTTATTCCATTGATGATGACTCTTCCCGACGATTTAAAACATACAATAACGATAGAGAAAATTCTCGGAGCCATGGTTTAATCAGTAAAAACAAAATCAGTAACGCGTAAGGAACGCTGCAGTATATACGTTGCAGCGTACTTTAAAAATGGAAGAATGAACAAAAAAAAATAAGTAAATTTTAATATAATATAGGTACTTATTTAATTAAAGTCATGAAATTATTTTGTTTATAGGTCAATGTTTAGACCGAGTTGCAGAGACAACAGATATTTCGCGAACTACTGTAGAAAGAATTATAAAAGAAAAAGCGGATAAAGAAAATCAAGAGAAGTCCGTGGTTAAACTACCAAAAACTTCCCCGAAATCAACTGTTGACAACTTTGGAGAAGAAGCAATTCGAAGAATAATTTACAACTTTCCTACCATTAAAAAAAAAAACGGCCTACTATAAAAGCAATTTTTAATAAAATCCAGGATGATGAAACCATTCAATTTACAGGAAAATTATCATCTTTTCGAACATTATTGCTAAAGATGGGATTCCGGTATGTCTTTTCAATTGTTATTCTTATCTATTTCTAACATAACTCTTAAAGGTGGAAAAGAACAACAGATAATCCTAGAACTTTGATGGAGAGGTCTGACATCAAAGAACAACGATCATCTTTTATTAGAATGTTGGCCACTTATCGTGCACAAGGTCGTCATATTGTATATACAGGTAAAATTGACATCATACAAACATCTATACGATTGTATCATTCTCATTATTTTTAGACGAAACTTATATACAGGCTGGCCATACAACTCCATTTGCGTGGACAGATAACTCTGAATAGGGATTAAGATCACCCATATCAAAAGGAAAGAGGTTAATAATAGTTCATGCTGGATTTAAGGGAGATTTTGTGAAGAATGCCTTGCTAACATTCAAATCGGGTCAAAAAAGTGGGGATTACCATGATGAGATGAATTACGCAAATTATACAAAGTGGTTGGACGAGTATTTGATTCCTAGTTTGTCAAAAAAATCAGTGGTTGTAGTAACCAACCCCAGCTATCACAATGTGTTGGCAGTTAAACATCCCACAAGCGCTAGTAAGAAAATAGAAATGACTCAGTGGCTTGATGAGAGAAACATAAGGTATGACACAGACTTTCCAAAACCGGAACTCTACAAGTTAATAAAATTACACAAACCTCAACATGTCCAATACCAAATTGATGATACATTCTGAAGGCATGGTCACTCACAATCAGTCCTACGATTACCACCATACCACCCAGAACTAAATCCCATCGAAAAGATTTGGGGTATCGTCAAAAACATAGTAGCTTTAAGAAATTTAACGTTTAATTTAAAGGATGTTGAAGTATTAGCTAGAGAAGAATTTAATAATGTGACAACTGAAGAATGGGCAGCAATATGTCGCCATGTAGAAGAAATAGAAAAAGAATACATCCGAAAAGAGAAGATTATGGACGAACTGAGCGATCAATTTGTAATTGATTTGAATGATGACTCTGAAGATGACGACGTCTACTTAGAGTACTCTAGTGATGACAATCAAGAAGCAATTAGCCGAAGAAAACCGCAACGCGCAGCCGCTCGGTTCCGCGGTTCTTCTTCGCGATACCTACGTGGACGATATAATCTCAGGCGCCTATAACATTGACGACGTTCAGGAAATTATTTTCCAACTAAATCAAGCATTAAACGCGGGTTGTTTTGCTGCGCGTAAATGGATTACCAACAATCCCGATGCTCTTCGTCATTTACCACCGGAAGTTCCATCGAAGTCCAACATGTTCGATGTTGCTGACGAAAATTCTCCTCGCGTACTGGGACTATTATGGAATAATTCGGACGACAATTTCGTATTTAACTTTACATTATTTAACAACGCTAAAGAATTTACTAAGCGCGGAGTTTTATCATTCATCGCCCGTTTATTCGATCCACTCGGATGGCTTACTCCGGTCCTGATTGTAGCAAAAATTTTCATGCAAGACCTCTGGACTCGTAATCTCGACTGGGACGATAACTTACCACACGACCTCGAACCTCAATGGAAAATTTTCCTTAGCGACTTCCGCGGTGTTTCTTCGATTCGCGTGCCCAGGTGGCTCGGTATTTCCACGAAATATCTGTTGCCTCTGCAACTCGGTCTAACAATTGATCTATAAACAAAATAATTTCATGACATTAATTAAATAAGTACCTATATTATATTAAAATTTACTTATTTTTTTTTGTTCATTCTTCCATTTTTAAAGTACGCTGCAACGTATATACTGCAGCGTTCCTTACGCGTTACTGATTTTGTTTTTACTGATTAAACCATGGCTCCGAGAATTTTCTCTATCGTTATTGTATGTTCTAAATCGTCGGGAAGAGTCATCATCAATGGAATAACCAGTGGGGTTCGTGCTTTGTGGTATGTGTTCGTAGAGGTGTTTTACGAACTTTTCGTCCTGTGTGCCGACAAGCCTCGCTCTGTTGTACAACCGACACCACTACCAAGCTTACAACGTACGCACAGAACCATTGTCCCATTATATGATGAAACTTCCTCGAGTTCTTCACTAGAAGTACCACTGCGTTCATATGAACAAGTAGTAACGGCTGAAGTACATGCAGTACCACGTCGTTTTCAGGAAGATAGCGGTAGCTTACATGGATTACGTTCATATGAGGGATCAGTAAGAAGTTTACATGAAGAATTACATTCACGTGAAGGGTCACGAAGTGGAAGTTTACATGTAGGATCACAAAGTGGAGGTTTAGATCGTACCTCATCGGCGAGTGGTGGAGTTTCCCATTATTCTTTACGACGACAAGAGTCAAATACATGTTTGTAAAGAGGGGGTTCTCTAGGTTCCGTTCCGGAAGAACCAACAGGGGCTTCTATCTCCATACAATTTACGACCGAGAACCGGCCATCACTTGGACGTTTCCCAAGGCAGTGGGAATGCTGATCGAGCTGGATCTAGTAGAAGCAGGGGAAGTAGTGTCCGTAGACGTGTTCAGGCGTCTTACATATTTCCATCACCAAGCCTTCGACAAATCGAACAAGATAGAAGATTACAAGTACATTTTCCGGTATATACCAGTATACTGATACTGGTAAGTATCAGTACAGCGTTACTTAAGTACTCCGTTACTTACGTGTAACGTACGTAAATACTGCAACCGGGTTAAAATAAATTTGGGGGATATAAAAAGAAAGGAGAACTTGTTATGATACATGAAAATAAATATACAGCACATACGAACAATAAAATTAACAATAAAACGAATCTAAAATGAAATAACAAATACAGAATAAACAATTGAAAACATACGTAATAAAAAGAAAGAAAATTAAAAATGAAATTGAACTACTTAAACTTTAAACATTTCCCCCGGGCGTTGCCTACATGTAGGCAACACGAAATACAAAATAAATGAAAATACAGAAACAAGTTAAGGTGTTACTTCCGTGTCCGGTAATGCGCATAATTTCACGATCGATCGAATAAGCGTGGAAGAAGCGGTCTTTAACGTAACGATTCTCTCGCGTCCATCGGCTCCAGGGTGGATGTGCGTTATTCGTGCTAGTGCCCACTTGAAAGGTGGTAGGCATTCGTCCTTGATGAGCACCAGCTGTCCCACAGACGGTTAGTTTTTTTCTTCAAACCATTTATTTCCACATTGAAGAGATTGTAAGTAGAATTTTTGCCATTTTGTCCAGAAATCCTCGACCATGCGCCGAAGGAGTTGCCAGCGCAACAGTCGGGAAAACTTCTCTTCGGCAAGGGACGGCTCCTTGGATGCAGCCGAAAATAAGGTACGAAGCTCTCTATCCGCTCCGACAAGGTAGTTCCGCAGTCGCTGTATAAGGTATTACTGATGTCTTGTCGTCTGGCAAAGCAACGATAGGCTGCGAGGAAGCTCTGGGTTGAATAGTCGGTAGCAAGCTCCAAATGAAGGGCTGAAGTAGCTAGACAAACAAGCAGAATGAGATAACATTTGTAGGTCCTACCAGCACGTCCCCGAACTGTTCGGAGGTAAAAGGGTCCAGCGGAGTCTACTCCGGCGTGTAGAAAAGGGCGGGATAGAAGAACGCGCGGAGGTGGCAGTTGACCAATGAGTTGCTGGCTTGAGATAGTTCGCTGTATCGCACACACCATACATCGACGAATGAAGGACCGGACCGGGACGCGGCCGCCAACGATCCAGAACCGCTTCCGAATGGACGCCAAGGTAAGTTGAGTCCCTCCATGTAAAGTTAATCGGTGATGAGCCGGGTTAGAGTGGAGTTTTTCGGTAGGATGAGAGGGTGCCTCTCGTCCCAATCGAGGTTGGCAAATCGAAGTCGACCAGTGACCCGCAGAAATCCGTTGCCATGAAGAAAGGGTGTGAGTCGATGAAGTGGGCTGAACCGTGGAAGAACGCTTTCTCGTTTAAGAAGGATGACTTCTTTAACGAAGTGAATCTGTTGGCACTCATGAACCCAAAACATAAGAGAACTTTCAATTTCTTCCGGCGATAAAATGCCTGAAATAGAATCACGATTGCTTTTCATGAAAACTCGACTACACCAAGCAGTTATTTTTAACAGCTTGTTCAAGGACGAATATTTATTTTTTAGGTCCCAGCCCGCCTCGGTGATGGTTGAGGTGTTTGAAGTTGGATTAGAACGCTTCTCCAGGTCCATCTCGTCGCCTGAGGGTGGTCGTAATGAGGGCCATTGGGACGGAGGGAATCGTAGCCATTCCGGACCAGACCACCAAAGAGTTTCTCTGTAATTTTCGAAGAGAAAGCCCAAGTGAAGCCAGGTCTGCTGGGTTTTCTGGCCCCGGAACGTAGTGCCAATGAGCGCCAAGGAGTTCATGGATCTCAGTCACGGGATTACGAACGAAGTCCTTCCACTTAGAGGGATGACTGGAGATCCAGGAGAGGGTCAGTCACTGTTGAGTCGCTCCAGAGATGGACAGAAGATGGCTGATCTATAACGTTGTTTGAACGCGTTTCACCAACCGAACTAAAAGCACCGCGGCGCACAATTCGAGACGCGGGATCGTAACGCGTTTAAAAGGCGACACTTTAGTTTTAGAGATAACCAACGAAACCCGCACTTGGTTATTTAAACATACGCGTATATAAAGAACCGCGCCAAATGCGCTCATAGACGCGTCGGCGAAACCGTGTATCTCGACCGAATGGGAGTCACCGGAAATACCGAGCTACCTGGGCACGCGAATAGACGAAATACCGCGGAAGTCATTAAGGAAATTTTTCCATTGAAGTTCGAGGTCGTGCGGTAAGTTATCGTCCCGGTCGAGATTAAGAGTCCAGAGGTCTTGCATGAAAATCTTTGCTACAATCAGGACCGGAGCAAGCCATCCGAGTGGATCGAATAAACGGGCGATGAATGATAAAATTCCGCGCTTAGTAAACTTTTTAGCGTTGTTAAATGATGTTGTAATGTTAAATACGAAATTGTGGTCCGAATTATTCCATAATAGTCCCAATGCGCGAGGAGAATTTTCGTCAGCCACATCGAACATGTTGGACTTCGATGGAACTTCCGGCGGTAAATGACGAAAAGCATTGGGGTTGTTGGTAATCAATTTACGCGCAGTAAAACAACCCGCGTTTAGTGCTTGATTTAGTTGGGAAATAATTTCCTGAACTTCGTCAATGTTATCGGCGCCTGAGGTTATATCGTCCACATAGGTATCGCGAAGAAGAACCGCGGAACCAAGCGGCTGCGCGTTGCGGTTTTCTTCGGCTAATTGCTTCTTGATTGTTATCACTAGAGTATTCCAAGTAGACGTCGTCATCTTCAGAGTCATCATTCAAATCAATTACAAATTGATCGCTCAGTTCGTCCATAATCTTCTCTTTTCGGATGTATTCTTTTTCTATTTCTTCTACATGGCGACATATTGCTGTCCATTCTTCAGTTGTCACATTATTAAATTCTCCTCTACCTAATACTTCATCATTCTTTAAATTAAACGTTAAATTTCTTGAAGCTAGTAGGTTTTTGACGATACCCCAAATCTTTTCGATGGGATTTAGTTCTGGGTGGTATGGTGGTAATCGCGAGGGCCTCCTCGCAGCCTATCGTTGCCTTGCCGGACGACAAGGCATCAGTAATACCTTATACAGCGACTGCGGAACTACCTTGTCGGAGCGGATAGAGAGCTTCGTACCTTATTTTTGGCTGCATCCAAGGAGCAGTCCCTTGTCGAAGAGAAGTTTTCCCGACTGTCGCGCTGGCAACTCCTTCGGCGCATGGTCGAGGATTTCTGGACAAAATGGCAAAAATTCTACTTACAATCTCTTCAATGTGGAAATAAATGGTTTGAAGAAAAAAACTTACCGCCTGTGGGACAGCTGGTGCTCATCAAGGACGAATGCCTACCACCTTTCAAGTGGGCACTAGCACGAATAACGCACATCCACCCTGGAGCCGATGGACGCGAGAGAATCGTTACGTTAAAGACCGCTTTTTCCACGCTTACTCGATCGATCGTGAAATTATGCGCATTACCGGACACGGAAGTAACGCCTTAACTTGTTTCTGTATTTTCATTTATTTTGTATTTCGTGTTGCCTACATGTAGGCAACGCCCGGGGAAATGTTTAAAGTTTAAGTAGTTCAATTTCATTTTTAATTTTCTTTCTTTTTATTACGTATGTTTTCAATTGTTTATTCTGTATTTGTTATTTCATTTTAGATTCGTTTTATTGTTAATTTTATTTTTCGTATGTGCTGTATATTTATTTTCATGTATCATAACAAGTTCTCCTTTCTTTTTATATCCCCCAAATTTATTTTAACCCGGTTGCAGTATTTACGTACGTTACACGTAAGTAACGGAGTACTTAAGTAACGCTGTACTGATACTTACCAGTATCAGTATATTGGTATATACCGGAAAATGTACTTGTAATCTTCTATCTTGTTCGATTTGTCGAAGGCTTGGTGATGGAAATATGTAAGACGCCTGAACACGTCTACGGACACTACTTCCCCTGCTTCTACTAGATCCAGCTCGATCAGCATTCCCACTGCCTTGGGAAACGTCCAAGTGATGGCCGGTTCTCGGTCGTAAATTGTATGGAGATAGAAGCCCCTGTTGGTTCTTCCGGAACGGAACCTAGAGAACCCCCTCTTTACAAACATGTATTTGACTCTTGTCGTCGTAAAGAATAATGGGAAACTCCACCACTCGCCGATGAGGTACGATCTAAACCTCCACTTTGTGATCCTACATGTAAACTTCCACTTCGTGACCCTTCACGTGAATGTAATTCTTCATGTAAACTTCTTACTGATCCCTCATATGAACGTAATCCATGTAAGCTACCGCTATCTTCCTGAAAACGACGTGGTACTGCATGTACTTCAGCCGTTACTACTTGTTCATATGAACGCAGTGGTACTTCTAGTGAAGAACTCGAGGAAGTTTCATCATATAATGGGACAATGGTTCTGTGCGTACGTTGTAAGCTTGGTAGTGGTGTCGGTTGTACAACAGAGCGAGGCTTGTCGGCACACAGGACGAAAAGTTCGTAAAACACCTCTACGAACACATACCACAAAGCACGAACCCCACTGGTTATTCCATTGATGATGACTCTTCCCGACGATTTAAAACATACAATAACGATAGAGAAAATTCTCGGAGCCATGGTTTAATCAGTAAAAACAAAATCAGTAACGCGTAAGGAACGCTGCAGTATATACGTTGCAGCGTACTTTAAAAATGGAAGAATGAACAAAAAAAAATAAGTAAATTTTAATATAATATAGGTACTTATTTAATTAAAGTCATGAAATTATTTTGTTTATAGGTCAATGTTTAGACCGAGTTGCAGAGACAACAGATATTTCGCGAACTACTGTAGAAAGAATTATAAAAGAAAAAGCGGATAAAGAAAATCAAGAGAAGTCCGTGGTTAAACTACCAAAAACTTCCCCGAAATCAACTGTTGACAACTTTGGAGAAGAAGCAATTCGAAGAATAATTTACAACTTTCCTACCATTAAAAAAAAAAACGGCCTACTATAAAAGCAATTTTTAATAAAATCCAGGATGATGAAACCATTCAATTTACAGGAAAATTATCATCTTTTCGAACATTATTGCTAAAGATGGGATTCCGGTATGTCTTTTCAATTGTTATTCTTATCTATTTCTAACATAACTCTTAAAGGTGGAAAAGAACAACAGATAATCCTAGAACTTTGATGGAGAGGTCTGACATCAAAGAACAACGATCATCTTTTATTAGAATGTTGGCCACTTATCGTGCACAAGGTCGTCATATTGTATATACAGGTAAAATTGACATCATACAAACATCTATACGATTGTATCATTCTCATTATTTTTAGACGAAACTTATATACAGGCTGGCCATACAACTCCATTTGCGTGGACAGATAACTCTGAATAGGGATTAAGATCACCCATATCAAAAGGAAAGAGGTTAATAATAGTTCATGCTGGATTTAAGGGAGATTTTGTGAAGAATGCCTTGCTAACATTCAAATCGGGTCAAAAAAGTGGGGATTACCATGATGAGATGAATTACGCAAATTATACAAAGTGGTTGGACGAGTATTTGATTCCTAGTTTGTCAAAAAAATCAGTGGTTGTAGTAACCAACCCCAGCTATCACAATGTGTTGGCAGTTAAACATCCCACAAGCGCTAGTAAGAAAATAGAAATGACTCAGTGGCTTGATGAGAGAAACATAAGGTATGACACAGACTTTCCAAAACCGGAACTCTACAAGTTAATAAAATTACACAAACCTCAACATGTCCAATACCAAATTGATGATACATTCTGAAGGCATGGTCACTCACAATCAGTCCTACGATTACCACCATACCACCCAGAACTAAATCCCATCGAAAAGATTTGGGGTATCGTCAAAAACATAGTAGCTTTAAGAAATTTAACGTTTAATTTAAAGGATGTTGAAGTATTAGCTAGAGAAGAATTTAATAATGTGACAACTGAAGAATGGGCAGCAATATGTCGCCATGTAGAAGAAATAGAAAAAGAATACATCCGAAAAGAGAAGATTATGGACGAACTGAGCGATCAATTTGTAATTGATTTGAATGATGACTCTGAAGATGACGACGTCTACTTAGAGTACTCTAGTGATGACAATCAAGAAGCAATTAGCCGAAGAAAACCGCAACGCGCAGCCGCTCGGTTCCGCGGTTCTTCTTCGCGATACCTACGTGGACGATATAATCTCAGGCGCCTATAACATTGACGACGTTCAGGAAATTATTTTCCAACTAAATCAAGCATTAAACGCGGGTTGTTTTGCTGCGCGTAAATGGATTACCAACAATCCCGATGCTCTTCGTCATTTACCACCGGAAGTTCCATCGAAGTCCAACATGTTCGATGTTGCTGACGAAAATTCTCCTCGCGTACTGGGACTATTATGGAATAATTCGGACGACAATTTCGTATTTAACTTTACATTATTTAACAACGCTAAAGAATTTACTAAGCGCGGAGTTTTATCATTCATCGCCCGTTTATTCGATCCACTCGGATGGCTTACTCCGGTCCTGATTGTAGCAAAAATTTTCATGCAAGACCTCTGGACTCGTAATCTCGACTGGGACGATAACTTACCACACGACCTCGAACCTCAATGGAAAATTTTCCTTAGCGACTTCCGCGGTGTTTCTTCGATTCGCGTGCCCAGGTGGCTCGGTATTTCCACGAAATATCTGTTGCCTCTGCAACTCGGTCTAACAATTGATCTATAAACAAAATAATTTCATGACATTAATTAAATAAGTACCTATATTATATTAAAATTTACTTATTTTTTTTTGTTCATTCTTCCATTTTTAAAGTACGCTGCAACGTATATACTGCAGCGTTCCTTACGCGTTACTGATTTTGTTTTTACTGATTAAACCATGGCTCCGAGAATTTTCTCTATCGTTATTGTATGTTCTAAATCGTCGGGAAGAGTCATCATCAATGGAATAACCAGTGGGGTTCGTGCTTTGTGGTATGTGTTCGTAGAGGTGTTTTACGAACTTTTCGTCCTGTGTGCCGACAAGCCTCGCTCTGTTGTACAACCGACACCACTACCAAGCTTACAACGTACGCACAGAACCATTGTCCCATTATATGATGAAACTTCCTCGAGTTCTTCACTAGAAGTACCACTGCGTTCATATGAACAAGTAGTAACGGCTGAAGTACATGCAGTACCACGTCGTTTTCAGGAAGATAGCGGTAGCTTACATGGATTACGTTCATATGAGGGATCAGTAAGAAGTTTACATGAAGAATTACATTCACGTGAAGGGTCACGAAGTGGAAGTTTACATGTAGGATCACAAAGTGGAGGTTTAGATCGTACCTCATCGGCGAGTGGTGGAGTTTCTCATTATTCTTTACGACGACAAGAGTCAAATACATGTTTGTAAAGAGGGGGTTCTCTAGGTTCCGTTCCGGAAGAACCAACAGGGGCTTCTATCTCCATACAATTTACGACCGAGAACCGGCCATCACTTGGACGTTTCCCAAGGCAGTGGGAATGCTGATCGAGCTGGATCTAGTAGAAGCAGGGGAAGTAGTGTCCGTAGACGTGTTCAGGCGTCTTACATATTTCCATCACCAAGCCTTCGACAAATCGAACAAGATAGAAGATTACAAGTACATTTTCCCGTATATACCAGTATACTGATACTGGTAAGTATCAGTACAGCGTTACTTAAGTACTCCGTTACTTACGTGTAACGTACGTAAATACTGCAACCGGGTTAAAATAAATTTGGGGGATATAAAAAGAAAGGAGAACTTGTTATGATACATGAAAATAAATATACAGCACATACGAACAATAAAATTAACAATAAAACGAATCTAAAATGAAATAACAAATACAGAATGAACAATTGAAAACATACGTAATAAAAAGAAAGAAAATTAAAAATGAAATTGAACTACTTAAACTTTAAACATTTCCCCCGGGCGTTGCCTACATGTAGGCAACACGAAATACAAAATAAATGAAAATACAGAAACAAGTTAAGGTGTTACTTCCGTGTCCGGTAATGCGCATAATTTCACGATCGATCGAGTAAGCGTGGAAGAAGCGGTCTTTAACGTAACGATTCTCTCGCGTCCATCGGCTCCAGGGTGGATGTGCGTTATTCGTGCTAGTGCCCACTTGAAAGGTGGTAGGCATTCGTCCTTGATGAGCACCAGCTGTCCCACAGACGGTTAGTTTTTTTCTTCAAACCATTTATTTCCACATTGAAGAGATTGTAAGTAGAATTTTTGCCATTTTGTCCAGAAATCCTCGACCATGCGCCGAAGGAGTTGCCAGCGCAACAGTCGGGAAAACTTCTCTTCGGCAAGGGACGGCTCCTTGGATGCAGCCGAAAATAAGGTACGAAGCTCTCTATCCGCTCCGACAAGGTAGTTCCGCAGTCGCTGTATAAGGTATTACTGATGTCTTGTCGTCTGGCAAAGCAACGATAGGCTGCGAGGAAGCTCTGGGTTGAACAGTCGGTAGCAAGCTCCAAATGAAGGGCTGAAGTAGCTAGACAAACAAGCAGAATGAGATAACATTTGTAGGTCCTACCAGCACGTCCCCGAACTGTTCGGAGGTAAAAGGGTCCAGCGGAGTCTACTCCGGCGTGTAGAAAAGGGCGGGATGGAAGAACGCGCGGAGGTGGCAGTTGACCAATGAGTTGCTGGCTTGAGATATTTCGCTGTATCGCACACACCATACATCGACGAATGAAGGACCGGACCGGGACGCGGCCGCCAACGATCCAGAACCGCTTCCGAATGGACGCCAAGGTAAGTTGAGTCCCTCCATGTAAAGTTAATCGGTGATGAGCCGGGTTAGAGTGGAGTTTTTCGGTAGGATGAGAGGGTGCCTCTCGTCCCAATCGAGGTTGGCAAATCGAAGTCGACCAGTGACCCGCAGAAATCCGTTGCCATGAAGAAAGGGTGTGAGTCGATGAAGTGGGCTGAACCGTGGAAGAACGCTTTCTCGTTTAAGAAGGATGACTTCTTTAACGAAGTGAATCTGTTGGCACTCATGAACCCAAAACATAAGAGAACTTTCAATTTCTTCCGGCGATAAAATGCCTGAAATAGAATCACGATTGCTTTTCATGAAAACTCGACTACACCAAGCAGTTATTTTTAACAGCTTGTTCAAGGACGAATATTTATTTTTTAGGTCCCAGCCCGCCTCGGTGATGGTTGAGGTGTTTGAAGTTGGATTAGAACGCTTCTCCAGGTCCATCTCGTCGCCTGAGGGTGGTCGTAATGAGGGCCATTGGGACGGAGGGAATCGTAGCCATTCCGGACCAGACCACCAAAGAGTTTCTCTGTAATTTTCGAAGAGAAAGCCCAAGTGAAGCCAGGTCTGCTGGGTTTTCTGGCCCCGGAACGTAGTGCCAATGAGCGCCAAGGAGTTCATGGATCTCAGTCACGGGATTACGAACGAAGTCCTTCCACTTAGAGGGATGACTGGAGATCCAGGAGAGGGTCAGTCACTGTTGAGTCGCTCCAGAGATGGACAGAAGATGGCTGATCTATAACGTTGTTTGAACGCGTTTCACCAACCGAACTAAAAGCACCGCGGCGCACAATTCGAGACGCGGGATCGTAACGCGTTTAAAAGGCGACACTTTAGTTTTAGAGATAACCAACGAAACCCGCACTTGGTTATTTAAACATACGCGTATATAAAGAACCGCGCCAAATGCGCTCATAGACGCGTCGGCGAAACCGTGTATCTCGACCGAATGGGAGTCACCGGAAATACCGAGCTACCTGGGCACGCGAATAGACGAAATACCGCGGAAGTCATTAAGGAAATTTTTCCATTGAAGTTCGAGGTCGTGCGGTAAGTTATCGTCCCGGTCGAGATTAAGAGTCCAGAGGTCTTGCATGAAAATCTTTGCTACAATCAGGACCGGAGCAAGCCATCCGAGTGGATCGAATAAACGGGCGATGAATGATAAAATTCCGCGCTTAGTAAACTTTTTAGCGTTGTTAAATGATGTTGTAATGTTAAATACGAAATTGTGGTCCGAATTATTCCATAATAGTCCCAATGCGCGAGGAGAATTTTCGTCAGCCACATCGAACATGTTGGACTTCGATGGAACTTCCGGCGGTAAATGACGAAAAGCATTGGGGTTGTTGGTAATCAATTTACGCGCAGTAAAACAACCCGCGTTTAGTGCTTGATTTAGTTGGGAAATAATTTCCTGAACTTCGTCAATGTTATCGGCGCCTGAGGTTATATCGTCCACATAGGTATCGCGAAGAAGAACCGCGGAACCAAGCGGCTGCGCGTTGCGGTTTTCTTCGGCTAATTGCTTCTTGATTGTTATCACTAGAGTATTCCAAGTAGACGTCGTCATCTTCAGAGTCATCATTCAAATCAATTACAAATTGATCGCTCAGTTCGTCCATAATCTTCTCTTTTCGGATGTATTCTTTTTCTATTTCTTCTACATGGCGACATATTGCTGTCCATTCTTCAGTTGTCACATTATTAAATTCTCCTCTACCTAATACTTCATCATTCTTTAAATTAAACGTTAAATTTCTTGAAGCTAGTAGGTTTTTGACGATACCCCAAATCTTTTCGATGGGATTTAGTTCTGGGTGGTATGGTGGTAATCGCGAGGGCCTCCTCGCAGCCTATCGTTGCCTTGCCGGACGACAAGGCATCAGTAATACCTTATACAGCGACTGCGGAACTACCTTGTCGGAGCGGATAGAGAGCTTCGTACCTTATTTTTGGCTGCATCCAAGGAGCAGTCCCTTGTCGAAGAGAAGTTTTCCCGACTGTCGCGCTGGCAACTCCTTCGGCGCATGGTCGAGGATTTCTGGACAAAATGGCAAAAATTCTACTTACAATCTCTTCAATGTGGAAATAAATGGTTTGAAGAAAAAAACTTACCGCCTGTGGGACAGCTGGTGCTCATCAAGGACGAATGCCTACCACCTTTCAAGTGGGCACTAGCACGAATAACGCACATCCACCCTGGAGCCGATGGACGCGAGAGAATCGTTACGTTAAAGACCGCTTTTTCCACGCTTACTCGATCGATCGTGAAATTATGCGCATTACCGGACACGGAAGTAACGCCTTAACTTGTTTCTGTATTTTCATTTATTTTGTATTTCGTGTTGCCTACATGTAGGCAACGCCCGGGGAAATGTTTAAAGTTTAAGTAGTTCAATTTCATTTTTAATTTTCTTTCTTTTTATTACGTATGTTTTCAATTGTTTATTCTGTATTTGTTATTTCATTTTAGATTCGTTTTATTGTTAATTTTATTTTTCGTATGTGCTGTATATTTATTTTCATGTATCATAACAAGTTCTCCTTTCTTTTTATATCCCCCAAATTTATTTTAACCCGGTTGCAGTATTTACGTACGTTACACGTAAGTAACGGAGTACTTAAGTAACGCTGTACTGATACTTACCAGTATCAGTATATTGGTATATACCGGAAAATGTACTTGTAATCTTCTATCTTGTTCGATTTGTCGAAGGCTTGGTGATGGAAATATGTAAGACGCCTGAACACGTCTACGGACACTACTTCCCCTGCTTCTACTAGATCCAGCTCGATCAGCATTCCCACTGCCTTGGGAAACGTCCAAGTGATGGCCGGTTCTCGGTCGTAAATTGTATGGAGATAGAAGCCCCTGTTGGTTCTTCCGGAACGGAACCTAGAGAACCCCCTCTTTACAAACATGTATTTGACTCTTGTCGTCGTAAAGAATAATGGGAAACTCCACCACTCGCCGATGAGGTACGATCTAAACCTCCACTTTGTGATCCTACATGTAAACTTCCACTTCGTGACCCTTCACGTGAATGTAATTCTTCATGTAAACTTCTTACTGATCCCTCATATGAACGTAATCCATGTAAGCTACCGCTATCTTCCTGAAAACGACGTGGTACTGCATGTACTTCAGCCGTTACTACTTGTTCATATGAACGCAGTGGTACTTCTAGTGAAGAACTCGAGGAAGTTTCATCATATAATGGGACAATGGTTCTGTGCGTACGTTGTAAGCTTGGTAGTGGTGTCGGTTGTACAACAGAGCGAGGCTTGTCGGCACACAGGACGAAAAGTTCGTAAAACACCTCTACGAACACATACCACAAAGCACGAACCCCACTGGTTATTCCATTGATGATGACTCTTCCCGACGATTTAAAACATACAATAACGATAGAGAAAATTCTCGGAGCCATGGTTTAATCAGTAAAAACAAAATCAGTAACGCGTAAGGAACGCTGCAGTATATACGTTGCAGCGTACTTTAAAAATGGAAGAATGAACAAAAAAAAATAAGTAAATTTTAATATAATATAGGTACTTATTTAATTAAAGTCATGAAATTATTTTGTTTATAGGTCAATGTTTAGACCGAGTTGCAGAGACAACAGATATTTCGCGAACTACTGTAGAAAGAATTATAAAAGAAAAAGCGGATAAAGAAAATCAAGAGAAGTCCGTGGTTAAACTACCAAAAACTTCCCCGAAATCAACTGTTGACAACTTTGGAGAAGAAGCAATTCGAAGAATAATTTACAACTTTCCTACCATTAAAAAAAAAAACGGCCTACTATAAAAGCAATTTTTAATAAAATCCAGGATGATGAAACCATTCAATTTACAGGAAAATTATCATCTTTTCGAACATTATTGCTAAAGATGGGATTCCGGTATGTCTTTTCAATTGTTATTCTTATCTATTTCTAACATAACTCTTAAAGGTGGAAAAGAACAACAGATAATCCTAGAACTTTGATGGAGAGGTCTGACATCAAAGAACAACGATCATCTTTTATTAGAATGTTGGCCACTTATCGTGCACAAGGTCGTCATATTGTATATACAGGTAAAATTGACATCATACAAACATCTATACGATTGTATCATTCTCATTATTTTTAGACGAAACTTATATACAGGCTGGCCATACAACTCCATTTGCGTGGACAGATAACTCTGAATAGGGATTAAGATCACCCATATCAAAAGGAAAGAGGTTAATAATAGTTCATGCTGGATTTAAGGGAGATTTTGTGAAGAATGCCTTGCTAACATTCAAATCGGGTCAAAAAAGTGGGGATTACCATGATGAGATGAATTACGCAAATTATACAAAGTGGTTGGACGAGTATTTGATTCCTAGTTTGTCAAAAAAATCAGTGGTTGTAGTAACCAACCCCAGCTATCACAATGTGTTGGCAGTTAAACATCCCACAAGCGCTAGTAAGAAAATAGAAATGACTCAGTGGCTTGATGAGAGAAACATAAGGTATGACACAGACTTTCCAAAACCGGAACTCTACAAGTTAATAAAATTACACAAACCTCAACATGTCCAATACCAAATTGATGATACATTCTGAAGGCATGGTCACTCACAATCAGTCCTACGATTACCACCATACCACCCAGAACTAAATCCCATCGAAAAGATTTGGGGTATCGTCAAAAACATAGTAGCTTTAAGAAATTTAACGTTTAATTTAAAGGATGTTGAAGTATTAGCTAGAGAAGAATTTAATAATGTGACAACTGAAGAATGGGCAGCAATATGTCGCCATGTAGAAGAAATAGAAAAAGAATACATCCGAAAAGAGAAGATTATGGACGAACTGAGCGATCAATTTGTAATTGATTTGAATGATGACTCTGAAGATGACGACGTCTACTTAGAGTACTCTAGTGATGACAATCAAGAAGCAATTAGCCGAAGAAAACCGCAACGCGCAGCCGCTCGGTTCCGCGGTTCTTCTTCGCGATACCTACGTGGACGATATAATCTCAGGCGCCTATAACATTGACGACGTTCAGGAAATTATTTTCCAACTAAATCAAGCATTAAACGCGGGTTGTTTTGCTGCGCGTAAATGGATTACCAACAATCCCGATGCTCTTCGTCATTTACCACCGGAAGTTCCATCGAAGTCCAACATGTTCGATGTTGCTGACGAAAATTCTCCTCGCGTACTGGGACTATTATGGAATAATTCGGACGACAATTTCGTATTTAACTTTACATTATTTAACAACGCTAAAGAATTTACTAAGCGCGGAGTTTTATCATTCATCGCCCGTTTATTCGATCCACTCGGATGGCTTACTCCGGTCCTGATTGTAGCAAAAATTTTCATGCAAGACCTCTGGACTCGTAATCTCGACTGGGACGATAACTTACCACACGACCTCGAACCTCAATGGAAAATTTTCCTTAGCGACTTCCGCGGTGTTTCTTCGATTCGCGTGCCCAGGTGGCTCGGTATTTCCACGAAATATCTGTTGCCTCTGCAACTCGGTCTAACAATTGATCTATAAACAAAATAATTTCATGACATTAATTAAATAAGTACCTATATTATATTAAAATTTACTTATTTTTTTTTGTTCATTCTTCCATTTTTAAAGTACGCTGCAACGTATATACTGCAGCGTTCCTTACGCGTTACTGATTTTGTTTTTACTGATTAAACCATGGCTCCGAGAATTTTCTCTATCGTTATTGTATGTTCTAAATCGTCGGGAAGAGTCATCATCAATGGAATAACCAGTGGGGTTCGTGCTTTGTGGTATGTGTTCGTAGAGGTGTTTTACGAACTTTTCGTCCTGTGTGCCGACAAGCCTCGCTCTGTTGTACAACCGACACCACTACCAAGCTTACAACGTACGCACAGAACCATTGTCCCATTATATGATGAAACTTCCTCGAGTTCTTCACTAGAAGTACCACTGCGTTCATATGAACAAGTAGTAACGGCTGAAGTACATGCAGTACCACGTCGTTTTCAGGAGGATAGCGGTAGCTTACATGGATTACGTTCATATGAGGGATCAGTAAGAAGTTTACATGAAGAATTACATTCACGTGAAGGGTCACGAAGTGGAAGTTTACATGTAGGATCACAAAGTGGAGGTTTAGATCGTACCTCATCGGCGAGTGGTGGAGTTTCCCATTATTCTTTACGACGACAAGAGTCAAATACATGTTTGTAAAGAGGGGGTTCTCTAGGTTCCGTTCCGGAAGAACCAACAGGGGCTTCTATCTCCATACAATTTACGACCGAGAACCGGCCATCACTTGGACGTTTCCCAAGGCAGTGGGAATGCTGATCGAGCTGGATCTAGTAGAAGCAGGGGAAGTAGTGTCCGTAGACGTGTTCAGGCGTCTTACATATTTCCATCACCAAGCCTTCGACAAATCGAACAAGATAGAAGATTACAAGTACATTTTCCGGTATATACCAGTATACTGATACTGGTAAGTATCAGTACAGCGTTACTTAAGTACTCCGTTACTTACGTGTAACGTACGTAAATACTGCAACCGGGTTAAAATAAATTTGGGGGATATAAAAAGAAAGGAGAACTTGTTATGATACATGAAAATAAATATACAGCACATACGAACAATAAAATTAACAATAAAACGAATCTAAAATGAAATAACAAATACAGAATAAACAATTGAAAACATACGTAATAAAAAGAAAGAAAATTAAAAATGAAATTGAACTACTTAAACTTTAAACATTTCCCCCGGGCGTTGCCTACATGTAGGCAACACGAAATACAAAATAAATGAAAATACAGAAACAAGTTAAGGTGTTACTTCCGTGTCCGGTAATGCGCATAATTTCACGATCGATCGAGTAAGCGTGGAAGAAGCGGTCTTTAACGTAACGATTCTCTCGCGTCCATCGGCTCCAGGGTGGATGTGCGTTATTCGTGCTAGTGCCCACTTGAAAGGTGGTAGGCATTCGTCCTTGATGAGCACCAGCTGTCCCACAGACGGTTAGTTTTTTTCTTCAAACCATTTATTTCCACATTGAAGAGATTGTAAGTAGAATTTTTGCCATTTTGTCCAGAAATCCTCGACCATGCGCCGAAGGAGTTGCCAGCGCAACAGTCGGGAAAACTTCTCTTCGGCAAGGGACGGCTCCTTGGATGCAGCCGAAAATAAGGTACGAAGCTCTCTATCCGCTCCGACAAGGTAGTTCCGCAGTCGCTGTATAAGGTATTACTGATGTCTTGTCGTCTGGCAAAGCAACGATAGGCTGCGAGGAAGCTCTGGGTTGAACAGTCGGTAGCAAGCTCCAAATGAAGGGCTGAAGTAGCTAGACAAACAAGCAGAATGAGATAACATTTGTAGGTCCTACCAGCACGTCCCCGAACTGTTCGGAGGTAAAAGGGTCCAGCGGAGTCTACTCCGGCGTGTAGAAAAGGGCGGGATGGAAGAACGCGCGGAGGTGGCAGTTGACCAATGAGTTGCTGGCTTGAGATATTTCGCTGTATCGCACACACCATACATCGACGAATGAAGGACCGGACCGGGACGCGGCCGCCAACGATCCAGAACCGCTTCCGAATGGACGCCAAGGTAAGTTGAGTCCCTCCATGTAAAGTTAATCGGTGATGAGCCGGGTTAGAGTGGAGTTTTTCGGTAGGATGAGAGGGTGCCTCTCGTCCCAATCGAGGTTGGCAAATCGAAGTCGACCAGTGACCCGCAGAAATCCGTTGCCATGAAGAAAGGGTGTGAGTCGATGAAGTGGGCTGAACCGTGGAAGAACGCTTTCTCGTTTAAGAAGGATGACTTCTTTAACGAAGTGAATCTGTTGGCACTCATGAACCCAAAACATAAGAGAACTTTCAATTTCTTCCGGCGATAAAATGCCTGAAATAGAATCACGATTGCTTTTCATGAAAACTCGACTACACCAAGCAGTTATTTTTAACAGCTTGTTCAAGGACGAATATTTATTTTTTAGGTCCCAGCCCGCCTCGGTGATGGTTGAGGTGTTTGAAGTTGGATTAGAACGCTTCTCCAGGTCCATCTCGTCGCCTGAGGGTGGTCGTAATGAGGGCCATTGGGACGGAGGGAATCGTAGCCATTCCGGACCAGACCACCAAAGAGTTTCTCTGTAATTTTCGAAGAGAAAGCCCAAGTGAAGCCAGGTCTGCTGGGTTTTCTGGCCCCGGAACGTAGTGCCAATGAGCGCCAAGGAGTTCATGGATCTCAGTCACGGGATTACGAACGAAGTCCTTCCACTTAGAGGGATGACTGGAGATCCAGGAGAGGGTCAGTCACTGTTGAGTCGCTCCAGAGATGGACAGAAGATGGCTGATCTATAACGTTGTTTGAACGCGTTTCACCAACCGAACTAAAAGCACCGCGGCGCACAATTCGAGACGCGGGATCGTAACGCGTTTAAAAGGCGACACTTTAGTTTTAGAGATAACCAACGAAACCCGCACTTGGTTATTTAAACATACGCGTATATAAAGAACCGCGCCAAATGCGCTCATAGACGCGTCGGCGAAACCGTGTATCTCGACCGAATGGGAGTCACCGGAAATACCGAGCTACCTGGGCACGCGAATAGACGAAATACCGCGGAAGTCATTAAGGAAATTTTTCCATTGAAGTTCGAGGTCGTGCGGTAAGTTATCGTCCCGGTCGAGATTAAGAGTCCAGAGGTCTTGCATGAAAATCTTTGCTACAATCAGGACCGGAGCAAGCCATCCGAGTGGATCGAATAAACGGGCGATGAATGATAAAATTCCGCGCTTAGTAAACTTTTTAGCGTTGTTAAATGATGTTGTAATGTTAAATACGAAATTGTGGTCCGAATTATTCCATAATAGTCCCAATGCGCGAGGAGAATTTTCGTCAGCCACATCGAACATGTTGGACTTCGATGGAACTTCCGGCGGTAAATGACGAAAAGCATTGGGGTTGTTGGTAATCAATTTACGCGCAGTAAAACAACCCGCGTTTAGTGCTTGATTTAGTTGGGAAATAATTTCCTGAACTTCGTCAATGTTATCGGCGCCTGAGGTTATATCGTCCACATAGGTATCGCGAAGAAGAACCGCGGAACCAAGCGGCTGCGCGTTGCGGTTTTCTTCGGCTAATTGCTTCTTGATTGTTATCACTAGAGTATTCCAAGTAGACGTCGTCATCTTCAGAGTCATCATTCAAATCAATTACAAATTGATCGCTCAGTTCGTCCATAATCTTCTCTTTTCGGATGTATTCTTTTTCTATTTCTTCTACATGGCGACATATTGCTGTCCATTCTTCAGTTGTCACATTATTAAATTCTCCTCTACCTAATACTTCATCATTCTTTAAATTAAACGTTAAATTTCTTGAAGCTAGTAGGTTTTTGACGATACCCCAAATCTTTTCGATGGGATTTAGTTCTGGGTGGTATGGTGGTAATCGCGAGGGCCTCCTCGCAGCCTATCGTTGCCTTGCCGGACGACAAGGCATCAGTAATACCTTATACAGCGACTGCGGAACTACCTTGTCGGAGCGGATAGAGAGCTTCGTACCTTATTTTTGGCTGCATCCAAGGAGCAGTCCCTTGTCGAAGAGAAGTTTTCCCGACTGTCGCGCTGGCAACTCCTTCGGCGCATGGTCGAGGATTTCTGGACAAAATGGCAAAAATTCTACTTACAATCTCTTCAATGTGGAAATAAATGGTTTGAAGAAAAAAACTTACCGCCTGTGGGACAGCTGGTGCTCATCAAGGACGAATGCCTACCACCTTTCAAGTGGGCACTAGCACGAATAACGCACATCCACCCTGGAGCCGATGGACGCGAGAGAATCGTTACGTTAAAGACCGCTTTTTCCACGCTTACTCGATCGATCGTGAAATTATGCGCATTACCGGACACGGAAGTAACGCCTTAACTTGTTTCTGTATTTTCATTTATTTTGTATTTCGTGTTGCCTACATGTAGGCAACGCCCGGGGAAATGTTTAAAGTTTAAGTAGTTCAATTTCATTTTTAATTTTCTTTCTTTTTATTACGTATGTTTTCAATTGTTTATTCTGTATTTGTTATTTCATTTTAGATTCGTTTTATTGTTAATTTTATTTTTCGTATGTGCTGTATATTTATTTTCATGTATCATAACAAGTTCTCCTTTCTTTTTATATCCCCCAAATTTATTTTAACCCGGTTGCAGTATTTACGTACGTTACACGTAAGTAACGGAGTACTTAAGTAACGCTGTACTGATACTTACCAGTATCAGTATATTGGTATATACCGGAAAATGTACTTGTAATCTTCTATCTTGTTCGATTTGTCGAAGGCTTGGTGATGGAAATATGTAAGACGCCTGAACACGTCTACGGACACTACTTCCCCTGCTTCTACTAGATCCAGCTCGATCAGCATTCCCACTGCCTTGGGAAACGTCCAAGTGATGGCCGGTTCTCGGTCGTAAATTGTATGGAGATAGAAGCCCCTGTTGGTTCTTCCGGAACGGAACCTAGAGAACCCCCTCTTTACAAACATGTATTTGACTCTTGTCGTCGTAAAGAATAATGGGAAACTCCACCACTCGCCGATGAGGTACGATCTAAACCTCCACTTTGTGATCCTACATGTAAACTTCCACTTCGTGACCCTTCACGTGAATGTAATTCTTCATGTAAACTTCTTACTGATCCCTCATATGAACGTAATCCATGTAAGCTACCGCTATCTTCCTGAAAACGACGTGGTACTGCATGTACTTCAGCCGTTACTACTTGTTCATATGAACGCAGTGGTACTTCTAGTGAAGAACTCGAGGAAGTTTCATCATATAATGGGACAATGGTTCTGTGCGTACGTTGTAAGCTTGGTAGTGGTGTCGGTTGTACAACAGAGCGAGGCTTGTCGGCACACAGGACGAAAAGTTCGTAAAACACCTCTACGAACACATACCACAAAGCACGAACCCCACTGGTTATTCCATTGATGATGACTCTTCCCGACGATTTAAAACATACAATAACGATAGAGAAAATTCTCGGAGCCATGGTTTAATCAGTAAAAACAAAATCAGTAACGCGTAAGGAACGCTGCAGTATATACGTTGCAGCGTACTTTAAAAATGGAAGAATGAACAAAAAAAAATAAGTAAATTTTAATATAATATAGGTACTTATTTAATTAAAGTCATGAAATTATTTTGTTTATAGGTCAATGTTTAGACCGAGTTGCAGAGACAACAGATATTTCGCGAACTACTGTAGAAAGAATTATAAAAGAAAAAGCGGATAAAGAAAATCAAGAGAAGTCCGTGGTTAAACTACCAAAAACTTCCCCGAAATCAACTGTTGACAACTTTGGAGAAGAAGCAATTCGAAGAATAATTTACAACTTTCCTACCATTAAAAAAAAAAACGGCCTACTATAAAAGCAATTTTTAATAAAATCCAGGATGATGAAACCATTCAATTTACAGGAAAATTATCATCTTTTCGAACATTATTGCTAAAGATGGGATTCCGGTATGTCTTTTCAATTGTTATTCTTATCTATTTCTAACATAACTCTTAAAGGTGGAAAAGAACAACAGATAATCCTAGAACTTTGATGGAGAGGTCTGACATCAAAGAACAACGATCATCTTTTATTAGAATGTTGGCCACTTATCGTGCACAAGGTCGTCATATTGTATATACAGGTAAAATTGACATCATACAAACATCTATACGATTGTATCATTCTCATTATTTTTAGACGAAACTTATATACAGGCTGGCCATACAACTCCATTTGCGTGGACAGATAACTCTGAATAGGGATTAAGATCACCCATATCAAAAGGAAAGAGGTTAATAATAGTTCATGCTGGATTTAAGGGAGATTTTGTGAAGAATGCCTTGCTAACATTCAAATCGGGTCAAAAAAGTGGGGATTACCATGATGAGATGAATTACGCAAATTATACAAAGTGGTTGGACGAGTATTTGATTCCTAGTTTGTCAAAAAAATCAGTGGTTGTAGTAACCAACCCCAGCTATCACAATGTGTTGGCAGTTAAACATCCCACAAGCGCTAGTAAGAAAATAGAAATGACTCAGTGGCTTGATGAGAGAAACATAAGGTATGACACAGACTTTCCAAAACCGGAACTCTACAAGTTAATAAAATTACACAAACCTCAACATGTCCAATACCAAATTGATGATACATTCTGAAGGCATGGTCACTCACAATCAGTCCTACGATTACCACCATACCACCCAGAACTAAATCCCATCGAAAAGATTTGGGGTATCGTCAAAAACATAGTAGCTTTAAGAAATTTAACGTTTAATTTAAAGGATGTTGAAGTATTAGCTAGAGAAGAATTTAATAATGTGACAACTGAAGAATGGGCAGCAATATGTCGCCATGTAGAAGAAATAGAAAAAGAATACATCCGAAAAGAGAAGATTATGGACGAACTGAGCGATCAATTTGTAATTGATTTGAATGATGACTCTGAAGATGACGACGTCTACTTAGAGTACTCTAGTGATGACAATCAAGAAGCAATTAGCCGAAGAAAACCGCAACGCGCAGCCGCTCGGTTCCGCGGTTCTTCTTCGCGATACCTACGTGGACGATATAATCTCAGGCGCCTATAACATTGACGACGTTCAGGAAATTATTTTCCAACTAAATCAAGCATTAAACGCGGGTTGTTTTGCTGCGCGTAAATGGATTACCAACAATCCCGATGCTCTTCGTCATTTACCACCGGAAGTTCCATCGAAGTCCAACATGTTCGATGTTGCTGACGAAAATTCTCCTCGCGTACTGGGACTATTATGGAATAATTCGGACGACAATTTCGTATTTAACTTTACATTATTTAACAACGCTAAAGAATTTACTAAGCGCGGAGTTTTATCATTCATCGCCCGTTTATTCGATCCACTCGGATGGCTTACTCCGGTCCTGATTGTAGCAAAAATTTTCATGCAAGACCTCTGGACTCGTAATCTCGACTGGGACGATAACTTACCACACGACCTCGAACCTCAATGGAAAATTTTCCTTAGCGACTTCCGCGGTGTTTCTTCGATTCGCGTGCCCAGGTGGCTCGGTATTTCCACGAAATATCTGTTGCCTCTGCAACTCGGTCTAACAATTGATCTATAAACAAAATAATTTCATGACATTAATTAAATAAGTACCTATATTATATTAAAATTTACTTATTTTTTTTTGTTCATTCTTCCATTTTTAAAGTACGCTGCAACGTATATACTGCAGCGTTCCTTACGCGTTACTGATTTTGTTTTTACTGATTAAACCATGGCTCCGAGAATTTTCTCTATCGTTATTGTATGTTCTAAATCGTCGGGAAGAGTCATCATCAATGGAATAACCAGTGGGGTTCGTGCTTTGTGGTATGTGTTCGTAGAGGTGTTTTACGAACTTTTCGTCCTGTGTGCCGACAAGCCTCGCTCTGTTGTACAACCGACACCACTACCAAGCTTACAACGTACGCACAGAACCATTGTCCCATTATATGATGAAACTTCCTCGAGTTCTTCACTAGAAGTACCACTGCGTTCATATGAACAAGTAGTAACGGCTGAAGTACATGCAGTACCACGTCGTTTTCAGGAAGATAGCGGTAGCTTACATGGATTACGTTCATATGAGGGATCAGTAAGAAGTTTACATGAAGAATTACATTCACGTGAAGGGTCACGAAGTGGAAGTTTACATGTAGGATCACAAAGTGGAGGTTTAGATCGTACCTCATCGGCGAGTGGTGGAGTTTCTCATTATTCTTTACGACGACAAGAGTCAAATACATGTTTGTAAAGAGGGGGTTCTCTAGGTTCCGTTCCGGAAGAACCAACAGGGGCTTCTATCTCCATACAATTTACGACCGAGAACCGGCCATCACTTGGACGTTTCCCAAGGCAGTGGGAATGCTGATCGAGCTGGATCTAGTAGAAGCAGGGGAAGTAGTGTCCGTAGACGTGTTCAGGCGTCTTACATATTTCCATCACCAAGCCTTCGACAAATCGAACAAGATAGAAGATTACAAGTACATTTTCCAGTATATACCAGTATACTGATACTGGTAAGTATCAGTACAGCGTTACTTAAGTACTCTGTTACTTACGTGTAACGTACGTAAATACTGCAACCGGGTTAAAATAAATTTGGGGGATATAAAAAGAAAGGAGAACTTGTTATGATACATGAAAATAAATATACAGCACATACGAACAATAAAATTAACAATAAAACGAATCTAAAATGAAATAACAAATACAGAATGAACAATTGAAAACATACGTAATAAAAAGAAAGAAAATTAAAAATGAAATTGAACTACTTAAACTTTAAACATTTCCCCCGGGCGTTGCCTACATGTAGGCAACACGAAATACAAAATAAATGAAAATACAGAAACAAGTTAAGGTGTTACTTCCGTGTCCGGTAATGCGCATAATTTCACGATCGATCGAGTAAGCGTGGAAGAAGCGGTCTTTAACGTAACGATTCTCTCGCGTCCATCGGCTCCAGGGTGGATGTGCGTTATTCGTGCTAGTGCCCACTTGAAAGGTGGTAGGCATTCGTCCTTGATGAGCACCAGCTGTCCCACAGACGGTTAGTTTTTTTCTTCAAACCATTTATTTCCACATTGAAGAGATTGTAAGTAGAATTTTTGCCATTTTGTCCAGAAATCCTCGACCATGCGCCGAAGGAGTTGCCAGCGCAACAGTCGGGAAAACTTCTCTTCGGCAAGGGACGGCTCCTTGGATGCAGCCGAAAATAAGGTACGAAGCTCTCTATCCGCTCCGACAAGGTAGTTCCGCAGTCGCTGTATAAGGTATTACTGATGTCTTGTCGTCTGGCAAAGCAACGATAGGCTGCGAGGAAGCTCTGGGTTGAACAGTCGGTAGCAAGCTCCAAATGAAGGGCTGAAGTAGCTAGACAAACAAGCAGAATGAGATAACATTTGTAGGTCCTACCAGCACGTCCCCGAACTGTTCGGAGGTAAAAGGGTCCAGCGGAGTCTACTCCGGCGTGTAGAAAAGGGCGGGATGGAAGAACGCGCGGAGGTGGCAGTTGACCAATGAGTTGCTGGCTTGAGATATTTCGCTGTATCGCACACACCATACATCGACGAATGAAGGACCGGACCGGGACGCGGCCGCCAACGATCCAGAACCGCTTCCGAATGGACGCCAAGGTAAGTTGAGTCCCTCCATGTAAAGTTAATCGGTGATGAGCCGGGTTAGAGTGGAGTTTTTCGGTAGGATGAGAGGGTGCCTCTCGTCCCAATCGAGGTTGGCAAATCGAAGTCGACCAGTGACCCGCAGAAATCCGTTGCCATGAAGAAAGGGTGTGAGTCGATGAAGTGGGCTGAACCGTGGAAGAACGCTTTCTCGTTTAAGAAGGATGACTTCTTTAACGAAGTGAATCTGTTGGCACTCATGAACCCAAAACATAAGAGAACTTTCAATTTCTTCCGGCGATAAAATGCCTGAAATAGAATCACGATTGCTTTTCATGAAAACTCGACTACACCAAGCAGTTATTTTTAACAGCTTGTTCAAGGACGAATATTTATTTTTTAGGTCCCAGCCCGCCTCGGTGATGGTTGAGGTGTTTGAAGTTGGATTAGAACGCTTCTCCAGGTCCATCTCGTCGCCTGAGGGTGGTCGTAATGAGGGCCATTGGGACGGAGGGAATCGTAGCCATTCCGGACCAGACCACCAAAGAGTTTCTCTGTAATTTTCGAAGAGAAAGCCCAAGTGAAGCCAGGTCTGCTGGGTTTTCTGGCCCCGGAACGTAGTGCCAATGAGCGCCAAGGAGTTCATGGATCTCAGTCACGGGATTACGAACGAAGTCCTTCCACTTAGAGGGATGACTGGAGATCCAGGAGAGGGTCAGTCACTGTTGAGTCGCTCCAGAGATGGACAGAAGATGGCTGATCTATAACGTTGTTTGAACGCGTTTCACCAACCGAACTAAAAGCACCGCGGCGCACAATTCGAGACGCGGGATCGTAACGCGTTTAAAAGGCGACACTTTAGTTTTAGAGATAACCAACGAAACCCGCACTTGGTTATTTAAACATACGCGTATATAAAGAACCGCGCCAAATGCGCTCATAGACGCGTCGGCGAAACCGTGTATCTCGACCGAATGGGAGTCACCGGAAATACCGAGCTACCTGGGCACGCGAATAGACGAAATACCGCGGAAGTCATTAAGGAAATTTTTCCATTGAAGTTCGAGGTCGTGCGGTAAGTTATCGTCCCGGTCGAGATTAAGAGTCCAGAGGTCTTGCATGAAAATCTTTGCTACAATCAGGACCGGAGCAAGCCATCCGAGTGGATCGAATAAACGGGCGATGAATGATAAAATTCCGCGCTTAGTAAACTTTTTAGCGTTGTTAAATGATGTTGTAATGTTAAATACGAAATTGTGGTCCGAATTATTCCATAATAGTCCCAATGCGCGAGGAGAATTTTCGTCAGCCACATCGAACATGTTGGACTTCGATGGAACTTCCGGCGGTAAATGACGAAAAGCATTGGGGTTGTTGGTAATCAATTTACGCGCAGTAAAACAACCCGCGTTTAGTGCTTGATTTAGTTGGGAAATAATTTCCTGAACTTCGTCAATGTTATCGGCGCCTGAGGTTATATCGTCCACATAGGTATCGCGAAGAAGAACCGCGGAACCAAGCGGCTGCGCGTTGCGGTTTTCTTCGGCTAATTGCTTCTTGATTGTTATCACTAGAGTATTCCAAGTAGACGTCGTCATCTTCAGAGTCATCATTCAAATCAATTACAAATTGATCGCTCAGTTCGTCCATAATCTTCTCTTTTCGGATGTATTCTTTTTCTATTTCTTCTACATGGCGACATATTGCTGTCCATTCTTCAGTTGTCACATTATTAAATTCTCCTCTACCTAATACTTCATCATTCTTTAAATTAAACGTTAAATTTCTTGAAGCTAGTAGGTTTTTGACGATACCCCAAATCTTTTCGATGGGATTTAGTTCTGGGTGGTATGGTGGTAATCGCGAGGGCCTCCTCGCAGCCTATCGTTGCCTTGCCGGACGACAAGGCATCAGTAATACCTTATACAGCGACTGCGGAACTACCTTGTCGGAGCGGATAGAGAGCTTCGTACCTTATTTTTGGCTGCATCCAAGGAGCAGTCCCTTGTCGAAGAGAAGTTTTCCCGACTGTCGCGCTGGCAACTCCTTCGGCGCATGGTCGAGGATTTCTGGACAAAATGGCAAAAATTCTACTTACAATCTCTTCAATGTGGAAATAAATGGTTTGAAGAAAAAAACTTACCGCCTGTGGGACAGCTGGTGCTCATCAAGGACGAATGCCTACCACCTTTCAAGTGGGCACTAGCACGAATAACGCACATCCACCCTGGAGCCGATGGACGCGAGAGAATCGTTACGTTAAAGACCGCTTTTTCCACGCTTACTCGATCGATCGTGAAATTATGCGCATTACCGGACACGGAAGTAACGCCTTAACTTGTTTCTGTATTTTCATTTATTTTGTATTTCGTGTTGCCTACATGTAGGCAACGCCCGGGGAAATGTTTAAAGTTTAAGTAGTTCAATTTCATTTTTAATTTTCTTTCTTTTTATTACGTATGTTTTCAATTGTTTATTCTGTATTTGTTATTTCATTTTAGATTCGTTTTATTGTTAATTTTATTTTTCGTATGTGCTGTATATTTATTTTCATGTATCATAACAAGTTCTCCTTTCTTTTTATATCCCCCAAATTTATTTTAACCCGGTTGCAGTATTTACGTACGTTACACGTAAGTAACGGAGTACTTAAGTAACGCTGTACTGATACTTACCAGTATCAGTATATTGGTATATACCGGAAAATGTACTTGTAATCTTCTATCTTGTTCGATTTGTCGAAGGCTTGGTGATGGAAATATGTAAGACGCCTGAACACGTCTACGGACACTACTTCCCCTGCTTCTACTAGATCCAGCTCGATCAGCATTCCCACTGCCTTGGGAAACGTCCAAGTGATGGCCGGTTCTCGGTCGTAAATTGTATGGAGATAGAAGCCCCTGTTGGTTCTTCCGGAACGGAACCTAGAGAACCCCCTCTTTACAAACATGTATTTGACTCTTGTCGTCGTAAAGAATAATGGGAAACTCCACCACTCGCCGATGAGGTACGATCTAAACCTCCACTTTGTGATCCTACATGTAAACTTCCACTTCGTGACCCTTCACGTGAATGTAATTCTTCATGTAAACTTCTTACTGATCCCTCATATGAACGTAATCCATGTAAGCTACCGCTATCTTCCTGAAAACGACGTGGTACTGCATGTACTTCAGCCGTTACTACTTGTTCATATGAACGCAGTGGTACTTCTAGTGAAGAACTCGAGGAAGTTTCATCATATAATGGGACAATGGTTCTGTGCGTACGTTGTAAGCTTGGTAGTGGTGTCGGTTGTACAACAGAGCGAGGCTTGTCGGCACACAGGACGAAAAGTTCGTAAAACACCTCTACGAACACATACCACAAAGCACGAACCCCACTGGTTATTCCATTGATGATGACTCTTCCCGACGATTTAAAACATACAATAACGATAGAGAAAATTCTCGGAGCCATGGTTTAATCAGTAAAAACAAAATCAGTAACGCGTAAGGAACGCTGCAGTATATACGTTGCAGCGTACTTTAAAAATGGAAGAATGAACAAAAAAAAATAAGTAAATTTTAATATAATATAGGTACTTATTTAATTAAAGTCATGAAATTATTTTGTTTATAGGTCAATGTTTAGACCGAGTTGCAGAGACAACAGATATTTCGCGAACTACTGTAGAAAGAATTATAAAAGAAAAAGCGGATAAAGAAAATCAAGAGAAGTCCGTGGTTAAACTACCAAAAACTTCCCCGAAATCAACTGTTGACAACTTTGGAGAAGAAGCAATTCGAAGAATAATTTACAACTTTCCTACCATTAAAAAAAAAAACGGCCTACTATAAAAGCAATTTTTAATAAAATCCAGGATGATGAAACCATTCAATTTACAGGAAAATTATCATCTTTTCGAACATTATTGCTAAAGATGGGATTCCGGTATGTCTTTTCAATTGTTATTCTTATCTATTTCTAACATAACTCTTAAAGGTGGAAAAGAACAACAGATAATCCTAGAACTTTGATGGAGAGGTCTGACATCAAAGAACAACGATCATCTTTTATTAGAATGTTGGCCACTTATCGTGCACAAGGTCGTCATATTGTATATACAGGTAAAATTGACATCATACAAACATCTATACGATTGTATCATTCTCATTATTTTTAGACGAAACTTATATACAGGCTGGCCATACAACTCCATTTGCGTGGACAGATAACTCTGAATAGGGATTAAGATCACCCATATCAAAAGGAAAGAGGTTAATAATAGTTCATGCTGGATTTAAGGGAGATTTTGTGAAGAATGCCTTGCTAACATTCAAATCGGGTCAAAAAAGTGGGGATTACCATGATGAGATGAATTACGCAAATTATACAAAGTGGTTGGACGAGTATTTGATTCCTAGTTTGTCAAAAAAATCAGTGGTTGTAGTAACCAACCCCAGCTATCACAATGTGTTGGCAGTTAAACATCCCACAAGCGCTAGTAAGAAAATAGAAATGACTCAGTGGCTTGATGAGAGAAACATAAGGTATGACACAGACTTTCCAAAACCGGAACTCTACAAGTTAATAAAATTACACAAACCTCAACATGTCCAATACCAAATTGATGATACATTCTGAAGGCATGGTCACTCACAATCAGTCCTACGATTACCACCATACCACCCAGAACTAAATCCCATCGAAAAGATTTGGGGTATCGTCAAAAACATAGTAGCTTTAAGAAATTTAACGTTTAATTTAAAGGATGTTGAAGTATTAGCTAGAGAAGAATTTAATAATGTGACAACTGAAGAATGGGCAGCAATATGTCGCCATGTAGAAGAAATAGAAAAAGAATACATCCGAAAAGAGAAGATTATGGACGAACTGAGCGATCAATTTGTAATTGATTTGAATGATGACTCTGAAGATGACGACGTCTACTTAGAGTACTCTAGTGATGACAATCAAGAAGCAATTAGCCGAAGAAAACCGCAACGCGCAGCCGCTCGGTTCCGCGGTTCTTCTTCGCGATACCTACGTGGACGATATAATCTCAGGCGCCTATAACATTGACGACGTTCAGGAAATTATTTTCCAACTAAATCAAGCATTAAACGCGGGTTGTTTTGCTGCGCGTAAATGGATTACCAACAATCCCGATGCTCTTCGTCATTTACCACCGGAAGTTCCATCGAAGTCCAACATGTTCGATGTTGCTGACGAAAATTCTCCTCGCGTACTGGGACTATTATGGAATAATTCGGACGACAATTTCGTATTTAACTTTACATTATTTAACAACGCTAAAGAATTTACTAAGCGCGGAGTTTTATCATTCATCGCCCGTTTATTCGATCCACTCGGATGGCTTACTCCGGTCCTGATTGTAGCAAAAATTTTCATGCAAGACCTCTGGACTCGTAATCTCGACTGGGACGATAACTTACCACACGACCTCGAACCTCAATGGAAAATTTTCCTTAGCGACTTCCGCGGTGTTTCTTCGATTCGCGTGCCCAGGTGGCTCGGTATTTCCACGAAATATCTGTTGCCTCTGCAACTCGGTCTAACAATTGATCTATAAACAAAATAATTTCATGACATTAATTAAATAAGTACCTATATTATATTAAAATTTACTTATTTTTTTTTGTTCATTCTTCCATTTTTAAAGTACGCTGCAACGTATATACTGCAGCGTTCCTTACGCGTTACTGATTTTGTTTTTACTGATTAAACCATGGCTCCGAGAATTTTCTCTATCGTTATTGTATGTTCTAAATCGTCGGGAAGAGTCATCATCAATGGAATAACCAGTGGGGTTCGTGCTTTGTGGTATGTGTTCGTAGAGGTGTTTTACGAACTTTTCGTCCTGTGTGCCGACAAGCCTCGCTCTGTTGTACAACCGACACCACTACCAAGCTTACAACGTACGCACAGAACCATTGTCCCATTATATGATGAAACTTCCTCGAGTTCTTCACTAGAAGTACCACTGCGTTCATATGAACAAGTAGTAACGGCTGAAGTACATGCAGTACCACGTCGTTTTCAGGAAGATAGCGGTAGCTTACATGGATTACGTTCATATGAGGGATCAGTAAGAAGTTTACATGAAGAATTACATTCACGTGAAGGGTCACGAAGTGGAAGTTTACATGTAGGATCACAAAGTGGAGGTTTAGATCGTACCTCATCGGCGAGTGGTGGAGTTTCTCATTATTCTTTACGACGACAAGAGTCAAATACATGTTTGTAAAGAGGGGGTTCTCTAGGTTCCGTTCCGGAAGAACCAACAGGGGCTTCTATCTCCATACAATTTACGACCGAGAACCGGCCATCACTTGGACGTTTCCCAAGGCAGTGGGAATGCTGATCGAGCTGGATCTAGTAGAAGCAGGGGAAGTAGTGTCCGTAGACGTGTTCAGGCGTCTTACATATTTCCATCACCAAGCCTTCGACAAATCGAACAAGATAGAAGATTACAAGTACATTTTCCAGTATATACCAGTATACTGATACTGGTAAGTATCAGTACAGCGTTACTTAAGTACTCCGTTACTTACGTGTAACGTACGTAAATACTGCAACCGGGTTAAAATAAATTTGGGGGATATAAAAAGAAAGGAGAACTTGTTATGATACATGAAAATAAATATACAGCACATACGAACAATAAAATTAACAATAAAACGAATCTAAAATGAAATAACAAATACAGAATGAACAATTGAAAACATACGTAATAAAAAGAAAGAAAATTAAAAATGAAATTGAACTACTTAAACTTTAAACATTTCCCCCGGGCGTTGCCTACATGTAGGCAACACGAAATACAAAATAAATGAAAATACAGAAACAAGTTAAGGTGTTACTTCCGTGTCCGGTAATGCGCATAATTTCACGATCGATCGAGTAAGCGTGGAAGAAGCGGTCTTTAACGTAACGATTCTCTCGCGTCCATCGGCTCCAGGGTGGATGTGCGTTATTCGTGCTAGTGCCCACTTGAAAGGTGGTAGGCATTCGTCCTTGATGAGCACCAGCTGTCCCACAGACGGTTAGTTTTTTTCTTCAAACCATTTATTTCCACATTGAAGAGATTGTAAGTAGAATTTTTGCCATTTTGTCCAGAAATCCTCGACCATGCGCCGAAGGAGTTGCCAGCGCAACAGTCGGGAAAACTTCTCTTCGGCAAGGGACGGCTCCTTGGATGCAGCCGAAAATAAGGTACGAAGCTCTCTATCCGCTCCGACAAGGTAGTTCCGCAGTCGCTGTATAAGGTATTACTGATGTCTTGTCGTCTGGCAAAGCAACGATAGGCTGCGAGGAAGCTCTGGGTTGAACAGTCGGTAGCAAGCTCCAAATGAAGGGCTGAAGTAGCTAGACAAACAAGCAGAATGAGATAACATTTGTAGGTCCTACCAGCACGTCCCCGAACTGTTCGGAGGTAAAAGGGTCCAGCGGAGTCTACTCCGGCGTGTAGAAAAGGGCGGGATGGAAGAACGCGCGGAGGTGGCAGTTGACCAATGAGTTGCTGGCTTGAGATATTTCGCTGTATCGCACACACCATACATCGACGAATGAAGGACCGGACCGGGACGCGGCCGCCAACGATCCAGAACCGCTTCCGAATGGACGCCAAGGTAAGTTGAGTCCCTCCATGTAAAGTTAATCGGTGATGAGCCGGGTTAGAGTGGAGTTTTTCGGTAGGATGAGAGGGTGCCTCTCGTCCCAATCGAGGTTGGCAAATCGAAGTCGACCAGTGACCCGCAGAAATCCGTTGCCATGAAGAAAGGGTGTGAGTCGATGAAGTGGGCTGAACCGTGGAAGAACGCTTTCTCGTTTAAGAAGGATGACTTCTTTAACGAAGTGAATCTGTTGGCACTCATGAACCCAAAACATAAGAGAACTTTCAATTTCTTCCGGCGATAAAATGCCTGAAATAGAATCACGATTGCTTTTCATGAAAACTCGACTACACCAAGCAGTTATTTTTAACAGCTTGTTCAAGGACGAATATTTATTTTTTAGGTCCCAGCCCGCCTCGGTGATGGTTGAGGTGTTTGAAGTTGGATTAGAACGCTTCTCCAGGTCCATCTCGTCGCCTGAGGGTGGTCGTAATGAGGGCCATTGGGACGGAGGGAATCGTAGCCATTCCGGACCAGACCACCAAAGAGTTTCTCTGTAATTTTCGAAGAGAAAGCCCAAGTGAAGCCAGGTCTGCTGGGTTTTCTGGCCCCGGAACGTAGTGCCAATGAGCGCCAAGGAGTTCATGGATCTCAGTCACGGGATTACGAACGAAGTCCTTCCACTTAGAGGGATGACTGGAGATCCAGGAGAGGGTCAGTCACTGTTGAGTCGCTCCAGAGATGGACAGAAGATGGCTGATCTATAACGTTGTTTGAACGCGTTTCACCAACCGAACTAAAAGCACCGCGGCGCACAATTCGAGACGCGGGATCGTAACGCGTTTAAAAGGCGACACTTTAGTTTTAGAGATAACCAACGAAACCCGCACTTGGTTATTTAAACATACGCGTATATAAAGAACCGCGCCAAATGCGCTCATAGACGCGTCGGCGAAACCGTGTATCTCGACCGAATGGGAGTCACCGGAAATACCGAGCTACCTGGGCACGCGAATAGACGAAATACCGCGGAAGTCATTAAGGAAATTTTTCCATTGAAGTTCGAGGTCGTGCGGTAAGTTATCGTCCCGGTCGAGATTAAGAGTCCAGAGGTCTTGCATGAAAATCTTTGCTACAATCAGGACCGGAGCAAGCCATCCGAGTGGATCGAATAAACGGGCGATGAATGATAAAATTCCGCGCTTAGTAAACTTTTTAGCGTTGTTAAATGATGTTGTAATGTTAAATACGAAATTGTGGTCCGAATTATTCCATAATAGTCCCAATGCGCGAGGAGAATTTTCGTCAGCCACATCGAACATGTTGGACTTCGATGGAACTTCCGGCGGTAAATGACGAAAAGCATTGGGGTTGTTGGTAATCAATTTACGCGCAGTAAAACAACCCGCGTTTAGTGCTTGATTTAGTTGGGAAATAATTTCCTGAACTTCGTCAATGTTATCGGCGCCTGAGGTTATATCGTCCACATAGGTATCGCGAAGAAGAACCGCGGAACCAAGCGGCTGCGCGTTGCGGTTTTCTTCGGCTAATTGCTTCTTGATTGTTATCACTAGAGTATTCCAAGTAGACGTCGTCATCTTCAGAGTCATCATTCAAATCAATTACAAATTGATCGCTCAGTTCGTCCATAATCTTCTCTTTTCGGATGTATTCTTTTTCTATTTCTTCTACATGGCGACATATTGCTGTCCATTCTTCAGTTGTCACATTATTAAATTCTCCTCTAGCTAATACTTCATCATCCTTTAAATTAAACGTTAAATTTCTTGAAGCTAGTAGGTTTTTGACGATACCCCAAATCTTTTCGATGGGATTTAGTTCTGGGTGGTATGGTGGTAATCGCGAGGGCCTCCTCGCAGCCTATCGTTGCCTTGCCGGACGACAAGGCATCAGTAATACCTTATACAGCGACTGCGGAACTACCTTGTCGGAGCGGATAGAGAGCTTCGTACCTTATTTTTGGCTGCATCCAAGGAGCAGTCCCTTGTCGAAGAGAAGTTTTCCCGACTGTCGCGCTGGCAACTCCTTCGGCGCATGGTCGAGGATTTCTGGACAAAATGGCAAAAATTCTACTTACAATCTCTTCAATGTGGAAATAAATGGTTTGAAGAAAAAAACTTACCGCCTGTGGGACAGCTGGTGCTCATCAAGGACGAATGCCTACCACCTTTCAAGTGGGCACTAGCACGAATAACGCACATCCACCCTGGAGCCGATGGACGCGAGAGAATCGTTACGTTAAAGACCGCTTCTTCCACGCTTACTCGATCGATCGTGAAATTATGCGCATTACCGGACACGGAAGTAACGCCTTAACTTGTTTCTGTATTTTCATTTATTTTGTATTTCGTGTTGCCTACATGTAGGCAACGCCCGGGGAAATGTTTAAAGTTTAAGTAGTTCAATTTCATTTTTAATTTTCTTTCTTTTTATTACGTATGTTTTCAATTGTTTATTCTGTATTTGTTATTTCATTTTAGATTCGTTTTATTGTTAATTTTATTTTTCGTATGTGCTGTATATTTATTTTCATGTATCATAACAAGTTCTCCTTTCTTTTTATATCCCCCAAATTTATTTTAACCCGGTTGCAGTATTTACGTACGTTACACGTAAGTAACGGAGTACTTAAGTAACGCTGTACTGATACTTACCAGTATCAGTATACTGGTATATACCGGAAAATGTACTTGTAATCTTCTATCTTGTTCGATTTGTCGAAGGCTTGGTGATGGAAATATGTAAGACGCCTGAACACGTCTACGGACACTTCTTCCCCTGCTTCTACTAGATCCAGCTCGATCAGCATTCCCACTGCCTTGGGAAACGTCCAAGTGATGGCCGGTTCTCGGTCGTAAATTGTATGGAGATAGAAGCCCCTGTTGGTTCTTCCGGAACGGAACCTAGAGAACCCCCTCTTTACAAACATGTATTTGACTCTTGTCGTCGTAAAGAATAATGGGAAACTCCACCACTCGCCGATGAGGTACGATCTAAACCTCCACTTTGTGATCCTACATGTAAACTTCCACTTCGTGACCCTTCACGTGAATGTAATTCTTCATGTAAACTTCTTACTGATCCCTCATATGAACGTAATCCATGTAAGCTACCGCTATCTTCCTGAAAACGACGTGGTACTGCATGTACTTCAGCCGTTACTACTTGTTCATATGAACGCAGTGGTACTTCTAGTGAAGAACTCGAGGAAGTTTCATCATATAATGGGACAATGGTTCTGTGCGTACGTTGGTAAGCTTGGTAGTGGTGTCGGTTGTACAACAGAGCGAGGCTTGTCGGCACACAGGACGAAAAGTTCGTAAAACACCTCTACGAACACATACCACAAAGCACGAACCCCACTGGTTATTCCATTGATGATGACTCTTCCCGACGATTTAAAACATACAATAACGATAGAGAAAATTCTCGGAGCCATGGTTTAATCAGTAAAAACAAAATCAGTAACGCGTAAGGAACGCTGCAGTATATACGTTGCAGCGTACTTTAAAAATGGAAGAATGAACAAAAAAAAATAAGTAAATTTTAATATAATATAGGTACTTATTTAATTAAAGTCATGAAATTATTTTGTTTATAGGTCAATAGGACCGGAGCAAGACATCCGAGGGGATCGAATAAACGAGCGATGAATGGATAAAACTTCGCGCTTAGTATTTTTTTTTGCGTTGTTATATAATGTTGTGATATTAAATACGAAATTGTCGTCAGAATTATTCCATAATAGGCCCAATGCGCGAGGAGAATTTTCGTCAGCAAGAGCGAACGTGTTGGACTTCGATAGAACTTCCGGAGGTAAATAATGAAGAGCATCGGGATTGTTGGAAATCCATTTACGAGCATTAAAACAACCCGTGTTTAATGTTTGGTTTAGTTGGAAAATAGTTTCCTGAACTTCATCAACGTTATCAGCGTCCGAGATTATATCGTCCACGTAAGTATCAAGAAGAACAATCGCGGAACCGAGCGGCTACGCGTTAGGCCGGAGACACACACAACGGTTTTTCGCCGTACGGCAAAATGCCGTCCCGTACGTTCCAATAGTGGAGCGAATAAATGATTGAGACCTTTCACACTAGCCGGCACCGGCAAAAAAACGTCACGGCAAATAATCGTGCCGTTTAGCCGCCGTCCATTGTCACTACAAGGGACGGCAGCCGTGCCGTAGATAGTAGATAGTGGCCTACGTCTTTAAATACAAGCTTTCACACGTAACGGATTTTTGCCGTTTGGAATTGTCTAGAAATTGTCTTTTCATTGGAATACACTGTCTAGTAAGACGTAACTAAGTAATGTAAAATATTGTACTGAACTCAAACAACGGCAATAAAACGTTGTGTGTGAAAGCAAGCTCGTTTTTCGCCGTACGGCAAAATATCGGACGGCATTTTGCCGTACGGCGAAAAACCGTTGTGTGTGTCTCCGGCCTTACGGTTTTCTCCGGCTAATTTATGGAAACACCGAATGGCTAAGTACGGCGCGCATGATAAACCGTAAGTTACTGTATTAAGTTCGTAACTTTGAAGAAAATTTGATGGATCCTGTCTTCAAACAATATTTTGAAAAGGACGATCATCAGGGTGAATTTCGATTTGGCGATACATTTTTTCCAAATCGCACGCGAACGCGATGGGATGTCGTCTCCACCGAAGGAGAACATCAAGCAGTTCATTTTGAAGCTTCGGACCGGTGTACAAGCAGTCGTTGAGTGAAACGCCCGAAGAGGTCTTTTGCGAATCGTTAAAAACCACTCGCAGTTTAGTAGTAGAACTCGTTTCGCGAATGACACCGTGATGAGGAAGGTGGTAGTGTTGCTTATTTAATTCGGTTGGAACTCCACCCATGTGCTTGAGCTCTAGGTATTCGTGCATGAATTTCCGGTATTCATCTTTAAATTGTTCGTTCCGGGAAAATTGTAACTCCATCTTATGAAACATACGAATAGCTGTCATGTAAAAAGATCCTAGAGCGGACAGAGATTCTCGAAACGGTAACCGAACTACGAAACGTCCGTTTTCTTTACGAAAGTAAGTTTTGTTAAAGTGTTCCTCACATTCGCGCTCGTCAGGGGACACACACAGTTCGCTAACAGTTATTTCTTCCATTGTCCAGAATCGTTGCATTAATTCTAAAAACTCGCTATCTATCGAGCATTGAAAACCGTAAGAAGGACCGGGCTGAGGTTGATCAGAAAGCTTGCCAGAAAGAATCCAACCGAGAGAAGTTTGCTGAGCAATCAAGGTATTACCTTTGGCTTTAATGACTCCTTGTTGAATGATTTTTGAATAAAGGTTTAGGGGAGACCGGGGTCAAAAGTAACACGTCATGAAAGTAACTATGCTTCTCCTAATTTGCACTTATGCTTTTAAGAGGTTTACTCTTTGCTGAAAGTTGTGTATTTCTGTCTCCATGAAAATGATAAACTGACATGCGGATATCGTGCTATCTGGTAGTTGTATGTCATAATTTATGTTTCAAAGCGACTAAAGTAAATATATTTGCTATTATTTTTATATAGAGAAATTAATTAATTTTTTTGATAATAGGTTCAAACATTGCCAGTTCGTTTCTTGAATATCTGCTTCATTAATTTATAAATTTGGAAACTTGTCGGATATTGTTCAGTGGAGCTATAAATTTTTTGTCCTTAAATATGTGTTTGAGGACGAAAGTAACATGTTACTTACATTCACAACTAAATCCCATTACAATATTATGTTTAATTTTCAAATTTAACTTTGTAGAATGCCTCGTACACGTATTAGAAAGACTACTAGGGGGAAAGCAGTCCTAAAAATTTATGAAAATGCAGCAGCAGATCATTTAACAAATAATTTAAACATTAAAGAGGCGGATAAAATGTACGAAATTTGTCATGTCACCTCATCAAGATACATAAAACATATAAAAGCAGGCGACACATCGGCAATAGTAGGGTATCGTAGTGTGAGACGCGTTTTTATTGAAGAAGAGGAAAAAAAATTAAGAAATATTATGTTGGTTAAAAAGAAGTCCATTATCTTTTCGATGTAGTTCACATAAAAATAATGGATAGTTTTCCCCAACCTAATATATTGTAGATTCGGTAAACTTATATTACGGATTTGGTCCTGAAGAAGTCAGAAAATTGGTTTACCAATTAGCTGTGCCATATGATCAAAAAATGCCAGAAATGTGGCACAACAATGAATTAGCTGGAGCCGAATGGTTTTCCGATTTTATACACAGACATCCCACTTTAGCCTTACGTACTCCTCAAACTACAAGCTTAGCACGTGCAACCAGTTTCAATCAAACTAAACAATTTGAAACAAATTCTAGATCGCTTCAAGTTTTCATAGACTAAGTTAAAGTCTATGGAGCCTGAAGGCGATGACTCTATACGAATAAGTTATGTTACGCCTTTTATTTGATTTCTCTAAAAAAATTATTTCGTTATTATAACCTATTCATTAGCACAAATCCTGTTACTTTTATCCCCATAATATGTTACTTTCGTCCTGTATGTATGGGATGAAAGTAACACTTGACATTTCGCAGTAAAAATCTTATAAATAAACAACCGCTGCACATCGCGTTTAAAGTTTGCGTTTGTTAATAAAGAAATGCATGAACTATATACAGGTAAAGTCCATTATGTACAACTCTTGTAAATGAATTAATAATAGACATGAAACTAAAAAATGTTACTTTTGTCCCCGGTCTCCCCTACGCCTAGAATTAGTTCAATTTTCCGCGAGGACGTAAACTCGGGATCAGCAAGCGGTAAATCAGCAAGTTCGTCTGGCAGCTGAAGAGATTGTCTTTGAGGTAAGTACGCGGTTAGTTTAGGTAGCACTAAAGTGTCTTCATTAAATGATAGAAAGGGGTTAATTCTCGAAAAAAGTCTAATTGTAAGTATTCCGTTAGATACACTGGTTCGCTGAGAACCAATACCGGAGATCGGGATAGCTGCCGAACGTCGCGGGAGTCGAAGTTGTTGAACCAGTGATTCAGCAATGAAAGAGACCTCAGATCCCTGGTCAATCAGGGCTTGAACCATGATGGAATCACCTCGAGGGGACGCGATCCTTACCAGCGCAATCGCCAGGAGCACCGGAGTATGAATGTGATGAGAATGCAAGAGGTGACTGGAGGTTGTAAGATGCGCGTCAGATGAGCTTGGTTGGGGTTGAACATTTTGACTAATTGCTTCTTGTTTTGAATGTTGCGAGTTTGAGTTGAATGAACGTGCTATCGGTGGGGCTTCGTGCAGCGTTGTGTGGTGAGGTTTTCGGCAGACGCGACAACGTTTTGAAACGCGACATTTGCGAAAGGTATGTGGTCCGAGACAATTAAAGCAAAGTCCCCGCGAATGTGCGAATTCAGAACGTTGAACAGGGCTTTTCGAGAGGTAGTTTTGACAAGTAGATGTGTAATGAGCGCTCCCACATAGATTACAGTTAATAGTACTTTGAGACAAAGCACCGTACGATTTTACACTTGAAACTTTTTAAGAACTTGCGTGCGGTTTTTTAGAGGACGCGAACTTTTCGATGGCTTCAAGGGTATGAATGCGACCGACTAAAAAATCTTCTAACTCCTCGAAGATGGGTGGATCTCGTTTATAGCCGATGGATTTTTCCCAGTCTTTAAGTGTTTCGGTATCTAATTTTCGGACCAACATATAGACTATTACGTAATCCCAATGTTGCACCGGGCAACTGAGTGATTGCAACGCGCAAAACGCCTCTTTAACTTCACCAATTAGTCTCTTCAATTCGGAAGCCGATTCGAATTTAAATTGTCTCCGGTACAATAAGTTTTTTAAAAGTTGAGCAGGTTCGTTAATTAAGCTCATTTTCAGGTAATGGAACTTTTCTACGTCGGAGATATCGTTGTTGGAGTTAACCATGGAAAAGAATAAATCGCGAAATTGGGACCAATTACGATAATCGCCATCGAAAGTGGGCAGCTGTATTTTAGGGAGCTGACGCGAATAAGAACTCGGCGCACGCACTTCCGGAACCGGAACCATGTTAGTTTGAGCATTTTCAATAGCTGATGGAACCACTGCGTCGAGAATAAACGCTTTTGCCGTCATGTAATCTTCCTCGCACGTAGAAAATAAGTCTTTGGAGAAATACATTGTATCAGCGTAATCGTTTTTGTATTTTACTAGATTTTTATGATTGTCAATAAACTCTCCCCAATTAATTTCGAGACGCTCGAGCCTTGTTTGAAGGGTACCGCGAGTCCACTTAGCCTGTCCTAATTTCCGTAAATTAGTAATCGTTCTGGATACGTTACCGATTAAATCGTTCTGTCGTTCGAACAAAGGATTTAGCTCGCCTTCCGTAGGCATTTTTACGAACCGGAAATGTACTCGTAACCACGCGAAAAGTGTCAATTGAAAAGTCTTAATTAGCACTAATACAGGCAATCCGGCTTGAAGGACCAGAAAATGTTTAATTAGGACCTTAAATTTAGTTAATTAAGACCTTTCCAAATATAAATAAAAAATGTACTTACTAAAGTTTGAAACGGAACACTAGAATTTTAAATAAAATTCGCAGAACTGGTCTTAAACACTATATTAAATGAACTAATAAAGTTATATACAGAACTGAATGAATAATTATGAAAATCGCGAATTAATCTCGGAGCGAAAGAATACTGAGAACAGCCGAACGAGAAGTGCCTGACAAAGAATATTGAACCGGGTTATAAATTTGGGGAATATACAAAAAAAGGTGAACTTGTTTTGACAAACGAAAATAAATATACGGAACGTACGAAGAGTAAAATTAACAATAAAACTAGAAGGGAAATAACAAGTACTGAATAAACAATTGAACATACGTAACAAAAATAAAGAAAATTAAAAATGAAATTCAACTAAACTTTAAACAACTGTCCAGATTCGCTTGTTTTTTTTAAGTGAAAATATGTTATAAATTAATCTTTATCCAAGCAGGGCTAAACCCCAAAAGATGAAAATTAACATCGAACATTTTTTACCTTTTATAAGAGTCGTTTCACCTATCCGGGGACATACTGTATATGGCTTAGTGTACACTGGAGTAGCATCTTTTTGAAGACCAATATTTTGTTTAAAACATTTGTAACCGTCAGTTTATCTCCCTCTTTATCTAAAATACATTGACAAATTTTGCACAAATCTTTTCAATACAAGTTTTTTCTTCAGCGTTTAAATTCCTCATATCTATTAAATCTAAAATTTCGTCAACGCGTTCAACTGAAATTACGTTATCTTGAAATTTGTAAATATCAAAATCATTTAGATCTTTAAAACTTGGTTGGAAATTTTCAAGTTTTATCTCTCTTTCTGTTGTATTTAAAATTTTGATTGGAATTTTACACTTTGATGGTCTTACAATGCTACTAGTCAGCCATATACACTCCTTCACAGAGCATTTCTGGAATTACAACGGCAGCAGTTTTGTTTTGACAATTAAAATATTTTATTATTTCGCATCTTGGAGGTATTTTAGTGCATTTATCATAAGTCGACTGTAAGGGTACTGTTATGTTTTCATTGTCAAGTATAAAGGAAAATAAGAATGTTTCATAATTTATTGATACACCGTTATTAATTAGAAAATGAGCTCCTAATATTCCATGAAAGTCATTCCCAAAATTATTTATTATTAATAATTTATGTGCCATATATTTATTTCCGAATTTTAAATTCAAAATTATTAACCCTAAAGAATGGGTGATGCCGATAATACCGGTAATTTTAATAATATCATTTTTATTTACATTGCTGTAATTCGACAAAATTTCCGAAAATATTAAACTTATTGACGTACCAGTATCTATTAAAAACTTTAAATTTTCTACTCCACATTTTATTGTTATGATATTTATTCCATTTATATGAAAACATATCGTATTTTCCGCTGCACCAGCTTTATTCTCGAAAAACCTAACAGTCGCGTTCGATTATTCTGGATCTTGCTGTTCTGTCATTTCTTGGGTATTTACTGCGAAAGCTTCTTTGCTGACTATTAAAATGCGAAACTACGTCTAGCATTACGAAATCTAGTAGGTGGATGACCATTGAAGTCACGATGACTTCTACCACGATTATCAAGAAATACGTAATTATTATCAAACTCTCTTTGTCGAAATTGTTGATTAGTATTGTAAGAATTTTGAACAAAAGGCCTTGAAAAATTATTTCGATGTGATCCACGATATGAATTTCGACCTCGTAGACCTCTTCGGTTATTAGTGAAATGTTGCCTTCAATAGAAAACGTTCGTATCATTACTTAATTTAGATTTTTCCTCGTCCTTCGCACCTGCAATTGCATCTTTTAAACTGTTATAATTCCGCGCTTTTACGATAGTTCTAAGCCCTCCATGTCTAAGACCGTTCGCAAAGGCAATAATTACGCTTCCGCGTCCCCATTTGATTGGGAAATCGTTAAATTAACTAACAAATCTTCAATTTTCCTACCAAAAGTTTCTACTGATTTATCATTCTGCTTTATACTGTGCAATTCAATGGACAAAGAAGCTGCAGATTTAACCGTTAAAACATGTTTTTTCATATCAGCAACCAGATCCTGATACCTATGCCTGTACTGTGGCATAGGTAGAATTTAACCTTAGGTTGGCATTAGGCGTAATTCTAGTTTTAAGTACGTAATTTATAAGAAGAGCTTTGTCGGCTTCAACGAGCATATCGGCATACAACTCTATAGAATCTATTAATTGAATTACATCCACTTCTTTTCCTGTCATTAAAGGAAGCAGTGAAGCTGCTGTTTTTAAATGGAACTTTTCGGACGTTTTTATTTCGGGCTTATCAGACGCAGACAATTCAATATTAGTTTTCCTTTCTCTTAAAATTAACCTACATTGATCGATATTATTCCTAATGCTACTAATAATTTCTTTTTCCTTAAAATCTACAGTTCTATCTACCCCTTTTAATAATTCTAAAAAATCTACATCTAACTTATCTAGCTGATGAACTTTTCTATTAATTAATTCTAAATTAGCGTGCCTAGTTTATTATCTTTTAATAAATTGTTTTTAAATGCTTCAACCCCTTTTAACAAATCATCCAATAATAACTTTATGGACATTACATACACTTCTTTTAACGCTTACAGAGAGGTATGTCCACATAATTTTTCATTACTCTTCGCAATTTCTCGGCGAATCTTCTTGACAAGGCGGCGTTTACAATATCCGTACAACCACAAACCAATATTACAAACGTGTTGACAAAGTTAAGTTTTACAATTACTTTCACGACTCCAGACGGACTGTTCTCTTTCCTAGGCGTAATTCGAATAAGTACAATGCAGTGTGCTGACTGCACACTGACTCTTCTACGAAGTTACAAGAGACAAGTATTTTTCCATTGCAACAGGCACAATAGCCAATCATACTACGAGAAATTACAATAACCATAGAAATTATCGGCCAGATTAATTTATCCAAAGGTGAATAAACCGGCTCTTATTTATATATAAACAACTAATAACCTCAAGAAAGATAAATGTATGTTATCATGGAAAGTTGGTTTTTACCAGTTCAGATGTTATGTGAGCCCAGACACTTATTGTTTGCGGGTGACTAATTACAATTGTAACAACTAGTTACAATTATACCCATAGATGGACTGTTGTTGAATGAGAAAGCCAGAGATTTCGCTACAGAACTGGAAATAAAGAACTTTTCAGCTAGTAATGACTGGTAAGAAGGTTTTAAAAAGCTTTATAAAAATTTATGAGCTTGAAAAATATGTTCTATGTGCCAAATGTGCAAAACAAAGGAAATTGACAGATTTCTTAATACAACTGTACCACTGTTACGTAATAAAAATTTAGTTACTATTTGCTATGAACATACATGTTCCGTACACTCCTTAACTTGTGTCGTATGTTTCACTGTACATCTGCAAGCGAGAGCAGTAGATGCTGGACCTGAATTAGTGACAACCTGTATTACTGAGAGAAGCTGTATCTGAGCCTTTAGAAGTGAGAAACCTGCTAGGCAAAAGACCTGCTATAACCGAAAAAAATTCTCGTTGATCATTTCAAACCGAACGCGGTGAACACACGAAAGTACGACGAACTTAAAACGGTACTTAACGCGTTCTACGGCAAACAAACGTACGTGTTTGCAGAACGAATCAATTTCGCGCGCAGATTTAGAAGAAACGATGAAACAATCAATCAATTCGTGTCAGTCTTACGAGGCTTGGCGGGAAACTGCGATTTCGGGGAAAACTTAAACGAACGACTACGCGATCAATTAATCGTAGGGATAAATCAGCCCGATTGGCAAGAACAGACAATTCGATTACATCCGACTAACAAAGCTACGTTAGAACAAATTCAAGCATCGGCAACCGTGCTAGAACATGCGGCGATACAAACAAAACAGCTCGCCTCGGTATCGCGCGCCCAGACGCCGTACAACAATTTAAATTACGTTAACAAACAACGGAAAGGCGCCGATTCACATAAAAACGACACAACAGAAAAACACGCGACTACATCAGAACGAACGTTAGATCTGAAAAGAGAGTGCCTCTTTTGCGGCAAATCGAAACACAACAACAAAAAAGAATGTCCGTCATTAGGAAAAACGCGCGCGGAATGTTCTGGAAAGAATCACTTTGTGCGGGCTTGTGTCAAATCGGGCCGTGCCACAATTTTAGACGGAAAAACGAACAGAAACAGGCGATTCGTATGTACCGGCAATGATGTTTGCAATACAAGCGTTGACAGCGACAGTTCACACGAGTCGCAAGGCACCGATACGGCGAATATTCGGAACGTTTCTACGTATAGCAAAGTAATGATCAAAACGTAACTAAACAATACAAAGATAAAAATGTTATACGACACAGGAGCAGCTCATTCAGTAATTAGCGAACGAACGTGGATTAAATTAGGTAAACCGAAACTTAGGCCGACGACTAATTTAATTGCGTATACCAATTTAGAAATAACAACGTTAGGAATCGCGAACGTAACAGTCAAAGCTTTCGGGAAGACAAAAAGGCTTCCAGTTTACGTGATCAAAGAAACAGAAACACCGTTATTTGGATTAGATTGGAGTCTAAAATTCAAACTTGCTTTACCTCCTGGAGCAAAATTACGCAACACCAGGGTAAAACTTGCGGATGAAAGACCAGCTACTTCATTAACGTTGAACGGACCGGAAGTATACAGAACGAACGAGATCTTGATAAATTACAAACAGTTATTTGATGGAACTTTAGGTACAATTCACATCGATCCTGAGATCCGGCCCAAAGCATTTCGAGCGAGGAACGTTCCACTACCCCTACAAGAACAAGTATCGGCAGAAAACAGTCTTTGGTAGAAAGCGATGTTCTAGAACTGGTATACGTGACAACTACACCGATAGAGTGGGCATCACCAGTAGTAGTGGCGATTAAATCAAACGGAAATGTTCGATTATGTGGCGATATTAGAGTTACAGTAAATCCCCACGTACAAATCGACAACTACCCGATGCCAACATTCGAAACAATAACCGCTAAATTGAGTGGCAGACGATATTTTTCGGCGATCGATTTAAAAGTCGCGTATTTTCAATTATTAGCTCATCCGGATTCGCGTAAATATTTAGTAATTATTACTCAAAAAGGATATATTACCGATACAAGCGATTACCCTTCGGAGTGTCTTTTGCCAGCGCTATTTCAATGCACAATGGATTCGATTCTAGCGGGATTGGAAGGCGTAACATGCTACTTAGATGACATTCTCATCTCTGCACCCGACTTAGAACACACCAAACGCGTGCACCAGGTGTTGCAAAGACTTCAAAACGTTGGCATTCGAACACAAAAATCGAAATGTCACTTGTTCAAGAACAGCGTAACATTATTAGGACATGTAATCGATGAAAAGGGATTACATCCAACGCAGGAAAAGATAGAAGCGATCAACCAAATGCCAGCGCCGACTAATACAACAGAGTTACGTTCATTTCTAGGCGCAATATCTTATTATGGCAAATTTATTCCGAATTTATATGTGAGATGCACACCACTTTACGACCTATTGAAAAAGGGACAAAAATGGATTTGGTCCAAAGAGAACCAACAAGTGTTTGAGGAACTTAAAAACGTTTTGTCTTCATCTGATACATTTGTTCATTACAACCCGAAATGTGTCCCGACGGAAACTTACGTCCAGTGGCATATGCGTCCAGAAAGTTTAAGGAATGCGAAAAATGTTATGCTACCATCGATAGAGAGGCATTGGGAATTATCTTTGCAGTCACAAAGTTCCATCACTACATTTACGGACGAAATTTTTCAATTCTAACAGATAACCGACCATTAGAAAGAATTTTCGGGGAAGACCGACAAACACCTAAGATAGCGAGTAATAGATTATTACGCTGGGCGATTATTTTAAATAGCTATCATTACACTATCATTTATCAAACAGGTAAAGATAACGCAGCTGCAGACGTTCTTTCACGATTACCTCTCAATAACGATGAATGTTCTGAAAGAGAAAACATAGGAATGGCAAAGCGAGGACATTTACTGAGAGTACGATTACGGCAATTAGCAATTAAACGGAGGACACTAAAAGAAGAAACCAGCAAGGAAGAAATTTTCAGAAAATTTTCCAGATTCGTAAAACAACATTGGCCCGACAAGAAAAATCTTCCGACTGAATTACATACTTTTTTCGTGAAGAGGGAGGAGCTATCTATAGAAGAAGGATTGTTGCTATGGAAAGGAAGAATTTATATCCTCTCGACGTTACGACAAGAAGTGCTACGAATGTTGCACGATGGACACATTGGGATTACTGGAATGCTGTGAATGGCTAGATGTCATGTTTACTGGCCAAATATAGATGAGGACATCATAAACTTTTCAAAGAGATGTACATTTTGCCAACAGTAAAGGAAGAGTGATTATAAAGTTCCATTGTACCCTTGGGGAATACTACCAGAAGTTTGGGCACGTTTATATATCGATTTTGCAGGACCATTTGAGGGACGAATGTTTCTAATTGTGATAGATGCATATTCGCGATGGCTGGAAGTGGTACCAATGAAGAACATCACTACAGGAAGTACAGTAGGGGCGTTACGAGAAATACTCGCGCGATTTGGACTTCCTAAAAGTATTGTTTCCGACAATGGACCGCAATTAATGTCTGATGAATTTGAACAGTTTTGTCGTGAAAATGGAATAAATCACATAAAGGTGACACCTTATCATCCGAAGTCAAACGGTTTAGCGGAGCGTGCGGTGCGCACTTTTAAAGATCGCATGAGCGCCAGTGATCCGAACCAAGACTTAAACGATAGGTTATGTAGTTTCTTATTCGCGTACAGCAACACCATTCACAGTTCAACAAATCGTACGCCTAGTGAATTGCTGTTATCAAAACGACTACGAAATTGGTTTGATACATTACGACCAGATGTGACGCAAAACATGGAAATAGCGATCGAAAAACCGAAGAATTATTATGACAGGAAAACCAAGGTAAAACAGTTCGAACTGGACGAACCTGTTTGGGTCGACAACCCATTAGGAAAAGGATCTAGTCCGGGTAGAATTTTAGAGAAAAATGGATCGTGTTCATATTGAGTAGAAATAAATGGCACGCCGAAAAGAAAACATGCCGATCAACTACGCCCGAAGAAAGACCAGGACAGGGGCCGGACACGATATAGGGAATATTTTAAGCAGGTATATAGTTCTGCACGCGACGATAGAGGCGCTTCCGTCGAATATTCTGCATTGTTTGTTTACCCGCGATAAATTATTTTTATAATTACAATATATTAATGAATATTGCATTGATAAAAGTAATATTATACAAATATTTATCATTATAATTTAAATTAAAAAAATCCACAGTTGAATATTTCTGCTGTGATGTGTTCGGTACTTTACCTATATATGTCTGTGGTTAGAAACTCCTACGTACGCTGTAAAACACAATTTGTTAAAACCATTGTCGTTTTGCTCCATTACACTTATTTAGTGTGATACACGTTTGGAAAGTTGTGTTATTAGTGTGTTATTGTTTTAAATTAAACATGTCTTCGAAACAAGTAAGTATAACGCTACTTTTTTATTTATATTTTAGGTTATGTATCACCGGTGATATTATTTAGAGTGAATAAATAAGTATTATGTTATTTTCAGGTCGTCCAATGTTGTCCGTGAGGGAACAGAAGTTGCGTGTGAGGTTGAGAAAGGCCGATTTGAAAGAATTTAGAAGTAAAGTCGTTTTTTGTTGGATATCGTGTTTATCTACTTTCGGAATGTGAAGAAAGAGTCTGGTAATATTTGCTACCGTTGTGTTACCACTATTTTAAAGTTTGTATTACATTCCCTCTATTATTAATATAGTAGTATTAATTTTGTTGATTTTAATGCTAATGTTAATGTCAACTGTTAATTTTGTTTTGTGGTCGCTACCACCCTGTATGGATAGGTCATTGGTATCGTACTCATAATTCAAGAAATAATGAATTTAAACAATAATTATGATCACTGCGCAAGATTTTAAGTTTTAAACTAATAACATTTCGTTTATAACAACTGTGGCCACGAATTATAGGAATTCCCCACTGTGCCGCTTAGTAATTACTAAGGATGGTATAAATAAGTAACTTTTTTAAATATATATTGTTTAATAACTTTATAATTATTGTAAATGATATTTATAAATATGTATATTTTATATGTTATACTTATTATTAATATTATTCTATGTAAATAGTATATGCTTGTATGTGCTTCCTATTTTGTAATTATTATATATTTTTTATATTTTACAATTGTTTTATTTTATTCATTTGATCACAAAGCGGTAAAGTGTAATTTTGAAATGATTTAAATCCGCCAGCTTCCCGCGTTTCTGTTTAATAGTTCCGCACGCGACGATAGAGGCGCTGTAAGCAGCACAAAATTTTTAGTATTACGTGTCCAGTCTTTATAGTATTGGTCTGCGGACCAAGATTTGGAAGTTCCAGCGGAACCAAGTGTTGCATTTCCATATTAACAACCTGAAGAAGTATCTACGGAATCAGCCTTGGATGAGTCCGAGATTACAATAGAACCTTGTGCTACACCACGGAAGATAGTAGAGACAGAAATGACGGAGTCGCCGGTTGGAAGCAGCCAAACAACACCTAGAAGAAACCTTCCTAGAAACCGACAGCTACCTGCCAGGTATAAAGATTAGTTTAATCACCTCGTTTGCTTCTTTTTAGTTGAGGAGGAATGTGATATGGTCAACAAAAGAACGCGACGTCGGTCTGGCGGATTTCAGCCGTAGTTGCGTAGGTCGAAAGAAGGAATACGTGACGACGGGAAGATTCGAGAAAAGAGTTCTCGTACAGCCACGATCGAGTGCGGAACAAACCTCGAAAGACGTACGCTCGCTGTCGCAAATTCTCTATATTTTGTATTACGTTAATAATTATACAAGAGTAACATTCGAATAAATAGTGTCAATAATTACATACGTGTTAATAACGATAAACGAACCCAACAATACTACATACTGTAAAAAGCGCTACAAGCGCCAATTCAACTTGACTCAGCATTACTTGTTCGAAGGCGTAACTAAATCAGACCCATAGACCATATACCTATCAGACCATGAGTACGGAAAGTATTTCCAGTTTGTAACCAACCTCAATCCACATCAGTATTGATTAGATGGATTTTTAACGAAGCTCGTTTTTTTGCAATGTAATGTTTGTTCAAAAAACAATATTGTTCTTTTTTATTAAACTGAGTTTATCTAAAATCAATTGTTTATTTACCAACGTGATCTGAATCTCCTCGACGGTTTTTCCTATAATTTACTTCCAATAATTCTAAATTCAAATAACTAAATTAATAAATAATTTGAATAACCGTACCAATAGCTAAAAACACAAAGGAAACTATTCCATATAATAAATCCCGACACAATCCCCATTCCTTTCTATTATAACCATCCGGTGGGCGCTCCTGCGGCAAATGGCCGCACATTGAGTTCTTCTATTCCTGTTTCTCATTGGTTCAAATATACACACTTAATATGTCTAGGTATTCGTTCTCGAGACAACACATCTTCATCTCCAATATAGCAACTGGTTCGCACGAAAACTATTCAGTCACAGTTTGCTTTTCATTAGAATTGTATCGAATTTCCGGTGCGATTACCGCGACGCGCCCTGTGATGTAAGTATCTTTTGCTTTATTATTTTTTAAGATAAAATTTTGATGTCATCGGATTTGTAGTTTCCGAAATATTTCGACCAGTTCACTTCGGTGGGACACCTGTATATATATATATATACAGGGTGTCCCACATTTTAATACGCAAACTTCACCAGGACATAGTTCTGATAAAAATAACACAAAAGTTTTATATAAACATGGGGTCGCAACTCTTTTGTTTTCGAGATATGGCCGTTCAAAGTTGGAAGAAAAATTTACATTTTCATTTTTATTTCAGCTATTTATAAACCTAGGAATGTGAATTTTTACAGTTATCTACTACAGCCAAGCATGTTAATTTCAAGCCTTAATTTAGCCACCCCGGCGTGCCTTAAAGGGTTGAAATTCACGATCATCACTACATTTTCCAAAAGAACTTTTTAATTCGATGAAATTTTAACCTAAAAGAGGTGCGTTAGAAAGCTCATTCCTTTGCGAGATTTTTTTGTCTCTTACATTTTTCGCATAAAACTGATAGATTTCGAGAAAAAAAATAAAATCTTCGCGCGTCTTGTACTGTACCGCTTCATCCCTAACCAAAAGTTCTTTAAAAGTTAGCCATGGTTTTGGTCTGATTTCTTTGTACTGATGAACTGTACGTTGACTAAGATAGAATGCATTTAATTTAAAGTGTAATTGTTACTCTTTTTAGCTTATTATTATTGTTATCACTTATTATTCTAAAACCATAGCCAACTCCTAAAGAACATTTGGTTAGGAGTGAAGCGGTACAGTACGACAGGCGCTCAGATTTTATTTTGTTTTCTCGAAAACTATCAGTTTTATGCGAAAAATGTAAGAGACAAAAAAATCTCACAAAGGAATGAGCTTTCTAACGCATATTTTTTTAGGTTAAAATTCTACCGAATTAAAAAGTTCTTTTGGAAAATTGGTCTGACGCGCTAAGATTTTACTTTTTTAAATATGGGGTGTTCCATTTAAAATTTTCCACTTTTTTGCAATTGAATATGGAAGAACGGTAACCCTCTTTGTGACCGGCCTGTATATTAAAAAGGGGTGGGGGTAGTGGGGTTCTATTTGGCAATGTCTGGAGAGTAAACGTACCAATTATTAACTTTCTTACTTGAACAGTGGCTAAGAAATGTGATTTTAAATAACAGGTTGAAAATTGTCAAAAAAATCTTAAAATCAAAATTACTCGAAAACGAAAAACGATAAGTACCAACAACCCTTATCAAAGTCTACTTATTTTTACATGTAGAATTAAAATACGCAATAAAAACTATACCATTCCATTTAAAATAACGAAGTTGTATCCTACTTCCGGTCGACCGGAAGTGGCAGCCATCTTGAAAATATTTTAAATCAAAAGATCCGGATGAACAACCCCTACTGGCAAAATCTCAAAAATCTACTAATAGTGGAACCCAATAAAGTTCTAACGAACCAGTTGCGTGAGAAACCCTGTATATATATATAATATATGTGTTATATATTAAAACTATACAGGGTGTTCCGTAATGACGTGCGAATATTGAAGAGGGTGATTCTACATCGAAAATTAATGATAGTTTCTTATATAAACTTTGGTCCCAAAATGTTCCGTTACTAAAATACAGGGTGTTAAAGTTTTAGAATCTGTTTCACAGTAAACAGATTTTAACTACAAACAGTTGTTTGAAATGTCAAACGTACATAAAATAACAAATGACATTTAGGCTCAGCCATCTAGATTTATTGCAAAATTGTATCCTTAATAATTACAATACGTATTATTTCTGTTGAACAACCGACGATTTTTAATTTTTCTCTGAAAAACGACGCATTGCAGTCCAAAAACTCAAAAGGTCTTTTATTTGTCAAATTGAAGGGGGAATTCAAAAATATTTTTTATTTGGGAAAAAGCCTTTGGCGTACCATATTTTTTCTTTAAAAATATTAAAGTCAGTGCTCGTACCCACGCCACTGTTAAAGATAGAAATTAGATTTGTATTGAAAGATACGCGTCTTTATTAATAGTCACCATATGCCAAATTTCATAAAAGTACCTAAAGCGATTCCGAAAATATTAATTAATATCCTTTTTTTTCTAAAACTTTAACACCCTGTATTTTAGTAACGGAACATTTTGGGACCATAGTTTATATAAGAAACTATCATTAATTTTCGATGTAGAATCACCTCCTTCAATATTCGCATATCATTACGGAACACCTGTACAGGGTGTCCCACATTTTAATACGCAAACTTCACCAGAACATAGTTCTCATAAAAATAATACAAAAATTTTATATAAACATGGGGTCGCAACTCTTTTGTTTTCGAGATATGGCCGTTCAAAGTTGGAAGAAAAATTTACATTTTCATTTTTATTTCAGCTATTTATAAACGCAGGAATGTAAATTTTTACACTAATGTACTGCAGCCTAGTATGTTATTTGCAAGCCTTAATTAACCCACCCCGGCGTACCTGTAAGGGTTGAAATTCACGATCACCACTACATTTTCCAATAGAACTTTTTAACTCGGTAAAATTTTGACATGAAAAATTATCCCTTAGAAAGCTCATTCCTTAGCGAGACTTTTTTGTCTCTTACATTTTTTGCATAAAACTGATAGTTTTCGAGAAAAAAAATAAAATCTTAGCGCGTGTCAGACCAATTTTCCAAAAGAACTTTTTAATTCGGTAGAATTTTAACCTAAAAAAATATGCGTTAGAAAGCTCATTCCTTTGTGAGATTTTTTTGTCTCTTACATTTTTCGCATAAAACTGATAGATTTCGAGAAAAAAAATAAAATCTTAGCGCGTGTCGTACTGTACCGCTTCACCCCTAACCTAATGTTCTTTAAAAGTTTAGTACGGTTTTAGAATAATAAGTGATAACAATAATAATAAGCGAAAAAGATTAACAATTACACTTTAAATTAAATGCATTCTATCTTAGTCTAGTAAGTATTAGTTTTATGCGAAAAATGTAAGAGACAAAAAAATCTCGCTAAGGAATGACCTTTCTAAGGGATAATTTTTCATGTCAAAATTTTACCGAGTTAAAAAGTTCTATTTGAAAATGTAGCAATGATCGTGAATTTCAACCCTTTAAAGCACGCCGGGGTAGCTAAATTAAGGCTTGAAAATAACATGCTTGGCCGTAGTACATAACTGTAAAAATTCACATTCCTTCGTTTATAAATAGCTGAAATAAAAATGAAAATGTACATTTTTCTTCCAACTTTAAACGGCCATATGCCGAAAACAAAAGAGTTGCGACCCCATATTTATATAAAACTTTTGTGTTATTTTTATGAGTACTATGTCCTGGTGAAGTTTGCGTATTAAAATGTGGGACACCCAGTATATATACAGGGTTAGTATAAAGTCCCGGAACGGTCGAATAACTTTGTTGTTTGAGAAGTATCAATGTTGAAATTCTACCTCATTATATAGTTAAATGCGACGCATTTAATAATAACACTTTCATTTTTCTTTCGTTTCCGGTTTTACAGGAAATGCGTACAACTTTGTTTACTTAATTGGCATGTATAGTATATTCGTGCATTTTCGAATGCGGAATAAAAAACTACGTTCAAAAATACCAAAATTCTTTATTCTATTAATAAAGAAGCATAATAGGACTTAATTTAAAAAGTCTGTTTAACACAAAATCAAGCAGACACGTCACCTTACTAAAACTTCATATTGCTGTCATATGTTACCTGTGTCATTATCAATAATTAATTAAGTTAATAGGAAAATAAGAAATGACTGTAAGACTTGTTACAAGGACAGTAATATGTTTACTTTTATTGAACGAAACGCAATTATTAAAAAAATTAATAGTGAAATTTAGTGTATTGCTGATATTTACTGAAATATCAGCGGTATCATATTACAGTAAAGTGACATGTCTGCTTGATTTTGCGTTAAATTGATTTTTTTAATTTAAGTCTTATTATGCGTTTTTATCGATAGAATAAAGAATTTGTGTATTTTTGAACGTAGTTTTTTATCCCGCATTCGAAAATGCACGAATATACTATACATGCCATTTAAGAAAACAAAGTTGGACGCATTTCCTGTAAAACCGGAAACGAAAGAAAAATGAAAATGTTATTATTAAATGCGTCGCATTTAACTATATAATCAGGTAGAATTTCAACATTGATACTTCTCAAACAACAAAGTTATTCGACCGTTCCGGGATTTTATACTAACCCTGTATATCAATCGAAAATTTTAGCGTAAATAATTAAATGCTGTACTTACGTTTTTCGGAGTATTTCTTCGCGTCAAAGAATCATTACGAATTCGCATATATTGCAGGTCTCAGAAAAAACTTAGTCCCGAGGAGCTGAAACGAGCGTTAGAACAAGTAGTTCAGGAATTAGACGAAGAAAGATCACGGATAATAGAGAATCAACATGACTTTAGTGAGTTTCCTGATGAAGAACTTTATAGCGACTCAGAAACAGATGAGGAAGCAATTGAGAACAACGACCATAGTAGTGATTTAGAACAATCTGCAGATGACTTGGAAGAGCTCGGAGTTTCAGACAATTATCGTTTCTTTATTGGGAAAGATGGCGAAACTCTCTGGATCAGTAAACCTCTTTCTTCCGGTAAAGTAAAGGCAAAAAATATTATCAAAACTTTACCAGGTCCAAAAGAAAATGCCAAGCAGACACAAGAAGAAAGTGATGCATTTAATTTGTTTATAACTTGTAGTGTATGCAACCGAGATCATGTATCAGTAACGGATGCGTACGCGAAGCGTCAGTGAGCAGTACGTGACTAGCTGTGAACGAGTGTTAAGCAATAAAAGTACTGAGTGCGTATACGTGTTTTTTTATTGCAAGTAACCCTCTTGTATGTGTGGTGCCCATTTCGTACGGGGATACATAACTGACCAAATAATTGATGATATCGTAAGTAATACCATTGTATTTACATTCTTATAGTGGGACAACCTCTGTTAGTTCGTGGTCTTGAACACCAGGGAGCTATTCTAAAATTCTGCTTTTATAACGTTTTCACCAACTTTTAAGTCGTTTAATAAAGCAATTGCACAAATATAGCTCAAATCTGCTTTATTTAGCTTTACTACGTAACTTTAGACTGAATGGGAACGAAATGAAATTTGAAATTCACGACGCCCCCCGGTGTTCAAGACCACGAATTAACACAGGCTGAACTACTATGAAAATGTAAATACAATGGTAATACCAACATTTATATTGAAAATAAGAAAAATACTATACAATATGCGAGAGAAATTGTTTAGAGCTCTGGGATTCAGACGGGCCAAGATTAATTATTTTACGAGCACTGTTCAGCTATAAACGGTTTCGATTTTTACTTCACTGTATCAGATTCGATAACATCCATACCCGCGATGTAAGAAAGCTACATGATAAACTTGCCCCAATACGGGATTTTCACCAAACATTTATTAGTATTTGCATCGCTCATTATAATCTAAATGAGTTTGCTACAATAGGTGAAATGCTTCATCCTTTTAGAGGTCGTTGTTCATTTCTGCAGTATATACCAAATAAACCTGCGAAATATGGTATAAAGCTGTATGCGCTTTGCGATGCGAAAACTTTGTACACATTAAATTTCGAAATTTATTGCGGTGAATAAGTTCCAGGACCCTACGTCAAATCCAATAAGCCTGATGCTACTGTGAAAAGATTGGTCATTCCAATGGAAAATACAAGAAGAAATCTAACTACAGACAATTATTATAGCAGCTATTCCTTAGATGGCTATTTGCTTACGAAAGGAATTACTTTTTTGGGTACCATGAAAAAAAAAAATAAGAGAGAAATTCCCGTCGAATTTTCACCTAACAAAACTAGATCTGTAAACACGCATACCTTTGGTTTCCAAGAAGAATATTGTTTAGTGTCAAAAGTTCAAAAAAAGAAAAAAAATAATAAATAAAGCCGCGATATTCTTGTCAACTATGCACGATAAATCTGAAGTGGATAAAGATTGTAACAAAACTTTAATAAATGTAGACTATAATGTTACAAAAGATGGAGTTGATACGGTAGACTAAATGTGTGCGTCATACAGTGTTTCCAGAATTACAAAAAGGTGGCCCCTTGCTGTGTTTTATAGACTGCTAGATATAACTGGAATAAATGCACAAGTAATATTTAAATTTAATAATTTTGACAACAAAGACAGAAGACGAGTTTTTTTGAAAAAGCTATCTCTAGAACTCATGCAGCAACAATTGAAAGAAAGAGCTCTAATTCAAACACTTCCTAAAGAGATTTATTATTTTTTGTCCAAATATAGGAATGAGGAAACTGAAATGGAAAATTCTGTAAAGCCTGGTATTTGCTTCATTTGTGGTACCCATAAAAATAACAAAACAAATCATGCAAATAGAAAATGTTTGAAAAAGGCACAGTTCTATAACCATAAACTGTCTAGAGTGTGATAAAAAGTGTGACCAGGAGAACTTGGAAGTAAAATAAACAGTTTTAATGCATTAAATTTCTAAGTAGCCTTATTATTTCCTTGTTTGTTACTATTTTTTATTATAGTTTGATGAAATAACCTATATGTTTGTACCAATATATTGAATAAAAAATATGTACTTTATAATATTTTGACATCAAAGAGGTAAAATGTTTATTTGCGGTGTAAATGCCGCAGCGCACCCACCCATGAAACACTGGAAGTCGCGCCCACCGGAGGGTTAAGCTAGATGAAAATACTTGGTCATTTTGATTACCGAAACGAATCCGATTCCGGAAATTAACCAAGCTCTAAATTAACCGTTTGATTGCTACGCGGCGCGAAAGCGCGTCGTTTATTTGTGTCGAAAATCGCGATCTAGCGTTTCTGCGCTGCGAGTTTCACTGTGCCTTTGTTGCACAAATGGGGTAAACGTAGTCTGACCTCACGCGTACTCTGCTAAAGTCAATATCAAGTTAAAATATATCCCGCAGTTTTCGAGCGTTCGTGCAAGAATTGCTTAGCAGTCAAACGGTTAATAAATACTTAACAAAAATTAATAATGATCAATAATAGTCATTTTCGTGGAGGTACGTTTTCCTCCAAATTCGACATTCGTTAGCGACTGCTATTTTATTGGTTAGGATCTTTGCCGTTTTTTTTTCAAAATCCGTTAAGTTTGTGATCATCGGCGATTATTATATGTGCCAAACACATTAATACTACTGTGGCGTGCACAGGTTCGCCTATCATAATTTAAATTTGTTATTTATAAAAAATCGTTACATCTTGGCATAACCAAGATGATTTTATTTTATTTTACATTCATTCACTTTTTAATTTTTATAAATAATATAAGTGGAGCCGTTAAATTTTATATTTGTAATTTCATTTTTAAATATAAATACTTTTATTGTATAGTCATTTGCCATAGGGGAAAACAGCCGGAACAGAAATTTACAGCTGGGTGTACGAGACCCGGTGTACAAGATGATCCATTGGGGTTAGATGATCCTTTTAAATTATAACGAAAGTACTAGCATCACCTACTTGTTTTCATTAGCAAATCATATCTCCCGATAGCCCTTCGCATGTGTCAAATTTTAATGGCGGTATGATTGATAAACACATTTTTGTACGAAAAAGCAAAAATTTTACGATTTCGATCTAAGGTAAGATTTATTTTAAGTTGAGGTAACTTCTAATGAAGAGTGTCAATTGCATAGATTGTTGTATAAGTATCTTTGCGAATGCTTTGTTTAGCTTTTCGAATGGTATGGCAAGAATAGAAAGCATGCAGGTTACGTTATCGAATAATTTATCAATGTGGTGGAATTGGGGCGAGATGATTATATTGTTGCTGTACGAGATGATCCGTGTGGATCATCTTGTACTGATTCGACAATTAACAAAACGCTTTTAATGTATATGCTGGCTCAGAAAATCCTTTATTACTTGTATTTTAGACTAAGCCCCGTAATTATGAAAGAAAAACAATCCGCGGTGCGTGTTCGGAAGACTGTATGGTTAAAGCATTGGATGCTGTAAAAAATGGTGTCCTATATATAATACCAAGTAAACAGTTTACAGTACCCGTTATGTGGTTAAAAAGACGAGCCAAAGGACAAAATAAAGAAGCTATTAGCGCAATAAAATATTCAGGTGGGAAAAAACAGTTACGGCCGAACAGGAAATCAATCTGGTGAAACATATGTATAACTGCTATGATTGGCTAAGAGGATTTCTTAAACGGCATCCAGGCATAACCCTTTGTTCACCAGAGCTTACTTCCACTGCTGGAGCGCGTGCCTTTAATAAAGCTGTAGTGGATAGGTTTTATTCCGTGCTGAAAACCGTTCAAGATGCCAAAAAAATATAAGGATTATTTTACTCAAACTTCAATTCACATAAACAAAGATGTTATTATCTCTAAGAACTCTACTAAGTTCATTTAATTCTACGAAACTCAAAACATTTCCAAAATACAGGCAAGATTGTCTGAAGGATCATCTTGCCCATATGGCAAGGATCATCTTGGACACTCCAGTGTCCAAGATGATCCTTTGGTAGGGTTTTAAAAATATTAAAATAAAACACTGAAATATCAATAAATGAAATATTTTGAATATACGAACCGATAGACAGATAGATTTACTGTCATTAAACGTTTTTACATTTGTATTCATTTTAGTATTGTATGAACTACGATTGTTCTCCCTTAAGGGAATCATCTCGTACACCTTTCCCCTACATACTAATACAATAAAACTGGCGATAAGATTCGAAAGAAAAAATGTTTTTTAGTTATTTTTTTAATAAAAAGTTTTTTTTTTCATGATGCACTTCTGAAAGACTGCTTGTTGTGTTAAACTTTGCTAAATAGGGGAGAGTGGGGCTAGACGGGGAAGTGGGGTAAGATGTGGCACCCGGTCTATACTTGAAATAAGCACTTTTATGCAATTCTAAAAATAATGAGAGCCTTTGCTAACCTCCTCTTCATCATTTCACATGACAACCAATGAAGTGGTAAGTCGCGTTGCCACGGTATCGATAAAAAACTTGTTTTGTTGATATTTCTTATAATAATTTCATGGTGTAATAACTACTACACGGTGCGGCGATTTCATACCCTTGTTATTTTCCCGAAATTAGTTAAATATAAAGATAAAAGGTAAGTACCTTTTTAAATCTGTTTTAAGAGTATAATGTTATTATTATGTTTTTTTGTAAAAGCTTTCAATGGGGCAAGATGGGGTATCCCGTCTTATCTTCCTTAGTATCATCAAAAATTAGTTTTATTTACAATATAATTTTTCAGAATGGTACGGAATTATGTTCGTAAGACAGACAGGGGCAATTGGTCAGAAGATTAAATGAAAAATGCTGTTTCAGTCGTACTTCAAAGGAAAATGGGGTGTTATTTAGCTGAAAAAACTTTTTGGGTACCTCAAAGCACATTAGAGAGAAAAGTTGGTTTAGCTCGAACTACCGTTGAAGGAATGGCAACAATAAAAGTGCCTTTGGGTCCTAAATTAACATTTTTTCTAAAGAAGAAGAAGCCGAAATGGTGAAGTACATATTGGATTTACAACAAAGGCTATTTGGATTAACGACTAACGACCTAAGATCTTTAGCGTATCAGTTACCGGAAAAAAATAACAAACTTCATGTATTCAATAGAGAGACTGAGAAGGCAGGAAAAACTTGGCTTTTGGGATTTATGAAACGCCATCCTGAAATTGCTATAAGAAAACCAAAGAACACATCAGCTGCCAGAACCGCAGGTTTTAATAAAGTAGCGGTTTATAGTTTTTTTAAATTACTGGGCGAGACCCTCGATCTTAAAAGAATTTCTGCCGATCGAATATATAATACGAACAAAACAGGTATCTCTATTGTACCAAAAAGTAAATGTAAAATTATTGCCAGGAAGGGATCTAAGCAAGTAGGAGCCTTGTCTTCGGCCGAAAGGGGAGCTACTATCACTGTTGAAGTGTGCTTTAGTGCAGTTGGTCACTACATGCCGGTCATGATGATATATCCGCGGAAACGTATGAAACCGGAATTGATGGCTAATGCTCCTTAAGGAGCATGGGGTGTCTGCAGTGAAACAGGGTGGATAATTGCAGAATTATTTTTGCAATGGTTTACGAAATTCATTACCTTTAGTGGAGCAACAAAAGAAAGACCCGTACTACTGCTTCTCGACGGGCATGCTACCCACACAAAAAATATTGAAGTCATCAATTTAACCAGGGACAATGGAGTTGTCATCATCTCTCTTCCACCTCATACAACTCATCGACTTCAACCACTCGATGATGCTTTAATGAAACCTTTGAACACATTTTATGACCAAGTAGTCAGTTCTTGGCTCCGATCTAATCCGGGACTCGTTGTATCAGTTCGACAAGTCGCGGAACTATTTGGCAAAGCGATAATACAAGCTGCTACTATGACTACGGCGATAAATGCATTTAAGAAGTGTGGCATTGTCCGTTTCGACCCCACTGTTTTCACAGAAAGCGACTTTTTAGCTGCGGCAACCACCGAAATTACACAATTTACTGCCCAAAATCAAAATATCCAATCAACTCTCAATAACTCAATAATCAACTTTCAGCCATGATGTTCATTCTCGGCAAGTTACATTCAACAAGTGAACTACAAGTGATCAAGTGAAAGAGAGGAAGAAATCTGAAAAACTCGAGAAGGAAAAGGGAAAGACAAGAAAACGTCCAAAACTAGCATCCACCTATTGATTTTATGTTAAGGATGATGAGTCAGGCAATAAGATAACGAGAAGATGGAGACAAACCTTTCCATGTTTGTGTACATATTATATTTTGTCTTATTTCATTTATATCTCCATCTTGCCCCACTCTCCCCTACATACAGGGTGAGTCTGGATAAGCGCCCCCGTCTGGATAAGCGTCTCGAAGAAAAGAAAAACTACTGAAGGAGCGTCAGATAAGGATGAAGAGCTTACTCCGTATAAAAGGGTAGAATCTGCTGAAGCTTTTGTTCTTAAGGAGGCCATTGAGTGTATTACTAGATTGGTGGGAGAATTAAATGATCGAATTGAACAAAACACTAAACGGGAAATAAAAGAGCTAGCGACTAAATTTCGCTAGTTGAGGAAAGAACTTCTTATGCATTGGTGATTGATAATAAAGGCAAATCGTATAAAGAGTCTTTAAAAATGGTTAAGGAAGTGCTGGGGAAGACCCAATGCAAAGATGGAGTAAAAAGCATACGGAGTACTAAAGATTGTAAACTATTAATCACAACAGAGAAGAATACGAACGTTATAGAAGAGGTGCAGGAAGCCATGATAGGCCTACAGGGGGAAAGTACCACTGTTAAGAGATTAGGCGGAGAGGCTTCTACTATTCATATAAGAGGAATAGACGCAATTACGGAAAAAGAAGAAGTTCTACAGACGATAGAGAAATTGCTAAGCAAAAAAAGGGTCGTAATCCGTTCAAGTGAGATGCGGCCTATGAGAGATGAGACGCAAGCCATTACGGTGACATTGCGAGAGATAGATGCGGAAGCACTGCTTAAGCTGAGGCCGATTAAAGTAGGATTTACCAGGTGTAGTCTTGAAAGGAGAGTCGATGTTGCGAGATGTAATAAATGCTGGTTATACGGCCATTTAGCAAAACAATGTTCGGGACCTGATAGAACGAAGCTGTGCTTTAAATGCGGAAAGGAAGGCCACAAGACAATGGAATGTAAAAATGATGAGGCGTATCCCCTTTGTAACATAACCGGGCATATAGCAGGTACTGGAAAGTGCGATATGTTTAGAATGGAGTTGGCCAAAGCTAGGAGGAAAATGAGAAGACAAGAAGTAACGAGAGCCCAGAGAGAGATTTGGTCGCGGATGGAAATGAAAGAAGGTGGTGAAGCTTAAATTAGCCCACGTTAAAAATAGAAAAAGTAGAAAACGCAAAGATGCAACTTATGGTTATGCAGATTAATTGCAATAGAAGGTGGAACGCCCACGAACTCTTAGAAACGGCGATGAAAGAACAAGCGATTGATCTTGCATTTGGACCGTAGCCGAATAAAAGAAGAGCCAATAACTTGAAAACAGATGAAAAGAAAGATGTATTCATATACACAGCAAATGACTCGATAAGACCGAAGAGGTGGATAAGTGGAGATGGATATCTGGGGGTGGAAGTTGATGACTTAATAATGTGGTCTATATATTTTGCGCCAAGTAAAGAAAACGAGGAATTCCAAAGCCTCCTAGATGAACTAGAGGGAAAAGTAAGGAAAGGCGGTCACCGCGCAATGTTTTGCGGAGACCTTAATGCAAGAATACGAATGACGGGCGACAAGAAGGACAATCCGAGAGGTTTAATATTAGAAGAATGGATGGCAAGAAACAGAATAACACTAGCTAACACTCCGGGGGTTACAACTTTCAGAGGACCGAGAGGGTCCTCTGTAATTGATTTAACCCTAACAACCGAGAAACTCGTGGACTATGTACACGATTGGAGAGTGCGGGACCATGTTGAGGTCCTTAGCGATCACTGCCTGATATCGTTCACGATTAAGACAGGTGATTACAGATATATCGCTGAAGGCAAGGATGGGGGATGAAAGACCTTTAAGATACCGACCAACACACAGATGACACCCGATTTCCTAATAAACAGAATAACTGAAGCATGCGACCTCATATTCCAATGAAGAAGAAAACCAAGCAAATCCAGACAACCAAAATACTGGTGGAACCAAGAAATCGCCGAAGCGCGTAAGAAGTGTATTAGAAGAAGAAGAAAAATTCAACGAAGCAACAGAACAGGAATAGAAGAGACCGAAAAACCACCCTTAGGGAAGAATATAGAGCGGCAAAAAAACAGCTAGCACAAAAGATAAAAAAGTCAAAGGCGCAAATGTGGAGGAGCCTGTGCGATGAATTGGAGCTTGACGTGTGGGGAACCGCATACCAGGTACTATAATCCAAACTCAATTTCCACCATGGAGAGAAGGATGCAAGAGCTCGCTTTCTCCCCGTAACTTTACCGAGTAGGCCCGAGTGGAGTACAGGGGAAGGGAGAACCGGAGTTTCAAGCCCAAGCGGTCCTCGCAAACGCAAAGGTCTTCCGGTAAGAACGCCGTCGTAGACAGGCCCGCGGCACCTCGCTGTTTTAACTTTTTCGGTCAGACTTTTGGCCCTTTTTCAGGTCTTACAGGAAAAGCGAGAAGTGCTAATTCACTAACCCCAATAATTGGTTGTAGTTTTAATCATATTTGACAAAACCCGGTGATAATTGAAGAAATTAATTGGTCGCCAGGACTGTGCGCTTTCCAGGTAAAGCACAAAATTAACGTCGGGTCTTTGTCAACCCGAACACCACGGATATTTGAGAATACCTGCGCGTTTGTTGACTTTATATTTTATTAAATGTATTATTATTAACGAAAATTACTTCAACAATAAAAATATTGCAGGTGTTTTCCATCAACTCTTCTACTTTCCATCAAGACTTCTACTAATTAAACTCTTACACGTGTTGGCAATCTTCTTCTAATTCTATATCCAAACCGTTTTTGTTTTGTGTTACAACAAAATCAACAAACTTTGAAAGAAATTTATTTACTAATCGAGATATTTTTAAACTAATAGGTAGAATCGGAAAAATCAAATTACTAAAAAATGAATTACAAACATCATATATTTTTATAAACATCAATGCTCAATTGTAGGTTTGTGATTTATTGCTACTTACAGTTAAAAGTTAAATTCAAACTTTCTTATTTTCACTGTAGCAAATTCATAGAATTATAGTCAGATTACTCTACTACATTATGCAAATTCAGTTTACTATTTGATTTAATAATTATTTAAAAACTGTTACTTAAAAATCCTAAAGTTATAAATAAATATAAATCCTAAGGTTAGCTTTTGATTGTTTAAATGTTAATATACTTCAAAATCATTGGAACTTTTTTAATTATTTAAATACACGATTCCTTTTCAGTGTGTGTTTTCATCGACTTTCTTTTTAAATGAAAGTCAATTAAGCAAATTTACAGATTATTCGTAAACATTATATATAGGGTGTCCGGAAATGTCGTGTACAACGGAATACCACAGATACCTTGGCCAAAAATATAATGATTTAACCCAACTTATCTATATACAATGTTGCTTAGTTTAGCCACTAGAGGACTTTAAAAATCATATTTTTCATGAGTTTTTCTTAAATTACTCAAAAAATCTTTAATGGATTTTATTCATTTTTTGACCATGTCTTTATATTAGCAGTCTACAGCTTTCTGTGGGACAAATTCGAATTTCGAATCATAGAGGGTGTTTAGAAACGCTCTAGCGACAAGTTATCCATCCAGATCTTTTTAACCAGCCTGTATAACTTTCTGTCAATTTTTTTCTGAATAGCTATATTAATTTAGAAACTATTTTCGCTCTTACAAAATTATTATTTTGTATTATTATTTATTAATTATTACTCTTACAAAGATATTCGATGTCCAATAATTATCAATGTATTATACCCTTGATGCTGAAAATAATAAATCATGAATAAATCCGGCTATGCCACTGATATGCAAGATATGATGTAGACAACTCACAGGTGAATTAATCTATCAGATAATTTCTGTGGTTACTGCAGTTTCGCGTGGTACGATTGGCTATTTAGCCACTAACCAGAGTAAATATCTTATAGGTTAATTTATCCAACGGTGAATAAACCGGCCCTTAGTATAAAAAATCTCTAAATTACGAGCGCCCCAAATTCAAATAACTTATAAACATTTATGAACGCTTGGTATAATATTGCTTCAGCGCCTAATTAAAAGAGAAATTTATTACTTCTATAATCTATTATTTACAATTCAATAATTTTGGGATTTTATTATGATTGTTTAATAAGCTTTTTACCTTGGTTATCGGTCAAAATGTTAATGTATAAAACACATCTCTACAGGGTGGTCCGTAACTAATGGGACACAGAGTAACAGTGAATTCCTCACGTCAAAACATTAGTATTAGCAAAATTTATTTTAGTTGAATTGTTAATAATAACAAAGATAGAGGCCGTTAAAGTTAACATTCTATTTTCGTTTTTCTTCAATAATTTCCCTTATATTTGAAATATCTTTATGAAAATTGGTAGAACGCCCAATTTAAAGACGGGAAATACTAATTTGATACCAATTTTTATCAAGATTGCAGAGGGCGCTTTCTACACCAAATAATACTTTTAAAACTCTCTTAATTTTTTTATTATTTAGATTTTTATAAATTTTAGAGTTAAGAACGATTCATTGATCATTTTTACGCAAATTTGGTATACTTATGAAATCTCGCTAAAGTTGACCATTTCTGAAATAATCAGTGTTGATGTACAACCTGCAAAATTTTAATTAATTTAGTCAAGTAGGTAGGCAACTCATTGTTGGTTGAATAAAGAAAAAAATAATTTGTTTACTCATTATGGTGCGTTTAATTTTAGGAATTATCATTCATGGAAGCTTGAAAATTATCATTTAACAAAAATCGTTTTAAAAACAATTGAAATTACTGCAAAAAAAACGGAAGTAGGATGTTAACTCGAAATACCGAACATTAGAGCTTACTGTGCAGTTTTTAATAAATAGGCTTTGAACAAAATTCTAAACCGAGGATATACAGGGTGTCGCAACGAAGTGGACTAGATGAAATATCTCGGAAACTACAAGTCCAATAAGTTTGAAATTTTATACGCATATTTAATACATTGTAAACTACATTTGGAAAATATTTTCAGTCATCCATGACCTCTGGTTATGCCGGAAGTGGTTAAGGAATTATTATTTTCGAACGCAATATTTATTTTTCGTTAGGTTGGTTAATTTGAAGATAATTTTGTTTGAAACATTTTTTTTCTATCATTTGTAATTTCAGATCAAAAAATTATTTTTCGTCATTATTTACGTTTGATTGGGGTAAAAAATAGGTTAGCCATGAAAAAATAGCATTAATCTATGGGCGTAGCTATCTTCACTAAATTAATTAAAACTTTGCAGGATGTACATTAACACCGATTATTTCAGAAATGGTCAACTTTAGCGAGATTTTATAAGTATACCAAATTTGCGTAAAAATGATCAATGAATCGTTATTAGCTCTAAAATTTATAAAAATCTAAATAATAAAAATATTAAGAGAGTTTTAAAAGTATTATTTGGTGTAGAAAGCGCCCTCTGCAATCTTGACAAAAATTGGTATCAAATTAGTATTTCCCGTCTTTAAATTGGGCGTTCTACCAATTTTCATAAAGATATTTCAAATATAAGGGAAATTATTGAAGAAAAACGAAAATAGAATGTTAACTTTAACAGCCTCTATCTTTGTTATTATTAACAGTTCAACTAAGATAAATTTTGCTAATACTCATGTTTTGACGTGAGGAATTCACTGTTACCCTGTGTCCCATTAGTTACGGACCACCCTGTATATTAAAGCGAGAAAATAAAGTTTTAAGTTAAAACAAGAAAGAAGTGTGATTTACCAGCGCCCACCAGATAAAACTCGTAACCATTTAATTTAAACAATTCACTTCGGTTATGTTAATAATAGGTAAAGATGTGGAACTAAACTTCTAATATCTTCAAAACGTACCACTTTTGCACACACGTTCAATAGGATTTTTTTATTTTTTTTTAACCAAGGAGCATGTCTATCAAGAGTTGGACAATCAGAACGGGAACTGTATTAATTATAATTAACAGGAATTAATTAATCCGTTTATTTTAATCTCGATCTGATAAATCGAGATTTTTATCAATAAATCATTTAATTATTAATTATTTTATGATAAGGTTTTTGGGTGGATTAAAAAATTTGTTAGGGTTACCATTACAGCTATAACCCAACAAAAGAAAATGGTCAATATCTCCAATAATAGAGAAGTTATGGAGCTTTTTCGGACCGTTGGGACACCCGGTATCTATAAAACATTTTCCTTTGGCATTATCTTTCACTACAAATAAAACTTTTAATTTTTAGCAATGTGCTGATCAACATTGTTCAACGAATGCATTGCTTCTCAGGCAACGGAAAATGTTCTGTTTTCTAAAAACAGAGAGTCTGCGGCGGTAGTGGTTAGAAGTAATGGACAGGATGGATATGTTAGAGTGGAGTTACACTCCAGTACACTGCAGGAGCTACCGAGTATGTGAGCTTCATTTTAAAAACAAGCAGTTCCAGACCGCAGCAAGGACGAAATTGTGTGGATGGCAAGTACCACACTGCATTGTGCGTTCGGAAGACATTCTACCTAATAACCTAGCAAATTCCAACACTCCTCCCAATATTCCTTTCGTTGTTGCTCCCAATATTCCTTTTAATATTTCTCCTGTTAGTCCTCCCAAGAGTCGCTTCATTACTCCCTCCAATAGTTTTCCGAACATCCCAATGTCTTCCGAAATAAACAATATTACTCCTTTACATCCAAGAAGGCGTAAAGGTAAATATTTAGTATATTGTAATTAGTTATAATTTTAATAGTACATTACAATTTTTAAAGAGTATATAACATAAAGTATTATGTTATTTTCAGGTCGTCCAATGCTGTCCGTGAAGCAACAGGAGTTGCGATGAGAAAGGCGGAAAATTGTCTGCGTTACGGTAGGAAACGTATCCAATTTTTATCCCAATCCCCCAGACGTTGCAACGTCGATGTTCTGTCCCCACCTACGTTAAGCACTATTCAAAATCTGTATTCTTTACCTAAAACCATCCGCATTTTTGTCCTACCCTCTTCCAAAATTTCCGTAAACCAAAAAAGATCCGCCATTACTCCCTTGATGAAAAGGCCTTATTCCCTTCAATAATTAAAGATGGTCCCCGTTGGTACCGTTACCTGCAGAAGATTTTATGTTTTCCGCTAATTAAAACGTTGAGGCCTTCTCTGTCCAATTTCCACTTGAAGAGTGAGATTAACACTAATCTACTAAATTATTTGAAAGGTATTTCAAGTAAGATGCCTCTCCGTGAACGTTACTGCACGCTTATGTTCGACGAGATGGAGATTGGAAGAAATTTAAGTTTGATGACTACGAGAAATAGTTGGCATATTGAAGGATATGTGGAGAACCCGGCCTTAAATAAAAATAAATTAACAATTATTACGTGTCCTTTATAAACGGAAAATGATAATGATAATCGTGTGCGAAGTGCAAAAATAATGATGATCACAAACGTAACGTCGCCGGATAAGTGAAAATCGGCTGGTGTTAAGTTTCCTAACTTATGATTTTTTCGATGAAAATGTGATTTAATCGATCCGAAATGTGTTCTATCGTACAGATTTGGTCGAATTGTACCGCGGAAAAGCATTTTTACCGGAGAAAACCCTATATAAACGCTTTTTTTGACCAAAATAGAAAATGTACTTACATGATTTTTTTCGTATTTTTGTCCAGTTTTGTTCAATACATGCAACATATTAATCTTCTTTTACGTTTTTCATACTGTTTTAAACCCAAAATGGTACGAAAACGTTAATAATTATGAAAATACGGCACATTTTCCGCGCCTCACCAGTGCGATTTTAGACATTTTGAATTAGTGGTCAGTAAAACCACTTCGTTACCTAGCAACGAAAAGTATAAATCCAGGGGGGTATTATCGTAAAAGGTGTGAGTATAGAATATTTTTGTAATATAAAATAAGGAGAAAAATAATATTCCTTATAAAATTCCCGTAAATGTTCGCGTTTAAAACGATTTAAATGTCGGTGGTTGGGTTGGATCTAGCTGTTGTAGAGAAATTGCGGCACGGAGGGCCATTGGTTGGTGCTTATTCGTTAGTATGATTGTTAAAAGAGAACGGTCCGCAGTATGTCACTATTTGGCCTGGATTTCGCTGGTTGAGGGGGCTGCGTAGTTGTTGAAAGAAATGTAGGTAGTGCTTGGGATCTGATTTGGAACGGGCTAGATTATTATTGTTGCAGAAAAGCGGCCCATAGGGCCGCTAGTCACTCTTTGACTTGGACTTCGGCGATTGAGGGTTTGGTTGTGTTGAGAGGGGTTGCATAGTTAAAAATTGTAGGTGGTGCTTACATTACCATTGCTACAGAAAAGCGGCCCGTAGGGCCTCTAGTATTTAATTATTTGACCTGGACTTCGGTGGTTGGGTTGGTTTGGTTGTGTTGAGGGAGGCTGCATGGTTGTTGAAAAAATGTAGGTGGTACTTAGGATCTGGTTTGGGACGGGCTAGATTACCATTGCTGTAGAAGAGCGGCCCGTAGGGACGCTAGTATGTCATTATTTGACTTGGACTTCGGTGGTTGAGTTGTGTTGAAGGGGACTGGATAGTTGTTAAAACTAGGTAAGTGCCGGTTGGGATCTCTTTTAAAGTTGGCAACGTAACCATGCGCGCAAAATTTAAAATCTATTCTATAATTTTGCGCCTAATTTGCGCTGCCGATATCTGTCGAAGAAGGAGAGGTACGATTGATATTAAAAAAGTCATAAACAAATGTACTCATCAAAATTACGTACAATTTTTTTTATTGTATTTATTGATAAAAATATAAACAAATACCATGTACCTGTTTGAAATTCATGTTGTAGTTCATACTATATTGATCCAAAATATTTTCAAGCCGGTCGCCAGTTTTAGTCAACCGAAAGGGGATGAAAACTTTATCGTAAATAGCACAAAAATATTAACTTTGATAAATATTGCTAATACTAGATGTTTTTCATTTTCGAGCAAGTTTAATTGTAATTTTTTTGTAGCAGAAAAACTCAATAAATGAAACACTATATTTGATCATATAGCATATCAAATAACAAAGGTGTAGTCCAATTCCGGTAAAAAGGACTGGTGGTGTTAGAGCTGTTAATGTTCGATAAAAAGACCAGATGTAATTTTTATTAATAAGATAAAGAATTGTTATAAACTAAGAAAACAATTGTTACAAAATAAAGATTTATTTAGAAAAAGAAAACAACAAATTAATATATTCGCTAAAAATAATAAATATGAAAAAATAAAAAACATAATTATAATTATACAGTATATACAATGGTCTTTGCATTAACAGACCAATTATCCCGCACTTTACGTGATTGTTTGTTAAAGTCATCGTATAGTACCCACTGACCATCATTTTTCCTTACAAAGGCACTGTAATGGCCAATGGAAGATATATCATTAGAAGCAGAGGGTATAAAGTTCACAATACCTCTTAATGTGAGAGAAGTTTGAAATATACTGATAGAAAGAGGTATATCTTTTAATAAAATGCTATGCCTGCTGTTGTCGTCAATCTCTAAAAAGATATTGTCCCCAACGTTTATGCTTTCAGTAATAGTATTTTGACATATTACACATACTTTTTTGACAATGTTTATATTAATGGTTGAATCTATAGCTTCTTGCAAACATTGAATACCGTTGTTAGCTAAATGCGAAGTATTTATAGGAAGAATGGGAGTATTTCTTGTGATCGGCCTCTTATTACAAATAGGATTACTGCAGTAAGTGGTAGTAAATTTACTTGGAAATGTAAAAAATATTTCTTCAATAAGTGTTGCAATATTAATTTCGCATGACAAAGTTTTAATATTTTCTACATTGTACATTATCATAAAGTTTAAGTAGCAATTTTCCCCTCTCTACATAAGTACTTTTAGTTATTTTATTTTTCAGAACTTCCACTAAAGGTTTTAACATGCAATCACTTTGATCAAAACTAACTTTATACTTAGTACTATCGCAATATGCAGTAGATATAATTTGAGTAATAGAATCAAAAGCGCACGTATTAAAAAACATGTAGCACTCTTTTTCTATGTGTGTTTGTTTTAATATGTTTCCATTTTGTAAAAGAGGAATATTATTAGTATTATGTTCTAAGAATTCTATTTCAGGGTATGAGGTTTTATAATAAGATATCTTTTCGCATCCTTTACCCTTCCAATTTTCAAAATTGTCAATACTGTCTATGGCTTCTTCCATTTGTTCTTTGGCATCTTGATTAGGAGTATTAGTATAAAACTTATCATTTGCCATTGTTAGAGTAATTTCGTTCTTAATCATTTTAATGTGTTCTCCTACAAATTTGTCAACTTTAATAGGTAATGATTTTGCAAATTGTCTATTTTTTAAGGTGTTAAAATAGGATTCAACACAACTACTAGATGCGGTTTGGTTAGGTAAGTTGTGTGCAGAGGTCAAGATGTTTGTCCACAATACGAAAGTGCGAAAAGATTTGAAGAGATGAACTTCTATTTCTGGTAAATAATGAAAATTTTCCTCATCATTAGTAGCCGTGGGATTTGAAGATGATAGACGATACCTTTTCTTTTATTCGGTTAAGCCATTCCATTACCATTACATTTTCTCTAAATGTGTCTACATTATCAACGTTTACCATGTGGGAATCTGTATCTTTTACCGCTTCTGTATCATGTTGATTTCTGTCTATATAGTTACGTGTTAAATCAAATGTCGATATTTTATTTTTTTAAAATTGTTTATTTTGAATTACTTCAGGAGTATTCGTTTCACTTTTTGATACTATTAGTATTGCTTTCAAAAGTGATTCTAAGTCTACTAAATTCGTGCAGTGAATAAGAAGAATGACCGTTCTTATACAGTGTGAGTCTCTAACTTGGAATAAATTCACTAAACCGAATACAGTGTTTTTTTCGGAAATATGCTCGAACACGTCGATTAGTATTTTAATCTGTCGTATTTTTCACGTAAGAAAAGTTTATACAGCTTGTCCCAAATCTGAGATACGACGTCATCAACAATTTTTTTATATGGCAAGCCTAATTTTTTTAAAGTGTTTTTAAAGGGTATATCAAGTTAAATATGCGTACTAAATTTCAAATTTTTATTCCTTCTCATTAAAAAGATATTACAACAAATAATAATTCGAAAAATCAAGAAATATGAACCAACTAAATCATAATAAATGTTCAAAATGTTGTCCATGTACTACCTGACAATGCCCTACACGGAACTGAAACTCATGTTGAACATTTTTAATTACTTCTGCGGAAATAGTTGATTAGTTCAGAGCTCGTCTCGTCTGAACAATGTTTTTGAGGATTCAAACCGATAGCAACCCAACAATTGTTATAATTTTTTCTCACATATGTATATAGACCGTTTGCCGATAAGGTACAACCTATGCACTTCAAATTACTACTAATTTCCTGCCAAATATGGGAAGTTTTCCTGCTGAAGCCTATTTTGACTTCAGACGCACGTTTACTTAATTCTTGGTTTATAAGATGTGATGAACCACTTGCCTTTCGACCTCTTTTGTCCTATTAAAAAGATATATGATATATGAGATTTAATAATCTGTATAATATAATGATTTGACAGAGAGCATAAAAAATTAACTAAAAGAAGTAGTATACAGTACACTCCGTTTATAACGAACTCTCGGATTAAACTAATGAATATATTATAGCCGAAAATATGTTATAGCAATTTTTTTTACATTTACAAACGATTATAAAGTATGCATTGTATAACCGTTATAAACTAGTACATTATAACTGAAATCTACTGCATAATACTACTTGTTAATAACTAATTTTACTTACCATGTTAAGTTAAGATAGTAGACACCTTCACACACAAGCACGTTTTCACTTTTATTACACCAATTATTTTATTTCATCGCACTTCAAGAACAAAAATACCTTGCTTAGACAAGTCGATGATTCGACATATAGTAATCGGGGAATCCCAGCCAATGGTGCCAATATTGCACGTAGAATACTCCAAACTTTTTTATTCATCTTTATCTACTTATTGATTAGGCCTCATTATTTTGAACTAGTAACAATGTTCCCAACGCATATCGGGGGCGCGAATCAGACGCAAAATTTTAGAAAAGATTTGCGCGCAAGGTTTTACTTATTTATTTGGCTATAACATCATTAATAACAATTGCACCCGCGCTTTTTTAACGAATATAGGGAGCGCAAATTAGGCGCAAAATTTTAGAATAAGTATGAAATTTTGCGCGCATGGTTACGGTGCCAACTTTACCTGTGCACTATATTTTAAAATTTCAATTGTTTCTAACTTTATTAATAGCAATTATACCAGCGTTTTTTCAACGAATATCGGAAGCGCAAATTAAGCGCAAAATTTTAGAATAGGTTTCAAATTTTGCGCGTGTGGTTGTGGTGCCAACTTTATGCGCGCGCAAGATTTTATATATTCATTTGGCTATAACTTCATTAATAACGATTGCACCCGCGCTTTTTAACGAATATAGGGAGCGCAAATTAGGCGCAAAATTTTAGAATAGGTATGAAATTTTGCGCGCATGGTTACGGTGCCAACTTCACGTGCGCACTATATTTTAAAATTTCAATTGATTCTAACTTTATTAATAGCAATTACACTGGCGTTTTTTCAACTAATATCATAAGCGCAAATTAGGCGCAACATTTTAGAATAGGTTTCAAATTTTGCGCGCATGGTTGTGGTGCCAACTTTATGCGCGCGCAAGATTTTATACATTCATTTGGCTATAACTTTATTAATAACAATTTCACCCGCGCTTCTTTTACAAATATAGGGAGCGCAAATTAGGCGCTAAATTATAGAATACATTTCAAGTTTTGCGCGTGAAGTTGGGGTGCCAGCGTAAACTTGGCACCACATTTATATATTTGTTTATAACTTCGTTATTTACAGTTATACCCACGTTTTCTCAACGGATATGGAGAGCGCAAATTAGGCGCATAATTTTGAAATTGGTTTCATTTTTTGCGCGCATAGTTGTGGTGCCAGCGTAAAGTTGGCACCACATTATTGTATTTTTCTACATCTTTGTTAATAATAATTGCGCCTGCGTTTTTTCAACGGATATTGGGAGCGCAAATTAGGCGCAAAATTTTGGTATACGTTTTAAATTCTGCGCGTGTAGTTGTGGTGCCAAGTTTATGGACCTTAAAATACGGTTAATATATTGCATGTATTGAACAAAATTGGGCGGAAATGCGAAAAAAATCATGTAAGTACATTTTCAATTTTGGCCAAAAAAAGCATTTATATAGAGTTTTCTACGATGAAAATGCTTTTCCGCGCCGCAATTCAACCAAATCATAAGTTACAAAACTTAACATATCCCCATGCGTCTCCCCCCCAAACGCACTCGCGCGTGATTTCTACTCGGCCGTCCTGGCACACTCAGCCGTAAATTTCCTGCCACTGCAAGTGGTTAAGCATGCGCTATAATTTTCAACCTGTCATAAAAAAGGCATATCCCTTTATACTGTGGTTCGAGGACAATTTAAAAACCGTTTATTAATATAGTGTATTTTATATGGTACTTAGGTTGCTTATGTTTAAGCTTGATGGCAAAATAATGCTAAAATAAATTGTCAGTTTACTTGTTTTTGACCTATACATTTTTTGTAAGGTTTTAAAATTCTATTTGTGCCGTTTGTTACTTTAGTATTGGCAATTCGGAGACACTTTGCATTGATTAATAGACTATTAGAAAGGTAACAAGACACAAGTTTTTTAATAGTTTAAATAAATGAAAAACATAATTGTTGGCGCATAACCGAATCGTCTGGTTCCGTGCCCGCGTGCGCGACTGCGAGGCGCATTTTTCGTCATCATCGTGCTGTTATGTTAGTCTTACAAGTATTGCTAGTATGATATATTGTCCCATGTCACCTACCGCTTGCAGTTCTTTTCTGTGATTATTAAGCTACAAACGATAATTAAGGTAAAGGTTACAAAAGCAAAAATGACTATATTTAATTATTTCATTTTTATTGTTATTGGCTATATTATAAAAACCAGCACCTCCCTATGGTTCCCGATTGATTGTAGCGCGAACATTTTGGTCCTTCGAGCAGAATTTACTGCCCTTTCTCGCCCTTAAGGCCTTGGCCAGCGTACGTTTGAGCCCTTTACTGAATTATAGTAGGTTCTGGGTGGTGATTTCGTGCGACGGCGCTGTGTGACACGAGTTACACACAGGCCCGGTTCTAGGGATGAAGTCATTATCGTGCCATTTAATTTCAGCCGCCCCCGACAGAGCCACCTTTTTAAAGATTTTCAGCCGTATGCTTAGATATTTTAGTAGCCACTAACATGTCACTAAAACGTCGCTAACCCCTATGAAAGAATACCTAAATATGATCTTAGTGGCTACTAAATTATCTATGCATACGGCCGCTTGTATTTATTATTATTATTTACTATTAACTGTAGCGCATTTTTAATTTTTTTTAACAATAAGGAATTGATAAAGGAATGAATAAAAGTTGATTTGATGTTTAACAAACGTTTACTTTATCGCTTAACTCAAATAGTGAAAAAAATTAAAAAAAAAAATAAAAAACTAATATTGCACTAAAATTGCACTCTTCCTGCTTTTTTATTTGCAAGTTCGTCAATAACGGTATCTAAATTAATTTCTTCTGACCATTCTTTTTCTATTGCTATTAAACTTAAGTTACTAAGTCTCTCTTGGCACATAGATGATCGTAAATATGATTTGATTAATTTTAACTTAAAAAAACTCCTTTCACCTGTCGCAACTGTGACTAGCAGTGTTAAATATATTCTCAAGGCAACAGAAAAATTGGAAAAGGATGAAATTAAACCACTGGTTTGAATGAATTGTAAATTCTTTAAAGGGTCGGTAACATCCTCATTAAGTATTTTGTACATTGTCAATTCGTTGTACAAATCTTCACCGTCAACATCCCTAGATATATCATCGTTGTTTCGAACTTGCAAAGCTATATCAAAGTCTGTACAAGATTTTCTTAGATCATCTTCAGACATATTTCTGAATTCAATTAAGAATTTGAATAATGCGTTGCACTCATTTAACGAAGTAAATCTTTGTTGAATAGAATTTAGAGTTGTGTTCAAAAGTGTAAAATAAAAGTCCACTTTAAACAATAATTTTGGATCTTGAATCCGTTCAGCATGGCATTCGTAATCGAAAATACGAACTTTTTTTTCTGCCTTTTCAAAGGAAATTCTACCTCTATATCTAGATCGGTTGCTAATGTTGTAGCATCGTTAATATACTTATTGAAAGCTGCATCACACCTAGATGAATTTAAGAAATCAATAATTTTGTTGAGTGATTTCACAGACTTATTAATTGTTGTTGTGGATGATTGTAGTAGCTTACTGGCAATATTAATATTTGAAAGAATATCATCCCATATTAAAATTGAGCATATAAATTTAAAAGTAGATATATTGTTTAATAAAGCATTTGCTGCAACTTTCGTTTTAACGTCTCTGGAGTCATCCTCTAGCAACATATTTAAAGTTTTTATGACGTCTTTTAATTGTAATTTTAGAGGTCTTATGGCTTTTACTCTGCTCTCCCATCTAGTTTCGCACACTGGTTGTAAAGTTAGTTTAGTAATATTTGTTTTTAAAATATTCCATCTATACGGAGATGCAGAAAAACCGTACGATATTAAAAAATCCAACAATTTCAAAAGTTTGCTTAGCTGCATCATTTACCACTAAATTTAACGAGTGGGATGCACAAGGTATATACATAGCTCTTGGATTTACATTCTTAAGTTTAGCTTGAAGACCACTCTTTTTTCCCTTCATGTTAGAACCGTTATAATATCCTTGGCCACGTATGTTTTGTATATCTAAATCGTAAGTACTTAATAATTCATTGGTAAAGAAATTAAACAATCCTTCTCTAGTTGTATCCAATACTGGATAGAACCCAAGAAATAGTTCTTTAATTTCAATAGGAGATGTACTCATATCGACTATTCTGGCTACAAAAGAAATTTGTTCAACATGCGTTACATCTGGCGTACGATCTAAAATAACAGAAAAATATTTCGATTTTTTTATTAATTGTTGAATTTTTGCTTTTATCGAATTAGTCAGTTCCGTAACAATTTCATTTTGGAAAGAGTGTCCTAGATAATGAGGCATGTAACTGTACTTACTTTTTTTAATATTATTGATATGATTTGAAATAATTGGATCAAATTTCGCCAGCATTTCTATACCTTTTAGAAAATTTCCGTTATTTCGTTCATATAATACATCAGAATCGCCCCTAAAAGCTAAGCATTGTCCTGCTAAATACTCTACAATTGCAACAATTCTGGTGATAATATCACGCCATCTTCTTTTCTCCGACTCAAAGTATCGTTGTTGTTCACAGTCTATAGTAGAATTCTTACTAAGTCTTTTTTTCAATTCATTCTACTTTTGATAATTGAGCATATGATCAATACTTGATTCATGTCGTGATAATTGTGTAGCCAAATGTCGCTAATCAGAAAATCCGTCTTTTCTTGTTAATTTCATTGATTTAATGGAAAATAATTTGCAACAATAACAAAATGTGCTGTTTGCCTTGAGTGAGTACACCAACCATTTTCTTTCAATCTTTTCACCATTTGGTAATATTCGAAAGTATTGTGACGGTGAGAACGATCTTCCATCGTTGTGTGTGCCTGTAGGAAATTTTATGTTTTGTTGAAACGATGCCATCGATGGAGGTCCTTTTTCAACGAGAATCTCCAATAATCAGTTATTGATTATTGTTGGTCAAGTAGAGGGGTCGTGTAGATTTATAGTTGATGAGGTCGAAGACACATTATCAATTTCTATTTCAGTATTTTTTTCATACGCAGAACTTTCAGAGGGAGCATTTGCAGGACTTGCAGGACTAGTGGTAATACTGGTAATGTCATCAGTTGGGATAGTAATGTTACTAATATTATCAGATGTTGCTTTTTCGATAGAAAAATTCCTCGCTGAGGTCGAAACTGGATTATTATCTTCAGCTAACTTAACAAATTTAAGCACAGAATGTCGTAATTCTTCTTCTTGCTTATCTTTTTCCGCTTTACGCTTTCTATAAAAAGCACCAGATCTACGCTTTGTCTTCCTTTCTGATATCTTCGATCTTTATGCTTATGTTAAAAAATAATATTCACCTTGGTTATCTTAGTGTCTAAGTAAACAGGAATTTTATTTACCTTCGAATGGGCAGGTTTTTCACAATAAACTAATTATTGTAAGTTAATAAACCAAACATTAATGCACTGAACATTTGGGAAACAATGGTGGATTTGGGATGACAACTTAATCACAACCGTAACCGATTTAGAGATTAGCGCTGACCGGTTAGGAAACATTTTTAACAATATCTTAAAAGAGGTAAGTGTTGCCAACAAAAAATCAGAACCAATTTTTCTTATTTATGGTTGGTAGCACGGTGTAGTTTTACTTTCGGCGACTAGATGCCGCTGAAGGCATTCGAAGTTTGAGTAATTTTCATCGCGTCGTATAATGACGCAAACTGAATATTTCAATATGTTTTTTATATCGCTCCTTGTTTATCTAATCTACTTCCTATATGCTTCGCTGTTGCACGCATTATTTTCCTATACCCTCAAATAAAATTTCCAAATCTGTATAGATTATATAATTTTAAAACGGTTAACATAATGATTATAATTATGATTATATATGTATATAAGTATATTACGAATTAAATTACTTTTCTTTTTATAAGGGATTTTTATTATTTCTTTATTTATTATATTAGATAAATTTCTTATTACTACTGGAATTGGTTTTTCGATTGTTATGTTTGTCGTACGTAACGTTGGTATAAATTGATTATCTATTGATATTATTATAAAATAATTTTGTAAGATTACATCATCAATTTTATAATAACAATTCCTTTTAATTGTACATTTCGGGTTAGTTTATTACAAATTTCTTTTACAATTATTTCTTTTCGTGTAATTATTAACGTTAAATGTTCATACTCTAGAATTTGATCATCAATTATTAGGACTTCATAGAATTTACAATTAGTTAGTGGTCCTTGTATGACAATTTCATATTCACAAGCAGTTTCATCATAATGTATTATTTGATTATAGCAAAGATATTCTTTTGCTCTTAAATTTAAGCATTTCTCATTCATTAAAAGATAGTTTTTATCATTAGCAGCTATATACTGAGAATGAGTTTCTATTTATATGAAAGTGTCATTTACAAATGTCGGAATTGGATATAAGGTGAAGTGGGGTAAGTGCATTTACGGGGCAAGTGCACTTTTAGTCATTAAATGTTACATGATTGAATTTATGGCGCTAAGACCTATGAATAAAAACTTTTATTAACGTATTCGTCCCTATTTTATCGATTGGCGATATTCGCTTCCCTTGTTACTTTGAAAAAAAAATGCGTTCAAAATTTTTGTTGCAGTCGAACTTGAAAAGCGTGTTAGTGATGTTTGAGTAAATTGTCCAACAGTTTCAATATTATACACTTTTCGCGGAAAGATGTCTCATGCGTCATTACTTGTCACCGTTTTCTCGACATATGTCAAATATTTTTTTCTTTATTTAATCATATATGTCAGATAGAGACGAAAACCGAAAATAGTAGTCTAGGATAATATAATTAATCAATGACGCATGAGACATCTTTCCGCGAAAAGAGTATAGTTAAGTTGTTGTGGTGATATGTGACAGACATATAGGTTTCTAAATTACATTAATTATTTTTAAGGTATTTTTCTTACCGGTTAATACAGTTCCATTTATGTGGCTATAGCGCACTTGCCTCGTCCATTTTAATTGACGGGGCAAGTGCGTTTATTTCAGTAGGGGTTTCGTTCTAACCAGAAAAGAAGTACAGAAGAATAATAACGTTTATTGGTTAATTGTAGACTGAATTAGAATAACATTTTATTTGTTATGTTCGTCGCAACTTCTTTTTAACGAAACAGCCTTGTGTTAAGTTCCATAGCTTATACCACGGCAGTTAAAAGTGACTAACTTCGTTATCTTACAAATTAATGATTTTCGCTTAGGTACACAATAAAGAATATTCTTCAAATTAGGTTGCATTAGACCCATTTGCTAATCAAAGTATTTTGTTCGGAGAAAGAGGCCCTAGTCGCTCTTGTCCCACATTAGCGGGGCAAGTGCGTCCACGACGAATAAAATTAAAAAAATAAAAATAATTGATTCAGTATTACTTTATTTAATCAAATATCTTTCATTATCTAGAGTATGCCCCAAGTTATTATACTGACAAAAGAAAAAATCCGTTGCCAAGTATTATTGATGTTATAACGATTGAAAGTTACACTTATCATTTTTTATGCCGCACTTACCCCACCTTACCTTAGTCTGTAATATTGATACTCATCGCTATCAATTATGGGCACTTGAAGTATAAATGTATAAGTATTTTGTTTTTGATATGCTTTAATTATAATTAATGTTTCAATTAAGTAAGCGTTTTCTAATATGACATCAAAAGGAAATTTATTTATAGGATTTAAATGTATGGATTTTATTTCATTTAAAAGTTGCTCGGGTGACAGAAGTGAGGAATGTAAAATGTTTCGTTTTGCTATGAAATCTATTATTTCGATTATTTCTAGTAATTTTCGATTTATTCGATTTAAAGACAACAAGTGTTGATTTAAAAGTTCTTCATGTTTTATGGTCCAAAATTCTTCTTCTAAGCGTTTTAAATTTTCTTTTATATTAGTGAAATTGTAATTGATTTTTGAATTTGTTTCATTTAGATATTTCATCATATTTATTTCATTTACTAATATTCCTTCTTGAGATTGTTTTAATTCATTGATCAGTTTATCGTATCGCTCTGCATCTGCATTGTCAAGATTTCCCGCTACAAACTTTATTATATTACCAAAAATATTAATTAGTCCTCGTTTATTTCGACTACGACTAGAATTTAAAATTGATACTTTATTTTGAAACACTTTTCTAATTCTTCTAATTCATTTGTTTCATTGATTAGCGATTTCAGATTTTTACTTATAATTTCTTCTTGTGTTTTTGAATTTGAACAATTATTTCAAAATAATTCTTTGTATTGCAGACCATACCTAAGTGGACTGGTAAAATTCATCCGGCACTTTCTTGTATTTTGATTAATTCGGCTCTTCCATAATGGAGGAGGGTTAAGATCGTGAGGGTCCTGCAACATTGCAGGTTTTTAGTTCTTTTAAATGAGCTACCCTTTGTTTTAATTTCTTTGTATTGGGTGCTGCTTTTAATCTTACTGTATTATTTTCTAAAAATTCATCTACAACATAAGGACCTTAATATAGCAAATTTGATTTCTTTTTTGTCATCTTTTTAAAATAAACTAATGTGCCTAAATTATTCTTCATTTCTTTTATTAATTATCTTTTCTTTATTGATTTCTTGTAAAGTATTTATCCGATCGTACAGGAATTTGGTAAAGTCTTTATGCTGACTTATAAAATTAGTTGAAACCTATTTCTAGTCATAAATGAAGATATTTCATTTTTGAATAATTTAACATCCCTCCAGTACAATTCAAGAGAAGGCATCTTAACACAACCCATCCACAAGTGTATACCTAAAAATGTTCTCATTTCAAAGCAAGTTGTATCTTTCCAATCTTTCATGCGACTGCTCCCTTTAATCTGCTTTAAAGATAAATACTTCGCAGCATTCTTATTTGTTTCATTTACCATCAGCTCTGTCACATCATTTGATATGAAAAGATTATAATAATCTATAGGAAGCGCATTTAAAGTATTGAATGGAACTTCAATTTTTTCGCAACCAGTAAACGGAGTATTCCTCGCATTTAACGTGCATGTTTTCCAATCGTCAACTATATCTTCGTTCGTATGCAAAGTAGTTTGTTGAATTTACCTGTACCTGCTCCTCTTCCTCTTCTGTATCACTATCGTCTTCTAAATGACTGAACAGAAAATCACGATTTTTTTCATTTTCTTCAAAATTAAGGGGTATTGAAAATAAATTAATTTGAAAGATAAATGAATTTCGACTAACATGTATCAAACACTTGTCCTGCTTTTCTTAAACGTCAATCTTGACACAAGACAGACGCTTGCGGCATATAACAAATATAGTGTTTCTAGCGTGATTTTTACCTCGTAAATAAATTAAACATGGAAATGAAGGAAAATGTTCCGATACCGCCAATGAATAAAATAAACAAAAAAATGCCAACATTCAACGGGAAAGTATTATTAATTAAAAGTTTCCTAACCTCACTCTTCACCTAAGTCTAATTTATTTTTTAAGGATACAAAACTAAAAGATTTGAAATATGTTCAACTGATTTTCAAGAAAAAATATTAGTTTACAGAGAGTTACATCCCCAAGTTCCAAGAAGAAATTATAAAAAAATGATTATGGTTAAAGATATTATATCAAATAATTATAATCCATCCTTAATTAAGGAAAGGCGAATAAAAGTCTTTCTTTCAATTTTCAAGAAATAAATCGATCACTCTCAAAAAATATTAGTCAAGATTCAAGAAAGAAATCTTCGACAATTGAGCAATCGGAAAATATTAAAGATTTGAAACGTCAAACATGGAAAAAAAGGAGATAAACTATAGACGATCCAGATTGTAAATCTCATTCGGAATTTGCAACATCGTCAAGTTGGGAGGATTGTGTTTCTGAAGTTTCGTGATGTTCGCGCGTTTCACCCGCAGATCTATAACATCTATAACATCTGATGTACAGTATTGGAAAAAAGTAGAGTAACATTTAATATTTGCAAATTAAATTTTAAATGTATGCTTTTCTTCAGGTTTTATATTACTATAGCAATGTGTATCATGTAGTAATTGTTTAGCCAAAATTGGCTAAAGATAGCTTTATTTTTGTAGAAATCAAACAGTATTGCAAAAATTGAGTTGGAAAAAGTAGAACAACTTAATAATTTCTAAGTAAATAACAGTTAAATTGAACAAAAAGAAAAGATTTTTTAGTACTTGATGCAATCTCCTTTATTATTAATGATATCGTGACACCTTCGAGACATTGAGTGCATTACATTGTCAATGGTTTCTTTTGATATTTTAGACCATTCATTTAGAAGAGCAGCAAATAATTCGCTACCATTTTTGTAAATTTTATCATCAACTATTTTCCTTAGGAGCAAATTGATAAGTTCGGATGATACAACAGTTCTTTCCAAAAACACAGGTGCTACGTGTTGAAAATTTAATTTATTGTGTCAAAAGGGCCTAATTTTCGCTTCTAATTTGAAAGCATCTTCAGGGCTAAAAAAGAATAACAACGATCGACCGTCTAACTTATAAGAAGTCGAATTAATCTTACCATGCCATTAAAATTATAACAAAATGAAATCACAAAATGCATTACTCAAAACTCCGGCGTGAAGTGATTACCTGACTAAATGCGAACAACTTTTGACGGACCAGAGGACATACCTCACCCTACAAAGGGATCCGACCATGGCATTCAAGAAGAAACAGTTAAAATCTAAATTTCAAGATAAGTGTAAACTTATTAAACAAAAAAACGTGGATGTAAAAAAAAATTAATTGAAGAGGTTTATCAAAAATTTGAAAGTAGTGTTGAAATTTCGATAGACGATCTTCATTCAGCTTTAAGAGCTATGTTTAATGGGTTCGAAGTGAATGATTTATGCAAAAAGATTAAGAGTTATTTAGAAGAAGTTAATAACATGGACAACTTTTAAATCGAAGTGGTGGAGAATGACCTTGACTTTTTAATGGTGGATTAACGCAACGATTCCTTTTGTGAAGAAGTTACAAGTGATTTAGGTAAGTTTGATGTTTTTCTTTCAGTTTAGATGTTTTTAATTAAATGCTTTTAACATTTAAATTAATGTAATACATTTTAGTTATTTATTTTTATAAATCACAATAAATATTTGTTTGGGGATTTTTAAAAGAGTGTTTACAGGGAAACAAAAATTGAATAAAACGACAAAATAACTAAAACCCGCTTTAAACATCATAATTTCAGTTTTTTATGACATACGTAGGGTGCCTTTTATAGAGGTGTCTCCGAAATGCGTGTACAACGTAACACCACAGATTCCTTAGCTCAAAGTAAGTCGATTTAACACAAATTATCAATATCCAAAGTTGCTTCGTTTCGCCGCTAGAGGACTTCAAAGTTAGCAAAAAAAAAAGATTTTTCCTGTATAATTCGAAAACGCGTTAATCAATTTGAACAATTTTCTAGGGGCGAATTCCTCCGTTCAGGGGACATCTTTTAATGGTTTGCTGTACGATTTTAGAAACATGGAAGTAACCGGAAAATGATATCGCCGTTCCGGAAGAACATCGACATAACTGCAAAATAAAAAATTTTGCAGTAAAAGCAAAAATAATTAATATCTGCATTTTTTGGATACATTGATGGCCTTAACTCATTTGGTCAAAAAATTGTAGTTACGTCGATGTTGTTCCGGAACGGCGATATGGTCAGCTGATATTGTTCAAATTTTCTTTTTACCAGTCATGGGACAATTACTTCATCATCGATTATGAATAGCCCATTGAGTTCTAAAGCTCTTTTATCGCTTATAAAATTTTGATTGCATGCGTGGTTAAGTCAGAAAATCAGAATTGTTGAGCGCATACCTGCAAATATTGCAGCCATAAAACGTAATAGTAGGCGGTCTCGGTTAAAACTAATTGCAATTTAGGTGTATAATGTGGACAAATCACTTATTAATCAAATGGTTATGAAAGAAACGTAGTCGAAATACAAACTTTTAATCAATTCTAAAGAAGTAAGGTAACAGAAAACAATAAAAACAACAAAACACTACACTATTTATAAAAATCGTCTAAAATGACCACACATTGTGTAATACAAGAGAAAAAAAGTGTTACTCAATCCTAAGAACGAATCAATAATGAACATAAAATATTAGGTTTTTTTTTTGGCAATCTCGAATTTACTATGTTTATCTTAATATCATTAAAAAACAATCTAAAAAATAATGTACACGAAAATTAAACATTGTAAAAATTGAATTTAAATACGCTAATCAAAGCAATTAAAAACTTCATAAAATGATTCAACATGGGCTCTTTGATACACTTGCGGGCATGACGAAGACAGGACTGCTGTATTCTCCACAATAATCCAGCATTGTTCCGTATTACATCACAATGAAACAAATTGAATAAAACAAGTAGTTTTTTTTGTGTGATTGAATCAAATAATGTCTTTAAATGGATCTTTATTTAAATTTACAATAAATGATTGAATCGAGTCAATTTGTTTTCAAATTATTCAACTTTTTGATTATAATTTCGTATTTTTCAAACTTGTAAACCACGATTCATGCCGCCTTCAGCCTTTTTTATATAACCCGCCTTCAGCTTTAATAATTTTATATCACGCCTTCAGCCTTCACATTTATAAATATTTAACATTCTTTAAATTTTAATTTCTACGCATCTCTAACTTATAACTTTAAAAAACTTTTTCATTCCGAAGCTTATGTCCGATTATTTCTACTAATTTGACGATGTGCCTGATGACGCGTAAAAGCGAAACATTAATGTAGCACTTATACAAAAATAAAACATTTATCATCGTGGTTTACAAAAAACTACTTGTTTTATTCAATTTGTTAATCACACACGATGAACCCGGAGTACGAACTTGCCCATCACAATGAAATGTGATTCTCTGTAAAAATTCCTCCCTAGTATCAACCGGAGTGGAATATATCAAAGTTTTGAGATGACCCCACAGGTAAAAATCCTTTGGCGTTAGGTCGGGAGACCGTGGAGGCCAGGCAATTGGACCTTCTCTGCCTATCCAACGGTTTGGAAAGATGTTATTTAGGTGGTCCCGTACAGCAACGCTAAAATGACGTGGGGCTCCATCGTGCATAAAATACATGCCCTGGCGGGTTTCAAGTGGCAAATATTCTATTGAATCCCGAAAAGCGTTCTGAAGGAATTGCAAATAAAGTTCACCATTGAACCTTGTTGACAATACACATAGTCCAATAAAAAAATTGCCAATTATTCCTGCCCAAACATTAATTGATTCGAACTGATGTTGATAATGATGAACGACACTGGCATGAGGGTTTTCGTCAGCTCATACATGCGAGTTATGTAAATTGACAATACCATTTCTAGTAAACCCTGCTTCATTGGTAAAAAGAATATTGTTACTGAAGTTTCGGTTTGTTCGGTGCTGATTTAACAGCCAGTTAGCGAACTGGAGTCTTGTAGAAAAATCATCAGGAAGTAGTTGATGCACTTTTTGAAGATGATAAGGGGGTAACAACTGTTCTTTAAGTACTTCATCAACTATTGTTTTTGTCGTATGAAGCTGTGCGGCTAATTTTCGAGTGCTTATTGAAGGAGTATTAATTACAGTATCCAAAATACTTTCCTCCAATTGCACTGTACGTATTGTTCTTCTCACACCAGTATCAGTACTAGTTTTCCGAAAAGTTCCTAAAAATTATTAAAAGAAATTAATAATGTTACCTTACTAACTGAGAGTCGCTCACCAGTCTCTCTTAAACGTTGGTCGAGTCACTGAAATGTTTTATGATTTGGAACATTGCGATTAAGATATCTTTCTTCATACAACCTTCTCGCTTCCAAAGCATTGCAAGATGCAACACCGTACATAAGATGCATATCTGCATATTCATTAAATGTGTATTCTATTATCGTATTAAATTTATCAAGATATTCAAAATTCAATAAATTAATATCGAAATAAATGTTCAACGTGTTAAGAATATGAAAGATGTAAGGATTTAAAATTTATTAAGATTTCGTAGGTACCATAGTAACGTTTGTAAAAACAGCGTCTTTTTAATACTGATAACCAAGGCGCGGACGTTTTAGGCAAACCATCCCCCACCACTTCGGGCAACCACGGTCTTTGTACGGTCACGATACAGTCGGCAGCGGCAGGTACTATAATCCAAACTCAATTTACACCAATAGGTATTGGTCTGTGATTTACACCATGGAGAGAAGGATGCATGAGCGCGCTTTCTCCCCGTAACTTTACCGAGTAGGCCCGAGTGGAGTACAGGGGAAGGGAGAACCGGAGTTTCAAGCGGTCCTCGCAAACTTTTAAAACTTGTTTTTGTGGAATAAGAACAAAAATAACTCCAAAAATTAAAAAAAGTAAATAAAAACACTAAGCTTTGAAAAATGTAAAAATTAAATACGGAAATCAAAAAACTGAGATATACGTAAACGCCAGCGATCAATTCGATTACGAAATCAAAAGAATACTAAAACTAAAAATCTTGTACAACACGCGTACAACATATTTGCGAATTTCTTTGCGTAAGGAGTGGTGCGTGCCGTGCCGGCCGTATGCCGATACGTATTGCCCTGAGGCCGGGGTGGGAGGCAGTTCGGGTGCCACTTGCCTAAACTGTCCGCGCCCTGCTTATATAGAAGCACAACTCCCCACTATTTTATCGATCGTATTGACGGCGAAATTCAAATGTTCATATAGTATATTTATATCTGTATAAGCACTAACACATTATTTTGAAAGTGGAAAGTTCATTGTTAAAATAAGTTGAAAAAGGAGGTTCAATTATACTCGAGTTTATATATATATATATATATATATATATATATATATATATATATATATATATATCATTATTTTCATTTATTTAGAAAATGAGCGTAAGACACTTTCAAAATAACGAACCCAGATGTTGATTGCAACCCAAAAGGTCGTCGCTTCTTAATTTGATTGATAAATAAAACAAAATTGTGCATTAAATAAATTTATTTTTTCCTTTTTAAAAAATAGCAATGTGCTTGAACAATCAAACTGTTTCTGGAATTTATTTCGGTAAGTTTTCCTTTAAAAATGTTATTTATTGTTTTACAAAAGTGAAATAAAATTATTTTGATAAATAAATTTATAATAAAATTTACTATTTCCTCCGTATAGCAAATAAACGTAAAATTAACATTGTGACCTATTAAATATTTAGTAAATTTTAAAACGTGATCTCTTTGGAAATTATTATCCAATACGTGATAAATTATATTATGGCTTTTTCTTATTGCTTCTAAAAAAGATGGCGTACAAAAAGTTAAGTTTGAATTAACATACTCGTTCTGGGTGATAAACCGATTAGCTTTATTTGTCCTATCAGGATTTTTATTAATTATGTGGGAGATACAGAACTTGCATCTAAATTTAGAGCACGTTTTCCGTGCCACATAGCCCACAACATAATTAACCCTCCGTGTGTACACTGGGTCTTTGAAGGAACAGTCGAAATTTCTATGTTCTGAATTTTCAGACGATTCAGACGATTGTTTCATTTTTAATGACAACAGTTTTAAACTTTTGCATTTGGTAACTGCTCGGCCATGTAATAGAAGCTTCAATAAGTAACTCAGAATTTTTCTAGAATTTTTGAAAGCCTAGAAAACTTTGAAAACATGCCTGTTCCCTGAAAGACCCAGTATACACACCGTGTCTTAAAAAATATAGTATACACACGCCGGATTAATATATTTAGTTGTAATTGATTACTTAATTTATTAAGTAATCAATTAATTTCTATTTTGAATATTAATTATACCTCTCCAAAAGTTGCAATGAATACTATTATTCGATGCAACCATCTTTAATGGTTTTCCCTCTACGTTAACCCTTAATGATCCATTCATAAAATCAAATAAATCGTCAAAGAATTGTAAAACTTGTGCCGTTTGGGACGCTTCTTTTGGCATAGCAACTTTCCCATCAGCGCTCATCTCATCTGTAAAATTATAAACAAAAGAGGTAAGTGGAAGGTTATTTAACATTTACTATTATTACTTACTGTTTTTTGCAAATATTATCATAGTAGCTGCCATTGTATACAGTGACAGAAAAGTATACATACACCCCGGTAAAACACCGTTTTACCGCATTTCAGTCATTCACGCAAGTTAGAAGAATAAAAGATGAAACAACAAATTATATAATATGAGATGAAAGTATAATGAAAAACTGCAGAATAAATTACGTGTTCAGCAACACTTATTAACAATAACGAAGAAAACATATTTTTTTAACGCAGAAAAGAGTAAATACACTTATTAATTATGTATATAAACAGGACATCAGAAACATATTAATATTTGGTGAGGCCGCCGTTACTTTCAATTACAGCATTGATTCTATTTTTCATGGAATGCACCAACTTTTTTGTGGTTTCTGCCGAGATATTATTCCATTCCTCAACTAATATGTTTTTGAGGTCCTGCTTATTTTTCATGCACCTTTTCCGAATTCGGCGGTCTAATTCCTCCCACAAATGCTCGATCGGGTTTAAGACGGGTGACTGAGGTAGAGAATGCAGCTGATGAGGTACATTATATAGCAACCTTTCTTTGACAATGTGTGCGGTGTGCTTGGGGTCGTTATCTTGTTGGAAATACCAACCCTGACACAACCATTCAACAATCCATTGTGGAGTCTATAAAAGCTATATTTCCCACCCCAGTCGCCGACATGCAACCCCAAACCATCACATTACCGCCGCTGTGTTTTACGGTAGGTATCAAAGTTTTAGGTAATAACTCTTCATTTTTCTTTCGCAATACCTTTTGCCTACCATCTGACCCAAACAAATTAAATTTGCTTTCGTCACTAAACATCACATTAGCCCAGAAAGTATCATCGACGTCTTTGTATTTATTAGCAAAATCTATGCGTTTTTTTCTATTGTTTTCGCTGATTAGGGCCTTCTTCCTGTGCACTCGGCTATGAAAATTATTTCTTCGTAGGACACTTCGAACTATTTCGGAATGAACGGAAACTATATTGTTCCATACCAACCTTTTCGCTACTACTACGGCGCTGGTTTTAGGGTTTTGTTTAATTTCACCTAATATGAGCCGTTTTATTCGGGGAGTTATTTTAGGAGGTCTACCGCTTCTTTTTTTACTTTCCAAACTATTGTTGTTTTTATAGTTTCTCAATATTGTTTGAACATTGGCTCTTGAGCGCCCAACCATTTCTGCGATTTGGCGCAGAGATTTTCCATCATTTCGATGTTTAATAATTAATTGACGCACCTCTAAACATATTTCTTTTAACACCCATATTTTTAAGGGAAGTGTTTGTTTTATAATTAAAACACAAATATGCGATATGTACGCATTTGACAAATCAAATTTTATAACATAGAAAAAGAAAGATATAGAAGGTGAACTCCCACTAGATTTTTGAAATGCGTCAAATTTAGTACTTAAACCGAAAACTCACAGCGCTGATGTGCAACTATTCAAAAAAACCGCGAAATTTGAAATAAAATATTTTTTTATTAAATTTTATTTCTTTATTCGTACTACAATAAGTGAGCCATAAGTGACTCACTTATTGTGTACGAAAAATAAGTGGCAATGATAAAAGAAAAAACATTTTTTAAAATAGATTAATCTTTTTTATTTTCATATTTGAAGCTAATACAAGAATGCGTAATTTGTTAAACTAAACGAATATACCTGCTACACCAATAATAATTCTAGTTTACAAATTTGAACTTTTTATACCCCGTAAGGACTTTATTTATATAAAAGTATGTTACAGTACCTTCCGTAAACCTAAATGTGTTAGCAAAAACATCATCACATGTCATATTTTTTTTAACAAGTATCCACTTAGCCCAAATCCACTTATTAAATCTCTCCGGATCCTTACTGCAATTCGGGAATCGATAACGGGAGGACTCCTTATCATTACAAATAGAAACCGCACACGGTATATATCTGAAAAAGAAGCATAATATAACGCAAGGTTGTAAAAATGTTAAAGTTAATCAACACTTACCGGTTATAGAAGCAAAAAGAATACTACGGAACACAATTGTAGTCACTGTAAACGTTGTGTTTCACGTTTAAGCTCAAAATGATCAAAAATCAATTACAATAACTCCGAATGCTCTTACATCAAGTTAAAATATGTTTTGAACGTGTTGTCATGGAAACGTTGTTGTATTTTGGTATTTGTTTAAAATGAATGTCCCTAGATTTATAAATCTAGGGACTTCACTAAAAAATTATACATCAGCGCTAAAGGTGTTTCGGTTTACGTACTAAAAATCGATTTCAAATATTTTATATTGAGTTCGCCCACCCTGTTTTATAAACTCACGCGACGTTTGACAGCTCAATTTTCATGAATGTCAACTTACATAATTTAAAGTCTAGTGTATGTATACTTTTCTGTGCTTAAAAAATTAACTTTGGTTATTATTGTTAACAAATGTTGTTCAACACGTAGTTAATTCTTCAATTTTTATCTTAAATAAATTACTCAAAACGGTGTTTTACGGGGGTGTATGTATACTTTTCTGTGTCACTGTAGCTAAAGACTTATGTATAATATGCTACTTATAAAATAGAAAAAATATTGGGGATATAAACGACATAAACAGAGCGCAAAACAAAACAAGTGGTCACGTGGCGGCCACCACGTGGAATAGCGTCTGTTTGCCTTTCCACACGCATTGGTTGGTAATGACGATTTCAAATTGTGTATATAGCGCCATCTAGTGGATTGTAATAGTGAATAAATTTCGATCATTACTTTATACCTATTAAGAAATCGTACCGTGAGTAAGACCACTTCGTTACCCAACAACGAAAAATATGAATCTAGGGGGGTGTTATCGTAAAAGGTGGGAGTATAAAGTATTTTTATAATATACAGGTGTATCCGAAATGCGTGTACAACGCAAGACCACAGATTCCTTGGCTCAAAATAGGTCGATTTAAGTTAACTTATCTATATCCAAAGTTGCTTCGTTTTGCCGCTAGAAGGCTTTAAAAATAATATTTTCCATGAGTTTTTCTTAAATTACTCGAAAAGTTTGTATTAGATTTTATTCATTTTTTAACCATGTCTTTATATCAGCTGACTACAACTTTCTGTGGAATAAATTCGAATTTCCAAACATACAGAGCGTTTACAAACACTCTCACCACAAGTAATTCATCCAAATCTTTTCAACCATCCTGTATAATTTTCTATCAATTCTTTTTCTGAATAGCTATATTAATTTAGACATTATTTTGTCTCTTATAAAATTTCAGTTGGGCAAACGGTTTAGCCACAAAAAAACATTTTCTAACTCCCTGCATGTTCAAATCTGTAAGTTAAAGTAACATTAACCCAGTTCAAATTAGTAATTTCTTCACAGGATATGCAGCTCTTTCAAGAAAATCACATTTTGTAGGGTTGGGAGTAGTTTATTGCTCAAAATGTTGCCAGGATTTGTGACCATCATCAGGGCAAAAATAATACAGTGTGCAAAATTTTTACTGTTTGCTTTTTTCGTCGCATTTTTGATTTTACGATACCCAATAAACAAAATCAGTAGGTACTAGGTTTACTGATCTTGCTGACCAGTTGACAGGAGCATGATTTCCTCTTTATTTCCTTCGATTTTACAGTAGAATCTGCATAAATCGGACTAAAAGGACTAAACCCTGATAACGTTCACAAATGCTGGCGAAAATTTGAAAATTTTAGGCAATAAACTACTTCCAAACCTATAATATGTGGTTTTCTTGAAAGATCTTCATATTTCATGAAGAAATTTGTACTTTGAATTTTGTTAATGTTACCTTAATTTACCGTTTTGGGCTTGTAGGTATTTAGAAAATCTTCTTTTGTGCCTAAACTGTTTGCCCAACTGAAATTTTGTAAGAGAGACAGTAGTTTTTAAATGAATGTAGCTATTCAGAAAAAGAATTATTAGAAAATTATACAGGGTGGTTAAAAAGAATTGGATGAATAACTTGCGGTAAGAGTGTTTCTAAACACTCTGTATGTTGCGAAATTCGAATTTGTTCCACAGAAAGCTGTGCCCAGCTGATATAAAGACGTAGTCAAAAAATGAATAAAGTCTAATGAAGATTTTTCGAGTAATTTAAGAAAAACTCATTGAAAATATTATTTTTAAAGCCCTCTGGCGACAGAACGAAGCAACTTTGGATATAGATAAGTTAACTTAAATCGACCTATTTTGAGCCAAGGAATTTGTGGTCTTACGTTGTACAAGCATTTCGGAGACACTCTGTATAAAAAAAGGAGAAAAATAATATTCCTTATAAAATTCCCGTAAATGTTCGCGCTTAAAACGATTTAAATGTCGGTGTTTAGGTTGGATATAGCTGTCGTAGAGATATTGCGGCACGGAGGGCCGTTAGTTGGTGCTTATTCGTTAGTGTGATTGTTGATAGAGAACGGTCCTCAATATGTCACTCTTTGACCTGGACTTCGCTGGTTAAGGGTTTGGTTGTATTGAGGGGGCTGCGTAGTTGTAGAAAAAAAGGAACGTGGTGTTTTGGATCTGGTTTGGGATGAGCTAGAGTACCATTGTTGCAGAAGAGCGGCCCGTAGGGCTGCTAGTATGTCACTATTTGACCTGGACTTCGGAGGTTGAGGGTTTGGTTGTGTTGAGAGGGAGGGGCTGCATAGTTAAAAATTGTAGGTGGTGCTTACATTGCCATTGTTGCAAAAAAACGGCCCAGAGGGCCGCTAGTATTTGACTATTTGACCTGGACGTCGGTGGTTGGGTTGATTGTGTTGAGGGGGACTGCATGATTGTTGAAAAAATGTAGGTGGTACTTAGGATCTGGTTTGGGACGGGCTAAATTACCATTGCTGTAGAAGATCGGCCCGTAGGGACCCCAGTATGCCACTATTTGACCTGGACTTCGGCGGTTGAGGGTTTGGTTGCGTTGAGAGTGGCTACATAGTTGAAAAATTGTAGGTGGTGCTTACATTAACATTTCTGCAGGAAAGCGGCCCGTGGAGCCGCTAGTATATCACCCTTTGACCTGGACTTCGGCGGTTAACGGTTTGGTTGTGTTGAGAGGGGCTGCGTAGTTAAAAATTGTAGGTGGTGCTTACATTACCATTACTACAGAAAAGCGGCCCGTAGGGCCTTTAGTATGTCACTCTTTAACCTGGACATCGGCGATTGAGGGTTTGGTTGTGTTGAGAGGGGCTGCATAATTCAAAACTTATAGGTGGTGTTTACATTACCATTGGTGCAGAAAAGGGGCCCGAAGGGCCGCTTGTATGTTACTCTTTGACCTGGTGTTCGGCGGTTGAGGGTTTGGTTGTGTTGAGAGGGGCTGCATAATTCAAAACTTATAGGTGGTGTTTACATTACCATTAGTGCAGAAAAGGGGCCCGAAGGGCCGCTTGTATGTTACTCTTTGACCTGGTGTTCGGCGATTGAGGGTTTGGTTGTGTTGAGAGGGGCTGCATAATTCAAAACTTATAGGTGGTGTTTACATTACCATTGGTGCAGAAAAGGGGCCCGAAGGGCCGCTTGTATGTTACTCTTTGACCTGGTGTTCGGCGATTGAGGGTTTGGTTGTGTTGAGAGGGGCTGCATAATTCAAAACTTATAGGTGGTGTTTACATTACCATTGGTGCAGAAAAGGGGCCCGAAGGGCCGCTTGTATGTTACTCTTTGACCTGGTGTTCGGCGGTTGAGGGTTTGGTTGTGTTGATAGGGGCTGCATAGTTAAAAATTGTAGGTGGTGCGTACATTGCCATTGTTGCAAAAAAGCGGCCCGGAGGGCCGCTAGTATTTAACTATTTGACCTGGACTTCGGTGGTTGGGTTGGTTTGGTTGTGTTGAGAGTGGCTGGCTGCATGGTTGTTGAAAAAATTTAGGTGGTACTTAGGATCTGGTTTGGGACAGGCTAGATTACCATTGTTGTAGAAGAGCGGCCCGTAGGGACGCTAGTATGTCATTATTTGACTTGGACTTCGGTGGTTGAGGGTTGGGTTGTGTTGAAGGGGCTGGATAGTTATTAAAACTAGGTAAGTGGCGGTTGGGATCTCTTTTGAAACTAGAATTTTATAACGAATATTATTTTTCTCCTTTTTTATATTACAAAAATATTTTATACTCACACCTTTTACAATAATACCCCCCTGGATTCATACTTTTCGTTGCTAGGTAACGAAGTGGTTTTACTGACCACTAATTCAAAATGTCAAAACTCGCACTGGTGAGGCGCGGAAAATGTGCCGTATTTTCATAATTATTGACGTTTTCGTACAATTTTGGATTTAGAACAATATGAAAAACGTAAAGGAAGATTAATATATTGCATATATTGAACAAAACTGGACGAAAATACGAAAAAAATCGTGTAAGTACATTTTTAATCTTTGTTAAAAAAAGCGTTTATATAGGGTTTTCTCCGGTAAAAATGCTTTTCCGCGCTACAATTCGACACATCTGTACGATAGAACACATTTCGGATCGCTTAAATCACATCTTCATCGAAAAAATCATAAGTTAGGAAACTTAATATATCCCGTGAAAATCTGTTAACAATATGTGCGTCTTGAACGCAAAATACGCGTGTCCGTGACAAAGGTGAACAAAAGGTGAACTTGCGAGCTGAATAGTTAACATCACCATATTTCCTATGTCAATGATAAGGAATGTTCCAAAGTTCAACATCCAACTCTGTAGGATAAGTGAAATAATTTAAAGAAAACGCACTATGAGTATCAACTTCAAAGAGCTGTAGCTTCTTTGGGAAGCATTTCCGGACACATCGCCGTTCCGGAAGAATATCGACATAACTGCAAAAAAATTTTTTTGCAGGAGAAGCAAAAACAATTAAAATCAGCATTTTTCGGATACATTGATGCCTTATCTCATTTTATCAAAAAATTGCAGTTACGTCGATGTTGTTCCGGAACGGCGACATGTTCTTTTCCTGATATTTTTTGCTGTAGAATAACCCCCTTCAGCATATGAACGTTATTTCCGGCCACCTGTATAGATTCTACGGGTATACAGTTTTACCCTTCCATACAGCGTTATTCATTTGATGACTATGATTCAATCCGCTATTACTCTCATCAACATCAGGAATGAAATTAACAGCATCAAATGAACAGCTAGGAAAGAAAAAAGGTTCATATTAAAATAATTTAGACAATACATACAAGAATATTACAAATATATTGATTTTTTCAAAAATAACAATCAGTAGGATTAGATAATCAAAGTGTCCTGACGATTCGTTTAATGTAATATATTCAAACTAAAATTTTTGCAGACTCTTCCAAAATTAACTTATACGTCTCCACATCCAAACTTTCTATTGATTGAATTTTAGAAACTCCTTCAATAAGTACAGATCTTGTACTAAGATCGGAACCTAGTGTGATATTAACCCCAATTTCTTTTATGTTGGATATAGCGTTTGGATAAACGAAAGCAACCGCAAGTACAGAATCATATTGATACCAAATGTCATCATCAGACATTTCATTGATTATAAAAGCTTCTGCTTTGTTTATTAAGGTAATAATATCGGTGTTTATTCGACCTAAAACGTTTCTTCTCCAATCCTAGAAAAATATGTCTTTTATATTAATTTTTAGATCACTTTAGGAACCTGTACCATAGTTGGTTCAACACTTTCACAATTATGAAATGTGGCCAAGTACAAAGGTGTTTCTTCCCATTGCCTTAATATAAAATGAACGGCTTCTGGGTCAACTGAAAAATTCCATTCTTGGAAATTAGTACCTAAATTATTTCCACCCATAATCCAAATATCCTTAAATTGATATCCCGGTTGTTGTAAAAGAAACGTCATCAAAAACGTCAATGATCCGAAACTTAAATAAGAAATTTCTTCCTTTTTATCTTTCAAATACCCTGCCAATTCAAACCCAGGAAAAACATATCTTGGTTTCGGTTTTACAGGCGGTGTAATATCTCCAAAACCATCAATACCAAAGTAATTATCAACCGGAGTTTCGTTTACTACTCCCGTTCCCACGCCCGAAAAAAGAGGAATCTACGAAAGAAATCTGAAATCGTCTTTGATAACTAACTTTAGATACCTCTTACATCACTTTGTAGTATGTGGGCTGCATCCATAATTTTCTTAGTGTTTTCGCATGTTTGGTTTATGTTTGTATTACCATTCGAACAAACCACAGCTAAAACCGTAACAAATCCTAATTTCCATGCAGCGAACAGTATCATCAAAGCCCATGCATCATCTACACCAGGATCTACTTCAATTACAACAGATTGTACTTGTGTCACACTCATAATGAATGAAGTATAAATAAGTTTTGTTTGTGCGATTATTTTAACAAAAGTATGGTAAAGATTACATATCTTATCTTGCCGATTTTAGATATTGTAAGAATTTTATATATTAATGAGTATGGGAATTTAGATATTGATAAGTCCTAATCCAGTTCAAGTTATTTGTAAAGTTGCTCAAAGTATCCAATTGATTTCTTAATTTATAATATTGTTTTAACTCGTTATCAGTTTATTTAGGATTGTAAGAATTCCATCCCTCGTGCATATATTCTATCACCTTCTTTCTTTAATACTAAATCTGTTTTTACCTTATTTTGTAGTTCTTCAATTCTCTCCTTTGACATAGGTAATGATTCCTCTAACGTTATCGAATGTATTACACCTTCAATCTCTTCATCTTCTATTAATTTATGTTTTAGTGATGCATGCGACAACATATCAGCAAGATACATATATTTGTCAGGAATATAACATATTTTTAGATTATATTTAATTAGTTTTAGATGCATTCTTTATATTCTAGTACTACTTTTATGAATATCGCCGTTTAATATATTAACAAGCGGTTTATGATCTGTATGAATCTCAATTTCACGACCATAAATAAACTGATGGAACTTTTTAATAGTCATGTTTTGCATTCAAAAATCCATGGCAGAAAGCAAAACTTTACGAATTTTCACCTTGATATTGCAGAGCAATTACTGTCAAAAATAGTTTTACCTAATTATAATACTAGAGGACACCCTTCACAAGGTGATACACCACTACGATTAAAGGCTAAGGACTGGAATCGTTTTCAGGAGCACGTTCCACAAGCGAGCAAACAATAAAGTGCTTATAAAAGGTGTCATGTATGTGCTAAACACAACATACGTAGTGAGACTACCTGGCAATGTAAACGATGCAAGATGCCCTTACATTTACCGAAGTACTTCGAGCAATATCACACACTTTTAGAATATTAATTAAATGTAACTATTATAATTAAAATAAGTCATTTTTAATATACCTACACGTATGGTTTCTTCAATTTATTCCTAATACTTTCTATTTTCTCTGGGAATGTTTTTTTTTTTTTTTAGTTTCATTGTTACTTGAAGAGGATACTTTTAATTTTTTTTGTTCATTTTGTCTTTATTTTATAAAAATGTTTTACTACAAATGAAATAAAATCCATATTTTTATAAATATACTCATTAAAATTACGATACGCGTTCTTTCAAAATAAAAATTGGATAAATCTCCAAGTCATCCAACGAACGCCTGCGTGGCGCTTGTGACTTTTCCTGAAGCGGTTTATCCATTCTCAAACGTTGTCTGTAAAGGTAGGTTTTCACGCACATGCAATTTGCCCAAATTGACTTGTGCATGCCAATTTGCACAAGTAAATTGTTGCATGAAAACGCAAATCGTTCACTTGCACAAGCCAGAAAGTTTGGCTTGAGTAAAATCTGGCCGGCCAGATAATTTGCATGCAGTTGGCGCAAATGCTTGAGCGTGTAAACAACCCTCCAACTCGACGCATGCGCAACAAGTAGTAAATAGCGAATTTTCATCAGCGAGTTTACACAGGCTTAGTGTTCTGCTATACAATATTCATATATTACGTATATTTCCTATATTTGGGCAATATGTCAAACAAAAAAGTCATTTAATAATTCTTTAATTAAATTAAAATGAGAGTAAGTGGCTCTCTTTTCGATCCAACATTTCTACGATCTTCTTGATCTCGATCTTTTTTTTACCAGTTTCAAGTTTTCAATTAAACAAACACCAGCTACTGCCAATAATTCCTCTTCGTGGTCCATCGTTGAATTTTACTGATATAACAATGACAATTTCAAGTGTGCTAGTAAACAAGTTTGTGCAAAAAACTGACCGTTTAAATGGGTACACTAATTCAGTTTTATATGTGCAAATTGGCATACACAAGTCAACTTGGGCAAATTGCATGTGCGTGAAAACCTACCTTAAAGGGAATGAATCGATTGTAGTGGGAGAAATATGCTTCTATGCGTACCGCACGATATTCAATGATATTTCTGGTATTTCTTCTCACAATAATTATTATTACCTAACAATCGAAAAATGAGTATATTCGTAGGAATTCGTAGCAATCTAATTGAGACGCGACCAGCGGTTCTCGAGTTGGACCATTTAGAGAATTATTTTTGTTGTGAAATTTGACGTTATAGTAAATAGATGAGGCTACATGTTACAAAAGGTCCATTTTTTTCTTCTGCGGCTTCTGAAAAATAATCCTGAAAAAAAATCCTATGTTACGCAGAAATGATCACCGATCATGACAGTCTTTACCCCGATTTCTTTCGACGAGAACTTTCGGAGTAGGAGTTGCGGAAGTTCACGGACTTGACTTGTAGTACGAACAGAAATGCTTAAAATTAAATAAAATTAAAGAAATTTCATTACTATGTTTATGGAAGAAAAACCGGGATATTAATTGATCACAAACCTCTCATTTCAGTAATGAGTAAACAAACATCCAAAACTGACAATAACAGATTACAGAAAATAAAAATTAAATTAAATAAATATGCTTTTAATTTAGTATATAGTCCCAACAAGAAAATGCACATTGTGAACTTCTTATTAACAAATTTTGGTTAAAGTAAGGTATAGGATGATGAGTTTGTGGGTGAGGTCGTGCATTACATTCAGTTGTTATTACTTTACAGGTGAGGGAGCAAAGAAGAAAACACTTAGGACACTTTTATTGGAAGATGAACTAATTCAATTGAAAAACTATTATTACAAAGGTTGAGCGACAATATTAAAGTAAGTTAATGTCAAAGTTAAAGGTTATTGTAATTTAAGAACTAATATCTCAGAGCTAGAGAAGTTATGTTTTGGCCACAAATGAACAAACAAATAAATGAAATGGTACGTTGGTGTAGAGTGTATGAGATGTATAGAAATTCTATTACAAGAGAACCATTACTACCCCATGATTTACCTAAATACCCTTACCAAAAAACAGCTATGGCTATTTTAGATTTTGCGGGTAAACCTGACATATACGTGGGGCATTACTATTCTAAGTGGTTGGATGTATTGCGATTACAGTTAAAAACAGCCCAAGTCGTAACTAAGGAGCTGAAACCTCTTTTTGTGATGCATGGTATTACTAATATTGTTGCTGATATGCCTTTCGGATCTTACAAGCTTCGAAAATTTGCTAAGAATTACGATTTTCTGATTAGAACTAGTCCGCATTACAGTAGATCAAATGGATTAGCTGAAAGGTTTGTTCAGATAGCAAAAAAATATCCTCAGAAAAGCTTGTGATTTACATACAGCTTTATTAGAACGCCGTGCAACACCTCTATCAAATATTAGCTCGGCACCCTACCGATTATTATTCAATAGACGCATAAAGAATCGTTTATAAATGACTGATAGGTGGTTCACTGAAAAGATGTCAGATGAGAAAACGATAAATAAAATAAAACTTAAGCAAGGGTTATACAATGAATATCATGACAAAAACTCAAGGCAGTTAGTATCGTTACAACCAGGCGATAATGTTTTAATTAACGTGGATCGAAATAAAACTAAGGAATGGAAACGAGGTACTATAACAGGAATAGCAGAGATTTCTAGGACTTTTCTGTTTACCAAATTTACCAAACTTTAAACTTAATGATTATTGTGATATTGGCAATAGATTAAGTACGGATAGTGACATTAAGGATTCTGACACTAATATCAATATATCTAACAAGGAGACCTCACGACTTGCCCCTCACCGATTTTAACGAAAGTGGTACCAATCGATAGATATTGGTACATAGTACAAATGTGTAAAATATCGGGTGTTCATTTAAATTCGTGCTCAGAGATTAATATAATTAATATATTTATGTTAATATAATTAATATAAACTAAACTTCCTATGGATTTTTCTCACGATTATGAAGTATGTCTGAAATAAAACACAGTTGATGCACTTAAATGTTGTATAGGTTATCATGTGACATTATGTGACAAGACAGTCAAAAAGGCAGAATTATAGAATCAAAATCCTCAATATTAAACTAAGAACCGGCAAAATGTCTCATAACATGTGTTGAAAATGTTGTCCATCTTGCCGATTGCACATTTCGACCCTTCGCATAAAATTTTGTATCATGTTTTCTAAAACTGCGGGATTATTGTTAAGCTCCAAACATTTATCTAAAATTCTTTGTTGCAATTCATTTATAGTTTCAACACGGGTTTGGAAAATTGAATTTTTGAGATAAGGCCACAAAAAGAAGTCACAAGAACGAGTGGACCAAGGTATTGCGGTATTAAGGCTGATTATACGGTCTTCAAAGAATTCTGCAATAAAATTTAACGTGTCCCGCATTGTGTGGAATAAAGCACCATCTTGTTGAAAATACCAATACTGTTTTCTGGGTGCACTACTTCCTGGTATTCTTGAAAGATTCCCAGTTTCGTTAAATAAAGTTACAGCTCAGTTTAAGATTTCCTTAAACTGAGCATAGTCTACCAGTGCATTAGAAAATTCATTATTAAATTCGTTAATACAATCCTGAAGTGAATATTTCCAGATTCCATCGACTTTACTACCAGTTTGAAAATATGACTTCACCATAAATACAGGGTGTCCCAGACCACCCGTACCACCTGATTTACTCGAAAACTATAAGTCCTAGGAACTTGAAATAAAAAATTTGGTACATAAATAGGGCATAAACTTTCTTATGAGTGGGAAAGGAACATCTAATATCAACTGGAAGTATGAATAATTGAAGGTCACTTTATAATTTGATATATGAAGGGGGGTTAGTTTTGGTATTGTTGGAAAGAGCTTTTCAAAAGAAATAACATTTGTAGGAAACATTTTTTGATATTATTTACTATTTTTATCCAACATCGCTTTCAAAATCTCGATTTTTTACTAGTGTTTGCTGATGTCACCACTAGATGTCGCTGTCGGCCATTTTAAAAAATCATAATATTTAGAAATGACGAGTGATAGTAAGTCACAAGGAATAATTTTATTAACAATACGACAAAATAATGTGATACCCTTAACTAAACTTCTTAATGTAATGCACTTATGCCCAATAACATAAAGCAATTTGATTTTTTAAAATGGCCGACAGCGACATCTAGGGGTGATGTCAGAAAATGCTAGTGAAAAATCGAAATTTTGAAAGCGATTTTGAACAAAAACAGTAAATAATATCAAAAAATGCTTCGTGTAAAAGTTATTTCTTTTGAAAAGCTCTTTCCAACAATATCAAAACTAACCCCCCTTCATATATCAAATTATAAAGTGACCTTCAATTATTCATACTTCCGGTTGATATTAGATGTTCCTTTCCCACCCATAAGAAAGTTTATAATCTATTTATGCATCAAGTTTTTTGTTTCAAGTTTCTAGGACTTATAGTTTTCGAGTAAATCAGGTGGTACGGGTGGTCTGGGACACCCTGTATATTGTGACGGGGGAATCATACCTCCGCGCATGCCGCACGTATCAACAGTTCAACAGTATTTCTATTAAACAAAAAATAAGTTTTTATTATTTAACAATTGAAAATTTGTTAAATAATTGCTATATTATGGAGAAATGATCATCGTTAATAACAACCTTTTCCCCGATTGCTTTAGACTAACATATTGAAAGTATGAGCACCCCAAACTGACCTGACCTAACTTTTGGCGCAGAGGGTGAAAATGAGGATCGCCGTATTAGGGTGCTTCTACACGGCAATGAAATAAACAAATGGGTAGCGCAGCGACACAAGCAGTTTGAATGGTATTCATTTTAAAACTAAAATTTGTTTAAAAATAAAGTTTGTTTTTAAAACTAAAGTGATGTAGCAACTTGTTTATCGCAACTTCCGAGCTTCCTTGCCTACACTCCCGTCCCATCTCTACCATTCCTTATTTCCCTACATTCAGAAATTGCCTAATCCAGAAATTTCCTCTTCCCTCCGATTTTAATATTTCCAGAATGTAATACATGGCTTCAGACGTAAAGATGTACAATATTGCGTTTTAACATAACCTTCATATATTGTCCCGCGCAATTCCTGTAAAGAAGCGTTGTCGAATTTTTAATGTGTTTTTAATATGTTTTTGACATACCTCAAATTTTATATGAAAAAATTTTTTTAAGTTTATTTTGTAAGTTCATATTATGTTTTCTGTGTTGTATTCAGGAAGCGCTTTCTGATGATGGAATAAACGATTTCGAAACCGGTAAAAGCACAATTTTTGTTTTATTTGATTCCACCGTTCAAGTGCGAGTGATACATACAAATCAACTCATCACGATGGAAAAAAGAAAAAATCACACAATTATTGATAAGGTTGGTACGACCCAATATATCTATGAATACAGAAAACAACAATTAAAATTACAACAAGAATTGCAGCATATCAAATTCACAAAAGCATGCATTACCGAAAAACTGACACCGAACTTTGCTAAAAACAAATATCCCAAAAATTTACCTAATAACACAATAAAGAAACTTACTAAATTAACAATAAAACGAGAACTAAAGAAACACTACTCAAAATTGAAAACAATCAACCTCAAGATCTACAACGCTTATCAAATACTTGCGACCTTATTTCATTATCTGCAACTACAGGAAATAATTACATATAATTTGGATCAACAAAAACAGAAACTCAACAGGAACTGGTCACAAAAAATGAGAAAATTAAGCATCCTGAGAAGAAAGAAGTACATCGAGGAGAGAGAAGAAGAAAAAAGAAAATCCAAAGCTACAACATATAAATTTCACGCACGAGTAACCTACCTAACTAACGTAAGATTCACAAAACAAGAAACGAACCTCCTTAGCAAGGGACTTAAATACGCAACACAATCCACACTGAATTTAAGGAAAACAGCCATAGAACTAGAAGCAGCGATTAGAAACCACTCGGAAGAAAAAGAAATCTACAAAGAATTACAACAAGCACTAATAAAAGAAGACCTTACAATCAACAACAGAAAGAAAAACATTAACAGACAGCGAGAAGAAACAAAAATAATTAAAAGCTTAAAACAACGTATAAAAAATGAAGATCTCATCGTCACAAAAGCAGACAAAAATGCTACTTTGAATTTTGTTAATGTTGCCTTAATTTACCGATTTGGCCTTGTAGGCATATAGAAAATCCTATATTGATATATTTTAATGTATAAAACAATTTCACCCTGGTGTATAATTTTTTGCAATATACATCTGGGAATTGTGGGCAGGGATGCTTATAATACGAATTGGCATTAAATAAATTAAGAAAACATTCCAAAATATGATCATTCGTTGCAAATTCTTCGAAATAATTTTTGAATAATATCTCTAACGAAGCTACATAATGAACAACATCATCATGAGGCATTTGCAAATTACCGAAAATATCTCCGGATTTTGTTTTATATGCTTTAACCCTCATCCGGATTTTGTGTCAAATTGACACAATTTTCGAAGTTAATTGTTAATTTGTTTATTATTTACAGTTGAATCCACTAGATATTTTGGCTCAGTGGAATAGCCAATAGTCAATAAAATATAAAAAAACTAAGGAAAGATCCTTATTTTCAACTATTCAAATGCATTCAATCAACCAATCATAAGAAAAATAGGCATACAATTATTACCTGGCATTGTGTCAATTTGATACACCAAGTCCAGATTTGGTTTTAGAAACGAAGTCCGGATGAGGGTTAAAATAACAAAGCAATGTTGACTCATCTAATTCTTTATGAGCTTTTGCGTACTCCGTACATACCAAACAAGAGTGAATCTCTAATGTTTTTTTAATAAGATATCCACATACATAACTTGTGAAATTCTTTTCCAAGTCATCACTCTGTTGATAATCTTTATCACATCGAATGGGAATTAAATTAGCGTCTTCACCGTCACCTTCATTTTCTGATTTTTTCTTTTCAACAAATGAATTATTTTCTCCTAACTTTAAGAGAATGTCGTCGTTATCTCTCTCGCAATTTTCGGTCCCCGAATTTAATAGTTTAACGCATACAAGTTTTTTTAAAGTCCTTTGAAACTGAATCGTGGTAGGTTTACGACAATTTCCGTTGTGTTGCCTTACTGAACCAAAATAATTTTCTAGGGCATCTTGGTTGATGCGTCTAGTAAATAGGTATTGTATATTTGTTGTTGTTTTTAGTAATTCCCACAGATGAAACAGGCCATTTATTGTAATTCTAAAGCAGTTTAGAAATTTCATTTGTTGTGTTTTCTCTGCTGTGTCATCTACAACTTTCAATGTTTTAAAAAAAGAGTCACATTCTTGTAAAAATGAAACTTGAAATTCTAATCCCTTAAATGGTTATACTCTTTTGTATTAAGTACTGCAGACGAATTTAGAATATCAAATAACTTATCCATTCTTTCAACAAATTGTGCTGTTGCAACTGCACTCTCCGGAATGTTTCCAAACCTAATATATAAATTTAACCCGTTGCTAACCACGTCGCTAAAAACTTGAGACGCTAACTTTACCTTCATCTTTTCGAAATTATTCGGGTAAATATGGGAATCTGTTAACTTTGGCGCGGCATGTGTTGTATATTGTTTGTCTTTCTTATAAAATTCCACACTATAATGTCATGAAATAATATCATCTTCATAAATAAATTTATATTTCATTAAATTATTCCTTAAAGCTTTAATGAGATGTGGAGTGTCGAACATAAAAATTATTTTCTCATCATCTACATAAAAATACGGACGATTCACATCTACACCTTGCAACCGTACTGATTGCAAATAATTTGACCCCATATCGCTAACCACTACTACTTTGAGACCGATTTCTTTTAATTTTCTAATGGTATCAATAATGAAAACTTGCAATAATGGGCCAGGACATCCAGAATTAAATACATAATACGCTACAGGCTGGCTCCACTTGGAGAAAATTCCACGCACCATAAAGGCCAAAGCACTTAACGAAGGTTTAAATGGGCGCTTAGCTCCTTGCCCGTTGTCTTCAAAGCCTACCACCTTATCAGTCCCGATAGAATAAAATAAATGTGGTTTTGTACACATCTCATCCACGCAAAGCACGCATATTTTATTTTCCGTGCTAAAATATTTTATTTTATTTTCTAATGTGTGAAAAAATTGTGGATTATTTAAACCAGCATTTAAATTTAAATGTTGAACCAATTTTAATAACGTGTTTGAACTTGGCAAACAAAATTTTTTTCTTAAACATTTTTTGTATGTTTTTGGATTAGCAAAATATAATTGTAGGCTTTGATTTTTAAATTGCATCGTGAATCTTCTGCCTTTTGGTTGTTTGTGTCCCTGCTTAAGCTGGACTATTATAAAATTTGCAATCTCTGCAGACGGCGCGTATCTATAGGTAATCTTTTTATATTCTTCGAAACTTACATAATCAACAATATTTCCTTTAATCAAATTTAATTTTTCGTGAAGCTTCTTGTTTTCTGAGCGCAGTTTGAAGATTCGACCCCTCTGGCTTTTAATGGTTAATCGTAACTTCTCTTTTCTTGACGAGTGAAATGTAAATGTGTTAGGTGTTTGAGTGCTACTGCTTGGCGATAAGAATGCTTCGCTACTGCTACTCATTGAATTTTCATCGTCTTCAGGGATATTAATTTCTGGTGCCGTAAAAATTGGGTTATCTAAAAAATTTTAATCAATTTTAATGACAATGTATGCACAGAAACTTTGACGTGATAAACCCAAGACACTAACAATTATGTCATTACCTAAGCTAATACTGATGTCTTGAATAATACTTTTGGTTGAATTTCGGATGTGACTTCTGTTGTAGCAACACTGAGACACTGGTTATCACCTGTAAGTAAAATTATATGAATGCTGTAAATGAAAATGGATTTGCCATGTACGTATTTTATGGAGTCTTTTTTGATCACATTGTGCTTTGGTAAAATATCAATATTGTTAATCAAAAGTACTAACCCCCAATTCGTTAATTCGGATCCGTGAAGATAATTTCGTGTCTGCAACTCTAATTAACAAGGGAGCAGCGCAACAAATAGTTCCGACACCAGAAGTTCATATCGAGCCTATTCCAATATCGAAACAAGTTTTTACCAATTCCGCCTCTACTAGTTCCACTGACTCAAATATCAATGGCATCGAATTTTTAGAGAAAAATTTTAGATTGAATCATCTAAATTCAGAGGAAAAGTCTTCCGTACAACCAAACTGCCATAAGTTTAACGACATATTTCATCTACCAGACAATTAAATTTCATGTACAAACGCCATATCTTATACAATACCCACATCCGGTGACATGCCAATTCTCACGTAATCCTATCGGTATCCTAAGATTCACAAAAAGAGGATAATAAGCAGATCAAAAGGATGTTAAAGCAAGGCATCATAAAACTCTGGAATAGTCCAGCCCCATCTGAGTTCTTCCAAAGAAAATGGAAGCTAACCGAGAAAGAAAGTGGCAAGTCGATTCTCTGGAGCCTAGCGAAGAATCTGATTCGCGATCTAACTTCCCCGGTTAGAGTAAACCGATTGAATTTTTCGAACTATTCTTTAATTCAATACTGTGGGAATTAGGAGTTGAAGAAACGAATAAATATGTCGAGTATTCAAGACATTCACCTAGAGCATTAGAATTCTTTGAAACAGAGATTTGGACACCCGTTACCGTGTGAAAACCTAATATTCCAACAGAAATAGATTCCAACATATTTTAAAATATTTTCATTAGTTGATAATTCGTTATGTTTTCCACCTGGTCACGCAAAATATGATCCCTGTGCAAAATTTAAACCACTAGTTGACCATGCTAATAAGGTATTCAAATTACATTATAAACCACACATACAATTATCAATTGATGAGTCGTTAATTGGAACTCTGTGCCATTCTAGCATAATGCAATATTTACCAAATAAAAAACATCATCGTTGGCGAATCAAATTCTGGATGCTGTGTGACTCCGTTTAGAAGTATTGTTTGGCGTTCTCTTCCTATAAAGGTGCAAGCGAAACGATTTCTAACGACAGAAAAAAGTTTGGACTTGGGTACGATGTCGTGGTGAATTTACTAAAAGACAGTAATTGTTTGAATAAGGGGCATCACATTTTTGTGGACAACTTTTTCACTAGCGTAGAATTAGCTCGGTATTTATATTCTATGGACACCTTTTTGACTGGGACAATTACAAGAAATGAAAAATGTATTCCCGATGACTTTGAACAAACAAACCTAAACGAGGTAAAATACTTTCGAAACAATGAAGCATTGTTCTGCGCGTTTCGTGAAAAAAAAACCTGTATTATTAATTTCGACAAAAGCAGAAGAGCAAGATGTGACGATAACGAAAAATCGACAAGGCAGAGAAATACGTTCCACAAAACCCGCAATAGTTCATTTTTATAGTGCCTTCATGGGTGGTGTTGATGAATCGGACAAAATGCTATATAGCTACCTCGATAAACGAAGATGGGTTAAATATTGGAAAAAGATAGCTTTTAATATAATCAACCGTATGGTTTTAAATACATACATCATTTACAAAGAAATTGTTAAGAATAAAGCTATATCTCGGTTAGACTTTATGTCAAATATTATTTTTGAAATTGAACGTCAGTGGATGAATGAAAAACAATCACATAGTTTTATAAAAGAAATTTGGATTAGAAAGGTTGCCAGATCGTAATTTGCGACAATGCGTCGTCTGTAGCACCAAAAATGTAATAAAAAGATTACATTTAATTTGCGCGCAATGTCGAAAAGAAATTCATCCAGTCTGTTTTGATAAACACCAATGTTACAAACCATAATGTATTTAAACTGTTTGTTAATATATATTTCAAGTTTGTTCGACAAAATTATAGAAAAAGCAACGCCAAAATAAAAATTTTTATTTTGTAATATATTAGGGTAAGGTTGCTAAAGTCGTACCTACGCCTAAGTCGTACCCTAGCTATACTAACCCGTTAAGCGGCTCGATAGATTGAAATTACATGTAATCATGACGAATATATACGTCATAGCCGCTTAAGGGGTTAAATGCCACAACAGCGTTGTCAGCAAAAATAACTTCTGTTAAAGTATCGTGAGTAAGCATTTATGTATTTAATCCTATTATAAACATGTTCGAACCTGATTCTGATCTACACATGCAATGGAAACTCGTCAGATCAGGTCTACGCTTATTCTATTGTTATACAGGTGTCCCAGAGCACCCGTACTACCTGATTTACTCGAAGACTATAAGTCCTAGGAACTTGAAACAAAAAATTTGATACATAAATAGGGTATAAACTTTCTTATGAGTGGGAAAGGAACATTTAATATCAACCGGAAGTATGAACAACTAATTTTCGAGTAAATCAGGTGGTACGGGTGGTCTGGGACATCCTGTATATCAGACATGGTGCATCAATAAGTATAGTTATCTACGATAGTTACAAATAAATATCTTAGTTAAATATTCATAGCTATAAATTTAAGTTTACAATAATTTGCTCTATATAATAATGTTGCTTGTTTAAAAAAATGACAGACACAATCGTTGGATTGCGTAAGCCAAGGTGTCGAAGGAAACGGTAAGAATACACAATAATAAATGTGATAAGTAATACCTACTGAAGGTTAACACCCGACGAACTTAGAGTGCCTTTAGACGAATCATCTGATGATGAGCCTTTTATTCCTTCAGATGAAGAGGAATATGTACCCGAAAATTTATACTTAGAGGCGTCCGACATTGAAGTCGAACCCTTGATTGAACAATACAAACAAACAAACAAACAATACAAAGTGACTTCGATGAACGCGAAGCGGAATTGGAACGCTCTTCAAAACCTGCAGTTTTGACTGGCAAAGATGGCACTGTATGGAATAGTGTACCACAACCGCAGGCCCAAACAATTAGCCGTAATATTTTGAGAGAGAAAATGGGTGTGACGGCAATACCTTCTACATATACACTAAAGGAAATATTTAGAACTATCATCTCCAACGATATATGTTCTATAATTCTTCGAGTCAAGTAATGCAAAAGGCTAACTGATAACAGAAAATTATATCATAAATGCTTTGGAACATTATCAAGGTTGTACTAAAAAACAACCTCAAGTTTTTAAGCCATTTACTGAAGAATAATTGGATGCTTTTTTTCGGAATTCTTATAATTGCTGGCAAGTCAAACAAAGAACGTATTAAGGAAATGTGATTCTTTGTCACTTATTCGAGCAGTGATCGCTTCAAAATGTTTTTACGCTTTTTACGGTTTGACAGCCAAACTACTCGTGCTGAACGTGCTAAGACAGACAAAGCTGTTCCTATTCGTGAGGTTTGGATGACGTTAAATAATAATTTGGATAAATATTATATGCCAAAAGAATGCATAGCGGTTGATGAACAACTGTTTCCTTATTGAGAGCACACAAAATTTACCCAGTATATTCCATCAAAACCGGCGAAGTACGGGATAAAAGTATTGTGGGCATGCGATGCCTTGAATGGTTACCTCCTACAAGGCCAAATTTACACATAAACACCGTGAGATGGTATACTACAAAAAAATATTGGTGAGCGTGTTGTTTTAGAGTGCTCAAAGAGCCTGGACATTTATCAATCAATTGCCAACAGCCACAAAGAAAAGGTTGTTGTTTTAAGTGTAATCGAGTAACACACATAGCCAAAAACTATAAAAATGAAAGAAATGTTAAAGAAATTGAAGTAAAATACCTGATTTATATCACAAAATAACAGATGTGAACGGAGAAAAATTAATGGGGTTTATCGATTTGGGAAACGATGTGGTAACTATTAGAAAAACAGATATTCACACGCACAACATGAAAAATGAATCATCTAACCTAAGATTAAAGGAGTTTGGAAATGGAATATGGAGTACTCTTGGTAAAATAACGTGCCCAATAACAATAGATGACATAGTTCTTAATAGCGTGGACATTTTCATCGTATCCGACCGTGCTCAAGGAGAACAAATTATAGTAGGAACCAGTGCTTTAGAGAGACCAACCTTACGAACCACCAAGGACTCTAGCAGATTTCGCATAGAAATTATTAACCCATAATGGAGAAACATCAGTGAAGAAGATATGTAAGAAGACACTGTACAAGAATACAATCGAGAAGAAAACGAAGATGTGAAAGTAAACTAAATTCAACCGATAGATGACTAAGAAAATGCTGGTGATAAAAAGGACTACGTTCAAGACCGAGAAGAATACGAGTTAGAAAAAAAACTACGATTAAACTACCTCAAATTTTGCCGTAGAAGAAAAGAAACCTTTGTGTGATTTAATTGAAAATTATCGAGAGTGCTTCACGTCTAAACTGAGCGAGATTGGACAAGCACATAAGATGACAATGACCATAGAACTAACAACAGATGAATCATGTGATGTGCAGTGTACGGTGATGTGCAGACCGTATAGACTACCTTATTCCCAAAGAGACACCGTGAAACGGTTGGTCAAAGAACTCTCAGATGCCGTGAAAAATTTCAGACGCCCAGAATATCGTCAAGAACAGAATATGCAGCATGCTGACGCACTTAGATGGAACCCAAGCGAAAAGCCTCAAGAAGACTCGGTAGCATTACCCGATTTAGATATTTTAACATTTCGAACCGACCAAAAAGATTGGTTGCTGACAATGCAGCTTCAGCACAAGAAACTAAAAGAAATATATAAAGTACTTCGAACAGAACCTAAAAACGCCGAAGAAAAGCAAATTGATACAGATTTTAAGATGGATAAAAATAAGATTTTTAGACAAAATAGACGATCAGTTGAAACGGGTTGTCCCGAAAAACGCCGTTTGGAAAGTCATAAAAGAAGCTCATGACGATATTGGACATTTCGGAAAAGAGAAGATCCTGACATTACTGAGGAAACAACTCTGACAACTCTAAAGTACGAAAGAAAGTCGCAAACTATATTGCTTTTTGCGTAGAATGTCTATACCACAAAACCAGCTGTGGGAAGCAGGAACAATTGCATAATATCTATTGTATGCCCATACGGGATCAAGCAGTTAACGTAGATTACGTTAGGCTGTTCAGAAGATTTCGGCGAAGGAATTGAGGGCGATTCTTACAATAGGGAAGCCGAATGTTCACGCGCTGGCGCCAGACCGGAGGACAAAAAAGAACGAAACATGTTTTCCTGACAGTGAAGTTAAAGTCGTCAGAGGGTTTATACGTTTATTTTTATGCCTTACGAACTCTGTAACATTTTACGAATTTTTGCGTATTAAAGATTATTCTTAAATAATACGTGTTTATTAAAAACGAAGAGGACGACAATACGATAACTATGTAAAATCGCTACACAAGAATATATTAAACATAAATACATTCTCTGATGACTCCGTTTCCAAGACGAACGATCTCCAATTGAAACGTGTAGTTTTACAGCACGTGACCACATTAAGTTCTACGATAAACAATCTTAACGATGATAAAATTTATACTTTAAGCTTAGGAAAACACGGTATTTTGTCACCTGAATTAACAACCTCTTTAACAATTCCGGTGCTAAACAAAATGCCCTATAATGTTTATCAACTAATCCCATTGTCAATGCAACACAAAAGCGTATCAGTTTACTTCTATATATTACTCAACCATGGGCATCTCTTGCTTTGCCAATCTAAGACCTATTGCAAGACTTGAGCAAACGTAAGGAAGACCCCATCAGAATGTTCATCTGCCCTATTTCTTGACAAACAAAAGGACTGAAATAATATATTGCAAGGTCCAGCAAATATCGCCCATGTGACCTCAATCCCAAGCAACTGCCATGTCAGGAACAAGGCAGAAATCCAAACTTGGAAATACATTGATACCAGCCAATGAGTGTACATTCTACAAAACCACATGGAAGATATCGTGGTTCAACGTACCGGAGTATTGGGTCTCCAACCGGGATATAAAGAATACACTGACCCTTACGTGCTCGAAACTACAAACGAGAAGCGTAAGAACTTGACCGATTATTACCCAAATGAACGGGAATGGGACGCGAGGCTGCGCCAAATTCAGTTCGCTCTGAATAGTATGAGGAGCAAGAGTATTCAGAGGATACCTCACGAACTATTATTTGGTTTTAAGCCATGAAACAACAAACCCGCCGGGTAGTCGGGTAGTCTTACAAAGCCGGGTAGTATATGGCCCTCGAAGAAGGTGAAGACTCAATAAATATGGGAAGACTCAACGAATTGCGAGAGGAAGCAGTAAGAAACATTGAAAAGGTACAACTGAAACAGAAACAGAGAAGTGACTAGAATTGTCAAACCCTTAGAAAATACCAAGAGCGAGATTTGGTCTTGATTAGACGAGAAATGGCAGCTACAGGACAATCTAGAAAAATGATGCCGTCCTAGAAAGGACCCTATCTTGTAATGTAATGACATTTTATTTTAACTTTCGACATTGTTATCGTCAAAATTAGTTTAAATTTTAAAGTGTAGTAATATGTTTTTTGATTTTATTATTATTTTGGTCAACTAAACTAAGACTTTTGTCTCTGAAGATGGCATTTTAACGCCGAAACTAGTAAGACAATAAAATTTATAATAACCAGCATGGTACAAATATTTTTTATTTCCTAATTACTTTAATAAATACCTTCTGTTAGAAGCTGCTTCTCGGTAATATAATAGCTATAATTCGATTTATCCACTACGCATGGGTCAGTAACTACGTAATCGCATCGCGTGGGGGGGCAACACTTCGGTACCTTTTACCGTGTTAGCGTTGATGCTGCAACTTCCATCAGCTGAAAATGTATCGTTTTTCCTTGAAGTATTATCACAAAACTCAGCTTCTCGGTTTTTATTTGAATCAGTGAACGGAATAACAGTTTCTAAAAATTTTATAACCTGGTTTTCAAAATCGATTACAGTTGAAGTCGAGTTTAGCTCTAATTGCCAAAAACTAATTGAAGGGTGGAGTGGAAGAAGTACCTAAGTAGCATTTTTATAAAATCTGCCTAATCGCGATATCTCGGTTTATCATGTTTGATAGCATGATAAATTCGCAATTAGGTAGATTTTATAAAAATGCTACTTAGGTACTTCTTGCACTCCACCCTTCAATTGACTTCTTCTCTAAGAATACATCTTCTAAATAAGATTTAAGTTCCCTCCAATTGTTAAGTTCTCTGTACTTAGTAAGTGATCTAGCTCTGCCAACTAGCTTTGACAAAATTATTTTAAAAAGCACTGATTTGCTCCTAGGATCTACAGAATCGAGAGTCATTTCGCAATTGTCTATGTATCAATTTTACCACGGTGTCCAATGTGATATAATTTGAATTAAGCGAATTAGTAGCAGTGTCATAAGAGCTTCCTTGAGCTTCTTGACTGTTTGGCATGTTTGCAAATTGAATTTACAGCGTAATTTACTTAAGTTTCTTTCGTATTAACCACTTTGTGTACACGGAAAAGTAATAAAAGAAAATAGCTGTCAATAACATAAAATTTACTTACAGTACTATAATCTTAATTTCTCTTATGATAACCGAAACTGACGTAATTCCCTTTGCATATTCACTAAGTTGGCACTTACACTAATTGTAAGTAAACTTCCTTTTCTGGCGAAAGTTTTGCATTAAAGTCGCAAAAGATTTTCTGCGAAGGTTCTGCGGATTTAGCGAAGTTTGAATGTCGTTCGAAGGTTCTGGCGAATGTTGTTCGAATATTCTGACGAATGTTGTTCGAAGGTTCTGACGATTGTTGTTCGAAAATTCTGACAAATATTGTTCGAAGATTCTGACAAATGTTTTTACTGATCTGAGTACAGTACTTTGTGTTTTAAGGTTCGTCAAGTCGTATGACCTGATTTGTGGTGTCCCACTCGCTGCCACCAAAATTTTTGTTGTGAAATGAAAACACGATGCCGTACTTTTCGGAATTTTTATTTTAATAATCAAACTGTTTCACACAGAAATCTTATTCTAATTTCGAAAACGGGTCTTGATCCGAATCACGAGCAAATCTAAATTGCCGTTCCAGACACAAGGTCTTTTGTATTCTCTTTCGGAAAGTAATTTTGGTATTGGAAAAGATTTAACTTTTGTTCTTACTAATATTTGGTTACATAGATCTGCATCTAAACTTCCTTCACTGCAAAACCAGAATAATTCGGAGAAATGTTTATGGGACTTGAGTCTGGACGAGCCGGGTTTAGAATTACTCGTGCAAGTTTTCTATATAATCTTAACTTACGATGAGCTTTCTACGAACTACTAATGAAAATTGCAAGACGTATGAGAAATAATACGAAAGTATGTTTAAAAAGACATAAGTACAGGTGGTTTACAACAGTATCACCTCTTACTGCAGTCACAGGTGGGCACTGCTATAACCTCTTTCGTAATGTGTCTATGTGAATATTCTAACAAGGAGACCTTACCCATCACGGATTATAATTAATGTGGTACCGATCGGTAAGCGTCAATACGTGGTACAGATGTATAGCATATTAGGACGCAGTATTTAACAATTCGCGAATAATTCGTGATTAAAGTACCTGTCGATCTAGTATTTATCGATAGATACCAGTTTCATTAAAACCGGTGACATGCAACCGATTGAGTGACGAATCGCTGGACGGTTCGCTCTAATATTTTACTCATTAGTACTATTTACAAAACTCTTTACATATCAGATAGTAATATACCCATAATTTCAATTTTTAGTGCCTTTTGTGAAGTTAAATTACTAATGCCGCTGGGTACAAGATAATTTTACTATCAATTGTTCGAACATGGACATCAGGGGAGAATATGTAGAATTAAACGGTACCAGTTACAGTTTTTCTGGGTAACAAAACATCTTTCAAAAAGAGCATATGTTTGAAGTAAGGCCATTCACAATCAGCTTGAATATAATCATCATCTGCTTCTTGGCCTGATTGAGTTACATGAACTTTTTTAAGTCTCTTCTAAACGTGTCGCGTAGAAGTTCCCACTGTTGTTTTACTTGTTCGACTAAAAAAGAGGTCATAAGGTGTTTGCAATCATAACATTGAAATTAACACTTAATTATACTACTAGCGTGTGCTCATTTAAGTTCGTACTCTAGCACATTTTAAAATTTTGATAAACAAAAACGATAGAGAAAGATAGTATGCTAGAGTACGAATTTAAATGAACTACTACTATAGTAGTATAATATATTATATTACTATTTACTACTAGCTTTTATTATATTTTTCAAATATTTTGCACTGGCTTTTTATTTCGTTCGGCAGCATTCTCTTTCGGTGTTGATCATTATACGATTGGAAAACTTGTTAAAAATGTATGTGACGCCATTTGAATTAAATTAAGTGGTACACATTTGACAGTACCTGATCAAGACGGATTTCGAAAAATTTCATCACAATTCAACGCAAATGGAATTTTCCAAATTGTGTCGGTTGCATCGATGGAAAACATCAAAATCGGGAACTATGTATCACAAGTATAAACATTTTTATTCGATTGTTCTGCAAGGGGTCGCGGATGCACACTGCCTATTTATTTTTATTGACGTGGGCTCTTATGGTAGACAAAGTGAAGGAGGAACTTTTGCCATGTCTAACTTGTACGATTTTTTGAAAAATTATAATAACACGTTACCTCCACCAGCACCCATTCACGGAGTAATGGATGAAATGCCATTTATTTGTTTGTTTGTGACGATGCGTACTATCCGTTAAAAACATACTTTACTCACGCGTAGTTTGCTAAAGTTATCATCAAGTTAAAATATGTCCCGCAGTTTTCGAGCGTTCTTGCAAAAATTGCTTACCAGACAAACGGTTGATGTAACCTTACTCTAAAAGACAACTTACAAATCAGGAACGAATTTAATTTAATTTAACTATAGGCTATCCCGTACAAAGAGATGTGTTGATTGCTCTGTTGGTATCGTGTGTAGTATCTTTTGTCCCATTGATCCCAAAGAGGAGAATTTTCTCTGATAAGGTTGATTAACATTGATTTGTCCATTATTCGAAAAGTAAACACGGCTGTTGCTTGACGGAATATCAAACACGTTTGTGACGTACCGACCGTCTGAAAGTACACATACGTGTCGGGCGAAAACGTGTCTGTCATGATGTGAAAAGACAACTGTAGGTAATTATCTGGTCTGGTCTGATCTTATTTGATCTGGTCTGGTCTGAACCAATGCCAGTGAAGCCGCAGCCTAATAAATATTTTTCGCACTTTTTTTCGTATCTTCTCATTTTAACTTTTGAAAATTCATTCGAAAGTTGAGTACCTTCCATTCAGTTCATTAGAGGTGGAATGCTCTCAGCTTTAACCGTCCGTCGCTTAAAACGAATTTAGTGAAACGAAATTAAAGTTAAAACCTTTTCTAAAACGAATTAGCTGTAAAAATCAAAATAACATTGACCATTTTTAATTTGTTGAAATTTGTCAGCCAAGTTTAAAATCGGTATCGATAAAATAGGTTTTCTACTAAACCATTTAGTCACTATTTTAATGAGTTGTGTATATAAACCGTTGTACGTGCTATGTCTCGGAGTAAACTTTACGTTGAAGTGGCACGTAAATTTTACACGATTCTCCGCAGTTAAGGTACGTAATTATTTCCAAGCATAATATCAATTACGTTCGCTGTATATGGTTTACTTTAAAATTTTTATCGTTGATTTTGTCAAAATAATATGTTTGTTAGTAGCGCTGTGTACATTTACGTGAACATATCGTTTGCAAATGGATATTTTTAAATCGTGGCTGCAATATTTCATTTGTTATCTTTAAGAACAGTTGTAGAAAAAATCACTTTCGTAATAGTGTGTAACAAGAATAAGACAACCGAATGACCTGGAAAATTGTTTTGTAAATTATATCTTCAAATATTTTTTTTATAAAATACCCCTCCTACAAGCTCTGGCGAAAGAGGCGTAAATTTTCCCACTGTAATATAAACAGGCCGATTTAATCGCATTATATTCATAATGATCATTTTTCGAAATGAAGCGGACGAAGTGTACCATGGAGTCCCATATAAGGATTCCGGTATTTCTGAAAACTAATTAAGAAAATTATGTATAATACGGAAATCCTAAATTGCACCACGGAGAGAAGAATGCAAGACTAACCCCGATCTGCGGAAAGGAGACTTGATTTTGTGTTCTTCTCCATGGCGCAATTTTGGGTTATCCTATTGTAGAGGGTGGCCAAATAAGAATGCAGAGTGCTGTATCTCAGAAACTATGGACCGTAGAGACTTGCGGTAAAAAAATTTATAACTAAAGAGGCCAAAAGAAAATGTTGGAAGTTATTTTCAAGTTCCTAAGATGACCGCTAGGGAGCGCAGTCGCCATCTTGAATTACAAAATGTGGTTTCTCTGGGAATTCTGCTGTATTAATAGTTTACCGATCGGCCGTCGATTAATCGACTTTTGTTTTATTATATTCTATAATAACACAAAACGTACAATTTTACCAGACCGTATGGAAACCGCATATATTCCTGCGCGACAGTCTAATTGTAAGCGGAAGCCGAGCCGATGTCTTGTACGATCTGCGGCTGAGTAACAGGTGAGAAGGGCATCGAACTGCTACCGGTGGGTAAACTGTTAAGATAATACGAACATATACGCATTTTAAAGTGGAGACAAAGCATTAATTTTTTTATTACAACCTTTTTCCTGTATCTTTAAAAATAAAGTGGTGGAGGCGTTCGAATGTGCTTGTAACTAAATGGCTATAATTTCAAAATGGCTGAACGGAATTTAAAAAACTTGGAAACTTGGTGTCGTTGAAAAGAGTTTTTCTTAGACAATAAATCCTACCATTTTGGTGGCAGGGTTGGGAATTACACCGTACAATAGGTCTTATAGTCTAGAGGTATTAGAGGTATAATAGTATAATACAGTACAATAGTCGCAGTCGTATATAGCCTTATTAAACCGTATTATACGTAATTATACAGTACTACGCGCATGCGCATTGCCAGCAAACAAATAGTCTGCAATTAGCTGGGCCTGCATGTGCAACCCAAGGTCAATAGAGTAATGGTATAAGGTTGTCCAACTCGAGTTGCGCCGTGTTTGAGGGGAGAGAGGCAGGCGTGACGTCACGCTTGTCCGGCGAGATGAAAGTTTCTTTTTTTAAAGTCTGATTTTTGTATTTAAACAATTTATTCTAATAAACAACCTTCGTTTAATATAAAATTTAATTATGTGATGAAAATTCTCAGGAGGATGTGGAATAATTTTTTTATACAATTTTTTTACTTTTTTTCTGTGGTTAACATTTCCCCTAAATATTTTTTAAATTCCTCTTCCAAATTCCCAATCAGTACTTTAAGGGCAATACGTGAAATAATAACGTGAAATTTACAAACAACGCGTATATCGCGGACGACTAGGACAAGGATGACGTCACATAATCGAGAACTTGGGTATGTGAGGGGAAATTTTGCTTGCAACATAGGAAGGATAGGGAGTTGGACAACCTTATAAGCATTACTCTAATGTGTGTATACATTTACTATTTATATCCAGCTACTTTTTCTATTATCTAAATTCTAAATGATATTGTAAAACAATTGAGTTCTTTTTTATCAATACCAAGTTATTGCAATTTATAGTCAAATATAGGTCCAAATGGAGGTTATTTTTAAGTTTTTAACTTTCTTGTTGCACAGATGAGTTCTGGAGGTCGTCCAAGCCACCCAATTTGGCACAAGGGCTACAAAAAAATAAAAAGAAGACAATAAAATTTTAGCCTTATGCACTGTATGCAACAAAAAAATTCACAACACAAGTTCTAGTCCTCTTTCTATGCACAGAAATGTGTGTACTTTTCCTGCGAAGTCGATTGCTACAGTAGCGGTCGTAAATAAAGAATCTGCCAATAGTGCTCTTACAATTCTTAATAAAAAAGTAGCCAATTTAAAAAAAGATCGCGTGTAGATGTTACCCTAACCGACAGTGCCGATAGCAGTGAAAATGAAGATATTGCTTTTTCGGTTGCTAACAATAACGACGATAGCATTCAAATATTAAATTTAGTAAAGTATGATGATGAAACGAGTTTTGGTGTAGAAAGTGAGGCTTAAGAAACTACCTCAACTTCTTCTTTCTCTAGGCCATCTACTTCGACATCACTTAGTTCATTCATGGACCAAATGTCTGTCAAGGAAATTAAAAAAATAAATAACCTTTTGGGAAATTTTTTTTTGTTGCAATATAACATTCAGCGTCATTGAATCTACACATTTCCCTACTTTTATAAATCGTTTGCGACCAAGTTATCCAATTCCATCTAGAAAAACTTTATCTGAAAAGATGCTGGACGATATTTCAAATAAATTTACCGAAAATATTAATTTTGAATCTGACTCACAATCAGTTATATTGATTGATGGTTGGAATAACGAAAGTGCTAATTCCAAAAATGTGACCGTTCTACTGCAATCTGCATCTGGCAAGTCTGTTCTCTTAGATAATTGGGTTTTGAGTGAAGAAAGGGAAACAGGAAAAAAGTTATTAGAAAAAATTGAGATGGCAAAGACCCAAGCAAAAAAAGACTATAACACAAAGATATTTGCAGTAATTAGTGATAATGCATCTAATATGACGAAAATGGGAAGATTAACAGATATAATACACCTTACATGTAATTCTCACACCGGTCAGCTACTAGCTAAAGATGTTATGCCTAGCGTGCTAGCTACTCAAGTAACATCCATTTTAAAACAATTTAACGAACCCGATCTTGAAGCAAAAATTTTGAAATTCGGTGGTTCAAGAATTATTTTACCCTGTGAACCAAGATGGTGTTCGAATAGAGACTAATTTGCTTGTTTTTTAAAGAATCTTGCCTACATAAGACGCGTGATATCTGAATACCCTGAAAAATGTATACCAGCTCACATGACTGCGATGATTTTTGATAAAGAATTTATCAACAGTATAACACAAGCTATTTCACTATTAGACCCCATTTGTGAACTAATCAATAAGTGTCAGATGTCTCCTGCAAGCATAGCATGTGCAGCCGAAGCATGGCTGAGTATAAAATTTCCCTCAGAATTTGTGGATGTTGAAGCGCATTGAAATAAAAGAAGAAATTATGCGTTAAAAAATCCCCTTCTGATTGCCAATTATTTGCATCCCGTTTATAGGGCACGCAAATTAAACGGTGAACAGATTGACCGTGTAAATGATTATCTTTCACAACATCTGGATGCTAATGGGTTACAGGATTTACTTAAATTTAATAATAACGCAGAAATTTTTGATATTCTCAATCAAAAGAAAGATTTAATTGTAAAGCCGCGTTTATAATGGGAAATAGCTTCTAGAAAATGTAGTACTCTTGGAACACTCGCTAAAAAGTTTTTATGTATTCCGGCCTCTTCTGCTTTTCTCTTCAAAGAAAAAATAGTATAATAAAGCCCATACAAAATAAAAGCCCACAAAAAAAATAAAAGAAAATAGCGTTACCCATGTAAAACAACCATTTTCGGATTTCGTTATTATATTTAGAAAATCAACTAATTCACGTGACGCCTTCACAAAAATGAAGTGTTTTTTCTTGAACTTTCCAAAATCTACGACAGAAATTTTAAAATATAACGTCTTTCTTTATTTTTAGAAGAAAGAATGAGAACACCGGGAGAAATGCGTTCTGTTTTCTGATGAAAAGTTTTTCGCCGATATCTTAGGAAAACGATATCTGGGTCCGGTTTTCACTAGCTTGTTTCGGCTTTATTATACTATTTTTTCGTGAAGAAAAATTGATACCAATCCATATAACTTCTTGAAAAAAAATTCGAAAACGCCATCTCGCGGCGACATGTGAAATTACAATCACCGCCAAAATGGTAGGATTTATTGTACAAGAAAAGCCCTTTTCAACGACACCAAGTTTATTAAATTCCGTTCAGCCATTTTGAGTTTATAGGCATTTGCTTATAAGCACTTTCAAACGCCCAACACCACTTTATTTTTAGAGATACGGAAAAAAGTGTTTAATAAAAAAATGATAGTTATCTCTACTTTAAAATGCGTATATTTTTGTGTTATCTTAATATAGCGGAATTCCGAGAAAAGCCACATTTTGTAATTCAAGATGGCAATTGCGCCTCCTGGCTGCAATCTTAGGAACTTGAAAATAATTTCCAGCATTTTCTTTTGGCTCCTTTAGTCTTTAATTTTTTTACCGCAAGTCTCTACGATGAATAGTTTCTGAGATACCGCACTCTGCATTCTTATTTGGCCACCCTGTACATATTTTATTAACTATAACAATTAGTATGAAAACTTACGGCAATAGTAACTACATATCCAAAAATGCAGTAAATACTCAATTGCCAAAGTGCAAAGAAGTATATCTGTAGTTCAGTGAAAAAGTCCGTGGAAAATAATTCAGTCTATAAAATACAGATAATTAGAAATACCTAAATATTAAGTCAGCTACTACATGTTAAAGCCAGATTAGCACTGAGTCAATAATCAACATGCATAAGTGATGTGCTAGATATAATAGTTTATCGATATCATCGTAAATAATTGGTAATTTACTCAGATAATTTTTTAAAACATTTTTGACGATAATTTGTGCAGAATAGTGAATATGGAACCTGCATATGGAATATTTTCAGAAATGTGTAGATATATCATTTTTAATTAGAAATTAAAACTTACAGAAGCAATTGATAATAATGTTGCCATCAATGGAAATAAAGTAAAAATTACTTGTGGTAGACATATATATCTGAATATTTCATCAACATTTTTAGCTACATAAAGTAGTTTTTGTAAATTGACTGTTGCCGATCTCATTTTTTTGTTTAACCTGTTATCTACTTCGTCCTTAGTTAAACTTGAAGCGAGTTTATTTTGGGGTAAATTAAATGAAGTCCTATTTCCAATTTCACTTACACATTTTTGAATTGCTTTGGCGTATGTTGTTAAATATATAGTCACACTCATAAATAGTATATCACAATCTATAAAATTAGATATTCAGACTATCGTTTTTGTCTTCCAAATTCAATTTCTTACTATATATAAAAGATGATGTATAAAATGCAGCGAATACATGCCATATTAACATCATACTACAAGAATTTTTAGTAACATTATCTGGAACTGGTGTAAAAAAAATTAATATTTCATTACAACTAATTTGACCAGAAACGAAATTATCTTCATCAGATAAAATCAATTTGTAAAACTTGGACATCACAATATTTAGAGTGATACACACTGCTGTTAATAAATAGCCCCGAGAAATATATTTATCCCATTTTAGTCCCTTTTTAAGCACGATAAGATGGGATCCATCGAAACTTGTAAAATATTCGTGAAGCATATTAAAATCTTTCATCACAGAAACTAACTGTTTTCTATATACCATTAAAACAACAAATTTTATAACCATAATGAAATGAGTTGGAATAATTATTATGCAATCCATTACTTTATCTAAATCATGTAGAGAATAAATAGTTTCCACTATTTCACCAATTAATAAGCTGATGACACACAAAATCACGAGAATCGTGTAAATGTTATAAATTGGTTTTGATGTGTTTCGACTTAGCTGTAATAAACGGGCGATACCGTTTACTTTTAACATAAAAGCATTTACTTCAAACATTTTCACAGTTTCTGGTGTGATATTTAATCAAAAACTGTTCTGATCTCATCGAAAAATGGCTTTGAACTGAGGCTTAAATCTCAATTTAGTTTAACTTTGTTAAAGTCGATACATTCGATGTGCGCAGTTCTTCTACGAATCAACACTTTTCTAGTGAAAACCAATTTTAACTTGTTAGTGGAAACATTATTGTAAATTGGTTTCGTCCGTTTCAAAACTAAAATTAAGGGGTTCTAAACTAAACTATACATAAAATATGTATGTTTCCAAAAAATGAAATATAGATTTTAAAGTTTTTTTTTTCATTTGCTATGCTTTAGAATAAATTATTATTGGTAAAGTCTACAAACTGTTTTTGATCAATACACCTTGCTGTCCTTTATTTGCGTCCTATACTAAAATTATTAAAAAGTAAAATGTAGATAAACTACAATGAGGTATGTTTGGGACATTGAAAGAAAAAGGATATTTGGGACGTCCCACGTATACATCCTATATACATAATCGGCTCTTGGTAATTGGTTCTTGAATAACCCGTGCAAAACAGTTACAACTTAGAAAGATATCACAAAGATATTAACAAGCACACTCGAAGAACTGTTAATAGAAGAATCATTGAAAATCAAGAGTGAAAAATTTCAAAAAAAATAAGAAGAGGTTAAACACAGCGTAAAAAGAAATTAGAGACGGAAGAAGATGAAGAAATCAATTATGCTTCCGTGATTTTTGGGATACATACCAACGCAAGGTACGTTTGGGACAAAATACACTTTTACTGCAACAAAACTCTAACCATGAGAAAAAATGACATCAAATAAGTACCAAAATGTAGTATAAACAGTAAGCTATCCGATGGTATGCATTTTAAAATTTTTAAGTTGGTAGTATGGCCACAATTAAATGGATTATAAAAAGTGTCCCTTACACACCCACCTTCCCCTACATAAGATTTCACAAATTAAACGGAAAAGAAGATAACAAATATTTTTATCAATTACAACGTAATTATAATTAAGGAGGAAATAATTTTTGCCTGTTGGATAGAAACGCATTTATTATCCGAATAACAACTTTATTTATGTTAGTAGTACATTATTAGAAGTACAAACGGTTCCGCTATTGAAAAAGCAGGGGTTCAATGTTGGTTTGATTTTAACTTGTTCGTTTTGTTCAATGTCTATAATTGAAGAAGAACTTACATACTTTTCAACAAAGCCCCTTTTTTGTTTGAAACGGTACAAAAGGGCAGCTTTACTACTCGCTAAATTCATCATTAATAAAATTACTAACGAAAATAACGAGAGAATAAAGAGGTAATGAAGTCAAATTGTTATAACTTCCTAAAGCCCATTGTGAATTCAATGTCATCGAGCTATTACAGGCTTACATAAAAGATTAGGTTGTCTCCTCGCCTGTTACAATTTTAGTTTTGAGCGCATCTAGTGGTAAATTTCAGTTCTGTAAACAAACGTGTGGGCAGTTGGGTAGTGGCTTTGAGAGAGGACACATCACCACACCACACCAGTAACGTTCTACCCATTCAAGTTAACTTTATTTGGAAGCGTTTTAATTTAACGATTAACATTTGGTCCTTCGAACTGGATTTAATACATCGGAAAATTATTCCGAGAAGGATTCGCGCTATTTACTAGTGGAGAAAGGGCATCGAGTGACAAAGACAACGAATACGAATTGGCAGTGAGTGCAAGGGACAAAGAGCGTAAGGCAGACGACAGCGAGACGAACGACGCGACGAGCGGCGAGACGAACGGCGGTAAGGACAAAAGGCGGTGTTCGAGAGTAAAACAACAAAAAATAAAGGTGAGTTTCGTTTTCCCTTATTTCCTTGCCAAGTACTTAAAATTGCAAACAATGAGCGCGAAAGAAAAAGAGAAAATAGGACGGGAAGCGGCGCTTCGACAGTGTAAAAAAAAACTAGATATTTTCGAGACGTTTTTGGATTCATTTGCGGAAGATGAAATAGATTTATTGCAAACAAATCTCCAAATATGCGAACCGTGTTTAAAAGAGGTAGAAGACAATTTAATAGAATTGGAATACCTTGATAACAGCGAAGAAAATAAAAGAAGAATAGATCATGAATTATATGATTACAATAAACGTTACACCATGGCAATTTCAAGGGCAAGAGCGTTTTTGCCACGTCTAGCATCAACTCCGGTTTCAGCTGCCATTAATGCATCTGGTTCCGAAAACAATGCGCCAATAAGGTTGCCAACTTTAAGTCTACCAACTTTTTCTGGAGCTTACGAATCATGGGCGGAGTTTTGAGACACGTTTAACTTTTTAGTACACAACAATTCGAATTTAATAAACATTCAGAAGTTTCACCATTTAAAATCATGTTTGAAAGATAATACTGCGAAGGTAATCCAATCGTTGGAATCTACCGATCGAAATTATGATGTAGCATGGGATTTGTTAAAAAGGCGCTTCGAAAATTTACGTTTAACGGTCAACGGACATATTAAGGCCATTTAGGACATACCTGCTATTGCGAAAGAAGATTATGTATCATTGCGAAACCTGACGGACACCTTGATAAGAAGCGTAAGATGTTTGGAAGCTTTAAAATTGCCTGTCCAACATTGGGATGCGTTGTTAATTTACATTGCGGTATCAAAATTGAATGTAATGACAAAACGAGATTGGGAATCAAAACACACGATAAACGAATTGCCTAAATTTGATGATTTAATAGACTTTTTGACCGAGCGAAGTAATTTGCTAGAATCAATTAATCAGAAAAGAGAAATGAGAAATGAAAACGAAATTAAAACTCGAAGAGCAAAAGTACCGGCATTTGCTGCATATGAAGCTGTACAATACAAATGTTTCATTTGCGAAGAAAATCATAGTGTGTTTCAGTGTGATGAATTCAAGAATTTATCGAACGAAGAAAGATACGATTTAGTCAAAAGCATAGAAAAACTTATGCTTCAGTTGCTTGCGTTAGGGCCACATGAATCGCGATTGCAAGGCAAAACATTGTTAACGTTTTAATAAGGCTGACCACACACTTTTGCACAAGGAAAGAACAATGTCAATGGTTCCATCTAAAATAACGCCTAGTACAAAGGAAGATGAGACACCATCGACCACTAATATCACATCATGCGCAAGTCAAATCAAATCCAAACCAGAACAGGCACTATTATCCACGGCACGTGTAGAGGTTCGCGATGCGTCTAACACAGCTGCCATATTACAGGACCTATTGGACAATAGGTCTCAAAGCAACTTCATAACTAAAGAAGCATACAACTTGTTGAAAGTAGAACATCCGAGAACGAACACTATAGTCAATAGTTAGGAGCAAAAAATACTGCAATTGAGGGAACAGTTGACATCACAATTAAATCATTGTATAACGAATATACGATAACAATAAGTTGTTTAGTGATCGACAAAATTACGGATTACATCTCAACCACTAGTTTCAACATCAACAATTTAAACATACTAGATGACGTTCAACTGGCCGACAATCAGTTCAATAAAAGCAAAAATGTTGACTTACTATTGTTGACATACTATTACGTGTTAATTATGTGAAGATTGGGAGCTTCAGTGTTTTGGACAATCTTAGAAGGCCATTAATTCAGCTTAGGAAAACGTAAACCCATTCTAACAAAAACACGATTAGGCTACATTTTGGGAGGAACCATCCATGTAAATAACACCAAGACTACTTCGAGCAACTTCTGTGCATTATCAGATCAGATGCGTGTATTTTGAGAACAAGAAGAAGTTGAAACGGCTAATAGCAATTCAAAGGCGGAAACAGAATGTGAAAGGATTTTCAATGAAACAACGACAAGAGACGTGAATGGACGTTTTGTAGTCAACATACCATTCTCAGAAATATTAATAGAATTAGGAAATTCGCGAACGGCTGCTTTAAAACGATACTTTAAGTTGGAAAAGGGATTAAGACAAGATTCAGAATTAGCGCAGGGATACAAGGCATTCATGAAGGAATATGAAACTTTAAGACACATGACGAAAATTAGTGAAGCAGACACGGAACAAGGTTATTACTTACCTCACCACGCAATTTTAAAGCAAGTAAGCTTAACTAACAAATTAAGGACTGTATTTGACGGATCTGCAGTGACGGGCACAGGCATTAGCTTAAATAATGTACAATTGAAGGGACCAGTTGTACAAAATGAACTCTTTGATATTTTAGTTCCATTTCGGAAGCATCGATATGTAATCAGTGTAGATGTTGAAAAAATGTATAGACAGGTGTTAATCAATCCCGAACAAACGCAAATATCAGCGAATACTTTGGCGAAACAACGAAGACGATGATATAAATTGTTTTGAATTGAACACAGTAACTTATGGATTAACATCTTCACCGTTTTTGGCTACACGCTGTTTAAAACAGTTATCGATTGATTTTGCATCGCAATACTCTGAAGTTTGTGAGATCATACGAGATGATTTTTATATAGACGACCTACTAACAGGAGCGAATACGATTGAAGAAGCAAACGACATAAGGAAGTGCATCACTATAATTTTAGAATCAGCTAAATTCAATTTGAGAAAATGGATTGCTAATGGTGACAAGTTGTTGAGATTCGAAGATGAAGCATGGGAAAAATTTAAAACTTTAAATCTTAGTGGAGCCGAATCAAATAAAACCCTAGGATTATTATGGAATCCACGAGAGGATTATTTACACTATTCGGTTCAAAAGGGCTCAAAGGTAACTAGAAATATTTCGAAACGTGAAGTCCTTTCAATCATAAGCATGATTTTTGATCCCCTGAACTTGCTTGGTCCAATTCACATAAAGGCAAAGCTTTTTATGCAAATATTATGGAAGGAAAATCTTGACTGGGACGATCCTTTATCTGAAAAATTATTCAAAATTTGGTTGAGCTACATTACAGATGTGCGGAACATTGAAAATATCAAGGCACCCCGACGAATACTAATTGAGCAACCAATTCGAATCGAACTACACGGTTTCTGTGATGCTTCTCTACAGGCATATGGAGCTTGTGTGTATATAAAATCACAAAACAATAATGGAAATATTCACGTCCAACTAATATGTGCTAAAACACGGCTAGCCCCATTACGAACAGTCTCATTGCCACGTTTGGAATTATGCGGTGCTGTGCTGCGGGCAAAATTGATGAAGCGAGTAAAAAGGCACTCAAGTTAAAGATTGATTATCAATATTATTGGTGTGATTCGATCATTGTACTAAGTTGGATTAGAGGAGAATCTCGAAAATGGAAAACTTATGTCGCAAATAGAGTGGCTGATATACAACGATAGATACGGATAACAATTCTGCAGACATCTTAACACGTGGATGCAGTGTCGATTATTTGAAAGTTATGGTGACACGGACCCGAATGGTTGAGAGATGAGGTCGAAACAAGTATTATGAATTCTCATGATGCAAGTGAAGAGGTACTGAAGGAATTAAGAATTAAGACGAGAGCTCTGCTGAATGTACAGGATGATAATTTTGATTTGCTTGCACGATTTTCTTCATTCTCAAGGCTCTGTCACGTTACTTCTTGCCGTTTAAGATTCGTACATAATTGCAAATTCCCAAAGGAGAAAAGTCTAGGATATTTAACATTAGAAGAGATTAAGGCCGCAAGAACCACCGTATTGAGAATGTGCCAATCACAAACCTTAAAAAACGAAATACAAATGTTACAAAAAGGACTTATACCAAAACATTTAATCTCTTTGCAACAATTTCTTGGCGAAGGTACTACTAAGAGTAGGAGATCGATTAAAGGATGCAAAATTAGTTTTGATGCGAAACATTAAATTATACTTCCAAAGGAACACGTTTTGACTAATCTTATTGCTACCGAAATTCATGGTAGGAATCTACATTGTAGCGCACAATTGTTGCTAGCGTTAATGAGACAAAAATATTGGCCTCTTTCTGGAAGATACACGGCAAAAAATATTGTACACAATTGCATTAGATGCTTTAAGGCCAAACCTAATATCATAGAACCTATTATCGGAAATTTACCATACGAACCTGTAAATACAACTTTTGCGTTCCATTATGTAGGTATAGATTACGGTGGACCTTTCCTGATTAATGACAAACGTACACGTGGCTGTAAACAAATTCAAGTCTGTGTTTGTGTGTTCGTGTACTTCGCCACGAAGGCGATTCATTTGGAATTAGCAGATAGAAGCAATTTTAAATTCCCGACCTATTTCCCCACTAAGCATTGATCCTCACGATTTATCCCCACTTACGCCTGGACATTTCCTTATTGGGAGACCACTCACCTCAACTTTAAATGAAGATATTCCAATCAAAAACTCAACGCTTTTAACGCGACACCACAGAGCACAACAAATCGTGCAACATTTTTGGAAGAGATGGAAGAGGGAATATTTGGCAGAGTTACAAGCCAGAAAGAAGTGATCGAATTCCAGTCCATCCTTGCCACGGGTAGGAGACCTTTTTGTAGTGAAGGAAGATGGCCTTCCACCCTGTCGATGGCTGCTTGGTCGTATTGAGACACTTACAATGGGTACCGACAACGTTCCCAGAGTGGAAGAAATAAAAACTAAATCAGGTGTAATAAAACGAGCTGTCAGGTTATTGTGTTTATTACCTATTGAAAGACATAATGTGAAATAACTAGTAATAAGATACTTCTATGTATGTTACTTGTTCATTTTTATTGAAATAAAGATTTCGATGGGAGAGGGAGTGGGAGAATGTTACGACAATTTTAGTTTTGAGCGCCTCTAGTTGCAAATTTCAGTTCTGTAAACAAACGTGTGGGCAGTTGGGTAGTGGCTTTGAGAGAGGACACATCACCACACCACACCAGTAACGTTCTACCCATTCAAGTTAACTTTATTTGGAATTGTTTTAATTTAACTGTTAATCGTTAAATTAAAACCATTTTTTTTATTGATAAGTACCAATTAAAAGATTCTTTCCCTCAATTTATCATTTAGTTTCGGCCATGTAGATATTGACTAGGATTGAGGTTAGTGAACTGCCCTGAGGTAGGCCCCTATAGCTTGTTCTCCTTCCTACGTTCATTGTGTCCCTCTTTAATTGATATACTTTTTGGACGAATAGTTTACAGACAGAGCTTGTAAACAGCTGAGGGATTCCAAGTACCTCCATAATCTTCCCCAAGGTATGGATGTGTACATTGTTGTATGTCGCTTTGATATCTATGGAAATCGTGAAGACAGACCTCCTCGGAGTGAAAGCTTTTTGCGCATCAGTGATTAGACATCCAAGTGTACGGTTGACACCTCTACCTTTTCTGAATCCGAACTGAAGGTCATCCAGTTTTTGGCTTCGTTCTAACTACTATTCTAGACGGTTTTCCAAGATAATCAAATAGTTTTCTGCAACACGATAGTAATGAAATTGGACTGTAACTGGATATCAAATTGGGGCTTTTGTTTTGTTTCAGGATTGGTACCACCTCGATCTTCCGCCACTCCCGGGGTATGTCTCTCGCTCTCAGGATTTTGTTATAAATGTTAAGGAGCTCAAATTTACGCTTTTGGGGCAATTTCGCTTTCATGGTGTAGGTGATCTTGTGCTCGCCAGGGGCGGTCTTTTTTCCTTGTGGCACACGTTCTAGTTCTGTAATATTTATTAATATGACACAAGCTGTTTCTTCCGTGACAATGCCGGCTAGTTCTGAGAAATTCACCTCCTCTAACGGAGGGACATGCTGGGGGCAGAGATTCGCCATAAAATCTATAGTTCATTCGTAATTTAACCACTTCGGTACGGCGCCTGTCGGCCACAAAACGTTGCAAACAGCCGGCACTCACCGTCCGTACGCTGGCACGGCTGTCGACTATAGGCGACGCTCGGCTGTGTGGGATCATCTGTGGTCGTCGACTATAGTCGACGCTCGTCCCGAAGTAGTTAAGGAAAGATGATCACTCGTCCTGGTGACTGATAAGGTCTAATTGATTTCTAGATATCCCTTATAGGCGTGAAACGGTTTAATGTGTTGCACAAAAGTCCCAAGTGTTCTCTTTTCTTCCGAAGTTTTTTTTTCGTTATGGTTGGGCCAACAAACGACAGACTGCTTCCGTGTTGTGAACGCAGGTCTCTCTCCTTGAGTCTTTTGTTAAGATTTTATCGTTATTAAAATCATACAGTGGTTCCGCTTGTATTTCATTCGTTCGTTTTCTGTCTCTCGTACCTTTGACATTTATTTTAGAGGTTTTTTGCGGGGGGGTTGGGGGTTTGTGCTGGTGTCTTTCCATTGTTTCTTTTGTTGTAGGCTAAGTTTTTCTGTGTATTAACGTTTCATGTATGATTGGGGCCTTAGAAAAGGTAGATCTTCATAATTTATTTGTTCGAGTTCATAATTTATTTCAGTAAATACACTTCGATTATGTTTGTAATAAGTACACGTATCTAACTAAAACTCCATCACCTTGAAAACGAATCACTTTCGTACCCATGTTGGAATCATAAATTTCAAATATACAGGGTGGTCCGTAACTAATGGGACACAGAGTAACAGTGAATTCCTCACGTCAAAACATTAGTATTAGCAAAATTTATCTTAGTTGAATTGTTAATAATAGCAAAGATAGAGACCATTAAAGTTAACATTCTATTTTCGTTTTTCTTCAATAATTTCCCTTATATTTGAAATATCTTTATGAAAATTAGTAGAACGCCGAATTTAAAGACCGGAAATATTAATTTGATATCAATTTTTGTCAAGATTGCAGAGGGCGCTTTCTACACCAAATAATACTTTTAAAACTCTCTTATTTTTTTATTATTTAGATTTTTATAAATTTTAGAGCTAAGAACGATTCATTCATCATTCTTACGCAAATTTGGTATACTTATGAAATCTCGCTAAAGTTGACCATTTCTGAAATAAGCGGTGTTAATGTACAACCTGCAAAATTTTAATTAATTTAGTAAAGATAGCTACGCCCATAAATTGATGCTATTTTTTCATGGCTAACCTATTTTTTACAACAATCAAACGTACATAATGATGAAAAACAATTTTTTTCTCTGAAATGAGAAATGTCGGAAAAACTGTTTCAAACAAAGTTATCTTCAAATTAACCAACCTAACGAAAAATAAATATTGCGTTCGAAAATAATAATTCCTTAACCACTTCCGGTATAACCGGAAGTCATGGATGACCGAAAATATTTTCCAAATATAGTTCACAATGTATTAAATCTACGTATAAAATTTCAAATTTATTGGACTTGTAGTTTCCGAGATATTTCAGCTAGTCCACTTCGCTGCGACACCCTGTATATCTTCGGTTTAGAATTTTGATCAAAGCCTATTTATTAAAAACTGCACTGTAAGCTCTAATGTTCTCTATTTCGAATTAACATCCTACTTTCGTTTTTTTTGCAGTAATTTCAGTTGTTTTTAAAACGATTTTTGTTAAATGATAATTTTCAAGCTTCCATGAATAATAATTCCTAAAATTAAATGCACCATAATGAGTAAACAAATTTATTTTTTCTTTATTTAACCAACAATGAGTTGCGTACCTACTTGACTAAATTAATTAAAATTTTGGAGGTTGTACATCAATACCGATTATTTCAGAAATGATCAACTTTAGCGAGATTCCATAAGTATACCAAATTTGCGTAAAAATGATCAATGAATCGTTCTTAATTCTAAAATTTATAAAAATCTAAATAATAAAAAAAATTAAGAGAGTTTTAAAAGTATTATTTGGTGTGGAAAGCGCCTTCTGCAATCTTGACAAAGATTGGTATCAAATTAGTATTTCCCGTCTTTAAGTTCGGCGTTCTACCAATTTTCATAAAGATATTACAAATATAAGGGAAATTATTGAAGAAAAACGAAAATAGAATGTTAACTTTAACGGTCTCTATCTTTGCTATTATTAACAATTCAACTAAGATAAATTTTGCTAATACTAATGTTTTGACGTGAGGAATTCACTCTTACTCTGTGTCCCATTAGTTACGGACCACCCTGTATATAAAATTGTTCTAAAATCAATCTGGAAAATGGAAAAAGGTCGTTTACACAAGTCTAATTTCAAAAGTAATCTATCGAAATTGAAAGTAATCCAAAAAGACGAAGGATTCTTCGAGATTTGCCAATTTATGCAAATCAAGGCGTTTTGTAAACACATCAAACCCAAAATCATCCAACTTATTAAATATCATAAAGGCGTTTTAAATTTATGCGATCTTTTAGAATTTTTTTATCAAGCGCTTTACTCTTAATGTTTTTAAGAACTTTAAGCCTGACAATTAATTTATTTTACTTAAAAAAAAATTATTTAGAAATAATTTTTGTTGACGCCTCGAAGTTGCCTCTATATATTCTTACTGGATAATCCAGACGTTGCTACATTGTATGCTGATCATAGGAAGAATGACGATAATTGATAAAACATGATGATAATTATTGACTTCTTTAAAAAGTCGAATTCAAATGGTTACTTATTTCCCCCTCAAAGTTGGGGAAATAAGTAACTGGGAAATAAGTAAATAAGTAAGTTGGGGAAGCTATTCAAGGATTTCTAGCAACTTGTATGTCTTTTAAGCCGGGAATACACCTGGCGAATGTTACCATTCGTTCGCAGTCGTTCGCATTTGTTCTCACGCGCACCATTGCTACCCGTTCGCAAAGATTCCTTCAGGGTGGTGTGATATATTTGAACGAATGGCTAGCCTTCCCTCATTGCGAATTGTTCCACTCAATCGCATTTAGTTTGTTTAGTTTAGTTTTGGTGCGCAAGTCGTGAGCATGGCCATTGCGAAGGTAAACAAATATTAATACAGTGGAACCTCTATATAACGAACTTCTATGTAACGAATTTTCTCCATAACGAATTTTTTTCAAGTCCCAAGAAATTCTTTTATAAATACACTTCTATATAACGAAAAACATTTCTAGATAACGAACTAAAATTCTCTGAAGAAGTAGGGTAAATTACCGAGAAGTGCGGTAGATAGATATTCCAGGGGATCCCCGAGAGCCTGTTGTTGTGACGTATAGCAGCTGTTCAGTAGAGTAACAACTGTTCTTGTGTTAATTTTAATTTTATTTGTTATCCTATCTAAGCGAAAGGCTTTTATTTGAAGTAGAAAAATTATGGGTAATCTTCCACTATCGGTGTGTGGCGAGTGACAGCTGTGAAGGTCATGCGATCGACGCATGTGTGTGTGCATAAGGTCCAGTTTACACGACACTCTGCGCTGATTTACGTAATACATTTATTTTCATCAAAAATTATTTTCTTGAATAATGCTATTAACATTTATAATTTATTAAGTTAAATAAAACGAACATGTATGTATAAATAATACATACGTATACAATACCTAATTGTATACGTTCAATTAAATTGCAAAAAAGACATTGATAAACAACTTTCCTTTTTTAATTGGCACTATTTTAATTTTTTTCTTTTTCAATTGGCACTATGCTTTAAAGTTTTTGTGTGCTTTACTGTTAGTAACAATTATTTGTTAATAATATTTTTTCTTCGATTATAAAACATTTTTATTTGCGTTAAATATTTCCTAGTTCTTGGAGATTTATTTCTAAATTGGTTTGTTTTGGGACATTTTAGAGATATGAAAAAAATATTTACAATTAGTCATAAAATTCATTAAAATTAAAAAGTTATAAATCATAGTCTACGAAATCAAAAAAAATTATTTTTCTAGACAATTTATAGAATTTTATATAGATTTAATTTATATAGAATTACATTTCTTTCTTTGAGGTTATATGAAATAAAAGTGTAGGATCAGGGGTTCTTACCAATAACTCCACGTGATATAAAAGGTCATGTTAGAACAGCATTCGAATCAATCACTAAAAAAACGCTTGAAAATATGTTGAGAACTTATTCTTTGAAATTTCAAAAATGTATCGAAAACAGTGGCTACCATTTCAAGTATTTCATCGATTAAGATTCGGTTTATTCACCTTTGGGTAAATTAATCTACCTGATATTTTCCATGGTTACTAGCCAAATAGCCAATCATGGCAAGTGAAATTAATGAAATTAATTTACCCAAATGTAAACAAAACGGTCCTTAATCTCAACAGCAATATCGATCAAAATTTTGCGATGGTTTTAGAAATTAAGAAGTACAATTTATATCTTCCTTTTGAGTTTTCTTAATATCTCCAAAAGTGTTCAAGAGAATTTTTTAATAAAAATTAATTACTTTTCAAGCTATTTAAGGATTAGGAACAAAAGATTGGGTGTGCTGTTTGGAAAAATAAAAAGACGTCGAAATTCTCTTAAAATAACCCCCAACAAAGGTGTGTTTATGTGTAGTATGCGTTCCTCTTTCCAACAAACAAAAAAGTTTCAAGTAACTTTTTCGATTCGAGTACGTACTTTTCTTATTTGTCATCGACTCCTAATAATTATCTGATAGACACGCATTTCATATAGTACTTATTTAGCAGAACGCATTTTATATACCACATTATTATGACATTATTTAACTGTCATATTACCGTAACTAGGCGCCCTGCCATTTGTGCCTTAAAATAAAAAAATGCATAACGCGTGCATTGTGCACCATTTGAGCAGCCCTGGTCTACAGCTTAATGGTACGCAAATCAGAATAGATTTAACTGTCAAACTGCGTTAGCGGACCTTAATTATTGAAAGACAGTGGTAGCGCAAATCAGCCAATAATAATCCACTTTTTATGGATTGAGTTCACTTAATTTAATGATGCCTAAAATTAAAAAAATAATAATACGTAATATGATAGATAAAACTATACCTTTTCAAGCTGAAACTGGGACTAATTAATTTCCAATTGAGACTAATTACTTTCAGATTGGGAATAATCTATTCTATTTTATATAGATATCTAGAAATATATATACAGGGTGATTTATAACATACGGACCAGACTAAAAGTGTAGGTATTAGAGCTCAAACTGAAAAGATTTTCTTAATAAGGTTTTGTTAAAAACTTAATAGTTACGTAGATATTGAATGTTAATTTTTTAAATAAGTTATCGTCCACTTTTGAGAACCGCTGATATTCAGTAGAAAACAAATCTTGAATTTTGAATCCCGACCGTGATGTTGTCATCGTTGCTAGATAACCAAATCAAATGGATTGACAGAAATAAAAACGAGGTATTAGCGGTTCTCAACAAATAAACACCAATTTTTAGCATTTTAACACATTTTTAACCAGCCCTAACTGCAATATTAGAAAGTTTTTATTATTTTTTCTTAATTGTCCATTGTTTAAATAACCCCCAAATATTCGCAGTTTGAATTTAAAAATAGTGCAATATCGTATATGGTAATAAATGCTCGACAATTAATTGAACTTTAATGTTCTATACCTTTGTGATTATTAAATTGTGCTCTATATACTATTAAGAAAATGTCTTCAATTTGGCCCCTAGTACCTACATTTTTAGTCTGATCCGTATGTTATAAATCACCCCGTATATTTATCTGAAATTTGCTTCATTTAAGCATGATCAACAAATTTTATTTTAAAAATAAATCATGTTATAAACACGGAAGTAGGGTTGAGTTAAGGGTAAGGTGCAGTTTAATTATTGGTTAAGGATGCAATTTAATTATTAAATTGCTCACTGCCCCCAACCCAACCTTTAAACAACCTTCCCGCAATCCAACCCAACTGTACTTTTTTGTAAATTATTTATAGTATATACAGGTGTCTCCGAAACGCGTGTACAACGTAAGGCCACAGATTTCTTGGCTCAAAATAGGTCGGTTTAAATTAACTTATCTATATCCAAAGTTGCTTCATTTCGCCAGCAAAGGGCTTAAAAAATAATAGTTTTCGTGAATTTTTCATAAATTCTTCGAAAAATCTTCACCAGATTTTGTTCATTTTTTGACCATGTCTGCATATCAGCTGGCTACAGCTTTCCATGGAACAAATTCGAATTTCGAAACATACAGAGTGTTTAGAAGCACTCTTACCACAAGTTCTCCATCCAAATCTTTTTAACCACCCTGTATAGCTTTCTATCAATTCTTTTTCTGAATAGCTACATTAATTTAGAAATGATTTTCTCTCTTATAAAATTTCAGTTGGGCAAATGGTTAAGTCACAAAAACATTTTCTAACTCCCTGCAATCCCAAATCTGTAAGTTAAAGTAATATTAACAAAGTTAAAAGTAGCAATTTCTTCACGGGATACGATGATCTTTCAAGAAACCCACATTTTAAAGGATTGGAAATAGTTTACTGCCCAAAATCTTGCCAGGATTTGTGACCATCATCAGGGCAAAAATAATACAGTGTGCAAAATTTTTGCAGTTTACTCTTTTCGTTGCATTTTTGTTTTTATGATGCCGGATAAACAAAATCACAAGGTGTTAGGTTTAGTGATCTTGCTGACCAGCTTACAAGAGCATGATTTCCTCTTCACATCCCCCGGTTCTACAGTAGAATCTGCATAACATGCACTAAAAGAGCTAAACCTTGATGACGCTCACAAATGCTGGCAAAAATTTGAAAATTTGAAGCAATAAACAACTTCCAAACCTATGACATGTGGTTTTCTTGAAAGATCTTCATATCCCGTGAAGAAATTGCTAGTTTGAATTTTGTTAATGTTACCTTAATTTACCGTTTTGGGCTTGTAGGCATTTAGAAAATATTTCTTGTGTATAAACCGTTTGCCCAGCTGAAATTTTATAAGAGAGAAAATAGTTTCTAAATTAATGTAGCTATGCAGAAAGAGAATTGATACAAAATTATACAGAATGATTAAAAAGACTTGGATGGATACCTTGTGGTGAGAGTGCTTCTAAACACTCTGTATGTTTCGAAATTCGCATTTGTTCCACAGAAAGCTGTAGCCAGTTGATAGAAAGACATAGTCTAAAAATGAATAAAATCTAATAAAGATTTTTCGAGTAATTTAAGAAAAACTTACGGAAAACATTATTTCTAAAACTCTTTAGCGGCGGAACGAAGCAAATTTGGATATACATAAGTTAACTTAAATTGACCTATTTTGAGCCAAGGAATCTGTTATCTGTTCCTTACGTTGTACACGCATTTCGGAAACATCCTGTATAAAATGTTTCTAAAAAATATGTAGGTATCAATTTTTAAAAGAACAAAATTTGTAATTTATCTGATATTCGCTTTATTTAACTTTACCATCAACAACTTTAATAATAATTTTTATTTTAGTAGTCGAAAAAATATGTATTTAAAAGTTGTCGTGTAAACTGCACCTAAACACAGATACAACTAGCGCTGCGGCGCACGCGGGAACTACCATCCGTCACTCGTCACATACCGATAGTGGAAGATTACCAAATTATGTATGTATCTAAATGCATAGTGTATAACAGAGGTGGACAACATTTTGTACAGTTTACACTGTGTACACAGTGTACGGTTTATTTTTCGTACGCGGGCCAGAGTACAAAATTGACAAATTTTGGTTACTTATAAGTTTTTTTTTTAATATAAAAAGTAAAGTTAATTATTAGATCTCCTGCTTTCCTTGGTCAACAATTCCGGACAACAATTGCCCTGAAAGCAAGAGATCTGGGTTCGAATCCTAGTGCAGTAATGAGACATTTTTCTTCTCTATTTCTTTCTGTTAAATCTTTTTAATTTAAAACAAAAATTATTTATTATTCTTTCTAAAGGTCTCAAGGGTCGGATTAGACTATTATGCGGACCGGAGGTTGCCCACCCTTGGTATATAATATAGTAATACTGTCTTGTTGTTGCATTATGTTTTGATTTACACACATAATACTTATTTGTAACTCTACATTTATTGATAAGTGTAAATTACACATTTTATACCCTTTTAAATAAGAGAAAAAATACGGCTTCCTTATAACGAAGTTTCTATATAACGACTTCTTTCTTTGGAACCTTCAAGTTCGTTATATGGAACTTCTACTGTATAACCTCAAATAGAAGAGATAAGTAGTACCAAAACTTGAACTGTTGTTTGAATGTGCATTTTTAATAGGTTTCATGGAGCATCAGTGAGTGTATAAAACTCATTGAGTTGTATCGTACGCACTCGGTCCTGTGGGACACAACTAACCAGTTTTATTATTGTAGTGTAAAAAAAGGATGCATGGGCAGAAATATCTACGGAAATGAAAATTTCTGTGCCCGAGGTGATGAAAAAATGAAGAGCCTAATGGCGTCATTTCGAACACAAAAAGCGAAAGGCACAAGAAGTGTAGGAACAGGAAAAGGTAAGCGTTAAAAAATTTTTTTTGTAAGAAACCTTTATATTTTCCTCACTTTGCACATCTACATTTATTATAACACATTTATTATTTATGTTTAGGTCGCAAAGACATATATATTTCAAAATGGTTTGCATTTAAATACATGCTTTTCTTGGCTGATCGTGATAAACCAACGGAAACAGTAGATACGGTGAGTACTTTTTAACATCCATCTCGCTTAATAATCACCTTGCCAGGGCAGAGGATTCTTTACAAAATATTCAGTAAATTCTGCTCTGTTTTCTTGTGCAGTTGCTTTTGATTTGCGTGGTATATTTTTAAGAGAAGTCAAGGAAGCATTAAAAGCAGCATCTTGTTTCCAACTACCTTCCATCAAGTTTCCACCTACTTCGCTGTCAAAAGAGCCGGCAGGTGTATATACTTCTCGTGATGTCTTGCTTTGCCGTAAAAAATTGTGAAGATAAACAATTGTCATTACAACAAGTGTGGCTTTATCGGGTTGTAGTAACATAAGCCGTCATAGCACTCTGAAGACTGAAGAGATGATGCCAAACACGTTTTCAACAACTCGTCGAGCTCTGCTTAAGCGATAGTTATATATTATTTCTCGTGATCCTTTAGGCGCAATTCCAGCATACGGTTTCATGATAGTTTCCGTCCATACTTCTGGCACTATTCTTGAAATAAGTTGCCTTGATATTTTAAAGGTATATTGTAAACTTGTGTAGGAGTCTCCAGTAACCAAAAATCGCATCGTAACAGCCAGTCTGACTTCTGGCGGTATAGCATTTCTGAAGAATGTGTCTTTTTTAGCAATTTTTGAAGGAATCATTTCTAATATAATGGTATAATCTTGTCGCGACATTCTGGTGAAGTTTTTAAAAAAATTGTCATTTAAATCGGATAATAAGTGTACACTATCATATATATGTCTACTTAAATATAAATCGTTCATCCATACAGTTCTTTGCCTTCTACAGTTCTTCTTTTTCTCTCTTCGGAGTTTTACAATTTCACTAATGGCGATATACGCAACACTTGCTATAGCCAACTGATTATTCATATTTTAGTCTTTTTTACTTATCACAAAACTAAAAATCACAATACAACTTTTCGCGACGAATGCTAGACAATTACTGCACCTTATTGAACACGTCCATATATGAACGTTTTCAGACGTTCGTGACTGGCATTTTCCTTTGATCTTTCTACTTTTACCGACAACCGATGGAACGTGTTCGTTCGTGCCTATCTCAATCGTCCTGCTATTAATTCCGCTGCGAACGAATGGTAACATTCGCCAGGTGTATTCCCGGCTTTACAGGAGGCTCATTCTTTCTATTTTTTTCTGGTAATTTAAATAATTAAAGAAAAATTTCCCTTTAGAGTGGAAAATTCCAATTTTCTCCTTATTCAATTCTTTGGTATCTTTTTCCGAGACAAATTAAAGCATTATGATTATTCACTCAATTACGATTACAAAGAGACTTTGGAATTTCCCTAGGCAAATTCACCACGTTTGATTCAACTGCTTACAGCTCGGTAATAATGATAATCAATGTCAGCTAGTCTTGTAATAAGCTTTCTAGGTCATCAAGACGTCGTTCAGTTGCTTTACGGTTCTTAGAAATCTAAAGGAAGAGGAATAAGTTTTAATACCTTAATGATACTTGATTAAAATAATTGTTAAAAGATTATAGAATAGAATTTTAGACTTTTGATGAATTATTAATTAAAATAAACGTGTAGGTTTTAGGTATATAAAGGTTTCAGATAGGGCTTTAAAATTAGTAAAGTTAAATAATTTAATTAAGCGGCTAAAAGTAGTTTTATAATGAATTTTTTGCGCTATAATTTTTTAATAATGAAGTACGGTGGTTTAATTCCATTGAATAAAACCTCCTCGATTTTATTTAAAATTTATTTTCATTTATTTCGAGTAATTAATATTTTTTTAACAACTTGGTTTATTGGAATAACATTTTTTTATTATTTTTTTGTTGATAAATCTTTCGCTCAATTGATACAATTTTTAAACGGTTGTACGTATTTTTTTTATTACTATCTCCCATTCAATAAATATTCGTTTTATTTGTAGTAATTTTTGTTGGCGTTTTACTTCGATTCGGATATTATTATATCAACGATAAGATAGTCTTAAAAATTATGAAAAGTATAAATGAAATGTTTAAGAAATTTTCTACGACGGGTTTGGTAGACATTTCGATTAATTCCGATATTAAACGAGGTAATTTTGCAGCTTTGCTGCTGATAATAGTCTGTTGGATTGCTGCAACTGCATTTACTTTGCCGATTTTTATAATGGAAGAGTGAGTATGGAAATAATTATAGTTTAAAAAATTACCTACATTTTATTTTTAATTTATAATGCTTAATTTAACGTATAAAATCTTGAAGGTTGGATTATCAAAATTTTGAGAAAAAAATTTTCTAGATCACTATTTTAAAGATGTTAAAATGAAGTTTGTAAAATCATCCAGACTTTATTCTTGGAATATAAAGAAAAATCTGTTGAGGAATTGTAGTACAGTAGAACGTCGATTATCCGAACTAATTGGGACCAAAGTGCGTTCGGATAAACGATATTTCCGGGTAATCGATTAGATAGAAAAATAAGAAAAATCAATGGAGGATCAGTACGGAAAGATTTTTGTTTGAAACTTTCTGTAGGTTCCCCATTTAGAAAACATATTTATTTTTTAATTGAATTAAAAAAATAAACATTTTGGAAAAGAAATATTTTTTATATTCTAATCAAGTAGAACTTTAATACATAGTATCTAGTTACTACCTAATTTTACAAAATAACCATTTAATTTTCTTTGAATTAATTTCTGTCCTCTTTTCTTGACAGTTAACTCGCGCATCCTCTTTAACATGAGTAAGTGACTTGGAGTACACTCTTCTTGACGCTCATACCAACATATTGCTGTTTCCAACGTAGCAAAAACTTCTTCATTACTTGGTGCACTTTGCACTTGTTCTAGATCTTCATCGCTTTCGCTAGTATCAGAATGCTGCGTATTACTCGCCAAAATTTCATCGTCACTTAAAATTTGAAAGCCAGGATCCTTTTCATTAGCCTCCAACCACAGTTGGGCATCTTCTTTATCGCATTCTTGAAAACCGGGAATGTTTGCACAAATTTCTATAATTTCATTAACACCTTCCTCCAATTCTTCATTGTTGTTTATAGTCTCCAATAATTTATGCCGCGCATTTTTAAGATTCTGTTGTGTTAAATTATTCCAAGAATCAGCGATCATATAGGCACACTCGTTAAGGTTCAGTTTTTTGTAAAGGCGATTACACCTTCTTCATCTGCAGCAAATAACAAACGACGTAAGATTTGTTTTCTGTACATTATTTTCAGCTTTTCTATAACACCCTGGTCCATTGGCCAAGTACTGTAACATTGGGTGGTAAGTAAATGACCTTAAAATTTTCATCATTTGAATTTAACATACCCAATTCAGGGTGTTAGGGGGCATTATCTAAAAGTAGAAGTACTTTTCCAGTTTTATTTTCTTTCTCTTTAATTTTTTTTTCCATTTGGAATAAAGTTTGCTGTATACCAGTCCTTAAACACCTCACGATTCATCAAATCGTTCTTCTGGGTTTTGTAGCATACTGGAAGGCATTTCACATTTTTAAAACATCGAGGTTTAGCAGCTTCCCTATCATTAACAACGGTAGAGCATGAGTTCCCACGGCATTTGCACATACTATTGTTGTAACGCACTCTTTACTAACTTTAAACCCAGGAGCAGCTGTTTCACATTTATTGTTAGACGCGAGAGACTTTTGGGGCAATGATTTCCAATTTAAGCCTGTTTCATCAGCATTGTGCGCGAGATCAAGAGAATAACCTTCTTTTTTTAAGAATTTTAAAAATGTTTCTTTAAAATTTTCAGCTGCCTGAACGTTCCCAGATAGAGATTTTCCTTGAATCTCCAATTCTTATATACCATGCCGAGATTGAAACCTCTTTAACCACCCTGTACTTGCCTTGAAATCTGTTGAACCACCAAGCTTCTTATTCATTTTTGGCGCTTTTTGGCACAATAATGGTCCAGATACTGATTCTCCCAAACTTCCCTTCTGAACGAACCATAAAAAACCGCGTCTTCTAATTTTTCTTGTGCTTTTTTCATAGTTTTCCTTCTTTTGGGTCCGTCTGCACTATCTAAGGTGGACGCAAAATTTAAAGGTCCTCCTTGCAATTTTTAATATCAGGTACTGGTGATTTACTGATTTTGAAAGCTTTCGCAATTGCTACCATACTTTCCCCTTTTTATAGCCGACTTATTATTTGAATTTTGGTTTCAATAGATAACACATTTCGACTTCTTTTTCGTGGAGGAATCATATTTCTTTTATGTTTTGCAGCCTAAAATATCTTAAAGGTCTATTCCAATACGTGCAACGAACTAAACGGAAATTATAAAAATAAAAATCGTTCGAGGCATAGTAAAAACCGGAATAATAGGACTGACGGTGCTAACGGGTCGACAAAAATACGTCACGATCGGCGTATAAAATAAAAATAAAAAAAATATATAAAATAAAAATGGAAATAAAAAAAGTATTATTCAGGATTCGAACCTTCGTATGTCCTTAAAGAGCGTGACTTATCACTGACATACGCTATTCGCAAACTTTAACACCAATTTTCTTGTGAACTGCTGAATAGTGCGCCCTAATATTTTATACATTTGTACTATGTACCAATATCTATCGATTGGTACCACTTTCGTTAAAATCGGTGACGGGCAAGTCCTGAGGTTTCCTTGTTAATCGTAAAAAATCTTTAAAATAAAAGTTTAAAAAATTCCTTGGGTTCTATTTTTAGGAATTGACAAAGGTTTTTTTTGGGAGTTATATTTTATATCTATTTTAATATAAGTTATAAAAAAATATTTGTAAAATTATAAAAACTTTGGAAAAAAAATCTTCTTAACCTTTACGTTTTCAAGTTTGTCGTGTTAAAAAAAAATTAAAATATATTTATGAAATTTTTCAGACCGCCGTCTTTAACACCTTTATGGTATCCATACAACCTAACAATTTCCCCATATTACGAATATTCATGCGTTTTCTACATATCCTCTCAGTACATGATGTTTTTCAACTTTAACACCATCAACACCTTTTACATTTGCGTAATGGTTGCTACAGCGGGACAATTTAAAATTATCGCTTGGGAAATGGAAAGCGTTTGCTATACGAGTTTATTAAAGTGTGGAGTCGATAAGAAGACAATTTTGAAGTTTAAAAATCAATTGGCTTATTCAGAAATTATCAGGTAATAAGAGAAATTGAAGTAAAATTAAAGAAATGAAATAATTTGTGTTTTGTTTTAGAAGGGAAGATTATTTTTATAAAATCTATTGTTTGATGCAAACTGAAAAGTATCAAAAAGAACTTGAAGAAGATTTAAAGAGGGTCGTTTGGTATCACAGAGATATTTTAAGTATTTGTAGATTGTTGGAAAAGTTTTTGTCACCAATAATGTTATTAATTTTCTTAAGCACTTTAAGTCACTCGGTTATAATGTTATACGCATTGAGTTTGGTTAGTTATTAATTCTTAAATAATTAATCCTTAGGAATATAAGATTAATTTCTAATTTAATTGATCAAAATTTAATTTCAGGCGGATTCTTTATCCGATCGTTTGCAGGTCATGGGATATTTCGTTGCTGCTTTAATGGAATTCTTTTTTATCGCTTTTGCATCGGATTTATTAATAACAGAGGTAAGTAAAAACTAATTTAGATTGTATAAAATCTCTAAAAACTAGAAGAATAAGCGAATAATGCGTCTATTTCTTATAGATAAAAACATTTTTACAGATCATATTAGATTCGATAGCTTAAATTTTAATTTTTTACAACAAGATTTTTATAAGCTGTCTTGTAAATTACAAGTTTAATTAAGCTTTAATTTAGAAAAGGAATCAACTTAATGTTTTCATAAATCAACTCTGCACTATCTTTTGAATTTTACAAATTTCTTAGAATTTTGGATTAACTCCTAACTTTTTCTTTAAAAAATATTAATGTAATCTAAAATTACATAGTTTAGGTTTCAATTTGGCACAAGAATCGATGTAGAAATTTTAAAAGATAAAACCTGCACGATCTTTAAAATTTTAGAAATGTCATAGAATTTTGGAGAAGTATTACCTTTATTATTATTTCTTTTTAATATTAATATAAATTAAAGTCTAATTTAGGAAAAGAATCAATTTAAAACTTTAAAAAATAAACCGCATACGATTTTTTAAATCTTTTATAGTTTTGGAGTAATATAACTTATTTTTTTCTATCAGGAACCTCAAAGTAAATAAGATTTTTGTAAATGGCCTTAAATTAGATCGTTTAAATTTACATTAGAACAATATTCATTTTTAAACTTACAAAAATAAACCTTACACGATTTTTCGAATTTCATAAATTTTGAATTTGGAAATTTTCTACTCTTAATTTTTTCTTTCAGTAATCTTAAAGTAAGTAAAAGATTTTTATAAATCATCTTAAATTAGAGAGTTTGAGATTTCATTTAGAACAAGAATCAATTTTAAGCTTTCATAAATAGACGCATGACTTTTTTAATTTTACAAAATTTTATCAATTTTTATCTTCTTGAATTTTAATACATTTTTTCTCTAGCTGAGGTTTTATATAACTTAAAAAAATCGATTTATATGCTTCTCAAAACGTTTTTTAGAGTTCAAAACTTCAGTTTGCAATTTACTCAACGCCTTGGTACCTTTGCTCCAAAACGACCCTATCAACCATCAGATTTTGTCACTTTAGGCTTGAAAAGTTTTTTGCATTATCTTTGGGAAAATTTACACCTTTCGACATACGAGCTTATAGTTGGGTAAGAATGTAAATATTTAATTTACCCCATTATTATTAAACTTTTTTCTAGTTAATGAAGACTTCGTTCAGTTATTTTACAGTTTTAAATGAACGTAAAAATATAACATAATTCATCTTAAATATATTTAATAAGTAAACGAAACCAAATAGAAATCACTTAAAACAAACTAAATACATAATTATCAGTAAGTTACTTATTTTTAGTAAATAAATTTGAATAATAGTTTCTATTACAACTTCATCCCCCAAAAAATAAAATTAAAAAAAATAAAAACCCCAAATGTAAAATTTTTATTTCATTTTTTAAATGGAAACCTATTTTCTATTTTTCCATGTCATCGAAAAATGTTTTTATAAACCAAACCGATTCTCTCTAAAGTGGATGAAGTGGATAAAATAAAAAATAAGATTTAAAAATAGCGGAAACCTTAAGGAGTTGATGTCATCCTTTTAGACTGAATTTAGAGAGATAAAGAAAATGGGATCTACTCTAAGTATTCCACCTGCCCTCGTGGTTTCATAATTTTTTGCTGTCAGTTTTAAATAATGGAATTACTCCACATCAATTAATTCAGGGCTGTTCAAATAGTGCACATTGCACGCCTGCGGGTAGCTGTGCAAAGGTGTGTGTACTGTGCCCGCGTTTTGCAATTTGTTATTATAGGGTAAAAATGGTTGGGTACCTAGTTATCTCTGTATGACAGTTAAGGCTGTAGTCTCAAGCCCGGAAAAGTTTTTCCTATAATATGCGTTAAGTGACTGATAAATGAAAACATTTTTCAAACGAGAGTTGTCTAAAAATGAAAAATTTAGGCATGCAAAGAAAGATATTTAATAAATTATTGTTAATAACAGAGATTATTAAGAAGCGTTTTTAATTGGGCTTTTCACAAGTGTAACAAACCGCATTTACGATATTAATATTATCAAAAGTTACTACATTGTAAGTTCGTTACTTTGTTTGACGTGGGAAACTGAAATGTTCGGTTGGGATTTAAGGCATTGTTTAGGCTAGGACCAATAAGCGAATATAAGAAACGCTAAGGTATTAGTAGCGTGACGGTAATAGGACAAAAAAAAATGTAGTCCCTCTACCAGAACCCAGGGCGGTTGAGAAAAACGAATGATCAAGGTAAGTGTGTCGGGACACGGAAGAATTAGGCTCGCGAATCGGAGAAGTGTCAAGTTTTAAGAAAGTAAAAGAGAGTGATCAGCAGTTTTCGCATTGTATAAAATTGTCATAAAGTCTTAAATTTTTATCGAATGAATCGATCAAGTACTAAAAGAGATTGTGCAACAAATTGAATTGTGTTATCTCTGCGTTCGAATAAAATGGGTGAGCTAATGGTAGCCTAGCTGATTTGTATTAACCGCCTAGCCTAAAAGTTAACTACTAGTTTATCGAGACAACTGATGCCCACGCTATTATATATATCCTTTTTCACTTAGATTATTATTATTTCTTTGTTATTTCGTTACATGCATGATTGGAAAATTTACATTTTAACTCTGATTAATAAATCGCTTATTAAGCTGAAGTCTTGGTTTTATTTAAAATTCGAAAAGTAAAAAGATTAAGGCAAATAAACCCGACTGCTGTTCGTTTTCAAACGAACGCTATAGCAGTGTGCCGAATCCCATCAAACGATAACAACTCCAAATAGGCAGCAAAGATGGTACGTATTGCTCAGTTGGGACGCGAGCCGCTCCGCGAATCCGAGGAGACAATTTGCAATTAGGGAAATACAGCTGCGAGGCAGAGAGCCGCTGCCGGCTTGTTACACAAGCTATTCAACAAATGTTTTTCCGCACGTTGAACAGGTGACGCAAGTAAACAAATAAGTGTTTTGTGTAGCTCGATTCTGCTTCGTTGTGCATTTCTGGGGATAAACACTTTGGAGAATTTTTGGCAAAATAAAATGAATGAAGAGTTCCTTATTGTAATTAAAAATTTTTACCAATCTTCTTGTTATGTAAGCACCTCGTTCTCATGAAAGTAAGCTTCGATATTGAAATATTGTAAAGTTAAGTTCTCTTTACATACACTATGTGTACGAGAAAAAGTATGTACAAAGTGGGCCAAATTGAACACTTAACCCAACGCATTGTATTTTATTAGAGGAATTCATTTATTTTCTTTATTGTTCGTATTGATATAACTTGGTCAACGCCTTTGCCAAAATAAAAAGTTGTTTCATGTATAGTGAAATTCCCCTTCGCGGACACCCCCTTGAACGGACAGTTTCTCATGGAACATTCCGACTTTCATACAGGATGTCCTGGAAAATGTGGAAAATCTCTTGGATTCTGATAGAACATTAAAAAATATGATTACAAGTTCCCATAACTTTTTTTCCTACCGGCCCTCCCCACGGAAATACGGCCTCCTAAAGGAAGCAACTGGAAAACAATTTTTCTTGAATAAATTTTAAAGTACTTAATTTAATTTAATGAAAATTTAATATGATAAACAGAAGTAAGAACCTCTTAAAAAAGACCTTAAAACACAATTAGTCTCTTTAGTTTACCAGGGACGTACTAGGTTGTACATTTTAATGCTTACATTTTTAACACCCTGTATAGTAAGGAGTTAAAAAAATAAATTTAGATATATTGAATATTTTGCTAAAGAAAAGGTAGTCTTGTTGTGTCGATAAGATGAACCGTTTTCGAAAAAAGAAAATGGTAAAGAAAACCATCAAGATTAAAAATTTATTAATATTTCGTAGGTAGCATAGTAACGTTTGTAAAAAGAGCGCTAAATTTTTTGTCTTCAACAAATAAAACTGTTATGAGTATTAAAAAAGCGCAGTTTTTACAAACGTTACTATGGTACCTACGAAATATTAATAAATTTTTAATCTTTTTAATCTTTCCAATCAACTTGAAATCTATAGAGAAAAAACTAAGAAAGATCTTAAGCATCTACACTTTTGCAATCATTAAAACACTAATGTGTTCACTAATGATCTATAATGTTAATTAGTAAATTAAAAAATGTGTTCCACAGGTGACGGATAAAAGAAGTGAGTGAAATGAAAACTACCAAATTATGATTTTTTTTCATAAATTATAACTAGAATTATTAGATATTAATTTAAAGGACTAAAAATTTTTTTCTCCTCTTGTAAACGTAATTTCATTTTTCAAGAAAGATAGAGTATATGGTACTTACATCATTATTGATGTCTTAAAGATCATCAACAAACATAATAAATTTGTTTGTAAGTAGGAGGGATATATCAGGTTCATTATTCGGTAAGAATGCGATCGAGAACGTGGGGTTATTCTTTCTTCGTGAATTTTTATCGAAGTTCACATTCGTGGCCATCTTACAAGGGTTTGCGAGGATTTGGCGCAGCAGTATTATCCTTAATAAACTTCACATGGGCGACGTATCCTTTAGCATATAGATTAAATCGTAAGTTCAACTTTGTATTTCTTTCAATTTTTTTTTAATTCTAAACCTAACGTTTTAAGATTTTAAAACGAATTACTTGGATTTTTTTTTGATTTTCAATTATTTATTGGCGGACTAACAGCTTCTATACTTTTCTTGATACTTACGACTAGTGCAAATGACATATTTAAACTTACGGATGCTTTGAGTAATTTTAAACAGTATGGTAATCCAAATAAGTTGAAGTTCATAGAGAGAAAATTAAAAATAGTTACAAGAATTTGCCGATTTGTATATTTTACTGCGATACTTATTATTTTAAGGGAAAGCCTTTCTGATAAAACTTGTACCGACGAGAGTACTTTTCCTAATACATGTAATTTTATTATTCACTATTATATACCTTTTCACGTAAATCGTTAACAATTGGCTTTCATAGCTGTGTTTCAAATGTTTAGCATTTACATAATAGGTTTGAACACTTTATACGCACTGCTCTGGTATAGTTATACAGTTGAGCTTTTCGTAATGCGCTTGGAAGATTTGAAAGACAAAGTTATCGAAATAAAGTTTACTGTTGGTGGAAAATATTACGAAAAGTTAAGGTATACTATTAAGTATCACCAGCATATTGCTAGGTAATTTAAAATTCTTGTATACTGTAGGGGAACGCTCGCTGCCCCGCAAGGGTGCAGAGGGTACCGGGGAAATAAAACACCCGGCGCGGACCAATCAGCGTGTCTTTTTGTTTTTGATGCTCCCTTTCGCCAGGACCGGCACGGCTCCGGCTTGTTTTGTCCACTTTTATGTGATCGGCTCATGTTTTGGAAACCCTGGGAGTGCTGACGAATCTTCGAGTGTCTCGGCTCGAAGAGGAGGAGGCTGATGTGAGCTTGCTCTGCCGAGGGGGGACCGGAACATGGGTCAGAGACCAGCTGCTTCGGACCCTGATCAGGAAGTGTGGTATGGATGCGCAGGTCGGAATGCGCATTGCCCCGAACGAGTTTTAAGTGAGGGTTGGGCCTCAGGGAACTGGGGTAGGTTCACCATGACCGAGGGTACACCCGTTCTCAACCATATCTCCGCCCGTTCCTTGCCACACGATACGCTGGCTATTCTATGTTATGGAGACTCAACCGAGAACCCAAACAAACCCCCAAGAGGCTCCCGCCTCTTTAAAAACGGGAACATTGGCAAACCAGGAAAAGGTGGTTATTCCCCGGTTCCTGGTTGTCAAACCTTTGAATGGCTTATCGTTTGAAAGGATAAGCCCGTTCGTTATACAAAAACTTCTATTTGGTTTATATGGCGATTTTAAGTCCATCAAAAAAGTTAAAGACGGCTTACTACTTGAGACGGCATCCGCTGTGCAGGCAAGGCGTGTTCTTGCCGGGAAACGACTGGGTGACTTCGACGTCGAGGCCGTTCCTCACAAAGCCTTAAATACATCCGAAGGGATCATTTATTGTCCAGATTTATTAAATTGTAAGGTGGAGGAAATTCAGGAGGAACTGAGGTCACAGGGTGTCGTAGAGGTTAGGAGAATTAGATCGAAAAGGGAAGATTTACTTGTGGATACCCCGAACCATATACTTACCTTCAACACCCCCACATTACCGAAGACTGTTAAGGCCGCGTATTATAACTTGGATGTCAGGTTATATATACCCGCCCCAATGCGGTGTTTTAAATGTCAAAGGTACGGACATACGTCCATTCGTTGCGCTGCAGAGCAGATCTGTGTGTGCGGCAAGACCATCCACGAGGGTTGTCCTTGCGAGGACCCTCTGGTTTGCGTCAATTGCGGCGGGACGCACTCGGCTAGGTCGAGGAACTGTCCCGTGTTCAAGAGAGAATCGGCGATTCAAGAGTATAAGACGAAAAATAAATTATCTTACGGTGAGGCAAAGAGAAAGGTGCAGCAAGAGGCGCAGCGTGCTCCCGTTTCAGGGGTGTCGTACGCGTCCGCTGCGACCGGTCAAGCGTACCGTGATAATCTGATTAGAGATTTAGTTCCCGCCATTGTCGCTGCTATAAAGCCTTTGGTGCAGAAGAGCACGGTCCAGAAATCTCAACCTTCCGTTACGCTTTTTAAACGTCCTCTACCGGTCGATTCCATGGATGCTCTTGAAACGGCCAGTCAGGCCAGCTTATCTCTAACGGAATCGGAAAAGAGGAAACAGCCCGGATCCACGGACGATACGTCTGATTCCGCTTCGGAAGTGTCCGGGAAGCCGAAAAAGAAAAAGGGTTGGCCGAAGGGGAAGGCTCGCGGTCTCACCGCGCCTTCGCTCTCCGGCGTCAATACGCCTCCTGCTTTTAGGCAGCTGGTGGGGGGATCTCTCGTATCCCCAACCACCTCCCGAGAAGCGGGAGAAAAGCTTTCAAAAACTTCGCCCACGCGGAGGAATTCGTTGGGGAACCCCTTAACGATTCCACCTGCAAAGGACGATATCCTGTGATAAATTTGTGATATATTTTTCTAGTCATTTTTTACTTACATCTTTGTTGTTTACTTGCTTATTTGTTCGTTTTGTCCGTTTAGCTATATAGGTATTTATTTATTTAATCTGTTTGTTTTGTTGTTCGTTTATTTATTCGCTAAATTATTTATTTTATTTTTATTAAAACAACTTTATAAATGTTCAATCGATCAACCACTAATATTATTCAGTGGAATTGTAACGGTTTGACTCGACATTACTGCGAGCTAAAGGTTTTGATAAATCAGTACGCGCCTGTATGCATTTGTCTTCAGGAGACGCATTTAGCGCCGGGACAGCCTTACGCTCTGAAAGAGTTCGAAGTCTTTCGGGTGGACGCTCCGCGTCTACATCGCGCGAGGGGTGGCGTTGCCATCCTTGTCAAACGTCCGTACGCAGCCGATCAGGTGCAACTCGTTAGTGATCTTCAGGTCGTGGCAGTTCGCCTTCGAAACCCTCTGCAGGTCACGATATGTAACGTGTACTTACCCACTCCCGTTTGGTCGCTTCATGACTTGCGGCGAATTGTCGCCCAACTCCAAGCGCCATTTCTATTAGTGGGAGATTTTAACTCTCACAGCCCAATGTGGGGCTGCAACCGTAGAGATCCTCAGGGTGAATTAATCGAGCGATTCCTGGAAGAAGAGGGATTAATACTTCTTAATACTGGAGATGCTACTCACCTAGCGGCCAGATCCGGTGTAATGACCGCGATAGACTTATCTATCGCCTCCCCATCTATCGCCCCGAGACTATCTTGGAACGTTGCAGAGCATTGCTCGTTCAGCGACCACGTTCCTATCTTGCTATCCGTCCCTGGTGGTGAGGTAGACCGAAGAGTTCCTAGGAGGTGGGTGCTTGAGAGAGCGGATTGGCAATGCTTCGAACGGAGCCTCCGAATGCCCGAATTAAGCGGGGACGTTGTTCGTGACGTGGAGGCGTTTTCAGGCGCCATCCTGAGTGCTGCGGAGGTGTCAGTCCCTCGCACGAGCGGCTGTTTGCGTAAGGGTTCCGTGCCCTGGTGGAACGCCGAGGTCGAGGCGGCTATTAGGGCAAAGAAAACCGCCTATAATCGATTTAAGAGTCTGCCAACACGAGAGCGGTTGGTCGCATTCAAGTTGGCGAGAGCCAGGGCTCGTAGGGTCATGTTGCGAAGTAAGCTAGATTCTTGGAGGGAGTACGTCTCGTCCCTGACGGATAAGGTTTCCCCAAGCGACGTTTGGAGGAAAATTAAATCTATTAAGGGAGTCGGCTGTCGGGGTTCGATATCCGAAGTCAGGGTGAACGGTGAGTCTCTGACTGACAGAGAAGCGGTAGCCGAGGCGCTGGCTCGTCATTTTGATCGAACCAGCTCGTCCGGCAATTACGAACCCGCGTTCTTAGCTACAAAGGCCAGAAGGGAATCGACTCCACTGGACTACGAGGGCGGTGATGAGGAGGGGTATAACTTACCTTTCTCCATTTTCGAACTGTTACAGGCTTTGAAAGATTCGAAAAAGTCGGCACCAGGGCACGATGCGATTCCCTACGAATTTATCAAACACTTACCTGACAACTGGATGACACATCTCCTGGACATCTACAACCAAATATGGACGACCGGAAGTTATCCGCCATCATGGCGGCTTTCCGTGATCGTTCCGATTTTGAAGCAGGGGAAAGATCCGACTTCTCCAGGTAGCTACAGGCCGATTAGCCTGACGTGCTGCATGAGTAAGCTGTTTGAAAAAATGGTGAATTCGAGGTTTACGTGGGTGTTAGAGAGGAGACGATTACTCACCGATTTCCAGTTCGGCTTTCGGCGGGGACGTTCCACCCGAGACAATATGGTCATGTTGGAGAGGGCGATACAGGACGCCTTTTTCGAGCGCAAACACCTGACGGCGGTCTTCTTCGATGTGGAGAGGGCTTACGACCTGACGTGGCGGTACGGTATATTAGAACAGGTGCATGAGTGGGGGTTCCGAGGACGCCTTCCCAGGTTCCTGAACTCCTTTTTACAGCATAGGGAGTTTAGGGTCCGTGTCGGTGATGTCTTGTCCGATAGGCGTACCCTGGAGAACGGGATTCCCCAGGGATCAACCTTAAGTGTCACGCTATTCCTTGTGGCAATGAATCCCATTCTGTCGAATCTCGACCTCGATATCGGTAGGTCACTTTATGTCGACGATCTGGCAATATTCTATAAGGGCACTAATATGGCGGCCATGGACAGCGTCTTACAGGCCGGAATAGACCGGGTGCTTGAGAACGCCCTTTCCGTAGGGTTCAAGATCTCCAAAGAGAAGACCAAGTGTCTTCACTTTTGCAGACTACGACGACCGCACGCGGAGCCCAATTTGATAGTCGCCAATTCGCGTGTGGAGTCAGTTTCGTCGATCCGTTTTTTGGGTGTCATATTCGACAAAGGCTTGAGATGGACGGCTCACGTCGAGGACGTACTTACCAGGAGCAGAAGAGCGCTAAACGTTGTCCGTATGATATCGAATACCAAATGGGGCGCGGACTCGTCCGTTCTCTTGCGGTTGTACGGCGCGTTGGTGCTGCCTATCCTCGATTACGGGGCGGTGGCGTACGCGTCGGCTAGGAAATCTTTGTTGAGAAAGATTGACGTTATTCACAATCTAGGTCTTAGGTACGCCATCGGAGCGTTCCCTACGACCCCCGTGGCTAGCCTGTATTGTGAATGCGGTATGATATCCTTATGGAGACGAAGAGAGAGGGCGATACTCGTCTATGCCGCTAAGATCCGCGCGCGCCCCTATCATCCGGTGTACGGAGCCCTCTTTGATATTAACTTACCGTACGAGCGGAGACCAAGCGTTACTCGGCCTTGCGGCGTCAGGCTGAAGGAATTGCTTGTGCGGATGGACTGGTCACTCCCGGAGATAATTACGGACACTGCTGGAGAGAGAATGCCTTGGGAGGCAGATACGGACTCGAACTCGGAATCGGATTCCGACCTGGATTCCGGCTCCGACTTGGAGGAACCCGGCCCTGAGCTGGGGTTTGTTGTAAGCCACATCAGGCAAAGAGTTGTAGCTGATTGGCAGCAGGAGTGGTCGGAGGAGGGGAACCGATATTTTCAAACGGTGAAGCCGGAGGTGGAAGGTTGGAAATTTCCTGTCGCTCTCCCCAGACAGGATCAGGTCCGTTTTTATCGATTACGGCTCGGACATACTGCCCTAACGGCGGGTTACCTGCTAAGCGGGGACGCACAACCCCGGTGTGAGCACTGCAACGCGGCGCTTACGGTTGCGCACATATTGGCGGAGTGCGGTCGATGGAGAGCAGAACGGCGTCGATATAATATAGACCCCGTCAGTCCGCTACACATCTCTGCTCAAAATATTCGAAACGTAATTGCGTACCTGAAAAGTATAGGATTATACAAAAAGCTGTGATACTGTGCAAAGTCCTTATTTACTTGTTTATTTATATTTGGTTGTTTTTTGTGCATCTGTTTATTTGTCAGTTTGTGCGTCTGTTTGTTTGTTTCTTTATTCGTTTATTGGTTGACGTTCGTTGGTTGGTGTTAAATGTTTACGGGAAAGTTTCCTTTTGCCCTTGTTGGTATATTATGGTGCTGTCCTTACCCGAGTGCAATGATCGCTAAGGTGATATAATGTGACGTGTGGCTCCAATGACCGCAGCTGTCGATGAGCCTAAATGAAAAAAAAAAAAAAAAAAAAAAAAAAAAAATTTTAGTTTATTTATTTATAAAATGAACATAGTGAAGAAATGTATACCTTTCAAGATTATCTTATTAAATAGAACTGTTTTATCAATGGTACGAATTGTTAAGGTAAGTTTTTTACTTCATGTCTTTTTTTTATAATACATATTAAACATTTTTCTTTTAGGAGAATTATTTATCGGGAATTGGTATGTTGGTTGTAACAATAGTAATGTTACTTATAATACACTCTATTGGACAGCGTATTATTAATAAGAGTGTTTCCATTTCTGAAGCAATTTATGATTTAAATTGGTACGATGCGGACGTTTCTGTTCAAAAGGATGTTTTAATTTTTCTTGGCGCTGCTCAGCGATCGTTAATGATAGATATGAGTATGTTTGGTTCACTTTCTCATTACGCAATAGCAGATGTTAGTATTTTATTTTAAATATAAAATAAAATTTTATTTTAAACGTGGTTTTAGGATGCAAAGAAGATATACCGGGTGTTCCAACGGTCCGAAAAAGCGCCATAACTTGTTTATTATTGGAGATATTGACCTTTTCCTTTTTTTTTGGGTTATAGCTGTAATGGTACTACACATTTTTAAAATATTGCGACTTATATATAGGTGTCCCAAAAGTACAAAAACCACTAAAGTTACTATTTTTTAAATGGAACATACCCGATTTTATTTTATTTTTGAATTATATGGTAAAATACGATTCACTTTTATAGAGGTCGTTTGTATCTAAACTGAGAGCAAATTTGATTTATGGCACTTTTTTGCCAGAATTTCCAAACGCAGTCGTTTGTTAAAAAATTCTTATTTTCAATATCCTTGCCTTGTTGTCAAAGTAATTAACTCCGTTTGATTGTTGAATGTTTATTGGATTTTTAAAATGTTTACTCAACGACCTGTTTAGCCGAATTTGTCTACTGCCATTTTTAAAAAATGATAAATTGAAAATGTGGAAGTTTTCATTTTTAAATGGTAACCCCTATTTGTTATTATATGGATCAAAAGTTACTTTGACAGGCTTATTTTACTTTATTGTAGATGGAAAGTTTGTCAGAATAATTTTTGATAACTACAATAATAAATCGGGGCTGCCATTTCACTAATTTGACACAGCATGTTTAAAAATTCGCAGTAAGCAATTGCGACTAAGCAGGTTACTGAGTAAACATTTAAAAGATACAGCAAACATTTAGCAATCAAACGACGTCACCTATTTTAAAGTTAAGCCAAAAATTTGACAGAAAAGAATTTTTGAACAGATCATTGCATTTTGAAATTTTGGCAAATAAACTGTTATAAATCAAATTTCCTCACAGTTTAGGTACAAACGACCTGTATAAAAGTGAATCGTATTTTACCATAGAATTCGAAAATAAAATAAAATCGGGTACGTTCCATTTAAAAAATAGTAACTTTAGTATTTTTTGTAATTTTGGGACACCTGTATATAAGTCGCAATATTTTAAAAATGTGTAGTACCAATATAGCTATAACCCAAAAAAAAGGAAAAGGTCAATATCTTCAATAATAAACAAGTTATGGAGCTTTTTCGGACCGTTGGGACACCCGGTATGTGTATTTCAACTGGATAATGACATTTATGTTTAAAAAATTTTAAGTTATAAAAAAAGATTTAAAGTTTTTAGTTACACTTTTGCACTTAAGCTTTTAATCATAGATATGTTATTTTAATATATGTGTTATGTACTATTGTACGTTTTACTATTTGGCTTATAAAATCGATTTGAAGCAATGAGCAGGATTAATAGTAACCCAACCGAAATGGAGACGGTAATTTTTGTGTTTATTTTTGTTTGTTTGGTTGCTTCGTCTAACTTTACGAAAGAAAATCGTATTAATAGTACGAGTGGATATCAACCATGTCCACGTAAGAAATCGTCATCGATAACATTACATTTATTGTTTAGAATTTTGTGTAATTTATTTTAGTAGAAAAGTTCACGAATTCTTATTGTGAATATTGTAATACTGTTCAATATTTAGTTAATGGATGTGAATGTACTGTTGTTGCAATGCACCTTAAAGTGGGAATAATCCTTTAAAGAAAGATTTTTATCGTCTTCCTGGTGTTATTGTAACTTTCGACAAAAACAGCAAACCAGTTGGTTGGTCAGATATTGGAATTATCCGTGGAGGTAGGTTTTTAATCATTTTTTCTTTTCTTGTTAGCTAATGGGCCTTAATAATTTCAGAATGTCAATAAAATGTGAGGAGTGATGCATAAAGCTATTGTTGTGAAATAAGAGCACAATATATTTTAAAAAGTAAATTAAATAAAAGTGGTTTAATTTAAATGGGTTTTATTTGTAGTTTAGTTAAAAATTATAATTTTAAATTGTGTATACATTGTTGTAATCTCCTCTGTTAAGCCAGGAAGGGTTGGAGGTAACTTTGTTTATGCATGCGTAGTGGAAGGAGGAATGATATAAAGACCCAAGTAGAGAATAAGAAGGGGGTTTTCAACGCGGACTTTTTACCAAAAGTTACTGATTTTGAAAGTCCGTTGGGTCGTCGGTTCGCGTTTAGCGGATCTTAGTGGTTTTTGGTCGTTGAAACATTTCTTGGTCTCACCCGCGATATGGCCCACATGGGAATATACTAGCGATGGGATCGAAGCCGAATGATTATTTGGTAATTTATGTTTACGACAAGTTACCTCGTCCTCTTAAACCAGTCAGCAGAGATTGATATTACCAACACCCTCAAAATCTACACTAATGGCTGTAAAAAGCAGTCAGGTACAGGTGCGAGCGTCTTCTCCCATTACCCCCGAACTCGCCTTTCGGAGCGCCTTGGGGCGGATACTTCTGTCATTCAGGCAGAACTTACTGCCATCAAGTTTTCCGCCAACCGTATTTCCAGCAGTAACGTACGTGGTAAGTGTTTTACTATTCTCACAGATAGTAGATAGTCTGTTTTAGCTCTTAGCCGTGAAAAGATTACCCCCCAGCTTATATTAGACTGTCACAATGCACTGGTAGCAGTCATGCATAATAAGGTAACTCTCCAGTAGCTGAATGGATATTGAAACTGCTCGGGAAACAGACGGGCCGACAAGCTGGCCAAAATGGCCGCTAGTGGGGGATCCTACTCACCCGAACCAGTCATCATCCCTCTTTAACTTCGCATCTCGATTGCATTAAGCACATTACCATTCTAAAGTTTCAAACTACTGGGACACAGTTAAGGGCTGCCAAGTATCTAAATCATCACTAAGATACCCTTCGCGTAAGGCATCCCGGTTCTTTATAGGTATCAATAGGGAGGATCTACACCTAATCACAGGCCTCCTGATGGGACACTGTAAGGTTAATAAGCACCTTTATAATTTAGGGTTTGCCGCTTCTCCTCTATGTCGTGCTTGCAAGCAAAATGATGAGACGATTAAGAACATCCTATGTGATTGCCCGAATCTCATGGACCTTAGATTAAGATACTTTGGTGACGACTGGTCCACCATGGATGGAATCAGGGACATACCTCTGAATTACATCCTAACCTTTGGAGCCTTCCTAGGCTGGTTGATATAGACAGAGTAAGTGACAGGGAGGTTATACAAAGGGCGCAATGGTGCCTAAATGCCGTGCCTTCCCGCTCTCTACATACATACTAAACAACAACAACTAAAGAAATTATAAAAAGGTGTAGACACTGGAGTATTAGTATAAATTTAACAAAATTAAAGCTCTCAATATCTTTTCATAGGATCAAGGATGACTCTTCATTGATGACTATTGAATAATTATAGTTTAAATCTTCGCTGCCACAAAGCAAAGTTTCATCTTTATATCAAAAAAGCAAAAATGAAATCAACAGCGAAAGCCAAAAATTTTTTTCGCAAGATATGTTTACTAATTGATTTGTAGGCCTATTTTGGAATATCGAAATCTATTAATAATTGATAACAATGGAAGTGTAATGAAAAACTTAGAAATTGAGGAAAGATATTGTTTTCGAACTTTAATCAAACTTAGACATTCAAACAACTCTTTCCGTGACATATATTCTAATAACAACCTCTACCCAGTCTCACAAATTCAACCAACAGCAGAATACTTTTCGATGTTGGCAGAAAAATAATAAAATTTATATCAAAATTAATAAGAATAAAGAATGCCCGGGTTTTAATTACAGAAATCAAAAGATGATTTTTAATAAACATTATTTTTGTTATACTATGTTAATTACAATTCCAAACATAATCTAATTATCAGCAAAAAAAAATAAAATATTTTGGTATAAAATGTTGATGAACCCTTTTTATTGTTATACCCTTCAAATATTATAACAATTAAAGCATCTTGAAATCTGTAGAGGAAATACTAAGCAAGGTTTTAGGAATCTGAAACTTTTGAAATCATTAAAACACTAAGGTGTTTACTAATGATCTATAACGAGCACTTGTAAATTAAAAAAATGTGTGTTTTCCACAGCTGACGGATAAATGAAGAAATGGATTAAAAAGCTACCAAGTTTATAATACTTTATTTCATAAATCATAATAATTATTATTATTTCAAAGTATATAAACAATTAGAAATAATTGAGAAGATTAAAATTTTTTTTTCTTCTCTTATAAACTTTATAATTTCATTTTTTTTTCAAGAAAGATAATGTGTATAATGCTTACATCATTATTGATTTCTTAAAGATCATCAACAAACATAATATATTTGCTAGTTGGAGAAATATCTCCTGGTTCATTATTCTTCATCAATTTCTATCGGAGTTCGCATTTGTGGCCAACCTCAAAGGGTTTGCGAGGATGTGGTGCTATAATAATAACCTTAATAAACTACACATGGGCGACGTATCCTTATACAGGGTTTCTCACGCAACTGGTTCCTTAGAACTTTTTTGGGTTCTACTATTAGTAGGTTTTTGAGATTTTGCCAATAGGGGTTCTTCAACCGGATCTATCGATTTAAAATATTTTCAAGATGGCTGCCACTTCCGGTCGACCGGAAGTAGGATACAACTTCGTTATTTTAAATGGAATGGTATAGTTTTTATTGCGTATTTTAATTCTACATATAAAAATAACTAGACTTTAATAAGTGTTGTTGGTACTTATCGTTTTTCGATTTCGAGTTATTTTGATTTTAAGAGTTTTTTGACAATTTTCAACCTGTTGTTTAAAAACACATTTCTCAGTCACTGTTCAAGCAAGTTTTTGGAATGATCAGCCTACTTTGATAAAACGCATTTTTATTTCATAATCCGGATTACTTGTGATTCCATAAATCGGATCGTAGGTTGCGCAGTTTGCCATGTATGTACTATAACCCGAAATTGAGCTGCACCATGAAGAGAAAGATGAAAGAGCACTCGGCAATGCTACGGAGAGCGGGCTCACTTTTCCATCTTTCTCTTCATGGTGCAGCTCCATTTCGGGTTATAGTACTTCACGCTGTTCGTGTAAAAAGCAGTTCGTTAAAAAGCATCATGGCGCCAAAGAGAACACACAAAACATTAACTCTAGCGGAAAAACACGATATATTGCAAGAATTAAAAGGTGGTGTTAGTGGAAAGGTGTTGGCTACTAAGTATGGAGTTGGTACATCGACGATTTTCAATATGTTAGTAGTGTGTGTTTTGATTTAATAAATCCCTACATGTATTTAACGTACTTTTATGACTTTCAAAAAAGTTCCAATAATCCGGATGTTTCACTAATTCGGATTGCCTCGATTTTCATTGATCCGGATTAGCGGAACTTCACTGTAATAGTTTTCATTAAAAAAAAAACACGATATTTAGTTCGGATTTCTCTTAAGCGGACACCCCTCTTGAACAGACACTTTTGATCGGTCCCGTTGGTGTCTGTCCAAGGAAGATTTCACTGTAATAAGTCGTCGAAGTTTGGGCCGTCGCACAGTGGGGCAAGACCGGCTTAAACGTGGCAAAAAATCAAAAACTTTAATGTATAATATACGGTTTTTTTTATCTGACTTATTATTAGGCTAACCACTATCCATTGCACCATTTATGACAAAACCTTTCGTCTTTGATGTAAATATTTTCTTATAAAAATTATTTAATTGTTGCAACTTTTTGAAGTACACATTCTGAGCATATCCATTACATTTAATTTGGATTAATTATGCTCTGTATACAAGTCGTACTTTTGTAAAACAGTTGATCGTTGGGTTAATACAGGGTATATATTTTAGTGTACAACCATTATGTTGGGATATCTAGTAATAGTTTAGTAATTAGCATGAAGTTTAGATCGATATTTCTTTCAAGCAAACGGTTACATAAACAATGGGGTTAATAGTTACGTTCCAAGCACGGTCAAGCTTCAATTCTTGCTTTTATCGATTTGACAGAATATACTATTTCAAAATTAATTGAAATTTTTTGCTACTTCTTTGCACTTTAACCGTGAAAGCATTTTTAAGATGCTGCTCAAGAACATTAAACTAACAAGGATGGCTCGATCCCATAAGACATGTATACACCAAATTTCTAGTGCGCAGCCGTTAGTTTTGAAGTCATTGCAGTCTGCTTTGTTATGCCTTCGTTGTTGTGGAAGGTGAACGGACTGAGCGTAAGAGAGAGACGCTATAGTACTGCAGTAACGTCACGCCAGTTGTATTCAGGTAGACGATTTTCGTTGATCGAGCTATCCTGGCGGTTTAGTGTCTTTGGATGCTACTAACTGGTTTATTAGGTGTGGTTAAACTCAGAGCCTTACGGATATTACCATGGTTACCACTACTTATTTATTATCATTATTTTGCGACAAATAGTAAATGATAGTAAACTAACATAACTAAACCGACATGAGTTCGAAAAGTATGTAGTTCAAGAGAAAAGAACTTCTTAATATCATGAAAACCTCTGGAGCCACTGACATCGAAGAACAATTTGGATTTTTAATAGGAGAGGTCAGAACACGAACAAATTGTGATGGCGAGCACTTAAAGGACCTTAACAAAAAAAATATCGCATTTTAAGTCACAATATAAGTGTCGCTGGATGAAAGCACACAGAATAGACGCAAAATTTCAAAGCAGTAATAAAGAGTGGTTGGATACTTCGATTACATTTCAAATACCTTTAACGAAGCGATGTCGTCCTCAGATTGCTTTTGAGTCGTGTTCTAAACGAACAAAGCGACTCAAAAATTCCACCTAAGAAATCTAAGAAACTCCTCCCCTGTTTCTCTTTTGTCCTATGCCACACAAATGAGTCTCAGAGCCGAAGGACAATCAAAGGCTTCGAAAATTTTAAAAGAAATAACTTCAAGTCCACAACGTGCGAGAAAATATAGCAAAGCTTACCAAAAGCTACAGGAAACAGAAAAATCAATGTCAGGTGAACACGCTTTAGCTGTTTTGATAGACGCTAAACTATCCCGACATCAGTACAACATTATAAGGCGAATGCATCGACAAGGTTTCCCTCCTATAAAGTTGTACGGTCTGCAAAAAAGCTTTGCTACCCTAAGGACATAAAAATTACAGATGGCTGTGCTGTGGTTACGTTACAAGATTTGCTAGACTTCGCGGTTGAACGTTTACTTATGATGCTACAACCAGTCATTGAAACCATTCAAAATGACGAAGTCCATCATTTGTGCTTGTTTTCCAAGTGGGGTTTTGATGGCTCCTCTGGTCATAGTTCATACAAACAAGAGTTTTATGGCTTCGAAAGCAGTGATTCGACGGTTTTTATTACTTCCATCGTTCCAATTCGTCTTGTTTCCGGTGAAAAAGTAATTTGGCAAAACTCACGACCTGGATCCACACATTACTGTAGGCCTTTAAAAATAGAATTTATAAAGGAATCTACTGCGTCGTCAATTGCGGAGAAAAATAGGGTGGATGAGCAACTTAAGAACCTTAAAGTGACTAAAGTGGAAAGACAGCATATAATAGTCAGCCACAGATTAATTTTTGCCATGGTAGACGGGAAAGTCTGCAATGCACTGAGTGACACTACTTCAACACAGAAATGTTATATTTGTGGTGCAACATCAAAGCAATTCATCAATATAGACGCAATGATTATGAAAAACATAAATTGCAAGAATCTGGAATTTGGTTTATCTACACTTCATGAATGGATTCGTATGTTGGAATCTTTCTTGCACCTAGCTTATAAGTTACCATTGAATAAGTGGCAAGCTCGAGGAAAGGATAAAGAAGTTGTATCTGAAAATAAGGCTCGAATTCAAAAGGAATTTAAGGAACAATGTGGACTAATTGTTGATAAACCAAAGCCGGGATTTGGTAATAGCAATGACGGAAATACTGCCAGGCGTTTCTTTCAGAATGCCACAGTTTCCTCTAAAATTACTGGAGTAGATGTAGAGTTAATAAAGAAAATTCATATTATCGTGATTGTGGTGTAGAGTGGCTATGAAATCGACAGATAAATTCCGGGCTTATGCTCTTAATACCGCGCGATACTTTGTCGAAAGGTATCCTTGGTATAACACGCCATCTACAATGCACAAGTACCTCATTCACGCACCTGACATTATATCAGCGTTGCTGCCAATAGGACAATTAACGGAAGAAGCACAAGAAGCATGCATTAAAAACTTTAAGAGATACAGAGAGCATAATGCCAGAAAGTGTAGTCGGGAAAAAACGAATTCTGATATTTTCAATTTCTTTTTAATTAATTCTGATCCGGTAATAGCAAGTAAGAGAAAAGTGTATAAGAGGAAATTATTGGATCTTCCGAAAGAAGCAATAGACCTGCTGAAACCTCCAACAGTAGTAGTATGTATTTGCCGATTCAAGAACCTCCTCCTCGAACCTGCGTTCCAGGAGGAGATTCTTGAATCGGCAAATATTTTGGGACCCCTCCTCAAACCTGTGTTGGAGGAGGAGGTTCCGAAAGCGACAAAAAATGTTGAGGTAAATGTTTTGCATCCTCCTCCCACCTGCAAAGCATCTATTTTAAGAGAATTTTATTACAACCAAGAGGATTTTAAACGATGAGGAGGTTTTTGAAGAGAAATGTCGCGATGTTTATCCTCTCACATTTCGCGATAAAATGTCAGATAATTTGCATTGGTCGCATATTTATTTGTATACGTTATGAATTGGTCGACGAAGGGTAGCGTGTTTTGCGTACATAATTAGTTGGTCGGCAGTGAGATCATTGACGGAGGGTCGCGTTTTTCATTTTGCATAAATAGTGAGTTAGCCCGCGGTGGGTTATCGGGAGATAAATATCTCTTTACCTGCTCTTGGTTAGAACCTCCTCCTTGGGTGTGGATAAATGGGATAAAAGCTGTAAACACGTTACTGGTGCAAATAAAATAAAAGGCATCCCACCCGTACCTTACAAGTGGTATGGGAGGGAAGAGGATATATAAGCACGACAAAATAGGCTACAGCATAGTAGTTTTGTAACAGTGGAAAGTTAAAATGTTGGTGTGTGAAAATTGTGGAAAAAGTTTCACTCGTGGAGACAATTTAAAAAGACATCAATTAACATCCTGTATAGGCAAGAGCGTTAAACTCACAGTTAAACTCACAAACAGTAATTACTGCTGTAGTAGTAACAGTACTAGTAATAATAATGAAGAAGCTAGTGGTAATGAAGAGGAAGAAATGGGTTCAACTAGTGAGGATGATTTTCCGTTCTAGTTTTTGATTCTTTTGTGTTTTACGTAATTTACGAACATTCTTGTTTACAAACATGTTGACACGTATTTATTAAATAGACTAGAGGTATTAATAATTTTTGTTTAATTTAGCCCCATTACCACTAAGGCCCGGTTTTACGAAACACAGAATAAATTAATCATCGAATAATTGCTGCAGTTACGCCTTTTTTAAGTAATGTGAGTGGCTGAAATAGAAGTTATTCTGGCAATTATTCCCAGAATAACTTATTCTGCCTTTTATAAGACCGGGCCTAAGTCCTAGATAACTTATCTCTTGTATAATTACCCTGGTTACTTCTATTTCAAGTCATCCTATTGGCTACTTGAAGAAGTAACCACAGTAATTATACCAGAGATAAGTTATCTGGAACTTGGTAGTACTGGTCCTTAGTGCTACCGGTAGTTGTAAAGAGAAAATGTTCAATGTTGAAATCCATTTGAACAGTGCTCGATTTAATGCCAATTTTGAAGCTCTCTTGCCCCACTGTGCGTCGTATAGAGGATCATCACAAAACACAAATGTGTGAAATAAAATCAAATCTAAATTAAATTGATTTCGTATGCACAACTATAGACATCTGACGATGAAGTGGATATGGAACCTGATTCATATATCGACAAACAAGATTCTGGAGATTTTTCATTTTTACCAATTCATTTAAGATGTTGGGCTCATACTTTAAGCTTATGTGCGACCGTAGACGGAAATAAAAGTTTGAATACTGTGGGCACCCTTTTATCTGATATATATGCTACCACTTTGAAAAAATGCAGTATCCTTCGGAACACTGCAAGCAGACCCAAAACAGCTGAAATAATTCAGGATATTCTACAACGTACATTAAGCTGACTTGTTGAAACTACATGTATAGTTTATTTGATGCAATTAAGCAAATTATATCAATTGAAGAGAAAAATTTACAATTACATAGATCGTTAAATAAAAAAAAAACAATTAAGAAGAAAATTCTCTTTATGGAATTGTACTCCGTTGTCTTCTTGTCCTAAAGAAGAAATTAAACAGAATAGAAGAAAGGACACTTAATAAGGCTTATTGTGAGCCTTTGGTGAAGACATATAGATTAAGTTTTGAGATCAGATTTAATTTTTTTTGATATAAATACCATGGAAGCAGAACATGCAACAATAGCCGCCCTTTCATATCCCCGGTTTAAGAACAAGTGGATAACTTGCTTGGAACCCGAGAAGAGACAGAAGGCGTTAGACTTTTTCAAAAATGCTATTTCAAAGGAAATAAACGTAGAGCAACCACAAAAGATAAATACAGCAAAAAGACCGGATAAAAAAAACAACTTTTTATCGATTCTATTTGAATCAGATTCTGATGCAGAAAGTAACAACAATAATTATGTGACGTCTTCACTACCTTCTAATACTTATGTCCCTCACAAACAGGCCTAACCATTAATGCTACACTCTTTCGCTGTCCGATTAGTTACTGATGTATACCTTGGCTAAAAATAAGCAGAAAAGTCCGAATGAAGATGGGCTCAAAAGTGATTCGTTTTCGAGATATTGGAAGTCTAGTTCTATAAGTTTACCCATTGTTAACATGGTCGATGAGAATCATTTGAGTTAAATTATTAACTCGTTACGATGATTTCGATAAATTGTCATCAATAGGTTATATTGGTCAGCTACAAAAGCTAGTTGAAACCGTGGCAACTACTTAATAATTTAATTTAAATGTAACACTGTAACAATGTTAATAATAGTTCAACTTATGGAATTAAAACCTTGATTATCTCGAAAACGAACCACTTTCAAACTTATGTTCATTAAGAGTTTTTTGCTTGTATTCAGTCAGAGACTACACCAGTGAAGGATCGGACAATCGAAACGGGACACCTGTATAAGTATCCAGACATTAGAAACGTTTTCATTAGATATAACACTCCGTTACCTGCTTCTACAGCAGTAAAACGACTGTTTTCTTTTGCCACTATGACAAATTTACCCAAAAATCATAGGTTATCAGGTCAAATTGTGACACCTTAAAGACAAACAAGACACAAACGATGAACAAAACTCAATCATACACTTTGATTAGATTCTCCAACGCAGGTCCTCAGCCGGCTCAGTGAAGACGGGGGGGTTGATTTTTTTAAGGCGCCACACAGTTCTCCCCGCGTTGTGCACGAACTGTGACGTGAGGTGGTATAAAAAGTATGATTCGAACAAAGAAACACCACAAAAGAAAAACGAAGTATTTCAAGTTGCCTCGGTTTATTAAAAAAAAATAATAATAAAAGTTTAACCATAAGTAAAGGTAAGTATTTTTTTTTTTAAGTTGGCGCAAAAAATAATAATAATAATAATAATAATAATATAAACAACGAGAAGTATATTCTTTTAATTTCCGGCGTTCGAACAAATCTAAATGAATGAAAATACCAAAAGAAACAATAAAAAAAATATAATAAATCGAAACCGAACTACGCGCACGACCCGTACCCCTGACGTCAAAGTGGTATCGTTTATAAAAGAAATTTTCGATATTTGAAGGCTCAAAAAAAAAAGGAACGCCGAAATTTTACAAAATAACATATAAGCAATCTGCGCCAAAATTTACAGTAACAATCTTTTTTTTGTATACAATCAAAAGTTAAATAATAATTCGAGTTAATGTCTTCTTTTAAATCCAAAAGACCGAACAAAATGCCACGACGGTAATATTAAGTAAAAAAAAAGTAGTCGGTCTGACCTGGTACGCTGTCTGGATGGTGCCGAGGTTGTTTACCACCCTTAAGGTGACCTTCACTGCGACGTACTCCTCTAATATAGGATAAGGATAACTTTCGGAGGTCCTGGAAATGGGGTTGACGGCCCCGAAGTAGACCCAGAAAAGAATATTTCCCAACCAGAGAGAGAATGGCGTCTCAGGAGTAAACTTAAACCTCCCAGGAAAATTACGCTCCTTAGATAGAAACTTGCTCTCAGACTTATCAATTTTTGCTTCCTGATTAAAAAAAAAATCTTGCTCTCTTGTATAAAAATTTTGCTCCCTGAGTAAAAACCTATGAAATAATGGAGTTAGAGACGCAAAAAAAAAAGAGAAGAAAAGGATATAGAAAAGTAGAAGTAGGACGTAGAAATAGTTTAGGATTTTTTTTTTTTTGAATAAGGATAATTTCGATTTAGTAGGTGGAGGGTTTTAACATGAAGGAAAGAAAGGTGAGTGCGAGGTGATTTATGAAGGAAAGCATGTCGTGAAACTTACCTCAGTTCTTCGAGGTTTACACAGAATAATTATGAGTAGATGAAAAATACTGATATATCCGGGCAAAACCGAAATTCTGGTCAACGAAGAAGTTTTCCAAAAGGACTGTGTCGCAAAGATGAATCCCGAAAATTCGGAAAAGGTATTCCACCAAAATCCAATATGGCTCAACAATATACCCACTCTTATGCGCACAGAGTACTTTTCGATCTGGCATACAGGAAAAGAGAGAGAACCGGAATAAAAATTCGAAGCATAAATACCCCCTGTACCAACAAAACACCTGCGCACCAACTCCAACTCTTAAAGATAAAGGACGAGAGGGGAAGGAAAATAAAATTTTAGGAAGAGGGAAAATAGTCAAAGGAGATCTTCGGAGTAACGTCGCTGTAAAGAAAAACTATTAACCAACAAAATATAAAAAAAATACTTTCCTAATTAAACTAACAATAAAACAAACTAAATTACCAAACCAGGCAACCTAAAATACTCCCTAATAAAACCAAACACCAACACACAACCAAAAGGAAACATTAAATCCCTGAAAGAAAATTCGAACCGTAACACTCCCCCCTTTCCTCCTAAAGAAATTTTCGAAGAAAATTTCTTTCAGCTCCTAAACTGAAATAAAATAAATGCAACTAATTAATCTTCGCCAAACTCCAAACACACGTTGTGGATACATCTAGAGATCCAGGAACCGCGTTCGCAAATCAAAAAAAAAAGTTAGAATTCAGGAGGATTCTCATGATAGAGTTTGAGGTGAGTAATATGCCAACTTCCAATTAATTCATTACCGTCCATATCTTCAAGTTCATAAATTTCCGGCGAAATTCGCTTTCTTACGCGATACGGCCCAACATATTTATTTAGCATCTTCGCGGCTATACCTTTAGTTGCGTCCGATAACGCGAAATTACGTCGTAATACAACGTCTCCTACCGCAATTTCTAAACGTCGTCGTCGTAAATTATATCTTTCTCCTGCTTTATTCGATGATTCTTTAATTCGCGTATGTATTTCGTGAAATAAGGGACCAAACGCTTTACTGCGCTTTTTAAAATTATTATCGAAACCCGAATCCCGAATTTCATCATGCAATCTACCATCAATAATCATTTCTCGCCCGAAATTTATAAAATAAGGGGTATAACCCGTTACATCATGTTTCACCGTACGAAGCGCGCAAAGTACTTTCGACAAATACAAGTCCCATCTTTTATGATTATCACTAGTGTAAGCCGTTAACATCGTTTTGATAGTTCTATTGACCCGTTCTGTGGGATTAGCTTGCGGATGATATACTGGGGTGAATTTTCCTTGCACGTGGTAAGTCTTCAATAATTGTTCATACTGCTTAGATTTAAATTGAACACCATTATCCGATAGGATCACCTGGGGTACTCCGTACATTAAAAATACGCCATCTTCCAAACATCTTACTACGGAACTCGCTGTTGCTGTTCTCAAAGGGAAAACTAACGGAAATTTACTGAAGACATCCAGTACTACCAAAATATAAGCATATCCTCTACTACTTCTAGGTAAGGGTCCTATCAGATCAATACTTAAATACTGCCACGGTCTTTTTGCTGTAACATGACCTCGCATCATACCGGCCGGAGCCTTCTGCTCAGGTTTAATTCTTTGGCATACGTCGCAATTTTTAATATACCGGGCTACATCGCAAGTCATTTTTGGCCAATAGTATCTTTGACTGATCTTTGAGGTTGTTTTTAAAATTCCCAAGTGAGCTCCAAGTTCAGGTCGATCATGAAATTGTTTCAGAATTGTTGGTCGCTTTTCTTTCGGGACAACTTCTCGCCATCCGTCTAAGTGATCTCCTAGCTTAGTATATTTGAGATTTACTCGTTTGTACAAAACACCATGTCCCACACGATATAGAGGATATTTTTCAGGTGTTCGGTTTACGTTTTCTCTCATTTTCAACCACCACGGATCCTTAACTTCTTCCTCGACGTAGGTCTCCTCAATTACAGGGACAGCCCTTGATAAAGTATCGGGTACAACGTGTTCTTTACCCTTAGGCTACGGCCGCACAGGCAGGAGGCTTGCTAAGCGCCTAGAGCCTAGAGTTTCCCATTCTGGCTACTAGCTTGGATACATGCTGGTCGCACTGGAGGTGGTTTACGTGGTGGGTTGCTAGGTGCCTTGGTCATTTGCTTATCGGCGCCGTTGACGAGATGTCACTCTCAAAAATATCTCGAAAACTGCTACTTCCCGAAAATTCATATTTAAAATATACCATTTCGCGGCCTTATCCATCATGTTGGGTTCATGACATAAATAAGTCACGGTCAAGTCATGGGGAGTTTAATGTTCTTTATAAACAATTGCGTAATTACGACGAAAAATTTTATGAATATTTGCGTATGTCTAAAGAAACATTTGATCTACTTCTTAGTAAAGTTAAAGGAAAATTAACTCATTTGGATACTCATCTTAGAAAAAGTATATCAGCAGAGGAACGACTAATCGTAACATTGAGGTAAGTGAAACTCGAAAACACATTATTTTTATTTATTAAACAAACATTAGAAATATTAATTTAAAACATAAGGAAGAAAGATTTTTTGTTAAATATACAATATAAACTGTTTAAAATCAAGATAGTAAAAAAGAAAGAAAAGCGGTCGCTATAGAAGTTTGTTCATAAAAATAATATTGGTTGTTGTAATATCGTAAACGTTAATAGACGCTTTATCAAATCTTCTGCCGTTTCCTTCCACGATCATCAACATTTTTCTTTTAATTATTTGTAATTGTTTATGTAACTAATCAAAGTTGAATCGTTCTCCATTTGCGTGGGTATATTATGAATTAAATTTTGTTCAGATGAATTCTGGACGTGCAATTCATACCCCACTGACTCTTGAGTATTTATATTCGATGCTGGAGTTTGCATCACTGGTATTTGCATCACTGACGCATTATTTTCTACAGTTTCAATTTCAGCCAAAATCAATTCTTCAATCTGCGATCTCAACCTTAGTTTACGCCTTAATGGAATATTTTCCATGTAAGGCAAAAGACTCTGAAAAAACAGTAAGTCATCGTTTTTTTCATTGATACTCTCCCTCTCTAGAATCTCAAGCTTCTTCTTTTCTATATCTAAAAGTTGATTGTTGTTGTCGCTTCTGTTCATACGAATTTTCTTTCTTTGTGATGTTTGACCATAACTTTTAGATTCTAGTATGTCTGAAGTAGAATTAGAATCTGGATTCTGCAGCTCGTCTAATGTTGTATCCGTTGTTGTAGAAAAATTATCATCATTCTCTGTATTTAAGTTTGAATCTCGACCGGAGCTCTCGTTCACGTTCCCTTTGGTCTTTAAAAACAATAATTGATCATAATACTGCCACGTACTTTTACATATTTTATCAGCGCTATCTCCACTTTTTGGCTTATCAATTTTTCCATTTTCTTTAAAAAAATATGCTCTCAGATTTTTCCATCTTCCTTTTACTGTTTTGACTGAAACAAAAACCAGCACTTATTATATTGTTTAAGCATTAAGCATTTACTTTTTTTTCAGATATTTGGCTACGGGAGAATCCTATAGGTCTCTTGCTTTTCATTTCCGTTTAGGCCGCACTACAGTTTCAGAAATTGTAAGTGAGACATGCAATATTTTGTGGAATACACTGAAAGACGAATACATTCCAATTCCAACGACGGAGAAATGGTACGAAATTGCTGATAAGTTTTATAATAAGTGGAATTTCCCCAATTGCATTGGTGCAATTGATGGGAAACATATAAGGATAAAGTGTCCATGTGATAGTGGATCTTTATATTATAATTACAAGCAATATTTTTCAATTTTACTACAAGCTGTAGTTGATGCGGACTGTAAAAATAATTTTAGTAGATATTGGAGCAGAGGGGCGTCAGAGCGATGGTGGAAATTTTAGAAGTTCATCTTTGTTTCACATGTTAGAAACTAATGGCCTCAATATTCCATTGGAGAAAGAAATTCCTAATACAAAGTTTAAAATACCATTTGTCTTAGTTGGAGATGGTGGTTATCCACTAACGAATTATTTGATGAGGCGTTTTCCATTAAGAGATATTGAAAACGCAAAAACTATTTATAACTACCGACTCTCAAGAGCTCGCAGATGTGTGGAGTGTTGTTTTGGTATAATGGCAGGAAAATGGAGAATTTTACAGAAGGCTATTGAAACCGAGGTGAACACTGCTATTTTAATTACGAAAGCTGTATGCATTCTACACAACTTTGTTATGACGGAAGATCGATCTACGTTTCAACAGAACATGGACTCTATTATTACTAGTCCAGCACCAGTATCCACCAGGACTCAATATAGATTTTCAAACAGTGCATTACAAACCAGACAAATTTTGTTGGATTATTTCAACGGAGTTGGATCAATTACCTGGCAAAACAACTCATTACCTGAAAAGATAATCCAACGCCATAATATTATACATTCACAGAATTTACTTGAAAAGGTCTCATCAGAACTAAACAAATGAGCCTAAACAAATGAAGCTATAAAAGCGTGTTAAAATGTATTCTACTCGAAAAATACAAAGTTTCGAAAGAAACAAAAAGTATCTTTCGCCATTTTCAACGCTACGTTTTCTCATTGTAAAAAAAAATATCACATCATAAATAAATAAATCACTTTTTAGTACCTACTTACCATCTTTTCCTACCTCGCCTGCTACCTCTTCCCATAGTTTCTTTAAGACAACTGCATTTTTATGGAGTTCACTAGATGGTTTCCACAAAGGTTCTCTTTTAAAAACTGATGCAATTAATGTTTCATCCATTTTTTTCTTCTAAAATGCCTCGCGTCTAGTGACAAAAACCAACACGTTTGTTTACTTCGATGCACGCTAAGCGACTAGCTAGGCGCCAAGCGCGCAGTGCAGCCAGCCACGAACATTCTAGAACGTTCGTTTTACAAAGCTACTCGTTAGGTGACTCGCTAGGCTCTAGGCGCTTAGCAAGCCTCCTGCCTGTGCGGCCGTAGCCTTACGGTGTTTGATAGTGAAATTATATTGCTGCAAACGTATCGACCATCTTGCTAATCTACCCGAAGGACTTTTTAAATTATTAAGCCAAACTAACGAATAATGGTCAGTTATTACGGTGAAATGACTTCCTTCTACATAAGGTCTGAGTTTCTCGATGGACCAAAGAACAGCCAGACACTCTTTCTCGGTTGTACTAAATTTCCGCTCTTGTGCCGTCAACGAACGACTCAAATAACAAATTACCTTTTCTCCTTCATCGTCGACCTGGGTCAGAACAGCGCCTATTCCGAAGTCAGAAGCATCAGTTTGAATAATGAACTCTTTACTAAAATCTGGTCTCGTGAGAATTGGAGCCGTTACCAACTTCTCCTTGATTTTATTCCATGCTTTAGTACAATCTTCCGTCCAATTAAAACCCTTACAATTCTTTTTCAGTAGAGCAGTAAGAGGTGATATTACTGTGGCAAAATCTGGCACAAAACGTCTGTACCACGACGCCATCCCGACCATTCTACGGACTTCTGTGACCTTTTTAGGAATTGGTATCTCCAGTATTGACCGAACTTTATCAGGATCGACATGTAAACCATTTCCATCGACTACATACCCCAAGTATTTCAACGATTCGCGCAAGAATTTGCATTTGTCTTTATTTAAAGTGAGTCCCGCTGATTTTAAACGACCGCATAAAACTTCTAATATTTCGAAATGTTTTTCGATAGTTCCCGTTACAATTATGATATCGTCAAGATAGACAAAAACATGAGGTTCGAGATCCCCGCCAACTATACTATCTATAAATCGCTGCCAGGTGGCTGGAGCGTTCGACAGCCCAAAGGGCATTCGATTAAAATGGAAAAGGCCTCTATTCGGCACAGTAAAAGCCGTAAAATTTTTACTATCGGGGTCCATAGGAATCTGCCAATAAGCTGACTTTATATCGATCGAAGACAAGTACTTCGCGTCGCGCAATTTATCTAACGTCCACGAGATATGTGGCAGTGGGTACGCATCTGACTGTGTTACGCGATTTAATTGACGGTAATCCACGCAAAATCTATACCCGCCGTCTTTCTTTGGTATTAATAAAATAGGTGAGGACCAAGGACTGTTCGACTTTTCGACAATACCGAGCCGCAACATTTCATTTAATTCGCTATCTACAATTTTTTGCATAGACGGAGATATGGGATAGTATCGCTGTTTAATAGGTAAACTGCCTGGTTCTATACGAATACGGTGAGTAACTAAACTCGTATGACCTAACTTCGTGTCAGATTCCACGTCGAAAATACGATTCAAGAACAATTCTAAGCGTCGTTCGTCGTCGCGACTAAGTTCGGACCTGGCTTGTATAGCATTAACCGCAATATCAGGAGGGATACTAGAAAACGACCACTCTTTACGTCTTAAGTCGGGTACCACTCCCATTTTAATCCAAAAGTCAATTCCGAGAATTAAAGTATGATGTAAAGACGGTATTAAAATTACTTCTATCATTTTAGTCTGCCCTTCCAGAGTTATCGGTACGGTTATGACTCCTTCCGCCTCACATTTTGCGTCATTCGCGACTCTACAATGTTGATACGTAGGACGAATAAGTAAATTCAATTTCTTTAAAATAGCGATCCCCATAGATCCCGCCACGGTTCGATTTGCTCCCGAATCCAATAATCCTACAACTTTAACGCCTAGTATATCTACAACTAAATACGGTCTCTCGTCATCCCTAACATACGAAAAGACATAATCTAACAACATCTCGATCGGCTTTGTATTGGACCGACGCCGACACCGATCTAACGTCGCGCCGCTCGTCCGTTTCTCGCACACTTTGTGCAGTTTCGCGAGATAACCCCCGGTTCCGCGCAAGTATAGCAATATAACCGCTTCGTCGCTCTACAATTAATCGCGCGATGTCCCGCTCGTCCGCAGTTCCAACAAACCGCTCCACTCGATGTCCGTACATCCGAAGTCGTTGCTACCTCAGATACCGTCGGCTTTTTGACGTCAACATAAGCTAAATCTGGTTCGAGTGCCTTATTTGTTCGCGATGGTGGCACATAATTGTCTACAGCAGCCTTCGTAGCTTCGAGCTTCCGACCGAGTTGTAATAGTCGATCAAGAGATTCAATTTCAACTAGTGCTAACTGTCGTTGAAAAGCGGGTGCTAAATTATTTATTATAATTTTTAATTGCACAGCTTCCGATACCCGAGAACTCAATCGCGAAAATAGATTCCGCATTACCGAGACGTATATACCAATACTCTCCGTAGAGCCCTGCGTTCGTCGCTTTATTTCTTCCAAAAGGCATTCGTCATAATTAGCCGGTTGAAACTCTAACCGTAACCCATCAACTAATTGGTCCCAATTAGAAAAACTACCACGGTTCGCTCGATACCAAATCAGTGCACGGTCCGTAAACAAATCTACCGCCGATGTAAACATCACTGTCTTAGACACGCCTCTAGCGACCCTTAATTCATTAACTCTTTCTAGAAAAGCACTCAACGATCCGCGACCATCCCCCGCGAAAGTAAGTCCCCATTTGACTACTGGAACCGTTTTAGTATGAATTTCCACATCCTCGTCACCTGAAGATTCTTCCGAGCTTGTGGAAGATGGTTCGATTGCTTCCATACTAACTCCCGTTTGTAACTTTTCGGTGTAGATGATTTCTTAGCCCTAAGTTCCAAACGCGTCGACAACGCTACAATTTCCGCGATCAATTTAGCTTTACTTTCCTTTCCGGCCGCGTCTACTGGAACCGATCTATTAGCTCGCCCAATTAAATGATTTAAATGCGTATTAATCTTTCGAAATACCGAATGCTCAGTAGTAATAGGCCCTAATGACTCGATTTCGTCTGTTAAACGGTTGATATCGGCCCGAATCGCGTCTGAATCTTCCGCGTATGTAAACGGATAAACCGGTAACTGAAAACTTTTGTTTCTTTCCATTTTCATTAATTTTCGTAAGGTACATCGCATCGCGTCGTGTCGCATAGGATCGGTAATCCCTCTTATTGTTAATTCATATCTCAGCGCATCCGCAGACAATTTCCCAACATCTAAATTTACGTCCATGATTATTCTTAAATAGCAACCGATTACCCTGTATACTAACAGTACTAACTCTATCAAAATACTTCAACTCAAATCGCTTAATCCCTATTTTTTTCCAAAGGGTTTAAAACAAAACAAAGTACAGAGAAATTTGCTGCAAGAGAAAGGACGTCTAACAAAATAGAAATGTTAGTCCAACTTTGGATGATCGCTGTAGTTCTCCAGGCTGCGCTGCAATTCCCTTTTTGTGTGGGCCCCACGTTGGGCGCCAAAAATTTGTGACACCTTAAAGACAAACAAGACACAAACGATGAACAAAACTCAATCATACACTTTGATTAGATTCTCCAACGCAGGTCCTCAGCCGGCTCAGTGAAGACGGGGGGGGTTGATTTTTTTAAGGCGCCACACAGTTCTCCCCGCGTTGTGCACGAACTGTGACGTGAGGTGGTATAAAAAGTATGATTCGAACAAAGAAACACCACAAAAGAAAAACGAAGTATTTCAAGTTGCCTCGGTTTATTAAAAAAAAATAATAATAAAAGTTTAACCATAAGTAAAGGTAAGTATTTTTTTTTTTTTAAGTTGGCGCAAATAATAATAATAATAATAATAATAATAATAATAATAATAATAATATAAACAACGAGAAGTATATTCTTTTAATTTCCGGCGTTCGAACAAATCTAAATGAATGAAAATACCAAAAGAAACAATAAAAAAAATATAATAAATCGAAACCGAACTACGCGCACGACCCGTACCCCTGACGTCAAAGTGGTATCGTTTATAAAAGAAATTTTCGATATTTGAAGGCTCAAAAAAAAAGGAACGCCGAAATTTTACAAAATAACATATAAGCAATCTGCGCCAAAATTTACAGTAACAATCTTTTTTTTTGTATACAATCAAAAGTTAAATAATAATTCGAGTTAATGTCTTCTTTTAAATCCAAAAGACCGAACAAAATGCCACGACGGTAATATTAAGTAAAAGTAAAAAAAAAGTAGTCGGTCTGACCTGGTACGCTGTCTGGATGGTGCCGAGGTTGTTTACTACCCTTAAGGTGACCTTCACAGCGACGTACTCCTCTAATATAGGATAAGGATAACTTTCGGAGGTCCTGGAAATGGGGTTGACGGCCCCGAAGTAGACCCAGAAAAGAATATTTCCCAACCAGAGAGAGAATGGCGTCTCAGGAGTAAACTTAAACCTCCCAGGAAAATTACGCTCCTTAGATAGAAACTTGCTCTCAGACTTATCAATTTTTGCTCCCTGATTTAAAAAAAATCTTGCTCTCTTGTATAAAAATTTTGCTCCCTGAGTAAAAACCTATGAAATAATGGAGTTAGAGACGCAAAAAAAAAGAGAAGAAAAGGATATAGAAAAGTAGAAGTAGGACGTAGAAATAGTTTAGGATTTTTTTTTTTGAATAAGGATAATTTCGATTTAGTAGGTGGAGGGTTTTAACATGAAGGAAAGAAAGATGAGTGCGAGGTGATTTATGAAGGAAAGCATGTCGTGAAACTTACCTCAGTTCTTCGAGGTTTACACAGAATAATTATGAGTAGATGAAAAATACTGATATATCCGGGCAAAACCGAAATTCTGGTCAACGAAGAAGTTTTCCAAAAGGACTGTGTCGCAAAGATGAATCCCGAAAATTCGGAAAAGGTATTCCACCAATATCCAATATGACTCAACAATATACCCACTCTTATGCGCACAGAGTACTTTTCGATCTGGCATACAGGAAAAGAGAGAGAACCGGAATAAAAATTCGAAGCATAAATACCCCCTGTACCAACAAAACACATGCGCACCAACTCCAACTCTTAAAGATAAAGGACGAGAGGGGAAGGAAAATAAAATTTTAGGAAGAGGGAAAATAGTCAAAGGAGATCTTCGGAGTAACGTCGCTGTAAAGAAAAACTATTAACCAACAAAATATAAAAAAAATACTTTCCTAATTAAACTAACAATAAAACAAACTAAATTACCAAACCAGGCAACCTAAAATACTCCCTAATAAAACCAAACACCAACACACAACCAAAAGGAAACATTAAATCCCTGAAAGAAAATTCGAACCGTAACAAAATGTTCAGTTATTAATAGCTTTTAGTTCTGTTGTTGTTTTGATAAACGTTCTTTAACTAAAAATACAAGTTGAGTGAGAAATATTGTTTCTTTGTTGCTCTAAAGGATGGGTAAACTGAAAACGCTGATTTTATAACTATTACAAAATACGTTTACAATAATTTTCTACAACTTTACAGTTTCTTGAACTTATGTCAAATAATAATGTAAAAAAACTTTTTTTTTTTTTGAAAGAAACTGTAAGAATTTCTTGTGGCGAATATTAATTTTAATCGTCAGTATCCTTCAATCAGAATTACGGTTAAATTAATTGTCAATCCTCTTCCCTCGAAATTACGATTGATTAACCGTATAAATTCAAGAAATGAAAAGAAAACGGCGTAAAAGCGCAGAGCAATTAAGAGAAAAAACGAAAGTGAAATAAAATGCTTGGGAAGATCCAGCTCGAAGGACCAAAATGAACATGCAACTGTGATGTTGACTTCTTAATTATGTTAATTAAGTGTTGGTTCAACAAGAAAATTAATACTTAAGAACCAATGTAGAACAGAAAGAAACTCAACCGTTCTTACGTGTCCTTTATTGTTCTTACCGTGCACAGGCGATCGCGCGGCACTCGCGACAAGGCTACCTCTCATAATTGAAAACGATAACGGCAATTGCGCGAACACCGCAGAAACGCAAAACAAAATACTCTATTATCATAAGGGTAACATTGGATGATAAGTCAGTGCTGTTCCCGACTGAACGTAGGCTGTTGCAAGAAGAAAAAGTTATTTATCTGTTTGTTTCATTCCAGTCGTTTGTCTACGCATCCATTACAACTGTACCTAGTTACGTGGCAAATCGGTTCAATGTGTTCCTGATTTGATATCACTTTGACAATATTACTACCCTTCCAAGTGACTGCCAAGATTTCAGAGTTAGATTCAAACCGCTAATCAAATTCACCACGCTGTTTCTTAGGGATTTTTGTATCGTTGGTCATTGAACAGTTGTTGCATCTATTGTATCGGACAGTTCCAGTTGCTCTAACTTCGTTTTGCTTCAAATGTTGCTTTAAGTTGAAACTTGTGAAACAACACAATGCCCATAGTTTGAACCCGAACCTGACGGGTTTCTCTCTTATAAATTGTTTCAGAAAACTTTTTTTTTATGGAGGGGTTTAGGAAATCTGTTGACAGACGAGTGGTCCGAATCACTATCTAAGTGATTCGTATCGATGACCACCCTGTGTTGGGTTGATGTACTCATCTTGAATACATCGACCAACTAAAACCCTTTCCCCTCCGCCTCCGGAACCACCCATCAAGGTATAACTTCAGAGGTATCTAAATGTTTTTTTTTTCGGGGTCTACTGTACATTTCTTCTTCTATTTTCTAGTTCTCTTTCATGCTTTTCCTTTTTTTCATAATGTTTGTTACCATTTCATCTACGGCTCTCCAGTGCTCTTGTTTTTCTAGCATTATATCTATTATGTTTGCTTTTTCGATATTTTTTCCGATTTTATTAAGACAAATATTTCTTTCCTCGGCAAAATTATTACAAATAAAAAACGTATGTTCTGGATTATCTATTTCTTCACAAAACCAGCAAAATTCATTCTCCTTCTTTTTTATTTTGAACAAATAACTACAAAAAATTCCATGACCCGTCAAAAATTGTGTTAGGTAGTAATTTAATTCACCCCATGTTCTTTCAAACCATTTTTTTTAATCTTTGATTAATACGTTTGTCCATTTAATTCTGTGATTCCATGAATTTGTGTTCAACTTATCAAGAAGAGGACGGATTTTGAATAGCTTATTGCGTTAGTCATTTGGTAGTAATTACAGCTCCTCATTGTTCGCAGTGTGTAATGTTGCGTGAGACATAACGCAAACTATCTATAACAATAAGTTCTATGATTGTATCATCAAAATGTCCTTCAAACCACTAAACTGGGCTTTTGTTCTGTAGAGCAATGAAGATCAGCCTTTCTAGTACCGCTGTAATCAGTGTACATCATAAAAATATGAAAATGCATCAAAATTGTAAAATTCATATACAAAGCTACCTTTAAAATCTAATCTGTAATCAATTCTTGTATGATGAAGCCATTTGAAAATTGCGACTATTTACTTACCTAAAAACAATAGAGCACTAGTCCTCTGAAACTCACTGGAAACAGGTGTACACAACAACATCTACGTGATAGTTGTCAGTTAAAAACATAAATGGTGTCGCTAGCAGTGCTCATGCGAACTGCCAATTGGTGATCAATGCAACTAATAGGTTAAGCTACTATACTTAGTCACGAAAATCTTCGTACAGGTAAAAGAATTCCACACAACAACAAAATAAGTATTCATTTACAAAATGTTGCGATACATTTCAATAACATAAAATGATTAATGACATTTTGTAGATAAAATAAACGATTATCTATTTAAATAAATAAATAATTTTAAAAACACAATTTTTTGACATCACGAAAGTCTTCGTACGCATTGTTCCGCCTTCATTATTATGATTTGCCCATTCTTAATCTTCGGTTCATTTCGTTTAACTTCGGTATATCCTACTCTCTGATTTATTAGACATGTTCATACGCGAAAATTGCGTCCATTTAAAATATCTATTTACAATGAGCGCCCGTAGGAAAGAAACTAGCGAAGAGCTAAGAAATTTAATTATTAAATTCAATAATGAAAGGAAATCTTTGAATACAATATCAAAACTTGTTAGCAAACCACGATCTATAGTGCAATATACAGGTGTCCGGAAATGTCGTGTAGAACGGAGTACCACAGATACCTTGGTCAAAAATATGATGATTTAACCCAACTTATCTATATACAAAGTTGCTTAGTTTAGCAACTAGAAGACTTTAAAAACAATATTTTTCGCGAGTTTTTCTTAAATTACTCGAAAAATCTTTATTGGACTTTATTCATTTTTTGATCATGTGCTTATATCAGCAGGCTACAGTTTTCTGTGGAACACATTCGAATTTTGAAAATTACAGGGTGTTTAAAAACACTCTCGACAAGTTATCCATCCAAATCTTTTTAACCAGCCTGTATAATTTTCTGTCAATTTTTTTCTGAATAGCTATGTTCATTTACAAACTATTTCTTCTCTTATAAAATTTCAGTTGGACAAACGGTTTAGCCATAAAAAAATATTTTCTAAATCCCTGCAAGCCCGAATCGATAAGTTATGGTACCATTAACAAAGTTCAGAATAGCGATTTCTTTTAGTGGTATGAAGTTCTTTCTATAAACCAGATGTTATAGGTTTATAAGTACTTTACTGCTTAAAATATTCAAATTTTCGCCAGGATTTGTGACCATCATCAGGATTTAACCCTGATTGGCCAGCAAGATAACTAGAGATAAGACTTTGTTTATGGGGTGTCATAAAGCAAAAATGCCACGAAACAAGAAAATTGTAAAAATTTTGCACTCTGTATTATTTTTAGCGCTGATGATGGTCATAAGTCTTGCCGAAAATTTGAATATTTTAAGCAATAAAGTACTTCTAAACCTGAAAATTTTGTTTTTTTTTAAAGAACTTCATACTGTTCAAAAAAATTGATACTTTGAACATTGCTAATGGTACCTTAGTTTATCAATTTGGGTTTGTAGGGATTTAGAAAATATTTTCTTGTGGCTAAACTGTTTGCCCAACTGAAATTTTATAAGAACGAAAATAGTTTCTAAATTAATATAGCTATTCAGAAAAAGAATTGACAGAAAATTATACAGGCTGGTTAAAAAGATCTGGATGGATAACTTGTCGCGAGATTGTTTCTAAACACCCTGTATGATTCGAAATTCGAATTTGTTCCACAGAAAGCTGTAGACTGCTAATATAAAGACATGGTTAAAAAATGAATAAAATCTATTAAAGATTTTTCGAGTAATTTAAGAAGAACTCATGAAAAATATGATTCCTGTAGCAGCTAAACTAAGCAACTTTGTATATAGATAAGTTGGGTTAAATCATTATATTTTTGGCCAAGGTATATGTGGTATTCTGTTGTACACGACATTTCCGGACACCCTGTATAATTAAAAAATTCAAAATGAATAATAATGTGAGTAATAAACCTCGCCCTTCGAACTTAAATGCAAGAGACAAACGAAATATTATTCGTAAAATATTAAAAGAACCTATATTGAGTGGTCCAACATTGGCGGCAGAAATGTCGAAAGAAACAGGAAAGGATATCCATCCAGAGTGTATTCGGCGGTTATTGCGAAACCAAGTTTTTAATGGCAGACAAATGCGGAAAAAACCGTTAATCAATCCAACGAATCAAAAGAAACGTGTGGAATTTGCTCGGGAACAAATTAATAAACCTATGGGATTTTGGAACACCGTATTATTTAGCGCCGTATTATTTAAGTCACGCCCTTTAAGGCCCGCCCATAATCGTAATAAACATATATAGGCTTCCACATACGAGGTTCGAATTCTGAATAATATTTTTTTTTTATTTCCATTTTTATTCTTAACGCAATATTTCACTTTATTTTTATAATATTTTGATATTACAAAATATAGTCAATTAAGGACACCCTTTCATTATCCTACTTTTTAATTTCTCTACTTCTGTGTTCAGGAAACTTACAATACTTTTATTGGAATCATTCTTTCCAACTTCTTCTTTACCATTTAAAATGGTATTACGTTTTATAATAAAAATACCCACATAAATAATGTAAAATAATTTATTATATTGCTTACATCTAACTTTACGTATTATCTATGTACATGATATTACATATACACTAGGGATCGATATTATGATTATACTGATAATGATTCAAAGTAGCAAATCAACGTTACTCTTGAGTGATACATAGTTGTATTTTGAAAAACTGCTAATGAAAAGTGATCTTGTGACTGTGGACCAACCGTGAAAATTTCAAAGGGCGCTATGTAAATTGGCGAAGAAATACTTAATATTGCTCTCGACATCTTGACAAAGACAACATTTGTAAGTACGGATGACTTAATACTCATGGACTAAACTGACGAAGAATGTGCTTCCGAATTCGTGTTTCCGTTTGACGCAAATTTATCTCCGGAACTACCGATAAAACAAGTACAGGACGATTATTATATTCCCTTTTATTGCAATGTAACAAAGTTACAAAAAATTGTTTAGTTTCATTATTATTTTATAGAATTTTTATTTTTAAGTTCCACCGATTAGGCAGCCAAACCTACTACTGATAAATTTTTATTATATTTTCGAAATTATTAAACCCCTTGCATAGACCACCCTTTTTCCATTTCATTTCATTTTCCGTAATTAACTAATTAAAGTCAGAGTTTTCAGTTTATCATTTCCCTTGGTTTCTTTTCTATAAAGAAAGTTAAAATCCGACCTTTTCATAAATAAATAAAAGTAAATAAAAATGTTCTAAAAATAGACTTCTACCACGCCGTTTATTAATTTCCTTAATTTTTGACCATATAAAGTCCACATAAATTATTGTACTTGCAATGTATCCCTAATTTAAGATTTGCTCTTCCGCCCAACAGAAGAATTACTTTTGAATAAATAAATCTTGTATGTTAATTGACTGATCTTAATTAGTCACTGCGGAATTAAACCCGTCCGAAATATAAATCTAATCACATTTTGTTATAAACCAATCATAATGATCGTTGAACTATTTTCGCATCCCGCTGATTAGTCATTAACAAGTTATATTAATTAATTCATAATTGTAAGGTTTTTGACAAAAACTTAGTTTATTGAAGTCTTCCGCACTTTTACACGTTTACTATTTATAAAGATGTTAATGCTTCACACTTGTGTTTTACTTTTGTATAATTTCGCTGTTAATTAATAGTCATTAAGTATTAATTTATCAATGCACGTTGTATTTTACTTTTAAGTTTGTATAACTTTTGAAATGTTAATTTTTCGATAAAACTTGTAACTTATGAAATTTAGTATCTTGATCAGAGCCGAACGATAAAGTATGTAAGATTTTAATTACTTGTAATTAATAATTAATTAAGCGTTAATAAGTCGATTTTAACCGTTTAAAAAACGTCATATGGTAAAGATATGCCTAAGATTCATTTTCTGTAAGTTTGAAGCCCCTAGAATAATTAGAACGGCTCGTAATTTGCATTTTTACCATATTTGGTCATAATTTTCTGCGAAAAAGGTCTCTCCCACTCGATTTGAACAAGTTTTCAACCCCGTCGCCTATAAAAGGCCCAAAAATTTCAATTTTATTCTCTTAGTTTTCTGACGCTGTTACTCTGCGCGACCGAACCGTCACGAAATCGTCGAATATCGCACAGATTTTATTTCTCGTAAGTACGCTATTTCTTATTAGTAAAGACTTTGCCTTTTTTTTTTAATTCTCTTATTTTGTCTATTTCTCTTTGCTATACGTTGAGTATTCCTAATTATTTTAAGAAAATCAAAATTTGTTAATTATCAGAAAGTCTCTGCTAATAAAATAAGTTGTGAATCGCGCTAAAGAACATCCCTATTGACCTTTGCAAACTCTTCAGAAGAAAGGATGTTGACGCTTAAAAAGCATAAGAGAATTAAAGAGATGGGAAGAACATCTCAGAAAAGGAGGAACGATTATCGATAAGTATAAATTGATTGACTCTTGGGCGCATGATTGTTTTGTCGACCGTTACGTGCTACCAGCCAATTTACCCACATAAATTTCAATGAAATCTTGCATTAAAAATAAAAATGGAAATAAAAAAAAATGTTATTCAGAATTCGAACTTCGTATGTGGAAGCCTATACATGTTTACTACGATTATGGACGGGCCTTAAAGGGCGTGACTTATCACTGACATACGCTATTCGCAAACTTTAACACCAATTTTCTTACTAACTGCTGAATAGTGCGCCCTAATATTTTATACATTTGTACTATGTACCAATGTCTATCGATTGGTACCACTTTCGTTAACATCGGTGAGGGGCAAGACGTAAGGTCTCCTTGTAAGTGTATGTTCTCATCAACATTAAAAAGTTGTTTACATTTGCTTTTTATGAACCAAAAAAATATTTTATCGTGAGTTATAAGCTGGAGTAATTTGATAATAGACGAACTTTAACGCGAGAAACGTTAAAACAATGTTCCGAACCTAAATACGGTCTTGTTTATTAAATGTCAATATGGCAATTAATGTCAAAATAAATAAATTTTATTCCAAAATTATTGATATTTTGCTTTAAGAATGAACTAATGGATTTATTATTTTTAAAATAGGCAAGATCTTTAATATTTTTCAATACTTTAACATCAAACTTGGATATTTTCAACTGCAAACTTTCCGATTTTAGACAATCAATATTTCTCAAAATTATTGACAAAAAGTGGGCTGGACTAATATCATGTCAAAATAAAGACTTTTAAGAGTTAAAGTGTATTTATTTCCCCAAAGAATGTTTTCCTAGTTCTAACAAATGTAGTTTAGGTGACTTTTTAAATTTCAAATTCATTTTTAATATTGAAATCTTAGAAATTAAGAAAAGCATTTGTTTGTCAAATTTTTTAATCAAAGTTAGAAATTATTATGCATTACTTTAAGCTAGATATTCTAAGCTATATTTTCCCAACAGATTTTATCCAAATTCCTATAAATAATGTCTGGGTAATTTTTGTCAAAAATCCGGTGGTGAGCAGGAATTGTTCACAAACAACCATTGACCATTGTTTGAGTTATCATTTACGTACGATTTATTTTAAAGTGCATTTTGCTCTTTTAAATAAAATTAGATTGTAGTTTGCGTTACTTAACATTTTTTCTTCTTATTCTTAATGTTCTTCTTCAGTGACTTGTCTTAAGAATGCCAAGAATGAAAACGAGGTTTTAATCGCCTTAAATATAAAAGAAATACAACCAATATAAGAAATGGAATTAAAAATAAACGTTTTCTTACAAATAAAAACGTAGTTAACTTCATATCAAAAAACTTCCAAGCTGTAATAGTAATAGGTCTTGTTAATTTCGTTTGGAGGATGTTAAACATCTTTTTAAATTTCTGATCGCATAAATACCAAGGAATTTCATAGATTTGATTCAATAAATCTTCACTCTATACCCAAAAAAGTTTTTCTTTTTAAATTTAAACATTAAACTTAAAAACTTACTTCATCAAACAATTTTTGTCCCAAATACGTCAAACAAAATATTTCAGCGTAACACATTGCTAAATATTCCACTAATCTCAATAATGTTGCAACGTCTGAAGTAACTGCGATAGCGTACATGATAAAAATACAATAAAAAATTCCCAGTAGCATTTCTGGAAGTAATAAAGGCGAGAAAAACGTTTGCGTTTGATCGCAAACGTCCAGAAGGATTTGATAATGTTTTATGCAATCAACAAGTGCACGATTTAAATTGATTTTAAAAGATTTTGTGGAGATGGCTTTTAAAATTTCTTCATTAGTGTTTAAATTTTTTGAATCAAAGTAAAAATTTGATGAATCTAGAAAAGAATTTTTTATATCTTTCGCTTTTTGAGAGTTTAAAGTGTTTTTAAAGTCTTCGATTAAAGACTTTTCAACTCCCTCTTTTAATAATGTCGTGTAGATTAAATTCTTCAGGGTCCAGCCGAATAAAGCGAATTGTTCGGTTATCATTATCGTTGTACACGAAAAGAACATGTCTGAGTTTCCATAAGAAAATACCATGAAATTCTGAGTAACGATTTGTGTAAAATAAGTTAGTTCGTAATAAGGTGTTTGTTTCCAATCGTATGGATACCATAGTGGAAGAGGTAGTATTCTGGAAATTAATAAGGATAAATATATTTCTATTTTAGTTAACTATTTTAAGTTAAAGCTGGCCGAAAAAATGAATGATTTTTTTACTAGTTGAAGATGTAGATGTTTAGAAAAAAAATTCTCATATTTCTTTTACGTAAAATATAAATCGTCACATGCTTAATTAAACTAAACATTTTGGTCTATAATATTCCTTTTTTTGGGAATCATTCAACTAAGTCAAAGGTATTAAACTGGATCCTCGGAACATTTTGGTAACTTCGCCAAAAACTCATTCCAGAGGGTTTGCCGCCATTATGTACCAAAACAAGTCAAATACTGTTTGTCGCCGACTTATTTCGGCTGGAAGGGAGCGTTCTACGAGCAATACGAGGGAGCGCAATGGGATCACCATTGTCTTGGATCATTGCCAACTTTTATATGAAATTATTTGAAGAAGAAGCCTTGAAGAAACGGATGTGAAAGCCAGAACTATGCTTTGATACATAGGCGACACGTTCGTGATTTGGCAACATGGTAAGAAATGTCTCCACGAATTCCTAGGTCATTTAAACTCACAGCACCCCATGATTAAGTTTACCATGAAAACGGTTACCGAGAAACATCTACTATTCCTGGATGCCCTATTCACACGAACCACGCCTGTGGGGATGGGACTTGGCGTATATTGCAAGAAGACGCACACAAACAGATATCTACAGGCGTCCTCACATAAGCATCCACAGCAGAAGAGTTCCGTTATCCGCACTCTTTTCCAGCGAGGAGGAGGAGTATGCAACGGTAAAAATCTGGAAAATGGGGCGCGCTTCTTAAAAAATGCCCTTCAGAAAGGTAACTACTCTCCAAAAGACATACAACAAGTCAACAAGCAACGGAGAAGCGAAGAGAGCACCGAAAGCAACCAACCTGATGAATATGCATGTGTTCCTTATGTTTCAGGTGTGACGGAACAGATTGTGAGGCGACTCAAGAAAAACAACATCGTTATACGATACACAGTACCGTCAACAAAATTTGGAACGTAGTTCCGATAGCTAAGGACAAACTAATCCCATTCACAGGAGCGGGAGTCTATCCGTTATCGTGAACATGCGAGAAGTGTTACGTTTACCAGAAGAGACGTGACATCGAGAGCTGAATCAAAAAACATGAGAGGAACGTCAGACTGAAAAAAAAAAAACATTCTTCGGTTGTCGCGGAACATTGCCACACGGAAGGCAATGACTTAGATTTCGATAAAGTCAAGGTATTAGTTACGTCTAGTAAGTACGCTTGACCAGGGAGACCATACAGAACCATAGGCACAGGAATGGCATTAACAGAGAAGTCGACCTAGAGCTAACCCATACTTGAAAAATGGTGGTAAATCCGACTAAGAAAATATTCTCCCTTCCCACTGGATCCCTACGAAATAAGTAGCAAGTAATCAGTTTTCAATTAGTTTTACACGCATAAATTGTTAACCGCTAACCAATTTCGTCTCTTCGACCTTGTTGCTGAAGAAGGTTGCAACATGGCATCCGAAAAGTCAAACCCTTTTTCAACAGACGCATGGCTAGACCCTAAAGCTCCTAGTTCTAGGTTTAGTGTTAGAATTAGTGCTAATGTTAGTCCTAGTTTTAGTTTTTTTTCCCCAATTTCCTATAATAATGTCTATGGCCGGTATTGATAGTCGTGTTTGTCCATTTCTTAATGGTAGAATCACAACTTAAATGATGTTTACTATTCCATACTGTCCGTTTGAAACCCTATTTAAAATCTTAATTGAAAACATCAACTTAACAGCAATTGGAGATACAGAACCATTTTAAGGTTTTTATCGCATTTATGGTTAATTCAAATTGGTTTCGATAGTAGTTGATAAGGGCAGATTGAGTTTTGATTAACAGGGTAGGTAAGTGAATAAACAGGCATCTAGGCATTTAATTCCAAATATTTTCCAGCAGAGTAAGCATGTAATCGAAGAATTTGGTAAAGGATATAAATGTGGCCATCAGTCATGGAATTTGGAACTTGATTCGCTGCGTAAGAAATGTACAACTTTGGTTCATATGGAAAGCGAAAAGGAAACTCCTTGCTTCTACTGTTCTTTCGGTCATTTTGTATGCTTCTCCCACATGGAGTAGAGCTATAAATTATAAATACTGTTTAAATATGCTTTCCTCAATTAATAAAAGATAGGAATCAGGATATCAACGGTTTCTACGGTGGTTATTGAAGTGTTGGCTCGTCTACCGCCCATTGACTTATTAATTGAGGAAAGATATAACCTATACAGTAGAGGTAAGGAACATAAAAAACTATTTAGAGAAGAACTATTGGAAAAATGGAACAGGAGATGGGATCACGGAAATAAATGGACCAACGTATTAATCAAAGATTTAAAAAAAATGGTTTAAAAGAACATGGGGCGAATTAAATTACTATCTAACACAATTTTTAACGGGGCATGAAATTTTTTATAGTTATTTGTTCAAAATAAAAAAGAAGGAGAATGAATTTTGTTGGTTTTGCGAAGAAATAGATAATACAGAACACACGCTTTTATTTGTAATAACTTTGTCGAGGAAAGAAATATTTGTCGTAATAAAATCGGAAAAAATATAGAAAAAGAAAACATAATAGATATAATGCTAGAAAAGCAAGAGCACTGGAGAGCCGTGGATGAAATGGTGACAAACATCATGAAAGAAAAAAAGGAAAAACACGAAAGAGAACTAAAAAATACAAGAAGAAATGTACAGTAGACCCCGAAAATTACATTTATATGCCATGGAAGTTATACCTTGATGGGTGGTTTCGGAGGCGGAGGGGACAGGGTTTTAGTTGGTCGATGTATCGAGTACATCAAGCCAACACAGGGTGGTCATTGATACGGATCACTTAGATAGTGATTCCGACTACTCGTCTGTCAACAGATTTCCTAAACCCCTCTTAAGAAAATTGGAAAGGTTTATTAATTAGAAATATGTAAGCGAATATTGCTGAATTCTTTTCAATTTAAAATGTGATTTGTGGACTTCTTTACATGTATCTGTGTAACAATAAACACCAATATTCATTTTAATCTAAAAGGTAAAAAATATATTTTCGTAAAAGAATTTTAGTATTTCGTAATTTACTGCTTCTTTCTAATAAAATTTTTCCAATGGAATTTTGCTGTTCGTAACATTTTACCATTCTCTGGATTTGGACCATGAGTTAAGGGTAAATCGCAGTGGTACATGTCAATGTTTCAATCAAATGAAGTGCATTATTAGACATGTACAACTGCAATTAAGTGTATCCAATGGTTGAGCTTGATATCCTAATTCAGAAAATTAAAATACTGTACATTGTACGAGTATTTTTTCACACGTTACGAAAATAAAAGTTATTAATTTTAACTAAACTTGAAATCAAAGAATCAATTCGTCATTTTTCTAATCATTAACCAATGAATTGATGTTTAAATTGCGACTATTAAATGGTATCGTTCTTGAATCCGAAATGAAGTGGTAATTAAGGATATGGTAAATGCAGTTTTAAGTTAGTGTAGTTAGCCTGTTTAATTATAATTTAACTATTATTATACTTATTTACCTTCCAACATTACGAATAACAAAAAGTGGTAACAACGCCATAAATTGTCCGGTAAAAAATACACTAAAGCTCCAAACGATAACGAAAATCTTAGTAACTTTATCTGATCTTTTAAGACTTTTTTCTTCAAATCCGGTCGAAGTTTCACGTTTAAATTTTTGATTAATCGTATTCACAACTTTCTCCAAGTTATCTTCGCAGAGATAAAAATAATTCGTACGGAAAATCGCCGAGAAAAAAATGATAATCGTCATTATTTCAACTGCCATTTTATCAATTTCAATGCTTCCCTGTTTTAACATATTTACGCCAGTTAAAATCAAACCAGAAAACATAGCGATGTTGCAAAGAACTCTCAGGGATTTGTAAAAGTATCTTGAATATTTCGGAGCGTTTTGATCTAATTTATACATTCCCATTGTTATTCTAGAAACGATTAAATTGTACTTTAGATAATAAACCATTTTTTGTTTGAATTAGGTTAAAGTTTAAGACTAAAAGCGATAACTTGGAAGCTTTATATAGTCTGGTTTTAACTTGATAAATAATTTAATAACATTTTTTTGCAAGAATACAAAGAGTTTAAAGTGAAAAAGGTGAAGAAACGTGTAATTATTGAGGTACATTTTATAATTACTACCTATTTTTAATTATAGGCTACAATTCACAAATTATAGTGTCGATCTTCTTAGAAATTATTAATTTTGTAACTTGTCGGAAGAATATTACGTATGAGAAAAAAGTTTTGATGTTTTAGAATACAAATAATTTAATCTAATAAATCAATGAAGGTTAACTAAGAAAATTAGAAAAAAACTTGTTTTTAACTTTTATAACCTAATCAAACAATTTTCACATTAATGTAAACAAATAAATCTATACAATTCCTATATCTTGAATAAAAATTGATCCTGGACGATTTCCTAAACTTTAACTTTTTTGTGGAGGTTTAGAAAAACATTTTCAAAAATATAACCTAACGTATTAACTTGAAACTAGATATTATATTAAAGTTATAACTTTTAAACGTCAAATTTTAATATAAATGAAAGAAAATTCCACTTTTAGAAAATCGCCTAATTTTTAAAGTGTTAAAAATTTCAACTGGGGGCATTAAGTTGTATTTTCTTTTCTAAGGGAAGAATTAAAAGTTGTAAAAAAATTATCTTCGACAAAATCAAAGATTGCGTTTTTAAATTAAAAGTTTTAGTTTGACAGTGTTCATTTTAATTTAAAACGCTCAAATTTTACAAACTGACGGTGTTTGTACATATATTGAAAAGTTAAAAATGCCGCGATCAAAAACACACAAAGAAAATTGCGGTGGAAAAGTTTTATTTCCACATACAGATAACTTAGAGAGACACTTAAAATCAGTACATCCCGGATTGTACTCAAAATATATTCAGCAAAAAAAATGATTTCAAAAATAAACACAATACAATAAAAGCAAAAATATCAACCAAGGACCTAAACAAAGCTAATATTGAATTAGCAATAGTGGAATTATTAACAAAAAATGGACGGCCATTGCGTATGACAAAAGATCGTGCTTTCAAAATACTGGTACAACCCGTTTTCGAAGCATTGAATATAAATGTAAATGAACACAACATACATGAACGAATAATAGCGTTTTCCCAAAAGCTGAAAGAAGAGATAATTCAAGACTTAAATGGAAAATTATTATATTTGAAAATTGACTCAGCAACAAGACAAGGCTTAAGTGTACTGTCACACAAGCAAATATTTAAAATCTATTGTATTAGATGTTTTGAAAGAATACGCAATTGATATAAATCAAATTTTGACTATAACCACAGTTAATGGCGCTAATATGCTTAAAGCAGTAAACGATTTGAACGCAGATGTACAAAATTGTTTAGAAGAGTAAAACATTAATAATAATTGGTCCGAAGACAGGATGGAATCCATCGTATCAAATATTTATTCAAATAATATAACTAATGTCCGTTGTGGTGCACATACTTTACAACTTTGTGTACAGGGTGGTCAAATAAGAATGCAGAGTGCTGTATCTCGGAAACTATTCATCGTAGAGACTTGCGGTAAAAAAATTGATAGCTAAAGTGACCACGAGAAAATGCTGGAAATTATTTTCAAGTTCCTAAGATAGCCGTCAGGGGGCGTAATCGCCATCTTAAGTTACAAAATGTGGGTTTTCTCGGAATTCCGCTATATTAAGATAACACAGAAATATGTGCATTTTGAACTGGAGATAAGTATCAATTTTTTTTATTAAAAACTTTTTTCCGTAACTTCAAAAATAAAGTGGTGGAGAGCGTTCAAAAGTGCTTGTAAACAAATGCCCATAATTTCAAAATGGCTGAACGGAATTTAATAAACTTGGTGTCGTTGAAAAGAGCTTTTCTTGGACTATGAATCCTACCGTTTTGGTGGTGATTGTAAATTCACATGTCGCCGTTAGATGGCGTTTTCGAGATTTTTTTAGAAATTTCGAATTTTCTTCGAAAAGTTAAATGGAACGGTATCACTTTCTCTTCACGGAAAAATAGTATAATAAAGCCCAAACAAGCTAGTGAAAACCGCACGTCGAAATTGTATTCCTAACCTAAGATATTGGTGAAAAACCATTCATCATAAAACTGAACGGATTTCGCCCGGTTTTTATTCTGTTTTTCCAAAAATAACAAAAGAATAGTATATTCAAAAATTTGTACCGTGGATTTTGAGAAGCTCAAGAAAAAACACTTCATTTTTGCCAAGACAACTCATGAATTAGTCGATTTTCCAAATATAATAACGAAATCTGAAAATAGTTGTTTTACATGGGTAACCTGATTTTCTTTTAGACAATTATGAATTATAAAAAATATAAATAGATCAATCGTCATCAGTTTACCACTTTTAGGGTATCCCTTTATCACTTTAAGGTTTTGACGTTTTTATAGAATAGGGTAAAACGTAGTAGATCGTGGGTAAAAATGAAAAGAGAAAAAACAAATGGCTAACGACACAAGAACAATCTAACATCGTAATCGAACAATTCTTTACAAATAAAAACAGTTGTTGCTTGTTTAAATTTGTGGTTATTTCTTCAATATGCCAAATTTTCGTTTGTAATTTGAAGCATTTTGTGGTTTAAAGTTAAATTTGGTTTTATAATGTAAAGTTATTTATATTCCCTTCTCGCCACCTTCTATTGTTTTTGTCCAATAAGAAGCAAAAATGTAGCATATCGAAAAAGTAAACACCATTACGGATACGTAACAACTGTGTGTCCAAAGACAAGAAACCCACCCACAAGAAACTTTTAAAGCTATTGTAACGGTTTCGTTTTCTTGGTTCGCTTTCTGGTGATATTTCGTTTTATTTGAAGGTCGTTGGTATAGGGGTGTCATCTATTATCGATTATTCGAGTTTCGACGTTTGGTTCCGATCTAACTTCAGAGCAGGTTTGGCGTGCTCGTCCTCTTTTGGCTTCGTGATTTGGTAGTACGAAGACGTGTTTTGAGCTCCGAGTTGGAAAACGTGGTCATTTATTAAAAGAATCATTATCATAGAAGTTTGGTTTCCAAGATTGTTTGGATAAGATTCTTTATCGTCGTTGGACGGATTTATTGACCGGTTTAATCATCGATTGTATCGATTTTCGGAGATATTTCCGGATATATTTTCTCGGAGTCTCAGACTTCTTTAGGCCGCTTAAGATCGTAAGGTATGTCTTCCTTTTTCTTTATTTGTGGTGTTAGACGGTAATATTTCTTTTCCTTAGGCCTTTATTTTTGGATATCCCTTAAGTCTAGGATTTGTTGTATGAACTAGACCGGGATTGGAACTACGTCGAAACTAATTCTCCATCTGTTCCTTATTGCGTCTCGACCTTGGAGCGACCTTAGCCCTGTTGGTTCGACTTTTGGTCTTCGCACAAAATTTGGACACCTACCACGACTTCAATCAACTTCACCAACACAGGATTTATAGCAGATAAGCGAACTTAACCTATTTCTATTCTCCCCGGAAAGATTAAGAAAATTACCTTAACTAATTTAATTATCGAAACTTGAATTGTTGCTACATTTTGTTTTTTATTGTTTTGAACTTTATTTAAGATTTTGTTTGTTCCTGTCGAAACGCATATTTTTCTATAATTTTCAGTAATTTAATATTTAAAATAACTTTCTTTAATTTTATTGTGTAACTTAATCGCAAGATTTTCTTTTTAATTTTATTTCGGAACCGGTTGAGTATTTTTATTTATAGATTTCGAACTGCGACAGTAGCTACTCTCGGGTTTAACGCGTTCGCGGTTGTTAATTTTGTTTCTATTATTTTGTTTTTTTGGTGCTTATTACGGGCACTTTTGTTCATTTTAGGGTGTTTGCGATTGGGATTTCCCACACTTTTTTATTATTATTATTGGTATAATTTTATGCCACAGACAGGAACTACTCATAACATATATATTTGGCATCATAAAATAAACCTAATTATTTACGTTATCTGTGTGTTTGAATGTTTCTTTGCTGATTTCGGACTTAATTGGTGTGTGGCGAGAGAACGTTTGGTAGGTATTTTGGTAAGTCCGTGGCGCCCTTATTTTCTAAAATCGAACCCCCCCCGTCTCCACTGTTTCAAAGCTAGCTGGAGCCCAAAACCTGCTGAACCTCGCGGTGTTATTTTTGTATTGGTTGATTCCGGCGCTACACTATATTTAATGACCCCTTAAGTGTTCAAATTATAAAAATATACTCTAAAAGTAGTAAATTGATTTGATATTTTTTATGATTTCTAATTGTCTAAAAGAAAATCGGGTTACTCATGTAAAACAGCCATTTTCGGATTTCTTTATCAAATTTAGAAAAAATCGACTAATTCACATAACGCCTTGACAAAAATGAAGTGTTTTTTCTTGAAGTTCTCAAAATCCACAGCAAAAATTTTAGAATACAGCATTCTTTTGTTATTTTTGAAAAAAAAAGAATAAAAAACCGGGAGAAATCTGTTCAGTTTTATGAAGACGTAATCTGGACAAACTTGCTTCTATTAGAGCAATCTTTAATATGTTCATTGAAAATTCTCTGAGTGTCTACACCCCTAGCGAATATGTTATTATAGATGATAAGTTAGAGGCATTTAGAGGACGCTGTAGCTTTCGACAGTTTATTCCAAGTAAGCCTGCCAAGAACGGCATAAAGATATTCGCGCTAGTAAATGCACGAACATTTTATGTAATGAATCAGAAGGTTTATGTGGGAAAACAGCTACCTGCTCCCTTTCACATGAGTAGCAAACCAGAGGATATTGTGATGAGACATAGTAAACCTTTATGCAAATCTGGACAAAATATAACCTTTGATAATTGGTTTACAAGTTATCCGCTTGTAATAAGACTTTTGCATGAATACATATTAACATCTGTAGGCACTTTACGAAAAAATAAAAGGGAAATTCCTAGCCAATTCTAGCAAACAAAAAGCCGACCAGAGAAGAGTTCTGTGTTCGCATTTCAAAGGGATGTCACTCTGGTTTCTTATATACCTAAAAAAATTACATCATTCCGATGAGATTGATAAAACAACCGGGACTGAGCGTAAACCAGAAATTATAACGTTTTATAATTTGACAAAGGGAGGCGTCGACGTTGTTGACGAACTCTCAAGTAATTACAATGTTGCTCGAAATAGTCGCAGGTGGCCTCTTACAGTATTTTTTTCATTGCTAAACACGGCATTAATCAATGCTTTTGTTATATACAGAGTGTCTCCGAAATGCGTGTACAACGTAAGACCACAGATTCCTTGACTCAAAATAGGTTGATTTAAGTTAACTTATCTATATCCAAAGTTGCTTCGTTTCGCCGCCAGAAGGCTTTAAAAATAATATTTTTCATGAGTTTTTCTTAAATTACTCGAAAAGTTTGTATTACATTTTATTCATTTCTTGTCTATGTCTTTATATTACCTGACTACAGCTTGCTGTAGAACAAATTCGAATTTCCAAACATACAGGGCGTTTACAAACACTCTCACCACAAGTTATTCATCCAAATCTTTTAACCATCCTGTATAATTTTCTATCAATTCTTTTTCTGAATAGCTACATTAACTTAGACATTATTTTCTCTCTTATAAAATTTCAGTTGGGCAAACGGTTTAGCCACTAAAAAACATTTTCTAAGTCCCAGCAAGTTCAAGTCTGTAAGTTAAGGTAACATTAACCCAGTTCAAAGTAGTGATCTCTTCACAGGATATGCAGCTCTTTCAAGAAAATCACATTTTAGAGGGTTGGTAGTAGTTTTTACTCAAAATGTGGCCAGGATTTGTAACCATCGTCAGGGCAAAAATAATAAAATGTGCAAAATTTTTACTGTTTGCTCTTTTCGTTGCCTTTTTGCTTTTATGATACCCAATAAACAAAATCAGAAAGTGTTAGGCTTACTGATCTTGCTGACCAGTTTACAGGAGCATGATTTCCTCTTTATTTCCTTCGATTCTACAGTAGAATCTGCATAATACGGGCTAAACCCTGATAACGTGCACAAATGCTGGCGAAAATTTAAAAATTTGAAGCAATAAACTAATTCTAAACCTATAACATGTGGTTTTCTTGAAAGATCTTCATATCCCGTGAAGAAATTTGTATTTTGAATTTTGTTAATGTTACCTTAATTTACCGTTTTGGGCTTGTAGGCATTTAGAAAATCTTCTTTTGTGCCTAAACCGTTTGCCCAACTCAAATTTTGTAAGAGAGAAAATAATTTGTAAATGAATATAGCTATTCAGAAAAAGAATTGTTAGAAATTATACAGGGTGGTTAAAAAGATTTGGATGAATAACTTGCGGTAAGAGTGTTTCTAAACACTCTGTATGTTGCGAAATTCGTATTTGTTCCACAGAAAGCTGTGCCCAGCTGATGTAAAGACGTGGTCAAAAACTGAATAAAATCTAATGAAGGTTTTTCGAATAATTTAAGAAAAACGCACGGAAAATATAATTTTTAAAGCCCTCTGGCGACGGAACGAAGCAACTTTGCATATAGATGAGTTAAGGGGTTAGACCACTCTAGAATTTTCAAAAAATCGAATTTTTGTTTTTTGCGCTAAAAAGTGCCTTATGGTCTTAAAAATAAGATGCAATGTCAGTTATGAGTGGGAACAGTTTTTAAATGCCCGTATTTTGATTCTGAATGTTGTCCGATAACGTGTGCTGAGTACAGGTTAAACAAACTTTAAATGCGTTTTTCTCTAAATCACTTTTCTTGAAACTGCCGGAAACATAACTCATACAATTCTTTACCGATTTACTTGAAATTTTAACTGCACCTTCCAAGTAGCATTATCTAGAGAAAGACGTAGGATTTTTTTGATATCAAATGTAGTTCTTTAACTATAAACAATTTAGTAGATATTTTTTTAGGCTAAAACGCAAAGTTTTTGTAATATGCCCACCATTTCTGCAAAAAAATAACTAAAAAGAAATCCCTACGTCTTTGTCTAGCTTTTGAGTTGTAAAAACTAAATACCTTTTCGTTTTTGCTTTAGATTGAAAATTGTAGGTAAAATCGTTCCGGCCGCGGACCCCTTAACGCTTAACAAGGTTTTCATCAAGCAGTTACATCGCGTTCATTTTTTATGTTAATTATTTAGCAAAATATATTTCTTATTCCTAAATGTATGTACAACAAAGATATATAAACAATTTTTCCACAGCTCTTATTGTTTTCTCGGAAAAATATGGGGAAATTACGTTAATTTTCCACGGTCTAAAGTGGTCTAACCCCTTAACTTAAATCGACCTATTTTGAGCCAAGGAATCTGTGGTCTTACGTTGTACACGCATTTCGGATACACCCTGTATACTTTAAATGTAGGAAGTGAGATAAGACGACGTCATTTTATTAAATTATTTGTCCAGGATTTAGTATCAGAGCAGCTCAAACGTAGACAAGATAATCCACGATTACCTGTTAATCTCAAGAGAAAAATTTCGGAAGTATTGGGTATTGCTATTAACGAAACTAATAAAAGGAACTGTGAACAGCCTGGCAAAAAACAAATCAAATCTCAAAGATGTGCAATATGTGAACGTAATAAAGATCGAAAATCTTTTTACAATTTATTCAGTGTAGTAAAGTTGTATGTTTAGAACATTCTGTGATTACGTGTGACACTTGTGTTTCTAATAAAGAGGCTTAGTATTGACAGTATTTTAATTATTTTACTCCTATCGCTTTTTTTTAAGAATTGGTCAAGTTCTTGTTAGATAATAATCCCATACCCCACCGTACCACTTATGAAACAACTACTCACCGTACCGACGCCGGGCTAAATCCGTTTACAATATTACTTTTAAGTTACAGTCAGAGCAACTATGTTTCACTAAATTGTATGTTATCATAATGGACATAATATTTCAAGTTCAAAGTCTATCATCTAATGAAACGGCACTAAAACTTATAGATGCATTGAATAATGGCAAACGAAAACTATTTGACATGATATTGTTCAATACAACTGTCTTTTTAGATCCCCGTGTAAACATTTGTATGGATTCCAATAAAAATCACAAAAACCAAAAGCAAAGAGTATATGCTTTACGTGCATAAACGGGTTAATTCTTTTGCAGGTCTTATTTTCATCTTAACATAATGATTGAAATTAATATTACTCTAATAATAATTTTTATATTTTTGGCTTATGTACGAACGGTAATCAAGATTACCACTGAATTCTGATATTATAGATTTTTGGTATATTAAAAACAATATATCCATTATAGCTGACATAACATTAGCTATACCATCTACACAAGTTAGTGTAGAACGCTTGTTTTCATCTTTAAAATATATTTTATCTGATCAACGCAATAAATTAAGAGCATCGAATTTAGAACATATATTATTAGTTAAATTTAACGGAACATTTAATTATGAAGATTAATTTAAATTATTAATTCTATGTTAATTGAAGAGTTAATTAATTAATCTCAAATTTTAAAGTAAATTAATTGCGAAGTACACTAAACGAATCGAATTTTTTAGTGTATTTGGAATGTGTACGGTTAGCGATCGCATTCCAAATACTCTGCGTAGGGAATGTGTATGCAATTTCGAACGCTATCATTGCGTTTGCGAATGTGTACACAAATACCACGAAGTGATGTATGGAATGTCTGCGCTTCGACGTACGGCACGTTTAACGTACAAATTGCGTTTCTTTTCGTACCTTAGTTTTAATTGCAAAAGTTTCATTTCAATTTGGGTGGTATTATATTAATCATAAAATAGTCTTAAAAGTATACATGAAGCGTTTTCAGGAATTAATATATTTGAAATTTTTTAGGATATAAAAACTTAAAATATTTTAAGTTAACGTATAAAAATTTGAACGTTTATATGTTAAGTTACAAAAATTTATAGAAAGGATTCTTTCTAAACCTCTACAAAATACGTCGGAGTTAAAATTTAAAGAATCGTCCACACTGACTTTTTTAGATGATACCTTTTTAAGTTCAAATTGGGACTAGTCAAAATGAAGTTGAAGCTCAGTCAATTTCAATTGAAGAAGGATGAAACAAAAGGATCATATATTCATTTAATTGAATCTAGTAACACTACGGGCCTCATACATCATGAAATTCAAAACAATACTTTTCATAGAACCTGAAGCCAACGTCTCCGCCCAACGCATATACGAAGAACCTGTGGTATTAGTGCCAAATAATAATACTGCATACCACGATTCAATTGAGGTCTCCAAAGGAGTAGTATGGACAGTTTTCAAAGCTGGAGTAAAAAGAGGTTTGGCTGGCGAGATTCATACAAATCTCAGTGGGGAAAAGGGAGTGGCATTTGAAGAATGTTATATTCTAATATTAAATTTTATTTTTTATATTAAATTTTGCTGTTTATTTTTAAAACTAAATATCAAAATAATTTACTAATACTAAATAACTATTAAAATTTGTCTCTTTTATATATAAATATAACATTTCCAATTTGAGATTGGATAGTCCCATTTTAAAATTGATTATTCCTAACATGAAATTGATTATTCTCAATTTCGAAATAAGGTATAGGATGTCTACTGTAAATAAAAAATTTCATATTAAAGTATAAAATTTTCGAGAAAAACTTTTTCATTGCGTTTACGTTTTCACCTGACCTGAAAACGTCAAAACTGAAATAAAAAAATACCACAATTTATTTAAAAGAATTGCAAAACATTTTTTTGACATTTATCTATTAATTTATAGATTATAACATTTATTTTAAGAAGACATAAAAGTTTATATTCGTCACGTTATAAAAATGTTGACAATTGGTTTTCTAAACCTCTATAAAAATCTTAAACTTGAATTTGAAATAATCGTCTTTATTTTTAGGATTCAAGAAAAGATTTTTAGGAACATTATAGAGTAGAATGTTTTCTTTAATTTAATATATAAAAATTTGTATGTAAGGTCTTAAAAGTTTTGGAGAAATTTTTTTTTTCAAACTTTCTACATTTTCATAAGGTAGAAATAACGTCTCACTTTATTTTTATTTATACTGTACATTATTTTAATTCTTCTAATTAAACATAAGGGTTTGGAAATCAATAAAATTCTTGTAATACCATTTACCCTCTTTATTAATTTAATTAACAATTGTAATAAAATCCAAGTCTTTAATTAACGACTGTCTTTTCCTTCCCTCTTCCTTTGAAAGCTATTAATTTCCATTGTAAGTTATTAACTTCCTTTATGAGATATTATTTACCTTTGTAATTATGAAATTATACTTCACCATTAATTTAAATTATTGAGAAGATTAAAATTCAGACGTACAAATCAAACAGAATGAGTTATTGAGTAGTAATTTAATTATAAACTCCCAAGGGCTTTATAAAGACGGTTTTAAGACTTTTAGGACATAAGAACTGTTTAAAGGTGTTTCAAAAATGAAATTCTTGTACTATAATTTAAAATTGATGAATCTTGGATCTATGATTCCACTTGATAAAGAATCTACTTTTATTAGAAAATTTATTTTTTATTTTATAAGAGTTGTGTGTTTAAGTTTTGTTTGTTGGTCGGCTTTAATATCGAATTTTTATTTCTTTAACATCGACAATTCAACTGAAGCTCTGTTAAAATTTACTAACAGTGGTAAGTAATCAAAATAAATTACGTAATGAAGGTCATTGAGTAATTAATTCTTCTTTTTAATTTTAGTTGTCTATGTTGCGGTAATAATTAGAATGGTTTTGTATTATTTATTTGATTATAAAGCGTTAACAATTATACAAGTTATAAATGAGAAATTTAAACTTACTTCTAACACGGATCTAGAAGAGATTTCTATTAACAGCTTATTAAGCGTGGCTAACTTCGTCGCTTCAACTCAAACCTTATCTTCGTGTGTTGCTGGAGTAGCTTTTGCCATTGTTCCAATAATTTATAAGTAAGAAAATTGATTTAATTTTATTATAAAAGGACTTGATAAAAAACTTAACGAATTATACTACAACACTTTTGTGATATTACTGCTTTATACCCTATTAAAATTCGAAATTTTAGCTTACAATATCTACTTATAGTACATAACGATTTATGGTGGGTTATAAACATTTTGAGAAAAAAAAGTTCTTAATCTCTACCTTTCAACTTGGTCGTAAGGATTTCAGAAGTGGAAATGTAAAAAATCTATATGTTAAATGTTGCAAAGGATTACCAGTGGATGTATGTAGGTTTTGGGCTTAATTCCAAATTGGTAGACTGATATTTTGTTCTGAATTGCGTTGATCAAACGGGTGTTAACGATCTTTCCTAGGACTTCTCCAATAGTTTGTGCTGGGTTTAGGAATGCTTATTAACGTGCCTGTTATCCAGATTGCCGGGAAATTACTAATCCGTAAGCAGTAGTTAAAACTTTTAGTAATGAAACTGCATATTGTGATTTAGTTTTTTTAATAAGGATTTCATTTTCAAATCAATTCCAAGGGTAGTAATGTTGCCTCTGTGCTGACGGAAGAAATATTATTTTTTATTACTATCCATAGATGGGTCTGGCATCGAGCCATTAGTAAATAAAATCTGCTGATGCTAATCATTAACTATGTCTTAATTTGTTTTATTAAATATATTGTCTTCTGGTGTAAATGTCTTTTGTGAATGTTATAGATTATGGTCGATACCATCCCCGTTTCCTTATATTTGGTGATTTGGAATGTTTTTTAGTAAATTTTTCCCTGATGATGTTTAAGTTCTGCACATACCTCCAGCCACTTGCCTAACTGTCTTTTAATTCCATTTACTACTTTGTTATTCTACCGTACGTTGTCGAATTTTTGTCCTGTTTTATCGCCTATGTGGTTTCTGTTTCTTGTGTATTACGCTGACAATAAATCTTGGAAGCTTGTGGTGTCGGTGGCTACAAAATTTTGGGAGAAGCCCGAAATTGGATAATATTAAAAATTGTGAAATTTATTCCGATTAAATCAGGTTTTTTGAGGAAAGGTTATAATGTCAGGTTATATTGCTATGTTTATTTTAAAATTTTGACCTATTAAGTGACTGATTAACTGACAAAATCAAAATGCAACATACTCTAAAAAATGTTCGGTGTCCCAAGATTTTATTTGAAATCTCTGTTCATAAGCTTTGCTCCTGTTCGATTCATTTCATACTTTCTCATTTCCGCCACTTGTCTAGGTAGAATGTCACACCGTATATTGAAAATAATCCTGGGATGATCTACGTAATTTATTACGTTGTCAAGGTTTCTTGTGTGCAATAATACGTCAGGAGTCGTATCTTCTGATGGTTAGATTAAAGTCTCCCATTATGACTGAATATTTAAACTGAGTAACTTTCAGAAATATATGCCATTCTGGAAATTGATAAGGATTGATGAGGAGGGATGTTATCTAGGAGATTTAAAGTTTAGTCATTCTTTGAGTAGATTGTTTACAGAGGGAAGGAAAGTGGTTATTTTAAGAAAGAGCCTACATTTTTCTTTTGTGATTCAAGCAAAGATTTTTTAGGAAGTAATAGTTTAGGATACCCAGTTTAATGTAGCCTTTAAGAATATATAGGGTAGGTAATAAATATTTAGGGATTTTTTTTTCTTAACGTCTACATTTTGAACTTGGTTGAAATTTTAAATGCGCCTAAACTTTACCTTTAGGGTTTAAGAAAACATCTTGTGGGAATTCTTAGATTAACTCCTTGAATGACGATTTCTCTCGAATATAATGCAATTATGGCGGGCCAGACTCGTCATTGCATGTCAAGGGGTTAAAATCTGATTTACTATTGGTACCAAAAGTCAAGTCAGTAAACTTTCGGATGCTCGTAGTCCGAAAATTTTCGTCGAAAAGAATCGGGGCAAAGACTGTCAGAATGACCATTTCTTTCATTCAAAAATAAAAATTGAGCGGATTTTCAGCTTATCACCCGGACGCTCTAATGGTGTCTGCCGAGAATCATATGAAGAGGCAGAGCTAAAGCAGAAGATTTTTGGGGCGAGGAATCGCTATCTGCGCGAGATACAAAATCTCTATTCAACACAAAATAATTGTTTATTATTACTCAACAATCGGAAAATGAGCATATTCATAGAAATTGGATAGTATGAATTTTCCACTACCTCCTGGTGTCCATCTCGCTAAGATGCGACCAGCCGTTCTCGAGATTGACTATTTCGGAAATTGAATTCTTTGGCGAAAATAGACGGAATTTTTCAAAAAGAAAAACATACATTTCTATAAAACGCCCGAATTTTTTTCTTCAGCGGATTCCGAGAAAAAAAATCCAAAGGTTGCGTTCTCCACGGACCGGTTAAAAAACCGGTCCTTTCTTCATTTAACTCGCGATATTCCTTAAACCACGGGATCTACGACTTTGAATTCTGGATATGTTATGCAAAAATTACCACCAATTATAACAGTCTTTACACCGATTTTTTTCGGCAAAAACTTCCGGAGTACGAGCACCCGAAATTTTACCGACTTGACTTTTGGAACGGAGAGCAGTATAATAAGTGCAAACTTATAGGTTAGGTTATGGGAATTTTGAGAATTCTTTTTCCTAACTCCTACATTTTTAAATTGGTTGTAAGATCACCAAAATTAAAAATTTTAAAAAATCGCCTACACTATACTTGTAAGATTCAAGAAGACTTCGGAATTCTGTGAAGTAGAAAGTTTAGCTTGATGCGATATGTAAACAATGATGGGATAGGTTATAAAAATTTCGTGAACAAAATTTTTTTCGGTAGTCAGAAGCTTAAAATCGAAATTTTGAGAAATCACATAGACTTTATTGTAATATAAAATGTATAGGTTAGGCTATAACAATTCTGAGAAAAGAACATTAGCTCAGCCTCTTGTGCAATTCTAGATAAATTACTAGAGTAGTCATGTTAATAAAACGTTAAATTCCAGAAAAGAACCAATTTCTTTATGGTACCCATACGACGCAAATTCTTCACCATTTTACGAAATATCACATACCTACCAATTCATTTGCCAATTTATTATCTGCTATTATTATAATATAGCTGACGCTTTTTATATTTGTGTCGTTTTGGCTACAGCTGGACAATTTAAAATTGTAGGTACGTGAAACGTAACCAAAAAACTTAATAAAACAACCAATTTCTTTAACAAATTCTTTTAAAGCCAGGCTGGGAAATGGAGAATGTCGTCTACACAAGTCTAATTTCGTCGGGATTCGACAAAAAAATCGTCAAAAAATTCAAAGATAATTTACCCAAATCGAAAGAAATCCAAAAAGACGAAGAATTCTTGGATATTTATCAATTTATGCAATCCAACGAGTTTTATAAACAAGTCAAATCGAAAATGATCCATATTATTAAGTATCATAAAGACGTTTTAAATTTATGCGATTATTTAGAAGATTTTCTATCGATCGCGTTACTCTTAATGTTTTTAAGCATTTTGGGAAATTCGGTTTTTATTATGTTTGGTTTAAGTGTGGTAATTAATTTATTTTTGTTAAAAGGATCAATTTTTTAGACATAATTTTCATTTTTTATAGACAACTTCTTTAGAAAGTCGAATTCAAATGGTTACTTATTTTATTGCATCAGCTATTCAAAGTTTTCTTGCGGCTTATATATCCGATTACCTTCTACAAGAGGTATATTCTTTCTAATTTTTAAATAATTTAAATAACTAAAGAAAAATTCTTTTAGAGTGGAAAACTCCAATTTTCGGTTTACTCAACCCCTTGGTATCTTTGCCCAAAGCAAACTAAAGCCTTATTTTTATTCACTCACTTACGACTACAAAGAGACTTTGGAATTTCCCTCGGAAAATTTACCACATACGACTTGAGCGCTTACAGCTGGGTAATAATAATTGTTGATGTAACTAGTCTTGTAATAAACGTTTTTAGGTCATCAAGACGTCGTTTAGTTGCTATACGGTCCTTAGAAATCGAAGGGAAGAGGATTAAGTTTTAATAACTTAATGATATTTGATTAAAATAATTGTTAAAGGATTACGGAATAGAATTTTAGACCCCTGATATATTATTAATTGAACTAAAAGTGTTAATTTTAGGTATATAAAGGTTGCAAACCAAGAATTTTGTTTTTTTATCGAGAAATCTTTCGCTCAATTGATATAATTTTTAAACGGCTCTATTTGAAGACTTGAAGTAAATAAGGGGCTAAGTGCCAAAAAAATTATTTTTAGTTATGATATAAAAACTTTGTAAAACGTAAAATATTGTTAATAGATGCGTCACATTACGGCTGGAAATTAAAGCATTTGGCGGTGCATTTTTGCATAGCCCGTTATGTAGGTTAAAGACGATGGCATCTAGTCCACTTTAAGCGAATAAAACTAATTTCAGATTTTTTGGCACTTAGCCCGTTATTTACTTCAGGTCTTCATTTGTTTTTATTACTGTTTTTTATTCAATAAATACTCTTTTTATCTGTAATAATATTTGTTGGCGTTTTACTTCGAATCGGTTATTATGACATCAACGATAAAATCGTCTTAAAAATCTTAAGGTCACGTTAAACACAGAATCAACTTGAAATGACCTCTAATAATCAGTGGAGCTTCTTTCACGATCATTTGTAAATGTCGCCATATGCAATATTTTGACGAAGCAATGAGTTTCGGTCTGCGATACCGAAATAGGTGGTCGTGCCTTCCCCGACCAGCGTGTAGACCAGTGTTGCCACCTCTACCGAATTTTCGGTAGATTTACCGATTTTCACCCTAGTTGACGATCTACCGAAATAAGATCGAATTATACCAAATTTTAAGTTTCAAAGAATGTATGTAAAAATGTAACAAATGTTGAAAACTTATGCCATCATTATATTTATATTCACGTAGTAATTCAACGTGCGTTAGTTGGTGAATTAGAAAAAAAATCAGTTTTGTGAATGAAATGATATATAAGGGATCCCACCATCTGTTAGCAAACTCTGAACTATTGTACGCCAAACTACTATGAGAATCTTGAATTTAAATACAATGTCTGCCATCTATGCACAAGTAAATAAAACATTTATCTCTTGGAGATTCCCTAAACGCTTTTATGTAAAATCCCTTATTATATGAGTTTCACGAAAAGTAAAAGAAGGGGAAACATTGACGCGAACTATTCATTTAATGCAGAGGTGGGCAAACAGTCGATCGCGATCGACCAGTCGAAATTTATTTACACTCAACAATAAATTTATCCACGAAAGGATTAAATAATTAAACACAGTCTCCCCCAAACAAACTTTCAATCGGGAAAATCCAGAACAAATAATCACAGATTAGGAATCGCTCTCTTTTTTATTAATAAAATCCAAACTGCTATCAATGACAGATTAGAATTTAAAAGTTTAAATCATAAATATGCGCGGGAATTTGTATCGACCAATCACAGCGAAGCGACTGCAGCGCCATCTAGTGGCGAAACAAGGAACTAAATCCATAACCCCCAAAATACAACGACTCTTCCAACTGATTTTCTGTAAGTAAATAACGTTTGCACACTTTCTTTTTTATTTTATCGTAATCTTGACATGATTTTCTATGTACTAGTTAGAAAATCAGCCGATTTTAAAGCTACAGTGCTAATCTTAAAATATGCCGCGATACCTCGTTGAAAATGTTAGTCGTTCTGATAATACAAATGTTTTCTTACCGTAGAATTTGTTCAAGACATCAATTAGTTGTTGGTATGTTTTAGTTGTTACACTTTCAGGTCTGTGATAATCTACCAGTATTTTAAAAACGTTTGGTCCCACCTTCGATAACAATAGGTTCCGTGCTTCGTTATCTGTTGTTTTTATGTTATGAATCGCCAATTCTTCCTCAAAACGTTGTAAGTAGTAACTCCATTCCTCCTTTTCTTCTTTAAAATTTTCGAGTATCGCAAATAAAACGAAGCAGTAACACAATTTATTACAAATCTACGTTCATTAGCAGGTAACTGCGATTTCGGCATAAATCTAAATGAACGATTGAGAGATCAATTAGTCATAGGCATAAACAATTCTTCATGGCAACGAGAACTGATACGTGAACACCCAAATAACCAATCAACTTTCGCTGAAGTAGAAGCAACAGCCTTAAAGGTAGAACAAGTTAGTCTGAATGCTGAGAAATTAACGACGTATCTACAGCAGCCAAATACACCACAAACAAGCAAGGTAAGCGAGAAGAGCCATAAACACAAGATGAACAAATATTATAAAACTGATTATGAGAAACCTAAACCTCAACATAAAACAACAAACAAAATATGTCTGTTCTGCGGGAGGGATAAACATCCATCGCTGAACGATTGTCCCGCAAGAAGGAAAATATGCTCAGCGTTCAGAAAAGTGGGTCACTTTGCAAAGGTTTGTATTTCTACTGGAAAGATAAACGCGTCAAAAACAAAAACAAATACCAGGCAGTTACAACTAGACTCTGAACCTGAGAGTGATTCGGATTCAACTTCCGCCTCAACAGAAATCTGCAACATTAAAAACGCCAAGAAGGTGATGCTTGATGTGAAATTAAACCACATGGAGAAGGACATGCTCTACGATCCAGGTGCACACTATTCCATCATAGGTAGTCAACTTTGGAAGGAAATCGGGAAACCAGCTTTAACAACAACAAACAACTTAATCGCCTATACAGATATGGTTATCGAAACGCGAGGAACAGCCAAGGTAATAGTGGAAGCATTTAACAAGAGTAAAGAATTACCAATTATCGTAACCAAGAAAGACGATATACCGCTTTTTGGACTGGACTGGTGTCTAGCCTTCAGATTACCATTGCCGAAGGGAGCAAGAATTTGCATCTAAAACAAACAGAAACAGAAAAACAGAGTCAAATCCAGGGAGAAAGAAAACAAACGAAGGAAGAAACGAAAATACAGAAACTCGACAACGCATTGAAGCAAATTCTATACGAGTACAAAGATTTATTTGACGAATCAATTGGATCTATTCGCGGACATATGGCAAAGATTTCCATCCCGGAAAACATCACACCAAAACATTTCAGATCACGACCGGTGCCGCTCGCATTACAGGAACAAGTGACAGCGGAACTGGGAAGATTGGTACAGGAGCAAGTACTAGAACCCGTAAACACGACAAACACCAACATAGAATGGGCTACTCCGATTGTGGTCGCAGTGAAATCAAATGGAAACGTCCGGATATGTGGTGATTTCCGAGTAACTATCAACCAACATGTCCAGGTAGATAATTATCCACTTCCAAGATTTGAAGACATCGCGTCAAAATTATGCGGAGGTACACATTTTTCGAGAATAGACCTCAAAGATGCTTATCTGCAGCTACCAGTACACCCAAAGGTTCGAAAATACGTGATCATAGCAACACAAAGGTTATTATGCTTACAAACGCCTGCCATTTGGAATTTCGTTCGCGCCATCACTATTCCAGCGCACTATGGACCAAATCTTCGCAGGATTACCAGGAGTTGTGTGCTACGTGGACGATATATTGATCACAGCACCGGACAAGGAAACACATCTTAAGCCGGCTACTCACTACGCGATACTTGCCAAGTAATTGCAAAGTACTTGGCAAGTAGCACGTTGTGTGTATGAAGACTCGCATAAACTTGGCGAAGTACATGTACTTCCCCTCGTGAGTCGGAAAACGGTCGCAAGTCAAAGGAGACGAGTAAATAATTTCTTTACTTCGATGTGAGCGCTACACTACGCGGCGTTTACCAAGTAGAAGTGTCAAAGTAATTGTAAAAAATGGAGTGGAATAACGAGGCAACTTTAACATTTTTGGATATTTACCAAAAAGAAAGAATTATTTGGGATGCATCTCATAAATCTCATAAAAACAGGAATGAGATATACGATGCGTGGAAACGTATACAAAATGAGTTTTCTCCGGATGTCAACATAGACGAATTAAAATTTCCCTTATGGCTACATTCCGTAACTGCAAGACTAAATTGAGGGCCAGCGAAAGAAGTGGTGCTGGATCCAGTGATATATATAAACCACATTGGTTTGCTTTTGATAAAATGGCAGGATTTTTAATGAATGAAAATTATCCAAATAAAACAATAAATTCAGAGGTAAGGTATATTTATTTACTTATTATTTTATTCTTAACAAGATTTTGGTTTTATCATTAAACGTGGGATTCCAAAATAAATCTCAGTATAAAAATATACAACTAATAAAAACAAAAGTAGTAAAAATGTATAAAATAACAAACACAACATATTAATAACTAAACTTATCAAACCCTTCTTCGTCAAAAAAGTACTTGAAGTTCGGCAAGGAAACAGACTTCAATTGGGGATTGCTTTCACGGTTAATATTTTTCCTGCCACGCAACTTTACCTTCATTCACTAAATATTCCGCAAATTCTTCCCTGATATTTTTTGCTTCAGAGTTTGGTTTCCTCGCTACTTTTTGTATAGGCAACAAGGATGTAATGTTGTCTTGATCTATTCGCCAGGATCCTGGTGTAATAACTCCTTCAACTTCTAAGCCAAAAGTTTCCCTTGGTGTATAATTTATACCTGAACTTTTGCTTTTACGCAGAAAATTATGAATGAAACAGCATGTCATTGTTAAAAGAGCTACTTTAGTTGGCTGCAGTAACATATGTTTCCTCAAAACTCGAAAAACGGAAGACATAATTCCAAACATATTTTCTACCACCCGACGGGCACGAGAAAGGCGATAATTAAAAACTCTTTGTGTGCTGCCTATAATATGAATACCTGGGTAAGGTTTCAAAATGTATGGACTTAATCCAAAAGCGTCGTCTGCAACAAAAACGTACGGTAAACATTTGTCCGTTCCAGTCACTTTCTCGTTTGGTGGCAAATTTAATTGCCTACTCTCCATTTTTTTCGAATAACAAAGTATTTCTAAAGACAGCACCATCACTTAATCTACCTTGAGTTCCACAATCAACAAATGTAAAACAATAGTTAGCATCTACCAAAGCGAACAATACTATGCTTAAGAAGTGCTTATAGTTATAATATTCTGAACCACTGTTAATTGGGGACTGCATCATTATATGTTTTCCATCTATCGCTCCTACGCAATGTGGAAAATTCCAATGATTTTCATAATCGGATGCTACCTGCTTCCATTCGTCTACAGTACAAGGCAACTGAAATAAAAAACTTAATTTAATTTTCATAATCAAATTAATTCTATTGGTTTTTAAATCTAGTTAATTAATTAATTTTTTTAGGTTATAGAATTACAAGAAAACGAAGGCGATAGCCAAAACAACCTTGTTCCAGAATCGAAATGCCCAGAAATGTCTAATAGCGATGCAACTAACATAACGGTAATATCAGGTGAGTTTTTAATTCTGCCCCAGATTTTTAAAATTAAAGGTGCACATGCATTTCTTTTTAGAAGAAAAACCATCAAATAGATCTGGCATAAAAAGAAAGAAAAAATTTCAAAATCGAGACGACATAATATATGAAATGATGGAAAACGCATATAAAATATTGAAACAGCAGTCTAAACCAAAAGACACAACAGAAAGAAGTGAATGTGTAATATATGGAGAGTTAATTGCAAAACGACTAGAAAAAATGCAACCTAATGAACGAGATTACGTAATGCATGAAATTGATAATATAATGTATAAAGCAAAAATACGCTTTGATCAAAATAGGTACTTAAGTTCTTATTCTTCTATACAACCAAACCCTGAGGTCCCTTTATCCACTTCCCAGTTAGCATCGGGTTGTCCACATTCACAGTCTTCTCACATTTCAAATACCCAAAATTCAAATTCATCTTCAGTTGGAACTTATACAGAAGATGGACACAATACAAAAGAATTCTATGAAAACTTTTTATAAGTGGTGTGAATAGTTTGGTGAAACTTCAGAATGATATATATTTTTTATTTTTGTACTTAATATATTTTTCTAATAAAAATTTTACGTTACCTTTATAATGTTTTGAAGTTCTTTTAACAACGCCGTACACACTTCAGGTACAATTTTCGATATTACTTGAGGGGAGATTTTGAACAGGTAATGTAAGCTTTGCCAGCTATCACCGGTTGCTAAAAAACGTACGGTTAAGGCTAGGCGCTCCTTTGCCGGTATGGAAGCCCTTAAATTAGTATCTTTTTTTGTAATATGTGGACTAATTTTATTGAGTAAATATTCAAAATCCTCAAATGTGATGCAGCAAAAGTTTTCAAACAAGCCTGAGGGTTCCTTAAGAAGGTCAACCAACATATCTGTACCACAGTATCTGAAAATCAAATAAAATACTCTAAACCTTTAAAAATAAACTACGTAATTGTAGTCATATAGCTATTTTCACTTTCATTTTTAAAGTAAAAGAACGCTTAAATGTGTTCAATTTGGCCCACCTGTACATGTCAATTTAAAGCTAATTTAAAATTTTCACAGCTTATATTTGGCTTAGTATTATAAAACTTAGAATAGTCATCGAATAATTGAACATATTAGTTGAAATTAGTGCAACTGTAGCAATTATTTGAAGATTAACTTATTCCGAGTTTTATAAGACCAACCTTATTTTTTAATGGTGATTATGAAAGTGTTTCATTAATAAATGAAGGACTCCGAGGAAATGGTGTGGTTTCTTTTAAATTATTTCACTTATCCTACAGAGTAGGATGTTGAATTCTGGAACATCCCCTATTATTTATATAAGAAATATGGTGATGGTAACCAAAATAATTTACGATGAACAGGCTTCGGTATATTTTTTTTGGTTGATAATTTTTTGAAAATGTGATCTCAAAATTGGGATGTTTAGACAAAAATACAAAAAAAAGTTACTAACATACGATGCCCTACCATGCACCCATTTCGAGAAATTCAGCGATTATGCAGTAGTAACATACAATTTTATGTTCAAAAAATCTCTAAATATCGTAGTAGGTTCGCACCATATTATTTTGACAATTAGTGTGTGTCACTCTTTAATAAAAAATAATGATAAACACCTAATTTTATAGACAAAAACGAGTACAGTTTCTGTGTTTCTGCTTAAATTAATCTTTTCCTGTTTAGTTATGTACTTGTTTTTGTTTATAAAATTAGGTTTTTATAATTATTTTTTATTAAGGAGTAACACATACTAATTGTCAAATAATATGGCGCGAACCTACTACGATATTTAGAGATTTTCTGAACATAAAATTTTGTGCACCACTGCATAATCGCTGAATTTCTCGAAATGGGTGCATGGTAGGACATCGTATGTTAGTAACTTTTTTTTGTATTTTTGTCTAAACATTCCAATTTTGAGATCACATTTTCAAAAAATTATCAACCACAAAAAAATACGGGACTTTAAATGCGCTCCTCAGCCTCGGTACCGAAGCCTGTTCATCGTAGATTATTTTGGTTACCATCACCATATTTCTTATGTAAATAATAGGGGATGTTCCAAAATTCAACATCCTACTCTGTAGGATAAGTGAAATAATTTAAAAAAACCACACCATGACTATCAACTTCAAAGAGCTCCTTTGGGAAGCATTTCCGGACACATGTTCATATGAACTTTTCCTCATAATTTTTGCTCTAGAATTACCCCCTTTAGTATACGAACATTATTTCCGGACGTCCTGTTTATAAAAAGAATTAACTTTTTTTTTACAAATTTTCGGAGGCAAAGTACAATCTTAATTTTTAACTCTGTGTCTACGAACGAGTTCTTCTTTTTTGTGGTTTAATTCACCAAAAAAAAAAAAATAAGTAAAATGGATAAATCTGACCTCAATCTATTTCCCCTCCTCTCTCTACCTTCCGATCTCGTTCGACGGCCACTCCGCTCCGAAAGTTGGGTTTACCAAAACGGGAATGAACAAAAGATGGCGGCTACTTCTTCCGGTCTGTCACGAGGAAAGTTTGATATAAGAAGCCAGATTTTTCCTTCTAATTCTCTATGTCCCTTTCTGCTCTCATAGGAAAAGACGGGGGGTCGGAGAAACGCCTTAAGTTGGTGAAGGCGTGGTTGCAAAAATTCCCAAAGTTTAAAAAAAAGTTTCGAATCTTTTTGAAATCCGTCGACAGACGAAAATCCAATCCGCCAACGTGGTTTTGGAAATAAAATTTGTGACGCAAATCCTGAATAAATCAGTCGAAAAAGGCAGCCAAAACTAATCTCAATATGGCTAACAACGCCTTTTAAAATTCTCACAAACATTAAAGATTTCAAACTTCTATCTTGCAAACGGGAAAGAAAAGAGAACTAGAATATACGAAACATGATTTATACAGGGTGTTTAAAAAATACGTTCGAATATTTGGCCCACTTATAGATCTCATCAGTACAAACAAAAAAGTCAAAATAAACATAAGTCCAAAAATCAGCCGTTTCCTAATTACAGTTTGTTTTTCAAATTAAAATAATTTACACTGAGTTTAGTTTCCTGCCTAACCGTTTGACTAGTCAATTGTACCTTGACTTTTTGCGGAATACATTACCACTGCTGTTAGAAGATGTGCCCCTCAACCACAGAATTAATATGTGGTTGATGCACGATGGAGCTCCTGCGCATTACGGAGTCTTGGTCAGAAATTATCTAAACGAAAATTACAATGGCAGGTGGATAGGGCGAGGAGGTCCAATTGCATGGCCCCCTAGATCTCCCGACCTCACTCCACTCGATTTTTGCATTTGGGGGTATTTAAAGACATTAGTTTATTCAAGTCCTGTGAATAATTTAGATGAGTTGCGAGAACGAATTGAACATGCCTGCCAGACTGTTCGTATAAATCCGGGACTCTTTGAGAGAGTGCGGCGTTCACTTTTACGGAGATGTGAAATGTGTATACAAATGGAAGGAGGACATTTTGAACATCTTCTTTAAGAATCATTAATTTGTAATAATTAAAATGTATTTATACTGATCTTTGAGTGTAAATTATTTTAATTTGAAAAACAGGCTGTAATTAGGAAACGGCTGATTTTTGGACTTATGTTTATTTTGACTTTTTTGTTTGTACTGATGAGATCTATAAGTGGGCCAAATATTCGAACGTATTTTTTAAACACCCTGTATATAGCCAGAATAATAAAAAAAAGATCGTAATACAACCGAAGGGAAACGAAGTTGATTGAATTGAAACAATCTCAAAACATTCGGAACTTCGTGCCAGTCGAACAAGGCGGGAAAATAAAGTACCTATACAACAAAAATTAATTAAGTACACAAAAAAAACATTCATTAAAAAAAAGTGTAACAAGTTCTATCAAAAATGACTTACAATAGTCTTCGTTGCATAGGTCGACATGTTCATATGAACTTTTCTTCATATTTTTAGCTGTAGAATTACCTCCTTCACTATACGAACATTATTTCCGGACACGTGTATTTAAATATTTTCATAAAAAAAGCGAATCGTTTAACGCGTGTGTGTCAAAAGCAGTTTTTCTTTTGATACGATTCTTTTATTATATCAATATAACAGTTTTAGTATTACTTATTTGACAATTTAGCGATTTTAAACAGTTTGCATATTACAATAGAAGTAGAAAACGTCTTTGTTCTACATGAAATTTTAATATTTGATGATACTGCACTGGTAGCAAAATTACAAGATGCGAATCTTATAAAATCCAATTTTCGTTATCGTGTGGTGCGATGTAGGCGATTTTGTACCTTACAACGTCACGAGTGTGGTTTTAGGGCAAACCTTTCGATGCCCAGGGTGCCGAAAATTTTATAGTATTTTAACAGGTTAATTTCTAATACCTTTTATTTTTTGATAACTATATTAAAATTTTTTATAGGGTCTTTTTTTTCGCGAGTTCGAGTCCCTGTAAGAACTGTATTGTATTCATTGTGGAATTGGACGTGTGAAATTCGCACAGGAAGTAACACAATGTCTCTTGAGGTTTCACGGGTCGCTGGAATACAAATTTTCCGATTTTTCCGCGACATATGTTCGTGGAAATTACTTCAAGAAGACTTTTTGTTGGGTGGTGACGGGGCTATTGTGTAAATAGACGAAACCGTTTTAACGAAATGTAAATATCACCGTGGAAGACTGTATGGATTATAGGAATGTATGACACACAACCATACAGCCGGCACCCTAGAAAATGTTATTTTAAAACAGAGATAAAATAGATTCTTCACGCCATCTGGTGTGCGGTTACCAGTTTTGTTCACTTTGTTTGGTCTTTTCTTCGGTAGAGTTCTCATTGTAAGTCACATTTTAGCTTCAACGTGGTTCTCGATTCTTTTAAAGTTGTTTGCGCTTGTTTTATTTCATCTTATTGGTAATATTTCATACCTTTACATTTGGTTTTCACGCTTTTTGGTTTTTGTAATTGTAGGTTCGACGCGTTTTGCGTTTTTTGTCATTGCTTTGTTAGCTTTTTCCACCTGCATTGGATCTACGGATGCCTTAACCTCTAAATTGTAAGTGTTTACAATTGGATAAACGGCTTTCATTGTCCCTACGCTGGCACAGCCGTCGACTGTGAAAAGTACAAAACCTAACACACCGAGATAAGAATAATACAACAGCTTAATGCGACCGGGATTAATTTATAGCTGTATAATTTTATCTAACGCACTATATGATAGTTGTTCACATTTAGTATCATTAATTTTAAGTTGTATATAAATTTAGTAAATAAAAAATAATAATTACCGGATTTGTCATTTGTACTTTTCTTATTTTAAATAATACCATACTTCGGGACGATGAAAGCCGTTTCTTAACGATGTTTCGCGACCGATAGGCGCCGTGCCCAAATTGTTAGGTAATACAGGTGTCCCAGCGAGTTGGACTGGTCAAAATATCTCGGAAACTACAAATCCCATTACTTTGAATTTGTGTACACAGATTTAGTATATTGTAAACTACATTTGGAAAATATTTTCAGTCATCCATGACTTCCGGTTATACCGGAAGTGGTTAAGGAATTATTATTTTCGAACGCAATATTTATTTTTCGTTAGGTTGGTTAATTTGAAGATAAGTTTACTTGAAATATTTTTTCTATCATTTGCAATTTCAGAGAAAAAAAATTATTTTTCATAATTATTTACATTTGATTGGGGTAAAAAAATAGCTTACAATTAGCCATGAAAAAAATAGCAACAATTTATCGGTGTAGCTACCTTGGATTGCGGGTTATAGCTTATTTTGTCACCTCAATCAAACGTAAAAATTATGAAACATAATTTTTTTCTCTGAAACTACAAGTGATAGAAAAAAATCTTTCAAACAAAATTATTTTTGAATTAACCAACCTAACGAAAAATAAATATTACGTTCAAATAAAGTAATTCCTTAACCTCTTCTGATATAACCGGAAGTCATGGATGATTGAAAATGTTTTTTTTTTTCAAAATGTAGTTTGGTATGTACTAAATCTATGTATAAAATTTCAAAGTCATCGGATTTGTAGTTTTCGAGATATTTTGACCAGTCCAACTCGATGGGACACCTGTATTCTGTTACTACCAACTGGCGGACATGCCGGGGTAAAAAGGACATGTAATAATATAAAAAAATATTATTTTTGGAAAGGAATGCGGAAAAGTGTAGAGGATTTTATAAAAATGTGCGATGACTGTCAAAGATTCAACATTCAAAAGCACGCAGTGAACCTTTGACAGTCACCACCACTGTAACTACAGCAATGCAGAAAGTTTTCATAGATCTGGTGGGCCCAATTGATAACGATCTTGAAAATAATCGCTACATTTTTACATTACAATGCGACTTAACGAAATTTGTTGAAGCATATCCAATTCCAAACAAAGAGGCAGAGACTGTTGCTAAAGTTTTTGTTAACAATTTTATATTGCGATACGGTATACCGAACGAAGTAGTTACAGATCAAGGGACTGAATTTTTAGATTCCGTGCTTCAGGAAACGTGTAGATTATTGAAAATAAAAACTTTAACATCTACAGCCTATCACCATCAAACACTTGGAGCGTTAGAAAATTCTCACAAATCTTTAGGCACATTTTTACGTATTTATACGTCAAAATATCCAAATTCATGGAGCTCATGGGTTTCATACTGGTGTTTCTCGTATAATAATACTGTTCATAGTGAAACACAATACACCCCTCATGAGTTAGTTTATGGAAAACCCTGTCACCTACCGTCAAATTTAATAAATGCTATAGATCCCTTGTATAATTTCGATGATTATCCGAAAAAACTTAAATTTAGGCTTCAACGTGCGTGGAATGACGCAAGAAATAATTTGATGGAATCAAAAATTGAACGCAAAACGCGGTACGATGAAAAATATAGAAGTAAAAATTATGTAGTAGGAAATAAGATTTTGTTAAAAAATGAAAGTGGCAGTAAAATGGACGCTATTATTAATGAACCTTATGAAGTGATAGAAATTAAGAATCCAAATATAGTTATTAAGATTGGGCGTAAGTTTGTAGAAGTGTATAAGAAAAGGGTTAAATTGTTTCATGGTTAAAAAAAAATAATAAAAAAAAAAAAATTCACTACGTAGATTTTTTTTATCTTCCCCAAGGTAGGTATAATGGACATATTATTTTATAAATTGTTCACATTTGATAAACATTCTTTCAATGAATTGTAGTATTGCAAATTCAGCTATTAAAGGTACCAATTAAACTTCAATGCACCTCGATTGCGGAAATAGTACTAGTTTGCATTTTTATCTAATCGGAGCGGCGTAATTAGTTTAGGTAAATAGCAAAACGTAGCACTTAAGTGGGTATTCTTAAAACTTCGCTGTTGCTAACAGTTCAATAAGGAAAATTTAACGGTAGCAATAAATCAATCTACCTCACAGAAGTGCGTTATGAGTTTTAATAAGTAACACCTAGAGAACAAAGATAAATCCAATACAGCTGAAGAAAAGCTAATTCATTCAGATTATAAGATATTGGACATTTCGGAAAAGAGAAGACCGTGGCATTACTGAGGAAACATTACTGGTTCTCTAAAGTACGAAAGAAAGTCGCAAACTATATTGCTTTCTGCGTAGAATATCTATACCACAAAACCAACAGTGGAAAGCAGGAAGAATTGCATACTATTTATCGTATGCCTATACGGGTTCAAGCAGTTAACGTAGATCACGTTGGGCTGTTCAGAAGATTTCAGCGAAGGAATCGAGGGCGATTCTTGCAGTAAGGAAGCCGAATGTAGACGCACTGGCGCCAGACCGGAGGACAAAAAAGAACAAAACATGTTCTCGTGACAGTGAAGATAAAGTCGTCAGAGGGTTTATACGTTTATTTTAGTGCCTTACGTACTCTGTAACAATTTACGAATTTTTGCGTATTAAAGATTATTCTTAAATAATATGTATTTTATTAATATTTTATTAAAAACGAAGAGGACGACAATACGATATCTATGTAAAATCACTACACCTGATTACACGAGAATATTTTAAAAATAAATACATTCTTTGATGACTCCGTGTCCAAGACAAACCCTTATTGACCGTTTTTCGAACAATAGGGTAAACTATATAGTGATTGGCCACTTAACCCTTTCGCTACGGGAGTGTGCGCCGTCAGAGTGACAACGCTGAACGGACCGTCGTGCCGCCGGAGTAGCGATACTGAACGGAGTATTCAACCGGAAAGTGGATATTATGCTTAAGTAAATTGGTGTTCGGACCTACATCTTTCGGTGTAGCCTTTCGTACAGACAGGATGTTGCGCGGATGTCGCCTATAGGCGACGCTCGTAGAGAAAGGGTTAAGGAGGTACTTGCAATTAATGTCATTTTTTTCAGATTAGCTTAATTTCATTTGCTTCTGTATTTTCTCCTAATGGAGATTAACAGGTTTCTATTTCTTTTAAATTTGTAAGTTCTTCCAAAGGAATTCTTTTGGTTACATGTTCACTTGTTTGGTTATTTATTTCAAGCTCCCTTTCCAAAGTTAGGATCTTCTCTATATTTTTATTCTTTTCTTTCGCAAGATATGTGTCCAACTTTTCAATTTTGTTTTTATTAAGAAAGAAACTTAACCCCTTAAGGACCGATTTTTTTTTTCAAAAAATGCACCAAAAAATTATTTTTTTTATAATTAAAACTAATATTTTGACATATTAGGAACCGGTTACAAGAGTACTTTTGCAAGTTACTTCGAGCAAATACGTACTGGAACGTACAATATGTGCCTGGCCGAATTACCCGGGTACGGTCCTTTTCGACCGTACACTCTATCTCGAGGTATCTCGGGCCTGGTCCATAAGGGGTTAATCACGTAGGCAAATATTTGCATATTTATTATAAAATTATCACCTGGCCAATCACTGTCGATAATAATATTACCAATAAGATTATGTTTTACAGTTACCAATGTAATACTTGGCCAATAACTGATTCTTTAAGTAAACTTATACCAATAATTGACATACTGATTTCTATATAGATGGAGGGAATTATTCCATTTTAATCCACAAATTTAATTAAAACAAACACAAGAAAACAGTAAACAACAATAAAATTTATAGTAAACAACGAATGAAAAAAATATGCTGAAAAATTCCAAAGATTCGATTATCTATCGAGTCCAAAGATTATCTATCAACAAATGGAGTCGGCGATGTTTATTTTAAACTACTTTTATACTTGGAGATATTAAAACAGATTATAAGTGATATTGCAAGTGTACTTTTGTTATCTTTTGAACACAACCGGAGTTTTTCGAAAAAGAACTTCTCTTTTCTGGAATATTTGTAATTTCTGACTTGACTTTGAATTTACAAAGTTTTGCAATGTAAAAATGATACAAAATGAAAAGTTTATCACTTACATAAATTAATAAGCTTGATTGTGACGTGAAATTTTAAGACAATCAAGAAGAACTTCTTTTCAAACTTCTATGAAGATAAATGTGAAGAATTATCAATGCCAAGAACTAGCAAGAACAATGTATTATATTAATAATCAATTGCCGAAACAGCTAAAAACCATGTTCAGAGGAAGAAGTAATATGCTGTAGCTTTGTTAGATCAAATAGGGCCAAAAAGATATGATACTTTTGGTAGAAAAATCACGGGATATTAACGATATTTTATCGATATTTTATCTGTTTATTTATATAGATTTATAGATATTAATAAGCAAAAAAAAAACAGAAAACTTCAAAAGGAGTAATGAGAAAACAGTAATTAATTGTAATATGGTTAATGTTAATTTTAAAGAAGATATACTCACACTAATGAACAAGTTAAAGGAGAAAGAAAAGCCTCTCGAATAAAAAGAAAAAAATATGAAAATAAATTTTAAGTAAAAATAAAAAATAATCTACATTTTCGAAATTCAAGTGAAGTAACATTAATAAACGGATAAAACAAATGTTGGATTATTATAAACCGAAATTTTGAAAAAAACTGGAAAAAAATCTGCAACGGCATTAAAAAAACTTAATTAGGGGAAAGAAAGGTCGATACCAGAACAAAGTATAAGTGTGTTTTCGAAGCTAACAAAATTATTTGATGTTAGTTTCAACAACACGTTAACTTAATGGGATCTTTAGAGAACAACTTTGTAATCAACGAATCTTTTTCTATGTTTTATTTGATTGTAAACAACTTATGATTTTTTTTGTCAACACGAAAAGACCGAAAAGGTACTTTAAATTATTTTTGACCAGTGCAGTTCTTAACCTTTTCGCGACGGCGCACCTGTAATATACAGGTGTCCAAGATTTTAATAAGCAAACTTCACCAGGGCATAGTACTCATAAAAATAACACAAAAGTTTTATATAAACATGGGGTCGCAACGAACATTTCTATTCCAGCTATTTATAAACGCAGGAATGTGAATTTTTACAGTTATGTACTACAGCCAAGCATGTTATTTTCAAGCCTTACTTTAGCCACCCCGGCGTGCCTTAAAGGGTTGAACTTCACGATCATCACTACATTTTCCAAAAGAACTTTTTAATTCCTTAGCGAGAATTTTTTGTCTCTTACATTTTTCGCATAAAACTGATAGATTTCGAGAAAAAAAAATAAAATCTTCGCGCGTGTCGTACTGTACCGCTTCATCCCTAACCAAAAGTTGGCCATGGTTTTGGTCTGATTTCTTTGTACTGATGAACTGTACGTTGACTAAGATAGAATACATTTAATTAAAAGTGTAATTGTTAATCTTTTTAGCTTATTATTATTGTTATCACTTATTACTCTAAAACCATAGCCAAGTTTTAAAGAACATTTGGTTAGGGGTGAAGCGGTACAGTACGACACGCGCTAAGATTTTATTTTTTTCTCGAAATCTATCAGTTTTATGCGAAAAATGTAAGAGACAAAAAAATCTCGCTAAGGAATGAGCTTTCTAACGCATATTTTTTTAGGTTAAAATTCTACCGAATTAAAAAGTTCTTTTGGAAAATTGGTCTGACACGCGCTAAGATTTTATTTTTTTTCTCGAAAACTATCAGTTTTATGCAAAAAATGTGAGAGACAAAAAAGTCTCGCTAATGAATGAGCTTTCTAAGGGATATTTTTTCATGTTAAAATTTTATCGAAGTAAAAAGTTCTATTGGAAAATGTAGTGGTGATCGTGAATTTCAACCCTTTTAGGTACGCCGGGGTGGGTTAATTAAGGCTTGGAAATAACATACTAGGCTGTAGTACATTACTGTAAAAATTCACATTCCTGCGCTTATAAATAGCTGAAATAAAAATGAAAATGTAAATTTTTCTTCCAACTTTGAACGGCCATATCTCGAAAACAAAAGAGTTGCGACCCCATGTTTATATAAAACTTTTGTATTATTTTTATGAGAACTATGTCCTGGTGAAGTTTGCGTATTAAAATGTGGCACACCCTGTATATTGTCATTTTCTTAGAAAATTACAAAAGAAATTTTTTTCGCTCTTTGTGATAGTCTATCTAAATCATACCTTGTCGCTTTACGCGAAGGCTCAATTCGCTGCCGTATACCGTGTGTCCGTAAAGTAGGGGATATAGGCTACATAATCGTTATAAAGGGTTTATGGAAAAATCGCTGAAACGGGTCTAAAGATTTACATCTTTTGCAATTTTTTCCGCCATTTTTAAATGAGTTATGACGTCATCGATAGTTTTTTTAAACGGCAACCCCCCATTTTTATTAGGGAATATGAAAGAAAATTTTTTTCTAAGTGCAGTACAGTCAATATTAATATCAGTTACATAAGAAAATTTTCGAGAAAAATTACTTTAAAGTTTAATTCGAATTTACTTAAAATGATAAAAGTAGCACTTGCTATGATTAATTTCTCACATTTCTCTCCATTTTTTAATCAGGGAAACTGCTATTTTTATCATTTTAAGTAAATTCGAATTAAACTTTAAAGTAACTTTTCTCGAAAATTTTCTTATGTAACCGGTATTAATATTGACCGTACTGAACTTAGAAAAAAATCTTCTTTCATATTCCGTAATAAAAATGGGGGGTTGCCATTAAAAAAAAATATCTATGACGTCATAACTCATTTAAAAATGGCGGAAAAAATTTAAAATCTTCATCAAAAAATTGCAAAAGATGTAAATCTTTAGACCTGTTTCAGCGATTTTTCCATAAACCCTTTATAACGATTATATAGCCTTTATCCCCTACTTTACGGACACACGGTATATACGGCGTCAGCTAGTGTGACGCACAAAGTGGCTGCCGTATATATACGGCACCCGTCGCGAAAGGGTTAAAACAGTTTGCCCATTGTAATGAACGTTTCTGGAATAATTCGCTCAGTATGGGAGAAACCTAAAGTATCATCAAAGGGATTTTAAACTTTTCTTTCCGCGCTGTAATTGAACGATGGCCTATGAAATAATTAACTGTTACCACTAAAGATCAATGGGAAAAAATCAAAATCGCGGAATACGATTTGCCTTAATATCAATACCAAATTCTATACCTTTGAGAACTAAAAAACGTCCAAAGCAATATTTCAAATTTAAAACATGGATAAAGCTCTGAATTAAAATTAACCAGCCACATTGATTCAGATTCTCCAGATTGTGTTTACAAGTCGTTTATATAGTTTAGTAAACTTATTTATCAGTCAAAATATTGGTCAATCTGAAACCCTTTTTGTGAACCCGAACGTAAACCGTATTAGTATTAAACTTAAAGAATGGGTACGATTTGCATAAAATTAAAAAACAGCAAAGCAATGATTTCAAATTTAAAATATTGATAAGGCTAAGGAATTTAAATTAATCAATCACATTTAGGAAATTGTTGGACGTCATTGGCGGATGTAAATTTCCCGAAAGGGCCGCCGCAGGCGGCCCCGTCTAGCTTACACACGGTTGAAAAGGCGAATTGTCCATGACAGCAATTTTACCTATTCATAGTATCCGTACTCTCAATTGATGCTCTTCGCTAGTACCCTGTAATGTTTATCAACTAATCCACTTGCCAATATAACACAAAAACGCATCAGTTTACTTCTATATATTACTCAACCATGGGCATCTCTTGCTTTGCCAATTCAAGACCTACTGCAAGACTTGAGGAAATGTAAACAAGACCTCACCAGGATGTTCATCTGCCCTATTTCCTGACAAACAAAGGGACTAAAATACCATATTGTCCAGCTATAATTCGCCCATGTTACCTCAATCCCAAGCGACTGCCACATCAGGAACATCAAGGCAAAAATCCAAACGTGGAAATACATTGATACCAGCCAATGGGTGTACATTCTGCAAAACCCATATGAAAGACATCGTGGTTCAACGAATCGGAGTATTGGATCTCCAACCGGGATGTAAGGAATACACTGAGCCTTACGTCCTCGAAACTACAAACGAGCAGCGTAAGAACTTGACCGATTATTACCCACGATAGACATCCTAGAAGATAACTGTTGTCTCGAATCGAAAATCAATTTGAGTGCTCTCATATTCTTGCAACATATCAAATACTCAAAATCAAATAGCAAATCTAAAGGAAACAGAAGTATACCGACTAGGAAGAATAAAAAAAATAATGACACTTACAATGATCGATGAAAAAGTTTGTAGTGCTGTGACTGACACCGCATCCACAATGAGGTGCTACATTTGCGGACAGACTTCTAAAGATTTTAATAAGTTAATTCCTTCAGAGGAAGTCGATGTCGAGGCACTAAAGTTTGGTCTGTCTATTCTTCATACCAGAATTCGCTTCTTCGAAACTCTCCTGCATTTAGTTTATAAATTACCTTTAAACAAGTGACAAGCGAGAAATACTGAAGAGAAAAACATTGTTAGAAAAAGAAAAGAAGAAATTCAAAAAAAATTTAAAGAAGAAATGGGTCTTCTGGTGGACATTCCGAGGTCAGGATTTGGAATGATGGCAACACGTCACGGCGATTTTTTGCCGACCCGGAGTGTTCCTCTCGAATCACAGGCGTGGACATTAATTTAATAAAACGGTTTAAAGTGATTTTAGAAGTGATTTCAAGTACCAACTGCATTAATGTGGATAAATTCGTAGTTTTTGTACACGAACCTGCAAAAGTATACACAAATTTGTATGAATGGTATCGTATGTCGCCAACCGTACACAAAGTACTGATGGATGGTGCCAAAGTCATATCTACCGCAATATTACCTATTGGACAATTATCGGAAGAGGCAGCTGTAGTTCGTAATAAGCGTATAAGAAATTATCCATTAAATTTTGCACGAAAATTTTCGTGAGTGGATTGCAACAAGGATGTGTTATACAGGTTACTATTAACTTCAAATCCGTATATAAGTTGCAATAGACCAACACAAATAAAGAAAAGTATGCCATTTTCGCAACAAACAATCGATCTAATGGTCGCAGGCACACTGCCTGTAACTACTTATAAAAATGACGAAGAAGATTGCGAAGAACATGAAGACGACTAAATAAAGTCGTCTTACAAATCAGCTGCACGCAAAGTTATGGATCATAATTTTAAGCATAAGTTAAGTTATCCTCAAGCCATAGTCGCTGCAATTAAAATTAAATTTGTGTTATACAGGGTGTCCGGAAGTGTCGTGTACAACAGAATACCACAGATACCTTGGCCAAAAATATAATGATTTAACCCAACTTATCTATACACAAAGTTGCTTAGTTTAGCCGCTAGAGGACTTTAAAAATCATATTTTTCATGAATTTTTCTTATATTACTCGAAAAATGTTTATTAGATTTTATTCATTTTTTTGATCATGTCCTTATATCAGCAGGCTACAGCTTTCTGTGGAACAAATTCGAATTTCGAAAATTACAGGGTGTTTAAAAACACTCTCACGACAAGTTATCATTCCAGATCTTTTTAACCAGCCTGTATAATTTTCTGTCAATTTTGTTCTGAATAGCTATATTAATTTAGAAACTATTTTCGCTCTTATAAAATTTCAGTTGGACAAACAGTTTAACCACAAAAAAATATTTTCTAAATTCAAGCAATTTCTTTAAACGGTGTGAAGTTCTTTCAAAAAAACAAACATTTTCAGGTTTAGAAGTACTTTATTGCTTAAAATATTCAAATTTTCGGCAAGACTTATGACCATCATCAGCGCTAAAAATAATACAGAGTGCAAAATTTTTACAATTTGCTTTTTTCGTGGCATTTTTGTTTGATGACACCCCATAAACAAAGTGTTAGGTCCAGTGATCTTGCTGGCCAATCAGGGTTAAATTCTGATGATGGTCACAAATCCTGGCGAAAATTTGAATATTTTAAGCAATAAAGTACTTATAAACCAGTAACATCTGGTTTTATAGAAAGAACTTCATACCGCTTAAAGAAATCGCTATTCTGAACTTTGTTAATGGTACCATAACTTATCGATTTAGAAAATATTTTTTTATGTCTAAACCGTTTGTCCAACTGAAATTTTATAAGAGAAGAAATAGTTTCTAAATTAATATAGCTATTTAGAAAAAGATTGATAGTAAATTATACAGCACAGACCAAGTGACTAATAAGACTGGACACGCAACGTTAAAAATTTTGTGCTGTTTACAGCACCTCTAGCGGTGTTACCCCTGAACTATTAAGTGACGCGGGAAGCTGGCAGGTTTAAATAATTTCAAACCTACACGTTTTTGTAGGTTCGTATTCTAATAATAAAATAAAACAAATTTGTAAAATATAAAAAAAGATTTATTATTACTAAATAAATTACATGCTTAAGAGGCTGTTAATATACAAGTATTATTTATACAAGGTACAAAAATTAATACAAATAACAATACTAATAAGTAATAACATTAAATAATTCGTTATATTATTATTTATGTTATTAAATAATAACATATTTATTTCTAAAATTTTTGTGGTGATTACCACGTCGTTTTAAAATGTTAATAATAATAGTATTAAGAACAATAATAAGTAAAACATAGTAATACAATGTTTGCAAACATTTAGAATTTTAATATTGACAAGAATATAAATAAGTGATATATAGCAATATAATATTCAAAATTATTGTTATTATACATTATATAGATTATGTTTCAATCTAAAACATAATAAAATTTCAAATCTGAACAACAATTAATTTCTTAGGTATGAATTTTTAAAAATGAACAAATTGTAATAAACATGTTAAATAAGTTTGGTTAGAATTTTGTTTCTGTGGAAAAAATCAAAAGTCGTAGGAAATTCGTTTTTGATTAAGCTTTAAGATTAAGTTTTAAATTAAATTCTAATAAAATTTCAAGTTTCAATAACAATTAATTTCTTAGATATGAATTTTTAAAAATTGACTAGTAACAAAGTAAAATAACGGTATTAATAATAATAATATATAGCAATATACTAAAAATGTGCTGATTATAGTGCTTTCTTGAGGTGTTAACCCTGAATTAGTAAACACTGCATTGCAGTGCCTGCAGGATTGGGACAGAAACTGGATTCGTTTTCTACCATACCTAACACAATTTTCCGCTTTCCTCAACCTTATCGCAGCACCCTCTTCTTTCGGAATGGTATTGTGCAACCTAAGAACGACGTTAGTTATTTATTCAGTATTTAGAAACTATAATTTATGTAATAGAGATTATTAACTAATTACTATACAATAAATGTTTACCTTGATACCTCCTCGGATGTGAAGTAGAAGTAGTATTAAATATAGAAGGCATTGGGTTGATAGAAATCTGTTGGGTGGAGGGACTAATCAGAGAAATAATGGAAGAAATATTTGGAATAGTACTAGAAGAAGTATTAGGATAAGTATCAGAAGGTTTATTAGGGAAAATTACTTCTGAACACACAATCAGTTGTGGAAGTTGTTTCCCATACAGCTTTATCTTGGTTTTAGTTTGAAATTGGTTATCCCTGAAGTGTCGTCCACAAACCCGATAACCTTTTTTCAGTAATTGAAGATACTACACTCCAGGAGATCCTTTCCTTATCGGACTTGTAGTACTCGAGATGTTTGGACTAGCCAATTTCGATGGAGCAGCTGTATACAATTTTTTTATAGAAAAAATGATGTCACCGGAAATATACAACGTAAAAAGTGTATAATTAAACAATAATGTTATACTTACTTGATTTGGAGGCATTGTTAGATAAGTTTAAAACAGAAAAACACAACGCACAGGTCTATAATTAAAAAACAAGTGTCTATAAGCACCAACAAGTCGAAAAATCAACAACGACAACGAAATGCGTTTTACAGCACGGTCGAGACAGACGCAGGTAAAGTACCCAACAGAAAACGTAACTATTTTTTAACTGTGAATTTTCGTAAATTTAAATTATAACGATAAATTTTTGTATAATATCACTCTAATGTATACGAAATTAATTAATATGCAATATTTAAAATAATTATTAATCCGCGGTAAAATAAGCAATGTTAAAGGTTTCTGTATATTCGACGGCAGCGCCTCTTGTGCCGTTACTATTGAACTATATACCTGCTTAAATTATTCCCTATATCGTGACCGGCCCCTGTTATACAGGCTGGTTAAAAAGATCTGGATTGATAACTTGTCGTGAGAGTGTTTTTAAACACCCTGTAATTTTCGAAATTCGAATTTGTTCCACAGAAAGCTGTAGCCTGCTGATATAAAGACATGATCAAAAAACGAATAAAATGCAATAAGGTTTTTGGAGTAATTTAAGAAATACTCACGAAAAACATCGTTTTTAAAGTCTTCTAGTGGCTAAAGAAAGCAACTTTGTATATAGATAAGTTGGGTTAAATCATATTTTCCACCAAGGTATCTGTGGTACTCCGTTTACACGACATTTCCGGACGCCTGTATATTGCGTTATTAAATTTAGTTCGCTATAAGATTAAATGATACGTGTATATTAATAATTTGGTCAAAAACTGAAAATGACCGAAAACAATTAACCTGTTTTAATAAAAAACGGATCAGATTAGTGTTTGATATAAATACTGATTTTTTTTAAATATTTATTGTTTTTTTCTCATTTTAAATTATAAAATACTGTAAACTATCGATCTAAATCAAAAATTGCTTTGAAATAATTTTGTCCGAATTATTTATACAGGGTGTTTCCGAAATGCGTGTACAACGTAAGACCACAGATTCCTTGGTTCAAAATAGGTCGATTTAAGTTAACTTATCTATATCCAAAGTTTCTGCGTTTCGCCGCTAGAAGGCTTTAAAAATAATATTTTCCATGAGTTTTCCTTAAATTACTCGAAAAATTTGCATTAGATTTTATTCATTTTTTGACCATGTCTTTATATCAGCTGACTACAGCTTTATGTGGAACAAATTCGAATTTCCAAACATACAGGCCGTTTATAAGCACTCTCACCACAAGTAATCCATCCAAATCTTTTTAACCACCCTGTATAATTTTCTTTCAATTCTTTTTTTGAATAGCTACATTAATTTAGACATTATTTTCTCTCTTATAAAATTTCAGTTGGGCAAACAGTTTAGCCACAAAAAAACATTTTCTAAGTCCCTGCAAGTTCAAATCTGTAAGTTAAGGTAATATTAACCCAGTTCAAAGTAATAATTTCTTCACAGGATATGCAGCTCTTTCAAGAAAATCACATTTTAGAGGGTTGGAAGTAGTTTATTGTCCAAAATGTTGCCAGGATATGTGACCATCATCAGGGCAAAAATAATACAGTGTGCAAAGTTTTTACTGTTTGCTCTTTTCATTGCATTTTTGCTTTTATCATACCCAATAAATAGAATCAGAAGGTACTAGGTTTAGTGATCTTGCTGACCAATTTACAGGAGCATGATTTCCTCTTTATTTCCTTCGATTCTACAGTAGAATCTGCATAACACGGACTAAAATGGCTAAACCCTGATAACGTTCACAAATGCTGGCGAAAATTTGAAAATTGTAAGCAATAAACTATTTTCAAACCTATGACATGTGATTTTCCTTAAAGATCTTCATATCCCGTGAAGAAATTGGTATTTTAAATTTTGTTAATGTCACCTTAATTTACCGTTCTGGGCTTGTAGGCATTTAGAAAATCTTCTTTTGTGCCTAAACCGTTTTCCAAACTGAAATTTTGTAAGAGAGGAAATAGTTTCTAAATGAATGTAGCTATTCAGAACAAGAATTGATAGAAAATTATACAGGCTGGTTAAAAAGATTTGGATGAATAAGTTGTGGTGAGAGTGTTTGTAAACGCCCTGTATGTTGCAAATTTCGAATTTGTTCCACAGAAAGTTGTGCCCAGCTGATATAAAGGCGCGGTCAAAAAAATAATAAAATGTAATGAAGATTTTTCGAGTAATTTACGAAAAACTCAGGGAAAATATTATTTTTAAAGCTCTCTAGCGGCAATACGAAGCAACTTTGGATATAGATAAGTTAACTTAAATCGACCTGTTTTAAGCCAAGGAATCTGTGGTCTTACGTTGTACACGCATTTCGGAGACACCTGTATAAATACTCCTATGTGCGCGGTCCTGTGCCTGTGGAAAACGATGTATTTCCAATTCGCGTGTTGGGAATGTTTAAGGAGAATGGTTAATCATTAACGAATTAGCCGCCCACGAAATTTAACAGCGATTTCCAAAGATGTTGAAATTTCTTCACAGATAAGACTTTCTTAATACAGTAAATGTTTAAAATATTCAACAGCATCTTGCAAGAACTGTTTCGAATCGTCGCTGTACATAGAATTAGGATTCATACCTTTTCCTTGCACGTAAATCGAAGAACTGGTAAGGTTTTTGACATTGTGAACGTTTTTGAAACTTGTTTCCACAAAAACAAATTTAAAACTGGAATACATTGGCGGTGTAGTTTATGATAACTTGGTGTTATTAAGCATTTGTCGTTAAAAGTTAACTAATTCTTTTTTTTTTTTTAATAAAAGGAATAAGTTTTCTAACAACTTACAGTGTCATCAATGAAAATTAGTAACTAATTATGTCTAATGGATAAATTTAGTAAATAAAATAAAAAAAACTGTACGAGATTCGAACCTGCGATTGATTGAATAGTGCGTTTTAGTACCTTGGTGTATGAACTTTTGTGTGCTATTCTATCGGTAAGCAAGAGGACAGATTAAAAAAAACACCTCGCGCCCTCCCCTTGTGAGTGATCGGGTAAAGTATAATTTTAATATAAATTTGGGATTGTAAATTGACCTGGTTCATCAAATACACATGATCCTTCTTATTTTCCACTGTATTACCTATAGCCAGTACATTTTATCCTCAGTGGCAAAATAAAAGGTTTTAACGGAATCATCTATTATGGATCTAATGCTCTGTGTAATAAAATTAGCATCAACCGATAGGTTTCTCGGCTTCAAAGCTTGAATTCACTCGATGACTACTGACTACTCTTCTGCTATCCAAATTTTGTATAATGTTCTTGCTACTTGTTCTATTTTCCCTCTTTTCTTTTCAAAAGATTACCCAGCGTCGCCTCCACTACTTATGACACAGAAGAGTTTAGTTCTAGTATACATTCGGTTTATATGGTGTACCGGGTGGCCAACTAAGAATGATCACCGGCCATATCTCGATGACGGATCATCTTATTTTAATGAAACAAAAAATTTTATAAGGAAAGTGGCCATAAAAAATCGCTGGAAAATATTTTCAAGTTTTTTAAATGACCGCTAGGGGGCGTAACCTAAATGACTGAACAGAAAATCACGATTTTTTTCATTTTCTTCAAAATTGAGGGGTATCGAAAATAAATTAATTTGAAAGATAAATGAATTTCGACTAACTTGTATGCAACACTTTTTGTCGTATCTCCAAAAATAAAGTGGTGGGGATGAGTTGAAAATGTTCATTTTCGATGGCCGATTTCTCCGGTCATACTGAACAGAATTTAACAAACTTAATCTCGTTCGAAAGAGTTTTCTGTGGTCTACTAACGACTCCTTACGCTGTTTTGATATAAATATTCGTTTCGCCGCCAGAGGGCGATATCTAGAATTTTGACAAATTTATAGCTTTTCTCAAAAAATTTAAATGGAACGGTATGTTTATTTTTACACGATAAAATAAAGAATTAAAAGCTTAACATGACGCTGAAAACCCGAGCTCGCTATCTTGCTTCTAACGGTAGATATTAGCCAAAAAGCAAAAACTATAGTATTATAAGATCTAGTTGACCGATGTTACATTGTTAACGTATGTTTGACATACGTCTTTTTAGCGTCTGATTTCCACAACTTACTTGATATTTGATACCAAATTATGCTAGCCGACCCGACCGACAGTTCGACTTCGCCTGCGCTCCCGCCTTGCTCATCACACCCACGAAAACTATTTCGCATTTGTTTTTTTTTATACGAGGTTTATAACGCATATTAAGTTTTGATTCAATTTAATATGACTGTTAGAATGGTGCCAGTTTCAAACTTCTACGATAACGACTTATCGAGATATCGCTACTTCACATAATATGTTGTTATTTAAACACGTGAGAGAAAAATTAACAATAAAAATTACCAACATGTTTAGGACACTTAAGGCAATGTGTTGTTGAAATTTCAAGTTCTTTCGACAAACTATTCCCATGTAAAAAAATCGCAGAATTGAGGTACTGCGCCGAGAGCCCAAAACCGGATACTTTTTTTTATTAAACCTATCATAATTATTATACGAGTGGGAGACAAAATTTGAAGTTTCTACTGATAATACAGAGTTAAATCACGCTACCAACGACACCGGTTTCGTTTTTTTCCGCGGGGTAGTTTTGTTATGCCTTTAAAACGAGGGGTAAAAACTATAGCTTTTGCTTCTTGGCTGATATCTACCGTTAAAAGCAAGATAGCGAGCTCGGGTTTTCAGCGTCATGTTAAGCTTTTAATTCTTTATTTTATCGTGTAAAAATGAACATACCGTTCCATTTAAATTTTTTGAGAAAAGCTATAATATTTGTCAAAATTCTAGATATCGCCCTCTGGTGGCGAAACGAATATTCATATCAAAACAGCGTAAGGAGTCGTTAGTAGACCACGAAAAACCCTTTCCAACGAGATTAAGTTTGTTAAATTCTGTTCAGTATGACCGGAGTAATCGGCCATCGAAAATGAACATTTTCAACTCATCCCCACCACTTTATTTTTGGAGATACGACAAAAAGTGTTTCATACATGTTAGTCGAAATTCATTTATCTTTCAAATTAATTTATTTTCGATACCCCTTAATTTTGAAGAAAATGAAAAAAATCGTGATTTTCTGTTCAGTCATTTAGGTTACGCCCCCTAGCGGTCGTTTAAGAAACTTGAAAATATTTTCCAGCGATTTTTTATGGCCACTTTCCTTATAAAATTTTTTGTTTCATTAAAATAGGATGATCCGTCATTGAGATATGGCCGGTGATCATTCTTAGTTGGCCACCCGGTACTGTTCATTGCAGTAATTTTCAGGTATTGATATTATTCCTTTTCTCAAGTGATACTCTACACTAGTATTAAAAATAATTGTACTTGGACTTAATAAATATTCTAATCTTTATAGATATTCTGTAAGTTTAAAGTATTAAATTGTGCAAGATATTGCATTACGCTTAAAATTAATGGTAAAGTGAAGGTAACGTAAAGATATAAAACGTTGTAAGTTAACGGATATTCAATGCCCGATATTTTAAAACCGATTTTATATATTCGAGTTGCTGTCAAGGTTCTATTATAGGATTTTAGTAAAATACGATGATGTTTATTCTTCCTGGTTTCCATATAGACAATTTCATGGAATATTAATGAAATTTTCTTGGTTAATTTTGTAGTTTCAACTAGTATTTGAACGTATAACATTAATAAGTACTAAATAATTAAAAAATAATATTTTATTTAAATTTAATAGACAATAATTCTGCCCCCATAAGGATAAACGCGGTATGTTCAAAATTGTTCAAATTTGAGTTAAGGGCGTAATCTGGTTTATCGTAAATCTATTTAATCGTGTAATAACTAATTTCATCGAATAAACTATAGCCACAAAACAAAGGTATTCACCCAAACAAGTAAAGTTTTCTGGCATATAACTAAAGGCTAAGAGAGAACACAAAAAACGTGTTTTCTCAGTTTCATGTTTTTGTGACATACCGCGTTCTTCTTTATGAGGGCAGAATTATACTTACTATTTGTATAAAAGTTCCGAATTTAAATTCTATACCGCCTATAATACCCAAATTAAAACTTATTGAACAAAGCTGTGACATAATAAAAAGAGAACTCCTCATAAATGTATTTGACAAATGAGTTCCAAAGATTTCATTAAATAACTCGACGATTTTATGTAGATAAATATATTGATTTAATATGTTTTTAATCGTTTGTATTTGTCGTGTACCCTTTTCCATGTTCCTTCGATATTTTAAAAGGTCTACTTCAATATATTTATATTTCAAATAAATACTTTCCGAAGTGTAAATCACAATAGCACAAATTAAAAATTGTTGTATTTCTTCATAAGTAAGCAATGCAAGAGATGATGAAAACGTGTTACTAACATCAATAACAATCCATATTGTAACTGTTAAATACACTATTAAAAATATTGAGGAAAACTTAAGAGTGTTTCTTTGAAGTCGTTTCGTTTCGATTTCGAAAAACTTTGTCAAAAGTACCATCCAATTTTCCGAATTTATTATTTGTAAGGAATACATAAAAAATATTTTTAAGAAGGTGTTTTGAACTACTCCTAAAGTCATTATGACTTCCAAAGCATAAAGCTTGTTGTTTCTTCCAATTTGTAACAATTTTACAAACGGCCATAAGTCTTTAGCCATAAATATGGCGTATATTAGAGATAAAATCTTAAACACATTTCTGTAAACACATTTTTGGTTGGCTAATCGATACATTGGTAAGATTCCAAATATATTTGCGATGTATTGAAGTTTTATAAAAGTTGAAACTTTTAAACTCATTTTTTCTTGACTTGTGAACTATTTAAAAGACATTTTCTGTCTATATAAAAGCAAATGATTAAATATTAATAATTACAAGTCAATTAAAATGCGATTAAAGCCAAACAATGAGGAATTAACATAAAATGTATATTAATACTTTATTAGCGGCAATAAAAATGCTATTTTAGTTAAACTATATACGACTAAGTATGTCAAACTAGAATTTCAATGTTTTATGTAGAAATTCAGTAAATTTTTAAATAACGTTCATTTTTTCTATCGGTGTTTATTTAAATACGTGCTCAAGTAACTTATAGATTTTACTAGTATTTTTGACGTATCTCCAATAAAATTTAATTGCAGCAATGTTATTACATTGACACAACACTGAAACGTTCTCTGTAGGTTCTCTGTATAATCTGTTAATTAATACCATTTTTGAACACATGGTTCCTCTTAAGTTTTATTAGTTCCTATGATTCATTTCTGTAGTGTATATAAAATTTATTTTTTATCAAGACATCGTCTTTTAAAATGTTACAAAAATTGAGTATCTATGTAAATATTATTACTATTGACAGCAAGAAAATAAATACGTATTTGAGAGGAAGGTTCCTTTAAATATTTTAATAACGAAATTTTATTATAAAGAAGATTTAAGATCTTCAGCAACCTTTGAACTTCGAACTACAATTTCCATTCGTTTATATTAAAATGTTATTATTGTCAAATTCATGCCTTGCAGGCTTTGGAAACTAATTTCTATTTCAGTTTGTTGCTCCAGGATTTAAGGGATTTTCGGTTTAAATTCGTTCTCTTTTTACATCAACTTGGTCTTAAACGAACGTCGTAAAGTTATGCAGTGAGTAAGTCATGCTACAATTTTCGAGTTTTGGAGATTTCATTTGTATAAGGATTTATTCTGAATTTGAACTGTTAATCTTCGATTATTGGCTAAATAATTTTATAGCCCCATAAGACGTGTGTGGTAAATCCCTTTTCCACACGTTAGGCCGCGTTCCGACGAAGGCACTTATGTTTTCTTTATTTTAATTAACACTACGTTTACGGGCATTTCTTATACAGGGTGATTTATAACATACGGATCAGACTAAAAGTTTCGGTACTAGAGTTCAAACTGAAAAGATTTTCTTAATAAAGTTTTGTTAAAAACTTAATAGTTACGTAGATATTGAATTTTAATTTTTTAAATAAGTTATCGTCCACTTTTGAGAACCGCTGATATTCAGTAGAAAACAAATCTTGAATTTTGAATCCCGACCGTGATGTTGTCACCGTTGCTAGGCAACCAAATCAAATGGATTGACAGAAATAAAAACGAGGTATTAGCGGTTCTCAACAAATAAACACCAATTTTTAGCATTTTAACAAATTTTTAACCAGCCCTAACTGCAATATTAAAAAGTTTTATTATTTTTTCTTAATTGTCCATTGTTTAAATAACCCTCAAATATTCGCAGTTTGAATTTAAAAGTAGTGCAATATCGTATATGGTAATAAATACTCGACAATTAATTGAACTTTAATGTTCTATAACTTTGTGATTATTAAATTGTGCTGAATATACTATTAAGAAAATGTCTTCAATTTGGCCCCTAGTACCTACATTTTTAGTCTGATCCGTATGTTATAAATCACCCTGTATATCTACCTCTACGATCACCCGTCAAGTTGACGGGTAAACCAAAATATGCATTTTCTTAGAAAAATCGATTTATTCAAGTCTGAATTGAATAATATTAGGCTTCATGTTTAAATAAATTAATGGTGGGTAACGTCTCTTTTTTTTTATTATCACATTGATAACTGTAACAATAATTGAATAGGGTAATCACATTTATTAAACACATTTTTAAATATATACAGAATTCGGTTTCAGTATTTTTCGCATACGATTATTTTGCAATATACGAAGTGTAGGTGTATTCGACAATTTTTTGACATTTAGACCCGTATTCAGAGACGTCGGGAAAGGAGTTGCTAGCCGAAATTTTTTGTTCAACTACGTTTGCCTGCTCTGAGTGCGCTCTTCGTCGGGGCTTGGTTTTTTGGCTAATGCATCGGTCGGTCGCACTTTAAGCATAGCCGGGTTCTTGTTTACTTTTGTTTATGTATTTCGTATGAATGGTTTTAAAAGGGCAGGTCATTGAAATTTCTTAATACAACAATGACACCCCTAAAAGGTATCAAATGATACCACTTCTTAAATTACAAATTTATATTAGAAATAAAACTAATTTTTTTAAATAAGATTTTAATAAGAATTTTGTTTATTTCATAAGAACATTGAAATTGGTTGGGGGCGCCACGCAAAATAATTGAAAATGTTATTCAAAATTTTTAAATTCGATTTTTTTTGCAACAACTTGTTTTACAACCCACTGTTAATGGTGAGTTCAAAGAATACATAAAAAAATTTATAAATATAGGCATGATATTTTCGGGGTAAAGAAATACAAAGTTTGTAAGGAAATTAGGCGCAATTATGTCTTATTATAGGTACAGTCCGACAAGGGTCCGAAGGGTCCAGGGACCCTTGAGGAAAGCTGACATCGTTCACATGTTTATTACACAAATTGTAACATTTTTTGTCTCTTTACAAGTTTTCTTCAGAGCAAAGTAAATCGTTAAAATTCATTTGTGTACTAGCTGTTGTCCTGAACGAGTCCTCTGTGTTTTCCATTGTTGTTGTGGTAGTTGCGACTACAGTTAGTGTTTTTTTTTTTGGTCTTACAATTAGCAGTATTTGTAGTTATTTTTTCATTTTCCATATTTTTTTAATTACTTTTTCTTAGATAAGGTTCTTTTTTACTTTTATTATATTACTTACATTAACATTTTTTTCTTTTCATAAGTTCTAGTGGTAGTTGTTTTGATTAGGATTAATTATTTTTAGTGTTATTGTTAAATATTGGTAAGTAGTTACCACGACAGCTAAAAGATATATGAGTGAAGACGAAAAAAGGTTATTACAAGAATTGGTTAAACAATTTTATGACAAAATTGAAAACAAAAAAAGCGATTCTGTCAGTCGAGTCGAACGCTTAAAAGCTTGGACGTCGTTAACCAAACAGTTTAATTCTGTTTCAAAAAGTGAACCTGTAAGTACTGTTACTTATTACTATGTTAAAGCATATAATTTGTTACTTTTGCTATTTAGAAAACTGTGAAACAGCTAAAAAAGGCTTGGGACAATTTAAAAAATAAAAGAAAAAGCAACTTCCTATGGAAAAGCGGCAAAGGATGCAAACAGGTGGTGGACCATATAATTCTCCATCTGAAGAGCAGATAGATCAAATATTAGACAATGTAGATGTTGAAATTGAAAATGCAATTGACGGTGATTCAGTTGCACTTGCTGCTGCTGCCAGAAACAGTAGCTCTTTTGAACATAGTAACAAAAGGTATTTGATACCTTTTAGGGGTATTATTAAGAAATTTCAATGACCTGCCCTTTAAAACCATTCATACTAAATACATAAACAAAAGTAAACAAGAACCCGGCTGTGCTTAAAGTGCGACAGACCGATGCATCAGGCAAACAACCAAGCCCCGGCGAAGAGCGCACTCTCAGAGCAGGGCAAACGCAGTTGAACAAAAAATCTCGGCTAGCAGCTGCTTTCCCGACGTCTCTAAATACGGGTGTTAGTGTCGCCAATGGCCTTTCTTCAGCGCCTACTTAGATTCTAATTTTCAAAATATTCAGTAACTCTCGATTCTTTTCTTATAAAACCATATTATATGATATATCCAGGATGTAAGATAAAAAATAATTTATCAAAATATGCAATAAGAATATACCTGGGCAAGTTTATACTCCAGGTTCATCGTGTGTGATTAACAAATGAATAGTAGTTTTTATTTTATTTTTATTTAACGCGTAGACAACTAGTAGTTTTTGTAAACCACGATGATAAAAGTTTATTTTGTTTTAAGTACTACATTAAATGTTTCGCATTACGCGTCTTCAGGCACATCTACAAACATTGATACAAAAGCGAGATTAAAAATAGAACATCTAAATATATAAAACTAGTTACCGTCAATTAACAGAAAAACCGGACATAAGCTTCGAGATGAACAAAGTTTTATAATTATAAGTTGGAGAGATGCGTAGACAATTCCGTTCAAATTTAAAAAATTTTAAAATTGAAATAAAAAGTGAAAGCTGAAGGCGTGTTACAATTCAAAATTTAAGGCTGAAGGCATGTTACAATATTTTAAAGGCTGAAGGCATCTTAATGGTAAAAATCCTAGAAAAACACGTGTAAAAATTATGCACAAAATGGCGTATCAGGTTAAACTCACGTGGCTCACAATTGTGAAAAACGAAAATAAAAATCAAAAAATTGAACTTAAAATGACTGAAATACAAAATTAGACTAGTTAGAAATAATATATATAAATGACAAAGTTATTTACCTTGATTCAATCAAACCATGAAATTAAAGGTATATTCTGAACAACATTTGGTGATTGAATGATTGAATCAGGGTTAACACGCAATAATACTACTACGAAGACTTATGGAGGGGGTCAGCAGGTGGTCGCGGGAAATTTAAAAATTTATGAAAGTACCTGAAGGGATTAAAATCAGTAATATTGTTTAATGTAAGGTTAGGGGAATTTGATTTACTTTTTAAAATGTGATATTCTTCTAAAAGGTTTAATTTTTCTGATTTATTGATATTATGAAGAAGTTCAATATTATTAATATTTGATGTGTTTGTTAGAATTAAGGTGATCTTTAAAAGCTGAATTTTTATTGCCAGAGGTATGTTCTTTGTATCTGGTTTTTAATTTTCTACCAGTTTGACCGATATAAAATGCTTCACAGTCGTTACATTTAAGTTTGTATATACCACTTTGTTCTAATTTATCAAATTTGTGTTTTGTATTAATAAGTAATTGACTAACTTTAGTTGTTGATTTAAAAGCTACTGTGATATTAAATTTTTGTAAATACGGTTTAAGTGTTTTATTAATGATAGGACAAAAAGTCAGGGTAATGAAACGATTCTTTTGGGAAAAATGGGGATATATTAATTTATTTATATTATTTTTATGTATTCTATTGTAAATATTTTGTAAATCATTGACACTATAACCGTTATTTAGACCTATTTTTATGATAGTTTTAATTTCATGTTCATAGTTAAATTTTGAAGTGGGGATATTGTTAATGCGATTAAATAAAAAATTAAATACTGAGGCTTTATATAAATTACTGTTGAATGAAGTTTTAGGAATGATACAATCGGTTGTGGTAGGTTTTCGAAAAATGTTATATTCAAGTTTGTTGTTAGATTTAGTAATCGTGATATCTAAAAAATGTATACTATTATTAACTTCTGTCTCACAGGTAAATTCCAAGTCACAAAGGTTATTAAAAATGTTATTCAAATTCCAGATTCCAGAACCAGATTCCAAATTCAGGATTCCAGAACCTGTAGCCATTTGGATTGTAACCAACCATCTGTGGTGTTACTCTTGATTCTAGTTTGTCCCCTGAGTTTGGGGTTTTTAAGGTTTATGCTTTACTGCCAAATATCCTCAATTTGTTGAAATCAATCTTTCCTAAATAAATGTTCGCTGGTACATCGCCTTTCAGTGTATTGGTAGGTGATCGATTTAATTGATAGGCAGCATACTGAATATCTTCCCCCAACAAAAGTCTTGGTAAATCAGTTTCACCAACCAATGTTCTAACTCTGTCTAGGAGAGTTCTTTACATTCTTTCACTTACCCCATTCTGTTGTGGAGTGTACGGCAACGTGTATTCCGTCTTTATACCCTTTTGTTGACAAAAGTTCTTGAATTCAGCCGAGGTAAATTCTTCCCCTTTATCCATTCTTATCTCTGAACACTTGCGCACATTTGCTTTAAGTTCTCTAATTTATTTCATTGGATTAAACTATGCTCCGCCTTACGCCTTCAATAAATAATAAACAACCACAAAGTGTGAAAAATCGTCGATTGTTACCCGATAATATCTTTCTCCATTAATGGTAGCTGTACGTATTGCTCCTTTAATATTCGTATGAATAAGCTCCCCAATTTTCTTCGATCTAGGTAATTTTTGAATTTCAAAAAGTTATCTCGTTGCTTTCCCTTCTCGACATGGTCCACATGCTGTGTTTGGAAGTGCTAATTTTAATTTGTTCATGTATTGTTCTGATAAATGTGCCAGTCTTCGATGTCTGGTTTCTCCGTTTACTGTTACGCTGCACATTTTTCTAGATAGGTCAAAACGTTTCGCCGTGAATGTCTAACTGTCTAATACCATATCGATTTTTAAATCTAAATAGCCACCCTTGTGAAGCAGTAAACATTCCACCAATTTTGAGATTTTCGTGAAACCATTTGAACCATTCAAACAGAGCAGACTCCATATCAGCGAGTGTTGATTTTTTCATTGTTTTTCTCGTGACCAAATCTCATCTGTTCGTTTAATTAGATCACGCACTGTTTGTTCACCAATAGTGAATTCATCCGCAAGCTTTTTTACACTTTCCCCACGATCGACTACACGATTTATGATTGCATCCTTTTTCTCGAAGGAAAGAACTACACGTTTTCGCTTTGAGTCCATCGTTAACAAACGAATCTCACGGCAAATAAGAAAATACTGAAGAGAAATGAACAAAACCATCAAAGGATTTCTTAAAAAGAACTATGAACAACATCTGATGAACATAATAGGCGCCGTCACACTGACGCTTCAACGTGTTGCGACGCGAACATTGATAGTCGTCCATTGGTACTTATTGTAGAAAGACATAGGCACGCTTAACCGCGAATCCGGATAATCGAGTCCCGGATAATCGAGGTATGCAAAATTCCAAAACTTAACCCAATGACTCCACGAATCTGAATATTTTGGTAACTGAATTCTAAGATATGCAACCAAATGTTTGTGAGAATTTTCTAAAGCGCCTAAAGTTTCGTGATGATAAGCTGTGGAATTTAAATGATCGATTTTTAATAATTTGCAAGTTTCTTTAAAAATAGATGATATGAACTCTTTTCCTTGATCTATAATAACTGAGTTTGGAATACCGTATTGAGGGATAAAATTGTTCACATATGCCCTAGCTACAGTTGTCGGTTCTTTGTTTGGTGTCGGGTAACCCTCCACGAGCTTATTGTCATCATTATCGGAACTTATTGGACCTACAATATCTAAAAATATTCTCTCAAAAGCTGTTAGGCTGTAGTGGTGATTGCCATTGGTTGTTTTGTTGGTAAAGAAAATTTATTTCTTTGGCAATCGCCACACCTTTTTAATATTGTTATACATTCTTTTCACACCACAATATCCTTCTGTAGGTAAAAGATGAAAATCGTTATAATAATTTGTTTAGTCTCTCGGTCGGTAATTCTCTTTACTCCTTTGATTATAGAAAGTTTTATGCCAGGTAATTTATCATTATATTTCACTAATACTTTTATTAAATTTTGACTAGTCAAATTATTTTTAACAATACAAATTTCGCGAATGTTATTTTTCGTACATAACGTTGACATTTCCTTCAGCGAAGCATCTAAGTTTGTCTCTGATAAGGAATTCTGTTCTATGTATATTACTTGTTTTTTCAAATCTAATAATATAAAATTACCTTCAAAATTAAACGTACTTTTATTTTTCATTTTTAGTTTATCAAATTCTCTCAATGTTACTAGCTGCAGCTCAGTTGAATTATCAGGTTGTTTAACCCATTTGCATCACCCAGAAAAATGAAAAATTTGTCCTGATCACCGAACATTTTTTCATATGCAATTTTATATGCGATGAGCGCGTATATGCGCGCTCTGGTGATAGTGGCCAGGCAAAATGCGCGCACATATGCGCTTATGATGCAAATGGGTTAAGCAATTCAACAAGGAAAGGGTGATCAAGCCTGTCCTATATTGAAGTTGCTGTATTTTGTATTTCTTTGGTCTTTCAACGTGCTGGTACGCATACTTTATCGTTAAGGTCCATTAATTCATGTAATTTTATCCTAGACAATGCATCTGGTACTACATTATGTTTTCCTTTAACATACTCTACTTCAAAGTCATATTCTTCTAATAATAACCGAAATCTAGTAAGCCGACTGGAATGATTTTTCATACTGAATAAGTAAATTAATGGTTTATGGTCTGTAAAAATTTTGAATTTCTTTCCAAAAAGATATGGCCGAAAGTGCTTGACTGACCATACAGTAGCTAGCAATTCTTTTTCAATTGTACAGTAGTTACGCTCAGCTTTGTTTAAGCTTCTACTGGCGTAAGCATTCGGTAAGTCATTTTCATTTGCCAAAACTGCTCCAATAGCAACTCCTGAAGTTGTTTTGAATCTGTTTTCAACCGAAATGAATTATTTTCTGAAAAAATTGGAAATTGTAAAATAGGCGGATGTGACAATGCATTTTTAATAGTTGAAATGAATTTTCACAGTCGCTATCCCAATTAAATTTTATATCCTTCCTAGTTAACCTATTTAACGGCGTTACCATAGCTGCAAAGTTTTGTATAAACTTCCTGTAATAATTTGAGAACGCAACAAATCTTTTCACCTCTTGAGCATCTTTCCGAAGTGGATAATTTTTGGCAATACTAATTTTTTCCGGATCGGGTAAAACATCATCATCAGTAATCACGTGCCCTAAATATAGAATTTGTTTTTTCAAAAATTCACATTTCGATGGGTTTAGTTTTAAATTTACTTCTCTTAAACAATTCAAAACTATAATTAAATTTCTATTGTGATCTTGTAAATTTTTTCCAAAAATAATTAAATCATCTAAATACACAACGCAAGATTCATAATTTAGACCGGACATCGCAACCGTCATTATTCTAGAAAAGGAACTTGGACTAATTTTCAAACCCATTGGTAATCTTTTCATTTGGTACTGCCCTTTATCAGTAGAAAACGCAGTAATAGGTCTACTTGATTCGGCAAGTTCAACCTGGTAGTCTCCCTGAGATAGATCAAGATGTGAAAAGTAAATTGCTCCTGCTAATGAGTCAAGAATATCTGTTATGTTAGGTAGTGGGAATTTATCGTCTCAAATTCGTTTATTAACCAATCTGTAATCAATAACTATTCGCCATTTCTTATTCCCCGCGCTATCCGGTTTTTTGGAACTATAAGCACCGGTGAAGACCATTGAGATTTCGTTTCTTCTATAATATTGTCCTTTAACATTTGCGTAATTTGTTTGTGAACTTCCGCTTTTTGTGAAAAGGTAATCTACAGCGTGTCCCCGGATAGGTGAACGACTTTTATAAAAGGTAAAAAATTTTCGATGTGAATTTTCATCTTTTGGGGTTCGGCCCTGCTTGGTTAAAGATTAATTACTAACATATTTTCACTTAAAAAAACACAAGCGAATCTGTACAGTGAATAAAAGACTCTTTCTGCAGCAGGCAAAGTACCTTTTCTGTTTACCGTACCTCAAACTGGTACTAAGATATTTTGTTCAGAATGAAACATTATGTGCATATGCAAATTTTTGGAATGATCAGCCTACTTTGATAAAACGCATTGTTATTTTCGTTAGTACTGAAGCAAAGGTAATCCCCATTATGTAATTAATAGAAAAGGGCAGTATATTAAAAAAGTAAATGTGTGGTGTGCTGTGTCATATGAATTAGGGGTCACTGGACCGTTCTTTATTGAAGGAAGATTAAATCAACATACTTATTTGCGGATTCTCGAAAAATTTGTTGACGAACTTCCTTTGCATGTTCGACAGACGCATTTCTTCCAACATGACGGTTGCCCTGCCCATTCAACACAAATGATCACTCACTGCCTCAATAATAAATTTGCGATATCTTGGCCGGCCAGGTCTCCAGATCTTTCTTTTACGGATTTTCTTGTTTGGGGAAGGGTAAAACAAATAGTTTACCAGAACAGGATTCCATTAATCTTGAAATATCGAAAAATAGAGTAACGTGTGCAGTGCGATCTATTTCTATAGAACATGTGCAGGCAGCTTTTAGAGCATTTCGAAATCGTGTTAAAAAATGTATGACTTTAGGAGGAGACTTGATAGAAAATTCCATGTAGTTTGAAATTATAACTTACTAATATTGCAATAGTATGCTATTAACGTTAAGCCTTAGAGTTACCTTTAATAATTATAATTAATAAGTACTTTGCAATAATCGTGTTTTATAATGATTTATTAGAGTTAGGCCAACTTTAAATATCTTGCAATAATTGTTTTTGTTTTATAATTAAATAAATAGACTTTAGTTCTGTACTTTTACTGGTTTATTGTTGAAATATGCTACTAGTTTCGGCTGTTAGCCATCTTCAGGCAGCTTCTCGAAAAAATACAATATCACGAATCTTAAAGGCGGTAAGTTTTTTTCTTCAAACCATTTATTTCCACATTGAAGAGATTCTAAGTAGAATTTTTGCCATTTTGTCCAGAAATAGTCGGTAGCAACCCCCAAAACAACGGCTGAAGTAGCTAGACAAACACACAGAATGAGATAACCTTTGTAGGTCCTACCAGCACGTCCCCGAACTGTTCGGAGGTAAAAGGGTCCAGCGTAGTCTACTCCGGCGTGTAGAAAAGGGCGGGATGGAAGAACGCGCGGAGGTGGAAGTTGACCCATGAGTTGCTGGCTTGAGATCGTTCGCTGTCTAGCACACACCATACATCGACGAATGAAGGACCGGACCGGGACGCGGCCGCCAACGATCCAGAACCGCTTCCGAATGGACGCCAAGATAAGTTGAGTCCCTCCATGTAAAGTTAATCGATGATGAACCGGGTGAGAGTGGAGTTTTTCGGTAGGATGAGAGGGTGCTTCTCGTCCCAATCAAGGTTGGCAAATCGAAGTCGACCAGTGACCCGCAGAAATCCGTTGCCATCAAGAAAGGGTGTAAGTCGATAAAGTGGACTGAACCGTGGAAGAACGCTCTCTCTTTTAAGAAGGTTGATTTCTTCAACGAAGTGTATCTGTTGACACTCATGAATCCAAAACATACGAGAACTTTCAATTTCTTCCGGTGATAAGATGCCTGAAACAGAACCACGATTGATTTTCATGAAAACTCGCTTATACCAAGCAATTACTTTTAACAGCTTGTTCAAGGACGAATATTTATTTTTTAGGTCCCAGCCCGCCTCGGTGATGGTTGAGGTGTTTGAAGTTGGATTAGAACGCTTCTGCAGGTCCATCTCGTCGCCTGAGGGTGGTCGTAAGGAGGGCCATTGGGACGGAGGGAATCGTAGCCATTCCGGACCAGACCACCAAAGAGTTTCTCTGTAATTTTCGAAGAGAAAGCCCACGTGAAGCGAGGTCTGCTGGGTTTTCTGGCCCCGGAACGTAGTGCCAATGAGCGCCAAGGAGTTCATGGATCTCAGTCACGGGATTACGAACGAAGTCCTTCCACTTAGAGGGATGACTGGAGATCCAGGAGAGGGTCACTGTTGAGTCGCTCCAGAGGTGGACAGAAGATGGCTGATCTCCAACGCTGTTTGAACGCGTTTCACTAACAGAACTAAAAGCACAGCGGCGCACAATTCGAGACGCGGGATCGTAACGCGTTTAAGAGGCGACACTTTAGTTTTAGAGATAACCTGTATTGGATTTAACTTATTCTTTTAGGTGTTACTTTATTAAAACCCATAACGCACTTTGAGGTAGTTTGGTTTATTCCTATTTTTACATTATATTATAATTGAACTGTTAGCAACAGCAAACTTTTTAATAATACCTACTTAAGTGCTACGTATTCCTATTTACCTAAACTAATTACGCCGCTCCGATTACAAAAATGCAAACTAATACTATTTCCGCAATCGAGGTGCATTGGACTTTAATTGGCACCTTTAAAAGCTGAATTTGCAATATGACAATTTATTGAAAGAATGTTTAACAAATGTGAACAATTTATAAAATAATATGTCCATTACACCTCCCTTGGGGAAGATAAAAAAAATCTACGTAGTGAATTTTTTTTCTCTTTATTTAACTTTTTTTTTTGTGTTTATTTTTTTTCCCATGAAACAATTTAACCCTATTCTTATGTACCTCTACTAACTTACGCCCAATCTTAATAACTATATTTGGATTCTTAATTTCTATCACTTCGTAAGGTCCATTAAAAATAGCGTCCATTTTACTGCCACTTTCATTTTTTAACAAAATCTTATTTCCTACTACATAATTTTCACTTTTCGATTTTACATCGTACCGCGTTTTACGTTCAATTTTTGATTCCATCAAATTATTTTTTGCGTCATTCCACGCACTTTGAAGTCTAAATTTAAGTTCTTTCGGATAATCATCGAAATTATACAAGGGATATATAGCATTTGTTAAATTTGACGGTAGGTGACAGGGTTTTCCATAAACTAACTCATGAGGGGTGTATCGTGTTTCACTGTGAACAGTGTTATTATACGAGAAACACCAGTATGGAACCCATGAGCTCCATGAATTTGGATATTTTGCCGTATAAATACGTAAAAATGTGCCTAAGGATTTGTGAGAATTTTCTAACGCTCCAAGTGTTTGATGGTGATAGGCTGTAGATGTTAAAGTTTTTATTTTCAATAATTTACACATTTCCTGAAACACGGAAGCTAAAAATTCAGTCCCTTGATCCGTAACTACTTCGTTCGGTATGCCGTATCGCAATATAAAATTGTTAACAAAAACCTTAGCAACAGTCTCTGCCTCTTTGTTTGGAATTGGATATGCTTCAACAAATTTCGTTAAGTCGCATTGTAATGTAAAAATGTAGCGATTATTTTCAAGATCATTATCAATTGGGCCCACCAGATCTATGAAAACTTTCTGCATTGCTGTACTTGCAGTGGTGGTGACCGTCAAAGGTTCAATGCGCGCTTTTGAATGTTTGAATCTTTGACAGTCATCGCACCTTTTTATAAAATCCTCTACACTTTTCCGCATTCCCTTCCAAAAATAATATTTTTTTATATTATTGTATGTCCTTTTTACACCGGCATGTCCGCCAGTTGGTAGTAAATGAAAATCATTAAGTACCAACTGTTGAACCTCTTTATCCGTTATGTGCTGATTTCCCCTAATAATAGTTATTTTTAACTTACTTTTCTTTACATCATTTTTAAATCTTGACAAATCATTTAGTAAAATTGCGCAATTTTTACATTTTATTATAATTAATTCTGAAATATTAAATTTTTTACATACTGTAACTAGGTCTCTCAACGACGTATCCAGTACCGACGTTGATCGAGTTGCCTGTTTTATGTAAATTACACCATTATTTTCATCATATATGATATTATTTAGAACATAATTCATTTTGTCAAGTTTTCCAATGTCTACTTTTGAAATTACTTTAAGTTCTACCGCGTCTTTATCTACAGACGATTTTAATAATTCCACAACTCCAGGGTGATCAGGCCTGTCGTTAGGTTGGATCTTATTAAAAGAATCTGCAGTTTGGTTGTCTTTAATACGTTGTTTCGCCCGCGTTATTGCAAATACTTCGGAACTTACGTTACCCATTAACTCTTTTAATTCACTTGACTCAATGCTAATCCTAGACAATGCGTCAGCTGTCACGTTAGTTTTTCCACTTACATAATTTACTACAAAATCGTATTCTTCAAGAGTTAATCTAAATTTAGTTAGCCTACTTGAAGGATTTTTCATGCCAAATAAATATATCAATGGTTTATGGTCTGTGAGAATTTGAAATTTTCTACCAAATAAATAAGGTCTAAATTTCTTAACTGCCCAACAAATACCTAATAACTCTTTTTCAATCGTACAGTAATTTCTTTCTGCTTTATTTAAAGTACGGCTTGCATATGCCACGCGTTTATCATTTTTATTAGAAAGTACTGCATCAAGAGCATATCCTGATGCGTCTGTTCTTAGGATGAATTGACTGCTATCTGAGAAATCAGGATACTGAAGTATTGGGGGTTCTATTAAAACTTGTTTTAGTCTATTAAATGAACTTTGACATTGTTCAGTCCATACAAATTTAACTCCTTTTTTGGACAAATGATTTAGCGGTGTTGCAATGTCCGCAAAATTTTTTATGAATTTACGGTAATAACTTGCAAAAGCAACAAATCTTTTAATTTCATTAGCATCTTTCGGAATGGGATAATTTTGCATAATTTTTACTTTCTCTGGGTCGGGAAGGATTCCTTCGGATGATATGATATGGCCTAAATATAAAATCTGTTTCTTTAAAAATTCACATTTATGGGGGTTCAATTTTAAATTTACTTGTCTCAATCTGTTTAAAACTTTAACCAAATTTTGATTGTGCTGAGGCAAACTATTTCCGAAAACTATCAAGTCATCTAAATAAATAAAGCAACTTTCATAATTTAGTCCTGACATAGCCAACGTCATTGCTCTAGAAAAAGCATTGGGACTAATTTTTAACCCCATAGGTAATCTGGTCAATTGATATTGTTCATTATCCGTAGTGAAAGCTGTGTACGGGCGCGATTTTGGGTCTAATTCGATTTGATAGTACCCTTGTGACAAATCTAAATGTGAAAAATATACCGCTCCGGACAATGAATCTAAGATTTCGTCGATGCACGGTAACGGGAACTTGTCATCTCTAATCTGTTTATTCAAAAGCCTATAATCGATAACTATACGCCATTTCTTGTTTCCATTTAAATCGGGTTTTTTAGGTACAATTAATAATGGTGCTGACCATTCAGAAGAAGTTTCTTCGATAATACCATCTTTAAGCATCTGTTGTACCTGTCGGTGAATTTCGTCTTTTTGGGATAGTGGTAATCTGTACGGTTTTACGTAAACAGGCATCGCATCATTCTTTAAATGTATTTTTTGCTTAACAGTGTTAATTACTGTAAGTGGGTCACCTTCAATATGAAATACGTCATGAAATTTTGCACAAATTTTGTCAACCGATAATTTTTCTTCTTTACTGAGTCCCTTTTTATTTAAAGTCCTAAGTAGTTTGTCAACTCTATCTACCGAAAATTCTGTTTTTCCAAAAGTACACACATCATAATTTGATAATTTATCTATTTTTGGAAAAAAATTTTTGACGTTTATTTCCCTATCATTGATATTTAATATTTTAACTGGTAGTAAATTGTTTACGGATTTTGTAACAATACCGGCAGAAAATACTCCTTCTGCAATCTCTTCAGGTAAAATAATGTACTCTGAGTTACTGTTTACTTTAAAATAACGAATTGTTTCACATCTAGCGGGAATTGAAGTAAACTTACTACAATCTGATTGTAATGGTGATAAATATTTCTCACCGTTGTGCCAAAAAGAAAAACTAAAACTCTCATAATCGATGATGGATGCGTATTTACTAAAAAAATCGGAACCCAGAATACCATTGAAATTTTGAGAAAAATCCTCTAAAATGTAAAATTGGTGTTGAATTTTAGCATTGCCTAATATAAATGAAATATCTGCTAACCCTAACGTTGTTGTGGAACCCGATATTCCTTCTATATTTATGCGGTTGTTTTTATTAAAATTGCATTCGGAATCAGACACAGAAGAAGAAAAAAGCACGCTAACCGAAGCTCCTGTATCAACTAATAATTTTAATGTATTACTTTTGTACTTAATAGTTATAAAATTCGTACCATTTAAATTGAAAAGTTTGGAAGCAATTGAACTACTACATTTAGACTCGAAAAAACTGATTTTCTTCTTGTTGACCTTCAGAATTTGTGTTTCCCGTTGTCTGTTCTACCGTATAAACACCTCGCCTATTATTATCCGTATTGCTAAAATGTCCACGACCTCTATACGTTCCTCGATAATTATTACCACGGCTACGAAAACTATTCTGCCCCCTCGGTATATTTTGACCCCTAAAATTACCTCTACTTCTAAAATTATTGAATCTGTTTGACTGATTTTGGTTCGTGTTGCTGTTATTATAAAATTGTTGTCTAGGCCTAACATTAGATTGAAAATTTCGTATATCGGGTCTACGAGAACTATTTTTACCTCGGAAATGGTACATCTGTGCAGATGAAGAAGAACCTTTTCTAGCGGTTTCCTCATCTTTAGCACCCGCAATCGCGTCTTTCAAAGTAGAATAATTTCTAGCTTTAATTATTGTCCGCAAATCATGACTACGTAACCCGTTACTAAACACGTTTATTGCTACTTTTTCATTTTCCGTACGAAAAAGTTTAGCAGCCTCATTATTTCCATTCGATTGGCTTATTGTTAAATTAATTGATAAATTTTCTATTAACCTACCAAATTCATCTACCGATTTGTTATCTTGCTTAGCTGTATGCAATTCCAAGGAAAGAGCAGAAACTGATTGCTTTACTAACAAGTGTTCTTTCATATCGCTAATCAAATCAAAATTACTCGCATAAGTGGCATCTAATCTTAATTTTGCGCTTTGAGAGAGTTTGGCTTTTAAAACAAAAGTAGTTAATAATTTTTTACCGTCATTATTTAACAAAGAGTCGTATAATTCGATGGAATCAATTAATTGTTTTGTCGTTTCTTCCGTATTGTCCATGGTCGGCAACAAATTTGATGCGGTTTTTAAATCGAATTTTTCACCCATGTTGATACTACTAATTCCTAATTTTGCTATATTATTTTTCCTCTCTATCAAACAATTTCTTATTTCTTTAACTAAATTCTCTATTTCTACAACACAAACCCTAGCTCGCTTAACTACTTCAATACTACTTTGCTCTTTATTAAATTCTAACCTAACCCTCGAAAATTCGCTTTCAATATTATCTAACTTTGCAATTTTATTATTAACGTTATCTAAATTTAACCTACGCTCTTGATTATCCTTCCCTAAATTTCTACTAAAAACTCTAAGTTCTTCACAAAGTTCTTTGATACTGTCAAAATTATTCATTTACTAACATTTAAATACCTGCAGCTTATCAAGATGCACTATTCGAAAACTAATTCTCTTCCACTTCACAACTTTCACTTTAATTCACACACTGGTATCCATGAGCGATTCCCGACTTTTCTTCACCTCGCGCTGGACAGACTTCATTATCTTCTTTTCCATTCGTCTGCGGTATTGACAACAAGCCCAGAAAGCAATCATCATTAACATTAGTATGGTTATAACGAACGCTGTCATTCCTAATATTTCAGCAATCGAATGATCTCCCCTGGTGGATGGATTGTTTGTTTGACCTCCACTATTTCCTGATTGCACTATTAAAATTTCTTCCTGCTGCGATTGATTTTTACCCATATTTAATTTCTTTTGGTTATTTTAGTATAGTTTTGGAATGATCTTCACTTCTTCTTTCTTCTTGTAATTATCTTACGTTCTAATTTCTACTTGCTTCTTCTTCTAAATTCGGCTGGCAGGATCGCCATGTATTGGATTTAACTTATTCTTTTAGGTGTTACTTTATTAAAACCCATAACGCACTTTGAGGTAGTTTGGTTTATTCCTATTTTTACATTATATTATAATTGAACTGTTAGCAACAGCAAACTTTTTAATAATACCTACTTAAGTGCTACGTATTCCTATTTACCTAAACTAATTACGCCGCTCCGATTACAAAAATGCAAACTAATACTATTTCCGCAATCGAGGTGCATTGGACTTTAATTGGCACCTTTATAGCTGAATTTGCAATATGACAATTTATTGAAAGAATGTTTAACAAATGTGAACAATTTATAAAATAATATGTCCATTACAAACCAACGAAACCCGCACTTGGTTATTTAAACATACGCGTATATAAAGAACCGCGCCAAATGCGCTCATAGACGCGTTGGCGAAACCGTGTATCTCGACCGAATGAGAGTCACCGGAAATACCGAGCTACCTGGGCACGCGAATAGACGAAATACCGCGGAAGTCATTAAAGGAATTTTTCCATTGAAGTTCGAGGTCGTGCGGTAAGTTATCGTCCCAGTTGAGATTACGTGTCCAGAGGTCTTGCACGAAAATTTTTGCTACAATCAGAACCGGAGCAAGCCATCCGAGGGGATCGAATAAACGGGCGATGAATGATAAAACTTCGCGCTTAGTATTTTTTTTGCGTTGTTATATAATGTTGTGATATTAAATACGCAATTGTCGTCCGAATTATTCCATAATAGGCCCAATGCGCGAGGAGAATTTTCGTCAGCAAGAGCGAACGTGTTGGACTTCGATAGAACTTCCGGAGGTAAATAATGAATCGGGATTGTTGGAAATCCATTTACGAGCATTAAAACAACCCGCGTTTAATATTTGGTTTAGTTGGAAAATAATTTCCTGAACTTCATCAACGTTATCAGTGTCCGAGATTATATCGTCCACGTAAGTATCAAGAAGAACAATCGCGGAACCGAGCGGCTACGCGTTACGGTTTTCTTCGGCTAATTTATGGAAACACCGAATGGCTAAGTACGGCGCTCATGATAAACCGTAAGTTACTGTATTAAGTACGTAACTTTGAAGAAAATTTGATGGATCCTGTCTCCAAACAATATATTGAAAAGGACGATCATCTGGGTGAATTTCGATTTGGTGACACATTTTTTCCAAATCGCACGCGAACGCGATGGGATGTCGTCTCCACCGAAGGAGAACATCAAGCAGTTCATTTTGAAGCTTCGGACCGGTGTACAAGCAGTCGTTGAGTGAAACGCCCGAAGAGGTCTTTTGCGAATCGTTAAAAAGCACTCGCAGTTTAGTAGTAGAACTCGTTTCGCGAATGACACCGTGATGAGGAAGGTGGTAGTGTTGCTTATTTAATTCGGTTGGAACTCCACCCATGTGCTTGAGCTCTAGGTATTCGTGCATGAATTTCCGGTATTCATCTTTAAATTGTTCGTTCCGGGAAAATTGTAACTCCGTCTTATGAAACATACGAATAGCTGTCATGTAAGAAGATCCTAGAGCGGACGGAGATTCTCGAAACGGTAACCGAACCACGAAACGTCCGTTTTCTTTACGAAAGTAAGTTTTGTTAAAGTGTTCCTCACATTCGCGCTCGTCAGGGGACACACACGGCTCGCTAACAGTTATTTCTTCCATTGTCCAGAATCGTTGCATTAATTCTAAAAACTCGCTATCTATCGAGCATTGAAAATCGTAAGAAGGACCGGGCTGAGGTTGATCAGAAAGCTTGCCAGAAAGAATCCAACCGAGAGAAGTTTGCTGAGCAATCAAGGTATTATCTTTGGCTTTAATGACTCCTTGTTGAATGATTTTCGAATAAAGATTTACGCCTACAATTAGTTCGATTTTCCGCGAGGACCTAAACTCGGGATCAGCAAGCGGTAAATCAGCAAGTTCGTCTGGCAGCTGAAGAGATTGTCTTTGAGGTAAGTACGCGGTTAGTTTAGGTAGCACTAAAGTGTCTTCATTAAATGATAGAAAGAGGTTAATTCTCGAAAAAAGTCTAATTGTAACTATTCCGTTAGATACACTGGTTCGCTGAGAACCAATACCGGAGATCGGGATAGCTGCTGAACGTCGCGGGAGTCGAAGTTGTTGAACCAATGATTCAGCAATGAAAGAGACCTCAGATCCCTGGTCAATCAGGGCTCGAACCATGATGGAGTCACCTCGAGGGGACGCGATCCTTACCAGCGCAGTCGCCAGGAGCACCGGAGTATGAATGTGATGAGAATGCAAGAGGTGACTGGAGGTTGTAAGATGCGCGTCAGATGAGCTTGGTTGGGGTTGAACATTTTGACTAATTGCTTCTTGTTTTGAATGTTGCGAGTTTGAGTTGAATGAACGTGCTATCGGTGGGGCTTCGTGCAGCGTTGTGTGGTGAGGTTTTCGGCCGACGCGACAACGTTTTGAAACGCGACATTTGCGAAAGGTATGTGGTCCGAGACAATTAAAGCAAAGTCCCGCAAATGTACGAATTCCGAACGTTGAACAGGGCTTTTCGAGAGGTAGTTTTGACAAGTAGATATGTAATGAGCGCTCCCACATAGATTACAGTTAATAGTACTTTGAGACAAAGCACCGTGCGATTTTACACTTGAAGGTTTGTAAGAACTTGGGTGCGGTTTTTTAGCGGACGCGAACTTTTCGATGGCTTCAAGGGTATGAATGCGACCGACTAAAAAATCTGCTAACTCCTCGAAGATGGGTGGATCTCGTTTATTGCCGATGGATTTTTCCCAGTCTTTAAGTGTTTCGGTATCTAATTTTCGGACCAACATATAGACTATTACGTAATCCCAATGCTGCACCGGGCAACCGAGTGATTGCAACGCGCAAAACGCCTCTTTAACTTCACCAATTAGTCTCTTCAATTCGGAAGCCGATTCGAATTTAAGAGAACGCGCCGAGAATAGAAGCGACAATTGCGCATCAACTAACACACGGCGATTTTCGTATCGTTCAACTAATAATGTCCACGCGCGATTGAAATTCTCTCCGGTATCCAATAAGTTTTTTAAAAGTTGAGTAGGTTCGTTAATTAAGCTCATTTTCAGGTAATGGAACTTTTCTACGTCGGAGATATCGTTGTTGGAGTTAACTATGGAAAAGAATAAATCGCGAAATTGGGACCAATTACGATAATCGCCATCGAAAGTGGGCAGCTGTATTTTAGGGAGCTGACGCGAATAAGAACTCGGCGCACGCACTTCCGGAACCGGAGCCATGTTAGTTTGAGCATTTTCAATAGCTGATGGAATTCGACTCCCTCCCCCGAAAAATCCAGTTTAGCGCTTCGGCCCCTATATAAGCTCCCGCATTTTTCATGATATTATCTTATTAGTTCTTGAGCAGAACCTCTGCCCGATTTCTGTAAAGTTATTAAGATTTGTTCGCGTACGACTTTAAAAGTTAGTTTTGTTTCCATTTTCTCGTTATAGAATTATCTCGTTATTTCCATTAAATTTTTAGTTTCTCTTTAATTAATTTTCTTTTGTTGTTGTTTTAAACAACAGTTTTGTTTGGCAAAAAAATCCCTTTCCTAATTTTTCCTAATCCTTTGGAATTCCGACGTGGAATCTCGGAAGTCCTCTTAACCCATTGGAATTCCGACGTGGAATCTCGGAAGTCCTCTTAACCCATTGGAATTCCGACGTGGAATCTCGGAAGACCTCTAAACCCGACCGACGTGGTAATCTCGGACTCCCTTGGACTTTGCCTAACCGTTTTAAGTTTTGCCAAGTTTTGTTTTCCGATTAATTTAATTTACTTTTCATACAATTTTCCGTGAACGAGATAATTCTCCGATTTCCGATTAAATTGTTTTGTTTTCCGTTATATCAATTTTATTCACCTCTGTATTTTTCTATATTCCCTTGTTGTCTCAATAAACAACTTTATTCTTTATTACCTAAACTTTGCGTTTTACTTCCGTTTGAACCCTGGACATTATTTCTCCACTGTTAAAAGCTACTCAGAGGTACAAAAGAGGTCCTTTTCCCTCGTTTAGAAGAAAAGGTGGCGCCCGAGAATTGTCATTTCATATTAACATCGAATTAAATTTCGGGAAATGGCGAGGGTCGTCGCACTACAGTTCTATCTACCCCTTTTAATAATTCTAAAAAATCTACATCTAACTTATCTAGCTGATGAACTTTTCTATTAATTAATTCTAAATTAGCGTGCCTAGTTTATTATCTTTTAATAAATTGTTTTTAAATGCTTCAACCTCTTTTAACAAATCATCCAATAATAACTTTATCGACATTACATACATTTCTTTTAACGCTTACAGAGAGGTATGTCCACATAATTTTTCATTACTCTTCGCCATTTCTCGGCGAATCTTCTTGACAAGGCGGCGTTTACAATATCCGTACAACCACAAACCACTAGCCACTATTAACAAACACCCACTCACAAATATGATGGTATACCAATAACCAATTTTTCTGTTGACGTTGGGGTCGACGCTTTGTCCTCCGCTGTTACCAGCTTGCGCGATTATGATCTCTTCTTTTGACTGTTGCTTCCCCATGACGATGATTTTATTTGGCGTTGTAACAATAATTAATTTAATTTTCTTCCTTTCTGGATATCTACATTTTTCTTCGAATTCCAAATTCGTACGGCACTTCCAAATTTGTCGTTGGCAGGGTTGCCATGTGATGGCTGGTAGTTGGTTTTTTAAATAAAACTGCCAAAATCCCCTTTAACTTATTCTACACTTTATTTTAGTAATTGCCACGGAAGCGTCCAATATTAAAACGTGTTGACAAAGTTAAGTTTTACAATTACTTTCACGACTCCAGACGGACTGTTCTCTTTCCTAGGCGTAATTCGAATAAGTACAATGCAGTGTACTGACTGCACACTGACTCTTCTACGAAGTTATAAGAGACAAGTATTTTTCCATTGCAACAGGCACAATAGCCAATCATACTACGAGAAATTACAATAACCATAGAAATTATCGGCCAGATTAATTTATCCAAAGGTGAATAAACCGGCCCTTATTTATATATAAACAACTAATAACCTCAAGAAAGATAAATGTATGTTATCATGGAAAGTTGGATTTTACCAGTTCAGATGTTATGTGAGCCCAGACACTTATTGTTTGCGGGTGACTGATTACAATTGTAACAACTAGTTACAATTATACCCAAAGATGGACTGTTGTTGAATGAGAAAGCCAGAGATTTCGCTCCAAATTGGAAATAAAGAACTTTTCAGCTAGTAATGACTGGTTAGAAGCTTTTAAAAAGCTTTATAAAAATTTATGAGCTTGAAAAATATGTTCTAAATGCCAAATGTGCAAAACAAAGGAAATTGACAGATTTCTTAATGCAACTGTACCACTGTTACGTAATAAAAATTTAGTTACTATTTGCTATGAACATACATGTTCCGTACACTCCTTAACTTGTGTCGTATGTTGTATACTGTACATCTGCAAGCGAGAGCAGTAGATGCTGGACCTGAATTAGTGACAACCTGTATTACTGAGAGAAGCTGTATCTGAACCTTTAGAAGTGAGAAACCTGCTAAGCAAAAGACCTGCTATAACCGAAAAAAATTCTCGTTGATCATTTCAAACCGAACGCGGTGAACACACGAAAGTACGACGAACTTAAAACGGTACTTAAAGCGTTCTACGGCAAACAAACGTACGTGTTTGCAGAACGAATCAATTTCGCGCGCAGATTTAGAAGAAACGATGAAACAATCAATCAATTCGTGTCAGTCTTACGAGGCTTGGCGGGAAATTGCGATTTCGGTGAAAACTTAAACGAACGACTACGCGATCAATTAATCGTAGGGATAAATCAGCCCGAATGGCAAGAACAGATAATTCGATTATATCCGACTAACAAAGCTACGTTAGAACAAATTCAAGCATCGGCAACCATGCTAGAACATGCGGCGATACAAACAAAACAGCTCGCCTCGGTATCGCGCGCCCAAACGCCGTACAACAATTTAAATTACGTTAACAAACAACGGAAAGGCGCCGATTCACATAAAAACGACACAACAGAAAAACACGCGACTACATCAGAACGAACGTTAGATCTGAAAAGAGAGTGCCTCTTTTGCGGCATATCGAAACACAACAACAAAAGAGAATGTCCGGCATTAGGAAAAATGCGCGCGGAATGTTCTGGAAAGAATCACTTTGCGAGGGCTTGTGTCAAATTGGGCCGTGCCACAATTTTAGACGGAAAAACGAACAGAAACAGGCGATTCGTATGTATCGGCAATGATGTTTGCAATACAAGCGTTGACAGCGACAGTTCACACGAGTCGCAAGGCACCGATACGGCGAATATTCGGAACGTTTCTACGTATAGCAAAGTAATGATTAAAACGTACCTAAACAATACAAAGATAAAAATGTTATACGACACAGGAGCAGCTCATTCAGTAATTAGCGAACGAACGTGGATTTAATTAGGTAAACCGAAACTTAGGCCGACGGCTAATTTAATTGCGTATACCAATTTAGAAATAACAACGTTAGGAATCGCGAACGTTACAGTCAAAGCTTTCGGGAAGACAAAAAGGCTTCCAGTTTACGTGATCAAAGAAAAAGAAACACCGTTATTTGGATTAGATTGGAGTCTAAAATTCAAACTTGCTTTACCTCCTGGAGCAAAATTACGCAACACCAGGGTAAAACTTGCGGATGAAAGACCAGCTACTTCATTAACGTTGAAAGGACCGGAAGTAGACAGAACGAACGAGATCTTGATAAATTACAAACAGTTATTTGATGGAACTTTAGGTACAATTCAAGGTCGCATGGCCAGGATTCACATCGATCCTGAGATCCGGCACAAAGCATTTCGAAGGCGTAACATGCTACTTAGATGACATTCTCATTTCTGCACCCGACTTAGAACACACCAAACGCGTGCACCAGATGTTGCAAAGACTTCAAAACGTTGGCATTCGAACACAAAGATCGAAATGTCACTTGTTCAAGAACAGCGTAACATTTTTAGGACATGTAATCGATGAAAAGGGATTACATCCAACGCAGGAAAAGATAGAAGCGATCAACCAAATGCCAGCGCCGAGTGATACAGCAGAGTTACGTTCATTTCTAGGCGCAATATCTTATTATGGCAAATTTATTCCGAATTTATATGTGAGATGCACACCACTTTACGACCTACTGAAAAAGGGACAAAAATGGATTTGGTCCAAAGAAAACCAACAAGTGTTTGAGGAACTTAAAAACGTTTTGTCTTCATCTGATACATTTGTTCATTACAACCCGAAATGTGTCCCGACGGAAACATACGTCCAGTGGCATATGCGTCCAGAAAGTTTAAGGAATGCGAAAAACGTTATGCTACCATCGATAGAGAGGCATTGGGAATTATCTTTGCAGTCATAAAATTCCATCACTACATTTACGGACGAAATTTTTCAATTCTAACAGATCACCGACCATTAGAAAGAATTTTCGGGGAAGACCGACAAACACCTAAGATAGCGAGTAATAGATTATTACGCTGGCCGATTATTTTAAATAGCTATCATTACACTATCATTTATCAAAAAGGTAAAGACAACGCAGCTGCAGACGTTCTTTCACGATTACCTCTCAATAACGATGAATGTTCTGTAAGAGAAAACATAGGAATGGCAAAGCGAGGACATTTACTGAGAGTACGATTACGACAACTAGCAATTAAACGGAGGACACTAAAAGAAGAAACCAGCAAGGAAGAAATTTTCAGAAAAATTTCCAGATTTGTAAAACAACATTGGCCCGACAAGAAAAATCTTCCGATTGAATTACATACTTTTTTCGAGAAGAGGGAGGAGCCATTTATAGAAGAAGGACTGTTGCTATGGAAAGGAAGAATTTATATCCTCTCGACGTTACGACAAGAAATGCTACGAATGTTGCACGATGGACACCTTGGGATTACTGGAATGCAGTGAATGGCTAGATGTCATGTTTACTGGCCAAATATAGATGACGACATCATAAACTTTTCAAAGAGATGTACATTTTGCCAACAGTAAAGGAAGAGTGATCATAAAGTTCCATTGTACCCTTGGGGAATACTACCGGAAGTTTGGGCACGTTTGTATATCGATTTTGCAGGACCATTTGACGGACGAATGTTTCTAACTGTGATAGATGCATATTCGCGATGGCTGGAAGTGGTACCAATGAAGAACATCACTACAAGAAGTACAGTAAAGGGGTTACGAGAAATACTCGCGCGACTTGGACTTCCTAAAAGTATTGTTTCCGACAATGGACCGCAATTAGTGTCTGATGAATTTGAACAGTTTTGTCGTGAAAATGGAATAAATCACATAAAGGTGACACCTTATCATCCGAAGTCAAACGGTTTAGCGGCCGAAAACGGTGTGCGTTTTCATCGACCTTCTTTTTAAATGAAAATCAATTAAGCAAATTTACAGATTATTCGTAAACATTATATATAATGAAGAAAATTAATAAATTTATTGCTATCTACCAGTATCTTGAAAATTAATTTCCTTATTTCATTACAATAATAAAAGTTTGCCATAAAAACTTATTACTTGTTTATTTTTCCCATATTTAAATACCGCTTTCCTAGTTAGACATTTATTTCATTATTCTAAAACCAGTTTACTTTTTGGCTTTCAATTTTCTAATTTTTAAATCAAAAATTGATAAACTTATAAATTGATTTAAAGATAAAGTTATTATGACATGACGACGTTGTTCATTTCTGATAAAATTAAACGATGAAAGTTCAACAAAACTTGATTTTAAAATAATAAATTTGTAAGAATGAAGGCGAATTTGTGACGCCACATCCTAATATGTATAAAATATGATTAAAACTACAACCAATGATTGTCGTTGGTGAATTAACACTTCTCGCTTGTCCTGTAAGACCTGAAAAAGGGCCAAAAGTCTGACCGAAAAAATTAAAAGAACGAGGTGCCGCGGGCCTGTCTACGACGGCCTTCTTGCCGGAAGACCTTTGCGTTTGCGAGGATCGCTTAAAACTTCGGTTCTCTCTTCCCTTGTACTCCACTCGGGCCTACTCGGTAAAGTTACGGGGAGAAAGCGCGCTCGTGCATCCTTCTCTCCATGGTGTAGATTGAGCTTGGATTATACTACAGCAACACCATTCACAGTGCAACAAATCGTACGCCTAGTGAATTGCTGTTATCAAAACGACTACGAAATTGGTTTGATACATTACGACCAGATGTGACGCAAAACATGGCAACAATAGAAAGCGTGCAGGTTACGTTATCGAATAACTTATCAATATGGTGGAATTGGGGCGAGATGATTATATTGTTGCTATACGAGATGATCCGTGTGGATCATCTTGTACCGATTCGACAATTAACAAAACGCTTTTAATGTATATGCTGGCTCAGAAAATCCATTATTACTTGTATTTTAGACTAAGCCCCGTAATTATGAAAGAAAAACAATCCGCGGTGCGTGTTCGGAAGACTGTATGGTTAAAGCATTGGATGTTGTAAAAAATCGTGTGCTATATAGAACACCAAGTAAACAGTTTACAGTACCCGTTATGTGGTTAAAAAGACGAGCCAAAGGACAATATAAAGAAGCTATTAGCGCAATAAAATATTCAGGTGGGAAAAAACAGTTACGGCCGAACAGGAAATCAATCTGGTGAAACATATGTATAACTGCTATCATTGGCTAAGAGGATTTCTTAAACGGCATCCAGGCATAACCCTTCGTTCACCAGAGCCTACTTCCACTGCTGGAGCGCGTGCCTTTAATAAAGCTGTAGTGGGTAGGTTTTATTCCGTGCTGAAAACCGTTCAAGACGCCAAAAAAATATAAGGATTATTTTACTCAAACTTCAATTCACATAAACAAAGATGTTGTTATCTCTAAGAACTCTACTAAGTTCATTTAATTCTACCAAACTCAAAACATTTCCAAAATACAGGCAAGATTATCTCCAGGATCATCTTGCCCATATGGCAGGGATCATCTTGGACACTCCAGTGTCCAAGATGATCCTTTGGTAGGGTTTTAAAGATATTAAAATAAAACACTGAAATATCAATAAATGAAATATTTTGAATATACGACCAGGTAGACAGATAAATTTACTGTCATTAAACGTTTTTACATTTGTATTCATTTCAGTATTGTATGAACTACGATTGTTCTCCCTTAAGGGAGTCATCTCGTACACCTTTCCCCTACATACTAATACAATAAAACTGGCGATAAGATTTGAAAGAAAAAATGTTTTTTAGTTATTTTTTAATAAAAAGTTTTTTTTCATGATACACTTCTGAAAGACTGCTTGTTGTGTTAAACTTTGCTAAATAGGGGAGAGTGGGGCTAGACGGGGAAGTGGGGTAAGATGTGGTACCCGGTCTATACTTGAAATAAGCACTTTTATGCAATTCTAAAAATAATGAGAGCCTTTGTTAACCTCCTCTTCATCATTTCACATGACAACCAATGAAGTGGTAAGTCGCGTTGCCACGGTATCGATAAAAAACTTGTTTTGTTGATATTTCTTATAATAATTTCATGGTGTAATAACTACTACACGGTGCGGCGATTTCATACCCGTGTTATTTTCCCGCAATTAGTTAAATATAAAGATAAAAGGTAAGTACCTTTTTAAATCTGTTTTAACTCTTTGAGGGTTGGTGGGTGGCTTAATGTACCACTTCGAATTTTGACCTTTGTGTTCGCTGGTACACAAAATAAACCTTTTTTTTTTAATTTCTACTCCTTTTGCTGTACAGTGGTTGAGAGCGCGTACCAGCTCACCACTTCAAGCTCAGATTATACTTTTTGCTAATCTCTTAGATGACACAACTTCTCTCTTGTGCCCACTTTGGTTTTTTTATTTGAAAATGTCCGCCCCTCAAAGAGTTAAGAGTATAATGTTATTATTATGTTTTTTTTATAAAAGCTTTCAATGGGGCAAGATGGGGTATCCCGTCTTATCTTCCTTAGTTTCATCAAAAATTAATTTTATTTACAATATAATTTTTCAGAATGGTACGGAATTATGTTCGTAAGACAGACAGGGGCAATTGGTCAGAAGATTAAATGAAAAATGCTGTTTCAGCCGTACTTCAAAAGAAAATGGTGCGTTATTTAGCTGGAAAAGCTTTTTGGGTACCTCAAAGCACATTAGAGAGAAAAGTTGGTTTAGCTCGAACTACCGTTGAAGGAATGGCAACAATAAAAGTGCCTTTGGGTCCTAAATTAACATTTTTTCTAAAGAAGAAGAAGCCGTAATGGTGAAGTACATATTGGATTTACAACAAAGGCTATTTGGATTAACGACTAATGACCTAAGATCTTTAGCGTATCAGTTAGCGGAAAAAAATAACATACTTCATGTATTCAATAGAGAGACTGAGAAGGCAGGAAAAACTTGGCTTTTGGGATTTATGAAACGCCATCCTGAAATTGCTATAAGAAAACCAGAGAACACATCATCTGCCAGAGCCGCAGGTTTTAATAAAGTAGCGGTTTATAGTTTTTTTAAATTACTGGGCGAGACCCTCGATCTTAAAAGAATTTCTGCCAATCGAATATATAATACGAACATAACAGGTATCTCTATTGTACCAAAAAGTAAATGTAAAATTATTGCCAGGAAGGGATCTAAGCAAGTAGGAGCCTTGTCTTGCCGAAAGGGGAGCTACTATCACTGTTGAAGTGTGCTTTAGTGCAGTTGGTCACTACATGCCGGTCATGATGATATATCCGCGGAAACGTATGAAACCGGAATTGATGGCTAATGCTCCTCAAGGAGCATGGGGTGTCTGCAGTGAAACAGGGTGGATAATTGCAGAATTATTTTTGCAATGGTTTACGAAATTCATTACCTTTAGTGGAGCAACAAAAGAAAGACCAGTACTACTGCTTCTCGACGGGCATGCTACCCACACAAAAAATATTGAAGTCATCAATTTAACCAGGGACAATCATCTCTTTTCCACCTCATACAACTCACCGACTTCAACCACTCGATGTTGCTTTCATGAAGCCTTTGAACACATTTTATGACCAAGTAGTCAGTTCTTGGCTCCGATCTAATCCGGGACTCGTATCAGTTCGACAAGTCGCGGAACTATTTGGCAAAGCGATAATACAAGCTGCTACTATGACTACGGCGATAAATGCGTTTAAAAAGTGTGGCATTGTCCGTTTCGACCCCACTGTTTTCACAGAAAGCGATTTTTTAGCTGCGGCAACCACCGAAATTACTGCCCAAAATCAAAATATCCAATCAACTCTCAATAACTCAATAATCAATTTTCAGCCATGATGTTCATTCTCGCCAAGTTACATTCAACAAGTGAACTACAAGTGATCAAGTAAAAGAAAGGAAGAAATCTGAAAAACTCGAGAAGGAAAAGGAAAAGACAAGAAAACGTCCAAAACTAGCATCCACCTATTGATTTTATGTTAAGGATGATGAGTCAGGCAATAAGATAACGAGAAGATGGAGACAAACCTTTCCATGTTTGTGTACATATTATATTTTATCTTATTTCACTTATATCCCCATCTTGCCCCACTCTCCCCTACATACAGGGTGAGTCTGGATAAGCGCCCCCCCGTCTGGATAAGCGTCTCGAAGAAAAGAAAAACTACTGAAAGAGCGTCAGATAAGGATGAAGAGCTTACTCCGTATAAAAGGGTAGAATCTGCTGAGGCTTTTGTTCTTAAGGAGGCCATTGAGTGTATTACTAGATTGGTGGGAGAATTAAATGATCGAATTGAACAAAACACTAAACGGGAAATAAAAGAGCTAACGACTAAATTTCGTAGGCAGGCGGACGCTCTGAATAGAGAGTCTATTAAGGCGTGGATAAAGGAGCATAAATACGAAACTGACATGGAAACGCAGACGGATAACATAATGACAAGGGAAGTTGGAGTTCAAACAACGTGTGAAATGGAGATAACTCTGACGGATGAAATACGAAATTTTGAAATATGGAAGGATCTGGCGGATAAAAAATGGGACGTTGGCTGTTTCTAACGCACGACCTTCGTGGAGGGAAATCCACTTAACTCTAGAGAAGGCACAATCAAGCTGGTTATGGTGGACCCTACAGACGTAGGGATGGAAAAAGGAATTCAGAGGCTATATAGGGACAGATATCCAGAATTGAGAGAGATTGATGAGGATTATGGCCTTGTCGAGCTAATTTATAGGGTCGGGTCCAGAGGTAGGACGCGGGAAGGTAGTAGGAAGATTTATAGAATTGTATATAATGGAAAAGAGGACGAACTTTTTGACCATATCAAAACCTTAAAAGAAGAGATCGCCGATGAGAGCAGTATATCGATGCATGTAATAGATTCCATTGACGGCACGTGATTGCAAAAGATGTTGGAAGGGATATTTTATGAATCAAAAATTAAAATTTCTATCCATACACCAAAAAATTATTTCGTTAAGAAAGTAGATACGCCTGTTAAGGAAAGAACTTCTTATGCATTGGTGATTGATAATAAAGGCAAATCGTATAAAGAGTCTTTAAAAATGGTTAAGGAAGTGCTGGGGAAGACCCAACGCAAAGATGAAGTAAAAAGCATACGGAGTACTAAAGATGGTAAACTATTAATCACAACAGAGAAGAATACGAACGTTATAGAAGAGGTGCAGGAAGTCATGATAGGCCTACAGGGGGAAAGTACCACTGTTAGGAGATTATGCGGAGAGGCTTCTACTATTCATATAAGAGGAATAGACGCAATTACGGAAAAAGAAGAAGTTCTACAGACGATAGAGAAAGTGCTAAGCAAAAAAGGGTCGTAATCCGTTCAGGTGAGATGCGGCCTATGAGAGATGAGACGCAAGCCATTACGGTGACATTGCGAGAGATAGATGCGGAAGCACTGCTTAAGTTGTGGCCGATTAAAGTAGGATTTACCAGGTGTAGTCTTGAAAGGAGAGTCGATGTTGCGAGATGTAATAAATGCTGGTTATACGGCCATTTAGCAAAACAATGTTCGGGACCTGATAGAACGAAGCTGTGCTTTAAATGCGGAAAGGAAGGCCACAAGACAATGGAATGTAAAAATGATGAGGCGTGTCCCCTTTGTAACATAACCGGGCATATAGCAGGTACTGGAAAGTGCGATATGTTTAGAATGGAGTTGGCCAAAGCTAGGAGGAAAATGAGAAGACAAGAAGTAACGAGAGCCCAGAGAGAGATTTGGTCGCGGATTGAAATGAAAGAAGGTGATGAAGCTTAAATTAGTCCAAGTTAAAAATAGAAAAAATAGAAAACGCAAAAATGCAACTTAGGCCGGAAACACACACAACGGCTTTTCGCCGTACGGCAAAATGCCGTCCCGTACGTTCCAATAGTGGAGCGAATAAATGATTGGGACCTTTCACACTAGCCGGCACCGGCAAAAAAACGTCACGGCAAAAAATCGTGCCGTTTAGCCGCCGTCCATTGTCACTACAAGGGACGGCAGCCGTGCCGTAAATAATAGATAATGGCCTACGTGTTTAAATACAAGCTTTCACACGCAACGGATTTTTGCCGTTTGGAATTGTCTAGAAATTGTCTTGTCATTGGAATATACTGTCTAGTAAAACGTAACTAACAAGGAAAGATCCCCAACCCGAAAATTCAAAAAATTATGAGAATAGGAGGATATGTAGAGGACATAGAGTAGATTATTATGGCATTTTCTTTTCCTGCCCAAATTCGGTTTAAAGGGGTGATATCAGCCCCTAAAGGTTTCCGCTATTTTTGAATTTTATTTTTTATTTCGAAAACGAAAAGAGATACAGAAAAAAGTTTTAGTAAAAAAGTGTAGGCCTTAAGTAGATCTATTAAACGGCTACAAAAGGCACTAATTGTTTATAACATTTAAAATTGTTATAAACAAAAACGTTAATATTTGTTAGCAATAAAACTTCAGTCTGGATTTTATAATCAAAATTAATGCAATACATGAAGACAAGTATTGTAGCATTTGGTTTTGTTGTCTGTTTTCAGTTCAAAGGGGTGATATCAGCCCCTAAAGATTCCCCAATTTTTCAGTTTTATTTTTTTATTTCGTGAATGAGGAAGGGTGCAGAAAAAAGTTATAAGGAAAAGTTGTTTATCTTAAGTATACCTATTAATCTGCTGCAAAAGGCACTTATTGTTTATAACATTTGAAATTGTTATAAACAAAAATATTAATATTTATTAATATTATTTGTATTATTTGTTATTATAAGTCATGTATTACAGCATTTGATTTTATTGCCCATTTTGAGTCTAAAGGGGTAATATCAACCTCTACAGTCTCCGTCATTCTTCCAGGTGTATTTATTTCTTATGAATGAAAGATGGTACAAGAAAGCTTATAGAGAAAAACTTGTTTCCTTTAGTACATCTTTCAAACTATTAAATTTATTTAATTTCTTGTTCTAATACCCACAAATACTAAAAAACATCATGACTGAAAAGTACTTTACGATTTACATATAAAAAAAGAAACAGAAAGAAATTATAAAGTTATAAGAAAATCTATTAACTGTTCAAGAATATAACCACTATTTACATTTGCAAAATGTACGCTCCTGCAAACTGTACAATCCTGCGTATCAAAAGGGTTGCAACATTATTTAAAATAAAGTATCACTTGTGTATATTAGATATGTATTAATATACATATATTTTAAAGAGATTAGACAATTCATAAATTATAATATGAGTATAACATTTAGTAGTTAAAAACTATTTTTTTTAATAACATCCTTTTGGATAACAAATAATTATTTAATTACTGGTTGTCGGAATTTATTTAATAAGGAGCACTCCTGATGATTGTGAAATTCTTCAAAAAAATGTTGAAAACATAGAAAATTATTGCACCACGCACATCGAATAATAGCAGGTTTTCCACATATTAAACATTGAGGAAGTCGAACGAATTTTGATGCTGCTATATTAACGTTCCAAGGTCGAAATAAAGATTGTTTTACGCGTAGTCCAAAACTTCCGCTTTGCTTCTTCAAAACAATAAATAAAGGTGAAAGCAATATTCCAGAAGTTGATATGATAGGATGGATAATGTAGCTATGTGTAGTGGCAGATATGGAGCCTACAACTGCTGTAATTTTCTTGGTCCCTTGTTCAGCTAATGTTCGCCCAGAGTGTAATCAAGGTTGAAGCCACTTTCATCAGCATCTGATGATATCTGCTCCTACCTTGCTAATGTGATTTTTCGCAATGTTAACAAAATTTAAAGCAATTTCATTTAGTGGTTCAATGTCTGTGCCATACGATCCTGTTATAAATTTATTGATTTTTCTTGGTACCATTTTGTAAATTCTTTTGGAAATCCATATAAAGTGTCTAGATGCCTTAAAATTGTCTAAACCTACATCCTTATTAGCTTCTAAAGCCCATCTACGGAGATCCAAATCATAAATTATTGCAGAATTATCAGCACTTCTAACAAATTCATTATAAATATGTTCGGAAATTTTCAGCAACTTTTCTCGATTAGTACCACCTCTATTCACGGTTTCTTTCCATCTAATGTAAATAATATAGTCGATAATAGAAGAAGAAACTGAACTGCACACAACGTTTGAAAACATATTAGTAACTCACCTATGTAATTGGTTTAATGATTTAACTTTCCGAAATGTATGCTGCACACTTTCCAACGAAAGATGCTTTCTTTTCCCACTTTTCCAAAAATTAACAGCGTTAGTTTTATATTCTAAAGTTAATATACCACCTTCTTCTGGTATACAAAGTTGATCTTCATCCTCTATTACTTCTAAAAGTTCTTCGCGTGTAGGTGAGTAAGATTCATCTACAAAATCTACTAATTGCGGTCGAAACGGCTGTAAAGACTCTTAAGTTGTGTCTGTTTCAAATAAAAAATATGCTTCCCGTAGCGAATCAATAAACATTTCTATTATCATATCGTGTAGTTCCATTTCCTTACTGTTAGCAGATTGTTTACTGTTACAATTATCGATAATGATAAATGTTACCATCAATAAACGCACAACTATCACAGGATTTATAGTAACCATTGTTCATACTGCGCAAGCTACGAATTTAAATAATATTCGTTACTTTAACGATATGTATACCGTAAGGTACTATACACTTTTCAGTACTACTCTTAATTATAGTAACTCTCGATATTTATTAACACTAGAACAATGAAATGTGTTGAAACAATGACAAAACAACATGCTTTTAGCTACTATTTTGTTTTCTTTGTTAAGATAAAGAAATTTATTTTTATTTATACAGGGTGTTTAAAAAATACGTTCGAATATTTGGCCCACTTATAGATCTCATCAGTACAAACAAAAAAGTCAAAATAAACATAAGTCCAAAAATCAGCCGTTTCCTAATTACAGCCTGTTTTTCAAATTAAAATAATTTACACTCAGTAGGAGTGATTCGCGTATTTATGAAGTCATCCATGGAAATAACAAAACAAATTTTGTTCGTTTCTGTTAGTGTAGTTGCCACATTTGTTGTAATTATTGTGTGTCCGTTATTGTCAGTGTTTATTGAAGTAGTTGTTGCTGTAACCCATTGTTGAAATTTTCGAATATGCCTTATACCAACGCAGAAATGGCAGACATGCATTTTATGTATGGCAAAGCCGATGGAAATGCTTGTGAGGCACGTCGCCTTTATGCCGAAGCATTCCCAAACCGGGTACTTCCGTGTGACAAACTATTTACAAATTTACATCAACGTTTATCCGAAGTTGGATCGTTTAAATCAAGGAACGGTGATGGTGGTCGGCCTAGATCAGTTTGTACTCCCGACGCAGAACTTAATATTTTAAGACGAATTGAAGAAAATCCTGGTACTAGTACTAGAAGACTCTCTACTGAAACAAATATTAATTTTTCCCTAATTTGGAGAATTTTACGGGAGCAGCAATTGCACCCATACCATATTCAAAGGATACAGGCTCTAGCTGTGCATGATTATGCCGCACGACTGGTGTTTTGTCGAAGCATGTTGACAAAAGTCGCGGAGAACCCAAATTTTGTTACGAAAATTTTATTTACAGACGAAGCTGGTTTCACGAGAAATGGCATTTTTAATTTTCATAATAGCCATGTTGGGGCCGACGAAAATCCGCATGCCGTTGTTGAATCGAATCATCAACACCGATTTGCAATCAACGTTTGGCTTGGTGTGTTAGGAGACCATCTGATAGGACCTTGTTTCCTGCCTAACCGTTTGACTAGTCAATTGTACCTTGACTTTTTGCGGAATACATTACCACTGCTGTTAGAAGATGTGCCCCTCAACCACAGAATTAATTAAATGTGGTTGATGCACGATGGAGCTCCTGCGCATTACGGAGTCTTGGTCAGAAATTATCTAAACGAAAATTACAATGGCAGGTGGATAGGGCGAGGAGGTCCAATTGCATGGCCCCCTAGATCTCCCGACCTCACTCCACTCGATTTTTGCATTTGGGGGTATTTAAAGACATTAGTTTATTCAAGTCCTGTGAATAATTTAGATGAGTTGCGAGAACGAATTGAACATGCCTGCCAGACTGTTCGTATAAATCCGGGACTCTTTGAGAGAGTGCGGCGTTCACTTTTACGGAGATGTGAAATGTGTATACAAATGGAAGGAGGACATTTTGAACATCTTGTTTAAGAATCATTAATTTGTAATAATTAAAATGTATTTATACTGATATTTGAGTATAAATTATTTTAATTTGAAAAACAGGCTGTAATTAGGAAACGGCTGATTTTTGGACTTATGTTTATTTTGATTTTTTTGTTTGTACTGATGAGATCTATAAGTGGGCCAAATATTCGAACGTATTTTTTAAACACCCTGTATAAACAAGCTCCTTTGTTTTAAACTATTTATCATTTTATTAAGAGGTTAATAAATCTACGCAAGTAGTTTTTGTCTATACTTTTTCGTCTATCTACAAGAACTTTGCTCATTCATTATAACAACGTGGTCATTCTCAATGCTACAGAGAATGAGCACATTTTCAGCAGACTAGTAGACACGCTTAAGAAAAATTGTGAAAATTTTAAGCAACCCCTAATATCAATATACCCCATAAGATCGAAAAGTGATAACAAAATCAAATATAACAATACAAGCCTTGTTACAAACAAATATTAATATTTTTGTTTATAACAATTTTAAATGTTATAAACAATAAGTGCCTTTTGTAGCAAATTAATAGGTCTACTTAAGATAAACAACTTTTCCTTTTAACTTTTTTCTGCACCCTTCCTCATTCACGAAATAAAAAAAAAACTGAAAAATTGGGGAATCTTTAGGGGCTGATCTCACCCCTTTGAACTAAAAACAGACAACAAAACCAAATGCTACAATACTTGTCTTCATGTATTGCATTAATTTTTATTATAAAATCCAGACTGAAGTTTTATTGCTAACAAATATTAACGTTTTTGTTTATAACAATTTTAAATGTTATAAACAATTAGTGCCTTTTGTAGCCGTTTAATAGATCTACTTAAGGCCTACAATTTTTTACTAAAACTTTTTTCTGTATCTCTTTTCGTTTTCGAAATAAAAAATAAAATTCAAAAATAGCGGAAACTTTTAGGGGCTGATATCACCCCTTTAAACCGAATTTGGGCAGGAAAAGAAAATGCCATAATAATCTACTCTATGTCCTCTACATATCCTCCTATTCTCATAATTTTTTGAATTTTCGGGTTGGGGATCTTTCCTTGTAAGTAGTGTAAAATATTGTACTGAACTCAACCAACGGCAATAAAACGTTGTGTGTGAAAGCAAGCTCACACGAAGAGGTTTTTCGCCGTCCGACAAAATATCGGACGGCATTTTGCCGTACGGCGAAAAACCGTTGTGTGTGTCTCCGGCCTTAGGGTTATGCTGATTAATTACAATAGAAGGTGGGACGCCCACAAGCTCTTAGAAACGGCGATGAAAGAACAAGCGATTGATCTTTCATTTGGACCGGAGCCGAATAAAAGAAGAGCCAATAACTTGAAAACAGATGAAAAGAAAGATGTATTCATATACATAGCAAATGACTCGATAAGACCGAAGAGGTGGATAAGTGGAGATGGATATCTGGGGGTGGAAGTTGATGACTTAATAATGTGGTATTTTGTGGTATATATTTTGCGCCAAGTAGAGAAAGCGAGGAATTCCAAAGCCTCCTAGATGAACTAGAGGGAAAAGTAAGGAAAGGCGGTCACCGCGCAATATTTTGCGGAGACCTTAATGCAAGAATACGAATGACGGGCGACAAGAAGGACAATCCGAGAGGTTTAATATTAGAAGAATGGATGGCAAGAAACAGAATAACACTAGCTAACACTCCGGGGGTTACAACTTTCAGAGGACCGAGAGGGTCCTCTGTAATTGATTTAACCCTAACAACCAAGAAACTCGTGGACTATGTACACGATTGGAGAGTGTGGGACGATGTTGAGGTCCTTAGCGATCACTGCCTGATATCGTTCACGATTAAGAGAGGTGATTACAGATATATCGCTGAAGGCAAGGATTGGGGATGGAAAACCACCCAGATTGGCGTAGAGAAACTCAGAAAGACCTTTAATACTTTGTTGACCGGCAATTTTACGTAGAAACTATGTCATGTCACCGCGTTTTTCTAACGTAAGTGTAATGACGACGAGTTAACTCGTCACCGGTCAGCAACGTTTGGATATGAAATGACGAGTTATCTCGTCACCGGTCAACAAGGTGTTAAGATACCGACCAACACACAGATGACACCCGATTTCCTAATAAACAGAATAACTGAAGCATGCGACCTCATATTCCAAAGAAGAAGAAAACCAAGCAAATCCAGACAACCAAAATACTGGTGGCAGCTAGAAATCGCCGAAGCGCGTAAGAAGTGTATTAGAAGAAGAAGAAAAATTCAACGAAGCAACAGAAGAAGTATAGAAGAGACCGAAAAAACCACCCTTAGGGAAGAATATAGAGCGGCAAAAAAAACAGCTAGAACAAAAGATAAAAAAGTCAAAGGCGTAAATGTAGAGGAGCCTGTGCGATGAATTGGAGCTTGATGTGTGGGGAACCGCATACCAGGTACTATAATCCAAACTCAATTTCCACCATGGAGAGAAGGATGCAAGAGCTCGCTTTCTCCCCGTAACTTTACCGAGTAGGCCCGAGTGGAGTACAGGGGAAGGGAGAACCGAAGTTTCAAGTCCAAGCGGTCCTCGCAAACGCAAAGGTCTTCCGGTAAGAACGCCGTGGTAGACAGGCCCGCGGCACCTCGCTGTTTTAACTTTTTCGGTCAGACTTTTGGCCCTTTTTCAGGTCTTACAGGAAAAGCAAGAAGTGCTAGTTCACCAACCCCAATAATTGGTTGTAGTTTTAATCATATTTGACAAAACCCGGTGAAAATTGAAGAAATTAATTGGTCACCGGGACTGTGCGCTTTCCAGGTAAAGCACAAAATTAACGTCGGGTCTTTGTCACCCCGAACACCACGGATATTTGAGAATACCTGCGTGTTTGTTGACTTTATATTTTATTAAAAGTATTATTATTAACGAAAATTACTCCAACAATAGAAATATTGCAGGTGTTTTCCATCAACTCTTCTACTAATTAAACTCTTACACGTGTTGGCAATCTTCTTCTAATTCTATATCCAAACCGTTCTTGTTTTGCATTACAACAAAATCAACAAACTTTGAAAGAAATTTATTTACTAATCGAGATATTTTTAAACTAATAGTTAGAATCGGGAAAATCAAATTACTAAAAAATGAATTACAAGGATCATATATTTTTATAAACATCAATGCTCAATTGTTGGTTTGTGATTTATTGCTACTTACAGTTAAAAGTTAAATTCAAACTTTCTTATTTTCACTGTAGCAAATTCATAGAATTATAGTCAGATTACTCTACTACATTATGCAAAATCAGTTTACTATTTGATTTAATAATTATTTAAAAGCTGTTACTTAAAAATCCTAAAGTTATAGGTTAGCTTTTGATTGTTTAAATGTTAATATACTTCAAAATCATTGGAACTTTTCTAATTATTTAAATACACGATTTCTTTTCAGTGTGTGTTTTCATCGACTTTCTTTTTAAATGAAAATCAATTAAGCAAATTTACAGATTATTCATAAACATTATATATAATGAAGAAAATTAATAAATTTATTGCTATCTACCAGTATTTTGAAAATTAATTTCCTTAATATTTAAATTAATTTCCTTACATATAAAAGTTTGTTGTTATTGAGACACAAAGACAAAAAAAACTTATTACTTGTTTATTTTTCCCATATTTAAATATCCCTTTCCTAATTAGACGTTTATTTCATTATTCTAAAACCAGTTTACTTTTTGGCTTCCAATTTTCTAATTTTTAAATCAAAAATTAATAAAGTTATAAATTGATTTAAAGATAAAGTTATTATGACATGACGACGTTGTTCATTTCTGATAAAATTAAACGATGAAAGTTCATCAAAACTTGATTTTAAAATAATAAATTTGTGACAATAAAGGTGAATTTGTGACGCCACATCCTAATATGTATAAAATATGATTACAACTACAACCAATGATTGTGATTGGTGAATAAACACTTCTCGCTTTTCCTGTAAGACCTGAAAAATCATTGGAACTTCTACTCACCAAAAGGTTGGGGCCACGGAGAGCGGGCCAACTGGACAGCGAGACGATTAAGAGGCAGTACGAGAAGCTGTTCCCGGTCGATCAGGAAGAATTGGACAGAGAAGAAGATCCGCTAGAGATACTAGGAGAGGATCCTCCCTTTACTGAGCGAGAGTTGGAAGTGGCCCTGGCGCAACTAAAACCCAGAAAGGCCCCGGGAGCCGACCGAGTTACTAGCGAAATTGTGAAGGCCTGCGCAGAACCAAACCTTGAAACCATTCTTGGGGAGTTCAACGAATGCCTGCGAACGGGAGTTTTCCCTAAAATCTGGAGGGAGGCGAAGCTGCTGTTGGTGGAAAAGCCCCCGAAACCGGGCCAACCACAGGCATACCGGCCCCTTTGTCTGCTGAGCGCGGTAGGAAAGTTACTTGAAAGGTTGATAAATGGGAGACTAATTGAACAGCTAGAGAGGACCAGCGCTATAAGCGACTTTTAGTTCGCATACAGGAAGGGAAGAGGAACGGTGGATGCAGTCATGAAGGTGGTGGACATGGTGAGAGAAAAGAGGAAGATATCACATAGGAAGAGGGGGTACTGTATAATGATGCTGATAGATATCAAGAATGCCTTCAATTTGGTGCCTTGGAGGGAAGTTAGAAAAGCCCTGGAGGAAGCGGAAGTGACTGCACCCCTTAGAAGTCTACTAAACACCTATTTATCACAGAGACTGATCACGTTGCCCAATGGCGAACGAAGGAAGATGAGTTGCGGAGTTCCACAGAGGTCGGTGGTCGGCGGAACACTGTGGAACCTCTACTATAATAGAGTGTTAACATTAAAGCACGAAGAAGGCGTAAACACGTTTGGATACGCCGATGATTTAGCACTGGTTATAGCTTCTAAGGCAGTTGAAGATCTAGTAGAAAAGGCCGAACACGCAGCGAGTAAAGTGGCAGACTGTCTAGCCGAAATGGGGCTAAAGATAGAAGGGTCGAAGACGGAGATAGTAATCCTGGAAGGAAGAAGGAAATTAAAGGAGATCAGCATTAAGGTGAGCGGTGTACCGATTACAAGTAGCGAGTCCGTGAGATACCTCGGTGTTACAATAGACAAAGATCTAAAGATAACATGGCATGTCAAGAATATCTGTGAGAGGGCCGCTGGGATTCAAAACACTTTATCGAGACTAATGCCCAAAATAGGAGGGCCATCACATAAGAAAAGAAGAGTGCCAACGTCGACGATAAGCTCGGTGGTACTGTACGCTGCCCCAGCGTGGGAGGAAGCAATACGCCACAAAAAATATGCTAAGATGCTGCGGAGAATTGAAAGAAAATATACGATAGCGATGACTTCAGCATACCGGACGGTAGCTACAGAAGCGATCGGCGTAATTGCAGGTTGCCCACCGCTGGACCTACTGGTATGGGAGAGGGTAGAGAATTGGAAGAGTAAAGGAAATCGACGCAACGAAATAAGGGAAGAAATGATCGAGAGAAGGCAGAAGAGATGGCAAACGTACACCGGATGGGCGAGCGTATTTATTAAAGATGTGTATGAGTGGCAAAAGAAAGGACCCTCTACCGACTATTATGTCACGCAGGCACTGACGGGACACGGCTCGTTCGCTACTTACCTGAAAGGAATTAAGGAAATGGAGTCGGACCTATGCTGGTAATTTTTGGGTGTCTCAATTTTGAAGAGGAAAGAAGAAGAGTAGAGATAAAGATCGCCGAACCAGTGAACAAGAACAGTGTGGCAAGCATTCTCACAAGAGGGGGCGAAGCGTCAGAGACATTGGTGAGTTTCGAAGTGTTCCTGCGTTTTTTGTTTTTTGTTATGACTTTTCCAAAAATTACGATCCGAAGAATTAAGATAATATTTGAATACGTGACGACTGACACGGAAACAATTAAAAAAGTCATTGATCTGTCGCGTTGTTCGTTAGAATTTAATTGCGTGTGGTTTAGGACTTGGTTCCTTAGAATCCACAAATTTTAAGCTGTCTGTTCTATGCTTTGTGTTCTAATCTAGTGTAATCCTTTAGAACTTAACTTTTACGTTAATGTTATGTATTGAATTAAAAATACGAGTTAATCAACTCTAACTATTTATTGGGTCCACTCACTATTACTACGCCATCATGTTAACCGCCAGTCCCCTGATCAGGTTACCAACATCTCATCTCTAAAATCCCTATATAACAGTTAAGAAGACTTTTAGTAAGCATATAATTGAAAATGTCTCATTCTTGAGTGTTTTGACGTATGTATGCCATTGCAATTGATATCCGATATCCAATAATTATCAATGTATTATACCCTTGATACTGAAAATAATAAATCATGAATAAATCCGGCTATGCCACTGATATGCAAGATATGATGTAGACAACTCACAGGTGAATTAATCTATCAGATAATTTCTGTGGTTACTGCAGTTTTGCGTGGTATGATTGGCTATTTAGCCACTAACCAGAGTAAATATTTCTTAGGTTAATTTATCCAACAGTGAATAAACCGGCCCTTAGTATAAAAAATCTCTAAATTACGAGCGCCCCAAATTCAAATAACTTATAAACATTTATGAACGCTTGGTATAATATTGCTTCAGCGCCTAATTAAAAGAGAAGTTTATTACTTCTATAATCTATTATTTACAATTCAATAATTTTGGGATTTTATTATGATTGTTTAATAAAGTTTTTACCTTGATTATCGGTCAAAATGTTAATGCCTATATAGACATCTATATAGGTATCCCATTTTGACTGTTCTATCGTTGACTGGCGTATTCCCTGATTAAAAACGAGGAAAAAAGTCCTAAGGAACATAGGTCCGAAAGTGATTCGTTTTTGAGATATCCAAGGTTTTAATTCCATAAGTAGATCTATGATTAATATTATTGCAGTGAATTATTTAAATTGAATTATTAAGTACTTGCAATGGTTTCGACAAACTTTTGTACCTAACCTATAACCTAATAATGACAGTTTATCGAAACTATCGCAACAAGCTAATCATTTATGTTAAGATTTATTTTGTTAAGGAATTTATCAATCGGACAGATTTGTACTCGTCGAACAAACAAGTTTTTTTTATATGTACAAAATGTATAAATGTTCCCGCACGCCTCTTGTTCGAGCTCTCTCTCGTCTGCTGTCATGGGCCTCACCATCACCCCATCTTATACATTAACGCGAGAAAATAAAGTTTTAAGTTAAAACAAGAAAGAAGTGTGATTTACCAACGCCCACCAGATAAAACTCGTAACCATTTAATTTAAATAATTCACTTCGGTTATGTTAATAATAGGTAAAGATATGGAACTAAACTTCTAATATCTTCAAAACCTACCACTTTTGCACAAACATTCAATAGAATTTCGTTATTTTTTTTTTTAACCAAGGAGCATGTCTATCAAGAGTTGGACAATCAGAACGGGAACTGTATTAATTATAATTACCAGGAATTAATTAATCCGTTTATTTTAAACTCGATCTGAGAAATCGAGATTTTTATCAATAAATCATTTAATTATTAATTATTTTATGATAAGGTTTTAGGTGGATTAAAAGATTTATTAGGGTTCTTTAAATTTCATTTGTGTTTCTGTTAAGTAATGCGATTAGTTATAAACAAAATAAACACATACATCTACTAAATATTTGTCTTCTTCGTATGTAGGATTAGTCATGCTTTATAACAACAACTAATATGAATAAATTGTAGATATAGTTTTCAATCAGGATTTTTATCTAAGAAGCTAACAATAAGAGGTTAGCACGCGTTTTTGAGTTTTTATTTACGTGAGCGAAACTTCTAAAACTCAGCTGCGTTCCTTTTCGGCTAAGCGACACTTCAGTTCCTGCATTTGGTCCTTAAAGCCAAAAAGATCAAGTTTAATACTAGTCCAATTCAATATTCATTAATACAAATTTAACACTATGCCGTCCGGCGTCACCACAGTGGTGATGTGCGCAAATTAGCGGATAACGGCTGGCGACACCACAGTGGTGTCGTGTGCATACCATCCCTCATTGGTCGGCGACTTACAGTGGTGTCGTGTGCATAGCCTCGCTCAGTGGTCTCGTGTGCATAGCATCCCTCATTGGTCGGCGACATTACAGTGATGTCGTGTGCATAGCATCCCTCAGTGGTCGGTGACATTACAGTGGTGTCAGTGGTGTCGTGAGCACAGTATCGCTCAGTGGTTGGCGACGGCACTTTAAAGTATTTTGTAACTTTTTTATATGTATAAGTTCTTGTGCACCTTTTGTCATGGCAGACGAAAGAGACGATAATAATATTTACGACGAATGCGCGGACGTCTTGTTTGACGTTCCGGACGACATGGCCGATTGGGAGGACATTGAAGATAAAAAAAGTGAAAGTGAAACAGAATTGTCGGAAGATAGTGAAATTCTTGCTAGTAGAATTCGGCGAACTGTTGGTTGCCAACTGATTTGGATGAGTCAGACGAAGAAGACACTGCACAACGGTCAATGTCAATGTCAAATATCAATGTATTTGAAGCTTGTCATCAACGGAAAGGTGAAGTACTCGTACAGGTATGCTTAGTTCAGGTAACAGGTAACTCGTACAGGTAACATTAGTGTAGTGGTAGTATTAGGCAATTAGTATTAAGGGGTAACATCTAAGTAAAATTTAAAAAAAATTAATTTTTTTTTTATCTTAAATGATGCTTTAAAGTCTTAAAAATAAAGTATAACTGCTATTACACCAAAAAAAAAATTTTAAGTGATACTTACAGGCGACTTAGAAAGTAACGTACGACACACGTTCAAGATTTTTGTGTAAATTTTATCGGTAATATTTTACAAATTAAGTTGGCACTGTAAAACCGGTTTATGAAGATTTGAGTAAGGATGACTTACTCAACCGCTGTTTAGGAGGTTTTACACAAAACAGTAATGAAAGTTTTAATTCAACGATTTGGTCCATCGCCCCAAAAATATCATCAAGTGGGAAGAAATTGGTTGACATTAGTACTAACCTCGCAACGTGCATTTTTAATGATGAATTATCAAGTATTATGGCTGTAATGCAAAGGCTACAATTCACTGTAGGTCATAAGTGCCTTAATTTCTGCGTCGAAAGCGATGCACGCCACATCAAATTTTCCGAACGCTCTCTTACTGATGCCGCCAAGGAGGCACATAAAGCCTCAACTTATTCGAGGAGATTTGAACAGGAAGAAGATATTCATGTAGAAGGGCATTTGTATGGTGCAGGCATCACAGAGTAATGGCAAAAATGGGAAGATTGGTTAAGCAATACGAAATAATATTTGTGTGAACTTTAAATGCGATTTTCTCAAAATTACAGTTTTCAAATTGGCTTGCAGCATAACTTTAAAAAAACTTATCCAAGCGATTTGAAATTTTTATAGCATCTTGTAAACAAAATTCTCTAAAGAAGTACATAGGGTTTTTACGATCGGTTAAGAACTTTTGTTGTAAAAAATATTTTTTTGTTGAAATTATTGAGTAAAATTGATACTTTTGTTTGAATGCTTGCCATTTGTAGAAACATCAATATTTTAACGAACGCCTATGTACTTCTCTAGCAAATATAATGTAGATTAAAACAAAAAAAAATTCTTTGTCCTCAGTGGAAGTATACGACACTTCTGCTGCAAGCCGTGTAAGTTTGTTATGAAAACACTTGTCTACTTGGCCAGCGTCAATGCCGCCATGTTAAAAGAAAAAAATTGCAGAATTCATTTTTACATATTTTAAAGGACGTACATTAAAACCTATAAAACCAAATTATTTCATGTCTTGTTGTTTCGCTAAATAAAGATCCCAAAGCTACTTCATGTTTTCAAACATTTACTTAGATGTTACCCCTTAAGGTAATTAATTATTGTAAGGTAATCATTTTTATGTATGTCACTGGACACTTGTCGACGGTCGACCGCTTGGATGCTGATATTGCACTTGTAGTGCAATGTGAGACTCTTGTGAGTAGTCGCCGACGATACTTCAGTTAATTGTTAACTTGAGTCCAATAAAGATATAGTAAGGGAATGATCGAAGGTGTTTAACTGGAACAACCCCTAATTTCCACCACATTAGCTCAGCCTCTTGTGCAATTCTAGATAAATTAGTAGAGTAGTCTTGTTAATAAAACTTTAAATTCCAGAAAAGAACCAATTTCTTTATGGTACCCATACGATGCAAATTCTTCACCATTTTACGAAATATCACATACCTACCAATTCATTTGCCAATTTATTATCTGTTATTATTATAACATAGCTGATGCTTTTTATATTTGTGTCGTTTTGGCTACAGCTGGACAATTTAAAATTGTAGGTACGTGAAACGTAACCAAAAAACTTAATAAAACAACCAATTTCTTTAACACATTCTTTTAAAGCCAGGCTGGGAAATGGAGAATGTCGTCTACACAAGTCTAATTTCATCGGGATTCGACAAAAAAATCGTCAAAAAATTCAAAGATAATTTACCCAAATCGAAAGAAATCCAAAAAGACGAAGCATTCTTGGATATTTAGCAATTTATGCAATCCGACGCGTTTTATAAACAAGTCAAATCGAAAATGATCCATATTGTTAAGTATCATAAAGACGTTTTAAATTTATGCGATTATTTAGAAGATTTTCTATCGATCGCGTTACTCTTAATGTTTTTAAGCATTTTAGGAAATTCGGTTTTTATTATGTTTGGCTTAAGTGTGGTAATTAATTTATTTTTGTTAAAAGGAACAATTTTTTAGAAGTAATTTTCAATTTTTATAGACAACTTCTTTAGAAAATCGAATTCAAATGGTTACTTATTTTATCGCATCAGCTATTCAAAGTTTTCTTGCGGCTTATATATCCGATTACCTTCTACAAGAGGTATATTCTTTCTAATTTTTAAATAATTTAAATAACTAAAGAAAAATTCTTTTAGAGTGGAAAACTCCAATTTTCTGTTTACTCAACCCCTTGGTATCTTTGCCCAAAGCAAACTAAAGCCTTATTTTTATTCACTTACTTACGACTACAAAGAGACTTTGGAATTTTCCTCGGAAAATTTACCACATACGACCTGAGCGCTTACAGCTGGGTAATAATAATTGATAATGTAACTAGTCTTGTAATAAACGTTTTTAGGTCATCAAGACGTCGTTTAGTTGCTATACGGTCCTTAGAAATAGAAGGGAAGAGGAATAAGTTTTAATAATTTAATGATATTTGATTAAAATAATTGTTAAAGGATTACGGAATAGAATTTTACACCCCTGATATATTATTAATTTAACTAAAAGTGTTAGTTTTAGGTATATAAAGGTTGCAAACCAAGAATTTTGTTTTTTTTTTCGAGAAATCTTCCGCTCAATTGATATAATTTTTAAACGGCTGTATTTGTTTTTATTACTGTTTTTTATTCAATAAATACTCTTTTTATCTGTAATAATTTTTGTTGGCGTTTTACTTCGAATCGGTTATTATGACATCAACGATAAAATCGTCTTAAAAATCTTAAGGTCACGTTAAACACAGAATCAACTTGAAATGACCTCTAATAATCAGTGGAGCTTCTTTCACGATCATTTATAAATGTCGCCATATGCAGTATCTTGACGAAGCAATCAGTTTCGGTCTGCGATACCGAAATAGGTAGTTGTGCCTTCCCCGATCAGCGTGTTGACCAGTGTTGCCACCTCTACCGAATTTTTGGCAGATTTACCGATTTTCACCCTAGTTGATCGATCTACCGAAATAAGATCGAATTATACCAAATTTTAAGTTTCAAAAAATGTATGTAAAAATGTAACAAATGTTGAAAACTTTTGCCATCATTCTATTTATATTCACGTAGTAATTCAACATGCGTTAGTTGGTGAATTGGAAAAAAAATCAATTTTATGAATGAAATGATAATTAAGGGATCCCACCATCTGTTAGCAAACTCTGAACTATTGTACGCCAAACTACTACGAGAATCTTGAATTTAAATACAATATCTGCCATCTATGCACAAGTTAATAAAACATTTATGTCTTGGGGATTCCCTAAACGCTTTTATGTAAAATCCCTTATTATATGAGTTTCACGAAAAATAAAAAAGGGGAAACATTGACGCGAACTATTCATATAATGTGATTTCATCTCTTCTGAGACGAAGATAAAATCTTGTGAACTTTTTACCTAAACTGGCAGTGCTGTGCAAATTTATACAAATAATAAAGGTGTGTATTTTTTGCATAATGAACTTTAATATTATTCATTCAATGAATTAAATTTTTAGACATTGTAATGGATATTAGTAATGCTAGTGATTTAAGTGATACGATGAACCTTCAACTTCAGTTCCAAAGAAGAGGAAATTTAAAAAATACTCTCAAAATTATAAAACGGCATGGGAAGAAATACCAGAATTTAAGAGTTGGTACAAAAAGTAAAGGAGAAAACCACGCCAAATGTCGTAGCTGCGATACAGACTTAAATATTTCCAGTGGAAAAGATAGTTTAATAAAACATGGACTTACTAAACTTCATTTACAAAGAATTAAAGATCAACGTGGTCTATAATCTATAGGGAAATTTGTCGTTGCTACGTCCGCAAAAGTTACACTGGACCACAATATTAAACAAGGTATTTCTTTATTACTTGCTTACTTTAAGATGTTTACTCCTTACTTCCTACGTTACCAAAAAATAATCGAATATCATTATTATACCTGAGATCAGATTAAGTGCTTTTGTGGCAGAACATAATTTGCCAACAATATTAGTGGATCATTTGCTCAAGCTGTGTGCTTCAGCATTTCCAGATTCAAAGATCGCAAAAGGACTAGCTTATGCAAGGGCCAAGACAACAAGCATAATCAACAATGTCATTGGTGATGAAAATTTCAAGAACGTCTGTGAACATTTAGTTAGTATGAAATTTTCAATAATAATCGATGAATCTACTGTTTTGTTGACCCAAAAACACCTTTGTATTGTAGCTAGATATGTAAAGGATGACTCTGTAAAAGATAACTTTTTTAAGTTGATAAAAGTTGAAGATGCGAAAGCCCAGTTAATTTATAATTTGTTGATTGAAAATTTTACAAGATGCAAAATACCTTATAAACAAAACTTACATTACATTGTTTGGTGTACATCACTCAGTTATGCAATTATTAAAAAATGATATCCCAGGATTATTTGTCATGAAATGTACCTTGTTGTATTAAAAAGTTGTTATTCATGTCGTCGTTGCGCATGCTCACAAGAACAGTCCAGTCATCTTCAGTCGTTCGTTGTAGAGTCCGAGAGTCGAAGTCGTCCGTCATACACACGATTGTCAAGACACTCATTTGTTAGCATTTGTTCTTATTCTTTATTATTAAATACATAGTTATATACCATAATAACGTGTATCATTACAACATGGCGCAGTCACTGTTAAAACAACCCGAAAGGATGAAAATTGAAGGAATACCAGGCGTCAAAATATATATAGATGACATAATTTTGTATGCTAAAGACGAGAAAAGTCATAATGAAATATTGAGCCTTGTTTTAAAAAGAGCTCGTGAAAAAGGTGTCAAATTTAACTCTCAAAAAAGCAGATTTTATGTAAAACAGGTAAGTTATGTGGGACATATTTTATCAGAAGAAGGCATTAAGCCTGACCCGAAGAAAATTCAAGCTATTTTACAAATACAATCGCCAAATAACAAAAAAGAGCTATCACGATTTTTAGGTATGGTGACTTACGTAGGAAAATTCATTCCTAACTTATCCAAACATACACAACAATTACGAGAATTATTAAAGAAAGATGTGATTTGGAACTGGTCAGAAAACCACACAAAGCAATTTGAAAATTTGAAGAAATTATTGACTACTGAACCAGTATTAGAATTTTATGATGAAACAAAACCAATTACTCTATCTGTAGACAGCTCAAAGAATGCCATGGGCGCGGTAATATTACAAAACAAAAAGCCAATAGCATATTCTTCAAAATCATTAACACCAGCACAAATAAATTATGCTCAAATTGAGAAAGAAGCACTAGCTATCTTATTTGGTTGCCAGAGATTCCACCAATATTTGTATGGAAGAAAAATTTTTGTAGAGACAGATCACAAACCTTTAGAAATTATTTTCAGAAAACCCTTAACACAATGTCCACTAAGATTGCAAAGAATTCTAATAAATTTGCAGCAATATGATTTGAATGTAAATTATAAACCAGGAAAACAACTATATTTGGCTGATGCATTATCGAGAAGTGATTTTGACGAAAAAGATTTTAATTTATTGGAAAATGAAATGAATTGTCAAGTGGATATGATTAACTACCTAAGTATTAGCCCTGTAAAAATTGACCAAATTGAAAGAGAAACACAAACTGATCCAGAACTTATAGCTCTTAGAAGAATAATAAAAGAGGGATGGCCAGATCATAAAAATAAAGTACCTGAAATTATTAAGCAGTATTGGAAAGTAAGAGCTGAGTTGACAGAATATAAAGGACTCTTATTAAAAGGAAACCAAATAATAATACCTAAAGCATTTAGAAAAGAAATAGCTAACAAATTACATTATGGACACATGGGAATAACCAAAACTCTTTTAAAAGCCCACGAATTGGTTTATTGGCCATTTATAAATGGAAATATAATCAATCTGATAAAGGAATGTATCACATGTGCAGAATTTCAGAATTCCAATGTTAAAGAACCACAAATTAACCATCAAATTCCGAAAAGACCTTGGCAAATAGTTGCAACAGATTTATTTTATTTTAAAGGTAAAAATTATCTGTTATTAGTTGATACTTATTCTAAGTATCCAGAAGTTATATGCTTAAATAACAATACGACTCATGAAAAAATAGTATCAAACATTAAAAGTATTTTTGCTAGACATGGTAAACCCGATATTTTATATTCAGACAATGGTCCACAATTTGTAAATGTGCATTTCAAAAAATTCATCAAGGATTGGCAAATTATTCATAAAACCAGTTCTCCTAGATACCCTCAATCGAATGGTTTTACTGAGAGGCAAGTTCAGAATATCAAAAGAATGTTAAAGAAAGCTTCTAAAGAAGAAAACGATATATATTTAGCACTCCTTGAATACAGAGCGACTCCTATAGATCAAAAAATGCCTTCACCTGCGGAAATTCTTTTTTCACGAAAAATAAAAACTCAAATCCCTATAACTGACAAACTGTTGTTACCTAATACGTTTAAAAACTATGAAACACATCTTAAACAGAAACAAAGACGACAAGAAACCAATTACAACAGAGGAGCAAAACAATTAAAAAAGCTAAATGAAGGACAAAGAATAGTGATTCAAAAGGAGGATAAAACATGGTTAGGAGGAAGAGTATTAAAAGAAGATAAAAACAGACCAAGAGCATACCATGTAGTGACTGATGAAGATAAGGTATTTATACGAAATAGAAAACACCTGAAACCATTCAAAAATGAAGAAAAATTCAAAAATCAAGAACTCTATGATGAGATATTGGAACATTATATTAATTTAGAAAATCCCTCAAGAACAAATCCGAAAGAAACACCTGAACGTGCCAATCTCTTTATCAATGAACCTACCTCATCAAGCTCAAGTAATGAACCGATAGTGACAAAAGACTTGACTAAGACGAACGTACCACAAAGCAGAGACAAACCAAAAAGAATTATTAAACCACCAACTTATTTAAAAGATTATGTAACTTAATAACAATAAATTCCATTATGTTAATTAGATTAAGTAAGAAAGGGAGATGTTGTATTAAAAAGTTGTTATTCATGTCGTCGTTGCGCATGCTCACAAGAACAGTCCAGTCATCTTCAGTCGTTCGTTGTAGAGTCCGAGAGTCGAAGTCGTCCGTCATACACACAATTGTCAAGACACTCATTTGTTAGCATTTGTTCTTATTCTTTATTATTAAATACATAGTTATATACCATAATAACGTGTATCATTACAACATACCTGTCATTCGTTTCATTTGTCTGCATCTAATGATTTCCATAAGTTACCCGCACATTTAGAAGATTTAGTGAGAGATATCCATAATTACTTTAACAGTAGCCCCAAAAGAAAATTTCAATATATCGAATTTCAAAATTTTAGTAATGTCAAAGTTCACAAATTACTCCATCCATCTCAAACCCGATGGTTATCTCTCGAAACTGTTGTTAAAACAATATTAGAACAGTATCAGCCTTTAAAATTATATTTTATTGATACTGTAAGTAGTAAAAATGAAGTGTTAATGACGGAAATTACCTTAAAAAAGTTACAAGACCCACAAAACAAATTGTATTTTCAGTTTTTGAATCATATTCTACCATTTTTCAAGCAATTAAATCGAGAAATGCAGCCGGAATCCCCAAAATTCATCTTCTATATGAAAAGGTAACAACTGTATTACAAACCCTTTTTGACTGTTTCCTTAAAAGAGATTACGTTGTTAAAACGCCTACTACTAATATTGAGTTTAAAAATCCAAACAACTTTCTACTTATTGATAATATGTATTTTGGAGCAAATGTAGCTGCCACTTTAAGCAAATCTAAAAATATTACACCTTCTCAAATTGAAAGCTTTAAGCTACATTGTTTAGATTTTTATACAGGCTGTCTCGTGTTGATTTTCCGATCCTTTACAGGCGTATTCCTTGGCTGAAAATAAGTAAAAAAATTCTAATGAACATATGGGATTAGTTCACATTCATATTGCGAAAAAAATATTTTAGTTAACAATGTACTTATTTAAAACATTGTACTTTTTCTCTAAGAGTTACACTAACAATTAGTATTTTATCGCTTTTCCGTTATAGTGCATCCCAAAAGAAATGACAAACAGAAACAGATTGTTATCAAGTATTTTCAGAATCATATTAAACAAAAACGATCATCTAAGCGATTTGAATGCGAAGATATTACAAAGCAAAATGCAGCGGTAGGTATAAACAAATAAAAATTGGTTAAAAATAAAAGCTTTTATACAAAATAAGTACACAAAAAAATAAAATGTATCATTAGTGTTATGTTATTATTTATTACAAATTATAAATTATTACAAATTTTTCCATCGAATAAACAAAATTTCATACATCAATATTTTTATTGACGTTTAATTGGTCGCGACGGTCTTAACTGAATCTAAACTGAAAAAATCACATAAAAATATATAAGCTCTTACATTCTTTTCTAGTGCAATACATTCTTGGAGCTCGGTTTGTTCCTTAGAGTTAGCTTGCATATCGCCGTTCCGGAACAACATCGACGTAACTGCAATTTTTTGATAAAATAAGTTAAGGCCATCATAGTATCAAAAAATGCTGTTCTTAATTGTTTTTTCCGTCTCCTGCAAAATTTTTTATTTTGCAGTTATGTCGATGTTCTTCCGGATCAGCGATATATAAAAACGGGTACCGATAAATAAGGAAACTAAGAAACAACTTATTAAATTGCAGATAAAAGCAGTAAACAGCGAAACGTCTTAATGTATATGCGCTTTTGTTTTATCTCTAAATATTAGAGCGTCCTCTGATATTACTAAGCTTGCCAAGAATGTCAGATAAAACTGTCTGGGAATTTTATGAAAACATCGCATTCTACGTCTCAGCAGATTATGCCTCATTGTAAGATAAGCGTTATCGACAAAGAGTTTAGGTATAAACACTTCCCACACACTTGCATACGATTTTTGACATATTCGTTTTAAGACGAAAAGGACTGTTTTTTTTTGTAGCATTACATTGTTTCAGTTACAGCATTACAAAACAACATTAATATAATTCGTCCGACTCCTTGCGTATAAAATAATGCAATGTACATCGTAACGTGTATTAAAACATAACATCTCTGTGTCCTCGGATTAAGATAAATTATGTGCAGAAATAACATAAACACGTTAACACTACAACGCTTGAAAACAATCCAACTTCTACACATAACTAAAAATAGAAATATAATTAATGGGATCGTAAAGTTGTAAATCTATTTCAATAGCTTAAAAACTTCCCTGTACCAATCCAACCCATATTGATAATACCCCATGTCATTGCGAGTCATATATGACTCATCGTACAGGGAAGTTTTAAAAAACTGTATGGTTCTCTAGTATAACCTGGGTAATTATATTGTGGCAATATGCTTCGCCTTCGTCTTGGAATTTTTGAGCAGAGACAATTTACCAAAAATTCAACTTCTATTGACTCTTCATTTGGTTTCGTATTCACCACAACTGATGATATTTCCGCTCCTTGTGGACAGCGGCGTTTAAAACACTTCTTTAGGAAGACTAAAGCTTCGCAACCCGTATCATAGTTATTATGAACATTGCTAAATAACCCGACCCATCTATGAGGATTTCTTCCTAACCTTACTTGGGGTCTTACTGAACGTAAGGTAAAATCGGACGGTGTTGCGTCTCTTAATATTGCTTCAGCATTAGCTATATCAACGTCGCTCACTCCCTCGGAGCAAGGTAAAAGATTTATAGTTTCGACAGTGTTCATAGTGATGACAAAAAGTATCACAAAGAAGTTGGCAGCCATTGAACCTAAAATATTCAATTATTTTCAATATAAATGATTTATAAATATAAGGTAAGGTGGGGTAAGTGCGGCATAAAAAATGATAAGTGTAACTTTCAATCGTTACAATATCAATAATGCTTGCCAACGGTTTTTTTCTTTTGTCAGTATAATAACTTGGGTCATACTCTAGATAATGAAAGATATTTGATTAAATAAAGTAATACTGAATAAATTATTTTTATTTTTTTAATTTTATTCGTCGTGGACGCACTTGCCCCGCTAATGTGGGGCAAGAGCGACTAGGGCCACTTTCTCCGAACAAAATACTTTCATTAACAAATGGGACTAATACAATCTAATTTGAAGACTATTCTTTATTGTGTACCGAAGCGAAAATTATTAATTTGTAAGATAGCGAAGTTAGTCACTTTTAACTGCCATGGCATAAGCTATGGAACTTAACACAAGGCTGTTTCGTTAAAAAGAAGTTGCGACGAACATAACAAATTAAACACTATTCTAATTCAGTCTACAATTAACCACGAAACGTTATTATTCTTCTGTACTTCTTTTCTGGTTAGGACGAAACCCGCACTGAAATAAACGCACTTGCCCCATCAATTAAAATGAACGGGGCAAGTGCGCTATAGCCACATAAATGGAACTGTGTTAATCGGTAAGAAAAATACCTTAAGAATAATTAATGTAATTTAGAATCATGTATGCCTGCCACATATCACCGCAATAACTTAACTAATATTGAAACGGTTGTACAATTTACTCAAACATCACTAACTCGCTTTGCAATTTCGACTGCAACAAAAATTTTGAACGCGTTTTTCTCAAAGTAACAAGGGAAGCGAATATCGCCATCGATAATATAGGGACGAATACGTTAGTAGAAGTTTTAATTCATAGGTCTCAGCGCCATAAATTCTAACATGTAACATTTAATGACTAAAAGTGCACTTGCCCCGTAAACGCACTTACCCCACTTCACCTTAATGATTTATATAATTTATAAACGAGTATTTAAACTGACTATTATAGATCCATCAACGATTTAACAAAATTATACTTTTAATTTCGGCTACATTTATAATTCGTTAACATGTATGCAAGGTTCAGTTTTTCGAGACAAACCATTGGGTTTTCGGAAATCGCAGGTGTTACGAAGTGATACATTGGTAGGCCACTTTAATGGTATATTGGCAGTGGTGCTACTGGTGCCAATACAAAACAAAAAGACGGGGTTTCTTCCGGGAAAATTCTGCAATTTTTATCTTAACGTGCATGAGTTTTATAATTATATAAAACTCGATATTAATCGATTATGCAGTGTGGTAATAAATTAGTGCATAAATTCGATAACTTCGTAGAAATAAATTTTCTGGAAAAAATCTCGAAGGAGTATAGCGGTTTAAATTATTTGACGTTATACTGCGCCATTTTCATCTTGGTGCGTAATTTGTTTTTTAAGTTATGACGTCATCGAAAATTTTTTTAAATAGCAAACTCTATTTTTTATTTCAGTAGTACTTCTTATTCTCTTTTCAGTGGTATGACGTTTTTGTTATGTTACATTTGAAAAAAGCCGAGAAAAAGTGCCTTAAAGGTAAATTTAAAAAAAATTAATTTGCAAAATTAATCTAGTTCACGTACAAAATAATATTACATTTGAAAAAAGAAGAAATAATAAAACATCAGTCTTATTTCCGATTATTAGAATACAATAACACTAAGAGTAACAGCAACTACGAAAATCAGTTTAGAAACAACATTTTTGGTATTATACTAGATGTTCAAAGTGACGCCCCTGTACCATCTGGCAATACCCAAGGCGGTTATAAAATTCATTTCTCACATTCTGAAGGGTTGGAGGTGATATTAATCTAATCTCATGCCGAAAAGAGAATAAAAAGCACTACTGAAATAAAAAATAAAAAACAAGAGAGGTTACCATTTCTTAACAAAAAGCTAAAAGCGTTTATAATGGTTCTATTGACAATAATCATTTCTTTTGGTACGCACTATATAAAAAATGTGTTATTGAAACAAAACCGGAATTAAATAATACAATTAAAATCATATCTTGTTATTCATAAAATAATGATGGTTACTAGGACTTCTGTTTTGCCAAAGCAAAGTAATAAGCATTATTCACTAATGGCCATACTGAATAATTTAATAAGTATTTAACGAATTTCTCAGTTTTCTGCACTTCATTTATTACAAAAGATGTATTCAATAAAAGCAGATTAAGGTTGATATTAAACTTATTCTATAGTACTACCATGATACAATTGAAGGGCTTAGTGTGAAACAATGACAAGTCACAATTTTTCTAATAAAATTCTATTTTTATAGTTTTCTATATATTTTTTTTATTATTTCAATATCCTGGATAGTTATATACAGTTGTGTTACTAATGTAAACAACCTAAAAGGTAAAAAGACGGAAACATTAATTTTACAGACTTTGTACAAATTTTAAAGTCGATTTTCCAATAATTTTATTTTTTTGCCTTGTCATTGTTTCACACTAAGCCCTTCAATTATATCGCTTGTTGAGAATCATAGTGGCGAAACTACAAAAAATTGATTATTGATTTTTAAAGGGCAACTTGTTTAAAAATCAGTGTACTTTTACGTGCATAAATGACGAAACTATAACTTAAAGGGGAACAACAGGGTAAATTTTTTGAAAAATCGTTTTTTTACGCAATTTGAAAGTATGTACCTTTTAGAATATTGTCCTACAATATTATAACAAAATTTGTACAAATAATGGAATTATAGCTCTTTTCTGCTCGCGCGCACGAAGCCATTACTTGAATACGAACATAAACAACCATTGTCACAAAATGTTATCGATGCTATTACTCCCATTTATATGGATTTGTCCAAGACGGAGTTGCTTGAGCGCTGTTTAGGCGGATTTACGCAAAATTCGAATGAGAGCTTTAATGCCCTCATTTGGAAGTTCGCTCCGAAAATCTTTATTAAAGGTGGCAAATGAAATACAAATCCAGATTAGTCCCCAAATGTACGTATTTTGTACAGCTAAAGACCAACACCGTATAAGTCGAGCTCAAGTGCGCTCAATTTCAAGTGTTTTATACAATTCAGACAACAAGGAGAAAGTCGAATTATGTTCTAGAAATTCCAAGGACCTTTATTATGGAGCAGGAATCGATGAATTGCGGTAACTCTTAAAATTTCCTCCATTATATCATCTAAAACTAAACTTAACTTTTTAAATGCGTTTTTCTAACAGTAAAATTTTTTTAACCTGTTGACACAATTTCTTTACCAACGCGAATTGCATTCAAATTTTATTGAGACGTCCTCAATCTATATAAAATTCCCTTCAGTTAAGCGTACGGATTTTTATTTGTATTAATATTTGCTGCCTCTTTACCCCCTGGAAAGATTAATTATTTTATCGATTTTCTTAACTCTTTTTTTGCAGATGTGCCATTTTAACAGGAATTATTTTTTTTAAATCGGGTACGCTTAACTGAAGCTACACCAATGTAGATTAAAATGACGTTTCCGTTTTTATTTTCAGATTATTTTTACACGTTTTATAGTGACAACCAACAAGATGCTTTTTTTTGTTAGTGTATTTGGACACCCTCCATACATGTATTCTAAGACAAATATTTTTTTCTCTATAGTTCCTAAAATAAGTTTAAACTGCGTAGTTACAAATATCAAATTCCGATTTTTCTAAAATATATGAGTGAACCAAAATAAAATCTTAATTATCGCCATTTTTCGCGGTCTGCACCCTGTTGTTCCCCCTTAAACCGTTGCTGATAGAGCGTGACATACGCCACTCGATATATATTTTCGATTTCGCCATTATTTCGCAATAGTGGCGAAACCACAAAAAAAATGTTATTTTCGAAATCTTACAATAAATCTATGTCTCTGCATGAAATATAATAACAGTAAAACGAAATAAAAAATAAAAAATTTAAAACGACAAGTTGTTTCTTTTTACTTTGCATTAAAATTCAACCAAAATTTTGAACGCGAATATCTCCATAGCGTTAATTTGCACTTACGCCACTATTGTTCTTAGTAAGCGATATAAGGTATGCTCGATTTAAAACAAATACGCATCGAATTCTCTAAGCCGCGTCATCAGTCGCCATATTCCTTTCTAGGATGACATTCATATGTTTACGAATTAATGAGTGAACGTTCCCTATTTGTCCCTGTCACTCCTGTCTGTTCCTGTCAGAGACCTTAACCTAACTTATTTCGATTTATTATAAACGTCACTTCTTCTACAGCACACAGAATGAATTAAGACGTAATTATTTTAATGATTTTAACAATTAATTAATTAAGTACACATAAAAAATACACATATTTAAAAGGAAATATACAAATAAGGGCAGAAATAAGGAATTTTAATTACCATTTTAAAGAAATTAATGGCGACTGATCACGCGCCTTGGGAAATTCCATACGATTTTGTTTTAAATCGAGCATTTCTTATATAAGAGGTATCATCAGTACTACCTCTGTCCGATAATAGTTGCCACATTTGAATATCATTATCATCCAACAACAGTTGAACAATTTTCTTGATAGAACATGCGCATTGGAAGTGTTTTAAATATTTTCGGGTAGCAAAAATTGTTGCTTTTTAAAGCAATTCCGTTGACCAAATTGACCAAAAAGTAACATTTTGAGAAAACGTGCAAAATTGAAATGTATTAACTTTTATTGGACAAAATAGTGTAATAGTAGAAAATAAAATATTACTTACCTTTGTTTCAATCAGTCTTGTAGCTGCAACAGTTTAACTTTGACAGTTCTTCATATGCAATGAGACGCAACCGACCTGGAGCTTGTATACTTAAAAAATGACCAGATGATGTAAACGATAATACGAAAACAGTGGCGTTGCCAATTTTGCGGAAGCCACATCCGCGAGATCATATAACTAAAATATACACGTAATATACAGGGTGTAACAAAAGTATGGAATATAGCTCATAAATACGCCATTTATGATTTAAATGAAAAAAGTTTCAAATAAAAGTTTCTTGGTAAATTATGGGACATATTTTGGCTATATTCGTTTGTTTGTATCGTTTGCTGTTTCGTTGCTATGGTAACCAACTTTGTTATCTTAAATGGAATGGGTATGTTTTTATTGCATATTTTGATAGATTATTTCCCATTCTACACGATGCACATATATCAGATTTTTTTGAAAATATTTAATCAATTAATAGGATCAAAGTATGCACTGAAATAACGCCGTTGACGTCACTAAACGTTAAAAAAATTGTCAATTACAACAATTATTGCGCAATTAGACGTACACCAAACAAATGAAATGTTGATGGTGTGTGGGTACGGTTACAGAAAACATAGTAAAAGTGAATTTTGTGCAATCGTTAATAATATTTACTCAGATACACAAATTTCACAATCTACTGTATCCAAAATCATAAAAGAATTTTGTACTACCGGAAGAGTTAAGAACCTGTATCCTTAAAAGTTTCGAAATCCTGTATTCTTATAATAAATTCCTTCTTTTTTGTTTCTTAATCATTGATTTCTTAAATGGTTTTTGCGCACAACAAGATGAAAGATATTCTTTTTTCTGGATTATTCTACTAAAGTTCCTAGGTGCTTCTAGAATAGTTAAGATTCTAGTCAAATAGTTAAATTTAGCATTAACATTAGTGGTGTTTAACTTTGACCACTGTTCGACAGAGTTTTACTACTTCCGGTGGTAAACATTTTTTTAAAGATTTTGGATGCGGTAGATGGTGAAATTTGTGTGTCAGGGTAAATATTATTAAAGATTGGTTGGTGTTCGCTTAATTGTCCCATAGTTGTTGCAATTGGCAACTTTTTTGACATATAGTGACGTCAACAGCGCCATTTCAGCGCCTACTTTGACCAAAACTAGTTGATTAAATAATTTCAAAAATGCAATTTTTCTCAATTTTTTTCTTATAAAACCTTATGATATGATATGTGCGTCGTGTAGAATGTGAAATAATCTATCAAAATATGCAATAAAAACCTACCCATTCCATTTAAGATAACAAAGTTGGTTACCATAGTAACGAAACAGCAAACGACATAAACAAACGAATATAGCCAAAATATGTCCCATAATTTACCAAGAAACTGTTATTTGAAACTTTTTTCATTTAAATCATGAATGGCGTATTTATGAGCTATATTCCATACTTTTGTTACACCCTGTATACGCGTGCGAGCGCCACTCCCGGTGATGTTAAACTACTGAACTAAAATGTATTATTACTTTCAAATCTTGGGATGTCTAGCTTCCAATAAAGTTTTGCTGAGGGATTCAGGACTTTAGTACACACCATTCTATACAGGGTGAGTCTGGATAAGCGCCCCCCCTCTGTAACTTCTATACCGTTAGAGATTTTACAGAGATTGTTACAGCAGTTTACTAGGGCGTTCAATGTTCTACATTGTCAAACAAAAAACATTTATACAGGGTGTTCTATAACACACCAGCAACATAACGAATGCTTTTTATGTTAAAACGATATGCTTATTGTGAGCGTTTTAGATAGTACTTTGAAAAACAAACATTTTGGTATAACATAATGCTTATCAAAAGTTAATAGTTTTAGAAAAAATCGCATTCGTAGATTACAAACATGGACAGATTTAGTGTCAATTTTAGTAATCCAGGTAGGCTGGGTCTTGTTAAATTTCAACAATTATTTGACACCTGTCATCTGGGTATTGTTGGCTGCACCAGATTACAACTTTGCTTTCATTTTGTAATTCCAAATTGGACTTCCTTGAGAATAAGCAGGACGTTTACTTCTGAATTCATTTCTTGAATAACAGAAATCGGCTCTGATCGAAATTGCAAATGGTATTTTCCCTGAACATGAGTAAATTGAACGCTGCTTTGAATCTACGTAGGCTGTGCTTACTTAAATTTTTATTAATTGTTTCACGGTATCGATGAGTTTCGATCAGAGCCGATTTTTGTTATTCAAAAAATGAATTCAGAAGTAAACGTCCTGCTTATTCTCAAGGAAGTCCAATTTGGAATTACAAAACGAAAGTAAAGTTGTAATGTGGTACAGTCAACAATGCCCAGATGACAGGTGTCAAGTAATTGTTGAAATTTAATAAGACCCAGCCTACCTAGATTACTAAAATTGACACTAAATCTGTCCATGTCTGTAATCTACGAATGCGATTTTTTCTAAAACTATTAATTTTTGATAAGCATTATGTTATACCAAAATGTTTGTTTTTCAAAGTACTATCTAAAACGCTCACAATAAGCATATCGTTTTAACATAAAAAGCATTCGTTTATGTTGCTGCTCTGTTATGGAACACCCTGTATAAATGTCTTTTGTTTGAGAATGTAGAACATTGAACACCCTATTAAACTCCTGCAACAATTTCTGTAAAATCTCTAACGGTTTAGAAGTTACAGAGGGAGGGCGCTTATCCAGACTCACCCTGTATAGGTAGGGGATATGGCTTCCGTATATGGACGCCATATAGCAGGCGGATGCCATATGAAATGTAAATGGTCAATGAGTGGACGCCATATATATGGTAGTGTGTGTATATATATATATACTTCACAGGACGAGTATCTTTAGTAAGTATCTTTACAAACATGTTTTAATGTTACATAATCTTGAAACATTTCTCTTTTATAATGCGAATAAAAAGTGTACCTTGTACTATGATTTATACAACCTCCGAAGATGGCATAGGTCGCCGAAATGCTTCAGGCAGAGTGTATATGCTACCGCTAAAGTGCACAAATCAGTTGTTTTGCAGATTATGTAGGTATTGTGAAGATGAACTAAGGTGATACGTTAATGTGTCAAAAATTGTCTTATGTATCAAATTACCAAGGTAATCTGCAAATTACCTAAATAGTCTGCACGTTACCTATTAGACACTAGTTAAACTGAAGATAAAACCTTTGCTGAAAAAACAGCAATGTTTCTGTATGCTTAAATTACTATAAGCTATTTTATATTTCATTAATTTTTGGATGTCTAAAGAATCAAGTGAATGCAATTAAACTGTCAACAAATTAAAGCTTCTGAGGACGCTTACTAATTTTACTATAACTGGGCTAACTACAATAATAATAGTAATAATAATTAATATTTATTATACTAACAAGATAAGTACTGGTACTTATTGTTAGTATAAATGTATAAAATATTATGGCGCACTATTCAGCAGTTCGCAAGAAAATCGGTGTTAAATTTTCCGAGGGGGTTATATGTTAGAAATTAGCCATTCCCCTCAAAAGCCTCTAACAACCGAGGTAGAATTATATCGGTTTCTACATGCGCAAAACAACGATTCGAATCCCGAATAAACATTCTTTTTAATTCTATTTTAGTACAATATTTCACGTTATTCTTATAATATTTTAAAATTAAAATTGTCTTTGTTAGTTGTTATCACTCTCTTAAATCTGTACATCAAAATATTATAAAAATGGTATGAAGTATTATATTAAAAATAAGTATAAAAAGTTATTATTGGGGATTCGAACCGCTGTCCTGTGCATGTGAAAGCGATCTATTTCCAATTCGCCTGTTCGGAATGTTTAAGGAGAATGGTTAATCATTAACAAATAAGGGCCCACGAAATTTAACAGCGATTTTCTTGAGAACCGTTGAATAGTGCGCCCCAATATTTTATAAATGTATACTATGTGACAATAACCAATGTATTGATACCATTTTCATTAAAATCGGTGACGAGCAATTATAAGAATCAAACAAACTTATTGCTATACTAATTAAATATTATTACAATAAGGGAATGAATTTACAAAACATATTAGGTATATTAGATAGGAAAGTGTGGTGTGCACAGGCTCGCCTCCTTTATTTTAAATTTATCATTTCTAAAAATCATTATATCTTGGCGTTACCAAGAAGATTTATTTATTATAACATTCGTTCATTCACTTTTTAATTTTGATATGTAGAAATCGAGACGTTATTACTTGCATTTTATCTTCAATTTAAAATTATGTATGTTATAACTGCTTTTATTATATGGTCATTGCCATATAATTTGTATAATTGCCACCAAATTATATGACAATGACTATATAATAAAAGCAGTTTAATACTCTGCTTTTCGAATTGTGTAAGTATTGTTTTTTGTTTGGTTTAACTTTTTTTAACTAACACTTTAGCAATCGATTGTGCCCAGGTTTGAGCTTATCTTTTCGATCTAAAGCAGTGAAAAATTTAGCTCTATCTAAACATGATAACATGTCGTCTATAACGGACAAGAATGTCACCTAATTAGCGTGTTTAACTGTCTGTAGACTACACAAAATCGCATATAATTTCTAACTCGCACGGGTCCGTTTAATTTAAATCCCGATTCCATTGGGCAAATACATCCAAGTATTTTCCTCACAATGATTTTAAAACTTCTTGTTTATGTCTACCAAATCTCCGACGTCTTTATCCTCTACATTTTCTTTGCCAACAGTGTTAACATATTTGAGGGCTATAGAATAAAAGGGGTATAAGTGCATTTTTTTTTTTCATTTTGGAGATATGAGCATATATTGACATTTAATGTTTATATTTGTCTGTTGCAAAACAGATACTAGTGACATGTTCACTTTAAGTGCCATACTATAAAGGGTAAAATTGCGGTATGAATCATTTCTGCAGTTTGGTAAGTTTAAAATAGGTATAAGTGCTACCTGAACCCATTTTATTCGAAGTAATAATCGAGAATTTGAAAACATTTTTAAGTTGTTTTAGTTGGCCAAGTATTGTTACATTCTTGTTTGATGTAGTTTAGGGCGCGTATTTACATTGCCATGGAAACTCAATTTTTATTACTAGTCACTTTGTCAACATTTAACTAACCTCATCTGAACCCCAGTCATTTGCAATAATCATTTCTTGTGAACGTTCTTAGTTTTTAATGTTATTGATTGTGCACTTGCTATAGATTTTGTGACTTTGTGATTTTGTTATGGATACTTATAATACACAAGGTAGGTGCAATACTTTTGAAATTAGATTAAAATTTTATAATCTCTCAACAACATTTTTTTTAAATTTAAGTTAGTGAAATCTCTGACCCATTTGAAACAGATGAAACAAGTGACTACGTACCTGAGCCTGATTCGCCGTCTTCTGATGATGAAGACCACGACAAGACCAAGTCCTCAGAAATTGTAGAAGATGAACACAAGACCCCGTTCAAAGCAAGAAACGCAAACGAAATGAGAACAGATGGCTGGTAAATGTGAAGAAATATCTTAGAAATTCAGGAAAGGCATACGTTGGTTATAAAAACAAACCTCATTTACCTTGCAATCTAAAACCATATCAACACAGTTGTCGGTACAAATGCAATGAAAATATTTTAGAAGAAGATAGACGTAATCTTTTTAAACAATTTATGCTCTATGTTATGATTTACAAAATTCATTTTTATCTTCTTGCATAAAGAAAAAAACTGTTCAAAGGAAAAAAATTGAGGGTAAAGGCAAGACTTTCAGTACTGCAATATTTCTTGCCAATAAGCGCGTTTGTAAAAAGTTTTTTCTTCAAACATTTGACATTAGTAATAAAAGATTTAGTACGGTTTGCAAGAAAAGTAGCGATGTTGGTATCTGTGAGAAAGACAATAGAGGTCGTGGTCCTGGCCGAAAAATAGATCCAGTAAGCCGTAGATTAATCATTGAACACAACAAAAGGTTTCCAAAATATCGGAGTCATTACTCTAGACATTCCAATTTTAACACTCGATATTTGTCACCAGAACCTAATATTAAAAAAATGTTCGATTTGTATGTTGAACACTGTGAGGAAAGAAATTTAGTTGCTGTTAAACAGTCGTATTATCGATACATTTTTAGCACAGAATTTAATTTGAGATTCCACCGTCCCCATTCAGACACTTGCAGTAAGTGTAATAGCTATAATAATATCATCAAGTATTCTCCGAGTGCTGCAAAAGGTAAAGATGCTGAGATAAAGCTGATGGTCCACCACAGAAAGGCAGAAAAGGCACGATCTTCGAAAGAAAACGATTCAAAAAATATAAATACGGAATCATCAGATACTTGTGTAGTTTGCTTCGACCTTCAACAAGCTTTACCAACTCCTCTCATAGCCACATCCAAAGTTTTTTATCTTAGACAACTGTAGACCTATAATTTTTGCAAACATGATCTCGTGACGGGAACGTCAAACATGTATGTTTGGGATGAAATAGTCGCTGGTCGAGGCTCACAGGAAATTGGATCCTGCTTGATTCATTACATTACTAATGTAATTCCCCAGAATGTTACAAAACTTATTGCTTATAGCGATTCTTGTGGCGGTCAAAATAAAAATATTACCAAACTTTTCATGTACTTAGTCAAGGCGACAAGAATTCAAGGAATTCACCATAAATTTTTAGAGCCAGGCCACACTTTTATGGAACGCGATCAAGATTTCGGTATAATAGAAAAGGTGAAAAGAAAATTTCCTAAAGTTTTTGTTACTGAACATTGGAGGCAAGTAATACAAGGTTCATGCAAAAAATTTACAGTTCACAATATGACCAATGAAAAGTTTGTCAGTTTTGCTTTGTTGGACAATATGATAAGAGACCCAAAGAAAAATACAGAAAATCGTGTTATTAAATGGAGAGAAATTCAATATTTACTATTCAGAAAAGAATCGGAGACATTATTTTCCTTCTTTTATAAAACAACTCTAGATGAAGACGTTCCCTTTAGCAAATGCATATGTCACTGTAAAGTAGCAGGAAGGCCGAAGCTAGCAGTAGAAGGCATGTTTGCGCAGATAAACAAACAATGTTTAAAAATAAATGAACTTAAGTGGAGAAATTTACAGACGCTTTTGGAGTACATTCCTCCACTTTACCATGATTATTATATCAGTATTCAGTACGAGAAAAAAAGACAAAAACTAAAGATAATCAAAAAAAAAAACAAACATAATGCTAAAAGTAATCTATTAACTAATGTTGAGCCACAAAATGAAAATAGCGATGAAGAACCAAACATAGAAGATGAGGGTGATGACTTCATTTTATATTCAGATGACGAATAGTGTATAATGTTTAAGTCTACAAACCGAACACACCAAAAACCATCTCAGTTTTTTTTGCAATAGACCAAGTTGCGACGTAAACTTGTTGCGCGTGAAGTTCATAAAATAAATTGGTCCATTTTGATGAACTATGGAGCGATTTTTTAGAGTCTTGGGACTAGCCTTATAAGTTAATGTGTTTAAAGCTTTTTGTGAGTTTTTCAAATAAAAAATTTAAATAAAAAGATACTAGCATTTTTTTTAGTTTTGGTATATTTTGTAATAGATTAAAAATGATAGATGAATAGATGATAAACTAAATAAACATTCCCGTACTGTTTTGAAATTTTTAATTGTTACTTAACTTTGAATGCAAATATCTCAAAATTGCACTTAAACCCTTTTTGCTCCAAAGCCCTCATTTATATTGGTGTAGCAGATATCGGTTAACGATAACTGGGCGCCGTGCTAACCATTTAACCCAGACAAATGTCTTTATAAACTGTTACATGTGTGCTTACGCTAATGATGTATACGACTGGTTCCTTTTTCAGCCCGATCATGCTCTTTACTTTTAAGTATTTATTTTTAAATAAAGTCCTGAACGGGTTTAATGAGTAGGTCTTGTTTTTATCAAATCTCCAATAAATAGCTACCTTTGTATAAAATTGGGATTGTAAATTGACCTCGTTCTTCAAACACACATGATCCTTCTTATTTTCCTGTGTATTACCTAGCTAGTACATTCTATTTTCAGTTGCAAAATAAAATGTTTTAACGGAATCATCTATTATGAATCTAATGCTCTGTTCAATAAAATTAACTTCTGCCTGGTATTTACTATTAAAATCATTTTCTAGTATAGCATTAACCGACAGGTTTCTCGGCTTGAAAGCTTGAATTCACTCGATGACGTTTACTAGAATATCATCTACTTCCTCCTGTTGCACGACTGACTCTCTGACTACTCTTCTGCTATCCAAATTTTGTATAATGTTCTTGCTACTTGTTCTATTTTTCCTCTTTTCTTTTCAAAAGATTGCCGAGCGTCGCCTCCACTACTTGAGACACAGAAGGGTTTAGGTCTATTATACAATCTGTTTATATGGTGTACTGTTCATTGCAGTAATTTTTACGTATTCATATTATTCCTGTTCTCAAGTGATACTCTACACTAGTATTAAAAATAATTGTACTTGGACTTAATAAATATTCTAATCTTTATAGAAATTCTGTAAGTTTAAAGTATTAAATTGTACAAGATATTGCATTACGGTTAAAATTAATGGTAAAGTGAAGGTAACGTAAAGATATAAAACGTTGTAAGTTAACGGATATTCAATGCCCGATATTTTAAAACCGATTTTATATATTCGAGTTGCTGTCAAGGTTCTATTATAAGATTTTAGTAAAATACGATGATGTTTATTCTTCCTGGTTTTCATATAGACAATTTCATGAAATATTAATGAAATTTTCTTGGTTAATTTTGTAGTTTCAACTAGTATTTGAACGTATAACATCAATAAGTACTAAAAAATTTAAAAAAATAATATTTTATTTAAATTTAATAGACAATAATTATACTTACTATTTGTATAAAAGTTCCCAATTTAAATTCTATACCGCCTATAATAGCCAAATTAAAACTTACTGAACAAAGCTGTGACATAATAAAAAGAGAACTCCTCATAAATGTATTTGATAAATGTGTTCCAAAGATTTCATTAAATAACTCAACAACTTTATGTAGATAAATATATTGATTTAATAAGATTTTAATCGTTTGTACTTCTCGTGTACCCTTTTCCATGTTCCTTCGATATTTTAAGAGGTCTACTTCAATATATTTATATTTCAAATAAATACTTTCCGAAGTGTAAATCACAATAGCACAAATTAAAAACTGTTGTATTTCTTCATAAGTAAGCAATAAAAAAGATGACGAAAACATGTTTATAATATCAATAACAATCCATATTGTAACAGTTAAATGCACTATTAAAAATATTGAGGAAAACGTAAGAGTGTTTCTTTGATGTCGCTTCGTTTCGATTTCGAAAAACTTTGTCAAAAGTACCATCCACTTTTCCGAATTTATTATTTGTAAGGAATACATAAAAAATATTTTTAAGAAGGTGTTTTGAACTACTTCTAAAGTAATTATGACTTTTAAAGAATAAAGCTTGTTGTTTTTTCCAATTTGTAACAATTCTATAAATGGCCATAAGTCTTTAACGATAAATATGGCGTATATCAGAGACAAAATCTTGAACACATTTCTGTAAACACATATTTGGTTGGCTAATCGATACATTGGTAAGATTCCAAATATATTTGCAATGTATTGAAGTTTTATAAAAGTTGAAACCGTTAAACCCATTTTTTCTTGACATGTGAACTATTTAAAAGACATTATCTGTCTATATAAAAGCGAATGATTAAATATTAATAATTACAAGTCAATTAAAATGTGGCTAACGCTAAACAATGAGGAATTAACATAAAATGTATATTAATACTTTATTAGCGGCAATAAAAATGCTATTTTAGTTGAACTATATACGACTAAGTATATCAAACTAGAATTTCAATGTTTTATGTAGAAATTCAGTAAATTTTTAAATAACGTTCATTTTTTCTATCGGTGTTTATTTAAATACGTGCTCAAGTAACTTTAAGTAGATTTTACTAGTGTTTTTGCCGTGTCTCCAATAAAATTTAATTGCAGCAATGTTATGAAATTCCCTGGCAAATTTTTATTTTTGATAATTAATACAATTTTTGAACACATGGTCCCTCTTAACTTTTATTAGTTTCTATGATTCATTTTTGTAGTGTATATACAATTTATTTTTTATCAAGACATCGTCTTTTAAGATGTTATAGAAATTGAGTATCTATGTGAATATTATTATTACTGACAACAAGAAAATAAATACGTATTTGAGAGGGAGGTTCGCGAAAGATATTTTGCGAACTCCTTTAAATATTTTAATAACGAAATTTTATTATAAAGAAGATTTAAGATCTTCATTAACCTTTGAACTTCGAACTATAATTTCCATTCGTTTATATTAAAATGTGGGATTTATTATTGTCAAATTCATGCCTTGTATGTTTTGGAAACTAATTTCTATTTCAGTTTGTTGCCCGCGTATTTAAGGGATTTGCGGTTTAAATTCGTTCTTTTTTACATCAACTTGGTCTTAAACGAACGTTGTAAAGTTATACAGTGAGTAAGCCATGCTACAATTTTCGAGTTTTGGAGATTTCATTTGTATAAGGATTTATTCTGAATTTGAACTGTTAATCTTCGATTATTGGCTAAATAATTTTATAGCCCCATAATACGTGTGTGGTAAACCCCTTTTTCACACCTTAGGCCGCATTCCAACTAAGGTACTTAGGTTTTCTCTATATTAATTAACACTACGTTCACGGGCATTTTTTATATAGCTACCTCTACGATCACCCGTCATGTTGACGGCTAAACCAAAATACGTATTTTCTTAGAAAAATCGATTTATTCAAGTCTGAATTGAATAATATTAGGCTTCATGTTTAAATAAATTAATGGTGAGTAAAAAGTCTCATTTTTTTAATTATCACGTTGATAACTGTAACAATAATTATATAGGGTAATCACATTTATTAAACACATTTTTAAATATAAACAGAATTCGGTTTGTGTATTTTTCGCATACGATTATTTTGCAATATACGAAGTGTAGGTGTAATCGACAATTTTTTGACATTTAATGTCGCCAATGGCCTTTCTTCAGCGCCTACTTTGATTCTAATTTTCAAAATATTCAGTAATTCTCGATTCTTTTCTTATAAAACCATACTATATGGTATATCCAGGATGTAGGATAAAAAATAATTTATCAAAATATGTAATAAGAATCTACCTATCCCATTTAAGATAACAATGTTGGTTACTATAGTAACGAAACAACAAACACATATAATCAGAATATACCTCATAATTAACTAATAACATTTCTGTATGTATATTTTTTAACCATCTGCAGTTACTTTGCATCGAATTAGTCAAATTAATTTTAATTTTTGTTCAGTAAATGGTCGTTTTACGTGATAAATTTAATTAAAATGAATCAACCGATCTATTTTTATCCTACATTGATTTTCTCTATTGAAATTCAGGAGGAAAGAAGTTATTTTTTATAACATCATTTAGGATCTTAATTGACAACAACCTGTAATATCTATCCATTTGTTTTAACATCGCCATATTATTAGTTTTTACGATTGCTCTGAACGCTTTTGTGTACGATTCACAAAAATTCATAACTATTTCAAAAGCGATTTGTGTAATTGTTCAAGGCCGGAGTTTATTTTGATTTATTCATTGGTTAAACTACAATTGGTTGAGTTACAATTTATGCAACAATTTGAGAGATTTGTTGCATAGCAACGAAAACAGCAAATTTGACAACCAATAAAGTTCGACAGCGTAGCTGGAGGATTCAGTTGAAATGTAACCAGTTCTCGAAAATTACGGATCAAAATTTGGAGCTCGAGAGGTTATGTCAAGATTATTTTCCAAATAATTAAAAATTACATCAAAAACTATTAATCATTTATTTGTTGTTATGGTAAACAGATGATAAGTAGGGTTCGTTTAATTACTTATAGACGGTTCGTCGAAAAATATCTCATGCATCGTTACTTGTCACAGTTTTCTTAACGTATGTCAAGTAATTTTCCTTATTTAGTTGACCGGCAATAGTAATTTCCGAAGATAGCCGAACATCCACAGATGTTCGTTTTAACGAACAAAAGGGGTCTTCAAATTATGCAAAAACCAATGGAGAGAACTGAACAATATCTTGTCCAGAGTGTAATGGACATATTATTTTATAAATTATTTACATTTGGTAAACATTCTTTCAATAAAGTGTCATATTGCAAATTCAGCTATTAAATAGTACTAGTTTGCATTTTTATGTAATTGGAGCGGCGTAATTAGTTTAGGTATATAGCAAAACGTAGCACTTAAGTGGGTATTCTTAAAAGTTCGCTCTTGCTAATAGTTCAATAAGGAAAATGTAACGATAGCAATAAATCAATCTACCTCACAAAAATGCGTCATGAGTTTTAATAAGTAACACCTAGAGAACAAAGATAAATCCAATACAAGAGGATCTAAAGGCCATAAAGCATAAAATAATAAAACAAATTTTACTCGCACCTGGGTCCCTGAGGGTGTCCGCCTCCGCCAATTTGTACTACTGTGCATAGCGTTTTTAGTATTTCGATGATCGAAACCAAAATTCATATAGAGAGTCTAGAGACTATAATAAATAAAATTATGAAATAAAAGTTTACTTGCAATGGGGTCAGCGAGGTGTACCGTCCCCGCCACTTTCTACTGCTGCTTATACTGCTTTTATTACTTCGATGATCGAAACCAAAATTCGTGTAAGGAGTCTAGAGGCTATAATAGACAAAATAATGAAATAAAAGTTTACTTGCAATGGGGTCGGCGCAGTGTACCGCCCCGCCACTTTCTACTACAAATTCTTGAATTCTTCCATCTCAGTGATAATGTATAAAATGCATTTAGTAGAGACAGACTGTAAAATCATATCTGTATTAGATTGTATTATTCCAAAAATTCAATCTGCGTATGTACCAATACAGCAATTATTACTTGAAGAAGTAATGCCATCGAGAGGACGTCAGCTTCAAAGCAATAATCCGACAAAGATTTTAAAACATGGTATTTTACTGCTTATGAGAATAGCTTGTGAAAGCGAGCCTGGGTACATTTGTAACTTTGAAATCTACTCGGGTGAAGGAAGGAAACTACAAGAAACTGTATTGTCAGTATTGCAGGCGTATTTTAATTAGTGACATCACGTGTATCAAAACAATTACTGTAACAACGCTTCTGCAGCTAGTATATTATTGCAAAAGAAAATACAGTATGCGGCAAAATAAACAGTACTAAAATTATGAAACGTTTATTATTTATGTATTTACTTTACATATATACTGAAATATACTTGAAAGCATTATTCACGTCGACGACGTTCCCGATAAAACAAATGTTCAAGATGCCCTCCGTTCAGTTCCAAGCAGCATTCGCGAAGGTTCATAAACATGTCTGTGAATACAGGTTGTTGCATGGCACGAAAACAACGTTGAATTTTTTGACACATTGAATTTGACACATGCGCATTTCAGTACTGTTTATATTGCCGCATACCGTACTTGCATGTGGTATCATACGAGAGAACCGTGGCTTGCAAAGATACTAATAGAAGAGTCTAAGAACCTTCAGAGAGGACAAACAACTTTTGTACGGAAAGGGTTCATTGTTCTTCTCACATGGAAAGAAAAGGTTGGTGTGCATGATATGAACTATTCATGATACGTCTATGATATCAATTGGAAAATTTGTTCGGTATGTGCATATGGAAGGCATTTGTATTATACAAAAAAATGGAGGTCAAAAGAGTCAACATTTTCACAGGGATACAGGAATAAAAAAAAATCTGGGCGTCGAAAAAACAAGGCTCATTGAGGCTAATAGAAAGGCACTTTCCCGACTGTATTCCTCCAACACAAAAGAAGAAACAGCCTACTAGAGTGTGTATAGCAATAAAAAAGATAATCAAGGAAAACGAAAGCAGAGAGAAACACGTTATTATTGTAAACCGTGCAATATTGCGTTATGTGTGGTACCATGCTTTCAGGTTTATCATACAGAATTGAATTATTGAATACATCAATCGTTATACTGCCACAGCGCTCCTAGTTTCAATATGCTTATCTATTAAACTTTCGCATGTTCGTACTCCGAAAGTTTTCGTCGAAAGAAATCGGGGTAAAAACTATCATAATCGGTGATCATTTCTGCGTAACATATCTAAAATTCAAGTCTGCGCTCTTCGCGGACCGGTCAAAAAACCGGTCCTTTTTTCATTTAACTGGCGATAATTCCTAAACCGCGGGTCCTACGATTTTTTACTCCAGATATGTTACGCAGAAATGATCACCGATTATGACGCTGTTTACCCCGATTTCGTTCGACGAAAACTTTCGGAGTACGAGCATACGAAAGTTTAATAGATAAGATAAGCATATTGAAACTAGGAGCGCTGTCGCAGTCTAACGGTTAATTTTTCACGTTTTTTTTTGCTAGTATACATATTATGAATTTTTCTACAAGTTTCAAATGATGTGTCGTTGTTACGTTTATCTGAATTAAAAAAAAACAACATTTATTTATGAAAATAAAAGTTCATTTTTAAAACAGACCTTTTTTCCAGGTTCCTGACATGTCAAAACATTTATTTTGATCATTCAAAAAAAAAAAATGATTTTTGTAATGTATTTGAAAAAAAAAAATCGGTTCTTAAGGCGTTACCAGAAGGGACGAATATGGAAATCACCTGGTGCGCATTCCCATTGAAAATTCTCACTAGCATATTTTAAATGTCTTCAAAAATTATATGAAGGACAAAAACTTTCATATCTACACAACCGATGAAAACATCTATCGGACAACATGTAACGCATACACCACAAACATGTCGAACAGAGGACCCCGGATTATAAGATGTCTCCGCAGAGCAGAAATCATAGCGGACGAAGAGGAAAGGATATCTATCTGTACATTATATCATACCGGTCTAACTAATCACACAGGCATACAGGAAACCCTGTAGCGCAAAATTGCAAGTAATAATGAAATAAAAATATAAGAATTAAGGGCGCGTTAAACATTGAGTTCACTGGAGATGACCTCTAATAATCGATCGAGCTTCATTCATAATCGGTTTATCGATAGATGTCGCCCTATGTAGCATTTTAACGAAACAATGAGTTTCGGTCTGCGATACCGAAACAAGTTGTCGAGCCTTCCCCCACCAACGTCTAGACCTCTCTATTGTAACTTATTTATCCGTTTATTTGAGCCCGATTTATTTCGCTAATCGAAGCGGGATCAGTAAGCAATAATAAAAAAAAATCCTTCGTTAAAAAAAATCATCCAAGACGAATTGTTGATATTTTTGGTGAATATTCTCCGCTTAATGCTCATATTTATAAAAAATTTAATTTTATTCAATAAGATAAAAATTGATTAAAAAAGAGATGAATGTCTCGCGATGCTGTAATACAGCGTCGTTAAACGTGGCCTATCCTTATATCCTACATTTTTTATAAACTAGGATAAACTGCCAAAATGTCGCCCCCCCTAGAAATACAGCCTAAAGTCGGCCTTTCTATAAAAATCCATATAGAAAAACTGGAAAGCCGACTTTAGGCGCTTGGCTGATATTGGTGTGTTTACCTTGTATATTGACGCGTTGAGTTGTTTCTATTCTTTAGATTGATTAATTAAATTTAATAAGATTTGAATTAAAAAACAGGACGTGCGCACACGAAAACCTTTCACATGTTCTTGGATGTTCACAATAACGAATATTTGCATATATACCATTTACAAAATATTGTAATTATAATTATTATTACTGCAATTACATTTATATTATAAATACTTGTGTGTTCTTATTTTCCCTTGAACGTCAACGTAATTTGTATTTATAAGGTGAGTATTACTTTTAAATCGTTCTGTTTTGACCAATCAAGTTGCATCATTGAAACCTGCACCAGCATGCGCGAAATGGGCGTACTTCAGTCGGTTTGGTTCCACACTTCGCTATTTGGCGCCTTCTTAGCATTTGGTTATAGCTTGGCTCGTACACGCTAAATTTCCGCTGCTATCTAAAAACCCAAATAACTTGCATTTCGGCATTTTTGTGTTCAGATTGTTTGTCGGTTGGTGTAGTTAGTGTAGTTATTATTTGTGGTTTGTTGTGATTATACGTACAGCTGAATTATACACTAAAATTTTAAATTACTTCTTTTATTGATTTTTTAAAACCTAATTATAATAAAGCTTCGATAATCGACGCTGGACTCGTGTTAAACAGCAAGTTTTCGTATATACGTTTTTAATTGTATGTACTTATTATTATTATTAGGTATATGAATAGCAATATTTAATCATAAAACAAATAAACATCTACTGTAGAAGAAAAAACTATATACACAATTATATGTGTTTTAAAAGTTCTTTAAACATAGTAAACAATACAAATATATAACAAAGAAATAAAGCTTATCTGTAGAAACGTTTACTTTATTTTATATGCAAAACAACCTAAAATAATTTTTACTTTAAAATTTCACTTTATTAAATTTTACTTTAAAATACGTCTTCAAGATACTTTCCAGCAAAAAAAAGCCATAGAATAGTACGACGTGTAGAATAGACTGCCCATCTGACCAATCAGCGACAATCAAAACAACACGTCATCAGAATGGCGGCATCAATGTATACTAACAAATGCCCTATTCAATTTCATATGTGGTCGAAATACGGTACACATAAATTTGCTAATTTGTATCAGAATTTAATATAATTGCTGATAAAATACAACCGTGTCAAAAAGAACCATCAATTTATAAAAGAAAAAAGGTATAGATGCTAGCGCCATCTAATCACAGAACCTCACAGTTCTACTTTTATTTTTAGTGTAGAGTACTGTTAGACACATTCAGGCGTCCCATATAATTTACATTGTAAAAACGTAAGTTTGACGGTTCTCAAAACTGACTAATTGAATCGCGAATTTTTTGCGATGAAAAACTGCCTATGACTATTCTGCATGGCGTTAATATAAAAGTAGCGAAATTTATGCGTCCACGTACAAATAATCACGGTTCGTTTTCGTCTAAAATTAACGTTAACTTCCTGAATCTTTGTATGAAATAATAATAGGAATTTTGACTTGTGCCGATATTCATACCAAAGCTTGGAATGTCTACTTTCAGGCTACACAAAAACTTTCGCTTAAATGTTTATCTTTTACGAGAAAGATCGAACTCGGTGACACTCTACATAGAGCACTGTTCAACGTACACTTTAACGCGCCCTTAAGAACGCAATAAATGTCAAAACTACCGATGATAGGTTCGGGCTCCAGTTCACTCTGCGGAGAAGGGGAAGGTTGCGTTGTTTATTAATAGGGCGTTACGAATTTAAACCGATACCTACCAACTTTCACTTATCCCAGAATCAGACAAGTTCGAATCCACGATCAAGGGACAATAACAAAATAAAAGACAATATTATAACCCAATATCCTCTTTTATTGAGAAAAATAAAATAAAAAAATAATAAAATGTCCAAGTAATACGAATTATCGCATAAGGTGAAATACACACATAAAATATACAAACTGTAATAAACCTCTATCACTGCAGAAGGTTCCAAAGAATGAACAAAACAAATAAATGCTCCACCAGATGCTCCGTTTGAAAAATTATTTGTTGATCTCTTCTCTTTGGTCAACGAAAAATATCTTACGATAGTTGACGCGTACACAAGTTTTGGACATGCAGTCAAAGTGAAGAGTAAGAACCCAACAGATATCACAGATGCATTTCTAGATTACTTTAATTACTACTGAATTCCTCAAGAAATACGCTTCGATAAAGGTTCGGAATTTAACAATAAATTAATAAAAGAATTAGCCGCCTTACACAGAATTACGTCACACTTTGGTACCGCTAAAAATCCGGAGACAGGGTAATGTCGAAAGATTTCATTCCACCTTGCTCGAACACTTAAGATGCCTCGAAGATGTTCTTAACATACCACCTGGAAGAAAAATGCGTGCAGCCACCACTGCATTCAATAACGCAGTTAACAACGCAATAGGAATGACACCCTTTAAAGCATTATTTGGACATACTAAATCAGAAACCCAATGGACTTATTTTACAACTTTCCAATTTATCAAGATCTGGTAGAAAAGCATAAAAAATTAATGACAATCATGTTTGTGGGCCTAAAGGAAAAGGATGAAATGCTTTAATTTAATTAGTTTAATTTTTATTTTCAGTTTCGTTTAAGTTCATTAGTCTTTTTTATATATTTTTATTTTTCCATTTGGGTTTGTAAGCCACGTGAGTTAACTTGATTCGCCATTTTGTGCATAATTTTTACATGTGTTTTTTAGGTTTAAATTTTTACTTTTAACACACTATGAGCGGGCAAGTAGTTGTACCCGTTACGTGAACGGGTACAAATACCCGCCCCGCTCATAGTGTGTTAATTTAGTTTAATCTTTAATCATGCCTTCAGCTTTAAAATTTGATTAGTAACCTGCCTTCAGCTCTCACATTTTCAACTTTCATCGGAATTTTATACGCACCTCTTCAGTTTTTTCACTTTGATTATACATCTTGAAGCTCATGTCTGAATTTTTCAATCAATTGACGGTAACTACTAATTATACAATAGGTTTTTATTGTTTTAATCTCGCTTATGTTACAATTTATAGATGTGCCTGAAGACGCTTAACAGCGAAACGTTAGTCGACTAATGTAGCACTTATAACAAATAAAATAAAATTTCATCATCGTGGTTTACAAAAAACTGTTTTTTTATTCATTTGAGCGAATCTGCTGTTTAATAGGTAAAAATTGTTAATATGCTAAGTGAGTTTGACGTCGTTCTTAGTAGGGCAGTGACGTTCAAAGTAAATTTGGTTAAGGATAGTCAGAGTAGGAGATCGAATTTAGAATTAGTAAATAAGAAAAGTAGGGAATTAGATCGGATAAAAGAAGAGTTTAGGCAGCTAGAATTAGTTTTTAAGTCGGAATTAGGGGAAGGTACCGATTCGAACGAAATTATAGTTTGTTCTCAAAGTATTGATGATAGTATAAAGGACTGTAGACGTATTTTGTTAGAAAGAAGAGAAAATATAAAGTTAAGCAGGTTAAGTTCGTCTTTAATAATGGCTGAGAAATTTGAATTAAAAACGGCAACTTCATTGCTACCTATCATGACCGACTCTGAAGTTGTAACGAACCAGCCCATAGACGCCATTGACCTTTATGCGGACATGCTTGATGAAGCTGGTAAAGGTTTATTAATTCAGTATGTCTTGAAGACAAGGCTCTCCCCTAGTGCAAAATTGAGGTTAAATTCATCTTATCATACTGTAGACGATTTAATAAGAGATAGGCGAACCCATCTTTTGTCGAGTAAATCTGCTGCTACGCTTTCGATCGAATTGCATAACATTAGACAGAACGGTAAATCGATTGATCGGGTTGCGAAATTCGGAGCTTAGGACAATTGTTAAGGCGCGAAATTATACTACTCTTAAGGATGCCATTGCAGGCGCGAAAGATGAGCAAAAGACAAGAGGGACAGACACTCCCAATGTTTTTTATTATAAGAACAAAGAGTACAGACAAAGTAATTACGATTCGTTTTGGGGTAATCGTCGGAATTTTCGAGGTAATTTTGCTTATAGACAGTGTAGACCTAATTTTCAATCTAGGAACATAAATCAGTAATCTGATTTCAATCATAGACGAGGACAAAGTTTTCCACGTTGTAACATGCGCGGATTTCGCGGTCGAGCAAGTCAAAGATATCAGCCAACAAAATTTTAATCAGGGCAACAGACAGAACTTGCATAACAACGGACAACCTAGAGCTTGCGTTGCACATTCCGAATTAAGCGACACCATTTCGACACAAACAACGGAAAATGCTACGCAACAAACTTTGGTCAAGCTTTTTCGGGAATAATGTAGATAGTAAAAAATATTTTCAAGTTTTAAGCATAAACGGCATTAATACAATAACTATGAGGTATAATATGAATGATTTTAAATTTTTGGTTGATACTGGTGCTTCCGTTAGTATTATATTTTCTGATAAATTGGATGATAAAATTATAGATAGGAATACAAAAATTAAGATAAATGGAATTGGCGGTTATACAATTTCTTTAGATTCAGTAGGTGTTGATTTAGGAGTTCAAAATTCTATTTTGTCATATAATTTCCTAGTATTAGATAGATTTGAAAATGCTTTCGATGGTGTATTAGGTGCAGATTTTTTCAAAAAGCATGAAGCCGTAATAAATTACGTAAGTTTCTGTATTCAAATTAAAAATTTTAGGCCTAGTATAAATTCCTTAGAGCATTATCATATCTGTAATTTTAATTACAGTAATTTCTCAGTGGAGCGAGTAGATAAAGTGTTAAAATTTAATTAATGTAGGGAATTCAAACCTTAGCTGTAATAACCAACAAATTTGCCGTAATTTCTAGATGCTGTCTAAACGTTTCTATTCAAACAAAATAATTGAACGTTTTTTAAATACTAGAGTTACTGTTACGGTTACGATTACAGCCTTTACGTTTGACATCCTAATTCCACCATTAGAAAACGATAAAGTAACCGTGACAAACCTTATGAAGCAGAGTATAGTTTTGAATAAAGATACCCAACCCATATACACAAAACCTTATAGATTACCCTACACCCAAAAGTTAGAGGTTCAAAATCAAATTAGTAAAATGCTGGAAAACGATATCATAGAGGAAGCCAAGTCACCTTGGTCTTCTCCAGTCCTAATGGTGCCTAAAAAGAGTGATGAGGTAGGAGATAAGAAATGGCGCGTGGTAGTCGATTGTCATCAGCATAATAAACAAATTCAAGACGACAAGTTCCCGTTACCTAATATTAACGATATACTTGATTCATTGTCGGGAGCAATTTACTTTTCTCACGTTGACTTAGCACAAGGATACTATCAAGTAGAGATTGATCCACAAAGCAGACCAGTTACCGCTTTTTCGACAGATAAAGCACAGTATCAGATGATACGACTACCCATGGGACTAAAAATTAGCCCAAGTGCGTTTTCTCGCGTTATGACGATTGCAATGTCTGGGTTAACTTGCGAATCGTGTTTTGTTTATTTAGATGATTTAATTATTTTTGGTAAAAATTTAAGAGAACATAATCAAAATGTAGTTAAAGTTTTTGAAAGAATAAAGAAAGTGAATTTAAAATTGAACCCAAGGAAACGTGAAAAATGAAGGAAACGTAAAAAATTATCCAATTCCGAAAAGCCATCATGAGGTTAAGCGTTTTGTTGCTTTCGTAAATTACTACAGAAGGTTCATATAAAATTTCGCTAGTATAGTATTACCGTTAAATAAACTTAGTAGGAAAAATGTGAATTTTAGCTGGACTCGTGAATGTCAAAATGCTTTTGAAAACTTAAAACAAGTTTAGTAAACCCCCCGATTCTCCAATTTTCAAATTTTTCGGACGATAATCAATTCATTTTAAAGACAGGCGCATCAGGTTTCGCGATTGGCGCTGTACCGTCAAATTCAAACGATAAAGTAGTACAGCCGGCCCAATTCATCTTGGCCGATGAAGGTCACGAAAAATGCGCAGACGAAGGAGTGCGACAGTAAATCGTTGAAGAAAGATGGGTATATTCGTTAGATAGGAGCGGAAAGTATAGAGCGCGGCAAAAGCTGACCTGTACAAAAATATGTACCTCGTGCACCATACATTGCCTGTTCAACAATTGGGTATTACGGGGTTTTGGGAAATGGGTGTATTTTGTCAAAGTACGCCGAATGCTGAACAATGACATGCAATAAAGAAACTCAAATTGGTTCTAACAAAAATTTTAAACAGGTACATTTTTAATAAAATAATGTTAAACACAAAATATAACAGTATCAAATATCAAAAATTCTTACAAAACAATGTTTCATAGTTTTGTCTTCATTTTGGATTAAATTATTGAAATTTAAAACTCAAAATTCAAACATATTTTAAATTGCAAATAGTACAATATCTGCTAAAACTATTAACAAAACTAATAAATAAATAAGAACTTTATTTTTACTTTATTTTTCACTTTACTTTCCGCCATCTCGAACTTAAATATTATCTCACGCACTTATACACAAACTTTTGCTTTGATCTGTACACGATCAGTACCCTGTTAAGTATACTACGCAAATGAGCTCTCTAAGAACCTCCCACCTATTGCCACTGCGCAGATGACCTCGGTGGGCGAAGATGAAATGGAAATATATAGATATAGAAAAGAAAATAGAAAAAGAGCTTTTGGCGATTGTGTGGCCAGTTAAACATTTTCGACCGTATCTTTTTGGCAAACGATTCAAAATTTTTACTGACCACAAACCATTAATTTACTTTTTGGAATGACCAACCCGTCAAGCCGTCTTACAAAGTTGCGCTTAGTGTTAGAAGAGTACGATTTTGAAATTCAATATGTTAGAGGAAAAGATAACGTTGTTGCCGATGCGCTATAGAGAATTACTTTAGATGAATTAAAAGACATAAGTAATAATGTAGCTTTTGTAATGACCCGATCTATGACAAAAACTTCACCCGATCATGAGGACAACACGACTGCTACTGAGGAAAGGACTGATCACCCTGGCTTCGTAGAGTTGTTAAAAAGACCTAAACAATCAGTTGAGCTGCAGCTAATAAAATAAACCGAATTTGACATGTTACAAACTAGTAAAAACGGAAAAATAAATAAAAGCAAATTTTTCATTTATGATGTATATACGTGCATAATTTTTATGGAACAGAGATCTTTATCATCGACAAACTTAGACGCGTCGTTGAAAGACCTGTTCAGTATATCGTTGGCGTCATATGAAAATTGCCTAAATTCATTTTTTTGAGAAATTGAGATTTTAGTGTAATCTTGTTAAAAATCCACTTAACTATAACGTAGGACCATAGCTTGATAATAAGTTGTTTGGTGGCACCGCAATATCAATATTTGAAAATTGCGCAAGTCCGATCAAGTTTATACAGTGTGAAAATTACGTAAGTCCGTTGCTTTGCAAATTAAAATGGCTGAAATAAGATAGACAATAACGTAAGTGTTTTAATAAAAAAGAAGACAAGATGACATTACAAAATTTATATTATGACCGTTCTCAGGCAATAGAAGTTACAACCAGTTACAGACTGGCTTAGTAAAGAATCAGTATCACCAACTAAAATAAACAGTACAAATTCGGAAGCTAAAACTCAATATCAAAATCAAAAACAATTAAGAAGTACTGATAAAAAGAAGAAAGTAATGGATTTTTTCAGCAGTTTGCCAAAATTAGAATCCTACTATTGCAGAAAAACAACAACTAAACTGTACTTAGAACCGTGTTGGGAAAGAAAATCTGAACTTTACAGATTTTTAAGACAATATTTAAATATATTTTTGATGACATGAATTTGGCCCTCTTCAGACCTAAAAAAGATGAATGCGATATTTGTGTGGGATTTCGAACCAAAAATATTGCAGAGAAAATTTATCAAGAACAAAACAGAAAAGGACAAAGAATCATCAAACTTAATTATAACTATGGATTTACAATCAGTTTTGTTATGTCCGCAGTCTAATGTCTCCTCTTTATGTTATAAGACTGAGTTAATAATTCATAATTTTACAATTTTTGACTTACATTCTAAGGATGGATATTGCTTCTTCTGGCTCGAAGGAGAAGGCGAGCTAAAGGCTAACTGCTTTGCATCTATTATTTGTAATTTTTTGGCTACAACAATGTTACGTGATATAGATCTCAAGAATAAACCTGACATTATTATTTATAGCGATGGATGTGGTTCACAGAATCGTAACGCTACTCTTTCAAATGCCCTGTTAAATTTTGCGATGGAACATAATATTTGTGTCATACAAAAATATTTAGAAAAGAGCACACACAGATGGAATGCGACTCCATGCATTCTATCATAGAAAGAAAAATATCTGGTAAAGTGATCAACGTACCAGCAGATTATATTCATTATGCAAAAACAGCTAGACTTCACCCTAGACCTTATGTAGTGCAGTATTTACACCACGATTTTTTTTTAAATTTCTCTACCACTAATTTTGTAAATTCAATTCGTACGGGGTTTAAGGTTGGTGATCCTACTGTTAACAACCTTACAGCGCTAAAATACAAACCTGATGGATCTATTGAATATAAAGTACGCTACTCCGATGAATTTGAAATTTTACCGGTTAGAATAAATGAGAAGGCTTTAATACCAATGGAAAATTTGCCGAAACTATATGGTGACAAATAAAAAATTAAGAAAGAAAAATACGAACATCTTCAATCTTAAAAAAAATACAATAGAGAAATATTATCATGGTTTTTATGATGCTCTTCAACATGTTTAGTTAATATTTACTTCAACATCCTTAATTAATATTTAATTTAAAGTTAATATATATAATCTTGTATAATAAAAGATAATTGTGTACCAAGAATTTTTTCATTCCTATATAACAATAAGTGTTTTCGGGTTCATAAAAATCGTTCATCGCGTCGATGTGAAAATTGCGTAAATCCAAAAAAACTAATGTTTTTTTGTTATGATTTTTGCCTAACTCCATTGCATTTTTTTACGAGTTTTTTTTTGTGTTGTCATTATCTATATGTTAACATAGGATCTTGCCTTAAGCATTATTGAAAAGAAAATTAAGATATATAAAATATTACAGTTTAGAAATGATTTTTTTTGTTTCCTGTAAAATTTACTTTTTTGGACTTAGGCAATTTTCATATGACGCCAACGATATGTTGTAGGTATGACATTAAAGACATATTAATTATAAAAAATGGAAAGACTAGTCTATTTATAAAAGAATTATTAAAAGAGAAAGATAAATTCCAGTTAGCTAAAATAAATATTTCTGTTGTACAGGGTACAAGGAATATTAATGACAAAGAAATGAGACAGCTTATCCTAAATGATTTTCATTTGTTACTTACAGGAGGACACGTTGGTATAAAGCGAACGTTTAATAACGTAAAGAAGTACTATCTTTGGCCAAGTTTATACAAGGGCTATAATGAATTAAATAGGAAATTTTTAATACGCTCAAATATTAATTAAAGGAAATAATTAAGTAGGGATTCTTACCACTTAAGCGTTAAAGGAGAAAAAATGTGTCATTACTGCACTGGGATCCGAACCCAGGTTTCCTGCTTTCCGGGCAGACGTTCTAACCAAATGAACTATGCAGCTCGACAAGATTTGGAAAGCAATTGGTTAGAAAGTCTGCCCGGAAAGCAGGAAACCTGGGTTCGGATCCCAGTGCAGTAATGAGACATTTTTTCTCCTTTAACGCTTAAGTGGTAAGAATCTCTACTTAATTAGTTCCTTTAATTAATATTTGAGCGTATTAAAAATTTCCCATTTAATTCATTATATTAAAATTGCATTACTCACTTTGGGATAACATATGACGTTAAGTTTCTCGTGCGCATGTCTATGCGACATTTACGTAGCCAGAAATTGTGAGAAATCTTGTCGAACTGCATAGTTCAATTGGTTAGAACGTCTGCCCGGAAAGCAGGAAACCTGAGTTCGGGTCCCAGTGCAGTAATGAGACATTTTTTCTCCTTTAACGCTTAAGTGGTAAGAATCCCTACTTAATTATTTCCTTTAATTATATAAAGGCGTTGAAAATTTTGTTAAGAAATGTGACGATTGCCAGCGTTATAAACATTCAAACCAACTTAAAGAGCCAATGTGTCTTACTGATACAGCAAGAACAGTATTTGAAAAAGTATTTTTGGATATAGTATGTCCGTTGAACACAGACAATGACGAAAATAAGTACATCTTCGCAGTACATCAATTCGCAATAAAGATGCAGAAACAGTAGCAAACAATTATGTTCAAAATTTTATTTTAAGGTTTGGTATTCCAAAGATAGTTGTTACCGATCAAGGAACAGAGTTTATCAAGGCTAATATTTTTCGAAAAGTGTGTAAGTTATTAGAGATTAAACGGTTACATTCAACTGCGTACCATCATCAAACTTTGGGCGCAATTGTAAATACACATAAACACTTAGGTGGTTATCTGAGAATGCAATTAAATAAGTATCCTAATACTTGGAGTACATGGGTACCGTATTGGTCTTTTTCTTATAACACTACTGTTCACTTGTCAACCGATTATAGTCCCTTTGAATTAGTATTTGGCAACAATGTGAATCTACCCTCAAATTTGTCAAACCAGGTTGAGCCGATATAAAATTTCGATAATTATGCACTTCAACTTAAGTATAGGCTTCAACACGCATGTCAAGACGCTCGAGAAAATATAATAACAAGTAAACACAACAGGAACGTCTTATACAACAAAAAAAAACTAGCGATAGTCATTATAATGTAGGTGATAGTGTATTAGTTAAAAATGAAACAGGGAATAATTTAGATGCTATTTATAAAGGTCCTTTTAAAATTGTAGAAGTTAAGAAGCCGAACGTTCTTATACAGGTAGAAAATAAGTTGGTTGAGTTGCATAAAGATAGAATTAAGCATTATTGTATATAGAAGAAAATAAAGAAATGTAAAAAGAATACAAAACGTAGGTTATGTTTTTTTTATTTTACCCCCGGAGGTGTAGTGGTAGTATTAGGCAATTAGTATTAAGGTAATTAATTATTGTAATATAAGCATTTTATGTATGTCACTGGACACTAAGTGTTCAGTGTTCGTTTAGTTGCGCCATAATTGTTGCAATTGGCAACTTTTTTGACATTTAGTGACGTCAACAGCGCCATTTCAGCGCCTACTTTGACCAAAACTAGTTGATTAAATATTTTCCAAAAATGCAATTGTTCTCGATTTTTTTCTTATAAAACCTTCTGATATGATATGTGCATCGTGTAGGATGGAAAATAATCTATAAAAAAATGCAATAAAAACATACCCATTCCATTTAAGATAACAAAGTTGGTTACCATAGCAACGAAACAGCAAACGATACAAACAAACGAATATAGCCAAAACATGTCCCATAATTTACCTAGAAACTTTGATTTGAAACTTTTTTCATTTAAATCATAAATGGCGCATTTATGATCTATATTCCATACTTTTGTTACACCCTATATAGACCTCAGTATCAGAACTCTCAACAGATGCAATTATCTCAGCAACTATCAGTTAATAATCGTGAATCCGTTCCAGGAAATTCTTTGGTGCAATCTAATAGCCAAGAAATGCCAGATCAACAGTTTACCTAATACTCCAAAATACGGTTTTTAAAAATTTTTCTATTTTGTAAACAGTTTAATGTTATATTTTTAATATTTTAGAATAAACAGTTCTTTTGCATATTTGTTCGTTAGTTATTATATTTCATTTTTTAGCAATAAAAAAATACACAAAAAATACGTGTTTATGACATCCAGTGCGATTTTTTGACTCCCAGATATATTCGTTAGCAGTTTCCGGAAGAAAGGAAATTCCCTTCTACTGGCAACCACCAGTGACTTTAAAAAAATACATCAATGTTTAATAAAATGTTTACTTACCTTAAGAATACTGTCAGTCTTTCGCGAACACCGATCATGTTCTGCATTTGGTGTTACGTCGTGCCATATAAGCAGAAACTATTTCTACGAGTTCATTAAATTTCTTTTGAGTCATTCTCATATATTTATAAAATTTAACTTCGTCTTCAACCTTCAATTTAACATTCTTCCTGCCTGTGTTTCCACAAATCGTGCACCCAATATCTTCAGGTGTAATGGAAATTAAATATTTCATAGTATTGCAATGCTTATACTCAGACCACGTCTAAGTTTGCTGCACTTCATTTGAAGGTTTCTTTATTCTTATTTCAAAGCAATGCAAGATACTCCCTGTAGTAGAATATCTCTTCTTAAAAGATATCGGTAACTTTTCACGAATTTCTTCGACCGGTGGAAAATATATGAATTCTTTCATTCGGTTGGCTATTAACCGTTTGAGTCCCAAGCAGCGCGATCGCGCTGTTCAGATTTAATGTCGAGAAAACCCAGCGTATATGAACGTATACCTATATGAAAGCGCGATCGCGCTGCTTGGGATTCTTCGACAGTGCTTTTTCAAGACCGTCTGGGACTCGAACGGTTAATGCAACAGTTTTATTGAATATTTTACTAACTGAACCTTTGCTTGCATCGAAATCTATAGCCAGGCGCACATAGGAGTCATCTAAACGAATTTTCTTCAATGATATTAAAACATCTCTTACTGGACTAGCAATGCTTTCAGATAAGAGTTTCGTAAGAAAAAAAATTCTTCTGGTAAGCCTATATAAAAATACCATTTTTAGTTATTTTCGTAATGGTATCATCACAACATTGAAGTTTGTTGGTATTTAATAAAGAAATAGCTGAACTTAGGCTGTTCAGTGAAAATATTGATCATTTTGAAGTACTACTCAACGAAGATAACGATATTCTTGAACAAGAATTATGAGGAGGTATATGGACGAGATAGTGCACTTATCTTCTGTGTTTCTCGCTCGTTTGCACCGCTTTATCTTTTTTTGATATTTTTATATTCACTTGAACTCGTTTGTGCTACTTCTTATTTTTCTGATTATTTGGTGTTAGTTCTGCAAAAGTAATGTCCTCTGGTAGCGTATCCTCTATTTCATCTAAATCCATTTTATCGTACTCAACCACTTCAAAAGCCTGAAACAAAGATGGCTGACTTGAAGTTGACGGTTCTTCTTTTTTCAATAGGTTCTCATAAAATTCAATTCAGCGTCTTTTTTCATATGCTCCTTTTTCTTTTTTAGGTTTCGCCGCCTTTTGACAATCAAATTTATGAGGATATATGTTGGCTTTCCACTTTAATGTTCCCCCAACTAATTTATATTTAACTAGATTTTCTGCGTCGTTTTCAACCTGCTTACGCTTTTAAGCGATGAGTCACTTTCATTATAGCTGGTACGGCGTATAGTACCTATACTTACATCAAAACGATCTTGACACACATATTTAGTGCTCTTAGGACCAATTAAGTCACGCTTCATTAGTTTGCACCACTTTTTCCTTTTATTCTTGTAACTTGGTACGCGAAAAAAACTTTACTAGGAGCTGTAACTGTCGTGCTTTTGCACATAGGTACAATACAATATTTGTAGGAGCATTTCTTAGTTTCAGCCATCATGTAATAATCAGAGAACAACACGAACTACACAAGTAAACAACGTACATCAACGAACTTATAGGTACGCGCTTGAGTACGAGCACCGTCGTCTAGGTCAAATGACTTCACACGCTGGGCCGTCATATGTAGCCTAATAATTTATTTAATAATATACCTTGTAATACCTATTAGGGTAAAATGAACAGAACTGACTACTGTTTATTTTTAAAGGTGCAATCATTATTTACCTACCTTCTGTGGTTTCCGACCACCGACGGATAGGGGGCGCAACGATCTACGCCGTAAGCCGAGGGTAAACGAGTTCGAGTAGTCGTCTGCTAACCTCCGGCACGCGAGCATTCAGAGACCCTTAAGCAAATTTAAGGAGATCATTTATCACTGTATTGTTATTTAACGTGTTACCATCAATAAACCGTGTTAAACCTAACATTCTGGCGACGAGAAGTGAGTGTACCGACACGCGGAATATAAGATTAACGACAACGCACGCGACATCAAGGTGCCATTTGCCACCAGTGGATTCTGGGAATTGGAGGCGCCAAACAGACCTATCGGCCGTGGACGAATACAAAAATGTTTCCGCTGCGAGGGAAACCACCAGCCGGATAGCTGCAAATTTAAAATGGTAGATTGCAGATTTTGCAAAAAACGAGGACATATCGAGAAAGCCTGTTTCCTGAAGAAAAAGCAAGGGAATAGGAAACCACGGAACAAGACAGGAGCGAAAGCGGTTAACACCGCAAATGAGGATGAAGAGTACAACGAAGCAACTATAAACAAGATGGAAAGGGAGAACATACCGAACAAGATGACAGTGACTCTCTCGGTCAACGAACATCCGATGAAAATGGAGGTTGATTTAGGGGCTGGAGCAAGCGTGATGGGTAAGCAAACGTTCACGAACATTTTCGGGAAAAAGCATCCAGAATTAGAAATAACTGAAGTAGTCCTGAGAGATTACCAGAACAACCCATTCGACATCTGGGGAAAGTGTGTCGTTCCTGTAAACTTTAAAGATAAAAGAGTAGCACCTCCACTGCTAGTATTAAAGGAGAATAGATCGAGTTTACTAAGGAGAAACTGGTTTGATCCACTAGGAATATCAGTCACGGGCAACGATAACGTAGTGGCCACAAAGCAACGAATACCAGATTACGCAAAGAAGTATCTAGAAGTTTTCAACAATAATATTGGAACTTATAAAGGTCCACAAGTACCATTTAATTTAGATCCACAAGTCAAACCAATTGCATTGAAACCCAGGAAGGTTCCATTTGCGCTGAAGGATAAAATTGAAAACGAACTAGATAGACTGATTAAACAAGGCTTACTAGAACCCGTGACGCATCCAAAGTGGGGTACACCGATTGTAACGGTGGTCAAGGAGAATGGCGACATTCGACTGTGTGGGAATTACAGAGTAACCCTCAACAAGGCGTTACGAATGGACATCTACCCAGTTCCGTCAGTAAAGAATATATTGGCTACATTAGCAGGAGGGAAGATGTTTGCTAAAATCGACATGGCACAAGCGTACCTACAATTAACAGTCGATGACGAAGCAGGTGAGACTCAAACAATCGTTACGCACAAAGGAGCATTTAGATGTAGGAGATTACAATTCGGGGTATCTGTCGCGCCACAGATATTCCAACATTTCATAGACCAAAGATTCAATGGCATAACAGGAGTCCTACCATACTATGCGTAGGAAAATCCGAAGCGGATCTATAGGTTAAAGTAGAAGAAGTTTTGAAACGGTTTCAAGAAGATGGTTTACATGTTAGGGAAAGGAAATGCGTATTCAGAGCAGAAAATATAACATATTTGGGATTCGTAATAAATACGACAGGAATTGGACCGATGAAAGAGAAAATAGCAGCGATTCAAGACGTTCCAAAGTCAACAAACAAGACTGAACTACAAGCAGTTCTGGGATTGGTAAATTTCTACCATATCTTCTTGAAAGATAAAGCCACAGTAGCAGAACCATTGCACAAACTAATGCAAAAAGACGTGGAGTTCCGATGGAGAAAAGAACAACAAGCTTTTGATGAATTAAAACAGTTACCGATAAGAAAACCGAGCTGGGCGCATTAAGATGAAGGAAGGCCATTGTACATAACGGCGGACGCTAGCCCATATGGGGTGGGTTGTGTATTGAGCCAACCAAACGACAAGAGAAACGAAGTCGTCGTGGCTTACCATAGCAGGACGTTATCCTCTGCAGAAAGGAATTTTGCCCAAATAGACAGAGAAGCTTTAGCGTTAGTAGCTGCGATCAAAAAGTTTCATGATTACTGTTATGGCAGATCATTTGAGCTGCGAACGGACCATAAGCCACTACTGGGAATATTTGGTAAGGGGAAACCAACTCCGGAAATACTTTCACCACGTACGTTGAGGTGGTCAATCATCTTGAATACGTACAATTACAATTTGATATACACACCTGGGAAGAATGTGGCTAACGCAGATGCTCTAAGTAGGCTGCCGCAGAAGACAGAAGATAAGAATCCACCACAGGAATTCGAAGTTCTGATGATAGAGAACGCGCCAGAAAAAATTTTGGACGCAAAGGAAGTTGCAAAAGAAACCGAAAAAGACGCAATACTGGCTACGGTGAAACAATGTATTCAGAAACGATGGCCAAAAAGCCCTAAGGAACTCCCGACAAAATTCCAACCATTTCTTCGACGATGGAAGGAACTGTCCTGTTACCAAGATTGTATTCTGTGGGGAACGAGGGTAGTAATTCGACCGGGAGGGAGGAAGAGAGTAATGGATCTATTCGATGCGTCACACCCTGGAATAGTCAAGATGAAATCATTGGCTAGATCCTACGTATGGTGGCCAAACTTAGACACGGAAATCGAAGAAAAAGTGAAGTTGTGTAGTACGTGTCAAGAAGTGAGGAACATGCCAAAAAGATCACCTATTCATCCATGGGAATGGGTGAAATCACCTTGGTCGCGATTACACATCGACTTCGCCGGACCAACAAATGGTCGTGTGTTCCTTATAGTCATCGATTCATACTCCAAATGACTAGAAGTGAGACAAGTCCCAACCACTTCGACGGCAGTAATGATCAAGGTACTTCAAGAATTATTTGCTACAAACGGAATACCGGACGTTATTGTATCAGATAACGGAACGGCACTTACGTCCATCGAATACAAACAATTCTTACAACAGAATGGTATTCGACAAGCTTGCACGGTACCTTATCATCCGAGTAGTAATGGACAAGCCGAACGTATGGTACAGAATGTAAAATCCGCTCTAAAGAAAATGTCCAACCAAGATATAAACGCTACCTTAGCAAGATATCTCCTCACACAACATGTGACACCTCATGCGACGACTGTCACTAGCCGAGATTTTAATGGATCGACGTTTAACAACATTATTAGACAAGATGTATCTGGATTTAACTAAAACAATGAGAGAAAAACAAGAAAATAAGGGACTGCCACAGAGACCACGTACATTCGCTGAAGACACCCTAATCATTGCCAGATCCTATGGTCAAGGACCGAAGTGGACGTCAGCTACAATAATAGAAGCTACAGGTCCTGTGAGTTACAAAGTCCGAACACCAAATGGAAACATAGAAAGACGGCATACCGACAAACTGCGAAGCAGCGCTGAAGAAAAGGACTCTGTTGAAACGGAAGAACAGCATAGTGCAAATCACCCACCAAAAGAGGAACAGAAGTTTTCCAGTCTGACTAAGAATACAACACCAATAAGAGGCGGAACAAAGGACGGATTCCCGTCCTACTCGAGAGCGCAAACTACCCAAATACCACCGTCGGTGGTGTTCCGACCACCGACGGATAGGGGGTGCAACGATCTACGCCGTAAGCCGAGGGTAAACGAGTTCGAGTAGTCATCTGCTAACCTCCGGCACGCAAGCATTCAGAGACCCTTAAGCAAATTAAGGCGATCATTTACCACTGTATTGTTATTTAAAGTGTTATCTTCAATAAGCCGTGTTAAACCTAACACTACTCACCTAATTTTAAGTTCAATAAATGCTGAAAAGAACTGTGTTTATTTTTTTAAGTGTTGTTTTTAATGATAATAATGTTGATTTTGAATGTTAATATTCGTAAATAAAGAAATTGTTAAAATACAATCTTTCTTTACAAATTCTTAAAAATATCATCCCTATATTCCTTTTCTAAGCTGGTGGACGCTAAATGGTCTACGGGTGGACACAATTTGGATTTTGTGGGCGCAAAGTGGGTAAAACGCCTAATTTTGAAGTTATCTGTTTAAAAAAACATAAGATGTTTCGAACAAAACTGAAACTTATTTCTAGAATAAACTATATAATGAACACATTACATACATTCTTCATAGATATTAGTGCTGGGATATTTTTATTATCACCGTCAAACTTGCCAACTGCATTAAATGGATGCGAACAGGCGAAATGACCCCATTTGATGCTATTGTCGACATCTTGAATAAGAAGAGATTTGTTAGTATCGAGGAAATAATTCTGATGGACGAGACTGACGAAGAACGTATTTACAACGAAGCGCGTGAATAATATTTACCTCCATAACAGTCCTAAAAAGAAACAGAATATGAGTATAATATTCCACTTGATTATAAGGTAAAAGTCTTGAATATTGCTAAAGAACATCCCAAGTGGTCTTTGTAATCTCTTCGAAAGAATGGATGTTCACGCTTAACAAAAAAGGCACATTTAAAGGAATGGGTGGAACATGTCAGGAAAGGAGGATCAATTATTGATAAGTACAAGTTGATTGACTCTTGGACATATGATCGTTTTGTGGAAGCCAGAGAAGATCATCAACAAGTAACGACAAGGAATCTCCAAGAGTGGAGTTTAAGTGCTTCTAGCCAATTTACTGGGTTAAATTTCAATACAACTAATTAGTGAGTTTTGAATTTTAAAAAACAACACAGGATTCGACAGAGGAAGCTTACGAAGTTTGTTACGGAAAGAGAAACTACCACAATTGAGGAAACTTTACCTGCAGCAGAAACGTTTCGCAACCAGGCGCGTCTTTTAATAGCTAATTATACGCCAGACTTCGTAATAAATACTGATCAAACAGGTACAATATTTCCACAAGTATTCATTAAAATTACGTATAAAATAAAATACATTGTATAAATCGGATTTAGGGCAGTATAAGACTATCAAAGTTTTTAGAAAAGATCTTTTATAAACGGTTTCTTGAAGTATGTTTATTAAATATAAATTTAATCAAACGTGGTTGAATACAGACAATTTTGGTAAAAAAGGATGATATAAATCATTTATAAAATACAGCCTAATGTACTGTAAAATTTCTGTGACAAAGGTATTTTATAAAAGATATTTCATAAGATCTTGATAGTGTAATACCGGCCTTATGAAAATTCATATCATTACCGTTGAATTTACTATAACCTATCGTTGCTGCTGTAATATCAACAATACGCCCGATTGGAGAAATATATAACAATAAAAATATTTATCAAAAATAGACATAAGACTTTTAAGTAATTTTAATGAACACGAATGTACTTACCTAAAGTAAAATTTATGTACACCGTTCGGCGGAAGATGTTTCATGCGTAATTACTTGTTACCGTTTTCTCGACGTAGGTCAAATATTTCTTTTATTTAATTGTAAATGACAGAAAGAGACGAAAATTGAACATGTTCGTCTACAATTAATTGATGACGCATGAGAGATCTTTTGCCGGACGATATATACATAATTTTTCTAATTGCATTAGTTGGTTTAATTTTCAAGATGTCAATATCAACCTACGTATGATTGAACTCTTGGTATATAGGGAACGAAGGCTATATTTGTCAAGAGAAAGAACATGAATAAAGTTACCCACTCGTATACACACTGTTCCATTACGTTATCCGGAAAATTGCTTCCCCTCGTCTTCGTTTGCTTCCAAGAATTCAGTGGCACCTTTGGCACTTTTTTAGCACTATATGTCCAAAAAGAAAATTTTTTATTGTTGATTGATTCTTGGGATAGGCAGACTAATCCAGCGATCGATCACAGCCAATTTTGACCCACTGGACTCGTTCGACATCGAAGAAATACTAAGCGAGGATTCTCCACTGGACGAAGTAGAAGCCGTAATAAACGAAGTCAATGAATACGAGTTTGAGTTTCCGTACACAGAAAGCCCCTCAATGTACACACCCACGAGATATTGATTGGAAAATCACCATCCAGAGAATTGCAAACTCAATTCGAAAAAAAAAAATCTCAAAAACCAGGAATAATTGGTGCATCAACGAAAAATTCCTAGATAACGAAAACAAATTCGACGAAATCTTCACAAAATTGGTAAAGGAATATATGAAATCAAAACAACAGCTCGTGCTTAGAAGATCCTATCTTACAATTAGAAGTGCCGTACACAGAAAGCCCCTCAATGTACACACCCATGAGATAGTGATTGGAAAATCACTATCCAGAGAACTGCAAACTCAATTCGAGAAAAAAATTCTCAAAAGCCAGGAATAATTGGTACATCAACGAAAAATTCCTGGATAACGAAAACAAATTCGACGAAATCTTCACAAAATTGGTAAAGGAATATATGAAATCAAAACAACATTACAATATCTACTTCGAAAATATCACTTTTGAAAACCCCGTAATCAGATATTTCCATAAATACTTCAAGAACAAAGCCTTCAGCGCGACCAGCACGAGAACACCTCTCGAATATATCAAAACACGCGAAGAACAAGCAGAAAAAGTCAAACTTTTCCACGAAACCAAAACCCCTCACGGAGGTATCCAAGAAAAAGAAACAGGAGGTATCCAGCATTGATAAAAACGCTTCTACTGGCCTAACATGGAGTCAGACGTGTAGGACCACGTTAATTCGTACCAAATATGCCAAAAATCAAAATCAAGACACGATCAGTCAAAGACACGCCCGTAAACTAATATCTAAGCCAACCCCCATAGGATGAAGACCGTTCGAACACCTACACATGGATTCATTTAAGATATCGAATCAATACTTCAGGACAATAGTAGACACTTTTTCAAAATTCGTTCAAGCATACCCAGTCTCGTCCCCAAACGCAATCCAAACCGCAAGCCGTATAACCCAATATTTCTCACAATTCGCCATACTTCGGAATATTGTTCTGTATGTATGTATATGTATATATATATATATATATATATATATATATATATATATACAGGATGTATCTGAAATGCGTGTACAACGTCAGACCACAGATTCCTTGGCTCAAAATAGGTCGATTTAAGTTAACTTATCTATATCCAAAGTTGCTTCGTTTCGTAATTAGAGGGCTTTAAAGATAATATTTTTTGCACCTTTTTCTTAAATTACTTGAAAAATCTCTGTTAGATTTTATTCATTTTTTGACCATGTCTTTATATCAGCTGGATAGAGCTTTCTGTGGAACAAATTCGAATTTCGTAACATACAGAGTGTTTAGAAACACTCTTGCTGCAAGTTATTCATCCAAGTCTTTTTAACCACACTGTATAATTTTCTAATAATTCATTTTCTGAATAGCTGCATTCATTTAGAAACTATTTTCTCTCTTACAAAATTTCAGTTGGGCAAACGGTTTAGGTACAAAACAAGATTTTCTAAATGCCTACAAGGCCAAATCGGTAAATTAAGGTAACATTAACAAAATTCAAAGTACCAATTTCTTCACGGGATATGAACATCCTTCAACAAAACCACATGTTATAGGTTTGGAAGTAGTTTATTGCTTAAAATTTTTTAATTTTCACCAGCATTTGTGAACGTTATCAGGGTTTAGCCCTTTTACTCCGTATTATGCAGATTTTACTGTAAAATCGAAGGAAATAAAGAGGAAATCATGCTCCTGTAAACTGGTCAGCAAGATCAGTAAACCTAGCACCTTCTGATTTTGTATATTGCGTATCATAAAAGCAAAAATGCAACGAAAAGAGCAAACAGTAAAAATTTTGCACGCTGTATTATTTCTGCCCTGATGATGGCCACAAATCCTGACAATATTTTGAGCAAAAACTACTTCCATTCCTCTAAAATGTGATTTTCTTGAAAGAGGTCCGTATCCTGTGAAGAAATTACTACTTTGAATTGTGCTAATGTTACCTTAACTTACAGATTTGAACTTGCAGGGAGTTAGAAAATGTCTTTTTGTGGGTAAACCGTTTGCCCAACTGAAATTTTATAAGAGAGAAAATAATGTCTAAATTAATGTAGCTATTCAGAAAAAGAATTGACAGAAAATTATACAGGGTGGTTAAAAAGATTTGGATGAGTAACTTGCGGTAAGAGTGTTTCTAAACACTCTGTATGTTGCGAAATGCGAATTTGTTCCACAGAAAGCTGTGCCCAGCTGATATAAAGACGTGGTCAAAAAATGAATAAAATCTAATGAAGATTTTTCGAGTAATTTAAGAAAAACTCAGAAAAAATATTATTTTTAAAGTCCTCTAGCGGCGAAACGAAGCAACTTTGGATATAGATAAGTTAACTTAAATCGACATGTTTCAAGCCAAGGAATCTGAGGTCTTACGTTGTACACGCATTTCGGAGACACCCTGTATATATACAGCTTTAAATCTTTGAAGTGTGTATTGTATTGTATAATTTTGTTTTGAAACTCGAACAGTAATATTGTATTTTTATAAAACAAGCGAGTCCTGCAGAATGTCACAAATTTCTGAAATATAGTTATTAAATATAAAAACATAAATAAATGTATATAAAATATAGTTGTAGATAAGACCTATTACCAAATTTAGCAAAAATCTAATTACATTTACGTCTATCAAGTTTCTTTTCGCACACATATATTTTGCTTAACTCGCAAATTGACCCGCTACGCATTCTTGATGATAAATATACTTAATAATAAATGTACTTGATAACAGTAAAATTAGAAAAATTTAATATAAACCTAAATAAGCTCATAACAATGAACCCAAAAACTCCTCGCTTGTACTCCCTAATAAAGCTACATAAGAAAAACCATCCAATAAGACCCATTATTACATCTTTAGACTCGAGCACCTATAAACTATCTAAGGTAATCCTTAATATTTTTAACAATACGACAAACTTCAAACCCAGATTCGCAATAAAAAACAGAAAAGATTTAATCAATATTTTAGACGACACCATCTATCCCAAAGATTACATAATGGTTTCCTTCGATATCGTCAACTTATACACAAATGTCCCAACTAAATATACATTAGAAATTGTACAAGAGATTTTAAATAGCGAAATAAATAACATTCAAGATAGCAACAATATCTATAGATTTTTCAAAATTTGTATCGAACAAAATTACTGCTCATTTAACAAAAAATTATATAAATATACAGAGGGACTCCCTATGGGCTCCCCTTTAAGTGGTTTATTAGCCGATATATTCCTAAATAAAATAGAGAATGACTCAGTTATTAACCCCAAAAATCCACATAACCAAAAAATCATTTTATGGAGGAGATATGTTGACAACGTTTTTGCAATTATTGATAACACCGATCCCAATTCAGCTAATGATATTCTTGATTACATTAATACACTACACAATAACATCACATTTACACTAGAAACAGAAAAGAACAATAAAATTAATTTCCTAGATCTAACAATAGAAAAACAAAAAGATATGTTAATATACAACATTTACCGGAAAGAAACACAAACTGACACAATAATTCCATATGACTCATATCACGATCACACACATAAATTTTCAACTTTTCACGCATTAATCAACAGAGCCCTAACATCAAGTCTTACAAAAGAAAACTTTGAAACAGAAATCAACATAATTAAACAAATTGCGAAAAACAATCTCTTTCCGGAAGAAATAATAAATAAATTCACAGAAAGAAAGATAAACAAATATAATATTCAACTACGCGCAACACTAACCAATAACACAGAAACAAATTTAAAAACTTATCGATCAATAGAATACCCAGGAAAAATAAGTTCAAAAATTAAACAAATATTTAAAAGATTCAACATAATCCTCACTTATAAAAATAACAATACAATCGGAAAATTACTCATAAATAATAAAGATAAAATTGAAACACAAGAAGACAACGGAATGTATAAATTAAATTGTGGATCATGTACAGCCACACATATCGGACAAACAGGGAGAAAGTTAAAACAGAGACTTCTAGAACATAAAACTAGAAGGAATTCGAATTTTGGAAAACATCTCATTTTTAACACAGAACATGAATTTGACGATAACACTAATGCCGTTATATTGCACAAAACTAATAAAGGACATCTCATGGAAATACTAGAAAACTACGAAATTAACAAATTTTTAAAGAACTTTCCAGACCACTTATGTCTCAATGAGCAAATTCAAACTACGAAGAAACCGCTATACATGAATCTAAAAACACCTTTTACACCACCCCCTCAGCCAGAAGAACGAGGATTACAAGTGAAGTAGCAACTTGTATATCGCAACTTCCTGGCTTCCCTGGCTACATTCCCATCCTATCCATAACCTTTCCCCATTTCCTTCTTTCAATAAATTTCTTGATTCACCACCACCCTTTCCTTTTTAAAAGAAACTTTATAAAATATTTTTTTCAAAACTTACAATAGGGCTTTTTACAATAATATTTTAACGATTTTAAACGAAGGAAACCAATATATTTATAATTAATGACATTCTTCACAATTCCTATTCGGCCAGAAGAACGAGGATTACAAGTGATGTAGCAACTTGTATATCGCAACTTCTTGGCTTCCTTTGGCTACACTCCCATCCTATCTCTATCACTCCATTTTTCCTTCAGTCAAAATATTCCCTAATTCAAAAATTCCTTTTTCCTCCAATTTTAAATTTAAAACACGACAGATGGCGACACATGATGTATTCCTGTTTGACATAACCAATAAATTCCGCGCAATTGTACGTATGTAAAGCGTTTTAACGAAAGGTGTGCATATATAAAAGTTCTTCATTTTAACTAACTTTACAAATGTGTAATATTGAGTTTTTTTACTAAAAGATATGACGTAAGTTCTTTTTAACCATTTTAACCTGTTTTAGATAATTGTAATAAAGATTTTGTATAATTAATTTTAAGTCAATTTGAGCCGCAATATATCCTACTTAATGTAAATCCACCAAATTCTCCATAGACATATAACGCTTACGGATCAGGACCTAGCAATACTGGACCTCAAAAATACTGGACAATTTACCTCAAAGTTAAGAATAATTTTTCCTCAGCAGTTATTGCATTCCAAGAAACCTGTGGTTTGATTTCGTCATAGATTATAAGCTCAGTGCAAAATTGAACTGTTTTTATTTAAATGACAGTAGCTTTTGAAAGTTTTATCATCGCTTAGTAAATGATTTTTTATCAAAACTGAATAGCTTCCTTCTTCTGGTCTATTTTTGAATAAACGTTTTGTGAGCCGCCTCTTCTTCACAGCGTATAACAGCAAACAATCATCCTCATCTTCTTCATCCCACAAACACCGTAAAATCGTTTTGGTAGTGTTTAACTCCATGTTCTGTAAAGTCCAACTGACAACTGCAAAGTACAATTTGTTGCTACGTTTAACAATAACCTGACTGCAGGGGACAGCAACAATGCGGTTGTTGCTCGCAGTCTGCAGTTGTAGCGTGTTGCTGCAGTTACCTTCGGAATCGTACCTTTAAGGTATCATTCCGAAGGGAACCGCAGAGTACAAACCGTAACTGCCGACCGCAAACCGCAACGACAGACCGCAGTTAACATTGACTGGTTTCCATAGTTACTTATGAAACACATTCAGAACACGGGATCATTACCATCTACGGCTGTAGTCTGCCGTCATTGCTGTCGCCACTATCGTTCTAGAACCAGTAGTGTCGCCGACTGCACGTTTACTACGTCTACTCTGTTCTATTGAAAAATGAGTTTTACAGCGATTGAAGAGGAACAATTAGTAAATGTTGTATCAAGACATCCTATTATCTATGATGCTGCCCATGCAGATTATCGTAATGTTTTAATGAATGATAACATTTGGAAAACAATTGGAAAGGAACTTAATAAAGATTAGTAAGTATTTTAGGTTATAATTTTATTTGTAAAGGGTAAATTGTTAATGTTTCTGTTTTCATTTTATTGTTCTATTATGAAATACTGTCTTGCTATGGCACTGCACCATATCCACTGCAGAAAAAATCTTTTAGTTTGTCTCTGATGTCAAATCCCTCTCTGCTACAAAATCCATCAAAGCGGCTAAAGTTTGCCATACTATTGTGACTAGTGTCTTCATTAACTTCATTAAAACATGAAAAATTATTCTCTTCAAGATAACCATCACGAAGTAGGTTGTGTAAACAGCATGCTGTTAAAATCAAGTCGTCAACCACATCTGGTGCTACAGCAATAGGTGTATAAAACACTCTAAATATTTGACTTAATAACCCAAAAGCGTTTTCTGTCACTCGACGACCACGACATAATCTATAATTATAAATTTGTTTCTCCCGATCTAATCTCGCAACTTTCTTATAGTAGGGTTTCATCATATAACCACTGAGAGCAAAAGCTTCGTCTCCAATCAGGAAATACGGCAACACAGTGGTTGTGCTTGGCAGACATTTTGGTGGCGGAATATTGAACCTTTTTTCTTCTATTTTTTCCCCATGGTTAATTTTTGAAATCTACCACCATCAGATTCTTTGCCGTAAGCACCGACATCAACCGCTATAAATTTAAAATTGGCGTCATGGATAGCCAATAACACAATAGAAAAATAATCTTTGTAGTTAAAAAACAGTGACCCACTATTTTTAGAGGCTTTTATGCGCACATGTTTACCGTCTATACCATCAATGCAATAAGATGTTCCATTTTTTCCAAAAATCTTCTTCGATGTGTTTGAAAACATCTTCAGTAGAAGGTGGCAGTAATACTTGCATTAATTTCTGCCTTAAAATTTGTGTTGTACAGTTTATAATTCGTGATATGTAAGATTTTGATATACGGTACGCAAATGATAAAGACTTGCAGCTCTCGCCTGTAGCAAAAAATCTGAAACATCATTTTTAATGTTTTGTATTTATGTACATATTTACAGGTGAGGACTGCAAAAAGAAATGGAAATTTATCAGGGATGGGTATCAAAGAATTAAAACGAAAAATAAGTTGGGAACAGGTTCGGCTGCCCCAAACATTCGAAAGAAAAGAGACATCAACAGCTGTTATTTCTTGATAATGTGTCTGAATATAGATCCGCAGGTTCCAATATTTCGACATCACCACGAACGACAATAGGAAATGAGGAGAATGTAGAATCTGAGAATATTGAAGAACAAGTTGTTGTGAATGAGTGTTCAGGATTGCAAGGTGGAAGCATGGAGAATGCTGAAATGCAGAAAAGCGATGATGAAATAACTGAAACTAACACTCAAAAACCAATTATTAAGTGCCGAAGACGCAGTAATAATGAGGATACACTTAAAAAATTATGGAAAGAGAGGGACGAAAAGAGACAAGCTTTGTTAACATCAATTCTAAAAAAGAAGGAAGACGACATTGATTTGTTTTGCCGCCATATCGCAGAGGTATTGAGGAATTTACCTCAAGTACATAAGGCAGAAGGTAAGAAGAAGCTTAGCATTATTCTATGTGATTATGAAATTATGGCAGCGAGAAACAGTTTCGATCCCAGTACAACATTTACTAGCAGCAACATAACATTAACGCGAAGTTCATCCCTGTCACAATATTCACTTAAACACGCCATACGCATCCCCTTCAGCAAAGTGCGCATATGAATAACAAGGGACTAGAAATACTGCACATCACAACATAATTAATGTTCCAGAGTCTGGCCAACATGTCTACTCTCCCACTAACAATACTGCACATCACAACATAGTTGATTCTCCAGAAACTTCAATTCTAAACTTACCTTAATGAAAGAAATAACTTTTCCTATGCACTTATGGTACTTCAGAGAACTTTTGGTTTAATTATGTCATAAATAAAACTGATTGTGAGTACAAAATTAAACTGTTTTTTTAGTTAAACGACAACAGCTTCTAAATATTTTTTCAGCGCTTATCAAATGGTTCTTAATTAACACTGAGTAACTTCCTTCGTAGGGTCTACTTTGAAATAAAGGTACTGTGAGCTTTCTCTTTTTTCTAGTATGTAACAATAAACAAATATCGTCATCTTCTTCTTCCCATAAAACATTTAAGATCGTTTCTGAAATGCCGAAATCAATCGACATCTTCCACACAATACAACGCAATACTTCGAAGCAACTGCAAACCCAGTCTGTTGCTGTATTCAGCACTGACCCAACCGCAATCGGCAGCAGCTTTGCGGTTGACGATTTCAGCGTGCAGCTGCCGTCTGTCGCTATCGGAATTATACCTTTACCCTCGCGCCAGGCTTCATTTTCTCGAAAACCGACCGTGCCCGAGCCCGTTCTAGCTATCGCTTTCGCACAGAGCTTTGGACTCCATCTTCACTGTCCAAGACTGTACCACAGAATATCTATAACCAGAATAATAACTTCAACTTGTTGGGTAAATAGTGCGCAGGTAAGTGCGCATCGTAATCCTCCATGTTGGCAGGGTAAAATTTCTCTCTTTCGTTTTTTTGACACCGCGCTGTATGGTCACCACGTGCTCTTAGACGTTTGTGTTTGATTTTGGTGTTTAGTGTTATTTCGTTGATTTTATCGTGCACTTTAGTTTTAATTTTGTTTTCAGTGTAATTTAAGTATTTTAGTGTTTAGTTTTAAACATTTTACTTTTAAATTTTAGTGAGTTATAGATAAGTTTTTAAAGGTAGTAATATTATGTTTTGCATACTCTAATTACTGATAATATGTTTTTCTAAATCGTAGGTATTCGTTCTTTGAAAAACAATAATTTCTACTCATCAAATACCTCGGGAATAAAAAAGAAATATTAGGTACGTAGTTATCCGCGTAATAATATAGTAGATAATTAAATATTATTAAAATAAATTTATCGTATTATTTGCAGACATAAGTACAAAAAAATGGGGCACACATGTGCAGCAAAGAACTGCCGGAATAAAAGTTATTTGTCAAAGCTGAGTTTCTTTGCTTTTCCCAGGGATGTAACAAGGTAATAATAAAATATTATTTTAGTTATTACCCTAAAAAATAAAAAAAAAAGAATTCGAAAAGAGTTGTCACATTATTAAATTCTTCTATATGTTAGGGATTTTTAGTTTTAGTTTAAAATGTAAGTTGGTAATACGGAGGGTCGGTGTGTAGAAAAATAAAATGGTGGATACACACAATTCGGTGTAGTTTTATTTTTAACAAAGAAAAGTCAAGTAACAAACATAATTTGTGGTCCTTCGAGACGATTAACATTATTTCGATAGCATCATTCGAGCAAGAATTCCAAGCAGCATTGTGAATTCTATAATAATCAAGAGATCGTTCAACGGAGTGACGTCATAGGGGTCATACACGCCCTGGCGTAGTCGTTGAGACAACGAGGGAAATACATAGGCAAGTCCTTTTATCCTTTGTCTTATCCTTTCCTTACGTAAAATAAGTCGTTAAAATGTCACCGGAAGTAATCGCAACTCTTGTTAGGAAACGTGGAACATTGAAATCGAAGCTTACTTCTTTCTCAAATTTTCTAACCTCACTAAATCAAACGTTGAATAGCGCTCAAACTGAAGATAAAGAAAGATCTTTATGTGAACTTGAAGTAAGAGTGGAGAAGATTGAGTCATTATTACCCGAGTTTGAAACCGTTCAATATGAGATCGGAGACATCCATGAAGATCACGATCAACAGCTTAAGGAAAGGGAGAACTTTGAAAATAGTTTTTATAAGGCATTAGCACAAGCTAAACAAATGCTAGTAAGTTACAGGAGTGAAATAACAGGTACCATTCCGAGCATTAACACAACTGTCAATCAATCGGTGCAATCACCACCCGTTACACATTCTACACCTTTACCGAACAATAACATCAAGCTACCAGAAATTCGTTTACCAAAGTTCGATGGAAAGTATGAAGAATGGTTAGAATTCAAGGACACATTTGAGTCACTAATACATCAAAATAATTCAATTGATCAAATTCAAAAGTTCCATTATTTGCGAGCTTCTATTGAAGGTAGTGCGTCACAAGTAATTCAAGCCCTTGAATTTTCTGCCGAGAACTACGAACTGGCATGGGAGTTAATTTGTCAGAGATTCAATAATAAACCTCTTTTAGTCAACAATCACGTAAAAGCATTATTCAATCAATCAGCATTAACCAACGAATCTCACATTGAATTGCGTCAGCTAATAGATAATGTCACCAAACACATGAGGTCATTGTCAAATTTGAAGCAACCTGTTACCCACTGGGACACGACGCTCATAATTTACATTATTGTTAATAAACTTGATCAGGTAACCAGACGTGAATGGGAAGAAATTAAAAAACCAAATACGTTACAAACCTTAGAGGAACTTATGGACTTTTTAAGAAGTAGGGCTGATCTATTGGAAACCTTGTCTAACACATCAAAGACAAAGGTAAATCAAACGAAATCCAAGGAACATACATTCAACACAACAAACATCACTTGCATCTATTGCAAAGGTCAGCATCACATATACAATTGTAAGGATTTTCTTCAATTAAACCCTAGAGAAAGGAGCGAAGACACAAGTTGTGCATAAACTGTTTGAAAATTGGACACATGGCAAACGATTGCAAAAGTGGTAAGTGCAGGAAATGTAATTCAAAACATAATACTTTATTACATTATGAAACCAATTGTAAATCTAGTGATGTAGTTTGTTCAACATTTGAAACCAAATCGTCACATGTTTTAATTGCAACAGCAGTAATTCAAATTCCTAATAACAAAGGGGTACTTTGTTCATGCAGAGCAATATTAGATTCGGCGTCACAATCTAACTTTATCACAACAAATTTATTCAAAATATTACAATTAAAGGGATCGAGCATTAATAAAATCATTAGTGGTATTTCACATACACCAATCACAATCAACAAGCAGTGTTCGTTCACAATAAACTCATGTCATAATAATTATCGAACAAATATTTCCGCTTTAATTATTAATGAGATTAGTGACAATTTACCTACGCAAACAATAGATAAAAGTTCCTTTACAATTCCATCTCATCTTAGATTGGCTGATCCACGATTCTACGAACCTGACAAAATAGACATTCTTCTTGGAGCATCAGTGTTTTGGGAATTATTATCAATAGGACAAGTGAAATTATCTGAAAATCTAATATTACAAAAAACTCGAATTGGATGGGTTGTTACAGGAACAGCAACTTCTTCAGTGATAACTCCACTACAGTGTCATTTCATCAAAACAGATGCAATAGCAAATCAATTAGAACGATTTTGGAAGGTTGAAGAACGAACTGTGGACAGATTAATTTCAATAGAAGACAAGAAATGTGAAGAGTTGTTTCAAAGGTCAGTGAGAAGAGCCAGTGATGGAAAATTCATGGTACAAATACCGTTAAAGGAATCGCCAGAAAAGTTGGGTGATTCTAGATCAACAGCACTAAGCCGATTGCAAGCCTTGGAGAAAAGATTCAAAGGTAATCAACAATTTAAACAAAATTATCAACAATTCATGACAGAATATAAGAAGATGAATCACATGACAGAGTGTGAAGAGGATGACAATGGATGTTATTTTTATCTGCCACATCATGGTGTATTTAATCCAAACAGTCGAACAACTAAGTTAAGAGTAGTGTTCGATGGCTCAGCTAAATCTGAATCTGGTTGGTCTTTAAATGAATTACAATACGTTGGTCCAACAATCCAGGACGAGTTATTTTCAATAATTATACGTTTTAGATTTTACAGGTATGCTGTATGTGCAGACATAAAAAAGATGTACCGACAAATTTGGATCGAACCGTCACAAAGAAGTCTACAAAAGATCCTTTGGAGAAACGACTCAGATGAACCAATTAAAACCTACAAACTCAACACCATTACTTACGGCACAGCAAGCGCACCATTTTTGGCTGTTAGATGTTTACAACAATTGTCCATTGATTGCCAGCAACAATATCCAGAGGCATCAAAGATCATTAAATCTGATTTTTACGTGGATGACTTGATCACAGGCGGAGATTCAATTAAGGAAACATCAAAGGTAATTAAAGAAATCATTTCAATCTTGAGTTCTGCAAATTTTGAATTGCACAAGTGGTTTTCTAATTGTGAGCATCTCTTAAAAGAGATTCTTGTTGAGCCAAACAGATGTGACAACATTAAAATAAGTGAGACAGAATCATCAAAAACATTAGGACTATATTGGTCATGTAAATCAGATTATTTATATTTTAAAATTGGAGAATCACGACAACAAATAATAACAAAGCGATCTATACTATCAGATATTGCCCAGATTTTTGATCCGTTAGGACTATTAAGTCCATGTATAATCATTTCAAAAATAATCTTGCAAAAATTCTGGCAAGAAAAGTTATCATGGGATGAATCACTTCCACTCGAAATACATTCAAAATGGGATACATTCAGAAGTCAATTGTCAACATTAAATACAGCAACTATACCAAGATATATTTCACATGGAAAAATAAAAACTCTGGAACTACATGGTTTTGCGGACGCCTCTCAAGAAGCTTATGAAGCATGCATATATGTTCGAAGTGTCAACACACATGATCAAATTTATGTCCATCTACTTTGTTCTAAAACAAGGGTGGCACCAATAAAACCAATGACAACACCACGATTAGAGTTATGCGGATGTCTTATTTTAGCTCAATTAATGAATAAAACAATGGCATCACTAAGAACTGATATAAGTAGCTGTTACATGTGGTCAGATTCATCAGTTGCATTACATTGGATAAAAACTCCAGCTAACCTGTTACAAACGTTTGTGGGAAATAGAGTGACACAAATACAAGAACTTACACAACCTAGTGACTGGTACCATGTAAATACAAACGAAAATCCAGCAGACTTGTTGTCAAGAGGAGTTAATCCTAAAGATTTAATCAATAATTCACTATGGTGGCACGGACCTGAATGGTTAATGAATAATAAAGAAAAGTGGCCACAATCAAAAATTAAATTTGAAGGCAAAATTCCAGAATTAAAATCAAATACTGTAACATTGGTAAGTCAGTCAAAAACTAATGTGATTGCATTTCAAAGATTTTCTAATTATAATCGTTTACAACGTTCAGTTGCTTATTGTCTAAGATTTATTGCAAACTGTAGGGTAAAACGTCAAGATAGAGAATTTGGTCCTTTAACACCAGTGGAAATATCTAAGGCTACGGAAATAATCTTAAAATTAAGTCAACGCGATTGCTTTTCTGAAGAACTTAGGCAACTCCATGAAGGAAATAGTATTCGAAAGTCATCTTTACAACAGTTAAACCCATTTATAGACGCAAATGGATTAATACGTGTTGGAGGAAGGTTAACTAATTCAAGGTTCGATTATGAGAAAAAACATCCCATTGTTCTATCAAGTGCACACCCAGTTGTAATTTTGATGTTTAGGTACTACCATATCAAATTCATGCATGTTGGTCCACAACAATTGTTAGCATTAATCAGAGAACAATATTGGCCAGTGGCTGGTAGAAATTTGGCACGCAAGGTAACACAAAAATGTGTGACATTTTTCAAAGCAAAACCTACAGGTATATTTCCGATAATGGGCTCTTTACCACAGCAAAGAGTAACACCTAGTCTTCCATTTAATTCTGTAGGAGTAGACTATACAGGCGCATTCATCATAAAGGATAGAAACGGAAGAGGTTGTAAAACATCAAAGTGTTATATCTGTCTTTTTGTTTGTTTGTCTACCAAAGCGATTCATTTGGAACTAGTCACAGATTTGAGCACTGATTCATTTTTACTTTCATTAAAAAGATTTGTGGCAAGAAGAGGAAAACCTAACCATATTTTTTCCGACAACGGCAAAAATTTTGTTGGCGCTAATAAGGAATTAGAACAGTTAGCATCAATGCTTAATGATAATAATCAAACAATTAGTGAAAGGTTACACAATGATGGAATAGTTTGGCATTTTATTCCTACCTATGTACCACATTTTGGAGGACTGTGGGAAGCGGGCGTTAAATCAACAAAACATCATTTAAAAAGAGTGCTAAATGAGACTTTATTAACATTTGAAGAGCTTTACACTGTCATTGTACAGATTGAAGCAATTTTAAATTCGCGTCCTCTAACACCAATGTCTTGTGATCCTAATGACTTCACAGCTTTGACTCCATCCCATTTCCTAATTGGGCGTCCTCTAGTTTCACTGCCTGACCAAAACGTAATTCATATTCAAAAAAATCGCCTCAGTGGTTTCCAACATCTGCGACAACTCCAACAACACTTTTGGACCAGATGGGCCAAGGAATACATCTCAGAACTGCAACAAAGACAAAAATGGAAAATTAACAATTATGGATCTCTAAAACTAGGAGATTTGGTCATATTAAAGGAAGATAACTTACCACCCTTATTATGGAAGCTCGGTCGTGTAGTTCAGCTATTTCCTGGAAAGGACGGAGTTCCGCGAGTTGCATTGGTTCGTACCTCCACTGATGAAAGAAAACGTGACTTCACCAAGATATGTCCATTACCAGTTGAAGCTGAAAAGTGAAGTTAAGAAACAAGAACTAATTCAATATACTTACCATTAGGAACTTTGTATTTTTTATAAGATTGTTTATATTTTGTATATTCTTTGAGTTCTTTGAAAGGGAGCCTTTCAACGTGGGGGGCATGTTAGGGATTTTTAGTTTTAGTTTAAAATGTAAGTTGGTAATACGGGGGGTCGGTGTGTAGAAAAATAAAATGGTGGATACACACAATTCGGTGTAGTTTTATTTTTAACAAAGAAAAGTCAAGTAACAAACACTATAGCTAATACTTCAACATCCTTTAAATTAAACGTTAAATTTCTTGAAGCTACTAGGTTTTTGACGATACCCCAAATCTTTTCGATGGGATTTAGTTCTGGTAGTAATCGCGAGGGCCTCCTCGCAGCCTATCGTTGTTTTGCCGGACGACAAGGCATCAGTAATACTTTTACACAGAGTTTCTTACCTTATTTTCGGCTGCATCCAAGGAGCCGTCCCTTGCCGAAGAGAAGTTTTCCCGACTGTCGCGCTGACAACTCCTTCGGCGCATGGTCGAGGATTTCTGGACAAAATGGCAAAAATTCTACTTACAATCTTTTCAATGTGGAAATAAATGGTTTGAAGAAAAAAACTTACCGTCTGTGGGACAGCTGGTGCTCATCAAGGACGAATGCCTACCATCTTCCAAGTGGGCACTAGCACGAATAACGCACATCCACCCTGGAGCCGATGGACGCGAGAGAATCGTTATGTTAAAGACCGCTTCTTCCACGCTTACTCGACCGATCGTGAAGTTATGCGCATTACCGGACACGGAAGTAACGCCTTAACTTGTTTCTGTATTTTCATTTATTTTCTATTTCGTGTTGCCTACATGTAGGCAACGCCCGGGGGAAATGTTTAAAGATTAAGTAGTTCAATTTCATTTTTAATTTTCTTTCTTTTTATTACGTATGTTTTCAATTGTTTATTCTGTATTTGTTATTTCATTTTAGATTCGTTTTATTGTTAATTTTATTTTTCGTATGTTCTGTATATTTATTTTCGTGTATCATAACAAGTTCTCCTTTCTTTTTATATCCCCCAAATTTATTTTAACCCGGTTGCAGTATTTACGTACATTACACGTAAGTAACGGAATACTTAAGTAACGCTGTACTGATACTTACCAGTATTAGTATACTAGTGTATACCGGAAAATGTACTTGTAGTCTTCTTTCTTGTTCGGTTTGTCGAAGGCTTGGTGATGGAAATATGTAAGACGCCTGAACACGTCTACGGACATTACTTCCCCTGCATCTACTAGATCCAGCTCGATCAGCATTCCCACTGCCTTGGGAAACGTCCAAGTGATGGCCGGTTCTCGGTCGTAAATTGTATGGAGATAGAAGCCCCTGTTGGTTCTTCCGGAACGGAACCTAGAGAATCCCCTCTTTACAAACATGTATTTGACTCTTGTCGTCGTAAAGAATAATGGGAAACTCCACCACTCGCCGATGAGGTACGATCTAAACCTCCACTTTGTGATCCTACATGTAAACTTCCACTTCGTGACCCTTCACGTGAACGTAATTCTTCATGTAAACTTCTTACTGATCCCTCATATGAACGTAATCCATGTAAGCTACCGCTATCTTCCTGAAAACGACGTGGTACTGCATGTACTTCAGCCGTTACTACTTGTTCATATGAACGCAGTGGTACTTCTAGTGAAGAACTCGAGGAAATTTCATCATATAATGGGACAATGGTTCTGTGCGTACGTTGTAAGCTTGGTAGTGGTGTCGGTTGTACAACAGAGCGAGGCTTGTCGGCACACAGGACGAAAAGTTCGTAAAACACCTCTACGAACACATACCACAAAGCACGAATCCCACTGGTTATTCCATTGATGATGATTCTTGCCGACGATTTAAAAAATACAATAACGATAGAGAAAATTCTCGGAGCCATGGTTTAATCAGTAAAAAAAATCAGTAACACGTAAGTAACGCTGCAGTATATACGTTGCAACGTACTTTAAAAATGGAAAAATGAACAAAAAAAATAAGTAAATTTTAATATAATATAGGTACTTATTTAATTAAAGTCATGAAATTATTTTGTTTATAGGTCAATTGTTAGACCGAGTTGCAGAGGCAACAGATATTTCGCGAACTACTGTAAAAAGAATTATAAAAGAAAAAGCGGATAAAGAAAATCAAGAGAAGTCCGTGGTTAAACTACCAAAAACTTCCCCGAAATCAACTGTTGACAACTTTGGAGAAGAAGCAATTCGAAGAATAATTTACAACTTTCCTACCATTAAAAAAAAACGGCCTACTATAAAAGCAATTTTTAATAAAATCCAGGGTGATGAAACCATTCAATTTACAGGAAAATTATCATCTTTTCGAACATTATTGCTAAAGATGGGATTCCGGTATGTCTTTTCAATTGTTATTCTTATCTATTTTTAACATAACTCTTAAAGGTGGAAAACAACAACAGGTAATCCTAAAACTTTGATGGAGAGGTCTGACATCAAAGAACAACGATCATCTTTTATTAGAATGTTGGCCACTTATCGTGCACAAGGTCGTCATATTGTATATACAGGTAAAATTGACATCATACAAACATCTATACAATTGTATCATTCTCATTATTTTTAGACGAAACTTATATACATGCTGGCCATACAACTCCATTTGCGTGGACAGATAACTCTGAATAGGGATTAAGATCACCCATATCAAAAGGAAAGAGGTTAATAATAGTTCATGCTGGATTTAAGGGAGATTTTGTGAAGAATGCCTTGCTAACATTCAAATCGGGTCAAAAAAGTGGGGATTACCATGATGAGATGAGTTACGCAAATTATACAAAGTGGTTGGACGAGTATTTAATTCCTAGTTTGTCAAAAAAATCAGTGGTTGTAGTAACCAACCCCAGCTATCACAATGTGTTGGCAGTTAAACACCCCACAAGCGCTAGTAAGAAAATAGAACTGACTTCGTGGCTTGATGAGAGAAACATAAGGTATGACACAGACTTTCTGAAACCGGAACTCTACAAGTTAATAAAATTACACAAACCTCAACATGTCCAATACCAAATTGATGATACATTCCGAAGGCATGGTCACTCACAATCAGTCCTACGATTACCACCATACCACCCAGAACTAAATCCCATCGAAAAGATTTGGGGTATCGTCAAAAACCTAGTAGCTTCAAGAAATTTAACGTTTAATTTAAAGGATGTTGAAGTATTAGCTAGAGAAGAATTTAATAATGTGACAACTGAAGAATGGGCAGCTATATGTCGCCATGTAGAAGAAATAGAAAAAGAATGCATCCGAAAAGAGAAGATTATGGACGAACTGAGCGATCAATTTGTAATTGATTTGAATGATGACTCTGAAGATGACGACGTCTACTTAGAGTACTCTAGTGATGACAATCAAGAAGCAATTAGCCGAAGAAAACCGCAACGCGCAGCCGCTCGGTTCCGCGGTTCTTCTTCGTGATACCTACGTGGACGATATAATCTCAGGCGCCGATAACATTGACGAAGTTCAGGAAATTATTTTCCAACTAAATCAAGCATTAAACGCGGGTTGTTTTGCTGCGCGTAAATGGATTACCAACAATCCCGATGCTCTTCGTCATTTACCACCGGAAGTTCCATCGAAGTCCAACATGTTCGATGTTGCTGACGAAAATTCTCCTCGCGTACTGGGACTATTATGGAATAATTTGGACGACAATTTCGTATTTAACTTTACATTATTTAACAACGCTAAAGAATTTACTAAGCGCGGAGTTTTATCATTCATCGCCCGTTTATTCGATCCACTCGGATGGCTTGCTCCGGTCCTGAGTGTAGCAAAAATTTTCATGCAAGACCTCTGGACTCGTAATCTCGACTGGGACGATAACTTACCACACGACCTCGAACCTCAATGGAAAATTTTCCTTAGCGACTTCCGCGGTGTTTCTTCGATTCGCGTGCCCAGGTGGCTCGGTATTTCCACGAAATATCTGTTGCCTCTGCAACTAGGTCTAACAATTGACCTATAAACAAAATAATTTCATGACTTTAATTAAATAAGTACCTATATTATATTAAAATTTACTTATTTTTTTTTGTTCATTTTTCCATTTTTAAAGTACGCTGCAACGTACATACTGCAGCGTTCCTTACGTGTTACTGATTTTTTTTTTTTACTGATTAAACCATGGCTCCGAGAATTTTCTCTATCGTTATTGTATTTTTTAAATCGTCGGCAAGAGTCGTCATCAATGGAATAACCAGTGGGGTTCGTGCTTTGTGGTATGTGTTCGTAGAGGTGTTTTACGAACTTTTCGTCCTGTGTGCCGACAAGCCTCGCTCTGTTGTACAACCGACACCACTACCAAGCTTACAACGTACGCACAGAACCATTGTCCCATTATATGATGAAACTTCCTCGAGTTCTTCACTAGAAGTACCACTGCGTTCATATGAACAAGTAGTAACGGCTGAAGTACATGCAGTACCACGTCGTTTTCAGGAAGATAGCGGTAGCTTACATGGATTACGTTCATATGAGGGATCAGTAAGAAGTTTACATGAAGAATTACGTTCACGTGAAGGGTCACGAAGTGGAAGTTTACATGTAGGATCACAAAGTGGAGGTTTAGATCGTACCTCATCGGCGAGTAGTGGAGTTTCCCATTATTCTTTACGACGACAAGAGTCAAATACATGTTTGCAAAGAGGGGGTTCTCTAGGTTCCGTTCCGGAAGAACCAACAGGGGGTTCTATCTCCATACAATTTACGACCGAGAACCGGCCATCACTTGGACGTTTCCCAAGGCAGTGGGAATGCTGATCGAGCTGGATCTAGTAGATGCAAGGGAAGTAGTGTCCGTAGACGTGTCCAGGCGTCTTACATATTTTCATCACTAAGCCTTCGACAAATCGAACAAGAAAGAAGGCTACAAGTACATTTTCCGGTATATACCAGTATACTGATACTGGTAAGTATCAGTACAGCGTTACTTAAGTACTCCGTTACTTACGTGTAACGTACGTAAATACTGCAACCGGGTTAAAATAAATTTGTTGGATATAAAAAGAAAGGAGAACTTGTTATGATACACGAAAATAAATATACAGGGCATACGAAAAATAAAATTAACAATAAAACGAATCTGAAATGAAATAACAGATACAGAATAAACAATTGAAAACATACGTAATAACAAGAAAGAAAATTATAAATGAAATTGAACTACTTAAACTTTAAACATTTCCCCCGGGCGTTGCCTACATGTAGGCAACACGAAATACAAAATAAATGAAAATACAGAAACAAGTTAAGGCGTTACTTGCGTGTCCGGTAATGCGCATAACTTCACGATCGGTCAAGTTAGCATGGAAGAAGCGGTCTTTAACGTAACGATTCACTCGCGTCCATCGGCTCCAGGGTGGATGTGTGTTATTCGTGCTAGAGCCCACTTGGAAGGTGGTAGGCATTCTTCCTTGATGAGCACCAGCTGTCCCACAGCCGGTAAGTTTTTTTCTTCAAACCATTTATTTCCACATTGAAGAGATTGTAGATAGAATTTTTGCCATTTTGTCCGGAAATCTTCGACTATGCGCCGAAGGAGTTGCCAGCGCGACAGTCGGGAAAACTTCTCTTCGGCAAGGGACGGCTCCTTGGATGCAGCCGAAAATAAGGTAAGAAACTCTGTGTAAAAGTATTACTGATGCCTTGTCGTCCGGCAAAACAACGATAGGCTGCGAGGAGGCCCTCGCGATTACCACCAGAACTAAATCCCATCGAAAAGATTTGGGGTATCGTCAAAAACCTAGTAGCTTCAAGAAATTTAACGTTTAATTTAAAGAATGTTGAAGTACATTTTTGCCATTTTGTCCGGAAATCTTCGACTATGCGCCGAAGGAGTTGCCAGCGGACAGTCGGGAAAACTTCTCTTCGGCAAGGGACGGCTCAGACACGAGAGAAAGGGAACCGCCTACCAGAAAGTGGGCTGGAGTAAGGGCTTCGTAGCTGTTAGGGTCATCGGAGAGTGCACATAAGGGCCTTTATCTGAACTAGCACCGTGGAAAATTCTTCGTAAGTTAATAAAATTGATCCGATGACCTTGCGAAGGTGACCTTTAACTGATTTTACTCCAGCCTTCCACTTCCCGCCAAAATGATGTGCTGATGGTGAGTTAAATCTCCATCTCGTTCCGTCACCGCTGAGAGCACGAGCCAAGTGCTGCCAGTCCTTGGATGCAGAAGAAAATAAGGTACGAAGCTCTCTATCCGCTCCGACAAGGTTGTTCCGCAGTCGCTGTATAAGGTATTACTGACGCCTTATCGCCCGGAAAAGCAACGATAGGCTGCGAGGAAGCGCTGGGTTGAATAGTCGGTAGCAACCTCCAAATGAAGGGCTGAAGTAGCTAGACAAACAAACAGAATAAGATAACCTTTGTAGGTCCTACCAGCACGTCCCCGAACTGTTCGGAGGTAAAAGGGTCCAACGTAGCCTACTCCGGCGTGTAGAAAAGGGCGGGATGGAAGAACGCGCGGAGGTGGCAGTTGACCAATGAGTTGCTGGCTTGAGATAGTTCGCTGTTTCGCACACACCATACATCGACGAATGAAGGACCGGACCGGGACGCGGCTGCCAACGATCCAGAACCGCTTCCGAATGGACGCCAAGGTAAGTTGAGTCCCTCCATGTAAAGTTAATCGGTGATCAGCCGGGTGAGAGTGGAGTTTTTCGGTAGGATGAGAGGGTGCCTCTTGTCCCAATCGAGGTTGGCAAATCGAAGTCGACCAGTGACCCGCAGAAATCCGTTGCCATCAAGAAAGGGTGTGAGTCGATAAAGTGGGCTGAACCGTGGAAAAACGCTCTCTCGTTTAAGAAGGTTGACTTCTTCAACGAAGTGAATCTGTTGGCACTCATGAACCCAAAACATAAGAGAACTTTCAATTTCTTCCGGCGATAAAATGCCTGAAATAGAATCACGATTGCTTTTCATGAAAACTCGATTACACCAAGCAGTTATTTTTAACAGCTTGTTCAAGGACGAATATTTATTTTTTAGGTACCAGCCCGCCTCGGTGATGGTTGAGGTGTTTGAATTTGGATCCGAACGCTTCTCCAGGTCCATCTCGTCGCCTGAGGGTGGTCGTAATGAGGGCCATTGGGATGGAGGGAATCGTAGCCATTCCGGACCAGACCACCAAAGAGTTTCTCTGTAATTTTTGAAGAGAAAGCCCACGTGAAGCGAGGTCTGCTGGCTTTTCTGGCCCCGGAACGTAGTGCCAATGAGCGCCAAGGAGTTTATGGATCTCAGTCACGGGATTACGAACGAAGTCCTTGTTAAATAAAGTAGTGATTTCTACCACTGTACGGTATTAAAATAGTATCTAGTAGTTGTTGGATATAAAATCTATTTGGTTACTATGTATAATAAAATATAGTTGTTGATATTACATAGATTCGATTACGTCGTTGTATTTTTCGATCATCAGAATAAAAGGTCTAATCTATTAAAGCAGTGTTTTCCTAGCAAGGTAATTTATATACTATTGAAAGTAGAATTAACTGCATCGACACAAATAAAAGTGAAACCAAAATATATTCATGTATCAAAAGAATGTCTGATAAAGAAAAATGGCACCGAACTTTAGGCCATGTAAATTTCAAAGATTTAAATAGATTGTGTACTAATAGGTTGGTTGTTGGGTTACCTGAAAAACTAGAACATGAATATTTAAAATGTGAAATCTGTATCAAAAATAAAATGAAGAATCTTCCTTATCTAAATCAAAGACGCAGAGCTAAAGATATTTTAGAAATAGTACACTCTGATGTGAATGGTCCAATTCAACCTACAGGATTCAGAGGTGAGAGATACTTTATTAGCTTTATTGATGATTATAGTCGATTATCGAAAGTTTATGCCATGAAACATAAAGGAGAAGCGTTTAAATTTTTTGAAAAATATTGTAATCTGGTAGAAAATTTTACTGGTAAAAAGATAAAAGAATTTCGTTGTGATAATGGTCGTGAATATTTAAATGAGAGATTTTATACGTTTGCACGTCAAAAAGGAATTAAAATTCAAACTTGTCCTGCTTATACACCTCAGTTAAATGGAGTTGCTGAAAGATATAATCAAACCATTATGAATAGAGCAAGATGCTTGTTAGAAGAAGCTAGTATTGATAAAAAGTACTGGCCAGAATGTGTTGAAGCTGCTCAGTACCTTGGAAATAGGTTATTAACGAATACTCACGAAAAGAAAACTCCATTCGAATTATTTTTCAAAGAGAAACCAAATATATCTAAATTACGTATGTATGGTTGTACTGTATTTGTTAGAGTTCCAGATGAAAAGAGAAGAAAACTGAGTCCAAAGGCACAAAAAGGAATTTTGGTTGGTTTTACAAATGTTGGATATCGGGTTTTGATCGATGGTAAAGTGGTTATAAGTCGAAATGTTGAATTTATTGAAAGAGATACTCAAAGAATTTATCTTCCTGATAAAGACAACAAAAAACATGAACATGGACATAATGAAGGAAATGAAATAAGTGATATAGCAACCGAAGAAGGTCCAAAAGACAATGCATGTAATAATGTGAGACCAAAAAGGAATATTAATCTTCCCATTAAATACCGTGATTATATTATTGATGTAAATTATACAAATGTCATGGTACCAGAAAAATATGAAGACGGAATAAGCTGTTCAAACGCAGATAAGTGGCAAAAGGCCATGCAGAGGGAATATGATAGTTTAATGAAGAACGATACTTGGTCTATAGTCGATTGCCCTGGAGGAGAGAATATAATAGAATTTAAATGATAATTAATTAGAGACTATTTTTTTTAAGAAAGTGGTATAAATCAAAAGGGGGTATTAAATAAAGTAGTGATTTCTACCACTGTACGGTATTAAAATAGTATCTAGTAGTTGTTGGATATAAAATCTATTTGGTTACCATGTATAATAAAATATAGTTGTTGATATTATATAGATTCGATTACGTCGTTGTATTTTTCTATCATCAGAATAAAAGGTCTAATCTATTCAAGCAGTGTTTTCCTTAACAGTCCTTCCACTTAGAGGGATGACTGGAGATCCAGGAGAGGGTCACTGTTGAGTCGCTCCAGAGATGGACAGAAGATGGCTGATCTCCAACGTTGTTTGAACGCGTTTCACCAACCGAACTAAAAGCACCGCGGCGCACAATTCGAGACGCGGGGTCGTAACGCGTTTAAGAGGCGACACTTTAGTTTTAGAGATAACCAACGAAACCCGTACTTGGTTATTTAAACATACGCGTATATAAAGAACCCCGCCAAATGCGCTCATAGACGCGTCGGCGAAACCGTGTATCTCGACCGAATGAGAGTCACCGGAAATACCGAGCTACCTGGGCACGCGAATAGACGAAATACCGCGGAAGTCATTAAGGAAATATTTCCATTGAAGTTCGAGGTCGTGCGATAAGTTATCGTCCCAGTTGAGATTACGAGTCCAGAGGTCTTGCATGAAAATTTTTGCTACAATCAGAACCGGAGCAAGCCATCCGAGGGGATCGAATAAACGGGTGATGAATGATAAAACTTCGCGCTTAGTAAATTTTTTTGCGTTGTTATATAATGTTGTAATATTAAGTACGCAATTGTAGTGCGAATTATTCCATAATAGGCCCAATGCGCGAGGAGAATTTTCGTCAGCAAGAGCGAACGTGTTGGACTTCGATAGAACTTCCGGAGGTAAATAATGAATCGGGATTGTTGGAAATCCATTTACGAGCATTAAAACAACCCGCGTTTAATGTTTGGTTTAGTTGGAAAATAATTTCCTGAACTTCATCAACGTTATCAGTGTCCGAGATTATATCGTCCACGTAAGTATCAAGAAGAACAATCGCGGAAACAAGCGGCTAAGCGTTACGGTTTTCTTCGGCTAATTTATGGAAACACCGAATGGCTAAGTACAGCGCTCATGATAAAGCGTAAGTTACTGTATTAAGTTCGTAACTTTGAAGAAAATTTGATGGATCCTGTCTCCAAACAATATATTGAAAAGGACGATCATCTGGGTGAATTTCGATTTGGCGACACATTTTTTCCAAATCGCACGCGAACGCGATGGGATGTCGTCTCCACCGAAGGAGAACATCAAGCAGTTCATTTTGAAGCTTCGGACCGGTGTACAAGCAGTCGTTGAGTGAAACGCCCGAAGAGGTCTTTTGCGAATCGTTAAAAAGCACTCGCAGTTTAGTAGTAGAACTCGTTTCGCGAATGACACCGTGATGAGGAAGGTGGTAGTGTTGCTTATTTAATTCGGTTGGAACTCCACCCATGTGCTTGAGCTCTAGGTATTCGTGCATGAATTTCCGGTATTCATCTTTAAATTGTTCGTTCCGGGAAAATTGTAACTCCGTCTTATGAAACATACGAATAGCTGTCATGTAAGGAGATCCTAAAGCGGACGGAGATTCTCGAAACGGTAACCGAACCACGAAACGTCCGTTTTCTTTACGAAAGTAAGTTTTGTTAAAGTGTTCCTCACATTCGCGCTCGTCAGGGGTCACACACGGCTCGCTAACAGTTATTTCTTCCATTGTCCAGAATCGTTGCATTAATTCTAAAAACTCGCTATCTATCGAGCATTGAAAACCGTAAGAAGGACCGGGCTGAGGTTGATCAGAAAGCTTGCCAGAAAGAATCCAACCGAGAGAAGTTTGCTGAGCAATCAAGGTATTATCTTTGGCTTTAATGACTCCTTGTTGAATGATTTTCGAATAAAGGTTTACGCCTAGAATTAGTTCGATTTTCCGCGGGGACCTAAACTCGGGATCAGCAAGCGGTAAATCAGCAAGTTCGTCTGGCAGCTGAAAAGATTGTCTTTGAGGTAAGTACGCGGTTAGTTTAGGTAGCACTAAAGTGTCTTCATTAAATGATAGAAAGAGGTTAATTCTCGAAAGAAGTCTAATTGTAACTATTCCCTTAGATACACTGGTTCGCTGATAACCAATACCGGAGATCGGGATAGCTGCTGAACGTCGCGGGAGTCGAAGTTGTTGAACCAATGATTCAGCAATGAAAGAGACCTCAGATCCCTGGTCAATCAGGGCTCCAACCATGATGGAGTCACCTCGAGGGGACGCGATCCTTACCAGCGCAGTCGCCAGGAGCACCGGAGTATGAATGTGATGAGAATGCAAGAGGTGACTGGAGGTTGTAAGATGCGCGTCAGATGAGCTTGGTTGGGGTTGAACATTTTGACTAATTGCTTCTTGTATTGAATGTTGCGAGTTTGAGTTGAATGAACGTGCTGTCGGTGGGGCTTCGTGTGGCGTTGTGTGGTGAGGTTTTCGGCAGACGCGACAACGTTTTGAAACGCGACATTTGCGAAAGGTATGTGGTCCGAGACAATTAAAGCAAAGTCCCCGCGAATGTACGAATTCCGATCGTTGAACAGGGCTTTTCGAGAGGTAGTTTTGACAAGTAGATATGTAATGAGCGCTCCCACATAGATTACAATTAATAGTACTTTGAGACAAAGCACCGTGCGATTTTACACTTGAAGGTTTGTAAGAACATGCGTGCGGTTTTTTAGCGGACGCGAACTTTTCAATGGCTTCAAGGGTATGAATGCGACCGACTAAAAGATCTACTAACTCCTCGAAGATGGTTGGATCTCGTTTATTGCCGATGGATTTTTCCCAGTCTTTAAGTCTTTCGGTATGTAATTTTCGGACCAACATATAGACTATTACGTAATCCCAATGTTGCATCGGGCAACCGAGTGATTGCAACGCGCAAAACGCCTCTTTAACTTCACCAATTAGTCTCTTCAATTCGGAAGCCGATTCGAATTTAAGAGAACGCGCCGAGAATAGAAGCGATAATTGCGCATCAACTAACACACGGCGATTTTCGTATCGTTCAACTAATAATGTCCACGCGCGATTGAAATTGTCTCCGGTAACCAATAAGTTTTTTAAAAGTTGAGCAGGTTCGTTAATTAAGCTCATTCTCAGGTAATGGAACTTTTCTACGTCGGAGATATCGTTGTTGGAGTTAACCATGGAAAATAATAAATCGCGAAATTGGGACCAATTACGATAATCGCCATCGAAAGTGGGCAGCTGTATTTTAGGGAGCTGACGCGAATAAGAACTCGGCGCACGCACTACCGGAACCGGAGCCATGTTAGTTTGAGCGTTTTCAATAGTCGATGGAACCATTGCGTCGAGAATAAACGCTTTTGCCGTCATGTAATCTTCCTCCCACGTAGAAAATAAGTCTTCGGAGAAATACATTGTATCAGCGTAATCGTTTTTGTATTTTACTAGATTTTTATGATTGTCAATAAACTCTCCCCAATTAATTTCGAGACGCTCGAGCCTTGTTTGAAGGGTACCGCGAGTCCACTTAGCCTGTCCTAATTTCCGTAAATTAGTAATCGTTCTGGACACGTTACCGATTAAATTAAGTCGTTCGAACAAAGGATTTAGCTCGCCTTCCGTAGGCATTTTTACGAACCGGAAATGTACTCGTAACCACGCGAAAAGTGTCAATTGAAAAGTCTTAATTAGCACTAATACCGGCAATCCGGCTCGAATATGAATAAAAAATGTACTTACTAAAGTTTGAAACGGAACACTAGAATTTTAAATAAAACTCGCAGAACTGGTCTTAAACACTATATTAAATGAACTAATAAAGTTATATACAGAACTGAATGAATAATTATGAAAATCGCGAATTAATCTCGGAGCGAAAGAATACTGAGAACAGCCGAACGAGAAGTGCCTGACAAAGAATCTTGAACCGGGTTATAAATTTGGGGAATATACAAAAAAAGGTGAACTTGTTTTGACAAACGAAAATAAATATACGGAACGTACGAAAAGTAAAATTAACAATAAAACTAGAAGGGAAATAACAAGTACTGAATAAACAATTGAACATACGTAACAGCAATAAAGAAAATTAAAAATGAAATTCAACTAAACTTTAAACAACTGTCCAGATTCGCTTGTTTTTTTTAAGTGAAAATATGTTATAAATTAATCTTTATAACCGTCAGTTTATCTCCCTCTTTATCTAAAATACATCGGCAAATTTTGCACAAATCTTTTCAATACTAGTTTTTTCTTCAGCGTTTAAATTCCTCATATCTATTAAATCTAAAATTTTGTCAACGCGTTCAACTGAAATTACGTTATCTTGAAATTTGTAAATATCAAAATCATTTAGATCTTTAAAACTTGGTTGGAAATTTTCAAGTTTTATCTCTCTTTCTGTTGTATTTAAAATTTTGATTGGAATTTTACACTTTGATGGTCTTACAATGCTACTAGTCAGCCATATACACTCCTTCACAGAGCATTTCTGGAATTAGAACGGCATCAGTTTTGTTTTGACAATTAAAATATTTTATTATTTCGCATCTTGGAGGTATTTTAGTGCATTTATCATAAGTCGACAGTAAGGGTACTGTTATGTTTTCATTGTCGAGTATAAAGGAAAATAAGAATGTTTCATAATTTATTGATACACCGTTATTAATTAGAAAATGAGCTCCTAATATTCCATGAGTCATTCCCAAAATTATTTATTATTAATAATTTATGTGCCATATATTTATTTCCGAATTTTAAATTCAAAATTATTAACCCTAAAGAATGGGTGGTGCCGTTAATACCGGTAATTTTAATAATATCATTTTTATTTACATTGCTGTAATTCGGCAAAATTTCCGAAAACATTAAACTTATTGACGCACCAGTATCTATTAAAAACTTTAAATTTTCTACTCCACATTTTATTGTTATGATATTTATTCCATTTATATGAAAACATATCGTATTTTCCGCTGCACCAGCTTTATTCTCGAAAAACCTAACAGTCGCGTTCGATTATTCTGGATCTTGCTGTTCTCTCATTTCTTGGGTATTTACTGCGAAAGCTCTTTCCTGACTATTAAAATGCGAAACTACGTCTAGCATTACGAAATCTAGTAGGTGGATGACCATTGAAGTCACGATGACCTCTACCACGATTATCAAGGAATACGTAATTATTATCAAACCCTCTTTGTCGAAATTGTTGATTATTATTGTAAGAATTTTGAACAAAAGGCCTTGAAAAATTATTTCGATGTGATCCACGATATGAATTTCGACCTCGTAGACCTCTTCTGTTATTAGTGAAATGTTGCCTTCAATAGAAAACGTTCGTATCATTACTTAATTTAGATTTTTCCTCGTCCTTCGCACCTGCAATTGCATCTTTTAAACTGTTATAATTCCGAGCTATTAAGATAGTTCTAAGCCCTCCATGTCTAAGACCGTTCGCAAAGGCAATAATTGCGCTTCCGCGTCCCCATTTGATTGGGAAATCGTTAAATTAACTAACAAATCTTCAATTTTCCTACCAAAAGTTTCTACTGATTTATCATTAAGTAATCTATTAATTGAATTACATCCACTTCTTTTCCTGTCATTAAAGGAAGCAGTGAAGCTGCTGTTTTTAAATGGAACTTTTCGGACGTTTTTATTTTGGGCTTATCAGACGCAGACAATTCAATATTAGTTTTCCTCTCTCTTAAAATTAACCTACATTGATCGATATTATTCCTAATGCTACTAATAATTTCTTTTTTCTTAAAATCTACAGTTCTATCTACCCCTTTTAATAATTCTAAAAAATCTACATCTAACTTATCTAGCTGATGAACTTTTCTATTAATTGATTCTAAATAAACGTGCCTAGTTTATTATCTTTTAATAAATTGTTTTTAAATCCTTCAACCTCTTTTAACAAATCATCCAATAGTAACTTTATGGACATTACATAAATTTCTTTTAACGCTTACAGAGAGGTATATCCACATAATTTTTCATTACTCTTCGCAATTTCTCGGCGAATCTTCTTGACAAAGGCGGCGTTTACAATATCCGTACAACCACAAACCACTAGCCACTATTAACAAACACCCACTCACAAATATGATGATATACCAATAACCAATTTTTCTGTTGACGTTGGGGTCGACGCCTTGTCCTCCGCTGTTACCAGCTTGCGCGATTATGATCTCTTCTTTTGACTGTTGCTTCCCCATGACGATGATTTTATTTGGCGTTGTAACAATAATTAATTTAATTTTCTTCTTTTCTGGATATCTATATTTTTGTTCGAATTCCAAATTCGTACGGCACTTCCAAATTTGTCGTTGGCAGGGTTGCCATGTGATGGCTGGTAGTTGGTTTTTTAAATAAAACTGCCACAATCCCCCTTAACTTATTCTACACTTTATTTTAGTAATTGCCACGGAAGCGTCCAATATTACAAAGGTGTTGACAAAGTTAAGTTTTACAATTACTTTCACGACTCCAGACGGACTGTTCTCTTTCCTAGGCGTAATTCAAATAAGTACAATGCAGTGTGCTGACTGCACACTGACTCTTCTACGAAGTTACAAGAGACAAGTATTTTTCCATTGCAACAGGCACAATAGCCAATCATACTACGAGAAGTTACAATAACCATAGAAATTATCGGCCAGTTTAATTTATCCAAAGGTGAATAAACCGACCCTTATTTATACAGGGTTAGTATAAAGTCCCGGAACGGTCGAATAACTTTGTTGTTTGAGAAGTATCAATGTTGAAATTCTACCTGATTATATAGTTAAATACGACGCATTTAATGATAACAGTTTCATTTTTCTCTCGTTTCCACTTTTACAGGAAATGCGCCCAACTTTCTTTTCTTAAATGGCATGTATAGCATATTCGTGCATTTTCGAATGCGTAATAAAAAACTGCGTTTAAAAATACCAAAATTCTTTATTATATTGGTAAAAGTACATAATAAGATCTAAATTTAAAGAATCAGTTTAACGCAAAATCAAGCAGATATGTCACTTTACTGAAATATATTGCTGTCATATGCTTATTATTATTTTCTGCGATTTCATGTTTATTACTTCCCGCACGCTCGATCGGATGCAGAAGAACGATGAATGGCCAACCCGTTCACCAGACTTTTATCACTACTGCATTTCTTTTTATGGTGTCATTTGAAATGCCAAATGTATAAAACTCAGCCCAATAATTTAGACAAATTACAGCAACAAAATTTGAGGAAATGCACCGCGTTAGACCACAAATAATACAAAATTCATTAAGTTGTTTACCGATTACGTCGGTGGCAAACGGTAAACGGTCGCATTTTGAACATTTGTAGCTTATAGCTAATCGTTTATTATTTATAATTTTAGTTAATTTTTTTAATAATTGCGTTTCACTCAATAAAAATAAATATATTACTGTCCTTGTAACAAGTTTTACAGTCATTTCTTATTAACTTAATTAATTATTGATAATGACAGGTAACATATGACAGCAATGTGAAGTTTCAGTAAGGTGACGTGTCTGCTTGATTTTGTGTTAAACAGACTTTTTAATTTAAGTCCTATCATGCTTCTCTATTAATAAAATAAATAATTTTGGCATTTTTGAACGTAGTTTTTTACTCCGCATTCGAAAATGCACGAATATACCATACATGCCATTTAAGAAAACAAAGTTGAACGCATTTCCTGTAAAACCGGAAACGAGAGAAAAATGAAAATGTTATTATTAAATTCGTCGCATTTAACTATATAATCAGGTAGAATTTCAAAATTGATACTTCTTAAATAACAAAATTATTCGACCGTTCCGGGACTTTATACTAACCCTGTATATAAACAAATAATAACCTCAAGAAAGATAAATGTATGTTATCATGCAAAGTTGGATTTTACCAGTTCAGATGTTATGTGAGCCCAGACACTTATTGTTTGCGGGTGACTAATTACAATTGTAACAACTAGTTACAATTATACCCATAGATGGACTGTTGTTGAATGAGAAAGCCAGAGATTTCGCTACTAAACTGGAAATAAAGAACTTTTCAGCTAGTAATGACTGGTTAGAAGGTTTTAAAAAGCTTTATAAAAATTTATGAGCTTGAAAAATATGTTCTAAATGCCAAATGTGCAAAACAAAGGAAATTGACAGATTTCTTAATGCAACTGTACCACTGTTACGTAATAAAAATTTAGTTACTATTTGCTATGAACATACATGTTCCGTACACTCCTTAACTTGTGTCGTATGTTGTATACTGTACATCTGCAAGCGAGAGCAGTAGATGCTGGACCTGAATTAGTGACAACCTGTATTACTGAGAGAAGCTGTATCTGAACCTTTAGAAGTGAGAAACCTGCTAAGCAAAAGACCTGCTATAACCGAAAAAAATTCTCGTTGATCATTTCAAACCGAACGCGGTGAACACACGAAAGTACGACGAACTTAAAACGGTACTTAAAGCATTCTACGGCAAACAAACGTACGTGTTTGCAGAACGAATCAATTTCGCGCGCAGATTTAGAAGAAACGATGAAACAATCAATCAATTCGTGTCAGTCTTACGAGGCTTGGCGGGAAATTGCGATTTCGGTGAAAACTTAAACGAACGACTACGTGATCAATTAATCGTAGGGATAAATCAGCCCGAATGGCAAGAACAGATAATTCGATTACATCCGACTAACAAAGCTACGTTAGAACAAATTCAAGCATCGGCAACCGTGCTAGAACATGCGGCGATATAAACAAAACAGCTCGCCTCGGTATCGCGCGCCCAGACGCCGTACAACAATTTAAATTACAAAACAACGGAACAACCAACGGAAAGGCGCCGATTCACATAAAAACGACACAACAGAAAAACACGCGACTACATCAGAACGAACGTTAAATCTGAAAAGAGAGTGCCTCTTTTGCGGCATATCGAAACACAACAACAAAAAAGAATGTCCGGCATTAGGAACAACGCGCGCGGAATGTTCTGGAAAGAATCACTTTGCGAGGGCTTGTGTCAAATCGGGCCGTGCCACAATTTTAGACGGAAAAACGGATGTTTGCAATACAAGCGTTGACAGCGACAGTTCACACGAGTCGCAAGGCACCGATACGGCGAATATTCGGAACGTTTCTACGTATAGCAAAGTAATGATTAAAACGTACCTAAACAATACAAAGATAAAGCTGTTATACGACACAGGAGCAGCTCATTCAGTAATTAGCGAACGAACGCGGATTAAATTAGGTAAACCGAAACTTAGGCCGACGGCTAATTTAATTGCGTATACCAATTTAGAAATAATGGCGTTAGGAATCGCGAACGTTACAGTCGAAGCTTTCGGGAAGACAAAAAGGCTTCCAGTTTACGTGATCAAAGAAAAAGAAACACCGTTATTTGGATTAGATTGGAGTCTAAAATTCAAGCTTGCTTTACCTCCTGGAACAAAATTACGCAACACCAGGGTAAAACTTGAGGATGAAAAACCAGCTACTTCATTAACGTTGAACGGACCGGAAGTAGACAGAACGAACGAGATCTTGATAAATTACAAACAGTTATTTGATGGAACTTTAGGTACAATTCAAGGTCGCATGGCCAGGATTCACATCGATCCTGAGATCCGGCCCAAAGCATTTCTAGCGAGGAAGGTTCCACTACCCCTACAAGAACAAGTATCGGCAGAAATCAGTCGTTTGGTAGAAAGCGATGTTTTAGAACTGGTAGACGTGACAACTACACCGATAGAGTGGGCATCACCAGTAGTAGTGGCGATTAAATCAAACGGAAATGTTCGATTATGTGGCGATATTAGAGTTACAGCAAATCCCCACGTACAAATCGACAACTACCCGATGTCAACAGATATTTTTCGACGATCGATTTAAAAGTCGCGTACTTTCAACTATTAGTTCATCCGGATTCGCGTAAATATTTAGTAATTATTACTCAAAAAGGATATTACCGATACAAGCGATTACCCTTCGGAGTGTCTTTTGCCAGCGCTATTTCAACGCACAATGCATATAAGAATTTATATGTGAGATGCACACCACTTTACGACCTATTGAAAAAGGGACAAAAATGGATTTGGTCCAAAGAAAACCAACAAGTGTTTGAGGAACTTAAAAACGTTTTGTCTTCATCTGATACATTTGTTCATTATAACTCGAAATGTGTCCCGACGGAAACTTACGTCCAGTGGCATATGCGTCCAGAAAGTTTAAGGAATGCGAAAAACGTTATGCTACCATCGATAGAGAGGCATTCGGAATTATCTTTGCAGTCACAAAGTTCCATCACTACATTTACTTACGAAAATTTTCAATTCTAACAGATCACCGACCATTAGAAAGAATTTTCGGGGAAGACCGACAAACACCTAAGATAGCGAGTAATAGATTATTACGCTGGGCGATTATTTTAAATAGCTATCATTACACTATCATTTATCAAAAAGGTAAAGATAACGCAGCTGCAGACGTTCTTTCACGATTACCTCTCAATAACGATGAATGTTCTGAAAGAGAAAACATAGGAATGGCAAAACGAGGACATTTACTGAGAGTACGATTATGACAATTAGCAGTCAAACGGAGGACACTAAAAGAAGAAACCAGCAAGGAAGAAATTTTTAGAAAAATTTCCAGATTTGTACAACAACATTGGCCCGACAAGAAAAATCTTCCGACTGAATTACATACTTTTTTCGAGAAGAGGGAGGAGCTATCTATAGAAGAAGGATTGTTGCTATGGAAAGGAAGAATTTATATCCTCTCGACGTTACGATAAGAAGTGCTACGAACGTTGCACGATGGACACCTTGGGATTACTGGAATGCAGTGAATGGCTAGATGTCATGTTTACTGGCCAAATGTAGATGAGGACAGCATAAACTTTTCAAAGAGATGTACATTTTGCCAACAGTAAAGGAAGAGTGATCATAAAGTTCCATTGTACCCTAGGGGGATACTACCAGAACTTTGGGCACGTTTATATATCGATTTTGCAGGACCATTTGAGGGACGAATGTTTCTAATTGTGATAGATGCATATTCGCGATGGCTGGAAGTGGTACCAATGAAGAACATCACTACAAGAAGTACAGTAAAGGCGTTACGAGAAATACTCGCGCGATTTGGACTTCCTACAAGTACTGTTTCCGACAATGGACCGGAATTAGTGTCTGATGAATTTGAACAGTTTTGTCGTGAAAATGGAATAAATCACATAAAGGTGACACCGTATCATCCGAAGTCAAACGGTTTAGCGGAGCGTGGGGTGCGCACTTTTAAAGATCGCATGAGCGCCAGTGATCCGAACCAAGACTTAAACGATAGGTTATGGTTGCGTACAGCAACACTATTCACAGTTCAACAAATCGTACGCCTAGTGAATTGCTGTTATCAAAACGACTACGAAATTGGTTTGATACATTACGACCAGATGTGACGCAAAACATGGAAATAGCGATCGAAAAATAGAAGGATTATTATGACAGGAAAACCAAGGTGAAACCCTGTTTGGGTCGACAACCCATTAGGAAAAGGATCTAGTCCGGGTAGAATTTTGGAGAAAAATGGATCGTGTTCATATTTAGTAGAAATAAATGGCACGCCGAAAAGAAAACATGCCGATCAACTACGCCAGAACAAAGACCAGGATTTGGAAGTTCCAGCGGAACCATGTGTTGCATTTCAATGCTAACAACCTGAAGAAGTATCTACGGCATCAGCCTTGGATGAGTCCGACATTACAATAGAACCTTGTGCTACACCACAGAAGATAGTAGAGACAGAAATGACGGAGTCGCCGGTTGGAAGCAGCCAAACAACTCCTAGAAGAAACCCTCCTAAAAACCGACAGCTACCTGCCAGGTATAAAGATTAGTTTAATCACCTCGTTTGTTTCTTTTTAGTTGGGGAGGAATGTGATATGGTCAACAAGAGAACGCGACGTCGGTCTGGCGGATTTCAGCCGTATTTGCGTAGGTCTAAAAAGGGAATACGTGACGACGGGAAGATTCGAGAAAAGAGTTTTCGTACAGCCACGATCGAGTGCGGAACAAACCTCGAAAGACGTACGCTCGTTGTCGCAAATTTTCTATATTTTGTATTACGTTAATAATTAAACAAGAGTAACATTCGAATAAATAGTGTCAATAATCACATACGTGTTTATAACGATAAACGAACCCAACAATACTACAGACTGTAGAAAGCGCTACAAGCGCCAATTCAACTTGACTCGGCATTACTTGTTCGAAGGCGTAACTAAATCAGACCCATAGACCATATACCTATCAGACCATGAGTACGGAAAGTATTTCCAGTTTGTAACCAACCTCAATCAACATCAGTATTGATTAGATGGATTTTTGACGAAGCTCGTTTTTTTTGCAATGTAATACTTGCTCAAAAAACAATATTGTTCTTTTTTATTAAACTGAGTTAATCTAAAATCAATTCTTCATTTACCAACGTGATCTGAATCTCCTCTACGGTTTTTCCTATAATTTACTTCCAATAATTCTAAATTCAAATAACTAAATTAATAAATAATTTGAATAACCGTACCAATAGCTAAAAACACAAAGGAAACTATTCCATATAATAAATCCCGACACAATCCCGTTCCTTTCTATTATAACCATCCGGTGGGCGCTCCTACGGCAAATGGCCGCATATTGAATTTTTCTATTCCTGTTTCTCATTGTTTCAAATATACACACTTAATATGTCTAGGTATTCGTTCTCGAGACAACACATCTTCATCTCCAATATAGCAACCGGTTCGCACGAAAACTGTTCAGTCACAGTTTGCTTTTCATTAGAAATGTATCGGGTTTCCGGTGCGATTACCGCGACGCGCCCTGTGATGTAAGTATCTTTTGCTTTATTATTTTTTAAGATAAAATTTTGATGTCATCGGATTTGTAGTTTCCGAGATATTTCGACCAGTTCACTTCGGTGGGACACCTATATATATATATATATATATATATATATATACAGAGTGGGCCACTGAAAACAGTAAACGCAAGTTTTGGCCACTCAACATCAATTTTGCGAAAAACGCTCGAACACGTCAATTTTATTATGAAGGGGGATACCGGAATGGATTAGTACTATTTGCATAACTCCAACCCTAAGATAGGGGTAGATTGCACCCCAAACATTTTAAATTGAAAGGGGTGTCAAACTCTACACAGTTTTAAAGGCCTTTCAAATCTCTTTTCAGCAGTCTTTTTATTTTTGAAATCCGATCATTAATTCCAGAGAAAAAGACTTCTAAAGTTTTATGAAGTAGCCTTAGTGACACGTCATAGTAGGCAGTTGACGTGTTAAACTAACTAACTCTAGCTAACTCTAACTAGCTCTAACTAATTCTAGCTAACTGTAACTAACTCTAGCTAACCCTAGCTTACTCTAACTAACTATAGCTAACTCAAACTAACTCTAGCTAATTCTAGCTAACCCAACCCAACTATAATAGAGTTAACTAGAATTAGCTAGAGCTAGTTAGAGTTAGCTAGAGTTAGTTACAGTTAGCTAGAATTAGCTAGAGCTAATTAGAGTTAGCTAGAGTTAACTAGGATTAGCTAGAGTTAGTTAGAGTAAGCTAGAGTTAGCTAGAGTTAGTTAGAGTAAGCTAGAGTTAGTTAGAGTTAGCTAAAGTTAATTAGTTTAACACGTCAACTGCCTACTATGACGTGTCACTAAGGCTATTTGATAAAACTTTAGAAGTCTTTTTCTCTGGAATTAATGATCGGATTTCAAAAATAAAAAGACTGCTGAAAAGAGATTTGAAAGGCCTTTAAAACTGTGTAGAGTTTGACACCCCTTTCAATTTAAAATGTTTGGGGTGCAATCTACCCCTACCTTAGGGTTGGAGTTATGCAAATAGTAATAATCCATTCCGATATCCCCTTTCATAATAAAATTGACGTGTTCGAGCGTTTTTCGCAAAATTGATGTTAAGTGGCCAAAACTTGCGTTTACTGTTTTCAGTGGCCCACTCTGTATATATAGGGTTTCTCACGCAACTGGTTCGTTTGAAATTTATGAAGTTCCACTACTAGTAGATTTTTGAGATTTTGTCAGTAGAGGTTGTTCATTCGGATCTTTCGATTTAAAATATTTTCAAGATGGCCGCCACTTCCGGTAGACCGGAAGTAGGATATAACTTCGTTATTTTAAATAGAATGGTATAATTTTTATTGCACATTTTAATTCTACGTACAAAAATAAGTAAACTTTGATATGGGTTGTTGGTACTTATTGCGTTTCGTTTTCGAGTTATTTTGATTTTAAGATTTTTCTGACAATTTTCAACCTGTTCTTTAAAACCACATTTCTCAGTCCCTGTTCAAGCAAGAAAATTGATAACTAGTACGATTACTCTCCAGACATTGCCAAATAAAACGCCACTACCTCCGCCCCTCTTTAATATACAGACTGGTCACAAAGAGAGTTACCGTTCTTCCATATTCAATTGCAAAAAAAGTCAAAAATTTTAAACGGAACACCCCATATTTTATTAGCCTATCCGATAAAGAATTTAATTCTCTATAAATTCGCAATACATGTCCCTATACCCATCGGTTAAGGTTTCCAAGATATAAGGGAATTTGTCAAAATTGCGTATAAAATGTCAGAAATTTTTCCGTTTTATTTTGTAGTAGGCTATGGAACTTGATCGATTTTTTTGCTTGACACGATAGGGAATTACTTCTCTACCAACCTTCAATACACTTCCCTATACCTATCGATTAAAGTTTTAAAGATATAAGGGAATTTATCAAAAAACTGTTCAAATTTCGTGGCCTACTAATAAAGAAAAACTTTTTCTGACATATTACGCGCAAATGTTATAAATTCGCTTATATTTTCAAAACTTTAACCAATAGGTATAGAGAAATATATTGAAGATTGGTAAAGAATTAAATTTTCTATTATATCAAGCGAAAAAACTGTTCAAGTTTCATAGCCTACTAATAAAAACAAGACCTCTTCTGACATTTTACACGCGATTTTGTCAAATTCCTTTATATCTTGGAAACTTTAATCGATAGGTATAGGGACATGTATTACAAATTTGTAGAGAATTAAATTCTCTATCGGATAGGCTAATAAAATATGGGGTGTTCCATTTAAAATTTTCGACTTTTTTGCAATTGAATATGGAAGAGCGGTAATTCTCTTTATGACCACTCTGTATGTGAAAGAGAGGTAGGAGTAGTTGGGTTCTATTTGGCAATGTCTGGAGAGTAAACGTACCAGTTCTTCACTTTCTTACTTGAACAATGACTGAGAAATGTGGTTTTAAACATCATGTTAAAAATTGTCAAAAAAATCTTAAAATCAAAATAACTCGAAAACAAAAAGTGATAAGTACCGACAACCCTTATGAAAGTTTACTTATGTTTGTACGTAGAATTAAGATACGCAATAAAAATTATACCATTCCATTTAAAATAACGAAGTTGTATCCTACTTCCGGTCGACCGGAAGTGGCAGCCATCTTGAAAATATTTTAAATCGAAAGATCCGAATGAACAACCCCTACTGACAAAATCTCAAAAATCTACTAGTAGTGGACCTCATAAAGTTCTAACGAACCAGTTGCGTGATATATATATATATATATATATATATATATATATATATATATATATATATATATATATATATATATATGTATATAATATATGTATTATAGGGGAAGGTGGGTATGTTAGGGACACTTTTTATAATCCATTTAATTGTGGCCATACCAGCAACATAAAAATTTTAAAATTTATACCATCGAATAGCTTACTATTTATACTATATTTTGGTACTTATTTGATGTCATTTTTTCTAATGGTTAGAGTTTTGTTGCAGTAGAAGTGATCATTTGTACTTTTGTCCCAAACGTACCTTGGGATGGTATGTATGGGACAGTCACAAAATGACGGAAACATAATTGATTTCTTCATCTTCTTCCGTCTCTAATTTCTTTTTACGCTGTGTTTAACCTTCTCTTCCCTTTTTCGAAATTTTTCATTCTTGATTTTTAATGTTTCTTCTATTAACAGTTTTTCGGGTGTGCTTGTTAATATCTTTGTAATATCTTTATAAATTGTAACTGTTTTGCACGGGTTATTCAAGAACCAATTACCAAGAACCGATTATGTATATAGGAGGTATATCTGGGACGTCCCAAGTATTCCTTTCTTTCAATGTCCCAAACATACCTCATTGTAGTTTGTCTACATTTTATTTTTTTAAAATTTTAGTATAGGACACAAATAAAAACAGCAAGGTGTATTGATCAAAAACAGTTTGTAGACTTCACCAATAATAATTTATTAAGTTTTGCAAATAAACATAGTTATAACCAGTACTTATCTGATGCACCCGATTTTTACTTTGAAACAACATAAACGCAAACGTCCAATTTTTAAGGTTAAAATAACTGACTGCATTTCAAGTTTCGACGATGTAGCACTGTAGGTAGCACTAGTAAATTTAAAGTATGAGAACGAGGTAAATTCAAACAAGTTTTCGGTTTGGATCAATTGTCCCAAACATACCACCGTCCCAAACATACCCACCTTCCCCTATCTATTAAAACTATACAGGGTGTTCCGTAATGACATGCGAATATTGAAGGGGGTGGTTCTACATCGAAAATTAATGATAGTTTCTTATATAAACTTTGGTCCTAAAATGTTCCGTTACTAAAAAACAGGGTGTTGTATATCAATCGAAAATTTTAGCGTAAATAATTAAATGCTGCACTTATGTTTTTCGGAGTATTTCTTCGCGTCAAAGAATCATTACGAATTCGCATATATTGCAGGTCTCAGAAAAAACTTAGTCCCGAGGAGCTGAAACGAGCGTTAGAACAAGTAGTTCAGGAATTAGACGAAGAAAGATCACGGATAATAGAGAATCAACATGACTTTGGTGAGTTTCCTGATGAAGAACTTTATAGCGACTCAGAAAAAGATGAGGAAGCAATTGAGAACGACGACCATAGTAGTGATTCAGAACAATCTGCAGATGACTTGGAAGAACTCGGAGTTTCAGACGATTATCGTTTCTTTATTGGGAAAGATGACGAAACTCTCTGGATCAGTAAACCTCTTTCTTCCGGTAAAGTAAAGGCAAAAAATATTATCAAAACTTTACCAGGTCCAAAAGCAAATGCCAAGCAGACACAAGAAGAAAGTGATGCATTTAATTTGTTTATAACTTGTAGTGTATGCAATCGAGATCATGTATCAGTAACGGATGCGTACGCGAAGCGTCAGTGAGCAGTACGTGACTAGCTGTGAACGAGTGTTAAGCAATAAAAGTACGGAGTGCGTATACGTGATTTTTTATTGCAAGTAACCCTCTTGTATGTGTGGTGCCCGTTCCGTACGGGCATACATATCATTTTTGGCGACGAGAAAGGAATCGAAGCCGGGCGTGGCAAATTTTAATTTGTGTACGTGACGCGACAGAACGACGAGCCCGGAAGACGCCATAATGGCATTAATAGGAAATATCGAGGTTTTTAAATGCGGGTCGGACTTCGAGGAATACATGGAACGTATGGAATCGTTCTTTTTGTGTAATGAAGTAACCAACGAACGTAAGGTTCCTCTCTTTATTACGTTAATTGGAGCGGAGTTGTATAAGCTTTTAAAAGATTTGTGTACCCCTGCTCTACCGTCAACAAAATCATATCCAGAGTTGGTAGCGGTATTAAAGAGTCACCTTTTGTCTAAAAAAGTCGCTATAGGAGAAACTTTTAAATTCTACAACATTAATCAAGGTAGTCTTAGTGTCGGAGAATACGTCGTTAAACTCAGGAATGCGGCGAATACATGCGAGTTTGGAAGATTTTTAGAGCGTGCGTTAAGAGACAAATTCGTATGCGGGTTGTCAAATGAGAATATACAGAGAAAGCTATTAGCGGAAACAGATTTAACATTCGATAAGGTGTGTAAGATTGCATTGTCGATGGAGATTATTGCTCAAAAGACAAAAGAGCTGAGTGCTTCAACCAGTATAGGAACGGTAAACGCGCTACATGCGAACAAATCGAAATTCTGCAAAGAAAAAAATCGTGTAACCGATGCGGAAGAAAACACGAAAGCGGAGCTGTGTGTGCTGCTAAAGAGTGGAAGTGCCACAATTGTGGTAAAGAAGGTCACGTTGCAAAGTGTTGTTCCGAGAAAAAGAAAGTGAAGGTGAATGGAGTGTCAAAAAAGGAAGAAAATTAAATAGAGCCATTGGAATCAGAGAATTCAGAAGAAGAAGATTCTGTGTCAGTCGGAAAAATATTTTCAGTAAATCGCGTAAACAAAACTGAGTAGGGGAGACCGGGGACAAAAGTAACATTTTTTAGTTTTATGTCGATTATTAATTCATTTACAAGAGTTGTACAGAATTAACTTTACCTGTACACAGTACATTCATTTCTTTATTAATAAATGCAAACTTTAAACGCGATGTGCAGCGGTTTGTTTATTTACAAGATTTTTACTGCGAAATGTCAAGTGTTACTTTCATCCCATACATACAGGACGAAAGTAACATATTATGGGGATAAAAGTAACATGATTTGTATTAATGAATAGGTTATAATAACAAAATAAATTTATTCGAGAAATCAAACAAAATGTGTAACATAATTTATTCGGATAGAGTCATCGCCTTCAGGCTCCTCAATAGACCTTAACTCATTGTCGGTCTATGGAAACTTGCAGCGATCTAGAAGTTGTTTCAAATTGTCAAAGAACGTATTAACATTAGTTTTATTGAAACTGGTTGCACGTGCTAAGCTTCTGGCTTAAGAAGTACGTAAGGCTAAAGTGGGATGGCTATGTATAAAACCGGAAACCCATTCGGCTCCAGCTAATTCATTGTTATGCAGCGTTTCTGGCAGTTTTTATCATATGCGACAGGTAATTGGTAAGCTAACTTTCTGACCTCTTGAGGACGAGGTCCATAATATAAATTTGCCGAATCAACAATACATTAGGTTGGGGAAAAAGGTATCCATTATTGTTAAGTGAACTAGATCGAAAAAATAATGGATTTCTTTTTCCCCAACCTAATATTTCTCAAAATTTTTTTCTTCTTCTTCAGTAAAAACGCGTCTCACACTACGATATCCCACTATTGCCGATGTGTCGCCTGCTTTTATTTGTTTATATATCTTGATAAGGTAAAATATTAAATTATTACTTAAATTACTTAAATTATTTGTTAAATGTTCTGCTGCTGCATTTTCATAAATTATTATGTCTGCTGTCCCCCTAGTAGTTTTTCTAATACGTGTACGAGGCACTCAACAAAGTTAAACTTGAAAATTAAACATAATATTGTAATCGGAATTTGTTGTGGACGTAAGTAACATGTTACTTTCGTCCTCGAAGTACTTCGTTACTTTTGTCCCCAAACACGTATTTAAGGACAAAAAATTTACAGCTCCATTGTACTATATCCGACAAGTTTCCAAATTTATAAATTAATAAAGTAGACATTCAAGAAACGAACTGACAATATTTGAATCTATTATCAATAAAATTTATGATGTTTCTTTATATAAAAATAAAAGCAGACATACATACTTTAGTCGCTTTGAAACACAAATTATGACATACAACTACCAGATAGCACGATGGCCGCATGTCACTTTATTATTTTTATGGAGACACAAATACACAACTATTAGCGAAGAGTAAACCTCTTAAAAGCATACGTGCAAATTAGAAAAAGCGTTGTTACTTTCATGACGTGTTACTTTTGACCCCGGTTTCCCCTATATTAAAGCTCAAATAGGTAAGAAGCAGCTAAAAATGGAAATAGACAGTGGCGCATCAGTTAGTGTAATATCGAAGGATCTTTATGATCATTATTTACTAGGTGTTAAATTGTTACCTACGAAAAGTAAGTTAGAGCATGCGGGGGGTAAACAACTAAAAGTATTAGGTAAAGTAATTGTAAATCCAATAGTAAATAAGACAAGTTTTGTAAACTTACCGTTGATTGTCATAGAAAATAAACCGCAGACGTTATTATTAGGTCGTGATTGGTTAGACAAGATAAAACCTCAGTGGCGACAGTTATTTCAAAATGTGTGTTGTATTAGCCCTCCGTTACTCACGCGGTGTCTATGGGACGCCAGTACATCTATTAGTCACGTTATCTTCTGAATCGAGGTAGATGAAGACTTCCCCGACCTTCTACCTTCCGCACTCGGTCAGACGATTGGTGAGAAAGAGCTGCGGCATTTTCTGTCTGCATGATGAGGAGTTAGCAGTCATTATATATGCTGTAAGTTTCTCAAACGCCACGTGAGTACTGGTGTTGCAATATTGCTGATAAGAATTTACAAAAACGGTGTTAGTGAAATAAGTGGTGTTTCTGGAAGCAATATAAGGTGAGTCTTAGCCACAAAAGTATTTAGGATGTAAAATTAATATTTTATGTTTAGCTATAGATAAACATATTTATTATAGATGGATCGTAAAAGGCGTTACAATCCATTAGATGAAAACGATGCCGAAATTTTGCGCAGACTTGCAATGGAGTCAGGCGAGGATGCATTATAAGAGGGAAATGATAGCAGTGACGGTGAAGAAGACTACCTGGAGGAAGAAGCAGAGAGTACAGACACAGCAAGAAATGTCTAGTGGAGATGAAGACGAAGATTTAAAGCAAACAGGCAAATTTGTATTTGGCAAAGACAATAAAACTAATTTGGACTGATCAATTTAGGGGATATTTGGGTTTAAAATTTCTCGGTAGTGTAATACCGAGTAGTAATACATTTGTAATTAGTGTAATACATTTAACAAAATCTAGTAATGCACCAAACTTTAAACTTAATGATTATTGTGATAATGGCAATAAATTAAGTAGGGACAGTAGCATTAAGGATTGTGAATCTAATATCAATACTTCTAAGCGTACACGTGTAACAGAGATTCCTTCTAAATTAAAGGATTATATTTTGTATTAAAGAAAGGAAGGTGTTGCGAATTAGGTTTAAGATGAAGTGACGACATTATAATCTTTTCAACAAGCTTATAAGAACATATAGCTACTCTAAAAAGGTTTTCTGAAAACTAGAAGAAGCAGGACTAACATTGCTAGGACATGTAGTGACACAAGAAGGAATCAAACCAAAATCCCCGTTCCCAAAACAGCCAAAGAAGTAAAATCCTTCCTAGGTCTCGTAGGTTACCACCGGAAATTCATAAACAATTTCGAACGCCTCACTAAACCACTAACAAAATGCCTAGAGAAGAACGTAAAGATACAACATACTCCCGACTTTATAAAAAGCATCGAAACCTACAAAAACATACTAATGAACGACCCCATCTTGCAATATCCAGACTTCTCAAAACTATTTAACGTAACAACAGACGCCTCTAATTACGCAATCGGGGCTACACTTTCCCAAGGACCATTCGGCAAAGATCTACCGATAGCATACGCTAGCGGGACTTTAAACCCAGCAGCATGTAACTACAGCACCATAGAGAAGGAGTTACTAGCAATAATATTCGCCGTAAAAGACTTCCGACCTTACCTCTATGGAACGAAATTTAACATCATCAGTGACCATAAACCTTTACGATGGTTATTCTCGGTAAAGGAGCCCAATTAAAAATTAGTAACATAGAGCCTCCAACTAGAAGAATACAACTACAAGATCGTATATAAAAAGGGACTCTTCAACACAAATGCTGACGCATTTTCTCGAATAGAAGTCAACACAATCGACACAGACAGACAATCGATCACAGCCAAGAAAGAAACGAGGAGAGTAGGACCTCAGATACCGCACTCGTGCCTGGAAGATCCTATCCTAGAAGTACCGTACACAGAAAGCCCCTCAATGTACACACCCATGAGATAATGATTGGAAAATCACCATCCAGAGAATTGCAAACTCAATTCAAGAAAAAAATTCTCAAAAACCAGAAATAATTGGTACATCAACGAAAAATTCCTGGATGACGAAAACAAATTCGACAAAATTTTCACACAATTGGTAATTGGTAATTTACCAATTGGTAATTTGGTAATTTTGTTTTGAAACTCGTACAGTAATATTGTATTTTTATAAAACAAGCGAGTCCTGCAGAATCTCACGAATTTCTGAAATATAGTTATCAAATATAAATAAATGTATATAAAATATAGTTGTAGGTAAGACCCATTACCAAATTTAGTAAAAATCTAACCATTAAATTTACGTCTATCAAGTTTATTTTCACACGCATATATTTGGTTAACTGGCAAATTGACCCGCTACGCATACTTGATAATAAATATACTTAATAATAAATGTTCTTGACAACACAATGTTGTATTTTTTTTTAATACAAACCATACTTTATTATGGTGTTATTGAAGAGAGATTTTTAGCTTTCCGATGATTTATCGCACGTATGGTGTAATTCTGAAAAATCAGTGCTATTTTTCAATTAAAAAAATTTTCAAAAAAAAATTGATTATAGTAGGCGGATGACAACTACCCACTTATTGTTAGTTACCATAGCAACGTGTGTTTACTTCTCCTGTAACAGAAATCGTGACAGAGTTTTCGTGTTTTTGTTGTTTAGTTGTAGTAAAGTAAAAAAAACAAAGCACTAAAATGGAATTCAGCAATTTTGAGAAATAGGACATGTTGGAATGTTTTATTCTCAATAATAACAATACTGCTGCATGTGACACATATTTCAACTACTACCCAGAACGAAGGCAACCGCATAAGTCTGCTTTTAATCGATTGACGAGAAATACCATAAATTATGGGTGTTTTAAGAAAACAAGATCAAAAAAGTATAACATACAAAATGCTGCACACATCGCTATTGATGTAATTGGAGCCGTTATTGCAAATCCATCGGCATCCAGTCGCCAAATTGAAGCGGATTCGGGAATTTCTAGACGACGTGTTCTCACCATATTAAAGAAAAATAAATTTAAACCTTATTTAATACGTTGAGCCCGGCGCCAAATATGCTGTCCTTTTCGTTCAGCCGGCAGCCGGCGAGGGATTGTGATTGTTCGTTTACCTCCTTCGTATTTACGTATTTACCGCACCGAGCCTGACTGCGGCCCTTCGACACGTTTTTACGCCTTTAAGGTATCATTCCGAAGAGAACCGCAGACTACAAACCGTAACTGCCGACCGCAACGGCAGGCCGCAGTTAACACTGACTGGTTTCCATAGTCACTTATGAAACATATTCTGAACACGGCGTCATTACCATCTTCGGTTGTAGTCTGCCGTCGTTGCTGTCGCCACTACCGCTCTAGAACCAGTAGTGTCGCCGACTGCATGTTTACTACGTCTACTTTATTTTATTGAAAAATTAGTTTTACAGCGATTGAAGAGGAAAAATTAGTAAATTTTGTATCAAGACATCCTTTTATCTATGATGCTGCCCATGCAGATTATCGTAATGTTTTAATGAAAGATAACATTTGGGAAACAATTGGAAAGGAACTTAATAAAAATAGTAAGTATTTTAGGTTATAATTTTATTTGTAAAGGATAAATTGTTAATGTTTCTGTTTTCATTTTATTGTTCCATTACGAAATACTGTCTTGCCGTGGCACTGCACCATATTCGCTGTAAAAAAAATCTTTTAGTTTGTCTCTGATGTCAAATCCCTCTCTGCTACAAAATCCACCAAAGCGGCTAAAGTTTACCATAAAGTTGACTGGTGTCTTCATTAACTTCATTAAAAACTAGAAAATTATTCTCCTCAAGATAACCATCACGAAGTAGGTTGTGTAAACAGCATGCTGTTAAAATCAAGTCGTCAACCACATCCGGTGCTACAGCAATAGGTGTATAAATCACTCTAAATATTTGACTTAATAACCCAAAAGCGTTTTCTGTCACTCGACGACCACGACATAATCTTGTAGCGGTTTTATTTTTCGTCTTCAATTAAATTTAAAATTATTTGGTTTGGGCCATCTGTTGGGAACTGTCATTTTTAGATCTCCTGGTTTTGTTGTGCAATACAGGATATTGGTTGGTTTCTCAGATCAGTGCGATCGGAAGTGGTGGGGATTTGGTTCTTTCGAGTGTCGCAATTTCGCCCTCTTCGTTGTTGTACTGTGGAAAAGGACGGACCTTTTTTGGCTTGTATAAAAACTGCGTGGGTGACGAAGATTCTAGAAGCGTCTCGTTGATATTTGGGAGATCTTCTAAATCGCAATTTGGCGGATCAACTTCGAACACCACAAATTTAGTGCAGTTATTGTGAATTAACGGATTGATTCCGGATTATCAGGTTTCTATCAGCCAACACTTCAAGCCGATTAACGTCGTAAGGTATGCTTTTACGCTTTGAGAGAACTAGAATCTTTTCGTTTGGATTGTTTTGTAATTCGTGTTTTCCCTAGGCTTTTTATTTTTGGATTTATTTTGGTAATTTCGTCGAAATTTTGGATTGAGAATTTACTGCGTCGCAATTTTGAGTGGATCCCCTGGCGGCCATCTTTCTCTCATCATTACATTGAACGCCGTTAGAGAGACAGGGACGGAAGTACACTTAACCGACTCCAGAGCGACGTACTTGATCGAGAGAGAGAAAGAGAAACCACTCCTGTGAAACCAGACAGAGACACCACCAACAGATAAGCCAGCGTTTTATATTTTTCTTTTATTATCGTTTTTTTTTTTTAATTTTATTTGTTATTACGGATCTTTAATCCGAATAATATTTTAACTTGTGTTATTCTAAATTTATTGAATATCATTTTACGAAACTGTTTTGTGTACCTAATCGCTCAGAGAATTTTTATCCCGATTTAAAGTTAGAAACTCATTAGAAAGTGTGATATATATTTGACAACAGCTGTTATCATTTATTTTTGTTTGTGTTCGCATTAATATTTAATTTTCAGGACATTTATTTGTTTGTTAATTCTTTGGAGCAACTGCAGCGATAGGGGTTTATTACAATTTGTATAATTTGTTTTATATTTGTATATTCAACTGGAACTTTATTTATTTTTCGTCTTTATTATTTCATTGTTTCTTTTCAATACAAGTACATTTTTAGTTCTCAAAATTGTCTTTTATTTTGTTGTTGTCCTTCGATCGTGGATTCGGACTTGCCTGATCTTAGGATAAGTGAAGGTTGGTAGGTATCGGTTTAAGTTCGTGGCGCCCTTTCATTTAACATCTGAACCCCTCCCTTCTCCACAGAGTGAATCGGAGCCCGGTCCTATCAACGGTTGTTTTGGCTTTTGAGACGAACTTAATTATTATTTCTTTTTAACTTGAGTTTTGCGCTACAATCTATAGTTATAAATTTGTTTCTCCCGATCTAATCTTGCAACTTTCTTGGAATAGGGTTTCATCACATAACCACTGTTATGTGATGAAATTTTTGATCTTTAAATCTTTAATTCTTTGAGAGAATTTGATATTTGTCAAAATTCTAGATATCGTCCTCTGGCGGCGAAACGAATATTCATATCAAAACAGCGTAAGGAGTCGTTAGTAGACCTCAAAAAACCCTTTCCAATGAGATTAAGTTTGTTAAATTCTGTTCAGTATGACCGGAGTAATCGGCAATCGAAAATGAACATTTTCAACTAGTCCCCACCACTTTATTTTTGAAGATACGACAAAAAGTGTTTCATACATGTTAGTCGAAATTCATTTATCTTTCAAATTAATTTATTTTCAATAACCCTTAATTTTGAAGAAAATGAAAAAAATCGTGATTTTCTGTTCAGTCATTTAGGTTAAGCCCCCTAGCGGACATTTAAGAAAGATGAAAATATTTTCCAGCGACTTTTTATGGCCACTTTCCTTATAAAATTTTTTGTTTCATTAAAATAGGATGATCCGTCATTGAGATAATAGCCGGTGATCATTCTTAGTTGGCCACCCGGTACATATTTACAGGTGAGGACTGCAAAAATAAATGGAAATTTATCAGGGATGGGTATCAAAGAATTAAAACGAAAAATAAGTTGGGAACAGGTTCGGCTGCCCCAAACATTCGAAAGAAAAGAGACATCAACAGCTGTTATTTCTTGATAATGTGTCTGAACATAGATCCGCAATGTTCCAGTATTTCGACATCACCACAAATGACAATAGGAAATGAGAAGAATGTAGAATCTGAGAATATTGAAGAACAAGTTGTTGTGAACGAGTGTTCAGGATTGCAAGGTGGAAGCATGGCGAATGCTGAAATGCATAAAAGCGGTGATGAAATAACTGAAACTAACACTCAAAAACCAATTATTAAGTGCCGAAGGCGCAGTAATAATGAGGATACACTTATAAAATTATGGAAAGAGAGGGACGAAAAGAGACAAGATTTCTTAATATCAATTCTAAAAAAGAAGGAAGACGACATTGATTTATTTTGCCGCCATATCGCAGAGGTATTGAGGAATTTACCTCAAGTGCATAAGGCAGAGGGTAAGAAGAAGCTTAGCATTATTCTATGTGATTATGAAATTATGGCAGCGAGAAACAGTTTCGATCCCAGTACAACATTTACTAGCAGCAACATAATATTAACGCGAAGTTCATCCCTGTCGCAATATTCAGTATATGACTTAAACACGCCATACGCATCCCCTTCAGCAGAGTGCGCATATGAATAACAAGGGATTAGAAATACTGCACATCGTAACATAATTAATGTTCCAGAGTCTGGCCAACATGTTTGCTCTCCCACTAACAATACTGCACATCACAACATAGTTGATTCTCCAGAAACTTCAATTCTAAACTTACCTTAATGTTAGAAATAACTTTTCCTGTGCACTTATGGCATTTCAAAGAACTTTTGGTTTAATTACGTCATAAATAAAACTGATTGTGAGTACAAAATTAAACTGTTTTTTTTTAGTTAAACAACAGCATTAAACATTAAACATTTTACTTTTAAATTTTAGTGAATTATAGATAAGTTTTTAAAGGTAGTAATATTATGTTTTGCATACTCTAATTACTGATAATATGTTTTTCTAAATCGTAGGTATTCATTCTTTGAAAAACAATAATTTGTATTCATCACATACCTCGGGATTTAGAAAAAAATATTAGGTGCGTACTTATCCGCATATTAATATAGCAGATAATTAAAATATTATTAAAATAAATATATCGTATTATTTACAGACATAAGTACAAAAAAATGAGGCACACATGTGCAGCAAAGAACTGCCGGAATAAAAGTTATTTGTCAAAGTTGCGTTTCTTTGCTTTTCCCAAGGATGTAACAAGGTAATAATAAAATATTATTTTAGTTGTTACCCTAAAAAATTAAAAAAAAAGAATTCGAAAAGAAATTTAACATGGAACAGTTTATCTAAATGCAACAGTTCTGTTAAATTTGGAATTCTGATAGGTAGACATTATTTCAATAAAGATAATTCCAAATTAAAAGCGTTGAAATAGGATTTTTTGTTCTAGAGCTAGAATATGGGCATAGCATGTGGACGTGAAGATTTAATAGAAAAACTTGACGCATTACATCGAAGCTTCAGGTTGTGTGGTGCTCATTTTGAAAAGAAAATGTTTCGGAACGATCTTCAATATAGACTACAAGTCAATGCTGTGCCAACAATATTTCCATCTGGAAGGTTCATGTACATCCAAAGGACAGAGTTATTGTTTGTTGACACCCGAACAAATCCCTCTTATTTCGAAAGGAACTGTTGATAATGGTAAATGTTAAGCATTAGTGTTACTTTTTAATGAAAAAAGTTGATTTCAATCACTGGCCACTTTTGATTAACAATATTGATATTTTACCAAAGCACAATGTGATCAAAAAAGACTTCATAAAATACTTACATTTCAAATCCATTTTCATTTACAGTATTAATATAATTTTACTTACAGGTGATAACCAGTAGTGTCTCAGTGTTGCTACAACAGAAGTCACGTCCGAAATTCAACCAAAAGTAAACATTGTTCAAGACATCAGTATTAGCTTAGGTAACGACATAATTATTACTGTCTTGGGTTTATCACGTCAAAGTTTCTGTGCATACGTTGTCATTAAAATCCATTCAAATTTTCTAGATAACCCAATTTTTACGGCATCAGAAATTAATATCCCTGGAGACGATGAAAATTCAATGAGTAGCAGTAGCGAAGCATACGAATAAAAATGAAATTAAACGTTTGTTTGGGCTAATAATATGGATGAGAATGGTGAAACTTCCATCCTTACGTTTGTATTGGTCTAAGAATAAATTATTTTGTCAAACATTTCCGCGAACAGTAATGAGTAGAGACAGATTTGAAATACTCATAACAATGCTACATTTCGCAGATAATGAAGCGGTTGACGCGTCTAATCGTCTAGCAAAAATTCAATTTATGACAGACAAACTAAATAAAAATTTTCAAAAATATGACCCACCTGAGGTATTATGCATTGATGAATCGTTGATCCCATTCCGCGGGCGAATCATATTCCGACAATATTTAAAACAAAAAAAAAACATAAATACGGCATAAAAATATTTAAATTATGCTGTAATCGCGGATACACATACAGATCTGGAAATTTAGGTTTAGGACATAGGAAAATAATGCGTGCAACAGCGACGCATATAGAAAGTAGATTAGATAAACAAAGAGCGATATAACTGTTTAACCACGCCTTTTCCGATCCGGCCCTAGTCGCCCAACCAACCACCTTCTTCCCACGAACTGTCCAACTGACAGTTTGACAGTCTGACGTGGTTAAACAGTTATATCGCTCTTTGTTTATCTAATCTACTTCCTATATGCGTCGCTGTTGCACGCATTATTTTCCTATGTCCTGAACCGAAATTTCCAGATCTGTATAATTTTCATGTGTACAGTGGAAAAGCTCTGGACAAGTAGAATACAACCCCATCAAATATTGCAATTTCCTTATTCAAAAATTTATTTCATAAAGGTCATCCGTTGTGTACAGACAACTAGTACACCAGTGTCGATTTGGCAAATAAGCTAATACGCAAAAACACATATCTAATGGGTACACTTCGCACAAACCGTAAAGGAAATCCATCTGAAGTAATAAATACTAAATTGAAACACGGAGAAATTATCGCCAAAGATCACAATCAGGGTATCACAGTCTTGAAATGGAAGGACAAGAGAGATATTTTGGTCCTATCCACAAAACATTCAAGCGATATGACAACTGTGAAAACAAAAAGAGGATTTATGCAAAAATCAAAAATTGTGGCTGCATATAATGCAGCAAAGGCTAGTATTGATTTGTCAGATCAAATGAGCGCATATAGCAGTTCCTTGAGAAGAACTTTGAAGTGGTACAGGAGCTATTTCTTCAATTGAGCTATTTTTAAATACCGCTGTTATAAATGCCTAGTTTATGTATCAAGAAGTGACAGGAAAAAAAAAATATCAGTCACGGCATTTCACAGACAATTGACGGATGAACTCACACGGCGACTAGATGAGGAAACTTCAATCCAACGTGACAAAATTATTCATAAATTATATAAAAAGGAAGGAAACGTACATAAAGTCAGAAAGTATTGTTCGAAGTGTTATGATAACAATTCACAACTATTTGGACGAAAGACAGCTACAAGTATTACCAAAAAAGTTGTTACATATTATAATATGTGTAAAGATAAACCGCATTTTTGTTTAGAATGTTTCAATAAATTTCATTAAAATTATATTTGATCACATTTCATTGAGACTAATTTTATTTTTTAATTTTAATATTATCGGTCCCACGGACCGATGCCAACCAAACGAAAATTCTAGTACTGGTCGTCAGGGACCGAGGCTGACCACACGGAAAGTTCGCTGCCAGTCCTTAGGAACCGGCGCCGGCCACACGGAAAGTTCGCTACCGGTCCCCAGGGACCGGCGCCGGCCACACGGAAAGTTCGCTACCGGTCCCCAGGGACCGGCGCCGGCCACAGTGTGTTAACAAGAAAACGGCAAAAGCTTTCAGAAGGTGATTGTCAACGTCGCGACGTCTAGAGTTTTGCGTGTGGTTTCAACATCAATATTTACAAGATCTATCGTAAATAATGCCGGTATTTTTAATCAGCATAATCTCCATTACTGGTCTGATAGGAACCCACATCCAAATGTTGACGTTCAAAGGCAAGGATGATTTGGTTTCAGCGTCTTGTGCGCAATTCTTGGGAATCATATTTTAACATACCAAATTTACGAAAGCAAGTTAAATAGTGAAAGATACCAAATTTTATATGAAAATTAAAATTATTAATTATATGAAAATTCATTAATAATTTTATAGACGAAATTCCACTAATAGAAAGACACTAATATTATTTTCAACAAGACGGAGCCCCCACATAATACCAGAGCTATTTCTGAGGTTTTAAATGTAAATTTCGGAGATAAGGTGATTGCCACAAATGGACTCGTAAGATGACCAGTTCGTTCCCCCGGTATGACTCTTTTGGGTTTTTTTTTCTGGGACCATATTAAAGATAAACTTTAGAAAGAAAACAATCAAAATATAAATGAATTAAAAGAAAATTTTGAAGAATGTATAAGATCTCTTTCGAATATACACATATTAAATGCTGTTAATAGTGCGGCAAAAAGTATCATTTCAAAAAATTTTAATTGAAAAGTAAAGCTCATCTTTCACAATTACACCATACGTGCTATTTATCATTGAAAAGCTAAAAGTATTCTCTCTTCAATAACACCATAATAAAGTATGGTTTGAATTTATAAAAATACAAGTTTGTTTTGTATCTCAAAAATTATCAAGTATATTTAAAATTTTTCAACGTCAGTGTATTCTACTTAAAAAAATGTCATAAGTTCAAAAATGAACGAAATACGAGCATTTTACTAAAACCTGAAAATTTAACTTTCTGGCTACAAATCAGAAACAAAGAAGATAGAGGGTTGGTGTTTGCGCCATTGAGTTTTTCTTGAAAAAACAAACCGAAACATAGTGCCTACTTTTTTGTATCTCTTATAGTTTCTGAGACAGCCTATAATAGCACCCAAATTTGTCCAGCTTGTACAACTATGTATTGTAAGCCAGGGTTTGAAAAACTTAGTTTTGATACCCTGAAAAATATATTCCATCAGACAAGAGCTAAGGGCATTACAAATATATCCAACGTATTCGTTTTTAATGAAATGACTATTAAAAAGAAAATTGATATGAATGGATTTGGAGTAGTAAATGTTGGTATTCCGCAAGAAGACGATGGTATGGAACCAGCTTTAGTACTAATTTTTATGGTAGTAAGCCTCACTGTAAATTGGAAACTACCTATTCTAGTTACTAGTATATTACTTCTTCATTAAAGGTTTATTAGGAAATGAGAAAGCAAATCTGGTGAGAGAAGCATTAGTACGCCTTTATGAAGTGCCGTTACAAGTGCCTTTATAACTGCCTTTACATGTGACGGGCCAAACTTGCACTTTATGAGTTTTAAACAGTTAGGGTGTGACTTTAGCGATTTAAGAAATATAAAATCCTACTTCATTCATTCTAAAACAAATGAAAAAGTCAACGCAATATTTGACGTTTGTCACATGATCAAATTGTTAAGGAATCATTTTTCTAATTTAGACATAATCATAAATTCGTCTGATGAGGAAATTTGTTGGGATTATATTGTAAAATTAGAAAAATTTCGAGAAAAGGAAGAGCTGAAGCTTGCACATAAGCTGAGGAGAGCTCATACACAATTTGAATCACAAAAAATGAAGGCATGATATATGCAAATTATGAATTTGTAATTGGATGAATATATTAATTGACATTAGTACTATATCTAGAAGCTTTTGGGTTTAGCCGTACGTCTTTTGAAAAGATAGTTGACGACTTGGATACCATGTTGCAACTAGAAACGTTAGAAACAGGAAGTTCTAAATAACGAGATTAGTTAATGGTTGATGGTCGAAAGGCGCAGGGCTAAACCCCAAAAGCTTCTAGTTCTAGTAGTAGAGTTAGTACCATTCTTAATTCATTTAACTCTGGCCGTGAAAGCCTTCGTAGTTATATAGATAACTATAGCTATACTATAAGCCTTCCCAGCAGTTTTGATAGTTACGTCACTGTTTACGTCATCACTATTTGAATTTGGATTTACCACCAACCGTTGGGTGGTAAATCGCATTAAAAAGTATTTTCATAATTAAGATATTTTAAAATACACTTTTCACAGAATATAATTTATACGACGATAAAGTGGTAAAATATGTTCACTAAAACTAAATTTCAAAATAAAACTCGTATTAAACTGAAATAAAAAGTTAATATGATTCAGCGTTTTAATATTACCCAACCTTAGTCAAACAGCTGTTTACACCATTGCCGCATATTGTCGCAAGGTTATGTTCTAGTACCTCCAACGAAAACATTAAACGCTGGACAACAGCGCGATCACGTGACCAGACGTAAGTAGTGACGTAACTGTCAAAACTGATGGGAAGGCCCTTATGTGTACAGTGAAATTCCCCTTCGCGGGCACCCCTGTTAGCGAAACGCATGCGTGATCACCACGTGAAGTGGTCAACATCTCACGACACGGGGAGTCGCGTACGGGCAGTGCACATAGTAGTGCCGGTGCGAGTTAGATTCTCTGTTATTACGTTATATTCGTTTTTATTTTTAATATATTGTTTTAAATAATACACTGAGTATTATTTTCGGCCACAACCAAATGTTAACAAAGCAGCGGAGGGATAAAGAACGTGTTTTTTTTGTGAAATTACCGGCGATTTGGATTGCAACGCAGATCCACGGTAGTGACGTCATAGAGGGTTTCTGGCAAGAAAGCCAACAGGTCTTATCTCGTCTGGCGCGACAACGGGAAGCGAGTTCCGAGAAGTCATTCGTAAGTTTTTTTTTTATTTTTGTTGCGATTATGGACAGGAACACAACAAAGATGGAACAGGAAGAACAAAAGGGCAGCGAATTTATCCAAGAGGTGATAAAACAAGCAAGTTCTTCGACGTGTAATGAATTTACGGTGGATCAAACGGGAGAAATGGACAGAACAAATAATTCAATAAAGTGGGAACGAGAATTAGTCGAAAAAGAAAGAGAATTGTTACGATGTGAGAAGGAACTATGGGAATAAGAAAAATCGATGAGTTTTGGGAATGGAAATTCTTCAGAACGACGCATACAACCACCAAACATGTACAATCCGAAAATTCTACCGGAATTCAATCCAGATGTGAGAAATTCATTGACGGCTGCGCAATAGATTACGAAGTTGGAAAATACAACCACTGTTTTCAATTGGGAGCAAGAGATATATTCAATGCAATTTCTAAGTTCGTGGATCAGCGAAATTGTGGTACGAAGGGGTACAAGGTGAGGTTAACGACTGGGTGAGTTTGAAATCAATTTTACTGCATGATTTTCCTAACTTAAATGACGAAGCTAATATTCACTTTGAGCTTAGTAAACGTAAGAAAAGATTCAGTGAATCATACGAAAACTATGCCTTTGAACTAAAAGCAATCGCGAGCAAGGGCTTGATAAGTGAAAAAGCTATCGTCAAATACGTAATTGTGTGGGTCATCTTGCGAAAGAATGTCCCAACGAAAGAAATACCAATAGAATCGAGAAACACCTGGAACCTATTGACGAATACCATAAAATTATTGAGATAAACGGTAAGAAGTTTATGGTATTTATTAACATGGGTAGTGACGTAACGGTACGAGAAATAGAGGCAAAGACAGCAAAATTGGAGTACGAACTTTCAGACGTCAGATTGGGTGGATTTGGAAGAGGAAGTTGTAAGGTAAGAGGTAAAATGGATTGTGCGATTAAGATAGATGATGTAATTGTTCGCGACACTGAAATTTTCGTTGTACCGGATTACACGCAAAACAAATCAGTAATAGTCGGCAGAAGCGTGTTAGACCGACCCGATATATCTGTCATCAAAACCCACCAGCGACTTCTAACTCAGCACACACCTAATCTCACAAGCGTAAACTCCCACAATGAATCAGCGACTGAATTTAAAGAAGAGACAGAAGAATTCAAAGGAGACGATGAAGATCCAGAAAAAGAAATCGAAAACGATGAAGCCAACACTGGAGGAATAGAGGGGGAAGAAACGACAAGCGAAGAAACGGAGGAAGATGAAAACGACGAAACTCAAGACGAAGAGGATAACTATATCTCCATCAACGAAAACGAAGAGTCTAATTTAGAGGGTGCAGATAACGACATGAATTATTCTGAGAATGAAACATTAACCGATTACGAACAACGGAAACTACGAAAATTAATTAACGAAAATAAAAAGTGTTTTGCAACCGGATTTGCAGACGTCGGGCTGACAAACGACATCGAGATGAATATCGAACTTATATCCGATACTTCCATTACATCGCGACCATACCGACTACCGTACGCGCACCGCGAAGTTGTATCGAAAACAGTGAATGAACTATTACAAGCTGGAATAATCCGTGAATCGAATTCGGCATATTCAAGTCCGGTGGTATTAGTTTCGAAGAAAACAGGCGGAGAAAGAATGTGCGTGGACTATCGTCGTTTAAACGCGGTAACGAAGAAAGAATACGTGCCGATGACGAATATAGATGAAAAACTTGACCGGTTATCGGGAAATCGATATTTTACCACGTTAGATTTCGCGAGTGGTTATTACCAAATTCCAATCGCGCGCGAATCCCAGCATCTCACAGCATTCGTGACGACCGAAGAACAATATCAGTTCATCCGAATGCCGTTTGGACTCGTTAACGCACCAAGTGTATTTAATCGTTTGATGAACGTTGTCGAAAGCGAAATCAGGCCGGGTGTCGTAATTACCTACATGGACGATATTTTAATCGCGAGTGAATCGGTAAAAGAAGGACTTGGAAAGACTAACATTAAACCTATCAAAATGTAGCTTTTTGATGAACCAAGTTCGCCCAGTCGATTTAAACGCGCCATACGTTAAATTATTATACATTACATATTTTACTACACATATTTTAAATTTATATCTTTTGCTCGGATTTTGCGACACAAATTCTTACTTATTAGCCTTGCAAGACACAAACAAAGTTTTCATATCTTCAACAAGGAAAATGACCAAAACTGTTTGCCTTAATTATTATTAATTCATCATTAATTGGAATTTACGAGACTATGTAAAACAGAGAGGATTTCATATTTACTGACATATAAATGTAGTCAGCACCATTTGGATTTATTTTTGAGTTCAATAAGGTACGCCTTTACAGTGTAAATAAATCAAACTAAATACGAAAATTTTATTTTTAAGTCTCCAAATGGCTGGAACAATAATCCGCAATGTTTAGAATTTTATCATTCATTTAAAAAATTATTATTTACGCAAAAATTCTTGGGGATGGCAATGCAAAACTGTTGAATATAACAAGGGTTCTTACGATATCAAGTGATATCAATAATGATATAATACTAACAACGTAGACTGCTGCCATGGGATTTACATTGACGATTACGTCCAAGATCATGATTATGCCTTACCTATAAATTTGGAATTGGACATCTATATAATATAGTAACTTATATAAGTGGATATGTAATTAAGATGTTACGAAGACTATTTCGCTGTGAGCAGTGCCACTTAGAACTATTATAACATGGAGTAAAGAAAATTATATGTTTCTGTAAAGAAATAAAGGTAAATTTATTACTTTGTTATAGTTCTTAAATTAAACACACAATTTTAGGAGGGTTACTCGTTCGCTCACAACCAGTAGTGAAAATATGTCTGTATACTGAAAAATATATGAGAACCCTGTTAACTACAAAAAGTATATTGTTAAGTCAATCCAATATGTTGGACAGCTTAACAAATTCAATATTTGCTAAAATGTCAAAGTTCTTTTGTTGTTTCCTACATTAGAAAATCACACCAAAAATGCAGCTATTTTAAATGAACATCCATTTATTTTAATAAAATCTATTATAAAATGTTATCTAAAGATTAGATTATTTAATTTAGCAAAAAATTATAGGGGAGGACAATGATGATTTTCAGAGAATTTTTATGGCCATGGTTTTACCACAGCAGGTAAATGTTGAGATAGAGTATGATTCAAATGACAAGACTACTTTGAATGGGGTATGTGCTCTCTTGAGTGAGATGTTGTTTAGCACAACTCCTGGGTGGAGAACCATAACTCAACGTAGCGCGGTTCAATCTGATGTTATAATCGAAATAATGTTAACGAATTTTGGTTATACAAATGACGATCCGGCTCACTCATTGCGTGTAACAGGCTTTCGAAGAAATGTTGGACAAAACCCGTGGATTGACTTGACAACTTTAGAACGCAGGAGTAGGATGGATTAATGATAGTACTAACGCCGTCTATGTTCTACCAGTCTATGAAGGATTACGTGACTATATAGATGTAAACGACATGATTGACCAATAAGCGATAAATGTTCACCAATTTATAAAGTAATATGTAGATGTTTACAAGGTGCAATTTAACAGCGAGCAAGAGTGGATCCATTATTGGCCTTTTTAGAGGGTATTAAACCGCATTGGCAGCAGTTTTTGCTTAACATATCGACATATAGTATTTTACGGTGAAACAGGGTTTCGTCTCGGAGATGCCAGACGCATGGAAATGGAGGAGCAAATTTTTGGAAATGGTTTAAATGATAATTCTAATGTTCCGCCGAGATTAAGCATTCGGGTTTCTTCGTTATATAAGTTTTTCATACGCTTACCAGAGACATTCTCTCCTTCTATGGCGGTTTTACGCCAACCGATTGCTGAGAGTTTGACTATTGCGGAATTACAACGGGTAATTCGGGTTAGACGTGATGGGTATGAAAGAAGTTATACCTCTAGAAGATGTTTAAAATTTGACTAGACTGAATATACAGGGTGTTTAAAAAATACGTTCGAATATTTGGCCCACTTATAGATCTCATCAGTACAAACAAAAAAGTCAAAATAAACATAAGTCCAAAAATCAGCCGTTTCCTAATTACAGCCTGTTTTTCAAATTAAAATAATTTACACTCAGTAGAAGTGATTCGCGTATTTATGAAGTCATCCATGGAAATAACAAAACAAATTTGGTTCGTTTCTGTTAGTGTAGTTGCCACATTTGTTGTAATTATTGTGTGTCCGTTATTGTCAGTGTTTATTGAAGTAGTTGTTGCTGTAACCCATTGTTGAAATTTTCGAATATGTCTTATACCAACGCAGAAATGGCAGACATGCATTTTATGTATGGCAAAGCCGATGGAAATGCTTGTGAGGCACGTCGCCTTTATGCCGAAGCATTCCCAAACCGGGTACTTCCGTGTGACAAACTTTTTACAAATTTACATCAACGTTTATCCGAAGTTGGATCGTTTAAATCAAGGAACGGTGATGGTGGTCGGCCTAGATCAGGTTGTACTCCCGACGCAGAACTTAACATTTTAAGACGAATTGAAGAAAATCCTGGTACTAGTACTAGAAGACTCTCTACTGAAACAAATATTAATTTTTCCCTAATTTGGAGAATTTTACGGGAGCAGCCATTGCACCCATACCATATTCAAAGGGTACAGGCTCTAGCTGTGCCTGATTATGCCGCACGACTGTAAATACGAAAATTTTATTTACAGACGAAGCTGGTTTCACGAGAAATGGCATTTTTAATTTTCATAATAGCCCTATTTGGGCCGACGAAAATCCGCATGCCGTTGTTGAATCGAATCATCAACACCGATTTGCAATCAACGTTTGGCTTGGTGACCATCTGATAGGACCTTGTTTCCTGCCTAACCGTTTGACTAGTCAATTGTACCTTGACTTTTTGCGGAATACATTACCACTGCTGTTAGAAGATGTGCCCCTCAACCACAGAATTAATATGTGGTTGATGCACGATGGAGCTCCTGCGCATTACGGAGTCTTGGTCAGAAATTATCTAAACGAAAATTACAATGGCAGGTGGATAGGGCGAGGAGGTCCAATTGCATGGCCCCCTAGATCTCCCGACCTCACTCCACTCGATTTTTGCATTTGGGGGTATTTAAAGACATTAGTTTATTCAAGTCCTGTGAATAATTTAGATGAGTTGCGAGAACGAATTGAACATGCCTGCCAGACTGTTCGTATAAATCCGGGACTCTTTGAGAAAGTGCGGTGAAATGTGTATACAAATGGAAGGAGGACATTTTAAACATCTTCTTTAAGAATCATTAATTTGTAATAATTAAAATGTATTTATACTGATATTTGAGTGTAAATTATTTTAATTTGAAAAACAGGCTGTAATTAGGAAACGGCTGATTTTTGGACTTATGTTTATTTTGACTTTTTTGTTTGTACTGATGAGATCTATAAGTGGGCCAAATATTCGAACGTATTTTTTAAACACCCTGTATAGTAGTATGAAAGTAGACTGAAAAATATAGTAGTCTCATTGAAGAAGTAAAAATTGCTAAGGCTGCTGAAAAAAAGTCCAAGAATGCACTGGCTCTTAACCACTTCGGTACGGGCGTCGACTATAGTCTACGGTCACAGATGACCCCACACAACCGGCATTCGTCGTCCGTACGCTGGCACAGCCGTCGACTATAGGCGACGCTCGGCTGAATGGGGTCATCTGTGGCCGTCGACTATAGTCGACGCCCGTACCGAAGTGGTTAAAGCATTATGATGTGTTATCTGTTCAGGGGGTAGAAAAACTGATAGTGCCTCTTAACAATGATTTAGTTGATGTAATATATTACGTCCATGACGACGAGTTGTTTAACATTCTTTAAGAACTACACACATCCACAGGTATGTTCTGTAAATAGAGTCACATATGGAGTAGGTAATTAATAAAATCACTTTTTACTTGCAAGTCATGGTGGTAGAGATCGCATGATGAAAAAAACAAACGAAAAATACAAGAACATAGTGCGTACTGAAATTTTATTGTTTATTAACTTGTGCGCTCCATGTCAAATGAAACGAAAAAGGGAAAAGAAGGGAATTGTATCAAAACCGATGATCTTCAATGATCTGAATTCCAGATGTCAAGTATATGTCAAAATATGATGAATATGCATATGATACCGCAAAATTGTGTATAGAACTGTATGGGTGGCACCCAATGACTCCAACCATGCATAAAATATTGTTGCATGGTGGACAAATAATTCAAAATTGTATACTTCCTATCGTATCGACTGAACTTCGCTAGAAAACTTTCGAGAAAGGAATGTAATTTAGATGTATTCAATAGACTTTTGTTAAGTTCAGATCCCCTAATTAGCTGCATGAGAGAAATAAAGAAACCTTGACGCAAAGCATTCCTGCCTGAAACAATAGCACTGTTGATGTCTGCCGAACCAAATAAAGAGCTGATGGAAGAATGGTTCGAAGATAAAGATGATGTTTTTAGTTACAGTTGTTATTTTGTATTTAGTGCATGATATTTTTACGTTATAATAGGCAAAAAGTATTTTTTCGTGTATTTTTTGTACTTGCCCTAAAAATTGCTATTTCCTGCAAAGAAAATGTGTAACTATGAAAATAAAGATTTGTTTTTTTAATAACGGTTTTTTACATTATATATCGTATATTTAACCAAAAAACACCCTAAAATATGTTTGGCCGCCCAATTCTTTAAAATCTACGTATGTGCAGTGTCCCTCGTATTGTTAGCGTTTACGTTATTACATTGCCGTTGTGTCGGGCAGGTACAAATATTCCCGGTCCCTAATAATCAGTACTAAGAGGAATTCCCCTAAGCTGTTTTTACCGCAATAAAACAAAGGCCGCAGTCCCCTTGTTTTATTGGGGTATAGACAAGATTTCAATACTCAGGTAAGCGAAAACCAAAAATTGTCGTTTAGTTTGTAATAGAATAACGTCGCGATCGGATGTTGCTCAGTTTGCTCGTGATTTTTATTTGGAAAGCGTAATAAAAGATGTCTCATTTAGGAAGTACTTCCAAATGTATAAAACTAGAACACTCAAATTTTGAGGAACAATTATTGAAATGATGTGACGAAGTGGGCAGTGATAACAGTGAAATTGAAAATGATTGTGATGAAGAAGTCATACACAGTGACCATGGCAGCCATTCGGAGATAGAAGGTAATAATTGTAACATGATTTTCATTGTTGAACTTCCATTTGTTCTATTATTTATTAGACGAAACTGAAAATGCTCCCGAAAATCCTGAAGTTGCACCTTCCAAGAAAAGACCCAAATATTTTTATGAGAAATGTTGTATGCCAACGGCCATACTTTATTTAATTAGATTTAATAATTAAGTATAATTATAAGTTCATTCACCTTTTCATATTTTTTACTTATTAACACGTCCGTTCCGAAAATTCCGCAATCACCGCATAAATTCTTCTTTGTTCTTTCATTCATAACTTTACTCATTTCATGTTAAATTCATTATTTTGTTTATACGATTATTTGTATAAAAATCACGTACGATGTTTCGTCTTCCATAACATTCTTTCGATCTTTTGGCGTTTAGAGATGAATTGATTTAATCTTTTTATTGGTTGTTCGTGACATTAGAAAAGATCCTCATTGGTTGTAAGACATGAGGAAACACCGTACCACTTTTTCGCATAAAAGGAATAGCAGCCGCAAAAGAAGAGAGACTAAAGTCATACTTCATGTAGTTGATATTAATTAGGTTAGAGTAAGTTAGTTAGTGCGCGACACCGACACCTGTAAAAGTTGGTTAGGTGAATAAAACACTTGGAAAACATTTAACATCTTTTATTTGACAACAACCCACAACAGAAAAATAGATTCAAGTGTTCAAGTAAACCATATACTTTTGGAATAGGGCGACCTCGTCAACATAACATTATTATTAGGTTACCTGGATTACTCCAAGCAGCTCAAATAGGAAATAAACCTGACCCTATAACGATATGGAAATTATTATTCTGCGATAACATTGTGACAACAATTTTACAATGGACCAACAAAAAAATTGAGGAGCATCAAAGAAAATATAGCAATAAAAACTCTGCAACTGTTCAAGTTTTGGATAGAATATAATTGGAAGCTTTCTTTGGACTTCTCATCTTTACGTCTATATTCAAATCAAATCATGAAGGCATAAATACACCGAATGGTGTGTTTATGATTTTTAACATTGTATTAGACGCTGGACACGTCCCTGAGGATGAAGTGTAGACTTCGAAACATGTAGGACTTAAATAAAATATAATATATCCAGATCCAACACGGGAAAAAAATCCTTTTTTCTTGTCACCATCATACACATAAATACACCCTTTCTGCAACTGATGGCACAGGCAAAGAAATCATCAAATATGTTATGAGCAAAGAGAGATTTGCATTAATATTAGCATGCCTTACATTTGATGATCCACAAGACAGGATTAAGAGAAATTGAACAATCCAGCTGCAGCAATAACAGAAATATTTGATACATTTTCAAACAACTGTCAAAAAATACTTTTCTATAGGTGCCAACGCATGTATAGATGAGATGTTGGTACGCTTTAGAGGACGATGCAAATTTAAAATGTATATGCCAACAAACCTGTAAAATACGGTATTGAAGTCATGTGTTGCACAGACGCCAGAAGTGGTTACTTTTATAATGGGTATATATATAAGGGAAAAGATTCGGACAGCAAAGGACTTTCAGCTGAAGAAAAAAATATGGAAAACCTACACAATGAGTTCTAAGACTTACTCAATCCTTATATAAAACCAACAGAAACCTAACATTTGACAACTGGTTCACGTCATTAAAACTTGCAACTCTTCTCAGAGACAGAGGTCTCACTTGTGTAGGTACACTGAACGCAACAAAAGAGAAATACCACCGGAATTTCAACCTAACAAAAGACAACAAATTGCCAATACATTGTACGGATTTACAAGAGATATTACTCTTCTCTCTTACTGCACAAAGCGGAATAAATCTGTCATATTATTGTCGTCAATGCACCATAATAATAAATCTGAAAATAGAGAAAGCGGCAAACCAAATATTGTCGACTATTATAAATCTACGAAAGGACTTGATTATCTCGACGAAAAATGTTCTAAATTTTCGTGTGGTAGACGCACACGTATATGGCCCATAGCTATTTTTTTTTCGATTGATGGACATCAGTTGTGTAAATTCATTCATAATTCATCAAGCGTGCAAAGATAGGGAAGATATTGAAAGATCGGAATTTATGAAGAAGCTTGCATTTCAGCTAGTCAGTCCTCACTTACAAAGACGCGCAAGAAATCCGTATGTTACGCGGAAGATAAAACTAACTATATCCGAAATCATTGGAGTAGAAGCTACAGATCACCAACAAAAACTGAAAAATTAGAGAAGAGGAAGACTTGTTTTGTATGCCCTTATCAAAAGAGAAGAAGGACTGCCTATGTATGTTATGGTTGCCAACAACCAATTTGATTCGAATGTTCGAAAAAAATGTATGCTAATTGTCCGCAATAACACTTTGCACGCTTCGTTAATTTAAAATGTATATAAAAAATATGTTGTAACTTTCTTTTATAGACAAATTTGAAATAAATATATTAACCAATTTAGTTAAAAAAAGTGAGTATTTATTTATAAATAATATTTAATTAAAGATCAGCAAAACCACTCATTTTCTGATATACTATCGTGTATTTGAGATATTATTCGGTTATTAAACACTACCCATGGTTATTATTAGAAAAGTTGACAGAAGACAAGCCTAAAAACTAGATTTTACTGCAAAGAGAAGCAATTTTGAAAAACAGCTTAAGTTTGATAATTTTAAAAATTGCCGTCTGGGAAACGCATCGTTAGTGAATACGCTACAAAAGTCAGATGTTAGTAGTTAACGGTCAATCCCGTTCAATTTTTACTTTTCCTTTTATTTAATTTCATTTGTTACTGCATTAAACACTTCTTTTATTTTGGCAAAAATTCATTTCCTAATCATCCTAATCCTTTGGATTTCCGGCGTAGTAATCTCGGAAGTCCCCTTAACCAGAGGTGAGCTATAGGGGGCTCGCAGGGACTCGTGCGATCCTTTTGTTAAATTATTAGGTGATTTGCGAGCCCCTTGTTATTTCAAGTTTTGTGTTCTCTTTTTTATAATTTGTTACTCAATTTAATATTGTGCAAATTAATAGGCGCTTTAACGTTTGATGAAATGGCCATACGTCAATACATAGATTACTTTTCAAATAAATTTGTAGGATATGTGGATTTAGGAAATGATATACAATGTGATAATACAAAAGTCGCTAAAGAGGCATTAGTTTTTTGTGTAGTGTGCATCAATCAATCTTGGAAATTACCGGTGGCCTATTATTTAATAAATGGTATAAGTACTGAACAGAAGCTTAATTTAACATTATCATGCTTAACTGCTATTCACCAAACTGGAATGCTTATTATATCATTAACTTATGTTCGAATATAATTATGTTGGAGAAACTTGGTTGTATTTTTTTTTTATTATGCGAAAAAACCATTTCAGACTTCATTTAATCATTCCCTATCACCAACAAACGTGTACGTGTTTTTAGATCCTAGCCATATGGTGAAATTAGTTCGTAATACTTTAGGAAATAAGAAACAAGTAGTTGATAACAATGGCAATATAATAAATTGGAATTTTTTGAAGAACTTCACAAATTGCAACAATCAGAAGGGTTACGTCTGGCGAATAAAATTTGGAATCTACATGTACAGGTGGGCCAAATTGGACACTTTTAAAGGGAAACTCATCTTTCTATAAGAGATTGAGGAAAAATGATATCGGTGTCTGACGCTCGATTTTTGTAAAAAACTTAATGGTGAAAACCGCATATTGATATCTCTTACGGTTTGGGAGATACAGGTTGTTTTTCGAAAAAGTACGTTTTTGAAAAGTCTTCATAACTTTTTTCTTATTGAAAAATTTTGGTTTCTGTGAAAACATTCTCGAAGCAACTTTTTACGTAGAATTTAATGAAATAAGTTAGATTTCTCTACAAGCGATATTTTGGCAGTTATTGACATAAATATGAGTTTTTCAAATGGAACACCCTGTATATTTTTACATATTCGGCGAGAGCTTAAAGTTCCCTTTCCAAAGGTATGCCACACTTAATAATTCGCTCGAGTCTTTTTTGAAATATACAATTTCAAAGATTTTCAGGTATAGCTTTTAATTACGTAGTAGTAGGCTATGGAATAAATTACATTATCACAAGTCTTCTCTGAAATATATAACATACTGTAAAGCTTACATGTGCAGATTTTGAATAAAACGGCTTTGGATACAAAATGCAATCGAAATTACATTGAGTTTTCAGAAACAAACACCAAATTGAAATAACTTTTTTTATCACACTTAATAGTTTGATCAAATCTTCTTTGGAGTATACAATGTCAAAAGATGCAGATCTTCAACTGCGTAGTAGTAGGCTTCGGGCAAGACTCCGATAAAACAAATGAATTGTTTATACTAGCTGTCAAATTTGGTTTAAGTTGCTCATTTCTAGTGTTTTGAATTTTCACAGTAGGTAATAAGGAGATATGACAATTATAAAAATGGGATATGATAGTTTGTTTTATACAATTCGGGGAAAATTCAGAAGCTGCATCAAATTTATATCATGAACGATATCCAGAGAGGAGACAACCTCATACTGGCATATTTAGAAGACTCCAATATAATGTAAAATCTAGTGGCCAATTTGAAAAGAAAAGAACCAAGAGTTATACACGAAATGAAAACACGGAGTTAGAAGAAAGAGTAGCTTTAGGGGAAGTAGAAAATAATCCAAAAACATCACGGCAGTTAAGTACTGTGGCGCACAAACTCAAGTTATAACGAAATAAAAATTAAGTTCGATTCAAAAACCAAAACAACCGTTGATAGAACCGGGCTCCGATTCACTCTGCGGAGAAGGGGGGGTTCAGATGTTAAATGAAAGGGCGCCACGAACTTAAACCGATACCTACCAACCTTCACTTATCCTAGGATCAGGCAAGTCCGAATCCACGATCGAAGGACAACAACAAAATAAAAGACAATTTTGAAAACCCAAAAAAATGTACTTATATTGAAAGGGATTAAAATGATAATAACAATAAAAGAAAAGAATGTTCACGTGAAAAGTTCACAAAAATATTATACATACAAATTGTAATAAACCCCTATCGTTGCAGTAGCTTCAAAGAATTATAAAACAAATAACCTGAAATTTAAATTTAAGGCGAACACACAAAAAAATAAATGATAACAGCTGTTGTCAAATATGTGTCACACTTTCTAATGAGTGTCTAATTTTTATCGGGATATAAATTCTCTGAGCGATTAGGTACACAAAACAGCTTCGTAAAATGATATTCAATAAATTTAGAATAATACAAGTTGAAATATTATTCGGATTGAAGATCCGTAATAACAAATAAAATTAAAAAAAAAAAAACGATAATAAAAGAAAAATATAAAACGTTGGCTTATCTGTTGGTGGTGTCTCTGTCTGGTTTCGCAGGGCTGGTCGTCTCTCTTTGTCTTTCTCGATCAAGCGCGTCGCTCTGGCGTCGGTTGAGTGTACTTCCATCCCTGTCTCTCTAACGGAGTTCAATGTAATGAAGAGAGAAAGATGGCCTCCAGGGGATCCACTCACAATTGCGACGCAGTAAATTTTCAATCCAAAATTTCGACGTAATTACCAAAATTTGGTCCAAAAATAAAAAGGAATCCAAAAATAAAAATAAAAAAGGAAATCCAAAGATAAAAAGCCTTACGATCTTAATCGGCTTGAAGTGTTGGCTGGGGTAAAAACCCTATTATCCGGTCAATCCGATAACTCACAAATACAGCACTAAATTTGTGGTGTGTGAAGTTAATCCGCCAAATTGCGTTTTAGAAGTTCTCCCAAACACCTACGAGACGCTTCTAGAATCTTCGACACCCACGTAGTTTTTATCGCAGCCAGAAACGTCTGCCTCTTCCCAAAGCACAACAACGAAGAGAGCGAAATTACCACAATTGCGACACTCGAAAGAACTAAATCCCCACCACTTTCGATCGCACTAGTCTGAGAAACCAACCAATATTCTGTATTGCGAAATAAAACCAATGGATCTAAAAATGACAGATTCACAAGTTAACACAAGTTATTGTTATTTGTTATTTTTTTATAATGTTTTATTAATTTATTTTGCTGCTTGTTTCTGAACATTCAATATAATTTCGTTTTTATTTTGTATCCAAAACCATTTTATTCAAAATCTGCATATGTAAGCTTTACAGTATGTTATATATTTCAGAGAAGAATTGTGATAATGTAATTTATTCCAAAGCCTACTACTACGTAATTAAAAGCTACACCTGAAAATCTTTGAAATTATATATTTCAAAAAAGACTTGAGCGAATTATTAAGTGTGGCATATTTTTAGAAAGGGAACTTTAAGCTCTCGCCGAATATGTCAAAATATACAGTGTGTTCCATTTGAAAAACTCATTTTTATGTTAATAACTGCCAAAATATCGTTTGTAGAGAAATCTAACTTATTTCATTAAGTTCTACGTAAAAAGTTGCTTCGAGAATGTTTTCACAGAAATCAAAATTTTTCAATAAGAAAAAAGTTATGAAGACTTCAAAAACGTACTTTTTCGAAAAACAGCCTGTATCTCCCAAACCGTAAGAGATATCAATATGTGGTTTTCACCATTAGGTTTTTTACAAAAATCGAGCGTCAGACACCGATATCATTTTCCTCTATCTCTTATGGAAAGATGAGTTTCCCTTTAAAAGTGTCCAATTTGGCCCACCCTGTACAATACCATCACAACAAAATGAAGGTAAAATTAGCAACGCAATTAGTAAGAAAATCTGTTGTTGATGCACTACATTTTTGTAGAGATGTTTTAAATTTATTAATTCCCATTTTTAATGATTTGTCTGAAATTTTTAATTCAAAAAATTGCAGACAATATGGTTTTAAAAAACCGATAAGTAAGAATAACTATCAAGAAATAAGTCAAAAATTCGAAGAATGTACAGAATATATCAAAACTTTATCTCTTATTAAACCACACCAAAACATACTCCACTCTGCCGTTTAAACAGGTTTTCCGGGATTTTTAATAAATATACAAAGTATGCTACATATGTATCAATTTCTTTGTGTTGATCATGATTTATTAACATACATACCGATGTATAAAATTAGTCAAGACCATTTACAATTCATTTTTGGCAACATCAGATCTTGTAATAGGCATAATAACAATCCTACAATTAAGCAGTTCAAATTAGCCTTTAAAAAATTAATTATTCATACAGAAATTGCAGACAACATAAGTGGCAACTGTGTACCTTTAGAAGACGTACCTATTCCACATATACCGTCAACCACGGAATCTGTTAACATGCTACGTCAAATTTAGACAAAAATTGGATGAATGTTTTTGATGGTACATATGTCAATGATCACGATTATTTCGAAAATAATGTGGACTTTCCCTTTCATACAACAGAATATAAAAACGAAATTATTACATATTTAGCAGGAAAATATATTACGAAAACTTTTGAAAACCTTACATTGTATACAATGTATCAAGGCTTTAATGGGAGAGAATACAGATAGAAATTGCAACTTAATTAACATTAACCGTTTGAGTCCGGGGAAGCGCTATCGCGCTTCATTTGTATGGATATAAAATTCTCCCGGACCCAAACGGTTAAGAGCCGTGAATTGATTGGCGGGAGTGGATTAATATACCCATCAAAGGACCTTGTGTTCTTATGTAAAAGAATAGAAAACGCAATAAATACATACACATTTATCAATAAAAACTTAAGTAAATTTAAAATGAATTGTTTCATTACTAACATCATGCGAAATCTAATAGATGTAAATTTATTTACAGTATTAAGAAAGCATATAAATGATCAATGTTTCTTCACTAATCATATTAATAATTTGTTACGCATTATAATACAAGTTTATACAAAAACTAGATTAACACATTACACAAAAAATTTTGTAATTGGCGATAGGCATAAATTAAATAAATTGATTATATTTAAAGGTCAATAAAAATACTTTATAAAACAACACTAATTGTTTTTATTACTGTAGGAATCGAATATCTTTTATTCTATTATAAACTGATCAAATAGCTTGTAAGTGAGTTGCTTGGTAAAATCATCTAAAAAAATAACAGAATGTGAACAACGACGCGCACCATATTGGTGATAATTTATAATTTATCTTGTGGGGTTTAAGTGTATTATTTCTAAATTAAAAGAGTGTTGTACGTTTTTAAAACCGGGCCTCATTATTTAAAAAATCAGCACCCCAGACACAGCCAAAATCCTACATTACTAACTTCCATTTCCTTATTTTGGCAAAGTTTTTATATTCAAACTTGGGCTACTCAATACAAAATTATTTAAGTGGTGTTTCATTGTTTTCTAATATTAACATTTGATAGTTTAAATGCATATTTTCATAAAGGTCTACTTCGAATGCCGAACACAGTCGAGTCGCGACGGAATTCAACGAAGTGCAACTATTCTCCCCTTACCGCTAAAATCAGTTCCCCCGATTTAATTAAAACCAATAAAACATTTTTTTTTAATTTTCACCTTTATATATTTTTTAACCCTTAACTAACATGGCAGGGTCCGTTTGGACCCTAGCAAAATAACTTTTGCAGTTATAGAACCTGCTAATAGGTGAAGCCAAACGAACGATTGTGTATTCTTCGGTTAGCTGGTAGTTTATCGATATTCAACGTGCAATTTAGTGTGCATCTTACAGTTCTCCAGAAAACCACGCTCAGGGTCCATTCTGACCCTGTCATGTTATAACTGCTAGAAAATTATAAAGTGCATCTTAATAGAAATGGCTAGTTTTGCTGATAACAATAGACCATTGACGGAAAGTGAACTTGACGCGATTCATCAACACATGGAAAATGGAATTGATACAGATAGTGAGTTTTCTGGTGTACCCAGTGAGCATAGCGACCACAACACTGACTCGGAGTAAGAGTACGAAAATGATGTCAATTCCAACGACCAAGAAAGTGCTGAAGAGAATGGTGAGTCCAGTGGGATAAATTACTATTATGGAAAAAATAAGTTCAAATGGGCAAAGATTCCACCTGCCTCTAGTCGAACACGGCGTCGCAACATTGTGAGTCATCTACCCGGTGTGATAGGTAAAGCTCGCGCCAAAAACCCGACAACACCATTGTAGGCATGGGAGTGTCTTATTGATGAAGAAATTCTACAAACCGTGCTAGACAGAACTAACGACAAGATAGCAGAAATGGCTGCAAGGTATAATAAACATAATTTGTCATGCTAATATACCCAGCATACAGATACTGTAGATTTACAAATGAAGCTAGAGAGGCCTACAGCCGAGCTTTATCGTACATTCAAAAATATTACGATTTTGAGAACAGTTACCTTAAACATTTGTCCGCGTTGAATATTAAAAAAGTTGATTTAAATTTTGAAACCGTAGTGGAAGTGGCGCAATTATTGAACTTAAACGTAAACGAAGATACACTTTGTGAAGAAATTAATGTGATTAACCAACATGTTTCTATATTACGAAATGATTATAATTGTTTAACTACCGAATCCCCGTTAGTTTCAATTTTTAAAACCGCTGCACAAGTTACTAATATAAAAAGGGTTGTCTCTAAAGTTATGTCAATTCCTGTGAGTAACGCGTTTCCTGAACGAGTATTTTCTATTATGGAATCTGTTTGGCGTGGTGATAGGAATAGAATGCTACTGGATCTTGTTAAAGTAGAAATTGCTACGAATGTAAACTTTGATATGAATTGCGAACAATTTGTTCAGTATTTAAAAGCTTCAGAGCAAAAATCTTTACTTTTATCTGCACAAAGTGATAAAAAGTACAATTTTCGCAAATCTATTTGTGATACTCATGTGAAAAAATAAGTGTTTTTTTGTGTTTTTCACTGTTATGTTTAAATATTGAGTTTATTGTGTGTGTTATTTGGAAATATACTTGGAATACGTTTTTTTTTTTGAGTTCACTTTTTTCCAGGCCACCATTAGTTCGTATGTAACAGCAATCTCTTCGCGGAAGACAACTACGAGTTAATTCCGTACACAGACAAGATTAGACCTGTCGCTGCAGACAGCATTTTAGCCAACATATCCCTGAATAGTAAGCTCAGATATTATCGAGCGCATCATATTTAAATCTTTCATGAGTGTGTTGTTTTATAATTATTGTTATAAACTACATTATCGAGAACCCAATATGAGTTTGAAAAGACCACTGACTCAACACCGCTATAGACCTAGGCATAGCTTAGTAAAGCAGTTCTTATAAATAAGAGAAACTTAAGTTTTATGTCTATTGCACCGACTCTAACATATACAAAGCATAACTAAGTATAGTTTAAACATCAGAAATTTGACAATTATGCAATATTCTAGTTAGTTTTTAGGGTTTTTCTTATTGTCAAGTTAATTTTTATTGCAAATCACATTTCATCAGCATCATATGGTTCTTTGTTTTACTCGGTTTTGTCATAGCGAGTTTTGATAGTGAATTACGCTGGGAGTTGTTTTTATTTCTACGTATTGAAGGAAAAAAAAAATGTCGGAAGAGGTAACTTTTACAAAGATAAGTAAAAATACATTAATTTGATTTACATTGTAATTTTTCTAGTTGAAAACAAAAAGAGGTTCTAACTTTTCATCCAATGAAAAGCAATTATTGTTTAGTTTGATACAGAAATACGGTGAAATAATAAAAAACAAAAAAACAGATGGTACAACAAACGAGAAAAAAAACTGAAGCTTCAATGAAAATATGACGTGAATTTAACGCAATTTCTCCTGATATGCACAACAGAAGTATGCTGTCCTTAAAAAAATTATATAATAATAGAAAACAGGATATACGGAAGATTGTAGCAGAGGAAACAAAAGAAAGATATTTAACAGGTACAATTTTTTATTTATGTATGACGATGCTTACATTTTATGCTTGTTACGATGGATGCATAGCACAAGTTATTAATAAATAATTTTTTTCTATAGGAGGTGGACCTGCACCAAAAGAGATTGACACTGGGGAAAAGGATTTGGTGCTAGGTATAATAAATAAAAAAACTGTTTATGGGCACACAAATACATTCGACAGTGATGCCGACGCACAACCATGCGTAATGCCCCATATATAAATAAAGAATTAAATTTTTAATTTTGAAATTTATTTTTCAGACAATATTTTTACTGAAACTGAGGTAAAATTACATTATTTAAATATCAAGTTCGAATAATTCGATAGAATTTGATATATGTTATTTTAAACGGTAACAATACGATATTTTAGCGCGAAAAGGAAAATACACCTCCGCAGAAAAAAATGCGCAAAGATTTTTTCGTGGAGGTAAAGTAAATTATTAACAAATAATGTGCTAGAGTAAATTAAAACATTAAACACTGGATAAAAACTTCCTGGTTCGGAAGTCAGTTACTGCTTACAGCTTCTAATGTTTTGACTGTCATGTTGCAATTTTCTTCAGAGACCCGAATCCATTCACTTGTTAGAAGATTGCAACATGGCAGTCGAAACGTTAGAAACTGTAAACAGTGACGCACAGCAGAATCCGGAAGTCTTTTATCCAATGTTTATTTATGATAGCCGTGAAAGTGTTGGAGAATAATAAATTAAAACATTTCTTGCAGCCAAATTCAGATTGGAACCACCCTACAGCTGCTACATTGACTACCGCCACCAGCAGTGCCTTAAAAAGGAAAGCTGATGTATGTATATCTTATAAAATAGTAAACTTTTTTTTAATTCAATGATATCTTTATACAGAGTAGCACATCGAGGAGACGCCCAGCCACAGTGGTGCGCACTCTGACGTCTTCCGACATAGCAGTACAGTATAAGGAACTAGTTAATAAAAGGTTAGCAATAGCTGAACTAGAATCAGAACTTTTAAAGAGCGTTATCAATTGGAAGAAAGAAAAAGAGGATTTGAAAAGGCAGTCTTTTTTATTAGACATTGCAATAAAAAAAACAAAATGCGCCAGCTAAAAGAAAACAAATCACCTTCTAATTAAACAAATATTATATTTATATTTAAAATAAATTATTCTATAAATTATTGAAATAATTATTTATCAAATTATTTCTGACTTGATTGATAGCATTGACATTACCAATCACATTTTCAATGACATCACCCTCAATATGGGCATTAAAATCTTCTTCATTGATATCCTCTGGCAAAGTAGGTATGTTTTCTTCCGCGAGTAAATATTATTAATTTACAATTTGTAAATATAATTTAAAATTAACGCGACCTGAATCTTTGGTCGTCAGAGAATATTCTAAATATTAAAAATAAAAAATTTTTGAAACAAGTATATTAAGAAATAATACATTGTAGGACGTATTGGAATCATTATACGACGGAGACATTCGAAGATAGGAAGGAACATCCCTCAACAAATCCAAGAAGAACCCGAAGAGGAGGATGAGAATGTTGTCGCCGAACAACCGGAAGATAATCCACCGGTATTAGACTTGTCGAAGAAACGTGACAACTTTTTTAGATAATTCAAATAGGAGCGTTTGGGGCGAACGAGCGGTGGGACAAAATGTTGAAGAATGGCCAAGTACTTCTCAGGAATCGTCTGCTCAATTTACCCCTTGTCGTAAACACGGTTTCATCACCATAGAAAAACTACAAGCTGCCTTAGATAATACAAATAAGAGCGCTTGGGGCGAACAAGTGGGGCGAGCAATATATAAAAAGAGGCACTGGCCAAACTTAATTTACCAAGCACCTGCGGAATGTCGTGTTCTTCTTCTACTGACGATGCACATATTCAGTGTACTAAAAACTTAGTGAAACCAATAATGGGGACCTTAGGGAGCAGCGAAGAAGCATTGGAAACTGTAAGGAGACGTGTTCCTCTTGGCGGAGCCCCACCCGGTCAATACAGACTTTGGTACGACCCGGAAGTACCTAATGCTCCAGATGCTCCGGAAGAACGTGAAGCATTTTTGAATCAATTTCAAAAAATTCGCAGATTGTTAAGACTCCAAGCTCAACGTCTCGCAGAACTACGAAATCTTCGACACCACTGGACAAGAACAAGCGTAATTAGAAGCACTTGATTAGACCCGCGTACGCCGTAATACCCTAAAATCCACTAATTTTTGAAATTTTTGCAAATGTGACTAACTTGTTAAAATATTTTACATTTCCGAATGCTTACAACACGTTTGGTTTATTTACGTTTTCGGGGAACACCTTATGAGACCTTCCCGTTTGGAGCGACATTTGTCAACAAAACATGCTGCTTTAAAGGAAAAATCGGGGGAGTTTTTTGCCCCCAAATCTACGAGTTTGAAACGCATAAAATTGGATAATACTGAATCCTTTGCTCAGTCAACTGAAAAGGCGCTGGAAGCTTCGTATGAATTATCGCTACTCATCGCAAAGACCAAGAAAAAGCATACTATCGGTGAAACACTTTTCAAAACTTGCCTATTGAAAGTAGCTGATATCCTTCTTGGTCAGGAAAGTAAACAAAAACTTTCACAAATACCGCTTTCAGACAATACTGTTAAACATTGCATTGATGATATGGCCGAAGACATAAAAATTCAGGTAGTGGAGGTCGTGAAAGGATCCATGTTTTTCGCAATGCAGTTGGACGAGACTACGGATGTTGCACATTGTTGTCAATTGCTAGTTTTCGTTAGATATATACAAACCGAAACAATCAAAGATGAAATGCTGTTTTCTACGGAGTTAACCACAACTTTAAAAGCAGATGATATAATGGTAGCTATCTCTGAATTCTTTGACAAATATGAACTGTCATGGAAAAAGTTGATAGGCGTCTGCACCGGCGGCGCTCCCGCAATGCTTGGCTCTTGATCAGGATTCGTGCAGTTGGTCAAAGAAAAAAATCCCAATGTCACAGCTGTTCATTGTTTTATACACTGTAAAGCTTTGGCGGCTAAAACACTTTCAAATGAATTCAACGATGTGTTAAAATTATGCATAAAAGTTGTGAATTATATTTAAAAAAGGGTGTTAAATACCCGACTTTTTACAATATTTTGTTATTGTAACAAAGGAACCTTTGTTACAATTTTAGTCGAACATCACATTAACCGGTTAAGTTTTACTTATTGTACACGTTTTTAATATGTCCGTCTGCAAATTTTAATAATTTCATTGTATTTTAAAGAAGTTTTACTTATACATTAATAATTTTTAAAATTTTTCACATAATGGTTGTTATTTCTACAATTAATTGACCTTTTTGCTTCTGAAGATGACTATATTTGGTCGAAACTAGTCAAGCAAAATAAAATAATTTACATAACCAGAAAGGTACATTTTTTCAATTTTCACCTTTATAAAATATTTTAGGTCCGAAAGAATTAAGAAAGCTATTGACGAGTCGCGATGCGTGGGGAAACAATTATCGCGATAATATTCGATCCATAAGTAATTTACTTGCGAGGGCAACTTTTTAGGCAAACATACCTGACGCTGGGAATGTAGAACAAGGCGCATCGTGTTTCACGATTTGCGGTTAGGTTTATCATTTCACGAATCCAGTACCTGACAACGACGGAAATTTGAAATGCCCTAAAGCAAATCAGTATTACTTTATAAATGTCCACGAAGCCGTAGGACGTAGAATGCACGTTATTGACGATACAGAGTATTCCAAGGCCAAAGCCAGTGACTCATTTCTGCAGTGTATCCAAAAATTGGCATCACTGAAAATCCAAATCTTCCTTCTCCACTTAATCATAGGCGGGTCAAACAAGGGGCACGAAATTTTCTGATGTAATTTAATTTTTGTTGCTCTTGGACGTTTTGACACATTCTTTTGGTTAAATTAACTCTTTTATGAGGGCGGCGCTTCTTATAAATACATCGATGTAATCTTTCGACACGCGTATTTATACATTATAACTTATTTGAATAAGAGTTCACGCGACAATAACTTGGTTACTGGAAAATTTGGGAGGGGGATGTCAAGACGCCATTAGTTAAACATGAAAATTACTAAAGACCCTAATGAGCCACTGGCTTTGGCCTTGGAATACTCTGTAGAGTAAAACGAGAAGTTGTTACCACAATAGAGACGATGTTGCGAAGCAATAACGTATGGATTAATTCGTATATGACCGTAAAACAACTTATCGAACATGCGGCAATCGCGGAGAGAGTAAATGTGGAAAATATCGTGGTGGGATTTAAGAAAGACATAGGCTCGTGTAAGAGTTTAATTAGTAGAAGTTTTGATGGAAAGTAGAATAGTTGATGGAAAATACCTGCAACATTTCTATTGTTGGAGTAATTTTCGTTAATAATAATACTTTTAATAAAATATAAAGTCAACAAACACGCAGGTATTCTCAAATATCCGTGGTGTTCGGGGTGACAAAGACCCGACGTTAATTTTGTGCTTTACCTGGAAAGCGCACAGTCCCGGTGACCAATTAATTTCTTCAATTTTCACCGGATTTTGTCAAATATGATTAAAACTACAACCAATGATTGTGGTTGGTGAATTAACATTTCTCGCTTTTCCTGTAAGACCTGAAAAAGGGCCAAAAGTCTGACCGAAAAAGTTAAAACAGCGAGGTGCCACGAGCCTGTCTACGACGGCGTTCTTGCCGGAAGACCTTTGCGTTTGCGAGGACCGCTTAAAACTCCGTTTCTCCCTTCCCCTGTACTCCACTCGGGCTTACTCGGTAAAGTTACGGGGAGAAAGCGCGCTCTTGCATCCTTCTCTCCATGGTGTAAATTGAGCTTGGATTATAGTACTTAACTATTCAAACGTACAGGAAAAGAACCGGTTTTAGCGTCAATAACCCCTGATATAACGACAAATATTTACCACATGTTCCCGGTATTTCCCTAGCCTGCAACCGATCGTTCGGGGATTCCAAGAATATTACCGTTCGTTGAATTCAGATTTCTTGCAATGCGTTTGTAAGAATTCTGTTGGCATTTGAATCCTGTGAGTGAAACATCGAGATTTCTTTATCGAAAATGTCAGGTTTAAAGCGAAAAATTTTAAGCGTGGACGACAAAGTCGCGATAATAAAAGCAGTCGAAAGTGGAAGGAAGAAAGCCGACGTGTGTCGAGAATTTGGATTAGTTAATTCTACGATTTGTAGAATTGTGAAAAATAAGGTCAAAATCATGAATAGCTTTGTGAAAGGGAAAGAAAAGGCAAAAAAATTCGATCGTGCGAAAGGGTTGAAATCGACGAAGCGCTTATTACGTGGTTTAAGCAATGTAGAAGTGCAAATTTACCCGTTAATGGACCACTGCTTATGCAAAAGGCCGAAGAATTTGGGACTTTATTTGGAGACACAAATTTTAAGTGCAGCAATGGGTGGCTGGAGCGTTTCAAACGGAGACATTCAATAACGTTCGGAAAAGTGAGCGGTGAACCGAAAAGTGTTAGTATGACAGAAGCAGAGACGTGGTTAAATGTAGTGTGGCCTAAATTAAGACAAGATTATGAAGACAATGAAATTTACAATGGTGACGAAACCGGAATTTTTTATAAACTTCTTCCAGATAAGACTCTGAGGTTTAAAGGTGAAAAATGTGTAGGCGGTAAACTAGCCAAAGAACGGTTAACTGCATTTGTGTGTGCTAATATGACCAGTACGGAGAAACGTAAAATTCTAGTCATAGGAAAGTCAAAAAAGCCACGCTGCTTCAAAAACATAAAAACACTCCCAACAAATTACTGCGCAAACAAAAGAGCGTGGATAACTTCAGGAATTTTTGAAAATGAAATTCGAAAATGGGATAAAGAACTTGCGGTTAAAGGTAAAAAAATCTTGCTTCTAGTCGATAACTGCCCAGCACATCCATCATTAGCCCACTTAAATATTAATTTGGTGTTTCTGTCCCCAAATTGCACTAGCATCTTACAACCCATGGACCAAGGCGTAATAAGAAGCCTAAAATGTTTTTACAGAAAATTTCTTCTGCAGAAAATTATTACGCGTATGGACAAGAACGAACCATATGCAGTTTCACTTCTCGACGCGTTGGACTTTTTAGAGGAGGCTTGGCGTAGTATAACCTCTGAGACTATAGCAAACTGCTTTAGTCATTCAAGATTAAGTAATAATCCAGTTTGTGACAACTTAAATGAAGATGATGATGACGTTCCGTTATGTGAACTTATTAAAAAGTGGCAGCAAAATCAGAGCGACGAAAACCAGTTTTGTTTCGACTTTGCATCCGCCGACAATTGCCTTATTACGTCGGGAATGCGTTCAGATTCTGATATCGTGGAGGACATAAGGTGGTAAAAATTTTTGTAGGTTAGAAGATTGAAAAAAAAATCATACAGAATCGAGTTTTAAATATTTTGAACTCATTTTTTTTCTAAATGAATCTTAAAACATTCTAGTTTTAAGTAAGAAAGGCCGTTTTGTTCTAAATGTTGACAAAGATATTAAAAAAAATTTTAAACTTGATAAAAATTTCATGTTAAAAGTCAATCATCTTTAAAAATTCATATCTCAAAAATAAATTATTAATGAGACTTATAATTTTTATGAGGATTTAGATTAAAACCTAATCTTTATTTTTACCAAAAACAAATTTTCTACGATTCTTAGTTTTTCCCTCAGAAGAAAAAATGTAACTTAATGTCCTTAATTGAAATTCTTTAATATTCTAAAAATTAGGCTACGTTCCAAAAGTGGAATTTTCTTTCTTTTAGACTTAATTCACTTATTTTCAAATATATCATACGTTCATTCTACGTATTTTCGTTAAAGATGGACGGTAAGGAAGTGGATAAATCGAGGTGTCGGTGACGATCAAAATTTAAAATCCACGAAGGATTTCAGAAACAGGCGAAAAACTACACTAATACAGGAGGCGCAAATGTTGGACTATGTTCAAAGGCATCCCTTCTCGTCGTGCAACAAAATCCGGCAGAAATTAGGTATCGACTGTTCAACCGATACAATACGGAACCGCTTGAGAGAAAATGGTATTTTTTATGCTAATTCTAATTATTAATTTTTAATTAAAATGTTTAATTTGCAGAATTGCATCGCAGAATACCTGCAGAAAAAATTGAATTAACACCCCGCCATACTCAAATCAGACTGCAATTTTACCGAGAAAATGTTAATCGTGATTGGCGGGGTGTTATATTTTCAGACGAAAAAACCTTTTTATCGTCCCAGAATTCAAAAGGACACGTTTGGCGGCCTAATGGGACGAGATACAACCCGGAAAATGTTGTGGTTCTGAGAAGGACTGGACGGGTGTCTTTAGGTAACCTGCAGCAATATATACCCAGAAGAATAGAATTAGAATGCTAACTCACTTCATAATACAATATAAGGTGTTTGGGGGTGGATAAACGATCCCGGACCGGGAACGTTGGTAAAGGTTCCGCCCCCCAATTTTACAGCTGAGAACTACATTACTGTCCTGGAAGATACACTTGTTCCATCGGTAACGGCTGTTTGTCCTAAGGACGAAATGGAAATAATAACATTCGTGCAGGATAACATCCCTATTCACACCGCTCGACAGGTCCAAGAATGGTTTCAAGACCACGGCGATATAGAGGTAATGAAATGCCTCCCCGATTTCCGGATTTAAACCCAATAGAGGAGATATGGGCCTACTTAGTTCGTAATTGGGAATTTGATCCAAGGGATGAAAACCGGCAACAGCTTGAAAACCATATCATGGAGAAATGGGAAAACCTCCGTGGTGGGGAGCTGTGTGCAAGGCTGGTTGATTCAATGGCTGCACGTTTATTAGAATGTCAGAATAATAATGGTTTATATACTCATTATTAAATATTGTAATTTAATAATAAGTATAAATATCATTATCATTCTGGCGTTCTTCCAGTGTGAACGATTAGTAGGCGACACGAGTGTCACAAAATAACATCTTCAAAGAAAGGTTTAGATATCAATAAATAATTTTTAATTGATTAATAATTATTATTTATGATTATTAATTATAATTAAAAATTAACAGACAATACAAAGAGACACCCGTAATATCTCATTCTCACCAATTGCGTGTATCTAGTAATCAGGCACTTAAGATCTTTACCCACTTGCGGTGGCAAGAAATTACGGCTGAGCGTGCCAGGTGAGTCATTTTTCTATCTGTAACAATGGTCTGACGGCGTGCGTAACACCGTCGCACTGGCGTTCCGGTAACAAAAATATCTCGACGTACACTGTACGTCTAGCCACCGCAAGTGTTTAAACGTTATTTTGTAACACCCAGTAAATTAAGTATGCTGTTATTATATTGGTGTATTCCGATTTAATTGTCCGATTTTCCACAGGCGCATTTTTTGATTAAAGGTATGTAAAAAATCCTAATAATTAAAGGTCTGAAAGTAATTTGTTTTCAAGATATTCTACATTTTAGTTCCATAACACTCATCCACAAAGTGAATTCCAGGTTAACGAACAGTTATTAATGACGGACTGTAAACTTAAGTAGTTGTAATTTTTCATTACATATAAGAAACTTTACGAAACATTGTGTTTATGTCCATAAACCTTATGATTACACCTATCCCCCGGTTTACACGGAACTTGTTTTATACGTTTTCGCTTTTACACGATTTATAAATTGACAAATTTCCAAAAACTAGTAAAAATGTATATTCCGCTTCATATATACATACTTCGCCTATACAAATATTTGATGGTATTTTTTATATTTTTATCCATTGATATACTGATAAAAAGAACAGGGGATTCCTAAGACTGTAAAATGTATACATTTAAGGGAATCCCAGTAATCTATACGTACATACGCATTTCACATTAGTAAAGCTGTTTGATTCATGCAATGCACAGTGCGAATCATTTTATCAGCAAAGCTTATATTAAATGAAAAGAAAAGAAAAGTTATTTCTTTAGAAAATAAAATTCAAATATTAGACCTACGTAATAGAGAAAGAGTAACGGATGTTGCCAAATTTTAGTCCATGAATGAAGCCACAATGAGAACAACAAGAAAAAATGAAGGCTCTATCAGGAAAAGTGTAGCAGCTGGAACGTCTAACAGTATGAGTACAACTTCATATATTAGAGATGTTACGCTGGAAGATATGGAAAAAGCGTTGGTGATATTGATAGGAGATCGAATTCAAAAGCGAATCCCGATTGATATCAATACTGTTAAAAATAAAGCGTTTAACGGATGATTCGAGAGATTAAGAAAAGACATTCTTTACATAATCTGAGAATGAAAGGTGAAAATGCATCTGCTGATTCGGTTCTAGCACAAGAATATCAGGCAAAATTTTCTGAAATCATTACCGCTAACTGCTATACTTCTGATCAGGTTTTCAATGCTGACAAGTCTGGAATATTCTGGAAAAAAATGCCAGAGAGAACCTTCATAGCCAAAGTTCACAAGTCAGCTAGCGGTCATAAAGTAGCGAAAAGTCATACAACAGTTATATTTTGTTGCAATGCTTTCAGGCGGTTGTATGATGAAACCATTAGTAATTAACAAATCAAAGTCACCACGCTTATTCAGGGGCGTAAACATCAAAAATCACTACCGTAACTTTCAATGAATGGTTCCATAATTTCTTTGTTCCTGATGTTAAAAATTATTTGACTAATAAAGGATTGCCGTTTAAGGCCTTTTTATTAATTGATAATGCTCCAGATCATCCTCTAGATTTACAACACGAAAATGTAAAGGTTGTTTTTTTACGGAAGAATACGACTTCCTTATTACAGCCGTTAGATCAAGAGATTACTTCAACTTTTAAAAAACGGTATATCAAACAATCTTTCACGTTTGTCTTACAAGAGGAGGGCGCGAGGTGTTTTTTTTTTAATCTGTCGTTTTACTCATCGATAGAATAGCACACTAAATTTCATATAGTAAAGTACTAAAACGCACTATTCAGCCAATCGCGAGGAAATCGCGTCTAAAGTTTAGCAGCCGCTTCATATAAAAAGTAAGTAAAGCTTTCCGTAAGGTAAATATAAATTTCCGTAAAAGAAATAATTTTTTTTAACTAAAGTGTCATCAGTGAAAATTAGTAAATAATTATGTCCAATGGATAACTTCAATAAATTAAAAAAACTGTACGAGATTCGAACCTGCATCGTTCGAATCGGTGAGTCAGCACGCTAACTTTAGTGCTACGGCGACCTTACGGAAAGCTTTCCTTACTTTTTATATGAAGCGGGTGCTAAACTTTAGACGCGATTTACTCGCGATTGGCTGAATAGTGCGTTTTAGTACTTTACTGTATGAAATTTTGTGTGCTATTCTATCGATGAGCAAAAGGACAGATTAAAAAAAAACCACCTCGCGCCCTCCTCTTGTAAGTCATTTATTCAACATTCAGTTAATTTTGAAAATGGTTTAAGTCAATTCAAGCTTTCAAAATAACATTTTAGTATGAAATCCACACAAAATTTCATATTTATAATAAATTTCCATTAACCACGACTAATAAAATTATAAATTAATATGTCGTATAACGTGAAAATATTTTTTAATTCATTCAAATTCAATTCATTAAATATCTCGAAACAAAAAATATATGACTTAGACCACTTTCATAATTATCGGCACAATTGGTTGCAAATATGTTGGTTGAGGTTTCTCAAAAACGCACCGTATACTATTTTATATAAAACATCGATGAAGGGTACTGGATTTAAAACTATAAATGTATTACCTACACGTCCTGAAAGACCACTAAAATTTGAAATAATCGCCCTGACGCCTTTCTACCAAAATGCCAGGCCTATTACTTACGAAAAATATAAAGATATCAAGTAGTTATTACCTTATATACCTCCAGTGCATCATACGTATTTCGCAATACTGGCACATCCAGAGCATAAATAAATACTATCAGTATCTTCTAATTTTGATAATGTAATTAGTGTGTAAAATTAAATTTAAATTATTATGTATGATTAAAATGAAATATACAGGGTGTCTTCGAAATGCGTGTACAACGTAAGACCACAGATTCCTTGGTTCAAAATAGGTCGATTTAAGTTAACTTATCTATATCCAAAGTTGCTTCGTTTCGCCGCTAGAAGGCTTTAAAAATAATATTTTCCGTGAGTTCTTCTTAAATTACTAGAAAAATTTGTTTTAGATTTTATTCATTTTTTGGCCATGTCTTTATATCAGCTGACTACAGCTTTCTGTGCAACAAATTCGAATTTGGAAACATACAGGGCGTTTACAAGCACTCTCACCACAAGTTATCCATCCAAATCTTTTTAACCACCCTGTATAATTTTCTATCAATTCCTTTTCTGAATAGCTACATTAATTTAGACATTATTTTCTCTCTTATAAAATTTCAGTTGGGCAAACGGTTTAGCTACAAAAAAAACATTTTCTAACTCCCTCCAAGTTCAAATCTGTAAGTTAAGGTAACATTAGCCCAGTTCAAAGTAGTAATATCTTCACAGGATATGCAGTTTCTTCAAGAAAATCACATTTTAGAGGATTGGAAATAGATTATTGTTCAAAATGTTGCCAGAATTTGTGACCAACGTCAGAGCAAAAATAATACAGTGTGCAAAATTTTTACTGTTTGCTCTTTTCGTTGCATTTTTGATTTTATGGTACCCAATAAACAAAATCAGAAGGTGATAGGTTTACTAATCTTGCTGACCAGTTTAGAGGAGCATGATTTCCTCTTTATTTCCTTCGATTCTTCAGTAGAATCTGCATAATACGGACTACAAGGGCTAAACCCTGATAACGTTCACAAATGCGTGCACCTATAACATGTGGTTTTCGTGAAAGATCTTCATATCCCGTGAGGAAATTGGAACTTTGAATTTTGTTAATATTACCTTAATTTACCGTTTTGGGTTTGTAGGCATTTAGAAAATCTTCTTTTGTGTCTAAACCATTTGCCCAACTGAAATTTTATAAGAGAGAAAATAGTTTCTAAACGAATGTAGCTATTCAGAAAAAGAATTGTTACAAAATTATACAGCGTGGTTTAAAAGATTTGGATGAATAACTTGCGGCACGAGTGTTTCTAAACACTCTGTATGTTGCGAAATTCGAATTTGTTTCACAGAAAGCTGCGCCCAGCTGATTTAAAGACGTGGTCGAAAAATGAATAAAATCTAATGAAGATTTTGCGAGTAATTCAAGAAAAACTCAAGGAAAATATCATTATTAAAGCCCTCTAGCGTCAAAACGAAGCAACTTTGGATATAGATATGTTAACTTAAATCGTGTTGTGTAAACCTGTTTCAAGCCAAGGAATCTGAGGTCTTACGTTGTACACGCATTTCGGAAACACCTGTATTTTAAGTGATATTTAATTTTTTTAAATTGAAATTAAACGATTTTCACAATTGTCTAATTTTGAAAACGGTGTAAGTCCATTTACAGCCCAGAAATATATCGCCGTTCCGGAACAACATCGACGTAACTGCAATTTTTTGATAAAATGAGACGAGGCCATCAATGTATTCAAAAAATGCTGATTTTAATTATTTTTGCTTCTCCTGCAAATTTTTTTATTTTGCAGTTATGTCGATATTCTTCCGGAACGACGATATATTGTAGTCTAATTCGCCTAATACAAATCTATATAATCAAATTAAATATTGATAAACGAATAGAAATATTGCCAGACTTCATATAATTTGCCTAAATTTTTTAATTAACAGATATGTTAACCTCCAATTTTCTCAAAACGAGAGAAATTGGACTTACACCACTTTCAAAATAAGCGGTCCAAATAAATTATTTAGTATAAATTATGTAGAACTGATATTTTTGTATATTTTACTAAGGGCTAAGGAATGGAGGTGAACTGACATTTGATGCTAAGTTATAAATAAATAAAAGAAAGAAAAATTAAATGGCAGGGGATTTTTATAAAAAATTACATGTATGTAGTCATATAAATGACTACATGTATGTAGTTATTAAGATAGAATGTGTGGACCCCCTCTGTGCACCAAAAATGATGGATTTTAAGCATTTTTTTCTATTTCGTTGAAGATCTTTTAAAATTGAATGGCTATGTTTATAACAAACGTTTATATTTCATTTTTGACTATGTTACTTCGTTAAACTTTTGTAAGTCGAAATGTAAATCTTGTAGTGTTTCTGGAAATGGATTTAAGCTAAAACTAGTCAAGAAAAAAAAATTAAATAACCAGAAAGGTGTTAAATTAATTAATTCATTATCTAATTTACATTACCAGTTAAAATGAATCAGTACCTACTTATTCCTAACTAAATTAAAATATTTAAATTTTTTTATCAAACCATTAAAAAATTCTCCTAAAACAATTCAATTTATTTAATTATTTCTTTCTATTAATTCAATTTACGAGTAAAATTATTAATGTGATAAAAGAAAAATATAAAAGAACGTTTAACAAGCGTACAATTTAAGATTACGTCTTTTGCAAAAAGATACGAATTTAGATTAATATTAAAATTAGATTAATGCTTTAAATTGAAATCAATTTCTTTATAAATCAGGCTTGAATTCTTAAATACTAAATAATAAACTTAAATTTGCATAAATTGAACGACATGGACTGAAGCGAGTGACAAACATAAGTTTCAAATCGTATCCAGTTAAAAATTTTGATAAAATGGTAAAGAAAGTGACCTTTTTATTTTAATATAGTACTAAACACTTGCAAACAATTTTGTTTAACGTCCTTAATGAACAAAATTTACAATTAATATAGCTATATTAAACTCATTTTTTTTACTGACCTGTAGAAAAAACATCTTTGAGTTATGGAAAATATGTTTCAAGTAAATAACAAATTTAATATTAAACTTAGGCTTAAAGCCTGTTAATAAAGTGATTTTAAATTGATTTATCAGTCAACCACCATAAATATTTGTAAACAATTCTGCATAGCTTTTTAAACTAATAAAACTTCCAAAAAGTTATATTACAGATAGGCATAAAAATTAGAAGTAAACCTGGTTATATACTTACTTTTAAAACATTTAAAGCTCTCTATCAGAAGAATAATATAAAAACTTAAAATTTCAGGTTCTTATGTCTAAAATAATTAAATAGTTCTATCGAAAGAGTACATAAACCAGATCATAATATTACGTCCAAAAGATTTCCAACCAATTTTATTCCAGTTTCCAAACGTATAGATCTTGAATTGGCATTATTAACCCGTCGGAATCTGTACAAAGGTAAAAACTTGCAATTTTGTTAGCTCTTGATGCTAAGAGGCGCTTCTGTTAGGCGAGAACGTCGAATAAGTAGTAAATGGGACCAATACCTTATGTTTAGAGCTGCGAAAAGGAAGAAGCGTAAAGGTTCACGTTATTCAAAGAAGATTTCTATAACTAACCTAAATTACGACGGTAGATGATCCGTTTTTAAGCGTGTCTCGAACGTTTTATATGCTTATCCAGTATCAAAGCGAACTATACGAGCGAAGTTGGAATAAACATTGACGACTTACGTCATGGGTACCAACCTGTGGGATGGGAAAATCTTAAATCACTAGAGATAGGGTGACCAGACGTACGGAATTTTACTGTATTGTACAGCATTATGATAACGCGACTGTATAGCATACGGGCGTGGATAGCAAACGTCCAGCATCCGCAATTTATCATTGAATTTCTGATTGGTTAGTGACCTTTAACAATGCGTAGCACAATGACAGTTCGTATAGATTTTTCTGTTATCGACAGAAAGAACAAGCACTTCTGTGAATTACCAAGTGTACGCTATTTTTTATCATTGTTAAGGTTATAGCACAGAACAACTAGAAAGGACAAAGAGGTCTTCCCTCCAAAACTCATCTTTATGCGCATGTGCGGCGTCGCCATGTTGGCGTTTATTTATTTGAAAGGACATTTAAAAAATTGTTTTGCCAGCGCTATTTTCAAACAGGCAATGAAAATTGCTCTGATGATTTCGCTTCTTTTTTAATCAAAATTACAGAACAAAATCTGGCTGAAATAACACCGGCATGTCCACCAATTTTGGAGACACCAAATATAGATAAAGATTTACAGGCCTATTTTGTAACTCTTAACGACATCGTTATGAACCGATTGTCATTCATGAACGACAATTCGTATTTTGTAACTTCTAACGACATCGTTATAAACGACTTTGACATTGAGTTTGGTCGTTTGGTGAACGACTCCTAAATAGCCGTCGTTTCAGTCGTTAGCAGACAAAACCAAAAGTTTTTTTATTCCGAGATAAACACAATTATAAGATATACGTATGTCGTTAGTGATTGTCAAGTGATGAGCGCAGAAAGAAGGTAAAAAACATGAAAATATACCTATAGATTTAACACAATTTTATTATACAGGTGTCCCATCGAAGTGTACTGGTCGAAATATCTTGGAAACTACAAATCCGATGACTTTGCAATTTTATACATAGATTTAGTACATACTAAACTACATTTTGAAAACATTTTCAATCATCCATGACATCCGGTTATATCAAAAGGGGTTAAGGAATTATTTTATTTTAACGTAATATTATTTATTTTTCGTTAGGTTGGTTAATTTTTTTCAATCATTTGTAGTTTCAGAGAAAAAAATTATTTTAATAATTTTTTACGTTTGCTTGAGGTGAAAAAATAAGCTATAACTCGCAATCCAAGATAGCTACACCCATAAAATGATGCTATTTTTTCATGGCTAACCTATTTTTTTACCCCAATCAATCGTAAATAATTATGAAAAATAATCTTTTTCTCTGAAATTACAAATGATAGAGAAAAATGTTTCATGTAAAATTATCTTCAAATTAACCAATCTAACGATAAATAAATATTGCGTTCGAAAATAATAATTTCTTAACCACTTCCGGTATAACCGGAAGTCATGGATGACTGACAATATTTTCCAAACGTAGTTTACAATGTACTAAATCTGTGTACAAAATTTTGAAGTCATTGGATTTGTAGTTTCCGAGATATTTCGACCAATCCAACTCGGTGGGACACCTGTATATTAGAAATGAAAATAAGTTGTATATCCGACGATTAAGGGATGCCAGCAATCCATTTGAATTCCCGGATGATATTTTTAGAAAACTCTACAGATTTCCAGTAAATTTGGCGCGCGTTTTTTTTTTTTTTTGGAATTAAGCCCTTTTATTGAAGACGGTACAAGAATTACAAGAATACCGAAAACATTGCAGTTCATTGTAACTTTACACTTTTATGCTCAAGGAAGCTACCAAAAATCTGCCGGAGTAAACAACTGTTGTGCAATGTCGCAAGCATCTGTCAGTAAGTGCATAAAAAATATCACTAACATAATATTACGGCACTTTTCGGGCAGATATATTAAATTTCCAACTGAGTTAGAGGAAATTATCACAATTAAGAACGGTTTTGCACAAAAATTTAATTTTCCTGGGGTAATAGGAATAATAGATGGGACCCGAATCTCTATTGTACCTCCAGTATTTGATAGAATTCCACCACGTGCAGTATACTTGAATCGTAAAAATTATTAAGTATAGCATTCATTGTCAAATAATTTGCGGTTCACAACTGAAAATATTGGCACTTTGTCCTAAATATCCGGGAAGTGTTCACGATTCTGCAATAGGGATGATGAGTGATATTTATAGGGAATTAACTAACCGCTATAGGAATGGAGAAAGAAGTTCTTGGTTGCTAGGAGACTCGGGATATCCATTGCAACCATTCTTATTGACGCCTATTCTGAATGCACAAGAATATACATCGGAATATGTTGAAAGGTGTATTGGAGTTTGGAAGACAACATTTAGGTGTCTTTTAAAAGACAGAACGTTACACTACAGTCCACAAAGTGCAGCAAAAATAACCATTGCTTGTGCAGCTTTATATAATATAGAGTAGCAAACGTGGATGTTGCAAATGAAGTAGCTAATGAATACAAAGATGTAGTTTATAATAATGATGAACATCATCAAGTTGCTGTTAATATTAGAAATAACGTAATTAGGAATTATTTTCGATAAATTTAAATAAAACTTTTTTAACATGATGAGTTTTTAATTAAGGTTCTAAATGAACTGTAAATAACAGAATTTTCCAAAAAATGTGTAACAAAATAAACTAAAAAGCAACACAGAAAAAAAACAAATACTAATAATTTAGAAGATGAGATTGTAATGTAGTTTGTAGAAGGTGTGATTTTTATAATGTTTCTAGACTTGCAACGAATTACATTACAGCTTCATCTTCTATAGCTACATTATATTTTAATTGTAATTTGATTCTCATGAGTTGGATTTCCTCTTTTTTTAATTGCACTAATTTTTTTAAATTTAAATTAATTTCTTCAAGAATATTAGAATCTCGATTTCTTTTTAATAATCGTGGATTTGTTTCCTGTTTATTAATTTGCCCTTATTTCCTATTTTCTCCTGTTCCACAGCAATTTTAACATTTATATAATTGTGTACACCTAGCTCTGGCACACCTTCAATTCCTTCTGTTACCACTTCGCCTGTCCAATATAAAAGTTTTTTTTTCAATTTCCAAAAGTTCCCGTTCTGGCTCTCCTCTATTTCCTGTTTCGGTAACACTGTTTTTTATCATCTTTTACGTACTTGACATTTCCAATCTACGAAAACCTAAAATTAAATTGTAAAAAATATGCATTTCCTAACATTACATAATTCTCATTACTCTCTTCCATTCAGTTAAAGATTTTTGAGGCCCTCCGCTGGAATTTAAATTTTTTACCACGTTCTTAATCATACGTTCGGACATAATGAATCTTAAATGGCTTTTACGCAAACTTTAAACCAATTTTATAGCGAATGAAGTTTGTTTGCGGGTATACCGCTTTAACTGTTGCGTGCAGATTTAAAAGTGCTACTCAACGGTGCAGCTAATTAAAAAATGGTCATTTTGGCGTTTATGCCGTTAAGGCTTGAGAGCGTCGATATAATATTAGGGCGCACTATTCAGCGGTCCGTAAGAAAATTGGTGTTAAAGTTTGCGAATAGCGTATGTCAGTGATAAGTCACGCACGTTAAGGCCCGCCCACAATCGCAGTAAACATGTATAGGCTTCCACATACGAAGGTTCGCATTCTGAATAAGGTACCTTCGGGTAATAAGGCTGAACAGGTAATAAGGCCAAACGACTATATACTGCACTAAACACTAATAAAGCTGGCAAACAGTGCCATCTCTGTGTAGCAGACGTTCAACTCACGCAAACTCGGCTGAAAATCAAGCTGTTTTCGTTATCGCTTCGCTAATTAGGGAAATTTTTGACAATTTTGTTAAAAATTGTAAAACTGCCTATAGTCCTTTTCATTACTTAAGCATTGATGAAAAGTTGGAAGGATTTCGAGGACGCTGTGCATTTAAACAATATATAGCTAGTAAACCAAATAAGTACGGCATCAAACTTTTGCATTAGTAGATGCTAAATGCTACTTTACTTCAAGTTTAGAAGTACACGTTGGTAAACAACCAAATGGACCTTATGCTGTTGACAATTCTGCCACCGCTGTTGTTTAGAGGTTATGTGAACCAATAAAAGGTTCTGGCAGAAACGTTACCACCGATAATTGGTTTACTAGTATGGAGCTGTTGAACGCATTACATGAAAATAAGTTAACGCTATTAGGAACAACACGAGAAAATAGGAAAGGTTTACCAAAAGAATTTACATATCCACCGAAATCGGGACCTGTAATGTCCCCTCTATTCGAATTTCGCGAAAACGCTACTTTAGTTTCATTTAAATCGAGAGAAAAAATAAAAATGTTTTATTAATTTCTAGTGCAGCTCACGATGATAGTATTGATGAAAAAAGTCATAAACCAAACATAACCCTTCATTATAATACTACCAAAGGTGGTGTTGATGCCGTAGACAAATTGTGTTCAACATACAACTGTGCACGAAATCCACGAAGATGGCCAATGGTGATTTTTTATGCAATTTTAAACATTGCTGGAATTAACAGCATGGATATCCATAAATTTAATAATTCAACAATAACCCAACCAAGGAGAACGTTTCTACGAAATTTGTCAATGGCACTAATTGACGGTCATCTTCGGCAACGAGTTAATCTTCATTGCCTTCCAAAACAAATTATATTTACAATTAAGGAAATTACAGGATACAAAGGACCACAACAAGAAATTCCACTAACAGCGAACGACGAAAATCAGCCGAAACGATGTCGTTGTACATATTGCGAAAGTAAAAAAAAATCGTCCTACTAAATATTTTTGTAAAGATTGCCAAAAATTTATGTGCTTGACACATTGTACACAGGGTGTCACCGAAATGCGTGTACAACGTAAGACCTGAGATTCCCTGGCTTGAAACAGGTCGATTTAGGTTAACTTATCTATATCCAAAGTTGCTTCGTTTTGCCGCTAGAGGGCTTTAAAAATAATATTTTCCCTGCGTTTTTCTTAAATTACTCGAAAAATCTTCATTAGATTTTATTCATTTTTTGATCACCTCTTTATGTCAGCCGGGGACAGCTTTCTGTGGAAGAAATTCGAATTTCGCAACATAGAGTGTTTAGAAACACTCTTACCGCAAGTTATTCATCCTAATCTTTTTAACCATCCTGTATAATTTTCTATCAATTCTTTTTCTGAATAGCTACATTCGTTTGGGAACTATTTGCTCTCTTACAAAATTTTAATTGGGCAAACGGTTTAGGCACAAAAGAAGATTTTCTAAATGCCTACAAGCCCAAAACGCTAAATTAACGTAACATTAACAAAATTTAAAGTACCAATTTCTTCACGGGATATGAAGATCATTCAAGAAAACCACATGTTATAGGTTTGGAAGTAGTTTATTGCTTAAAATTTTCAAATTTTCGCCAGCATTTGTGAACGTTATCAGGGTTTAGCCCTTTTAGTCCGTATTATGCAGATTTTACTGTAGCATCTAAGGAAATAAGGAGGAAATCATGCTCATGTAAACTGGTCAGCAACATCGCTAAACCTGACACCCTCTGATTTTGTTTATTGAGTATCATAAAAGCAAAAATGCAACGAAAACAGCAAACAGTAAAAATTTTACACTGTATTATTCGTGCCCTGATGATGGTCACAAATCCTCGTAACATTTTGAGCAATAAACTACTTCCAGTCCTCTAAAATGTGATTTTCTTGAAAGAGCTGCATATCCTGTGAAGAAATTATTACTTTGAACTGGATTGATGTTACCTTAACTTACAGATTTGAACTTGCAGCGTGTTAGAAAATGTTTCTTTTTGTAGCTAAACCGTTTGCCCTACTGAAATTTTATAAGAGAGAGAATAATGTCTAAATTAATGTAACTATTCAGAAAAAAAATTATAGAAAATTGTACAGGGTGGTTAAAAAGATTTGAATGGATAACTTGTGGTGAGAGTGTTTGTAAACGCCCTGTATGATTGGAAATTCGAATTTGTTCCACAGAGAGGTGTAGTCAGCTGACATAAAAACATGGTCAAAAAATGAATAAAATCTAATACACATTTTTCGAGTAATTTAGGAAAAACTCATGGAAAATATTATTTTTAAAGCCTTCTAGCGGCGGAACGAAGCAACTTTGGATATAGATAAGTTAACTTAAATTGATCTATTTTGAGCCAAGGAATCTGTGGTCTTACGTTGTACACGCATTTCGGAGACACTTGTATGTATTTGTGCAGAATATGTTTCCATAATCTCTTTTGTTTAAATTTATTCCATTAATTTTATATAATTAAAAAAATAAATTTTATAATTTTTTAACTAGCGCCATTTGTCGCTCAGTAGCTAGTAGTAATATTTTATTTCGGACTCATAGTCCGGCGCGTGCACCCACGTTGAACAAAAAAGCGCGTGTACTGGAAGGTTAAAATGCTACAATTATTGGCTGTCAAACACATACAGTGTGTAACTTAACCCTTCGTTCACACACTGGGGTCCACAGTACCCCAAGAAATCTTTCATTCACTATAATATGAACCACCTGCAGATTCTCTCAAACGTGTTCAGTTATGATCGAGACGGCATTGGGAAGAATTTGAAATTCGCTTGGGGTCCGTTGAACCCCAGTGTATGTTACGTGTGATTATTTTCAGTGCGCATCGACAATAATTCTTTGTGGAGTACTGATATTTTATAGTACGTCTTACGTTTACTACATATATTGTATTTCAGTGAACATTTATAAAAAGTTCAGCATTTTTTGAATACAAAATGGCTTTCACTTCTTCGGAAATGAAGCGCTCCTTGAGCAAAAAAGAGTTAGAAAAAATGGCATTAGAATTAGATGATGATGGAAATAATGAACGAGGGGATGAGTTTTTTTGGTGAAGAAGACTGATGACGATCCTGGTTATGTAGAGATCCAAGAAGATGCTATAAGTGAAGAAAGCGAGGAAGAAGATGAAAAGGAAAATGAAGAATTACCTGTGAAATTAAAAAGACTGTCCATCCTGAGGGGAAAAAATGGGTACCGGTGGAGTAGTGAAGTACGTCAAAAACGAGGTAGACGTTGTGCGCGAAATTTAGTAACTCATCTTCCTGGGCCAAAGGATGAAGCTAGGAATGTTAAAAGTCCAATGGAAGTTTGGAATTTATCAATTACCAATGTAATTTTGGATAAAATTGTAACTCATACTAATGAGGAAATTGCTCGTCGCTGTAATCTTTTAGACAATTTACAAACTTACCATACATCTACCGACATTCTGGAGATAAGGTGTGTAATTGGCCTACTGTATTTATGTGGTGTGGAAAAATCAACGCATTTGAATCTAACAAAGCTCTGGTAAACTAAATTTGTTCGTTGCAACAAGGACTGGCTCGCTCAGAGGGTGACTGAGGAGTTAAGAGCGACGAACGTGCGGGAGTAGTATAGAAAACTATGGGGTACACTGCCGCAAATACAACAACCCGCCGGTGGTCCGGGATTAGAACAAAAGGTAGAAAGTCGCCGAGGTTCTACCGACCATTACATATGCGGATATTAAAAGTCGGCTAGCAAATGCCAAAAAGTCCTCGGCGGCCGGCTCGCACGGGAACAAGGTGAGCGATTTCGGACATTGCCAAGATCGCGAAGTCTTCCGTCTCCTGTTTAACGTTATTATGTTATCAAGTAGACAACCACCTGCTTAGAGGATGAATCGGACGTTACTGGTTCCCAAGAAGGATAAGGACGGTAGCCATTACTATCTCCTCCCTGATCAGCAAACTTTATTAGGAGATCATATACAATCTTCAATGTAGTTATGGAGCCTCTGCTAAGTAAACTCGAGCGCCAGCCCGGGTACCGCGTTAGCGTTAATACGAACGTATCGTGCCTCACCTTCGCGGATGATCTGATACGTCTCGCGGAAGCGGTACCACAGACATAGGAGCTACTACGGATTACCGAGTAGTACATATAACAGCTGGTCTAGGTATGACATTATCGGCGCAAAAGTGTTCTTGCTTTGGTACTACGCCCATAACAGACTCTTGGACCGTGGTAAACCGTACACGGGCCCGGAAAGATGCCTAACTTTCCTTGGTGTCAAAATATTTCCCTGGACTGGTCTCAACTGTAACGATACCAAACGGCTCCTTGCTGGAAGCTTGACGCCTGTTAAATGGCTAATGCTTAAGCCGCACCAAAAGGCAGAGTTAATCATCCGATACCTAGTCCCACACTACTTGTATTAACTGGCGATAGGAGTCCCGTTAGTTGGTCTTCTGCGGAAGATTGACCAAGAGCTACGAGTAGTAATCAAAGTCATTTACCACTTACCCCAACAAACTGCCAATGGACTGCTTTACGAGGGCAAGCGAGACGGGAGACTTCGGCAGCCCTGAGGGCCAGGTTCAAGTATATGTCCGCCAAGGACCTGATTATGCGAGCTCTCGCGACTGGCAGAGGCTTGGTCAACCGTCTCAAACAGCTCGCCAGATAGCAGCGGCTCAACTGGCCAGTCACGGCATCTGCGCTTGTCCAATTCAAAGGGAGAGCTTGCAAGATGGGGTGGACTTGGTTCGCAAAGCAAGTTGGTCGCGGCACTTACCGACGATACTATTGCCACTGCTTGGCTTCGTGATCCTACGCTCCCGCAGCCATGCAGACAAATAACTGCTTTACGTATGCGAATTAATTTATATGCTGATAGGGGAGCCATGAACAGAGCCAAACCGCACACGGATCTTTTCTGTAGGAGATGTAGGGCTCAGACGAAAATACTGGACAACATCCTCGGAAAATACATACAGACGAAAGCCAAAAGGATCCGCCGCCACAAGGAGATTTGCGACCTTATTGTGGAATAAGTCATAAAGCAGTCACCGCAGGCAGCAATAACACGGGAGTGTACCTTACGCGATGCCCGGGGCTGCAATCTCAAACCTAACCTGATGATACAGAACCGGGGAAGGGTCTTCGTGATCGACGTTACCGTGCCACGAAGATGGACATTGGATTCAAGCCTTTTTTTGCTTGAACAAAAAGGAGGTTTTTTGATTTCTCCCCTTTTTGGTTGAATTCCCAATAATTATACTTAATTACTAACGTGTACAACCAGCACTTCCACTCTTCTTATTATTTGCAAAGTTGGTCAAAAGTTGAAGACGCCTTGTGAGTTTAAAAATTATGTAACTGTTTAATTTTTCGTTTTTAATTAAATCTGAATTATTTGGTTTGGGCCATCTGTTGGAAGATGTCATTTTTAGATTTCTTGGTTTTATTGCGAAATACAGGGTATTGGTTGGTTTCTCAGATTAGCGTAATCGGAAGTAGTGGGGAAACAGTTCTTTCGAGTGTCGTAATTTAGGTAATTTCGCCCTCTTTGTTGTTGAACTTTGGAAGAGAGTACACGTTAGTATTTGGCTCAGATAAAAACTGCGTGGGTGACGAAGATTTTATAGAAGCGTCTCTTTGGCGTTTGGGAGAACTTGTAATCGCAATTTGGCGGATCAGCTTCTCACACCACACATTTTGTGCAGCTATTGTGAATTATCGGATTGATTCCGGATTACTGGGTTTTTATCAGCCAACACGTGAAGTCGATTAACATCTTAAGGTATGCTTTTACGCTTTGAGAGAACTAGGGACTTTTTGTTTAAACCCTTTTGTAATTCGTGGTTTTCCTAGGCTTTTTGGATTTCTTTTTATTTTTGGTATTTTCTTTGAAATTTTGGATTGGAAACTTATTGCGTCGCAATTTTGAGTAAACTCCCCTTGCCAGCAATCTTTCATCATTACATTGAACGCCGTTAGAGAAACAGAGACGGAAGTACACCCAGCCGATTTCAAGACGACACACGCAATATAGAAAGAGAAAGAGACCACTGCTGTGAAACCAGACAGAGACATCGCAACAGATAAGCAAACGCATTATATTTTCTTTTATTATCGTTTTTCTTTTTTTTTTTAATTTTTAACTTTCTACAAGAAAATTATTATATTATCCCCAGAATGTAATGAATGCGGTCCTGAACGCTGTTTGCTCCCGAGTACTGGTCGAAACGACGCCGGTCCGTCCCCGCGGGGAAGCGCCGATGCGTAATTTGCTTATTACCTTTACGTCGCTTAAAACCAATAATTAAAAAGTTGGAATTTTGTGAAAATAATATATGGATCGGATCAAAAAACTTAAAAACTTACATCGTACGCAAATTTGATTAAAATATGTTCAGCCGTTTTCGAGAAATCAGCGCTTCGAACAAATCGCGATTCTAGCGAAAGTACTTGAAATTTTCAAAATGTAAAATACGTCAACTACTATAAACATATACTGTTATCACATGTTAATACCAGCTTTTTTTTCCTCCAATAGATTTCAAGAAAAAAATTCACAAAGTTAAACAATTTTTCGGCGGCCCGAAAATCTGGTTCATTTTTCATTTATCTCGCGATCGCTCTAAAACTGCGGAGCCGAATTTTTTTAAAAAAATATTTGTTACACAAAAATGTCTACGGAATACGATGAACTTTGTCCCGATTGTTTTCGACAAGTGGTTGCGGAGATATTCCGCTTTAAAGTGAGGGGCCCTTAATTTTGACGGCGAGGATAGAATTAAAGAACATTAACTTAATGAAAAATCAAACTTTGGTAGACGCTTATTAATCTATAGTTACGATTTTGAAACAAATGAAAACATAAAAGTTTTACATAATCAGAATAAGGATTACAAACTTAACTTGCTTGAACAGTACGAAATAGATAAATATGTTATTAATAACACACAATTAGAATGTTTGAATGATTAAATACAAAGTTAACAGCTCCCTTATACAAATACCTTTCCCATTCCTTCCCCAAAATGCAGACGATTAATGCATCTTTTTTTTTGGGGTCCTAGCGGCCACTCCCCATTCCCTTACCCACCTCCATTCCTTTAACCCTTATCCCTAGTGATTATTTAGAATTCCCATTTTAATTCCAAATTCTTACATTCTCCTGTATATATAACGTTGCAATTATTTTATGATTGTACTTCATTACACACTGTGACATGCGAATTAGCTTTAGTTGACGTATTATAATATAGGGGGCTACAGCAGCGCATAAAAGAAATCATGGCGCGCCTAGTGCGTAGTAGTGGTAAGGCGTAAAGATTGGAAAAGAAATAAGTAAATAATAAAAGATACGGAATAACCAAAGGAGTATTGTTAAACACACACATTAAAAAAACATTTCAACAAATATATCTTCTACTATAATATTTTTCGAATAATTATATTAAAATATTTCATTGCTTCTATTTTTTTTGTAAAACTGGTTTATATTATAATATTATGTCTGCTAAACAGCATATTTTAATCTGTTGTAACTTTACGTGTAACTTTTGAAATTAATATTGACGCTCAAAATTTTTATCTTTGTGTTAATTTCTAAGTATTTTTATATTTTTATCTTTTAATACTGTAATAGTTATATTTGATTTGTATAAAGGCTGTTTCAGAATTGGACGGCACTATTTCAGGGATATGTTCTCCAGCACGAAATAAACAAGAAAATTTATATAAGCATAAGTCTCAATTTAATTTTTTATTGAGTTATTGAAAAGTTAAAGATGAATATCTAAATGTCATGAATTTAATCAGATAGCCGTGCATTGCAATTGCATAGCTCTTTTGTGTTTGGCAGATGATTAAACCGCTTAGTATTAAGGGCGCGTTAAACATTGAGTCCACTGGAGATGACCTCTAATAATCGATCAAGCTTCATTCATAATCGGTTTATCGATAGATGTCGCCCTATGTAGCATTTTAACCAAGCAATGAGTTTCGGTCTGCGATACCGAAACAAGTTGTCGAGCCTTCCCCCACCAGCGTCTAGACCTCTCTAGTGTAACTTATTTGAAGAGTGTAACTTCTAAAGGGTCTAAGTGCCATTTTTTTTATTTTGAGATTTTTACTTTAAAACGGTGTAAGCGTCATTGCCAATGTTTCTGTAAACGCGCTAAGTGCAATCAAATTATTTACTGGTTTAAACTAGGGTCAAAAGATGGCCTTACCTGTAAGTTCTAAAGCCGTTTTACATTGAAATGGTCTAAGTTCCATTCTTTTCCATTGTTTGTGAACGTGTAGTGTATGGTACGTGAAGATGCAGGCTGAAACTCAGAGAAAAAGAAGAACAAAGGGCAGTGAAAGCATAGTGGAGGAACGTAAGAGGCTCAGAAAAAGTGGCGCAGAGTACAAAACCTATAAAGGTGATGTTGTTCCTGCAAAATTAGCTCCTTCGAGCGCGGTAAGTTTTACAGTTTGTTTACCACAGCATGGCCCCCTAACCTTAAATTATTTGGTTTAGGAGATTTGTAAGTGCAAGTTTGCTTGTAATAAAGTCAACTTGGAAGAACGACGTAACCTTTTTCGCAATTTTTATGCGATTACGAATGAAACTAAACGAAACACATATTTACTCAATTTAATACAAGTGATAGCAGTTGGGCGTAGACGCCATGGGTCGTATAAGGATCCGAAAGAAAGCCGTCGTCAAGCATCTATTTGTTATACAGTCCCCGATGGAAAAGGAAATATTATTCACGTTTGTCGCATGGTGTTTTCTAGTATTTTTGGGATTTCTCATCGAAAGGTACAGGGATTAGTGGAGCGAAAAAAATCGGGCGAAAACGTTTTTAAAGATAAAAGAGGCAGGGCGAATAAAGTGCGAAAATTTGATGAACATGTCACACAACAAGTCATTGAACATATAAATGAATTTCCTAGAGAGCAGAACCACTATAGCAGGGAAAAGTCAAAAAAAGAATTTTTAAGTGCTGACTTAAACATACATAGACTATATTGCTTTTCGAAACAGATACACGACCTCTCAGGTTAACTACCGTTTTTATGCAAAAGTTTTTAAGAAGCACTTTTCGCATCTACGATTTGGGAGACCAAAATCAGATACATGTTCGACTTGCGATCTTCTTACTAACAAAATCAAAGCTCAGTCAGAGGACCTAGCTCGTCTTCGCACAAAGTTGGAGTTACACCAACGCAAAGCAGAAAGTGCAAGGACATCCATGCAAAAAGATAATATCGAATCACAACAACCTGGCAGCGATACCCTGGTTGTATCTATGAATCTGCAGCAAGTCATTTCTATTCCTACATTGACCCACTCGGAAATGTTCTACAGTAGGCAGTTGTCTTATTATAACTTCAATGTTCATGTTGCAGACAATAATACAGCTATCATGTGTCTATGGAATGAGTCGCAAACAGGGAGAGGAGGTAACGAGATAGGTTCAGCCCTCCTAAAGGTCTTGCTCGGTGAAAATTTTACTGCTAAAGAAAACCTTTCTATCTGGAGTGACAATTGCATTGGGCAAAACAAAAATAAGATGGTACTTATAGCACTCATTTATCTTGTTGCAACTAAGAAATTTTCTCAGATAGATCAGAAGTTTTTAGTTTCTGGCCATACGTATTTGCCGTGTGATCGAGATTTTGCGCAAATCGAGAAGCGCAAACGAGTGATGAAGTTGTATGGTCCAGATAACATTGTGAAAATGATAAAAGAAAGTTGCAACAAAAACCCTTATACGATGATTCACCTAGAAGAGGACGATTTTAAAAATCTTCAGACTTTTGCTGATGGATACATAAACACCTCAAAACTCAATATCTCTAAAGCATCCTGGATACGCATTTGCAAAGATAATCCATTTGAGGTGTTGATACGAAAAAGTTTCAGTGACATAGCTCCTTGGGAAAAGTGCAACGTCCTTAAAAAGGGAAAAACACTTGCAAATTTCCGTTTAGAGGAACTCCCACCACTAGAATGTAAATCTCGGGTTAGTGCGGCAAAACTGAGCAATTTGAAGTCTATGCTGGAGTATATTCCTTTAGCATACTGTGCGTTTTATGAAAATATAATCGAACAAGGCCCGGCAAATGAAAACCACTAGTTGAAGTTGTTTAATAATGGTTAAGTTTAAGTTTCTAAAGATTTTTAAGATGTTAAGTTTAGAAATTTTGTACTAGAGTATGTGTTCCTTTTGTAAACCTATTTTTGAATATTCTTGTTTAGTTTGCGTTTTATAACAAAATAAAAGAACAATACTGTGTTTAAGTTTATTTCGTATGTTTATTATTCAATTCTTAAGTTTAGTATTCAGTAGTTAGACCCTTTTAAATTTTACATTGATTGGCACTTGCTATCATTTACAAATTTTTGAAAAAGAAAATTTTTTTTTGAAGACCAGTTTCATATTTCTGCTACTCAAGTATGTTAATCAGTTTTGTCTGGAGACGCTAATAGTAGGTAAAAAACGTGTATAACACGATTTTATTTTATTCCCACAAAAAACCGTTTTTTTGCTGTATCTCGCTTTGCCACTTTCGGCACTTAGACCCTTTAGAAGTTACACTCTTCATTTACCCGTTTATTTGAGTCCGATTTATTTCGCTAATCGAAGCGGGATCAGTAAGCAATATTAAAAAAAAATCCTTCGTTAAAAAAATCATCCAAGGTGAATTGTTGATATTTTTGGTGAATATTCTCCGCTTAATGCTCATATTTAAAAAAAATTTAATTTTATTCAATAAGATAAAAATTGATTAAAAAAGAGATGAATGTGTCGCGATGCTGTAATACAGCGTCATTAAACGTGGCCTATCCTTATATGCTACATTTTTTTATAAACTAGGATAAATTGCCAAAATGTCGGCCCCCCTAAAAATACAGCCTAAAGTCGGCCTTTCTATAAAAATCCATATAGAAAAACTGGAAAGCCGACTTTAGGCACATGGCTGATATTTGGTGTGTTTACCTTATATATTGACGCGTTGAGTTGTTTCTATTCTTTAGATTGATTAATTAAATTTAATAAGATTTGAATTAAAAAAAACAAGACGTGCGCACACGAAAACCTTTCACATGTTCTTGGATGTTCGCAATAACGAATATTTGCATATATACCATTTACAAAATATTGTAATTATAATTATCATTATTGTACAATTACATTTATATTATAAATACTTGTGTGTTCTTATTTTCCCTTGAACGTCAACGTAATTTGTATTTATAAGGTGAGCATTACTTTTAAATCGTTTTGTTTTGACCAATCAAGTTGCATCATTGAAACCTGCACAAGCATGCGCGAAATTGGCATATACTTTGGTCGGTTTGGTTCCACACTTTGCTATTTGGCACCTTCTTAGCATTTGGTTATAGCTTGGCTCGTACACGCTAAATTTCTGCTGCTATCTAAAAGCCCAAATAACTTGCATTTCGGCATTTTTGTGTTCAGATTGTTTGTCGGTTGGTGTAGTTAGTGTAGTTATTATTAGTGATATCAGTAAGAATTATTGCATGGTCACATTAATAGTTAGATTTAGTTTTGTATTTTAGACTGGTAAATAACGAGAATAGTATTTTTATTATTGCACGATTAGTAATAATTGTTGTAATTGGTGTTATTAGCTGTAAGTTATTGCATTATTATATTATTAATTGAGTAAAGTTTTATTTCATATTTATCTTAGTATCTTACATATTTAAAGTACTTAGTAAAAGTAGAATTAGTAGTAGTAATTATTGTAGTAATATAAGTAGTAATTATTAGTAGAAATAATATTATAGTTAGTAGGATTACATATAATATACATATTTATTATTGCACAATTAAATAACTGCACGTTGTTGATTTAAAAATTACTTCTTTTTAATATCTATTCTTTATTGCACTTGAGTTAGTTGTGTATACAATAGTATTTGATTATTTGAAGCATTTATTTCTGCCTGTAGTTACACGTTTAGTGCATGCTAATAATTAATTTCAGTGATTTGTTGTGATTGGATTTTTTAATTAAAAAATAAGGTAAGCATTATTTTTTGTCTTTATTGAACATGTTTCTAAAAAATAAAAGTTAAGAATGGGAAGGTATACGGAAAGCAAGAGGTCCTACGGTTGTAGAACGCGTAAGAGAAATCGCATCGCACGCAGCAAAAGACAACGTAATGTTGACAAGATCAGATCGTAAGTAAATATTTAATACTTACATTCCATTATTATATATATTATTTTCTAGTACGGACGAAGAATTATTTTTATTCGAAGATTTGCCGAATAATAGACCCGTTAAGATTATTATAAAGTAAGAATTACGTTATAGATATACATATTTCATTACACATATTTTTTATATTTAACTTTTTCTAATAGTAAGCCTGAAGTTGAAGAAGGCAATAGGTATTGCTTACATTATTTGCTTTTATATTTGTTACTAAACGTAATGTTTTAGAGCTCAGAACACAGAAATTGAATTGGATATACCCTTACGGTAATCAACTAACTCCTCATAAAGATCATCATATCATACTTTGTTTTTTGTTTAGTGACCCAGGCCAACCGAGGAAAACATATGCGCGGGAACCGATGGGAGAAGAACTTATATCTAAGTCTGAATATGAAAAGTAAATAAATTAATTATTTCTAGTATTCATTACGTTGTCTTAAAACGTCTTTGTTTCTTCCTTGTTTTTTTTTTTTATTATTTTTTTTTTAACATATCAAGTATTCAAAGTCACCGATTGTCAGTGGAGAAGGAAGACCCTGTAAATAATAGCAACATTACCGGTAATAGGATTGTCAACCTGCAATATTTTGTTGAGAGTTTGTTAACCATCCAATATTATCATGCCAAAAAATGCACGTTTGGTAAATTATTGATTGAGAAGGAAACGCGACGTGGACTGATGAGCAAAATAATACTTGTGTGCGAATTTTGTGACGAAAAATTTACGTGCAGTTCTCAAAACTCAGATTGCGTATCATTGAATGTAGCAGCGGTATGGGGTACTGTGGTAAATGGGAGCACCTACACCCAAACTGATGAATTGTTGCCAACGCTTGATATACCAACATTAAGTTTTCCTACATTTTCAAAAGTGGAGCGACAGTTAAAAATTACGTGGAAAGAACAATTATATTTATCAATGGCAGCAGCAGGTAAAGAAGAACGACGATTGGCTGAGGAAGTTGGCGAGAAGGACGTTGGAGGCATTCCTTGGACACAAGTGTTTGTTGACGGTGGCTGGAGTAAACGGTCTTATGGACATAATTACAACGCTGCGTCTGGAGTGGTTTGTATTATGAAATAAATTGAACAATGCGCAACAATAATTTGAAATTACTTTCAGGCGGTTATTATTGGCAAACGAACCGGGAAATTATTATTTGTTGGAATAAGAAATAAATTTTGTTCAGTTTGTTGTCGTGCTGAAAACAAAAACAGTACTGTTGGTAAGCATGTGTATTTTAAAAACTGGGAAGGTTCATCATCAGCTATGGAAGCTGACATTATTGTGGAAGGATTTAACGAAAGTGTTGTCATGCATGGATTGAAATATGTTAAATTTGTGGCGGATGGCGATTCTAGCGTATACTATAAAATTCAAGAAAAAGTATGGTATGGAAAGGAAGTGCAAAAACTGGAGTGTACTAACCACGCAATAAAAAATTACGGAAAATCATTATACAAGATTAAAGCAGATACATCAATAAATATTCAAGGCCGAAAGTATCTGACGAAACCGATTATAACACAATTGCAGAAGTGTGCTCAAAAAGCTATATGTGACCTTGGATGCGAAAAAGGACCTATCGTGCGAAAACAACTATTTGAGATAATGGCCGTTAAAGTATTCAAGGTCATCGTGCGCGGCATTCATAAAAAATTAAGGTTATAAAGTAAACATTCAGTTTGGCACTAGAAAAAAAATGTCTTTGGAGGACGAATTAAACAGTGTAGCACCCAAACCTAACAAAGAATTGTCTAAAAAACAAAGGTATGATACTAGTTTATTTTTTCCAATTTATTTTCTTCACGTTTTTCGTATAAACTCAATTGTAAATTTATTATTTTTGACACTTCATATAATAAATATTATGAAAACGACTCTTTTTTGTTACTATCATTGCTAAATGTTTCCTTAATATTAAAAATGAATTAGAATGAAAAGTAAGCACGCTATAGATGGGAGGATACTCTTATTAGAAAGAGCGTCCTTTTTCCTTCAGAAATGACGATAAAAGTAAAAATTGATATTTTGACGCGATAGGTCCCTTTTCGCATCCGAAGTCACATATATAAAAACAGTGGTGACGTTGAAAAAATGAAAACAGAGATCAGTAACACTGTTATACACGTTTTTAAATACCATAAGGATTGCTCCGAAGAAACTTGCACCGAAAAGGGCACTGTCGAAACAAGTGTCATTGCCCACTTACTGGGATATTTTATCACATTAATGGTACGTATAGTTTTTTACATTATGGTTTTATACATTGTAATATATGCTATTATTATTCAGGAGCATTGGATCGCTTATTAGCGAAAGCACACAAACTGGTTGCTAAAGAAACCAATAATAAAGCCGAATTGAATATGTCTTTATTGGCGAAATTAAATTGTGGCAATAGGTTGAACTTGACTCAGCGAGATTCCTTCCAAAATAGAGCGTACATTACAGGTTTACGTTACAACGAAGGTACTTTTTAAACAAACTTAAATATATTCTCATTACTTCCAGTTTTTTTTTGTTAGGTTCTTTATGGCAAGTACGTGGTCTTGAATTAGCTGGTAATGCCCAAGTAGGAATGTATTTTAAAAAACTAACAAATAACGTCCATCGAAAAAGAATTGCACGAAAATAAGTTCAGCCAAAACAACGGAAGAAAATCGTCGCACGCAAGAACCCTGATTATGGAGTTTTTGCAATTCAAGGAAATTTATCTCTTGAAGAGATTGCATCAGAATCGGAAAGATTGTTAAATTCATTACAGGTTTCTTTTAGTGATATTCACATAATCTAATCTACTTGTGACTACCACCGATAAATGAAATTTTGTTTTTTTCAGCATTCTTATTTATAAGGTTTGTAGATGTTTTTTTTTTTATTATTTAGTACTAACAAACTTTTGCATGTTTCTATTACTGTATATGTGTATGTTGTAATTTGTTTGTGTAGTTTTGTGTAACTTGTTTGTATACTGTACTCCAATATTTAAATAAATGTATTTGTTAGGTAACTGAAGAAGAGCGCGGCGAAATTGCTGCAAGAACAATTGGCCAATATAAGTCAACTGCATATGTACAAGAAAAGCAGCGCCGATTGACAGCATCTAATTTTGGTTTAATTGTAAAGAGGCGTGAAACAAGCAATCCCATTAGTGTAGTGAATCGTCTCTTGTCTTCTCGGCCAATTAGAACAGCGGCAACCACTTACGGCAATGAAAAAGAATCGGTAGCGCCTACACGGTTTGAACAGGAATACGGGGTATCCGTTTCCGAAGCCGGCTTGTACGTGGATGTGCACAATGGTTTCCTGGGAGCGTCTCCTGACGGTAAAACATTTTTTGCATCATTAAATACATGTTTTATATTATTTAGAAACATTATAATTACAGGACTAGTTGGCGATAAGAGTATCGTTGAAATTAAATGTTTATACAGTGTGTACAAAAATGGACTATCATTGGAGCAAGCCATTAGTAACAGCAGTAATATATGCCTTGAGATGATAAACGGGTCTATACACCTCAAAAGAAAGCACAATTACTTTTACCAAGTAAGCGAATTATTTATAAATTATGTGTAATACCGTATTATATTTCTCTGCTTTAGGTGCAAGGGCAATTAAATATTTGTCAAAAGGATCAATGTTATTTCATAGTATACATTAACGATAGAGAGCCATTGTTTGTTGAGATTATTCAAAGAGATAAAGATATGTGGAACAATGTTATGTTACCAAAACTAACAACATTTTACACTTCTTACATGCTTCCGGAAATTATACGTCATACTCGATAATTTTATATGGGCGATTGGCTGAATTGAGTAGGCCAGTCGTATCACCATTTTTGTGACGCATCAAAGGACATCCTAAATATATTAATCGTTAATTATGCTAGCTCTACTAATTAATACGTTTTGGATACAATACAAATATTTTTGTATTTTAGGTGCAAGTTGAAAAGGAGCAATACTGTGTTATTCTCTATCGTACAACAGAATATTCCTCTACCGATATTATGTATCACTTGGTTGCTGCAATTATACTCTACTATGTTTTTAATGTTTATTGAACGTCACAACACCACAGCAATAACTTTAGGATGTTGGCTGCCAGCGCATTATTGGGACGATTGTCTGAATTGAGTAGGACTTTCGTCAGACCAATTTTGCGACGCTAGAGCATCCTAGAGATTAGTTCCTGCATAATTATAGCGAAGTAAGTATCATACTACATCAAATATGTCGAATATTGTAGCGTTAAAATTTAACAAAATCATGTTTTTTCTTATACCTATTAACATAAATTGATTTCTGTTTTAGATTTCATTCATTTCCGACAAGATAAGTCATCTGAGCAAAATAAAATCGTACAAGCCTGTGTAAATTATTATATTTATATGAAATACTTGTAAAATGGTTAAATAGGGCCCTCAAAGTGTTATTTTGTCGGCGATCTCGCCATTTAAAATAATGAGAAACGAGCCTAGAATGGTACCTCATGGGTGGTTTGAGAATGGAACAAATCGAGGGCTTACTCTAAAAGCTAAGGGTACAGTTATGTTGACTATAAATTGTATAGTAAAGCGACGTATTCATTTAGTAATTCACCAACGATAATAGCTGCGAGAAATTACCGCTTTCATTTTTTCTTACAGCTTCAACATAAATGTACCCTAAGCCCACGATGTTTCATTCTTTGTGGAAAATCATTCGTATTTTTATTCTTTATATGAAAATTCCGTACAACTTTTTATAGAATATAAATATACCTATGCATATTAATTTTTTACTTGTGGTTTGTTGTGATTATACGTACAGCTGAATTATACACTAAAATTTTAAATTACTTGTTTTATTGATTTTTTAAAATCTAATTATAATAAAGCTTCGATAATCGACGCTGGACTCGTGTTAAACAGCAAGTTTTCGTATATACGTGTTTAATTGTATGTGTTTATTATTATTATTATTAGGTATATGAATAGCAATATTTAATCATAAAACAAATAAACATCTACTGTAGAAGAAACAACTACATACACAATTATATGTGTTTTAAAAGTTCTTTAAACATAGTAAACAATACAAATATATAACAAAGAAATAAAGCTTATCAGTAGAAACGTTTACTTTATTTTATATGCAAAACAACCTAAAATAATTTTTACTTTAAAATTTCACTTTATTAAATTTTACTTTAAAATACAGCTTACATACGTCTTCAAGATACTTTCCAGCAAAAACAAGCCATAGAATATCTACGACGTGTAGAATAGACTGCCCATCTGACCAATCAGCGACGATCAAAACAACACGTCATCAGAATGGCGGCATTAAGGTATACAAACAAATGCCCTATTCAATTTCATATGTGGTCGAAATACGGTACACATAAATTTTCTAATTTGTATCGGAATTTAATATAATTGCTGATAGAATACAACCGTGTCAAAAAGAACCATCAATTTATAAAAGAAAAAAGGTATAGATGCTAGCGCCATCTAATCACAGAACCTCACAGTTCTACTTTTATTTTTAGCATAGAGTACTGTTAGACACATTCAGGCGTCCCATATAATTTACATTGTAAAAACGTAAGTTTCACTGTTCTCAAAACTGACTAATTGAATCGCGAATTTTTTGCGATGAAAAAGTGCCTATGACTATTCTGCATGGCGTTAATATAAAAGTAGCGAGGTTTATGCGTCCACGTACAAATAATCACGGTTTGTTTTCGTCTAAAATTAACGTTAACTTCCTGAATTTTTGTATGAAATAATAGTAGGAATTTTGACTTGTGCCGATATTCATACCAAAGCTTGAAATGTCTACTTTCAGGCTATACAAAAATTTTCGCTTAAATGATTGTCTTTTACGAGAAAGATCGAACTCGGTGACACTCTACATAGAGCACTGTTCAACGTACACTTTAACGCGCCCTTAAACACTGTTCGTGTAAATAAGTAACTTGTTTTACTATTTCTGCGCGTCTTCGTATGAGATAATAAGAAGGCTTTCATTTTGTATTATCATGGGAGACACCACAAATTTATTCACTTTTGAAGAACAAACACACATGCTTTTAATTTATGGTGAGGTAATGTTGTTCGAAAATATCATGAAATATTTCCCACTAGGAGGATACCACATCGGAAAACGTTTGAACCCATTGAAAGACGTCTTAGGGAAACTGGCACGCTAAAACCACAACGACAAAGCGCTGGTCGACAAAGATTTCGACGAACTGCTAACGTTGAAGAAGCGATACTCAATGCTGTTCAGCTATCTCCTACTACTTGCACCAGAAAATTGTCACATCGTTTCAATGTTTCATCTGTAAGCGTATGACTAACATTGCGTGAGCAATAATTGAAGGATTTGGTGCAATAACCGACTAAGCGCCATTTTTGGTTAAAACGATATTTTGCTCGTGTACGTCAATTTTAGGTACCGGCCATCGTTGGGCACAAGAATCGTCTACGTATAATACACGGTATGCTCTACAGGTTTACATAGCCTGATCTTGTAACCAACAACCTTCCGCTATAAAAATTTATTTTTTCGTTGGTGGCAATAACAGGCCATGTTCAGTACATGGCCGGTTCTTGCACCAAACGTAAATGATCCTAACCTATAAAACGTATTGTCGAGTGTGTGCTATGTTCTAATTTTTACTAAAAGAATGGAGGATATGGATCCATTTCGTTATTCGGATAATAGTGACATTGACCCAGACTACATTGAAAAAGGTGTAAACAGTGATAGCAGTGACAGTTCGCTGCAAAATGGCAACATTTTCGTGGCAAGTGAGGTTGCTGAAACAGGCGATTCATCCAGAGGAAGAAAGCGGATTAGGGTTCCTAGTAAGTGGAAACGAAATATAATGAAGGTAGCAAGAAATAGTGGAAAAGTATATACTAATAGTGTTAAGAAACAAATTGAGGCAAAAAGGCAGATGTGAATACAAAAAGCAGTGCTATGAGAAATTTACAGAGTTAGAGCGATCCAAAATATTTGAAGGATTTTATAAGAACGCTGACAAAAATGTTCAGTATGCTTATTTAAGTGGTCTTGCAACTGCATCTGAAGCAAAAAGAAGAAGAAAGGGGATAAATAACAAGGAATCTCAAAATCGAAATGATACTTTTTTGTACACTATTAAAATAGGAACCAAAAAGGTGCAGGTTTGTCGCACTGCGTATTGTAACCTCCATTCAATTCATAAATCTCGAGGTGAACAAATAGCGAAACAGTGCTGTTCAGGAAAATTCTTACCAGCTACAGACGGTCGTGGAAAACATCCAAACCGTCCTAAAAAATTAAATGAAGACCTATTAAAGGTTATTTCAGACCTTATCGATAGTTTTCCTCTTCGAGGATCCTATTATTTGTGAAGTCAAAGCCAGAAAAAATATTTGCCTGCTGAATTAAATGTGAAAATAATGCATAAAATGTATCTGAAGAAATACGAACCAGGAAATTATAAACTGTTTACGGAAAATAAGTCTATAAAGCCTAAAGTTACTTATGATTATTACTATCGATATTTTACTGACAAATATAATATTTCATTTGGTGCACCCCGCACTGATACATGTTCTGTATGTGATAATCTAAACATGGAGATCGATCAAACTACTGATGAGGATTTACGGAAAACACTACTGGTTCAGAAAGGACTCCATTCAAAGAAAGCTCAAGCATTCTATGATGATTTGAAAGAAAAAACTAAATTGGTGGAGACAAATTCAACTATTGAAACAATATGCTTTGACTATCAGCAAAATTTGCCTGTTCCGGTAATGTCTGTTGAATAATTAAACGAAAAAGATGCGCGACATCTCTTGTACAAGAATAAAAATTAAGTTTAGGTTGGTAGTAGATAGATAAAGAAGCAAGTAGTTGTCGAAAAAAAAAAACGCGTGTAAGAAAGTAAGGTTAAGTTTGATTATAACGGCAGTAAATGTTAAGTTCCTCTTTATTATTAACAATAAAGAATCTTTTACGTTTCTTTAAAATAGCGCGAGTGTTTTCTTACTGAACCTGAATAAATGTCAAGATGTTATGGGCCCAGGTCGGCTAAGTAAAAAGTAAAAATAAAATGGTAAAAAAAATTAAAAATAAGTGAAACATGGCGGAAGAACTGCTGGATATAGAAATGCTAAAAGACACATACAATTTCGACATGTGGAAATTTCAAATCACAGTATTCTTAAAAGCAAAGGACCTATTCAACGTTGTGACCGGAAAAGAAATCTGCTCCGAAGAAGCTGGGAAAACAGATGCATGAGATAAAAAGGATGCAGCAGCACAGAAACTTGTAACGACGAAACACATTTCTGAGAGGAGCGAGCGAACGCGTTCAGACTTGTTCGCCGAAGGCCGTCAAAAAGGCGCCAGGACATTCTGGAGGCTGCCGAACGCTAAATAAGCGTTAGGACGAAAAACAGAAAACCAGTGTGTGAAATGATCGGTCGTCGACAGGTCCCGGTCTTCAACTTTCAGGAGAGTGCGGTTTCAACTTGGACGAACCCTTACTATTATATTACTACTTACTATAATTTATTAGTTTACTTAATAAACGTAATAAGTGGTGCCCAACGTAGGGCAACGCAATAAGTGATGCCCAACTCGTGGCCCGAGAAAACACGCTTCGATGCCTCCTAAGAAGAAGCCCGACGCGAACAACTCCGAATCCGACGTAGAAATCTCTTCACCACCCGCTACGAACATGACGACCAGCGATTTCAAGGCGTTGCGTTGTTGGAAGCAATGCATCAGTCGCAAGATGAGTTCAACCGCCAATTGTTGAAACAGTTTTATCCGCGAACAGTTTCACCTACGGTTAACTCCTCCGGCAGTTTCGCGGCGTGTTCCGCGCGTTTTGAAGGCTGTACCTAGGACAGCAACGTGGTAGAAACGTTCATAGATACCACATAGGTGTTTAAGGAATGCACAGGGATATGGAATGACCACGCCTTACGCGGTTTACCTTTATTGTTAACAGGTGAAGCAGCCGTGTGGTGGCAAGGTGTAAAAAGTTGGGTAAACACGTGGAACGATGCGATTACGCGACTACGCGCGATGTACGGTGTTGTTAAGCCCGCGTACAAGCTTTTCCGCGGTTTGTTCAGTGTCGAATAAGGTGATCAAAAAAGTGCGACGTATTTTTGTCGATTGGTGGGCTCTAAGTCTATAGCCCTATGATTTGCAAATAAACTACACGCCAGGAAAGGCAAACATCGTGGCCGACACGCTGTCTAGGTCGCCTTGCTCAAAAGGATTCCGACCAAACGATAGGATGCTACCACGTCTCCGATTTGGTGCCCTACGTTCAGAAGACCAATGGAGAAGACCCGGTGCCCGCTCGTCCCTTACACAAGCGAGGACAACCCAAAGGAAGCACGAAGAAAGGCGGAGGTGCTGGTCCATCCACGAGGGCGTGAACGGTGTACCAGAGGGGGAGTCTGTAACGACGAAACACATTTCTGAGAGGAGCGAGCGAACGCGTTCAGACTTGTTCGCCGAAAGCCGTCAAAAGGGTACCAGAACGTTCTGGAGGCTGCCGAACGCTATATAAGCGTTCGGGCGAAAAACAGAAAACCAGTGTGTGAAATGGTCGGTCGTCAAAAGGTCCCGGTCTTCAACCTTTCAGGAGAGTGCGGTTTCAACTCGGACGAACCATTTTTATTATATTACTACTTATTATAATTTATAAGTTTACTTAATAAACGCAATAAGTGGTGCCGAGTGATGGACTAAACTTAAAACCACAGGATTTTGAGATACTTAAAAATAAATTTTGTGAAGTGTGCATTAAAGCGAGGCAAACAAGAAACTCTTTTTCAGAGGTACGTCGAAGAGCAACTAGACCGTTGGAAATTATTCATACCGATATCTGTGGACCAATAGACCCAATAACATTTGATGGAATGAAGTATATTATAACGTTCTTGGATGATTTTACTCATTTCACAATGGTTGTTATGATTTTGTTCTTTTGTATGTTGCGCGCCCTCTTGTGAGGAATGTCATAAAATAAACGGAGAGAAGACAAGATGGTGAAGTCAGTGTTTACAAGAACATTAGCATCATCCACATGAAAAGTATTGGAAAATCAACATTCCAAACATTGGTCCTTCGAGCAGGATAATTACAAGAAACAAGAAAACGCTGTAGCAGCCCAAGGGCCCAGCGTCAACAGGAGAATCAACCAGGCGGATCGCAGCGACACCTAAGACCCGTTTCTTTTGGTATTTCCCTTCCATAACGCGATTACCTTCTTTTACACACATTGGTTTTTATAATGGCAGAACACAAGTTCTGATTTTAAAACGAGGTCAACACAAAACGCGATTAATACGATTTACAACATATATAGAAAAAATAACAAGTAGTGACATAAAATAACTTAAAATCAGTTTAGCAAATATCTCAAACAGTTTAAATGAATTCAACGAAACACAAAATCCAAATCGAATCATCCGATGAAACGGAAACGGACAGCAACGAGCAAGTAGAATTTGAAGATAAATACTACGCGGCAGTGGCGAAAGCACAAGAATTGTTAAATGAACACGAAATTGTTCACGGGACCAAGGTCACGTGATTGGGAACACAATCGCAAACGCATGCGTCACCGATGGCGATGGCCTGACTTCAGTTAGTTTCCGTAATAGTTTTTCACAAAAAAACGTCAAGTTGCCGTTAGATTTACCCAAATTCTTCGGTAATTATGAAGATTGGACGCACTTTTGTGACACATTTTCGGCTCTCGTTCATAACGATCAGAACATGGACGAAATAAATAAATTTTATAAGTTGTCTAAAAGGCAACGTTGCAAAAACAATGACTTCAATTGAAATTACACGGGATAACTATAAAATAGCGTGGGATTTATTGCGCGCACGTTTTGAAAACAAGGGGAAAATGATAAAAACACAGGTTAAAGAATTTCATTCCATTTTTCTTTTGTTGGTTCATTCATAACAGTGCATCCCAATTTTCTCCAAATAATTTCACATACGTAAGATACTATAGTAGCCGCAGTAGATTTTCCAATTCTATAATCGTAGCTTATTTCACCAAGCGAGCATCCAGTTGCCAAGTATCTGAATAAAAAAACATAATAACAATCACAAATACAATAGTTATTCCTAAAAATAAATTGTGAAAATTTGCCAAAAGCTGCATAACCGTCCTACGGTATTCAAGGACAGTAAACGAAGGATAGTATTGTCGAAAACTACTGTATACACGTTTAAATGTATAAAGAAAAACTATTATTAAATTGTTTTTTTAGCTTCATCCTTACAAAAAAAATGGAAGAGCTTACGAGATAATTATATGAGAGAGCTAAAGAAAATAAAAACTACCAAGTCAGGTTCAGAAGCTCTAAAAAATCCACATATGTTCATGATACCAGGCTACAATTTCTACAAGCATCTGCAGATAGCAAGGATACAGAAAGTAGCTTCGATGTAGATGCTGGTGCACCACCAGAAGTAGCCAACGTATAAGTGAGTTCTGCCTTACTTCTACGTTAGTTACTGCAACGAGAAAACTATTTGTCACAAGAACAGCGTAGCCAAACATCCATCAAAGGATTTCAATACCATGATTATAGGTCACAGCAATCCAGTATGCCAAACAATTTACCACATTATGGGTGTACTACAATAGATCATCCGTCGCCGACAACTTTAAGGGCCCTCGTCCACGGTGACTTTTTGTAGCGATGCTGTCCTGCGGTTACGAAACGAGCGACAGCATCGCTACTAACGCACTACTAACATGCGTAAAATGCGACTGCATTTGCAACGCGCGATAGACAGGTCCAGAGTGTTGTTGTCCGTCACGTGCGCAAAATGGACTCTTTCGACACAGAAACATTTATTATGGCAATTCAAAACCGTCCTATAATATGGGACTCGCGCCTTCCTGAGTATTCGAATAAGGTTATAAAAAGAAAGGCGTGGGACGAGATAAATGAAATGTTTCATTCAGAATTTGAAAAGAAAAACAAATACAGAAAATTTATTTTACTGTTATTTAATTACTGAATTATTAGTTATTCAATTTACTGAAATGAAAATATTTTATCATTATACATGTAAATTTAAAGCATGAGTAAATGAAGTTGCGTTTACAGCTTTTTCCACTGAGTTAGATTTCATGGATTAGGTTAGATTATCCCCTTCTTGGTCGGCGTCGCATCTCATGCGTTTGGTCTTTTTAGGCCCCTACGGTCGGCGTCGCGTTTGATGCGACGCCGACTATTTATACCCGTATGAACGACGTCGTCTGTTACGCACATGTATGTGGGATCAAGTAAAAGCTCACTTAAGAGTTGCAAAGTATTTAATTTTTAAGAACAATAAAGATGTAAATGAGATAACATAAAAAATAACCGCGAATAGCGTTCAGTTAACATTCACGTGTTTCTCGCCGCAAAACCTTGGCACTTATTCAAAGTCTAGTGAATCAGAAGATGATGATATGAGCTCAGAAAGGTTGTGGGTAGAAGAAAAAACAGTGTGCCCTGCTCCTCCTCGCTTCAATTTTACAGAACACTCTGGAATTCTGGTAAATTTTAGTAATAATAATTTGATACAGTATTTTGAATACTTTTTCGATGATTCTTTGATATAACTGATTGTGGATGAAGCTAATACATATGCTGAACAATCTCTTCGTTCCAAGAAATCCAAAAATCATTCAAAGCAGCAAAAATGGTATTTGACTTATAAAGAAGAGGTAAGAATTTTATTTTGTGTTTGGATTATGCAAGGTATAGTAAAAAAAAAACCTATTGAACACTGGTATTGGTCAAATGACGAAAAATTATCTATCCCTTTCTTCAAGAAATTGATATCATATAGACGATATCACAATTTGAAACAATATGTACATTTTTCTTATAACGAAAATTATGACCCTTATACTCTTTCCAATCCGAAATTGAATAAAATTTGGCGTATTTATTCTAAAATAAACGAGTTGAGTAAAAATGCAGTTACCTTAGAACAGGATGTATCTATTGCTGAGAGACTCCTTTCATACAAAGGCAGTCTTGCTTGGAAGCAGTACTTACCTCTGAAAAGGGCGAGATTTGGCATAAAAATGTATATGTTATGCCAGGCAAAAAGTGGATACATTTGGTCGTCGATAATTTACACAGGCAAAGGAACAGTTTTTGATGAAGAATTTAGGAAACGGACACTTATGGGACCATCCGGCTCAACAGAAAAGAAGTCCCTAATACTGTAAATAGAAAACTTAAAATAGGTGACACAGTAGCATGTCGACGTGGGAAAGCCCTATTTTTGAAATGGAAAGATAAAAAAGATGTGTCGCTGGTTTCAACCATTCATAATACGGAGATAACTGCAGTGAAACCTTATACAGGAGAAAAACTGAAACCAAAGGTGATTGTCGAGTATAATAATACCATGGGTGGTGTCAATTGTGCTGACCAAAATTTGTCGCCTTGTGCCATCCCTAGGAAATACGGAAAAAAGTTTTATAAAAAAATATTTTTTCACTTATTCGACCAATGCCCTTGGAATCCTTATGTTCTTTATAAAAAAAATTGAGGCACTATAATGCAGCTTCAGTTTCGACTATCATTGGTAAATGAAATGCTTATAAAATACCATTCGCAATCAATGTCCACCAGCAAAAAAGGTAGGCCGTCAATTGAAACACCACTCCGATTAAAGACATTTTGTTAAATTTATTCCACCAACTGAAAAAAAACCAGCAAGAAAATGTGCCGTTTGTTGCAACAAACGCGAAAGTAAAAATAAAAGGATACAGAAAGAAACTGGGTACAATTGTGAGCAGTGTGATGTGGGACTTTGAGCTGTACCATGTTTTGAAATTTATCACACAAAGCGTGATTTCTCACAGGCCTAAAAAATAAATTTAAGTGAAAAAATCTTTTCGGCATATTTCTTATCACAACCATGATTTTGTTTTTATAAAATAGGTAATAAATGTATCTGCAATAAATTATTACAATGAATTTTTTATTCTGTTTTTTACTGTCTAATGATTAATATTTATTTTTATGGAGATATTTATCTTAGCAAATTTTTTTTTGGTATTTTCAAATGATACAACATAATAAATATATTTGTTTTCAACAATAAAAAAATGCTTTTTCTGTAAGCGAAAATTAGAAAAAAAAACGACCAAAATATAACCCACAACAATAATATACAGGCCTTGCTAATGTACAGAACCTTCACCGATGAAAAAATAATCGGTATAAATGTTTCGGATTGCAGTATCACTTAGTTCTGATCTTCGTCTTCCAATTAAATATAAATTATCACTGGCAGGTGGATCTTGGAACCCAACTATACTCAAAGTGTGATCAACGTTGTACCCATCTCACTTAAGTATGAAATTGTGCAATACTGTTGCGTATTTTAAAAACACAAAGAAAATTCTTTAGGAATAAGTTTTTTGATTTTATAAACTAATACTTTTTGATTAATTGAATTTGTAACATTATTTTGATTACTTCAATTTTATAAACTAAAACAGTGGTTTTTTCTTTTATGTTCCAGAAATGATACCTACCTATTTCCAGACCGAGGGACCTCGCTATCTTGCTTTATCTACCGTTAGAAGCAAGATAGCGAGCTCGGGTTTTCAGCGTCATGTTAAGTTTTTAATTCTTTATTTTATAGTGTAAAAATGAACATACCGTTCCATTTAAATTTTTTGAGAAAAGCTATAATATTTGTCAAAATTCTAGATATCGCCCTCTGGAGGCGAAACGAATATTCATATCAAAACAGCGTAAGGAGCCGTTAGTGGACCACGAAAAACCCTTTCCAACGAGATTAAGTTTGTTAAATTCTGTTCAGTATGACCGGAGTAATCGGCCATCGAAAATGAACATTTCCAACTCATCCTCACCACTTTATTTTTGGAGATACGACAAAAAGTGTTTCATACATGTTAGTCGAAATTCATTTATCTTTCAAATTAATTTATTTTCAATACCCCTTAATTTTGAAGAAAATGAAAAAAATCGTGATTTTCTGTTCAGTCATTTAGGTTACGCCCCCTGGCGGCCACTTAAGAAAGTTGAAAATATTTTCCAGCGATCTTTTATGGCCACTTTCCTTATAAAATTTTTTGTTTCATTAAAATAGGATAATCCGTCGTTAAGATATGACCGGTGATCATTGGTTTTTTGGCCACCCGGTACATATTTCACCAGATGAAAAAATTAATCATGAAATGCTTTTTAATTTTATAAAATCTATTATTTTGGGACTAGAAGATATTGGGTATAAGGTTTTTTGTGTTGTAAGTGACAACAATGCAATTAATAGTAAGGCAATGTGTAACTTTTCACCTAAAAAAGAGCTGAGTATTGTCTTTCCTCATCCTGCCGCCATAAATAGTCCTCCTCCATATGGCCGCAACAAACGTTTATGTATCCCGAACGCTTCATCCCCAACAAAGAAGTATGGAACTTTTGAACTTTCTCTGCCTGGGAGACATTTCTCATCTGGTACTTGAAGTGTATTTGTTATTAATGAGTTCCAAAGGACGGTTCGTTTGAAAATCGAAGAATCGCAATCTTTGCCAAAGCTGCCAATGTTAACATACACAAAGCGGTTATTTTGAGTCTGCAACTGCCATCAACATCACTGAGTGACAATCCTTGTAATTAAAATACATGGATCCACTCTTCACTGGACTTATTATGCGAATTTGTTTCCCATCGATGACGACAAACGTAAAGAAACATGTGTACAACGATCAAATGCAATTTTTAAATAAAGAGTATACGTTAGGAGAAACTGTAGACAGTTTGAGAAGCAGCGAAGATGGACTTACTGATAATAACGAAATTCAATCTGCTTCAAACGTGAACGAAGGCGTTGTTCGAGACAATCAAGTCACGAGTAAAGAGAAAATGACCGAGAGATTTGACAACAGAAAACGCCGCAATCCAGATGAAGTGGAATTGAGAATATTGAAGGCATTGGAGCCAGAAAAGCCAAATTCTCATGTGGCATTCTTTCAAGGCATAATACCTCATTTAAGCAAATTTGACGATAGCGAAATTTTCGAATTCCAAATGGGCGTCCTTTGAGTAATTTCGATGATTAACGAGGAAAAAAGAATTTCTCACCCACCTACATTTTCCTATCATGCTTATTAGTTATTTGATTCACAAAATAACCCTAATCCCAATCCAAACAACCAAACAAATTACTCCTTCCGAAGTGAGCCATCGGTGACTCAGCGTGCACAGTCAGCTGCGCAATATTATCAGGACTTTAGCCAGTCGTCAACAGCTATGTCTCCTGATATTTATCCAACAGACGATCCATCCCCAGCTCCATCTGGATCTTCACAAAACACAATTGACTTTACCACTTGAAATTGAAAACAATGTCTTTCTTTCAAATTATTGCAGTTTTATTTTTAAGTACTAAAATAAATAATGCAGCATATGTAACATTTTGTTTTCTTTGTATTGACCCAAAAGATAATAAAATTAAGATAATTATCCACTGGAAGCAAAGAAGAACAAATTATTTTTTTTTAATTGTAGTAAAACCTCGTTTAATGCCACATTGTAGCACTGATTCAATATACTAACTTGGTCTACTGAAAACTTACAAAGAAGATCAGAATTTACATTGATGCATGTTTCACGATATTAGAGTATATTACGTCAATAAATTAAAACTAATATAAAGTATAAGAGTTCATGCAACAATTAACATTTCTTTTTTGTTTTTACTCACCTTAACGTTATAGCAAGTCTTTCTTCTGATGGAATACTGTTCCTCATTTTCGTATTCGTGTGTTCGATTTCACTCTTAAGTCGTTCATGCAATTCATTTAAAGATGATATTGACATACCAGCCATGTCAAGAAAATGGACTTTGACTCCGATTTGCAGACTATTAGAGGAGAACTATTAGCTAGCATGAAAGATAAAAGTTAAAAGTATCTATAGGTAATTAGCCTTTGTTGATATAATAGTGAATTAAATCGGTTATAATTTTATTGTAGAGTTGGAAAAGCACAGTGATATTTCATTAGCCGCTTGTACTTGTCGCGGAGGCATAAAATGTCATCACATTGTGGCGTTAGCACTTTTTGGGCATTATAACATATCTGTGACAGATAAAGCATGTTAGTGGAATGCACCACCAAAACCGAAGTTTGGGCCAGTAAAATCTGCTGAAGAACTTTATCCACCAAAGCCATACACAGCTCTTGAAGGTGAGGTACCAGAAGAATCAATAAAGAGATTGAAGGAAAGGTTACACAGCTTTGGAAATACTGTCGGTTTCACTTGGTTATTGAATGAGGAGTGAATAAATCCTTTAGAAAATAATTTCGCAGTAATCGAAGAAATAATTTCTTCCTAGGATTTTTTGAAGGCCAAAGATAGAGTGTCTATGTAAAAAAAGTGTCATTGATGATCAGTCAATAAAAGACATAGCTGCCACCACTACTGGTAAGGTGTCCAACGAAAAATGGTACCTTGTAAGAAAATTTCGGTTGACTGCTAGCTACTTTGGTATTATTATTGCAGCTTGCATGAAAAACTGATTCCCACTAAGTTTGTTTAAGACACTCTTAGGTAAGCAATGGGTCTGTTCCAACAAGACTTCTGACTAGTCGGGGACTCATCAATTACAATCGCTCATATCAAAAGAATGCCGTCGCATAGTAGCAGATTTGAATTCATTATTTAATGTGTTCGACTGGAATGACGCGTTCGTGTACGAATCAAATGTGCTTGTTGGAACAAAGCTAATATTGATATATTTTTGTCACGCATGTTGTCAAATACGAAGACATATTTTTTCATTAAGCCTTTTCTTTGGAATTCTGAGGGTCCACCAAAGGCACATATTACTAACTTAAGTAGCAACCCTCCGCCAGTTAAAGTTTGGTTTCGTAAGGTTCTGAAATATTTATGATTTTTAGAATTATTTTTTTTGTCAGTTAACTAAGTACGCAAACCTAAGGCAGATAACATTTTTAAAAGCAGTGTCTTAAATATTTCCTTACTTTCGTTTATGTTAACATACGTTTTTGTATTATAATAAATGTATTATATTTCCAGGGGAACACAATTTAGATGGCATCAAAGCTATCCAATGGGGCAGAAGTCATGAAAAAGATGCTCTAGAGTCTAGACCATTTGAAGCAGAATTACAATTTAAATGTTCGAGCAACTGGAGTATGGCTTACAAATTCAGGACTTCTTGGTGCTAGCCCTGATGGATTAATTGATGAAGAAGAAGCCATTGTGGAAGTAAAATGCCCATATTCTTTCAGAAATAATCAGTTGTCCGAAAAATTAACGAATTTTAATAAAAACATAATTTTTTATGACGATAAGAAGAATTTGATGTTAAATACAAGTCACAATTATTATTACCAAACTCAAGGCGCTTTACATACCTTGCAAAAGAAAAAATGTTACTTAGGTGTATATACCTTGAAAGAAATAGTTGTGACAATTATAGAGTATGACGATTCATGGAAAGAAAACCTTTCGCTCTTGGAAAATTTCTACATAAAACATTACTTGCCAAAGTTGCTAGAAAATTAATTAATAATTTCTGTTATTTCAATAAATGTCTTTTATTTATTTATAGCATGATGAAAAATCAGTACATAGTTATGTTTAATAAAACACATTAAAATATTAAAAACTTGAAATTGTATTTTGTCCTTCAATAATACTCCTGAACTTCTTTAATTAGGGGATATTGGAAGTTTGTGAGGGCTGCACACACTTGAAAAATAATAGAAATTTGCGATACGATGGAACTTGCTGCAGAATATTATAAAGGCTCCCTCAAACCAACGCGGAAAATTCGCAGCACCTGCGAAAGTTCGGTCCGCTTACGATTCGCATAGTATTGTTTCCAGTGCGGTAAATATACAAGCTCAGACACGTACGATCTTCTTCGTTTAGACTGCGAATTGTATGCGTATTTATTCGCACGGAATCTTATTTCGCAATTGACTGCGTTTTTGCTCGGATTCACAGTAGCTTCGTAGTGTATGTCAATAAGGCCTGTTTCACACATATGCGGTTCCATTCGGTTCGGCTTGTTTTCGATTCACTTTCGGTCGTTACCGACAAATGTGAAACGATGTTTCGATTCGAATTCGGTTCGTTTTCGGTTTGTAATAGAAACCGTACAACACCGAATACTCCCTCGACACGAATAGGTTTCATCATGTTTGCATTAGATAGATTGCCCTGTATTGTGGGACAAAACCTATGAAAAATATAAGGATAAGTTGAAGACGCAGGAAGCATGGAAAGAAGTGTGTAGTGAAATTGTGAATATGAAAGCACATTAGGACAATTGGTAATTTTACCCCGATTTTTAAGGAAATATAAAAAGAAATAATTCGGAAAAAACCAATGATATTTATTTAAAATTCACAAATAAAATTAATAGATACAACTTTTTGTGATAAGTATAGTGCGATCAAAATATCGAACATGTTACATTTCATAGAGATAAGTATATATTTTGATGTGTGTGACGTTTTGATCACACTATATTAACACTTTGCCGTCCGCACGATTCGTAAATATTTTTTCGCTTGGCGCCGGCAGCGCTTATTCGGATCACTTGACCTGACGCCGGCCGTTTTTGACATTATTGAGAGATTATAAATTAACGTTAAGTTTTACTAATCTCATCGTTAGTTCTCATAAGTTCTCAACACTGTTCCCCTACTCTCATGAAATTTCGAAGATATACATACAGGTGTCCCAACGGTCCGAAAAAGGTCCATAACTTGTTTATTATTAGAGATATTAACGTTTTCCTTTTTTTAGATTATAGCTGTAATGGTACTACACATTTTTAAAATATTGCGACCTATATACAGGTGTCCCAAAATTACAAAAAATACTAAAGTTACGATTTTAAAAATGGAATGTACCTGATTTTATTTTATTTTTGGATTCTATGGTACAATAAGATTCACTTTTATACAGGTCGCTTTTGTCTAAACTGCTAGTAAATTTGATTTATGACACTTTTTTTGCCAGAATTTTTAAATGCGGTGGTCTGTTCAAAAATTCTTATTTTCAATATCCTTGTCTTGTTGTCAAAGTAATTGACACCGTTTGATTGTTGAATGTTTGTTGGATTTTTAAAATGTTTACTCAATCACCTGTTTAGTCGTATTTGTCTACTTCGATTTTTTAAATATTATAAACTGAAAATGTCGAAAACTCATTCGTTTTTAAATGGTAACCCCTATTTGTTATTGTATTGGTCAAAAGTTATTTTGACAATCTTATTTTACCTTATTATGGATGGAAAGTTTGTCAGAATAACTTTTGATCACTACAATAATAAATCGGGGGTGCCATTTTACTTATTTGACTCATAAAGTTAAAGAAATCGCAGTAGGCAAATGCAACTATACAGGTTATTGAGTAAACATTTAAAAGATGCAGTAAACATCTAGCAATCAAAAAACGTCACCTATTTTAAAGTTACGCCAAAAACTTGACAGAAAGAATTTTTGAAGAGATCACTGCATTTCGAAATTCTGGCAAAGAAACTAGCATAAATCAAATTTCCTGACACTTTAGGTAAAAACGACGTCTATAAAAGTGAATCATATTCTACCATATAATTCAAAAATAAAATTAAGTCGGGTACATTCCACTTAAAAAATCGTAATTTTAGTATTTTTTATAATTTTGAGACACCTATATATAAGCAATATTTTAAAAATGTGTGGTACCATCACAGTTATAACTTTAAAAAAGGAAAAGACCAATATCACCAATAATAAACAAGTTATGGAGCTTTTTCAGATCGTTGGGACACCTGTATGTAAATAAATACAAAATTTGTTTCTTTTATATATTTGTTTATTTACATTTTCTTTGGTACTTAGTATTTCTTTTTCGTATGGTACGCTGCAAAACAGTCTCCAAGATGTAGGGCAACTCCACAAGACTTGCACATTAAGTTTGTCATTTTTCTTTTTTTGTTTTTGGAACATACACGGCAGCCTCTTCGTTTTCTTTTATTCGTTTCGGAAATGAGGACTAGTTGGTGTTGCTTTATGTGACCGGAAAGTCTGTCAATCGGATCATGATGAGACGCACGCGATGGCAACCACCAAGTTTTGCTCAGAAGCAGGTGCATGGTCTTTTATCCACGAATCGCACACTTTCAATAAAAAATCGTGAAATCGAAGACTCTTTTGTTTTGTATTGAAATATTGATATGTACGGAATGCATTAAATAATGCGCAATTAAAAAGGTACATGCAAACTTTTTTTGACCATTTTATAGATTTTCTGTATATAGGGTAATAACTCAAATATTGGTCTGCCCGATCCACTCCTTTCATGTATTTGTTATAGTCTAATACACTTTCAGGTTTTTTTATTGTGCAATTAGTTTTTCTACATGTTCTTTGCGTGTTAATCAAAGTGGCATTATGTATTGTAGAGATGATTCGTATCGTTTTAGTTTTCGAAGTTCTCCATACCTGTACGAGTACTTCACCTTTCCGTTGATGACAAGCTTCAAATATATTGACATTTGCACGCTTTAATTTTTCCGGAAATCCTCTATTTTGCCTTATTGTTCCACAAACTCGAATTTTCTTCTCAAGCAAATTCTCTGCAAGTTCAACACTGTTGTAATAATTATCCATGTAGAGGTGATGTCACTTTCCATAGGAAGGCGTCAATAGTTCCATTACTGTTTCTGCTAAAGGCTGTCCAACGCCGGAATATATCTTGAATGAAGAAATGTATCCCGTAATCGAATCACACATCATGCGAATGAGTATGCCATATTTCGTAATTTTCGACGGATTGTAAACTTTAAAACTCAACCGCCCACGCCACGGTATCATTCCTTCATCAATTGAAATGTTTTGACTTGGATTAAAATTTTCTTTAAACTTTTTGGAAAAGTAATCAATTATGAATTGCACTTTGAAAAGCCGGTCGTCATTATTCGGTTTATTGTTGTTGTCAGAAAAATGTAAAAATGATAATATTTGTCTGAATCGGTTGCGGGAGATCGTTTTGCGAAATATCGGCGTGTCTATCAACGGATTCGTTGACCAATAGTCATCGATCTTTGCTTTTTTTGCAATACCCATAAGGATAACAAGCCTAAACCATTTTCTCAGTTCGAGTGCCGTAACATCCACAAATTTGGCATTTTTTTTATCCTGTTTCCTTTTGTCACAATTTTGACAGTGGTACTTGTTAGTTTCATTGCAAATATATTCAAATAAATCGTTCCCAATATATAATCCTGTGATATCCTCGACGCTCTGTGTATCCTTGGGAAATACCTTTGGACCCGGGGATCCTACTAATTCATTATTGGTCCTCGGTAAATCAAATTCTGACCATTGTGCAGTACCTTCTTCGTCTGACTCATCCGAATCAGTTGGCAACCGTAGCGCTCGCCGAATTCTACTAGCAAGTATTTCATTATCTTCCGACAATTCTGCTTCACTTTCACTTTTTTGATCTTCAATGTCTTCCCAATCGGCCAAGTCGTCCGGAACGTCAGACAAGACGTCCGCGCATTCGTCGTAAATATTTGTATCGTCTCTTTCATCTGCCATAATAAAAGGTGCACAAGAACTTATACATATAAAAAACTTGATGAATTGTGTAACTTTTTTGTTACCGAAACAAAGCACCAACAGAAAACAAAATACTCTAAAGTGCTGTCGCCAACCACTGAGCGATACTGTGCTCACGACACCACTGACACCACTGTAATGTCACCGACCACTGAGGGATGCTATATACACGACACCACTCTAATGTCGCCGACCAATGAGGGATGCTATGCACACGACACCACTGAGCGATGCTATGCACACGACACCACTGTAATGTCGCCGACAAATGAGGGATGCTATGCACACGACACCACTGTAATGTCGCCGACCAATGAGGGATGCTATGCACACGATACCACTGTAATGTCGCCGACCAATAGGGATGCTATGCACACGACACCACTGCAATGTCGCCGACCACTGAGGGATGGTATGCACACGACACCACTGTGGTCTCGCCAGCCATTGACCGCTAATTTGCGCACATCACCACTGTGGTGATGCCGGCCGTTGACCGATAATTTGCGTACTTCACCACTGTGGTGACGCCGGCCGTTAACCGCTAGTTTGCGCACATCACCACTGTGGTGACGCCGGACGGCATAGTGTTAAATTAAAGCATGTTTTAGAAAATTGCCAACTCACTGAACCCTGGTCAGTCATGAAGTAATTTTTCAAGGCATCTCTTATATTTTTGGCAAACATAGTTGCCTGATTTTTCCTCATTTCACTCAAGGAGACATCTTCAAATCCTGAGATGAACAACGTGTTTTCCATTTCAAATCCATCTCGAACGAAATTGTGTAAAAATACACAAGCTTTCACTGTATCAGTAGCATAGTCAGGATCCAAGTTAATTGCACGATGAAAAATTCTCCATTTGTTGCTAAGTATTCCAAACGTACATTCCACTACATGAAGAATCCAGTACAAATCCGCAACTCATTGCTCATCAAAAGCCAGATCAGCCGCAAGTGTACGAAGACTATACATTTCAAAATTTGTGAGGGAGGAAGACGATAAAGAAAATATTTAAGTAGTATATAGATAATAAATGTTTAAGTAGTTTAGTATTAAAATTTAAATAAAAGGGTTTCTTAAAAAATGTATTGTTTGTACTGCTCCAAATTTCAGTCGCGAATTGATGAGAGGGTGTCTCCAATAAATTCTGCTCTTCCTTATTCGTTTTTTTATTCTCCTATGGAGAAACAACATGGCGACAACTTGATTTCTCTCCATTAAAGACTATCACTGATTCTTCACGATCACTGTTCACTACGCGACTGAACGGTCAGAAAACACAACACCTAATATAAACCGTAAAAGAACCTCGTATGTGGGAAAGGGTTCCATTCGGTTCGGTTCATTTTCGTTTGCAACCGAAAATGCACCGAATCGAACGGAACCGCATATGTGTGAAACAGGCCTAAGAAATTCATTAAAATGGGAAAAATTATTGAATTAGTTCGAAAGTATCCCATATTATACGACCTTTCTCGTGAAGACTATAAGAATATCCGTAAAAAGGATAAGGTTTGGAGTAAAATAGGAGAAGAAATAGGCGAAAATGGTAAGTTACTTATTATTTATTGTGTTTACATGTTTGGTTAGGTTATATCAACTAATTAAAAATAGATGTAGTTTAGAAAAAACTACACTCTAGTCAATTATTTTATTGTAAAAAAACATTCTTCATAGGCCTGAATTAAAAAAGGTGATAAATTGGTCTCGAACAGAAAATGCCAGCATTGCTGCTCTTCTTGGGTCATTGTTAAAATGTTGAAAAATCCAAAAATTCCAAAAGTTCGATAAGTCCATCATCGCATTTTTTTGTTCGTAAGAAATTATGTAAGATGCATGCAGTTTTCACAATAAGAATGGTAGTATAAACTTTTGTTTCCATTGGTCTATAAGATATACGTCATTTTTGTGCTAATATACCGAAAGCATTCTCTACCACTCTTTTGGCTCTACACAGCCTTACAACATTGTAATTTTCCTTGAAAACATATGTTTTACTTTCCTTATATGGGAAGGGCCTTAACAAATATGGTTTTAATGCAAACGCTTCATCTCCAATTATTACATGAGGAGAAGGTTCATTTTGTCCTGCGAGCTTTTTTGGCTCAGGCAAATTCATTAAATTTCTTTCAAATCTCCTTCCCATGTTGGAAGCTTCGAAAATTCCACCATCACTATTTTTAGCGAAACCGCCAATGTCAACTGAAATAAATCTATAGTCCGGCCCAACAATAGCCATTAATACTATTGAAAACTTGTTTAAATAGCACCAATAATTAGATCCAGTTCTATTTGGACACTTGATAGTAACTTGCTTTCCATCGATGCTGCCTATAGAATTCGGGAATTGCCATGTAGTTCTAGAGCATTCTTCTGATTTTCTCAATATTTCTGTAGTGGGTTCGGGTAAATATGTATGCTGCAAACGTGTACATAAAGCTGCACAAACTTGTGAAACTATGGCAGTTACAGTCGTAAAGCCAACTCTAAAACTATGACCAATTGTATAAAATGTTTTTTTTTAATTTTCTGTAGCCAGATACCTAAAAAGAATTTTATTTTAGGTGAAGATATTAAAAAGAAATGGGGGAATCTGCGAGATACTTATGCCAAGTATATTAGAACCAACAAAACTAAAACAGGACAAGCTGCAAATTAATACAAAAGAAATGATATGGGCAGATCACATGGAAACATTCAAACCATATTTAAATTTTGCTAAAACTATATCTAATGTCAGCGATATCTACTTACAAGAATCTACAGCAATAACAAATATGGAGCAGCCCAAAAGCCTAGAAATGGTTGAAATTTCCGATTCAGAACAAACGAATTGCACCGAAAATTTACAAGAAGCACAGTCAGGTAATTCTCAAACGTCGAATACGGATTTCATTCAGGTTCGACCCTCAGTTCTGACACCTACATCAAGTGCTGCTCCTAGAGGTACCCCTGGGCTTAACACTCCAGTTATACCCAAAGCTAACAGAAAACGCAACTCTGAGCCATCGACTTCTGTGAAAGATATGATAACTTATTTTGAAGGTAAAAAAAGAAATGGTACGTATGATGCAACTGACCAACTTTTTTTGGCTCACGCATGTACGATAAAAACCTTCTCTCCCAGAAGACAAGTTGAGACTAAGATGAAAATTGCGCAGGTCATCATGGAACAGGAGCTGCTTCATCAATTAGAGGAAAGTTCGTCAAACACCCATCAACCTAGACCTGCTAGTACAGATACTTATCCCAACATCTCTTCCGTCGAAAGTATTTCAGATGCATCGTTAGGTTCTCCAAACGATGCTGAATGTTCCGGACAATGGGAAATGTCTAAGCACCATAACGCTTAGATAATTTGTATCTGATTTTCGAATATCATTTGCTATAAGGTGTAAAAGTCCATCGAAACAATTTACTGTCATTCTAAAATAAATATAAAATCGTTTTTCGTCATTTCGTAATTGCGGCATTAATGTATAAAATTCCCCATATTGTCTTTCTTGATTAATATCGTGAACCCATTTTCCTTTCTTCCTAAGGTTAGATTCACAATATGTTCAACTGATTTATTTCTAAATAATAACAATTTTACCTTAAATTGTCTTCTTCCAATGCAAGCAACACCAGTGCTTCTTCTTTATCTGATGACGTATACAGTTTTTTCTGGATGGTGTTTGTTTTTCGTTTGCAGCAACAGCATGCAACCTTTTTACGATATCAGCTAAAAATATGACGCGTATAATGCGATAAAATTCGTTTTGATGTGAGGTTCTCTACGAATTCCGTCACGAATTTCGCTGCGAACATTCCGTCAAAGATTCGCTGCGAATAATTCGCGTTGGTTTGAGGGAGCCTTAACAATTTATCCTCCTGAAGGCCCGTTCTACATGAATCCTGGATTTTGCAATTTGCTGTGTTTCGTATACTTGAGATTATGTAAACTGTGGTGTTGTTGAAAATGATGGGATATTTAACGATAACCCTGCAGGTAGAAGGTCCTTAATTAAAAAACCTTTATCTGCCAATATCAGATCTCCAGGCACCATCTGATGCAAAACTTTGTTCTCCTCAACAATTTTTTTATCAGATGTAGACCCTGGAAAAGCCTAGCTAGCAAAGGTAATTACACCATTTGGTGCAATACCTACCAACATTTTCCATGTATTTCGGTATTTATACGAACTGTAGGTAAATTTTTCATTTTCCATGCTTGCTGGAAATGCAGAATAAATTTCAGTGCAATCCAAAATTATCCTGCAATTTTTAAAATTGTGAACGCAATAGGGAGGCAGGCTTGATTTCGTTGTCTAGATGGTATTGTTCTCATTAATTTTTTGACAAGAACTTCATGTAGAGCATAGATCCACGTCATTATAATAGTTGTAAAGCCCTGCTTTACCTCCTATATTATTTTCAATAATATATTTTCTTTCTTTTATTTCTTAGTACGATTTAGATATTAGATATTTATTTTTTTCTTAATAATCATGTTTTAAATTCTTTTACTCAATTGGAAGAATCGTGCATACGTGAATCGCTTACTCTCAGTTCCACATATTCTTTTGCAAATTCAGTAAATTTGATGTTCAATGCACTTGTTACGTGTTGTGGTATGCTGCAATTTCATTGGTTAATAAAAAGTCATACGACAATTGTTCGAACCCCGATGAACTGAGAATCAGGGATAGTAGATTAGATCTTAAGACAACACCGAACGCGACGCATCGATCAAATTAAGTAGAGCTAAGTTCCTTCTGTAAACCAAATCAAATACAACATTAACTTAATAAATCACAAATTGGAGACTAGTGATTGGTATCATTTCAACCCTCGCAACATAATATTGGTCACCGTAGCTGTACTGCAATTGAATCTAATACTCAAATCTTCATGTGGGAGATTGAACCTCAACTTCATTAATGTCATAAACAGCTGATCAATTTTGGGAATGATCTGAACATTCCATCCAGCATAATATTTTAATTTGATGCTGTCATGTTTGCTTTAAACTGTAATGTTTACAGTCCGAAATAAAGCACACCCCCATGCTGTATTAAACACCCAAAACAATTAAAAACATAACCTCAAAAAGACTTGAAGCAGAAATTACTGCGTTAAATTAACTCACCTGGGCAAAAACGAATAAAAATCTCTTAATAAGCATGTTCTTTTAACAATGGGTACAAAAGCATGTATAAAGTACCTACAAATAAAAATAAATACGCGGTAATGTTATTTACTAACCGAAAATTTATTAAGAAAGTCAGCATTATTAGCACTGTGTAGGACATTACTTCCACATTCAGCCAACAGATGGCGCTATGAGCGCCTCCATGTCATTAGGAATTTCCGCGCATATACGTTTAAATTTTAATTAAATCGCCTTTTTTTTTAAGAGCTAAAAACTCTCATTAACCTACCCGATTCAATTCCAGAGTGTTGGATTTTTCTAGTTTACTAAATATGATAACATAGCTCTCATCAAGCTACCCAGTACATTTCCAGAGTGTTCTATTTTTCTAGTTTACTAAATGTGATTCTAAGAACCATATTAAACTTTAAAATGTGTCGTTTACATGAACGCCTTGAGTAAGGGACCGCCATAAACGCTAAGCAAACAAAAAAGGGATGTTTGCTTTCCTTTCCATAATTTATTGCTTATTTTTACCCTTTGTGTATTATTTACGACAAACTATGTTTTCTCTCTTTAGTTTTGTTATTATTTTCGTGGCGTTCGGTTCATTTTCCGCTAGTGTTGTTATTGGAATTTGTTTTAATTACTGTTTTTTCGTTAGTACGATGAATTTTTTTAATTTAGAAAACGCGTTTAAATTGAAAGACCTAAGCAACATTAAACTTATAAATAAGTTGCAAGAGTTCGGGTTAATTCCTAAAACGGGAACATATAAGTGTCCTCGGTGTGGGGGTGATTTGCATCTTACAAGGAGACCACAAGATGTTGTATTCACCGATTTTGGTGAAAGTAGTATCAATCGATAGGTATTGGTACACAATACAAATTTGTAAAATATTAGGGCGCCATGTTCAGGGATTCGCGAGTAAATCGCGATTTTAGGTCGCAATTCAAGGCCCACACTGCCTACTATGACGTGTCACTAAGGCTATTTGATAAAACTTTAGAAGTCTTTTTCTCTGGAATTAATGATCGGATTTCAAAAATAAAAAGACTGCTGAAAAGAGATTTGAAAGGCCTTTAAAACTGTGTAGAGTTTGACACCCCTTTCAATTTAAAATGTTTGGGGTGCAATCTACCCCTATCTTAGGGTTGGAGTTATGCAAATAGTACTAATCCATTCCGATATCCCCTTTCATAATAAAATTGACGTGTTCGAGCGTTTTTCGCAAAATTGATGTTACGTGGCCAAAACTTGCGTTTACTGTTTTCAGTGGCCCACTCTGTATATAGAAACGCATTAACTATTTGCATAATAGTGGATGGTACTACACGAAATCGTTTTGCCATTCCATTCAATGTATCTTCCCTAGATATATACCACAAAAAAAATTAATAATGATTTTTCTGGTTGGATTGGGTAATTTCTACCCCTATATTTTTTCTTAATTAGCTTATGGGTGTCATTAGTGAGTAGAACCTCTAACAATGTCTGAAATGTTGCTTTTTTCATTCTATATAACTGGATGAACTTTTCTTCAATGAAATACTTTATTTCATTGTAGGCATCTAACCATTTTTCAGGTTCATTAATTTCATAATTGTGGTATGGTTCTCTCACTTTTGATAAAAGAACACAAGCAGTTGACGATTTTTCTATTATATTTTTTAAGGAGAAATATATTATTTCTACCTATGAATTGTTGAAGAAAAATTCTTCATATATGTTGAGCCACATACAAGCAACCATGTCAACAAAGCTCCTATGCTAAAAATTACATTAACAATGTTTCCTCTTTTGAAAATTACCTAGTTATACCTATCTATGAAAAATATTTGTTCACAAACCACGAAATTCACTATACAGATGATGTGCTGAGGTTGTTACTTGTTAGTAAACAACATAGACAAACATCAACAGAAACGTCAATTTGACCAGTTCATTTTTGCGAGTACCGTTATTAGAAAAGGAAAGGTATAGACTAAACAAGGACGAGTTACTGACCGACTGCTTTGAAACGGTTACTCGCGAAAAAAAGCTTTTAGTCGTCGGTCGTCTGGGCGACTTGGCGACTCGCCGTGCAGGGGCGACACCCCAGCGACTGCCGGTCGCCAGCGACCATTAAGCCCCTCACATACACCAACGCTACGCGATCACAATGATACCCCGATTCGATGTCGAAATGTAATCTCGGCGCGTTCCTTTAAATCGGCACCACAGACCAATACCTATTCGGCACGTCTTCACAAACACTACCGCGACCCGACGGCGACGCTACCCACACGGAACCGGTTGCCGGCAACACGGTATGTCAAGTCTCCAAGCGACCACAAAGCGATTTAGTCAGTGTTTTTCGTTGGTGCAAAATGGTTGAACAAGAAAATATTCGCTTTATTGAAACTATCGAAAAATATGCACGCCTTTATAATTACAACCTTGCAGATTATTCTCGCAAGGATGTAACAGAAAGAGCTTGGGCTGAGGTTTGTAAAGAAATGAATTACTCAGGTACGTATGAAAAAATATTTATTTTTATTTAGTTATAAAATAAAGAAAAATAATAATTTGTTTATTCATTTACACAGTATTGCCATTGCCAGGGCAATGTTACTGCATCTCTGACAAAATAATCTGCCAAATAATTTCGAGCAGCTTGTGCAGTTTGTTGATAAACTTGATGTGTTAGTAACAATACTGGTTGGTTTCTCGGAATAAATGGTTTCTGCATTAATATTATTGGCTTCGTAAATTACACCTTCACGTTTCCGAATGAAATCATGAAGTACGCAACAACATTGTACAATATTTGTTATAGTTTGAATATTTGTGGAAGGTATTGTACTTCTTAGCACCTGGAACTTCTGAGCCATTATTCCAAAAGAACATTCTACTCATTTACGGCCTCTACTTAATCTATAATTGAAAATTCATTTTTTATTATTTAAAGTTCTTTGAGGAAATGGTCGTATTAGGTATCGTTTTAAAGGAAATGTTTCGTCTCCAACAAAATAATGGGGAACTTTTTGTTTATACCGTGTGTCCGTAAAGTAGGGGATATAGGCTATATAATCGTTATAAAGGGTTTATGGAAAAAACGCTGAAACGGGTCTAAAGATTTACATCTTTTGCAATTTTATGATGAAGATTTTAAATTTTTTCCGCCATTTTTAAATGAGTTATGACGTCATCGATATTTTTTTTAAATGGCAACCCCCCATTTTTATTACGGAATATGAAAGAAGATTTTTTTCTAAGTTCAGTACAGTCAATATTAATATCGGTTACATAAGAAAATTTTCGAGAAAAATTACTTTAAAGTTTAGTACGAATTTAATAAAAATGATAAAAATAGCAGTTGCCATGGTTAAAAAATGGAGAGAAATGTGAGAAATTAACCATGGCAACTGCTATTTTTATCATTTTCAGTAAATTCGAACTAAACTTTAAAGTAATTTTTCTCGAAAATTTTCTTATGTAACCGATATTGATATTGACTGTACTGAACTTAGAAAAAAATCTTCTTTCATATTCCGTAATAAAAATGGGGGGTTGCCATTTAAAAAAAATATCGATGACGTCATAACTCATTTAAAAATGGCGGAAAAAATTTTAAATCTTCATCATAAAATTGGAAAAGATGTAAATCTTTAGACCCGTTTCAGCAATTTTTCCATAAACCCTTTATAACGATTATATAACTTATATCCCCTACTTTACGGACACACGGTATATGTCATGTGGTAAAAATTTAACTTGTGGCAAGTTAATCTTTCTTTCTCCAACCACCGGCCTATTCTTGAAGCTTGAAAAATTCCGCTATCACTATTTCTACTAGCAAATCCCGTTTCAATTATTGTGAACAAACCATCCGCATCTGAACAAGCCACCAACACAATTGAATGGTATTAGGTATCTTTAGAATCCTTGTATGTTTGCCATCCAGAGCTCCTAAGCAATTTGGGAGGTTCCAAACTTCATAAAATCGTTCAGATATTCTATTCAAGTGTTCTATTGTTAGTAAAGGCATATATTCAGACTGTAATAGATGCCACATTTGTTGTGTTGTTTCGGCAACAATATTAGAAATAGTACTATCGCCTCTAGCGAAGTAAAACGAAAGCGATCTAAATGTTGCACCTGTAGCCAAATACCTGACAGTATATAATGTACAGTAATACAGGTTTAATTTTTTTAGTTTCCTGCGCTAAAGAAAAATGGAAAAACATTCGATCGGGGTGTATGCGCAAGAGAAAATTACCTGCTGGTGGGTCTGGAAGGAAATCTGCAAAGCCCTATTATTTAAACCAATATATGGAGTTTATTAATCCTTTTGTAAAAGCTCAAAACAGAGGAGGTAGTAGAGAGGAAGAAATAGGGAATTTACGTCAACAGTTAATGTGTATTCCCCCGAGATGATCACAGAAATTTCTGAACCTACGGGTTTCCTCAACGAATTAGGTACCGTATATGATAATAAGACCTAATCATAATGTAGGTTGTCTTAATGTAGGTATGATAAAAGAAATATTAAAATTACCTTAGTGTTATTAACAATCGCCCCTCTGCACTAACACTGCACCTATAATGAGTATCGTTCTTAGTTGTTGCAACTTTTATCAACGAAAGCAGTACATTAAAAGTGTTCCTCGACATGCGATAAAATGATTTAAACTTGTGTTCATCAAATAATAATTCTTTCGCACATTCGAAAATTCTTCTGTTATAATTATTAATTATATACGGATGAATCCGAAACCTCCGACGCTGCTTTTTTTTTCTGTAATAGCCATAACCTATAATAATATCGTCATCACTTGATGACATCTTTCCCACAAATCCCTTTTTTAATGTATTGCACACAACGCTAATAAAATAGCGTCACGGTACCCTCCCGGTCGTGTTGCGTTGATGTGCGAACGGCCTTAGAAGCATTTGATTGGAGAGCGTACACACTGCAAGCAATTGTCGCGACGACCGAACATCACGCACAAAATGGCTCAGGTTTTCGATACAGATAAATTTATATTAGAAATAGAAATCCGAAAAGCTATTTGGGATTTATCGAGTGACGAGTACTCCAATCGAGATTTGAAGAAAAAACAGTGGGAGGAAATCGTGGAATCATTTGGTGGTGAAGGATTACTAGATGAGGAAAAAAAACTGTTGGTAAGTTGTTACATTGTTTTTACTATAAATAAGTACAATACGCAAGAACCCGACGCGAGTACTAATAGATTGACTGCTGGGGCAAGTCAAAATTGCAAGTTTGCAAACATGACCTGTGTCGCTACTATTATTTAGTGAATTCTGCTCATCTGTCAAGATAATTGACCTTCCGTCATAAAATAATCAGCAAACAAGTCTCTATAGGATATACCACGTTGCGTAGTTCTTTGGATATCATTTGGCACTTCTTCTAAGCCAGGAACGGCCAAGGTATCTTCGAATTTGTATCCGACTCTATCTCGAACATAGTTGTGAAGAACGCAATATGTTTTAACGATTCTTATTACTAGATCCATATTGATATTAATAGGTCTGTGAAAAATTTGCCAGTTATTTGCTAATATGCCGAATGAACATTCGATGTACCATCTAGCACGCGACAGTATATAATTAAAAATTTTTTTCTTTGTTGTTAAATTAGATCCACCAAATGGTCGCATAACTTTATCAGATTGTCCAAATGCTTCGTCACAAACAATAAGATAAGCACCTATTGAGACACACGCGACACAACCCATGCAAGCCACGGTAACACACGTTTTTGTAATCCGTTATTTTAAATACGTAAGCGCAACTTGAGACGCAGTACACGAATGTGCGAGACAAGTCGTGTATGAACGTGTGCAACGCAGTGTTGGAGACACAGTTTCGCCTTTTCATTACGCATTTAGATTAAAAAGTATCATGCATGAAAAACTAATTGAAGCAGTAAGACAGCATTCAGTTTTATACGATACACCAGATTCCGAATATTTAAAATCTAAATTAAAAGATCAGATTTGGAATAAATTATTTAAAGATCTTAATTTAAAAGATTTAAAATTCAGAAATGAAAATTCGACAATATAACAAAGATTTTGTATTGAAAGTGTTGTTTATAACTTGTTTACATTTGAATGTTTAGATTTAAAACTTCCCCTCTGCAACGCTATCGTCTTGCCAAGATGCTTTGCCTACTATATTAAGGTATGTTGTAAATTTTTTCCTCATTGTAAAAGCATTTGATGCGCTCCTTGTGTTTATTGTGTATTGTAAGTAGCTGATCTCTAGGCATGTCAGCAGGTGTTTCATCTACGTAAGCACTATTTTCATTGAAAGTCCTTAAATAGTTGTGTAAAACACAAACACTATTAATAACATTTATAACGCTGTCCACTTTAATTTCAAATGGTTTTCTGAATACCCGAAATCTTGAACATAGGATACCAAAAGCACACTCAACACATTGACGTGCCCGCGAGAGCCTATAATTGAAAACTTTATTTTCATGATTACCCATAACACGTCTTCTTGGGTAAGGTCTCATTAAGTTTTCTGCTAATGGAAATGCCTCGTCACCCACAAATACGTATGGCAAATTTATTTTAAATTCTGGCAGTACAGCAGGTTGAAAATTGCCAAAAAAATCTAAAAATCAAAATAACTCGAAAACGAAAAGCGATAACTACCGACAACCCTTATCAAAGTTTACTTGTTTTTGTACGTAGAATTAACATATGCAATAAATATTATACCATTCCATTTAAAATAACGAAGTTGTATCCTACTATGGTCTACCTGAAGTGGCAGCCATCTTGAAAATATTTTAAATCGAAAGATCCGGATGAACAACCCCTACTGACAAAATCTCAAGAATCTACTAATAGTGGAAACCAATAAAGTTCTAACGACCCAGTTGCGTGAGAAACCCTGTATATGAACTTGTAATCAGCGTCACAAATGGCAAGTAAAATTATAGAATAGAATTGTTTATAATTATAGCATATTGATCCACTGTTGTATGGTTTTATTGTTCTTATATGTTTACCATCAATTGCACCTACGCAATTTGGAAAATTGGCGCGTGAATTAAAATCGTTTGCAATTTTTAACCAATGTTCTTCTGTCGGTTTTGGTAAACACAGGTCTTTCAAGGAAATAATTAATTAGGAAATCTTACCTCTTAAGCGTTAAAGGAGAAAAAATGTCTCATTACTGCACTGGGATCCGAACCCAGGTCTTCCGCTTTCCGGGCAGATGTTCTAACCACTGAACTATGCAGCTCGACAAGATTTCTCACAATTTCTGGCTACGTAATGGAGCAGGTCTTTCAGTACAATCCATATAAAATGACAAACTTCTCTTATTATCTCAGCAACAGTAGAAATCCCAAGTTTGTATGAATAATGTAGATCTATAAATCTGCAGCCACTTCCAAGATATCTGAAACAAAAAAAAACATGTTCCGTCATTACAATAATAAATAATGTATACAAACTTACGCAATTTATTACAGGTCAAACACCTCAAAAAAAATGGAAAAATATAAGAAGCTGTTTTGCAAGAGAAACATGAAGACTTAAAAATGTCAAAAGCGGCTCTGCTGTTTCTCATAAATCTCCTTATATTTATTACAAACAGCTGTTGTTTTTGAAGAACACTGCCGATAATTCGATCACAGAGAGTAGTATTGCGGATGAACAGTCTATAAATTATCAAGAACCTTTAGGTCCGTACTCTAGAGAAAATATAATCGGAAGAAAAAAGAAAAAGTAACATTAGATGATGGCACAAGAGAATTAGTGGACACTTTAAACAAAAATGTATTGATACGCGTAAAAATAACGAGACTGCTTTGGAACACGATGACGATAGAGTGTTTCTGCTGTCCCTTTTACCTTCTTTCAAGAAAATTCCCGAGCATAACAAGTCAGCTGCAAAAATTCAATTAATTAGCACAATCGAATCTTTCAGTAGCTCCACTTTAAATAATGCATACCCCAACACAATGGGGCTAAATTATAGTGAGTATGAGTATGAGCGTGGTTACTTCACACCAGGGGCCCGGTCTTCTACTACACGAAATCAACAATCGCGATTACGCCCTGAAACACAGAATTACCACACACTACCAACCCCAGCTCAACCACAGAACTACGAGCAACTTACTCAACCTGAAACATCATATGAACGCCCAGAGTCACGATTATCTACTGCAACTTTAAGTGTCTCTCAAGATTCTGATATTTTGGGTTTATACTGAACTTTAATTTTCGTTAGGTATAAAACAGTTTTGTAATGAGCTCTATTTTATAAAGCTACAGGCTACACGTATTAAAATAATAAAGCTGTGACTTACCTTAGTGTTATAAATAGTTTTTCTTCCGGAGAAATACTGGGGCGCATATTAGTATCTGTGCCAGTAATGTGTGGTTTCAGAAGACACAATAGCTCATCAAACGAACGCACAGACATTCTTGCGTAATTAAAAAAATTGCGTGGGGACTTTCTCATGTCGTCATAAAATATTTTAAACATTCCTTTTAATCTCCGTTCTTGCAGCAAGGGATGTACCCAATACACTTTTGCTTTTCTTTTTCTTTTACTCTTTAAAACTAGCAACGCTAATATTACAACTTCTTCGACGTCCATTCTGCACAGATGTACAAGAAACACTACCTCCAATTCAGTCGCTCGGTTTGGGCTTCCCTGCCAGTCGCCTATGTGTTGGTCGCCGAGAGACCAAGTCGCTGGCGACTAGTCGACAGTACGTAATAGACCGAAAAATGTCCGCCCGGTGAGCACTCGTTGTGCTCTTGGCAGCGAATGAAAGCCACTGATACTTTGAAAGACCATCAACATAAACGACCTCTTTCCCAGGAAATATTTGAAGCTCTAAACTGACAATATTCTTACTCGGTGCGTAGGTGCTTATACTCAAAATCGAAATGACCTTTAACTCCACAGTCTGGGCGATAGCCCCTAAAACGAAATCTAGTGGCAAGAGCGTTTTGGATATTGCGACCCACATTTCAGTATGTCGACGCTCTCAAGCCAAAACGGCATAAACGCCAAAACGGCCATTTTTTAGTTATCTGCACCGTTGAGTAGTATTTTTAAATCTGCATGCAACATTTAAAGCGGCATACCCGCAAACAAACTTCGTTCGCTATAAAATTGGTTTAAAGTTTGCGCAAAAGCCATTTAAGATTCATTATGTCAATCATTTTTTGCGTTTTCTGAAAAATTAGGTAAATGTCGTTTATGCCGTTTTGGCTTGACAGCGTCGATGTGTGTTCAATAATGGGCTGTTACCTATACTGGAAGTAATGAAAGTTTTAGGCATTAAAATTGGCGCAAGTTGTTATAACTTCTGCGTCGAAGCTGACGCATTCCGAGTACAACAAGCGGAAAAATGCTTGTCTGATGCAGCAAAAACCGCCAGGGCGTCCGCAAAGTCTTTGAGAAAAGAAGAAGATAATGTGAACTTAGAAGGCCAATTGTACGGGGCTGGCATAGCGGATTAAAGGTATATTAAAAATTCTATACTTAATTTTTTATCATTCAAAACTTTAAATGCATTTTTCTCTAGGCCACTTTTCTTGAAACGGTCCCAAACATAACTCATACAATTCTTTACCAATTTACTTGAAATTTTAACTGCACCTTCCAGGTAGCATTATCTAGAGAAAGACGTAGGATTTTTTTGATATCAAACGTAGTTCTTTAACTATAAACAATTTAGTAGATATTTTTTAGACTAAAACGCAAAGCTTTTGTAATATGCCCACCATTTCTGCACAAAATTAATTAAAAAGAAATCCCTACGTCTATCTCTAACTTTTGAGTTGTAAAAACTAAATACCTTTTTGTTTTTGTTTTAGATTGAAAATTAACAAGGAAACAATTAACAAATTTCATTAAGCAGCTACATCGCGTTCATTTTTTATTTTAATTATTTAGCAAAATATATTTCTTATTCCTAAATGTATGTACAATAAAGATATATAAACAATTTTTTCACAGCTTCTATTGTTTTCTCGGAAAAATATGGGGAAATTACATTAATTTTCCACGGTCTAGAGTGGTCTAGCACCTTAAGTGGGCTGTTTAGGAATGTTTGTAAAGTGTAAAAATAAGCAAAAATCAAACGATGCACTGGAAAGGTCTCACGGGGTTTTGGGAGAATATTAATAAGAGATTTTATATTCGGTACACAAATAAACTGGAATATTTGGATTTCTTTTGCTATATTTACGTATAAAACCAGTACAGATACAGCAACACTGTTCTCTCGTTTCAAGTTTCTATTCTATAAAAAGACTTTTTATTCAGATTTTACAACAAGTAACCACGTACTACTTTATGACGAATCAGTGCGTAGAGGTAGCACAAAATTTCAGGTTGTAATGAAATAAAAGATATAAGAATTAAGTTCGTAATAAATACCAGAACTGCCGTTGTTAAGTACGGGCTCCGGTTTACTCTGCGGAGAAGGGAGGTTCGGATGTTAAATAAAAGGGCGCCACGAACTTAAACTGATACCTACCAACTTCCACTTATCCTAGGATCAAGCAAGTCAGAATCCATGATCGAAGGACAAGAACAAAATAAAAGACAATTTCCTAAACCAATATACATTTGTATTGAACAGAATTTAAATAATAATAATAAACATAAAGAATGTCCAGATGAAATGTACAGGGTGGGCAAATTTGGGTGTTATTATAGGCTATCTCAGAAACTATAAGAGATGCAAAAAAAAGTAGGTACCATGTCTCGGTCTCTTTTTTCGAGAAAAACTCAATGGCGTAAACACCAACCCTCTATCTTCTTTTGTTTTTGAGTTATAGCCAAAAAGTCAAATTTTGAGGTTGTCGAAAAATGCTCGTATTTCGTTTATTTTTAAAATTAGAGAAAAGCAGTTGATACGTTCTTCAGGCACTTTTTTGAGTAGAATACACTGACGTTGAAAAATTTTAAACATACTTGATAATTTTTGAGATATAACACAAAGTTGTATTTTTTTAAATACAAACCATACTTTATTATGGTGTTATTGAAAAGAGAATATTTTTAGCTTTCCAATGATGTATCGCACGTATGGTGTAATTGTGAAAAATCGGCGCTATTTTTCAATTCAAAAAGTTTTTTCACTCAAAACTGAGCGAAAAATACAGATATATCTGCACTGTGTGGACGCTTCAAAAATTACGTTTTCATTCCGTTTTAAGACTGCGCAGGCAAAAGGTAGTGCAAAACGTAGCGTTTGAACCGGCCGTGGAACGTGTACGGGTACAACCAAGAGTTTTTGTACAAGTGTGTGAACTTATAATATTTACGCCTTTATATTCTAAAAATGCCGCTGGAAAGTAAAATAACAAATAAGGTACTAATTTTATCGAACTTATTTATTTAGTATTATTCACTGTTATTGTAAATTGCTTTATATAGGCTGTTCCGTAATGATATGCGATTATTGAAAGGGGTGATTCTACGTCGAAAATTAATGATAGTTTCTTATATAAACTATGGTCGCAAAATATTCCGTTACTAAAATACAGGGTGTTAAAGTTTTAGAAAAAACAAGGATATTAATTAATCAAATAATTACTGAAAGGTCATTACCATTAATACGTTATCCGAGAAAAAATGTCATTACTGCACTGGGATCCGAACCCAGAACCTTCTGCTTTCCGGGCAGATGCTCTTACCAATTGAGCTATGCAGCTGGACAAGTTTTCTCACATTTCTGAATACGTAATGTCACATGTACATGCGCACAATTACTTACCAACGTCAAGATTTATTCCCGAAAGTGGGTAATACACAAATATTAATATAAAGAAATAATTGGGAATTATTAACGCAAATAAATCAAATAATTACTGAAAGGTCATTACCATTAATACGTTATCCGAGAAAAAATGTCATTACTGCACTGGGATCCGAACCCAGAACCTTCTGCTTTCCGGGCAGATGCTCTTATCAATTGAGCTATGCAGCTGGACAAGTTTTCTCACATTTCTGGATACGTAATGTCACATGTACATGCGCACAAATTACTTACCAACGTCAAGATTTGTTGTTTAGTGTTAAGTGACTATTAATAAAGACCCATATCTTTCAATACAAATCTAATTTCTACCTTTAACAGTGGCGTGCGTACGAGCACAGACTTTAATATTTTTAAAGAAAAAAATGGTACGCCAATGGTATTTTCCCAAATAAAAAATATTTTTGAATTCCCCCTTCAATTTGACAAATAAAAGCGCTATTGAGTTTTTGGGCTGCAATGTACCGTTTTTGAGAGAAAAATTAAAAACCGTCGGTTGTTCAACAGAAATAGTACGTATTGTAATTATTAAGGATACAATTTTGCAACAAATCTAGGTGGCTGAGCCTAAATGTCATTTGTTGTTGTATGTACGTTTGACATTTCAAACAACTGTTTGTAGTTAAAATCTGTTTACTGTGAATACCTTATTTGTAACTTTAACACTCTGTATTTTAGTAACGGAACATTTTGGGACCATAGTTCATATAAGAAACTATCTTTAATTTTCGATGTAGAATCATCCCCTTCAATATTCCCATATCATTACGGAACACCCTGTATATCTATACAATTTCAATCTTTTTAGACGTTATCTGTCCAGTATCGTGAATTGATAGCCAATGTGTTTAAATTTATAACTGTATAAATCCGCTTCAAAAGGTGAATATTCAATTTCAATTAATAAATCAGTATCACCTTTTAGAACAGCGGTGCTCAACCTCCGGCCCCCGGGCCACATTCGGCCCATACACAAATTTAATCCGCCCCACCACCGACTTATTGTAACGATAAAATTCAATTTCTCAAAAATTAATTAACTTTTAAAATTCAAAATTTTACATTATCATTAGGTAAAGTAGTAGTCTTTAGTCTTACCTTTGAGGGCTCTACTAAGAAATAACCTCAAAATACGGCTTCAAATGTCAAGTCAGGTGTTCAGAAGGTGTTTGTTGGGGTTTGGTGCTGTTTAAATAATAAGTAAGTATTAAGCTTTTCTTTAACATTGCGTTGAGTAGTCATAAAATGGCTTCTCAAAATAAAATCAGGAAAGGTGGACATTGAAAATAGAATTTTTAAGGAGAGATGGCGACTCGACTACTTTTCTATTGAATATAATTCAAAACCATTATGTGTGATTTGCCGAGAAAATGTGGCGGTGTGCAAAGAATACAATATTAAGCGACATTATAAAATTCATGAAAAAAAGTATAAGCAATATACTGGAGAAAAAAGAAAAATAAAACTTGAAAAATTGGTACAAGAATTAGAGCAGCAGCAACTTTTTATGAAAAAAGATCGTAGTAAAGCAAAAAGTGTAACAAAAGCCAGTTTTGAAGTTGCATACATCCTCGCCAAGAAGCAAAAGCCATTTTTAGATGGTGAAATAATAAAAGATATTTTATTGCAAATAGCCGAACAAATTTGTCCAGATAAAATAAATTTATTTAAAAATCTTCCTTTATCCAGGATGGCAGTTACACGAAGAACTGAGCAAATTGGTGAAGAAGTAAAATTGTTATTAAAGGAACAAATAAATAACTTTGAAAAGTTTTCATTAGCATTAAATGAGAGTACAGATATAAGTGATACTGCACAGCTGTTAATTTTTATAAGAGGAGTAGATTCTAATTTAAGAATAACCGAGGAACTGTTAGATGTTTGTTCAGTAAAAGACAAAACAACTGGCGCAGATATATTTGAAAATTTAGAAAAAGTAATGACAGTTAATAACTTAAGTTGGCATAAACTGGTTAAGGGGTGGGGGGTAAGGTTTTAAAACTCTTTATTTATTTATTTTTTTTCTGAATGCACAATATGTCGAGACTATTGTGTCAAAATTTCAAGTAAATCGGAGCAAAACTAACGAAGATACAGCGTTTCAAACGACCGGCCCTCATGCTCGATTTTGATACCTGCCTGGCATCTTCTAATCTCCTAATTACTTTCTACTTTTATGGGTCTTTGTAAGTATGTAAACTTACAAAGACCAGCGCACATTCTAGCCAATAAATAAGATGTAATTTCAAAATAATTAAAAAGTAATTACGTAAAAGTTATTTCGTTTTCTTATTCAACTTTGAATCTCTATGTCATTATGTTTACGAGTTTTGCTTTTAACTGGACTAATTTAAAATAATTTAAATACTTCGTTGTTTCACTTTAACACGTTAGTTATTGTTGATCAAGTGGTTAGGACTTTGTGTCAATTTATTTGTTAAAAAGACTTTTCGTAGTTTTCTGTTGATATTTGTTTGCATTCGTTACGTTTGGATTTGTGTTGTGATGCATTTATTTACTTCTTTGCAAAATGCCAAAAAAAGAGACAAGACAAGATCGTCAGAAAAGTGGTGATATTTTGGGTCGACCGAGAAAGAAAGCTTTCCCAAAACGCAGCAATGATGATGTGAAAGCGTTCAGCGCATCGCATAAAAAAATAAAACTGAGTGCTATAGAAAGTGTAGAGCAAGATTTAGAGAAACATTGCAGACTTATAGACTTCCTTTTAGTATTTTCAACTCTAGCTACATTAGTGAAGTGCGTTGATTGTGATGGGAAAATGTTTCGCACCTGCAAAACGGAAGGTTTTGCATTCAAAATCAAACTGTCATGTGAAAAATGCAAAGAGCCTCGGTATGTTTCTTCTAGTGAAAGAGTGAAAGAAGGGTGAAGACAATCGTATTGTGAACTGAATCATCGTTTAGCTTTCGTCATGCGTGTGTTAGGCCTAGGCTTAACTCAATGTGATAAGTTCTGCGGTTTGATGGATTTAGCGGAGTCTTTCTTATCAAAACCAAGTTATAACTCGCACATACAGAAGATACATACGGCTGTAAAAGTGTTGCGAAAAGGTTTTTTGCTGCTGCTGTAAAAGAGGAAAAAGAGGAAACATACAAAGCGAATAACGTACAAAATACTAACGAATTAACAGTATCAGGCGACGGAACGTGGAAGAAACGTGGATTTACTTCGCTATTCGGTGTCGCTTCTTTGATCGGTTACCATACGGGAAAGGTTTTTGATGTGTTTGTCTAAAGTTCTTACTGTCACCAATGCAAAACTTGGGAAAATAAGGTAAGTACCGCCGAATTCGAAGAATGGAACAAAGAACACGTCAACAGCGGAAACTGTAAAACAAATCATGTTGGTTCATCGGGCACCTTGGAATATTTTGGAGTGATGTTTAAAAATTATATAGGAGACGGCGATTCGAAAACGCACAGTGGTGTGGTAAATGCTAAACTGTATGGTGAAGATTTCACAATAAATAAGAGAAGGTGCATAGGACATGTGGAGAAAAGAATGGGCCGTCGTTCGCGTGAACTAGTAAAAACAACTGCGGTCGATAGTGAAACTAAGATGGGGAAAATAATAAAAAGGAAAAGTCTGTTTGGAAAAGGTAAACTTACTGCAAAAATAATCGACAAATTGACCGTATATTATGGACTGGTCATCCGACGCAATAACCATAGTGTAAATCAAATGAAAAATTCGATTTGGACGACATATTATCACTACTGCTCTACAGACGAGAAACCACAGCACGACAAATGCCCGAGCGGTGAGGACTCTTGGTGTGAATAGTAAAAAAGCGGCAGCTGCAAACACTCTAAATTCTTTCAAACACAGTTACAGTGCTCTTCCTACAGATGTTACAGAAGCCATAAAGCCAATATACGAAGATTTGAGTAGGGGCACACTTTTGTCTTGGAGGTTTCACTCAAAAAAACAACGAGAGTCTCAATCAACTTATTTGGAAAATTCTCCAAAATCAGTGAGCGGTACTGCAAGTATTGTTGAAATTGCAGCTAATGTAGCAGCATGCATTTTCAATGAGGGACCTTTTGCTATATTGTCCTTTTTGAATTAAATGGGCATCTCTACAGGCCCAAGTGCTCACCAATGGGCGCGCGCATCTGACGAACTACGAATAACCAGAGCGAACGAACTTTTTTAAATTTTGACTTTTGCCATTCAAATCTAATTTTTCTATTCCCTTCATTTAAATCTTAATAATCATATCTTCTTAGTTTTCTTCCTCATTAGAACGTTATCTTTTCCTGACAAAAATATCTTTGTTAACTTTCAAAAACTTTGACTTGTTATATCTTTTAAATTTTTTTCACATAATTTCCTGTTAAATATCTTCTCAACAAAATAGAACAACATTTATTTGAAGAAAATGAAGACGAAAATGGTACAAAAAATCAAGAAATATATTAAAAACATGGAAGAACTTACTAATGAATTAAATAATGAAATTACAAAAAATACCAACAATAAAATCAAAAATCTGGCCGAAAAATAAAACGAGAAATTTCACTATTAGACTCTAAATCTACCATAGAATGGTTAGATAACCTATATAAATCCGATGATTCTAATACTAAAAAATAGATACATCCACGCAAACAAGAGACGAAAACAACGTAGAAGATTTAAATAATATTAAAAATTATAAGAAATGGAAAACAGAAGTTGAAAAAATATGGCCAATAGATATTTTCAAAAGAACAAAATTTTTGGAAGGAAACCCCACATTAACAGATGATAATATAATAAAAATTGTGACACTAACAAAAAAAGTATGAACCATGACATACACAAAATTTATTTAGATAAATTTCCAGATTTGAAAGAAATAAAAAAAGATATAGGTTGCATAGAACAAACCTATAAAATAATTAGTAAAGAAAAAACTGAAATATAAAATTGAAGAATTTATAAAGTAATCTTTGATGGCAGCGAAGAAAATCTCTTGAATAAACATAATAATTTAAAAGAAGAACTTCCTGAAAACACAAAAATTGCTGCTCATATTCTTGAGAACGTCAACGCAATAAGACTGCAAAAAATGCTAGAATGCATATTCACTAACACTACGAAAAACATAACGATTTACAAACCAAGAAATTATAAAATCGAAGATAAGGTAAGTAACACTAAAAAAGATACTTACGCTTTAATTGTAGGCAATAAAGAAAAAAGTTACAATGAAAACCTAAAGAACATAAAAGAAGCTTTAAAAAACAAGAATATAAAGAATATGTAAAATATTTTAAAGAAACAAAAGACGGAAGAGTTTTTATTTCAAGTAACAAAAATATTAATGTATTAGAAGAGGCAATTAAAAACATCTACGACAAAAATAATACAATTAAGAAGATAGGTAACGAAAATATTCATGCACACATTAGAGGATTAGATGCAATTACAAAAAAAGAAGAGATCATCCAATCTATTGAGGAATCCTTAATGGAAAAGAACTGTGTAATTAAAACGAGCGAATTAAGACCTATGGGAAGAAACTTGCAGGCAATAACCGTGACCTTAAATAGAGATAATGGAAAAAAACTTATTGACCTACGAAGAGTCAGAATCGGATACGTTATTTGTACCATAGAAGAAAGACATGAAATTACAAGATGCAAAAGATGTTGGAAATATAATCATATAACAAAAAAATTGCAAAGAACAAGAAGATAGAACTGAAGCATGTTACAAATGTGGAAAAAAAAGGCCATAAACAAGATAAATGCACAAATGAAGAAGAATGTCCTTTATGCATGGTAAAAGGACACAAAGCTGTATCAGGAGAATGCGAAGAATTTAAAAAACAATTGAAAGAAAAAAGGAACATGAAGAAAGAAGAAAGAAAAAAATAAGCATTTAAATACTCCTGTGAAGACACAGTATCTTAGAAAAGTGAATGTGTGGACCGGAATTTTAGTTAGTTTTTTATTGAAGGCAACTTAAATGCGCAAAATATTTGCAACTATTACAAACCCAAATTATTCCAGCAGTTCAAGCTCTTTTAGTTCATTTAGCTGACGTGTGGTTTTAGCAAGACGGTTGTCTTTCTCACAATGCAGGCTCGGTAATGACCTACTTGCAACAAATGTTTTCTGATCGGTTAATTTTTCCACGTGGTACAATTACCTGGCCAACCTCGATCGCCAAATTTAATAACTCCTATCGATTTTTATTTTTGGGGTAAGTTAAAATCGAAATTGTATCGGCATGAGATCGAACGGACTACCGATTTAATTGAATTGAGGGAAAAGTTTGTTCAATTGTGCAACAACGTAACCCCTAATAAACTTAGGAATACACGATTGGCATTATATAACCGTTTCAGATGTTATTTGGCACAATATGGTGGTTTGTTCGAACATTTACTTAAATATTTTTTTTATTGTAAACAGTTTTGTTGTTATTTATTGTTTTATTAAAGAATATTGTTTTTGATGGTCCTAGCGGCCATCCCCAATTCCTTACCCTAACCCCATTTCCTATTTACCCCGTCCCCTTTGCATATTTAGTTCATTACCCATTTTAATTCTAAATATCCTATTATTCCCTTTTATGATAACATGTACTTTTACTTTAATCATTTACACTTTAACTTTACATTTAAATATCGTTTTAATTTTAAAATTATTTTAATCTAAACCTGTTCTACTACGTCATCACCATCTGGTACATCTTCCACATGCGCATCAAGTTATATTATTTCATTTTAAGACATTGTGTTAGTGCGACATTTTAAAATATTTTCGTCTTATAATTTTAACTAGTTAACTTCGTAGTTTTTTAACTTGTTTATAATGAGAACTTTACCGCTAAACATATGTTCGTTAAGTTCGTGAAAATATTACTGTAAGTAACTCTTTAAATTTATAATTTAGTTAATAACATTTTTTGCATTGTAATTATCTCACTTTTAAATTCTTGTATATTCTGATGATGGCGAATAGCCGAAACTAGTCAGTAAAATACACAAATGAAACCAGTAAAAAGTACATCACCAAACACATTGTATTTCATTTATAATATTGTTTTTATTTTGTTTAAGAATTTTTCTTTTATTTTTGCGGCCTAATACTGCGGCATAAAAGAATTTAAGTACCTGTCACCTTAAAATGATATTTTTTAGACAGATTAAATCGAACAAATGATACAATTTAATTTACACAAAAAGTCTCATGAGAAAAATTATCGTAGATGATTGCCGATAATGTTACGAGTAAATTATATTCCAACCCATCTGGAATGCCACTAAAGTAAAAATTGATTCGATGATCGACTCAACGAGTCGATATCGTTTTTCAATGTGTCCTTTACACTCTTATGTATCCGCTATACTACAGATATTAAATTTCCGATACTGTATGTACAGTGAAATCTCCCTGAGTGAACACCAACGGAACCGACCGAAACTGTCCGTCCAAGGGGGGTGTCCGTGAAGGGGAATTTCACTGTAATCTCTCCATTCTTCGTCAGAGAAGTGAGACGTTTCTTATACTATTATCCGCTATTATCATCCATTGTGTATGCAGTTTTAACAATGGCTTCATCATCCAATTTCTCGCAACCACAACAGCTGTGCGATTATTGTGCTATCACCTTTAATTCAATGGCCGACCTCAGAGAACATCAAGGGTGTGCTCATCACCGTCAAGAAGATTAGTTGGACTACGAGATGATCATCAGTTAAGAAGATAGAGTGGTCAGCTTTAAAATAAATGGAATTTGCTTCGAGAATGATATCACACTTTATCTCCAGGGATTCCGTTCTACCGTATTAAAACTTATCATGGAATATGCAGCTAAGTTTTTTAACATTAACTAAAAAATTAAATTGAATTATTTGCCACCTTGTTCAGAAACAAGGTGGCAAATCAACAACATATTTATTCAAATTTACAACAAATTTATTCAATTTGTTTAAATTGAATTATTTGCCACCTTCATTCAGTCCAGCACTAGCGGAGTTGAAAAAATGACATATTCCATGAAAAGGTTTAATAGCGATGTTAGGATGGCTCGGACAGCTGATTTAGATGGGGTGTATAACGAACTGTCGACCGAACTGTCGATTGCACCGCTATAGACCTAGGCATAGCTTAGTAAAGCAGTTCTTATAAATAAGAAAAACTTAAGTTTTATCTCTATTGCACCGACTCTAACATACACAAAGCATAACTAAGTATAGTTTAAGCATCAGAAATTTCACAATCACGCAATATTCTAGTTACTTTTTAGAGTTTTTCGTATTGTCAAGTTAATTTCTATTGCAAGTGACATTTCATCTGCATCATATGGTTCTTTGTTTTATTCGGTTTTGTAATAGCGAGTTTTGATAGTGAATTTTGCTGTGAGTTGTTTTTATTCCTACGTATTGAAGGAAAAAAATGTCGGAAGAGGTAACTTTTACAAAGATAAGTAAAAATACGTTAATTTAATTTACATTGTAATTTTTCTAGATGAAAACAAAAAGAGGTTCTAACTTTTCATCCAATGAAAAGCAATTATTGTTTAGTTTGATGCAAAAATACGGTGAAATAATAGAAAACAAAAAAAAAACAGATGGTACGAGAAAAAAAAAATGAAGCTTGGATTAAAATGTATCGTGAATTTAACGCAATTTCTCCTGATATGCACAACAGAAGTATGCTGTCCATAAAAAAATTATATAATAATAGAAAACGGGTGATACGGAAGATTGTAGCAGAGGAAACAAAAGAAAGATATTTAACACGTACAATTTTTTATTTATGTATGACAATGCTTATATTTTATGCTTGTTACAATGGATACATAGCACAAGTTATCAATCTCCCACTTGGTTCCCAACGTTATCGGTTTGATACCATGGTTAAACTTGGACGACATCGGCGGTCTGCCCGTCATGGTGGAGAAGGTCGGCTAGTAAGTGAGCATGTTCACCAGCTAAGCACACCTGCTTCCAAGACCGCGTGGCTAGTTTCAAGATAGCAGGAAGCTGACTAGAAGATGATATCTCCACCTGTATTGAAAGGTGCCGCCCCGAGGTATTAAGGCTTGTCATGGAGTATCAAGTTAAGTATTTTGATATTAAGGCTCAAATTGAACTCTTCGTCACTTTCCTTAAAAGCACCGTTGTGCGAAATGAATGTGGCGAGGAGGTCGAAAACGTAGTGTGCTCCGTAAAAAGCTTTAAGGGGATCCTCTAGTTTCTAGGTGCGAAAAAATCGATTTTTTAAATATAAATCTAATCTACAACATGTGTAGAAAATGTGCGTCAAAGGATTTTTCGATATTCGAAGTGGTTCACAAGTTACGGCCCTGGAACGGAGCAAGTATACGGAGCGCGCGCCGGGCTGCTCCGAAAGCCGGGCGGCGTTGACCATTGTATTGATATCGCTAAGCGCTCATTCACAATCAACATAAACGTAAAACGTAGAACGTAATACATAATTCGTAATTATTAGTTTTACGTTTGATGTTCACATAGAACGTAACATCAACGTCTATTGCGCCTGCGTAGTGCGTTTTTGTGTACATTTTTGACATATAAATAAGTATATCGTGTGCCGAAATTACGGAGTTGAAATACAAAGTGCATTTAGATTTTTAAATGATGAATTCTGAAACAGTGTCAGTATTGTTATTGTCACTACTGTGGAAAAGACGGAAGAGGCGAAATCAGCCAAATAATTATACAAATCGCCGTTGGTGGGTACGTCCTATTAATCAAAATCGTGAAGAAAGTGGTGAATATAGAAGATTAGTTTTGGAAATGAAAATACATGACGAGGAATGGTTTTTTATGTACAAGCTACTTTCAGTAGTGACGGTAAAGTTGACACGCATAACATGCATTACTGGTCCGCACAAAACCCGCATTGGATGCGTGAAATTCAACATCAAGGGCGTTGAAGCGTTAATGTATGGTGCGGAATCTTAGGAGGCAGAATTGTTGGGCCATTTTTCTTTGACCAACCGCTAAATGTAATGTATTCTTGAATTTTTTGGTCAACGAAATGCCGATATTGTTAGAACACGTACCACTGGATGTGCGGCAACATATGTTTTTTCAATTAGGTGGTTGTCCAGCACATTTTGCCGTTAATGTCAGAGAATATCTGGACGCAACATTTCAACAGCGGTGGATTGGGAGAGGAAGCCTGTTTCCTTGGCCGGCCAGGTCCCTGGACTTAAGTTGTTTGGACTTTTATCTATGGGGGCGACTGAAAGACATTGTATTTCAGTCAAAAACTACCACCAGGGAGGATATGAAAAATAGGATTCGAGACGCAATTCACGGCTTATCAAGAGCCGAAATTGAAACAGCAGTTTTGTCAACACAAGACAGGCTTTACAAGTGTATAGCGCGTGATGGTCGCCAATTTGAGCATTTAAGGGGACATTAAATTTTTAAGGGTTAAATTTTAAAGTGGACATTTTAAAGCTCTAAACGATTTCTTCAGGGGGGGGGGGAAGGTTTCTTGTCTTTAGATACACAGCTGTTACATCTTCGTAATGATTATAATGAGTTTATTTATATATTTTACGATTCCTCATTATCTAAAAGAAAATCGGGTGACTCATGTAAAACAACGATTTTCAGATTTCGTTATTATATTTGGAAAATCGACTAATTCACGTGAAGTCTTCACAAAAATGAAGTGTTCTTTCTTGAACTTATTAAAATCTACGGCACAAATTTTAGAATACAGCATTCTTTTGTTATTTTTGAAAAAAAAAAAGAATAAAAAACCGGGCGAAATCAGTTCAGTTTGATGATGAATAGTTTTTCACCAATATCTTAAGTTAGGAATGCGATATCGAGGTGAGGTTTTCACTAGCTTGTTTGGGCTTTATTATACTATTTTTCCGTGAAGAGAAAGTGATACCGTTCCATTTAGCTTTTCGGAGAAAATTCGCAATTTCTAAAAAAAATTTCGAAAACGCTATCTAGCGGTGACATATGAAATTATGATCACCACCAATATGGTAGCATTTATTATTCAAGAAAAACTCTTTTCAAGGACATCAAGTTTATTAAATTCCGTTCAGCCATTTTGAAATTATAGGTATTTGTTTGCAAGCACTTTTCAACGCTCCCCACCACTTTATTTTTAAAGATACGGAAAAATTTTTAATAAAAAAGATTAATACTTATCTCTACTTTAAAATGCGTTTATTTTTGTGTTATCTTAATACAGCTGAATTTAGAGAAAAGCCACATTTTGTCATTCAAGGTGGCGATTGCGCCTCCTGGCGGTCATCTTAGGAACTTGAAAATAATTTCCAGCATTTTCCCTTGGCCACTTTAGTTATTAAATTTTTTACCGGAAGTCTCTACGATGAATAGTTTCAGAAATTCGCCCCTTGGACATAATTGACCCCAAAAGTGTGGAAGATATTTCATTTTGGGTGCCAGTGGTTATCCATTGCAAAAAAAACCTACTTACACCATTTAAGGATAGGGGTAATCTTACTAAACAACAACAAATTTATAATGTCAAACTATCCAAGAACAGATATATCATTGAACATTATTTTGGAATTTTAAAGCAAAAGTTCCGACAAATGTACCACGTAAAGTTGAGAAATGTACGATTCATTGTACATCTTATTCGGTCGGCTCGCGTTTTACATAACATTGCAATTGAACAAGCTTTAAATGATATGAACAACGACCAACTCCCAAATATAAATCCAACTGAAATTGATGAAAATGATGTAGAGGAAGATGTTCACGATGATGATAATTTGGAGGCTCGAGCTGTGAGGGCTAATGTGGCAAGTAGGCTATAAAAGATTGTGGAATGTAAACGCGATGTTTTGAAATAAACTTCCTAGTGTATTTGTTATATTTGTATTATTTTAAGTGAGTTTTGTTCATCATGACGATACAATAAAGTAGTTTACGTAGATCAATTTTGAACGCCTTTATTTGTAATATCCAGAATATAGTTATAATAATATCTTAATAATATAAACTATATATAAACAAACTGTAAATATAAATAACCTCTATGTAAAAAATGCTTTGAAAGCTGTAAATTAAAAAAAAAAGAGAAAAATGAGATTTTTTTTTACAAAGTTGCAACACTGAAAGAAGGAGCATTGCCTTTAACAATTGTTAAATAGGAGACGAAAACAAATATAGGAGTTAAGAAGTTACGGCAATAGTAAACTTAACAAATAGACTATAATCCAGAATTTCTCATTATTTTCATTTTTTCCTCTTCTTTCTAGCTTTCTTTCTTCTATCACAACTTTCCTTTCCTTTAAAAGGTTTTTTTGCTAAATAGCTATTACTTTTCTTTCCAACACATCGTTGCGCCTGTCCTTCCGTTCCAGCTTAGCTGCATAGTATTGCTTCCTATCTTCTCTAATTTTTTCAATGATCGAAACACGGGTTTTCATTGCATGTGCACAATACCAAAACAACTCTTTGAAGAGAAAGTTTCAAGAAACTACTACAACAAATCGTAAAAAGAAACTATTTTCGACACCTACTAGAAATGATATCAATACTGCGATAGATAAACTAAATGATACTTCTAAAAGAGCTGCTAACGCCAGTGCATCAAAAGAAGATTGTTTTGACCACTTTGGCAAACACATTGCCTCTCTTTTGCGAAGTTTACCACTAAATCAATCATCCCAACTACAATCGGAAATAGTTTCTATGATTTTAAAACTGACAATGTCCACATATTCAACATCCTCAAGTGTGTGGTCACAAAACTCAAATTTAATTTCGTATCCCACAACAAACTCCGAAAGTATTAATGGATCATCATCCATTGAAAATAATCAAAACTGGACTGAAGAGTTTGTTTTTTTCAGCTGCAGAAGATATACAGGATGATTTAATCTCTGAGTTAACTTCGGCCATGTGCAATTAGGTAACGTACACTTCCATGTAGTTACCTTGGGAAATATATTTTTTTGGAAACCCTGACTTTATAACCTTTCTGTCTAAATATTCTTTAGTTACAACGGGCTGCCCATGATCCAGCGAAAACTACGGTTTAGATGAATGTCTAGTTGCCATACCAACAATAAGTCATATTCCTTTATTACAAAAACTATCTGCGCTATTGAATACCGTTTGCAATTTAATAACGTTTTTATTTACCTTGATAAATTCTTTTAAAGCATCACATACTGCACCCAAAACTTCTTCTATAAATTTACTTATCGATTATTTGGGAACTCTAAATAAGTATTCTAAACTTTTAAAAGAGTCTCCAGTAGCTAAATATCGAATTGTTATTTGCAGTTTCAGTTTGGCCGATAGAGCTTCTCTCATATTAGTGGATCTTTTTTTGAATTTTGGGGGTAACAAATTCCAATAAATAATGAAAATGGTGTTCCGACATTCTAAACAAATTTTTAAAATCTTACTTGGAGATGTCTTTAATTAGATTAGTATTACTTCTTTGTAGAATCCATTTCCTTGTCCACCATCTTCTTTTATTTTGTTTTTTTTTTTTCTTTCCAAATTTTGTGAAATTGTATCTGCTATAACTCCACACAAATTTTGACATGCTTCTGCCACCAAGCACTGCATATTGGCGACTGAAGAGGCATGATCACAGTCGTGAAATTATCAGATTCGTATTACCACGAGGGTGCCTCTTGTTCGTGAATCACAAACCATGTCAACGCGGCTTAAAGGATATGTTCAACAGCGTGATAGCTCTCGGATCGACCGTTCAAAAAGGCGTACGAGTGATGTTGTAAAACAGGCTCGAATCGCGAGAAGAGAAGACGGAACAGTTCTGCGTGACTTCCAAGAAGAGGAAGGCTTATTGTATGGTCCAGGCATTCCAGATTGACGGTAAGATGAAATTTCTACAATAAATCACATGCGCGAACTTTCAAACGCTTTTTTCTCAAATCACCATTTTTCGAAACGGTGACCACGATATTTCATAAACTATTGCACCGATCTTGTTCACATTTATATAGCATCTTTAATATGTTATAAGCAAGCGATTGAACTAGGATTATCATGATTGCTTCGATAGTTTTTTTTTCTATCAGCGAAAAACTTAAGAAAAAGTGAGTAAAAAAACAGAATGAAATTTTCAAAAGTGTATAAAAAAACTCAATTTTTGTAATTTAGGATTCACTCTAGTTCAATCGCTAGTCTTAAATATGAAGATTAAAACGCCGTTTGGTTTTTTGATTTCAGATAAGCAGAACAGCCGCAATCTTGGTCACCGTCAAGCACCTCTTTTACTTGATGTCTTCCTGTCGGCCACTATAACTTTTATTCTATTAAATATTTTGACTTCAAAAAATTTGTAAAGCTTATTTAAATAATGTTAATAAAGATTATGCAAAAACATTGAGATTGATTATTTCGATGGTTTGCCCGTAAAAAATTATTGAAAAAGCCGTAAAAAACCAACCGAGAAACTAGAGGACCCCTTAATACCAAATTTAGGGTGCTTTCACGCACCACAATCTTGGACGGGGCGTATATCGAAATGACGAGTGATGTTATTAAACAAAGCGAGGAGTTTCAATAGAGAGATAGTGGATGGGTCTTATTCGCTATTTCTCACTTGGAACTCAATGTAAATAAGTATAGGCCTTTGACGGGTAGTTCATACATACCACTATGCTTGATTTTTTTTATTTTGAGCATCATCAATTTGAAAGACAACGTCATCCCTTTATAGTGACGTCATATCCTACGTTGCCAAGCGTTTATTGTTTTGGTTAGGACAGACAAACGTGAGCATAACCTCGAAATCAGTAAGACACTTGACAACAGCGCTTTAGCGAACATAAACAACTTGCATCACGTGAAGTTAGGCAATAACGTTTATTGCATTTTGTACTTATATTTTTATATATATATCTTTCTGAAATTCAGTTATATTACCTACAGAAACCAACAGTATAGAAATTGCATTTAATTAAATGTTAATTTCGAGCGGTGTTTTCTCATTAATGACGTAGGCCTCAAAATAAAAAAAAAAAAACAAGCATACCAAGAGAAGTAGTGCTCAAAAAGGCTTGTATTAACTCAAAAACAAAGATAACGTCCGGCGTGGTGTTTAACTGCGGCGTTGTACCCATCTCACAGACATGTAGATCGGGTATCAAGCTACCCTCATTATTCCAGCGTATTAAACTTTACTGAGATCAATTTCCCAATCAAGTTAACGAACCTCCCTAAAATTGAGCAACTCAATAATTTGAGTATTAATGTGTACGAATTGCGTACGTCACCAAACGAGTATTCTGTAGAAGGGCCAATTTATTTTACGCAAAAGAGGATTGCAGATCGTCACATTAATTTAGTGTATATGTTCGAAGTCGGAAAAGGTCATTTTGTATTAATTAGGAATCTGTCGCGGCTAATTTCAAGAGAGATAAATGGAAATAAATCTGCAATCCCCTTATGCGACGGATGCTTCCATAATTTTTCATCAAATGAGCAGTTGAAGCAGCATTTGCAGCATGACTGCAATAAAATTGGTACAGTGCTGCCTGCTGCCGGTAAGCGTAAACGCAATGTTTAAGGGGAATTCGTACCTGAAAATATAGTAACATTTCAAAATTACAAACATTTAGAACCGGTGTCATTTGTAGTGTATGCCGATTTTGAATCCCTATTACAGCCAATTGACCACTGCGAGCCAAGTACGAGCGAATCATTCACAATATTAAGCCAAAAACACGTTCCATATAGTTTCGCGTATCAAATATAATGCTGTTTTGACACCAAATTCAATAAATTTGTGACCCATACGGGGGAAGATTGTGTTGATGTATTTATTAGCAAACTCATCACAGATGCCCAATATATAAAAGATACATTTTATGGGGTAAACAGACCCCTGGATTCATTATTGCCGGCCCAACAAATTGCGTATGATCAGGCAAGGAATTGTTATATATGCAAAAGGTCTTTTACCGCCAGCGATGAAAATCATAAAGTGAGGGATTACTGTCACATTACCGGCAAGTTTAGGGGTGATTCACATATGAAATGTAATCTAAATTTGAAAGTACCCACATTCCTGCCCGTTTTCTTCCACAATCTACCTGGCTATGATTGCCATCTTTTCATAAAGAAGCTAGCAGATTTGGATGAACATGGGATAGATGGTATTCCAAACAATAAAGAAAAGTATATCCGTTTTTTAAAAAAATTGTTAGTTGGTGATGTTAATAATCAGAAGAAATCTTTAAGAATAAGATTTTTAGATACTGGGTGGCGGAGATTGAACGACCACATTTGAGAAGGGCGTGGTTTTGGTAGGGAAGGCTGGGTAAGGTCGTTGAACCTGTCATTGTGTAGCCTTGAGTGGGAAGTTTAGTGCCATTCCGCGTTGGAGCGTTCAACATCGCTCGTTCGCCGTGCAGCCTTTTCTCCGTAAGAATGAGTGTTTCGCAGCTACGCGACGCACCTTCCGTACGCATTTTAATCTCCCTCCACGTGCAACTGTTCCTAACAACAAATCAATTGCGAAGTGGGTTGATGACTTTCGTCGGCACGGTAATGTTGACCCAAAGACTATTACACGTGTTGCAAATGTGACACCAGAAAATGTGGATCGTGTCCGAATGACCGTTGAGTAAAGTCCGCGACGTTTAACGAGATGTCGCGCGCAAGCACTCGGAATTTCGCGTCGGAGCCTTCCAACCATTTTGAAAAAACATTTGAAATTTCATCCCTACAAGATAATGGTCGTCCAGAAAATCCTTCCAACTGACTACGTCCAACGCGTACAATTTAGTGAGCGAATGTTGGAAATATTAGAGGATGAAAATGCATTAATCATTACATCAGACGAGGCTCATTTTTACTTGGACGGCTATGTGAATAAACAAAATTGCCGATGTTGATCACATGATAACCCAAGAAAATTACATCAACAACGTCATAATGAAAAAGTTACGGTTTGGTGTGCAGTGTCAAAAGTAGGGATAATCGGGCCTTATTTTTTTGCAGATGAAATGGGGCAGACGGTAACGGTCAATTCAGAGCGCTATGTGCGTATGCTTCAAAAATTTTTGTTCCACTACTTAGAAGAAAATGGGACACTGAGAACATTTGGTTTCAACAGGATGGAGCCACAGCTCATACCGCGAACATTTCAATAGATCTCGTCCGTGAAACATTTCCGGGACATGTGATTTCAAGAAATGGCAATGTTTCGTGGCTACCTGGCTCGCCTGACCTCGCATCCTGTGATTTCTTTTTATGGGGTTACCTCAAGTCCAAGGTGTACCTTGACAAACCACGAACTCTTCCAGATTTGAAAGAAGCAATAAAACGTGAAATTGCAGCCATTCCGGAAGAAATGCTACAGAGCGTCATGATCAATTTCACTGAGCGTCTACAGGAATGCATCTTCATGGAAGGACGGCATTTATCGGACACTCTGTTTCATAATTAATTCTATTTTCTAATAAAACTTCCATCCATTAATTACCACTGGTGCTTTTTTCAACCCAATACCAAAAAAATTAAAAATTCTGCGTCAAGTTCAAATGTGGTCGTTCAATCTCCGCTACCCTGTACTATAATCCAAGCTCAATTTACACCATGGAGAGAAGGATGCAAGAGTGCGTTTTCTCCCCGTAACTTTACCGAGTAGGCCCGAGTGGAGTACAAGGGAAGGGAGAAACTGAGTTTTAAACGGTCCTCGCAAACGCAAAGGTCTACCGGCAAGAACGCCGTCGTAGACAGGCCCGTGGCACCTCGCTCTTTTAATTTTTTCGATCAGACTTTTGGCCCTTTTTCAGGTCTTACAGGAAAATCGAGAAGTGTTAATTCACCAACCACAATCATTGGTTGTAGTTTTAATCATATTTGACAAAACCCGGTGAAAATTGAAGAAATTAATTGGTCACTGGGACTGTGCGCTTTCCAGGTAAAGCACAAAATTAACGTCGGGTCTTTGTCACCCCGAACACCACGGATATTTGAGAATACCTGCGTGTTTGTTGACTTTATATTTTATTAAAAGTATTATTATTAACGAAAATTACTCCAACAATAGAAATGTTGCAGGTGTTTTCCATCAACTCTTCTACTTTCCATCAAGACTTCTACTAATTAAACTCTTACACGTGTTGGCAATCTTCTTTTAATTCTATATCCAAACCGTTTTTGTTCTGTGTTACAACAAAATCAACAAACTTTGAAAGAAATTTATTTACTAATCGAGATATTTTTAAACTAATAGGTAGAATCGGGAAAATCAAATTACTAAAAAATGAATTACAAAGATAGTATATTTTTATAAACATCAAAGCTCAATTGTTGGTTTGTGATTTATTGCTACTTACAGTTAAAAGTTAAATTCAAACTTTCTTATTTTCATTGTAGCAAATTCATAGAATTATTATAGTCACATTATTCTACTACATTATGCAAAATCAGTTTACTATTTGCTATAATAATTATTTAAAAATTGTTACTTAAAAATCCTAAAGTTATAAGTTAGCTTTTGATTGTTTAAATGTTAATATACTTTAAAATCATTGGAACTTTTCTAATTATTTAAATACACGATTTCTTTTCAGTGTGTGTTTTCCTCGACCTTCTTTTTAAATGAAAATCAATTAAGCAAATTTACAGATTATTCGTAAACATTATATATAATGAAGAAAATTAATAAATTTATTGCTATCTACCAGTATCTTGAAAATTAATTTCCTTATTTCATTACAATAATAAATGTTTGCCATAAAAACTTATTACTTGATTATTTTTCACATATTTAAATATCCCTTTCCTAATTAGACATTTATTTCATTATTCTAAAACCATTTTACTTTTTGGCTTCCAATTTTCTAATTTTTAAATCAAAAATTGATAAAGTTATAAATTGATTTAAAGATAAAGTTATTATGACATGACGACGTTGTTCATTTGTGATAAAATTAAACGATGAAAGTTCATCAAAACTTGATTTTAAAATAATAAATTTGTAACAATTAAGGCGAATTTGTGACGCCACATCCTAATATGTATAAAATATTATTAAAACTACAACCAATGATTGTGGTTGGTGAATTAACACTTCTCGCTTTTCCTGTAAGACCTGAAAAAGGGCCAAAGGTTCGACCGAAAAAGTTAAAACAGCGAGGTGCCGCGGGCCTGTCTACGACGGCGTTCTTGCCGGAAGACCTTTGCTTTTGCGAGGACCGCTTAAAACTCCGTTTCTCCTTTCCCCTGTACTTCACTCGGGCCTACTCGGTAAAGTTACGGGGAGAAAGCGCACTCTAGCATCCTTCTCTCCATGGTGTAAATTGAGCTTGGATTATAGTACATTTCGATTTATGACTTCATCTCTAGATAAACTTGCCGGTAATTTGAAAAGGTTAGATTTTGCCATCATTAAGTGAGCTTTCCCCGTAGACTCTACGGCGTAGAGGATCAGTTTAAATTACTAACGAAAAAAGGCGTATTCCCATATGAGTAGTTGAGCTCATTTGATATATTAAGTGAAACTTCTTTGCCACCAAAATCATCTTTCTATATTAAAATGACTGTCGAGCATGTGACGGACAACCAATACGAGCATGCCGTCAGTGTTTGGGATAGGTTTGAGTGTAAATCTTTAAAAGATTATTCTGACTTATACATAAAAACTGACGTATTACTTTTGGCCGACATCTTTGAAAAAGTTTCGTAAGGTGTGTCACTATGAGCTCGATCCGGCTCATTATTATACCGCTCCCGGCCTTTCATGGGATGCCATGCTAAAAAAACGATGTTAGCCTTGAGCTCTTAACCGATATCGATATGGTCCATTTTATTAAAAAAGGGATTCGTGGTGGCATATCGCAATGCTCCCTGAGAGAAGCTCGCGCTAATACTAAATACTTACCCTCATTTAATCCAAATTTACCCACTAAACATCTTACGCATTAGGATGCCAATAATTTATATGGGTGGGCTATGTCCCAATACCTGCCCATAAGTGGATTTAGTTGGTTAAATGAGGACGACATTGCGAATTTTGATGTGGAAATAATAGAAGATCATCCGATTATGGTTATATTTTAGACGTATTTTAGAACCTAAGAGAATCAGACGTCAATACTCAATTAATTCCGAATTTGTTTGCTACAAAAGTCATATTGTACACTACAGAACTTTAAAACACGCCATCTCCCTCCCATGGATTACAATTAAGTAAAATTAATCGGGTATTGAAATTCAGATAGTCGGCGTTGTTAAAGTCGTATATTAATTTTAACACGTCTCTAAGACAACAGGCCACTAATGAATTTGAAAAAGATTTCTTTAAATTGCTAAATAATGCCGTTTCTGGAAAGACTATGAAGAACGTTGCCAAACGTATAATTTAAAATTAGTGTCCTGTTGGGGGGATATTAGAAACAGTAGGAGAGGTGGACGAAGTCGATTAGGTGCCCGATCCTTTAGTTCAAAATTGAATTTTAAAAGTATTGAGATTTTTTCAGAACATTTTTCGGCCATTCAAATGGAACGTGTTAATATCACATACGATAAGCCTATCTACGTCGGTTTCGCGGTTTTAGATTTACCTAAGTTATTGATGTGTCAATTTTATTATGATTTTTTGAAACCAAAATAAGAGAATAATGTTAAGCTGTGCTATATGGATACGTACAGCTTTATCGTTTCCATTAGAACAGATGACATTTATTGGGATGTTAAGGAAAACCTCGATAAATTTGATACATCCAATTACACCTATCCCCCGATTTACAAGGTACTTGTTTTACACGTTTTCGCTTTTACACAGTTTTCCAAAGAAGTTCTTTTTGTTTTTATCGCACTCCACTAAATGGTACTGTGATTGAACACGTGCGCTGTGTACACATCTCACGGGGAATCCCGAGCTTATGTGCTGACTTGCTGCACACGTACACTGTGTCTGTGTGCATAAAATTAAAGTTTTTTCTACGGAAAATTGTATTTGAGTGAAAGTTTCATAGTTTCAGAAAGACTTAATTTTCCATATTCGTAAATTATAAGTGAGTGCATAATTTAGATTATTATAAATGAACATAAATTTAAAAAACATATAGGCTTATGTCGAAAGAAGTTAAAAGAAAAGTTATTTCTTTAGAAACTAAAATCGAAATTTTGGATCGCTTACGAAAGGGAGATAGAGTAGTAGATGCTGCAAAATCATATTCTGGCGACGTAGATGCAGCCCAAGAATACCCAGCAAATTTTGCAGAAATTATTAACGACAGTTCATACTCCCCTGATCAGGTTTTCAATGCTGATGAATCAGGGTTATTCTGGAAAAAAATGCCTGAAAGGACTTGTGTCTCAAAATGTTATAAATCGGCTAGTGGTCGTAAAACAGCAAAAGATCGCATAACAATTCTTTTCTATAGCAATGCTTCAGGAGGTCATATTATGAAACCATTAGTGATTAACAAATCAAAAATGCCCCGTACCTTTAAAGGAGTAAACAACAATAATCTTCCCGTTTATTGGAGGGCTAATAAGAAAGCGTGGGTTACTACTGCAATGTTTACTGAATGGTTTCATGAATGTTTTATCCCAGATGCCAAAAAATATTTAAATTCAAAGGGATTGCCTTTTAAGGTGCTTTTGTTAATTGACAATGCGCCGGGTCACCCACAAAATCTAGAATATGAGAACGTTGAAGTAAAATTTTTACCATAAAATACAACTTCATTATTACAACCATTGGACCAAGGCATAATTTCTACTTTTAAAGCTTTGTACACAAACGAGCCTTTACATGCATTTTGGAACAAATGGAGAACAATGAATCTTTAACAGTTATTAGTGCTTGGAAAAATTTTACAATATTAGACTGTGTGAAGCATATCGCCTTATCACACACTGCCATTAAGCAAACAACGCTCAATAGCTGTTGGAAAAAATTGTGGCCAAATGTAGTCAAAAATGAACATTCCATTTCAACGTTAAATGATGAATATTCGCAGATAGTACAGATGGCGCATCCATTGGGCGGAGAAGGTTTTGATGATTTTACTGAAGATGATATCGCACAGTTAATGGCTGATAAAGAACTAAGTGAGGATGATTTAGTTAACTTAGTTTGCGAAAGTGAGTCTGACAAATCTGATGAAGAGGAATTAGTACCAGTAACATTCACTGCTAAAGTCATTCGCGAAGGGCTCGCATTGGGAAGAAAGCTGGGTAATCATTTTATACAAAATGACACAAACGTTGGAAGAACTTTACGATTCCAACGTGACATAAATCACTGCTTGGCTCAATATGAAGAAGTTTACAAAGATCTTACAAAAAATTCGAAGCAATTGTTAATAACCGATAATTGTTAATAACTCTCAGAATGTAAATATTTCTTTCAAATAATCGGCACAAATAACTTCGAGTGATGAAAGTGAATTCGAACCTTCGATTCCGAAAAAAAGAATGGGAGTAATTTCTGACAGTGATGAAGGATAATAAAACACCTTTGGTTTTATTTTTCGTTCTTCTGTTTAATGTATTGTAATTAAATAAAAAAATAGTGTTTGCGTAATACATATTTTAACCTGTCAATGCATTTTATTTTTATTTCTGTGTACACCTAAAAATATTGAAAAAAATCACAACGGTTAAATAGCAAAATTATGCATTTTCTGCAAGCTTTTCGATTCACACGGTTTTGACTTCAAAATTTTTAATTTTCGATTTACACGTTTTTCTCAGGAACGTATCTACCGTGTAAATCGGGGGATAGGTGTACTGCGTTGGTAATGGGTATGGTATTCCCCTACAAAACATGGCCACTCCAGGTTAAATGAACGATGAGAATAATGGAGCGGTTTATAGGATTAACCACTTCGGTACGGACGTCGACGGCCACAGATGACCCCACACAGCCGAGCGCCGATTATAGTCGACGGCTGTGCCAGCATACGGACGATGAAAGCCGGTTGTTGGCGACGTTTCGCGGCCGATAGGCGCCGTACCGAAGTGGTTAACATCTAAAATGTATGCTTTAGAGGTAAGTAGTGGTCAAGTGGTGAAGAAAGTCTAAGGAATAAAAAAAAACGGCAGTTAAAAAATTCGTTACCTATCGAGATTTTGAAAACTGCTACTCGTTTAATAAGCAGTTACTGTTTAAGCAGGTGCTCTTCTGCTCCTACTATCATGACGTTTACTCCGTTCTTCAAAATAAATTGGCCCTATCCCCATTTGATACGAAACGATTCGTACACGAAAATGGGCGAGATACGCTGGCTTCGGGCCATTACAGTATAAGTGGTGACAATACACGGGAATAGTGGGCGCAGTCTTGATACAATAAATTACATATCCAATACGACGCTTTTAATATAATTATTAATCTTTATAATCAACCTCTTTTTGGAGGTGTAAATCTAGTCTTGATGTGTATATGTATATGCAAATGTAATAAATTATTTAATACGTTATTTTTAGTTAAATTATTGTTTGTTGTTTCACACAAGTAGTATGTATTTGCCGATTCAAAAACCTCCTCCTCGAACCTGCGTTCCAGGAGGAGGTTCTTGAATCGGCAAATATTTTGGGACCCCTCCTCAAACTTGTGCTGGAAGAGGAGATTCCGAAAGTGACAAAAAATGTTGAATTAAATGTTTTGCATCATCCTCCCATCTGCAAAGGATCTATTTTAAGAGAATTTTATTACAACCAAGAGGATTTTGAACCATGAGGTTTTTGAAGAGAAATGTCGCGATGTTTATCCTCTCACATTTCGCGATAAAATGTCAGATAATTTGCATTGCTCGCATATTTATTTGTATACGTTATGAATTGATTGACGAAGGGTAGCGTGTTTAGCGTACATAATTAGTTAGTCGGCAGTGAGATCATTAACGGAGGGTCCCGTTTTTTATTTTGCATAAATAATGAGTTAGCCCGCGGTGGGTTATCGGGAGACAAATATCTCTTTACCTGCTTTTGGTTAGAACCTCCTCCTTGGTTGTGGATAAATGGGATAAAAGCTGTAAACACGTTACTGGTGCAAATAAAATAAAAGACATCCAACCCGTACCTTACAAGTGGTATGGGAGGGAAGAGGATATATAAGCACGACAAAATAGGCTGCAGCGTAGTAGTGTTGTAACAGTGGAAAGTTAAACTGTTGGTGTGTGAAAATTGTGGAAAAAGTTTCACTCGTGGAGACAATTTAAAAAGACATCACTTAGCATCCTGTATAGGCAAGAGAGTTAAACTCACAACACCGAACAGTTCGAACGCCGTAAAATGTGATGCGTGCGAGGAGTATATAACAAGCAATGTCACTCCGCTCATTTACGAAGCAACGCACATAAACGGAACGCTTTTGTTGTCATCGACGACGGCGTAGAGAGAATATCTGGAGCATTTGGTGATAAAATGTTGGTTATCGGATAAGTGGACCGGGCAATTTTGTCGATTTAGATGAATTTTCACATAGGATTAAAGAAAAAGTTCTAAATCTAATACAAAGCTCAATCGATATTCACCGAAGTGTAAAATGTAATATGGAATGTTTTGGTTTATATTTTTTGCAATCTAGAGAAGATTGCGAAATAAAATCATTCAACACAAAGAATAAAGTAGTATCGTTGGCATCGGATCTGTATAAAGTTTACAAGGAACTTATCGATGAAATTTCATCGAAAATGTCAGAATTTCAGGAACGTGATTCCGGTAAGGAGTTAAACTTGAACAAATTCAATCCCATAAGAGCATCGAATTACATAGATTTACCTTTCCAAATAAAATCAAAGCGTGCGGTAATAAATGTACAAAATGTCGATAACGCATACTTTGCATGGGCGATAACATCCGCAATATGTGAACCGAATGGTTTGCCACAGAGGACATCTTCGTATCCGAATTATCTCAATTGTGGCTTAGATTACTCTAATATAGAATTTCCTGTAAAATTGCGTGATATACCGAAATTTAAGCAGCAAAACAAATTATCTATAAATGTGTACGGTGTAAATGAGTACTTTAAAGATTACGTTATGCACTACGATATAAATACTCTGTACTATTGTCAACGAAAGGAAGAGAGACATATAAATTTATTATTAATAACAGATAACTCAGGAAATAGTCACTATTGATGGATAAAAAATGTGTCACAATTACTGTCATCACAAGCATCGGATAACCGTCACGAAAAGTATATTTGCGATGGATGTTTAGTATTCTTTTCAACGGAAAATCAAGTTCAGCGACACCAAAGCGAAGATTGCGGGAGGGTGAGAGCAATATTACCAACAACAGATCTGAAAATAAATAAATACGGAAATGAAGAAAAAGAAAATGTTTTACAATTTATAAATTTTTAAAGACAATTAAAAATTCCGTTTGTGGTGTATGCGGATTTCGAAGCGTTACTAAAACCGATCGAAGATGCAGAAGTAACCAACTTGAATGAAAATAGTTCGTACTCCGTAAAATGTTTCAAACACGAGCCGTATGCGTTTACGTGTTATATAAAATGCTCTTACGATGACTCCTTGTCGAAATTCGAAATATATCGAGGACATAATGCTTCTCAAGTTTTCATGATCAAGTTGGAAGAGGTTGTTCAACGTATATACAATAATTTTATAAGTAAGCCAAAAGAAATGCTATCACTCTCAGTTATAGATAGATTAATGCACCATATGCAAGATACCTGTCACATCTGCTTGACTAATATAAAGTGTGGTGATAAAGTATACGATCTCGATCATCTTACAGGCTTATACAGAGGGCCCGCACATTCTGTGTGTAATATAAATTATCAACTACCAAAATTTATACCAATCTTTTTCCACAACCTTTCGAATTACGATTGTCATATGTTTGTCAAGGATATGGCTTTGAAAGAAGAGGATGTAGACGTCATAGCTCAGAGTAAAGAGAAATATATTTCGTTTTCGAAAAAAATTGCCGTAGGAACTATTATTGATAGCAAAGGAAAACAAAGACGCGTGTTTATGAAATTGAGATTTGTGGATTCATTTAGATTTATGGCTTTATCTTTGGAAAAATTGGGTTCATTTTTAGAAGACGATCAATGCGTTGAAATTAGAAAATATTGTCTATATGAAGAAAAGTTTCGACTAATACGCCAAAAGGGAATATTTCCATATTCCTTTGTAGATTCGTTCGAAAAGCTAAACTTTACTGATTTGCCAGAACGAAAGAGTTTTTATAATTGCTTATGCGACGAAGAAGTAACCGAAGAAAGTTACTGTCGTGCGGAAAAGGTGTGGAAAGTTTTCAATTGTCACACTTTAGGCGAATATAGCGAAATTTATCTGACGTCTGATGTTTTACTTTTCGCGGATGTTTTTGAGAACTTCCGAAGTATCTCGATGAAGTATTATGGTTTGGATCCGTGTCATTATTTTACCGCACCCGGATTCGGTTGGGATGCGTTATTACGTATGACTAGAATAAAATTGGAATTATTAACGGACGTAGATATGCTGCAATTTTTTAAAAATGGTATTCGTGGTGGATTGAGTATGTGCATCAAGAGAATCGCCGAAGCAAACAACAGGCTTATGAAGGATTTCGATGATATAAGAGATACATCCTACATTTTATACCTCGACGCCACGAATTTGTACGGACACGCGATGAGACGAAAATTACCGACGGGCGGATTTCGATGGTTATCAAGCGAGGAAATAGAAATGTTAGATATTTACAGTGTGGACGATGATTCCGAAAAGGGTTACGTTCTAAAAGTTAATTTAGAGTATCCGGACGACACACATGATGCACATAACGATTTGCCGTTTTGTCCAGAACGAATTGTCCCTCCAGGTTCAAAAAATGAAAAATTAATTGCAAATTTGCAAAATAAAGAAAAGTACATAATTCACTATGTGAATCAAAAGCAGTGTGTTAGGTTTGGATTAAAAGTGACGAAGATTCATAGAGTATTAGAATTCAAACAATCAGAGTGGATGCGTAATTACATCGATTTTAATTCAGATAAGCGTGAAAAAGCTAAGAATGAGTTTGAGAAAAATCATTACAAAGCGATGAATAACATAGTATATGGTAAGACAATGGAAAACGTTGAAAAAAGAGTGGATATAAGATTAGTTACTCACTGGGAGTGTCGTCATAAAAAACCCGGCGTGGAAGCCCTAATAGCTAAACCAAAATTCAAATGTTCAAAAGTATTCTGTGATAATTTGGTGGCAGTGCAGCTAAATCTAGCGGAAATTCGTTACAATAAACCATTATACGTCGGATTTAGCATATTAGAGCTTTCGAAAACTGTGATGTACAATTTCTTTCATGACTACATGAAAGTTAAGTATGGGAATAACGTGTCCCTTTTGTACACCGACACGGATTCTCTAATTTAAGAAATTAAAACTCCAAATGTGTACGAAGACATAAAAAACAATGCCCAATATTTTGACACGTCAAATTATCCGTTAAATAACACATAATATACCTCGCGGACGATATATTTTAAGAAGAATTAAAGATGAATACCCCAATAAATGCATAACGTCATTTATTGGTACAGGAGCCAAAGCGTATTGCATTATCTTATTGGACGATAATGTTAAGAAGGCCAAGGGAGTGAAGAAATACGTTATAGATAAGTATTTGAACGTAAGTGATTATAAAACTGTAATAGAAAGTGGCGGATCGGTCCTTAGAAAAATGTACACAGAATTAAGGAATAAAATTGCCCTTTCGTCAAGCGATGATAAGCGGTACATATTACCGGACGGACGTAATATTTCAGCATGGGGTCATAAGTTAATAAATAACACATTGTAATGAAAATGTTATTATAATTGAGAAAATTATTCTATTTAATGAAAATGTTAACATAAAAATTGTAGAACGGTTGGTTCGTAATAAAATTCTTAAAACTCCAATTCATATTGTGTTGTTTTCTAAATAACGTTAGTTTTTGATATCCAAGAATTATGAGGAGGTCCTAATCCTAACCATTTTACAAGGACTTGATTTCCCTTTCGCCGTAATACTTCTTCCACCAAGTAAACGTCAGGATGTTTGACTTTTTGTAATTCTTCTCGATAGAAACCGCCAAGAAGTATTTCACTGGACGCATCTTTTAGCAGATGTGTTGTCGGGTAGGTATTACGAACGGAATGTATAAAACACTTCGTTAGTCCAATTGGGCGTGTAGTTTTTCGTAAAAGCGTGACGATGCTTGCTTATTCGCACGTGATCACCGACTGTATATTTTTTGGTATTGGGGTCAGAAATGTTTATGTAATTATACAGTCCTTAGTAATGTCGGTGCATTTCGGTTATTTACCTCGCTGGGTTTCATTCCTATCGTCATGTGCACTTGGCTGCTATAATCATTAATTACCTTTGGGAGCAACTCCAACCAACGGAAGGTACCTTGCATACTAAATTCCTTCCACAGTTTTTCCTTAAGTGTCCTATTAAACCGTTCGACAATGGAACTCTTTAAATTGGAATATGTGCTGTAATGATTGATCCCATACCGTGACATAAGCTTGTTGAAGTGTTCGTTGTCAAATTCCTTTCCGTTATCCGTTTGAAGGTTTGAACATAGCCGTATCGCCTTTTCTTCGTAATTAAGTTCGAGAAAAATCTCTTCGTTTACGAATTTGTATTACCACGGCAATAAGACATAGAATGAAAGAAAATAATACATGCCAGGAAAAAACTCAACTGCTATGTAAAGATATTTCGAACTGTCCCTCGCATGTTTTTGGAGAACATTTAAAATGCGAAGAAATCGGATATTTTGAATGCAAACGGAATGAGGAAGAGAGAAATCTAGTGCCCGCCATGAAAGACTGGATTGTACGACGATATTATAATTTGTTTGAACAGACTACTGCAAAATGTTAGAAGCTTACTGCTCAATACAGACACAAACCTAGCTGAACATTATAATAGCATAGTATGCAAGTTTGTTGGTGGAAAAAGAATAAATTTTTCAAGAAGAAGTTCCTACCAATCAAGATGTGAAGCTCCTGCGTTATCTTTTAATGCTCGTGGTTCATATTACGAAACAATGTACCGATCATTGTCATATAAAGGAAATACCTCCCGTTTTGCACAAAATCATAAATTAAAAATTCTTCGACGACGATCGCGCCAGAACCAGCTTAACCGTGCTTATAAAATCAAACAGATAGCACCAGCCGTCAAAGATTATGGTGCTGTTGATGACATTAAAAACGCTGTTATAAGTGATATGAAAAATGAAGAGTATGAAATAAAGAAAAAGGAATTTATTGAAAATTTGCAGAGAGGGTGCAGTAGAAGAAAGGAAATTGAAATTCTTACTAGAGGACAAACCAGTAACCACAAATGGATACAAGAGAGGTCTTCACGCCTAACCTCTTCAAGATTTGGTGAAATATGTAAAATGAGGAAAACAACATCTTGTATCAATGAAGTTAAATCAATAATTTATTCTACGTTCACTGGAAATAGAAGCACTAAAATGATTTAAATAAATGATAAATGATAAAAGATTTTGAAAATGAATATAAATTATCAGTTACTGCGTGCGGATTATTTGTGCATAAAGAGTTTAGATTTTTAGCAGCCAGCCTCGATGGATTAATTGAAAGTGAAAATGCACTTATAGAAGTAAAATGTCATGCGAATTGCAAAAATATGCTTCTATCAGAAGTAATCACTAACAAAAAAATTACCTTTGGTTTTATAGATAAAAACGGAAATTTTGTTCTAAATCGAAAGCATAATTATTATTACCAAGTCCAGGGTCAACTAAAACAGCAGACAAAGAAAATGTTATTTTATATGTTGGTCATCAAAAGGAATGGCAGTAGAAGTGGTAGGTAGCACAGAACTTCTTATTCAAATTATTTGTTAGACTGCGTATGTATAGTTAACAAACCTTGCAAATGCAGAGTTATCTAAACTTTTTTCTAGGTTTTCCGAATGCTTTCTTGCGTTTACTGCGACTTTTCCTTTTGTTTCAGATATACCGAAACCGTAATTTTTGGAAAAATATGTTTAATTATTTAAACAAGTTTAATTACAATTGTTTATTGCCGGAATTGGTAGACCCAAGGATGCCAAGGGGATTGCAAATAAGAGCTTAGCAATAATATTAAAAATAAAATGTTTTTAAATAATGAAAAGTATTGTTTGTTCTTTGCCCTTTAATCAATCATAATACATATCTAATTATTATAAAAATGGCGATCTTTTAAACTTTTTCTAAGTAATCTTGAAGTCTATGACAAATAATAATAAAAAGACAACTTTTTATGAGATTAGTCGACAATACAATCTTCGGTTTCTATTTGCATTAGGAAGCGTGGCTTAGCCTCGTTTTGGCCAGTCTTTTGCCTGTTCCCCTGCACACGTTTTCCCCGGCGAGATACTGAGTTACCGGGTAAAGTAGCCTCTTAAGGGAAAGCCAATTCGATTTGGATTCAAACAATCGACAATGTGAAACGGGATACGGTTATCACTCTGAGTTGTATACAGGGAAGAGAAATGAAGGCTGCGAATTACAAGGTCTGGGTGAATCTGTTATAAAGAAGGACATAGAGCTTCTCGAAAATCCTTCGAATCACGTGTTCTATTTTGACAACTTTTTTACTAGCTTTCAACTAATGAAAACGAAAATCATATGCTATTCATTTCCAAGCTTGTTCCATTGGTTCTGGCATTACTACTTTCATTAGTGTTTTAACTAAAGAACTGCACGTGCTGTAACAAAGATGAATAAAGATGTGCATAAAGATAAAGATAGACATACATATTTTACTAACACAATTTATCGTTTTTATTTGTAGAGGACGTTTGCAAGAAGAGACGGAATAATATTAGAGACCAATACAAAAGAAACCTAAACAAAAGTAAAGCAAAAAGCGGACAAAAAGCTGTGAATATAAAAAAATATAAATACGAAGAAAATCTTCAATTTTTGTTGCCTCATATACATGATAGAAATACTCTCAAATGTGGAAAATCACGATGAATCTCAACAGAATGATCAGGATGATGAACAGGAGATAAACGCAAATATCGAAACTCAAAATATCGAAAATAGCGTGCCTTCGCTATTAACAGAAGCAGAACCTGTTTCATCACAGACTTCTACTGTTCCGACAACTCATCCAAACATTCCTGTATCAACCAAAAATCGCAACCGTCGCTCATCTCGATTATCACAACCTTCCGCTTCAAATACACTAATGAAATACATTATTGAAAATAATAGCCAACAACGCACACAACATCCTATTGATGCTTAGCGACCCAATTCGTCGACTCGCGTTACGTGGGTGCCTACGAGGCGTATTGGCGCGTTCGCGCTTATACCCTTCAGGGACGTCCCGCGTAGTGGTTAGGTTAAGTATAGATTTGCCCGGACAAAAGAACGTTTACTTGGAGGAGGAAAAGAGATTGCCGCTCTTCAAGCGACCGCCGGACGACATTAAATGTTTGAGGCGTGGTTTGAACTGAACAGGATGGATAGTTTTACTCGCGCCTTTTTTATCGCGGCATTCCACATCACTATCGATTCGTCAACAGACAGACGTACAAATGACAAAAGTGCCAGAGAAACATAAAAGTCATCTCGGGAATTTATAGCATTCCTAAAAAATGTACGGAACTATTCTATCTAAAGTCTGTTCAAATCCAAGGCGAACCAAAACAAAAAGCGTTAAATGCGTGATCAGTCCTTTGCAGGTGGACAGTACGGTTCTTATTGGCCGATTCTGGTTGTATGACTCGAGTCGAATGAAATAGCGACATTTTCGCCAGGGACGTATTCTGCTCATCACGGTCGTTAATAGTGTGAAAATATAGTGTGCAGTGTTCATCATTTAGTTATTGTTGTTATTGTGGTTGTCTGTTATTGTTGTTCATCATTTAGTTATTGTTGTTGTCACTGTTATTGTTTTGGTTATTTATTGTTATTGTTATAACTATTCAGTTAAAAGCGATGTCTAGCACGGACGAAGCTGAACATTTTGAGGGTTTGAGTCCACCTAAAAAGCGCTCTAAAAAGAACCATTTAAATGTGGACATGAAAGAAGTTATTTTAAATGTTTTTAAGAGTGAGTCAAGAGAAAACCAGGAAATAAGTGTAAATGAGATTGTACTCAAAGTTGCGGAAAAGGTTGGAGTAAGCCGTACTTCTGTCTTTAAGGTTGTTAGGGAATATAAAGCAAATGGCAGTTTTTCTCAACCACAAACAAATCAAAATCGCACACGTACAGTCAACAAACTAGATGAAGCTGATAAGTACGCGATAAGAAGAAAAGTTCATGAATTCTTTTTCCGTAACGAACTACCCTCAATTGAAAAAGTTTTAAAAGAAGTTAATGATGATGAGTTGTTGCCAAATTTTAAACGTACTACCTTTTATAAAGTTTTGAAATGTTTAAATTTTAAATGGCAAAAGCGATGACGGAATAGCTTGTTGATGGACAGGGAAGACATTATAATGTGGAGAAGAGATTATCTTACCACAATTAAAGAATATAGGAGAGAAAACAGACCCATATACTACCTTGATGAAACATGGGTTAACGCAGGGCACACAACACCTTATGTATGGGTTGATGAAACCGTGACATCGTCAAGACAAGCCTTTTTTGATGGCTTATCCCTCGGATTAAAAAATCCTTCAGGTATGTAACTCATTTCTTTAAATATAAAATTGGTTGTCACACCATAAAATATATTTTTTAGGGAAAGGAAAACGGCTAATTGTTTGCCATATTGGAAATGAAAAAGGATTTGTTGAGGGTGGTTTATGGTGCTTTGAATCGAAAAAAACGAGCGATTACCACGAAGAAATGAATGGGGAATCATTTGAAAAGTGGTTTGCAAATATTTTATCCAGTTTGGAAGAAAACTCCGTCATTGTACTCGATAATGCACCATACCACTCTCGGCGAATTGAAAAAATACCAACAAGTGGTTCGAAAAAAGGGGATGTCCAAAATTGGTTGCGCTCCAAAAACATTCCATTTGATGATTCTTTGCTTAAACTACAACTTTTGGCAATAGTTAAACAACATAAGGCGAAATACCAAAAATATATTATTGATAAAATGGCCGCGAGTCAAAATAAGACCGTTCTTCGCTTACCGCCCTATCATTGCGAACTTAATCCGATTGAGTTGATATGGGCTGATGCTAAAAATTTTATAGCTCAACGCAATCGAAGCTTCAAATTTGCAGATGTAAAAACCCTTTTCAATGAAGCCTTGCAAAACATAACTGCTGAAAAATGGACAAAATGCGTTCAGCACGTAATCGAAAAAGTCGAAGTTAAAATGTGGGAGTTGGATAACATAATTGAAATTCAAGTCGAGCCACTAATCATTAATACGGCTGATGATGATACTGACGACGATGAAGAATTATATTCATCATAGTTATGGCTTTTAAAAATATACATATATTGATCAATATATTTAGCTTTTAATACGGCCCTTTTCAATGTTTTTGTATTTTCACGTGATCAGCGCGTGAACAGCGCATGGTTGTGTTTACATTTAGTTCGCCTTGGTTTTGAATAGACTTTAGTTATGCTTTTATTTCACGTGCGCGGGACGCGGTCGTTCGAAGAATTACGTACCAGGAACGGGACCGTATGCGAAATCTTTTTTGAAGCGGCCCGGATTTTAGGATTAGCGGGCGACGACGCGGAGTGACTAGACTGCATTAAGGAGGCGATTCCCGTAGCATTGCCGAAAAGTTTACGTAAATTGTTCGTAACAATGTTAGTTTTTTGTACGGTAGAAGATCCGCTAAGGATTTGGAGTTTATTCCAGGACGAGTTAGATTACGACACGTTGCGATTGCCGATAATTGACGGAGAAACGGTTTTCGAAAAATCCAACGATAACCACGATTCGAACGACGCGACGCGGAAATATTAAGTTTGTACGATTTGGTCGCGGAAGTCGTCGATAATAAGACGAAATTTAACGTTGAACAAGTCGATATCTACGGGAAAATTATCGATGCCATATTTCGTAACAGGTACCCCCGATTATTCTTTATTGACGGTACGGGCGGAACGGGAAAAACCTTTCTCTACAACACGTTGCTACCCGAATTAAAATACGCGGGCAAGCTATCCATAGTGGTCGCGTGAACCGGTATCGCCGCGATTTTATTACGAGGGGGCAGAACCGTGCATTCGTGATTTCGATTGCCGTTTGGCGTAACGTCAGAATCGTCATCGAGTCTGACTTTAGATTCGGAAGACGCGTGCGAAATTAAACGGGCCGTTCTCATCTATTGGGATGAGATTTCGATGACAACGGTCAACGCGTTCAAAGCCGTCGACCGCTTTTTATGGGAGCAAATGTGCGACGATCGCCCTTTCGGCAATAAAGTTGTAGTCGGCGGCGACTTTAGGCAGTGTTTGTCCGTGGTCGCACGAAAATAATCGAGACGTGCGTAATTAACGGTGACGCGTGGAGTGATTTTACGTACGTGCGACTAACGCGGAATATGCGGGCCGACCAAAATGAACGCCTGTTTTGCAGATTGGCTGCTGAAATTGGGCGAAGGCGCCTTCGTGAACGTGTTTTCGGCCTCCCCGACAAATGATTATACGGCCGGAGATTCGGACCTTATACAAATTCCACCCGAGTACATTATCGCGAACGTCATAGACGACGTGTACGGCGGGAATTTCGAGAATTTAGGGACGGAAAATTTCGCGAACCGCACCATCTTGATGTCGACCAACGAGGGTTGCGATTATATTAATGATGCCATTTTAAAATCCATGTCCTGTTCGCAGCGCGTATTTCTTAGCTCGGATAGTTTGGAACGATAGTGTACAGAAAGCCGCGAATTATTCCCCACGAGTATTCGTTGATGCCGCCGCATCGGCTTATTTTAAAAGTAGGAGTGCCCGTTATGCTGTTAAGAAACGTGTCCATTAACGAGGGTGTATGAAACGGCACCAGGTTAATCGTCAAAAATTTAGTACATTTAATAGAGGTCGAAATTGCTACCGGCGTTTTTAAGGAGAATCGCGTGTTTTTGCATTGGATGGATCTCGCGGCGGATGTTTCGTCCGGATTACCGTTTCCGTTAAAGCGACGGCTACATCCGATTCGCGTTTGCTTCGCGATTACGATTAATAAGGCGCAAGGTCAAACGTTTCATACGTTTAATACGATAAAATCATTGATATACGACCCTTCCGAACAGAGCCGATGCAAGGGATAAAAAATCTCCACGATACAACATGTGAATGTCTCCAAGCAATAAATAACGCTAATGTGTCAACGGAAACTTTGGGACCATTAATAACCATAATATTAACAAGAAAATGGGACTCGGAAACAAACAAGTTGTACCAGCAATCGTTGATTAACCCAAATGAGGTTCAAAGCTTCGAAGATCTGGTACAATCTTTAAGGAAGAGGTTTCAATCACTTGAAGCAATTGGCGAGGAAAACAAAAACAACACGATGCAATCACGATATGTAAAAAATAACAAAAAGAAAACTACAACGTGCAAGCACTGCAACGGAAATCATACGATCTATAATTGCACAAACTTTAAAGATCTATCTACAGAGAAACGAACACAATTTGTTAAAGAAAATAAATTGTGTTACAAGTGCTTAAATCACAGCTCTGAGGTAAAATGGTTAAGTACCATACTTTACTTCACCGCGAATTTTCAAATTCAACTGGAACGAAGAACAATTCATCGTCAAGCCAAAATCCAGTGGTAAAGAAAGAAACAAAAAAAACAGTCAGCCAAGCCATTTAATAATAATGGGAAACAGGGAACAACGTCCAACCATGTTGGAGTACAAGAAGGGACAGTATTGTTAGCAACGGCGCTGATCCGAGCTGAGACATCGTTAGGAACAATCGAATACATTCAGAAGTTAATCAACTCTGAATTATAAGCATGCTTCCTTTCGGAACAAGCAGCTCAACTCCTTGGCTTGCCGAAAGAGCGAATCCATTTCGAAATATAAGGGATTGGCAGCGGTGAACCAAAAATATCAAAAGCCAAAGTTGAAATAAAAATACTGCCACGATCAGAGCAAAGCCCCGAAAGGGGGTTATTGTATATTGCGGAGTTAGCACAAACGCCTAATCGAACGAGTATAAGAAGGCAGGGAATTCGATGGTAGGGACCCCTTCTTGGTTCCTGGTCATCCGCCCACCGTCAGCTCGTTCGAAGAGGTTCCAGGTGCTAGCTCCGCCGTGTGGTATAATAAAGGCAGTGCACGTCAAGTGGTGTGTTACTAGTACATCCCTCTCCCCCTGCAAGTATTAGTGCAGCTCCAAGGAACGCCCCAGCAGCAAAGCAGTATACCTCTTGCTTATTTAGCCCCGTAACTAGGAACAAGCGAGTGACTTGTGACAATACAACCTCGCTTTGCAAGCAACTTTCATCACATCACAAATTTCCTAATACTACCAAAAGTTGGACAATCCCTTCCAAATCGAAACTTACAAACAGATTCCAATCAATTCATAAACAAAATCCTAGCCGATCCAACTTTTAATATTCCCGGACCAATCTACGCGATTATTGAGGCCGAAGAATACGAAAAAATCATATTAGAAGGTCTACAGAAGACAGTTTGCTGGGACAAAACTCCGAATTCGGTTGGATACTATCAGGAACCGTAAAGAAAGAAGTAAATAGTCAAAACAAAGAAAATATTATCACTCCAACAAAATGGCCTCCTGCAAAGATTATTGAGACACATCCAGCAAATGATAGAAGTGTCCGAGTTGTATCAGTTCAATAACAAGAAGGCCAATACACAATCTAATTCCGCTACCAATGTCAAAAATAGAGGCAACTGAAAAATGAGAAATCAAGGCCAATCTTCCTTATTGTAAGATACATCCTCGCTCACCACACACGGGCCTATGATATGGTCTCTAGCAACAATACTATTATTTTCCGGATTATCAAATATCGTCAAGGCGAGTTTCACCATCAAATATCCAAATCCAGGCCTATATGTTGATCATGTCGGGCAAGCAAAAATAGAGAGAGGAATGTTTGGAATGGATGTTGTCTATAACCTCACAAAAATAGACGAGCACATGCAAATAATCAATGAGACTGTATCCAATTACGAAAAAATGTGCGATCAAGTAAAAGGGCTCTCGAGTAAAACACAGTGCTGTAGTTTCGTTCACCACCCGATAGAACAACAAAAAGAAGCGCATTGGATAAAAGAAGGGATTGAAGCGATTATCAAGAGTAGATAGAGAAGAGGTCTTCTTGGAGAATTCTTGACATCAGTCTTCGGGGTCAATGACTAAGTGTATACCGACATCGACAGACTGGAAAAGAATCAAATACAATTTCTTTCCGCTTCAAATCGTCAAGCGAAATTGATGCTCTCTGCGTTATCAACTTTCAACGAGACAGAAAGACGGGTTAACGAAAGATTAGTCATTTCGAATCAAATTGAATCACGGGTTGCAATCGATTAACGAGATGTAACAATGATATCGAGCAATCGATGAAAACAAGCTAAACATTAACGTAAACAACGCCTATCAGCTCGCTAGAAACTTTCTAGATGAGTTATGCCAACACTATAACCATTTACTGAATATAAATCTCGGAAGTGAGAGCATCTACGATGTGGTAACACCAACCCATGTTCATAAGGCGAATGACGACGTCAACAAACAACTCCCGGGAAGACAGTATGTCTTATCTTCAACAATCATAAAGACAACAATAAGTCATACAGATGATTCAGTGATGGTACAAGGATTCTTTCCGATGGCAGAAGTAACTGAGTTCGAATTGGTAAAAGTCAACGTCGTTCCTCTGAAAATATCAAACACGTCGTATTGGGTGTTAGACGTTCCACCGGAGTAATAGCAATAGATTACAATAATCAGTTGTACTTTCAAATGTCAGATGATGAGTTTCGAAGATCCGTTCAAGGTAACACTGCAAAATATTTGTGTTACCCAACTGCGGTGCACAGTATTGAAACAAATCCAAACAGCGCAATCAACGGGATTTATTATAGAAACCAAAGAACGATGTGACATAGTCCAACGAGCTCTGAAATCCGTAATTTGGAGACAATTGTACATCGAAAATACCTGGCTTTTCATAACAGCAATGTCGTTTCGTATTGCCGTCATTTGCAATGGGATAAGGCAAGACGTCATCGTCAATAACACGGGAATCATTCAACTAACACAAGATTGCGTCATTAAAACTAACAATAAGCAGAATATCCTGAACCCGAAGCTAGATGACAAGGTGGTAGTTCTCGGAAGTTACAACAAACCGATAGTGACTTCCAATTCTTTTGAGATCCAAAATAACCATAGAAAGGAAACATTCATCAAGGAAGAACCGGTATTAACGGCTTCTGATGAATTGTCCAAACTAATCACGGAAGAAAGATCTATTGAGGACGAGACACTGAACACCAACCTGTTACAAGTCCATCATCATATCGGCATTAGTATAACCACGACGTTAATTATGTTGACGATGGTTTTAGGCGTGATCTACGCAATACGATATTTAAAGAAAAAGAGGAGCAAACGACCGAAACCAAGAGGTCGCCAGAATTCGCCACCGACACCTCATCCTCGTGAAAGGACAACGGTTCTAATGGGAGCATAACCTGGCCTGCCTGCTTTCCAGTAAAACACCAGAAAGTGATCAACCGCTGCAGTTGGAAGACGAAGTAATCTCTCTGTAGCCACGCTGAAGTTCACCACAACAGCATCCACCACGAGTGAAGAGACTAAAGTGACTCACTGTTTGCGTAAAATTAGTAATAAGCGGGTTTAGTACTTGAAGAAACTCTGAAGTTTAATTCCGGCTGGCAGTCTGTTTAATTTCATTAAAACAAGATTTTTAATTTTTCTTAATGATCGATTCTTTATAACAATTAGAAAGCCTTGCGCAGCAATAAACAAATATATCGAAATATTTGCGGCCCAAATTTGCCGCAATTCGGCGGTGCCGACGCAGTGCAAACCGATGATCAAAGTACGACCGCTAGACCAGCGCTGCTTAATAAATTTTTGACCTAAATTATCCTAACACTATGATTCAATTATTAATACGCTATTGTTTTTAAACCGTTGTGATATTATTGTATAACTTTTTTGTATGTAAGGGGAACATTTTTGATAATAAAATATGTATTAAAACGTCTGTTTGGTACCCAATTCCTTCCAACGTCTGGCTTGTCCGTAGTTGGATTCACCTTTCACACAAACGTCTGGCTTGTCCGGAGTTTGTTCAATTGTTTATTACAATGAAAACGACTTTCTATAACCCCTAATTCAATTTCTAATTTCTTAAATACATACTTTACATTTATTTCATCATCGTTTGATTGGGTTTGATTTGAAGCTGACTGTGATTCCAATTTGTTTGGATCGTTTAAATATTTGTCGTTATTAGATATTTCAGGAATTATCGAAGTATGGAAACTGTTGTACCCTCATTGCCGAGAAGACATTGGCAAAATTGTCTTATTGCATTCTTTAATTAAAAACGCAGAACGTTCACTTTCGCTTTGAAAAAAATTAGAAAATTGGTAAATATCAGAGCACTTTTTTATATAATCTTCCAATCCGGAATGTCATGTTTGATTGATTCTCCTGCAAAGTACAGCTAGTGGTACACCAAGGTTCGGATACATCTTCAGGAAGATTAAAAGGTTCGTGAATTTCAACAATCTTATTCAATTCTTCATTTAAATATTTTGTTTGTTCATTAAAAATGTCTGAAATTTATTCACCAAAGTTTTCAATATGTTTATTTGAATCATCAATAATAACTTGTTCGGATTTTTTTAATAATTCTTTATTTAAATCCTTAGTTGTCCATTCAAAACGTTTAAAGTTTGTTGCTTAAATTCATTGCATGTTTGCATCTTCATCATGTTTCATTTTGCTTCTTCTTGATTTTTTGCCTTCGATTTCTTTGAACCATCAAGATCAAGAGCTGACTGTGAACGCACCCGCGACCTTTCAGAAAATGATGAGGCAAGAGGTGCTACCAGGCTATCTACAATAATTTGCACTTGTCTACCTGGAAGACGTCATCCTATTCAGCAGTACGTGGAAAGAACACCTCAAACAGCTTCACCTGGCATTCGAACGATTGTTACTCCACAGCCTGCAATTAGAGGGAGAAAATGTCACTTTGGTTCGCATCCATCGAGTTCCTTGGGCGTAAATTCATCCCAGAAAATGTCGAGTCCCTATCAACGCTCTACGAAAATCTACAGAATGCCTCTAGGATTAATCACAAAAAAAAAACAATAAAGGATGTGACGTTTCATAAACTAAAATAAAGGTAATCGTATATTACGTGTGTGCACTTATAAACAACTTTATGTGAATGTAAAGGAGTCAAAACTCGAAGGATCCCCATAAAAAGTTGTAAATGTTAAATTTAAGGGAATATATAGTTATATTATTGAATACTTCAAAGAAAAACAAATATGACATAACATATGTTTTACAGTACAGCTACATGACACGGCTCTCAGTACTTCTTATATAAGAAGTACTCGAAAATGAAAAAAAAATATAACAGTGAAAACACTTTCGAGTATTATCACGCATAAGCCGTAAGTTTTTAGAAAATCTAAAATTATACATTACCCAGTGAAAACTACGTTGAAGGAAGTATACTGAAGCCAGATCCATTTGGAAATTTAGCAAAAGATGCTAGTAAAACAGCAAAATTAGTCAACAATCCTGTATCATTCATGTTCAGTGACATTCGATACCTTTTAAATGATATACAAGTAGATTCTGTCAGAAACGTTGGCGTAACAAATTGTATGAAAGTTTATTTTTCTTACACTCAAAATGTAATGATAACATTACAAAATGCTGGTTGGTCTATTAAAACAGATATATCGATTCAGGAGTATAAAACGATTGTTACAGGAGTTTCAAATACATTGGACCACAACGGAAAACTTGTAGTCACTGTACCTTTGAACGCTAGACTGGAAAGGGTGATAACGCCGGAGAATAGTATATAACTTATGCTGGAAAGCGCGGAATGTTGGAACATAGTAGCCGGGTTTGTGAGACATGTAATTGAAACAAAGGAAAAAGAGGAAAGGTAACGGGACAGGGATGCGAAGAGGCGGAAAGGTTAATAGACTAACAGGAAGAAGACACGTGGTGCTTAGGAAAGAGCTTTTTCCTCCTGTATAAAAAAAATATGATCGTACAACTTGAAACAGCGAAGGATGAAAAATTTAAATTAACGATTGATAGAATTACTTGGAGGGTTCCCAATGTATCGATAGGAGTTCGAGAACAAGGAGCGCTTACAAAATTATCAGCCAGGAATATTAACATTCATATACCTTTTTAAAGGATGAGAGATTCACGAATGCCCATCTGTACCTAAAATAAGTAAACAATCTTGGTCAGTAAAAGCTGAACCACAATCATAAACTCCTACATTTATTATAATTGGATTTCAAACAGGAAAAAGGAACAATCCACTGGGAATCCATCAAAATTTGATAACATTACCTAACTATTTTAGTGCCAGGGGTTTTTTAAAATCCATGTCCAATTGTGCCATGAAGCGCGGTGGCGCTCCCTGCATTTATTTGCGAATAATGCCGATCGACGCGATCGCGCTGAACTTCTTTTTCATCGAGGTATGGCGCCCCGCGCACTCGAGCTTTTATCGGATAGGCAATTTTTAATCATAATAGTTTCATCATAAAATAATGATGTTACGTTCGAGATCTAATTCAACTTCTGATTCTGACGATAGTAGTAGGATTCCAGTTTCAAAAAGGAAGATACTATACACATTCTAATGCATGTAGTAGCGAAGATAGTATTCTGTGCAGTTTTACCAGTTATGCGACATGTAAAAGTGTTTCTACGGATGGTATAGCTGAACAAGAGAATTCAGATCGCTTTACTGAAGACATTGGGCCACAATCACCACTAACTCACGAATTTAAACCTATCGACTATTTTAATCTACTTTTCGATTCGTCTTTGTTAACAATAATGGTTTGAGAAACAAATATGTACGCCGAAGAACTAAGAAAATCTCTTGACATCACCCGTGGCTCTCGAATGAAGCAGTGGAAACCAGTTACTTTACTCGAAATGAAGGGGTTTTTGTCAGTTTTCTGGGAAATGGGAATAATGAAGCGACCAACAATGTTTTCTTATTGGGCCGAAAATTTAAGAGCATACCCTAGTTTTCAAAAATGTTTTCGCGGTCTAGATTTCAGCTTATTCTTAGTTAAGATAATGGTATTCTGTTCAGTGAGAAAACGGCGTGCTTAACACAGGGACGATCGATGCGAATCATAGGGAATCCAATAAAATTCTTGTAGGTGTTACTCATCCAATTATTTGTGATTTATACGTCAGTTCTTGACGTATTGGGGAATACGGGAATTGCAGTATTTTCCGATGGAGGTTGTTGTGAATCCAATAAAATTGTTTTATTTGTCTTTTATTTTAACTGTAATAATTTACAACAAGCAAATTGTGACAGCAACTCAAATGCTGACCGGTGCGTAATACAACACCTATTTACTTTTTTCAGTCGCATCGTATCTACGTAATACGGCGGTGTAAAACATGTATATCAGAATGTAATTTGTCCTCAACCCAATAACAAGTAATGAAGAATGATCGTCAAAGGCAATCTTGGTTTTAACTGAACCTAACCCCAGCTTCCAACGGAAACCTATTGGTTCGCAACAATGTGTCCGGATCGGTTGGACAGAAGACTCCGTCTTTGACCTAACATTGTGGTATTTGCAAATGCTACTAACTCTCCTAATTAACTTGGGAGTAGTTATCTGTGAAGTAATTAGTCACCTGTTATTTTATATGTTTTGGATTTTATGTAAGCGAATGCTTCCCAGAGTGGAGGTAAATCTTATTTCATATATTTTCTTTGTTTCTTTAAATGCTATTTCCTTAAATGTTTAGGAATAAAAACTATACTGCCAAAAAGAAGACGAAGGGTTAGTGAAAGTGAAATCGAAGAGTCGCTGGAAGACTTGGATGAATGGCGCGATGTCACGGAAGAATTATGTATTCGAGATAAAATACATCTTAATGTATCGCCAAAGGTCATTGGACCACAAATTCCTATAAATATTGTACAGCCGATACAATATTTTATATTATTTTGCACAAACGAACTGGTAAATGAAATTATAAAAGAAACCAACAATTACACCGAAAATGTTAGTAATTTTATTTGGCAACCATGGCTTGCGGTAAAAGAAAATGAATTTTGGGCTTTTATTGGAGTTATTGTCAATATGGGTACGAACCTCCTGGCAAATATGCAGAAACACTGGTCAGTCAGTCAGGAGAATAGTCACATCCCTTTCTTTAGTAAAATATTTACCTGATTATACCTGGAGAAAAACCTGTATCTCTCAAGTGGGACATTCAAATATACAGAAAAGATTCACAAACTGGATATGTGTATAGCATTCTTCTATATTAAGGAAGTCCACTATCGAAGATCTGTCAAGTCAAGATTTGTCTTTGTAATGGACATATTATTTTATAATTTATTCGTTTGAGTAAACATTTTTTTCAATAAAATGTCATTTGCAAGTTCAGCAATTAAAGGTAGTAATTAAAATCCAATGCACCTCGATTGCGGAAATATTAGTAGTGTGCATTTTTGTGTAATTGGAGCGACGTATTAGTTTAGGAAAATAGCCGAACGTAGCACTTCAGTGATTATTCATAGAAGTTCGCTCTCGTTAATAGTTTGTAAGAAAGATGTAATTGTAACAATAAATCAATCTACATCACAATGGTGTGTTATGAGTTTGAAAGCTAACACATGCAGAACAAAGATGATAAATTGAATACAACTTAGCACCAAAATTACCTTGCATTTGTAGCAACAATTAACGAAAATAACAATGTGTTTTATCAAAGTAGGCTTATCATTAAAAAAAATTGCACAAGGACATAACGTTTCATTCTGAACAAAATATCTTAGTAACAGTTTGATGTACGGTAAACAGAAAAGGTACTTTACCTGCTGCACAAAGTGTTTTTTATTCACTGTCCAGATTAGCTTGTTTTTTTTAGGTGAAAATAAGTTACAAATTAATCTTTAACCAAGCAGGGCTAAACCCCAAAAGATCAAAACTAACATCGAAAACTTTTTACCTTTTATAACAGCCGTTTCACTTATCCAGGGTCAGACTGTATAAACGTCTTACTAAAGAAATTTTTCAAAGAAATTTTTCAAAAAAATTCTCTTTTCAAAATTTTAATTTTTCACCTCAACTTGGTGTTGCAGAGATTATTTTCAATTTAATTCTGGGCGTGAAGGGGTTAACGTCTGATCTGTATACAATTTATATGGGATTTATCGATGAAATCTCTTCAGAAATGTCAGAATTTCGAGAACGCCAAAGGTCCCAATGAACATAGGACCGAAAGTGGTTCGCTACATATTATCAAACTGATATTTAAAGTTTTAATTCGATAACCTTACTTATTATTAATATTACGACAGTAAAATGTTTAAATTGAATTATTAAGGAGTTGGGATAGTTTTGACAAGCGTTTATACCTAAGCAGAGCAACCTAATACTGATAATCTATCGAAACCATCATTATTCCAAATAAATATAGGGTGAAGATAATTTAATAATGGGACTGAAGTTATTGAATAAATCTTATTACACGATTTTTACTGTATACAGGTGTCCGGAAACAATGTTTGTGTACTTTAAGGCGTAATTCTATAATAAAACTTATGAAATAAGTTTCATAGGAGCATGTCTCGACAATGCCTTCTAAAGGAGCTATTGCTGCTTGAAGATTATACTCAGGTGTGGTGTTTTTCTAATTATTTCATTTGTCATATCGGCGCTCCCAACGAAGACTGTACTAACTCAAATTTTGAACTTTGGAGATAAATTAAGTAGAACTTGTGAACTACCTCCAATAATTATACTTTAGGCAATATAACTCAAATAACGAAGACTGTACTAACTCAAATTTTGAACTTTGGAGATAAATTAAGTAAAACTTTTGAACTACCTCCAATAATTATGCTTTAGGCAATGTAACTCAAATAACCAAAAATTTGAGTTAGTACAGTCTTCGTTGGGAGCGTCGACATAGAGTTAAATGAAGAATTTTAGAAAACCCACATTCAAACAGTGTTAGATTTTAATCTACATAGGAATCATGAAAAACATGATGCTAACCAAACCACCTACGATGAATAGTATGACGTAAACCTACAAGGATGTTTGGAAATTTTATGAGCATAAAATTTTAGGTGCATTCTGTATTAGCGTTGAATTTCTCGAAAAGGGAGCACAACAGGACATGTTGTGTATCAATATCTTTTTTGTGTATTTTTGTCAAAGCGTTCCAATTTTGCTATCAAGTCTTGAAAAAATGATCAACAAGAAGAAATTTTGGGACCTTAAATGCACTCTTTAACCTCAATACTAAACCCTGTTCTTCCCAAATCATTTTAGTTGCCATTACCATATTTCCCATGTAAATCTTATATTTCAAAATGCATGATCTCACTCTGTACGATAACTAAAATAATTAGAAAAAGACCGCACAACGAGTATCACCTTTAAAGAACTCCTCGTTTGTATATGTTCTCATCAGTGATCAATTCTGAGTGTACCAATTCAACGTTTGATGAAGTTTCTAGTTCAGTAGATACACGCTTGGGTTGTGAAGATTTTGAGTGAAAAAATACCTCCCTGCACCCATTTTCCAATGTTTACTCTTTCCTCTATTATAAAGACGAACTGAAAGAGGTTTTTCTCTTTTGTCTGGAGATTGGAGTAATTATTGTACATTGAGCGCTCAAGTGCGTGGCAAAATCCAATATTTTTGAACAATCTTGAAGTTACCCACTATCCAAAAAGTCAGTATCAAACGTGTAAAAAACTCCTTTGACAATTGGGAAACACCGGTGGTGTTCAAGCGATTTGACTGACCGCATCTTCAGACATTGTCCGTCAGAAACTGTAACAATTAGCAATTTTAAGTGGTTTGTTTGCCTAGAATGTGAATATGATGAGGTTAAATGTCATTTTAAATATCATACATAATTATGAAGTAAGATTATTATAGATGACAGTCCATAAAAATGTATGGTCATAAACAGTGTAAATTATTTACACAAAAGAAGTAAGATATTGTAAAAGAAATTCACGCAATCGTGAGAAAAACGTGAATTAAAGAAATATTTTATAAACTATCAATAATAACCGTTACATAGGCAATATAACAATTTCCAAATGTAAGGGGATTAATGGTGGGTTTAGAATGTCGAACTTAAAAGCTATAACCGTAACCAGAGTAGTAGCTGTGGTTGTATCTTTTATTAAGATCAAAAAAATAATCTCTAATACTCGACTTCGGTTTACGAGTCTCCTGAAAAATCGCCGATGTATTCTAATTTTTCTGTTAACCACGACAACAGTCGTAGCTACAGACAAAATTGCACTTCTTACACCAAGAACTATCTATTTTCTCATTCGCCGCAACCTAACTCGAATTCTTACATAATAAATCAATTGCAAGCGAAAAAAGGAATATCAATGATCATAAATGTCTTAAAACTTTAGCAATATTCAGCATTATTTTATTGGCTAATTAATACTTTAACACTTTAAACTCTAAAGAATGTCTTTCTAAACTATACATTTGTAAGTACTACATCCTTTACAGTTACGACAAAAATTACTGCTACAATTACAGCTTAGTTTGACATCCTAAACCCACCATAAAAATAAAATGAATTAACGTTAATATTATAAATAATAACTGCGTATTAATATACCACATTATGTTTTAAAATTATTACTTATAATTAGAAGTTTCCATCTGATAACTTTCTTCACAGGTTTTTAATTTTCAACTTTCCTTTTGATTTATCGATTTTTGGCAGAAACTTGAAATCCATTACATATGCTTGAATCGAGTAAAATACACTAGAACTCCACAACCCACCACTTTGTGGAGTGGAGCTGTTGTCGAAACCCAAAAGAGGTCGGATTATCTAAACAGAAAAACAAAGACTTAAGGTAAAATAATTCTTACACTTTAATAGTATAAAGAGTGTCTCACCAATGTAGCCAAGTCGAAATATCTCGAGAACTATAAATCCAATGACTGAAATTTTATCCAGAGATTTAGTATTAGGGTAAACTACATTTTGACAATATTTTCGGCCATCTATAACTTCCGGTTATACGAAGAGAAGAACAATTTTTTCTTCGAAATTACAAGTGATTGAAAAAATATTTCAAATAAAATCATGTTTAAATTAAATAACCCAATGAAAAACCCACAAAAAGTAATAATTTTTTAACCACTTCAGGTACAACTGGAAATTATGGTCGACAAAAAATATTTTCAAAATATGGAGTCTAATAATTTCAGTCATCGGATTTATACTTTCTGAGATATTTCGGCTAGCCCACTTTGGTGGGACTCTGTATAGTATAATAATAAGAATGTAATAACAGCAGAATGGTTTTAATGTCGTATTTCAGAAACAGGTACCTACTATAATAAACCTAAACGGCATGAAAAGATAACATTTAAATTTAGCAGCTTGAAGCCTGTATAACGAGACCAGTCAAGTAATTATTTCAAGCAAATGTTTTATTTTCCAATTGGCTGAAGATTTAAGAAGTAAAGATAGACAAGAAGTTAAGAATACTGTGATTATAATGACAAAAACTGATTCCGTGCGTCAGTAATGACGCACGGAACATATATTTTTCACAAAATTTAATAAAACATCTCAATTCAAATTCAAATATTAGGTAATAAATTCATTTATTTTGCACCTTCCTGGCTACTTGAATTTTTATTACTTGACTAGTTTCTATTTAAAGAATCTTCAAAAGCACTACAAGAATTACATTTCGAGTTATAAAGTTTTAACGAATTCACATAGTCGAAAATGAAATATAAAGGTTTGTTCCAAAAATAGCAAAGTATAAAAATGCTTAAACGTTGAATTAGGTAGGAATTAAACATTTATAAAATCTGAAATTACTATACATGTTAAAGAATACTTTTCCAAAATTTGTAGACGTAAAACAGATTAAAACTGATAAAATATAAAACGTAATCGTACGATAAAATTAATTAAAATAAAATGGTAGACAAGTTGTAACAAAGGAACAAGTTACAAGTTCAACATCGCATGTATAGTGAAATAAACTTATTAATAGAATCTATTAAAAAATGTTATTAATAGTACATATTATAATCAAAAAGTTACAAACGTGAAATAAATTATTTATTGTTACTATAAATTATGTAGTACTGGTATTTTTGTATATTTTACTAAAGGATAAGGAATGGAGAACTGACATTTAATGTTAAGCTATAAATAAATGAAGGCTAGGAAAATTAACTCGATGTGGATTTTTATGAATGATTATATGTATGTAGTCATATGAATAACTACATGTACGTTGTCATTAAGATAGAATATGTGGACTTCCTCTGTGTACAAAAAATGATGGATTTTAAGTATTTTTTCCAGTGTTCTCCGGTTATAACGCACCCGGCTATAAGGAACTTCTGGTTATAACTAACGAGCGAAAGAGTCCCGAAAATATTTCTATTTAACAAAATGTAAACAAATTTGCTTATAACGAACACTTGGGTATAACGAACTGATTATTATTAAAGTGGTTCCGGTTATAACGATCGCTTATCTGATTGCGAGTGAATTCCTGAGTAAAATACCTAATGTTAATAACTGCTTTATTCTTTATGTTTTTTAAATACAATTGTATCACGTGATGTAAAGCGAACAAACGTCAACTCGTAGAAGGGAAAAACAGAGTGAAGTGTGTCGTGAACAAAATTTAAGTAAATCTACAATAGCAACGATCTGGAAAAATAAAAATGATCTTGTCAAAACGTGTGAAACAAGTAACGTAAATGATTAAAAAATCCGAAAATACGATCACGATAATCTAGACCAAGCTTTATTAAGATGGTTTGCGCAGAAACGTTAACAAATGAAGCAGTCAGTGCGAAAATTTTACGTTTAAAAGCAAAGCAAGAGAATTCGATGAAAAGTTACACGATGACTTCGAATGTACTTAGAGTTGGATAGAACGATGGAAAGCCCGTCATAACGTTTGCAGCAGTATCATAGTAGGGGAATCAGCAGCAGTAGAAAATTTAAACAATTAGGAGTAAGTTTACAGATAATTCTAATTACAGATATTTTTAATGCTGACGAGACAGCTTTATTCTATAAACTTACTCCTAATAAAACTTTAATGTTTAAAGGAGAAAAATGAAAAGGGGAAAAGTTGTCAAAAAATAGAATAACAGTGTTGCTTTGCGCTAATATGTCTGGCATTGGAAAACGTAAATTAGGGGGAAGTGGGGCACCTTCATACACTAGTGATATCCGTTGTTTGAAGCGCAGAAACTGAATGACTTACGTGTGTGTACGTAGCTTGTATCCTAGTGTGCTGGCTCATGGAGTTTGACAGCAGTCGGTGCGAAACACGCAAAGAGGTGACACAAAAAGTGATTCGGTCACGTGTAAGTAATTTTACAACTTCACTTTGAACATATTTTTAGTGATATAAACTGTTTTCGACATTATTCAATATCATTTAATTTTAAAGATGATACGGTCCAGTTTCTAATTTGATATGTGAAGGATCATTTGAAAGGTTACTTTTTTTAAGAATATTTTTATTTCATTTTATTGGGATGAGGTAGGTTCATACAGCAATACGCGGGGTACATTCATACTGTATGAATATACCCCGTTTTTATCGTTTGTTAGGATTGAAGTTCACAACAACAGCTTGATTTTGATAACCCTCCGCCATCTACTTCCAAAGTATTGAAGAATGCAGAAATGATAAGACCTTTTCCGAAAGTTCAAAAACGCACGCAGACAAAAAAAGGTCGATCACTTGGAAAATCAAGAATTTATACGGACTCGCCTGAAAAGACTAGAATTGAAGAATTGGAAAAAATTAAAGAGATGAAGAGATTAGAAAAAGAGCGAAAAAGTAGAGCAAGAGAAATAAAGAGAGCGTTGAGTTTATTGAATAAAGATTGTGATAAATCCTGTAAACCAAAAAGAAAGAAAAACTAAAAAAAAACTACATACATTAATGTTATTCTCTTTTCATTTTGTACTATTCGGTTATTAGAAAGTGTTTTAAATAAAATATTACAATTGTCTTACGTGACCTTCTGATTTAATCACACGGAGTACGAAAAAGCGTCACTTCTATACGTTTATAATTTTGACAATAATATTAATAACTGAATTTCGCATATCTTACAATTACAAACTAAGAAAAAACTGACTTGATTAAAATATAATATGCAGGCTGAACATTATATGCGGGCTGAACATTCCACCCTACTTAGTATTACTTGGTATTACTTTGGACTGCATGTTATTATATGTTCATACAGACTAATTGCTTTTGTTTTCGCAAATATTGTATTTTCATACTTTGGTTTTGATAAATAATTAAATATGCCACACTTAATTTGTGTAATTTTCACGTGTATGAATCTGCCCCATAGTGTGTATGAAACGCAAAGTGCCCCGCATGTGGGGCACTTTCATACCTTATCCTCTTTTTTTCTTAACCTTGACAGAAAGACGCACAAGTATATTTACACAAATCACATATTTTTGATATAAAGTCAGATAGCAAGACTATTAGTTTTTGATAGATCGATATAGCTATTGATATCAGTGAAAATTCTATACGACAAAATGTAAAAACTGTATGAAGCTGCCCCACCTTCCCCTAGTGGTCATTGGCAAATCGAAAAATGCTAGGTGCATTAAAAACGTTCACACATCGATAAAAGATTATGCCAATTCTAAAGCTTGGATGACGGAAAATATTTTTACTGACATTGTGCGCGAATGGGATATGGAATTAACCAACAAAAAACGTAAAATAGCTTTGTTGGTTAATAATTGCCCTGTTCCTTAATTTAAATTCGATCCAGTTAATCTTTATGTCACCGAATACAAGCAAAATTTCAGCCAATGGACCAGGGGATAATTCATTCTCTCAAAAGTCATTACCGATAACATTTTTTTGTATTGAGAATTGTGCAAGGATTCGGCAAAAGGAAACGGTCACCGAGTCTACGATTAAAAATTGCTTCAGAAAAGCTGGATTCTATGTCAACAATGAAGTAGAAGTGTTTGATGAAGAAGACGATAAGCTACTTACACAGTTTATTTCTAAAAACTCTATTGGCACCGCTGAAATAAATCTTCGACAAGACTACATAAACTGTGACGAAATTTTGCAACTTCGGATTTTTTATCGGATGACGAAATTGCCGCTACAGTTCTGTATAAAGATATATACTTGCGAACAAGAAGATGAAGAGAAAGACAGTGATGATGAGAAAATTGAAACGTTGTCGAATCGTTCTGCATAACAAAAAGCGTATGAAATTAGGCCATATTTACAATCGCTAGCAATACCGGAAAATATTTTGACTAATTTTGCTCAAGTAGAATGCTATATTGAAAGGATGTTTGCAACAAATCCTCAAATTCAAATCAAAACAGCAATGTTTTTTTTAAATAACTTGCTACCTTTACATGTTTTGTGTTTATTGTTAAAATAAACGTATGTTCTCACTGATTTCTTTTAATTTCTTGCCAAATTGTTTAATTTCATTCAATGTAATAATGATTAAATTTTCAATTTAATTTAAATAAATTTAATTCAGGATTGTTTTTAAATTACTGCTTATAAGGAACATCGGTTATAACGAACCGATTTTCAGGTCCCTTGAGGGTTCGTTATATCCGGAGTACACTGTATTTCGTTGAAGATTTTTAAAATTTTGATTGCTACTTTTAGAACAAACGTTTATATTTCATTTTTGTTGTTTCTGAAAATGGCTAAGTTGAAACTAGTCTAGGAAACAAAATTTAAATAACCAGAAAAGTGTAAAATTAATTAACTCATTATTACACTACACTACTGGTGAATTAATTACATTACACTACTGGTTAACATGAATCAATACCTACTTTTTCCTAACCAAATTAAAATACAATAAAGCTCCGCTAATCCGAACTCCAATAACCCGAATTCTCCAGTAATCTGGACGAAATTGAAATATTAGTTATTTACATTATGTATTCCATAATCCGGATCGACATGCACGACATTGCGCGACATTGCGCGACAACGCGCAATGCAAGTCAACCAGTGTAGTATAAAACAAACAAAGCTTACTGATTTTTTTTAAACCTTAGTTTTAGGCTTTACTTTATAAGTACATATTTTCTTTACTTTTTGTGTACACAGTATAACTTTTTAATTTATATTTAGAATTAAGAGCGTTTATTTTTGGAATTATTTTCAATATGTTAGTAGTGTGTGTTTTGATTTAATAAATTCCTACATGTATTTAACGTACCTTTGTGACTTTTAAAAAGGTTCCAATAATCCAGATGTTTCACTAATTCTGATTGCTTCGGTTTTCATTGATCTGGATTAGCGGAACTTCACTGTATTTAAAAATTTTGATCAAACCATTAAAAAAATTCTCCTAAAACAATTCAATTTATTTAATTATTTCTTTTTATTAATTCAATTTACGCCTAAAATTGTGATAAAAGAAAAATGTAAAAGAACTGTTAACAAGCGTACAATTTAAGATTACGTCTTTTACAAAAAGATAACAATACTTTAGATTAATATTAGAATTAAGCGACCCCTAGACGATCAATATTATTGTGTAAAATCAAATATTGCACAATAATATTGGCCGTTTGATGATCACATTGAAAGTTTGCGCAATATATTATGTAAATCAAAATGGTTTTGATTTTTATTGTACAATGTAAAATAAATAGCATAATCTGTGAGTAGAATTGCGCAATATTAGCTTAGTTTTACTTCGAACTTGGACTGATTAGGTTAAAATTACGGCGACAAATATGGCTTCAGTGGCAAAGGAAAATTGATCTTAGGATGTATCAAACCATATCTGTCATTACCAGTTTTTTAAAATATAAAAAGCAAAGATTATAACAGAGTATGAATGAACTATATGAACAACTTGTTTTAAAATATAGACAAAAATACCCAGATACTGATAAACAACTATTAATTAAAAAATTCAATTCCCTACCCACTAACTTCAGGAAAGGTTAGATTAAGTTTAATAAAGAGTAGATCAAGTTGCTAAACAGGCGTACACAGACGTAAATGCCTTTATAAAAGCTAAGGTTAATGTACTTGAAAGGTTGGGAGATTTAGGAATTTGTAAGAATAAACTAAAACAAAATGCAAAACCAGCAATTACATCTTTACGTAGGGTTTCTGAATTAAAGTAAACTTTAGATAAACTTGAAAATTCTAAAATCATTAAAAAAGAAATAAGTACCGTTAGACTGGTTGTTAAGGTCTTTTTTCCAATAAATACTACTCATATAGAAGAACTACTAATTTTACATCTTTTTTTTTAAACCAATCTTTCATCCCTCTACACTTTCTCTTCTTTTTTAGACAAGCAGCTAGTGCAATTGCCATGCAAACAGCTCCATTGTTACTTATTATCATGTTGACTAATGGAGTATTAAATGTCAACTAAATATTGAGTAACTGTATCGAGAAATAATATTGTACCATATAGGATAACCAGCAATAATATTGTACAATATATTTCCACAATATTATTGACAGTCTGAGGGCCGTTTTAGATTAATACTTTAAATTGAAATCAATTTCTTTATAAACCAGATTTGAATTTTTAAATACTAAATAATAAACTAAAATACGCATAAACTGAATGATATCGACTTAAGCGAGTGACAAACATAAGTTTCTAATCATATCTAGTAAAAAATTTCGATAAATCAGTAAACAAAGTGATCTCTTTTATTTTAAAATATTCCTAAACATTTACAAACAATTTTGTTTAACGTCTTTAACCCCTTAAGCGGCTATGATGTATATATTCGTCATGATCTCATGTAATTTCAATCCATCGAGCTGCTTAACGGGTTAATAAAAAAAATCAAATTTTTTTACTAACCTATGGAAAAAACATCTTTGATTTATCAAAAATATATTTCAAATGAAAAATTTAATATGAAAACCTAGCTTATAAAAAGTGCTGATAACCCTGTAAATAAATTAATTTTAAGTTGATTTACTAGAAAACCACCATAAATATTTGTAATAATTCTGTTTAACTTTTTAAACCAATAAAACTTCCAAAAAGTTATGTTACGAATAGCCATAAAAGTTAAAAGAAGCAAACCTGGTTATATACTTACTATTAACCACTATTAAGGTGGATGAATCCATACGAAGGTAAAAACTTGCAATTCTATCATCTCTTGATGCTAACAGGTGCTTTTGTTGGGCGAAAACATCGAAGAAGTAGTAAATGGGACCAATACATTATGTTTGGAGCTGCGAAAACGAAAAAGCGTAAATATTCATGTTATTTAAAGAAGATTTCTACGACTAACCTGAATTGCGACAGTAAATACTCCATTATTAAACGTGTTTCCTACGTTTTACTTATCCGGTGCCAAAGCGAAGTATCAGAGTGAAGTTGGAATAAATATTGACGATTAACGTCATGGGTACCAACCTATGGTATGGGAACACCTCAAATCACTAGACCAAATAACAAAGAGGCGCGAAGCATGTGAGTTTCTCGCAATCATGTGTCCATATAGCCACCCTACTGCTTTCGGAATAAATAATTCCATCCAACTTTGTTGCATACATAGAACAGATGTTTCTATACAAACGATCTGGCAACGTCGCCCATTACACGGTCTTACAATGCGCGATATTAGTGTGACGTCACATGTTGTGGAAGGTTCTGTATGTGTATCCAAACAAACTTTTTCTACATAGATTCAGTCCATAAGCGGCGAGAAAATCATTTTTTTAAAGTACTTAGAGACATATTTAAGGGATGAAAAGTTGGCAGTGCAATGTAAAATACCGTTTTCTACATCTAAACCAAAAATGGTAAGTTAAATAAATTTCTTAAAGCCGTAAAAGCAGAAATAAGTTCACGTACACATAACCTCAAAAATCGTATCTGTCAAACGTAAGCTTAAAAAGTTCGTAGTTCGGTAATTAATGAGATTTGGGGCACCAAATCTTACAAATGGGATGGTATTATCCTCAGAATACCTTACAGCCGTTCTTTGGTGAAAAACAACACCCTCGGATTATTTTAGATTCAATGCTAGCAACAGGTATAAATTTGATAAAAATATAGGTATTTTGTTATAAAGGAAGGGGTTTTTATAGTTTTATGACCTTTATTATTGCACCCTTTGCAGATAAACATAACAACTATGACATTTACTGATAAAAAATGTCTATTAAAAGACATTTTACCTCAAGCCGTACAAGTACACCGTAGTAAGAACCAGGATACATGCTAAAAGGACCATACGTGGGATGAAATGTTGCAAGATTCTAAGTTTTATATCATACACTCTTCGAAGCCACTCCGACATCATAGTATAAGTTATTAGAACTCTTAAAGATTTACTTTACTTAAATAATAAATAAATTAAAGTTGGTAGCTGTGTTGTACTTTTAATTCAGATTTACATATTCATATCCAACTTTATTCACACCCCATTTATTACTAGCTAGGATTTCTATTTCAATAATATAAGTATTGTGTTGTGACATTATAATTTTAATACGTTTTATTTATTTTCCTTCCTCTGTTTTGATTTTTATTAATTTATTTAAAATATTTACCTTCCTATAATAAGATGTAGAATAAGAGTACTATGAGCACTGGTATATTAAAACTCTAAAGATCATAGTTAAAAATATTTAATATTTAAAATTAAAATTACATTCACATTATAAGAACCTAAGAAAAAACAGAAGCCATGAAGTCAAAACATAGAAGACTACAATAACCCAACAGAATTTGATCCTATGAAATCCTACAACAAAAAAAAAGTTAATTTAGTAGTACTGATACTTATCGTTAGTTATTCCAGAAATAGAATGTACAAAATAATCCACGGTAATCCCTGTTACTCGAAGAATGGCAGTGTTCTACATATGTAACTAAAGGGGCTACAAATTTGTAAGAGCTCGAATAATTTTTACTATTGTGTTAGAATGTATGGTCCTTTTAAGATGTATGCTGGCTCTTACTATGGTTTCTGTTTGGTTACACCTTGTGGTAAAATACCTTTTAATCGACATTCTTTATCAGCAAATTTCATAGTTGTTAAGTTTTACCTGCAAAGGGTACAATAATAAAGGTCATAAAATTATAAAAAACCCTTCCTTAATAACAAAATACCTATATTTTGATCAGTTTTATACCTGTCGCTAGCATTGAATCTAAAATAATCCGGGGGTGATGTTTTTCACTATATAAGGGCTGTAAGATATTCTGAGGACAATTCCATCTCACTTGTAAGATTTGGTGGCCCAAATTGCATTAATTACCGAACTATGAACTTTTTAAGCTTACGCTTGACAGATACTGTTTTGGAGGTTATGTGTACGCGAACTTATTTCTGCTTTTACGGCGTTAAAAAAATTATTTAATTTGCCATTTTTGCTTTAGATGTAGAAAACGGTATTTTACATTGTAATGCCCACTTTTCATCCCTTAAATATGTCTCTAAGTACTCTAAAAAAATTATTTTCTCGTCGCTTATGGACTAAATCTATGTAGAAAAAGTTTGTTTGGATACACATACAGAACCTTCCACAACATGTGACGTCACCACTAATATCGCGTATTAAGGCCGGTTCCCACTAGTACAGCGTAGCGCAGCACGACACGATAAAATCCGTTTAAAATTTTCTCCATGCCTCTATATGATATGGTTCACATTAATTAATTTGGATGGTATCATATAAAAACATGGAAACAATTTTAAACGGATTTTCTCGTGTCGTGCTGCGCTGGACTAGTGAGATTCGGCCTTTAGTAGTAAGCTGATAGCAGTGAGCTGAGCTGGCTGTATTGTTACATCCTACATCGTTGGATTATGCTTGTTTCAAGTCACCGTCGAGGGAATATGTTTTTAAAAATCAATTATTTTATTTTAAAAATTAACCCTTGCAACAAATTTTTATTAGAAGCAAACTTTTCAGAACTGACAATTAAATTCCATTTTTTTTAAATTTATCCTGTTTCTCTATCTCTACCTCTTCGTGAGTATTTTATTCTAGAGCGACAGAACTCGGATATATAACTCCTTTCTGGCTAGATTGAGGATTCTCCTCGGTTCTTCTTTTTATAGATTTTAACTGTAGGTTTTTGTAGATTTCAACATCGATTTTTATGTTTAATTACATAACTACCATTTAATTTATAAATTTTTGATATATTATTAATGTTTTTCGTATTTCTTTTTCTTTAAACATTAGAATGCTAGCACCAAAATGATATTAAATTATTTCATAATTCGTATAATTAATGATATTACAATTTTAATTTATTATTGTATTATCATGAGACTATCCATGAAAATAAATGAAGTTCGAAATTAATAAATAAACTAGAAACGGTTCATGTCAGACTATTTCTATAAATTACAAACAGGGTAGTTCAACTCAGCAAAAAAAGTGAAATCAAAAAAAGTACATATTCCGACACACTGCTGGCGCTGATGTACAAATTTTGAAAAGTTACAGAAATTTGTAAAAAGATGTTTCCCATGAAAGTTTAATTTATTCAAATATATTTACGTAATTTCCTGCCTACCGTTATTATTTACCAGATTTATTTAAAAAAGTGAATCATAAAAGTCAAAGAATAAAATCGAATATTTCTAATACATTTTCATAGAAAAAGTAATGTATATTTGCATATTCTTTCTTCACATTATTTTTATAACCGGTAAGTGCTAATTAACTATTAAATTTTGAATTTCATCATTACATATAAAGTTATGTTTATTTTTACCTGTAGCGACAACACTAGGATGTACGTCTTGCGCAGTTTCCGGTTGTAATGACAAAGTATCCTCTCGTCATAATATACCTCAAGGCTATTAAAGAAAACCTGCGTGCCATCAGTGCTATTGTCAAATAATCTTTTCTATATTGAACACTTAAATTATACTAATAATAATGTTAATGACGCGCCATGCTGAAAAGAGTAATGATGGCGAAATTACAGTGGAAGCAAGTGATTGTGAAACGGCAGAAATAATCAAGTTTTTTGATGATTTTTTTGATTGCCTTAATGGCTTAAATACCTTTAACAGGGAGGGTAAACCGTTGAACGTAGCAATTTCATGCAGGAGTGAACATATTGATTTTTAAGAAAATCGATTTCCTCTCTTGAAAATATGTATTTTTTGGACGGATAGAGAAAAATTATCCCACCAACTTTAAAAAATTTCATTTTTACTTTAAGAAATTTTATTAAGTTACCAACATTGTTACAAAAATGCGATTACGTTATTTTTTTGCGCGACGATTCAACCAAGATTCGTTAGAGAACTTGTTTGGGCAAGTTAGACAACATAGAGGTAGAAGCAAATCACTATTGTTATTATTTAACTTAATTATCCACACTTGTATTGCTCACGTAAATTAAAAAAAATAGTTTAAATTACTATTAAAACTGTTTCTTTTTAGCATTACTATGTTCCGTACAACAACAAATGGGTCACAAGTGAGTCAATTATTGTTGTACAGAAGAAATTACAAAATACAATAAAAAAAAAATTTATTTCAAACCATAATCAAACCATATTTTTAATTTTAATAATAAAAAATTTATTATACTTTTTTCTTATAATACAGGTAGAAGTATTATGTAAGCCTTACATAATACCGCTATGTATATTTTATTTTAATATCAGTTTCAGATGAAGAGAAAGATGCTGAGAGTCAAAATAGAGATATCAACGTGTAGCGTGGAAAGAAAGGAATTCGCTCAGTGTCCAGTTGGAAAAGAGAAAAAATAAAAAAGCTTAGGAATTTTGGACAGATGTACGTCGATCGGAAAGGAAAAATCCATGAAGCCAAAGCACTTAAGATTTTTTACCACACATGTAGGTATAAATGCTATGAAAATGTTTCTGAAGACAATCGCCACACAATTTTTAATGATTATTGGAATTTGGAATCATGGGAGCTTCAAACTTCTTTTTTAAATGCTGCCATCGATGTAGAGCCTGTAAAAAGGAAGAAAGAAGAAGTAATTCAGAATAAAGGCGTTTCTTGCATTTATAAATTAAATAAACTTAGAGTTTGTAAAGAGTTTTTTATGAAAACTTTGATATTTCTAATAAACGAATTCAAAATGTTGTTGATAAGAAAAAGAATTCCCGATTCCGAGTTATTACTAGAGACAACAGAGGTAAAAAGGAACCATTTAATAAAATAACGCAGGATAGAATTGAAATTATAATGGAACATATTAATAAATTTCCTCGTTACTCAAGCCATTATTCAAGACAAATATGAAGTGTTTTTTCTTGAAGTTCTCAAAATCCACATCACAAATTTTAGAATACAGCATTCTTTTGTTATTTTTGAAAAAAAAGAATAAAAAACTGGGCGAAATCAGTTCAGTTTTCTGATGAATGGTTTTTCACCAATATCTTAGGTTAGGAATACGATATCGAGGTGCGGTTTTCACTAGCTTGTTTGGGCTTTATTATACTATTTTTCCGTGAAGAGAAAGTGATACCGTTCCATTTAACTTTTCGAAGAAAATTCGCAATTTCTAAAAAAATTTCGAAAACGCCATCTAGCGGCGACATGTGAATTTACAATCACCACCAAAACGGTAGGATTCATAGTCCGAGAAAAGCTCTTTTCAACGACACCAAGCTTATTAAATTCCGTTCAGCTATTTTGAAATTATAGGCATTTGTTTACAAGCAGTTTCGAGCGCCCCCCCACCACTTTATTTTTGAAGTTACGGAAAAAAATTTTAAATAAAAAAAATTAATATTTACCTCCACTTTAAAATGCGCATACTTTTGTGTTATCTTGATGTAGCGGAATTCCGAGAAAACTCACATTTTGTAATTCAAGATAGCGATTACGCCCCCTGGCGGCCATCTTACGAACTTGAGAATAATTTCCAACATTTTCCCGTGGCCACTTTAGCCCTTAAATTTTTTACCGCAAGTCTCTGCGATGAATAGTTTCCGAGATACAGCACTCTGCATTCTTATTTGACCACCCTGTACATATTGATTTCTTACAGAAATTCGGAAAATATTTTCTAATTATCGTAGATAGTTTTTCACGCTATATTGACATATATCAAACTGGTTCAACTAACTCGGAGGATACTATAAACAGATTACGACATGTTTTCAGTATTTTTGGTCTGTCAGATAAGTTAGTTTCAGATAATGGTCCTCCATTTAGTAGTGAAGACTATAAAAAATTTTGTATTTCTAATGGGATTGAATGCACATTTACACCACCCATGCACCCAAGATCTAATGGTACGATAGAAAGACAAGTTTATGCAGTTAAACAATGCCTTGTTAAGCAAGTGTATGAGGCTCAAAAGAAAAATACGAACAATGATATACAACACTACATAGATAATTTTCTATTAAAACATAGAATTACACCAAACTCGGTAACAGGGTTATCGCCTGCTGAAATAATATTTCGTAAGATGCCAAAACAAAATTACATGTACTTAAACCAACGTTTGAGGACAAACTACAAAGAAAAGTGAAACAAGAAGGTACAGAAGAAAGCAAATAGAAGATTTTCGTGGAAGGACAGACTGTTCTAATGTATAATAAAAGAAATAACACAAATGTATGGCAGAAGCGAAGGATAATGAAAGTAATTGGTAAATACACACGTTTAGTTCTCAGCAATGGTGAAGTACGAATTGTTCACGCAGATGATCTGAAGATAGATAATAATAACAAGGAAACTGAAGAGGATGAAGAAGAAAAAGTAATAACACAACCAATGGAAGAGAGCAGAACCAAGGTTGAGTCGAATAAAACAAATAGAGAATTTGAAAAAGCTTTGAAACCGAGAAACGTCGATGAAACAAAAAAGGCTTTAGAACGGAAAAGTGGAGATGGGTCTAAAGAGGAAGTTTCTACTCAAGTAAACTCAAAAACAGTAACCACTTCCGTTCCACCTATTGTTTTAAGGCGTAGTTCTAGAGTTATTAAACCTCCAGAAAAACTTTACTTATAAGTAAATTACTCAAATTAGCCCCGGAGGATGCTATGTAGAGAGTTTAGTTTTAAGGAGTTGGTGACAGAGGTCCGGCATATTGAGAAGTAGAAGGCGTATGCGTGTAACGTATTATACGAATAAAAGTCTCAATGAAGTGTCGAACTAAAATCCAGTCCTAAAGCCTCATTTGTAACAACATACATATCAGTGTACACATTCTCAAACGCAACGATAACGTTCGGAGTCACGTACATAATCACTACGTAGAGTATTTTGAACGCGATTGCAAACTGTACACATTCCAAATACACTAAAAGTTACGGTACGTTCTAGTGAACTTACAACAATTAAGATTAATTAATTAATAAATTGCTAATGTTAAGTTGAATAATCAGTTAAGTTAATAAATAATAGTAGATCTATATGTTTTGAAATCAAATCTGTCTATTATATCGTATTAATTTTAATGTAAGTAAATGAATTACGAAAGTACACTAAACGAACCGAATTTTTTAGTGTATTTGGAATGTGTACGGTTTGCGATCGGGTTCAAAATACTCTATGTAGGGTACGTATACGTAGTTCTGAATGCCATCGTTGCGTTTGTTCTACGATGTTAGGTAGAGAATGTGTTCACATCGACGTACGGTACGTTTAGTGTACGACTTGTTTCTTTTTCGTACCTTTTTATATCCATCGTTCGTTTGTGGCTTTAATTTAGTTTTGTGTTTACTTTTATTTCATAATTTCGAGTTTCGTATACTTGTGTAAAAGTAAATGTTAAATGTGCCGAATAACATTCATAAAACTCGTAGGAGTTGATTCATTCTTATTATAAGACATTAGATTTACTTGTTTTTCGTTACCATTTAGTATATTTAGCTAGTATGATATACCTGTTGTTTTTATTTTGAGCCCTTCGTCATCAACTTGAAAGACAACGTCAACACTTTATAGCGACGTCACAGCCTACGTTGCCAAGCGTTTACTGTTTTAGTTTCGACAGACAAACGTAAACATAACCTCAAAATCAGTAAAACACTTGACAGCAGCGCTTTAGCGAATACAAACAACTTGTACCACGTGAAGTTAGGCAGCAATGTTTATTACATTTTGTGCGTACAGCCGGCCCAAACCATCTTGGCCTTCCGAGGTCACCTGCGCAGTAACAAAAGGTGGGGAGTTCTTAGAGGGCTCATTTGCGTAGTATACTCAACAGAGTACTGGTCGTGTACAGATCAAAGCAAAAGTTTGTGTATAAGTGCGTGAGATAATATTTAAGTTCGAGATGGCGGAAAGTAAAGTGAAAAATAAAGTAAGTTCTTATTTATTTATTATTTTTGTTAATTGTTTTAGCAGATATTGTACTATTTGCAGCTTAAAATATGTTTGATTAATGGGTTTGTTAATTTAAAAATAACTTTTAAACTTAAAAACCCTGAAAAATAAGCTACTACAAAGAAATTCATTATTAAAAATTTACCTGTTTAAAATTTACAATACAATATCTGTACATGTTTTTGTACAGGTCAACTTTTGCCGCGCTCTACACTTGCCGCTCCTATCTAACGAATACACCCATCTTTCTCCAACGATTTACTGTCGCACTCCTTCGTCTGCGCATTTTTCGTGACCTCGGAAGGCCAAGATGGTTTAGGCCGGCTGTATATCTTTATGTATATCTCTCTGTAATTCAGTTATATTACCTACAGAAACCAATAGTACCCAAATTGCATTTAATTAAATGTTAATTTCTATATATTAATTTGATCGGTTCAAATTTGAATATTTAAACCGTGTTTCGTCATTAATGACGTAAGGCTCAAAATAAAAAAAATCAAATATAGCAATTTTAATTTAAACGTAAGTTTTACCATTTCAAGGTAGGGGTCGGAAGACAATGGTTTGCAATATTTAACTGGGTGTATTGCCAGAAAATTAAAAAAAAATAAATAAATAAAGGGATTTTAGTTATTGCACCTATCAACATCGGTAAGGTCAGATATACTGCATCAACTTGGGTGCAATCGCTATTCTTAGGTGGTCTAACGTTACCGAATGATGCCTTTAAACTAATAATTGGGAATTTGGAAGGGGATTTTAAAAAACATTTTGGGGGAAGATATTGCTCATAGAAAAAAATAGTATAAGAAAATGAATCCACACTTTCCTGAAAATTTTCATCAAGTAATTAAAATTTATATTAATCAAAGGTTGTTTATTGGAATACATTTTTGAAATAAAACATATAAAAATTTAAAAAGAAGTCGGCATTTTAAAAAACTATATATTCAAAATTATAAAGAAAAACTAAAAAAATTTACCCAATAACAATTATTTTTTTATCATTATTTTGTTATTTTCAAAATGTGTAAAATTTCCTGTTTATTGCATTTTGTTGTAAGAATTATTGGTAAAAATTTCATCTCGCCGGATTTCCGTGATGACATGTCCGCCTCTCTCTTTCTCGACCACGGGGCCACTCGAGTTTTCACAACCTTATACCATTAACTCTACTGACCTTGGCTTGGTCTTGGTTTTCAACCCCGCTGCCAACTAGTTTGAAAAGGTTAGAGATGCGAACTCCATGGATCAAATAACGGAAGTAATCGAAAAGCAGCGTGTTTCTTTACTCCTTCCGCCACCAGAGGTAAACAAAGTCAAAAGGAGTAAATAAGAAGTATACTGATGTGTATTTATTGAGATACCAATACAGAACAAGCGAGTGAATCCCCATATGCGGCGCTATCGTTAAATAGCGTGTACATGTCGACATCAGAATCAAACTGAATTAAAAGAACGGTGTAGGTTGTAATAGCTCCACTCATCTAAAAAGCAAACTTTTAAGTTCTTTTAACTGGCAGGTACCGTCACTTACAGTTGTTAGCATTTTAAAATCCATATTAAATAAACCAAAAGCTGTTATTTGAGATCCACAGTGGTTCATCTCCATCGCGAATGCGTTAAGTTCCTTTCTAATCCGTAAATTCTTCGTAAATATGGTTAATTTAAACACAACCTTTGAAGTTTCCCTTAACTAATATGACAACAAATAAACATTATTTTAATATCATTTTCTGATATTCAAACCTTTTTCCTACAATAATCGTAAGTACCAAAGCAGAATAGCATCCCATAAAAGGACTCAAAAACCAGCACTAGTTGATTTACTACCACAGTATTTAAACCCTGTTTTAAAATTGGGACTATAATACTATAAACACTGTTTACGATTAAGAAGAAATTTGTGACTAACGCTATGATTATAATGGAGGATATAAATGCATTATATTCCATCAATTGATTGTAAATTTGTACGTATAAAGTAAAAATCTTCTTCACAGTGATATAATGTAAATTTTCTTTCGCGAAAAAGCCATTTAAATGCCTATTTATACTGTGTATATAATTGCCATACAGAACAAGAACCGAACAAACGTGAATTAAACCAATTATTGGTATTGCTTGAAAGAATGTACTTGTAAAAGCTATGCTAATAGGTACCCAGATGTTCTTACAAAATTTACTTTGCCATCGCAATAAACATATAAAACTTACTCCAAAGACTAAACATAAAAATACGACAAGTAACTTTAAAATCCTTCCAAATTTTGTATAATTTACCGCGATTCCATTTTTTTCCAAATTTCTTCTACAACGTTCCACTTTATTTAATAAAATCACAGAACTTGGTGAAAATAAGAAACACCCAAGTACAATACCAAAACATTGGACGAAACTGAACACGCTGTACATCTTCAGCGTTAGGTGAGCAAAAACTGATACCTTTTGCATCAACCGAATTGCGATTGCGAAATTATTCAACATAGCCCCGAAAATTGCAATGTGAAGTACACCATAGAATATCCTACGCTTTAAAGTTGTTGGTTTAAATTTTTTGGAGGTAAAGTCAATGTAATACGGGGACACTCCTGCACATTTTGATAAGATTTGAATTGAAGACAAAGCAGAGGAGGTTTGGTTTAATTTTGCTATCATATTGATAACTAATTAGTATCCACTAAAATCCTATTATTATTGTGTTTGTTAAGAGCTTTTAAGGAAATAATGTGGACCGGAGTGGAATTAATTACTTAATGCCGATAATGTAAAGTGGAAATAGGATTCATCGATAAGGTCTTGACGGTAATGTACATAAATTAATTTGATGTATTAATCAATAAATTTTAATCCACTTTAACAAAATTAAAGTTTTATTGGCCTACCTTTTCATTGTTTTCCTTCTATAACATTGGATAGAGTTTTGAATATGATGTTTACATTTGACTGGTTAGTAATGTGACGATCCATACAGTTTTTTTTAATGTTAGTCTGATGTTACACCAAAATGGAAAAAAATCCCTTCTGAATAACATTTAACAGTGGAGAAATGAATAACCAAATTAATTCCTCATGATTAAAAGGCATGTCGAAATATTATTGTCAAAATATTCTTTACAGAAAATAACTAAAAACTGTTGCCATCCCAGCAGTTGTTAAAAGATATAACGGCATGAAATTTGGAATGATAGGGGGTCAGAAATAAATGTTATTCAAACAATGAATCAACTAAGGTATTCTGAATTCTATTCTGAATATCATTACAAGGTATGTTTCTAAAGTGTTAACCTACTGGAATGGCACCATTAATAAACAGCAATTTGTAATCAAGTCAACTTCAATTAAAAACATGGAGTATTAGTTCTGTGTTAGTTTTACAAAAGCTACGTTTAATTTTTATTATTGGTTTTGCTTTTTGATTGTTATGTAACAAAGTTACAAAAATTGTTTAATTTCTTTATTATTTTACAGAATTTCTATTTTTAAGTTCTGCCGATTAGGCAACCAAACCTACTATTGATAAAATTTTATTATATTTTCGAAACTTATAAAACCCCTTCGTAGACCACCCTTTTATCATTTCATTTCATTATCCGTAATTAACCTTCTATCCTTTCTATAAAGAAAGTTAAAATCCGACCTTTTCATAAATGAATAAATGTAAATAAAGATTGTTCTAAAAATAGACTTCCACCACGCTGTTTATTAATTTTCTTCATTTTTGAACATATAAAATCCACATACATTTTTGTATCTACAATGAATTTAACAGAAGAATTACCTTTGAATGAATAAGTCTTGTATGTTAATTGACTGATCCTAATGAGTCAATGCGGAATTAAACCCGACCGAAACGTGAATCTAATCACATGTTGTTATAAACCAATCGTAATGAACGTTGAACTATTTTCGTATCCCGCCGATTAGTCATTAACAAGTTATATTAATTAATTCATAATTGTAACATTTTTGGCAAAAACGTAGTTTATTGAAGTCTTCCGCACGTTTCCACGTTTATTATTTATAAAGATGTTAATTCTTCACACTTCTGTTTTACTTTTGTATAATTTCGATGTTAATTAATAATCGTTAAGTATTAACCTTCCAATGGTACCGTGGGTTCCTCAGACACCATTGGTACTTGGGACTTGGGGTACTTGCAGAACCCAGGGTGCCATCCGAGGGTTAATTTATCAAGACACGTGGTACTTTATTTTTAAGTTTGTATAATTCTTAAAATATTAATTTTTCGATACAATTTGTAACTTATAAATTTTCGTATTTTGATCAGAGCCGAACGATAAACTACGTAAGGTTTTAATTATTTGTAATTAATAAATTAAGCGTTAATAAGCCGATTTCAACCATTCAAAAAACGTCGTAGGGTAAAGATATGCCTAAAACTCGTTATCTGTCAGTTTGAAATCGCTAGTATAATTGGATAGCGCTTATCTAAAAGGTACCAATCGCCAAATTATAGTTTTGACCAAATGGCAATTAAAGTTTTATAATGCTGAAAAATAAGTTTGTGGATGAAACTTATCAGCCTTAACAGAGGTCCCTACGAGCAGTTTAGTGTTTCGATCTTTTTAGAGTAACTAAGTCTTTGTTATAAAAGGCGTTTAGTGCATTTATATGAAAAAACGTGATTTGGCGGTTGGTACCTTTTAGATAAGCGCTATCCAATTAGAACGTCTCGTAATTTGCATTTTTAACATATTTGGTAATAATTTTCTGCGGAAAAGGTCTCTCCCACTCGGCCTGAACAAGTTTTCAACCCCTTCCCCTATAAAAGCCCCAAAAATTATGATTTTGCTCTTTTAGTTTTCAGTACCACAGATTTTCTATTTTTCGTAAGTACGCTATTTCTTCTTAGCAGAGACTTTGCCTTTTTTTAATTCTCTTATTTTGTCTATTTCTCTTTGCTATATGTGAGAACTAATATAGCAAAATTTTCTTCTTTCCGCTGTACGAGAGGATTTCCTACAGCACCTATTTCTCTTTGCTATACGTGGGAATTCCTATAGCAAAAGTTCCTTCTTTCCGCTGTACGAGAGGATTTCCTATAGCATCTATTTCTCTTTGCTATACGTGAGAATTCCTACAACAAAATTTTCTTTTATGGCAAACTGTTGTACCGTTGCTATTACCGGTTTCATTGTTGAGAAAATAAATTTTTATTTATTATCAGAAAGTCTCTGCTAATAAAATAAGAAACCCCCGACTTTACTTTAAAACGATTTCGACCCTTTTTGAAATAAAACAAATTTCCCCTCTTTTGTGTTTATTTAAATTTTGAGTTTGATTTTAATAAAGATTATACTTACATTGTTTAAACCTACATTTCAATTTCCTTTTCTACATTCCTGTAATTATTAACCCGTAAAGACACTGGACATATTTTTTTTCCTCCACTGTCCAAAAGATACTCGAGGATTCAGAAGACCTTACTTCTATAAAAAGGTGGCGCCCGAGAAACATTGTTAGTTTTGGGAGCTAATCGCAAACTCCAAACGGAGTACGCTACAGTTATAATAAAAGAAGTGGCAAAACGATGGACAAACATACGTGATTAATTTGCAAAATTTTGCAAAAAAGGCAAAGACTCAGGGATCTCTAACTACAAAACGTAGATATACAGTAAGCAATTACAAAATAAAAAAAAATGTACGGAACAAGAGACATTGAGGAAAATTTTGATGCAACAATACAGATTAACGTCTCTTTACATTCCTGTATATTTATCGCAACCACATAATATACCTTCACAATCATTCTTCACAATATAAGCCATATATTGGCGAACACTTAGCAACAAATTTAATTCCTACAGTAGCTATGGACACTCTATCTCCAGCCCACTCGAATAACTCCACCCCGCAATATAATCAAAATTTGATACCAATTATTACATCAAATGTACCCATTGGCAATCCTTCTCAAAGCATAATACTAAATTTATAGATATTTTGGGCATCCATGTATACCAGATTTTTTAGGCCAAGAAGATATTCAGAAAATAGGCAGCGTACATGTCGATATTAATCAAGATCATGTAACTCTTATATCTTGTCAGATAACGAAATTATTTATATCAGGATACTGGAATAAAAATAAAAAATAGCCAAATATAAGATTTGAAAGAAATCCAAAACCGGAGTTTTATACTGCTTACACTGAGAATAGATGGTTCAAGAAATCTGAGCGAGGAAAGTTAGAACTAATCGATTGGGAAGCCATACGTTTCGAGAAAACTTTAGACTTTGATTATATCATTAATATGCAAGATATTTTGTCTGATAAAAGCTGCGCACCAACACTCAAGAATTGGACACAGCATTATGATCCCTATGCCTTCAAACATTACCATGATCAATGGAAACACAGAATACCATTAGACCAACAAGGTGAGACACGGGTTATACTCAAATACTTAAGATCAGAACCATATAACTTAATAAATGCTATTAGGAATGCAGATAATGATGTAATTAAACCAGATGACCGAATCAGTATGATATGTAGGAAGGAGAGGGAGTTGAAAAAGAGAGGAAGGCTATATAATAAACAAACATGGTCAAGAAGATTGGTGCAAACTTGTCTAGAGTATAATATTGGGAAAAATATCTTTCCATACTTCAATTTTCAAACTATGACAAACATAGAAGGGGAATTGGACGAAAGCTGGGAAGTATGCTACGATCATTGCTTAATAAGTCAAAAGAAATTGTCAATCTAGATCTAGTAAGATGGGATTTGATGCATAGACAGGAATTGGTACATGGTCTGGGGAGAATTCTAGATGATTTATTTGGATTTAATCATTTATATTATAATTTTATGTTAAACTACCAATATTGTTTTACCATTGGAAATTCCAAAATGCATCCACCAAAGATAAACATCAATGGGCTACCTACTCCTGGATTTAATTGTCATATCAATCAATTCTCAGGACTAAAGGGGATGTACCAAAAGTGTTGAAATATAATAACAGGAAATATTGTCATGATAGTTGTTCAAATATTGAATATTAATGTTGATGTAGGCAAGGTGGTGTTGTATATGACAATGCGATAACATCATTGTTTTAATACTGTGGAGTGATTATCAAATTGCAACTAAAGAATACAATCTTTGCCTATGTTGGAACAATTTTTTTGAAAGTGTAGGGCTTAAGTTAAAATTAGAAGAGACATGGGTCTCTAATAGATTAATGGAATATGGAAAAGTCCGGTATCTCAACAGCACTCCAATATGTAGTGGCACCAAAAGGGCAGGTAGGATAATCCCGGATGAGAATGATGGTATTTGTACAACTGATACAACCCTTGCAAATATTTAAACTGCAACTGAATCCATAGCCAAAACAGACAAGTCTCCTGATGCTGCCTACTTACTATACTCAGTTTTGGTACTCTTAGTGTCAAATTATCTCTTCAGCAAAAACATATTCTGAATTAATCCTGATCTATGATCAATAATGTCATCATTCCTTCTTTATCCGAGTGTTATGGGAGGACTGAATATATCTAGTTATTCTAACCACAGTATTCGCGGATTAGGCGATAGTTTAACAACGTGGAACTGTATCCTGTCAGTAGTTACAGAAATAGATAATAGATGGGGCGAACGACGTAACTTACTTGCCGTGAAGTGAGTCGACAAGTGTGAGTCGAGTCAGGTTAAGTTAGTGAGAAACGTTGTAAATGGTTGTAAATGTTGATTGTTAGAATAAAGTGCGTTAAATATTAAAACAAATACCCTTTATGTCGAATTCCACTTAAACTCAGACAGGTTATGGGCCCAAATTAACGTTCTGTGCAAGAGAAATCGATATAACGATGAAAGATAACCAAAAAGAAACAATAAAAGGGCGTGTAAGAAAATGGTGGCTTCAAACACAACAGCATTTCCACAACTGGAAGGAGGAAATTTCTCACATTGGAAATTCAGGGTCGAGATTCTACTGGATAAAGAAGGAGTTAAAGAGGTTATAGAAATGGATCAGCGAAAAATAGAATCCATGACAACAGAACAGATGACCGAATTTGCCAAGAAGGACAAGAGAGCTAAATGTATCATCGTACAATGTGTCGCAGATAAATATCTGGAACATTTAAAAGATGCAAAATATACATTTGAGATGTGGGTAAAGTTAAAAACAATATTTGAAAGAAAAAGTCATCTTACCAAGCTATTTATAATGAAAAAGCTACTAAAATCGAAGTACACATCTGGAGACTTACAAGATCACTTCGTACAAGTAGAAATGATGCTCCGAGAACTAGAATCGTTAAGTATGAAACTAGATGATAGCGATAAAGCATGTTTCTTGCTATTAACCATGCCTGATAAATTTGACATAGTAATAACAGCTTTAGAAACAATGTCAGACGGTCTTTCATACGATTTTGTTAAAAATAGACTACTGGATGCTGAAATGAAGTTAAAGGAAAGCACAAATGATGAGGAAAATTATTCTTTCACAATGCACAACAAAAACTGTTACGAATGTGGAAAAACAGGATATTTTAAGAGGGATTGTCCAGAAAAAGGAAAAAGCGAGAAGTTAACTCGAAGAGGTCGAGGACGAGGAAGAGATAGAGGTAGAGGCGCTAATAGAGGTGTTCCGGGAGCAAATTACACAACTGAGGCAAATGAAAATATCTCATTCATTGCAACGGTGAACCCAATAAGTGCATTTTCTACATCCTCAAAACAAGAAATAAAGTTTATTTTAGATAGTGGTGCATCCGATCATTTAGTAAAAGAAAATGTGGAAAGATGGATGACCGATGTGGAATATTTACCAAACAAAATAAATATAAATGTCGCAAATAGAGAAAAACTAACAGCGGACAAGATTGGGAAATTAAGAATACAATCAGATGGAACAATAATTGGATTAAAGGCGTTAATTGTGAAAAATTTAGCAGAAAATTTATTATCGGATAAGAAGATTACTAAAGAGGGAAATACAGTCATTTTCAACAAAGATAGTACAGTAATAACTAATAATAAAAGATTCAAAGTAAAATTTGAAGTAAAACACAATATCTATACAGCAAATTTTCAAATGTGTGCCGACAGTACAAAAACCTCATACACAGCTAAAGTAGAAGATTTATGGCATAAACGGTTGGGACATCTAAACAGAAATTGCAACAGAAAATGCAAGCAAGGTAAAGCGAAGAGATTACCATTCAAAGATGTCAACGTGCCAAGGTCGAAGAGAAAGGGGGAATTATTACATACGGACATCGGAGGACCAGTGAAAATTCCAACACAAAGAGGTGAGAAATACTATCAAACAATAATAGACGATTATACACACTTCACTACTGTATATTTATTAAAAACGAAAGCAGATTCAACAGAAAATCTAATGCAATATGTTAGACAACTTTCTGCAGCAGGGTACAAATGCTCAAGAATACGTTCCGATTGTGGAGGAGAATTTAGTTCACATGTATTGACAAATTTCTGTAAACAAAAAGGAATACAAATGGAGTATACAATACCATATACTCAACAACAAAATGGCGTCAGTGAACGAGCCAACTTCACATTACTCAGCAGAGTGAGGACAATGTTTGCAGAAACAAATCTTCCAAAGTATCTATGGGGAGAAGCAATTCAATGTGTTGCTTATCAACTCAACAGATGTCCAACAAAGGCACTCCAAGGACAAATACCAGCAAAGCTGTATCACGGAAAGCTTGATCTAAACAGACTCAGGATTTTTGGATCAAGGGCGTGGGCGTACAAATTACCAATACCACAAGATAAACTGGAAACAAGAGCGGTAAAGTGTAGATTAGTTGGATACGGAAAAACGGGTTACAGGCTGTGGGAAGAGAAAACAGACAAAATAATCATATCAAGATGTTCAATTCGACGAAAGTGATATTGTTCATAAGTAAGAAAAAGAAGATAACAAGACAAAACTGTGGATAACAGAAGATGAAGAAAGAAACGAAAGAGAACAAAATGAAGACATCAGTGAAGAAAGAAAAAGCGAAAATGAAGACAATGAATCTGATGCAGAGACTCCAAATGAAGATCCAAAGCAAGGAAGCGGTAAAGTATACACAAAAACAAGGGAAGTTAAAATCCCTTTTAATTCAAAGACTATGAAATGTATACTGCATACTGTTACTACACAGGTGATCCTTTGAGATACAATGAGGCTGTCAATTCCGGAGAAGATTGGCAAGATGCAATCCAAAAGGAAATAGAAGCGTTGCAGCAACATGGTACATGGACGCCAGCAGATCTACCCAAGGGAGAAAAGACAGTAGATACCAGGTGGATATTCCGGACAAAGCAGGACGGGACCAGGAAAGCAGGATTGGTAGCAAAAGGATTCCAGGAGGAGTGTGACGAAAACGTGTACTATAATCCAAGCTCAATCTACACCATGGAGAGAAGGATGCACGAGCGCGCTTTCTCCCCGTAACTTTACCGAGTAGGCCCGAGTGGAGTACAAGGGAAGGGAGAACCGAAGTTTTAAGCGATCCTCGCAAACGCAAAGGTCTTCCGGCAAGAACGCCGTCGTAGACAGGTCCGCGGCACCTCGCTGTTTTAACTTTTTCGGTCAGACTTTTGGCCCTTTTTCAGGTCTTACAGGACAAGCGAGAAGTGTTAATTCACCAACCACAATCATTGGTTGTAGTTTTAATCATATTTTATACATATTAGGATGTGGCGTCACAAATTCGCTTTCATTGTTACAAATTTATTATTTTAAAATCAAGTTTTGATGAACTTTCATCGTTTAATTTTATCAGAAATGAACAACGTCGTCATGTCATAATAACTTTATCTTTAAATCAATTTATAACTTTATCAATTTTTTATTTAAAAATTAGAAAATTGAAAGCCAAAAAGTAAACTGGTTTTAGAATAATGAAATAAATGTCTAATTAGGAAAGGGATATTTAAATATGGGAAAAATAAACAAGTAATAAGTTTTTATGGCAAACATTTATTATTGTAATGAAATAAGGAAATTAATTTTCAAGATACTGGTAGATAGCAATAAATTTATTAATTTTCTTCATTATATATAATGTTTACGAATAATCTGTAAATTTGCTTAATTGATTTTCATTTAAAAAGAAGGTCGATGAAAACACACACTGAAAAGAAATCGTGTATTTAAATAATTAGAAAAGTTCCAATGATTTTGAAGTATATTAACATTTAAACAATCAAAAGCTAACCTATAACTTTAGGATTTTTAAAATTAAACGATGAAAGTTCATCAAAACTTGATTTTAAAATAATAAATTTGTAACAATGAAGGCGAATTTGTGACGCCACATCCTAATATGTATAAAATATGATTAAAACTACAACCAATGATTGTGGTTGGTGAAATAATACTTCTCGCTTGTCCTGTAAGACCTGAAAAAGGGCCAAAAGTCTGACCGAAAAAGTTAAAACAGCGAGGTGCCGCGGGCCTGTCTACGACGGCGTTCTTGCCGGAAAACCTTTGCGTTTGCGAGGATCGCTTAAAACTCCGGTTCTCCCTTCCCTTGTACTCCACTCGGGCCTACTCGGTAAAGTTACGGGGAGAAAGCGCTCTCGTGCATCCTTCCCTCCATGGTGTAGATTGAGCTTGGATTATAGTACAGTCCAGTTACACGTATCCCAACAATAAGGTTATTATTAATACATGCACTAAACGAAAAATGGACTATCAGACAGCTCGACATTCCAACTGCATTCTTGAATGGCTATCTAGATAAACCGGTCTACATAAAAACACCACAAGGATTAAAGAACACAAATGGTAATACTCTAAAATTAATCAAAAGTTTATATGGTTTAAAAACAGCACCTCGTAAGTGGAATGAAAGATTTCATTTATTCGTTGAGCAAAATGGACTAAAAAGATCAACAAGTGATTTTTGTTTATACCTTGGAGAAGAAGTAAAATTGCTAATATGGGTTGATGACATAGTCATTACTGGCGAAACATCAAAAGTTGAAAGATTCATATCGTTATTAAAACAAGAGTTTAATGCTAAAGACTTTGGAGAGTTAAACAATTTCCTTGGAATAAACATAAAACGAGATAAAAGCAGGATCACTATTGATCAAAAGGAATTTATAAATAAAATTCTACAAAAGTTTAATATGATGGAATGCAAAGGAAATAAGATACCAATGGAATGAAATTATCAAATGAAGGAAGACGAAGAAGTAAATGAAGAAGTACCATTCAGACAATTAATTGGTTCATTGTTATATCTCTCAACTGTCAGTAGACCAGATATTACATATGCAACCACATACTTCAGTCAATTTTTGAACAAACCCACCATGCAGTTATGGCATGCAGCAAAGGAAATTTTGAGATATCTACAGGAAACGAAGAATTTACAATTAATCTATGAGGCAAGCGATAACAAGCAACTAATAGCTTATGCCGATGCTGACTGGGAAAGTAATAGACTAGATAGGAAAAGCGTTACAGGAACAATAATCTACTATGGTAAAAATCCAATTTTATGGTCTACACGAAAACAAAGCGTAGTGGCTCTATCGACAGCAGAAGCTGAATATATTGCGTGCGCGAGTGTAACCTGTGATTTAATGTACTTACAAAGTGTTTTAAAAGATTTGACAGTAAACGATAACATTCCAGAAATGTACGTAGACAATCAAAGTGCAATAAGTATGATGCAACGCTATGAAAACAGTAAAAGATCTAGGCACATAGATATTAAGTTTCATTATGTGTAAGATATAGTTAACAAAAATCAACTTAAAGTCAAATATGTTGAAACTGATAAAAATGTGGCTGACCTATTTACAAAAGCTTTGGCAAGAACCAAATTTGAAATGTTCAGAAAATTTCTTAGATTATGTTAGTTTTTTGTACAAGTTAATATTTTAAATGTAATAATATAACTTGAGAAGGAGTGTCAGTAGTTACAGAAATGGATAATAGATGGGGCGAACGACGTAACTTACTTGCCGTGAAGTGAGTCGACAAGTGTGAGTCGAGTCAGGTTAAGTTAGTAAGAATAGTGAGAAACGTTGTAAATGTTGATTGTTAGCATAAAGTGCGTTAAATATTAAAACAAATACTCTTTATATCGAATTCCACTCAAACTCAGACATATCCATTAACCAGTAAGAACAAGATATTCATATGATACTGAAAAAGATGGTAAAATTGCAGCGTGAACATCATATTGATATGGAGAGTCTTTTGTGAGTATTTTGGCGTTGCAGTGTGCTTTTGAGTCGGTCGGGCAGTTCATGAAATGAGGCTGCAGACATTCGAAAATAGTTGAAAAACTTGGAATGATCTCTTCGTACTTCTCTAAAAAGAGATGTGAATGTTCCAACGTCATCTCTTCTTCGATTAATGGGATGTACCCAGTACCGACAATTCCTTCTTCGATTTAATCTGCGGCGTAGTAACAACCACAGTGCTGCTATTTGCTTTTTACTCATAATAAAATATTGCTTCTGTTAGATGCAGCACAAAGAGCGTGTTTACTTATTTTTAATAGAAACTAAACCGACAAAAACGAAAAAACGGAAAACCGTACGATGAAATACCGTCAAGTGTGAAAGAAAATCGTTCACGGAAAAAAACTGTACGGTTATTTGCCGTACCGTGAAAATAGTAAGTCGTTTTGATTTTAAAGACGTTAGGTGCTTATATTATGTTTTATATCTATTACTAGTTATAGTTGTTTGAATGTTTTAAGAAAAAAAAAGGTTCACAATAAGTTGTATGATAAATATTTAATTAAACCAATATTAAAATAATTGCCTTTTTTAGTTCTCGACCAAAATGGTCGAGAATCAGTATGCTTTTGAGTAATTTATTTTATTTTAGTAATATCGTCTATTTAAGAATTGTTGGTACTTTTGCCTATATTCTAATTAATTTGTATATCTGCTTTTTAATAATTAGTTTGTGACTGTTAAATTACACCTAAATAATTCTTTTTTTGTATTTTTGTTGTAGGGGTCGAAAATCAATTTAATACCGTTTAGTTCTCGACCACTACAGCAAATATAGTGAACAAGAACCAGTTTGATGTAATTTTTTATTCTCGACTGCACCAAGTTTTTCTTTCTATCTGTGGATATGCAGCAGGACTTACCTTTGTAGTCTCAGAATTTAAATTTTTGTTGCTTCAGTGGCACCAACAAACGATAACCAACAAAAAATGGGAAATCAAAGAAGACAATAAACCTTAAAACATAGAAAAGTATGCGAAAAATATTACGGTATAATGAGGAAAATTTAAAATTTGCTTTGAAAAAAATCAGAGAAAACAATCTAAAAGTAAGAGAAGCCAGCAGACGATTTAATGTTCCAAAAAGAACAACCATTGGTCGTTTGCGAGGAGGAGTACCAGACACTTTGAGAAAACCAGGGCCATCTCCATTATTAATAGTTGAAGGAGAAAATCGCATAAAAGATTGGGTAATTAATTTAGTAAAATGTGGGTTTCCTATAAAAAAGGAGATGTTAATCGACACGGTCCGTAAAATAACCACAATGCTGATCACAACGTGTTTAAAGATGGTACACCAAAACAGACTTGGTATTTGAATTTTTAAGGAGAAATCCCGAAATTAGCCTTAGAGAAGCAGAGAGTATTAATAAGGCCAGAGGATTAGTTACGGAAGTATCTATTCGAACATAGTTTGAAGAATTATTACAGTTTTTGCAGGATAATAATTACTTAAGCATACTTCAAGATCCCAAAAGAATATTTAATGGCGACGAATCGGTCTAAGTTCTACTATAAAGACTTTATTAATTCAAAATGAAGTAACTATTAATGATAATGAAACCGATTTTGAAAATGATATCCAAATGCCGGCTGAATGCTTATAACAATCTGAATCCTTGCAACTAACTGAACCCTTGCAACCAACTGAATATTTACAATCACCATAATTGTTGCAAAAAAAACAGAAGTCACTATCCTTTTATCAGGCATTTTACAATCACTTAATTTAGTCTGATCTTAACAATAAAATCAACAATTCAAACAAGAAGAAAACGGAAAAAAGGAGGGAAAAGTGGAGGGAATACTACAGAAAAATAAAGAAACAAAAGCATCAGAAAGCAATACAACTTCAAACAAAAAGAGAGGAGAGAAAGACAAGTAACGAAGAAAAGCTACAACGATTGACAAAACAAAACAAAAAAAAATACCCAAAGAAATTCTTTTTGTTAATTTTTTTCTTGTTAATGTACATTTTTTGTTAATGAAACTCAGGAGATTAATGTAACTTTATTAGTAAAAAAGAAATAACTTATTTTTTTGTTAATTTCTATTTGTTTGTTTAGTAATAAACGTATGCACATATTAAAATTATTCGTGTTTAATGTTTTCTCTAGTTGCATCCATTGTTCTAAATCTGTTTTCTTGGAAATTAGCCTGATTTGTGGTGGTCCAGAACTTCGTGCGATGGTAGAGAACTAGTGAAATTTTGATAAATCGTGTTGAAAGAAAGAAAAAAGCATAGCTGCACACTAATGGCAACTCATTGAGGAATCGTTGAAGTCTAAAGCTGCGTTTAGACTACGCGAAACATACTCGCGCAACTATTTCGCGAAACATGATTCGCATAGTGAACACGCCTTCTTCACCCCGAAACTCGTTGCGCGAAACAACCTCGCGGCGAGCCAGGGGTCTGTCGGTTTTTGAGTGCTAATCAAAGTGTTTCGCTTTACCTGATTCGCATAGTGTAAACGTCGTCGTTTGTCCTGAGGTAAGTTGAAACACGACCACCACTGCGTCAAATGACCCATACTTCACATATGCATTAAATTTAGCCAATAAACTCAAAACATATGATGCTCAAACACTTGCACACGTCAAAAGAGCCATTGCAAACACCTTGTTTAAGGCAGACATGGGAAGGATGTCATCTATGTCATCTTATGATAGCAATCTACACCCACAACGAGCATACAGGCCCTATATTATAGGGCATTACCTAGCACCTATACATTTGAGTCTGAAATATCCTCTGGACACACAAGTCCTGTATTTACTGACTTGCAACCAATGCGACAGGGGCAACTGTACGACATCCTAACTACACAGGATGACTAATTGAAGTAATATATGAAAATAAAATAAAATGCAATAAAACAATATGTAGATATTGTCATAAATGAATATAATAAAATATTTTTTGATAATACTTTAAAATACTTAATAAATTATTGTTTGTATCTTTACATATTCTTGAAGTGTTTCAATCAACGCATCACACACTTCCGGTATAATTCCCGATATTGTGCTTTTCGATATTTTAAATAGATATTGCAAACTGGTACACGAATCACCTGTTGCAAGAAACCGTAGTGTGACAGCCAACCTTTCCCTAACAGTAATTGCGTTTCTTAGCTGTGTGTCGATTCTTTCAATTTTTGGTCCAACAAGTGCTACAAGATATTCAAAATCTTCTGTGGTCATGCGGATGAAATTTCTAACAGTATCATCTATGGGTTCTACTGCAATTTCCTTCATTAGTTCATTACCATATTGGCATCGCCAACGAAACAATTCCTTCGTCCACCAGCGGCGACGTCGTCTTTTTTTATTTTTCTGATTTAAACATAATATCGCCATGACCGCGAACGTAGAAGCAGCACCCGTGTACCACAGACATGTTTGTCTCGCCCAAACTGGCGGCTCACCATCTTTCGTGCTTTCGTTTCGCTCTGTGTAAATGCATCAGATGAGACGACGATCAGTTAACTTATCTATATTCAAAGTTGCTTCATTTTGCCGCTAGAGGACTTTAAAAATAATAATTTCAATGAGTTTTTCTTAAATTACTCGAAAAATCTTCATCAGATTTTATTAATTTTTTGATCACGTCTTTACATCAGCTGGGCAAAGCTTTCCGTGGAACAAATTCGAATTTCACAACATACAAAGTGTTTAGCAACACTTTTACCGCAAGTGATTCATCCAAATCTTTTTAACCAGCCTGTATAATTATCTATCAATCCTTTTTCCGAATAGCCACATTCATTGAGAAACTATTTTCTCTCTAATAAAATTTCAGTTGGGCAAACGGTCTAAGCACAAAAAAAGATTTTCTAAATGCCTACAAGGCCTAATCGGTAAATTAAGGTAACATTAACAAAAGTCAAAGTACCAATCTCTTCACGGGATATGAAGATCTTCCAAGAAAACCACATGTTATAGGTTTGGAAGTAGTTTATTGCAAAAAATGTTGAAATTTTCGTCAGCATTTGTGAACGTTATCAGGGTTTAGCCCTTTTAGTCCGTATTATGCATATTCTACGGTAGAATCGAAGGAAATACAGAGGAAATCATGCTCCTGTAAACACATCAGCAAGATCAGTAAACTTTAATACACAAAACCTTGTGGTTTTGTGTATTGGGTATCATGAAATTAAAAATGCAACGAAAAGAGCAAACAGTAAAAATTTTGCACACTGTATTATTTTTGCTCTGATGATGCTCACAAATCCTGACAACATTTTGAGCAATAAACTACTTCCAATCCTCTAAAATGTGATTTTCTTGAAAGAGCTGCATATCCTGCGAAAAAATTACTACTTTGAACTGGGCTAATGTTACCTTAACTTACAGATTTGAACTTGCAGGGAGTTAGAAAATGCTTTTTGTGGCTAAACCGGTTGCCCAACTGAAATTTCATAAGAGAGGAAATAATGTCTGAACTAATGTAGCTATTCAGAAAAAGAATTGATAGAAAATTATACAGGGTGGTTAAATAGATTTGGATGGATAGCTTGTGGTGAGAGTGTTTGTAAACGCCCTGTATATTTGGAAATTCGAATTTATTCCACAGAAAGCTGTAGTCAGCTGATATAAAGACATGGTCAAAAAATGAATAAAATCTAATACAAATTTTTCGAGTAATTTAAGAAAAACTCACGGAAAATATTATTTTTAAAGCCTTCTAGCGGCGAAACGAAGCAAGTTTGGATGTAGATAACATTGTACACGCATTTCGGAGACAGCCGAAACTGTTAACTGGTCTAGAACCAGTATATTAACCCTATATTATAGCATTTGATTGTATTGCCCCTTTTTAGTCTAAAGAGGTGATATCACCCCCTACAGTCTCCGTGGTCCTTCCAGGTGTACTTATTTCTTATGAATGAAATATAGTACAGGAAAGCTTACAGAGGAAAATAGTTTGCCTTGCGATTTACATATAGAAAAAGAAAGCGAAAAAAATTATAAAGTCATAAGTAAATCTATTAACTTGTTCGACAACGTAGCCATTGTTTATAACATTTGTAAAATGTATACCCCTGCAAACTATACATTCCTGTGTATCAAAAGAGTTGCAACATTATTCAAAGTAAAGTATGACTAGTGTACACTAGATATTATCGTCGCCTGAATATAGAACTATACTATGTCCAAAAACTAAATTTTTCAGCAAACGATTTTTTGTTTTTTAGGTTTATTATATTTAAGTATTTTAAGCTACAAAACCTTAATTGAAGAGGAGGAGAAACTGAGCGCTGAAACTTATAATACTTCTGCACGCAACGAAGCGCACTATTAGCTATCATTTACTGACCAAAACCGATTTTAAGAAAATATGGACTTACACTGGTTCTGCATTCAAGCGACATTCAAGCGATTAATATACATGTTACTGACCGTATATGAAAGGACCATATGCGTACGCTCTAGGCCGAATGTATATTTCCTAAATGTCGCAGACCGTACATAAATAACTTGGTTCATGTAAGGACTAGACCTAAAGGCCTGGTTACACAGTGCGAGCTAGCGTGCGAGGTGGCCTAAGTCACTTACTGCAGTGCAGCCACTCGCACCGTGTGACCGCATTATACAAGTTAAGGTTGGTTCTCACTATACGTTCCGTTTACTTTCCATATCCGAGCCATTCCGTTTACACACAATGTTTTAGATTGTCTAGCAAATTAACGTGTTCACATTTTCTGTTCCGTTTTCCACTCAAAAAAGTACCTGAAGAACGTATCAACCGCTTTTCTCTAATTTCAAAAATAAACGAAATACGAGCAATTTTCGAAAACCTCAAAATTTGACTTTTTGGCTGTTACTCAAAAACAAAAGAAGATAGAGGGTTGTTGTTTGCGCCATTGAGTTTTTCTCGAAAAAAGAGACCGAGACATGGTACCTATTTTTTTTGTATCTCTTATAGTTTCTGAGATAGCCTATAATAACACCCAAATTTGCCCACCCTGTACATTATAATAATGTCATTCATATTGTGTTGAAATGTCAATGTCTCCAAAACGTCTCCTGTAGTATGGAACATGGTAGGGAAACGGTATGGAAATGGAACGTAAAGTGTGTACACGTCCATTGATTTACAGCTAAGAATATTTTTATGGAAGTGTATGGAAGGGAAACGGAACGTATAGTGAGAACCAACCTTTACTGTCATGTACGAGTCGGTCAGTACCTCGTATCCGAGTTACTACATTTCTTATTTTGAGTTTATATCACGATCTAGAATTTTCAAATGAAGGAAAGCGTTCGGGTATGTTCGGGCGCTCGGCTTGGTGGAAAACGCTCCGATTGGTCCGACCCGCGGCCAATGCGCGCGCTGCTCCTTAGGGACCGCCATGCTTCGCGGCGTTGTCCCGCCTCATATTTTTCGTCTCGTTTCCACACCTTGTTTTGGCTCTTCGCCCAATAATATATCATTTATTTCTTTAAATCATTTAATTTATTGAATTCTCCTGTAAGTTTCAACACAGAAACCATCTTGTTCGATTTTATTATTCAAAATAGTTAACAATAAATAAATGATAGAGCACAACTTTTCAAATTATCACTTTGACAGATCAGATGTTTCATATTGATTCTCAGATCGTAGTTTATTAAAATAATTCTATCGAATTCACCTACAGATAAATGCAATTTAACGATTATATCGAAGTAATATTGTAATGGTACTATATTTTAGCTTATCGAAGTGAATAATTCAGATTAGCATATTTTACTTCAATAATTCATTAGTACTATCCATATAATGTAAAGCTCAATGCAATTGTTGAACAAATCACATACGGAAAGCTCTTCAACCCGAAATAAACTCATGACTAAAATTTTCTTGGTAAATTCCATAGAACAAAAGGTTCTTAACGACCCAATTTATATTCCTCAATACCTCGTAACATCCATTATTTGGAATCTAAGTTTCAATAACTAACTTATTTATTGCTCATTATGTACCTGTTACGAACGAAGGTTATGTCATCGAAAACCAATTTATAAATTAATTTTCCACTTTGAGAGGCTAAAACATAATATTATTACAATATTATTTCAAAATAAATTTTAAATTATATTTACCTTGGAGGTGAATAAAGTCTTGATAAAATAATTGAGCGATTATCTTAAGTAAACCGCGACTTAAAATTCATTATGGAACATCTGATGGTCTGTCAATGTAAAGAATTAAAAACTAGCACGTAGGCATACATACATACTTCTACTTCATTATTGAATGCTTTTAATAATAAAATTTTGAAGTACATACTAGGACAAAATCACATGCAGAAGATCAATAAATAACTTTAAAACTCTCACTTAACAATTACCTATTTATTGATACGAAGTATTCAAATAATCAGATTTATTTTTTATTCGAACAAGACTTTAAATAAGTTATTACGTATTTAAATAAACTGATTTACTTTTTATTCCAACAAGACGTGTTGTGATGTGTAAATCATGAGTGAATTAAAAAAACTGGAAAGTTTAAGGAAAGAAATTATATCGCTTAAGTAATTAATTCCCTCTGTTGATGAAAGACGCGAAGTACGGTGTGGGGAACGTGAGAGGGAAGGCGTCGCGACGCGGGCGGTGCATAAGGAGCGGCGCGCGCCGCACAGTGGTTTAGAAGCGGCAAAAAGTCCATTTTCTCAACTTTCTGGTATGGAAATATGGTTCTGGTCATAACATTAGAAATGTCTTACAATGATAAAACAGTAAAAATAATCGTTGTTTCTCATGTTGTTTACGAATAAATCCAAGACAAAGTATGGGTAACGAAATCGTAGCAAACCACGTGAAATTCATTATACGTTTTACATTAATATTAAATTAAATCCGGAGTAGATATGAAAATAAAATCTATTTTACGTGAAAGTAGGACATTTTTATAATGTATAGATCGATTTAAATCATATATAACGTGTAAGCGCAAGCCATGTTTTCGATTTCAATAAACACCTAAAAAAGGTTAGAATTTTTTATTTGTGCAGTGAAAAACTTTTGAGCTCCGCGCTGCTCCGTCCAATGGCTACCACTTGGTGTTAGTTTACATCAAACTCGATCCAATAAAGTGAATTTCAGCTGCCCATGTCTGCCACCCCGATAACCAGATGTAATTGAAGTGGTAGGTGCTCATAGTTAAGTTTTATTGATATAAAATATGCAAATGTCTATGAAGTGCGGAAAATCTCAGATTCTTTTGATCAAAATAAGTCGATTTAACATAAGTTATCTATGTACAAACTATCTTCGTTTCGCCGCTAGAGGACTTCAAAGTTAGGAAAATAAATTGATTTCTGTCTTTTAATTCGAAAACGCGTTAATCGATTTGAACCATTTTTTATGAGTGAGTTTCTACATCTAAGTTAAGATAAACGATATTGGTCTCAGATATTTCAATAAACGCCTAAAAAAGGTTAGAGCTTTTTATTAGTGCAGTGAAGAACTGTTGAGCTCCACGCTGCTCCGTCCAATGGCTACCACTTGGTGTTAGCTTACATCAAACTCGATCCAATAAAGTGAATTTCAGCTGCCCCCATCTGCCACCCCGATAACCAGATGTAATTGAAGTGGTAGGTGCTCATAGGTAGGTTTTATTGACATAAAATATGCAAATTTCTGTGAAGCGCGGAAAACCTCGGATTCTATTGATCAAAATAAGTCGATTTAACATAAGTTATCTATATACAAAGTTGCTTCGTTTCGCCGCTAGAGGACTTCAAAGTTGGAAAGATAAATTGATTTATGTATTTTAATTCGAAAACGCATTAATCGATTTGAACCATTTTTTATGAGTGAGTTTCTACATCTAATTGACATCTTTTTATAGTTTGCGATCTGATTTTAGAAACTTAGAAGTGACCGAAAGACGATATTGGTCTCAAATATTGCCGCATTTTTTTAATCCGCCATAGCATAATTATGTTAATAACGTTTATGGGCAGCACATTTAATCCTAAACCTTTTTTGTTTCTTATAAAATTCAATCGTTCCTTATGACGATGCTCTTCCAAAGAATTTGCAGTTGTCTGATAGAGTTCTAAGTTTTTTTAATATTAGCAATTTATCGTCCATCGGTTGATTTAAAACATTTAATCGAAAGGCCAAATTTTTCAACTTACTGGCATGTGCTATTATATCATTACGTCTCTCATATTCCAGATTTAAAAGCTACTGTAAGAGAACATACTTTTACGCATCATTGTGTATTTTGCAGAATTTTTATACATTTCATGAGCTGTTTACAGTTTATTATATATACCAAAAGTTTCCTATGTGTTGTATTTGTAACTTTGCTTTGCGCCTTAGTCTCCTTTTCTATTATTTTTTTATTTTCCTTGGTTATTTTCTTTTAAATTCATCTTCCATCTACAATGTTATCCTAATCGTGTAACTTGAATAAGATTAATTATTTTTTCCGTTTGCCGTCACCTTTTTGTTTCGCCTCAATTTTATTCCGTTTTTCAAAAGCCTTTTTTTCTTATCCTCTTACGATTAGGAACCTTCTTTTAAGAAAACTTCAGTTAGTGTTTTCTTAATTCATGACATTTGTGATAATTAAATGAATTTATTATTATTATTATCTATTTGTTATTATTGTTCAAATTAATATTTATTATATAGGGTGGTCCGTAACTAATGGGACACAGAGTAACAGTGAATTCCTCAGGTCAAAACATTAGTTTTAGCCAAATTTATCTTTATGAAATTCCTAATAATAACAAAGATACAGCCGATTCAAGTTGACATTCTATTTTCGTTTTTCTTTAATAATTTCTTTTACTTTTGCAATATCTTTATGAAAATTGGTAGAACGCCTAATTGTAAGATGGGAAATACTAATTTGATATCAGTTTTTGCCAAGATTGCAGAGGGCGCTTTCTATCTCAAATAATTATCTTGAATCTCTTATACTTTTTTTTATTGGTTAGATTTTTATAAATTTTATAGTTAAGGAAGACTTATTAATCATTTCTACGCAAATTTGGTATACTTATGAAATCTCGCTAAAGTTGACCATTTCTGAAAAAATCACTGTTAATGCACAACGTGCAAAATTTTAATTAATTTGGTTAAGTATGTAAGCCATGGTTAAGAATAAAAAAAATGAAATTGACAGTTTATGGTTAGCCATTACCGTGTAACATGCCTCGACACAACTTTTTTAGTAATACAGAAATGCGTGATATGCTGTGCATTTACGCACAAGAAAAGTTTAATGGACGGAAAGCGTCTCGTAGATACCTTTTACAATATCCAACCAGAAGACAGCCAAATCACAAATTATTTAAAAGTTTGTATGATAGCATAGGCGAAACTGGTTCGTTTCGTCCTAAGCGTGATACAGGACGGCCAAAGGCTATTACTGCTGCGACAGAAGATGAAATTTTGGAACGTGTTACTGATAATGCTTCAATAAGCGTGAGACGACTATCAGCTGCATCTGGAATAAGCAAGGCATCTATTTTACGAATATTACACAGCGAAAAACTGCATCCTTACCATTTCACACTCGTTCAGCACTTATTACCTGCTGATTTGAGAGCTAGATTGGAGTTCGCCCATTTTATTAAAAATAAGCAAAGTAGAGATCCTGCGTTCATAGGTAAAATTTTATTTACTGATGAGGCAACATTTACTCGTCACGGTACATTTAACTATAGAAATTGTCATGCATGGGAAAGTGAAAATCCCCATTTAACCAGGCAAAGACACTTTCAACACCAATTTAAAATTAACGTTTGGTGCGGAATAATTGGCAACTATATCTTAGGTCCATACGAGTTACCAAATAATTTGGACGGCAACGGTTACTTAAATTTCTTACAAACAGGACTAATCGATATGTTGGATGATGTACCAGTAGGAATTCGGGCAGACATGTGGTCTATGCATGATGGAGCACCATCACATTTTTCTAGAGCAGTGAGAGATTATCTCAATCTAAATTTTCATCAACAATGGATTGGCCGAGGTAGTCAGTATGCTTGGCCACCACGTAGTCCGGATTGTAATCCTTTAGATTTTTTTGTATGGGGATTTGCCAAATCAATAGTTTATAAAAGCGAAATTACGTCTCGTGCTGATTTATGGCGAAAAATTGTACACGCAGTGGACATCATTAGAGATGAAAGAATATTGTTTAATGTTAGAAGATCGTTTTTTAAGCGAATAAAAAAATGTATAACTGCTAATGGTGGCCATTTTGAGCAGTTTCTATAAATTGGTTCTGTGTTCTTTATTAATTTGCATACTTTTATTGTTTTTGTATATTGTTTATAGTACAAGTTAATATTAAAATGGTTTAAAATAAATATTAAAGTTTTTACATACGTTTTTCTACATAAGAAGTATTGTATTAACCAGTGGTAACATGCACTTCATTTTTCTTCAACGGCAATAATAAATAAAAAATAAATTATATACGCAATTGATTAATCTACTTTAAATGTTGCTTGTTGTACTTATAAGACGAATTATCCCAAAAATTAGTTTAAGTTTTAAACTTAGTAGGTTAACTTTAGCGAAAGTCTTTAAAGATAAATGATTGGAAAAAATGAAAATAGAATACTAACTTCAAATGTCTTTATTTTTGCTATTAATAGTAATTCCATAAATATGTCGAGGCATGTTATACGGTAATGGCTAACCATAAACTGTCAATTTCACCTACTTAACCAAATTAATTAAAATTTTGCACGTTGTGCATTAACAGTGATTTTTTCAGAAATGGTCAACTTTAGCGAGATTTCATAAGTATACCAAATTTGCGTGGAAATGATTAATAAGTCTTCCTTAACTATAAAATTTATAAAAATCTAACCAATAAAAAAAGTATAAGAGATTCAAGATAATTATTTGAGATAGAAAGCGCCCTCTGCAACTTGGCAAAAACTGATATCAAATTAGTATTTCCCATCTTACAATTAAGCTTTCTACCAATTTTCATAAAGATATTGCAAAAGTAAAAGAAATTATTAAAGAAAAACGAAAATAGAATGTCAACTTTAATCGGCTGTATCTTTGTTATTATTAGGAATTTCATAAAGATAAATTTGGCTAATACTAATGTTTTGACCTGAGGAATTCACTGTTACTCTGTGTCCCATTAGTTACGGACCAACCTGTATATATCTAAATTGTTATTAATAATTTATTTCGTTTTAAGAAATACTTTTATTATAATAAATACACAAAAAGAAGTATAGTAGAAAATGTAGTCAGTTTTATTATCAAAATGTTTTATGTATTGAATGATTCAATAAATATCTTCAAAGTCGGAGTTTTCGCATGATTTTTGTATCTGTTATTGAGGATTAATACGCCTACACGCATTTTTAGGGTATAGCCAGCAACAAACTCTCAAATGAGAATGTTAGAAAATTACAACCGATAGTACTTTATGCGTTATAGCCGCATATGTTGAGTCAGTTAAATCTTATACCAGAAACAAGTAAATGGAAATGGACTCAAAGAGGAGTATATTACACCCCCGATGGAACTTTCCCCACATTAAATCGCCATTTATTATGAAAAAACTAAACATATCTTCAAATAAGGTACCACATTCGGTTATCCGATTTTATTTAAATTTAATATCTGAACCCTTTTCATGATTATAAAGGGCTATACAACGTTTTGTCCATTTATTGCAAGTTAAAGTACTAGTTTATATGAAAAACAGTGAATGAGTTCAGGTAAAGTACCACTTCCGGTTGACGAATTTGATTGAAAAATTGACATGAGTCTCTCAATAGTGTCTATCAACTCCATATGCAATTTCGTCCATATATAAGGTTCGTATCAAAAGTTACAGACTTTTTTCCGCAAACATGCATATTTGAACCACTGTGCGCCGCCTCCTGGTGCGAGGCGGAGCCTAGAGTTTTCTACCAAGCCGAGGGGACTCGAAGGCCTCGATTCTATCATTTGAACATCTACCAAATAAACCGGTCGCGTCGCTAGTCTCGAGATAACCAACTCCAATTATGACGTCGCGTGGGAGTTAGTGCGTACGCGTTACGACAACTCCCGAGTACTAGTACAAAATCATGTTAAGGCCTTGTTCGAAATAGAAAAAATTACGCCAGAAAATTCGCACTCGATTCGTAAGTTCATCGATAACATTGGAAAACACCCTGCGAGCCCTCACGTCTCTAAATCAACCCACGGGTAATTGGAATACGTTAATAATTTACCTTGCAACAACAAAAATGGATAGCGATTCCAATCGGGAATGGGAGCAGCGTAAAATCGCAGTTGCACAACCTAGCCTAGAGTATCTTTTAGACGTATTGAAACAACGCGCGGATTTATTAGAAACATTGGATCGTGGATCGAATCACCGGGTTGAGTCTAATCGTACTAAATCATTTCTCGTTGCTAAAGATTCGAATTCGAAAAATTGCGCTCTGTGCAAAGGTGACCATTATCTACAAGAATGTCCTAATTTTGCGACACTCACCGTAGAGGGCCGTCTTGATCAGATTAAACGATTAAAATTTTGTATTAATTGCCTTCGTCCGGGCCATTTCCTGCAACAATGTCGTTCAAGTTCGTGTAAAAAATGTAAGGAGCGGCATCATACCCTCTTGCACTTCGAACGTAGTAACCCGGATACGCAGCCCCAAGCATCCACATCGACGCAATCGCACATCAACCTTTCATCGCAAACACACGCTCATTCAAACGTTCTCTTATCGACAGTCATTATACACGCATACGATAAACATAACAAGAAGCATTCCCTTCGCGCACTACTGGATCCAGGTAGTCAAAGTAGTTTTATTACGGAGGAAGCTCGTAGGCGGCTACTATTATCTGAAACAAAAGAACGCATTAGTATTGCTAGTATAAATCAAACTGGTTTTATTACGGAGGAAGCTCGTAGGCGGCTACTATTATCTGAAACAAAAGAACGCATTAGTATTGCTAGTATAAATCAAACTGGTTTTATTACGGAGGAAGCTCGTAGGCGGCTACTATTATCTGAAACAAAAGAACGCATTAGTATTGCTAGTACAAATCAAACTCAATCGACGATCACCGGTGCGTGCTTTGAGACGGGCTAGTTTGTATACTAATTCAAATGTATTTCTTTATAAAGAACGGATACAAAATCGAAAGACCGCCGAAGAAACCATTTCAAAACCGCATTCGGTTACCGAACCAAATCGGGAAAAACCGGAAAAAAGTTCTCCCGGCGAATTCGATATTGAAAAATTAATAAAAGATAACTAGAAATTAAAAAGAGACCTTGAAATTATGAATCGAGAATTTTTAAGTTTACAAAGAAATAATGATATTTTGAAATTGGAATCATCACAAAGGAAGACAGTCAGAAACGGCTCTTAAAAACCTTGAAGAAACCGAAGATAAATTGCTTGAAACTTCGGCAGATTTAGACAAAAAAGAAAAAGAATTGGAAGAAATTTTGAGAAAATACCAATTATGTAAAAAAGTGGAACATTTTCATCAAAAATATTATGAAGATAGAATGAAATTATTTCCCACAGTTTTATCTTCTGTCGACAGCCTTTCCCCCCAAATAGGAACAAAAAATCTTTTAAGTGCGCGAAGTGAACCTAATATTCATGAAAAAACTAAGGAAGTAACTCAAATTTGCGGTGTTAGAGTTTCATCGGTACCAAATATTCATTTATGAGCTCACAGACCTCAACTGAAAGAAATTAGCTATGATTTACATCATCTTACGATATTATTATCGCGAGGTTCAATAAGAAGTACGCAAGCGGAACGTTTCGATATGAGACCATTAGACCAACAACTTGAATGTTGCATACAAGAAAAACAAATAGCTATTGAAAAAGCAGAAAAACTCAAAGCTGAAAAAGTCGCTGTCGAACAAGAACTAAACAAAAAAAACAGAAATGCGAGACGAGAGGGCAAACCATCGTTTAGCTTTTGAAAATTTTGAAAGATAACAAAAAGAAGAGTTCGAGAAAATGTGTATTTTATATGCCGATAATGACATATTAAAAAGCACAAACGAGGAACTGAAACTGGAAAAAACCGAAATTAAGAAAACATACGACCATTTAAAAACTCAATTAGAAGAACTGCAACTTAAATATCATAAATTAGAAAAAGAGAACGAAGAAAATAAACAACAAAAGAGAAAATTAGCAAATCAACTAAAAGCCGCAAAGCAAATTGAAACCGATTACAACACATTAAGAACTCAATTCGAAAGTTTAAAAATTAAATCGGAAAATGACGATAGTACTTTAAAGAAAGAAAACGAAGTTTTCAAAAAGGAAAATGAAGACGTAAAACACAAAATGAAGATTTAAAGAAAGTAAATAAAGACTTAAAAAAAGGAAATAAAAATTTAAAAAAAGATAATGACGATTTACAGAAACAGTATGAAAATTTAATTAAAGAAAATACGTTAATGGAACATGAAATACAAAATGCACGGAGATTGGAAACGAATTATAGGTCATTAAGTGAAAAATATGAAGACTTGAAGAAACAATCAAAAGATAGATATCATTCGTTAGAGTTAAGGTATCGAGATTTGAAAAAAGAAAATACCAAAATGGAGGAAGAACTAATGACAACATCCAAGAAGAAAATGACAAAATCAAAGAAGAAAATGAAAATCTTAAAAGAGAAAATAAAGCAATCAAAAATGAAAACAATGAATTGTTACAAAAATTACATCATAATGAAGATATTGAAAATAAATATAACACCTTGAAAAAGACTTATGATGACCTAATAAAGTCAGGTTTGGAAGGTGCGAGTAATACCGAATATGAAAGAGTGAAAAGAGAAAATGAAGATATGTTACAAAAACTAACTCGAGCAAAAAAGATAGAAACCGATTTTAACATCCTTCAGAAAAGTTACGATGATTTAAGAACTATAAACGATGGCAACGCGGAACACATGTTTTAGAAGACCGTATAATTCAAGTGAAGACTACTCTGGCCGAAAGAAATTCAACAATAACTCATTTACAAACCGAAAATGCAACTTTACATGATAAAATTAATACTTCGAAAATTTCCGAAAGTTACACAATTACAAGCAAAATTCTTCAAGTTGAAGAAGAAAATTCTACACTGAAACAAAGATTAGAAATGAGTAATTCAGCTGTTGAAGCAAAAACAGTGTTAATAGTCAACTTAGAAAGAGAAAAAGCTGAACTTTATGCTGCATTAAACGATTCGTAGAGAAAACTAAAATCGAATAATCGAAAACTGAAGCACCTCGAGAGTACTGACTCAACTAAGCAAAGTAAAATTGGCGAACTAGAACGAGATAACCATGCCGATAATGACATATTAAAAAGTACAAACGAGGAACTGAAACTGGAAAAAACCGAAATTAAGAAAACATACGACCATTTAAAAACTCAATTAGAAGAACTGCAACTCTTAATATGTAATGAGATCTGAACAAGAAACACAATAAATACTTAGTAACTAATGGAACAAACGAGAGTAATAATAAATATTTCAAAAAAAAAAGACAACAAGAATACCACTCAGTTAAGTTATAACTGTCCTAATTGCTTTTTGAGATTAGTAATTTCTTGCGTCTGTAGGTTAGCTAATGCTGTCGTTTTTTGATAGTTGTCTGTAACTTTTGCATATTCTTCTTCTAATCTATCAAATTCCGCCTGCAATAAATGACAATATTATTATTTACAATCAAATAATTTTAAAATTATAACCAAAATCTTTATAATAATTTTATATACTTACACATTTAGCATTGAAAACAACACGATGTTCTACTCGCTCTAATTCTAATCGTTCCAAGTCTTGTTGCAGTTTTGCGTTAATTACGTTAAAATTTCTTAATTGTTCATCTTTGGCTTCTATTTGCAAGACATAATACCTCTCTTGTGCGGAGCTTTCAGGTGTAGAAAACTGTTGGCATTCTAGGTTTAAAATTCTTGCACCTAACGCTTTGTTTTCTTCTTTCTTTTCAAAATTTTAAAATAGAAAATGAAATAAAGTTCATTACCCTGTCCCCTTTGAGAGTCCTGCGCAACCCTCCTTCTTGCTTTCCACGATTCCATCGCGGTCGCACCGCTAGTAGATGGTTCGCAAACGCATCTTTCTTGCAATCGTCGCAATTCCCTTTTGGTAGTATGAAGCTCCATGTGTAATCTGCGATTCTCCTTATCTTCAAATTCTCGAGCTTCCGCTTCAGCTTCATTCGAAGCTCTTAATTTATCACTTAATCGCTTATTTTCTGCTCATAACTTAACAAGTTCCGTTGAGTGTATTATTTTCAACTCGCCCATAGCTTCTTTCATCTAATCGTTTTCTATTTGTAAATTTCTCAATAACTTCGATCTAAAATCGTTATCAAATGCTTGTTCATTCCGTCGTTGTACTTCTTGTACTAGCTCTTGAATACGTGTTTCACTTGCTTCCTTTTGGAGTTGAAGTTTACTTTGCAACTCGGAATTGTGTAATTGAAGTTCTTTTAATACCTTTGATTTTCCTTCGGAGTTTTCAATTAAGGTTTCTATTTGGGCGGTTAACTTATGGTTATCTCGTTCTAGTTCGTCAATTTTACTTTGCTTAGTTGAGTCAGTACTCTCGAGGTGCTTCAGTTTTCGATTATTCGATTTTAGTTTTCTCTACGAATCGTTTAATGCAGCATAAAGTTCAGCTTTTTCTCTTTCTAAGTTGACTATTAACACTGTTTTTGCTTCAACAGCTGAATTACTCATTTCTAATCTTTGTTTCAGTGTAGAATTTTCTTCTTCAACTTGAAGAATTTTGCTTGTAATTGTGTAACTTTCGGAAATTTTCGAAGTATTAATTTTATCATGTAAAGTTGCATTTTCGGTTTGTAAATGAGTTATTGTTGAATTTCTTTCGGCCAGAGTAGTCTTCACTTGAATTATACGGGCTTCTAAAACATGTGTTCCGCGTTGCCATCGTTTATAGTTCTTAAATCATCGAAACTTTTCTGAAGGATGTTAAAATCGGTTTCTATCTTTTTTGCTCGAGTTAGTTTTTGTAACATATCTTCATTTTCTCTTTTCACTCTTTCATATTCGGTATTACTCGCACCTTCCAAACCTGACTTTATTAGGTCATCATAAGTCTTTTTCAAGGTGTTATATTTATTTTCAATATCTTCATTATGATGTAATTTTTGTAACAATTCATTGTTTTCATTTTTGATTGCTTTATTTTCTCTTTTAAGATTTTCATTTTCTTCTTTGATTTTGTCATTTTCTTCTTGGATGTTGTCATTAGTTCTTCCTCCATTTTGGTATTTTCTTTTTTCAAATCTCGATACCTTAACTCTAACGAATGATATCTATCTTTTGATTGTTTCTTCAAGTCTTCATATTTTTCACTTAATGACCTATAATTCGTTTCCAATCTCCGTGCATTTTGTATTTCATGTTCCATTAACGTATTTTCTTTAATTAAATTTTCATACTGTTTCTGTAAATCGTCATTATCTTTTTTTAAATTTTTATTTCCTTTTTTTAAGTCTTTATTTACTTTCTTTAAATCTTCATTTTGTGTTTTACGTCTTCATTTTCCTTTTTGAAAACTTCGTTTTCTTTCTTTAAAGTACTATCGTCATTTTCCGATTTAATTTTTAAACTTTCGAATTGAGTTCTTAATGTGTTGTAATCGGTTTCAATTTGCTTTGCGGCTTTTAGTTGATTTGCTAATTTTCTCTTTTGTTGTTTATTTTCTTCGTTCTCTTTTTCTAATTTATGATATTTAAGTTGCAGTTCTTCTAATTGAGTTTTTAAATGGTCGTATGTTTTCTTAATTTCGGTTTTTTCCAGTTTCAGTTCCTCGTTTGTGCTTTTTAATATGTCATTATCGGCATATAAAATACACATTTTCTCGAACTCTTCTTTTTGTTATCTTTCAAAATTTTCAAAAGCTAAACGATGGTTTGCCCTCTCGTCTCGCATTTCTGTTTTTTTTGTTTAGTTCTTGTTCGACAGCGACTTTTTCAGCTTTGAGTTTTTCTGCTTTTTCAATAGCTATTTGTTTTTCTTGTATGCAACATTCAAGTTGTTGGTCTAATGGTCTCATATCGAAACGTTCCGCTTGCGTACTTCTTATTGAACCTCGCGATAATAATATCGTAAGATGATGTAAATCATAGCTAATTTCTTTCAGTTGAGGTCTGTGAGCTCATAAATGAATATTTGGTACCGATGAAACTCTAACACCGCCAATTTGAGTTACTTTCTTAGTTTTTTCATGAATATTAGGTTCACTTCGCGCACTTAAAAGATTTTTTGTTCCTATTTGGGGGAAAAGGCTGTCGACAGAAGATAAAACTGTGGGAAATAATTTCATTCTATCTTCATAATATTTTTGATGAAAATGTTCCACTTTTTTACATAATTGGTATTTTCTCAAAATTTCTTCCAATTCTTTTTCTTTTTTGTCTAAATCTGCCGAAGTTTCAAGCAATTTATCTTCGGTTTCTTCAAGGTTTTTAAGAGCCGTTTCTGACTCAGTCTTCCTTTGTGATGATTCCAATTTCAAAATATCATTATTTCTTTGTAAACTTAAAAATTCTCGATTCATAATTCAAGGTCTCTTTTTAATTTCTAGTTATCTTTTATTAATTTTTCAATATCGAATTCGCCGGGAGAACTTTTTTCCGGTTTTTCCCGATTTGGTTCGGTAACCGAATGCGGTTTTGAAATGGTTTCTTCGGCGGTCTTTCGATTTTGTATCCGTTCTTTATAAAGAAATACAATTTAACACTTGGCATGCGGGCAACGTATTTTTAAGTTTTTTGCAATCTGTCACTGGAGCGCGGGTCACGTAAATATACCTTTTCGTAGATTTGTTGTTTAATCGGTTTGCATAGAAACGCCCGCTGCACGCGTAAGTTGGCGACGAATTATACCCGCATGCCAAGTGTTAATTAGCATACAAAAATAATATGATTTTTTTATTAAGTTGTTTATAATATACAGGGTGAGTCTGGATAAGCGCCTTTAGAGATTTTACAAAAGTTGTTAGAGAAGTTTAATAGGACGTGCAATGTTCTACATTGTCAAACAAAAAGGACTTATACAGGGTGTTCCATAGCAGAGTAACAACATAAACGAATGTTTTTTATGCTAAAACGCTATGCTTATTGTGAGCGTTAGATAGTACTTTGAAAAACAAACATTTTGGTATAACATAATGCTTATCAAAAATTAATAGTTTTAGAAAAAACCGCATTCGCAATTGGACTTCCTTGAGAATAAGCAGGACGTTTACTTCTGAATTCATTTTTTGAATAACAAAAATCGGCTCTGATCGAAACTCATCGATACCGTGAAATAATTAATAAAAATTTAAGTAAGCACAGCCTGCGTAGATTCAAATTAGCATTCAATTTACTCATGTTCAGGGAATTGCAAATGGTATTTTCCCTAAAGAGATTAGTTTCTGATAAGGATTATGTTACATCAAAATGCTTGTTTTTCAAAGTACTATGTAATACGCTTACACTAAACATACCGTATGATAACAAAAAATATTCAATTATGTTACTGTTCCATCATGTAACACCCTGTATAAATGTTTTTTGGTTAATAAAGTAGAACGTTGCACACCCTGTTGGAGTTCTATAACAATTTTTGTAAAATCTCTAATGATTTCGAAGTTACAGAGGAGGGGGGCCGCTTATCCAGAGTCAGCCTGTATATTGTGTCTGGTGTCAGATAAGGACCTGTAATGGTTCAAACACCAAATTCTCCTTAATTAAATACAATACCATACACCTGACTTGTGAACTTGTGACCAATTTTACAATGGCAAATAGTTCGACAAATGTGTTGCATCACGAAATCGATTGAATTTGTACAAAATACGCCCTAAGTCGAGTATAATTTAGTCATTTTTTGATGAAATGACGGTCGATTCCGCAAAATGTAAACAATGTGGTAAAAGCTTTTGACGGAAAGGAGGTGGGACTACATCGCTAAAACTTCATCATAAATCACAGTGATAAGTACGAAGACCTTTTGCTACTGGAAAAAGATAACCAACAAAATAAACCACAAACAGCCAAGCAGCTGACACCTTTACAAGAGTGTAAAAAACAGTGGACACTAAAAGATTCTTTTAAAAATAAACGTGCCTTGGATGAAAGTACTACCAAACAAAAAGAAATTGACAAAGTAGTGGCTGAAATGATAGTATTACAAAACTTGCCATTTAATTTTGTAGAAGGTGTGGGATTTCAAATATTAGTGCAGGCAGCCTTACCACGTTATAATTTTAGAGGTCGGCAGTACTTTACTAATTTACTGTGCAATGATATCTACAATAAAATGAAGTTAAAAATTCTGGACTTATTGAAACAATTTGAAAAGTTATCATGTACTACAGATGTGTGGTCCGAGCCCAGCGCAAATGTCTCGTTACTTAGTCTTACTGCTCATGGCATCACAAATAATTATGAAAGTGTTTCTATAATACTCGAGTCTGAACAATTAGAGGGTCGGCACACAGGTGGAACTATAGCGAATAATTTAAACAATATTTTGCAAGATTGAGGCTTAAGCAATGAATCAGTTCATTGTATTTTACGCGACAAAGGATCTAATATGATAAAAACTATGAGTACGGCCAATTTCCCTGATGCAAACTGTACTATTCATCAACTGCAATTATGTGTTCGGTCAGCAATTGAAACCGAAGAATTTATCTCGCCAGTGGTTACAAAGTGCAAAAAAATTGCTACTCACTTCCATCACTCACTAATTGCTCAAAATGAATTAAAACAAATTCAAACAGAAAGACTGAACCAAACAGAATTATGTATCGTTCAGGATTGTCCAACAAGGTAAGATATTTTTATCTTAAACTAAAATAATTTTATATAAATGTTTTTTTTTTCTTCTGTCCTTTGTTTAATTTCACATATGTTTTATTTTTTCACAGATGGAATTCGACTTATTATATGATGGAAAGAATATTGAAATTAAAACACTCCTTGATACTGTATTCGGGCGCGCATACTATACCGATTCCTACTGCTGATGAATGGCTCGACTTGGAAAAGTGTATTGCAATATTAAAGCCATTCGAAGAAATTATAAAGGAGTTCAGTAGTACAACTGCGACAATAGCTTCTGTGATTCCTTTAATCTATACTCCTAAAAACACACTAGAAACAGAAAACGTTAAAGAAGACACATCAGAAAACTTTAAATTAATGATTACAAAAATGATCATAATATCAGCGTCAGATTTCAGGACATTGAGAATAATAAAATATGTACAATAGCTACTTACCTAGATCCACGCTCAAGTTTTTCACTGAAATTACTAAGGAACAAGTACAGACATAGATTCTAGGAGTCCTTGGGTGTTCAAGAACTTCTCATGATGAAGGTCCTTCATCATCGAAGAGATCACGGACTCAGACTGAACTGCCATCAACAAGTTCATACATTCAATCTTGTCTAGCTGAAATATTAAGCGCAAAGGACGAAGAAGAACAAAACATAGGTGGTGATGAGGATGATAGAGTACCTACACAAAAAATTGATGGTCAAAAAAGCATTACTAAATGAATACAATAGAGAGAAAAGGTTGACACTCAGTGAAAATCCACTTTTATGATGGAAAAGGCATGTCAAGTACAACAGTTTAAGTGCTTTAGTAAGACAGCATCTCTCGTTATTATCCCATACGATTCCTTTCATCATCCCAGCCACAAATCCTCAGCAATTAGAACACATCTTCAACGTATTAATACAACTCCCATGCATGATTCTGACAGAGCCAATGAGATTAACTTGATTAAAACAATAGCTTTAAATAACAAATTCCCGAACAATTACATAGACACAATTTTGAATAAAATTAACAACATAAATCAACCAAACCAAAATATGGTTAAGGATTTCGTCGATGGTCTGAGTGAACCATACTTTAAAAAGAATGTTTCAGCAAATAGGGAAAAATTTCCAGATCACTAAATATAAGCTATTTGAATTTAGTGCTACATTCAAGTATACAATGACAGTCAGTCAGTCTCTTAATGGTTTTGTGTCTCAAGGCTTTCGATTATTGAAACCAGGTATTGAAAAGGTCCCTCTTCCCACAAATCGTTTCTACACAGAAGAGCTACCTGTAAGACCGCTAAAACTACTGAATATTAAAGAGTTAACGAAATATCTTTCGAGCAAACGTGCGATTTCGTTTTATAACGGGGTTAAATGCTCTAACTACGCCCTGGACGACGATGAAGAGGACTAAAGGAGAGAGAGACTGAACTACTAGTTAGTTACTAAAGTTGAAAATGTTTCTGTTGCAATGCAACGCATAGGAAGTTGTTTTTTCTGGTCCTTTTTATTATTTTGTTAACCTTGAGTATTTAGTTTATTAATGTAATTAAAAAATAAACAATATTTTTTTTGTCATTTTATGGTATATAAAATCATACGTCCCCAAATTTAATAGAAAAAAGGTTTATTTTTCTCATTTTTGAATATATATTTCTCAATTATTCTTTGTCTTTGCGTAACCATTCTGTACAATATTTTTCATTTTTATCCACCAATGAAATAGAAATCCTCAAAATTAGTCTAGCTAAAAGATTTTCCAAAGCACACAGTTTTTTGCTGCTCTTGAAAAATTAGCTTTTGCTAAATTAGGGCCCTTTTTCTTATAGACTATTCAATTATATTGTTTATGAATCATTAGGGAATAGAAATAAAGAAAAAACCTGATTCACTTTTGAGTTCTTTTCGAAGAGAAAGGCAAAAGTGCAAAAATCACTCAAGTGATGGAGTAGCAAATGTCTTCATGGTTTGCTTATAAACATATGCAATTTCTTATGGATAAATTTACTCCTAGGAAAACTGTAACCAATGCTGTTTCAGTAAGTATTTTATTATTTTTATAATATAGTCTTTATAACAATAATTATTACTATATATTTTTTATAACTATGCATACTTCCTTTGCCATGGTACACTTCCCATTTCTGTGGTAAAGTAGCCCGCAAACTCTTCTCTAATAGCTTTGCAATTTCGTGGAGGTTTACGACCTATTCAGTTAAGTGAGAAAAAAAGATATCAATTCTCATGCTTCCCTGCAACTTCCAGTAATGAAATTTCCTTCACATTCAACATCAGTTGATCCCGGTGGTGAATAAAATTTTCTTGAAGAATGACTTTTACGTAAAAAGTTGTGTAAATAAACACAACATTGTACCACAACACTTGCTTTTGTTGGTTCCAAAAGCATGAGCTTGCGAAGTACTCTAAATACAGCAGATAATAACCCAAAAGCATTTTCAACCGTTCTTCGTGCTCGCGATAATCTGTAGTTAAAGATTCTTCGTTTTGATACTTTTTCTTGAATACCAGGGAATGCCTTTATAATGTGATCTTGGAGTGCAAAGGCATCGTAAACACGTATGGGACTTTTTGTGTTATTTGTGGGAGATTGGCATCAGAAGGTATTCCTAATGTACTCTTTTGTAATTTATAGTAAAAGTCAAGAACAGATATTGTCGATAATTAACACATATTTCTCGTTTGTTTCAGGAAAATCAGTCAATGGAATCAAATGTAATTATTGATAACTACAATGTAAATAATATTCCCGTCGATGAAAGCACTGAAGAAATATTAAACTCTGATGTAACAGAAAACACAAAATAAAAGAAAGAGGAAGAACAACGAGGATCCTAGAATCAGTGAAGCATACAACATTTTAAAGTCTACTGTTGCAAACAAATTAGCGAAAGATGAAAGTACTGTATTTGGTGAACATGTAGCCAATAAACATCGAAAATATGATATTCCCACAAGAAGTATCGTGGAACATAAATTAAATAATATATTATTTGAGGTGGATACGGGAGATTTGACACATCCACATCATACATACTTTGTTAATTCAAATACGTCATCTTCCAATTCGTCTACATTATCATCGTATACCCCACACACACCACTACCGTCTCCTTACAATAATGAAGCACCAGAGACATCTGTAACAAATTCACAATCATCACATAATAAAGATATTGTGGAATTGATAACAACATTTACAGGAAATTACTTTTCTCTATGTATATGTATACTTTGTAACTATTTTCCCACAAATATTTTATATAAATAGATTACCCTTGAAATATGACTTTTCTTACCTTAATAAATTCCTGTAGTTGTTCTACTATAACTGCACACACTTCTGGAACAATTTTTGAAATCAACTGTTTTGAAACTTTAGAGAGATACATAAGGCTTGAATATGAATCCCCAGTTGCCAGAAAGCGAAGAGTGAAAGCGAGTCTTTCCGTAACAGGTATAGCTTGTCGAAAATTTGTACATTGCTTTCCAATTTTGGGACCAATTTTATTTACTAAGAATTCTAAGTCACTTGCCGACATTCTGCAGAAATTATGAAATTGGCCTAAATATTGCTTAGTTAAGTCCCCAATTAAATATGTTCCTCTATAACAGGTTCGGCTTTCATACAATGGTGTCATCCACCAACGTCGTTTTCTTGTCAATTTAGTTTTCTTTAATCCGTTAACGATAACACAACAGGCAGCTGCAATGACTACTTCATCCAACATAGTTAAAATTTTAAAACCTATTCATATCACGAGAAACAAACAGCGAACATGGAAAAGACGTTCGGTTCGCTATTCGTGTGCTTAGTGTATACAGACTTCCAAGTGTTGAACGAACGAACAAACAAGCATTCGTTGTTCGCTATTCGTTCACTTGGTGTGTACGCACCTTAAAAGAACGATCTCGACGAACATGTGTTCGTTAGTCAATCAGTTATCGCTGTGGATTACAAGTCGGTGTAGTTAGAAGTCAGAAGTAGTCATTGCTACTAAGCGTATGTATTTCCAGGATTGTTCGAATTCCTGTCGTGAAATTAAGTCGGTCCGTTCGAAATGAATCTCTCACTGTTTGTCGCGTTAATACACGAATGAAACGTGTACCTCCTTTAGTGCTGTGCTCTGTAGTACTGTCGTTCCTTACCTTTGAAGTTTTTCATAGTGACATTCATTTTGTAAGTTTTATTATTTTGTAATATTTTATTTATATTAAATCAAATGGAAAATAAGAGACAAAAGCTTGATATTCGTAGTTTTCAAGACTCTTGGACGAATGAATATGGCTTTATACCACAAAAAGGTCGTGCTGTATGTGTGATATGTCGCGAAAGAGTAGTATGCCGTACGTCAAGTGTAAAGAGACATTTTCAAACCAAGCACCAGCCCACATTTAAGAACGACGATGAGAAACGTGAAGCTATCAAGCTCGCTGCTTCTGGTTATAAGAAACAAGTAGATTTCTTTAGTGGAATAACTGGAACAAAGAATAAAGCGACAGAGTGCAGCTTCACAATCGCTCATTGCATAGCTGCAAAGGGTAAACCCTTTTCGGATGGAGAATATATTAAGGAACTCTTTATAAAAAGTGCTGAAACGTTATTCGGCGATTTGCCTAAGCATAATACAATACTATCCCGAATCCGAGAAATACCGACTTCCGCACGAACAATTAAACGAAGAATAACAGATATGGCAGAAAATGTTACAACAAAACAAAACTCAGGATTACAAGAAGCTGTTGCATTTAGCGTTGCTGTTGATGAAAGCACCGATGTAAACGACATAGCGCGACTTGCAGTAATTGCACGATATTGTGATAAAGATCAGGTTTATGAACAACTGTGCTGCTTGCTTCCTCTGTCTGGAACAACCACAGGGTGGGATCTCTCTACCTCATTCATAAGTTATTTTGACAACAAAAACATTGATATAAAAAAAGATATTTTGTGTAAGTACTGATGGCGCACCTGCAATGGTTGGCAAGGATAGAGGATTTGTAAAACTCCTTGAAAATCATATTGGTCATAAAGTATTGAAGTTTCATTATATAGTACACCAGGAAAGTTTAGTTTCTAAAATTTCTTCACAGCGTTTAATACCTGTAATGGACACAGTTGTGAAGATAGCTAATTTCATAGTGTCTCGTTCCTCATTGACGCACATACAATTTAAATATTTCTTAGAAGAAATAGAAAACGAATATGTGGACCTTCCCTTATACAGCCATGTCCGTTGGCTTAGTAGAGGTAATGTCTTGAATATCTTTGTGTCATGTCTAGATCACATTCAACTTTTCATTAGTGAGAAAAAGCAACATTTCCCCGAATTGAACGATAACAAATGGCTATGCAAATTGATGTTTCTATCAGACATAACTAAACACCTTAATGAACTAAATTTAAGATTACAAGGAAAGAGACATACTGCACTCGAACTTTTTGAACACTGGAAAGTATTTGTTACAAAATTAATTATATCTTTAAGTGACATTAATTCTAGTACCTACAAATACTTTCCAAATGTTAAAGCGTTTGCAAACAAATCGACCATAGACAAAGATGAACTTATTACTTATGTTGAAGCACTTAGAGAGGAATTTTCCAATAGATGCAAAGACTTTGAAGCTCATATGCCTATATATTTTCCTTTCTCATAAAACCAGATTTAGTAGATCCCTTAATAATCCCATTTAATTTTTCAATTTTTGAGTGGATGCAAGTTGATAATTTTGAAATAGAACTTATTGAATTAACATCTTCCGAGCTATGGAAAACAAAATTTGTAGAACTGCGGAAAAATCTGGAAGATGATTACAATGAAAAATCAACTACTATATTAAATTATTGGATGTCATTGCCGGAAAGATTTAATTCTTTAAGGAAAATTGCATACGCAATGCTTTCTGTTATTGACTCCACGTATCTTTGTGAACAAATTTTTTCGCACATGAAACACATTTTGAGTCCACTAAGAAGTCGCTTAACAACTGAACACAGAATCTTGTATAAAATTAAATGTAACAAATTGTGCTCCTGATATTGAAACATTAAGTAAAGCGATACAGGGGCAAGGCTCGCATTAGTTAATTACCGCTTAAGTTGTGTTGACTGTTTTTTATTTTTATTTCGGATGTTTTTAGTTATTATTTAGGATGTTATTTGGTTTAATAAACGTATTTAAAGGATAAATTTAATGTCAAACTCTTCTATTCTACAACTATTATGTACCCACGAGGTGGTTTTAAAAATTAAAAATAAGAATAACATCATGTATAAATATAGTGTGTGGAGTACTTTACATTCTGTCTTTCCAACTGACTGGAATAGTGAACGTTTAATTAATCCCAGTGGTTTATTTTTGATCTGATGAAAAAACCGAATAAGACGTTTTTCTCAGAATTCGTTGCTCATCTACGTGGTATGTTTTCCTTAAATAATTGCAGGACATCCGGTATATGTATATAATATGATAAACACATACCATTTTTTTTTTTTTTTTTGATTTCCCTTGTGCATTAAGCAATCCTAGGCTTTTATTACTTTTCAATAACAAAAATTTGGGTGACACCCTAACTCATATTAGTTGAGTGACTTGGCACACCATAGCTAAAAGGTTGCCAACCCCTGATTTAGATGATTTACTAATAATTGAAACAAATCAAACGGAAGTAAATAAGTTAAAAGAAACTCTAAAAGAAAATTTCAAGATGAAAGATTTAGGTTCAGTTAAAAATTATCTAGGAATAAATATACAGTAGAACTTGGAGGATAAAACTATAACAATGCATCAAATCCCATACTTGAAAAAAAAATTTTAAATGTACGATATGGAAGATTGTAAGCCTACCAAAACACCGATGGACCCTAACTTCAAGTTAGAGAAATCTAAGAAACCAGAGACTAAAGACTTGGAAACAAAGTGTAGAAGAATTATTGAATCTTTAATGTTGGATTTAAAATATGAAGATTTTAAATAGTTTTTATTGAGAGGGGTTTTTGAAAATACAATAAAAATAGTTTAAAATCTAGTCAGTAAAAATAAAGAAAAGCAGTTGCCATAGAAGTTGTCAATAATAACATAAGAGAGTAGTTGTATTTTCGTAAGCGTTAATAGACGCTTTTCACAAATCTTTTCCCGTTTCCTTCCACGAACATCAACAAATACTAAGCGGTTTAATCATCTGTCAAATACAAAAGCGCTTTGCAATTGCAATCCACGGCTATTTGATTAAATTCAACACATTTAGACATTTATCTTTAACTTTTCAATATCTCGACGAAAAATTAATTTAAGACTTACATTTATATAAACTTTCTTGTTGGCGAGTAGTGGTACTATGTATTGTGCTATGTACTATCTATTTCAGCTACCCGCTAATAGGAGGCATTAGTTGTGATTAAATATTTGGAATTATCGCGTTGGTTCGAGAAAGTTCTGGTTCTGGCTAGTGTATTCCGATCACTTCTAGATGCAGGCAGTAATTGCATATAAGAAGGCTAGCGGCGCAACCGCGAGTCAGCCTGCATAGGAAAGGCGAAGGAAGCGAAGCTGTCTACAGTAAAATAAAGTAACACCCGTGCATAAAAGTATTTTGATGTGACTTATTGTTTTTATGTGTGATTTGTTAGTATGGAAAAGAAGGGAAACATCGACAGTGAATGCAGAACATTCAAAGATAAATGGAACTTTCAGTATTTTGTGATTGAGTCCAGTAATAAGGCGCTATGTTTAATTTGTAATGAAACCATACCTGTTCTCAAAGAATATAACATTAAACGACACTATGAATCGAAACATCTTCAATATTACTCCAAGTATACAGGAAGTTTGCGGACGGAAAAATTTGAAGCTTTGAGGCGCGGACGCAAATTGCAGCAATCTGTGTTTACCAAAGCGAATACTGAACAAGAGTCGGCAACTCGCGCCAGCTTTCGTGTGGCTCTTGAAATCGAAAAACGTGGCAAACCATTCATCGATGGAGAAATGATAAAAGAATGCTTAATTGATTAAATGTACCGAAAAGGTACATTTATTTAAAAGTGTCAGTTTGTCAGCAAACACCGTGGCTCGGAGGGTGTAAGACATCGCAGAAAATATATCATCTCAACTGTCTGGCAAAAATGAACATCATGAGTGGTTTTCTCTAGCATTGGATGAGTCAACTGATGTGTCAAATACTGCTCAGGTGTTGATTTTTATTCGTGGAGTAGATAAAAGCTATGAAGTTTATGAAGAACTTGTTGATATTGATAGTATTCACGGCACGACAACTGGGGCAGATGTTTTTAAGGGAGTTGAAAATGCCATTAATAAAAAGTACCTTCGATGGAGAAATTTGAAATCTATTACAACTGATGGAGGCAAAAATATGTGTGGTAAAAACAAAGGAGTGGTTGCACTTGTGTCAGAGGCTCTAGAAAATGATGGTGGTTCAAAACCATTAATCTTACATTGTATTAATCATCAACAGTCCTTGTGCGGAAAATGCTTGGATATGTCTGAAGTTCTAAAACCAATCATATCAGTTGTTAATTTCATCAGATACACTGGGTTGAATCACCGACAATTCCGCGAGTTTATTGAAGAGATTGCAGAAAATGACTTACCATATCATACTGCCATACGCTGGCTTAGTTGCGGAAAGGTCCTTAAGCGCTTTTTTGAACTTCGAGCAGAGATCGAAAATTTTTTAAATGAGAAGCAGCAACCTTTTGCCGATTTAGAAAACAGTGAATGGATGTGGAAGTTAACATTCTATGTCGATTTGACAAATCATATGAACGAACTGAATTTGAAATTGCAAGGAGAAAATCAACTTCTGCCTGATTTATACACCAATATCAAATCCTTCAGACAGAAAATAATACTATTTCAATCGCAATTACGTAAAAAATGTTTCACACATTTTAAAACATGTGAAATATTCAGCCACACTACAAAGACTGAATTTCCCGTCAATTTTTAACGAGTTAGATTCTAACTCATTAAAATCTTATGCAATTCGATGCCTTGTCTAACACATTCAAAAGCGCTATCCGTAGGTCGCAATAATCACATGAACCTCGAAGTGCAACGAAGACAAAAGTAATCAACCGCACCGTTCTAGCCGTGTTACTTGCACGGAGGGCGGTACCACAAAGCGATTTCATATAAGTTGGGAATTTATCTTTTCAATTTTTTTAATGAAATTTTTAGATGTAAAAAAAATAAATTTTTATTTTAACAAAAAATCACGCATTCTTGCGATTTATTTGCTGTGAAGTATCCGGAAAGACCAATTCCCTCTGCGAATACCATTCGAAATACGGTGAAGTATTTCAGGTCAAATTTCACATTAATAAATCAAAAAAACAGAAAGGAAGCAGACGATAATATTAGCACATTGGAACTGGAAATATGTTCATTAACGGAATGAAATCGGCACAAATCATCTCGCGAAATTGCCCGTGAAGTTGGTATTAGCGCAACAATAATGATAAAAACTTCACGTAAACATAAACACCGATCATATAAAATTTCAACATCTCAAATACTTTTTCCGGATGATTATTACCGCTGTATGGAGTTTTGCGAAATGATGATTTTGCGAAATTAACCACTTGGGTACGGATTTATTTCGAACGTAATGTAACTTATGACGTGTCTCAGACGTCAAATGTACCCAAGGGGTTAAATAAACAAACATTAAAAAGTAAAAGACACGAAAAGGTAAAAAGGTAAAAACCAGCGATGTCCACTATTTCTGGATTGCTGACTCATTGCTCTTATCGGTTCCGCCACCGGCTGCTTGTAAACGAGTTTACTTATCCAAAATATAAACGGAGCGTTAAATTTTAAACGCGATTTGCTCAGTTTTGGCTGAATAGTGCGTTTTAGTACTTTGTCAATTGAATCCTTGTATGATACTCTACCACTAAGCTCAAGGAGAGATTAAAAAAAAAACACCTCGCGCCCTCCCCTTGTTAATCGCCTAACTGTTGATAATGCGTCTATCCTCAGATCGAATGGGTGCACACTGTATATTTAGGTGCCACGTGTTAAATAATTTGCCATAAGTTTTAAACACTATGGCTTCTTCATCTGGGAAAAAACGCTCATACAAGGAAGCGTTTTTGCAACGGGGCTTCATCAATATTATCAAAGGAAGTCTAGAAAAATGTCAGAGTGTGTAATAAAGTTCTCAAGCAAAGTTTAAAAGTTAGTAAATTAAAGGAACATTTTGAGAGAATTCATAAAGAGTTTGTAGGCAGACATTGAGCTTTTTAAACGAAAAGAAAAATTACTGAAATCATCACATTTTCATTCTGCAGGAAATATACAAAAAACAAGTGACTCATACCTGGAAGCTTCGTATTACATTGCATATCGTATTGCTGTGAACAAAAAACCGCGCACAATAGGAGAGGATCTCATAAAACCTTACATAGTGGACGCAGTAAAGTTCGTTATGGGCGAGCAACATGTTGCTAAAATTAATCAAACATCTTTCTCCAACAGCACAGTCCAAAATCATATTGAAGAAATGAGCAACAGTATTTTAGCCACAGTTATATCTGAAGTAAAGGGTAGCCCTATGTTTGCACTGCAGTTGGACGAGTCAACTGACGTGCCTTCTTGTTCACAATTATTCGCCTTCGTTCGCTACTTAAAGGATGATCACGTAAAAGAATATTTGTTTTCTAAATCGTTACCCACCACCACTCGCGGCGAAGAGGTATTTTTAACGCTAAAACAATTTATTGAGGAAAATGACTTGAAGTGGTCATCGTTAGTAGGTGTGTGTACCGACGGAGCACCTTCCATGATGGATGTTCGTTCTGGATTTCAAACGTTTGTGAAACAAATTACCCCACAATGGTTAACTTAAAACTGCATGATACACCGATATGCTTTAGCTGTTAAGACACTGCTTTCAAAATTTCTGGGCGCTTTTAATGACGTAGTGAAATTGTCAATCGTATTCGAAGCATTGCTACAAATTCGAGAATTTTTAAAGTGTTATGCCATGAAGTTCGCGCGAAATATGATACACTACTCTCGGTGCGAAAAGTCAAGTCAGTAAACTTTCTGATGCTCGTATTTGGAAAGTTTTCGTCGAAAAAAATCGGGGTAAAGACTGTCATGATCGGTGATAATTTCTGCTAACATATCCAAAACTCTAAATCGTAGGTCCCGCGGTTCAGGAAATATCGCGACTTAATTGAAAAAAGGACCGGTTTTTTGACCGTTCTGCGAAGAACGCAAACTTTGGGAATCTTATTCTCGGAAACCGCCGAAGAAAAAAATTCGGGCGTTTTGTAGGATGTAGTCTCATCTGTTTACTATAACGCGGTATTTTTTTTTTCAACAATTTCGTCTATTTTCGCCAAAAAGAAATCAATTTCCGAAATAGTCGATCTCGAGAACTGCTGGTCGTATCTTAACGGCATTGCCACGAGGTGTTAGTAAAAAATTCAAACTATCTCAATTCCTAGGAATATATTCATTTTTCGATTGTTAAATAATAATGAATAATTATTTTGTGTTTATTGTAAAATCGTATCTCGCGCAACCAGCGATTCCCTCACCGCTGGGATAGACCCGTCCCTATACTGATTTTCGCCAGACGTCATATTGTTTTGTGGCAGACGCTTTCAGGCGTCCCAGAAATAAGGTACAGATTCGCTCAATTTTTCTTTTGAATGACTCGTACCGCATTTGTTTTTGTATTTTTACATAGTACTTACATAATGAATTGAATTATATGATTATACGTGCAAAAACTGTCTTTAGCGTTCAAATTAGTTGTACGTGCAGGTAGGAAGACTTCTCAAATTAAACGAAAAAAGGAAAAAATATATATATTTATTTGTAATAATTCATAGAAATATGATAAATCAGTAAGTGTAGAATCTACACTGCAATACGTTGATTGTCAACAGGTAATGTTTTAAGTAGAGTATTTGAGATGCGTGAAGAAATAGCTTTATTTTTTGAAAACCGTAAATCAGAAAAGCAGTAAATCTCTATACAAAAATAAAGGATGAAATATTTATCTATATGTTGGCGTATTTAATCGATTTTTTCAGTGAAATTAACAGTTTATATATTTCATTGCATGGAAATATGAGTAATATTCTGATAGCGCAATATAAGGTCGCTGGTTTTTCAAAACTATAACTTTACGAAGGCCGAGTTCAAGTTGGTGACATATCGATGTTCACGCTCTTGTCCGAAACAGTAACTACATACAATTGCTATTTCACAGATTCTATAGTTCAGCACTTATCTTCTTTGATAGATTCGTTGAATCAATATTTCCCGGACATAAAGGATCATCAAGGTTTTTCTTGGATACTAAGACCATTTTCTGCAGATAATGAAATCTTCAAAGATGAAGATGTTTCAGCAAAAATTCAATTTCTTGGATTACGCAAAGACAGTACCCTAAAGGTGAAAACCCAAAATTACGACCTTGCTACATGGACGAAAATACAGAGCGAGTGTTTTATTTTAGCTGACAGGGCTTTAAGAATTCTTATTTCATTTGGTAACACATATAGATGCGAGAGCTGCTTTTCAACTTTAGTTTCTATCAAAACAAAATCTAGGAACCGCCTCAGCGTAGAGCAAAACTTACGATGTGCTCTATCAGAAAGTAAACCAAACATAAAAAATCTTGTCAAGAAAAAGCAACACCAACCATCACATTGTTATTTAAAATTTATATGTAATATTTTAATAATAAAAACATTATTGTATGGCATTTATTTACAAAGGGGTAAAGCTTTAATCCCGAGCAGGTCATAAGGGTTATGGTACTGAAAAGGTTAAGAAACACTGAGTTAGACGAAACAGCACTAGCCGAATTATATTGTTTTTTTGCTGTGTCATTATTGGCGACACGCAACAAGAAGATATTATCATTAGCAGAGTAGTGGAGTAACGACAATCTTCTGCGTAGCGATATTTTTGAAGAAGTAATGACGAGGGACCGTTATTTCAAATTACTAGTTATGCTATATCTCACCGATGATGTCGGCCGCACTAACGATCGTTTGTATAAAACACGGAACGTCGTTGAAATACTACGGAAAGCATTTATGCATCATGTCGGCCTTAGCAAACGCTTGTGCACTGTCGAAGGTCCACTTCTGTATAATGGACGGTTTTCTTTTAAGCAATACCATCAAAGAGAAACAGATATGGTATAAAATCGTTTATTCTTAGTAACTGTGACACAGAGTTCGTGCAAGAGCTTATTGTTTATGTCGAATCATCTACCATGATGGATACTGAAATTCTAGATATTAGAAAATCTGGAACAATAGTGGAAACTCTTATCAAACCACATTTGGGAAAGGACCCTTTATGTGAATAACTGGTACACGAGTCCCGCTTTATTTAAATTTTTACATAACAAGGGAACAAATGCGTGCGAGGCCGTAATAAAACGGGGAAAAGAAATGCCCAAAATTGACAAACGATTAAAAAGGAGGGAGACGGCATTTAAATCATCCGATAAATTATTAATCTTAAACTGGATGGATAAGAAAGAAACGTATATGCTTTCTAGAATGCGTATGGTAGAATTTAAAACGGTAATCGGGCACGGAGGGAAAAAGGTTATCCATAAACCTATATGCGTATTAGACTACAACTCAATAGGCGCAATGGATAAAGTTAACATGGATATAAATACTATGAACTCCACATGGATATCTTTGAGATGTTACTGGAAATTTTCTTTTCAGTTGGTGGACATTCGCGTCCGGAACGCTTATTATCTATACAAGCATATTATGAAACGACCAATATCTATGGCAAGATTTCAACTGCAAATAATTAGGGAAATACTAGGAAAGGTCCCTCAAAATAGAAGTCATCAACATCGAATGGGAAATAATCATTCATACAGATTAACTTGACATTTTTCGTCGGCTTATAAATTGGTAGGAAGGAAACCAAGAAGAAATGAAAAGAAACCAAGTTTGTCATGCCAACGGCAAGAGACGCAAAATTGCGTATCAATGTAGAAACTGTTATGTGAGATTGTGTGTTGACCCTTGCTTGAAAATTTATCACTGTGAGTTAAATTATTGAAAACTTTAATTTGATATTCTAAAATTTTATTGTCTGTTATTGTAAAGTGTAATTTTTAGTTTTTTAATGTATTTTTATTGATACTAATTTCAAAATTTAAATATACATACAAACAATATATATTGTTGTGTAACACTTAAAGAAGCGTACGATCCGAAGAATGACAAGGCCGTACCGAAAGATGTACGAACACCAATATACTTAAGCGCAACATCCACACTTTCTGGCACAATGCTCCGTTCAGTAGCGCTACTTCGACGACACGGTAGCCCATTCAGCGGTGTCACTCTGACGGAGCACATTGTCGGAGCGAAAGGGTTAAAGTACTTTTCTCAAATACTTCACATTCTGATTCACAAAACTGTTTTTTTTTCAAAACTAGTGAGCCGTTAGAATGAATCATATTTAAAAATGTTACATTTTATTGATGAAAATCATATGAGCTCGCACGATACGTTGATAAAAATAAAACCATTGGTTACTGAACTTGAAAACCCATTTTCTAAATCATTTCAACCATATGAATATGCATAGACGAAAATCTTTTACTTTATAAAAGAAGACTTCCTATTCAAATTTTATTTTTTAAACAATATATTCCAAGAAAGAGGATTTGGCATTAAATCATTCGTTAGTTGCGATTGCAAAGCAGGCTATACAGGGTGTCCGGAAATAACGTTCGTATACTGAAGGGGGTAATTCTACAGCTAAAAATATGAAGAAAAGTTCATATGAACATGTGTCCGGAAATGCTTCCCAAAGGAGCTACAGCTCTTTGAAGTTGATACTCATGGTGTGGTTTTTTCAAATTATTTCACTTATCCCACAGAGTAGGATGTTGAACTTTGGAACATACCCTATTATTTACATAAGAAATATGGTGATGGTTATCAAAATAATCTACGATGAACATGCTTCCGTATAGAGGCTGAGGAGCGCATTTAAAGTCTCGTATTTTTTTTGGTTGATAATTTTTTGAAAATCTGATCTCAAAATTGGAATGTTTAGACAAGAATACAAAAAAAAGTTACTAACATGCGATGTCCTACCATGCACCCATTTCGAGAAATTTAACGATTATGCAGTAGTGACATAACATTTTATGTGCAAAAAATCTCTAAATATCGTAGTAGGTTCGCGCCATATTATTTGACAATTAGTATGTGTCACTCCTTAATAAAAAATAATGATAAATACTTTATTTTATAAACAAAAACGAGTACACTTTCTGTGTTTCTGCTTAAATAAATCTTTTCCTGTTTAGTTATGTACTTGTTCTTGCTTATAAAATTAGGTTTTTATCATTATTTTTTATTAAGGAGTGACACATATTAATTGTCACACAATATGGCGCGAACCTACTACGATATCTAGAAATTTTCTGAACATAAAATCTTGTGCATTACTGCATAATCCTTGAATTTCTCGAAATGGGTGCATGGTAGGACATCGTATGTTAGTAACTTTTTTTTGTATTTTTGTCTCAACAATTCAATTTTGAGATCAGATTTTCAAAAAATTATCAACCAAAAAAAAATACGAGACTTTAAATGCACTCCTCAGCCTCGATACCAAAACCTGTTCATCGTAGATCATTTTGGTTACGATCACCATATTTCTTATGTAAATAATAGGGGATGTTCCAAAATTTAACATCCTACTCTGTAGGATAAGTGAAATAATTTAAAAAAACCACACCATGAGTATCAACTTCAAAGAGATGTAGCTCCTTTGGGAAGCATTTCCGGACACATGTTCATATGAACTTTTCTTCATATTTTTAGCTGTAGAATAACCCCCTTCAGTATACGAACGTTATTTCCGGACACCCTGTATATTAAACTTCATAATTTATTCTGAACAAAAAATGATGTTACTGAGGAAGTTTCATCAATTGGACAATCTGGAAACATTATCTTGACACTCCTGAAATCGTACGCAGGAAAAGGGCACACACTTATCACTGACCACTAATACACGAGTAAGCTCTTACACAATCTATTACACGAAAAGAAAAAAACCAATCCCTTTGGCACTGTGAGAAAAAATAGGAAAGATATACCAAAAATAGATGAAGAATTAAAAGGCGGAGAGTGCACAAACATATCGATACATAATCTATTAACGTTAAAGTGACATTATAGAAAAGACGTATGGATATTATCCACTTCACATTTGTTCGTGAATTTGTTGGTGTTCCAGTTGAATATGGAAGAAACTAGGTTTAAAATTGTTAAAACAATGTTTAATTAAATTAAAATAACTCAAGAACGGAAAATGATAAGTACAACCAATCTTCATAAAAGTCTACTTATTTTTGTATGTAGAATTAAAATACCTAACAAAAACTGTAACGGTTTTATTTTTCGTTTTTAATTAAATTTGAATGATTTGGTTTGGGCCATCTGTTGGAAGGTGTCATTTTTAGATTTCTTGATTTTATTGCGTAATACAGGATATTGGTTGATTTCTCAGATTAGTGTGATCGGAAGTAGTGGGGGAACAGTTCTTTCGAGTGTCGCAATTTAGGTAATTTCGCCCTCTTCGTTGTTGTACTGTGGAAGAGTATAGACGTTTTTTGGCTCAGATAAAAACTGCGTAGGTGACAAAGATTTTAGTAGAAGCGTCTCTTTAGTGTTTGGGAGAACTTCTAATCGCAATTTGGCGGATCAGCTTCTCACACCTCAAATTTCGAGCAGTTATTGTGAATTATCGGATGGGTTCCGGATCGTTGGGTTTTTATTAGCCAACACGTGAAGCCGATTAACATCGTAAGGTATGTTTTTACGCTTTGAGAGAACTAGAATCTTTTTGTTTGGATCGTTTTGTAATTCGTGTTTTCCCCAGGCTTTTTGGATTTCCTGTTTGATTACTTTTTATTTTTGGTATTTTCTTTGAAATTTTGGATTGGAAACTTATTGCGTCGAAATTTTGAGTGAGCCCCCTAGGCGGCCATCCTTCATCGCTACATTGAATGCCGTTAGAGAAACAGGGACAGAAGTACACCTAGCCGATTTCAGAGCGACGCACGCAATAGAGAAAGAGAGAGAGACCGCTCCTGTGAAACCAGACAGAGACACCGCAACAGATAAGCTAACGCTTTATATTTTCTTTTATTATCGTTTTTTTTTTTTTGTTATTACGGATCTTCAATCCTAATAATATTTAACTTGTATTATTCTAAATTTATTTAATACCATTCAGCAAATCATTTGTGTACCTAATCGCTCAGATATTTTTATTCCGGTTTAAAGTTAAACACTCATTTGATAGTGTGGTATATATATTTGACAACAGCTGTTATCATTTTTTTTGTGTTCGTGTTAACATTTAAATTTCAGGTTTTTTTTTGTTTGTTAATTTTTGGAGCAACTGCAGCGATTGGAGTTTATTACAATTTATATAATTTGTTTTATATTTGTATATCCAACTTGAACATTCTTTATTTTTCATCATTATTATTTCATTCTTTCTTTTCAATACAAGTGAATATTGGTTTACAAAATTGTCTTTTATTTTGTTGTTGTCCTTCGATCGTGGATTCGGACTTGCCTGATCTTAGGATAAGTTAAAGTTGGTAGGTATCGGTTTAAGTTCGTGGCGCCCTTTTATTTAACATCTGAACCCCCCTTCTCCGCAGAGTGAATCGGAACCCGGTCCTATCAACGGTAGTTTTGGCATTTAACACGAACTTAATTATTATTTCTTTATAGGGGAGACCGGGGTTGGTTGACACATGGGGCTAATTGACACAGCGTCAAATATGGGCCATCTATTTTAGCTACTTAATCGTATTTTGTACTTCACTGGCACTTTCTCGATCGGGTGTCAACGACTCTACACTCACAGCATTGAATCATCGATATGACTAAAAATCGTAGGTAAAATAGATGGCCCATATTTGACGCTGTGTCAATTAACCCCATGTGTCAACCAACCCCGGTCTCCCCTAACTTGAATGGTGCGCTACAAAACTACACCATTTCATTTAAAATAACGAAGTTGTAGCTTACCGGTTTACGAAAGATTTGTATAAACAACCCTTACTGATAAAATCTCAATATACTGACAGTGGCACCCAATAAAAATACCAATAAAAAGACTGACATTTGAAAAATTTAATCTGCTTCTCATAAAAGATATTTTGAGAGAATGATCGCCAGACAGAGTAGAGACTAAAAGGGAAAAAATCACTCGGACCACGTTCTATTTCGGTTAATGGAGAGGAATTCCCTACTTCCTGCGTAACTGAAGAAATTAAAAACATTCTTCACGACGCAGCTGCGATGTTTGCACCGAAATGATTCACACAGCTGACTAACGTTATAAATACAAAAAATATAGCGTTGCTTTGTGCATTGAACACTGGTTTGAAATTAGCCACACAATGCAAAATTTTTCAATTTTCAATTTAAAAGGTACAATTTACCACTGTTATATTGTTTTTGTTATGATTGCTTGGCGAAATAGACTTATAATGAAATAAATTAAGGCTTTTGAGGTCACCACATAATTTACTTCAGTTAAAGTCCATATGCGCTGCAATTAAAATTCAGCCTTGAGAGTCCATAATACCGTGGTTCATGCATCCTCCCATGAAATTACTAATACATTTAGTCAAAGATAATTTACAATCATTCGAACATAAAAAAAATATTTCAACGAAGACTCAGAAACACGTATTTAACAGTGGTCGACCACGAATCAGATACGAGAAAAACATTTAATCAGTCGGTAAAGAAGAATGGTGCGGTTACCGCTACTAAGAAAAGACATATTTTTTCGCCAGATACATGTTCTTTGTAGAGCAGATATACTAATTATATACGCTCTCTTTCTAAAACACATCAACTTCAAGACATGATTTGTACCCTATGCGCAATAATGTACCATAAATCGATGAGTCACTTTCACTACAGCTGGTATGGCATATAATATTGTTGTAGCCCCCTGTATTAATCCCTTTTCTATTATTAATGTTGTAATGTGTAATTGTTTTCTTTTGTATTGTTCCAAAATGGACAGTGTCAAGTTATGTCTTTAGATATCACCAGTTCTTGGTATTCCTCTATTAAAATTGTTGACGCGTAAGTTGGCGTAATGAAAGACGCTGGGAATGTCACCCTTGGTGTGACCGTTTGAATAGAACTTGCGTAGGTGTATCTAAAGGCATAAATATACCAAACGCGTAGATAAGGGGATTCGTCTCGTTAGGTCTCGTGAGCGCAACACCTTCTCCACATAAAGTACTCTGTTCCGTCGTCCGATTATTAATTAATAAAGTAGTTCTAATTCAAATTAGAGTATTAATTGGACGCCCAATCCCAAGAACCCATTAAGTGTCCAGCGGGGCACAACAATTTGGTGGCAGCGGTGAGATATAAAAGAAGAAAGTGTTAGAAGAAATATAAAGTTATAGAAGATCAAAGAAGAAAGTGTTGAAAGAAATATAAGTTATAGGAGATAGCGGGATTGGAGTGGACGGAGTCGAGAACAACGAAGACAAGATAACTGGAAGAAATTATCCTGATTATTGGTAATCTGAGAAGAGGATACCGGATCGAGGTCGCTGTTCAGCCATAGTGGTGCCTAGCCGACTCAACGCGAGGGCGAGGTTGCTGTCCAGGTGAAAATTGCCAAGACCGGGTTGTCACATCGTTGGTTACGCTGTTATAGAATCCTGTATCGAGTGTCAAGAAAAAGGTCAGAGTTTTCTTTCTTTTTTATTATTTCGTCTTTGTAAAATAAATAAAAATGCCTCAGGATAGGGTAGAAATTGTAGATCAGGTTAGTGAAGAAAATAGTTACTTAAAATTAGAAACGGCTGTAGGGCTAGTAGGTGAATTTGATGGGTCTAATCGAGACCTACGTAATATAGAAGGCCTGAATGCTAGCCGAGCGTGGACTCTAAGTACTCCCCACTCCATGTAGAGGTTGTGGCAGTAGATAGGCCGTAGCAGTACAGTATAGTGCAGTGCGCATATATGCTTTACTTATTCTTCGCTTATTCTATCGCTTGCTTCCAAAAGATATTTTTCGTTCGTTTTAGTAAATTTATATAAATTTATTTTTCCATCATGCCATCGAAGTGTTGTATTACAAATTGTACAAGTAATAAAAGTGGTACAACTTCCTATATTTCCACATTTAACTTTCCCAACGATAAGGTAAAACGTCAGCAATGGGAAAAAAATCTTCATGTCATTGCTAAACCACATTCGCGTATATGTGAAAAACATTTCGATGAAAACTTTATCGTCAGAGGAAGTCATAAAAAAGAAAGTAACGATGAATTGGTTTTCCGTCCATTTGCTAGGCCACATTTGAAACCGGATGCAATTCCCGAAGTTGTGTTATTAATGGAAAATGCGCAGCCAGAAAAACCTACCTTCGAATTTTTAAAGCATTATTTTGAGTTATGGATTGGTTCATATTTTGGGTACCAATGCTATGTTTCGGACGATAACTGTATCTTGTTCTTTAAAGTTAGTACCATCAGTGTTCCGCATATTGAAAAATCATTAAAAATAGAAAAAGATTTAAGTTATAGTGTCTTTTCAAAAGATTGCATGTTATCTAAACATGTCACTGTTGCTAAAATATTTAAAATTGAGGACATTAAAGATATTTTAACTGCTTTAGATAACAATAATGTACAAGAAGACGTAAAGTTTTTAGTGCCTCAAATTTGTGATCTATTAATAAAATTACGCTTACAACGGGAAAGTCTAGCTACAAAAATTAATTTTCTTCATTCCCAAATTAAATTGTTGCTGTACGAGTCTCCCCGTTACGATTGTAACACAACTGTTGCGGCATCCGTTTTTGCACTTTTACATCCAGGTGCATATCAATGTTTAAGATCATGTCATTATGTTACTTTACCACATCCGGCATATTTAAGAAAACTTGTAAGCGAACTTGGTAATAAAGAATTAGGTGTGAATTCTTCAATACACTTTTTAAAAAATAAATTTAAATTGCTGGACGACCACGAAAAATATATAAATATTACGTTAGACGAAGTTTATATTAAAGGTGATATAACTTACAAAAGTGGTGTGTTACGAGGTTTTTGTGTTGGTGAGAAAGAAGTAGCTTCAACAGTGCAGGTTTTTATGATCCGTTCTATTCTTTCTAAAAACAAGGATGTTGTTGCAATGTATCCAATCAAAATTTTAAAGGCTCCTTTGTTGCTAGAATTGCTGAAAGAAGTACTCAAGGTTCTCACAGAAATAGGTTATATTACTATTTCAGTTATATCAGATAATAATTCTGTCAACAGAAAAATGTTTTCTCTTTTAAACGAGGGAAACCTTTTGCCTTCCTTTCAAAACCCTTACAATGACAAAAATAAAATATTTATTTTATTTGACCCCGTACACATATTTAAAAGCATTAAAAATAATTGGTTAAATTTAAAAGATCCTGACAAAACCTTTTTTATTCCAATGCTAAACGAACAGAAAATATATGAAATTCAGTCTGTCCCATTTTCCCTTGTTAAATCTCTGTATTTATCCGAAAAAGGAAATATTTTAAAATTAGCGCCAGCTCTTAATGACAAGGTAATTTTTCCATCATCACTCGAGAGACAAAACGTAAATTTGACCGTTCGATTATTCGACGAAAAGAATGTCACTGCGTTGAAAATATTTTTTAACAAGCAGCCTGAAAAAGTCAATCCTGTGGTGTTTTTCCTTACTCAAATATCTTCGTGGTGGAAAATACTAAATTGTGGTACTGTATATGGGGGCATTCAATCTAGGGACCCCTATAAGGAACCTATAAGATCAACAGAAGATTCCCAAATATTATACCTCCAAGAAATTCTAGAATGGTTAAAAAGGTGGAATGATCTAGAAGTTGCTTCAGGAAAGTTAACTAAAGAAACGTTTACAGCGTTATACCATACTACAAAAACAATATTAATATTGAGCAAGTACTTGTTAGAAGATCTTAAAATCCCATACATACTGTTAAGAAAGTTTCAAAATGATCTTCTGGAAGGACGATTTGGTCAGTACAGACAGATGAGCGGCGCAATTTATCATATAACGTTACAGCAAGTTATTGAAAATGAAAATAAATTAAAAATAATAAGTTTAATACAATTAAAAGCTGCCAATGGTATATTTTCAATAAGGGATTTGTCGTTTAGTAACCAAATAGAAGGTGATTCATCTAAAGACTTCGTGGAGAAATATTTTATACAGTGCGACCAATTATGCGATAATGAAGAACTTAATGAACACGAGTTGCAGTCTTTGATATATATAGCAGGTTACATTGCACAGCATTTGCTTATAAAACACGAATGTCAAATATGCCGAGATAAATTTATTATTGACCAGGAATTGTCAATAGATAAAAATAACGACCTATTTAATTATGTCAACGATATTAACAGAGGAGGATTAAAATATCCATCCAACTTTATGACATATGTAACAACAAATTGCTTTATTATGTTTAAAGTTATAATAGCAAAATTTGAAAAAGAATTTTTAGAAACAAAAATCAAAAATCTACTTTTACGCAATTTTGTTCCCTGAGATTAAAAAATAATACCTCTTTTGATGATGCTAAATGTCTACAATATCATGGCAATATAAAAAAGGTAATAAACACAGCTGCTAATATTTATCTAAATAACTATAGCAAGATGTGCAAAAATACATTACTAGCACAAGCAGCAGACAAGAGAAAAATTAAGAAATTGCGTTGCTAGATGTATTTCCCGTTTACACATTGCGCTAGATAGATGTTCCCAATACTACGACTTGATATAATATGCGGACTACGTCCGTTACCCTAGGTTGGACTCTAAGTTGTAGAGTTGGAGGGGAGCATTCAGGCCTTCTATATTACGTAGGTCTCGGTCTAATAGGGAACTGCTAAGTTGTTTTCTGGAGTCATGTGATTTAGCATTAAATTCAGTGAATCCGCGGTCAAAAACCTTGTTATATAACGTGATACTAAAAACTAAAATTAAAGGTAGTGCTAGGAACGCGATTAGATATACAAGTTTTGAAAATTGGCAAAATTTACGTGAATTTCTTGAGGATATTTACTTAGAAAGGAGATCAAACGCAAATTTACAACTTGAATTAAATTCTTGTAGGCAGGGCCGTAACGAAAGAGTAGCCGAGTATTCACAAAAAATCGAAAAATTATTGACCGGGTTAGTAGCAAGTTCAGTCGAGGGTAAAAGCGATGCTATTGCTGCGGAAATCGTTTCTTTGTTGAAACAACAAGCGTTAAATGTTTTTGTTGAAGGGTTACAACAACCTTTAAAAATGATTATAAAATCTAGGAATATAACAACGTTAGAACAAGCTATTAACTTGGCATTGGTGGAAGAACGCGCTTTAATAAACGATAGAGAAGCAGTCAATTTTTTTTCCAATAAATTCGGTGCGAGACCTAAATCTAATTATATGAGTTCGAATCAAAGCAGCCAGAATTTTTCTAGACCTAAATTTCATCAAAATTTTCATAAAAATTTTCAATCAAATTATTCTGGTAATTCTAGAGAGCAAAATTGGCATTACGGTTCTGGCGATAGGAAACAATACTCCGGTACACGAGCAATATAATACCTCTGTGCGTGAGCGTACAAATGTGTTTAATGTTCATTCATCTCAAACTGGGACTCGTAGTTTTTCTAATTATAGTAGAGGTCAGGATAGGGAAAAAATTTGGTACAAATCAACAATATCGCCCTATAAAATGTTTTTTGTGTGATAAGTTAGGACATAAGGTTCAGGATTGTCCTCAAAAACAAATGGTTCAAAATTATCAAGGTAGCTCGAACGCAAGGTCATTTGAACAAAAACCAAGTAGTTCGCGCGGTTCAGCAGGTCCTTCTGCTCATATAACATCTATGCAGAAAGGTGTATTTAGGAAGCAGGATAAATTTATGAATAAGAATTGTAAGATTGAGTCGCAACATGTTTATAAGGCTACGTTCACACTAAGCGGTTTTTGTCGACTCGACAATCGACACGACCGTCGAATCGACAAATGCTTCTTTGAAATCGTCCAAACTGTTCAGACGACGTCGACTACGTCGCGACGGTCGAATGGTGTCGACTCGACCTATGATTTTACCGACGGCGCCCATTCGACAAACAAAGTCTCTCGACATATCATTCTCACGTTTTTAATGGAAGTGTTCACACGGTGTTTAGATTGATGAGGCGTTGGTCCAGTGTTTCCCAACGTGGGGCCCACGCCCCACAGGGGGGCAACTCGAAAATCAACTCGACATCAGTTTAGCCCTTTCCAAATTTCCAAAGTTTAGCCCAAATTTAACGAAAAAAGTAAATTCTTAAATAATGGCAGTAAATAATTATTAGGTATAATTTGGCTTGACGATACCAAAATATCAACTGAGTGTTTGGTAACTAAAAACATCTCGCCTCTTCTAAACGAGGTACATTCAGTAATAAAGTGTGTTAATGCAGCTAAAAGCTTTACAGCTAATACTAAATGTGAGCGTATCTTCAACCTATTTTGTGAAGAACAAAATGAAGACCATGCGAGACTTTTACTTCATACTGAAGTAAGATGGCTATCTTAATGGAAATGCTTGAAAAGATCTATGGAAATGTTTGATACTCAGTGATTTTTTAAGCGACAAATCTGAAATAAAGTATTTGCTAACAATGGATGGTAAAGCATTTGTTCAAGGAACAAATAAAACTCTCGTCGATGCAAAAGCGAAGATATTTGGTTTCATTACCGATATTGAGTTATGTCAGAAACATAAAAACAAAAACTTTGAACAGTTTCATTGGCTCCAAAAATGTGAAGTAACTAATACCATTTTACTTGTTATTGTCAATCATCAAAATGTTCTGTCGGCTGATTTAAATTAAAGATTTTCTGATTTAAAACATATTGATTTTCCAACATGTATGATGCAGTCAATGTTAGTGGATTTGTCTGATCTATCAAATATGGAGTATCAAAAAGAACTCGTAGAATTGCATTATGATTATTCAGTTAAAACCTTATTTAATACAAAAAGAACGATGGCATGGCTTTGTGAGGAAACAAAAATCAGATACCCAAATTCAATCAAATGTGCAAGAAAACCATCGCTACCATTTCCATCTTTATATTTAGTTGAACGTGGATTTAGCACTGCAAATGATTTTTGGTAAAAAAAGAAATCGGCTGGATATAACACAATTTGGAAACTTGAAACTGAAGCTAACCAAATTAGAACCTAATATAAAACCCTTATACAGTAAGCATCAAGCGCAAAGATCTCAATAAATTAAAATAACAAATTAATATAGAAAAATCTTTATTAAAATCATTTGGCATTTGAATTTTAGTTTTTTGTATATGTTTTGAAAATTTACTTACTGTCTTTCATTAACAATTCCCTAGTGGTTTCCCAAAACTTTCTAAAACCTATCATTTAAGTTTCTCAAGTGAACAATTTAATTTTTTAATATTAAAAATTATGTATGTTACATAGGCGAGCCATAAGAATTTTAGAAAGGCAAAGATGGGACATGACACAAATAGGTTGGGAAACACTGCGTTGGTCTGTTTAGAGGACCTCATCCTGTCATACGACTTCGCTTCTGGTGTGAACGTTTCGCGCGATTGCCGAGACGACTGTCGAGTCGACAAAAACCGCTTGGTGTGTACGTACCCTAAAGGAATGATAGAAGAAAGACTTAAACACGTTGACCCTGAACTTAGAGGTCATATTACGAGGGTAATTAATGAGGTTGAAGATAAAAAACTGTACGTTATCGTTTCATTAAGTACAGGTATAAAGGTAAAATTATTATTTGATAGTGGATCAGATATTAGTTTGATTAAAAATACTAAAATTGGTAATAGAAAGATTAATAGGGATCAAAGGGTACAATACAAAGGTTTAATGGGAGATTACCGTCTTACTAAAGGTACTTGTAGTTTAGAAATGGACGATATTCAGGTTAAATTTCATGTTATGGATGAGACTTCATCTACGTTCTTGGACGCTGATGGTCTCATAGGAATTGACTTATTGGGAATTTTAAAAGCTAAAGTAGATTTCTTAAATGATAAAATAGAGTTTGATGACAGTGATGATAATAATTGTGCTCAGGGTAAAAAGATGTATATTGACATTAATATGGGTAAGAATAACAATCCTAAGTTGTTGGTTGATACTGGGTCAGATCTTAGTATGATTAGAGAGGGTTGTGTTAATGACAAAATGTATGTAGACAACACGGAAGTTGCCAATTATAAGGGTATAACTGAAGAAATAAAAGAAACCTTAGGTACTTGTTTATTAAACATTAAGGGTAACAATTGCAAATTCAGTATGGTGCATAATGAATTATTCTTGGATTGTGATGGAATCATAGGAGTTGATATTTTAAGACAGTTATGCGCACAAATTGATTTTTCAGAAAATACTATGTCAATAAAAGGTGTTAACAGGGAAATAAAAATACCTCCTCGATCAATTGTTGTAATTAACGCTAATATTGAAAATTATGAAGGTCAGCAAATAGGAATCAGTGAAAGAAAAATTTTAGCTAATGGAGTAATAATAGGAAATTGTTTAACATACGTAAAAAACGGGAAATGCGTAACAAATGTAATTAACTTAACAGAGGAAGAACAGGTTATAGAGACACCAACGGTAGTTTTAAATGAAATCGATGTTGATTACTTACAATTAGATTCAATAAATAATGATACCTTGGTATCGAAGGTTGTCAATAAGTCTAATGGTAAAAAGGAACGATTAGAAGCGATATTAGGAGCTTTAAAACTGGAACATTTAAATTCCGAGGAAAAAGAATCAATACTTGAAATATGTGCGAATTTTAGCGATTTATTTTATTTAAAGGACGATAAATTGTCATGTACCGATGCTATTGAACATACGATCAAAATTAAAGAGAACAAAGGTCCAATTTTTGTAAGGCCATACCGAATTCCCCATGCCCATAAGGAAACTATTAAGGAACAAATAAAGGAAATGTTAGATCACGGGTTAATTAGGCATAGTAAAAGTGCGTGGAACGCACCGCTGTTGGTTGTTCCCAAAAAGATTGATGGAAGTGGACAACAGAAATGGAGAATTGTGGTTGATTTTAGGAAGTTAAATGATATTACTGAAGGTGACTGTTTTCCTTTACCGCGTATAGATGAGATATTCGATAGGTTAGGAAGGTCTGGGTATTTTAGTACACTTGATTTAGCCTCAGGTTTTTATCAGATACCATTAGCTGAGGAAGATAAGGCAAAAACCGCTTTCTCTACAGATTTCGGTCATTTTGAGTATAATAGAATGCCAATGGGGTTACGAGGAGCGCCGTTTTGTTTTCAAAGATTAATGGCTTCTGTTTTATCAAGTTTACAAGGATTAGAATGTTTCGTGTTTTTAGACGATGTCGTAATATTTGGTAGTACTTTAGATGAGCATAATAAACGGTTGGAAAACGTATTTAAGACTTTTAGAAATGCAAATTTAAAGATTCAACCCGACAAATGTTCATTTTTGAGGAAGGAAGTCGTTTATTTAGGACATGTGCTTAGTTCGGATGGTATTAAACCAGACGATAGTAAAGTAATTGCAGTTAAATCATTTCCGAAACCAAAAAGTAAGAAGGATATTCAAAGATTCATTGGATTAGCTTCGTACTATAGGAAATTTATACCAAATTTCTCCAAAATTGCCCAACCAATAAATGAAATATTGAAAAAGTGTAACGAATTCGTTTGGACTGATAAGTGCGAAGATGCTTTTAATCAATTGAAAGATTTATTAACTAGCTTAGTAGCTTAGTTTTGGCATATCCAGACTTTTCGAAAGAATTTATATTGACCGCTGACGCTTCAAATAAGGCCATTGGAGCAGTTCTCTCTCAAGGCATTATTGGTAAAGATAAGCCTATTGCGTACGCAAGTGGAACATTAAATCGAGCCGAACAAAACTATTCAGTGATCGAAAAAGAGTTGTTAGGAATTATTTGGGGAGTAATAAATTTTAGACAATATCTGTATGGGAATAAATTTAAGATATACACCGATCATAGGCCATTAACCTACATTTTTAATATTAAAAATCCAACATCTAGACTAATGAGGTGGAGATTAGAGCTGGAAGAATATGATTATGAAGTTTTATATAAACCGGGTAAACAAAATTGTAACGCTGATGCTTTGAGTAGGGTATATTTTACAAATTCTGATTTAGATTACAAAGAATTTGTCGAATATATTAAAACCCATTTGATTGTTAACGAGAAAGTTGAAGAAACAGAGGGTGATTTATTTTCAGTAGGCAAAGATTACGGTTTAGCTCACTGTGTTTCCAAAGATTTTGCTATGGCTAGAGGTATTGCTACTCAGTTTAAAGAAAGATTTGGTAGCGTTGAAGAACTTAAAAAGCAAAATAAAAATTTGTATGAAGTTGCTTATTTAAAAAGGGACAATCAGTTCATATTTTACTTGATAACAAAAGAATATTATTTCGATAAACCAACTCATGAGGGCATCTACAAGACTTTAATTAACTTAAAGAATTTATTGTTAGAGTTAGATGTAACAAAACTGGCAATACAAAAAATAGGCGGAGGCTTAGATAAATTGAAATGGGAAATAACTCGACTAATGATTAGACATATATTTAAAAATTCAGGTATAAGCATAAAAGTGTTCCATCAACATGCTGTTACAATAACAGATGAGGAACAGAAGATAAAATTATTAAGGGAATATCATGAAACCCCGGCAGGTGGACATCAGGGAGTGAAAAGAACTCTGAAACGATTACGATTAAAATATAAATGGGAAAATACGAGACCAAACGTTAAAGCCCCAATGGAAATTACTGATACATCACAGAATCCTTTTGATTTATGTTTCTTAGATATTGTAGGACCGTTACCTTTAACCGAAAACGGGAACAAATATTTGCTCACTTTTCAGGATAATCTATCAAAATATTCGGAAGCAGTACCACTTACCAATCAGGAAGCTAAAACCATTGCTAAAGCATTTGTGGAAAATATAATTTGTAAACATTCAATTCCCAAAAAAGTTTCCCAAACATTTGCAAATTGCTGAAAATAAAGAAATTACAGTCTACTGCGTTTCATCCTCAAACTAATGGCGCTTTAAAAAGATCCCATAGAACACTTAAAGAATATTTAAGACATTTTATCAATAATAGGTTAACCAATTGGGATGAATATATTTGTTATGCGATGTTTACTTACAATACTACACCCCATAGTACAACGGGATATACGCCATTTGAAATATTATATGGTCGAACATCGGAAATTCCTAATTCTGTGGAGAGTAATCCTCCTGATATTGTGTACACCTATGATGATTTGGTTACGGATATAAAACTAAAGTTTCAAAATAGAAGGAAATTTGCCCGGGAAAACATTAATCGCAGTAAGGAAAAATCAAAAGAAAATTATGATAGGAATTCGGAAGTTAAGGAATTTAACATAGGAGATAGGGTTATGCTATTAGATGAGGCAACGCGCAAGGGTAGGAGTAAAAAATTATGTAGCCCTTGGGTAGGTCCTTTCACCGTTATAGCTCGCATCAATAATGTTGATTATACTATCGAAAGTAAAAAGCAAAGGTTAACCGTTCACTGTAACCGGTTAAAACCGTACCACGGATAAATTTAATTAAAAAAAAAATGTTTTTGTGCTGTAGTTCATAAGCAAATTTCAGTTTAAAATTTTGACTATATAATAAAGTAAAGTGAATAATATCTATTTACAGATCATGAAGGAAATGGTCTCAATAATTGTCCTCCTTGGGATAACAATAGGGAAAGCAAACGCAGAAAATGGTTTTATATATGATATCACTAGGTTCGGAAATACGCCTGGTATTCATTACGAAGAAATAGGGTAAATTAGTCTTTATAATGATTATTGGAAGGTAGTTACTTATTATAATCTCACACATTATCATGAGTTAATTGATAATCTTCTAAAATATTATAAGAGTACGGTCGTAATTTGTGAATCTCCGGAAATCATTACAAATTTTCATTTGAAATTGCCAAGATGCCAAGAATTTATTAGAGTTAACAGGGCTTTATTAGAAAGAGTATTAACAGAGAAAGATGTAATAGAACAACTGATAGGTCATAACTCACCAAAACTAAGAATGAAACGAAGTCTCATAAATTTTGTTGGAAATGCTTTTAAATTCCTCTTTAGAACAATGAACGAAAAAGACGCTGAGTATTATAGTCAAAAGATTAAAGAAGTTACTGATAATGAGTCTGAAGTTACTAAATTAATTAAAGAACAAATAAGCGTTGTCAAGAATACTATTACAAATTTTAATAATACTATAGGAACATTAAGTTATAATGAAGAACAATTATCCCGAAATTTAGACAAGGTTGCCCATGTATTAACTGAAGATGATAGAAGAATAAATATTTTGGAATTAAAAATGAAATTAGAACAACATTTCGGTATATTTCAAGCCATGGTAAAACAGTATAGATTAGAAACGTCAAATTTAATTGATGCCATTCTTTTAGCAAAGCAAGGAACTATACATCCTATAATAATAACACCTGCAAAATTAGTGTTAGAACTTTCAAAAAACATTATTCCTGTACCTTCAGAATTAAGGTTTCCGTTCGAACTATCTACCGAAAACGCGAATCTGCTGTTTAAGTTACTAAAAGTAAATATATTTTATCAAGATAGCAATTTAATCTATATTCTCGAAATTCCCTTATGTAGCAATGATCACTATAATTTGTTTAGCTTAAATCCCTTACCTATACCTTATAAGAATGATCAACACGTTTTTATTCAACCAAGCTCAACATTTTTGGCTATTACTAGTAATAAACAAAATTATTTTCCTGTAACAAAAGACGAATTAAATGAATGCACTAAAATTGTTAATGAAAATTATATTTGTCCGCAAGTTAAACCTATTCTTGTTAGCAATTTACACGGGTCATGTGAGGTTAAGTTATATCAGGGCTTTAATCAAATTCCGGATAACTGTGACAAAAGAATTGTCGTATTAGAAAATAGCATTTGGACGCAGTTGTATGCCCAAAACACATGGTTATTTTTAGCTCCGGTTAAAGAAACTGCTACTATTATTTGTAAAGATGAGGCAAAGCCAATAGATGTGAAAATTATTGGTGCTGGAAGTGTTTATGTAGGTACAGTAATTTTGTCAACCAAAAACACTTATGCTTCTTATATTTATCCTCAATACATACCCTCAGTAAATTTTGATTTTGACTGTTGTGATATATTTGAAAACGAAAAAATTAATGTTACGGAATTACATTTAGAAACGAAGTTGAAGGTAGTAAACTTAGATGATTTAAAGGTGGCAAGTTTTAAATTGGATGAATTATCAAAATTGTCAGATGACATAGAAAAACAATTAAAGAATTTAAAAAGTACTAATTATACTAATTACCTAATTTACTTTATCACTACAGTTATGGTTATAATCATAGGTTATTGTTGTAAAAGATGTCTTACCAAGCGTTGCTGTAAAAGTTCAACTAGAACATGCTGTACTCCCGGTATCTGCTTTACTGTTAATAACACTATTCGAGATCCACATGACACCCGAAATCAATCAATAGAGTTATCAGAAACCACATCTTTGTCGGATTTACCCACTAGTTCCGATAAAACTGTAGACTCCAGACCCGCCAATCGTACTATTTGTGCCCGTTCGTCGCTTAGATCTTAAGAAAAATTTTGTATTTTATCAATAATTTTTTTTTTCCTTTTTAGGGGGAGGTGTTGTAGCCCCCTGTATTAATCCCTTTTCTATTATTAATGTTGTAATGTGTAATTGTTTTCTCTTGTATTGTTCTAAAATGGACAGTGTCAAGTTATGTCTTTAGATATCACCAGTTCTTGGTATTCCTCTATTAAAATTGTTGACGCGTAAGTTGGCGTAATGAAAGACGCTGGGAATGTCACCCTTGGTGTGACCGTTTGAATAGAACTTGCGTAGGTGTATCTAAAGGCATAAATATACCAAACGCGTAGATAAGGGGATTCGTCTCGTTAGGTCTCGTGAGCGCAACACCTTCTCCACATAAAGTACTCTGTTCCGTCGTCCGATTATTAATTAATAAAGTAGTTCTAATTCAAATGAGAGTATTAATTGGACGCCCAATCCCAAGAACCCATTAAGTGTCCAGCGGGGCACAACAATATAATTAGGTCTGAATTTAATAAGTATAATAAATATTTGAAAGCCTGGCGCACACCCTTGTTAAATGTATTGTTTACTTTCTGGACTTCACATTTGAGAACTTACAAAATGAATTGTCGAGTCTTAATCAAATTTCGAGTTATTGACGAACAATTAGTGAAGAAACATGAAAATACTAATATGTCAGAAGTAGAAGATATCCGTTAAATACCGATGAAATTAATGTTAAGTCTACTTTTGACAATTTTAGGATAACGTGAGAATTCTGGAGCAATCTAGACAAAAGAATATCTCATTATGCGCAAAGCCCATTTAACAATTCAATGATTAAAAAACAAAAAACAAGCAATTTGTTATAAGAATACAGAATTTCGAAAATCTTAGGAATGCAAGTTCTTAACTCTTCCGGTAGTAAAATACCTTTTGAGATTTTGGATATAGTACATTATGAAATTTGTGTATCCTGTTATTAGATTGCGCAAACTTTAGTTTTAGTGCGTTTTCCATCGCCGTACCCACACACCCAACCCATCCCATACGTCATCAGTATTTCAATTGTTTAGTGTTCGCTTATTTGGGTCGTAATTATTGAAGTTGACAATTTTTTGATATTTAGTGCCGTCAACAGCGTTATTTCACTGCCTACTTTTATCCTAACTAGTTGATTAGATGCTTTCAAAAAATTAAATTTTTCGATTTTTTTCTTATAAAACTTTATGATATATTGCCGTTCCGGAAGAACATCGACATAACTGCAAAATAAAAAATTTTGCAGGAAAATAATTAAAATCAGAATTTTTTGGATACATTGATTGCCTTAACTCATTTTGTCAAAAAATTGCAGTTACGTCGATGTTGTTCCGGAACGGCGATATGTTCATCGTGTAAAATGGAAAACGATGTATCAAAATACGTACAAAAATATACCCACCCCATTTAAGATAACAAAGTTGGTTATCATAGTGTTAACAATTTATTGTTTTAGCTTAAAGTTCGATTAATACTGCGTCTTATTGATTTTTATGGTGCAAACTGTACTTTTGTATTCTGTTTACGTCTAGTATGAGCCCGTGTTACTCCATGCTAACGACGGCTACCTAATAACCTAATTATTTCCTCAAACTATTGATAAGTTCTCGCATATTACGCCATGTTGACGTAAGCTACCTAATAACCTAATTATTGTCTCAAACTATTGATAAATTGTCTCGCAATTTAAATTGCCTACTATGCAAATAAACTGGTATAAAAGATCCTCATTCGATTTGTAAGATCACTATTGATCGTGGATTTAATCGTAAACCGTCATACTCCGGCTAAAATCGCTGTAGTTGTAACGTTAGTTTTAAGTAGTTTTCAATAAAGTTCTTTTTAAAAACACAAAAGTTCTTTGCGAAAACTTATGGCCTGTCTATACCTGTAGTTTGTTTATTTAAGACCGCCCGAACCGCTGTCGGTTTCGGAGAAAAAGCAGACATTCTTGGTCCGAACCCTGTGTTGGTTGTTGTTCGGATATACGAGTTAAAATATAAAGTTTAATTGAATGTAGTGACATTGTTTTCGAAGTGATAATTCCTTTACCTTTAAAATTTCCCTAACAATAGCAACGAAACAATAAACAATACAAACAAACCAATATATCCCAAATATGTCCCATAACTTATCAAGAAACTTTTATACGAAACTTTTTTCATTTAAATCATAAATGGCGTATCTATTAGCAATATTCTATACTTTTGTTCCACCCTGTATAAACTTTCAATGTTCGCATTTTACATGATTCTATATTCTAAAGCTCTATATTTTTCTGTAGATGGAAAATAAAAATTATTAAATTTAGGATTTGCTATATCTATAATGTTTGTTGAAGATTTAAATGATCAGAGTAAAATAGCTACGTGGCTTTAACTGCACATGAAGACAAAAAACATTTTGTTAATTTATGAACAGTTTTAAAGAAGAATTCCGTTTTATGGGTGACAAGGATCCTTTATAGCGGAACACTGCTACACAAGAACAGCAGATCCTTTAACCAATTTAATAAATAATTTGGATAATAATTCTGAATTGCTAAAAGGAATAAAAATACATAGATCGAAATGTACCGCCCTAATTTTAAATGTGATTGTACCGTGCTTATTAGAAGAATTAACTGCTGATGTTGGAAATGAAAAGTATTCCCTAATAATAGATGAAAGCACAGCTATCGATAGTAGCAAAATGATGTGTTTAATGATAAAGTATGTTAATAAATCCAAGACAATGATAATTACAACCTTCTACAGATTATTGGAAATAGATGCTGGAGATGCTTCGACGTTAACTGAAACGTTGAAACGTCAATTAAGAAAAGATAATTTACTCATAGAAAATTTAGTCGGGGTTGTAGTAGACGGTGCAAATGTAATGACTGGGAAGCACAATTCTTTCCAATGCAGCTAAAGGCCATGACAAATGAAAATTTGGTAGTAATTAAGTGTATTTGCCACTCTCTCCATTTAGCTGCTAAGCACTCTTTTAAGAAATTACCCAAACACTTGGATTTTTTAATAAAAGAAGCTGGTTTAGCCACAGTTTTAAGCGTCAGACTCAATATAAGAAATTATATGAAGCGATAAGTGAAGAAGCTCAAAAAAAATTGATAACTTAAGTGGCACAAGATGGTTGGTGCGATATAATGCTATCGTTAAAATATTGGATCAGTGGAACGTTTTGGAACTACACTTTCAATTAGTAAAAGAAACTGAGAGATGCTATGCGGCACAACAACTTTATGAAATATTCTGTGATCAAAAGAATAATCTGTATCTGCTTTTCCTACGATCAACTTTGAAAGATCTAATTACAGTCAATAAAGCTTTCCAGAGTGAGAAATTTTTCTCAAACTATTGGAAGACCTCCTCCAGTTGCTTAGAAACTATTTAAGTATCCTTATACCTCCAATGTGCCTTCAAAAACTATTAGATAAAGATATTGTTTCTTTCAACTTCCAGGACTGCGTTATGAGCGCTGAAATTATGAACTTTGGTTATTCATTAGAGAAGCGCAAACGAAAATAGTAGAAAAGAATGAAATCAATGTCGTCCGGGAAAGGTGCCGAAACTTTTTAATTCAACTTTGTCATCAAATTCAATATCGTCTTCCATCCAACATTGACATTCTTCAAAAAATATGCTTGTTAACTCTCAAAAACGCCACGTCCCAAATTAGAAAACCAGATATAGCAATTCTGGCTAACAATTTTAAATCTGTAAAGATTCCGACTTTTACTTTTATTTTTTTTAAATTTGCGCACTTGACTAAAAGATGTCGTTATTGTGGTGCGCATGTGTGCACGAAGAAGTAGTAGTCAGATTATTATGGTTTTAGGAGTTGTATTCGAGAAGAGGCGGTGGGAAGTAAAGTAGTTCATAAACAAATCTTCGCATTTTTTCATCAACCCTGGCAACTGATAATTAGCGACAGTTAACTCAAGAAGAATACACAACAAACTCATTACGTGATGATGTTGATTCTACCGTTAACGAATGGAATGCTCTTCATCGAATAGTGTGGCAACATTCAGAGGATCCTGAAACATTGTGGCTTGAGGTTGCCGAAAATAAAAATACATTAGGTGAAAATCGATTCCCACATACCGTGTGTCCGTAAAGTAGGGGATATAGGCTATATAATCGTTATAAAGGGTTTATGGAAAGATCGCTGAAACGGGTCTAAAGATTTACATTTTTTGCAATTGTTTGATGAAGATTTTAAATTTTTTCCGCCATTTTTAAATGAGTTATGACGTCATCGATATATTTTTTTTAATGGCAAGCCCCATTTTTATTACGGAATATGAAAGAAGATTTTTTTCTAAGTTCAGTACAGTCAATATTAATATTGATTACATAAGAAAATTTTCGAGAAAAATTACTTTAAAGTTTCATTCGAATTTACTTAAAATGATAAAAATAGCAACTGCCATGATTAAAGAATTGAGAGAAATGTGAGAAATTAACCATGGCAACTGCTATTTTTATCATTTTAAGGCAATTCGAATGAAGCTTTAAAGTAACTTTTCTCGAAAATTTTCTTATGTAACCGATATTAATATTAACTGTACTGAACTTAGAAAAAATCTTCTTTCATATTCCGTAATAAAAATGGGGGGTTGCCATTTATAAAAAGTATCTATGACGTCATAACTCATTTAAAAATGGCGGAAAAATTTTAAAATCTTCATCAAACAATTGCAAAAAATGTAAATCTTTAGACCCGTTTCAGCGATTTTTCCATAAACCCTTTATAACGATTATATAGCCTATATCCCCTACTTTACGGACACACGGTATAGCGAAATTGTCGTTAACACTTCTTTCGCTACCATTTTGTAACGCCGCTGTGGAAAGGACATTTTCATTAACGAATCAAATCAAGGACAAAGTACGAAACCGAATGGCAGTTTCTAAGGCTAGGCACACACAGTCGATTTTCAGTCGGCCGATAGTTTAGTCGATGGGCATAAATATATTAAGCTTAATGTAGGCGCATACACAGCACAACTACAGATCAACTCGATTGTTTAGTCAAAAGGAGTCGATGAGCACTTATGATAAAAAGATCGAGCTAGTATCGTCCAACTGTTATAATACCACAGTTCCATATTGAAGCGCACACACAGTCGATAGTTTAGTTGATCATTACCAGCGAAATTTTAAATTTCTTCAAATTTTTTTTAGTTTGAGCAGTCGCTATGGAATCGGTAGTAATTAACCGATGGAGAGATTTATTGAATTGGTGGAAGCACGCCTGGCGTTATACGTATATAAGTCCTTAAAACCGGTTACACTCATTCTATAGTAGATGAAAGACTTATCGGGATGTTGTAAAAGTTTTGCATGGAGCGTGTGGAAAATTCCTTTTCTAAGCCGATCACCATATATAGGATGGACCCAGTACCGCCTCTTAGTTTTTGCAATTTCTTTTTTTTTTAATATGTAATAAGGCAAGCAATAATGCCTTTCTATTTAACATTTCTAGAAGGTTATTAACTACACCAATTTCGAGATTATTCTCTTTGATCGTTCTGTACGCTCAAATGCAAAAGAAAGGAATTCAACATAAATATAAGTTGTGTCGATGTCGAGCTGTGTGTGCATACAACGCGATTCATCAACAATTAAACAGTTGAGTCGCTTAAAAATCGATTATGTACCGCGATTTCAAGCCAACTCGACTAAACTGTTTCGTCGATGAACAATCGACTGTGTGTGCCTAGCCTAACGCAAATGCCATAATGAGATTAAGGTTCTATCTTATAAATGATAGTTGTGTTAGTTTTGATCCAAGTAAAGCAATGTTAGATAAATTTAATGCCAGTATGTATGACACTACTAAAGAAAGTGAATCGGTTTTAGACGCTTGTGATGATTTTAATATATAATTTATATGCCATCAATAATATTATCATAAATAAATATTATACATATGTAGGTATATAATAATTATTGTAATAGATAGGTAATTATAATAAATAATAATTATTATTCTATTTTGTACAGTTTTATTTTAATTATTTATTTTTTTAGTTAACCTTCAACTGACAGTATGTTGCGGTGTTTCTGTGTGCATTGCTGTTAGTTATGAGTTATTTTTTTAATTTGAAAAATTATTTTCTGAATATTTCCTAGTTCTGGGGTATTTTTTTCTAAATAGGTTTATTTTTGAAAGTGAAATTTAAAAGTGACCAATTATAATCTACGAAAACAGTAAAATTATTTTCTGGAGATTCTTTTTGAAAACTTCTAAATTTAGTCTATTTTTGAATTGCAACTGGGGATATCCAATCTAAAGGGGGTTATACACATTCCGTTTATCCGCACAGTTATATGTCGTAAATAACTGTGTGAAAATCTGTGCCGTTATCTGAACTGAAGATGTGTAGTATACTTTCAATTTTCGCCTCAGTTCCGACCAATTTTTCTTCAGTTGTCGTGTCACTTTCGACAGGTTTAGTTCTAACAATAAGTGTGTTTTAGAATAATTGAAGTTCAACGGGTGACAGAAAAAGAAAAGCCGCAGTTTGTTGCATAATTGCAACAGTGCTGCTAGATGAAGAATCACAAAGGAAAAAAACGCCGTGAACGTTGGTGCAAACCTTGGTATCTGCAAAGAAGCGTATCCAATGATCACCACTTACTGATTGAGTTACAAGAAAGTGGGGAAATTAACGATTATAAAAATTACCTAAGGATGGACGAAGATGCATTTCAAATTTTATTGGGCAAAGTTATGCCCCTCATTAGAAAAAAGGACACAGTCTTGAGAGAAGCAATACCAGCGCATGTGAGACTGATTGCGACTCTTCGGTTTCTAGCAGTTGGGAGAAGTTTTCAAGATTTGTCATTCTCAATGAGAGTATCTCCCCAGGCTCTTGGAGAGATAATAATAGAAACATGCATGGCAATACGGAAAGTACTGAAAAATTTTATTCAAGTACGCTTACTTTAATTATTTGATAAGACTATAGGTGTGACTGAATATAATATATTCTGAAAATAGAAATCATACTTTATTACAATAACTACCAAATAGAAATGCACAGGAATATAGAAATACAAAATAAGGTTTACATTGTAGGTATACAATGCTATTGTAAATTACAGCATTCGTTGTCACCATATGAAAATCCTTCCAACAGTGTCCTTGCCCTTTGATCTTCAGAATAATGAGAATGCAAATTCGAACTCCAAGTAAGAGATGGTGATGGAGTGGATGAAGGTACTGATGGGTAAACCAGATAGCTGCCTCTGCTTAAAAGATCACTGCAAAAATAGGACGGCAACTGAACGATAAAGTAAATAAAATTGTGCGGATATCGTAGTAAAAGAGAGCCAAACGCACAGACAATTTATCTGCGTGAAAACCGGCCTAAACTGCGCAGTTTGCACAGTTTATTGTTCAGACATGACGTCATACGTGATAAACTGCGAAGATAAACGGAAGGTGTGTACCCCCTTTAACGATCTGGCAACCCTGGATCTGCTCAACTTTTAAGCTAACGTGTGAAGATCGGGCCATAAAGCGATAATCACAATATGGGCCTTAAACAATAGGAAAACTTTGTACGAGCGTCGGTCGGTCGGGCATCGCGTCGGCGGCGATGGCGTCGTAACGAAGACGTCGCCGTCACTGACTAGCCTAGCTGGTTTAAAAATTGTGAATTAGAACTGCGAAAGTTAGTGCACGTTAAAAACCTAAAATTAACGTAAATTCATTATTATTATTCTAAAATATAAAATTCCTAGAGGTTCGTTTGTAACAGCAAATATGTCGGATGGCAGACAGAGGTTAAGTGGCGCCCAGTACAGAAAAAAATTTTTAATATTGCGACTTATATACAGGTGTCCCAAAATTATAAAAAAAAAAAACACTAAAGTAACCATTTTTTAAATGGGTTGTACCCGATTTTATTTTATTTTTGGATTCTATGGTAAAATACGATTCACTTTTATAGAGGTCGTTTTTACCTAAACTGCCAGGAAATTTGATTTATGTCAGTTTCTTTGCCAGAATTTCGAAATGCAGTTGTTTGTTCAAAAATTCTTTTCTGCCAAATTTTTGGCTTAACTTTAAAGTAGGTGACGTTATTTGATTGCTAAATGCTTGCTGCATCTTTTAAATGTTTATTCAATAACCTGCTTAGTCGCATGTGCCTACTGTGATTTTTTAAACATGATGACTCAAATTAGTCAAATGGCACCCCCCATTTATTATTGTAGCGATCAAAAGTTATTCTCACAAACTTTTCATCTATAATAAGGTAAAATAAGCATGTAAGAATAACTTTTGGCCAATATAATAACAAATACGGACTCCCATTTAAAAACGAATAAGTTTTCGATATTTTCGATATATCATTTTTTAAAAATCGCAGTAGACAAATGCGACTAAACAGGTCGTTGAGTAAACATTTCAAAAATCCAGCAAACAGTCAACAATCAAACGGAGGCAATTACTTTGACAACATACCAACAGGGCCGGCGCGAGGCTTTTTTACGCCCTAGGCCAAATTGTCCTATTACGCCCTTTGATTTGTACAATATACAGCACAGAATAGTCATTTTCTATGTAGTCTAATTTAAAGAACTAATAGCATAAATGGAATAGGTAAAATATGAATAGGAAAAGAAATTTAAAAAGTCTTCATAAAGAATAACATTGTCTAATATTTTATTAATACTAAAACATAATCGTATCGTTATTTCTTCACTTTTGATTGCTTATTTTTGATGCCGCACATTTCCCTTTGAAGGCAGGCCACAATATTAAAATGCTACTTTGCGTGCTTTCTCTTGTGCAAATAATGAAATCAATTCACAGAGGTCCAGATTGTAACCCAGTTCTTGCTCTATTGATATTGTCGCTAATCCAACTAATCTTTCTTCAGTCATCGTTGACCGCAAGTACGTTTTGATTAATTTCAATCTAGAAAAGCTGCGCTCTCCACTTGCTACAGAAACAGGAAGAGTTAATAAAATCCTTAACGCGACGTAAATATTAGGAACGCTATTCTGGAGATCATGCTTTAAAATGAAAAGAAGAACTTCAGATGGGCCCATTACTCTTGGAAGTCTTCGAGGCACACTTTGAAGTTCCCAACATAAGTCTTCTCCATCAATGTCTTTGCAGGAATTATGCGTTAAGGCACTTTCAAACTTCTTGCATTGCATAAGAATATCAGTTTCGTTTTTATACTGTAAGTTAAAAATATCGTAAAGAAACCCAAATAAAGCACAATACTCTTGCATTTGATTAAATCTTTCCTGTATTGCATTTACCGCAATGTCTATAATCATATAATAGAATGATATTTTATAGTTTTGTTTGGGATCTTGTATTGATACATCTTCGGCTTCATAATCAAACTGCAATTTGATTCTGAAAATTTGCATCAATATCGAGTTCGTTTGCCAGAAGTTTAGCATCTGATAAATTCTTTTCGAAGTTTTCATCTGATCTACAACTCACAAGATAATTCTTTGTAACTTCCAGCTGTTTCGTACATACAAATATGTCTGCATTCTTATTTTGCAGTAATTTGCTTGTAATGTTGATTTCGAAAAGAATATTGTACCACGTAATAAGTGACACTAGAAATTTAAATGTACTTATACCATCTGCAATTCCTTTTGCTTCCACGCGCATGATGTTTTTACTGTAACCTGCTGGATTTGGGTCATTATAGATATCCATAAGGGCGTCATATATTTTCGAAATTTGAAATCGCAGCGGCTTCAACGCATCTATACGGCTTTCCCAACGTGTATCACTCAAGGGTTTGACAGTTAAATTTGTTGCATGTTTTTGAAGAATGTGCCAACGTTTTGTAGAACCAGCGAAAAGAGTATAAATTTTTTGTACAATGTTAAAAAAACTTGTAGCCTCTAAGGAACAGCTCACAGCATCATTTACCACTAAATTCAAGGAATGGGCATTGCATGGAACAAAGAATGCGCGTGGATTTTTTTCAATCATTTTTCGTTGAACTCCATTTATTTTGCACTTCATGTTGCTTCCGTTATCGTATCCTTGCCCTCGTAAGTTATCAATTTGTAATCCTATTTGTTCGAGTTCATCTACGATTGTTTTTGTTATGAAAGCACCTGTTGTTTCTTGTAGTGGCACAAACCCAAGAAAATGCTCCCGTATGACCACATCAGGTTGTTGTGTTTCTTCATTCATTACATCCACAAATCTTATTATAATTGTCATTTGTTCCGTATGACTGATGTCAGGACTACAATCCAATATGATTGAATAATATTTGGCTAATTTAGCACTATTCAAAATTTTTGCTCTTATAGCTCGTGATAGCAGTTGTATAAGTTCATTCTGAATATCCTTGCCGAGATAATGAACAAATAATTTATTATCTTTAACTTTTTGCAAATGTTCATTCATGACTGGATCGAATAATGCAAGATATTCAACAAATTTTAAATAGTTGCCGTTATTATGGTCATATAATTTATCCTTTGAACCGCGAAAGGCCAAGTTTTGTCCACCCAGAGTTCTTACCAAGGCTATTAAACGATGTAAAATTTGTTTCCAATAGCTCTCCTGTTGTTTAATTTTATTTTGGTGCATGGCGTCAATGGTTTTATTTTCACGTAGACGAACTTCTAATTCTCGCCAAACTTGACAATTGTCAATGTGATTTACATTGCGCTCATGGGAAGAGAGGATGGTGCTCATGTTTTTCCAGTCGTTACTTCCTTCTCGACACAATGATGTATATGCAGATTTTTGTTTTTTCTTGAATAACTTGCAGCAAAAACATATAACTGTGTTATTTGATGGAGAATAAACTAACCATTTTCTTGGTATTTTTTCTCCATTACACATTTGTCTATTGAAGTGAACCGTGGTAAACCTACGGTTGTTTTTATCTTTAGGAAACTGACTTGGAATATTTTGTTGAGGGCCGCGTGAGACAATTATTTGTCGCAATTGATCATTTATAGAATCAGGCCAGGTACCAGGATCGTCATAACCAATGGAAACGTATGCCGATGTTCTTGACGTTTCTTCATCGTTTAAATTTTCACCGTGTACTGCTTCTGTTCCCTGCTCCGCAGTAGATGTTCTTGACGTTTCTTCATCGTTTAAATTTTCACCCTGTACTGCTTCTGTTCCCTGCTCCGTAGTAGGTGTTCTTGACGTTTCTTCATCGTTTAAATTTTCACCGTGTACTGCTTCTGTTCCCTGCTCCGCAGTAGATGTTCTTGACGTTTCTTCATCGTTTAAATTTTCACCCTGTACTGCTTCTGTTCCCTGCTCCGTAGTAGATGTTCTTGACGTTTCTTCATCGTTTAAATTTTCACCGTGTACTGCTTCTGTTCCCTGCTCCGCAGTAGATGTTCTTGACGTTTCTTCATCGTTTAAATTTTCTCCCTGTACTGCTTCTGTTCCCTGCTCCGTAGTAGATGTTCTTGACGTTTCTTCATCGTTTAAATTTTCACCCTGTACTGCTTCTGTTCCCTGCTCCGTAGTAGATGTTCTTGACGTTTCTTCATCGTTTAAATTTTCACCCTGTACTGCTTCTGTTCCCTGCTCCGTAGTAGAAGTACTGCATTCACTTGTCTCTGTTAGAATATCGGTATTTACTTTATCCTGTCTTTGAAGAAAAACAAGGAGAGATCTTTTTAATTTGGCACTTTCTTTCTCTTTTTCCGCTTTCCGTTTTCGGTTTTGCGACCCAGAAGGTCGCTTAGGCTTACTAGCATCAGCCATGACAGTTCTATTGAAAGAGTACTTTGATTATTCTTGAAAAGCGAACATCACCTATTGCAAGTGGTATTCATAAGAACACTTTTGGAGGAAGATATCGATAGCTTTTTAACAGAACGCAAAACACCGTAAACGATATTGAGAAAAATTTACAAAAATTGATTTTTTAATTGCTTTATCTTACAGCATGATTTTTTTTTGTGGGCAAGAGGTTTAATGAGTTTTCATTCAAATAAGACAGTTATTAAAAACAATTTTTGTGAAATTTTCTCACTCACAATCAGTATTGTTTACGATGTTCTGATGTGTTAAAAACCCGTCGATATTTTAACAAATTTTAACGTCATAATATTTTCACACTTACCAAATGTTTTAAATCACAACACAATAATAAAGGTTTTTTGGAAAAATGCGATCCGACTACACGTAGAACTACTGCTAAATGTAATAGGTTAGCTATTTAATTCTAGTGACATTTCTTGTGTTGACGGTGGTACGTATCACACTGGTATTCCGGGGTTCCCATCAAAGCAATAGGAAGTAAGGTTATACACGTTAAAGTTAAAAATATTATAGGTACATAGTCCTTATAGTCCGGTCGAGTATGTAATACGTACAATTGTTAAAGGTTGCCTAATACAGTGGTCGCTTTTGTTAAAAATTTGGCCTAATTGAGATTAATTTAAGAAACTATAAAACTTTTGACTTTTTTTCTCGTGCGCCAAAATTTTGCGCCCCCCAAACTTGCGCGCCCTAGGCGACCGCCTAAATTTCGCTTATGTCGCGCCGGCCCTGCATACCAAGGATATTGAAATTAAGAATTTTTGAACAGACCACTGCATTTGGAAATTCTGGCAAAAAAGCGTCATAAATCAAATTTGCTGGCAGTTTAGACAAAAACGATCTATATAAAAATGAATCGTATTGTACGACAGAATTCAAAAATAAAATAAAATCGGGTACATTCCATTTAAAAAATCGTAACTTTAGTATTTTTGTAATTTTGGGACACCTGTATATAAGTCGCAACGTTTTAAAGCTGTGATGGCATCACAACTATAACCTAAAAAAGGAAAAGGTCAATATCTCTAATAATAAAGATGTTATGGAACGTTTTCGGATCGTTGTCACACCTGTATGTATGTATGGGTGTCCCGTTTTGATTGTCCGATCCTTTACTGGTATATTATCTGGGTGAATTCCAGCAAAAAAGTCCTAATAGACACAGGTCCGAAAGTTGTTCATTTTCGAGATATTCAAGGTTTTAATTCCATAAGTTGATCTATTATTAACAATATTGCAGTGTTACATTTAAATTAAATTATTAATTAGTTGCCATGGTTTCAACTAACTTTTGTAGTTGACCAGTGTAACCTAATAATGACAATTGAGCCGTTCAGTGCACACATCGATTAATTGCACTTTTTGAAAAATATTAAATTTAAGTGTCAAGGGACTTGGTATAGTCATAAATTTTTATATTTATAATAACTTTCCTGAACAATAAATATTAACACAATATTAGTATTAATTGTTAATATATAATATTAACAATTATTTAGCGAAATTTTTATGTTTATAATTTCGGATGTCATGAATTTAGTAAAAATATAAGCCACATGTTTATTTGGCCAGAAAACAAGGATCTCGTGGGTCTCGAGAAATTTCATCTAGTCTAATAAAGTACATAAAGAGTTACGCTACAAACTTCGAAAAAATAATAATATATTCGGATTCATGTACCGGGCAAAACAGAGACATTAAATCTGTTTATAGTTTATTGAAACTTGTTCAAAGTACGGAAATAAGAGGTAAGTCAATTGTACTGAAATTTTTGATAAGTGGACACAGCTATTTGCCCAATGACACAGATTTTGTTATTATTGAGTCACGTGCGAAAAAAAATCAAAACTTTTTTCACCAGATGATTAATACAATATATTCAAAACATGTAAAAAAAGCGCTATTTCATTTAATCCAAATGACCCACCAAGATTTTTTTCAACCAAGCCTTTGGAACAATCAATCAGTAATAGAAAAATAACCATTACAGGATTTCCAGTAGATTGGTTTAAAATACGCTGGATAAAGTTAGAAAGGTCCAAACGCCATCTCATACAATTCAAATGTGACTATAATGAAACTACAGAATTTAAAGCCATTAATATAATAAAAGCTGTACCAGATAGATTGTATAGTTTGAAAAATATAGATCAGCCTTTATTATATCCTAAAGGTAGAACTGTGACAAGGGAAAAATGGAGAAACATGATGAACCTGCTAAAAGTCATTCCTCCTGTTAAATATGATTACTATAAAAACTTGACAACAAATCGGAATGACGAATCTTCACATACAGCTGATGAAAAAGACATTATTTATAATACTGCAGATGAATCAATCATAAATAATATATTATAACAGAACTGTCACCATTCATTTTTATGGAAAAACTGTAAGAAAAATATGTATACACTTTTCGCGGAAAGATGTCTCATGCGTCATTACTTGTCACCGTTTTCTCGACATATGTCAAATATTTTTTTCTTTATTTAATCATATATGTCAGATAGAGACGAAAACCGAAAATAGTAGTCTAGGATAATATAATTAATTATTGACGCATGAGACATCTTTCCGCGAAAAGAGCATAAGTATTTTTTTCTATAATAGAATACTTAAAAATTTAAAGATTGAATTTAACTTTATTACTTTTTTCAGTTGCCAAATCGATTAACTCCACCTGTCACATAAAAATAGTAACATTACTAACGATTATTTTTTTGGCTATTCTTTCTTATTAATTTTATATACCGTTAGAAGAAAGCTATATCTGTAGTTATGCATTCTGCATTATATATTTGAATTTCTATTATAACGGAAATTTTAAAAAACAATATACGTTACTTCATCGCATTTCTCAACTTTTTGTTCTATGGAGTTAATCATTGTGTGCACTGAACGGATCAATTTATCGAAACCATCGTAACGAGTTAATAATATGATTGTAGTTCCTAACTCTTTGTAATAATAAAATTTGGTATTAAAATATTTATAGGAGTTCGCAGAAGATAAGAAATTTTTGCAAACTTCCTTTTCAAATACGTATTTATTTTCTGTTGCCAATAATAATAATATTTACATAGATACCCAATTTTGATAACATTTTAAAAGACGATGTTGATAAAAAATAAATTTTATATACACTACAATAATTTAAATGATTCTCATCGATTATGTTAATAACAGGTAAACTTAGGAAACTAAACTTCCAATATCTCGAAAAAGAATCACTTTTGAGCCCATGTTCATTAGGACATTTCTGCTTATTTTTACCCAAGGAATACATCAGTAATTGAACGGACAATCAAAATGGGACACCTATATATACAGTGAAATTCCCCTTCACAGACACTCCTCTTGAACAGACACCCCCCTTAGACGGACAGTTTCTCATGAAACCATCCACCTCTCCTATAATTACTTGCAATTCTCTTAAGCAGACACCCCTCTTGAACAGACCCTTTGGTGGGTCCCGTTGGTGTCTGCACAAGGAAGATTCACTGTATATATAGTTAATAAATTTGTATATTGTAAAAATTCAGGAAAGATATTTGAATTTTATCAGTACTCACCTTACTTGCCTCACTACAACAGATACATACAATAGACAGCAAAATTCAGTTTAACGAAAGCACATCTTTAAGTATTTTCCTTCCGTTTACAACAGTCTCGTTCATCTTTTTATCAAACCAATCTAAACGTTACACAAAAAAAAGATTAATATAATCTAACTGAACAATTTGTTAATCTAATCTTAAAACTCTGAATAACCTCAAAATAGCGTTTTTACGCACACTTAACTATTATGTATTGCTTACCATAAATAAGTCACCAATTTCAATATGTTATCCCTATATGAAACACCTTCAAAACCATTCTTATATGATAAATTTATTAAAAAGGAATAACATAGCGATAAAAAAGGATTACAACAACCACAAAAACAGCTTTCGGTGACCACTCAGTCATTTTAGGCTTAATTACTCTCAGGCCATGAAGGAGTTAAGGCGCTTACACCTTATATAAATGTTTGTTTTTTGTATATTGTTAGTGTTTCTTTTTTTCTTTACTATAGAGTTGCTTGATTTTATCGAGTTGTACCTAAAAAAACGTATAAAAAGATCAAAAATAATATTTTCCTACCGAAAATTATTTGGAGAGACATAACTGCTGCACACTTCCTGATGGATGTTTTGTTACTAATTTATACGTTCTTGGTTCAGACAGTAGATGGCACCACGATTGCTTCGATGTCGATTGTATTCCCGCGTATATTCGATTATTTAAATATATGAAAAAACTACGCCACGTCATTCTACACCGGAACAAAAAGCGTACAGTCATGTACAGGATGGTCAAATAAGTATGCAGAGTGCTGTATCTCGGAAATTATTCATCGTAAAGACTTGCGGTAAAAAATTTAATAACTAAAGTGGCCAAGAGAAAATGCTGGAAATTATTATCATGTTCCTAAGATGGTCGCCAGGGGGCGCAATCGCCATCTTGAATTACAAAATGTGTATTTTCTCGGAATTCCGCTATACTAAGATAACACAGAAATATACCCGTTTTAAAGTGGAGATAAGTATCATTTTTTTTTATTAAAAACTTTTTTCCGTATCTCCAAAAATAAAGTGGTGGGGGGCGTTCGAAAGTGCTTGTAAACAAATGCCTATAATTTTAAAATGGCTGAACGGAATTTAACAAACTTGGTGTCGTTGGAAAGAGCTTTTCTTGGAGAATAAATCCCACCGTTTTGGTGGTGATTGTTATTTCATATGTCGCCGCCAGATGGCGTTTTCCAAATTTTTTTAGCAATTGCGAATATTCTCTGAAAAGTTAAATGGAACGGTATCACTTTCTTTACACGAAAAAATAGTATAATAAAGCCCAAACAAGCCAGTGAAAACCACAACTCGATATCGTATTCCTAACTTAAGATATTGGTGAAAAACCATTCATCAGAAAACTGAACGGATTTCGCCCGGTTTTTTATTCTTTTTTTTTCCAAAAATAACAAAAGAATGCTATATTCTAAAATTTGTGCCGTGGATTTTAAGACGTTCAAGAAGAAACACTTCATTTTTGTGAAGGCGTTACTTGAATTTGTCGATTTTCTAAATATGATAAGGAAATCCGAAAATGGTTGTTTTACATGAGTAAGCCGATTTTGTTTTAGACAATTAGAAATCATAAGAAATATCGAATCAATTTACTACTTTTAGAGTACATTTTTACAATCTGAACAATTAACGGGGCATTAAATATGGGTTTAAAGCTTTATACGGTTTCTTGTCTTTGGATACACAGTTGTTACGTATTCATAATGGCGTTTACTTTTCAATATGCTACATTTCTACATCTAATTGGACAAAAAACAATAGAAGGTGCCGAGAAGAAAATATAACTTTACATTATAACATCAAATTGAAATCTAAACTACGGAATGGTTCGAATTGCAAACGAAGTTTGGCATATTGAAGAAATAACCAAAATTTTAAAGAAGTAACAACTGTTTTTATTTGTAAAGAATTGTTCGATTACGATGTTAGATTGTTCTTGTGTCGTTAGCCATTTGTTTTCTTCTCTTTTCATTTTTATCCACGACTTACTACGTTTTGTCTTTTTCTATGAAAAGGGCAAAACCTTAAAGTGATAAAGGAATACCCTAAAAATGGCAAATTGATGACGATGGATCTATTTTATATCTTTTATGATTCCTAATTGTCTAAAGGAAAATCAGGTTACCCGTGTAAAACAACTGTTTTCAGATTTTGTTATTATATTTGGAAAATCGACTAATTCACGAGACGCCTTGACAAAATTTAAGTGTTTTTTCTTGAACTTCTCAAAATCCACGGCACAAATTTTAGAATATAGCATTCTTTTGTTATTTTTGAAAAAAAAAGAATAAAAAACCGGGCGAAATTCGCTCAGTTTTCTGATGAATGTTTTTTCACCAATATCTTAGGTTAGGAATAAGATATCGAGCTGCGGTTTCACTAGCTTGTTTGGGCTTTATTATACTATTTTTTCGTGTAAAGAAAGTGATACCGTTCCATTTAACTTTTCGGAGAAAATTCGCAATTTCTAAAAAAATTTTGAGAACGCCATCTAGCGGCGACATGTGAAATAACAATCACCACCAAAGTGGTAGGATTTATTGTCCAAGAAAAGCTCTTTCCAACGACGCCAAGTTTATTAAATTCCATTCGGCCGTTTTGAAATTATAGGCGTTCGTTTACAAGCACTTTCGAACGCCCCCCACCACTTTATTTTTGGAGATACGGAAAAAAGTTTTTAATAAAAAAAAATGATACTTATCTCCACTTTAAAATGCGTATATTTCTGTGTTATCTTAGTATGGCGGAATTCCGAGAAAATACACATTTTGTAATTCAAGATGGCGATTGCGCCCCCTGGCGGCCATCTTAGGAACATGAAAATAATTTCCAGCATTTTCTCTTGGCCACTTTAGTTATTAAATTTTTTACCGCAAGTCTTTACGATGACTAGTTTCCGATATACAGCACTCTGCATTCTTATTTGACCACTCTGTACAATTAAGGTCGATAAATAGCAGTATATTCTATACATATACTAGGTTGGTCGGTGGTAGTAAAAGATAGGTACAACCACTTCGAGTCTCGGTAACTTTTCTTCCGGCGTATAATACTCCATTTTGAAAAGGTTAACTCTACAAATTTTAGCAAAATCACTATGCACCCAAGCCCAACCAAAATCGCTAAACAAATGGAATAAATATGAAAAACCAGATTTTATCGTAAGTCTGGGTTGTTTCGACGCTTGTCTAGGAATGATGTCATAGCTCATTCCTAGATAGGCGAAAAAGTAAGAGATTGTATGATTTTTTGTTAACATAAAAATTGATTGACCTGCGGAAAATACCTTATGAAACCTTATATGACCTTATGAAAATTGCATAAAATTTTAATAAGTTACATAAAGAGACACGTATCAACTCCAATCGGCCCGATAACTAAACGTAGTATATCTGTCCTGTGTTAACTAATAGAAGTCTTATTGTCGTCCTTTTTCTACTTACGTTTAACGTATCCGCAGTTCACTGGCGTGCACTCTGTATACCCTGTATGAACTTTCCCTTTTGCAGAATTCGTATTACAAATCACAATATCCAGAATTATCTACTGGATTTCTAAGGTTTGTGAGAGCAGGTGTTCTTTCTATATATCAATAATTTTTTCACGTCATTCCTATTAGTACCTCCAATCTTTGTGTGATTAATTCTATCATAGAAGGGAGAAGGTGTAATAGGATATCTTTTTCTCCAATTTAGACGTTTTTTCACACTTTGTTAAAATGATCTTTTCTTGTTGTTCATTTTAAAAATATTTAATATTAAACTTAAGGCTTTGGTGAACAAGAAAGAGTATAAAGAGAATAAGTTGCGAACTAAAAATGAATCAAGACGGTTTAGATCTCGAGTAAGGGCCCTTTACTCTATCCAATTTAAAGAGATAATAAACATTCTTTTATTTACGAAGTTTCGATGTTTTAAACGATTTTTAATTAACAAAAAGGAATTAGTATTCATGAATTGTCCATTTAATGCATATGTCAACGTAACAGGTAATTTTCAAAAGTTAAGTAAAATAGTTAAACTTTTACGATTTGTTAACGATTTTTTTTAAAGAAACAGGTTGCTAGCTCTTATAGTTAATTTGCAAATGGCGAGTTTGGTTACGAAGAGGATTAGATTTTAAGTTAAGTTAATTTCCCACTTCGATTCGAAGGTTATTTTTTGATCGGTCGCATGTTTTATATATTAAGACCGTATATGTAAAACAAACCGTATACAGGATGGTCCGTAACTAATGGGACACAGAGTAACAGTGAATTCCTTACGTCAAAACATTAGTATTAGAAAAATGTATCTTAGTTGAATTGTTAACAATAACAAAGATAGAGACTGTTAAAGTTAACATTTTATTTTCGTTTTTCTTCAATAATTTCCCTTACATTTAAAATATCTTGATGAAAATTGGTAGAACGCCGAACTTAAAGACGGGAAATACTAATTTGATACGAATTTTTTTCAAGATTGCAGAGAACGCTTTCTATACCAAATAATACTTTTAAAACTCTCTTAATTTTTTTATTATTTAGATTTTTATAAATTTTAAAGTTAAGAACGATTCATTGATCATTTTTACGCAAATTTGGTATACTTATGAAATCTCGCTAAAGTTGACCATTTTTGAAATAATCGGTGTTAATGTACAACCGTCCAAGAAAAACGAAAATAGAATGTTAACTTTAACGGCCTCTATCTCTGTTATTATTAACAATTCAACTAAGATAGATTTTGCTAATACTAATGTTTTGACGTGAGGAATTCACTGTTACTCTGTGTCCCATTAGTTACGGACCACCCTGTATAAAAGGACTAGTCCATATTTAAATGGTTTGAAGATGTTAGTCTATATGTGTAAGAAGTTTGTTTTTAACAAATGGACTAGTAATAGTAGGTTTGCAAAAGGACTAGTCTATATATAAACGGTCCATCTGCAAATAGACGATATACATATTACTGTAATGTTTTAAACAAAGAAAAAAATGCATTTTTTATTTATTTGTACAAGTTAGACTATTGTGACATTTTGAGTTACATAATACATCATTCTTTCGACAAGCACATGTGTTTGACTGACATTTAGTCTTACAGTAACATTTTTTGAAATCTTGCCCATGCCGAGTAGATTGACATGTAGCCACCGATCAAAAAGAAACTTCCTTATCTTTGGTGATTTTTTCAAATTTCAAAATGTTAGCAGGACATATACTGAATTCTGAACGACTGTAGTATGTTGAAATGACTCCTAGTTTTGTACTCAAGCGACAAGCGGCAAAAACCATCTTCTGTAGCTTCTAACCCTACCGCTAAAACTGACCGCGCATCTCCCCTGCCACGATCGACATCTGGAACAGGAATCCTCACAGTTGATCCAATCTGTGGTTTTGAATGGGTGCTATCTGATATTAATTTCATTCGTTTTGCCTGTGCTTGTAATCCATCATAAGCGCCCTTTCTGGCATTTGCTATGTTTCTGTTTCTATTGCAAACCATACAAATTCAGGCAAATAGTAAATGTAAATAATTACTAAAGAACAAATTAGGTAACATATAATTCTCGATAGGAACCATAAATTTGACTTATTAAATTAAATAATACAAATTTTTCGATAAAAGACGTACTAATTGTACAGAAACTTATGAAAAAATGTTATAAAATCAATTAGGATACATTAATTTATTGCAATTTTGCTAACAAAAGAAAAAAGAAAATTAACTATTAAATAATATAAAATCGTCGAAGAAACATTTACTTTGACTGAATAAGTTAGTATAGAGAAGACATAACGAAATCAGGGTTCAGAAAATTATAATCTTTTAAATAAAAAAAATCATATGAAAACAAATTGGGAAGAACAACTCATAATATTGAATTGGTGATAATATTTGCAATAAAATTTTGTTATTGTTTAATTAAATTTCAGTTATACCTGTAATAATACATTCTTTTCACAAATATTAAACTGAGAAGCCTTCAGCTAATTATCTTTTATTTTATTTATGCGTTAGTATAGTATAGGTATTCTTTATTCCATATCCATTTAAATAATTTATCACACCTGTAATACTACAGCCGACCCAAACCATCTTGGCCTTCCGAGGTCACCTGCGTAATGACAAAAGGTGGGGAGTTTTTAGAGAGCTCATTTGCGTAATATACTCAACAGAGTACTGATCGTGTACAGATCAAAGCAAAAGTTTGTGTATAAGTGCGTGAGATAATATTTAATGGCGAATTCGATTGGCAAAACTAGTGTGCACTGGTGCGCACTCGTTGAGTGCAAAATGTGACATATGTCACACTAGCTTAGTGCAAAAAAGGGCAAATTCAACAGAACGCGATGAAATCAAACATAATCATAACATTGCTTGTAAGTATGTTCAAGGCTTGATGATGTTTAAAATGTTTTATTAACCACAATAATAAAATGTAACAGAACACAATGAAATAGCCAATAGAACACGCTGTTATGCACTGGTGCGCACTAGTTCTGCCAATCGAATTCGCCATAAGTTCGAGATGGCGGAAAGTAAAGTGAAAAATAAAGTAAGTTCTTATTTATTTATTATTTTTGTTAATTGTTTTAGCAGATATTGTACTATTTGCAGCTTAAAATATGTTTGATTAATGGGTTTGTTAATTTAAAAATAACTTTTAAACTTAAAAACCCTGAAAAATAAGCTACTACAAAGAAATTCATTATTAAAAATTTACCTGTTTAAAATTTACAATACAATATCTGTACATGTTTTTGTACAGGTCAACTTTTGCCGCGCTCTATACTTGCCGCTCCTATCTAACGAATACACCCATCTTTCTCCAACGATTTACTGTCGCACTCCTTCGTCTGCGCATTTTTCGTGACCTCGGAAGGCCAAGATGGTTTGGGCCGGCTGTACATTTTTTTACAAATATTAAGTTTAGAAGCCAAGGGCTACAAATTATCTTCTTCTTACACATAGCTTCTATGGGATAACAACGTCAATAGATTTTATTTCTTTTTATTTTGTCCTCATACACGCTACTTACTACAGTTGCTGACTATTGCTAAGAAATCAGAAAAAGAACACTTACCTCGAGAACGAGAGCAGCACAAATCATCACGTTTGTGATGATAGCCAGCGCGAATGAAGTAGAAGCAGAAGTATTCGTGGCAGGGCGGGGTGCTGAATTCAACATGCCCTTAGCGAGAACTCCCAAGATCAGCAGGAGCAGCACAATTTGTTGCAATACGTCAACTAACATAAACGAAGCACAAAAGTAGAGAAAATTTTCAGTTTTATCGGTGAGAGTATTCGGATCATTTCCAATTTTCCTTTGAAACAAAAAATATATCTCACGAATGGAAGCAGTGTAAATCGTCAAGCATAACAACTCAACATAAATGAATACTGAATGCAATCGAAAAAGGTACAATTTTTAAAATGCAGAAGTTGGCTCCTTTTTGGTGTATTCAATAAGGCATTTCAAATGTTTCTCGAATTGAAGTTGCACAGAGCATCCTGTATATGACATACATGAGCATAAACATAGTACAAACATCTGTCTTCAAGAAAAAATGTAACTTCGGAAATGGGGGAGGGAACATGTTTCCAATCCTCTCAATAAAATTAGAAACGTCCAACCATTTATAGATTTTTTTAGGTAGCGATTGTTATTATTATGATTTTCAGATCGTTAGAATCGTTATAGTTTTTCGTGATTTTCTGTTCAGTTAGGCAATATACTCCTTGCTGCAAGAGATTTATCTCTACTACCTTGGAGTATATTGTAGCGTTTTCTTTTCTTTCGCACTTTTGGTTCAGATTTTTTTAACTAAGTTTAGGGATGGCCTTCAAGAACACTCAACTGAAGTATTGGCCTTTTTTAAGGCCACCAAATAGGTATCGAAAAAGACTTAACGTTAAACAATGATTGACACAATTAACGCATAAGCAGATATTAAGAATTTGGGTTGTAATAAATTAATTGTAAAAAAGCAGAACTACAGTTTTGTAAATTTAAATATCCAGTGCCAATTTTTGATGTAGTATTATCATCTTTTTCAGTAGAATGCCGTAACAGACAACTTTATAAAACAGGCATTGCTCTCTATAATAAAGTATTAGCCACTAATTATTAATTACTAACTAAATAACTATTGTAATAGTATCTGCATTCTCAACTGACACTTCACACTAGTTGAAAGTAATAAAGTTATGTCCTTTCTTTTAGTCTTCGAAATCTCTAAGTTTTTGTTTAATTTCTTTATTCAATTTAGTAAATTACGTCCTCACCATGTTCCCTATTTTCTTCGTCACATTCACTGTCTACATTAATAACCTGAATTTAGATGGTTTCCTTGGCCTACTGCTTTCGCATTCCTCCCTTAATTTTTCCAACTCAGCTTCTTTCTCCCGCAGTTGTTCTTCCATTATTTTACTTTTATTCTCATAACTTTCTTTAAGTTGTTGAATAAATATACTCCTATCTACAACATTGCTATTTTCATCGTCTTCATCAGTATCACTATCCAAATTAATAACAGCGTGCTTAAATCGTTTCACTGAGCCTTTATCTTCGTATTCCTTTCTTAATCTTTCCAATGCAACTTCTTTCTCCTTTTATAGTTGTTTTTTCCCTTTTTTTCATTCTATTTTCGTAATTATCTCTAACTTGTTGAATGTATTGACGAGTATCTAAAAGTCGTTGCTGTGTAGTCTGCTCTAACGAGATCTTTGAGTCTTCTCTTTAATTGTATAATTCGACGATTATATCCCGCAGCTTAGCGTTTTCCTCTTCTAAGAGATTCAGTCTTTCTAAGTAGTTGCTTTCGTTAATATTATTTGACTGAACAAATTCCGGTTCTTTTACTTTTCTAAGCGTAATTTGTTTGGCAACCGTGGAAAAGTTCAACGCGTGCGTCGTTTCATCGAACATTTCGGCCGACGGATTAATATTGACTATCATCGAGACATCTTTTCCCGACAAAGCATTTTGAAACAACAACGTTAGTTTTGATTCTCGGTACGGTATTATTTTATTAGTATTGTTTTTCGATTGACTTTCTCTTATCAAATTAATACACCTTCCCAAGACCATTAAAGAGGTATTGATATTATTCGATTCTCTTAATCGATCGCCAACGTTTAATGTTTTTTAGACCTTTCGGAACCTGCCAGATCGCAGAAATTAAAACAACTCACACGATAGTTGTTTTGGGATTGGTTTTCTATTATTTGGACAAGTTTTATTGTAAAAATGCAATGTGATCGACTGGAATGTGAATTAACATCGGTTGAGGTGTAATTTAAATTTTTTAAACCGTATTGTAATATTTGATAAGCTTTAATTCCATTTCTATCATTAATATTCGTTTATTTTTTAATGTAGGTAAGATTGTTTGCTGTTGCTAACTGTAATTTCGTTCGATTTGCCGGTTTTCCTTTCATTTGAGCGGGAGCGAACAAATCGTAAATCTGTTCGTTATAGATTTCTGCAAAGGATAACCAAACAGCTATTGATACATCTTTATATTGCTCTAATTCCGCTACAGGTTCTGAACTTAATCTCTCGTGCATTTGTCTAAAAAATAAGGTTATTTATAGAAAGGAAACTAATAGCAAACACTGTATACAGGATAATTTAGACAGGTCCTATATTTTTAGCGAGAAAGCTAAAAAAATATCACAATATAAAACCGAATATAAATGGACTTACAACAACTTCATAATTTGTAAAAAAATTAAAAATATATACAGTGTGGTCCCGGATAGGTGAAACGACTCTTATAAAAGGTAAAAAATTTTCGATGTGAACTTTCATCTTTTGGGGTTTAGCCCTGCTTGATTAAAGATTAATTTGTAACATATTTTCACTTAAAAAAAAAACAAGTGAATCTGGACAGTGAATAAAAAACTCTTTCTGCAGCAGATAAAGTACCTTTTCTGTTTATCATACATCAAACTGTTACTAAGATATCTTGTTCAGGATGAAACGTTATGTCCATATGCAAATTTTTGAAATGATCGGCCTACTTTAATAAAAGGTATTGTTATTTTCGTTTGTAGCAGATCACAATTTTTTTTGTCGAGTATCATAACTTCTCGGGAGGAATAAGGGAAACGCTCTTAAACTAGCTTAAGAAAACGCAATAAAAAAGAATCCCTCCGGCTAAGCAATATTTCAAACATAAAACAAAAACAATTATTTCAAGATATTTAAAGTTGCTACCTGTTGGCTTATCTTTAATAAATCATTATAAAACATGATTATTACAAAATACTTAATTATTAAAGGCAACTCTAAAGCTTAACGTTAATAACATACTATTGTAATAATAGTAAGTTATGATTTTAAACTACATGGAACTTTCTATTAAGTCTACCCCTAAAGTCACACATTTTTCAACACGATCTCGAAATGCTCTAAAAGCTGCCTGCACATGTTCTATAGCAATAGATCGCACTGCACACGTTGCTCTATTTTTCAATATTTCAACGTTATTGGAAATCCTGTGTTGGTAAACTATTTGTTTTACCCTTCCCCAAACAAAAAAAATCCATAATTGAAAGATCTGGAGACCTGACCGGCCAAAATATCGCGTTCGTTCTTCCAAACCACCTTTCATCAAATTTATTAATGAGCCATTCAGTGATCGTTTGTGTTGAATGGGCAGGGCAACCGTCATGTTGGAAGAAATGCATCTGTCGAACATGCAAAGGAAGTTCGTCAACTAAATTTTCGAGAATTCGCAAATAAGTGTGTTGATTTAATCTTCCTTGAATAAAGAGCAGTCCAATGATTCCTAATTCATATGACACAGCACACCACACATTTACTTTTTTTAAATACTGCCTTTTTCTATTAATTACATAATGGGGATTGCCTCTACTCTAGTACTAACAAAAATAACAATGCGTTTTATCAAAGTAGGCCGATCATTCCAAGAATTTGCATATGGACATAGCGTAATATGTCCATATGCATAAGAGTTTTTTATTCACTGTCCAGATTCACTTGTTTTTTTAAGTGAAAATATGTTACAAATTAATCTTTAATCAAGCAGGGCTAAACCCCAAAAGATGAAAGTTCACATCAAAAATTTTTTACCTTTTATAAGAGTCGTTTCACCTATCCGGGGACATACTGTATATACTTTGAATTTCAGCGCGTAGGACGCACTTTTTAAATCAGCCCAATACAGAAAATAGAAAAACAAAACAATTTTTTAGGATAAACTTTAATTTTATCAACAAAATTAAATAACATATTAAGTAATTTGGAAATTATGGAAAACCCTATAAAAATATCGTTCAAAAATATAGTGTGTTTAATATGCCGGTGCATCCTATAGGCCGTATTTTACGGTAGAGAAAGGTGAGGCAAGACAGTGAGGTGATATCAATATTCAGTTTTAATCATTAAGTTTCTTTTGAAAATCGAGCAGCAGACGTCAATATCATTTCTCCTCTCTCTGTTATAGAAATAGGCATTTTTCTTTAAAAGCGTTCAATTTGTCCCACATGGCACAATTTTTTTACTATTTTAATAAGGTGGGGTACCTTAACTTACCCTTTTCATTTAGGGGAGGATGAGATAAGACGAGATGAACTAAGATAGGGAATACTGTCATAGTTTTCATTTACCTCAACAATTATTTTTATCTACACTATAACGTATGAAACCGTAATTGACGTCTAATGTTTCTCAAAGTGTATGGGATTTATAACTGCGGAATAACTTTTGCAACAGTTTAAGAAAATCATTAATTTTTTGAAATAGAACGACATACATTATTGCTTCTCAACGGATATGCTACCCATACAAAAAATATTGAAGTCATTAATTTCTTCATTAATCTCTTTCTCATCTCATATGAGGTGGGAAGCCTCACTGACTTCATCCACTCGATGTGAGTTTCATGATGCCTTTGAACACGCTTTATGACCAAGTAGTTAGTTTCTAGCTCTGATTTAATATGGTACATAAACCATAATTTTTCCTTTCTTTTTAGTTTTGAAATTTTATGATATCTACAAGATAAGAAAATGTCCAGAACTAAAATTTGTCAATTCATTTTATAATAGTGCCTGACTATACGATAAAATCTTTGCTGCCATGGATCATATCCAGAATCCTTAAAAAGACAAATTGTATAAACAAGGTACGAAAAAAAAAAACAGAATCTATACGCTAAACATACCGGACGTCGAAGCAAAGATATTCCCTACCTCACTTCGTAGTGTTTAGGTACGCATACACAAACACATCAATGGCGTTCGGAACTACGTACACATGCCCTAAGTACAGTATTTTGAACGCGATCGCAAACCAGGTTTTGGTTAGTACTAGATATTTACAACATCGACAACATGCCCTCTTTCATTTTCCTTCAAATATCGTAGGAGGGTGAATTCAACCCCAATAAACAACAATTAGTTTATTTTTAAAGATTAAGAAATGATCTTTACGTCAAATTAAAACCAAAAGATTCTATTTTAAACTAAAAAAGTCGAATTTATTCTAAATGTTATCAAAAAAAATAAAAAGAATTGATCAATTTTTCTACTTTAACCTAAAATAATTCAAAAACTATACACTTTTCGCGGAAAGATGTCTCATGCGTCATTACTTGTCACCGTTTTCTCGACATATGTCAAATATTTTTTTCTTTATTCAATCATATATGTCAGAAAGAGACGAAAACCGAAAATAGTAGTCTAGGATAACATTAATTAATGACGCATGAGACATCTTTCCGCGAAAAGAGTATACTTAAGCGAGACAGAAAAAAAAATTAAAACAAAACTTGTATTTTCAGGTTTCGTCTCCTTCTGTCATGTACAATTACAGCGTTTTCTTTTGGTAGAACTGGTACGCATTAGTGCATAACAGCGTGTTCTGTTGGTTGCAGCAAATTAGTGTTTTGCGTTCTGTTACATTTTATTATTGTAGTTTAGAAAATATTTGAAACAACCTTAAACTTTGAATGCAATTATAAGCGATGTTAGGATCAGATTGGCAGTTATTATTATTTTTTTTGTTTTGAATTTGCCCTTTTTGCATTAAGCTAGTGTGACGTATCCTCCCAAGGATGTTGAACTAACAGAATGGATCAATCCCATAAGCATAAGATACGCCGAAATTTAGTGCGCAGCCGCCAGTTTGACGTCACTTCTTGTGGTTTTAGTCGAGTGTAAGAGAGAGACGGTAAGCTTAGCAGTGACGTCAAAAGTTGGCGGACGATTATCGCAGATTGAGCTATCCTGTTAGTTCAGCAACCTTGGTATGCACCCACTATGCACTGAACGTCAAATTCTAGTGCGCACCAGTTCAACCAAAAGAAAACATCATTAGATGACAAAAAAAAATATTTGACGCATGTCGAGAAAACCGTGATAAGTAATGACGCATAAGACGCGACCGGTTTATCTGGTAGATGTTCAAATGATAGAATCGAGCTGTTCGGGTCCGCTCGGCTTGGTAGAAAACGCTAGGCCCCGCCTCGCGCCAGGAGGCGGCGCGCGCCGCTCCTTATGCACCGCCCGCGTCGCGGCGCCTCCCCTCTCACGTTCCCCATACCGTACTTCGAGTCTTTCAACAACAGAGGGAATTAATTACTTAAGCGATATACTTTATTTCCTTAAACTTTCCAGTTTTTTTAATTCATGATTTACACATTATAACACGTCTTGTTTGAATAAAAAGTAAATCAGTTTATTTAAATACGTAATAACTTATTTAATGTATTGTTCGAATAAAAAGTAAATCTGATTATTTAAATACTCCGTATCAATAAATAATTGTTAAGTGAGAGTTTTAAAGTTATATATTGTACTTTTGCATGTGATTTTGTCCGGGTATGTACTTCAAAATTTTATTATTGAAAGCAATCAATAATAAAGTAGAAGTATGTATGTATGCCTACGTGCTAGTTTTTAATCTTTTATATTGACAGAGGATCAGATGTTCAATAATGAATTTTAAGTCACGGGTTTCTTAAGATAATCGCTCAATTATTTTATCAAGACTTTATTCACCTCCAAGGTAAATGTAATTTAAAATTTATTTTGAAATAATATTGTAGTAACATTATGTTTTAGCCTATCAAAGCGGAAAATTAATTTATAAATTGGTTTTCGATGACATAACTTGTGGTGGCAACATGTTTATATACAGGGTGTCTCCGAAATGCGTGTACAACGTGAGACCACAGATTCCTTTGCTCAAAATAGGTCGATTTAAGTTAACTTATCTATTTATCGTTTATAGTGGTATTGAAATGTTTTCATCTTGTAAAAACGCTCATTAGGTATATAGGTATTTATATGTAAATAAATTTTGTTATTTCAGTTAAAAATATCATTAGTTTTGTGTTCTGTATTAATTAATTAATACTTCCATTTCATGCTTATTTTATTGCTAACGTGCAAAAAGGATATTAGTTTTTAAAATGTTTCTAGTAGATAAATTAAACACGAACGAAAAGAGGAAGAATGAAAGGAAAAGACAACAAATATGATCCAATTTTCTTGGTTTATTACAACAAAATACTTTTAAAAGATTTGTTTGACATTACTTATTACTGTAAAATATAAATAGATATTAACTTAAGACGTAACACATGTAAAGCCATAATCTTTGGGTTCAACATTCTTCTTGATATAATTATAATGTCTTAAATTATAACATAGTAATAAATTTATAAATATTTAAATATACGAACATCTTTATCCCAGTAATTTACCAATATTGTCCACATAATGTAAATACAACTCCAATGGGAGTCTTGAATACCTCACATAGAGAAAGCTCCACGACCAAAAACACATTCATTTTTACAATTTAGCCCCTAAATTTCAACAAATTAGAGTTTCTTAATTGACCAATTTATATACCCCAACAACTTGATAACATCCATTATTTGATAACTTAACCGTTTGAGTCCGGGGAAGCGCTATCGCGCTTCATTTGTATGGATATAAAATTCTCCCAGACCCAAACGGTTAAAATTCGACAACTAATTGTTTTATTGTTCATTAATATACAGGGTGTCCTGGAAAATGTGGGAAATGTCTTGGATTCTGATAGAACATTAAAAAATATGATTACAAGTTCCCATAATTTTTTTTCCTAACGGCCCTCGCCTCGGAGATACGGCCTTCTAAAGGAAGCCACTGGAAAACAATTTTTTTTAATAACTTTTAAAGTTCTTAATTTAATTTAATGAAAATTTAACATGATAAACAGTAGTAAGGACCTCTTGAAGAAATGACCTTAAAACCTAATTAGTCTCTGTAGTTTACCAGGGGCGTACTAGGTTGTACATTTTAATGCTTACATTTTTAACACCCTGTATGGTAAGGAGTTAAAAAAAAATAAATTTAGATACCTTGAATATTTAGCAGGTGCCATAGTAACGTTTGTAAAAGCAGCGCTAAATTTTTTGTCTGCAACATCAGTATTAAAAAAGCGCTGATTTTACAAACGTTACTATGGTAACGTTACTATTAATAGGAAATATTAATAAATTTTTAATCTTGATGGTTTCTTTTACAATTTTTTTCTCGAAAACGGTTCATTTTATCGACACTGAATAAGAGTACCTTTTCTTTAGCTAAATATTCAAGGTATCTAAATTTATTTTTTTTAACTCCTTACCATACAGGGTGGTAAAAATCTAAGCATTAAAATGCATAACCTAGTACGCCCCTGGTAAACTAAAAAGACTAATTATGCTTTAAGGTAATTTTTTTAAGATGTCCTTACTACTGTTTATCATATTAAATTTTCATTAAATTAAATTAAGTACTTTAAAAGTTATTTAAAAAAATTGTTTTCCAGTGGCTTCCTTTAGAAGGTCCTATCTCCGAGGGGAGGGCCGCTAGGAAAAAAAAATTATGGGAACTTGTAATCATATTTTTTAATGTTCTATCAGAATCCAAGAGATTTCCCACATTTTCCGGGACACATGTATATAAACATGTTGCCACCACAAGTTATGTCATCGAAAACCAATTTATAAATTAATTTTCCACTTTGATAGGCTAAAACATAATATCAATACAACATTATTTCAAAATAAATTTTAAATTACATTTACTTTAGAGGTGAATTAAGTTTCCACAGAGTTATTTTGCGCTTATCGTAATGAACTGCGATCTAAAAATTAATATGAAACATCTGATCTGTTAAAGTGGCTTCTATAACTTCGTACTCAATCATTTATTTATTGTTAACTATTTTAAATAATAAAATCGAACAAGATGGTTTCTGTGTTGAAACTTACACGAGAATTCAATAAATTAAGTGATTTGAATAAATAAATGATATATTATTTACAAAATTAGCGCCACCTGTTGGCGAAGAGCCAAAACAAGGTGTGGAAACGAGATGAAAAATATGAGGCGGGACAACGTCGCGACGCATGGCGGTCCCTAAGGAGCGGCGCGCGCATTAGCCGCGGGTCAGGCCATTCGGAGCGTTTTCTACCAAGCTGAGCGCCCGAACATACCCGAAGCTTTCGATCATTTGAAAATTCTATCTCGTGATATAGACTCGCATAAGACATCTTTCGCCGAACGGCGTATAAAACCCGAACTTACCAACTGGTGAAAGCAAGTCGTTTGTTGGTGGAATCAAAGGATCTGGAATTTCGGGTAATTTATAAATAAGCCAGTAAAGGTAATTCACAGGATCTTCTTTAACACCGGCAATTTCGTATATGTAATGGCCGTATGGAGGCGATTCGGAGGCTTTGAAAGCGAATTTAGGATCCACTTTCATAGCCATTTCCATAACGCTGTAAAAGGAAGAGTTTCGAGGCGCAACAAGGGAGATCGTGTAATTTTCCGTGATGTTCGTACCGATCCATAACGTGTACGTTATTCGGACATCTTTCCCATCGATGTTATTACCATGGAACTAACATCAAAAAGTTTATATATTTAAAAATATATACACAAATGTAACGCCTCTTTTTTATGATAAAAATCGTATTTAGGAATCGTTAGTTTTTATATTGAAAAATGAGTTAAAAAACATATTTCTTACTTAAAAAAACTTACCGAATGAACAAACATTAAAATCACCACTAAAAAAATGAGTTTATTCATTTTAATTATTCACTTAATTCAGCGGTTGTAAAGTTATTCGATGTTTTGTTCATTTAAAATTAAGTATTAATTTAACGTCTCGACACAACAAATAATAACAAAACTTGTCTTATCGAAGTTTGTATTAAAAATGAAGAGTCAACATTCAGTTTTGTTTTTATGAAGATAATAATTGTAAATATGAACTAGAACTTGCTTAATGTTAAAGATAGGGGAAAAACATTTTATATAAAAATATCTTTATTTAATAAGGTGCTATTTTTTTGAACAAAAAATCTATCTACTTTAATTTGGAAATTATTTGAAACTAAACCTAACCTAACATAAGAAGAATTCAGGTAAACATTTATAATTAAAAAAATAAAAGTGATACAAAAATGTTTTAAAATAAAAAATACTTGTTAATAAAGAAACCTCAATTCTTACCTGAAAATATTTTTCTATTTAGCATCGTTTGAAAATTATTAGAAAATGGTTTTTACTTCACGGCGCATCCACCATTTTGTAAAAATGTTACTTTAAACATTTATAATTAAAAAACTAAAAGATATAAATAATCTTAAATAATCTACAATTTTTATTTGAAAATATTTTTGAATCTTTTTTAAGTTTGGAGTTCTTTGAAACTCAATCCTAATTTAAAAATAACTTTTAATAAATTGAAATGGGTGTAACACGTAGACCGACATTTTTTAGTTATTGGTCTACAAACCACAGAAATATCCCGTGGTTTGGCAAACTGTTCAGTCGCAACCGGTTTCATTTAGTTTGTAGGTTTTTCCATGTGGTAGATAATGAAAAATTATCAGCACGTAATAGTCCCGAATATGACCCTACAGCGAAATTTTAACCAGTCGGGATTCACGCAAATAATAAATTCAAATTCCATTATTTGCCTAATCAGCATCTAAGTATCGATGAATCGTTAGTCTGCACAAAGTGAAGGACGTCGTTGACTCAATATATGCCAAATAAAAAGCATCACAGATAGGGCATCAAGTTTTGCATGTTGACTAATGCAGTAACCCATTACTGTTTATCGTTTTACTGCTACAGAGGAGCTAGGGATCAAATGGATAAAGAAATTTAAATATCCGATTTTTTAAATATTTTTCATTAAAAAAATACGATATTTACTTTGGATTTCTCTTAAGCGGACACCCCTCTTGGACGGACACTTTCGGTCGGTCCCGTTGGTGTCCGCCCAAGGGAGATTTCACTGTATATACATACTTTATAATAATTGATTCATATAAAATTATGATGAAAAGATATCTGTTTGTATGTGCAAATACGTTTTCTACAAGAGATTCCAAATTCATTTCATATACAAACATTTACATCTTTGTTTTTTTCTATAATTTTCAAATGAGTTCGAAAAAACTAGTGTCATTGTTTAGTTCTGTATTTCATCCATAAGACGCAGCTTTTTGAATTGTATAAATATTGTTTCTCGTTTGCTTTTTACAAGCATTTTCCCGATCCCTTGTAAAACTAAAATTCGGCCGGTTTTTCTCGCATAGGCACCTCTATTTCGCCCAGCACTAAAAGAGTTAAGTACAAATAACTCAAAAACTAAGATAAATAAAAAAAAAATGAAAACAAATTTAATTGAAAAAAAAATATTTATTTATTTTTAAATACAAATATTACAAAATTTCAGAAGAATCGAGTTCAATCCCTTCCTTCTTCCTAAATTTCCTTTTAATTCCTTTCCGTTCACTAATCTTCCTCTTCTTCGTCTCTTTTTTCTTCTCGTGTCTTTTAATTTTCTTTTTCGCGTACAATTCCGGATCGGTGACCGCCAATTGATTACTTTTTCGTTTTCTCTCCGCCCTTTTCACCGACAACCTTTGTTGAACCTGTCCTAAAACCTCCGTGTACTTCTCCAAACCGATTTTACCCTTAATAATCGCCCCGATCTCTTTACTAAGTTGCCTTAACGGCGCGTCTTTTTCATCAGTCGTCATCATCTCCCTCACTAACGGCGCGATTAAATGATGTAAATTCTCCAAAATCGTTTCTTCTTTTAACGCTATCGTTACACCGGCGATAAATTTAAAAATCTCCCTTCTCATCGTTATATTAGTCGCGTCTTCGATAATTTCCTTATGAATTACTTTCCTCAAACGTTTGATTAAAAACGTCAAGTTTAATTTTTCAATAGTTTTAGGTACTTTTTCTAAAACTCTCGCGATAAAAACCAAGTTTTTTACAATTTGTTCGTAAAAATCCGTGTTTTTTAAATTTGAAGTTGGTAACGAATGAAGTTGATCGCAAAGATCCAAAGTTAACGATTTTAACGATTCGATTGGTTTTGAAGTTAAGTAACCCGGTTTTGATTTATTTTCAGCGATTAATAACGATAAATCTTCGATATTAATCGTGTTTAAAACATACCCTATAAATTGATTTGATGATAATCTAACCCATTCGTGCGGATGACTTAATAAATTTTGAACGTGAATTGATATAATTTCAATTGATTCTGAGTCTTTTTTTAAAAATTCCGGGCAGAAATTACTTAGTTTTAATAACATTTGTAATAGTTGATATAAAAGGTGATCGTGTAGATTAGTTTTTTCTGGATTTTCTTCGTCTAAATTTTCTTCAAGATTTTCTTCTAAATTTTGATTTTCATTTGAATTTTGTTTAATTAAAAATTGATTAATAATTAAAGGTAATAATTCATTTAATCGCGATTCAAAATGATTCCGTTCGACTTTAATAAAAATTCCGCAAATTTGAACGGATAATCTCCGATGATTTATTAAATCGTCTTTTAACCAAACGATTAAAACGTCGAAAAGTTTATCCCGATCTTCTTTCGGTAACGTTTTTAATAAAGTCTCCAAACAATCGGCGATCATTTTACGACAATTCGGTTCGGAATCGTTGATTAATCTCGCTCCTAAACTTATAAAAATCGTACCGGAAAATTCCTTAATTGTTCCGATCGGCAAAGTTGTAATCAAGCTTTGAATCATTTCAATAGCCGATTCTCTTCCGGTCTGTAACTCGAATTTTAATTGGGATAAATAAAAACTTAAGTAAGTTTCTAGTTTTTTCCCTATGGGATAATCCAAGATGAATTGTTGAGCGATCGATCGCGATTGAGATCGAATGTGGGTGAATTCGGAAGTTATGCTGAGTTCCATGATTTTTTTAATGACGTCGTATAACTCCGGGGAGGTAAACTTTCGGGATAAAAGGGCTTTTAAAAGGCCGAAAGCTGTCGCTTGACGGTCGTGATCGTGTAAATCTTGTTCGATGTATAAAAGAAGGATTTTTAATTGATCCTTTTTGATTGTATGGTGATTTATATCCCGGACTAAAACGGTTACGGCCTAAAAAAATCATTTCAATCAACTTCTTAAACATTAAAAAAGAAAAAAACAATAATGTTTCATAAATATTTAAAAATTCTTAAAGTTCGTTGAAAATCCTTTAATTTGATACCAAACACAATGATATTTCGATGAAAAACAACCAAGTTGTAGATATGAAAATTTCAAGATGGCGGATCATCAATTATTATCTTTTGCTTTTAAAATTAGTAAATTACCTTAAACGAAGCGACGACTAAATCGAAATTATCCCCTTTACTTAATCCAGCGGCGGCGTATTTATGTAAAATGTTAAATATAATTTCCGTTATGTTGTCGATATGATCACGTAAAGAAGGTGGATCGTGTTTAAAAATCCATGGAAGACATTGAAGTGTGACTGTACAAAGCTAGAAAAAAAAACGATTAAATTAAATTAAATTAAAAAAACAAATTCAAAATAATTTAAATTCGATTCTAACCTTAAACGTTAATTATTTCACTTTAACTTCAAGTAACTCAAAAACTAAGATAAACAGAAAAAATTACTTTAATAAAAATTGTAGCTTATTTTATTCTAAATATTACTTATTATAAACAATTTAGTTGAATTTTTAATATTAAGGGAGATATACGTTAAAACTTGATTCTAACCTCAAATGTCAATTTTTCAACTTTAACTTCAAATAACTCAAAAACTATGATAGATACAAAAAAATTGTTTGGATAAAAATTATAGCTTATTTTATTCTAAATATTATTTATTACAAACAATTTTTTGAATTTTTAATATTTATTGAGTTAGATTTTAAAATTTAATGATAACCTAAAAAGTCCATTTTTCCACTTTAATTTCAAATAAATCAAAACCAAATTTAAATAGAAAAAAATTTTGTTAATAGAAATTATAGCTTATTTTATTCTAAATATTATTTATACTAAACGATTTTTTCAATTTTTAATATTTATTGAGTTAGATTTTAAAATTTAATGATAACCTAAAATGTCAATTTTTAATTTTAATTTGAAATAATTCAAAAACTAATTAAGATAGAAAAAAATGTTGTTAATAAAAATTATAGCTTATTTTATTCTAAATATTGTTTATTATAAAAAAATTTTTCAATTTTTAATATTTATTGGGTTAGATTCTAAAATTTAATTATAACCTAAAATGTCAATTTTTCAAATTTAACTTCAAATAACTCAAAAACTAATGGCGTATTCGATTGGCAGAACTAGTGTGCACTGGTGCGCACTCGTTGAGTGCAAAATTTGACATATGTCACACTAGCTTAGTGCAAAAAAGGGCAAAATTCAACAGATCGCGATGAAATCAAACGTAATCATAACATCACTTGTAAGTGTGTTCAAGGCTTGATGATGTTTAAAATGTTTTATAAACTACAATAAAATGTAATAGAACACAACAAAACAACCAATAGAACACGCTGTTATGCACTGGTGCGCACTAGTGCAACCAATTGACTTCGCCATAAGATAAATAGAAAAAAATTGTTTTAATAAAAATTGTAGCTTATTTTATTCTAAATATTATTTGTTATAAACAATTTTTTAATTTCTATTATTAACTGAGATATAGGTTAAAATTTGATTCTAACCTTAAACGTTAATTTTTCAACTTTAAAATTGTTTACTTAAAAATATATTTTCTTACCTTAATATCCTTAGATTGTAAACATTTAACCATAATAGGTATAAAACCGCCTAAAATTTTCAAGTTCTCGTCAATATTTTCCTTCAAAACGTCCCGTTTTAATAAAAAGTAACAAAGCTTTAATCCAAATTCGACCAAAATGTGCATATTAGTCACATTAGAAGCTTTTACCGTTAAAGTTCTACGACCGGATTTATAAACCGGTTCTTTTTCGATAATAAAACAATCCGGTTTTAATTTTTTCAATCGATCAGATTCGTTTTCGCCCAAGTTTCCTCGATTTTCGATCGAATCTATTTCAGAAAACGTTTCGAAAACCACATCGAAACTAAATTTTAAGACGACTTCGACGTTTATTAATTTATTATCGATTAAACCCAAGGCTATGTGTTTAAAAGCTTCTTGTACTTTTTTAACGATCTTATAAGAGTGGGTATTTATCAAAATGTCTTTAATCGGATTTAAAAGATCTCTTAAACTCGTTTCGGTGATAAACTCGGCGAGTATTTTAAACGTATCCATACTTTTTGATGATTTCGCTTCGGAGGTTTTCGTCGTAATCTTTAAAATTTCTTTCTCCTCGGATAAAACGCCAAATAGATCCGTGTTGCATAGTTTAATCACAACCGATAGAATGCGGTCGACGTCTCCGGGAGTAAAAACGTCTTTCATGCAATTTAGAACCGAATGAACGGTGTAAACGAGGACGTGGACTTGAAAACCACGTGATAATAAAGGAATTATTTCGTCTAAAAGTAGCTTTAAGTACGAAGGACCTAAAGCTAACATTATTTTTTGAAGACTTTCCCTTGCTACTCGCCTTACGCTTTCTAGTTGGGATTTTAAGAAGATGCATAACTTTAGAAGGATTCTAAAAAAAGTAATTAGAATTAATATTAAAAAAAAAGAGAATTTAAAAATAATTAGGTATTTGAATTTGTTGTGTTGTTTAGACTAAAAAATTATTTTATCAACTTTGAAAATTTTTAAGATTTTTTTTTTTCATAAAATTTAGAATAAAACGGTATTTTTTAATTAAAACTAGAATGTTTTAAGTTTCATTTAGAAAAAAAAATATTTCAAAATATTCAAATTCGATTTTTTGTGAATTTTTTAAAAATGGTTTTTTTAATAATTCAAAATTTTTTAATCTAAAAAATTTTTTTGCAGGCTTTGAAATTTTTTTTGACAACACAGAATGAAAGTTTTTTTTAAACTAGAATGTTTAATCCAAATCGTCATAAAATTTAAAAGCTCAACAATAATTAGTTTCTTAGATATCATTTTTTTTTAATTGACAAATTTTAATAAACATGTTAATTTATCCTACACTCTCAACGACAATTATGGTGGGTTTAGGATGCCAAACTTAAAGGCTGTAATCGTAACCGTGGCAGTAATGGTGGGTTTAGGATGTCAAACCTAACCGTAACCTTAGCTGTAATTACCATCAAATTTGCCATAATTCCTAGACGTTGCCTAAACGCTTTTAATCAAACAAAATAGTTGAACTTTTTTTTAAATACTAGAGTTAATGCTACGGTTAGAATTACAACCTTTAAATTTGACATCATAAACCCACCATAACTCTAGTACTTAAAACAGTACAGCAATATTTATTTAAATTTTATCGTTTAAGAAACGGCCTACAGCCGTTCAAATTTACGGCAAATGTAACCGTAAGCGCAAAAGTTGGCCAGCTTTTAACTTTTGATGGTTACCGCTAAATACTTGCTGATAATTTTCCAGCGCTGTATTGACAATGACTTCTATTGACTTCGATGTCAACCATATTGAGCTAAATTTATTAGTTTTTGACCGGTGAGAAGCTAGCCATATATTCCAGCTACAGATTTTTCACTATAAAATAATTAATTGCAATATTTGTAATTATGCGATAATGTTTCAAATCTATCAATTTAGCTTTAATAACAATATTTAACGTAAACAATAACTTGTTCGCTCTTTTTATTCATTAATCATTCGCTTAAAGGCGGCCGAGCACCGAATATACAAATATTCAAAGTTGGACATCGAAATTCGGAAATATTATTTCACAGGTTTAATCTTCCCCCTTAAACGACTAGAATCTGTAAAATTCAGGTGACAACCTTTTCAATTAACCCTTTCGCAGATATTGGTATACATACTCACCACTAACTTTACGTGCAATTTTAGTGTATTGGTATACATTACCACTAACGATCGATTAATTAAAAAGTGGCGAAACTCTCAAAAATATAATTTATCCACGAAAGGGTTAAGCGTTAAAAAAATTCCCAAAGTTAGTTCTCTCCTTACGTATAGCGAGGTATTTCAAAAAATCGAAAAATTTCAAAGTTGGACATCGAAATTTGGAAGTTTTATTTCACAGGGTTAATCTTTACCCCTTAAGCGACTAGAATTCGTAAAATCCAGGTGATAACCTTTTTGATTAAGAATTAAAAAAATTCCTTAACTTAGCTCTCTCTCTCTACTTACAGTGGGGTATTTCCAAAAATCAAATATTTCAATTGGACATTGAAATATGGAAATTTTATTTTACATGGTATTACATGGTATTACCCACACAAAAAATCACAACAATATCTTTGGCATTGGATACGCTGAACGTTCTTATTACCTTCTGCACAATATGAACAACATTTGGAAATATCCTCGCTGTTATTAATAATTAAGTTTTTAACCATTTGCGTACCAAAGGGTTTTGAAAAAACACGATCGAAAAACGCCAAGGAGCGCGATCGCGCTCCTCGATTATGTGCCGAAAAAAGGCAAAGAGCGCGATAGCGCTCCTTGCATAACGTGTCAGTGGGCCGTCAGTTGTCTGTTTCGACAAAATGCCTTGGCTTTTTTCGACACGAAATCTGGAGAGCGCGAAAGTAGCTCGTGGTACGCAAACGGTTAATATTATTTCGATAGTTAACTGGATTGAAACTCCTATCACATGGTAATTTATTTAATAATACTTCGCTGCAGTATATAGGGTACAGGTGTCCAAGAATAAGTAGGCAATCTCTCGGAATCGGAATGTGTGAATCAAAATATCACTATATGTTCCTAAAAAGTTTTTTGGTACGACGCATCTTTATGGAAATATTCGCCCTTAAACCAAACATTCTGAACGTCATTTTTTGCTTATAAGTGTTTTATTTGTAAATATATTTTTATAAAATGTTATGTGTTGCTATTGTGAATGTAGACTGTTAAATTAATAAATGAATATTGGTGATATATAAGAAAGAAAGGGCTACCTTTTAAAATAAGCTACCCTTATGAGTTTTTTCCAAAAAATTTTAATATCTCTCGAATATCTGGCTCCTGATAGCTTTTTTCAGTGTTTTAACTTCTCTAAAGTAAAAAAGTTACTCTTATTAAATTTCAATAAAATCATCCGTTTTGGAGAAAAATGCATCGTTAGGTGTCACCTTTAGTGCGAATTGGCTACGATGGTTTCATTTGACAAACGATAACGATGACAACGGATTCTAGTCGCTTAAGGGATGAAGATTAACCCTGTGAAATAAAGTTTTCAAACTTCGTTGTCAAACTTTGAAATTTTTCGACTTTTGGAAACACCTCGCTATACGTACGGAGAGAGCTAACTTAGAATTTTTTTATTGCTTAATTGAAAAGGTTGTCACCTGGATTTTACGGATTCTAGTCGTGTAAGGGGTGAACATTAACCCTGTGAAATAAAATTTCCGAATTTCGATGTCCAACTTTGAATATTTGTACATTCGGTGCTAGGTCGCCTTTAAGCGACTGATTAATGAATAAAAAGAGCGAACAAGTTATTGTTTACGTTAAATGGTGTTATTAACGCTAAATTGATAGATTTGAAACATTACCGCATAATTACAAATTTTGTAATTAATTCTTTAATTATCTATGACTGGAATCTATGGCTAGCTTCTAACCGGTAGCATGGAACATGAAACGGAACGGATCAGAAACGGTATGTAAATGGAACGTAAAATGTGAATACGTCCATTGATTTACAGCTGAGAACATTTTTATGGAAACGGAACGGAAGCTTATGGAGCGGAAACGGAACATATAATGAGAATCAAGATTAACACGCCAAATTCAAACGCTTTACAACCAATTCAAAACGTTACTTAAAATTAAAGTTAATTCAAAAAAATAAATTCTCACCCGGAAATATTAGCGTCCAAAATCGCTTTCGGCAACTTTAGTAGTAATTTCACCAAAGCCAAAGATATCGGAACCCTTAATAAATCCTCTTCCTCCCTTTCAATACAAGTTTTCTTCCTATTCACTTTATGATTCGTCTCGTAGTGAGTCATTTCGGCCAAACATCGATTCAATTGAGGCAACAAAACATTCTTTATCGTGTTTATTACTCTTAAAGCTGAAGATGGCGATAAAACGGTTACTTTTTCAAATGGTTTTAATAATTTATTTTCATCGATTTCTTCATTATTTTCATCAATTTCTTCCATTTCTTCATCAATTTCTTTCATTTCTTCATCAATTTCTTCAATATTTTTGTCTATTTCTTCAACATTTTTATCATTTCCTTCAAAATTTTTATCAATTTCTTCATTATTTTTATTATTTGCTTCATTATTTTTATCATCGTTTTTAAATTTATCATTTTCATCAACATAATAACCTTTACTTAAATCAAAATGAAAAGAATCCAAAATACAAACTATTAATCGAACGATTTGCTTTTGAAATTGAAGATTTTTCTTTAATTTACTTAAATAAAACTTTAATAAACCTTCGTATTGAGGCCAAGGTAATAATTTCGAAATAACTCCGATCGCTTCAATCGATGCGTCGATTATGTGATTCTTCCCCGAAAATTTTTCATTGCATAAATAATAAGTCGTCAAAGGTAAAATAAATTGAGTTAAAGTTTTCGTATTAAATTTATCTTCCTTAAGAATAAAACAAACTTTTTTTAAACCTTTTCCATGTCTATAAAGTTGTAAATGAGTTATATTTTCGAAAAAATCAACTTCCACGTCTTGAACGTTCGTCAGCTTATTTAAATCTCTTAAAATCGGATTGATTTTTGTATTTCGCGCTAAGTAACCTAAAAGTTTTATACAATCTTCGCGAAAATCACTTTTAGATGATTTTTCATTGATTTTAATCCCCGATTTTATTAAATTAAATAAAGTCTCGTCTAAAATTCGAGTTAGATTTAGGTGGTTTTTTTCGTTCGATTCGATCAAACGAACGCTTAAATTTTTTAACGTGTGTATTGCGTTTTCTTTTAGGGAGATGTCATTTGAGTATTTTAAATAATAAAAATTATTATGGATCAATAAAATACCAAAATTTAAATTTTTTTCAAAGTCGATTTCGTTTATTAGTTTTTGGAGGATTTTAAAAGCTTCTAGTCGTTTTTTAAAATCGATTTGATCGATCCATTTTTTATCGTAAGCGTTCAAAGAGTTTATTAATTCAATGTAATTTTTTTCTTCAATTTTAAAATTTTTTTCTTCAATTTTTAAATTTTCTTTTTCGGTAGAAAAATTTTCTTCAATTGGAAAATTTTTTTCTTTGATTGGAAAATCTTTTTCTAAGATTTTTTCAATAATCTTTAATAAAATTTTCCGACAAGATGGAAAATTAACTTCCGCGAAAAGCGGTGAAATCAAATTAAAATGTTTTTCCGGATTATCAACTTTCCCGATTAAATTACAAATACTTTCGAGGATTTTTAATAAATCCTTTTCCTCGTTAAATCGTTTTAAAACGATCGGAACGATTAGTTTTAATAAATTATCCGAGATTTTTTCATCCGGATTCAACTCGGATAATCTCGTCAAAATAATTAAATCCGTTTCTTTTACATTTTTTTTACTCTTTTCTAAATTAATTTTAACCTTTTCTAAGATTAAATCAACGTGTGGTAATAAAATTAAACTTCCACGATTTATTTTCGAATCGATTTTTAATTCATTTTTATTTTTTAAATCAATTTTTAATAAATTTTCATTCTTAAAATCGATTTGTAAATCATTTAACTCATTTTTTAATTCATCTTCATTCGATTCTAAACATAATAACTTCACAATCATTTCCATGATTAAATTACAAACTTTAAAATGAGTTTTTTCATTAATTAATAATTTAATAACGTTTTTTAAAGGGTATTCGTTTGGTTTTTCTGGAAAATATTTAATTAATAAATCGAAATAACGTGGATTACTTCCCCAACAAATAAATAACTTTAATAAATTCGTTGGGGAGTGAATTCCTTCCATTTCCAATTTTTCCATAAAAGGAAATATAAATACATCAAAAATTACGTTTATTTCCTCATTTTTCCACGAAAATCGATCGAAATTTTCGAAAAATTTATAAATTAATTTTAAACAAGATGATTTTAAATTTTTTAATATTCCAAAGTAACCTTTATGTACAAAAATTAAATTTTCTTGGGTTAATTTTAAATGAACCCCAATAAAAATGATTAGTTTTAGTAAATATCTTAAAAGTTCTTCGTCCATTAAGCCACCAAAGTTATCAAAAATTACTTCAATCATATTTAAAGTACTTTGTAAACGTTTTGGTGGAATAAATTTTTCCAAGTTGAAAATTTCCTCAACTCTTTGTGTAATAACATTAAAATTTTCTTCAAAAAAATTAAATTTTTCATAGAATCTAAACGACATTTGTACGAAACTTTTCATTTCTTTCGTGTTTAAACCGGATAAAAATCTAAATATTAAATTTCTTCTAATTTGGCCGAAATGGGCGCCTTTTAGGCCACTTTTAATCGTCATTTTGGCGAAAATTAACTTGGTTACGATTAATATTAAGTCTTCACGATGTTCTGGTTTGATAAAATTGGATTCTTCGTCTATGTTGAAGGTTACGAGTTCGTTTTTAAAGTTTTTCTCGTCGATTAATTTGTATAGGTGGTCCGAATACGGCGTTAGGTATTTAAATTTGTACGTCATTAAACAGTCTAAGGCGGTTTTTTGAACGTCGGGGTTTTTGTGCGAGAGAAAATCGTAGTATATTTTGTGTAGTTCTCGTTCGCGATAGATTGATTTTGGATCTTTGAATTTTGAGAAGACTAAAAGGTGTTGAAGTAAAGTTCTGAAAAAAAAATAAAAAATAAAAATTAATTCTATTATTTTTTTATAATAAAAGAATTAAAAAAAAAAATAATTACAAAAAAATGTTCTCAATTAAAAAAAAATTTTTTTATTCAACTCAAATAATTCAAAAACTAAATGAAATACAAAAAAAATTCAAATAAAATCTTTACCTTTTTTAAATTATAAACATTTTTTATTATAAAAAATTTTTTGAGAGAGAGAATAATCTTTGTTTGGCGATCGACCCGAAAGTCTTTCCGCCAGTATGTACAGTCAGTCACAAAAGTTTACATACACCAAGTAAATTCACTCCAGTTATAAATAAAACAACATGTTATTGGACAATGTATTTTAAAAATATACCGCAACTTAAATTTCCAGATCTCTACATTATTACCCAATTGGAGGCAATTTTGAAGCGCTTTATCTGTATTACCATTACACTTTCTTAAGAAAAAAACATAAACTAAAATTAGCAGCTCACAAAAGTCTACATACACTGTACCATATGAAATTAAATTTAAAGATATTAACTTAATTATGGACGAATACAAAACTTTTACTATTTTGTGGAACCACCTTGTAAATTGAGAACTGCCTGGAAGCGTCTTGGCATAGAAAGGACAAGATTCTCGGTCACAGTAGCTGGTATTTCTGCGCATGCTTTTTTTTAGCGCATTTTTCGGTGTTTGCTTATTAGTAACGGTGTATTTCCGCATCCTCCGTTCTACCTCATGCCAAATGTGCTCAACAGGGTTGAGGTCAGACGACTGAGGAGGTGAATGCAGTTGTTTAAGAACATTGGAAAGGATCCATTCTCGAACGACGCGCGCGGTATGTGTAAGGTCGTTGTCTTGTTGAAAAATCCAACGACGTCTAAGCCCTAAGCGCTCTGCTGATTTTTTCAGATTGCATTGCAATATTTTCAAATATTGTTTATGATCCATAATACCTTCTATAAAAGTTAAATTCCGTAGCCTAGAAACCGCCATCGAGCCCCGAATCATTACCGACCCACCTCCATGTTTAATGGTTGGGAGGAAATTTTTTGTTTTCATTTCCTCATTTGCTTTCCGCCAAATTTTTCGTCTGTCATCCGATCCGAAAATTGGTATTTGCTCTCATCCGTGAACAAAACTGTTTTCCAAAACTCTAAATTTTGTTCAATATACTTGTTGGCAAAGTCAATCCTTTTTTTCTATTTTGTTCGGAAATTAAAGGTTTTCTTTGCGGCACAGTTTTTGGATTTACTACTTTATCAGTAGCGTGTTGAATATGTTTTGCAAGTTGCGGAGCACTTGTTCATGGATTTACTTTTACTTTTTTTTTAATTGTACGTACATCTCGTTGATTTAAGAGTTTTGGACAACCAACGCGCGGTTTATTTATTATACTTCCATTTGAAGCAAAATTTCGAATAATTGTTTGAACTGTGGCCCGACTTTTTCCCACAATTTCACCATATGATTGCCCCTCATTTCGTAATTTTACTATTAAATGGCGTATTTCAACCGATATTTCCTTTCTTGCCATATTATCGTGTGACGGAAATTTTAAATACTATATTTGTTTATGCAGTTTTAAAAAGTAACTATAATATCAACTTTCTGAACTTAAAATAATGCAAAACTTGAATACAGTCCACCGTGACAGCTCTTGTGTATCAAACGCGTAACTGTATGTTGACATTTGTGAGGTTCATTTGTCCGGTTTTAATCGTTTACTCCGTCCATGGAGTAATTAATTTTAGATTTGTTTAGTATGGTATGTTCTTAAGTAAATAGAAGTAAATTTATATGTGTTGCAGAAATTAACTTGATGTTCTTTTTAACGGTATTACTATTTTAGGTGGTGTATGTAGATTTTTGTGATTAACTGTATATTATTTTTTCTATGATATCGAAAGAAACCATTGACTATTTAATACACTCAATGTCACGAAGGTGTCACGATATCATTAATAATAAAGGAGATTGCATTAAGTACTAAAAAATCTTTTCTTTTTGTTCAATTTTACTCTTGCTTACCTATAAATTATTAAGTTGTTCTACTTTTTTCCAACTCAACTTTGCAATACTGTTTAATTTCTATAAAAATAAATCTATCTTTATACAATTTTTGCTACAATTCCTACATGATACACATTGCTATAGTAATGTAAAACCTGACGAAAAGTAGATAGAGGAGTGTGGGGCAAGACGGGAAAGTGGGGTAAGATGGGGTACCCAGTTTATACTTGCAACACAGCACTTTTGTGCAACGCTAGAAGTAATGAGAACTTTTATTAGTTCCTCTTAATCTTGTCAATTGATAACCAATAATGTAGGAAGTCGCATTGCCATGATATCGAGGAAAATCTTGTTATGTCGAATTTTCTTATAATTTATGCATAATTTCATCGAGCGATAGTTATTAAACGATGCGGTGACTTCATACAAGTATTAGTTTCATAAAATTAGTAAGAAATGAGTATTAAACATGAGTACCCTTTTAAGTCCATTTCAAGTGTGCAATTGTATTATTATTATTTTTTTTTTGCAAAAGCGCCCAATGGGGCAAGATGGGGTACCCCGTCTTAACTTCTTCATTTAATGGAGGATGGGACAAGACGGGGAAGTGACATAATATAGGGAACTGCGCCTTAGGAAGAAAGCTAAAAGACTCAAAAAAAAAGAGAAAAAACCGAACAAAATGGGAAAATTTTAATATAAAACCCCAAAAACAAGAAGACGTAGAAAATTAATGTGCTTGTGTTCAATGATGATGTTAATGGAGCACTCCCTGATTGCGTATTATGTGAATCTAATAAATACCCTTTAATAATGTTAATTTAGTTATATTTTATCTTGTTTCACGTATATTATATTTTGTTCCCCATCTTACCCCACACGTGAGGCAAGATGGGGTGAAATGACTTTTTATGTTTAATCGTTGATTATGTAAAAATTAAGGAATTGGTATTCCGTTCTTGCCAAAAATCTTAAAGTTTAATCATCGAAGATTATATAAACTAAAAGTATTTTTCTCTATGAACGAAATTCTGGATTTTGTTAACCTCCAAACCTTAAGTACCCCGTCTTGCCCCACTCTCCCCTATACATTTAAAATTTAATTTGCGAATATTAAAAGTTGCTCTACTTTTTTTTTCAATAGTGTAGACAACTCATAGGTAACAACGTTGAGTATCAAAAATCGCTAAATCACCAGCGCGCCAAATTCAAACACCTTACAATCATTTATGAACGCTCGCTATTCAAAATTAAAAAAATTGTTTATAATAGAAAATGTTTATAATTAAAGAAGGTAAAAATTTCATTTGAAATTTTTTTCTATTTAATTTAGTTTTTGAATTATTTATGTTTAAAGTTGGAAAATTAATTAACATAAATTTTAGATTTACCTTAAATTTGATTTTCCTGTTGAAGATTTTCGATATTTATTTAATTGATTTTTCGATTTGACTCCTTCATCCCTTTGATAATTCTCTTGGTTATTTTCTTCGTTTCCATTTTCAACATAATTTTCTTTATCGTTTTCTTCTAAACCAACATCTTCGAATTTCGAATCATTTTGTTTTATATTCCAAGTTAAAGCCGAATCTGTATTTGATGTCATGTACTCTTTCCTAATTCAAAAAATAATTTAAAAAATTTTAAAAATAAAAAATAAAATAAAAATAAAAATTTAACCGTTAGACTGCCAGAGCGCTGCGAGTTTCAATATGCTTATCTATGTGGTATTTTTTTCTTCGTCTAAAATTTATTTACGAAAATTTTTAAAAAGTATTTTAACCAAAGACGGATTAAAGTATCTACTTTTTATTAAAACGATCAAATTTCTGCAAATTATTATCAAAAAAATAAAAAAAAAGTCGGTGAAAACGTTTTGCCACTTAACCTAACTTATGAAAATCGATCAACTTTAAAAATTCAACAATTCATTTTTAAAAATTTTGATTTGATCTTTTTTCTAAATGAAACTTAAAACATTCTAATTTTAATTAAAAAAGACCGATTTATTTTAAGTCGTATCAAAAAAATTAAAAAATTTTTTAAAGTTGGTAAAAAAATTGTGACAGTTCTTAACCTAAATTTAGAAAATCGATCAATTTTAAAAATTCATCAAAAATTCGGAACGAATTTCGGTAAAATTTTGAACGAATCTATTAATTTTAATTAAAAATAGACTTTTTAATTTCTCATAACTTAAAAAAATCTTTTCTCTATTCTAATAAATAAGCTCGGTATGATTTTTTAAAGATTATCAAAAAGTGACAGTTTAAGTTAGGTTAAAATTTTTTTCTATCTTTGATAATTTTTTAAAAATTTTTTGTAATAATTAGAACGAATCCGTTAATTTTAATTAAAAATTTTTTTAAATGACCAAAAAATGATAGGTTAAAAATTTCTGCTATGTTTGAGATTTTTTTTAAATTTTTTTGGGAAAAGTTGGAACAAATTTAACCGATTTATGGTAAAATAGAATGTTTTAGGTTTCATTTGACATAAAAATTGTTTCGTAAAAAAAAAGACTCTTTAACCTCAATTTTCTTTGACGAAATCTTTCGGAATACGAGCATCCGAAAGTTTAATAGATATGCATGTTGAAACTCGCAGCGCTCTGACAGTCAAACGGTTAAACTAAAAAAAAAAAATAATAAAAATTAAAAAAAAACTTACTCAATAAAATTTAACATCAAAACCGAAACATCTCGATTTTTAACTTCAGCAATTTCGGGAAAAAGTTGTAAACACTTCCACAATAAAATCCGATAATTAATAAAATCAATTTTACTATCAACTTCATTAACTTTTTTATACAAATCGATTAAAAAGTCATCATTAAATTCGTTCCAATTTAAATCTTCAATCGTAGAATTTACATTTTCAGTCATAGAATTTATATTTGTATTTAAATTTAAATCATTGATCTTTTCATCTTTTAAATCAACGCAAATCGTCGCGATTTTTTTCAATTCTTCTCCAAAAACCCCCCAAAAAATCTCTCGATCCATTCCAAAAGCATAACTCGAAATAATCTTACAAATCGGATCCCATAACAACTTAAAATTAACGTACAAAAGCCCACATAAATACCTCAAAGGTATCGTTTGAAATTCAGTTCGTTCGCACATTTTCATCTGCGGTTTATCAAAATTTAACCTCTCCAAAAGCATTAATTGTTCTCTATAAGTTTCAACTAACGTTTCAATCGATTCTACTTTATAACATAAACCAAACACATTAAAACTTTCATTTTCCATTAAATCCATTTCCGGAAAAGTGAATAATTTGTCAAAAAGTGAGTAAATATGAGTCGTGTACAAACGAATTTGATGATGTGGAGAAGAAAAATTCTTCTCTAAATATTTATTTAATTTTATTAATAAATCTTTCGTTAGAAAAGTTGTATTAATTGTTAAAAATAAATCCAAGCTTTGTAAAGCTAAAATATATTTTGGTTCAGTTGTTAAAGGTAACATAACCTCAATAAAAATCTCTTTCAAAAACATTTCTTCCTCTAATTTAATATCTTTAATATTATTTTTAATACTCATAAAAGATTTAAAAGTTAAACTGAATAAAAATAAATCATTTTCGATATTTTCTAATTTTTCAATTTTTCTCGTTAATGTTTTAAGATTTTTAATTAAAATCTTTAAAATATTTTCGTCCGAACAGAAATATGGTAAAATTATTACCGAATAAATATAATTTTCTTCATTATTTTTTTCATTTAAACCCGATAAGTTCTTAATTAATCTTTTTTCAATCTCCTTTTTAAATTTTAAATTCAATTTAATCTCGTTTTTATTTAAACTAATTCCGTTTAAACTAAAATCCGATTTTTTTACAATTAACTTAGTTAAAACCCTCAAAAAATCCCGGTTTAAATCATAATCGAGACACAATTTCAAAAAGTTTGGTAAAATTAAAGCCTCGAATAAACTACAATCAAAGGTATTTTCTATAAAATACAATAATATCTCTTTATCGTTTAAATTCAGCATCGTTTTAATTAATAAACTCGATTCTTCTTGTTGTAATTTGAAATTTTGTAGTAACAATAAGGTTATTTTCGTGGAGGTTAATAAAACTTCTTTCTTTGATTCATAGATGGCGCCACTTTCGATTATTCTCTTTAAAGTTTTTGTTAACAAAGGCGGGTTTTTTAAAAATAATCCGTTTTTATACTCGACGGCGATTCCTAAACATTTCAGTAAGAAATTTAGGTTTTTATCGGTGAAATTTTCGATTTTATCCAGGAAAATCTTCCAAAAAATCTCCACGCTTTTTAAATCGCGTATATTTTCGATGATGTTTTGAATGATCTCTTCGAAAATCTCGTAATAAATTTTCGGTAAGTTGGTTTCGTTTAAAATGTCAATGTAAGAATTTAACCATTCTTCGGTGTTGCTGTAAAATGACGATTGTACGCTTGATATAACCTCGAAAAGTAATTTTCCACTTCCAGTGATACTCTAAATATAGTAAACAAAAATAATATAAATTAAAAAACTTAAAACGTCAAATGAAATGTCAAAAATTTGACAGTTCTAACTTTTTAAAAGAAATTTAAAAAATGAATGTGTTAAGATATCAAAAATAATAACAATTCTAACCTCAAAGAAACTTGAAAAATTTTTAAGAAATTAAAACGTCAAATGAAATATCAAAAATTTGACACTTCTAACCTTCAAGAAACTAAAAAAATTTGACATGTCATATAAGATATAAAAAATATAATAATCCTAATCTTAAAAAAATTTAAAAAACTTAAAACGTTAAATGAAATGTCAAAAATTTGACAGTTCTATGTCAAAAACTTGACACTTCTAACCTTAAAAAAATATAAAAAAAATTTATACAGAGTGGTCCGTAACTAATGGGACACAGAGTAACAGTGAATTCCTCACGTCAAAACATTAGTATTAGCAAAATTTATTTTAGTTGAATTACTAATAATAACAAAGATAGAGACCGTTAAAGTTAACATTCTATTTTTGTTTTTCTTCAATAATTTCCCTTATATTTGAAATATCTTTATGAAAATTGGTAGAACGCCAAATTTAAAGACGGGGAATACTAATTTGATATCAATTTTTGTCAAGATTGCAGAGGGCGCTTTCTACGCCAAATAATACTCTTAAAACTCTCTTAATTTTTTTATTATTTAGATTTTTATAAATTTTAGAGCTAAGAACGATTCATTGATCATTTTTACGAAAATTTGGTGTACTTATGAAATCTCGCTAAAGTTGACCATTTCTGAAATAATCGGTATTGATGTACAACCTGCAAAATCTTAATTAATTTAGTCAAGTAGGTACGCAACTCATTGTTGGTTGAATAAAGGAAAAATTAATTTGTGTACTGATTATGACGGATTTAATTTTAGGAATTATCATTCGTGGAAGCTTGAAAATTATCATTTAACAAAAATCGTTTTAAAAACAATTGAAATTACTGCAAAAAAAAACGAAAGTAGGATGTTAACTCGAAATACAAAACATTGGAGCTTACAGTGCAGTTTTTAATAAATAGGCTTTGAACAAAATTCTAAACCGAGGATATACAGGGTGTCGCAGCGAAGTGGACTAGCTGAAATATCTCGGAAACTACAAGTCCAATAAATTTGAAATTTTATACGCAGATTTAATACATTGTAAACTACGTTTTGAAAACGTTTTCAGTCATCCATGACTTCCGGTTATGCTCGAAGTGGTTAAGGAATTATTATTTTCGAACGCAATATTTATTTTTCGTTAGGTTGGTTAATTTGAAGATAATTTTGTTTGAAACATTTTTCTATCATTTGTAATTTCAGAGAACAAAATTATTTTTCGTCATTTTTACGTTTGATTGGGGTAAAAAAATAGTTTAACCATGAAAAAATAGCATCAATTTATGGGCGTTGCTATCTTTACTAAATTAATTAAAATTTTGCAGGGTGTACATTAATACCGATTATTTCAGAAATGGTCAACTTTAGCGAGATTTCATAAGTACACCAAATATGCGTAAAATGATCAATGAATCGTTCTTAGCTCTAAAATTTATAAAAATCTAAATAATAAAAAAATAAGAGAGTTTTAAGAGTATTATTTGGTGTAGAAAGCGCCCTCTGCAATCTTGACAAAAATTGGTATCAAATTAGTATTTCCCGTTTTTAAATTCGGCGTTCTACCAATTTTCATAAAGATATTTCAAATATAAGAGAAATTATTGAAGAAAAACGAAAATAGAATGTTAACTTTAACGCTCTCTATCTTTGTTATTATTAACAATTCAACTAAAATAAATTTTGCTAATACTAATGTTTTGACGTGAGGAATTCACTGTTACTCTGTGTCCCATTAGTTACGGACCACCCTGTATATTAAATAAGATATCAAAAATATGATAACTCCAACCTCAAAAAAAGTTAAATTTAAAAAATCTTAAAATGTCAAATGAAATGTCAAAAATTTGACAGGTCTAACCTTAAATTTTTTTTAATTATCTGTCAGATAAAATATCAAAAATATAACAATTCCAACCTCAAAAAAAGTTTAATAATTTTAAAAATCTTAAAACGTCAAATGAAATGTCAAAAATTTGACAGTTCTAACCTTAAAATTTTTTTAATGATCTGTCAGATAAAATGTCAAAAATTTAACAAATCCAACTTCAAAAAAAAGTTTAATAATTTTAAAAATCTTAAAGCGACAAATGAAATGTCAAAAATTTGACAGCTCTAACCTTGAAATTTTTTTTAAATGATTTGACAGATAAAATGTTTAAAATATATTCCAACCTCAAAAAAAGTTAAAAATTAAAAAAAACTTAAAAATTTTTTTTTATGATCTGTCAGATAAAATGTCAAAAATACAATAATTCTAACCTCAAAAAAGGTGAAAATTTAAAAAAACTTAAAATGTAAAATGAAATGTCAAAAATTTCATAGTTCTAACCTTAATTTGTTTTTAATGATCTATCAGATAAAATGTCAAAAATATAACAATTCCAACTTCAAGAAAAGTTGAAAATTTTAAAAAACTTAAAACATCAAATGGAATGTCAAAAATTTGACACTTCTAACCTTAAAAAATGTTAAACAACTTACGCTTATTAATACTTACGTTTTTATTATGTTTTAAACTTCTAACAATTAATAACAAAAAACTCCTTTTATCTTTAACTTTCCGAGCTACAAAAGCAAAGCTTTCGGCAGCAAAATTATTAATATATTCCGGTTTTTCATCCGATAACAATGGCAACAAGGTGTTAAACGTAACGTTTACATTTTTTAATAAAATCCTCCATAAGATTTTAAATAAATGCGCCAAGCACGTAAAACTCCATTCCAATTGTTCGATTTCTTTCGTATTTAATAAATCTATTATTATTTCTAAGAATTGTTGGTAGTACGAATAAAAATCGTTTCTTAAATCTTGAGCTAAAGCTACAACTAACCTAAAATAAAATTTATTATTTTTTTTTTTTTTAATTTTTAAAGCGAAAATTTACTCTAATAAAGGTTGAAGAGATAAAACATTCTTTTCCTTTAAATACTTCATCAAAACCTCAACAACAACATCTTTATTGTGAACTAATTGAGGTAGTGTTACAATTGTGTGGACTCTAACTTCTTTTTTAAACTCTCCGAAGTGAACGGATAAATTTAAAACGTTCCATTTTTGAATCGCTTCATAAAAGTAACATTCTAAATCAGTTTCGGATTCGTTTTCGTGTCCGATCCGATGAAAAACGTTGATGTTTACGTTATTAATCCTTTCGGAAAACGGTATAAACTAAAAAAATAAGGTTATTTTTATTTAAAATAAATTGTATTAAATTATATTAAATTGTATTAAATATTTTCGATTTTAATTTTTTTTTACCTTAAACGTATTATCCTGTTTGTGTCTTGATGATTTGTTCTTCATTTTAAATTCTTGTTTTGAATTAGTCTTCAATAAAGTCTTTTAATACGTAAAAACACGAAATAACAGTCTGACCACTATTTGACATAACCTCAAAACACGTGATTGAATGGTTTGTATCTATCAATGACATCTTACAAATAATAAAGTTTGATGGAGATATTTTGATCTAAAGATGATTTTCTTTTGTAAATAATATAAAATTTATTATTAATTAATTTACAAATATCACTATGAAATATAATTTTAATAATAAATAAATTATTTGTGTTTTTACAAAACTAAATTTTGTAATATTTAGATTAAAAAAACCATCTTGAGATCAATAACTAAGAAATACCAGTATAAGTTATGCTGGTATTCATATATCTATGAATAAAATAGATTTTAATTTATATAAATATCATAAAATATTTTTTTTTATTATTTATTAATTTTACGTTTTACTTGTATATATTTATTGTTTACATTTAAAAAATTTATTTGGTTTTTTAAAATGATTTTTATAAAGTTAAAGATTAAAATTAGTTAGGTAGTTTGAAAATAGATGTCGTTATTTAGATGTCATTTAGACTCGTATTGTTTTGTGTTTAGAGATTTATACGTCATTTTTATAACAAGGTTAAATTTATCAGTATGCTATAAATTTTAATTTTTATTCATTAATTTTATTCGTATTAATCTAAAATAATAATTTCAGGTTCGCTTACATAAATATCCTTAATAAATCATTTGAATAAAATAAACGAACGAAGCTGAACTCGAATAAATACAGTGAAAACGTTAGTTTTTGTGGTTATATTTTGAAATCGTTTCAAAACAAGATGTGTTCTAACGAGGAAAATGCGTATTTAATTGATTTAAAAGAAAATAGATACTTTTTAAAACCAAATGAGGTTGAATTAATTAATTTTCTTTTTGTATAAAAAAATTATTTGATATATTTTTAGGAATTTACAATCGGAAGATATTTACGTTGTTCTTTAACAATCGAAGATCTAAGAATTAGTCGGATGCATTGTAAATTTAAGGAAGTAGATGGATTTTGGGGTGTTTTTGATGAAGTAATTTTTTTTTTAATTAAAAATTTTATTTTTGATTTATATATTTTTAGAGCATAAATGGAACTTGGGTTAATAATAATCGTATTAAACGTTGCGAAAAACATAATTTATCCGATGGGGATGTAATAAAGTTATGCGATGACCTTGAATTTAAATTTGTTAATCATAACCTTTTGGTTAATGTTGAACATGATAAGTTAAATACTGTAAAGTCGGAAAAAAACGTTTCGAATGAAACGAGTGAGAAAATTGAGTGCGATGGTAAACAAAAATGTAATACAGATGATTTGGGTGAAGGAACGAGTTCTGGAAATTTATGTCAACATGAAGTTGGTTTAAAATTACCGGAAACAGTTGAATCTGAGTTGCAATGTAGTATTTGTACGGAACTCTTTATCAAAGCTCAAACTTTGAATTGTTCGCACACTTTTTGTAAGATGTGTATAAATGAATGGAAGAAGAAGAATAAGATCTGTCCGATTTGTAGGGCGAATATAAAAACGATCACTCCGACTCTTATATTGGATAATTTGGTTGATTCGGTAAATTTTTAGGGTTTTTCTTTCTTCATTTTGACGTTTAAAACTCATTTTTTTAAACGTCGAATGATTTATTTTTTATAGTTTTTGTTGGATTAAATGTATTTATTATTGTTATTATTATTATTACTATTATTATTATTTATTTGTATTAATTAAAGATAATCCAATCCTCATCAGAAGACGTAAAACAATCCAGAAAACGTCTTTGCGAAGACCGGGAAAATTCAAACAACGAAAAATCTAAAAAACCGAAAACTAAAAATTCACCTGTCTCAAGAAATACCCGAAGTAGAAGCGCTACCAACACTATAAATCTAATTTTAATCAGTTCCGATGAAGACGAAAACGATAATGATGATGAAGACGAGATCGAGGACACCGAAGGTGAAGAAGAATTAGACTCGTGGATGTACGACGTAGAGGTCCGCTTGGATCCGGATTATATGGTTCCGGGAATGTCAGATTACATGCCGGAGTATGTACGGGGTGATCCGGGCGTATATTACGGTGGGTACGGCACGTGTTATCGTTGCGGCGCTAGAGGGCACTGGGCGAATGGCTGCCCGCTTAGATTACATTAAAAAGTTCTTTTTGTATTTTTTTTTTCTTACTTTGAATAAGTTTTATGTTAATCGTTTAAAAATAAAATATTAAAAAAATAAATTTTTTTTTAAGGTGTTACATTTTCACCTTCAAAACGTCAAAATCCAATTTTAAAAAATCGACCCAACTTTACTTTTAGGAATAAAGAAATGATTTTTTGAAAAAGTGATAGATTAAAATGTCTTTTTTCACGTAATCTACATGATGTCCTCGAAATTGTGGGAAATCCCTTAGATTCTGATAGAACATTAAAAAATATGATTACAAGTTCCCATAATTTTTCTTGAATAAGTTTTAAAGTACTTAATTTAATTTAATGAAAATTTAATATGATATACAGTAGTAAGGACCTCTTAAAAAATGCTCTTAAACCAGGGGCGTACTAGGTTGTAGATTTTAATGCTTACATTTTTAACACCCTGTATGGTAAGGAGTTGAAAAAAATAAATTTAGATACCTTTAATATGTAGCTAAAGAAAAGGTAGGGTCAATGCATTGGTTCTCGACCAGTTAACAAAGAAATTGACTTTGAATGTATTTTACATGTCGAAAAATGATTCAAACTTTAGTACACCTAGACTTCAACGATTCCTCAATGAGTTCTTAATAGTGTGCAAGCATGCTTTTTCCTTTCTTTCAACAATATTTATTAAAATTTCAATAAAAATAAAAAAAGTACAATATCACTACTTCTGGACCACTCCGCGGAGTTCTCGACCATTTTATATTAGTTCTCGACCACCACAAATTGGACTAATTTCTAAGAAAATATATTTAGAACAAGGGATTTCATTAGAGAAAAATATAAATTCAAACAATTTTAATATACCGGGTGTCCCAACGGTCTGAAAAAGCCCCATAACTTGTTCATTATTGGAGATATTGACCTTTTCCTTTTTTTGGGTTATAGCTGTAATGGTACCACACATTTTTAAAATATTGCGACTTATATACAGGTGTCCTAAAAGTACAAAAAATACTAAAGTTACTATTTTTTAAATGGAACGTACCTGATTTTATTTTATTTTTGACTTCTATGGTAAAATACGATTCACTTTTATAGAAGTCGTTTTTGTCTAAACTGCCAGCAAATTTGATTTATGGTACTCTTTTTGCCAGAATTTCCAAATGCAGTGGTTTGTTCAAAAATTGTTATTTTCAATATCCTTGCCTTGTTGTCAAAGTAATTAACTCCGTTTGATTGTTGAATGTTTATCGGATTTGTAAAATATTTACTCAACGACCCGTTTAGCCACATTTGTCTACTGCGATTTTTTAAAAATGATAAATTGAAAATATGGAAGACTTATTCATTTTTAAATGGTAACCCTTATTTGTTATTATATTGGTCAAAAGTTGTTCTGACAGGCTTATTTTACTTTATTGTGGATGGAAAGTTTGTCAGAATAATTTTTGATCACTACAATAATAAATCGGGGGTGCCATTTGACTAATTTGACTCATCATATTTAAAAATTCGCAGTAGGCAATTGCGACTAAGCAGGTTATTGAGTAAACATTTAAAAGATGCAGCAAACATTTAGCAATCAAGCAACGTCGCCTACGTTAAAGTTAAGCCAAAAATCTGACAGAAAAGAATTTTTGAACAGATCACTGCATTTCGAAATTCTGGCAAATAAATTGTTATAAATCAAATTTCCTCACAGTTTAGGTAAAAATTGCCTCTATAAAAGTGAATCGTATTTTAGCATAGAATTCGAAAATAAAATAAAATCGGGTACGTTCCATTTAAAAAATACTAACTTTAGTATTTTTTGTACTTTTGGGACACCTGTATGTAAGTCGCAGTATTTTAAAAATGTGTAGTACCAGTACAGCTATAACCCAAAAAAATGAAAAGGTCAATATCTCCAATAATAAACAAGTTATAGAGCTTTTTCGGACCGTTGGGACACCCGGTATGTATGTGGGATCAAAGTCGCCACGGTACCTATTGAGAAGCGGGAGAAAGCGGAGGAAGAAGGGCTGCTCATGCTGCGAGAAGAAGGAAAGAGCACAGACCAATACTATAAAGACTGGACACGTAATACTAAAAATGTTGTGCTGCTTACAGCGCCTCTATCGTCGCGTGCGGAACTATTAAACAGAAACGCGCGAAGCTGGCGGATTTAAATCATTTCAAAATTACACTTTACCGCTTTATGATCAAATGAATAAAATAAAACAATTGTAAAATATAAAAAATATATAATTATTACAAAATAGGAAGCACATACAAGCATATACTATTTACATAGAATAATATTAATAATAAGTATAACATATAAAATAAACATATTTATAAATTTCATTTACAATAATTATAAAGTTATTAAACAATATATATTTAAAAAAGTTACTTATTTATACCATCCTTAGTAATTACTAAGCGGCACAGTGGGGAATTCCTATGATTCGTGGCCACAGTTGTTATAAATGAAGTGTTATTAGTTTAAAACTTAAAATATTGCGCAGTGATCATAATTATTGTTTAAATTCATTATTTCTTGAATTATGAGTACGATACTCACGACCTATCCATACAGGGTGGTAGCGACCACAAAACAAAATTAACAATTGACATTAACATTAGCATTAAAATTAACAAAATTAATACTACTATATTAATAATGGAAGGATAGTAATACAAACTTTAAAATAGTGGTAACACAACGGTAGCAAATATTAGCAGATTCTTTCTTCACATTCCGAAAGTAGATAAAAACGATATCCGACAAAAAACGACTTTACTTCTAAATTCTTTCAAATGGGCCTTTCTCAACCTCACACGCAACTCCTGGTCCTTCACGGACAACATTGGACGACCTGAAAATAACATAATACTTATTTATTCACTCTAAATAATATCACCGGTGATACATAACCTAAAATATAAATAAAAAAATAGCGTTATACTTACTTGTTTCGAAGGCATGTTTAATTTAAAACAATAACACAACTTTCCAAACGTGCATCATACTAAAAAAGTGTAATGGAGCAAAACGACAATAGTTTTAACAAATTGTGTTTTGCAGCGTACGTAGGAGTTTCTAACCACAGACATATGTAGGTAAAGTACCGAACACATCACAGCAGAAATATTCAACTGTGGATTTTTGTAAATTTAAATTATAATGATAAATATTTGTATAATATTACTTTTATCAATACAATATTCATTAATATATTGTAATTATAAAAATAATTTATCGCGGGAAAACAAACAATGCAGAATATTCGACGGAAGCGCCTCTATCGTCGCGTGCAGAACTATATACCTGCTTAAAATATTCCCTATATTGTGTCCGGCCCCTGGGAAAGAACGGGAGGGAAACTAGGATTTAAAAATCGGCAACAGCCTACGTCACATGCCGTGCAGAAGTCACGTTTACACAGCAAAATTTTACTGTCGGAATATTATGGCCGTTAGTAAAGTTTAAAGTAAGAAAAATGTTTAAAATTGAATGTTTACACGTAGTAAATGCGTAACAAATTTATTTGTTTAGTTGTTTGAAGCAATAAGTGAAGTAGTTTCAATGAGTAAGTTTCTCTAGTGTAAACGGGTTTACGCCCACCGCTGCATGGCTATGACACAGCAGAATGAAGTTAGTTGTTTGTGAGTGATGTTTGTTGACGGGTAAGATAAATATTTTATTTTCTTCAATTGAATATTTTGTGATTATTGTCTTGTAATATTTTTGTATTATCATGTCTAACATTGCCGAATTAAACTAATTATTTTTTTTTATCTTTTAGAAGCTGTGGAGATAACAATTGATTCAATTAGTACCTGGAGAAAAGAACATTAAAGTTCATCGTAATACAATGTCAAAATTAAAAGGAATGCAAAGGCTGAATTGAACTTTATAAGAAAACTATATGACGAGGGCCGATTTAAGTACAACAAAACTATTTTGATTTCCGTAACAAACGTTCCGGAAAACGTTCACGCATTTAATGTTAATGAACAAATAGTATGCACGATTTTTGACGTTACGCATTTACTCAAAAATACGCGAAATGCACTTTTGAGATATAATGTGGAATTTCGTATGTCCGTATTTCGTAATTTCGTCGAATGTCCGTAGATAAATTGTTTGATTCACTGAATGGGTCGTCTCGATATCCTAACCATGGTAAGGAATTACCGGTTTCGTTGTCACAAGATTCACCACATTTGGCTTTTTGGTCGAATCTTTTACCTGAACTTACCAAATGGAAAATGATTGACCATCGGACTGGTAAAGATTGCACAAATCAAGTGCGGTTTGTCAAGGGGTGGCAGATTACCATCAGGTCAATCATTTACCTCTGGCAAAATTTAACTAAACACGGCGTGTCATTTCTTTCGTTAAGGTCATTAAATCAAGATCCCTTGGAGAATTAGTTCTGTCAAGTACGTCAACATGGCGGGTTTAATGTTAATCCTACGTGTCATCAGTTTGTGGCTGCCCTAAAGACGATCATAGTTAACAACTTTTCTGTTCCCTTAACAAAGGGTAGGAATTGTGAAGATGACTACTGTGAATCCTTAGGAAGCCTTCGCGATTTTTTGCTATATTCTCCAGAGGGTTTTGATTCTAATGACAGTCCCCCCGATTGCTTTCAATTGGATATCGAGTATGATTCAGAAATTGTACAAAATAATCAGGCAACAGCATATGTGGCGGGTTATTTTTTGAAAAAAGTAGAAATTGGCGACTGTCAATCTTGTTGTCAGACTCTATTTTCTTCAGAAAGTAATCCAAACCATTTGTTCACATCTTTTAAAGAGTACGCAAATGATCCACACTTGCAATATGCAAGTGATCGTCTTATTCAGATGATTGATTCTATCCATGATCGGGTGTATCAGTTTCTGGATAAGAATGGTCACTTGCATCCTATCGAAAAAATGTTAAGGAATTCAATGTTAGAAAAGTTAAACGTACAAAGTTTTGAAGTAACATATTATTTATATATCTTTTTCTTTTTTTTTTTCATATTTCGGTGACGCTTTTTGGAGGCTGAAACTTGTTGTAATTACTTGTTAAGTTTGTTATAAAAGTATGCTTTATTTATTTGTTATTGTATTAAGACTGTATTATTTTTTGTTATAGAATTATATTTTATTTATTTTTTAGTTTAAGTTTATTTATTGTTAGTTATTTATTACGTTTTTTAATAAAAAATTTTTCCCTTTTAAATGTGTGTTTTATTTCTAATTAATTAAGAAAATTATAAATTTCAGAAGTGCAAGGTACTAGTGTCAGTTCGAATTTCGCGCCTAACTTTGCCGTGCAAAAGTGGGGGTAAAATGTGTAGCTCGAATTTAACGTGCAGTGGGCGCTTCTTCTCATATTGTTTTGTGGGGAAAGAGTTAGTTGTGTTTGAGATATCGTTGCGCGAGGTTGTGTTGCCTAAGTGGCGTATTACTGTGAGTTACCAAAGTGGTGTATATTATAACAGTTTGTTATTAAAGTATTTATTTATTGTTCGAGAGCATTTCATTCCCCGCACAACCCCAGCTTTCCACAAATTTTAGGGGCTCGTCCGGAATATCGGGATTTTTGCGAACAAGAAGGCTGGGACGGTGTGCGGCGCGAGACGATCGGTGTGCGGCGCGAGGCGACCGGTGTGCGGACAAGAAGACGCGACTTGGAGGCGCCGATTATTTTCTTTGTATGAAAAGGTCGAACCTTTGTTTGTTTATTTACGAATAAATTATAAAGACGTATTTATTAAAATGAGCGATAACGATAACCAACGTGGTGAAAGCCAAAGTGGCGGTAATGTTGATAATTTGGTAAGTGATACGAGTAAAGAATATGAACTATTGTTACGTGAACGAGAACTCATACAACGTGAACGCGAACTTTTAATGCGCGAACGCGAAATTATGAACAATACATAGATGTCAATGATAGTGACATCTCCTTCGGGCGACAATCTAAGGCAAGTCGTGCAGATGATACCTGAATTTAATCCGTCGCGAATGGCCAGCTTATCCTCGAAGCAGTGGATAGCGAAAATCGATCAAATCGCGAGTTCTTACGGCGTCGACGATGATGTTTTAGCGTTACACGCGTCAACGAAACTTCGCGGAGCGGCTCGTTTATGGTACGACGGTGTACCTGAATGTGCAACAACTTGGCAGAACTTCAAGACTGAGCTTTTAAGGGCGTTCCCTACCAATTTTGACGAATCGGCGATCCACGCACAATTGATGCGGAGAAGAAAGAAAAAAGAAGAAACTTACGAAGAATATTTTTATGAAATGGTGGCTATAGCGAAGAAAGGAACCATTTCCGATCAGACCATAATCAAATATATCATTGGAGGAATAAATCAACCGGACTTGGCAAGGGTATTATCATTACAACTTTACTCTGATGCTATTGATTTGTTACAGCGTATTAAAAATTACGAGGCAACCTTCCAACCGGAGAAATATGAAAAACCTACACCTGGCGGAAATCAGCGCAATTTCAAGCAAGAAGAAAACAAGGTAGCTAAAAGATGCTACAATTGCAACGAAAGCGGACATCTAGCGGTGAATTGTAATCAATCAAGGAAGCGCCGTTGTTTTTCATGCAATCAACTAGGGCACTTTGCAAGTGAATGCACTAACGAGAAATCGAATGGCAACCCCACGGCAAACGTATCTATAATCAAAACTACTGATTTTTCAGTTGTAATGGTTGACATTGGCGGTCGCAAAGTTAAAGCACTTATCGACACGGGTAGTGATGTAAATCTCATTCAGAGTAGCGTATACTTGAGAATTGGTCAGCCTGTATTATTATCCGATGAAGTGGAATTACTTGGATTGGGAACTACAAGAACTAAATCATTGGGAAGTTGTGTAACCTGCGTGAAGGTTGATAGAGATGAATACCAAGCAAAGATGCTTGTTGTTGAAGATAATCTTTTAAGAGTACCAATAGTCTTGGGAAGTACTTTTTTGAAGGAAGCCCGAGTAATTACAGATTCATCCGGAGTTAAAATACGAAAATTGGAGGAGAGTACGAAAGTGGAAATTGAAGAAGAAAAATCATGCAACCCAATGGAGATTGAAGAAGAAGCGAAAGTGTTTCAGATTTGTTGCGACAAGGACGATCTAAATTTAGATCACATTAAAGAAAATGACACTACAGAACAAAAAAGGCAGTTGAAATACGATTATGATCCTGTAACAAATAAAGTATGTAGTACTGTGCATAAAACTAAGATCATTTTGAAAGATGAAAATCCTATTTATCAACGATCTAGAAGATTATCTGAGTATGAAAAGCATGAGGTGACGAAACAACTTCAACAGTGGTTAAGCGATGGAATAATCCAACCGAGAGTATCTGAATTAACTAGTCCAGGGGAAATTTTATTTGGAATATCTTTGAAACATAAAGACGACATTATACTAAAGGAAATAATTAAAGATGAATACCGAAGAACTTTTGTTGAAACACGTGATGAAATGAAGAGACTACCGAAAGAAAATATATTGAAAATACAAAACGAAAACAGAAAACAGTTCAATAAGAAGAGAAAATCCCCAAGACAATTTAAGTACGGTGATCTTATTGCTATAAAGCGAACCCAGTTTATAAATTGCGGCAAGTTTAAATCAAAATTCTTAGGACCTTATAAAATAATAAAAGTTAAAGATCATGACCGATATGACGTTGAAAGAATTGGTGTAACAGAAGGACCAAAAAGGACTTCAACCGCCGTAGATTTTATGAAACCATGGGAAGATCATCCAAGCGAAGTGACATCAGAAGAAGAAGAAACAGTGAAATTAAATGATGGACAAATTTACGAATTATCTCATGACGAAGAAGACCGAAACAATGAAGAAACGAACAAAAGTATTCAAGAAAATGTTGAATTAGAACGGGTCGACATTGAGGAAGAGCAAGGTGGAATCGAGGACGATTCCCAAGTCAGGAATGGCCGATTTGTGGGATCAAAGTCGCCACGGTACCTATTGAGAAGCGGGAGAAAGCGGAGGAAGAAGGGCTGCTCATGCTGCGAGAAGAAGGAAAGAGTTAGTTGTGTTTGAGATCTCGAGGAGTTGTGTTTGAGATATCGTTGCGCGAGGTTGTGTTGCCAAAGTGGCGTATTACTGTAAGTTACCAAAGTGGTGTATATTATAACAGTTTGTTATTAAAGCATTTATTTATTGTTCGAGAGCATTTCATTCCCCGCACAACCCCAGCTTTCCACATGTATACATATCGCTTACTAAGAACAATAGTGGCGTAAGTGCAAATTAGCGCTATGGAGATAATCGCGTTCAAAGTTTTGGTTGAATTTTAATGCAAAGTAAAAAGCAACAACTTATCGTTTTAAATTTTTTATTTTTTATTTCGTTTTACTGTTATTATATTTCATGCAGAGACATAGATTTATTGTAAGATTTCAAAAATAACATTTTTGTTGTGGTTTCGCCACTATTGCGAAATAATGACGAAGTATATATTGTATATCGAGTGGCGTATGTCGCGCTCCATCGGCAACGGTTGAAGTTATAGTTTCGTCATTTATACACGTAAAGGTACACTGATTTTTAAACAAGTTACCCTTTAAAAGTCAATAATCGACTTTTTGTAGTTTCGTCACTATGATTCTGAACAAGCGATATATTTTTGACTAAACAGACACAAATAGGAACTTACAAAAAATAGATTATTATTTTTTACTAATAAAGAAAGTGACATTAATCAATTTCCTTGTTGATGTGGTCGAGAACTAATTGATTTTCGACCACCCATAATAAGAGTGTAAAAAAATAATATTTAGGTCTAATTTAATGGTCGCAAACTAAAACTTAAAAAGTAGGTATATAAATTAATTGAAGTATACACAAAAATACCAACAATTCTTAAATAGATGATATTACCAAAACAATTAATTTTTTTAAAAGCTTACTGATTCTCGACCATTTTGGTCGAGAACTGAAAAAGGCAATTATTTTAATATTGGTTGGCGACCATCAAATATTAAGCAAAAAACTTACTGTGAGCCTATTTTTTCTTAAAATATATAAGCAACTATAACTAATAATAGATATAAAACATAATATAATCACCTAACGTGTTTAAAATCAAAGTTATTTACTATTTTCTGGCTGAGTTCGGTTGACACTTTTTTACACTATACATGAAACTATACTGTCATCGCGATAGACATGTATTTACTGATTTTTCACGAAATAATGTAGATTTTGGGCTCCATTTTGAGAACAATCTTAAAAGTGCTATAGATGTATAAAACCAAATATGCACACCTTTTTAAAGTATAGCGAATATATTTCTTATTATTTGACTTTAAATGACAAAATGGTCGAGATCCAGTGCCGGTCGGCTAACCAGTGCATTTACCCTACTCTTCTTCAGTGTCGATAAAATGAACTATTTTCAAGGAAAAAAAAAAATGGAATGAATGTTTTATTTTTATTAAAAAGAACCATAATTTCCAGTTTTTTTGTCTGCAACGAAGTTTGATACGAAAGTCATTCAAGGAACAGAAAAGTTTTAGTTTAGATAATTAACTCTGACAAAATTACAAAGATTCTTAAAAATATAGTTTTGTCCCTGAAAGGCACCTTAACAAAAATCACTTTTAGAAAATGTAAACCATGTTTATCTTGATATTATTAAAAAATAATCTATAAAATAATGTACACGAAAATTAAACATTGTAAAAATTGAACTTAAATACGCTAATCAAAGCAATTAAAAACTTCATAAAATGATTCAACATGGGCTCTCTGATACACTTGCGGGCATGACGAAGACAGGACTGCTGTATTCTCCACAATAATCCAGCATTGTTCCGTATTACATAACAATGAAATGTGATTCTCTGTAAAAATTTCTCCCTAGTATCAACCGGGGTGGAATATACCAAAGTTTTGAGATGACCCCACAGGTAAAAATCCTTTGGCGTTAGGTCGGGAGACCGTGGAGGCCAGGCAATTGGACCTTCTCTGCCTATCCAACGGTTTGGAAAGATGTTATTTAGGTGGTCCCGTACAGCAACGCTAAAATGACGTGGGGCTCCATCGTGCATAAAATACATGCCCTGGCGGGTTTCAAGTGGCAAATATTCTATTGAATCCGGAAAAGCGTTCTGAAGGAATTGCAAATAAAGTTCACCATTGAACCGTGTTGACAATACACATAGTCCAATAAAAAAAATTGCCAATTATTCCTGCCCAAACATTAATTGATTCGAACTAATGTTGATAATGATGAACAACACTGGCATGAGGGTTTTCGTCAGCTGATACATGCGAGTTATGTAAATTGACAATACCATTTCTAGTAAACCCTGCTTCATTGATAAAAAGAATATTGTTAATGAAGTTTCGGTTTGTTCGTTGCTGATTTAACAGCCAGTTAGCGAACTGGATTCTTGTAGAAAAATCATCAGGAAGTAGTTGATGCATTTTTTGCAGATGATAAGGGGGTAACAACTGTTCTTTAAGTACTTCATCAACTATTGTTTTTGTCGTATGAAGCTGCGCGGCTAATTTTCGAGTGCTTATTGAAGGAGTATTAATTACAGTATCTAAAATACTTTTCTCCAATTGCACTGTACGTACTGTTCTTCTCACACCAGTATCAGTACTAGTTTTCCGAAAAGTTCTTAAAAATTATTAAAGGAAATTAATAATGTTACCTTACTAACTGAGAGTCGCTCACCATCCTCTCTTAAACGTTGGTCGAGTCACTGAAATGTTTTATGATTTGGAACATTGCGATTAGGATATCTTTCTTCATACAACCTTCTCGCTTCCAAAGCATTGCAAGATGCAACACCGTGCATAAGATGCATATCTGCATATTCATTAAATGTGTATTCTATTATCGTATTAAATTTATCAAGATATTCAAAATTCAATAAATTAATATCGAAATAAATGTTCAATGTGTTAACAATATGAAAGATGTAAGGATTTAAAATTTATTAATATTTCGTAGGTACCATAGTAACGTTTGTAAAAACAGCGTCTTTTTAATACTGATAACCAAGGCGCGGACGTTTTAGGCAAACCATCCCCCACCACTTCGGGCAACCACGGTCTTTGTACGGTCACGATACGGTCGGCAGCGGCACGTACTATAATCCAAACTCAATTTACACCAATAGGTATTGGTCTGTAATTTACACCATGGAGAGAAGGATGCAAGAGCGCGAGTTATAATCCGCAATCCAGTGGCCCTTTTGACGAATAAGCAAGAGTCATAGGATTTTCCAGAAAGAAAACAACAGTTAATCGCAGAATCAGCAACCCTGATGGAAGTTTCTAGAAGGAATCCAAGAAGATAAAGGAAAAGTATAAATACTGTGAAAATAAATAATAATTTTTAATATTTAATAAGCTGTGGTCACGAAAGCATCTCTTGTAAATTACTTGTATACGTTTTGAACCCAAACAAATAAATAAGTTAATTTTTAAAAATCGGTTATTGATTGGCAAGAAGTTAACTGGCGCAGTCAGTAGGATAGCTAAAGAGTTATCCTCGAGTGCAACAAGTTTACGTGAAAAGAAGATTTACTCCAAGTGAAGATTCCATCACGGTGTCTTTCAAGACTTTGAAACAAAGAACCAGCGAGTACAAGTTTAACTTTGGCGCAGCCATTGTTGGAGGTTAGCAGTAGGTCGGTTAACAAAGTTAATTGGGCGCTAACTACCCTGACAAGGATCGACAGCGGTGAGAAATAAATATTCAAGGCGAACAGTCAAATTCTGGACGTCAACAACCCCAGAGTACGGCTCTTGTGCTTATGCTCGAAGATTCCCCAAGATGTGAAGGTCTTATCCTCAATACGTCAAGCCCTCCCGGACCAGCAGATCAAATTTCTCCGAGTCCAAAAACAAGCGAAGAAACAAAAACCAACAAACGAAAAAGAGAAAACGAAGAACAAAAAGAAACGAACAAACGAAGAAAAATCCAATGCAACAATTACAACTAATTTTAGTATTGTAAGTAAATTTTAAAAATTGTAATCTTTATTCTTGGTTCAACTGATTTTTGACATTTAAAAACAAAATTCTTAATATTGATAAAATGCCATCAACCAGAGCTTCTATAACCTCAGTTGAAGTCAACGCTATACCGGTATTTTCGGGAAAAGCAGTTAAATTGCCTTTATTTATTGAGGCTTGTGAAGAATTGATCTTAACTCATGCAAACGGTGAAAATAACGCTGACCCAATTAATGCCTTTCTATTTAAAATAATTAAAAGTAGATTTGAGGGAAATGCAAAAGAATTAATAGCTTCCCGCGATTTAGAAAATTGGGCTAGTCTAAAACAATGTTTGGAGTTGAATTATAGCGACCAAAGAACAGAAGATTGTTTATTGGCAGACTTAATGCAGGTTCAAAATAAATTTAATGAAAATCCTTATTCGCTAGGAGAAAGAATTCGAACAATATTAAATTTGTTACTAACGAAAGTCAAATTAAATATAAACATCCAGGCAGAAAGAACTTTGAAAATGTCTTTATATAGGAAAACGGCTTTGCAAACTTATATGAGGATATTAATGAAATATCCAGATTTTGGCGAATATCTCTATCATAAAACACCTGAAAGTTTAGAAGACGCAATGAAATACGTCTTAGAATAGCAAAATTGACTATATTTATGCGGCAAACCAACATCGACCCCTTAAATTTAAATAATTCTCCTAAAGTATTACCAATAACACCCGGTCAAAATTTAAATCCAGTTAAACAATACAATCCGTTAAGCTTACCAACTAGATCACCAATTAGAGCGATAGAAAAATATCCCCAAAATAGACCCATGAACACTTTTGGTCAACCCAGATTTAATAACCCGATTCAGACTCAATATAACCAAAATCAAAGATCAATAAATCAAACAATGAATTATCCATATAGACCCTCTTATAATAATCAAATAAATTATCCGTATCCAAAACAAAATTCTAATAGAAACTTTAGACCATTTTTAACGGCAGAACAAAATAAACCAACACCTATGGAAGTAGATTCATCTACATCCAGAATGAACATAAATAAAAATAAAGTTAATAATATAGAAACAGAAAACTTATATTTTGACGAAGCGGCAGGTCTTTACTATCAATACGTTGACATTAATCAATTTAATAATGAATCAGACATTAATGAAATCTCAGAAATTGAAAACGAACTTCAAACAAGCAATGAAAATGAAAACGAAAATTTTCAAATAGTTGCCTTGGAAGACGAATCCCCTTGATAGAAATTAATATGCAAAACACTTCAAAATTACCTTACATCATATTACCAGAACTTTTTAACGCAACATTTTTAATCGATACCGGAGCAACTCACTCCTTAATTTCAACTAATTTGGCTAATAATTATTTTTCAAATTATAAATATTATGAACCTTATTCTATTAAAACTATGCACGGAACAACTACCCATAATTACAAATTAAAATTACCTTCTTTTGTAACTTTTAATGACTTTTCATGTAACTTTTAAAACTTTTATCATTATAATATAATTGATTTTTCCAAAGAATACGATGGAATTATTGGTAGTGATCAATTACAAAAAATGCAGGCAAATTTAGATTTTAAAAACAAAATATTAAAAACTAAAAATGCTAGAATTCCATTCTATTTAAATAAAAAGATTATTAAAATTCCACCCAGAACAAGACAAATAACAAAATTACCAGTAACAAACAGGCAAGGTCAATACCTAATTTCTCATAAACAATTAATGAAAGGCGTAGAAATCCGCAACGCATTAATAACGGTAAACAATTACGAATGTATAACTGAACTAGCAAATTTCAATGAATACCCCATTGAAATGCAATGTGACCCTATAGAACTTGAACAGATAGAAAAACAATCTCATGAAAACAATAACTTAACACGTCAACAAATTATTAAAATACAACGCGAAAACATAAACAAAAAGTTAAGATTAGATCATCTAAATAATGAAGAACGATCAATGATTAAAAATTTATTGCATCAATATCCAGGAATAATTCATGATGACAAAATTCCCCTTACTTTTCAATCAAATGTTAAGCATGAAATTAAATTAACTGATCAAATCCCCATTCACCAAAAACCCTATCGACAACCATACTTTCAAAAAACAGAAACTAAGAAACAAATTAAAAAATTATTAGATCAAGACATAATTCGAGAAAGTGAACCCCTATGGTCTTCACCCATAGCACTAGTTCCCAAAAAATTAGATGCAATTAAAGAGCAAAAATGGAGAATGGTGATAGATTATAGACGATTGAATGATAAAACAATTAAAGATAGGTATCCCCTTACAAACATTAACGAAATTTTGGATAAATTAGGAAAAGCTAAATATTTTTCAAGTTTAGACTTAGCCTCTGGCTACCACCAAATTGAATTAGCAGAAAATGATAAATCAAAAACAGCTTTTATCACTCATGAAGGTTTATACGAATTTAATCGTATGCCATTCGGTTTATGTAATGCCCCATCAACATTTCAAAGGTGCATGAATAATATGTTGAGAGGACTAACAGATGAAATTTGTCAAGTATATATAGATGATATAATCATATTCTCAAGTTCAATAGATGAACATAAGTTACACCTAAAACAAGTTTTTGACAGATTATTACAATACGGTGCGAAAATATCGTTAGACAAATGCGAATTTTTAAAGAAAACTTTAGAATATTTAGGTCATGTTATCACGGATGAAGGTATAAAACCAAATCCAAGCAAAATTGAATGTATTAAAAAATTTCCAATACCCAAAACTAAAAAAGAAATCAAATCATTTTTAGGATTGATAGGTTACTATAGACGTTTCATAAAAGATTTTGCCAAAATAACTAAGCCTTTAACAAAATGCTTAGGTAAAGATCAAATTGTTACTATTAATGATGAATATAGACAATGCTTTGAGTTATGTAAAAACTTATTAAGCAACTCCCCAATACTTCAATACCCAGACTTTACAAAAACTTTCAATATAACAACCGATGCATCGAATATAGCAGTAGGAGCAGTTTTAAGTCAAGGAAATATAGGAAAAGACTTGCCAATAGCGTATGCTAGTAGAACTCTTACTAAAACAGAACAAAAATATTCGACAATTGAAAAAGAGCTTTTAGCAATAGTTTATGCTTGCAAACAATTTAGATCATATATTTACGGAACAAGTTTTAACTTAATAACAGATCACAAACCTTTATTGTGGTTACATAATTTAAAAGATCAAGATTTAAAATTGCAAAGATGGAAATTATACTTAGAAGAGTATGATTAGAAAATTTATTATAAAAAAGGTAAAATGAATCTTAACGCAGACGCTTTGAGTAGAATAGAACTTAATCAATTTGATGAAGTAAGCATCAATGCTACTAAAGATAGTGAAAGCACAATTGGAAGTTTAAACAGTAATCAGAATTCAGAGATAGATCAGACAATACCGATAAGTGACACACCAATAGATAACAAACCTAGACAGTTATTCATATATTATCATAATGCTCCTACAAAAGTAAATTTTATTAACAAAGAAAACAAAATTTATGAAATTCATGTTAATCAAAATCACGCTGAAGAACATTTGTTAAACATACTAAAAGAATATTGTATAGAGAAATTATATTATGTCTTTTGTAACGATGAAATTTATAAATTGCTTTGCAAAATTTATTTAGAAAATTTTAAAAATAGTAAATTCAATATATTAAGATGTCTGAAAAGAATAAACATAATAAACAGAAGTGATAAAGCTAGACAAATAGCTATAATTAAAAAATATCACGAAGGTATAACTATCATCGCGGAATAGAAGAAACAATAAAAGAAATCAAAGAAAATTACTTCTGGCAAAATTTAAAACCGTTAGTTACAGAAATAGTAAATAATTGCGAACATTGTCAATTAGCTAAATATGAACGAAATCCAATTCAAGTCAAGCAAGTTTTAACAGAAACCCCCACTAAACCAATGCAAATACTGCATATGGATTTATTTCAAATTGAAAATAATACCTTTTTAACAATTATAAATTTTCAAAATTAGGTCAAGCTTACAGAGTTAAAGATAAAAATACAATTACCATCATAGAAAAGTTAACTGAACATTTTAGTAAATTCGGTATACCAAACAAAATTGTTAGTGATCAAGGAACAGAATTTAAGAATAAAATAATGGAAGATTTATTAAGAATATATAAAATAGAATTTCTTTTTACAACAATAGGTCATCATAATTCGAATTCCCCAGTTGAAAGATTTCATTCAACAATAATTGAACATTTAAAATTATTGAGATTAACTTATAAGGACATTCCGATAGAATTGGCAATGAATAGAGCAGTGTTAGCTTATAATTCCACAATACATAAATCAATAGGTTATACACCTTTTCAATTACATTTTGGACATCTAGATATAACAGATCCAGTAAATATAGATTTTGAGAGAAAAACAGCAGAAGATTATTTTCAAAGACATAAAGACTTAACTAAAGAAATTTATAATCAAGTTTCAGAAAAACAATTATCAGATAAAGCAAAAGTAATAAACAAAATTAATGACAAAATAATTGAAAAAGAATTAAAAGTAGGACAGATAGTATATTGGTTCAAAGATAAAAGAAACAAGTTAGACATGAAATATAATGGACCTTATAAAATTATAGAACTATTAGAAAATAACAAAGTGAAAATTAAATCTTTAAATAATAAAGTTAAGATAAAAGAAAAGATTGTCCATAAAAGCGAACTGAAAACCCAAATTGTTTCAGATACGCCATCATAGGTGTAAATACAGAATTAATTCCAATTCAAGAACCAAAAGGAATTATTATAAATCAGTTAGGAATAACCTATAATAGTCATAGTGATGTTGAACTAATAATAGAAATAGATTTAAATGATATAACTAAAAATATTTTAATCAATCGTAATTTAATAACACTTAATAATATAACACACATAGAAAAAGATGCTTTCAATCTATTAAACCAATTGATAAATGATGTAAAAGAAAAATTAGATATTTTAAATGTTAAACAAACAAATAGAAAGAAAAGAGCATTAATAAATGCAGCCGGAAAATTAATAAAAACTATAACAGGAAATTTAGATGACGATGATGCTAAAAGATATGATGAATTAATTTCAAATTTAAAAGAAAATCAAATAACGATGAATAATAATTTAAATTATATAGCAAAAATAATTAACGAATCGCAAATAGTAATTAATAGAAACTTCCAAGAAATAAATGAAGAAATAAAAGAACTAAATAAAAGATATAATAAATTAGAAATAAATGAAAGAATCAGTTTACAAATTCAAAATTTAGAAATGATTGCGAGAATTCTAGACGAATTCATTGGAATAATCAATAGAGCTAGGTGAAATGAATTACACCCTCTATTAATAACTCCTAAATAATTAATAAATGAACTAAGATCAATTCATTTAGATGAAAATCATAGATTCCCTTTTGAAATTTTAATTGAACAAGTCGAAACGATAGAAACGTTGACTAATGTTAGAGCTTATAGAAAAGACAATAAGTTCATAATAATATTGTTGTTACCAATGATAAATAACGAAGTTTATCAATATTACGAATTAAATCCCCTTCCGACTAAAATCAATGAAACATACATTCAAATTGAAAACATAAATAACTATATAGCAATTAACTATGATAAATACATGATTTTTGATATACCATGTAAAGAAATAACACAAAGGGAATACTTATGTAGGAACCAGATTGAACGAAAGAATTTAGAAAAATGTGAATATCAAATTATAACTAAAAATGTAATTACCGAAAGTTGTAAAATTGTTAAATTAAATGCAAAAGAACGATAGGAAATAATTGAATTATCGTTAGGAATTGTACTGTTATTTTATGAAGAAACTAGTGTAGAAGAAAGATGTGGAAAAATGATTAAAAATCTAAAATTAACCGGAACTTATATTATAAATCATAATAATCATTGTATTTATGAAATTAATGAATTAACAGTTAAAAATTTCAATTACATAACGTTTAAAATACCAATATTAATTACGCCGCAATTGTCGAAAAATATAACTGTACACGAAAACGCTAATATCATTTTAAAAAATCTAACTTATGTAAACAAAGAAAATATTAAATCGCTAAAAAATGTAAATTCAAACAGTGCTTCCAATTCGATTATATTGTATATATTAATAATAATAATATGTTCAATCGTGATTCGATATTTAATCAAGAAAATTAAGAATTTTAATAAGAAGAATTATTCAGAAGAAGTCGAAAACCAGAAGGAACTTTCGACTAGGGAGGGAGGAGTTATAATCCGCAATCCAGTGGCCCTTTTGACGAATAAGCAAGAGTCATAGGATTTTCCAGAAAGAAAACAACAATTAATCGCAGAATCAGCAACCCTGATGGAAGTTTCTAGAAGGAATCCAAGAAGATAAAGGAAAAGTATAAATACTGTGAAAATAAATAATAATTTTTAATATTTAATAAGCCGTCGTCACGAAAGCATCTCTTGTAAATTACTTGTATACGTTTTGCACCCAAACAAATAAATAAGTTAATTTTTAAAAATCGGTTATTGATTGGCAAGAAGTTAACTCGCGCTTTCTCCCCGTAACTTTATCGAGTAGGCCCACAAAACAATATGAGAAGAAGCGCCCACTGCACGTTAAATTCGAGCAACACATTTTACCCCCACTTGTGCATGGCAAAGTTAGGCGCGAAATTCGAACTGACACCAGTTCGAACCTTGCACTTCTTAAATTTATAATTTTCTTAATTAATTAGAAATAAAACACACATTTAAAAGGGAAACATTTTTTATTAAAAAACAATAAATAACTAACAATAAATAAACTTAAACTAAAAAATAAATATAACAAAATAAATAAAATATAATTCTATAACAAAAAAATAATACAAACTTAATACAATAACAAATAAATAAAACATACTTCTATAACAAACACAACAAGTAATTAATATTAATAATACTAAATATTATGGTTTCAGCCTCCAAAAAGCGTCACCGAAATATGAAAAAAAAAAAAGAAAAAGATATATAAATAAGTTGCTTCAAAATTTTTTACGTTTAACTTTTCTAACATTGAATTCCTTAGCATTTCTATCTCGTAAATACTTATAAATATTTAATTTAATACATTTGTCAACAATAGAAAGTTTAACTTGTTCATGAACTGAGCAAAAATTAAATGAACTAAGAAATTCAACGTTAGATGATTTAAACATTTTTTCAATAGGATGCAAGTGACCATTCTTATCCAGAAACTGATACACCCGATCATGGATAGCATCAATCATCTGAATAAGACGATCACTTGCATATTGCAAGTGTGGATCATTTGCGTACTCTTTAAAAGATGTGAACAAATGATTTGGATTACTTTCTGAAGAAAATAGAGTCTGACGACAAGATTGACAGTCGCCAATTTCTACTTTCTTCAAAAAATAACCCGCCACATATGCTGTTGCCTGATTATTTTGTACAATTTCTGAATCATACTCGATATCCAATTGAAAGCAATCGGGGGGACTGTCATTAGAATCAAAACCCTCTGGAGAATATAGCAAAAAATCGCGAAGGCTTCCTAAAGATTCACAGTAGTCATCTTCACAATTCCTACCCTTTGTTAAGGGAACAGAAAAGTTGTTAACTACGATCGTCTTTAGGGCAGCTACAAACTGATGACACGTAGGATTAACATTAAACCCGCCATGTTGACGTACTTGACAAAACAAATTCTCCAAGGGATCTTGATTTAATGATCTTAACGAAAGAAATGACACGCCGTGTTTAGTTAAATTTTGCCAAAGGTAAATGATTGACCTGATGGTAATCTGCCACCCCTTGACAAACCGCACTTGATTTGTGCAATCTTTACCAGTTCGATGGTCAATCATTTTCCATTTGGTAAGTTCAGGTAAAAGATTCGACCAAAAAGCCAAATGTGGTGAATCTTGTGACAACGAACACCGTAATTCCTTACCAGGTTTAGGATACCGAGACGACCCATTCAGTGAATCAAACAATTTATCTACGGTATCAACAAATTCCGCTGTAGCTAAAGACTCAACGGGTAAGTTTTTAGTTACATGGAAAGTTTCGATAGACGCTGCAATTGTATGACTCAACTGAGCAGCAGCAACTTTCACCTTCATTTTTATATATGAATTATCAAAATTAAAATATTCGGCTTTCAGTTTTGGCAACTGTTTATAAGTCCTAAGCTGCTGATCTAAATTAAATGCAGCCCGAATATGTTCGAATTTTGCGTACTGCTTATGCCGAAATTCGACATTATATCTCAAAAGTGCATTTCGCGTATTTTTGAGTAAATGCGGTACGTCAAAAATCGTGCATACTTTTTGTTCATTAACATTAAACACGTGAACGTTTTCCCCACAAAGTGAATTCAATGCAGCTACATTAGTAGGACCCTGATCGCAAACAGTTGCCACCACTTTCAAACCAATATTTTGCAACTCACTAATAATTTGAACAATTAACTGTTTAAGTGAAGTAGCTGCGATAGTATTTTGTACAAAATAATAAGCAACAACTTGCTTGTAATTTTTTTGTATTCCCCTGATCATAAAAACTAGAGCATGATTTGCCATTTTGTTATTATTCCCGAGTGTACCCAAATCTTCAAATCCTGAGATTCTTTCCTCATGAGCTTCATAGTGTAAACCACTCTTCAGCTGTACTTCATCGAAGATTAAGGTACATATTTTATCAACATCGGACATTACCCTAACTTGACATTTTAAATATTCCAAGATGTTAGCATTTAACCCTGATTTAAATGAAATGTGGGATAACACACTTTTCAAAGTTCTTATTGAAGGCAAATCAAAATGAACTTGAAGATAACGATACAACCGGGGGCTCCTTTTATAGATCGACAAAGCAAAAGCTTTATCGTCCAAAGTCCATCGTTTACCAGATGGCGCTCTACCACAATTACGTAACTGAGAATTAATAAACTCCTTTGTTACGGAATTCAAAGTAGTTTCGATGTACTCAAATCGGCCCTCGTCATATAGTTTTCTTATACAGTTCAAATCAGCTTTCACATTCCTAAGCTGTCCTTTTAATTTTGACAATTTTGATATTGTATTACGATGAACTCTAACGTTCTTTTCTTGCGGGTCTAATAAGTGCGCCTTTGAATCATTTGTTACCTCCACATCCTCTAAAAGATAAACAAAATCTAAATTATCAAATTGGCAAACCTCTCCAGCTTCAACGCCAATATCCCCACATAGGACAGGAATGTCTGGAATACTAGGATTTAATTGGTTTATGATATTATTGGGAGCAATTGGAGAGGTGGGGGCCACATGTTCTTCGGAAACATTAGGATTGTGAGAAACAGGAGCTCTGGGAAAAGGTTTAGGAAGAGCATTATAATTAAGGCGAATCTTTTCGGAATTGTTATAATCGGAATCGGAAAAATGGTCCTCACATATATAAAAGTTTGTTGTTTTAACTGTAGGATCTAGGTTGCATAAGGATTTCCAGGATGCTGAAATTGTGGGATCTTTAAGAAATCTACGGAACTTTTTATTGTTTGGATTATTAGTGTAGTAGGAATTATGGCAAGATGGGAATTTACAAGACCATTTCTGTTTGGATGAGGATAATTCGGGGACGCTAGACATGGTAATACAGAAATATTACAAGGCAATAATCAAAAAAATGTTCAATTAAAAAAAATAAAATAATTATCTTACCTGTCAACAAACACAACCGATCTCACTAACGACTAACTTCATTCTGCTGTGTCATTGCCATGCAGCGGTGGGGGAAGCCACTTCGCGCAATCTTCACGCGATACGTAGACCCGCTTACACTGGGGAAACTTACTAATTGAAACTACTTCACTTATTGCTTCAAACAATTAAACAAATAAGTTTGTTACGCATTTACTACGCGTAAACATTTACTTTTAAACATTTTTCTTACTTTGAACTTTATTAACGGCCATAATATTCCGACAGTAAAATTTTCTGTGTAAACGTGCCATCTGCACGGCCTGTGACGTAGGCTGTTGCCGATTTTTAAATCCTACTTTCCCTCCCGTGAGTAGGCCCGAGTGGAGTACAGGGGAAGGGAGAACCGGAGTTTCAAGCGGTCCTCGCAAAGGAGTCTATATGCGACCGGTTTATTTGGTAGATGTTCAAATGATAGAAACGAGCTGTTCGGGACCGCTCGGCTTGGTAGAAAACGCTAGGCTCCGCCTCGCGCCAGGAGGCGGCGCCCGCCGCTCCTCATGCACCGCCCGCGTCGCGACGCCTCCCCTCTCACGTTCCCTATACCGTACTTCGAGTCTTTCAACAACAGAGGGAATTAATTACTTAAGCGATATACTTTATTTCCTTAAACTTTCCAGTTTTTTTAATTCACTCATGATTTACACATTATAACACGTCTTGTTCGAATAAAAAGTAAATCTGATTATTTGAATATTCCGTATCAATAAATAATTGTTAAGTGAGAGTTTTAAAGTTATTTATTGTACTTTTGCATGTGATTTTGTCCGGGTATGTACTTCAAAATTTTATTATTGAAAGCAATCAATAATGAAGTAGAAGTATGTATGTATGCCTACGTGCTAGTTTTTAATCATTTACAATTACAGAGGATCAGATGTTCCATAATGAATTTTAAGTCGCGGTTTATATAAGAGGGACAACTGTCCAAATCCCATTGCCTTCCCTCACCCTAGGGGATAAGAAGAAGAAGAAGAAGTCGCGGTTTACTTAATCGCTCAATTATTTTATCAAGACTTTATTCACCTCCAAGGTAAATGTAATTTAAAATTTATTTTGAAATAATAGTGTAATAATATTATGTTTTAGCCTATCAAAGTGGAAAATTAATTTATAAATTGGTTTTCGATGACATAACCTTTGTTCGTAACATGTACATTAATATTTTGTTGACCGGGAATTTTATATTATGTATAGAAACTATCTCATGTCACCGCAATTTGACATAGCAAGTACTATGACGACGAGTTAACTCGTCACCAGTCAGCAACGTTTGGGTATGAAAAGACGAGGTAACTCGTCACCAGTCAACCAAGTGTTAATGAGCAATAAAAAAGTTAGTTGTTGAAACTTACATTCCAAATAATGGAAGTTACGAGGTGTTGAGGAATATAAGTTGGATCGTTAAGAACCTTTTATTCTATGGAATTTACCAACAAAATTTTAGTCATGAATTTGTTTCGGGTTGAAGAGCTTTCCGTATGTGATTTGTTCAACAATTGCAGTGATTACATTACATTATATGGATAGTACTAATAAATTATTGCAGTAAAATATGCTAATAATTGGTATTTATTCATAAATTTGTTACTGTATTATAATTTTAGAGATTATAATAAATGAGATGAAGATAAATGTCCGAACTAAGAAGTAAAGATTTATACTTTGCGTGTATTACCTTTTAAGTTAATTATTTTTATGTTTTAAATTAAATTCATCATAAAAGTGTATTATGAGTAATAAATAATGTTAAACAAATGTGTTGAAGCTATTTTGTTGAAATAAACTAAGAAGATTGATTGAATGATATTGAGTACCTAGTGTCTTTATGCTTGTTCGTCTTTCCTTTTTCCCTGTTCAGACAATTATTTGTATAAATTAATTTCAATGTTATTCTACTCAAGATGAATACTGTAAAACTTTAATTTTCAACTTATTGATTAAAAATATTTTAAAAACATCTATATTTTTACACGTTACTTACAAACTAACAAGTAATGGAGGTGTTAACTAACCAGGAACACAAAACTAATGATGTTTTAAACTCAACACAAAAAGAAATGTTTACACATAAATATTTTTTTATTTAACGAATGTCTTTAGTGTTTTATATGGTGAAAACATTCTAATGTTACAATAAACGTTTTTAAATATACAGTGGAAAGTCAAAATTTATGTACATAATAGTGTGAAATGTAATGTATTACTTTTAAAAGTAAATTAAATGGTACTTATTTAATTATATCAAGCTCTTTACGTATAGACAACTAATAATAGTCAGAATTATTTTAAAATATTAGATACAATAAATTATTTAGGATTACAAACTAATGTCAAATAACCAAATATGTAAATTAATGTTTAGTAAGATTTCCATATTAATTCTTAAGTTGACAGTAAAATACATTATTGATTAGGAATCCAACTGTCTACTTCCTAAGTGTTATTCACTAATCTAAAAAATTCAATCATGATATATACAATATGCATTTTTCCTTTGTTTATAACAAAGCTCTATGGGTGTGTTCTCTTAAGAATTTATTTTTCCATCTCATGTTCCTTGGAGTTCTCAAACAGACAAATAGTGTGTTAATTAAAAGCTAAAGTTTTACTCTATCCATTTTGAGTGAAGAAACATTAAAGTTAACTTATAATGTGTCATTATCGTCCTATCTGATAGGAAATAATGAAGAAGGAACGAATATGAAGAGAAAAGATACCAAATATGATTCCATTTTCTTGGTTTATTTCAACAAAATAGTTTTAAGAGAACGGTTTAATATTATTTATTATTGACTGATATAAAATGTAAGAAAATATTAACTTAAGACGTAACACATGTAAAGAATTAATCTTTAGTTTTATCATTAATGTTAATATAATCATAATGTCTTAAATTATAATACAGTAACAAATTTAGAGATATTTAAATATATAAACATTTTCACTCCAATAATTTGCTAATATGTGGAAAACCACATAATATCAATATAACTTCAATGCGATTTTTTAACACCTCACACATGGAAAACTCCTCGGTCAGAAATACCATTACTTCAATTTAGCCGGTAAATATCAAGGAATAAAAGCTTCTTAACAGTCCAATTTAAATTCCATAACCAATTGATAACACCCACTATTTTTCAATCTAGGTTTTGACGACTGAGTGTTTTACTGTTGATTAGTATATTAAGTCTGTTTCCAGTACAGGTTATGTTTGTTAAAATCCAATTAATAACTGAATTATTCACTTCGATAAGCTAAAATATAGTACCATTACAATATTACTTCGATATAATCGTTAAATTGCATTTACCTGTAGTTGAATTCGATAGAATTATTTTAATAAACTACGATCTGAGAATCAATATGAAACATCTGATCTGTCAAAGTGATAATTTAAAAAGTTGTACTCTATCATTTATTTATTGTTAACTATTTTAAATAATAAAATCGAACAAGACGATTTCTGTGTTGAAACTTACACGAGAATTCAATAAATTAAGTGATTTAAAGAAATAAATGATATATTATTTAAAAATTTAGCGCCATCTGTTGGCGAAGAGCCAAAACAAGGTGTGGAAACGAGACGAAAAATATGCGGCGGGACAACGCCGCAACGCATGGCGGTCCCTAAGGAGCGGCGCGCGCATTGGCCGCGGGTCGGACCAATCGGAACGTTTTCTACCAAGCCGAGCGCCCGAACATACCCGAAGCTTTCTATCATTTGAAAATTCTATCTCGTGATATAGACGAGTCTATATCACGAGATAGAACGAGCTATTTTTCTTAAAATTAACCTTAAAAAATTTTTTAGAAAAAATTTTTTAAGGTTTTACATTTTCATCATAAAAACGTCAAAATCCAATTTTAAAAAATCGTCCCAACTTTATTTTTAGGAATAGAGAAATTTGTTTAGAAAATGATAGATTAAAGTGTCTTTTTTCAAGTAATCTACAAAAATATATAGGTTAGGACAGTGACGGCGAACCTATGATCCGCGGGTCAAATACTTTTAAGTGACCCACACGTTGATTTTTAGAAACTTATTTCTCATGTCTTCAAATAGAGAATAGACAAAAATATTTTAAGAAAGTTTATACGGAGAACTTTAATATACAGAGTACAAGTTTATACGCTTTATCATATGTAAATTCACGATGCTGCTAATGTTTATCCAGAAAATTGCTCAATTTATGATCGAAATTGTTTCATACTTTGTATGATTGCTACTTTTACAATAGAAAATAAAGTTGACCACAACAAACATTCATTGATGGATTTCAGTGTTCAATTAGCAATTTTTGAAATATAAAAAATACTTCAAAAATCGTTAATTCATGTTAGTGTCATAACAAAAGTAATGCGGTTAAATTAGAGAATATAGTTTTCTTTTAATTTTTGAGAAAATTTCTAAACGAAATCTAAATCGTTGTTGACGATTGAATAATTTATATTAATGCATTTAATTTTTCAGGAAAATTTAGAATATCTATGGATATATTGAAACGGGACATCTGTATATTTATTTGTATATAATATTACTATTTTATGGCAGGTATGAAATTTTATTCAGTCAAGTTACAGTTTGGTGTGGATTGTGGTCTGGAGGAATCATTGTCACATACTTTTTCATACATATACATACATATACATATCATGTTTGATGATATGTAACTTCTTGTGATCAAAACTGGACAATGCGAACGTGTGCATGCCATATCACAAGTGTAAAGTTTGATCCAATGCAAAGCCGATTTGGTGGTTTGAGAGTTAACTCTTTTCGCCTCTGCTGTAAAACTCAAAAAATGGACAAAAGTCTGGACGAAAGAGTTAAAGTAGCGAGGTACGGTTTACCTCTTTTCGACGATATTTTGGCCTGCAAGACTTTTGTATCAAAGAGAACCGGATAATACTTCGCTATTACAGTAAGGCTCCGCTTGACGCGGGGATACGTTCCAGTAAGTTCCAGCGCTAAACGAAACAATGTTATGTTAAACGAGACAACTTAACACGTACGTATGTAAATATGTAATGGGGATCAGTGATAAAGATCAGAGAATAAGAAAATTAATCAGTTCTTTTTTGTTTTATATATTTTCTTACATTTATTATTAAATACCTTTTAATACATTGACTATAGACTTATTTATTGCTAACACCGATTTTTATTCATAAAACATTCATAAAGACAAAAAGAAGTTCGAATAAGGATCTCACATTTATGACGAGGACGGTTCTTCGCCATTTGATATTCCTTGTTTTTTTTTGCGACGAAGTTATCTAAAGTCGACTGTCTTTTCCTGTTTCGTTCAGCAAGCAGTTGTCGATAGCAAGATATCGCATCAATGACACTCCGTTTTGCCTTTGAAGTCAAAATTTAAATCATTCTGTACAAAATGATCCATAATTTCCGTTATAGTGGCTAAACTTTTCTTTAGAAAATTCATTGAGAGTTCTCTTTGCTCCTCGTCTTCAGAAAGGCTAACGTCGTTGTCTCCGTGCACTTGTTGTTCCACGAATTCCTTAAGATCGTCATTGGAAAGACCTTCACCAGTTGTAACTTGCAGTAATTCTTCAATATCCTGTACATTTATATTATCCAAACATGTTTCATCAGCTAGGTTGACAATTTCGTTGACGTCAACAATGGATTAAATGGTAAAGTTGATTTTGAAATTACCTTCGTTGCTCTTGGGGTGTTGGAATGACAGATAAGCAGTGGTTTTAATTTAAAATATAAAATTTTGTCCACTAGCGACAAAATTTTCACTGGTGTCGCTTTTTCATTCTAAATATAGTTAAAAATTTTTCTCGCTTATTCCATTATCATTGCTTGACTTAATGGCATATTGCGTTCACCTTCATCGGCAATCCAGATGGAAAGTCGGTTTTCCATTTCCTCAATCATATTGCTTCTAGAACGGGCAATTTTTGTTGAAGAAGTCGTTGTGGTTGCAGTTGCTGATGACACGATTTTTTTCTTATTTTTTTAAATTGCCCATATTGCTGAAGTCGACAAATTTAATGCGGTGCCGATTTCAGATTGCTGTTGGCCTGCATTCAATCGTCTTAACACCTGCATTTTAGTTTTCAGCGAAATGCTTTTTCTTGTCGCTTTACTCTCACGTTTTTTGCAATCACCCATCGTAAAAACTAAAAATTGCCGAATTTATCACAATAAAATAAAATATTATGTTTATGTCTTTATACACCTAGTAACGTTAATGAAAACTAATAAATCAAGTGTGACGAAAGAAAGATGAGTTCGTACTGCGATTGCGACTTCGGAGAATACAGTTGGAACTTTTATTCTGGACAGACTAACAAAAAATAGTCAATACAGAGAATAATCATTTACTACCGCGTAATACTAAAACAGTATTCTACTGTACTCCACTCGGACCTACTCGGTACAGTTACAGGAAGGAACCTCGCCTTTACATATTTCTTTCCATGGTGAGGCTCAGGATCAACTTATACTACATCCTCGAAGAGCAAGATCTGTTGAAAACATCTTTGCTGTGCGTGAGAGCTTACAGGAAAACCATACAGGAGAAATTTGCGATTGGAAGTAGCTCTACACCCGTATAAATACCAAATAACACAAGAACTTAAGATAAACGACCATAAAAAACGCTGTGTGTTCCCCAATTGGGCTTTGAAGCAGTTGGAAGTTTGGCCCAAATTTGAGTAAAAAAATATCTTTAATGACGTTCATTTTTGGATGTACGAATACGAGATACATCACCACTTAATGCATCCGGAGAACGTTAGCTTGGTGTGGATTGTGGTCTGGAAGAATTATTGGTCCATACTTTTTCCCAATCGAAAGTAGTATTGCTGTAACCGTCGGCGGCGAGCGATATAGAATGATGATAGGTAACATCTTGTGATCAAACCTGGATGATCCATATCATCTAGTTTTGACCACACTATGGATCATCACACAACGCATCCCACAATGAATATTTTGCACGAGTGATTTGAGGGCAGGATTCTCTGGAGATCGTGCGTCTTAAGGTCTTTAAATTACTTCCTTTTTGGGTTATCTTAAATCGGAGGTCTATACGAATTTGATGAACAATTATTAATGTTCTCAAAGTGACTGTAACGTTATTCAGAAAATTCATCCAGATTTACGTGACAAAGTAGTCGAAAATTAGACCTTTCGAATAGATGACATTTAACCGACGTTATATTTCATAGTTGCTGTCACAAAGCATTTATCAGGAATATAATCGGTAAACGTGTTGAACTAAATTTCCGAAACTAAACTGCCAATATCTCGAAAACGAATCACTTTCTGAACCATGTAGGACTTTGTTACTTATTTTAGCCAAGGTATACGCCAGTAAAAGATCAGACAATCAAAATGGGGCACCTGTATACGTACAGAATGAAGAAAAAAAAAAAACGGTCAAAATGGGCCAGTCGAAATATCTCGGAAAATACAAGTGTGATGAATTTGACGTTTTATATACAGATTTAGCATATGGTAAGCTACATTTTGAAAATATTTTCAATGATCTATGCCTTCCGGTTATATTGGAAGTAGATAAGAAATTAATTTTTTTGAACGTAATATTTATTTTTCAGGTTGGTAAACTGAAAGATAATTTTACTTATGGTTAAATCATTGTATGATTTGTTTTTATAGAAATTACCATTGATACTCCTGCAAGACAAGGAATTTAAATTAAGGATAAAAGTAAGGAGTAAGGAAAATGTACCGGCGCCGGCGGGCGACTCAACTATATTTAATGATCAAAATTTATTTCAGTAATTTCTATTTCCCTAATAATTACAATAACATTTCAATAAACTATTTTTGCAGTAATTTTTCGCAAATGTTACTAATCGACCCCGTATACCAACGTGTGTTAGAAAAAACATTGCATTATTTTGATATGTCTATTGCACAGATCAATAGGAACAACGTGATTTTATACGAACGTTAAAAAAATGTGATTTTATGTGAATCTTTTATTTTTTGAAATTGTACGAATCCAATTAATCCAAATATAAATCTTCTTTATTTCCTAAAAATAACATTTCGATGTTACCAAAAAACCTATTTACCTAAATGAAAGTACTCACATTTCCTAGTTGAATATGCGATAAACTTCCCAATAAAGGCACCTTAACCGTAAGTGGTCTTTGACTAACAGTAAGGAAGATCAAAACGTCTCTTTGGGTTTCCAAGTCCGCGTCGTACCAATTTAAATTATAAATGGCTTTCGATAAGTTCTCTCCCTAGGATAATCAAGAAAATACAATTGAGTTTATCAAAAAGTAGAAAATAAATAATACCGCATCTGTAAGTCTTTGCGTTTTGTGATGAGCGTAACACAACATTGGAACTGTCACACTTATAATAATAAACTCTGATAAATTTGGACGCTGCAAATTATTTTCAATTTAATAATTTTAAAGGTGAATTTAGTTTTATTACAAACCAATAAAAAACCTGTAGAAGATAATATTGTACAAATTATGAGAGACAATTTTGGTCCAATAATAATATCGCCCGTAAAATCAGTAGTCATTTGAAATAATTTATATATGTGTTGATAATTAGCGATAAATTCTTTCAGTTTATAATTACTAGTTCGATCAAGACAAATATTGTCGATCGATGATGTAAGATGTTCCAAACGTAAAATCAATAGTTCCAACGTATAAATATAAAATAATACCAAACCGAAAACAATTTGTTCAACCATGATGGCACAGTACATTTGATATAATGTTATCACAGCTTGATGCCATGGTTTCAAATTAAACGGAACGTAATAAGACGCCATAAAATTACAAGTAAATCTTTTCTCGTTTGGAAACCATTGTGAATTTGTGCAAAAAGTTTTATCCAAGAAAATGCCATATGATACTAAAAAGACTGCAATAAAACCCATATAATTAACAATTTTCAAGGTGGATCTGTTATTTTTTTCAAGAGATTCCATTCGCTTTGGGTAACCGAAATTATTAAAATCGCTTAAAGCATCTATTAATTCGAAGAGATTATTGCCACGATAAAGAAGTAAGGAATTCATTACAAAAAACCCTAATCCAAGTATCAGGAATTGTATATGGAATAAATATTCAAGAAAAATCATTTTGTAATCTAAAAAATATAAAACATATTTTTCTTAAAATATTTAAAATGTCATTACAAATCTACTTAAAAATTCTATTGTTAATGGATAAACAGTCCAAATAAAACTGATTATTGCTAAAATAATCCCACCCAAACCGCGAATACCATCATTAGTAGGCCAAGCTTGGTATTTTCGAAAGTAACGTTCAAATAAATAAAAACCATAGGTTTTTGAAACTTTACTAGTTTTCTTTGTAACACCAGAAATCATTTTTAATTTTATACACTTTACTTTTATAACGATAGAACCGATCGTTTCAACTAAATGTTGACAACTGATTTGTTTAAACTTGATTTACCTCACTTATATACGGCATTTTCCTATTAGGTATTTAAATATGGGAAAATGAACTTGTCTTCAACAATAAATCGATGGATTTGTCGTTAGTATAAATAATTATTAGGAGAGTAATGTACAGTGAGTGGTAAAATTATGAATTAAATTCAATAAAACGGTAAGAAAAGTGATTTTGTAAAAAGGACAAAACAGATTAACATTATTTAATCAAAAATCATATGTTTATTTAATCTATAGATATAATTATGAAAACTGAAAATGCGTCAAAGGGTGTCAGTTAACCGACTTACGGCTTGTTGTCGAAGATAATACATAACTTTTTATTCCCACAGATTTAAAATTTATTATTAATTAAGTGTTATTAATAGATTAGTAAGGCATGTACCATAATTCGAAACGGAGCTGTACCTTGAAGAGAAAGATGAAGAACTAAGCCCCCTTTCCGTAACATTGCCGAGTACTCTTTCATCTTCCTCTTCATGGTGAAGCTCCATTTCGGGATATAGTACTTCGACTACAATAAACTTTGGTGCATCAAATATTTCATAATTGTCTTTGTGCCAGATTCATGAAAAGTAGTGAAATAGAATGTTTTAAAATTAAACCCAACATAACCTCGAATATTATTGTTACTGGGCCAAGACTTGTATTTTCGAAAGTAACATTCAAATAAATAAAAACCATAGGTTTTTGATATTACACGAGTCTTTTTGTGACACAAGACAGTATTTTTAAACTTCAACACATCGTCATTATTTGAAAAAGAAACCTTGAGGAAGAGCATTTGCAAGCCAAAGCTATAACTTCGATACGTAGATGACACGTTCGTAATTTGGCAACATGGAAAGGAACGTCTAGAGAATTCCAAGATCATTTAAATTCGCAACACCCCATGATCAAGTTTATCATGGAAACGGAAACCGCGAAACAGCTACCATTCCTGGATGTTCTAGTTAGAGACAGGGGTATTTAGCCGATTTAGCTGGCCAAAACTATTTACTTTAATAATTAATTGAAAAACTGTCGAAACTCAATCTTTTGTCGTAGCTTGTAAAGAGCAAGCAATATATTGGTTAAAGAAAACATGTTCATATTATATGGACGTTATAGCTTTGTAGAAGCAATTTCCAAGTATTTGGGATTTTTGTTTGTTGGAGTTTTGTAGTTTTAACTAGTATTTGGACGTAGAGCACTAATGAGTACTAAAAAATTACAAGTATTTTATTTAATTTTAACAGACAATATTATTTATACTTACTATATCTATAAAAATTTTTAATGTATAATTTATACCATTTGTAAGTAGTAACTTAAAACCTTCCATACAAAGCGTTGAAATGATAAAAAAAGAACACCTCGAAAACACCAAAGAAAAATAATTGGCAGAAGTGGATTCAATTTAATAATATCAATAACATTCCACGTGGCAACAGATAAATACACCATTAAAAATATTGTTGAAAAAGTCGGAGTGAATGACGAAGTTCGTTTCGTCTCGATTTCGAAAAACTTTGTTAAAAGTAAAGTCCAATTGTCCAAATTTCTAATTTGTAATGAATACATAAAATATATTTTTAAGAAGATGTTTTGGTATACCTCTAAACTGATTGATACTTGTACAAGATAATGTTCGGGGTATTCTCCAGCTCGTAAAAATTCTAAATACCACGATAATACCTTAATCATAAATAAGACGTATATTAACGATAAAAACTTAAAGAAGTTTTTGTAAACACATTTTTGTTTGTGATACATCGGTAAAATTCCAAAAATATTTGCTATATACTGTGCGTTGTGAACCGTTTGAAAGAAGAGGTATGATTTTATAAAACAAGATGATTAAGTTAATTAAAATGGCACTAACACGAAACAGTGGAAGAATAACATAAAACGTATATTAATATTTTATTAGTGACACGGAAAATGATATTTCAAACTATTCAAGGTTGAAATAAAATTTCAACATTTTATACATAAAGTAATGTAGAGCATCACTTGAGTGAATACCATGAATAAGTAAAAATTATGATCAATATATTTAGTTGTAGTAAACTTAAACATTGTCACGTAAATAACAAACATTTAATCTTAATCTTTAAACATTTAACCGCAAACATTAAAAATCAACAAACATAAATATTTCTGTTTCTTATCATTCTAATTACTTTTTTTAAATATAGTAAAACTTGTTTTTGTGCGGTCCTTTTTTATGCGATTTTCGTTTTGTGCGATTTTATTTGTATGCGATTTTTTTCGTGCGATTTATTTTTATGCGGTATATGAATCTTAGCGACGTTAGTGTAACAAGGCCCAGGCTCGTTAAACTCTATTTTTGCAAAGACACGCAAAAATTCGCGAGACGCGAGCTCCGACTTAACTCTCGAGAGAGTCGGCGGGAGCTCGCGATACTGAACGGTCGGGAAAATTCCAAATAAAAGAATAAAGGATAACTTTGCGGAGTTAGTGGTGGTGATTGGGTAACCTCTACAGCAGCAGCCTGGCCCTAAAGCAGCCCTCCACCCCTAGCAGAACCCGTGAGACCGTGGAATAACCGTAGTTAAGGTAGAATTAATTTGTTTATATTTTCTTTTGAATTCTTGTTTAGTAACTTCTAAGTAAATCTTGTAAAACGATAGATATCTCTTTTATTAATTTTTTTATTTAGAGTTAATAAACATTTGTTAGATAACGTAAATTACCTAGGAGTTTTCTTTCTTTTATTTAAATCTGTCCTCTGAAAGCACAGCCTGTAGACAAGAACCGCGTCTGATTTGCTAAAGACATCCCCATATTAAATTTTTCCCTCATATAACGAGGGTGGTGGCAGCAGTAACAACGCTACCCGCGGTACGGGGGTAAGGCACATCGAAAAGGTATTATTTGTCCTGCTAGTCCCCCTAAACCCCCGGACCTCTCGGCCAAACTGTTGCATTAGCACCAATTTAATGTTTCCTATCAATGTACCATAACCCGAAATGGAACTCCACCATGAAGAGACGTCTACCGAAAAGACGTCAACGTTATCATCTGAAATTAATGCGCTCGCACATAACATCGGAGAAGGCTTTGATACTTTCGGCGAAAATTACCTGGATGAGATGATTAACGACCAAACTATCGATAATAGTGACATTCTCAATAGTTTGATAGATTATGAAAATGGAGAAGAAGAACCAGAATCTATTACAGCAAATAAAATATATGCAGGGATCCAGATTTCTAAAAAATTGGAAACGCATTTTCTTAAAACAGATACCAATGCGGAAAGACGCTTAAAATTCCAAAACGAGTTGAGATCGTGCATGTCTCACTATCGTGACCTTTACAAACACTTGATCAGTCGACCGTCGTCACAAAAAGTGATCACTGATTTTATGGTACCAAAAAAACAAATCAATTGAAATCCAATCATCAAGTGACGAAAACGATTTTCAATCAATTCATCACAAGAAAATGCGCGTTTTGGATTACCACCAGTAGCAGCAAACTATTTAATGTATAATTTGAAAACTTCTCCATGTAGGTATAGGTACCATGAAGAATTAAATCTTTTTACAATTTCTTTAGGTCTAATTTAATTCTTTAATTTAATTGAAAGCATTCTCTCATCTATTTCATAAATCATTGATTATTTTCTAAGTCCGCCTCTTTTCCCTATCCACCCTATCCCTATCCACCGCATAAAAAAAAAATTTAGGTAGTATATCGTACAAAATTGTATACAGTACACTCCGCTTAATTGGTACACCGGTTAATAAGGACAACCGCTTAATCGGGACAAAATTTAAAAGACAGATTTTTTAACCGTTTTTTTACTATCGGATAATTGGGACAACCGCTTAATTGGGACAGATTGAATGAGACTAGAGGTGTCCCAATTAAGCGGAGTGCACTGTATTATATCGTTGACTGAGAAATTTAACAGTCAACGATTCCATGTAGTTTGAAATTATAACTTACTATTATTGCAATAGTGTGCTATTAACGTTTAGACTTAGAGATACCTTTAACCGTTTGAGTCCCAGACGGTTTTGAAAAAACACTGTCGAAGAATCCCAAGCAGCGCGATCGCGCTTTCATATACGTATACGTTCATATACGCTGGGTTTTCTCGACATAAAATCTGAACAGCGCGATCGCGCTCCTTGGGACTCAAACGGTTAATAATTAAGTATTTTGTAATAATCGTGTTTTATAATGAGTTATTAGAGCTAAGCTAACAGGTAGCAACTTTAAATATCTTGCAATAATTGTTCTTGTTTTATGTTTGAAATATTGCTTAACCGGAGGTACTCTCTTTTTTTGCATTTTTCTTAAACTAGTTTAAGAGCGTTTCCCTTATTTCTCCCGAAAAGGTATGATACTCGACAAAAAAAATCGTGATGTGCTACTAACGAAAATAACAATGCGTTTTATTAAAGTGGACCGACCATTCCAAAAATTTGCATATGGGCATAACGATTCATCTTGAACAAAATATCTTAGTAACAGTTTGATGTACGATAAACAGAAATGGTACTTTACCTGCTACAGAAAGAGTTTTTTATTTATTGTCCAGATTCGCTTGCTTTTTTTAAGTGAAAATATATTACAAATTAGTCTTTAACCAAGCAGGGCTAAACCCCAAAAGATGAAAATTTACATCGAAATTTTTTTACCTTTTATAAGAGTCGTTTCACCTATCCGGGGACACACTCTATATGTACAGGGTTTCTCACGCAACTGGTTCGTGGTTCGTTAGAACTTTATTGGATTCCACTATTAGTAGATTTTTGAGATTTTACCAGTAGAGGTTATACATCCTAATCTTTCGATCTAAAATATTTTCAAGATGGATATTTTCAAGATGTGTGTACTCTTTTAAACCAAATAGTCCGAAACGAAAATGTAACGACGTCAAATAATATAAAATAAAAAAAACGTCGATCTGACATGATTCGTTGACTGGAATTTGCAGAAGTTGTTTACCGCCTTATTGTGACCTTCGCAACGACGCACTCCTCTGATTTAGGAAAAGGAAAACTTTTAGGAGTTCCGAGAATGTGGCTGGCGGCTCCCGAAGTAGATTCCCTTCCAAAGGGTAGGTTAATCCACCAGATTAAGAATATTTCCAATAAGATGTTATGAATTTGCGTTTCACTTGTGTATGTCTTATGTCAGTCGTTTACTGAAATCAGTCTTATATTCCATCAACCCGTCTTAAGGAGAATTAAAGTATAGAAATGTATGAAGCTTCGCATACCATTTTGCGAAATCCGCAAAACATTTGGTAAAAATGGCTTTATAATCATTCAGTCATGGGGTGTCTCGTCCAGTGATGTCTGAAAAACACCTAATAGGGGCACTGGTCGATTAAAAATCATGAATAAACCCTAAAAGATACATCTTTGCTGAATGCGTTATTTAACCAGTCTGAGACAACTCGGTCAGTGTAGGTTTCTTGGAGTGCTGTGTAGGAAAGTCCGGCATAGATGCAAACAATTCATCCAAGAATTCATTGCTATGGTTTAGCATCATATCTTCAAATTTCTCATATTTCATTAATCCCAAAGCATACAGTTTTCAAACTCATGTAATATAGGTGGAGGGGATCAAGTCGAAGAATGACACCAAATTGACTTTAGCGATGAATATCGAATTTGCCTATAGCGACTTGATGGTCAGTTGCTTTTCAGAATATCTAGAGCAGAAAGACTAAACTTGAAACTCGCTTATGAACGTTATTTTGGCTTAGCATCTGGTTTGTGATGTGAAATACAGACTGGAAGCCGGTAATTTTAAGTCATCCAAGAGAAGTCTGACTGCAATCTGATACATCAATGAAATTTTAGAGCGAATTTTGTTACCATACCTCCAAAGACGTCGTAACAATGTTTTCCAACAACACAACACTGAGACACGTTCAGTGCGATTTACATTAACATTTTTCATAAGAACAATGTCAATTTACTGCTAGAGCATATACGATCTAAAGATTTATTTTCCGTTGAACATAATTTCAAAGGATTTCAATTGAACGTAATTTTCCGAAAACCTCCAACCATTTGGCTCCTTTTAACAGGAGTTAATTGAATATAATTGAATGTAAGCCTGACTGGGATGGTCGCGGAACTTATCAGCAACACAGGTAAAGGATTTGACAAGGTACATGTTGCTAGGGACCATTAGTATAGCTACACGGTGAAAAGAAGTATACGCAAAAAATACTAAAATCTGACAAAATACAACGAAAGACTGCGTAGAAAGTGACCAAATTTTGGTTGTTTATTATCTCGTCTGAACTATACATATCAACAAAATTTCAAGTTGGTACGACCATATCTTCTGGGTCTTCCTTTTCCTAGCGAGTAGTTTATTTATAATTATCTTACTCAAAGACGTATTTACTCTCTTTTATAATTAGCTATTTATTTTTATTAACATAAATATAAAAGAAAAATATTACAACAATTAAATCGTTTTCGCATACAAGGACGACAATTATCCTAAACTTTTCTCGTAAGAAATTCGTAAAAAATACGAATAAATTAAATAAATTTACTTTTCATCACTTCTTAATTGCATAATAGGGTTTATCACAGCCTTGTCACCAAATAGAAAAACCTTTCATGCTTGAAAAATGTTTTACAGTTGGCGAAGCGGGGAATATACATATATACAGATATATACATCATGAATATACAATAGCGGATTCGTTTTTATATCACATAAAATTTCTTTTTTTTTTAATTAAGTAAATTACTAGTATAGCGTTTTTTTTTACCTTAAATTTAATAACGGAAACAAACCTAGAATTACAAGTAAAAGTGTTGATTCATGTGAATGTTTTGTCTTCCTGCTTGAATTTGCATCATCAATTGGACTGAGTCTATCTGTACAAATAAAATAGTAATTATACAGGGTAGCCCGTTTTGATTGTCCGATCCGTACTGACGTATTCTTTCACTAAAAGTAAGCAAAAAAGTCCTAATAAACCTGGACTCAAAAGTGATTCGTTTTTGAGCTATTGGAAGTTTAGTTCCCTAAGTTTACCTATTATTAACATAATAGATGAGAATCATTTAAGTTAAATTATTAACTCGTTACGATGGATTTGATAAATTGTCATTATTAGGTTTCACTGGTCAGCTACAAAAGTTAGTCGAAACCGTGGCAACTACTTAATAATTTAATTTAAAAGTAACGCTGTAATAATATTAGTAGTAGGTCAATTTATGGAATTAAAACCTTGAATATCTCGAAAATGAACCACTGTCGAACCTATCTTCATTAGGGCTTTTTTACTTATTTTTAGTCAGAGAATATGCCAGTAAGGGATTGAACAATCAAAATGGGACACCTCTATTTTTTACTTAATAATTAAATACACTGCTGCCAGAAGTTGAAATGTTGGCTACTGCGTTTTTTTGCGAGCAGTTTATTTTCGTGGTGTCAAAAAATGTATATTTGTTTTACTTACAAGTATTTTGCGAAGAAAATCCCAAAGTACTCGGTGTAGTCATAATGAAAGAATGTCTTGGTTTCGGTCTGTCTAGTTCAATGCTCATTTCGAAACTTCGGTGATAGACATCATAAATAATAGCGGAACATTTTATTTTTAGCCTTCCTTTCGCGAAGAGATCCGCTGTTATTAATTGTTGAATTTGAGAAACAGCACTGTAATTATAAAAGTTCTTTTATTCATTAAAATAATGTATACTGCGTCACGTTGAAATTACACTTACAATTAGAAGGTGGAGACTTTTTGATAAAATTAAACTTTATTTTTAATAAAAATAAATTTTCTATGACTTTTAGTTTTTTCTATAGAAAAGAAATTCTAATTTAATTTAACTAAAATGTTTATTAAAACTTGTCAATCTTTAAAAAAAGTCATATCTAACAAGGAGAGTGCAAGGCCTTTGGGTCATAGATTAAGTTCAAATTTTGCAGTATGGTAGATTTAGTTTCCCTCTTGATGAAAATGTATGGTTGTAGGGGCCACTACTCAATAGCCCTTTAGATATTTACAATTGAAGATGCAATTCACTAGTTAAATTCAGGTCTGTAGCAAACGATTAAACATAATGGGTTTAGCGTAGCAGCAATAGATCGGTGTTTCTCGTTATTAGGTACGGGATTGGAATTCTGAAAGTGTCTATTTTTACATATAAAGATACCATGGATGGATATAAAATGTTGCGACATCGAAACATTTTTTGAGTGTGCACCGCACTTTGGATTTGTCAGTTAATTATTATTTGATCTGTCAAGACTTCAAAATTAATACAGGAATATGGCTTGATATTATAACCTTTCTTCAAAAAGCCTGACTTAGTCGGTATAAATTCGGTTAATTTTGACATTATCCGCACTTGTCCTAACGAATTAATTGCATCTTTAATTGCAAATATTTTAAAACTTATTGAATAGTAGCCCCTATAACCATATATTTTCATCAACAGGGAAACTAAATCTACCATTCTACGAAATTTGATCTAAACCCACGACCCCAAGACCTTGCACTGTCCTTGTAAGAAACTAATTGTTGTTGAGACCTGAAATTTTATGAGGGTTTAAAATGAAAATCATAGTTTTGTTTGTTGGGTTAAAACTTGCACTACACTAACTTACACTATGGTGCAAAGGTGCAGTTTCGTGCAGCATTTAAAGGGGAATTACTGCAATTCAGTGTAATTTGGTGCACTTTAGTTCAGGTATGAACCGTGATCCAACGAACGCATATATAACCAAAATTTAATAATGCACTGAACTGCCAAGTGCGAGCAGTGCAACCCTAACGATCAAAGCTATTATTTTTGAAACGAAACTCTAACCTAACTTGATGAATATGTCGATTAAAACTTGTCAATTTTTAAAAATTCACATCTAATAAATAATTCTTGTTGAGATTTAAAAATTTGTGAGGATTTCAATTGAAACTTAATCATTATATTTACTAAAGATGAATTTTCTACGACTTTTAGTATTTTCTACAGAAAAGAAGTCCTAAAGTAACTTAATTAACGTGTTTATTATTACATTTTTCATTTATCTATAAAGCAAAACTTCTACCAAATTTTGTCAAAAAGTATCCATTCCTTCTGAGTGTTGACAATTTCAGTGTCACGCATTACATTTCAACCATTTTTCAAAAAGAAGAAATACACGTTGAAAACTTCTATGTTTCTTAAAATGGCTGAAAGTTTGTAAATATTTGTATTCATACGTTTCTAATCCGTATTCATTCACTTTGTGTTTTTGATGTCTTATATGCATAGGTTTGGCCGGTTTTCCATTAATATACCATGTTAAATTAGCAGCTGGTTTTGAATTTCTCGAAATGCATTGTCCACGTAGTGTTTCACCTAAACCGTATTTAGTCTTGATTTTGGAAATTTTCGGATCTTCCCTCGGCGAAATAACAACCTAGAAATTAACATAATCAATACTTATTTCACTCTTTAAAACTGTATTGTACAGTTATTGTATTTTATAACTGTATAAAGCACACATTGTAATGATCACATAGAAAATCGATTTGTTACCACGCTTAACGAAAGAACCTATTTATGCTATTTGTCCGGGTGTAAATGGAAAATCCGGAAACACAACAACTTTTTTATGTTCACCGCGAAATTTACATTTTATACCGTCTCGTTATTAGTGTACAAACAATATTTTTAACTGGTGATTGATTCAACGTACGTGGTTTTGTGTTGATAATTTTAAAACCGTAAAGGATAGCTGTACGAGATGATCTATTGAGGTAGATGATCCTTTTACATTCCAGCAAAACTATTAGCGTCGCCTAGTTGTTTTTTTTTTACCAAATCGCACTTCTCTATAGTCCTTCGCACGTATCCAATCGTAATGACGGTATAAATGAAAAATTCATTTTTGTGCGAAAAATAAAAAAATGTACGATTTCGATCTAAGGTAAGACTTATTTTAAGTTGAGGTAACTTCTGTTGAAAGGTGTCAATTGTATAAATTGTTGTGTAAGTATCTTTGCAAATGCTCTGTTTAGCTCTTACGTCCAGATTTATTATCCCTTAATGAAATCATTTTGTATACTTTTCCTTCATAAATTTAAATGATTTTTTTCCCTCGCCGTACAGATTAGAATTTATTAGATAAAATAAGTTGTTAGATTTGAATACTATCTTACTTGTAAGTCTCCGTAGACCATCCTGGTGTAAAAGCCTGGACTATCAGCAGTAATTTCGCAGCAATAACTGCCGCTATTCTCGAGTTGGACATCATCCAGTACAACTTGCGTAGAATTCGATTCGTACTCGATTACCCTCAACCCGGGGATGGGAAACTGCTTCGTAGCAGGTACTTCCTTTGGAGTGTAACGAAAAAATTCTCTTTCAGCTTTGTACCATTTGACGGAGTAAAGAGCATCGCCTTCCAAATCATGAAGACACTTCATTATCACTTGGTCTCCTTTTTCTACTGCCATTGGAATGATTACCTTTACGTCCTTCAAACATAAAGTACCTGCAAAAAAATAATGGTGAGTAATTTTATTTTAGTTTTATTGACAAACATGGTGTTTCTTTTTTAGAGAGAAATAGAATTAGGGGAGGTGAACACAACACAACAGATACTTTTATATACGTCTGGGACTTTTTAGGGTCCCATAAAATGACAAACAAAACACGATAAGAGTAAACTCCGCTGAATAAACCGGGGGCAAAAGGGAATACGCCGATGCGACGTCCCAATAAAATATATCGTCCAATCCCTTCATGGACCATCGTTTCTCATCCAAACCACCGATTTCCCTTGACAGTTTTTATCAAGATTGCGGCCCTTTGTGTGCTTTTCCATTAAATCAAGTTCTATTAATTACTCAAACGGTTTGTCTTTATGAAATGAAATATCAATTTAAGTTCAGTAATTTACTAATAACATTACCACGATTGCCTTTTGAGAACATTCCTTTATTATAAAAGACAAGAATATTGAACGATTTCTGAAGTAATTAACTATTCGACTCAAAAATTACAGTACCATGAAAATTGGTAGTATAGGAACTTGTGCAGTAAGAAAAGGTTTTCTTTAATATAGCAGACACTATGTTCAATTAACCTACAATGTCGCTAATCTAAGAAGCTCCGACGGAATTTAATAAGGCAGAATTTTAATAATGGACGTTCTGAACTTTTTAAAAACTTCCTCTTTTCCCGGAGCTGCTTCGAAAAATAGGTTAATTATAAGCGAGTCCATAAAACCGTTGGCGAATTCGGTCGTCCGTAATTGAATTTCAATCTCGGTCGGAATTAATATTGGTTGTCTAAATCCAGATAGTCAAGTTAAGGTATCCGTTAGATAATAACAACGCACATTGTTATTATTGCATTATCTCTAGTTTCCGGAATTTATGTGGCAACGCCGCGGTTGCGAGCACCTCGAGGCGGTCGCATGCGAAACTAGCAAGATTTATAACGGCTAAACCCGGTTTTAAACTCCGCAAGTGGTTTTACTTTTGAACTGTACTGTGGTTGCCGAACAGATAAGAGGAAAAGTCTCTCCGAAGTGTATTTCTTTGAAGTCGCTAATATACTGTAACGGAGAAAACAAAAAAAAACAAAGATAGAAAAAAAAGGCGAACGCGATACGGCACTAAATAGGAGAATTTCTGTTCATACAATAGAACTTTCTTGTTAGTGGGATATCTGAAAAGTTTATCGCTAACACAATCTATACTTTATTTTTTTAATCAACTTTGAAATTAACCTTTTTTAACTGTATATAATTAATGTGTCAATAACTAACTGATTTTTAATTTTAAAAATATGTTTCACAAGAAAGAAATTTACGTTTAATATGTTAATAGCGAGGGTAATTTCATTAATTTTTATAAATTTTACTAGTTTTAAGAGTGGGTCAATAAAAACTTGGGAATAACTATTTTTCAAACTTAATATTGTGTTCGATCAAATTTTCGAAATTATATCGTTTCGACCAACCATATTTTCCTTCCTATCATTTAACAGTAAATATTATAATTGAATTGTAGTCAATATTTTTAGGGATGACTTGATAACGATTTACTAGATTGAACCCTAGTTAGTCGAAAATAAATAAATAAAGCGTTTTAGTAAAATCCTTATGAAGTTTATTCTCTAACTTAGAGATATAGTTTGCAACTATTGCTTAAATGTAGCGATATTCGTTCTGGTCCGAACACTGCGAGTAATAAAATGCTGAATTGGGGAACGTACCACTTTTAAAAGCATACTAACAAGTTACTAAAGCTAAAAGCTAATTTCTTCTATTATTGTTGAAACATTTCCTAATAATTCATAATTTAAGACATTTTCATAAATTCAATATTTCTAAAATAATATCATGATCATGACAACATCCCAATCGGAAAAAAAAGTTTTAAAAACTGAAAAAAAAATGCACTATTAGCAAATCATGCGCAATCAATAGAAGGAAGTTATTATCACACTTCCTTACTATATTTCATTAGTGATTTTATGGATATTAATAATAATGCAATGTTATCACTTTACTCTTACTCTTTAAAGTGATACATGACTAAGCAAAGAAAACTAAACTTTAGAGGTATGAATCACTTTATTATTTACCCTTTCATTTCTTGAAAGAATCAAGTAGTTTCTTAGCACGTAATAATACGTACGACTCTTCTTAACACGTTATCTCCCATGTGTACCATGTATGGACACAGTTAAATTAACCCCAGCGTCATGTGTACCATCAACACATCAAAACATCATTTTCATTAAAAAACAAACATGGCCCATGGGACATGGTACATATTTTTTTAAATATTGGGGATGGCAGTTAATGTGTTAATCACTGTAGAGTTGTGGTAGTTTAAGGTATTTCAATGCATTTTTTATTGTGTGTATATATCTCTATTTTTCAAATCAAAGTATAATAAAATGGAAAACCCACAAGAAATTGAAACGATCTTCAGCGCCTTCAAGGATGAACTCGACGACAGCCTAAAAGTCGAAAGCTGATAGTCAAAGAGGATAAATTATTTCTCTGGGTAATTTAGACCTTAATTCGTGAAATAGTTTATCATGGGAGATACCATTTTCAGCGTTTTCTTTAAGGATTACCTTGAAGACAGCCTAAAAACCGAAAGTTGATAGCCCCCTCAATTACTTAATTGTAACTTCTTCTTTCCTTCAATCATATAGCTAAAATTACCTACTATTTTAAGGATTATTAATATTAGTGCTATTAGCGTTTCATTTAAAAACTTAATCAACCTATTATAATCTAGTGTTGTTATTATCCGAAAAGACCTAACGTACATCGACATTTTCCTCTCGTATTTGTTTAATAATAAACCATCGACCCGATTTTGTATCGCGTATATACCGGTTATATTAAATTTACTAGGCAATAAAAGTTCATGTATATAGTATGGAAATATTGTTCTGCAGTTCATCTGCCAACAAATATTACAACTTTAAAAAGTCATCATTTATTTTTAAAACATGACAATTTCATTTGTAGTTCGTTTGAAATATAATACGTATTTTTATTAAAAACAACGTTTTTACTGGTTAAACAGACTCTATTAGTTTTTTTATGAACACGCTATACATAAACTGGAGAATACTGTGTAATCCTGGTTTTACAAATATACACGTTGTTTGTAGCAGGAAATACACGAGCTTATAGTATTACATGCTTATTATCCTGATTTTAAAACACGAAACCACATCTATAAGCTCGCATTATATATTAATTAAAAAGCTTTTAAAAAAAGATTATATACACTTTAATCTTTTCATTTCATCAGTGAAGAAATAGTTTATTTATTTTTAAAATAATGCAGTATGTATAATCACGGAAAGAAAAAGTACATTCGTTTACGAACACCATTACAGGAATTGTTTACAAGCACTCCCGTTGCTATAAAAATACTGGAATAGAGGAAGAAATTCTCCCATTTTGTTCCGAATGAAGTAGTCTATTCTTTTTGTTCTGCTGCAGGAGCGAACACTCCTTTGCAATCGGAATGGTATTGACCGTGCGGGTTCTAGTTTAATTAATGTACACTTCGTGCGTTTCGACGAGTTTAATTTAGTTAACAGGTTCTTTTTTAGCGAGACTCGTTGTGTTGGGCGATACAGTAGGATTACACTATCTACGCCCGCGGTGTAGTTTTATTTCTGTGCTAGGGAAGAAGATTAACGCTTATGAAGTCAGTTCTCTCCATATAATTTTCTATTATGAAATTTTGTTTCTTATATCATTAGAAGTTAAGAGAGATAAGTATTTTTAAACTAAAGGCAAGTAAAGGGATTTTAGCCTGATTCGGGTCGATAACCCTTCAAGTGGGGGAAACAATGGTGTTTACTCTCCTGAGATTCGGAAAAATCACGTGTGTGCGGATTTCCAGGCCAGACAATCCGGGTTCGTGCAAACAAGGAAAATGGTGGGATCTGTGCCATCGGTAAAATATAGTAGATGCTGCAGACTTCTCCCCTTGAAAGTTTTAACGGGGTCAATAAACAGTTCCTCGCCATTTTCATTACAAAAATAAGGGGACTTGGAAATGACTCTGAATCGTTTCTTCTGTCGTCGTTTGGATTGCGACATCTATCCGAACTATTCGTTCCACCTTTGGTGCCATTTTAAATGTTTTAAAAATAATACTATTGATATGCAACCTTTGATATTTAATTCAAAGCCAATTTTAGCTGTTGTTTTATTTGATACAAGATACAATTCTTAGATTTTTATTACAAATCTTCTTTTTGTCATTTTTTCCTTACGCAAAGACGATCCTTCATTTAGACATTTTGGCATGTACATTTGCCACGGTAGCCAAATTAAGTGGACGCTCGCCAGATAGAAAACCCTTAAAAGTTTCAACCGTTCCGTAGCTTAACTCGTCCAACTAAAGTTGAAAGAAGGTTTTGTATTTAGTTGTAAGTGACTGTATTTCACGGCACAAGGCAAAGTGTGACTCTTATAATCCAAAATAGAGGTTCTTAAATTCAATTTAATGCAAAGATTTTTCAAATTGGTAAAAGAATTCTGAGTTTGTTTAACCGTTTGACTGCTACTAGGCGCAAAAGCGCTGCGTTCATTTGTGTCGAACACTGCGACGCAGCGCTTTTGCTCTACGTGTTTCAGTGTGCCTTTGTTGCACCATTGGAGTAAACGTAGTCTGACCTCACGCGTACCTTGCTGAAGTCAACATGTAGTCAAAATATGTCCTGCAGTTTTCGAGTGTTCTTGCAAGAATTGCTTAGCAGTCAAACGGTTAAGGTTCACAAAAATCATAATTCACCTTTTCATTTTTTGGGTTATTTACGTAGTTCTATGTTGTCATAAGTAAACAATATTTATGAGTAAATATTTTTTTACTACTTGACTTTTATAGTTTGATTTTGATCGTTCCGACCCAGGGTAGGTTAAATCCCTGCAAAGTACTGACATCGGTTGATTGATTACGTAAACCATCAGTTTTTGTCAAATTGGCATTACCATAGAAAAAGAAAGATATAGAAGGTCAACTCTGCCTAGATTTTTAAAATGCATCAAATTTAGTACGTAAACCGAAAACACACAGCGCTGATGTGCAACTATTCAAAAAAACCGCGAAGTTTGAAATAAAATATTTTTTTATTAAATTTTATTTCTTTATTCGTACTACAATAAGTGAGCCATAAGTGACTTACCTATTGTGTACGAAAAATAAGTGGCAATGATAAAAGAAAAAGCATTTTTTAAAATAGATTACTTTTTTATTTTCATTTATGAAGCTAATACAAGAATGCGTAATTTATTAAACTAAACGAATATACCTACTACACTAATAATAATACTAGTTTACAAATTTGAACTTTTTATATCCCGTAAGGACTTTCTTTATAAAAAAGTACGTTACAGTACCTTCCGTAAACCTAAATGTGTTAGCAAAAACATCACCACATGTCATATTTGTTTAACGCGTATCAACGTAGCCCAAATCCACTTATTAAATCTCTCCGGATCCTTACTGCATTCGGGAATCGATAGCGGGAGCAATCATTATCATTACAAATAGGAATCGTACAGGGTATATATCTGAAAAGGAAACATAATATAACGCAAGGTTGTAAAAATCTTAAAGTTAATCAACACTTACCGGTAATACAAGTAAAAAGAATACTACGGAACACAATTGTAGTCACTGTAAACGTTATGTTTCACGTTTAAGCTCGAAATGATTAAAAATCAATTACAATAACTCCGAATGCTCTTACATGAAGTTAAAATATGTTTCGAATGTGTTGCCATGGAATCGTTGTTGTATTTTCGTATTTGTTTAAAATGAATGTCCCTAGATTTATAAATCTAGGGACTTCACTAAAAAATTATACATCAGCGCTAAAGGTGTTTCGTGTTTCGGTTTACGTACTAAAAATCGATTTGAAATATTTTACATTGAGTTCGCCCAGCCTGGGCATTACTATTCAAATTTTGAAAAATGACAAATGTATAGAAAGACGTTTCCATGAAAACGTAAATTCCTGTTTATTGTTACTGTCAGGGTAGTTCAACTCAACGGAAAAAAGTGAAATAAAAAAAAGTACATATTCCGACACACTGCTGGCGCTGATGGACAAATTTTGAAAAGTTGCAGAAATTTGTAAAAGGATGTTTCCATGAAAGTTTATTTTTTAATTTTTTATTTATTTAAAAAAGTGAATCATAAAAGTCAAAAAATAAAATCGAATATTTCTAATACATTTTCAGAGAAAAAGTAAATAGATATTTGCAAATTCTTTCTTCACATTATTTCTATAATCGGTAAGTAGCGCTATTAAAGTATCGGTAAGTCGAACTATTAAATTTTGAATCTCATCATTATAAAGTTATGTTTCTTTTTGCCTCTAGCGACAATGCTAGAATATACGTCTTTATTTTATTAAGTTGTCAACATAGTTACCAAAAATGGGATTACGTTATTTTTTTGCGCGACGATTCAACCAAGATTCGTTAGAGAACTTTTTTGGGCAAGTTAGACAACATAGAGGTAAAGGCCGTACCATCTATGGTGAAAGTGACTCATCGATTTATGGTACAATATTGCGCATGCAGTAGAAATAAGTTGATGTGTGTTAGAAAGAGAGCGCATATTATTAGTACATCTGTTCATACGCTTTTAAGCGATGAGTCACTTTCACTATAAATGGTACGAACCATAGAAGCGTTAACCCAATACCAGGCAATTTTTCGGAATCTTTTAAAGCATTACTTATTCGAACATTTGCTAGTAAAAATTTCATTGGTGCTAATTGTGAGGACACCTCCAAAAATGTTACTTTATTAACTTTAAAAACTTTTATAACGGAGAACAAAATGGAACATCTTAAGAACAGCATTTTAATATAATTTTTACACATTAATATTGTTCAATGTGTTGTTTGCAAATGACTATTGTTATTATTTAATTTAATTATCCACACTTGTATTACTCACGTAAATTAAAATAAAAAAAAAATTAATTACTATTAAAACTGTTTCTTTTTAGCATTACTATGTTCCGTACAACATAAATGGATCACAAGTAAGTCAGTTATTGTTGTACGAAAAAAGTTACAAAATACAATTTAAAAAAAGGAAGTTTTATTTCGAAATTCGCGGGTTCAGAAGTAGTTTTGGGTATTTCGGTAGGGGGCGCTTTCTAAACAAAAATTGATATTAGCGCCATCAGTGTGTCGGAATATGAACATGACAAGCCGATTTCTCTGATCTAATGAAAGTTGACCTTCTAAGTATATTATGTTTTCTATGGTTACTATTTACTTCGATTGATTTTTTCAATTTTTTGTTCTTGAGAATTTGAATGAACTCCACTTTTTTGACCTTGTTACGTCTATTAAACGTTCATAAATGAAAGAATATATTGGTAAGTAATAATTATATCCAGTCAAATGTGGAAATCAAAAATTAATAAGGTTATGTCCGTTTTTCTAGCTTAGCGTCTGTTACTGTGATGGGATATCACTTATGAATATGCGATAGTGCTAGTTTTGCAGGCTCCTGAGGAGTGCGTTAGATCAATAGTGTTCAATATTTCGTCAAAGCATGTTTGAGTAAGGGTGGTATACAAGAATAATTGTATTGCTTTCAGAAAAGTTTTAGAAATTAATAAAATATTTTGCATTTCTTAAAAATGTTTTATTTTAATCTTTCCAGTCTCTAAATATCGCTTTGATTCAATAATATATTACTTCTCTTTTTAAATATTTTAATATAACTTCATTATTTTGTGTGATTTGGACACAAAAGTTGACATACAAAAAAACATACTTTTTTAAAAAGTTAAAAAACCAATACATTTTTTAAATAAACGAATTCTGTATTTTTTTTGGAGAATGAACCCCACCTAACTTCAATGACCGAAAAACACGGTAGATTTATATGCTTCCCAAAACTAGACCACAGAGATTATGCGTCGTCAGGGTAAGCTAACATTTCAACTCTCCCACACTTAAAAAGCCGACCTCCGTTTATAAATCATAAAATATGACTACGGATTATCGACCACGAACCATATATCAAATCCGGCGCGATGATGCTGCGGATACTGTGTCCAGTTTTTCCGAATACATTAACATACATCACAGTTGGTGACATTTAGAATATTGCACGCGAATTTTGGACATATGACACCATCGGTCGGCCATCTTTTTTAAAACTCGATAGTCATAGAATGCCGAAAAAGACTTAAGAATTCTTGAAACGGGAATTAAAAACGGAATGAACCGCATTTCATATTTTTTTGTCGTTAGAACGCTTGTAAACAAGACACTCAACTGGTTGTCTGGCGCCGAAGAATAATAAACGACGTCTCCTTCGATTTGGTTAGGCTCGATATCCTTGATACTGAAACTCCCTCGGGATACCTCTGGCTTCTGTTCGCTATAAAAATGGAGATTGATTTATCTGTTGGCCTTTTGAAGGGGGATGACACATCCCATTTGTTGCATACGTTAATTATGTATGCAACACCGTCCGCGGAAAAAAGTGTGATCTCATATATCACAAAAGTTTAATATTTGCATTTTGTATTTTAGAACGTAAAAGGAGCCGACAACGAAACGTGTTTCGCCTAATAAATAAAAAGCTAGGAAGTATGCGAATTTACACAAGCTACAGCTTAGCTATTTCATTAAAAATAGCTAAGATTGATAGAGGAATAATCTGTGTGCACTTTGAACCCCAACGGCGACGCCTTGAGTAGTAAACTCCACTTAGCTTATTATGAACATTCATTAACGTTCCAAGAATTGTCTTAGTGTGGTTTATTTCTCCTTCAACGCAGTAGTTGTCGTATTTTACTATAATTGCTATATTAAATATACCGACATATTAAACAAAGCGAAATTTATTTGATTTCGCAGCGAATGTTTTCAGTTAGCGTCTTCTACTTAAAATACCTTTATTAAATAGTGTCTCTTCTTTCCTTCAACAATTTTTTTTTAATTAATATCGAACCCAATAGTGAAATATCATGTTAAATGAATATAACCATCGAATGACGGACATACCGTACCATGTATATGAGTTTCGATTTCTAGGTGTACATCACAAGCGAATATTTGTCCTGCCAAGTCGTGAATCATAACAACTAGAAACTTGAGCGAATCCAAAGGTATGCTAAAATGCATGAGAAACTGATAAAAGTTTAAGGTATTATTTAGAATGATTAGAAGTTTGGGACAATAACAAAAAGTAATGCACCGTAATTTTTGTTATAAATAAATCGAAATTTATTTATAATATTTATGTTATATTATTTCGCAACGAGTATTTTCATTAAAGTTCTGCTACTTTGATTTGTGAAACACTGTTTACTATGTCTATAAAAATTAACTTTTTTTAATTAATAATAGAGTCAACAGTGAAATTTTATGAAAATGAAAAATAATCACGGGATAATAATAATTGTACGCGTATTGATTTCCAGTTATACATCAAAAATTCATATTTATCCTACCATATCGTAATTCATGGTAACTAGAACTCGAGTGATTGGAAAAATGTGCCGAATGAATGAAAGATTGATAAAGCTTTGAAATGTTGTTTAATTTGTTTCGCAGTTTGTGCCAATAGCAAAAAATATTGCACTTTTTGTAAACGTTAAAAAAAAAGTTGTGGGTTGATGCTGCACGTTCAATGTTATATTGTAATTTTACAATTTTATTGATTAACTTTTATTTAGTTATTTCGTATAATACTGTCAACTTATTTTGATATTAAAATGAAAACTTTTTAAACAATAATCGCTTTTCACTATCAAATATTAACGAGTTAACAATGATAACAAAGTGAAAAAACTGAGTTTTTAACATACAAAATCACGTCATATCTGCATTGGCTGTTAGATGAATATTAAGTTATTACAAGAATTTGCACAGTTTTGTAATAAATTTGAAATTGCTGAATGCTGAAATTGGCTGAAATAAAATAGAATACAGTAGAACCCCGCTAAAGCGCAACGTGGTACGAAATTTGGTACAAACAAGCACTAAACAATTTGAATCAGGTTTTAAGGACAAATTATTTTTGTGTTCAGAAATTGTTTATTTTATTTTGAATGAGTATTTTTCTGTACTACAGATAATTCGACCATGTTTGCGTTCCGACTATATCCATCGATATAAACTTTAAGGTTTTTGAGCAACATTGAGAAATCACACCGACTTCATTTAAAGGAGTTAAGAAGCAATTTTTATGTTTAACATAAGTAAACCTTTAACATTATATTTTAAAATAAAAAAAAATGAATTTGATTTACTAGAAACCAAAGAATTTTAACATTTTTTACGAGCACAAAAAGTTAAATTCCGTTCGGGGAAGATGTCTCAGTCATCATCAATTAAATGTGTTATCCTAAACTAGTATACACCGTTCGGCGAAAGATGTCTTATACTTCATTACTTGTCACTGTTTTTTCGACGTACGCCAAATAATTTTTTTATCTAATTGTACATAACAGAAAGAGACGAAAACTGAAAATGGTCGTCTAGGACAGTGCTCCGTAACCTCTTTTTACCCATGGCACAATGAAATCTTGCCAGAATTTCGCGGTACACCAAAACTAAAAAAAAGATAAAAATTTTTTGCTTTATTTTATTTATTTTTAATTCATTCAAATATGTACAATATGTAGCGTCAAGTGGGGTAAACGTAAACTAGGGTAATTGTAAACAAGACTTTGTTTTACTAAATATTCAAAATAAGTGACTTTCGCGTACCTTCTACTTCTTAGGTGGTAGGAACGTGTTGACTGCAGTAGGTACGCGAAAGTCACTTATTTTGAATATTTAGTAAAAGAAAGTCTTGTTTACAATTACCCCTAGTTTACATTTACCCCACTTGACCCTACATACACATACACAAAAAATATTAATGTGACACTTGAGCTTGTTTTAATGAACACAAATGTTTTATATTGGGCTCTATACTAGAAAGTGCAACTCGCAATTCTTGATCGATATCTTTTAGACCTGATCGCTTATCATTCTTAATTAATATTAATGTGGAAAAGCTTTGTCCACATAAATACGTTGTCGAAAATGGTAGTAGAACTGAAATAGCGTGGTCTGCCAGTTGTGGATATTCTTTTTTAACTGAAACCCAAAATGTATCTAATGCAACTTCTGAAAACTGCAAATTAAGAGTTCTATCGTTGCTCATTTCAAGAAATTGCTCTCGAATTTGTAGTGGAAGTACATTTGTAGAACTAATAGCATTGACTACAAAAGGATTTCGAATCCAATCGTATTGTTCTGTGTTGATGGAATGAAAACAGTAGTCAAATTTATTCTCAAGCAAAGTTAAATGTGATTGCGCTAACTCTATAATTAATTGTTTATTTTCATTTGAAGTTAGTTGGGCTCTTTGAAACATTTCTAAAGAATAATCAGGAGTAGAGAATTTTCGATCCATCTTTTCACCAGGAAGTAATATGATTTGAATTAAAAGATATCATCTGCACTTAACTGGTTTATTATTATAAAATAGCCTTACATGTTTCGACTTTTAAGTCATCCTCAGAGGTAATTAGTCTAAAATTATTTGATTCAAAAAGTGGATTAACATTGATTAATTAGAATTTAAGTTTTATAACCACTAATACACACAAATAACCGCAATAAAATCTTAAAACAGCACGAGGACATGTAACAAGTTAAAATGAAAGTCGGAAATGGGCGTGTTTAGTTTTAAAATAAGTGTTTCCAAAATATCGCTTGACATGTCATCAATACGTCTTTTAATAGTATCCGCCGACAGCGGCACTTTACTTACTTGCTTAACTTCATTAGAACCAAACATAGATCGTACAAATTCCATACATGCTGGTTTAATTAATGATTCACCAATAGTATGTGTTTTCTTTGACGAGCAATTAGTTTTGCTACGTGAAAACTTGCTTCTAAAACTTTATCGGAAACTGTTACGGTTGCAGTCATAAATTGTCTTTGTTTTGAAGTTTGAGTTAAAAGCCTCTGAAAATACGCTTTATCCTTCTGGGCGCAATTGGAGTGTTTTGAAATTAGATGACGGTTCAGTTTACTGGGCACCATCGCGTCATTTGTTAGCTGTTCTCCACAAATGATGCATTCTGGTTTCGGAGCCGCCTTATCACCACACCATGAAAATCCATAACGAATGTACTCTTCATTATACTTTCTTCGCACTATCTTCTTTATTTTTTTAATACCACTACTTGTACTGGGTTTTTCATCTTCTGTCGGTGAAACCGGACGTTTTCCACGTAAAAATTTATCCATATTTAATTCAGTTATTCACATTCGAACCTTCCGTTCGTCGCTTGTGTTTCTCTGACACATGAGGCTCGTGGTTAGTTTACTTTAGTTAGTACTCTGATAACAACAAGAGATGGCTCTGCGTTTTTTTTTAGCGGAAAACAATGCAAATTTTTGAATCATTGAGTTATTTCTACATTATGGCAATATTTGCTGTTTTTCAAGTAACTGATCTACCTACTGTAGATTTATGAATGAAGAACTGATTTGTAGTAGTTGGATCAGGTGCCTGGAAATCAGCAATTGCAGTTGACTAAAATTTAAACAAAAATTTTTGAAAAATTTAACTTGATAACGTTTTCTATTGATAACACCGGTGTCCATCTCATATCTCATTCTTGTGCTACGTATATTATAGGATATTGATATTGAAAAAGCGTTAGTTTAACATATGTATACGGAAAATTCACTAAGTGTTCTTTTGAATTTAATTCACGCCCGATTGGTGCACTCTAATAATACTTAATTGAATAAAAAAAAATTTAAACAAGTAATTAGTATGGTTGTAATAATTAATACTATTTTGTGTTTCGATATAATAATTATTTTCATTATTTGAAGTGTAGTTTTTTGTAAAACTTAGACTTATATACAATTTATGCCACTAGTGTGCCGTGGCACACCGGTTGCGTAGCACTGGTCTAGGATACCACAATTAATTCATGACACATAAGACATCTTTCGCGGAACGGTGTTTATTTTCAGGTATGTTACCTATGATGTTATCTATAAGAAATATATTTTAATTTTCAATAAAATTAATTATTACTTGATTGTACTATACAATAAAATACATGATCTGTAAAATCTACATTAAATGTCTAGATAATTTCTAAATAACTCATGAGCAAGTGTTCATTACACTTTAACCCTCTATGGACCGAATTTTTGTTTTAAATTCAAAAAAGTTACAGTTTGCACAGCATTTACTTTGTTATATCAGGTTGATGAGTATGGCAATGGTCATTAATATTGATATTGATTGTATGGTAACGTTATAGAATTAAGATTTATGCGCAATCACATGAAAAACTATAATTATTTGGTAAAATGGCAATAAATTAAAATGTGACCTGAAAGTTACACGGTCCAATAGCGGTCCAATAGCGGGTTATCTTTTGAAGTGATATATTCGAAGATCGTTAAAGCTATAAAACCAAGTAAAACTTAGGTCTGTTATCTATGGCTGTTTTAACTTTAGCAGTTAAAGCTATTTTGGTGGAACGGTCCGACTTCGTCGCTTAAATAATCAAGTTTAGAATTAACAGAACTCAATAAAACTTCACGTCATAGAAGTCGGTTTTCGGTTGTCTGAAATTCGTATTACTTGTTCGCGTTGTTATAAATCATCCGAGTATACTACAATCCGAAGAGGATTGTAGTGATACGCGGAATTTGCATTCATATTGAAAATATTCTGCGATGGGTATCTCCGAACTGCGTCCTCCATATGAGAATGCCTTGTATATTCCATTCTGCAGAATGGAGTAATGTTAGCGTTAAATCCTATATTCATATCAAGAAAGGGTAACTAACTCACAATATCCGTTTTCAATTTGGATATTCGACCGTAACGGTTTGGATTATTAAACCCGCTCTTGTTAATGTTTAGTCGTGGGTTTGCTGTTTGATCGGCAATATCTGAATCAATATCCGTAAAGTATTTATTGTGTAAAAGGTGCACGTAGCTATATGCAAGTGCGCTTAATTGGTTGTAACACATGATGCGAATGTAACAGTTGGTATCGCGACATGGTCCAACGTCCGGCTTAATCCACTTTAACAATACACCGTAAATTTAATAATACCGTACCGTTCAAATGTAGACAAGCAGAGTATGCTGGTTTTACCAGGACAACTATTTTAGGCCATAAAACTTAGGGAGTCCGTACAATCTGAACATTACGTTAGAAATTTCCGGGTTTCAAGTTATAAATATGCACTTCTGAATCTCTGGATTAGCCTCGCCCGGTGGTTTGTATATGAAGAAGGCAGTAATGTCGTCATTTAGTATTTATGAGGTGCACGGCCGTTTACTAAAGCACATCTCGCTCCATCCTCAATTTATCCATGTACCAAGCATGCAGATATTTTACTTTTAAAAACTAAGTAGTCCATTTTTTAAATTAAATTTCTATGAAACTAATTGTTGTTGAGGTTAGATATTTACAACAGCAATAAGTTGTCCACTTTAATCATTCTTTAAATACGGTAAAAAGTGATTTCTTCCCGTTGTTACCAAGAAATCGCATATAAAAAAATTCGCATCTGCAAAAGTATACCTGATGTTGTAAACTATTTAAGATATTAATTGTTTCTAAATACATACTTTTTTCAACTCCGGGAATAAAAGCTAATTTAACGATTATTACAAATAATTGCTATAAACAAATTTGATTATGTATACCGTGTGTCCGTAAAGTAAGGGATATAGGCTATATAATCGTTATAAAGGGTTTATGGAAAAATCGCTGAAACGGGTCTAAAGATTTACATCTTCTGCAATTTTTTGATGAAGATTTTAAATTTTTTCCGCCATTTTTAAATGAGTTATGGCGTCATCGATATTTTTTTAAATGGCAACCCCCCATTTTTATTACGGAATATGAAAGATTTTTTTGTAAGTTCAGTACAGTTAATATTAATATCGGTTGCATAAGAAAATTTTCGAGAAAAATTACTTTAAAATTTACTTCGAATTTACTTAAAATGATAAAAATAGTAGTTGCCATGATTAAAAAATGGAGAGAAATGTGAGAAATTAATTTACTTCGAATTTACTTAAAATGATAAAAATAGCAGTTGCCATGATTAAAAAATGGAGAGAAATGTGAGAAATTAATCATGGCAACTGCTATTTTTATCATTTTAAGTAAATTCGAATTAAACTTTAAAGTAATTTTTCTCGAAAATTTTCTTATGTAACCGATATTAATATTGAGGTAATTGAATAAGATCTTAATTTTGAAATGCATTATCAACAAGATTTTCAACCTTATTAAGCTTCTCTGGTGAATATATGGCCCACTTTTATACCACATACAAGACAATAATTTGTAGGTTGAATCAGAAAGGTGATTATAAAGTGTTGTCATAATTGAAAATTTTCTTCTGAAATTTTTCCAGTTACGAAGTTCATACACTGAACTCTCTGAAGGATGTAAAATGCCTTCAGCATTGTTAGGAATAATAACTTTAATAGTAACGCTATTTCCAAGCGTTTAGTTAATGGAATTGGTTGAGAAGGAAATTATAGGCAATAGCCTATCCACGGAACAAATAAAAGAATGCTTTCAGAACCCGTGCCTTCAAGAATTAAACTGAACATAACTGAAATTCCGTATTACTGTTTAATTGTCATTATTTATAAGAACAAATTGTTCAAATGAATTTTGTGAACAAGAACTAAAAACAGAAACTAAATAGAAGTAATTTTTATAACTGCTCACAGTACAATTCTTTTTATATAAACCGATAAACATGTCGGTCGAATATAAAAGGGATAATCGAATTTGTTTATGACAGTCACTTGTAATAATTGTAAAATTAACTCGACCGCTACGGAGATATCGTTCACCAAACGATCTAACCTGAAAATTGATAAACAACGATGTCGTTATTATGTTAACTTCGATGTCAGCAATTATGTTAATTTTGGAATTTTCACACATCAGATAATAATCAACTGACAAAACCAAAGTGCGACACTCACAGACAAAATTTTCAGTGTCCCAACATTTTATGTTTACTGATGGTACGTCGAAAAACGATGACAAGCAATAACGCAAGAGATATTTAGACATCTCACCTATCGTCGATCTTTTTGTTTGTGGGTTGATAAGAAAATCCAGAAAGCATAATCACAAAAATTTTAATGGTAGGTAATCTTAGGAAAGGTTAGTACATCGTACAAAACCTACCTTTTGTTGAAATAAATTATCTTGTTTCAACATGTAAAAGTAAGAACATTTAGACGTCACAACGATAATTAAGGAAGCGCAAAGCGTGTGATAGCGCACGCTAATTTTATCTGTGCATAAATTACTCGACAAAGAAACTGTCCCGGGTCCTTCTTATCTACCCGAAAGTTGTAAATTACGGACCTGTTTGATTCGTGCGCCGGCAAAATTAGCAATTCAAATTCTCGCTGCTTTTGAGTCGTCTTTAACTAAGGCGGTTTTGTGTATATGTATATCTCTTTTTCCACTGAAACACGACCTCCTTTGTCCTTCCTCTTGCACTATATTTCGTCATTCTTATCTCTTTTCGCGACATTTCTATATTGTAACGATATCAATAAGGTTTTCGCAAAATTCTACGGGGACAATGGTTCGTCCATAAAAGAAGTTCTCACGCCGAAATCGTTCCTAGTTGGTTAGATTGGTAGAAGTCACGATCATTTAGTATTGTTACTGGCGTGAATTCTCGTTATCCCCAATAACGACGGCATTACACGCGATAAATTCGGCGTTAAATGGTAGGTAAGGCGTACAAATTGAAATGGTAGAAACCGGGAAAATGCGGCGAGGGAAAACATTAACGATGCCAATTTTCCAGCAGACGGTCAGTTTGGCCATTATAATCGTCATTAAGTTTTGCAAACTGGGCCGTTTTCCACTAGTTTTAATTACGAAGGGTTCCGCTGTTTCGATGTACAACACAGAATGAGCTACACGTAAAAGAAAAACACGTCAGTTATTTGAAATCGTGTACTTTATTGATCACGTCAAAAGCCGAGTGTGTTCGACCAAAGTCGGTTTTTATTTTTTCTTAATTAATTCAAATCATTTGTTATTACCCGGCGATTTTATAGTTGGATAAAATGTTTTTATTTGAGCAAAACGTTCCTACATATATATCCTGTAAATATGCTTTATTAATTGATGTAATGTTTGAATTTTAGTAAAAAATTGAAAATTTGTTCTTTTGTAAATTGGATTGTTATTGTTATTGTTATAATAAATAATGGAATACAGTGAAATCTCCCTTGGGCGGACACCAACGGGACCGACCGAAAGTGTCCGTTCAAGAGGGGTGTCCGCTTAAGAGAAATCCGAAGTAAATATCGTATTTTTTTAATAAAAAATATTATTTAAAAAATCGGATATTTAAAACGTAGGTATATGTGAATGTTTTTAAAATAAATAAAAAATTTAAAACTTAAATTCACTTATTAAGTAAAATTAAGAGTATTCTTGCTGTCTGTATTAACAAATTGATGTAAGTATTAACTTAAAGGGACTGAAACTCTCTTTCAAAGATGAAATAATTCCGGCATTTTTTTAAAACTTGCGAAAAAAAAAAGGATTTGTTGTACGCCGTACCTTCTATAGTGAAAGTGACCCATCGCTTAAAAGCGTATGAACAGATATACTAGTAATATGTGCTCTCTTTCTAACACATCAACTTATAGACATGACTTGTACCGCATGCGCAATATTGTACCATAAATCGATGAGTCACTTTCACTATAGCTGGTACGGCGTATAGCTTACAGAGTACATACAAAATACATGCATATAATGGAACATATGTAACAATACAAAATATGAAACTAAATGTTAGTCTGATGACGTAAAAAATCATCTATTGTTGTTTGTCTCCTCTTTTTCTTTAAACTGGCCTCCAGAAATCGTATTTTTAATTTAGAAAGAAGCTTCAAAGATTCTATGACCATAATTTTGGATATTCTCTGCTAGTACTGGAAACTCATCGACCTCAGAATCTTCAGATAGTTCTTGCACTTCTGGATTTTCAATTTCTTGCCCTGAATCTAGGTCCTCAATATACAAATTTTCATTCAGTTCTAAAAAATCATGAAGGTTTTTATTGTCAGTCAATTTCAGTCAATTTTAAAAACCCCATTTAGCTGGCCTTTACTTTGCATGTTGTCGTGCTTAAATCCTACCCTACGGAAGCAATTTTTAACGGTTTCATTGGTTATATGGGCCCAAGCGGTTTTTGCAAAGTACAATACGTGCGCATATCTTTTTCTGCATAGACGTTAAACTGGTATTGAACCCTGTATGTACCGAAAAAATGAGAACGTTTAAATATCGTTTAGTCCGGGAAGTCCCTCATTCAAGCTAAGCAGAAAGGTACAACATAGGTTGCGCTTGTACCTTGCAAGTATTGAAGTCGGTAAAATCCTACCGATTAAAGAGAAAATCTATTATTAAAGGGAGACAGCCAAGTCTGCGCGCGGCGTGATTGTCCGTTTAAGAGAACACTTGGTAGTGCCCGCGTTCGTTCAAGGGAATGTCCGTCCAAGAGAGAGTTAACGCAATGCAAATTAAATGAGAGTCGGTCCGTTCCATGAGAAACTGTCCACATCCAATGGGGTGTCCGCGAGGGGGAATTTCACTGTATAAAAATTTTGATCGAACATAACATAACCTTACCATTATTTTTTAACAACTTTGAAAAATTATAACGACTTTATTTGTAATAAAGTCGTTAAATTAATGAATGCTTTTACATTAAATTAAACATAAGAGATTATGTTTTGAACTGAAAAAGACAAATTTCTTTTAATTGTTACCAAAAAAAAAAACGTTAAAAATCTTAAAGTTGGGATAAATGTTAACAGTTAATGAACTTAATTCAGAAAAGTTGACCAACTTAAAACAATCACACCGGGTTAAATTTTAAAGATTTAAAAATGATTTTTAACAAATTTCTTCTACTTGTAATAAAAAAATAAAAAAAATTCTTAAAGTTGCCAAAATTTTAACTTTAAAAATTGTATAATTTAACATAAAACTGTTCTGAAAGTCACATCTAGAAACAGCAATTAATCGACGCAATCGTCGTCGTGTTAGAAATTAAGGTTAATGGCGATTTACACTTATTAATGTTAGACATATTAAATATAAGTAAAATGCCATTAATTGTACTTAATAATGGAGCGTGTTTCCAATCTGAGAATAAGAGCGGCTTAATATCTTATTTATCTGGTAAATATTCTTTAAATCAAACGTATAACTAAAGCTAAAATGGTGGAGCTGTCGGTTACAAAAATTTTAATTATGTTCTTGATCGTACTTTTCAGGCAATAAAGCTTTTCTTAACTGTAAAATAATATAAGGTAAGGTGGGGTAAGTGCGGCATAAAAAATGATAAGTGTGACTTTCAATCGTTACAACACCAATAATGCTTGCCAACGGATTTCTTCTTTTGTCAGTATAATAACTTGGGGCATACTCTAGATCAGTGATGGCGAACCTTTTTGAGAAGTGGGTAAAATTTTGTTAATTGTATTTGTCATAACTTAAGGTCATAACTTGAATCTTTCTAAAAAAAGTCATGGGACAGAGTCGACGTCTAAAAAAAAAGTCATGATGCACAAGTGGACTTTTTCTATATTATAAAATCGCTTCATAGCCTGCCCTTTGTGGGTCACTTAAAAGGTTTGTGTGGGTCACTGTATGACCCGCGGGTCATAGGTTCGCCATCACTGCTCTAGATAATGAAAGATATTTGATTAAATAAAGTAATACTGAATAAATTATTTTTATTTTTTTTATTGTATTCGTCGTGGATGCACTAGCCCCGCTAATGCCGGGCAAGAGCGACTAGGGCCTATTTCTCCGAACAAAATACTTTGATTAACAAATGGAACTAATGCAATCTAATTTGAAGAATATTCTTTATTGCGTACCGAAGCGAAAATCATTAATTTGCAAGATAACGAAGTTAGCCACTTTTAACTGCCATCCCAAGCAGCAATTTTAGACACATGGTCGACACTGTGTCGACACATAAGCCTGGACACGACACATTTAATGGGCACAGTGTCGACACTGTGTCCGCTATGTTTGGGAAATGTGTCCAAAATGGTGACAAAAATGTGTACCATATAGTGCCCAAAATGTACCCAAGTTAGTGTTTAAAATGCGCCTTTAATTGTACTAAAATGTCTCCAGAATGTGTCGCATTTGTGTCGTATATGTTTCCAAAGTGAACGTTTAATGTGTTCAAAATGTTTCTCTTTTATTACCAAATAGATTTTCATGTGTCCATTATGTTCCTACTGCTAAAACTCCTAAGGTATTTTATACTGGTATGTTATAATTGAAGTTTTGCTATGTCTAAGGGTTAAAAAATATTACGGATTAAAATTTTCTGATAATAGTGTGTATGATACCTTTAAATAACGAAAGCGCCTCAAAAATATAGATTATTTTTAACAAACTAAAAAAGTCAAACATTTTTAGTTATTGGAAATTTCAAGAAATGTTGTTAGAAATTAGTGTGGAGATATTTGGAATGACACAAAAAAATTATTTGCTCGAATATTTATGTTTATTAACGCCAAATATTGTAATTCAGAGCAAAATATAGATATTCGCCATTCTTTTTTCATCTCGTTGACACAACTTTTCAACGAAAATATGGCGGATTTAATGATTGCGTCCAAATAGAAACACGTGTCCGATATTTAACCAATTATTTTCCGAAAATGGTTCAAAGTAACACAAGAAACATAAGGGCTATAATTTGGACTCGTGTTTCCAAAACTTGACCGATATGTTGCCTAAAAGTGTCTATGCACACAGAACAAATTTGGGCACATCATGTCAATTAAGTGTCGACTCATCTGGGATTAAATTGCGTCTACTTCACACATTTTGGAAACAAATTAGAAACGCAAACTTAAGAACAAATTCAAGCACATTGTGTCAATTAAGTGTCGACGCGTCTGTGACTAAATTGTGTTTTGAAGTCGAAAGTAACACATAATGGAAACATATTAGACACATGAATCCAAAATGTGTCTGTTTAGACACGCATTTTTTTTGACACATTGTGTCCATAATTTGTCGACACATAGCGGCTACATTCTTATAAATTGGATACAGGACACAAAAAGTCCGATAAGTGTCGACTCAATTCGGACTCAAAAAAATTGTGCCCGATATCGGACACAATTTGCTGCTTGGGATGGTATAACCTATGGAATTTAACGCAAGACTGTTTCGTTAAAAAGAAGTTGCGATAAACATAACATATAAAATATTATTCTAATTCAGTCTACAATTAACCAAGAAACGTTATTATTCTTCTGTACTTCTTTTCTGGTTAGAACGAAACCCCTACTGAAATAAACGCACTTGCCTAGTCACTTAAAATGGGCGGGAAAAGTGCGCTATAGTCACATAAATGGAACTGTATTAACCGGTAAGCAAAATACCTTAAGAATAATTAATGTAATTTAGAAACCTGTATGCCTGCCACATATTACCACAATAACTTAACTACTATTGAAACTGTTGAACAATTTACTCAAACATCACTAACTCACTTTGCAATTTCGACTGCAACAAGAATTTTGAACGCGTTTTTTTCAAAGTAACAAGGGAAGCGAATATATCCAATCGATAAAATAGGGACGAATACATTAGTAAAAATTTTTATTCATAGGTCTCAGCGCCATAAATTCAAACATGTAACATTTAATGACTAAAAGTGCACTTGCCCCGTAAACGCACTTACCCCACTTCACCTTAGTACGCTTAATGAATCCCTTCGTACAACTCATTCTTTTATAACTAAACTTCTGACCAACTTTAAAAAATCATAGACTTTATTTATGGAATTTAAAAATTGAATTTTACATAAAATTAAAGTCAAAGGATTCCATTTCTTATCGCAGCAGTAACATTCATCGCAAATTTATTCTAATTATCACCGATTTTTTTAAATTTTGAAAACAGGAAGAATTTTGAAACTAACATACTAAATTTTCTTGACTAACTTTAAAAAATCGCAGAAATTAAAAATATACCGGGTGTCCCAACAGTCCGAAAAAGCTCCATAACTTGTTTGTTATTGGAGATATTGACCTTTTCCTTTTTTTGGGTTATACCTGTAATGGTACTACACATTTTTAAATTACGACTTATATACAGGTGTCCCAAAAGTACAAAACATACTAAAGTTACTATTTTTTAAATAGAACATACCCGATTTTATTTTATTTTTGAATTCTACTGCCAGCAAATTTGATTTATGGCACTTTCTTTGCCAGAATTTCCAAATGCAGTGGTTTGTTCAAAAAATTCTTATTTTCGATATCTTTGCCTTGTTGTCAAAGTAATTAACTCCGTTTGATTGTTGAATGTTTATTGGATTTTTAAAATGTTTACTCAACGACTTGTTTAGTCGCATTTGTCTACTGCGATTTGATAAAATGATAAATTGAAAATGTGGAAGACTTATTCATTTTGAAATAGTAATCCCTATTTGTTATTACATTGGTCAAAAGTTATTCTGACAAGCTTATTTTACTTTATTGTGGATGGAAAGTTTGTCAGAATAATTTTTGATCACTTCAATAATAAATCGGGGGTGCCCTTTGACTAATTTGACTCATCATGTTTAAAAATTCCCAGTAAGCAATTGCGGTTAAGCAGGTTGTTGAGTAAACATTTAAAAGATGCAGCAAACATTTAGCAATCAAACAACGTCACCTACTTTAACACGTTAATTGCCATGTCAGTCATATGTGTCTGACACTCAGAAGTTCTATATGAGCCATGTCAGACATATATGTCTGACGTACTAATAAAGTTATTTTCATATGGCCCACGTGAAAATTTTTCTGATATTATCGTGGCGATTAACGTGTTAAGGTTAAGCCAAAAATTTGACAGAAAAGAATTTTTGAACAGATCATTGCATTTCGAAATTTTGGCAAATAAACTGTTATCAATCAAATTTCCTCACAGTTTGGGTAAAAACGACATCTATAAAAGTGAATCGTATTTTACCATAGAATTCAAAAATAAAATAAAAACGGGTACGTTCCATTTAAAAAATAGTAACTTTAGTATTTTTTGTAATTTTGGGAGACCTTTATATAAGTCGCAATATTTTAAAAATGTGTAGTACCATTACAGCTATAACCCAAAAAAAAAGAAACGGTCAATATCTCCAGTAATAAACAAGTTAAGGAGCTTTTTCGGACCGTTGGGACACCCGGTATGTATATGTACAGGTGTCCGGAAATGTCGTGTACAACAGAGTACCACAGATACCTTGGTAAAAAATATGATGATTTAACCCAACTTATCTATATACAAAGTTGCTTAGTTTAGCCGCTAAAGGCCTTTAACCGTTTGGGTCCGGGAGAATTTTATATCCATACAAATGAAGCGCGATAGCGCTTCCCCGGACTCAAACGGTTAAGAATTACTTGAAAAATCTTTATTAGATTTTATTAATTTTTTGACCATGTCTTTACATCAACAGGCTGCAGCTATCTGTGGAATAAATTCGAATTTCGTAACATACAGGGCGCTTAGAAACACTCTCACGACAAGTTATCCATCCAGATCTTTTTAACCAGCCTGTATAATTTTCTGTCAATTCTTTTTCTGAATACCTATATTAATTTACAAGCTATTTTTTCTCTTATAAAATTTCAGTTGAACAAACGGTTTAGACACAAAAAAATATTTTCTAAATCCCTACAAGCCCAAATTGATAAACTAAGGTACCATTAGCAAAGTTCAAAGTAGCAATTTCTTTAAATGGTGTGAAGCTCTTTCAAAAAAAAACCAAATTCTTCAGGTTTAGAAGTATTTTATTGCTTCAAATATTCAAATCTTCGGCAGGATTTGTGACCATCATCAGGGCTAAAAATAACACAGAGTGCAAAATTTTTACAATTTTTGTGTGGCATTTTTGCTTTAGGACACCCTATAAACAAAGTCTTATCTCTAGTGATAAGACTTTGCTTATAGGGTAATCTTGCTGGCTACTCAGGGTTAAATTCTGACGATGATCACAAATCCTGACGAAAACGTGAATATTTTAAGCAACAAAGTACTTATAAACCTGTAGCATCTAGTTTTATGGAGAGATCTTCATACCGCTTAAAGAAATTGCTATTCTGAACTTTGTTAATGGTACCTTAACTTATCGATTTGGGCTTATAAGGATTTAGAAAATATTTGTTTGTGGGTAAACCGTTTGTTTAACTGAAATTTTGTAAGAGAGGAAATAGTTTCTAAATTAATGTAGCTATTCCGGAAAAAATCGACAGAATTAATTAATTGATTAGTTTCTAAATTAAGATAGCTATTCAGAAAGAAATTGACAGAAAATTGTAATTTTCGAAATTCGAATTTGTTCCACAGAAAACTGTAGCCTACTAATATAATGACATGGTCAAAAAATGAATAAAATCTATTAAAGATTTTTCGACTAAGTTAAGAAAAACTCACGAAAAATAGGATTTTTAAAGTCCTCTAGCGGCTAAACTAAGCAACATTGCATATAGATAAGTTGGGTTAAATCATTATATTCTTGGCCAAGGTATCTGTGGTATTCTGTTGTACACGACATTTTCGGACACCTGTATATTGCAATTTGACATGTCATTGAAACCTATAATACTGCATTCTGGCTCAGTATTTATTGAACGGTAACAACAAAAAAAAATATATTCACAAAAGTATAACACAAAAACGTTCCAGTAGAATTAAGGATAAAAAAGATTATGAAATAGTGAAAATATTTATTTGAAACGCCGCACTCGGCGTGTAAACGCTTCCAGTGAAAAATAAAATACATAAAGTACAAATAGTCCATTTGAATGCAATTCGCTTGATAGCTTTTCCAGGAACTATTATAAATTAACATCGTTTTTATTTCGGCACGTCAGTTAATCAAATAAACGACGAATATAAAGTACTTTCGCTGGTTTTCCCCTATTCGTTAATTAATAATTTGAATATAGCAAGCATAAAAAAATAATAAATGAAACATCGAATTGACATAAAAAAAAACCTGTTTTTGTATTTGTTTCTATTTCTATTTCTGTTCTTTATTTTTCTTTTTACATTGCTTTATTAACTTCTCCAAAGCTTTGGTATCGAAATAAGACATCAGATAGATTAAAGGTGAATCCTTCAAGATTAAATCTCGTCGCAGTTCCAAAGGAAAACTTCAAACGCCGAACCGTTATTTAGATGGTAATCCAGTTCTGCGATTTGCACACCGTTCATTGCAATTTTGCAACTTTAAAATTTAAATGCAAAATGCCGGCTTATTGAGTTACTTCTCGACGACTATATCGAGGTTTGTCAGGACACTTTTCTACAACTTTTCCTTGACTTTATCGGAAAATAACTTATCAGAATAAATTGAGTTGTTAGTGACAACGTTAAACTTTAGAAATGTTTACGCGATGAGTTTATATTTAAATATTAGGAAATGATTTTTTTGCATAAATATGAACTTAAAAGATTCTATTTTGAATTGGAAAAGACAAATTTGTTTTAATTGTTACAAAGAAAAATTCCTAAGTTTGCCAAAATTTTAATAGTTAACCTAATAAAAACATGTTTGCCTTAAAAAAAATCGCACAGAAAGTATTTTTAAAGACTACCGAGTGTTTCCTTTTAATTAAATGAAACTTAAAAAGTTCTATTTTGAATGAAAAAGACAAATTTAATTTAGATGTTACAAAAAAAAAAAAAAATTGAAAAAGATATTTAAATATAAAATTGAAGGCTTCCACGGCCGGCGTTAACTAAAGTAAGACTATAACTAACATTAGCACTAACTCTAACATTAGACTTAGAACTAGGAGCTTTTGTAGCTAATTAAAAATAATAGCAATAACTAATTATTCGCTGATTGTAATTCCTTTGTGCTAAATATTGTAAGAGTTGAGAATGATATATAACGCTGAAAATCATTGCAATTCAACTTGTTTATACCAACACTTAATAGTGTATAAATAAACATAAATTAAAGTTAATAAAGAAGAATCACAAAAAACAAGTATTTAATGATTTCAATCGTTTAATTTTAAAGTGTAAAACTAATGTATTTTAAATTGTTCTACGTTGGCTGATGGTTCCGGGGATTAGTTTTTGATGAAATTCGGTTCACATAAGTTTTACTTCTGTTTGTAAGTTAACCTAATTTTTGAAATAATGTGGTTGTTATAAGATTTTCCGTTTGTAGTAAACCCTGAAGAAGATCTAATAAATGATCGAAAGCTCGGCTTAATAAAAGGAGGTTTTTTAATTCTCCCCCTTATTGGTTGAATTCCCAGGATAACTAACTTAATTACTATTTATAAAATGTGCAACGAACTGTTTTCAAATACCAACGTGGCAAAAAAATTTAATTACTTTGTCAACAAAAAACGAAGTACAGTGGATCTGTATTTGGTTATAAACAGCAATGTGTGCAGAAATTTGTTGGATATGTGCACGGATTTATATTTAGCACTTCAAATTACTTTTCAGCCAATATTTTTTTGTGTAGTAGGTTGAAAAAGCGTTTATTCCAAACTTTCAGATTTATGGTTAAATCTTTTAGATGATAGCTTTTTCTATTAAAGGATTTTTTTATTTTAGAAAATTTATTTGCTGTTTGAGTCTTAAGATTTTCACCACCTTTTGCATTTTTATAGTACAACGCATTTTCATTACTGGATAACTGAGTGTTATTTATAAAAGCTGCCATCCGCCATTAATAAATAGCGGATACCTTTTTAACAACTTCGCTCAATTAAGAAGATCTATTTGGAAAACTATTACAATCTAACACGTTCTTTTATGGCTCGCAGTGTGAAATAAACACTCAAAAGCTTGCTTGGTAGGTGGTCGTTCTTCTACAAAGGGAACAATTTAAGTTATGTCAATTTGTGAAAAAACTTACAGGTTGTCAAAATTGTTGCGAACTAAAAAAAAATAAATAAAATTATAATTAAATATTTTTAATTTTTATTAAAATTCTTTTATTTTGGTACTAAATACTACTTCTCGACAAATAATGAAAGAGTTTGGTCGATTTTTACTATTTCAAGACGGCGGATTATTAAATTCTTTTAATATTCTTAAAGATTATTAAAAATTCTTTAATTTCATTATGCTATTGTTGTAAATAAAATAATGTTTTCGTTTATACTTTATTTACTGATATAGTTACAACTAATTCGTTTTATAAACTCGTTTCTCTGACTCGACTCTAAAACTCAACTGACGCTAAAACTAAATCTTCGTTTGCTATTGACATTCAGTCCCTCGCATGGTCGATAGATGTCATTAGTTGTTACACTATTATGTGTTGATACTATTCTCAAAAACGATCAACGCATAGTGGAATGGATGTCGCCGTCTGTTTTAATAGCAATGCGTTACCAGCTCGTGTTTGTAGCGTTTTAATTTCAAGTTTCAATTTATTTGTAAACTTTCAAAACTGTGGTGAAATTCAAGTACATTTCACATGTTTTAAAGTTATCCCGGATTTCATCCTGAAGTCACGCCGCATTTTCTCTGTCATTTTTCAAACGGCCCCGCAACATATATGGTGTGTATTAAAATTCCGGGAGTTTTTGTACGGCACACATTACCCACAGACTTCCCAGATGATATTTTTCCTATCCAGGGGAAAATGTTGACCCGAAGCCTAGCCATTTCGGCTTTGCATGTATAAATTGTTAGCCGCTAACCAAACTCGTCACTTGGAACTTATTTCTGAAGAAGATTGCAACATGGGACCCGAAACATTAAACGTTTTTTCAAAAGACGTACGACTAAAGCTGAAAGCTCTTAGTTTTAGGTCTAGTGTTAGAATTAATGCTAATGCTAGTTCTAGTCTTAGTTTAATTAAAATTCTTAAAGTTAGCAAAAATTTTACTTCTAATGGTGATGATACTGTTTTTTAATCATGCATTTTAAAACTTTTCCCAAAATTTACGTTATCACTAAGCACAAAAAAAAGTATAACTGTTTCGAGGATTCTTTTGGTGAATAGCGGTTTCCGCTTAATCGTTTTAAACCACCAAAAACAAATGTTTTAATTTTACTTTTTCTTTTAATCATGCTTCTTCGAGCTCTCGCGATTTAAAAGATTTTTATTTTAAGTAGCAGTTTTATATCTGGAAAACTAGGTCTTAATACCTCTACTGCCCGCAGACCTGCATTAACTGCAGTGAAAAAGCCCTCTGGTCGAGTTTTTTCGAGCTCCTACCTGTAAAATTTCAATTTTTCCGCAGTACCTTCTTCGTTGACCCTTTTAAGTTAAAATAACTTTAAGTCGCTTTTCAAACCATCGAAGCCAAATAGAATTTTATTTTTAGAGCTGTCTTATAACACTTTTCACTTTAAAGACTCTTTTTCCAGAATAAATGAAACTGGAATGAATAAAATGTCCATATTTTTTATTACCAGAATTATGCTATTTCTGTTTTAGTTAAATTATGGAGATGCATTGTAAGTACCTTGGCCTTCAGTACGAAACTTCATTTTCTACTAACACGAACATATTAAATGTTTGAAAAGTAGTTTTTAAATTTTTAAAAAAATTTAGTTAATTTACTGTTAAAATTTTAGCCAACTTTAAGAATTTTTTTGGTAAAAATTATAACAAAGTTATCTTTTTGAATCCCAAATAGATTCTTTTATATGCAATTTAGTATAGAAAACACTCGTTAATCTTTAAAAATAAACTCTGTACGACTTTTTTAAAGTTGATTAAATTTTTAAAAAGGCTAAGTCCTTAATAATTAGAACAAATCTGTCTTTTTCAGTTGAAAATAGAATCTTTTAAGTTCCTTTTAATGTAAAAATTATTTCCTAATCTTTAAGAATAAACTCTATACGATTTCTTAATCTTGACCAATTTTTTTGAACTAGGCAAAAATTGTCACCATTTTTGCCAACATTAAGAATTTTTTTAATTTTTTTTTAACAATTAGAACAAATTTGTCTTTTTCGTTTCAAAATAAAATCTTTCCAGTTCATTCTGGTATGAAAATAATTTCTTAATTTTTAAAAATTTGACCATTTTTTTTTAATTTACACCGTTTCATTAAATCTATTTCTTTGTAACTATCGACCCTGTATGAATCAATTGAGAATTTCCCATCTCAAACGATGCTTTGTACTAGTTTGGCCCAAACCCATAATATGCTGTAAGAATCATCCCGATGGCATAAGTAATAAGAGAGCTATCGACGATGGAGGGTTTGTTGATGAATCCCTTTTATTCCTATAACCTTTAAATAATTATAAATAGTGTCCAACATAAAAAAGGATTAATGATTAACTAATTATTCAAATGAAATTAACTTTGCCAATTTACATTATTGTAAGTGTTATCTTTTGGACATTGTCTAAAACTCATTTCGCCATTGTAAAAAAAAAACTCTACTTAAACTTTTCCTGGTAGCTTCGTCGTTTTATTGTTTTCTAACTTTCCAAATGTCTCTACTGATCTACAAAATAAACTCTCTTGTCGTTTCTTACGAGAGACACTACCACCGAATTCTCCGTACACCTGAATCAGGGAAAAGTCGAAAAACTGTTATTCTATATCAGGCCGTTTCCCTCTTTACACAAATCTTTGATAAAAACCTAATTTGAGGCCCCTTGAGGCTTCTGACGTTAAAAGAGCAAGGATAATAGTGATGAGCTGAAAGGATCCGCCCCTTTTAAGCATTTTTTTAGGAATTCGCTTTGTTTTAGTCCTTGAATAACAAAAAAGAGATTACGCCCCGTTCTACATTTTAATTTAAAATTTCGCTGGTTGTGATTATTTTGTTGTTAATTAATGAAGCGTTGGTTGAAATTTCCTGGAAAATAATTAATTTTCGTTCAAAACGAAGTGGGTTGGGTATTCAAAGCGAACATTTATTCCCTCTAGAATGTGATAATGAAGTTGTAACTTGTAAATGTCTAATTTTATTGTAATCCAAAGAAAATCCCGCTTTTAGTACGATTAAGAACTAATTTTTACAATGTTTAATATTTGCAATTAAGGACATTAAGTTACATTTTCTCTACTAAGGAGAAATTTACAAGTCGTAGAAAATTCTTTTTTGGTAAAAATGAACAATTATTACGAATCTAAATAGTGATAAAATTTCTAGTTCCAACAACAATTAGTTTCTTAGATATGAATTATTTAAAATAGACTGCTATTTATGAAAGTTCACAAGTATATATTTAAAAAGTTTATAATTATTTATTCATTTAAAGTCAATTTAGTTATTATTTTCTATATATTTAACACATAATTTCTTGTATTAACGCTTCTTCGCTACCATTAAAACTTCCGTGAAAAAACAAAAAATTTTAATTCCTAAAGAAACTAAAAATTAAAATTATCTTAGAATTTCATAAAAAATTAAAACATTTTAAAATAATGAAATTATTTTATTCATTTAAATTTCTCTACATTGTATTTCATATTGTTTTGTATACATATTGGTGGTCTAACCAAGTTAATTAACAAAGTTCCGCGTTAATGGATATTTACAACGACACTGTATGTAGGTACCTGCATAAATTTTGTTATAAATCTAATTGAAATCAGCATAGAGTTTGTTAATATAATTAGCACTTATTCAATTTTAGCCTTTGTAAAACTAGATAAAGTTGTGTTAAATCTTACAAAGGATTTACTAAAATTTGATGCATGTGTATTTTGTATTTGAGGATGATAATTAATTTTAAACTTAATGTTACGAGATCACTTCTAAATATTACACTTTTTCTGAAGATGGCGAATAATTGAAACTAATAAGAAACTTCTTTAATTAATAAAACAGTAAAAGTACTACAATAGTCTTTTATTATTATTTTGAATATAATTCAACTGGTAGAATGGATCACATATTAAAATTAGTTTGGTATTTTATAAGTACAAACTAAAGATATATCTGTTCGTTTGAAATTCAAGCGATCTGACTGATCCCCTTTTTAAACTTTAATCACAAGCTTTCTAAAAAATTCACAGCAAACCGAACCAAATTGTACGTATCCTGAATATTTAAGAATTTCCGTCCTGCTTTTAGGACTCTTTTCAATTATTTCATTCCACCTTTTTCAATTGATTTTCTCCTGCCGCTGCCGTTCGAATGTTCACTACTTTTCAACCTTTTTTCGAAACGAACAATGTCCAATTATTTCTCGATTTAGATAGATCTGGTATCGAGAATTTAATTCTATGTTAAATGAATCGCTTTTAACTTAATTGATTTAGTATTTTGTAAAATACTAAATATTACCAACAATAATTTCTTTCATAAATTGCATAAATATTAGAGTTGTGATTGTAGGAAATTTTTCTGCCTCTTTAAAAAAAAAAGAACGAGACATTTATAACGCGGTTTATTAATTGCTTTTCGCCCCACATAATGTTGAAAGTTCGGTGAGCTTTACCACATTTATCACCGGATTTAATAAATACGGAAATTAATATCACACTTTTTTGGGGGTTATTCGTAGGTCGGTAATAATGGAGTTTATTTCAAAGTTTAATCGTTGGAATTTATTCGGAACATTTATTTAGTTTGAAAAGTTTGTTCAAATTTGTAATACAAGTGGGGAATATTCCAGATATTGGACTATTATACCTGCAGAATTATATTTGGTGTTGGATTGCTTTCACTTTAATTTGCAAACAACACTAAAATATCATCATATCACTTTACATTTATATATAAGGTGTAAACTTGTTAAGGCAAGGTATTTGTGTAAAGTAAGGTCTTATCGAGATGTTCAGTTAGACATCGATATTGTAGGAGAATGTAATATTGCTCCTGATTTGGGTTGATTGAAACAACTTAGGTTTCTTATGTGCTTTTATTTCCAAGGATAAAGTGTTAGAGAATACAACGTCGGCTTTTGTGGATTCCGATATTTACTCTGGTCTTAGCAGCTTATAACTAACTATCTTATCTTTTCTTTTGGTCTTCAAACTTGCATTTCCCACCATGGGTCTTATCATCCAAGTGATCACGCGCTAAAAATAACCAATAAAATCGCTTATAGCAACAAGCCCAATTTGGCTGATAACGGAAAAATGAAATTAATCGAAGCAAGTATTATTTGTTGCGAAATGCAAGTTCTTGGATAACGCACTACGATTCCTGACTTAATAACATATTTGCTTGAACATCAACAACTAAAATATTTGAATAACCTAATTAAAGTTCACTTTATAACAATATATTAGAATCATTTGATTTAAGCAAATAGTATAAAATACGCGAAAGACGAATCTTAAGTGATGAAGAATCATTTTAAGGGGTACGGGTGGATGATGGTGGATAACATTTAGATACTGGACTATTGTATCTGTAGAGATATACTCAGTGTTACATAATTTTCAGTTTAATTCGCAAACTACACTACAATGTCATCGCATCACTTTAACATTAATGTACATAACGTGTAAGCTTGTTAAGGCAAGGTGTTTGTGTAATGGAAGATGTTGTTGACGTGTTCAGTAACACGTCGAGATGTAAAAGCTGTTTTCTTTAAACAAACGGTGTCAAATATGCGAAATACGTAGCTAAAGTGTTATAGAATCACTTTAAGGAAGAAGGGTGGATGACGGGGGGTTATTTTAACCACCTTAGGGCAATATAAAAGTTGAAACATTTCCATCCGAGGGTTTTGTTCGGTCGTCACGGTGAAGGGATAAGATGTACAGTTCGGGTCTTTCATTTTTCCCTGATGATTTATAGCTTTGAAATATGACTGCCGGGTGAGTATGAGTCGGGCTTTTATTTCCTCTTTCCGCACATTTCTGTCCGAGACAACCAAGGGATGAATAAGAAAGACGAACGGAACGGCGATTATCGAAAGATTCGGCTGATTGATTTCGGCTAATCATTTAGTGTTTTTTTTTCTTTTCATAAGGAGCAAGGCTATTTTTCATTTTTTCAGCGTGAAGTGTATTTGGGGTTGCTTGAGAAGAAATTATATTACCAAGACGAAGCATCTAGTTCTTTTCCTTTATTTTGCTTACCCTCATTATTTTTTATAAAAAAACAATAACGATATGATAAATACTATTATGTGGTAATCATTTCCAACTTTATTCTTATTTGAAGAATAGTTAGTAGTCGGGTTAGTACACGTTATATATATGCGAAATATATGATAGTCCGGAAAAGTAAAGGTTTAGTGGATCTGGCAATAAAGTAGAACGAGAGAGAATGGTGAATATCTAAAGCTTTCAATTTGCTAAGGTGGAGGAGAGAGACGGTAAACTTGCCGATGGTTTGTTGAAATATAGCTTCACATCGGAATGGCATGGCTTTGAATATTGAAATAGCCTCAGAACTACCGTAGTACAAACTGTTCTCGTTCTCCCGGGCTGTATACATTACTATAAAAATACCTTTATTATTTTTCGTTTTAACTTTTATTTCAATTTTGACCTTATTCTCATAAGCTCCAGGTTTCAAGTATTCTAACAACCTCATTACTCGTAAACAAACTTATTATTCCTATTCACCGCTCGTTACTTCTACATCATTCAAATTATATCGTCAGACCATAATATCCAGAATTAAAGCAATTCCGAAAATTGCATCACTCTGATAATTGCGAACAATGCTGACACACTAATGACCTCGACATCCAATCAAGCGAGACGAATTGATTGGAGACAGAAGTGAAAAGAGAAAAGGGGTAATCGATCTTCGATATCCGTATTACATCATAACCATTCTTCCCTACAATAGCTATAATTCCGATCGTAGGTGGTAGTAGTTTTGCACATAAATCCGATACCATTAATATCAATTACAAATGGCTACTAAAGCAATCGCAACTATAACAGAAAAGGGTAGCAATTATTAATTGCATGACCACTAGCGATGTCTGGGGACTTAATGGAACGTTCACTAGCTTGTCGCATTATTCGTGCTAAAATTAGTGATATATCGCATCTTAAAAAATTTATTTATCGCCAACTTGCAGTAAATGATTTAATTAAAATTGAGTTAGGTTCTAGACCCAAAGCTTTATTTAGTTTTAAGCTGTATTAAATTAGTTGTTGATCAAAGATCGATAAAGTAAAGTCGAAGTAAAGTTAAGAGCTGAATAGAACCACTTTAAAATGTACAAAGAAGTCAGAAGGTATCCTACAAATAAATAAGGAACTTTTATTATCCCATTGTCATAATTACATAAATAAGTATTAGCCACACGAATGTTTTTTAAACAGATTTACAACAGTTATATCCCAAGATAAGGACATTCCGTTAAAAGTAAAAAACAACTATTTTGAAGAATATGCAAAACAATAACATTCATTTTAGAGAAAGGGAATAACGTCATCAGAACTATAAAACGAGCCGTAATTTTTTATTAATTTAAATTGTACTATTGTATTTGTTCCGTGCACATCTTAATAAAATAAATTCGTTACAAAATATCTTTTTAAAAACCCAACCGAAGCTCGACTTGTGTAACTCAATACCTTTGCCACAGAACTATACACTGTTTCTATTAAGAAAAAAAAACTTGATTCCACTAATATTGAGAAAATCCATCAACATTAAGGGCATTACAAGAAATAAATAATTGAGAAATGTAAACGTTTAAAAAACTACTAATTTTTTTACAGGAGAACATTCACATGGTGAACGCTTATAGGGTGGTGGTCTAGGACAGGAGGACAAGGTGGTCAAGGACAAGAATTCAAGGGACAAGCCGGTTGCATAATCGCCACGACGGGACAAAGTGAGGGCGCCACGAGAACCAGTGGTGCCACAGATAACGCTATTAAAGATAAATAGCAAATTTTTGTTCTTGATATCTCTAGACGACGTTTGCACTTCAACTTATAAAAACGTCATCACCGGATATAACTGCAAGCTTTTGAAACTTATCGGTGTTTCGTGAAAAAGTGGACGTCCGAGCGAATGGGCGGTAACAAAGTCAATTACAAAGCCCGAGTGGGACCGTATTGCTGTTAACTTGTCCTTGGCAAGTGTGCGAAAAATGTTTTTGATGGAGAGCCGTAATCGTGTGATCGACCCTTGCGTTTATGCAATTTATTACCTTCCTTGGGCTCCGGGAACTGAAAAAACACTAAAAGAAGGGAGGTGTAAAATTACTTCCTGTTTTATTTAATTTTCTTTTTTTTACGAATGCGGAATTGTATGTGTAGATGGATCAATTTAATGACGGGATGAACACGAACAATCAATATTTTCACGCTTCACATTGTTCCTAACTAAGTTAAAAGTTTTACGCCCTCCAAAATTTTACTTCATCGCCTAACCTTACTTTCTGATCTACGATCAATTTACAGGGTGCACTATTCAGTACACATCAAAAAAAAAAAAAAGAATACCACCGAGCGAGTGTTGAATTATCGTAAAGTATACAGTACGGAAAGTATTGAGCAAATCTAATGAATATTGGCGAGATCAGTTTGCATATATTATGTATGTCCCAAAAGAAATACATAAAAGCATTGATTATGTAAATAAATGCACGTAATTCTGCATAACTGATAGCTAATTACGACGGCTTATTGACTATTCCAAACGTAATCTTCAAATTTTATAGATGACACATTCAATAGATATTCATAATGTTAAACCGATACAAATTATTGAAGCAAGCTATGAGTGCAAAAAGTTTACGAAAAGGTCAAAATTAAGATATTCTAAAGATAATTCTAAAGCTGGGTAAAAGTATTATAAAGATCGCTAATTACGACGGCTTATTGACTATTCCAAACGTAATCCTCAAATTTTATAAATGACACATTCAATAGATGTTCAATGCTAAACCGATACAAATTATTGAAGCAAGCTATGAGTGTAAAAAGTTTACGAAAAGGTAAAAAATAAGATATTCTAAAGATAATTCTAAAGCTGGGTAAAGGTATTTATATAGAAACATGTAACTAGTGGAAAAATAGGTGGAGTATAGTAGTGCGACGAGGTTGTGACAAAGCAACTAAATATGGTTTCTAATAGTGATTGCTATCGAGACGAGAAGGATTTCTATAGCAATCACTGCCAGAAACGAATCTTGTATTATGAAGATGCATTTCGTCTTTAGAGCAGTCACCATTAGTCGCTTTATCGCCATATCAGTGCTCCACTCTAATCATTTCTCTACATTCACAAAGCTCCACTTATAAATAATAATAAACTTTGTGATTAACACGAAAGTTTTTTGTCTCTTGTCAGTGTTTGTTGTTTTGTCCTTGCATATATTTTCTAGGAAAAGTACCTCTCACACTGAAGCATCCAGCAACAAGCAACTAGTAACCAGCAACCGACATATTGCCACTCACGCGATATTGCCACTAGATAGATGATATATTGAATAAAATTGTTATCGCCTCTGTATCTGCAATTTCGAATTGCTTTATTGTGAGAGACATAATATAATTTTTTATGAAATGTCACCCAATAGCAATATCGCATGTTGCTTATTTCTGGTTTGTTTGTTGCTAGTTGCCTCAGTGTGAGATATATCTAATATTATCGCCTTAGAACGATACTATTCAGTGTCCTTTATTACAGAAAACTGAGTTTTTAATAACAGCCTAATCGATTTACACCTGTTCGTATCGTTGTGTTAACGAATCGTGTTTTGCGTATTTCGTTCGGCGAAAGATATCTCATGCATTATCAATTAGTTGTGTTTTGGCTAGGGTTTTCAGCTTTCATCTCTTTCTATCATGTAAAATTAGATAAAATATATTTGACGTACTTCGAGAAAACAGTGACAACTAACGATGCATGAGACATCTTTTGCCGGACAGAATATAGATGCCCATTATATTACCCTAAATTTCCGAACTAAAATCTCATTCTGGTCAGTCATCAAATTTTTATCACCTTATAAACATCAATTTCATTGAAAAGCTACTAATAACTTGTATAACGAAAAAACAATTTTAATAATTATCGTCTGATAAAATTGATCTCTCTCGATAAAGCTTAAAAATTTATACTTAGTTGATAACAAACAACATCATTGTATAACAGGTAAAAATGGAATTTCTAAAATAACTCTATATTTACATAATAAGAAATATTTTCTAATATCTCTTTCATTTTTAAAGTTTTGAGAACTAAAACGAAAAAGTTTCCTTATGGATACGTAATCTTCACCGCACGACTTACTTCGCAAAGAATAATAACTTTGTTCGAAGCTGAAAGGGCGCCCTTAACGCTCTCGAAGAAACCCATGAAAGACGCTGTCGGAAGGAACATTGTTATTATTTGTTCGGTAATTTTCGTTTACGAGTATCGCTGCGGCTGCCTCTTCTACAGAAGCTTTTTGGCGCATCTGACACCAACGTGTCGCAAAACTTTTACAATACCTATTAAAGAACTTTAAAGTTATTTATAAGTCCATTCAGAATTTCTAAAGGTCTTGGTTCGTGGTAAATTAAAAATGAAAAGATAAAAAAATAAAAAGTAAACATCAAAGGATATTAAACATTTTTGGTTTTGGTCTGTGCCAATATTTACATTTAACGGGTTCCATTATGTTTTAATAGATACACATAATAGAATAATAATGAACTATGCGTTTGTAATTAAGCTTCAAAATAAACAGACCATAAATACAACCCATTTATTATTCGGTGGTTCGAGCGTTGAAATAACACAGGGTAAATTAACGGTAGCACTTAATTTCCAATGAGGCATTAGAATTATTTGAGCTAATCAAAATTTAACATCCGCCTTACCCTCTTTGGATTTCGTTTATTTGGATATTGCCACGTGTCCGACAACATCCGACTTGCAATTAGTTAAAGAGATTTCGAAATTATCATTACTATTGTAAAAAACCAAATGTTGGAATAGTAATCCTAAATTTTATAGTTTAGTAACATTAAGTTAGGTTAGTAGTTTTTAACGTTTAAAATCTTTAACAAATGATTATTTATTTATTAATTCCTAAACAATGTATTAAAAATCATTAAAATTGACGATTCTTAATGATTTCTTACAATTATAAAAAGTTTTGGATTAAAAAAAAATTAATAGCTTTCAAAGAAGATAAAATTATGGTGGTAATGTCACTAAGAAAGATAACTGTGATGCTTTTAAACGATTATAAAATTTCAATATATTTTTTATGTCGAGAGTTATTAGTGCACTCTAATCTATTTAATTTCAAATTTGACAGACATCAAATCTGGTCAAACTACACCAGAGATAATAGAATACAGAGATAGGCAACTTAATGTATAGAAACCGAACCTTAACAGTCATCTGTAGAGTTTCTCTCCAACTAATTTATTGTGGCGCCAAAATTTAAATACCGCACTTTTAAAATTAAATACAATTTGTTTTTAGAAATTAATTCTTCTTATTTTTTCAGTGAATATTCATACATTAACAGAAAAAAAATAGAAAAAATTAATTTCTAACATAATATTGAACTAGGTTATGAAGGAAAACAATAACATTAATTAACAGTGTTACATTAGTTTATTTATTATGTTTTAGTGTACATTTCATTGCGTTTTTATAAATGGGGTCGTTCCCTTTATATCTGAAATCTTTTCGACTTAAAATTCTGTTCACCCCTAATGCCCAATTGTAGCAGCATAACACAAAAAAATTGTAAATAATTTTATATATATCACATTCACTGAAATGCATATGACAAACTACTTTCTTCCTATATACAGTGAAATCTCCCTTGGGCGGACACCAACGGGACCCCCAAAGTGTCCGTTCAAAAGGGGTGTCCGTTTAAGAGAAATGCGAAGTAATTGTATAAGAGTCGGACGGTTCCACGAACACTGTCCGTCCAAGGGGGTGTCCGTTCAAGAAGGGTGTCCGCGAAGGGGAATTTCACTGTAATTACTTCGCACTCATAAGCATTAAATCGTCATTTCCTCATGCTTTTATCCAAGTTGCGAATGTATCCGGATATTTTTGAGGGTTTGGAAATAAATGTCTGTGAGATACTTTATCTTCACAACCTTTAATACTACATGTACGAAAGCTAACCATTGTTAAATGTTTTTAACAATGAAGAGAACACTAGAAAACAGTTTCTATAATAGGTTTATCCTAAAATATAAAAATCAGTAGGTAATCAAATTATACTTACAACACCGAAGATTATTAATCGCAACAATACTTTTAAGATTATGTAGCAGGATAGTTAGGAAAAGATAGAAATAATAACAAGATAGAATATAAGGATAGGCGAACTACTAACTACTATTATACTAGGATTCTTTCTTGTATCTTACTTATTTACAATTGTCAACAATTGTTTACAATGTCATATCTCAAATTTGAAATTACCACACATGACAATCACAAGTTCATAATTGTAGTCTACTATTTTCCAACGTATACGCCATCCAATGAGTTTCTCTCCAATTAAAAGTAAAGTTTCAAACCAGGTCCACGAAAGGTGCTATTAAGTTACTACCCCCTGAACTACACTCAACGGCTTGCAATGGTAATTTAACGATAATAATTGGTAGCAAGAAAATTGATGGTAAGTCTTACTTTCAAACTGGTCCGAAAATCGATAAGGTTTTGGACTATTTATTGCATAATTTTATTGACCACTTGAACATCCCCATGAAATTTGGAAGATTGATCACCGAAAAGATTTGCGTTCAGGTAGGTTTTAGGCAAAAACTAATTAATGGCCAATTTCCTTCCATTTTCTGTTTTGTTACTTAGAATCTGTTGAATATTTCAACCTTGCGATGTTGTTTTAATTAAATTTTATTGGACATACGTTAAAAATGCAGGTAAAATCCATAGGTCACGTGAGCACGAATTTAAATGAACCCCCGATACTTTCAACAGGTAACTCATACTTGGTAACTTAATTTACTCGCTTGTGTTGTGACCACGGGCACGAAAGAAGAGATAAAAGTAAGGTTAAGTTAATGAAGATAAAATAGAGCGCCTAGATGACGGAAATATGAAAGTACAAAACTTGTGAAGTTTAGTGCCAAATAAGAATAGAAATAAAGTAAAACTTAGAAGTAGATGAAGGATTAGTTTGTTTTAAAACAAGCGATAGTCCCCAAAAACCTTTAAAAATAACACCAAAAATAGCCAGGATTATATTTTTCGTCTGCGGCACGGATCGAGTCTGAGTAATTTGACGCAATCGAACAATGGGTTTTGATGAAAATGGTCGCCTGTGGTGCTTTCGATACCTGTTCCCAAACCGGTTCTAAGCCTTGATTACTGGCTTCATTTGGCTGCGTTGTAATTACGATATTAGCTTACAAGTTCCCTCCAGGACCACGTTTTAGCCTAGTTAACTATGCGCTGTAGAGTTGGAAATTGAATGTTCGAATGAATGATCAGTCAAACAATAGAGAATCTATAATTAAAGGACAATGACGGAAATTTGTACATAAACGATACATTGTTTACCATATTTATTCAATCTTTCTTGATTCGTGTAAGTTCGTCCAAACTAATCTTAATCCGTCTAAAATTCGTTCAAATGTCTTGATTTTTCTAAAATTTTGTTGTTTAGTTTACGATCGTCCAAACTAATCTTAATTCGTTTCAATAAGTCTTAATTGTTCATCACAATTAGTTTTCGGTTTTGATTTTTTCGTTTAAAGTAAAAATCGTATTGTAATTCTTATAAATTATTGTGAAGTTATGTAAAGATTAAAATTCTTATTCTTTTGCGTTTTTTTATTGATTCTGTAAGGTTCGATTAAATTTTTTTTTTAATTATTTTTTGGTAATGTCTACAACAGTGAGTTCCCAAGAAAGTAATAAAATTTGTGTAGGTAAAATTCGGTTTTTTACGAAGATATCTTCACCTGAATGCAAATAAAAAAAATGTAAAAGAAAGTAAAGCAATACAAAACGGAATGAAATGAACATATCGCTGAGTTTAATTGGTTACAGAAATGCGTTTTCGTATCCTTTCCCATCGAAAACCTTTCGTCGCTGTCGAGAGAACCTTTTTGTAGAGGTGTAACACCAACCGAACGTACAAAAGATGTCGTTAATCTTTGAAATGTGTTATTTTAACAATTCGCTCTCAGTTTAATCAACGCGCTTCTAATAAAATTTTATCTGCGTGATTTACGGCGTAGATCGCGGCGCCGCAACAACTCGTGATAAGCTCCATTGATACAAAAGCAGGACCGATCCATTTATTTTCCAAGTCCAGCTTCGATGAAAAATTAGCATGATGTGTGTTCATGGATATGTAAAAGCTGACCATACGGGAATGTTTACTAATTCGCCTAGCGCTCATTAAGCATGCACCATCATCTTGCGAATGTCGAGCAAGTAAAACCAGTATCTTCTTTTATCTTTTGCAATTTCATTGTTGCAAGCTGTGGAAACTTTTACCATATAAAATAACTTTGACTACAGTTTTATTGTTCCTTTTCCCCTTCGTTCACATTTGTAAAGAAAATTTCGGTGTCGAGATGAAATTGTTATTATTAATGATTCTGTATTAAATAGGACCGTTTCTTCGGATGGTTCGAAAACAATTCCCGATCCGTATGAATAATACATACGAATACATCATGACGTTTGAAAAACAACTTATCAGGATCCATTTAGTAAGATTAACATTGTACGAAAGGTTTTGAAATCGTAATAGTCGGATTTAGCAATTCAATAAGATTCTTCCAATTTCGAAGCGTGAAAGCGTTCGTTTAAAACGCAAGTTGTTATTTACGACAAAGAAGATTTCAGAAAACGCCCGTTTCAACTGCAACTAGGGTAAACTTTCCAATCAACGCCGAACTTTATTCCACGTGCTGGTTGTTTTTGACACTGAATTGACCGTAAGCTAAATTAATATACGTTCATGAGCACTGAGAACGGGAACATTACCTAGTACCAAGCAAATACTCCACATCCGGTATTTACTCGGCAGCGTGTACTCGGGCTTTCATGTGGATATAATAAAAGGCGTCGCGTACACGCTCTACAAAAGACGTTAACAAACTCGCACGCTGAAATGCCAGAAATAACGTTCGTCATAAGTCATAGCTTAATAAGCTTAGTTTGTCGATAATTCTGAGGAAACTCCAGTTTTCAGATTAAGAGAACGTAGATTAAGTTTCGACGTATTAAAAGTAATCCTGGAATTGCAGCAACGCTTACAAATCTATCCATTTACATCACAAACTCTTGTTAAGTATGATATTAAGAGAGCTTCAATAATACTTATAAAAAAAAATCTTATTACACTATTATACAGGTGTCCCAAAATTATACCGACAAATTGCTTAGTCATATTCCTAGGATCATTTCAAGTACATTGAGATTAACACCTGTTATCCCATTCCTTATCGCTTCAAAGATATTCGATGTTAAAGTCCTTTTTACTTATATCAACTTTTCTTAATAATTTTGTTAATTTTGAAAAGATATGCCTCGGAATTTCTCACGAACCTTACAACTTAACTTCAATTACATAATAGTAATTTTAAAATTTTATTATCCCCATAATATACTTTTTGTCAATCTTTCATTAAATTAAATTAATATAGAAGTAGTTTATTTTACAAATCCTCACCCATACGAAAGCATGTTATTGAGATTATATCCTAAGACTCGTGTGAAATTTTGAGGTATATCCCCTTAAAATTAACAAAGTTATTAAGAAAGGCAGTCGTAAGTGGAAAGGATTTTAACACTGAATATCTCTGCAACTATAAAAGTTTAGATAACGGGTTTTAATCTCATTATCAGTCTAATTAAAATGATTCAAGGAATATATTCTAACAAGTTGTCGATATAATTTTGGGACTCCTATAAAAAAGAGAGTTTCTTGAATTAAGAACAATTTTAATTCAATGTAAAAATCATTTCTTGATTTCTATAAATAAAGTCCGTAAAATTCCACTTTTATAACGTAGCCTAACTTTTAGGATGTTTAAAAATTTCAATTAAGGACATTAAGTTTCCTTCTCTCTTCTAAAAAAACTAATGGCCAATTCGATTGGCAGAACTAGTGTGCACTGGTGCGCACTCGTTGAGTGCAAATTGTGACATATGTCACACTAGCTTAGTGCAAAAAAGGGCAAATTCAACAGGACGCGATGAAATCAAACATAATCATAACATCACTTGTAAGTGTGTTCAAGGTTTGATGATGTTTAAAATGTTTTATAAACTACAATAATAAAATGTAATAGAACACAACGAAACAACCAATAGAACACGCTGTTGTGCACTGGTGCGTGCCAGTGCAACCAATAGAATACGCCATAAAAGTCGTAGAAAACTCATTTTCGGTAAAAATAGAGGTTAAGTTCCAATCTAAATCCTTATAACATTTTAAGCCTCATCAACAACTAATTTCTTAAGTATAATTTTTTTTAAATAAATGTGTTAATAAACATGTTAATTAAGTTATGTTAGAATTTCTTTTCTGTAGAAAAAAGTGGTAGAAAATTGATATTTAACAAAAATAAAGATTAAGTTTCAATCTAAATTTTCATACAATTTCAAGTCCCAATCAGTTTCCTAGATATGAATTTAAAAATTGACCAGTTTAAAATGAAAATCGTATAGCAGGTCTTATAAATAAAATAGTTATGATTTTTTTAAACCTGTGAAAAAATTGTGAGGTTGTGTAAGGATTAAAATTCTTTAGTATTTTATGGCGAATTCGATTGGCAGAACTAGTGTGCACCAGTGCATAACAGCGTGTTCTGTTGGTTGTTTCGTTGTATTCTGTTACATTTTATTACTGTGGTTTATAAAACATTTTAAACATCATCAAGCCTTGAACACACTTACAAGTGATGTTATGATTACGTTTGATTTCATCGCGTTCTGTTGAATTTGCCCTTTTTTGCACTAAGCTAGTGTGACATATGTCACATTTTGCACTCAACGAATGCGCACCAGTGCACACTACTTTTGCCAATCGAATTCGCCATTAGTATTTTTTAAATTTTATTTGTAATATTTAAAACAAATTCATCTTTCATAATAAAAAAATAGCGTCTTTAAGTTTTAATTTAATGTAAAAATCGTAAGATAAAAATTAAGAATCGTAAGTAAATTGTCTACGTTTTCTTTTTTTAATTATTAAGAACTGGAAAGAATGGTGATTTAATCTTTTTATCGTTGTGTTCTACATATTGTATTAATTTCGGTTGCACAACAATGTGGCGTATAACATATCTGTATACTTGATATACATATATGTCTTCAATTACAGAAATGTATCCATCCCTTTTGTATCCTTTTGGATGCGACAGATGATTGTCGATAAGTGCCTGTTTCAGTGAAATACCACTCCCGCAAATATCAAATACGTGCCTTAGATAGATTTTCCAAGACCGGATTGCATATTTGCCTGTTTTGGAGCGATATTACCGTATTTCAAAGGAGATTTCCACTCTGCAGGTTGCATGTGTATTTCAAGTGTGAACCGTTTCATCGTAGATTTGTCGATCCAAACATTCATAATGTCCCGGTGTATTCTACTCCATCCCTCTATATTTACTAGCAAATTATGTTTGTGTTTTATTAAATCCACACACATTATTAAGTAAGGAAACGAAGAAACAATTACCTGACGTGTTTCCCACTTACCCTAGACGTGTTAATTCATTTTTGTTCTTTACAGCTGTAGCTTGGAAAGTTGGTCAGCTCATTAGAAATACAAAGTACGAAAGGAAACTATAAAGATGATTATCATCATGTGCGTGACACTTCTAGTAAGGCAGAGGGTTGTGCGTATGGGTGCGTAAATCAACCTAAAGAATGTGTCGCCGCGAAAAATGCGGCATATTACGATGGGAAAAAATAGGTCGTCTATTTTCAAATGAATCGATATACCTGGAGAGAACTTTGAAATAAAAACCGCGAACAACAAAAGTTTTGTGACGGGTTTAATTACAAGTTGTACATAGGTACGTTCAAAACGGAAATCTTCAAAGCTCTTTTCAAAGAGAAAGATAATTAATTATCTCTATCGTTTTATTTTATGTGGCAGATATGAAAAACTTTGCAAAGACTATTTTATAAATAAAGTCTCTGAATGAGGAAAAGTTTATTATGGAGGAGAAACTTTTCTTCCGTTTCGATCGTTATTAGATTGTAATTCTTGACATTAAATCGTCTCTTCAAACTCGAGAGTTGGAAACAAGTTTCCTTTGTAAATATTTTAAACGTTGTATACACAATTTTCTTGGAAACCGTCACTCTTAGCCTCTAATCAATATAATTTCTATGTTAGTTATCAGGAATAATTTATGTATTAAGAAATGCAAGATTTAATTCACCTTATTTCTTAAATGATTAGTCAATTTTTTAAAATTCACGTCTGAGGAACTAATTGTTGTTTAGACTTGAAATTTTGTAAGGATTTGGATTAAAGCCTAGTCTTTCTTTTCACCTATAGTGACTTTTGTAGGACTTTTAGTATTTATTTCTACAGAAAAAATCTTAACTTAACTTCATTAAAAAATGATTTACTTATTATTAACTTGTTATATTTTTAACTGATTTACATTTCTCTTCCCTTATATTACACATATTTCGTTAGTAATTTGTATTGTACACAAACTATTACATTGACCGACGACTTCGGCATTAGTATCCATTTACAAACATATATATTAGCTCAGAACACAAACGACGTGACGCGATCTCAAGAGCTTAATTAACATTTCGAACACAACACCCACTACCACATGAATTATCACTTGAGGTTCAAATAGCATATAAGTATTGTTTAAAGAAATTCATTTCAGTATTAATAAGTCTGTAGATTCTCACTGCTAATCTGCAAACCATAGAAGAAAGATCACAGCTGAAACTGATAGTACCTGAGCATCACATAAAGCATACTCAACAAGAACCACTCATCTTTTTTTCTTACTGGGGTCTCTTGTTATTTTCCCGCTGCAAAATTAGCGTTCCGACAGTTATGCAAAACGAGCCCCGGCAGCGTAGGCAGTCGCAGTGAATAATTTGTTCCGAGGAACCTTAGACCTTCGAAGAAAGGAGCCTCTGTTGCTGAGCACACTCGGTTTATTTCTCTGTTCAAATGCAAATCTTGTAAAATTTAATTTTCTCTTTCCCGCGGAACGTAAACAGGGCAACAACCCAGCAAGTAATGTCCAGTATTACCAGTAATGAAATCAGGAGAAAGTTGATAGACGTAAAAATAAATGATAGATTTTCTATGGTTTAATTTAATATTACTTTTAGTGAACCTATGTTTTAAATGAAAATTTTACTGCAGTTACATTTCGTGACAATTTTTAAAATTTTCTAAAACTGCAAAAAAACCAAACAAATGTATTTTTATTTTTGAGGAGAAACACGTATACGAAATAATTATGTACATTGCGGTCTTTAATAAAACAAATTGTCAACAAGAAGGAATGGTAATTCAATCATGAACAGTTCAAATATACTGGAAATGATTTCATAAAACCTTGGTTTCTCGATGTATTTAATTTGCCCCAAGAATTAATTTCCGCTCGCAGCACTCGTTTCAATACATCATTGACGAAAACCGAACCTCGATACACATTGTTAAAATACTGTGACGCAAATTCAACTAACCGTTATGTAAATTGGGCTTACATTGAACCGGAAGTGGTCACAAAGCACCTGCACATCAGTAAGTTTGCTGGCACCTAAAATTACTTGGTTATTGTAAATGCAGAATTGATGTGTCGTAGATTGGAAAACTTATTAGCGCCGCTCTACTTGTTGGCTGCATTTAATGGGCTGGATATATCTAAAAATTACGTGACGTCCATTCATTACGCGGCTGTTATTGGGAAACATTAATGTGCACCTGTGATCCCTTCGATTGTTTAACAGCTGAGCTTTTCAAAGCCCTTTAAAACCCCTTGCAAGTCCCATCCAGCTTCCGCATCAATTCCTATTGCTTATCTACGTGACCTACTCGATATATCACTAAGCTATTAGGTTATCACCATCATGTCCGAGGACAAATTAACCATCGATTTGGTTTAGCTTCGTGAGCATATTGCAATTGATTTGATTTGGTTTGATTGTGTCACACAGTATCATCCTAAATAAACTCGACGCGATAGTCAATGCCTATTGACCATTTACTAAATAGCACGATTAACTTACTTGGTTAATTTCGTATTTTCCATTAGAATCCCTATCAGATGGTGTAGTTCTGGTGTATTATGACCACTGGGACTAATTTGCATTCTAATACACGATGGTCGCTACGACCTTCTAACAGAGGAAGAAAGATTGAAGTGGTTCTCCATTAACAAACGGAAATGGCTGCTGTGAAAAGAAAAAAGCAAAGTAGAAAGAAACTGTAATGTAGCTGTGTTAGTGGAAACTTAATGGCGTCAGATTGATTTTGATTTGAGACTCAGCCTGTATATATGTAACATATGTACATACCGTGTGTCCGTAAAGTAGGGGATATAGGCTATAAAATCGTTATAAAGGGTTTATGGAAAAATCGCTGAAACGGGTCTGAAGATTTACATTTTTTGCAATTTTCTGATGAAGATTTTAAATTTTTTCCGCCATTTTTAAATGAGTTATGACGTTATCGATATTTTTTTTAAATGGCAACCCACCATTTTTATTACGGAATATGAAAGAAGATTTTTTCCTAAGTTCAGTAGAGTGAATATTAATATCGCTTACATAAGAAAATTTTCGAGAAAAATTACTTTAAAATTTTATTCAACTTTACTTAAAATGATAAAAATAGCAGTTACCATGATTAATTTCTCACATTTCTCTCAATTCTTTAACCATGGCAACTGCTATTTTTATCATTTTAAGTAAATTCGAATGAAACTTTAAAGTAACTTTTCTCGAAAATTTTCTTATGTAACCGATATTAATATTGACTGTACTGAACTTAGAAAAAAATCTTCTTTCATATTTCGTAATAAAAATGGGGGGTTGCCATTTAAAAAAAATATCGATGACGTCATAACTCATTTAAAAATGGCGGAACAAATTTTAAATCTCCATCAAAAAATTGCAAAAAATATAAATCTTTAGACCCGTCTCAGCGATTTTTCCATAAACCCTTTATAACGATTATACAGCTTATATCCCCTACTTTACGGACACACGGTATACATATCTGGAAATTTAAGTTGCGGTTATAGGAAAATAATGCGTGCAACAGAGAAGCATATAAGTTAAGGAAATTCTGATAACAATAGCTTAAAATGTTAATTTTTAAATTAAAATATCATCTGAAAAAGAAATTGTTCACATTTTCAAAAATTGTCTAAAAGTCTTACTTATTTTTTTTGAAATTTAAAAATTTTCCAAAAACCGACTAAAAAATTGTTTTGAAATCTTTAAAAATTCTTAGAAATTAAAAGAAAATTATTAGAATTTTGGAAAAAACGTTTAACTTCCTGTAGATAACATTTAGAATTGTTAAAATTTTTTAAAAGCTTTATACAAATCTTAAAATCGTTTGAAAATTGTCTATTTTCTTATCAAATTGTTTAGAACGGGCTCCAGTTCTTAAGTAATTTCTACAAAAAAAGTATTTAGAAATCGCATAAAATCCTTAGAAAATTATTTATTTTCTCACAAAATGATCAAAGAATGAGTAAAATTTTAAGAAATTAAAATTGCTAAATCATTTCAAGTTTTGTAAAATCATCTATAATTATAGAATTTCGTCTAATTTCATATAAAACGTTCAAATTTCATTAAAGAAGTAACTTAATTTAAATTAAAATCGTCGAATATCGCCAAATTTCTTATAAAATTGCCTAAAATTATTGAATTTCGTCTATATTGAATGTAAAAACTAGTTTTCTGTAAAATAAGAAAAAAAAACAGATGTAGAATAGTTTGGTTCCAAGGTGACAAATTTTTATACCAGATCATTATTTTTCACGCAAAATAAATTATACCCCGAGTAATCGTTACTTGTTACTATGCTGTTTGAGTTTTCCGTTCATTCTGAAGCTTTTGTAAATCAATCCAATTCAATAACAACAGCAAAAGTTGTACGTCGGATAACGAACACTTCAATATCGACGAGAAGGGTACAATTGTGGGAACGTCGCTGGTCGTTAGTGGAATCTAAATCACTTCGGTAAATAATTGTTCCCGACTGATTTGAAGTAGACCCTAAAGTGTAGGGAGGAGACCAAATTCCCTCTTCTGAGAAGGAAAACTACCACTTAAACCTTCCAGAACTGTCAGGGGGCCAAGATTCAACGGCAGTCTAATTAAAGTCTTTCTAATTAGCATCAAATATAGATTATTAGTAAGTGGAATGGCGGGATTTTCTCCAAAAATGGGAATTGTTGGAATGTCGTCGGAGTAATCTGGCTTAAAGTTCCAATTTCCCAGCCTAAGCCTATTACCCGGGGCCTTAAAATGTGCCCGGAATTACCGCGAAGGGTATTCGGTTTAGTAAAACCCTTAGATTAAGGCGGTTTATTCAGATAAGTATTTTTGAGTCTGTTGTACAGTTTGTTGTTTTGGAACCATCAAATCGAGGAAGTTTTGTTTATCAAGTTGGTAAAATTATACCCAAAAACAATAAGATATTTACATGATGTAAATTTCCCTTTAATTAACAAATTAAACATAGCCTTCTCTTGTCGTGCATCCAATATAGTAACAAGTTATCCAAAACGTCTACTTAATAACCCATTTGCATCATAAGAGCATATGTACGCGCATTTTTCCTGGCCACTATCACCGAGCGCGCATATATGCGCTCATCGCATATAAAATTGCATATAAAAAAATGTTAATAAGAACAAATTTTTCATTTTTCTGGGTGATGCAAATGGGTTAAACGTCTATAACAACTTAAAGCATTCCACTCAGGTACACATTTTGCCGTGTACGAATAAACATTGTTGTCAACTGAAAATCTAATTTGAGATACATCAGTTTATCCTGACCGGTCGAGAGAAAGAAATGTCGCCAGAAGAAAACGATTCTTGATGACGACCAAGTACATCGTTTTACGAGTTTATCGCTCGAGTAAGAGCACGTGTTCTCGGCAAATCGCTTGGAAAGGAGTCGCGAGCGGAAGGCGTGTTGCCAACCGAATGTGACCCGAAAACTTTAAGCTTCGAGCTTAGAGATCGAGTTTGGACGGGTTCCTAAGCTCGCTGCGAGAGACGTACATTAAATTGGTGTAACGAGCTGGAAAATAAGGTTCCACAGTTTAAGTTCTATTAAAAAATAAAAAGGAATAATGAAATCGTAACATCGGAAATATTAAAAAATTATCACTCGTTACAACTGTTTAGAAATTGCAACCGTGGTGTAGGACTAGTCACGCGAATGTCTATTAAAACCTTTAGGGCCGGTTTATTCACCTTTGGGTGAATTAATCTGACCGATAATTTCTATGGTTATTGTATTTTCGAGTAGTATGATTGGCTATTTTGCCTGTAACCATAGTAAATATCATACAGATAAATTTATCCAACGGTGAATAAACCGACCCTTAATCGAATAAAAACAAATCTCGACCTACTAGTTGGAATTTGCACGAACGGAACACAAAAGCATAAATTAATGAGAAAAATTAAAATTATCGCCAGGCCGATGAATAAAATTTTCGGTGAGAGTTAATGACGCTTATCTAACAGTATTGCTGGTAGGTTTTATTAAATATTGCGACGGCCGTCCGTCGATAAATATTAACTTAATAAAGCACATTACGTAAATTACGTAATGATTTGTAAACGGGACCAGTCGAGTATTTATAATTGTATATTTATTAATAATTCACTTGAGAACGTATACCTAAATTTCAAAGTCTTAAAAATTAAACTATATAAATTTGAAAATCAATACGTACAATGTACCGTACTCATCACGGTAACTGCAGATTTTGTAACGTAATATTTCCAATGTTCATTGTTAGTTGTAATCCATAAATTCAGTAAATATATTCATTAAACCAGTAGCTGAAGATTTATTTACAGGTATCGATTTCATTTAATTTGGAAATTATGATGTAACATTTACAGTAATGAAAGTGAATGACTAATTATCCAATCAATAATTTACAAATATAAGTTACGCTTCACGGTAAGAGGAACGAATTTTAAAAAGAAGAATTGCGAATTTGGAGCTGAACACTTTATTACTTAGACTTCAGTTATAATCAAGTTAACAGTAGTAAGACTTAATTAGAAATGAATTAATAACGCGAATTATGGCGGCCTTTTATAGATAAACGTTATCGGTGTTTAGACTGAAAGAAACCTTCCAGAACATTTCTATTGTTCTTACTTCTTGTAGGTCAGTTCAATTTTTATAGTTGACTCATGTATAATGGTTAAAAATTTGGTGTAACTTATGTAAATATTTACATTGGAATTTTAATTTAGGTGTAATACAAAGTGTTTACGATCTTCTGAATTTATTTCATAGTGGTGATTAAACATCTTATCTAACTAAATTAATAGATTTAACCATTTAGCTTGAATGCTAAACGATTTCGAGGGGTTTTAGCAAAAGTTCTTTTCCTCTTTTAAAAATTCTTTTTGTTTATTTAAAAGCCGTAGGGTTGTTCTTTAAATGGTTAACTTGAGTTAGATTACCTTGAATTAATATTATTCAAACATGCCTTCTTGAAAATTTACAGAACGATTTGCTTTAAGTGAGCTTTCGTTAACAAATCAAACATTGCATAAGTTCTTTGACTTTGATAAATTTGAAAAGAAGATAAAGTTTTAATTCGACATAACTAATTATGCTATTAGTAAAGTTTTTTCTTTTAAGTTTTAAATTATGCGTAGCGATTTTATTATTTGAAATTCAAGACAAAGATGATACAGGTTTAGGCATCGATCGGTGGTAGAATGGTCAACCATTTGGTTTCGTAACGAGCCTATATATCTTCTCGGAAGGCATTCCTTCTTTTATCCAGGGGAAATAATCGTGTGACAGCACGGACGAACGATATTACAAATGCAAGGAACACGTGGGTTCCAGGTGAAGGTCCCGGGCGTATATATCCTTATACGCAGACCCATTCATCAACAAGAATAATGCATCGGCGTGGCACGTTTGGACACGGACTATATTCAATTTCACTAAAGCAGAAATGACTATGCTCCGAGGCACCATTTTCCCCGGGAAAAGAAGAATATCATCCACGAAGTCTGTGGGTAATATGTGCCGTACAAAAACGTCCGGAATTTTAATATACGCCATATATTGTGAAGGCGTTTGAGAAATGACGGAAAGAACGCGGTGTGACTTCACTATAAAATGCGGGATAACTTTACAGTATGTTGAATGTATACATCGCTGGTGAAAGACGTCTCACGCGTCGTTACTTGTCACTATTTTCTCAACGAACATCAAATATTTTTTATCTAATTGTGCATGACAGAATGAGATAAATAACACAATTACCACAATTAACTGATGACGTATGAGGCATCTTTCTACGAACGGTGTGTACTTGATATTCACGACGGTTTTGAAACTTTAAAAATAAATTAAAACCTAACAAACACGAGCTGCTATCAAACTACTATTAAAACAGACGGCGATGCGACGTCTATTCCACTAACAAAGAGACCTCACAACTTGCCCCTCACCGATTTTAATGAAGTATGGTATCAATTGATAGGCATTGGTACATAGTACAAATATACAAAATATCAGGGCGTACTATTCGACGGTTCGCAAGGAAATTACTGTTAAAGTTCGCAGGCGGCTTATACGTTAGTGATATACTATTCCTCTTAAAAACCGCCAACAACCAAAGTAGAAATAAATCGGTTTTCACATGCGTAGGACAGCGGTTCGAATCTCGAATAACAACTTTTTTTTACTTATTTTGAATACCATATTTCACGTTATTTTTATAATATTTTGATTTTACGGAACTAAAAGAGTGATAAATACCAAAAATAATTTTTATTTCAAAATATTATAAAAATATCGTGAAATATTGTATTAAAAATGAAAATATAAAGGCCATTTATTCGGGATTCGAGCCTGCGGTGTCTTACGCATATGGAAACTGATTTATTTTCACTTGGTTGTTTAGAGTTTTAGGGGGAATGGCAAATCACCAACATATAAGCCGTTCGCGAATTTTAACAATGATTTTCTTGCGAACCGGTGAATAGTGCGCCCTGATATTTTAACAGTAGTATAAATACATAAAGCTATTAAATTAAAGAATTTTTGATAACCTTTCAGAGTATTATTATTAGTCCAATATCTGAAACTTTTCTGTGAAAGTATTTTCAACCTACAACAGAAAAAAAAAATATTGGCTGAAAAGTTATTTTAACTGTTCGTGAAATATAGATCCGTGCACACAGCGAACAAATTTCTGCCCACATTACTGTTCGTTATAACCAAACAGAGATCCACTGTACTTCCTTCTTTTCAGAGTAATTAAATTTTTTGCCACGTTGGTATTTCAAAACAGTTCGTTGCACATTTTAGAGGTTGTGTTTGATATTTTGTCAGAAAAAATGATTAAATTTTAGTTTCTTGTGATTCCTCTTTATAATGTTATTTTATATTTATTGCAATATTAGTTTATCACCATTAAGTGTGAGTGTAAACAAGTTGAGTTGCAATGATTTTCAATAAATCATTGCATAATAAATCAAATAACATTTTTTGTGAGCTTTTTTTAAATTACTCGAAAAATATTTGTTAGATTTTACTCATTGTTTGGTTATGTCTTTATATCAGCAGACTACAGCTCTCTGTGAAATAAATTCCAATTTCGAAACCGCAGGGTGTTTAAAAACGATCTCACGATAAGTTATCTATCCAAATCTTTTTAATCAGCCTGTATAATCCTCTATCATTCTTTTTCTGAATAGCTACATTAATTTAGAAATTATTTTCTCTCTTACAACATTTGAGTTGAGCAAACTGTTTAGCTACAGAAAAATGTTTTCTAAATCCGAACAAGCTGAAATCGATAAGTTTAGATACCATTAACAAAATTCAGAGTAGCAATTTCTTTAAGCGGTGTGAACTCGTTGGCTTTGTCCTTTTTCTACTGTGCTCCCACATTTTCAGAAATAAACATCAAAGTTACAGCAATAAATGTGTTGGCGTCAAACAAGACACTCACTTTTATTCTATACTTTCCGGATTTACTAGGCGTAGATACTCTGAATTAACATCGTCTTCGAAACATAAGTACCTGTTCACAAATAGTGCCTGCATTAAACCCTAGATAAACCCTGTAATATCTGGTCAAAATATCAGTAACAGTCATTTGATCTTCTTTCTTCTCTTGACACAACATCGTCAAAACGTAAAAATGTAAAATGTGTCTGAATCTATCTCGAGACATGGATGCCCGATAAATTGATTTAGAAGTACGTTATTGCTTTAAACTGTCAAATTTTCGAAAGGATTTGTGACCATCATCACGACTAAAAATAATACAGAGTGCAAAATTTTTACAAGTTGTTTTTTTCGTTGCATTTTTGCTATATAACACCTCATAAATAAAATCATAAAGTATTAGGTCTAGTCATCTTGCTAGCCTATCAGAGCCCTAATGACAATCACAATTTCTGGCGAAAATTTGAATATTTAAAGCAATGAACTACTTCTAAACTTGTAGCATCTGGTTTTCTTGAAAGAACTTCCCATCGCGTAAAGAAATTGCTACTTTAAACTTTGCTAATGTTAACTTACCAATTTGGTCTTATAAGGATTTAGAAAATATTCTTTTGTGGTAAACCGTTTGTCCAACTCAAAATTTGTAAGAGAGAAAATACTTTCTAAATTAATGTAGTTATTCATAAAAGGGATTTGAACAGGACTATACAGGCTGATTAAACAGATTTAGACGCATAACTTATCAAGAGAGTATTTTTAAACACCTAGTAATTTTCGAAATTGGAATTTATTCCATAGAAAACTGTAATCTGCTGATATAAAAAGTGGCCAATAAACGAATCAAATCTAATAAAGATTTTTCGAATAATTTAAGAAAAACTCGCTAAAAACTTTAGTCTTCTAGCGGCGAAACTAAGCAGTTTTGTATGTAAATAAGTTGGGTTAAATCATCACATATTTGATTAAGGTATCTGTGGTATTCCGTTGTACCCGACATTTCCGAACATCTATATAAAATTATACAGAGTTTCTGACGCAACTGGTTCGTTGGAACTTTATTGGGTTCCACTATTACTACATTTGTGAGATTTTGGTAGTAGGGGTTGTTCATCCTGACCTTTCCATGTAAAATATTTTCAAGATGGCTACCACTTCCGGTCAATCGGAAGGAGGGTACAATTTCGTTATTTGAAATATAATGGTATAGTTTTTATTAAGAATTCTAATTCTATACATATACAAAAGTAAGTAGACTTTAATAAGGGTTGTTGGTAATTATCCTTTTTCTTTCTCGAGTTATTTTTATTTTAAGATTCTTTTAAGAACTTTCAACCTGTTCTTTAAAACCACATTTCTCAGTCATCGTGTAAGCAAGAAAGTTAACAGTTGGCATGATTACTCTCCAGACATTGCCAAATAGATTGCCACTGCTTTCATCACTCTTTCGTAAACAGATGGTGACAAACTGAATTAACGTTCTTCCATATTCAATTGCAAAAAAGTCGAAAATTTTAAATGGAACACCCTATATTTTATTAACCTATCGGATATTAATTTGCTATACATATCCCTATACCTATCGTTTAAGGTTTTCAAAAAATAAGTCTTTTGTCAAAGAAGTCTTTTTTTATTGCTAGGCTATGAAACTTGTACAGTTTTTTTTGCTTGATACGGTACAGAATTTAATTCTTTAGCAACCTTCAATACTCTTCGTTGTCCCTGTACTTAAATGTTCCATTAGAGAAGACCAATCCATCCCTACATTTTACACGGTCAAGTAAAAAAAGTAAAGTTAAAGCAATTAAATGGTGTCATGTAGGAGAACTATCGAATTAATCGAAAACCAATCTGGAAACAATTCCCATGACAGTGCACATTGAGAAAAATAAAGGAAAAATAAAGTCCGGTAATATAGCAATAGTTACGAGGATTGGCGCGGCGGTTGCAAATCGGAAATCTCTCGGGTTTCCAGGAAATACCACAGCAACCGACACCAGAATACTCACATTGGGTTAAAAGCAAGCCTGCAAATTTTCACGGGTCCGGATTAACTCGTCAACAGCGATATTCTTTCGAGAACCAGCACGATTGTTGATTGTCTGATAAATCACAGGCTAAGCTCCTTGTTTGGACTCCGGTCAACTGGCGAACTCCACTCCATATGGTTTAACACTGACAAGAGGAGTTAGTTAAAGAACGTCAATCTTTATTAACGATTTATAGCATTTAATGAAGAGCTTGTGTATAAGCGCTTAAAATTACTTATTTTAAAGAAGATTAAAACCAACGGTAGATAAGGAATGTAAATAAGCGATTGCATGTTGATAGAGAATATTAAAACGAAAAAAACCGATATTTCCATTTGATAATTCAATTTTAATTCTAGTTTTCTTCCGGCCACGCTTTGTACTCGATTATGTTTCAATGTTTTCTTCGGCTTTCCGCCCACAGGGCAATCCATCACTTGCAGTCCACCAGCCATTCACAGATACGTCAATTATTACAATATGCAAATTTTCCTTTAACCTGTGTTTTTAAAAGGTTATAAAATCAAAGGCACCGACACCGCTTTTAAAAGTTAATGTCAAATACACTCGATATCAACAGAAGGAAAAAATCCTTCTCCCGAGAAAAAACGCAGCATCGTAAAATTTAAATTACATTCTTGATCGAAGACAAACTCTTCCAAATTTAAGTAACAAAAAAAATCTGGAAATAAATAAAGATATAAGCAAATCTTACAGGTTTGTTAAAAAATGTAATAAACTATTTTGTAGCTCAAGATGCATTTTAAGATAACATATTACTTAAATGTGTTGGAAAATCGTTGGATATTTTAGCTGTAACGATAAAAGTTAACGTTTTCGTATGGGATAATTACATAAAATGTGAAAACCTCGGAGAGGAATTTATGTCTGCGTTTTGACTGGCTTTGACAATTAATAACCCAAGTAAATGAAGGAGGTATCTTTGGGAGAATCCGTTGTTTGACATTATTTTCCCGAAAAAAAGCTATAGTATATTTCGCTATCGATATTTTTCATGAATTTGCTTTTAAAATAGCTTTGATATCTTATTTAAGCATAACATTATAATCCCACAAGAAATAGTAGGTACCGATATTTTTGTACCCTCTTTACGAAAATAGTTTAACTTAATAGGAAAAACCACAGATATGTCACATTTGCTAGTAATCTGTACAGTTCTTGGAAAATTTTATTCAACGCTTCAAGTGGGTTCACTGGTTTGTTGGCATAATTCAATGATAGTATATCGACGGCTGAAACTCATAATATGCAAATATAGACTGTTACACAGAATAATGCCAAGCGATGATATTACACATTTTGAACTTAAATATGTAAAAAAGCAATTTGTAAAAGGCACCAGATATACAACTTATTTTAAAATTTGATTTTGTTACACTAACGATGCAAACGACTGCAATCTACCATGTTGTTCACCGAACGACCAAACCTAACTTGAATGTTGTTCACAACGATGTCGTTAAAGGTTACAAAGTACGAATTGTTATTAATGAACGACAAACGATTCATAACGACGTCGTGAAGACTTACAAAAATAGGTCTCTAAGGCTAATAGTTTTCTTCATAGAAACGATTTCCAACGGTTTCTGATTTTTTCAAACAATTATGATTTATGATTTCTTACATGATCAAAATTAAACAATTAGATTGGTTGAAATATCCCAAACCGTTGGAAATCGCTTCTAAGAACAGAGCTACAAACTACAGAGTATTCCACCCAAAATGCCAGTGACTCACTTCTGTAATGTGTTCAAAAATTGTTGCTCTTGATTGTTTTGTCACTTATTTTAGTTAAATTAATTCTTTTATGAGGGCCGCGCTTCTTATAAATGTGTGATTGCGATCTTTTGACACGAATATTTATCCATTTCAACTTGTTTGAAGTAGAGTTGATACGACAATAGTTTTGGTTACTACAGAATATAAGAGGGGAAAGTCAAGACACCATCAAGTAAACATGAAAATTTCCAAGAAGACCCCAATGAATAACTAGCATTAGCATTGGAATACTCTGTATCCTCATGTAATCCTTCATATCCTCGTATAAAAAGCCTCATTATAATCATACGCAAAGTATTCGTCAAATTTTGAAAGGTATTTTCATATATGTTCTCAAGTAGCTAAAATCGCTTAAGAAAAAGTTTCATAGAATCCACACGTTAAAATGCAAGTCATTGAGAACGAAGGATGTTGATAATTACCCCAGAGTGCTGCTCGCAAAATTCAATTCTGCCTTCCTCTTTCGAACGATAAGTGCCAGACGTATAAAATTAGTATCTCGGAACCCTGAATTTCAACATTCCACCGTCGTCTGTCCTTAGCGGCATCTCTAGATTGGGCTTTTGAGGGGCATAAGACGAGGTGAAAGCAAACATGTCAGCAATTTTTTCCGTATAAACTCCATTTATAAATTACAAGTGATACTGATATCGCAAAGAAATATCTTTGCCGTTTAATTAAACGGCTTCTAAACTTGATGTATTAAATTGTAGACCGATTGTAAGACCGATAACATGCATAAAAACCGGCAAGTCTATATAACATATCTATAGAAAATGATGAACGATGATCCAATTTGTTAAATTCCAATGAATTTAAGGACTTCGCAACACTTATCGCTTTAAAAAAAGGGTGACCGCAATAGAGACAGGAGGACGGCCAACGAGGTATTAACACACTATGAGCGGGCAGGTAGTTGTACCCGTTACGTGAACGGGTACAAATACCCGCCCCGCTCATAGTGTGTTAACTTAAGCACAACTTATGCTCGCATAAATTTATTACTTCAGTCAGATAGTAAATCAAAAAGGTTCCGCTCGGTTGCTTGGAAGAGGACAAACGGTTCCTCGTATATCATTGTGGTCATTCTAGCAAGGAGTTTTTCCTCTTTCGTTTCGAAAGAAAGGGATAAATCAAATATGACTATTTACATACGTAACTTTACCAATCAAACTACTACATAGAAACTCCATACATTATCTTATTAGTTGAATGAAATTAGTTAAACTGGTGGATTTTTTTGTATTACCAATTTAAATCGTTTAAATCTAAAAAAACTTCGTCAACTAAGAGTTCATTTAATTTTTTTATTCATACAAGTTTACTTGAGTATTTATCTTAAGTATTTATTTTTCTAGATTAATAAAAAATTATTTTGTCTGTATTTATCTGCTAACTAAAAGAAATACCTACATTTTCTTATTTCGAAGGAGTCAGTTGAGTTAATAAATTCTATTTGATAATAATTGAAACTATTTTCTAAAGCATTAATTTATTTTATTGCTTAAATATCATTGATCGATAATGTAAACCTGGCATGAAAATTCTCAGGTGTTTTAGAAAGTATCCTTCGTTCATCGAGCAAAGAAAGTATATTTGAAGAACTGTATAAGGTAAAATTTAAATTCCGGATATCACTCGCCAATCTTTATATTTTAGTCAAACGGGATTCGCATGTGAGGCCCGTAGACGTGGCGTCTGAGAAAGCACTCCGCGAAAACTACAGACTTAATCTAAGTTTCCTTTCTTCTGATTGGCACAAACCTAGTCTCCGAGATTTATGTACGATTGAGAGGCTTTTCAGGAATTCTACTCTGGTTTACGCTGAAAACCGACTTAGAAATACTATTTTCTAAACGCGTTTTCTTACTTAAAAACTTTATTTAAAGAACCTAACGTAAATTTCGACTTAAGCGTTCATTAGAAATTTCAAGTTTTTTCTCCTTTAGTTTCGTTTCAAGAACCACCTCATTACCTATACAAAGCTTTGTTGATTCGCAGTTTTCAACACAATTCACTTACAGTTAGATTTTCTCTAATTAGAGTTTGAAAGAATTAGAAAAATTCAGTCCAAATCAGAAATTCAAATAAACGACAGCTTTCGAGTCAACGTTTGTTCGTTCTTTCCACTTTTTCAATTGCTAATTTTCGCAAACGACTTCGTGCCGAGCAGACATAATTCCTCCTCGCTATCGCCAAGGATATCAAGCTGTTAAGCGTCGTCATAACATCGGGATAGTTCGAGGATAATAAGCTTCGCTGTATTGTTCAGTTATTAATCCTTTACAGGTACCTTCGAGGCACTTTCGTAATATCTGACGATTAACTGGCATTGAGTGAAATTGCAAACCCTACAGATAGATACGTTTTGTCGATAGGTTTTTCAATCAACGTAAGTGATGAAGAAGGAACTTTGTTCATCATTTTTTTATAGTGCGTTTAAAACCGTTAAAAGGTAATACTGACGAAAATCGATAGATTCCATACGAAACAGAGTTATATCAGTCATTATGGAGCAGATATACCGCAGTGGTGTCAATACAAAAGGTTCCGTGTGTCCGCAGATTACATAATTGAAGTTTGTGTTACCTGGTCATCGTGTAAGTTTTTAAGAAGATAAATACGCGTACACATCGAAGTAAATAACCATAACATTAACATATTTAATATTTTTAAAGCAATATGTTATAATGTAGGTATTTCATGTCACGGGACCTTTAAAAATGCTTTTATGTCTTGTGAGAGTTTGTGCCGAAGAGTAGAAAACTTAAGAATTTAGCGTGCTGAATCAAAAGTTTGTAACTCCCAAATAATAAGGTTTACAACTTTCTATATCCAGCGGGAACTGAACTATCGTGAGAACCCTTGTTTATGTTCGTCAGAATTGGATTTATAATACAGCAAAAATCTTTTAGGTAACATTTTCCATTAACCAGTTAACTGTGATTGACGAGTATACTCGTTATGGCGTAAAATTGTGCAACTCGTAAAAAGTTGTGATATTGGCTATTTAAACTGTAATTTTTGTGAAAATCAAAACATATTCTCAAATTTCAAGATGTCTAGAATATTTTGAGGCTAGGTCGAAATAAAACAAACAAATAAAAAATATGAAAAATTTCAGATGAACTTGTATAGGTGCGCGTTTTCAAAACGGAGCGCCACAGTTAACTGGTTAAAAGAGTGAATGGACGGTCAATGGAAATTCGTAATATATTATTTAAAAACTTGATCAAAGAAGTATTTACTGAGGATTTCCGGCGCATCCACCAATTTTCTACAAACGAGAATTTTAATTTACGTTCGTCCGCAGTTAAATATATGTTACACCAATCATCTTTTAGTTGATGTTCTTAACACAATATGGAAATACTTCATTAAATAAAAAATTCTTAAACAAACAAACATTAAAAATTTCATTGAACAACTTTTTATTGATAATTTCCAACCCATACATGATTTCTTAAATAAATTTAAAATTGATTTATTTAACTAGGTTTTTATATAAAAAGTATTCCAACTTTAATTAAATAAAAACCTTTAAATAATTTAATTTTATTTGATTTGAAAAGTAGATTAAAAATGTGCATACTTAAACATTTATATAAGAAAAACTGTTAGTTGTTGAGACTTGGGGTGTTATAAGGATTTAGATTAATATTTAATCTTTATTCTTACCAAAAATGAATTTTCTATAACTTTTAATTTTTTCGTCAGAAACGAAATTCTAACCTAATTTACATGTCTAAAATTCGTCAATTTTAAAAAATTCAGACTTAAAAAACTAATTGTCTTTGAGACTTGAAATGTTATGAGGATTTAGATTAATCCTTAATCTATCTTTATTTTCACCATATATGATTTTTTTACGACTCGTAGTTTTTCCCTCACAAGTGAAAATGTTATTTAGTGTTTTTAATTAACGTTGTTAAACATTAAAAATTAGGCTACATTCTTAAACTGAAATTTTCTTTGGATTACGTTAAAATTTTACATTTGGTAGTAACTACTTTATTATATATAATTTCAATCACTTAAAATGCACAAATATTAATTCAGACACAGAACTCTAATAATATATATAAATTACCTATTTAATATAATCGTAATAGTGTAGAGTATCATTTGAATGTACCTACAACTATCCGAATTGATTAAAACGTTAAACTTAAATAATATCATCCTATTTTTTTAATGTTTGTTAACAGAATTGTTAACAAGTTAAAAATCGATAAAATACGTGTAAACAATTTAACAACCGTTCGGTTTTATTTACTAAATTTGAATAGCAGTTTCGAAATGATGCGTTAAGTGATTAAAAATGAATTAAATATAATTTCCCTCGTTATTATTCAGTATATCTGAACCGCCAATGTTTGAATTAAAGTTCGTTCTGGCTACAACGCGTAAAATTAACATGCATTGAAACAAAGATGGATTACTGTAAATGTTTTTGCCAGTTTAGTATTAAATGAAATTTACGTGTAACGAAATTATTTATTTTTATTGAAACGCTCGGTCGACTTTTAATCAATCAATACTGTAATTGAAAGCTGTATAGATAACAAAAAGTTTGCTTTTAAATAAATCGACCATATTTTTTACCAAGAGTTAAAAAAAATTCCAAAATAAAAAATTGTCACAACTTTCAAACCTTAAAAAATTCTCCAGACTTTATTTTTTTTAGTTGAAAAGAGATTTTTTGTATATAGATACGTTATAGTATGTATTTTTTAATAAATCGATCAAATTTATCCTAACTTTTACAAAAAAAAATATTTAACTGAAAACTGCATAGTTAATATAATGTTAAAAAATTGTATTTACCGGTCCATAAAATGACGAACAGTACGATCCCGTTAAAAATTGACGTTGGAATCATATCCGTTGAAAATTGATCCACACAGTTAGTACAATAAAAAGAATTGTGAAACTCACTCGAGTTACAGAAGGAGCGATGTATATTTAGTACGTGCCTGTACAGACCTTCACTCAACGACCGATGACGCACCACTGTTTCTGTGAAGTTTTCGAACGTAAGGGACGTTGCCACCCCTTTGAGTTTGCGCGAATCCGTTGGTTTATATCATCGAAACAACGCACACACGAGTATTTAATTCAAAAATTTGGTCAAAAATCGAAAATAAAAACTTAAAAGTTTGAAAATCTGCTATTACCTAGCCTGAAGTAAAAGATCTAGGAAATAGTAGATCGGTGTTAGTTTTAACAAGGGTCATTCTATGCCATGTTATCAGTAATTTTCTAACCATGTTGCAGAACGTGCTATTTACAAAAAAAAAACATTAAAAAAAATTGTAAACAATGAGGTGGATATTGGTACAAAGAAAGCTGAATGTGTTTGAAATTGTTTTGCTATAGTTCTATTTGTTTTATTTTTTGGCAAGTATCGAATCTATATTTCCTTTTTCTGCTTTATCTGTGTTAAAAATCTCTTTTAGTGTATTTCCGGACCTTTCCTGTGAGTGATATCTTGCACAACATCTATCTTGGTATTAAACCTTTGCATATTTTTAAAACCCAACTGCCAAAAAGTGCCAAAAATGTAACTAGGGTTAACCATTTATAATTACGATTTTCAAAATAAACATTGGAGGGATGTTCTGGAAACAGACATATTTCAAATTTTATAGTGCGGTTCCATATTATTAAGACTTCCGGTTACAGCGGATGTAGGATTTTTTTAAGTAATCAGTATCTACAATTTTATTTACTAAATTGTTCAAGAGGTAGCATAATTGTAAATAACTTGAAATGCGAAAGAAATCCCAGATGAAGAGGAATTCGATGAATCTTCAGATTAATCCAATTCAATTAATCTTCAAAGTAATTGCGGTATCGATATGTTAAGGAATGTAAGCCATAAACGGTAATCGGATTCTTCTTTGCTTTTCTTGTAAGATTAGATTTTTCGAACTTATATGCTTTTCCATGTCAATACCTCTATTATTTAATTCTTAAGAAATAAACTTTAATGAATAATTATTTTGTAAAGTTTGGAACATATAGCATTATACATTCTTCATTAACTTTTGTTTCTTAGGGAATTTATATCTATAAAAAATGATTTCAAATGCATTTTGGTTTCATGAAATTTCGGAACTACTAAATTTAATATGATTTGCATAAATGCGTTAGAGCTTCTTGCTTATAACTTGATGATTTAAGGCAGTCTCTAGCTATAAAACTGATCTTATGTTATTTTCCTTTTTAATAAATTATTTTCCTTATTTCGTGATATATTTATTTTAATGTTCATTTATAAAGTTTTTCGGCCAAATGGAACGAAAATAAATCGATTAGAGCAGTGTTTCCCAACTTTTTTTGTGGCATGCCCCATCTTACCTTTTGTAATATTCTGATGCCCCCCTAAGGTTCCGCGAGGCCCCACAAAGTGAAAATGTGTTGATTTGTCTGTTAACATATGAAAAGAATATAAAGTTGAAACATAAAATGTATCCAAAAACATGCCATGGAACACAATCGATGCCAAAAAAAAAACAGAGGAAAACAGAGTAACAAAATTTTCGAAACATGTTGTGAAAAACCGAAGTTGCCCCCCTGTGGGGCGTACGCCCCATGTTGGGAGACCTGGATTAGAGTATATAAATTATATTGACCAACTTTTTGAGACGAATACCCCTATGTGCAACGGTTGGATGATAAGAAATTTATATTCATACGTCTGCCAAAACGAAAATTAACTTTCGAAATTAGAATTTGTTCTACAGAAAAGCTGTTGTCTGCTGATATAAAGACATGGTCAAGAAATGAATAAAATCTAACGAATATTTTTCGAGTAATTTAGGAAAACTCACGCAAAATATTGTTTTTAAAGTCCTCTCACGACTAAACTGAGCAATTTTGTATATAGATAAGTTAGGTTAAATCATCATATTTTTGACCAAGGTATATGTGGTACTCCGTTGCACACGACATTTCGGGGCACATCTATGTTCTAACATCCTATTACTTGTATAAAGTGGGGCACAACAAACTGTACTTATAAAATTTCTCAAAAGCCTCAAAGATTATATTCACAATATTACTTCAAATAGAGAACGTAAACCTAAAGTAAATGGTACAAGGAAATTAGGTGATCCAAAACATAATAGCAGTTTTTACAAACTGGTGTTTATAAATTAGTCTTCCGAATATAAGGAATACTTCAACTTGACATTTCTTTCTGCTGTTTCTTTTGTGTTTACACTTCCGTGGTTGTATAATGTTGTGAAATGAAACCAATGTCAGTTACTCTCTAAATGTTCATGAATAAAAACTTAAAACTAATACAAAATTAGAACACGGCCATAAATGCTACTGAACCGATTCCTAAGTTTACCCACTTGAGACAAGACAACAAGCTCAGGATACTTTCTTTAAACCCTTACTTTAATTTTTAATTTAGATAATAGTTTTAGTACTTTATATAGACAATGAACTCATAATCCAAATGCAGTTACAACGAGATTTAAATGAACACATTATTTAAACTTTCTTCTACATTTATGCACGTACTTATGGTAAAATTAAGAATACCTAGGTGACATTTCTGCTTTTTTGCGCCTTATGTTACCGCCGCATTATCATCTCTACTTCTAAGATTTTATACAGAATAAGTCGAACAACTTACATTATTTCTTTACCATATAAGTTTAAATTTAAGCTGGCTTACAACAGTAACGAAATGCTAAAGAATATGGGTGTAATATCTGCCCAAATATTCTTGAAAATCCTTAATAAAAGTTGGGAGGAAGAATAAATTCCAAACGAATAGCAAACTACACTTATTTTTCCCATAAATAAAATGGGGGATAAAAGCAATTCTGATAATTATAGAGGGATAACGCTTTTGTGCTCTTCCTTAAAAGTGTATGAAATTATAATTAACAAGTGCCTGAAGCATATCGTAGCGACAAACATAAAGAAGTACATACATAGTGGATTCATAGAAGGCAGAAGTCCACAGCCCTACGTTTCCACGATTAAATAAATAATATAGAAACTATAAGAACGACATTCAACAGGGTGTCAAGAGAAAAGTTATGTGAGATACTAAGAGATCGAGAAATTGACAATAAGGTCATGAGAGTAATTAAAAGCATATATAGGAATAACTCAAACTATGTGATGTATAAAATGAAATCTGAACCGTTCAGAACGAAAGGGGGGTTAAGACAGGATAGGAACCTTAGTCCCACTTAGTAATGCTTTTATAATACTAATGAATAGAATAATTATAAAGTATTCAGTGGAAACAATGAAATTATATGTTGGGTTTCAAAATCTCCAGAGAGTATCTATTTCTGAGAAAGCCTTTGCAGACGATGTGGCTTTGAGGGCCAACAGAGGGCAAAAACCTGGAAATTTGGAACAAAACTCTGATAGAGTATGGAATGAAAATCAACAAGAAGACTAAGGTGATGGCGAGAGGAGTCTCAATAACAGAATTGAGAAACCACTATAGATCTCCAAACCACTAACCTTGACTTTTTGGCTAAAACATAAATATTGCGGGAATCTAACATCAACGTATACAAAACGATCTACAGGCTTGTATTAAATTTTGGGTTCGAAACATGGGTTCTAACAAGATAACAGAGAATTAAATTTCAGATGATATATGAGCTGACAACAAACGGAGACAGCTTATTTATTGTTTCCGTCCAAAACTTGCCATTTTATTTGTCAGTTCTATTTACACCATGGTAAACCATTTTTATATTACACATTTTGCTGTTTTAATGTATTAGTCTATTAGTTTGCAAAACGTTTATCATATGTTAGATTGTATAGGAACGTAGCACGAATAATTTTAAGCCAGCCTTCTTTAAACTCACGTCTCACAAACATATCTGCGAATTATTCTTGTTTTGCAATGTACTAATTATAAGTTTAGCTGCCGCACTATGTAATAAAATAATAGTAAGAACGAAAGTTACAACCCAAGTAAAGTCTTCTCTAATACCAAAATTACCTTCCAAAAAAGTAGATAAAAAAACCTTGAGTCTGGGACGGAGATTTAGATAGACTCGAGATCCCATTTAGAAAACGTTTCTGACGTTTATTAGCTGAAGTTACAAGACTCAAAAACTTTTTAACTGTCGCCTCGAAATAATTTAGTGTTGAATAAAACTCCTAAAAGTACTGCACCGTGTATTCATTTCATAACAATACCAATTATAAACCTCTTTCTGTTCAAAAATTTTTCTTATGAAATAATCTACAACTATTCATTTTATGAATAGTTACATTTCTATGTAATTGAATTATATACGATATAGGGTCAATGCATAGGTTTCCCAAATGGGTTATTAATAGTGTGCAGGGTCGGATATAAGGCGATTGGGCCCCGCGCTTGAAGGAGTCCCGCACTTACTGGATGCGGCCCTGATAGCGTGTAAGCATGTTTCTTGCCTTTTTTCCGCAATGTTTATTAAAGTTCAAAGAAAGTGTATAAATTTCTCCGGAATTCTTGGAATTCGCTGATTCACAACAACTTATTTTTCTTTAAATAAAATATTTATTCTTGTATATCGTGTATTATTTTTCAACAAGTTTACAATTTAGTATTGCGAGGTTGCTTGACGAAACGAACTAATTTGACTGGTGAAGAACGAGGCTAACTAAACGAATTTTGTTAAACGAATGTCACGAAACGAATTCAAAGGTGGTTTTTATAACATGTAATACAACTTGTTTATCGCACGTGCGCCGAACGATCGAAACAAACAAAAAAAGTAAATTCTACAAAAATAAAATAAAATAACTTAATAATTTACTTAACACCCCCGGCCTTGAAATACTAATTTCAAAACTAAGTAAATCCAATTCAAAACGAAATAATTAAATTTGAACTAAATATATAGCTTAATAAATTCAAATAAAAATTTCTACATTGCCGGCACAGTTCACGCCGTAGCTGTGCGCAAGGCATGTAACGGTAACGGACATATTTTCACCAAAGGACGCGTTAAAGTGCCATGTGCTGTTTTAAGCGTTGCGACTCTTGGTACGCCGTCCTTGCCAGGGTGTAATTTGATGATCCGCCCCATCGACCATTGTAAGGTAGGTTGGTTTTCTTCCTTTATGATGACTAACTGCCCTTCTTTCAGGTTTACATCACCACCGGCCCATTTGTGGCGACGTTGAAGTTCAACCAGATATTCCCTATACCAACGTTTCCAGAAATGCCTCTGAACTAACTGGACGTGTTGATAGTTCGAGAGTCGATTCAAAGGTATGTGTTGTAAGTCCGGGTCCGGTAAAGATGTTAGCGGCCTTCCAATCAAGAAATGAGAAGGTGTGAGGGGAACGAGGTCATTAGGATCTGATGATAGTGGAGTGAGGGGTCTTGAATTGAGGATAGCCTCGATCTGAACAAGTAAAGTGTTAAACTCTTCAAAGGTGAACGAAGCATTGCCAGCCACCCTATGTAAATGGTGTTTTACGGACTTAACCCCAGCCTCCCACAAACCACCAAAATGTGGCGAACTGGGAGGTATAAATGACCAATTTAAACCCCTAGCATTAATAAGAGTTGTCAATTCATCAGAGCTACTTATTAAAAAATTACCCAAATCGTTTAACTCCCGATTGGCACCTACAAAATTTGTGCCATTGTCAGAAAGCATTCGACTCGGTCTACCTCGCCTACCAACAAAACGTCTTAGCGCCGCAATAAAACATTCTGAGCTCAACCCGGACACCAATTCTAGGTGAATAGCTCGAGTGACTAAGCATACGAACAAGCAAATCCAGCATTTTATCGTTTTTGACCCCCGGCCCTTACGATCTTTCAGGTAAAACGGTCCTGCATAATCGACACCGGTGGTATAAAAAGGAGGCGCAGGAGTTACTCTATCAACAGGTAAGTCAGCCATGGGAGGTTGTATAATTTTAGGTTTTACTCGATAACAATTAATACATTCACGAACTACCTTTCTCGCTAGGTTTCTACCACCGATTGGCCAAAAACGCTCCCGAATAGAAGCCAATAGCTGTTGAGGCCCTGCATGTAACAATTCTTTATGCTCATTCTCGAATATTAGAACGCTTAATCGGTCCTTTGCGGAAATTAATATCGGGTGTTTGCTATCAAACGAACAATTGGCATTATTCAACCGACCACCGACACGTAGAATGCCTTCATTATCGATAAAAAGATTAAAATTTTTTAATTTATTTTTGCTAGGAAGCTCCTTGCCGCGTTTCAAAATATCTAATTCCTCCACAAAGGTTTCTAATTGACTTAACTTTATTAATACTTTAAACGCGTTCTCCAATTCGGTAGCTGTTAATGGACCCTTTATTTTGCTTTTATCTCTACAATTCGTTATAAATCTTAACACAAAGCAAAAAATTCGTTTTAATTTCATTAAACTCGAAAAATTTGTAAAATTAAATGATGAATGAGTGTTTACTAACATCGAAATCCTTTTTATTTCAGGAATTTCCTTTATACAAAATGTTCTGGCCGGCCAGATGTGTTCATTTTTTGTTAACCAGACCGGTCCATCCCAATATGTTTGAGATCTAACCAGCTCTCGGGCATCGACCCCGCGCGAGATCGCATCTGCCGGGTTTTCCTTCGTTGGTACGTATTTCCACTCATCGCGAACGCTTTTTTCTAAAATTTTTACTATGCGGTGTGCTACAAAAATTTGTAATTTAGAAGGTTCAATCGATAACCAACTTAAAACTACACTGGAATCCGTCCAGTATGTGAATTTCGCGATTTCTAATTTTAATGAATCTTTAATTTTTTCGACCAATTCAATTAACAAGACTGCGCCCATTAACTCCAGTCTGGGTATACTTAACGTTTTTAAAGGTGCCACCTTCGATTTCGCGGTGATCAATCGCACTATGACGTCCCCGCTTGCGTCAGACGTTCTAAGATAGACACACGCCCCATATGCTTTGACGGACGCGTCGCAAAATCCGTGGATTTCCACCGAAAGCGGACGTGGAAGCGAGATATGCCGTGGCACGCGAATGAGCTCGAGGCAAGTTAATTGCTCCCGGAATTTACGCCACCGCGAATAAATGCTATTGGGCAACGATTCATCCCATCCCAAACGTGCTTGCCAAATCTCCTGCAAAATGATTTTCGCGGTTACGATTACTGGGCTCAAAAATCCTAGAGGGTCGAAAATTTGTGCAATATCCGACAAAATTGACCGCTTTGTAGCCCGTGTACATCTTTCTTCGTGTATTTTATAATAAAAACTATCTTCCGCAGGGTTCCATAGCAAGCCCAACGTGCGCGTGTTTTCAGAGCGACCCAAGTTCACTACCTCCGCCGACTTAGCAAATTTACAAACTATTTCTTTACTGTTTGATGCCCATTTATCCAGCTCAAACCCACCGCCGAGCAACTTTGACCTGACCTGCGATATCACCGAGCTAAGTTTCTCCACCGTGTTTGCGCCGGTTAACAGATCATCCATGTAAAAATGAGATCCGATGACTTCCGAAATTTCTAAATCTGCGCATTCTAAACTAAGCTGTTTCAAACAACGAGTGGCCAAGAAACTCGCTGCTGCCGTACCGTATGTGACTGTTAGCAGTTCGTACGTGTCTACCGGTTCACTTTCCGAATCGCGCCATAAAATTCTTTGAAATCGCGTTTGAGCTGGATCTACTAAACACGAGCGATACATTTTTTTTATATCAGCGGCTACGACAAACCTATATTTTCGATATCTAATGAGCGCACTAACAAGATCTGGTTGAATGGTGGGTCCAACCAGCTGCAAATTGTTTAATGAATACCCTGTAGACGTAGGCCACGAAGCATCAAAAACTACGCGGAGTCTCGTGGTCAAACTATTCTCGTTAATAACTCCGTGATGCGGTAAGTAACAAGATGGGTTCGTTATCTCATTATCTTGCAATTTGCGCATGTGTCCGAGCTCGCGGTACTCTCGCATAAAATTCTTATACTGGCTTCCAAACTCTGGAAATTTTCTAAATTTTCTTTCCATACTAAAAAGACGCTTCTTAGCGCTCGCATAAGAATTTCCTAATTTTTCCACACTATCATTAAAAGGAATTTTAACTATAAATTTTCCATCGATATTACGCCGAGTAGTTTCCCGAAAATGTTCCTCACATCGCGTGTTCGCGGCCGATTGCAGCGGCGATTCTTTAATTGACTCTATTTGCCAAAATCTTTCTAATTGATCGTTTAATTGATCTCTCTCCAATGTGCTAAATAAAACCGAACGTGAGGAATAAGTCGCGCTTGTCATTACCGGTCCTGAAATGACCCAACCTAACTGAGTTTTTTGCATAATAGGCCCACCGGTTAGCTTTATTTGCCCGATACACAGCAATTGCCAGAAATAATCCGCGCCTATCAACATATCAACCTTGCCCTGTATATTAAATGAAGGATCTGCTAATTTTAAGTGCGACGGAATATCAAGGGTTTCTAGCTTTACATAAAAGTTTGGCAAGTCGTTCGCGATTGCGTCTATTACTAAACAATTAATTTTCAACGAAAAATCTGAACAATGAGAGTGAATCTTCAAAGTACACGAATCTGTAATCATAGATTGCGATTTGTTTATACCAGTTATATTAATATTTTCTCTTTTTCCAGTTAATAGGAGCCGTTTTCGAGTTTCTTCTGTAATAAAACTGCTTTGGCTGCCCGGATCTAAGAGTGCACGAAGTGAATGTTTTTTATTATGTTTATTGTATGCATGTACTAGGACTGTGGATAAAAGGACGTTTGAATGTGTGGGTGCTTGCGATGAGAGATTGATGTTTTGTGTTTGAGTGACTGGGTGTGATTGGGTTTGAGGATCTGGGCGGCTATTATCAAAGTGTAGAAGAGTGTGATGCCGAGCTCTACATTTTTTACACGAACTGGAGCGACAATCATTAAGAAAATGCCCGGATCGCAGACAATTAATGCAAAGTTTAGACCGTTTGACCTGTTCCAGGCGGGCTTGTACGGTAAGATTCAAGAATTTTGTACACTCCTGAATATAATGATCGCCCTTGCATACCACGCAATGTTTTAAATTCGATTGATTTGCAACTAAAACGGCTTTCGAACGATTAATCTTAACCCGTTGATTAGTTCCCTGATCTAAGGTCTCAAGTAGGTCCGCGCGCTCTTTTAAGACCTTTAAAAGATCTTCCAATTTAGGTTTATCAATTGATACCTTGTGTTGCTCCCACTCGCGGTTTGAGCCGGGATCCATTTTAGTTGTCGCGAGATAAATGACTAATGCGTCCCAATTATCGGTTGGCTGATTCAATGACGTAAGAGCCCGTATATGCTTCCGAACGTTATCAATAAAAGATCTTATAGACTGCGAATTATCCGGAATAACCTTTTCACATTCGAATAAAGCCCTAATATGATTTTGCACGAGGACTCGCGGATTGTCATACCTAGCACGTACTAATTCCCAAGCAACGTCATAATTTGCATTTGTTATTTCTAGGCTCGAAATTACTTGACGAGCTTCTCCAACTAAGGCAGAAACCAAATAGTGGAATTTTTGAATGCCGAAATGTCTCGAAACTCCAGCCACGATTTATGATCTCCGTTAAATTTCGGCAAGTCAATTACCGGTAACCGAACATTCTGTTCCGGCGCAGGCCCGACGATAAAAGACGAATCAGCACAGATCGACTTGGTCGTAAGCATGCGCTTCGCTTTAGCCGTCGACGAGTAAAATGACGACTCGAATGCTTCCCGTTCTGATGATTGCGCTTCACCATCAACGCTCAATAAATCTATCTCCTCCTGAACATCCTCAAACTCATTAATTAAAGCAAGCGCGCGATCGTATCGTTGCTCTAATTCTATCGACAACTCATTATTAACGCTATTTTCACGAACCGCCGCGTCGAATTTCGCAAAAAGAATTTGGCGAAATTAGTTAATTTCCCCTTGACAACGCCTCGCTTTTTGACTAAAGATTCTAATTGACTCATATTTAGCGAAAGGAAGCTCGTTCAGATCGAAACGAAAGGAAAAAGTGACAGAAAGGATCTTACTCGATTTCGAAGATGGAGGCGCTTCCGGCTCGTGACTTCCGGACTGGAAATTTACCATGAGGGACTCTGGAGGCGATGAGGGCTTCTGAGGGCGGCGCAGTTCGCAGATTGGACGTCCCAAACCCTCGCGTAGACCATTTAAAGGATTTTCTTCGGGATTGACTACGAACTTGACCTCGTCTTCTACAAACAGCGACGTGGGACCGCCATTTCAAGATGGACAACGTGGTTTTGACGAAGAACAATTTTATTTTTCTAATGACGATTTTCTTTGTGACGAAACTATTGGATTTTTTCTCAACATCCGGCTCGAAGGACCATTTTTTATGTATAAATTTCTCCGGAATTCTTGGAATTCGCTGATTCACAACAACTTATTTTTCTTTAAATAAAATATTTATTCTTGTATATCGTGTATTATTTTTCAACAAGTTTACAATTTAGTATTGCGAGGTTGCTTGACGAAACGAACTAATTTGACTGGTGAAGAACGAGGCTAACTAAACGAATTTTGTTAAACGAATGTCACGAAACGAATTCAAAGGTGGTTTTTATAACATGTAATACAACTTGTTTATCGCACGTGCGCCGAACGATCGAAACAAACAAAAAAAGTAAATTCTACAAAAATAAAATAAAATAACTTAATAATTTACTTAACAGAAAGCACAATATCACTACTTCTCGACCATTTCGCAGAGTTCACGACCATTTTATGTTATTTTTTGACTGCCGCAAATTGAACTAATTTCCTAGAAAATATATCTAGAACAATGGAATCCATTAGGGAAAAATATAAATTCAAACAATTTTAACATATACTTTCTCATATACAGGGTGTCCCATTTTGATTGTCTGATCCTTAACTGACGTATTCCTTCGGTAAAAATAAGTCAAAAAGTTCTAATGAACATGGACCCAAAAGTGATTCGTTTTCGAGATATTGGAAGTTTAGTTCCATAAGTTTACCTATTATTAACACATTGCGTGCGGCGCCCCGCACGTTCAACACGCCCTCAAGGACCGTACATTTTCGTTACCATGGTACGAAAACGAGATATCTCGTGACCCGTCAGCAATGTTCGATTTGCTAAAAACAAGATATCTCGTGATCCGTACGCAATGTGTTAACATAATCATTTAAGTTAAATTATGAAGTCGTTACAATGGTTTCGATAAACTGTCATCATTAGGTTGCATTGGTCAGCTACAAAAGTTAGTTGAAACCGTGGCAACTACTTTATAATTTAATTGAAATGCAACGCTGTAACAATGCTGATAATTAACTTATGGAAATAAAACCTTGAACAACTCGAAAACGAAAAACTTTCGGACCTATGTTCATTAGGACTTTTTTGCTTGTTTTCAGTGAGGAAATATGCCAGTAAAGGACCGGACAATCAAAAGGGGACACCTGTATATTTCAGACATATATTTTCACTAAACAAACGTAAGTGGAAATAAGTTATTACTTTTTGCTAATAATTTATTAATCAATTAATCAATTTTCTTGCTGCAGTGGTCGAGACCTAGATGATACTAAATTTATTTTTGACCACCTTTAATAAAAATGTAAAGAAAGAATATTTAGGTTTAATTTAATGGTCGAAAACTAATATTTAAAAAGTAGATATATAAGTGAATTAAAATATACACAAATTATTTGAATATTGATTGGCGATTTGAAAACAACTTTAAAGGTGCTACAGAAGTATAAAACTAAATGTGCACACCTTTTTAAAGGATAGAGAATATATTTCTTGTTATTCGACTTTAAATCACAAAATGATCGAGATCCAGTGCCGATTGGCTAATCAGTACATTTACCTTAAATGATTCCCATTCTTCAGCGGAGATAAAATTATGATAAATAAAACGTAAAGCTTCTACTGACGAGATGATGCGCTGCTTTTTACGCGATCGGCCTGGTGACGACCACATAGTTGACCACAACTTAGCAGTTAAGTGCTAACAATTTGGAATAAATCTTTTCAGAAGAAGCTTTACGTTTTATTTATCTTTAATTAAACTACGTTGAAAATAAGTTAAAAGGCAAAGAAAATATTGCACTTGATCTAAAGTATAAAAGAAAAAAATAATAAAAATACCTGTTTGAGAGTAAGTAAAGTACAGAATTTAAAAGAAACGCGAAAAACGTAATTTAACAAATCTACCGTTACGATGGAAGTTAGTGGGCGTTCTCTGATTAAAGCGCATGCATAAAATATGGCCTTGCGACGATTGGTAGTCGAGCAAAACTGAGTAATTCGTCGCGAGAAAACTTCCGCGGCACAGCAAACATAATTTTATACACAGAACTTTATTTCCCCGGGTTCATTGCGATATTCCGGTCGGTGACGTAACGAGCCACGATTTATACCGCCCTTAAGATTCATCCATTCTTCATACCGCCAGTACATTTGGAGCTTTATTTCCTTTTTAAGAATAGCCGTCAGATATGGAAATGGTAAAACCTTTGTTTGTCGTTATGAGTTATTAAATTATTTTTCATTCTGATATTATTAAATATTTTTTTTCTTTTCAATGACATTTTATTATTCTCTTTTACGGGGTCATCCTTATAGAAAACATTTCTGTTGTCAGATGCAAAGTCAAGCACCTTCAAGAACATCCGGTTCAAACAATCGACGGAAGGAACAATCGACTTTACCGCTAATATTAATCGCCTTTAATGAAACTTCAGTTAAAACCTTCAATTTATTCCTGGATTACCTTCCACTATCTACTGCGGAAAACTTATGTTTACCTAATGCATTTCTTGGCATTAATTTTTTATTAACCAAGGTAAATTATTTGTTGCTAAGCTTTAAGGAAGTTTTACTGTTAATATTTAGCAATAATATTAATTAACTGTTAAAAGTAAACATGGAATACGAAATAATTTCCGGTTTTATAATTCATGACTTCTATCGTTTCAATATTGGCGGAGGGGCCAGTGATAATTATTTTAAAATCAATATAAAAAATAAATTATTAACAATAATTAATTATTAGTTACTTTGGCGAATAATTTAGTGATTGCGAACTTTGTACTTGCACAGTTTACTAATCAATACATTTAATAAAAAACTATGTCTAATGTAGTCCCCATTTCGTTTGATATATTAGAAAGTTTCCATCACCCATTCTTAAAAGTGAGCCATTTATTACCTCTAAATCAATTCTTTTTATGAACAACTCGAAATTTCGTTTAGTAAGGGGTATCGCTTCGACACCCAAGTCATCCCAAAATTTACAACCCCGTTGTTTTCGGCATCATGGCACCGAAAAACGACAGTTAACGATAAAACACCCCGTCACGACATACCTGAACGATTAAGGAATTCGTAAAACATTCACAACAGCTCTCCGAAAATTGTCGCCATCGGTCCATCCAGAAAACAGATTCTTCACGTCTGTAACACTACTGGCGCACTTTTACGACGGTTCACCCTAACACACGGAGGACTGTCTGGCGCCTCAGTGTAGTGTTGGGTTTTGCGAATCTTTTTACAAATCAAACTATCAAGAAATTTTACTTAGCACTCCAGCCTTCATTTATTCACCTTTGTTCTTAATCTATTGCAATTTATAGTACTTTTTCCGGATGATCAGAGTCGATAAACAGTTTTAGTCAAAAAGCTGTTTGAACCTGTTGAATCTTATTGTCTTATACAAGGTTTCTGTCACGTGATTATGACGTTATATTAATTGAATTGAACTAATTAATTTAGTGTAACCTAGACTTTTTCTATTCAGCAATTCTTTATTAAGTGTGTCGTATACAATGTAGGACAAAGGAACAGTGTCACGAAAAAGAAGATTCAGCACTTTCATAATATACGAAATTTAAAGTAGACAATGATTTCACGATCTAACAACAAAACAAATATAAATCGTTATTCAGAACAATCAGCACAATATAAAATAAGTATACACATAGATTGGAAAGTGTACTTTACAACAGTAGAATTATTGCTGGCGAGAGTAGTGGCAACCGAAAGATTGATATTTATCCCCGTCGCTCCCGGCCACGATTTGCACGAATTGAAATGAATCACAGAGAGCCCGGAGTAGAAGCTTTCGGGCAGAATAATAATTGTCGGTAGGGCTCCCCTTCTGCGTTTGGGGATGGAACGAAACTTACTTAAAATTGGTTTATTTTTGTGGTTTAAAGTTCGACCGACGATAATTTCGTCACGGAAAGAATTGGCCGAGAAAAGACCAATTAAGCTTAACTTTGAAAACGAGGGGTTAAAATATAGTTGCCCGGGTGAGTTGTTTTCATTTCTTGAGTAATAAGCTCCGATTGGGTACATTAAAGGTTTGTTTTGGTTTTGCGTTTTCTTTTCACATTATGAAAACCACATTAACGATCCCCTCGTTACAATATTTAAAAGAAAAACAATGCGAGTAAGTGGTATGTGGGCTGCTGTGTCGTGACTAGCAAACGAGCTCAGTCATGCATATGATCCGACACGTGGGAATGCACAGGAATTACAAGATAATGATGTTTATCGTTCCTGGCGCGATATTACTCTGGAAGAATTCGTTTAATATGAAATATTTTCAGGGTATATCATCACGGTTGGTACAACAAATATACGTTATTGTGTAATGTCTTACTCATTTTATTAAATAGAACAAAACGTACGTAGAAAACGTAATATTTTATTCGCATTGTACTTATTTATCAAATACATATATCCTACATCCAGCATTTTTATGATAGTTATTATATGTATTATTAGATAGAAATTTTAATACTTTGGAAATCAAATTATAATATCTTTAGTACTGCAATCTTTTGTATGTCTGTACTTCAATAAAGATTGTTGGTTTTAACAATTATGCAGGTGTCCCATTTGATTGTCTGATCCTTTACTGGCGTATTCCTTGGCTACATTAATTAAATTTCACTGGTTAGGCACAAAGGCTTGTCGTAACCATCGCAACTACTTAACAATTTAATTAAAGCAATTCACTGTAATAATGTTAATAATGGGTCAGCATGTGAAACTAAAACCTTGAATGTCTCGAAAACGAACCACTTTCGGACGTATGTTCATTAGGATTTTTTTGTTTGTTGTCATACAGAGAATACGCCAGTAAAGGATCGGAAAATCAAAACGGGACATCTGTATATAATAAAGTAGTAACTACCAAACATAAAATTTTAATGTAATCCAAAGAAAATTTCAGTTTGAGAACGTAGCCTAATTTTTAGTGTTTAAATACGTCAATTAAAGACATTAAGTTATATCTATTTTGTCTTCTGAGAAAGAAAAAGTAAGTCATAGAAAGTTCTTCTTCCCTGAAAAATAAAACCTAAATTTCAATCTAAACGACATATAAATTTCAAATCTTATTAGCTGAAAGTCTTATACATATAAACATTTAAAAATTGACTAATTTTAATCGACATTAAGTCATATTTTTTCTTCTGAGAAAAAAACTAACACCTATATGTATAGTCGATCGCCAAAGACTCGCCGAAGGTTTTCCGTTCGCTAATTGAAAATTACGATGCATAGTCAATCGCCGTGGAGATACCATCTCCGGAAATATCGACGCTGCCATGCCAAAACGGCATAAGCGACATTAACCTAATTTTTCAGAAAACGCAAAAAAGATTGACATAATGAATCTTAATGGCTTTTACGCAAACTTTAAACCAATTTTATAGCGAATGAAGTTTGTTTGCGAGTATGCCGCTTTAACTGTTGCATGCAGATTTACAAATGCTACTTAACGGTGCAGCTAACTACAAAATGACCATTTTGGCGTTTATGCCGTTTTGGCTTGAGAACGTCGATATGTCGAAGACTGATCGATGACACAAACGTCAATAAAATCAAAATGTAGGATAGCGCTGTCAAATCTCAGTTTTTAAATGGTTAAAATAGTTAAAAAAGAACTAGAAAAATAAATTTAATGAAAAGAATTTGTATTGCAAGTATATATTTATCATAATACCACTGATGAAATCACGTGAACTTCTTCTTTAATTCGGAGTATCAAAGTACTGTTGATAAAGGGCTGTTACAAATTATTTGAAATTATTATATTCGTAAAATTCGTAAAACAATATTAAATTATAAAAAAATATTCGTAAAAACACCAGCAGTTGAATGAACCTATTGGAAAAGTTCATCTCATTTGAACAGTGGTATCACTACGAATACTTACATACTCCAGCATTATTAGTCAGGCAGTCTCTTTTCTTTAGTTACTCAGTTGCGCTAATTTGTTATAATGAACAAGGTTGCTATACTACATGTCATAAACAACGCTACGATTCACCAGCGACTCGCCAAAACGGACACTATGCAACACAAATTGTGTTCCGATGAATCGCTGGTGACTTCTCCGGAGAGTTGCCGGAACCAACTCCAGCGAGTCGCTGACGATCATCTACACATACGGACGTAAAAGTAGCAGAAAATTAAGATAAAGATTAGGTATTAATCTAAATCAGCGGTGCTCAACCTCCGGCCCCCGGGCCAAATTCGGCCCATACACAAATTTAATCCGGCCCACCACCGATTTATTATTTTTAGGCGGTGAAATAATAAAAGATATTTTATTGCAAAAAGGTGAAGAAATTTATCCAGATAAAATAAATTTATTTAAAAATCTTCCTTTGTCCAGGATGACAGTTACATGAAGAACTGAGCAAATTGGTGAAGAAGTAAAATTATTATTAAAGGAACAAATAAATAACTTTGAAAAGTTTTCATTAGCATTAGATGAGAGTACAGATATAAGTGATACTGCACAGCTGTTAATTTTTATAAGAGGAGTAGATTCTAATTTAAGAATAACTGTTTAACTGTTAGATGTTTGATCAATAAAAGGCAAAACAACTGGCGCAGATATATTTCAAAATTTAGAAAAAGTAATGACAGTTAATAACTTAAGTTGGCATAAACTGGTTAATGTCACTACAGATGGAGCCCGAAATATGTCTGACACAAAAAATGGTCTTGTTGGAAGAATAAAATCAAAAATGGAATTCATTGGTGCTGAAAAACCTTTTTTTCTGCATTGCATCATTCATCAACAGGCACTAATGACAAAGATACTAAATTTCGAAGATGTAATGAAAACTATCGTTACGATTGTAAATTTTTTGAGAGCACACGCATTAAATCACCGTGAATTTAAAGAATTTTTAGAAAGCATTGAATCTGAATGGAGTGATGTTTTGTTTCACGCAGATGTTAGATAGTTAAGTCGTGGGAAAGTATTAATGAGATTTCTTCAACTAAAAAATTAAATAAAAACATTTTTGGAGACAAAAAATAAAAATTTTATTGAATTAAACGATCCAATTTGGATATGGAAAGCTGGAATATTAAGTGACCTGATGTCGCATTTAAATGAATTAAACATTAGATTACAAGAAAAAATGAAAATAATTAGTAATACGTATGCTGACGTAAAGGTTTTCAAACAAAAATTAATGTTATTTAAACAATAAGTCGCCGAACAAAATTTTACACATTTAACAATGTGTTCCTCTCTGTTTTCCGAAGCCAAATTTGCACGATACATTTCCACAAGACGTTTTCTTTAATTGCTTAGAATTGCTAGAACAGCAATTAGAATTTAGATTTCAAGATTTTAAGAACTTGGAAAAAGACATTAGGTTATTTCAAAATTCTTTTGAATTTCCGATAAATGAAGCTCCGCCCTGTTTACAAATGGAATTAATAGAACTACAGAACAATGAAACCACAAAAATATGTTTTCGATTAAATTGTAACAATTTACTTGAGTTTTATCGCCATCTTTCAAGTGAACAGTTTAAAAATATGAAAGACTGCCAAAAAACTACTTGTAATGTTTAGTAGTACGTACTTATGCGAATCGACATTTTGGACTTTAAAGTATTTAAAAAATAAGTACAGAAATAGGCTCACAGATTCACATTTGGAGCATATTTTAAAAATTTCTTTATATTCTTCTCCATCCTAAACAGATTTTAATAAACCAACGAGCTCTGTGCAAGGTCAAAGATCGCACTGATTGTAAAATAAATAATGTGATTTTGTATTTTAACGTTTTGTTAATCTTCGTTTCTATTGTTTTCTAAAATAGAAATATTAAATAGTTTATTATTAGGTATTTAATTCAAGTTCACCAATTTCGATTTTCTGTTGGCCCGGCAAAAAAATTTTGAAAAGGCTATGAGGCCCGATAATCGCAAAGGTTGTGTACCGCTGATCTAAATCATCAAAAATTTCAAGTGTCAACAACAATTAGTTTCTTAGATATGAAATTTAAAAACTTGCCACGTTTTAATCGACGTGTAAATCAAGTTAGGTTAGAATTAGGTGTAAGTGAAAGAAAATTACATAAAACACATTCATCATTTCATAAATGTATCCTTTATTTTCCCTTAGTCCATTAATAACGCCAAGTTTGGGCTACGTTAAAGGGTTACGGTTCGCTTAAGGATTATACGTGCTATCCCCAATGCAACAACTCACCCTCAACCTTCACACCGCGCCAAAACAATTACCCACGTTCGTCCAGTCTGGGAATATAAATCGCCCTATGGCCATTTATTTAAGGGATGTCCTGGGCTCCATTAGTTTTGGCACGAGAACAGTTGATCTAATTGTGCCTAACAAGCATTCATTACGGAGAGAGCTTAGGATAATTGGTCGGTGTGGTGTTAGTTTCTTGCTTCTATGGGTAATGTCAGAACCATTTAAGACAATATTACTTATTTTTAGAAGGATAAATAAATAAATAAATAGAAGGTAAATTGAATTTTTGAAAATATACATTTGGTCCCATTAGTATACTTTTGTCTTTATATGAATGGTAGAATTGCAAAGAAAATAGTTCCATCCGTATATACAATAGGTTTGAAAACAATAAATGATATCCCTTTTGGCTTCTTAATCAGCCGTACAATCCCTAATAAATATTAATATTAATTTTGCAATGCATATATCATCCCTTAATATTTTGCCAAGTCATTGTTTGCCTGTTTCAAACAACCCGGACAGGCTAGGCACATCCCTGGGTACAAGGAAGAAACTAATCCCTGGCTTTAACAAAGGCGATGTGCTTTTTCCCTTGTATTTAAAATTTCGCCCTTTCGTTTCCGAGCTTTAACTTGTTAGCACGGCGGTTTGTGTTTTTACGGGTAAACTGTAAAGCAGCCATTTCCTTTGTGTGTACAAAGATAATATGTTGACGTACACAATCGTACGTATTGCAGTGAAACATAACGTTGCGTTTTCCAGATTGGATCAGCAGGTTATTAAAAACTGATTTGACATTATAACAAAACGTGCAGGATATCGGTTTACACCACAAAAAAATGTATTCACCATGCATTTTCTCGCTTTACTAAAGAAAAAAAGTAGATCGTACGTGACTGAACAGTACGCGTTTTTTCCCTTTTCACCCTTTTAATCCTTTGAACGTATACTAGATTACACGCGGTGAAAACAGTATGAATACCACCAAACTGCGTGTCAGTACTTTTTTCCCACCTGTCATGCTTGCATATGTTCGTTTACGGATGGCTTATTGTTGCTGCCTGTTAAACGGATATACAAACGAAACAGGAGGTTTTCACCAATAATCAATTGGGTGTATGCTAACATTTCCTCTCTAATAGAAATATTGAATTGATTGAACCCATCAAGTAATCAAATAAACCCTTCAAGTTCGCTAGATTATCAGAGAAACATTTTCGTATTCGAATAGTCTATCTACGTGAACTTTGAAGAACTCATTAGAGTACAAACATTTCGTTAGATGATATTTTGTAGAATTTCAGCAATCTAAACTCCAATAAGCATAACTCGGAATGGATTTTCATATCCATGGTAAACATTCGAACGGGTAAATGCCTTACGAGGCCGAGTCTATAACTCATTACCAAAACGTATTCACCCGGTTTACATTAACATCTCGAAATCGACGCTACGTCCGAAGGATATTTCTATCTAGATGAGGTTGCGGGAATGCATTTTCCATACAAGATTGCTTTTATCCTCGTCGGAATAGTGCATTAAATAGACCCAGAGGTGGACGACTTCAAAGTGGGTTCAATTTATATTCGACGGAAATTGAATTGGAATCGTCAGGCTGCAGTCGATTCCGAAGATTAACCGTAGACACGTTCCATTTTCTTCCACCCGCTTTGTACACTCGATCTCGCTTTGCATTCCACGTTCGAATAAATCGAAAAAAAAAAACAAACGCAATTTATCATATTTGCTCGCCCTCCTCCGCTCAGAGACGCACGAGGACATTTACGACTGTCTGAGGAAAGTTTGTCAAATACCGCCGTAGTCTGCACTTTATCAAGGTCCTAATGAGGACAGGCGAGAGTTCCAACCCTACTCATCCCCTCAACGGGGCCCCTCCCCGAAACAAAGCCCTCGTAAATATCTGGCCGGGCGGTTTCGTTTTCGGCACAACCCTGTTTTCTAACTTCAAATCAGCCATACTCCTCATAAAGTTGTAAGAGAGAAGTTGTTACACTGCACAGAAAATGTTAAAAATCATCTTAAAAATGATTTCGTTGTGGAACTGAACCGACTATTTCTGGAAATGTATTCTCCAAATTATAAAATAAAATTATTCGCGAATGTTATTGGAACTAATTATTAGAAAGAATTGAAAATCGGATCGTAGAGAATCATTGAAAACTACTGTAAATCAATCGTAGATAATCCTAAAAAATTGGTTATAGAAGATTAATAGGAATCATAGAGGAATAAATATCCAAAATTACTGAAAAAAGTGGAAAATCATTGCAAATTACGAATAATCAACCAAAGAAATCATTGAAACTCAACGAAAATTATAGCGAGTAGATCATAAAAATCAAACAGAAAATGTCATAGAAACTCATAGAACCAAATTCATCAAAAATAATAAACTATAAACAATAAATTATACCGGATAATAATTCTGAAAGGAAATTCAATTCAGAACTCCAGTTATAACACGTAGTAGGGGTTGTTTCATTTTATCGCCTTCCAAGTTGAAATATGTCATTGCGAAATTGTACATCGACTTGTAAATAACCGCTATCCATCAATAAACCGAACGGAAACATCCCAAAGCAAGCTCGGAAACTCGGCACCGTTCGTGTGAAAAGTTATTGTTCTATTACGTACCTCGAACTTCGCGAACAACAACAACGCTATGGGCAAAGTTTCTTGAAAATTCTGACAATCTCGGTTGTGGGTTACCGACAATTTCGTATAATGGACGACTTCGGTAGAAATACTATCGAAATCGGTACCGAACGCGCTCCGAATTAATAAAATTATTTTTGCGCGACACATCCCGTTAGGCAACCAACGTTACGTCTTACTTTTGTGATGAATGATGATAATCAATTGAGGGATGTTGTCACTTTTATTAGTATTCCAATAAAAAGTTAATGTGAAAATTGCTGTGAACGTTAGAGAGTCCGATATTTACTGTCCTCGCCGTTAGAAATAAAGGCTCCTCACCTTGAAGCGGAATATTTTCGCAACTACTTGTCAACTATAATCGGGCTAAAGTTCATCGTATTCTGTAGACATTTTTATGTAACATGTTTTTTTTGTTTTTTTCGGCTTTGCAGTTTTGGAGCGATCGCCAAATAAATGAAAAATGAATGGGATTTTTGGGCAGCCGAAAAATTGTCTATCTTTGTGATCTTTTTCTCGGAAACTATCGGAGGAAAATATCGTATCGTAACGTTTGATAGCGGGAAATGTTTATGGCATTTGACGTATTTTGTACTTTGAAAATTTCAACTATTTTCGCGATAATCATAGATGACATATACTTATATAGATAGGCGACTCTCCTATGTTTGGCTGGAACTCCGTTTAGTTGCGGATGATGTCACCAATGGCGCTACATTCGTTTTGCAGTTTTAAGTACTGGCGGGAAATTTAAAAAATTGTCAATTTTATACCTCTTCTCATTTTTTGTTTCATAAAATACTAAAAGTGACAACATTAAAACCACCTAATTTTATTAATGAAACTCATGGATTTATTGACCAATAAAAATAGTAATATGGGTTTGGGGTCACAACTAATACTTATGTATCTAATTTTCGAATCTTTCTGTTTGGTATTCATTCTTCTTGTAAATTCTGGTTCATTAAATCACTCGAAACATCAAAACCAAATCACTTAAAATCCACTGAACAAATTAGAATCACTTCAAATAACTTGCACAATTCTCGCTCTTCACAAAAAGAATAAGACATGACAAGGAATGTCAACTTTTTAAATATGAAAATATTTGAAACCTGTGCGATATCAACTATGCCCTGGACAAATGATGCGCAGTGCATATTAATCATATAGGTTCCTGTAAAAAAGCTGCCAAAATAAATTTTATAGTAGAATGCAGCGCCATTTGTGACATCATCCGGTACTAAACGTAAGTTTTGACATTATGATAGGAGTGAGCAGTGCATGGCGATAATCGTGATTTATTTGAGGTATTGAACATAAATATGTTGATATCTCGAAAACGAATAAACATATTTTCAGGCTATGTTACTTTTGTATAGAAATTCCTTGACAATAAATTTAGTTCAACCCAGTTCAACCCGCATCACTGGAAGCGTTGATTAGCGGAAAATAACAGCTTCTATACCGGCCAAAATGAAACGCACTGACAATGAGATGTTCAACATAATATCTGACATCTATATACGTCAAATACGCGAGTGAACGAAGTATGGTAATTGTATTGAAATTCTTGAAAAAAATGTTAACATCGTATTTAGTGCTGCAACATGTGTTTATTAGTATCCAATGACTGGAATATTGTCACGTATGTCCAGAAATAAGTCCAAAGATGAAAGGCTCTGATGGAAACTACGCGAATCTTTGATTTCACTAGCATCGCGATATGTGGGAACTGTAGATTTGCTGAAAATACGAGGTTTATTTTTATGTGCTTATTCAAAATATTGTTTTGTTGTTAAAAATTGTTTTGTTATTATCCACCGCACAGTGTGTAATTTTCATGATGTAGAAGGAAAAAAATCTGAGTTCTAAGGCCGGAGACACACACAACGGTTTTTCGCCGTACGGCAAAATGCCGTCCGATATTTTGCCGGACGGCGAAAAACGAGCTTGCTTTCACACACAACGTTTTATTGCCGTTGGTTGAGTTCACTAGTTACGTCTTACTTGACAGTGTATTCCAATGACAAGATAATTTCTAGACAATTCCAAACGGCAAAAATCCGTTGCGTGTGAAAGCTTGTATTTAAACACGTAGGCCACTATCTACTATCTACGGCACGGCTACCGTCCCATGTAGTGACAATGGACGGCGGCTAAACGGCACGATTTTTTGCCGTGACGTTTTTTTGCCGGTGCCGTCTAGTGTGAAAGGTCTCAATCATTTATTCGCTTCACTATTGGAACGTACGGGACGGCATTTTGCCGTACGGCGAAAAACCGTTGTGTGTGTCTCCGGCCTAAGCTAATGATTTTAGTGACCAAAATATGATTTAGCTGCATAAATATATATGCTTTATACAAAAGTTGTCAGTTTAAGCGATAAATGTGTCCAGGATTAGAATTAATTAAACGATAGTACAGCCAGTGGACATAAAATGTTGGGACACTTAAACATTTTTTAGTTAATTTTGAAGATATCTTCAGAAAAAACAATATTTTCTTGTAGCCAAGTGGAGTTGGCGCGAAGAAAACGTGTTCGATGTCTTCCAACTTTTTCCCACTTACAATTAGTATTAATTTGATGAGAACATTTTTTTTTAGCTTTTTTAAAAAATTTAAACCCTCCTCTGATTTCGGGTTTCCCAGTTCTTGCAAGCCATATTTCAGTAATGCGTTTAACTTGCAATCCTTCGCATTTTGGACCCAAACATCAAAAAGAGTCTCGAGAGAGTAATCGTGTCATACTGCAAAACTGAAAGAAATCGCAAATATTCGCAATTTCTTTTTTAATATGTAGATTTTCACAGGTGTTAGCTATAATATTTATATAAACTCAAAATGGAACTTGATGGTACTCTTAACTAAAACCTTGTGAAATCGTATTACTTGTTATACTCAGTCGACTTACCTTTTCCACGTAATGGTACCAGCAAATTAAAAGCAAATAATTAGATACAAATTACGCAAGTAAACATAACAACAATAACTATCAATAACTTTACAAGTAACACTTTTGCTTTAATTAACATCAAATATCTATAGAACCCATTAGACATCTCGACGTCACTACTTAATTAGATTGCGTTAGGCAGACTTATATGTTTGTGCATAATATCGCTTGTTCCACTATATTTTTACAAAATTATTGCGATTTCTTATGCTAGAAACATTTATCTATTAAAATATAGTTATCAATGTTACCTGCGAAAAGGTGAAAAAAATAATTTTTTCCACCTAGATAATAAAAATTACACACTGTGCACCGCCAGAATAAGATCGACGAGAATAAAGTTGTATTAGTAGTTGTACAGTTGAGTGTCCTTGAGTTGTTCTCTAAACCCTTTTGTATTTTTTAAGCTGTGTGTGATGAAATTGAACAAAAACAAACAGGCTACCAGCAAAATTTGTTTTTGTTTAATTTTACCATGCATGGTTTTGTAACAAATAGGAGTAACATTTTATTTTAAAGATTTTAAAAAATCCCGCGTTTGCTCATTAGCGCCAAATGCGGTGCGGATTGAACTAAAAACATTGTCAAAATTAAAAGTCGGGAGTCGGTCACCTATATTAGTATACTATATTTAATCTATGCATATTTTAATCAAATTTGGTACAATATAAGTCCCCAAGATGCTTGATTCGATCCATATATAAATTTTACGCCATTCTAATTTTTTAATTGGTTTTAAGCTACGCACAGTGTGATATATTGATAATCTGACTGGACAAAAATGAATTTTTCGAACTGTTCAAATAATTACAAAAACTTTATTATAATGAACTCTTTAGAGACTATAGCACTAGAAAACATTAGATTTCGATTAATGAAGTTATCCAATAATATTTAATTAATATTTAATTAATCTAATAATATTTACAGTAGGTACAAATACCAAACTATGGCCTGTCATTCATAAGGTGTGATTTTTATAGTTTTAAATTTTAAGTGAATTGTGTAATTAGCAGTGCATTGTAGTAACCCTTTTAAACTTTCGTCACTTATTAGACTTATTTAGTGTATATATTTGAAGTATGTTTTACTTTTTAAAATAAGTTCTTTATTTATAGTAAATGTTAAAAAAATACCTCTTTGACTACTAACCTTCTGAAAGTAAAGTCAGGGCTTTTATACAGACTGTTTCAGAATTGCATGGCACTATTTCAGGGATATATTCTCCAGCACGAAATAAACAAGAAAGTTTATATAAGCATAAGTCTCAAATCAATTTTTTATCGAGATATTGAAAAGTTAAAGATAAATATCTAAATGTCTTGAATTTAATCAGATAGCCATAGATTGCAATTGGAAAGCGCTTCTATGTTTGACAGATGATTAAACCGATTAGTATTATTTACTGTTCGTGTATACTCTTTTCGCGGAAAGATGTCTCATGCGTCATTAATTAATTATATTATCCTAGACTACTATTTTCGGTTTTCGTCTCTATCTGACATATATGATTAAATAAAGAAAAAAATATTTGACATATGTCGAGAAAACGGTGACAAGTAATCACGCATGAGACATCTTTCCGCGAAAATTGTATAAATAAGTAACCTGTTTTACTATTTCTGCACGTTTCCGTATGAGTTAATAAGATGGCTTCTATTTTGTATTATCATGGGAGACACCACAAATATATTCACTTTTGAAGAACAAACAGACATTTATGGCGAGGTAAATAAAAATGACGTTACTGCTGTTTGAAAATGTTGTTGTGAACTTACGCCATCTATTGGTGAGAAAAGTTAAGAGAGGAAGTCGAAGAAGGGAGGTTATGAACAGTTGGGCGTTGTCACGTAGACAACTAATAAAAAGACAGACGCAGTTCAGTCGAGTTTAGAAAAGTGTTTTACAATTAAATATACTACTTATATTGTTTATTATTGTTAAATGAAAGAATGAAAAGGAGTTTATTAATCATCTTTGGCGATATAAAGAGCGCAACAACTGGTGGCAGCGGTGGGATTGTTCGATCAGCACGACTTCCACAACAAGAGAACTTGTATCCTTGTTTCGAAGTTGATTTGGAAGAAAGCGGTGCTCAAGATATATCTACAACCGGAAGGAGAAGCTAAGCTCAACAGACAACAGCAACCGGAAGGAGCAGCGAAGCTCACAGGGCAAAAGCGACCGGACGGAGAAGCGAAGTTCACGGAAGAACAGCAACCGAACGGAGAAGCTGTGGTCAGTCAACCGGTAACAACAACCGAAGGAAGAACTGGAATTCAATTTAGACAGGTTTGAAATTCAACAAGAAGCAGAGGTGATAAGTAGCATTGGGTACACTTGAGTTTTTATGGTCTCACTGAAAAGTTTATTTGTAAATAAACAAATACTTGCTATAAATCTGTAAGTTGAATCTATTTATGTAAACGGTTGAGGTTGTATTGTTAGTATTGAAATAGAACGTTACTTGTATTGTATTACGTTGTAAGTAGTTGTGTCAGCAATAAAATGAGTGCTGAAGCTGAGTTTAGTATTTTTACGGCAAATGAGCTAAAATATGTTTCACAATTATTTGAATTACCTACCTGAAAAGAAGAAAAATTAGAAATTATTAAAGAAATTATTAATGCTAATTATAATGTAGAGGAGGTTAAAATAGAAATATTGGCTTGGGCTGAAAATCCTCAAAAAGGTAGATTAGAAAAATTTGAATTAGAAAGGAAAGAGAAAGAAGAAAAGGAAAAAGAAGAAAAAGAAAGAACGGAAAGATTAGAGATTGCTAGATTAAATGCTGAGGTAAGACTTGCACAGTTAAGGGCGCAGGGTACTTCTGAGAATTCTACTGTAATGCAGGTAACTCTAATGTCAATAATTTAAATATGTCGAAGTATTTACAACCATTTAAAGATGAGCGTGATATGAGTTTGTTCTTAACAAATTTTGAAAGAGTTTGTACTCAATTAAATTTCGAGAAAGAAACGTGGTCATTGAGATTGACCAGTGTTTTGTCAACAGCCGCAAATGAAGTTGTCGCTAGATTAAACGAAGAAGACTCAAAAGATTATGATAAAGTTAGGGCTAGTTTATTCAAGAAATATTAGTTAACCGCTGAGGTATTTAGGGCTAAATTTAGATATGGTAAAAAGAAGTTTGATCAAAGTTATGCTGAGTTTGCTTATCAATTGAAAAATAACTTTAAAGGGTGGATCAAATGTGAAGAAATATGTAATGATATAGATAAACTAATTCAACTAATATGTTTGGAAAAGTTTTACAGTTCTATACCATCCGAAATGAGATTTTGGGTCGAAGATCATAACAAAACGAAAATAATTGAAGAAGCAGCGGAACATGCGGATATTTACATTTCAAAAAGAGGACCTGTAAAGGATAAAAATGGGAATAATGGAAATAGATTTAAACAAGAACACAAAGCAACGTTACAAAAGGAAACAAAGGAGAATAATCCAAGTAGTACAGTATCATAAAGCGAAAGGAAAGAAGATAAGATAAGTTTTGATAAGCGAAGGCCATTTAAATGTTATGCTTGCGGAGGAATAGGTCATTTCAAAGGATCAAAAGAGTGTCCTAATTTCAAGGAAAGCAAGGAAAACAAGGAAGTAGTAGCTAACCTAAATACTACAAAAGAAGTTGAAGAATTATTTGCTCCATATACTTTAAAGGGGAAAACAAATGGTAAGGAAGTAAAAATTTTGAGAAATAGTGCTGCCAGTTATGATGTGGTACATAAGGATATTGTCAAAACAGAACACTACATGTCAGAGGGGTACTGAATAAGGAATGCGTAGCTCTACCTGTGGCTATAGTAAAATTGGTTTTACAAGAAATTGGAGAAACTGAAACAGAAGCTGCTGTTACAACCAACTTGCCAAACGGATACTCGTATCTATTGTCGAATAGAACGTGGGAACAGTTCAGTAATGTAGAAAACATACAGAATGTATTTGCATTGACCCGATCCAAAACAAGAAAATTAAAACTAGAAGAACAAAGTATTCAGGGCCAACAAAATAAGAAAAATGAAGAATACAAAGAGTGTAAAGGGGAAGACCAGGAAAATGAAGTGTTAGAAAGACAAAAACGAAACAAAGAAGAAAATGTTTCAGAAGAGATGTTAATATTTCCAGAACCAAGGATTGTTTATGATGATATAACGAAGTTGAATCCTACTAAATTGAGACTGATACAGGGAGAGGATCATTCGTTGAAGGAATACTATGAAAAAGCTGAAAATAAAGAAGAGAAAAATGGTGTTAAATTTGAAATTCTAAATGGGATTTTGCACCGAAGATTTGTGGATAAGTTAGGAAGACATTATGTAGTGGTATCAACAAGTCTGCGAGAGAAGATAATGGTTATTGCACATGAGAATATGTGGATGGGCCATTTAGGATGCAACAAGACCGCTGAAAGAATAAAACAAAATTATTGGTGGAGTCAATTAAATAGGGAGTTCCAATTATAACAGAACCGTATGAAAGGGTGAATGTGGATATTGTCGGACCTTTGACTAAAGCAGAAAAGGGAAATAGATACATATTAACTTTGATCTGTTGTGCAACTAAATTTCCAGATGCTATACCATTACAAGTAGCTGATTCAGAATCAGTTGTTAAAGGATTATTCAACATATTTGCAAGAGTTGGTTTCCCATCAGAAATACAGACAGATTTGGGAACAGTGTTTGTTAGTAACCTAACCACGGAATTTCTAGAACAATGTGGGATAAAACAGTCCACAGCTCTGCTTATCATCCTCAATCCAATGCCGTAGAGAGATTTTATGGCGTGTTTAAAAGAATACTTAGAGCTTTGAGCTATGAACATGGAAAATAATGGGACGAATACATTGATCAAGCGTTATTTGCTATAAGAAGTGTGCCACATGCAGCTCATGGTTTTAGTCCTGCGGAATTATGTTATGGAAGACAAATTAGATCTCCATTAAGCATGTTAAAAGATTTATGGAACGGAAGAGACATTAATGTGCCAGTAGTTAGTTACGTATTAAAACTGCTAAAGCGATTAACCCTCCGGTGGGTGCGTATGCGGCAGTTAGCCGCATTTTTTCCCAAAATATTTCTAAGTTTACTGTGAAACCATTAAATATTCTATTGCGGTCTAAAAGCCGCAACGCGCCTATTCGTGTAAGTCCGATAGGCGCGCCCACCGGAGGGTTAAAGAACATGAAGGAAATTGTAGAAATTAGCATGAACGAAGCACAGATATTATCAAAGAAATATTATGATAAACGAACAAGGGAAATTTGTTATAAAGAAGGTGACAAAGTAATGATATATCAACCAGCCAGAACGAATAAATTGCAAATGCAATGGGAAGGACCGAAGAAGGTAGTGAAGAAAATATCAGATACTAATTACGTATTAGAAGAGCTCACTGGAAGAAGAAAACAGACATTTGTACATGTAAATTTATTGAAACCCTATTATGAAAAACCCGAATTAGTTGCGATGTACATAACATCACCAAGAGAAGAAGAAACTGAAATGGATATATATAAATTGGAGAAGGAAAAGAATGAAACTTTGCTCGATACAGAAATTCTAGAGCAATCAAAAGGAGTTGGAGAACTTACCAAAGAACAGAGGAAAGATTTGGAGAATTTGATAGGGGAATTTCCTGCATTATTTTCGAATCGACCTGGAAGAACTAATTTGATTCAACACGATATTGTTCTGAAAGAAGAAAAGATTATTCGAACGAAACCATACACACAATCTCCAAGAGTAAGAGAAATTATAGATGAAGAAATAGATAAAATGCTTGACTTAGGTGTAATTAAGCCAAGTGATAGCCCTTATTCTTCGCCAATGATAATTGTGGAAGTAGAAGGTAAAGACCAAGACCAGTAATAGATTACTGAGCTTTAAACGCGATTACAGTACCTCAACAACATCCAGTACCTAACATAGAAGGAATTAAATTAGTTATCCTGGGAGTTCAACCAATATATAACGTGTACAACCAGTACTTCTAATCTTCCTAACATAGAAGCTTGTGTGGAACGGTGTAGTAACGCAAAATATTTGAGCTTGATAGATGTTGTAAGAGCTTATTGGCAAATTGGAATGACTGAGCGTGCAAGTAAATATGCAGCTCTTATAACGCATCGAGGTGTGTTTGAACCAATAACTTTAGCATTCGGACTTCAATCTGCTCCATTTTCATTCCAAAGATTGATAGATAAAATTTTGGCAGGTTACAATGAATTTGCGAACCTTATCTGGACGATATAGCGGTACATTCGATGAAATAGGAAGATCACTTAATGCATTTGAGACTTGTGTTTACGGCTATGCACAAGGCAGGTCTTACAATAAAAGCAAAGAAATGTGAGTGGGGAAAAGCTCAAGTTGTTTATCTAGGACATAAAATTGGGCAAGGTTATAGAACACCATCTGAAGCAAAAGTAGCTGCAATAAAAGAATTCCGACGACCGATAACAAAAAGAGATATTAGAATCTTTTTAGGGATAACCGGATATTATAATCATTATACACCAAATTATGCGGAAATTACTAGTCCATTGATAGACGCTTTACGAAAAGGAGCTAAAAACAAGGTTGAATGGGATGAATGAAAGGAGAACGCATTTAACAAGTTGAAACAAGAATTAGCCAGTAATAAAGTATTAAATGCACCTGACTATAATAGAGAGTTTATAGTGCAAACAGATTGTTGAAAAAGAGGAATGAGAGTCACATTATCTCAACGTGACAACAACAATGAGGAACACCCTGTACTATACTTAAGCAAAAAGCTATAATGCTGTAGTCTTACGGTCATCGAGTTTTTAAGAGGCGCAGGAGTCAGACGCGCGGAAGCAAGAAGGTGGGCCTTAATTCTGGGCTAAGCACCGCCCTCTGTACATAAGAGACAAAGGATTTATATTCGAAATTCATGTGTTTATTTATCTTTTATCGAGAAGTGAATACATGAATCGAGGTTGAGCTCGTTTTAGTAAAGTAGAAAAAGACGGAAACATTAGATGTATCTTTCTTACCAAATTCGAATAAGATTCTGACTTATTTTAGTATATGCAATAAACACTGTGCAAAAAAATTAAATGTTTTAAAATGGTAAAGTAGTTCTGCTGGGATAATCGACTGTACTGTACAGATGTGCCAAATTGAGCACTTTTAAAGGGACACCCCTGTTTCTATAAGAGATAGGGGAAAATAATATTACTCGATGTCCATAAGAAATCGAATAGTGAAAATCGCAAATTGATATCTCTTACGGTTTCGGAAATACAGGAGTTTTTCGAAAAAGTGAATTTTTGAAAAATCTCCATAACTTTTTTTCTATTGGATAATGTTTGATTCTGTGAAAAGATTCCCAAAGCAACATTTTATGTAGAATTTGTCGGTGTAAGTTAGATTTTTTATAAGCAATATTTTAATAGTTACAGACAAAAATATGTCTTTTTCAAATGGAACACCTACACATTTTTGCATATTCCAAGAGAGTTTAAATTCCCTTTCCAAAAATATGTCACACATGATACCTTGTTCAAGTCTTTCTCGAAATATAGAACTTTAAAGCTTGCTGATTTTGAATAAGTAGGCGTTGAACAAAAAACAAAAGCGAGAGTATATTTATAAGTAGGACCAGGATGTTTGATTACAGCTATAACTTAAAGTCAAAAACAAGTCGTAGTCTTCTAAAAATATCACTACCCCTTTTTAACGTTGTCTTCTCTCTATATATCGTTTATGTAAATACAAGTTCTGCATTTTCTCCAGATTCTCTGAAACAAATTATCGCATCTATCCCATTTCTCATACTTTATAGGCATATTTTTGGAAAGGAAATTCTAGGCTCTCGTCCAATATGTAAAAATATAGTGTTCCATTTGAAAAAAAAAAAACATTATTATACCTCTAGCTATTAAAATATTGTTTACAGAAAAATCTAACCTACATGAAAACTTCAAAATGCACTTTTTCGAAAAGCATCCCCTATATCTCTGAAACCGTAAGAGATATCAATATGCAGTTTTCACCATTCGATTTTCTATAAAAATCGAGCATAAGATACCGATATTATTTTTCCTCTATCTCTTATAGAAACAGGAGTGTCCCTTTAAAAGTGGCCAATTTGGCCCACCTGTACCTACGTTCTCTCGTACAGGTAGTGCATGTAAAGAAAAGGTTAGTGTGCAAACTTACAATATCGAAGTTCATTTTCATGAGGTCGAGGTACTTACATACCAAAAGGTTAGTAAAATTATGAAATGAACTATTCATTCGTTTTAGTTTACCAAAAATTCTAAAATTTTTTACAAGCAATAAAATCTGTGAATTCCAAAATCCGAATCATTCTTCACAGTATTTATCTCCAGAAATGCCTAACGAAGCTGTATCGGCTTACACAAAAAACTTATTTGTTTACTTACGGCACACAGTGGGACGACATCGTAAAAATGTGGATATTCTATAAAAATCCGAAATTCGAATATGTACTAATTTTTTCTGCTAATCTATAGAAAAGTGTTCATTTCATTATAGAATTACCTTAAAACCGCTTTTTGAAAACTGTAAACAGCTTTGAAGTTACTTTAACTCGACAGTTATAAATCACTTAATATTAGTCACGTAATTAGGATAAAGTTTCCGATGTTAGAGTAATGTTTTGGGATATCCAAATACATACTTAGCTATACTTACAAGTATGTTCTTAAGAAATATCAAAAAAGACGAGTACGTCAAAACGTACTAAAAACGTAAAATATTTCGACGATTATAAAAAAATGTTCAAAAGTGTTCAGCAAACTATTACCACAGGTAGATTGGTTGTGGTGTCTGTTATGAGGAACTACCGATATCTTTTCCGTCCGTGTCCGACCAAAGGATATTTTCGATGTTATTTGTTGCGAAACGGGGGTTTTCAACTGAAAAGTGATTTTTCCAAGGTTTTAAGAGAAATGTTCAAAAGTGTCCAGCAAACTATTACCACAGGTAGATTGGTTGTGGTGTCTATTATGAGGAACTACCGATTTCTTGCTCGTCCGTGTCCGACCAAAGGGTATTTTCGATGTTATTTGTCCCGAAGCGCGGTTTTTCAACTGAAAAGTGATTTTTTCCAAGCTTTTAAGAGAAATGTTCAAAAGTGTTCAGCAAACTATTACCACAGGTAGATTGGTTGTGGTGTCTATTATGAAAAATGCTGTGTTTCACTAAATGGCTTTGTTTGCTTTTACATGTCATTTTTTAAAATTAAATTAGAATAGGCTGTGATTTTTAAATCTAAAAGCAAAACTTAATTTTTGCGAAATCAAAAATTTAAGCTGTCTTATTGCTGTGTTTAAAAGTGAAAAAAAGTGGTTATGAATCTAAAAAGTAACGAAGATCTTTTCAATATCGTGTGCGAAAGTAAGAAATTATGAAACCTTGGCGCATTGTACAATACGGTTACATCTACAATAAAAATAGCTTTATCAGAAGATAAACAGAAGATTTTGAAGGAGTGTCTCCGGATATTTTGCATAAACTTATTCAGAAGGTGGAAAAAGTGTTCTTATAACAAAAAGCGCTTCCTAATTCGTGAACATGCTTGGTTACATACAACATTTAATTGGCCGAATGGTCTAAAAGACGTAATATTTGGAAAAGCATCATGTCCTTCGCAGAATTCTGAAAATAAACTTTGTTAAGTAAATTGTTAAGTTATTTTATTTTATTTTTGTAGAATTTACTTTTTTTGTTTGTTTCGATCGTTCGGCGCACGTGCGATAAACAAGTTGTATTATACGTTATAAAAACCACCTTTCAATTCGTTTCGTGACATTCGTTGCTTAAAATTCGTTTAGTTAAAGTCATTTCATCTTATCGTTCTTCACCAGTCAAATTAGTTCATCGCAATACTCAATTGTACATTTGTTAAAAATAATACAAGAATAAATATTTTATTTAAAGTAAAACAAGTTGTTGTGAATCAGCGTTTCGAGAATTCCAGAGAAATTTATACAAACTTAAAGGAAAGCCCTTTTTGAGTCTAAGCTACCGTCAAAAGAAAAGGAGGACGACACAAGCTCTACGATCAGAAAATACTTTGGATGAACTGATCTTTGGAACAAGATTAAAAATGGGTACACATGGATGTCGTGAACTGAGCAAAATTTTAGACCACCTTCTCAAGCATTCTGAAGATATTTCCAAGGTATCTAATATATTATTTCAAAAAGACAAGAAAAAGCCAACATTAACCCCTGACAATAGCCTTGCTCTCTATACATCGTTGAATTTATCAAAATGGCAATATAATACTTTGAGAGATTCTGTAGGAAGGTCGTAATTATAAGATAACTCTAGCAAAAAAGGCCTGTTATCCACCCATAGGAACTATTAACGTGACGGACACTGCGGCTAAAATTAGCATTCAAGCTCTTTTAGATTTGACGGTGTCGAGAATTTTAAAAACTTGCTTGGATGAATTGGAATTAAGAGAATTAATACTAATTAGTAAATAGGGATTTGATGGAGCTTCCGGCCAAAGTAACTATAAACAAACATTCAACGATGTAGATACAGATGATTCTTTCATATTCATGTCAAGTTGTGTACCCCTAAAATTGTTAACTCCAAATGACGTCGTTATTTGGGAAAACCCTCGCCTATCTTCCACTCATTATTGCCGCCCAATAAAGTTTCAATTTATAAAAGAAAATAAAACAGTTATCAAGCAAGAAATGGCAGATTTGCAAAATGAAATAAATGCTGTTACACCAACCTTCGTTAACGGCATCACCGTAAAACATCAAATGATGATGACCATGATAGAAGGAAAGATTACTACCATACTTTCAAACACTCCATCCGCTTCCACCTGCAATGTTTGTTTAGCTAAGCCCAGTGAAATGAACAATTTGTCTATTGTGCTAACGAAAGAACCAAGAAATGATATCTTAAAATACGGATTGTCAACGCTTCACATGTGGATTCGTTGTTTTAAGAGATGGTGCGCGCGAAAGGAGCATATTCCTTTAAGGGAAGCCAGAAAAAAGCATATCCAAGCAAGATTTTGTAAAGAACTCTGTATTTTAATTAACGTAGTGAAGCAGGGGGTTGGCTCTACTAATGATGGTAATACCGCACGAAAATTTTTCAATAATTATAACAAATCTGCCGAAATTACAGGGCTCGATCAACATTTAATAAAACGTTTTGCTATAATTCTTCAAGCAATTTCATCGGGGAGAGAAATAAATATAAATGTTTTCGATAAATATTGCAAAGTTACAGCAGAACAATATGTTTCTCTTTATGGGTGGTACTACATGCCGTCAAGTGTACAGGGTGGGCAAATTTGGGTGTTATTATGGGCTATCTCAGAAACTATAAGAGATACAAAAAAATAGGTACCATGTCTCGGTCTCTTTTTTCGAGAAAACTCAATGGCATCATTGGAAAGCTAAAAATATTCTCTTTTCAATAACACCGTAATAAAGTATGGTTTGTATTTAAAAAAATACAACTTTGTGTTATATCTCAAAAATTATCAAGTATATTTAAAATTTTTCAACGTCAGTATATTCTGCTCAAAAAAGTGCCTGAAGAACGTATCAACCCCTTTTCTCTAATCTCAAAAATAAACGAAATACGAGCATTTTTCGAAAACCTCAAAATTTGACTTTTCGGCTATAACTCAAAAATAAAAGAAGATAGAGGGTTGGTGTTTGCGCCATTGAGTTTTTCTCGAAAAAAGAGACCGAGACATGGTACCTATTTTTTTTTGTATCTCTTATAGTTTCTGAGATAGCCTATAATAACACCCAAATTTGCCCACCCTGTACATAAATTATGAATTCATGGGGCCGAGGTTTGCAAATACTCAGTGTTAGCAATAGGAAAATTATCAGAGGAAACAGGGGAAGCAAGAAATAAAGATCTTAGATAATTCCGAGGGGGCCATTCCCGAAAACTAAAAAAAATCTTGACTAATGAAGATATAATGCACCATCTCTTAATTTCATCAGATCCTATAATATCGAGCATCAGGCTCAAATATTCGCGGTATAAGCCATCATATTTATTTCCGGATACAGAACAGCTATTATTACATAATGAAATGGGCGAGGGACAAACTTAAGAAGCCGAATAATTTTTATAACGGGCACGTAGTTGGTTCATTATTCATTGAAACACTCCTTCATACTTCTAATTGTAATGTGCTAAAAACGTTCAACTTGTTGTATGTTTTTGTATTGTTTTGTTATTTAATACTTGTGTTTGTTACCATTACTTTTATTGCCTTTGTCGCAGGCATTTATTATCTGTTCTGTTGTAAGTTTCTTTACCATATCAATTAGCTCTTGATCATTTTCACATTTGAGCCAATTAACCGTTTAACAATTATTTTTGTGTTGTTTTCTGTTTTAATATGTTCTCCAAAGTTACTATTTTACTTTCTTTATCTGTTCTGTTATGACCTAAGCAAATTAACCCATTAACAATCATTTTTGTGTTGTTTTCTGTTTTAATATTTTCCCCAAAGTTACTATTTTACTTTCTTTATCTGTTCTGATTTGATCTGAGCCAATTTACAGATTAACAATCATTTTTTGTGTTGTTTTCTGTTTTAATATTTTCTCCGAAGTTACTATTTTACTTTCTTTATCTGTTCTGTTATGACCTAAGCAAATTAACCCATTAACAATCATTTTTGTGTTGTTTTCTGTTTTAATATTTTCCCCAAAGTTACTATTTCACTTTCTTTATCTGTTCTTTTATGATCTGAGCCAATTAACAGATTAACAACCACATTTGTGTTGCTTTCTGCTTTAATTTGTTCACTAAAGTTACTTTTTTTAACTCTCGTTATCTGTTCTGTTATGACCTAAGCAAATTAACCCATCAACAATCATTTTTGTGTTGTTTTCTGTTTTAATATTTTCCCCACAGTTACTTTTTTCTTACTTTCGTTACCTGTTCTTTTATGACCTGAGCTAATCAACATATTAACAATCATTTCTGTGTTGGTTTCTGCTTTAATGTGTTCTCCAAAGATCCTTTTTTTTACTTTCGTTATCTGTTCTGCTATGACCTGAGCTAACTAACCCATTAACAATCATTTTCTGTGTTGCTTTCTATTTTAATATGTTCGGCAAAGTTACTTTTTTTTACATTCGTTACCTGTTCTGTTTTGATCTGAGCCAATTGACCGACCAACAATTATTTTTGTGTTGTTTTATGTTTTAATTTGTTCGCCAAATTTACTTTTTTTACTTTCATTAACTGTTCAGTTGTGAGTTAATAAATTATTAATTATATCAGATAATAATCATCCTTTTTAACCTTTTACGGTCCGTTGTCCAGACGTTATGGACATTGCTAATGCTTCATGGTATCAATTGTTTTTTTTGTTTTTAGTTCCTCCTCAATTATACTATAATCTGCATGAAATTGCTGATTGATATTCGTTATGTTAAATATTTTTGTATTGTATAGTTTTTGTTTACATTTTATTGCTTTTTTTAATACTATTTGTTATGTTTGTTTCTTTTTTTTTTTCTTATGTTTGTTAACTTTTTTTTGATAGTGAATTTTCTATTATAAAAAGTCCCCATAACACGGTTTCTCTGAAACTGACCAACTTACGAAAAAAGAAATGACCTGAAAGACACCCTCATACGCTTGAATAATTAAAAATATCCAATTTAATTTATGCCAAAAATCAAGTATAATTATCTATTCACTAATTATTGCAACGAAAAATAGATATTCCTTCAAAAAATAGAATTCGTTAGCTACTTCCGGTATAACCGGATATCATAAACGTTTGAAAATATTTTCAAGGTACAGCTCACCACCTATTAAACCTATATACAAAATTGCAAATTCGTCGTACCCGTAGCTTTCGAGATAATTCGATTTGTTCAACTCAGACACCCTGTATATTACTTAAGCAATATTTTACTGAAATTGTCTAATACTGTGTGGAATATGTAATTACTCTATGGTCAATATATTGCGGACCAATTGTTCAACTCTTATGTTTGTATTATGAACACCCTGTATATGAGGGAATTTTATGGTTATATGCACACACACACACACACAGATATATATATATATATATATATATATATATATATATATATATATATATATACGTATGTAAATAGAAGTAACCATGTAAAGAAAACCATCGTAGAAAAATAAAAAATACCGATGTCCACTATTTTTCAGTTTCGTCCCACTGTGCGGCACCTACTTAACTCCGCCGGCCATACCACGTGGTCAGTTAGGGCGGAGCTATCTAGCGACATTGAAAAATATTCCCAAGTTTATACCGTGAGAATTTCCAAAATTCCCCGTTTATTTTTTGAATTATCAAAAAACGGTAAATGGAAAAAATATATCTTGAATATTTATCTAGACATTGCAAAAGCGCGTTTAAAAATGCTTCTTAATAATCTTTGTTATTAACAATAATTTATTAAATATCTCTATTGACATGCCTAGATTTTTCATTTCTAAATAACTTTCGTTTAAAAAATTTTTTGATTTATCAAACGGTTAACGCGAAATATTGGAACAACTTTTCCGGACCCGAGACTACAGCCTTAAGATGGACGCTTACTTTACAAATGTTAAATTTCACTGTAGTTTATAAGCCTGGGAAAAAGTGTGGAAACGTCGATTCCTTATCTCGTTATAACGTTTAGATTTAAGTTTATTGCTTGTAACTTAAGATTTAAAATAAGTTTAGTTTATATTACTTTAACAAACATTGAGATGTCTAGCTAAGTTTAATTTGCTTGAGAGACCATAAAGCTTGAGTAGAACAAATGTTTACTTTAAAGCAAAAACCTGTCTTTTGGATGCCAGAAATGTGGATTTCTACCATCAAAAGACTATTTCAACCGGAGGCAACTGTTGTGAACTTACACCATCTATTGGTGAGAAAAGTTAAGAGAGGAAGCCGAAAAAGGGAGGTTATGAGCAGTTGGGAGTTGTCACGTAGACAACTAATAAAAAGACAGACGCAGTTCAGTCGAGTTTAGAAAAGTGTTTTACAATTAAATGTACTACTTATAGTGTTTATTATTGTTAAATAAAAGAATGAGAAGAAGTCATTCGCTTTACTAATCATCTTCGGCGATATAAAGAGCGCAACAATGTCATGAAACTTTTCCCACTAGGAGCATACCAAATCGGAAAACGTTTGAAGCCATTGAAAGACGTCTTAGGGAAACTGGCACGTTAAAACCACAACGACAAAGATTTCGACGAACTGCTAACGTTGAAGCAACAATTGTATCCATATCACTTTACGTGTGTGCAACATTTGTTACCAGAAGATTATAAAAAGCGCATAAATTTCTGCCAGTGGTTGATTTGAAATGCACACGAGATCCTAACTTCCTGAGCTGCCTGCTAATTACCAATGAATCTTGCTTTACCAGAAATGGAATTACTAATTTTCGGAACACTCATACATGGAGCGACGAAAACCCCCATAGCACTGCTATTACACAGTACCGACATACCTGTTCATTAAATGTCTGGTGTGGTCTTCTTGGTGATAATCTCATCGGCCTTTTCTTTTTACCAAAGTAATCTGTATGAGCTTCTAGAAGATACTCCGATTGCCAACAGGCAGGGGATGTGGTTTATGTATGCCGGTGCCCCTGCTCACTTTTCTCATATTGTCACCGATTATTTAAACATAGCATATGGTAACCGATGGGTTGGCCAAAACGCACCTGTTGAATTGTCACCACGATCTGCTGATCTAGCGCCGTTAGATTATTTTTTGTAGGGCTGGAAATCGCATCGAAGAAGCAGCAGATGCATACTATGAGGGGTCGTCCCGATGCTATAAGCCGTGCCAGAGAATCATGGATTCGTCGTGTTGAACGCTGCATTCAACAAAACGGAGGGCACTTTGAACAGTTAACCTGAATATTTTATTGTTAAATAAATTAACTTCTCAATATCTCGATAAAAAATTAATTTGAGACTTATGTTTATATAAACTTTCTTGTTTATTTCGTGCTGTAGAACATATCCCTGAAATGGTGCCGTGCAATTCTGAAACACCTGTATAAAAATGTAAGTACAAAATGCAATATACGTTACTGCCTAACTTCACGTGATACAAGTTGTTTGTGTTCGCTAAAGCGCTGTTGTCAAGTGTTAATATATTTCGAAGTTATGTTTACGTTTTTCTCTCCAAACCAAAACAATAAACGCTTGACAACGTAGGCTGTGATGTCACTATAAAGTGATGACGTTGTCTTTCAAATTGATGGCGAAGGGCACAAAATAAAAAAAATAAGTATATACCATTTTCGGGGAAAGATGTCTCATGCGTCATTAGTTGTCGCCGTTTTCTCGACATATGTCAAATATTTTTTTTATTTAATTGTATATGTCAGAGAGAGACGAAAACCGAAAATAGTAGTCTAGGATAACATAATTAATCAATGACGCATGAGACATCTTTCGCCGAAAATAGTATACCTAACCAGTGTAGTATAATAATGACAATTCATCGAAACCATCGTAACGAGTTAACAATTCAAATCAAATAATTCACTTCGATTATGTTAATAGCAGGAAAATGTGTGGAATTAAACCAGAATCTTAAAAACGGATCACTTTGTAACAACCCTGGCGGGGAAAGGATCCAGAGGTTGTTAGCAAATAATTATTTATAAAATAAGGAAATCGAACCTAAGTAACTCTATCTGCTACACCTAGGCCCTGCTGCATTGCTTCCCCATGGAGGCGTTTTCCTTATTGTATGTGTCTCTCTCAGAGCTATATAGGTAGTGTGCCAAAAGCATTTTTAAATAAAACCACTGGAGTTGGGTACTTACTTGAATTTAATGAATAAAATAAAATGAAACAATACAAAAATGAATAAAATAACAAAAATGAAAACTAACCGCGCATGTTTCCTAACTAAAGACAAGCCGATACCGTTCGCTAGCAAAAGGACAGACTTACCCCTGATCCCCGGGACAAGTCTAAATAATCCTATCCGGTGTCCAAGGAGGGAGGGAACTCGCGAGCCGAACCCTGTTAATATCCGCGAAGAACTAAACTTATTTTTCCCTATCAACTTAAAGTAACTTCCGCTTCTAACATTAATTCTCCCCCCTATTAAATTATATTGTTCACCAATCTTGAATATGCAGCTACCAAAGGTTATTGCTCTAAACGGCGATGTCCCCATTTTTGGTTCTTTTAGAAGCGCAAGCACTATTGCTGATTGATTAGCATTTGCCAATATGAACTTCGGGTAACGAACTCAATTGAACACGGTGTCAAGTTTCGTCTGGCTATTTGCTAGCGTTCGATTTGTTGCAATATAAAGGTATTGACCTGTCTTATGCACTAGCTACAATGAAATAATATTAATTCCTAAACGAAAAACCTTTCTACTTTTTATTTTACTACTTCTACTTTTATTTGGACCCATATTCATTAGAACTTTTTTACTTATTTGTATCCAAGGAACACGCCAGTAAAGGATCGGACAATCAAAACGGGACAGCCTGTATATAAAATCATCTTGACAAACAAATTTTGATGTTTCAAACATTAGAAGTAAATTTATAATGTTTAACCAGAAACGTTTCTGTTTATATATAAACTATAAATATCAATATGGGAATCAACTTGAACCAACAGCACCACATAAGTAAGAAATGCTCCCATAATCTAAAAATCAAACAATCATTATTTACATATTGTATAACTCTCAATTTATATTCTGTTAAACAAAACTAACCGTGGTAATTAATCTAAAATCAATATTAAACAAATCTTTTGCTGATATTTCAACACCAAGATGACAAATTGTTAAACTAAAACCTTTCAACTAAAATAATCAAATTTAATTCACATACCCATTTGCCTAAAAATATTTATGTTTTTACCTGTCGTCTAGTTAGAATATCCTGAGTAATTAATAATTGAAATATAACATTCCTCGTACGAATTAGCTAAAAATAGTTTGTATTGAATTGAACCTGTTTATAATAGGTAATAACTCACTTCTCTTTTACAATGTTCGTACACTCCCAAACAAAAAAACACACCAAAACTCGTAAATGAAATTGCAACGAATCCGGTGTATACAAAAGGGGTGAGAGTGCGGTTTATTAAAGGAAGAAGAACTCCGTACATTTCTATGACAAGTTGAAACATGTGCGCCAATATATTTATTATTACCAAAGAAGATATAGACTTATTATGTATCATTAAGTCTTCATGTATATCCAAGTAAAGATTTAATATTCTTTTTAAGTTTATATACTGCGGTAGTTTTCTCTCCGTACATTTTAATATATGGTTGTTTATAGATGATATTAAACTACCGTATAACCCAATTCCACAAGATGACTGTAAAAGAGCAATCGTCGGACCGACGTATAATATAATGTAAGTTAAAACGCTGTATATCAATTCCAAAATGTCTTTGTAAATTTCACGTTGCCATATTATCCCGACAATAAATCCTATGACTATATCCAAGATAAATAATATAACATACAATCGAAACTTTCTTTGTAAATTGAAAAAATTCACTTCAACTCCATATCTTATCAATATTCTTCTATTCCATTCTATATTATTCAGTAATTTCACAAATTTCTTCCTTAAAAATTGATTTCCAAGGATTAAATAAGCACATTGTGTAATACAAGTTACTGTATACATAGCCATTCCTATGTAAGCGAAATCGGAAACGTTTTTCATTAAATTAACGTATCCGACGTAATAAGAACAAATTGAAATAAAAAGAATCGCGTGAATTGGTAGGAAAAATACGTTGTAAATTATGGAGGATATTTTAAACTTTCTTGACGTGCGATTTAAGTAATAAGGAGCAAAACCAAAGTATCTCGAAAGGTAATATATTAAAGATATTGTTGAAAATGTATCTTCAGATGGTTTTGAACTCATTTTATGGATGAAACTAACACGTAATATTTAGTTAGATATTAATGACGTGCTTTAAATACACTGAAAGTAGGATACACATGATAATTTATGAAAATGAAAATGTGTAACTGTGAATTGGAAGTGTAATTAAAGTATTCGTGTCTGAATATATAATGAAATAATATTTTAGACGTTAAGATAGATATTAACGCAAATGTTCTTTGTTTGAAATATTATTAAATTCAACCAATTTCATATTTCAGCCAATTTTGAGCTGTTTTATTAAATTTAAATACTGCCAACATATTAATAGTTGATTGATTAAGGTTTAAAAGCTTTATACTTTAGAACAAAACTTGTTAAAAAGTTAACAAAAAAGATAGACTAATGTGAGTATTTATACATATACAGGGTTTTTTTTGTTTATTATCGCAATATAGTCGTGTTTGGTATCAAATTAAAGATTTTTAATGATCTTTAAGAATATGAAGATACTTTTAAAGATTTATGAATTAATAAATAGTTTACTTACTGATATCACCAAAACCATTTGCAAACACAAACGATTTCTTTACCGTTGAGTTACCAATCTTTCTCGAATCCGGTCCTGGAATATTTATAACTCCCAAACAAATCTTTTTAGTAAAAGATGTTATTACTCCTTTGCTTAAAATAAGAGGATTTAAAAGAACTTCATTTTTAGTTAAATTTAAACAAATTATTTGAAAATCTCCCGTTTTTTCTGTTCTTTTAGTATTTTACACCAAGATTCCATTTTTAACCACTTCAGTACGGCGCCTATCGGCCGCGAAACGTTGCCAACAACCGGCTTTCATCGTCCGTACGCTGGCACAGCCGTCGACTATAGTCGACGCTCGACTGTGTGGGGTCATCTGTGGCCGTCGACTATAGTCAACGCATCATAAAAATATGGCATAAGATAATTTATTAGAAAAAGAAAACGGAGTAATTGTCAATATTTTATTATTTGGTGTAATAGCGGGATAAGTCACGCAACAACACAAAAAACAATAAATAAGTACGTTTACTGATTAGTCAGAGTAGTAATTTTCATCTCCATCTGTGCTCGAGTAATCGTTTTCCATTGAAAGAGAATCACTTTGTAAAGTGTTATAAAATGCCATGTTACATTTTGGTATATACTCTGCAGCCAGGTGGATAACATTTTTAAATTTTGCATCCTTAAGGGACAACGGGGAATTATAACAGATAGTTTTTTCATTAAAGTTAGCGGTCTTTTTTGAATTTAGCACAGTAAATTTTTGCAACATTAGAGATCTACTAGCAGATGTAGTACATTCGATTGCATCAGAAAGTTCTGAATAGACAAAGAGTCGATAAGTAGTAACTGCAAATCTCTCTTTATCAGAATTTTTTGGGACCGGGAGTGAAAATTTCTTTAAGAGGGTACAAAAATCGTATTCTGATTAACAGTAATAACATGAAATTTCGTCGCACAAGTTCCAACTAATTTCTCGTATTCCTGGAGTAGATAAATACGTTCCACTGATCTATTTTTCTTTTCTATAATACCAAATAATCTGTCGCACGGCAAGAAGCTATGTCCAGGTTCAGGGAATCTATGTATTATAGACACCAATTTTTGTACTTTGCAGAGTCCTGCCAAGTAACGAACCATCGCATTGTTTTTGTTTTGTGCACAGCAGTTGTCCGAAAATATGTAGAGTTTCTTAACATTTGGACTCAATTTTTGGGTAATATATTCCACCCAATACTATATTTGGGTCTACAAAACTTATAACTTCATTAGCTCCTTTTTTTGCCAACTGTTTCATTGTACATATAAAAATGCGACGATTTGTTTTTTTGCAGAATAGATAAAAAAGTTATACACCCACAGTTGTCGTAGATAGAAGGCATCTGCAGAGGGCACTTTTGGTAGCTGTAAATTCTGCTGAAAATCAAAACAAATAACGTCAACTTCTTCATTTTCTTGGGCTTCCTTCGTTCGGTCTTTTAAATCTTTATAGAACTATTCGGATTTCTTCAAATGTAAATCTTTTTCAGCCTTTATAACACTTTGTTCTTCTTCGTCTAGAGTACTTTTTAACTTATTGTCTAGCAAGTCACATTTCTTACAAGTATCTGTCCTAGATCTACCAAAACTGTACTTGAAATTTTCTTTAAGATATCTAAAGTAGAAGTCGTATGTAATTAGGGGCTTCACATTTTCACCTTGTTGAAGATGTTCATAACAGTGATTTTCAAAAATTTTTAAATGAAGTTGGTGCATTATTTTAACATTTACATCTGGAGATAAATAAAACTTGTCGCTTTTTCTTCGGCCGTAGTGCGACTCCCATTTTGGAAAAGATTTTATGTGATCATTTACTTGCTGAACTATGTTTTCTGGAATAATATTTCGTCTGTTAGAATATTGTCCTCGTAAATCAAGCGGTGGAGTTACATTTGTAGATATATGCCTACATATACGCTCCAATCGTTTCTTTCCAATTCCGTGTAGCCGAACGAGGGTCATTTTACAGACTACTACTTCTGTAGCAGGCAACTTTATCTAAAATTTAAATTGAAACAATAAGCAAACATGTTGGTATGAAAACTAAAAAAATATCACACATTTGATCTAATATTACTTTATATTTGAATATATATACACGTTTCTTTGGATTTTGTTTGCGTGGCCGTGTTTCACTTTTAGGGGCAACAGAAATTAAACGCGCCAAATATGAGTCTTGCTTTTCTTGGTCTGCTAACGCATTAAATGCATCAAATATTTTCTTTCTGTTATCAACGGCAACTTTATTAAAACAGGTTTTTGCAGCCACATTCAATTCTCTGCTTTCTAGTTGGAACATCTTGCCCTCGAGTACCAACATAAGCCTCTCCTTTTGCTCGTTTTACTTTTCTAATATTTCTTTGCCACTTTTCTACGTTTCTTTTCTTCTTCCTTCCCCTACATATTTTACGATTTTTTTCTTCGCTTGAACAAGTCTCATTGCTGGAAGTACTGGTACGGTATTCACTCTAAGATTTCTGGGAAGACTCTGGCTCAGAATCGTCATCCATCACGCACACGCACAATACAAGCAATTACACTAATTCGTCAAATTAAAACACGTAAAAAACTCAATTAATTAACTACACTCGAATTCAAGTTGGGATGCGTTTAAATGTTGTGGTTTAATTTTATAAAACTCAATTTAAGTTTACATTTGATTTGATAAGTCATCATGACTTATCCCGTTCTTACACAAAATTTGGGACGGGGACGAGTCAAAGTAGCCAATAACTTTGTTATTTATGAAAGTACACCTCCCGTTTTTGCGCCAAAAGTTAAATAAAGTCTTGTAGAATGTTGTAAAACATATATCTCAATTTCGCAAAAATAGTGACTTATCCCGTTGTTGCACCAAGGTCCTCAATTGTAAGTATATTCCAAATTGTCGTTTTATCTTCGCAACTATCTCTACAAGTATTTCCTAATAATATTTTGTTTGGAACTTGCTTTTCCTAAAAAAATATCTTTCTTATGATAATATTAAGTAATTTAAAAACTTAAAAATGCTTACTAATTTTAAATAATCTACTAAACTATTAGCACAAGCTGATAAAATGATATCAGTAAAGCTACAACCAAATTTTATGCCACCATTAATGTATACAAACAAATGCCTTACTTGAATTTCATATTTAGTTGTAATACGGTACATACAAATTCCTTAATTTGTATCAGAATTTAATATAACCGCTGCACATAGGGATATTTAGCCGATCTAGCTGGCCAAAACTATTTACTTTAATAATTAATTGAGAAACTGTTTTTTTTTTCAATTTTTTGTCGTAGCTTGTAAAGACAGTTAGCTTGTTTATATGGACGTATAGCTTTGTAGAAACAATTTCCAACGATTTGGATTTTTTTGAACCAATCAAACTGTTTCATTTTGATCAAATGCAAAAAATGCTAAAGTTTGATTGGTTGAAACAATGACAAATCGTTAGAAATCGATTCTACGAACAAAGCCTATATTTATACAAGGTACACGCCACTATCTGTAATTTCTACACAGCTAGAAATTTTACCAAAATTGCTATAGAATTTTGAAGAAACGTACAGTATTCTACATCTTATACATTGATTTCTTTTAGCGCTAGAAACGCATCTCCGTCTTCCCGTCCTGTACAGTTTGGTTTGGATAGCATGGACGAAAGTTATCAAACCGGGCTCTCTGGTACTCTCCGTTATTCTCATCTTTGTCCTTGCACTACAAACTTCAGTCTCTCGCCGGCCAACCTGACCGCATTATAACTTTTGGCAATTCAAAAATGGCTGGTAACCAGTTTTTATTTTTCGAATGAAATTTATCAACTTTGTAACTAGAAGCCTCCAAAGTTTACAAGGAAACTTTCTATAAAGCCCAATTTTTTTGTCAAAATTAGGCAAATCTTATTCTTACATTTTATTAAAAATATGATTTCTGATTATCAACCTCAGATTTGAGGGACCTAAGATAAAAGATACAGATTATTACGGTAATTGATTAAACGAAATAACACGTTTTTATTCATTCAGGCTTTTAGTTACATCTACAATTTTTAAGGAAGGCGGATAAAGTCGGAAAAGGTTATTATTATTTCATAAAATAATATTATGTTGCTATCGATTTATGTTAAAAAACATACCGGGATGCACACTGATATATAACAAATTTGTTAATCTTTAAAAAAAATTGTTGGAAATATTTAATAAGTAACTCTGGTGGAGTAAATTGAAACATTAACACACCACAAGTATGATAAACTGACAAAAACATTGCAAGCAAATTCCTATATATCTGCTTCGTCCATTTTAATTACGAAAAGTTTTGAAAAGTAATTGCATATTACAAACTGTTACTTCAAAAATAAGCTGAAAAATAGTTTATGTGAAACACAAACATTTACATAAGTTAGGTGATCGAATGTCAATCATTCGATACGAAGCAAGTTACAGGTTCATAGCTGTACAACCGCTTCTTTTATTTAATATAATCATTAGAGAAGAGAATACGATAGTTTTTTCATTTAGATTTCACTATTTTGTAATTTGAATTCTGACCCGCTAGATTAGCTATATACCCCTATGTGCGCTGGTGGAGCGCAATCGTGTCAAAAAAATATACCGTATAACAATTTTTTCTCGCAACATAGCAAATTCCATAAGTTAGTACAGTGCAATAAGATCTCCTGATGTAAGACAAGGACTTAATGTATATTAGATTAATCGTAATAATTGTCGTTACTATGGTTATGTATTTGTAACTAAATTTACATTCTGTCGAATTTTTCTTCGAATACTGACGACTAGTGCGATGTTGTACATTCTGCAAGAGAAAATATGTTTTGCGAAACGATGATGGAACGTACAAACGAAAATCTAAATTTCTTGACTAATATTTATTTTACGGACGAATCGACGTTTACATTATTAGGAAGGCACAATCCTGCTGTTATTAAATTTTGGAGTAGAGAGAATCCACGTCATCGAATGGATTTCCGGACTCAATATCCAACAAAGCTGAACGTGTGGGCTGGTGTCCTTGGAGATCATATTGTTGGACCTTTCTTTATTGAGGGCAATTTGAATGAACGTAGGTGTTATGTATTGAAGTAAATACAACACGAGTTTATCCTCTTAAACTATTTATTGGGTCTACTAACGCTACTAACAAGCCACTCATTAACAAGCCCTTATTCCTACACCGTCATCTTATATCCTCCGCGTTACCAACCTCACATCTCTAAATCCCTATATAACATTCTTCCCCTTAAGATTAACAATCTATAGGTAATTTACAAATCTAGTTTTTCAGGTTTCTTTATTGTTCTAGTGCTACGTCTTAATAATGGGGTTGGAGTCGTTGGGTGACTGTTAGGAAGGGTGGTATTGGATTCGTTGGAAATAGAAGGAGTTTCATTGCACTTTTCCTGACCTACTTCCTCCACAGTATTCTTTTCCACCTTCTCTGTATCTTTATCACTCTCTTCGTTAACTTCGTTATACTTAGGTATGATTTTTGGAAACTCTGTTATTGGAATTCCCTTGTCCTTTAAAAAAGACTTACGTTCCACCGCCTTAATGTTTTCCGCATGAACGTAACGATCTTCTCCATCAACATTCACTAGATATGTAAGAGAACTTATTACTTCTGTAACCTTCCCTCTTTTCCAAATGTTTTCATTATTTCTCTTACTGTAAACCATCACTTCTTGTCCCTTGTAATATTTTGAAATTTCCTGTGTCTTGGGTTTTTCTTTTCCTTTCCTCAATTCTGCCAGTCCCAACAAATCTAGACGAGTTTTAGGAATCTTTTTCAGTAACATCTCCGCTGGACTAAACCCTGTTACTGTGGACGGTGTAATCCGATACTTCAAGAGGAAATTATCCAACCACATCTGAAGTGTCTTCTTATTAATTTCCTTTGTGGATTCTAAAAACTTCTTTAACGCAGTCTTGGCTGTTTGGACATGCCTATCGGCTGAACCGTTCGATCTCGGGTGCAGAGGAGGTGTAAAGGTACACTTGATTCCATTATTAGTACAAAACTGCTTATACTGTTGTCCATTAAATGGGGGACCGTTATCGCTGACAATTTCGTCAGGAATACCAAATATGGTGAATAATCCTCTGAGGTGTTTTATGCACTCCTCTGAATTAGTTGAACTGACCATTTTTATCTCCAACCACTTGCTATAAGTGTCAACTATCATTAAGAAATAAAATCCCTGTTTTTCAAAGTAATCCGTATGTAACCTCGAACAACTTCTTGTTGCTCTTGGCCACGATGTTTCAACTTCTCTTTGTCGATTTGCATATATCCAGCATATCTTGCAATCTCCCACATAGGCTTCAATATCAGGATCTATTCCTGGCCACCAGTAGTAACTCCTGGCCAGCATCTTCATACGTACCATTCCTATGTGTTGATCGTGCAACATCTCAAGGATATCACATCTAAGTTGATACAGAATAACAATTCTATTTCTATAAAGTAAACATCCCCTATCTATCGAAAAGTCTAATCTCTTAAGGAAATATCCCTTCAAGGTTTCGTTATTGACCTGGCTTGGCCATCCTTTTCTGGTATAATCCATCACTTGAACCAATAATTTGTCATGTTTGGTTTTTTCGATTAAGTCCTCGGCTGACAATGGTGACTCTATCCAATCCAGGATTCCATGAATAGTAGTTTCTACTTCCGTCGCTTCAGGCAAAGGCAATCTCGATAAAGCATCCGCATTACCTAACTTTTCCCCCTTTTTATACCTGATTTTATATTGGTACGCTGATAAAATTACAGCCCACCTTTGTAGTCTGGAAACTACAATAGTTGGAATTTTCTTATCTTGACCCAGGATAAACTCCAAAGGTTTATGGTCTGTAAAGATCGTGAATTGTCTACCATAAATAAATTTATGAAATTTCTTCAAGGCAAATATTATTGCTAAAGCCTCTCGTTCAATTTGTGAGTAGTTTTTCTCAGCAGAATTAAACGTTGATGAAACAAACATTATAGGCATCTCCTTCCCTTTCACTATACGGCTCAGTACTGCCCACAAGCATACTGAGATGCATCGGTACTGATGATCAATTCCAGTTCAGGCGAATAATGTACCAACAAGGTTCTATCAGCTAAGATTTGTTTGCTTTTCTGAAACGCTTGTTCGCAGTGCTCTGTCCATTCAAATTCGTTATTCTTCTTCTCCAATTGGTATAATGGCTGTAAAATATCAGATGCCATAGGAATAAATTTATTATAGTAGTTTACGACTCCTAAATAAGATCTTAACTGTGTAATATTTTCAGGTCTAGGAGCTTATTGAATAGCTTTAACTTTCGTTTTCAGGGGTTTAATTCCGGATTTCGACAGTTCGAATCCTAAGAATTCTATGGTGGGTTGATTAAAAATACATTTATTGATATTTACCTTGATGTTATGAGTCTTCAATCGTTCAAGGACTGCCCGAACATTTTGCATACAATCTCTAGCTGTTTTACCTGATATAACGATGTCGTCCAAGTAACAAGCACACCACTCCAGTCCATTCAGAACCTTCTCCATGAGTCCCTGGAATAGCGCAGGAGCACTTGCAATACCAAATGGTAAACGCCTGTATCGGTACAATCCTTTGTGGGTGTTGATTGTTAAAATTTCTCGACACTCTTCTTTAATATTACACTGCAGATATGCGTTGGATAAATCCAAGACAGTGAAATATTCTCCCCCGGCCACCTTCTGTACACCTCTTCTACACGGGGTAGAGGATATTGTTCGACCTGTAGACATGGATTGACAGTCGTCTTGAAATCCGCACAAATTCGTATTTTCCCGTTTTTCTTATTTACGACCACGATTGGACTTGCCCATTCGCTGTACGAAACTTTCTCGATAACGCCTGTTCGAATGAGTTCTTCCAGTTCCGCTTCTACCTTTGGTCTTTGTGCATAAGGTAAAGTATAAGGACGCTGGAACACGGGAATACTGTGGTCTTTTAAACGCAAACGTAACTCAAATCCTACTATTGGTTTAGTTCTTTGGTCATCAAATACCGTGGGAAACATCTCCTGTAAATCACACTTCCTTTTAAAATCATCATTATTACAAACATTGTTTACACTAAAAAGTTGTTTACATTCAGGAAATAGAATATTAAGCCATTTTCGCCCTAATAAAGCTAACTTAGGATTATTAACTTTCACGATATAAAGTGGTAATTTGAAATGGTTATTTCTAACAATAACATCTACATTAACTACGCCTAACATTTCTAATCTACTACCTGAAACGGATAATAATTTTACTTTCGACTCATACAACGATAATTTTGACAAATGTAACTTATACAGACTAGACGAAATGATTGAAACTGCACTCCCTGTATCGACTTCAAAGTCTATTTTCTGTCCTTCCACCTTTAGATTGAGTCGTAATGTTTCGTCCACCTTAAGTACAGTGTTCACACTTCCTATTACCACTGAATTGGTTTGCACCTCATGTACTTCTTCGTCCGATGTATTTTCCGGTTGCTCCTCTTCTTCTTGTACGGCTCGTACATGTTTCTTACTTCTACACATTTTAGCTATGTGACCAAACTTTTGGCATTTGTAACACTTATAATGATTGGCTGGACACTCCCCTTCATGACTTCTACCACATTTTGGACAGTTTTCACCTTTCTTCTTATTAGCCTTCTTGATACCAACATTCTTGTGATCGAGCTTCACTGGAAACGCTTTCCATGGTTAACGCCTTTGAACATGCGTCACTAAACGTTAACTTTTCTTCGGACAACAATTTCTTTTGGATACTTTCATCCGTTAGCCCACACACGAACTTGTCTCGAAGTGCTCTATCTAGATACGCTCCAAACTCACAATGAATAGCTTGTCTTTTTAATGAAAGAATATATTCAGCAATTGTTTTCTCACCTTGGTTTATTTGATAAAACTTCGACGTCTCGGCTATGATTATTTTCTTTGGTGCCATGCACTTACGTAAAATACCTTTCAGTTCTTCGTATGTCTTATCTGCCGGTTTCTCTGGAGCAGTTAGATTCTTAAAATTTTGATACACCTCACCTCCGATCAACGTGCAAAATACCGCCACCCGACGCGCTTCCTTAACGTCGTTGCACTCAAATAAATGGTCCATTCGCTCTATGTAACTTTCGAAGTCGCCATCCATAGTCAGCGGTTCAATGTTACCGATCAGCGCCATAATTATTGCTTTTTGTACCCACGTACACAAGGAATATAACCTCAACTTCAACTGCGTGATCGCTCCAATTTTTACGTTGATACACAACCTGGCCCGTTTCTTTTTTAGGTTAACGTCTTCACACAATCCCGTATCCCGTATTCGTCGCCACTGTTATGTATTGAAGTAAATACAACACGAGTTTATCCTCTTAAACTATTTATTGGGTCTACTAACGCTACTAACAAGCCACTCATTAACAAGCCCTTATTCCTACGCCGTCATCTTATATCCTCCGCGTTACCAACCTCACATCTCTAAATCCCTATATAACAGTAGGTATTTGAATCTCCTTTGGGAGCAAATCACTCTAGCTTTGATGCAACTTCCGGGAATCGACTTAAACCAAATATGGTATCAGCAGGATGGCTGTCCTGCGCACGATATGGCTGATGTGCGGCAATTTTTAAATATCACTTTTTCAAATGGTGTGATTGGTAGAGGAGGCAACATCAGATGGGCAGCCAGGTCACCCGATTTAGCTGTTATGGACTTGTTCGTTTGGCCATACGTAAAACAGAAACTGTACAACCACGTAAGAGCTGAAGATTTGGAACATCTTCGTCAAAGGATTATAAATGTGTTTGGAAGTAATACGCCTGTTATGCTTCATAACGTAAGAAGGAACTTCTACGACAGATTATGTTACTGTTTACCAGTGCTAGGATCTGGATTTGAACGCTTATTATAATTTACTTGAGATGCCTCAAGTAATTTACAATAAGTACACATTTTCATTTGTACGATTGTACGAGTTATTTACTGTTAATTTTGTCGTTTCTTATAATAAAGTACCCTTTGTATGAAGTTTGTATTTATTTATTAAATTTAACTCGTGTTCTTGCAACAACCTTAACAATTTGTACAGTGTGCATTTCAGTAACAATTTTTTAACAGTTTTATTAACCGATATGTCAGGCAATCTGTCAAAAGCATAACTTGTGCTTTTGATCTGGCATTGTGTAGACATAGTAACAACGATTATTACGATTGGACTACTATACAGGGTGTCCTGGAAAATGTGGGAAATCTCTTGGATTCTAATAGAACACTAAAAAATATGATTACAAGTTCCCATAATTTTTTTTCCTAGCGGCCTTCCCCGCGGAGATACGGCCTTCTAAAGGAAGCCACTGGAAAACAATTTTTCTTGAATAAATTTTAAAGTACTTAATTTAATTTAATGAAAATTTAATATGATAAAGAGTAGTAAGGACCTCTTAAAAAAATTACCTTAAAACGTAATTAGTCTCTTTAGTTTACCAGGGGCGTACTAGGTCATGCATTTTAATGCTTACATTTTTAACACCCTGCATGGTAAGGAGTTAAAAAAATAAATTTAGATACCTTGAATATTTAGCTAAAGAAAAGGTACTCTTATTTAGTGTCGATAAAATGAACCGTTTTCTAGAAAAAAATTGTAAAAGAAATCTTCAAGATTAAAAATTTATTAATATTTCGTATTAATAGTAACGTTAGTAAAAACAGCCCTAAATTTTTTGTCTGCAACACCAGTATTAAAAAAGCGCTGTTTTTACAAACGTTACTATGGTAACGTTACTATTAATACGAAATATTAATAAATTTTTAATCTTGAAGATTTCTTTTACAATTTCTTTCTCGAAAACCGTTCATTTTATAGACACTGAATAAGAGTACCTTTCCTTTAGAAACTTTTACTTTAAAATTTATTTAAAAAAATTGTTTTCCAGTGGCTTCTTTTAGGAGGTCGTATCTCCGAGGGGAGGGCCGCTAGGAAAAAAAAATATGGGAACTTGTAATCATATTTTTTAATGTTCTATCAGAATCCAAGAGATTTCCCACATTTTCCAGGACACCCTGTATAAGTTATCTTTGTCCTACTTAAAGAAATCCTAATGTACTGTATTAACTTGTGGACTTTGCTATGTTGCGAGAAAAAATTGTCAAACGTAAAGAATTATGAAAAATATTTTTTTTCTCTGAAACTAAAAGTGATAGAAAAGAATGTTTCAAACAAAATTATCTTTAAATTAACCAACCTAACGAAAAATAAATATTACGTTCAAATAAAATAATTCCTTGACCCTTTCTGATATAACCGGAAGTCATGATGATTGAAAATGTAGTTTAGTATGTACTAAATCTATGTATAAAATTTCAAACTCATCGGATTTGTAGTTTCCGAGATTTTCGACCAGTGCACTTCGGTGGGACACCTGTATATCGGTCATTTGCGACAAGATCGTCATAAATCAAAATTCGGGTTTTTCGAAATTTTTGTCCCTTTGTAATTAAGATTTATGTTAAATTCTTCCTATAAGAACGAAATTTGCAAAGTTCCTTTAATAACAACGAGAAGTGCAAATTGCGTTTTACAATTAGTTCTATCTTACGTTCGCGTACCGTTTACTGCAATATTGGCTTATTTTGTTATTGGACATTTTTTTTGAAAATATAGCTTAAATTTTATGTTAATATATTTCTGTTATAATGGCTTATTGTGTGTTAAACCGTTCTTGTTTGAAGTAGCAACGGAGAATGTGAAGTAGTATTTTTTTTTATATGACGTTATTCTCGCAAAATTTAAAATGGTGTTTTAGGTTATTTAGGATGATGACGTTATTGTACTAGAAATATTTCGTTAGTGCATTTTAAAAAACGACAAATTTATAATTATGCCCTTCTTTCAGTTACATCAAAACAAAATGATGTAGGAAAATTATCATTATTTTTTGTATGGCATTCTTTATGGTAACACAAACTAACTTTTCTGATCTCCTAGGTAGATAATTAGCCAAAATACTTTTTTTAACTTAATTTTTTACTATTGTTGGAAAAAATAGATAGCCGTGGTATTCGATCTATCACACATAAGTTTTTAATTAAAGGGGATACCCAAAACGAAGGCGATTCTGTGCATTCTCTCATAGAGAGGCAGGTTAAAAGACAATTAAAAAGTGGACTTATTTATACGCCCGATGCATTTATCACGGCCATTAGATCGGCAAGAAAAAAGGGCAGCCCTTCCATGTTCAAGAAATGTGCTATGACGATTTTGTTGATTGAAAAGATGCTTGTTCTCAAATGGGTCTAAATGTGAATAACAATGAGGACAATGAGTCCGTAAAGTTATCAGATGTCAAAATTTTTAAACTAGAAATATTATAAGATTCACGTTGTTCTTTCGACACGGTCAAATTTGTATAGCTAACGTATTTTATAATATACTATTCAAAATTCAGTCCAATTTGTTAATTCATGTGTTGATTTTCTTGGATATTTCGGCTCAGACGATGGCGTGAGCCGAAACATGTTAGACGTAATAAATTATACAAAAACCAGTAAAAGTACAGCTTTTCTTTATTAATCACGGATTCAAATATTAACTGATAGAAAAGATGGATAAAAAAACTAACTTCTTCCCATTAGAAATATTATCTCCACGGATTTTATATTACAAACAGTCTTATAGCGACGAAACGTTAAAAAACACTAATAATAAAAAGAAAACAATCTACAGAAATAGTCGGGTAATTCTCACAAAACGTTAAATTTTAATGTCATTGATCAAAATAAATTAAATAAAAGATATTATCATAAAAACAGAATTGTCACAATTTACTACACACCAATGACTATTAAGTCCATTTGATTTTGTATTTAATATTAAAATGTTAGAAAAGAAAAATGAAGTTTTACCTGTAAAATATCATTAGAGTGGATGTCCCTAACGCTACTTTATAATACAACACTTATTGTTTTCCCTAGTAAAAATTTTGTAAATATCTTATAATTACATATATGCTTAGCTTAAGCATGTACAGTTATAGTAGTATTAATTTCATATTTTCAAATTTTCAATAAAATAACTTTGAACTTCTGTCCGTGATTTCTTCCATCATTAGAGTGGAAAGAATTGAACATCTAATATACAGAGAATATTTTGTTTTTTCTAGTTGGCACAAATTACATTCTAATTTGATGCCGCTTGACTTTTATTTTATGTTGACAGATTTGATTTTGACAGTTAATCAGTGATAATTAAAGGGTGAAGTTGTGTTGCTAGACAGGTAAGTACATCAATGCAGTAACATTAGAGTGGGTTTAACCGTTTGAGTCCCAAGCAGCGCGATCGCGCTGTTCAGATTTTATGTCGAGAAAATCCAGTATACGTATACCAGCAACGTATATGAAAGCGCGATCGCGCTGCTTGGGATTTTTCGACAATGTTTTTTCAAAACCGTCTGGGACTCAAACGGTTAATAAAATCTTTAGGTGTACAAGGAACTAAGACATTATAAGATGAAATCGTGACGTAAATTGTGCGGTACATTCAAGTATATTTGATTCAAAAAAGCTTAATTAGTTTACGAATTAAAAAGTATTTTAAATTAAAATATCATTAGCGTGGATTTTATTTTTATTGTTTTTAACAAAGTTTCATCCATACTAATGATAAAAATCCAATCTAATGATTTATATTTTGCTTTTGTTAATAAGGAACATGACCAGAACAAAAAAATTTTCAAGCGAAGAAATTCGAAAGAGAAAGCGTGAGTGTGAAAAGAGAAGACGTGAAAAAATAAAAAACAATCCTGAAAGAAAAAAAATCGAACAGATAAAAAAGCATGAATTATACAAGAACGCAAAGAAAAAGGGAATAGTTAAGTCTATAAAAGATTTATCAAATCGTGAAAAACGTGTTCAGAGAAAGAAATGGAAAGAAAATTCTAAGCGATACAGAGAAAAAAGACAAGCTTTGAAAAACTTACGAAAAAATACGCCACCTACCAGTTCAGATACAGGCACATCAGATGAACTAGAATTTTTGTGTGTAAATTACAGCAAGCTATGTTGAAAATCCACATTGATGTAATTGATGTAGACGATATTGAAAAAGTTGACAAAGAGCTTCCTAAAACTATAAAAAGTGCTAAAGGACTGATGCAAACTCACCAAATAACATGGTCCAGAAAAAGGAAGTAAATTTTTCTAAATAAGCTCAGTTGTTTCCATTGTGAATTTGGTACAGAATGTGTACATGGGAATACGTATACTAATATAAGTATGTTGTCAGTTAAAAATTGCTAAAAAAATTCTAATAAACAAACTTTGTAATTAATAAATAAATGTTGTTATAAAAATGAAATTTAAAATAAAACTTTCTTATTAATAAACTATTTTTTTAAATCAAATAAGCATTTTATATAATTACCTTAAGATAATCATTAGAGTGGATCGCTCGTCATTAGAATGGATTCGAAGTTTTGAAAAACCCACAAAAACAAAAAATTTAGCGCGTTAAACCACCAGCTAAGGATTAGTACACCTTCCACTTCACATAGTACTTTTTTCATAATTTCTAGTTGACTTTGAAATTCAAATATATTTTCGCTCCACATTTTAACGTTTCATGAGAACGACCCAGTCCTTAAAAAAGTTTATGATCGTAAACCTGGAATTCCTGAGATAAAAATAGAGCGGATTTATTGCACTTATTAAACAAAAATCTCATACCTAAATATTATGCACCATTCTGTAATTCAATATAAACTCTTCAAATTAATGATTTGTTTTCAAAATGTTTTTTGTTGTTGGTATGGATTATTTTTTAATTCTCTGCATTCAAAACAATGTGTATTTCAGGGACAGTTGTAGTATCAATACACACATTTTTTACTGAAATGCATAAAATACCACGTTTGGCAATAAAAATATTTTTCTTAACTAACTCATGGTTTTTCATTAACAACCTAGATTCAACTTATTAGTATAAAAAATATAAATAAAAGTAAGAACGACATAACACCTACTAAAAACTAAATCGTTTGAATTAAAAGACTTGTCACTAACTATCAACAATAACGTTATTTTTCCAATAGTTTCCAACATGCATTTTATATTTTGCAGAAAGAACGACAAAACTCAAAAGAATTTAATTTTTTAAGGTAAAACATGTAAAAAAACTATGTAAAACTTTAGCGTTTATTGGATTTCAATATACTTATATACCTGCTTTACTAATATGTTGTAGAGAACCACATTAATTTTTACAAAACATTATTAATTAATAAGTAAACTTTAAATTGATTTTTCTCAAAACTTGGTTTTTTGATTGACGACACCCTTGTCGCAAATGAGCGATATCTTTCTGTCATTCATTTACATCGCCGTTCCGTAACAACATCGACGTAACTGCAATTTTTTGATAAAATGAGTTAAGGCCATCAATGTATCCAAAAATGCTTGTTTGTGTGCTGAAGAAACGCCGTAAGTGTAATAACACTTTTGACCGCTAGATGACAGTTACGTCTCCTTTGAAATTTTGACAGTTGTATTAGTGTTTTGTAAGAACAAGGGCGTATCCATGGTCAGTAGAGTAATGTTTATAAGGTTGTCCAACTCCCTATCCTTCCTATATTGCAAACAAAATTTCCCCTCACATACCCAAGTTCTCGATTATGTGACGTCATCATTGTCCTAGCCGTCCGCAATATACGCGTTGTTTGTAAATTTCACGTTATTATTTTACGCGAAGCCTTTAAAGTACTAAATGGGAATTTGGAAGAGGAATTAAAAAAAAAATGTAGGGGAAGATATTAACCATAGAAAAAAATTGTATAAAAAAATTATTCCATATTCTCCTGAGAATTTTCATCACATAATTAAAATTTATGTTAAACAAACGCTATTTATTAGAATAAATTCTTTAAATAAAAAATATGAGAATTTAAAAAAAGTTAACATTTTAAAAGAAAAATTTTAAGTATAAAGAAAAAACTTAAAAAATTCACCCAATAAAAATCATTTTTTAATAGTAAATTATTATTATTTTCAAAATGTGTAAAATTTCCTTTTTATTATATTTTGTTGTAGGAATTATTAGTAAAAATTTCATCTCGCCGAACATACGTGAGTTGGACAACCTTATACCCAAGGTCAGTAGAGTAATGGTATAAGGTTGTTCAACTCGAGCGGCGCCTTGTTTGAGGGGGAGAGAGGCGGGCGTGACGTCACATACCGGGTGTCCCAACGGTCTGAAAAAGCTCCATAACTTGTTTATTATTGGGGATATTGTTTTCTTTTTTTTAAGTTATAAATGCGATACTGCTGCACATTTTTAAAATATTGCCATTTATATACAGGTGTCCCACTAGTAGATATACACCAAAGTTATGATTTTTTAAATGGAATGTACCTGTTTTGATTTAATATTTGGATTCTATGGTACAATACAATTATCTTTTATAGAGATCGCTTTTACCTAAACTGTTGGCAAGTTGGGTTTATGGCACTTTTTGCCTTGTCTGTTAATTGTGATTTTTTTACCTCTATTTTTGTTTTTCTCTATGCCCTTTACTTTTTTTGTTATTGTTTGTTAACGTTTTAAAATTTCACTTACTTTAGATAACAAAATTGGCAAAAGACCACTCGATGTTTATTGTTTTAAGGAGCAATGTTTTCGAAATTTAGTTATTTTAGAATAGCAACTTGGATATTTCATTCGACTATATGAACCTTATTATTATTGCATGTCAGAATGGCTTTTGGCCAACATAACAATAAATATTGGTTGCCATTTAAAAAACATGGTTTTTCGACATTTTTAATTAATCATGTACAAAAAAATGCAGTAGGTAAATGTGACTAATTGTAAGTAGGTTGTTGAGTAAACATTTAAAAAATGCAACAAACAGTCAGCAATCAAACGGCGTTAATTGCTTTTAAGTTAAGCCAAGAATTTGGAATATAAAAATTTTTTAACAGACAAAGCAAAAAGTGCCATAAACCCAACTTGCTAACAGTTTAGGTAGAAGCGACCTCTATAAAAGATAATTGTATTGTACCATAGAATCCAAACATTAAATCAAAACAGGTACATTCCATTTAAAAAATCATAACTTTGGTGTATATCTACTAGTGGGACACCTGTATATAAATGGCAATATTTTAAAAATGTGCAGCAGTATCGCATTTATAACCTAAGAAAAAAAAGAAAACAATATCCCCAATAACAAACAAGCTATGGAGCTTTTTCGGATCGTTGGGACACCCGGTATGTCCGGCGAGATGAAATTTTTACTAAAAATTCTTACAACAAAGTATAATAAAAAGGAAATTTTACACATTTTGAAAATAATAATGTTATTGATAAAAATTGATTTTTATTGGGTGAATTTTTAAGTTTTTTCTTTATATTAAAAATTTTCTTTTAAAATGTTGACTTTTTTAAATTCTCATATTTTTTACTTAAAAAAATTATTCTAATAGGGTGGATCAGCCAGTAATAGACCAATACCCACTAATTGGCCAAACATCTTTGAAAAATCGGAAATAAGGTTAATTTTTACCTTCTTATGGCTTTTGGAGACTTGGTATAATGGTTGATCCCTTCACTAATAGGGAGTGCCACTTGAATTTTGCCTTTTCCGCGATCAGGTGTTTGACAACTGATATAATTCTCAAATACGGTGTTGAAGTGCTAAAGTGTGTTTTTTTAATAAGCAAGGTGAGTGCGCATGTATACTTATGAGTCATAAGTTATGACGAATTTGATTGGCAGAACTAGTGTGCAGTGGTGCGCACCAGTTGAGTGCAAAATGTGACATATGTCACACTAGCTTAGTGTTAAAAAGGGCAAATTCAACAGAACGCGATGAAATCAAACGTAATCATAACATCATCACTTGTAAGTGTGTTCAAGGCTTGATGATGTTTAAAATGTTTAATAAACTACAATAATAAAATGTAATAGAACACAACGAAACAACCAATTGAATACGCCATTAAATTTGCAGTTACCCCAAATTCTAGGGAGTAATACGTATTTATTATGGGTTTGGTGACCGCTAAATACATGGAATTAAGGATTTTCCTATGTATATAATTTATACCTCACATTTCTATAGAAAAAACGAAGTGGTCAATTAGTGCTGCGGATTATACTTTCAGATTCCAGTAATTGTTCACCCTGGTCAACCTGGTTCACCCACTTTTTCGGCAGCAATCAATTAGTTGTTAAATACAGATAGAATCTTGTTTGATAAAAGCATTGTATTTTAACCGTTTCCAGTATTTGACCACACAAAACAGAGTGGTTAATTACTGGTTGAGAAAGGTGGTTAATAATTGTCATACAGTTAACCAAAAACGTTCAAACCAACGTATCAGTGCATCTTTTATAGATCACATTTTCTGGCCAGAAGAATCACCTGAGAAAAAAAATACCACAAGAAAAACCGAAAGACTTCCTTACGCCGCAACATCCTCAAGGTGGCTTCAATTTCATGAAGAAAAAGAAAGGCTTAAAATAAAAAAAGGAAATGCAAAAAAGGAAAAGGCTCTATTAAAGGAAAGAAAGAAACAAGAAAATCTCAAAAATGTAACAAATAAAAAAAAAATATAAACAATAAAACTTAAGAATAAAAAGCGCATAATAGAGGAATCTGACAGTGAAGAATGCGAAGAATGGGAAGAAAGTGGATCCAGTCTAGATGTTTCTGACCAAGGGTTTTCAAACCACAATGACAATCAGACAATAAGAACAAAAACTGGGATAAATACGATTAGAGCTAAGGGAGATTTTTACTTAGTTAGCTTTCCAGGAAAAAAGGTTGTACATAAATTAGTTTGCTCTGCGAAAAACATTATTAACACCAATGAACTGGAGGTGCACGCATTTTCGCCAATTGCAGGTAATATGACAACATTTAAAATAATTGAAAATGATATTAGTACAGTCACACAAGATCAACTTATTTGTAAACTGGAACAACCCCAAATTATTAGGTCGGGTAACAGAATTAAGCATAGATTTTCTAAAGAAATATTGTGAACATTATATTTTCTTCCTATCTTTGAACGATGATAATGAAAATATTGTTGTCATAAAAAATAGGTAATTACCAGTATTTTGTCATTAAGGTTTACTATTTTAGTTTTTCTATTGTTTGAGGTATCGTAATATGGGGTTATTAGAAACACCAAGGGTAAATAGAAATACACATTCAAAACTAGTTTAAAAAATCTGTAACACTCTCAGGAGTTTTCGAACGAAGGAAAAGACAAAGAGAACCTGTAATTATTATTATTATTCTTTAATTTCGAATATTTGTTTCTATTTACCCTTGGTCTTTCTAATAAATAATTTTGCGGTACTTAGTATGTTACATTCCCGTTTTTCTATAAATAAAAAGTACTAGATACAAGAAAGAGAACTTTTATTCCTTTTGCAAATGTTGGTCAATTACTGGTGAAAGCTGTGGTCAACTATGAAGTTGCTTATGGTCAATTACTAGACATTTTCCATTTTTTTTTAAATCTTTTCTTTTATCACCCGGCAAAACCCTTTTAATTCTGCTTAAATGAGGTTTTTCTCATAATTAAAATACTCCCCTTATTGCTAGTAAGGTTTAATTTGAGGTAAAACTATTAACAAAAGAGTTGTAGTTTTTCAATTTCAACAATTTGCTTATCTGGTCAATTATTGGTTCGTACACCCTAAGTAGCCTTTGTTTAATATAAATTTTAATTATGTGATGAAAATTCTCCGGAAAATGTGGAATAATTTTTTTATACAATTTTTTTATTATTTTTTTTTCAGTGGTTAATATTTTCACCTAAATATTTTTAAAATTTGACCAACAGCAAATTACCATTTATATGCTAATATTTTTAACACTGAATTTAATATTGGCTTCTTCAGTACACGGAAAGATCGGAGTAATCTTTGTGAACATACAAGAACTCATCAGAAAACGAAAAGAAAAATTTAGAAGATAAGTATCAAGAACTCCTAAACGAAAAAATTTTGAGCCATGAAGAAAAAGAAAAAGACAAGATTAGAGCAAAGAATATAGAAATTGCTTTAGCTCTTTACGATTTGCAGGCAGTATTGCCTGCACCTGTTGGCCAGACACCGGCGTTTTTCTATAAATCCAGTTTAAATTGCTACAATTTTACAGTAAATTTCCGTAGCTTTAGAAAATATCTTTTTAAAATACACTTTACATTGTTTTAGACAACAGAAATTACAAACGACAAAGCCAAATCCTTTTTGTAGCATGAAGGTCTTGAGAATCGAGGTGCTATAGAAATTGGATCCTGTGTTTTAATTTACTTAGAAGAAGTTTAAAAAATTCGGCCAGGTGCAGACAAGTGTTCCTTTTTGATAATTGCGGAAGCCAACAAAAAGGTAGGTACGTCGTTGTATATTAACATCTATTTTAATAAAAAGCTGCTATAATAATTTATTTGTTGTTAGGTTTTTGATTGCAGCATATTTATATGCCATGGAACACTTTCATATAAATTACACATAAATATCTGATTCCAGGACATACACAAAACGAAGGTGATGCTATCCATAGTATAATTGAAAGATCCATAAGAAAACCAAACAAGTCAGGACCCATCTATATACCTGATCAGTATATCTCCATTATTCGAAATTCAAAAAAGGGAAATCCTATAGAGGCCAGAGAAATGAGTTGTCAGGATTTTTTTTGACTTAAAATCCTTATTTAATGGCATGGGATTACACTTAACTAGAAATACCCACGGTGACGGTTTCAAAATAAACGATATTAAAGTTATACAGTTTGAAAAAAGAAGTGAGTCATATGGATATAAAAAAAGTTACAAAGATAACGAATGGAGCTCCATTAATTTTAGGCCGAATAAAAGACGGTCAAAGCAGGATTACAAAAATACCAAAATTAAAAAAGGTTTTCAAAAGAAATTTCCACTATCCGAAAACAAGAAGGAAGATCTAAAAAATTTAATGGAAACTAACATAATTCCTGAATTTTATAGACATTTTTTTGAGTCTGTTATAAATTAAAGTATTAATTTAAATTACTTTAGAAATATAATTTAATTTTTTTCTAGTAAATTTAAATAACCGGCGTAAATGTTTTATTTCGTTGTATGTCTTAGGGAAAAAAGACGTATCTACAAAATCTAATACATCTTTAATCCTAAACAAGAATCTGTATATTGCGTTTTAAACTACTCACTAAACATTAACAATACCAGAAAGGCCATTAGTATCAATAAATTGGTACTTTTTTAAGAGATAATTCGCGTTGATTTTAATTGTTTTTTCCTTCTCCTGCATTTTTTTTTATTTTGCAGTTATGTCGATTTTCTTCTGGAACGACGATATTATAAACAAAAACCAACAGTATCGAAATTGCATTTAATTGAATGTTAATTTTTAAGTATTAATTTGAGTAGTTCAAATTTGAATATTTGAGCGGTGTTTCCTCATTAATAACGTTTCGTCATTAATGACAACTAAGATGGCCACTATTCGAAGCGTCTGTGCATCCTCTACCCTTCATTCTTTCTCTCTTACTCCAGTTACGCCCAGTGAAGTACGTGAAGCCTTGCTTTACTCTAGGTCTCAGTCTCTGGGTGCGGATGGTATAGGCATCCAGTTGCTCTTACAAATTTTAGATGCGGTTATTCTTCCGTTAACTAACATTTATAATTCCTCTTTTAAGCTATCTGAGTTTTCCTCTGGCTGGAATCTTTTTCATGTTGTCCCTACACCTAAACTGAAATCCCCATCACACCTTAGTGATTTTCGTCCTATATTCATATTATCTGTATTATCAGAAGCCCTGGAGCGGTTAGTTTACCCGCAAATGCAAAGGTATATTGAGGAACATAACTTGATCAGTGAATTTCAATCTGGTTTTCATAGGGGACACAGCACGGTGACGGCGCTTATAAAAATAACAGATGATATAAAGTACGCTTGTGACCACTACCGCATTACCCTCCTAGTATTGCTTGACTTCAGTAACGCGTTTGACTCAGTGGATCATAGCACCTTGCTCTCTGTGCTGTCTGTTATTGGATTTACTCCTTCTTGTGTTTCGTGGTTTCAATCTTATCTTTCCCACCGCCGTCTGTGTGTACGATCTGATTCTACTGTTTCCTCCTATTATGCAACTACAAGTGGTGCCCCTCAGGGCAGTGTGTTGGGTCCGTTGCTGTTTTTTATGTTTATTGACGGTATTACTAAAGTTATCTTGTGTAATTACCACTTATACGCTGATGACCTTCAAATTTACACTACTGCCACTGCTGATGAGTTTCCTGAAGCCGTGTTGCGTATCAATACTGACCTCTTCAATATTCAAAATTGGTCTAAGCGTTTTGGTCTCAACCTAAATGCAGCTAAAACACAAGCCATTGTGTTTGGTACGAGACCTTTACTCACCAAAATAAATAAGTTTACGTCAGCGCAGTTGATTCTGGGTGGCAATATTATACAACTCTCTGATACTGTCAAGAACCTTGGGTTGGTAATGGACTCGGCGCTGTCTTGGCGACCGCAGGTCCAACATGTTTGTAGAAAGGTTTATTCCTGTTGTCATTCTTCAAGAGACTTTGTTGTTTTCTTCCTGCCATCGTTCGCCATAACCTTTGCTATTCATTAATTTTTCCGCACATTGATTATGCCAATGCTGCTTACCTTGACCGTACATTAATTCTCCAAAATAAATTACAAAGGCTACAAAACAACTGCATACGTTTCATTTTCGATCTTGGAAGGTCACAGCACACCCTACCGTAATTATTTACAAAATGCTGACCTGTCAGAGGCGCAGATCATTTTGTATGCTTACCACGTTGCGTAAGATTCTATGTAGCCAAGTCCCAACGTATTTGTCTAAAGATTTTCATTTTCTGTCCTCACATAATTTACCAACTAGATCGCGATCAGACTGTGCCCTTTTGTTTCCTATTCATCGTACCGAAACTGACCATAAATCATTTACTGTGCCGTCGATAGCGCTTTGGAATGCGTTACCTGCAGAAATCCGTAATGTCCCTATCGTATCTCAGTTTAAAAATGCCCTTCAGCGGTATCTATTTGGCTTGCAACTTTCTCTTTCCTGATTCTTCAGTTCTCAGGGTTTGTATTTATTACGATATGGTAACTGGCGTCTGTACCATTTCGGTTTATAAAGCATTTTGTTTTGTTTCTTTTTATTTGCTTTTTTCTTTCTTTTGTCCTTTCTTCTCTGTCTTGCATTGTGTTTTTTTTTATTGTTATTATCTAACCGCCATATAATCTATAATCTTATACAATGAACGTAGTTGATCTTTTGGAAGATATCGCTCTGTGCGTCCATTTGTTTCGAGTTATTCGTTCGTCCGTTGACCGTAAGCTCGTTGATCGTAAGCTTGTCGGTCAGCAGAAAACGCTATCGTAATTCTCGTATTGTTATTACTTTTTTGTTGTAATTCTTGTCAATAAACATATTATTATTATTATTAAATTCAGTGTTTGCAAATGTTCCATGACATCAGTCAAAAACATCAAGCTTTGTAACTACTCGTCATCGTCTAATTCAGAATGAGTAACTTCCTTTTTTTATAAAAATGCACCAAACAAATCCAGAAAACAATTGAATACATTATAGCTAAATAATGGAACGTTAATAACTTTTTAGAATATTTAGGGCAGGTTTATTGTTGGATAAATTAATCTGTATGATATTTACTATAGTTACAGGTAAAATAGCCAATCATACTACACGAAGTTACAATAACCATAGAAATTATGAGCCAGATTAATTTACACAAAGGTGAATAAACCGGCCCTTAGTTGCACAAAAATGAAAAGGGAAGTCGGGTACATTTATCGAGAGCCACAAATAATCCTTCAAAGAGCCACATGTATCTCGCGAGCAGCAGATTGGCCCCCCTGCCTTATACCATTAACTCTACCGACCGGAAGAAAACATACTAACTTTTATTTTTAGTTTTTGTCATATCATATTTAAGATTATAAAGTATAAAACTTACGAAACAAAATTCAGATTTAATACTTAATTTCTTGTTTTAAAATAAGTTATATTTATTTAAGTTTAAAAAATAAATTTAAAAAAATGTAAAGAAGTTCTCCCAGACAGGGAATCGAACCCCGGTCTCCGCGTGACAGGCGGGGATACTCATCACTATACTATCTGGGACTTGTATCAACATCAATTGAATCAAAATTACAAATGACAGGTAACATGTTTTGACGAGCCAAACTCGGACAATAGCGTAATAATGGTTTTGTATTAAAAATATTCGAACTAAAGCAAGTAGAAAAAAAAGTAAATTGATATTCAATAGTTTATTTAATGCATTCTTATAAGCTAAACGCAGAACCACATAAATTCATTGTTTATAACAAATAAATAGGTGAACACGCGACTAAAATAGAAGATGTTCGGGAAAGTTGCTGATTTTAAAAAAAATAGTGAAATAGTGTAAATAGTGTAATTGAAAATGATTTAAATAAAAATATTGTAATTCTTACGTGACCTTTTCTGTTTTATTATACGGAACACGAAGTGTGTTGTACACACGTTAATTTTTTGACAATAATAATTATTCATAATAAATGAATTTCGCTTATCTTAGAAACTATTACAAAAAGCACTTGATCGTTATATATGATATGATATGCGGGATGAACATTCCACCCACCAACAAAAATGTGAGCAAAAACATTTTTTTAAAAATACATTACAAGTAAGTACCGTTGGCAATAATGGATTGTTAACCTAACCTATACAATTTGACATTTATTTTGGTACTACACAAAGTTTGGTTAACGGCCGCGTCAAACAACCGGTTTTTGTTCGGACCGTAACAACTCGAACGACATCATCAACCCCAGGATGAATTTGTTCGATTCTTCCTAATGCCCATTGTAATGGAGGACGTTGCTCATTGCGGATGATGACCAAATCTCCAATAGATGGATTACAAGTAGCACGATTCCATTTTTCTCGTTGTTGGAGCGTGAATAAATACTCGTGATGCCACCGTTTCCAAAAATCTTGGACCATCCTTTGCAGTAACCTACAACGATCCAGCCGATTAAAATTGATGTGAGTCTGCTATAGTATATAGTAACATTTTAAGATTAGTACTTTAGGTTGGTAGTAACGCAGAGCTGGAGACAGGGTGGGCGAACTCTATGTAAAATATTTGAAATTGATTTTTAGTACGTAAACCGAAACACCTTTAGCGCTGATGTATAATTTTTTAGTGAAGTCCCTAGATTTATAAATCTAGGGATATTCATTTTAAACAAATACGAAAATACAACAACGTTTCCATGACAACACGTTCAAAACATATTTTAACTTCATGTAAGAGCATTCGGAGTTATTATGATTGATTTTTGATCATTTCGAGCTTAAACGTGAAACATAACGTTTACAGTGACTACAATTGTGTTCCGTAGTATTTTTTTTTACTTCTATTACCGGTAAGTGTTGATTAACTTTAACATTTTTACAATCTTTCGTTACATTATGTTTCCTTTTCAAATATATATAGCGTGTACGGTTTCTATTTGTAATGATAATGAGTCTTCCCGCTATCGATTCCCGAATTGCAGTAAGGATCCGGAGAGATTTAATAAGTGGATTTGGGCTAAGTGGATATTAGGTATATTTGTTTTGTTTAATAAATTACGCATTCTTGTACTAGCTTCATAAATGAAAATAAAAAAGATTAATCTATTTTAAAAAATGTTTTTCTTTTATCATTGCTACTTATTTTTCGTACACAATAAGTGAGTCACTTATGGCTCACTTATTGTAGTACGAATAAAGAAATAAAATTAAATAAAAAAATATTTTATTTCAAATTTCGCGGTTTTTTTTTGAATAGTTGCACATCAGCGCTGTGAGTTCTCGGTTTACGTACTAAATTTGACGCATTTCAAAAATCTAGTGGGAGTTCACCTTCTATATCTTTCTTTTTCTATGGCTGGAGATATAGATACGTTCTAAGAGTTGTACCACGCCCAGTTTCTGTTAAAATAAAGTATGTTTTTATATTAACGGTGTTTAATATAACATGGTGTCAGGTGTGACGAGTGAATTCTAATAAACACTGCACACAATGTCGTTAACCGAGGAAAAATTAGTAATGCTATTATCGCAACAAACTGAAACTTTGAGGTTATTGACCGAAGAGATTACAGAAAAACAAAATCAGAAGACGTTGCAACAAACCAATATTCCATGGTCTTCACCTTTAGAAGTGAACAAGGGAGATGTATCACAAAACTTCGAACATTTTGTGGAAAACTGGAAAGATTATGAGATCGTAGCCGGAATTGACAAGTGGCTGGAGAGCGAAAATAATAGAAAAGTAAAAACTTTTTTTGCTGCATTGAGAGACCCTGCAAGAGTTAAGTATAATAGATTTAATCTAACAGAAGAAGAATTAACGAATGTAACGAGTGTAATAAAAGCGATCAGAAGTAAATTAGTTACAAAGAAAAATGTTATTTATGACAGAGCGATGTTCAATAGTTGTAATCAAGGAAATAATGAATCATTTGATGATTATTTAATCTAGCTACAGTCATTAATTATAAAATGCGATTTTGGAAACTTTGCAAACGATTTATTGAGAGACAGAATAGTTTTAGGAATTAATAGTAAGGAACTACAGAAAAGATTAATGGCTAAGTCAGATCTTACATTAGATACTTGTGTTAATATGTGCAAAATTGACGAAGTAACTACAAAAAGGTTACAAGATATTCAAACAGAAAAAGGAATGGTAAATAAAATAGCCAATTTCAAATCAAAAAGTCGTTTTTGTGGTGAGAAACATGAATTTAAAAGAGGACTTTGCAAAGCATATGGGAAACAATGTAATATTTGCAAAGAAAAAAACCATTTCGCAACAGTTTGTAAGAAAAGGGATCAAAAGGCTAACAAAGACAGCCAGGGAAGCAACAAGGAGGACTTAAAGAAGAAAAAGAAGCTGAAAGAGGTAAGAGAATAGGACACAGATGATAATGAAGATTACAGAATAGAGAAGATTATCGACAATTCATCATCAGGTGGTACCGTAATTGCTGAACTAGATTTTTATTTGAATTCATGGTGGAAAAAAGTACAATGTGACATAGACACGGGCGCAAATGTATGTATTGTAGGTTATAAAAATTTATGTAAGTTAATGTATACCACGTTTCTAAAAATGAATGAGTCGCAACACCGTCTTTATTGTATTTCCGATAGAAAATTGCCGGTTAGAGGTCAGTTGTATCTTAAATGTAAACGTTTTAACAAAATATATGAGGTTAAATTTGTAGTAATAGATATAGATCACGGTTTATTGTTGTCAGCGAAAGCTAGTAAACAATTAGGTTTAATAAAATATTGTAACGAAGTAAAATTACATTATAACAATTTAGGTAATCTGAAACAACAAGCCGAAATGATAATTAACAAGTATGAAGATGTTTTTGAGGGATATGGATCCTTACCGGGAGAAGTAGAAATTGAATTACAGGAAGATTCAAGACCAATTAGACAACCACCCAGAAGAATTCCAGTTGCCTTAAGAAAAAATTTGAAAGAAGAGTTGGCACATTTGGTGAAAGAAAATATCATAGAAAGAGAAGATAGTAACACTGACTGGATTAGTAACATTTTGATAGTAAGAAAAGAGAAATCTTTTAGGATATGTCTTGATCCTATTCCATTAAATAAGGTAATGAAAAGACCTCACTGTCAATTTACAACGATGGACGAAATATTACCAGAGTTAGGGAAAGCTAGAGTATTTTCGACAGTAGACACTAAGAAAGGATTTTGGCAAATAAAATTAACTGAAAGGAGTAGTAAGTTAACAACCTTTTGGACGCCATTTGGAAAATATAAATGGAAAAGACTGCCATTTGGGATAGCAGCCGCACCAGAATTGTTCCAAATAAAAATTCAAAATATGTTACATGACTTAAAAGGTATTGAAATTTTAGCCGATGATATCCTTATTTATGGATCGGGCAATACCAAAGAAGAAGCGTATGAAGACCACAACATTAACTTAAAAAATCTCTTGAAAAGGTTACGCGAAAACAATTGTAAGTTAAACAGAAAGAAATTGAAGTTATGTCAGAAGTCTGTAAAATTTTATGGTCATTCTTTATCATGCGAAGGTTTGAAAGTAGATCAAGCTAAGATAGATACCATAAAAAGATTTCCTGCACCAACAGATAAAGGAGCTTTATTAAGGTTCATAGGAATGGTAACATATTTGAGTAGATACATAAAGAATCTAAGCAGTGAACTGTTCAAACTAAGACAATTAACGCTTAACAACGTAGAATTTAAATGGAACGAAGAGGAACAATTAGAATTTGACAAGATTAAGGAAATTGCTTCTAAAATACAACCATTAAAGTATTACAATACGCAAGAACCAGTAATATTGGAATGTGATGCTAGTAGCTATGGTTTGGGAGCAGTGGCTTTCCAAAGAAACGGAGTTATAGGATATGTATCCAGAACACTTACCAAATCAGAACGAAATTACGCACAGATTGAAAAGGAACTTCTTGCAATGGTATTTGGATGTACTATAATCCAAGCTCAATCTACACCATGGAGAGAAGGATGCACGAGCGCGCTTTCTCCCCGTAACTTTACCGAGTAGGCCCGAGTGGACTACAAGGGAAGGGAGAACCGGAGTTTTAAGCGATCCTCACAAACGCAAAGGTCTTCCGGCAAGACGCCGTCGTAGACAGGCCCGCGGCACCTCGCTGTTTTAACTTTTTCGGTCAGACTTTTGGCCCTTTTTCAGGTCTTACAGGACAAGCGAGAAGTGTTAATTCACCAACCACAATCATTGGTTGTAGTTTTAATCATATTTTATACATATTAGGATGTGGCGTCACAAATTCGCCTTCATTGTTACAAATTTATTATTTTAAAATCAAGTTTTGATGAACTTTCATCGTTTAATTTTATCAGAAATGAATAACGTCGTCATGTCATAATAACTTTATCTTTAAATCAATTTATAACTTTATCAATTTTTGATTTAAAAATTAGAAAATTGAAAGCCAAAAAGTAAACTGGTTTTAGAATAATGAAATAAATGTCTAATTAGGAAAGGGATATTTAAATACTGAAAAAATAAACAAGTAATAAGTTTTTATGGCAAACATTTATTATTGTAATGAAATAAGGAAATTGATTTTCAAGATACTGGTAGATAGCAATAAATTTATTAATTTTCTTCATTATATATAATGTTTACGAATAATCTGTAAATTTGCTTAATTGATTTTCATTTAAAAAGAAGATCGATGAAAACGCACACTGAAAAGAACTCGTGTATTTAAATAACTAGAAAGGATTTTGAAGTATATTAACATTTAAACAATCAAAAGATAACCAATAACTTTAATATTTTTAAGTAACAATACTTAAGTAATTATTATGAGAACATTAATAGTAATCATAAGGTTTATAGACATAATCACAATGTTGTGTAAAATTTCATATATGTAATGAAAAATAACAACTACTTAAGTATTGAAAAATAACAACTACTACCTCGCCGACATCTTCGAGGGTGAAAGGGATTTTTATCATTTAATAAATGTTTTTTAAAATCATTTTCATATTTCACATGTTATTTGGTAAAAGCCATACTTACAACTTAAATTGAAGACCACATGCTCAGAATGCGGTATGTCAGAAAAAGTAATTTTGACAAAACCCGGTGAAAATTGAAGAAATTAATTGGTCACCGGGACTGTGCGCTTTCCAGGTAAAGCACAAAATTAACGTCGGATCTTTGTCACCCCGAACACCACGGGTATTTGAGAATACCTGCGTGTTTGTGGACTTTTTATTTTATTAAAAGTATTATTATTAACGAAAATTACTCCAACAATAGAAATGTTGCAGGTGTTTTCCATCAACTCTTCTACTTTCCATCAAGACTTCTACTAATTAAACTCTTACACGTGTTGGTAATGTTCTTCTAATTCTATATCTAAACCGTTTTTGTTTTGTGTTACAACAAAATCAACAAACCTTGAAAGAAATTTATTTACTAATCGAGATATTTTTAAACTAATAGGTAGAGTCGGGAAAATCAAATTACTAAAAAATGAATTACAAAGATAATATATTTTTATAAACATCAATGCTCAATTGTTGGTTTGTGATTTATTGCTATTTACAGTTAAAAGTTAAGTTCAAACTTCCTTATTTTCATTGTAGCAAATTCATAGAATTATTATAGTCACATTACTCTACTACCTTATGCAAAATCAGTTTACTATTTGATATAATAATTATTTAAAAACTGTTACTTAAAAATCCTAAAGCTATAGGTTAGCTTTTGATCGTTTAAATGTTAATATACTTCAAAATCATTGGAACTTTTCTAATTATTTAAATACACGATTTCTTTTCAGTGTGTGTTCTCATCGAGCTTCTTATTAAATGAAAATCAATTACGAAAATTTACAGTATTCGTAAACATTATATATAATGAAGGAAATTAATAAATTTATTGCTATCTACCAGTATCTTGAAAATTAATTTCCTTATTTCATTACAATAATAAATGTTTGCCATAAAAACTTATTACTTGTTTATTTTTTCCGTATTTAAATATCCCTTTCCTAATTAGACATTTATTTCATTATTCTAAAACCAGTTTACTTTTTGGCTTTCAATTTTCTAATTTTTAAATCAAAAATTGATAAAGTTATAAATTGATTTAAAGATAAAGTTATTATGACATGACGACGTTGTTCATTTCTGATAAAATTAAACGATGAAAGTTTGTAAAAAATAAATTTGTAACAATGAAGGCGAATTTGTGACGCCACATCCTAATATGTATAAAATATGATTAAAACTACAACCAATGATTGTGGTTGGTGAATTAACACTTCTCGCTTGTCCTGTAAGACCTGAAAAAGGGCCAAAAGTCTGACCGAAAAAGTTAAAACAGCGAGGTGCCGCGGGCCTGTCTACGACGGCGTCTTGCCGGAAGACCTTTGCGTTTGTGAGGATCGCTTAAAACTCCGGTTCTCCCTTCCCTTGTAGTCCACTCGGGCCTACTCGGTAAAGTTACGGGGAGAAAGCGCGCTCGTGCATCCTTCTCTCCATGGTGTAGATTGAGCTTGGATTATAGTACTAGATTCGATCAAATTTTAGTGGGAAACACAGTGATAGTCAAAACGGGTCACAAACCCTTATTGAAAATTTTTGTAATATTTATTGAATACGTCAAAAAGATTACAACAAATGTTAATGAGTCTACAACGATACAATATAGAGCTAGAATACGTAACAGGAAAGGATAATGTAGTAGCAGACGCATTATCAAGGGCACCGATAGAAGATAATGAAAACACAGATCTAACAAGCAAGAAATTCAATATATTCAGAGTATTTGAGAAAGTAAAAAGTTCGACATACCTTCAAGTTACAGAAGAAAGGATGAAGATAATAGAAGAAGAAACACTTAAGGACGCTACATTACAGCAAATAATTACCTTTATAATAAATGGTTGGCCAGACAATATGAAGAAAATTCCAGAAGATGTAAAGATCTACAATCAATATAAATACGAAATATCAGTTCAAGACGGAATTTTATATAAAAATGACATAATAATCATACCATATAATCTAAGAAAAACTATGATTGAGAAAGTTCACATTAGCCACAATGGTATGGAGTCAACATTAAAACTTGCTAAACAAAATTTATTTTGACCAGGCATGACAGCAGATATAATAAATAAAATCAAAGAGTGTGATGTTTGTGCTAATTCTATAGCAACCAACAGAAAGGTGAAATGAATTCTCACGAGATACCAGTTTACCCATTTCAGTATCTCTCTATGGATGTTTTTACACAAGAATACAACAATAAAATACAAAAATTTTTCGTAACAGTAGATCATTATTCGGATTATTTCGAGTTTGATGAATTAAAAGATTTAACTCCAAAGTCACTTATTGATTGCTGTAAAAAGAACTTCAGTAGACATGGGATACCTGAACCAGTATGCTCCGACAACGGTACGAATTTTGCCAGTGCGGACTTTAGAAAATTTTGTAAGGATTGGCAAATACTACATCATCACCACACCATCCGAAGGGAAATGGAAAGGCAGAATCAGCTGTGAAAATCGCAAAAGGACTTATAAAAAAAACAAACGAAGACAAAAGAGATATTTGGTATAATTTGTTACACTGGAGAAACACTCCAAACAAAACTAATTCTAGTCCTGTTGAAAGATTATATTCAAGAAGCACAAGAACCGGAATACCAGCTAGCAACAATACATTGAAGCCAAAAGTTATAAATGATGTATCAAAAGCAATAGAGAACAATAAAAGAAAGAGTAAATATTATTATGATCAGAAAGCTATAAAATTACCTGAATTAAAAATTGGACAACCAGTGGTTATACAGATTAAACCTGAACAAACAAATATATGGACAAAAGGAAAGATCACTGAAAAACTAAATAAGAATGCTTATCTAGTTAACGTGGAAGGTACACAATACAGAAGAGATAGAGTACATATTAGACCTTTCATTGGGGATAAGAAAGAAGAACTAACAAATAAAGAAAATAAAAGGGAAGAAGAGAAGGAAACAAATGAGATCAGGCAACCACAGATCCAAAGAAACTTGGAAGAAGAACAAACACAAACCACAACTACAGAAAAAGATGTCGAAAAGGTGGAAATCGAGCAAAGAAGTGAAAGCAAGGAGGAAAGGTTGGAAGACAGAAACCGACAAGCAGAGCCAACAAGACAGAACGAACCAAGACTTAAAGACGAAGTAAGAAGGAAGCAAAAGACAACGAACCAAGGAAAAGAGAAAGCTTGGGAAGACAAAGAAAAATACCAAAGAAATTTCAATATTATGAGCTTTACTAAAAGGAAAGGGGATGTTATAGTATATAGTGACACTTTAAGATTAGTACTTTAGGTTGGTAGTAACGCAGAGCTGGAGATATAGATACGTTCTAAGAGTTGTACCACGCCCAGTTTCTATTAAAATAAAGTATATTTTTATATTAACGGTGTTTAATATAACAGAGTCCAATTAGGTTCCAAAACGGGGGAAGTAAGAGGTTCCAAACATAAAAAATGTGCTGGAGTTAGCGGTTGAAGGTCATTGGGGTCATTAGTAAGAACTGATAAGGGCCTGGAATTAAGAATCGCTTCTATTTGAGTCAAAAGGATCAAAGCGATCAAGGATCAAGGACTTTTTCAAATGTAAGCTTTTGTTCTCCAATTACTCGTAATAAGTGGGCTTTTACAGATTTTACACCGGCTTCGGCAAGGCCATTAAAATGGGGTGCTCCAGGAGGATGAAACTGCCATTTTAACTCCAGTTTTTCACCAGCAGCTTGGGCCATTTGTTGAAGTCGATTATAGGTACCGATGAAATTGGTTCCTTGATCGGATAGTATCATAGTGCATCGGCCACGGCGGGAAGTAAAACGACGTAAGGCGGCAAGAAAAGCTTCTGTAGATAAATCTGAAACTAGTTCCAGGTGTATAGATTTGGTAGATGTACAAACAAAGACACATATGTAAGATTTAACAGACCGAGCTCCACGACAACGACTGATTGTTGTATAAATAGGTCCCGCAAAACCCACTGCCACAATGGAGAAGGCCTTTACTTCAGATACGCGGAATTGAGGAAGATCAGCCATCCTGGGAGAATACGACCTTGGTTTGCATCGGAAACATCTAGACACGATCCGATGAATGACACTTCGAGAAGCGATGATCCAATATTGTTGCATTACTAAAGCTTGCAAAGTACGTTGTCCAGGATGAAGGTATTTCTTATGTATATCTTCTACAATTAACTCACTTACACGACTGTTTTTAGGTAATAACATGGGATGTTTATGGTCAAAAGGTATTTGTGCGTGTTTTAACCACTTGCGGTGGCAAGAAATTTACGGCTGAGCGTGCCAGGTGAGTCATTTTTCTACCTGCAACAATGGTCTGACGGCGTGCGTAACACCGTCACGCTGGCGTTCCGGTAACAAAAGTATCTCGACGTACAGTGTACGTCCAGCCACCGCAAGTGGTTAAACGACCACCCACCCTAATTAAACCATCTTTATCCAACAAAGGAGCAAGTTTTCGAAAAGATTTCTCAGGGATTTGATTATTTTTGAGCGAAGTGAGTAGTAATAAAAAGTGTTGTGTTTGTACAGAACGAAGAATCGCTACTAAGGTATTTTGAGTTTCCAGAGGAGATAATGGAATTATAGATAGGGGATCGTAGATACGAGCGATTTCTGATAGAATAGAACGTTTCGTACAAGATTTATTTCGGGAACAATAAGAACAGTTGAAATGATCAGTTGTTGGATCCCATTGAAGGCCTAAGACCTTGATATAGTTAATTTCAGCATAATCCATAGAAATTGGCTTCAGTACATCAGTTTCTGAAAGGGATTGTAGAACTTCAGGACAATTACTTGCTCATTTACGTAATTCAAATCCTCCTTTTTTGAATAGATTAATTAATTCATTTTGTAAATTTAAAGCTTCATCAATGGATTGTGCTTCGGTGACGACATCGTCGACGTAACCATTGGTTTTAAGGACTGCTGCGGCCTTTGGAAACTCATACGAATATAAATCGGCAAGTTCTGATACAGTTCGTAACGCCAAAAAGGGAGCTGATGCTGTTCCATAGGTTACAGCGTTTAGCCTATATTCTTGAATAGATTCTGTCGGAGAAAATCGCCATAGAATGCGTTGGTAATCACGATCACGAGGTGCTATCAAAATTTGACGGTACATTTGTTTTATGTCGCACATAAGAGTGATATTGTAACATCGGAATGACAATAAAATTTTTACGATATCTTGCTGTAGCTTAGGTCCGATTTTTTAATCGGACTATCATTATCATTGAGTGATTGGCCATTGGATGTTATCGCTGAAGCGTCAAAGACCACACGAAGCTTTGTAGTCGAACTTTCAGGACGAATAACACAATGATAAGGAATATAATAATGGAAGTCAGGGCGGGGTTTCGAAGGAGAAATAAGGGACATGTGACTTGATTGTAAATAATCTCGCATAAAGTCTACATAATCAATCCGTAGTGACGGATTTTGTAGCAATCGTTTTTCAAGAGATAAAAAGCGTTCTAATGCAGTTGATTACGAATTTCCTAGAACCGGCGTCGATTTCTTAAATGGTAAGGCTACTGTGAATCTACCCATGGCGGTACGTTGATAATTTTGAGTGAAATGTTTTTCGCATTGTTCTTCTTCAGATGTTAATGTCACTCGATTCGAAATAGATTCAATTTCCCAAAATCTTTGAATTGATCTATCCAACGAGACGTCTGTGGTGGATAAGCACGTCGAGGGTGACTAAGAACAAACGGATGATCCTCCCATTACAATCCATCCAAAAATGGAGTCAACAGCAACTGGATCGTTGGGATCGCCTCTAAGGCGTGCTCCAGTAAAGATTTGAGGTACTAGTTCTGCATCAAGAAGCAAATCTATGGATTTGAAAGAAGCTTCGTCGCAGGTTGTTGAGAACAAATGCTTGGAGTGACGATTGCTGTAAATTCTAAAGATAGTGCTTTTTCTTGAAGTGGTTTTACAAAACATTCTACGGAGCCTTTGGTGCACATGGATGTCATGGAATTCAGGCCTTGAATCTCCACACACGCAGCTTGTTTTCTAGGTAGATTAAGTCTTTTGGAGAGCTTATCCGTAATAAAGTTGGACATACTTCCCGAATCAATTAACGCATTCACTTCATGGAAATCTCCGTAACGGTCTCTAATTTTCAATCTGGCGATAGGTAGAAGCACGTTACGTTGATTTTTAGAAATCAAAGTTTGGTTCTTGTTACAGGAAGTTCCGACATGGACACTGGATGACGTTGGCGCATTCAGGTGGAATAGACTGATGATTTTGATTACAAGTGTGACATTTATGTTTCGATGAACAATTTGGAGTGTTATGCTTGAAACTCAAACAATTTCTGCACAAGTTGTGTTCTCGAGCAAAAGTCAATCGCTCTGGAGACGATTTTGATAGAAAATCAGGACATCGATAGATGGGATGAGCTGATTTACATAAAAAGCATTTAGTTATCGCAGTCGTCAAATGAATAGTTCCAGTCTGTAGTTAACTCCAGTAACTAGTTTCGTTTTATTATTAGAAATCGGTTTAATTCGATTAAAGGAAATCGTTTCGGGTTTTGATAATAAAATGGATTCTAACGCTTTTGCTTTTCTCTCCAGGAAAGTCATAAGATGACGATAAGTAGGAATTTCCAATGCGGTATGTTCAGATTCAAATAACGTTCTGGTGGAGACATCCAATTTTTGAAGAAGTAAATTAAAAAGTAGAAAATCAGATTGATCGACGAGAAATTCCAAATTCCGGAAGCCTTCCACGTTTTCATGAAATATGTCAATAAGAAATCGGACACTTTTGGCTGAGTCATCTTTTAAAGGTTTCAAGTTCATGAATTCATTGAAATACGATGTTGCCAAATGACGTTTGTTTTGATAACGACCTATTAACGTTTCATAGGCAATTGTGTAATTGTCATTGGTGACTGGAAGTCCCTCTAAAAGATTGAAAGGTTCTCCTTGAAGAGACATTAACAAGTATTGATATTTAGCAATCGGAGAAAGAGAATTGTTTTCATGGACCATCGTCCGGAATAAATCATAAAAGGTAGGCCATTCTTTATGTTTTCCATTAAATATGGGAATCGTTAATTTATTAAGTTTGGGTGTTGATACAGATGCAGGAGCTGAAGTTGACAACATGTTCTGTTTACGAACTAGTGCTTTAATAGAAAAGTAAGCTTTATCTGCTTCTTTACGAAATAGATCTTGTTGATCAAAATCAGTTTCATCGATCAACCCTATAATGTGGTTATGTAACGTCTGAAATTGTCCATAAACTGTATCTATTTCAGCAACACGTGCCATAAAATTATGCTCCTCATCTTCATTACTGATGTTTTGGCCAATGTTGAGGGTTTCTAGGAGGCGTTGGTAAGGAATGCTTCTCTTGATGACAGTTTTTGACAGTTTATCAGCCATGGTAAGAAATCAAAGAAATGGGTAGACAAGAAGCAAAGAATTATATCGATTGATAAGTCGACCTATGCAACGAAAACTATCGTAACTCAAAAATGGTGATTTTGAAATATTTGAAAAGAAAACATAATTAATTGCTATTCTTCTATGGTGAATCCTTTCGGAATCCTCTATAAGATATCTATAGCAACCAAGTAGGAAACTTTTACCTAGAAAATTTTATTTCTTAAAATGCAATCGGTTCAAAACCTTTAAACACTTATATCTGACTCAGTTCTATCAAAAATGACTTACAATAGTTTTCGTTGCATAGCTCGAAGTATAATAAACGAAGATCGTGAAGAAATCCAAAAAAGTATAAGAGCGGTTTAGAAATTCAAATACGATAAGCGTATAATAATTGTCGTAACGAAGCGCACAGAAAAGTATTCACCAGAGTGAGCGGAATAAAATCAAACAAGATTGATTTAAAAGGAAACTAAGAAGCTAAGAATAGCATACATTAAATACCAATGGGCGAATAGGGAAATGAATACGTGTAATGAATGTAGATTCGTGGATAGAAATCCAGAAATGAGAAGAAGATAGCGTAAAGACGCAAAGCGAATAAAAAATGAAAATGAAATGTAGTTCCGGAAGAGATCCAGAAATGAGAAGAAGATGACTTAAAGACGCAAAACGAATCAAAAATGAAAATGAAATATAGTTCCGGAAGAGATCCAGAAATAAGAAGAAGATGGCGTAAGGACGCAAAGCGAATCAAAAATGAAAATGAAATATAGTTTCTGAAGAAATCCAGAAATGAGAAGAAGATGACGTAAAGACGCAAAACGAATCAAAAATGAATGAATTTCGGAAGATATCCGGCTCGAAGGACCAAAATGAACACGCGACTAAAATAAAGATGTTCGGGAAAGGTGCTCATTTTAAAATATTAGTGAAATAGTGTAAATAGTGTAATTGAAAGTGATTTAAATAAAAATATTGTAATTCTTACGTGACCTTTTCTGTTTTATTATACGGAACACGAAGTGATGTTGTACACACGTTAATTTTTTGACAATAATAATTACTCATAATAAATGAATTTCGCTTAACTTAGAAACTATTACAAAAAGCACTTGATCGTTATATATGATATGATATGCGGGATGAACAATAGGAAAAAATCGGAAACAGTACAAAAATTCGGAACAAACCAAACTTGGACAATGATCAACTAACAATAAGTGCTAAATTAAAGCAGCCATGAGTAAAAATTAGAGCCAACTTCATGTTGAAGTTTTGACAATTGACAAGGAAAATTCCCTAATTGACTTTTTTGTATTATTCGCGTGATGACTGAGTTTCATATTCGAAATGTCTAGACAAAGAGGACAAACAACTATTGAAATTAGAAAATTAGTGCTTAAACATTCCCAGGATGAAAAATCGGTACAGGAAATAGCAAAAAATATAGACAGAAACCATTCTACGGTGCACGACATAATAAAGCGCTTCAGTATTCACAATCGGACAGCAAACAAGCTAAAGAGCGCTTATAATAAATCTTTTACTGAATAGGATGAACGGTGTTTAAGAAAAATGAAAGCGAATCCATTTCTTAGTGTACCAAAGTTGGCTATTATTGCCAAGCCATAATGGCAAACCAATGGTAACCAATATGTAAGCCATATGTATGGAGAAGAAAAAATGAAGAGCTGCATTTAAAAAAAATTAAGACCAACGGTAAAACATGGTGGCGGATCGGTGATGGTGTGGGGATCATTTTCAGCTGCTGGACCAGGCTGTTTGCATTTTATTGAGGGAATAATGGACCGACATGCGTATTTAAACATTTTAAAACCAATTTATCTCGCAACGTGGATAAACTCTCTTGGATGCGACTGGCGATTTTACCAAGACAACGATCCGAAACACAAGGCGTGCAAAGTACATTCTTGGCTCTTATATAATTGCCCTCATGTAATGGAAACACCACCCCAAAGTCCAGACATCTATACCATTGAAAATTTATCGAATTATTTGGATACCAAGGTTCGGGAACATGAGGTTTCTAGTAAAATCGAATTGAAGAGCGCTTTGTTAGAAGAATGGGAGAAAATTCCGCCAAGTTTTTGCGAAAAATTGGTACACTCAATGCCTAACCGTCTTAAAATGGCCATAAAAAACAAAGGCCTCCATACTAAATATTAGTTATTAAAAACATAAATAAGTTTTATAAATTTTGTTCGCTGTCCGTGTTTGGCTTGCGCCTATTTTTTGTAGTGCTTTCGTTTATTTTTATATTTTTTTTTATTACAGAGAATAAATGTTCCTGTTCGGTCTTTGTTTTTTGAATATGCAATTAATGGATTACTGAAAATCAAGTTGCTACTTTTTCCTTTAGCTGTTTTAGTTTGAATATTTTTTAATAAGCAACTATTATTATTCCAGTGTCTGAGTTTGACTTGGAGCCACTGTAAGTTTTATATGAATTTGATAATCTTATAAGAAAATAGAGAATATTACAAAAATTGAGAACAATCTTAAACGGAGAAAAATAGCAAATTAAGAATTTCCAAAATGAATAAACAAAATTTAATTAGAATAAAAGTAGAAAACCTAAGTTAAAAACAGTATTAAAAAAAATTCTCCCAGACGGGGAATCGAACCCCGGTCTCTCGCGTGACAGGCGGGGATACTTACCACTATATTATAATAATATAGTGGTAAGTATCAATACAACGGTCGAAATTTGAAGAAACTCCATCGATGCGGGCCATAACAGTTCGAGTCCAAGAAGAAGAACTAGACATAAGAAAAGCTACAGAATTTTATAAAAAACTTTACGAAGCTAAACCAACGCCCGAAAAAACACCAATCTTTGATGACTGGTGCAAATATCTGAAAAATCAGAAGAAAGAGAATCCAACGAAGATAAACATCCAGAAAATGGTGAGTGATGCGATAAAGAAAACCAGACCGTGGACAGCCACAGGAACAGACGGAATTCCCAACTACCTATACAAAATTCTACCGTCCGCAGCGCAGTACATCAAAAAACACGTAGAAGATAACATTGAAGGTCGATACAGAATAAGAGAACAAGATACAACGGCTAAAATGGTATTAATACACAAAGCAGGAGATAAGAGCGATCCTGTCAATTACAGACCAATATCATTGCTGAACACCGACTATAAAATCATAACTAAAGTAATATCAGAGGCGATCTTAGAAGTAATCAATCAAATAATTCCCCGAGAACAATTAGCTAGACCAGGAGTATGGGGAACAATACACGGCCTGTTGATTGACAAAGCACATAGCCAATACGCAAAACTCCAACGAAGGCCAAATTACACTGTATGGTTCGACTTTGCAAAAGCTTTTGACTCAATTAGTCATGATTCTATAAAAAAGTTAATAAATGTTCTTCCTGTAGACAACAAATTAAAAGATATTGTGAAAGCAGCGACATCCAAATGGTGTACAAGAATTACAGGCCCTAAAAACACCTTGGGTGAAACAATTAAAATCAAAAAAGGAATTTTACAAGGAGACTGTTTAAGCCCGCTATTATTCGTTTTATCCACAGCAGGAATACTACACCATCTAAATAGGAACGTTGAAATCCTAAAGAAGTGCGGCGGAAGAATAGAAACCATAGCATACATGGATGACATAAAACTCCAAACGTCATCCGAAGAAGCAAGGTCACAAGGGATAGAAGTGGTCGAGAAAGGTGCGGCTGAAATAGGTCTGCAACTCAATCACAAAAAATGCGGCACACTCGATAAAAGAACTAAAGAAGAAAGACAGTCGGAAGAAAACTATATTCCAGAAATTCGTAAAGCTTACAAGTATTTAGGAATATACCAAACAGAAAAGGACTCGCAAGAATCATATGACATCCTTAAATTAAAAATAATAGAGAAAACAACTCAAATATTAAAATCCGGTCTAAACGCAGCACAAAAAAGGAAATTGTTTAATACGGTAGTAATCCCGGCCGCTATATACGTAACTGGAAATATTTCTCCGGAAGAATCAGTTCTCTCCACACTAGCGAAATGCAGAAAAATGGATATCGAAATACGGAAGATCGCCGTAAACACCAACACAAAAAGCGGCACGACATCAAACCAACGTATGTACTTGCCCCCATCATTGGGGGGACTCGGATTCCGGTCAATCGAGGTTGAGACGGCGATTCAATACGTAAGAAGATACCATTACCTACAGGAACATGCCGAACTACAACAAGAGAGAAACCAATATGAGACATTAAAAATGAGAGGATGTCGGACCCCAATAGGAGATTACGAACACATAAAAAACAAATACTCCATTGACAACAACATCAGCTTGAAAGACAAAATTAAGAAAATTAAAGACATAGACATCCAACGAAGACTAGAAAACTGGGCTAAAATAATAAATTACCCAAAAAACGTTATTAAACTAAGAGATATTATATCGTTCCCCGCTGCCGAAACATTCTATATGGATTCGACAAAACTATCCCTGTTAAACGCCGCGGCGGAAGAACAAATATACAAACTGAGAGGAGAAGAATTATGTAGATTCGGTTGCGGAGTGAGGGACACCGCATACCATGTCGTAACAAAATGCAAAGGTCATTCCTATACACCACGTCACGATCATGCCGCTCATTGGTTACTAAAATCGATAATGACAGCAACAAAAGCACCAGATAATGTAAAGAAAACCCTTGAATACGGCAAAGCCAATATAAATGCCGAATATAAATGGGAAACTAAGAAAATTACTTTGAGAGCAGGCCAACAAATTATTACGGACAAACAATTACACCATAATAAACCAGATACATATATAATAGTCGAACATGAAGATGGAAGGAAAAAACTATACATTATTGAAACCTCCTTTCCCCATCTACAAAACTTGGAAACGGCGGAAAAAATTAAAAGAGTTAAATACGAAGTAAACTCAACTATAGACGTAGATCACAAGAATGTGAATCAAGTTAGTCGAAACCTTAACTTAGTGGAGGAAATGAGAACGGCATATAAATGCCCAGTACGACTTGCTATATTCACAATATGCAATTTTGGAGAGGTGGTAAGAACAAAAGAACACACCATCTTGAAACAAACCATGACGGAACTAGGAATCGACAATCAAGAATTCCAACAAATGATTAGGAAGGCGGCTTACAGTGTAGCTACACATACAAGTAAAATACTGATGGATCATCTAGGAAAAAACTGAAAATTTAGGGATGAAGGGCCAAGAATGAGTTAAGATACGCCAAAAAAGGTAGCAAAACAAGGCGAATCATGTTCAACTTGGCCCAAGAATAATTTGCCAATAAAAAATTAATAAATTGTATTATATGTAAATAGGTATTATATACATGTAAATATTGCAATAAAGTAATAATATATTATCTGGGACTTCTGTTAACATCAATTAAATCAAAATTACGAGTGACAAGTGACATGTTTTGACGTAAGTTTTATATGAATTTGATAATCTTATAAGAAAATATAGAATATTACAAAAATTGAGCACAATTTTAAACGGAGAAAAATAGTAAACTAAGAATTTCCAAAATGAATAAAAAAATTTAATTAGGATAAAAATAGGAAACAAAAGTTAGGAAACGGTATTAAAAAAATTCTCCCAGACGGGGAATCGAACCCCGGTCTCCCGCGTGACAGGCGGGGATACTCACCACTATACTATCCACTCTAAAACATCCACTCATATATCTAAAGAAGATCGACAGCGGACAGCGAAATACCGATATAAACACGCAAACTCAGCCAGAAAACACGCGAGGAAGTGTAACAGAAGAGGAAGAAGACCAGAATTTGGAAAATATTCAGATTCCAACTCCGAATGAAGGCGCTAATCGGGCTACAAAGGCGGAAAAGGTTCCGGAAGGGAAGAAGGACCCGGAGAATCCGCACAATGAGAGTGAAGAGAAGCTGGATGAGGGAAATGAAGACGATATGACAACACAAACACAAAATTTTGAAACCCAAATCCGAATTGAGACCCAGAATACAACAATAGAAGAGGAACAAGGCCAGACCTTGGGAAGCACTCAGATTCCAACTCCAGATGAAGGTGCTAATCGGTCTACAGAGGCGGAAAAGGCCTCAGAAGAGGGTAAGGACCCGGAAGATCGGCACAACGAGGGCGAAGAGAAGCGAGATGAGGGAAATGAAGATGATATGACAACACAAACACAAAATTTGGAAAACCAAATACTAATGGAGACCCAGAATACATCAGGATCAAGGGCAGAAGAAGAATCAGCAGAGGAGAGCGGAAATGGCACAAGAGAAATGGAAAAGAAGAAAAACGAAGACACCGAGACTCGAGACCTAAATAAAATGATAAACACATTAAACGGCAAGAACAAACCAAGACGACTAATTCCATTTTACGTCAGCAGGAATAACGAGTCACACCAACAAAAAATCCGAGCAATAGACGAATCCCTTCAGCTGAAGCTGATGAAAATCGAAGAGGAAATAAAAAGACCGGGGACGAGGCACGATGTTAGTAAGACAGCGATATTGGCGGCGGGATTCCTACTCAGGAGAGAATTAACTGGGTCGATAAACCGCAAGAAGCGAAAGCCTAAATATAAAGACACCGAGGCCAGAATATCTAAGTTGGAAAAGAGGTTGGAATTAGCTCAGTCAATACAACATTGCAAAGGAAGACGATTTAATAAACAAGAGTTCTTGCAATACAAACAAATGAAGAAATTGAAAATGACACCTAACCAGTACTTAAGAGCTACCCAAGATAAGCTAAATCTTCTGCGTAAAAATCTGAAGTGGCAGAAGGAGAAACATCAAGAGCGAACACAACGGTCGAGGTTCGAAGAAACCCCATCGATGCGGGCTATAACAATTCGAGTCCAGGAAGAAGAACTGGACACAGAAAAAGCGACCGAATTTTACAAAAAACTCTACCAAGATAAACCAACGCCCGATAGAACGCCAATTTTTGATGACTGGTGCAAACATCTAAGAAATCAGAAGAAAGAGAAGACGGAGAAGATAGACATTCAGAAAATGGTAGGAGATGCTATAAGGAGAGCCAGACCATGGTCAGCCGCGGGGACAGATGGAATTCCCAACTACTTGTACAAAATTCTACTATCCGCAGCGCACTACATCAGAAAGCACATACAAGATAACATCGAAGGAAGGTACAGGGTGAGAGAGCAAGATACGACGGCTAAAATGATCCTAATACACAAAGCAGGAGATAAGAGCGATCCTGCGAATTACAGGCCGATAGCATTGCTAATAGCAGAAGCCATCTTAGAATCGATTAGTCAAGTAATTCCCCGAGAACAACTAGCAAGACCAGGAGCCTGGGGAACAATGCACGGCCTATTGATCGATAAAGCATGGAGCCAGTATGCGAAGCTGCAAAGAAGACCAAATTACACCGTATGGTTCGACTTTGCGAAAGCTTTCGATTCCATCAGTCATAAATCTATAGAAAGACTAATAAACGTTCTCCTTGTGGACAACAAACTAAAAAATAGCGTGAGAGCGGCGACATCCAAATGGTGCACAAGAATCACAGGCCCAAAAAAACACCTTGGGAGATATAATCAAAATAAAAAAAGACATCTTGCAAGGGGACTGTTTAAGTCCACTACTATTTGTTTTGTCCATAGCGGGAATCCTCCACCACCTGAGTAGGAATGTTGAAATCCTAAGGGCATGCGACGGAAGAATAGAGACTGTAGCATATATGGACGATATAAAGCTCCAGACGTCGTCCGAGGAAGCTAGAACGCGAGCGATAGAGGTGATTGAGAAGGGCGCAGCTGAACTAGGCTTGAAACTCAACCACAAAAAATGCGGCACACTCAACGCAAGAACGAACGAGCAAAGACAGCCGGAATAAAACTATATCCCAGAAATACGCAGGGCCTACAAGTACTTGGGAATCTACCAAACAGAGAGGGACTCGCAAGAGTCGTATGACATGCTTAAAGTAAAATTAATGGAAAAAAACCACCCAAATATTGAAATCCGGTTTAAATGCGGCGCAGAAGAGGAAGCTATTCAATACTGTGGTAATCCCAGCCGCCATATACGTAGCTGGAAATATTTCTCCGGAAGAATCCGTACTCTCCACGTTAGCGAAATGCAGAAAAATGGATACCGAAATACGGAAGATCGCCGTTAGCATCAACACAAAAAGCGGCACAACATCAAACCAACGCATGCACTTTCCCCCGTCGTTGGGAAGGCTTGGATTCAGGTCACTAGAGGTCGAAACGGCGATACAGTACGTAAGGAGGTACCATTACCTGCAGGAGCATGCCGAACTTCAACAGGCGAGGAAACAGTATGAGACATTAATGGCGAATTCGATTGGTTGCACTGGTGCGCACCAGTGCATAACAACGTGTTCTATTGGTTGTTTCGTTGTGTTCTATTACATTTTATTATTGTAGTTTATAAAGCATTTTAAACATCATCAAGCCTTGAACACACTTACAAGTGATGTTATGATTACGTTTGATTTCATCGCGTTCTGTTGAATTTGCCCTTTTTTGCAATAAGCTAGTCTGACATATGTCACATTTTGCACTCAACTAGTGCGCACCAGTGCACACTAGTTCTGCCAATCGAATACGCCATAAAAGTGAGAGGATGTCGGACCCCGCTCGGAGATTATGAACACGTGAAGAACAAATACTCTATAGACCACAACACCACTTTGAAAGATACCATCAAGAAAATTAAAGACACCGACATGGAAACAAGATTGGCGGGCTAGGGTAAAATGATGAATTATTCGAAAAATGTCATAAAACTAAAAAATGTCATATCGTTCCCCGCTGCCGAAACATTCTACATGGATTCGTCAAAATTGTCCCTGTTAAACGCCGCGGCGGAGGAACAAATATACAGGCTAAGAGGGGAAGAATTATGTCGATTTGGATGCGGGGTGAGGGACACCGCATACCACGTTGTGACAAAATGTAGAGGCCATTCTTATAGACAGCGTCACGATCACGCCACTCATTGGCTGCTAAAATCGATATTAACAGCGACAGAAGCACCAGACGACGCGAAAAAAGCCCTCGAATACGGCAAAGCAAATGTAAATGCCGAATATAGATGCGGAGCTAAAAAAGTCACTTTGAGAGCAGACCAACAGATTGTCACCGACCGACGCTTACATCATAATAAGCCAGACGTATACATCATAGTCGAGCAAGAAGACGGGAGGAAAAAAATGTATATTATTGAAACCTCCATCCCACATTTACAAAACCTGGAAATAGTGGAAAAAATTAAACGAGTAAAATACGCAATAAACTCAACTATAGAGATAGATCATAACAACGTAGATCGAGCGAGTCGGAACCTCAACTTAGTGGAGGAAATCAGAATAGCACATAAGTGCCCAGTAAGACTCGCAATATTCACAATATGTAACTTCGGAGAGGTGGTAAGAACGAAGGAGCACACCATCCTTAAAGAAACCATGTCGGAACTGGGAATCGAAGATCAACAATTCCAACAAATGATCAGGAGGGCGGCTTACAGTGTGGCCATACACACAGCTAGAATTCTAATGGAGCATCTAGGGAGAAACTACAGATACACAGGGATGAAGCGCCAAGGATGAGTTAGAGACAAGCTAAATACGGAGAAAAACAAGGCGAGTCATGTTCAACTTGGTCCAAGAAGAATTTGCCAATAATAAATTAATAAATTGTATTATATGTACATATGTGTTATATACATGTAAATATTGCAATAAAGTATTTTATACTATCTGGGACTTGTGTTAAGATCAATTAAATCAAAATTACGAGTGACAGGTGACATGTTTTGACGTAAGTTTTATATGAATTTGATAAACTTATAAGAAAATAGACAATATTACAAAAATTGATAACAATCTTAAATGGAGAAAAATAGTAAACTAAGAATTCCCAAAATGAATAAAAAATATTTAATTAACCCTCCGATGGGCGCGTATGCGGCAGTTAGCCGCATTTTTTTCCCAAAATATTTCTAACAAGGAGAGTGCAAGGTCTTGGGGTCGTGGATTTAGTTCAAATTTCGTACAATGGTAGATTTAGTACTACACTTATTGTAGTACGAAAAAAGAAATAAAATTTCATAAAAAAATATTTTATTTCAAATTTCGCGGTTTTTTTGAATAGTTGCACATCAGCGCTGTGAGTTTTCGGTTTAAGTACTAAATTTGACGCATTTTAAAAATCTAGTGGGAGTTCACCTTCTATATCTTTCTTTTTCTATGTGACAGATCAAATGACAACTGACAAATCCAAAGTGCGGTGCACACTCAAAAAATGCTTCGATGTCGCAAAATTTTATATCCACCCATGGTATCTTTATATGTAAAAATGGACACTCTCAGACCTCGAACCCAGCGCCTAATGACGAGAAACACCGATCTATTGCTGCTACGCTACACCCATTATGTTTAATCGTTTGCTACAGACCTGAATTTAACTAGTGAATTGCATCTTCACTTGCAAATATCTAAAGAGCTATTGAATAGTGGCCCCTACAACCATATATTTTCTTCAACAGGGAAACTAAATCTACCATCCTACAAAATTTGAACTAAATCTATGACCCCAAGACCTTGCACTCTCCTTGTAAGTTCACTTTGAAAGCATTAAATATCCTATTGCGGTGTAAAAGCCGCAACGCGCCTATTCGCGTAAGTGCGATAGGCGCGCCCACCGGAGGGTTAAGATAAAAACCTAAGTTAGGAAACAGTATTAAAAAAATTCTCCCGGACTGGGAATCGAACCCCGGTCTCTCGCGTGACAGGCGGGGATACTCACCACTATACTATCTGGGACTTGTGTTCAGATCAATTAAATCAAAATTACGAGTGACAGGTGACATGTTTTGACGTAAGTTTTATATGAATTTGATAATCTTATAAGAAAATAGAGAATATTACAAAAATTGAGAACAATCTTAAACGGAGAAAAATAGTAAACTAAGAATTTCCGAAATGAATAAAAAAATTTAATTAGGATAAAAGTAGGAAACAAAAGTTAGGGAACGGTATTAAAAAAACTCTCCCAGACGGGGAATCGAACCCCGGTCTCCCGCGTGACAGGCGGGGATACTCACCACTATACTATCTGGGACTTGCGTTAATATCAATTAAATCAAACTTACGAGTGACAGGTGACATGTCTTGACGTAAGTTTTATATGAATTTGATAAACTTATAAGAAAATAGACAATATTACAAAAATTGATAACAATCTTAAATGGAGAAAAATAGTAAACTAAGAATTCCCAAAATGAATAAAAAATATTTGATTAACACTCCGGTGGGCGCGTATGCGGCAGTTAGCCGCATTTTTTTCCCAAAATATTTCTAAGTTCACTTTGAAACCATTAAATATCCTATTGCGGTGTAAAAGCTGCAACGCGCCTATTCGCGCAAGTCCGATAGGCGCGCCCACCGGAGGGTTAAGATAAAAATAGGAAACCTAAGTTAGGAAACAGTATTAAAAAAATTCTCCCAGACGGGGAATCGAACCCCGGTCTCCCGCGTGACAGGCGGGGATACTCACCACTATACTATCTGGGACTTGTATTAATATCAATTAAATCAAAATTACGAGTGACAGGTGACATGTTTTGACGTAAGTTTTATATCAATTTGATAAACTTATAAGAAAATAAACAATATTACAAAAATTGATAACAATCTTAAATGGAGAAAAATAGTAAACTAAGAATTCCCAAAATGAATAAAAAATTATTTAATTAGGATAAAAATAGGAAACCTAAGTTAGGAAACAGTATTAAAAAAATTCTACCGGACTGGGAATCGAACCCCGGTCTCTCGCGTGACAGGCGGGGATACTCACCACTATACTATCTGGGACTTGTATTAATATCAATTAAATCAAAATTACGAGTGACAGGTGACATGTTTTGACGTAAGTTTTATATCAATTTGATAAACTTATAAGAAAATAAACAATATTACAAAAATTGATAACAATCTTAAATGGAGAAAAATAGTAAACTAAGAATTCCCAAAATGAATAAAAAATTATTTAATTAGGATAAAAATAGGAAACCTAAGTTAGGAAACAGTATTAAAAAAATTCTCCCGGACTGAGAATCGAACCCCGGTCTCTCGCGTGACAGGCGGGGATATTCACCACTATACTATCTGGGACTTGTGTTCAGATCAATTAAATCAAAATTACGAGTGACAGGTGACATGTTTTGACGTAAGTTTTATATGAATTTGATAATCTTATAAGAAAATAGAGAATATTACAAAAATTGAGAACAATCTTAAACGGAGAAAAATAGTAAACTAAGAATTTCCAAAATGAATAAAAAAATTTAATTAGGATAAAAATAGGAAACAAAAGTTAGGGAACGGTATTAAAAAAATTCTCCCAGACGGGGAATCGAACCCCGGTCTCCCGCGTGACAGGCGGGGATACTCACCACTATACTATCTGGGACTTGCGTTAATATCAATTAAATCAAAGTTACGAGTGACAGGTGACATGTTTTGACGTAAGTTTTATATGAATTTGATAAACTCATAAGAAAATAGACAATATTACAAAAATTGATAACAATCTTAAATGGAGAAGAATAGTAAACTAAGAATTTCCAAAATGAATAAAAAAAATTTAATTAGAATAAAAATAGGAAACCTACGTTAGGAAACAGTATCAAAAAAAATTCTCCCAGACGGGGAATCGAACCCCAGTCTCCCGCGCGACAGGCGGCGATACTCACCACTATACTATACTATACTGACTTTGACGTGTACGAGTAAAGACGTATTGTGAACGAGCTCCACAAAATTAATTAATTTTAGTGAAGCTAATCGCGGTAAGTCGACTTGAAACACATCAATAGCCAGAGTGACCACAGAAGAATCGTCAGCGAGGCTGTGCTTTGGCAAATCCAGAACTTGGAAAATATTCAGATTATAATCCCACATGAAGATAATGATAGATCTACAAACATTGGAAAACCCCCAGAAGGAAATATAGACCCGAAAAACACGCCAAATGAAAACGAAGGGAAACTGAAAAAGGGAAATGAAGATGATATGACGACTCAAACACAAAATTTGGAAAACGAAATCCTAACTGAAAACCAAGAAACAACACTGGAATCAAAGACAGAAGAAGAATCAACACATGAGAACGTGAATAACACAAAAGAAACAGAGAAAATCACAAACGAAAACACCAAGACTAGAGAACTAAATAAAATGATAAACCCTTTAAATAGCAAAAATAAACCAAGAAGATTAATTCCATTCTACATCAGCAGATATAACTATTCACACCAGCAAAAGATCCAAACAATAGACGAATCCCTCCAACGAAAGCTAATGAAAATCGAAGAACATGTTAAAAGGCCGGGAAAGAAGCACGACGTTAGCAAAATAGCGATATTGGCAGCAGGATATTTACTCACAATCAGAAGAGAATTAACTGGATCAATAAACCGAAAGAAAAAACCAAATCAAAATATAAAGACACCGAGACAAGAATATTTAAGCTAGAAAAGAGGTTGGAGTTAGCTCAATCAATCCAACATTTTAACGGAAGAAAATTCAATAAACAAGAATTCCTACAATATAAACAGATAAAGAAAATGACACCAAATCAATACTTAGAAGCTACCCAAGACAAACTAAATCTGTTACGTAAAAATCTGAAGTGGCAGAAAGAAAAACATCAAGAACGAATACAACGATCGAAATTTGAAAAAACTCCATCGATGCGGGCCATAACAATTCAAGTCCAGGAAGAAGAACTAGACATAAGAAAAGCTACAGAGTTTTATAAGAAACTTTACGAAGCTAAACCAACGCCCGAAAGAACACCAATCTTTGATGACTGATGCAAATATCTGAAAAATCAGAAGAAAGAGAATCCAACGAAGATAAACATCCAGAAAATGGTGGGTGATGCGATAAGGAAAACCAGACCGTGGACAGCCACAGGAACAGATGGAATTCCCAACTACCTATACAAAATTCTACCATCCGCAGCGCAATACATCAAAAAACACGTAGAAGATAACATTGAAGGTAGATACAGAATAAGAGAACAAGATACAACGGCTAAAATGGTATTAATACACAAAGCAGGAGATAAGAGCGATCCTGTCAATTACAGGCCAATATCATTGCTGAACACTGGCTATAAAATCATAACTAAAGTAATATCAGAGGCGATCTTAGAAGTAATCAATCAAATAATTCCCCGAGAACAATTAGCTAGACCAGGAGTCTGGGAAACGATACGCGGCCTATTGATCGACAAAGCACATAGCCAATACGCAAAATTGCAACGAAGACCAAATTACACCGTATGGTTCGACTTTGCGAAAGCTTTCGACTCAATTAGTCATGAATCTATAAAAAGGTTAATAAATATTCCTCCTGTAGACAACAAACTAAAAAATATTGTGAAAGCAGCGACATCCAAATGGTGTACAAGAATCACAGGCACTAAAAACACCTTGGGTGATACAATTAAAATTAAAAAAGGAATCCTACAAGGGGACTATTTAAGCCCGCTGTTATTCGTTTTATCCACAACAGGAATACTACACCATCTAAATAGGAACGTTGAAATCCTAAGGGCATGCTGCGGAAAAATAGAGACCATAGCATATATGGATGACATAAAACTTCAAACGTCATCCGAAGAAGCAAGGTCACGAGGAATAGAAGTGGTCGAGAAAGGCACAGCTAAAATAGGCCCGCAACTCAATCACAAAAAATGCGGCACACTCGATAAAAGAACTAAAGAAGAAAGACAGTCGGAAGAAAACTATATCCCAGAAATACGTAAGACCTACAAGTATTTAGGAATATAAACTCTGTTTAGGAATAAACAGAGACGGACTCGCGAGAATCATATGACATTCTTAAATTAAAAATAATAGAAAAAACAACTCAAATATTAAAATCCGGCCTAAACGCAGCGCAGAAGAGGAAGTTGTTCAATACGGTGGTAATCCCGGCTGTTATATACGTAACTGGGAATATTTCTCCGGAAGAATCAGTACCCTCCACTTTAGCGAAATGCAGAAAAATGGATATTGAAATAAGGAAGATCGCTGTAAACACCAACACAAAAAGCGGCACGACATCAAACCAACGTATGTACTTGCCCCCGTCGTTTGGAGGGCTTGGATTCCGGTCAATTGAGGTTGAAACGGCGATCCAGTACGTGAGAAGATACCATTATTTGCAAGAACATGCCGAACTACATCAAGATAGAAACCGCTATGAAACATTGAAAATGGGAGGATGTCGGACCCCGCTTGGAGACTACGAACACGTAAAGAACAAATACTCCATAGACCACAACATCAGCTTGAAAGGTACCATTAAGAAAATTAAAGACGTAGACATCGAACGAAGACTGGAGGACTGGGGTAAAATAATAAATTACCCAAAAAACGTTATTAAACTAAGAAACATCATATCGTTCCCCGCTGCTGAAACATTCTATATGGATTCGACAAAACTGTCCCTGTTAAACACCGCAGCGGAGGAACAGATATACAAACTGAGAGGAGAAGAACTATGTAGATTCGGTTGCGGGGTGAGCGACACCGCATACCATGTTGTGACAAAATGCAAAGGTTATTTCTATTCACCGCGTCACGATCATGCCGCTCATTGGTTGCTAAAATCAATAATGACCGCAACAAAAGCACCAGATAATGTGAAGAAAACCCTTAAATACGGCAAAGCCACCATAAATGCCGAATATAGATTGAAAACCAAAAAAATTACGTTGAGAGCGGGCCAACAAATTATTACCGACCAACGCTTACACCATAATAAACCAGATGCGTACATCATAGTCGAACAGGAGGATGGGAGAAAAAAACTATACATTATTGAAACCTCCATTCCCCATCTACAAAACCTAGAAACGGCGGAAAAAATTAAAAGAGTAAAATAGGCAATAAACTCTATCATAGAAATAGATCACAAAAACGTGAATTAATAAGTGATTCGAAACCTCAACTTATTGTTAGTGGAGGAAATGAGAACAGCACACAAGTGCCCAGTAAGGCTCGCAATATTCCCGGAATGTAATTTTGGAGGAGTGGGAAGAACAAAAGAACACACCATATTCAAAGAAACCATGTCGAAATTAGGAATAAAAGATCAAGAATTCCAACAAATGATCAGGAGGGCGGCTTACAGCGTAGCCACACACAGAGCTAGAATCCTGATGGAGCATCTAGGGAGAAGCTGAAGATCCACGAATATGAAGGGTCAGGGATGAGTTAAAGACAAGCTAGATAGGGTAGAAAAAATAAGGCGAGTTATGTTCAACTTGGCCCAAGAATACTTTGCCAATAAAACATAAATAAATTGTGTTATATGTCAGTATATGATACATCGACCTATGCAACGAAAACTATTGTAAGTCATTTTTGATAGAACTGAGTCAGATATAAGTGTTTAAAGGTTTTGAACCGATTGCATTTTAAGAAATAAAATTTTCTAGGTAAAAATTTCCTACTTGGTTGCTATAGATATCTTATAGAGGATTCCGAAAGGATTCACCATAGAAGAATAGCAATTAATTCTGTTTTCTTTTCAAATTTTTCAAAATCACCATTTTTGACTTACGATAGTTTTCGTTGCATAGGTCGACATATGTTACAGGCCGTACATGAAATAAGACCGTAAGTATACTGTCTAGGCTAGGCGGTATCTATACGGTCTAGATGGCACAGACCGTATGGAAATGACGAGGTATTTTATATACGGACTAGACCATTTACATACAGACTACCGTAATTTAGACTGTATGTTCAATCGCAAGTGTCTAGTTGCCGTTTAGTTTTTGTCTCGTTTTGCTCAAATTTACAAAATATTTGGAGTAAAGTAAGCACAGTGGTGACATTTGTTAAAATTTAAACGTTTTTACTGTTCAATGCAATAGATTTCCACAATGGAATTACACAAACAAAGGTGCGTTAATATTACAATTACTTGTTACATAGTAATATAACCTAAAATGAAAAAAAATAAAATAGGTTTTATGAACAACTGTATGAACGAAGAAAAGACGTTGCCGATAACAACCGCGGCTTAACGAGAGAAAAATATAGTCTCATTGAAGAAGTAAATATTGCTAAGGCTGCGGAAAAAAATCCAAGAATGCACTGGTTCTCAAAGCATTATGATGTGTCATCTGTTCAGGGGGTAGGAAAACTGATAGTGCCTCTTAACAATGATCTAGTTGATGTAATATATTACGTCCATGACGACGAGTTGTTTAACATTCTTCAAGAACTACACACATCCACAGGTATGTTCTATAAGTGGAGTCATATATATGGAGTAGGTAATTAATAAAATCACTTTTTATTTGCAGGTCATGGTGGTAGAGATCGCATGATGAAAAAAAAAAACAAAGGAAAAATACAAGAATATAGTACGTACTGAAATTTTATTGTTTATTAACATGTGCGCTCCATGTCAAATGAAACAAAAAAGGGAAAAGAAGGGAACTGTATCAAAACCGATGATCTTCAATGATCTAAATTCCAGATGTCAAGTAGACTAAATAGGTTATCAGTCGCATGCTGATGGTAAATACAGATTTGTCCTGGTGTACCAGGATCACTTAACAAAATTTGTTATTCTGCGCCCACTTGAAAGTAAACGCGCAGAAGTCGCTTACCACTTTTGGGGCTCCTGTAGGTTTGCAATCTGACAATGGACGCGAACTTTGCAATAGAATTATTGAAGAATTAAAAAGTTTGTGGCCTGAATCAAAACTGGTCCATGGAAAACCGCGTCACAGTCAAAGTCAAGGTAGCGTCGAACGCGCTACTCAAGACGTGGAGAACATGTTAACAACTTGGATGTTGGAAAACGAAACAGAGCATTGGAGTCAAGGTCTACGATTCTTACAATTTATGAAGAACACATCTTTGCACTCGTTTCAATCCCACTAATCGGGATGTCTCACATGCTGGGACCACGTTCTTGGAAAATATTCGCAATTTTTGCAATAGAAACAGAAACATAGCAACTGCCAGAAAGCGCGCTTATGATGGATTACAAGCACAGGCAAAACGAATGAAATTAATATCAGATAGCACCCATCCAAAACCACAGATTGGATCAACTGGAAGGATTCCTGTTACAGATGCCGTCGTGGCAGCGGAGATGCTCGGTCAGTTTTAGCGGTAGTGTTAGAAGCTATAGAAGATGGCTTTTATCGCTTGGGTACAAAACTAGGAGTCATTTCAAAATACTACAATCATTCAGAATTTAGTATATGTCCCGCTAACATTTTGAAAATTGAAGAAATCACCAAAGATAAGGAAGTTTCTCTTACAAGGGAAGTATCAGAACTGTAACTCACCGATTTAGTTTAAATTTGGTACAGTTGTAGAATGGGTCAAAATAAGGTTGACGTATTTTTTATAGGTGCGGTAAAAGCCTCTGGAGCAAGTTATAAGGGGTGAAAGTTGAGGGTCGAAAACACATTTTCCCTTATAACTCGAAAACTAAAAGCGATAAATAGTTGCTGTAAACGCCAAACGACGTGTTATGATAGTAGCTTTCAAATGATGTACTGCCCGATACCGTATCTATTATTGGGGGCGAAAGGGGGCGAGAAAAGTGGTAGTTTTTCTCAATTCACCCCCAAGATGTTGAGGGATATTTACAAAAATAGGTATAGGAAAAGTTAAGGGAAAATTAAGGTTTACGTGTTTTTTGTTTTGAGTGAAAAACTTCATCGGGGGTAGTTGTAGGGGTGAAAACGTTTACGTGACTGAGAGGTACTTTTACTATTGAAATCGTAGTTTATACGTTGTAGTTCGTTTATTTTGCGTTGATTGCGGTTGTAAACACGTTGATCTTGTAGTAGGGGTGTTTGTTACCTATCCATTAAGGGGTTGGGGGTGAATTTACCAATAATTTCAACCCTAATAAAAAAGACGTGGTTTCAAGTTAGCTTTACAAAGATGTTCCTCTTCATATTTACTGGAGATGCGATGGGGTGGAAATGGGGTAGTTTTTCAATTTCCAATTAGACATGGAGGGATATTTACTGCGATAGAATTCGTTTATTTTCCACTGTTCGTAATAAAGCAAATAATACTATCAGCCGTACTAACGTATTGTATATTATACAATGTATAATAACAATAAATATATGCAGTAAGATCTCCCTTGTGCGGACGCCAACGGGACCCACCGAAAGTATCTTTTCAAGAGAGGTGTTCGCTTAAGGGAAATGCGAAGTAATTATGTGAGAGTCGGATGGTTCCATAAGAAACTGTCCGTCCAAGGGGGGTTTTAAACATAGAGATTTTTTGCACCATTCGCAAGTTATAACAGCTATATCGCCACAAGTATCACGTGCTGGCTTTTCACAAGAAAAACAGAATTCAATTGGGTTTTCAAAATGCTCCGGTTTTTTCTCTATATAACCGTTTGTAAACCAAGCATATTTAAACAAATTGACAAACAGAGGAGAAGGTAACTGATTATGCGTTAAGGATTGTAATTTTAAAATATTATCTCTGTTCACGCATCTCGTTGTCGTTCCGTGTCGCCGTTCGCATTTGCGCACCTGACGCCGTCGCTTAACCCCCTACATAGTCGCCGCACTTCAAAAACTCTTTCTCTTTTCGTCCAAGCCTCCGAGGGTGAAACATCGTGGACCGTGTTAAGTAAACTTTGACCGATGTAAATTGATATGGGAGCGAGTAAATGTAAGACATTTAACTTGATCATTTTATTCCTCTCTACCCTAACCTAAAGATCCGGCACCTTTTTTATATTACCCAGCTAATGCTGCGCGTACATTAATGGTCCTTCGAGCCGGATTGAGTTCGTCGGATTATCCAGTTCTTCGTGTCCGATTAATCTTGGTCGGCCGCCATTTTCCACGTGTCTTCATTAACCTTAATCCACTTTTTCTGTGGTCATCTCGACGTTCCATAACATCGGATGAGTCAGGTGAACTTGCTACGAAGGAGCATTTCACTTCTTACTTCGTATTTTTCGGATTTAGAGGCTGAAACCCTTTTTTTTCCGGTGGCGCTACGTACATCGCTTCCTAGGGACATTTGCTTCTCCCTTGAGAAGTTGTTCCACCTGGAGTACACTAGGAATTATTCCCCTTGGAATTTCCGCATTTTCGTTGCATTAATATTCTCCCTTGAGAATTTCTATTGGTTTGTCGCTATTGCCTTTGGGTCTGCGATTTTTACTGTTCAATATTATCCTTATTTCTTTTCCTTTGTTACATCTCCCTCGAAATGGAGAAATTGGCAAAATTGAAATTGCGCCGTCTCGTTGTGGAAAAACGTCTGTTGGAGGCCCGAGCCGACAATCTCCCTGAAGATCCCGTACAGCGTTTAATCCTGTTAGAGCGCTCCAAGGATGCTGATAATACCTACAATGAATTTAAAACTATTCACAACCAGATCATTGGCCTCATTGACGATACGGAGTTTGATACCCAGGATGAGATTCGTAAACAAGTAGATCTAGCGTACTTCACGATTAAAGCTCTCGTTCATCAATTAAATTCTAACCAATCTACATCTGAAAATGCATCAGCAGCATTAATGCCTAAATTAACTAAAATCTCGATCCCGACCTTTGATGGCAATCATAAAAATTGGCCAACTTTCTTTGATCTTTATCGAACGATGGTGCACGAGAACGATTCTTTATCACCGGTCGCCAAATATCAATATTTACTCACCTCTTTAAAAGGAGAACCGTTCAACCTACTCAAGAGTCTTCCTGTGACAAATGATAACTATCCAATCGCATACAATACCTTAAAAGGAAGATATCAAAACAAGCGTCATTTGGCAACTCTTTATTTTAACGAAATAATTAATTTAAAATCAATACAAGATGAATCTCCCAAATCATTCAGATTCCTAATTGATACGTTTAAGGAAAACATTGAAGGCTTCCGTACCCTTGGTTTTCCTGTCGACCAATGGGATTTTCTTTTATTCAACATTATTCTTCAAAAATTAAACGTTGCAACAAAAACTAAATTTGAATCTGAGCACACATCATTCGAAATACCTACCTATATTCAATTGATGGATTTTTTAGAAAAACAGGCGAAGGCTTTGGATTCAGTCTCACTCACTTCAAACGACAAACATCGCTCAAAACCACCTCAAATTGCTCAAAGAAAATCCTCCATAAACCTGAAAATTGAAGAATCAACGCAGACCAAGTGTTCGCTCTGTTCTGAGTCTCATCCAATTTACCGATGTTCGATATTTCATTCAAAATCAGCATCTGAAAGATTGGCAATTGCGAGAGATAACCATTTATGTCGCAACTGCCTTGGTAAATCTCATCAAACCAATAATTGCTCGTCTGAACATCGCTGCCGATTCTGTCACCAAAGGCATCACAGTCTCTTGCATTTCGACTCTCCTAAATTATCAGCTGTTCACGTTGAAACTACAGCCTACCATGTAAATCAAACAGTCACGCATAAACATCAAATTATTTTACCGGTTGCGTTCTTATACTTGAAGGATCGATTTGGACAACTCCATCTAGTTCGAGCACTTATTGATTCCGGAAGCATGTCAAATTTTATAACCGCTAGAATGGCTAAAAAACTATGTTTAACACGCACATTCCATTCTTCTGTGGAGATACAAGGGCTCAACTCCATGACTTCGATCTGTAATAAGGGAATCGTCAATTGCTGCGTTAGACCTTGTCATGAAACTCAACCCACATTTAATTTTGATGCCATAATTACGCCTAACATCTGTTCTGACCAACCAACTTATCAATCGATCAGCAAACCATATAAACACCTAAGAAATTTAAATTCTCATCCAGAATTTAATTCTAACCGAAAGCAAGTCGATCTACTTCTGGGAGCGGAGTTAGTACCTCAGATTCTCACCGGCGGACGTATTCAAGATAGTCCCAATGATCCTGTTGCTGTCGAATCCGTGTTTGGCTGGATAATTGTGGGACGTTCGTCGTTATCGTCGTCAATGCCTTCATCGACCTGTTTGTCAACGGTTTCCTCTTTATCAACGCTTGACTGTACAATGAAGAAGTTTTGGGAGATTGAATCCATTCCCATAAGATCAACGTTTACGCCTGATGAGGAATCATGTGAGCAACATTTCCAAGAAAATTATAAGCGAACGCTTACTGGCAGATTCATCGTCTCTCTACCATTTAAACCTACTGAGCCCACACTGGGAAGATCCTATAAAACCGCTTTAAATCGATTCACGTCCCTTGAAAAACGTCTCCTAAAATCTCCGTTGCTATATCACGATTATAAATCCTTTATGTCTGATTATCTTCTCTCTGGCCACATGACTTTAATTCCACAAAATCAGTACATCTCTCCTGTTGATTATTACATTCCTCACCATTGTGTGATTCGAAACGAAAGCGCCTCCACCAAGCTGCGAGTCGTCTTTGATGCATCTGCGAAAATTTCAAATGGAAAGTCACTTAACGATACGTTATTTATTGGCCCTAAACTGCAACCAAACATCATTAAAATTTTATTAAACTTTCGCTATTATAAGTTTGCATTCACATGTGATATCAAACAAATGTATCGGCAGATTTTGATTTCCTCCGAGGATCGAAAGTACCAAAGAATTCTGTGGCGATTTTCCCCGGATGATCCCATTCAGGAATATTTTCTCAATACCGTCTCATATGGAGTCGCCTCCGCACCCTTTCTGGCGCTTCGAACCATTCTAGAACTTTCTCGACTGTACTCTGAAGAGTTTCCGAAGGCTGCGAACGTCCTTCAAAACAACATCTATGTTGATGATATTGTCACTGGTGCACACTCACTAGAAGAAGCACTTGCCTTGCAATCAGATTTAATCATTCTGCTAAAAAAGGGGGGCTTTGAGTTGAGAAAATGGGCTAGTAACAACCTCAGTATCCTCAGCGCGGTTTCAGAATCTGATTTACAAAAACCGATCTCAATGGACTATGAAGATATTGATTTTGTAAAGGTTCTTGGTCTTCATTGGGACCCCAGAACAGACGAATTCCATTATTTCCATAACCCTAAAGACACTCCTTGTACCAAAAGATCAATCCTCTCCTACCTTCAAGGCTAAGTGTTTTATGCAACAGCTATGGCAACTAAATCTTGGTTGGGATGAAAACCCTCCTTATCATATCTCTCATAGTTGGGAATACTTTAAGGAAAAATTAACCTTATTATCTAACATACGATTACCTCGATTAATGGTTCCAATTAATTCATGTTTTAATCAAATCCATTTATTTTGTGACGCATCGCAAAATGGTTATTGCGCGGTTGCATATCTGCGTTGTACCACATCTCAATCAATTACTACTTCTATTATTTGTGCAAAGTCCAGAGTGGCACCTTTAAAGACTATCTCAATCCCTCGACTCGAGCTTTGCGGTGCAACTTTGCTAGCCGATCTCCTAAAAACTGTACAAGAAAACTTGCCAGCCAAAATCAAAATAGATTCTATCATTGCTTGGTCAGATTCTCAAGTAGTTTTACATTGGGTGACTTCTTTACCTAGTCGATGGAAGGTGTTTGTATCCAATCGTGTAAGCTATATACAGGACATAGTGCCTCCTACTTCTTGGAGATATGTACCTTCATCCGAGAATCCGGCAGATTGTGGGTCTCGTGGTCTTTTCCCAGATCAAGTTTCCTCGTTTGATCTTTGGTGGAAGGGTCCTTCTTGGTTGGTTCAAGATCCCTCCTACTGGCCGCTTAATCTAATTCATGAGTCAGAAGACCCAGAAGTGACTAAAGAACAAAAACCTCTTTTAGTAAATCTGATAGAAAACTCTTCAAACCTTATGGATGATTTACTAGCCAAATTCTCCTCCTTATCTAAAATTAAGCGAATTATTGCGTATATCCAACGATTTATTCTACGATCCCAAAGGAAAAAACTATTATTTTCCCATTCACTATCACAATTTGAGCTTCAGGCCGCTTTACACACCCTTGTCAAACATGTTCAATATCAACATTTCTCTGAGATTTTTTCTGCTATCCAAAAACCTAACAAACTTCCGAAACCTTTCCGTAAACTATCTCCGTTCCTTGATCGGGATGGGTTACTCAGGGTGGGTGGTCGGTTAAGACATTCTGAAGTGCCATACCAACAAAAACATCCGTTACTACTGCCGCGTGATTCTCGGTTAAGGGAGTTAATAATTGAGGACGCGCACCGCGAGTTTTTACATCCCGGACACCGTACGCTACACGCACTCCTGGCTCAGCAATTCTGGATCATCTCTCCACGTCGTGCCATCCATCGAGTACTCTCCAGGTGCATCAGCTGCTTTAGAGTCAACCCTAAAACACAAAATCCAAAGATGGGTGATCTTCCGAAGTTTCGTGTCGGAATTGAAACCCTTCACGGCGGCAGGAGTAGATTTCGCTGGTCCTATCTTCACCACCATGCACCGATCACGTGGTGCTAGGTCGTTCAAATCATATATTTGCGTATTTGTGTGTGTATCCACTAAAGCTATCCACCTGGAACTCGTTTCAGATCTTTCAACTGACGCCTGCATCGCTGCTCTCCGACGGTTCCTGGCTCGCAGAGGTCATTACGCGAGATTATTCAGCGACCAAGGAACTAATTTCGTTGGGGCTAACAACAAGCTCAAAGAAATTGCTGAAGCCACCGGTGCCACCTTTGGGATCGACTGGCACTTCAATCCTCCAGGGGGCTCGCACTTCAATAGCTTGACTGAAGCCGGAGTAAAGTCCGTTAAAGGTCATTTGGCACGAGTCATCGGAGATCAAGTGCTCACCTTTGAAGAAATGTATACGATGCTGACCCAAATTGAGGCTGTCCTAAATTCTAGGCCCTTAAGCCCCTTGTCGGGTGATGTAAATGACTTACAACCCTTAACCCCGGCGCACTTTCTTTGCTTAGGTCCACTAAATGCAGATATCCCGGATCCTGACCTTACTCAAAGGCCATTGAATCGTCTGGACCGATGGAACCTTATCCAGCGAATGGTACAGGATTTCTGGGTTCGTTGGCGGAGTGAATATCTCCATACGCTCCAACAACGCCATAAATGGAATGAAAATTCGTCATCAATTCATGTAGGGGATCTCGCCGTTATTAAGAATGAACAGAAACCCCCTTTACACTGGACCACCGGTCGAGTTCACGAAGTACACCCTGGTCAAGATGGACTTGTTCGCGTTGTTACTCTTAAGACCAAAAATGGTCTTCTAACACGCCCTGTTACCAAAATTTGCCGTTTGCCGCTCGACAATTCTTAAACTTGTATTATTTCTTAACTTATATCAATCTATTTGTTAAAAAAAAAACCTATTTTTTGGTGGGTGGAATGTTCACGCATCTCGTTGTCGTTCCGTGTCGCCGTTCGCATTTGCGCACCTGACGCCGTCGCTTAACCCCCTACATAGTTGCCGCACTTCAAAAACTCTTTCTCTTTTCGTCCAAGCCTCCGAGGGTGAAACATCGTGGACCGTGTTAAGTAAACTTTGACCGATGTAAATTGATATGGGAGCGAGTAAATGTAAGACATTTAACTTGATCATTTTATTCCTCTCTACCCTAACCTAAAGATCCGGCACCTTTTTTATATTACCCAGCTAATGCTGCGCGTACAATCTCGTAGATGTAAATTGACGTCCTACTGATAAAGAATGACATGATCGGAAAGCCTTCTAACAAAGTTTTTCCTTATTCCAAAGCCATACACATATAAAGGCTGTATTGGTCATGTTGTACTAGAACCCGAAATGAAGCTGCAGTATGAAGAGAAAGATGAAAAGGTAAGCCTGTTCTCTGTAACATTGTAGAGTACTGTTTCGTCTTTCTCTTCATGGTGCAGCTGCATTTCAGCTTATAATGCCTGCAGGAATAGACAAATGTTTGAAGTAAGTGTTAAGTGGTTTTGCTTCATTAATGACTTCGGGGCAGTGACCAGTCCACGAATCTAATAATTGTAGCGATTTCGGGTCAGTATTTGGGAAATAGTTGGGAAACAGTTCAAAGCCAATCCTTCATGTGTTCTGATGTAAGTTTAAAAACCCTAATTTTAAAAATATCGTTCAACCCCGTATCGAAATTGTAATATACATAAATTGATGCCAGAACATTTTTAATACAAACATTTTTGTAAAAATTGCAAAAAACTACTACTTTCTTTGATGTCTTTATTATTTGAAAATTCACACACCGTAATTGTCACCCCTCAATGAATACATAATAAACACCACTGTTGTTAAAAGGAACATACGCACTTACAGTGGAAAGTAAACGAATTCTATCGCAGTACATATCCCTCCAAGTCTAATTGGAAAATTAAAAAAAACTACCCCTTTTTCACCCCCTCGCATCTCCAGTAAATATCAAGAGGAACATCTTTGTAAAGCTAACTTGAAACCACGTCTTTTTTATTAGGGTTGAAATTATTGGTAAATTCACCCCCAACCTCTTAATGGATAGGTAACAAACAGCCCTACTACAAGATCAACGTGTTTACAACCTCAATCAACGCAAAATAAACGAATTACAACGGATAAACTACGATTTTAACAATAAAAGTAAGCCCCGGTCACGTAAACGTTTCCACCCCTACAACTACCCCTGATGAAGTTTTTCGCTCAAAACAAAAAACACGTAAACCTTAGTTTTCCCTAAACTTTCCCTATACCTATTTTTGTAAATATCCCTCAACATCTTGGGGGAGAATTGCGAAAAACTACCACTTTTTTCGCCCCCTTTCACCCCCAACAATAGATACGGTATCGGGCAGCACATCATTCGAAAGCTATTATCATAGCACGTCGTTTGGCGTTTACAGCAATTATTTATCACTTTTAGTTTTCGAGTTATAAGGGAAAATGTGTTTTCGACCCTCAACTTTCAACCCTTATAACTTGCTCCAGAGGCTTTTACCGCACGTATAAAAAAATACGTCAATCTTATTTTGACCCATTCTACAACTGTACCAAATTTAAACAAAATCGGTGAGTTACAGTTCTGGTACTTCCCTTGTTAGATCGGTAGCTACAAGTCAATCTACTGGGCCTGGGCAAGGTTTCAAAAAATGTTACTGTAAGACTAAATGTTAGTCAAACAAATGTGCTTGTCGAGAAAATAATGTATTATGTAACTCAAAATGTCACAATAGTCTAACTTGTACAAATAAATAAAAAATACATTTTTTTCTTTGTTTAAAATATTACAGTAATATGTATATCGTCTATTTGCAGATGGATCGTTTATAAATAGACTAGTCCTTTTGCAAACCTACTAGTCCATTTGCTAAAAACAAGCTTCTTACACATATAGACTAACATTTTCAGACCATTTACATATGGACTAGTCCTTTTATATACGGATTGTTTTAAATATACGGTCTGTAACATATAGGGGAGAGTGGGGCAAGACGGGGTACTTAAGGTTTGGAGGTTAAAAAATCCACAATTTCGTTCATAGATAAAAATACTTTTAGTTTATATAATCTTCGACGATTAAACTTTAAGATTTTTGGGAAGAACGGAAAACTAATTCACAAATTTTCACATAATCAACGATTAAACATAAGAAGTCATTTCATCCCATCTTGCCTCACGTGTGGGGTAAGATGGGGAACAAGATATAATATACGTGGAACAAGATAAAATATAATTAAATTAACATTATTAAAGGGTGTTTATTAGGTTCACACAATACGCAAACATAGAGTGCCTCATCGACATCATCATTTAACACAAGCACATTAATTTTCCACGTTTTCTTGTTTTTGGGGTTTTACCTTTTACTCGGTTTTTTCTTTTCCTTTTTGAGTCTTTCAGCTTTCATCCTAAGACGCAGTTCCCTATCTTACGTCACTTACCCGTCTTATCCCATTCTCCATTAAATGAAGAAGTTAAGACGGGGTACCCCATCTTGCCCCATTGGGCGCTTTTGCAAAAAAATAATAATAATACAGTTGTACACTTCAAATGGACTGAAAAAGGTGCTCATGTTTAATACTCACTTCTTACCAATTTCATAAAACTAACACTTATATGAAGTAACCGCATTGTTTGATAACTGATGTCCGGTGAAATTATGCATAAATTATAAGAAAATTCGACATAACAGGATTTTGCTCGACACCATGGCAATGCGACTTCCTACATTATTGGTTATCAATTGACAAGATGAAGAGGAACTAATAAAAGCTTTCATTACTTCTGGTGTTTCATAAAAGTGCTTTGTTGCAAGTATAAACCGGGTACCCCATCTTACCCCACTTCCCCGTCTTGCCCCACCCTCCCCTACATGTAAATAGTGCCATAAAGTATTTTATACTGTATACAAGAGGTGGTAAGAACAAAAGAACACTCCATCTTCAAAATATAAATAAACTGTATTATATGTTAATATGTGATATATACCTGTAAATAGTACAATAAATTATTTTATATTATATTATATTTATATCTGGGACTTGTGATAACATTGTATTCGATTTACCTTTGTTCTATAGGTGTTAGCTATTAAAACTCATAACACACTATTGTGAGGTAGATTGATTTATTGCTACCGTTACATTTTCCTTATCAAACTATTAGCAAGACCGAACTTTTATGAATACCCCCTTAAGTGCTACGTTTTGCTATTTACCTAAACTAATTACGCCGCTCCGATTATACAAAAATGCAAACTACTACTATTTCCGCAGTAGAGGTGCATTGGACTTTAATTGCTACCTTTAATAGCTCAATTTGCAATATGACACTTTATTGAAGGAATGTTTACCAAATGTGAACAATTTACAAAATAATATGTCCATTTTTCTTTATTTAACTCTTTTTTTTTGTTTTCTCTACCCATGAAACAATTTAACCCTATTCTTATGCACTTCTAACTTACGCCCAACCTTAATAACTATATTTGGATTCTTAATTTCTATCACTTCATAAGGTCCATTAAAAATAGCGTCCATTTTACTGCCACTTTCATTTTTTAACACAATCTTATTTCCTACTATACAGGTGTCCGGAAATGTCGTGTACAACAGAGTACCACAGATACCTTGGTCAAAAATATGATGATTTAACCCAACTTATCTATATACAAAGTTGCTTAACTTAGCCGCTAAAAGACTTTAAAAATCACATTTTTCATAAGTTTTTCTTAAATTACTCGAAAAATCTTTAATAGATGTTATTCTTTTTTTGACCATGTCTTTATATTAGCAAGCTACAGCTTTATGTGAAACAAATTCGAATTTCGAATCATACAGGGTGTTTAGAAACACTCTCGCGACCAGTTATCCATCCAGATCTTTTTAACCAACCTGTATAATTTTCTGTCAATTTTTTTCTGAATAGCTATATTAATTTAGAAACTTTTTTCTCTCTTATAAAATTTCAGTTGGACAAACAGTTTAATCATAAAAAAATATTTTCTAAATCCCTGCAAGCCCAAATCGATACACTAAGGTACCATTAGCAATGTTCAAAGTAGCAGTTTCTTTAAACGGTGAGAAGTTCTTTCAAATAAACCAGAATTTTCAGGTTTAGAAGTATTTTACTGCTTAAAATACTCAAATTTTCCGCAAGACTTATAACTATCATCATGGCTAAAAATAATACAGTGTGCAAAATTTTTACAATTTGCTTTTTTTCGTGGCACTTTTGCTTGATGACACCCCATAAACAAAGTCTTAAGTCCAGTGATCTTGCTGGCCAATCAGGGTTAAATCCTAATGATGGTCACAAATCCTGACGAGAATTTGAATATTTTAAGCAATAAAGTACTTATAAACCTGTAACATCTGGTTTTACAGAAAGAACTTCATACCGCTTAAAGAAGTTGCTATTCTCAACTGTATTAATGGTACCTTAACTTATGGATTTGGGCTTACAGGGATTCAGAAAATATTTTTTGTGGCTAAACTATTTGTCCAACTGAAATTTTACAAGAGAAGAAATAGTTTCTAAATTAATATCGCTTTTCAGAAAAAAATCGCCAGAAAATTATACGGCTTGGTTAAAAAGATCTGGGTGGATAACTTGTAGTGAGAGTGTTTCTAAACGCCCTGTATGTTTCGAAATTCGATTTTTTTTCACAGATAGCTGTAGCCTGCTGATGTAAAGACATGGTCAAAGAATGAATAAAATCTAATAAAGGTTTTTCGAGTAATTTAAGAAAAACTCACGAAAAATATTGTTTTTAAAGTCTTCTAGTGGCTAAACTATAAGCAACTTTGTATATAGATAAGTGGGGTTAAATCATCATATTTTTGAACAAGGTATCTGCGGTACTCCGTTGTACACGACATTTCCGGACACCTATATAACCAATTGTAATAAATTCTGGGAAGTCAACCAAAACAATGTCGAAATTAAACACCTCTTTTATTCATTCCTAAGCTTTCGGTTAAAATTACAACCTTCATCAGAGGTACGCTAAAAAGTTATTACAAAATTAAACGTTAGACACTCATTAAATTTAAAATTTCAAACAAAGTGGCCGAAAAAAACTTACAATTAGAGGTTACAGCATCAGAGTATCCAATGCGGGTGGAAAAGTTAATAACGCGACGACAGAACCGACAAAACGTAATTGTAGATGTAATTGTAGGTTGTGATGCGTTCACCATTCACTCCCAAACAAGCTCCAAGACGGCTTCTAAAACTGGTTAAAGTATTAGAGAGAACATCAACTGAAATTTGTCGTGTTTCAGTTACAATTCTCTCACGTAACTCGACTATATTGTGAGGCCGATCTTTATAAACCCTGTCTTTTAAGTAGCCCCACAAAAAAACCTAATGGGGACAAATCAGGCAATCTTACAGGCATTCAATAGGTCCCCGTCTGCCAATCCACCTCCCAGGAAACTGCAGATTTAGGTACTGTCGTACCTGAACACCGTAATGTGGAGGTGCTCCACCTTGTTGAAAAATGTTCTGCTCCATTCCACCATTTACCGCTGGGAACAACGCTTCAATCGCAGGTACTACTTCATTTTCTAATAGGTTTAAATACCTTTCCACGGTAAGAGTTGTATTCATAAAGAAATGTCCTATAATCTGCGCGCGAAGAATTCCAACCCAGACATTTATTTTTGGGGATATTAGGTGTGACCTTCTTGAATCCAGTGTGAACTACTATCACACCAATATCGGAAGTTGTGACGATTTACGGTTCCATTTAACATAAAAGTTTCCTCGTCAGAGAATAGTATGTTAAACGGCAATTGCGGATTTTCGTCACACTGGTCAATCATTTCTTGGGAAAACTGCACTCTTCTATCAAAATTATCATCTCCTAACTCGTGAATTAGCTGTAGCTGATAAAGGAAATATCACGTTAGTAGCGTAAAAACACAAAAAAGTTTAAAGTATTTACCTTGTAGGGATGAAAATGTTTTACTTTTAAAATTCGATTAACTGATGTATGGCTAATTGTAAGTCCCATATTTCACCCCAAATTTCTCAGGGAATTTTGAGGTTCTTCTTGAACAGCCAAGAGCACATCCACTTTGCTTCATTGTCTGTGATTGTTTTAGGCCGTCCACTTTTTGGCAGGTTTCTAACACTTCCGGTAGTAAAACGTTTTTTTAATATTTTGGACACCGTAGATTGCGAAATTTGTGTATCCGGGTAAATATTATTAAATATTGCACAAACTTCACTTTGAGTACATCATCAATATTTCAATTCTTTGATGTTCGCTTAATTGCACCATAACCACTGTATTTAACAATTTTTTTGACGTTTAGTGACGTCAACGATGGCATTTCAGCGCCTGCTTTGATTATAACTAGTTGATTAAATATTTTCAAAAAATTGAATTTTTGTCTTATAAAACATTATTAAATGATATGTTCATCGTGTAGAATGGAAAATGATCCATCAAAATATGCAAAAAATATACAAATCCCATTTAAAATGATAAAGTTGGTTACCATAGCAGCGAAACAATAAACGATACAAACAAACAACAAATTTTTTCACTTAAATCATAAATGGCGTATTTATAAGCTATATTCCATACTTTTGTTACACCCTGTATATAATATTTAGAATATAATTTTGTCAAGCTTTCTAATGTCTACTTCCGAAATTACTTTAAGTTCTACCGCGTCTTTATCTTCAGACGATTTCAATAATTCCACAACTCCAGGGTGATCAGGCCTGTGTTAGGTTGGACCTTATTAAAAGCATTTGCAATTTAGTTGTCTCTATTACGTTGTTTCGCCCGCGTTATTACAAATACTTTGGAACTTACGTTACCCATTAACACTTTTAAGTTACTTGACTTAATACTAATCCTAGATAATGCGTCAGCTATTACGTTGGTGACTCTACTTAAATAATTTACTACAAAATCGTATTCTTCAAGAGTTAATCTAAATTTAGTCTACTTGAAGGATTTTTCATGCCAAATAAATGATAAGTTAAAATGAAACTATGCATACCAACTTTTAAAATGCTTTTAATTACAACTACTGGTTACTAGTTAAAAGCATCTTAAAATCATACTAAACGTATGGTTATGCATACAACCTTTAGTAATTTGTTACCGCTCTTAAATAGTTGACAGTATGCGTCGGGTAAATCTAGCGAATGTTTAATGTATACGTGCATTAGATTAGATTAGAAACAGTACAGACGCCATAAACATTTTATAATATCTTCATTTTATCTTACTTCATCCCTACTTTCTTTAAACGTCAAATTAAAGCGTTTTTCAAGATTGACAGCCATAAACCAGCGATACTGTACAGTAATATGATGATATTCAGCTACTCAGTTGTTGTGAGCGCTGGACGCGCCAAATATGATTGAATATGAAACTAAGATCCCATTTATTCACCATTGGGTAAATTAATCTATCTGATATTTACAATGGTTATTATTCTTGTATATTAATTCATTCATTTGTAATTAAAGAATTACTCTGTCAAGAACTTGTAACGAAGTTACCTAATTTCTTTTCCGTTTTCAAAATAAAAATCCTACTCCTTAGAGAACCCGTTTTACATCGACTGGCTTATCACAAATTTCTCTGAGAATTCCCCGAAATATAGGCTACCCTTTCTTCCCAATTTATATTTTCCGTTAATTAAGAATCTAATGTTTAAATATCCACTTTTCCATCCGTCTCAACCTCACTTCAAGTTAACAAGACGTCCCAGTACTGATTGATCTATAAAGAGAAAGACACAAAGGTTTTCTAAAAATAGCGCAATTACACGTGAGTTCCGTTAACCATCAGATTGAAGAAGATAATTACGATTTTGGAAGCAAGAATGATCCCCACCGTTACTAGCTAGGAGACCCTTCAAGAAACCAAGTCATCCGTCCAGTGGAAGGAAGATCATCAGGAGTAATTAGTCCGAACTGCTAATGAGTGCAGAATTGGGCATTCATCAAACGTTTAATTTACCGTATTTGCATGCGTTCCTTTGGAATATTATGTTGAATGATTTTCATTGTCATACCTTCATTACTATGTTGGTTTTATGCTAGTTTTTCTAAATTATTAGAAACACGTGTTTTGAGAAGTTTAAGTTGTTGTAACTTTGGAACGAGGCGTTTCAACATAAAAATTGTAACTCTGAAATTAGTTAAGAATAGGGCAATCCGTGACTGTTGTTAAAACTTAGCTAATTAAAATTATTTATAATTACGTTTTTAATTTTGTTATTAATTAACCGATTTTCCTGTTTCAAACGCCTTTTTAGGGTAATTCGGGGTCGTAGAGAATTATTGTAAGGGCTAGATGACCCAATATAGGTTAGTTGTGGTCATTAACGCTCGGTTAATTGTTATTCCGCTGGGAAAATTCGACTCCCACCCCCGAAAAATCCAGTTTAGCGCTTCGGCCCCTATATAAGCTCGCGCATTTTTCCATTTTGGATTATTAGTTCTTGAGCAGAATTGCTGCTTGATCTCCGAACGAAATTTAGTTTGCGATTTTCGCGTTTTCTCGCACGACCTTCAAAGTTAGTTTTATTTTCATTTTCTCGTTATAGAATTATCTCGTTAGTTCCGTTCAGTTTCTAGTTTCCCTTTTGATTAATTTTCTTTTGTTGTTGTTTTAAACAACAGTTTTGTTTGGTAAAAATCCCTTTCCTAATTTTTCCCTATCCCATTGGATTTCCGACGTGGAATCGTGGAAATTCTCCTATCTCATTGGATTTCCGACGTGGAATCGTGGAAATTCTCTTAACCCATTGGATTTCCGATGTGGAATCGTGGAAATTCTCTTATCCCATTGGATTTCTGACGTGGAATCGTATAAATTCTCTTATCCCATTGGATTTCTGACGTGGAATCGTCCTCTTAACCTAACCCGTGGTAATCTTGGTCACTCTCAAACCCTACCGTACTGTTTCGGTTTTTGCCAAGTTTTGCTTTCCGATTAATTTTATTTATCTTTTCATACAATTTTCCGCGGACGAGATAATTCTCCGATTTCCGATTAAATTGTTTTGCTTTCCGTTATATCAATTTTATTCACCTCTGTATTTTTCTATATTCCCTTGTTGTCTCAATAAACAACTTTATTGTTTATTACCTAAACTTTGTGTTTTACTTCCGTTTGAACCCTGGACATTATTTTCTGCACTGTTAAAAGCTACTCAGAGGTACAGAAGAGGTCCTTTTCCCTCGTTTGAAAGAAAAGGTGGCGCCCGAGAATTGTCATCTCATATTAACATCGAATTAAATTTCGGGAAACGGCGAGGGTCGTCGCAAACTGCTTCTCGTCGTTGTCTTTTATTTATTTATTTTGAACTTCACTTGTTCCATGGATAATAATAATAATACTACAATCAGATAGATTACTTTACTCAAAAGTGAATAAATCGGCCTTTAGAATCTTTATATATTCAGAAAAACATTATAATATACAACTGGTCTAGGTCTTACAATACCGGGATTCCGAGATCCCGAATACCGGAATCCCGGACGATTTTTGTCCGTTATTAAAAATCGGTATTTATGTAATAATACCGGTATTACATTAGTTGATAAAAATTGAATTTATGCACAATATAAATCTAATTTAAAATAATATTAATTAATTACAAAATTTTTTTTGTAGATAAACAATTTCCTTTTATTAAAATCTATATCAGGCACATTAATTACACATACCGAGCCGAGTATGGCACCATCGAGAAGCAGCGGTGTCGGCAATATAAAGCGATTGTATATGTTTTACGTCTGAAATAGAACCAATGAATAGGTCTTGTAACAAAGTTACAAAAATTATTTAATTTCTTTATTATTACTTTATAGAATTTTTATTTTTAAGTTCCGCCGATTAGGCAGCCAAACCTACTATTGATAACGATTTATTATATTTTCGAAATTATTAAACCCCTTGTCTAGATCACCCTTTTATCATTTCATTTCATTATCCGCAATTAACTAATTAAAGTTATATTTCTCAGTTTATCATTCCCATTGGTTTCCTTTCTATAAAGAAAGTTAAAATCCAACCTTTTCATAAATAAATAAAAGTAAATAAAAATGTTCTAAAAATAGGCTTCTACCACGCCGTTTATTAATTTCCTTAATTTTTGACCATATAAAGTCCACATACATTTTTGTACCTACAATGAATCCTTAATTTAAGATTTACTCTTCCGCCCAACAGAAGAATTACCTTTGAATAAATAAGTCTTGTATGTTAATTGACTGATCTTAATTAGTCACTGCGGAATTAAAACCGACCGAAATATGAATCTAATCACATTTTGTTATAAACCAATCATAATGAATGTTGAACTATTTTCGTATCCCGCTGATTAGTCATTAACAAGTTATATTAATTAATTCATAATGGTAAAATTTTTGACAAAAACTTAGTTTATTGAAGTCTTTCGCACTTTTACACGTTTACTATTTATAAAGATTTTAATGCTTCACACTTGTGTTCTACTTTTGTATAATTTCGCTGTTAATTAATAGTCGTTAAGTATTAATTTATCAAGGCACGTGGTATTTTACTTTTAAGTTTGTATAACTTTTGAAATGTTAACTTTTCGATAAAACTTGTAACTTATGAATTTTAGTATTTTGATCAAAGCCGAACGATAAACTATGTAAGATTTTAATTACTTGTAATTAATAATTAATTAAGCGTTAATAAGCCGATTTTAACCTTTTAAAAAAATGTCATAGGGTAAAGATATGCCTAAGATTCATTTTCTGTAAGTTTGAAATCGCTAGTTTAATTAGAACGTCTCGTAATTTGCATTTGTACCATATTTGGTAATAATTTTCTGCGAAAAAGGTCTCTCCCACTCAATCTGAACAAGTTTTCAAAACCGTCGCCTATAAAAGCCCCAACATTTTCAATTTTACTCTCTTCGTTTTCTAACGCCGTGTGACCGAAATCCGAGAGAGAACGTTCAGAATCGCACAGATTTTATTTTTCGTAAGTACGCTATTTCTTATTAGTAGAGACTTTGCCTTTTTTTATAATTCTCTTATTTTGCCTATTTCTCTTTGCTATACGTTGAGTATTCCTATAGCAAAATCTTCTTCTTTCCGCTGTACGCGAGAATTCCTACAGCATCTATTTTCTCTTTGCTATACGTTGAGTATTCCTATATCAAAATTTTCTTCTTTCCGCTGTACGCGAGAATTCGTACAACATCTATTTTCTCTTTGCTATACGTTAAGAATTCCTATAGCAAACTTTTCTTCTGTGGCAAACTATTGTACCGTTGCTAGTACCGGTTTAATTATTTTGAGAAAATAAAATTTTATCAATTATTAGAAAGTCTCTGCTAATTAAATAAGAAACCCCCCGACTTTAATTTAAAACAATTTCGACTTTTTTTTAAATAAAGCAAATTTCCCCTCTTTTACTTTGTTCAGGATGAACCGTTATGTGCATATGCAAATTTTTGGAATGATCGGCCTACTTTGATAAAATGCATTGTTATTTTCGTTAGTACTGGAGCAGAGGTAATCCCCATTATGTAATTAATAGAAAAAGGCGGTATTTTAAAAAACTAAATGTGTGGTGTACTGTATCATATGAATTAGGTGTCATTGGACCGTTCTTTATCGAATGAAGACTAAATCAACACACTTATTTGTGGATTCTCGAAAAATTTGTTGACGAACTTTCTTTGCATATTCGACAGATGCATTTATTCCAACATGACGGTTACCCTGCCCATTCAACACAAATGATCAGTGACTGGCTCATTAACATATTTGGTGAAAGATGGTTTGGAAGAACGAACGCGATATTTTGGCCAGTCAGGTCTCCAGATTTTTCAATTATGGATTTTTTTGTTTGGGGAAGGGTGAAAGAAATAGTTTAACAAAACAGGATTTCCAATAACCTTGAAATATTGAAAAATAGAGTTACATGTGCAGTGCGATCTATTCCTATAGAAAATATGCAGCTTTTAGAGCATTTCGAAACCGTGTTAAAAAATGTGTGACTTTGGGAGGAAACTTAATAGAAAATTCCATGTAGTTTGAAATTATAACTTACTGTTATTGCAATAGTGCGTTGTTAACGTTAAGCCTCAGAATTACCTTTAATAATAAAGTATCTTGTGATAATCGTGTTTTATAATGATTTATTAGAGTCAAGCCAACAGGTAGCAACTTTGAATATCTTGCAATAATTGTTTTTGTTTTATGTTTGAAATATTGCTTAACCGGAGATACACTCTTTTTTATTGCGTTTTTCTTAAGCTAGTTTAAGAGCGTTCCCTTATTTCTCCCGAAAAGGTGATACTCGACAAAAAAATCGTGATATGCTACTAACGAAAATAACAATGCGTTTTATCGAAGTAGGCCGATCATTCCAAAAGTTTTCATATGGACATAACGTTTCATCCTGAACAAAATATCTTAGTAACAGTTTGATGTACGGTAAACAGAAAAGGTGCTTTACTTGCTGTAGAAAGAGTTTTTTATTCACTGTCCAGTTCGCTTGTTTTTCTTTAAGTGAAAATATGTTACAAATTAATCTTTAACCAAGCAGGGCTAAACCCCGAAAGATGAAAATTCACGTCGAAAACTTTTTCCCTTTTATAAGAGTTGTTTCACCTATCCGGGGACACACTGTATATACAAATATAAGTATGTGAGCGGAAATTTCGTTAGCAATATGAAAATATAGATAGCTGAATAACTTTACAATAACTACTTAGTAATCAGCAACACGCGATATTGGTACTTGGTGACATTTTACTTAGAATTACATCATATCGCAGATACAGAGACGATACCGAGACGTTTGTTTTAAGTTTGGGTAAAATGTTATCAAGCAGTAATATCGCATGTTCGTATCATCATCATAACTGACATATTTAATGACTGAATTTCTGGTTTCTCTTAAATAGTTACTAACACTACTTAAGTAGACTAACTACACTGAATTAGAAAATGTATACAAGTCGTAAGTTTCATATTATTATTATTTCACCCAACTTCAATCCCACTTTCGTTTAAACGTTTGAAAAGCGTTTTTCAAAATTGACAACACTGAATCTTAGCTGTAAACTAGCGATACCAATCAAAAATCTGATTAACTCAACTACCCAGGTGTTCTGTATGCTAAACGCCCCGAATAATACTGCCAATCTCCTAATATTGTGAATAGTATTCACAATGCAATCAAATACTTTTTTCGCTCGGTGCAATAACTTCAATTGATATTAGTTACAGACGATTAAATGGTACGTTTTGTAAGCTGTTCTTAAATAAATCAACCAACATTAAATTAAATCTTTCTAACAGTAAGTTATCTAAGAATAAGTAAAAGTTTACGTACCGTGTACATTCCTTCGGACATTTTCCGCTCCAACATTGATGAGACTTATCTGATATAGGCTTTCAATAGTGACACATTTGAAAAGTTCTTCTCATCAGTAGTCAGTTATACATACACAAACAGATATCGTTCGTCCTGAAGTAGACGGTTATGTCTGCAATACAATTACTCTACAAGATGTCCAGCCGGCCCAATCCATCTTGGCCGATGAAGGTCACGAAAAATGCGCAGACGAAGGAGTGCGACAGTAAATCGTTGGAGAAAGATGGGTGTATTCGTTAGATAGGAGCGGCAAGTATAGAGCGCGACAAAAGTTGACCTGTACAAAAACATGTACAGGTATTGTATTGTAAATTTTAAACAGGTAAATTTTTAATAATGAATTTCTTTGTAGTAGGTTATTTTTCAGGGTTTTTAAGTTTAAAAGTTATTTTTAAATTAACAAACCCATTAATCAAACATATTTTAAGCTGCAAATAGTACAATATCTGCTAAAACAATTAACAAAAATAATACATAAATAATAACTTACTTTATTTTTCACTTTACTTTCCGCCATCTCGAACATATTATCTCACGCACTTATACACAAACTTTTGCTTTGATCTGTACACGATCAGTACTCTGTTGAGTATACTACGCAAATAAGCTCTCTAAGAATCCCCCACCTATTGTCACTGCGCAGATGACCTCGGAAGGCCAAGATGGATTGGGCCGGCTGTAACTGTCTTATTTAGTACGAACTATATAATTGAACAATTCTATTAACCTATCAGTTAACACATTTTATGAAGTTTCTTATTGGTTAAATTTACGATATGTTTGCTAGGAAATTTATAAATGCAGTTGAAAGTGAAGTAAAGTGAAGAGCGAACCTACTGTTGATGAACCGATAGTAAACAGAGGGATTTTTTGGATAATGGAGGTAATGAGAAGATATGTTGTAACAGTTTTATTTTTCTTATTCAATTAAATTTAAATTATTTGGTTTGGGCCATCTGTTGGAAGGTGACATTTTTAGATTTCTTAGTTTTATTGCGAAATATAGGATACTGGTTGCTTTCTTAGATTAGTGAGATCGGAAGTGGTGAGTATAGTTCTTTCGAGTATCGTAATTTGGGTTATTTCGCGCTCTTCGTTGTTGAACTTTAGAAAAGTGTGGTCGATATTTGGCTCTGGTAGAAACTGCGTGGGTGACGAAAATTCTGATCGGAATTTGCCGGACCAGTTTCTCACTCCACAGATTTTGGGTAGTTATTGTGCTTTGTCGGATTTTGTTCCGGATTATTGGGTTTCTATCAGCCAACACGTTGGGCCGATTAACATCGTAAGGCTTTTTGGTTTTTATTTCCCTTTTGGATTTGGAGTTATTGCGCCGAAATTTTCAGTCTTCTGTAGCGATAGGGGTTTATTACAATTTGTTTTGTATGTGTACATTTCACCTGGACATTCTCTTTTATTATTATTATTATTTCAATCCTTTTCAATATAAGGGAATGTTGGTTTACGAAATTGTCTTTTAATTTGTTGTTGTCCCTCGACCGCGGATTCGGATTTGCCTGATTCTGGGATAAGTTAACCACTTCGGTACGGGCGTCGACTATAGTCGACGGCCACAGATGACCCCACACAGCCGGCATTCGTCGTCCATACGCTGGCACAGCAGTCGACTATAGGCGATGCTCGGCTGTGCGGAGGTCATCTGTGGCCGTCGACTATAGTCGACGCCCGTACCGAAGTGGTTAAAGTTGGTAGGTATCGGTTTAAGTTCGTGGCACACTTTTATTTAACATCGGAATCTCTCCTTCTCCACAGAGTAAACCGGAGCCCGAACGAACCTATCAACGGTAGTTTTGGAATTTATTGCGAACTTAAATATTGTATCTTTTTATTTCATTAAAACTTGAAATTTTGCGCTACAATGTAAGAGGAATTTTGTAGTTTCTTTTTCTACAAAGCATTTACTGCAAAAATTTTCATTGGCGGGAGACTTATCAACTCATTTTTATTTTGAGCTTTCAATATACACATCGAACTTTACAGTTTTTGAAATATTTCAGTAGGATTCAAATTCAATAAGAAAGAGTATTTATTACATAATAAAACGGATTTTCATAACTTAACCCCTTAATGACCAGACCCGAGATATCTCGGTATAGAGTGTACGGTCCAAAAAGACCGTATCCGGGATAACTCGGACAGGCACATATTGTACGTTCCAGTACGTATTTGATATGTTCCTGATATGTCAAAATATTAGTTTTAATTATTTAAAAAAAAAAATATTTTTTCTGTGCATTTTTTGGAAAAGAAATCGGTCCTTAAGGGGTTAACTTATCAGTTTAAACGAAATCTTATGAAAGCTCCCAAGCAGCTTTAATCCTTATACCTAAAGGTTTATGGTTTACATTACCTTCTTGAATATTAATGCTCGCATTCGAAACATTCTGATCCACATTCCTTTGTACAGGGCCTTGTTGCGCTTGCGGCTGCGGTAATGAGTGTACTAATGTTGGCGTTAAATTATTAAGTTGAGGATTTTGGGACGTGTGTGTTACTGGTCGACCAGCGGGCTGAACGGTTATGTGTGGTTTCAATAACGCTTTATTTGAAATGGTAAACGAGAGTGTGGGATTTGAATGACTAATTGTACTTAATATAATATTATGGTTGTTGGATGAATTATGGGAAGTAGACTCTGAATGTGTATTTTGATTTCTGAACAATTTGCGTCCCTGTGAAGTTTGAATATACGTTTGAGAATGATGTATCCCAAAGGTAGGTTGTTGAATGGCGAGAGGTAAAGGGTCAGATCTTTGGGTTTGTGGGATAATTGCCTAAGTTGGTATCCCTTGATGACCATTAAGAATTGTTTGGACAGGAATAGTTTGTATCGTGTTGATTTTATCGCATGAAGTTGAAATTTGTTGCTTATTATTTTGAGTTTCTTGTTTTGTCATATTATTCGGAAGCGATGTTGAATTTTTTCGCTGATTATTGCAAGGTTGTTGCTTTGTAGTAATAGTTGGAAGAATGGTTAAAGATTGCTACTTAGTACTTTGAGATGGTTCATTTTCCATATTATTTGGAAGTGTAGTTGAAGAGTGTTGTTTATGATTCTGAGATTGTTGTATTGCCGTACTATTCATTATACGAATCGGCGTCGCTTTCGAAGTTGCAGTTGTTGATCTTTGTTGAGCTACATTAGTAGCGGGTTTATTTATTAAAGCATCTTGCAATAAATTTGAACTACGTTGTCCTGAAGGAGGTGTAGGAGCAATATGTCTATCACCTGCGAATTTTCCACACATCACTTGCGCTTTAAGTAATCTAATCGGCAGTCCAGCCCAATTGGAATTTTGGTCAATGGCAGGTTTTGATACTTCCGGCGTTGTCGCCACATCAACTTTCATGGAAGCACTTGATTGAAAAGTTAAGGGAACACGGTAGTGTTTTAAAATGGGATACATATTTGTCATGGTGGCTTCACCTTTAATCATCGATGCCGCGTATAATTGAGAATCTTCTTGACATGCCATTGATTTATGACTATGTGTCATGCCTCCATGATGTTTAATAAATATTTGATTGATTTTTTTCAAATCTTTTGAATCAAGAGAATATATATATTCTTGCTGTTCAATATTAAGTGGTTTTACTTCATCATGATCATCGTCGTCGGAAATGCAAAATATTTCATAACCGGTGTCCGATAAAGTACTTTGTAGAACAACGTCGTTACACGTACTAACTGATGATTGTTCAACTAGATCGTCACAATTAGAAGAAGTTGTTTTTTGAACAAGGTGGTCGCATTTAGTTAAGCACAATACTGGTTGGTTTGCTATTACCTTTTTATGACAGGTTGCTTTCAAATGAGAAAGCAGCAATTTTTGCGATTTAAACATCTTATTACAAACAATACACTTATTATGCATTATTTTTTTGTGAATCTTAAGATTCTTTTTTCCGTCGAACATTTTACCACAAATAGTGCACGTGAAGGTTAACTGTTCTGAAACCGCCTTCAGCAAGCTACAATTTTCTTGCTCTTCGAAGGATGTGCAATCTTCATCCCAAAAATACGTAGTGTCATCATGAAAAAATGACGGTTTGCTTTTTTTTTGTCGCAACGCTTTCCTACTAGAAGTACCTTCATTATTTACAGAAAGTTCCACCATCGGTATATCAGATCGTTCTGGTACACTTTCAAGTGCAGGTGTGTTTTCCGGATCAGATCTTGCTGTATTTTCAACAGTAGTATCACCATCATTACTTACTTTGTTCTGAGGCACATATACTTGAAGTTCATTGTCTTGATTTGAAAAATATTTGGAAATTTCAGTTGTAAAATGATTTGGAACTTCCGGTAAAGTAATTTGGGACTTTGTAACTTTAGCCTTTATTCCACCACCTCTTGGTTTTGAACGACTTTTTCTTTTCCTCGATTCCTTTATTACTTCTTTATTCCCTTCAACATCCCTCGCATTAATTTGTTTGTTTTCTTTTTTATTATCCTTTTCTTTTGAATTCTCAGGATTCAAACATTTTTCATTATTTTGTTCTACTTGTACAATATTTATATCTCCATCACGCGATTGTTCGGTATTATCATTTGATGTCTTAGTACCGCCAAAAGATTTTGATTCAGGCGCGCCAGGATCATTCGGAACTTCTTTGATCGGAGATTTGAAATCAACTTTGGACAAATCTAAATTCGTTATATGAATTTTTGGTTCACAATTTAACTTAATTAGATTATTTGGAATAACAATCTTTGGATGATTTTTCATTATTTTATGAATAGATGGGTGGACAACATATTGTTTAGTTATTTTCGGTGGAGGTATTGCACATCTTGATCCATCTTCAAACTGTATTTTAACGTCAGTTTTTTTGAGTAAAAATTCATCTACTGTTGTATCGTGCACATTCATTTGTTTGTTATTATCTTGTTGATTAAAGAGGCGCTGTTAAATATCCAAAAATAATAATAAGTTATTTTAAGAATTAAATATATTTTTTACCTTTAACGATATGTCGTTGGTTATCGCATTCTTCCTAAAGCTGAAGATTTTGATTGAAAGTTCACAACAGGTGTGACATACATACTTCGAGATCACATCACTGGTCAAAATCTGAAAAATAAATAAACACAAAAATCACAAATAAATGTATTTAAATAGAGTAAATTGAAAGAAGTACATAAGAAAACTTCTTTGAGTTAAGGAGAACACTGTTGCCATTTTGATGCCTGAGACTATTATTCCAGCCTCCAATACACCAGAGGGGGGAAATACTAGTCAACTACCAACATTTCGGGACGGAAAATACAAATTTTGAGAGTTACTTATTGTCACAATTTTGTACGTAGAAGGTATTTTCAACGATTTCTGATTTTTTAACTAACAAAAATATAAGTTTTTTTGGGTGCGTTCAAAATGTAACAATTTGATTTATTGAAAAATATCAAATTATTAAATATCGCTTCTAGGAACAATAAAATTGCAAATATTTTTTTATTACCTGATTATAATAATCAAGTAATATAGGGATTGTTAGAGTTCATCAAACAAACTTGTGTGCGAGATGCCAAGATAATAGAAACATAAACATACAAAAGTGATAGCTCGTGTCACAAAAAGGAAACCTCAACAGCAACCAAAGCCTCATACATTCTTGTTAAACGTTTTGGCCAAATGTGTGTAGTCGTAAAGAAGACAAAAGAAATTTTGAAGAGTATATGTTCTTGGGGAATTTATGTAGGCTGGGTCTACCACACCTGCCACCAATAAGGAGGTATTCTGAAGTTAACAGTTTTTCTGTAGTTAGTTTTACTACCGTCATTGTTATAAAGAATCTTTTCTTGTGGTAGCCATTTTTTCTTTTAAAAAATTGAACAGTCGTTTAAGTACAAGATAATGGCCTAAAAATTGCGCGGTGCCGGACGATCATTTGGTGCTTATGCTTCTCTTGGAGCTTAACGGGTTAAACATTCAAGTAGAAATACAGACGGTCTCAGATTTAGATTTAAAAGTTCAAATGTATGGTAGCACTTAACTTCTAAATAATATATTCTCATCGTTGGCTCATTTTGAGTTTTATTTCTAATTATTTATAATATTAACAATGAACCTGAAGTCCATCGTAACCATAAGTTCATTTTATAATATTTATAAACAAACTAAAAATGTGCCAGGTCAGCGCGATAGTGGATAAGAAGGTGCTTATTCACATTAATCCGATAACGCCTGAATTTTTAATTTTAAGAAAAAGAATCATTTTTTTTTAACTGATTATCGTATAGAATGCTGTGCAAGCGTATTCTAGTGAAGAGGCGTAATCTACGCTATGTACTGAACTATCTACTGAACTGTGATAATTTCGTTGATCGACGTCATCGGAACATAATTTATATGTTATAATTTCGATACCAAATACGTTTTCATTAAAAGTTACGAAAACGTCACACTTGGTGTTATCGGGTTAAATAAAGTCTTTGGGTTTCTATTATTTGTTTGTATTCATCCCTGGTTAGTTTATTCGTATCTATTCACCCAAAATAAAAATATGAAGTTTGTAATATTTTAAAAGTTATCACCAAATATTTTTTGACTAGCACCTTCTTTGTCTGTAATCTTAAACTGTAACCGAAACATCGAAATATAAACTTGTAAATAGGAGAATGACTATCACACAAAAAATTTTTTTGCTAAAGTAAGAAAAAATGTAGGTTAGATTAAAAACAAGCACGTAATCTGTTTGTATAGGGTGAACAAATAAGAATGCAGAGTGCTGTATCTCGGAAACTATTCATCGTAAAGACTTGCGGTAAAAAAATTAATAACTAAAGTAGCCAAGAGAAAATACTGGAAATTATTTTGAAGTTCTAAAAATGGCCGCAGGGGGCGCAATCGCTATCTTGAATTACAAAATGCGGCTTTTCTAGGAATTTTAAAGTGGAGATAAGTATCAATTTTTTTTATTAAAAACTTTTTTCCGTGCCTCCAAAAATAAAGTGGTGGGGGGCATTCGAAAGTACTTGTAAACAAATGCTTATATTTTAAAAATGGCTGAACGGAATTTAATAAACTTGGTGTCGTTGAAAAGAGCTTTTCTTGTACAATAAATTCTACCATTTTGGTGGTGATTGTTATTTCAGATTTAGTCGTTTGATGGCGTTTTCGAATTTTTTTAGAAAATATGAGTTTTCTCCGAAAAGTTAAATGGAACGGCATCACTTCCTCTTCTTGAAAAAATAGTATAATAAAGCCCAAACAAGCTAGTGGAAACCGCACCTCGATATTGTATTCCTAACCTAAGATATCGGTGAAAAACAATTCATCAAAAAACTGAACGGATTTCGCCCGGTTTTTTATTTTTTTTCCCAAAAAAGAACAAAAAATGCTATATTTAAAAATTTCTACTGTGGATTTTGAGAAGTTCAAGAAAAATACTTCATCTTTATCAAGGCGTCTCGTGAATTAGTCGACTTTCCAAATATGATCACGAAATTCGGAAATGGTTGTTTTACATGGGTAACCTGATTTACTTGTAGACAATTAGAAATCATAAAAAATATCGAATCAATTTACTACCTTTAGAGTATACAGGGTGTCCCGTTTTGATTGTCCGATCCTTTACTGGTATATTCTCTGACTGAATGCGAGCAAAAAAGTCTTAATGAACATAGGTCCGAAAGTAGTACGTTTTGGAGATATTCAAGGTATTATTTCCATAAGTTCACCTATTATTAACATTATTACAGCGTTCCATTTAAATTAAATTGTTAAGTATTTGCCACGGTTTCGACTAACTTTTGTAGCTGACCAGTGTAACCTCATAATGACAATTTATCGAAACCATCGTAACGAGTTAATAATTAAACTTAACCCTTTTAGTGCCGGGCGAAATAAAGGTGCCTATGCGAGAAAAACCGACCGAATTTCACAGTTTTACAAGGGTTCGGGAAAATGCTTGTAAAAACCAAACGAGAAACAATATTTACGTGATTCAAAAAGCTGCGTATTATGGATGAAATACAGAACTAAACAATGACACTCATTTATAACGCATTACAAATTTATTTTGAGATAGAGTTCTCCCGCAATGCTAGTAGTAAACCGCTACAAGGCGCGAGCCGATATATCGGCTCTGGCACTTTTCGCAAGTGTAACAGGAACCGATATATCGGCTCCCGGCACTAAAAGGGTTAAATAAATATCATCGATTATGTTAATAATAGGCAAACTTAGGGAACTAAACTTCCAATATTTCGAAAACGAATCACTTTTGAGCCCATGTTCATTAGGACTTTTTCGCTTATTCTTAGCTAAGGAATGCGTCAGTAATAGATCGGACAATCAAAACGGGACACCCTGTAGTTTTATAATTTGAACACCTAAGGGGACATTAAATATAGTTTTAAAGCTCTAAAAGGTTTTTTGTGGATGGGTTTCTTATCTTTAGATACACAATTGTTACGTATTCGTAATGGTGTTTATTTTTTCGATATGCTACATTTTTGCTTCTAATTGGACAAAAAACAATAGAAAGTGTCTAGACGTGTCTGATAGATAAATTAATAATAAAATCAAATTGAAATTTAAGCCACGGAATGCTTCGAATTGCAAACGAAAGTTTGGTATATTGAAGAAACAACCATAATTTTAATCACGTAACAACTGTTTTTACTTGTAAAGAATTGTTCGATTACGATGATAGATTGTTCTTGTATAGTTAACCATTTGTTTTTTTTTTTCTGTTTATATTTTTACCCACAACCCACTACGTTTTGCCCTTTTCTATGAAAAGGGCAAAATCTTAAAGTGGTAAAGGGATAGATACCCTAAAAGTGGTAAATTGATGACGATCGATCTATTTATATTTTTTATGATTCCTAATTGTCTAAAAGAAAATCGGGTTACCGATGTAAAACAACTATTTTCAGATTTCGTTGCTATATTTGTAAAATCGGCTAATTCACGGGACGCCTTGACAAAAATGAAGTGTTTTTTCTTGAAATTCTCAAAATCTACGGCACAAATTTTAAAATACAGCGTCCTTTTATTATTTTTGGAAAAAAAGAATAAAAAAACCGGGAGAAATTCGTTTTTTGATGAATGGTTTTTCACCGATATCTTAGGTTAGGAGTACAATATCGAGGTGCGGTTTTCACTAGCTTGTTTGGGCTTTACTATACTATTTTTTTCGTGAAAAGAAAGTAATACCGTTCCATTCAACTTTTCGGAGAAAATTCGCATTTTATAAAAAAATTTCGAAAACGCCATCTAGCGGCGACATGTGAAATAACAATCACCACAAAATGGTAGGATTTATTGTCCAAGAAAAGCTCTTTTCAACGACACCAACTTTATCACATTCCGTTAAGACATTTTGAAATTATAAGCATTTCTTTACAAGCACTTTCGAACGCTTCCCACCACTTTAATTTTGGATATACGGAAAAGAGTTTCTAATAAAAAAAATTGACACTTATCTCCACTTTAAAATTCACCCTGTACATTCACCACCAGAACTCAATCGACACCTTCAACTAATTTTTCATAAAAGTTCAAATTCAAATACAAAATTTTCTTAAGTAATAACTTTTACATTTTCCCACCTGATAATAAATGATAGCCCCAGAAGGTTAAAATAAATGAATTATGCCAATTTATTTCATTATAACTAGAGTGGCAGGAAGATATAAGAGCAGGAAATGCAAACAGAAGTTCATGCCACATTAAACGGTGTTAAAATAATGTTATTTAATTTTCCGAATTAACCGTCTTTATTTCATAAGGTAAAACTCTTTAAAAAATCAACAAATATAAATAAATATCAAATACAACATTGCTATAAACAATTTTATTCTAATACTTAACTTCTGATCATAAACCACCAATAAGAGCGTTACATTATTGAAACTACGGCTACATCCAAATTGGAGAACTTCATAGCCTCTACGAATACGTCGTGTCAATATCGACACAAAATAAAATTTCATTTTAAAATATTTTAATTGAATTCAAACCATTTACCGTTATTTATTTATCATAATTAAACGCCGAATAAAATTAATTTATTTACTTAAACATTAATTTAGAAATCGTTAGTTGGAATAAAAATCTGTACTATTACTAGCGATTTGAATTTATTTTCACGTCTTACATGTTCCGGCTCACGCCATCGTCTGAACCGGCTACAAGAAATGAACGTAGTGTAAATTAATTAACGAAAACATGTGTGATTATAACCTGAAAATAACTATTATAGTATTACGAGTTAAAATATAAAAATACTTACAATACAAAAAGAAATTAACACTAAAGTAAAAATTTTGAATGTTAAAAATTACTTCCAAAAGTTACATGCAACGTTAAAATATTAAAACATGCTGTTTAGCAGACGTGAAATTATAAAATGAACCAGTTTTATTACGACTTTACAAGATGACGACAAATACGCATGCGGAAATACAAGACCAAGCAAAATAAAATAAATGCAAATGGAATATCATAAAATATGTAGATAAATATTAGAATAAAATACTTTAATATCAGCGTTAAATAAATAGGGAAGCGTAGGAATTCAGAATTAAAATGGGAACTTTAACCAAATACTAGGGATAAGGGTTAAAGGAATGGGTCGCTGGGACCCCAAAAAGTGCGAGAAATGTAATATATTTCATATTGTTCAAGTAAACTCAGTTTGTAACCTTTGTTCTGATTGTGTAAAGGTTTTACTTAACATTTTCATTTGTTTTGAAATCATGACTATACATATATCAATAAATGTCTGCCAAAGCTAGATTTTTCATTCAGTTGATGTTCCTCAAATACGAATTTTGATGGATCTCCCAGTTTCCCCAATATAAGTTGCACCACAAGAATCGCATTCAAGTTTATATACTCCATTTTGGTCTAATAAGTGTATTTTGTCTTTTGTTTTAAAAAGTTTTTTACTTCAAGTGTGGTGATATTTCAAGGATATGTTGATGTTGTATTTATGTAATATTTTCTGAACGTTATAAGCAGTGTTACCTGGGAATTTAATAGCTCTATAAATAATGATATTGTTGAAATTTGAATTTTAACTTATTAATCATAATGTTAATTTAGATAGATGTAAAACCATTATTTAGAGCAATTTGTTTGATGGTGTTAATTTTTATAGAGAGGTTGTTTTCCGATAAAAGAGTTGTAAAACATCTGTTTAAATAAGCTCTGAAAGCTGCAGCTTTATGACAGTTGTGATGAAAAGAGTTGTTAGGTATAATGGTGTCTGTGTGGGTTTTCTATAAATGTTAAATGAAATATGATTATCTGAGTTATATAAAGTTAAGCCTAGGAAATTTAATTTTATCATTTTCAGTTTCTAAAGTAAATTTTATGTTATTATGTAGATTATTAATGTATTGGTGAAATTGTAGATATTCTAACATTCAATTTCATACACTCGGATAACATTGTTGTTCCAGATAATAAAGATGTCATCAACATATCTACGCCAAAGAATAATATTTTTGTTAATTGGACAATAACATTAATGTTATTGTAAAGAAATGTTACAAAACATGCGCGGATTAACGACAGGTATTAACTTCGTGTGTTGACACAAAGATGGCGGTTATAATACTTCAGACAGCCGAAATCCCGCCTTATTTAGAGGTTAGAATCTAGTAAAATTTACTTACGTTTACGCCGCAGCACATATAGATGCACCTTCGCAGCTTTTCCGATCTGCTCAGCTCCTCGCTGAATACATTTATTACCTTTTCGGTGCTTAAACATAATCGACAATATGCGTTCGACATTACGTAGCAATACGTACACTTTCCTGCACAGAACAAATATAGTGAGAAGTGGAAGGTCAATGTTATAAGCGGGTGATTGGGCTATCCCCACCTTCGAGCAGAATAGATGCGCGCGAAAATGACAGATTTTAAAATGTAAACAAATCTGTATTTATAATCTATCTTTATTTTTACATTATACTTATTCACTGTAGTGAATAAAATTTTATCACTACAGTGAAAATAAAGATAAAAATGAAACAAAAAACTACTTACTAAAAGAATAAGTACAAATAATTTAAAATACTTATTTCAATTTTAATTTATCTAAATTTTACATGTTTCATTGCAATAAAATGATATGTAATAATAAAAAATATTATATTACATTAAACATATTTATGTCACAAAAGGAGTTGAAAGTTAAAAAATAAAATGAATTAAATAAAAAAATTATCAAACACATACACTGTAAGGTCAATAACCACCTTTATAATATGGTATAAGAATATAAGGTAGAACCGAGCGTAAGTCATGCGCACTAACACACCGTTTGAGGGGCAACAGCTGGCGCGTTTTTTAAAATTAATATTGAACATAATTACTAGGTAATCTCAACATAGTGAATTAAAGGCCGATTTCATAATCAAGCATTAAAGTTAATGTCGGCATTAACTTTGGTTACCTAGGTAACCTATACCTATGAAAACGGCCTTAAAAGGGACATTAAATTTAATTGGAACTTTAGCTTGATTATCATATCCGGCCTTATTAATCAATAGAGTGGATAAAAGTAATAGCGATTTAATAGATGTAATTAATATATACAGATCTGGAAATTCCATTTCAGGACATAGGAGAATAATGCGTGCAACAGCGACGCATATAGGAAGTAGATTAGATAAACAAAGAGCGATATACACCTGAAAGAAAATAAAATATTTTGTTTTGTAGGTTATGACTGTTTATTTTGTGTTAATTTCTTACCTTAACTAATAAAAACAATACAAAATAAACTACTAGTAAACTTAACATTAACACACTAGAGTACTACTAATTTAAACACGAACACAATAAACTATACATAGACGCAGATAAATTAAAATAAAATATGAAGAATTCTTTAAAAAGCCACTATTACTTGCTGTCAACAGCGTATACCAGGGTGGGCCAGCTCCATATAAAATATTTGAAATCGTTTTTTAGTACGTAAACCGAAACACCATTAGCGCTGACGTACATTTTTTTAGTGAAGTCCCTAGATTTATAAATCTAAGGACATTCATTTTAAACAAATACGAAAATACAACAACGTTGCCATGACAACACGTTCAAAACATTTTAATACTTCATGTCAGAGCATTCAGAGTTGTGGTAATTGATTTTTGATCATTTCGAGCTTAAACGTGAAACATAACGTTTACAGTGACTAATTCTTTTTGCTTCTATTATCGGTAAGTATTTAATTTTAACATTTTTACAACCTTGCGTTATATTATGTTCCTTTTTCAGATATATACCGTGTACGGTTTCTATTTGTAATGATAAGGAGTCCTCCCCCTATCGATTCCCGAATTGCAGTAAGGATCCGGAGAGATTTAATAAGTGGATTTGGGCTAAGTTGATACGTGTTAGAAACAAATATGACATGTGATGATGTTTCTGCTAACACATTTAGGTTTACGGAAGGTACTGTAACATACTTTTATATAAATAAAGTCCTTACGGGGTATAAAACGTTCAAATTTGTAAACTAGTATTATTATTAGTGTAGTGGGTATATTCGTTTAATTTAATAAATTACGCATTCTTGTATTAGCTTCATAAATGAAAATAAAAAAGATTAATCTATTTAAAAAATGTTTTTTCTTTTATCATTGCCACTTTTTTTCGTACACAATAAGTGAGTCACTTATGGCTCACTTATTGTACTACGAAAAGAAATAAAATTTAATAAAAAAATATTTTATTTCAAATTTCGCCTTTTTTTTTTTTTGAATAGTTGTACATCAGCGCTGTGAGTGTTTCGGTTTACGTACTAAATTTGACGCATTTCAAAAATCTAGGGAGAGTTGACCTATATCTTTCTTTTTCTATGGCGTAGACAATATGGCAACTGTTCAGAATGTAAACAACCAACTACGTCACATGTACGTCACTATGACGTTTGAGGGCCAGTTGCGCAGAACGATGAAAAATTTGTGTTCAAACGGTTCTACCTTATATTCTTATACCATGCTTTATAATTTAGGGTTTCCACTACTCCTCTATGCCTTGCTTGTGAGCAAGACGATGGGACTGTTAAGCACATCCTATGCGATTGCCCGAATGTCAAGGACCTTAGATGAAGGGACTTGGGTGACGACTGGCCAACCATAGAATTAAAGACATATCTCTAAGCTGCATCCTAACCTTTGGTAAATCCTTAGGCTGGTTGATGTAGACAGAGTAAGTGACAAGGAGGTTGTACAAGGGGCGCAATGAGCCCTGAGCGCGGTGTGCCCTCCCGCTTCCTACATACATACACAAAACACATTTTCTAGCGCTGGTTTTAAATTAGTTCAATGCACATCTTCATTCAAAATTCTTTATTAGGCAAATTAGATCCTTTTGAAACATACAGACAATACTATACTTGATTCTTCCTTAATTTGGAAACAACTTTTTCTTCTTGCAAAACGTTTTGTCCACATGAAAGAATAAAAGGTGTTAGTGATTATAAAGTACACTCGAGCTTCCACCTGTTTAAACCTGTCGGATTTTTTGGGAAAGCATGAAACTTGTTGTTACTGGGATCTTTTGCAGTATAAGCGTTTTGGGACATAGATAGGCGTACACTTAAAATTATTAAGAATAATTAGAAAAAATACTTAAAACCTTACTGTTGAAGAGAAATCTATTCGTTTTCGCGAATTGGTGGAAATCGAAAAAATGTTAGTATAATTGAAAGCCTTACTTGATCACTTAGAAGTAAAACTCACTTGTCGCAGTACAAGGAAAGACTCTTTATTTTACAACGAACAACACTTATATAACAGGACGAAAACTAGTTTTAAAACTCGGCGCACGCATACAATAAAGAATAACGAAAAAAAGACGGACGCAATAAAATAACTTAAAACAATAAACAGTAAAGAAAATTAAAACAATATATAGAAGAATTAAACATTACCGCCCGCTTTACCAAATTCTTTGGTAAAAAAAAGAATAATGAAAATTAACGGTAACTGAATTAATTAATAATAAAAGGAAAATAAAGTTAAATTAAATATAAACTGAAACTCTCTGAAAAGAACCTGAATTGAAATGACCTTGAATAAAGAACTCTACACAGCTGGTTACGGACAGGAATAAACTTGAAATAAATGTGGTTAACAGAACGTGAGAAAGTGACTGTGAGTGAACATTACAATGACTGCTAACAAAATTACAACTAGAAACTAATGGCGTTTTCGATTGGCAGAACTAGTGTGCACTGGTGAGCACTAGTTGAGTGCAAAGTGTGACATATGTCACACTAGCTTAGTGTTAAAAAGGGCAAATTCTGTTATAAATTGTATGTACAATTGTATAGTAAGCAATGATTTGTTATAAATAAAAATAAGTAGGTTGTTATATAAAAAAAAAATAATAATAACGGTTGTTATGTATGTATAATAATAAAAAATAAGAAGTTATAAAATTTTGTGCTCGTTTTCTTCAAAATAATTAAAAGGTTATGGGCCCAGAGAAAGAGGCATAATCAACATTGTGCACAAAGGATAAAGTTGCAGTATTAAAAAATATAAAAAAAGGAAATATATATGATGCAGTCAAATAAGACATTACAAATAGAAGCATTAAATGGAAGCAATTATTATAACTGGAAATTCCGAATGGAATTCATATTGGACGAAAATGGAGTAATTGAAGTTGTAAATGAAATGATAGACTTATCCAAATTGAAAGAAGAAGATAAGCTAAAAATGAAAATGAAAGACAGCAAAGCAAAGTCTATAATAATTCAATGTGTAGCAGATAATCAATTAGAAAATTTACGTGGATGTAAGACTGCATATGAGATGTGGAAAACATTAGAAGAACGTTTTCAATAGAAAGGTTTACCAGGTCAAATGTTCTTAAAGAAGAAAATGTTATCAATGAAAATGAAAGAAGGTAAAAGTCTAAATGAATTTATTAATGAATTTGAAGAAGTAGTTCGACAATTAAAAGCAAGTGGAGCAGAAGTTAAAGATGAAGATGTTATTTGTAATTTGTTGATGTCTTTACCGAGGTCGTATGAGACGATTATTACAGTTATTGAAAATTTACCTCCGGACGATTTAAAATACAATTTAGTGAAATCCAAATTAATATCAGAATATGAAAAACAAAAAATAAAAACAGACAAGATTGAAGGTAGTACAGGAACCAATCAAATGGCTTTTATGGGAGATAAAACTTGCTTCAAGTGTGGTAAGAGAGGTCATTTCAAGAAAGACTGTTGGTACAATAAAGGAAAAGAAGAAAACAATAATAGATGGAAATCAAGAGGACGATATACACATGGAGATATAACTAAGCCAAGAAGGAAAATCAAGAAAAGGTTGGAAGTGGAATGGAGCGTGATAATAACAAATTGGATGGTGGTGTTTGCTTTATGGGTGAAACTGATACAGCAGAACAGGACTTAGGAAACTTAAGATTCTTTATTGATTCAGGATGTACAGATCATTTAGTAAATAATATACAGGTATTTAAAAATCTATTCATGTTAAGAGATCCTATAAAAATAGCCATAGCAAAGAATGGTAGTAGTCTTGAGGCAATAGGAATAGGAAACATATCTGTACATAGCATAGTAAAGAATGAACGAGTCTTGTGTAATATTAAAAACGTTCTGTATGTACCTAATTTGAGACAAAATTTATTATCTGTTAAGAAGTTAGAATCTGCAGGTATAAAAATAGTTTTCGAAAATGGTCAAGCTAAATTATATAAAAATAATAAATTGATAGGAGTAGCTAAACGTAAAAGGTTATATGAAATCAATTTTGAAATGAAAATGAAAGAATGTAATATTGTTCAAAATGACAACAATAATGAATTTATTAAATGGCACAGAAGATTTGCTCATATAAATTATTCAAGTTTAATAAAGTTAATAAAAGGTAATTACGTAAAAGGAATTTCAGATAAAAATATGGAATTTGAAAATACAGGGTTGTGCGAACCATGTATTGCCGGGAAGATGACAAGATTGCCATTTCGAACACGAACAAAAAGTAAAAGATTAATTGAAATAGTTCATACAGATGTTTGTGGACCTATAACTCCTGTAACACATGAAGGTTATAAATATTTTGTCACATTTATCGATGACTATTCGCATTTCACTATTATATATCTAATGAAAAACAAATCGGAAGTTTTGGAGAAATTTAAGGAATACTTCAATATGACAAAATCAAAATTCAATTTAAGAATTTCGAAGATTAGATGTGATAATGGAGGAGAATATGTTTCAAATGAATTTAGGAATTTTTGTAAAAATGAAGGCATTTTGTTAGATTATACAATACCATATACTCCTGAACAAAATGGAAGTGCTGAACGTATGAACAGAACGCTAGTAGAAAGAGCAAGAACAATTATCAATGAGTCGAATGTACCAAAACAACTATGGGGCGAAGCGTTGCTTTATTCAACATATATTTTAAATAGATGTCCAACTGAATCTTTATTGGAAAAGGTTACTCCAGCTGAAAAATGGTATGGAGACAAACCAGATGTTAGTAATATTAAAGTGTTTGGAACTCTGACTTTAAGCCATATACCGAGAGAAAAGAGAGGGAAATTTGATTCAAAGGTGAAGAGGTGCATAATTGTAGGGTTTGCACAAAATGGCTACAGATTATGGAATATAGAGTCAAACAGAATAGAAATCGCAAGGGATATAAAAGTTGATGAAAACTCGTTTCCTTACAAAAGAAATATCACAACAATAAATGCAAATGAAAACAATGGAACGGAGAAAACGGTTAGAGAAGACACAAATAAGAATACAGAAAAAGAAAATGAAAATGTAACAAGTGAAGAAGAAATAAGTGAAGATGGAGAGAATTATAAAAGAAGAAGTAAGAGAGAAAGGAGAACACCAAAATGGCAAAATGATTACGAAATGTATTTAGCATACAATGTATTGTCATATGTAGAAAATGTACCAGAAAATGTTGAAGATTTAAATGAAAGAGATGACAAGGATTTATGGATAAAAGCTATGCAAAGAGAAATAGAGTCAATAGAAAGAAATAGAACATGGATTCAAGTAGAAAAACCAAAAGATAAAGAAATATTAAACACCAAGTGGGTATTTGCATCTAAACCATTAGAAGAAAATTTAGAATTAAAGTATAAAGCACGTCTTGTAGTACGAGGATTTGCACAACGAAGTTCATTTAATTATCAAGAAATTTATTCGCCGGTTGCAAAGATGACAACTATTAGAACGTTATTAGCGATAGGCACACAGTTAGGTTTTTACTTTAAACAACTTGATGTTAAAACAGCCTTTTTAAATGGTGATCTAAAAGAAGACGTATACATTTATGCGCCAGAGAGGGTAGGATGTAAACCAGGGTATGTACTAAAACTTAACAAGTCTTTGTACGGGCTTAAACAGGCGTCGAGGTGTTGGAATGAAAAAATAAACAGTTATCTGTTGGAATTAGGTTTTGTTAGATCAAAAAATGATTATTGTTTATATACTAAAAACATAGAATCTGATAATAATATTATAATATTATTATTATATGTCGATGACATTATTTTATCAGGACCGAATTTAGAAGATATAGAAAAATGTAAAAGCAATTTAATGAATCAGTTTGAAATGAAAGACAAAGGAGATTTGAAATTTTTCTTGGGATTAGAGATAAATTATGATAAAAATTTAGGTGTTTTGAACATAAGTCAAAAGAGATATCTAGAAGGAATATTAAGGAAATTTAATTTTGAAAATTGTAAATCATGTTCAACACCAATAGATCCAAAATTAAATATTAATAAATCAGAAAAGTTAATTGAAGGAAACAGACCTGTAAGACAGTTAATAGGATGTTTGATGTATTTAATGTTGGGTTCTAGACCAGATATTAGCTATGCAATAAATTATTTTTGTCGGTATCAAGATATAAATAATGAAGAGGTTTGGATTCATTTGAAGAGAGTGTTAAGATATTTAAAGGGAACTATGGATTTAGAACTACGATACGAAAAGCGAAGAGACGTAAAGCTAATAGAGTGTTATGTAGATTCAGATTGGGGATCGGATCATATAGACAGAAAGTCAACTTCTGGTTATTTAATCAAAGTTTTTGGTAATACTACAGTGTGGAATACGCGAAAACAAAGCACTGTTGCTTTATCGAGTGCTGAATCAGAATTAATAGCATTATGCTTGGCAGTACAAGAATGTTTATTATTTAAAAAGATTTTATTTGATATGAGTGTAATGGTCAAAAGGATTAAATTGTATGAAGACAATCAAGGATGTATATCGTTAATTAGAAATCCCTTAAACAATAAAAGAGTAAAACATATAGACATAAAATATAACTTTATTTATGAAAACCTGAAAGTAATAGACCTGAAGTACATTGATTCAAAATCTCAATTAGCAGATATGTTGACAAAGGGTTTAAATGGAAGTCAGTTGAAGTTGAATGCTGAAAGGTTAGGATTGGGATATTGGAAGTAATACTTCTCAGTAAATATTATTTATTTTTTTTTATTTATAAGCAAATCATTGAGAGAGGGTGTTATAAATTGTATGTACAATTGTATAGTAAGCAATGATTTGTTATAAATAAAAATAAGTAGGTTGTTATATAAAAAAAAATAATAATAACGGTTGTTATGTATGTATAATAATAAAAAATAAGAAGTTATAAAATTTTGTGCTCGTTTTCTTCAGAATAATTAAAAAATTCAACAGTACGCGATGAAATAAAACATAATCATAACGTCACTTTTAAGTGTGTTCAAAGCTTGATGATGTTTAAAATATTTTATAAGCTACAACAATAAAATGTAATAGAACACAACGAAACAACCAATAGAACACGCTGTTATGCACTGGTGCGCACCAATGCAACCAATCGAATTCGCCATAAATGAATTGGAATCTTATTGAAATAACATGAATTTGAAGTTTGATTAACTAAAGTAAAAGACAAATAACTATAACGGTAAGTAAACAAAATTTTTTAGCATCGTAGTAAACATAATTTTGTGAAGGGACGGACTATAGTCGTAGATGGCGTCTTGATTGTGACGACGCGAGCATGTCCGTCGATGTGGATTTGAAGGATGCGCGCCATCATCCACTTGGCCGGCGGAAGACGCTCGTCCTTGACGACCACCAGGTTGCAGACTTCCAGTAAGTTCTTTCCTTCGAACCATTTTGTAGCATTGTGTAAGTGTTGAAGGTGGAATTTCTCCCGTCTTCTCCAGAAGTCATCGACCATTTGTCGCAGCATCTGCCAGCGAGAAAGACGGGACACTTTCTCATCAGAAAGGGAGTTCTCAGGAACGACGGTAAGAGCGCTACCGACGAGGAAGTGTGCTGGAGTGAGAGCCTCGAAGCTGCTGGGGTCCTCCGAAAGAGCGCAGAGAGGTCGTGAATTCAGGACAGCTTCGATCTGGATTAATACTGTGCTAAACTCCTCATAGGTCAGCAAAGTAGCACCAACAACCTTCTTGTGAAGTGTGGAGCAGCAGGGGGTTGAATCTTCACTCAGTGCCGTCGTTACTGAGTAGGTCAACCATGTTCTTCCATTCCCTTGAAGCTGCAGAAAACATTTGGCGAAGTTGTCGATCCGCCCCGACCAGGTTGGTTCCTCGGTCGCTGTACAAGCATTTACAGAGACCGCGGCGTCCCGAGAACCGCTTGTATGCAGCCAGAAATCCCGCTGTGAAATAGTCGGTTGCCACTTCAAGGTGGGTGGCTGAAGTTACTAAACACACAAACAGAATTAAGTAACTCTTATAAGTTCTACCGCCTCTTCCTCGAATTGTCTTAATTTGAAAGGGTCCGGCGTAGTCGACTTCAGTATGGAGGAAAGGTCTGACGTGACCCTGGGTGGCGGTAGTTGCCCCATAAGCTGCTGACTGGCTTCCAAAGGCTGTCTGGCGCAGATTACACATCGGTGGATGAAAGCTCGAACCGGAACGCGACCTCCAACAATCCACAATTGACGCCGTATGGAGGCGAGTGTGACCTGAGTTCCACCATGTAACGTTCTTCGATGGTGACTGTCGATGACTAAAAATGTTAATGCGGTTTTCTTCGGTAGGATGATGGGGTCTTTTTCATCCCAATCCAGTAATGAAAATCGAAGACGACCAGTTACGCGAAGAAATGCTTGGCCATCCAGGAAAGGAACCAATCCATACAGCGCACTTGAAGTTTTTATTGTTCGTCCCTCCTGTAAGTCCCGTATCTCATCCGCGAAAGAAAGTTCACTCGCGCACCCAGAACAATAATGCTCTTTGAATTTCGTGAGGTGAAAGATTTTCTGGAACAGAGTCAACATTAGGTCTTTTAAAAAATCGTAAACACCAAGCGGTGACGCGTAATAATTTATTGAGGGAAGAATATTTATATTTTAAATTCCAGCCGGTGTTTGGAACTGCCACATGAGCTGCTGGAGTCGATCGACGCTAACGTTCAGCTTCTGAAGGGGAAGTTGGTCGGAATGAAGGCTAGTTGGACATCGGCAGAGCCAACAATGAAGGACCCGACCACCACAAAGATTTGTTCTGGAGGTGACCAATGGGAACTTCACGAGAAGCGAGATCGGCTGTATTGTCATGACCAGGAACGTAAGGCCATCGGCCTTGAGGTAAATCTTGAATCTCTATGACCCTATTCCGAACGAAATCTCTTCATTTTCCAGGATGACTGCAGATCCATGACAACGTAACGGTCGAGTCGCTCCAAAGACGAATGGGAACATCTTGTATGTCCAAAACACTCATCACGGGCTTCATTAACCGCACGAGAAGAACCGCCGCGCACAACTCGAGTCGCGGTATCGTTACACTTTTAAGCGGAGCCACTTTGGTTTTTGATACTACAAGAGAAAGTTGAATTTTATCGTTGTTTTCTACCCGAATGTAAACAACCGCCCCAAAGGCACTATTAGAAGCATCCGCGAACCCGTGCAATTCGATAGAAGTAGTTTTTTTATTGATACCGAGCAAACGAGGAACGCGTATTGCCGGAATGTCGCGAAAATCGTTTATAAATGCTGTCCATTTTAGAACTAGATCGTCCGGCAAAGATTTGTCCCAGTCAAGTTTTCTCGTCCATAAGTGTTGCATAAAAATCTTTGCGGTAATGATCAACGGCGACAACCAACCGAGAGGATCGAATGATCTCGCTATAAATGAAAGGACCGAACGCTTGGTAAGTTTATTGCAAAGTTCGTACATATCATTTAAACGAAACAAAAAATTGTCCCTTGAATTGTTCCATATTAGCCCAAGAGCGCGAGGAGACTGATCCTCCTCTATGTTTAAATTGTCCGTTTCCGCAATATTTTCGCGGGGCAAATAAGTAAGCGCCTCCGAATTGTTCGATATCCACTTAAGCGCGTGAAAGATGACTTCTTGTAACTCATCGACATCATCAGCTCCGGAAAGAATGTCATCAACGTATGTATCGTACAAAAGTACTGACGCTCCGAATGGTTTTTGAAGAGAATGTTCGTTCGCGAGCTGATGAATACAGCGAATGGCCAAAAAAGGATCACACGAGAGTCCATATGTGACGGTAGTAAGTTCATAGGTTTGCAACTCGTGGAAATCCTCGCGTCATACGATCCGTTGGAAGGGTAAATCGTCGTCGTGTACCCTTATCTGCCGATACATTTCTTCGAGATCACACGCGAAACGATTGGATGGCGCCTCCACCGCATTAATACGTCAATTAGTTCAGTTTGAAGTTTAGGGCCTGTGTGAAGGCAATCGTTTAGTGACACTCTTGACGAAGATTGTTGAGACCCGTTAAAAACTACGCGCAACCGCGTGGTCGAACTTTGTTCACGAATAACTCCGTGATGCAGCAAATAAAAATTAGGAAGGTATAATTATTTGTAACTAGTCGCATGTGGCCTAACGAAATGTACAGGCGCATGAAATTGCTGTATTCGCGTTTAAGTAGTTCATTTTTCGCGAATCTTAATTCGGTTCGGTGAAACGATTGAACTGCTACCGGATATAACACCCCGAGCTCACTTGTAGGTTTCCGAAAAGGTAGTCTCACCACGAATCGTCCGTTTGAGTCTCGCAAATAAGTCGCTACGAAATGTTTCTCGCACTCGCGTTGGTCCGCTGAAAGACGGGGAACATTAATAGGTTCATCTTCTTGTCGCCAGAAATGTTGCAATACGTCGAGGAACTCGCGGCCAATAAAACATTCAAATCCGTAGAAAACCAATTTGACTTGAAGGTATATCCGAAATAACGCCCGAAAGGACCCAACCGAGAGCCGTCTGTTGTGCGATTAGAAGATTGTCTTTGCTTTTCCGAATTCCGCTTTCTATAATTTTTGAATAAACCCGAACTCCTAGTATTAATTCGACTTTTCTTGAAGATGAAACCTCTGGATCGGCTAGAGGAAGTTCGCGTAATTCATTAGGAAGTTGTTCTGAACGCGTCTGAGGTAAGTACGATGTTAATTTTGGTAGTACTAATGTATCTTCGTCGAAAGAAATAAATGGGTTTAAACGGGAAAATAACGTATTTGAAACAATGCCGTTGGATACACTGGTTTGCTGTGAGCCGATACCGATGATAGGAATGTGCGCTGCACGTCGTCGAAGTCGGAGTCGTTGCACTAAGGATTCGCTGATAAAAGACACCTCTGAACCTTGATCAATTAATGCACGCACGAAAAGTGATTCACCCTTAGGAGAAACAACCCGCACTAAAGCCGTCGCAAGCAGAACCGGAGCGCGAATATGATGGGAATGGCCGAAATGTGAAGTCGAAGGTTGGGCACTTTGAGGATTCGTTTTCGTAGTACTGTCTTTAGAGCTAAGATTACGACCTTCTGGGGGAGCTTCATGAAGAGTGGTATGATGCGGTTTTCGACAAAGAGGACATCGTTTTGAAACGCGACATCTTTTCAACAGGTGAGGTTCCAAACAATTAAAACGGAGTCCACGAGATGTTACTAACTCAGCGCGTTGTTTGGCATCGCGTGCGAGAAAAGTTGGACATGCCACAATATAATGCGCACCCCCGCAAAGAAAGCAGCCGGAAGTAGGCGTTGATGTATTGTGAGTTTTAAAGTTTACGTTTTTTACGAATGTTTGGGGAACTTTCTTCGGAGCAGTTAACTTTTCGATAGCTTCTAAAGTATATACGTGCCCGACTAAGAATTCTTCGAGGTCTCCGAAGATAGAAGGATCACGATAGCTTCCAATAGACTTTTCCCAATCTTTTATTGTTTCAGGGTCTAGTTTGCGAACAACCAAGTAAACGAAGAGATGATTCCACGAATGAACTGGACATCCTAAAGACTCTAGCACGCCTAATGCTTCTTTAATCTCACCCATTAAACGTTTTAACTCAGTAGCTGACTCTGATTTAATCGAACGCGCTGAAAACAGAAGGTTCAACTGCGCATCAACCAATACGCGAGGGTTTTCATATCGCTCTACTAATAAATTCCACGCCTTTTGGAAGTTATCATTGGTCACTAGTAAGTTTTTAATTAATTGAGCAGGCTCTTTTGCTAAGCTCATTTTTAAATAGTGCATTTTCTCCACGTTAGAAATGTCCGGGTTCTCGTTTACCATGGAGAAAAACAGGTTGCGAAATTGGGACCAATTGGCGTAATTGCCGTCAAACAATGGTAGTTGAATTTGAGGAAGATGGCGAAGACCCGAAGAAACACGACGCTGTTCGAATGGGTTGAAAGTACAAGTTTCCGTAACGGGTGCTTTCGAAATCGGTGGATGAACCTCCTCAACCGGGGGGAAGAGAGGCGCAGGCGCTGCGACCGAACGAGCACTCCGTACCAAACTAGTCGAAGATCCTTTTGATAGTCTTAAAATATTTAAAATAAATGACTTTGCTTCGATATAAGTCTCTTCACAAACCGAAAACATTTCTTCCGAAAAAAACATTGTTTACAGGTGTTCTAGCTTATGAAGGATTAATTTTTTATGAACGTCTTGAAATTCGTTCCAGACAATTTCTAACCGCGCTAATCTAGTTTGTAAGTTATCTACCGACCACTTAGCTTGACCCACTTTCTTAATATTGTCTATAACTCACGAAATAGTTCCGAATAAATCGTTTTGTCGCTCGAATAGAGGGTTTAGCCCTTTCTTTGTTCCGCTCGTCTCCATTTTAACCACGTTAAATCGAAAAACGCACGAAGGAATAGCGTCCACGTTAATAAAATAAATAAAGTTATTAATAGAGTCACCACGGATTTTTTATACGAATAGATCCTGCCGGGAAGTGCGAAGAATCCCGAAATGTCCCTTAAGGGCTAAAATCCGGCTCGAAGGACCAAAAATAATGTTGAAGAGAAATCTATTCGTTCTCGCGAATTGGTGGAAATCGAAGAAATGTTAGTATAATTGAAAGGTTCTTACTTGATCACTTAGAATTAAAACTCACTTGTCACATTACAAGAAAAGACTCTTTATTTCACAACGAACAACACTTATATAACAGGACGAAAACTTGTTTTAAAACTCGGCGCACGCATACAATAAAGAATAACCAATAAAAGACGGACGTAATAAAATAACTTAAAACAATAAACATAATAAAGGAAATTAAAACAATATACAGGGTTTCTCACGCAACTGGTTCGCTAGAACTTTATTAAGTTCCACTATTAGCAGATTTTTGAGATTTTGTCAGTAGGGGTTGTTCATCCTGATCTTTCGATTTGAAATATTTTCAAGATGGCTGCCACTTCCGGTCGACCGGAAGTAGGACACAACTTCGTTATTTTAAATGGAATAGTATAGTTTTTATTGCGTATTTTAATTCTACATGCAAAAATAAGCAGACTTTAATAAGGATTGTTGGTACTTATCGTTTCTCGTTTTCGAGTTATTTTGATTTTAAGATTTTTTTGACCATTTTCAACCTGTTGTTTAAAACCACATTTTTCAATCACTGTTCACGCAAGAAGGTTGATAACTGGTACGATTACTCTCCAGACACTGCCAAATAGAACGCCACTACCTCCACTCCTCTTTAATATAAAGGCTGGTCACAAAGATGTTGCCGTTCTTCCATATTCAATTGCAAAAAAGTCGAAAATTTTAAATGGAACACCCCATATTTGATTAGCCTATCCGATAGAGAATTTAATTCTCTACAAGTTTGCAATACATGTCCCTACACCTATCGGTTAAGATTTTCATGATATAAGGGAATTTGTAAAAATCGCGTATAAAATGTCGGATATTTTTCTTTTTTTATTAGTAGGCTATGAAACTTGATCGATTTTTTTCGCTTGACACGATAGGGAATTTAATTCTCTACCAACCTTCAATACACTTCCCGATACCTATCGATTAAAGTTTTGAAGATATAAGGGAATTTATCAAAGAGCTATTCAAATTTCGTAGCCTACTACTAAAGAAAAAAATTTTCTAACATATTACGCGCAATTTTTATAACTTCGGTTATATCTTCAAAACTTTAACCAATAGGTATAGGGAAATGTATTGAAGATTGGTAAAGAATTAAATTTTCTACCATATCAAGCGAAAAAACTGTTCAAGTTTCATAGCCTACTAATAAAAACAACACTTCTGACATTTTATACGGGATTTTGACAAATTCCCTTATATCTTGAAAACCTTAACCGATAGGTATAGGGACATGTATTGCAAATTTGTAGAGAATTAAATTCTCTATCGGATAGGCTAATCAAATATGGGGTGCTCCATTTAAAATTTTCGACTTCTTTGCAATTGAATATGGAAGAACGGTAACTCTCTTTGTGGCCACTCTGCATATGAAAGAGGGGTAGGGATAGTAGGGTTCTATTTGGCAATGTCTGGAGAGTAAACGTATCAGTTATTAACTTTCTTGCTTGAACAGTGACTGAAAAACGCGGTTTTAAACAACAGGTTGAAAATTGTAAAATATCTTAAAATCAAAATAACTCGAAAACGAAAAACGGTAAGCACCAACAACCCTTATTAAAGTCTACTTATTTTTGCATGTAGAATTAAAATACGCAATAAAAACTATACAATTCCATTTAAAATAACGAAGTTGTATCCTACTTCCGGTCGACCGGAAGTGGCAGCCATCTTGAAAATATTTTAAGTCGAAAGATCCCGATGAATAACCCCTACTGGCAAAATCTCAAAAATCTACTAATTGTGGAACCCAATAAAGTTCTAACGAACTAGTTGCGTGAGAAATCCTGTATAGAAAAATTAAACACTTACCGTAAGGAAACGCAACACAATAAAATACTAATAACCTCACATGGCGTGCAAAATGCCGGGAAACGACGGCGACGCGTCTTATTGCGCGCAGACGTACTGTGGCAACGCGGTGTTGCCACATAACTCAAAAACGGCTAACTTGGCATTTGTGTTTTGGTGTTCAAACACTGCCAGGTTCCATATACGAGTTTCATCCCCGTGAGGCCACTAATCGGCGAAGCGCGACGGATTTCCAATATCACCTGGTATACGGGAGACTCGATGAATCCGTTTTGCTTATATGCGTAATTAATTAATTAATGATACAAGAGAATTAAAAATATAAAGTAAACACAGGATTAAGTTTAGAGTTTTTTTGATTTATAAAAGGAGTTTTGTTTATAGAGTGTTAGTATAGTTTTCGAAACCATAGTCAAATCAATCAAAATGAAGTTAAACAAGAAAAGAGTTTAATAATGAAAACGTATCTTTTGAGATATAAGTTATAACACTGGTTTGAGAAATTCGAATCAATTTACCAACCAGAAATTTTGTCAAAATACCACACTTATGTGGAAAGCTGGGGTTTGTGCGGGAAATGAAATGCTCTTGAACAATAATAAATGCTTTACTAACAAATTGTCATAATCTACACCACTTTGGTAAAAACAATAATAATACGCCACTTTGGCTATACTCGACCTCACGCATCGACCGCTCAAACGTTACTCTTCGATATCTCAAACACAACTGTCCCTTTCCTTTTTCTCGCAGCATGAGCAGCCCTTCTTCCTCCGCTCTCTCCCGGTTCTCAATAGGTACCTTGGCGACTTTGATCCCACACTTATGACACTTATCATTTATCTTCATGGGCATCAAGTGGGTTTTAATGTGAGGATACTCCGAAGAAGGACATGTTTCTAAACATAAAACCTAATACATGAAAAAATACTTCTCCTTTTTAGGAACAATATTTTCGTTGAAATGTATTCTCTTCAGAAAATTAAAATGAGTGATAGAATAGAATTCAAAAATAAAATAAAGTCGAGTATGTTCCATTTAAAAAATAGTAACTTCAGTATTTTTTGTACTTTTGGGACACCTGTATATAAGTCGCAATATTTTAAAAATGTGTAGTACCATTACAGCTATAACCCAAAAAAAGAAAAAGGTCAATATCTCCAATAATAAACAAGTTATGGAGCTTTTTCGGATCGTTGGGACACCCGGTATATATCGTTGGTAGTAGAAATTAGTGCTGCAAATCAAAACAGGTTCTGTGTGAAACCGGTTTTGGGTATGGTAATTAATTGAAGCATTGGGGGTAAAAGTGGACTAAATTAAATGAGATGAACGCCGGAAGGTGTTAAAAAAGATTTATTTTAGCACTCGCGACGGTTACAATGACTTAAAACTACGAGTTACGATCTCACAATACCGGTACTACGTCGAAGAAATAACTGACTGTACTTAACTTACGGCTAACTTATATACTAGTCTTAATTAGTTTTTAAGGATTGATTAGAGTTATCTTATATTTGTATATTATTAAAGGGTCGTAATCGGGGTATAATGGTTTACATAACTCCTCCCTCCCTCAGATGGACGAACGAGGGGACATCGAGTTGTACATCCGCTGGAGTTGTAACTCTTCTTTTGATGATGTCCTGGATCTGTTTCCACACGGGTATTATGGTTATCCCTAGGATTGTTGATCCGATGACCATTATTATTATACTTGTCCAGGGTCGTTCTTGGATTGCGGTTCTTTTTGTGCTGGTGTTGATGCTTTCTACAATGGTCTTGATATTGTGGAGGTTTTGACTATTTACGGGTGAGATATGAATCACGTCTGGTGTTTCGTCCTTTGGTATCTGTATGTCGAATTCAGGCACCGTTAACATCGTGGCTTCTCTTTCTTCGGTAGGGGTATATTCGACTCCTTCGGTTTGTACTTTGCAAGATTCCATCTCCACTAGTGTAGGGGTTTCTATCAGGTGAATTCCTTTCTACGGGCAGAATGATTGGATTGTAGTCGCGTTTCGAGGGTTGACTAGTAGTTTGTTGGAGCTGATTTCTTGCACTACCGTCCTGGTTAATTTTATTGCTGTGGTTGGGCATTTGTTAGTGCCGTTGGTTAGCAATTCGTTGATGCATGGGTCTCCTCTTATTAGTTGGTGTCTTGGGCACAGGTATTGTTCTTCTACCAGTTGGCATTCTTCTTTTGAGTTCCAGTTGTTTTTTGAATTGAATAGGTAGTACGGTGTATAGGGTATAAATGTGTAGTTTCCTTGGAATGTAGCAAAAAGTTGGAGGTAGTGGTAAGCAAGGTCAATAGAGCAATGGTATAAGGTTGTCCAACTCGAATGGCGCCGTGTTTAAAGGGAGAGAGGCGGGCGTGACGTCACGCTTGTCCGGCGAGATGAAATTTTTATCAATAATTCTTACAACAAAATATAATAAAAAGGAAATTTTACATATTTTGAAAATAATGATAATTTACTGATAAAAAATGATTTTTAGTGGGTGAATTTTTTGTTTTTCCTTTATACTGAAAATTTTTCTTTTAAAATATTGACTTCTTTTAAAGTCTGATTTTTGTATTTAAACAACTTATTCTAATAAATAGCCTTTGCTTAATATAAACTTTAATTATATGATGAAAATTCACAGGAAAATGTGGAATAATTCTTTTATACATTTTTTTACTGTTTTCTTTTCTGTGGTTAACATTTTCCCCTAAATATTTTTTAAATTCCTCTTTCAAATTCCCAATCAGTACTTTAAAGGCAATACGTGAAATAATAACGTGAAATTTACAAACAACGCGTATATCGCGCGGACGGCTAGGACAAGGATGACGTCACATAATCGAGAACTTGGGTATGTGAGGGGAAATTTTGTTTGCAATATAGGAAGGATAGGGAGTTGGACAACCTTATAAGCATTACTCTAATAACCTTGGTGGTAAGGATCGGATATTATGGGTACGTGGATTTGCAAGATAATTAGATTATCTGTGATCACAGCATCTGTTGTGAGTAACAAATAGTAGTTTATAGGTTGTTTGACTTTGACAGTTTTTTGATTGTTCTTCTCCGTGCTGTCTATAATTTCTTTTATGTATTGAGGTTTTATTATTGAGCTATGCAGTGTGTGTGATTTTGCAAATGCTAGTGCTGTCTGAGTACTTTCTACTGTGTTTAGTATGCACTGTAGATTAAAGATGTAGATCTTATCTATAGCTAGATTTAGTGATGTTATACTTTCGTATTGTTTCAGCAATTTCTCGTTCTTGGTTAGGTCATTAAAGTGGTGGATTATTTGTTTTTGGTTCAGTTCGAGTGAATCAAAGCGATCTACGAATTGATTTCCTATTTCTTTTAAGATAGTTTGTTGTTTGTCAAGTGACGTTGTGAATTGGTCTTCGTTCTTTGCAAGGCTCTCTAGGTATTTGTCGACGTATTCTTTGTCGTTGGCATCTACGGTTCCGAATAAGTAACTCATTGCAGTACCTACTCCGTTAAATAGTCCTCTTTTATTTCGGTTATAGGGGCTTGCTATCTTTTCTCCTATTTCCTCGCTTAATCTGGATGCTCCGTCCAATTTATTGAGCAATAGTATTGATATGTGGCTCGTGTTTATTTTGAGGTAGTTTGTGATAGTGTTTATATCGTCGTGGATTTTGGAGTTGATGAGTTGCGGCTTTGTTAGGTTGATGTTGTATGTATATGTGTGGTAGGTTTCGATGATGTACGCTTTACCTTTTTGTATTGCCAGTATCGGGTTCTTTACTTGTTGTAGCTTTAATCCGTAGCTGTGAAAGCGGGATATTATCGTCAGGGTCGTCACTATCGTCAGTACTGTCCGTATTGTTGGGTTCATTCCCTGCAACATTAATTTTTCTTTGTGGTTTTAACTGTCTTTGGTGTATTATTTTGTTGTTGTATTTTATTTTGTCATCATTAATTTTTTCGGGGTTATTTATTTTTACAAATGGTTGGTCCTCCTTTCGGGTTTTATTACTGTTGGTCGCGTATAGGGGAAGGTCGGGGTTAATAGTGAGTGATCGTTTTCGGTATCGGTTCTCTCTTTCTAGGTTCTGTTTTTGTTTCTTATCTAGTTTAGCGTACAGTTGATTGGATATATTTTCCAAAATTTCTGTGTGTTCAGTTATATAATTGGATATTTTGTCGTGATCCGTGGTATCGAACGGGGTTTTTAAATCTAGTTGCCCTTTGGCTACCTGGAATGGGGTGAATCCCGTTGATGTGTGTATACTATTGTTGTATGATAAGAGGGCATAGTTTATCAAGTCTGTTATATCTTGGTGTGGTTTTTCCTCTCCTAATATTCTTATGGTTTCTATGATGGTTGAATGAAACCTTTCCACTTGGCTATTGCTGTTAGGGTTGTGCGGAGTAGTATAATGTACTTCTATGTTGTAAGTTTTGCAAAGATCTTGTATTATTCCGTTTTTGAATTCCGTTCCGTTATCACAGGTGATTTTCTTAAGTATGCCGAATTGTGAAAAATATTGGATTATCCGACTTGCGGTCTCAATTGCGTTTGGGGATGAGATTGGATATGCTTGACCAAATTTTGAAAAACTGTCCACTATTGTTGTGAAGTATTGGTTTGATATTTTGAATGAGTCCATATATAAGTGTTCGAACGGTCTTGATCCCATGGGGGTTGGCTTAAATATTAGTTTGTGGGGGTGTCTTTCGTATTTTGACTTTTGACATATTTCGCATGAATTGACGTAGTTCCTTACGTCTGACTCCATGTTAGGCCAGTAGAATCGTTTTTTCAATGCTATGATATTTTCTTGGATTCCTCGGTGAGAGGTTTTGGTTTCATGGAAACATTTAATTTTTTCTGTTTGTTCTTCGCGTTTTTTGACGTCTTCGAGACGCGTTCTTGTGATGGTTGCGCTGAAGGCCTTATTCTTGAAATACTTGTGAAAATATCTTATTACGGGTTTTTCGAAAATGGTATTTTCGAAGTATATACAGTAGTGTTGTTTTGGTTTCATGTATTCTTTTACTAATTTTCTGAGGATTTCTTCGAATTTCTTTTCATTGTCCAGGAGTTTTTCGTTAATGAACCAATTATTCCTGGTTTTTGAGAATGGTTTCTCGAATTGCGTTTGCAATTCTATCGCTGGTGATTTTCCAATCACTATCTGATTGGTGTGTACATTGAGGGGTCTTTCTGTGTACGGTAGTTCCAGGATGGGATCTTCTAGTCTAGGCAAGAGTGTGCGGTATTTGAGGTGCTATTTTCCTCGTTTCTTTGTTGGGGTTCTTCTTCTCCTTGTTCGGTTATGGTTTCGTTAACTTCGTTTATTATATCTTCTATTTCGTCCGTTGGAAAGTTTTTACTTATTACCTCCTCGATGTCTAAAGAATCCAGTGGGTCGAAATTGGCCGTGATTGATTGTCTGTCCGTTTCGATCGTATTGATCTCTATTCGAGAGAGTGCGTCGGCATTTGTGTTGGAGAGTCCCTTTTTATATATGATCTTGTAATCGTACTCCTCTAACTGGAGTCTTCATCTTACTAGTTTGAATTGGGCTCTTTTAGCGAGAATAACCATTGTAGGGGTTTATGGTCGCTAATGATGTTAAACTTTGTTCCGTAGAGGTAAGGCCGGAAGTATTTTACGGCGAATATTATTACTAGTAACTCTTTTTCTATGGTACTGTAGTTGCATTCAGCTGGGTTTAAAGTCCTGCTAGCATATGCTATCGGTAGGTCTTTGTCGATTGGTCCTTGGCAAAGTATAGCGCCGATTGCGTAATTAGAGGGGTCTGTCGTTACATTAAATGGTTTTGAGAAGTCTGGGTATTGTAGGATAGGATCATTCATTAGTATATTTCGGCAAGTTTCGAAGCTTTTTATGAAGTCGGGCGTGTGCTGTATTTTTACATTCTTCTTTAGGCATTGTGTCAGTGGTTTAATTAGGCGGGCGAAATTGTTTATAAATTTCCGATAGTAACCTACTAGGCCTAGGAACGATTTTATTTCTTTGGCTGTTTTAAGAATGGGAAATTTTTGTAGTGCTGCAATTTTCTTAGGGTTTGGTTTGATTCCCTCTTGTGTGAGGGAACACACACTACGTGTCCTAGAAATTCAACTTGTTTGCAGAGGAACTCCGACTTGTCTAACTGGATTTTTAGTCCTGCTTCTTCTAGTTTTCGGAAAACCTTTTTTAGGTTAGCTATGTGCTCTTGTAGGCTTGTTGAAAAGATTATAATGTCGTCCTTGTAGACCAAGCAAATTGTGCCTTGAAGTTCTTTTAAAACGTCGTCCATTACCCTTTGGAAGGTAGAGGGTGCGTTTTTTAGGCCAAATGGCATCCTTGTGAATTCGTAGTGTCCGTTCTCTACGTTGAAAGCGGTTTTTGGGACTGATTCGGGATGTAATTCTATCTGGTGGAATCCCGAGGCTAGATCTAATGTTGTAAAATAGTTGCAGCGTCCAAGTTTGTCTAAGATGTCGTTGATGTTTGGTAAAGGGTATCTGTCGTCCTTTGTATTTTCATTGAGTTTCCTATAGTCTACGACGACGCGCCATTTTTGTTTGCCACTTGCTTCTAATTTCTTGGGTACAATCCATATGGGTGTACTCCAAGGTGATTGGCTGGGTCGGATAATGCCATCGTCAAGCATCTTCTTAATTTGATTTTGTATCTCTTGCTTATGTACGTATGGGTACCTGTACGATTTGGTGTGTATTGGGATGTCGTCGGTAGTTTGAATTCCGTGTTTTACTTTATTTGTGAATGTTAACTTTTCCGAATTATAGTGGAAGACATGCGGAAAGTCTTTAATCAGTTTTTGGAGTTCTCTTTTTTCTTCCGGGTTAAGATGATCTGTTCTCAGACTGTCTAGGGTGATTGTGCTTCTCGGCACGTTTTCGTTGTTGATGTATCTCCTTTCTACATGGTAACATTCCACTTCGTCCCGGTTTAGCCTGGTGCCAAATTTTTTCATAAAATTTGGGGTAAATGTTATTAATTGGCTTTTGTTTGTGGGGTTCTGAATCTCTATCGAGACTGTTTGGTTTCTTACCTTGGTGACGCACGCGGGGATTTTGGCGATGTTGTTGCCGACTGTTATATCATTCAATAATAGTTCCGTGTTTTCCGGGAATTGTACTTTGATGTCTTTGATTATTGAAGATTCTGGTGGTATTTCGATCTTTTGAGTTGTGAAGTCCTCACGGTATGAGAAGGGAATCTCTATTTCCTGGTTTCTTAGTTTCTTGGAGTTCAGATCCATTGAAAGGTTTAGCTTTCTCAGGTCTCTTACACCTATTATATCATCGAAAGCTCGTGAAATGGGAAGAGAACGAATTCGAACGATTGGTTTATGTCAAATTCCTTGAGAAGAGGAATGTTCGCCTTGTATTCGCTGTATCTAGTTCCCGCGCATGTTGACAAGGGTGTGTTTGTCCGATACATTTTCTCTGGGAAATATTGTTCAGCTATGTATGGTCTTAATAAGGAAACGTCGCATCCGGTGTCGATTAGTAGTTTAACTGGTATACCTTTCAATTCGATGTAGGGTAGCGAACTGATTAGGTTTATGTTATTCAAATCTATTCTGGGTCGTGGTTGAGGCTGTTTTCTTGAAAATCCGATTCCTGTGAGTCATACGAGGTTTGTGTATGATTTCCTAGATGGTCGGGATTTCTCATTGGTTGCATTGGCTGGCGTGTGTTATAGTTGTCTTGATATTCATGGTAGTTGTAATATGCACCTGCATATTCGTCATAAGAGGCTGTTTCCTCTTGGTAAGGTTCGTAATGGTAGTTATTGGGATTGTCTTGGAAGGAAAATTCTGTGTTATGTAGTTCCTTTGAGAAAGGGTTTCTATTCATTGGAGTTCTGAATTGGTTCGATCTCATCGACTTGTTAATACTTGTAGTATCCATTGGTTCTGGCGGAGTTAATGGACTTCGTGTTCCCTTTGGTGAAAACACATTAACGTTTTTGTTGGAAGGTGGTTTGCCAAAAACTTGATCGTTCGTTAGGAAGTTTTGTCGTGACGGTATTGGTCTAATTGCTATTGGTTGTGAAGGGAAACCATTAGGTCTAATTTGGTTATAATATGGTTGTTGGTAATGGTTGTTTGGGTAAGGATATTGGGTATGATAAGGGTAATTTGTTTGCGTAGTCGATAAATATTGGTGCATTGTTGGTTGTTTGTGAAGTTTTGGGGCAATTTGTGGGTGTAATTGCGTCTGGAACGATCTATTAATGGGTTGTGTGAACGTTCTTTGTGGTGATCTTGTATCCTCGTGTCGATTTTGTAATGCGTTGATACGAGTTTCGTTCTGGTAGCATTTTATTACTGTGTCTGATGCTTCGGTTAAGGTTTTGGGTTGTTTTACGTCCAACAGTAATCTCAGCCTGTCGCTTGAATTAGTGGTTAGGACATCTAGGGCGTTTAGTTCGTTTTGTTTAATGAATAGAAGTTTTTGGTCTGCGGATAATGTTGAATCCGTTTGGACTTTCATGTCCACGCGAGATTTCATTGGTTTTAATCTTTCTAAAAAGTCAATTATGGTTTCGTTTCTTGCTTTTGTCAGTTGCAAGAATTCGCTGGTTAGAGTTGCTCTATCTGTTCGGTCCCCAAAGTGTTCTCGTAATGCGTTTCTGATTAGAGGCCACGTGTTCAGGTCGGGTCTACTCATGATGAAGGTAGCTGCCTGATTTTTGAGTTTAGAGCGGATTATGTGGTATTCATAATCGTTTGCTGCGTTGTCAGTTGTTCGACCATAGTAGCATATCATAATGAATGTTTCTAATAGCTCCTTGTCTCCTTCGAAGGTCTGGAGACAATCGGCGAAGGCTTTGGCCGCGGTGATCATTTGGATCGAATTGTTTGTTAGAGACATCGTTCTCAATAAGTCGCTTAATTCGTCTACTTGGTTATTTGGCATCAAATAACTAACTTAACTTACTGCCCTGATCGGCGGATTTTATAATTACTAACGGGTACGGGAATGGCTGCGGTGTTCAGAATAAGGAGTGGTATGACTTATTCAACACTTACGACGAAGATTTCTATAGGGTACAGTTTTCCTTTCATGTTTTTTTTTGCGTCGGCCCTGAAGTATCTCCGTTACGGACGAGGTTTTCTTCTTAATAACTATACGACTGAACCGGCTCTGGGTACAGCTTTCTTAGCGTCAGCCCAGGAACGCCTTCTTAGCGATGGGGTTTCTTCTTGATCGGTTCTGAAGAGTTGATACTCACGATTGATTTCGCGATGAAATACCTGAACCGATCCTACTGACTGCGCCAATTAAATGAGATGAACGCCGGAAGGTGTTAAAAAAGATTTATTTTAGCACTCGCGACGGTTACAATGACTTAAAACTACGAGTTACGATCTCACAATACCGGTAGTACGTCGAAGAAATAACTGACTGTACTTAACTTACGGCTAACTTATATACTAGTCTTAATTAGTTTTTAAGGATTGATTAGAGTTATCTTATATTTGTATACTATTAAAGGGTCGTAATCGGGGTATAATGGTTTACATAACTACTAACCCGATACATTATACACTGAGGCTAGTCTATCTTTGCACTCGATTGTTCTGAAATGAAAAGCCGCAACCAGCTTTTAAAAACGATTTTTAAATGATCTGTTAAAGGCTTCTTTTAAATGGGTTTTTGAAATCGGTTTTTAAATTTACATTTATATAAATTGGTGAGGAGAGTAAATTCTTAAATAAATCAATGTCTACATGTATGTATTCACCTCAGTCAAACATTTTTGTACACAATTTCTTAGTCATTGTAAAGTCACTTTAAGTGTGAAAAGCACCAGCACTTTGTAAATATTCTTTTCAATGTTATATATTTTATTGCTAGACATGGAAGTGGTACAAGATATGGCACGTTAACGTTTGTCTAGTAATGGTACTAGACATTTTTAAAATATTGCCACTTATATACAGGTGTCCCAAAATTACAAAAAATACCAAAGTTGCTATTTTTTAAATGGAATGTACCCGATTTTATTTTATTTTTGAATTCTATGGTAAAATATAATTCACTTTTATAGAGGTCATTTTTACCTAAACTGTCAGGAAATTTGATTTATAACAGTTTATTTGCCTGAATTTCGAAATGCAGTGGTCTGTTCTAAAATTCTTTTCTGTCAAATTTTTGGCTTAACCTTAAAGTAGGTGACGTTGTTTAATTGCTAAATTAAATTTGCTGCATCTTTTAAATGTTTACTCAATAACCTGCTTAGTCGCATTTGTCTAGTGAGATTCTTTAAACATGATGAGTCAAATTATTGTACCGATTTATTATTGTAGTGATCAAAAATTATTTTGACAAACTTTTCATTCATAATAACGCAAAATAAGCATGTCAGATTAACTTTTGACCAATATAATAACAAATAGGGGTTACCATTTAAAAACGAAGGAGTTATCGATATTTTAAATTTATCATTCTTAAAAAATCGCAGGAGACAAATGCGACTAAACAGATCGTTGAGTAAACATTTTAAAAATCCAACAAACATTCAACAATCAAACCGAGTCAATTAATTTGACAACAAGGCAAGGATATTGAAAACAAGAATTTTTTAACAGACTACTGCATTTGGAAGTTCTGACAAAAAAAGTGTTATAAATCAAATTTGTGGCAGTTTAGAGAAAAACGACCTGTATAAAAGTGAATCGTATTGCAGCACAGAATCCAAAAATAAAATATTATCGGGTACATTCCATTTAAAAAATCGTAACTTTGGTATGTTTTGTAATTTTGGGAAACCTGTATATAAGTAGCAATATTTTAAAAATGTGTAGTACCATTACAGCTATAACTTAAGAAAAGCAAAAGGCCAATATCTTCAATAATAAATAAGTTATGGAGCTTTTTCGGACCGTTGGGACACCCGGTATATATACAGGGTGTTTAAAAAATACGTTCGAATATTTGGCCTACTTATAGATCTCATCAGTACAAACAAAAAAGTCAAAATAAACATAAGTCCAAAAATCAGCCGTTTCCTAATTACAGCCTGTTTTTCAAATTAAAATAATTTACACTCAGTAGGAGTGATTCGCGTATTTATGAAGTCATCCATTGAAATAACAAAACAAATTTTGTTCGTTTCTGTTAGTGTAGTTGCCATATTTGTTGTAATTATTGTGTGTCCGTTATTGTCAGTGTTTATTGAAGTAGTAGTTGCTGTAACCCATTGTTGAAATTTTCGAATATGCCTTATACCAACGCAGAAATGGCAGACATGCATTTTATGTATGGCAAAGCCGATGGAAATGCTTGTGAGGCACGTCGCCTTTATGCCGAAGCATTCCCAAACCGGGTACTTCCGTGTGACAAACTTTTTACAAATTTACATCAACGTTTATCCGAAGTTGGATCGTTTAAATCAAGGAACGGTGATGGTGGTCGGCCTAGATCAGTTTGTACTCCCGACGCAGAACTTAACATTTTAAGACGAATTGAAGAAAATCCTGGTACTAGTACTAGAAGACTCTCTACTGAAACAAATATTAATTTTTCCCTAATTTGGAGAATTTTACGGGAGCAGCAATTGCACCCATACCATATTCAAAGGGTACAGGCTCTAGCTGTGCCTGATTATGCCGCACGACTGGTGTTTTGTCGAAGCATGTTGACAAAAGTCGCGGAGAACCCAAATTTTGTTACGAAAATTTTATTTACAGACGAAGCTGGTTTCACGAGAAATGGCATTTTTAATTTTCATAATAGCCATCCATGTTTGGGCCGACGAAAATCAGCATGCCGTTGTTGAATCGAATCATCAACACCGATTTGCAATCAACGTTTGGCTTGATGTGTTAGGAGACCATCTGATAGGACCTTGTTTCCTGCCTAACCGTTTGACTAGTCAATTGTACCTTGACTTTTTGCGGAATACATTACCACTGCTGTTAGAAGATGTGCCTCTCAACCACAGAATTAATATGTGGTTGATGCACGATGGAGCTCCTGCGCATTACGGAGTCTTGGTCAGAAATTATCTAAACGAAAATTACAATGGCAGGTGGATAGGGCGAGGAGGTCCAATTGCATGGCCCCCTAGATCTCCCGACCTCACTCCACTCGATTTTTGCATTTGGGGGTATTTAAAGACATTAGTTTATTCAAGTCCTGTGAATAATTTAGATGAGTTGCGAAAACGAATTGAACATGCCTGCCAGACTGTTCGTATAAATCGGGACTCTTTGAGAGAGTGCGGCGTTCACTTTTACGGAGATGTGAATGTGTATACAAATGGAAGGAGGACATTTTGAACATCTTCTTTAAGAATCATTAATTTGTAATAATTAAAATGTATTTATACTGATATTTGAGTGTAAATTATTTTAATTTGGAAAACAGGCTGTAATTAGGAAACGGCTGATTTTTGGACTTATGTTTATTTTGACTTTTTTGTTTGTACTGATGAGATCTATAAGTGGGCCAAATATTCGAACATATTTTTTAAACACCCTGTATATATATATATATATATATATATATATATATATATATATATCTATGTATATATATATATAAGTATATGTGTATGTATAGCTATGCACCGCTACGCATATCCCCACTGAAGGACACCGAACACACACCTATATACTTATGCGTGTGGCCGTGTTGGGTGTATCTCCTAAAATTAAAGTTACCAATCTGTATACAACTTTATTTGGACATTTTCATCAAATATTTTTTCCATGCAGAATAATTTGCCTGGTGAGATGAAAACTATATTGTTAAGGAAAGTAAAGTCACGGAAAAAGTATGGGCCACATTTAAGAAAATTTGGTTTAACATTACAATTTTATTCTACGAAGGCGTATTCATATGTACGAAGTAAATGGGGAAATATACTACCACATCCAGTCACTATTAGGAAATGGTATCAAGTTCAAAAGAAGCATTTACTGCATTAAGTTTAAAAGCGCAAACATCGCAAGGAATTTTTGTTAATATTGTTATAGACGAAACGTCTATAAAAGAAGAAATGACATTTAATAATAGTAAATTTAGTGGAGCAGTGGGTTTGGGGTCCAACTTCAATCAAGAAGACAATGTATCAATGGCAAGAAATAGCCTTGTTTTCATGGCAGTTAGTTTAAAGGAGCACTGGAAGATACCTCTGGGCTACTTTTTAATTAAAACCTTAACATCTGCGGAAAGAAGTAATTTATTAACTATTTGTCTGGATTTGCTAAATCAAGCAAAAATAAATGTTTGCTCCGTAACATTTGATGGTGCAAAAGTAAATATTAAAATGTGTACCAATTTAGGAGCACATTTTGACTTTTTCAATAATTTTAAACGTTTTTTTATAAATCCATACACTGGAAGAAAAATGTTTGTGTTTTCGGACGCTTGCCACATGGTGAAATTGGTAAAGAATACATTGAGAGATAAACAAGTCTTGAAAGATGGAAATGGCAACATAATAAAATGGGAATATGTAGTAAAATTGAAAGATTTAGAAAAAACCGAAGGACTGAGAGCTGCGGCTAAATTAACAAAAAAACATATTAATTTTGGTGAAAATAGGATGAATGTAAAGTTAGCGGTACAAACTTTAAGTGCTAGTGTGTGTAATGCATTGAAATTTGTACGTTCTTTAAACATAGTGGGCTTTGAAGATTGTTTAGCAACTGCCATATTCTGCCTTTATTTTAATAATGTTTTTGATATTTTAAATAGTAAGAATCCGTTTGCACCAGGTTATAAACAATCGTTAAAGAACACAAATGTTGAAACCTTCAGACTGTATGCCAACGAATTTATAAATTATGTGACCCAATTAAAAACGGCAGATAATATATTATTGTTGAATAGTGGACGGAAAACGGGATTTTTAGGAATGATTATTTGTTTAACAAATTGTTTTAATTTATTTAAAGATCTTCAAGCGCAGGGACAAACATTTTTAAATACATACAAACTATCGCAAGATTTTATCGAAACTTTCTTTGGTGCTATTAGAAGCAGAGGGGGCTTCAATAATAACTCCAATGCTGCACAGTTTAAAAGTGCGTTCAAACGCTTACTAGCTAGGCATGAAATTAAGTCTTGGGAAGGAGGAAATTGTACGCCAGACAATATGAGCATCCTTACAGTGTCATCTAAATATAAAAATAGAATGGTTATCTACACCAATAATTTCCACAGTGCAGCAAACGTAGATACATTTGACCATGACTATGTAACAACTTTGTGGGAATTAAATGCATACGTTGGAAATGTGGTTGAATATATTAGTGGATATGTTGTAAAAAAATAATAAAGTCACATATTTGTGAAGAATGTAAAATATATTTGACAAATAGTGAACATGTGTCACTGCTTATTAATTTAAAAAACCGAGGAAAGTTGCTACAACCAGCTCCAGATGTTATCAAAATTTGCAAAACCTCTGAGAGGATTTTAAGAGAAAACCTACAAATCATGAAAAACGCATATTTCAAATTATATATAACAAACAAAGTGTTGCAAAATGTTGCCCATACTGTGTTTAATAATGAAGGTTTCCGTCATCATAGTGTACATTGTGATCTCTTGGCCGATCATAAAGTAATATTAATAGCGTGTCCCAAATCTGAGATATGACGTCATCAACAATTTTTTTAAATGGCAAGCCTAATTTTTTTAAAGTATTTTTAAAGGGTATATCAAGTTAAATATACGTACTAAATTTAAAATTTTTATTCCTTCTCATTAAAAAGATATTACAACAAATAATAATTCGAAAAATCAAGAAATCTGAATCAACTAAATCATAAGAAATGTTCAAAATGTTGTCCATGTACTACCTGACAATGCCCTACACGGAACTGAAACTCATTTTGAACATTTCTAATTACTTCTGCGGAAATTAGCCTACACTCCTGATAAGTTTCTGGATTTTTCGAACAAATATTTGTTGTAATATCATTTTAATGAGAAGGAATAAAAATTTGAAATTTAGTACACATATTTAACTTGATATACCCTTTAAAAACACCTTTAAAAAAATTAGGCTTGCCATTTAAAAAAATTGTTGATGACGTCATATCTCAGATTTGGGACACGCTGTATAAAATTTTCTTACATGAAAAATAGGACAGATTAAAATACTAATTGACGTGTTCGAGCATATTTCCGAAAAAAAAAAAACAATGTATTCGGTTTAGTGAATTTATTCCAAGTTAGAGACTCACACTGTATATCTTACTGTACGGCTATACCACGAAGCGAAAATGATATCAGAAAAAGATAATTATGTTCGGCGAAAATACACCAAACTAATATTATTTAAAAATCAGTGATTTTGTTACTTTTAAGTTATGTATAAAAATATTGAATAAATATTTTTTAATCATTGTATTTTTGTTTTAATATAATATTCCTTTTTGTAAACATGAGATCTATTTTTTTTTTTAATTATAAACTATAACAAAAGCTGGAAATGCCGACAATATCATTTTTTCAAAATCAGCAAATTTACTATCTAATCCATTTATCGTGTTTCTTTTAATTACTTGGAATGCAGTAAGCAATACAATCTGATATTTCTGCATAATGCATATAGTGATAGAAAATAAGTTTTTGTGTAAAAAAGATACGCACATTGTCGAAACATTTTATTAATTACTAACTACCTGGCCACGCGTTGCTGTGGCTCGTTCGTTGATGCCGTTCTTCCTCAATTTTGCCGCCTTCCCTTTACTGTTTAATACGCACGAGTATTGAATATAGGGTTGCCAGCTTTCCGGGTTTGACCCGGACACTCCGGGTTTTGACATGCGGTCTCCAGGCTCCGGTTCACTATACATTTTCTCCGAGTAAAAACGTATTTAACAAAAGAATAAAGGAAAAGATTTTAACAGAACTAATTTTTTGTTGAAGTTATAAGAAAACAAATATTATTGTTATTTTCATCAAAGTTGTGCTATCTGTTGCATTAAATAAGTACTTTTACGTAGTAATCTGTAACCGAAATAGGAAAAGGATAGGGGAATAACCTATTCGCTTCTTTCCGATGTTCATCGCGTGAACTTGTTGTTTACCGCTACCTGTTATTAATAATAACGATTGTAATCGTAAATTTTCAGTGCAATTTTTTGACGTGTATTGTGAGTTTTAAAAATGTTTTGTAGTTATTTACAGTTTTGCAATTTGCAATGAGTGAGAACCATAACAAAGAAAATTCGAGTGCATCTACGTCATTTGAATCCTTCCATAAAAATAAAAAGACCAAGTACGCAACGCATTTTCAAGATAGTTGGAGACAAAATCCGCTATACAAAGGTTGGTTGGTGAAAATAGATGAGTTTACAGCTAAATGTAATATCTGCATCATAAAATTTACTGTTCAACCTGATGGTGAAAAATCTTTAAAAACTCATTTAAATAGTAAAGGTCATTCTAAGACCGCTAGCACATTGTCCAAAAATACACTACTTACAGCGTTTTTACCAAAAAACATTTCGAGGAAGAAAACTATGTAACCATAGTTGAAGTGTCTCAAATTTATCACGCCGTAAATCATCATCATAGTTATTTAAGTACTGATTGCGGCATTAAATTAAATTCTTATGTTTATCGTGATTCTGATTTGGCAAAGAAGGTTCATTGCGGTCGAACAAAAGCGGAAGCAATAATTGCAAATTGTTTGGGCCCTAAAAGTGTTGAGCGTGTATTGGAAGAAATGGGCGCTGGTACGCCCAACTCTATAGCATTTTCAATTATGTGTGATGCCTCAAATAAGGGCAGTCAAAAGCTCTTTCCAATAGCAGTCAGATATTTCAGTCTCGAGAATGGTGTAGTAAACAAACTTTTAGACTTTATTGAAAGTGATGATGACTCTTCTTTATCAATTAGTAATAGTATACTGAAAACATTGGAGATATTTTCACTAAAAGCGTCCGATATAAGCGCATACAGTGCGGATAATGCATCTGTAAATTATGGCATTCATAACTCTGTTTACCAAAAATTGAGTGCTGAGAACAAGGGAAATGTAAAGGCTAATTGTAACCGCCACGTTATACATAATGCAGGTAGAAATGCTTGTAAAGTATTATCTTTTAATGTTGAAAATTTAATATTAAAAATTTATGCAGAATTTTCAAATAGTGCTAAAAAGACAGAATCTCTAAAAGAGTGTTTTGATTATTTGGACATTGAATATCAAAAAATGATAAGGCATGTTACAACAAGATGTTGTAACATGCTTTCCCTATATGCGGCTCTTGAACGTTTACTTCGATGTTGGCCAGCAGTTAAAAAATACTTTTCAGAGTTAGGCGAAGAAAATTGTCATAAAAGCATATGGAGTTTTTTTAGTAGTCAAGGACATGAAGTGGATAATGACTTAAAACCTGATATTTCATTTTCAGAATGTTATGTTTATTTCTTGCATCATTATATGGATATGTTGAACGTGCATATAATGAAACTGGAGAGTAATTATATAACAAGCTTAGAGTTACATAATATAATGTTAGATTTAAAGGAACAAATAGAAAGCCGACTGGAGGATCAATTTTTTGGAAGCAAAATATCAATGGCTTTGGGATATATTACACCATCTCAAAAACAAACATTTATAAAAGAAGCTACATTAGTTTACCAAAGAACTTTAAATTACTTAAACCAGTATTATGATTTTGAAAACTCACCTTTTAAATATTTTGTGTTTTAACTGTCGCTGATTGGTCAGATGGACAGTCTATTCTACACGTCGTAGATATTCTATGGCTTTTTTTTGCTGGAAAATATCTTTAAGTTGTATAGGACGTATGTAAGCTGTATTTAATGAAGTTTTAAAGTAAAAATAATTTTAGATTATTTTGCATATAAAATAAAGTAAAGGTTTCTACTGATAACGTTTATTTCTTTGCTATATGTTTGTATTGTTTACTATGTTTAAAGAATTTTTAAAACACATATAATTGTGTATGTAGTTTTTTCTTCTACAGTAGATGTTTATTTGTTTTATGATTAAACGTTGCTATTCATATACCTAATAATAGTAATAAATACATAAAATTAGACACGTACATACGAAAACTTGCTGTTTAGCACGAGCCCAACGTTGATTATCAAAGCTATATTATAATTAGGTTTTAAAAAAATCAATAAAACAAGTAATTTAAAATTTTAGTGTATAATTCAGCGGTACGTATAAATAATCACAACAAACCATAAGTAAAAAATTAATATGCATAAGTATATTTATATTCTATAAAAAATTGTACAGAATTTTATAAATATCGTGGGCTTAGGGTACACTTATGTTGAACCTGTAAGAAAAAATGAAAGCGGTAATCAATAAAGAAGTAAATGCTTCAAATAATCAAATACTACTGTATACACAACTAACTTAAGTGCAATAAAGAATAAATATTAAAAAGAAGTGATTTGTAAATCAACAACGTGCAGTTATTTATTTGTGCAATAATAAATATGTATATTACATGTAATCCTACTACCTATATTATTCCTACTAAGTACTTTAAATATGTAAGATACTAACATAAGATAAATATGAAACAAAATTTTATTCAATTAATAATATAATAATGCAGTAACTTACAGCTAATAACACCAATTAGAACAATTATTACTAATCGTGCAATAATAAAAATATTATTCTTGTTATTTACCAGTCTAAAATATAAGACTAAATTTAACTATTAATGTGACCATGCAATAATTATTACTGATATCACTAATAATAACTACACTGACTACACCAACCGACAAACAATCTGAACACAAACATGTCGAAATGCAAGTTATTTGGGTTTTTAGATAGCAGCGGAAATTAAAATATTTTATTAATATGAGCATTAAGCGGAGAATATCCACCAAAAATATCAATAATTCATCTTGGATGATCTTTTTTTACGAAGGATTTTTTTTATTTGTATTGCTTACTGATCCCGCTTCGATTACTGAAATAAAACGCGCTCAAATAAACGGGTAAATAAGTTACAATAGAGTAGTCTAGACCAACGGTGGGCAACCTCCGGCCCGCGAGCCAACTCCGGCCCGCGTGAGGGTCTAATCTGGCCCGCGAGACCTTTAGAAAGAATAATAAAAAAAATTTTGTTTTCAAAATTATTATTTTTTAAACGAAAGAAAAAATTAAACAAAGGCTTTTACCACTAATGCGTTCGAGAAAAAAATGTCTCATTACTGCACTGGGATTCGAACCCAAATTTCCTGCTTTCTGGGGAGTTGTACTAAGGACAGCAGGAGATCTGGCAGATCTAATAACTAACTTTGTTAGTTAGTATAAGTTTGTTAGTAAATATAAGTAACAAAAATTTGTTAATTTTTTATTCCGGCCCGCGTACGAAAAGTAAACAGCAGGGGGCTGACACGAGATACGAAATACGTAGACCACATATGTAGTTCAAGGGGGGCGTTCATAGATGACGCTGCCGTCCAATACTCGGAAACATTCGGAATTGTTCGTTTTACCGCGGTTAAATAATTGTTATAATTATAACATATTAATTAATCTCATATAGACGAAAGTAATGTTATATAAATATTTATCGTTATAATTTAAATGTAAAAATATTCACAGTCAAAAAACATATTTTCGTTCGGTACTTTCTACACGTGCGTTGTTTGACAGTTTTTCACCATGCTGTCAAGCGCAGTTTGTTGATGATTTGCGTTGTTTTGTGTACTTTTGTAAAACTATAATACATGTATAAGATTATATAACTATGTGTATAATTATGTCTTCAAGTGAAGTAAGTATAACATTATTATTTAATATTTTGTTTGCGTTATACACGGAAATACGTGAAGTAACCTAAAAAACTCTAATTTGTAGAAATGACCCGAACAATACAGAGCTCTTAGAAGACTGTTAGGATGGTCTGTTTTCTTAAAATGGTTAAAAATAAGGAATTTTCCAAGAATGTGGAAAACACTCAGATTTTCGCGAAATTTTAAATATAAGTACAAAAGCATGTGTAAAACACGTAAAAAATAGAAAGAAAGTGCGCAAACGTATTTTACTTACCGAAAAATAATAAAGAAGGTGGGTATGTTTTGTGTGTTATTAGAGTAAAGTTTCATGTTTTACCAACAGATGACGGTGGGTGCGGCGCAGTGTCTTTGAAAAGAGAATGTCCTGTTTTTTTTTTTTTTTTTTTTTTTTTATAGAGGAGGAAAAAGCTCTAACAGCCTACCCGGTTCAACACCAGAGTGTGGGGCTCTCACCCACTAAAAAACCACCTCTAAATCATAGGGATGTAACCCTAACCCAACCCAACACCCACTAACTCAACCCCCACTAACTCAACCCCTACTAACCCAACCCCTACTAACTCAACCCCTACTAACCCAACCCCAACACATTAATATGATTTCAAACAGTTAATAAGTCAAAAGTCGGTCGTCCGATAAAGATATCTCATCATCGGTATCGCATTCTTCATCTTAGTTCATATTTAGTAAACTAGAAAAATACAACACTCTGGAAATGAACCGGGGAGGTTGATAAGAAGTTTGTTATAATATTTAGTAAACTAGAAAAATACAACACTCTGGAAATGAACCGGATAGATTGATGAGAGCTATGTTATCATATTTAGTAAACTAGAAAAATCCAACACTCTGGAATTGAAGCGGGTAGGTTAATGAGAGTTTTTATCTCTTAAAAAAAGGCGATTAAATTAAAATTTAAACGTATATGAGCGGATATTCATTCCTATTGACTGACATGGAGACGCTCATAGCGCCATCTGTTGGCTGAATGTGGAAGTAATGTCGTAAATAGTGCTAATAATGCCGACTTTCTTAATAAATTTTCAGTAAGTAAATAACATTTGCGCGCATTTATTTTTATTTGTAGGTGTTTTATACATGCTTTTGTAGGTATATACGAAAAATTAGACTGATCTGAGAGTTTTCCAGATTCTTGGATTTACCCAAAAATAATTGGCTGGACAGATCTGCCTGAGAACAATCTCTCACAGTTATTCCGAAGATGTTACCAAGTGTGTGGGCCAGACTTTAAGGATGTCACATCGGAGAAGATATAAAGGTAAATATTTATCCTACCGTAATTTGGTATAATATCTATAACATACTTTTGAATTATTTAAAGGGTAAATAAATAAGTGTTTTATTATTTTCAGGTTGCAAAATATGATCGGTAAGGGAAAGAGAGCTCCACATGAGGTTGAAGAGTGCGGCAAAGTGTTTGCAGTATGGTAGAAAACAAATCCATTCTTTGTCCCAATCCTGTAGACACCGCAATGTCGATGTCCTCTCCCCATCCACCCTAACCAACATCCAAAATATTTATTGCTTACCTAAAACTCTTCGCATTTTTGTCCTTGCCCTCCTGCGAAATTTCCATATCACCAAAAAGAACCATTATTGTTATTATTATTTTTTGAAATATGTTTTTTCATTATTATTTAGTTAAGTTTAATTTGTTTGTTGTAAAATAGACGTTTTAAATTATCCTTAGGCATAAGATTTTATCTTGATTTTCATAAATCAGGTCTGTATGAATTTTTCAAATTGATAAAAATGTTTGTGTTATTTAACCATAAACTTGTATATTTGTATTATGCGTTTTAGGTATATAATTTATTTATTTTCTTATAATTAAATGATTTTTTTTATTTTATACACTTGTTTTATTTTCTTATTTATTTGAATATAATACAGTAACGTGTAGGTTTAAAATTATTTAAACCCGCCATTTTCCCGCCTTGTTCAGGATTAGTTCCGGGGGGGCGTTCATAGAGGTGCTGTAAGCAGTCCAAATTTTTAACATTGCGTGTCCAGTCTTATTAGTATTGGTCTGTGGGAAACAGTAATTCGGCCCTCACTATACAAAAGGTTGCCACCGCTGGTCTAGACGCTGGTGGGGGAAGGCTCGACAACTTATTTTGGTATCGCAGACCGAAACTGATTGCTTTGTTAAAATGCTACATAGGGCGACATCTATCCACAAACCGATTGTGAATGAAGCTCGATCGATTATTACAGGTCAACTCTAGTGGACTCAATGTTTAAAGCGCCCTTAATAAGGTTTTGGAGTTTGATGCATATGGTGCCATCTCAGATTCATTGTATGAACTAAAGAGGAAAACTAAAACGAATAGGTAGGTGTTTTTAAAATCACAATGAACGCTATAACATATATCTCCATAAACTAAATAACCTCCTGAAACTGTTTATGTAATGATTCATTACATAACATTTTTCGTTATAATTCATTAGTAATTAATTCATTCATTACTAACTCATTATTATTCATTAATGAAAACATTCATTACTAATGAATTATAACGAAAAATATTTCATTCAAGGAATTCAAACGGTTTTGAAAATTAGTTAATTCCATTTTTTCATAACATCGTTTTTTAACAAATTTCGTTTATTAATACATCTATTCCATTTAGTAAGGCAATTTAACAAGACCGCACGTTTGTCGGTTAGTTGAGAAATGGGAGATTTCGCACATATAATTTGTTCTTAAAGTACTTAAGGGTGGAATTTTAACCTGTCTAGAAACATGAAACTTAAGTTTACTGTTTTCTCTTTTATATTACGGTTTTAATTAAAATGATTTTAATAGTACATTTCTATTGCTTTAATCTACAAAATCCATTTAGTGTTTTGCAAATTCGCAAATTAATTAAAAATACTGTTGTAGAGGAAAATTTTCGGATATTTTTCAATACTGAAACTTTCAGTATGCCTTTTTGGGAATGGTTACCCTCGAAACATATAGCTCCTCTGTTCCACAATAACTGAGCCTTTATGTTTTGCGATGCATAATTTTAATCCAGAGGTAAAGAATTTTAAGCAGAAAAATGCTGTTTCTATGAGGTATAATGTTCGTAATATCACAAAAATATTAAACAAAAACATAAATAAAACAACAAAATATAAATATAAATATCTCTTTCGACTCATTTATGTAGTACGCCCAAAAATTGGTACAACAAAAAGTTTAAATATCCCTAAACCGTCGGATCATAAACGTACGAATGCAAGGGGTACGAAAAGTTCGAGTGTAATTTAGGTTGTCTAACCACAAGTATTTAGTACTTTATTAGGAGTGTGTATTTACTTAAAACTTCTAAAATTAAGATTGTTAAACATTTTTGTGGTTAAATTAACTCTACTGTTCACTCTAAATTTCTCTTATAAATAATTTTAATAACGTAAATATAAAAATTTCCTAAAATAATAATCTTTTGTTAAATGAAATTTTTTGTTAAAATGAACGAAATGATTTATAAATAAAATAATTTGAGTCACACTATTATTTACTCAGTTATTATGAAAAGAAACATAACTAGCGTTTTTAATAAGTAATTTACATATTTTATTATAAACGTCATTTTTTTGCTCATGGCACCATGAAATAAAAATCTCACTTTTAATGTCGGTTTTATATAAACTGAATTGAGTTAAATAACAAAGTAAATAAATAATAAACTTTTAATTACTAATGTTATTACTAGAGTTAGGATAAGAAGATTTCGGGTTTAGTCTTTTCATCTTTTGGATACTATGTCAGTAATACAAAAACATGCACAATACATAAATTAATAATAGTCTAAACGAGTTTGGAAACCGATTCTTTGCGCGTTAGTTAATAGTTAGTTAAGAAACTTCTATTTAGACTAATTTCTATTTCATTTTGAGATTACGTCTGAAGCGTAAATGAATAAGAGAAGTTTATCGAAATTTTTCACCTAAAATATCTTAGAAGCTTTTTGATGATACTTAGGCATTCATTAGTGATATTTACAATTAACTTCTACTTATTTATTATGGAAAAAAATTTGAACCAATTAAAAACTGAAATTTTCCTCTTTCCACCCTTTTTTCTACATAAATGATAGAAATCTACACTTTAATTGAAGTTTTCATGCAAACACCGGTTGCGTGTAACATATTGATGTATAGTTAGTTACATTTAGTTAATGTCGTTTTGAATTCCTAATGTAAAAGGAAAAAGGGCCATCTCTTTTCAATGTGTTCTGTTGCAATGTGTGCGAATGAGAGTCGCAGAAGGCGAGGCGTAGTGAACATACCTTGCTTCAGGGGCGTGATACTTTATGAATCCGCCTTCCCGAAGGAGTATAATCATTAATCATGTAATAGGATAAGTAAATGGATAGTAACATGGACACAGTAAAATGGATATACAAGAGGTGTATATATATAGCGTTAGAAGTTAGAACGCATCTTGACAGGTGATGAAATCGCAACGATAGGATCGCAGCAATTTTCACGCAAAGGTGTGACATTTTAGTGAACCAGTCTTCGAGAGGTTATATAATATCTGGAATGCATATTTGATGATGGTGGGAGTATTCCAAATAGAAAGACATATTAGATGTACCGCTCTGAAATTAGTCACTTATGTTTCAAATAGTTGTGAATATAGTCTCTGTCCATTTTAGCTTCAGTAGCGTCCACTATTTTAATTGTTTATGGCATAAATCTAAGGTGATGTTATTTTGCTTTATTTTTATTGGTTAGTCGAGTGTGGCAAAAACTTTGTTATTATTTTAATTACTGATTTAATATTAGTATTCTAGTTTAGTATTATTATTATATTGCTATTATACACTACCTCCTAAGTTATTATAACCTTGGTAAGAACGTGTGCCATTGAAAGGTGAAATAACATCTAAAAAACGAGTACATGCATTACTTTTTGTTTAAAATTCCTGATAATGCTTATATTAAAACAAAGGGGTTGGAAGTTCTTGAGGGTTAGACAATCTGTAAGACTAAAACAGTATTTATTTGTAATTACCATTCTGATAGTAGTACTAGCTGTATCTATAAATGAAAAGACATTTAATGTTCACCTATTTTAGTATCTTCAGCATATGAGATATATTCCTTGGATCATTTGAAGTAGATTGAGATTAAAACCTGTTATCCAATCTCTTATAGTTTCAGAGGTATTCAGTGTTAAAATCCTTTCTACTTACGTCAATTTTACTTCAATTACAAGGTATCAATTTCAAAACATTCTTCACTTCATAACATGCTCTTGTGTGGGAGAGGATTTGTAAAATAAATCGTATTAGTTTAACTTTGTGAAAGATTGACAAAAGGTATGTTGTGGTGGTATTAAAATTTTAAAATTATTATCACGTAATTGAAATTAAATATTAAGATTCGTGAGAAATTTTGAGGCACATCTTCTCAAAATTAATAAAGTTGTCGAGAAAAATTGACATAAGTAAAAAGGATTTTAACATCGAATATTTCGGACAAAAAGTGTCAATCTCAATATACTAAAAATGATCCAAGGAACATAATCTAGCAGTTCTTTCATATAATTTTGACATACCTGAATCCTTTTTGTAGAACATACAAAATTCTACACAGAGAACGAATTAAAGGCAGTAATTATTACAGGTGGAGTACATTTTTAGAGGAAGTTTTTTACGATTTGAATAATATAAAACTACCATCAGACATATTAATGCATTCTAGGAAAAATCAACTTTTGTTGGATATTTGGTATTAGTAAAAAGTCTATTTGGCCTATACAAGATATACAGTGTCTCAAGAGTCCGAAAAAGCTCTATAACTTATTTATTATTGGAGATATTGACTTTTCTTCTTTTTTTGAATTAAAACCGTGATTCTACTACACATTTTAAAAATATTGCGACCTGTATGCAGGTGTCCCAATATTATAAAGATACAAAATTTACAATTTTTTGAATGGAATATACCCAGTTTGATGTTACTTTTGATTCTGTGATACAACACAGTTCACTTTTATAGAAGTCGTGCTTGCCTAAACTTTCAGCAAATTTGATTTATGTGTTTATAAATAGCTTTTTCTACAACTTTGGCCGACCAAATCTGAAAAACAAAAGGGTTGCGACCTCATGTCTAACCTTTGTGTTATTTTTATAAGAACTACTATGTCTTGGTGAAGTTTGCAGATTAAAACCTGAGACCTGCATATACAAGTGTCTCCGAAATGCGTGTACAACGTAAAACCATAGATTCTTTGACTCGAAATAGGTATACATCCAAAGTTACTTCGTTTCGCATAGGCCTCTAAAAGTAATATTTTCCGCGAGTTTTTCTTAAATTACTCGAAAAACCATCATTTATTTATCGTTTCTCGGCGTTTTTATATTGATAGACTTCAAGTTTTTTGTGGAACAAATTCGAAACTTGAAATATACAGGTTGTTTAGAAATACTCTTAACACAAGTTATCAATTTTTTTTCTGAATAGCTCCGTTAATTTAGAAACTATTTTCTCTCTTGCAAAATTTTCCTACAAGCCCAAATTGGGAAGTTAAGGTAACACCAGCAAAGTTCAAGGTAGCAATTTCTTCACGGGATACGAAGATATTTTAAGACAGCCACATGTTACAGGTATAGAAGCAGTTTATTGCTTAAAATTTTGAAATTTCCGCCAGGATTTGTGAACATCATAAGGATTTAGCCCTTTTAGTTCGTATTATGCAGATTCTACTGTAGCTTTTATTCTAATCAGAGAGTGTGAAGAAGAAATTATGCTCCTATAAACTGGCCAGCAAGATCACTAAACCTAACACCTTGTAATTTTGTTTATGGGGTATCATAAAAACAAGATGCAACGAAAAGAACAAATTGTAGACATTTTGTACACTCTACAATATTTAGCCCTGATGATGGTAATAAATACTGGCGAATATTTGAAAATTTTAAGCAATGAACTTCTTCCAAATTTGTCATATCTGATTTTCTTGAAGGAGCTCCATATCCCGTGAAGAAGAGACTACTGTGAACTATGTTAATGTAACCTTAACTTATGAATTTGAGCTTGTAGGGAGTTAGAGAATATTTTTTGTGGCTAAACTATTAGCCCAACTGAAATTTTGTAAGGGAGAATATAGTTTCGAAACTCTGAATAGCTACACTAGCTAATCTAAAATAAGTAACAGAGAATTATACAGATGATTAAAAAGATTTGAATAGATAACTTGTGGTGAGAGTGTTTCTTTCTAAACACCGTGTATGTTAAGATTTATTTAATAACGAGGAATACAAAACGGTATAGAGTCCAGTAGGATCACCCCATATCAAAATAATTGAAAAGGACGATAACTTTTGGAGTGCTAAGATGAAATCGAAACTGAGCACCTTTTTCCATAATCAGTTGCTACCAGAAAATTTAAAACAACCTATTTGAATGTATACTGCTTTATTTCCAAATTCTGTTATAATTAAATTGAGACATTTTACATCACTTGCCTAGTCGTAGACCTCACCATGTGTCCTCTGAGGGCGGGGCTAAATTAAGATTAAGGCTGCGGTTTCACAGTCATCGAGTTTCTAGGGGGAATCAGGGTGAGTCGATCGAAAGCAAGAAGGTGGACCTTTAAGCGCCTCCCTTTGTAAAGAATAGGCGTAGGATTTCTATTCAGATCTAACGTGTTTATTTATCTTTTATCGAGGAATGAATGTATGAATAAAGGCTGAGTTTTTTGTGGTCAAATAGAGAAAGATGCAAATATTGTATTACTCTTTAATACTATACATTTATTATTTTTTTTTTTGTACCGTGTGAGAAAGTATGCACAGTAGAGTTTCGATTATCCCAGCAAAACGAAACCGAATATAACCAATATGACCGTATATGAATGGACATAAATTAATTTATATTAATGTAATTAGATTATTGCCCTAATCTAACGACATAAATAAGTAATAATAAATTTAGTGCAGTTAAACTTATTATTATACTCTAAATGTCATCAATTAAAATCCAAACATTCTTTAAAATGCCCGTTTGTATTACGATTTAAGCTAAGGTTTGTTTGGGCTGTTGAGTTTTGGAAATTTTGTTTAGAATAGTTTTGTCCAGTAAACAGAGAACCTCGTTCGATGATATCGTATGACCATCGTTTAATAATCTTTCGTGTAGTATTTTTGTTCTGACTATAACAAGTTTCACTTAGTGACATAGTGCTAACAATAAAAATATGGGGACAACTGCAACTACATATTCCAAAGTGAAATCAAAAAGGAAGCAATCTCTGTCATTTCTCTAGCTTACGTAATAATTTTAATAGTTTCTTAGTTTTTGTCTGACAACAACGCATTCATATTAAGTTAAGGTACTATTTAGTTAGGTCAGGTTTTTGGAAATTTTATTATCTTTGTCTGTATACTAGCACACATCACGTTTCTTCCTACTTTCAGAAGGAAAACCATTGATACAACAAACACCGCTTTGTCTGGAGATTTGTTTGATTTGGGACATGTAAATATTAAATTATGTAATTAAGTAATTATGTTGATAGAATGACAATTCCGCGACATCGCAAACAACAACAGAATCTCCTCCTCCTTACGATGTATTAGCTGATAATATATCACATGTTAAGAGGTAATTAATCAAAAAGGTTTATGTAATAAACGTTTACATATATAACATTTTTTAATAAAATTTTTAGTTTTATTGGTCGCCGTATCGTAGATGTGGATTATGTAATAAAACAATTAATTGAACATAAATATGTTTCATTAAATAATTGCACTTTAGCAAATTTACAATTTGTTAAAGAAACCAGAAAAGGATTTGAAAGTATTTTTCTGTTTGAATGAATGCAACTTGTGTAAATACCAATTACTTCTAAATTCAGAACATCCCTTGTCACATCCTAACCTTAAAATAGCAGCGATGCCTGGGGCAGTTATGTCTGGCAGTGGTTTTAAACACCTATCTGAATTAGTAGCATGACTCAACATACCATCTATAAATAAAAATCTTTTCTATCAGTGTGAAGAAACATTACAGTGATGTTGGGGAATGTACTTGGGAAGAAATTGAAAAAGCAGGTAAACTAGAGGTATAATTAGCAAAGGAATTTGGCGAGGTGGATACTTCTGGAGTTCCATTACTTACCGTAATTACAGACGGCCCTTGGAATAAAAGATTTTTAAAGCGAATTACAGCGCTTCATCGGGTGTAGTAACATTATTATTGATTTGTTCTAATCATTTCCAGCATCCAATTGCAAAATTCAAGACGGTTCGGAAAGTCTCGGGGTAACAGTGCCTGTACTCATTGCAGATGGTAAGGGTATAAGAGTTATTCCTTTAAAATTCAAAATACCGTCATATGATCAACATTTAGCTGGAAAGCAATCTTTCGAGTACTGTTAGTAGGTTGTTCTTCAATCAAATCAAGTACTGCTTCCTCAAGCTGTGGTGTTCTTACTTCTCGATGGCGAGAAGTAATCGTTGATGAAGTCGGACAAATATTCTATGTGAAGGATGCTGCAGTTGAGGATACATTTCAGCATATCTTCTAGAAGCTTCTAACCCATTCCCTTGCGACAGACCGTAAACATAATGCATATCAGCCATTTCCTCATTTGTGTATGCCATTTTAATAACAAGTGAATTATTAAAGTAACAAATTAAGAACAGAACAACAATACACAATTAGTATTATTTCAATTTCAAAAATTGATACCAATTTGATTGTCACTATCGCTAATAGGGGTTGCGTTTTCCACCCCTTACAACCATGGGATGAACCAAATAAATTACTGGCTAAGTGTCTTTTTGGTAGTAGAAAATGTCAGGTTAATTTCAATATTGTAACTTTTTAGTGCTTGTGAAAAAAATTGTTAAACAAACTTTATGTACCCCCTTTAAGGAGTATTCTCCGATGAAGTTTCTTTATATGAAAGATTCTATCTATTTTTCGATGAGAAATCACTCCCTTAAATATTTTACACTTATTTAGTTACACCCTGTATAGAATGTAACTTTATTCTTCCACATGAACAATATGTAGTTCTGAATATCAAACATTAAATACGATTATATCTGCTTTATTGTGTTTAAGTTGTTGAATTAGAAAGTAGCTATAACGAGATTTAGCATTGTAAAATTGACATTTACTAGTTGATGCATTCATATTTTAAATGTCTAATTTGAAAAGCGAACATTTCACCTTAAAAAATTTAGGGAGATGTCTGGAATTTTTAGCTCTTAGATTGCAAGTTACTCTTCCGGAAAATGTATAATCAGATAATTGAATAAATTCGTGCAAACTGCAACCAGTGATGTATGTTATTTCTTTCATGAGGAACGAATAATTTCACAGCTCAACAAAAAAAACTTTTGAGGAAATTCAAACCTAACTTAACGTATACAGAGTTTCTTACTGGTTTTATAAATTCGCTTATATCTTCAAAACTTTAAGCAACAGGTATAGGGAAATGTATGGAAGATTGGTAAAGAATTAAATTTCCTACCGTATCAAGCGAAAAAACCGTTAAAGTTTCATAGCTTACTAATAAAATTATCTTGAAAACCTTAACCGATAGGTATAGGGACATGTATTGCAAATTAGTAGAGAATTAAATTCTCTATCGGATAGGCTAATAAAATATGGGACGTTCCATTTAAAATTTTCGACTTTTTAGCAATTGAATATGGAATAACGTTAATTCTCTTTGTGACCATCCTGTATATGACAAAGTGATCAGGACAGTGGCGTTCTGGTTGGCAATGTCTGGAGAGTAACCGTACCACTTATTAACTCTCTTGCGTGAACAGTGACTGAGAAACGTGGTTTTAAACAAGACGATGAAAATTGTCAAAAAAATCTTAAAATTAAAATAACTCGAAAAAGAAAAACAATAAGTACCAACAACCCTTATCAAAGTTTATTTACTTTTGTACGTAGAATTAAAATACGTAATAAAAATTATACCATTCCATTTAATATAACGAAGGTGTATCCTACTTCCGGTCGACCGGAAGTGGCTGCCATCTTGAAAATATTTTAAATCGAAAGATAAGGATGAACAACCCCTACTGGCAAAATCTCAAAAATGTACTAATAGTGGAACTCAATAAAGTTCTAACGAACTAGTTGCGTGAGAAACCTTGTATATTAAGGCAAATATTCAGAGGAACACCTTAGCGAGATTTTACGCTCAATTATGTTTACCTGCTTTGAGAAGGCGCTTTGCATCAGGACTTGATTATTTTGATCGAAGGAGTAGTCGATCTCACTTTAAGTGCAGCCTACTTCTCGTTTATTTTTTTTATTTCTTTTGTATTAATAGTTTTAAAGGGCCGGTCATTGAAACTTGTGATACATTGATTTCATTAATACAACAATGAAAAACCTAAAAGGTATCAAAAGGCACAGTTTCTTAAATTATAAATTGCTATTTGAAATAACATCAAATACATTAAGTAAGATTTTAATAAAAATTTTGTTCATTTCATAAGTCCAGTAAAATCAATATGGGACGTAGTCGCAAAATAATTAAAAAATTGATTCAAATCTTTTAAAATTCAGTTCTCTTTGAAATAACTTGTTTTACAACTTATTCTTGATTGCGAATAACAAACAAGTTATATGTTTCAACATAAAATAATAAATCACAGGACTAACATGTGCACACTTTGAAATGGAATCAATCTGTTTAATGAAGGAGATCCAAGCTTTTATTCCCTAAGCACGACTCACACAATCAGTTATTTTATTTTCAATTTGGTCATAAAATTGCTTAACCAGTTCCTGTAGTATAACTTTTCATATTCACTCATATATCTTTTAGCTGATTTTAAAATATTATAAAAAAGTACAACTTAAAACTATATACGAATAAAACTAAAAATAATTATTTCCAATTAAAATATCTATTAGCTACTATGTATTTCTCTTGTATACGTATTTAAAGAACTTATTAAATAAAAGAAGTATTAATCTAAATAATTAATAAAATTAAAAAAGCTACAAATAATACTAAAGCAATGACACTAATTATAATCACAACTACCACAAAAATGATGAAAACCCCCAACGGTTAACAAAGGAAATGAATGGTAGTAAATTATTTACCCTTAATAGCACACAATTGCGCCTTACTTACTTACAAACTTTCTGCTTCTTTACATTGTTTCCCGTTTTGAAACATCCCACTTATATTTATAGATTTTTGTTATGTACTCTTTGGAGTGACCATTAACAACAGTAAAACAAGTTATTAGAGAAAATATCCAATTCAAAAGGTTTTGAATCAAATTTTTAATTATTTTGCAAAGCGCCTCAAGGAATAGGTTTCACTGTTCCTATGAAACAGACAAAATTCTCATTAAAGTCTTATTAAAACTAGGGTAAACTTCCCAAATCTGGAACTCCCAAAAAATGGTTCCCAAAGTCGACCTCTTCTATAGAAATCTATATAGAAAAACTCAAAGGCCGACTTCAAGCCAAATATCAATTTTTAATTTAAGAACGGTACCTTTAGACACCTTTCAGGTTTTTCATTGTTGCATCAAGAGGTCTCAATGACCGACAATGACCGAGAAGTCGGCTGTACTTAAAATGCGATCAACCGATCCTTCGATTAAAATAACAAAGTCCCGACGAAGAGCGTCATCTCAAAGCAGATAAACACAATTGACCATAAAATCTCGCTGAGCCGCTCCTCGCTTACCTATCTGAATATGGGCATTATTAACCTTCATTCCTATTAAAAATGAATTGTCTATGGCTTTTACTTTTTTATCCAAACCGTTCATTATCACACTAAAAACAGTGCCATAATATGTCTGAAACTATATCCTGATAATTTTAATTAGATTATTAAAAAACAAAACTTAACAATCCCTCTCTTTTCGATAATCTAGATAATCGAAAACTAAAGAAAACATGATAAAACAAAATAATTCGTATTTATACAAAAATGTTTCGAATGTAGATTTCTGTTTTTAATTATTAATGACTCTAATTTTTAAATTTAAATTAATTACTAATTTTATTTTCAATTGTAGATTATTGATTTTGTAAAAGTAAAATTGACAGATTATAATATATCGATGCAGACATGTTACAAGTGCAAAAATCACGTTTTTGAGAAAATGCAGTTTGAAGTTTTTGTTACGTACGAAAAAAACTTCCTAACTCAATTTTACTCAAATTTGTACTTACAACATGTGTGCACTACACCATCGATATTCTCATAAAGTTTTGATGGAAGCGCTTTTTTTCCTTTCTAACAAAAAGTATAGAAAAAAATAATATAACAAAATAATTCCTATCATCTATAATTTATGACAAAAGTTTGAAATTTAGATTTCAGTTATTAAGTTAGTTTTTATACAAATAACATTTCAAAGTATTTCTAATTTTGTAAAATCAGATCGTCACATTATTATTTTATTTTTATAAATCATTAGTGGAGACGCAGGTATATTTCCAATTTAACAATTATACATACTATATCCTACTACCTTTGCAAAAACTTTCTCGACGCATAACCTTATTTCTAATATGCTCCTTATTACACGGTAATGGTTATACGTACAACAACACTCCCACACATCTCCTATTTATTAGAATGGAATTTCTGTGCTGTGGGTGAAAAAATTCAACGGTATAAGAACCCAAAACATAACTCCTAATTCGAAACAGGAATAATGTTTGAAGTTAGCGCGGTATTTGTAAACGTCGTAAAGGCCCACTGTATGTTTAATCGCCACCAAAAACAATTAATGGTTTGCGGAAAGCCCGTTACAACCAATCGGTTTAATTTAGTCACTTGTACGAGGAGGACAATGGAGAAACTTCTTCAAAGAGTAAATGCGTTATCATTTACCACCGTGAAAACCACACCCAAGCTATATTAGCTAACCACCTTTGGTCCTAAGCGTTTAGCATATTTCGAACGGGTCAACATACAAACACAATTAAAGCGATTACAAACGTACCACGTGGTTTTAATTACTCATTAACAACGACGTATGGTTTTACCTGTGTGTGTTTCCTAGACGTCGAGCTGAAACCTGTTTCGCAATTACCAATCGACGAGGGACCATTCATTTGTAAGCTCGTGGTATCTTTACAAAACAGGTACTTGTTAAAATATTGTCTGAAACTGCCGCTAACGCAGTACAAAGCTACCGAATTCACACATGAATTTGAAAAGTTTGAAAAATAAAATACCTTTTATAATATATCTAAAAATTATTTAAACTTACCTTATGCAAAAAACAATAATTTTTAATGTATGCCAATATTGATTATAATCAGTTTCAGCCGTAGGATTGAAGAAAAGCCAACAGAAAAAAACGTGGTATGGCAGAAAACATATTAAAGACACTATAAAAATTTAAATATAAAATAAAATTATTATATAGCAAAGGTATTACTTACAAAATACAAAACGTAACCATCCTGGCTATGCTCCTTCTGGCTCGTATTTGCGGCAAACTTTGTCCTGGAATCGCATTGAAGCTAGCGTGAAGTTTTTTAGCCATCAAAACGTAAAACGATGAGATGACACAAAGTGGGATTACGTAAAAAATCACAGCTTTATCGGCGATGGTGTATTTCATATGCGTTGTGGTAACCGCAGATGGAAAAGCTGTGCAAAATTTTATTACTTTACTAACGAAATTATTTAAATTTGAAGTAAAAATATGACGGTTATATCTGTAAAGTTTGCTAAGACCCATATAAATATGGCAATCATTATTGTAAAAAGTTTTGTCTAAAATTTATATAAGAATAATTTAATTAAAAAAAAAAGAAACAAAAAGTTTTTGTTGTCTTACCTGTAATCTTGTTAAAAGATTTGCAAGAGCATCATACCTTTCAGCTGATAAAGCGGTAAAGGTAAAAATTGAAATTACAGTAGATATATCTTTAACTATTTCATAAGCTTTACATAAAACCACACACTATGGCCAACTTTCTACGATGTAATTAATCAAAGTAAAAGGTACACATGTTGGTATTAATAATAAATCTGCCAAAGCTAACGAAAAAATGTATCTACAACAAAATGTAAAATAAATACACCTTAAAAATGGTAGCTATACAAGATATTACGTATTTGATACAGTCCTCATTGGTTTCTATCTTAGAAAAACCAGAGCCACCGTGCCATTTCCAAGTACACTCGCAACCACTATCAAGAAGAACAAGGTTGGAACGATATAAGTTTCAGGCCGTTAACAGTGATTGAAATTTCCTATCCTATTTCAAAACTGGTGTCTTTAATTAAACGATGTTTTCACAATAAATGTTTCTGGTACCTACTTTCTATTTTCAAACAATAATTAATAGACCCATATCATTGACAATGTTTTAGATTCAGGTTCACTCTTTTTTATTTGTAAATATTTCATACCACACATTGTTGAGCACTGCTAAAACAGGCCGTCAAATATATTGCGGTCAACAACTAAATGCCAATAAAATTATAAAATAATCGCTAAATCAAATTTAGGAACTTACTTAAAATATCTTACAATAATATTTATTTAAAAGCTTACCTCGAGACGTTTTCACTTATACCAATTCACGATTTCTTTTAGCTTTTTAAACTTTGTACGACAGATATATGACTACATTTTACACGCAAGTTTCTCCCAGCAGGATTCTCCGAACCTGCTGCTTCCGACGCTTCCAGGATACTGAGTCCCTAACAGTAGCACGCCAGAGCAGGATGAAATAGATATATGTTCCCCGTACTCTTGCGTACAGGGAACATTGGAGGGGTAATTAACGCAAAACTTTCCATTTCTGACAACCACACAACAATAAATCACCTTAAGCTTCTTTAAAATCAACTTTTAAATTACTACCTTTTTTAAATGAAAAAGAAAAACAAAATGAGTACCTAGACTTGAACTGAAACTTATGTTTAGAGCAATTGTTATTTCATTTTGAGATCACATCTGTGAAAAAAATGATATAAAATGTCAGCGAATTCTTTTTAGTACTGTATTCTTAATTTACGATATTCGTCGGTAAAATTAAATCAAGAAAAAAAAAGTTCTGAAAAAATAACTCACTGGTGTGACTTCCTGTTATATGTCCAAGTTTTAACCGGTTCTATGCAACATCACAACGCTTGTAGATGCATAAAACTCACGCTTATACTTGTAAGTACAGCTATCAACCTTCCCGATTGAATGTTGAGAAAAATACGAAAAATTTAAATCTTTCCCGAGGTAACTGTTTGAAAACTTAGGACTAATTACATTTTTCCCTCTCGCATTTGCGGGAAAGGCTCCAATTTTATTTCGTCTAAAGAATAAAGGGGCATGCAAAAAATAAAATAATGGCGGGTTTATCACCGTGGTGCAGCGTGGGAAAATGTACCATCTTTTTTCATTGTGTTCTGTTGCAAAGAGTGCAAATGAGAGTCACAGAAGCCGTGGCGTAGTGAACATAATTTGCTCCAGAGGCATGATGCTTTATGAATCCGGCTTCCTGAAGAAATATAATCTAATGTAATAGACAAAGGTTGTTATAAAGAAAGCAATTATAGGTACTATATGCATATTTATTAGGTACTCCTATTAAAAACAATAAACATTCTAATACACTAATACAAATATGAAATATATCAAATATGTATTTTTTTACCTTCAATGAACTTAATTACCGGCGCACTTAGTTTCCTAGTTTTCAATACAATACGCCGCATTAGCGGTGACGTCACATGTTGGCCGAGATCATGGCCATGTATCCAAACAATCTTTTTCTACATAGATTTCGTCTATAAGCGGCGAGAAAATAATTTTGTTTAAGTACTTAGGGATATATTTAAGGTATGAAAAGTGGATAGTGAAGTGTAGTGGAGCTGTGTAAAATACAGTTTTCTACAAGTTAAACCAAAAATGGTAAGTTTCTACATCGTTCATTATTTTAATTGTTTACAGTGTTAATCTAAACTGGTGTTATTTTACTTTAGTTTTATTTGTTAGTCGAGTGTAGCACAAACGTTAATGTTATTATGTTATTTTAGTGTTATTATAACATTGTTATTATACCCTACTATATCACCAAATCTTTCTAAACAATAATTTACCTATTACGTTGAAATTATTTTCTGCTCTCTTTTTTTTAAATAGCTCTCCATTAGACGAGTTGTTTTTTCTTGAACAACTTTCTTGAACAAAACCAGATATCTATCTTTAAAAGATATTTGAGAATTAACTAACCTAACTTTCTAAAAGCATTTATCATCTTTATAAAATCGTACAGTTTATTTTTAGAGATAAAAAATGACATTAAAGACTTTATTTCCTATAATATGTATCAAATTTAGTCTATCGCGTACAAAATGGTAAGAAACCGTGGGGAATTCTTTTTATTCCCGTTTGTTTTTGAGTTTCATCGTCATAAATGCATATAAATGAGAAACATATACATATAACATACTGATTTGTCTTCCTGTGCTATGTCCAAGTTCTAGGTGTGTTCTATGCAACACCATAACACTTAAAAAAAGTAAAATTCACGCCTAAATTTGTAAGTATAGATGTCAACCTGTCCGATTGAATGTTGGGAAAAACATGATACAGTTTTTCTGAAGTATCTACTTGTAGACCTTCGGTCAGTATCAATTCTAGCTGTGCTATCCTGGCGGGGGAGCCACCAATCTCAAACTTTCTAAAGAATTAAGGTAGGATATGCAAAATATAAAATAAGAGTAGGTTCCCAACCCTGGGAAAATGGATCACGTCACCTCTTTTCAGTGTGTTCCAATGCAGTAAGTGCGAATGAGAGTCACAAAAGCAGTGGAAAAGTCAACGTAACTGGCGCCTTAATACATTACCACAATCATAATACATTAAAACAAGTAACTGGTACACGAAATAAGGGCTTTCCTTGCCTTTAACTAATAAATGGCGGACATCGCCACGTACATAAGAGGTGAGCATGTAGTGTTAAAGAACTCAGCACTCTATTTGTTTTTCTAGACAATTTCTTAAACAGAAGCGTGTACAATTCTCGCAGAACAAACTTTTTTTAGAAATAATATGAACTATAACAGATTTTTACTCTTAAATAACTAACAAATGATTTTTTGTTTTGAAAGTTTCCTTCAAAATTAAGTTTCCAGTTTCCATATCAACATTTTAAAAAACGATGTCTTTGGTAAAAATAACATTTTATAGACACTACAAAAATCAAGGATCAAAAATATTTTAAGGTAATTTGAAGGAAACTTTAAAACCTTTTCTAGTAAACTTGATTAAGTTAAGGAACATTGCCATAAAGAATAAATGCGGGTTTAAGTCTGTAAATGCTGATAAATTGTTAAATGCTGTTGTGGTAATACTGAATGTTGTTAGGTTAGCAGTTACCACGCTGTGCTACCAATACAGAACGTTTTTAGAGTGTGTGTTTGAGTCAGTAACTGTACCATTTTTCGCCCTTGATTGTTCGCATTACAGTTTTTGTTAATTAAACAATATTATCTACGTTTCGGATCGTTCATTTAAAATGCCTCAACGACAAATGTTATCTTTAAAAATGTAAAAACCTTTTGGAAGTCTTTTAATAATTTTAAATGGACCTTCATATCTAGGAGAAACAGAAGGTTTTTTACCTTCTCGTCTAAGAAACACAAAATCTGATTTTTGAAGATCATTATAAACAAAAGGTTTTTTTGCTGCATGATGTTGCATTGGGGTTGGCTTCAAAGGCCGTTTTTTTTAAACGACACTGACCTTTCAATCTCTGTTTCTACCGTAAACTAGACGTGAAATTTGTAACTTAATATGATGCATTAATACCTGATTTATGTTGCTTATTTTTATAATTAAACATGAAAATTGTTCAGTAATATTGAATAACATCCAAAACTTCTGTGTTTTCTATATACATTGAACATTCCCAATTTGAAATTAATTAGTCTCAATTTGACTTGATTATTCTAAATTTGAAACTGATTATTCCCAATTTAAAATTCACTAGCCGCAATTTGAAATTGATTAGTCCCAACTTGAACACGTAAAGGTATATATCACTACGAGCCGGGTGACAACGATAAGTAAACTTCGATCGCGAATCGACGTTTTAGTGTTGACTGAACGGATCATTTTCCGAGTAGGCCGAAACTGGCGATCGCTGACTGTCCAACTAATGCCGTCGATGAACAAATTACTAGGGGTGGATGGATGGGGTGAATTCAATTAATTCCACAGAACGGTAGAGGGAAAAGTAGAGGAGTTATTATTGTTCAACAAAAACAATCGCTAGAATGTCAAGGACATTTGTTTGGCCACTTCCAAAAAATAGAAGATAATGTGTTAAACAGTCTAATTTGATTTAGAAAAATCTAATTTGTTGAAAGTGCGTTGTAAAATATACGTGTTTTTAGTTAGGTTTATGACAACAAATTTATTCTTCTTAGAGTGCACTCCTATAAATGCACACAAATAAATAAAACTCAAGTCACACGTTTCAATAAAAAATAACACTTTTTATGGTTTCAAAATGCGTTGAACCTCATTTATCTCTAATTAGTTCCAAGATTCTGTTCAGCATGCTTTTAACTGGACTAAAACGAACCTAACCTTCAATTGACTCCATAGTATTATTATCAAAAAATTTTAAAAATATGCTAGAAAACGCCGATGAATCTAAAATTACTTATAAGAGTACATTTTTTAATTGGTTTTTGAAGCGTTTGGGCTTAAATAACAATACCAGCTCCCTTAAAAGCAGCACTCAACCTTACTTTATTACCTTGTTTATACACCATCTAATTATTGGATCACTTTAACCTTTTACGGTTTCCTACCAATGAAACTTAATTATAAATGTGAGCATTTCTGAAATGCGTGGTGTAGGTATAGAGGGGATAAAATTCAATTTGTCCCCTTTCAGAATGCATTAATAAACCTACTACGTTGTTTTGAGTATGCGTAAAATTGCCCGTCTTCGGTTCACTATAAAAGGGACTGCATTGGGATCCATTATTCAGTTTTGCATGTCCTCTGTACAGCGAAGGTAGTTGCTCCCTTACCTTGCTTTCCTTGGTGTTCCATGTGGTGTTATATATTTCTCTTGGTACTGTGAATAATTTTAGGAAATCCAACTGGAGTTTAATAAAGTTGGTGTTGTGAAAAGCAGTTCTCTTGGCCTTTCTTTATCGTGTTAAATGTTGGTGAGTATGTACTAATTACTTTTCAACGCCAAAAAATAGCAAAATATAGCTGATAAAATATAATGTGAGGAACATTTGAAAGGGATAAGTATAAAAAGATTTTATTCATAATTCTTAACATTATTTTTTTATGAATAATTAGAATAAATTTGACAATTCCTCTAGAAAACAGAATTTTTACGCTTTAACTTAAAACCTTTTTTTAATTCTTGCAAAAAAAGTCTGGGCAATTTTTGAAAAGTTTTTTCATTAGGTTTTTATTATTTTTTTGTGATCTGCTTTTTAAGTTTTTATCTAATGTAAAAACTATGTCTTAATCTCTATAAGTAAACGCCGTACGATGTTTTAAAGTTGATCATTTTTCTTTTAAAGGTTATTCCAACTTAAAAAAAAAGATTTAATTTTCTTAGGAAGAATTACAAAAATCTGATTATTTTAATTTACAATAGAATCTTTGATGTTTGATTTAAAGTGAAAATCGTTTCTTAATTCTAATAATGAGTCATCAAGTTAGGTTCGATTAAAATTAATTCTTTAAGAATACTAAAAATAAAATTTTAATAACTGGAACCAATAAAATTTTTATAATAGAATCTTTAAGCTTTAATGTAAAGGGTCATTTCTTAATTCTTATAGATGAAGCCGTCACTATAGCTCAAAAATTGTGTTAGGTTTGATCAAAGTTCACCTTCGCAAAAAAATTAGAACAATTTTTGATAATAAAACTAACTTTATCCTTATAATTAAAGGTAAAATCCGTAAACTTTATAGCATAATATCAATTAGTGGTTTCCATAAATAAACTGGATCTTTAAAGTAGACCTAATTGTGAAGCCACAGTGTTAAAATTAAACGTTAATCCACTTTAAAAAATCATTTATTTTTCTTAGCAACAATAACAATAAATCTTCTCTCATTGATCCAAAATAAAATCTTTTAAGTTTAATTTAAAGTGGAGATCATTTTTTTTATTCTCATAAATAAAGCCGTTAGGATTTTTCAAAGCTACTCACAATCAGATAATTTTAAGTTTACGTTAAGTTTGCTTGTTTTCCAAAAACTCTGTTGAAGTAATTAGAACAAACTTTTATTTTATAATAAAAAATAGAAGTTAAAATAATAAAAATGGTTTTTTAATTTCCGTAAATAAATTGGACTCTATGTCAGCCTTACAATTTTTTAAAGTCACGCTTTATTTCCAATTCCTGTATCCTTTGTTTTCAGTAGATACATTAACGTGCCATTCATTTTTTAGTTAATCGCAATCACATTAGTACCAGATCGAAAGCGAAAAAACTGCTTTAAGTAACTGTAACCTGGATCTAGAGAAAAATGTTTCTCTTTCTAATCCTTGTTTTGATGATAAGGACGGCGTGGACGATTTTTGCTTTGGATAGAGAAAGACGGGAAAATAGAGAAATGAATTTGGATCATTTTGAAACATTTCCAGGTAATGAAATTGTTATTTGTAGGCAACAGTCGAAACTGTTTATTGAAACTTTGTTGTGTCATTCCCACCATCCTGGATCTATTAATACATATATTATTTTACTACAACATAACATTTGTTTTAGATCAAAGAATGACCGACGACTAGAAAAAGGACATACAGCACACTTCGTGTAACGGAAGGCTTATAGCTGGCAATAATGTAGGGTATTTTGGTTATAACACTGTTTGATATTATAACACTTGTGAGGAGCTGGGATGCTCAGATGCCAAACGAAATGGGTTTTAGTCACACAAATTTTATTATTTTACTACAACGTTTTTTGTAACAACATGTTATATCGATTGTCTAGTTACAAGTCTACTTTTTTACGCGGTACCCCCACGAATGTCCCACAAAGCCCCCTGCAATCCTAGTCCTTTTTATGCCAACTCGGTTCCTTTCTTAGTTTCCTTCTTTTTGTATTTCTTTCGTATTTGCAGCAAACATCAACAGCTGATTACCTTGTCTGGTCTCCAATTTAGGTCACACTACTTATGCGATTTCGCTACAGTATTGGCCAAGCGTATGTTTGATAAAAGATAGATAGACTATATTCTGTTTTTATAATTTATTGGCCGCAGCGAAAATAATATATAATACATAAGGTTTTAACTAACCACTACCACTAGACTGCTGATAATCAGTTTCCAGTAATTGGTAAACTTCCGATGACGTCTGATTTGGGGCTATAAACCAATTTAATAAAACTTTCTACGTTAGATTATAAGATATATCTGGCAACATTAATATATGTCAAATTGTTCAAATTCTTACAAAATAAATTCCATCTTACAACCATTTATGCATTACATAACTATGTTGTATTATCATTTTTTTAGTATAACAAAAGGTATAACCAATTTCAAAGGCTCATAAATTTGACTAATAATTGATAAAATGGATCTTTTGGCAATATTATTTTGCTTGTCCAAATTACTAATTTTATATTTCAAAACACCTCCATTTTCATTATAAAAAATTCCAAGAGTTTTGTTTAGTTCATTATTTCCTAACTGTTAAATGCTTTCTTCTAAATCTTTATTACTTTAGATTTTTTAGATAAAATCCGTCCTATTAAGTATTTTCTAAGTTCAAATCTTTCTTTCTCTAATATATTAGTCATGTTTCTTTGTAAGGCAAACAATTCTTGTTTTGAATCTGATACAGTTAGCTAATTCTTCTTGAATTGCTTTACTTGCTAATGGACATTGTACTTTGTTTTCTAAAGCTAATTGTAGCAACTACTATATCGCCAGAAATGGAGATGGTGCAACTTCATAAGTAACAGTTGTAAGTTCATAACATTTCAACTTTTCTGTCGGTTCTGTTCTCCCAAATATTCTATGATATTGTCTTTCAGATAGATGAATCCATATCTGTCTACACATCTTCGAAATATCAGCATTCATAACAAATAAATGCTTTGGAATTCGTAATAATATATTACGTATTTCACTTTGAATTACCGAACCAGTTTCATGTACATCATTTAATGATAGTCCATTGTCTGTCTTAGCAGCAGCGTCGAACACCACTCGACATTTAGTTGTGATACTCGAAACTCTTATGACAGCGTTGTGTGGTATGTAGTATGGATCATAATCGGCTAATTCTTCAACAGATCCGGTTAATTGTTTCATATGTCCTAATGATTCATATTCTACAATAAATACAAACGTATGGCTGTCAAACAAACTCTTGGAACTGTCCATCATATTCTTTTCTGAATTGAAAGGGATTTTAACTACAAATCTTTCACACTGTTATCTTATCCTGTGTTCTTCTTGAAGTATCTTTCGCAAAATTTATCTGTTTTTTTTTTCACCGATTCGCTGTTTTCTACGTCCCAAAATGTTGCCAGGCATCGATCTAATTCTACAACTTGGACAAAACATTGAAACAAATTAACCTTGGTTTGTGCAATTGGTAGATGATTTAATTCCCCGGTTACAATCAATCCAAATCTCGTTCTTTGTAAAACAGGTTTGTTCCCGCCTAAAGAATATCATCCTGCACAAAAAATTCAAAACAGTCCCACTCCTAAGAGAATGTCTATTTTCCAGAGTTGTGCATAGCTTCGATCGGCTAACTTTATGAGGTGGTATGTTTCAAGTTTGAATGTTAATTGTATAATTAGGAATTTTTCAGTAATTTCGTTTAATATTAGACATATGATTGTTGCTTCAAACGAGTTAAGTAATGATCGTATTTTGACTGTATATTGTTGTGTGACTTCTAGATTTGAGTTGCTGAATAGGCTTCTCATGTATGCTTAAAATGTGACTGTGAACATGACAATAGATAACAGATGTTTTGTAGTTTCAATCTTACATGATGCTGTTTATTTGTTTTCTGTAGGATGCAAAAGAGTATTATGTTTTCCTCCACATCATCGACAACTTCCTACTGTACAAACCTTTGATTGTAAACAATTTATACAGATTTCTGTTGTAATTGATTGAAATTTGAGGTAGATTTGATGGTGATCGGTATCTATGGTTATCTTACGTTGTTTGTTTTTAACACTTGGCATGCGAGAAGCGTATTTTTACGTTTTACGCTTACGGCAGCGAAGTATACTCAAGCATATCAAGTGTTAGCGAATTTGAATCTATATCAAGTTGATTCCAGAAATTGTTTTTACATTAGTTTTGCTTGTTGGGTTAACACTTGTGCTGTACTAACCTACGCTATGGTGCAAAGGTGCAATTTTGTGCAGCATGTAAATGGGAATGACTGTAATTTGGTGTGCTGTAATTCAGGTATGAAATGTGAACCAACGAACGCATATATAACCTAAATGTTCAAATTTATTCATATTAAATTTATATCATTATTATATTTTGTATTTATTACAATATTTATTACTTACAACAACCATGAAGTGATCATTTTTCATAATTTTTGTACCGTCATCGTTTAATACAAAACACCATTCTAAAATTTCCGCCTTCGTACCTGCATTACACTGTTTGAACTTACTCCAGAGCAGGTTCAACACAAACTTCATCAACTTTTACAGGCTGTACGAAGTTGCACTGCGCGTAGTGCAACGAACAGTGCGAGTGCAACTGTCTTAAGCGGCACTTTGCCCAACGAACACGCAATATCTATTCTGAACTGCTAAGTGCAAGTAGTGCAGACTTAACGAGTAAAGCTATTGTTGCGTCATTATTATTCAAAATTTGTTTGATTTAAGCTAATAAACTGTAATATGATGATTCAAATATATCCCGCTCCTCCAATTGTACATCATAATAGTGTGCTGAATCTTCCAATATATTTTGGATTTCATCAGTCTTGTAAAATAGTTTCATGTTTTTGTACTTAATGTCAAGTTCAATATACCCAGAGTTTACAAATAAGTAAGGTATATGAATTTGGTGCCCTTCAGGTTAATTTTTAAAGAGTTAAAGTCGAATATTAGATCCATTTTACCAGTTTACTTTTATTAATCAATAAAACTCTTGTTATGTACTTTTACAGGTTTTTAATTATTAATGTTTGCAACTAGTTTCGGCTATTCGCCATCCTCTCATACTGTACGCCATTGATGTCAAAGATACCATGCAAACACTTCACAGGTAACAACGTTACGCATCAAAAATCACTAAACAACGAGCACGCCAAATTCAAATACCTTGCAATCATTTATAAACCTACGGCGATTTGTATTGTCTGCTGTTGTGTCAAATTGTGACATAATCTTTAATTACTTTAATATGGATTTTAATACTGCCCGTTTTATATTTATTTGTTGTTCTGTTTCAGCCATAATTATCCACTCAAATAAGGAAGAAAAAGAATTTCAAATTTCAAACATTTTTGCTATTATATAAGTTTTCATTGAATTTAGACTAAGATGACAAACTATTTATTGTTAAAAACTGTAGTGTTGAAATTGTGAAAATTACAATTAAAGGAGTTAGTTGGATAAGGTGTAATATTTTTATTTACTATCTACTTTTATTTTGGTGGATAAGGGTTGTTGCTACTATTAGTAAAACATGTTTGTTGGATTTTGTTTTAACTTTTATTTAGTCTACACCTGGCTACTACATTCTTAAGACTAATTCTACTTAACTACGCGTGATTTCCTTTTACTTTTTGATGAATTGACGAATATCGCACACGTCGAGTCAATAACGATCGATCACCTACATCAAGGTTATTGACTCTACTTTAATTGCGAATTGTGCGATATTCGACAATTTTAATTCCATCACACCTTCCTTGCTAATAAAAAAAAAAATAATAAATATCGCGAATATTATTATTTTTTTTCTTCTTTCTTTAATTCCATCACACCTTCACGACGCTACATTTTTAATACTACCAATCTAATAACCTAATTATCTAATCCCGGGTTCCTAATTACAATTTACTTAAATAATAAATGACATTAATAATGACTTGACAATAATAACGACTTGAATGACATTAACTATAATAAGGTTTTACACGATTTTTATGCACCTCAACTGTTTTATTTTTTATTTTGATAACCACGTTAGGCGAATTTTCACTTATCACTTTGTAAGGTCCGACATATAAAGGTTCTAATTTGTTAACACCTTCACTTTTTATTAGTACTTTATCGTTAAATATATACTTAACACTATTATTATTATTATTATCTAACCTAAGTTTCCTTTTGTTTTTCGATTCAATGAGATTATCTCGTGCATCATGCCAAGCGGTTTGTAATCGAAATTTCAATTCGCTGGGGTAATCATTGAAATTGTATATGGGATCAATTTTAGTTAGTAAACTTGAAGGTAAATTGCATCTTTTTCCAAACACCAGTTTATAGGGGGCATATTTCGTCTCTGTATGTACCGTATTATTAAATGAAAAACACCAGTAGGGTACCCATGTACTCCATGTGGCTGGAAATTTATTTATTTGAGTACGTAAATATGCTCCTAAACACTTGTGAGTGTTTTCTAATGATCCTAATGTTTGGTGGTGGTATGCTGTTGAAGATAATTGTTTAATACCTAAAAGTTTTGCAGATTCTTTAAAGACAGTTGCCAAGAACTCTTTACCCTGATCTGTAACAATTTCATCTGGAATTCCTAATTTTAAAATAAAATTATTTACGAAAGCCTGGGCTACGGTTAGGGCTTCTTTGTTTACTAATGGGTAGGCTTCTACAAATTTAGTAAGTTCGCACTGTATTGTTAAGATATATTTATTATCATCGTTATCTTGTACAAGCGGACCCACTAAATCTAAATAAACTTTTTGAAATGCCGATAATGAAGTAGTGGTGATTGACAAAGGTTCCACATTAGGGTGTGAATGTTTATACCTTTGGCAATCATCGCAGTTTTTTACAAATTTGGATACGTCATTTTTCATGTTTTCCCAAAAATAATGTTTCTTGATGTTAGCGTACATCCTATTAATTCCCGAATGTCCTCCTGTAGGAAGCAAATGAAAATCATTGAGAATCAGTTGACGTGTTTGTTTACATGTAATTCTTTTTGCTTTAGCAATAACGCAAATTTTTATATTATGATGATCAAGCTTTTCCGACTCTTTAAAAAATAGGGTAATTAAATGTTCGTTTTCTTGACATTTATAAATGTATAATTTTGGAATTCCGTATTTCTTACACATATCATTTAAGTGTCCCAACTCTGCGTCTAGGGCAAGGGTTGATCGACAACTTTTTATATAAATTACTTTTGATTTTATATCATAATATATATTACCCAGTTTTAAAACATTCTTATTTAAGTAAGCTTTATTATTTAAATTCCGAATTTCTACTGAATTTAGGGGTGGCTTCAATACTTCTACAATTCCAGGATGGCCAGTCCCGTCATTGTTTTCGTCATCTGAAGGTCCTCTAGAAGTAGCAGATAAACTGGAATGTTTCTTACTTTGCGCTCTAGTAATTACAAAAACATTATTCGCTAACTCTTTTAAATCTTTTGCGTCAAGTTTAATTCTTGACAAAGCATCAGCAGGTGCGTTGTCTTTTCCTTTCACATAGTTCACCTCGAAATCAAATTCCTCTAGTACTAATCTAAATTTAGTTAATCTAGACGAGGGATTATTCATACCAAACAAATATACTAAGGGACGGTGGTCTGTGTATATTTGAAATTTACGTCCGAAAAGATAAGGCCGAAAATGCTTTACTGACCACACAATAGCTAAAAGCTCCTTTTCAATAGTTGCATAATTAATTTCCGCTTTATTTAAAGCTCTGCTGGCATATGCAATAGGTTTATTGTCAGCATTACACAAAACTGAACCAATTGCATAACCAGAAGCGTCTGTCCTAAGAATGAATTCGTTTTCCGGCGAAAAATTTGGATATTGCAATAAGGGTGGATTTACCAAATGTTGTTTAAGTGTTTCAAATGATTTTTGACAATCTTCATCCCACACAAATTTTACTGCCTTCCGCGCTAATTTATTCAAAGGTGTAGCGATTTGTGCAAAATTTTTAATGAATTTTCTGTAATAGTTAACAAATGCAACGAATCGTTTTGCTTCGTCCGCTGTTTGAGGAATGGGATAATTTTTTATAACACTAATTTTACTGGGGTCCGGTTGAATACCTTCCGAAGAAATATAATGTCCTAAGTACAAAACTTCCTTTCTCAAAAATTTACATTTTGTGGGATTAAGTTTTAAATTAACTTGTCTTAATTTATCAAGGACTTTAACTAAATTTTGATTATGGTTTTGTAATCCGTTTCCGAATACAATTAGGTCATCTAAATATACAAAACACGATTGAAAATTTAACCCGGACATGGCTATTGTCATAGCTCTCGAAAATGAGTTCGGGCTGGTTTTTAAACCCATGGGAAGTCGAGTCATCTGAAACTGACTCTTATTGGTTGTAAAAGCTGTATACTTTCTACTTTCTTTATCAAGTTCAATTTGGTAATATCCTTGGGAAAGGTCTAAATGCGAAAAATAAACTGCTCCAGCTAACGAATCTAAAATTTCGGTTATGTTTGGTAATGGAAATCGATCGTCCTCTATGTTCTTATTTAAAAGTCTATAATCTATGACTACTCTCCATTTTTTCTCTCCAGTGGAATCTGATTTCTTGGGAACAATTAAAAGAGGTGAAGACCAGCTTGATTTTGTTTCTTCAATAACACCTTCATTTAACATTTTATTAATATGTCTGTCAATTTCTAATTTTTGGCTATGAGGCAATCGATACGGTTTAATATATACTGGTTTCACGTTCGGCTTTAATCTAATACTTTCTTTGAGAACATTTGTTACAGTTAGGGGGTCGTTTTCAAGAAGAAAAGTGTCTGCATATTTTGCGCAAATTTTTTGTATAGAGTTCTTTTCTTCATTATTTAATCCTTTAACGTCTATCAGGTCTAATACTTTATTGACTCTATTTAATGTAATTTCATTAAGATCGAAAGAGTATAATTCAAAATTTTCTAATTTAGAAGTGCACGGTCTAAAATTTCTAATTTTTACGTCGTCATCGTTTGTGTTTAAAATACGAACAGGTATGACGTGTGATTTGGGTTTTGCAATAACACCAGCTGTAAAAACGCCTTTTGTAATTTCGCAAGGTAAGACAACACAATCATCGGGATCATCGACCCAACAATATTTTATTATTTCACAACGGGAAGGAATTGTGGTATAATTTTGATACATAGATTCCAACGGAATACTTATTTGTTTTGAGTCATGCCAAATGTACATTAAAAATTGTCCGAAATCTATAGTTGCCTCATACTTTACTAAAAAATCGGAACCAATTATTCCATTCATATTTCCACCAAAATTGTTCATTACTAAGAATTCATGTTTTAATTTATCATTTAATATATCAATGTTAAGTGTAACTGATCCTAAGGATTCTGTTGAACCACCAATTCCGTTTATTGTAACCTTTTTGTTAAAATTAATTTTTTCATTTGCTCCTAAAACATCTTTAAAAATCACACTTACTGCGGCGCCAGTGTCTATGAGAAAAAATAATTTCCTATTGTTGTAAGAAATACTAACGTAATTCATCCCGTTCATATTTAAAATGACAGTGTTAGAACTAGTTACGAAAAAACCGATCGGATTCGTTTTGATTGTCCTCAGTAGAGTAATCTACTTTGTCATCTGAGGTATCCGCGACGTATACATTTCTAGAGTAAGTTCCGCGACCTCGAAAATTACCTCGATCACGGGAAATGTTGTAGTTACCTCTATTGTTATAAGGTCTCGATTGTGAAAAATTTTGATCGCGATTGAGTTGAGATGGAATCGGTCTTTGCGATTGATTATAATTCGATTTTGACCTATTAAAATTTCTACGATTCGAATTAAATGGTCTACGAAAATTTGGGCGGTTTCTAGTCGCGTGATTACCATATCCTCGAAAATTTCCCCGATTAAAATGAAAAACATTTGAGGATGAGGGTTTACTTTTGTCTTCGTCTTTAGCGACATTGATCGCTTCTTTTAAACTAGCACAATGTCGAGCTTTGACAATCATTCGAACATCGTGATTTCTTATGCCGTTACAAAAAGAATTAACTGCTATCTGTTCATTTACAACTCTCAACGATCTCAATAACGTATCATCGCTTCCTGCTTGCGCTAAAGTTAATTCGCTAAGTAATTGTTCCACCTCGCTTCCAAAATCGTCAATAGATTTATCCAATTGTCGAATTTGGTGAAGCTGATTGGACAGAACGGCTGCTGATTTTTGAGTAATGAAATTAATTTTAATGTCTTGGGCAAGTGTCTCTACAGAATCATACGTTTTATTAAGCCTAACTTTCGCGTTTTCCGACAGGCGTGTTTTCAAAACAAAATTTATTAAGAATTTTTTGTGGTCGGGTTTCAGCGTGTCCGAATACAACATCATTGAATCGATTAAAGCTTTAGTGGTATTCTCTTCTCCATTCATAACTGGAAGAAGGTTACCAGCGGTTTTTAAACAAAATGATTCTCCCATATTGCTATAAATATTTTCTAGCCTATCATTAAGAATTGTATTAAGTTCTTCAATTAACTGTTCTATCCTCTTAGAATAACCCTTAATTTCAGAAAGTATCTCTACCTTTTCAACGTTGCCTACAGTTAACCGTTTCAAACTATCTAATCTTGAACTAAAATCAACTAATTGCCTAATTCGACGATTTGTAACCTCTAAATCATTACGCTTATCTTGATTATCTTTAATTCTATTAACTTTAAATGCCTTAACCTCATCTAATAAATTTTTAATCCCTTCTATAATATCCATAAAATAAGTTTATTTTACTAACCGTTACTCGAATGCACGATTTCTAATCTCTTCTAACACTAAGTTCCTGGAGCTCTTGACTTCTGGTGATCTCTCTTCGGATCCTCTTCTCCATAATCTTGTTGCATTTTAACCAACCAAAACGACCAATTAGGATGATGAACAGCAATACCAAAAGAAAAACTCCTACTTCCCACATTGTGAATGATATTCCAGGGGCTGTGGATGTGCTGCCTCCGCTGTTGCCGGCTTGACTTATAATAATTTCCTTCTCTTCTTTTGATTGATTGTACCCCATGGTATTGTACAGATAATTTCTTTGATGATAAATAACAACCTTTCTCTTCTTTTATTTCTCTGACTCTATGGGACGATGTCGATGTTGATGAACACTGATAACTTATTATCCGACTACTTTTCAGTGACTGGTAACTAGCAGGATCGCCATGTAATATTTTTATTTACTATCTACTTTTATTTTGGTGGATAAGGGTTGTTGCTACTATTAGTAAAACATGTTTGTTGGATTTTGTTTTAACTTTTATTTAGTCTACACCTGGCTACTACATTCTTAAGACTAATTCTACTTAACTACGCGTGATTTCCTTTTACTTTTTGATGAATTGACGAATATCGCACACGTCGAGTCAATAACGATCGATCACCTACATCAAGGTTATTGACTCTACTTTAACCCTCATCCGGATTTTGTGTCAAATTGACACAATTTTCAAGGTTAATTGTTAATCTTTTTGTTATTTGTGGTCGAATCCACTAGATATTTTGGCTCAGTGGAATAGTAAATAGCCAATGAAATATAAAAAACTAAAGAAAGATCCTTATTTTCAACTATTCAAATGCATTCAATCAACCAATCATAAGAAAAATAGGCATACACTTATTACCTGGCAATGTGTCAATTTGATACACCAAGTCCGGATTTGATTCTAGAAACGAAGTCCGGATGAGGGTTAATTGCGAATTGTGCGATATTCGACAATTTTAATTCCATCACAAAGGTATGGAAGGGAATAAAAAATTTGATATTAAATTAATAATATAAAAAAGGCAGGAAAATGATGTGGTGGGATTATTTGACTCACAAACGAGGCTCACACATGCAGCCAAATTGGCTACACGTATGCGCATCAATCGCGAATCATTAAGATAAGGGTTATAGGATAGGGAAGGAGAGTAGAAGGGAATGGTATCTGCTAGGACCCCAAACAGTGCGGTTGTGGCAAGCAGACAGATGTCGCAACCCTAAGCTGAATGGAGAAGGTTTTAGGTGGGATCTTGATAGGGATGATTAAAGAACTTGTATAAGAGTGTCTTTGTAGTGTAGTTCTGGCCATTTAAGCCAGAAAGTAATTGTAATTCGACATAACTATTATTGTGTTTAAATTTATCTATCTCGTAAGTCTCTAGAAGGTTAAGTCTAAAACCTTTATTTTGTTTATGTAGAAGTATTATGGTTTTATTATTATTAAATTCGTGAGAATAGATTATGTCACCAATTTAGCGATAAGTTTATGTTATTTTATTCTTTGTTTTATTGAACGACCTGTTTCACCTATGTACGTAGCTCCACATGTATCACATTCTTTATTTGTATACCCCGTTATTATCCAAAAAATCTATTTTATCTTTAGCACTGAAAAATATTTTTTGTAAAGTATTGTTCGCTTTAAATAAAATACTAATATTGTACTTTTTAAATGTGTGTTTCATATTGCGAAGTATGTTCCCGGAATAATTTATAGATCTATAAATTTTGATATTATTATTGTTAATGGTTTGTATGGAGGTAAAATGAGTATGATGAGATTTTTATTGTATTCTTTAATGATGTTGTGTACATAATTATTGGGGAAGTTGTTATTATTGGCAACAAATTTGATAGCCTCAATTGTTTGGTGTTTATTAGTATGTGATAAAGGAGTGTTGAAACAGCGGTGTATATAAGCTCTGAAAGCTGATGATTTATGTGTTTCATGATGAAAAGGGTCGTATGGTATTGTTGAATCTGTTAGGTTTACTTATTATTGAATCGGACAGGCTTACGAAAGATATCAAAAATAATACTATTGTTTTCTTTTATTAAAGTTAAGTTGAGAAATAAAAGTAATAAATTAAAATTAATTAATGCAAGGATGTTAGATGAATATAAAATTAATGTTAAGATGTAAGGTGTTAATGTAATTGTGAAAATTGTTTATTACATCAAGGTTGTTAATTTGCCAAAGTATCAAAATGCCGTCCACATATCTTCGCTAAAGTACAATACTTTTATTGTTCGTGTTGTTTTGATGTAATACAGTGAAATCTCCCTTGGGCGGACACCAACGGGACCTACCGAAAGTGTCGGTTCAAGGGGGCCTAAGACAGTGTTTCCCAACGTGGGGCGCACGCCCCACAGGGGGGCAATTTGATTGTTAAGGGGGGCAATTGGAGTTTTTCATTATATGTTTCCAAAAATTTGTTAGTCTGTTTCGTTTACAATTTCCTAGTCATATTTTCCTACACTTTAGAAACGTGTGACCTTTTTTTTTTTTGGAGATGGATTGTGTCCCATGGTATTTTTCAGAAAGATTTTATGTTTCAACTTTATATTTTTTGAAATGTCGAAAGCTAAGATGGGGCATGGCAAAAAAAGGTTGGGAAACACTGGCCTAAGAGAAACGCGCAGTAAATGTTGTTTTTTATGAAAAATATAATTAAAAACTTCGGTTATTTAAATTGTATGTGTGAATGTTTTTAAAATAAACAAAAAACTAAGATTCATTAAGTAGAGTATTCTTGCCCTCTATACTAAAAAATAACAATAATAATAATAATAATAAGCTTCCAGGAAACGTATTTCTAATTTGGAAAGCAGCTCCAAAGACCCTATATCTACGTGATTTTCGGCAAACGTTTAAGCTGATTGGTTAGGGTAATAGCTTCACCATAATTGATGATATCCTCCGTTGGAACAGGTACTTCATCGACGTCAGAATCTACGGACTGTTGTTCGACTTCTCGATTTTCGATTTCTTGTCCTGAATCTGGATTTTCAAAATATAAGTTTTCATCTATTTCCAAAAAATTGCTAAGGTTTTCGTTGTCAGTCAATTCCAACAATTCTTTATTTTTGAGGATATCTATAAGTTTATTAAGTGGTAAGTCATCTTCTGGATCAGATGTCAAAGCCGGTCTTCACTTTGCATATTGTAGTGCATAAATCCTGCTTTAGGGAGAAATTTTTAACTGTTTCCTTGGCTACTTAGCGGTTTTTGTAAAGTACATTACATCCGCATATATTTTTCTGCATAGATGTCAAACTAGTATTGAACACTGTATGTACCGAAAAAATGAGAACGTTTAAATTTCGGTGTCCTTGGGGAAATCCCCCATTCAAGCTAAGCAGAAGGGCACAACATAGGTTACGCTTGTACCTTGCAAATATTGAAGTCACCAAGCACCGGTTAAGGGGAAAATCTTTTATTAAAGGGAGACAGTCAAGCCGGCGCGCGGCGCGATTGTTCGTTTAAGAGAACATTTCCTAGTGTCCGCGTCCGTTCAAGAGGATGTCCGTCCAAGAGAGAGTTAACGCAATGCAAGTTACATGAGTGTCGATAAGTTTCATGAGAAACTGTCCGTCCAAGGAGGTGTCCGTTCAAGGGGGTGTTCGCGAAGGGGAATTTCACTGTATTTTCTTTTCTAAGTTGTTGAGGAAAATGTATCAGAAAAAACCACTCAAGGGGGAATCCGTAGGTAAGCCTTCGCTGTATTTGTAAAATGAAGCATTAAATTGACAAAAATTTTGTTCTGTGCTAATTTTTAAACAATTATAAATGTAATGAGTATCTGTCGACTCTAATTTTTAGTAATTTCTGATGTTTCTTTGATGGGGATGTTAGTATATAGATTAATAACCTCGAAAGAAAGCATAATGAAGTTATTAGGTAATGTTATGTTATTGATTGAGTCAAGCACTTCAAATTTATTTTTTATGGTGTATGACGGTTTAAATTGAAGTATGATGGTTGATTTTGAAAAAATGAGCTATGATTTCTCTTAATTTGTATGTACTAGAGTCGATAGATGAGATAATAGGGTGATCTTTTTTATGTAATTTGATTAATGAATATAGTAGGGGGGGTTTAGGGTTCATAAAGAAATTGGGATACCTAACGAAATAAATTATATTCCTTAAGTAATTAATTTCATCTGTTGATAAAAAAGTCGAAGTACGAGGTGGGAATAAACGGCGAACGTAAGAGGGAAGGGCGTCGCGACGCAAGGCGGTCCATAAAGAGCGGCGGGCGTCACAACCCCCGCGGGGCGGAGCCCACCGTTTTCTACCGAGTTATAGTTATGCGAATTAGTTTATGCTAACATTAAACTTAGAACATATAACATTTAATATTTCGTAACATTTCATTTTTATTTTAGACAGAGCGTAAGGACAAGGACTCAAAACTGAAAAATACACTCACAACATAACTTAAACGTTAATATGTCGCATATTTCTCTAATTTGTTGCGGGAGTCCACAACCTGTCGCAAGTGTCATATGTATATCATATATGTACAGTCACGGACAAAAGTATTCAGAAAGTAATAAATAAAGAATAATTTATTTTTAATACCGATAATTCTCAAGCACACAATAAATACGGCGTTTGTCCCCCTTCCCAGAAACGAGAAGAAGCTGTATTTGTTATGTATTTGAGAAGTATCTATATTAAAAAATAGACGATACTTTAGTTGTTATTTTCCGGATACTTTTCTCCTTGACTATAAGCACATTAATGTGATATTGTTGTCGTATTACAATAACAAGCGCAAGCTATATTGCGTTTATAGAAATAAAAATAAATAGTATTCCGAAAGAAAGAATGTTTGTACTTTGTACACTGCAAATATCTATTATAATATATTATTTTATCATACAAATCAAGAAAGAAGACAATTTATATAACCATACAGCTGACAGACACAAATCGGTTCGGCCCTGGCAGTAGAAGTGACATGCCATTTCTATTATGAATATATTTTTAAAGATTGATTTGGACTATTAGTGTTCTTTTTTTCTTTTTGTTTACGAATTAACATTTTTATATTACACTGGTACTAAATTTAAGATATATTTTCCAAAAATCATTTACGATTAATATAAGAATTATTCAGCAATTTTTTGTTTTGCGGATCATTTGGCGCCTCTTTGTACGCCAAAGGGTCGCATCGTGTAAAAACTATTTCCTAGTTTTTAAAGGTAAAGTCTGTAGGATATTTCAATATTAATCAATTTTTTAAAGTTACATTACATAACAATCCAACTTACATTTTTTTAATTTTTTTTTTGTGGAAATTAGAACAAATTTCAGTATTTAGGTTAAAAATATAATATTTAAAATTTAATATAAGTAAAGTAAAAATCGTTTTTTAACCTAAAAGATAAACTACGATTTTTTAAAGTCGGAAAAAAATTTTCCAACTTTGGATTTTTTTAATTTTTGTGGTGAATATTAAGTTATATTTACTATAGAAATTATTTCTTAACTTAATAATGTCGGCACGATTTTTTGAAGTCAGTCAAAAGATATCCATGTCTTCCTAACAAATTTTGTATTAGGCATTTAGCCTGCACTCTCAGATCCGGAAAAGTTTTTCCTATAATAAGTGTTAACCGTTTGAGATATCAAAAAAAATCAAACGAAAGTTGTGTGATAATGAGAAATCGATATTCACACGGAGAGATATTTGAGCAATTATTGTTAATAATAGAGATTATTAAGAATAATTTTTAAACGGACTTCGTGCGGACATAGACAAAAATTAACGAATATTTTTTCTATTTATCACTTTTTGATATTTTGCAAAATAAATACAGTTGCTCCCAAAAGTATCCGGCCGCCTGGCAAATTTTCACATTTAACACTATATTACTTAATACATATTGTGGCATGAGAACGGGAGAATGGTTATTATAATGTGTAACGCAACAAGTCAGATCTTAACCCAATAGAGCATTTATGGGCAATTTTGAAAGTTTTGTTAGTCTGAACAAAAAGCGCATTTCCAGTAAACAAATGCTTAAAAACCATTCACTGCTGGAATGGAAGACGATAAACTCTTCATTAACGAATAAATTGGTTAAGTCAATGCCCAACAGATTGAGAGATGTTTTAAATTCAAAAGGTTACCCCACAAAATATTAAAAAGCTGTTTTAATAGCTTTTAAGAGTTACATATTTAGTTTTTTAAAATCTATTTTGTATAGGTATCCGGATACTTTTGTGTGCCTATAATAATGTTATTTATGTTCTTTGTTACATTGTTTGCTGTTGTTATATTTGTAATGTATCAAAAGTTGAATGATAATATACTAGCATCATAAAAAAAATAACTATTGGTTATATTATTTAATTCTTAAGTAATATAGTGTTAAATGTGAGAATTTGCCAGGCGGCCGGATACTTTTGGGAGCAACTGTAAGCAATATTGGAAACGCACACGTCATAATATTTCGGAATATTTCTCAAATCGGCCAGACAGCTCCGTCCTAATGATGACTTCTTCTCAGGATAAAAAAACAGTGGCCAAACGGCAGCTCGCAAGCCACATGCGGCTGTTTTTGAGTTTTATTGCGGCTCAATAAAAAATGTCATAAATACTTTCCACTAGATTTTGAATTTTTAAGAAATTTTTTTTCCTATAATGAAAGTGAATCAAGAGGTATAATTCACTGGATTTCCTATTTTTTTGGAGGGCGAATTTTTTTCGATTAGGCTCTTAAAAATTTTCGATTTTTAAACACTGCTCTCACTATCAGCAAGTGTGGCCACCACTGGTATGCAATATAATGTAAAAATTTCTATACTTTTAAAATAAGAAGATGAGATGTTTAACAATATATTTTAATCAATAACAATTTATTTTGTTGATTGACTGAACTTTTAAGATCTGTATTTCGATGTCATGAAATTTTGTGATAATTAAAATTTCCTTTTGTTATTGGAATAAAAACTATATAAAACGATTGTAACGAAATTTCCATTTCTATTATATAATACTGATGAAGGTACTTTATGTGTCTTTCCCGAATATCCACATAAAAATAAAATACACACACACACTCAAAACTTTACGCTATTTTCAAAGTAATTTAGGGAAAAGTTACGTGATTTGAATCAAAGCCGGTCCAATGTGGATCACCAATACAAGGCCTGGTGACTACTTTGGATATATCCAAGCATCATTATTATGTCAAAGTGAAAATTCGAATAGGAGACAAATTTTGGGTATACCTTATAGCTTATGGTATTCTTTCACTCTTGTTGAAAGTTGACAACAACTTTAGTAGAGTTATGCCACAATAGGAGGGTATTGTGCAAACGACTTTTTGTAGGAAATCCTCAATAACTAACCTAGACTTTATTATTGTTGTAATTTTTATAAATATCAGACGTTCATGTACAGTCGTACTCTAGCATGCTTTGGAAGTTTAATAGACGAAGACGGTAAAATACATAAAAAACCTATACGACAAAGACGCTAATAACGTTCATAGGCCACTTGAGGATAAGTTTTAATGAGCACCCAATGCAATTAATATACAGGGTTAGTATAAAGTCTCGGAGCGGTCGAATAACTTTGTTGTTTGAGAAGTATCAATGTTGAAATTCTACCTGATTATCAATATCCTGATTATTATTACGCAACGAACTGACAGTTTGACAGTCTGACAGTTCGACAGTTTGTGGGAAGAAGGTGATTGGTTGGGCGACTAGGGTCGGATCGGAAAAGGCGTGGTTAAACAGTTATATCGCTCTTTGTTTATCTAATCTACTTCCTATATGCTTCGCTGTTGCGCGCATTATTTTCCTATGTCCTCAAATGAAATTTCCAGATCTGTATAGTTAAATGCGGCGAATTTAATAATAACAATTTAATTTTTCTCTCGTTTCCGGTTTTACAGGAAATGCATCCAACTTTGTTTTCTTAAATGGCATGTATAGTATATTACTATAGTATATAGCAGGGGTGATCAACCTTTTGGATAGTGGGGGCCACATTACGGTTTACTCTTCATACGCGGACCGGAGACAAATTTTTGTCTTACTTGTAAGACTAAAAAAGGTTCGTAATGAGATATTTAGAATAGTGGTAAAAACCTTTCTTTCTATTACACATTTTTGATTTAAAACAAAAATTATTTATTGTTCTTTCTAAAGGTCTCGCGGGCCGGATTACACCCTCACGCCGGCCGGAGTTGGCCCGCGGGCCGTAGGTTGCCCACCGTTGGTATATAGTAGAGATGGGACTGAAGCCGAATAATTATTCGGTATTCGACTTCATTTGCAATATTCGGTATTCGGCCGAATATTAAATTTATTTACCGAATATTCGGTTGTCTATGTGACTGCTCTAAGTTTTAATAAATTCGAAGAATACATTAAGTCGACCTATGCAACGAAGACTATTGTAAGTCATTTTTTATAGAACTGAGTTAGATATGAGCGTTTAAAGGTTTTGATCAGATTGCATTTTAAGAAATAAAATTTTCTACGTAAAAATTTCCTACTTGGTTGCTATAGATATCTTATATAGAGGATTCCGAAAGGATTCACAATAGAAGTATAGCAATTAATTCTATTTTCTTTTCAAATTTTTCAAACTCACTATTTTTGACTTACGACAGTTTTCATTGGATAGGTCGAAATGAGCATACAATGGATTTTTGCGCAATTGTCGATTAGTTTTTTCTGTATGTTTCCTGCTTCAGAGAACAACTGGTCACTGAAAACTGTACTTGATGGGGCTGATAAGTACACTTTTGTCAGTTTACTTATTTTTGGGTATTTCAAGCTATGTTATTTCCACCAAATAAATGGAACTTGTTCTCTCTTTAGTAATTCCTCATACAAGTAACAGTCCAGTTCACTAACGACTGGATTGGAGTCACTAACGGCCTTACTAGATGTGGCTATGACTTTATATCAGTCGCAAAATGACTTTGCTTCAAATTTTTGCCTGTTGTAGGGGACAACTGCTGAATGTTTGTGTTTATATTCATCTTATCATTTTCATCGCTACTACTGCTTCCGGAGTTTAGTGAGTCTAAGGCCGTCCGCACACGGAGCAACCGGAAAGCAACGCAACGGCAATGTGATATCGCTTCTCGGTTGCTTCCTAGGTAATAGAGTGGAGGTCCGTCAACGGAGCAATTTAAAAGCAACCTATGGGCGATATAAGCGATATGCGCGATCTACGCAACCTTAGCAACCTGCACGGAAGTCACCAAGATCGTAAAAGTTGCTTATATCGCCTGTGAGCATGGATACATTTAATACTAAGTACGTGGGTGCCATGGAAAAATATTAAAAATATGACCGAATGTGACAGTTATACGCGACAAAGTCTTCGAAAATTGGACTTCTCAAACACATGTCATGTATTAAAATCGCGGGAGATATTTGAGTGATTTTAAATTCAGTACTTATTGTCATAAAATATTCTTTAAAGCAGAGAAAGAAATAAGTGGGTTCCTCACACATAATTTATTTCATTTACATTTGAAAGTAGAACGCTTTTATGGAAAGACCCTATACATAAGCTCCACAATGTAATTCCTTTGCTTAATGAAAAATTTGCCAAAATGAAAATTTGTAGTTTTTGATTAACAATAAGCCGACGAATAATCAGACAAACAAATAGAAGATGTCCGATTATACGCTTCAACGAATATAGTAGAGCATGGATAATCTGAATCCCAGTTAACCGACCTCTTTGGTAATCTGAATTGCCTTCTGTCCCAATTCGGTTGTAAGTTTAACCGAGTATTCCTTATTCGGTTAAGGCAGGTATTACTCATTATCTAGCATCCTAAAAACACCCCTAAAGATCACTAAAAAACGCCATACTTTACTTTTGTATAATATTGTTTACAGAAATACTATTTTTGGAAATATAATAATTATACAGGGGTTTTCACGCAACTGCTTAGAACCATTAGAACTGGTTCGTTACAACCTTTTAGAGTTTCATTCGTACTTTTTTAAAATTTTGTATATAAGGACTATTCATGCTACTGAATGTAGGAAATAATTCATTATTTTCAATGGAATACTTTTTAATGTATATTTCAATTGCAAAATATTTGTTGTATTTTAATTTCCACTTTGTATGTACTAAGCATTTAGCTACCATTAAAGAAAAATTTAAAAAATTGGCTCAATTAGTCTTCAAACGTTGTAAATACTTAATATTTAGTAGCACTCTCTCCTTGGATGCTACGTGTTGACTAACAAACAAATTGTCCCGTGTGCAGATCTCTGTTGCTCATAGATATCGCTTCGCGAAAATATTGCTTTCCGGTTGCTCCGTGTGCGGATGGCCTAAATCTCTTCCAAGTGCCTCCAAAAAAAGTATGCCTTATAACGGATATGTTCTCACGCGAGAAAAAGTTTAAAAGATAGCGGAAATTCAACGACGTTGCCATAAAATAATTTTTTTGCTCCTCTATTTCTTTGAATCTTATTTTCACGCCACTCAACAAAGGCCGAATATTCGGCCGAATATCCGGATCAAATTTAGCCGAATATTCGGTTATTCGGTTGAACTACTATTCGTCACATCACTAGTATATAGTATAGTACTGTTATCATTCTAGTACTGCAAGAACGCAGACAACTCGTGAAAAAATTGATGCATTTATAGCATTGCACTCTAAAACCCTATTACCAGAAAATTTTAAAACTGCGCTAGAAACGCTAAACATTGATGAATTTAAAATTACTCATAAGAATACAGTTCTTTGATTAATTTTAGAAGCCACTAGTCTTAAATAACAATATTAGCTCTCTTAAGAGCAGCACTCAACCTTAGTATGTTACCTTATTTATACACTATCTAATTATCACATGACTTTCAACCTTTTGCGTTTTCCTACCCATAAAACTTAATTATAAACGTGAGCGTTTCCGATATGGGTGGAGTAGGTACAGAGGGTGGATAAAACTCAATTTGTCCCCTTTCATAATGCATTAATAAAGTTTACAACGTTGTTTTGGGTATGCGCAAAGTTGCCTGTGTCTTCAGAACACTATAAAGTGACTTCGTTGGGATCCGCAGTTCAGTTACAAGTCTTCTGTAGAGCAAAGGTAATCGCACTGCTTTACTTTTTTTAGAGTTTCTTAGTGTTCCATGTGGTTTTACATACTTCCCCTTGTAATGTGAATAATTTTAAAAAGGCCGAATGGAATTTAATAAAATTAGTCTTGTGAGAAACTGTTCTGCTAACCTTTTATTGTAGTGATATGTTCCCACTAACAATAAGAGCCACTTTTTGGGTATTACAATAAAAATTCTCATAGGAAAATTAAATGCTGGTGAGTATATACCACTTCCTTTTCAATAATTAAAGAATATAGTGTGATTAATATTTAAAAGCTACAAGTATATAAGGATTTTATTGATATTCCTCAACATTTTTTGTAAATTTTTTTTTGAATAATTAGAATAAATTTCACACTTACACTAGAAAATAGATTTTTTTAACTTTAATTAACTTAAAATCCTTTTCTTTTTATTCCTGCAAATAAAATTTGGATCATTTTTGAAAAGTAGTCCAAGGAATTGTTAGGTTCTCTCATTAGTTTTTTTCAATTAGGTTTTAATTTGTTTGGATTGCCTTTTTAAATCTTAACCTAATGTAAAAATTATATCTTAATTGCCATAGATAAATTCTGTACGATGTTTTAAAGTTGATTTTTTAAGGTTAAACCAACTTAAAAAAAGATTTTAACTTTTTTTGCCAAGAATTACAATAAATCTGATTATTTTAACCAAGAATAGAATCCTTTAAGCTTGATTTAAAGTAAAAATCGTTTCTTAATTATAATAATAAGTCGTAAAGTTAGGTTCGATTAAAATTCATATTAAAAAAAAAATAATAAAGAAAAAGTTTTGTATCAATGAAATTTTTATAATGGAAAGATAATCTTTATTTTAAAGTAAAGAATCATTTCATAATTCTTATAAATAAAGCCGCCAAAATTTCTCAAAATTGTCCAAAGGGTGTGAGGGTATGATACCACGTGCCACAGTAATTTAAAAAAAGTGATATTACTTACGAACATAAAAAAATGAGATTTGGCGCATATATTATTCTTGTTATTTTACATTACGCATGATAAAAACATTTTACAATTTGTGTAAAACACGATGTTTTCTCCTGCATTTTATGAAATTCTATGGAAGCTTTTAGCTTGCAGGGTGGCAAACAAAAAAATATGAATGTTTTTCTATTAAACTCAACCAAGCCCCTTTTGTATCTGTCGCTTCTTTTACAAAAAATATGTATGTTTCATCTTTATTTTGGTTATTTTGCATTGATATACAGTAAAACCTCGCTAACCGGATCCAAGTTGATCCGTCACCCTTGTTAATCCGACCGAACTTGTACGCCTTGAGACTGATAAGCACTAAAAAACTTCTTTTGCGTTCAAAGATTGTTTATTTTACTCAACATCAGTGACTTTCTGTATCTCAGGCAATCCGGTCGTTTGTTTGTTGTCCGACTGTACCCCCAATTCCAAAGGTGACGAATTAGTGGGGTTCTCCTGCATCTATCACTGTAATATGATAAAGAATTTAGTTTCAAGTTCCAATTCGCAGTTTAAAACAGTGGGTAAACGCATTGGAGAAGTCTATCATACAGAGTAGACTGACCAAATCTCGGCCATGCGCCTAAATAAGGTCGGATTTCGAGATTTTCTATATGGATTTTTATGAAAGGCCGACGTTAGCAAGAATTTTTGGAGGGTCGACATTTGACAATTTACCCTACATCGATATTATAACAGAAAATGCTAGAGGACAAGTTAATAATAATACAAATATCTAATCCAAAACCAAGATGAATTGGTACCTTCACTACCTAAATAATCGAATTTATAATAATTACATGTAATAATTGCTAGGTTAGCTTTTATGGCTCAGATTTGAAAGAAAATGTATTTCGAAACAATTAATATCCTAAACAATTTTCAATATGATTTATACTTTTTCAGATACGAATTTTTTTATATGAGATTTCTTAACAACAAAGGGGTTGAATTCACCCTCTTACGCTATTTAAAGGATAATTAAAGACGGTATTTTGTTGATGTTGCAAATATCTCGTACTACCCAAAAATTGGGCTAGATATAGGTATCTTCCTATGTAAATAATCGTATTTGATTCTAGCAATTGTTTATAATAATTTTTAATCTGAAATTTTTAATAGAGGTTAGAAGGAGGACCTAAACGGAGACATTCTTTATCTGAACCTTTTTATAATATCATGAATCGTTTAGGAGAAAAAATATTTTCTAAAAACTGCTCAATTTTCAGGGGTCGTTTCCACACCTTCAAATCGTTTTTGGGCAGAAACAGAAAGTTTACTTTCTGTTCTTACTTTCTGTAAAACCTTAGTTTTACTTAGGTTGAGGGCCTTTACAAAAAGGATCGGTGTGTTCGTGCTCGGTATGTTCCCTTGTTAGTAACTTTGAAATTTTAAATAGTTTTTAACGTGAAACTTGATAATTTTAATTTGTTCAGGTAAGGGTTTACTTAAAAATTCAGCATTTATTATAAAAATACAAACTTTGTTGAGTACCAGCTAGTCACCACATTGTCCGTTCGTTAACTTAATGCGCAATAACGCTGATGAAGGAATAAATTATTCCGAAAGCTTGGATTGAAAAAGGAAATGTTGTTTTAATATAATGATTGGGTTCAAAAATTGGATGTGAATGTAAATATGAATTAAAAATAAAACAGGAGAGCTACATTCTTTATTAATTTATTAAAAGTTTTAAATTCTTTAGGCTAAGGTAAAATAAATGAAGTAAAGTCAAATTTTTAAGAGATTGAATAATTTTTACACTAGTGTTGGAATGGCTTCGTAAAGTGTATGATATAAAGCTTTGAATTTTCAAACATTTCATCACACGTATGGCCCGTTTAACATATGTCCTGGCTTTTAGCATGATTTCTGTATGGTGTATGTAGTGTATATATACTTTATTTTTTATCAAGACACCGTCCTTAAAATGATATGAAAATTGAGTATCTATATAAATATTATTATTATTGACAACAAAAAAAAAATAATAAGACCTTTCACACTAGCCGGTACCCGGCTTGTGTGAAAGGTCTCAATAATTTCTTCGCTTCACCATTGGAATTTGGCTGGACGGTATTTTGCCGGACGGCGAAAAACTGGCATGTGTGTCTCCGGCCTATCTCGCGCCTTTACCATCTCGGCTATCTCTTTTGTTTGGTAAAAGTATTAAACCATCGGATGATCACTTACGTGGGTTTTTTAACGATTTCAAAAATTCATAACTCAAAAATGCCTGGCCATCTGGCTCAAATATTTTACCAAGAAGCTTCACATACATGTCTCTACCTATAAAAAAATCAGGAACAAAATCTGAAGGTTACACGTCTGGTGGTCCGCTTGTGAGACTGCAGCCTTAACTTCATATGCCCACCTCTACTATATACAGGTGTCCCAGATTTTAATACGCAAACTTCACCAAGACAAAGACAGTACTCATAAAAATAACACAAAACCATAGCCAACTTTTAAAGAACATTTGGTTAGTGGTGAAGCGGTACAGAACGACACGCGCTAAGATTTTATTTTTTTTTCTCGAAATCTATCAGTTTTATACGAAAAATGTAAGAGATAAAAAAATCTCGATAAAGGAATGATCTTTCTAAAGGATATTTTTTTAGGTTAAAATTCTACCGAATTAAAAAGTTCTTTTGGAAAATTGGTCTGACACGCGCTAAGATTTTATTGTTTCTCTTGAAAACTATCAGTTTCATGCAAAAAATATAAGAGACAAAAAAGTCTCGCTAAGGAATGAGCTTTCGGATGGATATTTTTTCATGTTAAAATTTTACCGAGTTAAAAAGTTCTATTGGAAATTGTAGTGGCGATCGTGAATTTCAACCCTTTCAGGTACGCCGGGGTGGAATAATTTAGGCTTGGAAATAACATACTAGGCTGTAGTACATTATTGTATAAATTCACATTCCTGAGTTTATAAATAGCTAAAATAAAAGTGAAAATGTAAATTTTTCTGCCAACTTTGAACGGCCATATCTCGAAAACAAAACAGTTGCGACCCCATGTTTATATAAAACTTTTCTATTATTTTTATGAGAACTATGTCCTGGTGAAGTCTACGTATTAAAATGTGGGACACCTGTATATGTCTACTTTCATACTTATTTTACTCATGCTCACTTCACTTTGAGGTTCTATTGAAAAGTAGAAAATTATGTGGCGATATCAGACATTGAATCATGTTGCCCCAATGTACATTGGTATTAGTTATTTGTTTTAATGTATTATAATTATGGATTAAGGCGGAAATCATATTCACTACTCCACTGCTTTTATGACTCATCTGAATTTTCTACACTGGAACACAATGAAAAGATATAGCATAATCTATTTTCTCACGGTGGGAAACCCGCCCTTATTTTACTTTTTGTGTATCCCCCTTTTATTCTTTAGAAAGAGAGAGATTGGATACTCCCCCACCATGGTAACAGGTGTAGAAGAAAAATATTTCTTCTACCAATAGGTCATAGGTCTCCAAGCAGATGCTTCCGAGAAGACTGAAATATAATATTCTCCCCACCTTTCTATAGAGAAGGTTGAACCTGCACTTACAAGTTTAGGCGTGAGTTTTATTTGTCTTTGTAAGTGTTGTGGTGTTGCATGTAAGACGGTTAGAAATTGAGAGTATCACAGGAAGGCAGATCAGTGAGTTGTTTTAGTCTTACTTTATGATGAAATAATAAAATGATTGTTTTAATAACGTTTAATAACAAGCATTATCTTTAATCACCCTTTACACGTGTAACACTATCATGACTGTATTTCGAAGTGCGCTCCCTCTAGGGACCTTGTATAAAACTAACTTAACGTAGGTAGGATAATGAGCTTATTTTTTAAACTTAAACACTAATCTACAACCTGAGTGATACATTTTTTCTCGATTATGTACATTTTGACGATGAAACTCATAAACAAACGGAAATAAGAAGAATTTATCGAGTTCTCTTACTATTATTTAGCTAATAGGCAAAATTTGACATTTATTATTAGAAATTAAGTCTTTAATTCAGCGCAAAAATATTTTTTTAATCTCTAAACATAAACTCTGTACGATTGTTTAAAGCATTATCTTTCAATAGTAGGGGAGAGTGGGGCAAGACGGGGTACTTAAGGTTTAGAGGTTAATAAAATCCAGAATTTCGTTCATAGAGAAAAATAGTTTTAATGTATATAATCTCCGATGATTAAACTTCAAGATTTTTGGCAAGAACGGAATACTAATTCCTTAATTTTAACATAATCAACGATTAAACATAAAAAGTCATTTCACCCCATCTTACCCTACGTGTGAGGTAAGATCGGGAACAAGATATAATATACGTGAAACAAGATAAAATATAACTAAATTAACATTATTAAGGGTGTTTATCAGATTCACATAATACGTAAACATGGACGCCTCATCGACATCATCATTTAACACAAACAGATTAATTTTCAACGTTTTCTTGTTTTTGGGGTTTTATCATAAAGTTTTCCCGTTTTGCTCGGTTTTTCCTGTTTCTTTTTGAGTCTTTCAGCTTTCCTCCTAAGACGCAGTTCTTCTTGCCCCATTGGGCACTTTTACAAAATAATAATAATAATACAATTGCACACTTTAAATGGACTTAAAAAGATACTCATGTTTAATACTCATTTCTTACCAAGTTCATAAAACTAACACTTGTATGAAGTCACCGATACGTTTGATAACTATCGCCCGATGAAATTATGCATAAATTATAAGAAAATTCGACATAACTTCCTACATTATTGGTTATCAATTGACAAGATGAAGAGGAATTAGTAAAAGCTCTCATTGCTTCTAGCGTTGCATAAAAGTGCTTTGCTGCAAGTATAAACCGGGTACCCCATATTACCCCACTTCCCCGTCTTGCCCCACCCTCTCCTATAAATGCATATCAATACATTTTTATAAAGGTAGGAGAGTCAATTTAAAAGTTTTTGAATAAATAATTTTTTTATGTTTTTTGTATCAATTATAACAAATTTGTTATTTTTAATCAAAAATAAAATCCTCTCGTTTTAATTTCACGTAGGAATCATTTTTTTAAGAGGATACTTTACCCGATCAATCAATTTCGTGGCGAGGAAAACGTGTGCAGGGCGTCATACGCTGCCCCAAACAATACAAAGCCACGCCTTGTAATATAAACAGAAATCTAAAGTTTTACTGTCAACTAATTTTTCATACAAAAATTTTTTTTGTGACACAATTCGAATGTACTTACAAGAGAATATGCAGAACCTATACTCAGCGATTTTTTCAAGATCAGTAGATTTCTGCAGAATTCCAACCTAAATAAAACTCCAGTTTCTATTTCGGCACAGAAACGTTTTGAAGGGGTAAAACGATTCCTGAATATTGTACAGCATTTGGAATTATTTTTTTCTCCTAATAAAGTTATATCAAAAAAGTTTTACAAGGAGACCTCACGACTTCGCCCTCGCCCATTTAAACTAATGTGGTACCAATCGATAGGTTAAAACCTATTGATATCTATGTACTAAAGTACATAGTATAAATGTTTATAATATTAAAGCGCACTATTGAGCGGTTCGTTAATAAATCATCCCTTAATATCGCTATTCAAAGTTGAGCGATTTATATCTGAATGTTAGGCCACACCCTTAAGCTCCACCTATGGATGAGATATCTTTTTGTTCATCACCCTACAAGCTAAAAGGTTCGTCAGACTGATAAAATGCAGTAGAAAGCACTGTGTTTTTAGCAAATTGTGAATTGTTTTCATCATGCGTAATGTAGAATAACTACAAGAATATATGTATGAAATCTCATTTCTTTATTTTCATAAAGAATATCACCTTTTCTTTAATTACTGTGGCACATGGTAAAGGATTCTCTTAATCCTTTCAAATAAATTCTGTAACATGGTAAAGGTTTCTCTTAATCTTTTTAAATAAATTCTGAACAATTTTTCAAAGATGATCAAATAACAATTGTCAAGATTCCATTGCACATGACAGTTAAGCCACAACTTTACAGAAAGAAAATGTAGTAATAAAGGATACCGTACTTAATGGACTATTATTTGGCAGTACATACTAGATAGATTATTATTTAGAAAGATTTAATGATACACAATTGATGTACGTGCCCTTTAAATTTAATAATAAGTTTGTATCAATTTGTACCACCAACTATTTTTAAATTATATTCCACAGTCAGTTACAAAGCAAAGACGTTAGTGTTTAAACTTTTAAAGTAAATTAAAGGGTCGCATTAGGTTTATGTTTAAAGTTTAAGAAATTTTGTGATATGTAATCTCGTAGTATTAAAGTTAAGTAGTGTTATTATTGAAGTAATTATTATTGGCAATTTACAACTCTATCAAAAACGAAGAAACCAAGAATAAGAAAAGGTTTGTTGTTAATTATAGATGCATATTTGTAATTTTCTTTTTTAATTAGGTGAAAATATGTGTTCAACACGTTTCATTTGGTACTGTATCTATTCGTGAATCGAATTAATTAAAGAATGTGATGTATTCCAGTTTGAAGTAGGTAATTAACTCTCAAAAATGTAAAAGAATATGTTCTTCGGACACCACCTTAAAGAAGTAAGATTTTTTGCATCCCCGGGTAGTTTTTAGACAATCAATTCAAAAATCAAGCCCAATCCAGATCAACAAGCAAGCGAAACGGGTTTTTACATTCTATTTATCTTTTAAAATCTATCGACTGTTAGCAGAGACTTTTTAAAGATAAGCATTTTATTGATAGTCAAAAAAAAGTTTAAGGATAACGCGCTGAAAGTGATGTCGGAAATACTCGGGACAGCGAAAAGAAAAACAGGTGCCGCAAGAAATTCTCCTAAACGGCGGAAAGTAGACTTAAAATACGTATTTGTCTTGAGTCACTTGGTATTTTACTCTCCGTTAGTTGAGGTAATTAAAGGGCTGTTTTTGTGGATAACGTTTATATTTAGAAGATAAATAAGAAATACAGCCGTGACACGCACACTGAATGAAAATTTTGTGATATGAAATTGCTCGGTCTTAAAGATAGTTGTATAATTGAAGTAACTATTTTTAAGACTGGGAAAGTTGCAGATCACAGTTAATGAACGACTTGATATAAAATGAAGGAATCTAGAAGACGTTTATCATTAATTATCGATGTCAATTTACAATTTTACTTCCTAATTAAACAAAAATACGTATTTAACACGTTTCACTTGGTATTGTACTCTCTGCAAATTCACTTAATTAAAGGTAGTTTTTTGTGATTAAGGTTTCTATTTCTGAAACTGAATTAAAATTTTGTGATATGTAATATCTTACAAGTAGTTTTACAATTAAAGTAACTATTTTTAAGATTAGGGGAGCTGTGGGTCATTATCAATTTATCAATTGTGATCTGCTCACAATTTGATAAAAACCCAAGGAACTAAGGATTTTATAGTTAAAGTTTTAGCAAGAGAGAGAGAAAAATGTTATAACAAGCAAAGTCCATGAAAATTTTGTGATATGCAAATGGGAAATCTTAAAAACAGTTGTATAATCAAAACAACAGTTTTTACGGTTGCCTGACTTATACATCACAACCAGTTCGCAACTTGATAGAATACCATGAAGAAAGGGCATCTTCTGCAGTAGCCGGTAACGTAGAAGGAATGTAGAAAACCGTAATAATGTTCTAATAAATGAGTTCTGCATGGGCGTTTTATAACTACTGCAATATATTAAATATGCAATTAGTTGTACTGTTGTTTAAATGTAACAGCTACAATAACTGTAATAGAAAACAAGTTAATTCTTTTAGTTAGAAAAGAATGTGTAAATAGTGGGATGATCTTTTTACTATCTAACATTTTAATTCAAATTATTTTCAGGCAAAGCTTTTATAACATTTTTTGAAATTAAAAGAAAAGGGTATTTTTCGGGGTTCGACCATCGCCGCTCGCATGTGGAAGCCGATTCATTCCACTTCAACCATGGGAGCTCCTTAAGGGGATTGGTTAACCATTAGCAAATAAGCCACTCCCAAATAAGCCGTGATTTACCGTCGAATCGTTGGACGTTCTAATGCAGGGATGAACAACACGCGGGTCACAGGCCGCTTGCAACTCGTTAAACATGTTTATGTTCAAACATGCAGTACAAACGTGCCGTGTCTGCATGACTTTTGGTGACGAGATACACACTTGCCGGCGACTTGTTCAAATATGCAAAACAAACATGTAGTGTCTGTGCTTGCTTATGTTTGCTTCTGTCACACAAACAGTAACTGGTAAGCTGTTAACTACCAGTTTTAGTAATTATTGTGTTTATTGAATGGCGTGAGTGCAATATTATTGTCAAAAAGGTAATATTAAAGTTTTTTTATTCCAAATTAAGGTTTCCTACAAATTATTTTAACTTTCAAATTTTTAATTCGTAATAGCATGCCGGGAAAGAAAACAGAAAACGGAAGCTGACGGATGAGCACAGGCATTTCCAAGAAAAGTGGAAATTTCATTAGTTTTTCACTTTCGTCAAATATGAAGCTGTATACTTAATATGCTCAGAGACTGTGTTGACATTAAAAAAATATAACATAACGAATTACGATACAAAACATGAACAATAATATAAAATCTTAACAGGACAACTCCTGATAGATAAGTTTAATCAAATGGAGAAAAACTTGGGAAAACAATAGGCTAGTTTTAAAAATCGAGCTATTCTATCAAATTCAGCAGTAAAAGATAGTTTTATTGTCAGTCAAATACTGGCAAAAAAATGAAACCCTTTGCGGATGGAGGGATGATAAAAGAATGTCTGAAAAATAAATAAAATAAATATTATTTCACACATTAGTTTGTCATGATTTACCATTGCTGTCCTTTGGCAATTGGCGATACAGCAGATCTGGCTATATTTTTACGTGGTATTAACACCAAACATAATATTACCAAGAAATTGTGTTCACTGATTCCAATGCAATGGACTACAACCGTCAAAAACCTGTACGATGAACTAAAGTCTGTGTTGGAAAAATTTTCAATTTTATTAGAAGAGACTATTGGTATATCGACAGATGGAGCAACATCAAGCATAGAGGTAGGAGTATCGCGACGACTATTTCAAAGTATTAAGAAGGTCAGAGAAAGGGAAATATTTATTAACCGATGCGTAAAGGCCGATTCCCACTAGTCCAGCGCAGCGCGGCACAGCACAACGCAATAAAATCCGTTTAAAATTTTTTCCATGTTTTCATATGATACCGTTCACATTAATGCAATGCGATGTAGCACGATTTATATGCATTTCAATAATGACGCATCGTGCTGCTCTGGATTAGTGGGAATCGGCCTTAATTCACCAGGAAAATTTGTGTTCGAAAAGATTTAGGCTACGTACACACTTGGTCAGCGATTACGACGCCTAAAGCTCTGTGCGAGAGCGATAGCTAGAACGGGCTCGGGCACGGTCGGCTTTCGAGGGAAAGAAACCTGGCACGAGGCTAGGTGTAGAAACGTTCGACGGGTCGCAGCCAGACTCGGTGCGGGCTCGGTAAATACGAGGCAGATAAACGAACAATCACTTGGATAAATTATTGGTACACGATATTGTTTGAATACGTTTGAATTGGAGAGGATCTACCGAAAAGAGATCTATCAGATCCCTACTTAAATTTTAACCATTTAAAAAGTTATTTATGATTTCTGATTTCGGTTAAAAAATGAAAACGGCATTAATTTGTTTGCAGTGTAGAAACAATAATGGAGTAATAATCAACCGCAAAACAATGTATAATAAAATATACATTTATTTACATAAAAAAAAATAATATTTAATGTTGGAAATAATGTATTGGGATATTAATACCCATATGCATAGTCGATACCCAGCGACTCAAGTGAGTAAGCGTTTTTAACAGTTAAATATAAATACAATAGTTTTAAAATAATAATAATTATTTATTTAATTTAAATGTTATTTTGTTTTATGTAAACTTACATAAAATATGATTAATGGTTATATTAATTATAAAATAAAAGTTAAAGGTAAATAAAACAAAAAATCATAAACAGTAACATCCACTTTTATTTGAGTATTAATGGTTTGTATAGAATCCATTATTTTCTATACATAATTCTAATCTACTGCGCACAGAATTAACTAATTTTCTACATAAATCTTTGCCGCGTAATGCTTCCCATTTTCTGACAGCATTACTTTCAACTACTGCCGAAGATTGAAGATTTACGTAATCTGTCATTTTAGTCATATAAGACCAAACCTCTTCTATAGGGTTGAGGTCCGGTGATCTTGCTGGCCACTTTATCAACTCTATTTCTGTGTGGTCCTCAAACCAATCACGGACACACTTCGCTGTGTGTATGGGACTGTTATCTTGGACAAATGGGATTGTCTCTACATCCCCATACACAGCCCTGACAGAAGGCAGAAGCACTTCTTGTAATACATCAATATATTGTGTTGCTGTAAAATTTTCCTTTTTCTGTATGTTAACTAGTCTGAGCCAAAATTTCTCTATGAGGTTTGGAGATCGCTTTTAATATTTTAGCATTTCTTATTCCATATGATTGTAATATGTTAACAATTGCATTACTCTCGGTGTTAAAATGAAAGGATAATCATAATTGTGTATTACTTCAAAGGGCACGTGATTTTGCCTACAAAGTCGGTTTTGTCGGTAATTGAAGAAGAGACGACGCAGGTAGTACTTTTCATAATATTAACCTTTTTAACGGGCTATAAATTAGGATATTTTTCTCTTTTCGGTAGATCCTCTCCAATTCAAACATATTCAAACAATATCGTGTACCAATAATTTATCTAAGTGATTGTTCGTTTACCTGCCTCGTATTTACCGAGCCCGCACCGAGTCTGGCTGCGGCCCGTCGAACGTTTCTACACCTAGCCTCGTGCCAGGTTTCTTTCCCTCGAAAGCCGACCGTGCCCGAGCCCGTTCTAGAAGTTGTAGTGTTCACGACATAAACAAGGATATACATTATTTTGGCGAATTTCATCACTTATAGGAAGACTTGCGAACGCATCCCACAAAATTCGATTCATATTTTCGCATGAATTCTTCAACATTTGAATATATTTTGGATAAAATACATCACCAACTAATCAAAAAATGAACCAACTTCAGTCGTCAACCCATTGAACCTGCGGAACGGCTTGCGATTACTTTAAGATAAAATTACTAAAGCTTATCGTTCTGTATTTCGTTATGTACAGCTTGGGTAAAAACTAAAACTACCTGTACAAACGGAATTTTTACATTTCAATAACAAAGATGAATACGTACCAAGCCAAAAAAAATCAATAATGGGACTGTCTACTATCCTCCGTGAAATTACTTAAAAAAGATGCTGTTGATAAAGGATTTGAATAATCTGTTAAATTCTGCAACTCTGTCAAAATACTATTAGGAGCGGCTGTTGCTGACTGCGACTGGTGCTGTTACTGACTTTTATTGTTATAGTTGAGATCATATAAAAGGGGTTGCACTTTTATCCTGAAAAGCATTTTCTTTGCGCGTGGTAATAATTTTACATCAGGAAGTAAGCTATCGAAAAAGCTTTGATCATCATCCTTGGGTTTAGAGTACCGATTTTCCAATAGTTTTAATTTAGTCTGCTCTGTCTGACACAACGTTTTCCCTATATCATTGTGTTCTTGACGTTTGCGTCTTTTCGGTGGTGGTGTAGTTGCTTCAGTAGTCGAAGCTCCGGATGTAGCTCCTATTCCTTGACTGGCCAGTTGGTTGTTAGTAGTACAATCGGCAATTTCGTCCTCCAACACGTCACTTTGACTTAAATCTCCTGGTAAGTTTCCATCACTTTTTTTAGCGGTAAACTGATCTTTCAAGAAGCACATGCTTTCAAAATATTGCCATGATGAATACATACTCGCTCCAGGCCCTTCATCGCCGGAACGTTTAACTGGTATTTTTTAAAATTCATTTGAAAATGTATCCCGAAGGAATTTCCACTTTGCCCGTACAACATCCCCTAAAATAATTGAAAAAAATCGTTAATACTAATGATAAATTTTAAACAAAATATTTTTTGCAGATAACTAACGACAGGGCATCATTTAAAAGTTTAGCTTTTACTTTTCGAATGGGGCACAGTACAATAGCACTAATTGCAAAAGAAACTGTAAAAGCAATTTGGGAAGTACTACAACCAATCCATATGAAAATACCTACAGAAGATATGTTCAAAGCCACAGCTAAAGAATTCTATGAGAAATGGAATTTTCCGAATTGCTTGGGTGCGATTGACGGCAAGCACATTCGTGTAAAATGCCCGGCACATTCTGGGATTATGTTCTATAATTACAAACATTTCTTTTCAATTGTACTGCAAGCCATTGCTGATACAAATTATAAGTTTATTACTATTGACGTTGGCGGTTACGGAAAGCAAAGCGATGGAGGTACTTTTCGTGCATCTTCTCTATTTCACCTTCTGCAAACAAATGCTTTAAATATTCCTGAAAATACTGTTTTACCGTGGACTGAAATTGTAGTTCCGTATGTCTTTATTGGTGATGAAGCATATCCTCTACTCACAAATTTATTGAAACCTTTCAATAGAAGAAATATGGATGCTGGGAAAGCACGTCTTTCACGTGCAAGACGGCTAGTAGAATGTGCTTTCGGAATAATAAATGCAAAGTTTCGAATACTCTGGAAACTCATTGAAACAGCACCTGAGCTAGCAGATCAGATTATTAAGTGTATTTGTATTTTACACAATATAATAATAGATATGGAAGGAATTGACTTACAAAACGAGGCTATACTTTTACCACACCCTGAGACAGTTATTGGAAGAACTAGAGAAGCAAATAGGGCCACTTCAAATGCTGTTTTCGTAAGGGATACGTACAAGATGTTTTTATGTCGTAATAGAATATAAAATAAAGTATGTGTATGTATTATTCACCTGTTTTAAGGCTTATGATATTATACACTGCCACAATGCAATCAAAATAAAAAATATATCGTTATACGTACTTGTTGTTTTCATTTCTGCTGCAACATGATTTGGATCTTTCTGATCCCAGAAGGCATTTTTCGCGAAAACTGCGCTAATTAATTGCTGAACATCCATTATAAGTTGTTGCGATGAGAGCGACGAAAACAAATCTGTTTGAAATCGTTGCTATGGTCGCGCTGTTCGGCGCCCGACTATGTGTCCTCACACTTGTTTACATTCATTTGTTTTCGCCGCTTTACTCTCCGCTTTGCTCGACTTTGTGCTCTTCGCTCCACTATGTACAAATATATGTACGTACGTACCCTTAGAAACTGAACATGGCGGCGTAGTTTTTAATACCAAAGTACGTTGGCTTAGTATAGGTGTAATGCTAAAAAAGTATACAATTTAAAAAGCGAAATACAGTTGTTCTTGTATATGAAAGGGTACGCCTTTCCTAATTTTGGTGATAAAGAATGAATGTGCGATTTTAGGTTTCTTATCGACATGACTCAGCATCTCAATGATTTTAATGTGGAACTTCAAGGCAAAGGACAGGTTAAAATTGTGGAAGAATGTTTTGCAGAATAATATATCTCATTTTCCAAACTTAGAACAAGAAAACGTTACTACTTCTCAAAAATACGCACAATACATAGACATTTTAATCAACAAATTTCATTTACGATTCCAAATGTTGAAAGCTGTGAAGGCAGCGGTTTCCATGAAAATATTTTCTTCGCCACTTAATATCGATGTGGATACAGTTCCCGAAGACTTTCAAATGGAAATAATTGACATGCAGAATAATATCGAGAATTTTTATAAATCCTATGTGAGCCCTGAGAAATTTTTGCTACTGAACTGGGCTCAAAAAAAAACTTTTCAAACAAAAAAGTTATTAGAAAGACTAAGTTTAGGGCAATACAAAGAGATATTTGCATAAAAGTTGATAATAACGCGGATTATTAACTGCTTGTAAACCGATGACTTATTGCTCCAGATAATTATTTAACGGTCGCTTTTTGGGAATAACTTTTTTCGCATCGTTTTAAATAAACGAGGAAAATTGGAATTTCTTACACCAGATATGCTAGAAATTCCTCGTTAGTTTTAATTTGATTCCGTCCCCAAAGGGTACATGATGAAGTCTACGAGCTGACGGAGCATTCATTGTTAACATTTAACATCACGTGATCATAAAAATATGATCACGTGATATTTTTAGATCGTGTCCACCGGCCCTCCTTCCAGCTTTCTCGCCCTACACAGGGAACCCCTCAGAAATATTAGGACCGCGGTCTAAGAGCCTTAAAGGTTGGTTTTCATGGTTAAGGTCGCTATTTACAAGAGAAATAAGAAATACAGACATGACAGGCAAACTAAATGAAAACTTGTGATGTAAAACAGCCCGGTCTTAAAGGTAGTTGTATAATTGAAGCGACTATTTTTAAGATTGGGTCAGTTGTAGATCACAGTCCGTCCACAACATGGTAGAAAGTGAAGGAATCGAGAAGCAGACGTTTACCATTAATTATCGATCTATATTTGTAACTTCTTTTCTTAATAAAATAAAAATACGTATTTAACTGATTTCACTTGGTATTGTACTCTGTGCATTTGTTATGAAAGTCGATTTATATCTTTTTCCTAATTAAACAAAAATACCTATTTAACACGTGTCATATGGTATTGTATTCTCTGTGAATCGAATTAATTAAAGGTTGGCTTTGGTGGCTAAGATCTCCATTTAGAAGAGAAATGAGAAATACAGACATGACAGGCAAACTGAATGAAAATCTTGTGATATGAAGCAGACCTGTCTTAAGAGTAGTTGTAGAATTGAAGCGACTATTTTTAAGATTGGGTCAGTTGTAGATCACAATCAATCCACAACATGGTAGAAAATGAAGGAATCGAGAAGAAGACAGTTACCATAAATTATGGATCTCTATTTGTAATTTCGTTTCTTAATAAAATAAAAATATGTATTTAAGTGATTTCACTTGGTATTGTATTGTACCCTATGTGAATGGAATTAGTTGAAGTTTTCTAGAGAGAAAGATTTTCTAGATGCCTACAAGACCAAACCGGTAAATTTAAGGTATCATTAACAAAATTCAAAGTAGCCATTTCTTCACGGGATATGAAGCTCTTTCAAGAAAACCATATGTCATACGTTTGGAAGTAATGGAAAAGCATCAATAGAAAATTATACAGGGTGGTTAAAAAGATTTGGATGGCTAACTTGTGGTGAGACTGTTTCTAAACACCCTATTTGTTTCGAAATTCGAATTTGTTCCACAGAAAGCTGTAGCCGGCTAATATAAAGACATGGCCAAAAAATGAATAAAATTTAATACAGATTTTTGGAGTAATTTAAGAAAAACTCACGGAAAATATTATTTTTAAAGTCCTCTAGTGGCGAAACGAGGCAACTTTAGATATAGATAAGTTAACTTAAATCGACCTGGTTTGAGCCAAAGAAACTGTGGTCTTACGTTGTAGACGCATTTCGGAGACACTTGTATTATATGTAATGCAATGGCAACCACATTTGTATGAAAAGAAAACAGGTGTTGCAGATGTATGTAGACTTTTTTGAGTTGTAAATATGATTGTATTTTATGTTCCCCATAATTTGTAATGACTTGAATACTTTTGATATAAAATATTACAATAATATACACTTCTTAACATTTCTGTTAAAAAACTTCATTGAATTAAATTTCATGAATAGAGATATTATTATTTTCCATGGTGTATGTAGACGTTTTTGTATCACTGTATGCCAGACCTTATGTTCGGCATCTGATTGTTAGTCCGTTTTATTTTTGTCGGTAAAGAAGCTGTTATTTTCAACGAATACCTATGCAGATGTAACGCAGTGTGGACTGTACGTTGGCAAATAGAACGCATTTAATTTAAAGTGTAGTTGTTCGTTTTATTTTACTTATTATCACTTATTACGGTGTCAAACAAGTTAAAGAATCAACCTGCGGCGTCTATTCGCAAATGAAGGATAATATGCGGACATCCACTTTATTTATGGGTTTTGCGATGGAAATGCGAGAACAGCATCCAGGGAATACGCTAGAAGATTTCCTGCCGGAAGGTACCCTGATCCAAAGGTGTTTATTAAGGTTCATCGGCCTTTCCGAGAACATAAATTAACACTTAACGGACGGGTCGAATCTGTTCTGTCTAACCCAGTTTCCGGGCATTTTTCGAAAGTCATAACGTAAAAACGTAGATCTACGTGGCCCGTCCTAGGAAGTTAGAATGGAAAAACGTAAATCTACGGGGCCCGTCCGTTAAGTTTTAAAAACCCATCGGCATAATCGACCGCATGGCAAACATCAACAAGTCGCTTTAAATTTATTTGAAAATAACAACACCTTAAGTATTCAGAGGGCTATTGGAGAACTTTATGCCCAAAACATACGGGTTTTAAAAAGCAAAATTTTGCGCACGTTACATAAAGACCATAGAAAAGCTTTTCATTTTCCACCCATCCAAGATTTAAAACCGAGAGATGAACCTAAGAGGCTCAATTTCTATAGGTGGTTTTTAAATTCGGGGGAAGTGGAACAAGATTTTGCTAACAACATTTTATGGACGAATGAAGCAACATTTACAAGAAAAGGCGTGGTATATTACCACAATTTACGCGTATGGTCGCTCGAGAATCCCAAAAAAATAGGCGAAAAAAAATCCGAACGGAATTTAGCGTCAAAGTTTAAATGGGCGTCATCGGTGGTAATTTCTATGGACCCCATTTTCTACCCTCTCGTTTGAATTCCGAGTCATTTTTGCAAGAAATCATTTGTGTCAGCACCTAGAAGGCGTACCACTTAATTTAAAAGAGAGGTACTGGTTGCAAATGGATGCTGCACCATGCCATTACAGTGCTAATGGACAGGATGGGCAAATTTGGGCGTTATTATAGGCTATCTCAGAAACTATAAGAGATACAAACAAAGTATGTACCATGTTTCGATTTCTTTTTTCGAGAAAAACTCAATGGTGCAAACACCAACCATCTATCTTCTTTTGTTTTTGAGTTATAGCCAAAAAGTCAAATTTTGAGGTTTTCGAAAAATGCTCGTATTTCGTTTATTTTTGAAATTAGAGATAAGCGGGATAACTTGGATAACGCAGTTATGTTCGGAGCAGATCTTTTAATTGTTCGCCATGAATGTGAAGAAATCACATTCAAAATTCTAGATGTCGTTGACAATCACCTCCTAAAAGCTGTTGGGGTTTTCTTATTAAATATGGTTTAAATATATATTTCTTTAGTATGGTCGTTTAGAAATTCCCGAATCCGCTTCAATTTGGCGACTGGATACCGATGGATTGGCAATAATGGCTCCAATTACATCAATAGCGATGCTTTCAGCATTTTGAATGTTGTATTTTTTGATCTTGTTTTCTTAAAACACCCATAATTTATGAGATTTTTCTTCAATCAATTAAAAACAGCCTTAAGCGGTTGCCTTCGTTTTGGGTAGCAGTTGAAATATGTGCACACGCAGCATCAGCATTATTAATATTGAGAATAAAACATTCCAACAAGTTATATTTCTCAAAATTGCTGAATTCCATTTTTGTGCTTTACTTTTTTACTTTATTACAGTTGAATAATAAGAACACGAGCACTCTATCACCATTTTTGCATTAACTATTTTTGTTAAAAGAGAAATAAACACAGGTTGCTGTGGTAACTAAGTTGGTAGTTGTTATCCGCCTACTATGATCAATTTTTTTTTGAAAAATTCTTTGAATTAAAAATAACGCAGATTTTTCACAATTACACCATACGTGCGATATATCATTGAAAAGCTAAAAATATTCTCTCTTCAATAAAACCATAATAAAGTATGGTGTGTATTTAAAAAAATACAACTTTGTGTGTATTTCAAAAATTATCAAGTATATTTAAAATTTTTCAGCGTCAGTGTATTCTACTCAAAAAAGTGCCTGAGGAACGTATCAACCCCTTTTCAGTAGTTTCAAAAATAAACGAAATACGAGCATTTTTCGAAAACCTCAAAATTTGACTTTTTGGATATAATTCAAAAACAAAAGAAGATAGAGGGTTGGTGTTTGCGCCATTGAGTTTTTGTCGAAAAAAGAGACCGAGACATGGTTTCTGGGATAGCCTATTATTATAGGGAGTTATTACACCCAAATTTGCCCACCCTGTACGTAAGTGGTGCAAAGCAAATTTTCCATATCGATGGATACGTCTTATCTTCACTCTATAGGATATACAGGGTGTTTAAAAAATACGTTCGAATATTTGGCCCACTTATAGATCTTCATCAGTACAAACAAAAAAGTCAAAATAAACATAAGTCCAAAAATCAGCCGTTTCCTAATTACAGCCTGTTTTTCAAATTAAAAGAATTTACACTCAGTAGGAGTGATTCGCGTATTTATGAAGTCATCCATGGAAATAACAAAACAAATTTTGCTCGTTTCTGTTAGTGTAGTTGCCACATTTGTTGTAATTATTGTGTGTCCGTTATTGTCAGTGTTTATTGAAGTAGTTGTTGCTGTAACCCATTGTTGAAATTTTCGAATATGCCTTATACCAACGCAGAAATGGCAGACATGCATTTTATGTATGGCAAAGCCGATGGAAATGCTTGTGAGGCACGTCGCTTTTATGCCGAAGCATTCCCAAACCGGGTACTTCCGTGTGACAAACTTTTTACAAATTTACATCAACATTTATCCAACGATCCGTTGGATCGTTTAAATCAAGGAACGGTGATGGTGGTCGGCCTAGATCAGTTTGTACTCCCGACGCAGAACTTAACATTTTAAGACGAATAGAAGAAAATCCTGGTGCTAGTACTAGAAGACTCTCTACTGAAACAAATACATATTAATTTTTCCCTAATTTGGAGAATTTTACGGGAGCAGCAATTGCACCCATACCATATTCAAAGGGTACAGGCTCTAGCTGTGCCCGATTATGCCGCACGACTGGTGTTTTGTCAAAGCATGTTGACAAAAGTCGCGGAGAACCCAAATTTTGTTACGAAAATTTTATTTACAGACGAAGCTGGTTTCACGAGAAATGGCATTTTAAATTTTCATAATAGCCATGTTTGGGCCGACGAAAATCCGCATGCCTTTGTTGAATCGAATCATCAACACCGATTTGCAATCAACGTTTGGCTGTTGTGGTGTGTTAGGAGACCATCTGATAGGACCTTGTTTCCCGCCTAACCGTTTGACTAGTCAATTGTACCTTGACTTTTTGCGGAATACATTACCACTGCTGTTAGAAGATGTGCCCCTCAACCACAGAATTAATATGTGGTTGATGCACGATGGAGCTCCTGTGCATTACGGAGTCTTGGTCAGAAATTATCTAAACGAAAATTACAATGGCAGGTGGATAGGGCGAGGAGGTCCAATTGCATGGCCCCCTAGATCTCCCGACCTCACTCCACTCGATTTTTGCATTTGGGGCTATTTAAAGACATTAGTTTATTCAAGTCCTGTGAATAATTTAGATGAGTTGCGAGAACGAATTGAACATGCCTGCCAGACTGTTCGTATAAATCCGGGACTCTTTGAGAGAGTGCGGCGTTCACTTTTACGGAGATGTGAAATGTGTATACAAATGGAAGGAGGACATTTTGAACATCTTCTTTAAGAATCATTAATTTGTAATAATTAAAATGTATTTATACTGATATTTGAGTGTAAATTATTTTAATTTGAAAAACAGGTTGTAATTAGGAAACGGCTGATTTTTGGACTTATGTTTATTTTGACTTTTTTGTTTGTACTGATGAGATCTATAAGTGGGCCAAATATTCGAACGTATTTTTTAAACACCCTGTATTTATTTATCACTTTTAAGTAAAATATTTATTTATCATGACTATTTTTCCTTTGGTTGGCAATCCTTCTACCACTGCCATTTTCATAAACATGACTCTATCTCCTCGATAAAGTGAAAAGAGTGATGATTGAAGTTATTGACGAAAGAGGTGACGTTTGTATTAAAAATTAATGTCAGCCCTTTTCGTCAAGGACTTTAATTGTTTCACATCTCTTGCTTTATACTCTTGAGATATCAAAAAAAAATGGACACTGAGAATACCGTCTTTATTATGCAGAGTACTTCAACGTTAAACGGAGTTACTCACCAGGGGCTTTAGTATCATTTTTGATATTTTTAATATTTTTGAACATTTTTAACATTTTTGTTATGATAAAACTTTTAAGTATTGTTTGCTATTACCTGAAAGTAAAACTAGATGGCGTGTTCATCGCTTCTTACCCATAAGCCCTGGCGATGGATGTCAAAAAATGTCAGTCGCATAAAAAGAACAGAACAAAGACCTGTTAGATTTAGTTAGTTTATTCCGTTTTTGTAACTACGCCCTTAACAAAATACAAACTAGTAAATACAACAAGTGCTTGTTTTACTTGAGGCCAACCTTAACATTTTTACATTTCCTGTCACTTTTAATATTTTTACTAATTTTTAATATTTTTGACACTTTTTACCATTTTTGCCATTTCCTCTCATTTTTGACAATTTTTAATATTTTCAGGAAAAGTTTGATGTGATCCACTTTTTCACCACTGTGTATTAAGATGTGGAATGAAATGTATTTTTCAACAAATATCTGACTTATTGGTTTTATAGTCCTTACATGTTTCGGCCTAAGGCCATAATCAGAGGTATTTTGTCTAAAGGTGGCTACACACTAGAGCGACGCTGCACTGCGCAAGCCGATAAAATACTGTGTCAAGCATTTTGTATGGTAAAAGTCGCAATAGAGCGGCACTACCAGTGTTACGTTGCATGTTTGAATTGACGCATAAGATGAGAGGGAACGTCGCGTAGTGCAGTGTCGCTGTAGCGTGTAGTCACCTTTATTTGAAAACTTGATTGACGTTAATAAAATACATAGATAGAATTAAAAGGTGTTATAAGTGTCCAAATGCACAAGATATTTTTTTATTGCGAAACACTTTCAAACAAAATATTATTTTGTTGCTTTCTTAACTACTTGCGGTGGCTGGACGTTCACTGTACGTCGAGATGCTATTGTTACCAGTACGCCAGCGACGTGCTGCGCACGCCGTCAGGCGATTGTTACCCGAACGTATTTCCGCCTAGTTTTGTTCAATATATGCAATATATTAATCGTATTTTACGTTTTTCATATCGTTTTAAACCCAAAATGATACGAAAACGTTAATAATTATGAAAATATTGCACATTTTCCGCGTCGCACCTGTGCGAGTTTTGACATTTTGAATTAGTGGTTAGTAAGACCACTTCGTTGCCTAGAAACGAAAAGTATGAATCCAGGGGGGTATTATCGTAAAAGGTGTGAGTGTAAAGTATTTTTATAATGTAAAGAAAAGGAGCAAAATAATATTCCTTATAAAATTTCGGTAAATGTTCGCGTTTAAAACGATTTAAATGTCGGTGTTTAGGTTGGATCTAGCTGTTGTACAGATATTGCGGCACGGAGGGCCGTTAGTTGGTGCTTATTTGTTAGTGTGATTGTTGAAAGAGAACGGTCCTCAGTATGTCACTCTTTGATCTTGACTTCGATGGTTGAGGGTTTGGTTGTATTGAGGAGGCTGCGTAGTTGTTGAGAAAAATGTAACGTGGTGTTTGGGATCTGGTTTGGGACGGGCTAGAGTACCATTGTTGCAGAAGAGCGGCCCTAGGGGCGCTAGTATGTCACTATTTGACCTGGACTTTGGCGGTTGAGGGTTTGGTTGTGTTGAGAGTGGTTACATAGTTGAAAAATTGTAGGTGGTGTTTACATTACCATTACTAGAGAAAAGCGGCCCGTAGGGCCTCTAGTATTTGACTATTTGACCTGGACTTCGGTGGTTGGGTTGGTTTGGTTGTGTTGAGGAGGGCTGCATGGTTATTGAAAAAATGCAGGTGGTACTTAGGATCTGGTGTGGGATGGGCTAGATTACCATTGTTGTAGAAGAGCGGTCCGTAGGGACGCTAGTATGTCATTATTTGACTTGGACTTCGGTGGTTGAGAGTTGGGTTGTGTCGAAGGACACTGACATATTGAATTAGAAGCTAGGCTTCTGATGCATTGCCATCAGCAAGTCCATAAATGTAGTGCATGTCGGTTATCTCGGCATTCGTATAGCGATTCATGATAAGGAAATTCAACAAACTTGACACGTAAAAAAATATTAATCAAATGTCATTCAATATGTCAGTGAATAAAACAGGACTGTTTCAAAATATGCAAACTTTTACTGCTTTTTTTAATTAAACTTCAACACGCTGTAGATCGTTAACGAAGCGTTTCCAGACTATGTTTATTATAAACTTTTTTGTATAAAATGACCTAAATAATCACATTAACATTAACATTTAGCAATTTACCCTACATCGGCATTTTGATAGAAAATGCTAGAGGACAAGTTAATAATGTTGTAAATACCTCGTACTAGCCAAAAATTGGAATAGATATAGGTATCTTCTCTAGGTAAATAATCGATTTTTTGTAGAATTATTTCTAATAATTTTTTACCTAAAGTTTCTAATAAGGCTTAGAAAGAGGACCTAAACGGGAACATTCTTTATCTGTAGCTATTTCTGATATTATGAACCGTTTAGGAGAAAAAATGATTTTCTTTAAAAAATTAGTTTTTGGTCAGAAACGGAAAGTGAGGTTTTACATAGGTTGTGACCCTCTACAAATGTACCGATTTTGAAAAGAATCGGCGTGTTCGGGTTCAGCATGTTCTCTTGTATATCTTTTTTTCTTTAACTTAAAGTCAAATTTGTAAAAGATTGAATAATTTTTACTATTGTGTTGGAATGGCTTCGTAGAGTGTATGATATAAAACTTTGAACTTTAAAACATTTCATCACACGTATGGTCCGTTTAACATATGTCATGGCTTTTACCATGGTTTCTGCTTGGTGTACTATAACCCGAAATGGAGCTGCATCATGAAGAGAAAAATGGAAGATTTCTCGGCAATGTTACAGAAAGGATGCTTATTTTTTTATCTTTGTCTTCACGGTGCAGTCCATTTCGCGCTATGGTACTTGTGCAGGTGTAAATTGCGGAGTGAGTAGAAATGGTGGAATTTTTAACTGTACACATAGTGCTAAAATATCTCTTAATAGAAATTCTTTAAAAACAAATTTCGCAGCTGATATGTTTTTCTGCAAAGTGTTTAATAACGAAGGTGATAAACCTATAAGCACCCATTCTTAATAAGAAAATATTTATATTTTTATCAAATTTATACTTGTTATACCAGACAAGGCCGTAAGGTATTCTGAGGAAAATAAAATTCCATTTTTAAGATTTGGTGGCCCAAATCGAATTAATTACCATATTATAAACTTTGTAAGTTTATGTTTAACAAATACACGTTTTGGGGTAATGTTTACGTGAACTTGTTTCTACTCTTACGGCGTTAAAAAAATTATGTAATTTATCAATCTTGGCTAAGTTATAGAAAACGGTATTTTACACTTCTGTGGCCACTTGTCGTACCTTATATGTATATTTCTTTAACTACTCTGAAAATATGATTTTCTCGCCGCTTATAAACCAAATGAATCTAGAAAAAGCTTGTTTGGATACAGGTAACTAACCTAAGTCTATTTTGACATCACACTAATGGGACATGTTGCGAAATATTGCAAAATATACCGTAAGAATTTGCAGTATTGTTCATTTATTTTTCAAAACATCAAGAAGTGATAAATAGAAAAAAATATTGGTTAAATGTTTTCCTATGTCTGCACGAAGTCCGTTTAAGTGTTGTGCTTAATAACCTTAATTATTAGCAATAATTGCTAAAATATCTCTTCGTACAGACAGATTCTTTGATTATCGGAAAACTTTCGCTAGAACAATTTTTTGATGCCCCATACGATTATAACGTATTATTGGAAAAACTTTGTCGGGCCTGAGAGTGCAGCCTTGACTTTATATGTTCCCATGTACTATATACAGGGTTAGTATAAAGTCCCGGAACGGTCGAATAATTTTGTTGTTTGAGAAGTATCAATGTTGAAATTCTACCTGATTATATAATTAAGTGCGACGCATTTAATAATAACAGTTTCATTTTTCTCTCGTTTCCGGTTTTACAGGAAATGCGTCCAACTTTGTTTTCTTAAATGTCATGTATAGTATATTCGTGCATTTTTGAATGCGGAATAAAAAACTACGTTCAAAAATACCAAAATTTTTTATTCTATCGATAAAAACGCATAATAAGACCTAAATTAAAAAGAACAGTTTAAAGCAAAATCAAGCAGACATGTCACTTTACTGAAATATCATACTGCTGTCATAGCTTATTATTATTTCCTGCGATTTCATGTTTATTATTTCCTGCACGCTCTGTCGGTCGCAGAAGAACGATTGAATGGCCAGCCCGTTTACCAGACTTTTATCCCTACTGCATTTCTTTTTATGGTGTCATTTGAAATGCTAAGTAAATAAAACTCAGCCAAATAATTTAGACAAATTACAGCAACAAAAATTTGAGGAAATCCATCGCGTTACACCACAAATAATACAAAATTAATTAAGTTGTTGACCGATTACGTCGGTGTCAAACGGTAAACGGGTCGCATTTTGAACATTTATAACTTAAAGTTAATCGTTTACAATTTATAATTTTAGTTAATTTTTTAATAATTGCGTTTCATTCAATAAAAATAAACATATCACTGTCCTTGTAATAAGTGTTATGACTTATATCGTACCAGTTATCAACTTTCTTGCTTGAACAGTGATTGAAAAATATGGTTTTAAACAACAGGTTGAAAATTGTCAAAAAGATCTTCAAATCAAAATAACTCGAAAACGAAGAATGATAAGTACCAACAACCCTTATCAAAGATTACTTATTTTTGTACATACAATTAAAATACGTAAAAAAATTATACCATTCCATTTAAAATAACGAAGTTGTAACCTACTTCCGGTCGACCGGAAGTAGCAGCCATCTTGAAAATATTTTAAATCGAAAGATCCGGATGAACAACCCCTACTGACAAAATCTCAAAAATGTGCTAATAGTGGAACCTAATAAAGTTCTAACGAACCAGTTGCGTGAGAAACCCTGTATAATGTTAAGGCGCACTGTTGAGCGGTTCGCTAATAAATCATTTCTTAATATCGCTATTCAAAGTTAAGCCATTTATATGTATATTGGCAATGTGTGGAGAGTAAACGTACCACCTATTAACTTTCTTGCTTGAACAGTGACTGAGAAATGTGGTTTTAAACAACAGATTGAAAATTGTAAAAAAAAATCTTAAAATCAAAATAACTCAAAAACGAAGAACAATAAATACCAACAACCCTTATTAAAGTCTCCTTATTTTTACATGTAGAATTAAAATACGCAATAAAAATTATACCATTCCGTTTAAAATAACGAAGTTGTGTCCTATTTCCGGTCGACCGGAAGTGGCAGCCATCTTGAAAATATTTTAAATCGAAAGATCAGGATGAACAACCCCTACTGGCAAAATCTCAATAATCTACTAACAGTGGAACCCAATAAGGTTCTAACGAACCAGTTGCGTGAGAAACCCTGTATATTACACCGTTGTATACAATATAACTTTTTGGCTTAATTTAAACGTAATTTATAGACCTGCTGAATAGGAAGAAAAAATTTTCAAACAAATGTTGACATCAATTTTTTTTTATTTTAAAAATGACTGTACAAATTTCACGTGACGAAGTTTTTCATTTATGGCGCACGAAATCAAAAAATGAAAAGATTCATGCAATTGTGGATTACGTACAACAGCAACAACAGCGAGACTTATCTCAGTTAGAACGTACTGTTTTATCAAACATTGAGGTGACAGAAGTATTTGTCAGAAATTTCAACAGAGGTGGGATACAGCGGTCCATAATTTAAAAAGATTTTTTGGTTCTAACAAGTTGTGGCTTCAGAAACATTTACGACTATTAATAATGAAATTCTGCCGGGTACTTTAGTTGATGCGTCAACTAAAACGCCTGGATGACCTAAAAAACGTTTTGATACCAGTAGCTCTAGGAGTCAAAAAAGGAAAATGAAAATACATATTGAAACAACTAGTAAATGAATTACAGGTGGCTAGTGAGTTAGCGCTACGAAAAGCTGGTAAGCGCGATTCAGCGACAATGGTAAAGGAACCCTCTACTGCTTCTCCAAGGAAGGGTATAAGTATAAAATAAGTGCGAAAAACCGTTTCGCAGGAATCGAAACGTCTATTTGCAAATCAAGCACTTGCACTAATGGTAGATGCAAAACTGTCGACCCATCAATACAACATAATTCGATACCAAGTTGAGGGTTTTACTACAAAATTATATCCAGCTTATTGTAAAATTAAGGTTGCTAAACAGTGTGATATCCCCTTGAAATTAAGATAACGAAAAATTCTGCACATATAAACTTGCAGAGCTGAATTGACTATACTGTAACCTGGTTATGTGAAGTTCAAAAAGAAGTCTTTAAAATAGGCGACAATGAAGTATGTTGTCTACGTATTATAATAAAATGGGGCTGTGACGGTTAAGAACAGCGGAAGTATCGACAAAAATTTGCTGAAGTCGAATATACCGACGAAAGTTTATTTAGCATCTCCTTGGTGCTAATATAGATTTATAGTGAAGGCGATTCTAAAAAAAATTATCCGGCAAAACCCCGCACCCTCCACAATATTGTCGCCCTACACAGTTAATTTATGCCAAAGAAACCGTATAAACGATTACTTTTATGTATGATTGATGGTAAAGTTTGTAATGCTATATCGTCGTGTGTACCAACGCAAAAATGTTACTTATGTGGAGCAAAGTCTAATGAAATGAACAATCCAGATGTGATTTCACATAAAGAAGTTAATCAAAGATATTTGGCATTTGGATTGTCGCCTTTGCATTCATGGATACGTTTCTTCGAGTGTCTGTTACACATTTCCTATAGGCTTGAGCTAAAAGTATGGCAAGTACGAGGAGCAGAAAATAAAAGAAAAGTAGGTGAAAGGAAAAAGTTGATACAAGATAAGTTCAAGACCGAACTTGGTTTGTTAGTGGACATGCCTAAGCAACAAAGTGATAACACCAATGACGGAAGTACAGCTTGTTTATTCTTCAAAAATGTAGAAAAAACGGCTGAAATAACCGGGGTTAATTTGGAGGTAATAAAACGCTTTTGCATTATATTAGAATGTTTAAATTCTGGATTTCCAATAAATGTAAAAAAATTGATTTGTACGCCGAACAAAAACGAAAACTATACCTGAAAGAATATTCATGGTACCTAATGCACGTAAGCGTACATAAAATACTTTGGCATGGAAAGGATATAATTGCCACCAGTATCTTGCCTATAGGTCAATTATCCGAAGAGGCTCAGAAGGCTAGAAAAAAGGATAATAGAAAATATAGGGAATTATACACCAGAAAAACCTCAAGAATAGGTACTAATACGGATCTACTACATAGACTATTAATTAAAAGACTAAACATGCGAGCATTTCCTTGAAAGTTTTGGAATTATTAGAAGAAACAAGTATTGAAATGGAAATATTCAACGAAAAAGAATTCGATTAAAACAAAAGTTACTGGAAAATTCTTAAATGTATTTCATTTTTTGTTAAAATTTAATTATAAGCTTCATTAATTTAATTCAGTTTTTTCTTTGTACTTTTCAGCTAATCTTACATTAAAGTAAGATTATATATACATTATCTATAATGAAAATGAGTTTTGCAGGTTCAACGTGGAGGTAAATTCAATTTATCAATGCAGTTTCTTTGGATCAAAAGTTATATTTTACCTTTAGGCCAGTGAAACTTCAAAAAATATTTATAAGTTAACCAACACAACAAAAATTAATATCGTGTAAAAACTAACTAATTCCGGCATAACTTGAACTCACAGATGCCAGAGAATATTTTCAGAATGTGTAGTTTGGCACCCAGTAAATCTATGTTGAAATAAAATTTCAAATTTCTCGTACTTATAATTTTCGAGATATTTTGAACTGTCTACTTCGGCAGGATACCTGTGTACACAAATTCGGTTATTTGCATATGAAAGACATAAAAAATGTGAACGATCCAAAAAGCATCATATTGAATTGAAAGAAAGTTGCGTTGTTATGTTTTTTAATTATCCCATAATAGAATTTAAAGTTTTCAAAAAGACAATTTAATAATACATTTCCGGCAACACCGGAAGTGGTACATAATTACACCTATTATCGAAATATGGGCTCTGATGACCGGTAAAACATTGAATTAAATTGTTCGTACTTGTTGTTCTCATATTATTAATTTTGTCCAGGTAGAATTCGACCTATCCAACGAGAACTGTCGTAAGTCAAAAATGGTGATTTTGAAAAATTTGAAAAGAAAACAGAATTAATTGCTATTCTTCTATCGTGAATCCTTTCGGAATCCTCTATATAAGATATCTATAGCAACCAAGTAGGAAATTTTTACGTAGAAAATTTTATTTCTTAAAATGCAATCTGTGGAAAACCTTTAAACGCTTATATCTCACTCAGTTCTATCAAATATGACTTATGAATAGTCTTCGTTGCATAAGTCGAATTGTAATTCGTCACACTGTGCGTTGTTTTAAATAAGCGAGAAAAATTGGAATTTCTTACAGTAAAAATATTGGAAATTTTTCCTTACATTTTATTTGGCTCCGGTCCCAAAGGGCACATGGTGAGATCTACTAGCTGACGGAGCGTTCATTATTTACATTTTGTTTTTTGAGGGTATGAAAAATGTAGTAAATAAAAATAATGGTAATAGATAAGTGATATAAAATGTACTCAATTTAATTACAACAGATTTTTGAAATAAAGCAATGCCCATTCAAATAGTTTGCTTTAAAATTTTGGTAGCAACTGACTATGGAAAAATTTATTTAATTTCGTTTTCAAAATCTAAGATAATCACCTTTACTGTCCTTTTCAATTATTTCGATATGGAGTGTAAAATATTTTGTTTTTTCGTTATTTGAAGTTGATCTTGTACCTGGTGGTAGTAATTATGTCTTTTCATCAGTTTTAATAGGTTACTTCTTCAGCATGGTAATTTTTTTAGCTTTTATGCCGTCTTAACTTAACCCTCCCAAGTGGTACTGTATTCTGTGTGAATCGAGTTAAACAAAGGCTGCTTTTCATTACTAAGGTCACTATTTAGAAGAGAAATAAGAAATGCAGGCATGACAAGCAAACTGTATGAGAATCTTGTGATATGAAACAGATCCATCTTAAAGGTAGTTGTAGAATTTAAGTAACTATTTTTAAGATTGGGTCAGTTGTAGATCACAGTCAGTCCACAACTTGATAGAAAATGAATGAATCGAGAAGAAGACGTTTACCATTATAATTATCAGTTTCTATTTGTAATTTCTTTTCCTAATGAAATAAAATTACTCATTTAACTGGTTTCGCTTGGTATTGTACTCTCTGTGAATGGAGTTAATTAAAGGTCGTTCTACGTGGTTGTGGTCTCTATTTAAAAGAGGAATAAGACATATAACCGTAACAGGCAAACTGAACGAAAGTATTATGATATGGACCGCTTATTTTGAAAGTAGTGTAAGTCTGTTTTAATCTGTTAATTAAAAAATGTAGGCAAATTATATAAAGTCTGGCAATATTTCTATTCGTTTATCAATATTTAATTTGATTATATAGATTTGTTTTAGGCGAATTAGACTACCATAATACATATTTCTGGGTTGTAAATGGAGTTACACCACTTTCAAAATTAGACAGTTGTAAAAATGGTTTGATTTCAATTTTGAAGAATTAAATATCACTTAAAACATACTTCATTTTAATTCAACGTTGTTTACAAATACGCATGATAAGACATAAAATTTAATTTTAGATGCTAATTACATTGTCAAAATTATAAGATACTGATAGTATTTACTTATGCTCTGCATGTGGCAGTGTTTAAAAATATGCATGATGCATCGGAGGTATGTAAGGTAATAACTGCTTGATGTCTTCATATCTTTCGTAAGTAATAGGCCTTGCAGTTTGGTAGAAAGGCGTCAGGGCGATTTTTTTAAATTTTAGTGGTCTTCCAGGACGTGTAGGTAATAAATTTATAGTTTTAAGTTCAGTGCCCTTCATCGATGTTTTATATAAAATAGTGTATGCTGTGCTTTTGAGAAACCTCAATCAACATATTTGCAACCAATTGATCTGTTCGCCATTCTCTCGTTTCATTTTATGTAAAATGAATTTGTCATGTTTTCTACATTGTGTTATTACATCATAATAATCCTGTGGTGTGTACTGAAAATTCTTTTCTTTTAAAGTTATTCATTTTAAAGAAAAATAGAATAAGTATCCCAAATTAGCAACTTTTGACACGTAATATAAAACAAATGTAACCATTGTCAATTGGACTTATATCACTTTCATAATCGATGATTATGTAATTTCATTTACCGACCGATTTTAAGTTGTACAAAACATGGGAATTTTTTAAGAAATTAAATATCAACTTATCATACATAAAAAATTTGCATTAAATTAAGCATGAATTACGTGATATCTAATTTTCTTCAAAAATGGATTTACACCACTTTCAAAATAAACGGTCCATATGTAACTTACTGATTTTAAAGATACTTGTGTAATTGCAGTAACTAGTTTTAAGATTGGGTGAGTTGTAGATCACAAAGAAGAAGAGAGCGTTTCAATGACGATTTATAACTTTTTCCTAATTAAATAAAAATACGTATTTAACATGTGTCATTTATTATTGTATTCTCTGTGAAATGTCTCTGTGAAATTTAAATGTCGGTTTTCGTGGTTAATGTTTTATGTCGTTATATTGTTGATGAGAGTTATTCTTAAACCCTAAATTTTGATGAACACGCGTTTCGAAAGCTAAAGCCGTGACTAGTAATCCCTCTAGCGCGACAACGAAATCCTCAAATAAACATCCAGAAAATCCTATTCCATCTACGAGTTCTAATATCGACTTACAAGGAGACCTTACGACTTGCCCCTCACCGATTTTAATGAAAGTGGTACCAATCGATAGATATTGGTACAGAGTACAAATGTATAAAATATTAGGACGCAATACTCAGCGGTTCGCAAGAAAATTGGTGTTAAAGTTTGCGAATAGCGTATGTCAGTGATAAGTCAAGCCCTTTAAGCCCCGCCCATAATTGTAGTAAACATGTATAGGCTTCCACATACGAGGTTCGAATTCTGAATAATACTTTTTTTATTTCCATTTTTATTTTTAATGCAACATTTCATTGAAATTTATGTCGGTAAATTGGCTGGTAACACGTAACGATCGGCAAAACAATCATACGCCCAAGAGTCAATCAATTTATACTTATCGATAATCGTTCTTCCTTTTCTGACATGTTCTTCTCATCTCTTTAATTCTCTTACGCTTTTTAAGCGTGAACATCCTTTCTTCTGAAGAGTTTGCAAAGACCAATAGGGATGTCCTTTAGCGCGATTCACAACTTTTAACTTGTAATAAAAGGGAATATTATAATCATCCTGTACTTATTTTACCGGTAGTTCCGGACATCAATTTGCGTCAAACAGAAACACGAATTCGGAAGCACATTTTTCGTCAGTTTAGTCCGTGAGTATTAAGTCATCCGTACTTACAAATGTTGTCTTTGTCAAGATGTCGAGAGCAATATTTCTTCGCCAATTTACAGAGTTTCTTTTGAAATTTCCACGGTTGGTTCCACAGTCACAAGATCACTTTTCATTAGCAGTTTCTCAAAATGCAACTATGTATCACTCAAGAGTAACGTTGATTTGCTAGTTTGAATCATTATCAGTATAATCATAATATCGATCCCTAGTGTATACCGTGTGTCCGTAAAGTAGGGGATATAGGCTATATAATCGTTATAAAGGGTTTATGAAAAAATCGCTGAAACGGGTCTAAAGATTTACATTTTTTGCAATTTTTTGATAAAAATTTTAATTTTCTTCCGCCATTTTTAAATGAGTTATGACGTCATCGATATTTTTTTTAAATGGCAACCCCCCATTTGTATTACGGAATATGAAAGAAGATTTTTTTCTAAGTTCAGTACAGTCAATGTTAATATCGGTTACATAAGAAAATTTTCGAGAAAAATTACTTTAAAGTTTAATTAGTTCGAATTTATTATCCATGATTATTTGCCATGATTAATTATGGTAAGCAATTGTTTTAATTTCTTAAGTGTCAAAAATTAATTTCGTGAAAATTGTTGTTCCCTAAAGTAATTATTTAAATTATTTTTACGTCGTTCTTGTGTTAATTGTTGTTTATTAGTTTATCGTTTATTGTTTGTATTTGGTTCTGCTGTTCACTTATTAAAATAGTTAATTTGTCCGAACGAGAAAGAATAGAAATTCTTTGTATGATTGGAGTTGGAGATCGAAGTCGTACTCAACAGGAAGTAGTTGATCTCTTCAATGCAACTTATCCTGATCGCCAACCTATTAGCCAAAGTATGGTAAGCCGAATTTTCACGAAATTTAAAAATCATGGTCATGTAAGAGATCATGCGAAATCTGACCGACCAAATGTTTCGGAGAACGACCAACAAAACGTGCTTCTGGCTGTACAGGAAAACCCTTATATTTCTTTAAGGGATATTGAGTCAAATTTGGCCACTAGTAAATCAACTGCTCACAAAATATTAAAATCCGCAAAATATCATCCTTATAAAGTAAGTCTCATTCATGAGCTTAATGAAGATGATTTTGATAGAAGGGCGCAATTTTGTGAGCAGACTTTGTTCAAAATATAATTTTTTCGGACGAGGCAACATTTACGTTGAGTGGACAAGTAAACAGACAAAACTGTCGGTATTGGGCTAGTGAAAATCCACATTGGTCAAGAGAGGCGCACACCCAATATCCGCAAAAGATAAATGTCTGGTGTGGAATGGTACGTGATATTATCCTGGGCCCCTATTTTTTTGATAGAGCGATGGGAGGAGAAATTTATTTAAATTTTTTACAAAACGAAGTCATACCTTCCATAAGGGCCAGATTTCCTGATTATGGTGATCTAACTCAATTTCAAAGCACGCTGTTTTATCAACAAGATGGCGCTCCACCACATTATGCCGCACCTGATCGAGCTTACTTGAATCAAATGTTTCCCAATAGATGGATTGGGGGAAGAGGGCCAATTGAATGGCCTGCAAGATCCCCCCACCTAACTCCGCTGGACTTTTTCCTTTGGGGATATTTGAAAAGTAAAGTTTATATCAATCGACCAAATACACTGGATGAATTAGAAATTAGGATTCGAGAAGAAGTCCAGCGGATAACTCTTGATGTCTTAAGGAATTGCCAGCAAGAATTTAGAAATCGTTTAGGTTATTGTGTAGCAGTCCAGGGTGCACAATTTGAGCATTTAAATTAATTTAAATTATTAACTGTTTACTTAATTTATTAATTTTATTTGTTATTTAGTATTTAAATGATTTTTACCATGGCAACTGCTATTTTTATCATTTTAAGTAAATTGGAATTAATTAAACTTTAAAGTAATCTTTCTCGAAAATTTTCTTATGTAACCGATATTAATATTGACTGTACTGAACTTAGAAAAAAATCTTCTTTCATATTCCGTAATAAAAATGGGGGGTTGCCATTTAAAAAAATTATCGATGACGTTATAACTCATTTAAAAATGGCGGAAAAAAATTAACATCTTCATCAAAACATTACAAAAAATGTAAGTCTTTAGACCCGTTTCAGCAATTTTTCCATAAACCCTTTATAACGATTATATAGCCTATATCCTCTACTTTACGGACGCACGGTATGTAATATCATGTACCGGGTGGCCAACTAAGAATGATCACCGGCCATATCTCAATGACGGATCATCCTATTTTAATGAAACAAAAAACTTTACAAGGAAAGTGGCCATAAAAAATCGCTGGAAAATATTTTCAAGTTTCTTAAATGGCCGCTAGGGGGTGTAACCTAAATGACTGGACAGAAAATCACGATTTTTTTCATTTTCTTCGAAATTAAGGGGTATCGAAAATAAATTAATTTGAAAGACAAATGAATTTCGACTAACATGTATGAAGCACTTTTTGTCGTATCTCCAAAAATAAAGTGGTGGGGATGAGTTGAAAATGTTCATTTTCGATGGCCGATTACTCCGGTCATACTGAACAGAATTTAACAAACTTAATCTCGTTGGAAAGGGTTTTTCGTGGTCTACTAACGACTCCTTACGCTGTTTTGATATGAATATTCGTTTCGCCGCCAGAGGGCGATATCTAGAATTTTGACAAATATTATAGCTTTCCTCAAAAAATTTAAATGGAACGGTATGTTCATTTTTACACGATAAAATAAAGAATTAAAAGCTTAACATGACGCTGAAAACCCGAGCTCGCTATCTTGCTTTTAACGGTAAATACCAGCCAAGAAGCAAAAGCTATAGTTTTTACCCCTCATTTTAAAGGCATAACAAAACTACCCCGCGGAAAAAAACGAAACCGGTGTCGTTGGTAGCGCAATTTAACTCTGTATTATCAGTAGAAACTTCAAATTTTGTCTCCCACTCGTATAATAATTATGATAGGTTTAATAAAAAAAAGTACCCGGTTTTGGGCTCTCGGCGCAGTACCTCAATTTGGCGATTTTTTTACACGGGAATAGTTTGTCGAAAAAACTTGAAATTTCAACAAAACCTTGCCTAAAGTGTCCTAAACATGTTGGTAATTTTTATTGTTAATTTTTCTCTCGCGTGTTTAAATAACAACATATTATGTGAAGTAGCGATATCTCGATAAGTCGTTATCGTAGAAGTTTGAAACTGGCACCATTCTAACAATCATATTAAATTGAATCAAAACTTAATATGCGTTATAAACCTCGTATAAAAAAAACAAATGCGAAATAGTTTTCGTGGGTGTGATGAGCAAGGCGGGGGCGCAGGCGAAGTCGAACTGTCGGTCGGGTCGGCTAGCATAATTTGGTATCAAATATCAAGTAAGTTGTGGAAATCAGACGCTAAGAAGACGTATGTCAAACATACGTTAACAATGTAACATCGGTCAACTAGATCTTATAATGCTATAGTTTTTGCTTTTTGGCTAATATCTACCGTTAGAAGCAAGATAGCGAGCTCGGGTTTTCAGCGTCATGTTAAACTTTTAATTCTTTATTTTATCGTGTAAAAATAAACATACCGTTCCATTTAAATTTTTTGAGAAAAGCTATAATATTTGTCAAAATTCTAGATATCGCCCTCTGGCGGCGAAACGAATATTTATATCAAAACAGCGTAAGGAGTCGTTAGTAGACCACAAAAAAACTCTTTCGAACGAGATTACGTTTGTTAAATTCTGTTCAGTATGACCGGAGTAATCGGCCATCGAAAATGAACATTTTCAACTCATCCCCACCACTTTATTTTTGGAGATACGACAAAAAGTGTTTCATACAAGTTAGTCGAAATTCATTTATCTTTCAAATTAATTTATTTTCGATACCCCTCAATTTTGAAGAAAATGAAGAAAATCGTGATTTTCTGTTCAGTCATTTAGGTTACGCCCCCTAGCGGTCATTTAAGAAACTTCAAAATATTTTCCAGCGATTTTTTATGGCCACTTTCCTTATAAATTTTTTTGTTTCATTAAAATAGGATGATCCGTCATCGAGATATGGCCGGTGATCATTCTTAGTTGGCCACCCGGTACATAGATAATAAGTAAAGTTAGATGTAAGCAATATAATAAATTATTTTACATTACTTATATGCGTATTTTTATTATAAAACGTAATACCATTTTAAATGGTAAAGAAGAAATTGAAAAGAATGATTCTAATAAAAGTATTTTAAGTTTCCTGAACATAGAAGGAGAGAAATTAAAAAGTAGAATAATGAAAGAGTGTCCTTAATTGACTATATTTTGTAATATCAAAATATTATAAAAATAAAGTGAAATGTTGCATTAAAAATAAAAATGGAAATAGAAAAAAGGATTATTCAGAATTCGAACCTTCGTATGTGGAAGCCTATACATGTTTACTACGGTTATGGGCGGGGTTTAAAGGTCGTGACCTTATCATTGACTTACGCTATTCGCAAACTTTAACACCAATTTTCTTGTGAACTGCTGAGTATTGCGCCCTAATATTTTATACATTTGTATTATGTACCAATATCTATCGATTGGTACCACTTTCGTTAAAATCGGTGAGGGGCAAGTCGTAAGGTTTCCTTGTTAGTACATAACATGGCGACTCCTCCAGATAATTTTCATATAAACACTGCTCTAAAAGTAATACCAGATTTTGAGAGTAACAGGCAACATTTACAGAAATTTAGCACTTGCTGTGAAATTGTTAGCAACACCGCCACTTCTGCAGAGTCACAATTAATGTTCGTAAAAATAATAACTACGAAATTAAATGGACCCGCCTGCCACATTGTTAACCATAAAACTTTTCAAAATTGGTTAGATCTAAAAAAAAATCCCTTCAGGAGCAATTCTTGGAAACTCGCACCATTGCACAACTTCAATTGGAACTTTTAAATTGCAGGCAAGGTATAAATGAGAATTTTAGGAAATTTTACATCCAAAGTTGCTTCGTTTCACCGCTAGAGGGCGTTAAAAGTAATATTTTCCGTGAGTTTTTCTTAAATTGCTCGAAAAACCATCATTAAATTTTATTCATACCTTGACGGCGTTTTTATATTGACAGACTTCAGTTTTTTTGTGGAACAAATTAGAAATTTGAAATATACAGGGGTTTAGAAATACTCTTACCACAAGTTATCCATTCAAATCTTTTTAACCACTCCATATAATTTGCTATCAATTGTTTTTTCTGAATAGCAATGTTAATTTAGAAAATACTTTCTCTCTTACAAAATTTCCCTACAAGCCCAAATCGGTAAGTTAACATTAAGAAAGTTCAAGGTAGCAATTTCTTCACGGGATACAAAGATCTGTCAAGACAGCCACATGTTACAGGTATAGAAGCAGTTTATTACTTAAAATTTTCACCAGCAGTTGGGAACGTCATCAGGGTTTAGCTCTTTTAGTGCGTATTATACAGATTCTACTGTAGAACCGGAGAATATGAAGAAGAAATCATGCTCTTGTAAACTAGTCAGCCAGATCACTAAACCTATAACCTTGTGACATAGTTTAATCGCTATCATAAAACAAAAATGCAACGAAAAGAGCAGACTGTAAAAATGTTGCGCACTGTATTATTTTTGCCCTGATGATGATCACAAATCCTGGCAAAATTTTGAGCAATAAACTACTTCCAAACCTATAACATTTTGTTTTCTTCAAGGAGCTTCATATCTCGTGAAGAAATTACTACTTTGAACTTTGTTAATGTTAACTTAACATACAGATTTGGGCTTGCATGGAGTTAGAAAATGTTTTTTTTATGGCTAAACCGTTTGCCCTACTGAAATTTTATAGGAGAGAAAATAGTTTCTAAATGAATTTAGGTATTCAAGAAAAGTATTAATAGAAAATTATACAGGGTGGTTAAAAACATTTGGATGGCTAACTTGTGGTAAGAGTGTTTCTAAACACCCTATATGTTTCGAAATTCGAATTTGTTCCACAGAAAGCTGTAGCCAGCTAATATAAAAACATGGCCAAAAGATGAATAAAATTTATTGCAGATTTTTGGAGTAATTTAAGAAAAACTCACGGAAAATATTTTTAAAGTCCTCTAGTGACGAAGCGAAGCAAGTTTGGATACAGATAAGTTACCTTAAATCGACTCATTTTGAACCAAGGAATTGGTGCTCTTACGTTGTACACGCATTTCGGAGACACTCTGTATATGTAGAAAAGTTTACAACACGAAAATATAGAATTAAAGTACTTAATAAATTGCTTTTAGTTCAACACTTATGGCGTATTCGTTTGGTTGCACTGGTGCGCACCAGAATTTGACCTTGAGTACATAGTGGGTGCATACATCACATTAGCTTAGTACAAAAAAGTGACAGTTCAATAGAACACGCTATTATAGTCATTCACGAAAGTATTTATACTCACAAGGAGACCACAGGATGTATTCACCGATTTTGATGAAAGTGGTATCAATCGATCGGTATTATACTTCTAATAACTAGGAGGAGTGATTTGAATATTGCGCGCCAAAATAGTGAACTATTATTGGTTGCTCCGCAGTCAAGTTTACAAAGACAAAAAATTTGGTTTTTGTCGTTTATTGTTTTTAACGTTTGAGGTTAGGTGTTTTACCTAATTTGTCAACTTGTTTCTCGCTTTTTCGTTGTGCTCAAATGGTTGCGATCAAAAAATATTAAGTTCAAAAAATGTATGGTACGATGTCATCTGTTGAATATAATACGTCAACACAAGGAACGTCTTTTGGATAAATTTTGAACAATGTACCTATAGATAAACAGCCATAGAGATATTTGGTATGTTCTAGAATACTACACTCAAACGCTTGGTGTTTTGTTGGTTGCATAAATGTAACTGGTTTTAAGTTTAGAATTCAAATTTGCCGCTAAAAATATTTAGTGTATTTTTTAGTTACTTTTTCCTATGTAAATAGGGTTTTGACATTCACTCCTCCTAGTTATTAAATGAAGTATAGTATAAAATAGAAAGCTGTAAAATATTAGGGCGCACTATTTAGCGATTCGCGAGTGATTTTAGGTCGCAATTCAAGGCCACATCACTTATTTGTCAATGGTTATCCTCCTGCGGACCCCTCCTCTTGCTGACTCACCACGAATCACCTTCCACATGCGGAAGAAGGTAGTCCGAATCTCATGAAGTAACTACTTTTTATTTTTAATATAATCAAAATTTTTAATATTTCACTTTATTTCTTCCAATATGTTATTGTTATATGTTTTGAAAAGAAATAATTCAACACACTTTTTCGTTTTTACTTTGATTTTTAATTTTAATTAGTTAAAAAAAGAACTAGGGCGGTCATAGAGGGAGTGGCTAAAATTGCAATTTACTCGGGAATCCCTGAATATTGCGCCCTAATATTTTACAGACTTGTATTATGTACTAATACCTATGGATTGATACCACTTTCTTCCAAATCGGTGAATACAACATCTTGTGGTCTCCTTGTCAGTAGTGAATGAAAAAGTAGAATGTACAAAAAACAAATAACTGACGTCATCTATTCATCTCGGCCGGCCACACCATATGTTCTATTAGGGCGAAACTATCTGGCCAAATTAAGAAATAATTCGAAATATTATACCGTGGGAATTTTCAATATTGCAATTATTTTGCAAAATGTCAAAAAGTGGTAAATAGAAAAAACATTTGTTAAATATTTGTCTATGCCCACACGAAGACCGTTTAAAAATTATTTTTAATAATCTCTGTTATTAACAATAGTTGCTCAAATATCTCTTCGTTCGGGGCTAGATTTTTCAATATCAGGCAACTTTTGTTTAAAATTTTTTTTGATATCTCAAACGTTTACGGGGTATTATAAGAAAAACTTTGTCGGGATTGACACCGCAGCCTTAAGCCAGCTAGCTCCGCCCTAATTCAACATGTGGTGTGGCCGGCCGAGATGAATGGATGACGTCAGGCCACTTGTTTTTTGTTCGTTCACCTTTTTCGTACACTTATAAATACCATAAAGATTCCAAGTTCTGAAATTGCCGATTTTATTATTCGTATAAAATAGAATGTTCTAAAAGTGTCTATATTTTTAAACTAACAACAAGATTAGATGTTAGATGAACAATTTATTTTGTTAGTTGAAGAACTTTTAATTTTTATGATCTGCAATTCGATTTCATGAGATTTAGTAATTACTAAAATTTGCTTTTATCTTTGGTATAATCAACTATATAAAATGATTGTAACAAAATTTCCATTTATATTAGGTAATACTGATGATGTACTTTATGCGTCTTTCCCGAATTTCCACATAAAAATAAAATACGGACACCCTCAAAACTTTACACTATCTTCAAATTAATTTAGAGCAAAGTTACGTGATTTGAATGAGCATGCGCCCAATGTGGATAACCGGGTATGTATCTAGTAAGGCGTACTAACCACTTTGGATATATCCAAGCATGATGAAAGTGCAAATCAGACGCCAGGTTCTTCCCAGAACAAGTTTTACAAACATACACAAATAAGCACATGAGTTCTGAAAACAAATCTTATGCCTATTATTTACAAAAGGCGGCGCTTAAAGGTCCACCTTCTTGCCTCCGGACATCTCACCCCGATTCCCCTCAGAAACTTAATAACCGTGAGACTGCAGCCTTAGCAACCTCTCACACTTATCGGTTTTGGCCGTACGGCAAATAACCGTCCGGTTTTTAGCCGCAGACGGTCGGTAGTGAACTATTAATATAAATGCGTCCTTTCACACTGGACGGTAAACCATTTTTCCCGTACGGTCGGCCATGAGCAGCCGTCTCAACGACTGAAGTGGGCGGTCGCCGTGCGGTTTTTCTTTTGCAGTCATATAGGTGACTTTATAGATGCTTCCATACTAGACGACTTTAGCCGTGTCTAGTCGATCTCCAGAAAAATTTTAGGTTCGAAATTTAACATAACAAGGGAGCATACCGAACCCGAACTCACCCATTTTGCCCAAAAAATGTTCGAAGGGGTGAAGACGATCCCTAAAAATTGAGCAGTTTTTAGAAAAAAATTTTTTTTTCTCCTAAACGATTCATGATATCAAAAAAAATTTCAGGTAAAAAATGTCCCCGCTTAGGTCCTCTTGCTAACCTATTTTAAGAATTTCAAATTAAAAGTTATTATAAACAAATTCGATTATTTACGTCGGGAAGATATCTATCTATCTCAGGTTTTGGCTATTACTGGATATAATATCAACAAGATGTCCGGTGTCATTTTTCTTCAAATATCGTAGAAGGGTGAATTCAACCTCTTTGTGATCAAAAAATCACATATAAGAAAAAATCGTATCTCCAAAAATATAAATAATATTGAAAAATATGTACGATATTAATTGCTTCTAAATATGTTCTCTTTCCAACTTCGGCAATAAAAGTTAAGTTAATATTTATTACAAATAATTGTTATAAACAAATTCGATACATTTACCGGTTTATGTCAAAGGGATTGTACTGCAAGCAGTTTGTTGAGTTTACTTCATTATGTAGAAGTAGAACTGACAACCTTTTGTATTGAAAATCGAATCCACAATTATAAAAATTAGCTATTTCATGACATGCGTTCTCGGTTTTTTTAAAGTCGTTTAAATTAGATCGGTTTAAATTCGGATTTAAGGTAGTCCGAATAATTTATTATAAACAATTAAAAATGTATATTACAAATAACTATGTTTCAAAAATGTCCAACGTCGTTTCTTCTTCGATTGATGATATATACCCTTTACCGACGATTTCTTCTTCGATTTAATCTGCGACGGTGTAACAACCACAGCACTGCTATTTGCTTTTTATTCATAATAAAATGTTGCTACTGTTAGATACAGTACAGAGAGCGTGTTTACTTATTATTATTATATATTAGTGGACTATACTACTATACTACTATATATTAGTAGAAACTAAACTGATTAAAACGTAAAAACATAAAACCGTACGGTGAAATATCGTCAAGTGTGAAAGCAAATCATTCACGGTAAAAACCAAACGGTTATTTGCCGTACCATAAGTCGAGTGCCATAAGTCGGGTCAGTAAACTTTCGGATGCCCGTACTCCGAAAGTTTTCGTCGAAAAATATCGGGGTAAATACTGTCACGATCGGTGACCATTTTTGCGTAACATATCTAAAATTGAAAATCGTAGGTCTCGCGGTTTAGGAAATATCGTCAGTTAAATGAAAAAAAAAGACCGATTTTTGACCGCTCCGCGAAGAACGCAAAATTTGAGAATTCCCTTCTCGAACAGTGGCGCACCGAGAAATTTCCCCTAGGGGGGGGTTTTCACTAAAAATTTTCTTGGCTTATACTTTTAATGCAAATTTTTGCACAACCTAAAGTTAGGGTTGAGAACTGTACAAAACATTAAAATAAGAGGAAACGATTTATTTAAGAAAAAATACCTATAACTAGATAAATTATAATAAAATATATAAACGGCGTGGCTTTAGAGCTAACAGGTTTAATACATCCTTCTTTTCATTTATTGTCAGGTAAGAATGTATGAACATTAAAATTAAAAATTTATTTTTCGTCTGGGGGGTTTTAACCTCCAAACCCCCCCCCCTCCCGGGTGCGCCACTGTTCTCGAAAACTTTTGACACATTTTAGGTTTTTCACTGTTGCATCAAAAAGTTTCAACGACCGGCCCTTTAAAACCATTAATACAAAAGAAGTAAACAAAGTAATACGAGAAGTCGGCTGTACTTAAAATGCGATCAACCGATCTTTCGAACCATATAACAAAGCCCCGACGAATCTGATGTGATCTCAAAGCAGATAAACGCAATTGAGCATAAAATCTCGCTGAGCCGCTCCTCGCTTACGTATTTGAATATGGGCATTATTAACCTTCATTCTTATTAAAAATGAATTTTGTATGGCTTTAACTTTTTTATCCAAATCGTTCATTATCACACTAAAAATAGTGCCATAATATGTCTGAAATTATTTGCTGATAATTTTAATTAGATTATAAAAGAAAAATAAAACTTAACAATCCTTCTCTTTTCGATAATCTAGATTCTAGATAATCAAAAACTACAGAAAGAATGGTAAAACAAAATAATTCGTGTTTATAAGAAAATGTTTCGAATGTAGATTTCTGTTTTTAATTATTAATGAATCTCTAAATCTCTAAATTTCTAAATTTAAATTAATTGTTAATGAACACGCGACTAAGAAAGAAGATGTTCCGAAAGAGGTGCTGATTTTTAAGAACTTTTGAATTAGTGTAAATGGTTGTATTAAAATATGATTTAAAATAAAATATTGTATTTCTTACGTGACCTTTTTTCTTTATTACACGGAGCACGGATTGACGATGTAGACACGTTAATTTTCTGACAAAATAATAATTATAATAAAAAAAATGAATTTCGCTTCTCTTGGAAACTAATTACAAAAAGTACTTGATCGTTATACAGTTGATGGTACTCGGGCTGAACATTCCACCCACCAACAAAAATGTGAGCAAAAACATTTTTTTTAAGAATACATTATAAGTAAGTAATGGGGTGCTCCAGGAGGAGGAAACTTCCATTTTAACTTCGGTTTTCCACCAGTAGCTTGGGCTATTTGTTGAAGTCGATTATAGGCACCGACGAAATTGGTTCCTTGGTCGGATAGTATCATAGTGCATCGTCCACGGCGAGAAGTAAAGCGACGTAAGGCGGCAAGAAAAGCTTCTGTAGATAAATCTGAAACTAGTTCCAGGTGTATAGCTTTGGTAGATGTACAAACAAAGACACATATGTAAGATTTAACAGACCGAGCTCCACGATAACGACTGATTGTTGTATAAATAGGTCCCGCAAAATCCACTGCCACAATGGAGAAGGCCTTTACTTCAGATACGCGGAATTGTGGAAGATCAGCCATCCAGGGAGCATATGACCTTGGTTTGCATCGTTAACATCGGAAACATCTAGACACGATCCGATGAATGACACTCCGAGAAGCGATGATCCAATATTGTTGCATTACTCAAGCTTGCAAAGTACGTTGTCCAGGATGAAGATATTTCTTATGTACATCTTCTACAATCAACTCACTTACACGATTGTTTTTAGGTAATAACACAGGATGTTTATGGTCAAAAGGTATTTTTTTCGTGTTTTAAACGGCCACCCACCCTAATTAAACCATCTTTATCCAAAAAAGGAGCAAGTTTTCGAAAAGATTTCTCAGGGATTTTATTATTTTTGAGCGAAGTGAGTAGTAATGAAAAGTGTTGTGTTTGTACATGACGAAGAATCGTTACTAAAGCATTTTGAGTTTCCAGAGGAGATAATGGAATGATAGAATATTTTTTATTGTTTCGGCAATGACCAATGAATCTTTGGAGGTAAGCAATAATGCGTTGAATTTTTCGTAAAGACGAAAATTTATTTAAGAGGTCATCAACAAAGGATTTATTGTGATTTTCAGTAAAAAGGGCAAATTTAGATTGTTGTTCAAGTAGAACTGCTGGCGTTTCAGCTATAATTTCCTAGGCTGAAGGCCAAGTTTCTGGGAGATTAGGAAGCCACGAAGGACCTTTCCACCACAGATCGCACGACATCAATTGATCGGGAAAGAGACCTCTAGATCCGCAATCTGCGGGATTATCAGATGACGGCACATATCTCCAAGATGTGGATGGTAGAATTTCTTGTATGTAAGTGACACGATTGGCTACAAAGATTTTCCATTTACTTGGTGGAGAAGAGATCCAAGATAACGTCACTTGTGAATCAGTCCAAGCAGTTATTGAATCAAAGACAATTATAGAAGATAAAGTTTCCGTGATTGTTTGTAACAAGTCAGTAAGAAGAACTGCACCGCAAAGTTCAAGTCGAGGAATAGACAAAATTTCTAAAGGTGCAACTCGAGCTTTTGCACATAAAAAGGAAATTGTAGTATTTGTTTGAGTTTGACAACGTAAATACGCGACTGCGCAATACCCATGTTGGGAGGCATCACAAAAGAGATGAAGTTGAATTGAATTTGTATCGATTGGAATCATCAAACGAGGTAAGCTCCATGTAGATAAATGAATCAGATTATTCTTAAAGGTTTTTCAGCTTTCCGAAATAGCTAACGGAGGATTGTCATCCCAAGAAATTTTTAATTGCCAAAGTTTTTGTATAAATCGTTTAGCTTTAAGCGTGCAAGGTGTTAAAAAACCAAGGGGATCGTAGATACGAGCGATTTCTGATAGAATAGAACGTTTCGTACAAGATTTATTTCGGGAGCAATAAGAGTAGTTGAAATGATCAGTTGTTGGATACCATTGAAGGCCTAAGACCTTGACATAGTTAATTTCAGCATAATCCATAGAAATTGGCTTCAGTACATCCGTTTCTGAAAGGGATTGTAGAACTTCAGGACAATTACTTGCCCATTTACGTAATTCAAATCCTCCTTTTTTGAATAGATTAATTAATTCTTTTTGTAAATTTAAAGCTTCATCAATGGATTGTGCTCCGGTGACGACATCATCGACGTAAACATTGGATTTAAGAACTGCTGAGGCCTTTGGAAACTCATATGAATATAAATTGGCAAGTTCTGATACAGTTCGTAACGCCAAAAAGGGAGCTGATGCTGTCCCATAGGTTACAGTGTTCAGCCTATATTCTTGAATAGATTCTGTCGGAGAAAATCGCCATAGAATACGTTGGTAATCACGATCACGAGGTGATATCGAAATTTGACGGTACATTTGTTCCATGTCACACATAAGAGCGACATTGCAACATCGGAATGACATTAAAATTTTTACGATATCTTGTTGTAGCTTAGGTCCGATTAAAAGATTATCATTGAGTGATTGGCCATTGGATGTTATCGCTGAAGCGTCAAAAACCACACGAAGTTTTGTAGTCGAACTTTCAGGACGAATAACACAATGATGAGGTATATAATAATGGGAGTCAGGACGGGGTTCAGAAGGAGAAATAAGGGACATGTGACTTGATTGTAAATAATCTCGCATAAAGTCTACATAATCATTCCGTAATGACGGATTTTGTAGCAATCGTTTTTCAAGAGATAAAAAGCGTTTTAATGCAGTTGAGTACGAATTTCCTAGAACTGGCGTAGATTTCTTAAATGGTAAGGCTACTGTGAATCTACCCATGGCGGTACGTTGATAATTTTGAGTGAAATGTTTTTCGCATTGTTCTTCTTCGGATGTTAATGCCACTCGATTCGAAATAGATTCAATTTCCCAAAATCTTTGAATTGATTTATCCAACGACGCGTCGGTGGTGGATAAGCACGTCGAGGGTGATTCAGATCAAACGGATGATCCTCCCATTACAATCCATCCAAAAATGGAGTCAACAGCAACTGGATCGTTGGAATCGCCTCTAAGGCGTGCTCCAGTAAAGATTTAAGGTACTAGTTCTGCACCAAGAAGCAAATCTATGGATTTGAAAGGAGCTTCGTCGCTTGGAATTTGTAAATGCCTCAAATGGGAGTAAAAAGGAATAATTGAAGAAGTCGCAGGTTGTTGAGAACAAATGCTTGGGGTGACGATTGCTGTAAATTCTAAAGACAGTGCTTTTTCTTGAAGTGGCTTTACAAAACATTCTACGGAGCCTTTGTTGCACATGGAAGTCATGGAATTCAGGCCTTGAATCTCCACACATGCAGTTTGTTTTCTAGGTAGATTAAGTCTCTTGGAGAGCTTGTCCGTAATAAAGTTGGACATACTGCCCGAATCAATTAACGCATTCACTTGATGGAAATCTCCGTAACGATCTCTAATTTTCAAACTGGCGATAGGTAGAAGCACGTTACGTTGATTTTTAGAAATCAATGTTTGGTTTTTGTTACAGTTCCGACAAAGTCCCGACATGGACATTGGATGACGTTGGCGCTTTCAGGTGAAGTAAACTGTGATGATTTTGATTACAAGTGTGACATTTATGTTTCGATGAACAATTTGAAGTGTTATGCTTGAAACTCAAACAATTTCTACACAAGTTGTGTTCTCGAGCAAAAGTTAATCGCTCTGGAGACGATTTGGATAGAAAATCAGGACATCGATAGATGGGATGAGCTGATTTACATAAAAGGCATTTAGTTATAGCAGTTGACGAAGGAATAGTTCCAGTCTGTAATGTCACTAGTTTCGTTTTATTATTAGAAATCGGTTTAACTCGATTCAAGGAAATCGTTTCGGGTTTTGATAATAAAACGGATTCTAACGCTTTTGCTTTTCTCTCCAGGAAAGTCATAAGATGGCGATAAGTAGGAATTTCCAATGCGGTATGTTCAGATTCAAGTAACGTTCTGGTGGAGACATCCAATTTTTGAAGAAGTAAATTAAAAAGTAGAAAATCCCATTGATCGACGGGAAATTCCAAATTCCGGAAGCCTTCCACGTTTTCATGAAACATGTCAATAAGAAATCGGACACTTTTGGCTGAGTCGTCTTTTAAAGGTTTCAAGTTCATCAATTCATTGAAATATAATGTTGCCAAATGACGTTTGTTTTGATAACGACCTATTAATGTTTCATAGGCAATTGTGTAATTGTCATTGGTGACTGGAAGTCCCTTTAAAAGATTGAAAGGTTCTCCTTGAAGAGACATTAACAAGTATTGATATTTAGCAATCGGAGAAAGGGAATTGTTTTCATGTACCATCGTCCGAAATAAATCATAAAAGGTAGGCCATTCTTTATGTTTTCCATCAAATATGGGAATCGTTAATTTATTAAGTTTGGGTGTTGATACAGATGCAAGAGTTGGAGTTGACAACATGTTCTGTTTACGAACTAGTGCTTTAATAGAAAAGTAAGCTTTATCTGCTTCTTTACGAAATAGATCTTGTTGATCAAAATCAGTTTCATCGATCAACCCTATAATGTGGTTATGTAACGTCTGAAATTGTCCATAAGCTGTATCTATTTCTGCAACACGTGCCATAAAATTATGCTCGTCATCTTCATTACTGATGTTTTGGCCAATATTGAGGGTTTCTAGGAGGCGTTGGTAAGGAATGCTTCTCTTGATGACAGTTTTTGACAGTTTGTCAGCCATGGTAAGAAATCAAAAAGAATAGGTGGATAAGAGCCAAAGAATTATATCGATTAATAAGAATAATAAACGAAGATCGTGAAGAAATCCAAAAAAAGTATAAGAGCGGTTTAGAAATTCAAATACGATAAGCGTATAATGATTGTCGTAACGAAGCGTACAGAAAAACAAGTTTTCACCAGAGTGAGCGGAATAAAATCAAACAAGATTGATTTAAAAGGAAATTAAGAAGCTAAGAATAGCATACATTAAATACCAATGGGCGAATAGCGAAATGAATACGTGTAGTGAATATTCGTGGATAGAAATCCAGAAATGAAAAGAAGATGCGTAAAGACGCAGAGCAAATAAAGAATGAAAGATGAAAGGTAGTTCCGGAAGAGATCCAGAAATGAAAAGAAGATGCGTAAAGACGCAGAGTAAATAAGGAATGGAAATGAAATGTAGTGTGAATCGAAATTCGTAGATAGAAATCCAGAAATGAGAAGAGGATGGCGTAAAGACGCAAAGCGAATCAAAAATGAAAATGAGATGTAGTTTCGGAAGATATCCGAAAATGAGAAGAAGATGGCGTAAAGACGCAAAGCGAATCAAAAATGAAAATAAAATTTAGTTTCGGAAGATATCCGGCTCGAAGGACCAAAATGAACACACGACTAAGAAAGAAGATGTTCCGAAAGAGGTGCTGATTTTTAAGAACTTTTGAATTAGTGTAAATGGTTGTATTAAAATATGATTTAAAATAAAATATTGTATTTCTTACGTGACCTTTTTTCTTTATTACACGGAGCACGGATTGACGATGTAGACACGTTAATTTTCTGACAAAATAATAATTATAATAAAAAAAATGAATTTCGCTTCTTTTGGAAACTAATTACAAAAAGTACTTGATCGTTATACAGTTGATGGTACGCGGGCTGAACAGTTAATTTTATTTTCAATTTTAGATTATTGATTTTGTAAACGTAAAATTGCCACATTATGGTATATTCTCACAAAGTTTTAGTGAAAGCGCTTTTTCGTTTTTAACATAAGTTTATAAACAACATCATCATATATCATTTATAATTTAAGAATTTTTTTTTTTAATTTAGATTTTAGTTATTAATTTAGTTTTTATAAAAATAACATTTCAAAGTATTTCTAATTTTGTGAAATCAGATTATCACATTATTATTTTATTTTTACAAATCTTTAGTGAAGACGCAGGTATATTTACAATTTTACAATTATACATACTCTATTCTACTATCTTTACAAAAACTTTCTCGACGCATAACCTTATTTCTAATATGCTCCTTATACGTACCTCCTCCCTAACGGTTCCATACGTACAACAGCACTCCCACAACGTCTCCTACGCTGTAGGTGAAGAAATTCATCGGTATAAGAACTCAAAAAATAACTCCTAATTCGAAAGAGGAATAATGTTTGAAGATAACGCGGTATTTGTAAATCTTGTAAACGCCCACTTTAAGTTTAATCGTCCCCAAAATCAAATAATGGTTTGCGGAAAGCCCTTTACAACCAATCGGTTTAATTTAGTCACTTGTACGAGGAGATCAATGGAGAAACTACTTCAAAGAGTAAATGCGTTATCATTTACCACCGTGAAAACCACACGCAAGCTATATTAGCTAAGCACCTTTGGTGCTAAGCGTTTAGCATATTTCGAACGGGTCAACATACAAACACAATTAAAGCGATTACAAGCGTACCACATGGTTTTAATTACCCGTTAACAACGACGTACGGTTTTACCTGTGTGCGCTTCCTAGACGTCGAGCTGAAGCTCATTTCACAATTACTATTCGACGAGGGCCCATTCATTTGTAAGGTCGTGGCATCTTTACAAAACAGATACTTGTTAAAATATTGTCTGAAAGTGCCGCTAACGCAGTATAAAGCTACCGGATTCACACATGAATTTGGAAAGCTTGAAAAATAAAATACCTTTTTCTAATATATCGAGAAATTATTAAAATTTACCTTAAGCAAGAACCAATAATTTTTAATCTATGCCAATATTCATTATAATCAGATTCAGCCGTAGGATTGAAGAAAAACCACAAGGAAAAAACGTGATATGGCAGAAAACATATAAAAAACGCTACAAAAATTTAAATACAAATTAAAAATGTTATGTGGCAAAGGTGTTACTTACAAAATACAAAACATAAAACCATCCTGGCTACGTTCCTTCTGGCTCGTATTTGCGGCAAACCCTGTCCTTGCAATTGTCCTGGAATCTCATTGAAGCTAGCATGTAGTTTTTTATCCATCAAAACGTAAAACGATGAGATGACACAAAGTGGGACTACATAAAAAATCAAAGCTTTACCGGCGATGGTGTATTTCATATACGTTGTGGTAACCTTAGATGGAAAAGATGTGCAAACTTTTATAACTTTACCAACAGAATTACTTAAATTTGAAGTATTGTCGTCGTAGGAAAATATAACGATTATATCTGTAAAGATTCCGTCAGGAATCGATAAGATAATTGCCAAAACCCATATAAATATGGCAACCATTACTGTAAAAAGTTTTGTCTAAAATTTAAATAACAATAATTTAATTTAAAAAAAAGTGTTTGTTGTCTTACCTGTAATCTTCTTAAAGGATTTGCAATAGCCTCATACCTTTCAGCTGATAAAGCGGTAAGGGTAAAAATTGAAACTCCAGTAGATATATCTTTAACTATTTCTGAAGATTTACATAAAACCACACCCCATGGCCAACTTTCTAGGATGTAATTAGTCAAAGTAAAAGGTACACATGTTAGTATTAATAATAAATCTGCCAAAGCCAATGAAAAAATGTATCTACAACAAAAAATAAAATAAATACCCCTTAAAAATGGTACCTATACAAGATATTACGTATTTGGTACGGTTCTTATTGATTTATGTCTTAGCAAAATCAGACCGATCGTGCCATTTCCAAGTACACCCACAACAAATATGAATAAGAGCAGTGTCGGAATAATATAAGTTTCAGGCCGATTATTGAAATTGATTTGGTCCATTTTGGCTATTGGCAAAAGGTAAATCAATATTTCAATATCTCAAAATAGATGACACTGCGTAAATTTGATTGGGAATGGAGTGAATCCTTTCGATATGCACCGTAAATGGGAACGAAAAGTATTTTAAAAGTTGAAAAGCTTTCTAAGTGGTTATTCTTTCCATAAGGTGGAAATGGAAACATATTTAAAAGTAGACGGTACAAGGTAAAAAAAAAAATATTAGGTTAGTTTTAGAATTCGGTATGAATCTACTTTTCTCGATTCTATGCATGAGGAAAATCCTTATTAAGACTGTAAGGGATCTTTAAAGTCTTTAAGAAATTCTAGGAGTAAAAAAACATAATTTTTTAAATTAAAATTTTTTCTTCTAAAAAATTAAATCTTATTTTAAACAAGAAGGAAAATTTTAAGAATGAACTATTTCGCATAAGATGACGAAAATTGCTTTGAAATACAATACGAGGATAATTCCATCATTTTTTTAAAGAATTTGTAAAAAGGAGATATCTTATGAAAATTGAGTACTTTATCTTAATCCTTAAAGAAATCCTAGAATTAACAAAAAAGAAAGAAATATATTTTTAACAAAAAAATCAATCTTGGGACTGTACATTGAAATTTCCTATCCTATTTATATTAAAATTTCAAAACTGGTGACTTTAATTAAACTTTGTTTTCATAATAAATGTTTCTGGTACCTACTTTCTACTTTGAAACAATAATTAATAGACCCATATCATTGACAATGTTTTAGATTCAGGTTCACTCTTTCTTATTTGTAAATATTTCATACCACACATTGTTGAGCACTGATAAAGTAGGCCGTCAAATATATTGAAATATATTACGGTCAACAACTAAATGCCAATAAAATTATAAAATAATCGCTAAATCAAATTTGGAAACTTACTTAAAATATCTTACAATAATATTTAGTTAAAAACTTATCCCGAGACGTTTTCACTTTTACCAATTCACAGTTTCTTTTAGCTTTTTAAACTTTGTACGATAGGTATATGACTAACACGCACGTTTCTCCCAACAGGATTCTCCGATCCTGCTGTTTCCGATGTTTCCAGGATACTGACTCCCTGAACGCAAGAGCAGGATGAAATAGATATTGTACTCCTGCGTACGGGGAATAATGGAGGGGTAATCAACGGAAGACTTTCCATTTCTAACAACCACACAACAACAAATCACCTTAAACTTCTTTAAAATCAACTTTTAAATTACTACTTTTTTAAATGAAAAAGAAGAACAAAATGACTACCTAGACTTGAATTAGAACTTCTGTTTAGAGCAACTGTTAATTCACTTTGAGATCACATCTGTGAAAAAAATGATAAAAAATATCAACGAATTCTTTTTATTCTTGTATTCTTAATTTACGATATTCGTCGTTAAAATTAAATCAAGTACGAAAAATCTGAAAAATAACTCACTGGTTTAACTTTCTTTGTTCAGGTTCTAACCGGTTCTGTACAACATCACAACGCTTGTAGATCCATAAAACTCACGCTTAAACTTCTAACTACAGCTATCAACCTTCCTGATTGAATGTTGAGAAAAGTATAAGAAATTTTAATCATTTCCGAGGTTACTGTTTGAAAACTTCCGACTAATTAAATTTTCTCCCTCTCGCATTGGCGGGGAAGCCTCCAATTTTATTTCGTCTAAAGAATAAAAGGGGCATGCAAAAAATAAAGTAACGACGGGTTTATTACCGCGGTGCACCATGGGAAAATGTACCATCTCTTTTCAATGTATTGTGTATCCGTTGCAAAGAGTGCAAATGAGAGTCAGAGAAGCCGTGGCGTAGCGAACATAAGTCGCTCCAGAGGCGTGATGCTTTATGAATTCGTCTTCCTGAAGATATATAATCTAATGTAAGAGACAGAGGTTTTTATAAAAAAAGCAATTGAAGGCCTTGCTGCAAAAAGGATATATCTGTAATTTTTGCCCAGTTTGAGTTATCTATGTAGCTGTGTACTACTAAACATGCTTCATCATTTGGAACAAGAACGGCGCATCTAACGACGTTACACAGGAGATGGCAACCAAATATATATATATATATATATATATATATATTTACATCACACTATACAAATGGCGTCCGTACAAAACGCATACTTGTGGCTTCCTGTAGAAGGAAGGGTGTATATAAATTTCTAGTTGCGTATATGGACTCCTAATGGCCCACTCGATAGAGTCCATACATTTGTTTGCAATTTTTTACTCAACGATTTTTTATTGTACCGTTTACCTCGCTTCCTTTTAAAGTACGCATGTTGTGAACTCCGTCAGAATATACGTTTCTTTCAGTTTGCCGATTATACGGAATCCAATGAATATACTACTTATAAACTCCCAATTCTATGGCTTCCAGCGGTGTTGCCACAGATATTCTCCGTTAATATGTTTATTTTTTGGCCGAATATTACCTAATTTTTGGTGTTTGGATAGACTAAGGGTAAAGGTACCCTGCACTAACGTACTACCACAGGATGATGAGGGAGGCGATAAAGGATGCAACATTTCATCCGAAACATCAATTGTTTTATGAAAAGAAAAATGGCAAAATCCAAATATTGCTAGTATTAGTTCTAATGATAATTATAGTGTAGGTGATAGTTACAGTGTTAGTTCTAGTTTTAGTTCAATTGACACCGGCCATGGAAGCCTTCGTATTTATATTTAATAATTTATTTGATAAATAAATTACAAATTTTCTTTGCATGTTTCTTTATTGAATGTAAATAAACTACATAAATCCTTAAAAACTATAGTACGCCTTTATATTACCCGAGAAAGTTCTTTTATTTTGAATACTTGTTTTGGACGAATACTTTAATTTTCAACCAATCTTTATTATGAAAAACTTCAGGATGTAGTTCCCGTAATTTGTCACATTCGTTCCTTTTCGGAGGTCTTTTTTCTCTTATATTTTTTGCAAAATACTTACACGTAATATTTTTTTGTTCGTCAGTCCAAGCAATTAGAGTACGTTTTGTCTCCTTTTTTGTTTGAGGAGTAGGTTTTACGGTTGGTTCATTAATGGACTCTACAGGTTGTTCTGTTATGGATTCGATCATTGTATCTGTTTGTTGTATATTTTTATTTAAATCTTCGCGAATGCGGATTCCGCGGATTTGGCATCAGCGCATTAAGTTCTAACAAGTGACTTCCGGTATTGGCCGATTTTAATGAGCTACTTATCGTTTCTTTAGCATATTATTATTCCACTGTATTTCTTTAAACTTGATTTAAAATTTTACGTCTCGGATACATAAGTATTAAACGTTAAATTTAGTACTTTAATACTTATTTAATGTATTTCATCATTAAATGAAATAGATTCACAGTACTCTAATAGTATTTCAATCTGTTGGCGCATTACGTACTTATCGGCATCAGAGTGCGGACAGTTCTCGCGTATGTACAGCTGTGAAAAGGGATAAACCGTTATTTGTTTTTAATAAAATAGGTAAGTACATCTAATTCTATTACATCTGTTATCATATATTGACAATGTGCTTAAAATGTAATTATTTTTCGAAAACGGTCAAGAAATCGTGATTTTTTATGGATGATGCGTTTTTTTAAAACTTAATTAACCGTTTGAGTCCGGGGAAGCGCTATCGCGCTTTATTTGTATGGATATAAAATTCTCCCGGAACCAAACGGTTAAATTACAGCATAAATTTCATATATCGGACAATATTTGTAATGAAAGCTTATAATAACTCGATCAGTTTGTAAGACAGATGGAGAGGTTACATTTGACGAGCGCAGTGTTAAAAAAATATCGTATTTTACAGATGGCATTTGGGAATCCAATATTTTTTGTTTCATCTAGGAGTTTCATCGAAAATTAGAAGATATGTCTCAGGACAGGATTTTCCCTAAAGAATATGTAAGATCTGAATTTAGTTGGTTTAGTTTAATTGTAAGATATAAATATAAATGAATTGCAGTATGCTGTTACTACGTCTAATACAAAAATAAAAAAATGGCGTTGGTTTTGTAATAGATCATTGTCACCTATTAATCAATCCCTTTATGCACCTCCAAACGAAGAGACTATACCATCTCAAACCACATTTGCTGTACAAGAAGCGACTGTAAGCACATCCGATTTATCACAAAATGAATCTCCACAAAAGGATCTAGATATAACAAAACCTTAACATTTTTTTGGTATTCTGCTTCAAGTCCTGAAAACTTAACTTTTATATTATACACTTTTACAGAGTTCAGAAACCTCGCTTGCTATATCAGATAACTCAGCCGATCCAGATTATGCTCCGGCAGTTAGTAGTACTTCATCAAATACAAGTAATGAAGAATATCTAAGTATTAGTGAAGAAGGTGGAGATTTTAGTAGCCTTCATGACGCTGATATTCCTCCACCTGTGCCCGATGCAGCTAAAAGTGGACATTCAAAAAAACAGAAAAACTTCTGCTACTATTGTGAGTCGGAGGTGTTGAACTTTGCACGACATTTATACCGAAACCATACTTCCGAAACTGAAGTTCAAAAAATTATGTCTATGCCTACGAATAGTAAACAGAAAAAAGAACTTCTTTCGTTACTACGAAAGCGAGGAAATTTTCTCAACGCCCCTGACCAACCAAAACCTGTGAGGAAAACCCCACTGACGACTTATCTACCATGCCCAGACTGCCTTGGATTTTATTCCAGGAAGACTTTGTGGAAACACCGCAAATCTTGCACTGAAAATTCAAACAAGACGACTTTACAAGGAGATGCTCAAAATCTCTTAGTAAGGCATTTGAAAATAGACCCTATATTAAGAGAAACTGTTTTCCCTCATATGCGAGCTGATCAGGTATCGCTGGTTGCAAAAAAAGACCCACTGATTTGTTCGTTTGGAGCACGGTTTATAAAACTTCACCGAGAAAAACATTTTGTAAATGTAGCATCCCGAAAAATGAGAGAACTTGCGAAAATTTTGATGTATGTCCGTTCTTCTCAACCACAGATAAACACCCTCTTTGATGTATTGAAACCCCAGTACTACGATTTGTTAGTAGAAGCAACGAAAAATGTAGGAAAGTACGATGCAGCGAAAAATTGTTATGGAGCACCCATCTTTGCGATGAACATTGGTACAGCTTTAAAGCAATGTTCTGAAATCGCACTCATTTATGTACTAAAGCGAAAATCAGTAACTGGAACGATTGCAGCTGCGACCGCTGAAGCAGACATAAAAACGCTAATACAATTAATATCGGCTCATTAGAAATTTGATATTTCTAGCCAGGCAGCTCAAGACTTAAATATTAACAAATGGAATAAGGTCACTATTATACCATTAGCTAGTGATTTAAAATTATTGAAAGATTATTTACAAAAAGAGCACAAGATGCAGCAATTGCTTTACAGAGGAATACTTTGAATAGACTTGCTTATACAAAGCTATTAGAAACTGTATTTTGCCGTGCAATATTGCTCAATAGAAGAAGACCTGGAGAACTACAACGATTTTTACTAAATACTTATGAAAAATCCTGCAATGAGTCGACCACAACATATGAAGAGTTTTCGGAAGCAGTTTCTGAAAGCGAAATACTTCTCATGAAGAGTTTCAAAAGGGTAGTAATTCGCGACAAAAGAGGGAGGGGTATTCCTGTTCTATTTAGTAAGGACGTACAGGAACATTTAAAACTACTTCTAGAACACAGAAATAATATAATGAAAGTACCAAATCTATTTCTGTTTGGCAATCCCAATACATCTGAACCTATAGTCGGTTACAAAATTATTAGCAAGTATGCAGTGGCTAGTGGGGCAAAAAATCCCAAAGCTATAACATGTACCAAATTACGTAAATACCTTGCAACCCTTACGCAACTTTTCAACATGTCTGAAACGGATATGGAACAATTAGCATCGTTTATGGGACATACATTAAGCGTTCACCGATCTTCGTATCGTTTACCTGACGATATATACCAAACAGCCAAGATTTCTAAACTTCTTGTACTTATGGAAAAGGGGGAAGCTGGACAATACAAAGGTAAACCTCTAGACGATATCGAAATTAATTTAGAGGATGATTTAATGGCTGAAGGAGATATTCTCGATAAAGATGATGAACAACAAACAGATACAATGACCGAATCCATAACAGAACAACCTGTAGAGTCCATTAATGAACCAACCGTAAAATCTACTCCTCAAACAAAAAAGGGGGCAAAACGTACTCTAATTGCTTGGACTGACGAACAAAAAAATATTACGTGTAAGTATTTTGCAAAAAATATAAGAGAAAAAAGACCTCCGAAAAGGAACGAATGTGACAAATTACGGGAACTACATCCTGAAGTTTTTCATAATAAAGATTGGTTGAAAATTAAAGTATTCGTCCAAAACAAATATTCAAAATAAAAGAACTTTCTCGGGTAATATAAAGGCGTACTATATTTTTTAAGAATTTATGTAGTTTATTTACATTCAATAAAAAAAACATGCAAAGAAAATTTGTAATTTATTTATCAAATAAATAATTAAATATAAATACGAAGGCTTTCATGGACGGTGTCAATTGAACTAAAACTAGAACTAACACTGTAACTATCACCTACACTATAATTATCATTAGAACTAATACTAGCAATATTTGGATTTTGCCATGATTTTTTTAAGGATTTATGTAGTTTATTTACATTCAATAAAGAAACATGCAAAGAAAATTTGTAATTTATTTATCAAATAAATAATTAAATATAAATACGAAGGCTTTCATGGCCGGTGTCAATTGAACTAAAACTAGAACTAACACTGTAACTATCACCTACACTATAATTATCATTAGAACTAATACTAGCAATATTTGGATTTTGCCATTTTTCTTTTCATAAAACAATTGTTGTTTCGGATGAAATGTTGCATCCTTTATCGCCTCCCTCATCATCCTGTGGTAGTACGTTAGTGCAGGGTACTTTTACCCTTAGTCTATCCAAACACCAAAAATTAGGTAATATTCGGCCAAAAATTAAACATATTAACGGAGAATATCTGTGGCAACACCGCTGGAAGCCATAGAATTGGGAGTTTATAAGTAGTATATTCATTGGATTCCGTATAATCGGCAAACTGAAAGAAACGTATATTCTGACGGAGTTCACAACATGCGTATTTTAAAAGGAAGCGAGGTAAGCGGTATAATAAAAAATTGTTGAGTAAAAAATTGCAAACAAATGTGTGGACTCTATCGCGTGGGCCATTAGGAGTCCATTTACGCAACTAGAAATTTATACAGGGTGTTTAAAAAATACGTTCGAATATTTGGCCCACTTATAGATCTCATCAGTACAAACAAAAAAGTCAAAATAAACATAAGTCCAAAAATCAGCCGTTTCCTAATTACAGCCTGTTTTTCAAATTAAAATAATTTACATTCAAATATCAGTATAAATACATTTTAATTATTACAAATTAATGATTCTTAAAGAAAATGTTCAAAATGTCCTCCTTCCATTTGTATACACATTTCACATCTCCGTAAAAGTGAACGCCGCACTCTCTCAAAGAGTCCCGGATTTATCATACGAACAGTCTGGCAGGCATGTTCAATTCGTTCTCGCAACTCATCTAAATTATTCACAGGACTTGAATAAACTAATGTCTTTAAATACCCCCAAATGCAAAAATCGAGTGGAGTGAGGTCGGGAGATCGAGGGGGCCATGCAATTGGACCTCCTCGCCCTATCCACCTGCCATTGTAATTTTCGTTTAGATAATTTCTGACCAAGACTCCGTAATGCGCAGGAGCTCCATCGTGCATCAACCACATATTAATTCTGTGGTTGAGGGGCACATCTTCTAACAGCAGTGGTAATGTATTCCGCAAAAAGTCAAGGTACAATTGACTAGTCAAACGGTTAGGCAGGAAATAAGGTCCTATCAGATGGTCTCCTAACACACCAAGCCAAACGTTGATTGCAAATCGGTGTTGATGATTCGATTCAACAACGGCATGCGGATTTTCGTCGGCCCAAACATGGCTATTATGAAAATTAAAAATGCCATTTCTCGTGAAACCAGCTTCGTCTGTAAATAAAATTCTCGTAACAAAATTTGGGTTCTCCGCGACTTTTGTCAACATGCTTCGACAAAACACCAGTCGTGCGGCATAATCAGGCACAGCTAGAGCCTGTACCCTTTGAATATGGTATGGGTGCAATTGCTGCTCCCGTAAAATTCTCCAAATTAGGGAAAAATTAATATTTGTTTCAGTAGAGAGTCTTCTAGTACTAGTACCAAGATTTTCTTCAATTCGTCTTAAAATGTTAAGTTCTGCGTCGGGAGTACAAACTGATCTAGGCCGACCACCATCACCGTTCCTTGATTTAAACGATCCAACTTCGGATAAACGTTGATGTAAATTTGTAAAAAGTTTGTCACACGGAAGTACCCGGTTTGGGAATGCTTCAGCATAAAGGCGACGTGCCTCACAAGCATTTCCATCGGCTTTGCCATACATAAAATGCATGTCTGCCATTTCTGCGTTGGTATAAGGCATATTCGAAAATTTCAACAATGGGTTACAGCAACAACTACTTCAATAAACACTGACAATAACGGACACACAATAATTACAACAAATGTGGCAACTACACTAACAGAAACGAACAAAATTTGTTTTGTTATTTCCATGGATGACTTCATAAATACGCGAATCACTCCTACTGAGTGTAAATTATTTTAATTTGAAAAACAGGCTGTAACTAGGAAACGGCTGATTTTTGGACTTATGTTTATTTTGACTTTTTTGTTTGTACTGATGAGATCTATAAGTGGGCCAAATATTCGAACGTATTTTTTAAACACCCTGTATACACCCTTCCTTCTACAGGAAGCCACAAGTATGCGTTTTGTACGGACGCTATTTGTATAGTGTGAGGTAAATATATATATATATATATATATATATATACATCCTTGAGTGCTTGGTGCAACATAGAGGTATCTACAGCGCCAAACCACTGCCTGAAATCGTTGTGAAATGCACGTTGTTACAGAGTATTCCACCGCAAAAGCCAGTGACTCATTTCTGCTGTGTGTCCAAAAATTGGCATCACCGATGGTGCCGACGATATATCAGAATAACATGTTTCAATTTATTATAAATTATGTCTTTCTTGTATCATGTAATATACAGGTGTCCTGGAAAATGTGGGAAATCTCTAAAACATTAAAAAATATGATTACAAGTTCCCATAACTTTTTTCCTAGCGGCCCTCCCCTCGGAGATACGATCTCTTAAAAGAAGCCACTGGAAAACAATTTTTTTAAATAAATTTTAAACTACTTAATTTAATTTAATGAAAATTCAATATGATAAACAGTACTAAGGACCTCTTTACAAAATGACCTTAAAACATAATTAGTCTCTTTAGTTTACCAGGGGCGTACTAGGTTGTACATTTTAATGCTTACATTTTTAACACCCTGTATGGCAAGGAGTTAAAACAAATAAATTTAGATACCTTGAATATTTAGCAAACGAAAATGTACTCTTATTCAGTGTCGATAAAATGAACCATTTTCGAGAAAAAAATTGTAAAAGAAACCATCCACATTTTCCAGGACACCCTGTATTTTGTATGTGTTTGTTTATAAAAAATATATTTTGTTAAATCATTTCATAGTTTATTTCATTGTTGAAGCCAAAAAGGATGTATCTGCAGACAAAAAGGTTTTTTCTTGCAAAAAGTATCAGTGATATTGTTATTTAATCTCTTCTAATATACTCCAAATACCTATCACATCCGTTGTCTATTATTATGTGATTCTATCTTAATGTCCTACAAAGTTATTCAGTTGTTATTGCTTGCTGAAAACTTAAAAAAATGACAGATACATCCTTTTTGTAGCAGAGCCTTCAATTATAGGTACATACAGTATCGGAAATTTAATATCTATAGTATAGCGGATACATGAGAGCATAAAGGACACGCACTGAAAAGCGAGATGGTATTATAGTTTATCCTCTAATATTTTGAAGTGGGGATATCGATGGGCGTATCGACTCGTTGGAGTGGGGTCGGTCACCCAATGAGACTTTTTGTGTGAATCAAATTGTATCATTTATTCGATTTAATCTGTCTAAAAAATATCATTTTAAGATAACAGGTGCTTAAGTGCTTTTATGCCACAGTGGCCGCAAAAATAAAAGAAAAATTCTTAAACAAAATAAAGCAGTATTCTTTAATAAAACAATAAATAACAACAAAACTATTTACAATAAAAAAATATTCAGTTAAATGTTCGAACAAACCTCCATATTGTGCCAAACAATATCGAATCAAATGTATAATGAAGATCGTGTATTCCTAAGATCATTAGAGGTTATGGTGTTCCACAATTGAACAATCTTTTCCCTCAATTCAATTAAATCGGCAGCCCGTTCGATCTCATACCGATACAACTCCGATTTTAACTTGCTCCGAAAACAAGAATCGAGAGGAGTTAAATCTGGCGATCGAGGTGGCCAGGTAATCGTACCACGTGTAGAAATTAACCAATCAGCAAATATTTGTTGCAAGTAGCTCATTACGGTGCCGGCATTGTGACAAGGACTACCGTCCTGCTGAAACCACACGTCACTAAATTAACTGGAAGAGCTTGAGCTGCTGGAATAATTTAGATTTGTAACAGTTGCAAATATTTTGCAGCAATTAGGCTGCCTTCAATAAGAAAACGGGTCTATAACGTGATCTCCTAAAATTTTGGTCCACACATTCACTTTTGTATACTTGATTTTTTTTATTTTGAGCCCTACGTCATTAATGAGAGAACACCGCTCAAATATTCAAATTTAAACTGCTCAAATTAATACATAGAAATTAACATTTAATTAAATGCAATTTCGATACTGTTGGTTTCTGTAGGTAATATAACTGGATTTCAGAAAGATATATATAAAAATATAAGTACAAAATGCAATAAACGTTACAGCCTAACGTCACGCGATGCAAGTTGTTTGTGTTCGCTAAAGCGTTGTTGTCAAGTGTCTTACTGATTTCGAGGTTATATTCACGTTTGTCTGTCCTAACCAAAACAATAAACGATTGACAACGTAGGATGTGACGTCACTATAAAGTGATGTCTTTCAAATTGATAACGTAGGGCTCAAAATAAAAAAAAATCAAGTATAGAATACTGTGTCTTCATAGGGGTATTTAAATGCTTATTTTCCTGAGACCAGTAGCGTACAACAGGTGGGTGGTGTTTTCGATGAAGTTAGAATGTCGATTCATCGGAAAATAAAATATTTTTCAAAAAGTCAACATTGAGATTACATTTGTCCATCATAGTTTCACAAAACTCCATCCGTTTTAAGTGGTCTGTAGGTAAAATTTCTTAGGCGGTCTTAAGTTTAAAACAACTATAACCGTTTCTGTTCAAAATATTCCTAACAGTTCGTTCTTTCAACTTAACTTCGTCGGTGATTTGTCTACTCGAACATGGTGTAACTTCTGCAAATGCATACACTTGTGTTTCTGGTATTTCCCGTTCTTGAGGCATTTCTCTCGGATCTGGTAGATTTGTGGGAAAACATTTTTCACAATGTGCTTTCACACACCCACAATTTTCAAACTTGTGAATAACTGAAAGCACAGTTGTTTCTGTCTGAGTAACTCTATCCACTAAATCCACTAAAAATGGATTTATAATTTCTTTTACAGATTTACCCCCGAGGTATCATTTCTCGATTTGCACTTTTTCTTCTGTTGCATAAACGGTCGACATTTTTTTTTTTAGATATTGTTCTTTGGAGAGTTTTTTTTATTTCTATAATTTCAGAGAACTCTCTTATTTCAAATAAAATTTTATGCAAAGACTATGCCATTATGCAAAGACTAACGTGTTATTGTGGTCGTTATATGTATATGCATATTTGTTAGGTACTCCTATTAATAAACATAATATAACATTGTATTAATGCAAATAGTTAATATATCAAATATGTATTTTCCTTACCTTTAATGAACTTAATTACCGGGGCACATAGTTTCCTAGTTTTCAGTACAATTACAAAGTAGAGTGTAAACAAGCAAAATGGATATACAAATAGGCACACGTGTATAAGAGGTGGATATACATATAGTATTAGGACGCGTCATGAATTCGCAACGACAGAATCGCAGTGATTTTCACGCAAAGGTGTAACATTTTAGTGGGGCAGTCTTCGAGAGGTTACACATATAATACCTGGAATGTCTATTTGATAGTAGTAGGAGCGTTCCAAATAGGAAGACTTATTGAATGTATCGTTGTGAAATTGGTCAACTTATGTTTCAAATAGTTGCGAATGTAGTTATTGTCCATTTTAGTTTCAAATAGCGTTCATTATTCTTGTATCCTTTGTTTTGGGTAGGTACATTAACGTTCCATTCATTTTTTAGTTAATCGCAATCATATAAGTACGAGATCGAAAGCGAAGAAACTGCTTTAAGTAACTTTAACCTGGATCTAGAGAAAAATGTTAACGTTTCTAATCTTTGTTTTAATGATAAGGACGATCTGGAGGATTTTTACTTTGGATATAGAAAGACGGGCAAATAGAGAAAGGAATCTGAATCGTTTTAAAACATTTCCTGGTAATGAAATTGTTATTTGTAGGCAACAGTCGAAACTGTTCACTGAAACTTTTTTTGTGCCACATCAAAGAATGACAGACGACTAGAAAATCGACATACAGCACATTTGGTATAACGGAAGGCTTATGGCTGGCAATAATGAAGAGTTTTTTGGTTATAACAGTCTTTGATATTATGACATTTGTGAGGACCGGGGATGCTCAGATGCCAAACAAAAAGAATTTTACTCACACAAATTTTATTATTTTACTACTATGTTTTTTGTAACAACTTGTTATATCGATTGTCTAGTTACAAGTCTACTTTTTTACGTGGTACCGCCACGAATGCCCACGAAGCCCCTTGCTTCCTAGTCGTTTTTATACCAACTCGGTTTCTTTCTTAGTTTGCTTCTTTTTGCACTACTTATGCGATTTCTCTACAACATTGACCAAACATACCTATGTTTGATAAAAGATAAATAGACTGTATTCTGTTTTTATAATTTATTGACCGCCGTAAAAATAATATATAATATATAAGGTCAACTCCCACTAGACTGCTGAAAATCAGTTTCCAGTAGTTGGTAAACCGCCCATGACGTCGGGTTTGGGGCTGTAAACAAATTAATGCCCTCTACCGAAATATCCAAAACTATCAGAACGCATAAAATTTGAAATTATTCTCGTTCTGTTTTTAGTATTTCATCTTTACTACAACAACCAGAAGAGAGCATTTTTAAAAAATGCAAAATATTTTATTAATTTCCAGAAGATCTCTGAAAGTGATACAATTATTGTTGTATATCACCCTTACTTAGATATTCTTTGAGGCAATATAAAACTCTATTGCTTACTATCTATGCTATACTATAGCTCCTATATACAGATATAAAATATCTGTATATTTTATATCTGTATATTTTATATTTGTATAAACAGATTTCAAATCTAATTGAATTGCCTTTTTTACCCTCTTACCTGGTTTACTTCCTAAATGTACCGGATATAATCCTAATCCTGGCAAGGTCAACTCCTTCAATGGAGTCAATCTACATTTAGCACATAAAAGATTATTATTGTTGTTATTACTGACCCTGTATCGAAAATATACCGGGTGTCACAACGGTCCGAAAAAGCTCCATAACTTGTTTATTATTGGAGATATTGACCTTTTCCTTTTTTTGGGTTATAGCTGTAATGGTACTACACATTTTTAAAATATTGCAACTTATACAGGGTTTCTCACGCAACTGGTTCGTTAGAACTATATTGGGTTCCACTATTAGTAAAGTTTTGAGATTTTGCCAGTAGGGGTTGTTCATCTGGATCTTTCGATTTAAAATATTTTCAAGATGGCTGCCACTTCCGGTCGACCGGAAGTAGGATACAACTTCGTTATTTTAAATGGAATGGTATAGTTTTTATTGCATATTTTAATTCTACGTACAAAAATAAGTAAACTTTCATAAGGGTTGTTGGTACTTGTCGCTTTTCATTTTCGAGTTATTTTGATTTTAAGATTTTTTTAACAATTTTTAATCTGATGTATAAAACCACATTTCTCAGTCACTGTTCAAGCAAGAAAGTTGATAACTGGTACGTTTACTCTTCAGACATTGCCAAATAGAACCCCACTACCCCTACCCCTCTATCACATACAGAGTGGTCACAAAGAGAATTACCGCTCTTCCATATTCAACTGCAAAAAAGTCGAAAATTTTAAATGGAACACCCCATATTTTATTAACCTATTAGATAGAGAATTTAATTCTCTACAAATTTGCAATACATGTCCCTATACCTATCGGTTAAGGTTTTCAAGATATAAGGGAATTTGTCAAAATCTCGTCTAAAATGTCGGAAGAAGGCTTGTTTTTATTAGTAGGCTGTGAACTTGACCAGTTTTTTCGTTTGATACGGTAGAAAATTTAATTCTTTACCAATCTTCAATACATTTCCCTATACCGGTTGGTTAAAGTTTTGAAGATATAAGCGAATTTATAAAAGTTGCGCGTAATATGTCAGAAAAAGTTTTTCTTTATTAGTAGGCTACGAAATTTGAACAGTTTTTTGATAAATTCCCTTATATCTTCAAAACTTTAATCGATAGGTATAGGAAAGTGTATTGAAGATTGGTAGAGAATTAAATTCCCTATCGTGTCAAGCAAAAAAATCGATCAAGTTCCATAGCCTACTAATAAAAAAAAGAAAAACTTTTGACATTTTATACGCAATTTTGACAAATTCCCTTATATCTTGGAAATCTTAACCGATGGGTATAGGGACATGTATTGCAAATTTGTAGAGAATTAAACTCTCTATCGGGTAGGCTAATAAAATTTAGGGTGTTCCATTTAAAATTTTCGACTTTTTTGCAATTGAATATGGAAGAACGGTAACTCTCTTTGTGACCAGCCTGTATATTGAAGAGGGGTGGAGGTAGTGGCCTTCTATTTGGCAATGTCTGGAGAATAATCGTACCAGTTATCAACTTTCTTGCTTAAACAGTGATTGAGAAATATGGTTTTAAAGAACAGGTTGAAAATTGTTAAAAAAATCTTAAAATCAAAATAACTCGAAAACGAAAAGCGACAAGTACCAACAACCCTTATCAAAGTTTACTTATTTCTGTACGTAAAATTAAAATATGCAATAAAAATTATACTATTCCATTTAAAATAACGAAGTTGTATCCTACTTCCGGTCAACCGGAAGTGGCAGCCATCTTGAAAATATTTTAAATCGAAAGATCCGGATGAACAACCTCTACTGCCAAAATCTCAAAAATCTACTAATAGTGGAACCTAATAAAGTTCTAACGAACCAGTTGCGTGAGAAACCCTGTATATACAGATAACAAATGAATAAAAACAGTAGTTTTTGTAAACCACGATGATAAAATTTATTTGTTGTAAGTGCTACATTAATGTTTCACTTTACGCGTCTTCAGGCACATTGTCAATTAATTGAGAAACCGGACATAAGCTTCGAGAGGAGAAAGTTCTAACAGCTGGAGAGCTGCGTAGACAATTTCGTTGAAAATTAAAAATGAAAGCTGAAAACATGTTACAAATCAAAAGTTTAAAGCTGAAGGCATGTTACAAATCAAAAATTTAAAGCTGAAGGCATCTTAAAGGTAAAATCGTGGCTTACAATTCTGAACTTAAAAGTAAGAATAAAAATTGATTAACTTAAAATGACTTGATTCAATCAAACCAGGAAATAAAGGTGTACTCTTAACGACATTTGGTGATTGAATTTATAGTTATACAGGTGTCCCTAAATTACAAAAAATGATAAAGTTACTATTTTTAAATGGAACGTACCCGATTTTATTTTATTTTTGGATTCTATGGTACAATACAATTCACTTTGTAAAACAGGTTTGTTCCCTCCTAAAGAATATCATTCTGCACAAAAAAACCAAGAGTCCCGCTCCTAAGAGAATGTCTATTTTTCCGAGTTGTACATAGCTTCGATCGGCTAACAGTATGCAGTGGTAAGCTTCAAGATTGAACGTTAATTGGATAACTGGAATCTTTTCAGTAATTTCGTTTAGTATTAGACATATGATTGTTGCTTCAAACGAGTTATGTAATGATTGTACTTTGATTGTACATTGTTGCGTGACTTCTAGATTTGAGTTGCTGATGCCTCCAATGAATAGTTGAATAGGCTTCTGATGTATGTCTAATCTTTTACATGGTTGTTTTGTTATAAAATGTGATTGTGAACATGACAATAGATAACAGATGTTGATAACAGTACTTGAGCTGGTCGACGTTTCAGTTGACTTGACAATGTTAATGGCTTTGTAGTTTCCATCTTACATGATGGTGTTTAATTGTTTCCTGTGAGATCCAAAAGAGTGTTGTATTTTCCTCCACATCATCGACAACTTCCTACTGTACAAACCTTTGATATGTGTCCTTATTGTAAATAATTTATACAGATTTCTGTTGTAATTGATTTAAATTCAAAGTAGATTTGATGGTAATCGATATCTGTGATTATATCGATAAAATTAACTATTTAATTTTAACAACGATTTTCTTAAGATTTCTACGTTTTCCAATGGAGTGGCGTACACCAGGGATTTCAAGTGACCCCACAGGAAAAAATCCGGGATATTTAAGTCCTGGTACCCACAATGGGCCTGTCCACTTTTTCCAAAGTATAGGTTTTTTTGGGCGGAATCCATTCTCTAAAAGGCGACGATCATATATATCAAGGTTTTAGAATTTATTTTTACGGTATTACGTCAAATAACGATCTTAAAACCCATATTTTTGAAATGCGATTCATAACGTGACCTGTTGATGACGTCGAAGCGTTAATTGATCGCTCATTGGCTGAATCCGTCGGCCATGCTGAAATTCCCTGTGAAGTTGGTGTTGTTTAAATTGCCACAGATTTAATACAGTACTTATGGTAGGCAAAAGAAAAATCCGACTCAAAGATATATATCCATCCTTTTCTATTATAGGAACTCGTTGTACCTATCTCTTTCTAATAACCTAGTAGATATTGTTAAGAAGTCGGTGGACAAATTATTTTTCTTTGTTGTTAATATGTGTATCATTTGCTATATACACCTCAAAAGTTCATATAAGGAAGTAAACAACACGTAAATACGTCAAAAATAACCTAGCCATAAAACAGATATTATCATTTGCATCTGGTGATTTCCGCCCGTAAACAGACCGTTTTGCTGTACAACTTCAGACCATTTGAACGGGTTTTTTGGTAGAGGGGATCGAACGCTCTGACGTCACACAGTACCTTGTTTAAACGCTCTTTTAAATTGTCCGACTTTATGATTTTTTTCTGAACGATGGGATAAGCTATGAAAAAAACGCAAAAATACGGAGAAACTTTTTTTTCCTGCTCTATCCAATGCAATAAAAATTGAAAAATGGTGGACAGGCCCATTCCAAGCCCAACGTTTGCCCAAAGAAAACTAATGTTGAAAACGATCTTCAACAATTTCACGTGGATTTTCGTCACACCGCACATGGTTATTATGGAAATTGAGTATTGCATTTCTTGAAAAACACGCTTCATCGGTAAACAGAATCAACATCAGGAATTGAGGTATTTCAACCATTTTCTGCAAAAGTCATTGACAGAATGCAATGCGAGGAGGAAAATCAGTAGGAAGTAATGCTTGGACGCGTTGAACTGTTTCAAAATATGTAAATTTTTACTGCTTTTTTTAATTAAAGTTCAACACGCTGTAGATAGGTAACGAAGCGTTTCCAGACCATGTTTATTATAAACTTTCTTGTATAAAATGGCCTGTACAATCACCACCTTTAACCATTTGCGGTGGCAAGAAATTTACGGATGAGCGTGCCAAGTGAGTCATTTTTCTACCTGCAACCAAGATCTGACGGTGTACGTAACATCGTCACGCTAGCGTTCCGGTAACAAAAGTATCTCGACGTACAGTGTACGTCTAGCCACCGCAAGTGGTTAATATTGCCGCATCTTTTTTAAACACCCTGTGTAACCCAAATGTTCAAATTTATTTATATTAAATTTTATAATTATTATACTTTGCATTTATTACAATATTTATTACCTACAACAACCATGAAGTGATCATTGTTTATAATTTTTGTACCGTCATCGTTTAATACAAAATATTTTTCTAAAATTTCCGCCTTTGTACCTGCATTACACTGAACTTACTCCAGCGCAGGTTCAATAAAAACTTCACCAGCTTTTACTGACTGTACGAAGTTGCACTGCGCGTAGTGCAACGGAACAGTGCGAGTGCAACTGCCTTAAGCGGCATTTTGCCCAACGAACATGCGATATCTGTACTGAACTGCTAAGTGCAAGCAATGCAGGCTTAACGAGTAAAGCTATTGTTACGTCATTATCATTCAATATTTGTTTGATTTGAGCTAATAAACTGTAATATGATGATTCAAATGTATCCCGCTCCTCCAATTGTGCATTATAATCATCTGTTAAATCTTCTAATGTATTTTGGATTTCATCAAAGTTTCATAAAATACTTTCATCTTTTTGTATTTAATGTCAGATACAATATACCCAGCGTTCATAAATTATTGTAAGGTATATGAATTTGGCGCTTCAGGTAAATTTTTAAAGAGTTAAAGTCGCATATTAGATGCATTTTATAAGTTTACTTTTATTAATCAATAAAACTCTTTTTATGTACTTTTACTGGTTTTAATTATTAACTTTCAAGTAGTACACTTATTTTATCCCTTTACTTTAAAGAAATTCCGATAAATGATATTTCATAGTAGATAAAAGACATTTAGTGAAAAGACAAAATTTTTCACCCAAATATGTACTACTTTTAAAATTTTGCCAAAAAAAGTTTTTTTGAAATTCATATTTCATGGCGTATATAAATTATAAAAGAGCATTAAATGTACCATAAACATAGCAATAGCAATATATTGAAAAAGCCACCAGTTTTTCTTATAATACCCTACTAAGTTGGAGCTTTTTTACGTCTACAAAAACTATAGGCTTCTTCGTAATACATGAAAGAATTCTAAAATAGGAAAAATAAATATGAAATAATAAATAAACACTTTACGAATCAACAGTTACTCTCTTTTCGCGGAAAGATGTCTCATGCGTCATTACTTGTCACCGTTTTCTCGACATATGTCAAATATTTTTTTCTTTATTTAATCATATATGTCAGATAGAGACGAAAACCGAAAATAGTAGTCTAGGATAATATAATTAATTAATGACGCATGAGACACCTTTCCGCGACAAGAGTATACATTTTATTTTTATACATTACTAACTAAATATTTCTATCAAAAAATAACTCAGTCGGTAATATTCAATGGCAACATATTGATGACACAAAATTGGTGGTAACTAAAACTTGATAGTACCTAAAAGGCAAAACTTAAATTTTAAAAGGTGAGATATGATTTTTGAGATGCTCTCTTTCCGTTTGTTTTTTTTACTCCACAGTCTTTACAAATCTTTGCACGATGTTCGTCATACATTGCGGCGTGGCAAGATGAGCACCGGAGTTTTGTTTTTCGGACCTTCACTGGAGGACAAAAAGCACAGCGCTGCTTTCTCACTGGTTCACCTACTTCTTGATGTTCTTCAATAGGGATCCGCAGTATTTGTTTTATAGCAAGTTTTATTCCCCTTCGAAGTGTTGGTATTTGCAACCGTTCACGCAACCAGGGTTCAATCAAGTTATTGGCTAGTGTTTCCAAATATTTTCTTCGTTGCATTCTGGGATTTTTCATATTCAAACTATACAAAATCATTGAATTGACACCGCACTGGTCTAAAATCCCAAAGAAAAATCTCACTGGCCATCGGTTTGTTTTCCGACTCACAGAGTAGGTGTGGCACAACTTGTCAAAGGTATCTGTTCCACCTTTCGTAGAGTTGTAGAAAAAGACTATTTCGGGTTTATTGGTTTCATCATCTATTTTTGCACTTCGATGCAAGGTTGAGAGCATGATCACATTTTTCTTTTCTTTTGGGCTGTAGGACACCAACGTCTTGTTGTGATCAAATGCAAACAATGATTTTCCTTCAGGTTTTGCTGCTAAAAACTTAGCAGGAATCTCAGTCTTGTTAGCTCTCATGGTTTCTACCATTGTTAGTTTATAACCAACAAGCATCAAGTTGAACATGGGACGTTGTTACGGTTCGAATTTTTTTTTTTCTTTCAGGGATTTAATGTTTCCTTTTGGTTGTGTGTTGGTGTTTGGTTTTGTTTAGAGGTATTTTAAGCTGCCTAGTTGGGTAATTTAGTTTGTTTTAGTCTATTTAGGAAAGTATTTTTTTACATTTTGCTGGTTAACAGTTTTTTTTACAGCGACGTTCTCCGAAGATTTCCTTTGACTATTTTCCCTCTTCCTAAAAGTTTATTTTCCTTCCCCTCTCGTTCTTTATCTCTAAGAGTTGGAGTTGGTGCGCAGGTGGTTTTGTTGGTGTAGAGGGTATTTATGCTTCAAATTTTCATTCCGGTTCTCTCTCTTTTCCTGTATGTCAGAACGAAGAGTACTTTGTGCACATAAGAGGGGGTATGTTATTGAGCCATATTGGATTTTGGTGAAATACCTTTTCCGAATTTTCGGGATTCATCTTTGTGTCACAGTCATTTTTGGAAACATTATCGTTATCCAGATTTTCGGATTTGTCCGGATTTATTTGTATATTTCATCTGCTCACATATTTTTTCTGACTAAACCTCGAAGAACTGAGGTTAAGTTTTTCGTCATGCTTTCTTTCATTAATCACCTCGCACTCATCTTTCATTCCTTCATTTTAAAATCCTTAACCTACTAATTAAAAAAAAAGAACCCTCCACCTACTAAATCAAAAGAATTCTTTTTCCAAAAAAAAAATCCTAGACTATTTATACTTCCTACTTCTACTTTTCTACATCCCTTCTTCTTTTTTTGCGTCTCTAACTCCACTGTTTCATAGGTTTTTATCAGGGAGCAAAATTGTTAAATCTGAGAGCAAGATTCTATCTAAGGAGCGTATTTTCCTGGGAGTTTTAAGTTTTCTCCTGAGACGCAATTCCATAACCTCTTGTTGGGAAATATTCTTATCTTGGTGGATTACCCAACCCTTTGGAAGGGAATCTACTTCGGAAGCCGACAACCACATTTCCGGGACCTCCGAAAGTTTTCCTCATCCTATATCGGAGGAGTACGTCGCTGTGAAGGTCACCTTAAGGGGAGGTAAACAACATCGGTACCTTCCACTCAGCGAATCAGGTCAGATCGACTATTTTTTTTATATTATTTTATGTACTTTATATTATCGTCGTTATATTGTGTCCGGTTATTTGGTTTAAAAAAAGAGTACACACTTACATAAATTGTTAATTCACCTTTTGTTTTATGAGAAAATTTATTACCGTAAAATTTTGGCGTAGAATAGTTTTAGTTATATTTGTAAAATTTCGGCGTTCTTTTTTTTCTTTTCGAGCCTTCATTTATCGAATTTTTATTTTTTTTTTATTTATTTACGATACCACACTGACGTCAGGGATACGGGTCGTGCGGGTAGCTCAGTTTCGATTAATTTTTTTTATTGTGTCTTTTGGGTTTTTCATTTATTTAGAATTGTTCAAACGCCTAAAATTAAAAGAAAATATTTCTCATTGTTACTATTATTATTTTATTATTCGCGCCAACTTTGTAAAGAAGAAAAATACTTACTTTTTTTATGGTTAAACGTTTATTATTATTATTATTATTTTCTAATAAACAAAGGCAACTTGAAATATTTCGATCTTTCTTTTGTGGTGTTTGTTTGTTCGAATCATACCTTTGTATGTGACCTCACATCACAGTTCGTGTACAACGCGGGGAGAACTGTGTGGCGCCTTAAAAATGAACCCACCCCGTCTTCACTGAGCCGACTGAGGACCTGCGTTGGATTATCAAGTCAAAGTATATGATTGGGTTCTGCTTATCGTTTTGTGTTCTGTTTGTCATTAAGGCGTCACAACGTAAATCAATTGTCGGTTGTAATATTACGGTTCGTACCATTTATTGGCTGGGATAGGTTTCTAACATAGTAAGTAGGAACAGGCTCTTTGTTGCTTGTTTCTATAACTCCTATATATGGAATGGCATTCAACATGTAGCTTGTCTTAGAATCATTGAGCATTATAATTTTCAAGCCATACCTGTCTGGTTTGGATTTTATGAATACTCTAAATCTACACCGGAAACGGAAACCCATAAGTTGTTCGTCAATGGTGCAATGTTCAAAAGGCGTATAATACATTTTGCAATGGTTCACAAAACTGTCCCGTGTATATCGTATAGGTGCTAAACGGTCATCTTCTACACGCTTTAACCTTGTGCTTTTGTCATCAAAGAGGACAATATATTGATCTTGTAAATATCTATACCTTTTCCAGTTCAAATTGGCTCCTATCAATTTCAAATTGGGAACTATCAATTCCAAATTTAGAATAATCAATTTCAAATTGAGACTAATCAACTTCAAACTGGGACTAATCAAATTCAAATTGGGACTTATCAATTTCAAACTAGGACTAATGAAATTGAAGTTGGTATTCTCTTGGAGACATAAGACCAATATCACTTGTACCTCTGTTATCTTGGCGGGGGAGCATCCAATCCCTTTATTTCTAAAGAATACAGGGGAGGTACGCAGAAAATAAAATAAGGGCGGGTTTCCCACCGTAGGAAAATGGATATCGCCATATCTTTTCATTCTGTTCCAATGGAAATAATGCAAACGAGAGATACAGAAGGAGCGGTGAAACAAACATGATTTGCGCCCTAATCCATTATATTAATCGTAATACATTAATACAAATAACATATCAATTATAAATATACTTATACATTTTCTTGCCTTTAATGAACTTAATTACCGCCGCACATTGGGACAACATGATTTTCTATTTTCTATTTTTCAATAGAACAACCTCAAAGTGGAGTGTGAATGTATAAAATAGGTATACAAACGGGCATACATATTGTTGCGACGGTTGAAATGAAATTAATCACTTGTCTCCAAATTGTTGTTTATTAATTTGATAAAGGAATGAGATGGAGTTAGCAATGGAACTTAGCTCTACTTAGTTCGGTCGATGCGTTTCGTTCGGTGTTGTCTTAAGATATACCTTTCTATCCTTGATTCTCAGTTCATCGGTATTCGAACAATTGTCGTATAATTTTTTATTAACCAACGAATTTGCAGCACGTCACCACATGTAACAAGTGCATTGAACATCAAATGTACTGAATTTGCAAAACAGAATATGTGAAACTGAGAGTCAGCGATTCACGTAGTCACGATTCTTCGAATTTCAGGAAAATAATTTAAACATGATTATTATGAAAAAAAATGAATATGTAATATATAAATCGTATTAAGAAAAATAAATGAATGAAAATATATTATTGGAAATAATATAGGAGGTAAAGGAGGGCTTTACAACAATATGGAAGAGGAGGACATATAGTATTAAGTACATACATAGAGTAAGGCTGCAGTCTCACCCCCGAAAAAGTTTTCCAATACTACCTTTTAGCCGTTTGAGATATAAAAAAAATTGTCAAATGAAAGTTGTTTTATAATGAAAAATGTATGTCTGTACGAAGAGCTATTTGAGCAATTGTTGTTAATAACAGAAGTTATTAAGAACCATTTTTAAACGATCTATGTACAAATATAGATAAATATTTATCGAATATTTGTTCTATTTACCAGTTTCTGATGTTTTGACAAATAAGTTAGCACTATTGGAAATTCCCACGATATAATATTTCAAAATGGAGCTAGCTCAGTTACCTGTAGAGAAACAAACTTCTACAAGGATTTGTTTACAGCTTTAGAGTAGGTAGAAATATATTTAGGGTACGAAAAGTGGCCAGAGAACTGTAAAGTACCGTTTTCTATAACTTGGCAAAAATTGATAAATTAAATAATTTTTTTAACCCCATAAAAGTAGAAATAAGTTCACGTAAACACAATATTAAAACGTGTATTTGTCAAACGTAAACCTAAAAAGTTCATAATTCGGTAACAAAAGGGGTTTTAAGTCAACAATCTCACAAGTCAGAATGTTTTACAGCCCTTTTTTGGTGAAAAAAGCGCTCCCGGATTATTTTAAATTTAATGCTAGAAACAAGTATAAATTTGATAAAAATATAAATATTTTCTTATTAAGGATGGGTTTTCTTTGTAGGTTTATGACCTTCGTTATTATACACTTTGTCGGTAAAGCATGACAACTACGAAATTTGCTGTTAAAGAATTTCTATTAAGAGATATTTTAGTACCAGGTGTGCAGTTAAACATTCCGCCATTTCTACTCAGTTCGCAATTTACACCGGCACAACTACACAAAACAGAAATCATAGTAAAAGCCAGGACACAAAAAATAAAGAAGGATGCTAATGTTAATCCAAAAAAGAGTTGAGTTTAAAGGAAAAACACAATAAATTTATAAAGCCACTAAACAATAAAAATGAGGTAAACGATAACTCCAATTTATCAGATTGCAGCGGTACGGTATTTAGAAAATTAAAGAGAAGGCTCTAAATAAAACTGACATGGACCAAGATGATTATGTAGTGTGTAACAGAAACTTTAGATACAGCAGCCAATAATGCCTTCAATGCAAAATATGTGTTGGTTGAGCACATGAATATTTCGGTGTTAAAGGTACATTCAATTACTTTTACAAAAACTGTTCTTAATGTTAAAAGTAATTAACTCAATTTTTATTAAAAACTACTAAAAGTATTAATTTTTGCCCTTTTAAAGTTTGTAATATAAGTTTGGCTTTTTAACTAATGGTGGTCCTTTCAATATCATTAGATTATGAAAGAGTCGAATGCAACCTTTTTATAAATAAATATATATTTAATTATCTTATTAATTTTTACAATTTGGTTTGTGACATTATATACATTAACAACTAAATAACAACTTCGTATTAGAGAGCAAAACACTTTTTAGCCGTTTTTGTACTATTTTGGTTTTCTTTTAAAACTGGCTCTTTCATGCCACTTTTCCCCTAAATGTGTAAAGTTTCTTTACTTGTACTTTGCAAAAGTAAACATGAGAAATATGTTAAATATGTTATCTCTCTTAGTCATTGTCATCTCTCTCATATAAATTTTTAAACATTCCCAGATAAAAATATGTTTGTGAAATTTTCTAAAGTATTCTAATTATACGATATTTAAGTATACTATTTCAATTTGTAATGTTTACTAATTTCTACAATATTTCTAAATCTTAATGTTATCTATGCAGGGTTTCTCTCGCAATTGGTTCGTTAGTACGTTATTGGGTTTCACCATTAGTAGATTTTTAAGATTTTGCCAGTAGGGGTTATTCATCCCAATCTTTCGATCTAGAATATTTTCAAGATGGCTGTCACTTCCCGTCAACCGGAAGTAGCATACAACTTCGTTATTTTAAATAGAATAGTGTACTTTTTAGTACATAATTTAATTCTAGATACAAAATATCTAGAAGCGTTGTTGGTACTTATCGTTTTGTATTTTCGAGTTATTTTGATTTAAAGATTTTTTTACAATTTTCAATCTGTTATTTAATACCATATTTCTCAATCATCGTTCAAGCAAGAAAGTTAATAATTGCCATGATTACTCTCTAGACATTGTTAAATAGAACGCTACAGCCCTCATACCACTTTCGTATACAGGCTGGCCACAAAGAAAATTACCGTTCCTCAATATTTAACTGCAAAAAGTCGAAAATTTTAAATGGAACACCCCATATTTTATTAGCTTATCCGACAAAGGATTTAATACCCTATATAATGTGTATTACAAGTATTTATTGTAATATTTTATATTACATTTGTGACACGAATATAACTACTATTTTTAACTTATCCCGGAGAAACACCGACTGTGACTGGCTTCACACCATTTCACATATCCGGTCTTCCTTCTTTTTGAAGAGTGGGGCGGACCGGAAGGCGGTCCTTTTAAATTCCCTTATACCTATCCATTTGCAATAAACTTCCCTACACCCATCGGTTAAGGGAGGGTTGCTCAAATAGTGCACACTATACGTGTGCCGGTTGCTGTGGGAATGTGCTGTGCACTGTGCACACGTTATGCAATTTTTTTGTTGTAAGGCAAAAATGGTTAGATACCCAGTTACGATAATATGACAGTAAAGTGATGTCAAATAAGTTGAACTTATTGTAATTTTCAGTTTAATTGAATTTTCATGTGTTTAATTGTGACTAAATCTCATAGCACAAAGATTAATTTGATTTTTTTAATCCAAAATAGAGGTCTTTAAGTTCAATTTAATGCAAAGTTTTTTTTAATTGGTAAACAAATTAATTTTGTTTAAGGTTCACTAAAATCGTAAGTCACCTTTTCATGTTTTGGTTTATTTCTGTAGCTCTATGTTGTCATAAGTAAGCAATATTTATAAATAAATACTTTATACTTTATACTTTACAACTTGACTTTTGTAATTTGATTTTGATCACTAGATAAAAGTATAAGAGGTTTTCTAAACAGTGTTCATAACGGTCATAATGAAAATAAGTTAAACGTCAAGAACCAACTCGTCACTTACAATTTGTTTGGATGTTTCTCATCAAGGGAGTAATGTGCACATCGGTTTCTAAGGTATAAGGCAATTTATCAAAACTGACAAGGAGACATCGCAGTTGACTCTCCACCAATTTTGATGAATTTTTTTATGGTGAATCTATGTTGAATATAAGTAAGTTCCTCCAGAGCTTTTGATCGAATGGCCCTTCTAAAGGGAGTAATTAATTTTTGAAAGTTACGTTTTTTGGCAGTTGTTGTTATAAGCTATAAAGCAATGGCATTTGACATATCTGTCCGTAGTGCAGTGAATGAATGCCGCGCTCCTGTGCAGGAAGCCCAGGATCGGGATTCTGATGTTACAACTTTTTTTTGTTTTAATTATTTATTGTAATACTTTTAATCTATCGTTTTCTTTATATAAATATATGCGTAATTATATAATTGTAATTTCTTAATTACTTTATTATTATCACTGTTTGGATTTTTTAATAATTCCAAATTTTACCATTTGTATAATGTAGTATGTGATAAAACCGATTTTTAATTTTTATTTCATATTAATGAAACAGAAAATACAGAATTATATTTAAAAATTCCAAATAGTGATAATAATAAAGTAATTGAAAAATTACAATTATATAGTTACGCATATATTTACATAAAGAAAACGATAGATTAGGAGTATTACAATAAATAATTAAAAAAAAAAAAAAGTTGTAACCTCAGAATCCCGATCCTGGGCTTCCTGCACAGGAGCGCGGCATTCATTCACTGCACTACGGACAGATACGTCAAATGTCATTGCTTTATAGCATATAACAACAACTGCCAAAAAACGTAACTTTCAAAAATTAATTACTCCCTTTAGAAGGGCCATTCGATCAAAAGCTCTGGAGGAACTTACTTATATTCAATATAGATTCACCATAAAAAAATTCATCAAAATTGGTGAAGAGTCAACTGCGATGTCTCCTTGTGAGTATAAAATGTCAGAAAGGTTTTTTTATTGATATGCTATGAAGTATGTACAGTTTTTTGCTCAGTACGATAGGGAATCCAATTCTCTACCAATCATCAATGCGATCATCTCATATTGAAGCAATATGATATATACTTGATTCTTTTTATTTTGAGCCCTACGTCATTAATAAGGAAACACCGCTCAAATATTCAAATTTGAACTGCTCAAATTAATACATAGAAATTAACATTTAATTAAATTAAATTTCGATACTGTTGGTTTCTGTAGCTAATATAACTGAATTTGAGGAAGATATATATAAAAATATAAGTACAAAATGCAATAAACGTTACTGCCTAACTTCACGTGATACAAGTTGTTTATGTTCGCTAAAGCGCTGTTGTCGAGTGTCTTACTGATTTCGAGGTTATGTTCACGTTTGTCTGTCCTAACCAAAACAATAAACGCTTGGCAACGTAGGATGTGACGTCACTATAAAGTGATGACGTTGTCTTTCAAATTGATGACGTAGGGCTCAAAATAAAAAAAATCAAGTATAGCCTCTGTATTTGCGATATCGAATTGCTCTAATTTGAGAAACATAATTTAATTCTATGTGAAATATGACCAAGTAACAATATTGTAGGGAAATCGCATAAATAATGTGTGCGAAATTGGTGATGTTTCTAGAAAATACCAAAGAAATAGAAAACTGAGAGAGGAACGGAGTTGGCATAAAAAGGACCAAGAAAGCAGAGGCAGTTTCGAGGGACTTTCGTTGGCCAGCATACCATCGATACAGAACGTTCCCCAAATCAATACGGGCACACCACCGAAATTCCATTTAGAGAAATAGCGTGATTCCCTACGAAGATCCCTCCATAATCCGTCAACACTTATATTTGTAAAAATGTAAACAAATATTTAATGCCATTTTTACAGTTCTGACATATAATTTGAAAAGAACATGTTAAAAATTGGATATTTTAACTATTTTAACGTAAGGAACTACATCCTTTGTCTAAAAGAAATTTCGGTGAAGAGTTTTTAATGGTTCAGTACCGATGTCGATGTCTGTGTCTCTAATTTTTACATAACTTTTAAGATGTGGTAACTATTACCATTCTAGTGCCTTAAGAATGAAGAGTCTTATTACCAACGTCTTATTACCAAAAAAAAATTTAAATATGCTTGAAAACGTTGATGAATATAAATTTATTTATAATAAAAAAATGTTTTTTAATTGGCTTTTGAAGCCATTAGTCTTAAATAACAATATTACCTCCCTTAAAAGCAACACTTAACCTTACTTTATTACGTTATTTATACACTATCTAATTATTGAACCATTTTTTACCATTTACGGTTTCCTACCGATGAAACTTAATTATAAATGTAAGCAATTCTGATATGGGTGGAATAGGCATAAAGGACTGATAAAATTCAATTTGCCCCCTTTCACAATGCACTAATAAACTTGTCGTACGTTGTTTTGAGTATGCGTAAAATTGCCTGTCTTCCGGACGGTATAAAAGCGACTTCATTGGGACCCGTTTGTTCAGTGTTACAAGTTTTCTGTAGAGCTAAAGGTAGTTGCATTATTTTACTTTTCTTAGTGTTCCACGTAGTGTCATATACTTCCGCTTGTAAAGTGAATAATTCTAAAATGTCCGATCGGAGTTCAATATAGTTGGTGTCGTGGGAAACAGTTCCCCTAACCTATCATTGAAGTGCTAAATATTGGTGAGAATGTACTACTTCTTTTCCACTGACAAAAAAAATAGCAAAATATAGTTGATAAAATATAGCGTGATTCATATTTGAAAGGTACAAGTATAAAAGGGTTTTATTCACTTTCCTTAATATTAAAAGAAGTTTTTACGAATAATTGGAATAAATTTGACACTTACTTTAGAAAATAGAATTTTTAAATTTTACTTGATTTATAACCCTTTGTTTTTAATTCCTGCAAGTAATGTCTGGGCATTTTTTGAAAAATAAGCCAAAGAATTGCTAGGTTTTCTCATCGGTTTTTTAAATCGATTTTTAATTTTTTTGGAATTTCCTTTCTCTGTTTTAATCTAACGTAAAAATTATATCTTAATCGCCATAAGTAAACTCCGCACGATGTTATAAGGTTGATCAATGTTTTTTTAAAGATTAAGCCAATTTAAGAAGATTTAATTTTTTTTGTCAACCATTACAAAAAATCTGTTTATTTTAATCCAAAATAGAATCTTTTCCCTATGATTTGAAGTAAAAATCGTTTCTTAATTCTACTAATAACTCATTAGGTTAGGATCGATTAATGTCCGTTCTTTAAAAAGAATTAAAAATAAAATTTTAGTATTTATAACTGGATAGCACTTATCTAAAATGTACCAACCGCCAAATCACGTTCTTTCATATAAATGCACTAAACGCCTTTTATAACAAAGACTTATGGCGAATTCGATTGGTTGCACTGGTGCGCACCAGTGCATAGCAGTGTGTTCTATTGGTTGTTTCGTTGTGTTCTATTACATTTTATTATTGTAGTTTATAAAACATTTTAAACATCATCAAGCCTTGAACACACTTATAAATGATGTTATGATTACGTTTGATTTCATCGCGTTCTGTTGAATTTGCCTTTTTTTGCACTAAGCTAGTGTGACATATGTCACATTTTGCACTCAACTAGTGCGCACCAGTGCACACTAGTTCTGCCAATCGAATACGCCATTAGTTACTCTAAAAAGATCGAAACACTAAACTGCTTGTAGGGACCTCTATTAAGGCTGATCTGTTTCATCCACAAACTTATTTTTCAGCACTATAAAACTTTAATCACCATTTGCTAAAAACTATAATTTGGCGGTTGGTACCATTTGGATAAGCGCTATGCAACTAATAAAATATTTATAATAGAAATAGAATCTTTAAGTCTTATTTTAAACGGTCATTTATTAATTCCTAAAATTTATCGTTTAAAAAACAAAATTTAGACGAATATTTGTGAATAGAACTATTGCAATTCTTATAATTAAAGCGCCTTTACCGCTTTCAGTTAGTTTAACCTGCGGGGCAACTGTGTGGGCAGAGGTAACTGATAAACGTAGGGTAGGCGTGGCTTAAAGAACGAATTTTAACACCACGCCCATTAATAAAAAACCCAAACGCATGTACTTTAAAGAAATGTTAAAAGATGTCAGTTATTTTAGCTTTAGAATAAAATAAGAAATAGTTTTCATAAAGCAGTTTGGAATATATTACGATAGATTCGAATAAGTGTGCTTGATTTTTATTTTGACCCTACGACATTAATGACGAAACGTCGTTCAAGTATTCAACTTTGAACAACTCAAATCAAAGTATAGAAATTAACATTTATTAAATGCAATTTGGGTATTGTTGGTTTCTGTTTGTAATAAAACTAAATTACAGAGAGATACCTTGTACACGCCGCGCCGGTGAGCTGCGGATACGTTTAACGTAAGTGGAAAAAGGACGACAATAAGGCTTCCATTAGTTAACACAGGACAGATATACTATGTTTACTTATCCGGCCGATTGGAGTTGATATGTGCCTCTTTATCTAACTCATTAAAATCGTATGCAATTCGATGCCTTGTCTAACACATTGACATGACCTTTTTTTATGGAGGGGTTTAGGAAATCTGTTGACAGACGAGTGGTCCGAATCACCATCTAAGTGATTCGTATCGATGACCACCCTGTGTTGGGTTGATGTACTCATCTTGAGTACATGGACCAACTAAAACCCTTTCCCCTCCGCCTCCGGAACCACCCATCAAGGTATAACTTCAGACGCATAACATTGACCTGACCTATCCGCAGCTCACCGGCGTGCACACGGTATACAGACTGGAGGCATACTACCTGTGGATAGGGTAAATCACCTATCATGTCACCAAGGGTTTTAGGTAGAGTGTCCATTAAAAACATTTCTAAATGTCAAAAAAATATTAAAATTACGTGGATTGTTGTGTAAATGTATATCAAATTTATTTGATACAAATACGTTATTTACAGTAAAGCTCCGCTAATCCGAACTCCAATAATCCGTATTCTGCAGTAATCCGGACGAAATTGAAATATTAGTTATTTACATTATGTATTCCATAATCCGGATTACTTGTGATTCCATAATCCAGATCGACATGCACGACATTGCGCGACAACGCGCAATGCAAGTCAACCAGTGTAGTATAAAACAAACAAAGCTTACTGATTTTTTTAAACCTTAGCTAAGTTATTAACATTATTTATTTAATATATTTAAATAATTTTCATATACATATTTAACATTATGGTGTAAAAATAAAAATGCAGATCAGGTAAAAATATTGCTTTATAATAAATTATTACATACATTATTTCTTACTGGTTAATATTATTTTATAAATTGGTAATCATTTTAAATTTTCTATTGTTAGTTATGGATGTTTTCTTTAAGTCACGATTATGGAATTTCAATGTATAAAACAACCTTAATCTAATAAACAAACTCAATAAAAACTTTAGTGGGAAATTGGAGTAATCAAAATTAGTTGGTATTGTTTTCAAATTTTCTAAAAATTCACTACCGACTCTTCTTTTATGAAAAATGGACGGATAGATGTCGTGGAACCTTTCTTCTAATTCAAAAATATAATTTAAAAATAAATCACTTGGTGCAATTAGCTTGCCGTAGGTACTAGCTGTAGAAGAAGCTTTGAGGTGTGTGAACATCTTATCACTACCTAGATTTTCTTCTTTAAACATAGTGGCACATGTTTGACATTTGTGGACAGCTAGTATTTTTTTTAGCTAAGTAGCCACAAACGTAGGTAAAACCATTTTGGGCTGGCAAATCCTGGCGTCTGTAATCCGTATCAACCAATGATAAATCTTTATCTATATTTGGTGTCTCCAAAATTAGTGGAGATGCCGGTGTTATTTCAGCCAGATTTATTTCTTTAATTTTAATTAAAAAAGAAGCGAAATCATCAGAGCAATTCTCATTGCCTGTTTGAAAATAGCGCTGGCAAAACAACTTTTTAAAAGTCCTTTCAACTTGAATGGGCGTAGGGTTGATAGAATTTCCTCACTTTGCCCAAAGAAATTTTCCAAACAATCTTTCCGTGACCACTTTCTTTTAACATACACCATAATTTTAGAATACCTTTAATAGTCAGTATCCAAGATTTTAAGCATTTTATAGATTTTGTAATATCGTCTCCTTTGACATTAATATTTTTTAAATTTGTTATGAAATCTAACATTTCATTTAAAAAGGGGTCCTCACTGCCAATATATTTTTTAGTGTTTAAAACATCAAAGAGTTTATTAAACTTTTCAATAAACTCTATAGTCCCGAAACACTCTAATGGGGACGCTTTTGTAGTAACATATACTTCCAATGCAGCCGCCATAGTATGACTAATCACTTGTGCTGCCAATTTTACTTTCATTTTTTGAAAGTTGGTCGGCTTGATGTGGGTTGGAGTCAGTTTGGGGGCCAATCTATTTCTTCTTTGAATGTCCATATCATAAAATCTTTTTATATACTCCCACGATGTTTTTTTATCATGAAATATAAAATGATGGTTCATTAAATTATTTCTAGTCGCTTTCAGTAGATGTGGCGTGTCAAAAATAAATGGAATTGTTTCCCCATTTAATACAATCTAAGGGTTATCTGATGATATTTTTAGAATGTTGTGAAGCTGTATAAAATTACTCCCCATATCCGTCACCACACATCGTATACGGAGTCCAATATGGTTTAATTTTGCAATGCAATATATTATTTCTTCTTTTAATAATTAATTGAGCATTAAAACTTGTTATAAAAAAATAACCAAGTTGGTAATTTCCAATTATTTACAAGTCGTCTAATCATAAACACATTAGCATTGCGTGCTGAAATGTATTGCCTTTTATTATCTGCAACGTCAACAAGCCCAACAATTTCACCTCTTCGAATATGATAAAAAAGGTGTTGTTTTAGAGCCATTTCATCAATACATAGTATGTAGTCCCTATCTAAATGGCTCATAGACGTAACTTTGATTTGTAAAGCCTTATATAATTCCACATTTGTGAGACCAGAAACTTTAAATTTTCTGTAAACCTTCTTAAAGTTCTTGTTGTTAGTAAACAGAACAAGGTTTGCAAATATGTACTTGTAAGATCGTGGCCCCAAAAAATATAGTTGCATGCTAAATTCTTTATATGCAGTTGTATATCTTCTTTTAGTTGAGGTTATATTGCATAATCTTGCTTGACACTTGACAAACTTTGCTAAATTTTCAGGTAGAAACTGTTCGCAATGATGGTCGAAATATTTTAGAGCAGATGTATTCTTCGTACATGCAGTTATAAGTAATCTTCTCACTTTTATATTTTCGTCACGCAAGTTTCTTATAGATTGTCTAAGTTTTCTTTTGTGAGGAGTCCCTGAAGATAATGCCTGGTGGACAATGACGAAATATTTATATAAAATCAATACCTCAAATATAACTTAAAAACTTCAATAGTCTTTTAAATTTATAAGTACAGAATATCATAACCTGATTTTGTAGTGCTCGGGGTGGACATAGCAGATAAAGTTTGAATGCTTTCTATTTGTATAAAACCACAAAAACCATTAATATTAGTATAACATTATCAAATTTTTATTCATAAAAGTAATAAAAAGAGTACGATATTACAATAGATTACTTGTCGATTCGGAATCCACATCCACAAATAATGCTCTGCATTGAAATCCTAAAAATTGGCAAATTTATTATCACAGACATTTTTGTAGAACAACTAACTTTTACAATGAAAAATATATGTATTGAATGTCAAATTTACCTGATATTTCAGGATTATCTTGTTCTATATTGTGCACATTGCATTGCCCTGCAGATGTTCCTGGTTCTAAAAAAAATAACTTAGGCATTCTGCAATAATATTTCGTTATCTTTTATTTATACCTAAGAAAGAGTCTGCCTGAAGTAATTCAGGTTGGTACATCGCTTTTGATGTAGAAGGAATAAGTAGAATGTCTAAAATAATATGTTCATTCAAAAAAAAACATATTTAAATTAAAACTTATAATACACCTACCCGATAAAATCTGTATCTTATCTTCATGGTTTTTGCTCGTTTTCTTGCACTCTACAAATGTTATAGGAACTGCAGTGTCTAACAACCTTTTTTATGTGGATCACTATACATATTATCTTGAAAATGCAGCGCACAGACTCTATAATTATTATATAGTTGTTGTAGAGATTTGCCTCGCAAATCTAATCTATCACAAGCCTCCAGCCATTGATTTGCTCTAAAAAAATTACCCAAAGTAGGTATATATACCTTTTATTGTAAGAAAATATTAATAGAAAATTTTATACAGGGTGTTCCATAACAGAACAGCAACACAAACGAATGCTTTTTATACTAAAACGCTATGCTTATTGTAAGCGTTTTAAATAGTACTTTGAAAAACAAACATTTTGGTATAACATAATGCTTATCAAAAATTAATAGTTTTAGAAAAAATCGCATTCGTAGATTACAAACATGGACAGATTTAGTGTCAATTTTAGTAATCCAGGTAGGCTGGGTCTTGTTAAATTTCAACAATTACTTGACACCTGTCATCTGAGCATTGTTGACTGTACCAGATTACAACTTTACTTTCATTTTGTACTTTCCAACTTGGACTTCCTTGAGAATAAGCAGGACGTTTACTTCTGAATTCATTTTTTGAATAACAGAAATCGGCTCTGATCGAAATTTCAAATGGTATTTTCCCTGAACATGAGTAAATTGAACGCTGCTTTGAATCTACGCAGGCTGTGCTTACTTAAATTTTTATTAATTGTTTCACGGTATCGATGAGTTTCGATCAGAGCCGATTTTTGTTATTCAAAAAATGAATTCAGAAGTAAACGTCCTGCTTATTCTCAAGGAAGTCCAATTTGGAATTACAAAATGAAAGTAAGGTTGTAATCTGGTACAGTCAACAATGCCCAGATGAGAGGTGTCAAGTAATTGTTGAAATTTAACAAGACCCAGCCTACCTGGATTACTAAAATTGACACTAAATCTGTCCATGTTTGTAATCTACGAATGCGATTTTTTCTAAAACTATTAATTTTTGATAAGCGTTATGTTATACCAAAATGTTTGTTTTTCAAAGTACTATCTAAAACGCTCACAATAAGCATAGCGTTTTAGCATAAAAAGCATTCGTTTGTGTTTCTGCTCTATTATGGAACACCCTGTATAAATGTTTTTTGTTTGACAATGTAGAACATTGAACGCCCTATTAAACTCCTGTAACAATTTCTGTAAAATCTCTAACGGTTTAGAAGTTACAGAGGGGGGGCGCTTATCCAGACTCACCCTGTATAAAAAAACTAATACTAGAAAATACATAAAAAAAATAATAATACTATAAAATATAAAAAAAAAACTAAAAAAAAAACTACTCCAAAATATAAAAAGAGCATAAAAATGAGTTTGGGAGGGAAGGCCTCTTCGTCCTTTCTGGTTGTTCTGTGCCTTAAGGTAAGCGGAATGGATACACTCCGAAAGCAAGAAAGAAAAGATGTCTCGGTCCTTTTCTCTAGGCGGTGCTTAATAACTACAAATAATGAACACCAGGCAGCGCCACCGTACAAGGCGATTTTTATTCCTTACAGCTCACTCGTATTTAGAGTTTAAATCTCTTATTACATGACCAATAACACACATTTTTGTATATACTTCTAGAAAAAACATGTGGCTACTCACCGACGGTCGAAAAAATTTGTTTAAAAAAATGTTCAGCTTTGACCAATCACAGCTCGAAAATACCTTAATTATGGGTGTGATTGTTACTAAATGTTTTAATAAAAAGAGAAATCAAAAATGTAAGACCGTCCAGAGAATCTATGCACTTTCAGTCAACGTTGCCTGAAAGAATCAATTGAATCCAATTATTATTAACGCCATAATTTGTGAAGTAAAAGTACATATTTCGCTATCTCTATAGATCGCGGTAAAGGCGCCTTAAAGGTAGAATCTGTAACCTTTATAATTAAAGACAATTTCGAATTTCCATGAATAAACTGGATTTCAGCGTTGATCTAATATTTAGGGCACAATGTTAAAATGAAATGTTCATCCACCTTAAAAAACTATTCAATTCTTTTAGCACCAATATCAGCAAATCTTTTCTCATTGAAACAAAACAGAATCTTTCCAGTTAGGTTTAAAGTAAAAATAGTTTGTTTTTTCTTATAAATGAAGACGTTGAGATTTTTCAAATTTACTCAAAAATTTATAAGTTTATGTTTGGCCTGCTTCCTTGAAAAAAAAATGTTGAAATAATATTAACGTTTCATTCATTTCTAGTTGATCGCAATCACGTAAATACGAAAGCGAAGAAACTGCTATAAGTAACTGTAACCTGGATGTAGAAAAAATGTTATTGCTTCTCATCATTGCTTTGATGGTACTAGAGATGTGGAAGATCTTTGGTTTGGATAGAGACAGGCGGGCAAATAGAAAAAGGAATTTGAACCGTTTTAAAACATTTCGAGGTAATGAAACTGTTATTTGTAGGCAACAGTCGAAATTGTCCACTGACAATGAGACTTTTTTTTGTGTCAACTAATAATAAAAATGATATGTAGTGGTTAGGGAAGAAAAGTCAAAAACACTTGTAATGTGAGGCGGTGGTAGGATATCGACTATACACAGTGTTCCAAGGTCAAATGGAGTGACTCATCGGGGTCTTTAGTAAATTTCACGTTTGTCGGTTGGCGTCCTTAAATGGGTCCCTAGATTTCAGATGTAGACAATCATTGGCGTACCAAATTTAGTTTACATGTTCCAAGTTGTGTTTTTTAATAAGAAAATTATTGTTTCTCGAATGAAACGTAGTTAATAATCAAATTTTGTTATTTGCGAACTCTTCTTATCGTAAGTACCTTATTTTATGACCTTATATTAAAAATTATTAAATGAATAATTGGAGGTTAGATTGTTCTTCAAAATTGGTTTTTGTTTGGTTGTTTAAAAGAATTATCTTTGATTTACATACCAGAATATGCTAAAAGGAGGTTTACATGGTGCTGATGCTTTGTGAACAAAACGACCTTTTAACTTTTGTACTAGAACTCCAGAAAAAGTTTTCAATCTTACATCCTACGGTTCAGCATATTTTGTAAGTGAGTACCTCTTGAAGTGCTCGAATTTAAGTTTTCCAGTAAGCAAAATATTTTAACAGAAGAAGCTGTGGCATTCTACAGATTATGCAATATAATCTAACATAAATTAGATTGTCAGCTTAAACAGGTAATGCTTATATTTTAATAAATTTTAAATAATATTAACAATTGTTTATAATTGTAGGTGTATGAAGTTCATTATGTCACAGGGCATTAATCCAAAGTAATGTAGTAATGTACGATATTTTTAGTGTAGATATGAGTTAACTCAACAAAGCAATAACAAACATGTCATTTGTTGGAGGTCCGTTTTACTTGTATCAAAACAATGACTTCTTATTAATGAACTTTACTTTCATTAAACAAACTAACAGTCACTTAACAGTAAACACGCCGTTATTACATTTCTCTCTCTCTCGAGACGTAGTTATCTTTTTTTATATCTACCAACCTGACCTATTTCCCTAGATAGTACCAACATCAATAATAATACTTTCCTAACATCATTAACTCAAATCATTTAGAAGAGAGTTTAATGATGATGAGTAGAATATTTGTAACAAGACGATACTTCACACATCAAAAGTTACATTAAGGTACTTACAATTAGACGAATTCTATGATCGTTAAATAATCAGTAAAGATCTATGACCAAGTAAGTCATCAGATCTCACACCATTCGACTTATATTTCTAACACAGCAAAAAGAGTATATTCTGCAAAAGAGACGTGAACACCCTAGAAAAGTGCAAGATGCCCATACGAGATAAACCAAGAATTGAAAGCAGAAATATGAAGGGAAGAACAAACCTATGATTTGATTATTAAATCAGATATTCTCAAGCTTATTCATAACTCATATTACAGGCAATAAATTTATTGCTTATTAGACTTTTAAAACAAAATATATTAAACGTTAATTAATCGTTAAATTTTGCTTGTTATTTCGCTTTCAAAGGCATAAAAATGTAATGGTGTAAAGATATGATAAATATATGAAGATTCTATACCATGCGTTCATTTCAAAACTTCCCACCTCAATTTATGTAAATCAACTTTTTATGTAGAGACAACTTTTTACGCAAAAATTGACTCACTCACTTCCACCCCCCGTCATCAGAAACCAACCCCTTAAAAATCTTAAATGGAAAGGGGTGTCAAGTGATATCTCATTTTAAAGGTCTTTTAAAGTACTACAAGCTAGTATTTATTTTTTTTTTAATTATCGATTCGTTTTAGAAATTTTTGAGAAAATCTTTTTTTTTTGTATTTTCCACTTGTTAAATTATTTTAGAAGCGACGGAGCAAAAATTGATATTAAAAACTTTAATAAGTTGCTTAAAGACAAAACATAAACATTAAAAAAAAAACATCAATTATTAACCTAATTTTCTAACTTACTAAGTTGCAGGGCGCTTATCCAGGTATTTTGGGTGACGGTCATAATTTTATTGATAAAAAATAATGAATTTTTTAATCAGAATATTGAACAAAGAAATGTTGTATTCGATAAAGTCAGACTGGGTCCGTTGCCAACATAAAACATAATAAGCTGACAGTTTTGAATGAAACCGCCCAACTGGAAGTGTTGGGTCATTTCGGTATCAATCCCAATACTTCATTGCGTCAGGTATCTAGAGCAACGGGCATATCCTTAGGTTCTATTTATAAATTTGTAAAAGTTCATATATTCCATCCTTATAAATTGAAAATACATCAAGAGTTAGCTAAAGACGATTTTGACAGGAGAATACAGTTTTGTGAAGAAGTGATCACTATTATTAATAATAACAATGTTTTTGTGAAAAATATCTGCTTTAGTCATGACTGTACTTTTTATTTAAATGGATTTGTAAATAAACATAACTGCAAATATTGGAGTAATGAAAACCCTCATCTGAATGTAGAAGGGCATACACAATATCCTGAAAAACTTAATGTATGTGCAGGCATTTTGGGAGACCAAGTGATTGGCCCACTGTTTATCGAAGGAAATTTAAACGCCGAAGTATACTTGGATATGTTAGAAAATACTATCAATCCACTAATTACGGAAGCTCTTGAGAATCAATTGGATAGAGAAGGAAATGCCTTACTTGATGAGAATCAACTACATTTTCAACAAGACGGAGCTCCTTACAATGAGCTCCTCCTCATTATGTTCTTCCGGTAGGGCAGTGGTTGGATAGTGCGTTTCCAAACAGATAGATAAGACGCAGAGGTCCTATACAGGGTGTCCTGGAAAATGTGGGAAATCTCTTGGATTCTAATAGAACATTAAAAAGTATGATTACAAGTTCCCATAATTTTTTTTCCTAGCGGCCCTCCCCTCGGAGATACGGCGTCCTAAAAGAAGCCACTGGAAAACGTTTTTCTTGAATAAATTTCAAAGTACTTAACTTAATTTAATGAAAATTTAATATGATAAACAGTAGTAAGGACCTCTTAAAAAGATGACCTTAAAACATAATTAGTCTCTTTAGTTTACCAGGGGCGTACTAGGTTGTGCATTTTAAAGCTTACATTTTTAACACCCTGTATGGTAAGGAGTTAAAAAAAATAAATTTAGATACCTTGAATATTTAGCTAAAGAAAAGGTACTCTTATTAAGTGTCGATAAAATGAACCGTTTTCGAGAAAAAAATTGTAACAGAAACCATCAAGATTAAAAATTTATTAATATTTCGCATTTATAGTAACGTTACCATAGTAACGTTTGTAAAAATAGCGCTTTTTTAATACTGATGTTGCGGACAAAAAATTTAGCTCTATTTTTACAAACGTTACTATGGTACCTACGAAATATTAATAATTTTTTAATCTTGATGGTTTCTTTTACAATTTTTTTCTCGAAAACGGTTCATTTTATAGACACTGAATAAGAGTACCTTTGCTTTAGTTAAATATTCAAGGTATCTAAATTTATTTTTTTTAACTCCTTACCATACAAGGTGTTAAAAATGTAAGCATTAAAATGGACAACCTAGTACGCCCCTGGTAAACTAAAGAGACTAATTATGTTTTAAGGTCATTTTTTAAAGAGGTCCTTACTACTGTTTATCATATTAAATTTTCATTAAATTAAATTAAGTACTTTGAAATTTATTTAAGAAAAATGTTTTCCAGTGGCTTCCTTTAGGAGGCCGTATCTCCGAGGGGAGGGCCGCTAGGAAAAAAACTTATGGGAACTTGTAACCATATTTTTTAATGTTCTATCAGAATCCGAGAGATTTCCCACATTTTCCAGGACACCCTGTAGAATGGACAGCCAGATCACCAGATTTGACGAAATTAGACTTTTTTTATGGAGTCATTTAAAGTCTTTCGTATTTACTCCTCAACCTCAAAATTTAGAAGAACTTCGTCAGGGAACTACTGCAGCTTGCAGTGGAATTCAAAGGGAAGTTTTTGAAAATGTGCGCCGTAGTTTTGAACAACGGTTATACCATTGTTTAGCCAATAACGGACAACACTTTGAACAATTATTAAGTTGATTTTCTCTGTAAAAAGTATTTCTACATAATCAAATAACTAAAACTAAAATGAAATGTTTCAGACAGTTAAAAGTTATTTAAGTAATAACCAAATAAACCTAAAACAAAAGGAAAATTAAACACAAATCGTTTTTTCTAAATATCTCTAACAGACGCCAGGCAAGCTAGCCAACGTCCTGGTCTGTTATAATTTAGTGTTTAATTATTTCAATACTATTTCATTGTCACAATAAACTAAAGATTAAAGATTTTGGATTGCTCCGAAATAATAGAGGTTATAAAAAGGATGTTCGTTGTAAAAACAGACATTCTAATTTACTTTTTATAAATTAATAATAAAAGATTACTTATTCTTGACTTTAAGAAGCTTATTAAAGTTATTAATATTAATAAAAGCGGGAAATTCAAAAAAAAAGATTTTCTCAAAAATTTCGAAAACGAATCGATCATTTAAAAAAAAATAAATACTAGGATGTAGTACTTTAAAAGACCTTTAAAATGAGGTATCACTTGACACCCCTTTCCATTTAAGATTTTTAAGGGGATGATTTCTGGCCACGGGGAGTGGAAGTGAGTGAGTCAATTCTTGCATAAAAAGTTACTTGGTTTTATTCTATACCTATTTCAGCGATTTCCTTTTTAAACTTCCGAATTTACATAAATTGAGGTGGGAAGTTTTGAAATGAACACCCGGTATAAAACTGTGGTAAGGAATTCTTAAAACTATCTTCGCCTTGTTGGAATTATTTGAACCATCTCATGATCATGAAGCTTACTTAAAGATGGTTCTTATTTAACCAATTTTAACAAAATTATCATATGTGGAAACACTGTGAATTTATCCATTTAGATCAATAGAAATGAACTTTATTTGAAAAAGGCACAAACCATCGTTGTTTATATAGATATAAGATATTCTAGAAATATTATATAATACTTGTTTGAGTCAACAATGGCTTTAAAGGTGTCATTGGTGAATTTTTCAATCTTCTTGACGAATTTTTCAATAACTTAATTTCTTAATAATATACAAACTTCTGACAGTTATTAATCTGTTATGAAATTGAACAAGTTATTGCAGGATCTTGATTTCTTTCAACTCAATTTATATATTTATTCCTTTTTGTAGTCACGTTGTTTATATTCATACAAATCAAAAATCATTGCTATTGTGATTTCGTTTAGTTTTTAAGTCATTATTAAAGTTTCCATTTTACTAAAGTTTTTGTATTGTCTTAACAGCAGCGACACATTTGTAAGGTATAAAAGTGTTAATTTAAGCAAAAGAACGTTTAAAAAATGTTAGAAGAATAATTATTAAATACTCCTCATAAAATACTAAATATTAGTATTTAGGCAACCTAAATTACACCCGATATTTTCTTGCCCTTTACATTTGTATGCCCATGATTTTTCGGTCTAGGGATATTTGAATTGTCAGTTGTACCAATTTTTGAGCATTCTGCAGAAATGAGTCACTACATTTGACTTTGGAACACTGTACAATGAATTGGTATAAAAAGCTCGTTTCCTACTTACATTATGCCCTGTGTTTAAAATCTGCACATTTAACACGTTGAGTGCCACGCGGTTTTATAACGACTTCCCCGTCAGGCCACTGATGACTGTCGCGGCCTGAATGAAAAGTTGTATCAGTCACTGGTGACTGATACGGCCTAAACGGAAAGCTTGGTGTCAGTCATCGATGACTGAGATGGCACTCAACGTGTTAATAATGAAAATGATGTACTCGGTCAATTCCACCATTTCGAATTTATTAATAAATAAATTGTTATTTGTAGACAACAGTCGAAACTGTCTAATGAACACTTTCGGTAATAGTCGAAATTGTTCACTGAAACTTTCTTGTGCCATCCCCTCCTTCCCGAATCTATTAACACATAACATTTGTCTTAGATCCAACAGTGAAGGGCAAGTAGAAAAAAGAACTCACAACATATTTGGTGTAACGGAAGGCTTATTTAATTTAAAATTTTAAGAAATAAATTCAAATTTTCATAGTAACTATTTCTTTGTTCTTGAATAGAAAATCGCGTCTATGTATTGAAAGTGGAAAGTTATTAGAGACTATATGAAACTTTTGATAAATAGTCAACGAATTATTGAATTTAATTTCGCCAGAGCAGTACTTAAGGAATAAGTTATTTCTTTAGTTCTACCCAGGGAACGAAAAAAAACCGTACACTACAGGTTCCGTACATCTTCGCGATCACATTCGTTACGTCTGTAGTATTTGTGTACGCTACCGCAAACGCAACGATAACGTTCGGAATCACGTACACTATCGCTACGTAGAGTATTTTGAACGCGATCGCAAACCGTACACATTCCAAATACACTAAAAGGTACGGTACGTTTTAGTGAACTTACAATAATTGAGATTAGTTAATTAATAAATAGTTAATTCTAAGTTGAATAAACAGTTAAGTTAATAAATAATAATAGAACTATATGTTTAGAACTCAGATCCGTCTATTGTGATGCATTAATTTTAATATAAGTAAATGAATTACGAAGAACACTAAAACGTACCGTAACTTTTAGTGTATTTCGAATGCGTACGGTTTGCGATCGGGTTCAAAATACTCTACGTAGCGATTGTGTACGTGATGCCGAACGCCATCGTTACGTTTGCGGTAGCGTACACAAACGCTACGATGTGAGGTACGGAACGTGTTCGCTACGACGTACGGTACGTTTAGCGTACGGATTGTGTTCTTTTTCGTACCTTGGTTCTACCTTTGAAATGCATCTTTTTGTTTCTATTTATAAGCGCATCATCCTCAGTGTAATTTAACTTTAATAAACTGATATCAGACCCATTGTCCAGCAATAAATTAGTAGATTTAGAAATCGATAATTGTGATTTAGAAAACGATAAATTTATTATTAAAATTAATAGTATTTAGTGTTCAGATACTACTTTTCAGGACGCGAGCTCGAGTTACACCGCCCGACGTACTCGGTTATTGGAAGTTTTTCGATCCCACTTGAGTGTTTGTTGGAGCATTATTACGGGAATTTGTAACTTGAGATTGATGATTTGTGTAATTAAAGTCAGGTGTCTGGTTGACACCTGTTTGGACTATGGAAGTTGGTATTTTACGTTGGTGAATTATTATATTTCATCTTACGACAATGAACTACAGTATGTCTTAAATGTTTGCAATAGTTACATATAATTTGAATCTTATTTACATTTGCCTCCCTTTTCACATACACTTGGGGTTGTGATTCGGATATCCAGTACCATTCAGAATATAATTTGATACGTTATATATATAAAATTTTTCTTTACTATTAATGGTTGACTTATGTGATTGCAAAGTACCTTCCCCCTTATACGCGCCTCTACTGCATTTTCAAATTTATCGAATCTACCCGCTTTTATCATTAATTTTGTGGGTGATTATAATCTTTCCACGTATATGTTCAATGCCGATTTTACTTTTAGATCTTGAATAATTTGAACACTGCCTTATGGTTAACCACTGTGTCTGTATTTGAACAACAGTGCGCTTTTCTAAATATTCATCTTTCAATAAGGAAAATGACGTGCGTCACATGTCGACTATTAATAAATTTTCACCGCACGTAGCTAAAAGTTTTCATTTTTCTTTCTGCAACAATCGTGACGACGTGCGTAGCACGTCGCTGGCGTTCTGGTAAACAGAAGCATCTCGACTTGTCTGGCATGTTTTTCCTCAGCAAGTGGAAACTCAGCAAAATTTTAACATGAAAAAATATGTTTTAGACAGCTCATTCCTTAGCGATATTTTTTGTCTCTTACATTTTTTATATATAGAAAAAATAAATGAAAATTTTCGAAAAAAAAAACCGAAAACAAAAGAGTTGGGAAAACTTTTATGTTATTTTTATAAGAACTATGTCCTGGTGAAGTTTGCGGATTAAAATGTGGGACACCGTGTATATAGGTGTAACAAGAGTATGAAATATAGCTAATAAATACGCCATTTATGATTCAAATGAAAAAAATTTTAAATAAAGTTTCTTGGTAAATTATGGGTCATATTTTGGCTATATTGATTCGCGCAATTAAGCGAGGATCAAACACTTGAAATACTGATTATGTATCCTTTAATAATATTTAGCTGTATTTACAAATTTCACAATCTGCCGTATCCAAAATCTTTAAAAAAAATTATACTACTGGAAGAGTTAAGAACCAGTATTCCTAAAATTTCGTAGTTCTGTATTCCTATAATAAATTCCTTGTTTTTTGTTTTTTAGTCATTAAATTATTAACCGGCTATTGCGCGTAATAAGATGAGCGATATTCTCTCGTCTAGGTTATTTTTATAGAATTCCGAGGTTCTTCTAGAATAATCAAGAGTATATTTAATATTACAAACACTGCTGTTTAACTTTGACCACTGTTTTTCAGGTTTTTTACACTTCCGGTAGTATTTTCTTTAAGATATTGGATACGGTTAAATATTATTAAAGATTGCAAAACCTTTACGTTAAGGTGCTTTGTCAATCACGCGACTGCAGCGGCGATCGTCGCGCGACTCTGATGATTTTGCTTCAGCCACTCGTTCGCATTGAATTATATGGATACGTGGATGGATATATGGATAATCCGAAAGAGAAAAAACCGAAGGCGACTATTGTCGCACAATTGACACTTAATAAGGCGGCTGTAGACGCGCTAGAAAAGTCGCGAGTGTGCAACCGCGCGACGATCGCCGCTGCAGTCGCGTGATTGACAATGCACCTTTAGGTACGTTTTTTTGTCGTCGTGCGCACACATCATCAGTGTTTGAATTACATGGTATTCGCTTAACCATTTGTCTGCTACGAGGCGCGAAAGCGCTTCGTTCATTTGTGTCGAAAACCGCGATGCAGCGCTTTTGCACTGCCAGTTTCAGTGTGCCTTTTTTGCACCAGTGGAGTAAACACAGTTCTGCCCTCACGCGTACTTTGCTAAAGTCAATATCAAGTCAAAATATGTCCCGCGGTTTTCGAGAGTTCTTGCAAGAATTGCTTAGCAGTCAAACGATTAATTGTGTTATATTGTCGTTATTGTCGAATTTCTTTCCGTAACTGTACATAACCGTGACACTTGCGACAGGTTGCGGATGTCTCACATCGGTGTATATAGCTGATCTAGCTGGTCATAAATCAAATTACAAAATAATGAAATCCAAACGAAAGAACATTCTTATTATTTTCTCTAATTATCATATTAAACAAACGAAGCGAATGCACAATTGAGAACCTGTAACTTGTTTCGTACCGAATGGCCGACTTACGATCACCCAGTTATACAAATGCTTGCGTTTCACATAAACTTTTTTTCAACTTATTTTTGAAGAAACTTTTTGAAATTTGGCACTATTTTTAAAGGTTTTTTGTAATTAAAATGTATGAATCCGGTATGTAGGAATTCATTTGTAATGTTTTTCGCAATTTACCATGTTTGTGTGTGTTAATGTTTCAATTTATTCTACAAGAATTACTTATTAAATACTGTCAACAATTTGTTTTTAAATGATTAATAAATTTATTATACAGGGTGTCCGGAAATGTCGTGCACAACGGAGTACCACAGATACCTTCTTCAAAAAGAGGATGATTTAACCCAGCTTATCTACATACAAAGTTGCTTAGTTTAGACTAGCTAGAAGACTTTAAAAACAACATTTTTCGTGAGTTTTTCTTAAATTACTCGAAAAATCTTTATTACATTTTATTCATTTTTTAATCATGACTTTATATCAGTAGGCTACAGCTTTCTGTGGAACAAATTCGTATTTCGAAAATTACAGGGTGTTTAAAAACACTCTCACGACAAGTTATCCATCCAGATCTTTTTAACCAGCCTGTATAGTTTTCTGTCAATTTTTTTCTGAATAGCTATATTAATTTAGAAACTATTTCTTCTCTTATAAAATTTCAGTTGGACAAACGGTTTAGCCATAAAAAAAATATTTTCTAAATCCCTGCAAGCCCAAATCGATAAGTTAAGGTACCATTAACAAAGTTCAGAATAACAATTTCTTTAAGCGGTATGAAGTTCTTTCTATAAAACCAAATGTTACAGGTTTATAAGTACTTTATTACTTAAAATATTAAAATGTTCGCCAGGATTTGTGACCATCATCAGGATTTAACCCTGATTGGCCAGCAAGATCACTAGACCTAAGATTTTGTTTATGGGGTGTCATCAAGCAACAATGCCACGAAAAAATCAAATTGTAAAAATTTTGCACTCTGTATTATTTTTAGCCCTCATGATGGTCATAAGCTCTGACGAAAATTTGAATATTTTAAGCAAAAAACTACTTCTAAACCTGAAAATTTTGGTTTTCTTGAAAGAACTTTACACCGTTTGAAGAAATTGCTACTTTGAACATTGCTAATGGTACTTTAGCTTATCAATTTGGGCTTGTACGGATTTAGAAAATATTTTTTGTAGCTAAACTGTTTGTCCGACTGAAATTTTATAAGAGGGATAATAGTTTCTAAATTAATATAACTATTCAGAAAAAAAATTACAGAAAATTCTACAGGCTGGTTAAAAAGATCTGAATGGATAACTTGTCGCGAGAGTGTTTCTAAACACTCTGTATGATTCGAAATTCGGATTTGTTCCGCAGAAAGCTGTGGCCTGGTAATATAAAGACATGCTCAAAAAATGAATAAAATCTATTAAAGATTTCTCGAGTAATTTAAGAAAAACTCATGCAAAATATGATTTTTAAAGTCCTCTAGCGGCTAAATTAAGCAACTTTGTATATAGATAAGATCAGTTAAATCATCATATTTTTGACCAAGGTATCTGTGGTATTCTGTTGTACAGGACATTTCCGGACACCCTGTATATCAGGGTGCGCCCCGCTATATTGTTTATATAAATCGATAACAACGTAATTTTATTTTATGAAATAGTAATTAACTTTTCCGACTTTATCCGCTTTCTTTAAAAATTGTAGGTGTAACTGAAAACCTGAATGAGCAAAAATGTTTCATTTAGTTTAAGTAATTACCATAATAATCTGTATTTTTTATCTTAGGTCCCTTAACTGGAAGGTTGATAACTGGAAATTATATTTTTAATAAAATGCAAGAATAAGATTTGTGTAATCTTGACAAAAACTGGATTTTACAGAAAACTCCTAGTAAACTTTGAAGACCCCTAGTTATAAAGTTGATAAATTTGTTTTAAAAAATAAGAACTGGTTACAGGGCACTTTTGAATTGCCTACAGTTATGAAGCGATCTGGTCGGCCAGCAAAAGACTTTTATATTTGTAATGAGAGAACCAAGAGGAAAAAAAAACGTAGTGTCTTTGAGAGACCGAATTGGCAACTCTCAACCATGCTGTCGAAACCAAATTGTACGGCACGGGAAAACTGAATATCTTTCTCTAGCGGTAAAAGGAATCAATATATCTAAAACGAGCTTAAAAAAGTTTCTGTTATGGAGCACTCTGTACAAATGTATTTTGCCTGAGAATTCTATAACAATTCTTGTATTATCTCTAGCTGTGTAAAAGCTACAGGGAAAGTAGCACGTGTTCAGACATACCTTGTATAAATGTAACTTCCATAATAAGATGAACATATTTTCTTTAACCAGTATATTACTTGTTCATTACGACGTATGACAAAGGATTAAAAAAAATCAATTTCTCAATTAATTATTAAAGTAAATAATTTTGGTCAGCTAGATCGGCTAACTACCCCTATGTGCGTCCGTAACAAATTGGGAAATATGCGAAATATTAACGTTTAAGTTATTTTGTGCATGTATATTTCAGTTTTGTGTCCTTAGCATCGCGCTCTGTCTAGAATAAAAATGAAATGTTATGAAATATTAAATGTTATATGTTGTAAGTTTAATGTTAGCAGAAACTAATTAGCATAACTAAAACTTTGCTTGGCAGAAAACGGTGGGCTCCACTCCGCTGGGGGTTGCAGCGCGCACCGCTTTTTACGGACCGCCTCGCGTCGTGACGTCCTTTAGTCTCTCGCCCGGCGTTTATTCCTACATCGTATTTTGACTTTATAATCAACAGATGGATTTGCACATAACAAGTCTTATTCGAATAAAAAATAAATCAGTTTATTTAAATACGTATAACTTATTTAACGGCTTGTTCTAAAAGTTAGTCTGATTATTAAAATACTCCTTGTCAATAAATAATTGTTAAACGTGAGTTTTAAAATTATTTATGGTACTTTTGCATTTGATTTTGTCCAGTTATGTGCTCCAAAATTTTATTATTTAAAAAGCAATCAATAATAATATAGACATACGTATTTATGCATATGGACGAGTTTTTAATTTTTTATATTAATAGACGATAAGATGTTTCATAATGATTTTTAAGTTGCGGTCTATTTAAGACAATCACTGAATAATATTATCAAGACATTGTTCACCTGCAAGGTAAATGTAGTTTAAAATTTATTTCGAAATAATATTGTGATGGTATTGTATTTTAGCCTGTAGAAATGAAAAATTAATTTCATTTACACCACTACTACGCTACACCACTCTGTGTTCAACGAAAACGGCGGGAAACGGTTTTCATAAAAGTTTAGTTGGTAAAACCGATTTCTAACGGTCTGCGATTTTTCCACGTATCAATGGTTTCATTTTAATCAGTCTTATGTTTTTACTGGTTGAATAAATATAAATCAGAAACCATTGGAGATCGCTTCCATGGACAAAGTTAACGTCATTGCTCTCAGAACATTTAAAAAGAAGACATGGAAAAGCCGGTGCAGAATTATGGAAGATTAGGACGGTTCAGATACTCGACGCAGCAGGGCTGCGTGGCGTTGCGACATAACACGTCAGCTAAGCATAATCGAGAAAAAATCTATTTGTTCCTGGCTTAATGAGCAATAATATCGAAGCTTAGATTCCAAATAATGGATGTTACTGAGATGTTGGGGAATATAAATTGGGTTGTTAAGAATCTTTTATCCATGAAATTTGCCAGCAAAATTGTAGTAATGAATTTGCATCGGGTTGAAGAGCTTTCCTTATGTGATTTGCTCAAGAAGTGCATTGAGGGTACTTTTATATTATACTGATAGTACTAATAAATTATTGGCGTAAAAATATGCTAATTATTGGTATTTATTCATAAATTTGTTACTCTTCAAATCAGTTTCAGAGATTATAATAAATAAAATGAAGATAAATGTCCAAACTAATAAGGGAAGCATCAGAAATGCCACTCACCAATTTTGATGAAATTTGGTACAGTTGTAGAATGGATGAGAGTAAGGTTGACGTATTTTTTATACGTGCGGTAGAAACCTCTGGAGCAAGTTAAAAGGGTTGAAAGTTGAAGGTTGAAAACACATTTTCCCTTATACCTCGAAAACTAAAAGCGATAAATGATTACTGTAAACGCCAAAGAACCTGTAATGATAGTACCTTTCCAACGATGTGCCACTTGATACCACATCTAATGCTGGGGGTGAGAGGGGCGAGAAAAGTTATAATTTTTCACAATTCGCCCCCAAGATGTTGAGAAATATTTATAAAACTTGGTATAGCGAAAGTGTGGGGAAAATTAAGATTTACGTGTTTTTTGGTTTGAGCGAAAAACTTCAACGCGACTGGTTGTAGGGGTCAAAATGTTTACGTATTTACTATAGCAATCTTACTTAATACGTTGTAATTCGTTTAGTTTGCGTTGACTGAGATTGTGAACACTTTGGTTTTAACAGTATTTGTTATCTATCCATTGGCGGCTTGTGGGTGAAAATTTACTAAAAATTTCAACGACAACGAAACGACGTAATTTCAGGTTCGCTTTACGAATATCGTCGATGTGCCTGCAAAATCCGCTATGTGACATTTTTTTCCGAAAACGGGATATATGGCGCAATAGACTCATCAAATGGGAATATACCATCTGACAAAACGCTATAATATACCAAACATTCATTTGTATTATTATTTTGTGAAAAGTAAAAGTCTCTATGTGTTTGCCATAAATGAAAACCAGCTATGTGCTTTTAAGTTTTATAAAAAAACAACTAGATATTGGCAGTCCTTTTATAAAAAATTAATTAGTTTTTATTCATTCCTGTAAAATTTGTTAAAATGCGCATAGCGGATTTTGCAGGCGCATCGACGATATGTTCCTCTTGATGCTTATTGGGGATGTGAACGGGTGAAAAAGGGATAGTTTTTGAAATTTTCCAAGTAGGCGCGGAGGGATATTTGCAATACTAAGATACTTTTTACCGCACGAATAAAAAAATACGTAAACCATATTTTGACCTATCCTATAACTGTACCGAATTTCATCAAAATCGATAAGTGACACTTCTGATACTTTCTTTGTAAGAAGCATAGGTTTATGCTTTAAGTGTGTTACCTTTTAACTTAATCATTTTTATGTTACAAATTAAATTTATCATAAAAGTTTATTGTAATAAATGATATGTAATATATAAGCTACTATAACTAATAATAGATATAAAACATAATATAATCACCTAATGTGTACAAATCAAAATTATTTACTATTTTCTGGCCGGGTTCGCTTAAAATCTTTTTACGCTGTACTGTACCTGAAACTGTACTGTCTGTGATTCTGGTTTTGGGTGTATTTAATCTGTTTCTGGGAGATTTACTTCCTCTTTCGCTGTGTTAACGTGAACCTGTAAACTTCGACGAGAATTTAATTTTGGTTTGAAACTTTGGTTGTTGTATTAAACCATTTAATTGGAAATTTTTTGATTAAATTAGTTTTGGAATTGATTTGTAAATCCTTTCTGAATTACGGTTTTACCGGATTCGCTTCGCATTCCCTTCTATAACAAATTTTATATTTTAACACGAGACCTGCACCACCTAATATAGGTTTTTATACTGTAACAAAGTTACAAAAATTGTTTAATTTAATTATTATTTTATAGAATTTCTATTTTTAAGTTCCGCCGATTAGGCAACCAAACCTACTATTGATAAAGTTTTATTATATCTTCGAAATTATTAAACTCCTTGCATAGACCACCCTTTTACCATTTCATTTCATTATCCGTAATTCACCAATTAAAGTCATATTTCTCAGTTTATCATTTCCATTGGTTTCCTTTCTATAAAGAAACTTAAAATCCAACCCTTTAATAAATAAATAAAAGTAAACAAAAATGTTCTAAAAATAGACTTCTACCACGCCGTTCATTAATTTCCTTAATTTTTGAACATATAAAATCTACATAAATTATTGTACTTGCAATGTATCCTTAATTTAAGATTTGCTCTTCCGTCCAACAGAAGAATTACCTTGGAATAAATAAGTCTTGTATGTTAATTGACTGATCTTAATTAGTCACTGCGGAATTAAACCCGACCGAAATATGAATCTAATCACATTTTGTTATAAACCAATCATAATGAATGTTGAACTATTTTCGTATCCCGCTGCTTAGTCATTAACAAGTTATATTAATTAATCCATAATTGTAAAATTTTTGACAAAACTTAGTTTATTGAAGTCTTTTACACGTTTATTATTTATAAAGATGTTAATGCTTCACACTTGTGTTTTATTTTTGTATAATTTCGCTGTTAATTAATAGTCCTTAAGTATTAAGTTATCAAGGCACGTAGTATTTTACTTTTAAGTTTGTATAACTTTTGAAATGTTAATTTTTCGATAAAACTTGTGTTTAGTAAATTGTTTAATTTGTTTTATTTTTATTAGTTTTAATTTTTGTTACACTAAAGTAGGTGGGCGAGTTTGCATTTTTATAATTCACTTTTTGTTTTAATATTTTTTCGTTCGGCGCACGTGCGATAAACGTGTTGTGTATAAGAACCGCTTTTCAATTCGTTTTCGTACATTCGTTTAGTAAAACTCATGCAGTGAACATTCGTTTAGTAAAACTCATGCAGTCAACATTCGTTTAGTTACATTCGCTTAGTTAGTTTCGTTACTTGACTTCATTCGTAACCAGAAAAATTATCTCATTTTCATCAACCAACCCACAATACTGAATTGTAATTTTGTTAAAAAATCAATACACAATATAGAAGAATAAATATTTATTTAAAGTAAAACAAGTTGTTGTGAATCAGCGTTTCAAGAATTCCAGAGAAATTTGTACATAAAAAATGGTCCTTCGAGCCGGATGTTGAGAAAAAATCCAATAGTTTCGTCGCAAAGAAAATCATCATTAGAAAAATAAAATTGTTCGTCGTCAAAACCACGTTGTCCATCTTGAAATGGCGGTCCCAAGCCGCTGTTTGTAGAAGACGAAGTCACATTCGTAGTCAATCCCGAAGAAGATCCTTCAAATGGTCTACGCGAAGGTTTGGGACGTCCCATCTGCGAACTGCGCCGCCCTCAGAAACCCTCATCGCCTCCAGAGTCCCTCATGGTAAATTTCCAGTCCGGAAGTCACGAGCCGGAAACGCCTCCATCTTCGAAAACGAGTAAGATCCTTTCTGTCACTTTTTCCTTTCGTTTCGATGTGAACGAGATTCTTTTCGCTAAATATGAGTCAATGAGTGAATGTTTAGTCAAAAAGCGAGACGTTGTCAAGGGGAAATTAACTAATTTCGCCAAATTTGTTGCGAGATTCGACGCGGCGGTTCGTGAAAATAGCGTTAATAATGAGTTGTCGATAGAATTAGAGCAACGATACGATCGCGCGCTTGCTTTAATTAATGAGTTTGAGGGTGTACAAGAAGAGACAGAGTTATTGAGCGTTGATGGTGAAGCGCAATCATCAGAACGGGAAGCATTCGTGTCGTCATTTTACTCGTCGACGGCTAAAGCGAAGCGCATGCTTACGACCAAGTCTATCTGTGCTGATTCGTCTTTTATCGTCGGGCCTGCGCCGGAACAGAATGTTTGGTTACCGGTAATTGACTTGCCGAGATTTAACGGAGATCATAAATCGTGGCTCGAGTTTCGGGACATTTTTGAATCTCTAATTAATAGTAACAACGCGATTAACGGCATTTAAAAATTCCACTATTTGGTTTCTGCCTTAGTTGGAGAAGCTCGTCAAGTAATCTCGAGCCCAGAAATAACAAATGCAAATTATGACGTTGCTTGGGAATTAATACGTGCTAGATATGACAATCCGCGAGTCCTCGTGCAAAATCATATTAGGGCTTTATTCGAATGTGAAAAAATTATTCTGGATAATTCGCAATCTATAAGATCCTTTATTGATAACATTCGGAAGCATATACGGGCTCTTACGTCATTGAATCAGCCAACCGATAATTGGGACGCGTTAGTGATTTATCTCGCGACAACTAAAATGGATCCCGGCTCAAACCGCGAGTGGGAGCAACATAAGGTATCAATTGATAAACCTAAATTGGAAGATTTTTTAAAGATCTTAAAAGAGCGCGCGGACCTATTTGAGACTTTAGATCAGGGAACAAATCAACGGGTCAAGGTTAATCGTTCGAAAGCCGTTTTAGTTGCGAATCAATCGAATTTAAAACATTGCGTAGTATACAAGGGCGATCATTATATTCAGGAGTGTACAACATTCTTGAATCTTACCGTACAAGCCCGCCTGGAACACGTCAAACGATCTAAACTTTGCATTAATTGTCTGCGATCCGGGTATTTTCTTAAAGATTGTCGCTCCAGTTCATGTAAAAGGTGTAGAGCTCGGCATCACACTCTATTACACTTTGATAATAGCCGCCCAAATCCTCAAACCCAATCACACTCAGTCACTCAAACACAAAACATCAATCTCTCATCGCAAGCACCCACACATTCAAACGTCTTTTTATCCACAGTCCTCGTACATGCATACAATAAACATAATAAAAAACATTCACTTCGTGCACTCTTAGATCCGGGCAGCCAAAGCAGTTTTATTACAGAAGAAACTCGAAAACGGCTCCTATTAACTGGAAAAAGAGAAAATATTAATATAACTGGTATAAACAAATCGCAATCTATGATTACAGATTCGTGTACTTTGAAAATTCACTCTCCTTGTTCAGATTTTTCGTTGAAAATTAATTGTTTAGTAATAGACGCAATCGCGAACGACTTGCCAAACTTTTATGTAAAGCCAGAAACCCTTGATATTCCGTCGCACTTAAAATTAGCAAATCCTTCATTTAATATACAGGGCAAGGTTGATATGTTGATAGGCGCGGATTATTTCTGGCAATTGCTGTGTATCGGGCAAATAAAGCTAACCGGTGGGCCTATTATGCAAAAAACTCAATTAGGTTGGGTCATTTCAGGACCGGTAATGACAAGCGCGACTTATTAGTCACGTTCGGTTTTATTTAGCACATTGGAGAGAGATCAATTAAACGATCAACTAGAAAGATTTTGGCAAATAGAGTCAATTAAAGAATCGCCGCTGCAATCGGCCGCGAACACGCGATGTGAGGAACATTTTCGGGAAACTACTCGGCGCAATATCGATGGAAAATTTATAGTTAAAATTCCCTTTAATGATAGTGTGGAAAAATTAGGAAATTCTTATGCGAACGCTGAGAAGCGTCTTTTTAGTATGGAAAGAAAATTTAGAAAATTTCCAGAGTTTGCAAGCCAGTATAAGAATTTTATGAGAGAGTACCGCGAGCTCGGACACATGCGCAAATTGCAAGATAATGAGATAACGAACCCATCTTGTTACTTACCGCATCACGGAGTTATTAACGAGAATAGTTTGACCACGAGACTCCGTGTAGTTTTTGATGCTTCGTGCCCTACGTCTACGTCTACAGGGTATTCATTAAACAATTTGCAGCTGGTTGGACCCACCATTCAACCAGATCTTGTTAGTGCGCTCATTAGATATCGAAAATATAGGTTTGTCGTAGCCGCTGATATAAAAAAATGCATCGCTCGTGTTTAGTAGATCCAGTTCAAACGCGATTTCAAAGAATTTTGTGGCGCGATTCGGAAAGTGAACCGGTAGACACGTGCGAACTGCTAACAGACTTTTAAATAATACTACAGAAGATGATAGATTTCCGTTGTCAAATATTACGAATATATTACACTCGTTAGCCATGTATTATTCTTATTAAATTTCACTAACGTTGTTTGATACTGTCCGACATTTTTATACATGTGCTATTCGTAATTCCGTTTTAATTGTTCGATTACAAATTTTAAAGTGTACAAATGTACTTCGGAGCTATTTTATATCATTGTTAACTTATTTTAAACTGCCTGATGATGGCTGAGTAGCCGAAACCGGTAGCAATAATATAATAAAGACCAGTAAAAGTATAAAACAAGCATTTTCATTATTTATTATTATTCTTATATTGGTGTGTTAGGTTTTGTAAAAGTAAAACAGCATAATCCCACATAACTAATTCTATGTTATTCACCCACGTATTAACTTACAATATATTACGTATTTTGACCTTGCTGTTGCGAAGGTAATTAAGTAATGTTCTGCTTCGGCATTGCACTTGTTGGCTTTTACAACAAATTCATTCACTTCAACGATTGCAATACGACGTTTAAAATATTTTTCTTCTAAACTATTTGCACAGAAAAAACGAAACTTTGTTGGTTTATAAAGTGCAAGATTGATATAAACGTACATTCTATTTTTCTCCTCTATATCCAGTTTTTAACGTTGTAAATTTGTAGGCTGTAGACATAATCTAAAAAATAAATTATTACGCTTTAAATTAAAATAAAAATACTATCTAATCACGTTGCTAAAAGTGATTAAATGAAAATTTCCCAAAATTCCACATTCAAACAGAAGAGGTTTTTGAGCTCTTTGTATCATAAAGCAAATATCTTTCCTCAACTTAGGATCAGCTTTATACCATTTTATATCATATACAACGTCAACAATCGATAAACTCTAAAAAACAATTTCTACAATCTTCAACATTTTATAATTAATTAGTTACTACTTTATCTTGAATTCTTTGTCCCGTTAAACATAATACATAAACTCCAAACACCCAACCGCATAAATTAAAAGAAGATATTACAGTAAATCCCTAAAAATACAAATTAAAAATACTTTTGAAGCAAACAAAAATATTTTTAATAAACCGAAAGACATGCTATTAAAGTTGAACCAATACAAATACTGTAATTAACCAAAGCTGGATAAGTTACAGTTGTAAAACAATCATTAGTCATTTTAACCAATCTAAAACAAATTTTATTAAGAAAACCTTATAAAAAATCAACGAATAAAATTACTCAATGATATGTAAATGGAAAATTATACATTCTCTAAACTTTTTCCGATAGTCTTGTGATTCCTCTTCAAAAACATTTCTTAACATGATTTTTAATCGATCAATTCTTAAAATAATAAATTCAAAAGCACCCATCGTAGAGGGAACTACAGTTATTCCACCGGCACAAGCAAAACTAAGTGAGTAAATTTCGATTAAAACGTGAATTAAGTATAAAGAACCTTCTTTAACATCGTAAGGATACCAAACTTTGCTACCGAAACCACAGAGTACAGTTTGATTTGTTAATTCAACCTTTTCTAAACAGTTTTCATACTCATAAACAGGCGTTAAACTAACAATAAAAGCTGCTGAAATACAATAAGCGATCATTACAAAAGCCGAAATGTTTATTATGTAAGAAATCTTCTTAACATCTTCTATATTTTCGTTTTTATTAAAATTTTCAAGTGCTTTAAAAAGCTCTTTTAGTTTATTTCGTTGGTAAAATAACGCAAAACAATTAAATACCAAGTTAAAACAACCTGAAGTTAAAAATAAAGCTTCCAGCTTATCATTAAGTGGAACAGAAGAATCTAAAATATTTTTCGTTTTATACTGATATTACTTTTAAGGAAAATATTTTAAAACCTGGAATAACTGAGATTAAATACGAACCAATTCCAATACAATGATAAATGTAAACAGTTAAACTAATCCTCATTTTTAATATGTAAGTTTTTTCTGATCGATTTGGTACCCATAAACCACAAAAACTTAAACATGTGTATAATAATTTTAAATGCGACATGTTTTCATACGAAAAGGTGGTTTGGTTTTTAGTTTTCGCCCTGATTTTCCATCCTATTTATAAAATAAACTCCAGATCGATACGAAATGTGACCCAACATAGCTTTGTAGTTTAGGAAATTAAAATTTCTGGATCACAGACTAAAACATTATCGGGTTCTTGGAAAGAGAAAATCCACAAATTAATAATTGAACTTCAAATTTTCAAATCCATTTTTTTAGTCATTTATAATGTCATTTTTATTCATGTTAGCTTAGCCGTGCAAACATCCTATCGAAATTTGACGCATACCGTTGTAAAGAGCAGAAAATTTTCTATAGAATAGATGTTGTCCTAGAGTTTCCCTATCAAATAACGAAATTAACAAAGAAATTAACGAAAACTCGGATTAAGATAGTCCTAGGTTGTCCCTTTCAGAATCTATAGCCCATTTGTTTAATGTTCCGCTAATAACCGCTGCACAGGGCCTTAAAGTCCGGCCATTTTAAGGTGTTGTAGGTGAGGCGACGCCTATCATATTTTTTTTATCGTTAGTGTTAACATTTCGGCGGACGAAAACCCGGTTTTATATACAGGTATCCCACCGAAGTGGACTAGTCGAAATATCTCGGGAACTACAAGTTCAATAAATATGAAATTTTATACACAGATTTAGTACATTGTAAACTACAATTAGAAAATATTTTCAGTCATCCATGACTTTCGGTTATGCCGGAAGTGGTTAAGGAATTATTATTTTCGAACTCAATATTTATTATTTGTTAGGTTGGTTAATTTGAAGATAATTTTACTTGAAATATTTTGCTCTATCATTTGTAATTTTCGAGAAAAAAATTATTTTTCATAATTATTTACGTTTGATTTGGGTAAGAAAATAAGTTAGCCATGAAAAAATGGCATCAATTATTTTTAAATTAGTCAACCTAACAGAAAATAAATATTATGTTCAAATAAAATAATTCCTTAACCTCTTCTGATATAACCGGAAGTCATGGATGATTAAAAATATTTTCAAAATGTAGCTTAGTATGTACTAAATCTATGTATAAAATTTCAGTCATCGGATTTGTATTTTCCGAGATATTTCGACCAGTCCACTTCGGTGGGACTCCCTGTAGAGAAAGGATCAAGCTTTCCCATGGTGTGCTTAGATTTTCGCTATTTTTATTATTAGCAAAGATATCGTGAGATAAAGTAGATAAGGATATACATGTTAAAGTTTGTTGCTGTGAGGTTTGTTTGTAACAAATCGCTTTGTATAAATTTTTAATTGAATCAGCTTTTTAAAAGGAAGCGCGAGGATCGCGCTTGAGCAAATAAAATACAATAGACATAATAGATTCTGCCTGCGAAGAGTGAGTTTGTCAAAATCAAGGTCCCGTCTAGGTTAAAAAAAGGAAAGTGTTGGAGTGTGCCAATCCTATTCGTCGCCCGAAGCCCAGTAAATGTAAGTAAATTTTTAATTAATCTTTTTTAAACATTTCTATTATTATTATTTTTTTTCAATACATATTTTTGTATAATTTTTTTTTGAGTTTTATTAAAAATCTAAATTTACACCTTAACTTCTTCGAATCAGGGCTACGTAACTCCACGTTTACTCCTAAATTTTACGACCTTTAATAACAAAATTACAAAAAGACCAGCGACAAATTTACACTGCGAAATAACATGTTGTTATCTTCACGCGAGACCACGTAAAGTATTTTGAACGCGATCGCAAACCGTACACATTCCAAATACACTAAAAAATTCGGTTCGTTTAGTGTACTTCGTAATTCATTTACTTACATTAAAATTAATGCAACACAATAGACGGATTTGATTTCAAACGATATAGACCTATTATTATTTATTAACATAACTGTTTATTCAACTTAACATTAGCGATTTATTAATTAATTATTCTCAATTATTGTAAGTTCACTAAAACGTACCGTAACTTCTAGTGTATTTGGAATGTGTACGGTTTGCGATCGCGTTCAAAATACTCTACGTAGTGATAGCGTACGTGATTCCGAACGTTATCGTTGTGTTTGCGAATGTGTACACAAACACTACAGACGTAGCGAATGTGATCGCGAAGATGTACGGAACCTGTAGTGTACGGTTTTTTTTTTCGTTTCCTGATATAAAGACTTGACACGTAATACCAGCGTATATATATATGATATAGTATGGACCCTCTTCGTTGGCACCTATGATGTAGTTGATGCGATTTTTAAGGCAAAATGGAGGGGTTTCAGTTGTAACTTCTACAATACGTCAACACATGGCATTAGGAGAAATGTCATTTCTAAAATATAAATTTTGGTTAAATGGTTAAAAAACGTATTTGATACCCGCGGAGGGATTAGTTTGTGGGTAAAAACCGGTTTTATAACTTTTCCAACCAATACGGTACCAAAACTCGGTTGAAAAAGTTGGAAAATTATACGTCAACAGATGGCACTAAGAGAAATGTTATTTCTAAAATATAAATTTGTAATGTGTAGTGCCTATAAAATTTATTTTTATCAAGACATCGTTTTTTAAGGGATCATTATAATTTATGAAACTTAAAATGTAAGAAACAAAACACCTACTGTGCTGCCACAGCGGAGAACTGTGGAAGTTACAACTCATTTTCGCACATGCGTACGTAAAAATTGAGCGTCAAAATAAAACGAAGTGTCCATACTATATCATATATATGTACGCTGGTAATACTAAAAATCTTGTGCTGCTTACAGCGCCTCTAGCGTCGCGTGCGAAACTATTAAACAGAAACACGCAAAGCTGGCGGATTTAACTCATTTCAAAATTACACTTTACCGCTTTGTGATCAAATGAATAAAATAAAGCAATTGTAAAATATAAAAATACAGGCTGTCCCCGAAATGCGTGTACAACGTAAGACCACAGATTCCTTGGCTCAAAATAGGTCGATTTAACCCTCCGGTGGGCGCGCCGGAGCCGTATATGCCGTATTGAGCCGTATATACGGCTCAATATGCGGCTATTTGCCGTAGGCGCGCCCACCGGAGGGTTAAGTTAACTTATCTATATCCAAAGTTGCTTCGTTTCGCCGCTAGATGGCTTTAAATATAATATTTTCCGCGAGTTTTTCTAAAATTACTCGAAAAATTTGAATTAGATTTTATTCATGCTTTGACCATGTCTTTATATCTGCTGACTATAGCTTTCTGTGGAATAAATTCGAATTTCGCAACATACAGAGTGTATGTTGTATTAGAAATGAAATTCGGGTATAAATGAAACAGTAACAATCTATTTACAAACCTTAGTAAACTGAAAATTCGTTAACAAAGTAGGAAGGGGGAAAATGATTTTTATTCTCCCTAAGCAACGGAGAAAAGATATTGTTGCCGAAAATTCTCCCTAAGCGACGAGGAAAGAGATTGTTGCCGGAAACTCACCCCAAGCAACGAAGAAAAGAGATTGTTCATTAATTAAGTTCTACAAAATAACGGCAAAGTCTCTACTAACAAATCGAGTCTACTTACAAACAGCGTAACGGCTTTCACAAAACTAAGAATCTCATATGCAAAATTTTGGGGCTTGTATAGGCGATTGGACCGAGAACTTGATTTGATAATATGAGAGATACCCCTTCTACAGCAAAAATTTAATAAAAATTGACAATAACTGGAATTACAACATATTCTAATTATTCTAGCGACTTCAGACTTGCTGAAAGCGAATTCTAGATATAACTTTACTCAATGATGGTTTTTGAATTGTCAAAACCTGTTTATTAACGGGTAATTAATTATTAATAACAAGTAATTGAAATTTTACATAGTTTATCATTTAGTCTTGACCAAGATAGGAACATTTTTAAGTTAGAAATTTTGCCGGAAAATTAATATTTCAAAAGTTGTACAGTCTTAAAGGTAAAATGCCACGGGTATTAACAAATTAACGATGAACGTCTATTAATTAACAGTGAAAATAAACAAATGTAAAACACAAGTACGCAGCACTAATATTCTCATAAGTAGTAAACGTTTAACCACTTCGGTACGAGCGTTGACTATAGTCGACGGCCACAAGTAGTATGTATTTGCCGATTCAAGAACCTCCTCCTCGAACCTGCGTTCCAGGAGGAGGTTCTTGAATCGGCAAATATTTTGAGACCCCTCCTCAAACCTGTGTTGGAGGAGGAGGTTCCGAAAGGAAGAAATATGTGGAGGTAAATGTTTTGCATCCTCCTCCCACCTGCGTATGAGGATGCGTATGAGGAGGTTCTTCATCTCGAAGGCGTGAGGTTCTGGAATGAGGATCTATTTTAAGAGAATTTTATAACCAAGAAGATTTTAGACGATGAGGAGGTTTTTGAAGAGAAATGTCGTGATGTTTACCCTCCCACGTTTCGCGATAAAATGTCATATAATTTGCATTAATCGCATATTTATTTATGTACGTTATGAGAAATAACAAGTTTGAACATGTACGGTAGACGTATCCCGAAAGACCTAAAAATTCCCCCACCAAGTTTAGCATTGCTATAAAAGCAAGGGCCGTTTGCTCTGTAATCACAGAGTGCTTCCTCCCTACAGACTGTTCTGCTTCAATAGTAGTTCTTGTGCAGTGTTTGTATATTAAGTGTGAAGGATACTAAAAATTATCGAGTAAGTAAATCCAATTAATATTATTTGGTTGTATCTTAATGTACATAATGATGCAACTTAGTGGCGTCCAGACCAAACAATAAAAGCCCTATGAAGAGATCGGTCGTAAATTCTTCAGAAAAAATTGAAAACAAGAAAAGTGCTCGAAATGGAATGGTTGCTGGCAGCAATAACGAGATGTTAACAACGGAACAGGGAGTACAAAATGATAACAGCAATGGAAACGTGGTATGCGAGGGAATCAATCTTATGGCTTCTGATTTGGAGGAGTTCATATTTCCTAACAATCAACAACAACAGTGGACCCAACTGCTTTCCAACAATCAACAGCAGTTTCCTAAGAACAATGTAACGTCTACTTTTACAGCAAGTGTCGTACCAAATGTCACAAGTAATGAAGGGAAAGGTAATTTAGCGCCATTATACTCAGAGAGTATATATTATTTAAATAAAAGTAAAACAAAATGGGTATCTGTTGGAATGTGCGCAAAACTTTATTTTGATCCCGTGATAAGATTGATGGGAAAAGGACAGTGTATTACTTTAACCGACCCAGAATGGAAGAATTTCATCAGTAGCAAACAATTGATTATGAATACCTTTATTGGCGATTTAAATACACCAGGACAGTTCGTTGTAAGCGGCATTACTTGTTGCGCTCAGTGGATAGAAAATGCAAGAAAGGTGTTAAAGATGGAAAGATGCTCAGAAATGTTCTATTTAGCGTACGACTCGTTGCACGAATTGTGGAAATTAGGTGATTTGATTTCGAGCAGGGTGGACGTTTTACGAAGTATGGATTATAAAAGTTATTACAATAATTTAATCGAAGTGATATCATCAATGCAAGGCGATGTTAAAGGAAATATATTAACAGCATTGAACGGTACACATTCTGAACAAGTGTGTGTAACCAAAGAATTGCTCGTATACGGAATGGACAAGATATTATTGGATTTAGACTTGCACGCTTTATTAAAGATGTAACCAAAATGTTGAAAAAAGTGACAATTTGTGAATCTAAAAATAAAGTGTACCGAATGCACACTTGGACGTATGCTTATAGACAGTCGAGAAAAGGTGATTGGGAAGCAAAGATGCTGGATGAAATTAGATTTAAGGATAGAATAAGAAACCTAAATCAATTATTGGAAAAATACTTGAGCGTAGATTATAGGTTAAAGGTATATCGGGAACGGTTTCTAACATTGTTAACATAATAGAATTAGTAACGAATTAATGATAGGTTAGATAAAGTAGGTTTAGATATAGATTAAGAATTGATTTTGTGAATAATGAACATGAATAAAAGGTTACGATTTCGAAGTTGATTTTCATTTAGTACTTATTACTCCCGTTAAACGGAAGTAGTAAAAATTATAAAATGGCTCGTGTAGAACAAAATCGCAACAGTTATCGTTTGTCACGAAGACGGATTGGTCGCGGAATTTTAAATAAATTGATTGATAAACTTCCGATAGAACTCCATCTGCCGGGATACAATTATTGTGGACCTGGTACCAAGCTGGAAAAGAGATTAGCAAGAGGAGATCAAGGTGTGAATCCATTAGACGAAGCTTGTAAAAAACACGATATAGCATATTCTGTCAGTTCGAATTTAAAATTAAGGCATCAGGCAGATAAGGAATTATATCAAGCGGCAAAGAAACGAGTATTTAGTAAAGATTCTAGTCTAGGGGAAAAGTTATCATCGGCTGCAGTTGCCGCATTAATGAAAACGAAAGTGGCGGTAGGTATGGGAGTTGGTAACAGAAATCGAACGGTGCGAAGGCGTACCGCCAAAGTGAGGAAATTAAAGCGTGGAGGTACCGTATCTTTTGGGGAAGCAGTTAGGTTGGCTCGAAATGCAATGGTCAGGGCCGGATCAAAAAATCTGTTGGCAAATGTAAAGGCAGCGTACGGAGCGTTAAGGAAGAAACGACAAAATATTTCCAAACCTAGAGGTCGTATAATCCGAATTCCAAAAACCGGAGGGTTTTTACCTTTAATTCCATTGTTTGCGGCTTTAGGAGCTCTAGGTAGTCTCGGTGGGGGTGCAGCGGCCATTGCAAAAACTGTTCACGACGCCAAAATAGCTAGAGAGCGTTTAGAGGAAGACAAAAGACATAATAAAGCACTTGAAGCTGCACCGGTTGGTAGCGGTTTCTATATAAAGCCATATAAGAAAGGGTGCGGGTTATTTATCGGTGGAGAGGAAGGTAATAGTGTCGGCGCAGGTTTCTATATTAAACCTTATAAAAAAGGTTGCGGATTGTCAAATAGATCAAAAAACTAATTCGAATACCTCGTCGTGCGCTAAGTAACATCGAATTGGCAAGGTTCGTCAAAATACTAAAGATTCCATATTTTCGCGGTGTATTTATGAGAGACAATCTTCCAAAGAAAATTAAAAGGAATGAAAGAGGGATTGTCAACCTAGACCATTCGAAGGGACGAGGTACGCATTGGGTCGCTTATAAGAAGGAAGACGGTGACATCCAATATTTTGATAGTTACGGCGATTTAAGGCCACCCACAGAAATTGAGCAATATTTGTTATCCGATGGTAGAGGTAGTGTGATAAATTATAATCATTCCCGATATCAACGTGATACAGATCAAAACTGCGGTCAGTTGTGTTTGAAATTCTTAACTGATTAAAGGCGCTATTAGGAGAACATTCGTGTTTGATAATAGTAGGAATGGAGCAAGAAGCAGTACATACGAGTTACACATTCACGTTAACGGGAAGATCATCCGAATTGTCTTGTAATTTTAATCCCCCAATATATTTAAACGAAGCCGGTACATACGAGCTGGCTCTTTTAAATTTCGAAACGTTTAATAGTTTAGCAAACATAGATGATAGTAACAATATTGTACAATATGAAGACAAATCAGGCAGCTTTCGAAACAATATAGTAATTCCGCTGGGAACGTACGATATTGATGATATCGCCAATCTCGTGGAGGAAAGTTTAAGAAAAAGGCACGCAAAAGATGTTGCAATAAGAATAAGAGGAAATAATAACACTCAACGCACTCATATAAAAACTACAAGACGAATTAATTTTGCGTGCAACAATTCAATAGGACCGTTGCTTGGTTTTAAACCTCAGGTTATTCCTAAAGATAAGGAAGTAACATCGGATCATATAGTAAACATAACTAAAACAAACGCATTACAAATTTATTGCAATTTGGTGACCGGATCATTTACTAACGGAATTCCAATGCATATTTTATATCATTTTTTTCCAAACGTTCCGGCCGGCTTTAAAATAATCGAAGCACCACAACAACCTATTTATTTGCCGCTTTCAACGAACGTGATTAGTACATTAACAGTGCGCGTACTTGATCAAGACGGACGATTGTTAGACTTCAGAGACGAAGAAATAACAGTGAGAGTTCACCTAAGATCGGTAAATTGAAGCAGCAGTCGTTATAGGCTATCAATATTATGACGTTATTATACCAAAACAAGAGAAAGTGGAGGTCAAGAAGTGATAAATTGTTTAATAGGGAAAAGTATAAAGGGACACTTGTCGGTAAACGTAGTAACAGTAGGCGACTACCTATTCATCGATTAACACCTATCAATCGAAGTTATTTAGCTCAGTTGGGATACGAAGTGTTGTTGTAATGGATATCTTAAAAGTGACCGATAAGTTAAAACCTGATTACTCTATCGTGAGTTATGAATACCATTCTCATCAACCGTTTGGTTCAACTACATTCGATAACAACGACGAAATTAGAATCTCCATTCCGGAAATAGATAATTACACTTTACCAAGCGAGAGTTATATATACGTTGAAGGTAGCGTTAATAAGATTGGTGTGGACGGAGTAGTAACAAAATTTCCCAGCACCACGGCAAAATTGGTAAACAATGCCGTGGCATTTATGTTTAGCGATATTCGATATCTCATAAACGGAGTACAGGTGGACAGCGTGCGGAACGTCGGTATTACCTCTTGTATGAAAGGATACCTGTCGTATACGCGTAACGAGGTGGTTAAGTTAGAGAATGCAGGATGGCACGTAAAAAAAGATAGTATTGGAGTTTCAAAAGCGTTAGACGAACATGGCAATTTCGGATTAAGCGTGCCGTTAAAAACGTTGTTAGGATTTGCTGAAGATTTTAGGAAAATTATTCTGAATGCTCGACAGGAACTTGTGTTAATTCGCGGGCATGACGACACAGACGTCATATTTCAACCAGATACCGCTCCCGATGACGAAAAGGTGAAATTGACTATAAATAAGATTGTTTGGAGAGTTCCACACGTGGCTGTAGGCTTGCGGGAACAATTGGCGTTAACGAAATTATCAGAAAGAAACGTAGATATACACGTACCGTTTCGTTCGTGGGAAATACACGAATACCCTCAATTACCTCAGACTACGAAACAAACTTGGGCTGTTAAAACTGCTCCACAATTGGAAACTCCTCGGTTTATAATTATTGGATTCCAAACTAAACGCAAGGGTGTATTAAAAGCAAACATGGCGCTATTTGATAACATAAGGCTAACGAATATAACGGTATTTTTGAATGGGGAACGTTTTCCATACGATAACTTAAATCTCGATTTCGAAAATAATCATTTTGCGATTTTATATGATATGTATTCGAGATTTCAACAAGCATATTACTATCAAGAAAGTGAACCTTTGTTTTCTCCAGAAGAGTTTAAAGCTTACGCACCATTAGTTGGAATAGATTGTACGTATCAACAGGAAGCAATACATAAAAGCGGAGTGGAAATAAAAATTGAGTATACAACAAAAAGCCCAATTCCGGATGGCACTACCGCGTACGCATTAATTTTGCACGACAGATCCTTCGTATATTCGCCTCTTACGAAAATTGTCAAACAGTTAATATAGTTATGGTTTCTCAACCGTATTCATCAGTATTTGTATAGACGCCAAGGGAAAAGTTTAGTGATCAACAGTATGGCCTGTCAAAAAGATTTTATCATTTTCGATATTCAGGGTTTTACGGTAAACGATGAAGAATTTATTCCAAAAGAATTGGCTTCTTGCGATAGTAATCACTGTATAAGTCATTATGTATTTGAACCAAGTCGAAGCTTTTCTTCGTTATCTACGAAATTCCGAAATACTGCGAATTGGTTGATGAGTTATCATCATTGCATAGATTGGAACGAGGGGTTTGTCCCCGCATCTCGTTTCGATGATATTGTTTATAATCTGTGCCGTTCGGTAAAAGTAGCGTACGTTAAAGGGCGTGAAAAAGCGGTATTTTTAAGAAGAATCTTAACAATCCCCGTAAAAGAAATAGAAGAAAACAGGTGCAAACTGGAGGTTACGTTGCCGATGTGTCCGTTCCATAAAAGAACACCAAGTATGTGTTCTTTGTCGAATGTTTTTTACTTATTTCCATATGTAAATGGAACTGTAGCTATATAAATACGAAGTGTAAAAGGAAGGCGAGTAGTAGTAGCAGTAAAGTATTCATCACTTCGAGATGGAACGTTTGTGGCGTTTGTTAAGTAGATTGGGTCTTTTAACCTACGTCATTAATAAAGTGTGGGACGTAATGCAAAGGTACGAAGCGGATTCATCGTTTAAGAACATTAAAAATTACGAATTATGTTATTTACCGTTGGAGTATTACCTGGAAGAAGTGAAGCCATTAGATTTGGCAAGTGTTTGGTTTAAATTACCGTTAAAGTACAGAAACGAAGAACGATTACAGAAGAAGTTGCCGTGTTTTGAACATTATAATTTGCAGAATTGGGAAACGCATATCGACGGTCCACCATCAGCAAAAAAGGATTGTTCTTTATGTAATAAGCGCAACGAGTGAATGTATTGTTTTTGTAAATTAAAAAATATTTAATAAATGTATGTAGTACTTCATATGTAGTTTTAGTTATTACTTAGTTTAATAAGAGAAAAGAAAAAAAGAAAGGAAAAAAGAAAAAAGGAAAAAAAAGGAGAAAAAAAGGAGAAAAAGGGGAAGGAAGAAAAAAGGAGGTTTCTTTAATAATTGTCCCGCCCTAGACTCCGCCCAAACTCCTCCCAAAAGTAGAGAGGGAAAAGTGGGGATGGGAGTGGGGAAAAAGGGAGGGGATTTAGAATTCCCCCCCCCCCCCCCCCCCCCCCCCGATAAAATGGAAAACAGCACCAGGAAAAAAGTTCCCCCACCTAACTCCGCCCCTTTCCCCCACCACTTTTTGTACACTCCCCACGCCACGCCCCTCCTTTTTGGTTAAGGATAAAAAGACCACAATGCGCGAGACTAAGTCACTTTTTTCAACGTGTTTCATCTCTTCTTGGTAAGTTTTTCATATTTTTTTCTTAACTTTAACTTTCTAATTGTATTACATTGTGTAGTGCTGTGCATAAATTAGTGTTCTCCCGTTACCAAAGCGGTTTCTCCTCCTCGTTTTTGGTAAGTTCTTTACTCTCTTCAGTATAACTCTCTAATTACATAATACTGTGTAGTGCTTTGCATCACCTAGTGTTTCGTCACCGATTTCTCCTCGTTTTTTGGTAAGTTATTTACTCTCTTAAGTATCACTTTCTAATTATGAAATGTTTTGTGCAGTTCTACATTCATCTTGTTGGCTTTCATTCGAAACAACAGAACGTCGAAGGTTTTATAAATCGCTACTCCTTTGGTAAGTATACAACTTCCACTACATTAACTTAAGGTACGTGTCTACATGAGATTAAGTCTCAAATGATTTGAGAGTTATCGCGCTCTAGCGAAGTCTGGAGATAACTTTGATTTCAGGTGGACATGCACATTTAAGATTTGCTTGTTGTCTCATTTCTTGTATTAGATACAAAGTAATCTTATTGTGTTTATTTTTTGTAGTTTATTCTGCCGACTTATTTTCACAAGAAAACATTAAATTTTTGTGAGTATACCTTTTTATTGACAATCATTTTTATTAACAATCACCTACATTAACTTTTTATTTCACATTCTGCGAATTTTTACAGTTTTAACGAACAATGTCGCAAGATGGATTCAGTCAAATTCCTTTAACACCACCGGGCTTTCCTAACAGTGATAGGAGTTTCTTTTTAAACGCTTTTGACACTAACCTCTTGGGGAGTGAACCTGCGCAATCTACTACTCCAATCGCAACGTCTTCCTCGAATCGCGAAGAAAAGAAAGAGAAATGCCTTTCACCACGTCTTCGGTATTCGAGGAAACGTGAACATTGGAAGAAGGCTGCAGGGTTGTGGTTACCGACACAAGAATATAGAGCTCAAAGGCGAAGGAGCAGGGAGGCACGTGCTCAATCCAAGGCGCAATCCAAGTGTGTATCAAAGGAAGCAGCACCTTCATCGGAGGTTGAAGTGACACACTCGGAGTTGATTGCCGATGAGGTGGAGTACGTGTCTGACAACTCCAACGACACTCTATTTCTCATGGCGGTATCGCAACACCTGCGACAGATGGAAGCAGGCGGCCTCGCTAACATTAAAGCTCCTATTAATACTTCTACTGCTACTACTTCTGCTGTTACTACTTTTGTTGCTACTACTTCCATTGCTACTACTTCCATTACGACAACCACAAATGCTCTTACCACCTCTGTCTCCGCCACACAAGCAAAAGTTTCTACATCTGCCACACCATCTTTAACACATCCTTCTGCCTCTAAACAATTAACAAGCATTACAAATCCCTCGCATACTCCTTTACATTCCGAACTAACCAACGCAATTATAAATCCCTCGCATACTCCTTTACATTCCGGACTAACCAACGCAACAGAACACATTTTCTCAAACGCCATTTGTGCAAGTATTGAAAACGCTAAAGGGGGCATTTTAGGCGAAATGGATAACTTGTATCAGAATTTTCATAAAGACCTCCAAGGCAAACTTGCACAGATGGAGAGAAGTTTATATGAGCTGTTGCAGTTAAAGGAAGGGCTAGCGTCTTGCTCCTTATTTCATGAAACTCCTCTAACAGCTGCATTTGAAACAAGTATTCAATCCTTAAACAATGAGATTAAAAAGGCAAGAAACCTCCTCTCTTTGTTTAAAAATGCTGCATAATCATTTAACTATTGGCATTAACAATCATGACGTACGCGTAGTTCCATAAATTTTCGCATTCCATTCTAAAGTCCATCTTCAATATTGTTTGACACAGTTTCCCAAAAATGTCGTTAAGATTACAATTAGTAGAAGGGCGTATGGTCGCACTAGAAAGAAAGGTGGAGACGTTGACCGGTTTGGTATGTTATATCTTATAAACTTTTGCAAGTCTATAATATTATCTGTTTAGATCAACAAGTTGCTGGCGGAAGGTCCGGCGATTATGCGCGGGGCAACAATTAATGTCAATGACATGCATGTCCACGTGCATACATCGCCGGACAATGCTGCCCCGCCGCCGGTTAGTACGGCGGGCGTAACGAAAGTAGAGCGGAATGTAGATCGACAGGAGGAAGAAGTGGAGGAGGAGGAGGAATGGTGAAGTGTATACAGTGAAAGTCGTTTTATAGGGTTGTGATATATATTAGGTTTCAGTTAAACGACTTTCACTGTATATATCGGTTTTAGGTTTAGTGTAGAATATAATGTATAGTATATTAATAAGATGTGGTATAGGTTTAGGTGTATAATGTATAGGGTATTAATAATGAATAAATTTTTGGTATTAGGTACTTTATATTATTACTTCTACACTATTTTCATTCAGTCTAGTATAGTTAACGTTGCACTTACTTTGTTCGCGAATCATGGCCGAGGAGATAAAGTGTTCACCGCACCCGTTAACACTGCCTATAATAAATTTTAGTGAAGGTGCAGCCGAAGAATGCTTTACAAGGCATAGTGGGTTGTTTAGTGGAAAATGCAAGCGAGGTTTAATTGTTGGACCCTCAGGTGCCGGCAAAACAAACGTCATGTTATCCCTTCTACTTGCACGTAATGGACTGCGCTTCTTGAATTTATATTTGTGTTCTAATTCACTGTACCAAAATAAATACGAGTTTCTAAGACGTTTGTTGAAGCCTATAAAAGATTGCGGTTATTATGAGTTTTCTAATATAGATTCATTTATTAGTCCACAAGAAGTGAAAGAATATTCAGTAGTAGTATTTGATGATGTTCCTTGTACGGGTCAAAATGTCGTGAAGGATTTTTTTTCGTACGGTCGACACAAGAACATCGATTGTTTTCTGATTTGTCAGAGTTATTCTGCAATTCCAAAGCAACTAATTCGCGATAATTGTAACTTTTTGGTATTGTTTAAACAAGATCTAACTAATTTAAAGCACGTGTTCGAAGATCATCTAATGGCCGATATGGAATTTCATCAGCTACAGCGAATTACCGATGTTTGTTGGAAAAATAGACACGGAGTCCTAGTTATTGACCTAGACAGTAATATAAGTAATGGACGTTTTCGCAACGGTTTTGATAAATTTATTGTAGTTTAAAACTGACTAATTATACGGTTCGACTCTCAGTATTTTGCGATACATCGTATTATGAACAAGACGCTTGCTGCCCAACTTATTGCGGCTCGAGAGGCCGTGCGAGGCAAAATTCGCTCACTAAAAGAGGATGTGGCAGAATCAAGGATGCGGACGGAAACAGCATACGCTCCAATTACACAACCATTAAAAGATATAGTCACAAAAATAGAATCCGCGGTTTTGCATCCAAAGGTAGAACCTGATTCTTACTTACCACCGAAATACGAAGATGAATATTCTATTAAAAAACCTAAAATTGAATTGAAGAAATCAAAAGGAAGATTTATTACATCAACTCCAGAAAAACAAACTGTAGCTCCACATCCCGGTCCCATATTCGATGCACCAGAAGAAGTATTTGAAGCTCAACCAGGCGACTTTGATGAACAAGACTATGTCGACTCCAGTGAAGATACTGGTGCGCTCATATCGCACGGACAAAAACGAGTAGAACAACTTAAAGAGGAAATGGAAGAGCAATTAGAAAGCTCAGATGTACAAGCTGCTTTACAACAGTTTCATCCTTTGCCCAGAACGTATGTTGTTGGTTTAGCTACAGATTTGGCAGATGAATATGACCAGCTGTATGGTATTCGACAGACTCCTGACGGTTTGTACATAGGAACAAGTCCCGTTCACTTTGAGGACAAAGACGTTCACGTTGGAAACTTCAAGTATGCGGGAACCGTTGGTTTATATGATTTGTTATTTAAAAATAATCCTGGCAAATTTACGCTCCAAGATATGCGTAATTATACAGATATTTTGCTACGTTCTAACGCTCCTTACATGAATTACATTCCGGAAGCAGGAATGACCACAGAGGATGACAGTGAAAAATTTCAGAATATTATTAAACCTTTAGTTGAGGGTCAGAAGCCCAAGGTGAGTTTTGCGAGATACTGGCCGAATCCGAAAAAAACGTTGGGTGGCGGTTTGAAGAAACAAGTTGTTCCTGGAACCCTTGTCGAATACGAGTATTGGGACGATCCCAACGAGCTAGTCGACAGACTGCGCTTACTGATGGCCTCGCAGGCTGCAGGTCATTCTGCACATGTGAACGAAATTACCTCGATAATTTCTGAGTTAATAGAAGCAAAAGTTATTCGCCCAAAGATACAATAAATAAGCAATTTGTAGATACTATGATTTTAATATGTCGTAGACCATGAAGTAGCAAACATGTCTTTAAGTAGATTCGGACAGCACACCTCTAGTATGACGATCGATAAATTCGGTAAACACGTACACGGACACAACATTAATGCACATTTAAAGAGACCTGAAATCATTCAACGACATTTGAAGCAACAAACTGTATTGACTTTAACCGGAGACGGTACTACGGATGCAGGAGATTATTATTTCGTTATTCAAAATTTGGGACACGTAACTAAATACACAAACTTTTTCTATAACGGTGAAATAGTAAATCATCGAATTGTAGGGGACGTTCAATTGCTTATTAATGGAGCGAACTTCGATCCAAATAAACCATTGAATTTTCTCACCGTAGGATCAATACTAGCTTGTCGAACCACAGCTAGACCTATTATATCAAAAACACCCTTTATTGTAGAATTAGTAATTGAAAAAGTTCGTGATGAGTAATATTAAGCGGGATGTCGTAAACGAACTCCACGCGTCCGCGAGGAAAAACTATAAACGTAGACGTGTTATTATAAAGGGTTTAATGGATTTGTTTCAAGCTGATTTAATAGAAATGATACCTTATTCAAAAATAAATCGCAATTATAAATACATTCTTACGGTTATTAATGCTTTTTCAAAATACGGATGGGCCCTACCGCTCAAAAACAAAACTGGCAAAGAAGTAGCGAGTGCTATGGAAACAATTTTATCAGGCAAACGAAGAAACATACCAAAGAACCTTCAAACGGATAACGGAAAGGAATTTTACAACGAACACTTCAAGAAGCTTATGTCACGGTATGGGATCAATCATTACAGCACATATTCCAATTTAAAGAGTTCCATTGTCGAACGGTTTAATAGGACACTTAAGGAAAAACTGTGGAAGGAATTTAGTATGCAAGGTACCTTCCGTTGGTTGGAGTTGCTCCCAAAGGTAATTAATGATTATAACAACCAAGTGCACAGGACGATAGGAATGAAACCCAGCGAGGTAAATAACCGAAATGCACCGGCGTTGCTGAAGACTGTCTATAATTTCATAAAAATTTCTGACCCCAATACCAAAAAATATACAGTCGGTGATCACGTGCGAATAAGCAAGCATCGTCACGCTTTTACCAAAAACTACACGCCCAATTGGACTAATGAAGTGTTTACCATACATTCCGTTCGTAATACCTACCCGACAACATATCTGCTAAAAGATGCGTCCGGCGAAATACTTCTTGGCGGTTTCTATCGAGAAGAATTACAAAAAGTCAAACATCCCGACGTCTACTTGGTGGAAAAAGTATTACGGCGAAAGGGAAATCAAGTCCTTGTAAAATGGTTAGGATTAGGACCGTCTCATAATTCTTGGATATCAAAAACTAACGTTATTTAGAAAACACTACAATATGAAATGGAGTTTTAGGAATTTTATTACGAACCAACCGTTCCACAATTATTATGTTAACATTTTCATTAAATACAATATTTTTTTTCAATTATAATAACATTTTCATTACAATCTATTATTTATTAACTTATGACCCCATGCTAAAGTATTACGTCCGTCCGGTAATATGTACCGTTTATCATCGCTCGACGAAAGGGCAATTTTATTCCTTAATTCTGTGTACATGGTATGAAAATCCGACTTAAATATATACATTTTCCTAAGGACCGATCCGCCACTTTCTATTACAGTTTTATAATCGCTTACGCTCAAATGCTTATCTATAACATATTTCTTCACTCCCTTGGCTTTCTTAACATTATCGTCCAATAAGGTAATGCAATACGCTTTGGCTCCAGTACCAATAAATGACGTTATGCATTTATTGGGGTATTCATCTTTCATTCTTCCCAAAATAGATCGTCCGCGAGGTATATTATGTATGTTATTTAACGGATAATTTGACGTGTCAAAATATTGGGCATTGTTTTTTATGTCTTCGTACACATTTGGAGTTTTAATTTCTAAAATTAGAGAATCCGTGTCAGTGTACAAAAGGGACACGTTATTCCCATACTTAACTTTCATGTAGTCATAAAAGAAATTGTACATCACAGTTTTCGAAAGCTCTAATATGCTAAATCCGACGTATAATGGTTTATTGTAACGAATTTCCGCTAGATTTAGCTGCACTGCCACCAAATTATCACAGAATACTTTTGAACATTTGAAATTTGGTTTAGCTATTAGAGCTTCCACGCCGGGTTTTTTATGACGACACTCCCAGTGAGTAACTAATCTTATATCCACTCTTTTTTCAACGTTTTCCATTGTCTTACCATACACTATGTTATTCATCGCTTTGTAATGATTTTTCTCAAACTCATTCTTAGCTTTTTCACGCTTATCTGAATTAAAATCGATGTAATTACGCATCCACTCTGATTGTTTGAATTCTAATACTCTATGAATCTTCGTCACTTTTAATCCAAACCTAACACACTGCTTTAGATTCACATAGTGAATTATGTACTTTTCTTTGTTTTGCAAATTTGCAATTAATTTTTCATTTTTTGAACCTGGAGGGACAATTCGTTCTGGACAAAACGGCAAATCGTTATGTGCATCATGTATGTCGTCTGGATACTCTAAATTAACTTCTAGAACATAACCCTTTTCGGAATCATCGTCCACACTGTAAATATCTAACATTTCTATTTCCTCGCTTGATAACCATCGAAATCCGCCCGTCGGTAATTTTCGTCTCATCGCGTGTCCGTACAAATTCGTGGCGTCGAGGTACAAAATGTAGGATGTATCCCTTGTATCATCGAAATCCTTCATAAGCCTGTTGTTTGCTTCGGCGATTCTCTTGGTGCACATACTCAATCCACCACGAATACCATTTTTAAAGAAGTGCAGCATATCTACGTCCGTTAATAATTCCAATTTTATTCTAGTCATACGTAATAACGCATCCCAACCGAATCCGGGTGCGGTGAAGTAATGACACGGATCCAAACCATAATACTTCATCGAGATACTTCGGAAGTTCTCAAAAACATCCGACAAAAGTAGAACATCAGACGTCAGATAAATTTCGCTATATTCGCCTAAAGTGTGACAATTGAAAACTTTCCACACCTTTTGCGCACGACAATAACTTTCTTCGGTTACTTCTTCGTCGCATAAGGAATTATAAAAACTCTTTCGTTCTGGCAAATCAGTAAAGTCTAGCTTTTCGAACGAATCTACAAAGGAATATGGAAATATTCCCTTTTGGCGTATTAGTCGAAATTTTTCTTCATTTACAAAATATTTTCTAATTTCAACGCATTGATCGTCTTCTAAAAATGAACCCAATTTTTCCAAAGATAAAGCCATAAATCTAAATGAATCCACAAATCTCAATTTCATAAACACACGTCTTTGTTTTCCTTTGCTATCAGTAATAGTTCCTACGGCAATTTTTTTCGAAAACGATATATATTTCTCTTTACTTTGAGCTATGACATCTACATCCTCTTCCTTTAAAGCCATATCCTTGACAAACATATGACAATCGTAATTGGAAAGGTTGTGGAAAAAGATTGGTATAAATTTTGGTAGTTGATAATTTATATTGCACACAGAATGTGCGGGCCCTCTGTATAAGCCTGTAAGATGATCGTGATCGTATACTTTATCACCACACTTTATATTAGTCGAGCAGATGTGACAGGTATCTTGCATATGGTGCATTAATCTATCTATAGCTGGGAGTGGTAGCATTTCTTTTGGCTTACTTATAAAATCGTTGTAAATACGTTGAACATCTTCTTCCAACTTGTTCATGAAAACTTGAGAAGCATTGTGTCCTCGATATATTTCGAATTTCGACAAGGAGTCATCGTAAGAGCATTTTATGTAGTACGCAAACGCATACGGTTCGTGTTTGAAACATTTTACGGAGTACGAACTATTTTCATTCAAGTTGGTTACTTCTGCATCTTCGATCGGTTTTAGTAACGCTTCGAAATCCGCATACACCACAAACGGAATTTTTAATTGTCTTTCAAAATTTATAAATTGTAAAACATTTTCTTTTTCTTCATTTCCGTATTTATTTATTCTCAGATCTGTTGTTGGTAATATTGCTCTCACCTTACCGCAGTCTTCGCTTTGGTGTCGCTGAACTTGATTTTCCGTTGAAAAGAATACTAAACAACCATCGCAAATATACTTTTCGTGACCGTTATGCGATGCTTGTGATGACAGTAATCGTGATAAATTTTTTATCCAACAATAGTGACTATTTCCTGAGTTATCTGTTATTAATAATAAATTTATATGTCTCTCTTCCTTTCGTTGACAATAGTACAGAGTATTTATATCGTAGTGCATAACGTAATCTTTAAAATACTCATTTACACCGTACACATTTATAGATAATTTGTTTTGCTGCTCAAATTTCGGTATATCACGCAATTTTACAGGAAATTCTATGTTAGAGTAATCTAAGCCACAATTGAGATAATTCGGATACGAAGATGTCCTCTGTGGCAAACCATTCGGTTCACATATTGCGGATGTTATCGCCCATGCAAAGCATGCGTTATCGAAATTTTGTACATTTATTACCGCACGCTTTGATTTTATTTCGAAAGGTAAATCTATGTAACTCGATGCTCTTATGGGATTGAATTTGTTTAAGTTTAACTCCATATAGAGAATTTGCATTAGAGTCCACCCTGAAAACGTATTTAAATTAGTTTTATGCGTATATTCACTTTTAATTCTCCTTACCTGAATCACGTTCCTGAAATTCTGACATTTTCGATGAAATTTCGTCGACAAATTCCTTGTAAACTTTATACAGATCCGATGCAAACGATACTACTTTATTCTTTGTATTGAATGATTTTATTTCGCAATCTTCTCTAGATTGCAAAAAATATAAACCAAAACATTCCATATTACATTTTACACTTTGGTGAATATCGATTGAGCTTTGCATTAGATTTAGAACTTTTTCTCTAATCCGATGCGAAAATTCATCTAAATCGACAAAATTGCCCGGTTCACTTATCCGATAACTAACAATTTTATCACCAAATGCTCCAGATATTCTCTCTACTCCGTCGTCGATGATAACAAAAGCGTTCCGTTTATGTGCGTTGCTTCGTAAATGTGCGGAGTAACATTGCTTGTTTACATACTCCTCGCACGCATCACATCTTACGGCGTTCGAACTGCTCGGTGTTGTGAGTTTAACTCTCTTGCCTATACAGGATGTTAATTGATGTCTTTTTAAATTGTCTCGACGAGTGAAACTTTTTCCACAATTTTCACACACCAACATTTTAACTTTCCACTGTTACAAAAGTACTACGCTGTAGCCTATTTTGTCGTGCTTATATATCCTCTTCCCTCCCATACCACTTGTAAGGTACGGGTTGGATGCCTTTTATTTTATTTGCACCAGTAACGTGTTTACAGCTTTTATCCCATTTATTCACAACAAAGGAGGAGGTTCTAACCAAGAGCAGGTAAAAAAGCAGGTAAAGAGATATTTGTCTCCCGATAACCCACCGCGGGATAACTCATTATTTATGCAAAATAAAAACGCGATCCTCCGTCAATGATCTCACTGCCGAATTATGTATGCAAAACACGCTACCCTTCGTCGACCAATTCATACCGTATACAAATAAATAAGCGACTAATGCAAATTATTTGACATTTTATCGCGAAATGTGAGAGGATAAACATCGTGACGTTTCCCTTCAAAAAACCTCTTCATCGTTTAAAATCCTCTCGGTTGTAATAAAATTCTCTTAAAATAGATCCTTTGCAGGTGGGAGGAGGATGCAAAACATTTACCTCAACATTTTTTGTCGTTTTCGGAACCTCCTCCAACACATGTTTAAGGAGAGTGTCCCAAAATATTTGCCGATTCAAGAACCTCCACAGGTTTGAGGAGGGGTCCCAAAATATTTGCCGATTCAAGAACCTCCTCCTGGAACGCAGGTTCGAGGAGGAGGTTCTTGAATCGGCAAATACATACTACTGCCACAGATGACCGCACACAGCCGAGCATCAACTATAGTCGACGGTACCAGCGTACGGGCGATGAATACCGGTTGTGGGCAACGTTTCGCGGCCGATAGGCGCCGTACCGAAGTGGTTAAAAGTGCGGATAACCTAAATGAATTAAGTCTTCTGAATATTTGATAATTACAGATTAATTAATATAACTTAAAAATAATATATATCTTAATATTAAAAATAAAACATATATCTTTGAAACATAATGCCAACGATATATTAATTAATATAAACTAGATAACGTCTTGTATATTCCAAAGGTTAACACAACACCTTTGGTCGGTTGGCGAATTAATTGTAAGACGCTGATACTAGAATACAATCGAAGATAGGTTGATGATAGGTTTGTAGTACCTAGGCTTGTAGGTACTTGTAGATTGACAACAGCTTTTGTTACAGAAATAGAACCAAAGATTAAAGCTAGTGGAACAGAAATGTTTACAATGTCGACAAAAGTGGATTTAATTTGGAACTGCATACTGGAAGAACTTTAACTATTCAAGGGGTTTAAACAGTTTCAAATTAATGTCATCAATCACACATAGATATACTATTCTTCTTGCTGTGTTGGCGTCTGGAAAACTTTTAAAGAAACCGTTTATTGTTTTAAAGGAGCAAGGTGGGATATTTGGGCCAAAGGTATAAGAAACAGTGTTTTAATTTTCGAATGTTCACGTGGCCCCTTCACCGTCTGAAAAGTTAACGTCCACATTGTTTAAAGAATGGTATCAAATGTTTCTCTTGAACATACGGGTTCCAAAAGCATTTTTATTAGATTTGCAGATTGATCATTGCCCGTCATCTCTTTTACAAGCAGTTCCATCAACTAAACACGTGGAAATATTCACTACACCTAAAAAGACTATAGGCATTTTACAGCCTTTAGACGTGTACGGATTTCGTATCTGGAGAAATATCGTAAGAAGGTGTTCAGATATGGTAGTACTGTATACTTATGACGTAACGTTATGCACGTAACAATATAATTAAACTGCAAAATTTGGACCATAATCAACTTTCTGCTTCAATATATCACAAAATATTTTCATATGCGTGGTATAAAAGTGATTATATACCAGACAAACCTGACAAGGTTGAAAATCCTGGTGATTACGCGTGCCAAAATCAGGATCTTATTCAATTACCTCGTTGTTATAAATGTAGAATATACGCCATAATACGGTGTTCTTGGTGTGAATAGTATTTGTTTTCACCATTTTTACGAAGAATTCCATTTCCATGAGATGGAGTAATAATTGATTAAAGTAAGTCATAAAGGTAGTTTGCAGATAGGGTAATATCGTTAGTATCGTAACCATAGTATAGTAATTTTATATCATCAATCAGCTTTCAATTGTACTCTAATATCAGTATCTTACAATTAATTCGCCAACCGCCCAAACGTGTTGTGGTAAGCTTAGGAATACATAAGGCGTTAGATAGTTTGCATTAATTAAGGTATCTATGTATTATATACAGAGTGGGCCACTGAAAACAGTAAACGCAAGCTTTGGCCACTTAACATCAATTTTGTGAAAAACGCTCGAACAGGTCAATTTTATTATGAAGGGGGATATCGGAATGGATTAGTACTATTTGCATAACTTCAACCCTAAGATATGGGTAGATTGCACCCCAAACATTTTAAATTGAAAGGGGTGTCAAACTCTACACCGTTTTAAAGGCCTTTCAAATCTCTTTTCAGCAGTCTTTTTATTTTTGAAATCCGATCATTAATTCCAGAGAAAAAGACTTCTAAAGTTTTATGAAGTAGCCTTAGTGACACGTCATAGTAGGCAGTTGACGTGTTAAACTAACTAACTCTAGCTAACTCTAACTAGCTCTAGCTAACTGTAACTAACTCTAGCTAACCCTGGCTTACTCTAACTAACTCTAGCTAACTCAAACTAACTCTAGCTAATTCTAGCTAACCCAACCCAACTATAATAGAGTTAGTTAGAGTTAGCTAGAATTAGCTAGAGCTAGTTAGAGTTAGCTAGAGTTAGTTACAGTTAGCTAGAATTAGCTAGAGCTAATTAGAGTTAGCTAGAGTTAACAAGGATTAGCTAGAGTTAGTTAGAGTAAGCTAGAGTTAGTTAGAGTAAGCTAGAGTTAGCTAGAGTTAGTTAGAGTTAGCTAAAGTTAATTAGTTTAACACGTCAACTGCCTACTATGACGTGTCACTAAGGCTATTTGATAAAACTTTAGAAGTCTTTTTCTCTGGAATTAATGATCGAATTTCAAAAATAAAAAGACTGCTGAAAAGAGATTTGAAAGGCCTTTAAAACTGTGTAGAGTTTGACACCCCTTTCAATTTAAAATGTTTGGGGTGCAATCTACCCCTATCTTAGGGTTGGAGTTATGCAAATAGTAATAATCCATTCCGATATCCCCTTTCATAATAAAATTGACGTGTTCGAGCGTTTTTCGCAAAATTGATGTTACGTGGCCAAAACTTGCGTTTACTGTTTTCAGTGGCCCACTCTGTATATATATAGTTATAAATAATTAAAATATTTATAATAAATTATACAAACTACCTTACACCCAAATTTAAATCGATCCAATTTACACGACTTTAAACAACCGAGAATGAACAATTATAAAGAACTTTTATAATTGTGGATTCGATTTTCAATACAAAAAGTTGTTAATTCTACTTTTAAATAATGGATTAAACTCAACAAACTGCGTACAGTACAATCCCTTTGACATAAACGGCTTAATATCCATAAATAAACGAATTTGTTTATAACAATTATTTATAATAACTATTAAATTAACTTTTATGGCCGAGGTTGAGAAGGAAACGCATTTCGAAGCAATTAATATTCTATACATTTTTCAATGTTGTTTATACTTTTGCAGATACGAATTTCTTTTATGTGTGATTTTTTTATCACAAAGGGGTTAAATTCACCCTCCTACGATATTTGAAAAAAAATGAAACAGGACATGTTGATACTGTAAGTATCTAGTATTAGCCAAAAACTGGGATAGATAGGCATCTTCCGTACGTAAATTATCGAATTTATTTATAACAATTGTGTATAATAATTTTTAAATTGAAATTTCTAACAGGCGTTAGAAAGAGGACCTAAGTGGAGACATTTTTTATCTGAAATTTTTTTTGATGTCATGAATCGTTTAGGAGAAGAAAATAGTTTCCAAAAACTGTTCAATTTTCAGGGGTCGTTTTCTCTCCTTCAAACTGTTTTTGGGCAGAAACAGAAAGTATTTTTTTACTATGTTCGGTATGTTCCCTTGTAAGTTTCAACCAAAATCTTCACAAAATTTCAAGTCTCCACAACAGTTAGTTTCTTAGATATGAATTTTTAAAAACAGACAAATTTTAAATGATATGTTAATTAAGTTAGATTAGAGTTTCATTTTCGTAGAAATAACCAAAAGATTTAGAAAATTCATTTTTGCTAAAAATAAATACTTTCTTAGATATAAATTTTAAAAGAATGACTGGTTATAACCTATAAACTTTCAACAAATCTTTTCACAATTCTCAAAAATAAAGATTGGGTGATTTTGTAAAGTTCATCTTTACTTTGATATTTTTAGGATAGGTAAAAGTGTGCAGATTTATAAAAAAATTCAAAGTATTGTTAGTCCAGCACATAAATTTTTGTATGCTACATTAAACTTTACACCTTAAATTTTTTTTTCGAAGAATCTTGTATTAATTTCTCAAAATAAGCTCTAAGTGATTTTTAAATCTCCAACTACGACAATCTTAATAGGTTTTCTATTAATCGTTCACTCTGTAACTTGCCGAAGGAAAGCTAGGTATGAAAAAGAAGTTTTAATCGCCTGAAATACAAGTAATTAAACATTTACAGCCTCAAAATAGAACTTCAACGTTGATTTACAAAAACAAACGTCGTTAAAGTCATCGGAAAAAATTTCCAAGCCGTCATTACGGTTGGTTTTGAAAGTTTTATTTGAATTATATTCAAGGTCCTTTGAGTATCTTTATCGCAGAGGTACCAAGGGATGTTGTAAAGTGAATTTAAAAGCGATTCGGACTAAAAGAAATGTTTTGTTTGGATCAATTTGGAATAAGTTGTATTGAAGAGAAAACTTACCTCTGAATTTAATTTTTGACCCATAAAAGTTAAACAAAAAATTTGTACGTGATGTATAATGATGTATTCGATCAATGATATACTAATCGAACTGTTTGGTTTCTGGAATTAAAATTAGTTTAAAGTTTCAATTGAAAAAATATCGTTAATGTTATTAATTACCGAAATAACCAGCGAATACATTATGAAAATCCCATAAGAAATGCTCAATAACATGTTTGGTAGAAGTAACAGTGAAAAGAAATCTTGAGTTTCGTCACAAACCTTTAACATAGCTTGATGGTAATTTATCCAACGATTCAAACCTTGATTTAAATCAGCTGTAAATTTTTTTGAACGGATTATTTCAGACATCTCTTCATCAATGTAAGTTTTTCGAAATAAATCGCTCTGAAATGCTTTGACGGTGTTAGTTGGAGCTTTTTGGTTTAATAAAGTTGTAAACATGATATTTTCTAATTCCAAACCTAAAAATTACCAAGATAAAATCGATTTTTAATGTTTAAGTTTACTTTGGCACTTTTAGGTTAGAGGAAAAGGTAGAAGTTAAGGAAAAAAAATTTCTTGAAATTCTTATAACCTTACAAAATTTTCTATAGATAACATCAAAGAAAATATTTTTAGCTATAACATATTAAGAGATCGTTTCATTATAAATAAAATGTCTGGGCGATTTTTTTAGATTTGATATTTCTAGGTTTGATGAAAATTGCAGAGATTAAGAAAATACTTATCTAAAATTTTTTTATAACCTAACCTACAATTGTTTTTATGTTGTATTAACGTAAATATTCATGCCTGTAACATTCCCAAAAATATTTTCTTAAATTGCAATAATAGAACCTAGACGATTTCTAAAATTCCAACGCGACCGTTATTGTATAGCTTTAAGAAAACATTCTATATATGAGCATAAACTTTTATATGTTATCTTAAAGCAGATATTACAGTCTATAAATTTCCTAAAAATCTTTTCTCAATTCCTGGAAATAAACTCTAAGCGATTTTTCTAATTTCAGATTTTTACGTTTTTTAGGTTGAGTGAATATGCACAGCTAAAGACAAAAGTGTTTTCTCGAAATTTTTATAAACCAACTATGCATCGTCTTTTATATGTGGTCTTAAAACATATATTATAATTTACAAATTTCTAAAAAATCTTTTAAAAGTGATTTTTAAAATTTTAAATTAAACAAACGATCTTAACTTTCACCAAAATTTAAAACCGACCTAAAAATTCAAACTGTGACGTTATCATAAAAACTGTACAGACAAAAAACATATCAGAACTGCCATAAGAAAATCCCATAAAGTACTGAGTTAACACTTGTGTGAAATATGTAATTTCATATCCAGGAGAGGTTTTCCAATCGTATGGATAATATAAAGGTAATGGTAAAACCCTAGAAAGTTCTTTAAATAACATTATGATTATTTTTACTAATTGTTAATTTACCTTCCGGTTTTATAAATAAAAAATAATGGTAATAAAGCCATAAACTGGCCAGTGAAAAAGACGCTAAACGACCAAATTAACACTAAAATTTGATTAAATTTATCGTAACCTTGAATATTTTTTTCCTCAAATCCAGTTTCAGTTTGCCTTTTAAATGTTTCATTTATTAAGTCAACCAACTTTTTAAGTTTATCTTCACGTAGATAAAAGTAATTAATTCTTATTATTGATGAGAAAAAAATTACTGAAAAATTAATGATACTTGTTTGTAATACTATAAACATTTTTTTAATGTTCTAATATTACCTGAATTCATAACTTCAATTGCTATTTTATCAATCCCTTTGTCTTGCTTATAAATAATATTTAATAAACTCAAAGTAATTCCGGAAATAAATCCAAGATTACAAATAAACCTCCAAAAGTTCCATAAAATCTTTTTAAATAAAGTTGATTTCGGGTTAATTTTATACATGGACATTGTCCATGACATTATGATGTTGTATCTTAAATAGTGGGCCATTTTTAACTAAAGTATTGTGGTTCAAATTGGGTTTATATAGTCGTTTATAAAAGTAGGACGAATAATTAACTATTTGATTAATTACTTAATATCTTTGAATAGTTTTAATTATAGGTCTTCAAGTTCTCGATGTAACTAGTAAATTGGGATTTATTTTTTGTGGTTTTAGTTTGGAAGTTGGTAAAGTTTTGTATAAAGTTACTGGTTATGATCCATCGTTAAAGTTAAACTTGAAATTAAAAAAAAGGCTTTAACAATTAAAAAATTCTAAACGTCTGCATAAAATGTCGAAATTGAAATTTAAAAAAATCGGCCAGGTTCTATTTTTAGGATTCAAGAAAAGGTGTTTTGGAATTTTATCGATTAGAATACTTACGTTAATATAATAAACATATAAAAAATGTTAGGTTAGATGTTGACTTATGGCTTTTAATGTAGGCTTTGTAAAAAAGTTTCCTTTTATTTTTAATTACTAACTTTCTTTATTTATCAATGTACATTCTTCATTCAGAAGAATAATTTCTTTTTAGAACCCCTTGATACCTTTGTCCCACACAAACTAAGGGTTTGTTTTTATTCATTCACTCACGATTATAGAGACTTTGAAAGTCCCGTCGGAAAATTCACAAGGGTCGACTTAAGCATCTACAGCTGGGTAATAATAATTATTAATGTAAATAGTCTTGTTTTAAACGCTTTTAGGTCATCAAGATGTCGTTCAGTTGTTTCACGGTTCTTAGAAATCGAAGGGAAGACGAACAATTTTAATAACTTAATAACATTTAATTCAAACAATTGTTAAAAAATTATAGAAGAGAATTTTAGACTTTTGAAGAATTATTAATTAAATGAAATGTGTTAGTTTTAACTATCTGAAGATTTCAAATGAAGAGTTAATGTTAGAAAAATTTTATTTCAATTTGGTTAGTATTACATTAATCACAAAATAGACTTAAAAGTATACATAAAGTGTTTTTAGGATATTAATATGTTTTAAATTTTTTAGGATATTAAAAGTTAAAATATTTTCAGTTAACGTATAAAAATTTGAACATTTATATGTTAAGTTATAAAAATTTAAATTAACAATTCTTTTTTAAACCTCTACAAAATACGTCGCGGTTAAAATTTAAAGAATCGTTCACACCGACTTTTTTAGATTGTACCTTTTTAAGTTCAAATTGGGACTAGTCAAAATGAAGTTGAAACTCAATCAATTTCAATTTAAGACCAAGTGGCATATATGTATTCTTTACATTTTCTGTCACCAATACCACAGTTTCTTGGTATATGCGGTTGGCATTGCGAAGGGACGTGTGAGACCAATCTAAATCTTTTTATTTCACAAACGATGAAAAGTTGAAGGGAAAGGATCATGAAATTCAAAACGCTACTTTTAATAGAACCTGAAGCCAACGTCTTCGCAATGCTCAACGTGTATATGAAAAACATGTGATGTTGGTAATGCTGCATATCGCGATTTAATTGAGGTCTCCAAAGAAGTAGTATGGACAGTTTTTAAAACTGGAGTAAAGAGAGGTTTGGCTGGCGAGATTCACACAATTTTAAAGAACAAAATGCGGTGTTTGGAAAATATTATTAACTATAATATCCTATCCATCACCATCGCTACATGTGCGAAATTTACAGCGCGTATACAAAGGTATATGTCCTTGCCTCTTAACCGTTAGACTGCCACAGCGCTCCTCGTATCACAAAAACTAGGAATTAAGGAGGAGTTAAGGAGAAGAAGGAGATCGTTGCCTTCGCGAGAAACCACATTTTCATTAAACACAAAATAATTTTTATTATTAGTTAACAATCGAAAAATGAGTATATTCCTAGCAATTGAGATAGTTCGAATTTTTTACTATCACCTCGTGGCAATCTCGTTAAGATGCGACCAGCGGTTTTCGAGATCGACTATTTCAGAAATTGATTTTTTGGCGAAAATAGACGGAATTTTTCAAAAAGAAAAAATACCACGTTATAGTAAACAGATGAGGCTACATCCTACAAAAGGCCCGAATTTTTTTCTTCAGCGGTTTCCGAAAAAAAAAATCCCAAAGTCTGCGCTCCTCGCGGACCGGTCAAAAAACCGGTCCTTTTTTCATTTAACTCGCGATATTTCCTAAACCGCGGGACCTACGATTTTCAATCTATGATATGTTATGCAGAAATGATCACCGATTATGACAATCTTTACCCCGATTTTTTTCGGCGAAAACTTTCGGAGTACGAGCATGCGAAAGTTTAATAAAGAAGCGTATTGAAACGAGGAGCGCTGTGGCAGTCTAACGGTTAATATGAAAAATGTTACGTCCTAATCTTCAATTTTATATTAAAATTTGGTGTTTATTTTAAAAACTAAATAGCAAAATAGTTTTCTAATATTAAATAACTACCAAAACTTGCATATTTTATATATAAATATAACATTTCCCATTTAAATTTAAATTTCCTTAAACCCGAATTTAAATCGATCCAATCTAAAGGAGTTTAAAAAACCGAGGATTCTAATTTTACATAATGAATTAAATTTAACAAACTGCTTATAGTACAAACATCGAGGTTATATTATAATATCTGGAGTGCGGATTGGATGGTGGTGGGGGCGATCCAAATGGGAAGACATATTGGATGTACCGCTGTACCACTATGAAGTTAGTCATTTATGCCTCAAATACATATTCGTGAATATTGTCGTTGTTTATTTTAACCTCAAACAGTGCTAATTATTGGTGTTTACGGTGTAAATTTAAGGTGGCTTTATTTTACTTTACTTTTATTTGTTATCTGATTGTGAGTGTGGGATAAACCTTTTTATTATTTTAATTACTAATTTAATTAGTGTTAGTGTTGTTAATTAGTGTTAGTTAGTTTAGTGTTGTAAACATGGTAAGAACATGTGCTATTAAAAAGTGTAATAACACTTATAGAAATAAGAACGTGACTTTCCACAAGTAAGTTAATCTATTATCGAATTGATAATGTAATTCAATATCTGTATTACGTTTTATTTAGAGTTCCTAATGATGCCTATATGAAAACAAGGTGGTTGGAGGTACTTGAGGGTCGGATAAACTGTAACACCAACACAGTATTTATTTGCAGTGACCACTTTGATGATAGTAGTTTGGACAAATCAGGAGCAACTGTACGAATAAAACCAGGTTGCATTCCAAGCGGAATACAGGTTTGTTATAATAGCATGAATTTTTACATCAGAAAAATACTTTATACTGTTTATATGAAGAATTCATTTTATTTTAGCTTGAAACAGAATAAGTTTTAATTTACTATGAGAGATAAATATCCACAAAAGACAGAGTAACAATATGTTATGTCAATAACAATAAAAAGAAGAATGCTCATTAGTTGTAGTTTATAGAGTTAGACAGTAATTACATATGTATATTTATATGGGTGGGTATTTAAATTAATTTATCTGTACTGGAGAGAATAACTTCCTTGGTGATTTCGCTTATAGAAGTTCCACTATATTTGCATGTTAAGACAAAAGTAGCTGTATCTCTAAAGGATACATAATAAAGGATATATAATATTTAATGTTAATCTTAAAATAAGCTTGAATAACAAAGTATAGAGTATCCAATTTGAACACATAATTGCATGATACATAAATGCATGTTGGGCAAAAAATTTAAAGCACATTATGATCCAGTTTGGAATAAGAAAATATTGATTCTAACTAACACTCCAATATCTTATGTAGTAAATAAGTGTAATATTTATGATGAGATGAATTATCAGTCAAAAATTAATGGTTTTGTTTATGTTTATCAGATTTGAATTTGTAATTGCATGTTGGGCAAAATCTTTTATTTCTGTTACATGTTGAGTAATATACTCTTGTATAGGAACATTGCTGTAGTCCTAAAAGTTCATATAACAGGAGGACATTAAGAAAGAGAAATTTATTCAGTAACGAACCTGATGTAAGATCGACTTGACTAGTTTGGTTTAACACCTACATAGTAATAATTATGTGATTTAGATTTTAGAGAAGAAACGTAGAGTTTTTTTAGATCACACTTATTGCACTAATGATGAAAAAATTCGTAAAGAAGTTGAGTTCCTTAGGAAACGAAATATTTTTTATAAAAGAAAAATACACTTACTTCAAATGAAATTGGTCCGACAAGAGAAGAAAATACTAACTACAAAGGCATTACTAATTAATTTAAAGGAAAGTGGAAGTATATCATCAACCACAGAAGATCTTTTGAAAGGCTCATTTTCAGGCAACTTTTCTTTTTGGTTGTTAATAGTAATTTTCTTATAATAAGCTTTTTTTTTAGATATTTTAGACGGTATACTTAATAGGTGTGCATCAAACAAAAAATTTGATTGCAGAGTTAGACAAAAATTTGATGGTAGTTTAAGGACCTTTGCTTTAACACTTAATTTTTTATCTAGTAAAGCATACGAGTATGTGCGGAATACATTTTTCAAAGCTCTTCCACACTCATCAACCATCCGAAGTTGGTATGCGCATATTAATGGACAGCCAGGACTATGTAGCGAAGGACTAAAAGCCCTTCAATACATAGCTTCCAAAGAAGAGAAAATTTTAGTTTCGCTAATGTTCGACGAAATGCCAATAAGAAAACATATAGATTTCGACGGAAAGAAAAGCGTTGGCTTTATAGATTTTGGAACATTAATTACAGATAACGACAGACCAATAGGTACAAATGCATTAGTCTACATGGCAGTAGCTGTCAATGCGCAATGGAAAATTCCTGTTGCATATTATCTTATAAATACTTTAAGTGCGACAGAAAAAGCCAATATTACAAAACTAGTTATAGAAAATATTGCATTAACAGGGGTGAAAATAATATCACTAACTTGTGATGCTCCTGTCACCAACCTAAAAACGGTAGAAAATCTTGGCGTGTGTTTTGTTGTACAAAACATTCAATCCCGCCTTAATATTGAAAACGAGAGTATTTTCTTTACTCCAGATAATTGCCATATGATAAAGTTAATGCGAAATGCATTATTTCAGCAAAGAATTTTTATTGATCCAGATGGACATGTATGCATTAGTTATGTAAGTTACTAAACTGTAACAAATTTTTGCTTACAGGAAATAGATGTTTCATATATAGAAGCTTTATACGAATTGCAACAAAATCAACCTCTACATCTGGCGAACAAGTTAACTAAAGCTCACATTGACTGGGACAAACAACCAATGAAAGTTCGATTGGCAGTTCAAACACTGTCCTCAAGTGTCGCAGATGCAATAGATTATTGTCGTGTTCATCTGAAATTACATCAATTTCAAAATTCATATGCTACGACAAAGTTCATTAGAATATTTGATAGGTACCACAGAACATTTCTGTTTTATTTTCCATAGCGTTTAAGATATGCATCCTTTTTATAGATTATTCGATACTTTTAATTCAAGATCCCCATTTGCGAGAAACTACAAGGCACCAATTAGAGAAAATAATTATTGCATGTGGAATACATTTTTAGAAGAAAGTTTTCAATATTTGAGTAACATAAAACTACCATCAGGCCAATTATTAATACATTCTAGGAAGAAAACACCTTTTATTGGATATTTGTTATTAATAAAAAGTCTGTTTGGTCTGTTCAACACATATATTAAATGTGAACACCCTATTATAACGTATTAGTTGTCTTTAACACAATACTATGTAATAATCTATACTTCTTTTTAGATATTTACTGACGTACAAATTCAGCCAAGATCATCTTGAGATGTTTTTTTCAGCAATTAGAAGCAAAGGGGGTCATAATAACAATCCAACAGCTAAACAGTTTACTGCAGCATATAAATGTTTAATAATACACCACGAGTTAGTGCATAGTAATTGTAATGTAAAAGATGATTCAACGTCTATTTTAAATATCTCATCTTGTAAACCGACTTTCCAACAAATATCTTCTTACAATTTTATAGAAAAATATAAATTATTTGATGACTTCACTATGGAACACAACTTACCAAATTTCACACATATATCTGAATATGTGGATAATGTTGCCGCATACATAGCTGGTTTCGTCGTACAGAAATTATACCAAACAGTTAGGTGTGGCGAATGTCGCTCAGCATTAATAAATACCAGCAATACAAAATCACGCGATTTAACATTTATTTTATTCAAATCCAATGGAAAATTAGTGTGTCCTAGTTCAGATGTTATACAAATTTGTAAAAGTGCTGAAAAAATGTGTGAAAAAATTATGAAAAACCGGGAAGATCCTTTAGGGGATGAAAATTTATTGCTACATTTAAAAAACATTGTTTTTTCAGATGTATATTCATCCGTATTTTCTAATTTAAAGTTCCATGTTTTAGACCAAGATTTACCTTCCAATCACATTGTACAGCTAGTAAAGGAAATTGCTTCACTGTATATTAGGACAAGACTGCATTATATTAATAAACGTTTTAATTTAAGTGCCAAGGGACCACCTATTCGAGCAAAATTCCACAAGTTAATTTTATTTAACCATCAATAAAAAATCTAAAGCAAATATTTTAAATTTAAAAAATTATTATTAATGTAAAAATGAATGTTATAAATCATAATAATTTTATTTTAAATATTATTTCCTCTATGTTACCAAAGTGCTTTAAATCCAATACTTTTTATAAATTAGAATGTATTCTTGTAATATACCAATAAAATATGTATGAATATGATTTTATTTCAACTTATTCAATTTGTAATCTTAATGACTTTCACTTCTGACGTCTAAACATGCGATAACACGAGTAATACTACCAAATTTGTTGAATAATTTATTATATATTTTAAATTTCCCGCTAAATTGGTACATTCAAGATGGCGTTCAAATTGGTATCATTTTTAGAGGAGTGGGGACAATGCAATTCTCACTCCAGATATATTATACTACCTCGATGAGTACAAACCATTTAACACAAACCGACAAACGTATCGATCATCCATAAATAATCTAATTTGTTTATAACAATTATTTGTAGTAATTATTGAATTAACTTTTATAACCGGGGTTGGAAAGATAACGTATTTAGAAGCAATTAATGTCCTAAACACTTTTCAATGATATTTATACTTTTAGAAATTTTTTATAGGCGATTTTTTGATAACAAAGTGGTTGGATTCACCCTCTTACGATATTTAAACGAAAATAAAATGGAACATGTTGTTGATGTTGTACGTATCTAGTACTGGCCAAAAGCTGGGATAAATAGGTATCTCCCCTACGTAAATAATCGGACTTGCTTATAGCAATTGTTTATAATAATTTATAATCTGAAATTTTTAACAGGAGTTAGAAAGAAAACTAACCTAAGTGGAGACAATTTTTATTTAAAACTTTTTTGGTGTGAATCGTTTAGGAGAAGAAAATTGTTTTCCAAAAACCACCCAATTTTCAGGGGTCGATTTCACACCGTCAAATCGTTTTTAGGCAGAAACGGAAAGAAGGGTTTTACTTAGGTTGGGACCCTATACATATGTACCTATTTTGAAAAAAGAAACGGCGAGTTCGGGTTCGGTATATTCCCTTGTGAGACGGAACCCTACAATAAACATTAAAGGTAATAATATTGTAATTAAAATAGACTATAAGGAAGTAGAAATACATAAGCATGGAATTAAGTTATATAATCAATAGGAAAAGCTATTTTGAGAGAAATAGTTAACAATTAATTAATTAAGAGAAAAAAAAGTAATAAAATAGTATTAAATGTAACAAAAAAATATCTTTATTAAAGAAATATTTTTTCTTAATTGCCATGGGAGGTGTAATAGAAAAATACTTTTCTCTTGTAACTTCGTAGAAGAAGCAGTGCACAGGTAAGAAGCATAGGTAAGAAGAACAGTCCGTCTAGAGTCGTGAAAGCAATAATTGTAAAACGTATTTTTTTCAACAGTCTGTAACCGAAACGCATCCGTAGCAGTTATTAAAAATAAAGTATAGAATAAGTTAAGGCGGATATTGGTCGTTTTTATTTTAACAACCCAAGCGCTAGACGTCACACCATAAACAAAATATGCGGCTGTAATATGATGGGTATCCAGCACGTGATTAAGCATTAGATCGGGATTACGCTTATTCGTTTTTAATTACAAAGTTTATATAAGGGAGGGTAGGGCAAGAGGAAGTGGGGTAAGATGGGGTACCCGGTTTATACTTGCAACAAAGCACTTTTATGAAAGGCTAGAAGTAATGGGAGCTTTTATTAGTTCCTCTTCATCTCGTCAATTGATAACCAATAATGTAGGAAGTCGCATTGCCATGGTGTCGAGCAAAATCCTGTTGTGTCGAATTTTCTTATAATTTATGCATAATTTCATCTGGCGATAGTTATCAAACGATGCGGTGACTTCATACAAGTATTAGTTTTATGAAATTGGTAAGAAGTGAGTATTAAACATGAATACCTTTTTAAGTCCATTTGAAGTGTATAACTGTATTATTATTATTTTTTTGCAAAAGCGCCCAATGACGCAAGATGGGGTACCCCGTCTTAACTTCTTCACTTAATGGAGAATGGGGTAAGACGGGTAAGTGACGTAAGATAGGGAACTGCGTCTTAGGATGAAAGCTGAAAAACTCAAAAAGGAAGAGAAAAAACCGAGTAAAAGGTGGAAAATTTTATGATAAAACCCCAAAAACAAGAAAACAGAAAATTAATGTGCTTGTGTTAAATGATGATGTCGATGAGACATTCTATGTTTGCGTATTGTGTGAATCCAATAAACACCCTTTAATAATGTTAATTTAGTTATATTTTATCTTGTTCCACGTATATTATATCTTGTTCCCCATCTTGCCCCACACGTGGGGCAAGATAGGGTGAAATGACTTCTTATGTTTAATCGTTGATTATGTGAAAATTTGTGAATTAGTATTCCGTTCTTCCCAAAAATCTTAAAGTTTAATCATCGAAGAGTATATAAACTAAAAGTATTTTTCTCTATGAACGAAATTGTGGATTTTATTAACCTCGAAACCTTAAGTACCCCGTCTTGCCCCACTCTCCCATATAAAGAGCCGATTACGAAAAGATACACGTAGAGAACGCGTAAGAAATTCGTGGAGAAATATTAGAAAAAATATCTTTATGATGCAAAGAGAGTTTTAGTGCAGGGGTTACTAAATATACGAAATAAGTGGGGAAATATTTGGATATTTATTGTAAATTCTATACTTGTTACTTTGTATAAAAATCATTACTCGAATCCGATCAATAAAGTTTGAGCAATTTTTTTTATAATCTGACAAAAAAATGTTATGTTAGATTTGGTCAAAATTCTTCGATCTTTCATTTTTTTGTGACATAATAAATTTTACTTTTATGATAAAAAATAGAATTTTTAATTGTGGGATAAGTTTTAAAAAGAAAATTGATAAAATTTCATTAAATTCACAGGTACATAAGGAAACATTTCATAACAAAAACAAAAATTTCTTGTTTCTAGATATTTAATCCATCATTTGACAAAATAGCTTTATTTACTAGTATTACAAAAATAATTATTAATTAAACGTGAAAATCAACTTTTAATCTTAAAGAATAAGCTCGGTGTTATTCTTAAAGCTAAAAACTATTTTTCACTTTCATGGTAACAATTACAGCGAATTTTACCTTTTTTAAGGAAAATAGAATTCTTAGGCTTTATAAAACCCAAATGATGTTTAGGGAAATGTTAAGTATAACATTTCCCTAAACATCCTTTTTCAAACAATCGCGCCATCCAAATTATGGCACAACCATAGTAAATAACAAATTGTTAATTATTTAAGCTTTATAAAACCGACCCTTACAATATTAAAAGAAAAATGTTTTGGGCTATAATAAAACATAATGATCGTTCCTTAATTGCCACAAATAAATGCTATGCGAGTTGTTAAATTAATAAGAACTGCTTCCTTTCAATCTAAACATTGGTGAAGTGTTGATCAGTTAGCCAAACAGCTTCCTATGAAGTTGCAACAGATATCTGTTTATCTAATTAGCAATGTATTTCCTAAAACAAGCTTTCCTATTTCTGTTAAAAGTGAAAACGTGACGATTGTGCGGGGTTTAATTTTCTAAAAGCACACAATTACAAAAAAGAACGGTTTGTCCAAATGCTTCCAACCTCGAATTCGTAAACGATAGGGTAAGTTTTGAATTGGAATTGTATTGAAAAATTGTACCATCTAACAAATATTCTCGTTTAGTACGGTATAAAAATATCGTTCAACCAGGAAACAGGGAAGAGCTGTGAGTTGAAGGCAACTACGGATATTGTTGGCTAATTATGGTTTCAAGCCATTAGAAATGTCAGGTAAGTGAATTAAATTTGTACTTTGACAGTTGTATGATTAAATCGACTCCTAATAATCTTTGGGTTTCCATTTTATTGGAAGACTTTCTGCTTAGAATTTCTTTTCTGTAGGAAAACCTACGCAGTAAAAATAAAGACTGTAGTGTTTTAAACTACACAATTATAAAATTTTTAAAGTTTAATAAACATGTTAATTAAGGTTGGCTATGATTTTTTTCTATAATATTAACGTTTTATTTACATTGTCGTCATAATTCAAGAACTTGTCGGTATTGGTCCCGTGAAACCCTCCATTTGAATGTTCCCACGAGAACACGATACCCTCAAAAATAACTGTATGAACTCTGTATTCTTCATTGTGTTCTTCTATAATGACGGTAATTACTTTTAGATTAATAATATTTTAAGAAATATTTTAATTTGTTTTACGTTTTATGTTTTTTGATTACCTGATTTTTATACAAATGTTATTTTAGCGATGACCTGAAGACGATCTTGTTTGATCAAAACTCGAGTAGTCGAGTTCTAAAAAATAAATATCTTCAGTCAAACCAAGTCTTTAATTTATTTTTGTATGAACTCCATTTATCTCTTATCAAACATATTTATGGTTAATATTGTAGTAAAATCGCATAAGTAATATGTCTTAAATTGGAGACCGATCAACATAATCAGTTATCGATATTTGTTGAAAATACGAAAAAAGTACCAAAAGAGGAACCGAATTAGCATAAAAAGAACTAGGAAAGCAGGGGAGCTTGGAGAGACATTTGTGGCGACACCGCTCAGAAAAGTACACTTGTAAGTAGACAACCGATATAAAAAGTTGTTACAAAAAACGTTGTAGTTAAATAATAAAATTTGTGTGCATAAAACCCATTCCGTTTGGCATCTGAACATCCCTGCTCCTCACAAATTTCATAATATCAAACATGTCATAAACAAACAATCCTACATTATTGTCAGCCATAAGCCTTCCGTTACACCAAGTCTGCTGCATGTTCTTTTTCTAGTCGTCCGACATTCTTCGCTCTGAAACAAATGTTTTGTGTTAATAGATTCGGGAAGGTGGAAATGGCACAAAAAAAAATTCAGTGAACGGTTTCGACTGTTACCGAAACAGTTCAGTGGACAATTTCGATTGTTGCCTACAAATAATAATTTCATTACCTGGAAATGTTTTAAAACGATTCAATTTCCTTTCTCTATTTTCCCGCCTCTTTATATCCAAAGACATAATCGTCCACATCATCTTTACTATCAAAACAAACATCAGAAACGTCAACATTTTCTTTAGATCCAGGCGAAACTTGCTTAAAGGTGTTTTTTCGCTTTCGATCTCGTACTTATGCGATTGCGATTAACTAAAAATGAATGGAACGTTAATATATCTACTGAAAACGAAGAATACAGGAATTGGGAATAATGAGTGCCTTCAAAGAATGGCAAGGTTGACATACAGTCGAATTATTTATGGAAATTTAAAAAAAAACGTTTTTATTATTTTAACTCCTATTTTTTACTATAAGAGTAAAAATTTGTTGTAATTATTTCAGCAGAATTTTTTGAAAAGTAGTAGCCTTAACGTAAACTAATAATTCTTTGATTGTGAATAACTTTAAAAAATCCTAACGTCTTTATTTATAAGAATATAAAATGATTCCTAATTTAAATTGAACTTAAGAGATTTTATTTTGGATCAATGATATTGCCAATCAATTTGTTATTATCATGGCTAAGAGAAACAATAGTTTTTTAAAGTGGATTAACGTTTGATTTTTACATTGTGGCTTCACAATTAGGTCTACTTTAAAAATCCATCTTATTTATAGAAATCAGAAATTAATTTTACGCTATAAAGTTTACAGATTCTACCTTTAATTATAAGAATAAAAAAATTATTTGTACTTTAAATTAAAATTAAAAGATTTTATTTTAGATCAATGAGAAAAGATTGTTGCTAAAAAAATAAATAGTTTTTTAAAGTGGATTAATGTTTCGTTTTAATATTGTAGTTTCACAATTAGATCTAGTTTAAAAATTTAAGAAAAAGTTTACAGATTCTACCTTTAATTACAAGGATAATGTTAGTTTTATTACTAAAAATTGTTCTATTTTTTTTTTGCAAATGTGAACTTTGATCAAACCTAACATAACTTTTGAGATATAGTAACGGCTTTATTTATACGAATTAAGAAATGACCCTTTAAATTAAAGCTTAAAGATTCTGTTTCTATTATAAAAATATTATTGGTTGTAATTATTAAAATTTTATTTTTAATATTTTTAAAGAACGAGTTTTAATCGAACCTAACTTCACGACTTATTATTAGAATTAAGAAACGATTTTTACTTTAAATCAAACATCAAAGATTCTACTTTGCATTAATGTAATTAGATTTTTGTAATTCTTGACTAAAAATTGAAATCTTTTTTTAAGTTGGGTTAACCTTTAAAAGAAAAATGATCAACTTTAAACCATCGTGCGAAGTTTACTTATAGAGATTAAGACATCGTTTTTACGTTAGATAAAAACATAAAGAGCAAATCTCAAAAAAAAATAATAAAAACCTACTGAAAAACTGATGTTGAAAATCTAACAATTCTTTCGACAACCTTTCAAAAATTACCAAGACTTTATTTGCAAGAATCAAAAAAAGGTTTTAAATTAATTAAAGTTTAAAACTTCTGTTTTCTAAAGGAATTGTCAAATTTATTTAAACTACTCATACAAAATATCTACAAATTATCGTTTTATAATTGTCCCTTTCAAATATTAATCACACTATGTTTCATCAGCTATATTTTGCTGTTTTTTAGCATTGAAAAGGAAGTAGTACATTCTCACCAACATTTAATACGACAAAGAAGGGCCAAGGGAACTGTTTTGCACAACACCAACTTTATGTAACTCCGTTTGGACTTCCTAAAGTTATTCACACTACAAAGAGAAATATATAACATCACATGAAACACTATGAAAAGTAAGGTAACACTAACGGTGGAACTACCTTCGCTGTACAGCGAACAGGCAACACTGAACAACGGATCCCAATGAAGTCCCTTTTATAGCGTTCCGAAGACAGGTAATTTTACGCATACTCAAAACAACTTAGTAAATTTATTAGTGCATTCTGAAAGGGGGCAAATTGAATTTTATCCACCCTCTATACTTACACCATGTATTTCAGAAATACTCAGTTATAATTAAGTTTCATTGGTAGGAAACCGTAAACGGTTAAAGTGACCCAATAATTAGATAGTGTACAAATAACGTAATAAAGTAAGGTTGAGTGCTGCTTTTAAGGGAGCTAATCTTGTTATTTAGGCTAATATTTAATATTGTTATTGGTTTATTCAAAAACCAATTAAAAAAATATACTCTTATAAATAATTTTAGATCCATTGGCGTTTTCTAGCATATTTTTAAAATTTCTTGGTAATAAGATCTTAAGGTTATTTGAGTCCAATTAAAAGCATGCTGAACAGATTATTTGAACTGATCCGAAATAACCGAGGTTCTACACATTATTGAAACCATAGAGTGTATTATTTTTTATTGAAACGTGTGACTTTTAGGTTTAGTTTATAGGAATGCACCCTAAGAAGAACAATCTTTTTGTCATAAACATGATTAAAAACACGTGTATTTTACAGTGTACTTTGAACAAATTGCATTTTTGTAAATCAAATTAGACTGTTTAGTAAATTATTTTCTATTTTTTTGGAATTTGTCAAACAAGAGTCTTTGAGTTTCTAGAACATTTTTGTTGAACAATAATAACTCCTCCATCTTTCCCTCTATCGTTCTGTGGAATTAACTGAATTCACCCTACCGATCCACCCCTAATTTTGCGTAAAACTGATAATTTTTAAGAAACAAATTATTAAGATTTCTTAAAAGAAAGCGTCACCGTAGTTTATTAATAACTTCTCTGTTTATTAATGGATGAATTGATATTTTGTGTGCAAGTTTCTATAACAATTTTACATCTGAGGACACAACGGAAAACAAATTTTGAAGAAAAATGCTATTTTGTCTCTTAAAGTAACAGAGTATTCGCGATTTCTTTTGCTTTTCAAGATGTAAAATAAAAAAACAGAAACATTTTTTCTTTATTACTTTTACGAAATATTAACAATTAGCACCTTACTAGTAAGCTGCGTATAACATGAAATTTAAAGGTTTCAGAATATTGCTGATTTTCAAGATCTCACCAGTTGTAATTGTAAACAAATCACTGGCGCGATGAAGATTTCTTTAGACACGAATTGCATCCACTCGGGTATTTAATCCTTTCGGTCAATTGAAGTAGATTTTTCTACTTTCTGGATTCGTTTGAGAACAGTAATACGTATGGTATTTTAGAGTTTTGAACAATTATTGATAAATATAGAAATACAGTCTTGGTTTCTTAAAAAGTCGGCATACCCTACCGCTTCGACCTTAAAACGTCCCTTACTCTACCTTACAAAGGTACATACCGAACTTGAAGATGCCGATTTTTTTCAAAATCGGTACATTTGTAGAGAGTCCCAACCTAAGCAAAACCCTACTTTCCGATTCTACCCAAAAGCGGTTTGAACGTTTGAAGGAATGTAAACGACCCCTGAAAATTGAACATAATTTTTTTCTTTTAAACGATTCATGATATCAGAAAAGGATTCAGATAGAAAATGTCCCCATTTAAGTCCTCTATCTAACCTCTATTAAAAACTTTAGATTAAAAATTATTATAAACAATTGTTATAAAGAAATTCGATTATTTACGTAGGGAAGATATCTATCTATCCCAGTTTTTGGCTACTACTAGATACGTACAACATCAACAACATGTTCCATTTTACTTTCGTTTAAATATCGTAGCAGGGTGAACTCAACCCCTCAGTTGTCAAAAAATCGCATATACAAAAAATTCGTATCTCGAAAAGTATAAACAATATTGAAAAATATTCAGGACATTAATTGCTTCTAAATACGTGCTCTTTCCAACCCCGACCATAAAAGTTAGCTTAACAATGATTAAAAATGATTCTTATAAACAAATTCGATTATTTATGAATGACCGATACATTTATTGGTTTATCTCAAAGGGATTTATGCCTTACTGTGAATCATTTAAGTCAAAAAAATTATTTTCCAAAAACTGTTCAATTTTCAGGGGTCGTTTACATTCCTTCAAACGTTCATACCGTTTTTGGGCAGAGATGGAAAGTAGGGTTTTACTTAGGTTGGGACTCTCTACAAATGTAGCGTTTTTGAAAAAAATCGACGTATTCGGGTTCAGTATGTTCCCTATTTATTGTTAGTGCCTTAGATGTACCAAAAATAAAAGGTAATGTAATATTTAATACCTTTAGCGACAGCTAAATGATGTTGTACTGAAACACATCTTGAGATTGTACTTCTTATTTCTTTACTGGCATTATACTGTATCATATGTTCTGCTTAATAAATCAGTTATTAATTTATACTACATTCTATGAGTTTATTAAACAATTGTATTTGAAATAAAAATTTTGCTTTATTTTCAGATATTAAAAATGAATGTTGTTAGCATTAAAAAATGTTTCTTTATTAAATATATACAGGCGTCCGGATATGTCGCGTACAACGGAACTCCTCACATACCGTGATCACATAGTTTTGTAGTTTTGTTTATTTGATTTTTATTTTGATAATGTTTTTGTATTTTGTTTAATTAATAGTTCTTTAATAGTTCTTTCGAACATTTACTGTGACGATTTTCTCTCTTCCTCGAAATTTGATTTTCCCTTTTCCTTTCACTCTGTATTCCTAAAAGATGAAGTTGGTGTTATTATCGCACCCTTCTAAGATGCCCAGGTATGTTTTTTGTTTATGCAGAGGACATTTTTCGCCCGAAACTAGAACTCCGGTCCTTTCTTTTCCCGCAACAGTCAGACGAAAGGTACTTTTGCGCGCACAAGTGTGGTTTTGGTTTGGAACCATTTTCGATTTTAAGATCTATCTATTTCCGAATTTTTGGGACTCATGTTGGTGCCACATCTATTTCTGGAAACGCTATCGCTTCCAGTTTTTCAAATTAGTCCGAATATAAGTATATCTCTCATGTTCTGCTCATTTAACGTTCTGACTAAGCCTCGAAGAACGGAGGTAAGTTCTTCCTTTCACTCATGATCACGCCCTGATCTTTCATTCCTTCACTTTAAAGTACATCAAAAATCCTTTACCTGCTAATCATCTACAAAAAAAATCGCTAAGAAACGTCTAGAAAAAAAATTCTAACTACTACTGTATACAACTCTACGTCCATTCACTCTTTTATTTTACCTCTCTAATTCCACTGCTTCATAGGTTTTAATTAAGAAGCGTAACTATCGAGAGCTTATAAATTTCCCCCTAAAACACAATTCCATAATATCTCAATGGAAATATTTGAACCTGGTGGAATATCCTACCTTCTTGGATGGGACTTTACTTCTGGAACAAACAAAATCTAAATTCTCGCTTAGTAATGCTTAGTTCTTCCATCAAATTTCCCATTCTGGTACGAAGCTTCTTCGCAGAACATGTCAATGTTCTAATATTAATAAACATATCAGATCTCCTGTTGAAAATGTAGATGTTCCAAAACGTCGTTTCGAGCATAACATACACATAGACGTCGTTGGCCCTTTGCTTCCTTCTGGTGGTTGTACTTTTATTTTAACTGTTATTAAAAGATTTACCAGATGGACTGAAGCTTTTTATCTTTCATCAATTTCTGCATAGCTAAAACTATACAATAATTACTTTGCACGTTTTGACATTCCTGATACAATTACCCATAATTAAGGTCGACAATTTGAACTACACCTATTTTCAGAATTTAATAAATTTTTAGGCGCTCGCCAATTTCCTACTTCAACGTACCACCCACAAAGCAGTGGCATTCTTGAAAGATTGCATCGAACATTAACGGCGACTTTAATAGTCTGAGGTGATACACATAACTCGAAAAATGAGCTTTCCATAGTCCTCTTCTGCAGAGCTAGATTGCGAACAGCCCAACCCAACCCAACCCAACCTTTCCTGGTGAATACTTTTCTCGATCTCATCCATCGATGGATGCAACATCTCTTCTCGACAGTTTACACAAACTTCAAGGAGTTCCCAGGGAAACGTCTTTCCATCCAGTAAGTAAATCGAGGAAAGATGGCCTATTAAGTGAGATGACGCTAAGATGGTTTGTAGTTCATGTTTATACCCTAAACCTAGTAACATTGCTCCGTATTACTTATGCTTTCATCGTGTTCGACGTGTTGACAGTTCAATTTATATCGGCAAAGTGTGTTTTAAAATCCTGGTTGAAAAGCTTGAACATTTGTACAGACTTCATTTTCACACAGAATACAGGAGGTGAATGTTAGAGTGTATTTCTTGTACCCAGTAGGTATAACAAATAGCTTTATAATGCTTCCGAATATAAAGAAAGGGGACGTTAAAAGAGGTGAATGGAAAATAGAACAGTTACCTAAAGAAAATTTGATGTTCCCGAAGGTACTTTATGACGTCGAAAAAAAGTAGACTTTCACACTAAAGGTCTTGGACCTTCATCAACACTAGGAACTCAAACCGACATTAACTAAATGTAATTAACTAAACTTAAATACGTTACACGCAACAGGTGGTTGCACGAAAACTACAACAAGGTTGTAAATTTCTGAATTGCAATGAAATAGCAATTAGTCTAAAGAGAAATTTCAGTTCAAGTCTAAGTAGTAATTTTTTTATTTAAAAAAGTAATAATTTAAAAGTTGATTTTAAAGGAGCTTGAGGTGATTTATTGTTGTGTGGTCGGAAATGAAAAGTTTTGCGTTGTTTACCCCTCCAATCTTTCATGTACGCAGGAGTACAATATCTATTTCATCCTGCTCTTGCGTTCAGGGACTCGGCATCCTGGAAAAATCGGAAACAGCAGGATCGGAGAATCCTACTGGGAGAAACGTGCGTGTAAAATGTAGTTATATACTTTTAATACAAAGTCTAAGAAGCTAAAAGGTATTGTGAATTGGTAAAAGTGAAAACGTCTCGAGGTATGTTTATAAATAAATATTGTAAGGTATTTTAAGGAAGTTTCTAAATTTGATTTAGCGGTTATTTTATAATTTTATTGGTATCTAGTTGTTGACCGTAATATATTTTAATATATTTGACGGCCTATTTTATAAGTGCTCAATACTGTATGGTATGAAATATTTGCAAATAAAATAAAGGGAAACCTGAATCCAAAACATTGTCAATGATATGGGTGTTTTAATTTCTGTTCCAAAGTAGAAAATAGGTACCATAAAAGTTTTTTGTGAAAACAACGTTTAATTAAGAACACCATCGTTTAATATAAATAAGATAGGAAATTTCAATATGTAGTCCCAAGATTGACTGTTAGAAATGAAAATTTCTTTTCAAACATTGAAAATATATTTCCTTCTTTTTTTGTTAATTCCAAGATTTCCTTAAGGATAAAGTACTCACCTTTCATAAGATATCTCCTCTAAGATATCCACAAATTCTTCTAAAAATGACTAAATTATCCTCGGGTTGTATTTGTAAAGCAATTTTCATTATTTTTGCGAAACAGTTCGTTCTTAAAATTTTTCTTCTTGTTTAAAATTAGATCTAATTTTTTTGAAGAAAAATTTTTCATTTAAAAAATTATTCCTTTTTACTCCTAGAATTCTTTTAAAGAACCTCTACAGACTTAACAAGGATTTTCCTTCTGCATAGAATAGAAAACAGTGGACTCTTACCGAATCCTAAAACTAACCTAATATTCTTTCTACCTTGTATTGTCTACTTTTAAATATATTTCCATTTCCACCTTGTGGAAATAATTGACCTACTTTGCAGAATTTTTGCCTTCTTCCAAATAAGCACTTAGAAAGCTTTTCAACCTTTAAAATACTTTTCGTTCCCATTTACGGTGCATATCGTAAGATTCACTCCGTTCCCAATCAAATTTACACAGTGTCGTTATTTTGAGATATTAAAATGTTGATTTTCCTTTCGCCAGTAGCCAAAGTGGATCAAAACGTTTCAAATTTGTCATCTCCTTCAACACTTTCATAAGAAGCACATACACTGTACAGGGTGGGCAAATTTGGGTGTTATTATAGGCTATCTCAGAAACTATAAGAAATACAAAAAAAGTAGGTACCATGTCTCGGTCTCTTTTTCCGAGAAAAACTCAATGGCGCAAACATCAACCCTCTATCTTCTTTTGTTTTTGAGTTATAGCCAAAAAGTCAAATTTTGAGGTTTTCGAAAAATGCTCGTATTTCCGTTATTTTTGAAATTAGAGAAAAGCGGTTGATACGTTCTTCAGGCACTTTTTTGAGTAGAATATACTGACGTTGAAAAATTTTAAATATACTTGATAATTTTTGAGATATAACACAAAGTTGTATTTTTTTAAATACAAACCATACTTTATTATGGTGTTATTGAAAAGAGAATATTTTTAGCTTTCCAATGATGTATCGCACGTATGGTGTAATTGTGAAAAATCTGCGTTATTTTTAATTCAAAGAATTTTTTCAAAAAAAGAAAATTGATCATAGTAGGCGGATAACAACTTCCTACTTAGTTACCATAGCAACGTGTGTTTACTTTTCCTGTAACAAAAATAGTTAATGCAAAAATCGTGATAGAGTGCTCGTGTTTTTATTGTTTAACTGTAATAAAGTAAAAAACTAAAGCACTAAAATGGAATTCAGCAATTTTGAGAAATATGACGTTGGAATGTTTTATTCTCAATAATAATAATGTTGATGCCGTGTGCACATATTTCAACTGCTACCTAAAATGAAGGCAACCGCTTAAGGCTGCTTTTAATTGATTGAAGAAAAATCCCATAAATTATGGATGTTTTAAGAAAACAAGATAAAAAAATACAACATTCAAAATGCTGAAAACACCGCTATTGATCTAATTGGAGCCATTATTGCAAATGTATCGTGTATCCAGTCGCCAAATTGAAGCGGACTTGGGAATTTCTAGACGATCATATTAAAAAAAAAAATAAATTTAAACCTTATTTAATAAGAAAACGCCAACAGCTTTCAGGAGGTGATTGTCAACGTCATCTACAATTTTGAATGTGGTTTCAATATCAACATCGTTCAGACGCAAATTGGTCAGACTGAACAATTGAAACGACTCAGTGTAAACAAAGCCATGGTGAACAAGTAATAGATCTGCTCCGAACATAACTGTGTTATCCAAGTTAAAATGAAAGGCATCACTCCCAATGAAAAACCTTATCATAACCTAATTTATTACAATTTATGGTAATATTAAAATTTTTGTTTAATGTTTATTTTTATTGTTCGTTATTATTAAAAATACATATTGAATCAATGTTGTTACTTTGAATAAAAGATATATCGTCGGCTTAATTAGTAAATCACATAAGTCCCAAATCACACATAGTGTAGGAGAGCAAAAAAACCTCTTATTACCGAATGAACTATATAAGGATGTTGTTGGGTACTGTTGAAGAACAATTATCTTTGAATTGTTATTAATATTAAGGTACATGCGAACTTCTTAGAGTATAGTTTATTGTTGTCTGCAATAAATTACACAAAAAACTCATTTTCAGTAAAAATGGACTTATGTGATTTACTAATTAAGCCGACGATATTCTACATTTTATTTCTATACATTTTTAAGATAATTAGTGAAATAACACACGTTGCTATGGTAACCAAGTAGGCCGGTGTTATCCGCCTAGTATGATCAATTTTTTTTTTGAAAAAATTCTCTGAATTGAAAAATAACGCTGATTTTTCACAAGTACACCATACGTGCGATACATCATTGGAAAGCTAAAAATATTCTCTTTTCAATAACACCGTAATAAAGTATGGTTTGTATTTAAAGAAATACAACTTTGTGTTATATCTCAAAAATTGTCAAGTATATTTAAAATTTTTCAACGTCAGTATATTCTACTCAAAAAAGTGCCTGAAGAACGCATCAACCCGTTTTCTCTAATTTCAAAAATAAACGAAATACGAGCATTTTTCGAAAACCTCAAAATTTGACTTTTCGGCTATAACTCAAAAAGAAAAGAAGATATAGGGTTGGTGTTTGCGCCATTGAGTTTTTCTCGAAAAAAGAGACCGAGACATGCTACCTATTTTTTTGTATCTCTTATGGTTTCTGAGATAGCCTATAATAACACCCAAATTTGCCCACAATAAACGGCCTGAAACTTACATCGTTCCGAGTCTGTTCTTCTTTATATTCGTTGTGGGTGTACTTGGAAATGGCACATTGGGCATGATTTTTCTAGAACATAAACCTATACGGACCGTACCAAATACGCAATATTTTGAATATGTACTGTTTTTAAGGGGTGATTATTTTATTTTGTGTTGTAAATACATTTTTTGGTTAGCTTTGGCAAATTTATTATTAATACTAACATGTGTACCATTTACCTTGACTATTTACATCATAGAAAGTTGGCCATGAGGTGTGATTTTATATAAAGCTTCTGAACTAGTTAAAGATACTGTCTACTGGTGTTTCTATTTTTACCCTTACAGCTTTATCAGCTTAAAGCTATAATGCTATTGCAAATCCTTTAAGAAGATTGCAGGTAAGACAACAAAAACTTAATTTTCTTTATTTAAATTTTAGACAGAACTTTTACACTACTTTTACACTAATGATCGCCATATTTATATGGGTTCTGGCAATTATCTTATCGTTATACCTTCTTACGACGACAATATTTCAAATTTAAATAATACCGTTGGTAAAGTTATAAAAGTTTGCACATCTTTTCCATTTACGGTTATCACAACGTATATGAAATACACCATCGCCGGTAAAGCTTTGACTTTTTATGTAGTCCCATTTTGCGTGATCTCATCGTTTTACATTTTGATGGATAAAAAACTTCACGCTAGCTTCAGTGAGATTCGAGGACAATTGCAAGGACAAGGTTTGCCGCAAATACGACCCAGAAGGAACGTAGCCAGGATGGTTTTAAGTTATGTATTTTGTAAGTATCAGCTTTGCTATATAACATTTTTAACTTATAATTCAATTTTTGTAGTGTTTTTTATATGTTAATGAAACTGATTATAATGAATATTGGCATACATTAAAAATTATTGATTTTTCTTAAGGTAAATTTAAATAATTTCTAGGTATATTAAAAAAGGTATTTTATTTTTCAAGCTTTTCAAATTCATGTGTGAATTTGGTAGCTTTGTACTGCGTTAGCAGCACTTTCAGGCAATATTTTAACAAGTACCCGTTTCGTAAAGATGCCACAAGCTTTCAAATGAATGGGCCCTCGTCGATTGGTAATTTCGAAACAAGCTTCAGCTCGACGCCTAGGAAACACAAACAGGTAAAACCGTACGTCGTTGTTAACGGGTAATTAAAACCACGTAGTACGTTTATAATCGCTTTAATTGTGTTTGTATGTTGACCCATTCGAAATATGCTAAACGCTAAGCACCAAAGGAACCAAAAGCTAATATGGCTTGCGTGTCGTATTCACGGTGGTAAATGATTACACATTTACTCTTTGAAGTAGTTTCTCCATTGACCTCCTCGTACAGGTCACTAAATTAAACCGATTAGTTGTAAATGGCTTTCTGCAAACCATTATTTGATTTTGGATTTCCATTTTCCTAATAGGAGACGTTGTAAAAGTACTCTTGTATGTATGGAACCGTTACTGTTGTGAGTAATAAGGAGCTTATTAAAAATGAAATTATACGTCGACAGAGTTTTGGTGAAGATAGTAGAATACAGTATGTGTAATTGTTAAAATGGAGATATGCCTCCATAAAAGATTTATGAAAATAAAATAATAATGTGACAATCTGATTTTAGAAAGTTAGAAATACTTTGGAAAGTTATTTTTATAAAAACTAACAATAAGTTAATAAGTGAAATCTAAATTTCAAAAATGTTTCATAAATTATTGATGATAGTAATTATTTTGGTTTATTATTATATCTATACTTTTTGACAATTGTTTTAACGTGTCGTTAAGTTGTTAATAAACTTTTGTTAAAGAGGAAGAAGCGTTTCCACCAAAACTATGAGAATATAATATAATTCGGTCATTTCACTTTTACAAAGTGAATAATCTAAAATTGATAATATAATTAATAATTAATTTAAATTTAGAAATTACGTTCTTTAATAATTAAAAACAGAAATCTACATTCTAAGTATTTTTTTATAAATAGGAATTATTTTGTTTTATCATTTTCTGTTTAGTTTTTGATTATCTAAAATACCGTAAAGAGGGGGGGTGTTATTTTTTTTTTAGTTTGAATAATATTTTAATAACAATTTTTTGTTTCATAGGAACAGTGAAACCAATTGAGACGCCGCCTAAAATAAAATAACTGATTGTGTGAGTCATGCCGAGCGAATAGATGTTGGACCTCTTTAACTAAACAGTTTAATTTAATTTCAAAGTATGAACTTATCAGTACTGTTATTTATTATTTTATGTTAAAGCATGTAACTTGCAAAAGTAAAAAGTGAAGCATATAAAAAGTTTTGAATCAAATTTTACATTGTTTTGCGCGACGTCCCCGATTGATATTACTGGGTTTATGAAATAAACAAAATACTTATTAAAATCGTATTTAATGTTTTTGATGTTATTTCAAATATCAATTTGTAATTTAAGAAACGGTGCCTTTTGATACCTTTTAGGTTTTTCAATGTTGTATAAGGAAGTTTCTTCGCAGGTTAACACAATTGAGTGTAAAATCTCGCCGAGCTGTTCTTCTCTGAATATAGGCCTTAATACAGACGTTATTAAGTTAGGCTAGAATTTATTCAAAAATTTGTTTTTGTTGAGCTATAAAATTATTCATTCCTCGTGAAGGAAATAATATACATCATTGGTTGCAATTCAAACGCTTTTTAAAAGACGCACGGCTAAATCCGAATTTTCCTATTTCTAGGTCTAGTTAGCGCTAATGTTAGTTCTAGTCTTAGTTCGGTTAACACCGGCCGTGAAGGCCTTCGTATTTATATCAAGAATACGCTGTATGTTTCAAAGTTCGTATTTGCTCCACAGAAAGATGTAGCCTACTGATATAAAGACATAGTCAAAAAAAGAATAAAATCAAATGAATATTTTTAGTCTTTTGCTTATTTTCCATTTCTCTAATTCTTTCAAATGCTTTCTACGATTAGAGCAAAATTGTACATTTCTTCTCTTCCTTTTGAAAACTCTAATACTTTGGCTTAGACTTGGATTTGATTCAAATCCATAGCCAACAATAACAATTTCCCCGATAATTACGTACATAATATCATTAAAGAATACCACAAGAAATCCCACCCTACCAATTTCAATTCATTACAAACCATTAATAATAATAAAATTTATAGATCTATAAATTACGCCAGTAACATATCTCATAGTATCAAACACACATTCAGAAAATACAATATAAACATTTCATTTAAAACGAATAACACTTTACAAAAAGAACTTTTCAATGCTAAAGACAAAATAGATCTTTTAGAAAATAATGGGGTATATAAATTAGAATGTGACACTTGTGGAGCCACATACATAGGACTAACAGGTCGATCAATTACACAAAGAATAAAAGAACATAAACATAACACAAAATCTAATTTTGGAAGACACATGTTAATTTATTCCCACAAGTTTGATAACAACAAAAACGTAACACTTTTACACAAACAAAATAAAGGTTTCAAACTGAATCTCCTAGAGACTTACGAAATAGACAAATTCAAACACATAAATAATCTCATCGAATGTTTAAACGATCAAACGTATACAGTAAAAACACCATGATATAAATTCCTTACTAATCTATACCAAAGTCCCACCTAAACCTTCCCCATTCAGCTTAGGGTTGTGACATCTCTCTGCGTGCCACAACCGCACTGTTTGGGGTCCTAGCAGACACCTATCCCTATTCAATCTTCCATCCTTACCTTTTTTGTCCCTTGTCCTAATGATCCGTGGTGGATGCGCATACGTGTAGTGAAAATGACTGCATGTGTGGCCGTCCTCTATGGATCAAAATCCATCTCATCATTATCCTACCCTTTTTTTTAATTATAAATTTAAAATCAAAATTTCAATTCACCCTCCTTACCCCATCCAATTCAATCCTTAAATATATTATTTCAACATTATTTTTTCATAACATTTTATCTGAATATAATTTAAACTTATATTTAATTTTTTTTTTAAGTTTTTCTTATTAATAACCATAATTCTCTGTTTCGCTACAGATGCGCTGTTGAGATTGAAACAGATTCCTTTGTTACAAATTTTAACCAGTTAAGTTGCATCAATCGTATATATTTTATAAAAATTTTAATCTGTGTTTCCCGTCTGCAAATTTAGTTAAGTTTTTACATGTATTACTATTTAAAAGATTTAAATTATTACATAATGTTATTTTCTACACAATCTTAACGTTGTAAGTATTTTTAGAATTTTATTGCTATTTTCAGAATTGTGCATTGCATCACTAAAAAGTTTTTATCTTTACATCTTCACGAAACTGTTATTAATTTAATAAAAATCTTGCAGTGCTTCTGAAGAAGAGCATATTTGGTCGAAACTAGTCAAGCAATAAATAAACTTTGAATACCCAGAAAAAAAAAATAATTATTAAAATATTCACCTATTTTTATTCTAAATTCAACACCGTGTATATTATTAAAATTCTAGATTCTTCAGAAAATTCTAGTCATATTTCGTGTATAATGTCCTATACCTATCTTTAAACTGTTTCGGAAATAATGAGTGTTTCCTGATTTAATGCAAATATTACAAAAAAAGTTATTAAGTTAAATATCGCAGTATACAAAACGATGAAATACGTCTAAATAGAAGACAGAATTATTTTTAGCAAACTGAAGGACAATTGCACATAACTAAACTATAATATGTGTTATTTTGTTCTGTGGACACCTCATGGAATGGATGTAGCTAAGGTACTAAATATTAGGGATAATAATCACTTTTATTATTTTAAAATTTTGTAGATTTCTAAGAACGCCAATTTTTGGAAAACCAAAATGCAAAAGGAATTAAAAAAAATTATTTTAAAAACATGTTACCACAGCTAGTGGATCCGCGACAGACCAGGAAATTACCAATATGGTATAATTGATCGTAAATCTAAGGGTTGTAATTAAATTATTAGTTTTATAACGTCGCAGTATTGGATTTTTACATAGGTATAATTTCGGAATTATTTATAAGATGTAAATATTATTCCTATTTTTTCGTGTACGTATTTGTGGACGTAATGAAAATAAAAATGAAGGAGACTCTATTACTATCGAATGATATCTGAATTAGTGAGCCTGCGAGGATATTTGAAAATCTGACAAGGAAATATGTACATAGCGAGTGATGTACTTCCTCATTTCACATAGTTTGAAACTGTATTTCTTTTGTATTCACAGTATTTCTTACATTCCATTTTTGCCACTTTTCTTCTCACAATATTATTTGAAATTTATTTAGACTATAAAGTAACGATTTGCAACTGATTATTTTATAAGATTTTTTTATCGTGAAAAGTTCATATCGTGTTGTACCTACCCAAATAGTAGCGAGTATGTATCAAAGAATTTCCATTCTTGTCTGTTTGACCACCAAAATATCAACTTTTATTCATACATTCATTCCTCGATAAAAGATAAATAAATACATGAGTTCAGAATAAAAATCCTATATCTATTGTTTACAAAAGGCGGCGCTTAAAGGCCCACCTTCTTGTTTCCGAACGTCTCACCCTGATTTCCCTTAGAAACTCAATGCCGTGAGACCGCAGCCTTCATCTTAATTTAGCCCCGCCCCCAAAGGACACATGGTGAGGTCTACAAGCAGGCAAGTAATCGATATAACACTCCAAAATGAGGGGCAATCGTATTATGTGCACTAGTGGAACATTAAAACGAAGTATTTGACAATTAAGTCATAGTTTTAAACAAAATTCTTTTATAATTCTTTATAATTTCCTTTATAATTAATAATTTAATTGGGTATGGTATATTTTGAAACATGGTACAACACACAAACCTACGTCAGTCTTCACATTCATAGAGGGACCTTCGCCTTGTATCATTTTTCGAACACACTATACAATTTCGTGACGCTTTTTTGGAATTTTTGGATTTGCAGTAGAATGGAAAATGTTGTAAATCTAAAGGGTTGATCCGCGTTATATTTGCTGCATCTAACATTATCGTTCATATCCCCGTATTTTCTTGATCAGTGTGCGCACGTTTATTTATTTTAATGTATTTTATTCTAACCGAATTTTTACATGACGTGACTGACGGACAAGTGTGCCAGCTCTTTAAGTGACTAATTTCACCGTTATATATCCAATGTCTTCCTATTTGGAATACTTCCATCATGTCTTCCTATTTAGAATACTTCCACCACTATCAAATAAGCATTCCAGATATTATATAACTTCTCGAAGACTGGCCCATTGAAATGTCACACCTTTGCGCGAAAGTCGCTGCGATTCTATAGTTGGGATTTCATCACGCGTCTAGATGCGTCCTAACATTACATATCCACCTCTTCTGTGATGTATGCCTATTTGTATACCCATTTTACTCGTTTACACTCTACTTTGGAATTGTATTAAAAAATAGAAAACTATGTGCCGATATCCGTACAAACTTCTTCTTGTACAAACAAGAATTTACATATTCATGGAAACGTCTTTCACACGTCTTTCTATAAATTTCTCATTTTTCAAAAGTTGAATAGTAACGCCAATTTAACAAAAACGGATGAATTACGTACTCAATCAACCGATTTCAGCATTTTGCAGGGAGTTGACCTACCCTGTAAAATATAATTACAGAATAGTCTGATTCTAAGGCAACGAAACATCAAATTTCGCCTCTTATCAAAAAGAGAAAAAGGTTACTACTACTATTTATTTCGTTTGATTTTTTTTCTCTCTAACTTTTTGTTGTGAGAAGAATCAGAATGAACTTCTTTGACCTCCTTGGGTTTACTAAACGGTGCTAAATGAAAGAATATATTGGTAAGTAGTAATTATATCCAATTAAATGTGAAAAGCAAAAATTAATAAGGTCACGTCCGTTTTTCTAGTTTAGCGTCTGTCGCTGTGATGGGATGTCATTCGTGAATATGCGGTAGTGTTGGTTTTGGAGGCTCCTGAAGAGTGGGTTAGATTAATAGTGTTCAATATTGTGTCAAAGAATGTTTGAATAAGGGTGATATACAACAATAATTGTATTAATTTCAAAAATGTTCTAGAGATTAATAAAATATTTTGCATTTCTTTTAAATGTTTTCTTTTGGTTGTGACATAGATGACACACTAAAATTCAATAGGAAAAAAATACGAGAATGATTTCAAATTTCGCGGGTTCTTATAGTTTGGGATATATCGGTAGAGGGCATTAATTTGCTTAGAGCGCCAAACCGAATGTCACGAGCGAATTACTAACCACTACAAACTGATCTCAGCAATTTAGTGGGAGTTGACCTTCTATACTATATATTATTTTTTCTATGATATTTTGGTTTTGACATTCATTATATGTCGGTTTTGATTAATTTACTTCCCTTCCAAGAATCTCCCTCTATAGTTCCTAATCCGGCAACCTCGACTATCGATCCATTTCCATCTTTTACTTGTTTAGGTTTCCTGGATTTATGCAATTCTTTAAATCTCTCTTGCATGTAATACATGTCTCCGTCGCACCACTGTCTAAATATCAGATTTCCTTTTTTGCAGGTTCCCATGTCAAAATCGTAATCTCCTTAGAATATAACACACTTGAAATTCCCATCAACTGTTATATGTTCACCCCTTTCACTCCTCCTTCTTTTTCTTCTTTTTAAACCAGCAATCTTTTATTAGCTGGCCCTATTTTTTGCATAGAAAACATTATTTTTTTGCTTTGGTTTGATTTTAAGCTTGGACACTTTCGCTTTAAGTGACCCTTCTTGTTACATTTAAAACATTTTACCTCCTTTTTCCAGTCCCCTGGCCTTATTTCCTTGTATAATAAAGTTGACGTAGGTGGAATATCTGCTTTTATCTTTATTTCTTCAATAATTAACCTGAACATCTACTCCAAAAGTGTTTGCTTTTCCTTGGGTGTAGACTCACAAGCTGACACAAAATGCTTCAAATCGCCCGGCTAGAGCTTCAGTTGTAGCCATCCTATCATTTATTTCTTCACTTTGTTGCTTGAGATCATTGTGGATTTCTTCTATCTCCGATATCAGTTTAACAATCCCATCCTCTTCTTTATACTTCAAATTAAAAAAATTCTGTTGCAGCAAATGAACACTAACCTGCGACTTATATTCATATACTGCACAGAACTTTTCCAGAACAACACCGTTTTTTTGTTTTATTTGCCCTAGATGTCACACTTTATGTCCTAACTTTATGTCCGCTAACACTTTATGTCCGCGAGTCTGGGCTCATAACCTGTTGTTATGTTTAAAGTGTTTGTTGGTATATTGGTACAAAACTGATATATTCTTTTACAATATATTTTACTGAGGAGATCGGTAAAAAGATTCTGCTACACGCTCTGACTTGTACTACTTGGTCTTCCTTACTATTACAGGTAAATGTCGTCACGTCGCCCTAATAACAAGAAATCCTAATTTACTGAATCACTACATAAACTTTTTTATAATAACCACTGTAATCGTTATTAACATTACAACACAAACTTCAAAGAGTTCCTATGGAAACATCTTTCCATAAAGTAAGTAAATCGAGGAGAGACGGCCCATTAAATGAGACGACGCTGGGATGATCTGTTTGTAGTTAATGTTTATACCCTGAAGCTAGTAACGTGGCTTCCTATTACTTATGCTTTCATCGTGTAGGACGCGTTACCAGTTCAATTTACATCGGCAAAGTGCGTTTTAAAATCCTGGTTGAAACGATTGAAAGTTTTTACAGACTTCAATTTTACACGGAATACAGGTAGTGTATGTTAGAGCGTATTTTTGTACCCAGTAAGTTTAAAACATAGGTTTACAATGCTTAAGGAGTTTGCACACTTGTCCGTCAGTCACGTCACGTCACGTCACTTCAAAATTCGATTACAATAGAATACAATAAAATTCCGTCGACGGGACGTATCGGATCAATGTGCGCGCGTTCATTTATTTTAATGTATTTTATGCTAACCAGGGTGGGCGAACTCAATGTAAAATATTTGAAATCGATTTTTAGTACGTAAACCGAAACACCTTTAGCGCTGGTGTATAATTTTTTAGTGAAGTCCCTAGATTTATAAATCTAGGCATATTCATTTTAAACAAATACGAAAATACAACAACGTTTCCATGACAACACGTTCAAAACATATCTTAACTTCATGTAAGAGCATAGAAAAAGAAAGATATAGAAGGTGAACTCCCACTAGATTTTTGAAATGCGTCAAATTTAGTACGTAAGCCGAAAATTCACAGCGCTGATGTGCAACTATTCAAAAAAACCGCGAAATTTGAAATGAAATATTTTTTTATTTAATTTTATTTCTTTATTCGTACTACAATAAGTGAGCCATAAGTGACTCACTTATTGTGTACGAAAATTAAGTGGCAAAGATGAAAGAAAAAACATTTTTTAAAATAGATTAATCTTTTTTATTTTCATTTATGAAGCTAATACAAGAATGCGTAATTTATTAAACTAAACGAATATACCTACTACACTAATAATAATACTAGTTTACAAATTAGAACTTTTTATACCCCGTAAGGACTTTATTTATATAAAAGTATGTTACAGTACCTTCCGTAAACCTAAATGTGTTAGCAAAAACATCATCACATGTCATATTTTTTTAACACGTATCCACTTAGCCCAAATCCACTTATTAAATCTCTCCGGATCCTTACTGCAATTCGGAAATCGATAGCGGGAGGACTCCTTATCATTACAAATAGAAACCGTACACGCTATATATATCTGAAAAGGAAACATAATGTAACGAAAGGTTGTAAAAATGTTAAAGTTAATCAACACTTACCGGTAATAGAAATAAAAAGAATACTTCGGAACACAATTGTGGTCACTGTAAACGTTATGTTTCACGTTTAAGCTCGAAATGATCAAAAATCAATTACAATAACTCCGAATGCTCTTACATGAAATTAAAATATGTTTTGAACGTGTTGTCATGGAAACGTTGTTGTATTTTCGTATTTGTTTAAAATGAATATCCCTAGATTTATAAATCTAGGGACTTCACTAAAAAATTATACATCAGCGCTAAAGGTGTTTCGGTTTACGTACTAAAAATCGATTTCAAATATTTTACATTGAGTTCGCCCACCCTGTGTAAGAGCATTCGGAGTTATTGTAATTGATTTTTGATCATTTCGAGCTTAAATGTGAAACATAACGTTTACAGTGACTACAATTGTGTTCCGTAGTATTCTTTTTACTTCTATTACCGGTAAGTGTTGATTAACTTTAACATTTTTACAACCTTTCGTTACATTATGTTTCCTTTTCAGATATATATAGCGTGTACGGTTTCTATTTGTAATGATAAGGAGTCCTCCCGCTATCGATTCCCGAATTGCAGTAAGGATCCGGAGAGATTTAACAAGTGGATTTGGGCTAAGTGTATACGTGTTAAGAAAATATGAGATGTGATGATGTTTTTGCTAACACATTTTGGTTTACGGAGGGTACTGTAACATACTTTTATATAAATAAAGTCCTTACGGGGTATAAAAAGTTCAAATTTGTAAACTAGTATTATTATTAGTGTAGTAGGTATATTCGTTTAGTTCAATAAATTACGCATTCTTGTATTAGCTTCATAAATGAAAATAAAAAAGATTAATCTATGTTAAAAAATGTTTTTTCTTTTAGCATTGCCACTTATTTTTCGTACAAAATAAGTGAGTCACTTATGGCTCACTTATTGTAGTACGAATAAAGAAATAAATCTAAATTAAAAAATATTTTATTTCAAATTTCGCGGTTTTTTTGAATAGTTGCACATCAGCGCTGTGAGTTTTCGGCTTACGTACTAAATTTGACGCATTTTAAAAATCTAGGGATAGTTGACCTTCTATATCTTTCTTTTTCTATGATTCTAACCGAATTTTTACGTGATGTGACGTGACGTAACTTTACGGGCTAGTGTGCCAGCTCCTTTATTGCTTCCGAATATAAAGCTGGATCCAGACCTAACGCGCCGCTCCGCGTTGCGCTGTATTGCGCCCAAAAATACCGCGCTGAACTGCGCAGCGCCGCACAGAGCAACGCAGAATGGTGCAAACATTTTAAACAAACATATGAATCTCAGCTCTGTTCCATTTGGCGCGCGCGCAAGTCAGTATGGAATTTAATAGAAAAATTATAATTGCCGCTGCTATTATTGTTATTAATCATAGTCTGAACAAAAAAGGCAAAACAGAAAACAGCGTCTTTGGATAACTCCGATGCTTGCAAGTAGATCCACATACTGTGCAAAACAACTGTTACTCTCTTTTCGCGGAAAGATGTCTCATGCGTCATTAGTTGTCGGCGTTTTCTCGACATATGTCAAATATTTTTTTCTTTATTTAATCATATATGTCAGATAGAGACGAAAACCGAAAATAGTAGTCTAGGATAATATAATTAATTAATGACGCATGAGACATCTTTCCGCGAAAAGAGTATAAGTGAAATGTTGATGGGCAATACTGGACAATTTGAAAATTTTTGTCGAATGTCTTTGAAAGGCTTTGAATTCTTGTTAAATTTAATCGAGCCAAGTATAAGAAAAAATGATACAAATTATAGAGAGGCTATTTCTTCCAAAGAAAGATTAGCTGTAACCTTACGGTTTTTGGCTTCCAGCCAAAACCGTAAGGTTACAGAACCAAGGTACAAAAGGTTACAAAACCATACACCAGCTTGATGTATCTTTTCAAAATATCGAAACAAAGTAGTGCTTTCTATTTTTTGTATGGTAATTATTGTTTTTTGGATTCCATAATTCGGGTTTTTGGCGGTATAAATCTATAACTTTCTCAATATTTTTGTGTGACCACTCAGTTGAACTCATTTTTGCGACTATCAACATTGAAGGGTATGTATGTGGCTTGGTATATTCAAACCACCGTCCAAACCAAATGCGCACAAACAATCGGTTCCCTTTGATGTACCGACACTCGATGGATCGTGTTCGATCGTACGCAAAACAGCGCATTCTAGCGCAGTTTTGCGCAGTTTGTCGTCCAAACCGAAGACGCCGCGTCGAGCCGCGCTGCTTAAAAGAGCGCGGCGCGGAGCGGCGCGTTTGGTCTGGATCCAGCTTAAAAGAAGGGTACCTTAACCGTTTGAGTCCGGGGAAGCGCTATCGCGCTTCATTTCTATGGATATAAAATTCTCCCGTACCCAAACGGTTAAAAGAGGAGAATGGAAAATAGAACCTAAAGAAGATTTGATATTCCCGAAGGCACTTTGCGACGTCGAAAAAAAAAGTACAGACTTTCCAACTAAAAGGCTTCGATCTACATCTACACTAGGAATTCAAAACGACATTAACTAAACATAACTAACTAAGCTCAAATAGGTTACACGCAACCGGTAGTTGCACGAAAACTACAATAGTGTAGATTTCTGTCATTTATGTGAAAAAAAGGGGGAAAGAGGAAAATTTCAGTTTTTAATTAGTTCAAAATTTTTTCTATAAAAAATGTTTAAGTTAATTGTGAACATCACTAGCGAATGTCTAAGTATCACCAAAAAGTTTCTAAAATATTTTAGGTGAAAAATTTCGATAAACTTCTCTTATTCCTGCACGTTTCAGATGTGATGTCATAATGAAATAGAAATTGGCCTAAATAGAAGTTTCAGATCAAGTCTAAGTAGTCATTTTTTTTCTACTTAAAAAAGTAATAATTTGAAAACTGATTTTAAAGAAGCTTAAGGTGATATGTTGTTGTCAGAAATAGAAAGTTTTGCGTTGATTACCCCTCCAATCTTTCACGTACGCGGAAGCACAATATCTATTTCATTCTGCTCTTGCGTTCAGGGACCCAGTATCCTGGAAACATCGGAAACAGCAGGATCGGAGGATCCTGCTGGAAGAAACGTGAGTGTAAAATGTAGTCATATACTTATCGTACAAAGTTTAAAAAGCTAAAAGAAATTGTGAATTGGTAAAAGTGCAAACGTCTCGAGGTATGTTTATGAACAAATATTATTGTAAGATATTTTAAGGAAGTTTCTAAATTTGATTTGGCGGCTATTTTATAATTTTATTGGTATATAATTGTTGACCGTAATATATTGTAATATACTTGACGGCCTGTTTTACAAGTGCTCAACAATGTATAGTATGAAATATTTACGAATAAAATATAGTGAACCTAAACCAAAAATATTGTCAATGATATGGGAGTTTTAATTTCTCTTTCAAGGTAGAAAGTAGGTACCATAAAAATTTATTGTGAAAACAACGTTTAATTAAAAACACCAGTTTTGAAATTTTAATATAAATAGGACAGGAAATTTCAATGTGCAGTCCCAAGATTGACTTTTAGAAATGAAAGTTTCTTTTGAAACATTGAAAATATATTTCCTTCTTTTTTGTTAATTCTAGGATTTCGTTAAGGATAAAGCACTCATCTTTCATAAGATATCCCCTCTACAAATTCTTGATTTGTACAGCTATTTTCATTATGTTATGCGAAATAGTTCGTTCTTAAAATTTTGCTTTATGTTTGAAATGAGATCTCATTTTTTAGAAGAAAAACAACCTTTTTACAGACTCAACAAGGATTTTTCTTCTGCATAGAATGGAAAAAATTGGACTCTTGCCGAATTCTAATACTAAAACTAAGCTAATATTCATTCTACCTTGTACCGTATAGTTTAAAATGTATCTCCGTTTCCACCTTATGGGAACACTTTACCTACTCTGCAGAATTTTCCTCTTGTTTCAAATAAGCACTTAGAAAGCTTTTCAACCTTTAAAATGCTTTTCATTGTAAACCTTTTTTTTTTCATTACCATTGCATATCGGAAAGATTCTCCCCATTCCTAATCAAATTTGCATAGTGTGGTCTATTTTGAGATATTGAAATATTGATTTTCCTTTTGCCAATAGCCAAAATGGGTCAAATGGATTCAAATTTGACCTCACCTCAACTTACATCGTTTCGACTGTGTTCTTCTTGATATTCGATGTGGGTGTACCTGGAAATGGCACGTTGGTTGTGGTTTTTCTAAGACAGCGCAATGCGTACCGTACCAAACACGTACTATCTTGTATAGGTACTATTTTAAGGGGTATTTATTGTGTTTTTTGTTGTAGATATATTTTTTCGTTGCCTTTAGCAGATTTATTATTAATACTAACATGTGTACCTTTTACCTTGACTATTCACACATTAGAAAGTTGGCCATGAGGTGTGGTTTTATGTAAAACTTCTGAAATAGTTAAAGATATATCTACTGGAGTTTCTATTTTTTACTCTTACCGCTTTATCAGCTAAAAGCTATAATGCTATTGCAAACCTTTAAGAAGATTACAGGTAAGACAACAAAACCTAATTTTCTTTCTTTTCTTTAATTAAGTTATTTTCTTTTAAATTTTAGGCAAAACCTTTAACAGTAATGATCGCTATGTATGTATGTATATATATATATATATATATATATATTTCGGACCGTTGGGACACCTGGTATATGGGTTTTGGCAATTACCTTATCGATTCCAGACGGAATCTTTACAGATATAGCCATTATACTTCACTACGACGACAATGCTTTAAATTTAGATAATACCCTTGGTAAAGTTATAAAACTTTGCATACCTTCCCCATCTAGGGTTACCGCAACGTATATTAAATACACAATCGCCGGTAAAGCTTCGACATTTTATGTAGTCCTATTTTGCGTCATCTCATCGTTTCACATTTTGATGGATAAAAAACTTCACGCTAGCTTCAATGAGATTCGAGGACAATTGCAAGGACAGGGTTTGCCGCAAGTACGAGCCAGAAGGAACGTAGCCAGGATGGTTTTTAGTAATGTATTTTGTAAGTAACACCTCTGCAATATAATATTTTTAATTTATACTTACATTTTTATAGTGTCTTTTATATGTTTTCTGCCATACCACGTTTTGTTCTTGTGATTTTTCTTCAATCCTACGGCCGAAACTGATTATAATGAATATTGGCATACATTAAATTTATTGGATTTTGCCTAAGGTAAATTTAAATAATTTCTGGATATATTAAAGAAAACTATTTTGTTTTTCGAGCTTTTCAAATTCATGTGTGAATCCGGTAGCTTTATACTGCGTTAGCAGCACTTTCAAGTAGTATTTTAACAAGTACCTGTTTTGTAAAGAAACCACGCGCTTACAAATGAATGGGTCCCCTCGATTGGTAATTGCGAAACAAACTTCAGCTCAACGTCCAGGAAACACCCACAGGTAAAACCGTGCGTCGTTGTTAATGGGTAATTAAAACCACGTAGTACGTTTGTAATCGCTTTAATTGTGTTTGTATGTTGACCCGTTCGAAATATGCTAAACGTTAAGCACCAAAGGAACCAAAAGCTAATATAACTTGCGTGTGGTATTCACGGTGGTAAATGATAACACATTTACTCTTTGAAGTAGTTTCTCCATTGACCTCGTCGTGCAAGTCACTAAATTAAACCGATTGGTTGTAAAAGGCTTTCCGCAAACCATTGTTTGATTTTGGAGGCGATTCATCTTAAAGTGGGCGTTTATGAGGTTTACAAACACCGCGTTAACTTTAAGCTATATTTCTCTATCGAGCTAGGAATTATTTTTTGTGTTCTTATGGGATTAATTATTTCTAGGAGACAACCGTTGAATTTTCTCACCTACAGCACAGGAATTCCATTTTCCCAAATAGAAGACGTTGTGGGACTACTGTTATACGTACGGAACCGTTACGGAGTAATAAGGAGCTTATTACAAATAAGGTTACACGTCGAGAAAGCTTTAGTAAAGATAGTAGGATAGAGTATGTATAATTGTTAAATTGGAGATATATCTGCGCCTCCACTAATAGTTTATGAAAATAAAATATTAATGTGGCAATCTAATTTTACAAAATTAGAAATACTTTAGAATGTTATTTTTATAAAAACTAAATTAATACCTGAAATCTAAATAGAACAAAACGGTATTTTTAAATAAAAATTAGAATATTTTTAGTTTCATTTAGAAAAAAAATCAGATCAAGATCTTTAAAATTCAATTTTTTGCAAATTTTTAAAAAAAATATTGATTTCCTAATCTAAAAATTTTTTTACCAACTTTGAAATTTTTTTAAATTTTTTTGGTAAAATTTAGAACAAAACGGTATTTTTTAATTAAAACTAGAATGTTCTTAGTTTCAATTAGAAAAAAAGTCAGATCAGAATCTTTAAAATTCAATTTTGTACGAATTTTTAAAAAATTATTGATTTCCTAATCTAAAAATTGTTTAACCTAAAAAAATTTTTTTAACAGCTTTGAAATTTTTTTAAATTTTTTTGGTAAAATTTAGAACAAAACGGTATTTTTAAATTAAAACTAGAATGTTTTCGTTTCATTTAGAAAGAAAATCAGATCAAAATCTTTAAAATTCATTTTTTTACGAATTTTAAAAAAATTATGGATTTCCTACTCTAAAAATTTTTTTACCAACTTTGAAAATTTTTTCCGTAAAATTTAGAACAAAACTGCCTTTTTATATTAAAACTAGAATGTTTTTAGTTTCAGTTAGAAAAAAAATCAGATCAAAATCTTTAAAATTCAATTCTTTACGAATTTTTAAAAAATTATTGATTTCCTAATCTAAAAACCTTTTTACCAACTTAGAAAATTTTTTTTAATTTTTTTGGTGAAATTTAGAAGAAAACGGTCTTTTTAAATTCAAACTAGAATGTTTTTTGTTTCAATTAGAAAAAAAACTCAGATCAAAATCTTTAAAATTCAATTTTTTAGCAATTTTTAAAAAATTATTGATTTCCAAATCTAAAAATCGTTTAACCTAAAAAAATTATTTTACCAACTTTGAAATTTTTTTAAACTTTTTCGTAAAATTTAGAACAAAACGGTATTTTTAAATTAAAACTGGAATGTTTTCGTTTCATTTAGAAAGAAAATCAGATCAAAATCTTTAAAATTCATTTTTTTACGAATTTTAAAAAAATTATGGATTTCCTACTCTAAAAATTTTTTTACCAACTTTGAAAATTTTTTAAATTTTTTCCGTAAAATTTAGAACAAAACTGTCTTTTTATATTAAAACTAGAATGTTTTTAGTTTCAGTTAGAAAAAAAATCAGATCAAAATCTTTAAAATTCAATTCTTTACGAATTTTTAAAAAATTATTGATTTCCTAATCTAAAAACCTTTTTACCAACTTAGAAAATTTTTTTTAATTTTTTTGGTGAAATTTAGAAGAAAACGGTCTTTTTAAATTCAAACTAGAATGTTTTTTGTTTCAATTAGATGATGGGAATTATTTATTTTTTTGACAATTATCAAAAAGGAACGGGTTGTTAAGTTGTTATTAAACTTTTGTAAAAAACAAACAGCGTTTCCACCAAAACTTTTTGAGAATATATTATAATCCGGCAATTTTACTTCTACAAAATCAATAATCTAAAATTGAAAATAAAATTAACAATTAATTAAAATTTAGAAATTGCACTAATTAATAATTGCAAACAGAAATCCACATTCCAAACATTTTTTTATAAATGCAAATTATTTTGTTTTATAATTTTTCTTTAAATTTGGATTATCTAGATTATCGAAAAGAGAAGGGTTGTTAAGTTTTGTTTTTCTTTTAATAACCTAATTAAATTTTATCAGCAAATAATTTCAGACACATTATAACACTGTTTTCAGTGTCATAATGAAGGATTTGGATAAAAACGTAAAATTTGTAGAAAATTAATTTTTAATAAGAATGAAAATTAATAATGCCCCTATTCAGATTTTATCAGAGATTTTATGGTGAATTACGTTTATCTGCTTTTAGATGACCCTCTTCATTGCGACTTCTGGTTTAATTTCCTTTACTTCCTTTGTATTAATGGTTTTAAAGGGTCGGACATTGAAACTTCTTGATGCAACAATAAAAAACCTAAAAGGTATCAAAGGCTACCATCTTAAATTAGAAATTGACATTTGAAATAAAATCAAATAGGGTAACCTCGCCAAATCTCGTGCATGCGCCTGAATTTAGCCTTGGACTTTTTCTATAAGGATTTCTATAGATGGTCGATTTTAAGAAACATTTTTTGGGGGTCTGAGATTTGGGAAGTTTACCCTCCTTTAAATAAGATTTTAATGAGAATTTTATCTGTTTTAACCCTTTTAAATTGGATTCTTTTTGTAATAACTTGTTTTACTATTGTTAATGGCGACTTCAAAGAGTACATAAAAAATCTGTAAATATAAGTGAGATGTTTCCGGTTTTCCAATGTAACGAAGCACAAAGTTAGTAAGAAAATAAGACGCAATTCAGTCCTATTATGGGTAACAGTGTCTTTACATATGTTCTTAAGAGCAAAATAATTTGTTAGACTTCATTTCCTGTACTAACCGTTTGGGTTTTCCATTATTTTTGTATTGTGATTTTAATTAGTATTGTTTATTTGGTATTATTTGTAGCTTTTTACTTCTATTAATTATTTAGATTAACATTTTTTTAAATTTAATAACTTCTTTACATACGTATACAACAGAAATACATAGCAGGTAATAGTTGTTTTGATTGGAAATAATTATTTTTAGTCCTATTCGTAAACAGTGGTAAGTTGTACTTTTTTATAATATTTTTACAAATTTTTGGTTATTACCTATTCCTAAAAGTGCCCAGAACCCAAACAGCTATAAAATACATGAGTGAATATGAAAACCTCTACTACAGGAGCTTTTACACAATTTTATCACCACATTGAAAACAAAATAACTGATTGTGTGAGTCGTGTCGAGCGAATAAAGGCTTGGACCTCCTTAACTACACAGTTTAAGTCAATCTCAAAGTGTGCACATGTCAGTACTGTTATTTATTATTTTATGTTAAAATATTTGACTTGTTTGTTATTCGCCATTAAGAATAAGTTGTAAAACAAATTGCTAGAAAGAGAATGGAATTTTAAAAGTTTTGAATCAAATTTTAAATTATTTTGCGCAACGTCCCCAATTGATTCTACTGGCCTTATGAAATAAGCAAAATTCTTATTAAAATCTTATTTAATGTATTTGATGTTATTTCAAATATCAATTTGTAATTTAAGAAACGGCTTCTATTGATACGTTTTAGGTTTTTCATTGTTGTATTAAGAAGTTTCAATTGCCGGTCCTTTAAAACCATTAATACACAGGAAATAAAGAAAATTAAACGAGAACTCGGCTGTACCTAAAGTGCAATCGACTGCTCCTTCGATCAAAATAAACAAGTCCCGACGAGGAGCGCCCTCTGAAAGCAGGAAAACGGAAATTGAGCGTAAAATCTCGCACACTCTCTATATATAGGCCTTAATATAAACGTTAATTAAGTTAAGTTAAAATTTCTTCAGAAGTTTTTTTTTGTTGAGGTGCGAAATTATTCGTTCCTCACGAAAGAAATAACATACATCACTGAGAGATAAAAATTTCTGATATATCTGAATTTTTTAAGGTGAAATGTCTGCTTTTCAAATTAGACATTTCAAATAAGAATGCCTAAACTATAAAATGTTAGTTTTACAATCCTAATTTTCGTTATAGCTACTTTCTAATTCAACAACTTAAACATAATAAATGATATGTAATCGTATTTAATGTTTGATGTTCACAACTACATATCGTTCATGTGAAAGAATAAAGTTACGTCCTGTATAGTAATTGTATTGAGGATTTAACCCTCTTCTTCCAAATGGGCGATACCTATTATAAATATTGTTCTTAGAGTACTGTAACTGGACAAAAAAAAGAGCATTATTAGCCATATCAATAGACACCGAGTTCTTGTTCCATATCCCTCTTTACCTTTATGTTTGTTTATTCATCCAAAATCCGATTTTTTCAATAAAATTTATCATTGTGGACTCACATAAAACTTTTGTTTTATTCTTCTTAATATAGATAAGTTATCTTAAATCAACCTATTTCGAGCCAATGAATTTGAGGTCTTATGTTGTACACCTAATTAGGAGACACCGTATAGTCAGCTTCCATCGAGTAAGAATTATGATTCGAATAAAAGCGATCAGTGGCACCTGATGTGTTTAAATGTGGCAATTAGAACATTAAATTCAGGTATGCGAATTCTTAATTCAAATAATTATTTAAACAGAGATTTATGTAACAGTAAATATTTACTCACAAGGGAAGTATCAGAAGTGTTACTCAAAGATTGCACAGGAATTAACTCAAATTTCGAAGCAATTCGGTCCTTAGGTTTATTTAACTACGAAACAGGGTCGGTCCAATTTAGCCTCAGTCAGACAGAATTAGCCTCAATTCATCCGGAAGCAACCTAAATTCAATCGAGTTGTAAATATTAAAGTGCAATGAAAACAAAAACCCCTACAATGTTAATCGACTTTGCTTCACGAATGATAAAAACCAAGATATCCGTAACCAAATTCGACAATGAACAAGTGCTTAAAACTTTGTGCAATGAAGAGCAGATCCTGAAAATTCCGAAGTTCTCACAAATACAATTTCAAAGAGAATCTTCTAACAAATCTCTTCAACCACGTGGTTTCTATCACAGCCAAAATCGTCAACAGACGCTCTTCCAATTCTCAATAACAAAAAGTTCCCATAACAAAGGGTTCGGATCCCAGTACAGTAATGAGACATTTTTTCTCATTTGATGCTTAAGAGGTAAGATTTCCTAATTAATTATTTCCTTTAAATAACAAAAAGGGCGGAATAACCTAAATTGTGATACTTGAAGAACTATTCCCCACCACTTCCAATCGCGCTAATCTAAGAAGCCAATGTATTTGGCAATAAAACTAACTAATCTGAAAATGAAGTTTAAATTTATAATAATAAAAATTAAAACCGTTACAATAAGATCATACAAATTGAAAGTATATACAGATATTTAATAATAAATGAAAATAAGTTTGTGTATAAACTTAGTAGTTATAAGTACTAATACGCCGCGTTACAAAATATCAAAACATTATCATTTATGCAGGCAACAGATTGAGAGTAGAAATTTACAAAGTTGTGAATATCATTTAATAATTCGTAATATAATAAATGAAAATTGTAATATCATTAAATGAATGATTACAAACTATGAACTAATTAAATATGATTTTGATACTATAAGGCCCTCCGCACACGGGGCGACTGATTTGAAACTCGAGTTGCAAATCAGTCGCTTCGTGTGCGGAGGGCCTAACTGTAATATTTATAAGAGTACTAGAATTGTAATATTAATTAAGAGTACTTATGTAATTAAGCGTAAAGATCAATGTGTGTATTGTGACGCTATTTTTTTCCTTTAATACCCAAATCCTCTCTTTTTCTTTTCTTACGAAATCCCCTAGAGCTGACCGGGCCGACTCGTGGAAAAGGGTCAGTTCAATAAAACTGTAAAAGAGCGCCACATAATTGCTCTACCTTTTTGGGGGATGATATCGCTAATTGTAAAACGAGGTTGTATAACAAAAATAAAGAAAATTGAAGATTTGAGGCAAAAATAATAATAATATATTGAGAGAATTGAAAATTTAACAAAATTATTACAAAATAACAATAAAATAATAATAAAAAAAAAAATAATATTAAATGAATCTATCACAATAAAGAGTTCAAAAAGAAAAGAAAAAATACAATATCTCAACTCACAAGGAGACTTCATGACTTTGGAATCGCCGATTTTAATGGAAGTGGCACGAATCGATAGACATTGGTACATAGTACGAATGTGTAAAATATTAGGGCGCACTATTCAGGGATTCGCGAGTAAATCGCAATTTCAGGTCGCGATTCAAGGCCACACCACTTATATGTCAATGGTTGGCCTCGTCCCGACCCCGCCCCTTGTTGACTCACCACGAATCGGCTTCCACATGCGAAACAATACGGTTGAAATCTTGGAAAGTAACCTGTTTCTATTTTTAATATAATGAAGATTTCCAATATTTCAATTTATTTTCTCTAATATTTTATTGTTAATGTTCTGAATATAAATAAGCCAACACACTTTTTCGTTTTTACTTTGATTTTTAATTTAAATTAATTAAAAACGAACCAGGAGCGGATTCGGAGGGAGTGGCTAACCACTGACGTAAAGCGGCATGGCCTTGATTCGCTAGCTGAAATCGCGATTTACTCGTGAATCGTTGATGAATAGGGCGTCCTAATATTTCACATATTTCTACTATGTACTAATCATAATACTTATCGATTAGTACCACTTTCATTAAAATCAGCGAATCCAAAGTCGTAAGGTCTCCTTGTCAGAACCAAACTTTAAATATTGTAGGAGAATGTGATATTGCTCCTGATTTGGGTTGATTGAAACAACTTGGGTGTTTTTATGTGTTTTTATTTCCAAAGATAAAGTGTAGAGAATACAGCGGCTTTTGTGGATTTCGATATTTACTCCGGACTAAACAGCTTATAACTAACTATCTTAATCTTTTCTCTTTGTCTTCGAACTTGCATTTCCCACCATGGGTCTTATCATCCAAGTGATCAGGCGATAAAATATAACCAATAAAAACGCTTTTAGCAACAAGCCCAATTTGGCTAATAAAGGAAAAATGAAATTAATCGAAGCAAGTATTGTTTGTTGCGAAATGCAAGTTCTTGGATAATGCACTTCGATTCCTGACTTAACATATTTGCTTGAACATCAACAACTAAAATATTTGAATAACCTAATTAAAGTTCACTTTATAACAATATATTATAAATACTAACTCACGAAAAATATAATGAATGAACAATTAAATACTTCAAGATTCCCGGAGGTAAATTTAGCGCTAAACCGAAACTCCGTAAAGAAAAAAAATAATAGTAATAATAATGTAATGGCCTAACTAATTGTAAGTTTCTTTCGGTAAAAAAAATGAATCGACGTAAACAACTTTAAAGAAAATATCTGAGTTCGACACAAAGTAAGTAAAAAACTAGGTATATGAAACTTGATATATATAAAAAAAATAATTAAATGAGCTCTCACAAATTTTGAATGCAAAGAAAGTACAATCTTAATTTTAAATCTATGTCTGCAAACGAGTTCTTCTTATTTTTTTTTTTGTTTAATTCACCGAAAAATCGATGGATACCTAAAATTTCCCAGCCGAAAGTAGCATAAGAAAAATGGATAAATGTGACCTTTAACTCTATTCCCTTCCTAACTCTAATTTCCGGTCCCGCTCGACAGCCACTCCGCTCCGAAAGTCTAATCGTTTGCAAAAACAGGAATGAGCAAATGATGGCGGCTACTTCTTCCGGTCTGACACGAAGAAAGTTTGTTACAAAAAGCCAGATTTGCTTTATCAATTCCCTACGTCCCTTTCTGCTCTCCCTAAATCTCCCAAAATTTTGATTCAATTAAATACTCTAAGAAGAAAATAAAATTTTGATAAATACCTTAAGTTGTTGAAGGTGTGGTTGCAAAATTCCAAGATTTTAAAAGTTTACAATCTTTTTCAAAACCGTCGACAGACAAAAATCCGAAACTAATTTCAATGTGGCTTAACAACGCCTTTTAAAAATCTCACAAAAGTTAAAGATTACTAACTTCTAACTTGCAAACGGGAAAGAAAAGACAATCAGAATATACGAAACATGATTTGTGTAGGCAGAAGAATAAAAAAGATCGTAATATAACCGAAGGTAAACGAAGTTTATTGAATTGAAAAGTAAGAAGGAATAGACATCTATACATGAGGGAGAGTAACCAAAGATAAGAAGAAAACTGAATAATTCCCCAAAACTTTCGGAGCTTCGTGCTAGTCGAACAAGGCGAGAAAATAAAGTACCGGGTGGCCAACTAAGAATGATCACCGGCCATATCTCAATGACGGATCATCCTATTTTAATGAAACAAAAAATTTCATAAGGAAAGTGGCCATAAAAAATCCCTGGAAAATATTTTCAAGTTTCTTAAATGGCCGCTAGGGGGCGTAACCTAAATGACTGAACAGAAAATCGCGATTTTTTTCATTTTCTTCAAAATTAAGGGGTATAGAAAATAAATTAATTTGAAAGATAAATGAATTTCGACTAACATGTATGAAACACCTTTTGTCGTATCTCCAAAAATAAAGTGGTGGGGATGAGTTGAAAATGTCCATCTTCGATGGCCGATTACTCTGGTCATACTGAACAGAATTTAACAAACTTAATCTCGTTGGAAAAGGTTTTTCGTGGTCTACTAACGACTCCTTACGCTGTTTTGATATGAATATTCATTTCGCCGCCAGAGGGCGATATCTAGAATTTTATCGATCGATTTTACAATCTTTTACAGATATTTATTACTTGACTGACATTTTTGGAATGTTCAACAAAGTTAATCTGCAACTGCAGGGTGACGATCTTAACTCGATTAAAACAAAATCAATAATATCGGCCTTTGTCGGTAAACTAATCCTTTATAAACAAAATGTAGGCAGAAAAGAATATTCACAGTTTCCGCATTTGTCAAAATTACCAGAAATGCTTCAAGATGATGACATTTTATTATATGTCACTCACTTCGACGTATTACACAAGGCTTTTAGGGAGATTTCAACGCAACATTGAAACACAGTATCCTACATTGTGGAACATTGCTAAAAAATACCTTATCGCTTTTCCGTCACCTTATCTAGTTGAAAAAATCTTCAGTGTGGTAACGAACATTTTGACGAAGCAAAGAAACCGTTTGAAAATCAACGAACGTGGAGATTTAAGGCTGCAACTCACCAATATTGAACCGGATCTACCTACATTTGTAGATAGTCACCAGGTTCATTCATCACACTGAATATTTTATTTTCTTTTTGCGGATTAATACTTTTTTAAATATAATTTCCTACCTACTTAAGACTTTTTAAGTATTTAATTTATAATAATCATTATAAATTAAACTTGATATTTACTGAATTGTATGTCTTTTTATTTTGTTAAATTTTGATGAGAAAATGAAGTCAACTTTACTCACTTAACAAAGTGCAAAGTTTTCCAATTGGTATCTTATTACCTACGTATTTTGTATCAATAGGAAAAAAACTAAAGATAGGCCCCTTTATTCATAATAGTCTGCTAACCTAAAGCATTGCTAATTCTCACTCTGTCTTCTTCTATTGACCTAATTGTAAGTCAGAATAAAAAATAACGCTATGTAGCAGCTGTTTTAACCCTTTAACGGTCAAGACTCTGGGGTGTAAAATAATCAATTTTTTTCTAACGTACATGTTTTTTTTTGTAGTTACAAATTATTTACATTCTTACATTTTTTGGAAAAAAGTGGTACATATATGTACCAGAGACCACTAAAGGGTTAAGTTAGCGGACCATTATGAATAAGGGGGTTGATCTTAAAAGTAAGTAATTGGGGCATGGGGGTCTGAGGTAACAGTTCATTTTGGAAAAGGGGTAACTTGTCCAAAATAGTTTGGGGATCTCTGGTTTAGTGTACTTCGCAATTCATTTACGTACTTTAAATTTAATGCAACAGAATAGACCGACTGATTTTAAAAGGCACAGATCTATTATTATTTATTAACTTAACTGTTTATTCCATTTAGGGCCGGTTTATTCACCTTTGGATACATTAATCTACCCGATATTTTCCATAGTTACTATAATTTCATTTGTCATGATTGGCTCGTTAGTCTGTAACCATGCTAGATATCGGATGGATTAATTTACCCAAAGGTGAATAAACCGGGCCTTAGAATTAATAATTTATTAATTAATTAATCTATTATCATAAATATTATATTAAACCTTCATAAATGAAAGAATATATTGGTAAGTAGTAATTATATCCAATTAAATGTGGAAATCAAAAATGAATAAAGTCACGTCCGTTTTTCTAGTTAGCGCCCGTCGCTGCGATGGGATGTCATTGTGAACATGCGGTAGTGTTGGTTTTGGAGGATCCTGAAGAGTGGATTAGATTAATAGTGTTCAATATTACGTCAAAGAATATTTGAGTAAGTGTGATATAACAACAATAATTGTATTAATTTCAGAAATGTTCTAGAAATTAATAAAATATTTTGGATTTTTTAAGGCTGGTGTTAAGTATCGCAATTTATGATTTTTTTTGGTGAAAATGCAGTTTAATTGACCCGAAATGTGTTCAATCGTCCAGATTTGGTTGAGTTGTGGCGTGGAAGATTTTCATCGTAGAAAACTCTACAGGTGTCCTACCGAGTTGGACTGGTCGAAATATCTCGGAAACTACAAATCCGATGACTTTGAAATTTTGTACACAGATTTAGTACATTGTAAACTACATTTGGAAAATATTTTCAGTCATCCATGACTTCCGGTTATACCGGAAGTGGTTAAGGAATTATTATTTTCGAACGCAATATTTATTTTTCGTTAGATTGGTTAATTTGAAGGTAATTTTACTTGAAACATTTTTCTCTATCATTTGTAATTTCAGAGAAAAAAATTATTTTTCATAATTATTTACATTTGATTGGGCTAAAAAAATAGGTTAGCCATGAAAAAATAGCATCAATTTATGGGCGTAGCTATCTTGGATTGCGAGTTACAGCTTATTTCTTCACCTCAATTAAACGTAAAAATTATGAAAAATAATTTTTTTCTCTGAAACTACAAGTGATAGAAAAAAATGTTTCAAACAAAGTAATTCCTTAACCCCTTCTGATATAACCGGAAGTCATGGATAATTGAAAAATTTTGATGTTTTCAAAATGTAGTATAGTATGTACTAAATCTATGTATAAAATTTCAAAGTCATCGGATTTGTAGTTTCCGAGATATTTCGACCAGTCCAACTCGGTGGGACACCTGTATATAAATGCTTTTTTTGACAAAAATTGAAAATGTACTTACATGAGTTTTCTCGTATTTCCGCACAGTTTTGTTCAATACATGCAATATATTGATCGTATTTTACGTTTTTCGTATCGTTTTAAACCCAGAATGGTACGAAAACGTTAATAACTATGAAAATACGGCACATTTTCCGCGCCACACCAATGCGAATTTTGACATTTTGAACTATAATAGAGCTTGAGATCCTATGTGCAAAATAATTAAACGTCTCCCTTTCCCGCTAGGATTACGTAAACCTGTACTCAGTCCTTCTGTAAACGCTTGTCGTCGACTTTTTGTGCTGTCAGCCACCCAAATTTTTTGTATGAAACATCATGTGGATCTCGAATACTGTTATTAACTGTTTTCTATATTGGGACACATACTTTAAAATACGTTGTACTTAGTTTTCTTACACCCGTATGCATAGTCGATCGAGGGCGATTCGCCGGAGATTCTCCATTCACCAATAGAAAATTCCGATGCAGTCAATCGCCATGGAATCATTCACGTGCGTTATGCTGTTTTTTTCTGGCGACGCGCCGGAGATTTGCCGGAGATATGCCGGCGATTTGCCGGAGATTTGCCGGAGATATGCCGGCGAATTGCCGGAGATTTGCCGGAGATCGGTCGATGTCAAAAACGTCAATAAAATCATAATTTATGTCAGATTAATATTGTATATATAAAATGGATATGGATTTGAATTGGATTTATAGTGCCAATAAATCACAAATCACGTTACAAATCACCGGCGATTCGCCAAAGCGGAGATCGCTGGGAGATCGACTATGCATCACAAATTATATTCCGATCGTTCGCCGACGAATCTCCGGCGAGTCTCCGGAGAATCTCCGGCGAATCGCCGGCGATCGACTATGCATACGGGTGTTAGACTCTTTATTAATTACGTTACACACAACAGCGTCTCGACTCTAACCTCTAGCTTATTACCTTTTTCTGTCGCTAGGTGGCGACACCAATAACTACTTAAAATACATAACATTTCACCCCTACTAATATTGAGAATATTCGAACATTAACAATTATAAATTTAACCTATTCGGTTTTTTGATTGTTCTTCCAACTCTAGTTTTAATTACATTGTCGTAATTTTTGGAATCAACAGGAGATTCTAAGTAATCTGTATTTTCGGTAGGCATGGAAGGGATTTGAGGTGTAATAGGGAAATTTGTCGGAACCTGCATTGGTAGATCGTTGGTTGTCTCTGGAACAAGTACGGTAGGCTCTTTAGGCAGTATTATCTCCTCAGGAACTACGTACTCTTCTGTTAAAGACGTGAACTTCGAAGATCTAATGTGATCGGCGTGCATTAATCTCAATACTCCGTTTAGATCCACCAAATAAGTCACCAAACTTTTCCTTTTATAAATTCTTCCTCTTTTCCATCCTTTTGGCTTTCCATTAAACATGTTCTGTACTAGTACTTTCTCTCCTTCTTGAAATTCTCTTAGCTTTCCTTGCTTCTTCTCTATACTGTCCGTATTATTTTTACCATTTTCTTTTAACATTGCTAATTTTGTTCTAGGAATCTGTCTAAATATTAGTTCACTTGGACTTTTATTAGTAGTAGTAGTCGGTGTAGTTCGATACTTTAAAAGAAAATTACTGATTTGGTGCTGTAATGAAATATTTATTCCATGTTTATGATTGTAATTTAACTGTTTCTTTAAACTAGTTTTAATTGTTTCAACCGCTCGTTCTGCTAGTCCATTTGAACATGGATGCAATGGTGGTGAAAACACACATTTAATACCGTTTGCATAAAAAAAATCTTTATATTCTTGTCCGTTAAATGGTGGGCCATTATCTGACATCAATGGCTCAGGTATCCCAAAATAAGCAAATGTAATTCGTAATTTTTCTAGGGTACTTTTAGCATTGGTACTGTTCATAATATGAATATCTATAAATTTTGAATAGCTATCTACTATTAAGAGAAATATAGTATTTTTATAATGGAAGAAATCGATATGAACTCTCTTCCAATGTTTATGGGTTTTTGACCATGGTGTAAATATTACCTTATTACTAGCAGATTGGGTCAACTGACACGATTCACACTTCTTGACGTATTCTTCTATATCGTAGTCGATGTTCGGCCACCATACTTCACTTCGTGCTAAAAGTTTCATTCGTACAACACCTACGTGCTGGTCGTGAAGAAGTTTGAGAATATCCGGCCGTATATCAAACGGAATAACAATTCTGTTGCCCCAATACAAACAATCATCATCAATAGAGAGTTCCAGTCTCTTTGAAAAGTAAGGTTTTAATGGGTCATGTGTAATTTTGTTTGGCCATCCTCTTTTGGTTAACTCCAAAGCTTTAATCAAAATTCTGTCATGCTTGGTATGCTTGGCTATAATTGACGCGTTTATCGGTATATCGTGGTCAACAGAAAAACAGTAAATTGGGTCTTCTAATACAGTTCTTTCAGGCAGTCTTGATAAGGCATCAATGTGCGATAGGTCTTTCCCTTATAAATTAGTTCATATTTGTAACAAGAGAACTCTAACGCCCAACGTTGTAATCGAGATGCAGCCATCATTGGTATATTTGTCTTTTCACCAAAAATACATTTAATTGGTTGATTATCAGTTATTAATAAGAACTTTCTACCATAAATATACTTATGAAACTTTCTCACGGCAAACATTATGGCTAGGGCTTCTTTTTGTATACGTGCATATATACGTTGAGATTCTGTTAAGGTACTACATGCAAACATCACAGGGTATTCTTGACCATTTATGATATGGCTTAACACGGCTCCAACCCCATAAGGTGATGCATCAGCAGCTATAATTATGGTCTCGCTTGGGTTGAAATCCACAAGACCATCGCTATTCGCTAATAAGGATTTGCATTTTTCGAATGATGTTTGACATTCCTCTGTCCAAACAAATTCCTGGCCTTTATGTTCTAACTCGTATAGAGGTTTTAACACTGTAGATGCCATCGGTAGACATTTATTGTAATAATTTATTAATCCAAAAAATGCTCTGGTCTGCTGCAAATTTTCAGGTGGGGGTGTGTCTAAAATAGTTTGAATTTTTTCTGCTGTAGGTTTAATTCCTTTGTCATCAATGGAAAAATTTGCATTTTTCAAAATTTACTTTCACTTTATAATCTGATAATCTTTTTAATACTAACCGTACATTATTGCAACACTCTTGTACATCCTTCCCAGATATGATAATATCATCGATGTATGCGGCAACTGATAGTAAGCCTCTTAAAATTGCATCAATCATTGATTGAAATAAGGCAGGCGCCCAAGATATTCCAAATGGTGACCTTGTATATTGATACAGTCCTTTGTGCTTATTTATTGTGAGCAATTTTTGGCTTTCTGTTCCAATTTTCAATTGCAAATACGCATTAGAAAGATCTAATATTGTGAAAATATTACCTGTTTCCGAAATACTTTGAAAAATATCCTCCGGTAGAGGTAACGGATACTGCTCCATTCTTAATGCTGGGTTGACGGTTGATTTAAAATCCACGCAAATGCGTACAGCTCCGGATTTCTTCGGTACAACCACAATAGGGCTCGCCCATTGAGCATGTCGTACTGGCACAATTATTCCAGACTTTTCCATTGACTTTAATTCTGTTTCGACTGCTTCTCTAAGAGAATAAGGAATTCGGTAAGGTTTGTGGAAAACGGGAGTAACATTTTCTTTTAACGTCACTTGACGTTTGTAGTGGCAAACTTTTGCCACTACATGTTTTATACATCCTAACTTATCATTATCAAATACATTTAAAAACTTTGATTTTAACTCACTTGTGATTTTATCTATATCTACATCATCAGTCTCCATTTTACGAATTTGTAACCTTTGTCTCCATTTATCAACTAAAATATCTAACCACGAACGTCCTAACAACGCTCTAAACGGTTCTTTCCTATTAACTACTATTAAGGGTAATTTTCAAACCATATCATTATGTTTTACATTTACTTTAACCTCACCCACTACATCTAACTTATCCCCAGTTACAGCTTTTAGTTTAACTTTGGATTTGAATACTTTTAAACAAGGAAATTTTCTCTTAAATTCCTCTAAACAAATTACACTTACCGTTGCGCCGGTATCTACTTCCATATTTACATTTTTATTTTCTACATTAACAGTCACTGTTAAAGACTTATTACTAGAAGACATTACCGATTTTACATGCTGCGGACTAACTAGTTCCTCTTCTATCTTTGAGATTTCGAGATTTTTCAGACTGACTGTTCCATCATCTTGATCTTCATCCGATTCATGAGTTTCTTCTTCATCTTCCACTTGATGAACCTTCTTTTTCCCGTATCTGCACACTTTTGATGTATGACCAATCTTCTGACAAACAAAACACTTCCATTCCTTTGCTGGACATCCACTTGGATCATGGTTCCTTCCACAATGTTTACAGCTTCCTGAATCCCTTCTTGTAGATCCTTTCTTGTTAAATTTCTTTCGCTCAGATTTCACTTTTACTCTCTTTACTAAATTTTCCTCTGGTTGTAACAGTTTTACTTTTGACTCAGCCAATTCATAGCTCAAAGCTATGGAACAAGCTTTCTCGAATGACAAATTTTCTTCCGACAACAGTCTCCTTTGTATGTTCTCTGACAACAATCCTCAAACCAACCTATCCATCAAGGCTCTATCCAGAAGTTCTCCGAAATTACAAGAATTTGCTAGCGTTTTGACTTCCACAATATACTCCGATACATATTGGCTAGGTTTCTGTATGGACTTATTGAAGTTAAACGTTTCAGCAATTTCAGACTTAGCAGTATCGTAATAAGCTTTTAAGACACCTTTTATTTCCGTGAAGGTCATTGATGACGGTAATTTTGGAGCTACTAGACCTTTGAGTGTTTTATACAATTTAGGACCGCTAAACATAATTAGTAGCGACACTTTTTTCCATCCTTCACTTCATTAACAATGAAAATATTTTCTAACCTCTCCATATACGACTCAAACTCGTTTTTCTCTCCATCGAAGGGTTCAATGCTACCGACTAACGACATGACGGTATCCCTACTCGTCGCCAAATTTTCTATATTGGGACACGTACTTTAAAACACATTGTACTTAATTTTCTTAGACTCTTTATTAATTACCTTACACACAACAGCGTCTAGACTCTAACCTCTATCTTATTACCTTTTTCTGTCGCTAGGTGGCGACACCAATAACTACTTAAAATACATAACAAACTGTAAAGCAGATACCTGCAGTACAGCATGCTCTTGTTAAACTTTTACAACAACGCTTACTAAGACATCTTTTACGACAATAACCTATGATTATAACCATAATTGTAGTTATAAAGTAAATTAGGTAATTAGTATAATTACCAGTTTTTGAATTCTTTAATTGTTTTTCTGTCATCTGACAATTTTGATAATTCATCCAATTTAAAACTTGCCACCTTTAAATCATCCAAGTTTACTACCTTCAACTTCGTTTCTAAATGTTATTATTTCAGGTTAAATAATCAGTCCTTTTTAACTTAACAACTAATATATTGAACTCGTATATAACTGCCGACACATTTACTTTTACAACTTCTACACATATTCTAAACCGCCATTCGCCATTACACCGACTTCTCTCTTTTACACGTTACCAACCTATCCTTTTTGGTTTTATATGCAAACCATTGCCAACCTTTCTTTAACTGAACATTATATCTAACACCCTCTCTCAATGGTTTGCTTATAAATTCACAAAGTAAAAATGTTCTTCTTAATTAACTAAACAATAATCCTAAGCTAAACAATCTATTTCCAATAACCTATACCTAAACTTTTACTGTTCTCTTTTAACTTATTTCCATTAAGACCTTTAGTTAACAAATCTGCTAACTGTTTCTCTGAACTTATATATTTTACATTTATAATCCCTGCATTTAAGTTTTCGTTTATAAAATGGTATCTTAAATCAATGTGTTTCACTCTCTTATTACTTGTTGGGTTTCTTATTAATGAAATGCATCCTTGGTTGTCTTCATATATGTTGATTGTTTTCATTTCTACATTTAAATCAAATAACATTCCCTTAAATGACAAACATTCTTGTACAGCTGTACAAACTGCTCTATCAATTCGGCTTCTGCACTTGACAATGCAACACTGTTTTGTTTTCTAATTATCCATGTACTTGTATTTCCATATATCTTGATTAAGTAACCTGATACTGACCTTCTATCATTATGATCTGTTGACCAGTCTGACAAGTCTATAGTCTACCGTTATGGTGTCTTAACATGAAAAAAATGACACCATAACGGTCCGACATTTAAAATTGTTTCGTTTGTAATTTTAACTTGTTAACACTATAATTTTAATTTGTTCATAATAGTCGATTAATTAATTTGCGAAAGAATTCTACTACTCCGAAGATGGTTTAAAAGACCGAAACTAGTCAGTAGAATATAAAAATAAAATCAGTAAAAGTACATAACAATACATTGCATTTTATTTATTCACATAACTGGTAGAATGGATCTTGCATTCAATTTCAACTCACTAAAAAATTAAAAACTAGCACGTAGGCATACATACATACTTCTACTTCATTATTGATTGCTTTCAATAATAAAATTTTGAAGTACATACCCGGACAAAATCACATGCAAAAGTACATTAAATAACTTTAAAACTCTCACTTAACAATTATTTATTGATACGGAGTATTCAAATAATCAGATTTACTTTTTATTCCAACAAGACGTTAAATAAGTTATTACGTATTTAAATAAGCTGATTTACTTTTTATTCGAACAAAAAGTGTTATGATGTGTAAATCATGAGTGAACTAAAAAAACTGGAAAGTTTAAGGAAATAAATTATATTGCTTAAGTAATTAATTCCCTCTGTTGATGAAAGACTCGAAATACGGTGTGGGGAACGTGAGAGGGGAGGCGTCGCGACGCGGGCGGTGCACAAGGAGCGACGCGTGCCGCCTCCTGGCGCGAGGCGGAGCCTAGCGTTTTCTACCAAGCCGAGCGGACCTGAACAGCTCGATTCTATCATTTGCACTTCTACCAAATAAACCGGCTCCAGTCAACATAACAAACTATTGGTTCTTCTTCCTTTTTCCTTTCATATCTCAAACTCATATTTGTTGTCCCTTTCAATACCCTTTTCAAATGTATCCAGACTTCTTCATTGTTTACGTCTTGATAACGACAAAAGTAATTTATAGCAAAACTAATATCCGGTCTAGACCCTAACATTAGGTACATCAAACACCCAATCAATTGTCTTATTGGTTTGTTTCCTTTTACAACATTTTCAACTTTATCAATTTTCAATTTTGGATCTATAGGTGTACTGCATGATCTACAATCCTCGAAATTGAACTTCTTTAGTATTCCTTTTAAATATCTTCTTTGCTTTATGTTCAATACGCCTGATTCTCTCTCGTCTTCTATTTCCAAACCTAAAAAGTGTCTTAAATCCCCTTTATCTTTCATTTCGAACTTATTCATAAGATCAATCTTACATTTCTCTGTGGATTTCAAATTAGGACCTGATAAAATTATATCATCAACGTAAAGTAACAAAATAACAATATTTTTGTGAGAATCTTTATCCTTAACATATAAGCAATAATCACTTTCAGATCTGACAAAGCCTAAATCTAATAAATAACTATTTATTTTATTGTTCCAACACCTTGATGCTTGTTTGAGTCCGTATAAAGATTTATTAAGTTTTAACACACATCCTGTTTTACATTTTACCCTCTCTGGCGCATAAATATAAATATCTTCCTTCAACTCACCATTCAAGAACTCAGTTTTGACATCTAGTTGTTTGAAATAAAATCCATAATAAGTACCTATTGATAACAACGTTCTTATGGTCGTCAATCTTGCAACGGGCGAATAAAGTTCTTCATAATCAAAAGAATAACGTTGCGCAAATCCTCTTACTACCAGACGTGCTTTATATCGATCCTCTAAATTTTCTTCGATTGATTTAGAAGTAAATATCCATTTTGTGTGATATTTCCCCTCGTTTCCTTTTTTCTACCTCGATCCACGTTTTATTTCTTTTGATTGCATCAATTTCCTTTTCCATAGCTTTAATCCACAAATCCTTATCTTCTCTGTCATTTAATTCCTCAACAGTATTGGGTACATCTTCTACATAAGATAATACATTGAACGCCATATACATTTCGTAGTCACTATACTTTTCCGGAAGTTTTCTTCTTCTCCTGTTTCCTTGCTCTTCGACATTTTCAGTTTTGTCATGTTCGGTATCTTCATCATTTGATCCTTCATCTTTCTTTCTTCTTTACTTTCTATTTCATCATTTTCCTTTTTATTATCTTCTTCATCATTATTTATGTAGACTCTTTTCTCTTTAAAGTAAAAATCATTTTCGTTGAAAATAACATCTCTCGAAACTATTATCTTTTGTTCTTGTATATTCCATAAACGATATCCCGTGCTTGTGTATCCAATCATTATACATTTTTCTGTTTTATTATCAAACTTTTCTCTAAATTGTTTCGGAATGTGTGAATAGGCTGTTGACCCGAATATTTTCATATTCTTTATATTTGGTTTAACTCCGTTCCATACTTCTGCTGGTGTTTTATCGCTTAAGTTACTACTAGGACTTCTATTTAGAATGTATGCTGCTACTCTAATTGCTTCGTTCCAAAACGTCTTTGGCATATTGGCGTCATTTAATATCGTTCTTGCCTTATCCATTAAGCTTCTATTGAATCTCTCTACCTTTCCATTTTGTTGTGAGGTACATGGGATCGTAAAATCAACGTAAGTTCCATTCTGTCTACAAAACATTTTCATCTCATTTGATAAATACTCTCTACCATTATCACATCTTAATACTGCCACTTTCAAATTGAATTTTGATTGCACTTCATTAACATAATTTTTGAAACACTCATAAACATCGCTTTTGTTTTTGATAACATATACTTGAACAAAGTTTGAGTAATCATCAATAAACGTCACAAAGTATCTACCATTCTCATGACTCAAGGGAGTTATGGGACCTACTACATCGGTGTGAATAATTTCTAATAATCTCTTCGCTTTCGACCTGGTTCCAAAACTTAATCTATGCATTTTTCCTTCAACACATGATTCACAAAAATCGAGTTTTCCTAATTTTACAGATTCTAGACCTTCAACTAACTTATGTTTAACTAATTTCTCTAAATTTGTATAACAAATATGCCCTAATCTTTTATGCCATAATTTTGACTCGTTATTCTCTTTTTCTACATTTAAACATTTATGTTTATTGTTAATTTGGAAACCAATCTCATACGTTATTTCTATAACCTATCTATAAGCGAAACTTTTCCACCTTCAAAAGTTACTTTTACATTAGCTTTTTCTAACCTTTTGACTGATAACAAATTATTTCTTAAATTGGGAACGTACAAAACATTTTTGATGGTACATTTTATTTCTTTTTCATGTATTTTACTTATAACGCTAATATTACCTACTCCTATCGTTTCCATGTGATTTTTATTGTTGGCGACTGCTATTTTTATTGGTGTCTTTAACATTAATAAATCAGAAAAATAACTTTTACTTTTAACTAAGTGATCAGTGCAACCTAAATCTACAATAAATACTAACTTATTACTATCAACGGTCTCTTCATCTCTGGTGTCAGGCATAAAGCATACCTCTGGCTCCTCCCCGTTTCCATGTTGCCCATTTCTTACTGTAGTTTCCCCATAGTTACCTTTTCTGTCTTCTTGTTGGTTATTTCTGCTTCCTTCGAACCCATGTCTGTATCCTTTTTGTCCTCTTCCTCTAAAACCTCCACGTCCTCCGTTCCATCCACGACTATAACCTCCTCGTACCTCATTCTTTTGGTTCCATGTTCTTTGTAGTTCCGGACAATCTCTTTTGTAATGGCCCTTCTTACCACATTTAAAGCAGGATTCATTTCTTGTAAATTGGAATGCCGCTGGTTTTTCATTTTCGACTTTCTTCTCCTTGATACCATATTTTATTTTCCTCTTTTCTACTTCTGATCTTAATTTTCTTACTGCCACATCCAATTTTAGTTCATCTGCCGGTATATTTTCTAATATGGTAACCACCGTCTCTAAGGATCTTGGCATTGCTAATAGATAATTACATACCAAGTCTTCTTCTTTCAATTCAACCCCTGTAGAACGTAATTGTCTTGTCACCTCTTCGAATTACTTAGTAAACTCTTCAAATTCTTCTATATCTCTTAATTTCATTGAAATTAGCCTTTTCCGTAGCATCAACTGGCCTGTAATACCCTTCTTTTCATAACGATCTTCGAGTGCTTTCCACATTGAACATGCCGTTTCCTTTCCTCTGATTAAATCGATTTGTGTATATTCTAAACATTGAACAATATAAGATTTACATTTCTTGTCCCGTTTTCTAGCTTCCGTCTTCTTGTTTTCATCTGCGTAGTCAGTGTCATTGAACTCACTTTGTATGCAGGCTAATACCTCCTTTTCTTCTAATAAAATTAACATCCGGTACTTCCACGTGTGATAATTTTTGTCATTTAATAGCTCAACATTAAAAGAATTCTTCACAACGACATTTCCCGCCATTTTCTTTTATCTACTTAATCTCGTTTTTACACAATGAAACTGTGAATTCTGGCAGTCTGGGGACTGGCGACTGGGGACTGGGCCCATAACCTGTTATTATTTCAGGTTAAATAATCAGTCCTTTTTAACTTAACAACTAATATATTGAACTCGTATATAACAGCCGATACATTTACTTTTACAACTTCTACACATATTCTAAACTGCCATTCGCCATTACACCGACTTTTCTCTTTTATGATTTGAATTAAAAGATATCTTCTGCACTTAACTGGTTTATTATTATAAAATAGCCTTACATGTTTCGACTTTTAAGTCATCCTCAGAGGTAACTACAAATTAATATAAAGATAAAAAATAAAAATAAAAAATTTTTTGGTTGATAATTGAAATATTAAATTATGTCAAATGTATAAATTTACTGTAGAAACTAAGGTAAAATGAAGCATTGGTAAAGTTATGTTAAAATTAAATACAAAATTATCAAAAGTTAATTAGAAAAATTTTTAAAATTAAGCTTAAGTCTAAAAGTAATGTGGTTTACAAAAAATGTTTACTTACTTAGTCTAAAATTATTTGATTCAAAAAATGGATTAACATTGTTCAATTAGAATTTAAGTTTTATAACCACTTATACACACAAGTAACCGTAATAAAATCTTAAAGCAGCACGAGGACATGTAACAAGTTAAAATGAAAGTCGGAAATGGAGGCAAGTATAAAAACTGGTTTATATTTTAGTGATTTTTAGTGATTTTTAAGTTTATCGTTGTGAGCAAAGGAAATAACCTGTTATTAATAATTCGAATTTGAAAATATCAGTAAAATTAGATTTAATGGTAAATGTTAATACAGGGATATGGAAAGGTCGTTATAACTTGAAATGATGGTAAAACTTGAAAAATGGAGAATGGGAAGGGAAGTTTTAAGGAAAGGGGGGTTTAATTTTGGGATGGGAAGGTTTGAAACCGCTAGGGCCCCAAACAGTGCGGATATCTTACGCGGTCTCGGAAAAGATATCCCTAGGCTGTTTGGGGATAATTTTTAAAAGGATTTCGAAGGAATTTGTATAGGGGTGTTTTGTTCAGAAGAACCTGATCGTTGAGGCATTCTAAGTCTGTGTTGTTTTCTTTAAATTTATCTATTTCAAAGGCTTCAAGCAGATTAAGTTTATAGCCTTTGTTTTGTTTATGAATAAGTTTAACATTTTTCTGTTCATCAAAATCATGTGTGTAAGTAAACATGTGTCTGCCGAAATTCGAATTAAGATTAAGTTTGTGTTCTTTAATTCGTTGTTTAACAGATCTGCCTGTTTCTCCTATATAGGAGGCACCACAAGTATCGCATTCCAACTTATATACTCCGTTCTGATGGAGAAAGTCAATACTGTCTTTGGCATTGAAAAGGAATTTTTGTAATGTTTTGTTGCTTTTAAAAGAGATTTTAACATTATATTTTGTAAAGATGTTGATTATTTTATTAGATATTAAGCCTGGATAGGTAATTGATCTATAAATTTCTGTTATTCTGTTAGATATGGGTAATAATGAAGTAGAATTTTGAAATTGTAATCTGGATTGGTATCTGTGAATAATTTTAGATATGTAATTTGGTGGAAAACAATTATTTTTGGCTATGTTATGGATAATATTTAATTCTTTATTACTTTTATTGTCATTTAGTGGTGTATTAAGATATCTGTATATATAAGCTCTAAAAGCAGCTGCTTTATGGGCATGATGGTGGTAGGAATCAAATGGAATGACTGTGTCTGTGTGTGTTGGTTTACGGAAAATGTCAAATTCTATGGTGTTATGTTCTTTAATTAAAGTTAAATCTAAAAAGTTTAATTTGTTTTCGTTTTCCAATTCAATAGTAAAAGTGATGTTGTTATGTAACGTGTTTATGTATGTGTGAAGATTATTAATTTCATTGATATCATTTCCCTTCCAGATTACTAAAATATCGTCTACGTAACGTCGCCATAATAAAATGTTATCATTAAATTTATTATCGTTATCGTTTAAAAAAGCAATTTCTAAAGAATTTAAGAAAATATCTGAGAGAAGACCGCTCAGAGGGGAACCCATTGGTAAACCTTCCTTATATTTATATATTGTGTTATTAAATTGACAAATGTTTTGTTCAGTACTGAGTTTTAAAAGTTTATGAATATAATCTGTGTTTTTTGGTGTAAGATTATTTGCAAGTAAAGTTTTCGTTAGTTGAAGGGTTTCTGTAACTGGAATGTTTGTATACAAATTGGTAACGTCAAAAGAGAGAAGTGTGAAATGGTCTGGTAATTGCAGATTTTGTAAATCATTGATTAAATTTTGTCTATTAATTACTGTAAATTCAGGTTTAAATTGTATGGAGTTCTTGAAAAAATTTACTAGAAATTTTGTAATATTATAAGTACTTGAATCAATAGACGAGATAATAGGTCTAATGGGATGATTTGGTTTATGTAATTTAATTAGAGAATACAGTAAAGGTGTTTTGGGATTCATAGGTATAAGTCTATTAATATTAATGTTCTGTTCTTCAAAGAATTCTTTTGATTCTTTTAAAACTTTTTTTGTTTTAATATGGAATGTGTTAATCGGATTTCTCTTAATTTCAATAAAGTTATTTTCTGTTAAGAATTGTTGAGTTTTGAGAATATACATTGGTTTATCTATAATTACGAGACCAGCATTTTTATCTGCGTTTGTTACAATAAGGTTATTAGTTTTAATTTTATTTTTTATCTTACGAACCAATCTGTTGTCTGTTATTGTTGAATCATTATTTTCGTGGGTGTTGGTAATTCTTCTTTCTTCGGTTTTAATTAGTTCAATGAGGTCCTTTCTGAGTTCGTCTTCTCCCTGTGTGTTGTGGGCTGCATCCTCCAGTTCAATAGCCAATAATGAAAGATCAGTTTGACGTGGAGCTATGGTGTACTTGTGGCCTTTATTAAGAAGTTCAAGTTCTTCTGATGTGAAGGTTGTTGTGGAAAGGTTTGTCAGTCTTTTCTCTTTTACACGTTACCAACCTATGCTTTTTGGTTTTATATGCAAACCATTGCCAACCTTTCTTTAACTGGACATTATATCTAACACTAAATGTAATTCGGTAACATTAATTTTCTCGTTCTCAAATATATCACAACAGTCAAAACCAAAATTTACTGGGGGTATGTATTGAGTATAAATATAAGAAGCATAAGTGTTTTTGGTTGACAAAATTACTGTACCTACATAAACTTTGCAATTTCTTTTTATACAAATCCTTCCGGCACCAATAATTTGCACATCTATTGGCTTTGCCTCATCCTTACAAATAATAGTAGCAGTTTCTTTAACCGGAGCTAACAATAACCATGTGTTTTGAGCATATAGCTGCGTCCAAATGCTATTATCTATACGACAATTCTTTTGTCACAGTTGTCCGGAATTTGATTAAAGCCCTGATATAACTTAACCTCGCATGACCCGTATAAATTGCTAACAAGGATAGGTTTAATTTGCGGACAAATATAATTTTCATTAACAATTTTAGTGCATTCATTTAATTCGTCTTTTGTTACAGGAAAATAATTTTGTTTATTACTAGTAATAGCTGAAAATTTAGAGCTTGGTTGAATAAAAACGTGCTGATCATTCTTATAAGGTATTGGTAAGGGATTTAAATTAAATAAATTATGGTGATCATTGCTACATAAAGGAATGTCGAGAATATAGATTAAATAGCTATCTTGATAAAATATATTTACTTTTAGTAACTTAAACAGAAGATTCGCGTTTTCGGTAGATAGTTCGAAGGGAAACCTTAATTCTGAAGGTACATGAATAATGTTTTTTGAAAGTTCTAATACTAATTTTGCAGGTGTTATTATTATAGGGTGTATAGTTCCTTGCTTTGCTAAAAGAATGGCATCAATTAAATTTGACGTTTCTAATCTACACTGATCTACCATGGCTTGAAATATACCGAAATGTTGTTCTAATTTCATTTTTAATTCCAAAATATTTATCCTTCTATCATCTTCAGATAATACATGGACAGCCTTATCTAAATTTCGGGATAATTGTTCTTCATTATAACTTAACGTTCCTATAGTATTATTAAAATTTGTAATAGATTCTTGACAACGCTTATTTGTTCTTAAATTAATTTAGTAACTTCAGACTCATTATCAGTAACTTCTTTAATCTTTTGACTATAATACTCAGCGTCTTTTTCGTCCATTGTTCCGAAGAGGAATTTAAAAGCATTTCCAACAAAATTTATGAGACCTCGCTTCATTCTTAGTTTTGGTGAGTTATGACCTTTCAGTTGTTCTATTACATCTTTCTCTGCTAATACTCTTTCTAATAAAGCCCTGTTAACTTTAATAAATTCTTGGCATCTTGGCAATTTCAAATGAAAATTTGCAATGATTTCCGGGGATTCACAAATTACGACGGTACGCTTATAATATTTTATAAGATTATCAATTAACTCATGATAATGCGTGAGATTATAATAAGTAACTACCTTCCAATAATCATTATAAAGACTAATGTGCCCTATTTCTTCGTAATGAATAGCAGACGTATTTTCGAACCTAGTGATATCGTATATAAAACTATTTTCTACGTTCGCTTTCCCTATTGTTATTCCAAGGAGGACAATTATTGAGACCATTTCCTTCATGATCTGTAAATAGATATTATTCACTTTACTTTATTATATAGCCAAAGTTTTAAACGGAAATTAGCTTATGAGCTATTGTATATTATAAATCATTTAGTTATGAATTACAGCCCAAAAAGAGACATTTATCCGTGGTACGGTTTTAACCGGTTACAATGAACGATTAACCTTTGCCTTTTTACTTTAGATAGTATAATCAACATTATTGATGCGAGCTATAACGGTGAAAGGACCTACTCAAGGGCTACATAATTTTTTACTCCTACCCTTACGCGTTGCCACATCTAATAGCATAACCCTATCTCCTATGTTAAATTCCTTAACTCCCGAACTCTTATCATAATTTTCTTTCGATTTTTCCTTACTGCGATTAATATTTTCCCGGGCAATTTTCCTTGTATTTTAAAACTTTAGTTTTATATCCGTAACTAAATCATCATAGGTGTACACAATATCAGGAGGATTGCTCTCCACAGAATTAGGAATTTCCGGTATTCGACCGTACAATATTTCAAATGGCGTATACCCCGTTGTACTATGGGGTGTAGTATTGTAAGTAAACACCGCATAACAGATATATTCATCCCAATTGGTTAACCTATTATTGATAAAATGTCTTAAATATTTTTTAAGTGTTCTATGGGATCTTTCTAAAGCGCCATTAGTTTGAGGATGAAACGCAGTAGACTGTAATTTCTTTATATTAAGCAATTAGCAAACGTCTTTAAATATTTCTGACGTAAAATTAGTACCTTGATCGGTTAAAACTTTTTTGGGAGTTGAATGTTTACAAATTATATTCTCCACAAATGCTTTAGCAATTATTTTAGCTTCCTGATTGGCAAGTGGTACTGCTTCCGAATATCTTGATAGATCATCCTGAAAAGTAGGAAAATATTTGTTCCCGTTTTCGGTTAAAGGTAACGGTCCTACAATACCTAAGAAGGATAAATCAAAAGGATTCTGCGATGTATCAGGAATTTCTATTAGGGCTTTAACGTTTAGTTTCCATAATTTGTCTCGTTGGCAACTATCACATTTCTTAATAAAGTTTTTAATATCAGTTTTCATATTTTCCCATTTATATTTTAATCGTAATCGTTTCAGAGTTCTTTTCACTCCCTGATTTCCACCTGCCGAGGTTTCATGATACTCTCTTAATAATTTTATCTTTTGTTCCTCATTTGTTATTGTAATAGCATGTTGATAGAACACTTTTATGCTTATACCTGAATTTTTAAATATATGCGTAATCATTAGTCGAGTTATTTCCCATTTCAATTTAACCAAACTTCCGCCTATTTTTGGGATTGCCAGTTTTGTTACACCTAACTCTAACAATAAATTCTTTAAGTTAATTAGAATCTTGTACATGCCCTCATGAGTTGGTTTATCGAAATAATATTCTTTTGTTACCAAGTAAAATATGAACTGGTTGTCCCTTTTTAAGGGGTTAGACCACTTTAGACCATGGAAAATTAACGTAATTTCCCCATATTTTTCCGAGAAAACAATAAGAGCTGTGGAAGAATTGTTTATATACCTTTGTTGTACATACATTTAGGAATAAGAAATATATTTTGCTAAATAATTAACATAAAAAATGAACGCGATGTAACTGCTTGATGAAAACCTTGTTAAGCGCTAAGGGGTCCGCGGCCGGAACGATTTTATCTACAATTTTCAATCTAAAGCAAAAACGAAAAGGTATTTAGTTTTTACAACTCAAAAGCTAGAGAAAGACGTAGGGATTTCTTTTTAATTATTTTTTTGCAAAATTGGTGGGCATATTACAAAAGCTTTGCGTTTTAGCCTAAAAAAATATCTACTAAATTGTTTATAGTTAAAGAACTACGTTTGATATTAAAAAAATCCTACGTCTTTCTCTAAATAATGCTACTTGGAAGGTGCAGTTAAAATTTCAAGTAAATCGGTAAAGAATTGTATGAGTTATGTTTCCGGCCGTTTCAAGAAAAGTGATTTAGAGAAAAACGCATTTAAAGTTTGTTTTACCTGTACTGAGCACACGTTATCGGACAACATTCAGAATCAAAATACAGGCATTTAAAAACTGTTCCCACTTATAACTGACATTGCATCTTATTTTTAAGACCATAAGGCACTTTTTAGCGCAAAAAACAAAAATTCGATTTTTTGAAAATTCTAGAGTGGTCTAACCCCTTAAATAAGCAACTTCAAATAAATTTTTATTTTGTTTTTTAAGTTCTTCAACGCTACCAAATCTTTCTTTAAACTGAGTAGCAATGCCTCTAGCCACAGCAAAATCTTTGGAAACACAGTGAGTTAAACCGTGATCTTTGCCTACTGAAAATAAATCACCTTATGTTTCTTCAACTTTCTCGTTAACAATCAAATGGGTTTTAATACATTCGGAAAAATATTTGTAATCTAAATCAGAATTTGTAAAATATATCCTACTCAAAGCATCGGCGTTACAATTTTGTTTACCCGGTTTATATAAAGCTTCATAATCATACTCTTCCAGCTCTAATCGCCACCTCATTAGATCGGCGTTTTTCAAAGTCGGGGACGCCCCCCCCCGGGGGGCTTACCTACATGTTAAAGGGGGCGCAGGCGGTCACCCGCGTACGCCGTAATACCCTAAAAGCCATTAATTTTTGGAATTTTTGCAAATATGACTAACTTGTTAAAATATTTTACATTTCCGAATGCTCACAACCCGTTTAGCTTATTTACGTTTTCGGGGAACACCCAGCAAAAGTATGGTGACATTGTAGGATGTACCGAATCAGTATCGATATCGACACGCACGCAGTTACGTGTATATTTTACCTCGTCATGAGGTCGACTAAGAAACAAAAATACAGTGATGACAATATTAAATACGGCTTTGTTCCTATACATAAAAATGGTGTCGATCAGCCGCAGTGTGTTATTTGCTATGAACTGCTGAGCAACGATGCTATGAGACCTTCCCGTTTGGAGCGACATTTGTCAACAAAACATGCTGCTTTAAAGGACAAATCGAAGGAGTTTTTTGCCTCCAAATCGACAAGTTTGAAACGCATAAAATTGGATAATACTGGATCCTTTGCTCAGTCAAATGAAAAGGCGCTGGAAGCTTCGTATGAATTATCGCTACTCATCGCAAAGACCAAGAAAAACCACACTATTGGTGAAACACTCATCAAACCTTGCCTGTTGAAAGTAGCTGATATCCTTCGTGGTCCGGAAAGTAAACAAAAACTATCACAAATACCGCTTTCTGGCAATAATGTTAAACGTCGCATTGATGATATGGCCGAAGACATAAATATTCAGGTCGTGGTGGCCGTGAAAGGATCCATGGTTTTCGCAGTGCAGTTGGACGAGACTACGGATGTTGCACATTGTTGTCAATTGCTAGTTTTCGTTAAATATATACAAAACGGAACAATCAAAGATGAAATGCTGATTTCTACGGAGTTAACCACAACTTCAAAAGCAGTTGATATAATGGCAGCTATCTTTGAATTCTTTGACAAATATGAACTGTCATGGAAAAAGTTGATAGGCGTCTGCACCGACGTCGCTCCCGCAATGCTTGGCTCTCGCTCAGGATTCGTGCAGTTGGTCAAAGAAAAGAGTCCCAATGTCACAGTTGTTCATTGTTTTAAACAGCGTCAAGCTTTGGCGGCTAAAACACTTTCAAACGAATTCAACGATGTGTTAAAATTATGCATTAAAGTTGTGAATTATATTTAAAAAATTGCGTTTAATACCCAACTGTTTACAATATTTTGTGAAGATTTGGGCACAGAACATAAAACATTGTTGTTCCATTCGGAAGTACGCTGGCTCTTAAAAGGAAATATGTTAGCAAGATTATTTGAGCTTCAATACGAAGTAATTTTGTTTCTTGAAATTCAAAAACAAACTGAACTGCATGTGGAATTCAGAAAACCAGCTGTCCTAGCAGTATTGGCTTATCTGTCGGATATTTTTGATTCGTTGAATTCACTAAACTTAAAATTACAAGGGAGTGACTCGAACATAATTTATCATCGAGATACCATCACTGCGTATGTTGAAAAATTAGAACTCTGGAATCGCAAAATTTCAGTACGCAATTATTCCCACTTTCCTAAATTATTTTCAATCTCAGAAGAAACACGTTTCAACGAAGTTTTTGAGAACACTGATATGAAGAATAAAATAACAAATCATTTGCAGCACCTCGCTGATGAATTCAAGCGCTACTTCCCTGACTCGTGCGATAATAACATTTATAAGTTGGCCACGGATCCTTTTTATGTTAAAATAGACGAGCTACCAGATACACTACAAGAGCAGGCTGTGGAAATTAGAAATGATCCTGCAGCCAAATATGACTTTGAGAAAATGAATAAGGCGCTATTTTGGGTAAAATATCTCAAAGTTTATCCTAGCATAGCAGTGCAGGCGTTGCAACTGTATTTACCCTATTCCAGCACCTATTTGTATGAAAGGGCATTTTCTGCAGTAGTAGCAATAAAACTGAAATACAGAAACAAACTTAATGTTGCTAGTGATCTACGTTGCGCGTTGTCTTCAATTCGACCTAGAATTGGAAATCTTGTCAAAAGCATGAAAACTCATTCATCTCATTGATTGATTTATTCTTTCTGCATATGTGTGAAACTAGTATTCTATTATACAGTGTGTCCCCGAATAGGTGAAACGACTCTTATAAAAGATCAAAAATTTTCGATGTTAATTTCCATCTTTTGGGGTTTAGCCCTGCTTGGTTAAAGATTAATTTGTAACATATTTTCACTTAAAAAGAGACAAGCGAATCTGGACAATGAATAAAAAACTCTTTCTGCAGCAGGTAAAGTACCTTTTCTGTATACCGTACATTAAACTGTTACTAAGATATTTTGTTCAGGATGAAACGTTATGTCCATATGCAAATTTTTGGGATGATCGGCCTACTTTGATAAAACGCATTGTTATTTTCGTTAGTACTGGAGCAGAGGCAATTTCCATAATGTAATTAATAGAAAAAGGCAGTATTTTAAAAAAGTAAATGTGTGGTGTGCTGTGTCATATGAATAAAGAATCATTGGACCGTTCTTTATTGAAGGAAAACTAAATCAATACCCTTAGTTAGCTTTAATAATTAAATATTTTATAATAATCGTGATTTGTAATATAACGTTTTTATTGCGTTTTTCTTAAGCTAGTTTAAGAGCGTTTCCCTTATTTCTTCCGAAAAGGTATGATACTCGACAAAAAAGATCGTGATGTGCTACTAACGAAAATAACAATGCGTTTTATCAAAGTATGCCGATCATTCCAAAAATTTGCATATGGACATAACGTTTCATCCTGAACAAAATATCTTAGTAAGAGTTTGATGTACTGTAAAAAGAAAAGGTACTTTACCTGCTGCAGAAAGAGCTTTTATTCACTGCCCAGATTCGCTTGTTTCTTTTTAAGTGAAAATATGTTACAAATTAATCTTTAATCAAGCAGGGCTAAACCCTAAAAGATGAAAATTAACATCGAAAATTTTTTACCTTTTATAAGAATCGTTTCAGCTATCCGGGGACACACTGTATAATAAAACTTTTGAGAAATATGTATTTTGTAGTTATTATTATATGTATCTACCATAAAATTGCCAGGAGGGGGACATGGGATTTTGATATTGGGTACCAGGGGGCGTGATAAAAAAGACTTTGGGAAGCGCTGGTCTAGATGTTGGATTTTTAATATTAAAAATGTAGGTTAATGGTCTATGATCGGTGTATATCTTAAATTTATTCCCATACAAATATTGTCTAAAATTTTTTACTCCCCAAATAATTCCTAACAACTCCTTTTCGATCACTGAATAGTTTTGTTCGCCTCGATTTAATGTTCTACTTGCGTATGCAATAGGCTTATCTTTACCAATAATGCCTTGAGAGAGAACTGCTTCAATGGCTTTATTTGAAGCGTCGGTGGTCAATATAATTTTTTTCGAAAAGTCAGGGTATGCCAAAACTAAGCTACTAGTTAATAAATCTTTCAATTGATTAAAAGCATCTTCGCATTTATCAGTCCAAACGAATTCGTTACACTTTTTCAATATTTCATTTATTGGTTGGGCAATTTTGGAGAAATTTGGTATAAATTTCCTATAGTACGAAGCTAATCCAATGAATCTTTGAATATCCTTCTTACTTTTTGGTCTCGGAAATGATTTAACTGCACTTACTTTATTATCGTCTGGTTTAATACAATCCGATCTAAGCACATGCCCTAAATAAACGACTTCCTTCCTCAAAAATGAACATTTGTCTGGTTGAATCTTTAAATTCACATTTCTAAAAGTCTTAAATACGTTTTCCAACCGTTTATTATGCTCGTCTAAAGTACTACCAAATATTACGACATCGTCTAAAAACACGAAACATTCTAATCCTTGTAAACCTGATAAAACAGAAGCCACTAATCTTTGAAAACAAAACGGCGCGCCTCGTAACCCCATTGGCATTCTATTATACTAAAAATGACCGAAATCTGTAGAAAAAGCAGTTTTTGCCTTATCTTCCTCAGCCAATGGTACCTGACGAAAGCCTGAACCTAAATCAAGTGTACTAAAATACCTAGACCTTCCTAACCTATCGAATATCTCATCTATACGCGGTAACAGAAAACAGTCACCTCCAATAATATCATTTAACTTCCTAAAATCAACAACAATTCTCCATTTCTGTTGTCCACTGTCATGAATCTTTTTGTGAACAACTAACAGCGGTGCGTTCCACGCACTTTTACTATGCCTAATTAACCCGTGATCTAACATTTCCTTTATTTGTTCCTTAATAATTTCTTATGGGCACGAGGAATCGGTATGGCCTTACAACAATTGGACCTTTGTTCTCTTTAATTTTGATCCTATGTTCAATAGCATCGGTACATGACAAATTTATCGTCCTTTAAATAAAATAAATCGCTAAAATTCACACATATTTCAAGTATTGATTCTTTTTCCTCGGAATATAAATGTTCCAGTTTTAAAGCTCCTAATATTGCTTCTAATCTTCCCTTTTTACCATTAGACTTATTGACAACCTGTGATACCAAGGTATCATTATTTAGCGAATCTAATTGTAAATGATCAACATCGATTTCATTTAAAACTACCGTTGGTGTCTCTATAACCTATTCTTCCTCTGTTAAGTTAATTACATTTGTTACACATTTCCCGTGTTTTACGTATGTCAAACAATTTCTTATTATTACTCCATTAGCTAAAATTTTTCTTTCACTGATTCCTATTTGTTGACCTTCGTAATTTTCAATATTAGCGTTAGTTACAACAACTGATCGAGGAGGTATTTTTATTTCCCTGTTAACACCTTTTATTGACATAGTATTTTCTGAAAAATCAATTTGTGCGCATAACTGTCCTAAAGTATCAACTCCTATGATTCCATCACAATCCAAGAATAATTCATTATGCACCATACTGAATTTGCAATTATTACCCTTAATGTTGAATAAATAAGTACCTAAGGTTTCTTTTATTTCTTCAGTTATGCCCTTATAATTGGCAACTTCCGTGTTGTCTGCATTATTGTTCTTACCCGTATTAATGTCAATTCAACCCTCAGCGTAATTTTTATCATCACTGTCATCGAACTCTATTTTATCATTTAAGAAATCTACTTTAGCGTTTAAAATTCCCAATAAATTAATTCCTATGAGACCATCAGCGTCCAAGAACGTAGATGAAGTCTCATCCATAACATGAAATTTAACATGAATATCGTCTATTTCTAAACTACAAGTACCTTTAATAAGACGGTAATCTCCCATTAAACCTTTGTATTGTACCCTTTGATCCCGATTAATCTTTCTATTACCAGTTTTAGTATTTTTAATCAAAGTAATATCTGACCCACTATCAATCAATAATTTTGCCTTTATACCTGTACTTAATGAAACGATAACGTACAGTTTTTTATCTTCAGCCTCATTAATTACCCTCGTAATATGACCTCTAAATTCAGGGTCAACGTGTTTCAGTCTTTCTTCTATCATTCCTTTATAAACAAGTTGCGACTCAATCTTACAATTATTATTGATACATTTATCCTGCTTCCTAAGTACACCTTTCTGCATAGATGTTACATGAGCAGAGGGACCTGTTGAACCACGCGAACAACTTGGTTTTTGTTCATATGACCTTCCGTTCGAGCTACCTTTATAATTTTGAGTCACTTGTTTTTGAGGACAATCCTGAACCTTATGACCCAATTTATCACACAAAAAACATTTTATAGGGCGATATTGTTGATTTGTAGCAAATTTTTCCCTATCCTGACCTCTACTATAATTAGAAAAACTACGAGTCCCAGTTTGAGATGAATGAACATTAAACACATTTGTACGCTCACGCACAGGGGTATTATATCGCTCGTGTACCGGAGTATTATGTTTCCTATCGCCAGAACCGTAATGCCAATTTTGGTCTCTAGGATTACCAGGATAAATTGATTGAAAACTTCTATGAAAATTTTGATGAAATTTAGGTCTAGAAAAATTCTGGCTACTTTGATTCGAACTCATATGATTAGATTTAGGTCTCGCACCGAATTTACTGGAAAAGAAATTGACTGCTTCTCTATCATTTATTAAAGCGCGTTCTTCCATCAATGCCAAATCAATAGCTTGCTCTAATGTTCTTATATTCCTAGATTTTATAATCATATTAAAAGGTTATTGTAACCCTTCAACAAAAACATTTAACGCTTGTTGTTTCAACAAAGAAACGATTTCCGCAGCAATAGCATCGCTTTTACCCTGGACTGAACTTGCTACTAACCCGGTCAATAATTTCTCGATTTTTTGTGAATACTCGGCTACTCTTTCGTTATGGCCCTGCATACAAGAATTTAATTTATGTTGTAAATTTGAGTTTGATCTCCTTTCTAAGTAAATATTCTCAAGATATTCACGTAAACTTTGCCAATTTTCAAAACTTCTATATCTAATCGCGTTCCTAGCTCTGCCTTTAATTTTAGTTTTTAGTATTACGTTGTACAACAAGGTTTTTGACCGCGGATTCACTGAATTTAATGCTAAATCACATGACACCAGAAAACAACTTAGCAATTCCCTATCAGACCCAGCAAATTCACCTACTAGCCCTACAGCCGTTTCTAATTTTAAGTAACTATTTTCTTCACTACTCTGATCTACAATTTCTACCCTATCCTGAGGCATTGTTATTTATTTTACAAAGACGAAATAATAAAAAGAAAGAAAACTCTGTCCATTTTCCTGACACTCGATACAGGATTCTATAACAGCGTAACCAACGATGTGACAACCCGCTCTTGGCAATTTTCACCTCGACAGCAACCTCGCCCTCGCGTTGAGTCGGCTAGGCACCACTATGGCTGAACAGCGACCTCGATCCGGTATCCTCTTCTCAGGTTACCAATAATCAGGATAACTTCTTCCAGTTACTTTTTCTTCGGTGTTCTCGACTCCGTCCACTCCAATCCCGCTATCTTCTATAACTTTATGTTCCTTACAACACTTTCTTCTTTTACCTTCTATAACTTTATATTCCTTTCAACAATTTCTTCTTTTATCTTCTATGACTTTATATTCCTTCCAACACTTTCATCTTTTATCCCACGCTGCCACCAAATTGTTGTGCCCCACTGGACACTTAATGGGTTCTTGGGATTGGGCGTCCAATTAATACACTTATTGCAATTACAACTACTTTATTAATTAAAAATCGGACGACGGAACAGAGTAATTTTTATGTGAGGAGGTGTTGCGCTCACGAGACGAAACTAGACGAATCACCTTATCTTCGCGTTTGGTATATTTATGTCTTTGGATACACCTACGCAAGTTCTATTCTAACCGTCACACAAAGGTGACATTCCCAGCCTCTTTCATTACGCCAACTTGCGCGTCAGCAATTTTAATAGAGGAATGCCAAGAACTGGTGATATCTAAAGACATAACTTGACACTATCCATTTTGATACAATACAAAAGAAAACAATTACACATTACAACATTAATAATAGAAAAGGGATTAATACAGGGGTCTACAACAGAATACAATTAAGTAGTTGTTCTTTTTTGGTTTAATACTAATAAAGTTGGTGGGGGATGTACAAAATTAATGTAAAATACATTAAGCAACGGTTTCGTCTTTCGATTTTCGTTTCCTTTAAACTTATTTACTTTTATTAATTTCGCTGACGTTATTAACGTTAGTCCTCATTTGTTTGTGTTACAAATACGTAAATTTCTGTTAATTCTTTACATAAAGATTAAGAAAGGGCGTTCAATATGAGAAATAGGTTTCCAAGGAGCGAAAATTACCAAATTCTTAAGTAAAATGTTTTAAAGTTGACATATTAAATTTTCGAGGGGTTTGTTGAAAGTAATTGAAATTTTTTAGGTTAACTTATAAATTTGATTAATTAAGAGGTATACTTAAGTTGAGTAAATTTATTTACGGTAAACAAAACAGGATTTTTAAAAATTATGTTTTATATGTATATGTAAAAAATGTATCTAAATAAATCTTTTAAGACTGTTTTTTAATTAAATAAAATTGTGTTTTTTTTTAATTATAAAAATTCGTTCTGTGGAGCCATCTATACGTTAATATTAACACGTTGACTGCCATGGCAACTTACAGAATTTCGATCTAAAATACAAATTTCATTTAATCATGTTATATTACTAAAAAATCTAACTATATTACAAAGGTACCATCAAAAAGCATAGAAAATGTTAATTAAAAGAAAAAAACGGTCTTACGAATTATCTCGTAGTTGGCGTATGTAACTTCAATTTTTTTAAAAACAAATTTTGTTGTTATCAATAAAAAACGTCACTTTTTTCATGTACTCAACCACGATAGTTTCGTTTTCGTTCATCCTCCATGATTTACCTGCAAGTAATCTACAAGTAAACTCTAGACGCAATAGACAATCTTTCTATTCCACCGTTAAGTTCGCGATAGACTTTCTTTTAACAGTAACAGAAATCTCTTCGCGGAAGCCAACTACGAGTTAATTGGTACACAGACACGATTAGACGTGCCGCTGCAGAGAGCATATTAGTCAACATATCCCTCAATAGTAACTTCAGATATTGTCGAGTGCATTACATTTACGTCTCTGTTGAGTGTGTTGTTTTATAATTATTGTTATAACTACACCTATCCCCCGATTTACACGAAAGATAGGTTCCACAGAAAACAGTGTAAATTGAAATGCGTATTTGCAATACTTAAACCGTGTAAATCGTACATAGTCTAAAATATGCATGATAAGTCATTTTTTTGAACGTTAACCAATGTTGAAAATTTATTAAATAGCGTATATATATATATATATATATATATATATATATATACAGGGTGTAACAAAAGTATGGAATATAGCTTATAAATACGTCATTTATGATTTAAATGAAAAAAGTTTCAAACAAAAGTTTTTTGGTAAATTATAGCACATATTTTGGCTACATTCGTTTGTTTGTATCGCTTGCTGTTTGGTTGCTATGGTAACCAACTTTGTTATCTTAAATGGGATGGGTATGTTTTTGTTACATATTTTGATAGATTATTTCCTATTCTACACGTCGGACATATCACATCATAAGGTTTTATAAGAAAAAAATCGAGAAAAATTGCATTCTTGAAAATATTTAATCAACTAGTTTTGGTCAAAGTAGGCACTGAAATGGCGCTGTTGACGTCACTAAACGTCAGAAAAGTTGACAATTGCAACAACTATGGCGCAATTAAGCGAACACCAAACAATTGAAATGTCGATGATGTGTGGATACGGCGACAGAAAACGTACCAAAAGTGAAGTCTTTGCAATCTGTAATAATATTTACCCGGACACACAAATTTCACAATCTACCATATCCAAAATCTTAAAAAAATGTTTACCATCGGAAGAAGTAAGACTCTGCCAAGCAGTGGTCAAAGTTAAACGCCGGTAATGTTAATGCTAAATTTAACTATCTGACTAGAATCTTAACTATTCTAGAGCACCTCAGAATTGTAGTAGAATAATCTAGACAAAAGAATATCTTTCATCTTGTTGTGCGCAAAAGCCATTTAACAATTCAATAATTAAGAAACAAAAAAACGGAATTTGTTATAAGAATACAGGATTTCGAAAATTTTAAGAATACAGGTTCTTAACTCTTGCGGTAGTACAAAATTCTTTTAAGATTTTAGATACAGTAGATTGTGAAATTAGTGTATCTGGGTAAATATTATTAAAGATGGCACAAATTTCACTTTTACTACGTTTTCTGTCGCTGTACCCACACAACATCAGCATTTCATTTGTTTGGTGTTCGCCTAATTGCACCATAATTGTTGCCAATGACCAATTTTTTTACGTTTAGTGACGTCAATGGCGTCATTTCAGCGACTACTTTGACCTATTAGTAGATTAAATATTTTCAAAAAAATCAGTTTTTCTCCATTTTTTTCTTATAAAACCTAATGAAATGATATATTTATCGCGTAGAATGGGAAATAATCTATCAAAATATGCAAAAAATATATACCCTTCCCATTTAAAATAACAAAGTTGGTTACAATAGCAACCAAACAGCAAGCGATACAAACAAACGAATATAGCCAAAATATGTCCCATAATTTACCAAGAAACTTTTATTTGAAACTTTTTTCATTTAAATCATAAATGGCGTATTTATAAACTATATTCCATACTTTTGTTACACCCTGTATACACAGGTATATCTGAATTGCGTGTACAACGTCAGACCACAGATTCCTTGGCTCAAAATAGGTCGATTTAAGTTAACTTATCTATATCCAAAGTTGCTTCATTTCGTCATTAGAGGGCTTTAAAAATAATATTTTTTGTACCTTTTTCTTAGCCCTCCGGTGGGCGCGTCTATCGGACTTACACGAATGGCCGCGTTGCGGCTTTTACACCGCAATAGGATTTTTAATGGTTTCACAGTGGACTTAGAAATATTTTGGGAAAGAAATGCGGCTAACTGCCGCATACGCGCCCACCGGAGGGTTAAATTACTTGAAAAATCTCTCTTAGATTTTATTCATTTTTTGACCATGTCTTTATATCAGCTGGATAGAGCTTTCTGTGGAACAAATTCGAATTTCGTGACATACAGAGTGTTTAGAAACACCCTTACCGCAACTTATTTATCCAAATCTTTTTAACCACACTGCATAATTTTCGAATAATTCATTTTCTGAATAGCTGCATTCATTTAGAAACTCTTTTCCCACTTACAAAATTTCATTTGGGCAAACGGTTTAGGCACAAAACAAGATTTTCTAAATGCCTACAAGGCCAAATCGGTAAATTAAGGTTACATTAACAAAATTCAAGGTACCAATTTCTTCACAGGATATGAACATCCTTCAACAAAACCACATGTTATAGGTTTGGAAGTAGTTCATTGCTTAAAATTTTTAAATTTTCGCCAGCATTTGTGAACGTTATCAGGGTTTAGCCCTTTTACTCCGTATTATGCAGATTCTACTGTAAAATCGAAGGAAATAAAGAGGAAATCATGCTCCTGTAAACTGGTCAGCAAGATCAGTAAACCTAGCACCTTCTGATTTTGTATATTGGGTATCATAAAAGCAAAAATGCGACGAAAAGAGCAAACAGTAAAAATTTTGCACGCTGTATTATTTCTGCCCTGATGATAGCCACAAATCCTGGCAATATTTTGAGCAAAAGCTACCTCCATTAATGTAAAATGTGATTAGGATCATTTTATAGAAAATAGTTATTTAATTTTCACTTAAAATCGACAAACTATACTGAATTTGAAGTAAATCGTGAATTTGTTAGATGAAAATTATGTTTTTTAATAATTAACAATAATAATCAAAATCGTTGTCTAGTGGCAAAAAATTTAATATCACAAAAAACCAATAATCGTTGATTTTCAAGACCGTGTAAATAGAGTACCGTGTAATACGAGGGATAAGTGTATATTATCAAGAACACAATACGAGTTCCAAAAGACCACTGACTTCAAAGGAACTTGAACACTGCGCTAATCTAAGTGATTCAGAATTTGATGAGATTTTTGGCGAGATAGTAACGACAGTATCGATTATGAACCTTTTGAGAATTCCAGTGATAGTGAAGATGAAGTCTTCTCCGAACCTGAAGATGAAGTTGTTCCCGAACCTGATGATAATGATGATGATTCCCAAGCAACAAAGTGAGACCAATACTAAATAATTTCAATAATATTATGCGTGAAAACTATGTATCTGATAAGAATCTTTGTATCGACGAATCCATGATGCTGTAGCGTGGAAGATTGTGTTTCCGCCAGTACATAAAAAACAAAAAACATACATACGGTATCAAACTGTATGAACTAACTGAGTCCGACGGTCTTGTAAAGAAAATAAACATTTACAGCGGAAAATCTGAAGAAACTGATCATTATTTAGGACACATTACTGGTGTTGTGTTTTGCTTGAGGACTATGTCGATAAGGGATACACAGTTTACACGGATAATTTTCATAATTCTGTTACACTTAAGAAACTACTGAATACACGAAAAACTTATGTGTGTGGAACCATACGAAACAACAGAAAGGGAAACTCCAGAGATGTGATAAATGATCCTATTACTGTCTGCAAATGGAAAGACAAACGAGATGTCCTTACCATTTCAAATATGCCTTCAGTTGAAAAGGTAGAGGTGTCCAATCGAAATGGAAAAGTTTCTATGAAACCGAATATAGTTCGAGACTACAACAAAGGAATGTCTGGCCTTGGCCGATCAGACCAAATGCTGTCATACTACACATCTCTAAAAAAAAACTATTAGATGGCCCAAAACGATTTCATTACATATTATGGAAATACATATATATACACAATGCGCACAAAATTTTTCAAAAGGTATTCTCTTCAAAAATGAAACTGAGAAAGTTTATAGAAGAATTTGTTGTCGCGTTGATTGGGAAACAGATTTAACCAGTTTCAAAAAATATTAAATTACAAGAACTCCATTATTAGAGTCTGCCACCTACTAAAAAAAAACAGTGACCGACAAAGCCGTATCGTATATGTACATAAGGAAAAAATGCTGAGAAACGCGTTACTTTTGTCAGACCTGTGAAGAAAAACCAGCCCTTTATGTGGAAGAGTGTTTTAAAAAGTATCGCATCCTATAAAAATATTCTTTTATTTCTTGAGTTTGAATAAATTTTCTATAATTATATTTTCTGTTCATTTTTAATAAATTTTCTGTTCATATAAATCAGCATTGATTCTTTGTATTTTTTCTATGCACATTAGCACTGATAAACTACGTATTAAATTACGGTCGAAGCAATTTGAGTTCATTAATAGTCGGCATGCCACGCACGTCATTTTACTTTCTGCAAAAATCGCCCGACGACGTGCTTAACACGTCGTTGGCGTTTCGGTATCCGAAGCACCTCGACGTGCCGGGCACGTTTTTCCACCGCAGGTGATTAAATGTCAAACGAACTGCTTTTTTCATTGCTCTTTTTGCTTTTTAAAGCTTTGTTGCCATACATGTCGATCGATAAATCGGTGAATTAAAGTTCACTTCTTAGGTTTTAGACCGTTCTGAGTTTAAATCGATCGAATAATCCTTTTTTGAAGGTTTTCTTTTGGACGCGAAGATGTCCGACGCGAAGAATTTTTTATTAATATTTATTTTTGTGAAGTGAGCTGCGTTTGGTTGTTGCGTTTGTATTGTTAGAGGTTGCTATGACCATGGTCCCACGCGGACGTGGACGCCGTCTTAAAAGCCGGAGGAACAGTCGCAGTCGGGCGTTGCGTTTTGCTTTAAATTTCGACGCCAAAAATCGTCATTATTTGAAGTTGACGAATTGTGTAGAGACTTCCGACCAGAGGAGAGGTTTCCTCGACAGAACCGATTCGTGCTTCCACATCGCCGACGCAGGGGCGGCGCGATGCGGTAAGCAAGCTAAGCACCGCATGAGGGCGCATTATGACGGGGGCGCTAACGTAAACCTCAATAATAAAAATTATTTTAAAAAATTATTAAAAAAGAAGTAATAATAAAATGTTGGCATTTTTCATATGCATGTATGTACGGTATATTAAGATAATTAGTATTTTGTATACATTATTTCTAAAAAAAGTCTATACGACGACTAGGCGCTCTTTTGGAGCCCTGCGTCTGGCGTCCCGTCGCCGTATAGTCGCGTTGTTGCGTCGCCTTTAGGGATTTCTAAAGAACAACTCGACTTGTTATCACAGACCAATACTTATTAAGACTGGACACGCAATGCTAAAAATTTGGACTGCTTACAGCGCCTCTATGAATGCTCTCCTGGAACTAATCTTGAACAAGGCGGGAAAATGGCGGATTTAAATAATTTTAAACCTACACGTTACTGTTTTGTGTTCAAATAAATAAGAAAATAAAACAAGTGTACTATATAAAAAAATTCATTTAATTATAACAAAATAAATTAATTATATACCTAAAACGCATAATAGAAATATACAAGTACAGTGAAGTTCCGCTAATCCGGATCAATGAAAACCGAGGCAATCCGAATTAGTGAAACATCCGGATTATTGGAACTTTTCTAAAAGTCACAAAAGTACGTTAAATACAGGTAGGGATTTATTAAATCAAAACACACACTACTAACATATTAAAAAGCTATATTGTGTACACAAAAAGTAAAGAAAATTTAGAGTTAATGTTTTGTGTGTTCTCTTTGGCGCCATGATGCTTTTTAACCCTCCGGTGGGTGCGTATGTGGCACTTAGCCGCATTTTTTCCCCAAAATATTTCTAAGTTCACTCTGAAACCATTAAACATCCTATTGCGGTGTAAGAGCCGCAACGCGCCTATTCGTGTAAGTCCGATAGGCGCGCCCACCGGAGCGTTAACGAACTGCTTTTTACACGCACAGCGTGACGTACATACCGGGTGGCCAACTAAGAATGATCACCGGCCATATTTCAATTACGGATCATCCTATTTTAATAAAACAAAAAATTTTATAAGGAAAGTGGCCATAAAAAATCGCTGGAAAATATTTTCAAGTTTCTTAAATGGCCGCTAGGGGGCGTAACCGAAATGACTGAACAAAAAATCACGATTTTTTCATTTTCTTCAAAATTAAGGGGTATTGAAAATAAATTAATTTGAAAGATAAATGAATTTCGACTAACATGTATGAAACCCTTTTTGTCGTATCTCCAAAAATGAAGTGGTGGGGATGAGTTGAAAATATTCATTTTCGATGGCCGATAACTCCAGTCATACTGAACAGAATTTAACAAACTATATCTCGCTGGAAAGGGTTTTTCGTAGTCTACTAACGACTCCTTGCGCTCTTTTGATATGAATATTCGTTTCGCCGCCAGAGGGCGATATCTAGAATGTTAACAAATATTATAGCTTTTCTCAAAAAATTTAAATGGAACGGTACGTTCATTTTTACACGATAAAATAAAGAATTAAAAGCTTAACATGACGCTGAAAACCCGAGCTCGCTATCTTGCTTCTAACGGTAGATATTAGCCAAAAAGCAAAAACTATAGCATTATAAGATCTAGTTGACCGATGTTACATTGTTAACGTATGTTTGACATACGTCTTTTTAGCGTCTGATTTCCACAACTTACTTGGTATTTGATACCAAATTATGCTAGCCGACCCGACCGACAGTTCGACTTCGCCTGCGCTCCCGCCTTGCTCATCACACCCACGAAAACTATTTTGCATTTGTTTTTTTTATACGAGGTTTATAACGCATATTAAGTTTTGATTCAATTTAATATGACTGTTAGAATGGTGCCAGTTTCAAACTTCTACGGTAACGACTTATCGAGATATCGCTACTTCACATAATATGTTGTTATTTAAACACGTGAGAGAAAAATTAACAATAAAAATTACCAACATGTTTAGGACACTTAAGGTAAGGTTTTGTTGAAATTTCAAGTTTTTTCGACAAACTATTCCCGTGTAAAAAAATCGCAAAATTGAGGTACTGCGCCGAGAGCCTAAAACCGGGTACTTTTTTTTATTAAACCTGTCATAATTATTATACGAGTGGGAGGCAAAACTTGAAGTTTCTACTGATAATACAGAGTTAAATCACGCTACCAACGACACCGGTTTCGTTTTTTTCCGTGGGGTAGTTTTGTTATGCCTTTAAAATGAGGGGTAAAAACTATAGCTTTTGCTTCTTGGCTGATATCTACCGTTAAAAGCAAGATAGCGAGCTCGGGTTTTCAGCGTCATGTTAAGCTTTTAATTCTTTATTTTATCGTGTAAAAATGAACATAGCGTTCCATTTAAATTTTTTGAGAAAAGCTATAATATTTGTTAACATTCTAGATATCGCCCTCTGGCGGCGAAACGAATATTCATATCAAAAGAGCGTAAGGAGTCGTTTGTAGACTACGAAAAACCCTTTCCAGCGAGATATAGTTTGTTAAATTCTGTTCAGTATGACTGGAGTAATCGGCCATCGAAAATGAACATTTTCAACTCATCCCCACCACTTTACTTTTGGAGATACGACAAAAAGTGTTTCATACATGTTAGTCGAAATTCATTTATCTTTCAAATTAATTTATTTTCGATACCCCTTAATTTTGAAGAAAATTAAAGAAATCGTGATTTTCTGTTCAGTCATTTAGGTTACGCCCCCTAGCGGCCATTTAAAAAACTTGAAAATATTTTCCAGTGATTTTTTATGGCCACTTTCCTTATAAAATTTTTTGTTTCATTAAAATAGGATGATCCGTCATTGAGATATGGCCGGTGATCATTCTTAGTTGGCCACCCGGTACATGGCAAACTGTGCAACCTACGATCCGGATTATGGAATCACAAGTAATCCGGATTATAGAATACATAATGTAAATAACTAATATTTCAATTTCGTCCGGATTACTGGAGAATCCGGATTATTGGAGTTCGGATTAGCGGAGCTTTATTGTATATGGTACTTATAAAAAACTAATTCAAAAAATAGTAATAACAATAGTTCTTTTTGGTTATATGGAAATTTCGCAGGTGGGCAAGGATAAAAATGCGAAGAGCTTTAGGTAAGCAATATATATTTTGGATGTTGGTTAGGGTGAATGGGGACAGGACATCGACATTGCAGTGTCTACAGGATTGGGACAACGAATAGATTCGTTTTCTACCATACCATAAACACTGCCGCATTCTTCAACCTCATGTAGAGCTGTCTTTCCCTTACCGATCGTATTTTGCAACCTGAAAATAATAAAACACTTATTTATTTACCTTTTAAATAATTCAAAAGTATGCTATAGATATCTCTAATTAGAGTACAATAAATATTTACCTTTATGTCCTCTCCGATGTGACATCCTTAAAATCTTGCTCACACACTTGGTAACATCTTCGGAATAACTGTGGGAGACTGTACTCAGGCAGATCCATCTCGCCAATTACTTTTAACCATTTCAAGAAAACAGACCATCCTAACAGTCTTCTAAGAGCTTTGTATTGTTCGGGTTGGGTTGGGTTTTTGTTGGATATTGTTGGCGGGCACATTTCTACAAATTATAGAGCTTTTTAGGTTATTTCACGTATTTGCGCGTACAACGCAAACAAAATATTAAATAATAATGTTGTACTTACTTCACTTGAAGACATGGTTATATAATCTTATACATGTATTATAGTTTTCAGGGTAGTTCAACTCAGCGGGAAAAAGTGAAATAAAAAAACAGTACATATGCCGACACACTGCTGGCGCTGATGTGCTAATTTTGAAAGGTTACAGAAATTTATAGAAATTTTGAAATTTCGTGACAGTTTGATTTGTTCAAATAAATCTACGTCATTTCCTGCTTACCGTTACTATTTACTTGTTTATTTAAAAAAATTTAACGCAAATGCCAAAAAATGTAGAATAAAATCTAATATTTTTCTAATTAATCCTGTAATCGGTAAGGTAACTAACTTAAAAATTTTGAATCTCGGCATTACAACGTTTGTTAAAGTTGATGAAGTCTAAAGAAATTAACTATGAACCAATACAGTCCTGCTCAGCTGAAACCCCCCAATCTTCTCAAATCCAGTACTTCGCTAAGCTTTGTCATTCTGCATTATGTAAGTATTTATTGGTTACTTTTGTTATCAAAAAATTTATAAAGATTAGGTTTTGACTAGGTTGCTCAGTTCAGAAACCATCAATTGGCGACTTATTCTAAGATTCTGTTGACTATGGACAAGTAAAAACAACAAATTTTGCCAAATATGTGCCATCTTCCAAGAACAAAGGACTGCCAAAAAGTTTCTAAATTACAAAACTTTTCAAAGAAATAATTGAGAAGGCAACAACCAAGAGGCTATTAATTACCTAATTGGGCAAGGACATCTACCAAAAAAATATACCAAGTATCTGACCTATCTTATTAAAGGAATAACTTGTGTACCAATAATTATTATCCATACTTGTATTAATTACGTAAATGAAAATTAAAAAATGTTTTAACTTATTTTAAAACCGTTTTTTTAGCATTACTATTTCCCGTGCAATAATAAGTGTGCCATAGTCACTTATTGTTGTATAGGTGAAATAAAATATAAATTTAAAAAAAATGAATTTTATTTCGAATTTCGCGGGTTCAGAAGTAGTTTTGGGTATTTCGGCAGGGGGCGCTTTCTAAAAAAATCATATTAGCGCCATCAGTGTGTCGGCATATGAACCCGCAAGCTAATTTCACTGATCTAGCGAGAGTTGACCTTCTATGTATATTATTTTTTCTATGATAGTTTTACAGAACTAAACAAAACAACGCAAATCATCAACAAACTGCGTTTGACAGCATGGTGAAAAACTGTCAAAAAACGTAATGTGGAAAGTACCGAACGGAAATATGTTTTTTGACTGCGAATATTTTTACATTTAAATTATAACGATAAATATTTGTATAACATTACTTTCGTCTATATGGGATTAATTAATATATTGTAATTATAACAATTAGGGTAAGGTTGCTCAAGTCGTACCTACTAAGAAAAAATACGGTATATCAGCGAAAATTTAGCAAAAACATAAAAGCTTTATTTGGTATACTAATCTTGGATTAATAACAATTTTATTTATTATAATAAAATATGATATACTAAATGTTAACGCATAAAATAAACTCAATAAAAAAAAACTCTCATCGGTACGACTAAAGAAACTAGTTGCCTAAGTGGTACCACCCAAGGCTTAAGTCGTACTCCTGAAAAATATTAGGAACAAAGTTCATAATAAGATATTTTTTGAATATGTGAATATTAAAATTCATTTTCTAATTTTCTTAATCCTTCGGATTTCCGGCGTGGTAATCTCGAAAGTCCTCTTAACCCATTGGAATTCCGGCGTAGTAATCTCGGAAGTACTTTTAACCCATTGAAATTCCGACGGGGTAATCTCAGACGTCTTCTTAACCCATTGAGTATTTGCCCAACTGTTTAAAATATTTGCCAAGTTTTGTTTTCCGATTAGCTTGTTAATTGTCTTTTTTTTAAATTCAATTCTGTGTGAACGAGATAATTCCCCCGACTCCCGTTTAGTCATTTTTGTTCCCTTTATAAACAAAATTTATATTTTTCTCTGTATTTTCTAAACTCCCATGTAACCTCAATAAATATATCTGTCGTTTACCTAAACTTTGTGTTTTACTCCCGTTTGAATCCTGGACATTATTCCTGCAATATTAAAAGCTACTCAGAGGTACCGAAGAGGTCCTTTTCCCTCATGTAAAAGAAAAGGTAGTGCCCGAGAACTATCGTCTCAAATTAACAACGAATTAAATTTTGGGAAACGGCGCCGCGCCGCCGCCGGCGAGGGTCTTCGCAAGATAAAATAGGCGAGAACGGCAGAAACGAACAAATTTCCTAAGTCGTACTTGGTACGACTTACGCAGCTTGTTTAGGTACGACTTAAGGTACCAAACATTGTAAACGTAAAAGGAGGATAACATCACATTGAATATGCGTATACGTTTTACCTTCGGTGAAAAGATTCCTTAATTACTATAGAACTTATGTTAAAAAAGAGAGTATTCTGAGTATAATTTCCTTACGAAAAAAATCCTCCAAATACATACAGAAAATTATATGAAATAGCAATAATTTACTTGTTAAGAATATTCTATCAAATGGCACTTGCAATCAGACGACTAAATGGTGTAGAATGGAGTGCCTTCCTTACTAGACAATCCTGTAGTGTTACTTTTGCAGTCAACGCTGTGGTGGCATTTAATATAGCTAAGGTACGACTTAGGCGTAGGTACGACTTGAGCAACCTTACCCTATTTAACCGCGGTAAAACGAACAATTCCGAATGTTTCCGAGTATTAGTTGGGAGCGTCATCTATGAACGCTCTCCTTGAACTACATAATATGTGGTCTACGTATTTCGTATCTCGTGTCAACCCCCTGCTTGTTATTTAGATTTTCACATTAGTTTGTGTACTCTGGGTATAAAGTGTATCTCCTCTCAAAATCCATTGTTTATTTGTGAATTGTTCATCAGTAAACAGGTAAGTTTATGTTAGGTGTTATATATAAATTAAATTTATGAAATTAAAAAATAACCTGTAGTTGTCACCTAAAAATGTCGAAAAAACTTTCCGGATATCAAAATCGAAAACGCAAAGCGACCAGGGAATTGGAGTTGGAAAAACAAATATACGATATAAAGAAATATTTGATGACAAAAAATGAAGTTTTACCAGTTCCTTCGAATAAAAATCTACGTGAAGATCAACAACCGGCATCTCAAAGCCATTCTGCAGACAAAAGCGCACAACATACTAAATCTCCTGAACCTGAAATCGAACCGCAGGGAGCATCTTCTGAAGAAACCTTATCCACATCAACAAAATTTCTGATTACTGATGATACACCAACATTAGATGTTTTGAACAATCTTCAAGATCCAGCTACATGGCCTCCGATAAATGAAAAGCAATAGCGTATTTTGTTTTTGCTGTAAATTGTTTACCTGTCACTCATTGGAGAATATTAATACAAGCCGTCTAATTACAACTGGATATTCTAAATGGCAAAATTTGTCACAAACTTTACATAGTCATGAAACATCTTTACCTCATTTAAACAACTTTAAACAATGGGTTCATTTAGAAGGTGCGTTGAAATGAAGACGAGCAATTGATCAACAACAAGAAAAATTATTTTGGAGTTGGAAAAACAGATATGATGTAACTTGAATATTAATATAAAACAAGTTCTTACCGATTATTCTGTTATCCCTGGACCATACAGAAGTTCATCTGCGTCCAACAATAACATTTCCTCCTCCTCACGTCGGTTTAAAGCACTCTCGGTTTAAGCATCTCTCGTGCGTGTTTGCTGCTGAGTAGCGTTCGGCGTCCTCAATACGTTTTCGGTCGATTTCGTGGCAGTAATTGAACAGTTTCTCGCCGATGGAGGTTCCCAAGTCCTCAACAACATTCAACAAAGCCACGTGACCATCGTTGAATATGATAGTAGCCAAATTAGCAGCTGTTTTGACTACTTGGGCGCCACAAAAACGAGTTTTCGGAGCCAATTTCGAATACTTCTAAGCCGAATATTGTTTAAACATTTTGTAGGCATATTCTTAAAGGACAAAACTAACTATTTAAGCAAAAAAAAAATCGAATATATATTTTTTTTTTCACACTGATATCTCCCCTTAATATACCATCACGTCCGCGACGTTTTCCCGGAGCACCGCGGCGCTCAAATACGGGCAATTACATTATTTAGTTCCAGAATAGGCTGGCGCGGCTCAAGCAGAGAACAATCTCGATTGACCGGTTGATTTGCTAAACGAAATCGACCGTCTCTTAAGAACGGTCAATCCACTCGCTTTAACGTATAAAACCCTGTGCGAAGCGATAAACGATGAACGGAAACGTTTAGATGGAAGCGCGTCGTCAAAATTCCGTCCGCGTTCGTGAACATCAAAACGAGTGGCTATCGTCGTTGTAATCGACCCGAGGTCTATTATGAGTTTGCCGCGGTATTTGAAGGATCGAACAATGGTAGTGCGCCGAACGTCCGCGATTTACGAATTTACCATAGGAACGCATCCGCGCGCGTTCACGCTTTACCGCTTTGGAATTCGTTGGTTGAACCGATGTGTTTTCCGATTCCTTTCCCCTATGGTAAAAGCGGATAATGTTCAAAAATGCAATATGCGGGCTGCAGGGGCGGTTTTTCGTCGTCGGTCTCCGCTACCGTGCGAGGAGGATGCAACGATCTTCGCACTAAAATAAGCCGCCGCGAATTCGTGGTACATCGCGAATAAGGAGCTGGCACACTTGTTCGTCACGTCACGTCACGTAAAAATTCGGTTAGAATAAAATACATTAAAATAAATGAACGTGCGCACACTGATCCGATTCATCCCGTCGACGGAGGTCCGTTGACGGAAAGCATTCTCAGGATGGAATCTCTTCCTTCGAACGCCGGACCCTACCGTGACGGAACGGTCCAGTGTGCGCTTAACGGACGTCAAGCGCATGCACATATGCGTTTGTGAGCATGTCAAATAGCTTATTCTCCCACATAGATTAAATATATATATACTAATATAGATGGAGCACTCGACGTATTTATCATTGACACTGTTTTTAATTGATCCCCAGATCAACAACGGCGCCACTAGCGCTACAGCACTCCCGCCATTTTTCAAAATGTTTACTATAGGGTCTCGATGTTCTTTAATAACCGTGCAAGATGAAATTAAACAGAAACGATTCACGCCTAAGGTGAAATCGTTTCTGCTTATTTTCGACGTGCAGAGTTTGTAAAAAACGTTGATAACACTATGGTACATATACATATTGATACACTATCCGGGCATGGAAACACCTTTTCCCCTAGAAGGGCAATTCGATACACAACACACATTAACCATTTTACCACCCAAGAAATATAAAGAAAAAACTACAAACTATTAATAAAAAGTTACATCAAAAGCTACTAAAAAATAAATAAATAAAAAATACTATAAACAACTATTACTACTAATAATGAGAATGAATAAGAATAAGATACAAGTAGATACTAAGAAACTATTAAGAAAAACCCACAACCTGTTAATACAAAACTACACAATTACTCAAACAATACACAGAAGAAGATTAATACACATATCGTCGTTTTGGAAGAAGACTGTCATAACTCAAAAATTGTTAATTTTGACATTACACGATATTGACAGGACATGCTTTTCCTGAAAATCTGTGCGTGTACTGGCCGGTAAAGAAGCGAACATGCGATTTGCAATATTAGCGCTATTGGTGGCTTGGGGACCAACTAAATTTATTGTCAACGAATACCCAAACGTAGTTAACACAGCATGTTCTCCTATGTGGACATAAATTATCTCAATTTCAACGTTATTTGTTTAAAATTGAAAGAATTTCAAGTTAGGTTTATCTTTCGCATAACAGTTTAACATTAAATATTTAACAGTTGATTTTGGAAGCAATAGGGTATGTGCTAATGTGTTAATAAACGTTACGGTTATTTAACTTAAATTTAAAAAGGGTTTCAGCATTGAAATCAGTTTGTGGAAATCATCTTACCATTTTCGAAATAAAGGGAATTGATAAAAGAGGGAATAAAGAACATGTTAGAATTTCAAAGTAGTAGGTGTAAAATCGAGGGGTGAATAGGAAGTTATCTCAACCGTGCCTTGATTTATGAAAACGTGAAAATATCTTCTACGTATTCATTACTATTTTTTGTACAGATACGTTATAAAAATTATATTTATGATACAAAAGTGATGATATTCATTTGTAATTGAAAAAAATCATTAGAATAACATTCTTAGTTTTCGTATTATAAAAGTTACGCATTAATAATCAGATTAAATGAGTTAACTAATAATTAGTTGATATTAATTGCATCATTAGTATTATTAAAGTAGCAGCAAGTCTTCTTTCTTTGGGAATTGCTCTACGAAAGTGCGAGTTCTGTAGTATAAGTTTAGATTCAAGCAAATTAAGTAGCTCTGCAAACTTATTGTTAGTAGGTGTCATTCTAAAATGCTGGAAGAATTTTTGTTCATCACTCTTCAAATGGATTCTGGTTCTGGCTATGGCCGAACCAACACGAACCGCTGTCGCTCCGCGTTTCTGCGAGTTTTAATAGTGATTGCGGGTGATTTTAGCGTTTAATCGTGTTTTTGCTTTTGTGTTTTATACCAAAAGTGTTTTTACAGTGTTGTTTCTCTAGAAATCGCTGCAGGTAAGGCTGTATCGTTCGTGACATAACCTAACCTATAAAAGCACGTGTACCGCCCGGTTTTACTGGGTCGGTCACAGCTAATCACTTTTTCGTTTCTTATTTCCGCTTAGGGATGAGCGCTAACGGCGCCAACCCTTCGGCTAAGATAGCCTCCATCCGGAGGCTGCCCCCGAGTCGGTTGCGGGGCCGTCTGTCAATGTTGATGGCGAGGGCTTTATTGAAGTCCGCCGTCACAACAGACGCCCCAAAAAGCGACCGTGCGGGCCGAAGTAAAGCGTAGGAGGAAGGCGAGGAAGCTCGCGAAGATCACCGATGCCGCCGCCGCCACCTCGACACCTGGACCAAGTGGGTCCAACACCCGCCCACCGACCTCGACTAGGGCGAGAGCGAACCTCCCGCATGCACGCAAGGAGGCAGGAGCCCGCCCTGCAGTTGAGAATTCGCCCAAGCGGCTGAGATCGGCCAACTCTTCTGGTCTAACTCCTAGACCGGTAAAGAGACCAAGGCAGGATTCAGCCCAGGGTAAGCCGGCGGAGAAATCCAAACCCAAAAAGCCAAGCTACAGAGAGGCTGTAACCGCTCACCTCAAAGTAGCTATTATAAATGACTTGAATCAGCTGGGTAAATTGAACGATACTGAAGCGGCACAGATCAGGCTGGAACTCACGGAGATGTTGGTTCAACATCTCTGTGAGAAACAACCTGGCGGTTCGACGCCTACACCAACGTTTCTGTCGATGGTCTATGCAGGCCAAATCTTTAAGGTTACCTGCAACGACGAGGCGTCGCTTGATTGGCTAAAAGCAGCCGTAACAATGCTCCCATCCCTAGATGGCGTCAAACTGGGAGTTGTAAGGGAGGATGAGCTTCCCGGACTGGCCAGAATCCAACTCTGGTTTCCAAAATCTGGCGTGGAGGTAGACAGTCTTGATGACATTATACGCGTCCTGGCCAGACAAAATTCGCACCTGGACATTCCAAATTGGTGCCTCTTCCGCCACGAAGTGCTGGACACACCAGCATATTTTCAATATTATTTGTCCCGAAGCGCGGTTTTTTAACTGAAAAGTGATTTTTCCAAGCTTTTAAGAGAAATGGTCAAAAGTGTTCAGCAAACTATTACGACAGGTAGATTGGCTGTGGTGTCTATTATGAGGAACTACCGATATCTTTTCCGTCCGTGTCCGACCATAGGATATTTTCGATGTTATTTGTCCCGAAGCGCTGTTTTTCTACTGAAAGGTGATTTTTCCAAGTTTTTAAGAGAAATACTCAAAGATGCAAGGTGGACTATTACCACAGGTAGATTGGTTGTGGTGTCTATTATGAGGAACTAGCGATTTCTTATCCGTCCGTGTCCGACCAAAGGACATTTCCCTTGTTATTTGTCCCGAAGCGGTGCTTTTCTACTGAAAAGTTATGTTTTCCAAGCCTTTAAGAGAAATTAACAACCATGTTTGTGTTGTTTTCTGTTTTAATTTGTTCGCCAAAGTTACTTTTTTCTTACTTTCGCTATCTGTTCTGTTATGACCTAAGACAATTAACAGATTAACAATTATTTTTGTATTGTTTTCTGTTTTAATTTGTTCGCCAAAGTTACTTTTTTTTTACTTTCGTTACCTGTTCTGTGTTGATCTGACCAAATTGATCGACCAACAATTATTTTTGTGTTTTATGTTTTAATTTGTTCGCCAAATTTACTTTTTTTACATTCATTAACGGTTCAGTTGTGAGTTAATCAATTGTTAATAATATCAGATAATAATCATCCTTTTTAACCCTTTACGGGTTTAACCCTAGACGTTATGGACATTGCTAATGCTTCATGGTATCAATTGTTTTTTTGTTTTTAGTTCCTCCTCAATTATACTATAATCTGCATGAAATTGCTGATTGATATTCGTTATGTTAAATATTTTTGTGTTGTTTAGGGTTATCGCGACTACATCTTCTAGTTGCTGTTTGACATTTTATTGCTTTTTTTAATACTATTTGTTACGTTTGTTTCTTTTTTTTATGTTTGTTAACTTTTTTTTTTGATAGTGAATTTTCTATTATAAAAAGTCCCCATAATACGGTTTCTCTGAAACTGACCAACTTACGAAAAAAGAAATGACCTGAAAGACACCTTCATACGCTTGAATAATTAAAAATAACCAATTTAATTTATGCCAAAAATCAAGTAGAATTATCTATTCATTAATTATTGCATCGGAAAATAGATATTCTTTAAAAAAATAGAATTCGTTAGCTACTTCCGGTATAACCGGATATCATAATCGTCTGAAAATATTTTCAAAGTACAGCTTACTATGTATTAAACCTATATATAAAATTGCAAATTCGTCGCACCCGTAGCTTTCAAGAAAATTCGACTTGCTCAACTCAGACACCCTGTATATTACTTAAGCAATATTTTACTGACATTGTCTAATACTGTGTGGAATATGTAATTACTCTATGGTCAATATATTGCGGACCAATTATTCAATACTGATGTTTGTATTATGAACACCTGTATATGAGGGAGTTTTATGGTTATATGCACACACATATATACAGGGTTTCTCACGCAACTGGTTCGTTAGAACTTTATTGGGTTCCACTGTTAGTACATTTCTGAGATTTTGCCAGTAGGGGTTGTTCATCCTGATCTTTCGATGTAAAATACTTTCAAGATGGCTGCCACTTCCGGTCGGCCGGAAGTAGGATACAACTTCGTTATTTTAAATGGAATGGTATAGTTTTTATTGCGTATTTTAATTGTACATGTAAAAATAAGCAGACTTTGATAAAAGTTGCAGGTACCTATCGTTTTTCGTTTTCGAGTTATTTTGATTTTAAGATTCTTTTGACAATTTTCAACATGTTCTTTAAAACCACATTTCTCAGTCATCGTTCAAGCAAGAAAGTTAATAATTGGCATAATTACTCCCCAGACATTGCCAAATAGACCGCCACAGCCCACGCCACAATTTCGTGTACAGGGTGGTCACAAAGAGAATTACCATTTTTCCATATTCAATTGCAACAAAGTCGAAAATTTTAAATGGAAGACCCCATATTTTGTTAGCCTATCTGATAGAGGATTTAATTCTCTACAAATTTGCAGTACATGTCCCTATACCTATCGGTTAAGGTTTTCAAGATATAAGGCAATTTATCAAAATTGCGTATAAAATGTCAGAAAAAGTGCTTTTTTTGTTAGTAGGCTATGAAACGAACGATTTTTTCACTTGGCGCAATAGGGAACTTAATTCTCTACCAATCATCAATACACTTCCCCATACCTATTGTTTAAAGTTTTGAAGTTATAAGAGAATTTATCAAAATCGCTTATGAAATGTCAATATCAAACAGTATAAAATTCGCTGTAACGGTTTCAATGAACATGAACAAAGGAACCAAAATAAACAATACATAACAAAACAAAATTTAATATAAAATTTAAATAAATTCATTCTAAAAATTTGAAAAATTTTCTATGTGCCGGCCATTTTCTTGTAAGCATTTTAAAATTCGTCTCTCAACTTCTATTGTTGTAGACATGAAAATCTGATTTTGATGGATTTCATTTATAGCGCGGATAATTCTATTTTGTAAGTCATCACGGGTGATGACTGGCGAACTATAAACTTTTTCTTTTAACACTATGCCGTCCGGCGTCACCACAGTGGTGATGTGCGCAAACTAGCGGTTAACGGCCGGCGTCACCACAGTGGTGATGTGCACAAATTAGCGGTAAATGGCTGGCGACACCACAGTGGTGTCCCCAGAAGAACGGCCAAGTGATCCGAATAAGTGCTGCCGGCGCCAAGAAAAAATATTTAGGAATCGTGCGGACGGCAAAGTGTTAAGTGGCCCCATAAGAAAAAATCCATAGGTGTCAAATCTGGTGATCTTGGGGGCCACTGCCAAGGTGCATTCCTACCAATCCATCGATCGTCAAACATTAAATTCAATTCGTTATAAACTTCGTCGGAGGAATGTGCTGGTGCTCCATCTAATTGGTACCAACAGTTGCGATAAACCTCCAACGGCAATTCCTCGCAGAATTCGCTAACTATTCCCCTTAATATGTTGAGGTACCTCGTACTATTTAAATTTTCTTCGTAAATCAAAAATCTAATTTGATTTCCCATCAGTAGTGCAAAAACATTAAAACTGAATTTATTTTGAAAACGTGCTTCCCTAATCATATGGGGATTTTCAACAGCCCAATAATGGTAATTTCTTCTGTTAGTAATACCCTCCCTTGAAAATTTAGATTCGTCTGTCCAAATTATATTTTTTAAAAATGATGGATTTTCCTGAATTTTGATTAACATAAATTCACAAAATGACACTCGTCTAGCATAGTCCTCTGGCAAGAGCTCTTGCAAAACATTAAAGGCATAGGGATGCATTTTATGTCTTTTCAAAATTCGGTGGACAGATGCCCTAGACAACCCTAAAAGTTATAATAAATACTATTCTATTTTTAGAGTCTTACCTAAATCTATTGCAGCAGCAAGTGTGGAACTATTTGGATAGACATTAAAATACGCCAAAACATTTATTTCATTTTCTTCGTTATTCGTCACTGGACATCGAACATTTTTTTTCGTTGTTACCTTTCCAAACTGAAGAAAATTATTTTCAAGTAAGCGAAATTTTTTTTTAGTTATACGAGGTAGGTTTGGATATCGCTCGTTAAAAGTTCGACAAGTTCTATCCACAATTTTATTACATTCTCCATGAATGTAAAATAAATTCAAAATATCAGCATTTGAATAATTTTCCATTATGTTAAATTCCATAAAATGTAATGCGCTAAGATAATTTATCAACAACAGTGCAAGCTCAAATTTTGACAATACAAACAAATGTCAAAAAATCATGGCCTACTAATAAAGAAAAATTTTTTTTTTGACATTTCATAAGCGATTTTGATAAATTCCCTAATAACTTCCAAACTTTAAACAATAGGTGTAGGGAAGTGTGTTGATGATTGGTAGAGAATTAAATTCCCTGTCGGGTCAAGCGAAAAAATCGTTCGTTTCATAGCCTACTAACAAAAAAAAGCACTTTTTCTGACATTTTATTCGCAATTCTCATAAATTGCCTTATATCTTAAAAACCTTAACCGATAGGTATAGGGACATGTATTGCAAATTTGTAGAGAATTAAATCCTCTATCGGATAGGCTAATAAAATATGGGGTGTTCCATTTAAAATTTTGGACTTTGTTGCAATTGAATATGAAAAAATGTTAATTCTCTTTGTGACCACCCTGTATACGAAATTGTGGCGTGGGCTGTGGCGGTCTATTTGGCAATGTCTGGGGAGTAATTATGCCAATTATTAACTTTCTTGCTTGAACGATGACTGAGAAATGTGGTTTTAAAGAACATGTTGAAAATTGTCAAAAAAATCTTAAAATCAAAATAACTCGAAAACGAAAAACGATAGGTACCTACAACTCTTATCAAAGTCTGCTTATTTTTACATGTAGAATTAAAATACGCAATAAAAACTATACCATTCCATTTAAAATAACGAAGTTGTATCCTACTTCCGGTCAACCGGAAGTGGCAGCCATCTTCAAAATATTTTACATTGAAAGATCAGGATGAACAACCCCTACTGGCAAAATCTCAGAAATGTACTATGAGTGGAACCCAATAAAGTTCTAACGAACCAGTTGCGTGAGAAACCCTGTATACGTATGTAAATACAAGTAACCATGTAAAGAAAACCATCGTAGAAAAATAAAAAACACCGATGTCCACTATTTTTCAGTTTCGTCCCACTGTGCGCCGGTAGCGCAAAGATCAGAACTGCGATTTTCGTGTCTAAACATGTGCGAGCATTTCTCCTACCACAATTTATGGAGGGAGATATCACATCTGTTAGGATACGCTGTACCGTTAAGAACAAGGACACGGAAATTACGCTGGCCTCCATCTACCTCCCTTATGAAGACAAGCCTCCATCCAGGGGATTGATGAGGCTCGTTGACTGTGCTAAGGCGGGTAATTGGCATATTGTTATTGGCTGCGACTCTAATGCGCACTCCATCGCATGGGGATGCGCTTCGGATAACATTAGGGGTAAGTCTCTGTTAGACTTTATTTTTAGCAGTAATTTAGACATACTTAATCGAGGCACGGAACCGACCTTTGTAACTGCTAAAGGTCAATCGATTATCGATATTACCCTAGCCTCCTTAGGTATTTCACAAAAAATCCACAACTGGACTGTTTCAGACACCGTTACGATGTCTGACCACAGATGGATCACATTTGAACTTGGCGGTAGCAAAGTAAGAAAAAATCTTAGCCGTAACCCCAAAAGGACGGATGTGGAATTGTTCCAAACCACCTTATCGGGTTGTTTACGCAAGCTAAGTTATAATTTACCAGGAGAGACTAAAGAGATCGAAGTGTACACTAAATGTGTCACCGACTCCTTAATTAGCTCTTACAAAAAGGCCTGTCCCTTACGACAGGAGGCCAAGCCCGGGCGCGCCAATATTTGGTGGTGCTCTGAGCTCGGCAACCTCAAACGTGAAGTGAGAACAGCATTTAACAGAGCAAAAAATTCAAAATGTGACGCCGACTGGGTGCTGTATAGCAGCAAACGCTCGGAATTTAAGATTGTGATACGAAGGAAGAAGCGGGAGACCTGGAGGGGACTTTGTGAAGAAATTTCCTCCTGCGCAGAGGCTTCCCGCTTAAAGAAGGTGCTAACTACAGACCACTCCTTACGTATCGGTATTTTAAGGGGGCCGGATGGTTCTTACACCGAAGACCTCCTACAAAGTCTTCACCTACTAATGGATACCCATTTTTCAGGCTCAGACACCTACAGTTCGTCCCTTGAGGAGGCCGACTACACACCTACTGAGGAAGACTGGTCGCTAGCCAAGACCATCTGCGAGGAGGACAAAGTTAGGTGGGCTGTCAATTCATTCTCACCTTTCAAAACCCCTGGTCCGGACGGTGTCGTGCCAGCCCTGTTACAATGGGGTCTGGAGGATCTTCTGCCGCACTTGACTAGGATTTTTCAGGGAAGCTTGGCTCTTCGCTATGTACCCAGAAAGTGGCGTGAAGTCACCGTGATCTTCACACTGAAACCTGGGAAACAAGATTACTTCCTTCCGAAGTCATTCAGACCGATCAGTCTTATGTCATTCTTGTTGAAAACACTAGAAAGACTCTGCGATCGCTATATAAGGGACATCTGTTTACCAGTCAGTCCACTACATCCCTGTCAGCATGCCTATACCCAGGGAAAATCCACATTGACAGCACTTCACTCTGTGAAGAGCTTTGTCGAGAAAGCCCTGGACGATAAGGAGTCTGCTCTGGGGGTGTTTATTGATGTGGAAGGAGCATTCGATAAGACAACCTTTCGCGGCATAAACGAGGCTTTGTTATTACATAAAGTTCCTCCTACCCTTAGCGGCTGGATTGAGAACTGCTTAAAACAAAGAATCGTGAAGTTAAGGGCGGGCGACGCCTCCCTGTTAAGATCTGTCACCCGAGGCTGTCGCCAAGGTGGTGTTTTATCGCCCCTAGTGTGGAATCTCACACTGGATAGCCTCATCAGATGTTTGGTGGTAAACGATTTCACTACCGTTGGTTACGCGGATGATCTAACTGTACTTGTTCGTGGTAAGTACATTAATGTACTATGCGACAGGATTCAGGTGACACTCAAAGTAATTGAGAATTGGTGTGGGAAGCAAGACCTCTCTGTAAACCCCAACAAAACAGAACTGGTCCTTTTCACTAGGAAAAGGGGGTTTGGTAATGTTATACTCCCAACTCTTGCTAATATCCCATTAACGCTGGCTGCCGAGGTTAAATATTTTGGTATTACCTTAGACAGCAAACTTTTATGGAGAGCTCACCTTGAAAACAGGGTCAAAAAAGCAGTAGTCGCATTCGGTCAGTGCAGAAGGGTCTTAGGGAGGACGTGGGGCTTGTCCTCCAATCTGACTCTCTGGTTATACACTGCCGTAATTCGACCAATGCTTACATACGGGGCAGTAATTTGGTGGAGCACAACTTCAAAGTTCTCCACCGTCACTGCCTTGAATAGAGTACAGCGTTTAGCGTGTCTTTCTATTACAGGTGCGATGCGGACCACCCCTACCGCCGCTATGGAGAACATGTTTAACCTGCCGCCCCTACACTTATTTGTACAGGAGGTGGCGTTGGCAACCATGGTGCGCCTACGTGAAGTAGCGAATACTAATTGGGACGAGGATACCGGCAGCAATTCTCAGTTGTGGAAGGAGGCGCTCAAAAGAGCCCCCATTCTGCACTGCAGAACGGATTTTATGCCTGCCGTATTCGTATTTTCGAGAAGTTACCTCGCCCTTCTAAACCCGTCAGCAGAGATTGATTACACCAACACCTTCAAAATCTACACTGATGGCTCTAAAAAGCAGTCAGGTACAGGTGCGGGCGTCTTCTCCTATCACCCCCGGACTCGCCTTTCGGTACCCCTTGGGGCGGGCACCTCTGTCATTCAGGCAGAACTTACTGCCATCAAGCTTGCCGCTAACTGCATTTCCGGCAGTAACGCACGTGGTAAGTGTTTTACTATTCTCACAGATAGCAGACAGTCTATTTTAGCTCTAAGCCGAGAGAGGATTACCTCCCGGTTTATATTGGATTTTCACAATGCACTGGAAGTAGCTGCCATGCACAATAAGGTAACTCTCCAGTGGATAAAGGGACACGGGAACTACTCGGGAAATAGACAGGCCGATAAGCTGGCCAAAATGGCCGCTAGTAGGCGATCCTACTCACCCGAACCAGTCACCATCCCCTCTTTAACTTCGCATCTCGATTGCATTAAGTACATTACCCATTCTAAATTTTCAAACTATTGGGACAAGGTTAAGGGCTGCCAAGTATCTAAATCATTATTAAGATACCCTTCGTGTGAGGCGACCCGGTTCTTTACAGGTCTCAACAGAAAGGATCTACGCCTAATCACAGGGCTCCTGACGGGACACTGTAAGATTAATAAGCACCTTTATAATTTAGGGTTTGCCGCTTCTCCTCTATGTCGTGCTTGCGAGCAAGACGTTGAGACTGTTAAGCACATCCTATGTGATTGCCCGAAACTCAAGGACCTTAGATTAAGGGACTTGGGCGACGACTGGCCAACCATGGATGGAATCAGGGACACACCTCTGTACTGCATCCTAACCTTCGGTAGATCCCTAGGCTGGTTGATGTAAACAGAGGGAGTGACAAGGAGGTTGTACAAAGGGCGCAATGGGGCCTAAGTGCGGCATGCCATCTGGCGTACCCTCCCATTTCCTACATACACTCTTCAAATCTTCAAAGAGATGGTAAAATTCGCCAAAATCTTGCCGTTTTGTGTTAATAGGGTGAACCCACATCCTTCTTTTTATTTTTTTATTATTTTTGCTTAAAATGGACGATAATATGAAAACTTCTTCCTCAGAATCGGAGCTACTCATAATTACGCACTTTTTAAACTTGGTAACCGTAATTTTGTGACCGTATTAACCGGTGACCTACGCATAGATGACATATACTTATACTTATACGCATACCCATACTTATACTTATACCGGCGACCAACGTACAAATGTCCGGTGGTACCTTATCTTTTTGACGGAAACGAAATTCGACGTGACGTGACGTGACGGACTAGTGTGCCAGAACCTTAAGCGTTCGTTGTGGCGTGAATGTTAACGGCATATAGTGTCGTTTCAATTCTGTTTTAAATGCAGACAAACTAACGCAGCATTACGTTGTCGATATGTACATAAAAATTGAAACAGACCGATTAAATTCCGTCAGAAATAATCAGCTTCGTTTGCGCGCGCACTCATACGCCGGTTTGCACCATGATACAAGTATACAAGATATGCTCGTTTTCATTCTAAAATAAGATCTTATTGCGCATTTCCCTGGTCGCGTCATCACTTCGCAGTTTGTGGAGGGAAATATTCGAAATTCAAAAATGAAATCGTCACGAACGACATCTATCGAAAAAGTACTCATATATCTACAAAAGTACTTTAAACCCCGAATTATTAAAATATTAGATTTGAGGTTGGTATTATTAAGCCACACTTGGAAATTCCCTTTTTATGAAATGTTTAAAGTTTTACTTAGAAAAATTTTAAGAGTCATTTATGGTTTGTTTTTTGGTACGTTGCGTTCGGATAAAAATATGCCGCATTAGTGGCGACGTCACAGTGTTGACTTAGGTCATAGGATTGAATCCAAACAAACTTTTTCTACATAGATTGAGTCCATAAGCGGCGAGAAAATCATTTTTTTAGAGTACTTAGAGACATATTTAAGGTACGAAAAGTGGACAATGCAATGTAAAATACCGTTTTCTACATCTAAAGCAAAAATGGTAAACTAAATAAATTTTTTAACGCCGTAAAAGCAAGAATATGTTCACGTATACATAACCTCAAAAATCGTATCTGTCAAACGTAAGCTTAAAAAGTTCGTAGTTTGGTAGTTAATGAGATTTGGGCCTCCAAATCTTACAAATGGGATGGTATTATCCTTAGAATACCTTACAGCCCTTCTTTGGTGAAAAACAACACCCTCGGATTATTTTAGATTCAATGCTAGCAACAGGTATAAATTTGATAGAAATATAGGTATTTTGTTATAAAGGAAGCGGTTTTTATAGTTTTATGACCTTTATTATTGTACCCTTTGCAGGTAAAGCATAACAACTATGACATTTACTGATAAAAAAATGTCTATTAAAAGACATTTTACCTCAAGGCGTACAAGTACCCCAAACAGAAACCGTAGTAAGCACCAGGATACATGCTAAAAGGACCATACGTGGGATGAAATGTTTCAAGATTCTAAGTTTTATATCATACACTCCTCGAAGCCACTCCGACACCGTAGTATAAGTTATTAGAACTCTTAAAGATTTACTTTACTTAATTAATAAATAAATTAAAATTTGTAGCTGTGTTTTACTTTTAATTCAGATTTACACATTCATATCCAACTTTATTCACACCTCATTTATTACTAGCTAGGATTTTTATTTCAATAATATAAATATTGTGTTGTGACTTACTATAATTTTAGTATGTTTTGTTTATTTTCTTTTTCTTTCTCTTAAGGAAGGGATTTTCATAGTTTTATGACCTTTATTATTGTACCCTTTGTAGGTAAAACTTAACAACTATGAAATTTGCTGATAAAGAATGTCTATTAAAAGGTATTTTATCACAAGGCGTAGAAATACACCAAACAGAAACCATAGTAAGAGCTAGGGTACATGCTAAAAGGACCATACATTCTAACACAACAGTAAAAGTTATTCGAGCTCTTACAAATTTGTAGTCCCCTTTAGTTACATATGTAGAACATTGCCATTCTTCGAGTAACACAGATTACCGTGGACTATTTTGTACATTTTATTTCTGGTATAACTAACGGTAAGTATCAGTACTACTAAACTAACTTTTTTTCTGTTATAGGATTTCATAGGATCAAACTCTGTTGGGTTATTGTAGTCTTCTATGTTTTGACTTCACGACTTCTGTTTTTTCTTAGGTTCTTATAATGTGAATGGTATAATATCACGCTAGTTTTTAAAATAAATAATCAGCTTCTTCACCATCTCTTTCACTTCTTCGCTGTAAGTCATCGTTGCTCAAACAAAAACAATAATGTTAAGTTACATTTGAACAAAGAAAAGGGTTAGATGTAATAATTACAAATCGCACTTGCCTGTTTATTTTATTTATATATTTAATCGTTTTATTCTATTCACTTTTTAATCACAAATAATATTTGTCAAATTCTGTGGTTAAAACACAGTTCAAATGGATTGTGACAATATGCGGCAACGGTGTAAACAGCTGTTTGGCGAAGGTTGGGTAACATTACAACGCTAAATCATGTTAACTTTTTATTTCAGTTTAATACGAATTTTATTTTGAAATTTAGTTTTAATGAACGTATTTTGTCACTTTGTCGTCGTATAAATTATATTCTGTGAAAAGTGTATTTTAAAATAGCTTAATTATGAAAATAATTTTTAATGCAATTTACCTCCGAACGGTTGGTGGCAAATCCAAATTCAAATAGTGGTGACGTAAACAGTGACGTAACTGTCAAAACTGCTGGGATGATCTTTAGTAGGGTCTGCAAAAGGCGTTAGCGTCGAGCTGGACCCCAACAACGCCAAGGGAAGAGTTGAGCAATGAAAGAAACAATCTAAAACTTCACTTACCTGCCTTATCTATTTATAAATATCTCAATGACTTTTAGGTCTCTTTAAGAATAAGGCAGGGATTCTTTAAGTATAATAAATATTATACTTAATATTCATTATAATAATATAATTATAATACTTTACATTACATTATAATACTATTCATTAAATAATGAAACAAACTAAAATTCAGTTACAAAAACAAACAAGAAGGATAAACAGACAATTAAAACAGAACTTAACTCTAGTTGATGCGTTGATCACGAACGGTTAATTATATAAGCATTTAAACAGACTTACCCCAGAATATATGGGACGACATGGTATAATCCAAAAGAACTAAATTAAGGTTGTTAAATTTACCGTGGACCGGTACCGATCGCGCTAAATAAGTTTACACATAAATAACCACGAAAATGACACAATAATTTTGATGTAACTCGCGACGATGGAAAGATACGTACTCTAACGTTTAACCAAAAACTTTCGGACGAAAGCAATTCACGAAATACCGATAAACAAAAGAAACTAAGACTGATTTTAAACGAAAGGCGAATCGAACGAATTTAAGATGAAATCGAGATGAACTCTTGACGGACTCTCACGACGAGACTTAACTCGAGATGAACTTCTAAGACGACGAGATTAGTCTTAGCCTCCGGAACTCGGAAGTCCTAAGTCGACGAGACTTAAGACGAGACAAATAACTCTTGACGAGATTCAACTCCGTGACGAACGAACGAACTCTTAAGACGACGAGGCTCCCGATGAACGATCTCGGAACTCTTAAGACGACGAGACTCCCGATGAACGATTCCCTAATTTTGCTCCGCAAGGACTTATATCGCTTGTTGAGAATCATAGTGGCGAAACTACAAATAGTTGATTATCTATTTTTAAAGGGCAACTTGTTTAAAAATCAGCGTACTTTTACGTGCATAAATAACAAAACTATAACTTAAACCGTTGCCGATGGAGCGCGACATACGCCGCTCGATATATAGGAATATATTTCGCCACTATTTCGCAATAGTGGCGAAACCACAAAAAAATGATATTCTTGAAATCTTACAATAAATCTATGTCTCTGCATGAAATATAATAACAGTAAAACGAAATAAAAAATTTAAAACAACAAGTTGTTGCTTTTTACTTTGCATTAAAATTCAACCAAAATTTTGAACGCGATTATCTCCATAACGATAATTTGCGCTTACGCCACTATTGTTCTTAGTAAGCGATATAACCTTTGCCGGTCCACTGCGCATTATTATAAACAAACTTATCCCCCTACAAGGCGCGAAACTTTCCTTCCTTAAGAGTGGGAGCTCACACATTGTTTCAATGAATTTAATTAATTTATCATGCTTTTTATTATTACCTTATTATTACCTTTGCGGTTCGCAACATCACTCCCCCCTTAAGAAAAGAAGGCTACTATTTTTATAGTAGCGTTCCTTTTAACGATTTAACATATAAACAAAACTTGTAGCGATAAGATACGTCGGATCTTTTTTAAACATTTACGAGTAGTAAACATTCAAATAAAACATCACGAACAAGTGTTCGACACCGAAATTATTACTTTTGGCGGTACGAGTAGCGGCTTAATCTCCTCTTCTATCTGGTTCGGTACAACACAATTTCGGAATTTATTTCTTTTCGCGAACTCGGGGTACACTGCCCGCGCACTTATAGTTCAGGTTCCATGGTTAACCAATATATTTTCTAATCCGCGTAAATTTCTTTCTCTGCTACTTCGATGTGGTGGTTTGACGTGGTGTTAACTACTGGGATGATGACATCCAACTTGAGTTCTCTACTGGAGGGCGATCATAACATTTTACTGTTTGGGAAGACTCAGTTGGGGCGTTGGGAGCAGAAATTAGTGATTTATTGGACTCACAGGAATCTGTAGTTTTGGGTTCAATAATGATCTCGTTTAGGGGATTATGGGAATCTGCAGGTCGATGTTTACTAAGTAACCACATGGAAAGGTTGTTCCACATACTGGCGAGGATTATCAGTCCACAGCCCATAGTTCTATAAAGAGCGTATCCATTCCATACCCCGCTCGCCATGGTTCATTAGTTGCGTCTAAACAGTTGTTTGCGACGCCTAAATTTGCAGCTGGTTAAACGCAACTACTTTGCTGCTGCAGCAGCTCAACAATGGCGATTACAATTTCGAAGTAAGGCCTAGTTACGAAACCAGTATCCGTCAATACGACGAAGCATTATGATGAACGTCGAAATCATTAACAAATGTATGCGTGTCGAAACCGCTCTGTGTTGTAGCGCGCCTATCTTCTTTCTTCTGTTGATCCACCGACGTGTACGCTGTGCCCATCCATTTAGAACTTTAATCTTGTTGTTTGACTAATTTCTTCTTGTGCTCCGCCAAGGTTTAACACGGTTCAATACAATGATACAATGTGAAACGTATTTTTTTTTAATACAATAGGAATGAACAGTAAATTGAAAATACATTGTCAATCTCAAACTTTACACAAATATAACTTTCTCATCTATTAAATTTTACCAAATTTACGAGCTGTCGACCAGAATTAATATTTACAATACACGTTACTTTTCAATGCTTTTAACTGTAGCATTAACGCTTCTACTTGACCTCTTACGTTCCATACTTAATCAGTACCTAACTTGAATGAATAGCTAAATCACAACACGTACAATAAAATCATTATAACCTTGTTGATACATTTTGGACTACGCCAGAAGGGCACGGCCTCTTTATTTATCCTCCCTGAACCCTTGGAGGGAGCCTCTCGAGCTCTGAAATGTCAGCGAGTGGCCCGAGCTACCTTAGTTCTCGGCGCTCTGACGTCCTGACTAGAGTCTGTTCAAATCCAAGGCGAACCAAAACAAAAAGCGTTAAATGCGTGATCAGTCCTTTGCAGGTGGACAGTACGATTCTTATTGGCCGATTCTGGTTGTATGACTCGAGTCGAATGAAATAGCGACATTTTCGCCAGGGACGCATTCTGCTCATCACGGTCGTTAATAGTGTGAAAATATAGTGTGCAATGTTCATCATTTAGTTATTGTTGTTATTGTGGTTGTCTATTATTGTAGTTCATCATTTAGTTATTTTTTAGTCACTGTTATTGTTTTGGTTATTCATTGTTATTGTTATAACTATTCAGTTAAAAGTGATGTCTAGCACGGACGAAGCTGAACATTTTGAGGGTTTGAGTCCACCTAAAAAGCGCTCTAAAAAGAACCATTTAAATGTGGACATGAAAGAAGTTATTTTAAATGCTTTTAAGAGTGAGTCAAGAGAAAACCAGGAAATAAGTGTAAATGAAATTGTACTCAAAGTTGCGGAAAAGGTTAGAGTAAGCCGTACTTCTGTCTTTAAGGTTGTTAGGGAATATAAAGCAAATGGCAGTTTTTCTCAACCACAAACAAATTAAAATCGCACACGTACAGTCAACAAACTAGATGAAGCTGATAAGTACGCGATAAGAAGAAAAGTTCATGAATTCTTCTTCCGTAACGAACTACCCTCAATTGACAAAGTATTAAAAGAAGTTAGTGATGATGAGTTGTTGCCAAATTTTAAACGTACTACGTTTTATAAAGTTTTGAAATGTTTAAATTTTAAATGGCAAAAGCGAGGACGGAATAGCTTGTTGATGGACAGAGAAGACATTATAATGTGGAGAAGAGATTATCTTACCACAATTAAAGAATATAGGAGAGAAAACAGACCCATATACTACCTTGATGAAACATGGGTTAACGCAGGGCACACAACATCTTATGTATGGGTTGATGAAACCGTGACATCGTCAAGTCAAGCCTTTTTTGATAGCTTATCCCTCGGATTAAAAAATCCTTCAGGTATGTAACTCATTTCTTTAAATATAAAATTGGTTGTCACACCATAAAATATATTTTTTCGGGAAAGGAAAACGGCTAATTGTTTGCCAAATTGGAAATGAAAGAGGATTTGTTGAGGGTGGTTTATGGTGCTTTGAATCGAAAAAAACGAGCGATTACCACGAAGAAATGAATGGGGGATCATTTGAAAAGTGGTTTGCAAATATTTTATCCAGTTTGGAAGAAAACTCCGTCATTGTACTCGATAATGCACCATACCACTCTCGGCGAATTGAAAAAATACCAACAAGTGGTTCGAAAAGAGGGGATGTCCAAAATTGGTTGCGCTCCAAAAACATTCCATTTGATGATTCTTCGCTTAAACTACAACTTTTGGCAATAGTTAAACAACATAAGGCGAAATACCAAAAACATATTATTGATGAAATGGCCGCGAGTCAAAATAAGACCGTTCTTCGCTTATCGCCATATCATTGCGAACTTAATCCGATTGAGTTGATATGGGCTGATGCTAAAAATTTTATAGCTCAACGCAATAGAAGCTTCAAATTTGCAGATGTAAAAACCCTTTTCAATGAAGCCTTGCAAAACATAACTGCTGAAAAATGGACAAAATGCGTTCAGCACGTAATCGAAAAAGTCGAACTTAAAATGTGGGAGTTGGATAACATAAATGAAGTTCAAATCGAGCCACTAATCATTAATACGGCTGATGATGATACTGACGACAATGAAGAATCATATTCATCATAGTTATGGCTTTTAAAAATATACATATATTGATCAATATATTTAGCTTTTAATACGGCCCTTTTCAATGTTTTTGTATTTTCACGTGATCAGCGCGTGAGCAGCGCATGGTTATGTTTACATTTAGTTCGTCTTGGTTTTGAATAGACTTTAGATGCTGACAATGCGTGCCACCCGGGGGACCACAAGACGAAAAAAATTTAGCAGCGGCAGGAAGAGCGACGGCGCCCCCCCTGCTAACTGTCCGAGTGGCACAGAACGGGCTTTCAGAAAAGTTTTTTTTTTCAGGTGGGTTCCAATATTTAAACTCCCGGAACCCAGGGAGTGACTCCGCCGTCACCGGCTCGGCATTCTTTATTTAGCCTGCCGATGCCCTAGGAGGGAACTGATTTCGTTTAGAAAGACAAACGTTTAGGGGGCCTTATTTCACGTCGCTGTCTACGTAACGCTATTGGTAAATGAAGGGCATTACCCTCGGTTACTTGCTCCGAGTCCTCATCCGTGATTTTAACAGAACTATCGATATCATCAGAATTTTGAAAAACTTGTTCACTACGACCCTCATTTTCCTCACACGTTTCCCTAATCAAATCAAGATCTTCATTAGAATTTAAAAATATTCGCTACGGTTTTGGTACCACTAATCTTTTTGGTGTTAAAGAGGGCCTATTACTTTCATTTCGTACTTGATTCCGAAACGGTACATCATTTAATCTACTATACGTTGGCAACGGAATTATTATCGGTTCTTTACTTTGAATTTCATCAATTTCGTTGAAAGATCGCATTTCAGGAACGATGTTTGTATCTCGAGTACCTTGCCTATTACTTTATTCGTTAACTCTGCGCGTATTGCCCCAATTAGTTTTAAATGGCTTTAGCCGGTTAATATGTACTACTACTGTTTTTGAACTGTTACAATCTTTAATCCGATAATTGACATCATTAAAAATTTTGATAATTCTGAAGGGACCTATCCACGGTCGTGCCAATTTCCGCGATAATCCGGGTTTAACTGCTATGTCTTTTAACAAAACCAAATCGCCTAATTTGAAAGTTCTTAATTTACTTCTACGATTGAAATACCTTGCCTGGTCGTGCGATACCTGGCGTAATTTCTCTCCCAATTCGCTAAAAACATTATTCATTCGAGCCATGAATTCGGAAGCATAATTTTCTGCATAATCGTATTTAATTTCTAAAGGTTTGGTAAATTCGTCCAGAGGTAATTCTATATCCCGACCGTACAACCGAAAATGGGGGGAATAACCAATACTACTATGAAAGAATGACCGATATGCAATGTGGCGTACTCCGTTTGGAGTTCGCGATTGGCTCCCAAAAGTAATAATGTTTCTCGGGCGCCACCTTTTTAAAGAAGTAAGGTCTTCTGTATCCTCGAGTAGCTTTTAGACAGTGGAGAAAAAAAATAATATGTCCAGGGTTTTAACGGGTTAATGATGAAAGGAATATAGAACGGTAAATTGAAATGCAGGTTTAAACAATATAAAAACAATCTTTATTGAAACCAAACTCAAAATCTTTAATAAACAGAAAAGAGGGGAAATTTGCTTTATTAAAAAAAAGTCGAAATTGTTTTAAAGTAAAATCGGGGGGTTTCTTATTTTATTAGCAGAGACTTTCTGATAATTAACAAGATTTGATTTTCTCAAAATAATTAAACCGGTATAGCAACGGTACAACAGTTTGCAATAGAAGAAAATTTTACTATAGGAATTCTCAACGTATAGCAAAATAGAAATAGATGCTGTAGGAATTCTCGCGCACAGCGGAAAGAAGATTTTGCTATAGGAATACCAACGTATAGCAAAGAGAAACAGATGCTGTAGGAATTCTCACGTACAGCGGAAAGAAGAGAGTCTTGCTATAGGAATACTCAACGTATAGCAAAGAGAAATAGACAAAATAAGAGAACTAAAAAAAGGCGAAGTCTCTACTAATAAGAAATAGCGTACTTACGAGAAATAAAATCTGTGCGATTCTAAACTAACTTTTCGGATTTCGGTCGCGCAGTGTCACGGCGTCAGAAAACTAATGGCGTATTCGATTGGTTGCACTCAGTTGCACTGGTGCGCACCAGTGCATAGCAGCGTGTTCTATTGGTTGTTTCGTTGTGTTCTATTACATTTTATTATTGTAGTTTATAAAACATTTTAAACGTCATCAAGCCTTAAACACACTTACAAGTGATGTTATGATTATGTTTGATTTCATCGCGTTCTGTTGAATTTGCCTTTTTTTGCACTAAGCTAGTGTGACATATGTCACATTTTGCACTCAACGAGTGCGCACCAGTGCACACTAGTTTTCCCAATCGAATTCGCCATAAGAGACTAAAATTGAAATTTTAGGGCCTTTTATAGGCGACGGGGTTGAAAACTCGTTCAAACCGAGTGGGAGACACCCTTTCCGCAGAAAATCATTACCAAATATGGTAAAAATGCAAATTACGAGACGTTCTAATTATTCTAGTGGCTTCAAACTTACAGACAATGGATTTTAGGCATATCTTTATCCTATGATGTTTTTTAAATGGTTAAAATCGGCTTATTAACGTTTAATTAATTATTAATTGCAAGTAATTAAAATCTTACATAGTTTATCGTTCGGCTCTGATCAAAATACTAAATTTCATAAGTTACAAGTTCTATCGAAAAATTAACATTTCAAAAGTTATACAAACTTAAAAGTAAAATACCACGTGCATTGATAAATTAATACTTAATGACTATTAATTAACAGCGAAATTATACAAAAGTGAAACACAAGTGTGAAGCATTAACATCTTTATAAATAGTAAACGTGTAAAAGTGCGGAAGACTTCAATAAACTAAGTTTTTGTCAAAATTCTACAATAATGAATTAATCAATATAACTTGTCAATGACTAACCAGCGGGATATGAAAATAGTTCAACATTTATTATGATTAGTTTATAACAAAATGTGATTAGATTTATATTTCGGACGGGTTTAATTCCGCAGTGACTAATTAAGATTAGTCAATTAACATACAAGATTTATTTATTCAAAATTAATTCTTCTGTTGGGTGGAAGAGCAAATCTTAAATTAAGGATACATTGCAAGTGTAATAATTTATGTGGACTTTATGTGGTCAAAGATTAAGGAAATTAATAATCGGCGTGGTAGAAGTCTATTTTTAGAACATTTTTATTTATTATCATTTATTTATGAAAAGGTTGGATTTTAACTTTCTTTACAGAAAGGAAACCAAGGGAAATGATAAACTGAAAAATCTGACTTTAATTAGTTAATTACGGATAATGAAATGAAATGGTAAAAGGGTGGTCTATGCAAGGGGTTTAATAATTTCGAAAATATAATAAAATTTTATCAGTAGTAGGTTTGGCTGCCTAATCGGCGGAACTTAAAAATAAAAATTCTATGGAAAATGAGGAAATTAAATAATTTTTGTAACTTCGTTACAGCAAGCATTACAAAAGGTAACCACTTGTCCCAATCGCGTTGGTTTTTCGATACATAGTGTGACAATATATCTTTTATTACTCGATGACTTCGTTCAATTAATCCATTACATTCCGGATGATAAGGCGTCGTTTGCATCTTTTCAATTCCTAAAATTTTACACGTTTCCTTCATAATGGCCGAAACAAAATTTGTACCCTGGTCTGTGAGAAGCTGTTTAGGGGTTCCGTGTCGACAAATAATTTGCGTTACAAAAGCTTTAGTTACCGTTTCCGCCTTTTGATCAGGTAAGGGAATCGCTTCTATGTATTTAGTAAAATAATCTTGAAACTTGAGGAGCCAACGTAACGGACGATGATCAGTCACGACCGTAAATTTTTGACCGTATAAATAACACCTAAACTGCTTAATTCCAAAGATAACTGCCAAACATTCCTTTTCAGTTGTACAATAATTGTTTTCCGCGTTTTTCAGACCTCGACTTGCAAATGCTATCGGTCTTTCGTACCCGTTTACTTCCTGGGTTAGAATAGCGCCTAATCCCGTGTCTGAAGCGTCAGTTGCCAAAATGAAAGGTTTACTAAAATCCGGAAAGGCCAATACACATTGCTCAGTTAGGGCGGTTTTCAAATTTTCAATTGCCTCTAATTCGTCTTTGCCGATTTTGAATATAACATCTTTACGCGTTAATTTAGTTAGGGGAGCAGCTAATTTAGAAAAATTATTTATGAACTTCCGATACCATCCAATCAATCCTAGAAAACCTCGACATTCCTTTACGTTTCTTGGAATCGGGTAATTTTTAATGACCGCTACTTTGTCCGGATCCGGCTGCATTCCTTCTGCCGATAAGATATGTCCTAAATATTTAACTTTTCCTACCAAAAATTGACATTTATCCGGTTTTAATTTTATATTGGCTTCTCGAAATGCCGCGAAAACTGATTCAATTTTTCCAAATGATCGTCAATTCCCGTACCGTTGAAAACTATTACGTCGTCCAAATAAGCCAAACAGTGTTTACCTAATAATCCCGATAAAGTATAGTTCATAAAACGTTGAAACGTCGCTGGCGCGTTAACTAATCCAAACATCATCCTATTACTTTCATAATGACCATACGTGGTTGAGAATGCCGTCTTTTCCCTATCGCGTTCATCAACTTCGATTTGGTGATACGCGGAAGACACGTCAAATACACTGAATAAATTAGCGCCTGATAAAACGTCTACTGTTTCTTGTAGATTTGGCAACGGATAATAATCGCGTTTCGTTACAGCGCTTAATCCTCGATAATAAATACAAACTCTTGGCTTAACTGTTCCGTCATCCACATGTCTATTAACGATTACAACCGGCGCGCTCCACGGGCTATCAGAAGTTTGAATTATATTTTTGCCTAACACTTCGTTTATCTTTTCCTGTAATAACTCTCGTTGATGAAACGGTACTCTATAAGGTCGTTTTGTGATCGGCGGTACGTCTTCCGTAATTATGCGATGTTTAATTTTATTTGTGCACGTAAATTTTCCGATACCGTCATCAAATATTTCCCGATACTTTATCAATAAATTTTCTAATTTTTGCTTATCTATCCCTTTTAAATGTCTCAAATCAAAACTATCGATAATCTTATTCATTTTATTTCTATTAAGTCCGGTTGCCATTACTTTTTCCCCTGTTATACTACCTGGATTGACATTTCTCTCAACTATCTTCCCGTTAAACGCACGTCCCAAATTCGTATTTTTCTCTATTCTCATTACTCGGTCCGATAAATTAGCGACGATAACACTTTCGGTTCGCCTCCCGCTCTTAAAAATCCTCGCGCGATCATAATTCCGTATGGTTTACTCAATTGATTTCCTTCTAATATTAAATCGCGTTTATTATCTTCTAACTCATCATTAGTAAATTTTACATTAACAAAACTTTCACAAAACGGTTTTATGCTATATGATTCTGACGCGAAAAAATCCCAATTATCCGGTCTATCACTAATTCGCTTGTTTATCTTTATCTTTTTCTTCACTTTTCTTCCGGTTACTCTAATTAATGCCTTTCTGATATCAAATTTCCCGAAATTTATAGGTTCGCGTAACTTATTAACAATTTTATCAATGTTTTCTCTTATCCCGGTAAAAACATTACTGATTGATTCACCTAAGATACCACTAATTGACATAATAAATATTCCTACTCTGATCCATAGATCTAGAAATTCCTCTTTGTTACGCTTTTCTATAACCTTTAGCGTTTCCTTAATGTTTTCATTATTAAACCTTTGCCTAAAACGATTATTAAAACCCTCCCTTTCATCTTCCGAGTCCTCGTCTGATTCGTTCCCGTATTAATTTACATGCACATCAACGTTAAACCACGGATTAACACAGCGTCGACATCCCCGACAAGATTTGGTCGAGGTGCAAACATCGTTTTCCTCTCTGATGGTCACGTTACTACATAATTGAATACAATCAATAAAATCTTTATCTTCGTTTATTTCCGTCAAATCTATAGTTCCAATTTTACAATCATTTCTCCTAATTTCTTTTAACTCGTAATCAATAACTATTTCAAATTTATTTAAGAAATCACGGCCTAACAACCCGTCTCCATACAGTTGCAACGTATCATCGATTACGAAACAAGTAATTTCGCCTAACGCTTTTCCGTTTAATAATTTAAAAGGTACTTCTACCGTTCCTAATAAGTTCATCGCATGACCAGTAATCCCTGTTATCGAAATTCCATCCTCTACGTGTTCTAATAAATTATTTTCTACGCAATAATTTTTAACTAACGAAACGGCTGAACCTGTATCTACCATTAAAATTCTTCCCACGTTATTTATTAACATCATTACGCTTAAAGGTTTAGTTACTTTATCCTCATATAACATTGGTACATAAAATTTTTGTGAACCGGAATTATTTTGTGGTTTGGCCCCTATACGTTCTCCTTTCTCGATGCCCTTGGAGTCGACGTTCCCACGGGTCGGGCGGCACCCGCGGGTGTTATCGCGTTTAAATGAGCGGTCTGTTGATAGTTTGTGCGCGTATAATTTCTATAGCTGTTTACAGAATTTTGATTACCGTCGTCGGAATTTTGACTGAATAGAGGGTGCCTTTGTTCTACCCGGTTTATGCGTTCGAGCCTGCGATCTGCCGAATAAGTGTTTAGTCTTGGACTACTTTGTGGAGCATTATCAGGCCTTTGCGATGAAATCAACGATTGTTTATTCTTTTGAAAAGGTTCGGTGTTTATATTAAGCCTGCGATTAGCGGTACAGCCCCGACTAAAATGTCCCGCTTTCCCACAAGTGTAACAATTAAAATTTTGTTGCGCAATTTCCGGAATTCTATCGACTGGTTTGTTATTAAAATTTTGTCCGCGCTAAGTCCGCGGCTCTGTCTAATGTTAGATTTTGTTCCCGCATTAGCGTGACCCCTACATTTTGTGCTAATTCGCGCCTGATTCCGTTTTTAAATTGATTTAAGACCATAGCATTCACTACGTCTTTTACACCTGCTTCACCGTTTCCAGATTCTCGACCGTGCTCTACAATTATATCCGCCGCAATTAATTTTAAGCGTGTTACGTACTCTGCTGCTGATTCTGTTTGCCCTTGGTACGATCTAAGTAGCTTACTGTATGCTTCTCCCGGTACTTTTTTAACATCAAACCGATTAACAAATTTTTCCCTAAACGCCGCGTACGTGATATCTGTCGATTGTAATGCCGGTTCCCCGCGGTAAAATCTATACGCTTCTCCTGACAAGCGGTATTTTATAATTCGCAGGGTTTTCTTCTCGCTCCACCCATCGAGCACCGCGCGTTGCTCAATCCGATCGAAATAAACCTTTACGTTTTCGCGACCTGAAAACGGCTGTACCGAGTTGGCGATCATCCCCAACGAGATGGGGTGACCGCGACGCTCCTAGGTTCTTCTCCTGAGCCGGTAACTACGGGGTTATCACTACCGTTAGGCATCGCATCAACTAGTACTCTCAACAACAATAACTCAAATTTTGAAAAATAAATTTAGCTTCACTCTCAACTTTCCCTTACTTTTGCAAAACCCCACACCTGACACCAATTTGCCGCGACCCAATGGGGAGGGCTGTTGACGGCGAGCGGCTACTATCTAATCGCGAATTCGATTGGTTGCACTGGTGCGCACCAGTGCATAACAGCGTGTTCTATTGGTTGTTTCGTTGTATTCTATTACATTTTATTATTGTAGTGTATAAAACATTTTAAACATCATCAAGCCTTGAACACACTTACAAGTGATGTTATGATTACGTTTGATTTCATCGCGTTCTGTTGAATTTGCCCTTTTTTGCACTCAACTAGTGCGCACCAGTGCACACTAGTTCTGCCAATCGAATACGCCATAAGACAATGCCTAACACTGTCGATAGGAAATATAAAAAGAAACGTACTTGCATTGAAAATGAAGCTATGGGATTGGCAATGACTGAGTTATATAAACAGTCCGATGAGTTTGACGTATTTGGAGAATATGTTGCTTCTGAATTGAGAGCTTTGCGATCTGACTATAATATCATCAGTTCAGTCTACACATTCACAATCATCAACCTATTCTGCATCACCACCTTCAAATCATCTAAAACAGTCACATTTCCAAGCATCAGATGTACTACCCACTCTTCATTCAACACCTTCACTTACTAACACAAACTTTTCTAGTTGTCATTTTGAACACTTACGTAAGTAAATAAAGTTTTTAACACAGTAATAATGTAGTTATTTAATAACATCTTGTTTTAGAACGTCATTCAGACTTTTCTACCAGTCAGTCATATTCACAAATATCAAATGTTGTTTCAGGGTAGTTCAACTCAGCGGGAAAAGTGAAATAAAAAAAAAGGTACATATGCCGACACACTGCTGGCGCTGATGTGCTAATTTTGAAAGGTTACAGAAATTTACAGAAGATGTTTCCATGACAGTTTGATTTGTTCAAATAAATCTACGTCATTTCCTGCTTACGGTTACTATTTACTTGTTTATTAAAAAAAATTTAACACAAATGCCAAAAAGTGTAGAATAAAATCTAGTATTTTTCTAATTAATCCTGTAATCGGTAAGGTAACTAACTTAAAAATTTTGAATTTCGGCATTACAACGTTTGTTAAAGTTGATGAAGTCTAAAGAAATTAACTATGAACCAATTCAGTCCTGCTCAGCTGAAACCTCCCAATCTTCTCAAATCCAGTACTCCGCTAAGCTTTGTCATTCTGCATTATCTAAGTATTTATTGGTTACTTTTGTTAACAAAAAAATTATAAAGATTAGGTTTTGACTAGGTGGCTCAGTTCAGAAACCATCAATTGGCAACTTATTCTAAGATTCTGTTGACTATGGACAAGTGAAAACAACAAATTTTGCCAAATATGCACCCTTCCAAGAACAAAGGACTGCCAAAAAGTTTGTAAATTACAAAACTTTTCAAAGAAATAATTGAGAAGGCAACAACCAAGAGGCTATTAATTACCTGATTGGGCAAAGACATCTACCGAAAATATACCAAGTATCTGGTTATTAAAGGAATAAGGAATAACTTGTTTACCAAAAATTATTATCTATACTTGTATTAATTACGTAAATGAAAATTAAAAGTATTTAACGTATTTTAAAACCGTTTTTTGGCATTACTATTTTCCGTACAATAATAAGTGTGCTATAGTAACTTATTGTTGTATAGGTGAAATAAAGTATAAATTAAAAAAAAGAATTTTATTTCGAATTTCGCGGATTCAGAAGTAGTTTTGGGTATTCCGGTAGGGAGCACTTTCGAAAAAATCATATTAGCGCCATCAGTGTGTCGGCATATGAACGCGCAAGCCGATTTCACTGATCTAGTGAGAGTTGACCTTCTATGTATATTGTTTTTTCTGTGTTACTTCCATTATTCATCCGTCACCTCAATGCAGCAATAAGAATCCTCCTAGTTCACAAAATTTACAGGATTTAGGTAAGTAATCAAAATTTTTAGCACTTACTTTAAAAAAAATCTTTTTTTAAAACATCATTCAGAGCCTTGCAGCACTAAGGAATTATGTTTGAAACGGTACATACAGGATTTCGAAACAGATACATGAGTGAATGATATGAATCACCTGGAAGCAAAGAATAAACGATTTGTGTTCAAAACCAAGAGTTATTTTTTAGGTTTGTTATTTACTTATCTTGTTTTGTTCAAATAAAAGTTCTATTAAAAATGCGTTTATATAGTATTCTAATTTTAAACCTTACCTGTGGCTAAAAACTCAATGTCAGAGCCAATCCTTCTTTTGGCTTGATGGATTCCCGCATGTTTGAATCTAATTTTGCTATTTTATCCGAAATTAATTTGAAGTAAAAAGTTAAAGTCGGTTTCTTAATTCATTTAAGAGAGTTGCATCAGCACCAAGAACAGGCCTTCTGTTTACCCATTTTTTGACCCATATTCTTTTTCTCGTCTTTTCTCTCCGACGTTTTCGTGAAATAGCAATGAGAACAGCAGCGGCCGCAGCGCTCTTTCTGCGGCGAGACATCTTTTAACACTAGAATATACTATATCGTGCACATACGCTCATGTAATCACTTACTGACCCTAGCGTACTTGCGGAAAATTTTCACACTATGTAAACGTGCTTGCAAGCACTTGCAGCAAGTTTTCTTTATAGAGCGCTTGCTGAAATAACTTGCACACAAAATTTGCTTAGATGTAAACACTAGCGCAAGTTACTCTCAGAAGTACTATCGCAAGTTACTATTCCGTATAAATGACGCTTAACACTGTGTATATGGAACAGCCAGATGGAGTTAAAATACCAGAAAATAAAGTGTTGTTACTGAAACGATCATTATATGGACTAAAGAAATCACCTAGATGTTGGAATGAAAGATTTAATAAACTAATGATGAAGTAGGGATTTATCAGATCGTTAAATGATTATTGTTTATATGTAAAGGTGGATAAAAAGGAAAAGTTATTGTTAGGTATTGGTCTGTGACTAACAGTATTATTTGAGCAAGAGCGTGTGTATGGCTTGTGTTTCACAACTAATAATTGTAGTAAATTAATAGTTAAGTGTTGTGTAGTTGTGTATAAAAACAATAATAGATTTAGGTTAATTGCGCGAAACAGGTAAATAAAAGTAGGATGTAAATTAAATTACTTCTCTGAATGCGACGTTAACTTTTCAGAATGGGTTCCCATAAAAATGATGAACTGCAACTGGAAACGTTTATAAGTAGGTAATTTTACATTAGACAATACAACAGTCGAGCTAGATTGTGATGACAATCAAACCAACGATGAAGTGAATCATTTGTAAGAACAGACGGATTGCTTAGACAGTGAACAAGATATTTCAGCTACTGACGAGGATCTATATAACCCACTGACGTCGAACACTTCCTATTATGTATGTAAAAACCAAGTTACAAATAGAAAAAAGTACCACTTAAACAGGAAAGGAGTATACCTGAAAGTTTAGTTAAACATTTTCCTAACTGCACAGGTTGGCCAAATTTGGCGTGAACACCAACCCTCTATACCCTTTTGTTTTTGAGTTACAGCCAAAAAGTCAACTTTTGTGGGTTTCAAAAAATGCTCGTATTTTGTTTATTTTAGAAATCAGGGAAAAGGGGTTGGTACAACCCCTTTTCTTAATTTGTGAAGAAGAAAAAAGTGTTCTTAAGGCACTTTTTTAAGTAAAATATATTTGCACTGAAAAATTTTAAACATAGTTGATAATTTTTAACATACAACACAAAGTTGTATTTTTTAAATACAAACCACACTATATTATGATACTCCTATTTTTGAAGACAGAATATTTTCAGTTTTCCAATGATGTATCGCACGTATGATGTATTTATAGAAAATAAGCGTTATTTTTCAAAAATTTTGTGTTACTCTTGTTCGCAGGCGAATAACGACTGCAAAGACTACCTTGTTACCATAGCAACGTGTACTTTTCATTCTACTAAACAGAAATATCTCTTCAGTGGAAGCTCAGCCACTTCTATTTATTTCAATGCACATATTAAATACACTTAATAATGTGGCAGAGTGATGTAATTTAGGTATCCAAAATAATGAAGAACACTTTGAAAATTTGTTGTAATTTTATCCATAGTTAAATTATTGTTTAATTGTGTGATTATTTCTTTTTTCCATCGTGTTTAAATATGTGTGATATTCGCACTTGACGATGGACATGAATAAAGCTAATATTGTGCTTTGACCGGTTTCGAAATTATTTTATTTCATCCTCAGAAAGCGCTTCCTGAATACAAAAACGCAAAAATAACAAATGAGCTTAAAATCTTACTTAAAAAATTAATTGTACAAAAACCTTATAGTTATCAAAAACATGTTAAAAATTTTGTTAAAAATGCACTTACGTCATATCTGTATTACAGAAAAACTAATAACAAACATTTATAAAAAATAATTAAGTTGGAAAAATAAAAATATAGATGAATACCTCTCCAACTTCGAACTCTTACAACGTTTTAACTGTGAAGATATTTATAGAGGTTATGTCAAACAGGAATCTGTATATTGATCCACACATGAAAATATACATATTCCTGGTTGACATAACCTCTATAAATATCCCGCGCAATACTTTTGGTACACCTGTATATAAGTTGCAATATTTTAAAAATCTGTAATACCATTACAGCTATAATCCAAAAAAGGAAAAGGTCAATATTGCCAATAATAAACAAGTTATGGAGCTTTTTCGGACCGTTGGGACACCCGGTATATACAGGTGTCTCTGAAATGCGTGTATAACGTAAGACCTCAGATTCCTTGGCTAGAAACAGGTCGATTTAAGTTAACTTATCTATATCCAAAGTTACTTCGTTTTGCAGCTAGAGGGTTTTAAAAATAATATTTTCCGTGATTTTCTCTCAAATTACTTGAAAATCTTCATTAGACTTGCTATTATATTTTGTAAATTATAAACAAGAATACACATTATGTAATAGAAGAGTATATATTTTGAATTGTCTTTGTTAAAGCAGGGATTGCTGTTGTGACATTTTAAGTTACATAACTTTCCACTATTACGACATTTACACTTTTTGGTTTTGTATTTCTGATTACAAAAACATCTATGTTAGCCTTGACCCCTTACAGACGAAAATTTCCTTACACACTCGCGCAATGAAATTTCCACATATTCTGGCACTTCATCTATTGCAACCATAGACACCTTGCAAATTGTGAACTAATTTCTAGAGTATATTTGCTCCAATTTTCCTTCCTTTGTTTCGATGGAGTAATTACTATCTTCCACTAAAAAAATCGTTACATATATAAAAAATATACTTATGTATATTCTGAAGCAATTCTGTGAAATATTGACCAGCTAAAATAACTCTTAAGACGTTCCGCAAATCGCCTTTTGCTCTATCGACGTCTGGTATTGGAATTCTTACTGTTTCGCCAAGTTTTCCCACCGGATGTTTCGCCAATGACAAAGATTTTACCCGATTTGCTTGAATCTTTAAATTAGTTACTACCATTTTCGTTTTATCCTGATTAAATGTTGTCTGTGATGTGTATCATCTGCAATATTCTCGTCTGCTTCAATAGCTAAAATGTGTTGGGACGGCATATCAGTAGTGTTTTTAGTTTGAGTTTCATCTTCTTTGAACTCAACCTGTGATAAACAAGAAAATATTGATGTGATAAAACAAGAAATGTGTAAACAAAAGGATTACCGCATTTCCTTCTACCCTCTTCTTGATCTCTAATAATTGGTGCTTGGTCATCGTTTCCTTGTACATTACTTTCCGTTATTGTAGATCTCTGGTTAATATCACTTATGATCTCCGCTAATTCTTCTTCTGTGTTAATTTTAGATATAACGACTGTTGCAAGAGAAGTTGTTTTCAAGCCTATTCTAGCATCGGTACCAAACATTGATTCGTACGGACTGCACTTTATTCCTTCATGGTAGCCCCTGTTTTTCATCATTTGAATGAACTTTAAACCTTCGCCCCACTTATTGGTCTTATTTTGCAGAATCCACGTACCTAGCATATTCTCTATATCCTTATTTGCCCTTTCTACCGGACCTTGGCTTTGTGAGTGTCTGGGTTTTTCGTGAACTATTTTCAATTCATCCCACATATCAGCTAATTCTTCTATAATTCTTGTGACGTAGTTACAAGAATTGTTTAGTTTTCCTTTTCTCAGAATTTCACCAATTCTACAGCTGATAAATTTTATCAATTTTCCCAGATTATTAAACCCCCGGCATAGACTACCCCTTCATCAATTCATTTTAGTATTACTAATTACTTAATTAAGGTTACTTTATTCATTTTATCATTCTCTTTGGTTTCCTTTCTTTTGATAAAGAAAGTTAAAATCGGACCGTTTCTTAAATGAATAAGTGTAAATAAAAATGTTCTATAAATAGATTTCTACCACGCCGTTTATTAATTTTCTTAATTTTTACACGGATGAAGTCGACACAAATTATTAAACTTGTTATGAATTCCCAATTTGAAAACTGCTCTTCCGCCCAACACAAAGACTACAACTGAAAAACTAAGTTTTACATATTAATTAACTGATCTTAATTAATCACTGCGGAATTAAACCCGATCGGAATATGTATCTATGTATACGTCGCTGAGAATCTGGGGAAATAAAAGTTGAACTATTTTTATGTCTCGTTGAATATCTGTTAGCAAGTTATTTTAATCAATCTGTAATTATCAAATATTTAAAAAAGACTTAATTCATTTAGGTCATTCGCACTTTTAGACGTTTACTGTTAATTAATTGTAGTAATTCGGGAATTACTGTGGGTTTAGGAAAACTACCATTCACATTAGGGGTTTGAGTTATGTAACGTGTTTGGTAGAAAATCACTTCTGTCATTTACGACGTCCGGTAGAAACACCTAAACTTGAGGAATTTTTAGGGAAGTTATGTGTCCTCAACTTTATGGGTTTTCGCGGAAGAAAATAACCGTTGAAAAATTAGGGGTTTTGGTTCACGTAATCATTGATGGTCCGACAGTCTGGGAATTACGTGAGGATTTTCGCAATTAGCTGGTTTGGCGGGGGTTTTTGGTAGGCCCGTGGCCCAAGTGTCGACGCAAGGTGCGTTAGGGATTGGTTAATTACACAGGCCGACAAAATTTTATGAAAGGTGAGACCCATAGATCAAATAGCACTTCATTCCCATTTCTTCGTTATATGCTCCAACATTTTCCGGGAAATAGTCCAAATGGGAATGTAGAATGTAATTTCTGATCTCTTTTTCTATATACCGTTACTTTTGTTCCAGGCAAAAGTAGATTCCTTTCATTCAGTCTTCAAGCGCAAAGTTCCGCCTTGTCATTAAGAAGATTGAAATCGCAAATGAAGTCATCTAATTCACCTTGATCAAAGCGCATAGGACCTTCATCACTAGAAGTATCTTCAAAATCAATACTATTCTATTCTTCATCAACTTCATCATTTGGTTCAAATGTAGTAGATTAAGAAACTGCGTCGTCAATTTTATGTATTTCATATTTAGCTGGTGTTACACTTTGAACGTTAGGGTAAATAAGAAATTTTTTAGTTTTGTTGTTAAAACCATCTATATCGCGCAAGCAATAGTAACAATTTCTATCGTGATCCTTGATACAAACTGAGGGAGGCTTACCCATGGCTTGTCCAAATTTTTCATATTCATCTTAAAACATTTTACATATTGGGTTTTTATCTAATCGGTAATAGATCTACGCTCATTTTTTGTGTCATAACCTCCACAAATATAACAAAATTTATTAACTTTTTCACACAGTAGCTTCTAGAAGATATCGTTGCCTGCAAATTAGCGAAACTCTACGGATTACGCACTCTGAATTAATGAGATGTCTGTAATCTCATAGAATGAGATTACGGACCTACTCTATCGACAACTATTGTTGCTTAGCATCCTATAGGTTGATGATAGCGCAAAAAGTGATGTTATCGAAATTATGTTTCTTCAAGAAGAAATAAAAGTATTCGAAAAATTCAAAATACATTTTAAAAGGGAACAGTGGTATTTTCAGGTGCCGCATAGAATTTTGTGAACAGAAATTTATTCGCTGTATTATTTCATCTAGAATATGTTTAAAAACCGAGCTTTTCGCATATTTAGGTTAGAGTATTTCAAAAACCTAACGTTATGGAGCAATTCTGAAACCAAATTTGAATTGAGCGCGCCCGAAACTATTAGGAAACTATTGTCTGATTTATGGGTCTCAAAAATGTTGGCTAGTGTTATTATTGTAAAAACGCCCGCCCAAATCTTGTGGATTGGCCTCCTGCGAGGGTTGTCCAGACGTTAGCTACGCCCTAGTAACTCAGAATTACCACATCCTAGCACCGAGGTTACTTGCGAGAGAACTTTTTATTTTTGTCAATCTCAATCAGAATCTCATACGAGAATCTCAATCGGACTCTCAATCCGAATCTCTCTACGTCCTTGACACGAGCTTTGAATCTTAGTATTCAACATAGAATCTTAGTATTCGTTTACTTCGGTGCATTCCAACTTCAGGACTTTGGAGATAAACTGCGACGCATGTTATTTTGGTGTGGTGTGTTCGTTGTGTGGTGTTGGATCTTCACGAGAGTTCTAGAAGGCACCAGGGGAATCGAGATCGACGATCAGAATTACTGCAGCAATCACCCGCAAGTCTGTTTGCCAAAATCTCGTGATCACCTGGTTAGGGACCATCTGTGTATTAGGTATTAGATATTAGATAAAGATCGGGATTCCTAGTCTATTCTAAGTCTCTCTAAAGTAACGTCGGTTCAGTTAATGTTAGGGTCATTTTTTGTTGTAACTAATCGAAGATTTTTATATTACTTTGTAAATATAGTTTAATTGTTGTTTCACACTTGAGTTTCATTTCCCTTTTTCTACTAGAGCCTTAGTGCAAGAATTCACGGTTCTGAAGTAGTAACCGCGCGCTTTTTAGGGCAATTAATAATTTATTAGCCCAAAAATAACTGCTTCTGGTGGCAGCAGGTATATCAATAAAGAAATAATCCGGTCACTCTTTTAATTAGAGACCCGCACCACATAATAGTCGTTAATCAGTAATTTGTCAAAGCACGTGGTGTTCTATCTTTAAGTCTGTATAACTTTTGAAATACTAATTTTCCGGCAAATATCGTAACTTATAAATGTTCATATTTTGATCTAGACTAAATGATAAACTATGTAAAATTTAAATTACTTGTAATTAATAGTTAATTAAGTCTTAATAAGCTGATTTTAACCATTCAAACATCATCATCGAGTAAAGTTATATCTGGAATTCGTTTTCCGCAAGTTTGAAGTCGTTAGAATAATTAGAACATGTTGTAATTTAAGTTATTATCAATTTTTGTTAAATTTTTGCTATAGAAGAGGTATCTCCCTCCTTATCAATTGAAGTTTTAGGCCCAATCGCCCACATAAACCCCCGAGATTCTTAATTTTCCGAAAGCCGTCACGCTGCTTGTAAGTGGACCTGATTTGTTAGTAGAGACTTTATCGTTATTTTGCTGAACGTAGTTAAATAACAATATCTTTTCTTCGTTGCTTAGGGAGAATTTCCGGCAACAATCTCTTTTCACCGTTGCTTAGGGAGACTTTCCGGCAACAGCTTGCGTTATCTCTGGTATTTTGGGACAATCTTTCTGCGTTATTATTATATTGCGCAAAATCCCACACCACACGTTCAAACTCCAAACTCTTTGGTTATCAATCTCAATCATCCAATGTGGATTGACTCGAGACCAAGAATGGTCATTGTGGATTTCAACTGCCCGTTACTTTTAAATGTTGCGTCATCTGACTAAAGGATCTTTTGATGAAAAACTTCATCTTTGCCTAATAACCAATTACAAATTTCTAAGCAACTATTGTAATCTTAAGGCCGTAACTCTTGACAAAGGCTCACACGGAACGCAAAAAATTTATTTTGTTTTAAAATCCTTTGTATCGAACTCCTACTTAAATTGAATTCCCTTGCCAAATTTCGAATGGACAAGTGGGAGTTTAATTGTACAGCAGTTACCACCTCTACTGCTGTATTATCCTGCAGCATCCTTCTAATTCTTCGTCTTATGTTATGATGCGGAAGATTCTTTAACTCGACAAGCAAGACGGCGGAAAACATTATGACTTTGTTTTCTTCGGCAGGGAAAACGCACAGCATAAAGTCTTAGTGCAGCTGGATAATGTTGTTCGCATTCGCCTAATACCATCAACATATCGAACGATTCTTGATAAGTGAAAGGCATTTTAAAAATCGTTAACAATTATTTTTATGTAAATTGCTGTGCCGTGGTGATCGTGAAAATTGTGGTTTTATTTTATATTAAAACACTTGCGTCGCTTTTTATTTAAACTTATATTAACAGCTACTAACACTTTGTTACACAGCGTTACTAAAACTAACTTACAACTACTCTGAACTTCTCGTTTTCTAGTCATGACACCATCAAGACGACAAGTTTGTCTTGTTGGTTGTCGCCCTTATGATATTTTCGTTTAAATCTCTCTACAACTCTCCCCCGTAAACAAAATAGAAGTATTATTATTTAAACATTAGTTACAATACTTTTTCTAAAAGATTCAAATTTAACCCTGTTTAGCGGTTTTGTGAGTATATAACTTACATTTGCTTCACTATTACACCAGTTTATATTTATTTGTTTATGTTTAACAATATCTCTTATATAGTGATATCTTACATCTATATGTTTACTTCGCTTATTCGCAATTCCCCCTTTAATTATATTGATAGCACTTTTATTGTCCATGTTTAAGTTTTGTCCTTGTTATTTCCACAATTATTTCCTGTAAATACACGATTTCCTTGCAACAATCTGACGCTTCAATGGACTCTGCTTCGGTTGTTGATAAAGCAACAATTGGCTGTTTCCTGGCGCACCAGCTTATGGGTCTTTCATTTAACAAGATGACGTATCCAGTAGTACTTTTTCTCGTATCCACACAATTTGCATAGTCTGCATCACTAAAAACTTTTAGTTCTAAATTTTTTAAACCCGTATCTATATTGTATCCTATTCCCAGATTTCTGTTTTTGTATAAATAATCACTCTTTTTACATTATTTATGTCGCTATTTGTTACCTTGTTTACAGCCGGCCCAATCCATCTTGGCCGATGAAGGTCGCGAAAAATGCTCAGACGAAGGAGTGCGACAGTAAATCGTTGAAGAAAGATGGGTATATTCGTTAGATAGGAGCGGCAAGTATAGAGCGCGGCAAAAGTTGACCTGTACAAAAATACGTACCTCGTGCACCATCCATTGCCTGTTCAACAATGGGGTATTACGGGGGTTTGGGAAATGGGTGTATTTTTTCAAAGCACGCCGAATGCTGAACAATGACATGCAATAAAAAACTCAAATTGGTTCTAACAAAAATTTTAAACAGGTAAATTTTTAATAAAATAATATTACACACAAAATATAACAGTATCACATATCAAAAATTCTTACAAAACAATGTTTCATAGTTTTGTCTTCATTTTGGATTAAATTATTGAAATTGAAAACTCAAAAATCAAACATATTTTAAACTGCAAATAGTACAATATCTGCTAAAACTATTAACAAAAATAATAAATAAATAAGAACTTTATTTTTCACTTTACTTTCCGCCATCTCGAATTTAAATATTATCTCACGCACTTATACACAAACTTTTGCTTTGATCTGTACACGATCAGTACCCTGTTGAGTATACTACGCAAATGAGCTCTTTAAGAACCTCCCACCTTTTGTCACTATGCAGATGACCTCGGTAGGCCAAGATGAATTGGGCCGGCTGTACGTATCTACTTATAAAATTTACCGCGAAACTGATATCTGGCCGCGTTTTATTGGATAAATACAGGGTGTTTAAAAAATACGTTCGAATATTTGGCCCACTTATAGATCTCATCAGTACAAACAAAAAAGTCAAAATAAACATAAGTCCAAAAATCAGCCGTTTCCTAATTACAGCCTGTTTTTCAAATTAAAATAATTTACACTCAAATATCAGTATAAATACATTTTAATTATTACAAATTAATGATTCTTAAAGAAGATGTTCAAAATGTCCTCCTTCCATTTGTATACACATTTCACATCTCCGTAAAAGTGAACGCCGCACTCTCTCAAAGAGTCCCGGATTTATACGAACAGTCTGGCAGGCATGTTCAATTCGTTCTCGCAACTCATCTAAATTATTCACAGGACTTGAATAAACTAATGTCTTTAAATACCCCCAAATGCAAAAATCGAGTGGAGTGAGGTCGGGAGATCTAGGGGGCCATGCAATTGGACCTCCTGGCCCTATCCACCTGCCATTGTAATTTTCGTTTAGATAATTTCTGACCAAGACTCCGTAATGCGCAGGAGCTCCATCGTGCATCAACCACATATTAATTCTGTGGTTGAGGGGCACATCTTCTAACAGCAGTGGTAATGTATTCCGCAAAAAGTCAAGGTACAATTGACTAGTCAAACGGTTAGGCAGGAAACAAGGTCCTATCAGATGGTCTCCCAACACACCAAGCCAAACGTTGATTGCAAATCGGTGTTGATGATTCGATTCAACAACGGCATGCGGATTTTCGTCGGCCCAAACATGGCTATTATGAAAATTAAAAATGCCATTTCTCGTGAAACCAGCTTCGTCTGTAAATAAAATTTTCGTAACAAAATTTGGGTTCTCCGCGACTTTTGTCAACATGCTTCGACAAAACACCAGTCGTGCGGCATAATCAGGCACAGCTAGAGCCTGTACCTTTTGAATATGGTATGGGTGCAATTGCTGCTCCCGTAAAATTCTCCAAATTAGGGAAAAATTAATATTTGTTTCAGTAGAGAGTCTTCTAGTACTAGTACCAGGATTTTCTTCAATTCGTCTTAAAATGTTAAGTTCTGCGTCGGGAGTACAAACTGATCTAGGCCGACCACCATCACCGTTCCTTGATTTAAACGATCCAACTTCGGATAAACGTTGATGTAAATTTGTAAAAAGTTTGTCACACGGAAGTACCCGGTTTGGGAATGCTTCGGCATAAAGGCGACGTGCCTCACAAGCATTTCCATCGGCTTTGCCATACATAAAATGCATGTCTGCCATTTCTGCGTTGGTATAAGGCATATTCGAAAATTTCAACAATGGGTTACAGCAACAACTACTTCAATAAACACTGACAATAACGGACACACAATAATTACAACAAATGTGGCAACTACACTAACAAAAACGAATAAACTTTGTTTTGTTATTTCCATGGATGACTTCATAAATACGCGAATCACTCCTACTGAGTGTAAATTATTTTAATTTGAAAAACAGGCTGTAATTAGGAAACGGCTGATTTTTGGACTTATGTTTATTTTGACTTTTTTGTTTGTACTGATGAGATCTATAAGTGGGCCAAATATTCGAACGTATTTTTTAAACACCCTGTATAACAAGCTTCCTACTGCCTCTTGATATGGGAAGTTTTTCCTCGGTGTCTTGTCACTTCTATTAAAGTCACTTAAGCTTAAAGGTATATAAGTTGGTTTTGCATCATTCATTTTAAACTGTTATTAGGTTTTCAATTTTTTTACTTTGTTAAATTTTTAATTTGGTGTCTGTAATTTTTATATTTTGTCCAAGAAAATTGTCTGGTTTTTCCCAAGTTTTTAGTACGAAATCATTACTTAGTTTATCTGTTATTTCTTTTATTTTACTTTTTGAGTTCGAAATGATTAATCCGTCGTCGACATATATTGCTAAAATAATCGAACTATCGCTGTTTTTAAATATGCATTTTTTTGTTTTTAATTGATATAGTCCTATTTCCTTAATTTTCTCTGTGAATTTTTTGTTCCATTTTATTGGCGCTTGTCGTAACCCGCATAATGCTTTTTTCAGCTTGCAAATTTTCCCTTCTTCTTTATTATATCTGTCGCGACCCAATGGGGAGGGCTGTTGACGGTTAGCGGCTACCGCCAACAACGACAATTAAAAATAGTAGGGTCTGCAAAAGGCGTTAGCGTCGAGCTGAACCCCAACAACGCCAAGGGACAGTTGAGTAATGAAAGATTAAGAAACTTACTTACCTGCCTTATCTGTGTAAATATTTCAATGAGTTTTAGGTTTCTTTAAGAATAAGGCAGGGATTCTTTAAATATAATATTTAATGAAACAAACTAAAATTCAGTTACAAAAACAAACAAAGAAGAATAAACAGACAATTAAAACAGAACTTAACTCTAGTTGATGCGTTGATTACGAACGGTTGGTTATACAAACACTTAAACAGACTTACCCCAAAATCTATGGGTCGACATGATATAATCCAAATGAACTAAATTAAGGTTGTTGAATTTACCGTGGACCGGGACCGATCGCGCCAAATAAGTTTATACACAAATAACCGCGAAAATGACACTAGAATTTCGAGTAACTCGCGACGATATTAAGATACGTACTCAAACGGTTAACCAAGAACTTTCGGACGAAAAGCAATTCACGAAGAACCGATAAAAAAACAAAGACTGGTTTAAAACGAAAAAGCGATGAAATCTAGACAAACCCTTGACGGACTCCCGAACTCTAAGACGAACTTCTAAGACGACGAGACTCAAGACGACGAAATAAACTCCGAACTCCCTTAATTTTGCTCTGCAAGGACTTAAATACCCGTTGCCGGTCCACTGCGCATTATTATAAACAAACTTATCCCCCTACTAGGCGCGAAACCTTCCTTCCTTAAGAGTGGGAGCTCATACATTGTTTCAATGAATTTAATTAATTTATCATGCTTTTTATTATTACCTTTGCGGTTCGCAACATATCATTCTGGTATTCGCATGTAAATGTTTTCTTCTAATTCTCCATATAAGAAAGCTGTTTTTGTATCGAATTTCGCTATGTGACTGCTTGTTGCTGCCGCAATCGCTAAAATTGTTCTTGTAGCACTAGGGCTTCGGTTTATTTTCACTATTTATAGCTTCTTCATAAGTTAAGTAGACATAATCTCTAAATTTAGTTGGTGGTCGTCTTGATCTTTGTGGTCGTTCGTTTGCTTTTTCCTGTTGTTTTGATTTTTCTAATTCATGTTCATTTGTCTCATTTTCTTCTTCAGTTTCATTTTCTTCTTCATCTTCTTCTTTAACTTCCTCTCCTTATTTGTTATTTATCTCCTCACTTTCTATCTCGTTTATTTCTTCTTCATCTTCTCTTCCTTTGTCGTCCATGTCTTCAGTTAATATTTTTAATTTTTTATTTTCGAAACCTACATCCCTCGAAATTATTATTTTTCTTTTCTCTTCTTCGTAAAAACGAAGTCCGTTAGACGAATATCCCACGAACAACATCCTTTTGCTTCTTTCGTCCAGTTTTTTTAGTTGACCAAGTATTTTCACGTGTGTACATCCCAAAAATTTGTAAATATTTTATATTAGGTTTATGTCCGTTCCATAATTCAAATGGTGTTTTTCTTGTTGTTGTTATTGGCGTTCTGTTTAATAAATATGCGCTGACTCGTACTGCTTCTCCCCAAAATTTTTTCTCTAGTTTTGAATCGTAGATTAATTCTCTCGCTCTTTCCATGATGGTTCTGTTTAGTCTTTCAGTTTTTCCATTTAATTGTGGGATATATGGTATCGTAAAATCAGTGGTTATTTCTCTTTTCTTGCACCATGTCTGAATGTTATTATTTGCGTATTCCTTACCGTAGTCACTTCTTATTGTTTTTTACTTTCCGTTCGAACTTTGTTTCACTCCTCATTACGAATTCCTTTAAGATTTCCGCCACTTCGTGTTTTGTTTTTATGGGATATACCTCAACGTGATGAGAGTAATCATCCAAGAAGGTAACGAAATATTTCATGTCGTCCCACGTTGCCGGCTCTATTGGTCCACAAACGTCTGTATGTATGATTTCAAGCGGTCTTTTTGCTCTTGTTCGTTCTTCTCCAAAGGATTTTCCGCTTAGTTTTGCTTTTGCACAAACCTCGCAACTTACATTTTTCATTTCCTGTAGTGTTTTTTTTTTATTTTCCACCCTTCAGTCGTATCAGTTATTTTCTTAAGGATTTCGTAACTTGGATGTTCCAACTTCCTGTGCAGGTTTATCGATTCTTCTCGTTCTGTTACCATGACGTATTTTCCGTTCTTGTTTTCTTCTTCTAGATTTACTATGTAAAGTCCATTTTTGTTTTTGTTTCCCGTTATTATCTTTTCTCCATTTTTGTATATTTGAACGACTTCATTTTCAAATATTACTTTTCCTCCGATTTTAGTTATTTTTGCTACTGATAGTAAATTTCTTTCCAGTTCGGGTATGTATACAACATTTTTTAAATTACAATTTTTCGCTTCGACCTCTCCAATGGTTTCCGCTCTTAATGTTTGATTCCTTTTTGCCGTTCCTATGTTTTCGTCTGTTTTTTCTAATTTTGTTAATATTTCTCTATTGTTCGTCATGTGTGTTGAAGCACCTGAATCTAGCATCCATTCATTTTTATTTCCTGTTTTATTATCGGTGACCAAAAAACTTACTTTTCCATCTTTTCGGTTATTGTTTTTGAAAAAAACGTTATTTCTCATTGTGGTTATCTTTTTTACAAATTGTACATCCCGTTCTTCCTTTACAGTTTCTTGCAATATGTCCAATTTTTCCGCATTTATAGCATGTCTTTTCTCCATTTGGCTTTTCAATTTGTTTCTTTTGTCGATCTTTGAAGCCTTTTCTTTTTTGGTCTCCCTTGAACGCTACGTGTTCCGCTGTGTTTTCATTCTTTTTTCTCATTTCTTCGGTTAACAGTCTTCCTGTTAATTTTTGGATGGTTTTTCCATTTTCCGTAGTTGATTCCCATGCACTCCTAAAATGTTTCTACTCGTCAGGTAAAATCGACAATAGTTTTGTCATTTTCATCTCTTCTGTTATTTCTTGCTTTAACCCCCGTAATTTGTGAGCTATGTTTTCTAGTTCTGCAATGTTCGATCCCATATCCAACTCTTTTTTGAATTGAAACTGATAGAATTCTTGTAGTAATCTACAGGTGATTTATAACATACGAATCAGACTAAAAGTGTAGGTACTAAGGCCCAAACTGAAAAAATTTTCTTAATAACGTTTTGTTAAAAACTTAATAGCTACGTAGATATTGAATATAATTTTATAATTTTTATAATATAATTTTTTAAATAAGTTATCGTCCACTTTTGAGAACCGCTGATATTCAGTAGAAAACAATTAAATTACTTCTGAACGCCATCCTCATGTTCGAAGGAGGTGTACTAAATTATAATTTTTGTTATTTTAGGTAAATTCAAAAAATAAATAAAAAGAAAAAGTAAATGTTAATTCATGAAACGTTTAATAATAATGTATTAACAAAATCTCTAAAACAGGTACTTCTATTTACAAGAAATTTTCAAAGTGCTGTCCTTGCATTTCGACGCACAATTGCGCTCGACGAATCTAATTCATGAATGATCTTGGAAATCGAGGACGTATGTGCTCTGTAGCGGTATTGATGCGATGTCGTAATTCGTCGATTGTATTAACATCGGTAGCGTATACTCTTTCCTTCATGAATCCCCATACAAAAAGTCTAATGGGTTATGATCGGGACTACGTGGTGGCCATGGAATAGGTCCACGCCGACCATTCCATTTTTGCTGAAAAGTATTATTAAGAAAATCTCGTACATTACGACTAAAATGTGCAGGACCACCATCGTGCATTAACCACATGTTACGTCGTATAAATAACGGAATGTCCTCTAGGAGTTCTGGCAAATTTTCTTCTAAAAATTGTAAATAATAATCTCCATTTAGTCTTGCTGGTAATTCAAAAGGTCCTATTAAAGTATTGTTCACAATTCCTGCCCATAAATTCACACTGAATCGGTGTTGAAAAGAAACCTAACGAATAATATGTGAATTTTCGTCCGACCACACATGAGTATTGTGAAAATTTAGAACACCATTTCTGGTAAAACAGCATTCATCCGTTACCAGTATACTGTTTGCAATATCTGCTTCCCTGTTAGTACGATTTAGTAGTCCTTGCACCTTTTGCAAATGGTAGGGGTATAAACCATTACTTTTCAATGTACGCCAAACAAAGTTCTGGGAAACTTCGAGTTGGTGTGAAATTTCACGCGTACTGATATTTGGATCTACATCAACAATTTCCAAAATTTCTTCTTCCGCGTTCACTTCATGTCTGTTTGGTCTACCGCCACCAAGACCGCTCTTAGGTTGCAAATTTCCTGACTCTCTTCGCCGGTGGATTAACTGAAGAAAAGTGTTTTTTGAAGGCATCTGTGGATTTGGAAATCTTTCCAAATACAGAGGTCTAGCGTGTGCGGCGTTTTCTCCAGCAGCTCCATAAACAATAAGCATATCTACGTATTCTTCGTTACTGTAAATTGGCATTGTACCGGACGTTAAATTAGACATTTATTAAATGTTAATTGACTTAAATAAATCCCGACCGTGATGTTGTCACCGTTGCTAGGTAACCAAATCAAATGGATTGACAGAAATAAAAACAGGGTATCAGCGGTTGTCAACAAATAAACACCAATTGCATTTAGCATTTCAACAAATTTTTAACCAGCTCTAACTGCCATATTACAAAGTTTTTATTATTTTTTCTTAATTGTCCATTGTTTAAATAACCCCGAAATATTCGCAGTTTGAATTTAAATGTGGTGCAATAGCGTATATGGTAATAAATACTCGACAATTAATTGAACTTTAATGTTTTATATCTTTGTGATTATTAAGTTGTGCTTAATATGCTATTAAGAAAATGTCTTCAATTTGGCCCTTAGTACCTTCACTTTTAGTCTGATCCGTAGGTTATAAATCACCCTGTATATTTAAGATCTTCCGTGTTACGTTGATATGTTGCAGATAATTTTTTAACCATTTCGTATCCCGTTTTACAGTTCAAGAGATAAATCATTGGTTGCTTCTCAATTGTAGTTATTACTATTTTCTGCGCAAGTGCATCTTTTTGTTCCCATTCTATTTTTTCTTTGTGTTCAGCCCGACATTTTGTTTTTCCATTTACTGTATCATGCAAACCTTTAGCTTTGAAAAAAATTTGTATTTGGAAATTCCACAGATCATAATTTTCGGCCCCTTTTAGTGTCTCAATGTTACTAAACTCATTTGTATCATTTTTATTTTATTTTAACTTTCCTAGATTTTATCTTATTTTTATTATTATTTTATTTTATTATTTTTTTTTAACACACGTTTGTTTTATTTAGAAAAAAGAAAGAAAACATCTTACCTCGTCCTTTTTGTTTTTATGTTTTATTTGTAAGTGCTCTTTTCTTTTTTCCTCTTTTTTTTCTTTCATCCAAGATCTGTGTCGCCGTTATGTGGCTGATTTTACCAAGATGGCCGCTGCCGGTCTCGCGTTTTGTTCTAGAACCTTCTACGATGACGAAGTTTCTTCTGTTCTTTTCTTTATTTTTCACGATCAGGCGTTTCCTGGGCCCATAACCTGTTGTGCCGTGGTGATCGTGAAAATTGTGGTTTTATTTTATATTAAGACACTTGCGTCGCTTTTTATTTAAACTTATATTACCAGCTACTTACACTCTGTTACACAGCTTTACTGACAATAAGACTAACCACAGAACAAATATAATGAAAAGTGGAAGGTCAACGTTATAAAACGGATGATTGGGCTATCCCCACTTTCGAGTGGCCTAGATGCGCGCGAAAATGGCGGATTTGAAAATGTAAACAAATCTGTATTTATAACCTATCTTTATTTTTACATTATACTTATTCACTGTAGTAAACAAAATTTTATCACTACAGTGAAAAAATATAACATAAACATAAGAATGAAAGAATAAACCAAAACTACAAACAAAAGTACAAATAATTTAAAATATTTTTTTCACTTTTAATTTATATAAATTTTACAACATGTTTCATTGCAATAAAATGATTTGTAATAACAAATAGTATTATATTAAACATATTTATGCTATAAAGAGTAGAAAATTAAAAAAAAATAAAATTAATAAAATAAAAGAAAAAACACCAAACACGAAACACATTTTCTAGAGCTAATTTTAAATTGATTCGATGCATATTTTCATTCCAAATTCTTTCTTAGGGAAGTTAGATGCTTTTGAACCATCCAGACCAGTCCAGACGATACTATCCTTGTTTCTTCCTTAATTTGTAAACGACTTTTTCTTCTTGTAAAACGTTGTGTCCACATGAAACAAAAAAAAAATTCATCTAAATCATTTATCTCATCCACTTGATGTTTTAAATAATCTAAAACCGTTTTATTAATTCTAACATGAAAAGATATTTCCGACAATAAACCTTTCAAAGTTCTCACGGAGGGCATTTTAAAATGGACCTGCAAATATTTATATAATCGAGGGCTTCGTTTATAAATCGTTAAAGCAAAAGCTTTATCATTCCAAGTCCATCATTTACCTGATGGCAATCGACTACAATTCCGTAACTGGGAATTAATAAATTCTTTTGTTACGGAATTTAAGTTGGTATCTAAAACTCAAAGCGACCTTCATTATATAATCATTTAATCAACTTAATATCATTATTTCTATGTCGTAATTTAGTTTTTAATTTTGACAATTTACTAACCACATTACGGTGAACACGAAAATTGATATTTAAATGTTCCTTTGAAGGACCATCATCTTCAATATCATTATTATTTAATAAAAAAGATAAATGTAAATTTTGATCCTCTGCTCTGGTTTCACTGGATTCACTAGATCATGAATGGACAAGGTACCAGTCTGAGAATTTGGTATATGTACTGAAACCTGCAAATCTGTTGAATGATTTCGGGGATATGGTTTTGGGGTGGCATAATATTTTAAACGGATTTTTTCGTCGTTGTTGTCATCTGAATCGGAAAAATGATCCTCACAAACAAATAGACATTTAAATTTACATTCGGAATTCAAATTACACGCGGACTTCCATCTGTTTAAACCTTCCGGATTTTTTGGGAAAGCATGGAATTTTTTGTTATTAGGATCTTTTGAGATATAAGCGTTTTTGCAAGACGGAAATCGGCAAACACGCTTTTTCTTAGGTAAGGAAGATGCTTGGGACATGGTTAGGCGTATACTTCAAATTACTAACAATAAGAAACAATATTTAGAAACTTACGGTAAAAATAAGATAAAACAGTAAACCACTAACCTTACATCGCGTCCAAAATGCCGGGAAACGACGCTACTACGCCACTACTTATTCCGCGCAGACGCACTGTGACAACGCGGTGTTGCCACATAATTTGACGTGGCATCTGTGTTTCTGGGTCTGGCATTGCCGGGTTCCGTATCCGAGTTTCATCCCCGTGAGACTAACTTACAACTACTCTGAACTTCTCGTTTTCTAGTCATGACACCATCAAGACACCAAGCTTGTCTTGTTGGTTGTTGCCCTTATGATATTTTGGTTTAAGGCTAGTTTTAGTGCTCAACCGACGGTCGGTATTGACCGTCAGTACTGACAAAACGCGCTGACCGTCGGTTTGTGTTGTTCAGTGCTTAGCTGATTGACAGATCTGTCAAAACGCGCTGACCGTCAGTTTGTACAGTCTCACGAAAAATGAACGCATTAACAAATTGTACGATACTTGGGTATTTCATTGTTCTGTAATTCTTTAACCGTGCATCACGGTCTTTATATAAATTATGAGACAAGTCCCATAATTCTGGATGCAACCGGACTTCGGTTATTAATCGTTCTGTGTCTATGCTCATTATTTCACGATGACTCTACACCATAGAAAAAATAATATACATAGAAGGTCAACTCTCACTAGATCAGTGAAATCTGATTTCGTGTTCCTATGCCGACACACTGATGGCGCTAATATCAATTTTTGATTAGAAAGCGCCCCCTGCCGAAATACCCAAAACCACTTCTAAACCCGCGAAATTCGAAATAAAATTCTTATTTTTTTTTTAATTTATATTTTATTTCAACTATACAACAATAAGTGACTATAGTACACTTATTATTGTACGGAAAATAGTATGCCAAAAAGCGGTTTTAAAATACGGTAAAATATTTTTTAATTTTCGTTTACGTAATTAATACAAGTATAGATAACAATTTTTGGTAAAGTTATTCCTTATTCCTTTAATAAGATAGGCCGGATACTTGGTATATTTTCGGTAGATGTCTTTGCCCAATCAGGTAATTAATAGCCTCTTTGTTGTTGCCTTCTCAATTATTTCTTTGAAAAGTTTTGTAATTTACAAACTTTTTGGCAGTCCTTTGTTCTTGGAAGGGTGCATATTTGGCAAAATTTGTTGTTTTTACTTGTCCATAGTCAACAGAATCTTAGAATAAGTCGCCAATTGGTGGTTTCTGAACTGAGCAACCTAGTCAAAACGTAATCTTTACCAATTTTTTGTTAACAAAAGTAACCAGTAAATACTTACATAATGCAGAATGACAAAGTTTAGCGGAGTTCTGGATTTGAGAAGATTGGGGGGTTTCAACTGAGAAGGACTGAATTGGTTCATAGTTAATTTCTTTAGACTTCATCAACTTTAACAAACGTTGTAATGCCGAGATTCAAAATTTTTAAGTTAGTTACCTTACCGATTACATGATTAATCAGAAAAATATTAGATTTTATTCTACATTTTTTTGGCATTTGTGTTAAATTTTTTTAATAAACAAGTAAATAGTAACGGTAAGCAGGAAATGACGTAGATTTATTTGAACAAATCAAACTGTCATGGAAATATCTTCTATAGATTTCTGTAATTTTTCAAAATTAGCACATCAGCGCCAACAGTGTGTCGGCATGTGTACTTTTTTTTGATTTCACTTTTTCCCGCTGAGTTGAACTACCCTGCTCTACACGTACTGACCATACTGACGTATCTGCCAAACAATGAACGCTATAATATAATCCAGCAGTCTGTCAGTCTGTACAGTCTGGCTGACGTACATACGGACGCGTTCGACCAACAGTTGTCATACGCGCCGCGTACCGTACGCGCGTAGGGTTCATCAGTGCAGCACTGAACAGCTACATATAAATACGTTGATAAGCTACGCGCAGACGTCGGTACCGACCGTCGGTTGAGCACTAAAACCAGTCTAATTTCTCTACAACATAATGAATGGGAAAACTAAAACCGAGGTTCAAAATTCGACAGAAACAAATTAATTACGGCGAATTACTAGTGCCGTAAGTAATGAACGTTTTATTAAGATTTTTAAGAAGAAATTACTTTATAAGAACGGTTCTTAATGCATCTTTATGAAAATTATTATTTATTTCTTGGTATTTGTTGGCAAAAACTACTCATGTGATTTTTTTAAGATTAAATTCGTACTTGTGCATATTCGACTAAAGCCACCATTTGTTATCACTCGTCATTTCTAAATGTCATGATTTTAAAAAATGGCCGACAGCGACATCTGGTGGTGACACCAGAGAACACTCGTAAAAAATCGAGATCTTTAAAGCGAGTTTGGATAAAAACAGTAAATAATATCAAAAAATGCTTCCTACAAAAGTTATTTCTTTTGAAAAGCTCTTTCCAACAATACAAAAATTAACCCCTCTTCAAATATGAAGTGACCTTCAATTATTCATACTTCCGGTTGATATTAGATGTTATTGTCCCGCTCATAAGAAAGCTTATACCCTATTTATGTATCAAATTTTTTGTTTCAAGTTCCTAGGACTCATAGTTCTCGAGTAAATCAGGTGGTACGGGTGGTCTGGGACACCTGTATATATATCTGTAATTCAGTTCTATTACCTACATAAACCAACAGTACCCGAATTGCATCCAACTAAATGTTAACTTCTATGTATTAATTTGATCAGTTCAAATTTGAATATTTGAGCGGTGTTTCGTCAATAATGACGTAGGCACAAAATAAAAAAAAACAAATCAAGTGTACTCATCTTGACTACATATAACTTCAGAGACATGCTGATGTGATTTTGGGAGTTTACTGTACATTTCTTCTTCTATTTTCCACTTCTCTTTCGTGCTTTTCTTTTTCCTTCATGATGTTTGTCACCATTTCATCTACGAGTCTCCAGTAATGTTGCTTTTCTAGCATTATAACTATGATGTTTTCTTTTTTTACATTTTTCCCGATTTTGTTAAAACAAATATCTCTTTCCTCAACAAAATTATTACAAATAAAAGACGTATCTATTTCTTCGTAAAGTCAACAAAAATCGTTCTCCTTCTTATTTTGGACAAATAACTATAAAAAAATCCATGACCCCTTAAAAATTGTGTTAGGTAGTAATTTAATTCGTCCCAAGTTCTTTTAAACCATTTTTTAAAATCTTTGATTAACACGTTGGACCATTTATGTCAGTGATCCCACCTCCTGCTCCACTGTTCCAATAACTGTTCTCTAAATAGTTTTTTGCGGTCCTTACCTCTACTACATAGGTTACATCTTTACTCAATTAATAGGTCAATGGGCGGTAGACGAGCCACTACTTCAATACCCACTGCAAAAACCGTTCTATATCCAGAGGATATCCCGATTCTTGATCTTCTGCTAATTGAGGAAAGTATATTCAGGCAGTATTTATAATTTAGAACTTTACTCCACGTCAGAGCAACATACAAAATGACCGAAAAAATAGTAAAACCAAAGGTTTTCCTTTTCTTCTGTTTCGGTTCTCTGAAGTATGGCATAATACTTGATAAATTGTTTGTAATGACATTTGCTTTCTTACATATTTCCTTTATATATTCAGTCATTTTCATATCATTATCTGGTTTTCATTTATTCTTGGTTCTATTTGTTTTAATTTTCTTCTTATTTGTAGTAACACTGTTTCTGTCTTTTCCGGTGCTCCTTGAAGTCCCATTCTCTTAAGTTCTTCTGTGACTCTTTGAATCGCATAAGTAGCCTTTTCTCGCAGAAGGGTGCTATCTTGATGCGTAATTACGAGTGCAAGATCGTCCACGTAAACAATAAAATTGCTCTTAAATAACTCCACAAGTTATCATGTAGATTTCCTCGTATTCAAACATCACGCTTGTGTTTGAGAAATAGGACTTTATTATGTTCATGAAATAGTCACTAATCCTACCCTGTTCTAAAGTTTTTGTAACTCATTTCCAAGGAGCAAAGTTAAATGCGTTCTTAATATCAAATACCACCAACCCGCATAATTCCCTATTCTTATAGCTTTTCTCTTTCAATTGATCTACAATGATTTGAACGAAACTGTGTCTAAAGTTGACTTACGTTTTTGGCAACCAAATTGGTTTCTTCCGATTAGTTTTTTATCTACTACTTCCTCTTCTAGCCGTTTCTTGATTAGTCCTTCTAATACCATACCTATTGTACCGATCAGACATATTGGCCTATATGATTTTTCGTTATTATTTTCTTTTTTGTTTTTCAATTAGTATTAATTTATATATTTTTTTCCAGATATCGGGGAAGATTCCTCCTTTTAGGCACTTATTAAACACACTATTAAAATCTTCATAAAATTTTCCTATTAAAATTTTTAATATGAAGGAGGAGTAGCAAGAGAACATAAGCATTTGGTGCAACAGAAAGCTTATGTAACAGGATGAAATTTTCTGGTTTTCTGTTTTTGGAGAAGCCTACTTAATGGACTGTATTACGTCAGTCGAGGAATAGACGCACAATTGACGTCTCACATGAATGAAAGTGGAATTGTCTTCTTTATCATCTCCCTCGAAGGTATAGAAAATTATAAATCATTATGAATTATGTCACTTTCTGAATTTAGTAACAAGAGATAGTAAAAGAAAATTATCCTACTGATTATGGATTCTTTTTTAATTACAACAATTAACTTGTTTTTGTTATGTTTCAAACTAGCTAGCTGTTAAATCTACAACTTCTACAGCAACTGACATCTTAAAAATTATTGGTGGTATACAACAAGAGTGAAACTAACTTGTAAATTTAATATACTACAGTAGTTATAAAACACCAGTATAGAATTTGTTTATTACACCATTAATGCGGTTTTCTACCTTTCTTCTAAATAACAGTCTACTGCAGAAAATGCCCTTTCTTCGTGGTATTCGATGAAGTTATGAACTGGTTGTGATAAACAAGTCAGACAACCTTAAAACTGTTACTCGAATTATACAACAGTTTTTAAGATTGCCGATTTGTATACCACAAAATTTCCATGGAGTTCGCTTGTCATAACATTTTTATCTTCCTGTTACTAAAATTTTAATTGTGAAACTCTTAGTTCCTTGATTTTTTATTAAGTTGTGACCGGATTATCATCCACAGCCTCCCCAATCTTTAGAATAGTTACTTTAATTGTAAGACTACTTTTAACCCTTTCGCGACGGCGCGCCTGTACCATATATTGCCATTTACTTATAAAATTACAAAAAAAATTTTTTTCGCTCTTTGTGATAGTCTACCCAAATCATACTTTGTCGCTTTATACGAAGGCTCAACTGACCGCCGTATATATACGGCATCCGCCAGTGTGACGCACTAAGTGGCTGCCGTATATATACGGCACCCGTCGCGAAAGGGTTAAGACCGAAGTACATATCACAAAATTCCCACTCCGTTTCCCTGTAACGGCTGTATTTCGTATTTATCTTCTAAATAGCGACCTTAGACACGAAAAGCGACCCTTAATTAACTCAATTCACAGAGAGTACTATATCAAGTGAAACCAATTAAATACATATACAGGGTGTTTAAAAAAGATGCGGAAATATTAAAGGGGGTGATTGTCCAGGTCATTTTATACAAAAAAGTTTATAACAAACATAGTCTGGAAACGCTTCATTACCGATCTACAGCGTTTTAAACTTTAATTAAAAAAACAGTAAAAATTTACATATTTTGAAACAGTCCTGTTTTATTCACTGACATATTTGTTGAATTTCTTTATCATGAATCGCTATACGAATGCTGAGATGACCGACATGCACATCTCAGACATTTATGGACTTCGTGATGGCAATGCATTAGAAGCTAAGCGGTTGTATACCGAAAAGTTTCCTGGCCGTATTGCTCCTGATAGAAAAACTTTCGAAAGTATTCATCGGTGTCTTTATGAAACAGGCACATTTAGGCGAAATGGAGGAGCAGGAAGGCCAAGGACAGCAAGAACGGTAGTGATGGAAGAGGATGTGCTAGACATGATTGAAGAAGATCAAGGTACTTCTACTTGAAAAATTGCTAATGCTTTGAATGTAAGTAATGGGACTATTTGGCACATTCTTAAGGAAAATTTGTTGTACCCATTCTATATACAACGCGTTCAAGCATTACTTCCTGCTGATTTTCCTCCTCGCATTGCATTCTGTCAATGGCTTTTGCAGAAAATGGTTGAAATCCATCAATTCCTGATGTCGATTCTGTTCACCGATGAAGCGAATTTTTCAAGAAATGCAATACGCTATTTCCATAATAACCATGTAAGGTGCGACGAAAATCCATATGAAATTGTGGAAGATCGTTTTCAACATCAGTTTTCTTTGAACATTTGGCTTGGAATTGTGGGTAACTGCCTAATTGGACCGGTATTTTTAAAAGGAACACTTACCGGAGAGGTGGGGCCATTTAAGTCCTTGGTGTACGCTACTCCACTGGGAAACGTAGAAGACTTAAGAAATCGAATCATTGTTGGGTAAAACTCAATTAAAACAGATCCTAGTGTTTTTGAGAGAGTTCGCCAGTCAATGAGGAGAAGATTGGGTTCTTGCATCTGAGCTCGAGGTGATCACTTTGCACAGTTTTTGTAATTTTTGCTTGGTAAAATTGTTGGTTTGGTAAAATATTTGTTTTTGTCCTTGAATAAAACCCTTGTTCTTAAAAAAAAATTCTTTTATTACAAACATTTTTGTTTATAATAAAAATGTTTAAACTTCAACACGCTGTAGGTCGGTAACGAAACGTTTTCAGACCATGTTTATTATAAACTTTTTTGTATAAAATAACCCGGACAATTACCCCCTTTAATATTGCCGCATCTTTTTCAAACACCCTGTATATATTTTTTAAATTATGAATCAACATCTATAACTAATGATAACCGTATGGATTCCTTCATTTTCTATCAAGTTGTGGACTGAGTGTGATCTACAACTTACCCAATCTTAAAAATAGTCACTTCAATTATACAACCATCTTTAAGACTGAGTGGTTTCATATCACAGAATTTTCATTCAGTTTGACTGTCACTGCTGTATTTCTTAGTTCTCTTCTAAATAGAGACCTTAGCCATGAAAATCGACCTAGTGATCGTGGAGTGATCTACAACTTACACAATCTTAGCCACTTGCTGTGGCAAGAAATTTACGGCTGGGCGTGCCAGGTGAGCCATTTTTTACCTGCAACAATGGTCTGACGGCGTGCGTAACGCCGCGTCGTCGCGCTGGCGTTCCGGTAACAAGAGTATCTCGACGTACATTGTACGTCTAGCCACCTCAAGTGGTTAAAAATAGTTACTTCAATTATACAACTACCTTTAAGACTGAATAGTTTCATATGACAAAATTTTCACTCAGTTGGCCTCTCACGGCTGCATTTCTTATTTCTTTTCTAGATAGAGACTTTGGCCATGAAAATCAACCTTTAATTTAACTTAATGAATACAGTCTACTGCAGAAAATGCCCTTTCTTCGTGGTATTCTATCAAGTTGTGAACTGGCTGTGATATACAAGACAGACAACCTTAAAACTGTTACTTGGATTATACAACAGTTTTTAAGACTGCCCATTTGCATATCACAAAATGTCCATGGAGTTCGCTTGTCATAACATTTTTATCTTCCTGTTACTAAAATTTTAATTGTGAAATTCTTAGTTCCTTGATTTCTTATTAAGTTGTGACCGGATTATCATCCACAGCCTCCCCAATTTTTAGAATAGTTGCTTTAATTGTAAGACTACTTTTAAGGCCGAAGTACATATCACAAAATTCCCATTCAGTTTCCCTGTAACGGCTGTATTTCGTATTTATCTTCTAAATAGCGACCTTAGACACGAAAAGTGACCGTTAATTAACTCAATTCACAGAGAGTACTATATCAAGTGAAACCAATTAAATACATATATATATTTTTTTAAATTATGAATTAACATCTATAACTAATGATAAACGTATGGATTTCTTCATTTTCTATCAAGTTGTGGACTGATTGTGATCTACAACTTACCCAATCTTAAAAATGGTCACTTCAATTATATAACTATCTTCAAGACTGAGTGGTTTCATATCACAAAATTTTCATTCAGTTTTACTGTCACTGCTGTATTTCTTAGTTCTCTTCTAAATAGAGACCTTAGTCATGAAAATCAACCTTTAATTAACTAGATTCCCAGGGAGTACAATGCCAAGCGAAACGTGTTAAATATATATTTTTACTTAATTAGGAAAAAAATTATAGGTAGATTTCGATAATTTATGATAAACATCTTCGTCTGGATTCCTTTATTTTCTATCATGTTGTGGACTGACTGTGATCTACAACTTACACAATCTTAAAAATAGTTACTTCAATTGTACAACTACCTTTAAGACTGAGTAGTTTCATATCACAAAATTTTCACTCAGTTTGCCTCTCACGGCTGCGTTTTTTATTTCTTTTCTAGATAGAGACCTTGGCCATGAAAATCAACCTTTAACTTAATTTAATGAATAAAGTCTACTGCAGAAAATGCTCTTTCTTCGTGGCATTCTATGAAGTTGTGAACTGGCTGTGATATGTAAGTCAGACAACCTTAAAACTGTTATTTGGATCATACAACAGTTTTTAAGGGTGTCCATTTGCATATCACAAAATTTCCATGGAGTTCGCTTGTCATAACATTTTTATATTCCTCTTGCTAAAACTTTAACTGTGAAATTCTTAGTTCCTTGATTTTTTATTAAGTTGTGAGCGGATTATCATCCACAGCTTTCCCAATCTTTAAATTAGTTACTTTAATTATAATACTACTTTTAAGGCCGAAGAATTACATATCACAATTCTTATTAAGTTTCCCTTTCACGGCTGTATTTCGTATTTATCTTCTAAATAGCGATCTTAGATAAGAAAAGTGACCCCTAGTTAACTCAATTCACAGAGAGTACAATATCAAGTGAAACCAATTAAATACATATACAGGGTGTTTAAAAAAGATGCGGCAATATTAAAGGGGGTGATTGTCCAGGTCATTTTATACAAAAAAGTTTATAATAAACATTGTCTGGAAACGCTTCGTTACCGATCTACAGCGTGTTAAAGTTTAATTAAAAAAACATATAAAATTTACATATTTTGAAACAGTCCTGTTTTATTCACTGACATATTTGTTGAATTTCTTTATCATGAATCGCTATACGAATGCTGAGATGACCGACATGCACATATCAGACATTTATGGACTTCCTGATAGCAATGCATTAGAAGCTAAGCGGTTGTATAGGTACCGAAAGATTTCCTGGCCGTATTGCTCCTGATAGAAAAACTTTCGAAAGTATTCATCGGTGTCTTTATGAAACAGGCACATTTAGGCGAAATGGAGGAGCAGGAAGGCCAAGGACAGCAAGAACGGTAGTGATGGAAGAGGATGTGCTAGACATGATTGAAGAAGATCAAGGTACTTCTACTTGAAAAATTGCTAATGCTTTGAATGTAAGTAATGGGACTATTTGGCACATTCTTAAGGAAAATTTGTTGTACCCATTCTATATACAACGCGTTCAAGCATTACTTCCTGCTGATTTTCCTCCTCGCATTGCATTCTGTCAATGGCTTTTGCAGAAAATGGTTGAAATCCCTCAATTCCTGATGTCGATTCTGTTCACCGATGAAGCGAATTTTTCAAGAAATGCAATACGCAATTTCCATAATAACCATGTATGGTGCGACGAAAATCCATATGAAATTGTGGAAGATCGTTTTCAACAACAGTTTTCTTTGAACATTTGGCTTGGAATTGTGGGTAACTGCCTAATTGGACCGGTATTTTTAAAAGGAACACTTACCGGAGAGGTGGGGCCATTTAAGTCCTTGGTGTACGCTACTCCACTGGGAAACGTAGAAGACTTAAGAAATCGAATCATTGTTGGGTAAAACTCAATTAAAACAGATCCTAGTGTTTTTGAGAGAGTTCGCCAGTCAATGAGGAGAAGATTGGGTTCTTGCATCTGAGCTCGAGGTTATCACTTTGCACAGTTTTTGTAATTTTTGCTTGGTAAAATTGTTGGTTTGGTAAAATATTTGTTTTTGTCCTTGAATAAAACCCTTGTTCTTAAAAAAAAATTCTTTTATTACAAACATTTTTGTTTATAATAAAAATGTTTAAACTTCAACACGCTGTAGGTCGGTAACGAAACGTTTTCAGACCATGTTTATTATAAACTTTTTTGTATAAAATAACCCGGACAATTACCCCCTTTAATATTGCCGCATCTTTTTCAAACACCCTGTATATATTTTTTAAATTATGAATCAACATCTATAACTAATGATAACCGTATGGATTCCTTCATTTTCTATCAAGTTGTGGACTGAGTGTGATCTACAACTTACCCAATCTTAAAAATAGTCACTTCAATTATACAACCATCTTTAAGACTGAGTGGTTTCATATCACAGAATTTTCATTCAGTTTGACTGTCACTGCTGTATTTCTTAGTTCTCTTCTAAATAGAGACCTTAGCCATGAAAATCGACCTAGTGATCGTGGAGTGATCTACAACTTACACAATCTTAGCCACTTGCTGTGGCAAGAAATTTACGGCTGGGCGTGCCAGGTGAGCCATTTTTTACCTGCAACAATGGTCTGACGGCGTGCGTAACGCCGCGTCGTCGAGCTGGCGTTCCGGTAACAAGAGTATCTCGACGTACATTGTACGTCTAGCCACCGCAAGTGGTTAAAAATAGTTACTTCAATTATACAACTACCTTTAAGACTGAATAGTTTCATATGACAAAATTTTCACTCAGTTGGCCTCTCACGGCTGCATTTCTTATTTCTTTTCTAGATAGAGACTTTGGCCATGAAAATCAACCTTTAATTTAACTTAATGAATACAGTCTACTGCAGAAAATGCCCTTTCTTCGTGGTATTCTATCAAGTTGTGAACTGGCTGTGATATACAAGACAGACAACCTTAAAACTGTTACTTGGATTATACAACAGTTTTTAAGACTGCCCATTTGCATATCACAAAATGTCCATGGAGTTCGCTTGTCATAACATTTTTATCTTCCTGTTACTAAAATTTTAATTGTGAAATTCTTAGTTCCTTGATTTCTTATTAAGTTGTGACCGGATTATCATCCACAGCCTCCCCAATTTTTAGAATAGTTGCTTTAATTGTAAGACTACTTTTAAGGCCGAAGTACATATCACAAAATTCCCATTCAGTTTCCCTGTAACGGCTGTATTTCGTATTTATCTTCTAAATAGCGACCTTAGACACGAAAAGTGACCGTTAATTAACTCAATTCACAGAGAGTACTATATCAAGTGAAACCAATTAAATACATATATATATTTTTTTAAATTATGAATTAACATCTATAACTAATGATAAACGTATGGATTCCTTCATTTTCTATCAAGTTGTGGACTGATTGTGATCTACAACTTACCCAATCTTAAAAATGGTCACTTCAATTATATAACTATCTTCAAGACTGAGTGGTTTCATATCACAAAATTTTCATTCAGTTTTACTGTCACTGCTGTATTTCTTAGTTCTCTTCTAAATAGAGACCTTAGTCATGAAAATCAACCTTTAATTAACTAGATTCCCAGGGAGTACAATGCCAAGCGAAACGTGTTAAATATATATTTTTACTTAATTAGGAAAAAAATTATAGGTAGATTTCGATAATTTATGATAAACATCTTCGTCTGGATTCCTTTATTTTCTATCATGTTGTGGACTGACTGTGATCTACAACTTACACAATCTTAAAAATAGTTACTTCAATTGTACAACTACCTTTAAGACTGAGTAGTTTCATATCACAAAATTTTCACTCAGTTTGCCTCTCACGGCTGCGTTTTTTATTTCTTTTCTAGATAGAGACCTTGGCCATGAAAATCAACCTTTAACTTAATTTAATGAATAAAGTCTACTGCAGAAAATGCTCTTTCTTCGTGGCATTCTATGAAGTTGTGAACTGGCTGTGATATGTAAGTCAGACAACCTTAAAACTGTTATTTGGATCATACAACAGTTTTTAAGGGTGTCCATTTGCATATCACAAAATTTCCATGGAGTTCGCTTGTCATAACATTTTTATATTCCTCTTGCTAAAACTTTAACTGTGAAATTCTTAGTTCCTTGATTTTTTATTAAGTTGTGAGCGGATTATCATCCACAGCTTTCCCAATCTTTAAATTAGTTACTTTAATTATAATACTACTTTTAAGGCCGAAGAATTACATATCACAATTCTTATTAAGTTTCCCTTTCACGGCTGTATTTCGTATTTATCTTCTAAATAGCGATCTTAGATAAGAAAAGTGACCCCTAGTTAACTCAATTCACAGAGAGTACAATATCAAGTGAAACCAATTAAATACATATACAGGGTGTTTAAAAAAGATGCGGCAATATTAAAGGGGGTGATTGTCCAGGTCATTTTATACAAAAAAGTTTATAATAAACATTGTCTGGAAACGCTTCGTTACCGATCTACAGCGTGTTAAAGTTTAATTAAAAAAACATATAAAATTTACATATTTTGAAACAGTCCTGTTTTATTCACTGACATATTTGTTGAATTTCTTTATCATGAATCGCTATACGAATGCTGAGATGACCGACATGCACATATCAGACATTTATGGACTTCCTGATAGCAATGCATTAGAAGCTAAGCGGTTGTATAGGTACCGAAAGATTTCCTGGCCGTATTGCTCCTGATAGAAAAACTTTCGAAAGTATTCATCGGTGTCTTTATGAAACAGGCACATTTAGGCGAAATGGAGGAGCAGGAAGGCCAAGGACAGCAAGAACGGTAGTGATGGAAGAGGATGTGCTAGACATGATTGAAGAAGATCAAGGTACTTCTACTTGAAAAATTGCTAATGCTTTGAATGTAAGTAATGGGACTATTTGGCACATTCTTAAGGAAAATTTGTTGTACCCATTCTATATACAACGCGTTCAAGCATTACTTCCTGCTGATTTTCCTCCTCGCATTGCATTCTGTCAATGGCTTTTGCAGAAAATGGTTGAAATCCCTCAATTCCTGATGTCGATTCTGTTCACCGATGAAGCGAATTTTTCAAGAAATGCAATACGCAATTTCCATAATAACCATGTATGGTGCGACGAAAATCCATATGAAATTGTGGAAGATCGTTTTCAACAACAGTTTTCTTTGAACATTTGGCTTGGAATTGTGGGTAACTGCCTAATTGGACCGGTATTTTTAAAAGGAACACTTACCGGAGAGGTGGGGCCATTTAAGTCCTTGGTGTACGCTACTCCACTGGGAAACGTAGAAGACTTAAGAAATCGAATCATTGTTGGGTAAAACTCAATTAAAACAGATCCTAGTGTTTTTGAGAGAGTTCGCCAGTCAATGAGGAGAAGATTGGGTTCTTGCATCTGAGCTCGAGGTGATCACTTTGCACAGTTTTTGTAATTTTTGCTTGGTAAAATTGTTGGTTTGGTAAAATATTTGTTTTTGTCCTTGAATAAAACCCTTGTTCTTAAAAAAAAATTCTTTTATTACAAACATTTTTGTTTATAATAAAAATGTTTAAACTTCAACACGCTGTAGGTCGGTAACGAAACGTTTTCAGACCATGTTTATTATAAACTTTTTTGTATAAAATAACCCGGACAATTACCCCCTTTAATATTGCCGCATCTTTTTCAAACACCCTGTATATATTTTTTAAATTATGAATCAACATCTATAACTAATGATAACCGTATGGATTCCTTCATTTTCTATCAAGTTGTGGACTGAGTGTGATCTACAACTTACCCAATCTTAAAAATAGTCACTTCAATTATACAACCATCTTTAAGACTGAGTGGTTTCATATCACAGAATTTTCATTCAGTTTGACTGTCACTGCTGTATTTCTTAGTTCTCTTCTAAATAGAGACCTTAGCCATGAAAATCGACCTAGTGATCGTGGAGTGATCTACAACTTACACAATCTTAGCCACTTGCTGTGGCAAGAAATTTACGGCTGGGCGTGCCAGGTGAGCCATTTTTTACCTGCAACAATGGTCTGACGGCGTGCGTAACGCCGCGTCGTCGCGCTGGCGTTCCGGTAACAAGAGTATCTCGACGTACATTGTACGTCTAGCCACCGCAAGTGGTTAAAAATAGTTACTTCAATTATACAACTACCTTTAAGACTGAATAGTTTCATATGACAAAATTTTCACTCAGTTGGCCTCTCACGGCTGCATTTCTTATTTCTTTTCTAGATAGAGACTTTGGCCATGAAAATCAACCTTTAATTTAACTTAATGAATACAGTCTACTGCAGAAAATGCCCTTTCTTCGTGGTATTCTATCAAGTTGTGAACTGGCTGTGATATACAAGACAGACAACCTTAAAACTGTTACTTGGATTATACAACAGTTTTTAAGACTGCCCATTTGCATATCACAAAATGTCCATGGAGTTCGCTTGTCATAACATTTTTATCTTCCCGTTACTAAAATATTAATTGTGAAATTCTTAGTTCCTTGATTTTTTATTAAGTTGTGACCGGATTATCATCCACAGCCTCCCCAATTTTTAGAATAGTTACTTTAATTGTAAGACTACTTTTAAGGCCGAAGTACATATCACAAAATTCCCATTCAGTTTCCCTGTAACGGCTGTATTTCGTATTTATCTTCTAAATAGCGACCTTAGACACGAAAAGTGACCGTTAATTAACTCAATTCACAGAGAGTACTATATCAAGTGAAACCAATTAAATACATATACAGGGTGTTTAAAAAAGACGCGGAAATATTAAAGGGGGTGATTGTCCAGGTCATTTTATACAAAAAAAGTTTATAATAAACATAGTCTGGAAACGCTTCGTTACCGATCTACAGCGTGTTAAAGTTTAATTTAAAAAACAGTAAAAATTTACATATTTTGAAACAGTCCTGTTTTATTCACTGACATATTTGTTGAATTTCTTTATCATGAATCGCTATACGAATGCTGAGATGACCGACATGCACATCTCAGACATTTATGGACTTCGTGATGGCAATGCATTAGAAGCTAAGCGGTTGTATACCGAAAAGTTTCCTGGCCGTATTGCTCCTAATAGAAAAACTTTCGAAAGTATTCGTATGGTGTCTTTATGAAACAGGCACATTTAGGCGAAATGGAGGAGCAGGAAGGCCTAACCTTAACTGTGAAATTCTTAGTTCCTTGTTTTTTTATTAAGTTATGAGCGGATTATCATTCACAGCTTCCCCAACCTTTAAAATAGTTACTTTAATTATAAGACTTCTTTTAAGACCGAAGCATTACATATCAAAATTCTTATTCAGTTTCCTTGTCACGGCTGTATTTCGTATTTATCTTCTAAATAGCGATATTAGATACGAAAAGTGACCCCTATCTATTTTCGACAACTGGTTACGGAGATATTCCGCTTCAAAGTGAGGGGCCTATAATTTTGACGGCGATAATAGTTAACTCAATTCACAGAGAGTACAATATCAAGTGAAACCAATTAAATACATATTTTTTTAATTATGAATTAACATCTATAACTAATGATAAACGTATGGATTCCTTCATTTTCTATCAAGTTGTGGACTGATTGTGATCTACAACTTACCCAATCTTAAAAACCGTTACTTCAATTATACAACTGTCTCTAAGACCGTGTAGTTTCATATCACAAAAATTTCATTTAGTTTGCCCGTCACTGTTGCATTTCTTAGTTCTCTTGTAAATAGAGTCCTTAGCCATGAAAATCAACCTTTAATTAACTATAATCCCAAGAAGTACAGTACCAAGCGAAACGTGTTAAATACAGTGAAATAACGGCGCAGAAAATCATCTATTGCTATTCAAAGACTCTATCACCATAATTTTGGATATTCTCTGCTAATACTGGAACCTCATCGACGTCAGAATCTTCGGACAGTTCTTGCACTTCTGGATTTTCAATTTCTTGTCCTGAATCTGGGTCCTCAACATACAAATTTTCATCCAGTTTAAAGAAATCATTATGGTCTTTATTATCAGTCAATTTCAACAAATTCTTATATTTGAGAATATCTGTAACTACATTAAGTGGTAAGTAATCTTCTGGATCAGATGTGAAAACCTCATTTAGCTGGGCTTCACTTTGCATATTGTCGTATTTAAATCCTGCTTTAGGGAGCAATTTTTAACTGTTTCCTTAGTTACTTGGGCCCAAGCGGTTTTTGTAAAGTACAATACATCCGCATCTCTTTTTCTGCATAGACGACAAACTAGTATTGAACCCCGTATGTACCGAAATAATGAGAACGTTTAAATTTCGGTTAGTTGGGGAAGTTCCTCATTCAAGCTTAGCAGAAAGGCACGACATAGGCTGCGCTTGTATCTTGCAAATATTGAAGTCGGTAAAACACCGGTTAAAGGGAAAATCTCTTATTAAAGGAGACAGCCAAGTCGGCGCGCGGCGCTATTGCCCGTTTAAGAGAACATTTAGTACGATCCGTGTCCGTTCAAGAGAATGTCCGTCCTAGAGGGAGTTAACGCAATGCAAATTATATGAGAGTCGGACAGTTCCATGAGAAACTGTCCGTCCAAGGGAGGTGTCCGTTTAAGAAGGGTGTCTGCGCAGCGGAATTTCACTGTAATTAATTTACTATAATTATTAGTTTCTAACTTTCCGACAACTCTAACATACGCTTTATTGTGAACTTTAACTACTCCCAAATTCCATCAAGTATCTAATCCTAACAATGACTGTTTGTCATCAACTACATAGAATTCTATATTCTTTAAGGTTTTGTGATTGAATCTTAGATTTATAAAACATTTTCCAATGACAGGTATTACGACACCGGTACATGCACTCAAATCTTCAATTTTAATTAACTTAAATTATTGTAATGTATTATAAAGATTTATTTGCGCAAGCGTACGAAAGACGATTTTTCATGTAAGAATACCAGTTTAATATTGGTTTTGATGTTATACAAAGAACGCCAAAAATAAAAATAAGATGTCAACTGCGTAACCTAATTTAATATAAAGCCCCTGTCCTGAACGGAAGAACACCATAAAATTGGCGACGAGAATGAATACAGACGGAGTCCAGCTAGAATTTAAGCCGGGAATCTGCAATTGGGCCGTATTTTACAAGCGACTACAACAGGTTTTTATCGCTAATGATGTCGAAACTGAGAACAAGAAAAGAGCAATATTGTTGAATGGTTTATCAAAAGAAGCACACAAGCTAATAATAAATTTGTGTGCTCCAAACATGCCAAAAGATACCATACTTGAACAATTAGTTAAGTACCTATCTAACCATTATATTCAAAAGAGGGTCATCTTCGCCGAACGTTACCGGTTTTAAAATCTAAAAAAGAAGAACTCCGAATCTCTACAAGAATCATTCAGAATAATAGAGTTATCGATGTTAGGAAACGTATTTAGGTACCTTAGTTTAGTACGGTTGGCAGCAGTATAGAAAGAAGTTAGTTACACAAGAGTGACATAAGATTAGAATAAGGGCGTGTTGTATTATAATTCTAAGAGTATTTTTAGTGAATAAATTAGATTAATAAAGAAGCTCGTCATTGCTGTTTAATCTCCTCAATATCTGAACGGCAAACTTCATCAATCGACGTTTTGTGCTTTTGGAAGCAGTTTGGATATGGTATTATAAGACAAATTTATTACTGGATTGGAACCGGGCAAGATTATATGGACAGACTGTTTTCTGAAAATAATACTTTGACGTTCACCAGAGCAATTGAAATTGCTGAAACAACCGAAAGTGCGCAGCTGAGCTACGGAATACACATGGAGGCTATTTCGAATCCTGGAATAAAAGAAGAACCCATCAACAAGTTGAAAATACCGCGAGGAGTAGGTACTGGGAGGGTGAAATGGAACGAACCATAAAAAGGATGGAAGGAAAGAAGAGCGCCGGTGCGGCAGAAACCGTCATCGGCATCATTGTATGAAATCCCTCGAAATAAAACTTGTTGTAGATATGGTAAGTCAAACTACACAGCGAATAAATGTCGTTATAAAAATTACGAGTGTAATTCTTGCGGAGGAACGGGACATTTGAGTAATGTTTGTAAAGTTTTTTACATAATTTAGATGATTCTCATTTTAGATGGTTCTCAAATACCAATGTTTCAATTAAATTCAGGAAAAAGTCAACCTTTGAAACTGTAGATAAATGTAAATTTAATTAGTTTACAGGTGGAAGTTGATTCGGGAACAGGTTCTTGCGTAATGTGTGATTATTTATGTTTTTCAATGTCTAAAAATGTTAAGTTGAAGGTATGCGATATAAATTTCGTTTCTCATAATGGTAATAAAATATTTCTATTAGATAAAATAAAAGTTAATGTAAGTTTTAATAATAAGGATAACTATTTAGATCTTTATGTTACAAAAAATGGAGGTCCGTCACTGATAGGTCGAGATTTTATGGCAGCATTTAAGTTAGTGTTGCATTCCTTGAATTATGTTAATTAGTATTAGTTATTATTATTATTAGTTAGTTAGTATTAGTTATCCGAGCCCAATCCGAGCCCAATATATATTAAAGACGTAAGCAATCAGCGACACCTGGATTACTAGCGCCGCCACTATTTATTTTTAAAATTTCAATCATTTACAACTTTTTTATTACCGCGCGTAGCGCCTCGCAGTTTTTTTTAAACCGTTTCGTATCGAAAAATTGAGACATTTTTATGCCGCGTATAGTTTCGTAGGGCCCCGAAGGGGGTCAACTCGAGATGCTTCGTTTAGTACCTCTGACTGCCATTCCCGCCAATCGACAAAATCCTTTCCCGCCACTTTTGACCGATTTAAATTTTTTAAACGAAATTTACGAAAATAATCACCTTTTTTAACTTACTCGAACCGCCGATCGATTAAAATTTATGTAAAAATGATATTTGCGTACGATTCAACAGTCCGAGGGTCCCAAAAACCTAAAATTATCGTTTTATGAACGAAAATCATTTTTGTACGTCGGGTTCGTCGCTTTACGCACTGCGGGAGTCGCCGGGTGACGTCACAGGGTCACAGGGTAAATTTCGGAAAAACGGACCGAAACGGGCTTCGGGGGCCCCGACGCTACCACCAAAACGTCTTAAAATCCGTTTCCGGACAACCAATTGCGTCCTCGGGGGTAAGTATACCGCTATCGGTTCATAAAATGTGTATACACGTCACCGGTCGGACGGTCGGCTGACGAGCTCACGAAAATTGGACGAAAACGGGTCAAAAAATGCTTTTAACCCCCCGGCAGGGCTCAAAACGCGTCCGGAAACCTTTGTTTCGTCGATTTGGAGTGTTTTACGGAGGCAAGTAGCGTTAAATTATCTTAAAAAATGTCAACAAACTTTCAGTTGCAGGTTAGGTTATGTCATGTCAAATTTTTTCGTTCAAAAAGGAGTTCAAAAACGCCTTATCGGCCTCGATAGGGCTTTAAATATACTCAGAAACAGCATTAAATTACTTGGAAAAATGTCAACAAACATCGAATTGCAGGTTAGGTTATGCCATGTCAAACTTTTTCCTTCAAAAAGAGGTTTAAAAACGCTTTATCGGCCTCGACGGGGCTTTAAATATAGTCAGGAACGTTTGTTTCATTGATTTGAAGCGTATAATCAAGGCAAGTAGCATTAAATTACTTGGAAAAATGTCAGCAAACATCGAGTTGCAGGTTAGGTTGCCATGTCAAATTTTTTCGTTAAAAAAGGAGTTCAAAAACACCTTAGCGGCCTCGACGGGGCTTTAAATATACTCAGGAATATTTATTTGATTGATTTGAAGTATTTAATCAAGGCAGGGAGCATTAAATTAATTAAAAAACTCCAAATAAACATTGGTTTGTAGGTTGGATCCGGTCATGTCGAAATTTTTGTTAAAAATGAACCCAAAAGCGTTTTGTCGGCTTATAGAGGGCTCTAAATATACTCAGGAACCTTTGTTTGATTGATTTGAACCGTTTAATGGAGACTAAATACGGCGAGTAAGGTAAAACCTTGATTAAAATTATAACATAACCCCAAAGTTTACGGTAGGATTTTTTTTGCTTCAGAAAGCGTTTGGACGGTAAAATTTGGATTGTAGACAAGTATTTGAATTTTTTCCATACTCACTATGCCAGTTTAAGGAGAGTATTAAGTTTGGTTAATTCAAAAACAGCAAAAGTTGTAGGCTCCCTTCATGCCGAAAAGAGTTTGTCCAAGAAACAGTCTATAAGATGTGTACAACAAATTATAAGTACATTAATCCAGTTTATCAACTATGTAAACTTTAATACACCTTAATATTCCCGTTTTAGAACCATACGAAAGACAAAAAGTAACATTTAACCTAATTTTTTGGATGTCGAAAACTAAACTACCCGGGAATGGTTTATAAAATGTACCAAGTGAATTGGAAGCATTTTAATTTACTTGGACGATTTAGTAAACTTTAATAAACTTCAATATTCCCGTTTTGAAAGGTCAAGAGTATCGAAATTCAGCTTCAACCGAAATTTTTTGATATCGAAAACAGTTTGACCGAAAAACAGTTTATAACATAGCTTAAACTGTAGTTAAGGTAAATTAATCAACTTCAACAATTAAGTAAACTATAATAAACTTTAATATTCCAGTTTTTAAAACTAAACAGCTACTAAAATTACATTTAACCTGAATTCTTTGATGTCAGAAAAAATTTGGCCCAGAGATAGCTTATAAGATGTATTAAACGGATTTTAAGTTTACTAATCAATTTAAATAATTAAGTTGACTCTAATATTTCCCTGAAATAAATTAAGAATTAATACATAGGATTTTTAAAATGTTCCTTATCAGTTAAAAATTTCGCGTTCTTTCGGACGTCATTTGGGTTGCCTACCGGAGGATGGGTTAGCCGATGTAATTTGAGTTGCCTACCAAAAACTGTTTACCAAAAAAGTACTACGATATCGGTCAATTTTGAATTCCATTCGCAAACCCTTCATAAATTTGAACCTTTTTTTGTACCTCCTCTCTACCCTTGGAGCGTTCCACAACGTACCAACTAATAAAAACGGTTTAAATTTTATTTGAATCGGGCCGGGTTCCCGCGCGCGCACCTCTGCGTCAACGGAACGCGTCGGCGGATTCGCCGTTGCCATAGTTACGTCACGGACCGCTTGCAGCCGATTGGTCCGTTTGGTTCCGGTGACAGGGCGGCCGCAGGCCGCCCGTCGTGCATCCCAAACGATTTTTGCCAACTGTCCTTTACTCTTCACTGATTCACACCCTCAAGGATCCGTATAAAAAGGCGATCCACTTTACACTAGTCTATTATACAGAGTGGGCCACTGAAAACAGTAAACGCAAGTTTTGGCCACGTAACATCAATTTTGCGAAAAACGCTCGAACATGTCAATTTTATTATGAAAGGGGATATCGGAATGGATTATTACTATTTGCATAACTCCAACCCTAAGATAAGGGTAGATTGCACCCCAAACATTTTAAATTGAAAGGGGTGTCAAACTCTACACAGTTTTAAAGGCCTTTCAAATCTCTTTTCAGCAGTCTTTTTATTTTTGAAATTCGATCATTAATTCCAGAGAAAAAGACCTCTAAAGTTTTATCAAATAGCCTTAGTGACACGTCATAGTAGGCAGTTGACGTGTTAAACTAATTAACTTTAGCTAACTCTAACTAACTCTAGCTAACTCTAGCTTACTCTAACTAACTCTAGCTTACTCTAGCTAATCCTAGTTAACTCTAGCTAACTCTAATTAGCTCTAGCTAATTCTAGCTAACTGGAACTAACTCTAGCTAACTCTAACTAGCTCTAGCTAATTCTAGCTAACTCTTACTAACTCTATTATAGTTGGGTTGGGTTAGCTAGAATTAGCTAGAGTTAGTTTGAGTTAGCTAGAGTTAGTTAGAGTAAGCTAGGGTTAGCTAGAGTTAGTTACAGTTAGCTAGAATTAGCTAGAGCTAGTTAGAGTTAGCTAGAGTTAGTTAGTTTAACACGTCAACTGCCTACTATGACGTATCACTAAGGCTACTTCATAAAACTTTAGAAGTCTTTTTCTCTGGAATTAATGATCGGATTTCAAAAATAAAAAGACTGCTGAAAAGAGATTTGAAAGGCCTTTAAAACTGTGTAGAGTTTGACACCCCTTTCAATTTAAAATGTTTGGGGTGCAATCTACCCCTATCTTAGGGTTGGAGTTATGCAAATAGTACTAATCCATTCCGATATCCCCCTTCATAATAAAATTGACGTGTTCGAGCGTTTTTCGCAAAATTGATGTTAAGTGGCCAAAACTTGCGTTTACTGTTTTCAGTGGCCCACTCTGTATATTAAAGCTATAAAACAACTAGGGCCCTCTTTTTTAAAGAGGAACTAACGCGCGAAGCGCGATTGGTCGCCGGCCGCAGGCCGGCCTTCTCATTGGTCGCCGGCCGAAGGCCGGCGTTCGCGCACGCGCGCGAGCGCGTCGAGCTCAGTCGCGCGCCGGCCGCCGCCGGCGGCGCATCGGGCGGGAGCTCCGCCGCACGACGATCGTATTTTCAAGGATTCGTACATTTTCAAGGATTCTTATTAAAAAGTAAGTACATTACACTAGTCAGTATAATAAAAGCAGAAGGGAATCAGCACCCCCTATATCAGCGCCCCCTATATTGAAAATTCAAATTTTCGCCCCATTATTGCGCGGCAAGTAAGGCGCGTAGCGCCCCGCGGTTTTTTTTAACCGGCTTGGTATCGAAAAATTGATTTACACGTACCGCGCGAGCGGTTTCGTCGGGCCCCCAAATACCTCAACCGAATTTCCACTTTTTAGTTCCGAAAATTATCGTTTCCCGCCATTTTTGAGACTTTTCCCGCCAATTTTCATCAATTTAAAAAATTTTTTAAATAATTTTCAACTAATTAATTTCATTTTAAAACTTTTCAATTTATTAATTTTTGTAATATTTTTCAACCGAGTTTTGGTACCCCATCGGTCAGAAAAGTTGCAAAAAACGGTTTTTACACCTAAACTAATCTTTCCGCAGGCTCCAAATACGTTTTTTTAAACCATTTAACGAAAATCGTAAGTATAATATACGGCGACGCCATATTGGTTTTTTGGTTGACATTTTCGTGAGGTTATCCGCGCAAATTTAATGAAAACGAGTCGTTGGGACCCAATAAGACTACCGGAACGGCCTAAAATACGCCCTCGAACAATTAAGTACTTTTAACGGAGTAAGTAAAGTGTTATTATTTTAAAAAGTTGCGATAAACGTCACCGGCCAAATGGCCGTCCCATTTGCTCTCGAAAATTGGACAAAAATGGGCCAATACGCGCTTTGTCTGTCTCGGAGGGGATGAAAATACGTCCGGGAAGCTCTTTTTCGTCAAAATCGTGCGTTTAATAAAGGCAAGTAACGTCAAATTATTAAAAAAAATGTTAATAAACACCAATTTGTAGGTTAGGTGTTTCGCGTCAGTATTTTACGTTCAAAAAATGCCAAAAACCCCCTTGGACGCTCGAAAGTTTACTCTATTTGGTTAACTGAAGGACGAACACAACGGTTTACAAGTCTAAAACCAACGAGTGCACCAAAAACTTGAATAATATTGCAACATAATTTCAACGTTTACTGGAAGAAACTTCTTGCTTCAAAAAGCATTTGGACGTTCAAATCTGGACCCTAATGACGTGTTTGAATCTTTTTCGCACCGATTTTAATCATTTAAGGAGAGGATTAACGTAAAATTTCTTCAAAAATTTCGAAAATTACTGATAAACTTCATGGTGTCAATTTATACGTTTTGCGGTCGAAAATGTGCTTTGACGATTGGAAAAGGGCTACGTTTGGAAGATGTAGAGGACGAATGAATCGTTTTGAGGGTTCAAACAGGTGATTGTTGTAAAAATATTATAATCTACTTAAAATATTTATTAATATAAAGAGACAAAAGCTGTTTTGCTGTATGAATCGTTGGAAAATTCGCCTGAACGTTTATTGTGGACAGTCTAAGCCTTGATATTTACGTAGAAAGTATTTTAGAATCTCACGAGTAATTATAAAAATCTCATTTTACGTAAACGTTTTAACACCGAAAAGAGTTTCCCAAAGAAATGGCCTGTATGGTGGATTTAAGTAAATTAATCAGTCTAAACAAACAAGTAAGCCTTAATACTCTTAAAAATGTACCTGCTTCCTTCAAAATTCATCGATTGAAGTAAATTGAAGAACAGAAAGGTTTGTGCTATAATGAAAATGCACATTTAAGACCACAACTTGACTTTTTAATGATTCATCACTGCAAGAATGTAATTACTAAAGTAAGTGGATGTTTTATTTTCCAAATTGATGAAGAAACCGATGTTTGGGTTTGTAGCTTAGATTTTTAGATTTATATCTCTCTGGAAATGTAATTATTGAAGTAAATGAACGTTTTAATCACCAAAGAAATCGTTACAATTGTTTTGTGAAGGTACTTGGAGGACAAAAAACGATGCAGGACAAATATTAAATTTAAAATTAGATATTTTGCCTTATTGATATTTGAATATTTACTATTTGAGAATTAATTTTTATTTTATTGGTTTAGAACGAAGGATAAATCATGCCATGGGGAGTTTTTGTGAAGAAATTGATATTTGGGTCCAGAACTTTGATCTTCAGCTCCGTATCTCTTCGGAAACGTAATTTTTCATGTAGATATGCGCCTATTAAATCACCGCCATGAAGATATTAGAACAAACCGTTGAGAAAAGAATCAAACCAATAATAGAACAAGAATTGGATGAGACACAGACTGGATTTATAAAGGGCACAAATATCCAAGATCACATATTTACAATTAACCAAATAATAGAAAAGAAACTACCACATACATAATAAAGGTATACATAGGATTTATCGACTTGGAGAAAAAATTTGGATAGCATTCTACGAAAAAAATTGTGGAAAATTCTAGGGAGTGAAGGAATTGAGAACAAAACCATTTGATTCGTACAAGAAATACAGAGTGGGCCACTGAAAACAGTAAACGCAAGTTTTGGCCACTTAACATCAATTTTGCGAAAAACGCTCGAACACGTCAATTTTATTATGAAGGGGGATATCGGAATGGATTAGTACTATTTGCATAACTCCAACCCTAAGATAGGGGTAGATTGCACCCCAAACATTTTAAATTGAAAGGGGTGTCAAACTCTACACAGTTTTAAAGGCCTTTCAAATCTCTTTTCAGCAGTCTTTTTATTTTTGAAATCCGATCATTAATTCCAGAGAAAAAGACTTCTAAAGTTTTATGAAGTAGCCTTAGTGATACGTCATAGTAGGCAGTTGACGTGTTAAACTAACTAACTCTAGCTAACTCTAACTAGCTCTAGCTAATTCTAGCTAACTGTAACTAACTCTAGCTAACCCTAGCTTACTCTAACTAACTCTAGCTAACTCAAACTAACTCTAGCTAATTCTAGCTAACCCAACCCAACTATAATAGAGTTAGTAAGAGTTAGCTAGAATTAGCTAGAGCTAGTTAGAGTTAGCTAGAGTTAGTTCCAGTTAGCTAGAATTAGCTAGAGCTAATTAGAGTTAGCTAGAGTTAACTAGGATTAGCTAGAGTAAGCTAGAGTTAGTTAGAGTAAGCTAGAGTTAGCTAGAGTTAGTTAGAGTTAGCTAAAGTTAATTAGTTTAACACGTCAACTGCCTACTATGACGTGTCACTAAGGCTATTTGATAAAACTTTAGAGGTCTTTTTCTCTGGAATTAATGATCGAATTTCAAAAATAAAAAGACTGCTGAAAAGAGATTTGAAAGGCCTTTAAAACTGTGTAGAGTTTGACACCCCTTTCAATTTAAAATGTTTGGGGTGCAATCTACCCTTATCTTAGGGTTGGAGTTATGCAAATAGTAATAATCCATTCCGATATCCCCTTTCATAATAAAATTGACATGTTCGAGCGTTTTTCGCAAAATTGATGTTACGTGGCCAAAACTTGCGTTTACTGTTTTCAGTGGCCCACTCTGTATATGAAGGTAATTTAAATGCGGTAATTACTAAGAATATAGAAATTAAAGGAACCTATAGAAATTACAGAAGGAACGTTTGCGGATGAATTGCAAGATAGTCTGGAGAAGTCGACACTGAAAAAATATGGAATGAAGATGAATAAGACAAAGATCATGGTGATGAGGGAAGAGGAAGAGATGAAAATACAGGTGAAAATCACGATCATAGAATAAGGAAACCATTACAAGTACCTACTTAGGAGCGGAAATAGAAAAGGATGGCAAACGCGAAAAAGAACTAAATACATGGATAGAGAAGAAATTGCAACTTACTGACGACATGAAGAATCTATTAATTAACAAGAGGGAGACAATGAAGAAAACGAAGATAAATACATACAAAGTAATGTATTTTACTTTCTCATTTTTTTGTCAATATTTATCCTTAGATATGAGACTAGGATGCTTTCAAAGAGAAAGAAGAAAAAATTACAAACAGTTGAAATGAAATATCTTAGAAGGGTAAAGGGAGTGACTAAGAAAGATAACCTTGGAAACTCTGAGATATGGAAATATCCTCATATCAAATCACTAAACGATTTTATTGAAAAGCGACAACTCAGTTTGTGGAGTCATCTTCACAGGGTGCAAAATTCAAGCCTGGCGAAGCAAGTCTGACAGGCAACAATGCGGAGAAAGAGAAGAAGACAAGGACCGTAACAATTGGGGTGTGAAGTAATAATAAAAATACTAGAAAAGAAAAGGAAAAACTTTACAGAGAGCTAAAGGGTTGGCTTTAACGGGAATTATGGAAAGAGTCCGTACAAGGATGGGAAACACCAGGCATCAAGTTGAAGAATATGAAAAGCGTAATACGTTTACAGCAATCATGGTAGACGGATCGTTTACAGTTTGATCTTATTCAGTTAAAGAATTTGGCCGAAAATAAAAAGAAAATTAAAGTTTGAATTTGAATTGAGTTTGATTCACGCGCGTATTTTTAAATCAACGAATCGCGTTTCGTTACCACGGCTACGTCAAGGAGTGCTTGCCGCTCATTGGTCCGTTTGGCATTCGTGAAAGGGCGGCCGCAGGCCGCCCCTCATGCACTACAAGCGATCTTTCTTAACTGTTTGCCACCTTTCTCGGATTCACATCTTTCCGAGGATCCCCCGTTTAAGCGATCCACTGTTTGCTAGTCAGTATAGTAAAAGCAGAAGGGAATCAGCACCCCCTATATCAGCGCCCCCTATATTGAAAATTCAAATTTTCGCCCCATTATTGCGCGGCAAGTACGGCGCGTAGCGCCTCGCGGTTTTTTTTAAACGTCTCCTGTTCGAAAAATTGATTTACGCGTACCGCGCGCGCGGTTTCGTCGGGCCCCCAAATACTTCAACCGAATTTTCACTTTTTAGTTCCGAAAATTATCGTTTCCCGCCATTTTCGAGACTTTTCCCGCCAATTTTCATCAATTTAAAATTTTTTAAATATTTTTTTTTTACTTTTTCAACCGTGTTTTGGTATCCCATCGGTCAGAAATGTTACAAAACCGGTTTTTACACTTAAACTAATCGTTCCACGGGCTTCAAATACGTTTTTTTAACCATTTAACGAAAATTTCGTTAGTAAAATACGGCGACGCCATATTGGTTTTTGATTGACATTTCCGTGAGGTTATTCGGATAAATTTGATAAAAACGGGTCGTTGGGCCCCAATAAGACTACCAGAACGGCCTAAAATACGCCCTCGAACAATTAAGTACGTTTAACGGAGTAAGTAAAGTGTTATTATTTTAAAAAGTTGCGATAAACGTCACCGGCCGAATGGCCGCCCCGTTTGCTCTCGGAAATTGGACAAAAAGGGGCCAAAACGCGCTTTGTCTGTCTCGGGGGGGCTGAAAATACGTCCGGGAACCTCTTTTTCGTTAAAATCGTGCGTTTAATAAAGGCAAGTAACGTTAAATTATTTAAAAAAATGTTAATAAGCACCAATTTGTAGGTTAGGTGTTTCGCGTCAGTATTTTACGTTCAAAGAAGACCTAAAACCCGCTTGGACGCTCGAAAGTTTACTCTATTTGGATGATAGAAGGACGAACATAACGTTTTACAAGTCTAAAACCAACGAGTTCATCAAAAATTTGAATAAAATTGCAACATAATTTCAACGTTTACTGGAAGAAATTTTTTTGCTTCAAAAAGCATTTGGACGTTCAAATCTGGACCCTAATGACGTGTTTGAACCATTTTCACGCCGATTTTAATCATTTAAGGAGAGGATTAACGTAAAATTTCTTCAAACATGTTGAAAATTATTGATAAATCTCATGCTGTACATTTATACGTTTTACACTCGAAAATGTGCTTTGACGATTGGAAAAGGGCTACTTCTGGAAGATGGAGAGGACGAATGAATCGTTTTGAGGGTTCAAACAGGTGATTGCTATAAAAATATTACAATCTAATTAAAATTTTTAATAATATAAAGAGGTAAAGGCTGTTTTGCTCTATGAATCGTTGGAAAATTCGACTGAATATCTATTGAAGACAGTTTAAGCCTTGATGTTGACGTAGAAAGTATTTTAGAGTAATTATAAACATCTCATTTTGTGAGAACGTTTTGATGCCTAAAACAGCTTGCCAAAGAAATGGTCTTTAAAGTAAATTAATCAATCTAAGCAAACAAGTAAGCTTTAATACTCTTAAAAATGTATCTGCTAGCTTCAAAATTCATCGATTGGAGTAAAGTGAAGAACAGAAATGTTTGTGCTATAGAAAAATCGACTTTTAAGACCACAACATCACTTCTTAACCGTTCATCATTGTAAGAATGTGGTTATTAAAAAAAGTGGATGTTTTATTTGTCAAATGGGTGAAGAAACCGACGTTTGGATTTGTAATTTTAATCTTTACATCTATATCCCTCCGAAAATGTAATTATTGAAGTAAATGAACGTTTTAAACACCAAAGAAATCGTTACAATTCTTTTGTGAAAGTACTTGGAGGACAAACAACGATGCAAGACAAATATTAAATTTAAAATTAGATATTTTGCCTTATTGATATTTGAATATTTACTGTTTGAGAATTAATTTTCATTTTATTACTTTAGAACGAAGAATAAATCACGTCATGGAGAGATTATGTGAAGAAATCGATATTTGGGTCCAGAATTTTGATCTTTTGAAATGTAATTTTTCATGTAAATATACGCTTATTAAATCACCACCATGAAGATATTAAAAGAAACCAGTGACAAAAGTATCGAATCAATAATAGAGCAAACATTGGATGAGGCACAGAGTGGGTTTACAAAGAGAAGAAGTAGTTAAGACCATATATTTATGATTAAGGAAATAATATAAAAGAAACTGCCACAGAATAAAGACATACATAGGATTTATCGACTTAGAGGAAAACTTCAATAGCGACCCACCTAAAAAATTGTGGAAAATTATAGAGAGAAGAGGAATCGGGAATAAAACCATTCAAGTGATACAAGAAATATATGAAAATAATTTAAATACAGTAATTATTAAGAATATAAAAATTAAAGAAACCGATAGAAATTACAGAAGGAGCGTTTGCGGATGAATTGCAAGATAGTCTGGAGAAATAGAATTCGACATTGAAAAAATATGGAATGAAGGCGAATAAAAACAAGATAAAGGTCATGGTGATGGAGGAAGAGAAGAAAATGCAGATGGAAATGACGACCATAGAAGAAGGAAAGCATTATAAGTACCTAGGGGCAGAAATAGAAAATCGTGGTAAACACAAAAAAGAAACAAATACAGCGATACAGAAGACATTGAAACTTACTTATGACATGAAGAATCTATTCATTAACAAGGGGAAGGTAATAAAGAAAACGAAAATAAATACATACAAAGTAATGTATAGATCAATATTTACCCCTAGATATCTGAGTTGAGTACTCTCAAAGAGAAAAAAGAAAAAAATACAAGCAGTTGAAATGAAAAAACTTAGAAGGGAAAAGGGAGTGACTAAGAAAGATAATTTTATAAACAATGAGATAAGGAAAGATCCTCATATCGAATAAATAAACGATTTTATTGAAAAACGACAACTACGTTGGTAGGGTCATCTTCATAGAATGCAAGATTCAAGGCTGGTGAAGCAGATCTGGTAGGCAGCAATGCGAGGAAAGAGAAGAAGAAGAGAACCGTAACAATCATGGGATGAGGTAATACAAAAGATACTAGAAAATAAAAGGAACAACTTTACAGGAAGCTGATAGGTTGGTCTTGAACAGGAAATTATGGAAAAGTATGTATAAGGATTAGAAACACTAGATATCAAGTTGAAGAATATGAAAAGTGTAGTACGCCTACACAAATTATGACAGTCGGATCGTCTACAATTTGATTTTATTCAATTAAGGAATTTAGCCGAAAATTAAAAAAAAAATTAATGCTTGAATTTTAATTTAGTCGGATACGCGGGCGCATTTTTAAGTCAACGGATCGCGTTTCGTTATCATGGTTACGTCAAGAAGTGCTTATTGGTTCGTTTGGTATTCGCGAAAGGGCGGCCGCAGGCCGCCCGTCATGCACTACAAACGACTTTTCATAACTGTTTGCCACCTTTCCCGGATTCACATCTTTCCGAGGATCCCCCGTTTAAGCGATCCACTGTTTGCTAGTATATATTAAAGACGTAAGCAATCAGCGACACCTGGATTACTAGCGTCGCAACTATTTATTTTTAAAATTTCAATCATTAATAACTTTTTTATTACCGCGCGTAGCGCCTCGCGGTTTTTTTTAAACCGTTTCGTATCGAAAAATTTAGAGATTCGTATAGCGCGTATAGTTTCGTAGGGCCCCCAAGGGGGCCAACTCGAGATGCTCCATTTAGTACCTCTGACCGCCATTCCCGCCAATCGACAAAATCCTTTCCCACCACTTTTGACCGATTTAAATTTTAAACGAAATTTACGAAAAAAAAATCACCTTTTTTACCTTACTCGAGCTGCGTATCGATTAAAATGGTTGTAGAAACGATATTTGCGTACGATTCAACAGCCCGAGGGCCCCAAAAACCTAAAATTATCGTTTTATGAACGAAAATCATTTTTGTACGTCGGGTTCGTCGCTTTACGCACTACGGGAGTCGCCGGGTGACGTCACAGGTTCGATTTGACAGGTTCGCGAAAATTTTCGCGTAAATTTCGTAAAAACGGACCGAAACGGGCTTCGGGGGCCCCGACGCGGTCACCAAAACGTCTTAAAATCATATATATATCATTAATACACGTCACCGGTCGGACGGTCGGCCGACGAGCTCACGAAAATTGGACGAAAACGATCCGAAAAACCCTTTTGCCCCCCGATAGGGCTCAAAACACGTCCGGGAACCTTTGTTTCGTCGATTTGGAGCGTTTAATTAAGGCAAGTGGCGTTAAATTATCTTAAAAAATGTCAACAAACTTTCAGTTGCAGGTTAGGTTGTGCCGTGTCAAATTTTTTCGTTCAAAAAGGAGTAAAAGAACGCTTTATCGGCCTCGACGGGGCTTTAAATATACTCAGGAACGTTTGTTTCATTAAGTTGGATCGTTTAATTAAGGCAAGTAGCGTTAAATTATCTTAGAAAATGTCAACAAACATCGAGTTGCAGGTTAGGTTATGTCATGTCAAATTTTTTCGTTCAAAAAGGAATTCAAAAACGCTTTATCGGCCTCGATGGGGCTTAAAATATACTCGGGAACTTTTCTTTCATTAATTTCGATCGTTTAATCAAGGCAAGTAGAGTGAAATTACTTAAAAAACGCCAAATAAACATTGGGTTGTAGGTTCGGTCCGGTCATGTCGAAATTTTTGTTAAAAAAGAACTCAAAAGCACTTTGTCGACCTCGACAAGGCTCCAAATGTACTCATTAGCCTTTGTTTGATTGATTTGGACCATTTAATGAAGACTAAATACGGCCAATAAGGTAAAACCTTGATTAAAATTATAACATAACCCCAAAGTTTACGGTAGGATTTTCTTTGCTTCAGAAAAGCGTTTGGACGATAATATTTGAATTGTAAAGAAGTATTTTAATCTTTTCGATATTCACTATGCCAGTTTAAGGAAATTATTAAGTTTGGTTAATTCAAAAACAGCAAAAGTTGTAGGCACACTTCATGCCGAAAAGAGTTTGTCCAAGAAACAGTCTATAAAATGTGTACAGCAAATTATAAGTACATTAATCAAGTTTGTCAACTACGTAAACTTTAATAAACTTTAATATTCCCGTTTTAGTATCATAAGAAAGACAAAATGTACCATTTAACCTAAATTTTTGGATGTCGAAAACTATTTGTCCCGGAAATGGTTTATAAGGTGTACTAAGTGAATTTAAATGCATGTCATTCAACTTGAACGATTTAGTAATCTTCAATAGACTTCAATAGTCCCGTTTGGAAAGGTTAAGAGAGTCAAAAATCAGCTTCAACCGAAATTTTTTGATACCGAAAAGAGTTTGACCGAAAAACAGTTTATAACATAGCTTAAAGTGTTGTTAAGGTAAATTAATCAACTTCAACAATTAAGTAAACTATGATAAACTTTAATATTTCAGTTTTTGAAACTCAAGAGCTACTAAAATTACATTTAACCTGAAATCTTTGATGCCGGAAATAATTTGACCCAGAGATAGTTTATAAGATGTATTAAACGGATTTTAAGTTTACTAATCAATTTAAATAATTAAGTAGACTTTAATATTTCTCTGAAATAAATTATAAATGAATAAATAGGATTTTTTAAATGTTGCTTATTGGTTAAAAATTTCGCGTTCTTTCGGACGTCATTTGGGTTGCCTATCCGTGAATGGGTTGGCCGATGTAATTTGGGTTGCCTACCAAAAACTGTTTACCAAAAAAGTACTATGATATCGGTCAATTTTGAATCCCGCTCGCGACCCATTCGTAAATTTGGACCTTTTTTCCTACCCCCCTATGCACTCCCCAAAACTTTTCCGTTTCGTCATCCCGATTGAATTTCGATCGCGAACCGCCCGTCAATAAAAACTGTTTAAATTTCATTTGAATCAGACCGGGTTCGCGCGCGCATCTTTGCGTCAACATCTCGCGTCGACGCGTTCGCCGTTGCCGTGGTTACGTCACGGTACGCTTGCAGCCGATTGGTCCGCTTGGTTCCGGTGACAGAGCGGCCGCAGGCCGTCTGTCATGTATCCCAAACGATTTTTTTTTAACTGTCTGCCACCTTCCTCGGATTCACACCCTCAAGGATTCTTACGAAAAAGGCGATCCACTTTACACTAGTTATATATAATAAAGTAGTAAACAAGCAGCGCCGCCTTTTTTTGCACTCAGTTTGCACCGAACTACCGAAAATCGACCAATCACAGGGCAGAATTGCCGACAAGCCAAATTTTGACGTTTCCTAACGTCAAAATTGCCGTTTTTTGCTCGCTTTTTTGCGACATTTACGCCTTGGTTGCCGTTCATGTTGACAAACGAGACGTTCAAACGCACCTTACTTTATAAGTTTCGGGCCGTTTCCGGGCCTAAATCGGTTAAATCGCGCCGTTTCAAACGATTTTTTCCGGGTCCCATTTCGGGCCCTCGAAGCGGGTACCTGTTCGATTGACCGCGTTTCGAACGACAAATTTAACAACGGAAACGGCTAAAATCCAATTTGATTAATGTAGAAAATTGTTCAAAATCGTTAAAATCGAGTAAAACGAACGCGTTTTTGTATCAATTTCTTGAAAAAATGCCTTCAATTTCCGATTTTTTACGTGGTTCGTTTCTCGGCTATTAAAACCGAAAATTTGCGCAAATTCGGACTTAATTATATCTGAAATCGACAAGTTTACAATCCGCGTAACGAAATTTACTCCAAGAACGCCCGTTTCGGCGAAAAAAACGACGATACGTCAATTTGCGTTTGGTTCGACGGTCGGCGTAGTTTGCGAGTGGCGTAAATTCAAGAAAAAGTTACTTAACCCTTAACGGTCCTGCTATTTTGACATATGTTATTAGCGGAGTCCGCATTTATTTTTTCGTGAAATATTGGTTGTCTAAGATCAAGGGGTTTACAATTGAAAAGTATATATCTATATATATTTTTCTTTACCAATTTTCTTTTCATAGTCATTCCCAGAACATCTGGACAATGAACCAACTTGTAGAACAAGCCTTTATAACAATGAAAACTATTTAATTATTTGTCTAGATACTTCAAATATTAAATTTGTTGTGTTTAAACGTCATGTCCACAACGTCTGGACATAGGACTTGACAGGAATAATGCAATGTCCACAACGTCTGGACAACGGACCGTTAAGGGTTAAAAACGCTGCAGGGACCGAATTTCGACCGCATCGATGTAATTTAGTAGATTTTTTACCGATATCGTGGGTTTAAGGGCGCGTTAAACATTGAGTCCAGTGGAGATGACCTCTAATAATCGATCGAGCTTCATTCATAATCGGTTTATCGATAGATGTCGCCCAATGTAGCATTTTAAAGAAGCAATGAGTTTCGGTCTGCGATACCGAAACCAGTTGTCGAGCCTTCCACCACCAGCGTCTAGACCTCTCTATTCTAACTTATTTACCCCTTTATTTGAGCCCGATTTATTTCTCTAATCGAAGCGGGATCAGTAAGCAATAATAAAAAAAATCATCCAAGACGAATTGTTGATATTTTTGGTGAATATTCTCCGCTTAATGCTCATATTAATAAAAAATTTAATTTTATTCAATAAGATAAAAATTGATTAAAAAAGAGATTAATGTGTCGCGATGCTGTAATACAACGTCATTAAACGTGGCCTATCCTTATATCCAACATTTTTTTATAAACTAGGATAAACTGCCAAAATGTCGGCCCCCCTAAAAATACAGCCTAAAGTCGGCCTTTCTATAAAAACTGGAAAGCCGACTTTATGGCTGATATTTGGTGTGTTTACCTTATATATTGACGCGTTGAGTTGTTTCTATTCTTTAGATTGATTAATTAAATTTAATAAGATTTGAATTAAAAAACAGGACGTGCGCACGCGAAAACCTTTCACATGTTCTTGGATGTTCGCAATAACGAATATTTGCATATATACCATTTACAAAGTATTGTAATTATAATTATTATTATTGTACAATTACATTTATATTATAAACACTTGTGTGTTCTTATTTTCCCTTGAACGTCAACGTAATTTGTATTTATAAGGTGAGTATTACTTTTAAATCGTTTTGTTTTGACCAATCAAGTTGCATCATTGAAACCTGCACAAGCATGCGCGAAATTGGCATATACTTTGGTCGGTTTGGTTCCACTCTTTGCTATTTGGCGCCTTCTTAGCATTTGGTTATAGCTTGGCTCGTACACACTAAACACGCTCGTACACGTGTTTAATTGTATGTATTTCTTATTATTATTAGGTATATGAATAGCAATATTTAATCATAAAACAAATAAACATCTACTGTAGAAGAAAAAACTACATACACAATTATATGTGTTTTAAAAGTTCTTTAAACATAGTAAACAATACAAATATATAACAAAGAAATAAAGCTTATCAGTAGAAACGTTCACTTTATTTTATATGCAAAACAACCTAAAATAATTTTTACTTTAAAATTTCACTTTATTAAATTTTACTTTAAAATACAGCGTACATACGTCTTCAAGATACTTTCCAGCAAAGAGAAAAGCCATAGAATATCTACGACATGTAGAACAGACTGCCCATCTGGCCAGTCAGCGACAATCAAAACAACACGTCATCAGAATGGTGGCATTAATGTATACAAACAAATGCCCTATTCAATTTCATATGTGGTCGAAATACGGTAGACATAAATTTTCTAATTTGTATCAGAATTTAATATAATTGCTGATAGAATACAACCGTGTCAAAAAGAACCATCAATTTATAAAAGAAAAAAGATATAGATGCTAGCGCCATCTAATCACAGAACCTCACAGTTCTATTTTTATTTTTAGTATAGAGTACTGTTAGACACATTCAGGCGTCCCATATAATTTACATTGTAAAAACGTAAGTTTGACCTTTCTCAAAACTGACTAATTTAATCGCGAATTTTTTGCGATGAAAAACTGCCTATGACTATTCTGCATGGCGTTAATATAAAAGTAGCGAGATTTATGCGCCAACGTACAAATAATCACGGTTTGTTTTCGTCTAAAATTAACGTTAACTTCCTGAATTTTTGTATGAAATAATAGTAGGAATTTTGACTTGTGCCGATATTCATACCAATGCTTGGGATGTCTACCTTCAGGCTATACAAAAATTTTCGCTTAAATGTTTATCTTTTACGAGAAATATCGAACTTGGTGACACTCTACATAGAGCACTGTTCAACGTACACTTTAACGCGCCCTTAACGCGGTAAGCAACTTAACGTTACTTGAAAAATAATAAAAATTGTCTCTAAACGTCAAATTTTAGGTAAAGGACTGTCTCTATATTTAAAAAAAGAGCAAAAACGCGTTTCCACGATGAAAACCGGGCTTTATTTAGATGATTGGATGACAAACGAAGCTATTTCAACCCTCAAACGTGTTACTATAATAAAAATATTTAAAAATCATAACCTAACCTCAATTTGCGTTTGGTTTGACAGCCGGCGTCGATTGCGCTTGGCGTAAATTCATGAAAAGGTGACTTAAAACCGGTGCGGGGACCGAATTTCGACCGCATCGACATAATTTAATAGATCTTCTACCGATGTCGTGCGTTTAACGAGGTAAACAACTTAACGTTACTTAAAAAATTATAAAAATCGTGGCTAAACGTCAAGTTTTAGGTAAATGACCGCTTTTGTACCTAAAAAGGCCAAAACGCGCTTCCGTGATGAAAAGTTATCCAAAAAAGTTATCCATGTCAAGAACAATGTATTATATTAATAATCAATGAGAGTAAATCGCTAAAAACGGTATTTTTGGAAGAAAAACTAATAAATTATAACTTCGTTAGATCAAACAGGGCAAACAAAAACGATTATTTTTATAGTAAAACGACAGGATACTAAAGATATTTTCAATTTGTTACACATGTTAATAAGTAAAAGGTCGCAGGAAAATTCAAAAGAGTATTTGGAAAACAATAATTAAGGGGTTAGACCACTTTAGATCGTGGAAAATTAACGTCATTTCCCCATTTTTTCCGAGAAAACAATAAGAGCTGTGGAAAAATTGTTTATATATCTTTGTTGTACATACATTTAGGAATAAGAAATATATTTTGCTAAATAATTAACGTAAAAAATGAACGCGATGTAACTGCTTGATGAAAACCTTGTTAGGCGCTAAGGAGTCCGCGGCCGGAACGATTTTACCTACAATTTTCAATCTAAAGCAAAAACGAAAAGGTATTTAGTTTTTACAACTCAAAAGCTAGGGAAAGACGTAGGGATTTCCTTTTAATTATTTTTTTGCAGAAATTGTGGGCATATTACATAAACTTTGCGTTTTAGCCTAAAAAAATATCTACTAAATTGTTTATAGTTAAAGAACAACATTTGATATCAAAAAAATCCTACGTCTTTCTCTAGATAATGCTACTTGGAAGGTGCAGTTAAAATTTCAAGTAAATCGGTAAAGAATTGTATGAGTTATGTTTCCGGCCGTTTCAAGAAAAATGATTTAGAGAAAAACGCATTTAAAGTTTGTTTAACCTGTACTGAGCACACGTTATCGGACAACATTCAGAATCAAAATACAGGCATTTAAAAACTGTTCCCACTTATAACTGACATTGCATCTTATTTTTAAGACCATAAGGCACTTTTTAGCGCAAAAAACGAAAATTCGATTTTTTGAAAATTCTAGAGTGGTCTAACCCCTTAATTTGAATGGGGTTAATGATAAATTTTATGTAGTAACATTGGTAAATTAATATATCTATAAGAAAAATGGAAAAGACTCAAATTTATAAAAGTAATTAACCGTTACCACCGAAAATAATCGGAAAATAGATTAAAATCGCGGAATACGATTTGCTTTAATGTCAATATCAAATTCTATACCTTTGAGAACTAAAAACGGGCCAATAAAACCAAAAGCAATATTTCAAATTCCTCTATGGGCCGAATTTTTGTTTAAAAGAGAAAGTTACAGTTTGCACAGCCTTTACTTTGCTATATCAAGTTGATGAGTCTGGCAACGGTCATAAATATTGATATTGATTGCATGGCAACTCTATAGAATTAAGATTTATGCGTAATTACACGAAAAACTATAATTATTTAGTAAAATGTTAACAAATACAAATGTGACGTGAAAGTTACACGGTTCAATAGAGGGTTAAAACGTGGACAAAACAGTGAATTAAAATTAACCAATTACGCTTATTCAAATTCTCTAGATCGTATTTACAAGTCGTTTAGTAGAAACGGAGAGTCGTAATATTAGTCACTTCAAAATCCTTTTTGCGAATCCCAAGTTAATCCGCATTAGTTAGTATTAAAATTTAAGAACAGGTACGATTTGCATAGAATTAAAAAACAGACAAACAATGATTTCAAATTAAAAATATTGACAAGGCTCAGAAAATGCTTGGAGTTTTTAACGGATTTAAGGTCCTCGAAAGGACGGCCGTTGTGCGCACCAACGGTTTACAAAGCGAATTTTTACTTATTCATAGTATCCCTACACTCAAGTGATGCTCCACACTAGTAATAATAATAATGATGTGGTGGCATGTCTACGGGAAAGATGCCCAAGTGTATTTTCCGATAAATTAGGAACTTTTAATAAATCATAGCTAGAACTCAAAATAAAAAAAGGTACGTAGCCAAAGTGTTTTAAACTTAGATCAGTTCCATATTCCATGATCGATAAAGTTGATGAATTAAAAAGGTCAGTAGAGGCAGGAATATTAATTCCAGTAGAAGTTAGTGAATGGGCGACACCAATGCCGACTAGATATACAAGCCCGAGTCATGGAGTGGGAGCACAGCATAATGAAAACCATTAGGGATACGGAACGTTGGAACCTTTGATGTTTGTTAGGACAGGTTTTTCGCAATATGATGGAGTGGATTTTAGTTCGGATGAAAATCGATAGATGGCGCTAATTAAACAACGTATTTTAATTTTAAAGTGTAATAGCTAACATCATTTTATAATCATAAATGTTAAACGTAGATAAATGAATATAAAATAATATATAAATAATAATATAAATGAATTCACATTTATCTTTTAATATATACTTCATTTATAAAAGTATCTATTAATAATACATTTTTGATTTCATCTATAATATAATACTAGCTAAACTAGTAGAAGACTTAAGAAATCGAATCATTGTTGGGTACAACTCAATTAAAACAGATCCTAGTGTTTTTGAGAGAGTTCGCCAGTCAATGAGGAGAAGATTGGGTTCTTGCATCCGAGCTCGAGGTGATCACTTTGCACAGTTTTTGTAATTTTTGCTTGGTAAAATTGTTGGTTTGGTAAAATATTTGTTTTTGTCCTTGAATAAAACCCTTGTTCTTAAAAAAAAATTCTCTTATTATAAACATTTTTGTTTATAATAAAAATGTTTAAACTTCAACACGCTGTAGATCGGTAACGAAACGTTTCCAAACCATGTTTATTATAAACTTTTTTGTATAAAATAACCTGGACAATTACCCCCTTTAATATTGCCGCATCTTTTTCAAACACCCTGTATATATTTTTTAAATTATGAATCAGCATCTATAACTAATGATAACCGTATGGATTCCTTCATTTTCTATCAAGTTGTGGACTGAGTGTGATCTACAACTTACCCAATCTTAAAAATAGTCACTTCAATTACACAACTATCTTTAAGACTGAGTGGTTTCATATCACAGAATTTTCATTCAGTTTGACTGTCACTGCTGTATTTCTTAGTTCTCTTCTAAATAGAGACCTTAGCCATGAAAATCGACCTAGTGGTCGTGGAGTGATCTACAACTTACACAATCTTAGCCACTTGCTGTGGCAAGAAATTTACGGCTGGGTGTGCCAGGTGAGCCATTTTTTACCTGCAACAATGGTCTGACGGCGTGCGTAACGCCGCGTCGTCGCGCTGGCGTTCCGGTAACAAAAGTATCTCGACGTACAGTGTACGTCTAGCCACCGCAAGTGGTTGAAAATAGTTACTTCAATTATACAACTACCTTTAAGACTGAATAGTTTCATATGACAAAATTTTCACTCAGTTGGCCTCTCACGGCTGCATTTCTTATTTCTTTTCTAGATAGAGACTTTGGTCATGAAAATCAACCTTTAATTTAACTTAATGAATACAGTCTACTGCAGAAAATGCCCTTTCTTCGTGGTATTCTATCAAGTTGTGAACTGGCTGTGATATACAAGACAGACAACCTTAAAACTGTTACTTGGATTATACAACAGTTTTTAAGACTGCCCATTTGCATATCACAAAATGTCCATGGAGTTCGCTTGTCATAACATTTTTATCTTCCTGTTACTAAAATTTTAATTGTGAAATTCTTAGTTCCTTGATTTCTTATTAAGTTGTGACCGGATTATCATCCACAGCCTCCCCAATTTTTAGAATAGTTACCCTAATTGTAAGATTACTTTTAAGGCCGAAGTACATATCACAAAATTCCCATTCAGTTTCCCTGTAACGGCTGTATTTCGTATTTATCTTCTAAATAGCGACCTTAGACGCGAAAAGTGACCGTTAATTAACTCAATTCACAGAGAGTACTATATCAAGTGAAACCAATTAAATACATATACCGGGTGTTTAAAAAAGACGCGGAAATATTAAAGGGGGTGATTGTCCAGGTCATTTTATACAAAAAAGTTTATAATAAACATAGTCTGGAAACGCTTCGTTACCGATCTACAGCGTGTTAAAGTTTAATTTAAAAAACAGTAAAAATTTACATATTTTGAAACAGTCCTGTTTTATTCACTGACATATTTGTTGAATTTCTTTATCATGAACCGCTATACGAATGCTGAGATGACCGACATGCACATCTCAGACATTTATGGACTTCGTGATGGCAATGCATTAGAAGCTAAGCGGTTGTATACCGAAAAGTTTCCTGGCCGTATTGCTCCTAATAGAAAAACTTCCGAAAGTATTCATCGGTGTCTTTATGAAACAGGCACATTTAGGCGAAATGGAGGAGCAGGAAGGCCTAACCTTAACTGTGAAATTCTTAGTTCCTTGTTTTTTTATTAAGTTATGAGCGGATTATCATTCACAGCTTCCCCAACGTTTAAAATAGTTACTTTCATTATAAGACTGCTTTTAAGACCGAAGCATTACATATCAAAATTCTTATTCAGTTTCCTTGTCACGGCTGTATTTCGTATTTATCTTCTAAATAGCGATATTAGATACGAAAAGTGACCCCTAGTTAACTCAATTCACAGAGAGTACAATATCAAGTGAAACCAATTAAATACATATATATTTTTTAAATTATGAATTAACATCTATAACTAATGATAAACGTATGGATTCCTTCATTTTCTATCAGTTGTGGACTGATTGTGATCTACAACTTACCCAATCTTAAAAATGGTCACTTCAATTATATAACTATCTTCAAGACTGAGTGGTTTCATATCGCAAAATTTTCATTCAGTTTTACTGTCACTGCTGTATTTCTTAGTTCTCTTCTAAATAGAGACCTTAGTCATGAAAATCAACCTTTAATTAACTAGATTCCCAGGGAGTACAATGCCAAGCGAAACGTGTTAAATATATATTTTTATTTAATTAGGAAAAAAATTATAGGTAGACTTCGATAATTTATGATAAACGTCTTCGTCTGGATTCCTTTATTTTCTATCAAGTTGTGGACTGACTGTGATCTACAACTTACACAGTCTTAAAAATAGTTACTTCAATTATACAACTACCTTTAAGGCTGAGTAGTTTCATATAACAAAATTTTCACTCAGTTTGCCTCTCACGGCTGCATTTTTTATTTCTTTTCTAGATAGAGAGCTTGGCCATGAAAATCAACCTTTAACTTAATTTAATGAATAAAGTCTACTGCAGAAAATGCTCTTTCTTCGTGGCATTCTATGAAGTTGTGAACTGGCTGTGATATGTAAGTCAGACAACCTTAAAACTGTTATTTGGATCATACAACATTTTTTAAAGGTGTCCATTTGCATATCACAAAATTTCCATGGAGTTCGCTTGTCATAACATTTTTATATTCCTCTTGCTAAAACTTTAACTGTGAAATTCTTAGTTCCTTGATTTTTTATTAAGTTGTGAGCGGATTATCATCCACAGCTTCCCCAATCTTTAAATTAGTTACTTTAATTATAATACTACTTTTAAGGCCGAAGAATTACATATCACAATTCTTATTAAGTTTCCCTTTCACGGCTGTATTTCGTATTTATCTTCTAAATAGCGATCTTAGATAAGAAAAGTGACCCCTAGTTAACTCAATTCACAGAGAGTACAATATCAAGTGAAACCAATTAAATACATATACAGGGTGTTTAAAAAAGATGCGGAAATATTAAAGGGGGTGATTGTCCAGGTCATTTTATACAAAAAAAGTTTATAATAAACATAGTCTGGAAACGTTTCGTTACCGATCTACAGCGTGTTAAAGTTTAATTAAAAAACAGTAAAAATTTACATATTTTGAAACAGTCCTGTTATATTCACTGACATATTTGTTGAATTTCTTTATCATGAATCGCTATACGAATGCTGAGATGACCGACATGCACATATCAGACATTTATTTACTTCCTGATGGCAATGCATTAGAAGCTAAGCGGTTGTATACCGAAAAGTTTCCTGGCCGTATTGCTCCTAATAGAAAAACTTCCGAAAGTATTCATCGGTGTCTTTATGAAACAGGCACATTTAGGCGAAATGGAGGAGCAGGAAGGCCTAACCTTAACTGTGAAATTCTTAGTTCCTTGTTTTTTTATTAAGTTATGAGCGGATTATCATTCACAGCTTCCCCAACGTTTAAAATAGTTACTTTCATTATAAGACTGCTTTTAAGACCGAAGCATTACATATCAAAATTCTTATTCAGTTTCCTTGTCACGGCTGTATTTCGTATTTATCTTCTAAATAGCGATATTAGATACGAAAAGTGACCCCTAGTTAACTCAATTCACAGAGAGTACAATATCAAGTGAAACCAATTAAATACATATATATTTTTTAAATTATGAATTAACATCTATAACTAATGATAAACGTATGGATTCCTTCATTTTCTATCAGTTGTGGACTGATTGTGATCTACAACTTACCCAATCTTAAAAATGGTCACTTCAATTATATAACTATTTTCAAGACTGAGTGGTTTCATATCGCAAAATTTTCATTCAGTTTTACTGTCACTGCTGTATTTCTTAGTTCTCTTCTAAATAGAGACCTTAGTCATGAAAATCAACCTTTAATTAACTAGATTCCCAGGGAGTACAATGCCAAGCGAAACGTGTTAAATATATATTTTTATTTAATTAGGAAAAAAATTATAGGTAGACTTCGATAATTTATGATAAACGTCTTCGTCTGGATTCCTTTATTTTCTATCAAGTTGTGGACTGACTGTGATCTACAACTTACACAGTCTTAAAAATAGTTACTTCAATTATACAACTACCTTTAAGGCTGAGTAGTTTCATATAACAAAATTTTCACTCAGTTTGCCTCTCACGGCTGCATTTTTTATTTCTTTTCTAGATAGAGAGCTTGGCCATGAAAATCAACCTTTAACTTAATTTAATGAATAAAGTCTACTGCAGAAAATGCTCTTTCTTCGTGGCATTCTATGAAGTTGTGAACTGGCTGTGATATGTAAGTCAGACAACCTTAAAACTGTTATTTGGATCATACAACATTTTTTAAAGGTGTCCATTTGCATATCACAAAATTTCCATGGAGTTCGCTTGTCATAACATTTTTATATTCCTCTTGCTAAAACTTTAACTGTGAAATTCTTAGTTCCTTGATTTTTTATTAAGTTGTGAGCGGATTATCATCCACAGCTTCCCCAATCTTTAAATTAGTTACTTTAATTATAATACTACTTTTAAGGCCGAAGAATTACATATCACAATTCTTATTAAGTTTCCCTTTCACGGCTGTATTTCGTATTTATCTTCTAAATAGCGATCTTAGATAAGAAAAGTGACCCCTAGTTAACTCAATTCACAGAGAGTACAATATCAAGTGAAACCAATTAAATACATATACAGGGTGTTTAAAAAAGATGCGGAAATATTAAAGGGGGTGATTGTCCAGGTCATTTTATACAAAAAAAGTTTATAATAAACATAGTCTGGAAACGTTTCGTTACCGATCTACAGCGTGTTAAAGTTTAATTAAAAAACAGTAAAAATTTACATATTTTGAAACAGTCCTGTTTTATTCACTGACATATTTGTTGAATTTCTTTATCATGAATCGCTATACGAATGCTGAGATGACCGACATGCACATATCAGACATTTATGGACTTCCTGATGGCAATGCATTAGAAGCTAAGCGGTTTTATAGGTACCGAAAGATTTCCTGGCCGTATTGCTCCTGATAGAAAAACTTTCGAAAGTATTCATCGGTTTCTTTATGAAACAGGCACATTTAGGCGAAATGGAGGAGCAGGAAGGCCAAGGACAGCAAGAACGGTAGTGATGGAAGAGGATGTGCTAGACATGATTGAAGAAGATCAAGGTACTTCTACTTGAAAAATTGCTAACGCTTTGAATGTAAGTAATGGGACTATTTGGCACATTCTGAAGGAAAATTTGTTGTACCCATTCTATATGCAACGCGTTCAAGCATTACTTCCTGCTGATTTTCCTCCTCGCATTGCATTCTGTCAATGGCTTTTGCAGAAAATGGTTGAAATCCCTCAATTCCTGATGTCGATTCTGTTCACCGATGAAGCGAATTTTTCAAGAAATGCAATACGCAATTTCCATAATAACCATGTATGGTGCGACGAAAATCCATATGAAATTGCGGAAGATCGTTTTCAACATCAGTTTTCTTTGAACATTTGGCTTGGAATTGTGGGTAACTGCCTAATTGGACCGGTATTTTTAACAGGAACACTTACCGGAGAGGTGGGGCCATTTAAGTCCTTGGTGTACGCTACTCCACTGGAAAACGTAGAAGACTTAAGAAATCGAATCATTGTTGGGTACAACTCAATTAAAACAGATCCTAGTGTTTTTGAGAGAGTTCGCCAGTCAATGAGGAGAAGATTGGGTTCTTGCATCCGAGCTCGAGGTGATCACTTTGCACAGTTTTTGTAATTTTTGCTTGGTAAAATTGTTGGTTTGGTAAAATATTTGTTTTTGTCCTTGAATAAAACCCTTGTTCTTAAAAAAAAATTCTTTTATTATAAACATTTTTGTTTATAATGAAAACGTTTAAACTTCAACACGCTGTAGATCGGTAACGAAACGTTTCCAGACCATGTTTATTATAAACTTTTTTGTATAAAATAACCTGGACAATTACCCCCTTTAATATTGCCGCATCTTTTTCAAACACCCTGTATATATTTTTTAAATTACGAATCAGCATCTATAACTAATGATAACCGTATGGATTCCTTCATTTTCTATCAAGTTGTGGACTGAGTGTGATCTACAACTTACCCAATCTTAAAAATAGTCACTTCAATTACACAACTATCTTTAAGACTGAGTGGTTTCATATCACAGAATTTTCATTTAGTTTGACTGTCACTGCTGTATTTCTTAGTTCTCTTCTAAATAGAGACCTTAGCCATGAAAATCGACCTAGTGGTCGTGGAGTGATCTACAACTTACACAATCTTAGCCACTTGCTGTGGCAAGAAATTTACGGCTGGGTGTGCCAGGTGAGCCATTTTTTACCTGCAACAATGGTCTGACGGCGTGCGTAACGCCGCGTCGTCGCGCTGGCGTTCCGGTAACAAAAGTATCTCGACGTACAGTGTACGTCTAGCCACCGCAAGTGGTTAAAAATAGTTACTTCAATTATACAACTACCTTTAAGACTGAATAGTTTCATATGACAAAATTTTTACTCAGTTGGCCTCTCACGGCTGCATTTCTTATTTCTTTTCTAGATATAGACTTTGGTCATGAAAATCAACCTTTAATTTAACTTAATGAATACAGTACTGCAGAAAATGCCCGTTCTTCGTGGTATTCTATCAAGTTGTGAACTGGCTGTGATATACAAGACAGACAACCTTAAAACTGTTACTTGGATTATACAACAGTTTTTAAGACTGCCCATTTGCATATCACAAAATGTCCATGGAGTTCGCTTGTCATAACATTTTTATCTTCCTGTTACTAAAATTTTAATTGTGAAATTCTTAGATCCTTGATTTTTTATTAAGTTGTCACCGGATTATCATCCACAGCCTCCCCAATTTTTAGAATAGTTACTTTAATTGTAAGACTACTTTTAAGGCCGAAGTACATATCACAAAACTCCCATTCAGTTTCCCTGTAACGGCTATATTTCGTATTTATCTTCTAAATAGCGACCTTAGACACGAAAAGTGACCGTTAATTAACTCAATTCACAGAGAGTACTATATCAAGTGAAACCAATTAAATACATATACAGGGTGTTTAAAAAAGACGCGGAAATATTAAAGGGGGTGATTGTCCAGGTCATTTTATACAAAAAAAGTTTATAATAAACATAGTCTGGAAACGCTTCGTTACCGATCTACAGCGTGTTAAAGTTTAATTTAAAAAACAGTAAAAATTTACATATTTTGAAACAGTCCTGTTTTATTCACTGACATATTTGTTGAATTTCTTTATCATGAATCGCTATACGAATGCTGAGATGACCGACATGCACATCTCAGACATTTATGGACTTCCTGATGGCAATGCATTAGAAGCTAAGCGGTTGTATACCGAAAAGTTTCCTGGCCGTATTGCTCCTAATAGAAAAACTTCCGAAAGTATTCATCGGTCTCTTTATGAAACAGGCACATTTAGGCGAAATGGAGGAGCAGGAAGGCCTAACCTTAACTGTGAAATTCTTAGTTCCTTGTTTTTTTATTAAGTTATGAGCGGATTATCATTCACAGCTTCCCCAACCTTTAAAATAGTTACTTTAATTATAAGACTTCTTTTAAGACCGAAGCATTACATATCAAAATTCTTATTCAGTTTCCTTGTCACGGCTGTATTTCGTATTTATCTTCTAAATAGCGATATTAGATACGAAAAGTGACCCCTATCCTCGCCGTCAACGGAATACGATGAACTTTGTCCCGATTGTTTTCGACAACTGGTTACGGAGATATTCCGCTTCAAAGTGAGGGGCCTATAATTTTGACGGCGATAATAGTTAACTCAATTCACAGAGAGTACAATATCAAGTGAAACCAATTAAATACATATTTTTTAAATTATGAATTAACATCTATAACTAATGATAAACGTATGGATTCCTTCATTTTCTATCAAGTTGTGGACTGACTGTGATCTACAACTTTCCCAATCTTAAAAACCGTTACTTCAATTATACAACTATCTCTAAGACCGTGTAGTTTCATATCACAAAAATTTCATTTAGTTTGCCCGTCACTGTTGCATTTCTTAGTTCTCTTGTAAATAGAGTCCTTAGCCATGAAAATCAACCTTTAATTAACTAGAATCCCAGGAAGTACAGTACCAAGCGAAACGTGTTAAATACAGTGAAATAACGGCGCAGAAAATCATTGAATCCCGTATGTACCGAAATAATGAGAACGTTTAAATTTCGGTTAGTCGGGGAAGTTCCTCATTCAAGCTTAGCAGAAAGGCACGACATAGGCTGCGCTTGTATCTTGCAAATATTGAAGTCGGTAAAACACCGGTTAAAGGGAAAATCTTTTATTAAAGGAGACAGCCAAGTCGGCGGGCGGCGCTATTGCCCGTTTAAGAGAACATTTAGTAGGATCCGTGTCCGTTCAAGAGAATGTCCGTCCTAGAGGGAGTTAACGCAATGCAAATTATATGAGAGTCGGACAGTTCCATGAGAAACTGTCCGTCCAAGGGAGGTGTCCGTTTAAGAAGGGTGTCTGCGCAGCGGAATTTCACTGTAATTAATTTACTATAATTATTAGTTTCTAACTTTCCGACAACTCTAACATACGCTTTATTGTGAACTTTAACTACTCCCAAATTCCATCAAGTATCTAATCCTAACAATGACTGTTTGTCATCAACTACATAGAATTCTATATTCTTTAAGGTTTTGTGATTGAATCTTAGATTTATAAAACATTTTCCAATGACAGGTATTACGACACCGGTACATGCACTCAAATCTTCAATTTTAATTAACTTAAATTATTGTAATGTATTATAAGGATTTATTTGCGCAAACGTACGAAAGGCGATTTTTCATGTAAGAATACCGGTTTAATATTGGTTTTGATGTTATACAAAGAACGCAAAAAATAAAAATAAGATGTCAACTGCGTAAGCTAATTTAATATAAAGCCCCTGTCCTGAACGGAAGAACACCATAAAATTGGCGACGAGAATGAATACATACGGAGTCCAGCTAGAATTTAAGCCGGGAATCTGCAATTGGGCCGTATTTTACAAACGACTACAACAGGTTTTTATCGCTAATGATGTCGAAACTGAGAACAAGAAAAGAGCAATATTGTTGAATGGTTTATCAAAAGAAGCACACAAGCTAATAATAAATTTGTGTGCTCCAAGCATGCCAAAAGATACCATATTCGAACAATTAGTTAAGTACTTATCTAACCATTATATTCAAAAAAGGGTCATCTTCGCCGAACGTTACCGGTTTTAAAATCTAAAAAAGAAGAACTCCGAATCTCTACAAGAATCATTCAGAATAATAGAGTTATCGATGTTAGGAAACGTACTTAGGTACTTTAGTTTAGTACGGTTGGCAGCAGTATAGAAAGAAGTTAGTTACACAAGAGTGACATAAGATTAGAATAAGGGCGTGTTGTATTATAATTCTAAGAGTATTTTTAGTGAATAAATTAGATTAATAAAGAAGCTCGTCATTGCTGTTTAATCTCCTCAATATCTGAACGGCAAACTTCATCAATCGACGTTTTGTGATTTTGGAAGCAGTTTGGATATGGTATTATGAGACAAATTTATTACTGGATTGGAACCGGGCAAGATTATATGGACAGACTGTTTTCTGAAAATAATACTTTGACGTTCACCAGAGCAATTGAAATTGCTGAAACAACCGAAAGTGCGCAGCTGAGCTACGGAATACACATGGAGGCTATTTCGAATCCTGGAATAAAAGAAGAACCCATCAACAAGTTGAAAATACCGCGAGGAGTAGGTACTGGGAGGGTGAAATGGAACGAACCATAAAAAGGATGGAAGGAAAGAAGAGCGCCGGTGCGGCAGAAACCGTCATCGGCATCATTGTATGAAATCCCACGAAATAAAACTTGTTGTAGATATGGTAAGTCAAACTACACAGCGAATAAATGTCGTTATAAAAATTACGAGTGTAATTCTTGCGGAGGAACGGGACATTTGAGTAATGTTTGTAAAGTTTTTTACATAATTTAGATGATTCTCATTTTAGATGGTTCTCAAATACCAATGTTTCAATTAAATTCAGGAAAAAGTCAACCTTTGAAACTGCAGATAAATGTAAATTTAATTAGTTTACAGGTGGAAGTTGATTCGGGAACAGGTTCTTGCGTAATGTGTGATTATTTATGTTTTTCAATGTCTAAAAATGTTAAGTTGAAGGTATGCGATATAAATTTCGTTTCTCATAATGGTAATAAAATATTTCTATTAGATAAAATAAAAGTTAATGTAAGTTTTAATAATAAGGATAACTATTTAGATCTTTATGTTACAAAAAATGGAGGTCCGTCACTGATAGGTCGAGATTTTATGGCAGCATTTAAGTTAGTGTTGCATTCCTTGAATTATGTTAATAATAATAATAATGATGTGGTGGCATGTCTACGGGAAAGATGCCCAAGTGTATTTTCCGATAAATTAGGAACTTTTAATAAATCATGGCTAGAACTCAAAATAAAAAAAGGTACGTAGCCAAAGTGTTTTAAACTTAGATCAGTTCCATATTCCATGATCGATAAAGTTGATGAATTAAAAAGTCGGTAGAGGCAGGAATATTAATTCCAGTAGAAGTTAGTGAATGGGCGACACCAATGCCGACTAGATATACAAGCCCGAGTCATGGAGTGGGAGCACAGCATAATGAAAACCAGTAGGGACACGGAACGTTGGAACCTTTGATGTTTGTTAGGACAGGTTTTTCGCAATATGATGGAGTGGATTTTAGTTCGGATGAAAATCGATAGATGGCGTTAATTAAACAACGTATTTTAATTTTAAAGTGTAATAGCTAACATCATTTTATAATCATAAATGTTAAACGTAGATAAATGAATATAAAATAATATATAAATAATAATATAAATGAATTCACATTTATCTTTTAATATATACTTCATTTATAAAAGTATCTATTAATAATACATTTTTGATTTCATCTATTATACAGGGTGTCCGGAAATAACGTTCGTATACTGAAGGGGGTAATTCTACAGCAAAAATTACGAAGAAAAGTTTATATAAACATGTGTCCGGAAATGCTTCACAAAGGAGCTACAGCTCTTTGAAGGTGACACTCACGGTGTGGTTTTTTTAAATTATTTCACTTATCCTACAGAGTAGGATGTTGAATTTTGGAACATCCCCTATTATTTACATAAGGAATATGATGATGGTAACCAAAATAATCTACGACGAACAGGCTTCGGTACCGAGACTGAGGAGCTCATTTAAAGTTCCATATTTTTTTTGGTCGATAATTTTTTGAAAATTTGATTTCAAAACTGGAATGTTTAGTCAAAAATGCAAGAAAAAGTTACTAACATACGATGTCCTACCATACACCCATTTCGAGATATTCAACGATTATGCAGTAGTGACACACAACTTTATGTTCAAAAAATCTCTAAATATCGTAGTAGGTTCGCGCCATGTTATTTGACAATTAGCATGTGTCACTCCTTAATAAAAAATAATGATAAATATTTAAGTTTATAAACAAAAAACGGGTACAGTTTCTGTTTTTGCTTAAATAAATCTTTTCCTGTTTAGTTATGTACTTGTTTTTGTTTATAAAATTAGGATTTTATCATTATTTTTTATTAAGGAGTGACACATACTAATTCTCAAATAATATGGCGCGAACCTACTACGATATTTACAGATTTTTTGAACATAAAATCGTGTGTCACTACTGCATAATCGTTGAATTTCTCGAAATGGGTGCATGGTAGGACATCGTATGTTAGTAACTTTCTTTTGTATTTTTGTCTAAACATTCCAATTTTGAAATCAGATTTTCAAAAAATTATCAACCAAAAAAAATAAGGGACTTTAAATGCGCTCCTCAGCCTCGGTACCAAAACATGTTCATCATAGATCATTTTGGTTGCCATCATCATATTCCTTATGTAAATAATAGGGGATGTTCCAAAATTCAATATCCCATTCTGTAGGATAAGTGAAATAATTTAAAAAAACCACACCGTGAGTGTCAACTTCAAAGAGCTCTAGCTCCTTTGGGAAGTATTTCCGGACACATATTTATATGAACTTTTCTTCATAATTTTTGCTGTAGAATTACCCCCTTCAGTATACGAACGTTATTTCCGGACACCCTGTATAATAATAGCTAAAGGTGAAAAATACTTTTTAGAAGATATGTAAGTAATCAAAATATAAATATTTTAAAATTTTTGTATTTGAAATAAAAAAACGGTAAGTTCTAGTTTTATTAAAATCCTTCAATAAACAAACAATTGTTTATTTTATTTACAAAACAAAATCATTAAAGAGTGTTTTTGTGTGACATTAATGCAGGTGAGAGTTGTAGAAAAAAAACATCTAATAGAAAATCTACTAGGAATCTTGCCATATAATCTCTTTCCTAAATATTTTCTCCCCTTTATTAATACTACTCTTAAAATTTGAATTAATAAATTTCAGTGTGTAGTACAGTTTCAATCCGGGCATATAAATGTATTAAATATTTCTGTGGAAACAATTCACATGGATGTTCCAGTTGGGCACAATTGTACTTACTAATAAAATGTTGTAAGCAACTTTGCAGTAGCACCAATTCCTCAAAATGGTTATTGAAAATTTTCTCCAAATGTAGTATGTAGTTAAAAAAATTATTATGAGGCATATAGATATTCCCAAAAGTTTCATTTTTTGAGTTCTCATATGCTTTAAATTGACAGTATAAAGTTATCTCTTGAAGAACTGTATACTTATTTGCATACATGGTGCAACTAGAACATGTATGTTTCTGTAAACATTTGTGGATGAGATAACCAACTATATAACGTAGAGATTTTTTTTTCTAAATTATGTTGTTGATAATCAATCTCTCTCACAGATATTTGTTCAATCTGCTTATGGAGCGTTTCGTCTTCCTCTGTATGAACATTTAGTATTTTGTCAAAATCTGGCAAACAATTTTGGTGGTTGGATTCCATAAAATTATGTGTAAACAATTTTTTAAAAGCTCGCTGAAATTGAATTGGAGTTGGATTAAAATTGTTGCCACTCTGTTGTCTGACAGCAGCAAAAAATTCTCTAATGAATCCTGGCACAACCTTCTGGTTAGTATATATTCAAATCCTTCAAGTTGTAAATCCTCCCACAACATCAATAGTGTAGTAATCGACACTTTCCAACAGTATATAGATTTTATACGTTTTGTGATGTAGTTACCATTTTTTGTTAAAACGATCAAATTGTCAAAGAATACAATCATTTCTTTTAAGAAGTTGATCTGGAATTCCAACCCCTTAAAAGGCTTATTGTATATTTTACTTGCATGTGCTGTTGAAGGATTTGTGATATCAAACAGCTTGTCAAATTTGTCAATAAATTCAATAGTAGAACATGAGTTTAAAGGTAATGCATATAAACTTACATATGTACTTAACGCAGCTGCAACTGTTCCACTAAAAGCTTGTCAAATTTGTCAATAAATTCAATAGTAGAACATGAGTTTAAAGGTAATGCATATAAACTTACATATGTACTTAACGCAGCTGCAACTGTTCCACTTATTATTTGAGTGGCTACATTAAACCCTTATCTTTTCTAGGTTGTTTGGGAAAACATGCGAATCTGTCAATTTTGGAGCCAGTCTATTTGATAACTTTTTATCTGTTAAATAAAATTGTTCTACTTGTTCCCAAGAAGTTGTTTTGACAGCAAATGAAAATATGCTTTGTTTCAAATTATTCCTTGCTGCTTTAATTAAATGTGGCGGATCAAAATAATACATTATTTTTTGATTTTCTATCAAAAAACATGGATATTGTGCTGTCACATTTAATAAAGATGCAAGTTTTATATTATCTGATCCCATGTCGCTGACTAGTAAACGAACTGTTAAACCAATAGAATACAATTTCTTGATAACTTCCTGTACTATATTCATCAAACGGTCTGCAGAACAAGTACTGTTGGAGAGTACATATCCTAAGGGTAATTTCCAATTTGTGTAAATGCCTTTAACCAAAATAACTAATGCGTTTAAGGCAGGTCGTAAATTTTTTTCATTTCCATAATCTTCTAAACTCACAACTTCATCTTTGTTGATATTATAAAATAAATGTGTTTTCAATGACATTTCATCAATACATACAATACTATATCGTGCCATGGGTGTAAATGTCTATTTTTTTTTGTAAGGCCAAAAATATGCCTTCATTGATACCAGCTTTAAAATTTATGTGTTCGGTCAATTTGTTGATTGCTCGCTTACTGGGCAGAATAAAGACTTTGCTTAAACCTTTATAAGTTTTTAGTTTTTTTTATAGTGATCGAGGAGTTTTCAAAAGCTTTAGGACTTTGTAGTCCAACATTTCGACGTTTTGGTTTTTTTTTTCAAAAGTTGTAGGTTTTGAACAAAAAGTTTCTTCTACGCCTTTATCTACTGTTGAAACTACTTCATCCACATTTGTATCAATATGTGAAGGTACCATTATACTCCTTTCTGTAAACATATCACTAACTTATATTCTTTTCATTAAACTACTGAAACCTGTCAAGAAAAGTCCTTCTTAACAGGTATCACAAAATTATTCTTGATTAAAAACAACTGAATTAAAATTATTGATGTATTTTTATAGTAAAGTTGTCTATTAAAAATTCCAATAAAACTATTATAATATTTATGCACTTTTCTTCATTTACGAGTAATATGATTTAATAAAGAAACTAACCTTTTTGATTTTCTTCATCTTGTAAGTTTATCGCAAGGTACGCGTTTGGAATCAACCTAGGTATTTTTGAGCACATTTTCAAAAACTTTTTTTTTCAAAATTTTTCTTCAAACACGGTTATATGAAGAGATGTACGGGGATGATGTTTTTAACAAATAGTAACATTTTGATGTGTCCACCCATTGTAAGCATCTATTAGCACATACAATAAAAAAATGTAAATTTTCAAAACTTCATAAAGAAGTAGATTAGTAATAATTACCTATTTACATCATTAGGAAATTAAAAAAACTTTTCCCAGGGGTTTGCGATGTTGACCTGCAATTTTTTACAGCACAAACACAATTAACTGCTGCACTTTTCCTCCGAAATGGTTGGTCTTGCACCATAATAAAAATACAAATAACTTTACAATTGTCCGAATATCGAAATAAAACAAAACAAATACAAACCGATTTTAGCCCCCCTAACAGCCAACTTCGATCTAAAACCAGCTCTAAACACGCATGCGTCAAAAATCTGTCCTTCATAAAAAATGGCTTGTGTCCCTATTGGTTCTTACTATACGGTGAGTGAGAGTAGGTACACGGGAGGGAAAGTAGGATTTAAAAATCGGCAACAGCCTACGTCACAGGCCATGCAGATGGCACGTTTACACAGGAAAATTTTACTGTCGGAATATTATGGCCGTTAATAAAGTTCAAAGTAAGAAAAATGTTTAAAAGTAAATGTTTACGCGTAGTAAATGCGTAACAAACTTATTTGTTTAATTGTTTGAAGCAATAAGTGAAGTAGTTTCAATTAGTAAGTTTCCCTAGTGTAAGCGGGTCTACGTATCGCGTGAAGATTGCGCGAAGTGGCTTCCCCCACCGCTGCATGGCAATGACACAGCAGAATGAAGTTAGTCGTTAGTGAGATCGGTTGTGTTTGTTGACAGGTAAGATAATTATTTTATTTTTTTTAATTGAACATTTTTTTGATTATTGCCTTGTAATATTTCTGTATTACCATGTCTAGCGTCCCCGAATTATCCTCATCCAAACAGAAATGGTCTTGTAAATTCCCATCTTGCCATAATTCCTACTACACTAATAATCCAAGCAATAAAAAGTTCCGTAGATTTCCTAAAGATCCCACAATTTCAGCATCCTGGAAATCCTTATGCAACCTAGATCCTACAGTTAAAACAACAAACTTTTATATATGTGAGGACCATTTTTCCGATTCCGATTATAACAATTCCGAAAAGATTCGCCTTAATTATAATGCTCTTCCTAAACCTTTTCCCAGAGCTCCTGTTTCTCACAATCCTAATGTTTCCGAAGAACATGTGGCCCCCACCTCTCCAATTGCTCCCAATAATATCATAAACCAATTAAATCCTAGTATTCCAGACATTCCTGTCCTATGTGGGGATATTGGCGTTGAAGCTGGAGAGGTTTGCCAATTTGATAATTTAGATTTTGTTTATCTTTTAGAGGATGTGGAGGTAACAAATGATTCAAAGGCGCACTTATTAGACCCGCAAGAAAAGAACGTTAGAGTTCATCGTAATACAATATCAAAATCGTCAAAATTAAAAGGACAGCTTAGGAATGTGAAAGCTGATTTGAACTGTATAAGAAAACTATATGACGAGGGCCGATTTGAGTACATCGAAACTACTTTGAATTCCGTAACAAAGGAGTTTATTAATTCTCAGTTACGTAATTGTGGTAGAGCGCCATCTGGTAAACGATGGACTTTGGACGATAAAGCTTTTGCTTTGTCGATCTATAAAAGGAGCCCCCGGTTGTATCGTTATCTTCAAGTTCATTTTGATTTGCCTTCAATAAGAACTTTGAAAAGTGTGTTATCCCACATTTCATTTAAATCAGGGTTAAATGCTAACATCTTGGAATATTTAAAATGTCAAGTTAGGGTAATGTCCGATGTTGATAAAATATGTACCTTAATCTTCGATGAAGTACAGCTGAAGAGTGGTTTACACTATGAAGCTCATGAGGAAAGAATCTCAGGATTTGAAGATTTGGGTACACTCGGGAATAATAACAAAATGGCAAATCATGCTCTAGTTTTTATGATCAGGGGAATACAAAAAAATTACAAGCAAGTTGTTGCTTATTATTTTGTACAAAATACTATCGCAGCTACTTCACTTAAACAGTTAATTGTTCAAATTATTAGTGAGTTGCAAAATATTGGTTTGAAAGTGGTGGCAACTGTTTGCGATCAGGGTCCTACTAATGTAGCTGCATTGAATTCACTTTGTGGGGAAAACGTTCACGTGTTTAATGTTAATGAACAAAAAGTATGCACGATTTTTGACGTACCGCATTTACTCAAAAATACGCGAAATGCACTTTTGAGATATAATGTCGAATTTCGGCATAAGCAGTACGCAAAATTCGAACATATTCGGGCTGCATTTAATTTAGATCAGCAGCTTAGGACTTATAAACAGTTGCCAAAACTGAAAGCCGAATATTTTAATTTTGATAATTCATATATAAAAATGAAGGTGAAAGTTGCTGCTGCTCAGTTGAGTCATACAATTGCAGCGTCTATCGAAACTTTCCATGTAACTAAAAACTTACCCGTTGAGTCTTTAGCTACAGCGGAATTTGTTGATACCGTAGATAAATTGTTTGATTCACTGAATGGGTCGTCTCGGTATCCTAAACCGGGTAAGGAATTACGGTGTTCGTTGTCACAAGATTCACCACATTTGGCTTTTTGGTCGAATCTTTTACCTGAACTTACCAAATGGAAAATGATTGACCATCGAACTGGTAAAGATTGCACAAATCAAGTGCGGTTTGTCAAGGGGTGGCAGATTACCATCAGGTCAATCATTTACCTTTGGCAAAATTTAACTAAACACGGCGTGTCATTTCTTTCGTTAAGATCATTAAATCAAGATCCCTTGGAGAATTTGTTTTGTCAAGTACGTCAACATGGCGGGTTTAATGTTAATCCTACGTGTCATCAGTTTGTGGCTGCCCTAAAGACGATCGTAGTTAACAACTTTTCTGTTCCCTTAACAAAGGGTAGGAATTGTGAAGATGACTACTGTGAATCTTTAGGAAGCCTTCGCGATTTTTTGCTATATTCTCCAGAGGGTTTTGATTCTAATGACAGTCCCCCCGATTGCTTTCAATTGGATATCGAGTATGATTCAGAAATTGTACAAAATAATCAGGCAACAGCATATGTGGCGGGTTATTTTTTGAAGAAAGTAGAAATTGGCGACTGTCAATCTTGTCGTCAGACTCTATTTTCTTCAGAAAGTAATCCAAATCATTTGTTCACATCTTTTAAAGAGTACGCAAATGATCCACACTTGCAATATGCAAGTGATCGTCTTATTCAGATGATTGATGCTATCCATGATCGGGTGTATCAGTTTCTGGATAAGAATGGTCACTTGCATCCTATTGAAAAAATGTTTAAATCATCTAACGTTGAATTTCTTAGTTCATTTAATTTTTGCTCAGTTCATGAACAAGTTAAACTTTCTATTGTTGACAAATGTATTAAATTAAATATTTATAAGTATTTACGAGATAGAAATGCTAAGGAATTCAATGTTAGAAAAGTTAAACGTAAAAAATTTTGAAGCAACTTATTTATATATCTTTTTCTTTTTTTTTCATATTTCGGTGACGCTTTTTGGAGGCTGAAACCATAATATTTAGTATTATTAATATTAATTACTTGTTGTGTTTGTTATAGAAGTATGTTTTATTTATTTGTTATTGTATTAAGTTTGTATTATTTTTTTGTTATAGAATTATATTTTATTTATTTTGTTATATTTATTTTCTAGTTTAAGTTTATTTATTGTTAGTTATTTATTGTTTTTTAATAAAAAATGTTTCCCTTTTAAATGTGTGTTTTATTTCTAATTAATTAAGAAAATTATAAATTTAAGAAGTGCAAGGTTCGAACTGGTGTCAGTTCGAATTTCGCGCCTAACTTTGCCATGCACAAGTGGGGGTAAAATGTGTTGCTCGAATTTAACGTGCAGTGGGCGCTTCTTCTCATATTGTTTTGTGAGTAGGTAACATCTCGGGGTACTCCACACGATATTGGAGTAACGTTCAGTATTCTCACGGGGATGAAACTCGGATACTGTACCCGGCAATGCTAAACACAGATGCCACGTTGGGTTATGTGGCAACACCGTGTTGTCACAGTGCGTCTTCGCACAATAAGTAGCGTCGTTTCCCGGCATTTTGGACGCCATGTGAGGTTAGTGGTGTGTTGTGTTATCTTGTTTTTACGGTAAGGTTCTAAATATTTTTTCTAATTATTGTTAGTAATTTGAAGTATACACCTAACCATGTCTCAAGCATCTTCCTTACCTCAGAAGAAGCGTTTTTGCCGGTTTCCGTCTTGCAAAAACGGTTATATCAACTTTTATTGTAATATATATTTTTTTTTATAAGAGTTTATTTAATTTATTAATATGATACATATCGACCTATGCAACGAAAACTATCGTAAGTAAAAAATGGTGATTTTGAAAAATTTGAAAAGAAAACAGAATTAATTGCTATTCTTCTATGGTGAATCCTTTCGGAATCCTCTATAAAATATCTATAGCAACCAAGCAGGAAATTTTTACCTAGAAAATTTTATTTCTTAAAATGCAATCGGTTCAAAACCTTTAAACACTTATATCTGACTCAGTTCTATCAAAAATGACTTACAATAGTTTTCGTTGCATAGGTCGATATCTATATTGTGATATATTTTTATTATAAGGTACATATCCAAGCTCACTCCATATTCCTTAATTTTTTATGTGCTTCGTGTGCTATAGATACCGTTCTCACTTCCACGGAGCATATCCTTATCATTATTTATCCAATTTTCTTCCTGTAGATATTATTACACAGGGCGTTTCCGAAATGCGTGTACAACGTAAGACCACAGATTCCTTGGCTCAAACTAGGTCGATTTAAGTTAACTTATCTATATGCAAAGTTGCTTCCCTCCGTCGCCAGAGGGCTTTAAAAATTATATTTTCCGTGTGTTTTTCTTAAATTATTCGAAAAATCTTTATTAGATTTTATTCAGTTTTTGACCACGTCTTTATATCAGCTAGGCACAGCTTTCTGTAGAACAAATTCCAATTTCGCAACATACAGAGTGTTTAGAAACACTCTAATCGCAAGTTATTTATCCAAATCTTCTTAACCACCCTGTATAATTTTCTAAGAATTCTTTTTCTGAATAGCTACATTCGTTCAGAAACTATTTTCTCTCTTACAAAATTTGAGTTGGGCAAACGGTTTAGGCACTAAAGAAGATTTTCTAAATGCCTACAAGCCCAAAACGGTAATTTAAGGTAACATTCACAAAATTCAAAGTGCAAATTTCTTCACGGGATATGAAGATCTTTCAAGAAAACCACATGTTATAGGTTTGGAAGTAGTTTATTGCTTAAAATTTTAGAATTTTCACAAGTATTTGTAAACGTTATCAGTGTTTAACCCTTTTAATCCGTATTATGCTGATTCAACTGTAGAATCGAAGGAAATAAAGAGGAAATCATGCTCCTCCTGGTCAGCAAGTTCAGTAAACCTAGCGCCTTCTGTTTTTGTTTACTGGGTATCATAAAAGCAAAAAGGCAACGAAAAGAGCAAACAGTAAAAATTTTGCACACTGTATTATTTTTGCCCTGATGGTGGTCACAAATCCTGGCAACATTTTGAGTAAAAACTACTTCTAACCCTCTGAAATGTGATTTTCTTGAAAGAGCTGCATATCCTGTGAAGAGATTACTACTTGGAACTGGGTTAATGGTACCTTAGCTTACAGATTTGAACTTGCAGGGAGTTAGAAAATGTTTTTTAGTGGTTAAACCGTTTGCCAAACTGAAATTTTATAAGAGAGAACATAATGTCTAAATTAATGTAGCTATTCAGAAAAAGAATTGGTAGAAAATTATGCAGGATGGTTAAAAAGATTTGGATGAAGAACTTGTGGAAAGAGTGTTTGTAAACGCCCTGTATGTTTGGAAATTCGAATTTGTTCCACAGCAAGCTGTAATCAGATGATATAAAGACATAGTCAAAAAATGAATAAAATCCAATACAAATTTTTCGAGTAATTTAAGAAAAACTCATGAAAACATTATCTTTAAAGCCTTCTCGCGGCAAAACGAAGCAACTTTGGATATACAGGGTGTTTAAAAAATACGTTCGAATATTTGGCCCACTTATAGATCTCATCAGTACAAACAAAAAAGTCAAAATAAACATAAGTCCAAAAATCAGCCGTTTCCTAATTACAGCCTGTTTTTCAAATTAAAATAATTTACACTCAGTAGGAGTGATTCGCGTATTTATGAAGTCATCCATGGAAATAACAAAACAAATTTTGTTCGTTTCTGTTAGTGTAGTTGCCACATTTGTTGTAATTATTGTGTGTCCGTTATTGTCAGTGTTTATTGAAGTAGTTGTTGCTGTAACCCATTGTTGAAATTTTCGAATATGCCTTATACCAACGCAGAAATGGCAGACATGCATTTTACATATGTATGGCAAAGCCGATGGAAATGCTTGTGAGGCACGTCGCCTTTATGCCGAAGCATTCCCAAACCGGGTACTTCCGTGTGACAAACTTTTTACAAATTTACATCGACGTTTATCCGAAGTTGGATCGTTTAAATCAAGGAACGGTGATGGTGGTCGGCCTAGATCAGTTTGTACTCCCGACGCAGAACTTAACATTTTAAGACGAATTGAAGAAAATCCTGGTACTAGTACTAGAAGACTCTCTACTGAAACAAATATTAATTTTTCCCTAATTTGGAGAATTTTACGGGAGCAGCAATTGCACCCATACCATATTCAAAGGGTACAGGCTCTAGCTGTGCCTGATTATGCCGCACGACTGGTGTTTTGTCGAAGCATGTTGACAAAAGTCGCGGAGAACCCAAATTTTGTTACGAAAATTTTAAAATTTACAGACGAAGCTGGTTTCACGAGAAATGGCATTTTTAATTTTCATAATAGCCATGTTTGGGCCGACTAAAATCCGCATGCCGTTGTTGAATCGAATCATCAACACCGATTTGCAATCAACGTTTGGCTTGGTGTGTTAGGAGACCATCTGATAGGGCCTTGTTTCCTGCCTAACCGTTTGACTAGTCAATTGTACCTTGACTTTTTGCGGAATACATTACCACTGCTGTTAGAAGATGTGCCCCTCAACCACAGAATTAATATGTATGTGGTTGATGCACGATGGTGCTCCTGCGCATTACGGAGTCTTGGTCAGAAATTATCTAAACGAAAATTACAATGGCAGGTGGATAGGGCGAGGAGGTCCAATTGCATGGCCCCCTAGATCTCCCGACCTCACTCCACTCGATTTTTGCATTTGGGGGTATTTAAAGACATTAGTTTATTCAAGTCCTGTGAATAATTTAGATGAGTTGCGAGAACGAATTGAACATGCCTGCCAGACTGTTCGTATAAATCCGGGACTCTTTGAGAGAGTGCGGCGTTCACTTTTACGGAGATGTGAAATGTGTATACAAATGGAAGGAGGACATTTTGAACATCTTCTTTAAGAATCATTAATTTGTAATAATTAAAATGTATTTATACTGATATTTGAGTGTAAATTATTTTAATTTAAAAAACAGGCTGTAATTAGGAAACGGCTGATTTTTGGACTTATGTTTATTTTGACATTTTTGTTTGTACTGATGAGATCTATAAGTGGGCCAAATATTCGAACGTATTTTTTAAACACCCTGTAGATAAATTAACTTAAATCGACCTATTTTGAGCCAAGGAATCTGTGGTCTTACGTTGTACACGCATTTCGGCGACACCCTGTATAATGGTTATGTAGGGCTCTCCAAATTTTGATTTTGTCGGCGATCTCATCATTTAAAATAATGAGAAAGGACCCTAGAATGGAACCTCCTGGGTAGTTTGAGAATCGAATGTTTTATTCTTTGTGGAAGACCATTTATTTTGTTTTTATTCTATTAAAACTTACTTATAAAAAAATCGCTAACCCCTTTTTTTGTTTCATATGGACAAAATGTTTTGCTAGAAGAAAGAGTCGTTTACAAATTAAGGAAGAATCAAGTATAGTATCGTCTGGACTGGTCTTGATAGTTCAAAACCATCTAACTTCTCTAAGAAAGAATTTGGAATGAAGATATGCATGGAATCAATTTAAAATTAGTTCTAGAAAATATGTTTGGTGTTTGATGTTTTTTTTATTTTATTAATTTTATTTTCTTAACTTTCAACTCTTTATAGCATAAATATATTTAATATAATATTATTTGTTATTACAAATCATTTTATTGCAATGAAACATGTTGTAAAATTTATATAAATTAAAAGTGAAATAAATATTTTAAATTATTTGTGATTTTTTTTAGTAATTTTGGTATTTTCTTTCATTCTTATGTTTATGTTATATTTTTTCACTGTAGTGATAAAATTTTGTTCACTACAGTGAATAAGTATAATGTAAAAATAAAGATAAGTTATAAATACAGATTTGTTTACATTTTCAAATCCGCCATTTTCGCGCGCACCTATTCCGCTCGAAAGTGGGGATAGCCCAATCACCCGTTTTATAACGTTGACCTTCCACTTCTCATTATATTTGTTCTGTGAGTATTCTTTTGCCTGTCGTAGTATGTTGGTCGTATGACGATCATATTATGCTTAGGTGTTTTCATAGAGCTCCATATAACTTTGGTTGCAAACCTTCTGCCCTGTTATTTATTTTTAGTTTTATTCTTTAAAATTTAGATTCATTTATTAGTTGGTTTCATTAATTCGTTTCTTATAGTCAGGTAGTTTCTTATTGTTAGTTTAGTTGTTTGTTATTCCCACAAGTTGGAAAAACTTGTGGTAAACAACTTTACAGCTACGGCAACATCCAGAGTGTGCGAATTGCATTTTGAGGACAAATGTAAGGGAAGACGTCAAAGTCGCCTGGCGTTAACTAAAGATGCTATTCTTACATTATTAGTGGGCAAAATTACCATTGAAAAAGAAAAGTTGACATGTAAAGTTATAGTAAAAAATGTTTTAAATAAATTAAATTTACTTGGTTTTAAAAATCACATTTCCAATCAATTAATTTGTTTTTACAAGGTAGATTTCCAAAAATTTGCTACCATTTCTTCTTTAAAAATTTTTGAAAATTCAACTTTTGAGTTATAGTATAGTTATAGTTGAGTTATATTAATAATAAAAAGATTAACATTAGAAAATTAGGTTTCAGTGAAATAAAATCATTTGATAATATCCAAAAATTATTAAACGGTTTGGACGAATATAAACCAGACTACTAGTAACGAGGCAGTTAATGAAGCCTGTTCCCTCTTATCAGAGCTCAGCAATCCGGACATCAAAAGACAGACCGATCTTTTAAAAAACCAAGTTGAGACACAATTATTGAGGCAGCTTGCCTATTTCTTCATTTTCCAGGGGCTTACAATTATATCAGGGATCAAAATTTTATCAGTCTTCCTCATGTTACCACATTAAGAAAAATATTACGCAATGTGAACAGCGTAAAATTTGGTATAACATCCGAAAATAATACATACTTATGTAAAAAACGAAAATTACTTAAGGACGAAGAAAAGTATGTTAGTATTTTTGTGGATGAAATTTATGTCAAATCTGCAGCAGTATATCGTTCTAGTCCTGGTACTGTTACAGGCTTTAGCAATAATAATTCCAAAGAGTTGGCTAAAACAATTTTAACTTTTATGGTATCTCCAATTTTATCCAAAAATAAAGACGTTGTGGCTATGTATCCTGTCAGCAAATTAGATTCAGGCTTTCTTTTAGAGTGTACAAAGAAAGTTATCGCTCCAGTGTCATCTTAAGTATATCATCCCATCTCTATAATATGTGACAATAACAGAGTAAACTAAAAAATGTTAAAAGACTTGTGCGGTGGAAATATTAAAAGTTACATTTGTAACCCTTCTCTAGAAAACAATAAAATTTTTATTCTTATTGATACCGTCCACACATTAAAAAAACATTAATAATAATTGGTTAAATAAAAAAGTTTTTATTTTTCCAAATCCATCGGATGAAGGTACGCTGCTTACAGCCCGCATTGACCACTTGGAAACAGTATACAAAAGAGAGCGATCTTTATTGGTAAAATTAGCACCAAAATTAACACTGAAGTCTCTACATCCATCTTCTTTAGAGAGACAAAATGTTAAAGTTGCTCTTGCTAATTTTGACGAAAATAACATAATAGCACTGGAACATTACTTTCAACATGAAACAGCTGACGTCAAAGGAACAATAACATTTTTAAAGTTAATTGTTAAATGGTGGACAATAATTAATTGTTCTGCACCTTATAAATACATCCATAAAAATGACAAAGACTGCGAACCAATTAGAAATATTGATTGTGATCAAATAATATTCCTTCAAAAATTTCTAAACTTTTTGGACAAGTGGGACAAAATCAACACCAAAAATAAGCTAAGCACTGATAGGTTTAATGCTCGAAAAAATAGTACATCTAGTTTAATAGAACTTTCCAAATATTTATTAAGTGACTTGCATTTAAAGTATGTGTTTCTGGGTAAATTTCAGACTGATAACCTAGAACATCGTTTTGGGAGGTATCGTTGGTTATCTGGTTGCAATTATTTTATTACGGCTGAAAATATTCTCAATTCCGAGGGGAAAATTAAGAAAATAAGCCTTCTAAAACTATATTCACAAGGACATGGTGAAATTAGTCTTTCTGATTTTTCAAAAGAAAATTATGAATGCGACTATAATTATATAACATCTCATCTAAACGAATTTAATAAAAAATGTTCGGAAGTACTTATATCGCCTGAAGAGATTTCAGTTTTAACATATATTACTGGATACATGTGTTTTAAATTGTTTCCAAAAATCCCCTTTGATCACTGTAGGAGTATGCTTATAACTGCTGATCGTAGTTTAGATCAAGTTGAAATCGAAGATATTTATGTATACATTGATAAGACAACCAGAAGACAATTAAAATATCTCTCATTCGATTTACTCATGTTTACGATAATTTTTTATTGCTTATTTAAGACTATCATTTCTTCTAAATTTGAAGAATATTTCAAAAAGGTATCCAACCAGAAATCTCTATTGAAAACCGTTTTTCAGTAACAATTAGAAGAGAATGATTGTTACGGTTTTTTCATATGCAATTGTGAAAGCATTTTATGGTATTTAATTGAAACGTACGTTTCTTCCTACTTATGTAATATATTTTTAAATAATCATGTCAAAACTGTTAATGCTAGAGCAGCTTCTAGTAAAAGTGTGAGGAAGTTACAAAAATTTAAGTCGCCATAATTATTATTTTAGTTTAATTGTTCATTTTCTGATTTTGACATGTTTTAAATATTTGCCCACCAGTGTTTCGTGTTGCGCTCGGTGGCGGCGCGGTGATATATCCCCTACCGATCGACTCCTACATCTCAGAGTACTCCCCCACTCGATGGCTCGGGCCTGTATATCTAAAGTCTGTTCAAATCCAAGGCGAACCAAAACAAAAAGCGTTAAATGCGTGATTAGTCCTTTGCAGGTGGACAGTACGATTCTTATTGGCCGATTCTGGTTGTATGACTCGAGTCGAATGAAATAGCGACATTTTCGCCAGGGACGCATTCTGCTCATCACGGTCGTTAATAGTGTGAAAATATAGCGTGCAATGTTCATCATTTAGTTATTGTTGTTATTGTGGTTGTCTGTTATTGTTGCTCATCATTTAGTTATTTTTTAGTCACTGTTATTGTTTTGGTTATTTATTGTTATTGTTATAACTATTCAGTTAAAAGTGATGTCTAGCACGGACGAAGCTGAACATTTTGAGGGTTTGAGTCCACCTAAAAAGCGCTCTAAAAAGAACCATTTAAATGTGGACATGAAAGAAGTTATTTTAAATGCTTTTAAGAGTGAGTCAAGAGAAAACCAAGAAATAAGTGTAAATGAGATTGTACTCAAAGTTGCGGAAAAGGTTGGACTAAGCCGTACTTCTGTCTTTAAGGTTGTTAGGGAATATAAAGCAAATGGCAGTTTTTCTCAACCACAAACAAATCAAAATCGCACACGTACAGTCAACAAACTAGATGAAGCTGATAAGTACGCGATAAGAAGAAAAGTTCATGAATTCTTCTTCCGTAACGAACTACCCTCAATTGACAAAGTTTTAAAAGAAGTTAATGATGATGAGTTGTTGCCAAATTTTAAACGTACTACGTTTTATAAAGTTTTGAAATGTTTAAATTTTAAATGGCAAAAGCGAGGACGGAATAGCTTGTTGATGGACAGGGAAGACATTATAATGTGGAGAAGAGATTATCTTACCACAATTAAAGAATATAGGAGAGAAAACAGACCCATATACTACCTTGATGAAACATGGGTTAACGCAGGGCACACATCTTATGTATGGGTTGATGAAACCGTGACATCGTCAAGTCAAGCCTTTTTTGATAGCTTATCCCTCGGATTAAAAAATCCTTCAGGTATGTAACTCATTTCTTTAAATATAAAATTGGTTGTCACACCATAAAATATATTTTTTCGGGAAAGGAAAACGGCTAATTGTTTGCCAAATTGGAAATGAAAGAGGATTTGTTGAGGGTGGTTTATGGTGCTTTGAATCGAAAAAAACGAGCGATTACCACGAAGAAATGAATGGGGGATCATTTGAAAAGTGGTTTGCAAATATTTTATCCAGTTTGGAAGAAAACTCCGTCATTGTACTCGATAATGCACCATACCACTCTCGGCGAATTGAAAAAATACCAACAAGTGGTTCGAAAAAAGGGGATGTCCAAAATTGGTTGCGCTCCAAAAACATTCCATTTGATGATTCTTCGCTTAAACTACAACTTTTGGCAATAGTTAAACACCATAAGGCGAAATACCAAAAACATATTATTGATGAAATGGCCGCGAGTCAAAATAAGACCGTTCTTCGCTTACCGCCATATCATTGCGAACTTAATCCGATTGAGTTGATATGGGCTGATGCTAAAAATTTTATAGCTCAACGCAATAGAAGCTTCAAATTTGCAGATGTAAAAACCCTTTTCAATGAAGCCTTGCAAAACATAACTGCTGAAAAATGGACAAAATGCGTTCAGCACGTAATCGAAAAAGTCGAACTTAAAATGTGGGAGTTGGATAACATAAATGAAGTTCAAATCGAGCCACTAATCATTAATACGGCTGATGATGATACTGACGACAATGAAGAATCATATTCATCATAGTTATGGCTTTTAAAAATATACATATATTGATCAATATATTTAGCTTTTAATACGGCCCTTTTCAATGTTTTTGTATTTTCACGTGATCAGCGCGTGAGCAGCGCATGGTTGTGTTTACATTTAGTTCGTCTTGGTTTTGAATAGACTTTAGTCGGCATTGGCGACACCCATAGTGCTGATATTAAAACCAGATTGCACGGTGCGCATTTGCGGAGACTATATTCTAGTTGTCAAATTTGCCCTTTCCCGAATTAATTATCTGTTTACCAAATTGAAGGGGGCAAAAAGTTTTCAAAACAAGACTTAAGTCATTCTTATCAACAATTATCACTAACGGAAGAATCAAAAAATTAACTACCATTGCAACGCAAAGGGGATTGTTTATGTATAATCGTTTACCATACGGTATTAGTTCCGCGCCGGCAGTTTCAACAAATAATAGATCAAACTTTAGCAAATTATGAAGGTGTTTGTGCATTTTTAGATTACATATTAATAACAGGTAGAACGGACGATGAACACCTCGCAAATTTAAAGAAAGTTCTGAATGTTTTACAAATGAATGTAATTGTAGCACAATTGTATTGAAATTCTCGAAAAAAAAGTTAACATCCTATTTAGTGTTGCAATTTGTATTTATTAATATCCAATAACTCGGATATTGTCATTTATGTTCAGAAATAAGTGGAAAGATGAAAGGCTTTAATAGGAGTTACGCTAATCATTTATTTTACTAGCATCGCGAGGTGTGTGTGAACTGTGGAGTCGCTGAAGATGCGAGGTTTCTTTTTATGTGCTTATTAAAAATATTATTTTATTATTGAAATTGTTTTCTTGTTAACCACCGCTGAATAAGATTGTCGAGAATAAAGTAGTGTTAGCAGTTATACTGCGGAATGTCTTTGAATTGTTCTCTAAACCCTTGTGTGGTTTTTAAGCAGTGTATGGTGAAATTGAACAAAAACAAACAGGCTACAAGCAAAATTTGTTTTTATTTAATTTTATCAAGCGTGGCTTTGCAACAAATAGAAGTAACATTTTATTTTAAAGGTTTTAAAAATTCCCGCGTTTGCTCATTAGCGCCAAGTGCGGTGCGGGTTGAACTAAAAATAGTATCAAAACCAGTAGTCGCCAACCTCTTCAATGTGTTGAGCTACTTTGTTAATTTTGGAATAAACAGTGAGCTACCCACACGGAAGCCACGTAACGCAACGTAAATGAAATAATCCACAGTTAATTTATCATTATATGTACTTATTTTACTATTTAACATTAACTGGTAATACATAATACATAGGTACTAATAATAAACTAATAACAAAATAACTAATGGCGAATTCGATTGGTTGCACTAGTGCGCACCAGTGCATAACAGCGTGTTCTATTGGTTGTTTCGTTGTGTTCTATTACATTTTATTATTGTAGTTTATAAAACATTTTAAACATCATCAAGCCTTGAACACACTTAGAAGTGATGTTTTGATTACGTTTGATTTCATCGCGTTCTGTTGAATTTGCCCTTTTTTTGCACTAAGCTAGTGTGACATATGTCACATTTTGCACTCAACGAGTGCGCACCAGTGCACACGAGTTCTGCCAATCGAATACGCCATAATATTACTAGTACGTACTTGTTCATAGCTACATTCCTACCTACCAAACGAAGGTGTTTGAAAAATAAACACAAACTTTTATCCAGCCACAACGGCATGTCACGCAAGATTTAAAAATAGTTAATAATAACAACAAAAATGTAACGCACTATCGTCAACATAAACATTGAGAAATAAAAAAGCACGTTCAATGAGAAGGCTGTCACTTAGACTCATCGATAATTTTTTTTAATGTTTGCAGTATAATTTGATACAGCCATTCGAATACAATTATCCAAATGTTCATCTGTAAGTCGATTGCGATACTTGTTCTTAATAAACTTCATATTGGAAAAAGAAGATTCACACAAATAGGTTGAACTGAGTAATGCTTTCACTTTCAAGGCAACACGACATAGAATTGAATATTTTTCTTTACTTACAATAGGCCAGATACATTTGGTAGTTGAGACTAGCGATTTTAAGGCTAAATCATTTTGAAACTCAATTACTTCCATTTCTGTTGTAGTGGGTCATAAAGGGTGAAACAACAAACTGCGCTACTAAAGCCATTTCGTTGAAATCCTTAAAACGATTTTTGAAGTTATCCTTCAGGGTAGAAACTATTTCTAGATGATATTTGCTGTCATAGGGTTCTAATGCATGTTGAAATATCTTTTCTGAAAGAATAGGAAAATGCTTGGCATCGCTGTTAATTAGGTTTTGCTCCCAAAACCCCAGCTTTTTGATAAATGCTTTTATATCAGAAATCATTTCCGTTAGTTCTTTGTCTCTCCCCTGAAGCTGCAAACTAAGTTCGTTTAATTTCTCTGTAATGTCCACGAGAAAACCAAAATCTCTAAGCCAGATTGAATTTTCTAGTTCCGGAGTCGGTTCATTGCGTTGTTTAAAAAATTGAACTATGCCAGATAGAACATCATTAAAACGTCTCAGCACTCGTCCTCTACTTAACCATTGGACTTCAGAGTAAAGGAGTAAGTCCCCGCATTGACACTTAACTTCATCGACCAAGGTTTTGAATAATCTTCTTTGTAACGCTTGAGCTCTAATCTTGTTCATAAGTTTTACCACCAGTTTCATAACGTTGTTTAGTTTCAAGAAATTTCCACATAATGCTTACTAATGGATAATGCAGTGGTAACAGAAAAATTGCGGAAAACTTTCATCTTTACGACATAACGCCACCAGACCCTTATCACAACCCACCATCGCTGGAGCGCCATCGGTTGTCAAGCCTACCATTTTTGATATTGCAATTTTCTCGGAAAAAATATTTTTAAAATGAGAAAACAACTTTTGTCCAGTAGTGTGTCCTTTCAGTGGAATAAACTTCAAAAGATCTTCTTTAATCGTAAAATGACTAAAAACCATCCTGACGAACAGGGCCATCTGGGCAGTGTCAACCACATCTGTTGATTCATTCAGTTGAAGCGAAAAATAAACACAGTTATTTAAGTCAGTTCTTAACTGTAAAAAAAAATATCATTGCTCATTACTTCTACACGTCTCATCACTGTATTAGCGGAAAGTTGCATAGATTTTATAGCTGAAACTATTTCGTCTTTATTTCTAAAGTTGGCAAATAACGAATCAACAGCTTCTAAACACGCCTGTTTTATCATTTCTCCGCCTTCATAAGGTTTCTTTTTTTGTGCAATTATCTGGGACACACGGTACGATGCTTCAGTTGCAGCCTTATTTTTGTCGACTGTTCTTAAAACTATTGATTGTTGTCCAATGAACTGCTTTTTTAACTGTTCCAGTTTCTCCTTTCTGTCGGCAGAATGCAGTGGGAATGATTTTTCAAAATTAGAATGTACAGTTTTATGAAGTCTCTCAATATTTCCTTTTATAGCAAGGGAGACCGAAGTATTACATAACAAACACACATTTTTACCTTTAACTTCTGTAAAAAAATATTGTTCTTCCCATTCCGAATTAAAGCGGTATGTCTTTACCTTCTTACTACTGCTTGCCATAATATTATTTTTTGTTGTTCTCTACTAACCCAACCGCTGGACGTTGCTTGTATTTTCAGTTTTAAACTAAGCGCAATGTCGCCGCGCCGTGCGTATTTATCCCATTCAAGGCAATCCAGATGGCTCTCGAACAATAACGCGCTGGTCCGGCTGGTCGGTTCTAGCCGATTCCTTGATTGCATCAGCGACACATCGCTCACCGCAACGTTGCCGCTGTTTATGTTTAATATTATGACAGTTAGATCTTTTTGTGGAATTTTGAAGCTTCTCTGATTTTTGCAGTTTGTATTTTTAAAATTAAGATCGTTGTGAGAGCTACCAGAATTGGCTCCGCGAGCTACCGGTAGCTCGCGATCGGCAGGTTGGCAACCACTGGTCAAAACTTAAAGTCGGGAGTCAGCCATCTTTATTAGTATATTATATTTAATCTATGGTTAACTGGTACTTTATTATCAGTATTGGAGATATAATGCATAGTATGACAAGAGAAGGTCGTGATCTACACTACACGGGTTAAGATAGTTTGGTTGATATCGACAAATCTGAAGAGTAACCAGCTAAATGATAGTTTGACATGCTTTACGTTAGCAGTATCTAAAATCTGGTATACCAAAATTATGGACGTAATAACTTTATTATGTTTGAGTTTTTTACTGACTTTTAAAGTTCTGCAACAGTTATGAAATATTCCATATGGGTAGTTCCATATAATACGCGCGCATTGTTTACAACAACAGTGTCTTATTTTATTTATGCTTTGGAATTTTAGTCGCTACTGTTGTTAATCTTATGAATAAAAATAACAGGATTTGATACTGACCGTTAAGTAGCGTAATATAGTTAGTTAAGGCAAAAACTTTAAATCGGTTTTTCTCGAAACTTTGTTTTTTGCAGTATGTCACCCTTGTCGCAAACGAGAGATAACACAACTTTTTCAGATAATTCGACAGCGTTGTAGATATGTACATGCATAACAGAATTTAAAAATTATTTCTTATTTCATTTAAATTTCCATATTAAAAATTTTCGAAATTCATTGTGTGCGTCTCTAAACTTTCATATATCAGAACAATTTAACATCGCCTTATTGCAGAAAAACATAGTGCCAGTATCACCATAGCAACGTTGAAATTTAAATACATACAATGACTGTAAAGTATTACAAGAATTTTTGTGAACCATTCAATAACCGCAAGGAATGCACACAACAAACTATACATATTTACTAACAAAACAATATAACTAATTAATTTAGACCATGGCCAACCATAGTTTGTATTTAAAAAATGAAGTTTGGTATTAAACAGCAAAAATGAAGCATGCAACAAATTTTCTCGTTACATCGTTGTATGCGCCGTAAAAAGTTGCCCATATAGTGCTTTAATTAAAACACCATCTTTGATAATAAGTGTGATAGTCGCGTTTCTCGTGTCGTTTCGAAAACAAAAGAAGGTAGCGGTATAGAATTTTCCGCAATTTCGTGAAAATCGAATCTCTGTTACTTTCGAAGATAACCTATGATGACATCGGATTTAGGATACCTGTATAATACCAAGTTAAACCTATTAAATAGGTATTTTTATTTAATTACGAAAAAATTATAAATCAATATCGATAACTAATGACAATCGTTTATGTGTTATCTGCGATCTACAACTCATCCAATTTTAAAAATGGTTAATTTAATTATAAAAGTATCTTTGAGATTGCAAGCATCCAATCACATTACTTTTATTCAGTTTGCTTGTCAGAGTTAAGGCGCGGTTACACAGCGCTTGGTTCGCCGAACCACGAAACTATAAGCCAGTTCGAGATAGTTTGCGTTTTAAAGAACCAGTAGTAACAACACGGTGCGCGGTTCGTCAGACTTTTAACGTGATTTGGTTCGTCCTAATGGTTCGTCCGTGGTTTGTCGAAAGTCTGTCAGTTCTGAATTGGAATCATGGATGACAGGAGGAAAATTATTGTGACTGCGTTATTGTGCGTTACTAACGCAGGATTCATACTGCAGAAGTGACTGAAGCGTCGTAAAAAGAGATGGTGAATGGCATCTCACATGAAAAATAGGGAAACGTAAGTAAAGTTAGTTTTAGAACTATCCACGAAATTAAAATATACGTACAGAGGTGGACATAAAATGTTGGGAAATCGGAAGTTGGATAATGTCGAAAATTACCAAATGTACCAGTCATGTTAAATGTTATAAGTGATAGCTTTAAAACTTTGACAGATAAAATGGCATTATTAACTGAGAACTATAAACTGAGAACTCCTTCTTTTAATTCTTTTATAGAAACGGCACATTTGTTTTCTAATCTAGCCCATGCCGCATGCACAATATTGCGGTCATGATGGCCCATGTCTTTGGGGTTCCATAATTCCGGGGCTTGTTGCAGGTCTTCAATAAATTCAAATGTCCTTTCTGTGGACCATGCCATATTAACCCGAAGGAATTGAATGATGTACCTACGTTGTTTAACCTACAAAATTTGCAACGAAGTTCCTCTATGACGTCGAGGCAACACGAGCCAACACAAACCATCACGAATCTTGCCCGAGCTCTCCTTTGATCTTTCCAAGTTTACTGACACTCAATGGGAAGCAGCGAACCGTGCACCACGAACCACGGAACAATGCAAACCGGCTATGTCAGACGGCTTGTGGTTCGTGGTTCGCCCAGACAGGTTCGGCGAACCACGCGCCGTGTAACCGCGCCTTTATATTTCTTATTTCTCTTCTAAATAGACATCATAACCACGTAAATCGACCTTTAATTAACTCTATTCACAGAGTGTGCAATACCAAATGAAAAGTGTTAAATACGTGCTTTTGTTTAATTATCAAAAGGAATTATAAATTGACATCTATAATTAATGATAAACGTTTTCTCCTTCTTGGTTCCTTCATTTTCTATTATGTTGTGGACTGTCTGCGATCTACAACTCACTCAACTTTAAGAGTTATTTGTTCAAATATACAACTATCTTTAAGAGCGAATAGTTATATATCATAGTTTCCATGTAGTCTGCTTGATACAACAAAGGTTTGTAGAGAAATGCTTATAAGCTTATCCAACTTGAACGATTTCGAGTTTTAGGGGAAAGGGGCGAACGTGACGACACGGAGGTCTGAAAATGATGTTACCTATGAAAATTAAAGATAATGCTAAATTTATGAGGAAAGTGTTTTTTTTTTTTAATTAGTAATAAGCAATAAATGAAATGAAGAGTCAATACTTTTGGATCTCTGCGACGTTACACATTCGAGTATTTGAGTATGCGAGGAGAAATTTCGCTTGCACTATAGGAAACATAGGAAATTGGACAACCTTATAACAACCACTCTATAGACCTTGGCCACAACTATATTTTCTCTCTTCGAAATGGAAACCATAACCGCGAAAGCCATTCTTTAATTAACTCGACTCACAGAAAAATACTGTACTAAGTGAAAAGAGTTAAAAATATATTTTTACCCAAATAGAAAAAAATTATAAATGGACATCTATGACCAACAATAAACCTTTTCATATTCTTGGTCTCCTCTGTTTTATAAAGTTGTAGATTGACAGTGATCTACTACTCACGTAAACTTTTAATTCACTTAAAAAGTTTAAATACTGACGTCTTTGGTTTGTGACTGACTGTGGAATACAATTTAAAAATAGTTGGTGGTATAGATTGGTAAAAATTTGTTATTACATTTAAAGATCACAACAATTATACAGTGTGTCCCCGGATAGGTGAAACGACTCTTATAAAACGTAAAAAATTTTCGATGTTAATTTTCATTTTTTTGGGTTTAGCCCTGCTTGGTTAAAGACTAATTTGTAACATATTTTCACTTAAAAAGAAATAAGTGAATCTGGACAGTGAATAAAAAACTCTTTCTGCAGCAGGTAAGGTACCTTTTCTGTTCATCGTAGATCAAACTGTTATTAAGATATTTTGTTCAGGATGAAACGTTATGTCCATATGCAAATTTTTGGAATGATCGGCCTACTTTGATAAAGCGCATTGTTATTTTCGTTAGCAGCAGATTACGATTTTTTTTTGTTGAGCTTCATACGTTTTTGGGAGAAATAAGGGAAACGCTCTTAAACTAGCTTTAGAAAAACCTTATTTATTCCCTTATTTCTTCCGATAAGGTATGATACTCGACAAAAAAGTCATAATCTGCCACTAACGCAAACAACAACGCGTTTTATCAAAATAGACCGATCGTTCCAAAAATTTGCATATGGACATAACGTTTCATCCTAAACCCCAAAAGATGAAAGTTAACATCGAAAATTTTTTACGTTTTATAACAGTTGTTTCACCTATCCGGGGACACACTGTATATCACCAAATTGTTCTAAATATTAATTTATATACTACTTCTAAATAACAGTCCATTATGAATGATGCCATTTCTTACTACATTTTCTTTCTGTAAAGTTGTAGCCTAACTATGGCATGCAGTCTTGGAGTGTTAACAATAGTTAGTAGAATACATAAAATTAATTTTAAGGTATCCAAAAATATAAATCACAAAATTTCAATAGTGTGCGCTTATCACACGATTATTTTCTGCGGTCATTTTCTAAACAATACTCTAGTGGAGACATTGTTCTTTCTTGAATCTGCCTTTCTGTACAGATGTGGTTCAATTGTGATATGCAATTTTGACTTCCAGTTAAAAAGTTGATACCTATCCTTAACAGTTTTAATATCTGTGTAATTTTAAATCTACAAACATTTATGACAGCTAACTAAGAACTTCCTCAAAATTTAATTGTTTTTGGTAAATCGCACAAATTTTATTTAAAAAGATTAAAAAAATGATTCTTACCTTAAATTAAAGGGAGAAGGTTGTACTTCGAATTAAAAATCAAATTTGTTCTAAGTAGCACAAAAAAGGTTAAAAAATTACCTATTCAGAAACAAAATTTTGAGAGTTGACTAAACTAACTTTCCAAACGTATTTATCATCTTTCAAAAAGTGTGCAGTTTATTTTTAGAGATTAAGAAATGATTTTTACGCTAAATTAAAAACTTTATTTCCTATAATAAATATCAAATTTAGTCTGTAACTTAAGGAATGGTCAGAAAACTTGATGAATTTTTATTTGTTCCCGTTTATTTTTGAGTTTCATTGTCAAAAATGCATATAATGGGGAAAAAATATTTAACTCACTGAGTTGATTTCCTGTGATATGCCCAAGTTTTAACCATCTTCTATACACCACCACAGCACTTGTGAAAACAAATAAACCTCGAGCTTAAACTTGGAGTGCAGGTAACAACCTTCCCGATTGAAAGTTGAGAAAAATATGAAAGATTTTAAACTTTTCCAGGGCATCTGTTTGGAGACCTGCGACCAATATCACTTCTACATACGTTACCTTGGCGGGGGAGCCACCAATCCTGTTGTTTCTGAAGAATAAAGGGGAATGTGCAAAAAAATAAGGGCGGTTTTCCCACCGTAGGAAAATGGATCACGCTATCTCTTTTCATTGTGTTTCAATGCAGTAAGTGCAAATGAGAGACACAGAAGCAGTAGTGAAGCGAACGTAACTTGCGCCTTAATAGATTGTCGTAATAATAATACAATAATACAAATAAGTAATATACTAAATACGCATTTTTCTTGCCTAAAACTTAATAACCAGAACTTAATTACCGACACATATTGCCCGTAATTTACTGTTTTTCAATATAACCCCAAAGTAGAGCGTAAATGAGTAAAATAGATATACAGGTGTCCCACATTTTAATACGCAAACTTCACCAGGACATAGTTCTCATAAAAATAATACAAAAGTTTTATATAAACATGGGGTCGCAACTCTTTTGTTTTCGAGATATGGCCATTCAAAGTTGGAAGAAAAATTTACATTTTCATTTTTATTTCAGCTATTTATAAACACAGAAATGTGAATTTTTACAATAATGTACAACAGCCTAGTATGTTATTTCCAAGCTTTAATTGACCCACCCCGGCGTACCTGAAAGGGTTGAAATTCTCGATCACCGCTACATTTTCCAATAGAACTTTTTAACTCGGTAAAATTTTAACATGAAAAAATATCCCTTAGAAAGCTCATTCCTTAGCGAGGCTTTTTTGTCTCTTACATTTGTTGCATGAAACTGATAGTTTTCGAGAGAAAAAATACAACCTTGATGTTACACGTTCAATTTCTCGCCTACAAGTTTCACACATTTTTGCTTAGAAATATGACAGTATTTAAATACAGTAGAACCTCGATAAGCTGAACTCAATTAATCCGAACATCGACACGCATGTTACGAAGAGAAAGTTTCTGTATGCGCGAATCTTTTTTCTTGAATTAAGTACATAACAATATTTAATCCGAATTTAATAAATTGATAATCCGAATCATTTTTGGTCCCTTAGTCTATATTATGCCTATTCTGCTGTATGTTTTACCTTAATCGAACGATATGAAGAGGAAATAATGCTCCTGTAAAATAGCCATCAAAATTACTAGACTTTACGTTTCTAGAAAAATATGACTTCATTTGTTCTTGTGACTTTGTTTATAAGGTCACTTTTTAAATATTTATTTGTATTTGTAGGGATGTCCGGTTTGGTGCATTTCACCCTACTGTGCGACGCATCGAGAAAACCAAGATTTTGACATTATGCGATTACCTGATGTTATCGGTACATTTAGACTGCATTCAGTAATCACTAAACTCCAGAACATCTGGTACTACAGCGAGTGTTTTTGATACATTTTCTGTACTGCTTAATATACGTGGATTTGAAGCTCTAGATGCTTTTGTGTATATTTATTATCTTCAAAGTTTTGCGTTTGTTGTGATGTGGTGTCGTATAACAACTTGACAGAACTAAAATCTGAACGTAATTCGGAATTTAGCAGGTTTTTAACTTTTCCGGTACTAGAGTTTTTTTTAAGTTTTAGATGCGAAAGATTGTGATATTTGTGTATGCAGGTAAATATTGTTAAAGATTGTACAAGCTTCACTTTGAGAGTACGTTTCTCCGAACCAGTAAATCATCATTATTTCTCTTCCTTGTTGTTCCCTTAATGGCACAGCCAGCGTAGAGAATCATTTGATAGTAAGGGCAACATCAGTAAAGTAATGGTATAAGGTTGTCAACTCGTGTGGCGCCTTGTTTGAGGGGAGAGAGGCGGACGTGACGTCACGCTTGTCCGGCGAGATGAAATTTTTATCAATAATTCTTACAACAAAATATAATAAAAAGGAAATTTTAAACATTTTGAAAATAATGATAATTTACTGATATAAAATGATTTCTATTGGGTGAATTTTTTGTTTTTCCTTTATACTGAAAATTTTTCTTTTAAAATATTGACTTTTTTTAAAGTCTCATATTTTGTATTTAAAAAATTTATTCTAATAAACAGCCTTTGTTTAATATAAATTTTAATTATATGATGAAAATTCTCAGGAAAATGTGGAATAATCTTTTTATAAAATTTTTTACTGTTTTTTCTGTGGTTAACATTTTCCCCTAAATATTTTTTAAATTCCTCTTGCAAATTCCCAATCAGTACTTTAAAGGCAAGACGTGAAATAATAACATGAAATTTACAAACAACTCGTATATCGCTGACGGCTAGGACAAGGATGACATCACATAATCGAGAACTTGGGTATGTGAGGGGAAATTTTGCTTGCAATATAGGAAGGATAGGGAGTTGGACAACCTTATAAGCATTACTCTATTGACCTTGAGTAAAGGTACTCTGAATAGGTAAAAATTACTATCATTTATAGTATCACCTTGTAAATAGACTGTACGCAAGACGGCCGCCTACGGCGGCCTACTCAGGAAGTTTAAATTCGCCAGTGATGCGCAAGCTTTTCCTATACCCTTAGGCCATCCGCACACGGGGCAACACCAAAGCAATAATATCGCGAGGTGATATTGACGATATTGCTGATATCGGTGACACGAGCAACAGAGATCCGCAAACGGGGCAATTTGTTAGTCAACTCGTAGCTTCCAAGCAGAGAGTGCTACTAAATATTAAGTATTAACAACGTTTGAAGACTAATTAAGCCATTTTTTAAAATTTTCTTAAATGGTGACTAAATGTTTAGTACATACAAAGTGAACATTAAAATACAATAAATATTTTGCAATTGAAATATACACTAAAAAATATTCCATTGAAAATAATAAATTATTTCCTACATTCAGTAGCAAGGATAGTCCTTATATACAAAACTTTAAAAAAGTACGAATGAAACTCTAAAAGGTTGTAAAGGACTAGGTCTAATGGTTCTAAGCAGTTGCGTGAAAACCCCTGTATAATTAATATATTTTAAAATTAGTATTTCTGTAAACAATATTATGCAAAAGTTAAAGTAGGGCGTTTTTTAGTGATCTTTAGGAGTGTTTTTTAGGATGCTAGATAATGAATAGTACCTGCCTTAGCCAAATAAGGAATACTCGGTTAAACTTTCAACCGAATTGGGATAGAAGGCAATTCAAATTATCAAAGAGTTCGGTTAACTGGGATTCGGGTTATCGATGCTCTACTGTATTCGTTCAAACGTATAATCGGACATCTTCTATTTGTTTGTCTGATTACTCGTCGGCTTATTGTTAATCAAAGAACTACAAATTTCCATTTTGGCAAATTTTTCATTAAGCAGAGGAATTACATTATGTATAGTTATATAGTATGTATAGTTATGAGCTTATGTATAAGGTCTTTCCATAAAAACGTTCTACTATCAAATTTAAATGAAATAAGTTCTGTGTCAGAAACCCATTCATTTCTTTCTCTGTTGTAAAGAATATTTTATGACAATAAGTACTGAATTTAAAATCACTCAGATATCTCCCTTGATTTCAAAACATAACTTGTGTTCGAGAAGTCCAATTTTTGATGACTTTGTCGCGTAAAACTGTCGCAATCGGTCATATTTCTAATATTTTTTCATGGCATTCACTTATTTAGTATTACATGCCTCAATGTCAACAGGCGATATGAGCAACTTACGATCTTGGTGACTTCCGCGCAGGTTCTTAAGGTTGCGTAGATCGCGCATATCGCTTATATCTCCCATAGGTTGCTTTTAAATTGCAGGAAGCAACCGAGAAGCGATATCACATTGCCGTTGCGTTGCTTTCCGGTTGCTCCGTGTGCGGACGGCCTTAGCGTGATTGGTTGATTTAAATTCCAATTATCCATGTTTCCAACTATTGTGGTAGATCTATCCATTCCTTAACTTGAGTACTAATACAAAATATTTTCAGATTCATAAATTGACTAAGTATCTTATTAGCTTCTTTTCGGTGTTTCTGAGAATTTATAGGTTGATATCGGATAGAAATTTGCCTCCAAAAGGTAGTTAAGGGTTAAACATAATATAAACTACTAAAATTAAATGTACACAAATTCAGTTATACCGTTTGAGCATTTTACATTTGTATGCCTTATATTATTTTGTGAGAAATTGTTCGGCTAATTGAGTACTAATTACTGTAATATATGAAAGCTATAAGCAATCAACTCTGTCGTTTTCTGCTCCGGTTTAAACACCTCCACGTTGTTATTTTCTCCTCAATATCATTTTTAATCATTTTCTGTCCTAGTTTAGTAATTTTCCATTTTGCATTAACTTTTATTACATCCTGGGGTTTATCATAGTATTGCCACTTTTACATCCAATGGAAGCATGAATGTCTTAAAAGGCATTTTTGTTGGGTTGTTTTTCTTTACTCATCCTTACTTTTTTATTTACTTAAAATTAACAAGTATCATTTCAGGGTTTTTTACAAAACCACAGTTTGGAATCTTGCAAAACCTTTTAAATTTCAAAGAGAGAATACAGAAATACGTGAAGATACCTAACTATAGAGTCTTCCACTACAGGCGCTCTGCTTCTAAATGTAAATAAAATAAGTTCCGTGTAAGGTATCGACTCATTCTTTTTTTAGTTTGAAAGAACATTTTATGGTATTAAGTATGGATTTGCAAATCCTTCAAATGTCTCCCGTGGTTTTGCAAGGTGGAACCGTAATGAAGAGGTCCAATTTTTAATGACTTTTTCGCGTAAAACTGCTTAAAATTGCTGGATGGCATTCATTATGTTGACATTGACGACTTTGATTGTTTGGTGTGTGTTCGCATGAACTTGCCACTTAACATACCCTCTAAAGGAATGATTTAAAGAGATTAAATCGCATGACTTTGGTAGCTACTTCACGTCCTAATCGTCAAACAGTCGATTGAAAGGACTGTTGTGGCAAGTTGTAAAAACGGCATAATACGTAAAACCTTCCTTGACCGGGGCTCTTGAACATTATGTCTTTTCATAGTTATTTGCTAGAGACTGAAGGACAATTCACAACAAATTTTAATGTTATTACTTTAAATACATGGCTGCTATTGAAAGATCCTTTATTAGATTTGGAGTTATAATACATTATCAGTATTTCTATTTCTTATTGTTCCTTAATTACACAATAATTATTGTAAATGACAATTTCTTGACTTTTAATGATTTTAAAGCCTACCAAGGTAGGTCAACTGTCCGCAAAATGCTGAAATCGGTTGATTGAGTACTTAATCCATCCGGTTTTGTTAGACTGACGCTACAATTCAAGTTTTGAAAAATGAAAAATTTATAGAAAGACGTATGAAAGACGTTTCAATGAATATTTAAATTCTTGTTTACTATTACTATTTACATCGTTTGATTTTTTTCATAGAAAAAATAATATACATAGAAGGTCAACTCTCACTAGATCAGTGAAATCGGCTTGCGCGTTCATATGCCGACACACTAATTGCGCTAATATGATTTTTTCGAAAGCGCTCCCTACCGGAATACCCAAAACCACTTCTGAACCCGCGAAATTCGAAATAAAATTCTTTTTTTTTTAATTTATACTTTATTTCACTTATACACCAATAAGTGACTATAGCACACTTATTATTGTACGGAAAATAATAATGCCAAAAAACGGTTTAGAAATACGTTAAATATTTTTTAATTTTCATTTACGTAATTAATACAAGTATAGATAATAATTTTTGGTAAAGTTATTCCTTATTCCTTTAATAAGATAAGGCGGATACTTGAAATATTTTCGGTAGATGTCTGCCCAATCAGGTAATTAATTGCCTCTTGGTTGTTCCCTTCTCAATTATTTCTTTGAAAGTTTTGTAATTCACAAACTTTTTGGCAGTTCTTTGTTCTTGGAAGGGTGCATATTTGACAAAATTTGTTGTTTTTACCTGTCCATAGTCAACAGAATCTTAGAATAATTCGCCAATTGGTGTTTTATATAGTCGCCAAACCTAATCTTTATAAATTTTTTGATAACAAAAGTAACCAATAAATACTTACATAATGCAGAATGACAAAGCTTAGCGGAGTACTGGATTTGAGAAGATTGGGGGGTTTCAACTGAGCAGGACTGAATTGGTTCATAGTTAATTTCTTTAGACTTCATCAACTTTAACAAACGTTGTAATGCCGAGATTCAAAATTTTTAAGTTAGTTACCTTACCGATTACAGGATTAATTAGAAAAATATTAGATTTTATTCTACATTTTTCGGCATTTGTGTTAATTTTTTTTAATAAACAAGTAAATAGTAACGGTAAGCAGAAAATGACGTAGATTTATTTGAACAAATCAAACTGTCATGGAAACATCTTCTATAAATTTCTGTAACCTTTCAAAATTAGCACATCAGCGCCAGCAGTGTGTCGGCATATGTACTTTTTTTGATTTCACTTTTTCCCGCTGAGTTGAACTACCCCGATTTTTTTCTCTCTAACTTTTTATTGTTGAAAAGAATGTGAATGAACTTAACTTCTTTGGCCTCCTTGCGTTTACTAAACGTTCATAAATGAAAAAATATATTGGTAAGTAGCAATTATATCCAGTTAAATGTGGAATTCAAAAATTAATAAGGTCACGTCCGTTTTTCAAGTTTAGCGCCTGTCGCTGTGATGAGATGTCATTGGTGAATATACGGTAATGATGGTTTTGGAGGCTCCCGAAGACTGGGTTAAATCAATCGTGTTCAATATTGCGTCAAAGAATGTTTGGGTAAGGGTGATATACAACAATAATTGTATTAATTTCAGAAATGTTCTAGAAATTAATAAAATATTTTGTATAATTTAAAAATGTTTTCTTTTAGGTTAGTAACTAGTACAACTGATAACAGCAATCTAATGGGAGTTGACCTTCTATATTATATACCGTATTCGTTCCAATATAAGCCGCACCTGAATCTAAGCCGCGCCCTATTTCTGTGAATGATTAGTAAAAAAGTTGCTTACAATAATGTTGGTAAATAAGTAAATCATAATATTACGATAATTTTTTTTTTATTAGGTACAGTAGAACCCTGGTTAACCGAACTCGGGTCATCCGAAACCCGGGTTATCCGAAGGCGCCGAAAAGCCTCTATGATGACGTCAGTCACTAAACGTAAACAAACAAGTGCGATTCTGCTCTACAACAGTGCATTCAAGTGGTCGTTTCCTTTTGTGCTATGGCGACTAAAAGGAAGCGTGTTGTAATTACTATCGCTGATAAATTAGCCGCTATCCAAGAAGTTGAAAAGGGACGTTTATTAAAAACAGTTGCGGCTAATTATGGAGTTGGCATTTCCACTGTTTCGGAATGGGTGAAGTCCAAATCAAAATTTCAAGAACAAGCCGTGAAAAATCCTCGTAGAAAAATACTGAAAACATCTGACTTTGAAAAAGTAGGCGAAGCTCTCTATCTTTGGTTCATTCAACAACGAGAAAAGGGAACGCCATTGACCAGCCCAATACTCCAAAACAAGGCATATAACATAGACTGCCCCCAATGTGTATCGGAAAGTCAGAAAAACCTCGAGCCCTGAAAAATGTCGCTCGAGATGCCCTACCAGTTTTTATAGAGCTCAAAAAAGTTCTTGGATGTCTTGTGCGCTCTTTACCGAATGGTTTAACGATCAGTTTGTACCAAAAGTCGAAAAGTTTTTAACCGAAAGAGGTCTGCCTAAAAAAGCGATCTTATTAATTGACAATGCACCTACGCATTCTTCCGAATTAAAAAATGGCGATATTGTTGTACGTTTCCTTCCCCCAAATGTCACCAGCCTAAATCAGCCACTGGATCAGGGCGTAATAGTACTAGTAATACTTTTAAACGCCACTATCGTGGGCTGTTTTTGAGAGCGATTCTAGAAGATAGCATGCAAAACAGAAACATGAATGAAGCTCTGAAGGCAGTTAATATGAAACACGTTATTTATTGGTGTGCACAAGCCTGGGAAAAAAGTGAAAGCTGAAACTCTTCAAAGATGTTGGAGAAATTGTATGATGGGCTTGAAGAACATGACACAGAAAATTTCGAAAACTTGAGTGAAATGTTAAAAAGTATTCCTGGATGCGAAGACATCGACACGTGCGATGTAGATGAATGGGTTGTCGCGGACGATTCGCAAGAAGTCACTGACGAAGACATCGTAGAACAAGTATTGGAGTCAAATGTTGATACAATCGATGAGCCGGAAATAGATGACGTGGATGAGAGAGTGACAGCTGAAGATGGTTTTCGAGCATTAGAGGTAAATTAGGGTACATTTATGTTAAAGCTGCGATAAACGATGAAAGCGGTGAATTCTTACCGTTACTCTCGTTGATGATCATTTTCACTGGGTATAGTATGTTATGGGTATTATCTGGGTATTATCTGTTATTTCAGATTGCTCTAAGATTTGTTGAGCAATGCAGTGAGTCAACGCCAGCTGATGTTCTTCTCCTAAAAAGATGGCGAGATATTGCTGCTCGAAAACGTCTAGAGGGATTTAAGAAGCAAACCAAAATTACAGAGTTTTTTCAATAAGTTATTCATATCCTATTTGTAGTATGTATATGAATATCTTAATAGTTTGCTATAACGTGCAAGCAGTGTAATTTTAAGTTTAATAAAGAACATAATACAAGCCTACAAAGACATTATTGAATTCTAACCTTTTAAAACCTTTCAAAAATACATACTGTAACCACAATACAAACAACTATATATGTTCTACTATGATACCTAGACTAATAGATGATGATGGTTTAACCGAAAAATTTCATATCCGAAACGGCTTCCCCCCTTTAGTTCGGTTAACCGAGGTTCTACTGTATTTTATATTTTTGAATTAGGTTCGAATCTAAACCGCACCTCATTTTTGTGAACGATTATACAGCAAAAATAGTGCGGCTTGTATTCAAACGAATACGGTATTATTTTTTCTATGGCGCCTACTTTGATCCTAATTCGTTGATTAAACATTTACAAAAAATTCAATTTTTCTCGATTTTTTCCTTATAGAACTTTATGATACGATATGTCCATCGTGTAATATACAAAATGGTCTAGTGGTTAAATATTGACCCCTAACACGCTGAAATTAAATGCTTTACAATTATTTTAAGCGATCGTTAACACAAAAGAGAACAAAATAAATCAATACGATAATTAAATAGAAGAAAAAACCAATATTAAGTTGAAATTATGGGATTTTAGATAGTATACATCAAGGTCGGTAGATGGCAGTATGTTTTATATACCAGGTTGGTCCACTTGCGAGTTTTTAGGGAAGAGAGGTCGGGTGAAACCAACACCATCGAAATAAACAAGGCCTAGACAAGGTCAATAGAGTAATGCTTATAAGGTTGTCCAACTTCCTATCCTTCCTGTATTGCAAGTAAAATTTCCCCTCACATACCAAAGTTTTCAATTATGTGACGTCATCCTTGTGCTAGCCGTCCGCGATATACGCGTTGTTTGTAAATTTCACGTTATTATTTCACGTATTGCCTTTAAAGTACTGATTGGGAATTTGCAAGAGGAATTTAAAAAATATTTAGGGGAAAATGTTAACCACAGAAAAAAAACAGTAACAAAATTGTATAAAAAAATTATTCCACATTTTCTGGATAATATTCATCTCATAATTAAAATTTATATTAAACAAAGGCTATTTATTAGAATAAATTTTTTAAATACAAAATATGAGGCTTTAAAAAAAGTTAATATTTTAAAAGAAAAATTTTCAGTATAAAGGAAAAACAAAAAATTCACCCAATAAAAATCATTTTTTATCAGTAAATTATCATTATTTTCAAAATGTGTCAAATTTTCTTTTTATTATATTTTGTTGTAAGAATTATTGATAAAAACTTCATCTGGCCGGACAAGCGTGACGTCACGCCCGCCTCTCTCGCTTCAAACACGGCGCCACTCACGGGATGAAACTCGGATACGGAACCCGGCAATGCCAGACTCAGAAACACAGATGCCACGTCAAATTATGTGGCAACACCGCGTTGTCACAGTGCGTCTGCGCGGAATAAGTAGTGGCGTAGTAGCGTCGTTTCCCGGCATTTTGGACGCGATGTAAGGTTAGTGGTTTACTGTTTTATCTTATTTTTACGGTAAGTTTCTAAATATTGTTTCTTATTGTTAGTAATTTGAAGTATACGCCTAACCATGTCCCAAGCCTAACCATGTCCTTACCTAAGAAAAAGCGTGTTTGTCGATTTCCATCTTGCAAAAACGCTTATATCTCAAAAGATCCTAATAACAAAAAATTCCATGCTTTCCCAAAAAATCCGGAAGGTTTAAACAGATGGAAGTCCGCGTGTAATTTGAATTCCGAATGTAAATTTAAATGTCTATTTGTTTGTGAGGATCATTTTTCCGATTCAGATTAAAACAACGACGAAAAAATCCGTTTAAAATATTATGCCACCCCAAAACCATATCCCCGAAATCATTCAACAGATTTGCAGGTTTCAGTACATATACCAAATTCTCAGCCTGATACCTTGTCCATTCATGATGCTGGATCTAGTGAAACCAGAGCAGAGGATCAAAATTTAAATTTATCTTTTTTATTAAATAATAATGATATTGAAGATGATGGTTCTTCAAAGGAACATTTAGATATCAATTTTCGTGTTCACCGTAATGTGGTTAGTAAATTGTCAAAATTAAAAACTAAATTACGACATAGAAATAATGATATTAAGTTGATTAAATGATTATATAATGAAGGTCGCTTTGAGTTTTAGATACCAACTTAAATTCCGTAACAAAAGAATTTATTAATTCCCAGTTACGGAATTGTAGTCGATTGCCATCAGGTAAATGATGGACTTGGAATGATAAAGCTTTTGCTTTAACGATTTATAAACGAAGCCCTCTGTTAGAAGAAAGAGAACGGATTTTACTTTAATGTGAAAGGTGACGTACTTTTTTTTATTATAAACAACACTCTTTTTTTTTACAAAAATTGAACATTACCGCCCGCCTTGACAAACAGTTTGTCGAAATTAAAGAAAATAAGAAATTAAAATTAAAGAAATGCGGTAAGTTCCACGAAATTTTAAAACTAAGCTAAATTAAAGAAATCTGCTTTATCGGCATTGAAAACAGCTGTTATATGACCGTGAAAGTAACCTTACGAAACAAGATAATACAATTGTTGATTGTTGTGAACACATCTGTTGAACTTCAAAAAGTGTAAGGTAAGTAAACTTATTTAAATTAAATAATTTACAAATAAATGAACGAATATTCGTGGTAAGAAAATAAGAGGGTCTAATCTTGACACGAAGGGAGAACGCATAATTTGACGAATGGTCGAGTTAGCGTGGTCGTCGAAGTTTTCAGCGTTGCAACCCGTGCATGACCATCGGCACCTGGATGAATTTGCGTGATTCTGGCAAGGGACCATTTCGCTGGAGGAAGTCGTTCGTCTTTAATTAATACCAGACGTCCAACTTCTGGTAAGTTTCGCTTTTCAAACCATTTTGTAGCATTTTGGATAGATTGTAAATAAAAGACTTCCCATTTCTTCCAGAAATCTTCTACCAAACGTCGTAGAAGTTGCCACCGATTTAATCTGGAGAGGTTTTCGTTGATAAGAGATGGTTCTGGGACGACAGTGAGGGCGCTGCCAATAAGAAAGTGACCTGGTGTGAGAACGTCGTAATTGCTCGGATCATCTGATAGAGCGCAGAGGGGTCTAGAGTTTAATACTGCCTCGATTTGGATGAGGACAGTGGAAAATTCTTCATAGGTCAGAATTGTTGATCCAACAACCTTTTTTAAGTGATTTTTGACAGACTTTACTCCAGCCTCCCACTTCCCTCCGAAATGTGGTGCTCCTGGCGGGTTGAATTTCCACCTGGTACCGTCGTTGCTGAGCAAATGGGCGATATTTGTCCATTCCCTGGAAGTGCTAGAGAAGAGAGAACGTAGTTCTCGATCAGCTCCAATCAGATTTGTGCCGCAATCGCTGTACAAGCACTCGCATATTCCTCTTCTGCCCGTGAAACGTTTGTACGCCGCGATGAAACCAGCTGTTGAGTAATCAGTGGCCAATTCGAGGTGAACGGCTGAAGTAGCTAGGCACACAAAAATAATAAGGTAAGATTTATACATCTTACTACCTCGACCACGGAGATGTCGAAGTTGGAAGGGTCCGGCGTAGTCGACTCCAGTATGGATAAATGGTCGTGAAGGTCTGACACGAGTTGGTGGAAGCTGTCCCATCAGCTGCTGACTAATCACCACTCGCTGTCTGGCACATACCATGCAGCGCTGAATAAATGAACGAACAGGAACTCGGCCTCCAACAATCCAGAATCGTCGTCTTATGGATGAAAGCGTCAATTGAGTTCCTCCGTGCAAAGTGGATTTATGGTGACTGTCGATGAGAAGAGTAGTAATCCTGGAGTTTTTTGGAACGATGATGGGATGCTTCTCGTCCCAATCCAAATTGGCGAAACGAAGACGACCCGTGATTCGGAGGAGTCCGTGTCCGTCGATGAAGGGAGAAAGGCGAAAAAGAGGGCTGGAACGTTGAACTGTTAGACCATTTGCAAGAATGGCAATCTCGTTGGCAAAGAAGAGCTGTTGAGACTCACGGACCCAGAACATTAACGCATTATTTAATTCGGTTGGTGATAGAATATTTGAAAATTGATTTTTGTCAGTTCTGTTGAATAATCTAATACACCAAGCTGTGATGCGTAAAAGTTTGTTTAACGACGAATATTTGTTTTTCAGATCCCAGCCATCGTTGTATGCAGTTGCTGTATTGGAGGTGGGAATTGAGCGTTCCTCTTGGTCTTCTTTGTTTGAAGGTGAGGGTCGAAAGGAAGGCCACTCGGATGATGAAGAACGTAACCAAGAAGGTCCAGACCACCATAAGGTGTCATCCTGAAGCCGCCGTAATGATACTCCACGAGACGCGAGATCGGCAGGATTTTCTTGACCGGGGACGTAACGCCAACGAGCCTGAGGTAATTCTTGGATCTCGGTTACACGGTTGCGTACGAAGTCCTTCCATCTAGATGGATGACTGCAAATCCAGGAGAGGGCGACGGCTGAATCGCTCCAAAGGTTTATCGGAACATCGTTCATTTCCATCGCGATTCGCACACGTTTTATTAACCGTACGAGAACCACCGCAGCACACAATTCGAGTCGCGGTATGCTTACACATTTAAGAGGCGCTACTTTAGTTTTAGAAAGAACAATGGAAACGCGCACTTCGTTGTTTACCGATACTCGTAGGTAAACGACGGCACCGTACGCACTCCTCGACGCGTCCGCGAACCCGTGTATTTCTAATAAACTGGTCTCTCGAGTTATTCCTAACCATCTAGGAACACGAACCATAGGGACTTCTCGAAAATTACTAATAAATGCTCTCCATCGCATTTGCAAATCATTGGGCAAGAGATCATCCCATTCGAGATTCCGCGTCCAAAGTTCTTGCATTAATATTTTTGCGGTTATGATTAGAGGGGAGAGGAATCCGAGAGGATCGAACAATCTTGCGATAAAAGAAAGTACTTGTCGCTTTGTAAGTTGATCAGATTGAAAAAACGATTGATCAAAGCGAAAAAGGAATTCGTCACTCGAATTGTTCCATAGAAGACCCAAAGTGCGTGGCGAATTGTTATCATCGACATTAAGTAAATTTGAATTTGAAATTAAATGTGAATCTAGATTCGAAAGAGCTTTCGGTTCGTTAGAAATCCATTTACGCGCTGTGAAACCGCCCGCCGTAAGTATTCGATTTAATTGAGAAATAAGTTCTTGAATTTCTTCCAGATCATGAGCTCCCGAAATGATATCGTCGACGTATGTATCGTGACGTAACGCCGAAGAACCGAGCGGCTGTGTTTCAGCATTTTCTTGCGCGAGTTCGCGAATACATCGAATTGCCAGGTAAGGTGCACAAGAGAGGCCGTATGTAACGGTTGTCAACTGAAATGTTTGAAGAGTGTCCGTAGGATTTTCACGCCAAACAATTTGTTGGAACGGATAATCATCAGAATGTACCTGAATTTGGCGATACATTTTCTCCAAATCACAAGCGAAAACAATAGAATGACGTCTCCATCGTAAAATAACGTCCACTAATTCAGTTTGTAATTTGGGTCCGGTATGCAAACAATCATTCAACGATATTCCCGTAGAAGTTTTTTGTGAACCATTGAATACTACCCGAAGTTTTGTGGTCGTACTGGACTCGCGAATTACGCCATGGTGTGGAAGATAAAAATTAGGTGATATTAAGTCAGTTGATACGGAGCGCATATGACCAAGGGTGAGATATTCACGCATAAACTGGCTGTACTGAATTTTTAGATTCTCGTCCTTTGCGAATCTCAACTCTGTGCGATTAAAGGTTCGAACAGCGATCGAATAAGAAGCACCGAGTTCGCTTGTAGGTTTTCGAAATGGCAAACGGACAATGAAACGGCCATTAATATCTCGCGAATGAGTCTTAACAAAATGTTCTTCGCACTCTCGCTCATCTTGTGAAAGACTTGGAACGCTGATTGAATCGTCTTCTAACTTCCAGAACCGCTGCATGACATCCTTAAACTCGTGATCAATCGAACACTGAAACCCATAAGTATTCGAAACGACTGGCGATTGATCAGAAAGAATCCCGGAAAGAATCCAACCGAAAAGTGTCTTTTGAGCGATAAGTGAACCATCAGCACTTTTCTTGAAACCGTCCTGAAGGATTTTTGAATGAAAACCGACACCGAGAATCAGTTCAATTTTCCGCGAGGACGTGGGTTCAGGATCAGCTAACGGGAGATCAATTAATTCGAATGGGAGATGAGATGAGCGTTTTTGCGGTAGGTAAGCTGTCAATTTTGGCAATATCAATGTCTCTTCATTAAACGATAAAAAGGGATTTATGCACGAAAAGAGTTTAACGGATACTATTCCACTAGAAGTACTAGTCTTTTGGGACCCGATCCCGGAAATGGGGATGTTCGCAGATCGGCGCTTAAGATGAAGCCGTTGAACTAAAGATTCTCCTATAAATGATACTTCGGAGCCCTGGTCGATCAACGCACGTACAACGAGAGAGTCTCCACGAGGAGCAACGATCCGAACTAAAGCTGTAGCGAGTAGTACAGGAGTGTGAATGTGATGAGAATGAATTATATGACTTGATGTTGAAAGTTGTGTGGATGAAGTGTTTGGCTGAGATTTTATGTCTGATTTGAATGTTTCTGGTTTTGATTGTGGGACGAATTTCCGCCCTACCGGGGAAGAGTCATGAAGAGTCGTATGATGCGGCTTGTGACACACGCGACATCTTTTCGAAACGCGACAATTTTTAAAGGTATGTGGCCCCAAACAATTAAAACACAGTCCCCGAGATGACACGAATTCAGCACGTTGAGCTGGTGTTTTCGCGATATATGCCTGACATGAAGCGATATAATGCGCAGCTCCGCACAACGAGCAACTGTCGGGATTAGACGACGCGTTATGCGATTTGACAGGTGCATTTTTCGGACATATGTTAACCTTTTTGTTTGACGAGAATTTTTCAATAGCTTCCAACGTGTATATGCGTCGAATTAGAAATTCCTCGAGTTCTTCGAATGTTGAAGGGTCACGATAGTTGTTAATTGACTTTTCCCAATCCTTGATGGTTTCTGGATCGAGCTTCCGGGTTATCAAATAGACGAGAATATGATCCCAGGTATGAACAGGACAGCCGAAAGATTCCAACGCGCCTAAGGCTTCTTTGATTTCAGCCATAAGCCTTTTGAGTTCAGCAGACGACTCAGTTTTAAGAGAACGCGCGGAAAAGAGAATTGACAACTGACTGTCAATTAATACACGTCTATTTTCGTAGCGCTCAATCAGTAAAGTCCAAGCTCGATGGAAATTGTCATTGGTAACTAATAAATTCTTTAATAGCTGAGCTGGCTCGTTGATTATGCTCATTTTCAGATAGTGAAACTTTTCCACATCACTTAGTCCATCATTTGCGATTACCATCGAATAAAATAAGTCTCGAAACTGCGTCCAGTTATTGAAATTGCCGTCAAAAATCGGAAGTTTAATCTGCGGCAAATGCTTGGAATTCGAAGAAGGGGTATTGCGAATTTCCTTTGTCATTGACGGGACCGGCTGCAGAATTGTTTCATCCGCGGGATTGGCAACCGGCGGAGCTACCGAACGGGTACTTCTAACTGAACTGGTTGAAGAATCTCCTTTTAGAAAATGTACAGTTTCGAGAATAAATGATTTAGCGTCAATATAAGCTTCTTCACACAGTGTAAATGTATCATCCTTGAAATAGACCATTTCCGCTTGTTCGCTTTTGTACGGGACTAATTTCTTGTGAATTTCGTAAAACTCGTTCCAACTAACTTCTAACCGTTCAAGCCTACTCTCGAGGTTAGTAGTAGTCCATTTAGCTTGTCCCATTTTTTTAATGTTGATTATTACTCGAGAAATTACCGCGAAGAGATCGAGTTGTCTCTCGAAGAGAGAATTTAATTCCTTGGTAGTGTAGTTGGAAACCATTTTTAAAGAATCGAAAATGTCAATGAAATGAAATTACCGAAAATGATTAAATGCACAATAATTTGTTTTAACCGAACACTCGCCACCGAAACCGCAACTAAATCCGCGCTTCGCGATTGAAGATCTGATATTTGATATCTGATATCCGGCTCGAAGGACCAAAAAATGTTAGAAGAAAGAGAACGGATTTTACTTTAATGTGAAAGGTGACGTACTTTTTTTTATTATAAACAACACTCTTTTTTTTTACAAAAATTGAACACCCTCGATTATATAAATATTTGCAGATTCATTTTGAAATGCCCTCTGTGAGAACTTTGAAAGGTTTATTGTCGGAAATATCTTTTCATGTTGGAATTAATAAAACGGTTTTAGATTATTTAAAACATCAAGTGGATGAGATGAATGATTTAGATGAATATTGTTTTTGTTTCATGTGAACACAACGTTTTGCAAGAAGAAAAAGTCGTTTACAAATTAAGGAAGAATCAAGTATAGTATCGTCTGGACTAGTCTGGATGGTTCAAAAGCATCTAACTTCCCTAAGAAAGAATTTGGAATGAAGATATGCATCGAATCAATTTAAAATTAGCTCTAGAAAATGTGTTTCGTGTTTGGTGTTTTTTCTTTTATTTTATTAATTTTATTTTTTTTAATTTTCTACTCTTTATAGCATAAATATGTTTAATATAATACTATTTGTTATTACAAATCATTTTATTGCAATGAAACATGTTGTAAAATTTATATAAATTAAAAGTGAAATAAATATTTTAAATTATTTGTACTTTTGTTTGTAATTTTGGTATTTTCTTTCATTCTTATGTTTATGTTATATTTTTTCACTGTAGTGATAAAATTTTGTTTACTACAGTGAATAAGTATAATGTAAAAATAAAGATAGGTTATAAATACAGATTTGTTTACATTTTCAAATCCGCCATTTTCGCGCGCACCTAGGCCACTCGAAAGTGGGGATAGCCCAATCACCCGTTTTATAACGTTGACCTTCCACTTCTCATTATATTTGTTCTGTGGCGCCACTCGAGTTGGACAACCTTATACCCATCGAGGTTATATTATAATATCTGGAGTGCGGATTGGATGGTGGTGGCCACAATCCAAATGGGAAGACATATTGGATGTACCGCTGTACCGCTATGAAATTAGTCATTTATGCCTCAAATACATATTCGTGAATGTAATCATTGTTTATTTTAACTTCAAACAGTGTTAATTATTAGTGTTTACGGTGTAAATTTATTTTACTTTACTTTTATTTGTTTTCTGAGTGTGGGATAAACCTTTTTATTATTTTAATTACTGATTTAATGTTAGTTTAGTGTTCTTATAAAGATGGTAAGAACATGAGCTATCAAAAGATGTAATAACACTTATAGAAATAAGAACGTGACTTTCTACAAGTAAGTTAATCATTTATCGAATTGATAATGTAATTCAATATCTGTATTACGTTTTATTTGGAATTCCTGATGATGCCTATATCAAAACAAGGTGGTTGGAGGTACTTGAGGAGGAAGTTCATACAACCGGAGGTCATTAAGCAAGAGAAATTTATTCACTAATGAACCCGATGTAAGATGGATTTGACTAGTTTGGTTTAACACCTACATAATAATAATTATATGATTTAGATTTTAGAGAAGAAACGCAGCAATTATTCAAATCCAATGGAAAATTAGTGTTCCCTAGTTCGGATGTAATACTGGTTTGCAAAACTGCTGAAAAAATCTGTGAAAAAGTTGTGAAGAACCGGGAAGTTCCTTTAGGGGATGATAATCTATTGTTGCATTTCAACAACATTGTTTTTTTCAGATGTATATTCATCGGTATTTTATAATTTAAAGTTCCACATTTTAGATCAAGGTTTACCTTCCAACCACATTGTGCAGTTAGTAAAGGAAATTGCTTCACTATATATTAGGACACGACTTCATTATGTTAATAAACGTTTTAATTTAAGTGCAAAGGAACCACCTATTCGAACAAAATTCCACAAATTAATTTTGTTTAATCATTAATAAAAAATCTAAAACATAATATTTTAAATTTAAAAAATTATTATTAATATAAAAATGAAAATCCAACAATTTATATAAATTTGTATTTATTCTTGTAATATACCAATAAAATATGTATGAATATGATTTCATTTCAACTTATTTAATTTGTAATCTTAATGGCTTTCACTTCTGACGTCTAAACATCCGATAACACGAGTAATACTATCAAATTTGTTGAATAACTTATTATATATTTTAAATTTCCCGCTAAGTTGGTACATTCAAGATGGCGTTCAAATTGGTATCATTTTTAGAGGAGTGGGGACAACGCAATTCTCACTCCAGATATATTATATTACCTCGATGCTTATACCCCAGCGTAGAGATATACTATAGTATGGACACTCCGTTTTTTTTTGACGTTCAATTTTTACGTACGCACGAGTTTGCACTTCCACAGTTCTCCGCTTGTGGCAGCACACTAGGTGTTTTGTTTTGGTGACTTTAAGGTTAGATTTTCATTCATATGTATTTTATTATTTTATTGCATTGTTTTGTTTTAAACATAATTATTTATTGTTTTATGTATTTTAGTTGGAAATATTGTAATCACTAATAAATATTGTTTCTTATATTTTAAGTTTCATAAATTATAATGATCCCTTTATCACTTTCGAGGTATAAGATTTTACCCCTAATAACATAATATGTTATTAATGGTTCCCAAAAGTATTAAAGAATTAAATACATTATGAAGTTCTAAGCTCTTCTAAATAATAATTTTTTGATATAATTTATATATCAAAAATATATTTATAATTCCTATTATATATTTATAATAGGAAGGTTCGTAAGATATCTTTTACGAACATCCTTTCAAATATTTATTTTTACTATCAATAAAAAATAATATATGCATAGATGCTTGATAACAACATTTTAAAAAACGATGTCTTGATAAAAATAAATTTTAGAAATGACATTTCCCTTAGTGCCATCTCTTGACCTATTGTAGAAGTGCAAATTGAAACTCCGCCATGTTGCCTTAAAAATCGCCTCACCTACATCAAAGGCGCCGACGGAGAGTGTCCATACTATAGTATATCTCTACGCTGCTTATACCATTACTTTACTGACCTTGGGCTAAGTGCTAGCGCGTGACTTCACTATTAGTAGGCCGGGTTTGTAATTGCATGCATAGCTTTTTTATTACTTTTGAGCATAATTTTACAGAAACTATTATCAATGTGAAAAATTATTGGACAGATCGCTTCATCACTAAATAAATTTCATCATTTACGACCTTTATATGCAGTAAAAATATGATTTCAGTGGAAAAATTGAGGCAGTTTTAACTGCTATTTTTTTTCCAATTTCATCATTACTCATATTCTAGCATTTATTAGGTAATTGTGTTTTCCAATTAATCATCTCTCAGATATCAGAAGGAACATCATTTCTGTTATGGTAATACTTAGGTTGAAAAAGTATCTAATTTCCTTTTATTTCCTTTCCCAAATCGGTCATTTATCTTACCACAATAATTTTTTAAAAGTGTATTTGTTACCGAATTTGTTATAATTTTGGCTATAACTTGGGTATTGTGAGATTCACATTGAGACAAATTTAATAACAGGTTGTTTTGTGATAAATAATCTTTTGTTATGGATGACAAAAATTCTTTCTTATTATAAATGTTTAGAAAAGCTTCTTATTGGGTTTTTAAAATTTTGTTGAAAATGTTTTATATATTCATATAAAACAATATTTGTTACTTTATCTTTTGGGAATTTCAGACTTCCTCTGCTCAGATTTTTTATAAGGCAATGTTTATCTTCAATTTGAAGATCATCATTATGCGTTAAATTTAACTTACATGTTTCACATTTAAGTTTTTTTAGTAAAACATAACAACAGTAACCACTCAAAAAAAAAAAAAAAAGTAAAATGTACTTAAAAATACTATACTCTGCTTTGTAAAATGTTGTTCACAAACCCTGCTACTTTTTGTAACAGGATGAAACTTCTTTCGAGGAATCGCCCGTTTCCATTTTTCCAAAAGTTCATCATCCTTCGGAAAGCCGAAAACATGAACTTGGTTTCCACCGGAATAATTGTCCTTACAACCCGGCACACAACAGTTATACGGCATTTTCACTGTACTATCGTAACAATATTCTTTTCACAAACTTAAGTAACAACATAAACAATTTTTAAAAAATCTTCAAAAAGGTACTAATATGACCCAACACAAGTGAAAACTTCGAAAACTTTCAAAAATCACGTCTTAACGCAAACCTGTCAAATTGAGATTTGTTGACATTAACATTAATTAATAAAATTGTTTAAGGAGGGTTGGCCTACTATGTGTGACGTAACAGGTAACTGACGTCAGAGCACCTACGGCCTTGTGATTTCGGCGGTGTTGGTGAAACGGGGGTGTGTGACGTCACTGACAATGAGGCAAATGCAAAATAGTTCAATTTAAAATCAATAGATGGCAGCACATACTATTTTCAAATGAGATAATATAATATTGAGAAATAAAACAATGAATCATCAACTAATGTTATGTTTATACTTTATTTAATTCTTTTGTTAATTTTTTCAAACTAAACCCTAAAAGAAATTAATTAAAGTAAAGTAATTTAAATGCCGCTGGATATTTTAAATGTTTTCTTAACACGTTAATCGCCATGTCAGTCATATGTGTCTGACGCTAAGAAGTTCTACATGAGCCATGTCAGACATACAGATCTGGAAATTTCATATGAGGGTATAGAAAAATAATGCGTGCAACAGAGAAGCATATAGGAAATAGATTAGATAAACAAAGAGCGATATAACTGTTTAACCACCCCTTTTCCGACCCGACCCTAGTCGCCCAACCAACCTCCTTCTTCCCACGAACTGTCGAACTGACAGTTTGAGAGTCTGACGTGGTTGACAATGCCTAGTTTGACTAGAGAGTTTGACAATGTTGACAATGTTGACAATTTTGTTTATAAACTACAACCAGACTACTGGTATTAAATACTAGTGATTCCTGGTTTACTAATAACATTGTTTGTTAGACAGTGGGAAAAGTATTATTTGAAGATAAAACTAATATATTTTCGGCTATTTGACAATTAAGTCATTTTGGACTTAAGCCCTTTTAGTTCTCATGTGTAGAACTGATACAGATTGATACTTTCTCAATATTAAATTATGTCATTTGAAAACGGTATGTAATGCCATCTATTGTGTTTAAATTGAATTACTTTGCATTTGCCTCACTGACGTCACATACCCCCGCTTCACCCGACCTCTCTTTCCTAAAAACTCGTGAGTGGACCAACCTGGTATATACAATATACTGCCATCTTCCGACCTTGATTGTAGCATTCTCCTCTAAGTCTCCCATTTTTCTTCGAGCCTTATTCTTTAAACCGCCCATCTGTATCTCTCTCTCTCTCTCTCTCTTCAGATACCTCAGTGTTCTTTCATAATATAATAAAACTTTTTTTTCTTACTTTTTTCATGTACAAATACACAAGAACCGAACGGACTGCATATTATTTTCGTCATTTATACATTTCCAATTTATAAATTCACAAATTGGGTGAAAGATTTTAACAGAATTTACTATAACCTAATTTGCATTATTTGGATCTTTGTATTTGAGAAAATTTGTGTTATATTTTTATTAATTTATACTGATTGTGAGACCTCTTGAGTGCAGTTTTTTTTTAGATTGGTACAATTGAAATTTAACAATTACATTTTTTTACTTTATGTCATTTCGCGGTTTTAGAGGTTGAGTTATAAAGTAAATGTTAAATCCTTGACGTTTATCTGGCGTCTTATATTTCAATTAAAAGTGTGGCCAACTTAACTATAGAAATCGTGACCCTAAAGATAGTAAATAATTATTTTCCAAATTTAATGCGCTAACCGGTATCAATGAAAAAACGTCATTAAATGTAAAAACGTCTAATTTGGAAAGTTTTTTATAATAAATTAATTCATACAATTATTATAAAAAAATGACGGAAATTACTTACTACAATACACTTTTACATGCTTTTGGCGTCAAAGATAAAACCTTTTAGTCTTTGATAACAACATTAGCTCCCTTAAACGCACTATTCAACCTTACACTTCTACCTTATTTATAAGTATGTTGAATACATTACTTTATTATGTGTTTTATTTCTATTTTTCCGTAAGAATTACACCAAATTGGATTTTAACAATCAAAAATAGAATCTTTAAATGCTAACTTTAGGTGGGGAAAGTTTTCCTAACAATACGGTTTAACCGATTGACGTACCAAAAAATAGTTAAAAGAAAAGTTGTTTGATACTGACAAGCCTATGTCTGTATAGAGAGCTATTTGGCCAATTGTTGTTAATAAGAGAGATTATTAAGAACAATTTTTAAACGAACTTGGTGTAAATATAAATAAATGTTTAGAAAATATTTTTTCTATTTATCACTTTTTGATATTTTGAAAAATAAATCAGCAGTACTGGATATTCTAACGGTATAATATTCACGAATATTTCTGAATTCGATCAGATAGCTCCGCCATAAGACTGTAGTCACGGTCATTGACTTTGTGAATGGTGTCGGAATGAGACAACCGGAACTAGAGGTGTTTTTTGGCATGCAGCGCTTTTGTGTCTGCATTCAAATCGGATTGAAACGCTACGTTATAGTTTGGGCACTCGCGGAAATGTTGGCTATTAAACCGCTTTCGAATCGTTCGGAACAGTTGATACATAATCTAAACGTTTTTCTTTGTGTTGGTATTGTTTTAAAAAATAGACTTCAAAACTTTAGTATTATATTTAAGTAACGATCATATTAACGCAAAATTGGATATGGAATATATTTCCACCAATCGGCAGAACGTTTACTAGAGAAGTTATTGGAAGTTATGTTCACCTTTCAATGTGCGCATGCGCTTAGTTTTAAATCAAGCTTGTAGAGCATTTTGAAACGGTTTAGTCGTTTCCGTCAGTGACGTCACGTTTTCACGCGAGAATAAAAAGATTTTAAAAGGTTTGAAACCGCTGCATCGCTACAAAACGCCTTGGGAAGGTGGACCTTAAAGCGCCGCTCTTTCTAAATAACATGGGCAGCATTTCTGCTTAGAACTCAAGTGGTTATTTACCTTGCATGATGCAAGGTTTGATGCAAGTTGCATCAAAAAGTGAATCTAGCGATAGAGGTTCAGTTTTTACCGAACAAAGAAACTTCGGCGAGTCGCTGGCGATTCACTACGGATACGAGTGTAAGAGGAAGTGCAATAAATGAACTGTATGCCGTTAACTCCTAACAAGGAAATTTAGAAATTCTTAAAGCCAATGAATTGTGCTAAGGTCTAGAATAGTGCTAAGACGATGAAAGAAATACTACTATATGTGCCTGTTACTCTTTGCGGTTGACTATCTACCGTCAAAATTGCATCAGTGTTGCTTTTAAGATTTAAATGCTTTACCAGGTTTGTTAGTGGGCACTACACTTCATTACCTTTGTAAAGGTATACACAGGCTAATTGCTGTGCGTTAATTCCGTTACAGACCCACTTTACCCCTTTTATGCTTTTCTATCGACGAAATTCAATTTTAAATATAACCGTCTCCGACGTGTGTGTCGACATACGTATAAGTGCAGGGCAAATTAAGTTTTCTTCCTTTCATCGTCCTGGTAGCGGAACTCTTGAAAAAAATTTAACTTGTATCAAAGTTACATTTTATGTTTCGTTTTAGAATTTAATTTTTATGTCCCGTCCGTTAGACTACCAAATCTGCATCTAATAAATTTTATCAAATTTCCGAAATTATTAAACCCCAGCATAGACTATCCCTTTATGATTTCATTTTATTTTTTCTATTCAACTAATTAAAGTCACATTATTTACTTTATCATTCCCATTGATTTCCTTTATTTAAATAAATTTAAATTCCGACCCTTTCACGAATAAATAAATGTAAATAAAAATGCTCTAAAAACAACTTCAACCACGCCATTTACTAATTTTTTAAATTTTCATATAGACAAATTTTACACAAATTGTTAAACTTGTTGCGTATCCCCAATTTAAGAATTGCCCTTTTGCCCAACAAATACAGGGTATCCCACACCACCCGTACCACCTGATTTACTCGAAAACCATAAGTCCTAGGAACTTGAAACAAAAAAATTGATACATAAGTAGGGTATAAACTTTCTTATGAGTGGGAAAGGAACATCTAATATCAACCGGAAGTATGAATAATTGAAGGTCACTTTATAATTTGATATATGAAGGGGGGTTAATTTTGGTATTGTTGGAAAGAGCTTTTCAAAAGAAATAACTTTTATAGGAAGCATTTTTTGATATTATTTACTATTTTTATCCAAAATCGTTTTCAAAATTTCGATTTTTTAGAAGTGTTTCCGGATGTCACCACTAGATGTTGCTATCGGCCATTTAAAAAAAATCATGGCATTTGGAAATGACCAGTGATAGTAAGTCACGAGGAATAATTTTATTAACAATACGACAAAATAATGTAATACCGTTAATTAAACTTCATAACTTAATACACTTAAGCCCAATAACATAAAGCAATTTGATTTTTTAAAATCGCCGACATCGGCATCTAGTGGTGATATCACAAAACACTAGTAAAAAATCGAAATTTTGAAAGTGATTTTGAACAAAAACAGTAAATAATATCAAAAAATGCTTCCTATAAAAGTTATTTCTTCTGAAAAGCTCTTTCCAACAATATCAAAATTAACCCCCCTTCATATATCAAATTATAAAGTCACCTTCCATTATTCCTTTGTCACTCATAAGAAAGTTTATACCCTATTTATATATCCAATTTTTTGTTTCAAATTCCTAGGACGTATAGTCTTCGAGTAAATCGGGTGGTACGGGTGGTCTGGGACACCCTGTAATTACATCTGAACAAGTAAGTTTTACATATCATTTAATCGATTTTACTTCATATCTGCGGAATTAAACCTGACCAAAATGTAATGGCGAATTCGATTGGCAGAACTAGTGCGCACCAGTGCATAACAGCGTGTTCTGTTGATTGTTTCGTTGTATTCTGTTACATTTTATTATTGTGGTTTATAAAACATTTTAAACATCATCAAGCCTTGAACACACTTACAAGTGATGTTATGATTATGTTTGATTTCATCGCGTTCTGTTGAATTTGTCCTTCTTTGCACTAAGCTAGTGTGACATATGTCACATTTTGCACCAGTGCACACTAGTTTTGCCAATCGAATTCGCCATAAATCTATGTGCACGTTGCTGTAAACCAGTCCAAACAAACCTTGCACTATTTTCATGTCTCGTTGACTATTCGTTAACAAGTTATGTTAATTAATCTGTAATTAACAAATTTTCATTAGAAGCTTAGTTCAGTTAGGTCATCCGCGCTTTTAACCCTCATCCGGATTTTGTGTCAAATTGACACAATTTTCAATGTTAATTGTTAATTTTTTTGTTATTTACGGTTGAATCCACCAGATATTTTGGCTCAGTGAAATAGCCAATGGTCAATAAAATATAAAAAATTAAAGAAAAATCCTTATTTTCAACTATTCAGATGCATTCAATCAACCAATCATAAGAAAAATAGGCATACAATTATTACCTGGCATTGTGTCAATTTGATACACCAAGTCCGGATTTGGTTCTAGAAACGAAGTCCGGATGAGGGTTAAACGTTTACTACTAATAGGAATGTTGATGGTTCACACTTACGTTTTACTTTTCTATAAGTACAAAGTTAATTAATAATCGATAATCAGTAAATTGTCAAAACACGAGTATATACCAATATAAGGACAGTCCATTAAGAATAGAAGATAATAATTTGGTTGGATATGCACAACAATAACATTTCTTACAGTTACAGTCTGGAAATTTGGAAGCCCGATGTGTGTAACTTTTAAAATGTTAATTTTCCGACAAAATTTGTAACTTATAAATGTTCGTATCTTGATCTAGACTTAATGATAAACCACGTAAAATTTTAATTACTTGTATTTCATAATTAATTAAGCGTTAATAATCCAATTTTAACCACTCAAAAACCGCCATTGAGCGAAGTTATATTTAGAATTCGTTTACCGCAAGTTTGCAGTCGCTAGGATAATTAGAACGTATCTCCCACCTTATCGAATCAAGTTTTCAACCCCGTCGCCTATGAAAGTCACGAAATTTAGCATATCACTCTCTTACAAGGGAAGATACCGAATACGCCGATTTTTTTTTCAATCAGCACATTTATAGGGGGTTCTAACCTAAGTAAAAACCTACTTTCCGTTTCTGACCGAAAACGATTTGAAGGGCTGAAAACGACCCCTGAAAATTAAGCAGGTTTTAGAAAAGATGTCCCTATTTAGATCCCCTTTTTAACTCCTATAAAAAATTTCAAATTAAAAGTTATTATAAATACTTATTATAAACAAATTCGATTATTTACGTGGTGAAGATACCTATCTATACTAGTTTTTGCCTAGTACTAGGTACTTACAACACTAACATGTTCTTCATTTTCCTTCAAATATTGTAGGAGAGTGAATTCAATCCCTTTGTTGTCAAAAAATCACATACAAAAAAAAATTCTTATCTCGAAACGTATAAATAACATTAAAAAATGTTTAGGATATTAATTGCTTCTAAGTACGTTCTCTTTCCAACCCTGACCACAAAAGTTAATTTAATAATTGTTATAAATAATTGTTATAAACAAATTCCATTACTTATGGATGACCGATACATTTATCGGTTTATGCCAAAGGGATTGTACCATAAGCAGTTTGCTGAGTTTAGTTCGTTATATAAAAGTAGAATTAACAACTTTTATTTAAAATTGAATCTTCAGTTATGAAAATTAGCTATTTCCTGATATGCGTTCTGTTTCGTCTAAATTGGATCGATTTAAATTCGGGTTAAAGGTAGTTTGAATAATTTACTGTAAATAATTAAAAATAAAATATATGTATTTGCAACAATATACATCGATACCTTAATTAACCCCTTAAGGACCAGGCCCGAGATAGCTCGGAATAGAGTGTACGGTTTTAAATGACCGTAAAAAAAATCGGTTCTTAAGGGGTTAATGGAAAATGACTAATGTCTTATTTATTCCAAAGGTTAACACAACACCTTTGGCCGGTTGGCGAATTAATTGTAAGATGCTGATAGAATACAATCGAAGGCAGATTTGAGTTCAATCAAGATTGTTGAAAAGTTTGGTAGTAGTGTTACAATTCCTGACAACGATTTATGAATATGTGCTTTCAAAGCTTACGAAAACATCAACATAAAAGGTTTCAAAACTTCTACTCATTGGATATGGAATTTTAAAGAGACATATAGAATAGTTCCGATGAAAGTTAATAAACTTAGCACTCGTTCCTACAAAGGTGACCTTGTGAGGTTTGAAAGTATGGCAACAGCTTTTGTAGCAGTCGAAAGAAACTAATTTGGTTTTCAGAAAGTTAAGTCAACTTTAGACGCAGCTTCTAACGTTCAAATCATTGTAGATCAATTAAAAGAAAAAAGCTATAGGAACAGGTAATTATGCGCGTTGGTGCTAGTTGATATTAAGAACGCATTTAATTCTGCTCGTTGGGAAGGAATTATAAATACTTTAGAAGAGGGTAGGATTAGCGACTATCTGATGAATATAATAAAGTCCCATTTCTCAAACAGAAGCGTGATATCTGAAAACGAGGAAGTCTACAAGGTAACTAGTGGAGTTCCTCAAGGCTCTCTTTTAGGATCTCTCTTTTGGATTATTTTTTATAATAAAATTCTAGAAATTAATCTAGAGCCAAATATTCATTTTATTGCTTACGCGGATGATCTTGCGCCCGTAATTACACACAAAGATAGCACTTTTCTGCGAGAAAAGGCTAATTATGCGATTCAAAGGGTCACAGAAGAACTTGATAGAATGGGACTTCAGGTAGGACCAGAAAAAACAGAAATAGTACTACTACAAGGAAGAAGAAAGCTAAAAGAAATACAACTAAAAATAAACGTGTTTAGTAAATTGTTTAATTTGTTTTATTTTTATTAGTTTAATTTTGTTACATTAAAGTAGGTGGGCGAGTTTGCATTTTTAAAATTCATTTTTTGTTTAATATTCGTGCGTTCGGCGCACGTGCGATAAACGTGTTGTGTATTACACGTTATAAGAACCGCTTTTCAATTCGTTTTCGTACATTCGTTTAGTAAAATTCATACAGTCAGCATTCGTTTAGTTACATTCGTTTAACAAGTTTCGTTACTTAACTTCATTCGTAACCAGAAAAATTATCTCATTTTCATCAACCGACCCACAATACTGAATTGTAATTTTGTTAAAAAATCAATACACAATATAGAAGAATAAATATTTATTGAAAGTAAAACAAGTTGTTGTGAATCAGCGTTTCGAGAATTCCAGAGAAATTTATACACTCCGTTAAAAAACGTCGTACGGGCCCCATACTCACTTGTGGAAAATGCCCATATAGAATCAGGTCCCGGTAGTACCCCCCAAAGCTGACGAAAAGCTCGTTTTCACGGAGAAAGAAGTGAAAAACCTCGAAAAGAGGCGCTGATTGTTTACTACTTTAATATATTATAGCAGCCCCGTTCTTAGAGGACGCCTCCGTCGACGAAAGGAGCGCGAGTCTGCGCGAGACTCGTCCGAGATTTTAGGTTAACTTTAATTCGTACTTTACGCGAACGGGTTCCACGTGCGGGCCCTGCGGGCCCGCGCGACGGCTTCGCCGTCTTTCGAACTTTTTTTTCGTGCCCCCCGAAGTCGTCGACGACACCTCTTTCGGTTAATAAAATCGCCTTTTTCCCCAAAAAGCGATTAGTTCCACCGTTTCGAACGGTTTAATAGGGGGCGCTGGTTCCTTACCACTTTAATATATAGTAGTTGACTAGCAGCACCGTTCTTAGAGGACGCCTCTGTCGAAAACGGTCGTTTAATTTTAGGTTAATTTTTATTTAGATTTTACGCGAAGTCGCTTCGAGCTCGACGCCTCCGGCGGGCCCTTCGGGACCGCCCGCGCCTCCGGCGCCGCTTGGCAGTTTCCTGTTTCGTTAGTTCCATCGATATAGAGGGCGCTGAGTCTCTATTCCTTTAATATATTATAGCAGCACCGTTCTTAGAGGACGCCTCTGTCGAAAACGGTCGTTTAATTTTGGGTTAATTTTATTTCGATTTTACGCGAATTTGTTTCGGCCGGGGCGCCTCCGGCGCCGCCCGCGGTCCTTTCGGGACCGCGCGGCGGCTTCGCCGCCGCTTGGCAGTTTTCTGTTTCGTTAGTTCCATCGATATAGGGGGCGCGGGGTCTCTATTCTTTTAATATATAGTAGTTGGAAGTAGTTGATAATATTCTACAATAGTTTACTGATCAATAATGTTCAAGCATATTTGTTATTACAACCTTAACTCTCCAAACTCTATTCTTGGTGCCATCGTAGGTAAAAATGGTTAAATACTTCCAACCGCACAAAAACCGAGGTCTACGTTTTATGGAAGTCGCAATTCTAAGCTGTTATTATGAGATTAGATTAGGCAACCAATTGTACAATATAGTACTATACGCCGCATTAGTGAGACCAAGGTCGGCAGATGGCATTATATTGTATATACCAGGTTGGTCCACTCACGAGTTTTTAAGAAAGAGAGGTCGGATGGAGCGGAGTATGTAACGTCAGTGAGGCAAATGCAAAGTAATTCAATTTACACCCAATAGATGGCACTTCATACAGATTTCAAATGATATAATTTAATATTGAGAAAGTATCAACCTGTATCAGTTCTACCCCTGAGAACTAAAAGGGCTTAAGTCCAAAATGACTTCATTGTCAAAGACCCGAAAATATATTATTTTTATCTTCAAATAATACTTTTCACACTATCTCACAAACAATGTTATTTGTAAACCAGAAAACACTAGTATTTAATACCAATAGTCTGGTTATAGTTTATAAACAAAATTGTTTTATTAAAAATCTTTATAAACTAAATTATGTCAACATTGAGATACATCATTAATTAAACAAACATTAATTGGATTTGTTTATACTGGATTTGAATTTATTTATTATTTTGTCAAACTTCTCAATTAAATCTAATTAATAAGTTAATTTATTAAGTTTTTTTCATTTTTTTCTAATGCTGTCCATTCGACTTTTTAATTTTGGATACAATTTTTCCTTTAACATTTTAAAATTTAAATAATTGATTCCTTTTTGCCCATTTTTTTGCCTTTACAGCAGACATGGTACAATTGGCAAATGAACAGCCTCCCAACTACAGACAATATTAATTATAATATTAATAAGAAAATGTTTTAACAACGATTTACTTTATCTTTGTTCTTTTTCTTATATGATAAACAAAAGGCACTATTATTATACAGGATGTCCGGAAATAACGTTCATATACTGAAGGGGGTAATTCTACAGCTAAAAATATGAAGAAAAGTTCATATGAACATGTGTCCGGAAATGCTTCCCAAACGAGCTACAGCTCTTTGAAGTTGATACTCATGGTGTGGTTTTTTTAAATTATTTCACTTATCCTACAGAGTAGGATGTTGAATTTTGGAACATCCCCTATTATTTACATAAGAAATATGATGATGGTAACCAAAGTGATCTACGATGAACAGGTTCTGGTACGGAGGCTGAGAAGCGCATTTAAAGTCCCGTATTTTTTTTTTTTGGTTGTTAACTTTTTGAAAATCTGATCTCAAAATTGGAATGTTTAGACAAAAATACAAAAAAAAGTTACTAACATACGATTTCCTACCATGCACCCATTTCGAGAAATTCAACGATTATGCGGTAGTGCACAAGATTTTAGGTTCAGAAAATCTCTAAATATCCTAATAGGTTTGCGCCTTACTATTTGACAATTAGTATGTGCCACTCCTTAATAAAAAATAATGATAAAAACCTAATTTTATAAGCAAAAACAAGTACATAACTAAACAGGAAAAGATTTATTTAAGCAGAAACACAGAAACTGTACTCGTTTTTGTTTATAAAATTAAGTATTTATCATTATTTTTTATTAAGGAGTGACACATACTAATTGCCAAATAATATGGCGCGAACCTACTACGACATTTAGAGATTTTTTTTACCATAAAATGTTATGTCACTACTGCATAATCGTTAAATTTCTCGAACTGGGTGCATGGTAGGACATCGTATGTTAGTAACTATTTTTTGTATTTTTGTCTAAACATTCCAATTTTGAGATCAGATTTTCAAAAAGTTAACAACCAAAAAAAATACGGGACTTTAAATGCGCTCCTCAGCCTCGGTACCAGAACCTGTTCATCGTAGATCATTTTGGTTACCATCATCATATTTCTTATGTAAATAATAGGGGATGTTCCAAAATTCAACATCCTACTCTGTAGGATAAGTGAAATAATTTAAGAAAACCACACCATGAGTATCAACTTCAAAGAGTTGTAGCTCCTCTGGGAAGCATTTCCGGACACATGTTCATATGAACTTTTCTTCATATTTTTAGCTGTAGAATTACCCGCTTCAGTATACGAACGTTACTTCCGGACACCTGTATATAACAGTTTTTTATACACTTAATCTATTACTACAACACTCTCTATGATCCAAACACTAAAGAATAACTAAATAAACGAGCACTAATTGAATAAAGTCCACAAACAAGAAAGATTCGCACTTTAAAATCAAATCAAATGTACGTGACGTAATTTGCCTCTGTGACGTAGATAGGAAAGTATTAAAAGATAGGGAGTGAACCAACCTGGTATGTACAATAACTGCCATCTACCGACCTTGAGTGTCACGTCTAAATTGACCAAGGTTAGCTAACAGAATCTAAACAAACTTTTTCTACATAGATTTGGTCCATAAGCGGCGAGAAAATCAAATTTTTAGAGTAGTTAGAAAAATATCTATGGTGCAAAAAGTGACGAGGAGTGTAAAATACCATTTTCTACAACCTAACCAAAAATAGTAATTTAAATAATTTAAAATTAAAATTACATTAACATTATAAGAAGTTAAAAAAAACACAAGCAGTGAAGTCAAAACGTTGAAGAGGTACAATAGGCCAACAGAGTTTGATTCTCTAAAATCCTATAACAAAAAAAATTAATTTGGTGGTACCAATACTTATCGTTATTTATCCCAGAAATAAAATCCACAAAATAGTTCACGGTAATCTCTCTTACTCAAACAATAGCAGTGTTCTACATATTTAACTAAAGGAAGCCACAAATTTGTAAGACCTCAAATAACTTGCTATGGTGTTAGTAGGTGTTGTCCTTTTAGCATGTACCCTGGCTCTTAAGGTTCATCGTGGTAAATTGAACTTAAATGAAAAGAAACCCAAAAATTTTTTTGAGCTCACGATGACAACTTTATTATAAAAGTTGTAAATGCTACCTACATATGTTTCGCCCTTAAGGGGAGATATCAGTGTGAAAAAAAATATTCGTTTTTTTTTGCTTAAATAGTTAGTTTTGTCCTTTAAGAACATGCCTACAAAATGTTTAAACAATATTCGGCTTAGAAGTATTCGAAATTGGCGTCAAGCGTCGACGCTTTCAGAGCAGTCTATAGAAGATTGTGTTTTTGTAGCGCCCAAGTAGTCAAAACAGCTGCTAATTTGGCTACTATCATATTCAACGATGGTCACGTGGCTTTGTTGAATGTTATTGAGGACTTGGGAACCTCCATCGGCGAGAAACTCTTTAATTATTGCCACGAAATTGACCGAAAACGTATCGAGGACGCCGAACGCTACTCAGCAGCAAACACGCACGAGAGACGCTTAAGTGCTTTAAACCCACGTGAGGAGGAGGAAATGTTATTGTTGGACGCAGATGAACTTCTATATGGTCCAGGGATAGCAGAATAATCGGTAAGAACTTGTTTTATATTAATATTCAAGTTACATCATTCAATTTTATCCTCTCAAAGCTTTAAACGCGTTTTTCTTGAAACCATGTTTTTTTACCTGGTTGACAGCATTACTCTGTTAAATTTTGTCCAATTGACTTTATTCAACATGAATTCTCTTCAGAAAACTTGTCGCTATCGTTGCATCGTAGAGGTTTTTTTTTAAATTGTTTACTTTTTTTTATTCATGATTTACTGCAAAATTTTCGTGTAAAATCCGAATTTTTTTTTAAATGACCACCATTTTTTTTAATCAAAATTTTCAAATTTTCTACGATGCTGCGATAGCTATACTATTATAATTTAATAATCTTTTCGAATTTTTCATTTCAGATGCTTGCTGTGGCTCTAATGTTGTCAACCGTCGGGAGATCTTTTTTCTGAGACGTCATTTTGCGATTGCTCCCCTGCTTCATAGATCGTAATAAAAATTCAAAGAAAATTTTCTTGCATACTTTAATGCTTCAATAATTAATAGACAAAATCCCAAATAATTTGATACAGCCGTTTAAAAAAAAATCCCAAAAAATATCTCATTTTTCAGCCTGTCACACTGATATCTCCCCTTAAGACGTCTGCGGGCACATCTAAAATTTTATATTAAGGAAAAACTATGTATACAAGTAAAAAATAAAAATCAAGTGTTACCATCAGAAAAATTAGAGAGCAAGGAGCTTTTCCATCCAAGGGGGCAGGCCACAAATGTAAGAACAAGTTTTTTAAAAGCTGAAGGCGCGTTGAGAAATTTAAAAGTATAAAGGCGTTATAAATTAGAAGATATAAAAGCTGAAGGCGTGTAATCACTTAATCTAAAAATACAAAAAGTAGTTATTAATCTAGACTCTGATGGAGAAACTGAAATCACCTTTCAGGAGACCAAAACAGCTGCCGATGGTACTGTGTGGTCAAAATTTGAAGAAGATGGTATTCCTGTGAGGTTACCATTTACTTGTATTTTCAAGGGTGTGAAAGGTCCAACAGACTACGCAAAAAGGAACATTATGACAGATAATCTTATCAGTGCATGCTCTTTGATAATACATAACTACCGTATTCGTTTGAATCCAAGCCGCACTATTTTTGCTGTATAATCGTTCATAAAAATGAGGTGTGCAGCTTAGATTCGAATCTAATTCAAAAATACAAAATACCTAATTAAAAAAAATCACAAAGACAATTACAAGCAATAAAAACAACAAAAAATGTATATAAACCAATCTAATTAATGATTGGTATAAAACGGTCTGGTATAAATACGTATACCAATTTATTGGTATAAATTGGTATACTTCATAATTCTCCCGGATTCATTTTATTCTGTATTTAGAGAAAATTCATTTGGGTAAATCCCCGATATTACCTGTCATATAGGTTATGTTACCTAAGTAGTGAACGCCGCACTTTGTGAATTCGTTTTATTAATTTAACTGTTATTATGGCTATAAAAGGTTTCATTATAATGCTGCATTAAAGCGAGAAGTCATTTCAAAATAGATGAATCAAATACAGTAAAGCTCCGCTAATCCGAACTCCAATAATCCGGATTCTCCAGTAATCCGGACGAAATTGGAATATTAGTTATTTACATTATGTACTCCATAATCCGGATTACTTGTGATTCCATAATCCGGATAGACATGCAGGACATTACGCGACAACGCGCAATGCAAGCCAACCAGTGTAGTATAAAACAAACAAAGCTTACTGATTTTTTTAAACCTTAGTTTTAGCTTTTACTTTATACGTACATATTTTCTTTACTTTTTGTGTACACAATATAACTTTTTAATTTATATTTAGAATTAAGAGCGTTCATTTTTAGTAATATTCTCAATATGTTAGTAGTGTGTGTTTTGATTTAATAAATCCCTACATGTATTTAACGTGCTTTTATCTAACGTGAGGGTTATTTTTTAACTTTTTCCAGGCAGTTTTTTCGAAAAACGGATACAAAAACGTGTTTGTTTTACTCAATTTTTATGATTTTGAACAATTTTATACATAAGAAAATGCGATTTTAGCCGTTTTCGATGAAAAATTTGTTGTTCGAAAAACGGTCATTACTCTCTTTTCGCGGAAAGATGTCTCATGCGTCATTACTTGTCACCGTTTTCTCGACATATGTCAAATATTTTTTTCTTTATTTAATCATATATGTCAGATAGAGACGAAAACCGAAAATAGTAGTCTAGGATAATATAATTAATTAATGACGCATGAGACATCTTTCCGCGAAAAAAGTATAGAAATTGTACCCGCCTTAATGGCACAAAATCGGCTTCTGGAAAAAACGTTCGGAAAGGCGCTATTTAACCGATTTATGCTCAAAAATGGCCCGAAACCTATAAAATAGGCTATATTCTAACGCTTTCTTCATCAACATGAACGCCAGCTAAGGCGGCAAGGTCGGAAAAGCCCGGAAAAAAAGGCCCAGTTTGACGTTTAAGAGCGTAACGAACGGAAAATGATCGACTGCCGGCGTTAGTTCGAATATAGAATCAGGTCCCGGTAGTACCCCCCCAAAACTGTCGAAAAGCTCGTTTTCACGGAGAAAAAAGTGAAAAACCTCGAAAAGATGGCGCTGATTGTTTACTACTTTAATATATTATAATAATATAATAATAATAATAATAATTTACTAAATCGAAAATAGTTGAATTTTGTAAATTTGATTGACAAATAATCAAAATCCTATATTAATTTCTTTGTTAAATCTGGAAAAAAGGAAGAGACACTAGCCGTGGTCTGACCGAAACCTCCCTCGACTCCACCAGATTATTAAACCCTTCTGAGCCGTTATTATTAAAAACTGATTTCATTAGACGATCAGGATAATCGTTATTACTAAAGATGTTTTTTTTTAGATTTATTCATATTAGTATTCTAGAACAAATGGATGAATAACTTATATCGTCAATGCTTCTCAGTGAATACTTCGTTCTGAAACTTGTAGAGGTGTATACAGGCTGTGGAAGAAATATCACCACCGATAAATTTTTCACGAGCGTGCCACTCGCGACAAAATCATTGGCCAAACAAACAACTCTAGTTGGAAGTATTAGAGGAAACAAAAGAGAACTACCCAAAGCAGCCAAACAAACGAAGGGTAACATTTCAGGTTTTTTCCATCCTGAAATTTTTCAAAGCCAGTGTATTCTACTCAAAAAAAGGGTCTTAAGAACGTATCTACTCCTTTTCTGTAATTTCGTAATAAACGGGATACGAACATATTTTTTTGCTATAACTCCAAAACAAAAGAAGGTAGGTGAAGAGTTGGTGTTTTCCACATTGACTTACTCTCGAAAAAAGAGACCCAGACATGGTACCTATTTTTTTTGTATGTCATGATTGCTGAGATAGCCTATAATAGCACCCAAATTTGCCCACACTATACCTTGTTATACAGGTGTCCGGAAATGTCGTGTACAACATAATACCACAGATACCTTGGTCAAAAATATGACGATTTAACCGAACTTATCTGTATACAAAGTTGCTTAGTTTAGCCGCTAGAGGACTTTAAAAATCATATTTTTCATGAGTTTTTCTTAGATTACTCGAAAAATCGTTAATAGACTTTATTCATTTTTCGACTATGTCTTTATATTAGCAGGCTACATCTTTCTGTGGAACAAATTCGAATTTAGAATCATACAGGGTGTTTAGAAACACTCACGCGACAAGTTGTCCATCCAGATCTTTTTAACCAGCCTGTATAATTTTCTGTCAATTTTTTCCTGAATAGCTATATTCATTTAGAAACTATTTTCTCTCTTATAAAATTTCAGTTGGACAAACAGTTTAGCCACAAAAAAAATATTTTCTAAATCCCTACAAGCCCAAATTGATAAACTAAGGTACCATTAGCAATGTTCAAAGTAGAAATTTCTTTAAACAGTGTGAAGTTCTTTAAAGAGACAATATTTTCAGGTTTAGAAGTACTTTATTGCTTAAAATATTCAAATTTTTCGCAAGACTTATGACCATCATTAGCGCTAAAAATAATACACAGGGCAAAATTTTTACAATTTGCTTTTTTCGTGACGTTTTTGCTTGATAACACCCGATAAACAATGCCTTAGATCTAGTCTTAGGTCCAGTGATCTTGCTGGCCAATAAGGGTTAAATCCTGTTGATGGTCACAAATCCTGGCAAGAATTTGAATATTTTAAGTAATAAAGTACTTATAAACCTGTAACATCTGGTTTTATAGAAAAAACTTCATATCGCTTAAAGAAATTGCTATTTTGAACTTTGTTAATTGTACCTTATCTTATCGATTTGGGCTTGCAGGTATTTAGAAAATATTTTTTTATGGCTAAACCGTGTGTCCAACTGAAATTTTATAAAAGAAGAAATAGTTTGTAAATGAACATAGCTATTCAGAAAAAAATTGACAGAAAATTATACAGGCTGGTTTAAAAGATTTGGATGGATAACTTGTCGAGAGTGTTTTTAAACACCCTGTAATTTTCGAAATTCGAATTTGTTCCACAGAAAACTGAAGCCTGCTGATATAAGCACATGGTCAAAAAATGAATAAAGTCTAATAAAGATTTTTCGAGTAATTTAAGAAAAACTCGCGAAAAATATTGTTTTTAAAGTCTTCTAGTTCCTAACTAAGCAACTTTGTATATAGATAAGTTGGGTTAAATCATCATATTTTTGACCAAGGTGTCTGTGGTACTCCGTTGTACACGACATTTCCGGACTGTTATTTAATGATTTGTCATTTCCCCTAAAACCCCCCAATAGCCATAGTGGAAATATATTGGTTTCCAGATCGAATTTTGGCGAATGTTTATCTCCTATGTAAATCATGTTAGTCGTTTTGTAAATTCACCCTTTTGCAAATCAAGGAATTTGCATACTTATGAAAAATCGGCGTTTTCACTAAATATACTTAATCAAACCACCTAGAGAGCCATAAACAGTTTTTAGTAATTGATAAATATTATTTTAAAACCATTTCATGGTCTAAAATTCATTAAAAAATACCAATAAATGTTCAAATTCGGTTTTTAAGATCATAGCGTACCACTACGGTATGCAACTGATTGAAAATGGCAGGTATGGTAATGGAAAATGTGAACACGTTAATTTGCTTAACAACCAAAAACATTGTATGTAAACGGAATGGAAAGTGTATGGAAGGGAAACGGAACGTATAGTGAGAACCAACCTTAATCGTTCACAAAAATGAGGTGCAGCTTAGAATCGAGTGCAGCTTAGATTCGAACCTAATTCAACAATATAAAATACCTAATAAAAAAATTTTATCGTAATATTATTTACCAACTTCATTTTAAGAAACTTTTTTTTAATAATCATTCACAGAAATAGGGTGCGGCTTAGATTCTGGTGCGCCTTATATTCGAACGAATATGGTATTTAATTTTTACCTTTAGTTTTAAATCGTTGTTAATTGAATCTTTTCTAAATTTCATGATTTTTCTTATCATTTCTAAGCAGGGATGACAAACGTACTTTGTTATAACATCATTGGATAAAATCTAAAACATAACGATAAATGAAATCTTGGGCAAGACAACCGACAGAGACGACGAGGAAAATTAAAACAGCATTTCCTTTTTTTCAATCCAAGCTTTCGGAATACTTTATTCCTTCATCAGGGTAGACTACAATTTAATGATGACAAGAATCAAATTAATACTAAATCAGTAATAAGCAATAAAATAAACTTACAATGGAAAGTAGGAGAGGTTGACCGAAAAAATAGTACTGCGCATAAAGTTAATAACACAGCGTGGCATACATCACTATAAAATACGTTAATTAAGTTTAAATACATCAAAATTTTGTGAAAATTACCTTGAACACGTTAAAATTAAAGATTGAATCAATAAAACTTAGTAAAATTACGTTAAAACTTCAAATCGATACACGTTAAAAAAACATTTTTTATACACGTTAAAAAACATTTTTAACGTGTATCGATTTGAAGTTTTAACGTAATTTTACTAAGTTTTATTGATTCAATCTTTAATTTTAACGTGTTCAAGGTAATTTTCACAAAATTTTGATGTATTTAAACTTAATTAACGTATTTTATAGTGATGTATGCCACGCTGTGTTATTAACTTTATGCGCAGTACTATTTTTTCGGTCAACCTCTCCTACTTTCCATTGTAAGTTTATTTTATTGCTTATTACTGATTTAGTATTAATTTGATTCTTGTCATCATTAAATTGTAGTCTACCCTGATGAAGGAATAAAGTATTCCGAAAGCTTGGATTGAAAAAAGGAAATGCTGTTTTAATTTTCCTCGTCGTCTCTGTCGGTTGTCTTGCCCAAGATTTCATTTATCGTTCCTAACGTGTAACAACCGTTACTCCGTTCCAAACTAAAACATAACATTTATTACGAATGAAAAATTATAAAGATATTATTAAAAAAAATAAAAAATGTTTTATTGATTTTTTTTGATCCTCCCTGTATACATAATAAAAATTTGAGGTTAGGATGAATTAAAAACTTACGTTTACGCCGGAACCCGTAAAAATATACTTTCGCAGTTTGTCAGAGTTTGTTAATTCTTTGCTAAAGACGTTTACAACGTTATTGTTGGTTGAACATAACCTACAGCATTCGTTACACATCATATTCGAATTTACTTCCATTTTTTAGTCGAATAAAAGCTGATATTAACGCTACAAAAAGCTTACATTAGATTTTAGTATAATGACATTCGGAGTTTCTTTTACGGACCTGGCGTTTAAGTAACTTTCAACTTTGTAGATGTAGAGAGTGTTTCTGGATATTCTTAAAGCTTGCTTGGCTTGCTTTTTCTCTTTTCAACAGCGCTAACGTCCGATAGGAGGTAGAGTTATCTAAGAAAGATACCTACTTTCTTTTATAAAGAAAACAATTAACAGCTTAAATGTTAAATATAAAAAGTTTAAATACATTTTAAATAATGCCAAAATACTGGAGATGTAAGAAAAGATTTTTAGGGAAATTGCAACCTAAAATGTTTTCTTTAACATAAAAATTATAAAAATAAAACTTTTATTTTACTTTATAATATTTTTTTCTAAATATCTAAATATCTAAATAGCATCTGGTTTTATGGAAAGATCTTCATACCGCTTAAAGAAGTTGCTATTCTGTACTGTGTTAATGGTACCTTAACTTATGGATTTGGGCTTGCAGGGATTTAGAAAATATTTTTTTATGACTAAACCGTTTGTCCAACTGAAATTTGACAAGAGAAGAAATTGTTTCTAAATTAATATAGCTATTCGGAAAAAAATTGACAGAAAATTATACAGGCTGGCTAAAAAGATCTGGATGGATAACTTGTCCTGAGAGTGTTTTTAAACACCCTGTAATTTTCGAAATTCGAATTTGTTCCCCAGAAAGCTGAAGCGTGCTGATATAAAGACATGATCAAAAAATGAATAAAGTCTAACAAAGATTTTTCGAGTAATTTGAGAAAAACTTATCAAAAGTATTGTTTTGAAAGTCTTGTAGCGGCTAGACTAAGCAACTTTGTATATAGATAAATTGGGTTGAATCATCATATTTTTGACCAAGGTATCTGTGGTATTCCGTTGTACACGACATTTCCGGACACCTGTATAACAAGGTATAGTGTGGGCAAATTTGGGTGCTATTATAGGCTTCATGACATCCAAAAAACATTTCCGGACATCCTGTATAAGTACAGTTCGTTGTACTGTTCAAATAATTAATAATAATTAATTATTTAACAGTCGTATACAGGGTGCTTAACCGATGTGGGCAAGTACGAAGAATTTGAATTATTATACACAGATTTTGTACATGGTCAACTACATATTGAAAATATTTTCAAGTACCTATGACTTCCGGTTATACCGGAATTTTTTTTATTTCAGGGAATAATTGTTCCTTGTTAGGCTGACTAATTTAGAGATAATTTCACTTGAAATATTTTTTATATCATTTTTAGTTTTTAGTTAGGCTAACAAATTGTTTATTTTTAATTATTCAACTGCATCATAGAGAAATTTATAAAATGGTAAAGAGATTCTTCGAAAAAAGGTCACCAATTTAGCGTTTACAAAAGAAATTTGGGCTGGTGTTAAGTTTCCTAACTTATGATTTTTTCGATGAAAATGTGATTTAATCGATCCAAAATGTGTTCTATCGTACAGATTTGGTCGAATTGTACCGCGGAAAAGCACTATTACCGGAGAAAACCCTATATAAACGCTTTTTTTGACCAAAATAGAAAATGTACTTACATGATTTTTTTCCTATTTTCGTCCAGTTTTGTTCAATACATACAATATATTAATCTTCTTTTACGTTTTTCATACTGTTTTAAACCCAAAATGGTACGAACACGTTAATAATTATGAAAATACGGCACATTTTCCGCGCCTCACCAGTGTGAGTTTTGGCATTTTGAATTAGTGGTCAGTAAAACCACTTCGTTACCTAGCAACGAAAAGTATGAATCCAGGGGGGTATTATCGTAAAAGGTGTGAGTATAAAACATTTTTGTAATATAAAAAAAGGAGAAAAATAATATTCCTTATAAAATTCCCGTAAATGTTCGCGTTTAAAACGATTTAAATGTCGGTGGTTGGGTTGGAGCTAGCTGTTGTAGAGAAATTGCGGCACGGAGGGCCGTTAGTTGGTGCTTATTCGTTAGTATGATTGTTAAAAGAGAACGGTCCGCAGTATGTCCCTATTTGGCCTGGATTTCGCTGGTTGAGGGGGCTGCGTATTTGTTGAAAGAAATGTAGGTAGGGCTTGGGAGCTGATTTGGAACGGGCTAGATAATTATTGTTGCAGAAAAGCGGTCCGTAGGGCCGCTAGTATGTCACTCTTTGACTTGCACTTCGGCGATTGAGGGTTTGGTTGTGTTGACAGGGGTTGCATAGTTAAAAATTGTAGGTGGTGCTTACATCACCATTGCTGCAGGAAAGCGGCCCGTAGGACCGCTAGTATGTCACTCTTTGACCTGGAGATCGGCGATTGAGGTTTTGGTTGTGTTGAGAGGGGCTGCATAGTTAAAAATTGTAGGTGGTGCTTACATTACCATTGCTGCAGAAAAGCGGCCCGTAGTGCCGATAGTATGTCACTCTTTGACCTGGACTTCGGCCGTTGAGGGTTTGGTTGTGTTGAGAGGGGTTGCATAGTTAAAAATTGTAGGTGGTGCTTACATCACCATTGCTGCAAGAAAGCGGCCCGTAGGACCGCTAGTATGTCACTCTTTGACCTGGACTTCGGCGATTGAGGGTTTGGTTGTGTTGAGAGGGGCTGCATAGTTAGAAATTGTAGGTGGTGCTTACATTACCATTGCTGCAGAAAAGCGGCCCGTAGTGCCGATAGTATGTCACTCTTTGACCTGGACTTCGTCGGTTGAGGGTTTGGTTGTGTTGAGAGTGGCTACATAGTTGAAAAATTGTAGGTGGTGCTTAAATTAGCATTACTGCAGAAAAGTGTATCACCCTTTGATCTGGACTTCGGCGGTTGAGGGTTTGGTTGTATTGAGAGGGTCTACGTAGTTAAAAGTTGTAGGTGGTGCTTACATTAGCATTACTGCAGAAAAGTATATCACTCTTTAACTTGGACTTCGGCGGTTGAGGGTTTGGTTGTGTTGAGAGAGGCTGCATAGTTCAGAACTTATAGGTGGTGTTTACATTACCATTGGTGCAGAAAAGCGGCCCGAAGGGCCGGTAGTATGTTACTCTTTGACCTGGTCTTCGGCGGTCGAGATAGGCCCGTAGGGACCCCAGTATTCCACTATTTGACCTGGACTTCGGCGTTTGAGGGTTTGGTTGTGTTGAGAGGGGCTGCATAGTTAAAAATTGTAGGTTGTGCTTGCATTGCCATTGTTGCAAAAAGCGGCCCGGAGGGCCGCTAGTATTTAACCATTTGACCTGGACTTCGGTGGTTGGGTTGGTTTGGTTGTGTTGAGGGGAGCTGCATGGTTGTTGAAAAAATTTAGGTGGTACTTAGGATCTGGTTTGGGACGGGCTAGATTACCATTGTTGTAGAAGAGCGGCCCGTAGGGACGCTAGTATGTCATTATTTGACTTGGACTTCGGTGGTTGAGAGTTGGGTTGTGTTGAAGGGGGCTGGATAGTTGTTAAAACTAGGTAAGTGGCGGTTGGGATCTCTTTTGAAACTAGAATTTTATAAGGAATATTATTTTTCTTTCTGTTTGTATTGTAAACATATTTTATACTCACACCTTTTACGATAATACCCCCCTGGATTCATACTTGTCGTTGCTAGGTAACGAAGTCGTTTTACTGACCACTAATTCAAAATGTCAAAACTCGCACTGGTGAGGCGCGGAAAATGTGCCGTATTTTCATAATTATTAACGTTTTCGTACCATTTTGGGTTTAAAACGGTATGAAAAATGTAAAATGAAGTTAATATATTACATAAATTGAACAAAACTGGGTGAAAATACGACAAAAATCATGTAAGTACATTTTTAATTTTGGTTAAAAAAAGCGTTTATATAGGGGTTTCTCCGGTAAAAATGCTTTTCCGGGCCACAATTCGACCAAATCTGGACAATAGGACACATTTCGGATCGATTAAATCACATTTTCATCGAAAAAATCATAAGTTAGGAAACTTATGGCGAATTCGATTGGTAAAACTAGTGCGCACTGGTGTGCACTAGTGCACAATAGAGTGTTCTATTGAACTGTCAGTTTTGTGTACTAACCTAATGTGATGTATGCACTAACATGCACTCAAGGTCAAATTCTGGTGCACACGAGTGCAACCAATCGAATACGCCATTAATATATCCCGAAATTTGTTTATAGTAGTATCTCATTTAAAATTGAAATGGAGTTGCATTTGCTTATCGAATTGTACAGTGTGTCATTGCAACTACAATCAATGATTCATATTGATTGAAAAAATGAAAAGTTGATGGTCCACAAAGAATGAAATTTATTTCACTTAACCTGCAGGGTTTGCTGATCAATTTTTGGGACATCCCTAAGATTTACGTAAGAACATACAATCAACGATGAACAGACTTTATATCTAATTTCTATAATAATTAGTTAAATCTTTAAGATTTAATTTAAAGTACAAAATCATCTGTTTATTTCAACAAGTAAGTTTTACGTGATGTTTTAAAGTTTATTGGAACTTGAAACAATGTTTACGTAACCCTTTTATTTCTACTTTGGTTTTTATATTTTTACGTTATGAATCTGTGATTAAAGTTAATAGAGTTAACAAGATATTAAAAAGTAATTATTAATTTATTAGGTACGCAATCGAGTATATTTTGAATATTCTCTTCACGAAGAAGCGCCGAGTATTGATCGAAGAGTATTTCCATGTGAGACTGCTTTTGCGCTGCATTAAATACACGGCGAATAGGACGTATACTCAAACTAAGGTTACACATCCACTGGCTCCACGATGAAAGAGAGAAAATTTAATTTTCTTTGTCCGCTATGCCTAAGTAGATGCACACGTCGGCAACGTTTAGATTTAAAATTGAGTTTCATCGATACGAAAGCGTAAAAGGGAAGAAAAGTTCTATAATCAAATCAACGCACAGCACAATAATTAGCCTATATACTTAAGAGGCAACGATGTAAGGTTAAGTGACCCTTTCAAAACTTTTCAATTACTATCTCAATATTAATTCGCAGAAATTGTTGTATACTAATTTCAAAACATAGGTAAAGAAAGAAATAGAAGGGTCAACTCTCACTAGATTTTTGAAACTCGTCAAGTTTGGTATGTAAACCGAAATACTCATAGCGCTAGTGTGCAATCGTTCAGAGAAACTGCGAAATTTGAAATAATACTTTTTTAAATTAAATTTTACTACTTTATTCGTACTACAATAAGTGAGCCATAAATGACTTACTTATTGTCTATGAAAAATAAGTGGCAATGATAAAAGAAATAACGTTTTTAGAAATAGATTAATCGTTTTAATTTTCATTTATGAAGCTAATACAAGTATGCATAATTCGGTAAACTAAACAAATATACCTACTACACTAAAAACAATAATAATACTAGTTTATAAATTTGTTTTTTTTTATACCCCGTAAGGATTTATTTATATAAAAGTATGTTGTACTACCTTTCGTAAACCTAAATGAGTTAGCAAAAATGAGTGGGTCAGAAGGATAGTGAACCAAGTCTATTTTTTTCTAAAATTTAGTTAAGAGTATATTAGGTCCGTTTGAATAGTTATAATTTTATGTGCTGACTTATTCAATACTTAGTTCATCAGGTTAACAATAATATACGCTAGTTTAGTTTAATACTGAATGATATGCACCATTTTTCATTGAAAAAATGAACCAAGTCCAGGAAGCTTAAGATTCTGTGATAAAGTGGGCTAAGTCAAAACTCTCAACTGTCGCTGACAGCTCTTTTTATAATCTGTCATTGCAATCTTTATGTGAATTTCTTGTGTGGTTAATTTAGTGATGGATTTGAACACAGGTTCTAATAAAGAATTCGAAGATTTAAGACTTCTTTCTGACCATGGTATGTACATAAACAGTAATAATTCGTTTTAACACTCTTCTAAGGACATAAGAAAAAGAGCGCCATAACCGGGAAAACGCTATAACTGAGAAATCCTAAAGATGCTAAAACTTACTTTTAAATTTCTATCCGTTTAAACAAAAAGTTTACTTTTGTAAAATCCGATAACCACAACAGATATGTTTATTTTCAAAAAGAGACGGTAACAAATATCTCCAATTATTTCCATCAAAGCATTATAACCGGGAATTCGGAGCGTTATAAGTTATAACGAATTAGTTTTGTGTGGAAAATCATTATTTGGGTCTGGGATCACAGAAAAAGGGCGTTTAAAACCGTGAAAACTTATGAACGGGAGTGTTATAACGAAATTTTGCTGTGTAATACACACGTCTCCAACATAATAAAACTACTATAGATAATATATAGATAATATATTTTAGATTTTTGTAATAATAATAAAGAAACAGTATCAACTGTTGTTTCGTCAGTTTCGCTGTTAGATATAAAGGGTGTTTAAAAAATACGTTCGAATATTTGGCCCACTTATAGATCTCATCAGTACAAATAAAAAAGTCAAAATAAACATAAGTCCAAAAATCAGCCGTTTCCTAATTACAGCCTGTTTTTCAAATTAAAATAATTTACACTCAGTAGGAGTGATTCGCGTATTTATGAAGTCATCCATGGAAATAACGAAACAAATTTTGTTCGTTTCTGTTAGTGTAGTTGCCACATTTGTTGTAATTATTGTGTGTCCGTTATTGTCAGTGTTTATTGAAGTAGTTGTTGCTGTAACCCATTGTTGAAATTTTCGAATATGCCTTATACCAACGCAGAAATGGCAGACATGCATTTTATGTATGCCAAAGCCGATGGAAATGCTTGTGAGGCACGTCGCCTTTATGCCGAAGCATTCCCAAACCGGGTGCTTCCGTGTGACAAACTTTTTACAAATTTACATCAACGTTTATCCGAAGTTGGATCGTTTAAATCAAGGAACGGTGATGGTGGTCGGCCTAGATCAGTTTGTACTCCCGACGCAGAACTTAACATTTTAAGACGAATTGAAGAAAATCCTGGTACTAGTACTAGAAGACTCTCTACTGAAACAAATATTAATTTTTCCCTAATTTGGAGAATTTTACGGGAGCAGCAATTGCACCCACACCATATTCAAAGGGTACAGGCTCTAGCTGTGCCTGATTATGCCGCACGACTGGTGTTTTGTCGAAGCATGTTGACAAAAGTCGCGGAGAACCCAAATTTTGTTACGAAAATTTTATTTACAGACGAAGCTGGTTACACGAGAAATGGCATTTTTAATTTTCATAATAGCCATGTTTGGGCCGACGAAAATCCGCATGCCGTTGTTGAATCGAATCATCAACACCGATTTGCAATCAACGTTTGGCTTGGTGTGTTAGGAGACCATCTGATAGGACCTTGTTTCCTGCCTAACCGTTTGACTAGTCAATTGTACCTTGACTTTTTGCGGAATACATTACCACTGCTGTTAGAAGATGTGCCCCTCAACCACAGAATTAATATGTGGTTGATGCACGATGGAGCTCCTGCGCATTACGGAGTCTTGGTCAGAAATTATCTAAACGAAAATTACAATGGCAGGTGGATAGGGCGAGGAGGTCCAATTGCATGGCCCCCTAGATCTCCCGACCTCACTCCACTCGATTTTTGGATTTGGGGGTATTTAAAGACATTAGTTTATTCAAGTCCTGTGAATAATTTAGATGAGTTGCGAGAACGAATTGAACATGCCTGCCAGACTGTTCGTATAAATCCGGGACTCTTTGAGAGAGTGCGGCGTTCACTTTTACGGAGATGTGAAATGTGTATACAAATGGAAGGAGGACATTTTGAACATCTTCTTTAAGAATCATTAATTTGTAATAATTAAAATGTATTTATACTGATATTTGAATGTAAATTATTTTAATTTGAAAAACAGGCTGTAATTGGGAAACGGCTGATTTTTGGACTTATGTTTATTTTGACTTTTTTGTTTGTACTGATGAGATCTATAAGTGGGCCAAATATTCGAACGTATTTTTTAAACACCCTGTAGAAGAATGTAATAATGCTGTTGATGATGTACCTTCTACTTGCACTAATACCAGTAGAAAGAAAAAATATAAGCAAATAGGTCGTAAGCGAGAAAGAGATGAAGATTCTTGGAAACAAAATGTTAATAAGTTACTCAGAAATAGTGGTCAAGCCTACACTACGCGTAAAGGTAAATCCATACCGGCAAAACAATTTAAACAGAATTATGATTGCAAGTGTCCGGCGAAATGTAAAGATAAAGTAACAGAAGAGCAGTGCGAAATGCTTTTCACTTCATTTTGGAAGCTTAAAGATTATTCAAAGCAAAATACATTTCTACGAGGCGCTATAAAGATCGAAGTACCCCAAAGATCTCGTATTAGGGATGGAAGTAGAGGCTTTCGGTCACGTACTTTTGAATATTATCTCGATCTAAAAGATAAAAGCACTTTAGTTTGTAAGAAATTTTTTTTGAATGCCATAAACCTCAGTTGGGGTAGGATGTACAGGTGCTCAACAAAACGAGAGATACATGCTGTATTGGATTTACGTGGGAGGCATCCGTCAAATAACAAAATTGATCAAATTGAAATCCGATCACATATTGAGTCATTCCCTGCATTTACCAGCCACTACACACGTCATCACAATCCTAATAGGAAATACTTAAATTTCGAATTGTCAATAAAGAAAATGTACGAGTTGTATGTAGACAAATGTCTACATACAAAATTCCATGTAAGGAAAAATATTACTACAGAGTTTCTCACGCAACTGGTTAGTTAGAACTTTATTGGGTTTCACCATTTTCTTTATACAGGGTGTCCTGGAAAATGTGGGAAATCTCTCGGATTCTAATAGAACATTAAAAAATATGATTACAAGTTCCCATAATGTTTTTTCCTAGCGGCCTTCACCTCGGAGATACAGCCTTCTAAAGGAAGCCACTAGAAAACAATTTTTCTTGAATAACTTTTAAAGTACTTAATTTAATTTAATGAAAATTTGATATGATAAACAGTAGTAAGGACCTCTTAAAAAAATGTCCTTAAAACGTAATTAGTCTCTTTAGTTTACCAGGGGCGTACTAGGTTATGCATTTTAATGCTTAAATTTTTAACACCCTGTATGGTAAGGAGTTAAAAAGAATAAATTTAGATACCTTGCATATTTAGCTAAAGAAAAGGTACCCTTATTCGGTGTCGATAAAATGAACCGTTTTCGAGAAAAAAATTGTAAAAGAAACCATCAAGATTAAAAATTTATTAATATTTCGTATTAATAGTAACGTTACCGTAGTAACGTTTGTAAAAACAGCGCTTTTTTAATACTGTTGTTGCAGACAAAAAATTTAGCGTTGCTTTTACAAACGTTACTACGGTAACGTTACTATTAATACGAAATATTAATAAATTTTTAATCTTGATGGTTTCTTTTACAATTTTTTTCTCAAAAACGGTTCATTTTATCGACACCGAATAAGGGTACCTTTTCTTTAGCTAAATACTCAAGGTATCTAAATTTATTCTTTTTAACTCTTTACCATACACGGTGTTAAAAATTTAAGCATTAAAGTGTACAACCTAGTACGCCCCTGGTAAACTAAAGAGAATAATTATGTTTTAAAGTCATTTTTTTAAGAGGTCCTTACTACTGTTTATCATATTAAATTTTCATTAAATTCAATTAAGTAGTTTAAGATTTATTAACAAAAATTGTTTTCCAGTGGCTTCTTTTAGGAGGTCGTATCTCCGAGGGGAGGGCTGCTAGGAAAAAAAATTATGGGAACTTGTAATCATATTTTTTAATGTTCTATCAGAATCCAAGAGATTTCCCACATTTTCCAGGACACCCTGTATAGTATAGTCGGTCAACGCGGTTTAGTTCGTTTACTGATGCCCAAGGGGCGTGCTACTGAAATGTGCCCATTCATTAAAATTTACTACTAAAATACTATCAAGCAAAAGTAGTGGAAACTTTTGTTAGTTGAGTTGCCTAAATGAATATTTGAATTTAAATATTTAAGTGATTGTATACAATATTGTTGTGTATAGAATACTAGTAGTAGTAATTGTTTACATTTATTATTATTTATTTACCTACTATTTTTAGAGTTTTGTCTCCCTTGGTCTTTACTTATTTCTTAACGATGCATGGGAAGAGTTCGTTCCTTATTCACCCCTTCCAAAAAAATTTTAACACCTTTGTATTTAATGACAAAAAATACTACATACAGGGTGTCCGGAAATAACGTTCGTATACTGAAGGGGGTAATTCTACAGCAAAAATTATGAAGAAAAGTTCATATAAACATGTGTCCGGAAATGCTTCCCAAAGGAGCTACAGCTCTTTGAAGTTGATACTCATGGTATGGTTTTTTTAAATTATTTCACTTATCCTACAGAGTAGGATGTTGAATTTTGGAACATCCCCTATTATTTACATAAGAAATATGATGATGGTAACCAAAATGATTTACGATGAACAGGTTTTGGTACAGAGGCTGAGGAGCGCATTTAAAGTCCCGTATTTTTTTTGGTTGATAACTTTTTGGAAATCTGATCTCAAAATTGGAATGTTTGAACAAAAATACAAAAAAAAGTTACTAACATACGATGTCCTACCATGCACCCATTTCGAGAAATTCAACGATTATGCAGTAGTGACATAAGATTTTATGTTCAAAAAATCTCGAAATATCGTAGTAGGTCCGCGCCATATTATTTGACAATTAGTATGTGTCACTCCTTAATAAAAAATAATAATAAATACTTAATTTTATAAACAAAAACGAGTGCAGTTTCTGTGTTTCTGCTTAAATAAATCTTTTCCTGTTTAGTTATGTACTTGTTTTTGCTTATAAAATTAGGTGTTTATCATTATTTTTTATTAAGGAGCGACACATACTAATTGTCAAATAATATGGCGCGAACCTACTACGATATTTCGAGATTTTTTGAACATAAAATCTTATGTCACTACTGCATAATCGTTGAATTTCTCGAAATGGGTGCATGGTAGGACATCGTATGTTAGTAACTTTTTTTTGTATTTTTGTCTAAACATTCCAATTTTGAGATCAGATTTCCAAAAAGTTATCAACCAAAAAAAATACGGGACTTTAAATGCGCTCCTCAGCCTCTGTACCAAAACCTGTTCATCGTAAATCATTTTGGTTACCATCATCACATTTCTTATGTAAATAATAGGGGATGTTCCAAAATTCAACATCCTACTCTGTAGGATAAGTGAAATAATTTAAAAAAACCATACCATGAGTATCAACTTCAAAGAGCTGTAGCTCGTTTGGGAAGCATTTCCGGACACATGTTCATATGAACTTTTCTTCATATTTTTGGCTGTAGAATTACCCCCTTCAGTATACGAACGTTATTTCCGGACACCCTGTATATTATTAATCGTGCTGCCTAATTTATATTTCTATAATTATTTTAAATATTTTTATAATTAATAGTTCGAAGAGAATGAATGAAAAGAATAATCTCTTATTCTTTAGCGTGCGTTCGCTACGTATCCTGCATCCTTTTTGCTCCGAATGCGATCTCACTCCTCTCCATACGCATCTCAGCGATAGTATGTTTCTTAATTTGACAAGTTGTACCTTCGTCGTAATCCTTAAAGGCTTATTCTACGTACCTGCCTTAATAATCGTCATAAAAACCCTTTACGCAACAATACATCAATATCATTTTCAAACAGTAATTACAAAGAGAATATAAATTCTTATTAATGTGTCGGATAAATTAGGACGAGGATTTCCGCCACTCACGGGAGCGAAAAAAAACCGTTTTTAATTCCTTTTCTCCATGACTATTCGTGTTAGAAGATTGAAAGTTTGGGGAGAGGGTTAGTTCACGTAGAGTTACATTTTGCATATACAGGATGTCTCCGAAATGCGTGTATAACGTAAGGCTAGGAACACGTACAACGCTGGCTTGTAAGCGAGCTTATGAGCGTATCGGTGGACGCTTATGCCTATCGCTTGCTAGCACTTAATGTGGACATGTAAAAAGCTTAAAACCAGCACCAGATTCGTGAACTCTTTAGTGTGCAACACAGACCAATACATAAACGTAAAAAAATTATGAAAAATATTTTTTTTCTCTGAAACTACAAGTGATAGAAAAAAATGTTTCAAACAAAATTATTTTTAAATTAACCAGCCTAACGAAAAATAAATATTACGTTCAAATAAAGTAATTCCTTAACCCCTTCTGATATAACCGGAAGTCATGGATAATTGAAAGTGTTTTCAAAATGTAGTTTAGTATGTACTAAATCCATGTATAAAATTTCAAAGTCATCAGATTTGTAGTTTCCGAGATATTTCGACCAGTCCACCTCGGTGGGACAGCCTGTATACAGGCTGTTCCGTAATGATATGCGAGTATTGAAGGGGGTGATTCAACATCGAAAATTAATGATAGTTTCTTATATAAACTATGGTCCCAAAATGTTCCGTTACTAAAATACAGGGTGTTAAAGTTTTAGAAAAAAAAGGATATTAATTAATATTTTCGGAATCGCTTTAGGTATTTTTATGAAATTTGGCATATAGTGACTATTCTGCCCTCCTAACAAGAAAGGTCCTATCTGCAATATTTAAGTTTTGAGCAAATCACGTTTTTCTTTCTTTTTATTGAATAAAACATGGTATTTCAGCAAACCATTTATATTTTATTTCATATATTATGTCGGAGAATAGAATCTAATTGCTAGTCATAATTTTGATGTACCTTTTCTCGATTAGGAGATTTTTGATAATATTATCACTTAGGACAATAAAGCTTAGTATATGCAATTCGGTATTTTCAAATTTTACCTACTGAACTTGTCCTAAATAAAAGTAATGTATTATACTGAACAATTTATTATATTTATCATATTTAAAAACTTAACACTTAATTTGTAAAATAATAGATAACAAGAAATATATTTGAAAGAATATTGAAATATTAATCCACTGCCGTACTAGACTTAATTGTCCTAACTGACATCACTCAACACAAAATACTAGTTTAAATTGTCCTAACTGCATTTTTCAAATAAGAACGGAGTATTATTTACAGTAGTTTATGTGGGATCGGACAATTTATGTTAGTATACATGGCTTTTTATTCACTTAGGACAAAACATTTAGGGATAGAATAAAGCATTTTTAACGCAGATAGGACATTTTAATTTTCCACACATATTAATAAAATGTTTACGAACACTCCAAGCCAAAAAAGTCAATTTGCTAAATTTTGCAGATAGGACCTTTCTTGTTAGGAGGGCAGTATTAATAAAGACGCATATCTTTCAATACAAATCTAATTTCTATCTTTAACAGTGGCGTGCGTACGAGCACTGACTTTAATATTTTTAAAGAAAAAAATGGTACGCCAATGGTTTTTTCCCAAATAAAAAATACTTTTGAATTCCCCCTTCAATTTGACAAATAAAAGCCTTCTTGAGTTTTTGGACTGCAATGCGTCGTTTTTTGAGAGAAGAATTAACAACCGTCGGTTGTTCAACAGAAATAATACGTATTGTAATTATTAAGGATACAATTTTGCAATCAATCTAAGTGGCTGAACCTAAATGTCATTTGTTGTTTTATGTACGTTTGACATTTCAAACAACTGTTTGTAGTTAAAATCTGTTTACTGTGAATACCCTGTATTTTAGTAACGGAACATTTTGGGACCATAGTTTATATAAGAAACTATAATTAATTTTCGATGTGGAATCATCCTCTTCAATATTCGCATATCATTACGGAACAGCCTGTATATTCTGTTGGAATGTTCCTTAATTCTTTTGTTCCATATCGCCCGTCGTTCGAAAACAAAAGAAATTAATTGATTGCAGTCTATAGCACTCATCTTTAAATCAAAATAACAAATTATTAGCAATTTTAAGCACAACCACCTTTTGATGAACCTACCATGAAACCTGCTCGCCAGCGTATAATAAATGTTTTGTACATTCTTGTTCGCTGGTCGGCGCTGGCTTCAAGCGCCAACAAGTCCAGACACGCTTTTTACTTGTTTGCGTACATTTAAAAATACAGCAATATTCTTTTCGCTTGTTGACGCTTGTCAACGCTGGTTCAACCAGCGCTGGTAACCAGCGTTCTACGTGTTCCTAGCCTAAGACCACAGATTCCTTGGCTCAAAATAGGTCGATTTAAGTTAACTTATCTATATGCAAAGTTGCTTCGTTTTGACGCTAGAGAGCTTTAATAATAATATTTTTCATGAGTTTTTCTTAAATTACTCGAAAAATTTGTATTAGGTTTTATTCATTTTTTGTATATGTCTTTATATCACCTGACTACAGCTTGCTGTGGAACAAATTCGAATTTCCAAACATACAGGGCGTTTACAAACACTCTCACCACAAGTTATTCATGCAAATCTTTTTAACCATCCTGTATAATTTTCAATCAATTCTTTTTCTGAATAGCTACATTAATTTAGACATTATTTTTTCTCTTATAAAATTTCAGTTGGGCAAACGGTTTAGCCACTGAAGAACATTTTCTAACTCCCTGTAAGTTCAAATCTGTAAGTTAAGGTAACATTAACCCAGTTCAAAGTAGTAATCTCTTCACAGGATATGCAGCTCTTTCAAGAAAATCACATTTTAGAAGGTTGGAAGTAGTTTTTACTCAAAATGTTGCCCGGATTTGTGACCATCATCAGGGCAAAAATAATACAATGTGCAAAATTTTTACTGTTTGCTCTTTTCGTTGCCTTTTTGCTTTTATGATACCCAATAAACAAAATCAGATAGTGCTAGGTTTACTGATCTTGCTGACCAGTTTACAGGAGCATGATTTCCTCTTTATTTCCTTCGATTCTACAGTAGAATCTGCATAATACGGGCTAAAAGAGCCAAACCCTGGTAACGTTCACAAATGCTGGCGAAAATTTGAAAATTTTAAGCAATAAACTACTTCCAAACCTATAACATGTGGTTTTCTTGAAAGATCTTCATATCCCGTGAAGAAATTTGTACTTTGAATTTTGTTAATGTTACCTTAATTTACCGTTTTGGGCTTGAAGGCATTTAGAAAATCTTCTTTTGTGCTTAAACCGTTTGCCCAACTCAAATTTTGTAAGAGAGAAAATAATTTCTAAATGAATGTAGCTATTCAGAAAAAGAATTGTTAGAAAATTATACAGGGTGGTTAAAAAGATTTGGATGAATAACTTACGGTAAGAGTGTCTCTAAATACTCTGTATGTTGCGAAATTCGAATTTGTTCCACAGAAAGCTGTGCCCAGCTGATATAAAGACGTGGTCAAAAACTGAATAAAATCTAATGAAGATTTTTCGAATAATTTAAGAAAAACGCACGGAAAATATAATTTTTAAAGCCCTCTGGCGACGGAACGAAGCAACTTTGCATATAGATAAGTTAACTTAAATCGACCTATTTTGAGCCAAGGAATCTGTGATCTTACGTTGTACACGCATTTCGGAGACACCCTGTATCTCTGATTTTTACACTGCTCCAAATACACCTGATAAATATTCAGAACAGTTTTAGTTATCTAGAAAATATTTTGCTAAAGTGACTTTCAATTCCATAAAAGAATTTCATTTTAAAACGTGGTAGTGGTTGTCATATTTAAATACACTTAGGGAAGGATTGAAGGCAAAAAAAATATGTGAAATATAACGCTTGATAAGGTAACAATACCCTTAAAAATTCAACCTATAAATTAAAAACCAAATTTTGCCAATTTTTGGGCCGTAACTCCGTAGAGCCGAAATCGAAATAATTTATAAACAATGTGGATCATAAGAATTACAGTAGAACCTCGCTGATCTAGCATCGATTCTGGCACCCCTGTTAATCCGACCGTGATTGTCCGCCTTATTGTTAGACAAGTTATTTTTATGTTGGGAGATTGTTTATTTGACTTTAAGTACGTGATCATCTGTACTTTCGATAATCCGACCTTTTTTTTGTGTTCTGACCAATACCTCCAGTCCCAAATGTGACGGATTAGCAAAGTTCAACAGTAATTGTGTCCATGTGTAGGCACCAACATAAATTTATGAGTTCCTATTACATATCATTATTTATAAAAACAATAATTAATATTAATATATTACAATTGCAGTACTGATTTTATGAAATTTGATTGGAACAAGACCAAGCAGCGAACAAAAATTGTAATTTTTGTATGCTAGAAGTTCGAAAAGACCTTTGACTTTGTTTACATATTAAAAGGTTCGAGCAGGTATAAGGTTTGTGGTCGTTCGTTTATTCCCAGATACACGTTTCCCAGTTGAAACGACTTGAGACGAGAGAGACCAGAAATTCATTCATTTCCTGTGTTTCACATATAATAGGTCGGGGGGCAGCAGTATACACGGCCTTAAAGTTGGAATACGAACCACATATTACAGAGCGTTGACCAACTATGTATCTAAAAACAATGGTTTCACTATTAGTAGATGTTTGAAATTTTGCCAGTAGGGGTTATTCATCCTAATCTTCCGATGTAAAATATTTTCAAAATGGCTGCCACTTCCGGTCGACTGGAAGTAGGATACAACTTCCCTATATACAATACCCTATGCGATAGAGAATTTAATTCTCTACAAGTTTGCACTACACCTCCCTTTACCATCGGTTAAGGTTTTCAAGATATAAGGGAATTTGTCTAAATCGCGTATAAAATGTCAGAAAAAGTCTTGTTTTTATTAGTAGGCTATGAAACGTGAACAGTTTTTCGCTTGATATGGTAGGAAATTTAATACTTTACCAGTCTTCCATGCATTTCCCTATACCTGTTGGTTAAAGTTTAGAACATATAAGTGAATTTAAAAAACTTGAGCGTAACATGCCAGAAAAAGTTTTTCTTTGTTAGTAGGCTATGAAATTTGAATAGTTTCTTCACGTACTATGCTTATTTTGCCGTGTTAGTTAGTAATGCCGCCAAGAAATTCAAAAAAGGTAAATGTACAACTACTTAAATGGCAACATAAGTGTATTAAGAGAAAAAAACTGTGCAAGTTTCATAGCTTATTAATAAAATACATCCAATTTTGGCATATTAGGCACAATCTTGAGAAATTCCCTTATATCTTCAAAACTTTAATTGATAGGTATAGGGAAGTGTATTGAAGGTTGGTAGAGAATTAAATTCTCTATCGTGTCAAGCGAAAAAATCAATCAAGTTTCATAGCCTACTAATAAAAAAAGAAAAACTTCTGACATTTTATACAAGATTTTGATAAATTCTTTTTTATCTTGAAACCCTTAACCGATAGGTATAGGGCGGTGTATTGCAAATTAGTAGAGAATTACATTCTCTGTCGGATAGGCTAATAAAATATGGGGCGTTCCATTTAAAATATTCGACTTTTTTGCAATTGAATATGGAAGAACGCTAATTCTCTTTGTGACCAACCTGTATAAGACAGAGTGATCAGGGCAGTGGCGTTCTAGTTGGCAATGTCTGGAGAGTAATCGTACCACTTATTAACTTTCTTACTTGAACAGTGACTGAGAAATGTGGTTTTAAACAACAGATTGAAAATTGTCAGAAAAATCTTAAAATCAAAATAACTCGAAAACGAAAACCGATAAGTACCAAGAACCCTTATTAAAGTTTACTTATTTTTGTACGTAGAATTAAAATACGTAATAGAAATTATACCATTCCATTTAAAATAACAAAGTTGTATCCTACTTCCGGTCGACCGGAAGTGACAGCCATCTTGAAAATATTTTAAATCGAATGATCAGGATGAACAACCCCTACTGGCAAAATCTCAAATCTCTACTAATAGTGGAACCCAATAAAGTTCTAACGAACCAGTTGCTTGAGAAACCCTGTATAATGTTTTCACTACAAAGTATAATTTGCATTTTAAAATACCCTACAAAGACACATGCAAGAAATGTGACCAATGGAATCTTGCTTTGGCTTCAGAAAATGATCTATCTATTATAACAAAAATAGAGACTGAAAGAAAAATGCACTTGTCTCAAGCAGAAAAAATTAGAAATCAGTTGAATGAGGCTTCACAAGTTTCAGAAAATTATTATGCTTGTACATTTGACTTGCAGAAGGCTCTAGCATTTCCAAAAGTAACCATGTCCGTCGCTTATTATAAACGAAATTTGTTCATGTATAATTGCGCTGTTCATCCAGTTAATTCCGGACCATCTGAAATGTTTGTATGGAATGAAACAGAGGGAGGCAGGGGTTCGCAAAAAATATCTACAGTGCTTTGCAAGCATTAAAAAAATAACGCTAAAAATAGTACTGAAATAACTTTATACTGCGACACTTGCGGAGGGCAAAATCGAAATATTAATTTATCAGTGCAATTACTGAAGCTGTGCAATGAAGCGCCTACTGCAGCCAAGACAATTAATGTGATATTCATGATATCTGGGCATTCCTGTCTGCCAAATGACACGGATTTTGGTGTCATAGAAAAAGTAGTAAACACTCACTGCTTTATGGCCCAGATGACTGGATTAAAATAATTAAAAGCTCAAGGTAGAAAACCCCATATAAGGTCACTGAGCTTAAATTCAATGATTTTTTGTCAACCAAAGATTTATTAGAGCACATTACTAATAGAAAAATAAATACCAACAAAGAACCTGTAAATTGGTTGAAGATTCAACGACTTCAGTTCAAAAGAGCACACCCATTTTCAATATTTTATAAGGACACACTGATAACTTACTTCCATTCAAAGAAATTAACATAAAAAGAAACAACAAAAATTGTAGAAACCTTTCTTCATTGGCATCAATAGATCAAATACCGATCTACAACGCTAGGAGCCGTATAACTGATATTAAGAAAAAAGATATGATTTCATTACTTCCTTTCATACCTCCAATCTATCACAACTTTTATAAGTCATTACCTGTTCAAACGAATACTAGATCGAGTGAAATTCCAGAGGAGTGTAATGACACCGAACAATATGACGTTATTTATGAATGATTGTGCACATACGTTGAATTGTTATACGAAAACTGTTGTTTTTTCTAGTATTTTAATTTCTTTTGTGAGGTTAACTCTTATAAACTGTACTACTTTTCCTACATTTTCCTTAAGAAAAATGTTTCTATAAAAGAAATTGTTATTACTTTTTCACACCGTATTAATAGTTGGACTTGATCGAATTGCGGTAAAAAAAAAACAGAGAAAAAGTAAACTAAGTTCACATTTCTTTCTTTTAACCGGTTGTATAGCTAAAACAATAAAGTTTCTTTTAAATAACACCTAAGTAATAATAGTGCAGATACTTATTTATAAATATCAACTTTCAAGATTTCGTTGCCTATTACAAAAAATTAGTAAATGGATTGAAATCAAACGGTCCGTTTTCTCGAAACGAACTTAAGTGGACTTGGTTTACTTTACTTCTGACTCACTCAAATATTCTACCATGTCATATTTTTTTAATACGGATCCACTTAGCCCAAGTCCACTTATTAAATCTCTGCGGATCCTTATTACAATTCGGGAATCGATAGCGAGAGGACTCCTTATCGGTACAAACAGAAATCGCACACGGTATAGGGTCAATCAGACTTCAACGATTCCTCAATGAGTTCTTAACAGTGTGCAAGTATGCTTTTTCCTTTCTTTCAACAATATTTATTAAAATTTCAATTCTACTTCTCGACCACTCCGCGGAGTTCTCGACCATTTTATGTTAGTTTTCGACCACCACAAATTGGACTAATTTCTAGGAAGATATACAGGTGTCCCAGCGAAGTGGACTAGTCGAAACATCTCGGAAACCAGAAGTCCAATAAATTTGAAATTTTATACGCAGATTTAATACATTGTAAACTACATTTGAAAAATATTTTCAGTCATCCGTGACTTCCGGTTATACCGGAATGGTTAAGGAATTGTTATTTTCGAACGCAATATTTATTTTTCGTTAAGCTGGTTAATTTGAAGATAATTTTACTTGAAACATTTTTTCCTATCATTTGTAATTTCAGAGAAAAAAAATATTTTTCGTCATTATTTACGCTTGATTGGGGTAAAAAAAATAAGTTAGCCATGAAAAAATAGTATCAATTTATGGGCATAGCTATCATGGATTGCAAGTTATAGCTTATTTTTTCACCTCAATCAAACGTAAAAAATTATGAAAAATAATTTTTTTCTCTGAAACTACGTGATAGCAAAAAATATTTCTAACAAAATTATCTTTAAATTAACTATCCTAACGAAAAATAAATATTACGTTCAAATAAAATAATTCCTTAACCCATTCCGATTTAACCGGAAGTCATGGATGACTGAAATTTTTTTCAAAATGTAGTTTAGTATGTACTAAATCTATGTACAGGTGTTCTGGAAAATGGGGGAAATCTCTTGGATTCTGATAGAACATTAAAAAATATGATTACAAGTTCCCATTTTTTTTCCTAGCGGCCCTCCCCTCGGAGATACGACCTCCTAAAAGAAGCCACTGGAAAACAATTTTTTTTAAATAAATTTTAAAGTACTTAATTTAATTTAATGAAAATTTAATATGATAAACAGTAGTAAGGACCTCTTAAAAAATGGCCTTAAAACATAATTAGTCTCTTTACTTTACCAGGGGCGTACTAGGTTATGCATTTTAATGCTTACATTCTTAACACCCTGTATGGTAAGGAGTTAAAAAAAATAAATTTAGATACCTTGAATATTTTGCTAAAGAAAAGATACGCTTATTCAGTGTCGATAAAATGAACCGATTTCGAGAAAAAAATTGTAAAAGAAACCATCAAGATTAAAAATTTATTAATATTTCGTAGGTACCATAGGCTAAATTTTTTGTCTGCAACATCAGTATTAACCCTTCGCCGGTGTGGTGATGTAAAGTTACGACTTTTTTTACACAGTACTTTTACTTTTTATAGGAGTAACAAATACTGAAAATACACTTTGAAAAATAGAATGGTTGGGGTATGTCATACCCCACCACACTGACGAAAGGTTAAAAAAGCGCTGTTTTTACAAACGTTACTATGGTAACCAAAATGATCTACGTTGGACAGGCTTCGGTATTGAGGCTTAGGAGCGCATTTAAAGCTCTACATTTTTTAGGCTGATTATTTTTTGATTATCTAGTCTCAAAATTGGAATGTCTAGACAAAAATGCATAAAAGAGTTACTAACATACGATATCCTATCATGCACCCATTTCGAGAAATTCAACGATTATGTAGTAGTGCACATAAGATTTTATGTTCTGAAAATCTTTAAATATTTTAGTAGGTTCGCGCCATATCAGGCTATGTTACCTCTGCATAGAAACTCGTTGACAATAAATTTAGTTCAACCCGCATCACTGGAAGCGCTAATAGCGGAAAATAATAGCTCCTTTACCGGCCAAAATGAAACGCACTGACAATAAGATGTCCAACATAATATCTGACATCTATATATGTCAAATACGCGAGTGAACGAAGTATCTTAATTGTATTGAAATTCTTGAAAAAAATGTTAACATCGTATTTAGTGTTGCAATTTGTGTTCATTAGTGTCCAATGACTGGAATATTGTCACGTATGTTCAGAAATACGTCCAAAGATGAAAGACTCTGATGGGAACTACGCGAATCTTTGATTTTATAAGCATCGCGAGATGTGGGAACTGTAGATTTGCTGAAGATGCGAGGTTTCTTTTTATGTGCTTATCCAAAATATTATTTTGTTGTTAAAAATTGTTTTCTTATTAACCACTGCCAGAATAAGATCGACGAGAATAAAGTTGTGTTAGCAGTTGTATTGGAGAGTGTCCTTGAGTAGTTCTCTAAACCCTTTTGTATTTTTTAAGCTGTGTATGATGAAATTGAACAAAAACAAACAGGCTACAAGCAAAATTTGTTTTTGTTTAATTTTACCATGCATGGTTTTGTAATAAATAGGAGTAATATTTTATTTTAAAGATTTTTAAAATTCCCGCGCTTGCTCATTAGCGCCAAATGCGGTGCGGGTTGAACTAAAAACATTGTCAAAATTAAAAGTGGAGAGTTGCCTATCTATATTAGTATATTATATTTAATCTATGCGCCATATTGCTTGACAATTAGTGTAATAATATATCGCTTCTTAATAAGGAATAATGATAACTACCTAATTTTGTAAACAAAAACAAGTACCTAACTATAGTGCTACCATTCCAAAGTGGACGACGGAAAATATGCGAACTACTATCGGTAATCCCTTACCCCTCACCTCTTTGACCTATATATTCGGCTGTAGTACAGTCAAGTCACCAAATAGAACATAACTGTTTCTGACATTTGACAGCGTTATTAGGTGTCAAATTTGTGTGTGAAAGTTTGTGTGTCCTGTCGTTTTGTTAGTTTATCAAGTTTATTTTCTATTTTCGTCCTATTTCGTTTTATCTATTAACTGTTCTTTTTAGAGCAATAGCGTTTCCCACCTGATTTGCAGGTTAGTAATGTTAATTTTAACCCCTTAAGCGGCTATGACGTATATATTCGTCATGATTACATGTAATTTCAATCTATCGAGCCGCTTAACGGGTTAATATGTGTTAGATATCTATATAATTTATTTTTAGATACATATATTACAAGCATGCCCAAGAGGAAATCTGAACAGAGTGATGTGCTCACAATGCTGCAGAATATCATCACATTTTGCGAGAGTGAAAAGGCAGCAGGAAGATATCCATTTTGTGTTAACCAGGTTATAAGTCGTGTGGCAGCAATGACAGGGAAATCCGAGAGTACAATTCGGCGAATTAAGCAGACGCTTCGCAATAAGGAAAATGAACCACCTCAACCTGAAGCACAATGTTCATCGACAGATATCGTCAAAACAAGCTCCGTCAACAGGTCTCGTATTTTGTTAGATGATACAGACAGGAATCTTTTTGTGGTAACTTGTGTGAGAATTTATAATATCATTGAGTTTATGTTGTAGATGTGCACTTCGCAATAAGATTCATACTTTATATACTGTTGATAAGACAATCCCAACTCGAAATATGTTACATGTCTTCATGGTAAGAGAAACCCAATTCAAAGGTTCGAAAGAGACATTACGGAAAATTTTAATTGATATGGGATTTAAATATAAAAAGAGTGAGTCGAACAGAAAATATTTGATGGAGCGATATGATATTGTTGCATGGAGAGCTCGTTATTTACGTTTCTTAAAAGCCAATGATGAACTTGGTGAAAATAAGAGACCTGTTGTATATTTAAATGAAAGCTACGTATATAAAAATTATACTGTTTCAAAGTGTTGGCAAGGCCCTGATGAACATGGAGTTTTGAAAAAAGATGGAGCTGGTCAAAGATGGATAATTGCTCATTGAGGAGGTAGTATGGGTTTTATTCCGAACGGTTTCCTTTTATTTAAATCTAAAACAAAAAGTGGCGATTATCACGACGAAATGAATTCTGATAACTTTTCAAAATGGTTTAAAACACAAGTGGTACCAAATTTACCAGACAATTCAATAATCGTTATGGACAACGCGCCTTACCATTCAGTACAAATAAATAGGCCCCCTACTTCTTCATCAAGGAAAAATGATATAATGTGCTGGTTACAATTGATGAACATACCATACCATCCACATATGTACAAATGCGAGCTACTAGAAATTGTTAGGAGGTACAAACCATCGCCACAGTATGGAATTGATGAATATGCAAAATCCAAGGGTCATACTGTATTACGCCTTCCCAGGGACGGCGCAAGGTTCCGCGAGGCCAAGTGCAAAATGTAAAAGCGAGGCCATTTATTATCATTCACATTATATCTTTCAAAAAATTTTATCGACGTCTAAAAAAAAAAGGTCACAACTTTATTAAACGGAACACCATATAATGCGACGCCCAATATTCGCCCCCTGTTTAACCGAGGCAGGGCGCGAGGCCACTCTCAACCGCGAGGCCATGTGCAACTGCACACTTGCACATGCCCTCCCGCCGGCCCTTCCTCCGTACCACTGTGACTTGAATCCAATAGAACTAATTTGGAGTATGGTGAAGAGAAAAATAGCCCCTCGTAATATAAGAACAATAAATATGGAAAACCTCATTCACGAGACAGTAAACGAAATAACTCCAGAATGATGGCAAAAAGAATGTAACCATATCAACAAAATCAGAAATGATTATATCGCTTGTTGAGAATTATAGTGGCGAAACTACAAAAAGTTGATTATTGAGTTTTAAAGGGCAACTTGTTTAAAAATCAGCGTACTTTTACGTACATAAATGACGAAACTATAACTTAAACCGTTGCCGATGGAGCGCGACATACGCCACTCGATATACATATGTATATTTCGCCACTATTTCGCAATAGTGGCGAAACCACAAAAAAAAATGTTATTTTTGAAATCTTACAATAAATCTATGACTCTGCATGAAATATAATAGCAGTAAAACGAAATAAAAAATAAAAAATTTAAAACGACAAGTTGTTGCTTTTTACTTTGCATTAAAATTCAACTAAAATTTTGAACGCGATTATCTCCATAGTGCTGATTTGCACTTACGCCACTATTGTTCTTAGTAAGCGATATGACAAAGGATCAGCTATTCGACAATGAAGAGAGATTTATTATTAATTTAGGTGAATCACACAGTGATACTTCATATAGTGATTCAGATTAAAATAATTTTTAAAAGATGTATGTGTGTGATACATGAATTGTTATTACTGAACATACTCAACATGCCCAGATCAAAGTTTTGTAAAAATCAAAGAAAGTCTTTACGTACAAGTTTGATATTTGACATGCCCAATCTTTATCACTGTAAAAACTTTGATTTATTTTATAAGGGACCCTGCAATCAATAACAACTGTTGCATCTTTAATCATAATTTTGTTCGCTTTGCGACAAAGACCATGGTTACAAAAAAGTTTCAGATTACAATACTGTTTCAAATTAAATAAAAATTACGTACATTGAATCGCCGTCGAAATAGTTATGATAAAAAACACAACACTTGTTATTGACTGCAGGGCTCCCTACAAAATAAATTAAGGTTTTCTTGGGACCAAATATGAACTCTGTACGTAAAAGCATTCTTTGATTTTTGCGAGAAATAGTGTTTTGGATGACAACATTTAACACCTTGTATTTCAGTAACCATCAAACTTTGATCTAGGCATGTTGGGTTCAATCATCTTATTTTTAAGTGTGGATTCGCTGATATTTATGCTACATACTTACGAAACATCTTGTATATTTTGTATTATAATGAAATCAATAAATATGAATGTAAAGTATAATATTGTTATTTTTAACATTTTGCTCTTTAGTCTTCATAATAGTCACTAGTTTTCTTTATGTTGACAAAATCAAATATTAACAACTAAACAACAAACCTTCATTTTATAATTTAAAAAGCAACAGTAATAACCTCGCATTCACAATTGTTTACATTATAAATATAAATGCCAAACTTTTGAATTAAGCGCCATAAAATTTTTCCTCTCAGTGTACCTTTCAAAACGATCGTGACGCTCGACCGTCCATATCGAGTTAGTCACACTATAAACAGGAAAAGATTAATTTAAGAATCTATCCAATTCTGAAAGCTAAATTAACAATAAAAAGGAGTGTAATTATAAAAGTCAAATATTAATAAATAAAATTAAATATTTATAAACATTTAGCCAAGAACTAGTCAATATTTAAAAAATCATATCTACGGAATTCATTGATATTGAGACTTGAAATTTGATGAGGATTTAGATTGAAACTTGATCTTTATTTTTACCAAAAATTAGGTTTCTAAGACTTTTGATTTTTTCTACAAAAATGAAAACATGACCAAACCTAATTAACGTGTCTATTAACATGTGTCAATTTTTAAAAATACATATGTACGAAAGTAATTTTTGTTGAGACTTGAAATTTGATAAGGATTTAGGTCGACAGTCTTCATTTTTACCAAAAATGAATTTTCTACTTCTAGTTCTTCGTTCAAAAAAAAATGTAACTTAATGTCTTTAATTAAAAGTTTTAAACACTCTAAAAATTGGGCTACGTTCCAAAAGTGGAATTTTCTTCAGATTACATTAAAATTTAATGTTTAAAACATAAAACTTTATTATAAAAGGCGTCAGACTGAAAACGCTCAAAGCCATATCTCGGTTATTTCTGTTCGAATTGTCATGAGCCAGTTATCAAATAAAGTGTTGTAAGGAATACTAAATTTTGGATTTCATATAAATTTCCTCCAGCACAACTTATAATTCTAAACCACTACGACTTTTGTATTTGTATTTGTAAATTGTAATTCATATTTTTTTCTTCGCCCTTTAAATTCTCATGAGCCATATATCAAATGAAATGTTTTAACCAATACCATGTTCCGCAGATCATTTAAATTTTTTCTAGCGCCACCTTCGATTTCAATCGATCATGACTTTTCTCTTTCAAGTTGTGATGCACACTGTTTCCCACGCAATTTCAAAGACTTTTTCTTTGTGTTTCATGTACTTTTATTAACTATTTACTACAGAAGAAATTGAAATACTTCTCTTAAGTAGTGTACTTCGTTTTTATCGAGTCATCCTTCAAAGCATTCTTGACGAGCTTTTTGCGAGCGATTTTTTAACAATCGAGAACAACTACGACTTTGACATTGCGTCCTGGATCCTATATTGGAACCGTGTGTGCGACGCTCCACCGAACAGGCGCCATCGATATCTTGAAAAGCTTTAATTATCGTATTTTTAATAAAAAAATTGTAACGTCAAATCAATCGTCACTTTTCGTCGGAGATCCGCAGATGGCACCGATTTTATTTTTTACATTTTTTTTCTAAAAAATTTTCAAATCGATCCGTATCAATGAAAAATTGTTTACAACCGATGAATTTTGAAATTTACTTGGAATTTTACTTTCCGTAAAAATTGTCGGGAGGAAAGAAAACTATTTAAATTTTTTCTGCAGTAAGTAGTTAATAAAAGTTGATGTACTCTATATCGTTGGATTCAGAAAAGTCTTGTAAGCGGCGAGGAAAAGAATGTGCTTGACAATTTGAAAAACAAAAGTCGTAGACGGTTAAAATCAAAGGTGGCGCCAGAAAAATTGAAATGAACTCCAAAACATAATATTCGTTAGAGCATTTCGTATAGTACATGGCTCATGAAAATCTGAATAGAAATAACCGAGATATTGCTTTGGGCGTTTTTTGTCTTACACCTCGTATATAATTAGTTTAAAATTACCGGTTCTTTAAAATTGCGACCTGCTGAAAAAATCGAACTTTCAGAAGTTAGCACAATAGCTCTGATATCCATATCATGGTTGACTTCTTTATAAAAGTTATTAAATTATCCGTCATCAGCATCGATAAAGAATTACTAACGATTTTAATACAATTTATTTAATATAATTATGAATAAATTATTTGAAAATATCTTACCGTGTTCTTGAATAACATATATTTTTTTTTATTTGAATTTCAACACAAACTTTCGTTAATTTTTGTACTTCATTAGACACAACATAAACAAACAAGTTTTATACTTTTTTTGTCGGAATTTAAGCGGTTTGTTTTAAATTTAAGTCATTCCTACCTTTGAAAATTAACTAATAGTAATATTTTTATTAGGGAAAACCAAAAAAAAAAGAATAATAAAGTAAAATTTATCTACTTCTTGCAACACGGTATATTTGGAAAACATTTCAAATGACATTTTAATTCTAAGAAAATTTCGGTGGTGTTTTTTTAATCACAGAATGATAAGCTTTATTTGTTCGGTCTAGTTTATTGTACGCTATCTAGGTAAAGAGCACATTTTCGATATCTCGATTAACTCTTTCAACATTACCTTGGTTTTGTGAATACCGATGCTTTCTTTAAATTTTAAACTAGTCAAAAGAAAATTCCACTTTTAGAACATAGCTTAAGTTTTAGAATGCTTAAAACTTTTAATTAACGACATTAAGTCACATATTTTCTTCTGAAGGAAAAATTAAAAGTCGTAGAAAATTCATTTTTGTAAAAATGAAGACCAACAAGGGAATTATCAGAAGTAAAGTATAAAAGTATAAAGAAGTAAGAAGTAAGGGAAGTAAATCTGGGGATTTAAAACGTAGACGTAATTTAAGTATGATATTAATTTGTAATCTAATTGCTTATAATAATCGAATTCCTCCCACTACATCGCGTTGAAAATGTTTTACCGCTTTTTCAGACAAAATCTTTAATTGAAAGAAAATGTTTCAATCGACAGTTTCGACAATTGTCTACAATAATTTCATTACCTTACGTGATTGCCATTAGTTAAAAATGAGAAACATATTAATATACCTAGTGAAAATAAAATTGAATATTTTTTGTAAATGCTAATTTAATTTATTACTTAACCATTTCGGTACGAACGTCGACTATGGTCGACGCCCTCAGATGACCCACATAGCCGAGCGTCGCCTATAGTCGACGGTCGTGCCAGCGTACTTACGGACGATGAATGCCGACTGTCGGCAACGTTTCGTGACCGATAGGCGCCGTACCGAAGTGGTAAAAGTTGAAATAAACTTAAAGATTCCATTTGTACTATAGCAATTAAATTTGTTTTAATTAGGGACTACATAAAAATTTAAAGCACATTTTTCTTGAAATAATGAAATTTAATTGAACATAACATAAGTCCACAATTTGTTTAAAAATTGAAAAATCCGTAAAGACTTTATTTATAGGAATTAAAGTACGATTTTTATTTTAAATTGAAATCATAAGATTCTGTTTTGGATTAAAAGAGTCAGTTTTATTGTAATTGCAACAAAGAAATAAGAAAAAAATTAAACTTGGCCGTCGCAAAACGTTTATGAGGATTAGGGAAGAATTTTTACGTTAGATTAAAATTTAAAGATTATGTTTTTGATTATAAAACCCAAAGTTACTATAATTATTATTAAAAATTTTATAAATCGAAAACTTAGGTACGCAATTGCGCAAACTTAAGCTAATGTTATTGGTACATCATTATGAACTTGTCGCTACAAGTTCAGTATTAGATTTTCAGCGGGCGCTAGTTGTTTGACTGCAATCTCTTTTTTGTAAATATTTATTGACGATGCTTTTTTTTTTAATTATTATATATAGGTGTCCGGAAAGGTCGTGTACAGCGGCATACCACAGATACATCTACCAAAAATATGATGATTTAACTCAATTTATCTATATACATAGTTGCTTAGTTTAGCCGATAGAGGACTATAAAAATAATATTTTTCATGGGTTTTTCCGACACCCGATAAACAAAATCACAAGGTGTTAGGTCCAGTTGTTATGCTTGAAATTTTACAGAACATGATTCATATCCCTACACTAAAATAAGACGCGCAGTAGATTCTGCATTATACAGACTAAAGGATCAAAAATGATTCGGAATATCAATTTATTAAATTCGCGATAACATAAACTTGCTTTTCATAAAATGCGTGTCGGACGTTCGAAGTAATGAAGTTCGATTTATTAAGGTTGTGCTATATTTAAATACTGTCGCACTGCTAAGCAAACATGTAAAATATGTGTAAATCAGGGTTTAGCGCTGATGATGGAAGCAAATCCTGGCGGCGTGTTCGGGTTCGGTATGTACGCTTGTAAGAGAGTGATAAGCTAAATTTCGTGACTTTCATAGGCGACGGGGTTGAAAACTTGATTTGGTAAGGTGGGAGATACCCCTTCTTCAAAAAAAAAAATTAATAAAAATTAATAATGACAAATTACAATACGTTCTAATTATCCTAGCGACTGCAAACTTGCGGAAAACGAATTCTAGATAGAACTTCACTCACTGACGGTTTTTGAGTGGTTAAAATCGGATTATTAACGCTTAATTAATTATGAAATACAATCATTTAGTTTATCATTTAGTTTAGATCAAGATACGAACATTTATAAGTTACAAGTTTTGTCGGAAAATTAACATTTTAAAAGTTGCACACATCGGACTTCGGTTGGGGTTTAAAAAAAATTTAATTTTCTTACAAAATTTATTTGTTAAAATGTACACGCAATTAATGTCAGAATACAATTAAAAATTAATAAACAATTATGGCTCCTTTTATACCTTCGATGATGATATTGTTACGCCCTTGTAGCGTATTGGAGATTTCCTCAGAGCGTAGGGTATGTAGGGGCAGCAATCATCAACACAAGGTTGGAAAACTTATTACATCTATTGCTGTAGTAAGCACGCTAAATACAATACTTAACTCATTACTTAACTAACTTATAATTAACATTTTTTCTTTTTATAGGATCCCCCCACGGCGACACCTCCCAGGACTCCGTCGGCCAACCGCGTTTTGTCGCGTTTCGCGGCGCATCTTCGCGACCGGACTTAACCTCTGGTTACACTTCCCCCTCTTGAAAAAGACATCGACCCCGATGTAGTAAATTTCTTTTGGGTTGCGTCTGTGGCCTTTGGATACCGTTGTAAGTTGTCAGCGATGGTGTTGATCCTCGTTGTCGGGAGGACATGAAACAGATAGATAACATAAACAGAAACAATTCTTAAAACCATTGTACGTAATTAATACTAACTCTTTCACAAGTCATTCATTCTGTTACAAAATTTAATAAGATACTTATTCTAACAATTACAATAATAAACCCCATTTAAAACTAAATCATAACTTATCAATAAAACTTTTTTTACGCATATTTATTGTTATTAGTCCTATCCTACTTATTCCTAATCCTATCGGCCGTTTTACTAGTTATTTTGAGACTATTTTACTTTCTAGATTTTTTGCTGGTTGTCGGTAACGCCTGTACCTTTTCTAGTTCCACCTCTACGCCATTTTAAGCATCTCTTGCTTTAAATTTCTTAGCTATCCATTTATACAATAAGAACATTATCAAGAGCAGCACGATTGCCATTGTTATTAAATTTGTAGCGTTGTTTACATTATCCTTCCAAGCTAATGCTCTATTTGGCAAGGCAAGGCTTAACAAAGCGGGATTTTTTATAACGATTACAAGTGCTACGATAGCTGTTATAATGTTTATTATTATTCTTAGGATACTGATATCCATTTGTGGTTCACTCAAAGATTTATGGTGTACGTCATCCATTTTTGGTAATTTGATGGGATCAAAGTTAAAATGTAGTATTTCTAAATGCCAATTTTGATTAATACATTCCGAAATATTTGCGAAACTGAAATATGTACGCGTCGACATTGGTGGTATATGTAAAGATTCTAAATTTGTCCAAAAAGCTGGTAAAACATGATTAGCTTTAAAGGAATCTAACAATTTTGCGTCACAAGGAAATGTTTCTCGGATCATTATTTCATTATCCTGAATTAATGAATAGAAACAAGGTACTTTTATCTCTATTGCACCGGGTTTATCGTGGTTACCAAGTTTTATAATTTCGAACTAATTAGTACATGACAATGTATACGTTTCCGATGGATGAGTAATAATAAATCGTTCGGTAGCTGCTTGCTGAATTTGTGTTTGATTAGATAATACACATGACATAACACAAAATTTTGACAATTCTAATACGGGTGCGCCTTGAGCTAATTTCGCATAACATGATGGATTTTTAAAATGGAGGCCATTTGTACGTGGAAGTAAATATAATTTGCTGTTATCCGGATTACATTGCTTAATTGACTGACCGGTTATAATTTTAATTTCTTTAACTGTTTTAGCGACGAAAATTTTCTTATTACAAATTTTGTATGTTTTGTCTTGCCACGCAAAAGGAGCACATAAGATTTCGAAAAGAGACCAGTTATGCACTTTCGACTTTATAGGAACTCTAATAGTAACAGCATTTTTTTCTTGTGTTAATAAAAATTGCGCGACATCTAACCTTAAGTATTTTAAAACTTGATCCGGCTTTATTACAAGTTCGTAGCCCTGTTCAGATAAAATGTGATTAAGTTCTACAAGGTCACGCTTTAACGTCTCTGGTTGTACCATTTCAACGGGTATCTTATTACTGCGACACTGAGTAGCTATTTGAAACCGTGCGTACAAATGAATGAACTCTAATTGTTCGATTTCGCAAACTATTAAATATTACCAAAGACTGATCAATTGTTGATGAACTTCGTTAGACCTAATATTTGCTACATTTCTTAAATTCGCTATAGCTTATCCCCCCGTTAAACGCTGTGGGTTTGACAGACCCACAGCATTTTTATTTGCTAATTGTTGGAAAACCATTAAAGTTACACCATTGTCGGATTGCGACATCTCAGAGGGATGTTCTAAGAATGGTTTACCTGCGTTTTATACTCCGGTCGTGTTTTATTGCGGTTATTAGAAGCTGGCATGCGCCGGCTTGGGTCTGCCAAACCCATAGCAACTAACCGCGTCACAGTTGTACGAAGTTTTTCGCTCGAGTGTTTCGTATTTTGAACATATTTTTTTTTAATTTCGTGTTCACAAAAATGGATAAGAAACATTTCAATTTTGATAACCCTGCCGATATTGAAGAATTGAATCAGCTGGCTTTTGAAGAAATTGAGGAAGACGTAGATATTGTTGACGAAAATTTTGAGGAATCGGATGAGTCAGAAATTGAAGATTATGTGGAAGAAAGACTTGTCGATTCTGATACTGATCGCGACATCGATAGTGAAGAAGAAGGTGATGAAGAGAATGCTGACCAAGACGTTGATGTTTACATTGGTAAGTCAACATTTTATCAAGTTTGTTGATTCACATAAATAATTATAGCTAGAGATGGTACAAAGTGGAGGAAAAGGGCCTGGAAACAGACTCAAACACGATCCCACAATATTTTAGTCAAATTGCCTGGCGTCGCACAGTGTAAGCGCTCAAAACGTGATCGAAAATCGATTTTTCATTTTTTTTTGCATTTTTTTTATTGATTACATATTCTTTACCTATTATTAATAGGCTCTTATGTGAAGGAATACTATATATTTTTCACAACTAACATTGCGTAAGAAAAAAGTGCTAAAATTTCTGAATTTTGAATAACGTAAAAAGGTACAACTTTAGAATAAGAAAAAGGATTGAATAACACTTTTTCAAGACATTGCGCTATTGCTATCTTATAAAGTATAGAAAGATCATAATATGTTACCTTTCCAAATTTTAAAATGTTTTTGTGGGAATGATTAACAGACACTTCTTTTGATACTTATTTCAACTTAATGTTAAATGTATTAAAGTAAATATCTCACAGAAGAACACAGAAGAACAGATGCCACTGAATTTGTATTATTGGTAGAGGTACAGTTTAGACAATATGAAAAAAAAATCTTGCGCAAACTTGCGACCTTACAAGATATTGACAGTTAAAGGTAACTCTGCTATTTAATTGTTTTCATATAGGGTCAAGTGGGGTAAATGTAAACTAGGGTAATTGTAAACAAGGCTTTCTTTTACTAAATATTCAAAATAAGTGACTCGCGTACCCACTGCAGTCAACACGTTCCTGTCACCTAAGAAGTGGAAGGTACGCGAAAGTCACTTATTTTGAATATTTAGTAAAACAAAGCCTTGTTTATAATTACCCCTAGTTTACGTTTACCCCATTTGACCCTAACCTACTCATGTTTTTACCAATGTAATTGGCATATATTTAGTATAGATTCACATAAGAATAAACAAATTAATGTCAAATATGGAATTTTGGATATACAGGGTGTCCGGAAATAACGTTCGTATACTGAAGGGGGTAATTCTACAGCCAAAAATATGAAGAAAAGTTCATATGAACATGTGTCCGGAAATGCTTACCAAGGGAGCTGCAGCTCCTTGAAGTTGATACTCATGGTGTGGTTTTGTTAAATTATTTCGCTTATCCTACAGAGTAGGATGTTGAATTTTGGAACATCCCCTATTATTTACATAGGAAATATGGTGGTGGTAACCAAAATAATGTACGATGAACAGGCTTCGGTACCGAGGCTGAGGAGCGCATTTAAAGTCCCGTATTTTTTTTGGTTGATAATTTTTTGAAAATGTGATCTCAAAATTGGAATGCTTAGACAAAAATACAAAAAAAAGTTACTAAGATACGATGTCCTACCATGCACCCATTTCGAGAAATTCAACGATTTTGCAGTAGTGACATAACATTTTATGTTCAAAAAATCTTTAAATATCGTGGTAGGTTCGCGCCATATTATTTGACAATTAGTATGTGTCACTCCTTAATAAAAAATAATGATAAATACTTAATTTTATAAACAAAAACAAGTACAGTTTTTGTGTTTCTGCTTAAATAAATCTTTTCCTGTTTAGTTATGTACTTGTTTTTGCTTCTAAAATTAGGTTTTTATCATTATTTTTTATTAAGGAGTGACACATACTAATTGTCAAATAATATGGCGCGAACCTACTGCGATATTTAGAGATTTTCTGAACATAAAATCTTGTGCACTACTGCATAATCGTTGAATTTCTCGAAATGGGTGCATGACAGGACATCGTATGTTAGTAACTTTTTTTTTGTATTTTTGTCTAAACATTCCAATTTTGAGATCAGATTTTCAAAAAGTTATAAACCAAAAAAAATACGGGACTTTAAATGCGCTCTTCAGCCTCGGTACCAGAACCTGTTCATCGTAGATCATTTTGGTTACCATCATCATATTTCTTATGTAAATAATAGGGGATGTTCCAAAATTCAACATCCTACTCTGTAGGATAAGTGAAATAATTAAAAAAAACGACACCATGAGTATCAACTTCAAAGAGCTGTAGCTCCTTTGGGAAGTATTTCCGGACACGTGGTCATATGAACTTTTCTTTATATTTTTAGCTGTAGAATTACCCCCTTCAGTATACGAACGTTATTTCCGGACACCCTGTATGTATGACAGGGAAACACCAAATAATCGTACTAAACTCTATTAACTCTTAACTATTTAGTAATAGAGAACATAAAATCGACGTTCCCCGATCGCCGGGCTAAGTTTACTAGCGCTGCGGAAACTGTCGTTAGGGCGAGCATCGTCCGCCTAGAAGCGCAACCCAGCGTCTTCGGGTGAATCTCTCACACGGCCATCCCGGCTCGTATCACGCTTTCGTGATACTTGCAAATTTTCTTCAATACTCTCTGCAACAAAACATAAACAGCAGCCAGCCGTAATTCAAAGTAAAAGTTCGTTTCTCTCTCTCTCTTTGTTGTAGGTTACAGGTGACATTAACTTTACTCTCTATGGGAATTCCATCAATTTACTGACCACATTTCATTTATGTGAATCAAACCATTTCAATCATTATTATAAGAATCCATTATGGTGATCTCAGAGGCTAGAAACGCGCTAGCATGTTTCACCAGAATGAGCTAAGGGTTGGGGATAAGAATTAATCATTATTTCGGTAAGGTGATCTCAGAGGCTAGAAACGCGCTAGCATGTTTCACCAGAACGAATCAAGGATTGGGGATAAGAATTATCATTATTTCGGTAAGGTGATCTCAGAGGCTAGAAACGCGCTAGCATGTTTCACCAGAACGAATCAAGGATTGGGGATAAGAATTAATCATTATTCTGGTAAGGTGAACTCAGAGGTCAGAAACGCGCTGACATGTTCCACCAAAATCAATCATTGTTCTTCGAATATACAACTAAGGTGAACTCAGAGATCAGAAACGCACTGACATGTTCCAGCAAAGTAACTGAAGGTTTTGTTAAACAACAACAATAACACTGATTGGTATCTCTTACAATAATTACAATACCACCCACCCCTTTCCAAAAATTCTCAAAATTTACAGAACATTCCCGTTGATTAGCTTTAACCCTTGAATCATTCTAAACAAAACTTGGATAACTTACCATTTTCACTAGACAAGAGGTAATCCTCCACGAACTCTCAGTGGTAGACTTTCATAAATCATCAAGAATCAATAATAATTCAACCAGAATTTTTAATAAATCATCAATCAAACCTAAAATCACTAATAAAACTTTAAAAGTTGGTAAAATCATTATTAATCTTAAATTAATGATCAAAAACTTTTCATAAATCATCAACTGAACCTAAAATTTGACTAAAAACGTCAATCAACTTCAATCCACAACTTCTCTAAAATCATCAATATCTTTCCAGGAATCACCAAGACTTTTTTTTATAATTCATCAAGATATATTTTGAGCAATCCAAGTCGACTTCCTTTAGGCACAAAAAAAACTTTAATTCCTCATTCCCTTCAGAAGACTCTACCTTTCGGTATACAACGCATCTTCAAATTGTTGACAGTTATTAATTTCGGTCTGCTCACGACGCTTTTTAAAGCAATTATCTGATAGGTGTCCCGTTTTCCTACAGTAATTACAAAATAAGCAAGAATCCGTATTCAAATTCGAGGAAGATGGTCTATCACGGTTAAATGTATCGCTTCGTTTATTTGAAGGACACGCCGATTGAATATGGCCTAGTCTTTTACAATTGAAACAAGTTCTTGTATCCGAAACTCTTAACGTTTTTGCCGATATTGTATTCATTTCAACAATAGCTGACCTTTTTCTCGGAACCTTTGAATACGACGAAAACAAAAAGATAAGCTCGCTCGTTGTGTTTACTTTACTGTTTAAGGCGCCCATTCGAATTGCGTCGTCTTTAATGTCGCCAATAATAATATCAACTTTTTCCAACTCGGTAAATTTTACTTTAGTTTTATCCAGTAAGTTAATTTTTTCACGCGCGTAATCACAATAAGAGTCAAAATTATCTGAATTAAGCAAAACAGCTCGACGAAGTCTATCACTAAGATTACGTTTTGCAGGAAACAAATCAATCATTGCCGTTTTAAAAGTTTCCCAATCTTTAGTTTCAGGTTGCCAAGATCTAAACCAGTGTTTCCCAACCTTTTTTGTGCCATGCCCCACCATAGCCTTTCTAAAATTCTTATGTCCCCCCTATGTAAATTACATAATTTTTAATATTAAAAAATTGAATTGTTCACTTAAAAAACTTAAATGATAAGTTTTAGGAAGAGAATCACTAGGAAATTGTTAACGAAACACAGTAAGTAATTTTTCAAAATATCGACGCTGCCAAGCCAAGACGGCATAAACGACATTAACCTAATTTTTCAGAAAACGCAAAAAAACGATTTACATAATGAATCTTAAATGGCTTTTACGCAAGCTTTAAACCAATTTTATAGCGAATGAAGTTTGTTTACAGGTATACGGCTTTAACTGTTGCATGCAGATTTAAAAATGCTACTCAACAGTGCAGCTAACTAAAAAATGGCCGTTTTGGCGTTTTTGCCGCTTTGGCTTGAGAGCGTCGATATATAATAAAAACTGAAATTCAAAATCCAAATAATTTTAACAAAGATTTTTCTATATTAATTTATTATTTTCATTTAGTGGGATCCTTGCGCTTGATGCTTGCTGCACAGAGATTTTATATTTGGTTCCAATTTTGTTAGTTTCAGTCTCAAGTCTCCACGTTGTGTTATATCTAGCCGATTTCTTTTTTTATCAGTAAATCATTTACAGCACTAAATCCACATTCAGCTAAATACGAAGATGGAAAAGGCAGCAACAGCTTTCTTGCACATTTGGTTAAATTAGGGTATTTGGTTTCTGTTTCCTCAGAAAGCCATGCCATCGCTCCTTTTATATTAAATAAAGTTTTAACTGATTCATCATTTTGTAATTCTGAGATTTCTTCTTGATACTGCATATTTGATACTTCAGACAAATCCACTAACATTGGCTGCATCATCCATGTTGGAAAATTAATTTGTTCTAAATCAAAAAATCTTTCTTTTAAATCAGCCGATAGAATATTCAGATGATTAACAATAACATGTAAAGCAGCATCAGTTACTTCACATTTTTGAAGCCAATAGAACTGTTCAAAGTTTCTGTTGTTAATATGTTTCTGACATAATTTAACACGGGTAATGAAACCAAATATCTTTGCTTTTGCATCGATAAGAGTTATATTTGATCCTTGAAGTTGCTTATTTAATATATTTAATTTTTCAAAGATATGGGCTAAATAACTCACAAATGCTTTACCATCGATTGTTAACAGATACTTCATTTCAGGTTTGTTGCTTAAAAAATCATTAAGAGTATCAAACAGTTCCATAAATCTTTTCAAGCAGTTCCCTTTAGATAGCCATCTTACTTCAGTATGAAGTAAAAGTCTCACATATTCTTCGTTGTGTTCTTCACAAAATAGTTTGAAGAGACGCTCACATTTGGCACTAGCTTTAATAGAATTAACACATTTTACTACTGAATGTAGTACTTCATTTAGAACAGGCGAGATGTTTTTAGCTACCAGGTTTTCCCTATGAATAACACAATGTACAACAATCATTTCTGGATTCGCATCTTTCATCAATTTTAAGCAGCCATTTTTCTTGCCCATCATATTAGGAGCACCATCTGCAGCACAAGATGTTATATTTTTCATTGACGTATATCATTGACATCTAAGTAATTTGTTAGCTTATTATACAGTGTGGAAATCATCGACCGCTATATAGGGATTTTAGTAAGAGCAAACGGCAGAACCGAATAAAGCGCCAGTAGAAGCAAGATGACTATATGCATTTAGTCATCACCTCCCACTTAACTTATTAAGTTATTACCAATCGGACGATCGGCTTTGTATGCTGTCACCTTTGTATGTTTACCATACATTGTAAACTGTCACATTTGCGCTGTGACAGGGTTTAGATGAAAATGCATAAAATAAACGGAAATGTGACAGGTGACAGCATACAAAGTCGATCGTCCGATTGGTAATAACTTAATAAGTAAAGTGGGAGGTCTATAGTCATCTCGCTTCAACTGACGGTTTATTCGGTTCTGCCGTTTGCTCTTACTAAAATCCCTATATAGCGGTCGATGATTTCCACACTGTATATATCTTTGGAGGTAGTGATACTTTCTAATCTCTTACAGAACAACATTTCTTCAGCAAAATGCCCGTTATCAATATATCTTACGTAAGTTATCAATACTGCCTCACTGTCTCTCAAAGTCGATTCATCCATTTGCACTGAGAAATTTCTTGTTTTCAGCTTTTCAACAAGTTGTTTTTCAATATCTTCACTCATTTCGTCTATTCTTCTGCTAACAGTATTGTTACTGAGTGGCATAGCTTTTACATCTTTGTCATCTTTTTCAAGAACCGTTTTAAGAAATGCTGATATTGACGGTTTTATTAAATTCTCTCCTATAGTATGATTTTTTCCAGTTTTAGCAATGAATAAAGAAATTTGATAACTAGCCTCAAGAACACGATTATTAGTTGAAGTATGAGCAGTAAATAGAGACTTTAATGTTGTCCTCTTTTCAAAATTTTTCTTTAAAGTTTTAAAGTAACTCAAATCTGAATTAATATGATCACTATGTTTCGCCTTCAAATGCGTCTCAAGACGACCTCGTTTCATTGATTCGTTGGTTAAGCATTGCTGACATAAAAGACAAAAAGGAGTCCGCTCATCGTGGACAGCGGGTATGAACCCAAATTTTAAATATTCCTCCGAATATTGACGAGTTTTTTTTGCTTGCTCCACTCATTTTAGTATGGGCTATAAGAAATAAATATAAAATCAATTAAAAACTAAAATTAAAGTATGTGTTCAAATCAATTTAATGTGATATAGAGTAAACGTATACTAAAAACTACATATTTATTTAAATGTATATCATACATTTACTACACTGCCATCGCAAAGTAATATACAGGGTGTCCTGAAAAATGTGGGAAATCTCTTGGATTCTGATAGACATTAAAAAATATGATTACAAGTTCCCATAATTTTTTTTCCTAGCGGCCCTCCCCTCGGAGATACAGCCTCCTAAAAGAAGCCACTGGAAAACAATTTTCCTTGAATAAACTTTAAAGTACTTAATTTAATTTAATGAAAATTTAATATGATAAACAATAGTAAGGACCTCTTAAAAAAATGATCTTAAAACATAATTAGTCTCTTTAGTTTACCAGGGGCGTACTAGGTTGTACGTTTGAATGCTTACATTTTTAACACCCTGTATGGTAAGTAGTTAAAAAAATAAATTTAGATACCTTGAATATTTAGCTAAAGAAAAGGTACTCTTCTTCAGTGTCGATAAAACGAACCGTTTTCGAGAAAAAAATTGTAAAAGAAACCATCAAGATTAAAAATTTATTAATATCTCTTAGGTACCATAGTAACGTTTGTAAAAACAGCGCTAAATTTTTGTTTGCAACATCAGTGTTAAAAAAAGCGCTGTTTTTACAAACGTTACTATGGTAACGTTACTGTTAATACGAAATATTAATAAATTTTTAATCTTGATGGCTTCTTTTACATTTTTTTTCTCGAAAACGGTTCATTTCATCGACACTGAACACGAGTACCTTTTCTTTAGCTAAATATTCAAGGTATCTAAATTTATTTTTTTAACTCCTTACCATACAGGTTGTTAAAAATGTAAGCATTAAAATGCCCAACCTAGTACACCTCTGGTAAACTAAAGAGACTAATTATGTTTTAAGATCATTTTTTTAAGAGGTCCTTACTATTGTTTATCATATTAAATTTTCATTAAATTAAATTAAGTACTTTAAAGTTTATTCAAGGAAAATTGTTTTCCAGTGGCTTCTTTTAGGAGGCCGTATCTCCGATGGGAGGGCCGCTAGGAAAAAAAAAAATATGGGAACTTGTAATCATATTTTTTAATGTTCTATCAGAATTCAAGAGATTTCCCACGTTTTCCAGGACACCCTGTATGTTTTCCATTTGACAAAAGTTTCTGGAAAATTATGCTTCTAAAATTAAAATAAATAAAAATAAAATCAACTACTTACCAAGTATATCTATACAATGTCTATTTATTAAATCACCAAGCGTTTACAACAGTTTTGACGGAATCTTATTTCAAATTAACACCAACTGAATGCTGTGAAACACTACAAATAATGCGATGAGCCATTCAGTGCGAATACCTGCGTTATTTAGCGAGATTTTAAAACGTCCGGGGTTCCCCGCCGAGCCTGCCGTTTGCCACAGGAAGGTTAACTTGATGACGCCAAATATCCAGTTGATATTTTAGTGTCGTCAGACGAAATTATACCTGATAATTATTTACCGCAATTATTTAAGAATAAACTTTTTCCGTTAAATCTGGCATCGAAATCTAGCATTGCATTTAAATGGCCTGGAGCAAAAGGGTTAAACTCGTGTCAGGTACATTCTCGAATTGCCCCCCTTGACAATCAAATTGCCCCCCTGTGGGGCGTGGGCCCCACGTTGGGAAACACTGTTCTGGGATGTTCCAAAGCGACAGCACAAAAAAATTAAAACGAGGTGGATAAACCACAAAAAACTGTTTTTCTTAACAGCCCCCCATTTTCCGAAAAATCGATTTCTATCGGTTGCTCCAAGTTGTTCTAGTTGTTCTAGTTATTGTTCCAAAATATCAATATGTTTAAATCAAACATTACAAGCGTATAACCAAAAATAGATTTCGGCGCCAAGATGTTTATTTAATCATTGTGGGGATAATTTTTACTTTTGTAATTCCATATTACATATTTGTACTTGCCGCAATGAAAACAATTCAGTACAAGTGTTGTTTTCATTAATGCAATCTTGTTAAGGGCACCTTACTCTTTGAAGTTTGGCGGTCTTTTACATGTCGTGGGTGTATCCTCGAATCAACCTGAACTATGTGATAAGAATTAAAATAGCCTTGCAAAAGAACTTTTCTGTTTGATAATCAAAGTTTTGCTGACATATTAGGCAAGTTCCTTGTATTAAAAACACTAAACTATAAAATAATAGTTAAAATAGAGACAGAATAATTCAGTGATAGTTTCGTTAGAGCAACCTTGCAAAGTAATTTTGGACGAGTCAGCGAAAACTCTTAAGGCATAGTTAGATAGAACAATATGTGAAAATGTTAAGACAAATTTGAAGTTAGATAATGTCAAAAATAATCAAATTTATACCATAAGTCAGGTTGTTTGAAGAAAGATTATATTGTCTGTCTTAATTTTTAAATTTTGCCACATGAAATGACAATTAGCTGACAAAAATCGCATTTCTATCTATTCTATTTCCTGTAGCTAAGTATACAGATCTGGAAATTTCATTTGAGGCTATAGAAAAATAATACGTGCAACAGAGAAGCATATAGGAAATAGATTAGATAAACAAAGAGCGATATAACTGTTTAACCACGCCTTTTCCGACCCGACCCTAGTCGCCCAACCAACCATCTTCTTCCCACGAACTGTCGAACTGACAGCTTGACAGTCTGACATGGTTAAACAGTTATATCGCTCTTTGTTTTTGTAATCTATTTCCTATATGCTTCTCTGTTGCACGCATTATTTTTCTATACCATCAAATGAAATTTCCAGATCTGTATACAACCTTCATAGGTCAAACAAAGAAACGAACTGCTTTAGTAATGCAAAAAAATAATTCTTCAATTTTTTCTCAAATACCGTCGTTTAGCTTATGAGGACAGTAGAAATTCATATTCATTGTATTTTTGATTGTCAAGATATTTTGAACTGTTCCACTTTCGCGAGACACTAATTGAAAGATACCGTAAATTAAATTACTGTTTACAATTTATTGAATCGTAGTTTTTTTTTTATAAATTGGAATATACATTTGTGGTTATTGTTCCATTTAACCTTATTATGTTATCATGTTGTTACTGTATTTTTTGTTTGCCAAACTTTCGAGCTGTGCAAAGAGTCGTTTTCAAAACTTGTTGATTAAATTACTATTATTTTTCATCTTACAAAATAATAAATTAATATTTTTTTTTGTATGTGTATGTCTATTGTATTTATTTATGACTTAAAGTAATAGTACAGTAAAGTAACAGCAATATACAAATGTCCGGAAATGTCGTGTACAACAGAAGACCACAGATTCCTTGGGCGAAAATATGATGATTTAACTCAACTTATCAATATATAAAGCCGCTTAGTTTAGCCGCTAGAGGACTTTTAAAATCATATTTTTCGTGAGTTTTTCTTAAATTACCAGAAAAATATTGGTTACATTTTATTCATTTCTCGACCATGTCTTTATATTAGTAGGCTACAGCTTTCTATGGAATAAATTCGAATTTCGAAAAGTACAGGGTGTTTAAAAGCATTCTCTTGATAAAGTGTTCACACACCTCAAAGCTTCTTCTACAGCTAGTACTTACGGCAAGCTAATTGCACCAAGTGATTATTAGTGAGTTATTTTTAAATTATACAGGATGTATCTGAAATGCGTGTACAACGTAAGACCACAGATTCCTTGCCTCAAAATAGGTCGATTTAAGTTAACTTATCTATATCCAAAGTTGCTTCCTTTCGCCGCTAGAAGGCTTTATACATAATATTTTCTGTAACATTTTTCTATTTGGTTGTCGCTGGTCAATCACACTTCATAATTTTTAATTTAAAATGCCTTTATTTTCTCGTTTATTTTATAATATTGAACGGCGGACGAGAGCGACGAGAGCCATGAGAGCGAAGAAAGGCGAGAGACGAGAGAGCGTATTATCGTGCGCTCGAACATTTATACATTTTTCGTGGAGCAAAAAAAAACCTGCCCGATCGGCGAATACGAATTTATACGATTATTACATGTTTTACAAAATAAATCTGAACAAAATGATCTTTAAATAAACTGTTAACAAAATATCCTTTAACATGCCCCCAGTCTTGAAAGGACCCCCTTTCAATAATAAACAAAAATGAAATGTAATACAATATAAAACGAAAATTAATAAGTGCGTGAAGCGAAACAACAAACAAAAAAAACTGACATGAAATTTGACTAAAATAAAATTAAAGTAATGTGAAGTTACTCGTATAACAAACTAATATAATAACTCCTTTGCGCCGGCGCGAACGGGTTCGTTCGCGTTTGGTGTCATGTGTGGACGACCCTACCAAACTGGTAATGCGCAGAGTTTTGCGACGGCCCTTCTCAGTACGCCATGAGGAGTTCGAACTGTTGCCACTCTTGCAATACCATCGGCTCCTGGGTGGAGTTCGATGATTCTCCCAGTAATCCATTTTAGGGTAGGTAGGTTGTCATCTTTGACCACCACTAATTGTCCTGTTTTCAGGTTGGCGTCGCCAGCGGTCCACTTGTGGCGTCGCTGTAATTCGGCCAGGTATTCCTGGGACCATCTGGACCAGAAGTGCTGTTGGATCTTCTGTACATGTTGAAAATGGGATAGTCGGTTTTCGCCCACATGACTTAGACTCGGATCCGGAGGTGAGGTAAGCCTTCTTCCAATTAAAAAATGTGCTGGGGTTAAGGGAGTAGCATCATCGGGATCGGTAGACAAAGGGGTTAATGGCCTGGAGTTAAGGATGGCCTCGATCTGAACGAGTAACGTGTAAAAAATTTCAAACGTAAACGAAGCATTGCCCGCAACTCGCTTAAGGTGAAACTTAACGGACTTTACCCCGGCTTCCCATAATCCGCCAAAATGTGGCGAGTTAGGGGGAATAAACGACCAACCAATCGAATCAGCCTCAATCAGGTTTGTTAAATCATTAGAGTTGTTGGTCAGGAAACGACCTAATTCCTGCAATTCGCGATTCGCGCCCACAAAGTTAGTGCCATTGTCGGAAAACATTTGATTCGGCCTACCACGTCTACCAGCGAATCGCCTGAGTGCAGCAATAAAACACTCTTTGGTTAACTCCGTCACCAATTCCAGGTGAATAGCTCGCGTTACGAAGCAAACAAACAAGCATATGTAGCATTTGCTTACCTTGGAACCTCGACCCTTTTTGTCTTTCAGAAAAAACGGCCCGGCATAATCGACTCCGGTAGTATAGAATGGGGGCGTCGGGGTTACCCTTGCGGCAGGTAAGTTACCCATCATCGGTTGCGCCACTCGCGGTTTCACCCTACAACACCGCACGCAATCGCGAACGATTTTCTTCGCCAAGTTACGACCCCCGATCGGCCAAAACCGGTCGCGAATCGACGCTAATAAATGCTGCGGACCAGCGTGCAATAAAATCTTGTGCTCCTTCTCGAATAATAACTTTGCAAATGCGTGCCTACTTGAAATCACCGCCGGGAATTTTTTATCAAAACTATAATCAGAATTACCTAATCTACCGCCTATTCGCAAAATTTCATTTTCATCAAGAAACATGTTAAGTTTAGCTAATCGGCTTCTGCGTGGAATGCAGTTACCCCGCTTTAAACAGGCAACTTCGTCGGCGAACGAATCCATTTGACAACATTTAATTATAAAATTAAGTGACTCCTTCAATTCGGTGCACCTTCAATTATTACGAAAACGAAGAACGTAAGCAAATACCCGCTGCAAACGTATCAGCGACGAAAATTTCGAAAAAGCAATTAGGCAATTATTTGCCGTAGTAACCGCCGAAACAAGTCCTTTCATTTCAGGTAAACATTCGTTACGAAAAGTTTTTGTTGGCCACATCTGTTCGTCATTCGCCAACCACGTGGGTCCGACCCAATATAATAACAAACTCGAGAATCCGCGGGCGTTCACCCTTCTCGAAACCGGATCCGCCGGGTTATCAACGGTCGGTACGTATCGCCAATCGCCAATTTCAGACTGTTCTAATATTCTCGCGACACGATTACCTACAAACATCTGTAATTGCGACGGGCTCGTCGCTAGCCATCCCAACACCACGCTGGAATCCGTCCAATATACCGTACGTGAAATTTCAAGTTCTAGCGCATTTTTCACCCTTGCGATCAATTCGGAAAGCAATAACGCGCCCAACAATTCTAGTCGCGGAACAGTAATTCGCTTCAAGGGTGCGACCCTCGATTTGGCGCATATAAGTCGCGTAAGAACATTATTATCAGATCCGGAAGTTCTAAGATATACGCACGCTGCGTACGCCTTCGTTGAGGAATCGGAAAAACCGTGTAACTCAAATCGCACGGGACTTCTAATCGAGATGTGGCGCGGAACCTTTAGTGAGTTTAAGCTAGACAATTCGTCGCGGAACCTACACCATTCAGTGTGAATATGATTAGGAAGCGCCTCGTCCCAATCCAAACTCGCTTGCCAGATATTTTGGAGAATAATTTTTGCTTTAACTATTACAGGGCACAGTAACCCGAGGGGATCGAAGATTTGGGCGATTTCCGACAAGATGTTGCGCTTTGTTATTCTGCATGGCGAGTTGTCACGAATTTCGTATCTAAAATTATCTTCCTTCGGATCCCATAATAGTCCTAACGTACGATATTCCCGCATAAACGCCCGGTACTGCTCTCCGAACTCCGGATTTCGAAGGCATTTACGCTCGATACTAATTAAACGACGTTCAGCGTTCTGATACGATCCTCCTAACTGATCTAAGCTATCTTTAAGTGGTATCGTAACTACGAACCGACCGTCTACCGCGCGTTCGGTAGTTTTTCGAAAGTGTTCCTCACAAAATACTTCGTTTTCTGGAGGAGGGACAGAATCTTGAATCGCTTCGATCTCCCAAAACCGCTCCAATTGTTTACTTAGTTGTGAGTCTAGCTGATCGATTTTTCGAACTAGGTGGCAGTGCACCGAATGTGCCGCGCTGGATTGTACAGGCCCCGAAATTATCCACCCCAACCGGCTGTTCTGCATAATCGGTCCGTTATTGAGTTTAATTTGTCCCACACATAATAGTTGCCAAAAGTAATCGGCCCCGATCAACATATCTACCTTGTCTGGATTACAAAATGACGGGTCTGCCAAGCGAAGATGCGTGGGAATCTGTAGCGCGTTTACATTTATTTCAAAATTCGGTAAATCACTAGTGACTGCGGCAATAACGAGACAATTAACCTTAAGTGAAAAATTAGTGCAATGTGAATGTATACGTAACGAACACGAGCTAGTAATTTTTGATTGAGTTTGATTAATTGTAGCTATATTAACGTTGGTTTTTGTTTCAGATAATCGCAACCGTTTGCGAGCCTCTTCGGAGAGAAAACTACTTTGACTGCCCGGATCCAGGAGTGCACGAAGTGAATGTTTTTTGTGGTGTTTGTCGTATGTATGAACGAGTACCGTCGAGAGTAAGATGTGCGAATGAGTTACTTGAGGTGCGAGATTGAGACTGTATGCTTGCGTGGATGTGGATGGTGTCGGTTGCGGATCTGGGCGTTCGTGCTCTAAATGGAGTAACGTGTGGTGCCTCCCTTTTCACTTTTTACACAAGCTGGAGCGACATTGGTTAAGAAAATGCCCAGAACGAAGGCAGTTTATGCAAAGCTTTAATTGTTTAGTCCGATCCATCCGCCCCTGAACGGTAAGTTTTGCAAAATTCGGACATTCCTGAATGTAATGATCATTCTTGCAAATTGCGCAACGCTTCGCGGCTACCGGATTTGCTACCAAAAATGTTTTAGAACGCGTACTCGATCTAGTTTTGTCCGCAGCTGACCGCTTACTCGAATTGCTCTCTAACGTTTCTAACAGATCCGCGCGATTTTTTAAGAAAGTTAACAAATCTTCCAAGTTCGGGTCCTCTAACGACGCCTTTCTTTGTTCCCACTCGCGATTTGAGCTGCCGTCGAGCTTGGTGGTAGCCAAATAAATAAGTAGGGTATCCCAATTATCCACCGGTTGATTTAAGGCCGTTAGAGCGCGCAAGTGTTTACGAATGCCGTCGATAAATTTTCGGATGAGCTGTGGATTTTCACCGGCGATACTTTCGACCTCAAATAATGCCTTCACATGGTTTTGTATAAGAATTCGCGGATTGTCGTAACGCGTGCGAACCAAACCCCACGCGACTTCGTAATTCGCATTCGTAATTTCGAGACTCGCGATAACCTGACGCGCGCTACCAGTAAGTGCGGACAACAAGTAGTGAAATTTTTGAATGTCATTTATTGCGAGATTGCTATTTATGAGTGACTCGAAAATGTCTCGAAATTCGAGCCACGTGTCGTAGTCTCCGGCAAATTTGGGTAAGTCAATAACCGGTAATTTCACGTTTTGCTCCGGCGCAGGTCCTACCACGAACGATGAGTCCGCACATATTGACTTGTTTGTTAGCATGCGTTTGGCTTTAGCGGTATTCGCGTAAAAAACCGACTCAAATGTTTCTCTTTCCGTGGCTTGCTCCTCCCCGTCGACGCTTAATAACTCTATATCCCCCTGAATTTCCTCAAATTCATCGATTATATTGATGGCTCGTTCGTAACGTTGTTCCAACTCTAATGACAACTCCGGACTGATGGCTGTCTCGCGAACAGTGGATTCAAATTTCGCGACAAACTTTACAAAATTCGTTAGTTTTCCCTTAACAACGCCTCGTTTCTTAATTAAAGTATCTAATTGACTCATTATGCACGCGAAAACCCGTTTCAGATCGAGAACCAAGAGGAAGTAGGAAAAAAAGGAACTTACAGCACGTGTAATGGCGTTGCTTCTGGCACGGGGTTGTCTGATTGTCCAGGTATAGGCCTCCAGGATTTGCGAGAGCTCAAATCCAGCTTCTGAGGGCTCCTTTTCGGACCGCAAGCACGTCGTGGAAAAATGATTTGACACGCTGCATCAATGGATGGCGAAGATGTCTGATTTGACACGCTGCATCAATGGACGACGGAAATGTGCTTCTTGACCATTGTTTCTTACCATCCGGCTCGAAGGACCAATTTATGTAACATTTTTCTATCTGGTTGTCGCTGGTCAATCACACTTCATAATTTTTAATTTAAAATGCCTTTATTTTCTCGTTTATTTTATAATATTGAATGGCGGACGAGAGCGACGAGAGCCATGAGAGCGAAGAAAGGCGAGAGACGAGAGAGCGTATTATCGTGCGCTCGAACATTTATACATTTTTCGTGGAGCAAAACAAAACCTGCCCGATCGGCGAATACGAATTTATACGATTATTACATGTTTTACAAAATAAATCTGAACAAAATGATCTTTAAATAAACTGTTAACAAAATATCCTTTAACATTTTCCATAAGTTTTTCTTAAATTACTCGAAAAATTTGTATTAGATTTTATTCATTTTTTGACCATGTCATTATATCAGCTAACTACAGCTTTCTGTGGAACAAATTCGAATTTCCAAACATACAGGGCGCTTACAAAACACTTACCACAAGTTATCCATCCAGATCTTTTTAAACAGCTGTATAATTTTCTGTCCATTTTTTTTCTGAATAGCCATATTAATTTAGAAATTATTTTCACTCTTATAAAATTTCAGTTGGATAAACGGTCTAGCCACCAAAAATATTTTCTAAATCCCTACAAGCCCAAATTGATAAATTAAGTACCATTAGCAGAGTTCAAAGTAGCAATTTCTTTAAGCGGTGTGAAGTTCTTTCAAAAAATCTGAATTTTTCAGGTTTATAAGTACTGCTTAAAATATTCAAATTTTCGGAAGGATTTGTGACCATCATCAGGACTAAAAATACTACAGAGTGCAAAATTTTTTAAATTTGCTTTATTCGTGGTATTTTTGCTTTATGACACCCCATAAACAAAGCCTTAGGTTTAGTGATCTTGCTAGCCAATTAGGTTTAAACCCTGATGATGGTCACAAATCCTGGTGAATATGTGACTATTTTAAGCAATAAAGTACATATAAACCTGCAACATCTGGTTTTATGGAGAGAACTTCCTACTGCTTAAAGAAATTACTATTCTGAACTTCGTTAATGTACCATGATCAATAAATCGTTCGTAACTCTAAAATTTATAAAAATCTAAATAATAAAAAAAAATAAGAGAGTTTTAAGAGTATTATTTGGTGTAGAGGGCGCCCTCTGCAATCTTGACAAAAATTGGTATCAAATTAGTATTTCCCGTCTTTAAATTCGGCGTTCTACCAATTTTCATAAAGATATTTCAAATATAAGGGAAATTATTGAAGAAAAACGAAAATAGAATGTTAACTTTAACAGCCTCTCTCTTTGTTATTATTAACAATTTAACTAAGATACATTTTGCTAATACTAATGTTTTGACGTGAGGAATTCACTGTTACTCTGTGTCCCGTTAGTTACGGACCACCTGTACACGGCAGCCACTTGGTGCGTCATGCTGGCGGACGCCGTATCCTGTATAAAATAATACAAATGTTTTATATAAACATGGGGTCGCAACTCTTTTGTTTTCGAGATATGGCCGTTCAAAGTTGGAAGAAAAATTTACATTTTCATTTTTATTTCAGTTATTTATAAACACAGCGATATGAATTTTTACAGTAATGCACTACAGCCTAGTATGTTATTTCCAAGCCTTAATTAACCCACCCCGGCATACCTGAAAGGGTGGAAATTCACGATCACCACTACATTTTCTAATAGAACTTTTTAACTCGGTAAAATTTTAACATGAAGAAATATCCCTTAGAAAGCTCATTCCTTAGTGAGACTTTTTTGACTCTTACATTTTTTGGATAAAACTGATAGTTTTCGAGAAAAAAAAAAGAAAATCTTAGCGCATGTCAGACCAATTTTCCAAAAGAACTTTCTAATTCGGTAGAATTTTAACCTAAAAAAATATGCGTTAGAAAGCTTATTCCTTAGCGAGATTTTTTTGTCTCTTACATTTTTCGCGTAATACTGATAGATTTCGAGAAAAAAAAATAAAATCTTAGGGCGTGTCGTTCTGTACCGCTTCACCCCTAACCAAATGTTTTTTAAAAGTTGGCTATGGTTTTAGAGTAATAAGTGATAACAATAATAATAAGCTAAAAAGATTAACAATTACACTTTAAATTAAATGCATTCTATCTTACAATTAGTCAACGTACAGTTCATCAGTACAAACAAATCAGACCGAAGTTGTTAAAAAAGTATTAACAAAATTACTATTTGGTAGTGTGGGGTTACTTGACGAATCGAAATTAAATTGTCTGGTAATGAACGAGGCTAACTGAACAAATTTAACTAAACGAATGAATCTAAAACGAAAACTGAAAGTGGTTCTTACAATGTGCAATACACAACTCGTTTATCGCACGTGCGCCAAACGAACGAAATGAACAAAGAAAAAAAAATAAATTCTACAATCATAAAATAAACCAAACAATTTACTAAACAATATCATAAGGTTTTATAAGAAACCTTAGAAGTGGGTACGAAGACAGCAAACGTACCGAAAGTGAAGTTTTTGCAATCTTTACTAATATTTACGCGAACACACAAATTTCACAATCTATCTTATCCAAAATCATTAAAAAAAATTTTACCACCGGAAATAGTAAGACTGCCAAACAGTGGTCGAAGTTAAACACCGGTAATGTTAATAGTAAACTTAGCTATCTGACCAGAATCTTGACTATTCTAGAAGTACTTCAGAATTGTAGTGGAATATTCTAGACAAAAGAATATTTTTCATCTTGTTGTGCGCAAAAACCATTTAGGAATTCAATGATTAAGAAACAAGAAAAAAACAATGAATTTATTATAAGAATACAGGATTTCGAAAATTTTAAGAATACAGGTTCTTAATTCTTCCGGTTTACAAAATTATTTTAAGATTTTGGATACGGTAGATTGTGAAATTTGTGTATCTGGGTAAATATTATTAAAGATTGCACAAAGTTCACTTTAACTACGTTTCCTGTCTCCGTACCCACACATCATCGTCATTTCAATTGTTTGGCGTTCGCCTAATTGCGCCATATTTGTTGCAATTGGCAACTTTTTTGACGTTTAATGACGTCAACAGCGCCATTTCAGCGCCTACTTTGACCAAAACTAGCTGATCAAATATTTTCAAAAAATTCAGTTTTTCTCGATTTTTTTCTTATAAAACCTTATGACATGATATGGCCATCGTGTAGAATGGGAAATGATCTGTCAAAATATGCAAAAAATATATACCCATCCCATTTAAAATAACAAAATTATTTTACAACTTATTTAAACAATTTTTTTGCTATGCTACCCACATAAACGCCTGCTAGGGAGATGTCGTTCACCAAACGACCAAATCTAACCTGAAAGTTGTTCGCGACGATGTCGTTAGAAGTTACAAAATACGAATTGTCGTTCATGAACGACAAACGATTCATAACGACGTCTTTAGGAGTTACAAAATAGGCCTATAAATTTCTAAATAATCATTTAAGCAACTTGTACAGTCATTTTAAACATGTTTTTAAATGTAGTAATGACATTCGTGATTGTCATTCGAGCGTTGTCATTGGTGCTTTTCTGGCTAAAGGAGAAAAACATTAAGATGCTGTTCAGTACACAACGAACGATCGCCATATTTTTTATAACCTTAAGTTTTGCTGTTTGTGGTGTGATTATTTCGTAAGGTCAATTAACCTTCCAGTACCCGTGCTAGTTAATACATCGAGACTACACTCGACGGACTGTGAGTCCGACAGTAATGGCAACTAAGTGAAAGATGGAGCTAGTAAAAAACTGCAAAACTATAGTTTTTTTGAAATTTTTATTGGTAATACGAACTATTATTTGAATAAATATAATTAAGAAATTGTTTATGTTTACAAAAGTTCATTATTAATGTAACAATAGCTTTGTTCGTTGGGTTTAAACTTGCACTATGATGCAAAGATGCAGTTTCGTGCAGCATTTAAAGGGGAATAACTGTAATTTAGTGTAATTTGGTACTCTTTAGTTCAGGTACAGACTGTGATCCAACAAACCCATATATACATTTGATTTTAATAAGTTAAAATCCGTTTTTAAAAAGGTAAAATCTTTATTTAATAAATTCAAAACTTCTTTACAAATTGAAAAAGAATAAATGTATAATTAAAATTGTAAAACTCGGCAATTAAACAATATGTCGGTAATTAGTTGCGAAACGTGCGAATTGGAGCGCGCCCGTAAACTAACTTAATTAGATCACGTCTCGCGCTTCTTTTATACTTTTCTTCTTATCGTTTGCGTTTTTCTTAGAAGTCGTTTCTTTGTTTTATGGGATCTTCATCGCTTGAACTCGTAGCAACATATGGTAAAATTTTAATCTTTATTTTCTGTTAAAAATGTTAAATTTAAATCTAAGTCCAGCTTTTATCATCTGTTGACGAGTAGACCGAGTAGATCTGTTGACGAGGTAAAAAGAGTAGAGCCAAGTTGAAAACCAAATTCGATAGATCACGTCTGGACTAAACACAACAGTGAAATCTCCCACAAGCAATATTGCGCATACTCAAAACAACGTTGTAAAGTTTATTAATGGATTACGAAAGGGGACAAAGTGAATTTTATCCGCCCTCTGTACCTACTCCATCCATATCGGAAACCCTCACATTTATAATTAAATTTCATCGGCAGGAAAACGCTAAAGGTTAATAAAAATCATTTAATAATTAGTGCATAAATAAGGTAACAAAGTAAGATTGAGTGCTGCTTTTAAGAAAACTAATATTGTTATTTAAGACTAATGGCTTCTAAAATTAGTCAAAGAACTGTATTCTTATGACTAATTTTAAATTCATCTACGTTTGTAGCATAACTTTAAAATGTTCTGGTAATAGGACTTTAGACGACAATACTATAAATGCATCAAATTTTCACAAGTTCTCTGCGTTCCTACGGCACTAGAATGATAACAGCTACCACTTTTTAACAGTTATATAAAAATTACAGATACAGACATCGACATTCATGGAGAATCATTAGAGACCTATCACCGGTATTTCTTTTAGACAAATGGTGTGGTTCATTACGTTAAAATTCTTTAAATATTCAATTTTTAATATGTTCTTATAAAACTGTTTGTCAGAACTGTAAGAATGGCATTAAATATTTGTTTGCATTCTTACAAAAATAAATATTGAGGGTTTATGGAGAGATTTTCGTAAACAACCACGCTATTTTTCTAAAAGAAAATTCAGTGGTGGGCTTTTAACTATTTGGGGAACGTTATGTATCGATGGTATGCTGGACTTGACTGTTCTCAGCGCTCAAGTGAATTCGGTAGAATATATCAAGCTTTCGTTAAAGAATTTATTACAATTTTTAAATCGACCCCAACAACTAACATTTCAACAAGATAATGTGTCGATGCACAAAGTAAGTAGTTTCGTTGCTGGTTGCTAATTGCCGATTGCTCAGAGTGAGACGTGATTAAGGCCCTTCGTACACAAGTAGACTGATTGACAACCTCAGTTTCAAATTAGTTCGGGATACAATCATTTGATGACTTTGACCGTATACGAGATCAGGTATCCACACACGGGTAGACGAAAGTGAGACCAATTTTCAATCAGTGTTCAACATCTTGCATGCGACTGGTTTCCTCTGTTGCGACACAGTATCAGTTGCATGTTATACAAATACGTTCCGTTGTTCTTCTTTTCGGTATGGATCAGGAAGCTAAGAAAGAAGTTTCTTAGAGAAGTAGACAAAATGAATTACTTTATAATTGTCATCTTCCTGAAGTTACCTATTTTATACCTTTATTATTGTTATTTGTTTAGCACATATAGTAATACTGTAATAGACATTGTTGGAAAAAGAACTCACTTATAAGGGAAATTAATAATAAATTACAGCTACATAATTTCAAAATTGCGACGTATAGATGCAAAGTGCAACATGTTAAAATGAAATTGTTGTAAAAAATTCGATGAAGAAAAAATCAATTGCACACGAAGAGAAAGACGCAAAATCAGTCTTTTCATGGTACAATTAATTTCTTCTTCAGTAGTATATGATATGCATAAAGATAAAATCTTTAACAAATGTTACTGTCACAAATTTGCGTCTATACGTAGGAGGATATGGGCTCATTTGGGACAATTAATCTAAATCAAAAACTTCTTTGAATTTACCCGTTCTCTTACTTTAAATTTACTAGTGCCACCTGCAGTGCCATATCATCGAAACTTGAAATGCAGTCAGTTATTTTAACCTTAAAAATTGGACGTTTGCGTTGATGTTTCAAAGTAAAAATCGGGTGCATCAGGTAAGTACTGGTTATAACTATGTTTATTTACAAAACTTAATTAATTATTATTGGTGAAGTCTACAAACTGACACTTCCCTTAGACGGACGGTTTCTCATGGAACGGTCTGACTCTTATATAACTAGTTCGTATTTCTCTTAAGCGAACATCCCTCTTGGACGGACACTTTTGGTGGGTCCCGTTGGTGTCCGCGCAAGGGAGATTTCACTATATTAAATTGAAGTAACTTTCCCCTGTGACCAAAAACCAAAGTGTTGCAAAAACACGATCTTCTACACTAATGCAACTTCTTAAATGAGTTTTTTTTTTCGTCCAATAAAAGGAGCATCTTTCGATACAATCATCTAAAAGGTCGCATTGTCCATTCTTAAGTAACTTCTGTAGCATGACGAGTCTTCAATTCTTTGATCAAAGAAGTACTTTTAATTTTTATAAATACATTTTATGAAAGCTTTTATAAAAAATCTTTTATAAAATCTTTGATAGTGTAATAGCGCCCTAAATAGAATATGCTTTGTTTGATCCATAAAACGTCATTAATTATTTTATATTATTGAAATATTTTGTAAAATTTATAAATAATGGATTAATTTGATGTTTTATAGAATTTTTTTCATCTACGAAGACTTTCGTGACTAGGTGTATCTTGCTTAAGTAGATAAAAAGTTATAAATTATATTAACCATAAAAATAATTGACTAATCGTTATTTTTAAAAATCTACACTACACTATAACTTTTTGTAGTCTAATAGTTTCTTTCTTTCACTTCTTTTCTTTAGTTTTATCATTAATTGACTTGTTTTAAATCTTCTTTGAATAAAAACAACCAAAGTTTTTAATTTTAAATAATTATTTCTCTCATTTTGCGTTATTTTTTCCCTCTAAAATAATTTTGAATGACTAAAACCGATTTTTTCAACTCTAAAAGTCCATCTCTTTGTTTTTTCATTAATTTATTCGTTTTAATTTTTTTTGAACGAATAAAACAACTTCGATTAATTCTAAATAATTTTCTCCTTGAATTTTCATCGAAATATACTTTTCTTCAATAAATAAAACTGTTGATTTCAATTTTAAAAAATTATTTCTTTCTTTAATCATTAATTTTTCTGAAGAATACAACTTTTCCATTTTTTAAGTTGTTATTTTTAAAGAAATAAAATATCTTCTTTGTTTGTACATTTTATAAAACGATTGTATCTTTAAAATGGCTTTTTTCTTTTTATCAATTAAGTTTTTAACACGTTCGCTGCGGCTCATTTATTCATTTATTTATTTATACGGGACTTATCAACCCCGTATCGCGGCGAACGTGTTAATTAAAAATCGTCTCGAATAACTTTGTATTTAGATAATTTTATTTTTTAATTTTAAATATTTATTTTTTATTAAAACCATTTTAAAATAACTTTGGATTTTTATCGCTGAATTATTAATTCTTCTTTTAACAATAATTTCTTTAATAATCAGAATTATTTTTTCCAAAAATCTCCTTTTTAAAAGTATTTCTTAAAGCAATTTTCAATCTTTAAAACCGAATCTTTTTTAACCTTAATCCTCTTAACGATTTTCGTTTAATAAAAATAAATAAATAGTTCCACCATTTATAAATAATCTGCCATAAAAATTGTAAAGTTTTTTCTTTATGTGCGCCCAAGGTCGGTAGATGGCAGTATATTGTATATACCAGTAAAGTCACTAGATGTATAAAGTACCGCAATCAAATGTTCCAATGTGTAAGAGAGAGAAGTACATTTTTGCCCCAAAATGGACGACAATTAACCTTAAAAATGAGTACTTATTAGAAATTTCGATTTGTTTTATTATAAGGAGTTGTGTTAAAGTCGGAATTGAAAATAAAAACCACTCCTCCACTAGAAAACTAACAGTGGAGATAAAGTACCTGCAAAAGGGATTTCAAAGAAAACCCTTCAGAAACTACAAAAGACATCTACGAAGATAATCCACTGGCTGAAGAGTTAACAAGCGAAAATAAACTGTCTGCGAATGCGGAAAGTGCTTTGTATTACCTTTTAGAGGCTGTTTTATGCAAAGTTAAAAAACAAAATGTTGTTTGTAATGATTGTTTTTGTTCATTACTCACAGATGTAAATAATGTTGTTGATTATAGCGAGAAGGTCCAATCGTTTATTATGCTTAAGGAATATAAAGAAAACATCTTAATATATCCAAATGAAAAATTATTTAGTTTTATATATCCACAGCCAAGCTGTGAATTGGCTTTTCGACTAAATGAAAAAAAAAAAACAATTTTAAAAAATAGAGAAGGTAATGAAATTTTTATTAAACAACTTTTAGATAGTTTGGAAAAATTACCATTGAATACAGAAACGCCTTCGTGCCATAATGTACTAATAAAAATTATAAACAGCTTTGTAAAATGTAGAATATATTTTACATTGGAGGATCAAAATAGTGTTAACAAACAAAATGTTGATTATCGGAGTAGCAGGTCAGTTACAATGCAGAATGCTTTGAAAAAGTGACAATAAAATCAGTCTGTTACTTCAGAGTTGTAGTAATGTAAAATTAAATTAATTGTTAATAAATTTTATAGAAATACACATAGTTTTTATTTAATATCATATCCTAAAAAAAGTTTTACTGTTATATTCCATTGTTCGTAAATAAAATGAAATTAATTTATCAATCGACTAGAAAGAATAATAAAATTTTCTTTTACAAGGATTTCAATGTATTATTATATATTTAATTGATAATTTTTTGACTATCAAATGCATAAGAGACACTATAAAGTTTACAACAATCATTTCATTTATTTTTGATTTCTCGGTACTTAACCTATATGAAGCATTTTGGACCGTTGCCGTCGTAGATGTCAAATAAATTTAAATTTCCCGCAAAAATTTTGCCCCAAAATGGAGGACGATTGCGGTCAACGATCTGACAACGACGCTCGCTACGCTCTCTCTGGATGGAGCATTGCTATTGTATTCTGCCGGTTTGTTTTGTAACAAGGATGAATGCCGCCATCTTGCTGATTTTGTGTTTACAAACACCGTAGGTTTATTTACAAACATTAATTTGATAACTTGAGGCTTAGAAACGTAATGAAATAAAAAACTTTTAATCGTGAAATCAAGGATTTTTGATATTTGAAAAAGCAAATTTAGAAAAAGACTTCATAGGCTATGTTTGAAAACTCAGATCATAACCATAAACACTCAACTGTTTACAAACATGAGGATAGGAGGGCGCTTTGTTTACTGTTTATGTGTATTACAAAACAAACCGGCTCATGCTCCATCCAGAGAGAGCGTGGCGAGCGACGTTGCCAGATCGTTGATTGCGGTACTTTATTCATCTAGTGACTTTATATACCAGGTTGGTCCACTCACGAGTTTTTAGGAAAGAGAGGTCGGGTGAAGCGGGGGTATGTGACGTCAGTGAGGCAAATGCAAAGTAATTCAATTTAAACCCAATAGATGGCATTACATACCGTTTTCAAATGACATAATTTAATATTGAGAAAGTATCAATCTGTATCAGTTCTACACATGAGAACTAAAAGGGCTTAAGTCCAAAATGACTTAATTGTCAAATAGCCGAAAATATATTAGTTTTATCTTCAAATAATACTTTTCACACTGTCTAACAAACAATGTTATTAGTAAACCAGGAATCACTAGAGGCGTTTTCTGGCGATGCAGCGGTTTGAAAGCTTTTGAAATCTTTTTATTCTCGCGTCAAACCGTGACGTCACTGACGAAAACGCTTGAACCGTTTCAAAATGCTCTACGATCTCGGTTCAAAACTGTACACACACATGCGCACATTGAAAGATGAACATAACCTCCTAACATAACCTAATTTTTTAGTGAATTTAGTTTCTAATAAAATTGTAATACTCAAAATGCAATAAGCAGATGAAAATAAACTAGTCGACGTAGTAGTGGACGATATTCAGATAAAGGTCGACGAAATCTTTTCCCTAGATATAGGCAGATTATCAATAAAATTTTTATTACATTCAAGGCAATTAATCTTTTCTAACAGAGTTTTAAACGTAGCTCTTCCCATTTGGAATAATTGAAAAAGATCGTGCCCAAGGTACAAAAGTTAACCATTCCTCATAATATCCTCTAATGCAAGGGTGGGTAACCTCCAGCCCGTTGGCCAACTCCGGCCGATGTGAGAGTCTTATCCGGCCCGCGAGATCTTTAGTAAGAATAATAAATAATTTTTGTTTAAACTCGAAAGTTTTTGACAGAAAGAAATGATCAAAGAAAGGTTTTTATAACTAATGCAGTACAGAAGAAAAATGTCTTGTTGCTGCACTGGGATTCGAACCCAGATCTCTTTCTTTCCGGGTAGTTGTTATAACAGGGAAAGCAGAAGATCTAAAATGAACTTTATTTTTTACATAAAAAAACTTATAAGTAACAAAAATTTGCCAATTTTGTATTCCGGCCAGAGTACGAAAAGTAAATCGTAATCTGGCTCACACTACAAAAAGTTGCCCACCCCTGCTCTAATGGTTAAGTATTGAGTTTTTTATAATAAAATAGAAAAGTGTGGCATTTCTTCTCCATTATTCAACATCCACAACATTTCCATTTCCCTGTTCGTATTAAAATTATTGTTAATTAAACATAATACCGAAGTTCTGAGGTCCATTTTTGAAAATAATAGAAATAAAAAATTGTAGGTTATGTAACGATTGTTGATAATCGAATGGTTCGAATGCGGTTTAAAAACACGCATTCGCGCGAGTGCACAAACTATGACGTAGCGTTTCAAACCGATTTGAATCCACGTTCGAAAGCGCTGCACGCCAGAAAACGCCTCAGTATTTAATACCAGTAGTCTGGTTGTAGTTTATAAACAAAATTGTTTTATTAAAAATCTTTATAAACTAACTTAAGTCAACATTGAGCAGATGTTACATAATTAATTAAACAAACATTAATTGGACTTGTGTTTATACTGGATTTGAATTTACTTATTATTTTGCCAAATTTTTCAATTTAAATCTAATTAATAAATTAATTTATTAAGTTTTTTCATTTTTTTCCTAATGCTCTTCATTCGACTTTTTAATTTTGGACACGATTTTTTCTGTAACATTTTAAAATTTAAATAATTGATTCCTTTTTGCCCATTTTCTTGCCTTTACAGCAGACATGGTACAATTGGCAAATGAACAGCCTCCCAACTACAGATAATATTGATTATAATATTAATAAGGAAATGTTTTAACAGCGATTTACTTTACAGTACATATTTACGTTATATGGTAAACAAAAGGCACTATTATTATATATAACAGTTTTTTTATACACTTAATCTATTACTACAACACTATCTATGATCCAAACACTAAAGAATAAGTAAATAAATGAACATTAATTGAATAAAGTACACAAACAAGAAAGATTCGCACTTTAAAATCAAATCAAACGTACGTGACGCAATTTGCCTCTGTGACGTAGACAGGAAAGTATTAAAAGATAGGGAGTGGACCAACCTGGTATATACAATATACCGCCATCTACCGACCTTGATGTGCGCCAACGATATCTTTCTGGTGTGTATCATGTAAAATGTCAAATCCGGATTATTTTAAAACGTCAAACGCCAACTTTACGTTGTAGATTTTTTGTAATCTCGAAATTGCGGGAACTTTTAAACAATAAACCAACCTCTCTCTTAATAAAATAATCTCCATTACCTTAGTTAATCGAGCGCCATCTCTTAAATCAACACCCAAGTTATTGACAGAATAATCAAATTCATTTATACCTATAAGTTTGCTTATGACATAAAACCATTTCAAAAAAGTGACAATTAGTATTGATAATAAGTCACAAGGAATAATTTTATTAACAATACGACAAAATAAGGTAATACGATTGTTTTTAGATACATAGTTGGTCAACGCTCTGTAAAATGTGGTTCGTATTCCAACTTTAAGGCCGTGTAAACTGCTGCCCCCCGACCTATTATATGTGAAACACAGGAAATGAATTAATTTTTGATCTCTCTCGTCTCAAGTCGTTTCAACTGGGAAACGTGTATCTTTTCTTTTTTTTTATGGAGGGGTTTAGGAAATCTGTTGACAGACGAGTGGTCCGAATCACTATCTAAGTGATTCGTATCGATGACCACCCTGTGTTGGGTTGATGTACTCATCTTGAATACATCGACCAACTAAAACGCTTTCCCCTCCGCCTCCGGAACCACCCATCAAGGTATAACTTCAGAGGTATATAAATGTAATTTTCGGGGTCTACTGTACATTTCTTCTTCTATTTTCTAGTTCTCTTTCATGCTTTTCCATTTTTTTTTCATAATGTTTGTTACCATTTCATCTACGGCTCTCCAGTGCTCTTGTTTTTCTAGCATTATATCTATTATGTTTTCTTTTGCGATATTTCTTCCGATTTTATTACGACAAATATTTCTTTCCTCGGCAAAATTATTACATATAAAAAACATATGTTCTGGATTATCTATTTCTTCACAAAACCAACAAAATTCATTCTCCTTCTTTTTTATTTTTAACAAATAACTACAAAAAAATTCCATGACCCGTCAAAAATTGTGTTAGGTAGTAATTTAATTCGCCCCATGTTCTTTCAAACCATTTTTTTAAATCTTTGATTAATACGTTGGTCCATTTAATTCTGTGATTCCATCTTCTGTTCCATTTTTCCAATAATTCTTCTCTATATAGTTTTTTATGTTCCTTACCTCTACTGTATAGGTAACATCTTTCCTCAATTAATAGGTCAATGGGCGGTAGACGAGCCACCACTTCAATACCCACCGTAGAAACCGTTCTATATCTAGAAGATATCCTGATTCCTAATCTTCTATTAATTAATGAAAGCATATTTAAACAGTATTTATAATTTAGAGCTCTACTCCATGTTGGAGCGGCATACAAAATGACCGAAAGAACAGTAGAAGCAAGGAGTTTCCTTTTCTTTTCTTTGGGTCCTCTGATGTTTGGCATAATTTTCGATAAGTTATTTATCATGACGTTTGCTTTCTTGCAAATTTCCTTTATATATTCCGTCATTTTCATATCTTTGTCTAAACGTGTATCTGGGAATAAACGAACGACCACAAAACTTATACTTGCTCGAACCTTTTAATATGTAAACAAAGTCAGAGGTCTTTTCGAACTTCTAGCATACCAAAATTACAATTTTTGTTCGCTGCTTGGTCTTGTTCAAATCAAATTTCATAAAATCAGTACTGCAATTGTAATATATTAATATTAATTATTGTTTTTATAAATAATGATATGTAATAGGAACTCATAAATTTATGTTGGTGCCTACACATGGACACAATTACTGTTGAACTTTGCTAATCCGTCACATTTGGGACTGGAGGTATTGGTCAGAACACAAAAAAAAGGTCGGATTATCGAAAGTACAGATGATCACGTACTTAAAGTCAAATAAACAATCTCCCAACATAAAAATAACTTGTCTAACAATAAGGCGGACAATCACGGTCGGATTAACAGGGGTGCCAGAATCGATGCTAGATCAGCGAGGTTCTACTGTAATTCTTATGATCCACATTGTTTATAAATTATTTCGATTTCGGCTCTACGGAGTTACGGCCCAAAAATTGGCAAAATTTGGTTTTTAATTTATAGGTTGAATTTTTAAGGGTATTGTTACCTTATCAAGCGTTATATTTCACATATTTTTTTTGCCTTCAATCCTTCTCTAAGTGTATTTAAATATGACAACCACTACCACGTTTTAAAATGAAATTCTTTTATGGAATTGAAAGTCACTTTAGCAAAATATTTTCTAGATAACTAAAACTGTTCTGAATATTTATCAGGTGTATTTGGAGCAGTGTAAAAATCAGAGATACAGGGTGTCTCCGAAATGCGTGTACAACGTAAGATCACAGATTCCTTGGCTCAAAATAGGTCGATTTAAGTTAACTTATCTATATGCAAAGTTGCTTCGTTCCGTCGCCAGAGGGCTTTAAAAATTATAATTTTCTAACAATTCTTTTTCTGAATAGCTACATTCATTTAGAAATTATTTTCTCTCTTACAAAATTTGAGTTGGGCAAACGGTTTAAGCACAAAAGAAGATTTTCTAAATGCCTTCAAGCCCAAAACGGTAAATTAAGGTAACATTAACAAAATTCAAAGTACAAATTTCTTCACGGGATATGAAGATCTTTCAAGAAAACCACATGTTATAGGTTTGGAAGTAGTTTATTGCTTAAAATTTTCAAATTTTCGCCAGCATTTGTGAACGTTACCAGGGTTTGGCTCTTTTAGCCCGTATTATGCAGATTCTAGTGTAGAATCGAAGGAAATAAAGAGGAAATCATGCTCCTGTAAACTGGTCAGCAAGATCAGTAAACCTAGCACTATCTGATTTTGTTTATTGGGTATCATAAAAGCGAAAAGGCAACGAAAAGAGCAAACAGTAAAAATTTTGCACATTGTATTATTTTTGCCCTGATGATGGTCACAAATCCGGGCAACATTTTGAGTAAAAACTACTTCCAACCTTCTAAAATGTGATTTTCTTGAAAGAGCTGCATATCCTGTGAAGAGATTACTACTTTGAACTGGGTTAATGTTACCTTAACTTACAGATTTGAACTTACAGGGAGTTAGAAAATGTTCTTCAGTGGCTAAACCGTTTGCCCAACTGAAATTTTATAAGAGAAAAAATAATGTCTAAATTAATGTAGCTATTCAGAAAAAGAATTGATTGAAAATTATACAGGATGGTTAAAAAGATTTGCATGAATAACTTGTGGTGAGAGTGTTTGTAAACGCCCTGTATGTTTGGAAATTCGAATTTGTTCCACAGCAAGCTGTAGTCAGGTGATATAAAGACATATACAAAAAATGAATAAAACCTAATACAAATTTTTCGAGTAATTTAAGAAAAACTCATGAAAAATATTATTATTAAAGCTCTCTAGCGTCAAAACGAAGCAACTTTGCATATAGATAAGTTAACTTAAATCGACCTATTTTGAGCCAAGGAATCTGTGGTCTTAGGCTAGGAACACGTAGAACGCTGGTTACCAGCGCTGGTTGAACCAGCGTTGACAAGCGTCAACAAGCGAAAAGAATATTGCTGTATTTTTAAATGTACGCAAACAAGTAAAAAGCGTGTCTGGACTTGTTGGCGCTTGAAGCCAGCGCCGACCAGCGAACAAGAATGTACAAAACATTTATTATACGCTGGCGAGCAGGTTTCATGGTAGGTTCATCAAAAGGTGGTTGTGCTTAAAATTGCTAATAATTTGTTATTTTGATTTAAAGATGAGTGCTATAGACTGCAATCAATTAATTTCTTTTGTTTTCGAACGACGGGCGATATGGAACAAAAGAATTAAGGAACATTCCAACAGAATATACAGGCTGTTCCGTAATGATATGCGAATATTGAAGAGGATGATTCCACATCGAAAATTAATTATAGTTTCTTATATAAACTATGGTCCCAAAATGTTCCGTTACTAAAATACAGGGTATTCACAGTAAACAGATTTTAACTACAAACAGTTGTTTGAAATGTCAAACGTACATAAAACAACAAATGACATTTAGGTTCAGCCACTTAGATTGATTGCAAAATTGTATCCTTAATAATTACAATACGTATTATTTCTGTTGAACAACCGACGGTTGTTAATTCTTCTCTCAAAAAACGACGCATTGCAGTCCAAAAACTCAAGAAGGCTTTTATTTGTCAAATTGAAGGGGGAATTCAAAAGTATTTTTTATTTGGGAAAAAACCATTGGCGTACCATTTTTTTCTTTAAAAATATTAAAGTCAGTGCTCGTACGCACGCCACTGTTAAAGATAGAAATTAGATTTGTATTGAAAGATATGCGTCTTTATTAATACTGCCCTCCTAACAAGAAAGGTCCTATCTGCAAAATTTAGCAAATTGACTTTTTTGGCTTGGAGTGTTCGTAAACATTTTATTAATATGTGTGGAAAATTAAAATGTCCTATCTGCGTTAAAAATGCTTTATTCTATGCCTAAATGTTTTGTCCTAAGTGAATAAAAAGCCATGTATACTAACATAAATTGTCCGATCCCACATAAACTACTGTAAATAATACTCCGTTCTTATTTGAAAAATGCAGTTAGGACAATTTAAACTAGTATTTTGTGTTGAGTGATGTCAGTTAGGACAATTAAGTCTAGTACGGCAGTGGATTAATATTTCAATATTCTTTCAAATATATTTCTTGTTATCTATTATTTTACAAATTAAGTGTTAAGTTTTTAAATATGATAAATATAATAAATTGTTCAGTATAATACATTACTTTTATTTAGGACAAGTTCAGTAGGTAAAATTTGAAAATACCGAATTGCATATACTAAGCTTTATTGTCCTAAGTGATAATATTATCAAAAATCTCCTAATCGAGAAAAGGTACATCAAAATTATGACTAGCAATTAGATTCTATTCTCCGACATAATATATGAAATAAAATATAAATGGTTTGCTGAAATACCATGTTTTATTCAATAAAAAGAAAGAAAAACGTGATTTGCTCAAAACTTAAATATTGCAGATAGGACCTTTCTTGTTAGGAGGGCAGAATAGTCACTATATGCCAAATTTCATAAAAATACCTAAAGCGATTCCGAAAATATTAATTAATATCCTTTTTTTTCTAAAACTTTAACACCCTGTATTTTAGTAACGGAACATTTTGGGACCATAGTTTATATAAGAAACTATCATTAATTTTCGATGTTGAATCACCCCCTTCAATACTCGCATATCATTACGGAACAGCCTGTATACAGGCTGTCCCACCGAGGTGGACTGGTCGAAATATCTCGGAAACTACAAATCTGATGACTTTGAAATTTTATACATGGATTTAGTACATACTAAACTACATTTTGAAAACACTTTCAATTATCCATGACTTCCGGTTATATCAGAAGGGGTTAAGGAATTACTTTATTTGAACGTAATATTTATTTTTCGTTAGGCTGGTTAATTTAAAAATAATTTTGTTTGAAACATTTTTTTCTATCACTTGTAGTTTCAGAGAAAAAAAATATTTTTCATAATTTTTTTACGTTTATGTATTGGTCTGTGTTGCACACTAAAGAGTTCACGAATCTGGTGCTGGTTTTAAGCTTTTTACATGTCCACATTAAGTGCTAGCAAGCGATAGGCATAAGCGTCCACCGATACGCTCATAAGCTCGCTTACAAGCCAGCGTTGTACGTGTTCCTAGCCTTACGTTATACACGCATTTCGGAGACATCCTGTATATGCAAAATGTAACTCTACGTGAACTAACCCTCTCCCCAAACTTTCAATCTTCTAACACGAATAGTCATGGAGAAAAGGAATTAAAAACGGTTTTTTTTCGCTCCCGTGAGTGGCGGAAATCCTCGTCCTAATTTATCCGACACATTAATAAGAATTTATATTCTCTTTGTAATTACTGTTTGAAAATGATATTGATGTATTGTTGCGTAAAGGGTTTTTATGACGATTATTAAGGCAGGTACGTAGAATAAGCCTTTAAGGATTACGACGAAGGTACAACTTGTCAAATTAAGAAACATACTATCGCTGAGATGCGTATGGAGAGGAGTGAGATCGCATTCGGAGCAAAAAGGATGCAGGATACGTAGCGAACGCACGCTAAAGAATAAGAGATTATTCTTTTCATTCATTCTCTTCGAACTATTAATTATAAAAATATTTAAAATAATTATAGAAATATAAATTAGGCAGCACGATTAATAATATACAGGGTGTCCGGAAATAACGTTCGTATACTGAAGGGGGTAATTCTACAGCCAAAAATATGAAGAAAAGTTCATATGAACATGTGTCCGGAAATGCTTCCCAAACGAGCTACAGCTCTTTGAAGTTGATACTCATGGTATGGTTTTTTTAAATTATTTCACTTATCCTACAGAGTAGGATGTTGAATTTTGGAACATCCCCTATTATTTACATAAGAAATGTGATGATGGTAACCAAAATGATTTACGATGAACAGGTTTTGGTACAGAGGCTGAGGAGCGCATTTAAAGTCCCGTATTTTTTTTGGTTGATAACTTTTTGGAAATCTGATCTCAAAATTGGAATGTTTAGACAAAAATACAAAAAAAAGTTACTAACATACGATGTCCTACCATGCACCCATTTCGAGAAATTCAACGATTATGCAGTAGTGACATAAGATTTTATGTTCAAAAAATCTCGAAATATCGTAGTAGGTTCGCGCCATATTATTTGACAATTAGTATGTGTCGCTCCTTAATAAAAAATAATGATAAACACCTAATTTTATAAGCAAAAACAAGTACATAACTAAACAGGAAAAGATTTATTTAAGCAGAAACACAGAAACTGCACTCGTTTTTGTTTATAAAATTAAGTATTTATTATTATTTTTTATTAAGGAGTGACACATACTAATTGTCAAATAATATGGCGCGGACCTACTACGATATTTCGAGATTTTTTGAACATAAAATCTTATGTCACTACTGCATAATCGTTGAATTTCTCGAAATGGGTGCATGGTAGGACATCGTATGTTAGTAACTTTTTTTTGTATTTTTGTTCAAACATTCCAATTTTGAGATCAGATTTCCAAAAAGTTATCAACCAAAAAAAATACGGGACTTTAAATGCGCTCCTCAGCCTCTGTACCAAAACCTGTTCATCGTAAATCATTTTGGTTACCATCATCATATTTCTTATGTAAATAATAGGGGATGTTCCAAAATTCAACATCCTACTCTGTAGGATAAGTGAAATAATTTAAAAAAACCATACCATGAGTATCAACTTCAAAGAGCTGTAGCTCCTTTGGGAAGCATTTCCGGACACATGTTTATATGAACTTTTCTTCATAATTTTTGCTGTAGAATTACCCCCTTCAGTATACGAACGTTATTTCCGGACACCCTGTATGTAGTATTTTTTGTCATTAAATACAAAGGTGTTAAAATTTTTTTGGAAGGGGTGAATAAGGAACGAACTCTTCCCATGCATCGTTAAGAAATAAGTAAAGACCAAGGGAGACAAAACTCTAAAAATAGTAGGTAAATAAATAATAATAAATGTAAACAATTACTACTACTAGTATTCTATACACAACAATATTGTATACAATCACTTAAATATTTAAATTCAAATATTCATTTAGGCAACTCAACTAACAAAAGTTTCCACTACTTTTGCTTGATAGTATTTTAGTAGTAAATTTTAATGAATGGGCACATTTCAGTAGCACGCCCCTTGGGCATCAGTAAACGAACTAAACCGCGTTGACCGACTATACTATATAAAGAAAATGGTGAAACCCAATAAAGTTCTAACTAACCAGTTGCGTGAGAAACTCTGTAGTAATATTTTTCCTTACATGGAATTTTGTATGTAGACATTTGTCTACATACAACTCGTACATTTTCTTTATTGACAATTCGAAATTTAAGTATTTCCTATTAGGATTGTGATGACGTGTGTAGTGGCTGGTAAATGCAGGGAATGACTCAATATGTGATCGGATTTCAATTTGATCAATTTTGTTATTTGACGGATGCCTCCCACGTAAATCCAATACAGCATGTATCTCTCGTTTTGTTGAGCACCTGTACATCCTACCCCAACTGAGGTTTATGGCATTCAAAAAAAATTTCTTACAAACTAAAGTCCTTTTATCTTTTAGATCGAGATAATATTCAAAAGTACGTGACCGAAAGCCTCTACTTCCATCCCTAATACGAGATCTTTGGGGTACTTCGATCTTTATAGCGCCTCGTAGAAATGTATTTTGCTTTGAATAATCTTTAAGCTTCCAAAATGAAGTGAAAAGCATTTCGCACTGCTCTTCTGTTACTTTATCTTTACATTTCGCCGGACACTTGCAATCATAATTCTGTTTAAATTGTTTTGCCGGTATGGATTTACCTTTACGCGTAGTGTAGGCTTGACCACTATTTCTGAGTAACTTATTAACATTTTGTTTCCAAGAATCTTCATCTCTTTCTCGCTTACGACCTATTTGCTTATATTTTTTCTTTCTACTGGTATTAGTGCAAGTAGAAGGTACATCATCAACAGCATTATTACATTCTTCTACAGGGTGTTTAAAAAATACGTTCGAATATTTGGCCCACTTATAGATCTCATCAGTACAAACAAAAAAGTCAAAATAAACATAAGTCCAAAAATCAGCCGTTTCCCAATTACAGCCTGTTTTTCAAATTAAAATAATTTACATTCAAATATCAGTATAAATACATTTTAATTATTACAAATTAATGATTCTTAAAGAAGATGTTCAAAATGTCCTCCTTCCATTTGTATACACATTTCACATCTCCGTAAAAGTGAACGCCGCACTCTCTCAAAGAGTCCCGGATTTATACGAACAGTCTGGCAGGCATGTTCAATTCGTTCTCGCAACTCATCTAAATTATTCACAGGACTTGAATAAACTAATGTCTTTAAATACCCCCAAATCCAAAAATCGAGTGGAGTGAGGTCGGGAGATCTAGGGGGCCATGCAATTGGACCTCCTCGCCCTATCCACCTGCCATTGTAATTTTCGTTTAGATAATTTCTGACCAAGACTCCGTAATGCGCAGGAGCTCCATCGTGCATCAACCACATATTAATTCTGTGGTTGAGGGGCACATCTTCTAACAGCAGTGGTAATGTATTCCGCAAAAAGTCAAGGTACAATTGACTAGTCAAACGGTTAGGCAGGAAACAAGGTCCTATCAGATGGTCTCCTAACACACCAAGCCAAACGTTGATTGCAAATCGGTGTTGATGATTCGATTCAACAACGGCATGCGGATTTTCGTCGGCCCAAACATGGCTATTATGAAAATTAAAAATGCCATTTCTCGTGTAACCAGCTTCGTCTGTAAATAAAATTTTCGTAACAAAATTTGGGTTCTCCGCGACTTTTGTCAACATGCTTCGACAAAACACCAGTCGTGCGGCATAATCAGGCACAGCTAGAGCCTGTACCCTTTGAATATGGTGTGGGTGCAATTGCTGCTCCCGTAAAATTCTCCAAATTAGGGAAAAATTAATATTTGTTTCAGTAGAGAGTCTTCTAGTACTAGTACCAGGATTTTCTTCAATTCGTCTTAAAATGTTAAGTTCTGCGTCGGGAGTACAAACTGATCTAGGCCGACCACCATCACCGTTCCTTGATTTAAACGATCCAACTTCGGATAAACGTTGATGTAAATTTGTAAAAAGTTTGTCACACGGAAGCACCCGGTTTGGGAATGCTTCGGCATAAAGGCGACGTGCCTCACAAGCATTTCCATCGGCTTTGGCATACATAAAATGCATGTCTGCCATTTCTGCGTTGGTATAAGGCATATTCGAAAATTTCAACAATGGGTTACAGCAACAACTACTTCAATAAACACTGACAATAACGGACACACAATAATTACAACAAATGTGGCAACTACACTAACAGAAACGAACAAAATTTGTTTCGTTATTTCCATGGATGACTTCATAAATACGCGAATCACTCCTACTGAGTGTAAATTATTTTAATTTGAAAAACAGGCTGTAATTAGGAAACGGCTGATTTTTGGACTTATGTTTATTTTGACTTTTTTATTTGTACTGATGAGATCTATAAGTGGGCCAAATATTCGAACGTATTTTTTAAACACCCTGTATATCTAACAGCGAAACTGACGAAACAACAGTTGATACTGTTTCTTTATTATTATTACAAAAATCTAAAATATATTATCTATATATTATCTATAGTAGTTTTATTATGTTGGAGACGTGTGTATTACACAGCAAAATTTCGTTATAACACTCCCGTTCATAAGTTTTCACGGTTTTAAACGCCCTTTTTCTGTGATCCCAGACCCAAATAATGATTTTCCACACAAAACTAATTCGTTATAACTTATAACGCTCCGAATTCCCGGTTATAATGCTTTGATGGAAATAATTGGAGATATTTGTTACCGTCTCTTTTTGAAAATAAACATATCTGTTGTGGTTATCGGATTTTACAAAAGTAAACTTTTTGTTTAAACGGATAGAAATTTAAAAGTAAGTTTTAGCATCTTTAGGATTTCTCAGTTATAGCGTTTTCCCGGTTATGGCGCTCTTTTTCTTATGTCCTTAGAAGAGTGTTAAAACGAATTATTACTGTTTATGTACATACCATGGTCAGAAAGAAGTCTTAAATCTTCGAATTCTTTATTAGAACCTGTGTTCAAATCCATCACTAAATTAACCACACAAGAAATTCACATAAAGATTGCAATGACAGATTATAAAAAGAGCTGTCAGCGACAGTTGAGAGTTTTGACTTAGCCCACTTTATCACAGAATCTTAAGCTTCCTGGACTTGGTTCATTTTTTCAATGAAAAATGGTGCATATCATTCAGTATTAAACTAAACTAGCGTATATTATTGTTAACCTGATGAACTAAGTATTGAATAAGTCAGCACATAAAATTATAACTATTCAAACGGACCTAATATACTCTTAACTAAATTTTAGAAAAAAATAGACTTGGTTCACTATTCTTCTGACCCACTCATTTTTGCTAACTCATTTAGGTTTACGAAAGGTAGTACAACATACTTTTATATAAATAAATCCTTACGGGGTATAAAAAAAAACAAATTTATAAACTAGTATTATTATTGTTTTTAGTGTAGTAGGTATATTTGTTTAGTTTACCGAATTATGCATACTTGTATTAGCTTCATAAATGAAAATTAAAACGATTAATCTATTTCTAAAAACGTTATTTCTTTTATCATTGCCACTTATTTTTCATAGACAATAAGTAAGTCATTTATGGCTCACTTATTGTAGTACGAATAAAGTAGTAAAATTTAATTTAAAAAAGTATTATTTCAAATTTCGCAGTTTCTCTGAACGATTGCACACTAGCGCTATGAGTATTTCGGTTTACATACCAAACTTGACGAGTTTCAAAAATCTAGTGAGAGTTGACCCTTCTATTTCTTTCTTTACCTATGTTTTGAAATTAGTATACAACAATTTCTGCGAATTAATATTGAGATAGTAATTGAAAAGTTTTGAAAGGGTCACTTAACCTTACATCGTTGCCTCTTAAGTATATAGGCTAATTATTGTGCTGTGCGTTGATTTGATTATAGAACTTTTCTTCCCTTTTACGCTTTCGTATCGATGAAACTCAATTTTAAATCTAAACGTTGCCGACGTGTGCATCTACTTAGGCATAGCGGACAAAGAAAATTAAATTTTCTCTCTTTCATCGTGGAGCCAGTGGATGTGTAACCTTAGTTTGAGTATACGTCCTATTCGCCGTGTATTTAATGCAGCGCAAAAGCAGTCTCACATGGAAATACTCTTCGATCAATACTCGGCGCTTCTTCGTGAAGAGAATATTCAAAATATACTCGATTGCGTACCTAATAAATTAATAATTACTTTTTAATATCTTGTTAACTCTATTAACTTTAATCACAGATTCATAACGTAAAAATATAAAAACCAAAGTAGAAATAAAAGGGTTACGTAAACATTGTTTCAAGTTCCAATAAACTTTAAAACATCACGTAAAACTTACTTGTTGAAATAAACAGATGATTTTGTACTTTAAATTAAATCTTAAAGATTTAACTAATTATTATAGAAATTAGATATAAAGTCTGTTCATCGTTGATTGTATGTTCTTATGTAAATCTTAGGGATGTCCCAAAAATTGATCAGCAAACCCTGCAGGTTAAGTGAAATAAATTTCATTCTTTGTGGACCATCAACTTTTCATTTTTTCAATCAATATGAATCATTGATTGTAGTTGCAATGACACACTGTACAATTCGATAAGCAAATGCAACTCCATTTCAATTTTAAATGAGATACTACTATAAACAAATTTCGGGATATATTAATGGCGTATTCGATTGGTTGCACTCGTGTGCACCAGAATTTGACCTTGAGTGCATGTTAGTGCATACATCACATTAGGTTAGTACACAAAACTGACAGTTCAATAGAACACTCTATTGTGCACTAGTGCACATCAGTGCGCACTAGTTTTACCAATCGAATTCGCCATAAGTTTCCTAATTTATGATTTTTTCGATGAAAATGTGATTTAATCGATCCGAAATGTGTCCTATTGTCCAGATTTGGTCGAATTGTGGCCCGGAAAAGCATTTTTACCGGAGAAACCCCTATATAAACGCTTTTTTTAACCAAAATTAAAAATGTACTTACATGATTTTTGTCGTATTTTCACCCAGTTTTGTTCAATTTATGTAATATATTAACTTCATTTTACATTTTTCATACCGTTTTAAACCCAAAATGGTACGAAAACGTTAATAATTATGAAAATACGGCACATTTTCCGCGCCTCACCAGTGCGAGTTTTGACATTTTGAATTAGTGGTCAGTAAAACGACTTCGTTACCTAGCAACGACAAGTATGAATCCAGGGGGGTATTATCGTAAAAGGTGTGAGTATAAAATATGTTTACAATACAAACAGAAAGAAAAATAATATTCCTTATAAAATTCTAGTTTCAAAAGAGATCCCAACCGCCACTTACCTAGTTTTAACAACTATCCAGCCCCCTTCAACACAACCCAACTCTCAACCACCGAAGTCCAAGTCAAATAATGACATACTAGCGTCCCTACGGGCCGCTCTTCTACAACAATGGTAATCTAGCCCGTCCCAAACCAGATCCTAAGTACCACCTAAATTTTTTCAACAACCATGCAGCTCCCCTCAACACAACCAAACCAACCCAACCACCGAAGTCCAGGTCAAATGGTTAAATACTAGCGGCCCTCCGGGCCGCTTTTTGCAACAATGGCAATGCAAGCACAACCTACAATTTTTAACTATGCAGCCCCTCTCAACACAACCAAACCCTCAAACGCCGAAGTCCAGGTCAAATAGTGGAATACTGGGGTCCCTACGGGCCTATCTCGACCGCCGAAGACCAGGTCAAAGAGTAACATACTACCGGCCCTTCGGGCCGCTTTTCTGCACCAATGGTAATGTAAACACCACCTATAAGTTCTGAACTATGCAGCCTCTCTCAACACAACCAAACCCTCAACCGCCGAAGTCCAGGTTAAAGAGTGATATACTTTTCTGCAGTAATGCTAATGTAAGCACCACCTACAACTTTTAACTACGTAGACCCTCTCAATACAACCAAACCCTCAACCGCCGAAGTCCAGATCAAAGGGTGATACACTTTTCTGCAGTAATGCTAATTTAAGCACCACCTACAATTTTTCAACTATGTAGCCACTCTCAACACAACCAAACCCTCAACCGACGAAGTCCAGGTCAAAGAGTGACATACTATCGGCACTACGGGCCGCTTTTCTGCAGCAATGGTAATGTAAGCACCACCTACAATTTTTAACTATGCAGCCCCTCTCAACACAACCAAACCCTCAATCGCCGAAGTCCAGGTCAAAGAGTGACATACTAGCGGTCCTACGGGCCGCTTTCTTGCAGCAATGGTGATGTAAGCACCACCTACAATTTTTAACTATGCAACCCCTCTCAACACAACCAAACCCTCAACGGCCGAAGTCCAGGTCAAAGAGTGACATACTATCGGCACTACGGGCCGCTTTTCTGCAGCAATGGTAATGTAAGCACCACCTACAATTTTTAACTATGCAGCCCCTCTCAACACAACCAAAACCTCAACCGTTGAAGTCCAGATCAAAGGGTGATATACTTTTCTGCAGTAATGCTAATGTAAGCACCACCTACAATTTTTCAACTATGTAGCCACTCTCAACACAACCAAACCCTCAACCGACGAAGTCCAGGTCAAAGAGTGACATACTATCGGCACTACGGGCCGCTTTTCTGCAGCAATGGTAATGTAAGCACCACCTACAATTTTTAACTATGCAACACCTCTCAACACAACCAAACCCTCAACCGCCGACGTCCAGGTCAAAGAGTGACATACTATCGGCACTACGGGCCGCTTTTCTGCAGCAATGGTAATGTAAGCACCACCTACAATTTTTAACTATGCAGCCCCTCTCAACACAACCAAACCCTCAATCGCCGAAGTCCAAGTTAAAGAGTGACATACTAGCGGTCCTACGGGTCGCTTTCTTGCAGCAATGGTGATGTAAGCACCACCTACAATTTTTAACTACGTAGACCCTCTCAACACAACCAAACCCTCAACCGTCGAAGTCCAGATCAAAGGGTGATATACTTTTCTGCAGTAATGCTAATGTAAGCACCACCTACAATTTTTCAACTATGTAGCCACTCTCAACACAACCAAACCCTCAACCGACGAAGTCCAGGTCAAGGAGTGACATACTATCGGCACTACGGGCCGCTTTTCTGCAGCAATGGTAATGTAAGCACCACCTACAATTTTTAACTATGCAGCCCCTCTCAACACAACCAAACCCTCAATCGCCGATCTCCAGGTCAAAGAGTGACATACTAGCGGTCCTACGGGCCGCTTTCTTACAGCAATGGTGATGTAAGCACCACCTACAATTTTTAACTATGCAGCACCTCTCAACACAACCAAACCCTCAACTGCCGAAGTCCAGGTCAAAGAGTGACATACTATCGGCACTACCGGCCGCTTTTCTGCAGCAATGGTAATGTAAGCACCACCTACAATTTTTAACTATGCAGCCCCTCTCAACACAACCAAACCCTCAATCGCCGATCTCCAGGTCAAAGAGTGACATACTAGCGGTCCTACGGGCCGCTTTCCTGCAGCAATGGTGATGTAAGCACCACCTACAATTTTTAACTATGCAACCCCTCTCAACACAACCAAACCCTCAATCGCCGAAGTCCAAGTCAAAGAGTGACATACTAGTGGCCCTACGGACCGCTTTTCTGCAACAATAATTATCTAGCCCGTTCCAAATCAGCTCCCAAGCCCTACCTACATTTCTTTCAACAAATATGCAGCCCCCTCAACCAGCGAAATCCAGGCCAAATAGTGACGTACTGCGGACCGTTCTCTTTTAACAATCATACTAACGAATAAGCACCAACTAACGGCCCTCCGTGCCGCAATTTCTCTACAACAGCTAGCTCCAACCCAACCACCGACATTTAAATCGTTTTAAACGCGAACATTTACGGGAATTTTATAAGGAATATTATTTTTCTCCTTTTTTTATATTACAAAAATGTTTTGTACTCACACCTTTTACGATAATACCCCCCTGGATTCATACTTTTCGTTGCTAGGTAACGAAGTGGTTTTACTGACCACTAATTCAAACTGCCAAAACTCACACTGGTGAGGCGCGGAAAATGTGCCGTGTTTTCATAATTATTAACGTGTTCGTACCATTTTGGGTTTAAAACAGTATGAAAAACGTAAAAGAAGATTAATATATTGTATGTATTGAACAAAACTGGACGAAAATAGGAAAAAAATCATGTAAGTACATTTTCTATTTTGGTCAAAAAAAGCGTTTATATAGGGTTTTCTCCGGTAATAGTGCTTTTCCGCGGTACAATTCGGCCAAATCTGTACGATAGAACACATTTCGGATCGACTAAATCACATTTTCATCGAAAAAATCATAAGTTAGGAAACTTAACACCAGCCACCTATTATATGTGAAACACAGGAAATGAATGAATTTCTGGTCTCTCTCGTCTCAAGTCGTTTTAACTGGGAAACGTGTATCTGGGAATAAACGAACGACCACAAAACTTATACCTGCTCGAACCTTTTAATATGTACACAAAATCAGAGGTCTTTTCGAACTTCTAGCATACAAAAATTACAATTTTTGTTCGCTGCTTGGTCTTGTTCAAATCAAATTTCATAAAATCAGTACTGCAATTTTAATATATTAATATTAATTATTATTTTTATAAATAATGATATGTAATAGGAACCCATAAATTTATGTTAGTGCCTACACATGAACACAATTACAGTAGAACTTTACTAATCCGTCACATTTGGGACTGGAGGTATTGGTCGGAACACAAAAAAAAGGTCGGATTATCGAAAGTACAGATAATCACGTACTTAAAGTCAAATAAACAATCTCCCAACATAAAAATAATTTGTCTAAGGCCGGAGACACACCCAACGGTTTTTCGCCGTACGGCAAAATGCCGTCCGATATTTTGCCGGACGGCGAAAAACGAGCTTGCTTTCACACACAACGTTTTATTGCCGTTGGTTGAGTTCAGTACAATATTTTACATTATTTAGTTACGTCTTACTTGACAGTGTATTCCAATGACAAGACAATTTCTAGACAATTCCAAACGGCAAAAATCCGTTGCGTGTGAAAGCTTGCATTTAAACACGTAGGCCACTATCTACTATCTACGGCACGGCTGCCGTCCCGTGTAGTGACAATGGACGGCGGCTAAACGGCACGATTTTTTGCCGTGACGTTTTTTTGCCGGTGCCGTCTAGTGTGAAAGGTCTCAATCATTTATTCGCTTCACTATTGGAACGTACGGGACGGCATTTTGCCGTACGGCGAAAAACCGTTGTGTGTGTCTCCGGCCTAAGGCGGACAATCACGGTCGGATTAACGGGGGTGCCAGAACCGAGCCCTGATTAGCGAGGTTCTACTGTAATTCTTATCATCCACATTGTTTATAAATTATTTCGATTTCGGCTTTACCCAGTTACGGCCCAAAAATTGACAAAATTTGGTTTTTAATTTATAGGTTGAATTTTTGAGGGTATTGTTATCTTATCAAGCGTTATATTTCACATATTTTTTTGCCTTCAATCCTTCCCTAAGTGTATTTAAATATGATAACCACTACCACGTTTTAAAATGAAATTCTTTTATGGAATTGAAAGTCACTTTAGCAAAATATTTTCTAGATAACTAAAACTGTTCTGAATATTTATCAGATGTATTTGGAGCAGTGCAAAAATCAGAGATATATGCAAAATGTAACTCTACGTGAACTAACCCTCTCCCCAAACTTTCAATCTTCTAACACGAATAGTCATGGAGAAAAAGAATTAAAAACGATTTTTTTCGCTCCCGTGAGTGGCGGAAATCCTCGTCCTACTTTATCCAACACGTTAATAAGAATTTATATTCTCTTTGTAATTACTGTTTGAAAATGATGTTGATGTATTATTGCGTAAAGGGTTATTATAACGATTATTAAGGCAGGTATGTAGAATAAGCCTTTAAGGATTACGACGAAGGTACTACTTGTCAAATTAAGAAACAGACTATCGCTGATTGTGAGATGCATATGGAGAGGAGTGAGATCGCATTCGGCGCAAAAAGGATGCAGTGTACGCAGCTAACGCACACTAAAGAATAAGAGATTATTCTTTTCATTCATTCTCTTCGAACTATTGATTATAAAAATAATTATAGAAATATAAATTAGGTAGCACGATTAATAACATATGTAGTATTTTTTATCATTAAATACAGAGGTGTTAAAAATTTTTTGAAAGGGGTGAATAAGGAACAAACTCTTCCCATACGTCGTTAAGAAGTAAGTAAAGACCAAGGGAGACAAAACTCTAAAAATAGTAGGTAAATAAATAATAATAAATGTAAACAATTACTACTACTAATATTCTATACACAACAATATTGTATACAATCACTTAAATATATAAATTCAAATATTCATTTAGGCAACTCAACGAACAAAAGTTTCCACTACTTTTGCTTGATAGTATCATTGTTTATAGATGCATAGTTGGTCAACGCGGTTTAGTTCGTTTACTGATGCCCATGGGACGTGCTACTGAAATGTGCCCATTCATTAAAATTTACTACTAAAATACTATCAAGCAAAAGTAGTGGAAACTTTTGTTCGTTGAGTTGCCTAAATGAATATTTGAATTTAAGTATTTCAGTGATTGTATGCAATAATGTTAGAATGAATGAAAAGAATAATCTTTTATTCTTTAGCGTGCGTTCGCTGCGTACACTGCATCCTTTTTGCTCCGAATGCGATCTCACTCCTCTCCATACGCATCTCAGCGATAGTCTGTTTCTTAATTTGACAAGTTGTACCTTCGTCGTAATCCTTAAAGGCTTATTCTACATACCTGCCTTAATAATCGTTATAAAAACCCTTTACGCAACAATACATCAATATCATTTTCAAACAGTAATTACAAAGAGAATATAAATTCTTGTTAACGTGTCGGATAAATTAGGACGAGGATTTCCGCCACTCACGGGAGCGAAAAAAAGTCGTTTTTAATTCTTTCTCTCCATGACTATTCGTGTTAAGGTGCGATTCCTATGCGACGACCGAAACGACTACAGCCACCAGATTAGATCCGGTTGGAGCCGAGCGATCATAGCTTCTTATCTGACGATTATTTACGTTTGCGAAATTCACCTGCTTGATTGTCGAGTCAGTTTCGTCGTGTACATAATGAATGATATAGTTCCCTTAACAGCATATCTTCTGCTTGAGGAGGAAGAAGAAGAAAAAAATCTTATTAGTAGAAAATGAATTAAAATCAAATATCCCTAATCCCATCTTCATGACAAGAGGCCAAGAGGGGTTTCAAAATATTTTAGTGCATAGGCATCTATTAAACAATGACTCTGTGTTTAGAAAATTTTTTCCCCTGAATATCGAGCAATTTAATTACGTGTTGTCTATAATTGAAGATGACCTGAGAAGACAATCGTGTGGGAAGGTAAAACAGCCTGTAAATCCTGCTGAAAAACTGGGACCAATGCTCAGGTAAGCAATTTAGGCCCGTATTCAGAGACGTTAGGAAAGGAGCTGCTAGCCAAGATATTTTGCCTGGTCTCAGAGCAGGCAAACGCAGTTGAACAAAAAATCTCGGCTAGCAGCTCCTTTCCTAACGGCTCTGAATACGGGCCTTAATCTCCTATTCTTGATTTCTAATTTATTTTCAAAAGTAAGTAAAATTACACTTTAAAGGAAAAACTACAGTTTTTTTTACAAATTATAATTCAAAAAAGTTACTGTTGGATAAGTTTGTTGTGGGTTGATTTTCATTGACAGGCTAAAGGTGGGAGATCTGAGATGTCGGTCTGATCGTGTGTAGATCATAAGATGAAGATGATGAAGGACGAGAACGGAGTTCTTCTAATTCGAGTTGACCTACAATGTTACAAACTTGCATTTTTCCACGAATTTGATTCTGTGGATCCATCTTTTTAACAGATTTCGCCATGTGTTTGAAAAAAATGTCGATAGGATGTTCTTCTTCCTGCTTTGTGAGAATTGCTGATAGTACATTTGCTCTATTATCAGAATTGGTTTTAAATAGTTCAGCTATATTAACAGCTTTTTTGTTAGATGTTTTACATTTAGCAGGTTGTGGAATTGTTCCGTTTTCAGAAAGAAAGGTATTAGATTCAGAAAGAAGGGTTTTAGAAAATGCCTTTGCTCTATTGAGTCAAGTTTTTCGTATTTTCTATACTTTAACTGCTGTTAACCCGCAGGATACAAACTGTTTAATAATGACTGCCTGTTGCCTGCACAATATGCTCAGAGATGCGTTCAATATCAACACATGCTTTTTTGTTATTTCAAATTCAGATCAACTCTCAAACCAAAATTTGATTCCCTTAGTTGCTAGGGGTGGCTTTGAAATGTTGAAGGCTTTGAAGTGAGAGAAGGCTTTACTCATTATTTCAATAACGCTGGTTCAGTATCTTGGCAAATGAAACAAATAACTACGACAGACTGTCCGGAATGAAATTGTGTGCCACTTTTAATGGCGCCGAAGAATAAGGTAATGTAGTATTCTCAATTTTTTCAACTTTTTAATTTAGCTCAATTAGTTTGCAATCGTCCATTTTTCATGCACAAAATAATAAAATGCGCATTTCCTAGGAAAGTGGCTGAAACGACTAGACTGCTCAAGGAAGCAGTAGAGTCGTCCGGCCCTAGCCGCTTATTTAGAGTCGTTTTCATCATACGCCTATAATCGCGCCATAGGAAAGGGCTCTATTTATTTACATAATATGAGTGGCATTCTGCTGCAGCTGCGCGACTGTAGTCGTTTTTGTCGTCGCATAGGAATCGCACCTTTAGAAGGTTGAAAGTTTGAGGAGAGGGTTAGTTCACGTAGAGTTAAATTTTGCATATATCTCTGATTTTTACACTGCTCCAAATACATCTGATAAATATTCAGAACAGTTTTAGTTATCTAGAAAGTATTTTGCTAAAATGACTTTCAATTCCATAAAAGAATTTCATTTTAAAACGTGGTAGTATTGATCATATTTAAGTACACTTAGGAAAGGATTGAAAGCAAAAAAATATGTGAAATATAACGCTTAATAAGGTAACAATACCCTCAAAAATTCAACCTATAAATTAAAAACGAAATTTTGCCAATTTTTGGGCCGTAACTGGGTAAAGCCGAAATCGAAATAATTTATAAACAATGTGGATCATAAGAATTACAGTAGAACCTCGCTAATCTGGGCTCGGTTCTGGCACCCCCGTTAATCCGACCGTGATTGTCCGCCTTAGACAAATTATTTTTATGTTGGCAGATTGTTTATTTGACTTTAAGTACGTGATTATCTGTACTTTCGATAATCCGACCTTTTTTTGTGTTCTGACCAATACCTCCAGTCCCAAATGTGACGGATTAGCAAAGTTCTACTGTAATTGTGTTCATGTGTAGGCACTAACATAAATTTATGGGTTCCTATTACATATCATTATTTATAAAAATAATAATTAATATTAATATATTAAAATTGCAGTACTGATTTTATGAAATTTGATTTGAACAAGACCAAGCAGCGAACAAAAATTGTAATTTTTGTATGCTAGAAGTTCGAAAAGACCTCTGACTTTGTTTACATATTAAAAGGTTCGAGCAGGTATAAGTTTTGTGGTCGTTCGTTTATTCCCAGATACACGTTTCCCAGTTGAAACGACTTGAGACGAGAGAGACCAGAAATTCATTCATTTCCTGTGTTTCACATATAATAGGTCGGGGGGCAGCACTTTACACTGCCTTAAAGTTAGAATACGAACCACATATTACAGAGCGTTGACAAACTATGTATCTAAAAACAATGATAGTATTTTAGTAGTAAATTTTAATGAATGGGCACATTTCAGTAGCACGCCCCCTGGGCATCAGTAAACGAACTAAACCGCGTTGACCAACTATGCATCTATAAACAATGCCTTAACTAAACTTCATAACTTAAAACACTTAAGCCCAATAACATAGAGCAATTTGATTTTTGAAATGGCCGACAGCGACATCTAGTGGTGACATCAGAAAATTTTGACAAAATTTTGGACAAAAACAGTAAATAATATCAAAAAATGCTTCCTATAAAAGTTATTTCTTTTAAAAAGCTCTTTCCAAAAATACCAAAATTAACCTCCCTTCATTTATCAGATTATAAAGTGACCTTCAATTGTTCATACTTCCGGTTGATATTAGATGTTCCTTTCTCACTCATAAGAAAGTTTATACCCTATTTATGTATCAATTTTTTTAATGGAAACAATTAATTAATTAAGAAAATCTATACCTCTTAAGCGTTAAGGAGAAAAAATGTCTCATTACCGCACTGGGACTCGAACCCAGGTCTTCCGCTTTCCGGGCAGATGTTCTAACCACTAAACTATGCAGCTCGACAAGATTTCTCACAATTTCTGGCTATGTAACTGTCGCAAATACATGCGCACTAGAAACTTACCAACGTCATAAGTTATCCCAAAGTGGGTAATGCAAATTTAATATGAAGAATTAAATGGGAAATTTTAATACGCTCAAATAATAATGGAAACAATTAATTAATTAAGAAAATCTATACCTCTTAAGCGTTAAGGAGAAAAAATGTCTCATTACCGCACTGGGACTCGAACCCAGGTCTTCCGCTTTCCGGGCAGATGTTCTAACCACTAAACTATGCAGCTCGACAAGATTTCTCACAATTTCTGGCTATGTAACTGTCGCAAATACATGCGCACTAGAAACTTAGCGGAAAGCGGAAGACCTGGGTTCGAGTCCCAGTGCGGTAATGAGACATTTTTTCTCCTTAACGCTTAAGAGGTATAGATTCTCTTAATTAATTAATTGTTTCCATTATTATTTGAGCGTATTAAAATTTCCCATTTAATTCTTCATATTAAATTTGCATTACCCACTTTGGGATAACTTATGACGTTGGTAAGTTTCTAGTGCGCATGTATTTGCGACAGTTACATAGCCAGAAATTGTGAGAAATCTTGTCGAGCTGCATAGTTTAGTGGTTAGAACATCTGCCCGGAAAGCGGAAGACCTGGGTTCGAGTCCCAGTGCGGTAATGAGACATTTCTTCTCCTTAACGCTTAAGAGGTATAGATTTTCTTAATTAATTAATTGTTTCCATTATTATTTGAGCGTATTAAAATTTCCCATTTAATTCTTCATATCAATTTTTTTGTTTCAAACTGCTAGGACTTATACTTTTCGAGTAAATCGGGTGGTACAGGTGGTGTGGCACACCTGTATACAGGTGTCCTGGAAAATGTGGGAAATCTCTTGGATTCTGATAGAAAATTAAAAAATATGATTACAAGTTCCCATATTTTTTTTCCTAACGGCCCTCCTCTCGGAGATACAACCTCCTAAAAGAAGCTACTGGAAAATAATTTTTTTTAATAAATTTTAAAGTACTTAATTTAATTTAATGAAAATTTAATATGATAAACAGTAGTAAGGACCTCTTAAAAAAATGACCTTAAAACATAATTAATCCCTTTAGTTTACCAGGGGCGTACTAGGTTGTACGTTTGAATGCTTACATTTTTAACACCCTGTATGGTAAGTAGTTAAAAAAATAAATTTAGATACCTTGAATATTTAGCTAAAGAAAAGGTACTCTTATTTAGTGTCGATAAAATAAACCGTTTTCGAGAAAAAAATTGTAAAAGAAACCATCAAGATTAAAAGTTTATTAACATTTCGTAGGTACCATAGTAACGTTTGTAGAAACAGTGCTAAATTCTTTTTCTGCAACATCAGTACTAAAAAAGCGCTGTTTTTACAAACGTTACTATGGTAACGTTACTATTAATACGAAATATTAACCCCTTAAGGACCAGGCCCGGGATATCTCGGAATAGAGTGCATGGTTTTAAATGACCGTAAAAAAAGTCGGTCCTTAAGGGGTTAATAAGTTTTTAATCTTGATGGTTTCTTTTATAATGTTTTTTCTCGAAAACGGTTCATTTTATCGACACTAAATAAGAGTACCTTTTCTTTAGCTAAATATTCAAGGTATCTAAATTTATTTTTTTAACTCCTTACCATACAGGGTATTAAAAATGCAAACATTAAAATGTATAACTCAGTGCGCCCCTGATAAACTAAAGAGACTAATTACGTTTGAAGGTCATTTTTTTAAGAGGTCCTTACTACTGTTTATCATATTAAATTTTCATTAAATTAAATTAAGTACTTTAAAATTTATTTAAGAAAAATTGTTTTCCAGTGGCTTCCTTTAGAAGGCTTTTCTCCGAGGGGAAGGCCGCTAGGAAAAAAAATATGGGAACTTGTAATCATATTTTTGATGTTCTATTAGAATTCAAGAGATTTCCCACATTTTCCAGGACACCTGTATATGGCACCCGTCGCGAAAGGGTTAAACTGTCATTTTTGACATTGAAATGTAATTTTTAAGGATAGGAAAATTTTAATCGTCAAATTGATGATTAAACTATCAATTTTGATGTTTAAAACGTCAATATTAAAGTTTAAATTATCATTTTTTATAACGTGCGTTCAGAAATAATTGTAGGTTGTTTGAATTTGGCGCGCTATAGTTTTTTTTTAAGGTTGGTATAAATACAATAATGTTAATCATACCGTGCGTTCATAAATGATTGAAGGTCGTTTGAATTTGGCGCGGTTGTAATTTAGTGATTTTTCATGGTCAATATTGTTACCTGTGAATTACCTACGTCGTATCTTGCATCTCTGTGGCGTAGCCGGATTTATTCATGATGTATTATTTTCAGTTTTAAGTGTTGATGTACAGGGTGGGCAAATTTGCATTCCAAAGGACGGGCTGGAGAATTCATCACCACGTGGTCCAGTTTTCAACGTCCTCATCGTCCATCTTTCCAGTGGTGACCCTGGATGCCTTCAAATCAACTGTTCGCGTGTTTCGGACTAGAACAGGGTGATATATTTCAATTTTATTAAGTTACTTTCTCGTTTCGGAGAAGTTCGCGTTAATTTCGTGCTTTTTCTTTAACTTTATTAATTTAGACTATACTTATTGATTGACTTTGATTCCGTGTGTTGTTTCAGTTTTATTAACTGTCCTGCAACATTAATCAAACACACCAAAATGTCGACGGAATCGCTCTCTGTTAAAAAATTAGAAGCCGTTTTCGCACGGCAGACTGAACTTTGCGATTCGATTATTCGAGCAGGTGAAAATGCTCGCAAATTAGGCATTCCTAAACGCACTATCGGTAGTTTAAATACTCGGGTTGAGCGGATTGTAGATAGCTGGACTGAGTTTAAACAAAACCATGCTTTAGTGCTTCCGTACCGGTCTCAGTGTTCTGATAACGCTTATTTCAAAGACAATCGTTTTTGTATCTGCGAGGAAGCATACATAGAAAGCAAGGGCATTATCCTTGATATGATAAAAGACCTGGAAAAACCTTCATCTCGTACAGAACCTCCCCCCATCGCTTCAGATGTCATCGTGCCGCGTCAAAGACAATTGCCACGAATTGATTTACCCTCCTTTAGTGGACGTTATTCAGACTGGACTCAGTTCCGAGATTTAGGCCCGTATTCAGAGACGTCGGGAAAGGAGCTGCTAGCCGAAATTTTTTGTTCAACTGTGTTTGCCTGGCCTGAGAGTGCGCTCTTCGTCGGGGCTTGGTTTTTTGGCCGATGGATCGGTCGGTCGCTCTTTAAGCACAGCCGGGTTCTTATTTACTTTTGTTTATGTACAGTGAACGCTCTATACAAGCAACTGATTTGAACCAATTTCAATAAAAAAGTTTCTTATTGGGAAAAGTTGCTTATAGGGAAAAAAGGAGTATAAAAATGCTAACCATTTGGAAAATATTTTTACTTATTTCTTTTAATAACTAAACTGTTTAGAATAACGTTAGTTTTATTTGGCAAGCTTTTATAGACTAGACCAGTTTCATCGCAATTATGTATTTGTTTAGGCAAAAAGCCATTTTCAGCAATATAATTTTTAAATTTATTTTTAAATTAGCTAGCTCCACATTGCAAAATTCGGATACTGTAACGTTTATCAAATATTACTTGCTAACATTACCTGCTGCAAATGTTTCAAGTCCATTATTTAATCTATTTGCTACGTGTGCTTTTAATTTTATCATTTCATTTCGAAATCATTTAACACGTTGAGTGCAACGCGGGTTTCGTTCGGGTTCGGTCAGTCATCAAAAGTAGTGTCAGTCACTGATGACTGACACGGCCTAAACGGAAAACTCGGTGTCAATCATCGATGACTGACATGGCACTCAACGTGTTAATTGTTGCCGCTCCTAGAACCAAGAGAACACTGTATCGTCGATTTCACTATATTTTATTGTCTTCATTCGCTTAATCTTACTCTGATATACATACATTTTGGACGTACATTCTTCTATATTTTCTTTTACTCTACTTACTGTAGGTTTAGTAATTTCATATTCGTTAGAACTGTCCTTTGTTTTCTTATCATTTTCAATCTCCCATAAATGAATAGTTTATCTTTTAAAGAAATGTCTTCTGATTCATATTTTATGATTGACATTAAAGCACAAAAATATTAATTAATTAACATAATTCAAGTAACTATTCAATGTAACAGAAATTCACTTCAATACTGGCATCTAATAACAGAATGTTTTACAAGTTGAGATTATGTTGTTGTGAACAGCTGATTTTATTTATAAATTGGCCTAAACTTAAGTTAAATATTTAGCTTTAAAAAAATAAGTTGCTTATAGAGATCACTTGAACCAAGAAAAGTTGCTTGTATAGAGGTTGCTTATAAAGAATGTTGCTTATAGAGAGGTTGCTTATATCATTGTTTATAAATGCATAGTTGGTCAACGCTCTGTAATATGTGGTTCGTATTCCAACTTTAAGGCCGTGTAAAGTGCTGCCCCCCGACCTATTATATGTGAAACACAGGAAATGAATGAATTTCTGGTCTCTCTCGTCTCAAGTCGTTTCAACTGGGAAACGTGTATCTGGGAATAAACGAACGACCACAAACCTTATACCTGCTCGAACCTTTTAATATGTAAACAAAGTCAAAGGTCTTTTCGAACTTCTAGCATACAAAAATTACAATTTTTGTTCGCTGCTTGGTCTTGTTCCAATCAAATTTCATAAAATCAGTACTGCAATTTTAATATATTAATATTAATTATTATTTTTATAAATAATGATATGTAATGGGATCCCATAAATTTATGTTAGTGCCTACACATGAACACAATTACAGTAGAACTTTGCTAATCCGTCGTCACATTTGGGACTGGAGGTGTTGGTCAGATCACAAAAAAGGTCGGATTGTCGAAAGTACAGATAATCACGTACTTAAAGTCAAATAAACAATCTCCCAACATAAAAATAATTTGTCTAAGGCGGACAATCACGGTCGGATTAACGGGGGTGCCAGAACCGAGCACAGATTAGCGAGGTTCTACTGTAATTCTTATGATCCACATTGTTCATAAATTATTTCGATTTTGGTTTTACCCAGTTACGACCCAACAATTGGCAAAATTTGGTTTTTAATTTATAGGTTGAATTTTTGAGGGTATTGTTACCTTATCAAGCGTTATATTTCACATTTTTTTTTTTTGCTTTCAATCCTTCCCTAAGTGTACTTAAATATAATAACCACTACCACGTTTTAAAATGAAATTCTTTTATGGAATTGAAAGTCACTTTAGCAAAATATTTTCTAGATAACTAAAACTGTTCTGAATATTTATCAAATGTATGTGGAGCAGTGTAAAAATCAGAGATATATGCAAAATGTAATTCTACGTGAACTAACCCTCTCCCCAAACTTTCAATCTTCTAACACGAATAGTCATGCAGAAAAAGAATTAAAAACGATTTTTTTCGCTTCCGTGAGTGGCGGAAATCCTCGTCCTAATTTATCCGACACGTTAATAAGAATTTATGTTCTCTTTGTAATTACTGTTTGAAATGATATTGATGTATTGTTGCGTAAAGGGTTTTTATAACGATTATTAAGGCAGGTATGTAGAATAAGCCTTTAAGGATTACGACGAAGGTACAACTTGTCAGATTAAGAAACAGACTATCGCTGAGATGCGTATGGAGAGAAGTGAGATCGCATTCGGAGCAAAAAGGATGCAGCGTACGCACGCTAAAGAATAAGAGATTATTCTTTTCATTCATTCTCTTCGAACTATTGATTGTAAAAATAATTAAAATAATTATAGAGATATAAATTAGGTAGCACGATTAATAATATATGAAGTATTCTTTATCATTAAATACAGAGGTTTTAAAAATTTTTTGAAAGGGATGAATAAGGAACGAATTCTTCCCATACATCGTTAAGAAATAAGTAAAGACCAAGGGAGACAAAACTCTAAAAATAGTAGGCAAATAAATAATAATAAATGTAAACAATCACTAATACTACTATTCTACACACAGCAATATTGTATACAATCACTTAAATATTTAAATTCAAATATTCATTTAGGCAACTCAACGAACAAAAGTTTCCACTACTTTTGCTTGATAGTATTTTAGTAGTAAATTTTAATGAATGGGCACATTTCAGTAGCACGCCCCCTGGGCATCAGTAAACGAACTAAACCGCGTTGACCAACTATGCATTTATAAACAATGCTTATATAGAGCATTCACTGTATTTCGTATGAATGGTTTTAAAGGGCAAGTCATTGAAATTTCTTAATACAACAGTGACACCCCTAAAAGGCATCAAATGATGCCACTTCTTAAATTACAAATTTATATTAGAAATAAAACTTTTTTTTTAAATAAGATTTTAATAAGAATTTTGTTTATTTCATAAGAACATTGAAATTGGTTGGGGGCGCCACGCAAAATAATTGAAAATGTTATTCAAAATTTTTAAATTCGATTCTTTTTGCAATAACTTGTTTTACAACCCACTGTTAATGGTGAGTTCAAAGAATACATAAAAAAATTACAAATAGGCGTGATGTGTTCGAGGTAAAGAAACACAAAGTTTGTAAGGAAATTAGGCGCAATTATGTCTTATTATAGGTACAGTCCGACAAGGGTCCAGGGACCCTTGAGGAAAGCTAACATCGTTCACATGTTTATTACACAAATTGTAACATTTTTTGTCTCTGTCGCGACCCCTAATGGTGAGGGCTGTTGACGGCGAGCGGCTACCGCCAACAACGACAATTAAAAATTAGTAGGGTCTGCAAAAGGCGTTAGCGTCGAGCTGAACCCCAACAACGCCAAGGGAGAGTTGAGTAATGAAAGATTAAAAAACTTCAACTTCACTTACCTGCCTTATCTATTTATAAATATCTCAATGACTATTAGGTTCCTTTATGAATAAGGCAGAATTTCTTTAATATAATATTTAATGAAACAAACCAAAACTCAATTACAAACACAAACAAAGAAGAATAAACAGACAATTAAACAGAACTTAACTCTAGTTGATGCGTTGATTACGAACAGTTAATTATATAAACGTTTAAACAGACTTACCCCAAAATCTATGGGTCGATATGGTATAATCCAAAGGCACTAAATTAAGGTTGTTCAATTTACCGTGGACCGGTACCGATCGCGCTAAATAAGTTTACACACAAATCACCGCGAAAATGACACAATTAAGACGACGACACTTAAGACGAGACAAATAACTCTAGACGAGATTCAACTCCGTGACGAACGAATGAACTCTTAAGACGACGAGACTCCCGATGAACGATTTCTTCGAGGAACGAACTCTACGACGTACTCCGGAACTCGGAACTCTAAGACGAAGTCAGACGAAAGTCTTCACAAAAGTTCCTTAATTTTTCTCTACAAGGACTTATGTACGCTTTGCCGGTCCACTGCGCATTCTTATAAACAAACTTATCCCCCTACAAGGCGCGAAACCTTCCTTCCTTAAGAGTGGGAGCTCATACATTGTTTCAATGAATTTAATTATTTTATCATCTTTTTATTATTACCTTATTATTACCTTTGCGGTTCGCAACATCTTGTTGTAGCCCCCTGTATTAATTCCTTTTCTATTATTAATGTTGTAATGTTGTAATGTGTAATTGTTTTCTTTTGTATTGTTTCAAAATGGATAGTGTTAAGTTATGTCTTTAGATATCACCAGTTCTTGGTATTCCTCTATTAAAATTGTTGACGCGTAAGTTGGCGTAATGAAAGACGCTGGGAATGTCACCCTTGGTGACACACCCTTGGTGACCGTTTGAATAGAACTTGCGTAGGTGTATCTAAAGGCATAAATATACCAAACGCGTAGATAAGAGGATTCGTCTCGTTTTGTCTCGTGAGCGCAACACCTTCTCCACATAAAGTACTCTGTTCCGTCGTCCGATTACTAATTAATAAAGTAGTTTTAAGTCAAATGAGAGTATTAATTGGACGCCCAATCCCAAGAACCCATTAAGTGTCCAGCGGGGCACAACAATTTGGTGACAGCGGTCGGATAAAAGAAGAAAGTGTTGGAAGAAATATAAAGTTATAGAAGATATAAAAGAAGAAAGTGTTGGAAGAAATATAAAGTTATAGAAGATATAAAAGAAGAAAGTGTTGGAAGAAATATAAAGTTATAGAAGATATAAAAGAGGAAAGTGTTGGAAGAAATATAAAGTTATAGAAGATATAAAAGAAGAAAGTGTTGGAAGAAATATAAAGTTATAGAAGATATAAAAGAAGAAAGTGTTGGAAGAAATATAAAGTTATAGAAGATCTAAAAGAAGAAAGTGTTGAAAGGAATATAAAGTTATAGAAGATTAAGGAAAAAAAAAAAAAAACGTTGTAAGGAGTATAAAGTTATAGAAGATAGCGGGATTGGAGTGGACGGAGTCGAGAACAACGAAGAAAAGATAACTGGAAGAAATTATCCTGATTATTGGTAACCTGAGAAGAGGATACCGGATCGAGGTCGCTGTTCAGCCATAGTGGTGCCTAGCCGACTCAACGCGAGGGCGAGGTTGCTGTCCAGGTGAAAATTGCCAAGACCGGGTTGTCACATCGTTGGTTACGCTGTTATAGAATCCTGTATCGAGTGTCAGGAAAAAGGTCAGAGTTTTCTTTCTTTTTATTATTTCGTCTTTGTAAAATAAATAAAAATGCCTCAGGATAAGACAGAAATTGTAGATCAGGTTAGTGAAGAAAATTGTTACTTAAAATTAGAAACGGCTGTAGGGCTAGTAGGTGAATTTGATGGGTCTGATAGGGAATTGCTAAGTTGTTTTCTGGAGTCATGTGATTTAGCATTAAATTCAGTGAATCCGCGGTCCAAAACCTTGTATAACGTAATACTAAAAACTAAAATTAAAGGCAGAGCTAGGAACGCGATTAGATATAGAAGTTTTGAAAATTGGCAAAGTTTACGTGAATTTCTTGAGGATATTTACTTAGAAAGGAGATCAAATGCAAATTTACAACTTGAATTAAATTCTTGTAGGCAGGGCCGTAACGAAAGAGTAGCCGAGTATTCACAAAAAATCGAAAAATTATTGACCGGGTTAGTAGCAAGTTCAGTCGAGGGTAAAAACAATGCAATTGCTGCGGAAATCGTTTCTTTGTTGAAACAACAAGCATTAAATGTTTTTGTTGAAGGGTTACAACAACCTTTAAAAATGATTATAAAATCTAGGAATATAACAACGTTAGAACAAGCTATTGATTTGGCATTGGTGGAAGAACGCGCTTTAATAAATGATAGAGAAGCAGTCAATTTTTTTTCCAATAAATTCGGTGCGAGACCTAAATCTAATTATATGAGTTCGAATCAAAGCAGCCAGAATTTTTCTAGACCTAAATTTCATCAAAATTTTCATAAAAATTTTCAATCAAATTATTCTGGTAATTCTAGAGAGCAAAATTGGCATTACGGTTCTGGCGATAGGAAACATAATACTCCGGTACACGAGCGATATAATACCTCTGTGCGTGAGCGTACAAATGTGTTTAATGTTCATTCATCTCAAACAGGGACTCGTAGTTTTTCTAATTATAGTAGAGGTCAGGATAAGGAAAAATTTGGTACAAATCAACAATATCGCCCTATAAAATGTTTTTTGTGTGATAAGTTAGGACATAAGGTTCAGGATTGTCCTCAAAAACAAATGGTTCAAAATTATCAAGGTAGCTCGAACGCAAGGTCATTTGAACAAAAACCAAGTAGTTCGCGCGGTTCAACAGGTCCATCTGCTCATATAACTTCTATGCAGAAAGGTGTACTTAGGAAGCAGGATAAATTTATCAATAATAATTGTAAGATTGAGTCGCAACATGTTTATAAAGGAATGATAGAAGAAAGACTTAAACACGTTAACCCTGAACTTAGAGGTCATATCACGAGGGTAATTAATGAGGTTGAAGATAAAAAACTGTACGTTATCGTTTCATTAAGTACAGGTATAAAGGTAAAATTATTGATTGATAGTGGGTCAGATATTAGTTTGATTAAAAATACTAAAATTGGTAATAGAAAGATTAATCGGGATCAAAGGGTACAATACAAAGGTTTAATGGGAGATTACCGTCTTACTAAAGGTACTTGTAGTTTAGAAATGGACGATATTCAGGTTAAATTTCATGTTATGGATGAGACTTCATCTACGTTCTTGGACGCTGATGGTCTCATAGGAATTGATTTATTGGGAATTTTAAAAGCTAAAGTAGATTTCTTAAATGATAAAATAGAGTTTGATGACAGTGATGATAATAATTGCGCTGAGAGTAAAAAGATGTATATTGATATTAACATGGGTAAGAATAACAATCCTAAGTTGTTGGTTGATACTGGGTCAGATCTTAGTATGATTAGAGAGGGTTGTGTTAATGACAAAATGTATGTAGACAACACGGAAGTTGCCAATTGTAAGGGTATAACTGAAGAAATAAAAGAAACCTTAGGTACTTGTTTATTAAACATTAAGGGTAACAATTGCAAATTCAGTATGGTGCATAATGAATTATTTTTGGATTGTGATGGAATCATAGGAGTTGATATTTTAAGACAGTTATGCGCACAAATTGATTTTTCAGAAAATACTATGTCAATAAAAGGTGTTAACAGGAAAATAAAAATACCTCCTCGATCAATTGTTATAATTAACGCTAATATTGAAAATTATGAAGGTCAGCAAATAGGAATCAGTGAAAGAAAAATTTTAGCTAATGGAGTAATAATAGGAAATTGTTTAACATACGTAAAAAACGGGAAATGCGTAACAAATGTAATTAACTTAACAGAGGAAGAACAGGTTATAGAGACACCAACGGTAGTTTTAAATGAAATCGATGTTGATTACTTACAATTAATTTCAATAAATAATGATACGTTGGTATCAAAGGTTGTCAATAAGTCTAATGGTAAAAAGGGAAGATTAGAAGCGATATTAGGAGCTTTAAAACTGGAACATTTAAATTCCGAGGAAAAAGAATCAATACTTGAAATATGTGCGAATTTTAGCGATTTGTTTTATTTAAAGGACGATAAATTGTCATGTACCGATGCTATTGAACATAGGATCAAAATTAAAGAGAACAAGGTTCAATTTTTGTAAGGCCATACCGTATTCCCCATGCCCATAAGGAAATTATTAAGGAACAAATAAGGGAAATGTTAGATCACGGGTTAATTAGGCATAGTAAAAGTGCGTGGAACGCACCGCTGCTAGTTGTTCCCAAAAAAATTGATGGAAGTGGACAACAGAAATGGAGAATTGTGGTTGATTTTAGGAAGTTAAATGATATTACTGAAGGTGACTGTTTTCCTTTGCCGCATATAGATGAGATATTCGATAGGTTAGGAAGGTCTAGGTATTTTAGTACACTTGATTTAGCATCAGGTTTTCATCAGATACCATTAGCTGAGGAAGATAAAGCAAAAACTGCTTTTTCTACAGATTTCGGTCATTTTGAGTATAATAGAATGCCAATGGGGTTACGAGGCGCGCCGTTTTGTTTTCAAAGATTAATGGCTTTTGTTTTATCAGGTTTACAAGGATTAGAATGTTTCGTGTTTTTAGACGATGTCGTAATATTTGGTAGTACTTTAGACGAGCATAATAAATGGTTGGAAAACGTATTTAAGACTTTTAGAAGTGCAAATTTAAAGATTCAACCCGACAAATGTTCATTTTTGAGGAAGGAAGTTGTTTATTTAGGACATGTGCTTAGTTCGGATGGTATTAAACCAGACGATAGTAAAGTAATTGCAGTTAAATCATTTCCAAGACCAAAAAGTAAGAAGGATATTCAAAGATTCATTGGATTAGCTTCGTACTATAGGAAATTTATACCAAATTTCTCCAAAATTGCCCAACCAATAAATGAAATATTGAAAAAGTGTAACGAATTCGTTTGGACTGATAGGTGCGAAGATGCTTTTAATCAATTGAAAGATTTATTAACTAGTAGCTTAGTTTTGGCATATCCAGACTTTTCGAAAGAATTTATATTGACCACTGACGCTTCAAATAAGGCCATTGGAGCAGTTCTCTCTCAAGGCATTATTGGTAAAGATAAGCCTATTGCGTACGCAAGTAGAACATTAAATCGAGCCGAACAAAACTATTCAGTGATCGAAAAAGTGTTGTTAGGAATTATTTGGGGAGTAAAAAATTTTAGACAATATCTGTATGGGAATAAATTCAAGATATACACCGATCATAGGCCATTAACCTACATTTTTAATATTAAAAATCCAACATCTAGACTAATGAGGTGGAGATTAGAGCTGGAAGAATATGATTATGAAGTTTTACATAAACCGGGTAAACAAAATTGTAACGCCGATGCTTTGAGTAGGGTATATTTTACAAATTCTGATTTAGATTACAAAGAATTTTTCGAATATATTAAAACCCATTTGATTGTTAACGAGAAAGTTGAAGAAACGGAGGGTGATTTATTTTCAGTAGGCAAAGATTACGGTTTAGCTCACTGTGTTTCCAAAGATTTTGCTATGGCTAGAGGTATTGCTACTCAATTTAAAGAAAGATTTCGTAGCGTTGAAGAACTTAAAAAGCAAAATAAAAATTTGTATGAAGTTGCTTATTTAAAAAGGGACAAGCAGTTCATATTTTACTTGATAACAAAAGAATATTATTTCGATAAACCAACTCATGAGGGCATGTACAAGACTCTAATTAACTTAAAGAATTTATTGTTAGAATTAGGTGTAACAAAACTGGCAATACCAAAAATAGGCGGAGGTTTAGATAAATTGAAATGGGAAATAACTCGACTAATGATTAGACATATATTTAAAAATTCAGGTATAAGCATAAAAGTGTTCCATCAACATGCCGTTACAATAACAGATGAGGAACAAAAGATAAAATTATTAAGGGAGTATCATGAAACCCCGGCAGGTGGACATCAGGGAGTGAAAAGAACTCTGAAACGATTACGATTAAAATATAAATGGGAAAATATGAAAACTGATATTAAAAACTTTATTAGGAAATGTGATAGTTGCCAACGAAACAAATTACTGAAACCAAACGTTAAAGCCCCAATGGAAATTACTGATACATCGCAGAATCCTTTTGATTTATGTTTCTTAGATATTGTAGGACCGTTACCTTTAACCGAAAACGGGAACAAATATTTGCTCACTTTTCAGGATGATCTATCAAAATATTCGGAAGCAGTACCACTTACCAATCAGGAAGCTAAAACCATTGCTAAAGCATTTGTGGAAAATATAATTTGTAAACATTCAATTCCCAAAAAAGTTTTAACCGATCAAGGTACTAATTTTACGTCAGAAATATTTAAAAACGTTTGCAAATTGCTGAAAATAAAGAAATTACAGTCTACTGCGTTTCATCCCCAAACTAATGGCGCTTTAGAAAGATCCCATAGAACACTTAAAGAATATTTAAGACATTTTATCAATAATAGGTTAACCAATTGGGATGAATATATTTGTTATGCGATGTTTACTTACAATACTACACCCCATAGTACAACGGGATATACGCCATTTGAAATATTATATGGTCGAATACCGGAAATTCCTAATTCTGTGGAGAGTAATCCTCCTGATATTGTGTACACCTATGATGATTTGGTTACGGATATAAAACTAAAGTTTCAAAATACAAGGAAAATTGCCCGGGAAAACATTAATCGCAGTAAGGATATAATAATGTTGATTATACTATCGAAAGTAAAAAGCAAAGGTTAACCGTTCATTGTAACCGATTAAAACCGTACCACGAATAAAAGAGAAAAAAATGTGTTTTTTTTGTGCTGTAGTTCATAAGCAAATTTCTGTTTAAAATTTTGGCTATATAATAAAGTGAATAATATCTATTTACAGATCATGAAGGAAATGGTCTCAATAATTGTCCTCCTTGGGATAACAATAGGGAAAATAAACGCAGAAAATGGTTTTATATATGATATCACTAGGTTCGAAAATACGCCTGGTATTCATTACGATGAAATAGGGTACATTAGTCTTTATAATGATTATTGGAAGGTAATTACTTATTATAATCTCACGCATTATCATGAGTTAATTGATAATCTTATAAAATATTATAAGCGTACCGTCGTAATATGTGAATCTCCGGAAATCATTACAAATTTTCATTTGAAATTGCCAAGATGCCAAGAATTTATTAAAGTTAACAGGGCTTTATTAGAAAGAGTATTAACAGAGAAAGATGTAATAGAACAACTGATAGGTCATAACTCACCAAAACTAAGAATGAAACGAGGTCTCATAAATTTTGTTGGAAATGCTTTTAAATTCCTCTTCGGAACAATGGACGAAAAAGACGCTGAGTATTATAGTCAAAAGATTAAAGAAGTTACTGATAATGAGTCTGAGGTTACTAAATTAATTAAAGAACAAATAAGCGTTGTCAAGAATACTATTACAAATTTTAATAATACTATAGGAACATTAAGTTATAATGAAGAACAATTATCCCGAAATTTAGATAAGGTTGCCCATGTATTAACTGAAGATGATAGGAGAATAAATATTATGGAATTAAAAATGGAATTAGAACAACATTTCGGTATATTTCAAGCCATGGTAAATCAGTATAGATTAGAAACGTCAAATTTAATTGATGCCATTCTTTTAGCAAAGCAAGGAACTATACATCCTATAATAATAACACCTGCAAAATTAGTGTTAGAACTTTCAAAAAACATTATTCATGTACCTTCAGAATTAAGGTTTCCGTTCGAACTATCTACCGAAAACGCGAATCTGCTGTTCAAGTTACTAAAAGTAAATATATTTTATCAAGATAGCAATTTAATCTATATTCTCGAAATTCCCTTATGTAGCAATGATCACTATAATTTGTTTAGCTTAAATCCCTTACCTATACCTTATAAGAATGATCAACACGTTTTTATTCAACCAAGCTCAAAATTTTTGGCTATTACTAGTAATAAACAAAATTATTTTCCTGTAACAAAAGACGAATTAAATGAATGCACTAAAATTGTTAATGAAAATTATATTTGTCCGCAAGTTAAACCTATTCTTGTTAGCAATTTACACGGGTCATGTGAGGTTAAGTTATATCAGGGCTTTAATCAAATTCCGGATAACTGTGACAAAAGAATTGTCGTATTAGAAAATAGCGTTTGGACGCAGTTGTATGCTCAAAACACATGGTTATTTTTAGCTCCGGTTAAAGAAACTGCTACTATTATTTGTAAAGATGAGGCAAAGCCAATAGATGTGCAAATTATTGGTGCTGGAAGTATTTATGTAAAAAGAAATTGCAAAGTTTATGTAGGCACAGTAATTTTGTCAAGCAAAAACACTTATGCTTCTTATATTTATACTCAATACATACCCCCAGTAAATTTTGATTTTGACTGTTGTGATATATTTGAAAACGGAAAAATTAATGTTACGGAATTACATTTAGAAACGAAGTTGAAGGTAGTAAACTTAGATGATTTAAAGGTGGCAAGTTTTAAATTGGTTGAATTATCAAAATTGTCAGATGACATAGAAAAACAATTAAAGAACTCAAAAAGTACTAATTATACTAATTACCTAATTTACTTTATAACTACAGTTATGGTTATAATCGTAGGTTATTGTTGTAAAAGATGTCTTACTAAGCGTTGCTGTAAAAGTTTAACTAGAACATGCTGTACTCCCGGTATCTGCTTTACTGTTAATAACACTATTCGAGATCCACATGACACCCGAAATCAATCAATAGAGTTATCAGAAACCGCATCTTTGTCGGATTTACCTACTAGTTCCGATAAAACGGTAGACTCTAGACCCGCCAATCGTACTATTTGTGCCCGTTCGTCGCTTAGATCTTAAGAAAATTTTGTATTTTATCAATAAAAAATTTTTTTCTTTTTTAGGGGTAGGTGTTGTAGCCCCCTGTATTAATTCCTTTTCTATTATTAATGTTGTAATGTTGTAATGTGTAATTGTTTTCTTTTGTATTGTTTCAAAATGGATAGTGTTAAGTTATGTCTTTAGATATCACCAGTTCTTGGTATTCCTCTATTAAAATTGTTGACGCGTAAGTTGGCGTAATGAAAGACGCTGGGAATGTCACCCTTGGTGTGACCGTTTGAATAGAACTTGCGTAGGTGTATCTAAAGGCATAAATATACCAAACGCGTAGATAAGAGGATTCGTCTCGTTTCGTCTCGTGAGCGCAACACCTTCTCCACATAAAGTACTCTGTTCCGTCGTCCGATTACTAATTAATAAAGTAGTTTTAAGTCAAATGAGAGTATTAATTGGACGCCCAATCCCAAGAACCCATTAAGTGTCCAGCGGGGCACAACAATCTCTTTACAAGTTTTCTTCAGAGCAAAATAAATCGTTAAAATTCATTTCTGTACTAGCTGTTGTCCTGAACGAGTCCTCTGTGTTTTCCATTGTTGTTGTGGTAGTAACGATTATAGTTAGTGTTTTTTTTTTGGTCTTACAATTGAAGGGTGGAGTGCAAGAAGTACCTAAGTAGCATTTTTATAAAATCTGCCTAATCGCGACATCTGGGTTTATCAAACATGATAAACCTAGATTTTAAACCTAGGCAGTTTTTATAAAAATACTACTTAGGTACTTCTTGCACTCGACCCTTCAATTAGTAGTATTCGTAGTTATTTTTTCATTTTACATATTTTTTTAATTACTTTTTGTTAGATAAGGTCCTTTTTAGCTTTTATTACATTACTTACATTAACATTTTTTTTTTCATAAGTTCTAGTGGTAGTTGTTTTGATTAGGATTAATTATTTTTAGTGTTATTGTTAAATATTGGTAAGTAGTTGTATATTCTTATAGTATTTTTAGAAATTTTAAGTAGTTACCTATTCCTAAAAATGTCCAATACCCCGACAGCTAAAAGATATATGAGTGAAGACGAAAAAAGGTTATTACAAGAATTGGTTAAACAATTTTATGACCAAATTGAAAACAAAAAAAAAAGGGATTCTGTCAGTCGAGTCGAACGCTTAAAAGCTTGGACGTTGTTAACCAAACAGTTTAATTCTGTTTCAAAGAGTGAACCTGTAAGTACTGTTACTTATTACTATGGTAAAGCATGTAATTTGTTACTTGTGCTATTTAGAAAATTGTGGAACAGCTAAAAAAGGCTTGGGACAATTTAAAAAATAAAAGAAAAAAGCAACTTGCTATGGAAAAGCGGCAAAGGATGCAAACAGGTGGTGGACCATATAATTCTCCATCTGAAGAGCAGATAGATCAAATATTAGACAATGTAGATGTTGAAATTGAAAATGCCATTGACAATGATACAATTGCACTTGCTGCTGCTGCCGGAAACAGTAGCTCTCTTTTAGGGGTATCATTGTTGTATTAAGAAATTTCAATGACCTGCCCTTTAAAACCATTCATACGAAATACATAAACAAAAGTAAACAAGAACCGGGCTGTGCTTAAAGTGCGACCGACCGATGCATCAGCCAAAAAACCAAGCCCCGACGAAGAGCGCTCTCTTAGAGCAGGTAAACGCAGTTGAACAAAAAATTTCGGCTAGCAACTCCTTTCCCGACGTCTCTGAATACGGGCCTTATTCACCACGATGGTTGTGGATGACGATTCGTTGACACCTGTCGAAAAATTTCAGCATTTAAAAATTAGTTTAGAAAACCAACCAGCACAATTAATTAAACATTTATCTATTACACACGATAATTTTGCAATCGCGTGGGATATTTTGAACGACCGTTATGAAAATCCTCGAATTCTTATCGATACTCATTTAACTACTCTTCTTGCCGCAAAACCAATTAAAAATGAGTCTTCTGCAGATCTCAATAATTTCATAACCGAAATTAAAGAGTCTCTTGGCGCCTTACAAACTCTTGGTCGCCCGGTGGATCAGTGGGATGACCTTCTCATTTATATTCTCACCCAAAAACTTGATGTAGACTCTATAAAAGAATGGGAAAAATCCATTAGTGATTGTCGATCACCTCCAAAATTTAGTGAATTCATTAAATTTCTTACCGATCGAGTATTCGAGCTTGAAGCAATCGAAAAAAAGATCGATGAAAAGAAAAGGTTATCAATTTGTTCCGGAACCGTATCGAAATTCAAAGGATTCAAGGCTCACGGTGCTTCCATCACAGAGCTTCAATGCCCTCTCTGTCGTGGCGAACACTACTTAATGCGGTGCAAACCTTTCTATCTAAAACTCCTAAACAACGTAGCGAGTACGTAATTCAACAAAAGCGTTGTTTTAATTGTCTTGGACAACATTTTTTGAACGAATGTCGCGTAAATTCGCGATGTCATAAGTGTTCCAAGCGTCACCATACGTGTCTACACGATTATCCACCTGAAAAACTGAATAAACCTAATTCAAGTGCAAAAGACAATAATTACGACAATCTAAACTTACCGGGTCCATCGACCAGTCATCAAGTTCATTCTTTGCATATAAACTCTTCAGTTTTACTGGCAACAGCCTTAGTTCGAGTTCGGTCCGTACGCGGTGACTATTTCGTTGTGCGCGCCTTGATAGACCAAGGTTCGGAGGTTTCCTTTGGTAGCGAATCTTTAATTCAACGTTTATCCTTACCTCGTCGTAGAGTTAGCGTGCCGATCAACGGCGTGGGATCCACCCAAACGTGTATTTCGAATGGTTTCGCTACAATCGATTTGGTGTCCCGTTACAATAACGTTTTAATTAATGAAGAAATATTAATTCTACCTAAATTGACGTCTTATGTACCAAAAAAGCATTCTAATTTACTACCTGAGGAGATTAAAGCTCTTCAATTGGCTGATCCGGAATACAACTTTAACCGGAAAATAGACTTAATCCTCGGAGTTAAAGTCTATTCAAAAATAATTGGCAATAATATTCGTAAGTTCAACAAGGGAAATACGGTTGCTCAAGAAACTTTGTTCGGCTGGATTTTATTTGGTTCGGTTTCCCACCCTTCTCCCAGTTCAAATTCGGACAAATACGTTTTTCAGTGTTCAATCGATCATGAATTATTGAATTCTATTCAAAAATTTAGGAAATTGGAAGATGATTCTATTTCAATTAATAAACTTTCTACTGATGAACTGGAATGCGAATACCACTTCAAACAAACTCATTCGAGAGATGATTCGGGGCGTCTACCATTTAAACGGTCTCCATTTGTCCTTGGTAAATCCTACGACAATGCAGTTAAATCTTCTAATCGAATGGAACATCAATTCGCTCAAAATTCAAAGCTGTCAGGTGCTTACCGAGATTTCATGCAGGAATATCTGACCCTTGAGCACATGAAGCCAGTTTCTTTCAATAACAACGAACTTAATTATTATCTGCCACATCATGGTGTTATTCGAGAAACGAGTATTACCACTAAACTTCGCATCGTATTCAATGGGTCTGCTTCAACGTCTTCTGGATTTTCCCTTAACGATTGCCTACATGTTGGTCCCAAACTCCAAAATGAACTCGTTGACGTTCTTCTCCAATGGCGACGTCACCAATTCGTATTCTCTTGTGATTTAGAAAAGATGTATCGTCAAATCAACGTTCATCCACAAGATACTCGCTATCAGCGGATCCTGTGGAGAGATACACCAGATCAACACCTTCAGAGTTACAAATTGAAGACAGTTACTTACGGCTTATCGTGCGCTCCATTTCTCGCAATTCGTTGTCTGCGTCAGTTAGCTGAGGAGCATTCGAAATCACATTTTGTCAGCTCAAACGTACTGCTGAAAGACACTTACGTTGACGATATCTTATCCGGTGCTGAGAGTATTAACGAAGTTCGCCAAATCATAAATGACTTAAATTCTATCCTTACGGCGGGCAGTTTTCACGCGCGCAAATGGATTTCCAATTATCCTTCCGTGATTGAACATTTACCAGCTAGTGATATCTCCACTATCCATACTCTGTGTTTCGATGAAAATGAATCACCTCGTACACTCGGACTTTCTTGGAATAACCAGACTGATCAATTTCTTTTCATGTTCGATAAATTTCATTTAAATGGAAAATTCACCAAAAGGTCTGTTCTGTCATTTATCGCAAAATTATATGATCCTCTAGGACTTCTATCACCGTTCATAATCACTGCAAAAATTTTCATGCAAGAATTATGGGTACGCGGTTTTGAATGGGATGATGAGCTCCCTAATGAACTTTCCGAAAAGTGAGCTATTTTTCAAAATGATTTCCAAAATATTAAAACTATTCGAATACCTCGCTGGCTCGGTCTTGAAAGTCACGTTTTGAATGTACAAATACACGAATTCGCGGACGCGTCCTCAATTGCCTATGGCGCGGTGGTGTACGTGCGGGTCGAAAAGTTTTCGGAAGTGCGAGTGGTACTAATGAGTTCTAAAACGAAAGTAGCTCCGTTAAAAACCGTAACGATACCGCGATTAGAACTGTGCGCGGCCGTAGTTCTAACTCGGCTAACCAAACGGGTTTCGAATTGTTTGAAACTTAATGATATTTCAATTAATTTATGGTCTGATTCATCCGTAGCTTTATCATGGATCTGCAGCCAACCAAGTAAATGGAAAGATTTTGTGCGAAATCGCGTGGTGGAGATTCAAGATTTGCCCGGGGCAAAGTGGCGATTCGTTCCTGGAATTGAAAATCCAGCAGATTTAGCAACCAGAGGTGTGCCAATCAGTCGATTACAATCAGAATCCATTTGGTGGTCCGGACCCTCTTGGCTCTCCGCTTCTCCACATCATTCGCCTTCGCAACCAACCTTAAATGCCGTCGAAGCTAATCGAGAAATCAGGGCAGTTAAAGTTCATCATAACACTTCAAACCAAGGATGGGACCTCAAAAATAACTATTCCTCATTAAACAGGCTTTTTCGTGTCACTTCTTGGTGTTTTCGATTTATTAAAACCAAAAAATCTAATCTTGAATATTTTCCAGATTTCATCACCCCTGATGAAATTGAAAATTCACTCATATTCTGGATCAAGGACATTCAAAATTGTTATTTCAATAGCGAGATTCGCCTACTGCAAGAAAAAAAGACAATTTCAAAAACCAGTCCATTATATCGACTTACGCCATTCCTCGACGGTGACGGTATCCTGAGAATAACTGGACGTCTTCGTTTTTCAACTCTCGATTGGGACGAAAAACACCCAATGATCTTGCCAAAGAACTCCCATTTTACAAATTTGGTTATTGATGCTCATCATCGTCGAACGCTTCATGGGGGAACTCAATTAACGCTTTCCTCGATAAGACGTCGATTTTGGATACTTGGAGGTAGAATTCCGGTCAGATCGTTTATCCATAGATGTGTCATCTGTGCTAGATACCGCATTCAAAATAGTCATCAGCTGATGGGCCAATTACCTCCGTCTCGAGTGATTCCAGCTAGACCATTCCTTCATTCCGGAGTCGACTATGCGGGACCATTCATATTAAAAACTGCCAAAGGAAGAGGATATAAAACGTATAAGTCTTACCTCGTTATTTTTATTTGTCTCGCTACGTCTGCTGTCCACTTGGAGGTGGCAACCGATTATACCACAGAAGGGTTTCTTGCTGCCTACAAGCGTTTCACTGGTCGCCGTGGACTTTGCCAATGCATCCACAGTGACTGTGGTACTAATTTGGTTGGTGCCGATAAAGAGTTACGGGCGCTTATCACCGCAGCTTCAAAGAGTTGGAATCATATTGCTGCCTTACTTGCTAATGATGGCACAAAATGGAAGTTCAACCCACCGTTGGCACCTCACTTTGGAGGAAAATGGGAAGCAGGAATTCGGTCAACCAAAAGTCATTTAAAGAAAGTAATGGGTTCGACCTTACTGACTTATGAGGAATTCGCAACAGTCCTCATTCAAATAGAGGCTGTTCTTAACTCCCGCCCATTAATTCCTCTCTCAGATGATCCCGCTAATTATGAAGCTTTAACACCAGCTCATTTCCTCATTGGATCATCATTAACAGTTGTTCCCGAGCCGTCTCTATTGAATGTGAACATTAATCGCTTGAATCGATACCAATTCCTCCGTCGGCTAGTTGAAGAATTTTGGAAAAAATGGTCAACTTATTATTTACAGACCATACAAAATTCAACAAAATGATTTGACCAGAAGAACTTACCCGGTGTTGGCAGCCTGGTTTTATTAAAAGATGAACGACTTCCACCGGCTAAGTGGATGTTGGCCAGAGTTCTGCAGCTTCACGAAGGGGCTGATGGTAAACCACGCGTCGCTACCATCAAGACTTCGACCTCGACCTTGGTTCGCCCCCTCGTTAAATTGTGCGTTCTTCCTACTGAATAAGTTTCAACTGTTTAATTTAATTTAGTTTCTTGTAATTCAAATTTTCTTTCGCATTTAAATATTTTTAGATTATTGTACTTACTTTTTATTTTTTGCAGTTTAATTTCACTTATATTCACTGGTAACTTTCATACACGTTCAATCTTGTTTAATCTGATTCAGTTCAATTTATGCTCGACATCTGCGCTTGTCATTCAGTTCTTTACTTGAGTTTTAGTTTAGTTTTCTATTTTATCGACTGCAATAGTTCTTTTCGTTGCCACTGTCTGGCAAGGCGGGCGGAATGTTTAAAGTTTAGTTAAATTTATTATTATTATTTTCGTGAGAAATTTATTATTTTATTGTATTTTAATTTTAATCTTTCACATTTATATGCGTACACGTTTTGCTTTTTTTTTTAACCAGTTTTGTTATATTTAACGTGTTTACAATAAACTTGAGTTGTCATTGTTGAATTGAACTGCGTGTTATTCATTTCGTACCTTCGTTCACAAAGTTTATTCATTTTCTTTAAACTTAAACAATTTACATTCTACAAAAATCAACAGGCACTTTTTTGAGTAGAATACACTGACGTTGAAAAATTTTAAATACACTTGATAATTTTTGAGATATAACACAAAGTTGTATTTTTTTAAATACAAACCATACTTTATTATGGTGCTGTTGAAAAGAGAATATTTTTAGCTTTCCAATGATGTATCGCACGTATGGTGTAGTTGTGAAAAATAAGCGTTATTTTTCAATTCAAAGTTTAAAAAAAAAAAAAAAAAAATTATCATAGTAGGCGGATAACAACTGCCTACTTAGTTACCATAGCAACGTGTGTTATTTCACTAATTATCTTAAAAATGTATAGAAATAAAATGTAGAATATATCTTTTAATTAAAGTAACAACATTGATTCACGATGTATTTTTACTAATAACGAACAATAAAAATAAACATTAAACAAAAATTTAAATATTAACATAAATTGCAATAAATTAGGTTATGATAAGGTTTTTCATTGGGAATGATGCCTTTCATTTTAACTTGGATAACGCAGTTATGTTCGGAGCAGATCTTTTAATTGTTCACCATGGCTTTGTTTACACTGAGTCGTTTCAATTGTTCAGTCTGACCAATTTGCATCTGAATGATATTGGTATTGAAACCACATTCAAAATTCTAGACGTCGTTGACAATCACCTCCTGAAAGCTGTTGGCGTTTTCTTATTAAATAAGGTTTAAATTTATTTTGCTTTAATATGGTCGTCTAGAAATTTTCAAGTCCGCTTCAATTTGGCGACTGGATACCGATGGATTTGCAATAATGCGTCCAATGAGATCAATAGCGATGTTTTCAGCATTTTGAATGTTGTATTTTTTGATCTTGTTTTCTTAAAACATCCATAATTTATGAGATTTTTCTTCAATCAATTAAAAGCAGCCTTAAGCGATTGCCTTCGTTTTGGGTAGCAGTTGAAATATGTGCACATGCGGCATCAACATTATTATTATTGAGAATAAAACATTCCAACGTCATATTTCTCAAAATTGCTGAATTCCATTTTAGTGCTTTACTTTTTTACTTTATTACAGTTAAACAATAAAAACACGAGCACTCTATCACGATTTTTGCATTAACTATTTTTGTTACAGGAGAAGTAAACACACGTTGCTATGGTAACTAAGTAGGCAGTTGTTATCCGCCTACTATGATCAATTTTTTTTTGAAAAAATTCTTTGAATTAAAAATAACGCTGATTTTTCACAATTACACCATACGTGCGATACATCATTGGAAAGCTAAAAATATTCTCTTTTCAATAACACCATAATAAGATATGGTTTGTATTTAAAAAAATACAACTTTGTGTTATATCTCAAAAATTATCAAGTATATTTAAAATTTTTCAACGTCAGTGTATTCTACTCAAAAAAGTGCCTGAAGAACGTATCAACCGATTTTCTCTAATTTCAAAAATAAACGAAATACGTGCATTTTTCGAAAACCTCAAAATTTGACTTTTTGACTATAACTCAAAAACAAAAGAAGATGGAGGGTTGGTGTTTGCGCCATTGAGTTTTTCTCGAAAAAAGAGACCAAGACGTGGTACCTACTTTTTTTGTATCTCTTATAGTTTCTGAGATAGCCTATAATAACACCCAAATTTGCCCACCCTGTACATATACTCATAATTTTTGGAGACCGGATATCAATTTCAATGCCATATGTCAATAAATTCAATAAAATACCTTTCTCCTACGGTTTTTTGACAACTTATGACAGCTTTCAATATTTTCCATGACACGCCTATGAGATATGATTAACAGTATTGTATTTATACCAACCTTAAAAATTAATCTATAACGCGCCAAATTCAAACGACCTACAATCATTTCTGAACGCATGGTATCTCATCATATCTCATAGGCGTGTCATGGAAAACATTGAAAGCTGTCATAAGTTACATATCAAAAAACCGTAAGAGAAAGGTGTTTTATTGAATTTATTGACATATGCCATTGCAATTGATATTCGATCTCTAATAATTATGAGTATAATTATTAACCTTTAACTGGTGACGTATGGGTCTCTGGGACCCGTGATTTTTGATTTTGGTTGCCAGTTTTTTTGTAGGCTATTGCTGTTTATTTAATACCGCCCTTGTTAATAGTAATAAAATGAGCAGAATCCACTTTTCTAATTAAGTAAGGTATGAAGTGAACCATAAAACGGCAAACTAAAAGAAAAATTAAAGAAAAATATACCAAAGGCTCTTAAAAAGACTTGGGTCCCTAGGACCCAACGTCACCACGGTTCGTCCCTTCACATGCACGTCACCAGTTAAAGGTTAAATTATATTTATTAAAAGATAATATGTACATATTATGTATACTCTTTTCGCGGAAAGATGTCTCATGCGTCATTAATTAATTATGTTATCCTAGACTACTATTTTCGGTTTTCGTCTCTTTCTGCCATATATGATTAAATAAGGAAAAGATTATTTGACATATGTCGAGAAAACGCTGACAAGTAATGACGCATGAGACATCTTTCCGCGAAAAGTGTATACATATACACTTAATACTGAAAAGGATACATCATGAATAAGTCCGGCTACGCCACTGATATGCAAGATACGACGTAGGTAATTCACAGGTAACAATATTGACCATCAAAAATCACTAAATTACGATCGCGCCAAATTCAAACGACCTATAATCATTTCTGAACGCACAGTAATTAAATTGTCATTTTTAATGTTTAAATGTCATTTTTAATAATAATAAGATTTTAATTGTCAAGTTGACGTTTAAGCTATCATTTTTGACGTTTAAAACCTTAGTTTTCAAGTTTAACCATTAGAGTCCCAAGCAGCGCGATCGCACAGTTCTGATTTTATGTCGAGAAAACCCAGCAAACGTATATGAAAGCGCGACCGCGCTGCTTGGGATTCTTCGACAGTGTTCTTTCAATACCGTCTAGAACTCAAACGGTTAAGTTCAGGGCCGGATCCAATAAGTGCGGGGCCCGATTACATTTTTTTCGCGGGGCCCCACAAAATTTAAATAAAAATGTTGATTTGGCTGTTTACATGTGGAAATAATATAAACTTTAAACATTGAATATTTCTAAAGAAAAAAGTAATGGGACACAATCGACGTCTAAAAAAAAGGTCATGATACACAACTCAACATTTTTCTATATTGTAAAATGTTCACTTCATGGAGCTTTATAAAATCGAACACTACATAATGCGGGCCCCAATTTTAAAATGCGTGGCCTCTTCAAGCGCGGGCCTGATTGGGCGCAATCGCTCCAGTCGCCTCATATCCGGTAAAACATAGACTTTTAGGTTTTATTTAGCCTAAAAATCATTTCTTAGTTCCCATAAATCAAGTTGCTAGGATTTTTTAAAGTTAAAGGTGCTTTGTCAATCACCCGACTGCAGCGACGATCGTCGCACGGCTCTGGCGATTTTGCGTCAGCCACTCTTTTAAATTGAATTATATGGATACGTGGATGGATATATGGATAATCCGAAAGAGAAAAAACCGAAGGCGACTGTTGTCGCACAATTGACACTTTATAAGGCGACTGTAGAAGCGCTAGAGGAGTCACGAATCTGCAGCCGCGCGACCATCGCCGCTGCAGTCGCATGATTGACCATGCACCTTAACCGAATTTTTCAAATCAACTTTTAATCGTAACAGGAAATTCTCTACTTAACAAGGTAAGTAATCTTAAGAAAAAAATCCTTATTTGTTGTGATAATATTATGAATAAAATCCTTTATAAATAGTGTGTTTTAATACGTAATCTAAACCATTTCCTCATTTTATAAGTATTTCACACACATATTACACCTTTTCGTTCTTATCTCATCATTCAACACGAAGAGTTTTTAAGTGTCACTTAACTTATGGGTTTTTAGTTAAAGTAGAAGACGTTTTTTTTTTTTTGATTTTGGTAGAAAAGAGGGTTCTCCAACTCAATATCCGGCTCATCAAACTCTGGTTACCGTTAATATCCTTGAAGCTGGTGTTATCACAGCTTTTTTAATTGTATACGTCGCTTTATTACTATTTATACCAGGAAAAAAAGTTGCAACCGTAAGTAAAATAAACATTTTTATTAACCAAAAAAGTTTTATCATCTCTTAATTTTTATTTTTAGAGTTTTAGCATATTTATTAGGATAACCATTTCTTTACTAATCGGTTTATTAATTATTTGTAAGTAAATTATAATAATCTAAAAGGTTTTTCCTTATTTAAGTTATCGTTTTCTTGAAAAACAGGTTTAAAAATTAATTTAAAGACCAACTTAATTTTTAATTAAAAAAAAATAAGTTTACTGTGGCGTCAAACAATATGGAATGAAGATGAATAAGAATAAAACAAAAGTCATGGTAATGTGGAAGAAGATGAAATGAAAATACAGCTCGGAATTATGATCATAGAACAAATAAACCATTATAAATAGCTAGGAGCAGAAATAGAATGTCTTGGCAAACACGAAAAAGGAATAAATACCAGGATAGAGAAGACATTGAGGCTTACTTACGACATGAAGAATCTGTTCATTATCAAGGGGGAAAATAACAAAGAAAACGAAGATAAATACATACAAAGTAATCTATCTATAGACCAATACTTACCCTTGGGTATGAGACTCAAGTACTTTCAAATGGTTAAAAGAAAAAAAAATACTAGCATTTGAAATCAATTATCTTAGAAGGGTAAAGATTGGGGGATTAAGAAAGATAAACTTAGAAACATTGAGATAAAGAAAGATCTTCATATCGAATCACTAAACGATTTTATTGAAAAAGGACAATACGCCGCATTAGTGTGACGTCAAATGTTGTGAAGGTCATGGAATTGAATCCAAACAAACTTTTTCTACATAGATTCAGTCCATAAGCGGCGAGAAAATAATTTTTTTAGAGTACTTAGAGACATATTTAAGGTATGAAAAGTTGGCAGTATAGTACAAAATACCGTGTTCTACATCTAAACCAAAAATGGGAAGTTAAATAAATTTTTTAACGCCGTAAAAGCAGAAATGAGTTCGCGTACACATAACCTCAAAAATCGTATCTGTCAAACATAAGCTTAAAAAGTTCGTAGTTCGGTAATTAATGAGATTTGGGCCACCAAATCTTACAAATGGGATGGTATTATCCTTAGAATACCTTACAGCCCTTCTTTGGTGAAAAACAACACCCTCGGATTATTTTAGATTCAATGCTAGCAACAGGTATAAATTTGATAAAAATATAGGTATTTTGTCATAAAAGAAGGGATTTTCATAGTTTTATGACCTTTATTATTGTACCCTTTGTAGGTAAAACTTAACAACTATGAAATTTGCTGATAAAGAATGTCTTCCCTTTACTGTTTAATACGCACGAGTATTGAACATAGGGTTGCCAGCTCTCCGGGTTTGACCCGGACACTCCGGGTTTTGACATGCGGTCTCCAGGCTCCGGTTCACTATACATTTTCTCCGAGTAAAGACGTATTTAACAAAAGAATAAAGGAAAAGATTTTAACAGAACTAATTTTTTGTTGAAGTTATAAGAAAACAAATATTATTGTTATTTTCATCAAAGTTGTGCTATCTGTTGCATTAAATAAGTACTTTTACGTAGTAATCTGTAATCGAAATAGGAAAAGGATAGGGGAATAACCTATTCGCTTCTTTCCGATGTTCATCGCGTGAACTTGTTTACCGCTACCTGTTATTAATAATAACGATTGTAATCGTAAAATTTCAGTGCAATTTTTTGATGTGTTTTGTGAGTTTTAAAAATGTTTTGTAGTTATTTACAGTTTTGCAATTTGCAATGAGTGAGAACCATAACAAAGAAAATTCGAGTGCATCTACCTCATTTGAATCCTTCCATAAAAATAAAAAGACCAAGTACGCAACGCATTTTTAAGATAGTTGGAGACAAAATCCGCTATACAAAGGTTGATTGGTGAAAATAGATGAGTTTACAGCTAAATGTAATATCTGCATCATAAAATTTACTGTTCAACCTGATGGTGTGTATTATTCTTATATCGGGATGTTAGGGTTTGTTGAAGAAAACAGCATAATCACACTTAACTAAGTCTAGTTTATTCACCCATGTCTTACGTTACAATATATGCGTTTCGACCTTGCCGTTGCGAAGGTAATTAAGTAATTCATTCCTTCCGTATTGCACTCGTTGCTTTTTTATAATGTCTTTTTAATAATTGCTGACAAAAGAGTTCATTTACTTCAACGAGTGCAATACGATGCCATTACACCTTCCCGGTTAAAAAAAGAATAAAATTAACATTACATAGTTTATTTTATTTGATTTATTTATTATTATTGTTACTATTTTTTTTTCTCTTTATTATTATTGTTACTGTTCTAACTATAGTACGGTTTTACCCTGTTCTTATGCACTAAAACATTTTTATTATTTATTTTTACAACTACATTAGGCGCCTGATCACTAATAACTTTAAAGGGTCCCTTATAAATTGGTTCCATTTTATTTTGTCCTTCACTTTTTATTAACATCTTATCGTTAAACTTATAATTAACATTATTTACCTTAACCAGTTAACTGTGGCGCTCCGTTTTGAAAACGCGTACCTATACGAGTTTAGCTGAAAATTTTCATATTTTTTATTTGTTTGTTTTATTTCGACCTGGCCTCAAAATATTCTAAACATCTTGAAATTTGAGAATACGTTTTGATTTTTACAAAAATTCCAATTTAAATAGCCAATATTACTACTTTTTACGAGTTGCACAATTTTGTGTCATGACGAGTATACTCGTCAATCACAGTTAACTGGTTAATATCTATCTTATGTTTTCTAAATTGTTTTGACTTTGCATTTCTTAATCGATACTTTAGCTCGTTCGGGTAATCATCGAAATTATAAATCGGATCTTTACTATTTAAAGTGTTGAGTGGCAAATTACAAGCTTTTCCGAAAACCAATTCATAAGGAGTGTATTTGGTTTCACTATGAACGGTATTATTGAAAGAAAAACACCAAAAAGGTATCCAAGAACTCCACGTATTTGGAAATTTATTAACTTGTATGCGTAAATATGCACCTAAATGTTTGTGTGTATTTTCGAGAGAACCTAAGGTTTCGTGATGATATGCTGTAGAAGGCAATTGTTTTATTCCAAGTATTTTCGCAGAATTTTGAAAGACTTTCGATAAAAATTCAGTACCCTGATCGGTAACAATATAATTTGGCACTCCAAACTTTAAAATAAAATTATTAATCAATGATTTCGCCACCGTTTCAGATTCCTTATTTTTGAGCGGATAAGCTTCCGCGAATTTACTAAGCTCACATTGAAGCGTCAGAATGTACCGATTATCATCATTATCTTGAGTTATCGGACCAACAAGATCCAAATATACTTTGTTAAACGCTGACGACGCAGTTGTTGTAACCGTTAGAGGCTCATATAAACGTTTTGAGTACTTGTGCCTCTGACAGTCATCGCATTTCTTTACAAATTTTTCTACGTCACTTTTTAAATGAACCCAAAAGTAATATTTCTTTATATTTGCGTACATTCTATTTATTCCCGCATGACCTCCAGTGGGAAGTAAATGAAAGTCGTTTAAAATTAACTGTTGGGTCTGTTTGCAGTCTATTCTTTTTGCATTGTCAATTATATTTATTTTAAGATTATATTCTCGAATTCGATTAAATTTATTTGTTAAGCGCGCAATTAAATTTTTATTTTCTTTATTCTTTAATATAAATAATTCTGGAATTCCATATCTTTTACAAATGCTAGCTAAAGATTTCAACTCTGCGTCTAGGGCTAGAGTCGATGAATCTATAATTATGTAAATTATTTGTAAATCTTTATCAAATAAAAGTTTATCTAACTTAATCAATTGATTGTAAATATTTGATATTTCATTTCTCTTTATTGCTCTTAGCTCTACCGAATTCTGAGGTTTTCTTAGCACCTCGACAATGCCAGGATGGCCAATCCTAGAATTATCTTCGGTACCATCGTTACTCTCAGAGTTGGCAACATTTTGAGTTTCCTTTTTTGCTTGTGCTCGTGTTGTTACAAATATACTTTCCGTTAACTGTTTAAGGTCATCTGATTCAATTTTAATTCTAGACAATGCGTCAGCGGGCGCGTTCTGCGTACCCTTCACATAATGTACCTCAAAATTGTACTTTTCAAGAACTAATCTGAATTTTGTTAACCTAGATGACGGGTTATTCATGCCAAACAGGTACACCAAAGGTCTGTGGTCAGTAAAAATTTTGAATTTACGTCCATACAAATACGGTCGAAAATGTTTAACGGACCAAACTATAGCCAGAAGTTCCTTCTCTATTGTAGCGTAATTAATTTCTGCTTTGTTTAAAGCTCTGCTGGCATATGCAACTGGTCTGTCATCTGAATTACAAAGGACAGCTCCAACTGCATATCCAGATGCATCTGTTCTAAGTATAAATTGATTACTAGGAGAAAAATTTGGAAATTGCAAAACTGGTGGTTTTATTAAACTTGATTTTAACTTTTCAAATGCTTCTTGACAGTCGTTATCCCATTTAAAGCTTACAGATTTTCTTGCTAATTTATTTAAAGGAATAACAATTTTTGCAAAGTTGGGAATAAATTTACGATAGTAATTAGCAAAAGCTACGAACCGTTTAGTTTCATCTGCCGATTTTGGGACGGGATAATTTTGTATGACAGTAATTTTACTCGGATCGGGATAAATACCATCTGCCGAAATAAGATGTCCTAAATATAATATTTCTTTTTTCAAAAATTGACACTTTGCTGGATTGAGTTTTAAGTTTACCTTCCGAAGTCTATCAAAGATTTTAATTAAATTTTGATTATGATTTTGTAAGCTGTTTCCAAAAACTATCAAATCATCAAGATAAACAAAGCAAGACTCAAAATTCAATCCCGACATGGCAATAGTCATCGCTCTTGAAAAGGAACTTGGGCTAGTTTTCAACCCCATAGGCAGTCTCGTCATTTGATATTGACCTTTACTGGTTGTAAATGCGGTGTATTTTCTACTTGAAGGTTCTAATTCGACCTGATAGTATCCTTGCGAGAGGTCTAAGTGTGAAAAGTAGAACGCACCAGCTAACGAGTCTAATATATCAGTAATATTTGGCAACGGAAATCTATCATCTTCTATGGTATTATTTAAAAGTCTATAGTCAACTACTACTCTCCATTGTTTATTACCATTTGCATCCGGTTTTTTGGGAACTATTAACAAAGGAGAAGACCAACTAGATTTAGTTTCTTCAATGATTTTATCTGCTAACATTTTATTAATTTGTTTGTCGATGTCTTGTTTTTGACTATGTGGTAAACGGTAAGGACGTGCATAAACGGGCTGTGCACCTTCTTTCAATTTTATATTTTCTTTGATAATGTTTGTTACTGTGACATGATCATTTTCTAACAAAAATATATCTGCATATTTTGCACATATTTTCTGGATTGAATCATTTTCTTCTTTATTTAACTGTTTTGTATTAATTAAATCCAACAACTTATTAACTCGTTCCAACGAAATTTGGTTATGATCGAAATGATATAAATCATAATTGATTCATTTTGAGGTTATGGGCCGAAAATTTCTAATTTTAACAACGGTATCTTTAGTATTTAAAAAACGAACTGGAATCATGTTAGACTTTGGTTTGGCTATAACACCGGCTACAAAAACTCCTTCACAAATTTCATTGGGAAAAATTATACATTCATCTTGATCATTCACAGTGCAGTATTTAATAACTTCACATCTGGGAGGAATGATAGTAAAATTATAATAGTCTGACTCTAAAGGTATATTAACTGTATCAAACGAAAGTGTAAAATTTTGAAAATTTATAATTGCTGAATGTTTTACGAGAAAATCTGTTCCAATAATTCCATCTATTCGGCAATTAAAGTCTTTTAAAACTAAAAATTCATGATTTATTTCGTAATCATTAAACGTAGGTTTCAAAGCAAGGTAAATTGAACCCAGAGATTTTGTAGAACCTGCTATACCATTGATAACTATTTGTTTACTCGTATCAATGCTTTCATTTGACTTTAAAATTTTTGAAAAGATTATGCTTATTTATGCACCAGTATCTATAAGAAAAAATAAATCAGTTGCCCTATACCGCATACGAACATAATTCATACCATTCATATTAAAAGTTACATTGTTTGATGTGTCATTACTCGCGAAAAAACCTTACACCAGAATTTGAATTATTTTCTTCTGATGCAATGTCATTGTCTTGTTCAGTTTCCGCACAATAAGCGTTTTGATTGTACTGTGCATGTCCGCGGTTAATGCTCCGACCCCGATTAGACCGACGTTGACTTTGCATTTGTCCACGATTAAATTGCGCAAATGAATTGCCACGGGTTCGATTATTAAAATTGCCCGAATGCGGAAAATTTTGATTTCGAAAAAATCCTCTGGCATGTTGAAAATTTTGTGAGCCTCTATTGCCATTATGAAAATTATTTCCAAATCCTCTATTAAAAGACCTAGCAATGCCCCTATTTCCGCGTTTTCCACGTTTATCAAGAAAAAACACGTTAGATGAAGAAGGTGTATTCTTCTCTTCATCTTTGGCAGCGTTTATTGCTTCTCTTAATGTTGAGCAATTTCGAGCTTTTATTATTATTCTAATGTCGTGATTTTTAATTCCATTGCAAAAGGAATTAATTGCAATTTTTTCGTTTACCGATCTTAAGGAATTTAATATCGTTTCGTCATCTCCCGCCTGAGCTATAGTAAGATCGCTAAGTCGTCAACCGATCTATCAAGTTGACGGCTTTGGTGAAGTTGATTTGATAAAACAACAGCGGATTTTTGAGTTATGAAATGAGTTCTTAGATCCTTTATAAGGTCTGCTATTGAAATATAATTACTATTTAAGCGGATTTTTGCGTTTTCGGAAAGTCTTGTTTTTAGAATAAAGTTTATTAAACGTGCTTGATCTTCTGCTTTTACCATATCACCGTATAATTTAATGGCATCTATTAACTTTTTGGTGGTATCCTCGTTTCCATCCATCGATGGTAACAAGCTACCCGCGACCTTCAAATCAAACGATTCCGACATTTTTACATTAACATTAGCTAACCTGTTTTCCAAAATAGTGCGTATATCATCTAATAATTCTTCTATTTTCCTAACAGTAAATTTTACTTCCTCAACTACTTTAACATTTGCGACGTCCCGACTAATAACCTGACGTAACTGTTCTAATCTTAAACTAAATGCCTGTACTTGTTCTAAATACCTACTTGAACTTTCCCTATTTGAACGTCTATCCTGATTGTCTTTGTTTCTTTTTACTTTAAATGCAGTTATTTCTCTTAACAACTCATTCAATTGTTCCATAATAATAATAAACTAGCACTTACAACTTATTGGTGATCTCCTGCTCTCACGCTTAAGAGTTCTTGGCTTCGAAATACCTCACGCTGGATCCTCTTGTCCATTTTCTTGTTGCATTTCTTGTTGATGAAGTAGATGGCGATACCAATGATGCATAAGACCACCACGATGATTGACAGTTCGGTAATGCTGAAGCTAACACCTCCAAATGCGCCACCACTGTTTCCGGCTTGGGCGATGACCACCTCTTCTTTTTCTTTAGACTGATTGTAACCCATCTTAACTTGTTATTTTTCTCTGCCCCTTTCTATCTTTTAACACCTGGCTGTATGGTTGTACTTTTTTCTCGGTTACGTAAACTCATCCAATATATCAAAACCTTCCTGATACCAGCATCTTCTGTTCTTCGCCGCTTCAGATCTTAGAATCTTCTTATCTTAGAATCCTCGTATCCTGGCATCTTCTGATCCTGGCAGGATCGCCATGTATTATTCTTATATCGGGATGTTAGGGTTTGTTGAAGAAAACAGCATAATCACACATAACTAAGTCTAGTTTATTCACCCATGTCCTACGTTACAATATATGCGTTTCGACCTTGCCGTTGCGAAGGTAATTAAGTAATTCACTCCTTCCGTATTGCACTCGTTGCTTTTTTATAATGTCTTTTTAATAATTGCTGACAAAAGAGTTCATTTACTTCAACGAGTGCAATACGATGCCATTACAGGTGAAAAATCTTTAAGAACTCATTTAAATAGTAAAGGTCATTCTAAGACCGCTAGCACATTGTCCAAAAATACACTACTTACAGCGTTTTTACCAAAAAAACATTTCGAGGAAGAAAACTATGTAACCATAGTTGAAGTGTCTCAAATTTATCACGCCGTAAATCATCATCATAGTTATTTAAGTACTGATTGCGGCATTAAATTAAATTCTTATGTTTATCGTGATTCTGATTTGGCAAAGAAGGTTCATTGCGGTCGAACAAAAGCGGAAGCAATAATTGCAAATTGTTTGGGCCCTAAAAGTGTTGAGCGTGTATTGGAAGAAATAGGCGCTGGTACGCCCAACTCTATAGCATTTTCAATTATGTGTGATGCCTCAAATAAGAGCAGTCAAAAGCTCTTTCCAATAGCAGTCAGATATTTCAGTCTCGAGAATGGTGTAGTAAACAAACTTTTAGACTTTATTGAAAATGATGATGACTCTTCTTTATCAATTAGTAATAGTATACTGAAAACATTGGAGATATTTTCACTAAAAGCGTCCGATATAAGCGCATACAGTGCGGATAATGCATCTGTAAATTATGGCATTCATAACTCTGTTTACCAAAAATTGAGTGCTGAGAACAAGGGAAATGTAAAGGCTAATTGTAACTGCCACGTTATACATAATGCAGGTAGAAATGCTTGTAAAGTATTATCTTTTGATGTTGAAAATTTAATATTAAAAATTTATGCAGAATTTTCAAATAGTGCTAAAAAAACAGAATCTCTAAAAGAGTGTTTTGATTATTTGGACATTGAATATCAAAAAATGATAAGGCATGTTACAACAAGATGTTGTAACATGCTTTCCCTATATGCGGCTCTTGAACGTTTACTTCGATGTTGGCCAGCAGTTAAAAAATACTTTTTAGAGTTAGGCGAAGAAAATTGTCATAAAAACATATGGAGTTTTTTAGTAGTCAAGAACATGAAGTGGATAATGACTTAAAACCTGATATTTCATTTTCAGAATGTTATGTTTATTTCTTGCATCATTATATGGATATGTTGAACGTGCATATAATGAAACTGGAGAGTAATTATATAACAAGCTTAGAGTTACATAATATAATGTTAGATTTAAAGGAACAAATAGAAAGCCGACTGGAGGATCAATTTTTTGGAACCAAAATATCAATGGCTTTGGGATATATTACACCATCTCAAAAACAAACATTTATAAAAGAAGCTACATTAGTTTACCAAAGAACTTTAAATTACTTAAACCAGTATTATGATTTTGAAAACTCACCTTTTAAATATTTTGTGTTTTAACTGTCGCTGATTGGTCAGATGGGCAGTCTATTCTACACGTCGTAGATATTCTATGGCTTTTTTTTGCTGGAAAATATCTTTAAGTTGTATAGGACGTATGTAAGCTGTATTTAATGAAGTTTTAAAGTAAAAATAATTTTAGGTTATTTTGCATATAAAATAAAGTAAAGGTTTCTACTGATAACGTTTATTTCTTTGTTATATATTTGTATTGTTTACTATGTTTAAAGAATTTTTAAAACACATATAATTGTGTATGTAGTTTTTTCTTGTACAGTAGATGTTTATTTGTTTTATGATTCAACGTTGCTATTCATATACCTAATAATAATAATAAATACATAAAATTAGACACGTACATACGAAAACTTGCTGTTTAGCACGAGCCCAACGTTGATTATCAAAGCTATATTATAATTAGGTTTTAAAAAAATCAATAAAACAAGTAATTTAAAATTTTAGTGTATAATTCAGCGGTACGCATAAATAATCACAACAAACCATAAGTAAGAAATTAATATGCATAAGTATATTTATATGCTATAAAAAATTGTACAGAATTTTATAAATATCGTGGGCTTAGGGTACACTTATGTTGAACCTGTAAGAAAAAATGAAAGTGGTAATCAATAAAGAAGTAAATGCTTCAAATAATCAAATACTACTGTATACACAACTAACTTAAGTGCAATAAAGAATAAATATTAAAAAGAAGTAATTTGTAAATCAACAACGTGCAGTTATTTATTTGTGCGATAATAAGTATGTATATTACATGTAATCCTACTACCTATATTATTCCTACTAGGCCCGTTACTACCAATTTAATGCTATCCAAAGGATAGGCTATCTGTGAGATATAATTTAACCGATAGATAGGAGTGTGCAGGGTACTACCATGTTCATTTATCTAATGAATAAGCTATCTATAGGATAATAACGGAATCTAGGGACATTTTAGGAACTTGTTTTCATATGGTAACACTAAACGGTCAGAAGACCTAATAATTAGGTATTTTCAACGTATCTGTCAAAACCACGTGAAAACAGACGTAAACAATCGTGCTGTGCCGACGTTGATCATTCATCAGTGGTCTATTTAACAGTTATTTTATGCATTGAATTTATCGTGAAAGTAGTGGTGACTATGTTTTCAATATTTGTTGTAAGACTTAGTTCTCAAATCCCATTGCCTGACCTTTATTTTAAGAAGAATCGTGCTGTAACCCCAAAATAAAAATGGAACAGGCAAAACGTCGTAGAAATTTTAATTTTGCAAATTCAGAGATAGAGTTGCTTATACAACATGTTATAAAGCATAAAAATATTCTTGAAAATAACAGAAGCGATGTCGTTAATTGGCAGAAAAACAAAAAGTAGGTACAATGTCATGTAAGAATGATTTAAAAAAAAATTATATGCTTATGTAAATTAATTTAATAGATATGGCTTGAAATAGCATAAGATATGACAGCCAATACGGGAATTGTACGTGAAGCAAAAACACAGAAGGCAAAATATGATCAATTTAAAAAAAGCGTTAGAAAAAAATTTGTGGAAATGAGGCAAGGCCTAATGGGAACTGGTGGAGGGTCCCAAAAAGGGGTTTCCTTAACACCCATAGAGGAAAAAATTAAAGGTAAATTTGTTTTATGATAATTAACTTTACTTATATATCTGTTTTTAGAAACACCAAATAAAGCTATCCATTATGGTTACAATAAACTATCAGAAAAAAGGATAGAATTCACCGAGCTTCTAATAAAGCAAAATAAGGAGGAGCGTGAACACAAGATGAAAATGTTGAAGGAAGTGCATGAGAATTATTTATACTGTTTTGTTTGAAAATAGAAACTTTATTTTTATATTAAATTAATGTTGAAAAATAATTTGTTAATTCATTTTGCCTTTTATTTTCTGGATTCCCCCTTCTTCTGGAAGAAAATTAATGTCTTCTGGTGGAATTTCAACATCAGGGGTTAAAGGTTCATTCATGTTTATACATATGTATAACAGCCGTTGCAATAATAATAGGTTGTATTCTGGAAACAAAGAATTGAACATTAGTTATTTATTTAAAAGATTGCGAGTTAAATAATTTTTATTGTACATACCTTTGTAATGACAACCTTAACTCTAGCTGCAAACATTGAAACCTTCTCTTCCATGTCTTTCTACGACATTTCGTGTCATATGAGCTTCGTTGTAAAGCTGTTGTGCCTCTGTTTGTGGTTCATCAAGAGAAATCTCGTTACAAATTCCACATCAGAGTGAATATTAATGTGATCAATTCTCTGCCTTATAATTCTTTCCCCTCTTATGGGAAATAGGTCGTTTATTTCTTCCAACAGCAGCTCTTTATTACCAACATCTATATTATTGTTTATTCTTGAAATACTGATAAAATGGATATTAAGACAGTTCAAAATTAGTTAACTTTAAATGTGTACTTACTGTTTAAATTATAACGAGATTCTAAACTTTTCAAACTGTCAACACGATATTTGAGGTTAGGTTTCTCACTTATCCCTAAGATAAAAGTTTAACAGCGACCCAATGTACGGGTTAAAATTTATCTCTAAGATAGCGTTAACTACAAGATAAATGGAGTGGTAGGAACCAATTTTTATTATATCTATAGGATAAAGTTATCCACGACTTTAACTGTGACTGGTAGTAACGGGCCTAAGTACTTTAAATATGTAAGATACTAACATAAGATAAATATGAAACAAAATTTTATTCAATTAATAATATAATAATGCAGTAACTTACAGCTAATAACACCAATTAGAACAATTATTACTAATCGTGCAATAATAAAAATATTATTCTTGTTATTTACCAGTCTAAAATATAAGACTAAATCTAACTATTAATGTGACCATGCAATAATTATTACTGATATCACTAATAATAACTACACTGACTACACCAACCGACAAACAATCTGAACACAAACATGTCGAAATGCAAGTTATTTGGGTTTTTAGATAGCAGCGGAAATTAAAATATTTTATTAATATGAGCATTAAGCGGAGAATATCCACCAAAAATATCAATAATTCATCTTGGATGATTTTTTTTTATGAAGAATTTTTTTTTTGTATTGCTTACTGATCCCGCTTCGATTACTGAAATAAAATGGGCTCAAATAAACGGGTAAATAAGTTACAATAGAGAAGTCTAGATGCTGGTGGGGGAAGGCTCGACAACTTATTTTGGTATCGCAGACCGAAACTGATTGCTTCGTTAAAATGCTACATAGGGCGACATCTATCCACAAACCGATTGTGAATGAAGCTCGATCGATTATTACAGGTCAACTCTAGTAGACTCAATGTTTAAAGCGCCCTTAATAAGGTTTTGGAGTTTGATGCATATGGTGCCATCTCAGATTCATTGTATGAACTAAAGAGGAAAACTAAAACGAATAGATAGGTGTTTTTAAAATCACAATGAACGCTATAACATATCTCCATAAACTAAATAACCTCCTGAAACTGTTTATGTAATAATTCATTGCATAACATTTTTCGTTATAATTCATTAGTAATGAACTCATTCATTACTAACTCGTTATTATTCATGAATAAAAACATTCATTACTAATGAATTATAACGAAAAATGTTTCATTCAAGGAATTCAAACGGTTTTGAAAATTAGTTAATTCCATTTTTTCATAACATCGTTTTTTAACAAATTTCGTTTATTAATACATCTATTCCATTTAGTAAGGCAATTTAACAAGACCGCACGTTTGTCGGTTAGTTGAGAAATGGGAGATTTCGCACATATAATTTGTTCTTAAAGTACTTAAGGGTGGAATTTTAACCTGTCTAGAAACATGAAACTTAACTTTACTGTTTTCTCTTTTATATTACGGTTTTAATTAAAATGATTTTAATAGTACATTTCTATTGTTTTAGTCTACAAAATCCATTTAGTATTTTGCAAATTCGCAAATTAATTAAAAATACTGTTGTAGAGGAAAATTTTCGGATATTTTTCAATACTGAAACTTTCAGTATGCCTTTTTGGGAATGGTTACCCTCGAAACATATAGCTCCTCTGTTCCACAATAAGTGAGCCTTTATGTTTTGCGATGCATAATTTAATCCAGAGGTAAAGAATTTTAAGCAGAAAAATGCTGTTTCTATGAGGTATAATGTTCGTAATATCACAAAAATATTAAATAAAAACATAAATAAAACAACAAAATATAAATATAAATATCTCTTTCGACTCACTTATGTAGTACGCCCAAAAATTGGTACAACAAAAAGTTTAAATATACCTAGACCGTCGGATCATAAACGTACGAACGCAAGGGGTACGGAAAGTTCGAGTGTAATTTAGGTTGTCTAACCACAAGTATTTAGTACTTTATTAGGAGTGTGTATTTACTTAAAACTTCTAAAATTAAGATTGTTAAACATGTTTTTGATTAAATTAACTCTACTGTTCACTCTAAATTTCCCTTATAAATAATTTTATTAACGTAAATATAAAAATTTCCTAAAATAATAATCTCTTGTTAAATGAAATTTTTTGTTAAAATGAACGAAATGATTTATAAATAAAATAATTTGAGTCACAGTATTATTTATTCAGTTATTATGAAAAGAAACATAACTAGTTACATTTAGCTAACATATTATGCATATGTTATTATAAACGTCATTTTTTTGCTCATGGCACCATGAAATAAAAATCTCACTTTTAATGTCGGTTTTATATAAACTGAATTGAGTTAAATAACAAAGTAAATAAATAATAAACTTTTAATTACTAATTCTATTACTAGGGTTAGGATAAGAAGATTTCGGGTTTAGTCTTTTCATTTTTTGGATACTATGTCAGTAATACAAAAACATGCACAATATATAAATTAATACTACCTCTGTCCCATAATAAGTGTCCGATATGGTGGAAATTTAAGTCCCAAAATAAGTGTCCGTTTTAAAATAAAAAAGCTTATAATTTTTTTTCAAGATTTTTTTAATATCAAACGTCCAAAATTGTTAAGAAATATATTTATAACTTTACAAAACTGTGTAAGAGTAATAATAATACTATTTAATTACTGCTACTAATCTTTGCCTGAATAATGGTAGACACTGTAAATAGTAGTACACACTGTAAATAGTAGTACACACTTTAACGCACTTCCTGGTTTAGGTTAGGCCTTTTTGGTTGAGGCACAACTTCAAAAACTCCTCGACGGTCCATTATGTGACCACTCCGGTACTTTTAGAAATAACAAGACGACGTATGATTTATAAATCACTACTCAAAAGTTAAGTAAACGCGTTTAAATTTTTTAACAACATTCATGTGTCAGTTTTAACTTAAGCCTCTTGATGGTATATAAAATTGCAACCGACATTTCGAAATAACGTTAAGATTCGGGAAATACCAAAATCGGACACTTATTATGGGACAGAGGGAGTAATGGTTTGAACGAGTTTGGAAACCGATTCTTTGCGCGTTAGTTAATAGTTAGTTAAGAAACTTCTATTTAGACTAATTTCTATTTCATTTTGAGATTACGTCTGAAGCGTACATGAATAAGAAGAAGTTTATCGAAATTTTTCACCTAAAATATCTTAGAAGCTTTTTGGTGATACTTAGACATTCATTAGTGATATTTACAATTAACTTCTACTTATTTATTATAGAAAAAATTTTGAACCAATTAGAAACTGAAATTTTCCTCTTTCCACCCTTTTTTCTATATAAATGATAGAAATCTACACCCTAATTGAAGTTTTCATGCAAACACCGGTTGCGTGTAACATATTTATGTATAGTTAGTTACATTTAGTTAATGTCGTTTTGAATTCCTAATGTAAAAGGAAAAAGGGCCACCTCTTTTCAATGTGTTCTGTTGCAATGTGTACGAATGAGAGTCACAGAAGGCGTGGCGTAGTCAACATACCTTGCTTCAGGGGCGTGATACTTTATGAATCCGCCTTCCCGAAGGAGTATAATCATTAATCATGTAATAGGATAAGTAAATGGATAGTAACATGGACACAGTAAAATGGATATACAAATAGGCATACATATAGAAGAGGTGTATATACAGGGTGAGTCTGGATAAGGGCCCCCCCCCCCCCCTCTGTAACTTCTAAACCGTTAGAGATTTTACAGAAATTGTTACAGGAGTTTAATAGGGCGTTCAATGTTCTACGTTGTCAAACAAAGAACATTTATACAGGGTGTTCCATAACAGAGCAGTAACATAAACGAATGCTTTTTATGCTAAAACGCTATGCTTATTGTGAGCGTTTTAGATAGTGCTTTGAAAAACAAACATTTTGGTATAACATAATGCTTATCAAAAATTAATAGTTTTAGAAAAAACCGCGTTCGTAGATTACAAACATGAACAGATTTAGTGTCAATTTTGGTAATCCAGGTAGGCTCGGTCTTGTTAAATTTCAACAATTACTTGACATCTGTCATCTGGGCATTGTTGATTGTACCAGACTACAACTTTACTTACATTTTCTAATTCCAAATTGGACTTCGTTGAGCATAAGCAAGACGTTTACTAAGCACAGCCTGCGTAGATTCAAAGCAGCGTTCAATTTACTCATGTTCAGGGAAAATACCATTTGCAATTTCGAAGTCACTTATGTTTCAAATAGTTGTGAAGTTGCTGTCCATTTTAGCTTCAGATAGCGTCCACTATTTTAATTGTTTATGGTATAAATCTAAGGTGATGTTATTTTACTTTACTTTTATTGGTCAGTCGAGTGTGGCAAAAACTTTGTTATTATTTTAATTACTGATTTAATATTAGTATTCTAGTTTAGTATTATTATTATATTGCTATTATACACTACCTCCTAAGTTATTATAACCTTGGTAAGAACGTGTGCCATTGAAAGGTGAAATAACATCTAAAAAACGAGTATATGCATTACTTTTTGTTTAAAATTCCTGATAATGCTTACATTAAAACAAAGGGGTTGGAAGTACTTGAGGGTTAGACAATCTGTAAGACTAAAGCAGTATTTATTTGTAATTACCATTCTGATAGTGGTAGTAGCTGTATCTATAAATGAAAAGACATTTAATGTTCACCTATTTTAGTATCTTCAGCATATGAGATATATTCCTTGGATCATTTGAAGTAGATTGAGATTAAAACCTGTTATCCAATCTCTTATAGTTTCAGAGGTATTCAATGTTAAAATCCTTTCTACTTACGTCAATTTTACTTCAATTCCAAGGTATCAATTTCAAAATATTCTTCACTTCATAACATGCTCTTGTGTGGGAGAGGATTTGTAAAATAAATCGTATTAGTTTAACTTTGTGAAAGATTGACAAAAGGTATGTTGTGGTGGTATTAAAATTTTAAAATTATTATCACGTAATTGAAATTAAATATTAAGATTCGTGAGAAATTTTGAGCATATTTCGACATATTTCGGACAAAAAGTGTCAATCTCAATATACTAAAAATGATCCAAGGAACATAATCTAGCAGCTCTTTCATATAATTTTGACATACCTGAATCCTTTTTGTAGAACATACAAAATTCTATACAGAGAACGAATTAAAGGCAGTAATTATTACAGGTGGAGTACATTTTTAGAGGAAGCTTTTTACGATTTGAATAATATAAAACTACCATCAGACATGTTAATGCATTCTAGGAAAAATCAACTTTTGTTGGATATTTGGTATTAGTAAAAAGTCTATTTGGCCTATACAAGATATACAGTGTCTCAAGAGTCCGAAAAAGCTCTATAACTTATTTATTATTGGAGATATTGACTTTTCTTCTGTTTTTGAATTAAAACCGTGATTCTACTACACATTTTAAAAATATTGCGACCTGTATGCAGGTGTCCCAATATTATAAAGATACAAATTTACAATTTTTTGAATGGAATGTACCCAGTTTGATTTTACTTTTGATTCTGTGATACAACACAGTTTACTTTTATAGAAGTCGTTCTTGCCTAAACTTTCAGCAAATTTGATTTATGACACATTTTTCATGATTTGCTGGCTAGATTTCCCGACAGAAGACGTCCTGATCTGAGTAGTACGTAACTCTCAAAATTCACATTCTTGTGTTTATAAATAGCTATCTCTACAACTTTGGCCGACCAAATCTGAAAAACAAAAGGGTTGCGACCTCATGTTTAACCTTTGTGTTATTTTTATAAGAACTACTATGTCTTGGTGAAGTTTGCAGATTAAAACCTGAGACCTGCATATACAAGTGTCTCCGGAATGCGTGTACAACGTAAAACCATAGATTCTTTGGCTCGAAATAGGTATACATCCAAAGTTACTTCGTTTCGCATAGGCCTTTAAAAGTAATATTTTCCGCGAGTTTTTCTTAAATTACTCGAAAAACCATCATTTATTCATCCTTTCTCGGCGTTTTTATATTGATAGACTTCAAGTTTTTTGTGGAACAAATTCGAAATTTGAAATATACAGGTTGTTTAGAAATACTCTTACCACAAGTAATCAATTTTTTTTCTGAATAGCTCCGTTAATTTAGAAGCTATTTTCTCTCTTGCAAAATTTTCCTACAAGCCCAAATCGGGAAGTGAAGGTAACACTAGCAAAGTTCAAGGTAGCAATTTCTTCACGGGATACGAAGATATTTTAAGACAGCCACATGTTACAGGTATAGAAGCAGTTTATTGCTTAAAATTTTGAAATTTCCGCCAGGATTTGTGAACATCATAAGGATTTAGCCCTTTTAGTTCGTATTATGCAGATTCTACTGTAGCTTTTATTCTAATCAGAGAGTGTGAAGAAGAAATTATGCTCCTATAAACTGGCTAGCAAGATCACTAAACCTAACACCTTGTCATTTTGTTTATGGGGTATCATAAAAACAAGATGCAACGAAAAGAGCAAATTGTAGAAATTTTGTACACTCTACAATATTTAGCCCTGATGATGGTAATAAATACTGGCGAATATTTGAAAATTTTAAGCAATGAACTTCTTCCAAATTTGTCATATCTGATTTTCTTGAAAGAGCTCCATATCCCGTGAAGAAGAGGCTACTGTGACCTATGTTAATGTAACCTTAACTTATGAATTTGAGCTAGTAGGGAGTTAGAGAATATTTCTTGTGGATAAACTATTAGCCCAACTGAAATTTTGTAAGGGAGAATACAGTTTCGAAACTCTGAATAGCTACACTAGCTAATCTAAAATAAATAACAGAGAATTATACAGATGATTAAAAAGATTTGAATAGATAACTTGTGGTGAGAGTGTTTCTTTCTAAACACCGTGTATGTTAAGATTTATTTAATAACGAGGAATACAAAATGGTATAGAGTCCAGTAGGATCACCCCATATCGAAATAATTGAAAAGGACGATAACTTTTGGAGTGCTAAGATGAAATCGAAACTGGGCACCTTTTTCCATAATCAGTTGCTACCAGAAAATTTAAAACAACCTATTTGAATGTATACTGCTTTATTTCCAAATTCTGCTATAATTAAATTGAGACATTTTACATCACTTGCCTAGTCGTAGGCCTCACCATGTGTCACAGTCATCGAGTTTCTAGGGGGAATCAGGGTGAGTCGTTCGGAAGCAAGAAGGTGGACCTTTAAGCGCCGCCCTTTGTAAAGAATAGGCGTAGAATCTCTATTCAGATCTAACCTGTTTATTTATCATTTATCGAGGAATGAATGTATGAATAAAAGCTGAGTTTTTTGTGGTCAAATAGAGAAAGATGCAAATATTGTATTACTCTTTAATACTATACATTTATTATTTTTTTGTACTGTGTGAGAAAGTATGCACAGTAGAGTTTCGATTATCCCAGCAAAACGAAACCGTATATGAATGGACATAAATTAATTTATATTAATGTAATTAGATTATTGCCCTAATCCAATGACATAAATAAGTAATAATAAATTTAGTGCAGTTAAACTTATTATTATACTCTAAATGTCATCAATTAAAATCCAAACATTCTTTAAAATGCCCGTTTGTATTACGATTTATGTCTTTGTTTGAAACACAAAACTGTTTTTGTATTTACATAGGAATATTATGGCTTATTGGCGTCTATATAGTTGTCGTTAAAAAGAGAAAACGCTAGGCTAAGGTTTGCTTGGGCTGTTGAGTTTTGCAAATTTTGTTTAGAATAGTTTTGTCCAGTGAACAGAGAACCTCGTTCGATGATATCGTATGACCATCCTTTAATAATCTTTCGTGTAGTAGTTTTGTTCTGACTATAATAAGTTTCAGTTAGTGACATAGTGCTAACAATAATAATATGGGGACAACTGCAACTACATATTCCAAAGTGAAATCAAAAAGGAAGCAATCTCTGTCATTTCTCTATCTCACGTAATAATTTTAATAGTTTCTTAGTTTTTGTCTGACAACAACGCATTCATATTAAGTTAAGGTACTATTTAGTTAGGTCAAGTTTTTGGAAATTTTATTATCTTTGTCTATATACTAGCACACTTCACGTTTATTCCTACTTTCAGAAGGAAAACCATTGATACAACAAATACCTCTTTGTCTAGAGATTTGTTTGATTTGGGACCTGTAAATATTAAATTATGTAATTAAGTAATTATGTTGATAGAATGACAATTCCGCGACACCGCAAACAACAACAGAATCTCCTCCTCCTTACGATGTATTAGCTGATAATATATCACATGTTAACAGGTAATTAATCAAAAAGGTTTATGTAATAAACGTTTACAAATATAACATTTCTTAATAAAATTTTTAGTTTTATTGGTCGCCGTATCGTAGATGTGGATTATGTAATAAAACAATTAATTGACCATAAATATGTTTCATTAAATAATTGCACTTTAGCAAATTTACAATTTGTTAAAGAAACCAGAAAAGGATTTGAAAGTATTTTTCTGTTTGAATGAATGCAACTTGTGTAAATACCAATTACTTCTAAATTCAGAACATCCCTTATCACATCCTAACCTTAAAATAGCAGCGGTGCCTGGGATAGTTATGTCTGGCAGTGGTTTTAAACAACTATCTGAATTAGTAGCTTGACTCAACATACCACCTATAAATAAAAATCTTTTCTATCAGTGTGAAGAAACATTACAGTGCTGTTGGGGAATGTACTTGGGAAGAAATTGAAAAAGCAGGTAAAGTAGAGGTAAAAGTAGCAAAGGAATTTGGCGAGGTGGATACTTCTGGAGTTCCATTACTTACCGTAATTACAGACGGCCCTTGGAATAAAAGATTTTTAAAGCGAATTACAGCGCTTCATCGGGTGTAGTAAGTAACATTATTATTAATTTGTTCTAATCATTTCCAGCATCCAATTGGAATTGGTTATTCCTTTAAAATTCAAAATACCGTCATATGATCAACATTTAGCTGGAAAGCAATTTTTCGAGTACTGTTAGTAGGTTGTTCTTCAATCAATTCAAGTACTGCTTCCTCAAGCTGTGGTGTTCTTACTTCTCGATGGCGACTATAATCCTGCATTATTTTGTCGAATGAACCACATTCTCGTAATCGTTGATGAAGTCGGACAAATATTCTATGTGAAGGATGCTGCCGTTGAGGATACACTTCAGCATATCTTCTAGAAGCTTCTAACCCATTTCCTTGCGGCAGACCGTAAACATAATGCATATCAGCCATTTCCTCATTTGTGTATGCCATTTTAATAACAAGTAAATTATTAAAGTAACAAATTAAGAACAGAACAACAATACACAATTAGTATTATTTCAATTTCAAAAATTGATACCAATTTGATTGTCACTATCGCTAATAGGGGTTGCGTTTTCCACCCCTTACAACCATGGGATAAACCAAATATATTACTGGCTAAGTGTCTTTTTGGTAGTAGAAAATGTCAGGTTAATTTAATTATTGTAACTTTTTAGTGCTTGTGAAAAGAATTGTTAAACAAACTTTATGTATCCCCTTTAAGGGGCTGTATCTTAACAAGGGATTCTCCGATGAAGTTTCTTTATATGAAAGATCCTATCTATTTTTCGATGAGAAATCACTCCCTTATATATTTTACACTTATTTAGTTACACCCTGTATAGAATGTAACTTTATTCTTCCACATGAACAATATGTAGTTCTGAATATCAAACATTAAATACGATTATATCTGCTTTATTGTGTTTAAGTTGTTGAATTAAAAAGTAGCTATAACGAGACTTAGCATTGTAAAATTGACATTTACTAGTTTATGCATTCTTATTTTAAATGTCTAATTTGAAAAGCGAACATTTCACCTTAAAAAATTTAGAGAGATGTCTGAAATTTTTAGCTCTTAGATTGCAAGTTACTCTTCCGGAAAATGTATAATCAGATAATTGAATAAATTCGTGCAAACTGCAACCAGTGATGTATGTTATTTCTTTCATGAGGAACGAATAATTTCACAGCTCAACAAAAAAAATCTTTTGAGGAAATTCAAACCTAACTTAACGTATACAGAGTTTCTTGCTGGTTTTATAAATTCGCTTATATCTTCAAAACTTTAAGCAACAGGTATAGGGAAATGTATGGAAGATTGGTAAAGAATTAAATTTCCTACCGTATCAAGCGAAAAAACCGTTAAAGTTTCATAGCTTACTAATAAAATTATCTTGAAAACCTTACCCGATAGGTATAGGGACATGTATGTATGTAGGAGTTCGGGGCAGGGTAATATCACCCTAATACTTAGGCCTCGGTACGCCCTTTGTATTAAACCCCAGGAGGTTTGTCGATGTTCAAATAACCAGTACCGCTTCCTCGCAGGCCCCCCGCAACCAAGGCGGCGCGAGCCACGCTTCGGCTCGGGTCCGTCTTATCTGGTTATACAAACCTCCTACACACAAGGGTGATACACAACCAGAGATGTTCGACTGGTTGAGGAACCGACGGCTTAACGCCCCTCCGAAGGTCGGTGGAGCGATTAGGTGTTGGGAAAACACCTACACAGGTATAGGGATATGTATTGCAAATTAGTAGAGAATTAAATACTCTATCGGATAGGCTAATAAAATATGGGACGTTCCATTTAAGATTTTCGACTTTTTAGCAATTGAATATGAAATAACGCTAATTCTCTTTGTGACCATCCTGTATATGACAGAGCGATCAGGACAGTGGCGTTCTAGTTGGCAATGTCTGGAGAGTAATCGTACCACTTATTAACTCTCTTGCGTGAACAGTGACTGAGAAACGTGGTTTTAAACAAGACGATGAAAATTGTCAAAAAAATCTTAAAATTAAAATAACTCGAAAAAGAAAAACAATAAGTACCAACAACCCTTATCAAAGTTTATTTACTTTTGTACGTAGAATATAAATACGTAATAAAAATTATACCATTCCATTTAATATAACGAAGGTGTATCCTACTTCCGGTCGACTGGAAGTGGCTGCCATCTTGAAAATATTTTAAATCGAAAGATAAGGATGAACAACCCCTACTGGCAAAATCTCAAAAATCTACTAACAGTGGAACTCAATAAAGTTCTAACGAACTAGTTGCGTGAGAAACCTTGTATATTAAGGCAAATATTCAGAGAAACAGCTTAGCGAGATTTTACGCTCAATTATGTTTACCTGCTTTGAGAAGGCGCTTTGCATCAGGACTTGATTATTTTGATCGAAGGAGTAGTCGATCTCACTTTAAGTGCAGCCTACTTCTCGTTTATTTTTTTTTATTTCTTTTGTATTAATAGTTTTAAAGGGCCGGTCATTGAAACCTGTGATACATTGATTTCATTAATACAACAATGAAAAACCTAAAAGGTATCAAAAGGCACAGTTTCTTAAATTATAAATTGCTATTTGAAATAACATCAAATACATTAATTAAGATTTTAATAAAAATTTTGTTCATTTCATAAGTCCACTAAAATCAATATGGGACGTAGTCGCAAAATAATTAAAAAAATTGATTCAAATCTTTTAAAATTCAGTTCTCTTTGAAATAACTTGTTTTACAACTTATTCTTGATTGCGAATAACAAACAAGTTATATGTTTCAACATAAAATAATAAATCACAGGAGTAACATGTGCACACTTTGAAATTGAATCAATCTGTTTAATGAAGGAGATCCAAGCTTTTATTCCCTAAGCACGACTCACACAATCAGTTATTTTATTTTCAATTTGGTCATAAAATTGCTTAACCAGTTCCTGTAGTATAACTTTTCATATTCACTCATATATCTTTTAGCTGATTTTAAAATATTATAAAAAAGTACAACTTAAAACTATATACGAATAAAACTAAAAATAATTATTTCCAATTAAAATATCTATTGGCTACTATGTATTTCTCTTGTATACGTATGTAAAGAACTTATTAAATAAAAGAAGTATTAATCTAAATAATTAATAAAATTAAAAAAGCTACAAATAATACTAAAGCTATGACACTAATTATAATCACAACTACCACAAAAATGATGAAAACCCCCAACGGTTAACAAAGAAAATGAATGGTAGTAAATTATTTACCCTTAATAGCACACAATTGCGCCTTACTTACTTACAAACTTTCTGCTTCTTTACATTGTTTCCCGTTTTGAAACATCCCACTTATATTTATAGATTTTTGTTATGTACTCTTTGGAGTGACCATTAACAACAGTAAAACAAGTTATTAGAGAAAATATCCAATTCAAAAGGTTTTGAATCAAATTTTTAATTATTTTGCAAAGCGCCTCAAGGAATAGGTTTCACTGTTCCTATGAAACAGACAAAATTCTCATTAAAGTCTTATTAAAACTAGGGTAAACTTCCCAAATCTGGAACTCCCAAAAAATGGTTTCCAAAGTCGACCTCTTCTATAGAAATCTATATAGAAAAACTCAAAGGCCGACTTCAAGCCAAATATCAATTTTTAATTTAAGAACGGTACCTTTAGACACCTTTCAGGTTTTTCATTGTTGCATTAAGAGGTCTCAATGACCGACAATGACCGAGAAGTCGGCTGTACTTAAAATGCGATCAACCGATCCTTCGATTAAAATAACAAAGTCCCGACGAAGAGCGTCATCTCAAAGCAGATAAACATAATTGACCATAAAATCTCGCTGAGCCGCTCCTCGCTTACCTATCTGAATATGGGCATTATTAACCTTCATTCCTATTAAAAATGAATTGTCTATGGCTTTTACTTTTTTATCCAAACCGTTCATTATCACACTAAAAACAGTGCCATAATATGTCTGAAACTATATCCTGATAATTTTAATTAGATTATGAAAAAACAAAACTTAACAATCCCTCTCTTTTCGATAATCTAGATAATCGAAAACTAAAGAAAACATGATAAAACAAAATAATTCGTATTTATACAAAAATGTTTCGAATGTAGATTTCTGTTTTTAATTATTAATGACTCTAATTTTTAAATTTAAATTAATTACTAATTTTATTTTCAATTTTAGATTATTGATTTTGTAAAAGTAAAATTGACAGATTATAATATATCGATGCAGACATGTTACAAGTGCAAAAATCACGTTTTTGAGAAAATGCAGTTTGAAGTTTTTGTTACGTACGAAAAAAACTTCCTGCGTACTTAACTCAATTTTACTCAAATTTGTACTTACAACATGTGTGCACTACACCACCGATATTCTCATAAAGTTTTGATGGAAACGCTTTTTTGCCTTTCTAACAAAAAGTATAGAAAAAAATAATATAACAAAATAATTCCTATCATCTATAATTTATGACAAAAGTTTGAAATTTAGATTTGAGTTATTAAGTTAGTTTTTATACAAATAACATTTCAAAGTATTTCTAATTTTGTAAAATCAGATCGTCACATTATTATTTTATTTTTATAAATCATTAGTGGAGACGCAGGTATATTTCCAATTTAACAATTATACATACTATATCCTACTACCTTTGCAAAAACTTTCTCGACACATAACCTTATTTCTAATATGCTCCTTATTACACGGTAATGGTTATACGTACAACAGCACTCCCACACATCTCCTATTTATTAGAATGGAATTTCTGTGCTGTGGGTGAAAAAATTCAACGGTATAAGAACCCAAAACATAACTCCTAATTCGAGACAGGAATAATGTTTGAAGTTAGCGCGGTATTTGTAAACGTCGTAAAGGCCCACTGTATGTTTAATCGCCACCAAAAACAATTAATGGTTTGCGGAAAGCCCGTTACAACCAATCGGTTTAATTTAGTCACTTGTACGAGGAGGACAATGGAGAAACTTCTTCAAAGAGTAAATGCGTTATCATTTACCACCGTGAAAACCACACCCAAGCTATATTAGCTAACCACCTTTGGTCCTAAGCGTTTAGCATATTTCGAACGGGTCAATATACAAACACAATTAAAGCGATTACAAACGTACCACGTGGTTTTAATTACTCATTAACAACGACGTATGGTTTTACCTGTGTGTGTTTCCTAGACGTCGAGCTGAAACCTGTTTCGCAATTACCAATCGACGAGGGACCATTCATTTGTAAGCTCGTGGTATCTTTACAAAACAGGTACTTGTTAAAATATTGTCTGAAACTGCCGCTAACGCAGTACAAAGCTACCGAATTCACACATGAATTTGAAAAGTTTGAAAAATAAAATACCTTTTATAATATATCTAAAAATTATTTAAACTGACCTTATGCAAAAACCAATAATTTTTAATGTATGCCAATATTGATTATAATCAGTTTCAGCCGTAGGATTGAAGAAAGAAGTGGTATGGCAGAAAACATATTAAAGACACTATAAAAATTTAAATATAAAATAAAATTATTATATAGCAAAGGTATTACTTACAAAATACAAAACGTAACCATCCTGGCTATGCTCCTTCTGGCTCGTATTTGCGGCAAACTTTGTCCTGGAATCGCATGAAGCTAGCGTGAAGTTTTTTAGCCATCAAAACGTAAAACGATGAGATGACACAAAGTGGGATTACGTAAAAAATCACAGCTTTATCGGCGATGGTGTATTTCATATGCGTTGTGGTAACCGCAGATGGAAAAGGTGTGCAAAATTTTATTACTTTACTAACGAAATTATTTAAATTTGAAGTAAAAATATGACGGTTATATCTGTAAAGTTTGCTAAGACCCATATAAATATGGCAATCATTATTGTAAAAAGTTTTGTCTAAAATTTATATAAGAATAATTTAATTAAAAAAAAGAAACAAAAAGTTTTTGTTGTCTTACCTGTAATCTTGTTAAAAGATTTGCAAGAGCATCATACCTTTCAGCTGATAAAGCGGTAAAGGTAAAAATTGAAATTACAGTAGATATATCTTTAACTATTTCATAAGCTTTACATAAAACCACACACTATGGCCAACTTTCTAGGATGTAATTAATCAAAGTAAAAGGTACACATGTTGGTATTAATAATAAATCTGCCAAAGCTAACGAAAAAATGTATCTACAATAAAATGTAAAATAAATACACCTTAAAAATGGTAGCTATACAAGATATTACGTATTTGATACAGTCCTCATTGGTTTCTATCTTAGAACAACCAGAGCCACCGTGCCATTTCCAAGTACACTCGCAACCACTATCAAGAAGAACAAGGTCGGAACGATATAAGTTTCAGGCCGTTAACAGTGTATATGCTTCTTGCAAAAGTATTGGAGGTGACATCAAATTTGAAACGATTTGTTCCATTTTGGCTATTGGCAAGAAGTAAATCAATATCTCAAATAGATGACACTGTGTAAATTTGATTGTAAATGGGAACGAAAAGCATTTTAAAGGTTAAAAAGCATTGTAGGTGCTTATTTGCAAGAACAGGAAAATTCTGCAAAGTAGGTAAATTCTTTCCGTAAGGTGGAAATGGAACGTAATGGTAAATGATAACGCATTTACTAAATGGAAATATATTTAAAATTATGGTTAGTTTTAGAATTCGGTATGAATCTACTTTTTTCTATTCAACGCATCAGGAAAATCCTTGTTAAGACTGTAAAGGATCTTTAGAGTCTTTAAAAAAAAATCCAAGAGTAAGAAAAAATAATTTTTAAATGAAAATTTTTTTCTTCTAAAAAATGAAACCTTATTTTAAACAAAAAGGAAAGTTTTAAGAAAGTTACGCATAAGATAACGAAAATTGCTTTACAAATACAACACGAGGATAATTATATCATTTTTTAGAAGAATTTGTAAAGAGGAGATATCTTACGAAACGTGTGTACTTTATCTTAATCCTTAAAGAAACCCTCGAATTAACAAAAAAGAAGGAAATATATTTTCAATGGTTGAGAAGAAATTTTCATTTGTAAAAGTCAATCTTGGGACTGTACATTGAAATTTCCTATCCTATTTCAAAACTGGTGTCTTTAATTAAACGATGTTTTCACAATAAATGTTTCTGGTACCTACTTTCTACTTTCAAACAATAATTAATAGACCCATATCATTGACAATGTTTTAGATTCAGGTTCACTCTTTTTTATTTGTAAATATTTCATACCACACATTGTTGAGCACTGCTAAAACAGGCCGTCAAATATATTGCGGTCAACAACTAAATGCCAATAAAATTATAAAATAATCGCTAAATCAAATTTAGGAACTTACTTAAAATATCTTACAATAATATTTATTTAAAAGCTTACCTCGAGACGTTTTCACTTATACCAATTCACGATTTCTTTTAGCTTTTTAAACTTTGTACGACAGATATATGACTACATTTTACACGCAAGTTTCTCCCAGCAGGATTCTCCGAACCTGCTGCTTCCGATGCTTCCAGGATACTGAGTCCCTAACAGTAGCACGCCAGAGCAGGATGAAATAGATATATGTTCCCCGTACTCTTGCGTACAGGGAACATTGGAGGGGTAATTAACGCAAAACTTTCCATTTCTGACAACCACACAACAATAAATCACCTTAAGCTTCTTTAAAATCAACTTTTAAATTACTACCTTTTTTAAATGAAAAAGAAAAACAAAATGAGTACCTAGACTTGAACTGAAACTTATGTTTAGAGCAATTGTTATTTCATTTTGAGATCACATCTGTGAAAAAAATGATATAAAATGTCAGCGAATTCTTTTTAGTACTGTATTCTTAATTTACGATATTCGTCGGTAAAATTAAATCAAGAAAAAAAAAAGTTCTGAAAAAATAACTCACTGGTGTGACTTCCTGTTATATGTCCAAGTTTTAACCGGTTCTATGCAACATCACAACGCTTGTAGATGCATAAAACTCACGCTTATACTTGTAAGTACAGCTATCAACCTTCCCGATTGAATGTTGAGAAAAATACGAAAAATTTAAATCTTTCCCGAGGTAACTGTTTGAAAACTTAGGACTAATTACATTTTTCCCTCTCGCATTTGCGGGAAAGGCTCCAATTTTATTTCGTCTAAAGAATAAAGGGGCATGCAAAAAATAAAATAATGGCGGGTTTATCACCGTGGTGCAGCGTGGGAAAATGTACCATCTTTTTTCATTGTGTTCTGTTGCAAAGAGTGCAAATGAGAGTCACAGAAGCCGTGGCGCAGTGAACATAATTTGCTCCAGAGGCATGATGCTTTATGAATCCGGCTTCCTGAAGAAATATAATCTAATGTAATAGACAAAGGTTGTTATAAAGAAAGCAATTATAGGTAATATATGCATATTTATTAGGTACTCCTATTGAAAACAATAAACATTCTAATACACTAATACAAATATGAAATATATCAAATATGTATTTTTTTACCTTCAATGAACTTAATTACCGGCGCACTTAGTTTCCTAGTTTTCAATACAATACGCCGCATTAGCGGTGACGTCACATGTTGGCCGAGATCATGGCCATGTATCCAAACAATCTTTTTCTACATAGATTTCGTCCATAAGCGGCGAGAAAATAATTTTGTTTAAGTACTTAGGGATATATTTAAGGTATGAAAAGTGGATAGTGAAGTGTAGTGGAGCTGTGTAAAATACAGTTTTCTAGAAGTTAAACCAAAAATGGTAAGTTTCTACATCGTTCATTATTTTAATTGTTTACAGTGTTAATCTAAACTGGTGTTATTTTACTTTAGTTTTATTTGTTAGTCGAGTGTAGCACAAACGTTAATGTTATTATGTTATTTTAGTGTTATTATAACATTGTTATTATACCCTACTATATCACCAAATCTTTCTAAACAATAATTTACCTATTACGTTGAAATTATTTTCTGCTCTCTTTTTTTAAATAGCTCTCCATTAGACGAGTTGTTTTTTCTTGAACAAAACCAGATATCTATCTTTAAAAGATATTTGAGAATTAACTAACCTAACTTTCTAAAAGCATTTATCATCTTTATAAAATCGTACAGTTTATTTTTAGAGGTAAAAAATGATATTAAAGACTTTATTTCCTATAATATGTATCAAATTTAGTCTATCGCGTACAAAATGGTAAGAAACCGTGGGGAATTCTTTTTATTCCCGTTTGTTTTTGAGTTTCATCGTCATAAATGCATATAAATGAGAAACATATACATATAACTTACTGATTTGTCTTCCTGTGCTATGTCCAAGTTCTAGGTGTGTTCTATGCAACACCACAACACTTAAAAAAAGTAAAATTCACGCCTAAATTTGTAAGTATAGATGTCAACCTGTCCGATTGAATGTTGGGAAAAACATGATACAGTTTTTCTGAAGTATCTACTTGTAGACCTTCGGTCAGTATCAATTCTAGCTGTGCTATCCTGGCGGGGGAGCCACCAATCCCAAACTTTCTAAAGAATTAAGGTAGGATATGCAAAATATAAAATAAGAGTAGGTTCCCAACCCTGGGAAAATGGATCACGTCACCTCTTTTTAGTGTGTTCCAATGCAGTAAGTGCGAATGAGAGTCACAAAAGCAGTGGAAAAGTCAACGTAACTGGCGCCTTAATACATTACCACAATCATAATACATTAAAACAAGTAACTGGTACACGAAATAAGGGTTTTCCTTGCCTTTAACTAATAAATGGCGGACATCGCCACGTACATAAGAGGTGAGCATGTAGTGTTAAAGAACTTAGCACTCTATTTGTTTTTATAGACAATTTCTAAAACAGAAGCGTGTACAATTCTCGCAGAACAAACTTTTTTTAGAAATAATGTGAACTATAACAGATTTTTACTCTTAAATAACTAACAAATGATTTTTTGTTTTGAAAGTTTCCTTCAAAATTAAGTTTCCAGTTTCCATATCAACATTTTAAAAAACGATGTCTTTGGTAAAAATAACATTTTATAGACACTACAAAAATCAAGGATCAAAAATATTTTAAGGTAATTTGAAGGAAACTTTAAAACCTTTTCTAGTAAACTTGATTAAGTTAAGGAACATTGCCATAAAGAATAAATGTGGGTTTAAGTCTGTCAATGCTGATAAATTGTTAAATGCTGTTGTGGTAATACTGAATGTTGTTAGGTTAGCAGTTACCACGCTGTGCTACCAATACAGAACGTTTTTAGAGTGTGTGTTTGAGTCAGTAACTCTGTACCATTTTTCGCCCTTGATTGTTCGCATTACAGTTTTTGTTAATTAAACAATATTATCTACGTTTCGGATCGTTTATTTAAAATGCCTCAACAACAAATGTTATCTTTAAAAATGTAAAAACCTTTTGGAAGTCTTTTAATAATTTTAAATGGACCTTCATATCTAGGAGAAAGAGAAGGTATTTTACCTTCTCGTCTAAGAAACACAAAATCTGATTTTTGAAGATCATTATAAACAAAAGGTTTTTTTGCTGCATGATGTTGCATTGGGGTTGGCTTCAAATGCCGTTTTTTTTAAACGACACTGACCTTTCAATCTCTGTTTCTACCGTAAACTAGACATGAAATTTGTAACTTAATATGATGCATTCTAATACCTGATTTATGTTGCTTATTTTTATAATTAAACATGAAAATTGTTCAGTACTATTGAATAACATCCAAAACTTCTGTGTTTTCTATATACATTGAACATTTCCAATTTGAAACTGATTATTCCCAATTTAAAATTCACTAGCCGCAATTTGAAATTGATTAGTCCCAACTTGAGCACGTAAAGGTATATATCACTACGAGCCGGGTGACAACGATAAGTAAACTTCGATAGCGAATCGACGTTTTAGTGTTGAATGAACGGATCATTTTCCGAGTAGGCCGAAACTGTCGATCGCTGACTGTCCAACTAATGCCGTCGATGAACAAATTACTAGGGGTGGATGGATGGGGTGAATTCAATTAATTCCACAGAACGGTAGAGGGAACAGTAGAGGAGTTATTATTGTTCAACAAAAACAATCTCTAGAATGTCAAGGACATTTATTTGGCCACTTCCAAAAAATAGAAGATAATGTGTTAAACAGTCTAATTTGATTTAGAAAAATCTAATTTGTTGAAAGTACGTTGTAAAATATACGTGTTTTTAGTTAGGTTTATGACAACAAATTTATTCTTCTTAGGGTGCACTCCTATAAACGCACACAAATAAATAAAACTCAAGTCACACGTTTCATTAAAAAATAACACTTTTTATGGTTTCAATAACGCGTTGAACCTCGTTTATCTCTGATCAGTTCCAAGATTCTGTTCAGTATGCTTTTAAGTGGACTAAAACGAACCTAATCTTCAATTGACTCCATAGTATTATTATCAAAAAAATTTAAAAATATGCTAGAAAACGCCGATGAATCTAAAATTACTTATAAGAGTACATTTTTTAATTGGTTTTTGAAGCGTTTGGGCTTAAATAACAATACCAGCTCCCTTAAAAGCAGCACTCAACCTTACTTTATTACCTTGTTTATACACCATCTAATTATTGGATCACTTTAACCTTTTATGGTTTCCTACCAATGAAACTTAATTATAAATGTGAGCATTTCTGAAATGCGTGGTGTACGTATAGAGGGGATAAAATTCAATTTGTCCCCTTTCAGAATGCATTAATAAACCTACTACGTTGTTTTGAGTATGCGTAAAATTGCCCGTCTTCGGTACACTATAAAAGGGAGTGCATTGGGATCCATTATTCAGTTTTGCATGTCCCCTGTACGGCGAAGGTAGTTGCTCCCTTACCTTGCTTTCCTTGGTGTTCCATGTGGTGTTATATATTTCTCTTGGTACTGTGAATAATTTTAGGAAATCCAACTGGAGTTTAATAAAGTTGGTGTTGTGAAAAGCAGTTCTCTTGGCCTTTCTTTGTCGTGTTAAATGTTGGTGAGTATGTACTAATTACTTTTCAACGCCAAAAAACAGCAAGTATAAAAAGATTTTATTCATAATTCTTAACATTATTTTTTTATGAATAATTAGAATAAATTTGACAATTCCTCTAGAAAACAGAATTTTTACGCTTTAACTTAAAACCTTTTTTTAATTCTTGCAAAAAAAGTCTGGGCAATTTTTGAAAAGTTTTTTCATTAGGTTTTTATTATTTTTTTTGTGATCTGCTTTTTAAGTTTTTATCTAATGCAAAAACTATGTCTTAATCTCTATAAGTAAACGCCGTACGATGTTTTAAAGTTGATCATTTTTCTTTTAAAGGTTATTCCAACTTAAAAAAAAAAGATTTAATTTTCTTAGGAAGAATTACAAAAATCTGATTATTTTAATTTACAATAGAATCTTTGATGTTCGATTTAAAGTAAAAATCGTTTCTTAATTCTAATAATGAGTCATCAAGTTAGGTTCGATTAAAATTAATTCTTTAAGAATACTAAAAATAAAATTTTAATAACTGGAACCAATAAAATTTTTATAATAGAATCTTTAAGCTTTAATGTAAAGGGTCATTTCTTAATTCTTATAGATGAAGCCGTCACTATAGCTCAAAAATTGTGTTAGGTTTGATCAAAGTTCACCTTCGCAAAAAAAAATTAGAACAATTTTTGATAATAAAACTAACTTTATCCTTATAATTAAAGGTAAAATCCGTAAACTTTATAGCATAATATCAATTTGTGGTTTCCATAAATAAACTGGATCTTTAAAGTAGACCTAATTGTGAAGCCACAGTGTTAAAATTAAACGTTAATCCACTTTAAAAAATCATTTATTTTTCTTAGCAACAATAACAATAAATCTTCTCTCATTGATCCAAAATAAAATCTTTTAAGTTTAATTTAAAGTGGAAATCATTTTTTTATTCTCATAAATAAAGCCGTTAGGATTTTTCAAAGCTGCTCACAATCAGAAAATTTTAAGTTTACGTTAAGTTTGCTTGCTTTCAAAAAACTCTGTAGAAGTAATTAGAACAAATTTTTATTTTATAATAAAAAATAGAAGTTAAAATAATAAAAATGGTTTTTTAATTTCCGTAAATAAATTCGACTCTATGTCAGCCTTACAATTTTTTTAAAGCCACGCTTTATTTCCAATTCCTATATCCTTCGTTTTCAGTAGATACATTAACGTGCCATTCATTTTTTAGTTAATCGCAATCACATTAGTACGAGATCGAAAGCGAAGAAACTGCTTTAAGTAACTGTAACCTGGATCTAGAGAAAAATGTTTCTCTTTCTAATCCTTGTTTTGATGATAAGGACGGCGTGGACGATTTTTGCTTTGGATAGAGAAAGACGGGAAAATAGAGAAATGAATTTGGATCATTTTGAAATATTTCCAGGTAATGAAATTGTTATTTGTAGGCAACAATCGAAACTGTTTATTGAAACTTTGTTGTGTCATTCCCACCATCCTGGATCTATTAATACATATATTATTTTACTACAACATAATATTTGTTTTAGATCAAAGAATGACGGACGACTAGAAAAAGGACATGCAGCACACTTCGTGTAACGGAAGGCTTATAGCTGGCAATAATGTAGGGTATTTTGGTTATAACACTGTTTGATATTATAACACTTGTGAGGAGCTGGGATGCTCAGATGCCAAACGAAATGGGTTTTAGTCACACAAATTTTATTATTTTACTACAACGTTTTTTGTAACAACATGTTATATCGATTGTCTAGTTACAAGTCTACTTTTTTACGCGGTACCCCCACGAATGTCCCACAAAGCCCCCTGCAATCCTAGTCCTTTTTATGCCAACTCGGTTCCTTTCTTAGTTTCCTTCTTTGTGTATTTCTTTCGTATTTGCAGCAAACATCAACAGCTGATTACGTTGTCTGGTCTCCAATTTAGGTCACACTACTTATGCGATTTCGCTACAGTATTGGCCAAGCGTATGTTTGATAAAAGATAGATAGACTATATTCTGTTTTTATAATTTATTGGCCGCAGCGAAAATAATATATAATATATAAGGTCAACTACCACTAGACTGCTGAAAATCAGTTTCCAGTAATTGGTAAACTTCCCATGACGTCCGGTTTGGGGCTGTAAACCAATTTAATAAAACTTTCTACGTTAGATTATAAGATATATCTGGCAACATTAATATATGTCAAATTGTTCAAATTCTTACAAAATAAATTCCATCTTACAACCATTTATGCATTACATAACTATGTTGTATTATCATTTTTTTAGTATAACAAAAGGTATAACCAATTTCAAAGGATCATAAATTTGACTAATAATTGATAAAATGGATCTTTTGGCAATATTATTTTGCTTGTCCAAATTACTAATTTTATATTTCAAAACACCTCCATTTTCATTATAAAAAATTCCAAGAGTTTTGTTTAGCTCATTATTTCCTAACTGTTAAATGCTTTCTTCTAAACCTTTATTACTTTAGATTTTTTTGATAAAATCCGTCCTATTGATAAGTATTTTCTAAGTTCAAATTCTTCTTTCTCTAATATATTAGTCATGTTTCTTTGTAAGGCAAACAATTCTTGTTTTGAATCTGATACAGTTAGCTAATTCTTCTTGAATTGCTTTACTTGCTAATGGACATTGTACTTTGTTTTCTAAAGCTAATTGTAGCAACTACTATATCGCCAGAAATGGAGATGGTGCAACTCCATAAGTAACAGTTGTAAGTTCATAACATTTCAACTTTTCTGTCCATATCCGTCTATTATAATCCATATCTGTCTATACATCTTCGAAATATCAGCATTCATAACAAATAAATGCTTTGGAATTCGTAATAATATATTAAATATTTCACTTTGAATTACCGAACCAGTTTCATGTACATCATTTAATGATAGTCCATTGTCTGTCTTAGCAGCAGCGTCGAACACCACTCGACATTTAGTTGTGATACTCGAAACTCTTATGACAGCGTTGTGTGGTATGTAGTATCGATCATAATCGGCTAATTCTTCAACGGATCCGGTTAATTGTTTCATATGTCCTAATGATTCATATTCTACAATAAATGCAAACGTATGGCTGTCAAACAAACTCTTGGAACTGTCCATCATATTCTTTTCTAAATTGAAAGGGATTTTAACTACAAATCTTTCACACTGTTATCTTATCCTGTGTTCTTCTTGAAGTATCTTTCGCAAAATTTATCTGCTTTTTTTTTTCACCGATTCGCAGTTTTCTACGTCCCAAAATGTTGCCAGGCATCGATCTAATTCTACAACTTGGACAAAACATTGAAACAAATTAACCTTGGTTTGTGCAATTGGTAGATGATTTAATTCCCCGGTTACAATCAATCCAAATCTCGTTCTTTGTAAAACAGGTTTGTTCTCGCCTAAAGAATATCATCCTGCACAAAAAATTCAAAACAGTCCCCCTCCTAAGAGAATGTCTATTTTCCAGAGTTGTGCATAGCTTCGATCGGCTAACTTTATGAGGTGGTATGTTTCAAGTTTGAATGTTAATTGTATAATTAGGAATTGTTCAGTAATTTCGTTTAATATTAGACATATGATTGTTGCTTCAAGCGAGTTAAGTAATGATCGTATTTTGACTGTATATTGTTGTGTGACCTCTAGATTTGAGTTGCTGAATAGGCTTCTCATGTATGCTTAAAATGTGACTGTGAACATGACAATAGATAACAGATGTTTTGTAGTTTCAATCTTACATGATGCTGTTTATTTGTTTTCTGTAGGATGCAAAAGAGTATTATGTTTTCCTCCACATCATCGACAACTTCCTACTGTACAAACCTTTGATTTGTGTCCTTATTGTAAACAATTTATACAGATTTATGTTGTAATTGATTGAAATTTGAGGTAGATTTGATGGTGATCGGTATCTATGGTTATCTTACGTTGTTTGTTTTTAACACTTGGCATGCGAGAAGCGTATTTTTACGTTTTACGCTTACGGCAGCGAAGTATACTCAAGCATATCAAGTGTTAGCGAATTTGAATCTATATCAAGTTGATTCCAGAAATTGTTTTTACATTAGTTTTGCTTGTTGGGTTAACACTTGTACTGTACTAACCTACGCTATGGTGCAAAGGTGCAATTTTGTGCAGCATGTAAACGGGAATGACTGTAATTTGGTGTGCTGTAATTCAGGTATGAAATGTGAACCAACGAACGCATATATAACCTAAATGTTCAAATTTATTCATATTAAATTTATATCATTATATTTTGTATTTATTACAATATTTATTACTTACAACAACCATGAAGTGATTATTTTTCATAATTTTTGTACCGTCATCGTTTAATACAAAACACCATTCTAAAATTTCCGCCTTCGTACCTGCATTACACTGTTTGAACTTACTCCAGAGCAGGTTCAACACAAACTTCATCAACTTTTACAGGCTGTACGAAGTTGCACTGCGCGTAGTGCAACGAACAGTGCGAGTGCAACTGTCTTAAGCGACACTTTGCCCAACGAACACGCAATATCTATTCTGAACTGCTAAGTGCAAGTAGTGCAGACTTAACGAGTAAAGCTATTATTACGGCATTATTATTCAAAATTTGTTTGATTTAATATATTTTGGATTCAATATATTTTGGATTTCATCAGTCTTGTAAAATAGTTTCATGTTTTTGTATTTAATGTCAAGTTCAATATACCCAGAGTTCACAAATAAGTAAGGTATATGAATTTAGTGCGCTTCAGGTTAATTTTTAAAGAGTTAAAGTCGAATATTAGATCCATTTTACCAGTTTACTTTTATTAATCAATAAAACTCTTGTTATGTACTTTTACAGGTTTTTAATTATTAATGTTTGCAACTAGTTTCGGCTATTCGCCATCCTCTCATACTGTACGCCATTGATGTCAAAGATACCATGCAAACACTTCACAGGTAACAACGTTAAGCATCAAAAATCACTAAACAACGAGCACGCCAAATTCAAATACCTTACAATCATTTATAAACCTACGGCGATTTGTATTGTCTGCTGTTGTGTCAAATTGTGACATAATTTTTAATTACTTTAATATGGATTTTAATACTGCCCGTTTTATATTTATTTGTTGTTCTGTTTCAGCCATAATTATCCACTCAAATAAGGAAGAAAAAGAATTTCAAATTTCAAACATTTTTGCTATTATATAAGTTTTAATTGAATTTAGACTAAGATGACAAACTATTTATTGTTAAAAACTGTAGTGTTGAAATTGTGAAAATTACAATTAAAGGAGTTAGTTGGATAAGGTATGGAAGGGAATAAAAAATTTGATATTAAATTAATAATATAAAAAAGGCAGGAAAATGATGTGGTGGGATTATTTGACTCACAAACGAGGCTCACACATGCAGCCAAATTGGCTACATGTATGCGCATCAATCGCGAATCATTAAGATAAGGGTTATAGGATAGGGAAGGAGAGTAGAAGGGAATGGTATCTGCTAGGACCCCAAACAGTGCGGTTGTGGCAAGCAGACAGATGTCGCAACCCTAAGCTGAATGGAGAAGGTTTTAGGTGGGATCTTGATAGGGATGATTAAAGAACTTGTATAAGAGTGTGTTTGTAGTGTAGTTCTGGCCATTTAAGCCAGAAAGTAATTGTAATTCGACATAACTATTATTGTGTTTAAAATTATCTATCTCGTAAGTCTCTAGAAGGTTAAGTCTAAAACCTTTATTTTGTTTATGTAGAAGTATTATGGTTTTATTATTATTAAATTCGTGAGAATAGATTATGTCACCAATTTAGCGATAAGTTTATGTTATTTTATTCTTTGTTTTATTGAACGACCTGTTTCACCTATGTACGTAGCTCCACATGTATCACATTCTTTATTTGTATACCCCGTTATTATCCAAAAAATCTATTTTATTTTTAGCACTGAAAAATATTTTTTGTAAAGTATTGTTCGCTTTAAATAAAATACTAATATTGTACTTTTTAAATGTGTGTTTCATATTGCGAAGTATGTTCCCGGGATAATGTATAGATCTATAAATTTTGATATTATTATTGTTAATGGTTTGTATGGAGGTAAAATGAGTATGATGAGATTTTTATTGTATTCTTTAATGATGTTGTGTACATAATTATTGGGGAAGTTGTTATTATTGGCAACAAATTTGATAGCCTCAATTGTTTGGTGTTTATTAGTATGTGATAAAGGAGTGTTGAAACAGCGGTGTATATAAGCTCTGAAAGCTGATGATTTATGTGTTTCATGATGAAAAGGGTCGGATGGTATTGTTGAATCTGTTAGGTTTACTTATTATTGAATCGGACAGGCTTACGAAAGATATCAAAAATAATACTATTGTTTTCTTTTATTAAAGTTAAGTTGAGAAATAAAAGTAATAAATTAAAATTAATTAATGCAAGGATGTTAGATGAATATAAAATTAATGTTAAGATGTAAGGTGTTAATGTAGTTGTGAAAATTGTTTATTACATCAAGGTTGTTAATTTGCCAAAGTATCAAAATGCCGTCCACATATCTTCGCTAAAGTACAATACTTTTATTGTTCGTGTTGTTTTGATGTAATACAGTGAAATCTCCCTTGGGCGGACACCAACGGGACCTACCGAAAGTGTCGGTTCAAGGGGGCCTAAGACAGTGTTTCCCAACGTGGGGCGCACGCCCCACAGTGGCGCAATTTGATTGCTAAGGAGGGCAATTGGAGTTTTTCATTATATGTTTCCAAAAATTTGTTAGTCTGTTTCGTTTACAATTTCCTAGTCATATTTTCCTACACTTTAAAAACGTGTGACCTTCTTTTTTTTTGGAGATGGATTGTGTCCCATGGTATTTTTCAGAAAGATTTTATGTTTCAACTTTATATTTTTTGAAATGTCAACAGCCAAATCAACACATTTTTACTTTGTGGGGCCTCGCGGAACCTAGGGGGGCATAACAATATTACAAAAGCTAAGATGGGGCATGGCAAAAAAAGGTTGGGAAACACTGGCCTAAGAGAAACGCGCAGTAAATGTTGTTTTTTATGAAAAATATAATTAAAAACTTCGGTTATTTAAATTGTATGTGTGAATGTTTTTAAAATAAACAAAAAAATTAGATTCATTAAGTAGAGTATTCTTGCCCTCTATACTAAAAAATAACAATAATAATAATAATAATAGGCTTCCAGGAAACGTATTTCTAATTTGGAAAGCAGCTCCAAAGACCCTATATCTACGTGATTTTCGGCAAACGTTTAAGCTGATTGGTTAGGGTAATAGCTTCACCATAATTGATGATATCCTCCGTTGGAACAGGTACTTCATCGACGTCAGAATCTACGGACTGTTGTTCGACTTCTCGATTTTCGATTTCTTGTCCTGAATCTGGATTTTCAACATATAAATTTTCATCTATTTCCAAAAAATTGCTAAGATTTTCATTGTCAGTCAATTCCAAGAATTCTTTATTTTTGAGGATATCTATAAGTTTATTAAGTGGTAAGTCATCTTCTTGATCAGATGTCAAAGCCGGTCTTCACTTTGCATATTGTAGTGCATAAATCCTGCTTTAGGGAGAAATTTTTAACTGTTTCCTTGGCTACTTAGCGGTTTTTGTAAAGTACATAACATCCGCATATATTTTTCTGCGTAGATGTCAAACTAGTATTGAACACTGTATGTACCGAAAAAATGAGAACGTTTAAATTTCGGTGTCCTTGGGGAAATCCCCCATTCAAGCTAAGCAGAAGGGCACAACATAGGTTACGCTTGTACCTTGCAAATATTGAAGTCACCAAGCACCGGTTAAGGGGAAAATCTTTTATTAAAGGGAGACAATCAAGCCGGCGCGCGGCGCGATTGTTCGTTTAAGAGAACATTTCCTAGTGTCCGCGTCCGTTCAAGAGGATGTCCATCCAAGAGAGAGTTAACGCAATGCAAGTTACATGAGTGTCGATCCGTTTCATGAGAAACTGTCCGTCCAAGGAGGTGCCCGTTCAAGGGGGTGTTCGCGAAGGGGAATTTCACTGTATTTTCTTTTCTAAGTTGTTGAGGAAAATGTATCAGAAAAAACCACTCAAGGGGGAATCCGTAGGTAAGCCTTCGCTGTATTTGTAAAATGAAGCATTAAATTGACAAAAATTTTGTTCTGTGCTAATTTTTTAGGTAATGTTATGTTATTGATTGAGTCAAGCACTTCAAATTTATTTTTTATGGTGTATGACGGTTTAAATTGAAGTATGATGGTTGATTTTGAAAAAATGAGCTATGATTTCTCTTAATTTGTATGTACTAGAGTCGATAGATTAGATAATAGGGTGATCTTTTTTATGTAATTTGATTAATGAATATAGTAGTGGGGGTTTAGGGTTCATAAAGAAATTGGGATACCTAACGAAATAAATTATATTCCTTAAGTAATTAATTTCATCTGTTGATAAAAAAGTCGAAGTACGAGGTGGGAATAAACGGCGAACGTAAGAGGGAAGGGCGTCGCGACGCAAGGCGGTCCATAAAGAGCGGCGGGCGTCGCAACCCCCGCGGGGCGGAGCCCACCGTTTTCTACCGAGTTATAGTTATGCGAATTAGTTTATGCTAACATTAAACTTAGAACATATAACATTTAATATTTCGTAACATTTCATTTTTATTTTAGACAGAGCGTAAGGACAAGGACTCAAAACTGAAAAATACACTCACAACATAACTTAAACGTTAATATGTCGCATATTTCTCTAATTTGTTGCGGGAGTCCACAACCTGTCGCAAGTGTCATATGTATATCATATATGTACAGTCACGGACAAAAGTATTCAGAAAGTAATAAATAAAGAATAATTTATTTTTAATACAGATAATTCTCAAGCACACAATAAATACGGCGTTTGTCCCCCTTCCCAGAAACGACAAGTAGCTGTATTTGTTATGTATTTGAGAAGTATCTATATTAAAAAATAGACGATACTTTAGTTGTTATTTTCCGGATACTTTTCTCCTTGACTATAAGCACATTAATGTGATATTGTTGTCGTATTACAATAACAAGCGCAAGCTATATTGCGTTTATAGAAATAAAAATAAATAGTATTCTGAAAGAAAGAATGTTTGTACTTTGTACACTGCAAATATCTATTATAATATATTATTTTATCATACAAATCAAGAAAGAAGACAATTTATGTAACCATACAGCTGACAGACACAAATCGGTTCGGCCCTGGCAGTAGAAGTGACATGCCATTTCTATTATGAATATATTTTTAAAGATTGATTTAGACTATTAGTGTTCTTTTTTTCTTTTTGTTTACGAATTAACATTTTTATATTACACTGGTACTAAATTTAAGATATATTTTCCAAAAATCATTTACGATTAATATAAGAATTATTCAGCAATTTTTTGTTTTGCGGATCATTTGGCGCCTCTTTGTACGCCAAAGGGTCGCATCGTGTAAAAACTATTACCTAGTTTTTAAAGGTAAAGTCTGTAGGATATTTCAATATTAATCAATTTTTTAAAAGTTACATTACATAACAATCCAACTTACATTTTTTTAATTTTTTTTTGTGGAAATTAGAACAAATTTCAGTATTTAAGTTAAAAATATAATATTTAAAATTTAATATAAGTAAAGTAAAAATCGTTTTTTAACCTAAAAGATAAACTACGATTTTTTAAAGTCGGAAAAAAATTTTCCAACTTTTGATTTTTTTAACTTTTGTGGTGAATATCACAAGAAATTTGATTCCGTTTAATTAAAATGGAATGTATTAAGTTATATTTACTATAGAAATTATTTCTTAACTTAATAATGTCGGCACGATTTTTTGAAGTCAGTCAAAAGATATCCATGTCTTCCTAACAAATTTTGTATTAGGCATTTAGGCTGCACTCTCAAATCCGGAAAAGTTTTTCCTATAATAAGTGTTAACCGTTTGAGATATCAAAAAAAATCAAACGAAAGTTGTGTGATAATGAAAAATCGATATTCACACGAAGAGATATTTGAGCAATTATTGTTAATAATAGAGATTATTAAGAATAATTTTTAAACGGACTTCGTGCGGACATAGACAAAAATTTAACGAATATTTTTTCTATTTATCACTTTTTGATATTTTGCAAAATAAATACAGTTGCTCCCAAAAGTATCCGGCCGCCTGGCAAATTTTCACATTTAACACTATATTACTTAATACATATTGTGGCATGAGAACGGGAGAATGGTTATTATATAACGCAACAAGTCAGATCTCAACCCAATAGAGCATTTATGGGCAATTTTGAAAGTTTTGTTAGTCTGAACAAAAAGCGCATTTCCAGTAAAGAAATGCTTAAAAACCATTCACTGCTGGAATGGAAGACGATAAACTCTTCATTAACGAATAAATTGGTTAAGTCAATGCCCAACAGATTGAGAGATGTTTTAAATTCAAAAGGTTACCCCACAAAATATTAAAAAGCTGTTTTAATAGCTTTTAAGAGTTACATATTTAGTTTTTTAAAATCTATTTTGTATAGGTGGCCGGATACTTTTGTGTGCCTATAATAATGTTATTTATGTTCTTTGTTACATTGTTTGTTGTTGTTATATTTGTAATGTATCAAAAGTTGAATGATAATATACTAGCATCCTAAAAAAAAATAACTATTGGTTATATTATTTAATTCTTAAGTAATATAGTGTTAAATGTGAGAATTTTCCAGGCGGCCGGATACTTTTGGGAGCAACTGTAAGCAATATTGGAAACGCACACGTCATAATATTTCGGAATATTTCTCAAATCGGCCAGACAGCTCCGTCCTAATGATGACTTCTTCTCAGGATAAAAAAACAGTGGCCAAACGGCAGCTCGCAAGCCACATGCGGCTGTTTTTAAGTTTTATTGCGGCTCAATTAAAAAATGTCATAAATACTTTCTACTAGATTTTGAATTTTTAAGAATTTTTTTTTCCTATAATGAAAGGGAATCAAGAGGTATAATTCACTGGATTTCCTATTTTTTTGGAGGGCGAATTTTTTTCGATTAGGCTCTTAAAAATTTTCGATTTTTAAATACTGCTCTCACTATCAGCAAGTGTGGCCACCACTGGTATGCAATATAATGTAAAAATTTCTATACTTTTAAAATAAGAAGATGAGATGTTTAACAATATATTTTAATCAATAACAATTTATTTTGTTGATTGACTGAACTTTTAATTTTTATGATCTGTATTTCGATGTCATGAAATTTTGTGATAATTAAAATTTCCTTTTGTTATTGGAATAAAAACTATATAAAACGATTGTAACGAAATTTCCATTTCTATTATATAATACTGATGAAGGTACTTTATGTGTCTTTTCCGAATATCCACATAAAAATAAAATACACACACACACTCAAAACTTTACGCTATTTTCAAAGTAATTTAGGGAAAAGTTACGTGATTTGAATCAAAGCCGGTCCAACGTGGATCACCAATACAAGGCCTGGTGACTACTTTGGATATATCCAAGCATCATTATTATGTCAAAGTGAAAATTCGAATAGGAGACAAATTTTGGGTATACCTTATAGCTTATGATATTCTTTCACTCTTGTTGAAAGTTGACAACAACTTTAGTAGAGTTATGCCACAATAGGAGGGTATTGTGCAAACGACTTTTTGTAGGAAATCCTCAATAACTAACCTAGACTTTATTATTGGTGTAATTTTTATAAATATCAGACGTTCATTTACAGTCGTACTCTAGCATGCTTTGGAAGTTTAATAGACGAAGACGGTAAAATACATAAAAAACCTATACGACAAAGATGCTAATAAGGTTCATAGGCCACTTGAGGATAAGTTTAAATGAGCACCCAATGCAATTAATATACAGGGTTAGTATAAAGTCTCGGAGCGGTCGAATAACTTTGTTGTTTGAGAAGTATCACTGTTGAAATTCTACCTGATTATACAGATCTGGAAATTTCATTTGAGGACATAGGAAAATAATGCGTGCAACAGCGAAGCATATAGGAAGTAGATTAGATAAACAAAGAGCGATATAGCTGTTTAGCCACGCAACGAACTGACAGTTTGACAGTCTGACGACTACTTCTTAAATGGCATGTATAGTATATTACTATAGTATATAGCAGGGGTGAGCAACCTTTTGGATAGTGGGGGCCACATTACGGTTTACTCTTCATACGCGGACCGGAGACAAATTTTTGTCTTACTTGTAAGACTAAAAAAGGTCCGTAATGAGATATTTAGAATAGTGGTAAAAACCTTTCTTTCTATTACACATTTTTGATTTAAAACAAAAATTATTTATTGTTCTTTCTAAAGGTCTCGCGGGCCGGATTACACCCTCACGCCCTGTAAAAACACCCTGTATGGTAAGGAGTTAAAAAAAATAAATTTAGATACATTGAATATTTAGCTAAAGAAAAGGCACTCTTATTCAGTGTCGATAAAATGAACCGTTATCGAGAAAAAAATTGTAAAAGAAACCATCAAGATTAAAAATTTATTAAAATTTCGTAAGTACCATAGTAACGTTTGTAAAACCAGCGCTAAATTTTTTGTCTGCAACATCAGTATTAAAAAAGCGCTGCTTTTACAAACGTTACTATGGTAACGTTACTATTAATACGAAATATTAATAAATTTTTAATTTTGATGGTTTCTTTTACAATTTTTTTCTCGAAAACGGTTCATTTTATCGACACTGAATAAGAGTACCTTTTCTTTAGCTAAACATTCAAGGTATCTAAATTTATTTTTTTAACTCCTCATCATACAGGGTGTTAAAAATGTAAGCATTAAAATGCATAACCTAGTACGCCCCTGGTAAACTAAAGAGACTAATTACGTGTATAGAGGATTCCGAAAGGATTCACCATAGAAGTATAGCAATTAATTCTATTTTCTTTTCAAATTTTTCAAACTCACCATTTTTGACTTACGACAGTTTTCATTGGATAGGTCGAAATGAGCATACAATGGATTTTTGCGCAATTGTCGATTAGTTTTTTCTGTATGTTTCCTGCTTCAGAGAACAACTGGTCACTGAAAACTGTACTTGATGGGGCTGATAAGTACACTTTTGTCAGTTTACTTATTTTTGGGTATTTCAAGCTATGTTATTTCCACCAAATAAATGGAACTTGCTCTCTCTTTAGTAATTCCTCATACAAGTAACAGTCCAGTTCACTAACGACTGGATTGGAGTCACTAACGGCCTTACTAGATGTGGCTATGACTTTATATCAGTCGCAAAATGACTTTGCTTCAAATTTTTGCCTGTTGTAGGGGACAACTGCTGAATGTTTGTGTTTATATTCATCTTATCATTTTCATCGCTACTACTGCTTCCGGAGTTTAGTGAGTCTAAGGCCGTCCGCACACGGAGCAACCGGAAAGCAACGCAACGGCAATGTGATATCGCTTCTCGGTTGCTTCCTAGGTAATAGAGTGGAGGTCCGTCAACGGAGCAATTTAAAAGCAACCTATGGGCGATATAAGCGATATGCGCGATCTACGCAACCTTAGCAACCTGCACGGAAGTCACCAAGATCGTAAAAGTTGCTTATATCGCCTGTGAGCATGGAGACATTTAATACTAAATACGTGGGTGCCATGGAAAAATATTAAAAATATGACCGAATGTGACAGTTATACGCGACAAAGTCTTCGAAAATTGGACTTCTCAAACACATGTCATGTATTAAAATCGCGGGAGATATTTGAGTGATTTTAAATTCAGTACTTATTGTCATAAAATATTCTTTAAAGCAGAGAAAGAAATGAGTGGGTTCCTCACACATAATTTATTTCATTTACATTTGAAAGTAGAACGCTTTTATGGAAAGACCCTATACATAAGCTCCACAATGTAATTCCTTTGCTTAATGAAAAATTTGCCAAAATGAAAATTTGTAGTTTTTGATTAACAATAAGCCGACGAATAATCAGACAAACAAATAGAAGATGTCCGATTATACGCTTGAACGAATATAGTAGAGCATGGATAATCTGAATCCCAGTTAACCGAACTCTTTGGTAATCTGAATTGCCTTCTGTCCCAATTCGGTTGTAAGTTTAACCGAGTATTCCTTATTCGGTTAAGGCAGGTATTACTCATTATCTAGCATCCTAAAAACACCCCTAAAGATCACTAAAAAACGCCATACTTTACTTTTGTATAATATTGTTTACAGAAATACTATTTTTGGAAATATAATAATTATACAGGGGTTTTCACGCTACTGCTTAGAACCATTAGAACTGGTTCGTTACAACCTTTTAGAGTTTCATTCGTACTTTTTTAAAATTTTGTATATAAGGACTATTCATGCTACTGAATGTAGGAAATAATTCATTATTTTCAATGGAATACTTTTTAATGTATATTTCAATTGCAAAATATTTGTTGTATTTTAATTTCCACTTTGTATGTACTAAGCATTTAGCTACCATTAAAGAAAAATTTAAAAAATTGGCTCAATTAGTCTTCAAACGTTGTTAATACTTAATATTTAGTAGCACTCTCTCCTTGGATGCTACGTGTTGACTAACAAACAAATTGTCCCGTGTGCAGATCTCTGTTGCTCATAGATATCGCTTCGCGAAAATATTGCTTTCCGGTTACTCCGTGTGCGGATGGCCTAAATCTCTTCCAAGTGCCTCCAAAAAAAGTATGCCTTATAACGGATATGTTCTCACGCGAGAAAAAGTTTAAAAGATAGCGGAAATTCAACGACGTTGCCATAAAATAATTTTTTTGCTCCTCTATTTCTTTGAATCTTATTTTCACGCCAGTCAACAAAGGCCGAATATTCGGCCGAATATCCGGTTCAAATTTAGCCGAATATTCGGTATTCGGTTATTCGCTTGAACTACTATTCGTCACATCACTAGTATATAGTATAGTACTGTTATCATTCTTGTACTGCAAGAACGCAGAGAACTCGTGAAAAAATTGATGCATTTATAGCATTGCACTCTAAAACCCTATTACCAGAAAATTTTAAAACTGTTGTTGTAAAGTAGATGACTAGTTAATTAAATATTTCAATATTATAAATTTCATGTAACGACAAAGGAGTCGCGTTGCGTTACCAAGAGCTTGTATTTCGCAAGAATTAACACTTGTTCATTGAACTTCATTTTTACTCGATTCAGCAAATTTCAGTTGTTGCCAAGTGCATTTTTATTGGTTCGGTTATGTCGCGTGATAAAATTCTGATTGGTTTAGAAGGATGAAACCACAAGTTGGGAAATGCAAGTTCAAAAAGCGGGAGGTAGAATTAAGGTAGAATTAAGTTAGAATACAAGAAATCGTCGAGAAGTTAAGAAGTGAATTGTAAAACTTAACCGTATTTCTAAATAAAATAACTTAAAAGAAGCTCCGGTTGTTTCAATCCATCCGAATCGGAACTAACCATCAGCAGTTCCAACAAAATTGGTGTCAGGTGTGGGGTGTGATTGAAGAAAAACAGCAACCACAGCAGCAGAAAACTTAAAACCGCTGGTGTACGCAGCGACAGCCGAAAAGCAAAGGGTCACAGCGAGTAGCCAACGAACACAAAATTCGTTCTCAACTGATAACCCCTTGGGATCGTCGTCATCACCAGTTTAAGTGCCAGTGAGGAGCAAAAGGAAGTACGGATTAACAGTGTCTCAATCGTCTCTATCATCCCAGAAGCAATCGTCTCAATCGTCCCAGAAGCAATCGTCTCAATCATTCTAGAAGCAATCGTCTCAATCATCCCAGAAGCAATCGTCTCAATCATCCCAGAAGCAACCGCCTCAATCGTCTCTATCATCTCAGAAGCAATCGTCTCAGTCAGCTTAATCGTTCATTCGTCTCAATCGTCCACAACCGCACAAAACCAAATCTTGTAAGTTTTTTATTTTTTTTATGTAATCGTCGAAATTCTATGTCCGAGTCGTCCGGTTCCGCCGAAAACGTTCCGCAATTCACAGAACCTAAAATGCCTCTACAAGTAGACGTAGCATTAAAGATGATACCAGAATTTCATGGTAGTCGCGAAGAATTCCACAAATTTGTTGCCTGTTGCGATATCGTTAACGTCACCTGTACCACGCGCGAGGATAAAGAGTTGTTGCTAAATGTAATTAGAACGAAGCTGTCCGGTAATGCATACAATTTAATAAAATACAAAACATTCGCGTCATGGGAAGAACTTAAAGTAATAATGCAAGATCAGTATCTAGAAAAAAGAACCATTGCACAAATTCAGACAGAACTCCTAAATTCGAGGCAGCAGCAAGGTGAAGATATTAGATCGTTCGCGAATCGTCTAGAAAGGTTGACATTAGATTTAACAGACGCATGTATCGCGAGTCAGGGTCAGGACGCAGCACCTATTATACAAAATTTAAATGCAAACGCCGTATTGAGAGCATTCGTAGAAGGATTACACGGGTCAATTAAACTTATAATTAAAGCGAGTAGGTTCAATACGTTTCAAGAAGCCGTAGAAGCCGCGGTAGAAGAAGAACGCGTAAGCAAAAGTTCACAACCTGTAAATAAATCGAATCTGCAGAATCCCAAAGCAACAAAGAAATGTTATAGGTGTGGAAAATCTAATCATATAGCCGCTAACTGTTATTCAAATTATTCTTTTCCCAAATACCCTAGTTCAAACTCGAGAAAACCAGAGGTCAAACGCGAGGTTCAGATTAATCACGCCGCAGTTATTTGCAGGTATTGCAAAAATGTAGGTCATACAATCGAACAGTGCAAAAAACGACAATATAATAACGCACGACGTCAAGAAAATGGATTTCAAGCTACTAATTTTAATTCCTCGAGATTGTCTTCTCAGAGAACTTCTTCGCCAGGTCCATCTGGAATAAACCAACGAAATAATACCCAAACGCGTATTCGTCTGGCAGTGCGATCGCACTGCCAGACGCGACTCGACCTGACGCGTTTCCCGAATTTTGGGTATTATTTCGTTGGTTTATTCCAGATGGACCTGGCGAAGAAGTTCTCTGAGAAGACAATCTCGAGGAATTAAAATTAGTAGCTTGAAATCCATTTTCTTGACCAAAGATCTCAAAACTGCCTAAAAATCGACGATGAACTTCAAACTTCTAATTCTGAATCCGTCTCTGTCTCTGAATATAACGTAAATTCTATTTCAAACATCAATTTCGCTGAATCTACAAATTCCATTCATTCAAACCAAATGTATAACGTAAATACAGCAAACTCATGTTCGTCTGTTGTTACTATTCCACTCGACATAGCCATTAACAAGGTCGCTAATCTTTTGTTAGACACGGGTTCCGATGTCACTATTTTGAAACTTAATCGCACCGACGATAACTCGTTCGTTGACACAGATAATAAACTCCGACTCAAAGGTATAACTGACGAAGTTGTATCTTCTTTAGGTTCTTGTCAAGGTGAATTTATCCTAGATCATGCAGTTTCGCTTGCGCACACAGTTCATATCGTCTCCGATGATTTCCCCATATCGTATGATGGCATTCTAGGGAAAGATTTCCTAATAAAATCCCAAGCTGTTATTAATTACTCGATTCCGATGCTTGTATTAAAGGTAGATGAGAATGTATATTCATTTAAAATTTCAAATGCTGATTTCGTCAACATACCAGCCCGTACTGAATCCAGAGTTTTGATTCCTACTAACAGTGACGTACCTCAATTATGTCTTCAAAAGGAACTGAGTCCAGGCGTAATAGTTGGTAATTCAATCGCGTCTCCTCAAAACGGATTTTGTCAGGTCACTATATTAAATTCTACAGAAAGTCCAGCAAAAGTACATGTACGACAAATAGAATTCGATTATCTAGATAATTACGATATACTAGAAATTCAAACAGATAGTAGTTATTCGCGAATTAGGCAGGTAGAATCTGAAATAAATATAGAACACCTAAATGATGAAGAGCGCAATTCACTTTTAAATATCTGTAAGGAATTTAGCGATTTATTTTACTTAAAAGGTGACATACTAACTCATACGGACGCCGTAAAACACACCATCCCTTTAACTACAAACAAACCGATATTTGTTAGACCGTATCGATTGCCTGAATCACAAAAGGACGAAATTAAATCACAAATTCAGAAAATGCTTTCAGAAGATATAATCGAAAATAGCAAATCACCATATAATTTCCCAATTCTAGTAGTTCCCAAAAAGGCGGACAACAATGGTCAAAAGCGTTGGAGGCTTGTGGTAGATTTTAGAAAATTAAATGACGTAACCGAATCCGATGCATATCCTTTACCAAATATCACCGAGATTTTAGACCAACTGGGTAGATCCAAATATTTATCGGTAATTGATTTAGCTTCCGGATTTCATCAAATCCCACTTGATGAAGCCAGTCGACATCTTACTGCTTTTTCATTTGAAGGTCATTACCAGTATAAGCGTCTTCCAATGGGTCTTAAGGGATCTCCAGCTACATTCCAACGGCTAATGAATAATGTTCTTACGGGATTGCAAGGTGTTAAGTGTTTTGTATATCTAGATGATATAGTCGTCTATGGAAGTAACCTACACGAGCATAACTCTAGGCTAATAGAAATCTTCGAGCGATTACGCGAAAATAATCTTAAATTACAACCAAATAAATGTACCTTTCTTCGAAAGGAAGTTACCTACCTAGGGCACATAATATCCGAAGAAGGAATCAAGCCTGATCCCAGCAAGACAGAATCTGTTGCTAAATTTCCAGTACCCTCAAATAAAACCCAATTACAATCGTTTCTAGGTCTAGCATCGTATTACCGTAGATTTATTAAAAATTTCTCAGTATTAGCCCAACCTCTTTATAAATTGCTTAAGAAAAATGCTAAATTTGACTTCAATTCCGCTTGCCATGAATCATTTCATCAATTAAAAGAGAAATTAATACAGCCACCTCTCTTACAATATCCCGATTTCTCTCGTGAGTTCATTTTAACAACCGACGCAAGTCAGTATGCAATAGGGTCTGTTCTTTCCCAAATTTCTAGTGACGAAATTAACGATCTTCCCATCGCATATGCGAGCCGTACCCTAAACAAAGCTGAACAAAATTATTCCACGATAGATCGTGAACTCCTTAGTATCGTATGGTCAGTTCAACATTTCAGACCTTATCTTTATGGCCGAAGGTTCAAAATTATCACAGATCATCGACCACTTGTTTATCTTTTCTCAGTATCCAATCCTTCATCACGTCTTACCCGATTCAGAATAAAATTAGAGGAATATGAGTATACCATACAATATAAACCCGGAAAGCAAAATACGAATGCGGACACCTTATCTCGAATATGTCACATCGAAAAGGAAGATTCTAGTGATGCTTATAAAGAGTATTTAGCGTATTCGGAACGCCATGTTATTTTAAACAACAATATCATCGATGCATCAGAAAGTGAAATCTCATGTCCTGACATACAAATAATCGATAGTTCCCTTCGTACAGATAAAATCCCAGACACTGCTCAAGATTTTTCTTATAGACAAAAAACAAAGGTCCCTGATTGTGTATTATTTTATCAGGACGGGAAAACAACAGCCTTTCTTATAGTAAAAACTTCTGCCACAGAAAAAACGGAATATTCCAATATTTTCAGTAGTTTTCAGAAACTAAAACAACTTTGTCTAGATAATTCCATTGAAGCGCTAACTTTAAATAGTAACATCATTAAAGCCCAAAAACTCAAAATAGAGATAATTAGGACCATGCTACGGTACATATTTAAAGACAGTTCCATTAAAATTTATATAATCCATCCGAGCTGCAATCAAGAATTATCTAAGGATGAAATAGATACTATACTCAGGGAATATCATTATAGTCCTGTAGGTGGACACCAGGGTGTAAATCGTACCTACAAACGAATTAAAATGCAATATCATTGGCCTAAAATGTATAAAGATATCAAGAGATTCATAAGACATTGCGAAACTTGCCAAAAGACTAAATCTTCTAAGAAAACTAAGGTTCCCATGATTGTTACCACGACATCCAGCCGTCCATTTGAAAAAGTCTTCCTAGATATCGTAGGGCCCTTGAATCAAACAGAAAATTTAAATAAGTACCTTTTAACCTGCCAGGATGATCTTTCAAAATTTTCTATCGCAATACCTATTCCCAATCAAGAGGCAACTACCGTCGCTAGGGCATTCGCTTGTGAGATCATATGTCGTTATGGCACACCCAGATATTTGGTAACCGATCAAGGCACTAATTTCATGAGCCAAGTCTTTAAGGAGACATGTAAACTACTAAATATCAAACAGATTCAGTGTACTAGTTATCATCCACAAAGTAATGGCAGTTTAGAGCGTTCTCATCGGACTTTAACTGAGTATTTACGAAATTTTATAAACCGCGACATGGATAATTGGGATGATTTTGTACCATTTGCCATGTTCGCCTACAATACCACCCCTCATACGAGCACTGAATTCACTCCATTTGAGCTATTGTTTGGTCGTCAAGTTGAATTACCCTCATCGGTCAAGAAAAGCCCCGAAATGTTGTATAGCTATGATGATTACTACAACGAATTAAAATCGCGATTGCAACATTCCCACGAAATAGCGCGTGATGTTCTAATTAAAAAGAAAGAAAATTCGAAGTTGCACTACGATCAAAACGCTCTCAATATCGCATTTAATGTAGGAGATAAAGTTTTACTCCGAAATGAAGCGAGTCCGTTAGGGAAAAGTAAAAAATTATTTGCGTTATATTCGGGTCCATACGAGATCGTAAAGATTCATTCAGATGTGAATTACACTATAAAAGTAAAAAATAAATTAATAAAAGTTCATGTAAATAGATTGAAAAAATTTATTGATTAATACGTTAATTATATAATATAACAAGTACCCAAAATTTGTTTCAGACAGCTTACCATGTCCTCCTTAATCTTCTTGCTGTTTCGATGGATGTCTCTGAGTTTGGTTATGGTTCTTTCACCTTATCACACGGTATTGTCCCTTAAATCTCAAAATTATTACAATGTTACCACTGTTACCACTGCTTCTGGTTTATACTATGAACAAATAGGAAGTTTAAAATTAACTAATAATAATTGGAAATTAATAACTTACCTGGATTTGAATGATTATTATGTTCAATATAAATTAATTCATAATTATACCAACCGTATATCATCATTATGTCGAATTTTAGGTGAATTCAATCATACAGTAAAATGCGAACCGTCATTACACGTTCTTCTGTCTCATGTATCGGAACAAATTCATACAAATCAAAAAGTAATTGAGAATATTTTAGGAAACACTTTTAGTTCTAACCAACGGAAGAAACGCGGATTAGTAAACGTCATAGGCGAAATCTCTAAAACTCTATTCGGTACATTGGACGCAAACGATGCTGAATATTATGATACTCAAATCAAACGATTACAGACAAATCAAAATCAATTAAGAGATCTTTTAAAACAACAAACGTCAATTCTTAAAAACACCGTTCATGTGATAGGTACATCTCCAATTTTAAATGCCGCGAATAAAAAATTAAACATCCTCATGGAACACATAAACGCGTTAAGTAAAGACGTAATTGCTATTCAAAACTTTGATACAGTTTTCCCCAATTTGCAAGAAATCGAGGCATCATATGAAATTTTGTTATCATCATTGCTATCTAATCAAGATAAGCTCTTAAATATTATTACGTTAGCTCAAAGAGGTATTTTACATCCATTGGTAATTAGTCCAGCCATATTAATTAAACAATTATCAAATTTACACGACTATTTAGAAGGAGCTGACTTTCCAGTCGCCCTAAACATTGAAAGTATTCATTCTTTGTATAACTTAGTAACCAGTAATGTATATTCTTATCGTAATAAACTTAGTTTTGTTATATTAATACCTTTAGTAGAATCGCGCACTTATAATGTAGTAAAAATGTCCAGTTTGCCATTTGCTTTAAATAACTCCAACTTTATGTTTATTAAGCCGAGAAATCCCTATCTGATTATCGATTCCGTAAAACAACACTACTTTTTAATGTCATCCGCAGAAATTTCTAAATGTAAAACATTGTTTGATATGTATATTTGCCAACAAAATAAACCCATATATTTAGTTCACATGCATGGAGGCTGTGAAGCAAGTTTATTCGTACCCACTAAAGAAATACCTTCATCTTGCGAAAGACGAATCATAAGATTGAAACAGTCATTGTACATTCAATTAGCAGCACCTAATTCATGGTTATATGTTATTCCAAATCTAGAACACATCGATATCTCATGTAAATCTACGCAGGAAAGAAATTCACTTTATCTTAATGGAACAGGAATACTGCAGTTACATCCAAATTGTTCTGTCTATACAGATTCTTTAATATTAAAACCGCATAAACAAATTTATTCGAAAGTCACGATCTCATATATTCCTCCAATAAATATAACTTTAAATTTTAATTATACAATGGCATTAAACAACGTAAATCTAACCGAAATAAAAACCTCGTTAGCTCTATCACATAACGAACAAAACTGGCAGGACATTAGTAATAAGATAGAAGATTTAGAATTTAAGGAAAATAATTTCGACGCGTCAATAGAAAATTATAGAACTATAACTGTAACTACGTTAATTGCGCTATTGTTTGTCATAATGTTTATTTATTTTGGATACAAGATTTTCTCATATTATTTTAAGAAGCCGATCGTAGAAGTTAAGTCGGAACCGCCGCAACCAGGAAGTAGGTCAGAGGAAACGCAAAGCGATGAAAAATTTCATGATGAAAATTGTACTTCTAATCCTAGGTACAATTTTCAAAAATAAGGGGGGAGGGATGTTGTAAAGTAGATGACTAGTTAATTAAATATTTCAATATTATAAATTTCATGTAACGACAAAGGAGTCGCGTTGCGTTACCAAGAGCTTGTATTTCGCAAGAATTAACACTTGTTCATTGAACTTCATTTTTACTCGATTCAGCAAATTTCAGTTGTTGCCAAGTGCATTTTTATTGGTTCGGTTATGTCGCGTGATAAAATTCTGATTGGTTTAGAAGGATGAAACCACAAGTTGGGAAATGCAAGTTCAAAAAGCGGGAGGTAGAATTAAGGTAGAATTAAGTTAGAATACAAGAAATCGTCGAGAAGTTAAGAAGTGAATTGTAAAACTTAACCGTATTTCCAAATAAAATAACTTAAAAGAAGCTCCGGTTGTTTCAATCCATCCGAATCGGAACTAACCATCAGCAGTTCCAACACTGTGCTAGAAACGCTAAACATTGATGAATTTAAAATTACTCATAAGAATACAGTTCTTTGATTAATTTTAGAAGCCACTAGTCTTAAATAACAATATTAGCTCTCTTAAGAGCAGCACTCAACCTTAGTATGTTACCTTATTTATACACTATCTAATTATTACATGACTTTCAACCTTTTGCGTTTTCCTACCCATAAAACTTAATTATAAACGTGAGCGTTTCCGATATGGGTGGAGTAGGTACAGAGGGTGGATAAAACTCAATTTGTCCCCTTTCATAATGCATTAATAAAGTTTACAACGTTGTTTTGGGTATGCGCAAAGTTGCCTGTGTTTTCAGAACACTATAAAGTGACTTCGTTGGGATCCGCAGTTCAGTTACAAGTCTTCTGTAGAGCAAAGGTAATCGCACTGCTTTACTTTTTTTAGAGTTTCTTAGTGTTCCATGTGGTTTTACATACTTCCCCTTGTAATGTGAATAATTTTAAAAAGGCCGAATGGAATTTAATAAAATTAGTGTTGTGAGAAACTGTTCTGCTAACCTTTTATTGTAGTGATATGTTCCCACTAACAATAAGAGCCACTTTTTGGGTATTACAATAAAAATTCTCATAGGAAAATTAAATGCTGGTGAGTATATACCACTTCCTTTTCAATAATTAAAGAATATAGTGTGATTAATATTTAAAAGCTACAAGTATATAAGGATTTTATTCATATTCCTCAACATTTTTTGTAAATTTTTTTTTGAATAATTAGAATAAATTTCACACTTACACTAGAAAATAGATTTTTTTAACTTTAATTAACTTAAAATCCTTTTCTTTTAATTCCTGCAAATAAAATTTGGACCATTTTTGAAAAGTAGTCCAAGGAATTGTTAGGTTCTCTCATTAGTTTTTTTTCAATTAGGTTTTAATTTGTTTGGATTCCCTTTTTAAATCTTAACCTAATGTAAAAATTATATCTTAATTGCCATAGATAAATTCTGTACGATGTTTTAAAGTTGATTTTTTTAAGGTTAAACCAACTTAAAAAAAGATTTTAACTTTTTTTGCCAAGAATTACAATAAATCTGATTATTTTAACCAAGAATAGAATCCTTTAAGTTTGATTTAAAGTAAAAATCGTTTCTTAATTATAATAATAAGCCGTAAAGTTAGGTTCGATTAAAATTCATATTAAAAAAAAAAATAATAAAGAAAAAGTTTTGTATCAATGAAATTTTTATAATGGAAAGAGAATCTTTATTTTAAAGTAAAGAATCATTTCATAATTCTTATAAATAAAGCCGCCAAAATTTCTCAAAATTGTCCAAAGAGTGTGAGGGTATGATACCACGTGCCACAGTAATTTAAAAAAAGTGATATTACTTACGAACATAAAAAAATGAGATTTGGCGCATATGTTATTCTTGTTATTTTACATTACGCATGATAAAAACATTTTACAATTTGTGTAAAACACGATGTTTTCTCCTGCATTTTATGAAATTCTATGGAAGATTTTAGCTTGCAGGGTGGCAAACAAAAAAATATGAATCTTTTTCTATTAAACTCAACAAAGCCCCTTTTGTACCTGTCGCTTCTTTTACAAAAAATATGTATGTTTCATCTTTATTTTGGTTATTTTGCATTGATATACAGTAAAACCTCGCTAACCGGATCCAAGTTGATCCGTCACCCTTGTTAATCCGACCGAACTTGTACGCCTTGAGACTGACAAGCACTAAAAAACTTCTTTTGCGTTCAAAGATTGTTTATTTTACTCAACATCAGTGACTTTCTGTATCTCAGGCAATCCGGCCGTTTGTTTGTAGTCCGACTGTACCCCCAATTCCAAAGGTGACGAATTAGTGGGGTTCTCCTGCATCTATCACTGTAATATGATAAAGAATTTAGTTTCAAGTTCCAATTCGCAGTTTAAAACAGTGGGTAAACGCATTGGAGAAGTCTATCATACAGAGTAGACTGACCAAATCTCGGCCATGCGCCTAAATAAGGTCGGATTTCGAGATTTTCTATATGGATTTTTATGAAAGGCCGACGTTAGCAAGAATTTTTGGAGGGTCGACATTTGACAATTTACCCTACATCGATATTTTAACAGAAAATGCTAGAGGACAAGTTAATAATGGTACAAATATCTAATCCAAAACCAAGATGAATTGGTACCTTCACTACCTAAATAATCGAATTTATAATAATTACATGTAATAATTGCTAGGTTAGCTTTTATGGCTCAGATTTGAAAGAAAATGTATTTCGAAACAATTAATATCCTAAACAATTTTCAATATGATTTATACTTTTTCAGATACGAATTTTTTTATATGAGATTTTTTAACAACAAAGGGGTTGAATTCACCCTCTTACGCTATTTAAAGGACAATTAAAGACGGTATTTTGTTGATGTTGCAAATATCTAGTACTACCCAAAAATTGGGCTAGATATAGGTATCTTCCTATGTAAATAATCGTATTTGATTCTAGCAATTGTTTATAATAATTTTTAATCTGAAATTTTTAATAGAGGTTAGAAGGAGGACCTAAACGGAGACATTTTTTATCTGAAGCTTTTTATAATATCATGAATCGTTTAGGAGAAAAAATATTTTCTAAAAACTGCTCAATTTTCAGGGGTCGTTTCCACGCCTTCAAACCGTTTTTGGGCAGAAACAGAAAGTTTACTTTCTGTTCTTACTTTCTGTAAAACCTTAGTTTTACTTAGGTTGGGGGCCTTTACCAAAAAGGATCGGTGTGTTCGTGCTCGGTATGTTCCCTTGTTAGTAACTTTGAAATTTTAAATAGTTTTTAACGTGAAACTTGATAATTTTAATTTGTTCAGGTAAGGGTTTACTTAAAAATTCAGCATTTATTATAAAAATACAAACTTTGTTTAGTACTAGCTAGTCACCACATTGTCCGTTCGTTAACTTAATGCGCAATAACGCTGATGAAGGAATAAATTATTCCGAAAGCTTGGATTGAAAAAGGAAATGTTGTTTTAATATAATGATTGGGTTCAAAAATTGAATGTGAATGTAAATATGAATTAAAAATAAAACAGGAGAGCTACATTCTTTATTAATTTATTAAAAGTTTTAAATTCTTTAGGCTAAGGTAAAATAAATGAAGTAAAGTCAAATTTTTAAGAGATTGAATAATTTTTGCACTAGTGTTGGAATGGCTTCGTAAAGTGTATGATATAAAGCTTTGAATTTTCAAACATTTCATCACACGTATGGCCCGTTTAACATATGTCCTGGCTTTTAGCATGATTTCTGTATGGTGTATGTAGTGTATATATACTTTATTTTTTATCAAGACACCGTCCTTAAAATGATATGAAAATTGAGTATCTATATAAATATTATTATTATTGACAACAAAAAAAAAAAAAATAATAAGACCTTTCACACTAGCCGGTACCCGGCTTGTGTGAAAGGTCTCAATAATTTCTTCGCTTCACCATTGGAATTTGGCTGGACGGTATTTTGCCGGACGGCGAAAAACTGGCATGTGTGTCTCCGGCCTATCTCGCGCCTTTACCATCTCGGCTATCTCTTTTGTTTGGTAAAAGTATTAAACCATCGGATGACCACTTACGTGGGTTTTTTAATGATTTCAAAAATTCATAACTCAAAAATGCCTGGCCATCTGGCTCAAATATTTTACCAAGAAGCTTCACATACATGTCTCTACCTATAAAAAAATCAGGAACAAAATCTGAAGGTTACACGTCTGGTGGTCCGCTTGTGAGACTGCAGCCTTAACTCCATATGCCCACCTCTACTATATACAGGTGTCCCAGATTTTAATACGCAAACTTCACCAAGACAAAGACAGTACTCATAAAAATAACACAAAACCATAGCCAACTTTTAAAGAACATTTGGTTAGTGGTGAAGCGGTACAGTACGACACGCGCTAAGATTTTATTTTTTTTTTCTCGAAATCTATCAGTTTTATACGAAAAATGTAAGAAATAAAAAAATCTCGATAAAGGAATGATCTTTCTAAAGGATATTTTTTTAGGTTAAAATTCTACCAAATTAAAAAGTTCTTTTGGAAAATTGGTCTGACACGCGCTAAGATTTTATTGTTTCTCTTGAAAACTATCAGTTTCATGCAAAAAATATAAGAGACAAAAAAGTCTCGCTAAGGAATGAGCTTTCGGATGGATATTTTTTCATGTTAAAATTTTACCGAGTTAAAAAGTTCTATTGGAAATTGTAGTGGCGATCGTGAATTTCAACCCTTTCAGGTACGCCGGGGTGGAATAATTTAGGCTTGGAAATAACATACTAGGCTGTAGTACATTATTGTAAAAAATCACATTCCGGAGTTTATAAATAGCTAAAATAAAAGTGAAAATGTAAATTTTTCTGCCAACTTTGAACGGCCATATCTCGAAAACAAAACAGTTGCGACCCCATGTTTATATAAAACTTTTCTATTATTTTTATGAGAACTATGTCCTGGTGAAGTCTACGTATTAAAATGTGGGACACCCTGTATATGTCTACTTTCATACTTATTTTACTCATGCTCACTTCACTTTGAGGTTCTATTGAAAAGTAGAAAATTATGTGGCGATATCAGACATTGAATCATGTTGCCCCAATGTACATTGGTATTAGTTATTTGTTTTAATGTATTATAATTATGGATTAAGGCGGAAATCATATTCACTACTCCACTGCTTTTATGACTCATCTGAATTTTCTACACTGGAACACAATGAAAAGATATAGCATAATCTATTTTCTCACGGTGGGAAACCCGCCCTTATTTTACTTTTTGTGTATCCCCCTTTTATTCTTTAGAAAGAGAGGGATTGGATGCTCCCCCACCATGGTAACCGGTGTAGAAGAAATATTAGTCATAGGTCTCCAAGCAGATGCTTCCGAGAAGACTGAAATATAATATTCTCCCCACCTTTCTATAGAGAAGGTTGAACCTGCACTTACAAGTTTAGGCGTGAGTTTTATTTGTCTTTGTAAGTGTTGTGGTGTTGCATGTAAGACGGTTAGAAATTGAGAGTATCACAGGAAGGCAGATCAGTGAGTTGTTTTAGTCTTACTTTATGATGAAATAATAAAATGATTGTTTTAATAACGTTTAATAACAAGCATTATCTTTAATCATCCTTTACACGTGTAACCATAGACTAATAAATATATAGACGGGCCCTTTTGTAAGAGGGGACTGATTTTAGCGGTAAGGGCAGACTAGTTGCACTTCGTTGAATTCCGTCGCGACTCGACTGTGTTCGGCATTCGAAGTAGATCTTTATGAGTCTATATCACGAGATAGAACGAGCAAATGATAGAAAGCGTTCGGGTATGTTCGAGCGCTCGGCTTGGTAGAAAACGCTCCGATTGGCCCGACCCGCGGCCATTGCGCGCGCCACTCCTTAAGGACCGCCATGCGTCGCGGCGTTGTCCCGCCTCATATTTTTCATCTCGTTTCCACACCTTGTTTTGACTCTTCGCCAACAGGTGGCGCTAATTTTTTAAATAATATATCAGTTATTTCTTTAAATCACTTAATTTATTGAATTCTCGCGTAAGTTTCAACACAGAAACCATTTTGTGCCATTTTATTATTGAATATAGTTAACAATATATAAATGATAGAGTACAACTCTTTAAATTATCATGTTGATTCTCAGATCGTAGTTTATTAAAATAATTCTATGGAATTCACCTACAGGTAAATGCAATTTAACGATTAAATCGAAGTAATATTGTAATGGTGCTATATTTTAGTTTGTCGAAGTGAATAATTCAGTTATTAATTGGATTTTAACAAACATAACCTGTACTGGAAAAAACCTTATACATATACAGGGTTTCTCACGCAACTGGTTCGTTAGAACTTTATTGGGTTCCACTATTAGTAAGTTTTTGAGATTTTGCCAATAGGGGTTGTTCATCCGGATCTTTTGATTTAAAATATTTTCAAGATGGCTGCCACTTCCGGTCGACCGGAAGTAGGATACAACTTCGTTATTTTAAATGCAATGGTATAGTTTTTATTACGTATTTTAATTCTACATGTAAAAATAAGTAGACTTTGATAAGGGTTGTTGGTACTTATCGTTTTTCGTTTTCGAGTAATTTTGATTTTAAGATTTCTTTGACAATTTTCAACCTGTTGTTTAAAATCACATTTCTTAGTCACTGTTCAAGCAAGAAAGTTGATAACTATTACGATTACTCTCCAGACATTGCCAAATAGAACGCAACTACCCCCACCCCTTTTTAATATACAGGCTGGTCACAAAGAGGGTTACCGTTCTTCCATATTCAATTGCAAAAAAGTGGAAAATTTTAAATGGAACACCCTATATTTTATTAGCCTATTCGATAGAGAATTTAATTCTCTACAAATTTGCAATACATGTCCCTATACCCATCGGTTAAGATTTCCAAGATATAAGGGAATTTGTCAAAATTGCGTATAAAATGTCAGAAGTTTTTCTTTTTTTTATTAGTAGGCTATGGAACTTGATCGATGTTTTTGCTTGACACGATAGGGAATTTAATTCTCTACCAACCTTCAATACACTTCCCTATACCTATCGATAAAAGTTTTGAAGATATAAGGGATTTTATCAAAAAACTGTTCAAATTTCGTAGCCCACTAATAAAGAAAAACTTTTTTTGACATATTGCGCGCAAGTTTTATAAATTCGCTTATATCTCCAAAACTTTAACCAACAGGATAGGGAAGTGTATTGAAGATTGGTAAAGAATTAAATTTTCTACCGTATCAAGCGAAAAAACTGTTCAAGTTTCATGGCCTACTAATAAAAACAGGACGTCTTCTGACATTTTACACGCGATTTTGACAAATTCCCTTATATCTTGAAAACCTTAACCGATAGGTATAGGGACATGTACAGCAAATTTGTAGAGAATTAAATTCTCTATCGAATAGGTTAATAAAATATGGGGTGTTCCATTTAAAATTTTCGACTTTTTTGCAATTGAATATGGAAGAGCGGTAATTCTCTTTGTGACCACTCTATATGTGAAAGAGGGGTAGGGGTAGTGGGGTTCTATTTGGCAATGTCTGGAGAGTAAACGTACCAATTATTAACTTTCTTGCTTGAGCAGTGACTAAGAAATGTGGTTTTAAACAGCAAGTTAAAACTTGTTAAAAAAATCTTAAAATCAAAATAACTCGAAAACGAAAAGCGATACGTACCAACAACCCTTATGAAAGTTTACTTATTTTTGTACGTAGAATTAAAATATGCAATAAAAATTATACCATTCCATTTAAAATAACGAAGTTGTATCCTACTTCCGGTCGACCGGAAGTGGCAGCCATCTTGAAAATATTTTAAATCAAAATGTCCGGATGAACAACCCCTACTGGCAAAATCTCAAAAATTTACTAATAGTGGAACCCAATAAAGTTGTAACGAACCAGTTGCGTGAGAAACCCTGTATACATACATATTAATCAGCAGTAAAACACTCAGTTGTCAAAACCTAGATTGAAAAATAGTGGGTGTTATCAATTCGTTATGGAATCTAAATTGGACTGTTAAGAAGCTTTTATTCCTTGATATTTACTAGCTAAATTGAAGTAATGGTATTTCTGGACGAGGAGTTTTCCGTAAGTGAGGTGTTAAAGAATCACATCGAAGTTATTCTCATATGATGTGGTTTTCCACATATTAGCAAATTATTGGAGTGAAAATGTTTATATATTTAAATATCTCTAAATTTGTTACTGTATTATAATTTAAGACATTATGATTATATTAACATTAATGATAAAACTAAAGATTAACTCTTTACATGTGTTACGTCTTAAGTTAATATTTTCTTACATTTTATATCAGTCAATAATAAATAATGTTAAACAATTCTCTTAAAACTATTTTGTTGAAATAAATCAAAAAAATGGAATCATATTTGGTACCTTTTCTCTTCATATTCGTTCCTTCTTCATTATTTCCTATCAAATAGGATGATAATGACACATTATAAGTTAACTTTATTGTTTCTTCACTAAAAATGGATAGAATAAAACTTTAGCTTTTAATTAACACACTATTTGTCTGTTTGAGAGCTCCAAGGAACAAGAGATGGAAAAATAAATTCTTCAGAGAACCCACCCAAGGAGCTTTGTTATAAACAAAGGAAAAATGCGTATTGTATATATCATAATTGATTTTTTTAGATTAGTGAATAACACTTAGGAAGTAGACAGTTGGATTCCTAATCAATAATGTATTTTACTGTCAACTTAAGAATTAATATGAAAATCTTACTAAACATTAATTTACATATTTGATTATTTGACATTAGCTTGTAATCCTAAATAATTTATTGTATCTAATATTTTAAAATAATTCTGACTATTATTAGTTGCCTACACGTAAAGAGTTTGATATAATTAATTGAGTACCATTTAATTTACTTTTAAAAGCAATACATTACACACCACACATTTCACACCATTATGTATATAAATTTTGACTTTCCACTGTATATTTAAAAACGTTTATTGTAACATTAGAATGTTTTCATCATGTAAGACACTAAAGACACTCATTAAATAGAAAAATATTTATGTGTAAACATTTTTTTGTTTGTATTCAGTTTAAAACATCATTAGTTTTGTGTTCCTGATTAGTTAACACCTTCATTACTTGTTATTTTGTCACTAACGTGTAAAAAGATAGATGTTTTTAAAATATTTTTACTTAATAAATTGAAAATTAAAGTTTTACAGTATATTTTGAGTGAAATAACATTAAAAGTAATTTATACAGGTAATTGTCTGAACAGGGAAAAAGAAAAGACGAACAAACAATAAGACACTAGATACTCAATATCATTCAATCAATCTTCTTAGTTTATTTTAACAAAATAGCTTCAACACATTTGTTTAATATTATTTATTACTCATAATACACTTTTATCATGAATTTAATTTAAAATATAAAAGGTATTTGTTTGATAATCTAAACTTAAAAGGTAACACATCTAAAGTATAAATCTTTACTTCTTAGTTCGGACATTTATCATCATCTCATTTATTATAATCTCTAAAATTATAATACAGTAACAAATTTATGAATAAATACCAATTATTAGCATATTTTACTCCAATAATTTATTAGTACTATCCATATAATGTAAAGCTCAATGCAATTGTTGAACAAATCACATACGGAAAGCTTTTCAACCGGAAACAAACTCATAACTAAAATGTTGTTGGTAAATTCCGTGGAATAAAAGGTTCTTAACGACCCAATTCCTCAATACCTCGTAACATCCATTATTTGGAATCTAAGTTTAATAACTAACTTTTTTATTGCTCTTTAATTTACGGTACGAACAAAGGTTATGTCATCGAAAACCAATTTATAAATTAATTTTCCACTTTGATAGGCTAAAACATAATACTATTACAATATTATTTCAAAATAAATTTTAAATAACATTTACCTTGGAGGTAAATAAAGTCTTGATCAAATAATTGAGCGATTATCTTAAGTGTAAACCGCAACTTAAAATTCATTATGGAACATCTGATCGTCTGTCAATGTAAAAAATTTAAAACTAGCACGTAGGCATACATACATACTTCTACTTCATTATTGATTGGTTTCAATAATAAAATTTTAAAGTACATACCCGGACAAAATCACATGCAAAAGTACAATAAATAACTTTAAAACTCTCACTTAACAATTATTTATTGATACGGAGTATTCAAATAATCAGATTTACTTTTTATTCGAACAAGACGTTAAATAAGTTATTACGTGTTTAAATAAACTAATTTACTTTTTATTCGAACAAAACGTGTTATGATGTGTAAATCATGAGTGAACTAAAAAAACTGGAAACTTTAAGGAAATAAATTATATCGGTTAAGTAATTAATTCCCTCTGTTGATGAAAGACTCGAAGTACGGTGTGCGGAACGTGACAGGGGAGGCGACGCGACGCGGGCGGTGCATAAGGAGCGGCGCGCGCCGCCTCCTGGCGCGAGGCGGAGCCTAGCGTTTTCTACCAAGCCGAGCGGACCCGAACTGCTCGATTCTATCATTTGCACTTCTACCGAATAAACCGGCTCCGATCTTTATGAAAGTATGCATTTAAACTATCAAATGTTAATATTAGAAAGCAATGAAACACCACTTAAAAAATTTTGTATAGAGTAGCCCAAGTTTTAATATAAAAACTTTGCCAAAATAAGGAAATGGAAGTTGGTAATAAAAACTATTTGTGTTGTTTTATAAGTTATTTTTATTGACCTTTAAATATGTATAATTAATTTATTTAATTTATGCCTATCGCTAACTAAAAATTAAAAAATTATAACATCTAAAATATTTTAGTATTTATTACTAAATTAATCGGAAAATCTTCATTTACAATTTACAATTAAATAATTTACTTACAAATGAAATGAAAACTTTCTGTTTGTAGCTTTTTCTTGCTCTATTTGTTCATGATTTTTCCTCGTTTTACGATTATTATATCCAAATATAACACAAAAAGTCATTGCTGCGTTTGAATTCTAAAATTATCAACCTTTTACTTATTTGATTAACATGTGATTCTTGTGATGGCGGCAATCAGATGGCCATCTTCGTACTCGAGCATACCCGAATGACCCGAACTTAACCGAAATGCAACTAGTTCCCCCTTACGTCGATTATCAGCCGTCCCTCGCCTTGCACTATACTATAGGCCCCGTCTATATATTTGTTAGTCTATGCGTGTAACACTATCATGACTGTATTCGAAGTGCGCTCCCTCTAGGGACCTCGTATAAAACTAACTTAACGTAGGTAGGATAACGAGCTTATTTTTTAAACTTAAACACTAATCTACAACCTGAGTGATACATTTTTTCTCGATTATATACATTTTGACGATGAAACTCATAAACAAACGGAAATAAGAAGAATTTATCGAGTTCTCTTACTATTATTTAGCTAATAGGCAAAATGTGACATTTATTATTAGAAATTAAGTCTTTAATTCAGCGCAAAAATATTTTTTTAATCTCTAAACATAAACTCTGTACGATTGTTTAAAGCATTATCTTTCAATAGTAGGGGAGAGTGGGGCAAGACGGGGTACTTAAGGTTTAGAGGTTAATAAAATCCAGAATTTCGTTCATAGAGAAAAATAGTTTTAATGTATATAATCTTCGATGATTAAACTTCGAGATTTTTGGCAAGAACGGAATACTAATTCCTTAATTTTAACATAATCAACGATTAAACATAAAAAGTCATTTCACCCCATCTTACCCTACGTGTGAGGTAAGATCGGGAACAAGATATAATATACGTGAAACAAGATAAAATATAACTAAATTAACATTATTAAAGGGTGTTTATCAGATTCACATAATACGTAAACATGGACGCCTCATCGACATCATCATTTAACACAAACAGATTAATTTTCAACGTTTTCTTGTTTTTGGGGTTTTATCATAAAGTTTTCCCGTTTTGCTCGGTTTTTCCTGTTTCTTTTTGAGTCTTTCAGCTTTCTTCCTAAGACGCAGTTCTTCTTGCCCCATTGGGCACTTTTACAAAATAATAATAATAATACAATTGCACACTTTAAATGGACTTAAAAAGATACTCATGTTTAATACTCATTTCTTACCAAGTTCATAAAACTAACACTTGTATGAAGTCACCGATACGTTTGATAACTATCGCCCGATGAAATTATGCATAAATTATAAGAAAATTTGACATAACTTCCTACATTATTGGTTATCAATTGACAAGATGAAGAGGAATTAGTAAAAGCTCTCATTGCTTCTAGCGTTGCATAAAAGTGCTTTGTTGCAAGTATAAACCGGGTACCCCATATTACCCCACTTCCCCGTCTTGCCCCACCCTCTCCTATAAATGCATATCAATACATTTTTATAAAGGTAGGATAGTCAATTTAAAAGTTTTTGAATAAATAATTTTTTTATGTTTTTTGTATCAATTATAACAAATTTGTTATTTTTAATCAAAAATAAAATCCTCTCGTTTTAATTTCACGTAGGAATCATTTTTTTAAGAGGATACTTTACCCGATCAATCAATTTCGTGGCGAGGAAAACGTGTGCAGGGCGTCATACGCTGCCCCAAACAATACAAAGCCACGCCTTTTAATATAAACAGAAATCTAAAGTTTTACTGTCAACTAATTTTTCATACAAAAAATTTTTTTGTGACACAATTCGAATGTACTTACAAGAGAATATGCAGAACCTATACTCAGCGATTTTTTCAAGATCAGTAGATTTCTGCAGAATTCCAACCTAAATAAAACTCCAGTTTCTAATTCGGCACAGAAACGTTTTGAAGGGGTAAAACGATTCCTGAATATTGTACAGCATTTGGAATTATTTTTTTCTCCTAATAAAGTTATATCAAAAAAGTTTTACAAGGAGACCTCACGACTTCGCCCTCGCCCATTTAAACTAATGTGGTACCAATCGATAGGTTAAAACCTATTGATATCTATGTACTAAAGTACATAGTATAAATGTTTATAATATTAAAGCGCACTATTGAGCGGTTCGTTAATAAATCATCCCTTAATATCGCTATTCAAAGTTGAGCGATTTATATCTGAATGTTAGGCCATACCCTTAAGCTCCGCCTATGGATGAGATATCTTTTTGTTCACCACCCTACAAGCTAAAAGGTTCGTCAGACTGATAAAATGCAGTAGAAAGCACTGTGTTTTTAGCAAATTGTGAATTGTTTTCATCATGCGTAATGTAGAATAACTACAAGAATATATGTATGAAATCTCATTTCTTTATTTTCATAAAGAATATCACCTTTTCTTTAATTACTGTGGCACATGGTAAAGGATTCTCTTAATCCTTTCAAATAAATTCTGTAACGTGGTAAAGGTTTCTCTTAATCTTTTTAAATAAATTCTGAACAATTTTTCAAAGATGATCAAATAACAATTGTCAAGATTCCATTGCATATGACAGTTAAGCCACAACTTTACAGAAAGAAAATGTTGTAATAAAGGATACCGTACTTAATGGACTATTATTTGGCAGTACATACTAGATAGATTATTATTTAGAAAGATTTAATGATACACAATTGATGTACGTGCCCTTTAAATTTAATAATAAGTTTGTATCAATTTGTACCACCAACTATTTTTAAATTATATTCCACAGTCAGTTACAAAGCAAAGACGTTAGTGTTTAAACTTTTAAAGTAAATTAAAGGGTCGCATTAGGTTTATGTTTAAAGTTTAAGAAATTTTGTGATATGTAATCTCGTAGTATTAAAGTTAAGTAGTGTTATTATTGAAGTAATTATTATTGGCAATCTACAACTCTATCAAAAACGAAGAAACCAAGAATAAGAAAAGGTTTGTTGTTAATTATAGATGCATATTTGTAATTTTCTTTTTTAATTAGGTGAAAATATGTGTTTAACACGTTTCATTTGGTACTGTATCTATTCGTGAATCGAATTAATTAAAGAATGTGATGTATTCCAGTTTGAAGTAGGTAATTAACTCTCAAAAATGTAAAAGAATATGTTCTTCGGACACCACCTTAAAGACGTAAGATCTTTTGCATCCCCGGGTAGTTTTTAGACAATCAATTCAAAAATCAAGCCCAATCCAGATCAACAAGCAAGCGAAACGGGTTTTTACATTCTATTTATCTTTTAAAATCTATCGACTGTTAGCAGAGACTTTTTTAAAGATAAGCATTTTATTGATAGTCAAAAAAAGTTTAAGGATAACGCGCTGAAAGTGATGTCGGAAATACTCGGGACAGCGAAAAGAAAAACAGGTGCCGCAAGAAATTCTCAAACGGCGGAAAGTAGACTTAAAATACGTATTTGTCTTGAGTCACTTGGTATTTTACTCTCCGTTAGTTGAGGTAATTAAAGGGCTGTTTTTGTGGATAACGTTTATATTTAGAAGATAAATAAGAAATACAGCCGTGACACGCACACTGAATGAAAATTTTGTGATATGAAATTGCTCGGTCTTAAAGATAGTTGTATAATTGAAGTAACTATTTTTAAGACTGGGGAAGTTGCAGATCACAGTTAATGAACGACTTGATATAAAATGAAGGAATCTAGAAGACGTTTATCATTAATTATCGATGTCAATTTATAATTTTACTTCCTAATTAAACAAAAATACGTATTTAACACGTTTCACTTGGTATTGTACTCTCTGCAAATTCACTTAATTAAAGGTAGTTTTTTGTGATTAAGGTTTCTATTTCTGAAACTGAATTAAAATTTTGTGATATGTAATATCTTAAAAGTAGTTTTACAATTAAAGTAACTATTTTTAAGATTAGGGGAGCTGTGGGTCATTATCAATTTATCAATTGTGATCTGCTCACAATTTGATACAAACCCAAGGAACTAAGGATTTTATAGTTAAAGTTTTAGCAAGAGAGAGAGAAAAATGTTATAACAAGCAAAGTCCATGAAAATTTTGCGATATGCAAATGGGAAATCTTAAAAACAGTTGTATAATCAAAACAACAGTTTTTACGGTTGCCTGACTTATACATCACAACCAGTTCGCAACTTGATAGAATACCATGAAGAAAGGGCATCTTCTGCAGTAGCCGGTACCGTAGAAGGAATGTAGAAAACCGTAATAATGTTCTAATAAATGAGTTCTGCATGGGCGTTTTATAACTACTGCAATATATTAAATATGCAATTGGTTGTACTGTTGTTTAAATGTAACAGCTACAATAACTGTAATAAAAAAACAAGTTAATTCTTTTAGTTAGAAAAGAATGTGTAAATAGTGGGATGATCTTTTTACTATCTAACATTTTAATTCAAATTATTTTCAGGCAAAGCTTTTATAACATTTTTTGACATTAAAAGAAAAGGGTATTTTTCGGGGTTCGACCATCGCCGCTCGCATGTGGAAGCCGATTCATTCCACTTCAACCATGGGAGCTCCTTAAGGGGATTGGTTAACCATTAGCAAATAAGCCACTCCCAAATAAGCCGTGATTTACCGTCGAATCGTTGGACGTTCTAATGCAGGGATGAACAACACGCGGGCCACAGGCCGCTTGCAACTCGTTAAACATGTTTATGTTCAAACATGCAGTACAAACGTGCCGTGTCTGCATGACTTTTGGTGACGAGATACACACGTGTCGGCGACTTGTTCAGATATGCAAAACAAACATGTAGTGTCTGTGCTTGTTTATGTTTGCTTCTGTCACACAAACAGTAACTGGTAAGCTGTTAACTAGCAGTTTTAGTAATTATTGTGTTTATTGAATGGCGTGAGTGCAATATTATTGTCAAAAAGGTAATATTACAGTTTTTTTATTCCAAATTAAGGTTTCCTACAAATTATTTTAACTTTCAAATTTTTAATTCGTAATAGCATGCCGGGAAAGAAAACAGAAAACGGAAGCTGACGGATGAGCACAGGCATTTCCAAGAAAAGTGGAAATTTCATTAGTTTTTCAGTTTCGTCAAATATGAAGCTGTATACTTAATATGCTCACAGACTGTGTTGACATTAAAAAAATATAACATAACGAATTACGATACAAAACATGAACAATAATATAAAATCTTAACAGGACAACTCCTGATAGATAAGTTTAATCAAATGGAGAAAAACTTGGGAAAACAATAGGCTAGTTTTAAAAATCGAGCTATTCTATCAAATACAGCAGTAAAAGATAGTTTTATTGTCAGTCAAATACTGGCAAAAAAATGAAACCCTTTGCGGATGGAGGGATGATAAAAGAATGTCTGAAAAATAAATAAAATAAATATTATTTCACACATTAGTTTGTCATGATTTACCATTGCTGTCCTTTGGCAATTGGCGATACAGCAGATCTGGCTATATTTTTACGTGGTATTAACACCAAACATAATATTACCAAGAAATTGTGTTCACTGACTCCAATGCAATGGACTACAACCGTTAAAAACCTGTACGATGAACTAAAAGTCTGTGTTGGAAAAATTTTCAATTTTATTAGAAGAGACTATTGGTATATTGACAGATGGAGCAACATGAAGCATAGAGGTAGGAGTATCGCGAGGACTATTTCAAAGTATTAAGAAGGTCAGAGAAAGGGAAATATTTATTAACCGATGCGTAAAAGCCGATTCCCACTAGTCCAGCGCAGCGCGGCGCAGCACAACGCAATAAAATCCGTTTAAAATTTTTTCCATGTTTTCATATGATACCGTTCACATTAATGCAGTGCGATGTAGCACGATTTATATGCATTTCAATAATGACGCATCGTGCTGCTCTGGATTAGTGGAAATCGGCCTTAATTCACCAGGAAAATTTGTGTTCGAAAAGATTTGGGCTACGTACACACTTGGTCAGCGATTACGACGCCTAAAGCTCTCTGCGAGAGCGATAGCTAGAACGGGCTCGGGCACGGTCGGCTTTCGAGGGAAAGAAACCTGGCACGAGGCTAGGTGTAGAAACGTTCGACGGGTCGCAGCCAGACTCGGTGCGGGCTCGGTAAATACGAGGCAGGTAAACGAACAATCACTTGGATAAATTATTGGTACACGATATTGTTTGAATACGTTTGAATTGGAGAGGATCTACCGAAAAGAGATCTATCAGATCCCTACTTAAATTTTAACCATTTAAAAAGTTATTTATGATTTCTGATTTCGGTTAAAAAATGAAAACGGCATTAATTTGTTTGCAGTGTAGAAACAATAATGGAGTAATAATCAACCACAAAACAATGTATAATAAAATATACATTTATTTACATAAAAGAAATAAATATTAATATTAAATAAAATAAATTTATTAAATAAATAAATTAAATATTAATTTAATGTTGGAAATAATGTATTGGGATATTAATACCCATATACATAGTCGATCTCCAGCGACTCAAGTGACTAAGCGTTTTTAACAGTTAAATATAAATACAATAGTTTTAAAATAATAATAATTATTTATTTAATTTAAATGTTATTTTGTTTTATGTAAACTTACATAAAATATGATTAATGGTTATATTAATTATAAAATAAAAGTTAAAGGTAAATAAAACAAAAAATCATAAACAGTAACATCCACTTTTATTTGAGTATTAATGGTTTGTATAGAATCCATTATTTTCTACACATAATTCTAATCTATTGCGCATAGAACTAACTAATTTTCTACATAAATCTTTGCCGCGTAATGCTTCCCGTTTTCTGAAAGCATTACTTTCAACTGCTGCCGAAGATTGAAGATTTACGTAATTTGTCATTTTAGTCATATAAGACCAAACCTCTTCTATAGGGTTGAGGTCCGGTGATCTTGCTGGCCACTTTATCAACTCTATTTCTGTGTGGTCCTCAAACCAATCACGGACACACTTCGCTGTGTGTATGGGACTGTTATCTTGGACAAATGGGATTGTCTCTACATCCCCATACACAGCCCTGACAGAAGGCAGAAACACTTCTTGTAATACATCAATATATTGTGTTGTAAAATTTTCCTTTTTCTGTATGTTAACTAGTCTGAGCCAAAATTTCTCTATGAGGTTTGGAGATCGCTTTTAATATTTTAGCATTTCTTATTCCATATGATTGTAATATGTTAACAATTGCATTACTCTCGGTGTTAAAATGAAAGGATAATCATAATTGTGTATTACTTCAAAGGGCACGTGATTTTGCCTACGAAGTCGGTTTTGTCGGTAATTGAAGAAGAGACGACGCAGGTAGTACTTTTCATAATATTAACCTTTTTAACGGGCTATAAATTAGGATATTTTTCCCTTTTCGGTAGATCCTCTCCAATTCAAACATATTCAAACAATATCGTGTACCAATAATTTATCCAAGTGATTGTTCGTTTACCTGCTTCGTATTTACCGAGCCCGCACCGAGTCTGGCTGCGGCCCGTCGAACGTTTCTACACCTAGCCTCGTGCCAGGTTTCTTTACATAATTCCTCGAAAACCGACCGTGCCCGAGTCCGTTCTAGCTATCGCTCTCGCACAGAGCTTTAGGCGTCGTAATCGCTGACCAAGTGTGTACATAGTGGAGCGAAGAGCACAGAGTCGAGCGCAGAGTAAAGCATTTTAGAATCAGAGCAACGATGAAAGCGATTACCGTACATAGTAGAGAGTCAATAAGCGCGATGTTGCACTTACATATGAACGCTAAAACTGTACAGAATGGCAGCTAACAAAGAATATAATTTGTTCTTAATGGAAACATCATCATTAACACTTTGGTATCTGTTACAAGAACATGAAACAAGAAGTTGTAGTGTTCACGACATAAACAAGGATATACATTATTTTGGCGAATTTCATCACTTATACGAAGACTTGCGAACGCATCCCACAAAATTCCATTCATATTTTCGCATGAATTCTTCAACATTTGAATATATTTTGGATAAAATACATCACCAACTAATCAAAAAATGAACCAACTTCAGTCGTCAACCCATTGAACCTGCGGAACGGCTTGCGATTACTTTAAGATAAAATTACTAAAGCTTATCGTTCTGTATTTCGTTATGTACAGCTTGGGTAAAAACTAAAACTACCTGTACAAACGGAATTTTTACATTTCAATAACAAAGATGAATACGTACCAAGCCAAAAAAAATCAGTAATGGGACTGTCTACTATCCTCCGTGAAATTACTTAAATAAGATGCTGTTGATAAAGGATTTGAATAATCTGTTAAATTCTGCAACTCTGTCAAAATACTATTAGGAGCGGCTGTTGCTGACTGCGACTGGTGCTGTTACTGACTTTTATTGTTATAGTTGAGATCATATAAAAGGTGTTGCACTTTTATCCTGAAAAGCATTTTCTTTGCGCGTGGTAATAATTTTACATCAGGAAGTAAGCTATCGAAGAAGCTTTGATCATCATCCTTGGGTTTAGAGTACTGATTTTCCAATAGTTTTAATTTAGTCTGCTCTGTCTGACACAACGTTTTCCCTATATCATTGTGTTCTTGACGTTTGCGTCTTTTCGGTGGTGGTGTAGATGCTTCAGTAGTCGAAGGTCCGGATGTAGATTTTCCTTGACTGGCCAGTTGGTTGTTAGTAGTACAATCGGCAACAAGATCATCGTTCATAGTTTCGGTCGTATTTTCAATTTCGTCCTCCAACATGTCACTCTGACTTAAATCTCCTGGTAAGTTTCTATCACTTTTTTTAGCGGTAAACTACTCTTTCAAGAAGCACATGCTTTCAAAATATTGCCATGATGAATACATACTCGCTCCAGGCCCTTCATCGCCGGAACGTTTAACTGGTATTTTTTTAAATTCATTTCAAAATGTATCCCGAAGGGATTTCCACTTTGCCCGTACAACATCCCCTAAAATAATTGAAAAAAATCGTTAATACAAATGATAAATTTTAAACAAAATATTTTTTGCAGATACCTAGCGACAGGGCATCATTTAAAAGTTTAGCTTTTACTTTTCGAATGGGGCACAGTACAATAGCACTAGTTGTAAAAGAAACTGTAAAAGCAATTTGGGAAGTACTACAACTAATCCATATGAAAATACCTGCAGAAGATATGTTCAAAGCCACAGCTAAAGAATTCTATGAGAAATGGAATTTTCCGAATTGCTTGGTTGCGATTGACGGCAAGCACATTCGTGTAAAATTCCCGGCACATTCTGGGACTATGTTCTATAATTACAAACATTTCTTTTCAATTGTACTGCAAGCCATTGCTGATGCAAATTATAAGTTTATTACTACTGACGTTGACGGTTACGGGAAGCAAAGCGACGGAGGTACTTTTCGTGCATCTTCTCTATTTCACCTTCTGCAAACAAATGCTTTAAATATTCCTGAAAATACTGTTTCACCGTGGACTGAAATTGTAGTTCCGTATGTCTTTATTGGTGATGAAGCATATCCTCTACTTACAAATTTATTGAAACCTTTCAATAGAAGAAATATGGATGCTGGGAAAGCACGTCTTTCACGTGCAAGACGGCTAGTAGAATGTGCTTTTGGAATAATAAATGCAAAGTTTCGAATACTCTGGAAACTCATTGCAACAGCACCTGAGCTAGCAGATCAGATTATTAAGTGTTGACTTGAATTGACTTACAAAACGAGTCTATACTTTTACCACACCCTGAGACAGTTATTGGAAGAATTAGAGAAGCAAATAGGGCCACTTCAAATGCTGTTTTCGTAAGGGATACGTACAAGATGTTTTTATGTCGTAATAGAATATAAAATAAAGTATGTGTATGTATTATTCACCTGTTTTAAGGCTTATGATATTATACACTGCCACAATGCAATCAAAATAAAAAATATATCGTTATACGTACTTGTTGTTTTCATTTCTGCTGCAACATTATTTGAATCTTTCTGATCCCAGAAGGCATTTTTCGCGAAAACTGCGCTAATTAATTGTTGAACATCCATTATAAGTTGCTGCGATGAGAGCGACGAAAACAAATCTGTTTGAAATCGTTGCTTTGCTCGCTTCTAGCAGCGCTATGGTCGCGGTGTTCGGCGCCCGACTATGTGTCCTCACACTTGTTTACATTCATTTGTTTTCGCCGTTTTACTCTCCGCTTTGCTCGACTTTGTGCTCTTCGCTCCACTATGTACAAATGTATGTACGTACCCTTAGAAACTGAACATGGCGGCGTAGTTTTTAATACCAAAGTACGTTGGCTTAGTAGAGGTGTAATGCTAAAAAAGTATACAATTTAAAAAGCGAAATACAATTGTTCTTGTATATGAAAGGGTACGCCTTTCCTAATTTTGGTGATAAAGAATGAATGTGCGATTTTAGGTTTCTTATCGACATGACTCAGCATCTCAATGATTTTAATGTGGAACTTCAAGGCAAAGGACAGGTTAGAATTGTGGAAGAATGTTTTGCAGAATAATGTATCTCATTTTCCAAACTTAGAAAAAGAAAACGTTACTACTTCTCAAAAGTACGCACAATACATAGACATTTTAATCAACAAATTTCATTTACGATTCCAAATGTTGAAAGCTGTGAAGGCAGCGGTTTCCATGAAAATGTTTTCTTCGCCATTTAATATCGATGTGGATACAGTTCCCGAAGACTTTCAAATGGAAGTAATTGACATGCAGAATAATATCGAAAATTTTTATAAATCCTATGTGAGCCCTGAGAAATTTTTGCTACTGGACTGGGCTCAAAAAAAAAACTTTTCAAACAAAAAAGTTATAAGAAAGACTAAGTTTAGGGCAATACAAAGAGATATTTGCATAAAAGTTGATAATAACGCGGATTATTAACTGCTTGTAAACCGATGACTTATTGCTCCAGATAATTATTTAACGGTCGCTTTTTGGGAATAACTTTTTTCGCATCGTTTTAAATAAACGAGGAAAATTGGAATTTCTTACACCAGATATGCTAGAAATTCCTCGTTAGTTTTAATTTGATTCCGTCCCCAAAGGGTACATGATGAAGTCTACGAGCTGACGGAGCATTCATTGTTAACATTTAACATCACGTGATCATAAAAATATGATCACGTGATATTTTTAGATCGTGTCCACCGGCCCTCCTTCCAGCTTTCTCGCCCTATACAGGGAACCCCTCAGAAATATTAGGACCGCGGTCCAAGAGCCTTAAAGGTTGGTTTTCATGGTTAAGGTCGCTATTTACAAGAGAAATAAGAAATACAGACATGACAGGCAAACTAAATGAAAACTTGTGATGTAAAACAGCCCGGTCTTAAAGGTAGTTGTATAATTGAAGCGACTATTTTTAAGATTGGGTCAGTTGTAGATCACAGTCAGTCCACAACATGGTATAAAATGAAGGAATCGAGAAGCAGACGTTTACCATTAATTATCGATCTATATTTGTAACTTCTTTTCTTAATAAAATAAAAATACGTATTTAACTGATTTCACTTGGTATTGTACTCTGTGCATTTGTTATGAAAGTCGATTTATATCTTTTTCCTAATTAAACAAAAATACCTATTTAACACGTGTCATATGGTATTGTATTCTCTGTGAATCGAATTAATTAAAGGTTGGCTTTGGTGGCTAAGATCTCCATTTAGAAGAGAAATGAGAAATACAGACATGACAGGCAAATTGAATGAAAATCTTGTGATATGAAGCAGACCTGTCTTAAGGGTAGTTGTAGAATTGAAGCGACTATTTTTAAGATTGGGTCAGTTGTAGATCACAATCAATCAATCCACAACATGGTAGAAAATGAAGGAATCGAAAAGAAGACAGTTACCATAAATTATGGATCTCTATTTGTAATTTCTTTTCTTAATAAAATAAAAATATGTATTTAAGTGATTTCACTTGGTATTGTATTGTACCCTATGTGAATGGAATTAGTTGAAGTTTTCTAGAAAGAAAGATTTTCTAGATGCCTACAAGACCAAACCGGTAAATTATGGTATCATTAACAAAATTCAAAGTAGCCATTTCTTCACGGGATATGAAGCTCTTTCAAGAAAACCATATGTCATACGTTTAGAAGTAATGGAAAAGCATCAATAGAAAATTATACAGGGTGGTTAAAAAGATTTGGATGGCTAACTTGTGGTGAGAGTGTTTCTAAACACCCTATTTGTTTCGAAATTCTAATTTGTTCCACAGAAAGCTGTAGCCAGCTAATATAAAGACATGGACAAAAAATGAATAAAATTTAATACAGATTTTTGGAGTATTTTAAGAAAAACTCACGGAAAATATTATTTTTAAAGTCCTCCACTTGTATTATATGTAATGCAATGGCAACCACATTTGTATGAAAAGAAAATAGGTGCTGCAGATATATGTAGACTTTTTTGAGTTGTAAATATGATTGTATTTTATGTTCCCCATAATTTGTAATGACTTGAATACTTTTGATATAAAATATTACAATAATATACACTTCTTAACATTTCTGTTAAAAAACTTCATTGAATTAAATTTCATGAATAGAGATATTATTATTTTCCATGGTGTATGTAGACGTTTTTGTATCACTATATATCAGACCTTATGTTCGGCATCTGATTGTCAGTGCGTTTCATTTTTGTCGGTAAAGAAGCTGTTATTTTCAACGAATACCTATGCAGATGTAACGCAGTGTGGACTGTACGTTGGCAAATAGAACGCATTTAATTTGAAGTGTAGTTGTTCGTTTTATTTTACTTATTATCACTTATTACGGTGTCAAACAAGTTAAATAATCAACCTGCGGCGTCTATTCGCAAATGAAGGATAATATGCGGACATCCACTTTATTTATGGGTTTTGCGATGGAAATGCGAGGACAGCATCCAGGGAATACGCTAGAAGATTTCCTGACAGAAGGTACCCTGATCCAAAGGTGTTTATTGAGGTTCATCGGCATTTCCGAGAACATAAATTAACACTTAACGGACGGGTCGAATCTGTTCTGTCTAACCCAGTTTCCGGGCATTTTTCGAAAGTCATAACGTAAAAACGTAGATCTACGTGGCCCGTTCTAGGAAGTCAGAATGGAAAAACGTAAATCTACGGGGCCCGTCCGTTAAGTTTTAAAAACCCATCGGTATAATCGACCGCATGGCAAACATCAACAAGTCGCTTTAAATTTATTTGAAAATAACAACACCTTAAGTATTCAGAGGGCTATTGGAGAACTTTATGCCCAAAACATACGGGTTTTAAAAAGCAAAATTCTGCGCACGTTACATAAAGACCATAGAAAAGCTTTTCATTTTCCACCCATTCAAGATTTAAAACCGAGAGATGAACCTAAGAGGCTCAATTTCTATAGGTGGTTTTAAAATTCGGGGGAAGTGGAACAAGATTTTGCTAACAACATTTTGTGGACGAATGAAGCAACATTTACAAGAAAAGGCGTGGTATATTACCACAATTTACGCGTATGGTCGCTCGAGAATCCCAAAAAAATACGTGAAAAAAAAAAATCCGAACAGAATTTAGCGTCAAAGTTTAGATGGGCGTCATCGGTGGTGATTTCTATGGACCCCATTTTCTGCCCTCTCGTTTGAATTCCGAGTCATTTTTGCAAGAAATCATTTGTGTCAGCACCTAGAAGACGTACCACTTAATTTAAAAGAGAGGTACTGGTTGCAAATGGATGCTGCACCATGCCATTACAATGCTAATGTACAGGATGGGCAAATTTGGGTGTTATTATAGGCTATCTCAGAAACTATAAGAGATACAAACAAAGTATGCACCATGTCTCGATTTATTTTTTCGAGAAAAACTCAATGGTGCAAACACCAACCATCTATCTTCTTTTGTTTTTGAGTTATAGCCAGAAAGTCAAATTTTGAGGTTTTCGAAAAATGCTCGTATATCGTTTATTTTTGAAATTAGAGATAAGCGGTTGATACGTTCTTAAGGCACTTTTTTGAGTAAAATACACTGACATTGAAAAATTTTAAATAAACTTGATAATTTTTGAGATATAACACAAAGATGTATTTTTTTAAGTCAAACCATACTTTATTATGGTGTTATTGAAAAGAGAATATTTTTAGCTTTCCAACGATGTATAGCACGTTGGTATAATTGTGAAAAATCAGCGTTATTTTTGAATTCAAAAAGTTTTTTCAAAAAAACTTTTATTATGGTGGACAGATAACAATTGAAGGGTGGAGTGCAAGAAGTACCTAAGTAGCATTTTTATAAAATCTGCCTAATTGCGAATTTATCATGCTATCAAACATGATAAACCGAGATATCGCGATTAGGCAGATTTTATAAAAATGCTACTTAGGTACTTCTTGCACTCCACCCTTCAATTGCCTTTATCTAAAAAAGCATAAAAATAAAATGTAGAATATATCTTTTACTCAAAGCAACAACATTGATTCAAAATATATTTTTTAATAATAACGAACAATAAAAATAAACATTAAACAAAACTTTATTAACATAAATTGCAATAAATTTGGTTATGATAAGGTTTTTTATTGTTAGTGATGACTTTCATTCTATCTTGGATAACGCAGTTATGTTCGGAGCAGATCTTTTAATTGTTCGCCATGAATGTGAAGAAATCACATTCAAAATTCTAGATGTCGTTGACAATCACCTCCTAAAAGCTGTTGGGGTTTTCTTATTAAATATGGTTTAAATTTATATTTCTTTAGTATGGTCGTTTAGAAATTCCCGAATCCGCTTCAATTTGGCGACTGGATACCGATGGATTGGCAATAATGGCTCCAATTACATCAACAGCGATGTTTTCAGCATTTTGAATGTTGTATTTTTTGATCTTGTTTTCTTAAAACACCCATAATTTATGAGATTTTTCTTCAATCAATTAAAAACAGCCTTAAGCGGTTGCTTTCGTTTTGGGTAGCAGTTGAAATATGTGCACACGCAGCATCAGCATTATTAATATTGAGAATAAAACATTCCAACAAGTTATATTTCTCAAAATTGCTGAATTCCATTTTAGTGCTTTACTTTTTTACTTTATTACAGTTGAACAATAAAAACACGAGCACTCTATCACCATTTTTGCATTAACTATTTTTGTTAAAAGAGAAATAAACACAGGTTGCTGTGGTAACTAAGTTGGTAGTTGTTATCCGCCTACTATGATCAATTTTTTTTTTTTTGAAAAATTTTTTGAATTAAAAATAACGCAGATTTTTCACAATTACACCATACGTGCGATATATCATTGAAAAGCTAAAAATATTCTCTCTTCAATAAAACCATAATAAAGTATGGTGTGTATTTAAAAAAATACAACTTTGTGTGTATTTCAAAAATTATCAAGTATATTTAAAATTTTTCAGCGTCAGTGTATTCTACTCAAAAAAGTGCCTGAGGAACGTATCAGCCGCTTTTCACTAGTTTCAAAAATAAACGAAATACGAGCATTTTTCGAAAACCTCAAAATTTGACTTTTTGGATATAATTCAGAAACAAAAGAAGATAGAGGGTTGGTGTTTGCGCCATTGAGTTTTTGTCGAAAAAAGAGACCGAGACATGGTTTCTGGGATAGCCTATTATTATAGGGAGTTATTACACCCAAATTTGCCCACCCTGTACGTAAGTGGTGCAAAGCAAATTTTCCATATCGATGGATACGTCTTATCTTCACTCTATAGGATATATATATCCTCACTCTACTAAATTACCGAGTTAGTAGTTTACTTAATGTTTTTTGATATCACCATTAGATGTCGCTGTCGGCCATTTAAAAAAAAATCAAAGTGCTTTATATTATTGGGCTTAAGTGTATTAAGTTTAGTTAAGGGTATTACATTATTTTGTTGTATTGTTAATAAAATCATTCCCTGTGACTTACTATCGCTTATCATTTCTAAATGTCATGATTTTTTAAAATGGCCCACAGCGACATCTAGTGGTGGCATTAGGAAACACTAGTAAAAAATTGAGATTGTGAAAGCGATTTTGGATAAAAATAGTAAATAATATCAAAAAATGCTTCCTTTAAAAGCAATTCAAAGTTATTTCTTTTGAAAAGCTCTTTCCAACAATACCAAAATTAACCCCCCTTCATATATCAAATTATAAAGTGACCTTCAATTATTCATACTTCCGGTTGATATTAGATGTTCCTTTTCCTCTCATAAGAAAGTTTATACCCTATTTATGCATCAAATTTTTTGTTTCAAGTTCCTAAGACTTATAGTTTTCGAATAAATCAGATGGTACGGGTGGTCTGGGACACCTGTATATGGTTATAGGAGTCACTATTCAATAATTTTTAAAATATTTGCAATTAAAGGTGCAATTAATTCGTTAGAATAAGTCCAGATAATATCAAACTAACCAAATGTATACCGATTAAGTCAGGCTCTTTGAAGAAAGGTTATAATGTCAAGTTATATTTCTGTATTAATTTTGAAGCCTTAACAGATCAAATGACAATTAACTAACAAATCCAAAGTGCAATGCACACTCAAAAAATGTTTCGATGTCGCACCATTTTATATCCACCCATGGTCTTTATATGTAAAAATAGACACTCTCAGAACTCGAACCCGGCGCCTAATAACGAGAAACACCGATCTATTATTGCTACGCAAAACCCATTATGTTTAATCGTTTGCTACAGACCTGAATTTAACCAGTGAATTGCATCTTCAATTGCAAATATCTAAAGAGCTATTGAGTAGTGGCCCCTACAACCATATATTTTCATCAACAGGGAAACTAAATCTACCATCCTACAAAATTTGAACTAAATCTATGACCCCAAGACCTTGCACTCTCCTTGTTAGTTCAAACTTCAATTCAGTTTTTTGTTTCATTGTTATATATATTTTCAATTTCATTTTTTATTGTTGTTTCAATTTCAAGCATTATTCTACTGGTTATGTTTACTTTTTGTCGGGTCTGTGCAGTTTAGTTTTTAGTTTAAAAACATATTTTCTTTATCTCTCTCAAAATTTTTAACATTACAAGATAAGACCTTCTTTGTCAGCCAGTTTTTCAACACTCAGTTTTGTTAATTTAATATAGTACTAAATTTGTTTTGCGGGTTTTATTTAAAAATCATGTGTTCCCGTCTTATTGTTAGACCTATTGCAAGTACTTTTCATTTCTTTTCGCGGAAAGTCTTAATTGATTCTAAATTACATTTTTAATAAACACTTACCTGCCAACAAACACAGCCGCACCTACAAACAACTAGCGATTTTGTGCCAATTTCACGAGGTTGCATAGACCTGTTTACACATGGAAGACTTAGCAATTGAAACCACTTCGCTTATTGCTTCAAACAATTAAACAAATAAATGTGTTACGGATTTAGTATGTCTAAACATTCAATTTGACAAATTTTTCTTACATTACACCTTACTAACGATCATAACATTCCGACGGTAAAATTTTCCTGCTTATTTCGGCTTTCTGCATGGCTTTGTGATGTAGGTGTTGCTGACTTTTAAATCTTACCTCTCCTTCCGTGCTTATAAGCACAAAGTTTTATGATTGAAGTAACAATTTTTCAGATTGAGTGAATTGTAGATGGTAGTCAGTTCCCAACTTGATTGAAAATGAAGGAACCGAACACAAGAGAACGTTGATTATTGACTATAGATGTCGATTTATAATTCTCTTCCTAATAAAATAAAAACAGGTATTTAACATTGCCAAAAGAATTAATTTTGCAAGAGAACACGTCGGTTGGGAGTCTTCGAAATGGCGCAATGTTTTATGGGCAGATGAAACAGAAGTGATATTATTTAATCCTAGCATCAATCAAGCGTATGTTAGAAAGCTCCCAATGCAAGAATTTCATCATAGGTATACCACAAGAACAATAAAACACGTGGGGCATTGTTTCGTAGTATGATGTGGTCCTATTTATTGGATTAAAGAAACAATGATGGCATGTAGCACTTATTACAATTAAATAAATTCATCTTCGTAAGCTTATAAAACCTCGTGTTTTATTTTCTTAATAATGATGGCATATATTTATGTGTATATTTTAAACAATGTAATGATGCGTTTTGCAGAAGAAAATATGCCTCTAAAATGGTTCCTATAACAAGACAATGACTCAAAACACACTGCACGCAAAGCGACGAAAAGTTAGCTGATAATAAAATAAACGTCATGGTTTCGCCACCACAGTCGCCTGACTTAAACCCAATAGAAAATTTATGAGTCGATTTAAAAAAGGGAGTTTCTATGGCAAATCCAAAAAGTAAAGAGACCTTATGATGTTTTGCTGCTATTTTCGTGCACAATCGAAGATTTGAATAGTTATATTTTCTTTTCTCGATAAGCATTATTTTCCCATAATAATGTATGAAGAACTAATCAAACCATTAGTTCTTCATAGTGTAGTGTTATACTTATGCAAAATATTAATTTGTCATTACTGTTTTTTCTTCGGTTGGAAAACCTTCCACAACTGCTATTTTCATGAATATGACTGTATCTCCTCGACAAATTGAAAAGAGTGGTGATTGATGTTATTGACGGAAGAGGTGACGTTTGTATTAAAAATTAATGTCTTCTCTTTGCGTCAAGGACTTTAATTATTTCACATATCTGGGCCTAACATTTTTCTCGAAAAGCATTATTTTCCCATATATCTTATCAAACCATTAATTCTTCATACTATAGTGTTATATTTATGTAAAATATTAATTTATCATTGCAATTTTTTCTTCGGTTTGCAATCCTTGTAGTACTGCTATTTTCAGGAAGATGATTGTATCTCCTCCATAAAGTTAAAAGAGTGGTGATTGAAGTTATTGACGAAAGAGATGACGTTTGTATTAGAAATTAATGTCAGCTCTTTTCGTCAAGGACTTTAATGATTTCACATCTCTTGGCCTACACAATATTGATGTACCAAAAAAATGGACACTGGGAAGGTCGTCTTAATTACACCTAGGGTTCCAAGGTTAAAGTTATTCATTGGGCGATTTAGTGAATTTTACATAATGTCGGTTGGCGTCCTGTTTTCTAATAACAACGTTATTGCTTTTCCATGAAATGTAATTATTTACATTGTCTATCTTTTTTGATATTTTTAACATTTTTGACAATTTTTTACATTTTTGATATTTTCTGTCCTTTAATATTTTTAACCCTTAACGGTCCTGCTATTTTGACATATGTGACCGCGTACGACAAAAGGGATTTAGTGTGTCAAAAAAAGGTGTTTTCACTTAAAAGTGGATTCTGGTACCTAAAAGTGTGTAGAAGAACATGAAATGAGTTAGATTCATGACAAAAATTTATTTATACCATAAAAATGTAAAAAAAAATAACATCAAAAAGTTAAAAAATGTCATTTTTTGTAAATTTTTTTTCATCAGGTTTTTTTTAATAAAATATTTATTTATCACTTTTAAGTAAAATATTTATTTATCATGACTATTTTTCCTTTGGTTGGCAATCCTTCTACCACCGCCATTTTCATAAACATGACTCTATCTCCTCGATAAAGTGAAAAGAGTGATGATTGAAGTTATTGACGAAAGAGGTGACGTTTGTATTAAAAATTAATGTCAGCCCTTTTCGTCAAGGACTTTAATTATTTCACATCTCTTGCTTTATACTCTTGAGATATCAAAAAAAATGGACACTGAGAATACCGTCTTTATTATACAGAGTACTTCAACGTTAAACGGAGTTACTCACCAGGGGCTTTAGTATTATTTTTGATATTTTTAATATTTTTGAACATTTTTAACATTTTTGTTATGATAAAACTTTTAAGTATTATTTGCTATTACCTGAAAGAGAAACTAGATGGCGTGTTCGTCGCTTTTTACCCATAAGCCCTGGCGATGGATGTCAAAAAATGTCAGTCGCATAAAAAGAACAGAACAAAGACCTGTTAGATTTAGTTAGTTTATTCCGTTTTTGTAACTACGCCCTTAACAAAATGCAAACTAGTAAATACAACAAGTGCTTGTTTTACTGGAGGCCAACCCTAACATTTTTTACATTTCCTGTCACTTTTAATATTTTTACTAATTTTTAATATTTTTGACACTTTTTACCATTTTTGACATTTCCTCTCATTTTTGACAATTTTTAATATTTTCAGGAAAAGTTTGATGTGATCCACTTTTTCACCACTGTGTATTAAGATGTGGAATGAAATGTATTTTTCAACAAATATCTGATTTATTGGTTTTATAGTCCTTACATGTTTCGGCCTAAGGCCATAATCAGAGGTATTTTGTCTAAAGGTGGCTACACACTAGAGCGACGCTGCACTGCGCAAGCCGATAAAATACTGTGTCAAGCATTTTGTATGGTAAAAGTCGCAATAGAGCGGCATTACCAGTGTTACGTGGCATGTTTGAATTGACGCATAAGGTGACAGGGAACGTCGCGTAGTGCAGTGTCGCTGTAGTGTGTAGTCACCTTTATTTGAAAACTTGATTGACGTTAATAAAATACATAGATTGAATTAAAAGGTGTTATAAGTGTCCAAATACAAGATATTTTTCTATTGCGAAACACTTTCAAACAAAATATTATTTTGTTGCTTTCTAAACTACTTGCGGTGGCTGGACGTTCACTGTACGTCACAAAACAATATGAGAAGAAGCGCCCACTGCACGTTAAATTCGAGCAACACATTTTACCCCCACTTTTGCACGGCAAAGTTAGGTGCGAAATTCGAACTGACACTAGTACCTTGCACTTCTTAAATTTATAATTTTCTTAATTAATTAGAAATAAAACACACATTTAAAAGGGAAAAATTTTTTATTAAAAAACGTAATAAGTAACTAACAATAAATAAACTTAAACTAAAAAATAAATATAACAAAATAAATAAAATATAATTATATAACAAAAAAATAATACAGTCTTAATACAATAACAAATAAATAAAGCATACTTCTATAACAAACTCAACAAGTAATTACAACAAGTTTCAGCCTCCAAAAAGCGTCACCGAAATATGAAAAAAAAAGAAAAAGATATATAAATAATATGTTACTTCAAAACTTTGTACGTTTAACTTTTCTAACATTGAATTCCTTAGCATTTCTATCTCGTAAATATTTATAAATATTTAATTTAATACATTTGTCAACAATAGAAAGTTTAACTTGTTCATGAACTGAGCAAAAATTAAATGAACTAAAAAATTCAACGTTAAATGATTTAAACATTTTTTCGATAGGATGCAAGTGACCATTCTTATCCAGAAACTGATACACCCGATCATGGATAGAATCAATCATCTGAATAAAATGTTTAGTTAAATTTTGCCAGAGGTAAATGATTGACCTGATGGTAATCTGCCACCCCTTGACAAACCGCACTTGATTTGTGCAATCTTTACCAGTCCGATGGTCAATCATTTTCCATTTGGTAAGTTCAGGTAAAAGATTCGACCAAAAAGCCAAATGTGGTGAATCTAGTGACAACGAACACTGTAATTCCTTACCATGGTTAGGATATCGAGACGACCCATTCAGTGAATCAAACAATTTATCTACGAACATTCGACGAAATTACGAAATAAGGACATACGAAATTCGACATTATATCTCAAAAGTGCATTTCGCGTATTTTTAAGTAAATGCGGTACGTCAAAAATCGTGCATACTTTTTGTTCATTAACATTAAATACGTGAACGTTTTCCGGAACGTTTGTTACGGATATCAAAGTAGTTTCGTTGTACTTAAATCGGCCGTCGTCATATAGTTTTCTTATAAAGTTCAATTCAGCCTTTGCATTCCTTTTAATTTTGACATTGTATTACGATGAACTTTAATGTTCTTTTCTCGAGGTACTAATTGAATCAATTGTTATCTCCACAGCTTCTAAAAGATAAAAAAAATAATTAGTTTAATTCGGCAATGTTAGACATGATAATACAAAAATATTACAAGACAATAATCACAAAATATTCAATTGAAGAAAATAAAATATTTATCTTACCTGTCAACAAACATCACTCACAAACAACTAATTTCATTCTGCTGTGTCATAGCCATGCAGCGGTGGGCGTAAACCCGTTTACACTAGAGAAACTTACTAATTGAAACTACTTCACTTATTGCTTCAAACAATTAAACAAATAAATTTGTTACGCATTTACTACGTGTAAACATTCAATTTTAAACATTTTTCTTACTTTAAACTTTACTAACGGCCATAATATTCCGACAGTAAAATTTCCTGTGTAAACGTGTCTTCTGCACGGCATGTGACGTAGGCTGTTGCCGATTTTTAAATCCTAGTTTCCCTCCCGTGCTGTACGTCGAGATGCTACTGTTACCAGTACGCCAGCGACGTGCTGCGCACGCCGTCAGGCGAATGTTACCCGAACGTATTTCCGCCTAGTTTTGTTCAATATATGCAATATATTAATCGTATTTTACGTTTTTCATATCGTTTTAAACCCAAAATGATACGAAAACGTTAATAATTATGAAAATATGGCACATTTTCCGCGTCGCACCTGTGCGAGTTTTGACATTTTGAATTAGTGGTTAGTAAGACCACTTCGTTGCCTAGCAACGAAAAGTATGAATCCAGGGGGGTATTATCGTAAAAGGTGTGAGTATAAAGTATTTTTATAATATAAAGAAAAGGAGCAAAATAATATCCCTTATAAAATTTCCGTAAATGTTCGCGTTTAAAACGATTTAAGTGTCGGTATTTAGGTTGGATCTAGCTGTTGTAGAGATATTGCGACACGGAGGGCCGTTAGTTGGTGCTTATTTATCAGTGTGATTGTTGAAAGAGAACGGTCCTCAGTATGTCACTCTTTGATCTTGACTTCGCGGGTTGAGGGTTTGGTTGTATTGAGGAGGCTGCGTAGTTGTTGAGAAAAATGTAACGTGGTGTTTGGGATCTGGTTTGGGACGGGCTAGAGTACCATTGTTGCAGAAGAGCGGCCCTAGGGGCGCTAGTATGCCACTATTTGACCTGGACTTCCGCGGTTGAGGGTTTGGTTGTGTTGAGAGTGGTTACATAGTTGAAAAATTGTAGGTGGTGTTTACATTACCATTACTACAGAAAAGCGGCCCGTAGGGCCTCTAGTATTTGACTATTTGACCTGGACTTCGGTGGTTAGGTTGGTTTGGTTGTGTTGAGGAGGGCTGCATGGTTGTTGAAAAAATGCAGGTTGTACTTAGGATCTGGTGTGGGATGGGCTAGATTATCGTTGTTGTAAAAGAGCGGTCCGTAAGGACGCTAGTATGTCATTATTTGACTTGGACTTCGGTGGTTGAGTTGGGTTGTGTCGAAGGACACTGACGTATTGAATTAGAAGCTAGGCTTCTGATGCATTGCCATCAGCAAGTCCATAAATGTAGTGCATGTCGGTTATCTCGGCATTCGTATAGCGATTCATGATAAGGAAATTCAACAAACTTGACACATAAAAAATTATTAATCAAATGTCATTCAATATGTCAGTGAATAAAACAGGACTGTTTCAAAATATGCAAACTTTTACTGCTTTTTTTAATTAAACTTCAACACGCTGTAGATCGGTAACGAAGCGTTTCCAGACTATGTTTATTATAAACTTTTTTGTATAAAATGACCTAAACAATTCACATTAACATTTAGCAATTTACCCTACATCGGTATTTTGATAGAAAATGCTAGAGGACAGGTTAATAGTGTTGTAAATATCTCGTACTAGCCAAAAATTGGAATAGATATAGGTATCTTCTCTACGTAAATAATCGATTTTTTGTAGAATTATTTTTAATAATTTTTTACCTGAAGTTTCTAATAAGGCTTAGAAAGAGGACCTAAACGGGAACATTCTTTATCTGTAGCTATTTCTGATATTATGAACCGTTTAGGAGAAAAAGTGATTTTCTTTAAAAAATTAGTTTTTGAGCAGAAACGGAAAGTGAGGTTTTACATAGGTTGTGATCCTCTACAAATGTACCGATTTTGAAAAGGATCGGCGTGTTCGGGTTCAGCATGTTCTCTTGTATATCTTTTTTTCTTTAACTTAAAGTCAAATTTGTAAAAGATTGAATAATTTTTACTATTGTGTTGGAATGGCTTCGTAGAGTGTATGATATAAAACTTTGAACTTTAAAACATTTCATCACACGTATGGTCCGTTTAACATATGTCATGGCTTTTACCATGGTTTCTGCTTGGTGTACTATAACCCGAAATGGAGCTGCATCATGAATAGAAAGATGGAAGATTTCTCGGCAATGTTACAGAAAGGATGCTTACTTTTTTATCGTTGTCTTCACGGTGCAGTCCATTTCGAGCTATGGTACTTGTGCAGGTGTAAATTGCGGAGTGAGTAGAAATGGTGGAATTTTTAACTGTACACATAGTGCTAAAATATCTCTTAATAGAAATTCTTTAAAAACAATTTTCGCATTTGATATGTTTTTCTGCAAAGTGTTTAATAACGAAGGTGATAAACCTATAAGCACCCATTCTTAATAAGAAAATATTTATATTTTTATCAAATTTATACTTGTTATACCAGACAAGGCCGTAAGGTATTCTGAGGAAAATAATATTCCATTTTTAAGATTTGGTGGCCCAAATCAGATTAATTACCGTAGTATAAACTTTGTAAGTTTATGTTTAACAAATACACGTTTTGGGGTAATGTTTACGTGAACTTTTTTCTACTTTTACGGTGTTAAAAAAATTATGTAATTTATCAATCCTGGCTAAGTTATAGAAAACGGTATTTTACACTTCTGTGGCCACTTGTCGTTCCTTATATGTATATTTCTCTAACTACTCTGAAAATATGATTTTCTCGCCGCTTATAAACCAAATGAATCTAGAAAAAGCTTGTTTGGATACAGGTAACTAACCTAAGTCTATTTTGACATCACACTAATGGGACATGTTGCGAAATATTTCAAAATATACCGTAAGAATTTGCAGTATTGTTCATTTATTTTTCAAAACATCAAGAAGTGATAAATAGAAAAAAATATTGGTTAAATGTTTTCCTATGTCTGCACGAAGTCCGTTTAAGTGTTGTGCTTAATAACCTCATAATTGCTAAAATATCTCTTCGTACAGAGCGATTTTTTGATTATCCGAAAACTTTCGTTAGAACAATTTTTTGATGCCCCATACGATTATAACGTATTATTGGAAAAACTTTGTCGGGCCTGAGAGTGCAGCCTTGACTTTATATGTTCCCATGTACTATACAGATCTGGAAATTTTATTTCAGGGTATAGAAAAATAATGCGTGCAACAGCGAAGCATATAGCAAATAGATTAGATAAACAAAGAGCGATATAACTGTTTAACCACGCCTTTTCCGACCCGACCCTAGTCGTCCAACCAACCACTTTCTTCCCAGCAACTGTCGAACTGACAGTTTGACAGTCTGACGTGGTTAAACAGTTATATCGCTCTTTGTTTATCTAATCTATTTCCTATATGCTTCGCTGTTGCACGCATTATTTTTCTATACCCTGAAACAAAATTTCCAGATCTGTATATACGCCCATTTTTATACCTATTTTACTGATGCTTAGTTCACTTTGGGGTTGTTGTACTGAAAAACAGAAAATTATGTGGCGATATCAGACATTGAATCATGATGCCCCAATGAGAGTCGGTAATTATGTTCATTAACCTTTTCGCTTCGAGCGCCGCTTATAAGCGGTATAGACAATATGACAATATTTTTCATTTAACTCGCGATATTTCCTAAACCGCGAGACCTACAATTTTGAATTTTGGATATATTACTCAGAAATGATCATCGATCATGACAGTCTTTACCCTGATTTTTTTCGACGAAAACTTTCAGAGTAGGAGCATCTAAAAATTTACTGACTTGATTTATGGCATCGAGAGTAGTAGGCGCGCTCCCGTTCAGTGATAGTACTTTGGTGGCTAGTCAGCCGAAGCGAAAGGTAAAGAAAATATATGATAGTATATTAGTAATTTGTTTTAATATATTATGATTATGATAATGGATTAAGGCGCAAATCATATTCGCTACACCAGCTTTTGTGACCCTCATCTGAATTCTCTGCATTGGAACACAATGAAATGAGATGGCACGATCGATTTTCTCACGGTGGGAAACCCGCCCTCATTTTATTTTTTCCGTACCCGCCCTCTATTCTTTAGAATGGGAGGGATTGGATGCTACCCCACCATGGTAACAGAGGTAGAAGCGATATTGGTGGTAGGTCTCCAAGCAGATGCCTCGGAAAAGATTGATTGTGAGCTGTTTCATACTCTTCTCACCTTTCAATCGAGAAGGTTGATACCTGCACTTACAAGTTTAAGCGTGAGTTTTATTTGTCTTTGTAAGTGTTGTGGTGTTGCTTGGAAGACGGTTAGAAATTGGGAATATCATAGGAAGTCAGATCAGTGAGTGATATATTTTTCTCGATTATATACATTTTGACGATGCAATTCATAAATAAACAAAAATAAGGAGAATTTATCGAGTTCTCTTATGATTATTTAGGTAATAAGCTAAATTGGACATTTATTATAGGAAATAAAGACTTTAATTTAGCGTACAAATCCTTTTTTAATTTCTAGACATAAACTCTAAACGATTTTTGTAAGATAATATACATTTTTAGAAAGTTAGGTTAGTCAATTTTTAATTTTTTTAACAGATAATTTGTTTATGCTTCTTGTACCAACTAGAACAAGTTTGATATTTTGAATCGAAAATAAAATCCTCTCGTTTTAATTTATCGTAGGAACCATTTTTTTAAGAGGATACTTTACCCAATCAATCAGTTTCGTGGCGAGGAAAACGTGTTCATAAACAAAAACCGAAAGTTTTACTTTCGACTAATTTCTCATACAAACACTTTTTTATTATTTTTTATGACATAATTCGAATGTACTTACAAGAGAACATACCGAACTCGAACACACCGATTTTTTTCAAAATCGGTAGATTTGTGAAGCATCCCAACCTAAATAAAACCCTACTTTCTATTTCGGACCAAAAACGTTTTGAAGGGGTGAAACGATTCCAAAATATATAGCATTTGGAATTAATTTTTTCTCCTAAACAAGTTATACCAAAAAAGTTTTAAAAGGAGATCTCACGTCTTCATCCTCGCCGATTTCAATGAATGTGGTTGTGAATCGATAGGTTTTAGTACATAGTATAAATGTATATAATGTTAAGGCGCACTGTTGAGCGGTTCGCTAATAAATCATTTCTTAATATCGCTATTCAAAGTTAAGCCATTTATATGTATATTGGCAATGTGTGGAGAGTAAACGTACCACCTATTAACTTTCTTGCTTGAACAGTGGCTGAGAAATGTGGTTTTAAACAATAGATTGAAAATTGTAAAAAAAAAACTTAAAATCAAAATAATTCAAAAACGAAGAACGATAAGTACCAACAACCCTTATTAAAGTCTACTTATTTCTATATGTAGAATTGAAATACGCAATAAAAATTATACCATTCCGTTTAAAATAACGAAGTTGTGTCCTATTTCCGGTCGACCGGAAGTGGCAGCCATCTTGAAAATACTTTAAATCGAAAGATCAGGATGAACAACCCCTACTGGCAAAATCTCAATAATCTACTAATAGTGGAACCCAATAAAGTTCTAACGAACCAGTTGCGTGAGAAACCCTGTATATTATACCGCTGTATACAATATTACTTTTTGGCTTAATTTAAACGTAATTTATAGACCTGCTGAATAGGAAGAGAAAATTTTCAAACAAATGTTGACATCAATTTTTTTTATTTTAAGAATGACTGTACAAATTTCACGTGACGAAGTTTTTCATTTATGGCGCACGAAATCAAAAAATGAAAAGATTCGTGCAATTGTGGAATACGTACAACAGCAACAACAGCGAGGCTTATCTCAGTTAGAACGTACTGTTTTATCAAACATTGAGGTGACAGAAGTATTTGTCAGAAATTTCAACAGAGGTGGGATAAAGCGGGCCATAATTTAAAAAGATTTTTTAGTTCTAACAAGTTGTGGCTTCAGAAACATTTACGACTATTAATAACGAAATTCTGCCGGGTACTTTAGTTGATGCGTCAAATAAAACGCCTGGACGACCTAAAAAACGTTTTGATGCCAGTAGCTCTAGGAGTCAAAAAAGGAAAATGAAAATACATATTGAAACAACTAGTTTAAATGAATTACAGGTGGCTAGTGAGTTAGCGCTACGAAAAGCTGGTAAGCGCGATTCAGCGACAATGGTAAAGGAACCCTTTACTGCTTCTCCAAGGAGGGGTATAAGTATAAAATAAGTGCGAAAAACCGTTTCGCTGGAATCGAAACGTCTATTTGCAAATCAAGCACTGGCACTAATGGTAGATGCAAAACTGTCGACCCATCAATACAACATAATTCGATACCGAGTTGAGGGTTTTACTACAAAGTTATATCCAGCTTATTATAAAATTAAGGTTGCTAAACAGTGTGTTATCCCCTTGAAATTAAGATAACGGAAAATTCTGCACATATAAACCTGCAGAGCTGAATTGACTGCACTGTAACCCGGTTATGTGAAGTTCAAAAAGAAGTCTTTAAAATAGGCGACAATGAAGTAGGTTGTCTACGTATTATAATAAAATGGGGCTGTGACGGTTCAGAACAGCGGAAGTATCGACAAAAATTTGCTGAAGTCGAATATACCGACGGTAGTTTATTTAGCATCTCCTTGGTGCTAATACAGATTTATAGTGAAGGCGATTCTAAAAAAATTATCCGGCAAAACCCCGCACCCTCCACAATATTGTCGCCCTATACAGTTAATTTATGCCAAAGAAACCGTATAAACGATTACTTTTATGTATGATTGATGGTAAAGTTTGTAATGCTATATCGTCGTATGTACCAACGCAAAAATGTTACTTATGTGGAGCAAAGTCTAATTAAATGAACAATCCAGATATGATTTCACATCAAGAAGTTAATCAAAGATATTTGGCATTTGGATTGTCGTCTTTGCATTCATGGACACGTTTCTTCGAGTGTCTATTAAACATTTCCTATAGGCTTGAGCTAAAAGTATGGCAAGTACGAGGAGCAGAAAATAAAAGAAAAGTAGGTGAAAGGAAAAAGTTGATACAAAATAAGTTCAAGACCGAACTTGGTTTGTTAGTGGACATGCCTAAGCAACAAAGTGATAGCACCAATGACGGAAGTACAACTTGTTTATTCTTCAGAAATGTAGAAAAAACGGCTGAAATAACCGGGGTTAATTTGGAGATAATAAAACGTTTTTGCATTATATTAGAATGTTTAAATTCTGGATTTCCAATAAATGTAAAAAAAATTGATTTGTACGCCGAACAAAAACGAAAACTATACCTGCAAGAATATTCATGGTACCTAATGCACGTAAGCGTACATAAAATACTTTGGCATGGAAAGGATATAATTGCCACCAGTATCTTGCCTATAGGTCAATTATCCGAAGAGGCTCAGAAGGCTAGAAAAAAGGATAATAGAAAATATAGGGAATTATACACCAGAAAAACCTCAAGAATAGGTACTAATACGGATCTACTACATAGACTATTAATTAAAAAACTAAACATGCGAGCATTTCCTTGAAAGTTTTGGAATTATTAGAAGAAACAAGTATTGAAATGGAAATATTCAACGAAAAAGAATTCGATTAAAACAAAAGTTACTGGAAAATTCTTAAATGTATTTCATTTTTTGTTAAAATTTAATTATAAGCTTCATTAATTTAATTCAGTTTTTTCTTTGTACTTTTCAGCTAATCTTACATTAAAGTAAGATTATATATACATTATCTATAATGAAAATGAGTTTTGCAGGTTCAACGTGGGGGTAAATTCAATTTATCAATGCAGTTTCTTTGGATCAAAAGTTATATTTTACCTTTAGGCCAGTGAAACTTCAAAAAATATTTATAAGTTAACCAACACAACAAAAATTAATATCGTGTAAAAACTAACTAATTCCGGCATAACTTGAACTCACAGATGCCAGAGAATATTTTCAGAATGTGTAGTTTGGCACCCAGTAAATCTATGTTGAAATAAAATTTCAAATTTCTCGTACTTATAATTTTCGAGATATTTTAAACTGTCTATTTCGGCAGGATACCTGTGTACACAAATTCGGTTATTTGCATATGAAAGACATAAAGACATAAAAAATGTGAACGATCCAAAAAGCATCATATTGAATCGAAAGAAAGTTGCGTTGTTATGTTTTTTAATTATCCCATAATAGAATTTAAAGTTTTCAAAAAGACAATTTAATAATACATTTCCGGCAACATCGGAAGTGGTACATAATTACACCTATTATCGAAATATGGGCTCTGATGACCGGTAAAACATTGAATTAAATTGTTCGTACTTGTTGTTCTCATATTATTAATTTTGTCCAGGTAGAATTCGACCTATCCAACGAGAACTGTCGTAAGTCAAAAATGATGATTTTGAAAAATTTGAAAAGAAAACAGAATTAATTGCTATTCTTCTATCGTGAATCCTTTCGGAATCCTCTATATAAGATATCTATAGCAACCAAGTAGGAAATTTTTACGTAGAAAATTTTATTTCTTAAAATGCAATCTGTGGAAAACCTTTAAACGCTTATATCTCACTCAGTTCTATCAAATATGACTTATGAATAGTCTTCGTTGCATAAGTCGAATTGTAATTCGTCACACTGTGCGTTGTTTTAAATAAGCGAGAAAAATTGGAATTTCTTACAGTAAAAATATTGGAAATTTTTCCTTACATTTTATTTGGCTCCGGTCCCAAAAGGCACATGGTGAGATCTACTAGCTGACGGAGCGTTCATTATTTACATTTTGTTTTTTGAGGGTATGAAAAATGTAGTAAATAAAAATAATGGTAATAGATAAGTGATATAAAATGTACTCAATTTAATTACAACAGATTTTTGAAATAAAGCAATGCCCATTCAAATAGTTTGCTTTAAAATTTTGGTAGCAACTGACTATGGAAAAATTTATTTAATTTAGTTTTCAAAATCTAAGATAATCACCTTTACTGTCCTTTTCAATTATTTCGATATGGAGTGTAAAATATTTTGTTTTTTCGTTATTTGAAGTTGATCTTGTACCTGGTGGTAGTAATTATGTCTTTTCATCAGTTTTAGTAGGTTACTTCTTCAGCATGGTAATTTTTTTAGCTTTTATGCCGTCTTAACTTAACCCTCCCAAGTGGTACTGTATTCTGTGTGAATTGAGTTAAACAAAGGCTGCTTTTCATGACTAAGGTCACTATTTAGAGGAGAAATAAGAAATGCAGGCATGACAAGCAAACTGTATGAGAATCTTGTGATATGAAACAGATCCATCTTAAAGGTAGTTGTAGAATTTAAGTAACTATTTTTAAGATTGGGTCAGTTGTAGATCACAGTCAGTCCACAACTTGATAGAAAATGAATGAATCGAGAAGAAGACGTTTACCATTATAATTATCAGTGTCTATTTGTAATTTCTTTTCCTTATGAAATAAAATTACTCATTTAACTGGTTTCGCTTGGTATTGTACTCTCTGTGAATGGAGTTAATTAAAGGTCGTTCTACGTAGTTGTGGTCTCTATTTAAAAGAGAAATAAGACATATAACCGTAACAGGCAAACTGAACGAAAGTATTATGATATGGACCGCTTATTTTGAAAGTGGTGTAAGTCTGTTTTAATCTGTTAATTAAAAAATGTAGGCAAATTATATAAAGTCTGGCAATATTTCTATTCGCTTATCAATATTTAATTTGATTATATAGATTTGTTTTAGGCGAATTAGACTACCATAATACATATTTCTGGGCTGTAAATGGAGTTACACCACTTTCAAAATTAGACAGTTCTAAAAATTGTTTAATTTCAATTTTGAAGAATTAAATATCACTTAAAACATACTTCATTTTAATTCAACGTTGTTTACAAATACGCATGATAAGACATAAAATTTAATTTTAGATGCTAATTACATTGTCAAAATTATAAGATACTGATAGTATTAACTTATGCTCTGCATGTGGCAGTGTTTAAAAATATGCATGATGCATCGGACGTATGTAAGGTAATAACTGCTTGATGTCTTCATATCTTTCGTAAGTAATAGGCCTTGCATTTTGGTAGAAAGGCGTCAGGGCGATTTTTTCAAATTTGAGCGGTCTTCCAGGACGTGTAGGTAATAAATTTATAGTTTTAAATTCAGTGCCCTTCATCGATATTTTATATAAAATAGTGAATGCTGTGCTTTTGAGAAACCTCAATCAACATATTTGCAACCAATTGATCTGTTCGCCATTAGTGTTTTTTAATCTGTTTTTTAGTTGCATTTTGAAAATTTTTTGTTAAAACGAAATTCTCTCGTTTCATTTTATGTAAAATGAATTTGTCATGTTTTCTGCATTGTGTTATTACATCATAATAATCCCGTGGTGTGTACTGAAAATTCTTTTTTTTTAAAGTTATTCATTTTAAAGAAAAATAGAATAAGTATCCTAAATTAGCAACTTTTGACACGTAATATAAAACAAATGTAACCATTGTCAATTGGACTTATACCACTTTCATAATCGATGATTATGTAATTTCATTTACCGACCGATTTTAAGTTGTACAAAACATGGGATTTTTTTAAGAAATTAAATATCAACTTATCATACATAAAAAATTTGCATTAAATTAAGCATAAATTGCGTGATATCTAATTTTCTTCAAAAATGGACTTACACCACTTTCAAAATAAACGGTCCATATGTAACTTGCTGATTTTAAAGATACTTATGTAATTGAAGTAACTATTTTTAAGATTGGGTGAGTTGTAGATCACAAAGAAGAAGAAAACGTTTCAATGACGATTTATAATTTTTTCCTAATTAAATAAAAATACGTATTTAATATGTGTCATTTATTATTGTATTCTTTGCGAAATGTCTCTGTGAAATTTAAATGTCGGTTTTCGTGGTTAATGTTTTATGTTGTTATATTGTTGATGAGAGTTATTCTTAAACCCTAAATTTTGATGAACACGTGTTCGAAAGCTAAAGCCGTGACTAGTAATCCCTCTAGCGCGACAACGAAATCCTCAAATAAACATTCAGAAAATCCTAATCCATCTACGAGTTCTAATATCGACCTAGTACATAACATGGCGACTCCTCCAAATAATTTTCATATAAACACTGCTCTAAAAATAATACCAGATTTTGAGAGTAACAGGCAAAATTTACAGAAATTTATCACTTGCTGTGAAATTGTTAGCAACACCGCCACTTCTGCAGAGTCACAATTAATGTTCGTAAAAATAATAACTACGAAGTTAAATGGACCCGCCTACCACATTGTTAAACATAAAACTTTTCAAAATTGGTTAGATCTAAAAAAAATCCCTTCAGGAGCAATTCTTGGAAACTCGCACCATTGCATAACTTCAATTGGACACTTTTAAATTGCAGGCAAGGTATAAATGAGAATTTTAGGAAATTTTACATCCAAAGTTGCTTCGTTTCACCGCTACAGGGCGTTAAAAGTAATATTTTCCGTGAGTTTTTCTTAAATTGCTCGAAAAACCATCATTAGATTTTATTCATACCTTGACGGCGTTTTTATATTGATAGACTTCAGTTTTTTTTGTGGAACAAATTAGAAATTTGAAATATACAGGGGTTTAGAAATACTCTTACCACAAGTTATCCATTCAAATCTTTTTAACCACTCCATATAATTTGCTATCAATTTCTATTCTGAATAGCAATGTTAATTTAGAAAATACTTTCTCTCTTACAGAATTTCCCTACAAGCCCAAATCGGTAAGTTAAGGTAACATTAACAAAGTTCAAGGTAGCAATTTCTTCACGGGATACAAAGATCTGTCAAGACAGTCACATGTTACAGGTATAGAAGCAGTTTATTACTTAAAATTTTCACCAGCAGTTGGGAACGTCATCAGGGTTTAGCTCTTTTAGTGCGTATTATACCGATTCTACTGTAGAACCGGAGAATATGAAGAAGAAATCATGTTCTTGTAAACTAGTCAGCCAGATCACTAAACCTATAACCTTGTGATATAGTTTAATCGCTATCATAAAACAAAAATGCAACGAAAAGAGCAGACTGTAAAAATGTTGCGCACTGTATTATATTTGCCCTGATGATGATCACAAATCCTGCAAAAATTTTGAGCAATAAACTACTTCCAAACCTATAACATGTTGCTTTCTTCAAGGAGCTTCATATCTCGTGAAGAAATTACTACTTTGAACTTTGTTAATGTTACCTTAACACATTGCGTACGGGTCACGAGAATTCTCGTTTTTAGCAAACTGAACGTTGCCATGCGATAGGCTTCGTTACCACCGTAACGTAATTAAAGTATATGCGGCTCATTATTTAGTTGAAGACTGAATAAAAAAACATGAAAACGAGATATCTCGTGACCCGTACGCAATGTGTTAACATACAGATTTGGGCTTGCATGGAGTTAGAAAATGTTTTTTTATGGCTAAACCGTTTGCCCTACTGAAATTTTATAGGAGAGAAAATAGTTTCTAAATGAATGTAGGTATTTAAGAAAAGTATTAATAGAAAATCATACAGGGTGGTTAAAAACATTTGGATAGCTAACTTGTGGTGAGGGTGTTTCTAAACACCCTATATGTTTCGAAATTCGAATTTGTTCCACAGAAAGCTGTAGCCAGCTAATATAAAGACATGGCCAAAAAATGAATAAAATTTAATGCAGATTTTTGGAGTAATTTAAGAAAAACTCACGGAAAATATTATTTTTCCTCTAAAATAAAAAGTCCTCTAGTGACGAAGCGAAGCAAGTTTGGATACAGATAAGTTACCTTAAATCGACTCATTTTGAACCAAGGAATTGGTGCTCTTACGTTGTACACGCATTTCGGAGACACTATGTATATGTAGAAAAGATTACAACACGAAAATATAGAATTAAAGCACTTGATAAATTGCTTTTAGTTCAACACTTATGGCGTATTCGTTTGGTTGCACTGGTGCGCACCAGAATTTGACCTTGAGTACATAGTGGGTGCATACATCACATTAGCTTAGTACAAAAAAGTGACAGTTCAATAGAACACGCTATTATAGTCATTCACGAAAGTATTTATACTTACAAGGAGACCACAGGATGTATTCACCGATTTTGATGAAAGTGGTATCAATGGATCGGTATTAAAGAATCGGTATTAGTATACAATAGAAAGCTGTAAAATATTAGGGCGCACTATTTAGCGATTCGCGAGTGATTTTAGGTGTCAATTCAAGGCCACATCACTTATTTGTCAATGGTTATCCTCCTCCGGACCCCTCCTCTTGCTGACTCACCACGAATCGGCTTCCACATGCGGAAGAAGATAGTCCGAATCTCATGAAGTAGCTACTTTTTATTTTTAATATAATCAAAATTTTTAATATTTCACTTTATTTCTTCCAATATTTTATTGTTATATGTTTTGAAAAGAAATAATTCAACACACTTTTTCGTTTTTACTTTGATTTCTAATTTTAATTAGTTAAAAAAAGAACTAGGGCGGTCATAGAGGGAGTGGCTAACCGATGACGTAAAGTGGTGTGGCCTTAAATCGTGGCCTAAAATTGCAATTTACTCGGGAATCCCTGAATAGTGCGCCCTAATATTTTACAGACTTGTATTGTGTACTAATACCTATGGATTGATACCACTATCTTCCAAATCGGTGAATACAACATCTTGTGGTCTCCTTGTCAGTAGTGAATGAAAAAGTAGAATGTACAAAAAACAAATAACTGACGTCATCTATTCATCTCGGCCGGACACACCATATGTTCTATTAGGGCGGAACTATCTGGCCAAATTAAGAAATAATTCGAAATATTATACCGTGGGAATTTTCAATATTGCAGTTATTTTGCAAAATGTGAAAAAGTGGTAAATAGAAAAAACATTTGTTAAATATTTGTCTATGCCCACACGAAGACCGTTTAAAACTTATTTTTAATAATCTCTGTTATTAACAATAGTTGCTCAAATATCTCTTCGTGCGGGACTAGATTTTTCAATATCAGGCAACTTTCGTTTAAAATTTTTTTTGATATCTCAAACGTTTACGGCGTATTATAAGAAAAACTTTGTCGGGCTTGACACCGCAGCCTTAAGGCCAGCTAGCTCCGCCCTAATTCAACATGTGGTGTGGCCAGCCGAGATGAATGGATGACGTCAGGCCACTTGTTTTTTGTTCGTTCACCTTTTTCGTACACTTATAAATACCAGAAAGATTCCAAGATCTGAAATTGCCGATTTTATTATTCGTATAAAATAGAATGTTCTAAAAGTGTCTATATTTTTAAACTAGCAACAAGATTAGATGTTAGATGAACAATTTATTTTGTTAGTTGAAGAACTTTTAATTTTTATGATCTGCAATTCGATTTCATGGGATTTAGTAATTACTAAAATTTGCTTTTATCTTTGGTATAATCAACTATATAAAATGATTGTAACAAAATTTCCATTTAGATTAGGTAATACTGATGAAGTACTTTATGCGTCTTTCCCGAATTTCCACATAAAAATAAAATACAGACACCCTTAAAACTTTACACTATCTTCAAATTAATTTAGAGCAAAGTTACGTGATTTGAATGAGCATGCGCCCAATGTGGATAACCGGGTATGTATCTAGTAAGGCGTACTAACCACTTTGGATATATCCAAGCATGATGAAAGTGCAAATCAGCCGCCAGGCTCTTCCCAGAACAAGTTTTACAAACATACACAAATAAGCACATGAGTTCTGAAAACAAATCTTATGCCTATTATTTACAAAGGGCGGCGCTTAAAGGTCCACCTTCTAGCCTACGGACATCTCACCCCGATTCCCCTCAGAAACTTAATAACTGTGAGACTGCAGCCTTAGCAACCTTTCACACTTATCGGTTTTGGCCGTACGGCAAATAACCGTCCGGTTTTTAGTCGCAGACGGTCGGTAGTGAACTATTAATATAAATGCGTCCTTTCACACTGGACGGTAAACCATTTTTCCCGTACGGTCGGCCATGAGCAGCCGTCTCAACGACTGAACTAGACGGTCGCCGTGCGGTTTTTCTTTTGCAGTCATATGAGGTGACTTTATAGATGCTTCCATACTAGACGACTTTAGCCGTGTCTAGTCGATCTCCAGAAAGATTTTAGGTTCGAAATTTAACATAACAAGGGAGCATACCGAACCCGAACTCACCCATTGTGCCCAAAAAAGGTTTGAAGCGGTGAAGACGATCCCTGAAAATTGAGCAGTTTTTAGAAAATATTTTTTTTCTCCTAAACGATTCATGATATCAAAAAAAAATTCAGGTAAAAAATGTCCCCGCTTAGGTCCTCATGCTAACCTATTTTAAGAATTTCAAATTAAAAGTTATTATAAACAAATTCGATTATTTACGTCGGAAAGATATCTATCTATCTCAGGTTTTGGCTATTACTGGATATAATATCAACAAGATGTCCGGTTTCATTTTTCTTCAAATATCGTAGGAGGGTGAATTCAACCTCTTTGTGATCAAAAAATCACATATAAGAAAAAATCGTATCTCCAAAAATATAAATAATATTGAAAAATATGTACGATATTAATTGCTTCTAAATATGTTCTCTTTCCAACTTCGGCAATAAAAGTTAAGTTAATATTTATTACAAATAATTGTTATAAACAAATTCGATACATTTACCGGTTTATGTCAAAGGGATTGTACTGCAAGCAGTTTGCTGAGTTTACTTCATTATGTAGAAGTAGAACTGACAACCTTTTGTATTGAAAATCGAATCCACAATTATAAAAATTAGCTATTTCATGACATGCGTTCTCGGTTTTTTAAAGTCGTTTAAATTAGATCGGTTTAAATTCGGATTTCAGGTAGTCCGAATAATTTATTATAAACAATTAAAAATGTATATTACAAATAACTATGTTTCAAAAATGTCCAACGTCGTTTCTTCTTCGATTGATGATATATACTCTTACCGACAATTTCTTCTTCGATTTAATCTGCGACGGTGTAACAACCACAGCACTGCTATTTGCTTTTTATTCATAATAAAATGTTGCTACTGTTAGATACAGTACAGAGAGCGTGTTTACTTATTATTAGTAGAAACTAAACTGATTAAAACGTAAAAACATAAAACCGTGCGGTGAAATATCGTCAAGTGTGAAAGCCAATCGTTCACGGTATAAACCAAACGGTTATTTGCCGTACCATAAGTCGAGTGCCATAAGTCGGGTCAGTAAACTTTCGGATGCCCGTACTCCGAAAGTTTTCGTCGAAAAATATCGGGGTAAATACTGTTACGATCGGTGACCATTTTTGCGTAACATATCTAAAATTGAAAATAGTAGGTCTCGCGGTTTAGGAAATATCGCAAGTTAAATGAAAAAAAGACCGATTTTTGACCGCTCCGCGAAGAACGCAAAATTTGAGAATTCCCTTCTCGAACAGTGGCGCACCGAGAAATTTCCCCTAGGGGGGGTTTTCACTAAAAATTTTCTTGGCTTATACTTTTAATGCAAATTTTTGCACAACCTAAAGTTAGGGTTGAGAACTGTACAAAATATTAAAATAAGAGGAAACAATTTATTTAAGAAAAAATACTTATAACTAGATAAATTATAATAAAATATCTAAACGGCGTGGCTTTAGAGCTAACAGGTTTAATACACCCTCTTCATTTATTGTCAGGTAAGAATGTATGAACGTTAAAATTAAAAATTTATTTTTCGTCTGGGGGGGTTTTAACCTCCAAACCCCCCCCCCTCCCGGGTGCGCCACTATTCTCGAAAACTTTTGACACATTTTAGGCTTTTCATTGTTGCATCAAAAAGTTTCAACGACCGGCCCTTTAAAACCATTAATACAAAAGAAGTAAACAAAGTAAAACGAGAAGTCGGCTGTACTTAAAATGCGATCAACCGATCTTTCGAACCATATAACAAAGTCCCGACGAATCTGATGTGATCTCAAAGCAGATAAACGCAATTGAGCATAAAATCTCGCTGAGCCGCTCCTCGCTTACGTATTTGAATATGGGCATTATTAACCTTCATTCTTATTAAAAATGAATTTTGTATGGCTTTAACTTTTATGTCTGAAATAATAAATAATATGTCTGAAATTATTTGCTGATAATTTTGATTAGATTATAAAAAAAATAAAACTTAACAATCCTTCTCTTTTCGATAATCTAGATTCTAGATAATCAAAAACTACAGAAAAAATGGTAAAACAAAATAATTCGTGTTTATAAAAAAATGTTTCGAATGTAGATTTCTGTTTTTAATTATTAATGAATCTCTAAATTTCTAAATTTAAATTAATTGTTAATTTTATTTTCAATTTTAGATTATTGATTTTGTAAACGTAAAATTGCCACATTATGGTATATTCTCACAAAGTTTTAGTGAAAGCGCTTTTTCGTTTTTAACATAAGTTTATTAACAACATCATCATATATCATCTATAATTTAAGAATTTTTTTTTAATTTAGATTTTAGTTATTAATTTAGTTTTTATAAAAATAACATTTCAAAGTATTTCTAATTTTGTGAAATCAGATTATCACATTATTATTTTATTTTTACAAATCTTTAGTGAAGACGCAGGTATATTTACAATTTAACAATTATACATACTCTATTCTACTATCTGTACAAAAACTTTCTCGACGCATAACCTTATTTCTAATATGCTCCTTATACGTACCTCCTCCCTAACGGTTCCATACGTACAACAGCACTCCCACAACGTCTCCTACGCTGTAGGTGAAGAAATTCGTCGGTATAAGAACTCAAAAAATAACTCCTAATTCGAAAGAGGAATAATGTTTGAAGATAACGCGGTATTTGTAAACCTCGTAAACGCCTACTTTAAGTTTAATCGTCCCCAAAATCAAATAATGGTTTGCGGAAAGCCCTTTACAACCAATCGGTTTAATTTAGTCACTTGTACGAGGAGATCAATGGAGAAACTACTTCAAAGAGTAAATGCGTTATCATTTACCACCGTGAAAACCACACGCAAGCTATATTAGCTAAGCACCTTTGGTGCTAAGCGTTTAGCATATTTCGAACGGGTCAACATACAAACACAATTAAAGCGACTACAAGCGTACCACATGGTTTTAATTACCCGTCAACAACGACGTACGGTTTTACCTGTGTGCGCTTCCTAGACGTCGAGCTGAAGCTCGTTTCACAATTACCATTCGATGAGGGCCCATTCATTTGTAAGGTCGTGGCATCTTTACAAAACAGATACATGTTAAAATATTGTCTGAAAGTGCCGCTAACGCAGTATAAAGCCACCGGATTCACACATGAATTTGAAAAGCTTGAAAAATAAAATACCTTTTTCTAATATATCGAGAAATTATTTAAATTTACCTTAAGCAAGAACCAATAATTTTTAATCTATGCCAATATTCATTATAATCAGATTCAGCCGTAGGATTGAAGAAAAACCACAAGGAAAAAACGTGATATGGCAGAAAACATATAAAAAACGCTACAAAAATTTAAATATAAATTAAAAATGTTATGTGGCAAAGGTGTTACTTACAAAATACAAAACATAAAACCATCCTGGCTACGTCCCTTCTGGCTCGTATTTGCGGCAAACCCTGTCCTTGCAATTGTCCTGGAATCTCATTGAAGCTAGCATGTAGTTCTTTATCCATCAAAACGTAAAACGATGAGATGACACAAAGTGGGACTACATAAAAAATCAAAGCTTTACCGGCGATGGTGTATTTCATATACGTTGTGGTAACCGTAGATGGAAAAGGTGTGCAAACTTTTATAACTTTACCAACAGAATTACTTAAATTTGAAGTATTGTCGTCGTAGGAAAATATAACGATTATATCTGTAAAGATTCCGTCAGGAATCGATAAGATAATTGCCAAAACCCATATAAATATGGCAACCATTACTGTAAAAAGTTTTGTCTAAAATTTAAATAACAATAATTTAATTTAAAAAAAAGTGTTTGTTGTCTTACCTGTAATCTTCTTAAAGGATTTGCAATAGCCTCATACCTTTCAGCTGATAAAGCGGTAAGGGTAAAAATTGAAACTCCAGTAGATATATCTTTAACTATTTCTGAAGATTTACATAAAACCACACCCCATGGCCAACTTTCTAGGATGTAATTAGTCAAAGTAAAAGGTACACATGTTAGTATTAATAATAAATCTGCCAAAGCCAATGAAAAAATGTATCTACAACAAAAAATAAAATAAATACCCCTTAAAAATGGTACCTATACAAGATATTACGTATTTGGTACGGTTCTTATTGATTTATGTCTTAGCAAAATCAGACCGATCGTGCCATTTCCAAGTACACCCACAACGAATATGAATAAGAGCAGTGTCGGAATAATATAAGTTTCAGGCCGATTATTGAAATTGATTTGGTCCATTTTGGCTATTGGCAAAAGGTAAATCAATATTTCATTATCTCAAAATAGATGACACTGCGTAAATTTGATTGGGAACGGAGTGAATCCTTTCGATATGCACCGTAAATGGGAACGAAAAGTATTTTAAAAGTTGAAAAGCTTTCTAAGTGCTTATTCTTTCCATAAGGTGGAAATGGAAGCATATTTAAAAGTAGACGGTACAAGGTAAAAAAAGAATATTAGATTAGTTTTAGAATTCGGTATGAATCTACTTTTCTCGATTCTATGCATGAGGAAAATCCTTATTAAGACTGTAAGGGATCTTTAAAGTCTTTAAGAAATTCTAGGAGTAAAAAAACATAATTTTTTAAATTAAAATTTTTTCTTCTAAAAAATTAAATCTTATTTTAAACAAGAAGGAAAATTTTAAGAATGAACTATTTCGCGTAAGATGACGAAAATTGCTTTGAAATACAATACGAGGATAATTCCATCATTTTTTTAAAGAATTTGTAAAAAGGAGATATCTTATGAAAGTTGAGTACTTTATCTTAATCCTTAAAGAAATCCTAGAATTAACAAAAAAGAAAGAAATATATTTTTAACAAAAAAGTCAATCTTGGGACTGTACATTGAAATTTCCTATCCTATTTATATTAAAATTTCAAAACTGGTGTCTTTAATTAAACTTTGTTTTCATAATAATGTTTCTGGTACCTACTTTCTACTTTGAAACAATAATTAATAGACCCATATCATTGACAATGTTTTAGATTCAGGTTCACTCTTTTTTATTTGTAAATATTTCATACCACACATTGTTGAGCACTGATAAAGTAGGCCGTCAAATATATTGAAATATATTACGGTCAACAACTAAATGCCAATAAAATTATAAAATAATCGCTAAATCAAATTTAGAAACTTACTTAAAATATCTTACAATAATATTTAGTTAAAAACTTATCCCGAGACGTTTTCACTTTTACCAATTCACAGTTTCTTTTAGCTTTTTAAACTTTGTACGATAGGTATATGACTAACACGCACGTTTCTCTCAGCAGGATTCTCCGATCCTGCTGTTTCCGATGTTTCCAGGATACTGACTCCCTGAACGCAAGAGCAGGATGAAATAGATATTGTACTCCTGCGTACGGGGAATAATGGAGGGGTAATCAACGGAAGACTTTCCATTTCTAACAACCACACAACAACAAATCACCTTAAACTTCTTTAAAATCAACTTTTAAATTACTACTTTTTTAAATGAAAAAGAAGAACAAAATGAGTACCTAGACTTGAATTAAAACTTCTGTTTAGAGCAACTGTTATTTCACTTTGAGATCACATCTGTGAAAAAAGTGATAAAAAATATCAACGAATTCTTTTTATTCTTGTATTCTTAATTTACGATATTCGTCGTTAAAATTAAATCAAGTACGAAAAATCTGAAAAATAACTCACTGGTTTAACTTTCTTTGTTCAGGTTCTAACCGGTTCTGTACAACATCACAACGCTTGTAGATCCATAAAACTCACGCTTAAACTTCTAACTACAGCTATCAACCTTCCTGATTGAATGTTGAGAAAAGTATAAGAAATTTTAATCATTTCCGAGGTTACTGTTTGAAAACTTCCGACTAATTAAATTTTCTCCCTCTCGCATTGGCGGAGAAGCCTCCAATTTTATTTCGTCTAAAGAATAAAGGGGGCATGCAAAAAATAAAGTAACGACTGGTTTATTACCGCGGTGCACCATGGGAAAATGTACCATCTCTTTTCAATGTATTGTGTATCCGTTGCAAAGAGTGCAAATGAGAGTCAGAGAAGCCGTGACGTAGCGAACATAAGTTGCTCCAGAGGCGTAATGCTTTATGAATTCGTCTTCCTGAAGATATATAATCTAATGTAAGAGACAGAGGTTTTTATAAAAAAAGCAATTGAAGGTCTTGCTGCAAAAAGGATATATCTGTAATTGTTGCCCAGTTTGAGTTATCTATGTAGCTGTATACTACTAAACATGCTTCATCATTTGGAACAAGAACGGCGCATCTAACGACGTTACACAGGAGATGGCAACCAAATATATATATATATACACATCCTTGAGTGCTTGGTGCAACATAGAGGTATCTACAGCGCCAAACCACTGCCTGAAATCGTTGTGAAATGCACGTTGTTACAGAGTATTCCACCGCAAAAGCCAGTGACTCATTTCTGCTGTGTGTCCAAAAATTGGCATCACCGATGGTGCCGAAGATATATCAGAATAACATGTTTCAATTTATTATAAATTATGTCTTTCTTGTATCATGTAATATACAGGTGTCCTGAAAATGTGGGAAATCTCTTGGATTCTGATAAAACATTAAAAAATATGATTACAAGTTCCCATAATTTTTTTCCTAGCGGCCCTCCCCTCGGAGATACGACCTCTTAAAAGAAGCCACAGGAAAACAATTTTTTTAATAAATTTTAAACTACTTAATTTAATTTAATGAAAATTTAATATGATAAACAGTACTAAGGACCTCTTTAAAAAATGACTTTAAAACATAATTAGTCTCTTTAGTTTACCAGGGGCGTACTAGGTTGTACATTTTAATGCTTACATTTTTAACACCCTGTGTGGTAAGGAGATAAAACAAATGAATTTAGATACCTTGAATATTTAGCAAAAGAAAATGTACTCTTATTCAGTGTCGATAAAATGAACCATTTTCGAGAAAAAAGTTGTAAAAGAAACCATCCACATTTTCCAGGACACCCTGTATTTTGTATGTGTTTGTTTATAAAAAATATATTTTGTTAAATCATTTCATAGTTTATTTCATTGTTGAAGCCAAAAAGGATGTATCTGCAGACAAAAAGGTTTTTTCTTGCAAAAAGTATCAGTGATATTGTTATTTAATCTCTTCTAATATACTCCAAATACCTAACACATCCGTTGTCTATTATTATGTGATTCTATCTTAATGTCCTACAAAGTTATTCAGTTGTTATTGCTTCCTGAAAACTTAAAAAAAATGACAGATACATCCTTTTTGTAGCAGAGCCTTCAATTATAGGTACATACAGTATCGGAAATTTAATATCTATAGTATAGCGGATACATGAGAGCATAAAGGACACGCACTGAAAAGCGAGATGGTATTATAGTTTATCCTCTAATATTTTGAAGTGGGGATATCGATGGGCGTATCGACTCGTTGGAGTGGGGTCGGTCACCCAATGAGACTTTTTGTGTGAATCAAATTGTATCATTTATTCGATTTAATCTGTCTAAAAAATATCATTTTAAGATAACAGGTACTTAAGTGCTTTTATGCCACAGTGGCCGCAAAAATAAAAGAAAAATTCTTAAACAAAATAAAGCAGTATTCTTTAATAAAACAATAAATAACAACAAAACTATTTACAATAAAAAAATATTCAGTTAAATGTTCGAACAAACCTCCATATTGTGCCAAACAATATCCGAATCAAATGTATAATGAAGATCGTGTATTCCTAAGATCATTAGAGGTTATGGTGTTCCACAATTGAACAATCTTTTCCCTCAATTCAATTAAATCGGCAGCCCGTTCGATCTCATACCGATACAACTCCGATTTTAACTTGCTCCAAAAACAAGAATCGAGAGGAGTTAAATCTGGCGATCGAGGTGGCCAGGTAATCGTACCACGTGTAGAAATTAACCAATCAGCAAATATTTGTTGCAAGTAGCTCATTACGATGCCGGCATTGTGACAAGGACTACCGTCCTGCTGAAACCACACGTCACTAAATTAACTGGAAGAGCTTGAACTGCTGGAATAATTTGGATTTGTAACAGTTGCAAATATTTTGCAGCAATTAGGCTGCCTTCAATAAGAAAACGGGTCTATAACGTGATCTCCTAAAATTTTGGTCCACACATTCACTTTTGTATACTTGATTTTTTTTATTTTGAGCCCTACGTCATTAATGAGAGAACACCGCTCAAATATTCAAATTTAAACTGCTCAAATTAATACATAGAAATTAACATTTAATTAAATGCAATTTCGATACTGTTGGTTTCTGTAGGTAATATAACTGAATTTCAGAAAGATATATATATAAAAATATAAGTACAAAATGCAATAAACGTTACAGCCTAACTTCACGCGATACAGGTTGTTTGTGTTCGCTAAAGCGTTGTTGTCAAGTGTCTTACTGATTTCGAGGTTATGTTCACGTTTGTCTGTCCTAACCAAAACAATAAACGGTTGACAACGTAGGATGTGACGTCACTATAAAGTGATGTTGTCTTTCAAATTGATAACGTAGGGCTCAAAATAAAAAAAAAATCAAGTATAGAATACTGTGTCTTCATAGGGGTATTTAAATGCTTATTTTCCTGAGACCAGTAGCGTACAACAGGTGGGTGGTGTTTTCGATGAAGTTAGAATGTCGATTCATCGGAAAATAAAATATTTTTCAAAAAGTCAACATTGAGATTACATTTGTCCATCATAGTTTCACAAAACTCCATCGGTTTTAAGTGGTCTGTAGGTAAAATTTCTTAGGCGGTCTTAAGTTTAAAACAACTATAACCGTTTCTCTTCATAATATTCCTAACAGTTCGTTCTTTCAACTTAACTTCGTCGGTGATTTGTCTACTCGAACATGGTGTAACTTCTGCAAATGCATACACTTGTGTTTCTCGTATTTCCCGTTCTTGAGGCATTTCTCTCGGATCTGGTAGATTTGTGGGAAAACATTTTTCACAATGTGCTTTCACACACCCACAATTTTCAAACTTGTGAATAACTGAAAGCACAGTTGTTTCTGTCTGAGTAACTCTATCCACTAAATCCACTAAAAATGGATTTATAATTTCTTTTACAGATTTACCCCCGAGGTATCATTTCTCGATTTGCACTTTTTCTTCTGTTGCATAAACGGTCGACATTTTTTTTTTTTTTTAGATATTGTTCTTTGGAGAGTTTTTTTTTTATTTCTATAATTTCGGAGAACTCTCTTATTTCAAATAAAATTTTATGCAAAGACTATGCCATTATGCAAAGACTAACGTGTTATTGTGGTCGTTATATGTATATGCATATTTATTAGGTACTCCTATTAATAAACATAATATAACATTGTATTAATGCAAATAGTTAATATATCAAATATGTATTTTCCTTACCTTTAATGAACTTAATTACCGGGGCACATAGTTTCCTAGTTTTCAGTACAATTACAAAGTAGAGTGTAAACAAGCAAAATGGATATACAAATAGGCACACGTGTATAAGAGGTGGATATACATATACTATTAGGATGCGTCATGAATTCGCAACGACAGAATCGCAGTGATTTTCACGCAAAGGTGTAACATTTTAGTGGGCCAGTCTTCGAGAGGTTTCACATATAATACCTGGAATGTCTGTTTGATAGTAGTAGGAGCGTTCCAAATAGGAAGACTTATTGAATGTATCGTTGTGAAATTGGTCACTTATGTTTCAAATAGTTGTGAATGTAGTTATTGTCCATTTTAGCTTCAAATAGCGTTCATTATTCTTGTATCCTTCGTTTTGGGTAGGTACATTAACGTTCCATTCATTTTTTTAGTTAATAGCAATCATATAAGTACGAGATCGAAAGCGAAGAAACTGCTTTAAGTAACTTTAACCTGGATCTAGAGAAAAATGTTAACGTTTCTAATCTTTGTTTTAATGATAAGGACGATCTGGAGGATTTTTGCTTTGGATATAGAAAGACGGGCAAATAGAGAAAGGAATCTGAATCGTTTTAAAACGTTTCCAGGTAATGAAATTGTTATTTGTAGGCAACAGTCGAAACTGTTCACTAAAACTTTTTTTGTGCCATTCCCACCTTCCTGAATCTATTAACACATAACATTTGTTTTAGATCAAGGAATGACAGACGACTAGAAAATCGACATACAGCACATTTGGTATAACGGAAGGCTTATGGCTGGCAATAATGAAGAGTTTTTTGGTTATAGCAGTCTTTGATATCATGACATTTGTGAGGACCGGGGATGCTCAGATGCCAAACAAAATGAATTTTACTCACACAAATTTTATTATTTTACTACTATCTTTTTTGTAACAACTTGTTATATCGATTGTCTAGTTACAAGTCTACTTTTTTACGTGGTACCGCCACGAATGCCCACGAAGCCCCTTGCTTCCTAGTCGTTTTTATACCAACTCGGTTTTTTTCTTAGTTTGCTTCTTTTTGCACTACTTATGCGATTTCGCTACAACATTGACCAAACATACCTATGTTTGATAAAAGATAAATAGACTGTATTCTGTTTTTATAATTTATTGACCGCCGTAAAAATAATATATAATATATAAGGTCAACTCCCACTAGACTGCTGAAAATCAGTTTCCAGTAGTTGGTAAACCGCCCATGAGGTCGGGTTTGGGGCTGTAAACAAATTAATGCCCTCTACCGAAATATCCAAAACTATCAGAACGCATAAAATTTGAAATTATTGTCGTCCTGTTTTTAGTATTTCATCTTTACTACAACAACCAGAAGAGAGCATTTTTAAAAAATGCAAAATATTTTATTAATTTCCAGAAGATTTCTGAAAGTGATACAATTATTGTTGTATATCACCCTTACTTAGATATTCTTTGAGGCAATATAAAACTCTATTGCTTACTATTTATGCTATACTGTAGCTCCTATATACAGATATAAAATATCTGTATATTTTATATTTTATATTTGTATAAGCAGATTTCAAATCTAATTGAATTGCCTTTTTTACCCTCTTACCTGATTTACTTCCTAAATGTACCGGATATAATCCTAATACTGGCAAGGTCAACTCCTTCAATGGAGTCAATCTACATTTAGCACATAAAAGATTATTATTGTTGTTATTACTGACCCTGTATCGAAAATATACCGGGTGTCCCAACGGTCCGAAAAAGCTCCATAACTTGTTTATTATTAGAGATATTGACCTTTTCCTTTTTTTGGGTTATAGCTGTAATGGTACTACACATTTTTAAAATATTGCAACTTATATACAGGTAACAAATGAATAAAAACAGTAGTTTTTGTAAACCACGATGATAAAATTTATTTGTTGTAAGTGCTACATTAATGTTTCGCTTTACGCGTCTTCAGGCACATTGTCAATTAATTGAGAAACCGGATATAAGCTTCGAGAGGAGAAAGTTCTAACAGCTGGAGAGATGCGTAGACAATTTCGTTGAAAATTATAAATGAAAGCTGAAAACATATTACAAATCAAAAGTTTAAAGCTGAAGGCATGTTACAAATCAAAAATTTAAAGCTGAAGGCATCTTAAAGGTAAAATCGTGACTTACAATTCTGAAGTTAAAAGTAAGAATAAAAATTGATGAACTTAAAATGACTTGATTCAATCAAACCAGGAAATAAAGGTGTACTCTTAACGACATTTGGTGATTGAATTTATAGTTATACAGGTGTCCCTAAATTACAAAAAATGATAAAGTTACTATTTTTTAAATGGAACGTACCCGATTTTATTTTATGTTTGGATTCTATGGTACAATACAATTCACTTTGTAAAAGAGGTTTGTTCCCTCCTAAAGAATATCATTCTGCACAAAAAAACCAAGAGTCCCGCTCCTAAGAGAATGTCTATTTTTCCGAGTTGTACATAGCTTCGATCGGCTAACATTATGCAGTGGTAAGTTTCAAGATTGAACGTTAATTGGATAACTGGAATCTTTTCAGTAATTTCGTTTAGTATTAGACATATGATTGTTGCTTCAAACGAGTTATGTAATGATTGTACTTTGAATGTACATTGTTGCGTGACTTCTAGATTTGAGTTGCTGATGCCTCCAATGAATAGTTGAATAGGCTTCTGATGTATGTCTAATCTTTTACATGGTTGTTTTGTTATAAAATGTGATTGTGAACATGACAATAGATAACAGATGTTGATAACAGTACTTGAGCTGGTCGACGTTTCAGTTGACTTGACAATGTTAATGGCTTTGTGGTTTCAATCTTACATGATGCTGTTTAATTGTTTCCTGTGAGATCCAAAAGAGTGTTGTATTTTCCTCCACATCATCGACAACTTCCTACTGTGCAAACCTTTGATATGTGTCCTTATTGTAAACAATTTATACAGATTTCTGTTGTAATTGATTTAAATTTAAAGTAGATTTGATGGTAATCGATATCTGTGGTTATATCGATAAAATTAACTATTTAATTTTAACAACGATTTTCTTAAGATTTCTACGTTTTCCAATGGAGTGGCGTACACCAGGGATTTCATGTGGCCCCACAGGAAAAAATCCGGGATATTTAAGTCCGGGTACCCACAATTCCAAGCCCAACGTTTGCCCAAAGAAAACTAATGTTGAAAACGATCTTCAACAATTTCACGTGGATTTTCGTCACACCGCACATGGTTGTTATGGAAACTGAGTATTGCATTTCTTGAAAAACACGCTTCATCGGTAAACAGAATCAACATCAGGAATTGAGGGATTTCAACCATTTTCTGCAAAAGCCATTGACAGAATGCAATGCGAGGAGGAAAATCAGTAGGAAGTAATGCTTGGACGCGTTGAACTGTTTCAAAATATGTAAATTTTTACTGCTTTTTTTAATTAAAGTTCAACACGCTGTAGATAGGTAACGAAGCGTTTCCAGACCATGTTTATTATAAACTTTCTTGTATAAAATGGCCTGTACAATCACCACCTTTAACCATTTGCGGTGGCAAGAAATTTACGGATGAGCGTGCCAAGTGAGTCATTTTTCTACCTGCAACCAAGATCTGACGGCGTACGTAACATCGTCACGCTAGCGTTCCGGTAACAAAAGTATCTCGACGTGCAGTGTACGTCTAGCCACCGCAAGTGGTTAATATTGCCGCATCTTTTTTAAACACCCTGTATAACCCAAATGTTCAAATTTATTTATATTAAATTTTATAATTATTATACTTTGCATTTATTACAATATTTATTACCTACAACAACCATGAAGTGATCATTGTTTATAATTTTTGTACCGTCATCGTTTAATACAAAATATTTTTCTAAAATTTCCGCCTTTGTACCTGCATTACACTGAACTTACTCCAGCGCAGGTTCAATAAAAACTTCACCAGCTTTTACTGACTGTACGAAGTTGCACTGCGCGTAGTGCAACGAACAGTGCGAGTGCAACTGCCTTAAGCGGCATTTTGCCCAACGAACATGCGATATCTGTACTGAACTGCTAAGTGCAAGCAATGCAGGCTTAACGAGTAAAGCTATTGTTGCGTCATTATCATTCAATATTTGTTTGATTTGAGCTAATAAACTGTAATATGATGATTCAAATGTATCCCGCTCCTCCAATTGTGCATTATAATCATCTGTTAAATCTTCTAATGTATTTTGGATTTCATCAAAGTTTCATAAAATACTTTCATCTTTTTGTATTTAATGTCAGATACAATATACCCAGCGTTCATAAATTATTGTAAGGTATATGAATTTGGCGCTTCAGGTAAATTTTTAAAGAGTTAAAGTCGCATATTAGATGCATTTTATAAGTTTACTTTTATTAATCAATAAAACTCTTTTTATGTACTTTTACTGGTTTTAATTATTAACCTTCAAGTAGTACACTTATTTTATCCCTTTACTTTAAAGAAATTCCGATAAATGATATTTCATAGTAGATAAAAGACATTTAGTGAAAAGACAAAATTTTTCACCCAAATATGTACTACTTTTAAAATTTTGTCAAAAAAAGTTTTTTTTAAATTCATATTTCATGGCGTATATAAATTATAAAAGAGCATTAAATGTACCATAAACATAGCAATAGCAATATATTGAAAAAGCCACCAGTTTTTATTATAATACCCTACTAAGTTGGAGCTTTTTTACGTCTACAAAAACTATAGGCTTCTTCGTAATACATGAAAGAATTCTAAAATAGGAAAAATAAATATGAAATAATAAATAAACACTTTACGAATCAACAGTTACTCTCTTTTCGCGGAAAGATGTCTCATGCGTCATTACTTGTCACCGTTTTCTCGACATATGTCAAATATTTTTTTCTTTATTTAATCATATATGTCAGATAGAGACGAAAACCGAAAATAGTAGTCTAGGATAATATAATTAATTAATGACGCATGAAACATCTTTCCGCGACAAAAGTATACATTTTATTTTTATACATCACTAACTAAATATTTCTATCAAAAAATGACTCAGTCGGTAATATTCAATGGCAACATATTGATGACACAAAATTGGTGATAACTAAAACTTGATAGTACCTAAAAGGCAAAACTTAAATTTTAAAAGGTGAGATATGATTTTTGAGATGCTCTCTTTCCGTTTGTTTTTTTTCTCCACAGTCTTTACAAATCTTTGCACGATGTTCGTCATACATTTCGGAGTGGCAAGATGAGCACCGGAGTTTTGTTTTTCGGACCTTCACTGGAGGACAAAAAGCACAGCGCTGCTTTCTCACTGGTTCACCTACTTCTTGATGTTCTTCAATAGGGATCCGCAGTATTTGTTTTATAGCAAGTTTTATTCCCCTTCGAAGTGTTGGTATTTGTAACCGTTCACGCAACCAGGGTTCAATCAAGTTATTGGCTAGTGTTTCCAAATATTTTCTTCGTTGCATTCTGGGATTTTTCATATTCAAACTATACAAAATCATTGAATTGACACCGCACTGGTCTAAAATCCTAAAGAAAAATCTCACTGGCCATCGGTTTGTTTTCCGACTCACAGAGTAGGTATGGCACAACTTGTCAAAGGTATCTGTTCCACCTTTCGTAGAGTTGTAGAAAAAGGCTATTTCGGTTTTATTGGTTTCATCATCTATTTTTGCACTTCGATGCAAGGTTGAGAGCATGATCACATTTTTCTTTTCTTTTGGGCTGTAGGATACCAACGTCTTGTTGTGATCAAATGCAAACAATGATTCTCCTTCAGGTTTTGCTGCTAAAAACTTAGCAGGAATCTCAGTCTTGTTAGCTCTCATGGTTCCTACCATTGTTAGTTTATAACCAACAAGCATCAAATTGAACATGGGCACGGGCATTGTTACGGTTCGATTTTTTTTTTCTTTCAGGGATTTAATGTTTCCTTTTGGTTGTGTGTTGGTGTTTGGTTTTGTTTAGAGGTATTTTAAGTTGCCTAGTTTGGTAATTTAGTTTGTTTTAGTCTATTTAGGAAAGTATTTTTTTTTACATTTTGCTGGTTAACAGTTTTTTTTACAGCGACGTTACTCCGAAGATTTCCTTTGACTATTTTCCCTCTTCCTAAAAGTTTATTTTCCTTCCCCTCTCGTTCTTTATCTCTAAGAGTTGGAGTTGGTGCGCAGGTGGTTTTGTAGGTGCAGAGGGTATTTAAGCTTCGAATTTTCATTCCGGTTCTCTCTCTTTTCCTGTATGTCAGAACGAAGAGTACTTTGTGCACATAAGAGGGGGTATATTATTGAGCCATATTGGATTTTGGTGAAATACCTTTTCCGAATCTTCGGGATTCATCTTTGTGTCACAGTCACTTTTGGAAACATTATCGTTGTCCAGATTTTCGGATTTGTCCGGATATATTTGTATTTTTCATCTGCTCACATAATTTTTCTGACTAAACCTCGAAGAACTGAGGTAAGTTTTTCGTCATGCTTTCTTTCATTAATCACCTCGCACTCTTCTTTCATTCCTTCATTTTAAAATCCTTAACCTACTAATTAAAAAAAAATAACCCTCCACCTACTAAATCAAAAGAATCCTTATTCCAAAAAAAATCCTAAACTATTTCTACTTCCTACTTCTACTTTTCTACATCCCTTCTTCTTCTTTTTGCGTCTCTAACTCCATTGTTTCATAGGTTTTTATCAGGGAGCAAAATTGTTAAATCTGAGAGCAAGATTCTATCTAAGGAGCATATATTCCTGGGAGTTTTAAGTTTTCTCCTGAGACGCAATTCCATAACTTCTTGTTGGGAAATATTCTTATCTTGGTGGATTACCCAACCCTTTGGAAGGGAATCTACTTCTGGAGCCGACAACCACATTTCCGGGACCTCCGAAGGGTTTCCTCATCCTATATCGGAGGAGTACGTCGCTGTGAAGGTCACCTTCAGGAGAGGTAAACAACATCGGTACCTTCCCCTCAGCGAATCAGGTCAGATCGACTATTTTTTTTATATTATTTTATGTACTTTATATTATCGTCGTTACATTTTGTTCGGTTATTTGGTTTAAAAAAAAAAGAGTACACACTTACATAAATTGTTAATTTACCTTTTGTTTTATGAGAAAATTTATTACCGTAAAATTTTGGCGTAGAATAGTTTTAGTTATATTTGTAAAATTTCGGCGTTCTTTTTTTTTCTTTTCGAGCCTTCATTTATCGAATTTTTATTTTTTTTATTTATTTATTTACGATGCCACACTGACGTCAGGGATACGGGTCGTGCGCGTAGTTCAGTTCCGATTAATTTTTTTTATTGTTTCTTTTGGGATTTTCATTTATTTAGAATTGTTCAAACGCCTGAAATTAAAAGTAAATATTTCTCATTGTTACTATTATTATTTTATTATTCGCGCCAACTTTGTAAAGAAGAAAAATACTTACCTTTTTTTATGGTTAAACGTTTATTATTATTATTATTATTTTCTAATAAAGCAAGGCAACTTGAAATATTTCGATCTTTCTTTTGTGGTGTTTGTTTGTTCGAATCATACCTTTGAATACCACCTCACGTCACAGTTCGTGTACAACGCGGGGAGAACTGTGTGGCGCCTTAAAAATCAACCCACCCCGTCTTCATACCTGTCTGGTTTGGATTTTATGAATACTCTAAATCTACACCGGAAACGGAAACCCATAAGTTGTTCGTCAATGGTGCAATGTTCAAAAGCAATGGTTCACAAAACTGTCCCGTATATATCGTATAGGTGCTAAACGGTCATCTTCTACACGCTTTAACTTTGTGCTTTTGTCATCAAAGAGGACAAGATATTGATCTTGTAAATATCTATACCTTTTCAAGTTCAAATTGGCACCAATCAATTTCAAACTGGGAACAATCAATTCCATATTGGGAATAATCAATTTCAAATTGGGAACAATCAATTCCAAATTGCGAATAATCAATTTCAAATTGAAACTAATCAACTTCAAACTGGGACTAATCAAATTCAAATTGGGACTTATCAATTTCAAACTAGGACTAATGAAATTGAAGTTGAAATTCAATTAATTGCAAATTAACCACCAAGTGGGAAGTATTTTTTACATTATCTGTCACCAGTACCAGACTCTCTTGGTATATACATTGGGGATTGCAAAGGTGTATATGAGATCAATTTAAATCTTTTTATTTCATTGGCGATGAAAGGAACAAATATTCATTTAATTGATTGTATTGGCACTATGAGCCTGATACATTATGAAATTCAAAAAGATATTTTTAAAAAGTCTGATGCCAATGTCTTCGCAATGCCAAACGTATAAACGAAGAACCTGCGGTTTTGGTGCCAGATAACGCTCCATCTCACGATTCCATTCAGGGCTTCATAGAAGTAGTACGGATAGTTTTTAAAGCTGGAAACTAGAGTGGTCTAGCTCAGGGGTGGGCAACCTTTTGTATAGTAGGGGCCAGATTACAGTTTACTTTTCGTACGTGGGCCGGAGTAGAAAATTATCAAATTTTTGTTACTTATAAGTTCTTTTTTTAAATATGAGAACAAAGTTAATTAAGAACTATGTTTATTTCTCGTATTATTTATAATGAATGACAATGAAATCAAAAAATAAGTATTAATTATAAAATAATAAGTATAAAAGAAAATAAATTTTAATTAATGTGATCTCTGGTGCTGTATAGGTATTGATAGCAAATCAATATCAGGTTCGATTTGTGTAGTGCTTAAACGCAAGTTGCTTTCCAAACCCGTGTCAATTATTACAGTTCTGTATTTCGATTTTAGAAATTTCAACTTCGAGAAGAGCTGTTCACAGCGATAAGTTGAGCCAAATAATGAGTAAATGTACATTGCATTATTAACCAAATTCGGAAATTCTGCAGCCGGTAGATTTCTATAAAATTCCTGCAAAGATGTTAAGTTAAACGTTTCTCTTAAATCTGTTCTCTCTTTGAGATCCAAAACTTCCAACTGAAACTCTTCTGGGATATTTTCGATTTCAGTGGTGGAAAAGGGTGAATTAAATAAATCATTTTCTTCTCGAAATCTTGAAAACGTTCTACAAATTCCGAATAAAGAGCTTTGAGCTTTTGAACAAATTTTTAGGAATTATAATTGTTACTATAAGAAGATAATGTTGGAAAATGGTACAGATTATTTTTTTCTATAAGGGATTACCACAGAAGCAGCTTGTTTTTAAAAGCTTTAATGTATCCATATAATTGTGTCACATTTTGATTTTGCTTTTGTAAGGCTTCGTTTAAAGTATTAAGGTGTCCCGCGATATCTACATAGAACGCTAGATCTGACAACCATTCTTTATCATTCAATTGTTGTACTGGAAGCCCTTTCATTTCCATGAAGATTTTTACTTCTTCCTTCAAATCAAAAATTTTTTTTAAAACAGTTGCTCTCGAAAGCCATCGAACTGGACAATAATGTTGAATACCTGTATAGTCAGTATCAAGGTTACTTAGCAATTCTCGAAACTCTCGATGGCTTAATGCTGACTTTTTGATTGTATTTATACAATTAGATACGACCGACATAACGTTTTCTAATTTCATAGATTTTGCACATAGATTTTCTTGGTGAATAATACAATGACAAATAAATAATTTTCAAAATTTCTTTTCTCCTATTTTTTGTTTAAATAAGGAAATGACTCCCTTATTTTTTCCTATCATTGCTGCTGCACCATCTGTTGCCATTCCAGATAATTTATTTAAGGGTAGACCAAACTTTTTCATTGTAATTTCTAATTGTTCAAAAATGTCACTTCTGGTAGTCGTACTTTTCATGGTATTTAACGACAACAGTTCCTCACAAATGGTCATAGTCTGATCGACTCCTCTAATAAATATGGACAATTGAGCTAGGTCAGTAATATCGGTGCCTTCATCCAAAGCTATGGAATAATATTCAAACTGCGAAACTTGATATTTCAATTTATTCACCACATTCATTGATAAATCATCAATACGTCTTGTTATGGTTCGCCGTGATAAAGAAATTGAATCGAAAATATTCTTCTTTTCTGGTATGAGTAGTTCCATAACTTTAGATACACATTCTTTAATAAATTCTCCATCTGAGTAAGGCTTCAATTTCTTCGCTATTTCTAAAGCAACAAGATAACTTACTTTAGTATTAATTTTATTTATGTTATTAATATTGATAAAGAAATTTTGTTGATGTTTCAAAGATTTTTTTAAGTTTTCAATTTTGTCTAATCTTTCTGACTCTTGAATTTTATCATAATTAAGATGTTTCATTTGGTAATGTCTTTTTAAATTATATTCTTTCTTTACAGCAATAACCTCACTGCAAATTAAACATAAGGACTTTCCATTATGTTCTATAAAAAAGTACTGGGATGTCCATTTATCTTGAAAACTTCTGTTTTCAAAATCAACCTTTCTTTTTTTACTGCTGCTCGATGCTATTTTGATTTCAGAACTAAAATGTTTTATAAAGAATTAATATTTAGAATTATCCGAAAATATTTTTATTACCTTTCATAAATATCAATTTTAATTAAATATTTCACGTTAAATGGACCACCGTTCACTCACTACAAAACTAAATTATTACGTTAGGAATTCCCCGAAAGCACACATGAATTGTAACTTCCATGGCAGTACCAGGGTAGAATTGATAATATTCAACCACTTCAAAGTTCTCAGCTTTGAAATTTACTGTGACTTGTATAATAATAAAAAATCACTTTTAAGATACATAAAATTAGAATAAGAATTTAAATATTTATATCTATTTAACTTATGTAAAATACTCTGTAAATATTTTTTGTTTATAGCATTATTTCACGCCTTTATCCTACAAACAGGGAAATTAGGTTTGTATTTACAAAATATAATCTTGACGTGGAAAATAGAATAACTTGTGTTACTTAAAAAGTTGTTGAATGTAACAGTTTGTTAATATTTATTATATCTGTTATTCTAATCACGTTAGATAAAGATAACTTGATGGAATTACAAAAAAAATAAGGAACTATATAACTTGATTTAAAAGTATATAGAAATATTTTTACATATCAGCTTTTAGAGAACGTTATACTTGAAGCGAACTTGTAGTCGGCATAATTATTACTTATTATATTTGGAAGGTAAAATAACGGATTTATGCTGCTTCAACCCTCTCGTCCACAATTCGATTTTTGAAATATTAAACGTATAAAGGAAGGTGCTCGGTTCTATTGCGTGTGTTCACCATTATTTGACATAATTAGTTACTTCATTAGAACTGTCTTTGTTATTACTTGAATACCAAATTATGAACAAAGATGCTGATATATGTATATTAGTTACGTTGGTTATTTTTTTTTATTTAAAACAAAAATTACTTATTATTCTTTCTAAAGGTCTCGCGGGCCGGATTAGATCCTCACGCGGGCCGGGGGTTGCCCACCGTTGGTCTAGCTGACGATGTTCAGACAATTCTTTTTTAGTGAGGAAAACAGAGTGATATCTAGCGCTACATGAACGAAATTTACAGTGTATACACAAAGGTACTATAAGCCGAAATGGAGGTGCACGGCAATGTTACGGAGAGCAGGCTTACTTTTTCATCTTTCTCTTCATTGTGCAGATCCATTTCAGGTTATAGTACATCCCACTGTCCCGTTATGTTTTTCTATAATTTTATTTTTTGTAGCTAAATAAAAAAATAGCTCATTAATATTAAGTAACTACCAAAGCTTAGGTATCTTGTTGTATAAATATAACATTCCTAATGTCTTTGAAAAATCGTGCAATTTATTTTTAGAGATTAAGAAATGGCTTTTAAGCTAAATCAAAAACTTTATTTCCTATAATAAATATCAAATTTAGTCTATTACCTAAATCATGGTGAGAAAACTCGACGACTTATTATTCTCGTTTACTTATGAGTTTCATCGCCAAAATGACGCATCGAATCGAGCAAAAATATGTAACTCACTGATTTGTTTTCCTGTGGTATTCCCAAGTTTTAACAGTCTTCCATATAACACAACAACACTTGTAAAGGCAAATAAAACTCACGCTTAAACATGTAAGTGCAAAAAATGTTAACATTTCCGATAGGAAACTGAAATAAATATGAAACATTTTAATCTTTTCCAGGGGATTCTCTTGGAGACATAAGACCAATATCACTTCTACCTCTGTTACCTTGGCGGGGGAGCATCCAATCCCTTTATTTCTAAAGAATACAGGGGCGGTACGCAAAAAATAGAATAAGGGCGGGTTTCCCACCGTAGGAAAATGGATGTCGCCATATCTTTTCATTGTGTTCCAATGAAAACAATGCAAACGAGAGATACAGAAGGAGCGGTGAAACAAACATGATTTGCGCCCTAATCCATTATATTAATCGTAATGCATTAATACAAATAACATATCAATTATATACTTATACATTTTCTTGCCTTTAATGAACTTAATTACCGCCGCACATTGGGACAACATGATTTTCTATTTTCTATTTTTCAATACAACAACCTCAAAGTGGAGTGTGAATGTGTAAAATAGGTAAAGTGTAAAATAGGTTTGTTTTTTTACAAACGGGCATACAATTTGTTGCGAGGGTTGAAATGAAATCAATCACTTGTCTCCAAATTGTTGTTTATTAATTTGATAAAGGAATGAGATGGAGTTAACAATGGAACTTAGCTCTACTTAGTTCGGTCGATGCGTTTCATTCGGTGCTGTCTTAAGATATACCTTTCTATCCTTGATTCTCAATTCATCGGTATTCGAACAATTGTCGTATAATTTTTTATTAACCAATCAAATTGCAGCATGTCACCACATGTAACAAGTGCATTGAACATCAAATGTACTGAATTTGCAAAACAGAATATGTGGAACTGAGAGTCAGCGATTCACGTAGTCACGATTCTTCGAATTTGAGGAAAATAATTTAAACATGATTATTATGAAAAAAAAATGAAATGAAAATATATTATTGGAAATAATATAGGAGGTAAAGCAGGGCTTTACAACAATATGGAAGAGGAGGACATATGGTATTAAGTACATACATAGAGTAAGGCTGCAGTCTCACCCCCGAAAAAGTTTTCCAATACTACCTTTTAGCCGTTTGAGATATCAAAAAAATTGTCAAATGAAAGTTGTTTTATAATGAAAAATGTATGTCTGTACGAAGAGCTATTTGAGCAACTGTTGTTAATAACAGAAGTTATTAAGAACCATTTTTAAACGATCTATGTACAAATGTAGATAAATATTTCTCGAATATTTGTTCTATTTACCACGTTCTGATGTTTTGACAAATAAGTGAGCACTATTGGAAATTCCCACGATATAATATTTCAAAATGGAGCTAGGTCAGTTACCTGTAGAGAAACAAACTTCTACAAGGATTTGTTTACAGCTTTAGAGTAGGTAGAAATATATTTAGGGTACGAAAAGTGACCAGAGAACTGTAAAATACCGTTTTCTATAACTTGGCAAAAATTGATAAATTAAATAAATTTTTCAACCCCATAAAAGCAAAAATAAGTTCACGTAAACACAATATTAAAACATGTATTTGTCAAACATAAACCTAAAAAGTTCATAATTCGGTAATTAATGTGATTTAAGTCAACAATTGTACAAGTCAGAATATTTTACAGCCCTTTTTTGGTGAAAAAAGCGCTCCCGGATTATTTTAAATTTAATGCTAGAAACAAGTATAAATTTGATAAAAATATAAATATTTTCTTATTAAGGATGGGTTTTCTTTGTAGGTTTATGACCTTCGTTATTATACACTTTGTCGGTAAAGCATGACAACTACGAAATTTGCTGTTAAAGAATTTCTTTGCAATTTACACCGGCACAACTACACAAAACAGAAATCATAGTAAAAGCCAGGACACGAAAAATAAAGAAGGATGCAAATGTTAATCCAAAAACTAAGAGTTTAAAGGAAAAACACAATAAATTTATAAAGCCACTAAACAATAAAAATGAGGTAAACGATAACTCCAATTTATCAGATTGCAGCGGTACGGTATTTAGAAAATTAAAGAGAAGGCTCTAAATAAAACTGACATGGACCAAGATGATTATGTAGTGTGTAATAGAAACTTTAGATACAGCAACCAATAATGCCTTCAATACAAAATATGTGTTGGTTGAGCACATGAATATTACGGTGTTAAAGGCACATTCAATTACTTTTACAAAAACTGTTCTTAATGTTAAAAGTAATTAACTCAATTTTTATTAAAAACTATTAGAAGTATTAATTTTTGCCCTTTTAAAGTTTGTAATATAAGTTTGGCTTTTTAACTAATGGTGGTCCCTTCAATATCATTAGATTATGAAAGAGTCGAATGCAACCTTTTTGTAAATAAATATATATTTAATTATCTTATTAATTTTTACAATTTGGTTTGTGACATTATATACATTAACAACTAAATAACAACTTCGTATTAGAGAGCAAAACACGTTTTAGCCGTTTTTGTACTATTTTGGTTTTCTTTTAAAACTGGCTCTTTCATGCCACTTTTCCCCTAAATGTGTAAAGTTTCTTTACTTGTACTTTGCAAAAGTAAATATGAGAAATATGTTAAATATGTTATCTCTCTTAGTCATTGTCATCTCTCTCATATAAATTTTTAAACATTCCCAGATAAAAATATGTTTGTGAAATTTTCTAAAGTATTCTAATTATACGATATTTAAGTATACTATTTCAATTTGTAATGTTTACTAATTTCTACAATATTTCTAAATCTTAATGTTATCTATGCAGGGTTTCTCTCGCAACTGGTTCGTTAGTACGTTATTGGGTTTCACCATTAGTAGATTTTTAAGATTTTGCCAGTAGGGGTTATCCATCCCAATCTTTCGATCTAGAATATTTGCAAGATGGCTCCCACTTCCCGTCAACCGGAAGTAGCATACAACTTCGTTATTTTAAATAGAATAGTGTACTTTTTAGTACATAATTTAATTCTAGATACAAAATATCTAGAAGCGTTGTTGGTACTTATCGTTTTGTATTTTCGAGTTATTTTGATTTAAAGATTTTTTTACAATTTTCAATCTGTTATTTAATACCATATTTCTCAATCATCGTTCAAGCAAGAAAGTTAATAATTGCCATGATTACTCTCTAGACATTGTTAAATAGAACGCTACAGCCCTCATACCACTTTCGTATACAGGCTGGCCACAAAGAAAATTACCGTTCCTCAATATTTAACTGCAAAAAGTCGAAAATTTTAAATGGAACACCCCATATTTTATTAGTTTATCCGATAAAGGATTTAATACCCTATATAATGTGTATTACAAGTATTTATTGTAATATTTTATATTACATTTGTGACACGAATATAACTACTATTTTTAACTTATCCCGGAGAAACACCGACTGTGACTGGCTTCACACCATTTCACATATCCGGTCTTCCTTCTTTTTGAAGAGTGGGGCGGACCGGAAGGCGGTCCTTTTAAATTCCCTTATACCTATCCATTTGCAATAAACTTCCCTACACCTATCGGTTAAGGGAGGGTTGCTCAAATAGTGCACACTATACGTGTGCCGGTTGCTGTGGGAATGTGCTGTGCACTGTGCACACGTTATGCAATTTTTTTGTTGTAAGGCAAAAATGGTTAGATACCCAGTTACGATAATATGACAGTAAAGTGATGTCAAATAAGTTGAACTTATTGTAATTTTCAGTTTAATTGAATTTTCATGTGTTTAATTGTGACTAAATCTCATGGCACAAAGATTAATTTGATTTTTTTAATCCAAAATAGAGGTCTTTAAGTTCAATTTAATGTAAAGTTTTTTTTAATTGGTTAACAAATTAATTTTGTTTAAGGTTCACTAAAATCGTAAGTCACCCTTTCATGTTTTGGTTTATTTCTGTAGCTCTATGTTGTCATAAGTAAGCAATATTTATAAATAAATACTTTATACTTTACAACTTGACTTTTATAATTTGATTTTGATCACTAGATAAAAGAAGAGGTTTTCTAAACAGTGTTCATAACGGTCGCAATGAAAATAAGTTAAACGTCAAGAACCAACTCGTCACTTACAATTTGTTTGGATGTTTCTTATCAAGGGAGTAATGTGCACATCGGTTTCTACGGTATAAGGCAATTCATCAACACTGAGTATAAAATGTCAGAAAGGTTTTTTTATTGATATGCTATGAAGTATGTACAGTTTTTTGCTCAGTACGATAGGGAATCTAATTCTCTACCAATCATCAATGCGATCATCTCATATTGAAGCAATATGATATAGCCTCTGTATTTGCGATATCGAATTGCTCTAATTTGAGAAACATAATTTAATTCTATGTGAAATATGACCAAGTAACAATATTGTAGGGAAATCGCATAAATAATGTGTGCGAAATTGGTGATGTTTCTAGAAAATACCAAAGAAATAGAAAACTGAGAGAGGAACGGAGTTGGCATAAAAAGGACCAAGAAAGCAGGGGCAGTTTCGAGGGACTTTCGTTGACCAGCATACCATCGATACAGAACGTTCCCCAAATCAATACGGGCACACCACCGAAATTCCATTTAGAGAAATAGCGTGATTCCCTACGAAGATCCCTCCATAATCCGTCAACACTTATATTTGTAAAAATGCAAACAAATATTTAATGCCATTTTTACAGTTCTGACATATAATTTGAAAAGAACATGTTAAAAAATTGGATATTTTAACTATTTTAACGTAAGGAACTACATCCTTTGTCTAAAAGAAATTTCGGTGAAGAGTTTTTAATGGTTCAGTACCGATGTCGATGTCTGTGTCTCTAATTTTTACATAACTTTTAAGATGTGGTAACTATTACCATTCTAGTGCCTTAAGAATGAAGAGTCTTATTACCAACGTCTTATTACCAAAAAAAAATTAAATATGCTCGAAAACGTTGATGAATATAAATTTATTTATAATAAAAAAATGTTTTTTAATTGGCTTTTGAAGCCATTAGTCTTAAATAACAATTTTACCTCCCTTAAAAGCAACACTTAACCTTACTTTATTACGTTATTTATACACTATCTAATTATTGAACCATTTTTAACCATTTAGGGTTTCCTACCGATGAAACTTAATTATAAATGTAAGCAATTCTGATATGGGTGGAGTAGGCATAAAGGGCTGATAAAACTCAATTTGCCCCCTTTCAGAATGCACTAATAAACTTGTCGTACGTTGTTTTGAGTATGCGTAAAATTGCCTGTCTTCCGGACGGTATAAAAGCGACTTCATTGGGATTCGTTTGTTCAGTGTCACAAGTTTTCTGTAGAGCTAAAGGTAGTTGCATTATTTTACTTTTCTTAGTGTTCCACGTAGTGTCATATACTTCCGTTTGTAAAGTGAATAATTCTAAAATGTCCGATCGGAGTTCAATATAGTTGGTGTCGTGGAAAACAGTTCCCCTAACCTATCATTGAAGAGCTAAATATTGGTGAGAATGTACTACTTCTTTTCCACTGACAAAAAAATAGCAAAATATAGTTGATAAAATATAGCGTGATTCATATTTGAAAGGTACAAGTATAAAAGGGTTTTATTCACTTTCCTTAATATTAAAAAAAGTTTTTACGAATAATTGGAAAAAATTTGACACTTACTTTAGAAAATAGAATTTTTAAATTTTACTTGATTTAAAACCCTTTGTTTTTAATTCCTGCAAGTAATGTCTGGGCATTTTTTGAAAAGTAAGCCAAAGAATTGCTAGGCTTTCTCATCGGTTTTTTAAATCGATTTTTAATTTTTTTGGAATTTCCTTTCTCTGTTTTAATCTAACGTAAAAATTATATCTTAATCGCCATAAGTAAACTCCGCACGATGTTATGAGGTTGATCAATTTTTTTTTTTTAAGATTAAGCCAATTTAAGAAAAGATTTATTTTTTTTGTTAACCATTACAAAAAATCTGTTTATTCTAATTCAAAATAGAATCTTTTCCCTATGATTTGAAGTAAAAATCGTTTCTTAATTCTACTAATAACTCATTAGGATAGGATCGATTAATGTCCGTTCTTTAAAAAGAATTAAAAATAAAATTTTAGTATTTATAACTGGATAGCACTTATCTAAAATGTACCAACCGCCAAATCACGTTCTTTCATATAAATGCACTAAACGCCTTTTATAACAAAGACTTAGTTACTCTAAAAAGATCGAAACACTAAACTGCTCGTAGGGACCTCTATTAAGGCTGATCTGTTTCATCCACAAACTTATTTTTCAGCACTATAAAGCTTTAATCACCATTTGCTAAAAACTATAATTTGGCGGTTGGTACCATTTAGATAAGCGCTATCCAACTAATAAAATATTTATAATAGAAATAGAATCTTTAAGTCTTATTTTAAACGGTCATTTATTAATTCTTATAAATAATGCCATTATATCTCAGATTTATGTTAGGTTTGATCAAAATTTATCGTATAAAAAACAAAATTTAGACGAATATTTGTGAATAGAACTATTGCAATTCTTATAATTAAAGCGCCTTTACCGCTTTCAGTTAGTTTGACCTGCGGGGCAATGGTGTGGGCAGAGGTAAGTGATAAACATAGGGTAGGCGTGGCTTAAAGAACGAATTTTAACACCACGCCCATTAATAAAAAACCCAAACGCATGTACTTTAAAGAAATGTTAAAAGATGTCAGTTATTTTAGCTTTAGAATAAAATAAGAAATAGTTTTCATAAAGCAGTTTGGAATATATTACGATAGATTCGAATAAGTGTGCTTGATTTTTATTTTGACCCTACGACATTAATGACGAAACGTCGTTTAAGTATTCAACTTTGAACAGCTCAAATCAAAGTATAGAAATTAACATTTATTAAATGAAATTTGGGTATTGTTGGTTTCTGTATGTAATAAAACTAAATTACAGAGAGATACCGTGTACACGCCGCGCCGGTGAGCTGCGGATACGTTTAACGTAAGTGGAAAAAGAATGACAATAAGGCTTCCATTAGTTAACACAGGACAGATATACTACGTTTACTTATCCGGCCGATTGGAGTTGATATGTGCCTCTTTATCTAACTCATTAAAATCGTATGCAATTCGATGCCTTGTCTAACACATTGACCTGACCTTTTTTTTATGGAGGGGTTCAGGAAATCTGTTGACAGAAGAGTGGTCCGAATCACTATCTAAGTGATTCGTATCGATGACCACCCTGTGTTGGGTTGATGTACTCATCTTGAGTACATCGACCAACTAAAACCCTTTCCCCTCCGCCTCCGGAACCACCCATCAAGGTATAACTTCAGACGCATAACATTGACCTGACCTATCCGCAGCTCACCGGCGTGCACACGGTATACAGACTGCAGGCATTCTACCTGTGGATAGGGTAAATCACCTATCATGTCACCAAGGGTTTTAGGCAACGATCTGGCAACGTCGCTCGCTACGCTCTCTCTGGATGGAGCATTGCTATTGTATTCTGCCGGTTTGTTTTGTAACAAGGATGAATGCCGCCATCTTGCTGATTTTGTGTTTACAAACACCGTAGATTTATTTACAAACATTAATTTGATAACTTGGGACTGAGAAACGTAATGAAATAAAAAACTTTTAATCGTGAAATCAAGGATTTTCGATATTTGAAAAAGCAAATTTAGAAAAAGACTTCATAGGCTATGTTTGAAAACTCAGATCATAACCATAAACACTCAACTGTTTACAAACATGAGGATGGGAGGGCGCTTTGTTTACTGTTTATGTGTATTACAAAACAAACCGACTCATGCTCCATCCAGAGAGAGCGTAGCGAGCGACGTTGCCAGATCGTTGGTTTTAGGTAGAGTGTCCATTAAAAACATTTCTAAATGTCAAAAAAATATTAAAATTACGTGGATTGTTGTACAAATGTATATCAAATTTATTTGATACAAATATGTTATTTACAGTAAAGCTCCGCTAATCCGAACTCCAATAATCCGGATTCTCCAGTAATCCGGACGAAATTGAAATATTAGTTATTTACATTATGTATTCCATAATCGGGATTACTTGTGATTCCATAATCCAGATCGACATGCACGACATTGCGCGACAACGCGCAATGCAAGTCAACCTGTGTAGTATAAAACAAACAAAGCTTACTGATTTTTTTAAACCTTAGCTAAGTTATTAACATTATTTATTTAATATATTTAAGTAATTTTCATATACATATTTAACATTATGGTGTAAAAATAAAAATGCAGATCAGGTAAAAATATTGCTTTATAATAAATTATTACATACATTATTTCTTACTGGTTAATATTATTTTATAAATTGGTAATCATTTTAAATTTTCTATTGTTAGTTATGGATGTTTTCTTTAAGTCACGATTATGGAATTTCAATGTATAAAACAACCTTAATCTAATAAACAAACTCAATAAAAACTTTAGTGGAAAATTGGAGCAATCAAAATTATTTGGTATTGTTTTCAAATTTTCTAAAAATTCACTACCGACTCTTCTTTTATGAAAAATGGACGGATAGATGTCGTGGAACCTTTCTTCTAATTCAAAAATATAATTTAAAAATAAATCACTTGGTGCAATTAGCTTGCCGTAGGTACTAGCTGTAGAAGAAGCTTTGAGGTGTGTGAACATCTTATCAATACCTAGATTTTCTTTTTTAAACATAGTGGCACATGTTTGACATTTGTGGACAGCTAGTATTTTTTTAGCTAAGTAGCCACAAACGTAGGTAAAACCATTTTGGGCTGGCAAATCCTGGCGTCTGTAATCCGTATCAACCAATGATAAATCTTTATCTATATTTGCTGTCTCCAAAATTAGTGGAGATGCCGGTGTTATTTCAGCCAGATTTATTTCTTTAATTTTAATTAATTCTTTTTTGAATGTCCATATCATAAAATCTTTTTATATACTCCCACGATGTTTTTTTATCATGAAATATAAAATGATGGTTCATTAAATTATTTCTAGTCGCTTTCAGTAGATGTGGCGTGTCAAAAATAAATGGAATTGTTTCCCCATTTAATACAATCTAAGGGTTATCTGATGATATTTTTAGAATATTGTGAAGTTGTATAAAATTACTCCCCATATCCGTCACCACACATCGCATACGGAGTCCAATATGGTTTAATTTTGCAATGCAATATATTATTTCTTCTTTTAATAATTAATTGAGCATTAAAACTTGTTATAAAAAAATAACCAAGTTGGTAATTTCCAATTATTTACAAGTCGTCTAATCATAAACACATTAGCATTGCGTGCTGAAATGTATTGCCTTTTATTATCTCTAACGTCAGTAAGCCCAACAATTTCACCTCTTCGAATATGATAAAAAAGGTGTTGTTTTAGAGCCATTTCATCAATACATAGTATGTAGTCCCTATCTAAATGGCTCATAGACGTAACTTTGATTTGTAAAGCCTTATGTAATTCCACATTTGTGAGACCTGGTAGAAACTTTAAATTTTCTGTAAACCTTCTTAAAGTTCTTGTTGTTGGTAAACAGAACAAGGTTTGCAAATATGTACTTGTAAGACCGTGGCCCCAAAAAATATAGTTGCATGCTAAATTCTTTATATGCAGTTGTATATCTTCTTTTAGTTGAGGTTATATTGCATAATCTTGCTTGACACTTGACAAACTTTGCTAGATTTTCAGGTAGAAACTGTTCGCAATGATGGTCGAAATATTTTAGAGCAGATGTATTCTTCGCACATGCAGTTATAAGTAATCTTCTCACTTTTATATTTTCGTCACGCAAGTTTCTTATAGATTGTCTAAGTTTTCTTTTGCGAGGAGTCCCTGAAGATAATGCCTGGTGGACAATGACGAAATATTTATATAAAATCAATACCTCAAATATAACTTAAAAACTTCAATAGTCTTTTAAATTTATAAGTACAGAATATCATAACCTGATTTTGTAGTGCTCGGGATGGACATAGCAGATAAAGTTTGAATGCTTTCTATTTGTATAAAACCACAAAAATCATTAATATTAGTATAACATTATCAAATTTTTATTCATAAAAATAATAAAAAGAGTACGATATTACAATAGATTTCTTGTCGATTCGGAATCCACATCCACAAATAATGCTCTGCATTGAAATCCTACAAATTGGCAAATTTATTATCACAGACATTTTTGTAGAACAACTAACTTTTACAATGAAAAATATATGTATTGAATGTCAAATTTACCTGATATTTCAGGATTATCTTGTTCTATATTGTGCACATTGCATTGCCCTGCAGATGGTCCTGGTTCTAAAAAAAAAATTACTTTGGCATTCTGCAATAATATTTCGTTATCTTTTATTTATACCTGAGAAAGAGTCTGCCTGAAGTAATTCAGGTTGGTACATCGCTTTTGATGTAGAAGGAATAAGTAGAATGTCTAAAATAATATGTTCATTCAAAAAAAAAAATATATTTAAATTAAAACTTATAATACACCTACCCGATAAAATCTGTATCTTATCTTCATGGTTTTTGCTCGTTTTCTTGCACTCTACAAATGTTATAGGAACTGCAGTGTGTAACAACCTTTTTTATGTGGATCACTATACATATTATCTTGAAAATGCAGCGCACAGACTCTATAATTATTATATAGTTGTTGTAGAGATTTGCCTCGCAAATCTAATCTATCACAAGCCTCCAGCCATTGATTTGCTCTAAAAAAATTACACAAAGTAGGTATATATACCTTTTATTGTAAGAAAATATTAATAGAAAATTTTATTTACCTTTCTTGATTTTTTGGAATACGAAACATACTAATATTATTTGTGTCAACAGTACAGCTATCGCATCCACGTACCATACAATAACAGCCATCTTTCATACTCATATTGTATTTACAGCAATAAAAGAATACTAACACTAATAAAAAAATAGGAAAGTTAGGAAACTGCCTAAACTAAATCTAAAATAAGCACTAAACTAAAACATATACAGGGTGAGTCTGGATAAGCGTCCCCCCTCTGTAACTTCTAAATCGTTAGAGATTTTACAGAAATTGTTACAGGAGTTTAATAGGGCGTTCAATGTTCTACATTGTCAAACAAAAAACATTTATACAGGTTGTTCCATAACAGAGCAGCAACACAAACGAATGCTTTTTATGCTAAAACGCTATGCTTATTGTAAGCGTTTTAGATAGTACTTTGAAAAACAAACATTTTGGTATAACATAATGCTTATCAAAAATTAATAGTTTTAGAAAAAATCGCATTCGTAGATTACAAACATGGATAGATTTAGTGTCAATTTTAGTAATCCAGGTAGGCTGGGTCTTGTTAAATTTTAACAATTACTTGACACCTGTCATCTGAGCATTGTTGACTGTACCAGATTACAACTTTACTTTCATTTTGTACTTTCCAAATTGGACTTCCTTGAGAATAAGCAGGACGTTTACTTCTGAATTCATTTTTTGAATAACAGAAATCGGCTCTGATCGAAATTTCAAATGGTATTTTCCCTGAACATGAGTAAATTGAACGCTGCTTTGAATCTACGCAGGCTGTGCTTACTTAAATTTTTATTAATTGTTTCACGGTATCGATGAGTTTCGATCAGAGCCGATTTTTGTTATTCAAAAAATGAATTCAGAAGTAAACGTCCTGCTTATTCTCAAGGAAGTCCAATTTGGAATTACAAAATGAAAGTAAGGTTGTAATCTGGTACAGTCAACAATGCACAGATGAGAGGTGTCAAGTAATTGTTGAAATTTAACAAGACCCAGCCTACCTGGATTACTAAAATTGACACTAAATCTATCCATGTTTGTAATCTACGAATGCGATTTTTTCTAAAACTATTAATTTTTGATAAGCGTTATGTTATACCAAAATGTTTGTTTTTCAAAGTACTATCTAAAACGCTCACAATAAGCATAGCGTTTTAGCATAAAAAGCATTCGTTTGTGTTGCTGCTGTTATGGAACACCCTGTATAAATGTTTTTTGTTTGACAATGTAGAACATTGAACGCCCTATTAAACTCCTGTAACAATTTCTGTAAAATCTCTAACGGTTTAGAAGTTACAGAGGGGGGGCGCTTATCCAGACTTACCCTGTATAAAAAAACTAATACTAGAAAATACATAAAAAAAATAATAATACTATAAAATATAAAAAAAAAACTACTCCAAAATATAAAAAGAGCATAAAAATGAGTTTTGGAGGGAAGGCCTCTTTATCCTTTCTGGTTGTTCTGTGCCTTAAGATAAGCGGAATGGATACACTCCGAAAGCAAGGAAGAAAAGATGTTTCGGTCCTTTTCTCTAGGCGGTGCTTAATAACTACAAATAATGAGCAGCAGGCAGCGCCACCGTACAAGGCGATTTTTATTCCTTACAGCTCACTCGTATTTAGAGTTTAAATCGCTTATTACATGAGCAATAACACACATTTTTGTATATACTTCTAGAAAAAACATGTGGCTACTCACCGACGGTCGAAAAAATTTGTTTAAAAAAATGTTCAGCTTTGACCAATTACAGCTCGAAAATACCCTAATTATGGGTGTGATTGTTACTAAATGTTTTAATAAAAAGAGAAATCAAAAATGCAAGACCGTCCAGAGAATCTATGCACTTTCAGTCAACGTTGCCTGAAAGAATCAATTGAATCCAATTATTATTAACGCCATAATTTGTGAAGTAAAAGTACCGGGTGGCCAACTAAGAATGATCACCGGCCATATCTCAATGACGGATCATCCTATTTTAATGAAACAAAAAATTTTATAAGGAAAGGGGCAATAGAAAATCGCTGGAAAATATTTTCAAGTTTCTTAACTGGCCGCTAGGGGGCGTAACCTAAATGACTGAACAGAAAATCACGATTTTCTTCATTTTCTTCAAAATTAAGGGGTATTGAAAATAAATTAATTTGAAAGATAAATGAATTTCGACTAATATGTATGCAACTCTTTTTGTCGTATCTCCAAAAATAAAGTGGTGGGGATGAGTTGAAAATGTTCATTTTCGATGGCCGATTACTCCGGTCATACTGAACAGAATTTAACAAACTGAATCTCGTTGGAAAGGGTTTTTCGTGGTCTACTAAAGGCTCCTTACGCTGTTTTGATATGAATATTCGTTTCGCCGCCAGAGGGCGATATCTAGAATTTTGACAAATATTATAGCTTTTCTCAAAAAATTTAAATGGAACGTTATGTTCATTTCTACACGATAAAATAAAGAATTAAAAGCTTAACATGACGCTGAAAACCCGAGCTCGCTATCTTGCTTCTAACGGAAGACATTAGACCAAAAGCTATAGCTTTTACCCCTTATTTTAAAGGCGAATAATAACAAAACTACCCCGCGGAAAAAAAAACGAAATCGGTGTCGTTTTTAGCGTGATTTAACTCTGTATTATCAGTAGAATCTTCAAATTTTGTCTCCCACTCGTATAATAATTATGACAGGTTTAATAAAAAAATATATACCCAGTTTTGGGCTCTCGGCGCAGTATCTCAATCTTGCGATTTTTTTACAGGGAAATAGCTTGCCGAAAAAACTTGAAATTTCAACAACACATTGCCTTAAGTGTCCTAAACATGTTGGTAATTTTTATTTTTAATTTTTCTCTCAGGTGTTTAAATAACAACACATTATGTGAAATAGCGATATCTCGATAAGCCGTTATCGTAGAAGTTTGAAATTGGCACCATTCTAACAGTCATATTAAATTGAATCAAAATTTAATATGCGTTATAAACCTCGTATAAAAAAAATAAATGCGAAATAAGTTTTAGTGGGTGTGATGAGTAAGGCGGGAGCACAGGCGAAGTCGAACGGTCGGTCGGGTCGGCTAGCATGTAAATTGGTATCAAATATCAAGTAAGTTGTGGAAATCAGACGCTAACAAAACGTATGTCAAACATATGTCAACAATGTAACATCGGTCAACTAGATCTTATAATGCTATAGTTTTTGCCTTTTGGCTAATATCTACCGTTAGAAGCAAGATAGCGAGCTCGGGTTTTCAACGTCATGTTAAGCTTTTAATTCTTTATTTTATCGTGTAGAAATGAACATACCGTTCCATTTAAATTTTTTGAGAAAAGCTATAATATTTGTCAAAATTCTAGATATCGCCCTCTGGCGGCGAAACGAATATTCATATCAAAACAGCGTAAGGAGCCTTTAGTAGACCACGAAAAACCCTTTGCAACGAGATTCAGTTTGTTAAATTCTGTTCAGTATGACTGGAGTAATCGGCCATCGAAAATGAACATTTTCAACTCATCCCCACCACTTTATTTTTGGAGATACGACAAAAAGAGTTGCATACATATTAGTCGAAATTCATTTATCTTTCAAATTAATTTATTTTCAATACCCCTTAATTTTGAAGAAAATGAAAAAAATCGTGATTTTCTGTTCAGTCATTTAGGTTACGCCCCCTAGCGGCCATTTAAGAAACTTGAAAATATTTTCCTGCGATTTTTTATGGTCAGTTTCCTTATAAAATTTTTTGTTTCATTAAAATAGGATGATCCGTCATTGAGATATGGCCGGTGATCATTCTTAGTTGGCCACCCGGTACATATTTCGCTATCTCTATAGATCGCGGTAAAGGCGCCTTAAAGGTAGAATCTGTAACCTTTATAATTAAAGACAATTTCGAATTTCCATGAATAAACTGGATTTCAGCGTTGATCTAATATTTAGGGCACAATGTTAAAATGAAATGTTCATCCACCTTAAAAAACTATTCAATTCTTTTAGCACCAATATCAGCAAATCTTTTCTCAATGAAACAAAACAGAATCTTTCCAGTTAGGTTTAAAGTGAAAATAGTTTGTTTTTTCTTATAAATGAAGACGTTGAGATTTTTCAAATTTACTCAAAATTTTATAAGTTTGTTTGGCTTGCTTCCTTCAAAAAAAAAAAAATGTTGAAATAATATTAACGTTTCATTCATTTCTAGTTGATCGCAATCACGTAAATACGAAAGCGAAGAAACTGCTATAAGTAACTGTAACCTGGATGTAGAAAAAAATGTTATTGCTTCTCATCATTGCTTTGATGGTAGTAGAGATGTGGAAGATCTTTGGTTTGGATAGAGACAGGCGGGCAAGTAGAAGAAGGAATTTGAACCGTTTTAAAACATTTCGAGGTAATGAAACTGTTATTTGTAGGCAACAGTCGAAATTGTCCACTGAGACTTTTTCTTGTGCCAACTAATAACAAAAATGTTATGTAGTGGTTAAGGAAGAAAGGTCAAAAACACTTGTAATGTGAGGCAGTGGTAGGATATCGACTATACACAGTGTTCCAAGGTCAAATGGAGTGACTCATCGGGGTCTTTAGTAAATTTCACGTTTGTCGGTTGGCGTCCTTAAATGGGACCCTAGATTTCAGATGTAAACAATCATTGGCGTACCAAATTTAGTTTACATGTTCCAAGTTGTGTTTTTTAATAAGAAAATTATTGTTTCGCGAATGAAACGTAGTTAATTATTAAATTTTGTTATTTGCGAACTCTTATCTTAAGTACCTTATTTTATGGCCTTATATTAAAAATTATTAAATTAATAATTGGAGGTTAGATTGTTCTTCAAAATTGGTTTTTGTTTGGTTGTTTAAAAGAATTATCTTTGATTTACATATCAGAATATGCTAAAAGGAGGTTTACATGGTGCTGATGCTTTATGAACAAAACGACCTTTTAATTTTTGAACTAAAACTCCAGAAAAAGTTTTCAACCTTACATCCTACGGTTCAGCACATTTTGTAAGTGAGTACCTCTTGAAGTGCTCGAATTTAAGTTTTCCAGTAAGCAAAATATTTTAACAGAAGAGGCTGTGGCATTCTACAGATTATGCAACATAATCTAACATCTATGAGATTGTCAGCTTAAACAGGTAATGCTTATATTTTAATAAATTTTAAATAATATTAACAATTGTTTATAATTGTAGGTGTATGAAGTTCATTATGCCAAAGGGCATTAATCCAAAGTAATGCAGTAATGTACGATATTTTCAGTGTAGATATGAGTTAACTCAACAAAGCAATAACAAACATGTCATTTGTTGGAGGTCCGTTTTACTTGAATCAAAACAATGACTTCTTATTAATGAACTTTACTTTCATTAAACAAACTAACAGTCACTTAACAGTAAACACGCCGTTATTACATTTCTCTCTCTCTCTAGACGTAGTTATCTTTTTTTATATCTACCAACCTAACCAATTTCCCTAGATAGTACCAACATCAATAATAATACTTTCCTAACACTCCCCGTCAATTCAAATTGTTTTACAATTCAGAATTGCAAATATCTAACTGTTTTACAAACTTAGTAAACTTTTCCTTACATAATGGTTTTGTAAAACCGTCCGCGACATTTTCATCGGATTTAACGTAAATAATACCTAACTCTTTTTTGTTTACTAAATCTTTAATAAAATTAAACTTAATATCTATACGTTTCGTTCTTTTTGAATTTTCAGAGTTTAAGATTAAATGTAATGCACTTTTATTGTCTATCAATAACTTATTTTCTTTTGTTGACACTTTAAAACCTTTTAACAGTTCTTTGGCATAAATAATCTCTTGAGTTGCATTTGCAGCTGCCACAAATTCTGCTTCAGCTGTTGACAAAGCCACACAACCTTGTTTACGACTATTCCATGTAACAATGTTTGTCCCGTAAAACACTACCATTCCGCTTGTACTTTTCCTATCCATCCTAACTCCAGCTCAGTATGAATCTGAAAAACCTCACACTATCACACAATTTTCCTTCTTGTATCTTAAGTAATAGTTTTTTGTTTCCCTTAAATATCGTAGAATTCGTTTAGCCGCTTCCCAGTCACTCGTTTTAGGTGAATTAACACTTCTACTCAGAAACGAAGTTGCAAACATTATATCAGGTCTCGCACACGTAGCAATGTACATAAGGCATCCAATTAATTCTCTGTAGAGTACGTTTTGTATTTGCTCCCCCTCACTATAATATCCATTAATCATAGGAGTTGACTTTCCCTTACAATTTCTCGTCCCAAGTTTCTCGAGAATTCGATCAATGTATTTGTGTTGTTTTATGTACATCTCTTCTTTTTTCTGCTCAATCTCCATTCCTAAGAATTCATTAATCATTCCCAAATCTTTGGCTTTAAATCTCATCTTCAAGTTTTCTAACATCTTCTCGTAGTTTCCAGCTAGTAATATGTCATCCACATACAATAACATCCAAGTATCATCTCTTACATATAAACAACAGTCTACTTCCGATCTTTTAAAACCATTGTCCAATACAAATTTATTGAATTTTTCATTCCAACACTTTGGAGCTTCTCTCAAACCATAAAGTGATTTATTCACCTTTAATACCTTTTCTTTTGATTCTTTAATCCCTTCCGGTACTTTAATATATATATCGGATTTCAATTCTCCATTTAGAAATGCTGAAGGAATATCTACTTGTTTCACATACCAACCTCTATTCAAACCATTTATTAAAAATAATCTGATTGACGAAACTCTGGACACTGGTGCATACATAAGAGTATTTGAATCATCTACATGCTGAAAACCTTTTACGACTAGTCTAGCCTTCTTTGATCCATTTCTCTTCTGAGTAAATACGCATCTTGTATCTATTGCTTTGGCTTAATTTGGCAGTTCTGTTGTCGTCCACGTTTGTTGTTCTTTTAAAGATTCAATTTCTCTTTCTATTGCTTCTTTCCATCCTTTATCAATAGCTTCCTTGAAATTTCTAGGATCTTCCATGGATGTTAAATAACAGTATTCGCTGTAAACCTCATAATCATTTAAGTAAGTCGGTCTATTAATTATCCTACCACGCCCTGTTTGTGTTTTACTTATTTCTTCCTCACTTCTTTCTTCTTCTTCTCTATTTTCTTCTTTGTCTTCTCTATTTGATTTCCCACTTTCTTCTTCTTTTACTGTATTTTCCTAGATTTCCCTCGGTTCTTCTTTGGTGTCAATATCTATGTACTTGATATTTCTTTGATCAAAAATTACGTCTCTTGTCATTATTATTTTATCCTCAATTGGATTCCATACTCTATAGCCTCCATTTTGATAACCTACAAATCTGACTTTCTTTGTTCTAACGTCCAATTTAATATTCTTGGGCAAAATCGTCATCCAACAGTTACTTCCAAAAATCTTTAATTTTTCTAAATCATTCTTTCCATACCATAACAATGCTGGAGGTATTCCACCATTCGAGACAGTAGGTGACCGATTTAGTTCATAAGCAGATGTTCTAACCGCTTCTCCCCATAAATGTTTTGGTAAACCAGATTCTACAAATTTTGTTCTCACTCTATCCAACAACGTTCTATTCATTCTCTCCGATATTCCATTCTGCTGTGGAATATATGGCATGGTATACTGTAACTCTATTCCTCTTTCTTGACAAAAGCTCTGTAATTTTCTTGACTTAAATTCGCCCTCATTATCCTCTTTGTTTTTACCCCATGTTGAGTCTGCACATATCTGATTATATTCATAAGCTCCTCTCCTGCTTCAGCCTTGGATTTTAGTAGTTCTATTATAGTAAAATCAGAATAATCGTCTACTATGACTTGAAAGTAACGTTCTCCTTCATTTGTAGCTGGTGTAATCGGCCCACACACATCAGAATGCAAGAATTCTCCGATTCTTTTTGAGTTTTTTATCTTTCTCACAAATTTTGACCTTGTTCCTTTTCCTTCCATACATGTACTGCATTTTTCTTTACCAAATGGTAATCCCAATAGCTTTAGTCCTTTTATATTCAAATGTCCTAATCGTTTATGACATTAAATTCCTATCTTCCTGTTCAGAACTTATATACGCCATGTCTTCATCCTCTTTTATCGGTAAATTAAGTATATACACTCCCCTTATTTGCTTTACAAAAATTTCGAAATCGTCTTTCTTAATTCTAACGCCTTCTTCCACAAATGATATTATAAATCCTTTTCTTGCTAAGCATCTAACAGACAATAAGTTTTGATGTAAGTCTTTCACCACCATTACTTCAATATTAATTGTAGTTCCTCTGTAATTTGTCCTGAGAGTGCCTGTATGCGTTCCTTTTAATTGTTTACCATTTGCAATTGTTACTGATACTTCCTTTTCAATCTTCTGAATATTTTCCAGACTTGACATCACTTCTTCTGTTACCAAATGATTTGTTGCTCCTGAATCAATAACAAAAGATGTATTTCCATGATTTTGCAGACAACCAGATGCAACAAACGAAATTTCTTTCTCTGCCTGTGCCACTTGCCCTTGAAATTCACGACCTCTTGAATAATTTCCATGACCTCGACGTAATCCTCTTCCTCTGTAGTGTTCTTGATTTGTTCCTTTGTTGGCTGATTCTTTACCTTCTATTCTTCCTCTACAATTTATTGCTTTATGTCCCAGTCGTTTACATCTAAAACATTTAATAGTGGCTGAATTAAATGCAATGTCTTTATTACCATTTTCCTCTCTATTTCCTTCTTTCAACTCTTCGTCTAACAATCTTGACTTCACAATGTCCATCGTGACTGTGGTCATTATCGTTTCAATAGCAGTAATCACATGGTTGTATATTTCATTTATTGTTAGTAACAAATGGCAAACCGTGTCAGTTTCTTCCATTTTCGTTCCCAAACTTTCTATTTCCCTCATAATAGAATCAAATTTATGAAAATGCTCTTCCAAACTCATGCTTCCCTGTTTCAAAGATTACAACTTTCTCAGTAAATGTCATTTTGATACAACACTTTTCCTTTCGAATATATCTTGCAGTGCTTTAATCATCTCTCTGGCGGTTGTACAGTCTTTAATTAGATCGATATGTTTATCTGATACGCATTGTACTATTACGGATTTTGCTTTAACATCATTTACCTTTAACTCCGCTCTCTTAGTTGAATCACTTATTGAGGTTATGTCTATATCCAGCACATCGTCCACCAGGTTTTCAGCCAAAATGCATTTCACCCTAAATTTCCAGTTTGCAAACGATTCGGAAGACAAGATTGGGAGATTTATTTGTCCAGTTGCCATTTTTTTTCTTTTCTTTATACACCTTTTTTTATGTTTTCTTCTAGGTTAATTCACGTGCATCTGAGCCCATAACCTGTTGGCGGTCCGTTTTACTTGTACTAAAACACTGACTTCTTATTAATGAACTTTACTTTTATTAAACAAACTAAGTCACTTAACAGTAAACACGCCGTTATTACATTTCTCTCTCTAGACGTAGTTATCTTTTTTTATATCTACCAACCTAACCTATTTCCCTAGATAGTACCAACATCAATAATAATACTTTCCTAACATCATTAACTCAAATCATTTAGAAGAGAGTTTCATGATGATGAGTAGAATATTTGTAACAAGACGATACTTCACACATCAAAAGTTACATTAAGGTACTTACAATTAGACGAATTCTATGATCGTTAAATAATCAGTAAAGATCTATGAGCAAGTAAGTCATCAGATCTCACACCATTCGACTTATATTTCTAACACAGCAAAAAGAGTATATTCTGCAAAAGAGATGTGAACACCCTAGAAAAGTGCAAGATGCCCATACGAGATAAACCAAAAATTGAAAACAGAAATATGAAGGGAAGAACAAACCTGTGATTTGATTATTAAATCAGATACTCTCAAGCTTATTCATAACTCATATTACAAGCAATAAATTTATTGTTTATTAGACTTTTAAAACAAAATATATTAAACGTTAATTAATCGTTAAATTTTGCTTGTTATTTCGCTTTCATAGGCATAAAAATGTAATGGTGTAAAGATATGATAAATATATGAAGATTCTATACCATGCGTTCATTTCAAAACTTCCCACCTCAATTTATGTAAATCCGGAATTTTAAAAAGAAAATCGCTGAAATAGGTAAAGAATAAAACCAAGTGGGACAACTTTTTATACAAAAATTGACTCACTCACTTCCACACCCCGTCATCAGAAACCAACCCCTTAAAAATCTTAAATGGAAAGGGGTGTCAAGTGATACCTCATTTTAAAGGTCTTTTAAAGTACTACAAGCTAGTATTTATTTATTTTTTTTAATTATTGATTCGTTTTCGAAATTTTTGAGAAATTTTTTTTTTTGTATTTTCCACTTGTTAAATTATTTTAGAAGCGACGGAGCAAAAATTGATATTAAAAACTTTAATAAGTTGCTTAAAGACAAAACATAAACATTAAAAAAAACATCAATTATTAACCTAATTTTCTAACTTACTAAGTTGCAGGGCGCTTATCCAGGTATTTTGGGTGACGGTCATAATTTTATTGATAAAAAATAATGAATTTTTTAATCAGAATATTGAACAAAGAAATGTTGTATTTGATAAAGTCAGGCTGGGTCCGTTGCCAACATAAAACATAATAAGCTGAGAGTTTTGAATGAAACCGCCCAACTGGAAGTGTTGGGTCATTTCGGTATCAATCCCAATACTTCATTGCGTCAGGTATCTAGAGCAACGGGCATATCCTTAGGTTCTATTCATAAATTTGTAAAAGTTCATAAATTCCATCCTTATAAATTGAAAATACATCAAGAGTTAGCTGAAGACGATTTTGACAGGAGAATACAGTTTTGTGAAGAAGTGATCACTATTATTAATAATAACAACGTTTTTGTGAAAAATATCTGCTTTAGTCATGACTGTACTTTTTATTTAAATGGATTTGTAAATAAACATAACTGCAGATATTGGAGTAATGAAAACCCTCATCTGAATGTAGAAGGGCATACACAATATCCTGAAAAATCTTAATGTATGTGCAGGCATTTTGGGAGACCAAGTGATTGGTCCACTGTTTATCGAAGGAAATGTAAACGCCGAAGTATACTTGGATATGTTAGAAAATACTATCAATCCACTAATTACGGAAGCTCTTGAGAATCAATTGGATAGAGAAAGAAATGCCTTACTTGATGAGAATCAACTACATTTTCAACAAGAGGGAGCTCCTTACAATGAACTCCTCCTCATTATGTTCTTCCGGTAAGGCAGTGGTTGGATAGTGCGTTTCCAAACAGATAGATAAGACGCAGAGGTCCTATAGAATGGACAGCCAGATCACCAGATTTGACGAAATTAGACTTTTTTTATGGAGTCATTTAAAGTCTGTCGCATTTGCTCCTCAACCTCCAAATTTAGAAGAACTTCGTCAGGGAATTACTGCAGCTTGCAGTGGAATTCAAAGGGAAGTTTTTGAAAATGTGCGCCGTAGTTTTGAACAACGGTTATACCATTGTTTAGCCAATAACGGACAACACTTTGAACAATTATTAAGTTGATTTTCTCTGTAAAAAGTATTTGTACATAATCAAGTAACTAAAACTAAAATGAAATGTTTCAAACAGTTAAAAGTTATTTAAGTAATAACCAAATAAACCTAAAACAAAAGGAAAATTAAACACAAATCGTTTTTTCTAAATATCTCTAAGAGACGCCAGGCAAGCTAGTCAACGTCCTGGTCTGTTATAATTTAGTGTTTAATTATTTCAATACTATTTCATTGTCACAATAAACTAAAGATCAAAGATTTTGGATTGCTCCGAAATAATAGAGGCTATAAAAAGGATGTTCGTTGTAAAAACAGACATTCTAATTTATTTTTATATATTAATAATAAAAGATTACTTATTCTTGACTTTAAGAAGCTTATTAAAGTTATTAATATTAATAAAAGCGGGAAATACAAAAAAAAAAGATTTTCTCAAAAATTTCGAAAACGAATCGATCATTAAAAATAAATAAATACTAGGATGTAGTACTTTAAAAGACCTTTAAAATGAGGTATCACTTGACACCCCTTTCCATTTAAGATTTTTAAGGGGATGATTTCTGGCCACGGGGAGTGGAAGTGAGTGAGTCAATTTTTGTATAAAGCAAAATTATCATATGTGGAAACACTGTGAGTTTATCCATTTAGATCAATAGAAATGAACTTTACTTGAAAAAGGCACAAACCATCGTTGGTTATATAAATATTTTATATAGATATAAGATATTCTAGAAATATTATATAATACTTCTTTGAGTCAACAATGGCTTTAAAGATGTCATTGGTGAATTTTTCAATCTTTTTGACGAATTTTTCAATAACTTAATTTCTTAATAATATACAAACTTCTGACAGTTATTAATCTGTTATGAAATTGAACAAGTTATTGCAGGATCTTGATTTTTTTCAACACAATTTATATATTTATTCCTTTTTGTAGTCACGTTGTTTATATTCATACAAATCAAAAATCATTGCTATTGTGATTTCGTTTAGTTTTTAAGTCATTATTAAAGTTTCCATTTTACTAAAGTTTTTGTATTGTCTTAACAGCAGCGACACATTTGTAAGGTATAAAAGTGTTAATTTAACCAAAAGAACGTTTAAAAAATGTTAGAAGAATAATTATTAAATACTCCTCATAAAATAATAAATATTTGTATTTACGCAACCTAAATTACACCCGATATTTTCTTGCCCTTTACATTTGTATACCCATGATTTTTCGGTCTAGGGATATTTGAATTGTCAGTTGTACCAATTTTTGAGCATTCTGCAGAAATGAGTCACTACATTTGACTTTGGAACACTGTACAATGAATTGGTATAAAAAGCTCGTTACCTACTTACATTATGCCCTGTGTTTAAAATCTGCACATTTAACACGTTGAGTGCCACGCGGTTTTATAACGACTTCCCCGTCAGGCCACTGGTGACTGTCGCGGCCTGAATGAAAAGTTGTATCAGTCACTGGTGACTGATACGGCCTAAACGGAAAGCTTGGTGTCAGTCATCGATGACTGAGATGGCACTCAACGTGTTAATAATGAAAATGATGTACTCGGTCAATTCCACCATTTCGAATTTATTAATAAATAAATTGTTATTTGTAGACAACAGTCGAAACTGTCTAATGAACACTTTCGGTAACAGTCGAAATTGTTCACTGAAACTTTTTTGTGCCATCCCCTCCTTCCCGAATCTATTAACACATAATATTTGTCTTAGATCCAAGAGTGAAGGGCAAGTAGAAAAAAGAACTCACAACACATTTGGTGTAACGGAAGGCTTATTTAATTTTAAATTTTAAGAAATAAATTCAAATTTTCATAGTAACTATTTCTTTGTTCTTGAATAGAAAATCGCGTCTATGTGTTGAAAGTGGAAAGTTATTAGAGACTATATGAAACTTTTGATAAATAGTCAACGAATTATTGAATTTAATTTCGCCAGAGCAGTACTTAAGGAATAAGTTATTTCCTTAGTTCTACCCAGGGAACGAAAAAAAAAAAACCGTACACTACAGGTTCCGTACATCTTCGCGATCACATTCGTTACGTCTGTAGTGTTTGTGTACGCTACCGCAAACGCAACGATAACGTTCGGAATCACGTACACTATCGCTACGTAGAGTATTTTAAACGCGATCGCAAACCGTACACATTCCAAATACACTACAAGGTACGGTACGTTTTAGTGAACTTACAAAAATTGAGATTAGTTAATTAATAAATAGTTAATTCTAAGTTGAATAAACAGTTAAGTTAATAAATAATAATAGATCTATATGTTTAGAACTCAGATCCGTCTATTGTGTTGCATTAATTTTAATATAAGTAAACGAATTACCAAGAACACTAAAACGTACCGTAACTTTTAGTGTATTTCGAATGTGTACGGTTTGCGATCGCGTTCAAAATATTCTACGTAGCGATTGTGTACGTGATGCCGAACGCCATCGTTACGTTTGCGGTAGCGTACAAAAACGCTACGACGTACGGTACGTTTAGCGTACGGATTGTGTTTTTTTTCGTACCTTGGTTCTACCTTTGAAATGCATCTTTTTGTTTCTATTTATAAGCGCATCATCCTCAGTGTAATTTAACTTTAATATACTGATATCTGACCCATTGTCCAGCAATAAATTAGTAGATTTAGAAATCGATAATTGTGATTTAGAAAACGATAAATTTATTATTAAAATTAATAGTATTTAGTGTTCAGATACTGCTTTTCAGGACGCGAGCTCGAATTACACCGCCCGACGTACTCGGTTATTGGAAGTTTTCCGATCCCACTTGCGTGTCTGTTGGAGCATTATTACGGGAATTTGTAACTTGAGATTGATGAGTTGTGTAATTAAAGTCAGGTATCTGGTTGACACCTGTTTGGACTATGGAAGTTGGTATTTTACGTTGGTGAATTATTATATTTCATCTTACGACATTGAACTACAGTATGTCTTAAATTTTTGCAATAGTTACATATAATTTGAATCTTATTTACATTTGCCCCCCTTTTCACATACACTTGGGGTTGTGATTCGGATATCCAGTACCATTCAGAATATAATTTGATACATTATATATATAAAATTTTTCTTTACTATTAGTGGTTGACTTATGTGATTGCAAAGTACCTTCCCCCTTATACACACTCATCAAACACTTGAAATACTGATTATGTATCCTTTAATAATATTTAGCTGTATTTACAAATTTCACAATCTGCTGTATCCAAAATCTTTAAAAAAAATTATACTACTGGAAGAGTTAAGAACCAATATTCCTAAAATTTCGTAGTTCTGTATTCCTATAATAAATTCCTTGTTTTTTGTTTCTTAGTCATTAAATTATTAACCGGCTATTGCGCGTAATAAGATGAGCAATATTCTCTCGTCTAGGTTATTTTTATAGAATTCTGAGGTTCTTCTAGAATAATCAAGAGTAGATTTAATATTACAAACACTGTTGTTTAACTTTGACCACTGTTTTTCAGGTTTTTTACACTTCCGGTAGTATTTTCTTTAAGATATTGGATACGGTTAAATATTATTAAAGATTGCAAAACCTTTACGTTAACACGTTAACTGCCATCAAAAAATGAATTAATGTTAAATTAATGCAACTGTGTCCATATATGGTACACATGGCAGTTAACGTGTTAAGGTGCTTTGTCAATCACGCGATTGCAGCGGCGATCGTCGCGCGGTTCTGACGATTTTGCGTCAGCCACTCGTTCGCATTGAATTATATGGATACGTGGATGGATATATGGATAATCCGAAAGAGAAAAAACCGAAGGCGACTATTGTCGCACAATTGACACTTAATAAGGCGGCTGTAGGCGCGCTAGAAAAGTCGCGAGTGTGCAACCGCGCGACGATCGCCGCTGCAGTCGCGTGATTGACAATGCACCTTTAGGTACGTTTTTTGTCGTCGTGCGCACACATCATCAGTGTTTGAATTACATGGTATTCGCTTAACCATTTGTCTGCTACGAGGCACGAAAGCGCTTCGTTCATTTGTGTCGAAAACCTCGATGCAGCGCTTTCGCGCTGCCAGTTTCAGTGTGTCTTTGTTGCACCAGTGGAGTAAACACAGTTCTGCCCTCACGCGTACTTTGCTAAAGTCAATATCAAGTCAAAATATGTCCCGCGGTTTTCGAGAGTTCTTGCAAGAATTGCTTAGCAGTCAAACGATTAATTGTGTTATATTGTCGTTATTGTCGAATTTCTTTCCGTAACTGTACATATCCGTGACACTTGCGACAGGTTGCGAATGTCTCACATCGGTGTATATAGCTGTTCTAGCTGGTCATAAATCAAATTACAAAATAATGAAATCCAAACGAAAGAACATTCTTATTATTTTCTCTAATTTTCATATTAACCAAACGAAGCGGATGCACAATTAAGAACCTGTAACTTGTTTCGTACCGAATGGCCGACTTAGGCTAGGAACACGTACAACACTGGCTTGTAAGCGAGCTTATGAGCGTATCGGTGGACGCTTATGCCTATCGCTTGCTAGTACTTAATGTGGACATGTAAAAAGCTTAAAACCAGCACCAGATTCGTGAACTCTTTAGTGTGCAACACAAACCAATACAAAACGTAAAAATTTATGAAAAATATTTTTTTTCTCTGAAACTACAAGTGATAGAAAAAAATGTTTCACACAAAATTATTTTTAAATTAACCAACCTAACGAAAAATAAATATTACGTTCAAATAAAATAATTCCTTAACCCCTTCTGATATAACCGGAAGTCATGGATAATAATTGAAAGTGTTTTCAAAATGTAGTTTAGTATGTACTAAATCTATGTATAAAATTTCAAAGTCATCATCAGATTTGTAGTTTCCGAGATATTTCGACCAGTCCACCTCGGTGGGACAACCTGTATACAGGCTGTTCGGTAATGATATGCGAATATTGAAGGGGGTGATTCTACATCGAAAATTAATGATAGTTCCTTATATAAACTATGGTCCCAAAATGTTCCGTTACTAAAATACACGTATTAAAGTTTTAGAAAAAAAAAGGATATTAATTAATATTTTCGGAATCGCTTTAGGTATTTTTATGAAATTTGGCATATAGTGACTATTAATAAAGACGCATATGTTTCAATACAAATCTAATTTCTATCTTTAACAGTGGCGTGCGTACGAGCACTGACTTTAATATTTTTAAAGAAAAAAAGGCACGCCAATGGTTTTTTCCCAAGTAAAAATTATTTTGAATTCCCCCTTCAATTTGATAAATAAAAGCCCTCTTGAGTTTTTGGACTGCAATGCGCCGTTTTTTGAGAGAAAAATTAAAAACCGTCGGTTGTTCAACAGAAATAATACGTATTGTAATTATTAAGGATATAATTTTGCAACAAATCTAGGTGGCTGAGCCTAAATGTCTGTCTAACTGTTTGTAGTTAAAATCTGTTTACTGTGAATACCCTGTATTTTAGTAACGGAACATTTTGGAACCATAGTTTATATAAGAAACTATCATTAATTTTCGATGTAGAATCATCCCCCTTCAATATTCGCATATCATTAAGGAACACCCTGTATATTCTGTTGGAATGTTCCTTAATTCTTTTGTCCCATATCGCCCGTCGTTCGAAAACAAAAGAAATTAATTGATCGCAGTCTATAGCACTCATCTTTAAATCAAAATAACAAATTATTATCAATTTTAAGCACAACCACCTTTTGATGAACCTACCGTGAAACCTGCTCGCCAGCGTATAATAAATATTTTGTACATTCTTATTCGCTGGTCGGCGTCGGCTTCAAGCGCCAACAAGTCCAGACACGCTTTTTACGTGTTTGCGTACATTTAAAAATACAGCAATATTCTTTTCGCTTGTTGACGCTTGTCAACGCTGGTTCAACCAGCGCTGGTAACCAGCGTTCTACGTGTTCCTAGCCTTACGATCACCCAGTTATGTAAATGCTTGCGTTTCACATAAACTTTTTTTTAACTTATTTTTGAAGAAACTTTTTGAAATTTGGCACTATTTTTAAAGGTTTTTCGTAATTAAAATGTATGAATCCGGTATGTAGGAATTCATTTGTAATGTTTTTCGCAATTTACCATGTTTGTGGTGTGTTAATGTTTCAATTTATTCTACAAAAATTACTTATTAAATACTGTCAACAATTTGTTTTTAAAGGATTAATAAATTTATTATATATCAGGGTGCGTCCCGCTATATTGTTTATATAAATCGATAACAACGTAATATTATTTTATGAAATAGTAATTAACTTTTCCGACTTTATCCGCTTTCTTTAAAAATTGTAGGTGTAACTGAAAACCTGAATGAGCAAAAATGTTTCATTTAGTTTAAGTAATTACCATAATAATCTGTATTTTTTATCTTAGGTCCCTTAACTGGAAGGTTGATAACTGGAAATTATATTTTTAATAAAATGCAAGAATAAGATTTGTGTAATTTTAACAATAACTGGATTTTACAGAAAACTCCTAGTAAACTTTGAAGACTCCTAGTTATAAAGTTGATAAATTTGTTTTAAAAAATAAGAACTGGTTACAGGGCACTTTTGAATTGCCTACAGTTATGAAGCGATCTGATCGGCCAGCAAAAGACTTTTATATCTGTAATGAGAGAACCAAGAGGGAAAAAAACGGAGTGTCTTTGAGAGACCAAATTGGCAACTCTCAACCATGCAATCGAAACCAAATTGTACAGCACGGGAAAACTGAATATCTTTCTCTAGCGGTAAAAGGAATCAATATATCTAAAGCGAGCTTAAAAAAGTTTCTGTTATGGAGCACTCTGTACAAATGTATTTTGCCTGAGAATTCTATAACAATTCTTGTATTATCTCTAGCTGTGTAAAAGCTACAGGGAAAGTAGCACGTGTTCAGACATACCTTGTATAAATATAACTTCCATAATAAGATGAACATATTTTCTTTAAGGCTCCTGGACTACGGTCCTAAAGTTTCTGAGGGGATTCGCTGTGTGGGGGGAAGAAGCTCAAAGGCGGGTCGGTGGGTATGGTCTAAAACTATCACGTGATCGTTTCTGTTTATAGGATATGAGAGGTTCAAATATCGGCAAAGATAAATACTGGTTCTTTACATTTTAAATAAAGAAAAGCAATGCTCAAAATATCAAAGCACCTACGTATAAAATGTTCGATAGAACGAAATGATGTATTTTAATATACAGTGAAATTCCCCCTCGCGAGCACCCCCCTTGAGCGGACACCCCCTTGGACGGACAGTTTCTCATGGAACGGACCAGCTCCCATTTAATTTGCATTGCGTTAACTCTCTCTTGAACGGACATTCTCTTCAAGGGACGCGGACACTACCAAGTGTTCTCTTAAGGTGGGATTTCGTTGCAACGTCCAGCGTACGCGGCTCGCCGCGACGTCTGGCAGTTACGGCTAGCCGTTACGATCGCCTTGATTTCGTTGAATCGTCTGTCCTGTGCGTTTCGGCAGTTCTACTCATTAATAGCTCTGAGCTGAAACGCTTATTCAGCATGGATAAGAAAACTTTAGCTACATTAATTTTGTTAGAAGAAGATGAAGATGATGATTATACAAACCTGTTACTATCTACCCGTAAACTCTGTAATAACATTTACAAATTACGGAACCAAGAAGGATATTATCAAACACTGATAAAAAGCCATCTAAATTCCAATGATGAAAAGTTTCGTAGTTTTTTTAGAATAAATAAAGATCAATTTCATTTTTAGCAGACATGCATCTTGCCTATGGAGCAGCTTACGGTAACGCTAATGAAGCAAGGCGAATTTATGCGGAGCGATATCCGCAGCGTCACATTCCCTGTCATACACCATTTTCAAGATTGGATCAGCGTCTTCGAGATACTGGTGAATTTCAAGTAAAGAAAAGATATTCAGGAGCCATTCGTACTGTCCGAAATGTTAATTTTGAGGACCAAGTTCTTCAACACTGAAAATAACCCAAAAACAAGTACTCGTGCCATTGCACAGACGATGCATACAAGTCGCACATCTGTATGGAGGGTATTGAAGGAATATCAGAAGCATCCGTTTCACATTACACTGACTTCCCCGATTAACCGAAATTTAAACGTTCTCATTTTTTCGGTACATACGGGGTTCAATACTAGTTTCACGTCTATGCAGAAAAAGATATGCGGATGTATTGTACTTTGCAATAAACGCTTACGCCCAAGTAACCATGGAAACAGTTAAAAATTCAGGCAAAAAGCAAAATGTTTTTTCATGATATGGAGTTTAGTAGGATCACCCCATATTGAAATAATTGAAAAGGACGATAATTTTTGGAGTGCTAAAATGAAACCGAAATTGAACGAATTTTTCCAAACTCATTTATTACCCGAAATTTTAAAACAACCTATTTGATATTGCTTCATTTACAAACTAGTCAATTTTTAAAATTTCATAAGTAAGAAACTAATTACTGTTGTAAATTGAAATTTTATTAGTATTTAGGATATTTATTAGGATTAGGATACTTAATCTTTATTTTTATCGAAAATAAATTTTCTACGACTTTTAGTTCTTACTGCGAAGACGAAATTCTAATCTAACTTAATGAACATGTTTAGTAGAACTTGTCAATTATTAAAAAATCACATCTAAGAAACTAATTGTTGTTGAGACTTGATATGTCATGAGGATTTAGCTTGAGATTGAATCTTTATTTGTACCAAAAATGTATTTTCTACGACCTTCAGTTCTTTCTACAAAAAATAAATTCTAACCTAACTTAATTAACATCTCAAAAACTTGTCAATTTTTAAAAATTCATATCTAAAAGAAAAATTGTTGTTGAAACTTCAAATTTTATTAGAATGTTGCTTGAAAATTAATCTTTATTTTTGTCAAACAGGAATTTTCTACAACTTTTAGTTCTTTATCAGAAAAAAACGTGACTTAACGTCTTTAATTGATATTTTTAAACATTAAAAGTTAGACTATGTCCTCAAACTGGAATTTTCTTTAGATTACATTAAAATTTAACGTTTGGTAGTTACAACTTTATTATATATAATTCTGCTGTAATTAAATTGAGCACATTTTATATCACTTGCCTATTACAGTCATATTTATTTGTTCTTTCCTACCTCTTTCTCTTTCCTATTCAAATCACAACATCACCGCTGTTAATATACTGCTATCTGGTTTCGCCAGTCATAAAAACGAAACGTAAACAATGAATGCTCGATGAGCTCGTAGACCACGCCATGTCTTCTTTGGGGGCGGGGTCAAATTCAGATTAACGAAGAAATTCAATTTACAGCTACCGTGAGAATTTCCAATTTTTCTTGATTATTTAAAAAAATATCAAAAACATTTATTTACAAAAAGCGACCGTAAATTAATTATCTAGGGCAATCCGTTGTCGGTTTAAAAACAGTTCTTAATAATCTCCGTTATTATCAACTTTTAACCAAATATCTCATCGGAATGCCCTAGACTTTGCCTTTCTAATCACTTCTTGCTTGAAAAGTTTTTTGATAAAATAAATAACAATCGCGAAAAAATGGAACAAAATTTTTGAGCCCGGTTCAGGAGCCAATATATTACTTGTTCATTACGACGTATGACAAAGGATTAAAAAAATCAATTTCTCAATTAATTATTAAAGTAAATAATTTTGGTCAGCTAGATCGGCTAACTACCCCTATGTGCGTCCGTAACAAATTGGGAAATATGCGAAATATTAACGTTTAAGTTATTTTGTGCATGTATATTTCAGTTTTGTGTCCTTAGCATCGCGCTCTGTCTAGAATAAAAATGAAATGTTATGAAATATTAAATGTTATATGTTGTAAGTTTAATGTTAGCAGAAACTAATTAGCATAACTAAAACTTTGCTTGGCAGAAAACGGTGGGCTCCACTCCGCTGGGGGTTGCAGCGCGCACCGCTTTTTACGGACCGCCTCGCGTCGTGACGTCCTTTAGTCTCTCGCCCGGCGTTTATTCCCACATCGTATTTTGACTTTATAATCAACAGATGGATTTGCACATAACAAGTCTTATTCGAATAAAAAATAAATCAGTTTATTTAAATACGTATAACTTATTTAACGGCTTGTTCTAAAAGTTAGTCTGATTATTAAAATATTCCTTGTCAATAAATAATTGTTAAACGTGAGTTTTAAAATTATTTATGGTACTTTTGCATTTGATTTTGTCCAGTTATGTGCTCCAAAATTTTATTATTTAAAAAGCAATCAATAATAATATAGACATACGTATTTATGCATATGGACGAGTTTTTAATTTTTTATATTAATAGACGATAAGATGTTTCATAATGATTTTTAAGTTGCGGTCTATTTAAGACAATCACTGAATAATATTATCAAGACATTGTTCACCTGCAAGGTAAATGTAGTTTAAAATTTATTTCGAAATAATATTGTGATGGTATTGTATTTTAGCCTGTAGAAATGAAAAATTAATTTCATTTACACCACTACTACGCTACACCACTCTGTGTTCAACGAAAACGGCGGGAAACGGTTTTCATAAAAGTTTAGTTGGTAAAACCGATTTCTAACGGTCTGCGATTTTTCCACGTATCAATGGTTTCATTTTAATCAGTCTTATGTTTTTACTGGTTGAATAAATATAAATCAGAAACCATTGGAGATCGCTTCCATGGACAAAGTTAACGTCATTGCTCTCAGAACATTTAAAAAGAAGACATGGAAAAGCCGGTGCAGAATTATGGAAGATTAGGACGGTTCAGATACTCGACGCAGCAGAGCTGCGTGGCGTTGCGACATAACACGTCAGCTAAGCATAATCGAGAAAAAATCTATTTGTTCCTGGCTTAATGAGCAATAATATCGAAGCTTAGATTCCAAATAATGGATGTTACTGAGATGTTGGGGAATATAAATTGGGTTGTTAAGAATCTTTTATCCATGAAATTTGCCAGCAAAATTGTAGTAATGAATTTGCATCGGGTTGAAGAGCTTTCCTTATGTGATTTGCTCAAGAAGTGCATTGAGGGTACTTTTATATTATACTGATAGTACTAATAAATTATTGGCGTAAAAATATGCTAATTATTGGTATTTATTCATAAATTTGTTACTCTTCAAATCAGTTTCAGAGATTATAATAAATAAAATGAAGATAAATGTCCAAACTAATAAGGGAAGCATCAGAAATGCCACTCACCGATTTTGATGAAATTTGGTACAGTTGTAGAATGGATGAGAGTAAGGTTGACGTATTTTTTATACGTGCGGTAGAAACCTCTGGAGCAAGTTAAAAGGGTTGAAAGTTGAAGGTTGAAAACACATTTTCCCTTATACCTCGAAAACTAAAAGCGATAAATGATTACTGTAAACGCCAAAGAACCTGTAATGATAGTACCTTTCCAACGATGTGCCACTTGATACCACATCTAATGCTGGGGGTGAGAGGGGCGAGAAAAGTTATAATTTTTCACAATTCGCCCCCAAGATGTTGAGAAATATTTATAAAACTTGGTATAGCGAAAGTGTGGGGAAAATTAAGATTTACGTGTTTTTTGGTTTGAGCGAAAAACTTCAACGCGACTGGTTGTAGGGGTCAAAATGTTTACGTATTTACTATAGCAATCTTACTTAATACGTTGTAATTCGTTTAGTTTGCGTTGACTGAGATTGTGAACACTTTGGTTTTAACAGTATTTGTTATCTATCCATTGGCGGCTTGTGGGTGAATTTACTAAAAATTTCAACGACAACGAAACGACGTAATTTCAGGTTCGCTTTACGAATATCGTCGATGTGCCTGCAAAATCCGCTATGTGACATTTTTTTCCGAAAACGGGATATATGGCGCAATAGACTCATCAAATGAGAATATACCATCTGACAAAACGCTATAATATACCAAACATTCATTTGTATTATTATTTTGTGAAAAGTAAAAGTCTCTATGTGTTTGCCATAAACGAAAACCAGCTATGTGCTTTTAAGTTTTATAAAAAAACAACTAGATATTGGCAGTCCTTTTATAAAATATTAATTAGTTTTTATTCATTCCTGTAAAATTTGTTAAAATGCGCATAGCGGATTTTGCAGGCGCATCGACGATATGTTCCTCTTGATGCTTATTGGGGATGTGAAGGGGTGAAAAAGGGATAGTTTTTGAAATTTTCCAAGTAGGCGCGGAGGTATATTTGCAATACTAAGATACTTTTTACCGCACGAATAAAAAAATACGTAAACCATATTTTGACCTATCCTATAACTGTACCGAATTTCATCAAAATCGATAAGTGACACTTCTGATACTTTCTTTGTAAGAAGCATAGGTTTATGCTTTAAGTGTGTTACCTTTTAACTTAATCATTTTTATGTTACAAATTAAATTTATCATAAAAGTTTATTGTAATAAATGATATGTAATATATAAGCTACTATAACTAATAATAGATATAAAACATAATATAATCACCTAATGTGTACAAATCAAAATTATTTACTATTTTGGCCGGGTTCGCTTAAAACTTTTTTACGCTGTACTGTACCTGAAACTGTACTGTCTGTGATTCTGGTTTTGGGTGTATTTAATCTGTTTCTGGGAGATTTACTTCCTCTTTCGCTGTGTTAACGTGAACCTGTAAACTTCGACGAGAATTTAATTTTGGTTTGAAACTTTGGTTGTTGTATTAAACCATTTAATTGGAAATTTTTCGATTGAATTAGTTTTGGAATTGATTTGTAAATCCTTTCTGAATTACGGTTTTACTGGATTCGCTTCGCATTCCCTTCTATAACAAATTTTATATTTTAACACGAGACCTCCACCACCTAATATAGGTTTTTATACTGTAACAAAGTTACAAAAATTGTTTAATTTAATTATTATTTTATAGAATTTCTATTTTTAAGTTCCGCCGATTAGGCAACCAAACCTACTATTGATAAAGTTTTATTATATCTTCGAAATTATTAAACTCCTTGCATAGACCACCCTTTTACCATTTCATTTCATTATCCGTAATTCACTAATTAAAGTCATATTTCTCAGTTTATCATTTCCATTGGTTTCCTTTCTATAAAGAAACTTAAAATCCAACCCTTTAATAAATAAATAAAAGTAAACAAAAATGTTCTAAAAATAGACTTCTACCACGCCGTTCATTAATTTCCTTAATTTTTGAACATATAAAATCTACATAAGTTATTGTACTTGCAATGTATCCTTAATTTAAGATTTGCTCTTCCGCCCAACAGAAGAATTACCTTGGAATAAATAAGTCTTGTATGTTAATTGACTGATCTTAATTAGTCACTGCGGAATTAAACCCGACCGAAATATGAATCTAATCACATTTTGTTATAAACCAATCATAATGAATGTTGAACTATTTTCGTATCCCGCTGCTTAGTCATTAACAAGTTATATTAATTAATCCATAATTGTAAAATTTTTGACAAAACTTAGTTTATTGAAGTCTTTTACACGTTTATTATTTATAAAGATGTTAATGCTTCACACTTGTGTTTTATTTTTGTATAATTTCGCTGTTAATTAATAGTCCTTAAGTATTAAGTTATCAAGGCACGTAGTATTTTACTTTTAAGTTTGTATAACTTTTGAAATGTTAATTTTTCGATAAAACTTGTGTTTAGTAAATTGTTTAATTTGTTTTATTTTTATTAGTTTTAATTTTTGTTACACTAAAGTAGGTGGGCGAGTTTGCATTTTTATAATTCACTTTTTGTTTTAATATTTTTTCGTTCGGCGCACGTGCGATAAACGTGTTGTGTATAAGAACCGCTTTTCAATTCGTTTTCGTACATTCGTTTAGTAAAACTCATGCAGTGAACATTCGTTTTGTAAAACTCATGCAGTCAACATTCGTTTAGTTACATTCGCTTAGTTAGTTTCGTTACTTGACTTCATTCGTAACCAGAAAAATTATCTCATTTTCATCAACCAACCCACAGTACTGAATTGTAATTTTGTTAAAAAATCAATACACAATATAGAAGAATAAATATTTATTTAAAGTAAAACAAGTTGTTGTGAATCAGCGTTTCAAGAATTCCAGAGAAATTTATACATAAAAAATGGTCCTTCGAGCCGGATGTTGAGAAAAAATCCAATAGTTTCGTCGCAAAGAAAATCATCATTAGAAAAATAAAATTGTTCGTCGTCAAAACCACGTTGTCCATCTTGAAATGGCGGTCCCAAGCCGATGTTTGTAGAAGACGAAGTCACATTCGTAGTCAATCCCGAAGAAGATCCTTCAAATGGTCTACGCGAAGGTTTGGGACGTCCCATCTGCGAACTGCGCCGCCCTCAGAAACCCTCATCGCCTCCAGAGTCCCTCATGGTAAATTTCCAGTCCGGAAGTCACGAGCCGGAAACGCCTCCATCTTCGAAAACGAGTAAGATCCTTTCTGTCACTTTTTCCTTTCGTTTCGATGTGAACGAGATTCTTTTCGCTAAATATGAGTCAATGAGTGAATGTTTAGTCAAAAAGCGAGGCGTTGTCAAGGGGAAATTAACTAATTTCGCCAAATTTGTTGCGAGATTCGACGCGGCGGTTCGTGAAAATAGCGTTAATAATGAGTTGTCGATAGAATTAGAGCAACGATACGATCGCGCGCTTGCTTTAATTAATGAGTTTGAGGGTGTACAAGAAGAGATAGAGTTATTGAGCGTTGATGGTGAAGCGCAATCATCAGAACGGGAAGCGTTCGAGTCGTCATTTTACTCGTCGACGGCTAAAGCGAAGCGCATGCTTACGACCAAGTCTATCTGTGCTGATTCGTCTTTTATCGTCGGGCCTGCGCCGGAACAGAATGTTCGGTTACCGGTAATTGACTTGCCGAGATTTAACGGAGATCATAAATCGTGGCTCGAGTTTCGGGACATTTTTGAATCTCTAATTAATAGTAACAACGCGATTAACGGCATTCAAAAATTCCACTATTTGGTTTCTGCCTTAGTTGGAGAAGCTCGTCAAGTAATCTCGAGCCTAGAAATAACAAATGCAAATTATGACGTTGCTTGGGAATTAGTACGTGCTAGATATGACAATCCGCGAGTCCTCGTGCAAAATCATATTAGGGCTTTATTCGAATGTGAAAAAATTATTCTGGATAATTCGCAATCTATAAGATCCTTTATTGATAACATTCGGAAGCATATACGGGCTCTTACGTCATTGAATCAGCCAACCGATAATTGGGACGCATTAGTGATTTATCTCGCGACAACTAAAATGGATCCCGGCTCAAACCGCGAGTGGGAGCAACATAAGGTATCAATTGATAAACCTAAATTGGAAGATTTTTTAAAGATCTTAAAAGAGCGCGCGGACCTATTTGAGACTTTAGATCAGGGAACAAATCAACGGGTTAAGGTTAATCGTTCGAAAGCCGTTTTAGTTGCGAATCAATCGAATTTAAAACATTGCGTAGTATACAAGGGCGATCATTATATTCAGGAGTGTACAACATTCTTGAATCTTACCGTACAAGCCCGCCTGGAACAGGTCAAACGATCTAAACTTTGCATTAATTGTCTGCGATCCGGGTATTTTCTTAAAGATTGTCGCTCCAGTTCATGTAAAAGGTGTAGAGCTCGGCATCACACTCTATTACACTTTGATAATAGCCGCCCAAATCCTCAAACCCAATCACACTCAGTCACTCAAACACAAAACATCAATCTCTCATCGCAAGCACCCACACATTCAAACGTCTTTTTATCCACAGTCCTCGTACATGCATACAATAAACATAATAAAAAACATTCACTTCGTGCACTCTTAGATCCGGGCAGCCAAAGCAGTTTTATTACAGAAGAAACTCGAAAACGGTTCCTATTAACTGGAAAAAGAGAAAATATTAATATAACTGGTATAAACAAATCGCAATCTATGATTACAGATTCGTGTACTTTGAAAATTCACTCTCCTTGTTCAGATTTTTCGTTGAAAATTAATTGTTTAGTAATAGACGCAATCGCGAACGACTTGCCAAACTTTTATGTAAAGCCAGAAACCCTTGATATTCCGTCGCACTTAAAATTAGCAAATCCTTCATTTAATATACAGGGCAAGGTTGATATGTTGATAGGCGCGGATTATTTCTGGCAATTGCTGTGTATCGGGCAAATAAAGCTAACCGGTGGGCCTATTATGCAAAAAACTCAATTAGGTAGGGTCATTTCAGGACCGGTAATGACAAGCGCGACTTATTAGTCACGTTCGGTTTTATTTAGCACATTGGAGAGAGATCAATTAAACGATCAACTAGAAAGATTTTGGCAAATAGAGTCAATTAAAGAATCGCCGCTGCAATCGGCCGCGAACACGCGATGTGAGGAACATTTTCGGGAAACTACTCGGCGCAATATCGATGGAAAATTTATAGTTAAAATTCCCTTTAATGATAGTGTGGAAAAATTAGGAAATTCTTATGCGAACGCTGAGAAGCGCCTTTTTAGTATGGAAAGAAAATTTAGAAAATTTCCAGAGTTTGCAAGCCAGTATAAGAATTTTATGAGAGTACCGCGAGCTCGGACACATGCGCAAATTGCAAGATAATGAGATAACGAACCCATCTTGTTACTTACCGCATCACGGAGTTATTAACGAGAATAGTTTGACCACGAGACTCCGTGTAGTTTTTGATGCTTCGTGCCCTACGTCTACAGCAGTGTTTCCCAACGTGGAGCGTAGGCCCCACAGGGGGGCAATTTGATTGTTAAGGGGGGCAATTTCGGTTTTTGAAGATGTGTTTAAAAAATTTTCTTAGTCCGTTTCGTAAAAAATTGGCTATTGATTTCTTCCTAAAAGGCATCAGAAAAGATTGTTATATGAAGAATCCCATAAAAAATTATTACTTTAAAACCGTGTGACCTATTTTTTTTGGGCGCATGAATGTGTTTTTAGGTAGATTTTATGTTTCAACTTTTTATTGTTTTCATATGGTGGGGCATCGCGGAACCTTAGGGGGGACATACCAATATTACAAAACCTAACATGGGGCATGGCAGAAAAAAGGTTGGGAAACACTGGTCTACAGGGTATTCATTAAACAATTTGCAGCTGGTTGGACCCACCATTCAACCAGATCTTGTTAGTGCGCTCATTAGATATCGAAAATATAGGTTTGTCGTAGCCGCTGATATAAAAAAATGCATCGCTCGTGTTTAGTAGATCCAGCTCAAACGCGATTTCAAAGAATTTTGTGGCGCGATTCGGAAAGTGAACCGGTAGACACGTGCGAACTGCTAACAGACTTTTAAATAATACTACAGAAGATGATAGATTTCCGTTGTCAAATATTACGAATATATTACACTCGTTAGCCATGTATTATTCTTATTAAATTTCACTAACGTTGTTTGATACTGTCCGACATTTTTATACATGTGCTATTCGTAATTCCGTTTTAATTGTTCGATTACAAATTTTAAAGTGTACAAATGTACTTCGGAGCTATTTCATATCATTGTTAACTTATTTTAAACTGCCTGATGATGGCTGAGTAGCCGAAACCGGTAGCAATAATATAATAAAGACCAGTAAAAGTATAAAACAAGCATTTTCATTATTTATTATTATTCTTATATTGGTGTGTTAGGTTTTGTAAAAGTAAAACAGCATAATCCCACATAACTAATTCTATGTTATTCACCCACGTATTAACTTACAATATATTACGTATTTTGACCTTGCTGTTGCGAAGGTAATTAAGTAATGTTCTGCTTCGGCATTGCACTTGTTGGCTTTTACAACAAATTCATTCACTTCAACGATTGCAATACGACGTTTAAAATATTTTTCTTCTAAACTATTTGCACAGAAAAAACGAAACTTTGTTGGTTTATAAAGTGCAAGATTGATATAAACGTACATTCTATTTTTCTCCTCTATATCCAGTTTTTAACGTTGTAAATTTGTAGGCTGTAGACATAATCTAAAAAATAAATTATTACGCTTTAAATTAAAATAAAAATACTATCTAATCACGTTGCTAAAAGTGATTAAATGAAAATTTCCCAAAATTCCACATTCAAACAGAAGAGGTTTTTGAGCTCTTTGTATCATAAAGCAAATATCTTTCCTCAACTTAGGATCAGCTTTATACCATTTTATATCATATACAACGTCAACAATCGATAAACTCTAAAAAACAATTTCTACAATCTTCAAAATTTTATAATTAATTAGTTACTACTTTATCTTGAATTCTTTGTCCCGTTAAACATAATACATAAACTCCAAACACCCAACCGCATAAATTAAAAGAAGATATTACAGTAAATCCCTAAAAATACAAATTAAAAATATATTGAACCAAACAAAAATATTTTTAATAAACCGAAAGACATGCTATTAAAGTTGAACCAATACAAATACTGTAATTAACCAAAGCTGGATAAGTTACAGTTGTAAAACAATCATTAGTCATTTTAACCAATCTAAAACAAATTTTATTAAGAAAACCTTATAAAAAATCAACGATTAAAATTACTCAATGATATGTAAATGGAAAATTATACATTCTCTAAACTTTTTCCGATAGTCTTGTGATTCCTCTTCAAAAACATTTCTTAACATGATTTTTAATCGATCAATTCTTAAAATAATATATTCAAAAGCACCCATCGTAGAGGGAACTACAGTTATTCCACCGGCACAAGCAAAACTAAGTGAGTAAATTTCGATTAAAACGTGAATTAAGTATAAAGAACCTTCTTTAACATCGTAAGGATACCAAACTTTGCTACCGAAACCACAGAGTACAGTTTGATTTGTTAATTCAACCTTTTCTAAACAGTTTTCATACTCATAAACAGGCGTTAAACTAACAATAAAAGCTGCTGAAATACAATAAGCGATCATTACAAAAGCCGAAATGTTTATTATGTAAGAAATCTTCTTAATATCTTCTATATTTTCGTTTTTATTAAAATTTTCAAGTGCTTTAAAAAGCTCTTTTAGTTTATTTCGTTGGTAAAATAACGCAAAACAATTAAATACCAAGTTAAAACAACCTGAAGTTAAAAATAAAGCTTCCAGCTTATCATTAAGTGGAACAGAAGAATCTAAAATATTTTTCGTTTTATACTGATATTACTTTTAAGGAAAATATTTTAAAACCTGGAATAACTGAGATTAAATACGAACCAATTCCAATACAATGATAAATGTAAACAGTTAAACTAATCCTCATTTTTAATATGTAAGTTTTTTCTGATCGATTTGGTACCCATAAACCACAAAAACTTAAACATGTGTATAATAATTTTAAATGCGACATGTTTTCATACGAAAAGGTGGTTTGGTTTTTAGTTTTCGCCCTGATTTTCCATCCTATTTATAAAATAAACTCCAGATCGATACGAAATGTGACCCAACGTAGCTTTGTAGTTTAGGAAATTAAAATTTCTGGATTACAGACTAAAACATTATCGGGTTCTTGGAAAGAGAAAATCCACAAATTAATAATTGAACTTCAAATTTTCAAATCCATTTTTTTAGTCATTTATAATGTCATTTTTATTCATGTTAGCTTAGCCGTGCAAACATCCTATCGAAATATGACGCATACCGTTGTAAAGAGCAGAAAATTTTCTATAGAATAGATGTTGTCCTAGAGTTTTCTCCCTATCAAATAACGAAATTAACAAAGGAAAACGAGTTGTCGACTGTCACAGGTAAGGTTCTATTTAAGCGCGTTTTTTTGCAGACGGCGAAAGATATTCGCGGATGAAAACTCGGATTAAGATAGTCCTAGGTTGTCTCTTTCAGAATCTATAGCCCATTTGTTTAATGTTCCGCTAATAACCGCTGCACAGGGCCTTAAAGTCCGGCCATTTTAAGGTGTTGTAGGTGAGGCGACGCCTATCATATTTTTTTTATCGTTAGTGTTAACATTTCGGCGGACGAAAACCCGGTTTTATATACAGGTATCCCACCGAAGTGGACTAGTCGAAATATCTCGGGAACTACAAGTTCAATAAATATGAAATTTTATACACAGATTTAGTACATTGTAAACTACAATCAGAAAATATTTTCAGTCATCCATGACTTTCGGTTATGCCGGAAGTGGTTAAGGAATTATTATTTTCGAACTCAATATTTATTATTTGTTAGGTTGGTTAATTTGAAGATAATTTTACTTGAAATATTTTGCTCTATCATTTGTAATTTTCGAGAAAAAAATTATTTTTCATAATTATTTACGTTTGATTTGGGTAAGAAAATAAGTTAGCCATGAAAAAATGGCATCAATTATTTTTAAATTAGTCAACCTAACAGAAAATAAATATTATGTTCAAATAAAATAATTCCTTAACGTCTTCTGATATAACCGGAAGTCATGGATGATTAAAAATATCTTCAAAATGTAGCTTAGTATGTACTAAATCTATGTATAACATTTCAAAGTCATCGGATTTGTATTTTCCGAGATATTTCGACCAGTCCACTTCGGTGGGACTCCCTGTAGAGAAAGGATCAAGCTTTCCCATGGTGTGCTTAGATTTTCGCTATTTTTATTATTAGCAAAGATATCGTGAGATAAAGTAGATAAGGATATACATGTTAAAGTTTGTTGCTGTGAGGTTTGTTTGTAACAAATCGCTTTGTATAAATTTTTAATTGAATCAGCTTTTTAAAAGGAAGCGCGAGGATCGCGCTTGAGCAAATAAAATACAATAGACATAATAGATTCTGCCTGCGAAGAGTGAGTTTGTCAAAATCAAGGTCCCGTCTAGGTTAAAAAAAGGAAAGTGTTGGAGTGTGCCAATCCTATTCGTCGCCCGAAGCCCAGTAAATGTAAGTAAATTTTTAATTAATCTTTTTTAACCATTTCTATTATTATTATTTTTTTTTCAATACATATTTTTGTATAAATTCTTTTTGAGTTTTATTAAAAATCTAAATTTACACCTTAACTTCTTCGAATCAGGGCTACGTAACTCCACGTTTACTCCTAAATTTTACGACCTTTAATAACAAAATTACAAAAAGACCAGCGACAAATTTACACTGCGAAATAACATGTTGTTATCTTCACGCGAGACTACGTAAAGTATTTTGAACGCGATCGCAAACCGTACACATTCCAAATACACTAAAAAATTCGGTTCGTTTAGTGTACTTCGTAATTCATTTACTTACATTAAAATTAATGCAACACAATAGACGGATTTGATTTTAAACGATATAGACCTATTATTATTTATTAACATAACTGTTTATTCAACTTAACATTAGCGATTTATTAATTAATTATTCTCAATTATTGTAAGTTCACTAAAACGTACCGTAACTTCTAGTGTATTTGGAATGTGTACGGTTTGCGATCGCGTTCAAAATACTCTACGTAGTGATAGCGTACGTGATTCCGAACGTTATCGTTGTGTTTGCGAATGTGTACACAAACACTACAGACGTAGCGAATGTGATCGCGAAGATGTACGGAACCTGTAGTGTACGGTTTTTTTTTCGTTTCCTGATATAAAGACTTGACACGTAATACCAGCGTATATATATGATATAGTATGGACCCTCTTCGTTGGCACCTATGATGTAGTTGATGCGATTTTTAAGGCAAAATGGAGGGGTTTCAGTTGTAACTTCTACAATACGTCAACACATGGCATTAGGAGAAATGTCATTTCTAAAATATAAATTTTGGTTAAATGGTTAAAAAACGTATTTGATACCCGCGGAGGGATTAGTTTGTGGGTAAAAACCGGTTTTATAACTTTTCCAACCAATACGGTACCAAAACTCGGTTGAAAAAGTTGGAAAATTATACGTCAACAGATGGCACTAAGAGAAATGTTATTTCTAAAATATAAATTTGTAATGTGTAGTGCCTATAAAATTTATTTTTATCAAGACATCGTTTTTTAAGGGATCATTATAATTTATGAAACTTAAAATGTAAGAAACAAAACACCTACTGTGCTGCCACAGCGGAGAACTGTGGAAGTTACAACTCATTTTCGCACATGCGTACGTAAAAATTGAGCGTCAAAATAAAACGAAGTGTCCATACTATATCATATATATGTACGCTGGGAATACTAAAAATCTTGTGGTGCTTACAGCGCCTCTAGCGTCGCGTGCGGAACTATTAAACAGAAACACGCAAAGCTGGCGGATTTAACTCATTTCAAAATTACACTTTACCGCTTTGTGATCAAATGAATAAAATAAAAGAATTGTAAAATATAAAAATACAGGCTGTCCCCGAAATGCGGGTACAACGTAAGACCACAGATTCCTTGGCTCAAAATAGGTCGATTTAACCCTCCGGTGGGCGCGCCGGAGCCGTATATGCCGTATTGAGCCGTATATACGGCTCAATATGTGGCTATTTGCCGTAGGCGCGCCCACCGGAGGGTTAAGTTAACTTATCTATATCCAAAGTTGCTTCGTTTCGCCGCTAGATGGCTTTAAATATAATATTTTCCGTGAGTTTTTCTAAAATTACTCGAAAAATTTTAATTAGATTTTATTCATGTTTTGACCATGTCTTTATATCTGCTGACTACAGCTTTCTGTGGAATAAATTCGAATTTCGCAACATACAGAGTGTATGTTGTATTAGAAATGAAATTCGGGTATAAATGAAACAGTAACAACCTATTTACAAACCTTAGTAAACTGAAAATTCGTTAACAAAGTAGGAAGGGGGAAAATGATTTTTATTCTCCCTAAGCAACGGAGAAAAGATATTGTTGCCGAAAATTCTCTCTAAGCGACGAGGAAAGAGATTGTTGCCGGAAACTCACCCCAAGCAACGAAGAAAAGAGATTGTTCATTAATTAAGTTCTACAAAATAACGGCAAAGTCTCTACTAACAAATCGAGTCTACTTACAAACAGCATAACGGCTTTCACAAAACTAAGAATCTCATATGCAAAATTTTGGGGCTTGTATAGGCGATTGGACCGAGAACTTGATTTGATAATATGAGAGATACCCCTTCTACAGCAAAAATTTAATAAAAATTGACAATAACTGGAATTACAACATATTCTAATTATTCTAGCGACTTCAGACTTGCTGAAAGCGAATTCTAGATATAACTTTACTCAATGATGGTTTTTGAATTGTCAAAACCTGTTTATTAACGGGTAATTAATTATTAATAACAAGTAATTGAAATTTTACATAGTTTATCATTTAGTCTTGACCAAGATAGGAACATTTTTAAGTTACAAATTTTGCCGGAAAATTAATATTTCAAAAGTTGTACAGTCTTAAAGGTAAAATGCCACGGGTATTAACAAATTAACGATGAACGTCTATTAATTAACAGTGAAAATAAACAAATGTAAAACACAAGTACGCAGCACTAATATTCTCATAAGTAGTAAACGTTTAACCACTTCGGTACGAGCGTTGACTATAGTCGACGGCCACAGATGACCGCACACAGCCGAGCATCGACTATAGTCGACGGTACCAGCGTACGGGCGATGAATACCGGTTGTGGGCAACGTTTCGCGGCCGATAGGCGCCGTACCGAAGTGGTTAAAAGTGCGGATAACCTAAATGAATTAAGTCTTCTGAATATTTGATAATTACAGATTAATTAATATAACTTAAAAATAATATATATCTTAATATTAAAAATAAAACATATATCTTTGAAACATAATGCCAACGATATATTAATTAATATAAACTAGATAACGTCTTGTATATTCCAAAGGTTAACACAACACCTTTGGTCGGTTGGCGAATTAATTGTAAGACGCTGATACTAGAATACAATCGAAGATAGGTTGATGATAGGTTTGTAGTACCTAGGCTTGTAGGTACTTGTAGATTGAAAACAGCTTTTGTTACAGAAATAGAACCAAAGATTAAAGCTAGTGGAACAGAAATGTTTACAATGTCGACAAAAGTGGATTTAATTTGGAACTGCATACTGGAAGAACTTTAACTATTCAAGGGGTTTAAACAGTTCCAAATTAATGTCATCAATCACACATAGATATACTATTCTTCTTGCTGTGTTGGCGTCTGGAAAACTTTTAAAGAAACCGTTTATTGTTTTAAAGGAGCAAGGTGGGATATTTGGGCCAAAGGTATAAGAAACAGTGTTTTAATTTTCGAATGTTCACGTGGCCCCTTCACCGTCTGAAAAGTTAACGTCCACATTGTTTAAAGAATGGTATCAAATGTTTCTCTTGAACATACGGGTTCCAAAAGCATTTTTATTAGATTTGCAGATTGATCATTGCCCGTCATCTCTTTTACAAGCAGTTCCATCAACTAAACGCGTGGAAATATTCACTACACCTAAAAAGACTATAGGCATTTTACAGCCTTTAGACGTGTACGGATTTCGTATCTGGAGAAATTTCGTAAGAAGGTGTTCAGATATGGTAGTACTGTATACTTATGATGTAACGTTATGCACGTAACAATATAATTAAACTGCAAAATTTGGACCATAATCAACTTTCTGCTTCAATATATCACAAAATATTTTCATATGCGTGGTATAAAAGTGGTTATATACCAGACAAACCTGACAAGGTTGAAAATCCTGGTGACTACGCGTGCCAAAATCAGGATCTTATTCAATTACCTCGTTGTTATAAATGTAGAATATACGCCATAATACGGTGTTCTTGGTGTGAATAGTATTTGTTTTCACCATTTTTACGAAGAATTCCATTTCCATGAGATGGAGTAATAATTGATTAAAGTAAGTCATAAAGGTAGTTTGCAGATAAGGTAATATCGTTAGTATCGTAACCATAGTATAGTAATTTTATATCATCAATCAGCTTTCGATTGTACTCTAATATCAGTATCTTACAATTAATTCGCCAACCGCCCAAACGTGTTGTGGTAAGCTTAGGAATACATAAGGCGTTAGATAGTTTGTATTAATTAAGGTATCTATGTATTATATATATATATAGTTATAAATAATTAAAATATTTATAATAAATTATACAAACTACCTTACACCCAAATTTAAATCGATCCAATTTACACGACTTTAAACAACCGAGAATGCATGTCAGGAAATAGCTAACTTTTATAATTGTGGATTCGATTTTCAATACAAAAAGTTGTTAATTCTACTTTTAAATAATGGATTAAACTCAACAAACTGCGTACAGTACAATCCCTTTGACATAAACGGCTTAATATCCATAAATAAACGAATTTGTTTATAACAATTATTTATAATAACTATTAAATTAACTTTTATGGCCGAGGTTGAGAAGGAAACGCATTTCGAAGCAATTAATATTCTATACATTTTTCAATGTTGTTTATACTTTTGCAGATACGAATTTCTTTTATGTGTGATTTTTTTATCACAAAGGGGTTAAATTCACCCTCCTACGATATTTGAAAAAAAATGAAACAGGACATGTTGATACTGTAAGTATCTAGTATTAGCCAAAAACTGGGATAGATAAGCATCTTCCGTACGTAAATTATCGAATTTATTTATAACAATTGTGTATAATAATTTTTAAATTGAAATTTCTAACAGGCGTTAGAAAGAGGACCTAAGTGGAGACATTTTTTATCTGAAATTTTTTTTGATGTCATGAATCGTTTAGGAGAAGAAAATAGTTTCCAAAAACTGTTCAATTTTCAGGGGTCGTTTTCTCTCCTTCAAACTGTTTTTGGGCAGAAACAGAAAGTATTTTTTTACTATGTTCGGTATGTTCCCTTGTAAGTTTCAACCAAAATCTTCACAAAATTTCAAGTCTCCACAACAGTTAGTTTCTTAGATATGAATTTTTAAAAACAGACAAGTTTTAAATGATATGTTAATTAAGTTAGATTAGAGTTTCATTTTCGTAGAAATAACCAAAAGTTTTAGAAAATTCATTTTTGCTAAAAATAAATACTTTCTTAGATATAAATTTTAAAAGAATGACTGGTTATAACTTATAAACTTTCAACAAATCTTTTCACAATTCTCAAAAATAAACATTGGGTGATTTTGTAAAGTTCATCTTTACTTTGATATTTTTAGGATAGGTAAAAGTGTGCAGATTTATAAAAAAATTCAAAGTATTGTTGGTCCAGCACATAAATTTTTGTGTGCTACATTAAACTTTACACCTTAAATTTCTTTTTCGAAGAATCTTGTATTAATTTCTCAAAATAAGCTCTAAGTGATTTTTAAATCTCCCACTACGACAATCTTAATAGGTTTTCTATTAATCGTTCACTCTGTAACTTGCCGAAGGAAAGCTAGGTATGAAAAAGAAGTTTTAATCACCTGAAATACAAGTAATTAAACATTTAAAGCCTCAAAATAGAACTTCAACGTTGATTTACAAAAACAAACGTCGTTAAAGTCATCGGAAAAAATTTCCAAGCCGTCATTACGGTTGGTTTTGAAAGTTTTATTTGAATTATATTCAAGGTCCTTTGAGTATCTTTGTCGCAGAGGTACCAAGGGATGTTGTAAAGTGAATTTAAAAGCGTTTCGGACTAAAAGAAATGTTTTGTTTGGATAAATTTGAAATAAGTTGTATTGAAGAGAAAACTTACCTCTGAATTTAATTTTTGACCCATAAAAGTTGAACAAAAAATTTGTACGTGATGTATAATGATGTATTCGATCAATGATATACTAATCGAACTGTTTGGTTTCTGGAATTAAAATTAGTTTAAAGTTTTAATTGAAAAAATATCGTTAATGTTATTAAATACCGAAATAACCAGCGAATACATTATGAAAATCCCATAAGAAATGCTCAATAACATGTTCGGTAGAAGTAACAATGAAAAGAAATCTTGAGTTTCGTCACAAACCTTTAACATAGCTTGATGGTAATTTATCCAACGATTCAAACCTTGATTTAAATCAACTTTAAATTTTTTTGAATGGATTATTTCAGACATTTTTTCATCAATGTAAGTTTTTCGAAATAAATCGCTCTGAAACGCTTTGATGGTGTTTGTTGGAATTTTTTGGTTTAATAAAGTTGTAAACATGATATTTTCTAATTCAAACCCTAAAAGTTACCAAGATAAAACCGATTTTCGAAATTTAAGTTTACTTTGGTATTTTTAGGTTAGAGGAAAAGGTAGAAGTTGAGAAAAAAATTTTCTTCAAATTGTTATAACCTAACAAAAATTTTTATGGATAACATCTAAGAAAATTTTCTTAGATATAACATATTAAGAAATCGTTTCATTATAGATAAAATGCTAAGTCTGGGCGATTTTTTTAGATTTGATATTTCTAGGTTTGATGAAAATTGTAGGGATAAAAAAAACTTATCAAAAACTTTTTTATAACCTAACCTACAATTGTTTCTATATTGTATTAACGTAAATATTCATGCCTGTAACATTCCCAAAAATATTTTCTTAAATTGCAATAATAGAACCTGGACGATTTCTAAAATTTCAACTCGAACGTTATTGTAGAGCTTTAAGAAAACATTTTCTGTATGAGCATAAACTTTTATATATCATCTTAAAGCAAATATTGCAGTCTATAAATTTCCTAAAAATCTGTTTTCGATTCCGGGAAATAAACTCTAATTGATTTTTCTAATTTCAGATTTTTGCGTTTTTTAGATTGAATGAATATGCACAGCTAAAGACAAAAGTGTTTTTTCGAAATTTTTATAAACCAACTATGTATCATCTTTTATATGTGGTCTTAAAACATATATTATTATTCATAAATTTCTAAAAAAAATCTTTTAAAAATGATTTTTAAAACTTTAAATTAAACAAACGATCTTAACTTTCACCAAAACTTAAAACCGACCTAAAAATTCAAACTGAGACGTTATCATAAAAACTGTACAGACAAAAAACATATCAGAACTGCCATAAGAGAATCCCATAAAGTACTGAGTTAAGACTTGTGTGAAATATGTCATTTCATATCGAGGAGAAGTTTTCCAATCGTATGGATAATATAAAGGTAATGGTAAAACCCTAGAAAGTTCTTTAAATAACATTATGATTATTTTTACTTATTGTTAATTTACCTTCCGGTTTTATAAATAAAAAATAATGGCAATAAAGCCATAAATTGGCCGGTAAAAAAGACGCTAAACGACCAAATTAACACTAAGATTTGATTAAATTTATCGTAACCTTGAATATTTTTTTCCTCAAATCCAGTTTCAGTTTGCCTTTTAAATGTTTCGTTTATTAAATCAACCAACTTTTTAAGTTTATCTTCACGTAAATAAAAGTAATTAATTCTTATTATTGATGAGAAAAAAATTACTGAAAAATTAATGATAGTTGTTCGAAAAACTATAAACATTTTTTTAATGTTCTAATTTTACCTGAATTCATAACTTCAATTGCTATTTTATCAATCCCTTTGTCTTGCTTATAAATAATATTTAATAAGCTCAAAGTAATTCCGGATATAAATCCAAGATTACAAATAAACCTCCAACAGTTCCATAAAATCTTTTTAAATAAAGTTGATTTCGGGTTAATTTTATACATGGACATTGTCCATGACATTATTATGTTGTATCTTAAATAGTGGGCCATTTTAAACTAAAGTATTGTGGTTCAAATTGGGTTTATATAGTCGTTTATAAAAGTAGGACGAATAATTAACTATTTGATTAATTACTTAATATCTTTGAATAGTTTTAATTATAGGTCTTCAAGTTCTCGATGTAACTAGTAAATTGGGATTTATTTTTTGAGGTTTTAGTTTGGAAGTTGGTAAAGTTTTGTATAAAGTTACTGGTTATGATCCATCGTTAAAGTTAAACTTGAAATTAAAAAAAAAGGCTTTAACAATTAAAAAATCCTAAACGTCTGCATAAAATGTCGAAATTGAAATTTAAAAAAATCGGCCAGGTTCTATTTTTAGGATTTAAGAAAAGGTGTTTTGGAGTTTTATCGATTAGAATACTTACGTTAATATAATAAACATATAAAAAATGTTAGGTTAGATGTTGACTTATGGCTTTTAATGTAGGCTTTGTAAAAAAAGTTTCCTTTTATTTTTAATTACTGACTTTCTTTATTTATCAATGTACATTCTTCATTCAGAAGAATAATTTCTTTTTAGAACCCCTTGATACCTTTGTCCGACACAAACTAAGGGTTTTTTTTATTCATTCACTCACGATTACAGAGACTTTGAAAGTCCCGTCGGAAAATTCACAAGGGTCGACTTAAGCATTTACAGCTGGGTAATAATAATTATTAATGTAAACAGTCTTGTTTTAAACGCTTTTAGGTCATCAAGATGTCGTTCAGTTGTTTCACGGTTCTTAGAAATCGAAGGGAAGACGAACAATTTTAATAACTTAATAACATTTAATTCAAACAATTGTTAAAAAATTATAGAAGAGAATTTTAGACTTTTGAAGAATTATTAATTAAATGAAATGTGTTAGTTTTAACTATCTGAAGATTTTAAATGAAGAGTTAATGTTAGAAAAATTTTATTTCAATTTGGTTAGTATTACATTAATCACAAAATAGACTTAAAAGTATACTTAAAGTGTTTTTAGGATATTAATATGTTTTAAATTTTTTAGGATATTAAAAGTTAAAATATTTTCAGTTAACGTATAAAAATTTGAACATTTATATGTTAAGTTATAAAAATTTAAATTAACAATTCTTTTTTAAACCTCTACAAAATACGTCGCGGTTAAAATTTAAAGAATCGTCCACACCGACTTTTTTAGATTGTACCTTTTTAAGTTCAAATTGGGACTAGTCAAAATGAAGTTGAAACTCAATCAATTTCAATTTAAGACCAAGTGGCATATATGTATTCTTTACATTATCTGTCACCAATACCACAGTTTCTTTGTATATGCGGTTGGCATTGCGAAGGGACGTGTGAGACCAATCTAAATCTTTTTATTTCACAAACGATGAAAAGTTGAAGGGAAAGGATCATGAAATTCAAAACGCTACTTTTAATAGAACATGAAGCCAACGTCCTCGCAATGGTCAACGTATATATGAAGAATATGTGATGTTGGTGATGCTGCATATCGCGATTTAATTGAGGTCTCCAAAGAAGTAATATGGACAGTTTTTAAAACTGGAGTAAAGAGAGGTTTGGCTGGCGAGATTCACACAATTTTAAAGAACAAAATGCGGTGTTTGGAAAATATTATTAACTATAATATCCCATCCATCACCATCGCTACATGTGCGAAATTTACAGCGCGTATACAAAGGTATATGTCATTGCCTCTTAACCGTTAGACTGCCACAGCGCTCCTCGTATCACAAAAACTAGGAATTAAGGAGGAGCTAAGGAGAAGAAGGAGATCGTTGCCTTCACGAAAAAACACATTTTCATTAAACACAAAATAATTTTTATTATTAGTTAACAATCGAAAAATGAGTATATTCCTAGCAATTGAGATAGTTCGAATTTTTTACTATCACCTCGTGGCAATCCCGTTAAGATGCGACCAGCGGTTTTCGAGATTGACTATTTCGGAAATTGATTTTTTGGCGAAAATGGACGGAATTTTTCAAAAAAGAAAAAAATACCACGTTATAGTAAACAGATGAGGCTACATCCTACAAAAGGCCCGAATTTTTTTCTTCAGCGGTTTTCGAGAAAAAAATTCCCAAAGTCTGCGCTCCTCGCGGACCGGTCAAAAAACTGGTCCTTTTTTCATTTAACTCGCGATATTTCCTAAACCGCGGGACCTACGATTTTCAATCTATGATATGTTATGCAGAAATGATCACCGATTATGACAATCTTTACCCCGATTTTTTTCGACGACAACTTTCGGAATACGAGCATGCGAAAGTTTAATAAAGAAGCATATTGAAACGTGGTGCGCTGTGGCAGTCTAACGGTTAATATGAAAAATGTTACATCCTAATCTTAAACTTTATATTAAAATTTGGTGTTTATTTTAAAAACTAAATAGCAAAATAGTTTACTGGTATTAAATAACTACCAAAACTTGCATAGTTTATATATAAATATAACATTTCCAATTTAAATTTAAATTTCCTTAAACCCGAATTTAAATCGATCCAGTCTAAAGGAGTTTAAAAAACTGAGGATTCTAATTTTACATAATGAATTAAATTTAACAAACTGCTTATAGTACAAACCATTTAACACAAACCGACAAACGTATCGATCATCCATAAATAATCTAATTTGTTTATAACAATTATTTGTAGTAATTATTGAATTAACTTTTATAACCGGGGTTGGAAAGATAACGTATTTAGAAGCAATTAATGTCCTAAACACTTTTCAATGATATTTATACTTTTAGAGATTTTTTATAGGCGATTTTTTGATAACAAAGTGGTTGGATTCACCCTCTTACGATATTTAAACGAAAATAAAATGGAACATGTTGTTGATGTTGTACGTATCTAGTACTGGCCAAAAACTGGAATAAATAGGTATCTCCCCTACGTAAATAATCGAATTTGCTTATAGCAATTGTTTATAATAATTTATAATCTGAAATTTTTAACAGGGGTTAGAAAGAAAATTAACCTAAGTGGAGACAATTTTTATTTAAAACTTTTTTGATGTGAATCGTTTAAGAGAAAAAAATTATTTTCCAAAAACCACCCAATTTTCAGGGGTCGATTTCACACCGTCAAATCGTTTTTAGGCAGAAACGGAAAGAAGGGTTTTACTTAGGTTGGGACCCTATACATGTGTACCTATTTTGAAAAAAGAAACGGCGAGTTCGGGTTCGGTATATTCCCTTGTGAGACGGAACCCTACAATAAACATTAAAGGTAATAATATTGTAATTAAAATAGACTATAAGGAAGTAGAAATACACAAGCATGGAATTAAGTTATATAATCAATAGGAAAAGCTATTTTGAGAGAAATAGTTAACAATTAATTAATTAAGAGAAAAAAAGTAATAAAATAGTATTAAATGTAACAAAAAATATCTTTATTAGAGAAATAATTTTTTTTTAATTGCCATGGGAGGTGTAATAGAAAAATACTTGTCTCTTGTAACTTCGTAGAAGAAACAGTGCACAGGTAAGAAGCATAGGTAAGAAGAACAGTCCGTCTAGAGTCGACAAGCACTAGACGTCACACCATAAACAAAATATGCGGCTGTAACATGATGGGTATCCAGCACGTGATTAAGCATTAGATCGGGATTACGCTTATTCGTTTTTAATTACAAAGTTTATATAGGGGTGGGTGGGGCAAGAGGAAGTGGGGTTAGGTGGGGTACCCGGTTTATATTTGCAACAAAGCACTTTTATGAAAGGCTAGAAGTAATGAGAGCTTTTATTAGTTCCTCTTCATCTCGTCAATTGATAACCAATAATGTAGGAAGTCGCATTGCCATGGTGTCGAGCAAAATCCTATTGTGTCGAATTTTCTTATAATTTATGCATAATTTCATCTGGCGATAGTTATCAAACGATGCGGTGACTTCATACAAGTATTAGTTTTATGAAATTGGTAAGAAGTGAGTATTAAACATGAATACCTTTTTAAGTCCATTTGAAGTGTATAACTGTATTATTATTATTTTTTGCAAAAGCGCCCAATGACGCAAGATGGGGTACCCCGTCTTAACTTCTTCATTTAATGGAGAATGGGGTAAGACGGGTAAGTGACGTAAGATAGGGAACTGCGTCTAAGGATGAAAGCTGAAAGACTCAAAAAGGAAGAGAAAAAACCGAGTAAAATGTGAAAAATTTTATGATAAAACCCCAAAAACAAGAAAACAGAAAATTAATGTGCTTGTGTTAAATGATGATGTCGATGAGGCACTCTATGTTTGCGTATTGTGTGAATCTAATAAACACCCTTTAATAATGTTAATTTAGTTATATTTTATCTTGTTCCACGTATATTATATCTTGTTCCCCATCTTGCCCCACACGTGGGGCAAGATAGGGTGAAATGACTTCTTATGTTTAATCGTTGATTATGTGAAAATTTGTGAATTAGTATTCCGTTCTTCCCAAAAATCTTAAAGTTTAATCATCGAAGATTATATAAACTAAAAGTATTTTTCTCTATGAACGAAATTGTGGATTTTATTAACCTCGAAACCTTAAGTACCCCGTCTTGCCCCACTCTCCCATATAAAGAGCCGATTACGAAAAGATACACGTAGAGAACGCGTAAGAAATTCGTGGAGAAATATTAGAAAAAATATCTTTATGATGCAAAGAGAGTTTTAGTGCAGGGGTTACTAAATATACGAAATAAGTGGGGAAATATTTGGATATTTATTGTAAATTCTATACTTGTTACTTTGTATAAAAATCATTACTCGAATCCGATCAATAAAGTTTGAGCAATTTTTTTTATAATCTGACAAAAAAATGTTATGTTAGATTTGGTCAAAATTCTTCGATCTTTCATTTTTTTGTGACATAATAAATTTTACTTTTATGATAAAAAATAGAATTTTTAATTGTGGGATAAGTTTTAAAAAGAAAATTGATAAAATTTCATTAAATTCACAGGTACATAAGGAAACATTTCATAACAAAAACAAAAATTTCTTGTTTCTAGATATTTAATCCATCATTTGACAAAATAGCTTTATTTACTAGTATTACAAAAATAATTATTAATTAAACGTGAAAATCAACTTTTAATCTTAAAGAATAAGCTCGGTGTTATTCTTAAAGCTAAAAACTATTTTTCACTTTCATGGTAACAATTACAGCGAATTTTACCTTTTTTAAGGAAAATAGAATTCTTAGGCTTTATAAAACCCAAATTACTTAACATTTCCCTAAACATCCTTTTTCAAACAATCGCGCCATCCAAATTATGGCACAACCATAGTAAATAACAAATTGTTAATTATTTAAGCTTTATAAAACCGACCCTTACAATATTAAAAGAAAAATGTTTTGGGCTATAATAAAACATAATGATCGTTCCTTAATTGCCACAAATAAATGCTATGCGAGTTGTTAAATTAATAAGAACTGCTTCCTTTCAATCTAAACATTGGTGAAGTGTTGATCAGTTAGCCAAACAGCTTCCTATGAAGTTGCAACAGATATCTGTTTATCTAATTAGCAATGTATTTCCTAAAACAAGCTTTCCTATTTCTGTTAAAAGTGAAAACGTGACGATTGTGCGGGGTTTAATTTTCTAAAAGCACACAATTACAAAAAAGAACGGTTTGTCCAAATGCTTCCAACCTCGAATTCGTAAACGATAGGGTAAGTTTTGAATTGGAATTGTATTGAAAAATTGTACCATCTAACAAATATTCTCGTTTAGTACGGTATAAAAATATCGTTCAACCAGGAAACAGGGAAGAGCTGTGAGTTGAAGGCAACTACGGATATTGTTGGCTAATTATGGTTTCAAGCCATTAGAAATGTCAGGTAAGTGAATTAAATTTGTACTTTGACAGTTGTATGATTAAATCGACTCCTAATAATCTTTGGGTTTCCATTTTATTGGAAGACTTTCTGCTTAGAATTTCTTTTCTGTAGGAAAACCTACGCAGTAAAAATAAAGACTGTAGTGTTTTAAACTACACAATTATAAAATTTTTAAAGTTTAATAAACATGTTAATTAAGGTTGGCTATGATTTTTTTCTATAATATTAACGTTTTATTTACATTGTCGTCATAATTCAAGAACTTGTCGGTATTGGTCCCGTGAAACCCTCCATTTGAATGTTCCCACGAGAACACGATACCCTCAAAAATAACTGTATGAACTCTGTATTCTTCATTGTGTTCTTCTATAATGACGGTAATTACTTTTAGATTAATAATATTTTAAGAAATATTTTAATTTGTTTTACGTTTTATGTTTTTTGATTACCTGATTTTTATACAAATGTTATTTTAGCGATGACCTGAAGACGATCTTGTTTGATCAAAACTCGAGTAGTCGAGTTCTAAAAAATAAATATCTTCAGTCAAACCAAGTCTTTAATTTATTTTTGTATGAACTCCATTTATCTCTTATCAAACATATTTATGGTTAATATTGTAGCAAAATCGCATAAGTAATATGTCTTAAATTGGAGACCGATCAACATAATCAGTTATCGATATTTGTTGAAAATACGAAAAAAGTACCAAAAGAGGAACCGAATTAGCATAAAAAGAACTAGGAAAGCAGGGGAGCTTGGAGAGACATTTGTGGCGACACCGCTCAGAAAAGTACACTTGTAAGTAGACAACCGATATAAAAAGTTGTTACAAAAAACGTTGTAGTTAAATAATAAAATTTGTGTGCATAAAACCCATTCCGTTTGGCATCTGAACATCCCTGCTCCTCACAAATTTCATAATATCAAACATGTCATAAACAAACAATCCTACATTATTGTCAGCCATAAGCCTTCCGTTACACCAAGTCTGCTGCATGTTCTTTTTCTAGTCGTCCGACATTCTTCGCTCTGAAACAAATGTTTTGTGTTAATAGATTCGGGAAGGTGGAAATGGCACAAAAAAATTTTCAGTGAACGGTTTCGACTGTTACCGAAACAGTTCAGTGGACAATTTCGATTGTTGCCTACAAATAATAATTTCATTACCTGGAAATGTTTTAAAACGATTCAATTTCCTTTCTCTATTTTCCCGCCTCTTTATATCCAAAGACATAATCGTCCACATCATCTTTACTATCAAAACAAACATCAGAAACGTCAACATTTTCTTTAGATCCAGGCGAAACTTGCTTAAAGGTGTTTTTTCGCTTTTGATCTCGTACTTATGCGATTGCGATTAACTAAAAATGAATGGAACGTTAATATATCTACTGAAAACGAAGAATACAGGAATTGGGAATAATGAGTGCCTTCAAAGAATGGCAAGGTTGACATACAGTCGAATTATTTATGGAAATTTAAAAAAAAACGTTTTTATTATTTTAACTCCTATTTTTTACTATAAGAGTAAAAATTTGTTGTAATTATTTCAGCAGAATTTTTTGAAAAGTAGTAGCCTTAACGTAAACTAATAATTCTTTGATTGTGAATAACTTTAAAAAATCCTAACGTCTTTATTTATAAGAATATAAAATGATTCCTAATTTAAATTGAACTTAAGAGATTTTATTTTGGATCAATGATATTGCCAATCAATTTGTTATTATCATGGCTAAGAGAAACAATAGTTTTTTAAAGTGGATTAACGTTTGATTTTTACATTGTGGCTTCACAATTAGGTCTACTTTAAAAATCCATCTTATTTATAGAAATCAGAAATTAATTTTACGCTATAAAGTTTACAGATTCTACCTTTAATTATAAGAATAAAAAAATTATTTGTACTTTAAATTAAAATTAAAAGATTTTATTTTAGATCAATGAGAAAAGATTGTTGCTAAAAAAATAAATAGTTTTTTAAAGTGGATTAATGTTTCGTTTTAATATTGTAGTTTCACAATTAGATCTAGTTTAAAAATTTAAGAAAAAGTTTACAGATTCTACCTTTAATTACAAGGATAATGTTAGTTTTATTACTAAAAATTGTTCTATTTTTTTTTTTGCAAATGTGAACTTTGATCAAACCTAACATAACTTTTGAGATATAGTAACGGCTTTATTTATACGAATTAAGAAATGACCCTTTAAATTAAAGCTTAAAGATTCTGTTTCTATTATAAAAATATTATTGGTTGTAATTATTAAAATTTTATTTTTAATATTTTTAAAGAACGAGTTTTAATCGAACCTAACTTCACGACTTATTATTAGAATTAAGAAACGATTTTTACTTTAAATCAAACATCAAAGATTCTACTTTGCATTAATGTAATTAGATTTTTGTAATTCTTGACTAAAAATTGAAATCTTTTTTTAAGTTGGGTTAACCTTTAAAAGAAAAATGATCAACTTTAAACCATCGTGCGAAGTTTACTTATAGAGATTAAGACATCGTTTTTACGTTAGATAAAAACATAAAGAGCAAATCTCAAAAAAAAATAATAAAAACCTACTGAAAAACTGATGTTGAAAATCTAACAATTCTTTCGACAACCTTTCAAAAATTACCAAGACTTTATTTGCAAGAATCAAAAAAAGGTTTTAAATTAATTAAAGTTTAAAACTTCTGTTTTCTAAAGGAATTGTCAAATTTATTTAAACTACTCATACAAAATATCTACAAATTATCGTTTTATAATTGTCCCTTTCAAATATTAATCACACTATGTTTCATCAGCTATATTTTGCTGTTTTTTAGCATTGAAAAGGAAGTAGTACATTCTCACCAACATTTAATACGACAAAGAAGGGCCAAGGGAACTGTTTTGCACAACACCAACTTTATGTAACTCCGTTTGGACTTCCTAAAGTTATTCACACTACAAAGAGAAATATATAACATCACATGAAACACTATGAAAAGTAAGGTAACACTAACGGTGGAACTACCTTCGCTGTACAGCGAACAGGCAACACTGAACAACGGATCCCAATGAAGTCCCTTTTATAGCGTTCCGAAGACAGGTAATTTTACGCATACTCAAAACAACTTAGTAAATTTATTAGTGCATTCTGAAAGGGGGCAAATTGAATTTTATCCACCCTCTATACTTACACCATGTATTTCAGAAATACTCAGTTATAATTAAGTTTCATTGGTAGGAAACCGTAAACGGTTAAAGTGACCCAATAATTAGATAGTGTACAAATAACGTAATAAAGTAAGGTTGAGTGCTGCTTTTAAGGGAGCTAATCTTGTTATTTAGGCTAATATTTAATATTGTTATTGGTTTATTCAAAAACCAATTAAAAAAATATACTCTTATAAATAATTTTAGATCCATTCGCGTTTTCTAGCATATTTTTAAAATTTCTTGGTAATAAGATCTTAAGGTTATTTGAGTCCAATTAAAAGCATGCTGAACAGATTATTTGAACTGATCCGAAATAACCGAGGTTCTACACATTATTGAAACCATAGAGTGTATTATTTTTTATTGAAACGTGTGACTTTTAGGTTTAGTTTATAGGAATGCACCCTAAGAAGAACAATCTTTTTGTCATAAACATGATTAAAAACACGTGTATTTTACAGTGTACTTTGAACAAATTGCATTTTTGTAAATCAAATTAGACTGTTTAGTAAATTATTTTCTATTTTTTTGGAATTTGTCAAACAAGAGTCTTTGAGTTTCTAGAACATTTTTGTTGAACAATAATAACTCCTCCATCTTTCCCTCTATCGTTCTGTGGAATTAACTGAATTCACCCTACCGATCCACCCCTAATTTTTCGTAAAACTGATAATTTTTAAGAAACAAATTATTAAGATTTCTTAAAAGAAAGCGTCACCGTAGTTTATTAATAACTTCTCTGTTTATTAATGGATGAATTGATATTTTGTGTGCAAGTTTCTATAACAATTTTACATCTGAGGACACAACGGAAAACAAATTTTGAAGAAAAATGCTATTTTGTCTCTTAAAGTAACAGAGTATTCGCGATTTCTTTTGCTTTTCAAGATGTAAAATAAAAAAACAGAAACATTTTTTCTTTATTACTTTTACGAAATATTAACAATTAGCACCTTACTAGTAAGCTGCGTATAACATGAAATTTAAAGGTTTCAGAATATTGCTGATTTTCAAGATCTCACCAGTTGTAATTGTAAACAAATCACCGGCGCGATGAAGATTTCTTTAGACACGAATTGCATCCACTCGGGTATTTAATCCTTTCGGTCAATTGAAGTAGATTTTTCTACTTTCTGGATTCGTTTGAGAACAGTAATACGTATGGTATTTTAGAGTTTTGAACAATTATTGATAAATATAGAAATACAGTCTTGGTTTCTTAAAAAGTCGGCATACCCTACCGCTTCGACCTTAAAACGTCCCTTACTCTACCTTACAAAGGTACATACCGAACTTGAAGATGCCGATTTTTTTCAAAATCGGTACATTTGTAGAGAGTCCCAACCTAAGCAAAACCCTACTTTCCGATTCTACCCAAAAGCGGTTTGAACGTTTGAAGGAATGTAAACGACCCCTGAAAATTGAACATAATTTTTTTCTTTTAAACGATTCATGATATCAGAAAAGGATTCAGATAGAAAATGTCCCCATTTAAGTCCTCTATCTAACCTCTATTAAAAACTTTAGATTAAAAATTATTATAAACAATTGTTATAAAGAAATTCGATTATTTACGTAGGGAAGATATCTATCTATCCCAGTTTTTGGCTACTACTAGATACGTACAACATCAACAACATGTTCCATTTTACTTTCGTTTAAATATCGTAGCAGGGTGAACTCAACCCCACAGTTGTCAAAAAATCGCATATACAAAAAATTCGTATCTCGAAAAGTATAAACAATATTGAAAAATATTCAGGACATTAATTGCTTCTAAATACGTGCTCTTTCCAACCACGACCATAAAAGTTAGTTTAACAATGATTATAAATGATTGTTATAAACAAATTCGATTATTTATGAATGACCGATACATTTATTGGTTTATCTCAAAGGGATTTATGCCTTACTGTGAATCATTTAAGTCAAAAAAATTATTTTCCAAAAACTGTTCAATTTTCAGGGGTCGTTTACATTCCTTCAAACGTTCATACCGTTTTTGGGCAGAGATAGAAAGTAGGGTTTTACTTAGGTTGGGACTCTCTACAAATGTAGCGTTTTTGAAAAAAATCGACGTATTCGGGTTCAGTATGTTCCCTATTTATTGTTAGTGCCTTAGATGTACCAAAAATAAAAGGTAATGTAATATTTAATACCTTTAGCGACAGCTAAATGATGTTGTACTGAAACACATCTTGAGATTGTACTTCTTATTTCTTTACTGGCATTATACTGTATCATATGTTCTGCTTAATAAATCAGTTATTAATTTATACTACATTCTATGAGTTTATTAAACAATTGTATTTGAAATAAAAATTTTGCTTTATTTTCAGATATTAAAAATGAATGTTGTTAGCATTAAAAAATGTTTCTTTATTAAATATATACAGGCGTCCGGATATGTCGCGTACAACGGAACTCCTCACATACCGTGATCACATAGTTTTGTAGTTTTGTTTATTTGATTTTTATTTTGATAATGTTTTTGTATTTTGTTTAATTAATAGTTCTTTAATAGTTCTTTCGAACATTTACTGTGACGATTTTCTCTCTTCCTCGAAATTTGATTTTCCCTTTTCCTTTCACTCTGTATTCCTAAAAGATGAAGTTGGTGTTATTATCGCACCCTTCTAAGATGCCCAGGTATGTTTTTTGTTTATGCAGAGGACATTTTTCGCCCGAAACTAGAACTCCGGTCCTTTCTTTTCCCGCAACAGTCAGACGAAAGGTACTTTTGCGCGCACAAGTGTGGTTTTGGTTTGGAACAATTTTCGATTTTAAGATCTATCTATTTCCGAATTTTTGGGACTCATGTTGGTGCCACATCTATTTCTGGAAACGCTATCGCTTCCAGTTTTTCAAATTAGTCCGAATATAAGTATATCTCTCATGTTCTGCTCATTTAACGTTCTGACTAAGCCTCGAAGAACGGAGGTAAGTTCTTCCTTTCACTCATGATCACGCCCTGATCTTTCATTCCTTCACTTTAAAGTACATCAAAAATCCTTTACCTGCTAATCATCTACAAAAAAAATCGCTAAGAAACGTCTAGAAAAAAAATTCTAACTACTACTGTATACAACTCTACGTCCATTCACTCTTTTATTTTACCTCTCTAATTCCACTGCTTCATAGGTTTTAATTAAGAAGCGTAACTATCGAGAGCTTATAAATTTCCCCCTAAAACACAATTCCATAATATCTCAATGGAAATATTTGAACCTGGTGGAATATCCTACCTTCTTGGATGGGACTTTACTTCTGGAACAAACAAAATCTAAATTCTCGCTTAGTAATGCTTAGTTCTTCCATCAAATTTCCCATTCTGGTACGAAGCTTCTTCGCAGAACATGTCAATGTTCTAATATTAATAAACATATCAGATCTCCTGTTGAAAATGTAGATGTTCCAAAACGTCGTTTCGAGCATAACATACACATAGACGTCGTTGGCCCTTTGCTTCCTTCTGGTGGTTGTACTTTTATTTTAACTGTTATTAAAAGATTTACCAGATGGACTGAAGCTTTTTATCTTTCATCAATTTCTGCATAGCTAAAACTATACAATAATTACTTTGCACGTTTTGACATTCCTGATACAATTACCCATAATTAAGGTCGACAATTTGAACTACACCTATTTTCAGAATTTAATAAATTTTTAGGCGCTCGCCAATTTCCTACTTCAACGTACCACCCACAAAGCAGTGGCATTCTTGAAAGATTGCATCGAACATTAACGGCGACTTTAATAGTCTGAGGTGATACACATAACTCGAAAAATGAGCTTTCCATAGTCCTCTTCTGCAGAGCTAGATTGCGAACAGCCCAACCCAACCCAACCCAACCTTTCCTGGTGAATACTTTTCTCGATCTCATCCATCGATGGATGCAACATCTCTTCTCGACAGTTTACACAAACTTCAAGGAGTTCCCAGGGAAACGTCTTTCCATCCAGTAAGTAAATCGAGGAAAGATGGCCTATTAAGTGAGATGACGCTAAGATGGTTTGTAGTTCATGTTTATACCCTAAACCTAGTAACATTGCTCCGTATTACTTATGCTTTCATCGTGTTCGACGTGTTGACAGTTCAATTTATATCGGCAAAGTGTGTTTTAAAATCCTGGTTGAAAAGCTTGAACATTTGTACAGACTTCATTTTCACACAGAATACAGGAGGTGAATGTTAGAGTGTATTTCTTGTACCCAGTAGGTATAACAAATAGCTTTATAATGCTTCCGAATATAAAGAAAGGGGACGTTAAAAGAGGTGAATGGAAAATAGAACAGTTACCTAAAGAAAATTTGATGTTCCCGAAGGTACTTTATGACGTCGAAAAAAAGGAGACTTTCACACTAAAGGTCTTGGACCTTCATCAACACCAGGAACTCAAACCGACATTAACTAAATGTAATTAACTAAACTTAAATACGTTACACGCAACAGGTGGTTGCACGAAAACTACAACAAGGTTGTAAATTTCTGAATTGCAATGAAATAGCAATTAGTCTAAAGAGAAATTTCAGTTCAAGTCTAAGTAGTAATTTTTTTATTTAAAAAAGTAATAATTTAAAAGTTGATTTTAAAGGAGCTTGAGGTGATTTATTGTTGTGTGGTCGGAAATGAAAAGTTTTGCGTTGTTTACCCCTCCAATCTTTCATGTACGCAGGAGTACAATATCTATTTCATCCTGCTCTTGCGTTCAGGGACTCGGCATCCTGGAAAAATCGGAAACAGCAGGATCGGAGAATCCTACTGGGAGAAACGTGCGTGTAAAATGTAGTTATATACTTTTAATACAAAGTCTAAGAAGCTAAAAGGTATTGTGAATTGGTAAAAGTGAAAACGTCTCGAGGTATGTTTATAAATAAATATTGTAAGGTATTTTAAGGAAGTTTCTAAATTTGATTTAGCGGTTATTTTATAATTTTATTGGTATCTAGTTGTTGACCGTAATATATTTTAATATATTTGACGGCCTATTTTATAAGTGCTCAATACTGTATGGTATGAAATATTTGCAAATAAAATGAAGGGAAACCTGAATCCAAAACATTGTCAATGATATGGGTGTTTTAATTTCTGTTCCAAAGTAGAAAATAGGTACCATAAAAGTTTTTTGTGAAAACAACGTTTAATTAAGAACACCATCGTTTAATATAAATAAGATAGGAAATTTCAATATGTAGTCCCAAGATTGACTGTTAGAAATGAAAATTTCTTTTCAAACATTGAAAATATATTTCCTTCTTTTTTTGTTAATTCCAAGATTTCCTTAAGGATAAAGTACTCACCTTTCATAAGATATCTCCTCTAAGATATCCACAAATTCTTCTAAAAATGACTAAATTATCCTCGGGTTGTATTTGTAAAGCAATTTTCATTATTTTTGCGAAACAGTTCGTTCTTAAAATTTTTCTTCTTGTTTAAAATTAGATCTAATTTTTTTGAAGAAAAATTTTTCATTTAAAAAATTATTCCTTTTTACTCCTAGAATTCTTTTAAAGAACCTCTACAGACTTAACAAGGATTTTCCTTCTGCATAGAATAGAAAACAGTGGACTCTTACCGAATTCTAAAACTAACCTAATATTCTTTCTACCTTGTATTGTCTACTTTTAAATATATTTCCATTTCCACCTTGTGGAAATAATTGACCTACTTTGCAGAATTTTTGCCTTCTTCCAAATAAGCACTTAGAAAGCTTTTCAACCTTTAAAATACTTTTCGTTCCCATTTACGGTGCATATCGTAAGATTCACTCCGTTCCCAATCAAATTTACACAGTGTCGTTATTTTGAGATATTAAAATGTTGATTTTCCTTTCGCCAGTAGCCAAAGTGGATCAAAACGTTTCAAATTTGTCATCTCCTTCAACACTTTCATAAGAAGCACATACACTGTACAGGGTGGGCAAATTTGGGTGTTATTATAGGCTATCTCAGAAACTATAAGAAATACAAAAAAAGTAGGTACCATGTCTCGGTCTCTTTTTCCGAGAAAAACTCAATGGCGCAAACATCAACCCTCTATCTTCTTTTGTTTTTGAGTTATAGCCAAAAAGTCAAATTTTGAGGTTTTCGAAAAATGCTCGTATTTCCGTTATTTTTGAAATTAGAGAAAAGCGGTTGATACGTTCTTCAGGCACTTTTTTGAGTAGAATATACTGACGTTGAAAAATTTTAAATATACTTGATAATTTTTGAGATATAACACAAAGTTGTATTTTTTTAAATACAAACCATACTTTATTATGGTGTTATTGAAAAGAGAATATTTTTAGCTTTCCAATGATGTATCGCACGTATGGTGTAATTGTGAAAAATCTGCGTTATTTTTAATTCAAAGAATTTTTTCAAAAAAAGAAAATTGATCATAGTAGGCGGATAACAACTTCCTACTTAGTTACCATAGCAACGTGTGTTTACTTTTCCTGTAACAAAAATAGTTAATGCAAAAATCGTGATAGAGTGCTCGTGTTTTTATTGTTTAACTGTAATAAAGTAAAAAACTAAAGCACTAAAATGGAATTCAGCAATTTTGAGAAATATGACGTTGGAATGTTTTATTCTCAATAATAATAATGTTGATGCCGTGTGCACATATTTCAACTGCTACCTAAAATGAAGGCAACCGCTTAAGGCTGCTTTTAATTGATTGAAGAAAAATCCCATAAATTATGGATGTTTTAAGAAAACAAGATAAAAAAATACAACATTCAAAATGCTGAAAACACCGCTATTGATCTAATTGGAGCCATTATTGCAAATGTATCGTGTATCCAGTCGCCAAATTGAAGCGGACTTGGGAATTTCTAGACGATCATATTAAAAAAAAAATAAATTTAAACCTTATTTAATAAGAAAACGCCAACAGCTTTCAGGAGGTGATTGTCAACGTCATCTACAATTTTGAATGTGGTTTCAATATCAACATCGTCCAGACGCAAATTGGTCAGACTGAACAATTGAAACGACTCAGTGTAAACAAAGCCATGGTGAACAAGTAATAGATCTGCTCCGAACATAACTGTGTTATCCAAGTTAAAATGAAAGGCATCACTCCCAATGAAAAACCTTATCATAACCTAATTTATTACAATTTATGGTAATATTTAAATTTTTGTTTAATGTTTATTTTTATTGTTCGTTATTATTAAAAATACATATTGAATCAATGTTGTTACTTTGAATAAAAGATATATCGTCGGCTTAATTAGTAAATCACATAAGTCCCAAATCACACATAGTGTAGGAGAGCAAAAAAACCTCTTATTACCGAATGAACTATATAAGGATGTTGTTGGGTACTGTTGAAGAACAATTATCTTTGAATTGTTATTAATATTAAGGTACATGCGAACTTCTTAGAGTATAGTTTATTGTTGTCTGCAATAAATTACACAAAAAACTCATTTTCAGTAAAAATGGACTTATGTGATTTACTAATTAAGCCGACGATATTCTACATTTTATTTCTATACATTTTTAAGATAATTAGTGAAATAACACACGTTGCTATGGTAACCAAGTAGGCCGTTGTTATCCGCCTACTATGATCAATTTTTTTTTTTTAAAAAAATTCTCTGAATTGAAAAATAACGCTGATTTTTCACAAGTACACCATACGTGCGATACATCATTGGAAAGCTAAAAATATTCTCTTTTCAATAACACCGTAATAAAGTATGGTTTGTATTTAAAAAAATACAACTTTGTGTTATATCTCAAAAATTGTCAAGTATATTTAAAATTTTTCAACGTCAGTATATTCTACTCAAAAAAGTGCCTGAAGAACGCATCAACCCGTTTTCTCTAATTTCAAAAATAAACGAAATACGAGCATTTTTCGAAAACCTCAAAATTTGACTTTTCGGCTATAACTCAAAAAGAAAAGAAGATATAGGGTTGGTGTTTGCGCCATTGAGTTTTTCTCGAAAAAAGAGACCGAGACATGCTACCTATTTTTTTGTATCTCTTATGGTTTCTGAGATAGCCTATAATAACACCCAAATTTGCCCACAATAAACGGCCTGAAACTTACATCGTTCCGAGTCTGTTCTTCTTTATATTCGTTGTGGGTGTACTTGGAAATGGCACATTGGGCATGATTTTTCTAGAACATAAACCTATACGGACCGTACCAAATACGCAATATTTTGAATATGTACTGTTTTTAAGGGGTGATTATTTTATTTTGTGTTGTAAATACATTTTTTGGTTAGCTTTGGCAAATTTATTATTAATACTAACATGTGTACCATTTACCTTGACTATTTACATCATAGAAAGTTGGCCATGAGGTGTGATTTTATATAAAGCTTCTGAACTAGTTAAAGATACTGTCTACTGGTGTTTCTATTTTTACCCTTACAGCTTTATCAGCTTAAAGCTATAATGCTATTGCAAATCCTTTAAGAAGATTGCAGGTAAGACAACAAAAACTTAATTTTCTTTATTTAAATTTTAGACAGAACTTTTACACTACTTTTACACTAATGATCGCCATATTTATATGGGTTCTGGCAATTATCTTATCGTTATACCTTCTTACGACGACAATATTTCAAATTTAAATAATACCGTTGGTAAAGTTATAAAAGTTTGCACACCTTTTCCATTTACGGTTATCACAACGTATATGAAATACACCATCGCCGGTAAAGCTTTGACTTTTTATGTAGTCCCATTTTGCGTGATCTCATCGTTTTACATTTTGATGGATAAAAAACTTCACGCTAGCTTCAGTGAGATTCGAGGACAATTGCAAGGACAAGGTTTGCCGCAAATACGACCCAGAAGGAACGTAGCCAGGATGGTTTTAAGTTATGTATTTTGTAAGTATCAGCTTTGCTATATAACATTTTTAACTTATAATTCAATTTTTGTAGTGTTTTTTATATGTTAATGAAACTGATTATAATGAATATTGGCATACATTAAAAATTATTGATTTTTCTTAAGGTAAATTTAAATAATTTCTAGGTATATTAAAAAAGGTATTTTATTTTTCAAGCTTTTCAAATTCATGTGTGAATTTGGTAGCTTTGTACTGCGTTAGCAGCACTTTCAGGCAATATTTTAACAAGTACCCGTTTCGTAAAGATGCCACAAGCTTTCAAATGAATGGGCCCTCGTCGATTGGTAATTTCGAAACAAGCTTCAGCTCGACGCCTAGGAAACACAAACAGGTAAAACCGTACGTCGTTGTTAACGGGTAATTAAAACCACGTAGTACGTTTATAATCGCTTTAATTGTGTTTGTATGTTGACCCATTCGAAATATGCTAAACGCTAAGCACCAAAGGAACCAAAAGCTAATATGGCTTGCGTGTCGTATTCACGGTGGTAAATGATTACACATTTACTCTTTGAAGTAGTTTCTCCATTGACCTCCTCGTACAGGTCACTAAATTAAACCGATTAGTTGTAAATGGCTTTCTGCAAACCATTATTTGATTTTGGATTTCCATTTTCCTAATAGGAGACGTTGTAAAAGTACTCTTGTATGTATGGAACCGTTACTGTTGTGAGTAATAAGGAGCTTATTAAAAATGAAATTATACGTCGACAGAGTTTTGGTGAAGATAGTAGAATACAGTATGTGTAATTGTTAAAATGGAGATATGCCTCCATAAAAGATTTATGAAAATAAAATAATAATGTGACAATCTGATTTTAGAAAGTTAGAAATACTTTGGAAAGTTATTTTTATAAAAACTAACAATAAGTTAATAAGTGAAATCTAAATTTCAAAAATGTTTCATAAATTATTGATGATAGTAATTATTTTGGTTTATTATTATATCTATACTTTTTGACAATTGTTTTAACGTGTCGTTAAGTTGTTAATAAACTTTTGTTAAAGAGGAAGAAGCGTTTCCACCAAAACTATGAGAATATAATATAATTCGGTCATTTCACTTTTACAAAGTGAATAATCTAAAATTGATAATATAATTAATAATTAATTTAAATTTAGAAATTACGTTCTTTAATAATTAAAAACAGAAATCTACATTCTAAGTATTTTTTTATAAATAGGAATTATTTTGTTTTATCATTTTCTGTTTAGTTTTTGATTATCTAAAATACCGTAAAGAGGGGGGGTGTTATTTTTTTTTTAGTTTGAATAATATTTTAATAAAAATTTTTTGTTTCATAGGAACAGTGAAACCAATTGAGACGCCGCCTAAAATAAAATAACTGATTGTGTGAGTCATGCCGAGCGAATAGATGTTGGACCTCTTTAACTAAACAGTTTAATTTAATTTCAAAGTATGAACTTATCAGTACTGTTATTTATTATTTTATGTTAAAGCATGTAACTTGCAAAAGTAAAAAGTGAAGCATATAAAAAGTTTTGAATCAAATTTTACATTGTTTTGCGCGACGTCCCCGATTGATATTACTGGGTTTATGAAATAAACAAAATACTTATTAAAATCGTATTTAATGTTTTTGATGTTATTTCAAATATCAATTTGTAATTTAAGAAACGGTGCCTTTTGATACCTTTTAGGTTTTTCAATGTTGTATAAGGAAGTTTCTTCGCAGGTTAACACAATTGAGTGTAAAATCTCGCCGAGCTGTTCTTCTCTGAATATAGGCCTTAATACAGACGTTATTAAGTTAGGCTAGAATTTATTCAAAAATTTGTTTTTGTTGAGCTATAAAATTATTCATTCCTCGTGAAGGAAATAATATACATCATTGGTTGCAATTCAAACGCTTTTTAAAAGACGCACGGCTAAATCCGAATTTTCCTATTTCTAGGTCTAGTTAGCGCTAATGTTAGTTCTAGTCTTAGTTCGGTTAACACCGGCCGTGAAGGCCTTCGTATTTATATCAAGAATACGCTGTATGTTTCAAAGTTCGTATTTGCTCCACAGAAAGATGTAGCCTACTGATATAAAGACATAGTCAAAAAAAGAATAAAATCAAATGAATATTTTTAGTCTTTTGCTTATTTTCCATTTCTCTAATTCTTTCAAATGCTTTCTACGATTAGAGCAAAATTGTACATTTCTTCTCTTCCTTTTGAAAACTCTAATACTTTGGCTTAGACTTGGATTTGATTCAAATCCATAGCCAACAATAACAATTTCCCCGATAATTACGTACATAATATCATTAAAGAATACCACAAGAAATCCCACCCTACCAATTTCAATTCATTACAAACCATTAATAATAATAAAATTTATAGATCTATAAATTACGCCAGTAACATATCTCATAGTATCAAACACACATTCAGAAAATACAATATAAACATTTCATTTAAAACGAATAACACTTTACAAAAAGAACTTTTCAATGCTAAAGACAAAATAGATCTTTTAGAAAATAATGGGGTATATAAATTAGAATGTGACACTTGTGGAGCCACATACATAGGACTAACAGGTCGATCAATTACACAAAGAATAAAAGAACATAAACATAACACAAAATCTAATTTTGGAAGACACATGTTAATTTATTCCCACAAGTTTGATAACAACAAAAACGTAACACTTTTACACAAACAAAATAAAGGTTTCAAACTGAATCTCCTAGAGACTTACGAAATAGACAAATTCAAACACATAAATAATCTCATCGAATGTTTAAACGATCAAACGTATACAGTAAAAACACCATGATATAAATTCCTTACTAATCTATACCAAAGTCCCACCTAAACCTTCCCCATTCAGCTTAGGGTTGTGACATCTCTCTACGTGCCACAACCGCACTGTTTGGGGTCCTAGCAGACACCTATCCCTATTCAATCTTCCATCCTTACCTTTTTTGTCCCTTGTCCTAATGATTCGTGGTGGATGCGCATACGTGTAGTGAAAATGACTGCATGTGTGGCCGTCCTCTATGGATCAAAATCCATCTCATCATTATCCTACCCTTTTTTTTAATTATAAATTTAAAATCAAAATTTCAATTCACCCTCCTTACCCCATCCAATTCAATCCTTAAATATATTATTTCAACATTATTTTTTCATAACATTTTATCTGAATATAATTTAAACTTATATTTAATTTTTTTTTAAGTTTTTCTTATTAATAACCATAATTCTCTGTTTCGCTACAGATGCGCTGTTGAGATTGAAACAGATTCCTTTGTTACAAATTTTAACCAGTTAAGTTGCATCAATCGTATATATTTTATAAAAATTTTAATCTGTGTTTCCCGTCTGCAAATTTAGTTAAGTTTTTACATGTATTACTATTTAAAAGATTTAAATTATTACATAATGTTATTTTCTACACAATCTTAACGTTGTAAGTATTTTTAGAATTTTATTGCTATTTTCAGAATTGTGCATTGCATCACTAAAAAGTTTTTATCTTTACATCTTCACGAAACTGTTATTAATTTAATAAAAATCTTGCAGTGCTTCTGAAGAAGAGCATATTTGGTCGAAACTAGTCAAGCAATAAATAAACTTTGAATACCCAGAAAAGTACATAATTATTAAAATATTCACCTATTTTTATTCTAAATTCAACACCGTGTATATTATTAAAATTCTAGATTCTTCAGAAAATTCTAGACATATTTCGTGTATAATGTCCTATACCTATCTTTAAACTGTTTCGGAAATAATGAGTGTTTCCTGATTTAATGCAAATATTACAAAAAAAGTTATTAAGTTAAATATCGCAGTATACAAAACGATGAAATACGTCTAAATAGAAGACAGAATTATTTTTAGCAAACTGAAGGACAATTGCACATAACTAAACTATAATATGTGTTATTTTGTTCTGTGGACACCTCATGGAATGGATGTAGCTAAGGTACTAAATATTAGGGATAATAATCACTTTTATTATTTTAAAATTTTGTAGATTTCTAAGAACGCCAATTTTTGGAAAACCAAAATGCAAAAGGAATTAAAAAAAATTATTTTAAAAACATGTTACCACAGCTAGTGGATCCGCGACAGACCAGGAAATTACCAATATGGTATAATTGATCGTAAATCTAAGGGTTGTAATTAAATTATTAGTTTTATAACGTCGCAGTATTGGATTTTTACATAGGTATAATTTCGGAATTATTTATAAGATGTAAATATTATTCCTATTTTTTCGTGTACGTATTTGTGGACGTAATGAAAATAAAAATGAAGGAGACTCTATTACTATCGAATGATATCTGAATTAGTGAGCCTGCGAGGATATTTGAAAATCTGACAAGGAAATATGTACATAGCGAGTGATGTACTTCCTCATTTCACATAGTTTGAAACTGTATTTCTTTTGTATTCACAGTATTTCTTACATTCCATTTTTGCCACTTTTCTTCTCACAATATTATTTGAAATTTATTTAGACTATAAAGTAACGATTTGCAACTGATTATTTTATAAGATTTTTTTATCGTGAAAAGTTCATATCGTGTTGTACCTACCCAAATAGTAGCGAGTATGTATCAAAGAATTTCCATTCTTGTCTGTTTGACCACCAAAATATCAACTTTTATTCATACATTCATTCCTCGATAAAAGATAAATAAATACATGAGTTCAGAATAAAAATCCTATATCTATTGTTTACAAAAGGCGGCGCTTAAAGGCCCACCTTCTTGTTTCCGAACGTCTCACCCTGATTTCCCTTAGAAACTCAATGCCGTGAGACCGCAGCCTTCATCTTAATTTAGCCCCGCCCCCAAAGGACACATGGTGAGGTCTACAAGCAGGCAAGTAATCGATATAACACTCCAAAATGAGGGGCAATCGTATTATGTGCACTAGTGGAACATTAAAACGAAGTATTTGACAATTAAGTCATAGTTTTAAACAAAATTCTTTTATAATTCTTTATAATTTCCTTTATAATTAATAATTTAATTGGGTATGGTATATTTTGAAACATGGTACAACACACAAACCTACGTCAGTCTTCACATTCATAGAGGGACCTTCGCCTTGTATCATTTTTCGAACACACTATACAATTTCGTGACGCTTTTTTGGAATTTTTGGATTTGCAGTAGAATGGAAAATGTTGTAAATCTAAAGGGTTGATCCGCGTTATATTTGCTGCATCTAACATTATCGTTCATATCCCCGTATTTTCTTGATCAGTGTGCGCACGTTTATTTATTTTAATGTATTTTATTCTAACCGAATTTTTACATGACGTGACTGACGGACAAGTGTGCCAGCTCTTTAAGTGACTAATTTCACCGTTATATATCCAATGTCTTCCTATTTGGAATACTTCCATCATGTCTTCCTATTTAGAATATTTCCACCACTATCAAATAAGCATTCCAGATATTATATAACTTCTCGAAGACTGGCCCATTGAAATGTCACACCTTTGCGCGAAAGTCGCTGCGATTCTATAGTTGGGATTTCATCACGCGTCTAGATGCGTCCTAACATTACATATCCACCTCTTCTGTGATGTATGCCTATTTGTATACCCATTTTACTCGTTTACACTCTACTTTGGAATTGTATTAAAAAATAGAAAACTATGTGCCGATATCCGTACAAACTTCTTCTTGTACAAACAAGAATTTACATATTCATGGAAACGTCTTTCACACGTCTTTCTATAAATTTCTCATTTTTCAAAAGTTGAATAGTAACGCCAATTTAACAAAAACGGATGAATTACGTACTCAATCAACCGATTTCAGCATTTTGCAGGGACTTGACCTACCCTGTAAAATATAATTACAGAATAGTCTGATTCTAAGGCAACGAAACATCAAATTTCGCCTCTTATCAAAAAGAGAAAAAGGTTACTACTACTATTTATTTCGTTTGATTTTTTTTCTCTCTAACTTTTTGTTGTGAGAAGAATCAGAATGAACTTCTTTGACCTCCTTGGGTTTACTAAACGGTGCTAAATGAAAGAATATATTGGTAAGTAGTAATTATATCCAATTAAATGTGAAAAGCAAAAATTAATAAAGTCACGTCCGTTTTTCTAGTTTAGCGTCTGTCGCTGTGATGGGATGTCATTCGTGAATATGCGGTAGTGTTGGTTTTGGAGGCTCCTGAAGAGTGGGTTAGATTAATAGTGTTCAATATTGTGTCAAAGAATGTTTGAATAAGGGTGATATACAACAATAATTGTATTAATTTCAAAAATGTTCTAGAGATTAATAAAATATTTTGCATTTCTTTTAAATGTTTTCTTTTGGTTGTGACATAGATGACACACTAAAATTCAATAGGAAAAAAATACGAGAATGATTTCAAATTTCGCGGGTTCTTATAGTTTGGGATATATCGGTAGAGGGCATTAATTTGCTTAGAGCGCCAAACCGAATGTCACGAGCGAATTACTAACCACTACAAACTGATCTCAGCAATTTAGTGGGAGTTGACCTTCTATATTATATATTATTTTTTCTATGATATTTTGGTTTTGACATTCATTATATGTCGGTTTTGATCAATTTACTTCCCTTCCAAGAATCTCCCTCTATAGTTCCTAATCCGGCAACCTCGACTATCGATCCATTTCCATCTTTTACTTGTTTAGGTTTCCTGGATTTATGCAATTCTTTAAATCTCTCTTGCATGTAATACATGTCTCCGTCGCACCACTGTCTAAATATCAGATTTCCTTTTTTGCAGGTTCCCATGTCAAAATCGTAATCTCCTTAGAATATAACACACTTGAAATTCCCATCAACTGTTATATGTTCACCCCTTTCATTCCTCCTTCTTTTTCTTCTTTTTAAACCAGCAATCTTTTATTAGCTGGCCCTATTTTTTGCATAGAAAACATTATTTTTTTTGCTTTGGTTTGATTTTAAGCTTGGACACTTTCGCTTTAAGTGACCCTTCTTGTTACATTTAAAACATTTTACCTCCTTTTTCCAGTCCCCTGGCCTTATTTCCTTGTATAATAAAGTTGACGTAGGTGGAATATCTGCTTTTATCTTTATTTCTTCAATAATTAACCTGAACATCTACTCCAAAAGTGTTTCCTTTTCCTTGGGTGTAGACTCACAAGCTGACACAAAATGTTTCAAATCGCCCGGCTAGAGCTTCAGTTGTAGCCATCCTATCATTTATTTCTTCACTTTGTTGCTTGAGATCATTGTGGATTTCTTCTATCTCCGATATCAGTTTAACAATCCCATCCTCTTCTTTATACTTCAAATTAAAAAAATTCTGTTGCAGCAAATGAACACTAACCTGCGACTTATATTCATATACTGCACAGAACTTTTCCAGAACAACACCGTTTTTTTGTTTTATTTGCCCTAGATGTCACACTTTATGTCCTAACTTTATGTCCGCTAACACTTTATGTCCGCGAGTCTGGGCTCATAACCTGTTGTTATGTTTAAAGTGTTTGTTGGTATATTGGTACAAAACTGATATATTCTTTTACAATATATTTTACTGAGGAGATCGGTAAAAAGATTCTGCTACACGCTCTGACTTCTACTACTTGGTCTTCCTTACTATTACAGGTAAATGTCGTCACGTCGCCCTAATAACAAGAAATCCTAATTTACTGAATCACTACATAAACTTTTTTATAATAACCACTGTAATCGTTATTAACATTACAACACAAACTTCAAAGAGTTCCTATGGAAACATCTTTCCATAAAGTAAGTAAATCGAGGAGAGACGGCCCATTAAATGAGACGACGCTGGGATGATCTGTTTGTAGTTAATGTTTATACCCTGAAGCTAGTAACGTGGCTTCCTATTACTTATGCTTTCATCGTGTAGGACGCGTTACCAGTTCAATTTACATCGGCAAAGTGCGTTTTAAAATCCTGGTTGAAACGATTGAAAGTTTTTACAGACTTCAATTTTACACGGAATACAGGTAGTGTATGTTAGAGCGTATTTTTGTACCCAGCAAGTTTAAAACATAGGTTTACAACGCTTAAGGAGTTTGCACACTTGTCCGTCAGTCACGTCACGTCACTTCAAAATTCGATTACAATAGAATACAATAAAATTCCGTCGACGGGACGTATCGGATCAGTGTGCGCGCGTTCATTTATTTTAATGTATTTTATGCTAACCAGGGTGGGCGAACTCAATGTAAAATATTTGAAATCGATTTTTAGTACGTAAACCGAAACACCTTTAGCGCTGGTGTATAATTTTTTAGTGAAGTCCCTAGATTTATAAATCTAGGGATATTCATTTTAAACAAATACGAAAATACAACAACGTTTCCATGACAACACGTTCAAAACATATCTTAACTTCATGTAAGAGCATAGAAAAAGAAAGATATAGAAGGTGAACTCCCACTAGATTTTTGAAATGCGTCAAATTTAGTACGTAAGCCGAAAATTCACAGCGCTGATGTGCAACTATTCAAAAAAACCGCGAAATTTGAAATGAAATATTTTTTTATTTAATTTTATTTCTTTATTCGTACTACAATAAGTGAGCCATAAGTGACTCACTTATTGTGTACGAAAATTAAGTGGCAAAGATGAAAGAAAAAACATTTTTTAAAATAGATTAATCTTTTTTATTTTCATTTATGAAGCTAATACAAGAATGCGTAATTTATTAAACTAAACGAATATACCTACTACACTAATAATAATACTAGTTTACAAATTAGAACTTTTTATACCCCGTAAGGACTTTATTTATATAAAAGTATGTTACAGTACCTTCCGTAAACCTAAATGTGTTAGCAAAAACATCATCACATGTCATATTTTTTTAACACGTATCCACTTAGCCCAAATCCACTTATTAAATCTCTCCGGATCCTTACTGCAATTCGGAAATCGATAGCGGGAGGACTCCTTATCATTACAAATAGAAACCGTACACGCTATATATATCTGAAAAGGAAACATAATGTAACGAAAGGTTGTAAAAATGTTAAAGTTAATCAACACTTACCGGTAATAGAAATAAAAAGAATACTTCGGAACACAATTGTGGTCACTGTAAACGTTATGTTTCACGTTTAAGCTCGAAATGATCAAAAATCAATTACAATAACTCCGAATGCTCTTACATGAAATTAAAATATGTTTTGAACGTGTTGTCATGGAAACGTTGTTGTATTTTCGTATTTGTTTAAAATGAATATCCCTAGATTTATAAATCTAGGGACTTCACTAAAAAATTATACATCAGCGCTAAAGGTGTTTCGGTTTACGTACTAAAAATCGATTTCAAATATTTTACATTGAGTTCGCCCACCCTGTGTAAGAGCATTCGGAGTTATTGTAATTGATTTTTGATCGTTTCGAGCTTAAATGTGAAACATAACGTTTACAGTGACTACAATTGTGTTCCGTAGTATTCTTTTTACTTCTATTACCGGTAAGTGTTGATTAACTTTAACATTTTTACAACCTTTCGTTACATTATGTTTCCTTTTCAGATATATATAGCGTGTACGGTTTCTATTTGTAATGATAAGGAGTCCTCCCGCTATCGATTCCCGAATTGCAGTAAGGATCCGGAGAGATTTAACAAGTGGATTTGGGCTAAGTGTATACGTGTTAAGAAAATATGAGATGTGATGATGTTTTTGCTAACACATTTTGGTTTACGGAGGGTACTGTAACATACTTTTATATAAATAAAGTCCTTACGGGGTATAAAAAGTTCAAATTTGTAAACTAGTATTATTATTAGTGTAGTAGGTATATTCGTTTAGTTCAATAAATTACGCATTCTTGTATTAGCTTCATAAATGAAAATAAAAAAGATTAATCTATTTTAAAAAATGTTTTTTCTTTTAGCATTGCCACTTATTTTTCGTACAAAATAAGTGAGTCACTTATGGCTCACTTATTGTAGTACGAATAAAGAAATAAAACTAAATTAAAAAATATTTTATTTCAAATTTCGCGGTTTTTTTGAATAGTTGCACATCAGCGCTGTGAGTTTTCGGCTTACGTACTAAATTTGACGCATTTTAAAAATCTAGGGAGAGTTGACCTTCTATATCTTTCTTTTTCTATGATTCTAACCGAATTTTTACGTGATGTGACGTGACGTAACTTTACGGGCTAGTGTGCCAGCTCCTTTATTGCTTCCGAATATAAAGCTGGATCCAGACCTAACGCGCCGCTCCGCGTTGCGCTGTATTGCGCCCAAAAATACCGCGCTGAACTGCGCAGCGCCGCACAGAGCAACGCAGAATGGTGCAAACATTTTAAACAAACATATGAATCTCAGCTCTGTTCCATTTGGCGCGCGCGCAAGTCAGTATGGAATTTAATAGAAAAATTATAATTGCCGCTGCTATTATTGTTATTAATCATAGTCTGAACAAAAAAAGGCAAAACAGAAAACGGCGTCTTTGGATAACTCCGATGCTTGCAAGTAGATCCACATACTGTGCAAAACAACTGTTAAGTGAAATGTTGATGGGCAATACTGGACAATTTGAAAATTTTTGTCGAATGTCTTTGAAAGGCTTTGAATTCTTGTTAAATTTAATCGAGCCAAGTATAAGAAAAAATGATACAAATTATAGAGAGGCTATTTCTTCCAAAGAAAGATTAGCTGTAACCTTACGGTTTTTGGCTTCCAGCCAAAACCGTAAGGTTACAGAACCAAGGTACAAAAGGTTACAAAACCATACACCAGCTTGATGTATCTTTTCAAAATATCGAAACAAAGTAGTGCTTTTTATTTTTTGTATGGTAATTATTGTTTTTTGGATTCCATAATTCGGGTTTTTGGCGGTATAAATCTATAACTTCCTCAATATTTTTGTGTGACCACTCAGTTGAACTCATTTTTGCGACTATCAACATTGAAGGGTATGTATGTGGCTTGGTATATTCAAACCACCGTCCAAACCAAATGCGCACAAACAATCGGTTCCCTTTGATGTACCGACACTCGATGGATCGTGTTCGATCGTACGCAAAACAGCGCATTCTAGCGCAGTTTTGCGCAGTTTGTCGTCCAAACCGAAGACGCCGCGTCGAGCCGCGCTGCTTAAAAGAGCGCGGCGCGGAGCGGCGCGTTTGGTCTGGATCCAGCTTAAAAGAAGGGTACCTTAACCGTTTGAGTCCGGGGAAGCGCTATCGCGCTTCATTTCTATGGATATAAAATTCTCCCGTACCCAAACGGTTAAAAGAGGAGAATGGAAAATAGAACCTAAAGAAGATTTGATATTCCCGAAGGCACTTTGCGACGTCGAAAAAAAAAGTACAGACTTTCCAACTAAAAGGCTTCGATCTACATCTACACTAGGAATTCAAAACGACATTAACTAAACATAACTAACTAAACTCAAATAGGTTACACGCAACCGGTAGTTGCACGAAAACTACAATAGTGTAGATTTCTGTCATTTATGTGAAAAAAAGGGGGAAAGAGGAAAATTTCAGTTTTTAATTAGTTCAAAATTTTTTCTATAAAAAATGTTTAAGTTAATTGTGAACATCACTAGCGAATGTCTAAGTATCACCAAAAAGTTTCTAAAATATTTTAGGTGAAAAATTTCGATAAACTTCTCTTATTCCTGCACGTTTCAGATGTGATGTCATAATGAAATAGAAATTGGCCTAAATAGAAGTTTCAGATCAAGTCTAAGTAGTCATTTTTTTTCTACTTAAAAAAGTAATAATTTGAAAACTGATTTTAAAGAAGCTTAAGGTGATATGTTGTTGTCAGAAATAGAAAGTTTTGCGTTGATTACCCCTCCAATCTTTCACGTACGCGGAAGCACAATATCTATTTCATTCTGCTCTTGCGTTCAGGGACCCAGTATCCTGGAAACATCGGAAACAGCAGGATCGGAGGATCCTGCTGGAAGAAACGTGAGTGTAAAATGTAGTCATATACTTATCGTACAAAGTTTAAAAAGCTAAAAGAAATTGTGAATTGGTAAAAGTGCAAACGTCTCGAGGTATGTTTATGAACAAATATTATTGTAAGATATTTTAAGGAAGTTTCTAAATTTGATTTGGCGGCTATTTTATAATTTTATTGGTATATAATTGTTGACCGTAATATATTGTAATATACTTGACGGCCTGTTTTACAAGTGCTCAACAATGTATAGTATGAAATATTTACGAATAAAATATAGTGAACCTAAACCAAAAATATTGTCAATGATATGGGAGTTTTAATTTCTCTTTCAAGGTAGAAAGTAGGTACCATAAAAATTTATTGTGAAAACAACGTTTAATTAAAAACACCAGTTTTGAAATTTTAATATAAATAGGACAGGAAATTTCAATGTGCAGTCCCAAGATTGACTTTTAGAAATGAAAGTTTCTTTTGAAACATTGAAAATATATTTCCTTCTTTTTTGTTAATTCTAGGATTTCGTTAAGGATAAAGTACTCATCTTTCATAAGATATCCCCTCTACAAATTCTTGATTTGTACAGCTATTTTCATTATGTTATGCGAAATAGTTCGTTCTTAAAATTTTGCTTTATGTTTGAAATGAGATCTCATTTTTTAGAAGAAAAACAACCTTTTTACAGACTCAACAAGGATTTTTCTTCTGCATAGAATGGAAAAAATTGGACTCTTGCCGAATTCTAATACTAAAACTAAGCTAATATTCATTCTACCTTGTACCGTATAGTTTAAAATGTATCTCCGTTTCCACCTTATGGGAACACTTTACCTACTCTGCAGAATTTTCCTCTTGTTTCAAATAAGCACTTAGAAAGCTTTTCAACCTTTAAAATGCTTTTCATTGTAAACCTTTTTTTTTCATTACCATTGCATATCGGAAAGATTCTCCCCATTCCTAATCAAATTTGCATAGTGTGGTCTATTTTGAGATATTGAAATATTGATTTTCCTTTTGCCAATAGCCAAAATGGGTCAAATGGATTCAAATTTGACCTCACCTCAACTTACATCGTTTCGACTGTGTTCTTCTTGATATTCGATGTGGGTGTACCTGGAAATGGCACGTTGGTTGTGGTTTTTCTAAGACAGCGCAATGCGTACCGTACCAAACACGTACTATCTTGTATAGCTACTATTTTAAGGGGTATTTATTGTGTTTTTTGTTGTAGATATATTTTTTCGTTGCCTTTAGCAGATTTATTATTAATACTAACATGTGTACCTTTTACCTTGACTATTTACACATTAGAAAGTTGGCCATGAGGTGTGGTTTTATGTAAAACTTCTGAAATAGTTAAAGATATATCTACTGGAGTTTCTATTTTTTACTCTTACCGCTTTATCAGCTAAAAGCTATAATGCTATTGCAAACCTTTAAGAAGATTACAGGTAAGACAACAAAACCTAATTTTCTTTCTTTTCTTTAATTAAGTTATTTTCTTTTAAATTTTAGGCAAAACCTTTAACAGTAATGATCGCTATGTATGTATGTATATATATATATATATATATATATATATATATATATATTTCGGACCGTTGGGACACCTGGTATATGGGTTTTGGCAATTACCTTATCGATTCCAGACGGAATCTTTACAGATATAGCCATTATACTTCACTACGACGACAATGCTTTAAATTTAGATAATACCGTTGGTAAAGTTATAAAACTTTGCATACCTTCCCCATCTAGGGTTACCGCAACGTATATTAAATACACAATCGCCGGTAAAGCTTCGACATTTTATGTAGTCCTATTTTGCGTCATCTCATCGTTTCACATTTTGATGGATAAAAAACTTCACGCTAGCTTCAATGAGATTCGAGGACAATTGCAAGGACAGGGTTTGCCGCAAGTACGAGCCAGAAGGAACGTAGCCAGGATGGTTTTTAGTAATGTATTTTGTAAGTAACACCTCTGCAATATAATATTTTTAATTTATACTTACATTTTTATAGTGTCTTTTATATGTTTTCTGCCATACCACGTTTTGTTCTTGTGATTTTTCTTCAATCCTACGGCCGAAACTGATTATAATGAATATTGGCATACATTAAATTTATTGGATTTTGCCTAAGGTAAATTTAAATAATTTCTGGATATATTAAAGAAAACTATTTTGTTTTTCGAGCTTTTCAAATTCATGTGTGAATCCGGTAGCTTTATACTGCGTTAGCAGCACTTTCAAGTAGTATTTTAACAAGTACCTGTTTTGTAAAGAAACCACGCGCTTACAAATGAATGGGTCCCCTCGATTGGTAATTGCGAAACAAACTTCAGCTCAACGTCCAGGAAACACCCACAGGTAAAACCGTGCGTCGTTGTTAATGGGTAATTAAAACCACGTAGTACGTTTGTAATCGCTTTAATTGTGTTTGTATGTTGACCCGTTCGAAATATGCTAAACGTTAAGCACCAAAGGAACCAAAAGCTAATATAACTTGCGTGTGGTATTCACGGTGGTAAATGATAACACATTTACTCTTTGAAGTAGTTTCTCCATTGACCTCGTCGTACAAGTCACTAAATTAAACCGATTGGTTGTAAAAGGCTTTCCGCAAACCATTGTTTGATTTTGGAGGCGATTCATCTTAAAGTGGGCGTTTATGAGGTTTACAAACACCGCGTTAACTTTAAGCTATATTTCTCTATCGAGCTAGGAATTATTTTTTGTGTTCTTATGGGATTAATTATTTCTAGGAGACAACCGTTGAATTTTCTCACCTACAGCACAGGAATTCCATTTTCCCAAATAGAAGACGTTGTGGGACTACTGTTATACGTACGGAACCGTTACGGAGTAATAAGGAGCTTATTACAAATTAGGTTACACGTCGAGAAAGCTTTAGTAAAGATAGTAGGATAGAGTATGTATAATTGTTAAATTGGAGATATATCTGCGCCTCCACTAATAGTTTATGAAAATAAAATATTAATGTGGCAATCTAATTTTACAAAATTAGAAATACTTTAGAATGTTATTTTTATAAAAACTAAATTAATACCTGAAATCTAAATAGAACAAAACGGTATTTTTAAATAAAAATTAGAATATTTTTAGTTTCATTTAGAAAAAAAATCAGATCAAGATCTTTAAAATTCAATTTTTTGCAAATTTTTAAAAAAAATATTGATTTCCTAATCTAAAGATTTTTTTACCAACTTTGAAATTTTTTTAAATTTTTTTGGTAAAATTTAGAACAAAACGGTATTTTTTAATTAAAACTAGAATGTTCTTAGTTTCAATTAGAAAAAAAGTCAGATCAGAATCTTTAAAATTCAATTTTGTACGAATTTTTAAAAAATTATTGATTTCCTAATCTAAAAATTGTTTAACCTAAAAAAATTTTTTTAACAGCTTTGAAATGTTTTTAAATTTTTTTGGTAAAATTTAGAACAAAACGGTATTTTTAAATTAAAACTAGAATGTTTTCGTTTCATTTAGAAAGAAAATCAGATCAAAATCTTTAAAATTCATTTTTTTACGAATTTTAAAAAAATTATGGATTTCCTACTCTAAAAATTTTTTTACCAACTTTGAAAATTTTTTAAATTTTTTCCGTAAAATTTAGAACAAAACTGCCTTTTTATATTAAAACTAGAATGTTTTTAGTTTCAGTTAGAAAAAAAATCAGATCAAAATCTTTAAAATTCAATTCTTTACGAATTTTTAAAAAATTATTGATTTCCTAATCTAAAAACCTTTTTACCAACTTAGAAAATTTTTTTTAATTTTTTTGGTGAAATTTAGAAGAAAACGGTCTTTTTAAATTCAAACTAGAATGTTTTTTGTTTCAATTAGAAAAAAAACTCAGATCAAAATCTTTAAAATTCAATTTTTTAGGAATTTTTAAAAAATTATTGATTTCCAAATCTAAAAATCGTTTAACCTAAAAAAATTATTTTACCAACTTTGAAATTTTTTTAAATTTTTTTCGTAAAATTTAGAACAAAACGGTATTTTTAAATTAAAACTGGAATGTTTTCGTTTCATTTAGAAAGAAAATCAGATCAAAATCTTTAAAATTCATTTTTTTACGAATTTTAAAAAAATTATGGATTTCCTACTCTAAAAATTTTTTTACCAAGTTTGAAAATTTTTTAAATTTTTTCCGTAAAATTTAGAACAAAACTGTCTTTTTATATTAAAACTAGAATGTTTTTAGTTTCAGTTAGAAAAAAAATCAGATCAAAATGTTTAAAATTCAATTATTTACGAATTTTTAAAAAATTACTGATTTTCTAATCTAAAAATTTTTTTAATTTTTTTTTTGTAAAATTTAGAAAAAACGGTCTTTTTAAATTAAAACTCCAACGTTTTTAGTTTCAATTAGATGATGGGAATTATTTATTTTTTTGACAATTATCAAAAAGGAACGGGTTGTTAAGTTGTTATTAAACTTTTGTAAAAAACAAACAGCGTTTCCACCAAAACTTTTTGAGAATATATTATAATCCGGCAATTTTACTTCTACAAAATCAATAATCTAAAATTGAAAATAAAATTAACAATTAATTAAAATTTAGAAATTGCACTAATTAATAATTGCAAACAGAAATCCACATTCCAAACATTTTTTTATAAATGCAAATTATTTTGTTTTATAATTTTTCTTTAAATTTGGATTATCTAGATTATCGAAAAGAGAAGGGTTGTTAAGTTTTGTTTTTCTTTTAATAACCTAATTAAATTTTATCAGCAAATAATTTCAGACACATTATAACACTGTTTTCAGTGTCATAATGAAGGATTTGGATAAAAACGTAAAATTTGTAGAAAATTAATTTTTAATAAGAATGAAAATTAATAATGCCCCTATTCAGATTTTATCAGAGATTTTATGGTGAATTACGTTTATCTGCTTTTAGATGACCCTCTTCATTGCGACTTCTGGTTTAATTTCCTTTACTTCCTTTGTATTAATGGTTTTAAAGGGTCGGACATTGAAACTTCTTGATGCAACAATAAAAAACCTAAAAGGTATCAAAGGCTACCATCTTAAATTAGAAATTGACATTTGAAATAAAATCAAATAGGGTAACCTCGCCAAATCTCGTGCATGCGCCTGAATTTAGCCTTGGACTTTTTCTATAAGGATTTCTATAGATGGTCGATTTTAAGAAACATTTTTTGGGGGTCTGAGATTTGGGAAGTTTACCCTCCTTTAAATAAGATTTTAATGAGAATTTTATCTGTTTTAACCCTTTTAAATTGGATTCTTTTTGTAATAACTTGTTTTACTATTGTTAATGGCGACTTCAAAGAGTACATAAAAAATCTGTAAATATAAGTGAGATGTTTCCGGTTTTCCAATGTAACGAAGCACAAAGTTAGTAAGAAAATAAGACGCAATTCAGTCCTATTATGGGTAACAGTGTCTTTACATATGTTCTTAAGAGCAAAATAATTTGTTAGACTTCATTTCCTGTACTAACCGTTTGGGTTTTCCATTATTTTTGTATTGTGATTTTAATTAGTATTGTTTATTTGGTATTATTTGTAGCTTTTTACTTCTATTAATTATTTAGATTAACATTTTTTTAAATTTAATAACTTCTTTACATACGTATACAACAGAAATACATAGCAGGTAATAGTTGTTTTGATTGGAAATAATTATTTTTAGTCCTATTCGTAAACAGTGGTAAGTTGTACTTTTTTATAATATTTTTACAAATTTTTGGTTATTACCTATTCCTAAAAGTGCCCAGAACCCAAACAGCTATAAAATACATGAGTGAATATGAAAACCTCTACTACAGGAGCTTTTACACAATTTTATCACCACATTGAAAACAAAATAACTGATTGTGTGAGTCGTGTCGAGCGAATAAAGGCTTGGACCTCCTTAACTACACAGTTTAAGTCAATCTCAAAGTGTGCACATGTCAGTACTGTTATTTACTATTTTATGTTAAAATATTTGACTTGTTTGTTATTCGCCATTAAGAATAAGTTGTAAAACAAATTGCTAGAAAGAGAATGGAATTTTAAAAGTTTTGAATCAAATTTTAAATTATTTTGCGCAACGTCCCCAATTGATTCTACTGGTCTTATGAAATAAGCAAAATTCTTATTAAAATCTTATTTAATGTATTTGATGTTATTTCAAATATCAATTTGTAATTTAAGAAACGGCTTCTATTGATACGTTTTAGGTTTTTCATTGTTGTATTAAGAAGTTTCAATTGCCGGTCCTTTAAAACCATTAATACACAGGAAATAAAGAAAATTAAACGAGAACTCGGCTGTACCTAAAGTGCAATCGACTGCTCCTTCGATCAAAATAAACAAGTCCCGACGAGGAGCGCCCTCTGAAAGCAGGAAAACGGAAATTGAGCGTAAAATCTCGCACACTCTCTAAATATAGGCCTTAATATAAACGTTAATTAAGTTAAGTTAAAATTTCTTCAGAAGTTTTTTTTTGTTGAGGTGCGAAATTATTCGTTCCTCACGAAAGAAATAACATACATCACTGAGAGATAAAAATTTCTGATATATCTGAATTTTTTAAGGTGAAATGTCTGCTTTTCAAATTAGACATTTCAAATAAGAATGCCTAAACTATAAAATGTTAGTTTTACAATCCTAATTTTCGTTATAGCTACTTTCTAATTCAACAACTTAAACATAATAAATGATATGTAATCGTATTTAATGTTTGATGTTCACAACTACATATCGTTCATGTGAAAGAATAAAGTTACGTCCTGTATAGTAATTGTATTGAGGATTTAACCCTCTTCTTCCAAATGGGCGATACCTATTATAAATATTGTTCTTAGAGTACTGTAACTGGACAAAAAAAAGAGCATTATTAGCCATATCAATAGACACCGAGTTCTTGTTCCATATCCCTCTTTACCTTTATGTTTGTTTATTCATCCAAAATCCGATTTTTTCAATAAAATTTATCATTGTGGACTCACATAAAACTTTTGTTTTATTCTTCTTAATATAGATAAGTTATCTTAAATCAACCTATTTCGAGCCAATGAATTTGAGGTCTTATGTTGTACACCTAATTAGGAGACACCGTATAGTCAGCTTCCATCGAGTAAGAATTATGATTCGAATAAAAGCGATCAGTGGCACCTGATGTGTTTAAATGTGGCAATTAGAACATTAAATTCAGGTATGCGAATTCTTAATTCAAATAATTATTTAAACAGAGATTTATGTAACAGTAAATATTTACTCACAAGGGAAGTATCAGAAGTGTTACTCAAAGATTGCACAGGAATTAACTCAAATTTCGAAGCAATTCGGTCCTTAGGTTTATTTAACTACGAAACAGGGTCGGTCCAATTTAGCCTCAGTCAGACAGAATTAGCCTCAATTCATCCGGAAGCAACCTAAATTCAATCGAGTTGTAAATATTAAAGTGCAATGAAAACAAAAACCCCTACAATGTTAATCGACTTTGCTTCACGAATGATAAAAACCAAGATATCCGTAACCAAATTCGACAATGAACAAGTGCTTAAAACTTTGTGCAATGAAGAGCAGATCCTGAAAATTCCGAAGTTCTCACAAATACAATTTCAAAGAGAATCTTCTAACAAATCTCTTCAACCACGTGGTTTCTATCACAGCCAAAATCGTCAACAGACGCTCTTCCAATTCTCAATAACAAAAAGTTCCCATAACAAAGGGTTCGGATCCCAGTACAGTAATGAGACATTTTTTCTCATTTGATGCTTAAGAGGTAAGATTTCCTAATTAATTATTTCCTTTAAATAACAAAAAGGGCGGAATAACCTAAATTGTGATACTTGAAGAACTATTCCCCACCACTTCCAATCGCGCTAATCTAAGAAGCCAATGTATTTGGCAATAAAACTAACTAATCTGAAAATGAAGTTTAAATTTATAATAATAAAAATTAAAACCGTTACAATAAGATCATACAAATTGAAAGTATATACAGATATTTAATAATAAATGAAAATAAGTTTGTGTATAAACTTAGTAGTTATAAGTACTAATACGCCGCGTTACAAAATATCAAAACATTATCATTTATGCAGGCAACAGATTGAGAGTAGAAATTTACAAAGTTGTGAATATCATTTAATAATTCGTAATATAATAAATGAAAATTGTAATATCATTAAATGAATGATTACAAACTATGAACTAATTAAATATGATTTTGATACTATAAGGCCCTCCGCACACGGGGCGACTGATTTGAAACTCGAGTTGCAAATCAGTCGCTTCGTGTGCGGAGGGCCTAACTGTAATATTTATAAGAGTACTAGAATTGTAATATTAATTAAGAGTACTTATGTAATTAAGCGTAAAGATCAATGTGTGTATTGTGACGCTATTTTTTTCCTTTAATACCCAAATCCTCTCTTTTTCTTTTCTTACGAAATCCCCTAGAGCTGACCGGGCCGACTCGTGGAAAAGGGTCAGTTCAATAAAACTGTAAAAGAGCGCCACACAATTGCTCTACCTTTTTGGGGGATGATATCGCTAATTGTAAAACGAGGTTGTATAACAAAAATAAAGAAAATTGAAGATTTGAGGCAAAAATAATAATAATATATTGAGAGAATTGAAAATTTAACAAAATTATTACAAAATAACAATAAAATAATAATAAAAAAAAAAAATATTAAATGAATCTATCACAATAAAGAGTTCAAAAAGAAAAGAAAAAATACAATATCTCAACTCACAAGGAGACTTCATGACTTTGGAATCGCCGATTTTAATGGAAGTGGCACGAATCGATAGACATTGGTACATAGTACGAATGTGTAAAATATTAGGGCGCACTATTCAGGGATTCGCGAGTAAATCGCAATTTCAGGTCGCGATTCAAGGCCACACCACTTATATGTCAATGGTTGGCCTCGTCCCGACCCCGCCCCTTGTTGACTCACCACGAATCGGCTTCCACATGCGAAACAATACGGTTGAAATCTTGGAAAGTAACCTGTTTCTATTTTTAATATAATGAAGATTTCCAATATTTCAATTTATTTTCTCTAATATTTTATTGTTAATGTTCTGAATATAAATAAGCCAACACACTTTTTCGTTTTTACTTTGATTTTTAATTTAAATTAATTAAAAACGAACCAGGAGCGGATTCGGAGGGAGTGGCTAACCACTGACGTAAAGCGGCATGGCCTTGATTCGCTAGCTGAAATCGCGATTTACTCGTGAATCGTTGATGAATAGGGCGTCCTAATATTTCACATATTTCTACTATGTACTAATCATAATACTTATCGATTAGTACCACTTTCATTAAAATCAGCGAATCCAAAGTCGTAAGGTCTCCTTGTCAGAACCAAACTTTAAATATTGTAGGAGAATGTGATATTGCTCCTGATTTGGGTTGATTGAAACAACTTGGGTGTTTTTATGTGTTTTTATTTCCAAAGATAAAGTGTAGAGAATACAGCGGCTTTTGTGGATTTCGATATTTACTCCGGACTAAACAGCTTATAACTAACTATCTTAATCTTTTCTCTTTGTCTTCGAACTTGCATTTCCCACCATGGGTCTTATCATCCAAGTGATCAGGCGATAAAATATAACCAATAAAAACGCTTTTAGCAACAAGCCCAATTTGGCTAATAAAGGAAATATGAAATTAATCGAAGCAAGTATTGTTTGTTGCGAAATGCAAGTTCTTGGATAATGCACTTCGATTCCTGACTTAACATATTTGCTTGAACATCAACAACTAAAATATTTGAATAACCTAATTAAAGTTCACTTTATAACAATATATTATAAATACTAACTCACGAAAAATATAATGAATGAACAATTAAATACTTCAAGATTCCCGGAGGTAAATTTAGCGCTAAACCGAAACTCCGTAAAGAAAAAAAAATAATAGTAATAATAATGTAATGGCCTAACTAATTGTAAGTTTCTTTCGGTAAAAAAAATGAATCGACGTAAACAACTTTAAAGAAAATATCTGAGTTCGACACAAAGTAAGTAAAAAACTAGGTATATGAAACTTGATATATATAAAAAAAATAATTAAATGAGCTCTCACAAATTTTGAATGCAAAGAAAGTACAATCTTAATTTTAAATCTATGTCTGCAAACGAGTTTTTCTTATTTTTTTTTGTTTAATTCACCGAAAAATCGATGGATACCTAAAATTTCCCAGCCGAAAGTAGCATAAGAAAAATGGATAAATGTGACCTTTAACTCTATTCCCTTCCTAACTCTAATTTCCGGTCCCGCTCGACAGCCACTCCGCTCCGAAAGTCTAATCGTTTGCAAAAACAGGAATGAGCAAATGATGGCGGCTACTTCTTCCGGTCTGACACGAAGAAAGTTTGTTACAAAAAGCCAGATTTGCTTTATCAATTCCCTACGTCCCTTTCTGCTCTCCCTAAATCTCCCAAAATTTTGATTCAATTAAATACTCTAAGAAGAAAATAAAATTTTGATAAATACCTTAAGTTGTTGAAGGTGTGGTTGCAAAATTCCAAGATTTTAAAAGTTTACAATCTTTTTCAAAACCGTCGACAGACAAAAATCCGAAACTAATTTCAATGTGGCTTAACAACGCCTTTTAAAAATCTCACAAAAGTTAAAGATTACTAACTTCTAACTTGCAAACGGGAAAGAAAAGACAATCAGAATATACGAAACATGATTTGTGTAGGCAGAAGAATAAAAAAGATCGTAATATAACCGAAGGTAAACGAAGTTTATTGAATTGAAAAGTAAGAAGGAATAGACATCTATACATGAGGGAGAGTAACCAAAGATAAGAAGAAAACTGAATAATTCCCCAAAACTTTCGGAGCTTCGTGCTAGTCGAACAAGGCGAGAAAATAAAGTACCGGGTGGCCAACTAAGAATGATCACCGGCCATATCTCAATGACGGATCATCCTATTTTAATGAAACAAAAAATTTCATAAGGAAAGTGGCCATAAAAAATCCCTGGAAAATATTTTCAAGTTTCTTAAATGGCCGCTAGGGGGCGTAACCTAAATGACTGAACAGAAAATCGCGATTTTTTTCATTTTCTTCAAAATTAAGGGGTATAGAAAATAAATTAATTTGAAAGATAAATGAATTTCGACTAACATGTATGAAACACCTTTTGTCGTATCTCCAAAAATAAAGTGGTGGGGATGAGTTGAAAATGTCCATCTTCGATGGCCGATTACTCTGGTCATACTGAACAGAATTTAACAAACTTAATCTCGTTGGAAAAGGTTTTTCGTGGTCTACTAACGACTCCTTACGCTGTTTTGATATGAATATTCATTTCGCCGCCAGAGGGCGATATCTAGAATTTTATCGATCGATTTTACAATCTTTTACAGATATTTATTACTTGACTGACATTTTTGGAATGTTCAACAAAGTTAATCTGCAACTGCAGGGTGACGATCTTAACTCGACTAAAACAAAATCAATAATATCGGCCTTTGTCGGTAAACTAATCCTTTATAAACAAAATGTAGGCAGAAAAGAATATTCACAGTTTCCGCATTTGTCAAAATTACCAGAAATGCTTCAAGATGATGACATTTTATTATATGTCACTCACTTCGACGTATTACACAAGGCTTTTAGGGAGATTTCAACGCAACATTGAAACACAGTATCCTACATTGTGGAACATTGCTAAAAAATACCTTATCGCTTTTCCGTCACCTTATCTAGTTGAAAAAATCTTCAGTGTGGTAACGAACATTTTGACGAAGCAAAGAAACCGTTTGAAAATCAACGAACGTGGAGATTTAATGCAACAGAATAGACCGACTGATTTTAAAAGGCACAGATCTATTATTATTTATTAACTTAACTGTTTATTCCATTTAGGGCCGGTTTATTCACCTTTGGATACATTAATCTACCCGATATTTTCCATAGTTACTATAATTTCATTTGTCATGATTGGCTCGTTAGTCTGTAACCATGCTAGATATCGGATGGATTAATTTACCCAAAGGTGAATAAACCGGGCCTTAGAATTAATAATTTATTAATTAATTAATCTATTATCATAAATATTATATTAAACCTTCATAAATGAAAGAATATATTGGTAAGTAGTAATTATATCCAATTAAATGTGGAAATCAAAAATGAATAAAGTCACGTCCGTTTTTCTAGTTAGCGCCCGTCGCTGCGATGGGATGTCATTGTGAACATGCGGTAGTGTTGGTTTTGGAGGATCCTGAAGAGTGGATTAGATTAATAGTGTTCAATATTACGTCAAAGAATATTTGAGTAAGTGTGATATAACAACAATAATTGTATTAATTTCAGAAATGTTCTAGAAATTAATAAAATATTTTGGATTTTTTAAGGCTGGTGTTAAGTATCGCAATTTATGATTTTTTTGGTGAAAATGCAGTTTAATTGACCCGAAATGTGTTCAATCGTCCAGATTTGGTTGAGTTGTGGCGTGGAAGATTTTCATCGTAGAAAACTCTACAGGTGTCCTACCGAGTTGGACTGGTCGAAATATCTCGGAAACTACAAATCCGATGACTTTGAAATTTTGTACACAGATTTAGTACATTGTAAACTACATTTGGAAAATATTTTCAGTCATCCATGACTTCCGGTTATACCGGAAGTGGTTAAGGAATTATTATTTTCGAACGCAATATTTATTTTTCGTTAGATTGGTTAATTTGAAGGTAATTTTACTTGAAACATTTTTCTCTATCATTTGTAATTTCAGAGAAAAAAATTATTTTTCATAATTATTTACATTTGATTGGGCTAAAAAAATAGGTTAGCCATGAAAAAATAGCATCAATTTATGGGCGTAGCTATCTTGGATTGCGAGTTACAGCTTATTTCTTCACCTCAATTAAACGTAAAAATTATGAAAAATAATTTTTTTCTCTGAAACTACAAGTGATAGAAAAAAATGTTTCAAACAAAGTAATTCCTTAACCCCTTCTGATATAACCGGAAGTCATGGATAATTGAAAAATTTTGATGTTTTCAAAATGTAGTATAGTATGTACTAAATCTATGTATAAAATTTCAAAGTCATCGGATTTGTAGTTTCCGAGATATTTCGACCAGTCCAACTCGGTGGGACACCTGTATATAAATGCTTTTTTTGACAAAAATTGAAAATGTACTTACATGAGTTTTCTCGTATTTCCGCACAGTTTTGTTCAATACATGCAATATATTGATCGTATTTTACGTTTTTCGTATCGTTTTAAACCCAGAATGGTACGAAAACGTTAATAACTATGAAAATACGGCACATTTTCCGCGCCACACCAATGCGAATTTTGACATTTTGAACTATAATAGAGCTTGAGATCCTATGTGCAAAATAATTAAACGTCTCCCTTTCCCGCTAGGATTACGTAAACCTGTACTCAGTCCTTCTGTAAACGCTTGTCGTCGACTTTTTGTGCTGTCAGCCACCCAAATTTTTTGTATGAAACATCATGTGGATCTCGAATACTGTTATTAACTGTTTTCTATATTGGGACACATACTTTAAAATACGTTGTACTTAGTTTTCTTACACCCGTATGCATAGTCGATCGAGGGCGATTCGCCGGAGATTCTTCATTCACCAATAGAAAATTCCGATGCAGTCAATCGCCATGGAATCATTCACGTGCGTTATGCTGTTTTTTTCTGGCGACGCGCCGGAGATTTGCCGGAGATATGCCGGCGATTTGCCGGAGATTTGCCGGAGATATGCCGGCGATTTGCCGGAGATTTGCCGGAGATCGGTCGATGTCAAAAACGTCAATAAAATCATAATTTATGTCAGATTAATATTGTATATATAAAATGGATATGGATTTGAATTGGATTTATAGTGCCAATAAATCACAAATCACGTTACAAATCACCGGCGATTCGCCAAAGCGGAGATCGCTGGGAGATCGATTATGCATCACAAATTATATTCCGATCGTTCGCCGACGAATCTCCGGCGAGTCTCCGGAGAATCTCCGGCGAATCGCCGGCGATCGACTATGCATACGGGTGTTAGACTCTTTATTAATTACGTTACACACAACAGCGTCTCGACTCTAACCTCTATCTTATTACCTTTTTCTGTCGCTAGGTGGCGACACCAATAACTACTTAAAATACATAACATTTCACCCCTACTAATATTGAGAATATTCGAACATTAACAATTATAAATTTAACCTATTCGGTTTTTTGATTGTTCTTCCAACTCTAGTTTTAATTACATTGTCGTAATTTTTGGAATCAACAGGAGATTCTAAGTAATCTGTATTTTCGGTAGGCATGGAAGGGATTTGAGGTGTAATAGGGAAATTTGTCGGAACCTGCATTGGTAGATCGTTGGTTGTCTCTGGAACAAGTACGGTAGGCTCTTTAGGCAGTATTATCTCCTCAGGAACTACGTACTCTTCTGTTAAAGACGTGAACTTCGAAGATCTAATGTGATCGGCGTGCATTAATCTCAATACTCCGTTTAGATCCACCAAATAAGTCACCAAACTTTTCCTTTTATAAATTCTTCCTCTTTTCCATCCTTTTGGCTTTCCATTTTCTGTACTAGTACTTTCTCTCCTTCTTGAAATTCTCTTAGCTTTCCTTGCTTCTTCTCTATACTGTCCGTATTATTTTTACCATTTTCTTTTAACATTGCTAATTTTGTTCTAGGAATCTGTCTAAATATTAGTTCACTTGGACTTTTATTAGTAGTAGTAGTCGGTGTAGTTCGATACTTTAAAAGAAAATTACTGATTTGGTGCTGTAATGAAATATTTATTCCATGTTTATGATTGTAATTTAACTGTTTCTTTAAACTAGTTTTAATTGTTTCAACCGCTCGTTCTGCTAGTCCATTTGAACATGGATGCAATGGTGGTGAAAACACACATTTAATACCGTTTGCATAAAAAAAATCTTTATATTCTTGTCCGTTAAATGGTGGGCCATTATCTGACATCAATGGCTCAGGTATCCCAAAATAAGCAAATGTAATTCGTAATTTTTCTAGGGTACTTTTAGCATTGGTACTGTTCATAATATGAATATCTATAAATTTTGAATAGCTATCTACTATTAAGAGAAATATAGTATTTTTATAATGGAAGAAATCGATATGAACTCTCTTCCAATGTTTATGGGTTTTTGACCATGGTGTAAATATTACCTTATTACTAGCAGATTGGGTCAACTGACACGATTCACACTTCTTGACGTATTCTTCTATATCGTAGTCGATGTTCGGCCACCATACTTCACTTCGTGCTAAAAGTTTCATTCGTACAACACCTACGTGCTGGTCGTGAAGAAGTTTGAGAATATCCGGCCGTATATCAAACGGAATAACAATTCTGTTGCCCCAATACAAACAATCATCATCAATAGAGAGTTCCAGTCTTTTTGAAAAGTAAGGTTTTAATGGGTCATGTGTAATTTTGTTTGGCCATCCTCTTTTGGTTAACTCCAAAGCTTTAATCAAAATTCTGTCATGCTTGGTATGCTTGGCTATAATTGACGCGTTTATCGGTATATCGTGGTCAACAGAAAAACAGTAAATTGGGTCTTCTAATACAGTTCTTTCAGGCAGTCTTGATAAGGCATCAATGTGCGATATGTCTTTCCCTTATAAATTAGTTCATATTTGTAACAAGAGAACTCTAACGCCCAACGTTGTAATCGAGATGCAGCCATCATTGGTATATTTGTCTTTTCACCAAAAATACATTTAATTGGTTGATTATCAGTTATTAATAAGAACTTTCTACCATAAATATACTTATGAAACTTTCTCACGGCAAACATTATGGCTAGGGCTTCTTTTTGTATACGTGCATATATACGTTGAGATTCTGTTAAGGTACTACATGCAAACATCACAGGGTATTCTTGACCATTTATGATATGGCTTAACACGGCTCCAACCCCATAAGGTGATGCATCAGCAGCTATAATTATGGTCTCGCTTGGGTTGAAATCCACAAGACCATCGCTATTCGCTAATAAGGATTTGCATTTTTCGAATGATGTTTGACATTCCTCTGTCCAAACAAATTCCTGGCCTTTATGTTCTAACTCGTATAGAGGTTTTAACACTGTAGATGCCATCGGTAGACATTTATTGTAATAATTTATTAATCCAAAAAATGCTCTGGTCTGCTGCAAATTTTCAGGTGGGGGTGTGTCTAAAATAGTTTGAATTTTTTCTGCTGTAGGTTTAATTCCTTTGCCATCAATGGAAAAATTTGCATTTTTCAAAATTTACTTTCACTTTATAATCTGATAATCTTTTTAATACTAACCGTACATTATTGCAACACTCTTGTACATCCTTCCCAGATATGATAATATCATCGATGTATGCGGCAACTGATAGTAAGCCTCTTAAAATTGCATCAATCATTGATTGAAATAAGGCAGGCGCCCAAGATATTCCAAATGGTGACCTTGTATATTGATACAGTCCTTTGTGCTTATTTATTGTGAGCAATTTTTGGCTTTCTGTTCCAATTTTCAATTGCAAATACGCATTAGAAAGATCTAATATTGTGAAAATATTACCTGTTTCCGAAATACTTTGAAAAATATCCTCCGGTAGAGGTAACGGATACTGCTCCATTCTTAATGCTGGGTTGACGGTTGATTTAAAATCCACGCAAATGCGTACAGCTCCGGATTTCTTCGGTACAACCACAATAGGGCTCGCCCATTGAGCATGTCGTACTGGCACAATTATTCCAGACTTTTCCATTGACTTTAATTCTGTTTCGACTGCTTCTCTAAGAGAATAAGGAATTCGGTAAGGTTTGTGGAAAACGGGAGTAACATTTTCTTTTAACGTCACTTGACGTTTGTAGTGGCAAACTCTTGCCACTACATGTTTTATACATCCTAACTTATCATTATCAAATACATTTAAAAACTTTGATTTTAACTCACTTGTGATTTTATCTATATCTACATCATCAGTCTCCATTTTACGAATTTGTAACCTTTGTCTCCATTTATCAACTAAAATATCTAACCACGAACGTCCTAACAACGCTCTAAACGGTTCTTTCCTATTAACTACTATTAAGGGTAATTTTCAAACCTTATCATTATGTTTTACATTTACTTTAACCTCACCCACTACATCTAACTTATCCCCAGTTACAGCTTTTAGTTTAACTTTGGATTTGAATACTTTTAAACAAGGAAATTTTCTCTTAAATTCCTCTAAACAAATTACACTTACCGTTGCGCCGGTATCTACTTCCATATTTACATTTTTATTTTCTACATTAACAGTCACTGTTAAAGACTTATTACTAGAAGACATTACCGATTTTACATGCTGCGGACTAACTAGTTCCTCTTCTATCTTTGAGATTTCGAGATTTTTCAGACTGACTGTTCCATCATCTTGATCTTCATCCGATTCATGAGTTTCTTCTTCATCTTCCACTTGATGAACCTTCTTTTTCCCGTATCTGCACACTTTTGATGTATGACCAATCTTCTGACAAACAAAACACTTCCATTCCTTTGCTGGACATCCACTTGGATCATGGTTCCTTCCACAATGTTTACAGCTTCCTGAATCCCTTCTTGTAGATCCTTTCTTGTTAAATTTCTTTCGCTCAGATTTCACTTTTACTCTCTTTACTAAATTTTCCTCTGGTTGTAACAGTTTTACTTTTGACTCAGCCAATTCATAGCTCAAAGCTATGGAACAAGCTTTCTCGAATGACAAATTTTCTTCCGACAACAGTCTCCTTTGTATGTTCTCTGACAACAATCCTCAAACCAACCTATCCATCAAGGCTCTATCCAGAAGTTCTCCGAAATTACAAGAATTTGCTAGCGTTTTGACTTCCACAATATACTCCGATACATATTGGCTAGGTTTCTGTATGGACTTATTGAAGTTAAACGTTTCAGCAATTTCAGACTTAGCAGTATCGTAATAAGCTTTTAAGACACCTTTTATTTCCGTGAAGGTCATTGATGACGGTAATTTTGGAGCTACTAGACCTTTGAGTGTTTTATACAATTTAGGACCGCTAAACATAATTAGTAGCGACACTTTTTTCCATCCTTCACTTCATTAACAATGAAAATATTTTCTAACCTCTCCATATACGACTCAAACTCGTTTTTCTCTCCATCGAAGGGTTCAATGCTACCGACTAACGACATGACGGTATCCCTACTCGTCGCCAAATTTTCTATATTGGGACACGTACTTTAAAACACATTGTACTTAATTTTCTTAGACTCTTTATTAATTACCTTACACACAACAGCGTCTAGACTCTAACCTCTATCTTATTACCTTTTTCTGTCGCTAGGTGGCGACACCAATAACTACTTAAAATACATAACAAACTGTAAAGCAGATACCTGCAGTACAGCATGCTCTTGTTAAACTTTTACAACAACGCTTACTAAGACATCTTTTACGACAATAACCTATGATTATAACCATAATTGTAGTTATAAAGTAAATTAGGTAATTAGTATAATTACCAGTTTTTGAATTCTTTAATTGTTTTTCTGTCATCTGACAATTTTGATAATTCATCCAATTTAAAACTTGCCACCTTTAAATCATCCAAGTTTACTACCTTCAACTTCGTTTCTAAATGTTATTATTTCAGGTTAAATAATCAGTCCTTTTTAACTTAACAACTAATATATTGAACTCGTATATAACTGCCGACACATTTACTTTTACAACTTCTACACATATTCTAAACCGCCATTCGCCATTACACCGACTTCTCTCTTTTACACGTTACCAACCTATCCTTTTTGGTTTTATATGCAAACCATTGCCAACCTTTCTTTAACTGAACATTATATCTAACACCCTCTCTCAATGGTTTGCTTATAAATTCACAAAGTAAAAATGTTCTTCTTAATTAACTAAACAATAATCCTAAGCTAAACAATCTATTTCCAATAACCTATACCTAAACTTTTACTGTTCTCTTTTAACTTATTTCCATTAAGACCTTTAGTTAACAAATCTGCTAACTGTTTCTCTGAACTTATATATTTTACATTTATAATCCCTGCATTTAAGTTTTCGTTTATAAAATGGTATCTTAAATCAATGTGTTTCACTCTCTTATTACTTGTTGGGTTTCTTATTAATGAAATGCATCCTTGGTTGTCTTCATATATGTTGATTGTTTTCATTTCTACATTTAAATCAAATAACATTCCCTTAAATGACAAACATTCTTGTACAGCTGTACAAACTGCTCTATCAATTCGGCTTCTGCACTTGACAATGCAACACTGTTTTGTTTTCTAATTATCCATGTACTTGTATTTCCATATATCTTGATTAAGTAACCTGATACTGACCTTCTATCATTATGATCTGTTGACCAGTCTGACAAGTCTATAGTCTACCGTTATGGTGTCTTAACATGAAAAAAATGACACCATAACGGTCCGACATTTAAAATTGTTTCGTTTGTAATTTTAACTTGTTAACACTATAATTTTAATTTGTTCATAATAGTCGATTAATTAATTTGCGAAAGAATTCTACTACTCCGAAGATGGTTTAAAAGACCGAAACTAGTCAGTAGAATATAAAAATAAAACCAGTAAAAGTACATAATACATTGCATTTTATTTATTCACATAACTGGTAGAATGGATCTTGCATTCAATTTCAACTCATTAAAAAATTAAAAACTAGCACGTAGGCATACATACATACTTCTACTTCATTATTGATTGCTTTCAATAATAAAATTTTGAAGTACATACCCGGACAAAATCACATGCAAAAGTACATTAAATAACTTTAAAACTCTCACTTAACAATTATTTATTGATACGGAGTATTCAAATAATCAGATTTACTTTTTATTCCAACAAGACGTTAAATAAGTTATTACGTATTTAAATAAGCTGATTTACTTTTTATTCGAACAAAAAGTGTTATGATGTGTAAATCATGAGTGAACTAAAAAAACTGGAAAGTTTAAGGAAATAAATTATATTGCTTAAGTAATTAATTCCCTCTGTTGATGAAAGACTCGAAATACGGTGTGGGGAACGTGAGAGGGGAGGCGTCGCGACGCGGGCGGTGCACAAGGAGCGACGCGTGCCGCCTCCTGGCGCGAGGCGGAGCCTAGCGTTTTCTACCAAGCCGAGCGGACCCGAACAGCTCGATTCTATCATTTGCACTTCTACCAAATAAACCGGCTCCAGTCAACATAACAAACTATTGGTTCTTCTTCCTTTTTCCTTTCATATCTCAAACTCATATTTGTTGTCCCTTTCAATACCCTTTTCAAATGTATCCAGACTTCTTCATTGTTTACGTCTTGATAACGACAAAAGTAATTTATAGCAAAACTAATATCCGGTCTAGACCCTAACATTAGGTACATCAAACACCCAATCAATTGTCTTATTGGTTTGTTTCCTTTTACAACATTTTCAACTTTATCAATTTTCAATTTTGGATCTATAGGTGTACTATAATCCAAGCTCAATCTACACCATGGAGAGAAGGATGCACGAGCGCGCTTTCTCCCCGTAACTTTACCGAGTAGGCCCGAGTGGACTACAAGGGAAGGGAGAACCGGAGTTTTAAGCGATCCTCACAAACGCAAAGGTCTTCCGGCGAGACGCCGTCGTAGACAGGCCCGCGGCACCTCGCTGTTTTAACTTTTTCGGTCAGACTTTTGGCCCTTTTTCAGGTCTTACAGGACAAGCGAGAAGTGTTAATTCACCAACCACAATCATTGGTTGTAGTTTTAATCATATTTTATACATATTAGGATGTGGCGTCACAAATTCGCCTTCATTGTTACAAATTTATTATTTTAAAATCAAGTTTTGATGAACTTTCATCGTTTAATTTGATCAGAAATGAATAACGTCGTCATGTCATAATAACTTTATCTTTAAATCAATTTATAACTTTATCAATTTTTGATTTAAAAATTAGAAAATTGAAAGCCAAAAAGTAAACTGGTTTTAGAATAATGAAATAAATGTCTAATTAGGAAAGGGATATTTAAATAGGGAAAAAATAAACAAGTAATAAGTTTTTATGGCAAACTTTTATTATTGTAATGAAATAAGGAAATTGATTTTCAAGATACTGGTAGATAGCAATAAATTTATTAATTTTCTTCATTATATATAATGTTTACGAATAATCTGTAAATTTGCTTAATTGATTTTCATTTAAAAAGAAGATCGATGAAAACGCACACTGAAAAGAACTCGTGTATTTAAATAACTAGAAAGGATTTTGAAGTATATTAACATTTAAACAATCAAAAGATAACCAATAACTTTAATATTTTTAAGTAACAATACTTAAGTAATTATTATGAGAACATTAATAGTAATCATAAGGTTTATAGACATAATCACAATGTTGTGTAAAATTTCATATATGTAATGAAAAATAACAACTACTTAAGTATTGAAAAATAACAACTACTACCTCGCCGACATCTTCGAGGGTGAAAGGGATTTTTATCATTTAATAAATGTTTTTTAAAATCATTTTCATATTTCACATGTTATTTGGTAAAAGCCATACTTACAACTTAAATTGAAGACCACATGCTCAGAATGCGGTATGTCAGAAAAAGTAATTTTGACAAAACCCGGTGAAAATTGAAGAAATTAATTGGTCACCGGGACTGTGCGCTTTCCAGGTAAAGCACAAAATTATCGTCGGATCTTTGTCACCCCGAACACCACGGGTATTTGAGAATACCTGCGGGTTTGTGGACTTTTTATTTTATTAAAAGTATTATTATTAACGAAAATTACTCCAACAATAGAAATGTTGCAGGTGTTTTCCATCAACTCTTCTACTTTCCATCAAGACTTCTACTAATTAAACTCTTACACGTGTTGGTAATGTTCTTCTAATTCTATATCTAAACCGTTTTTGTTTTGTGTTACAACAAAATCAACAAACCTTGAAAGAAATTTATTTACTAATCGAGATATTTTTAAACTAATAGGTAGAGTCGGGAAAATCAAATTACTAAAAAATGAATTACAAAGATAATATATTTTTATAAACATCAATGCTCAATTGTTGGTTTGTGATTTATTGCTATTTACAGTTAAAAGTTAAATTCAAACTTTCTTATTTTCATTGTAGCAAATTCATAGAATTATTATAGTCACATTACTCTACTATCTTATGCAAAATCAGTTTACTATTTGATATAATAATTATTTAAAAACTGTTACTTAAAAATCCTAAAGCTATAGGTTAGCTTTTGATCGTTTAAATGTTAATATACTTCAAAATCATTGGAACTTATCTAATTATTTAAATACACGATTTCTTTTCAGTGTGTGTTCTCATCGAGCTTCTTATTAAATGAAAATCAATTACAAAAATTTACAGATTATTCGTAAACATTATATATAATGAAGGACATTAATAAATTTATTGCTATCTACCAGTATCTTGAAAATTAATTTCCATATTTCATTACAATAATAAATGTTTGCCATAAAAACTTATTACTTGTTTATTTTTTCCGTATTTAAATATCCCTTTCCTAATTAGACATTTATTTCATTATTCTAAAACCAGTTTACTTTTTGGCTTTCAATTTTCTAATTTTTAAATCAAAAATTGATAAAGTTATAAATTGATTTAAAGATAAAGTTATTATGACATGACGACGTTGCTTATTTCTGATAAAATTAAACGATGAAAGTTTGTAAAAAATAAATTTGTAACAATGAAGGCGAATTTGTGACGCCACATCCTAATATGTATAAAATATGATTAAAACTACAACCAATGATTGTGGTTGGTGAATTAACACTTCTCGCTTGTCCTGTAAGACCTGAAAAAGGGCCAAAAGTCTGACCGAAAAAGTTTAAACAGCGAGGTGCCGCGGGCCTGTCTACGACGGCGTCTTGCCGGAAGACCTTTGCGTTTGTGAGGATCGCTTAAAACCCCGGTTCTCCCTTCCCTTGTAGTCCACTCGGGCCTACTCGGTAAAGTTACGGGGAGAAAGCGCGCTCGTGCATCCTTCTCTCCATGGTGTAGATTGAGCTTGGATTATAGTACTGCATGATCTACAATCCTCGAAATTGAACTTCTTTAGTATTCCTTTTAAATATCTTCTTTGCTTTATGTTCAATACGCCTGATTCTCTCTCGTCTTCTATTTCCAAACCTAAAAAGTGTCTTAAATCCCCTTTATCTTTCATTTCGAACTTATTCATAAGATCAATCTTACATTTCTCTGTGGATTTCAAATTAGGACCTGATAAAATTATATCATCAACGTAAAGTAACAAAATAACAATATTTTTGTGAGAATCTTTATCCTTAACATATAAGCAATAATCACTTTCAGATCTGACAAAGCCTAAATCTAGTAAATAACTATTTATTTTATTGTTCCAACACCTTGATGCTTGTTTGAGTCCGTATAAAGATTTATTAAGTTTTAACACACATCCTGTTTTACATTTTACCCTCTCTGGCGCATAAATATAAATATCTTCCTTCAACTCACCATTCAAGAACTCAGTTTTGACATCTAGTTGTTTGAAATAAAATCCATAATAAGTACCTATTGATAACAACATTCTTATGGTCGTCAATCTTGCAACGGGCGAATAAAGTTCTTCATAATCAAAAGAATAACGTTGCGCAAATCCTCTTACTACCAGACGTGCTTTATATCGATCCTCTAAATTTTCTTCGATTGATTTAGAAGTAAATATCCATTTTGTGTGATATTTCCCCTCGTTTCCTTTTTTCTACCTCGATCCACGTTTTATTTCTTTTGATTGCATCAATTTCCTTTTCCATAGCTTTAATCCACAAATCCTTATCTTCTCTGTCATTTAATTCCTCAACAGTATTGGGTACATCTTCTACATAAGATAATACATTGAACGCCATATACATTTCGTAGTCACTATACTTTTCCGGAAGTTTTCTTCTTCTCCTGTTTCCTTGCTCTTCGACATTTTCAGTTTTGTCATGTTCGGTATCTTCATCATTTGATCCTTCATCTTTCTTTCTTCTTTACTTTCTATTTCATCATTTTCCTTTTTATTATCTTCTTCATCATTATTTATGTAGACTCTTTTCTCTTTAAAGTAAAAATCATTTTCGTTGAAAATAACATCTCTCGAAACTATTATCTTTTGTTCTTGTATATTCCATAAACGATATCCCGTGCTTGTGTATCCAATCATTATACATTTTTCTGTTTTATTATCAAACTTTTCTCTAAATTGTTTCGGAATGTGTGAATAGGCTGTTGACCCGAATATTTTCATATTCTTTATATTTGGTTTAACTCCGTTCCATACTTCTGCTGGTGTTTTATCGCTTAAGTTACTACTAGGACTTCTATTTAGAATGTATGCTGCTACTCTAATTGCTTCGTTCCAAAACGTCTTTGGCATATTGGCGTCATTTAATATCGTTCTTGCCTTATCCATTAAGCTTCTATTGAATCTCTCTACCTTTCCATTTTGTTGTGAGGTACATGGGATCGTAAAATCAACGTAAGTTCCATTCTGTCTACAAAACATTTTCATCTCATTTGATAAATACTCTCTACCATTATCACATCTTAATACTGCCACTTTCAAATTGAATTTTCATTGCACTTCATTAACATAATTTTTGAAACACTCATAAACATCGCTTTTGTTTTTGATAACATATACTTGAACAAAGTTTGAGTAATCATCAATAAACGTCACAAAGTATCTACCATTCTCATGACTCAAGGGAGTTATGGGACCTACTACATCGGTGTGAATAATTTCTAATAATCTCTTCGCTTTCGACCTGGTTCCAAAACTTAATCTATGCATTTTTCCTTCAACACATGATTCACAAAAATCGAGTTTTCCTAATTTTACAGATTCTAGACCTTCAACTAACTTATGTTTAACTAATTTCTCTAAATTTGTATAACAAATATGCCCTAATCTTTTATGCCATAATTTTGACTCGTTATTCTCTTTTTCTACATTTAAACATTTATGTTTATTGTTAATTTGGAAACCAATCTCATACAAGTTATTTCTATAACCTATACCTATTAAATTATTATTACTACAAAGCGAAACTTTTCCACCTTCAAAAGTTACTTTTACATTAGCTTTTTCTAACCTTTTGACTGATAACAAATTATTTCTTAAATTGGGAACGTACAAAACATTTTTGATGGTACATTTTATTTCTTTTTCATGTATTTTACTTATAACGCTAATATTACCTACTCCTATCGCTTCCATGTGATTTTTATTGTTGGCGACTGCTATTTTTATTGGTGTCTTTAACATTAATAAATCAGAAAAATAACTTTTACTTTTAACTAAGTGATCAGTGCAACCTGAATCTACAATAAATACTAACTTATTACTATCAACGGTCTCTTCATCTCTGGTGTCAGGCATAAAGCATACCTCTGGCTCCTCCCCGTTTCCATGTTGCCCATTTCTTACTGTAGTTTCCCCATAGTTACCTTTTCTGTCTTCTTGTTGGTTATTTCTGCTTCCTTCGAACCCATGTCTGTATCCTTTTTGTCCTCTTCCTCTAAAACCTCCACGTCCTCCGTTCCATCCACGACTATAACCTCCTCGTACCTCATTCTTTTGGTTCCATGTTCTTTGTAGTTCCGGACAATCTCTTTTGTAATGGCCCTTCTTACCACATTTAAAGCAGGATTCATTTCTTGTAAATTGGAATGCCGCTGGTTTTTCATTTTCGACTTTCTTCTCCTTGATACCATATTTTATTTTCCTCTTTTCTACTTCTGATCTTAATTTTCTTACTGCCACATCCAATTTTAGTTCATCTGCCGGTATATTTTCTAATATGGTAACCACCGTCTCTAAGGATCTTGGCATTGCTAATAGATAATTACATACCAAGTCTTCTTCTTTCAATTCAACCCCTGTAGAACGTAATTGTCTTGTCACCTCTTCGAATTACTTAGTAAACTCTTCAAATTCTTCTATATCTCTTAATTTCATTGAAATTAGCCTTTTCCGTAGCATCAACTGGCCTGTAATACCCTTCTTTTCATAACGATCTTCGAGTGCTTTCCACATTGAACATGCCGTTTCCTTTCCTCTGATTAAATCGATTTGTGTATATTCTAAACATTGAACAATATAAGATTTACATTTCTTGTCCCGTTTTCTAGCTTCCGTCTTCTTGTTTTCATCTGCGTAGTCAGTGTCATTGAACTCACTTTGTATGCAGGCTAATACCTCCTTTTCTTCTAATAAAATTAACATCCGGTACTTCCACGTGTGATAATTTTTGTCATTTAATAGCTCAACATTAAAAGAATTCTTCACAACGACATTTCCCGCCATTTTCTTTTATCTACTTAATCTCGTTTTTACACAATGAAACTGTGAATTCTGGCAGTCTGGGGACTGGCGACTGGGGACTGGGCCCATAACCTGTTATTATTTCAGGTTAAATAATCAGTCCTTTTTAACTTAACAACTAATATATTGAACTCGTATATAACAGCCGATACATTTACTTTTACAACTTCTACACATATTCTAAACTGCCATTCGCCATTACACCGACTTTTCTCTTTTATGATTTGAATTAAAAGATATCTTCTGCACTTAACTGGTTTATTATTATAAAATAGCCTTACATGTTTCGACTTTTAAGTCATCCTCAGAGGTAACTACAAATTAATATAAAGATAAAAAATAAAAATAAAAAATTTTTTGGTTGATAATTGAAATATTAAATTATGTCAAATGTATAAATTTACTGTAGAAACTAAGGTAAAATGAAGCATTGGTAAAGTTATGTTAAAATTAAATACAAAATTATCAAAAGTTAATTAGAAAAATTTTTAAAATTAAGCTTAAGTCTAAAAGTAATGTGGTTTACAAAAAATGTTTACTTACTTAGTCTAAAATTATTTGATTCAAAAAATGGATTAACATTGTTCAATTAGAATTTAAGTTTTATAACCACTTATACACACAAGTAACCGTAATAAAATCTTAAAGCAGCACGAGGACATGTAACAAGTTAAAATGAAAGTCGGAAATGGAGGCAAGTATAAAAACTGGTTTATATTTTAGTGATTTTTAGTGATTTTTAAGTTTATCGTTGTGAGCAAAGGAAATAACCTGTTATTAATAATTCGAATTTGAAAATATCAGTAAAATTAGATTTAATGGTAAATGTTAATACAGGGATATGGAAAGGTCGTTATAACTTGAAATGATGGTAAAACTTGAAAAATGGAGAATGGGAAGGGAAGTTTTAAGGAAAGGGGGGTTTAATTTTGGGATGGGAAGGTTTGAAACCGCTAGGGCCCCAAACAGTGCGGATATCTTACGCGGTCTCGGAAAAGATATCCCTAGGCTGTTTGGGGATAATTTTTAAAAGGATTTCGAAGGAATTTGTATAGGGGTGTTTTGTTCAGAAGAACCTGATCGTTGAGGCATTCTAAGTCTGTGTTGTTTTCTTTAAATTTATCTATTTCAAAGGCTTCAAGCAGATTAAGTTTATAGCCTTTGTTTTGTTTATGAATAAGTTTAACATTTTTCTGTTCATCAAAATCATGTGTGTAAGTAAACATGTGTCTGCCGAAATTCGAATTAAGATTAAGTTTGTGTTCTTTAATTCGTTGTTTAACAGATCTGCCTGTTTCTCCTATATAGGAGGCACCACAAGTATCGCATTCCAACTTATATACTCCGTTCTGATGGAGAAAGTCAATACTGTCTTTGGCATTGAAAAGGAATTTTTGTAATGTTTTGTTGCTTTTAAAAGAGATTTTAACATTATATTTTGTAAAGATGTTGATTATTTTATTAGATATTAAGCCTGGATAGGTAATTGATCTATAAATTTCTGTTATTCTGTTAGATATGGGTAATAATGAAGTAGAATTTTGAAATTGTAATCTGGATTGGTATCTGTGAATAATTTTAGATATGTAATTTGGTGGAAAACAATTATTTTTGGCTATGTTATGGATAATATTTAATTCTTTATTACTTTTATTGTCATTTAGTGGTGTATTAAGATATCTGTATATATAAGCTCTAAAAGCAGCTGCTTTATGGGCATGATGGTGGTAGGAATCAAATGGAATGACTGTGTCTGTGTGTGTTGGTTTACGGAAAATGTCAAATTAAATCTAAAAAGTTTAATTTGTTTTCGTTTTCCAATTCAATAGTAAAAGTGATGTTGTTATGTAACGTGTTTATGTATGTGTGAAGATTATTAATTTCATTGATATCATTTCCCTTCCAGATTACTAAAATATCGTCTACGTAACGTCGCCATAATAAAATGTTATCATTAAATTTATTATCGTTATCGTTTAAAAAAGCAATTTCTAAAGAATTTAAGAAAATATCTGAGAGAAGACCGCTCAGAGGGGAACCCATTGGTAAACCTTCCTTATATTTATATATTGTGTTATTAAATTGACAAAAGTTTTGTTCAGTACTGAGTTTTAAAAGTTTATGAATATAATCTGTGTTTTTTGGTGTAAGATTATTTGCAAGTAAAGTTTTCGTTAGTTGAAGGGTTTCTGTAACTGGAATGTTTGTATACAAATTGGTAACGTCAAAAGAGAGAAGTGTGAAATGGTCTGGTAATTGCAGATTTTGTAAATCATTGATTAAATTTTGTCTATTAATTACTGTAAATTCAGGTTTAAATTGTATGGAGTTCTTGAAAAAATTTACTAGAAATTTTGTAATATTATAAGTACTTGAATCAATAGACGAGATAATAGGTCTAATGGGATGATTTGGTTTATGTAATTTAATTAGAGAATACAGTAAAGGTGTTTTGGGATTCATAGGTATAAGTCTATTAATATTAATGTTCTGTTCTTCAAAGAATTCTTTTGATTCTTTTAAAACTTTTTTTGTTTTAATATGGAATGTGTTAATCGGATTTCTCTTAATTTCAATAAAGTTATTTTCTGTTAAGAATTGTTGAGTTTTGAGAATATACATTGGTTTATCTATAATTACGAGACCAGCATTTTTATCTGCGTTTGTTACAATAAGGTTATTAGTTTTAATTTTATTTTTTATCTTACGAACCAATATGTTGTCTGTTATTGTTGAATCATTATTTTCGTGGGTGTTGGTAATTCTTCTTTCTTCGGTTTTAATTAGTTCAATGAGGTCCTTTCTGAGTTCGTCTTCTCCCTGTGTGTTGTGGGCTGCATCCTCCAGTTCAATAGCCAATAATGAAAGATCAGTTTGACGTGGAGCTATGGTGTACTTGTGGCCTTTATTAAGAAGTTCAAGTTCTTCTGATGTGAAGGTTGTTGTGGAAAGGTTTGTCAGTCTTTTCTCTTTTACACGTTACCAACCTATGCTTTTTGGTTTTATATGCAAACCATTGCCAACCTTTCTTTAACTGGACATTATATCTAACACTAAATGTAATTCGGTAACATTAATTTTCTCGTTCTCAAATATATCACAACAGTCAAAACCAAAATTTACTGGGGGTATGTATTGAGTATAAATATAAGAAGCATAAGTGTTTTTGGTTGACAAAATTACTGTACCTACATAAACTTTGCAATTTCTTTTTATACAAATCCTTCCGGCACCAATAATTTGCACATCTATTGGCTTTGCCTCATCCTTACAAATAATAGTAGCAGTTTCTTTAACCGGAGCTAACAATAACCATGTGTTTTGAGCATATAGCTGCGTCCAAATGCTATTATCTATACGACAATTCTTTTGTCACAGTTGTCCGGAATTTGATTAAAGCCCTGATATAACTTAACCTCGCATGACCCGTATAAATTGCTAACAAGGATAGGTTTAATTTGCGGACAAATATAATTTTCATTAACAATTTTAGTGCATTCATTTAATTCGTCTTTTGTTACAGGAAAATAATTTTGTTTATTACTAGTAATAGCTGAAAATTTAGAGCTTGGTTGAATAAAAACGTGCTGATCATTCTTATAAGGTATTGGTAAGGGATTTAAATTAAATAAATTATGGTGATCATTGCTACATAAAGGAATGTCGAGAATATAGATTAAATAGCTATCTTGATAAAATATATTTACTTTTAGTAACTTAAACAGAAGATTCGCGTTTTCGGTAGATAGTTCGAAGGGAAACCTTAATTCTGAAGGTACATGAATAATGTTTTTTGAAAGTTCTAATACTAATTTTGCAGGTGTTATTATTATAGGGTGTATAGTTCCTTGCTTTGCTAAAAGAATGGCATCAATTAAATTTGACGTTTCTAATCTACACTGATCTACCATGGCTTGAAATATACCGAAATGTTGTTCTAATTTCATTTTTAATTCCAAAATATTTATCCTTCTATCATCTTCAGATAATACATGGACAGCCTTATCTAAATTTCGGGATAATTGTTCTTCATTATAACTTAACGTTCCTATAGTATTATTAAAATTTGTAATAGATTCTTGACAACGCTTATTTGTTCTTAAATTAATTTAGTAACTTCAGACTCATTATCAGTAACTTCTTTAATCTTTTGACTATAATACTCAGCGTCTTTTTCGTCCATTGTTCCGAAGAGAAATTTAAAAGCATTTCCAACAAAATTTATGAGACCTCGCTTCATTCTTAGTTTTGGTGAGTTATGACCTTTCAGTTGTTCTATTACATCTTTCTCTGCTAATACTCTTTCTAATAAAGCCCTGTTAACTTTAATAAATTCTTGGCATCTTGGCAATTTCAAATGAAAATTTGCAATGATTTCCGGGGATTCACAAATTACGACGGTACGCTTATAATATTTTATAAGATTATCAATTAACTCATGATAATGCGTGAGATTATAATAAGTAACTACCTTCCAATAATCATTATAAAGACTAATGTGCCCTATTTCTTCGTAATGAATAGCAGACGTATTTTCGAACCTAGTGATATCGTATATAAAACTATTTTCTACGTTCGCTTTCCCTATTGTTATTCCAAGGAGGACAATTATTGAGACCATTTCCTTCATGATCTGTAAATAGATATTATTCACTTTACTTTATTATATAGCCAAAGTTTTAAACGGAAATTAGCTTATGAGCTATTGTATATTATAAATCATTTAGTTATGAATTACAGCCCAAAAAGAGACATTTATCCGTGGTACGGTTTTAACCGGTTACAATGAACGATTAACCTTTGCCTTTTTACTTTAGATAGTATAATCAACATTATTGATGCGAGCTATAACGGTGAAAGGACCTACTCAAGGGCTACATAATTTTTTACTCCTACCCTTACGCGTTGCCACATCTAATAGCATAACCCTATCTCCTATGTTAAATTCCTTAACTCCCGAACTCTTATCATAATTTTCTTTCGATTTTTCCTTACTGCGATTAATATTTTCCCGGGCAATTTTCCTTGTATTTTAAAACTTTAGTTTTATATCCGTAACTAAATCATCATAGGTGTACACAATATCAGGAGGATTGCTCTCCACAGAATTAGGAATTTCCGGTATTCGACCGTACAATATTTCAAATGGCGTATACCCCGTTGTACTATGGGGTGTAGTATTGTAAGTAAACACCGCATAACAGATATATTCATCCCAATTGGTTAACCTATTATTGATAAAATGTCTTAAATATTTTTTAAGTGTTCTATGGGATCTTTCTAAAGCGCCATTAGTTTGAGGATGAAACGCAGTAGACTGTAATTTCTTTATATTAAGCAATTTGCAAACGTCTTTAAATATTTCTGACGTAAAATTAGTACCTTGATCGGTTAAAACTTTTTTGGGAGTTGAATGTTTACAAATTATATTCTCCACAAATGCTTTAGCAATTATTTTAGCTTCCTGATTGGCAAGTGGTACTGCTTCCGAATATCTTGATAGATCATCCTGAAAAGTAGGAAAATATTTGTTCCCGTTTTCGGTTAAAGGTAACGGTCCTACAATACCTAAGAAGGATAAATCAAAAGGATTCTGCGATGTATCAGGAATTTCTATTAGGGCTTTAACGTTTAGTTTCCATAATTTGTCTCGTTGGCAACTATCACATTTCTTAATAAAGTTTTTAATATCAGTTTTCATATTTTCCCATTTATATTTTAATCGTAATCGTTTCAGAGTTCTTTTCACTCCCTGATTTCCACCTGCCGAGGTTTCATGATACTCTCTTAATAATTTTATCTTTTGTTCCTCATTTGTTATTGTAATAGCATGTTGATAGAACACTTTTATGCTTATACCTGAATTTTTAAATATATGCGTAATCATTAGTCGAGTTATTTCCCATTTCAATTTAACCAAACTTCCGCCTATTTTTGGGATTGCCAGTTTTGTTACACCTAACTCTAACAATAAATTCTTTAAGTTAATTAGAATCTTGTACATGCCCTCATGAGTTGGTTTATCGAAATAATATTCTTTTGTCACCAAGTAAAATATGAACTGGTTGTCCCTTTTTAAATAAGCAACTTCAAATAAATTTTTATTTTGTTTTTTAAGTTCTTCAACGCTACCAAATCTTTCTTTAAACTGAGTAGCAATGCCTCTAGCCACAGCAAAATCTTTGGAAACACAGTGAGTTAAACCGTGATCTTTGCCTACTGAAAATAAATCACCTTATGTTTCTTCAACTTTCTCGTTAACAATCAAATGGGTTTTAATACATTCGGAAAAATATTTGTAATCTAAATCAGAATTTGTAAAATATATCCTACTCAAAGCATCGGCGTTACAATTTTGTTTACCCGGTTTATATAAAGCCTCATAATCATACTCTTCCAGCTCTAATCGCCACCTCATTAGATCGGCGTTTTTCAAAGTAGGCAAATATGACTAACTTGTTAAAATATTTTACATTTCCGAATGCTCACAACCCGTTTAGCTTATTTACGTTTTCGGGGAACACCCAGCAAAAGTATGGTGACATTGTAGGATGTACCGAATCAGTATCGATATCGACACGCACGCAGTTACGTGTATATTTTACATCGTCATGAGGTCGACTAAGAAACAAAAATACAGTGATGACAATATTAAATACGGCTTTGTTCCTATACATAAAAATGGTGTCGATCAGCCGCAGTGTGTTATTTGCTATGAACTGCTGAGCAACGATGCTATGAGACCTTCCCGTTTGGAGCGACATTTGTCAACAAAACATGCTGCTTTAAAGGACAAATCGAAGGAGTTTTTTGCCTCCAAATCGACAAGTTTGAAACGCATAAAATTGGATAATACTGGATCCTTTGCTCAGTCAAATGAAAAGGCGCTGGAAGCTTCGTATGAATTATCGCTACTCATCGCAAAGACCAAGAAAAACCACACTATTGGTGAAACACTCATCAAACCTTGCCTGTTGAAAGTAGCTGATATCCTTCGTGGTCCGGAAAGTAAACAAAAACTATCACAAATACCGCTTTCTGGCAATAATGTTAAACGTCGCATTGATGATATGGCCGAAGACATAAATATTCAGGTCGTGGTGGTCGTGAAAGGATCCATGGTTTTCGCAGTGCAGTTGGACGAGACTACGGATGTTGCACATTGTTGTCAATTGCTAGTTTTCGTTAAATATATACAAAACGGAACAATCAAAGATGAAATGCTGATTTCTACGGAGTTAACCACAACTTCAAAAGCAGTTGATATAATGGCAGCTATCTTTGAATTCTTTGACAAATATGAACTGTCATGGAAAAAGTTGATAGGCGTCTGCACCGACGTCGCTCCCGCAATGCTTGGCTCTCGCTCAGGATTCGTGCAATTGGTCAAAGAAAAGAGTCCCAATGTCACAGTTGTTCATTGTTTTAAACAGCGTCAAGCTTTGGCGGCTAAAACACTTTCAAACGAATTCAACGATGTGTTAAAATTATGCATTAAAGTTGTGAATTATATTTAAAAAATTGCGTTTAATACCCAACTGTTTACAATATTTTGTGAAGATTTGGGCACAGAACATAAAACATTGTTGTTCCATTCGGAAGTACGCTGGCTCTTAAAAGGAAATATGTTAGCAAGATTATTTGAGCTTCAATACGAAGTAATTTTGTTTCTTGAAATTCAAAAACAAACTGAACTGCATGTGGAATTCAGAAAACCAGCTGTCCTAGCAGTATTGGCTTATCTGTCGGATATTTTTGATTCGTTGAATTCACTAAACTTAAAATTACAAGGGAGTGACTCGAACATAATTTATCATCGAGATACCATCACTGCGTATGTTGAAAAATTAGAACTCTGGAATCGCAAAATTTCAGTACGCAATTATTCCCACTTTCCTAAATTATTTTCAATCTCAGAAGAAACACGTTTCAACGAAGTTTTTGAGAACACTGATATGAAGAATAAAATAACAAATCATTTGCAGCACCTCGCTGATGAATTCAAGCGCTACTTCCCTGACTCGTGCGATAATAACATTTATAAGTTAGCCACGGATCCTTTTTATGTTAAAATAGACGAGCTACCAGATACACTACAAGAGGAGGCTGTGGAAATTAGAAATGATCCTGCAGCCAAATATGACTTTGAGAAAATGAATAAGGCGCTATTTTGGGTAAAATATCTCAAAGTTTATCCTAGCATAGCAGTGCAGGCGTTGCAACTGTATTTACCCTATTCCAGCACCTATTTGTATGAAAGGGCATTTTCTGCAGTAGTAGCAATAAAACTGAAATACAGAAACAAACTTAATGTTGCTAGTGATCTACGTTGCGCGTTGTCTTCAATTCGACCTAGAATTGGAAATCTTGTCAAAAGCATGAAAACTCATTCATCTCATTGATTGATTTATTCTTTCTGCATATGTGTGAAACTAGTATTCTATTATACAGTGTGTCCCCGAATAGGTGAAACGACTCTTATAAAAGATCAAAAATTTTCGATGTTAATTTCCATCTTTTGGGGTTTAGCCCTGCTTGGTTAAAGATTAATTTGTAACATATTTTCACTTAAAAAGAGACAAGCGAATCTGGACAATGAATAAAAAACTCTTTCTGCAGCAGGTAAAGTACCTTTTCTGTATACCGTACATTAAACTGTTACTAAGATATTTTGTTCAGGATGAAACGTTATGTCCATATGCAAATTTTTGGGATGATCGGCCTACTTTGATAAAACGCATTGTTATTTTCGTTAGTACTGGAGCAGAGGCAATTTCCATAATGTAATTAATAGAAAAAGGCAGTATTTTAAAAAAGTAAATGTGTGGTGTGCTGTGTCATATGAATAAAGAATCATTGGACCGTTCTTTATTGAAGGAAAACTAAATCAATACCCTTAGTTAGCTTTAATAATTAAATATTTTGTAATAATCGTGATTTGTAATATAACGTTTTTATTGCGTTTTTCTTAAGCTAGTTTAAGAGCGTTTCCCTTATTTCTTCCGAAAAGGTATGATACTCGACAAAAAAGATCGTGATGTGCTACTAACGAAAATAACAATGCGTTTTATCAAAGTATGCCGATCATTCCAAAAATTTGCATATGGACATAACGTTTCATCCTGAACAAAATATCTTAGTAAGAGTTTGATGTACTGTAAAAAGAAAAGGTACTTTACCTGCTGCAGAAAGAGTTTTTTATTCACTGCCCAGATTCGCTTGTTTCTTTTTAAGTGAAAATATGTTACAAATTAATCTTTAATCAAGCAGGGCTAAACCCTAAAAGATGAAAATTAACATCGAAAATTTTTTACCTTTTATAAGAATCGTTTCAGCTATCCGGGGACACACTGTATAATAAAACTTTTGAGAAATATGTATTTTGTAGTTATTATTATATGTATCTACCATAAAATTGCCAGGAGGGGGACATGGGATTTTGATATTGGGTACCAGGGGGCGTGATAAAAAAGACTTTGGGAAGCGCTGGTCTAGATGTTGGATTTTTAATATTAAAAATGTAGGTTAATGGTCTATGATCGGTGTATATCTTAAATTTATTCCCATACAAATATTGTCTAAAATTTTTTACTCCCCAAATAATTCCTGACAACTCCTTTTCGATCACTGAATAGTTTTGTTCGCCTCGATTTAATGTTCTACTTGCGTATGCAATAGGCTTATCTTTACCAATAATGCCTTGAGAGAGAACTGCTTCAATGGCCTTATTTGAAGCGTCGGTGGTCAATATAATTTTTTTCGAAAAGTCAGGGTATGCCAAAACTAAGCTACTAGTTAATAAATCTTTCAATTGATTAAAAGCATCTTCGCATTTATCAGTCCAAACGAATTCGTTACACTTTTTCAATATTTCATTTATTGGTTGGGCAATTTTGGAGAAATTTGGTATAAATTTCCTATAGTACGAAGCTAATCCAATGAATCTTTGAATATCCTTCTTACTTTTTGGTCTCGGAAATGATTTAACTGCACTTACTTTATTATCGTCTGGTTTAATACAATCCGATCTAAGCACATGCCCTAAATAAACGACTTCCTTCCTCAAAAATGAACATTTGTCTGGTTGAATCTTTAAATTCACATTTCTAAAAGTCTTAAATACGTTTTCCAACCGTTTATTATGCTCGTCTAAAGTACTACCAAATATTACGACATCGTCTAAAAACACGAAACATTCTAATCCTTGTAAACCTGATAAAACAGAAGCCACTAATCTTTGAAAACAAAACGGCGCGCCTCGTAACCCCATTGGCATTCTATTATACTAAAAATGACCGAAATCTGTAGAAAAAGCAGTTTTTGCCTTATCTTCCTCAGCCAATGGTATCTGACGAAAGCCTGAACCTAAATCAAGTGTACTAAAATACCTAGACCTTCCTAACCTATCGAATATCTCATCTATACGCGGTAACAGAAAACAGTCACCTCCAATAATATCATTTAACTTCCTAAAATCAACAACAATTCTCCATTTCTGTTGTCCACTGTCATGAATCTTTTTGTGAACAACTAACAGCGGTGCGTTCCACGCACTTTTACTATGCCTAATTAACCCGTGATCTAACATTTCCTTTATTTGTTCCTTAATAATTTCTTATGGGCACGAGGAATCGGTATGGCCTTACAACAATTGGACCTTTGTTCTCTTTAATTTTGATCCTATGTTCAATAGCATCGGTACATGACAAATTTATCGTCCTTTAAATAAAATAAATCGCTAAAATTCACACATATTTCAAGTATTGATTCTTTTTCCTCGGAATATAAATGTTCCAGTTTTAAAGCTCCTAATATTGCTTCTAATCTTCCCTTTTTACCATTAGACTTATTGACAACCTGTGATACCAAGGTATCATTATTTAGCGAATCTAATTGTAAATGATCAACATCGATTTCATTTAAAACTACCGTTGGTGTCTCTATAACCTATTCTTCCTCTGTTAAGTTAATTACATTTGTTACACATTTCCCGTGTTTTACGTATGTCAAACAATTTCTTATTATTACTCCATTAGCTAAAATTTTTCTTTCACTGATTCCTATTTGTTGACCTTCGTAATTTTCAATATTAGCGTTAGTTACAACAACTGATCGAGGAGGTATTTTTATTTCCCTGTTAACACCTTTTATTGACATAGTATTTTCTGAAAAATCAATTTGTGCGCATAACTGTCCTAAAGTATCAACTCCTATGATTCCATCACAATCCAAGAATAATTCATTATGCACCATACTGAATTTGCAATTATTACCCTTAATGTTGAATAAATAAGTACCTAAGGTTTCTTTTATTTCTTCAGTTATGCCCTTATAATTGGCAACTTCCGTGTTGTCTGCATTATTGTTCTTACCCGTATTAATGTCAATTCAACCCTCAGCGTAATTTTTATCATCACTGTCATCGAACTCTATTTTATCATTTAAGAAATCTACTTTAGCGTTTAAAATTCCCAATAAATTAATTCCTATGAGACCATCAGCGTCCAAGAACGTAGATGAAGTCTCATCCATAACATGAAATTTAACATGAATATCGTCTATTTCTAAACTACAAGTACCTTTAATAAGACGGTAATCTCCCATTAAACCTTTGTATTGTACCCTTTGATCCCGATTAATCTTTCTATTACCAGTTTTAGTATTTTTAATCAAAGTAATATCTGACCCACTATCAATCAATAATTTTGCCTTTATACCTGTACTTAATGAAACGATAACGTACAGTTTTTTATCTTCAGCCTCATTAATTACCCTCGTAATATGACCTCTAAATTCAGGGTCAACGTGTTTCAGTCTTTCTTCTATCATTCCTTTATAAACAAGTTGCGACTCAATCTTACAATTATTATTGATAAATTTATCCTGCTTCCTAAGTACACCTTTCTGCATAGATGTTACATGAGCAGAGGGACCTGTTGAACCACGCGAACAACTTGGTTTTTGTTCATATGACCTTCCGTTCGAGCTACCTTTATAATTTTGAGTCACTTGTTTTTGAGGACAATCCTGAACCTTATGACCCAATTTATCACACAAAAAACATTTTATAGGGCGATATTGTTGATTTGTAGCAAATTTTTCCCTATCCTGACCTCTACTATAATTAGAAAAACTACGAGTCCCAGTTTGAGATGAATGAACATTAAACACATTTGTACGCTCACGCACAGGGGTATTATATCGCTCGTGTACCGGAGTATTATGTTTCCTATCGCCAGAACCGTAATGCCAATTTTGGTCTCTAGGATTACCAGGATAAATTGATTGAAAACTTCTATGAAAATTTTGATGAAATTTAGGTCTAGAAAAATTCTGGCTACTTTGATTCGAACTCATATGATTAGATTTAGGTCTCGCACCGAATTTACTGGAAAAGAAATTGACTGCTTCTCTATCATTTATTAAAGCGCGTTCTTCCATCAATGCCAAATCAATAGCTTGCTCTAATGTTCTTATATTCCTAGATTTTATAATCATATTAAAAGGTTATTGTAACCCTTCAACAAAAACATTTAACGCTTGTTGTTTCAACAAAGAAACGATTTCCGCAGCAATAGCATCGCTTTTACCCTGGACTGAACTTGCTACTAACCCGGTCAATAATTTCTCGATTTTTTGTGAATACTCGGCTACTCTTTCGTTATGGCCCTGCATACAAGAATTTAATTTATGTTGTAAATTTGAGTTTGATCTCCTTTCTAAGTAAATATTCTCAAGATATTCACGTAAACTTTGCCAATTTTCAAAACTTCTATATCTAATCGCGTTCCTAGCTCTGCCTTTAATTTTAGTTTTTAGTATTACGTTGTACAACAAGGTTTTTGACCGCGGATTCACTGAATTTAATGCTAAATCACATGACACCAGAAAACAACTTAGCAATTCCCTATCAGACCCAGCAAATTCACCTACTAGCCCTACAGCCGTTTCTAATTTTAAGTAACTATTTTCTTCACTACTCTGATCTACAATTTCTACCCTATCCTGAGGCAATGTTATTTATTTTACAAAGACGAAATAATAAAAAGAAAGAAAACTCTGTCCATTTTCCTGACACTCGATACAGGATTCTATAACAGCGTAACCAACGATGTGACAACCCGCTCTTGGCAATTTTCACCTCGACAGCAACCTCGCCCTCGCGTTGAGTCGGCTAGGCACCACTATGGCTGAACAGCGACCTCGATCCGGTATCCTCTTCTCAGGTTACCAATAATCAGGATAACTTCTTCCAGTTACTTTTTCTTCGGTGTTCTCGACTCCGTCCACTCCAATCCCGCTATCTTCTATAACTTTATGTTCCTTACAACACTTTCTTCTTTTATCTTCTATAACTTTATATTCCTTTCAACAATTTCTTCTTTTATCTTCTATGACTTTATATTCCTTCCAACACTTTCATCTTTTATCCCACGCTGCCACCAAATTGTTGTGCCCCACTGGACACTTAATGGGTTCTTGGGATTGGGCGTCCAATTAATACACTTATTGCAATTACAACTACTTTATTAATTAAAAATCGGACGACGGAACAGAGTAATTTTTATGTGAGGAGGTGTTGCGCTCACGAGACGAAACTAGACGAATCACCTTATCTTCGCGTTTGGTATATTTATGTCTTTGGATACACCTACGCAAGTTCTATTCTAACCGTCACACAAAGGTGACATTCCCAGCCTCTTTCATTACGCCAACTTGCGCGTCAGCAATTTTAATAGAGGAATGCCAAGAACTGGTGATATCTAAAGACATAACTTGACACTATCCATTTTGATACAATACAAAAGAAAACAATTACACATTACAACATTAATAATAGAAAAGGGATTAATACAGGGGTCTACAACAGAATACAATTAAGTAGTTGTTCTTTTTTGGTTTAATACTAATAAAGTTGGTGGGGGATGTACAAAATTAATGTAAAATACATTAAGCAACGGTTTCGTCTTTCGATTTTCGTTTCCTTTAAACTTATTTACTTTTATTAATTTCGCTGACGTTATTAACGTTAGTCCTCATTTGTTTGTGTTACAAATACGTAAATTTCTGTTAATTCTTTACATAAAGATTAAGAAAGGGCGTTCAATATGAGAAATAGGTTTCCAAGGAGCGAAAATTACCAAATTCTTAAGTAAAATGTTTTAAAGTTGACATATTAAATTTTCGAGGGGTTTGTTGAAAGTAATTGAAATTTTTTAGGTTAACTTATAAATTTGATTAATTAAGAGGTATACTTAAGTTGAGTAAATTTATTTACGGTAAACAAAACAGGATTTTTAAAAATTATGTTTTATATGTATATGTAAAAAATGTATCTAAATAAATCTTTTAAGACTGTTTTTTAATGAAATAAAATTGTGTTTTTTTTTTAATTACAAAAATTCGTTCTGTGGAGCCATCTATACGTTAATATTAACACGTTGACTGCCATGGCAATTTACAGAATTTCGATCTAAAATACAAATTTCATTTAATCATGTTATATTACTAAAAAATCTAACTATATTACAAAGGTACCATCAAAAAGCATAGAAAATGTTAATTAAAAGAAAAAAACGGTCTTACGAATTATCTCGTAGTTGGCGTATGTAACTTCAATTTTTTTAAAAACAAATTTTGTTGTTATCAATAAAAAACGTCACTTTTTTCATGTACTCAACCACGATAGTTTCGTTTTCGTTCATCCTCCATGATTTACCTGCAAGTAATCTACAAGTAAACTCTAGACGCAATAGACAATCTTTCTATTCCACCGTTAAGTTCGCGATAGACTTTCTTTTAACAGTAACAGAAATCTCTTCGCGGAAGCCAACTACGAGTTAATTGGTACACAGACACGATTAGACGTGCCGCTGCAGAGAGCATATTAGTCAACATATCCCTCAATAGTAACTTCAGATATTGTCGAGTGCATTACATTTACGTCTCTGTTGAGTGTGTTGTTTTATAATTATTGTTATAACTACACCTATCCCCCGATTTACACGAAAGATAGGTTCCACAGAAAACAGTGTAAATTGAAATGCGTATTTGCAATACTTAAACCGTGTAAATCGTACATAGTCTAAAATATGCATGATAAGTCATTTTTTTGAACGTTAACCAATGTTGAAAATTTATTAAATAGCGTATATATATATATATATATATACAGGCTGTCTCCGAAATGCGTGTACAACGTAACACCACAGATTCCTTGGCTCAAAATAGGTCGATTTAAGTTAACTTATCTATATCCAAAGTTGCTTCGTTTCGCCGCTAGACGGCTTTAAAAATAATTTTTTCCATGAGTTTTTTTTAAATTACTCGAAAAATTTGTATTAGATTTTATTCATCTTTTGAGCATGTCTCTATATCAGCTGACTGCAGCTGTCTGTGGAACAAATTCGAATTTACAAACATACAGGGCGTTTACAAACACTGTTACCACAAGTTATCCATCCAAATCTTTTTAACCAGCCTGTATAATTTTATATCAGTTCTTGTTCTGAATAGCTACATAAATTTAGACATTATTTTCTCTCTTATAAAATTTCAGTTGGCCAAACGGTTTAGCCACAAAAAAACATTTTCTAACTCTCTGCATGTTCAAATCTGTAAGTTAAGGTAACATTAACCCAGTTCAAAGTAGTAATTTCTTCACAAGATATGCAGCCCTTTCAAGAAAATCACATTTTAGAGGATTGGTGGTAGTTTATTACTCAAAATGTGGCCAGGATTTGTAACCATCATCACTGCAAAAATAATACAGTGTGCAAAATCTTTACTGTTTGCTCTTTTCGTTGCATTTTTGCTTTTATGCTACTCAATAAACAAAATCAGAAGGTGCTAGGTTTACTGATCTTGCTGACCAATTTACGGGAGCATGATTTCGTCTTTATTTCCTTCGATTCTACAGTAGAATCTGCATAATACGGACCAAAAGGGCTAAACCCTGATAACGTTCACAAAAGCTGGCGAACATTTAAAAAATTTAAGCAATAAACTATTTCCAAACCTATAAAATGTGGTTTTCTTGAAAGACCTTCATATCCCATGAAGAAATTGGTACTTTGAATTTTGTTAATGTTACCTTAATTTACCGTTTTGGGCTTGTAGGGATTTAGAAAATCTTCTTTTCTGCCTAAACCGTTTGCCCAATTGAAATTTTGTAAAAGAGAAAATAGTTTCTAAATGAATGTAGCTATTCAGAAAAAGAATTGATAGAAAATTATACAGGGTGGTTAAAAAGATTTGGATGAATAACTTGCAGTAACAGTGTTTGTAAACACTCTGTATGTTGCGAATTTCGAATTTGTTCCACAGAAAGCTGCAGTCAGCTGATATAGAGACATGCTCAAAAGATGAATAAAATCTAATACAAATTTTTCGAGTAATTTAAGAAAAACTCATGGAAAATATTATTTTTAAAGCCTTCTAGCGACGAAACGAAGCAACTTTGGATATAGATAAGTTAACTTAAATCGACATAGTTTGAGCCAAGGAATTTGTGGTGTTACGTTGTACACGCATTTCGGAGACACCCTGTATATACAGGGTGTAACAAAAGTATGGAATATAGCTTATAAATACGTCATTTATGATTTAAATGAAAAAAGTTTCAAACAAAAGTTTTTTGGTAAATTATAGCACATATTTTGGCTACATTCGTTTGTTTGTATCGCTTGCTGTTTGGTTGCTATGGTAACCAACTTTGTTATCTTAAATGGGATGGGTATGTTTTTGTTACATATTTTGATAGATTATTTCCTATTCTACACGTCGGACATATCACATCATAAGGTTTTATAAGAAAAAAATCGAGAAAAATTGCATTCTTGAAAATATTTAATCAACTAGTTTTGGTCAAAGTAGGCATTGAAATGGCGCTGTTGACGTCACTAAACGTCAGAAAAGTTGACAATTGCAACAACTATGGCGCAATTAAGCGAACACCAAACAATTGAAATGTCGATGATGTGTGGATACGGCGACAGAAAACGTACCAAAAGTGAAGTCTTTGCAATCTGTAATAATATTTACCCGGACACACAAATTTCACAATCTACCATATCCAAAATCTTAAAAAAATGTTTACCATCGGAAGAAGTAAGACTCTGCCAAGCAGTGGTCAAAGTTAAACGCCGGTAATGTTAATGCTAAATTTAACTATCTGACTAGAATCTTAACTATTCTAGAGCACCTCAGAATTGTAGTAGAATAATCTAGACAAAAGAATATCTTTCATCTTGTTGTGCGCAAAAGCCATTTAACAATTCAATAATTAAGAAACAAAAAAACGGAATTTGTTATAAGAATACAGGATTTCGAAAATTTTAAGAATACAGGTTCTTAACTCTTGCGGTAGTACAAAATTCTTTTAAGATTTTAGATACAGTAGATTGTGAAATTAGTGTATCTGGGTAAATATTATTAAAGATGGCACAAATTTCACTTTTACTACGTTTTCTGTCGCTGTACCCACACAACATCAGCATTTCATTTGTTTGGTGTTCGCCTAATTGCACCATAATTGTTGCCAATGACCAATTTTTTTACGTTTAGTGACGTCAATGGCGTCATTTCAGCGACTACTTTGACCTATTAGTAGATTAAATATTTTCAAAAAAATCAGTTTTTCTCCATTTTTTTCTTATAAAACCTAATGAAATGATATATTTATCGCGTAGAATGGGAAATAATCTATCAAAATATGCAAAAAATATATACCCTTCCCATTTAAAATAACAAAGTTGGTTACAATAGCAACCAAACAGCAAGCGATACAAACAAACGAATATAGCCAAAATATGTCCCATAATTTACCAAGAAACTTTTATTTGAAACTTTTTTCATTTAAATCATAAATGGCGTATTTATAAACTATATTCCATACTTTTGTTACACCCTGTATACACAGGTATATCTGAATTGCGTGTACAACGTCAGACCACAGATTCCTTGGCTCAAAATAGGTCGATTTAAGTTAACTTATCTATATCCAAAGTTGCTTCATTTCGTCATTAGAGGGCTTTAAAAATAATATTTTTTGTACCTTTTTCTTAGCCCTCCGGTGGGCGCGCCTATCGGACTTACACGAATGGGCGCGTTGCGGCTTTTACACCGCAATAGGATTTTTAATGGTTTCACAGTGGACTTAGAAATATTTTGGGAAAGAAATGCGGCTAACTGCCGCATACGCGCCCACCGGAGGGTTAAATTACTTGAAAAATCTCTCTTAGATTTTATTCATTTTTTGACCATGTCTTTATATCAGCTGGATAGAGCTTTCTGTGGAACAAATTCGAATTTCGTAACATACAGAGTGTTTAGAAACACCCTTACCGCAACTTATTTATCCAAATCTTTTTAACCACACTGCATAATTTTCGAATAATTCATTTTCTGAATAGCTGCATTCATTTAGAAACTCTTTTCCCACTTACAAAATTTCATTTGGGCAAACGGTTTAGGCACAAAACAAGATTTTCTAAATGCCTACAAGGCCAAATCGGTAAATTAAGGTTACATTAACAAAATTCAAGGTACCAATTTCTTCACAGGATATGAACATCCTTCAACAAAACCACATGTTATAGGTTTGGAAGTAGTTCATTGCTTAAAATTTTTAAATTTTCGCCAGCATTTGTGAACGTTATCAGGGTTTAGCCCTTTTACTCCGTATTATGCAGATTCTACTGTAAAATCGAAGGAAATAAAGAGGAAATCATGCTCCTGTAAACTGGTCAGCAAGATCAGTAAACCTAGCACCTTCTGATTTTGTATATTGGGTATCATAAAAGCAAAAATGCGACGAAAAGAGCAAACAGTAAAAATTTTGCACGCTGTATTATTTCTGCCCTGATGATAGCCACAAATCCTGGCAATATTTTGAGCAAAAACTACCTCCATTAATGTAAAATGTGATTAGGATCATTTTATAGAAAATAGTTATTTAATTTTCACTTAAAATCGACAAACTATACTGAATTTGAAGTAAATCGTGAATTTGTTAGATGAAAATTATGTTTTTTAATAATTAACAATAATAATCAAAATCGTTGTCTAGTGGCAAAAAATTTAATATCACAAAAAACCAATAATCGTTGATTTTCAAGACCGTGTAAATAGAGTACCGTGTAATACGAGGGATAAGTGTATATTATCAAGAACACAATACGAGTTCCAAAAGACCACTGACTTCAAAGGAACTTGAACACTGCGCTAATCTAAGTGATTCAGAATTTGATGAGATTTTTGGCGAGATAGTAACGACAGTATCGATTATGAACCTTTTGAGAATTCCAGTGATAGTGAAGATGAAGTCTTCTCCGAACCTGAAGATGAAGTTGTTCCCGAACCTGATGATAATGATGATGATTCCCAAGCAACAAAGTGAGACCAATACTAAATAATTTCAATAATATTATGCGTGAAAACTATGTATCTGATAAGAATCTTTGTATCGACGAATCCATGATGCTGTAGCGTGGAAGATTGTGTTTCCGCCAGTACATAAAAAACAAAAAACATACATACGGTATCAAACTGTATGAACTAACTGAGTCCGACGGTCTTGTAAAGAAAATAAACATTTACAGCGGAAAATCTGAAGAAACTGATCATTATTTAGGACACATTACTGGTGTTGTGTTTTGCTTGAGGACTATGTCGATAAGGGATACACAGTTTACACGGATAATTTTCATAATTCTGTTACACTTAAGAAACTACTGAATACACGAAAAACTTATGTGTGTGGAACCATACGAAACAACAGAAAGGGAAACTCCAGAGATGTGATAAATGATCCTATTACTGTCTGCAAATGGAAAGACAAACGAGATGTCCTTACCATTTCAAATATGCCTTCAGTTGAAAAGGTAGAGGTGTCCAATCGAAATGGAAAAGTTTCTATGAAACCGAATATAGTTCGAGACTACAACAAAGGAATGTCTGGCCTTGGCCGATCAGACCAAATGCTGTCATACTACACATCTCTAAAAAAAAACTATTAGATGGCCCAAAACGATTTCATTACATATTATGGAAATACATATATATACACAATGCGCACAAAATTTTTCAAAAGGTATTCTCTTCAAAAATGAAACTGAGAAAGTTTATAGAAGAATTTGTTGTCGCGTTGATTGGGAAACAGATTCAACCAGTTTCAAAAAATATTAAATTACAAGAACTCCATTATTAGAGTCTGCCACCTACTAAAAAAAAACAGTGACCGACAAAGCCGTATCGTATATGTACATAAGGAAAAAATGCTGAGAAACGCGTTACTTTTGTCAGACCTGTGAAGAAAAACCAGCCCTTTATGTGGAAGAGTGTTTTAAAAAGTATCGCATCCTATAAAAATATTCTTTTATTTCTTGAGTTTGAATAAATTTTCTATAATTATATTTTCTGTTCATTTTTAATAAATTTTCTGTTCATATAAATCAGCATTGATTCTTTGTATTTTTTCTATGCACATTAGCACTGATAAACTACGTATTAAATTACGGTCGAAGCAATTTGAGTTCATTAATAGTCGGCATGCCACGCACGTCATTTTACTTTCTGCAAAAATCGCCCGACGACGTGCTTAACACGTCGTTTGCGTTTCGGTATCCGAAGCACCTCGACGTGCCGGGCACGTTTTTCCACCGCAGGTGATTAAATGTCAAACGAACTGCTTTTTTCATTGCTCTTTTTGCTTTTTAAAGCTTTGTTGCCATACATGTCGATCGATAAATCGGTGAATTAAAGTTCACTTCTTAGGTTTTAGACCGTTCTGAGTTTAAATCGATCGAATAATCCTTTTTTGAAGGTTTTCTTTTGGACGCGAAGAATTTTTTATTAATATTTATTTTTGTGAAGTGAGCTGCGTTTGGTTGTTGCGTTTGTATTGTTAGAGGTTGCTATGACCATGGTCCCACGCGGACGTGGACGCCGTCTTAAAAGCCGGAGGAACAGTCGCAGTCGGGCGTTGCGTTTTGCTTTAAATTTCGACGCCAAAAATCGTCATTATTTGAAGTTGACGAATTGTGTAGAGACTTCCGACCAGAGGAGAGGTTTCCTCGACAGAACCGATTCGTGCTTCCACATCGCCGACGCAGGGGCGGCGCGATGCGGTAAGCAAGCTAAGCACCGCATGAGGGCGCATTATGACGGGGGCGCTAACGTAAACCTCAATAATAAAAATTATTTTAAAAAATTATTAAAAAAGAAGTAATAATAAAATGTTGGCATTTTTCATATGCATGTATGTACGGTATATTAAGATAATTAGTATTTTGTATACATTATTTCTAAAAAAAGTCTATACGACGACTAGGCGCTCTTTTGGAGCCCTGCGTCTGGCGTCCCGTCGCCGTATAGTCGCGTTGTTGCGTCGCCTTTAGGGATTTCTAAAGAACAACTCGACTTGTTATCACAGACCAATACTTATTAAGACTGGACACGCAATGCTAAAAATTTGGACTGCTTACAGCGCCTCTATGAATGCTCTCCTGGAACTAATCTTGAACAAGGCGGGAAAATGGCGGATTTAAATAATTTTAAACCTACACGTTACTGTTTTGTGTTCAAATAAATAAGAAAATAAAACAAGTGTACTATATAAAAAAATTCATTTAATTATAACAAAATAAATTAATTATATACCTAAAACGCATAATAGAAATATACAAGTACAGTGAAGTTCCGCTAATCCGGATCAATGAAAACCGAGGCAATCCGAATTAGTGAAACATCCGGATTATTGGAACTTTTCTAAAAGTCACAAAAGTACGTTAAATACAGGTAGGGATTTATTAAATCAAAACACACACTACTAACATATTAAAAAGCTATCGGGTGTTCATTTAAATTCGTGCTCAAGTGTGCTTTGAAATTTTGTTAGACGACGATAGAGAGAAAAATGTATGTGGCACTATTAGTGCACACTAATCAATTAAATTTCAAATTTGACAAACGTCAAATCTTGTCAAGTTTCACTGAACGGCTTGTATTGGCAATTTATCGATAATGTTTTTAATTTGTGACAAAAAACTTGATGGTAAGTCTTACTTTTAAGGTACTTCGAAAGTCGATGAAGTTTGGGAATATTTACTGTATAACTTTATTCACTACTTGAACATCCCTATGAAATTTTGGACGACCAATTACTGAAAGGATTAGAGTTTAGGTAGGTTTTAGCCAAAAACAAGTTGTTAGCTAATTTCCTTCCATTTTCTGTCTCGTTATTTATAACCTATTGAACATTTCAGTGTTATGACATTGCTTCAATTAAGTTTTATTGGACATACGTCAAAAATGCAGACAAAATCCATAGCTCACTTGAGCACGAATTTAAATGAACACCCGATATATTGTGTACACAAAAAGTAAAGAAAATTTAGAGTTAATGTTTTGTGTGTTCTCTTTGGCGCCATGATGCTTTTTAACCCTCCGGTGGGTGCGTATGTGGCACTTAGCCGCATTTTTTCCCCAAAATATTTCTAAGTTCACTCTGAAACCATTAAACATCCTATTGCGGTGTAAGAGCCGCAACGCGCCTATTCGTGTAAGTCCGATAGGCGCGCCCACCGGAGCGTTAACGAACTGCTTTTTACACGCACAGCGTGACGTACATACATGGCAAACTGTGCAACCTACGATCCGGATTATGGAATCACAAGTAATCCGGATTATAGAATACATAATGTAAATAACTAATATTTCAATTTCGTCCGGATTACTGGAGAATCCGGATTATTGGAGTTCGGATTAGCGGAGCTTTATTGTATATGGTACTTATAAAAAACTAATTCAAAAAATAGTAATAACAATAGTTCTTTTTGGTTATATGGAAATTTCGCAGGTGGGCAAGGATAAAAATGCGAAGAGCTTTAGGTAAGCAATATATATTTTGGATGTTGGTTAGGGTGAATGGGGACAGGACATCGACATTGCAGTGTCTACAGGATTGGGACAACGAATAGATTCGTTTTCTACCATACCATAAACACTGCCGCATTCTTCAACCTCATGTAGAGCTGTCTTTCCCTTACCGATCGTATTTTGCAACCTGAAAATAATAAAACACTTATTTATTTACCTTTTAAATAATTCAAAAGTATGCTATAGATATCTCTAATTAGAGTACAATAAATATTTACCTTTATGTCCTCTCCGATGTGACATCCTTAAAATCTTGCTCACACACTTGGTAACATCTTCGGAATAACTGTGGGAGACTGTACTCAGGCAGATCCATCTCGCCAATTACTTTTAACCATTTCAAGAAAACAGATCATCCTAACAGTCTTCTAAGAGCTTTGTATTGTTCGGGTTGGGTTGGGTTTTTGTTGGATATTGTTGGCGGGCACATTTCTACAAATTATAGAGCTTTTTAGGTTATTTCACGTATTTGCGCGTACAACGCAAACAAAATATTAAATAATAATGTTGTACTTACTTCACTTGAAGACATGGTTATATAATCTTATACATGTATTATAGTTTTCAGGGTAGTTCAACTCAGCGGGAAAAAGTGAAATAAAAAAACAGTACATATGCCGACACACTGCTGGCGCTGATGTGCTAATTTTGAAAGGTTACAGAAATTTATAGAAATTTTGAAATTTCGTGACAGTTTGATTTGTTCAAATAAATCTACGTCATTTCCTGCTTACCGTTACCATTTACTTGTTTATTTAAAAAAATTTAACGCAAATGCCAAAAAATGTAGAATAAAATCTAATATTTTTCTAATTAATCCTGTAATCGGTAAGGTAACTAACTTAAAAATTTTGAATCTCGGCATTACAACGTTTGTTAAAGTTGATGAAGTCTAAAGAAATTAACTATGAACCAATACAGTCCTGCTCAGCTGAAACCCCCCAATCTTCTCAAATCCAGTACTCCGCTAAGCTTTGTCATTCTGCATTATGTAAGTATTTATTGGTTACTTTTGTTATCAAAAAATTTATAAAGATTAGGTTTTGACTAGGTTGCTCAGTTCAGAAACCATCAATTGGCGACTTATTCTAAGATTCTGTTGACTATGGACAAGTAAAAACAACAAATTTTGCCAAATATGTGCCATCTTCCAAGAACAAAGGACTGCCAAAAAGTTTCTAAATTACAAAACTTTTCAAAGAAATAATTGAGAAGGCAACAACCAAGAGGCTATTAATTACCTAATTGGGCAAGGACATCTACCAAAAAAATATACCAAGTATCTGACCTATCTTATTAAAGGAATAACTTGTGTACCAATAATTATTATCCATACTTGTATTAATTACGTAAATGAAAATTAAAAAATGTTTTAACTTATTTTAAAACCGTTTTTTTAGCATTACTATTTCCCGTGCAATAATAAGTGTGCCATAGTCACTTATTGTTGTATAGGTGAAATAAAATATAAATTTAAAAAAAATGAATTTTATTTCGAATTTCGCGGGTTCAGAAGTAGTTTTGGGTATTTCGGCAGGGGGCGCTTTCTAAAAAAATCATATTAGCGCCATCAGTGTGTCGGCATATGAACCCGCAAGCTAATTTCACTGATCTAGCGAGAGTTGACCTTCTATGTATATTATTTTTTCTATGATAGTTTTACAGAACTAAACAAAACAACGCAAATCATCAACAAACTGCGTTTGACAGCATGGTGAAAAACTGTCAAAAAACGTAATGTAGAAAGTACCGAACGGAAATATGTTTTTTGACTGCGAATATTTTTACATTTAAATTATAACGATAAATATTTGTATAACATTACTTTCGTCTATATGGGATTAATTAATATATTGTAATTATAACAATTAGGGTAAGGTTGCTCAAGTCGTACCTACTAAGAAAAAATACGGTATATCAGCGAAAATTTAGCAAAAACATAAAAGCTTTATTTGGTATACTAATCTTGGATTAATAACAATTTTATTTATTATAATAAAATATGATATACTAAATGTTAACGCATAAAATAAACTCAATAAAAAAAAAAACTCTCATCGGTACGACTAAAGAAACTAGTTGCCTAAGTGGTACCACCCAAGGCTTAAGTCGTACTCCTGAAAAATATTAGGAACAAAGTTCATAATAAGATATTTTTTGAATATGTGAATATTAAAATTCATTTTCTAATTTTCTTAATCCTTCGGATTTCCGGCGTGGTAATCTCGAAAGTCCTCTTAACCCATTGGAATTCCGGCGTAGTAATCTCGGAAGTACTTTTAACCCATTGAAATTCCGACGGGGTAATCTCAGACGTCTTCTTAACCCATTGAGTATTTGCCCAACTGTTTAAAATATTTGCCAAGTTTTGTTTTCCGATTAGCTTGTTAATTGTCTTTTTTTTAAATTCAATTCTGTGTGAACGAGATAATTCCCCCGACTCCCGTTTAGTCATTTTTGTTCCCTTTATAAACAAAATTTATATTTTTCTCTGTATTTTCTAAACTCCCATGTAACCTCAATAAATATATCTGTCGTTTACCTAAACTTTGTGTTTTACTCCCGTTTGAATCCTGGACATTATTCCTGCAATATTAAAAGCTACTCAGAGGTACCGAAGAGGTCCTTTTCCCTCATGTAAAAGAAAAGGTAGTGCCCGAGAACTATCGTCTCAAATTAACAACGAATTAAATTTTGGGAAACGGCGCCGCGCCGCCGCCGGCGAGGGTCTTCGCAAGATAAAATAGGCGAGAACGGCAGAAACGAACAAATTTCCTAAGTCGTACTTGGTACGACTTACGCAGCTTGTTTAGGTACGACTTAAGGTACCAAACATTGTAAACGTAAAAGGAGGATAACATCACATTGAATATGCGTATACGTTTTACCTTCGGTGAAAAGATTCCTTAATTACTATAGAACTTATGTTAAAAAAGAGAGTATTCTGAGTATAATTTCCTTACGAAAAAAATCCTCCAAATACATACAGAAAATTATATGAAATAGCAATAATTTACTTGTTAAGAATATTCTATCAAATGGCACTTGCAATCAGACGACTAAATGGTGTAGAATGGAGTGCCTTCCTTACTAGACAATCCTGTAGTGTTACTTTTGCAGTCAACGCTGTGGTGGCATTTAATATAGCTAAGGTACGACTTAGGCGTAGGTACGACTTGAGCAACCTTACCCTATTTAACCGCGGTAAAACGAACAATTCCGAATGTTTCCGAGTATTAGTTGGGAGCGTCATCTATGAACGCTCTCCTTGAACTACATAATATGTGGTCTACGTATTTCGTATCTCGTGTCAACCCCCTGCTTGTTATTTAGATTTTCACATTAGTTTGTGTACTCTGGGTATAAAGTGTATCTCCTCTCAAAATCCATTGTTTATTTGTGAATTGTTCATCAGTAAACAGGTAAGTTTATGTTAGGTGTTATATATAAATTAAATTTATGAAATTAAAAAATAACCTGTAGTTGTCACCTAAAAATGTCGAAAAAACTTTCCGGATATCAAAATCGAAAACGCAAAGCGACCAGGGAATTGGAGTTGGAAAAACAAATATACGATATAAAGAAATATTTGATGACAAAAAATGAAGTTTTACCAGTTCCTTCGAATAAAAATCTACGTGAAGATCAACAACCGGCATCTCAAAGCCATTCTGCAGACAAAAGCGCACAACATACTAAATCTCCTGAACCTGAAATCGAACCGCAGGGAGCATCTTCTGAAGAAACCTTATCCACATCAACAAAATTTCTGATTACTGATGATACACCAACATTAGATGTTTTGAACAATCTTCAAGATCCAGCTACATGGCCTCCGATAAATGAAAAGCAATAGCGTATTTTGTTTTTGCTGTAAATTGTTTACCTGTCACTCATTGGAGAATATTAATACAAGCCGTCTAATTACAACTGGATATTCTAAATGGCAAAATTTGTCACAAACTTTACATAGTCATGAAACATCTTTACCTCATTTAAACAACTTTAAACAATGGGTTCATTTAGAAGGTGCGTTGAAATGAAGACGAGCAATTGATCAACAACAAGAAAAATTATTTTGGAGTTGGAAAAACAGATATGATGTAACTTGAATATTAATATAAAACAAGTTCTTACCGATTATTCTGTTATCCCTGGACCATACAGAAGTTCATCTGCGTCCAACAATAACATTTCCTCCTCCTCACGTCGGTTTAAAGCACTCTCGGTTTAAGCATCTCTCGTGCGTGTTTGCTGCTGAGTAGCGTTCGGCGTCCTCAATACGTTTTCGGTCGATTTCGTGGCAGTAATTGAACAGTTTCTCGCCGATGGAGGTTCCCAAGTCCTCAACAACATTCAACAAAGCCACGTGACCATCGTTGAATATGATAGTAGCCAAATTAGCAGCTGTTTTGACTACTTGGGCGCCACAAAAACGAGTTTTCGGAGCCAATTTCGAATACTTCTAAGCCGAATATTGTTTAAACATTTTGTAGGCATATTCTTAAAGGACAAAACTAACTATTTAAGCAAAAAAAAAATCGAATATATATTTTTTTTTTCACACTGATATCTCCCCTTAATATACCATCACGTCCGCGACGTTTTCCCGGAGCACCGCGGCGCTCAAATACGGGCAATTACATTATTTAGTTCCAGAATAGGCTGGCGCGGCTCAAGCAGAGAACAATCTCGATTGACCGGTTGATTTGCTAAACGAAATCGACCGTCTCTTAAGAACGGTCAATCCACTCGCTTTAACGTATAAAACCCTGTGCGAAGCGATAAACGATGAACGGAAACGTTTAGATGGAAGCGCGTCGTCAAAATTCCGTCCGCGTTCGTGAACATCAAAACGAGTGGCTATCGTCGTTGTAATCGACCCGAGGTCTATTATGAGTTTGCCGCGGTATTTGAAGGATCGAACAATGGTAGTGCGCCGAACGTCCGCGATTTACGAATTTACCATAGGAACGCATCCGCGCGCGTTCACGCTTTACCGCTTTGGAATTCGTTGGTTGAACCGATGTGTTTTCCGATTCCTTTCCCCTATGGTAAAAGCGGATAATGTTCAAAAATGCAATATGCGGGCTGCAGGGGCGGTTTTTCGTCGTCGGTCTCCGCTACCGTGCGAGGAGGATGCAACGATCTTCGCACTAAAATAAGCCGCCGCGAATTCGTGGTACATCGCGAATAAGGAGCTGGCACACTTGTTCGTCACGTCACGTCACGTAAAAATTCGGTTAGAATAAAATACATTAAAATAAATGAACGTGCGCACACTGATCCGATTCATCCCGTCGACGGAGGTCCGTTGACGGAAAGCATTCTCAGGATGGAATCTCTTCCTTCGAACGCCGGACCCTACCGTGACGGAACGGTCCAGTGTGCGCTTAACGGACGTCAAGCGCATGCACATATGCGTTTGTGAGCATGTCAAATAGCTTATTCTCCCACATAGATTAAATATATATATACTAATATAGATGGAGCACTCGACGTATTTATCATTGACACTGTTTTTAATTGATCCCCAGATCAACAACGGCGCCACTAGCGCTACAGCACTCCCGCCATTTTTCAAAATGTTTACTATAGGGTCTCGATGTTCTTTAATAACCGTGCAAGATGAAATTAAACAGAAACGATTCACGCCTAAGGTGAAATCGTTTCTGCTTATTTTCGACGTGCAGAGTTTGTAAAAAACGTTGATAACACTATGGTACATATACATATTGATACACTATCCGGGCATGGAAACACCTTTTCCCCTAGAAGGGCAATTCGATACACAACACACATTAACCATTTTACCACCCAAGAAATATAAAGAAAAAACTACAAACTATTAATAAAAAGTTACATCAAAAGCTACTAAAAAGTAAATAAATAAAAAATACTATAAACAACTATTACTACTAATAATGAGAATGAATAAGAATAAGATACAAGTAGATACTAAGAAACTATTAAGAAAAACCCACAACCTGTTAATACAAAACTACACAATTACTCAAACAATACACAGAAGAAGATTAATACACATATCGTCGTTTTGGAAGAAGACTGTCATAACTCAAAAATTGTTAATTTTGACATTACACGATATTGACAGGACATGCTTTTCCTGAAAATCTGTGCGTGTACTGGCCGGTAAAGAAGCGAACATGCGATTTGCAATATTAGCGCTATTGGTGGCTTGGGGACCAACTAAATTTATTGTCAACGAATACCCAAACGTAGTTAACACAGCATGTTCTCCTATGTGGACATAAATTATCTCAATTTCAACGTTATTTGTTTAAAATTGAAAGAATTTCAAGTTAGGTTTATCTTTCGCATAACAGTTTAACATTAAATATTTAACAGTTGATTTTGGAAGCAATAGGGTATGTGCTAATGTGTTAATAAACGTTACGGTTATTTAACTTAAATTTAAAAAGGGTTTCAGCATTGAAATCAGTTTGTGGAAATCATCTTACCATTTTCGAAATAAAGGGAATTGATAAAAGAGGGAATAAAGAACATGTTAGAATTTCAAAGTAGTAGGTGTAAAATCGAGGGGTGAATAGGAAGTTATCTCAACCGTGCCTTGATTTATGAAAACGTGAAAATATCTTCTACGTATTCATTACTATTTTTTGTACAGATACGTTATAAAAATTATATTTATGATACAAAAGTGATGATATTCATTTGTAATTGAAAAAAATCATTAGAATAACATTCTTAGTTTTCGTATTATAAAAGTTACGCATTAATAATCAGATTAAATGAGTTAACTAATAATTAGTTGATATTAATTGCATCATTAGTATTATTAAAGTAGCAGCAAGTCTTCTTTCTTTGGGAATTGCTCTACGAAAGTGCGAGTTCTGTAGTATAAGTTTAGATTCAAGCAAATTAAGTAGCTCTGCAAACTTATTGTTAGTAGGTGTCATTCTAAAATGCTGGAAGAATTTTTGTTCATCACTCTTCAAATGGATTCTGGTTCTGGCTATGGCCGAACCAACACGAACCGCTGTCGCTCCGCGTTTCTGCGAGTTTTACTAGTGATTGCGGGTGATTTTAGCGTTTAATCGTGTTTTTGCTTTTGTGTTTTATACCAAAAGTGTTTTTACAGTGTTGTTTCTCTAGAAATCGCTGCAGGTAAGGCTGTATCGTTCGTGACATAACCTAACCTATAAAAGCACGTGTACCGCCCGGTTTTACTGGGTCGGTCACAGCTAATCACTTTTTCGTTTCTTATTTCCGCTTAGGGATGAGCGCTAACGGCGCCAACCCTTCGGCTAAGATAGCCTCCATCCGGAGGCTGCCCCCGAGTCGGTTGCGGGGCCGTCTGTCAATGTTGATGGCGAGGGCTTTATTGAAGTCCGCCGTCACAACAGACGCCCCAAAAAGCGACCGTGCGGGCCGAAGTAAAGCGTAGGAGGAAGGCGAGGAAGCTCGCGAAGATCACCGATGCCGCCGCCGCCACCTCGACACCTGGACCAAGTGGGTCCAACACCCGCCCACCGACCTCGACTAGGGCGAGAGCGAACCTCCCGCATGCACGCAAGGAGGCAGGAGCCCGCCCTGCAGTTGAGAATTCGCCCAAGCGGCTGAGATCGGCCAACTCTTCTGGTCTAACTCCTAGACCGGTAAAGAGACCAAGGCAGGATTCAGCCCAGGGTAAGCCGGCGGAGAAATCCAAACCCAAAAAGCCAAGCTACAGAGAGGCTGTAACCGCTCACCTCAAAGTAGCTATTATAAATGACTTGAATCAGCTGGGTAAATTGAACGATACTGAAGCGGCACAGATCAGGCTGGAACTCACGGAGATGTTGGTTCAACATCTCTGTGAGAAACAACCTAGCGATTCGACGCCTACACCGACGTTTCTGTCGATGGTCTATGCAGGCCAAATCTTTAAGGTTACCTGCAACGACGAGGCGTCGCTTGATTGGCTAAAAGCAGCCGTAACAAAGCTCCCATCCCTAGATGGCGTCAAACTGGGAGTTGTAAGGGAGGATGAGCTTCCCGGACTGGCCAGAATCCAACTCTGGTTTCCAAAATCTGGCGTGGAGGTAGACAGTCTTGATGACATTCTACCCGTCCTGGCCAGACAAAATTCGCACCTGGACATTCCAAATTGGTGCCTCTTCCGCCACGAAGTGCTGGACACACCAGCATATTTTCAATGTTATTTGTCCCGAAGCGCGGTTTTTTAACTGAAAAGTGATTTTTCCAAGCTTTTAAGAGAAATGGTCAAAAGTGTTCAGCAAACTATTACGACAGGTAGATTGGCTGTGGTGTCTATTATGAGGAACTACCGATATCTTTTCCGTCCGTGTCCGACCATAGGATATTTTCGATGTTATTTGTCCCGAAGCGCTGTTTTTCTACTGAAAGGTGATTTTTCCAAGTTTTTAAGAGAAATGCTCAAAGATGCAAGGTGGACTATTACCACAGGTAGATTGGTTGTGGTGTCTATTATGAGGAACTAGCGATTTCTTATCCGTCCGTGTCCGACCAAAGGACATTTCCCTTGTTATTTGTCCCGAAGCGGTGCTTTTCTACTGAAAAGTTATGTTTTCCAAGCCTTTAAGAGAAATTAACAACCATGTTTGTGTTGTTTTCTGTTTTAATTTGTTCGCCAAAGTTACTTTTTTCTTACTTTCGCTATCTGTTCTGTTATGACCTAAGACAATTAACAGATTAACAATTATTTTTGTATTGTTTTCTGTTTTAATTTGTTCGCCAAAGTTACTTTTTTTTTACTTTCGTTACCTGTTCTGTGTTGATCTGACCAAATTGATCGACCAACAATTATTTTTGTGTTTTATGTTTTAATTTGTTCGCCAAATTTACTTTTTTTACATTCATTAACGGTTCAGTTGTGAGTTAATCAATTGTTAATAATATCAGATAATAATCATCCTTTTTAACCCTTTACGGCTTTAACCCTAGACGTTATGGACATTGCTAATGCTTCATGGTATCAATTGTTTTTTTGTTTTTAGTTCCTCCTCAATTATACTATAATCTGCATGAAATTGCTGATTGATATTCGTTATGTTAAATATTTTTGTGTTGTTTAGGGTTATCGCGACTACATCTTCTAGTTGCTGTTTGACATTTTATTGCTTTTTTTAATACTATTTGTTACGTTTGTTTCTTTTTTTTATGTTTGTTAACTTTTTTTTTGATAGTGAATTTTCTATTATAAAAAGTCCCCATAATACGGTTTCTCTGAAACTGACCAACTTACGAAAAAAGAAATGACCTGAAAGACACCTTCATACGCTTGAATAATTAAAAATAACCAATTTAATTTATGCCAAAAATCAAGTAGAATTATCTATTCATTAATTATTGCATCGGAAAATAGATATTCTTTAAAAAAATAGAATTCGTTAGCTACTTCCGGTATAACCGGATATCATAATCGTCTGAAAATATTTTCAAAGTACAGCTTACTATGTATTAAACCTATATATAAAATTGCAAATTCGTCGCACCCGTAGCTTTCAAGAAAATTCGACTTGCTCAACTCAGACACCCTGTATATTACTTAAGCAATATTTTACTGACATTGTCTAATACTGTGTGGAATATGTAATTACTCTATGGTCAATATATTGCGGACCAATTATTCAATACTGATGTTTGTATTATGAACACCTGTATATGAGGGAGTTTTATGGTTATATGCACACACATATATACAGGGTTTCTCACGCAACTGGTTCGTTAGAACTTTATTGGGTTCCACTGTTAGTACATTTCTGAGATTTTGCCAGTAGGGGTTGTTCATCCTGATCTTTCGATGTAAAATACTTTCAAGATGGCTGCCACTTCCGGTCGGCCGGAAGTAGGATACAACTTCGTTATTTTAAATGGAATTGTATAGTTTTTATTGCGTATTTTAATTGTACATGTAAAAATAAGCAGACTTTGATAAAAGTTGCAGGTACCTATCGTTTTTCGTTTTCGAGTTATTTTGATTTTAAGATTCTTTTGACAATTTTCAACATGTTCTTTAAAACCACATTTCTCAGTCATCGTTCAAGCAAGAAAGTTAATAATTGGCATAATTACTCCCCAGACATTGCCAAATAGACCGCCACAGCCCACGCCACAATTTCGTGTACAGGGTGGTCACAAAGAGAATTACCATTTTTCCATATTCAATTGCAACAAAGTCGAAAATTTTAAATGGAAGACCCCATATTTTGTTAGCCTATCTGATAGAGGATTTAATTCTCTACAAATTTGCAGTACATGTCCCTATACCTATCGGTTAAGGTTTTCAAGATATAAGGCAATTTATCAAAATTGCGTATAAAATGTCAGAAAAAGTGCTTTTTTTGTTAGTAGGCTATGAAACGAACGATTTTTTCACTTGGCGCAATAGGGAACTTAATTCTCTACCAATCATCAATACACTTCCCCATACCTATTGTTTAAAGTTTTGAAGTTATAAGAGAATTTATCAAAATCGCTTATGAAATGTCAATATCAAACAGTATAAAATTCGCTGTAACGGTTTCAATGAACATGAACAAAGGAACCAAAATAAACAATACATAACAAAACAAAATTTAATATAAAATTTAAATAAATTCATTCTAAAAATTTGAAAAATTTTCTATGTGCCGGCCATTTTCTTGTAAGCATTTTAAAATTCGTCTCTCAACTTCTATTGTTGTAGACATGAAAATCTGATTTTGATGGATTTCATTTATAGCGCGGATAATTCTATTTTGTAAGTCATCACGGGTGATGACTGGCGAACTATAAACTTTTTCTTTTAACACTATGCCGTCCGGCGTCACCACAGTGGTGATGTGCGCAAACTAGTGGTTAACGGCCGGCGTCACCACAGTGGTGATGTGCACAAATTAGCGGTAAATGGCTGGCGACACCACAGTGGTGTCCCCAGAAGAACGGCCAAGTGATCCGAATAAGTGCTGCCGGCGCCAAGAAAAAATATTTAGGAATCGTGCGGACGGCAAAGTGTTAAGTGGCCCCATAAGAAAAAATCCATAGGTGTCAAATCTGGTGATCTTGGGGGCCACTGCCAAGGTGCATTCCTACCAATCCATCGATCGTCAAACATTAAATTCAATTCGTTATAAACTTCGTCGGAGGAATGTGCTGGTGCTCCATCTAATTGGTACCAACAGTTGCGATAAACCTCCAACGGCAATTCCTCGCAGAATTCGCTAACTATTCCCCTTAATATGTTGAGGTACCTCGTACTATTTAAATTTTCTTCGTAAATCAAAAATCTAATTTGATTTCCCATCAGTAGTGCAAAAACATTAAAACTGAATTTATTTTGAAAACGTGCTTCCCTAATCATATGGGGATTTTCAACAGCCCAATAATGGTAATTTCTTCTGTTAGTAATACCCTCCCTTGAAAATTTAGATTCGTCTGTCCAAATTATATTTTTTAAAAATGATGGATTTTCCTGAATTTTGATTAACATAAATTCACAAAATGACACTCGTCTAGCATAGTCCTCTGGCAAGAGCTCTTGCAAAACATTAAAGGCATAGGGATGCATTTTATGTCTTTTCAAAATTCGGTGGACAGATGCCCTAGACAACCCTAAAAGTTATAATAAATACTATTCTATTTTTAGAGTCTTACCTAAATCTATTGCAGCAGCAAGTGTGGAACTATTTGGATAGACATTAAAATACGCCAAAACATTTATTTCATTTTCTTCGTTATTCGTCACTGGACATCGAACATTTTTTTTCGTTGTTACCTTTCCAAACTGAAGAAAATTATTTTCAAGTAAGCGAAATTTTTTTTTAGTTATACGAGGTAGGTTTGGATATCGCTCGTTAAAAGTTCGACAAGTTCTATCCACAATTTTATTACATTCTCCATGAATGTAAAATAAATTCAAAATATCAGCATTTGAATAATTTTCCATTATGTTAAATTCCATAAAATGTAATGCGCTAAGATAATTTATCAACAACAGTGCAAGCTCAAATTTTGACAATACAAACAAATGTCAAAAAATCATGGCCTACTAATAAAGAAAAATTTTTTTTTGACATTTCATAAGCGATTTTGATAAATTCCCTAATAACTTCCAAACTTTAAACAATAGGTGTAGGGAAGTGTGTTGATGATTGGTAGAGAATTAAATTCCCTGTCGGGTCAAGCGAAAAAATCGTTCGTTTCATAGCCTACTAACAAAAAAAAGCACTTTTTCTGACATTTTATTCGCAATTCTCATAAATTGCCTTATATCTTAAAAACCTTAACCGATAGGTATAGGGACATGTATTGCAAATTTGTAGAGAATTAAATCCTCTATCGGATAGGCTAATAAAATATGGGGTGTTCCATTTAAAATTTTGGACTTTGTTGCAATTGAATATGAAAAAATGTTAATTCTCTTTGTGACCACCCTGTATACGAAATTGTGGCGTGGGCTGTGGCGGTCTATTTGGCAATGTCTGGGGAGTAATTATGCCAATTATTAACTTTCTTGCTTGAACGATGACTGAGAAATGTGGTTTTAAAGAACATGTTGAAAATTGTCAAAAAAATCTTAAAATCAAAATAACTCGAAAACGAAAAACGATAGGTACCTACAACTCTTATCAAAGTCTGCTTATTTTTACATGTAGAATTAAAATACGCAATAAAAACTATACCATTCCATTTAAAATAACGAAGTTGTATCCTACTTCCGGTCAACCGGAAGTGGCAGCCATCTTCAAAATATTTTACATTGAAAGATCAGGATGAACAACCCCTACTGGCAAAATCTCAGAGATGTACTATGAGTGGAACCCAATAAAGTTCTAACGAACCAGTTGCGTGAGAAACCCTGTATACGTATGTAAATACAAGTAACCATGTAAAGAAAACCATCGTAGAAAAATAAAAAACACCGATGTCCACTATTTTTCAGTTTCGTCCCACTGTGCGCCGGTAGCGCAAAGATCAGAACTGCGATTTTCGTGTCTAAACATGTGCGAGCATTTCTCCTACCACAATTTATGGAGGGAGATATCACATCTGTTAGGATACGCTGTACCGTTAAGAACAAGGACACGGAAATTACGCTGGCCTCCATCTACCTCCCTTATGAAGACAAGCCTCCATCCAGGGGATTGATGAGGCTCGTTGACTGTGCTAAGGCGGGTAATTGGCATATTGTTATTGGCTGCGACTCTAATGCGCACTCCATCGCATGGGGATGCGCTTCGGATAACATTAGGGGTAAGTCTCTGTTAGACTTTATTTTTAGCAGTAATTTAGACATACTTAATCGAGGCACGGAACCGACCTTTGTAACTGCTAAAGGTCAATCGATTATCGATATTACCCTAGCCTCCTTAGGTATTTCACAAAAAATCCACAACTGGACTGTTTCAGACACCGTTACGATGTCTGACCACAGATGGATCACATTTGAACTTGGCGGTAGCAAAGTAAGAAAAAATCTTAGCCGTAACCCCAAAAGGACGGATGTGGAATTGTTCCAAACCACCTTATCGGGTTGTTTACGCAAGCTAAGTTATAATTTACCAGGAGAGACTAAAGAGATCGAAGTGTACACTAAATGTGTCACCGACTCCTTAATTAGTTCTTACAAAAAGGCCTGTCCCTTACGACAGGAGGCCAAGCCCGGGCGCGCCAATATTTGGTGGTGCTCTGAGCTCGGCAACCTCAAACGTGAAGTGAGAACAGCATTTAACAGAGCAAAAAATTCAAAATGTGACGCCGACTGGGTGCTGTATAGCAGCAAACGCTCGGAATTTAAGATTGTGATACGAAGGAAGAAGCGGGAGACCTGGAGGGGACTTTGTGAAGAAATTTCCTCCTGCGCAGAGGCTTCCCGCTTAAAGAAGGTGCTAACTACAGACCACTCCTTACGTATCGGTATTTTAAGGGGGCCGGATGGTTCTTACACCGAAGACCTCCTACAAAGTCTTCACCTACTAATGGATACCCATTTTTCAGGCTCAGACACCTACAGTTCGTCCCTTGAGGAGGCCGACTACACACCTACTGAGGAAGACAGGTCGCTAGCCAAGACCATCTGCGAGGAGGACAAAGTTAGGTGGGCTGTCAATTCATTCTCACCTTTCAAAACCCCTGGTCCGGACGGTGTCGTGCCAGCCCTGTTACAATGGGGTCTGGAGGATCTTCTGCCGCACTTGACTAGGATCTTTCAGGGAAGCTTGGCTCTTCGCTATGTACCCAGAAAGTGGCGTGAAGTCACCGTGATCTTCACACTGAAACCTGGGAAACAAGATTACTTCCTTCCGAAGTCATTCAGACCGATCAGTCTTATGTCATTCTTGTTGAAAACACTAGAAAGACTCTGCGATCGCTATATAAGGGACATCTGTTTACCAGTCAGTCCACTACATCCCTGTCAGCATGCCTATACCCAGGGAAAATCCACATTGACAGCACTTCACTCTGTGAAGAGCTTTGTCGAGAAAGCCCTGGACGATAAGGAGTCTGCTCTGGGGGTGTTTATTGATGTGGAAGGAGCATTCGATAAGACAACCTTTCGCGGCATAAACGAGGCTTTGTTATTACATAAAGTTCCTCCTACCCTTAGCGGCTGGATTGAGAACTGCTTAAAACAAAGAATCGTGAAGTTAAGGGCGGGCGACGCCTCCCTGTTAAGATCTGTCACCCGAGGCTGTCGCCAAGGTGGTGTTTTATCGCCCCTAGTGTGGAATCTCACACTGGATAGCCTCATCAGATGTTTGGTGGTAAACGATTTCACTACCGTTGGTTACGCGGATGATCTAACTGTACTTGTTCGTGGTAAGTACATTAATGTACTATGCGACAGGATTCAGGTGACACTCAAAGTAATTGAGAATTGGTGTGGGAAGCAAGACCTCTCTGTAAACCCCAACAAAACAGAACTGGTCCTTTTCACTAGGAAAAGGGGGTTTGGTAATGTTATACTCCCAACTCTTGCTAATATCCCATTAACGCTGGCTGCCGAGGTTAAATATTTTGGTATTACCTTAGACAGCAAACTTTTATGGAGAGCTCACCTTGAAAACAGGGTCAAAAAAGCAGTTGTCGCATTCGGTCAGTGCAGAAGGGTCTTAGGGAGGACGTGGGGCTTGTCCTCCAATCTGACTCTCTGGTTATACACTGCCGTAATTCGACCAATGCTTACATACGGGGCAGTAATTTGGTGGAGCACAACTTCAAAGTTCTCCACCGTCACTGCCTTGAATAGAGTACAGCGTTTAGCGTGTCTTTCTATTACAGGTGCGATGCGGACCACCCCTACCGCCGCTATGGAGAACATGTTTAACCTGCCGCCCCTACACTTATTTGTACAGGAGGTGGCGTTGGCAACCATGGTGCGCCTACGTGAAGTAGCGAATACTAATTGGGACGAGGATACCGGCAGCAATTCTCAGTTGTGGAAGGAGGCGCTCAAAAGAGCCCCCATTCTGCACTGCAGAACGGATTTTATGCCTGCCGTATTCGTATTTTCGAGAAGTTACCTTGCCCTTCTAAACCCGTCAGCAGAGATTGATTACACCAACACCTTCAAAATCTACACTGATGGCTCTAAAAAGCAGTCAGGTACAGGTGCAGGCGTCTTCTCCTATCACCCCCGGACTCGCCTTTCGGTACCCCTTGGGGCGGGCACCTCTGTCATTCAGGCAGAACTTACTGCCATCAAGCTTGCCGCTAACTGCATTTCCGGCAGTAACGCACGTGGTAAGTGTTTTACTATTCTCACAGATAGCAGACAGTCTATTTTAGCTCTAAGCCGAGAGAGGATTACCTCCCGGTTTATATTGGATTTTCACAATGCACTGGAAGTAGCTGCCATGCACAATAAGGTAACTCTCCAGTGGGTAAAGGGACACGGGAACTACTCGGGAAATAGACAGGCCGATAAGCTGGCCAAAATGGCCGCTAGTAGGCGATCCTACTCACCCGAACCAGTCACCATCCCCTCTTTAACTTCGCATCTCGATTGCATTAAGTACATTACCCATTCTAAATTTTCAAACTATTGGGACAAGGTTAAGGGCTGCCAAGTATCTAAATCATTATTAAGATACCATTCGTGTGAGGCGACCCGGTTCTTTACAGGTCTCAACAGAAAGGATCTACGCCTAATCACAGGGCTCCTGACGGGACACTGTAAGATTAATAAGCACCTTTATAATTTAGGGTTTGTCGCTTCTCCTCTATGTCGTGCTTGCGAGCAAGACGTTGAGACTGTTAAGCACATCCTATGTGATTGCCCGAAACTCAAGGACCTTAGATTAAGGGACTTGGGCGACGACTGGCCAACCATGGATGGAATCAGGGACACACCTCTGTACTGCATCCTAACCTTCGGTAGATCCCTAGGCTGGTTGATGTAAACAGAGGGAGTGACAAGGAGGTTGTACAAAGGGCGCAATGGGGCCTAAGTGCGGCATGCCATCTGGCGTACCCTCCCATTTCCTACATACACTCTTCAAATCTTCAAAGAGATGGTAAAATTCGCCAAAATCTTGCCGTTTTGTGTTAATAGGGTGAACCCACATCCTTCTTTTTATTTTTTTATTATTTTTGCTTAAAATGGACGATAATATGAAAACTTCTTCCTCAGAATCGGAGCTACTCATAATTACGCACTTTTTAAACTTGGTAACCGTAATTTTGTGACCGTATTAACCGGTGACCTACGCATAGATGACATATACTTATACTTATACGCATACCCATACTTATACTTATACCGGCGACCAACGTACAAATGTCCGGTGGTACCTTATCTTTTTGACGGAAACGAAATTCGACGTGACGTGACGTGACGGACTAGTGTGCCAGAACCTTAAGCGTTCGTTGTGGCGTGAATGTTAACGGCATATAGTGTCGTTTCAATTCTGTTTTAAATGCAGACAAACTAACGCAGCATTACGTTGTCGATATGTACATAAAAATTGAAACAGACCGATTAAATTCCGTCAGAAATAATCAGCTTCGTTTGCGCGCGCACTCATACGCCGGTTTGCACCATGATACAAGTATACAAGATATGCTCGTTTTCATTCTAAAATAAGATCTTATTGCGCATTTCCCTGGTCGCGTCATCACTTCGCAGTTTGTGGAGGGAAATATTCGAAATTCAAAAATGAAATCGTCACGAACGACATCTATCGAAAAAGTACTCATATATCTACAAAAGTACTTTAAACCCCGAATTATTAAAATATTAGATTTGAGGTTGGTATTATTAAGCCACACTTGGAAATTCCCTTTTTATGAAATGTTTAAAGTTTTACTTAGAAAAATTTTAAGAGTCATTTATGGTTTGTTTTTTGGTACGTTGCGTTCGGATAAAAATATGCCGCATTAGTGGCGACGTCACAGTGTTGACTTAGGTCATAGGATTGAATCCAAACAAACTTTTTCTACATAGATTGAGTCCATAAGCGGCGAGAAAATCATTTTTTTAGAGTACTTAGGGACATATTTAAGGTACGAAAAGTGGACAATGCAATGTAAAATACCGTTTTCTACATCTAAAGCAAAAATGGTAAACTAAATAAATTTTTTAACGCCGTAAAAGCAAGAATATGTTCACGTATACATAACCTCAAAAATCGTATCTGTCAAACGTAAGCTTAAAAAGTTCGTAGTTTGGTAGTTAATGAGAGTTGGGCCTCCAAATCTTACAAATGGGATGGTATTATCCTTAGAATACCTTACAGCCCTTCTTTGGTGAAAAACAACACCCTCGGATTATTTTAGATTCAATGCTAGCAACAGGTATAAATTTGATAGAAATATAGGTATTTTGTTATAAAGGAAGCGGTTTTTATAGTTTTATGACCTTTATTATTGTACCCTTTGCAGGTAAAGCATAACAACTATGACATTTACTGATAAAAAAATGTCTATTAAAAGACATTTTACCTCAAGGCGTACAAGTACCCCAAACAGAAACCGTAGTAAGCACCAGAATACATGCTAAAAGGACCATACGTGGGATGAAATGTTTCAAGATTCTAAGTTTTATATCATACACTCCTCGAAGCCACTCCGACACCGTAGTATAAGTTATTAGAACTCTTAAAGATTTACTTTACTTAATAAATAAATAAATTAAAATTTGTAGCTGTGTTTTACTTTTAATTCAGATTTACACATTCATATCCAACTTTATTCACACCTCATTTATTACTAGCTAGGATTTTTATTTCAATAATATAAATATTGTGTTGTGACTTACTATAATTTTAGTATGTTTTGTTTATTTTCTTTTTCTTTCTCTTAAGGAAGGGATTTTCATAGTTTTATGACCTTTATTATTGTACCCTTTGTAGGTAAAACTTAACAACTATGAAATTTGCTGATAAAGAATGTCTATTAAAAGGTATTTTACCACAAGGCGTAGAAATACACCAAACAGAAACCATAGTAAGAGCTAGGGTACATGCTAAAAGGACCATACATTCTAACACAACAGTAAAAGTTATTCGAGCTCTTACAAATTTGTAGTCCCCTTTAGTTACATATGTAGAACATTGCCATTCTTCGAGTAACACAGATTACCGTGGACTATTTTGTACATTTTATTTCTGGTATAACTAACGGTAAGTATCAGTACTACTAAACTAACTTTTTTTCTGTTATAGGATTTCATAGGATCAAACTCTGTTGGGTTATTGTAGTCTTCTATGTTTTGACTTCACGACTTCTGTTTTTTCTTAGGTTCTTATAATGTGAATGATATAATATCACGCTAGTTTTTAAAATAAATAATCAGCTTCTTCACCATCTCTTTCACTTCTTCGCTGTAAGTCATCGTTGCTCAAACAAAAACAATAATGTTAAGTTACATTTGAACAAAGAAAAGGGTTAGATGTAATAATTACAAATCGCACTTGCCTGTTTATTTTATTTATATATTTAATCGTTTTATTCTATTCACTTTTTAATCACAAATAATATTTGTCAAATTCTGTGGTTAAAACACAGTTCAAATGGATTGTGACAATATGCGGCAACGGTGTAAACAGCTGTTTGGCGAAGGTTGGGTAACATTACAACGCTAAATCATGTTAACTTTTTATTTCAGTTTAATACGAATTTTATTTTGAAATTTAGTTTTAATGAACGTATTTTGTCACTTTGTCGTCGTATAAATTATATTCTGTGAAAAGTGTATTTTAAAATAGCTTAATTATGAAAATAATTTTTAATGCGATTTACCTCCGAACGGTTGGTGGCAAATCCAAATTCAAATAGTGGTGACGTAAACAGTGACGTAACTGTCAAAACTGCTGGGATGATCTTTAGTAGGGTCTGCAAAAGGCGTTATCGTCGAGCTGGACCCCAACAACGCCAAGGGAAGAGTTGAGCAATGAAAGAAACAATCTAAAACTTCACTTACCTGCCTTATCTATTTATAAATATCTCAATGACTTTTAGGTCTCTTTAAGAATAAGGCAGGGATTCTTTAAGTATAATAAATATTATACTTAATATTCATTATAATAATATAATTATAATACTTTACATTACATTATAATACTATTCATTAAATAATGAAACAAACTAAAATTCAGTTACAAAAACAAACAAGAAGGATAAACAGACAATTAAAACAGAACTTAACTCTAGTTGATGCGTTGATCACGAACGGTTAATTATATAAGCATTTAAACAGACTTACCCCAGAATATATGGGACGACATGGTATAATCCAAAAGAACTAAATTAAGGTTGTTAAATTTACCGTGGACCGGTACCGATCGCGCTAAATAAGTTTACACATAAATAACCACGAAAATGACACAATAATTTTGATGTAACTCGCGACGATGGAAAGATACGTACTCTAACGTTTAACCAAAAACTTTCGGACGAAAGCAATTCACGAAATACCGATAAACAAAAGAAACTAAGACTGATTTTAAACGAAAGGCGAATCGAACGAATTTAAGATGAAATCGAGATGAACTCTTGACGGACTCTCACGACGAGACTTAACTCGAGATGAACTTCTAAGACGACGAGATTAGTCTTAGCCTCCGGAACTCGGAAGTCCTAAGTCGACGAGACTTAAGACGAGACAAATAACTCTTGACGAGATTCAACTCCGTGACGAACGAACGAACTCTTAAGACGACGAGGCTCCCGATGAACGATCTCGGAACTCTTAAGACGACGAGACTCCCGATGAACGATTCCCTAATTTTGCTCCGCAAGGACTTATATCGCTTGTTGAGAATCATAGTGGCGAAACTACAAATAGTTGATTATCGATTTTTAAAGGGCAACTTGTTTAAAAATCAGCGTACTTTTACGTGCATAAATAACAAAACTATAACTTAAACCGTTGCCGATGGAGCGCGACATACGCCGCTCGATATATAGGAATATATTTCGCCACTATTTCGCAATAGTGGCGAAACCACAAAAAAATGATATTCTTGAAATCTTACAATAAATCTATGTCTCTGCATGAAATATAATAACAGTAAAACGAAATAAAAAATTTAAAACAACAAGTTGTTGCTTTTTACTTTGCATTAAAATTCAAACAAAATTTTGAACGCGATTATCTCCATAACGATAATTTGCGCTTACGCCACTATTGTTCTTAGTAAGCGATATAACCTTTGCCGGTCCACTGCGCATTATTATAAACAAACTTATCCCCCTACAAGGCGCGAAACTTTCCTTCCTTAAGAGTGGGAGCTCACACATTGTTTCAATGAATTTAATTAATTTATCATGCTTTTTATTATTACCTTATTATTACCTTTGCGGTTCGCAACATCACTCCCCCCTTAAGAAAAGAAGGCTACTATTTTTATAGTAGCGTTCCTTTTAACGATTTAACATATAAACAAAACTTGTAGCGATAAGATACGTCGGATCTTTTTTAAACATTTACGAGTAGTAAACATTCAAATAAAACATCACGAACAAGTGTTCGACACCGAAATTATTACTTTTGGCGGTACGAGTAGCGGCTTAATCTCCTCTTCTATCTGGTTCGGTACAACACAATTTCGGAATTTATTTCTTTTCGCGAACTCGGGGTACACTGCCCGCGCACTTATAGTTCAGGTTCCATGGTTAACCAATATATTTTCTAATCCGCGTAAATTTCTTTCTCTGCTACTTCGATGTGGTGGTTTGACGTGGTGTTAACTACTGGGATGATGACATCCAACTTGAGTTCTCTACTGGAGGGCGATCATAACATTTTACTGTTTGGGAAGACTCAGTTGGGGCGTTGGGAGCAGAAATTAGTGATTTATTGGACTCACAGGAATCTGTAGTTTTGGGTTCAATAATGATCTCGTTTAGGGGATTATGGGAATCTGCAGGTCGATGTTTACTAAGTAACCACATGGAAAGGTTGTTCCACATACTGGCGAGGATTATCAGTCCACAGCCCATAGTTCTATAAAGAGCGTATCCATTCCATACCCCGCTCGCCATGGTTCATTAGTTGCGTCTAAACAGTTGTTTGCGACGCCTAAATTTGCAGCTAGTTAAACGCAACTACTTTGCTGCTGCAGCAGCTCAACAATGGCGATTACAATTTCGAAGTAAGGCCTAGTTACGAAACCAGTATCCGTCAATACGACGAAGCATTATGATGAACGTCGAAATCATTAACAAATGTATGCGTGTCGAAACCGCTCTGTGTTGTAGCGCGCCTATCTTCTTTCTTCTGTTGATCCACCGACGTGTACGCTGTGCCCATCCATTTAGAACTTTAATCTTGTTGTTTGACTAATTTCTTCTTGTGCTCCGCCAAGGTTTAACACGGTTCAATACAATGATACAATGTGAAACGTATTTTTTTTTAATACAATAGGAATGAACAGTAAATTGAAAATACATTGTCAATCTCAAACTTTACACAAATATAACTTTCTCATCTATTAAATTTTACCAAATTTACGAGCTGTCGACCAGAATTAATATTTACAATACACGTTACTTTTCAATGCTTTTAACTGTAGCATTAACGCTTCTACTTGACCTCTTACGTTCCATACTTAATCAGTACCTAACTTGAATGAATAGCTAAATCACAACACGTACAATAAAATCATTATAACCTTGTTGATACATTTTGGACTACGCCAGAAGGGCACGGCCTCTTTATTTATCCTCCCTGAACCCTTGGAGGGAGCCTCTCGAGCCCTGAAATGTCAGCGAGTGGCCCGAGCTACCTTAGTTCTCGGCGCTCTGACGTCCTGACTAGAGTCTGTTCAAATCCAAGGCGAACCAAAACAAAAAGCGTTAAATGCGTGATCAGTCCTTTGCAGGTGGACAGTACGATTCTTATTGGCCGATTCTGGTTGTATGACTCGAGTCGAATGAAATAGCGACATTTTCGCCAGGGACGCATTCTGCTCATCACGGTCGTTAATAGTGTGAAAATATAGTGTACAATGTTCATCATTTAGTTATTGTTGTTATTGTGGTTGTCTATTATTGTAGTTCATCATTTAGTTATTTTTTAGTCACTGTTATTGTTTTGGTTATTCATTGTTATTGTTATAACTATTCAGTTAAAAGTGATGTCTAGCACGGACGAAGCTGAACATTTTGAGGGTTTGAGTCCACCTAAAAAGCGCTCTAAAAAGAACCATTTAAATGTGGACATGAAAGAAGTTATTTTAAATGCTTTTAAGAGTGAGTCAAGAGAAAACCAGGAAATAAGTGTAAATGAAATTGTACTCAAAGTTGCGGAAAAGGTTAGAGTAAGCCGTACTTCTGTCTTTAAGGTTGTTAGGGAATATAAAGCAAATGGCAGTTTTTCTCAACCACAAACAAATTAAAATCGCACACGTACAGTCAACAAACTAGATGAAGCTGATAAGTACGCGATAAGAAGAAAAGTTCATGAATTCTTCTTCCGTAACGAACTACCCTCAATTGACAAAGTATTAAAAGAAGTTAGTGATGATGAGTTGTTGCCAAATTTTAAACGTACTACGTTTTATAATGTTTTGAAATGTTTAAATTTTAAATGGCAAAAGCGAGGACGGAATAGCTTGTTGATGGACAGAGAAGACATTATAATGTGGAGAAGAGATTATCTTACCACAATTAAAGAATATAGGAGAGAAAACAGACCCATATACTACCTTGATGAAACATGGGTTAACGCAGGGCACACAACATCTTATGTATGGGTTGATGAAACCGTGACATCGTCAAGTCAAGCCTTTTTTGATAGCTTATCCCTCGGATTAAAAAATCCTTCAGGTATGTAACTCATTTCTTTAAATATAAAATTACCGCCATATCATTGCGAACTTAATCCGATTGAGTTGATATGGGCTGATGCTAAAAATTTTATAGCTCAACGCAATAGAAGCTTCAAATTTGCAGATGTAAAAACCCTTTTCAATGAAGCCTTGCAAAACATAACTGCTGAAAAATGGACAAAATGCGTTCAGCACGTAATCGAAAAAGTCGAACTTAAAATGTGGGAGTTGGATAACATAAATGAAGTTCAAATCGAGCCACTAATCATTAATACGGCTGATGATGATACTGACGACAATGAAGAATCATATTCATCATAGTTATGGCTTTTAAAAATATACATATATTGATCAATATATTTAGCTTTTAATACGGCCCTTTTCAATGTTTTTGTATTTTCACGTGATCAGCGCGTGAGCAGCGCATGGTTATGTTTACATTTAGTTCGTCTTGGTTTTGAATAGACTTTAGATGCTGACAATGCGTGCCACCCGGGGGACCACAAGACGAAAAAAATTTAGCAGCGGCAGGAAAAGCGACGGCGCCCCCCCTGCTAACTGTCCGAGTGGCACAGAACGGGCTTTCAGAAAAGTTTTTTTTTTCAGGTGGGTTCCAATATTTAAACTCCCGGAACCCAGGGAGTGACTCCGCCGTCACCGGCTCGGCATTCTTTATTTAGCCTCCCGATGCCCTAGGAGGGAACTGATTTCGTTTAGAAAGACAAACGTTTAGGGGGCCTTATTTCACGTCGCTGTCTACGTAACGCTATTGGTAAATGAAGGGCATTACCCTCGGTTACTTGCTCCGAGTCCTCATCCGTGATTTTAACAGAACTATCGATATCATCAGAATTTTGAAAAACTTGTTCACTACGACCCTCATTTTCCTCACACGTTTCCCTAATCAAATCAAGATCTTCATTAGAATTTAAAAGTATTCGCTACGGTTTTGGTACCACTAATCTTTTTGGTGTTAAAGAGGGCCTATTACTTTCATTTCGTACTTGATTCCGAAACGGTACATCATTTAATCTACTATACGTTGGCAACGGAATTATTATCGGTTCTTTACTTTGAATTTCATCAATTTCGTTGAAAGATCGCATTTCAGGAACGATGTTTGTATCTCGAGTACCTTGCCTATTACTTTATTCGTTAACTCTGCGCGTATTGCCCCAATTAGTTTTAAATGGCTTTAGCCGGTTAATATGTACTACTACTGTTTTTGAACTGTTACAATCTTTAATCCGATAATTGACATCATTAAAAATTTTGATAATTCTGAAGGGACCTATCCACGGTCGTGCCAATTTCCACGATAATCCGGGTTTAACTGCTATGTCTTTTAACAAAACCAAATCGCCTAATTTGAAAGTTCTTAATTTACTTCTACGATTGAAATACCTTGCCTGGTCGTGCGATACCTGGCGTAATTTCTCTCCCAATTCGCTAAAAACATTATTCATTCGAGCCATGAATTCGGAAGCATAATTTTCTGCATAATCGTATTTAATTTCTAAAGGTTTGGTAAATTCGTCCAGAGGTAATTCTATATCCCGACCGTACAACCGAAAATGGGGGGAATAACCAATACTACTATGAAAGGATGACCGATATGCAATGTGGCGTACTCCGTTTGGAGTTCGCGATTGGCTCCCAAAAGTAATAATGTTTCTCGGGCGCCACCTTTTTAAAGAAGTAAGGTCTTCTGTATCCTCGAGTAGCTTTTAGACAGTGGAGAAAAAAAAATATGTCCAGGGTTTTAACGGGTTAATGATGAAAGGAATATAGAACGGTAAATTGAAATGCAGGTTTAAACAATATAAAAACAATCTTTATTGAAACCAAACTCAAAATCTTTAATAAACAGAAAAGAGGGGAAATTTGCTTTATTAAAAAAAAGTCGAAATTGTTTTAAAGTAAAATCGGGGGGTTTCTTATTTTATTAGCAGAGACTTTCTGATAATTAACAAGATTTGATTTTCTCAAAATAATTAAACCGGTATAGCAACGGTACAACAGTTTGCAATAGAAGAAAATTTTACTATAGGAATTCTCAACGTATAGCAAAATAGAAACAGATGCTGTAGGAATTCTCACGTACAGCGGAAAGAAGAGAGTCTTGCTATAGGAATACTCAACGTATAGCAAAGAGAAATAGACAAAATAAGAGAACTAAAAAAAGGCGAAGTCTCTACTAATAAGAAATAGCGTACTTACGAGAAATAAAATCTGTGCGATTCTAAACTAACTTTTCGGATTTCGGTCGCGCAGTGTCACGGCGTCAGAAAACTAATGGCGTATTCGATTGGTTGCACTCAGTTGCACTGGTGCGCACCAGTGCATAGCAGCGTGTTCTATTGGTTGTTTCGTTGTGTTCTATTACATTTTATTATTGTAGTTTATAAAACATTTTAAACGTCATCAAGCCTTAAACACACTTACAAGTGATGTTATGATTATGTTTGATTTCATCGCGTTCTGTTGAATTTGCCTTTTTTTGCACTAAGCTAGTGTGACATATGTCACATTTTGCACTCAACGAGTGCGCACCAGTGCACACTAGTTTTCCCAATCGAATTCGCCATAAGAGACTAAAATTGAAATTTTAGGGCCTTTTATAGGCGACGGGGTTGAAAACTCGTTCAAACCGAGTGGGAGAGACCCTTTCCGCAGAAAATCATTACCAAATATGGTAAAAATGCAAATTACGAGACGTTCTAATTATTCTAGTGGCTTCAAACTTACAGACAATGGATTTTAGGCATATCTTTATCCTATGATGTTTTTTAAATGGTTAAAATCGGCTTATTAACGTTTAATTAATTATTAATTGCAAGTAATTAAAATCTTACATAGTTTATCGTTCGGCTCTGATCAAAATACTAAATTTCATAAGTTACAAGTTCTATCGAAAAATTAACATTTCAAAAGTTATACAAACTTAAAAGTAAAATACCACGTGCATTGATAAATTAATACTTAATGACTATTAATTAACAGCGAAATTATACAAAAGTAAAACACAAGTGTGAAGCATTAACATCTTTATAAATAGTAAACGTGTAAAAGTGCGGAAGACTTCAATAAACTAAGTTTTTGTCAAAATTCTACAATAATGAATTAATCAATATAACTTGTCAATGACTAACCAGCGGGATATGAAAATAGTTCAACATTTATTATGATTAGTTTATAACAAAATGTGATTAGATTTATATTTCGGACGGGTTTAACTCCGCAGTGACTAATTAAGATTAGTCAATTAACATACAAGATTTATTTATTCAAAATTAATTCTTCTGTTGGGTGGAAGAGCAAATCTTAAATTAAGGATACATTGCAAGTGTAATAATTTATGTGGACTTTATATGGTCAAAGATTAAGGAAATTAATAATCGGCGTGGTAGAAGTCTATTTTTAGAACATTTTTATTTATTTTCATTTATTTATGAAAAGGTTGGATTTTAACTTTCTTTACAGAAAGGAAACCAAGGGAAATGATAAACTGAAAAATCTGACTTTAATTAGTTAATTACGGATAATGAAATGAAATGGTAAAAGGGTGGTCTATGCAAGGGGTTTAATAATTTCGAAAATATAATAAAATTTTATCAGTAGTAGGTTTGGCTGCCTAATCGGCGGAACTTAAAAATAAAAATTCTATGGAAAATGAGGAAATTAAATAATTTTTGTAACTTCGTTACAGCAAGCATTACAAAAGGTAACCACTTGTCCCAATCGCGTTGGTTTTTCGATACATAGTGTGACAATATATCTTTTATTACTCGATGACTTCGTTCAATTAATCCATTACATTCCGGATGATAAGGCGTCGTTTGCATCTTTTCAATTCCTAAAATTTTACACGTTTCCTTCATAATGGCCGAAACAAAATTTGTACCCTGGTCTGTGAGAAGCTGTTTAGGGGTTCCGTGTCGACAAATAATTTGCGTTACAAAAGCTTTAGCTACCGTTTCCGCCTTTTGATCAGGTAAGGGAATCGCTTCTATGTATTTAGTAAAATAATCTTGAAACTTGAGGAGCCAACGTAACGGACGATGATCAGTCACGACCGTAAATTTTTGACCGTATAAATAACACCTAAACTGCTTAATTCCAAAGATAACTGCCAAACATTCCTTTTCAGTTGTACAATAATTGTTTTCCGCGTTTTTCAGACCTCGACTTGCAAATGCTATCGGTCTTTCGTACCCGTTTACTTCCTGGGTTAGAATAGCGCCTAATCCCGTGTCTGAAGCGTCAGTTGCCAAAATGAAAGGTTTACTAAAATCCGGAAAGGCCAATACACATTGCTCAGTTAGGGCGGTTTTCAAATTTTCAATTGCCTCTAATTCGTCTTTGCCGATTTTGAATATAACATCTTTACGCGTTAATTTAGTTAGGGGAGCAGCTAATTTAGAAAAATTATTTATGAACTTCCGATACCATCCAATCAATCCTAGAAAACCTCGACATTCCTTTACGTTTCTTGGAATCGGGTAATTTTTAATGACCGCTACTTTGTCCGGATCCGGCTGCATTCCTTCTGCCGATAAGATATATCCTAAATATTTAACTTTTCCTACCAAAAATTGACATTTATCCGGTTTTAATTTTATATTGGCTTCTCGAAATGCCGCGAAAACTGATTCAATTTTTCCAAATGATCGTCAATTCCCGTACCGTTGAAAACTATTACGTCGTCCAAATAAGCCAAACAGTGTTTACCTAATAATCCCGATAAAGTATAGTTCATAAAACGTTGAAACGTCGCTGGCGCGTTAACTAATCCAAACATCATCCTATTACTTTCATAATGACCATACGGGGTTGAGAATGCCGTCTTTTCCCTATCGCGTTCATCAACTTCGATTTGGTGATACGCGGAAGACACGTCAAATACACTGAATAAATTAGCGCCTGATAAAACGTCTACTGTTTCTTGTAGATTTGGCAACGGATAATAATCGCGTTTCGTTACAGCGCTTAATCCTCGATAATAAATACAAACTCTTGGCTTAACTGTTCCGTCATCCACATGTCTATTAACGATTACAACCGGCGCGCTCCACGGGCTATCAGAAGTTTGAATTATATTTTTGCCTAACACTTCGTTTATCTTTTCCTGTAATAACTCTCGTTGATGAAACGGTACTCTATAAGGTCGTTTTGTGATCGGCGGTACGTCTTCCGTAATTATGCGATGTTTAATTTTATTTGTGCACGTAAATTTTCCGATACCGTCATCAAATATTTCCCGATACTTTATCAATAAATTTTCTAATTTTTGCTTATCTATCCCTTTTAAATGTCTCAAATCAAAACTATCGATAATCTTATTCATTTTATTTCTATTAAGTCCGGTTGCCATTACTTTTTCCCCTGTTATACTACCTGGATTGACATTTCTCTCAACTATCTTCCCGTTAAACGCACGTCCCAAATTCGTATTTTTCTCTATTCTCATTACTCGGTCCGATAAATTAGCGACGATAGCACTTTCGGTTCGCCTCCCGCTCTTAAAAATCCTCGCGCGATCATAATTCCGTATGGTTTACTCAATTGATTTCCTTCTAATATTAAATCGCGTTTATTATCTTCTAACTCATCATTAGTAAATTTTACATTAACAAAACTTTCACAAAACGGTTTTATGCTATATGATTCTGACGCGAAAAAATCCCAATTATCCGGTCTATCACTAATTCGCTTGTTTATCTTTATCTTTTTCTTCACTTTTCTTCCGGTTACTCTAATTAATGCCTTTCTGATATCAAATTTCCCGAAATTTATAGGTTCGCGTAACTTATTAACAATTTTATCAATGTTTTCTCTTATCCCGGTAAAAACATTACTGATTGATTCACCTAAGATACCACTAATTGACATAATAAATATTCCTACTCTGATCCATAGATCTAGAAATTCCTCTTTGTTACGCTTTTCTATAACCTTTAGCGTTTCCTTAATGTTTTCATTATTAAACCTTTGCCTAAAACGATTATTAAAACCCTCCCTTTCATCTTCCGAGTCCTCGTCTGATTCGTTCCCGTATTAATTTACATGCACATCAACGTTAAACCACGGATTAACACAGCGTCGACATCCCCGACAAGATTTGGTCGAGGTGCAAACATCGTTTTCCTCTCTGATGGTCACGTTACTACATAATTGAATACAATCAATAAAATCTTTATCTTCGTTTATTTCCGTCAAATCTATAGTTCCAATTTTACAATCATTTCTCCTAATTTCTTTTAACTCGTAATCAATAACTATTTCAAATTTATTTAAGAAATCACGGCCTAACAACCCGTCTCCATACAGTTGCAACGTATCATCGATTACGAAACAAGTAATTTCGCCTAACGCTTTTCCGTTTAATAATTTAAAAGGTACTTCTACCGTTCCTAATAAGTTCATCGCATGACCAGTAATCCCTGTTATCGAAATTCCATCCTCTACGTGTTCTAATAAATTATTTTCTACGCAATAATTTTTAACTAACGAAACGGCTGAACCTGTATCTACCATTAAAATTCTTCCCACGTTATTTATTAACATCATTACGCTTAAAGGTTTAGTTACTTTATCCTCATATAACATTGGTACATAAAATTTTTGTGAACCGGAATTATTTTGTGGTTTGGCCCCTATACGTTCTCCTTTCTCGATGCCCTTGGAGTCGACGTTCCCACGGGTCGGGCGGCACCCGCGGGTGTTATCGCGTTTAAATGAGCGGTCTGTTGATAGTTTGTGCGCGTATAATTTCTATAGCTGTTTACAGAATTTTGATTACCGTCGTCGGAATTTTGACTGAATAGAGGGTGCCTTTGTTCTACCCGGTTTATGCGTTCGAGCCTGCGATCTGCCGAATAAGTGTTTAGTCTTGGACTACTTTGTGGAGCATTATCAGGCCTTTGCGATGAAATCAACGATTGTTTATTCTTTTGAAAAGGTTCGATGTTTATATTAAGCCTGCGATTAGCGGTACAGTCCCGACTAAAATGTCCCGCTTTCCCACAAGTGTAACAATTAAAATTTTGTTGCGCAATTTCCGGAATTCTATCGACTGGTTTGTTATTAAAATTTTGTCCGCGCTAAGTCCGCGGCTCTGTCTAATGTTAGATTTTGTTCCCGCATTAGCGTGACCCCTACATTTTGTGCTAATTCGCGCCTGATTCCGTTTTTAAATTGATTTAAGACCATAGCATTCACTACGTCCTTTACACCTGCTTCACCGTTTCCAGATTCTCGACCGTGCTCTACAATTATATCCGCCGCAATTAATTTTAAGCGTGTTACGTACTCTGCTGCTGATTCTGTTTGCCCTTGGTACGATCTAAGAAGCTTACTGTATGCTTCTCCCGGTACTTTTTTAACATCAAACCGATTAACAAATTTTTCCCTAAACGCCGCGTACGTGATATCTGTCGATTGTAATGCCGGTTCCCCGCGGTAAAATCTATACGCTTCTCCTGACAAGCGGTATTTTATAATTCGCAGGGTTTTCTTCTCGCTCCACCCATCGAGCACCGCGCGTTGCTCAATCCGATCGAAATAAACCTTTACGTTTTCGCGACCTGAAAACGGCTGTACCGAGTTGGCGATCATCCCCAACGAGATGGGGTGACCGCGACGCTCCTAGGTTCTTCTCCTGAGCCGGTAACTACGGGGTTATCACTACCGTTAGGCATCGCATCAACTAGTACTCTCAACAACAATAACTCAAATTTTGAAAAATAAATTTAGCTTCACTCTCAACTTTCCCTTACTTTTGCAAAACCCCACACCTGACACCAATTTGCCGCGACCCAATGGGGAGGGCTGTTGACGGCGAGCGGCTACTATCTAATCGCGAATTCGATTGGTTGCACTGGTGCGCACCAGTGCATAACAGCGTGTTCTATTGGTTGTTTCGTTGTATTCTATTACATTTTATTATTGTAGTGTATAAAACATTTTAAACATCATCAAGCCTTGAACACACTTACAAGTGATGTTATGATTACGTTTGATTTCATCGCGTTCTGTTGAATTTGCCCTTTTTTGCACTCAACTAGTGCGCACCACTGCACACTAGTTCTGCCAATCGAATACGCCATAAGACAATGCCTAACACTGTCGATAGGAAATATAAAAAGAAACGTACTTGCATTGAAAATGAAGCTATGGGATTGGCAATGACTGAGTTATATAAACAGTCCGATGAGTTTGACGTATTTGGAGAATATGTTGGTTCTGAATTGAGAGCTTTGCGATCTGACTATAATATCATCAGTTCAGTCTACACATTCACAATCATCAACCTATTCTGCATCACCACCTTCAAATCATCTAAAACAGTCACATTTGCAAGCATCAGATGTACTACCCACTCTTCATTCAACACCTTCACTTACTAACACAAACTTTTCTAGTTGTCATTTTGAACACTTACGTAAGTAAATAAAGTTTTTAACACAGTAATAATGTAGTTATTTAATAACATCTTGTTTTAGAACGTCATTCAGACTTTTCTACCAGTCAGTCATATTCACAAATATCAAATGTTGTTTCAGGGTAGTTCAACTCAGCGGGAAAAGTGAAATAAAAAAAAAGGTACATATGCCGACACACTGCTGGCGCTGATGTGCTAATTTTGAAAGGTTACAGAAATTTACAGAAGATGTTTCCATGACAGTTTGATTTGTTCAAATAAATCTACGTCATTTCCTGCTTACGGTTACTATTTACTTGTTTATTAAAAAAAATTTAACACAAATGCCAAAAAGTGTAGAATAAAATCTAGTATTTTTCTAATTAATCCTGTAATCGGTAAGGTAACTAACTTAAAAATTTTGAATTTCGGCATTACAACGTTTGTTAAAGTTGATGAAGTCTAAAGAAATTAACTATGAACCAATTCAGTCCTGCTCAGCTGAAACCTCCCAATCTTCTCAAATCCAGTACTCCGCTAAGCTTTGTCATTCTGCATTATCTAAGTATTTATTGGTTACTTTTGTTAACAAAAAAATTATAAAGATTAGGTTTTGACTAGGTGGCTCAGTTCAGAAACCATCAATTGGCAACTTATTCTAAGATTCTGTTGACTATGGACAAGTGAAAACAACAAATTTTGCCAAATATGCACCCTTCCAAGAACAAAGGACTGCCAAAAAGTTTGTAAATTACAAAACTTTTCAAAGAAATAATTGAGAAGGCAACAACCAAGAGGCTATTAATTACCTGATTGGGCAAAGACATCTACCGAAAATATACCAAGTATCTGGTTATTAAAGGAATAAGGAATAACTTGTTTACCAAAAATTATTATCTATACTTGTATTAATTACGTAAATGAAAATTAAAAGTATTTAACGTATTTTAAAACCGTTTTTTGGCATTACTATTTTCCGTACAATAATAAGTGTGCTATAGTAACTTATTGTTGTATAGGTGAAATAAAGTATAAATTAAAAAAAAGAATTTTATTTCGAATTTCGCGGATTCAGAAGTAGTTTTGGGTATTCCGGTAGGGAGCACTTTCGAAAAAATCATATTAGCGCCATCAGTGTGTCGGCATATGAACGCGCAAGCCGATTTCACTGATCTAGTGAGAGTTGACCTTCTATGTATATTGTTTTTTCTGTGTTACTTCCATTATTCATCCGTCACCTCAATGCAGCAATAAGAATCCTCCTAGTTCACAAAATTTACAGGATTTAGGTAAGTAATCAAAATTTTTAGCACTTACTTTAAAAAAAATCTTTTTTTAAAACATCATTCAGAGCCTTGCAGCACTAAGGAATTATGTTTGAAACGGTACATACAGGATTTCGAAACAGATACATGAGTGAATGATATGAATCACCTGGAAGCAAAGAATAAACGATTTGTGTTCAAAACCAAGAGTTATTTTTTAGGTTTGTTATTTACTTATCTTGTTTTGTTCAAATAAAAGTTCTATTAAAAATGCGTTTATATAGTATTCTAATTTTAAACCTTACCTGTGGCTAAAAACTCAATGTCAGAGCCAATCCTTCTTTTGGCTTGATGGATTCCCGCATGTTTGAATCTAATTTTGCTATTTTATCCGAAATTAATTTGAAGTAAAAAGTTAAAGTCGGTTTCTTAATTCATTTAAGAGTGTTGCATCAGCACCAAGAACAGGCCTTCTGTTTACCCATTTTTTGACCCATATTCTTTTTCTCGTCTTTTCTCTCCGACGTTTTCGTGAAATAGCAATGAGAACAGCAGCGGCCGCAGCGCTCTTTCTGCGGCGAGACATCTTTTAACACTAGAATATACTATATCGTGCACATACGCTCATGTAATCACTTACTGACCCTAGCGTACTTGCGGAAAATTTTCACACTATGTAAACGTGCTTGCAAGCACTTGCAGCAAGTTTTCTTTATAGAGCGCTTGCTGAAATAACTTGCACACAAAATTTGCTTAGATGTAAACACTAGCGCAAGTTACTCTCAGAAGTACTATCGCAAGTTACTATTCCGTATAAATGACGCTTAACACTGTGTATATGGAACAGCCAGATGGAGTTAAAATACCAGAAAATAAAGTGTTGTTACTGAAACGATCATTATATGGACTAAAGAAATCACCTAGATGTTGGAATGAAAGATTTAATAAACTAATGATGAAGTAGGGATTTATCAGATCGTTAAATGATTATTGTTTATATGTAAAGGTGGATAAAAAGGAAAAGTTATTGTTAGGTATTGGTCTGTGACTAACAGTATTATTTGAGCAAGAGCGTGTGTATGGCTTGTGTTTCACAACTAATAATTGTAGTAAATTAATAGTTAAGTGTTGTGTAGTTGTGTATAAAAACAATAATAGATTTAAGTTAATTGCGCGAAACAGGTAAATAAAAGTAGGATGTAAATTAAATTACTTCTCTGAATGCGACGTTAACTTTTCAGAATGGGTTCCCATAAAAATGATGAACTGCAACTGGAAACGTTTATAAGTAGGTAATTTTACATTAGACAATACAACAGTCGAGCTAGATTGTGATGACAATCAAACCAACGATGAAGTGAATCATTTGTAAGAACAGACGGATTGCTTAGACAGTGAACAAGATATTTCAGCTACTGACGAGGATCTATATAACCCATTGACGTCGAACACTTCCTATTATGTATGTAAAAACCAAGTTACAAATAGAAAAAAGTACCACTTAAACAGGAAAGGAGTATACCTGAAAGTTTAGTTAAACATTTTCCTAACTGCACAGGTTGGCCAAATTTGGCGTGAACACCAACCCTCTATACCCTTTTGTTTTTGAGTTACAGCCAAAAAGTCAACTTTTGTGGGTTTCAAAAAATGCTCGTATTTTGTTTATTTTAGAAATCAGGGAAAAGGGGTTGGTACAACCCCTTTTCTTAATTTGTGAAGAAGAAAAAAGTGTTCTTAAGGCACTTTTTTAAGTAAAATATATTTGCACTGAAAAATTTTAAACATAGTTGATAATTTTTAACATACAACACAAAGTTGTATTTTTTAAATACAAACCACACTATATTATGATACTCCTATTTTTGAAGACAGAATATTTTCAGTTTTCCAATGATGTATCGCACGTATGATGTATTTATAGAAAATAAGCGTTATTTTTCAAAAATTTTGTGTTACTCTTGTTCGCAGGCGAATAACGACTGCAAAGACTACCTTGTTACCATAGCAACGTGTACTTTTCATTCTACTAAACAGAAATATCTCTTCAGTGGAAGCTCAGCCACTTCTATTTATTTCAATGCACATATTAAATACACTTAATAATGTGGCAGAGTGATGTAATTTAGGTATCCAAAATAATGAAGAACACTTTGAAAATTTGTTGTAATTTTATCCATAGTTAAATTATTGTTTAATTGTGTGATTATTTCTTTTTTCCATCGTGTTTAAATATGTGTGATATTCGCACTTGACGATGGACATGAATAAAGCTAATATTGTGCTTTGACCGGTTTCGAAATTATTTTATTTCATCCTCAGAAAGCGCTTCCTGAATACAAAAACGCAAAAATAACAAATGAGCTTAAAATCTTACTTAAAAAATTAATTGTACAAAAACCTTATAGTTATCAAAAACATGTTAAAAATTTTGTTAAAAATGCACTTACGTCATATCTGTATTACAGAAAAACTAATAACAAACATTTATAAAAAATAATTAAGTTGGAAAAATAAAAATATAGATGAATACCTCTCCAACTTCGAACTCTTACAACGTTTTAACTGTGAAGATATTTATAGAGGTTATGTCAAACAGGAATCTGTATATTGATCCACACATGAAAATATACATATTCCTGGTTGACATAACCTCTATAAATATCCCGCGCAATACTTTTGGTACACCTGTATATAAGTTGCAATATTTTAAAAATTTGTAATACCATTACAGCTATAATCCAAAAAAGGAAAAGGTCAATATTGCCAATAATAAACAAGTTATGGAGCTTTTTCGGACCGTTGGGACACCCGGTATATACAGGTGTCTCTGAAATGCGTGTATAACGTAAGACCTCAGATTCCTTGGCTAGAAACAGGTCGATTTAAGTTAACTTATCTATATCCAAAGTTACTTCGTTTTGCAGCTAGAGGGTTTTAAAAATAATATTTTCCGTGATTTTCTCTCAAATTACTTGAAAATCTTCATTAGACTTGCTATTATATTTTGTAAATTATAAACAAGAATACACATTATGTAATAGAAGAGTACATATTTTGAATTGTCTTTGTTAAAGCAGGGATTGCTGTTGTGACATTTTAAGTTACATAACTTTCCACTATTACGACACTTACACTTTTTGGTTTTGTATTTCTGATTACAAAAACATCTATGTTAGCCTTGACCCCTTACAGACGAAAATTTCCTTACACACTCGCGCAATGAAATTTCCACATATTCTGGCACTTCATCTATTGCAACCATAGACACCTTGCAAATTGTGAACTAATTTCTAGAGTATATTTGCTCCAATTTTCCTTCCTTTGTTTCGATGGAGTAATTACTATCTTCCACTAAAAAAATCGTTACATATATAAAAAATATACTTATGTATATTCTGAAGCAATTCTGTGAAATATTGACCAGCTAAAATAACTCTTAAGACGTTCCGCAAATCGCCTTTTGCTCTATCGACGTCTGGTATTGGAATTCTTACTGTTTCGCCAAGTTTTCCCACCGGATGTTTCGCCAATGACAAAGATTTTACCCGATTTGCTTGAATCTTTAAATTAGTTACTACCATTTTCGTTTTATCCTGATTAAATGTTGTCTGTGATGTGTATCATCTGCAATATTCTCGTCTGCTTCAATAGCTAAAATGTGTTGGGACGGCATATCAGTAGTGTTTTTAGTTTGAGTTTCATCTTCTTTGAACTCAACCTGTGATAAACAAGAAAATATTGATGTGATAAAACAAGAAATGTGTAAACAAAAGGATTACCGCATTTCCTTCTACCCTCTTCTTGATCTCTAATAATTGGTGCTTGGTCATCGTTTCCTTGTACATTACTTTCCGTTATTGTAGATCTCTGGTTAATATCACTTATGATCTCCGCTAATTCTTCTTCTGTGTTAATTTTAGATATAACGACTGTTGCAAGAGAAGTTGTTTTCAAGCCTATTCTAGCATCGGTACCAAACATTGATTCGTACGGACTGCACTTTATTCCTTCATGGTAGCCCCTGTTTTTCATCATTTGAATGAACTTTAAACCTTCGCCCCACTTATTGGTCTTATTTTGCAGAATCCACGTACCTAGCATATTCTCTATATCCTTATTTGCCCTTTCTACCGGACCTTGGCTTTGTGAGTGTCTGGGTTTTTCGTGAACTATTTTCAATTCATCCCACATATCAGCTAATTCTTCTATAATTCTTGTGACGTAGTTACAAGAATTGTTTAGTTTTCCTTTTCTCAGAATTTCATCTTTAAGTTCCAACCATAAGACAACCAATTCTACAGCTGATAAATTTCATCAATTTTCCCAGATTATTAAACCCCCGGCATAGACTACCCCTTCATCAATTCATTTTAGTATTACTAATTACTTAATTAAGGTTACTTTATTCATTTTATCATTCTCTTTGGTTTCCTTTCTTTTGATAAAGAAAGTTAAAATCGGACCGTTTCTTAAATGAATAAGTGTAAATAAAAATGTTCTATAAATAGATTTCTACCACGCCGTTTATTAATTTTCTTAATTTTTACACGGATGAAGTCGACACAAATTATTAAACTTGTTATGAATTCCCAATTTGAAAACTGCTCTTCCGCCCAACACAAAGACTACAACTGAAAAACTAAGTTTTACATATTAATTAACTGATCTTAATTAATCACTGCGGAATTAAACCCGATCGGAATATGTATCTATGTATACGTCGCTGAGAATCTGGGGAAATAAAAGTTGAACTATTTTTATGTCTCGTTGAATATCTGTTAGCAAGTTATTTTAATCAATCTGTAATTATCAAATATTTAAAAAAGACTTAATTCATTTAGGTCATTCGCACTTTTAGACGTTTACTGTTAATTAATTGTAGTAATTCGGGAATTACTGTGGGTTTAGGAAAACTACCATTCACATTAGGGGTTTGAGTTATGTAACGTGTTTGGTAGAAAATCACTTCTGTCATTTACGACGTCCGGTAGAAACACCTAAACTTGAGGAATTTTTAGGGAAGTTATGTGTCCTCAACTTTATGGGTTTTCGCGGAAGAAAATAACCGTTGAAAAATTAGGGGTTTTGGTTCACGTAATCATTGATGGTCCGACAGTCTGGGAATTACGTGAGGATTTTCGCAATTAGCTGGTTTGGCGGGGGTTTTTGGTAGGCCCGTGGCCCAAGTGTCGACGCAAGGTGCGTTAGGGATTGGTTAATTACACAGGCCGACAAAATTTTATGAAAGGTGAGACCCATAGATCAAATAGCACTTCATTCCCATTTCTTCGTTATATGCTCCAACATTTTCCGGGAAATAGTCCAAATGGGAATGTAGAATGTAATTTCTGATCTCTTTTTCTATATACCGTTACTTTTGTTCCAGGCAAAAGTAGATTCCTTTCATTCAGTCTTCAAGCGCAAAGTTCCGCCTTGTCATTAAGAAGATTGAAATCGCAAATGAAGTCATCTAATTCACCTTGATCAAAGCGCATAGGACCTTCATCACTAGAAGTATCTTCAAAATCAATACTATTCTATTCTTCATCAACTTCATCATTTGGTTCAAATGTAGTAGATTAAGAAACTGCGTCGTCAATTTTATGTATTTCATATTTAGCTGGTGTTACACTTTGAACGTTAGGGTAAATAAGAAATTTTTTAGTTTTGTTGTTAAAACCATCTATATCGCGCAAGCAATAGTAACAATTTCTATCGTGATCCTTGATACAAACTGAGGGAGGCTTACCCATGGCTTGTCCAAATTTTTCATATTCATCTTAAAACATTTTACATATTGGGTTTTTATCTAATCGGTAATAGATCTACGCTCATTTTTTGTGTCATAACCTCCACAAATATAACAAAATTTATTAACTTTTTCACACAGTAGCTTCTAGAAGATATCGTTGCCTGCAAATTAGCGAAACTCTACGGATTACGCACTCTGAATTAATGAGATGTCTGTAATCTCATAGAATGAGATTACGGACCTACTCTATCGATAACTATTGTTGCTTAGCATCCTATAGGTTGATGATAGCGCAAAAAGTGATGTTATCGAAATTATGTTTCTTCAAGAAGAAATAAAAGTATTCGAAAAATTCAAAATACATTTTAAACGGGAACAGTGGTATTTTCAGGTGCCGCATAGAATTTTGTGAACAGAAATTTATTCGCTGTATTATTTCATCTAGAATATGTTTAAAAACCGAGCTTTTCGCATATTTAGGTTAGAGTATTTCAAAAACCTAACGTTATGGAGCAATTCTGAAACCAAATTTGAATTGAGCGCGCCCGAAACTATTAGGAAACTATTGTCTGATTTATGGGTCTCAAAAATGTTGGCTAGTGTTATTATTGTAAAAACGCCCGCCCAAATCTTGTAGATTGGCCTCCTGCGAGGGTTGTCCAGACGTTAGCTACGCCCTAGTAACTCAGAATTACCACATCCTAGCACCGAGGTTACTTGCGAGAGAACTTTTTATTTTTGTCAATCTCAATCAGAATCTCAATCGGACTCTCAATCCGAATCTCTCTACGTCCTTGACACGAGCTTTGAATCTTAGTATTCAACATCGAATCTTAGTATTCGTTTACTTCGGTGCATTCCAACTTCAGGACTTTGGAGATAAACCGCGACGCATGTTATTTTGGGTGGTGTGTTCGTTGTGTGGTGTTGGATCTTCACGAGAGTTCGAGAAGGCACCAGGGGAATCGAGATCGACGATCAGAATTATTGCAGCAATCACCCGCAAGTCTGTTTGCTAAAATCTCGTGATCACCTGGTTAGGGACCATCTGTGTATTAGGTATTAGATATTAGATAAAGATCGGGATTCCTAGTCTATTCTCCGTCTCTCTAAAGTAACGTCGGTTCAGTTAATGTTAGGGTCATTTTTTGTTGTAACTAATCGAAGATTTTTATATTACTTTGTAAATATAGTTTAATTGTTGTTTCACACTTGAGTTTCATTTCCCTTTTTCTACTAGAGCCTTAGTGCAAGAATTCACGGTTCTGAAGTAGTAACCGCGCGCTTTTTAGGGCAATTAATAATTTATTAGCCCAAAAATAACTGCTTCTGGTGGCAGCAGGTATATCAATAAAGAAATAATCCGGTCACTCTTTTAATTAGAGACCCGCACCACATAATAGTCGTTAATCAGTAATTTGTCAAAGCACGTGGTGTTCTATCTTTAAGTCTGTATAACTTTTGAAATACTAATTTTCCGGCAAAAATCGTAACTTATAAATGTTCATATTTTGATCTAGACTAAATGATAAACTATGTAAAATTTAAATTACTTGTAATTAATAGTTAATTAAGTCTTAATAAGCTGATTTTAACCATTCAAACATCATCATCGAGTAAAGTTATATCTGGAATTCGTTTTCCGCAAGTTTGAAGTCGTTAGAATAATTAGAACATGTTGTAATTTAAGTTATTATCAATTTTTGTTAAATTTTTGCTATAGAAGAGGTATCTCCCTCCTTATCAATTGAAGTTTTAGGCCCAATCGCCCACATAAACCCCCGAGATTCTTAATTTTCCGAAAGCCGTCACGCTGCTTGTAAGTGGACCTGATTTGTTAGTAGAGACTTTATCGTTATTTTGCTGAACGTAGTTAAATAACAATATCTTTTCTTCGTTGCTTAGGGAGAATTTCCGGCAACAATCTCTTTTCACCGTTGCTTAGGGAGACTTTCCGGCAACAGCTTGCGTTATCCCTGGTATTTTGGGACAATCTTTCTGCGTTATTATTATATTGCGCAAAATCCCACACCACACGTTCAAACTCCAAACTCTTTGGTTATCAATCTCAATCATCCAATGTGGATTGACTCGAGACCAAGAATGGTCATTGTGGATTTCAACTGCCCGTTACTTTTAAATGTTGCGTCATCTGACTAAAGGATCTTTTGATGAAAAACTTCATCTTTGCCTAATAACCAATTACAAATTTCTAAGCAACTATTGTAATCTTAAGGCCGTAACTCTTGACAAAGGCTCACACGGAACGCAAAAAATTTATTTTGTTTTAAAATCCTTTGTATCGAACTCCTACTTAAATTGAATTCCCTTGCCAAATTTCGAATGGACAAGTGGGAGTTTAATTGTACAGCAGTTACCACCTCTACTGCTGTATTATCCTGCAGCATCCTTCTAATTCTTCGTCTTATGTTATGATGCGGAAGATTCTTTAACTCGACAAGCAAGACGGCGGAAAACATTATGACTTTGTTTTCTTCGGCAGGGAAAACGCACAGCATAAAGTCTTAGTGCAGCTGGATAATGTTGTTCGCATTCGCCTAATACCATCAACATATCGAACGATTCTTGATAAGTGAAAGGCATTTTAAAAATCGTTAACAATTATTTTTATGTAAATTGTTGTGCCGTGGTGATCGTGAAAATTGTGGTTTTATTTTATATTAAAACACTTGCGTCGCTTTTTATTTAAACTTATATTAACAGCTACTAACACTTTGTTACACAGCGTTACTAAAACTAACTTACAACTACTCTGAACTTCTCGTTTTCTAGTCATGACACCATCAAGACGACAAGTTTGTCTTGTTGGTTGTCGCCCTTATGATATTTTCGTTTAAATCTCTCTACAACTCTCCCCCGTAAACAAAATAGAAGTATTATTATTTAAACATTAGTTACAATACTTTTTCTAAAAGATTCAAATTTAACCCTGTTTAGCGGTTTTGTGAGTATATAACTTACATTTGCTTCACTATTACACCAGTTTATATTTATTTGTTTATGTTTAACAATATCTCTTATATAGTGATATCTTACATCTATATGTTTACTTCGCTTATTCGCAATTCCCCCTTTAATTATATTGATAGCACTTTTATTGTCCATGTTTAAGTTTTGTCCTTGTTATTTCCACAATTATTTCCTGTAAATACACGATTTCCTTGCAACAATCTGACGCTTCAATGGACTCTGCTTCGGTTGTTGATAAAGCAACAATTGGCTGTTTCCTGGCGCACCAGCTTATGGGTCTTTCATTTAACAAGATGACGTATCCAGTAGTACTTTTTCTCGTATCCACACAATTTGCATAGTCTGCATCACTAAAAACTTTTAGTTCTAAATTTTTTAAATCCGTATCTATATTGTATCCTATTCCCAGATTTCTGTTTTTGTATAAATAATCACTCTTTTTACATTATTTATGTCGCTATTTGTTACCTTGTTTACAGCCGGCCCAATCCATCTTGGCCGATGAAGGTCGCGAAAAATGCTCAGACGAAGGAGTGCGACAGTAAATCGTTGAAGAAAGATGGGTATATTCGTTAGATAGGAGCGGCAAGTATAGAGCGCGGCAAAAGTTGACCTGTACAAAAATACGTACCTCGTGCACCATCCATTGCCTGTTCAACAATGGGGTATTACGGGGGTTTGGGAAATGGGTGTATTTTTTCAAAGCACGCCGAATGCTGAACAATGACATGCAATAAAAAACTCAAATTGGTTCTAACAAAAATTTTAAACAGGTAAATTTTTAATAAAATAATATTACACACAAAATATAACAGTATCACATATCAAAAATTCTTACAAAACAATGTTTCATAGTTTTGTCTTCATTTTGGATTAAATTATTGAAATTGAAAACTCAAAAATCAAACATATTTTAAACTGCAAATAGTATAATATCTGCTAAAACTATTAACAAAAATAATAAATAAATAAGAACTTTATTTTTCACTTTACTTTCCGCCATCTCGAATTTAAATATTATCTCACGCACTTATACACAAACTTTTGCTTTGATCTGTACACGATCAGTACCCTGTTGAGTATACTACGCAAATGAGCTCTTTAAGAACCTCCCACCTTTTGTCACTATGCAGATGACCTCGGTAGGCCAAGATGAATTGGGCCGGCTGTACGTATCTACTTATAAAATTTACCGCGAAACTGATATCTGGCCGCGTTTTATTGGATAAATACAGGGTGTTTAAAAAATACGTTCGAATATTTGGCCCACTTATAGATCTCATCAGTACAAACAAAAAAGTCAAAATAAACATAAGTCCAAAAATCAGCCGTTTCCTAATTACAGCCTGTTTTTCAAATTAAAATAATTTACACTCAAATATCAGTATAAATACATTTTAATTATTACAAATTAATGATTCTTAAAGAAGATGTTCAAAATGTCCTCCTTCCATTTGTATACACATTTCACATCTCCGTAAAAGTGAACGCCGCACTCTCTCAAAGAGTCCCGGATTTATACGAACAGTCTGGCAGGCATGTTCAATTCGTTCTCGCAACTCATCTAAATTATTCACAGGACTTGAATAAACTAATGTCTTTAAATACCCCCAAATGCAAAAATCGAGTGGAGTGAGGTCGGGAGATCTAGGGGGCCATGCAATTGGACCTCCTGGCCCTATCCACCTGCCATTGTAATTTTCGTTTAGATAATTTCTGACCAAGACTCCGTAATGCGCAGGAGCTCCATCGTGCATCAACCACATATTAATTCTGTGGTTGAGGGGCACATCTTCTAACAGCAGTGGTAATGTATTCCGCAAAAAGTCAAGGTACAATTGACTAGTCAAACGGCTAGGCAGGAAACAAGGTCCTATCAGATGGTCTCCCAACACACCAAGCCAAACGTTGATTGCAAATCGGTGTTGATGATTCGATTCAACAACGGCATGCGGATTTTCGTCGGCCCAAACATGGCTATTATGAAAATTAAAAATGCCATTTCTCGTGAAACCAGCTTCGTCTGTAAATAAAATTTTCGTAACAAAATTTGGGTTCTCCGCGACTTTTGTCAACATGCTTCGACAAAACACCAGTCGTGCGGCATAATCAGGCACAGCTAGAGCCTGTACCTTTTGAATATGGTATGGGTGCAATTGCTGCTCCCGTAAAATTCTCCAAATTAGGGAAAAATTAATATTTGTTTCAGTAGAGAGTCTTCTAGTACTAGTACCAGGATTTTCTTCAATTCGTCTTAAAATGTTAAGTTCTGCGTCGGGAGTACAAACTGATCTAGGCCGACCACCATCACCGTTCCTTGATTTAAACGATCCAACTTCGGATAAACGTTGATGTAAATTTGTAAAAAGTTTGTCACACGGAAGTACCCGGTTTGGGAATGCTTCGGCATAAAGGCGACGTGCCTCACAAGCATTTCCATCGGCTTTGCCATACATAAAATGCATGTCTGCCATTTCTGCGTTGGTATAAGGCATATTCGAAAATTTCAACAATGGGTTACAGCAACAACTACTTCAATAAACACTGACAATAACGGACACACAATAATTACAACAAATGTGGCAACTACACTAACAAAAACGAACAAACTTTGTTTTGTTATTTCCATGGATGACTTCATAAATACGCGAATCACTCCTACTGAGTGTAAATTATTTTAATTTGAAAAACAGGCTGTAATTAGGAAACGGCTGATTTTTGGACTTATGTTTATTTTGACTTTTTTGTTTGTACTGATGAGATCTATAAGTGGGCCAAATATTCGAACGTATTTTTTAAACACCCTGTATAACAAGCTTCCTACTGCCTCTTGATATGGGAAGTTTTTCCTCGGTGTCTTGTCACTTCTATTAAAGTCACTTAAGCTTAAAGGTATATAAGTTGGTTTTGCATCATTCATTTTAAACTGTTATTAGGTTTTCAATTTTTTTACTTTGTTAAATTTTTAATTTGGTGTCTGTAATTTTTATATTTTGTCCAAGAAAATTGTCTGGTTTTTCCCAAGTTTTTAGTACGAAATCATTACTTAGTTTATCTGTTATTTCTTTTATTTTACTTTTTGAGTTCGAAATGATTAATCCGTCGTCGACATATATTGCTAAAATAATCGAACTATCGCTGTTTTTAAATATGCATTTTTTTGTTTTTAATTGATATAGTCCTATTTCCTTAATTTTCTCTGTGAATTTTTTGTTCCATTTTATTGGCGCTTGTCGTAACCCGCATAATGCTTTTTTCAGCTTGCAAATTTTCCCTTCTTCTTTATTATATCTGTCGCGACCCAATGGGGAGGGCTGTTGACGGTTAGCGGCTACCGCCAACAACGACAATTAAAAATAGTAGGGTCTGCAAAAGGCGTTAGCGTCGAGCTGAACCCCAACAACGCCAAGGGACAGTTGAGTAATGAAAGATTAAGAAACTTACTTACCTGCCTTATCTGTGTAAATATTTCAATGACTTTTAGGTTTCTTTAAGAATAAGGCAGGGATTCTTTAAATATAATATTTAATGAAACAAACTAAAATTCAGTTACAAAAACAAACAAAGAAGAATAAACAGACAATTAAAACAGAACTTAACTCTAGTTGATGCGTTGATTACGAACGGTTGGTTATACAAACACTTAAACAGACTTACCCCAAAATCTATGGGTCGACATGATATAATCCAAATGAACTAAATTAAGGTTGTTGAATTTACCGTGGACCGGGACCGATCGCGCCAAATAAGTTTATACACAAATAACCGCGAAAATGACACTAGAATTTCGAGTAACTCGCGACGATATTAAGATACGTACTCAAACGGTTAACCAAGAACTTTCGGACGAAAAGCAATTCACGAAGAACCGATAAAAAAACAAAGACTGGTTTAAAACGAAAAAGCGATGAAATCTAGACAAACCCTTGACGGACTCCCGAACTCTAAGACGAACTTCTAAGACGACGAGACTCAAGACGACGAAATAAACTCCGAACTCCCTTAATTTTGCTCTGCAAGGACTTAAATACCCGTTGCCGGTCCACTGCGCATTATTATAAACAAACTTATCCCCCTACTAGGCGCGAAACCTTCCTTCCTTAAGAGTGGGAGCTCATACATTGTTTCAATGAATTTAATTAATTTATCATGCTTTTTATTATTACCTTATTATTACCTTTGCGGTTCGCAACATATCATTCTGGTATTCGCATGTAAATGTTTTCTTCTAATTCTCCATATAAGAAAGCTGTTTTTGTATCGAATTTCGCTATGTGACTGCTTGTTGCTGCCGCAATCGCTAAAATTGTTCTTGTAGCACTAGGGCTTCGGTTTATTTTCACTATTTATAGCTTCTTCATAAGTTAAGTAGACATAATCTCTAAATTTAGTTGGTGGTCGTCTTGATCTTTGTGGTCGTTCGTTTGCTTTTTCCTGTTGTTTTGATTTTTCTAATTCATGTTCATTTGTCTCATTTTCTTCTTCAGTTTCATTTTCTTCTTCATCTTCTTCTTTAACTTCCTCTCCTTATTTGTTATTTATCTCCTCACTTTCTATCTCGTTTATTTCTTCTTCATCTTCTCTTCCTTTGTCGTCCATGTCTTCAGTTAATATTTTTAATTTTTTATTTTCGAAACCTACATCCCTCGAAATTATTATTTTTCTTTTCTCTTCTTCGTAAAAACGAAGTCCGTTAGACGAATATCCCACGAACAACATCCTTTTGCTTCTTTCGTCCAGTTTTTTTAGTTGACCAAGTATTTTCACATGTGTGTACATCCCAAAAATTTGTAAATATTTTATATTAGGTTTATGTCCGTTCCATAATTCAAATGGTGTTTTTCTTGTTGTTGTTATTGGCGTTCTGTTTAATAAATATGCGCTGACTCGTACTGCTTCTCCCCAAAATTTTTTCTCTAGTTTTGAATCGTAGATTAATTCTCTCGCTCTTTCCATGATGGTTCTGTTTAGTCTTTCAGTTTTTCCATTTAATTGTGGGATATATGGTATCGTAAAATCAGTGGTTATTTCTCTTTTCTTGCACCATGTCTGAATGTTATTATTTGCGTATTCCTTACCGTAGTCACCTCTTATTGTTTTTTACTTTCCGTTCGAACTTTGTTTCACTCCTCATTACGAATTCCTTTAAGATTTCCGCCACTTCGTGTTTTGTTTTTATGGGATATACCTCAACGTGATGAGAGTAATCATCCAAGAAGGTAACGAAAAATATTTCATGTCGTCCCACGTTGCCGGCTCTATTGGTCCACAAACGTCTGTATGTATGATTTCAAGCGGTCTTTTTGCTCTTGTTCGTTCTTCTCCAAAGGATTTTCCGCTTAGTTTTGCTTTTGCACAAACCTCGCAACTTACATTTTTCATTTCCTGTAGTGTTTTTTTTTTTTATTTTCCACCCTTCAGTCGTATCAGTTATTTTCTTAAGGATTTCGTAACTTGGATGTTCCAACTTCCTGTGCAGGTTTATCGATTCTTCTCGTTCTGTTACCATGACGTATTTTCCGTTCTTGTTTTCTTCTTCTAGATTTACTATGTAAAGTCCATTTTTGTTTTTGTTTCCCGTTATTATCTTTTCTCCATTTTTGTATATTTGAACGACTTCATTTTCAAATATTACTTTTCCTCCGATTTTAGTTATTTTTGCTACTGATAGTAAATTTCTTTCCAGTTCGGGTATGTATACAACATTTTTTAAATTACAATTTTTCGCTTCGACCTCTCCAATGGTTTCCGCTCTTAATGTTTGATTCCTTTTTGCCGTTCCTATGTTTTCGTCTGTTTTTTCTAATTTTGTTAATATTTCTCTATTGTTCGTCATGTGTGTTGAAGCACCTGAATCTAGCATCCATTCATTTTTATTTCCTGTTTTATTATCGGTGACCAAAAAACTTACTTTTCCATCTTTTCGGTTATTGTTTTTGAAAAAAACGTTATTTCTCATTGTGGTTATCTTTTTTACAAATTGTACATCCCGTTCTTCCTTTACAGTTTCTTGCAATATGTCCAATTTTTCCGCATTTATAGCATGTCTTTTCTCCATTTGGCTTTTCAATTTGTTTCTTTTGTCGATCTTTGAAGCCTTTTCTTTTTTGGTCTCCCTTGAACGCTACGTGTTCCGCTGTGTTTTCATTCTTTTTTCTCATTTCTTCGGTTAACAGTCTTCCTGTTAATTTTTGGATGGTTTTTCCATTTTCCGTAGTTGATTCCCATGCACTCCTAAAATGTTTCTACTCGTCAGGTAAAATCGACAATAGTTTTGTCATTTTCATCTCTTCTGTTATTTCTTGCTTTAACCCCCGTAATTTGTGAGCTATGTTTTCTAGTTCTGCAATGTTCGATCCCATATCCAACTCTTTTTTGAATTGAAACTGATAGAATTCTTGTAGTAATCTACAGGTGATTTATAACATACGAATCAGACTAAAAGTGTAGGTACTAAGGCCCAAACTGAAAAAATTTTCTTAATAACGTTTTGTTAAAAACTTAATAGCTACGTAGATATTGAATATAATTTTATAATTTTTATAATATAATTTTTTAAATAAGTTATCGTCCACTTTTGAGAACCGCTGATATTCAGTAGAAAACAATTAAATTACTTCTGAACGCCATCCTCATGTTCGAAGGAGGTGTACTAAATTATAATTTTTGTTATTTTAGGTAAATTCAAAAAATAAATAAAAAGAAAAAGTAAATGTTAACTCATGAAACGTTTAATAATAATGTATTAACAAAATCTCTAAAACAGGTACTTCTATTTACAAGAAATTTTCAAAGTGCTGTCCTTGCATTTCGACGCACAATTGCGCTCGACGAATCTAATTCATGAATGATCTTGGAAATCGAGGACGTATGTGCTCTGTAGCGGTATTGATGCGATGTCGTAATTCGTCGATTGTATTAACATCGGTAGCGTATACTCTTTCCTTCATGAATCCCCATACAAAAAGTCTAATGGGTTATGATCGGGACTACGTGGTGGCCATGGAATAGGTCCACGCCGACCATTCCATTTTTGCTGAAAAGTATTATTAAGAAAATCTCGTACATTACGACTAAAATGTGCAGGACCACCATCGTGCATTAACCACATGTTACGTCGTATAAATAACGGAATGTCCTCTAGGAGTTCTGGCAAATTTTCTTCTAAAAATTGTAAATAATAATCTCCATTTAGTCTTGCTGGTAATTCAAAAGGTCCTATTAAAGTATTGTTCACAATTCCTGCCCATAAATTCACACTGAATCGGTGTTGAAAAGAAACCTAACGAATAATATGTGAATTTTCGTCCGACCACACATGAGTATTGTGAAAATTTAGAACACCATTTCTGGTAAAACAGCATTCATCCGTTACCAGTATACTGTTTGCAATATCTGCTTCCCTGTTAGTACGATTTAGTAGTCCTTGCACCTTTTGCAAATGGTAGGGGTATAAACCATTACTTTTCAATGTACGCCAAACAAAGTTCTGGGAAACTTCGAGTTGGTGTGAAATTTCACGCGTACTGATATTTGGATCTACATCAACAATTTCCAAAATTTCTTCTTCCGCGTTCACTTCATGTCTGTTTGGTCTACCGCCACCAAGACCGCTCTTAGGTTGCAAATTTCCTGACTCTCTTCGCCGGTGGATTAACTGAAGAAAAGTGTTTTTTGAAGGCATCTGTGGATTTGGAAATCTTTCCAAATACAGAGGTCTAGCGTGTGCGGCGTTTTCTCCAGCAGCTCCATAAACAATAAGCATATCTACGTATTCTTCGTTACTGTAAATTGGCATTGTACCGGACGTTAAATTAGACATTTATTAAATGTTAATTGACTTAAATAAATCCCGACCGTGATGTTGTCACCGTTGCTAGGTAACCAAATCAAATGGATTGACAGAAATAAAAACAGGGTATCAGCGGTTGTCAACAAATAAACACCAATTTTTAGCATTTCAACAAATTTTTAACCAGCTCTAACTGCCATATTACAAAGTTTTTATTATTTTTTCTTAATTGTCCATTGTTTAAATAACCCCGAAATATTCGCAGTTTGAATTTAAATGTAGTGCAATAGCGTATATGGTAATAAATACTCGACAATTAATTGAACTTTAATGTTTTATATCTTTGTGATTATTAAGTTGTGCTTAATATGCTATTAAGAAAATGTCTTCAATTTGGCCCTTAGTACCTTCACTTTTAGTCTGATCCGTAGGTTATAAATCACCCTGTATATTTAAGATCTTCCGTGTTACGTTGATATGTTGCAGATAATTTTTTAACCATTTCGTATCCCGTTTTACAGTTCAAGAGATAAATCATTGGTTGCTTCTCAATTGTAGTTATTACTATTTTCTGCGCAAGTGCATCTTTTTGTTCCCATTCTATTTTTTCTTTGTGTTCAGCCCGACATTTTGTTTTTCCATTTACTGTATCATGCAAACCTTTAGCTTTGAAAAAAATTTGTATTTGGAAATTCCACAGATCATAATTTTCGGCCCCTTTTAGTGTCTCAATGTTACTAAACTCATTTGTATCATTTTTATTTTATTTTAACTTTCCTAGATTTTATCTTATTTTTATTATTATTTTATTTTATTATTTTTTTTTTAACACACGTTTGTTTTATTTAGAAAACATCTTACCTCGTCCTTTTTGTTTTTATGTTTTATTTGTAAGTGCTCTTTTCTTTTTTCCTCTTTTTTTTCTTTCATCCAAGATCTGTGTCGCCGTTATGTGGCTGATTTTACCAAGATGGCCGCTGCCGGTCTCGCGTTTTGTTCTAGAACCTTCTACGATGACGAAGTTTCTTCTGTTCTTTTCTTTATTTTTCACGATCAGGCGTTTCCTGGGCCCATAACCTGTTGTGCCGTGGTGATCGTGAAAATTGTGGTTTTATTTTATATTAAGACACTTGCGTCGCTTTTTATTTAAACTTATATTACCAGCTACTTACACTCTGTTACACAGCTTTACTGACAATAAGACTAACCACAGAACAAATATAATGAAAAGTGGAAGGTCAACGTTATAAAACGGATGATTGGGCTATCCCCACTTTCGAGTGGCCTAGATGCGCGCGAAAATGGCGGATTTGAAAATGTAAACAAATCTGTATTTATAACCTATCTTTATTTTTACATTATACTTATTCACTGTAGTAAACAAAATTTTATCACTACAGTGAAAAAATATAACATAAACATAAGAATGAAAGAATATACCAAAATTACAAACAAAAGTACAAATAATTTAAAATATTTTTTTCACTTTTAATTTATATAAATTTTACAACATGTTTCATTGCAATAAAATGATTTGTAATAACAAATAGTATTATATTAAACATATTTATGCTATAAAGAGTAGAAAATTAAAAAAAATAAAATTAATAAAATAAAAGAAAAAACACCAAACACGAAACACATTTTCTAGAGCTAATTTTAAATTGATTCGATGCATATTTTCATTCCAAATTCTTTCTTAGGGAAGTTAGATGCTTTTGAACCATCCAGACCAGTCTAGACGATACTATCCTTGTTTCTTCCTTAATTTGTAAACGACTTTTTCTTCTTGTAAAACGTTGTGTCCACATGAAACAAAAAAAAAATTCATCTAAATCATTTATCTCATCCACTTGATGTTTTAAATAATCTAAAACCGTTTTATTAATTCTAACATGAAAAGATATTTCCGACAATAAACCTTTCAAAGTTCTCACGGAGGGCATTTTAAAATGAACCTGCAAATATTTATATAATCGAGGGCTTCGTTTATAAATCGTTAAAGCAAAAGCTTTATCATTCCAAGTCCATCATTTACCTGATGGCAATCGACTACAATTCCGTAACTGGGAATTAATAAATTCTTTTGTTACGGAATTTAAGTTGGTATCTAAAACTCAAAGCGACCTTCATTATATAATCATTTAATCAACTTAATATCATTATTTCTATGTCGTAATTTAGTTTTTAATTTTGACAATTTACTAACCACATTACGGTGAACACGAAAATTGATATTTAAATGTTCCTTTGAAGGACCATCATCTTCAATATCATTATTATTTAATAAAAAAGATAAATGTAAATTTTGATCCTCTGCTCTGGTTTCACTGGATTCACTAGATCATGAATGGACAAGGTACCAGTCTGAGAATTTGGTATATGTACTGAAACCTGCAAATCTGTTGAATGATTTCGGGGATATGGTTTTAGGGTGGCATAATATTTTAAACGGATTTTTTCGTCGTTGTTGTCATCTGAATCGGAAAAATGATCCTCACAAACAAATAGACATTTAAATTTACATTCGGAATTCAAATTACACGCGGACTTCCATCTGTTTAAACCTTCCGGATTTTTTGGGAAAGCATGGAATTTTTTGTTATTAGGATCTTTTGAGATATAAGCGTTTTTGCAAGACGGAAATCGGCAAACACGCTTTTTCTTAGGTAAGGAAGATGCTTGGGACATGGTTAGGCGTATACTTCAAATTACTAACAATAAGAAACAATATTTAGAAACTTACGGTAAAAATAAGATAAAACAGTAAACCACTAACCTTACATCCCGTCCAAAATGCCGGGAAACGACGCTACTACGCCACTACTTATTCCGCGCAGACGCACTGTGACAACGCGGTGTTGCCACATAATTTGACGTGGCATCTGTGTTTCTGGGTCTGGCATTGCCGGGTTCCGTATCCGAGTTTCATCCCCGTGAGACTAACTTACAACTACTCTGAACTTCTCGTTTTCTAGTCATGACACCATCAAGACACCAAGCTTGTCTTGTTGGTTGTTGCCCTTATGATATTTTGGTTTAAGGCTAGTTTTAGTGCTCAACCGACGGTCGGTATTGACCGTCAGTACTGACAAAACGCGCTGACCGTCGGTTTGTGTTGTTCAGTGCTTAGCTGATTGACAGATCTGTCAAAACGCGCTGACCGTCAGTTTGTACAGTCTCACGAAAAATGAACGCATTAACAAATTGTACGATACTTGGGTATTTCATTGTTCTGTAATTCTTTAACCGTGCATCACGGTCTTTATATAAATTATGAGACAAGTCCCATAATTCTGGATGCAACCGGACTTCGGTTATTAATCGTTCTGTGTCTATGCTCATTATTTCACGATGACTCTACACCATAGAAAAAATAATATACATAGAAGGTCAACTCTCACTAGATCAGTGAAATCTGATTTTGTGTTCCTATGCCGACACACTGATGGCGCTAATATCAATTTTTGATTAGAAAGCGCCCCCTGCCGAAATACCCAAAACCACTTCTAAACCCGCGAAATTCGAAATAAAATTCTTATTTTTTTTTTTAATTTATATTTTATTTCACCTATACAACAATAAGTGACTATAGTACACTTATTATTGTACGGAAAATAGTAATGCCAAAAAGCGGTTTTAAAATACGGTAAAATATTTTTTAATTTTCGTTTACGTAATTAATACAAGTATAGATAACAATTTTTGGTAAAGTTATTCCTTATTCCTTTAATAAGATAGGCCGGATACTTGGTATATTTTCGGTAGATGTCTTTGCCCAATCAGGTAATTAATAGCCTCTTTGTTGTTGCCTTCTCAATTATTTCTTTGAAAAGTTTTGTAATTTACAAACTTTTTGGCAGTCCTTTGTTCTTGGAAGGGTGCATATTTGGCAAAATTTGTTGTTTTTACTTGTCCATAGTCAACAGAATCTTAGAATAAGTCGCCAATTGGTGGTTTCTGAACTGAGCAACCTAGTCAAAACGTAATCTTTACCAATTTTTTGTTAACAAAAGTAACCAGTAAATACTTACATAATGCAGAATGACAAAGTTTAGCGGAGTTCTGGATTTGAGAAGATTGGGGGGTTTCAACTGAGAAGGACTGAATTGGTTCATAGTTAATTTCTTTAGACTTCATCAACTTTAACAAACGTTGTAATGCCGAGATTCAAAATTTTTAAGTTAGTTACCTTACCGATTACATGATTAATCAGAAAAATATTAGATTTTATTCTACATTTTTTGGCATTTGTGTTAAATTTTTTTAATAAACAAGTAAATAGTAACGGTAAGCAGGAAATGACGTAGATTTATTTGAACAAATCAAACTGTCATGGAAATATCTTCTATAAATTTCTGTAATTTTTCAAAATTAGCACATCAGCGCCAACAGTGTGTCGGCATGTGTACTTTTTTTTGATTTCACTTTTTCCCGCTGAGTTGAACTACCCTGCTCTACACGTACTGACCATACTGACGTATCTGCCAAACAATGAACGCTATAATATAATCCAGCAGTCTGTCAGTCTGTACAGTCTGGCTGACGTACATACGGACGCGTTCGACCAACAGTTGTCATACGCGCCGCGTACCGTACGCGCGTAGGGTTCATCAGTGCAGCACTGAACAGCTACATATAAATACGTTGATAAGCTACGCGCAGACGTCGGTACCGACCGTCGGTTGAGCACTAAAACCAGTCTAATTTCTCTACAACATAAATGAATGGGAAAACTAAAACCGAGGTTCAAAATTCGACAGAAACAAATTAATTACGGCGAATTACTAGTGCCGTAAGTAATGAACGTTTTATTAAGATTTTTAAGAAGAAATTACTTTATAAGAACGGTTCTTAATGCATCTTTATGAAAATTATTATTTATTTCTTGGTATTTGTTGGCAAAAACTACTCATGTGATTTTTTAAAGATTAAATTCGTACTTGTGCATATTCGACTAAAGCCACCATTTGTTATCACTCGTCATTTCTAAATGTCATGATTTTAAAAAATGGCCGACAGCGACATCTGGTGGTGACACCAGAGAACACTCGTAAAAAATCGAGATCTTTAAAGCGAGTTTGGATAAAAACAGTAAATAATATCAAAAAATGCTTCCTACAAAAGTTATTTCTTTTGAAAAGCTCTTTCCAACAATACAAAAATTAACCCCTCTTCAAATATGAAGTGACCTTCAATTATTCATACTTCCGGTTGATATTAGATGTTATTGTCCCGCTGATAAGAAAGCTTATACCCTATTTATGTATCAAATTTTTTGTTTCAAGTTCCTAGGACTCATAGTTCTCGAGTAAATCAGGTGGTGCGGGTGGTCTGGGACACCTGTATATATATCTGTAATTCAGTTCTATTACCTACATAAACCAACAGTACCCGAATTGCATCCAACTAAATGTTAACTTCTATGTATTAATTTGATCAGTTCAAATTTGAATATTTGAGCGGTGTTTCGTCAATAATGACGTAGGCACAAAATAAAAAAAAACAAATCAAGTGTACTCATCTTGACTACATATAACTTCAGAGACATGCTGATGTGATTTTGGGAGTTTACTGTACATTTCTTCTTCTATTTTCCACTTCTCTTTCGTGCTTTTCTTTTTCCTTCATGATGTTTGTCACCATTTCATCTACGAGTCTCCAGTAATGTTGCTTTTCTAGCATTATAACTATGATGTTTTCTTTTTTTACATTTTTCCCGATTTTGTTAAAACAAATATCTCTTTCCTCAACAAAATTATTACAAATAAAAGACGTATCTATTTCTTCGTAAAGTCAACAAAAATCGTTCTCCTTCTTATTTTGGACAAATAACTATAAAAAAATCCATGACCCCTTAAAAATTGTGTTAGGTAGTAATTTAATTCGTCCCAAGTTCTTTTAAACCATTTTTTAAAATCTTTGATTAACACGTTGGACCATTTATGTCAGTGATCCCACCTCCTGCTCCACTGTTCCAATAACTGTTCTCTAAATAGTTTTTTGCGGTCCTTACCTCTACTACATAGGTTACATCTTTACTCAATTAATAGGTCAATGGGCGGTAGACGAGCCACTACTTCAATACCCACTGCAAAAACCGTTCTATATCCAGAGGATATCCCGATTCTTGATCTTCTGCTAATTGAGGAAAGTATATTCAGGCAGTATTTATAATTTAGAACTTTACTCCACGTCAGAGCAACATACAAAATGACCGAAAAAATAGTAAAACCAAAGGTTTTCCTTTTCTTCTGTTTCGGTTCTCTGAAGTATGGCATAATACTTGATAAATTGTTTGTAATGACATTTGCTTTCTTACATATTTCCTTTATATATTCAGTCATTTTCATATCATTATCTGGTTTTCGTTTATTCTTGGTTCTATTTGTTTTAATTTTCTTCTTATTTGTAGTAACACTGTTTCTGTCTTTTCCGGTGCTCCTTGAAGTCCCATTCTCTTAAGTTCTTCTGTGACTCTTTGAATCGCATAAGTAGCCTTTTCTCGCAGAAGGGTGCTATCTTGATGCGTAATTACGAGTGCAAGATCGTCCACGTAAACAATAAAATTGCTCTTAAATAACTTCACAAGTTATCATGTAGATTTCCTCGTATTCAAACATCACGCTTGTGTTTGAGAAATAGGACTTTATTATGTTCATGAAATAGTCACTAATCCTACCCTGTTCTAAAGTTTTTGTAACTCATTTCCAAGGAGCAAAGTTAAATGCGTTCTTAATATCAAATACCACCAACCCGCATAATTCCCTATTCTTATAGCTTTTCTCTTTTAATTGATCTACAATGATTTGAACGAAACTGTGTCTAAAGTTGACTTACGTTTTTGGCAACCAAATTGGTTTCTTCCGATTAGTTTTTTATCTACTACTTCCTCTTCTAGCCGTTTCTTGATTAGTCCTTCTAATACCATACCTATTGTACCGATCAGACATATTGGCCTATATGATTTTTCGTTATTATTTTCTTTTTTGTTTTTCAATTAGTATTAATTTATATATTTTTTTCCAGATATCGGGGAAGATTCCTCCTTTTAGGCACTTATTAAACACACTATTAAAATCTTCATAAAATTTTCCTATTAAAATTTTTAATATGAAGGAGGAGTAGCAAGAGAACATAAGCATTTGGTGCAACAGAAAGCTTATGTAACAGGATGAAATTTTCTGGTTTTCTGTTTTTGGAGAAGCCTACTTAATGGACTGTATTACGTCAGTCGAGGAATAGACGCACAATTGACGTCTCACATGAATGAAAGTGGAATTGTCTTCTTTATCATCTCCCTCGAAGGTATAGAAAATTATAAATCATTATGAATTATGTCACTTTCTGAATTTAGTAACAAGAGATAGTAAAAGAAAATTATCCTACTGATTATGGATTCTTTTTTAATTACAACAATTAACTTGTTTTTGTTATGTTTCAAACTAGCTAGCTGTTAAATCTACAACTTCTACAGCAACTGACATCTTAAAAATTATTGGTGGTATACAACAAGAGTGAAACTAACTTGTAAATTTAATATACTACAGTAGTTATAAAACACCAGTATAGAATTTGTTTATTACACCATTAATGCGGTTTTCTACCTTTCTTCTAAATAACAGTCTACTGCAGAAAATGCCCTTTCTTCGTGGTATTCGATGAAGTTATGAACTGGTTGTGATATACAAGTCAGACAACCTTAAAACTGTTACTCGAATTATACAACAGTTTTTAAGATTGCCGATTTGTATACCACAAAATTTCCATGGAGTTCGCTTGTCATAACATTTTTATCTTCCTGTTACTAAAATTTTAATTGTGAAACTCTTAGTTCCTTGATTTTTTATTAAGTTGTGACCGGATTATCATCCACAGCCTCCCCAATCTTTAGAATAGTTACTTTAATTGTAAGACTACTTTTAACCCTTTCGCGACGGCGCGCCTGTACCATATATTGCCATTTACTTATAAAATTACAAAAAAAATTTTTTTCGCTCTTTGTGATAGTTTACCCAAATCATACTTTGTCGCTTTATACGAAGGCTCAACTGACCGCCGTATATATACGGCATCTGCCAGTGTGACGCACTAAGTGGCTGCCGTATATATACGGCACCCGTCGCGAAAGGGTTAAGACCGAAGTACATATCACAAAATTCCCACTCCGTTTCCCTGTAACGGCTGTATTTCGTATTTATCTTCTAAATAGCGACCTTAGACACGAAAAGCGACCCTTAATTAACTCAATTCACAGAGAGTACTATATCAAGTGAAACCAATTAAATACATATACAGGGTGTTTAAAAAAGATGCGGAAATATTAAAGGGGGTGATTGTCCAGGTCATTTTATACAAAAAAGTTTATAACAAACATAGTCTGGAAACGCTTCGTTACCGATCTACAGCGTTTTAAACTTTAATTAAAAAAACAGTAAAAATTTACATATTTTGAAACAGTCCTGTTTTATTCACTGACATATTTGTTGAATTTCTTTATCATGAATCGCTATACGAATGCTGAGATGACCGACATGCACATCTCAGACATTTATGGACTTCGTGATGGCAATGCATTAGAAGCTAAGCGGTTGTATACCGAAAAGTTTCCTGGCCGTATTGCTCCTGATAGAAAAACTTTCGAAAGTATTCATCGGTGTCTTTATGAAACAGGCACATTTAGGCGAAATGGAGGAGCAGGAAGGCCGAGGACAGCAAGAACGGTAGTGATGGAAGAGGATGTGCTAGACATGATTGAAGAAGATCAAGGTACTTCTACTTGAAAAATTGCTAATGCTTTGAATGTAAGTAATGGGACTATTTGGCACATTCTTAAGGAAAATTTGTTGTACCCATTCTATATACAACGCGTTCAAGCATTACTTCCTGCTGATTTTCCTCCTCGCATTGCATTCTGTCAATGGCTTTTGCAGAAAATGGTTGAAATCCCTCAATTCCTGATGTCGATTCTGTTCACCGATGAAGCGAATTTTTCAAGAAATGCAATACGCTATTTCCATAATAACCATGTAAGGTGCGACGAAAATCCATATGAAATTGTGGAAGATCGTTTTCAACATCAGTTTTCTTTGAACATTTGGCTTGGAATTGTGGGTAACTGCCTAATTGGACCGGTATTTTTAAAAGGAACACTTACCGGAGAGGTGGGGCCATTTAAGTCCTTGGTGTACGCTACTCCACTGGGAAACGTAGAAGACTTAAGAAATCGAATCATTGTTGGGTAAAACTCAATTAAAACAGATCCTAGTGTTTTTGAGAGAGTTCGCCAGTCAATGAGGAGAAGATTGGGTTCTTGCATCTGAGCTCGAGGTGATCACTTTGCACAGTTTTTGTAATTTTTGCTTGGTAAAATTGTTGGTTTGGTAAAATATTTGTTTTTGTCCTTGAATAAAACCCTTGTTCTTAAAAAAAATTCTTTTATTACAAACATTTTTGTTTATAATAAAAATGTTTAAACTTCAACACGCTGTAGGTCGGTAACGAAACGTTTTCAGACCATGTTTATTATAAACTTTTTTGTATAAAATAACCCGGACAATTACCCCCTTTAATATTGCCGCATCTTTTTCAAACACCCTGTATATATTTTTTAAATTATGAATCAACATCTATAACTAATGATAACCGTATGGATTCCTTCATTTTCTATCAAGTTGTGGACTGAGTGTGATCTACAACTTACCCAATCTTAAAAATAGTCACTTCAATTATACAACCATCTTTAAGACTGAGTGGTTTCATATCACAGAATTTTCATTCAGTTTGACTGTCACTGCTGTATTTCTTAGTTCTCTTCTAAATAGAGACCTTAGCCATGAAAATCGACCTAGTGATCGTGGAGTGATCTACAACTTACACAATCTTAGCCACTTGCTGTGGCAAGAAATTTACGGCTGGGCGTGCCAGGTGAGCCATTTTTTACCTGCAACAATGGTCTGACGGCGTGCGTAACGCCGCGTCGTCGCGCTGGCGTTCCGGTAACAAGAGTATCTCGACGTACATTGTACGTCTAGCCACCGCAAGTGGTTAAAAATAGTTACTTCAATTATACAACTACCTTTAAGACTGAATAGTTTCATATGACAAAATTTTCACTCAGTTGGCCTCTCACGGCTGCATTTCTTATTTCTTTTCTAGATAGAGACTTTGGCCATGAAAATCAACCTTTAATTTAACTTAATGAATACAGTCTACTGCAGAAAATGCCCTTTCTTCGTGGTATTCTATCAAGTTGTGAACTGGCTGTGATATACAAGACAGACAACCTTAAAACTGTTACTTGGATTATACAACAGTTTTTAAGACTGCCCATTTGCATATCACAAAATGTCCATGGAGTTCGCTTGTCATAACATTTTTATCTTCCTGTTACTAAAATTTTAATTGTGAAATTCTTAGTTCCTTGATTTCTTATTAAGTTGTGACCGGATTATCATCCACAGCCTCCCCAATTTTTAGAATAGTTGCTTTAATTGTAAGACTACTTTTAAGGCCGAAGTACATATCACAAAATTCCCATTCAGTTTCCCTGTAACGGCTGTATTTCGTATTTATCTTCTAAATAGCGACCTTAGACACGAAAAGTGACCGTTAATTAACTCAATTCACAGAGAGTACTATATCAAGTGAAACCAATTAAATACATATATATATTTTTTTAAATTATGAATTAACATCTATAACTAATGATAAACGTATGGATTCCTTCATTTTCTATCAAGTTGTGGACTGATTGTGATCTACAACTTACCCAATCTTAAAAATGGTCACTTCAATTATATAACTATCTTCAAGACTGAGTGGTTTCATATCACAAAATTTTCATTCAGTTTTACTGTCACTGCTGTATTTCTTAGTTCTCTTCTAAATAGAGACCTTAGTCATGAAAATCAACCTTTAATTAACTAGATTCCCAGGGAGTACAATGCCAAGCGAAACGTGTTAAATATATATTTTTACTTAATTAGGAAAAAAATTATAGGTAGATTTCGATAATTTATGATAAACATCTTCGTCTGGATTCCTTTATTTTCTATCATGTTGTGGACTGACTGTGATCTACAACTTACACAATCTTAAAAATAGTTACTTCAATTGTACAACTACCTTTAAGACTGAGTAGTTTCATATCACAAAATTTTCACTCAGTTTGCCTCTCACGGCTGCGTTTTTTATTTCTTTTCTAGATAGAGACCTTGGCCATGAAAATCAACCTTTAACTTAATTTAATGAATAAAGTCTACTGCAGAAAATGCTCTTTCTTCGTGGCATTCTATGAAGTTGTGAACTGGCTGTGATATGTAAGTCAGACAACCTTAAAACTGTTATTTGGATCATACAACAGTTTTTAAGGGTGTCCATTTGCATATCACAAAATTTCCATGGAGTTCGCTTGTCATAACATTTTTATATTCCTCTTGCTAAAACTTTAACTGTGAAATTCTTAGTTCCTTGATTTTTTATTAAGTTGTGAGCGGATTATCATCCACAGCTTTCCCAATCTTTAAATTAGTTACTTTAATTATAATACTACTTTCAAGGCCGAAGAATTACATATCACAATTCTTATTAAGTTTCCCTTTCACGGCTGTATTTCGTATTTATCTTCTAAATAGCGATCTTAGATAAGAAAAGTGACCCCTAGTTAACTCAATTCACAGAGAGTACAATATCAAGTGAAACCAATTAAATACATATACAGGGTGTTTAAAAAAGATGCGGCAATATTAAAGGGGGTGATTTTCCAGGTCATTTTATACAAAAAAGTTTATAATAAACATTGTCTGGAAACGCTTCGTTACCGATCTACAGCGTGTTAAAGTTTAATTAAAAAAACATATAAAATTTACATATTTTGAAACAGTCCTGTTTTATTCACTGACATATTTGTTGAATTTCTTTATCATGAATCGCTATACGAATGCTGAGATGACCGACATGCACATATCAGACATTTATGGACTTCCTGATAGCAATGCATTAGAAGCTAAGCGGTTGTATAGGTACCGAAAGATTTCCTGGCCGTATTGCTCCTGATAGAAAAACTTTCGAAAGTATTCATCGGTGTCTTTATGAAACAGGCACATTTAGGCGAAATGGAGGAGCAGGAAGGCCAAGGACAGCAAGAACGGTAGTGATGGAAGAGGATGTGCTAGACATGATTGAAGAAGATCAAGGTACTTCTACTTGAAAAATTGCTAATGCTTTGAATGTAAGTAATGGGACTATTTGGCACATTCTTAAGGAAAATTTGTTGTACCCATTCTATATACAACGCGTTCAAGCATTACTTCCTGCTGATTTTCCTCCTCGCATTGCATTCTGTCAATGGCTTTTGCAGAAAATGGTTGAAATCCCTCAATTCCTGATGTCGATTCTGTTCACCGATGAAGCGAATTTTTCAAGAAATGCAATACGCTATTTCCATAATAACCATGTAAGGTGCGACGAAAATCCATATGAAATTGTGGAAGATCGTTTTCAACATCAGTTTTCTTTGAACATTTGGCTTGGAATTGTGGGTAACTGCCTAATTGGACCGGTATTTTTAAAAGGAACACTTACCGGAGAGGTGGGGCCATTTAAGTCCTTGGTGTACGCTACTCCACTGGGAAACGTAGAAGACTTAAGAAATCGAATCATTGTTGGGTAAAACTCAATTAAAACAGATCCTAGTGTTTTTGAGAGAGTTCGCCAGTCAATGAGGAGAAGATTGGGTTCTTGCATCTGAGCTCGAGGTGATCACTTTGCACAGTTTTTGTAATTTTTGCTTGGTAAAATTGTTGGTTTGGTAAAATATTTGTTTTTGTCCTTGAATAAAACCCTTGTTCTTAAAAAAAAATTCTTTTATTACAAACATTTTTGTTTATAATAAAAATGTTTAAACTTCAACACGCTGTAGGTCGGTAACGAAACGTTTTCAGACCATGTTTATTATAAACTTTTTTGTATAAAATAACCCGGACAATTACCCCCTTTAATATTGCCGCATCTTTTTCAAACACCCTGTATATATTTTTTAAATTATGAATCAACATCTATAACTAATGATAACCGTATGGATTCCTTCATTTTCTATCAAGTTGTGGACTGAGTGTGATCTACAACTTACCCAATCTTAAAAATAGTCACTTCAATTATACAACCATCTTTAAGACTGAGTGGTTTCATATCACAGAATTTTCATTCAGTTTGACTGTCACTGCTGTATTTCTTAGTTCTCTTCTAAATAGAGACCTTAGCCATGAAAATCGACCTAGTGATCGTGGAGTGATCTACAACTTACACAATCTTAGCCACTTGCTGTGGCAAGAAATTTACGGCTGGGCGTGCCAGGTGAGCCATTTTTTACCTGCAACAATGGTCTGACGGCGTGCGTAACGCCGCGTCGTCGCGCTGGCGTTCCGGTAACAAGAGTATCTCGACGTACATTGTACGTCTAGCCACCGCAAGTGGTTAAAAATAGTTACTTCAATTATACAACTACCTTTAAGACTGAATAGTTTCATATGACAAAATTTTCACTCAGTTGGCCTCTCACGGCTGCATTTCTTATTTCTTTTCTAGATAGAGACTTTGGCCATGAAAATCAACCTTTAATTTAACTTAATGAATACAGTCTACTGCAGAAAATGCCCTTTCTTCGTGGTATTCTATCAAGTTGTGAACTGGCTGTGATATACAAGACAGACAACCTTAAAACTGTTACTTGGATTATACAACAGTTTTTAAGACTGCCCATTTGCATATCACAAAATGTCCATGGAGTTCGCTTGTCATAACATTTTTATCTTCCTGTTACTAAAATTTTAATTGTGAAATTCTTAGTTCCTTGATTTCTTATTAAGTTGTGACCGGATTATCATCCACAGCCTCCCCAATTTTTAGAATAGTTGCTTTAATTGTAAGACTACTTTTAAGGCCGAAGTACATATCACAAAATTCCCATTCAGTTTCCCTGTAACGGCTGTATTTCGTATTTATCTTCTAAATAGCGACCTTAGACACGAAAAGTGACCGTTAATTAACTCAATTCACAGAGAGTACTATATCAAGTGAAACCAATTAAATACATATATATATTTTTTTAAATTATGAATTAACATCTATAACTAATGATAAACGTATGGATTCCTTCATTTTCTATCAAGTTGTGGACTGATTGTGATCTACAACTTACCCAATCTTAAAAATGGTCACTTCAATTATATAACTATCTTCAAGACTGAGTGGTTTCATATCACAAAATTTTCATTCAGTTTTACTGTCACTGCTGTATTTCTTAGTTCTCTTCTAAATAGAGACCTTAGTCATGAAAATCAACCTTTAATTAACTAGATTCCCAGGGAGTACAATGCCAAGCGAAACGTGTTAAATATATATTTTTACTTAATTAGGAAAAAAATTATAGGTAGATTTCGATAATTTATGATAAACATCTTCGTCTGGATTCCTTTATTTTCTATCATGTTGTGGACTGACTGTGATCTACAACTTACACAATCTTAAAAATAGTTACTTCAATTGTACAACTACCTTTAAGACTGAGTAGTTTCATATCACAAAATTTTCACTCAGTTTGCCTCTCACGGCTGCGTTTTTTATTTCTTTTCTAGATAGAGACCTTGGCCATGAAAATCAACCTTTAACTTAATTTAATGAATAAAGTCTACTGCAGAAAATGCTCTTTCTTCGTGGCATTCTATGAAGTTGTGAACTGGCTGTGATATGTAAGTCAGACAACCTTAAAACTGTTATTTGGATCATACAACAGTTTTTAAGGGTGTCCATTTGCATATCACAAAATTTCCATGGAGTTCGCTTGTCATAACATTTTTATATTCCTCTTGCTAAAACTTTAACTGTGAAATTCTTAGTTCCTTGATTTTTTATTAAGTTGTGAGCGGATTATCATCCACAGCTTTCCCAATCTTTAAATTAGTTACTTTAATTATAATACTACTTTCAAGGCCGAAGAATTACATATCACAATTCTTATTAAGTTTCCCTTTCACGGCTGTATTTCGTATTTATCTTCTAAATAGCGATCTTAGATAAGAAAAGTGACCCCTAGTTAACTCAATTCACAGAGAGTACAATATCAAGTGAAACCAATTAAATACATATACAGGGTGTTTAAAAAAGATGCGGCAATATTAAAGGGGGTGATTTTCCAGGTCATTTTATACAAAAAAGTTTATAATAAACATTGTCTGGAAACGCTTCGTTACCGATCTACAGCGTGTTAAAGTTTAATTAAAAAAACATATAAAATTTACATATTTTGAAACAGTCCTGTTTTATTCACTGACATATTTGTTGAATTTCTTTATCATGAATCGCTATACGAATGCTGAGATGACCGACATGCACATATCAGACATTTATGGACTTCCTGATAGCAATGCATTAGAAGCTAAGCGGTTGTATAGGTACCGAAAGATTTCCTGGCCGTATTGCTCCTGATAGAAAAACTTTCGAAAGTATTCATCGGTGTCTTTATGAAACAGGCACATTTAGGCGAAATGGAGGAGCAGGAAGGCCAAGGACAGCAAGAACGGTAGTGATGGAAGAGGATGTGCTAGACATGATTGAAGAAGATCAAGGTACTTCTACTTGAAAAATTGCTAATGCTTTGAATGTAAGTAATGGGACTATTTGGCACATTCTTAAGGAAAATTTGTTGTACCCATTCTATATACAACGCGTTCAAGCATTACTTCCTGCTGATTTTCCTCCTCGCATTGCATTCTGTCAATGGCTTTTGCAGAAAATGGTTGAAATCCCTCAATTCCTGATGTCGATTCTGTTCACCGATGAAGCGAATTTTTCAAGAAATGCAATACGCAATTTCGTATTAACGCTATAATATAATCCAGCAGTCTGTCAGTCTGTACAGTCTGGCTGACGTACATACGGACGCGTTCGACCAACAGTTGTCATACGCGCCGCGTACCGTACGCGCGTAGGGTTCATCAGTGCAGCACTGAACAGCTACATATAAATACGTTGATAAGCTACGCGCAGACGTCGGTACCGACCGTCGGTTGAGCACTAAAACCAGTCTAATTTCTCTACAACATAAATGAATGGGAAAACTAAAACCGAGGTTCAAAATTCGACAGAAACAAATTAATTACGGCGAATTACTAGTGCCGTAAGTAATGAACGTTTTATTAAGATTTTTAAGAAGAAATTACTTTATAAGAACGGTTCTTAATGCATCTTTATGAAAATTATTATTTATTTCTTGGTATTTGTTGGCAAAAACTACTCATGTGATTTTTTAAAGATTAAATTCGTACTTGTGCATATTCGACTAAAGCCACCATTTGTTATCACTCGTCATTTCTAAATGTCATGATTTTAAAAAATGGCCGACAGCGACATCTGGTGGTGACACCAGAGAACACTCGTAAAAAATCGAGATCTTTAAAGCGAGTTTGGATAAAAACAGTAAATAATATCAAAAAATGCTTCCTACAAAAGTTATTTCTTTTGAAAAGCTCTTTCCAACAATACAAAAATTAACCCCTCTTCAAATATGAAGTGACCTTCAATTATTCATACTTCCGGTTGATATTAGATGTTATTGTCCCGCTCATAAGAAAGCTTATACCCTATTTATGTATCAAATTTTTTGTTTCAAGTTCCTAGGACTCATAGTTCTCGAGTAAATCAGGTGGTACGGGTGGTCTGGGACACCTGTATATATATCTGTAATTCAGTTCTATTACCTACATAAACCAACAGTACCCGAATTGCATCCAACTAAATGTTAACTTCTATGTATTAATTTGATCAGTTCAAATTTGAATATTTGAGCGGTGTTTCGTCAATAATGACGTAGGCACAAAATAAAAAAAAACAAATCAAGTGTACTCATCTTGACTACATATAACTTCAGAGACATGCTGATGTGATTTTGGGAGTTTACTGTACATTTCTTCTTCTATTTTCCACTTCTCTTTCGTGCTTTTCTTTTTCCTTCATGATGTTTGTCACCATTTCATCTACGAGTCTCCAGTAATGTTGCTTTTCTAGCATTATAACTATGATGTTTTCTTTTTTTACATTTTTCCCGATTTTGTTAAAACAAATATCTCTTTCCTCAACAAAATTATTACAAATAAAAGACGTATCTATTTCTTCGTAAAGTCAACAAAAATCGTTCTCCTTCTTATTTTGGACAAATAACTATAAAAAAATCCATGACCCCTTAAAAATTGTGTTAGGTAGTAATTTAATTCGTCCCAAGTTCTTTTAAACCATTTTTTAAAATCTTTGATTAACACGTTGGACCATTTATGTCAGTGATCCCACCTCCTGCTCCACTGTTCCAATAACTGTTCTCTAAATAGTTTTTTGCGGTCCTTACCTCTACTACATAGGTTACATCTTTACTCAATTAATAGGTCAATGGGCGGTAGACGAGCCACTACTTCAATACCCACTGCAAAAACCGTTCTATATCCAGAGGATATCCCGATTCTTGATCTTCTGCTAATTGAGGAAAGTATATTCAGGCAGTATTTATAATTTAGAACTTTACTCCACGTCAGAGCAACATACAAAATGACCGAAAAAATAGTAAAACCAAAGGTTTTCCTTTTCTTCTGTTTCGGTTCTCTGAAGTATGGCATAATACTTGATAAATTGTTTGTAATGACATTTGCTTTCTTACATATTTCCTTTATATATTCAGTCATTTTCATATCATTATCTGGTTTTCATTTATTCTTGGTTCTATTTGTTTTAATTTTCTTCTTATTTGTAGTAACACTGTTTCTGTCTTTTCCGGTGCTCCTTGAAGTCCCATTCTCTTAAGTTCTTCTGTGACTCTTTGAATCGCATAAGTAGCCTTTTCTCGCAGAAGGGTGCTATCTTGATGCGTAATTACGAGTGCAAGATCGTCCACGTAAACAATAAAATTGCTCTTAAATAACTTCACAAGTTATCATGTAGATTTCCTCGTATTCAAACATCACGCTTGTGTTTGAGAAATAGGACTTTATTATGTTCATGAAATAGTCACTAATCCTACCCTGTTCTAAAGTTTTTGTAACTCATTTCCAAGGAGCAAAGTTAAATGCGTTCTTAATATCAAATACCACCAACCCGCATAATTCCCTATTCTTATAGCTTTTCTCTTTTAATTGATCTACAATGATTTGAACGAAACTGTGTCTAAAGTTGACTTACGTTTTTGGCAACCAAATTGGTTTCTTCCGATTAGTTTTTTATCTACTACTTCCTCTTCTAGCCGTTTCTTGATTAGTCCTTCTAATACCATACCTATTGTACCGATCAGACATATTGGCCTATATGATTTTTCGTTATTATTTTCTTTTTTGTTTTTCAATTAGTATTAATTTATATATTTTTTTCCAGATATCGGGGAAGATTCCTCCTTTTAGGCACTTATTAAACACACTATTAAAATCTTCATAAAATTTTCCTATTAAAATTTTTAATATGAAGGAGGAGTAGCAAGAGAACATAAGCATTTGGTGCAACAGAAAGCTTATGTAACAGGATGAAATTTTCTGGTTTTCTGTTTTTGGAGAAGCCTACTTAATGGACTGTATTACGTCAGTCGAGGAATAGACGCACAATTGACGTCTCACATGAATGAAAGTGGAATTGTCTTCTTTATCATCTCCCTCGAAGGTATAGAAAATTATAAATCATTATGAATTATGTCACTTTCTGAATTTAGTAACAAGAGATAGTAAAAGAAAATTATCCTACTGATTATGGATTCTTTTTTAATTACAACAATTAACTTGTTTTTGTTATGTTTCAAACTAGCTAGCTGTTAAATCTACAACTTCTACAGCAACTGACATCTTAAAAATTATTGGTGGTATACAACAAGAGTGAAACTAACTTGTAAATTTAATATACTACAGTAGTTATAAAACACCAGTATAGAATTTGTTTATTACACCATTAATGCGGTTTTCTACCTTTCTTCTAAATAACAGTCTACTGCAGAAAATGCCCTTTCTTCGTGGTATTCGATGAAGTTATGAACTGGTTGTGATATACAAGTCAGACAACCTTAAAACTGTTACTCGAATTATACAACAGTTTTTAAGATTGCCGATTTGTATACCACAAAATTTCCATGGAGTTCGCTTGTCATAACATTTTTATCTTCCTGTTACTAAAATTTTAATTGTGAAACTCTTAGTTCCTTGATTTTTTATTAAGTTGTGACCGGATTATCATCCACAGCCTCCCCAATCTTTAGAATAGTTACTTTAATTGTAAGACTACTTTTAACCCTTTCGCGACGGCGCGCCTGTACCATATATTGCCATTTACTTATAAAATTACAAAAAAAATTTTTTTCGCTCTTTGTGATAGTCTACCCAAATCATACTTTGTCGCTTTATACGAAGGCTCAACTGACCGCCGTATATATACGGCATCTGCCAGTGTGACGCACTAAGTGGCTGCCGTATATATACGGCACCCGTCGCGAAAGGGTTAAGACCGAAGTACATATCACAAAATTCCCACTCCGTTTCCCTGTAACGGCTGTATTTCGTATTTATCTTCTAAATAGCGACCTTAGACACGAAAAGCGACCCTTAATTAACTCAATTCACAGAGAGTACTATATCAAGTGAAACCAATTAAATACATATACAGGGTGTTTAAAAAAGATGCGGAAATATTAAAGGGGGTGATTGTCCAGGTCATTTTATACAAAAAAGTTTATAACAAACATAGTCTGGAAACGCTTCGTTACCGATCTACAGCGTTTTAAACTTTAATTAAAAAAACAGTAAAAATTTACATATTTTGAAACAGTCCTGTTTTATTCACTGACATATTTGTTGAATTTCTTTATCATGAATCGCTATACGAATGCTGAGATGACCGACATGCACATCTCAGACATTTATGGACTTCGTGATGGCAATGCATTAGAAGCTAAGCGGTTGTATACCGAAAAGTTTCCTGGCCGTATTGCTCCTGATAGAAAAACTTTCGAAAGTATTCATCGGTGTCTTTATGAAACAGGCACATTTAGGCGAAATGGAGGAGCAGGAAGGCCGAGGACAGCAAGAACGGTAGTGATGGAAGAGGATGTGCTAGACATGATTGAAGAAGATCAAGGTACTTCTACTTGAAAAATTGCTAATGCTTTGAATGTAAGTAATGGGACTATTTGGCACATTCTTAAGGAAAATTTGTTGTACCCATTCTATATACAACGCGTTCAAGCATTACTTCCTGCTGATTTTCCTCCTCGCATTGCATTCTGTCAATGGCTTTTGCAGAAAATGGTTGAAATCCCTCAATTCCTGATGTCGATTCTGTTCACCGATGAAGCGAATTTTTCAAGAAATGCAATACGCTATTTCCATAATAACCATGTAAGGTGCGACGAAAATCCATATGAAATTGTGGAAGATCGTTTTCAACATCAGTTTTCTTTGAACATTTGGCTTGGAATTGTGGGTAACTGCCTAATTGGACCGGTATTTTTAAAAGGAACACTTACCGGAGAGGTGGGGCCATTTAAGTCCTTGGTGTACGCTACTCCACTGGGAAACGTAGAAGACTTAAGAAATCGAATCATTGTTGGGTAAAACTCAATTAAAACAGATCCTAGTGTTTTTGAGAGAGTTCGCCAGTCAATGAGGAGAAGATTGGGTTCTTGCATCTGAGCTCGAGGTGATCACTTTGCACAGTTTTTGTAATTTTTGCTTGGTAAAATTGTTGGTTTGGTAAAATATTTGTTTTTGTCCTTGAATAAAACCCTTGTTCTTAAAAAAAAATTCTTTTATTACAAACATTTTTGTTTATAATAAAAATGTTTAAACTTCAACACGCTGTAGGTCGGTAACGAAACGTTTTCAGACCATGTTTATTATAAACTTTTTTGTATAAAATAACCCGGACAATTACCCCCTTTAATATTGCCGCATCTTTTTCAAACACCCTGTATATATTTTTTAAATTATGAATCAACATCTATAACTAATGATAACCGTATGGATTCCTTCATTTTCTATCAAGTTGTGGACTGAGTGTGATCTACAACTTACCCAATCTTAAAAATAGTCACTTCAATTATACAACCATCTTTAAGACTGAGTGGTTTCATATCACAGAATTTTCATTCAGTTTGACTGTCACTGCTGTATTTCTTAGTTCTCTTCTAAATAGAGACCTTAGCCATGAAAATCGACCTAGTGATCGTGGAGTGATCTACAACTTACACAATCTTAGCCACTTGCTGTGGCAAGAAATTTACGGCTGGGCGTGCCAGGTGAGCCATTTTTTACCTGCAACAATGGTCTGACGGCGTGCGTAACGCCGCGTCGTCGCGCTGGCGTTCCGGTAACAAGAGTATCTCGACGTACATTGTACGTCTAGCCACCGCAAGTGGTTAAAAATAGTTACTTCAATTATACAACTACCTTTAAGACTGAATAGTTTCATATGACAAAATTTTCACTCAGTTGGCCTCTCACGGCTGCATTTCTTATTTCTTTTCTAGATAGAGACTTTGGCCATGAAAATCAACCTTTAATTTAACATAATGAATACAGTCTACTGCAGAAAATGCCCTTTCTTCGTGGTATTCTATCAAGTTGTGAACTGGCTGTGATATACAAGACAGACAACCTTAAAACTGTTACTTGGATTATACAACAGTTTTTAAGACTGCCCATTTGCATATCACAAAATGTCCATGGAGTTCGCTTGTCATAACATTTTTATCTTCCTGTTACTAAAATTTTAATTGTGAAATTCTTAGTTCCTTGATTTCTTATTAAGTTGTGACCGGATTATCATCCACAGCCTCCCCAATTTTTAGAATAGTTGCTTTAATTGTAAGACTACTTTTAAGGCCGAAGTACATATCACAAAATTCCCATTCAGTTTCCCTGTAACGGCTGTATTTCGTATTTATCTTCTAAATAGCGACCTTAGACACGAAAAGTGACCGTTAATTAACTCAATTCACAGAGAGTACTATATCAAGTGAAACCAATTAAATACATATATATATTTTTTTAAATTATGAATTAACATCTATAACTAATGATAAACGTATGGATTCCTTCATTTTCTATCAAGTTGTGGACTGATTGTGATCTACAACTTACCCAATCTTAAAAATGGTCACTTCAATTATATAACTATCTTCAAGACTGAGTGGTTTCATATCACAAAATTTTCATTCAGTTTTACTGTCACTGCTGTATTTCTTAGTTCTCTTCTAAATAGAGACCTTAGTCATGAAAATCAACCTTTAATTAACTAGATTCCCAGGGAGTACAATGCCAAGCGAAACGTGTTAAATATATATTTTTACTTAATTAGGAAAAAAATTATAGGTAGATTTCGATAATTTATGATAAACATCTTCGTCTGGATTCCTTTATTTTCTATCATGTTGTGGACTGACTGTGATCTACAACTTACACAATCTTAAAAATAGTTACTTCAATTGTACAACTACCTTTAAGACTGAGTAGTTTCATATCACAAAATTTTCACTCAGTTTGCCTCTCACGGCTGCGTTTTTTATTTCTTTTCTAGATAGAGACCTTGGCCATGAAAATCAACCTTTAACTTAATTTAATGAATAAAGTCTACTGCAGAAAATGCTCTTTCTTCGTGGCATTCTATGAAGTTGTGAACTGGCTGTGATATGTAAGTCAGACAACCTTAAAACTGTTATTTGGATCATACAACAGTTTTTAAGGGTGTCCATTTGCATATCACAAAATTTCCATGGAGTTCGCTTGTCATAACATTTTTATATTCCTCTTGCTAAAACTTTAACTGTGAAATTCTTAGTTCCTTGATTTTTTATTAAGTTGTGAGCGGATTATCATCCACAGCTTTCCCAATCTTTAAATTAGTTACTTTAATTATAATACTACTTTCAAGGCCGAAGAATTACATATCACAATTCTTATTAAGTTTCCCTTTCACGGCTGTATTTCGTATTTATCTTCTAAATAGCGATCTTAGATAAGAAAAGTGACCCCTAGTTAACTCAATTCACAGAGAGTACAATATCAAGTGAAACCAATTAAATACATATACAGGGTGTTTAAAAAAGATGCGGCAATATTAAAGGGGGTGATTTTCCAGGTCATTTTATACAAAAAAGTTTATAATAAACATTGTCTGGAAACGCTTCGTTACCGATCTACAGCGTGTTAAAGTTTAATTAAAAAAACATATAAAATTTACATATTTTGAAACAGTCCTGTTTTATTCACTGACATATTTGTTGAATTTCTTTATCATGAATCGCTATACGAATGCTGAGATGACCGACATGCACATATCAGACATTTATGGACTTCCTGATAGCAATGCATTAGAAGCTAAGCGGTTGTATAGGTACCGAAAGATTTCCTGGCCGTATTGCTCCTGATAGAAAAACTTTCGAAAGTATTCATCGGTGTCTTTATGAAACAGGCACATTTAGGCGAAATGGAGGAGCAGGAAGGCCAAGGACAGCAAGAACGGTAGTGATGGAAGAGGATGTGCTAGACATGATTGAAGAAGATCAAGGTACTTCTACTTGAAAAATTGCTAATGCTTTGAATGTAAGTAATGGGACTATTTGGCACATTCTTAAGGAAAATTTGTTGTACCCATTCTATATACAACGCGTTCAAGCATTACTTCCTGCTGATTTTCCTCCTCGCATTGCATTCTGTCAATGGCTTTTGCAGAAAATGGTTGAAATCCCTCAATTCCTGATGTCGATTCTGTTCACCGATGAAGCGAATTTTTCAAGAAATGCAATACGCAATTTCCATAATAACCATGTATGGTGCGACGAAAATCCATATGAAATTGTGGAAGATCGTTTTCAACAACAGTTTTCTTTGAACATTTGGCTTGGAATTGTGGGTAACTGCCTAATTGGACCGGTATTTTTAAAAGGAACACTTACCGGAGAGGTGGGGCCATTTAAGTCCTTGGTGTACGCTACTCCACTGGGAAACGTAGAAGACTTAAGAAATCGAATCATTGTTGGGTAAAACTCAATTAAAACAGATCCTAGTGTTTTTGAGAGAGTTCGCCAGTCAATGAGGAGAAGATTGGGTTCTTGCATCTGAGCTCGAGGTGATCACTTTGCACAGTTTTTGTAATTTTTGCTTGGTAAAATTGTTGGTTTGGTAAAATATTTGTTTTTGTCCTTGAATAAAACCCTTGTTCTTAAAAAAAAATTCTTTTATTACAAACATTTTTGTTTATAATAAAAATGTTTAAACTTCAACACGCTGTAGGTCGGTAACGAAACGTTTTCAGACCATGTTTATTATAAACTTTTTTGTATAAAATAACCCGGACAATTACCCCCTTTAATATTGCCGCATCTTTTTCAAACACCCTGTATATATTTTTTAAATTATGAATCAACATCTATAACTAATGATAACCGTATGGATTCCTTCATTTTCTATCAAGTTGTGGACTGAGTGTGATCTACAACTTACCCAATCTTAAAAATAGTCACTTCAATTATACAACCATCTTTAAGACTGAGTGGTTTCATATCACAGAATTTTCATTCAGTTTGACTGTCACTGCTGTATTTCTTAGTTCTCTTCTAAATAGAGACCTTAGCCATGAAAATCGACCTAGTGATCGTGGAGTGATCTACAACTTACACAATCTTAGCCACTTGCTGTGGCAAGAAATTTACGGCTGGGCGTGCCAGGTGAGCCATTTTTTACCTGCAACAATGGTCTGACGGCGTGCGTAACGCCGCGTCGTCGCGCTGGCGTTCCGGTAACAAGAGTATCTCGACGTACATTGTACGTCTAGCCACCGCAAGTGGTTAAAAATAGTTACTTCAATTATACAACTACCTTTAAGACTGAATAGTTTCATATGACAAAATTTTCACTCAGTTGGCCTCTCACGGCTGCATTTCTTATTTCTTTTCTAGATAGAGACTTTGGCCATGAAAATCAACCTTTAATTTAACTTAATGAATACAGTCTACTGCAGAAAATGCCCTTTCTTCGTGGTATTCTATCAAGTTGTGAACTGGCTGTGATATACAAGACAGACAACCTTAAAACTGTTACTTGGATTATACAACAGTTTTTAAGACTGCCCATTTGCATATCACAAAATGTCCATGGAGTTCGCTTGTCATAACATTTTTATCTTCCCGTTACTAAAATATTAATTGTGAAATTCTTAGTTCCTTGATTTTTTATTAAGTTGTGACCGGATTATCATCCACAGCCTCCCCAATTTTTAGAATAGTTACTTTAATTGTAAGACTACTTTTAAGGCCGAAGTACATATCACAAAATTCCCATTCAGTTTCCCTGTAACGGCTGTATTTCGTATTTATCTTCTAAATAGCGACCTTAGACACGAAAAGTGACCGTTAATTAACTCAATTCACAGAGAGTACTATATCAAGTGAAACCAATTAAATACATATACAGGGTGTTTAAAAAAGACGCGGAAATATTAAAGGGGGTGATTGTCCAGGTCATTTTATACAAAAAAAGTTTATAATAAACATAGTCTGGAAACGCTTCGTTACCGATCTACAGCGTGTTAAAGTTTAATTTAAAAAACAGTAAAAATTTACATATTTTGAAACAGTCCTGTTTTATTCACTGACATATTTGTTGAATTTCTTTATCATGAATCGCTATACGAATGCTGAGATGACCGACATGCACATCTCAGACATTTATGGACTTCGTGATGGCAATGCATTAGAAGCTAAGCGGTTGTATACCGAAAAGTTTCCTGGCCGTATTGCTCCTAATAGAAAAACTTTCGAAAGTATTCGTCGGTGTCTTTATGAAACAGGCACATTTAGGCGAAATGGAGGAGCAGGAAGGCCTAACCTTAACTGTGAAATTCTTAGTTCCTTGTTTTTTTATTAAGTTATGAGCGGATTATCATTCACAGCTTCCCCAACCTTTAAAATAGTTACTTTAATTATAAGACTTCTTTTAAGACCGAAGCATTACATATCAAAATTCTTATTCAGTTTCCTTGTCACGGCTGTATTTCGTATTTATCTTCTAAATAGCGATATTAGATACGAAAAGTGACCCCTATCCTCGCCGTCAACGGAATACGATGAACTTTGTCCCGATTGTTTTCGACAACTGGTTACGGAGATATTCCGCTTCAAAGTGAGGGGCCTATAATTTTGACGGCGATAATAGTTAACTCAATTCACAGAGAGTACAATATCAAGTGAAACCAATTAAATACATATTTTTTTAATTATGAATTAACATCTATAACTAATGATAAACGTATGGATTCCTTCATTTTCTATCAAGTTGTGGACTGATTGTGATCTACAACTTACCCAATCTTAAAAACCGTTACTTCAATTATACAACTGTCTCTAAGACCGTGTAGTTTCATATCACAAAAATTTCATTTAGTTTGCCCGTCACTGTTGCATTTCTTAGTTCTCTTGTAAATAGAGTCCTTAGCCATGAAAATCAACCTGTAATTAACTATAATCCCAAGAAGTACAGTACCAAGCGAAACGTGTTAAATACAGTGAAATAACGGCGCAGAAAATCATCTATTGCTGTTTGTCTCCTCTTTTTCTTTAGACGGGAGTCCAGAAATCGTATTATTAATTTGGTAGGAAGCTTCAAAGACTCTATCACCATAATTTTGGATATTCTCTGCTAATACTGGAACCTCATCGACGTCAGAATCTTCGGACAGTTCTTGCACTTCTGGATTTTCAATTTCTTGTCCTGAATCTGGGTCCTCAACATACAAATTTTCATCCAGTTTAAAGAAATCATTATGGTCTTTATTATCAGTCAATTTCAACAAATTCTTATATTTGAGAATATCTGTAACTACATTAAGTGGTAAGTAATCTTCTGGATCAGATGTAAAAACCTCATTTAGCTGGGCTTCACTTTGCATATTGTCGTATTTAAATCCTGCTTTAGGGAGCAATTTTTAACTGTTTCCTTAGTTACTTGGGCCCAAGCGGTTTTTGTAAAGTACAATACATCCGCATCTCTTTTTCTGCATAGACGACAAACTAGTATTGAACCCCGTATGTACCGAAATAATGAGAACGTTTAAATTTCGGTTAGTTGGGGAAGTTCCTCATTCAAGCTTAGCAGAAAGGCACGACATAGGCTGCGCTTGTATCTTGCAAATATTGAAGTCGGTAAAACACCGGTTAAAGGGAAAATCTCTTATTAAAGGAGACAGCCAAGTCGGCGCGCGGCGCTATTGCCCGTTTAAGAGAACATTTAGTACGATCCGTGTCCGTTCAAGAGAATGTCCGTCCTAGAGGGAGTTAACGCAATGCAAATTATATGAGAGTCGGACAGTTCCATGAGAAACTGTCCGTCCAAGGGAGGTGTCCGTTTAAGAAGGGTGTCTGCGCAGCGGAATTTCACTGTAATTAATTTACTATAATTATTAGTTTCTAACTTTCCGACAACTCTAACATACGCTTTATTGTGAACTTTAACTACTCCCAAATTCCATCAAGTATCTAATCCTAACAATGACTGTTTGTCATCAACTACATAGAATTCTATATTCTTTAAGGTTTTGTGATTGAATCTTAGATTTATAAAACATTTTCCAATGACAGGTATTACGACACCGGTACATGCACTCAAATCTTCAATTTTAATTAACTTAAATTATTGTAATGTATTATAAAGATTTATTTGCGCAAGCGTACGAAAGACGATTTTTCATGTAAGAATACCAGTTTAATATTGGTTTTGATGTTATACAAAGAACGCCAAAAATAAAAATAAGATGTCAACTGCGTAACCTAATTTAATATAAAGCCCCTGTCCTGAACGGAAGAACACCATAAAATTGGCGACGAGAATGAATACAGACGGAGTCCAGCTAGAATTTAAGCCGGGAATCTGCAATTGGGCCGTATTTTACAAGCGACTACAACAGGTTTTTATGGCTAATGATGTCGAAACTGAGAACAAGAAAAGAGCAATATTGTTGAATGGTTTATCAAAAGAAGCACACAAGCTAATAATAAATTTGTGTGCTCCAAGCATGCCAAAAGATACCATACTTGAACAATTAGTTAAGTACCTATCTAACCATTATATTCAAAAGAGGGTCATCTTCGCCGAACGTTACCGGTTTTAAAATCTAAAAAAGAAGAACTCCGAATCTCTACAAGAATCATTCAGAATAATAGAGTTATCGATGTTAGGAAACGTATTTAGGTACCTTAGTTTAGTACGGTTGGCAGCAGTATAGAAAGAAGTTAGTTACACAAGAGTGACATAAGATTAGAATAAGGGCGTGTTGTATTATAATTCTAAGAGTATTTTTAGTGAATAAATTAGATTAATAAAGAAGCTCGTCATTGCTGTTTAATCTCCTCAATATCTGAACGGCAAACTTCATCAATCGACGTTTTGTGATTTTGGAAGCAGTTTGGATATGGTATTATAAGACAAATTTATTACTGGATTGGAACCGGGCAAGATTATATGGACAGACTGTTTTCTGAAAATAATACTTTGACGTTCACCAGAGCAATTGAAATTGCTGAAACAACCGAAAGTGCGCAGCTGAGCTACGGAATACACATGGAGGCTATTTCGAATCCTGGAATAAAAGAAGAACCCATCAACAAGTTGAAAATACCGCGAGGAGTAGGTACTGGGAGGGTGAAATGGAACGAACCATAAAAAGGATGGAAGGAAAGAAGAGCGCCGGTGCGGCAGAAACCGTCATCGGCATCATTGTATGAAATCCCTCGAAATAAAACTTGTTGTAGATATGGTAAGTCAAACTACACAGCGAATAAATGTCGTTATAAAAATTACGAGTGTAATTCTTGCGGAGGAACGGGACATTTGAGTAATGTTTGTAAAGTTTTTTACATAATTTAGATGATTCTCATTTTAGATGGTTCTCAAATACCAATGTTTCAATTAAATTCAGGAAAAAGTCAACCTTTGAAACTGTAGATAAATGTAAATTTAATTAGTTTACAGGTGGAAGTTGATTCGGGAACAGGTTCTTGCGTAATGTGTGATTATTTATGTTTTTCAATGTCTAAAAATGTTAAGTTGAAGGTATGCGATATAAATTTCGTTTCTCATAATGGTAATAAAATATTTCTATTAGATAAAATAAAAGTTAATGTAAGTTTTAATAATAAGGATAACTATTTAGATCTTTATGTTACAAAAAATGGAGGTCCGTCACTGATAGGTCGAGATTTTATGGCAGCATTTAAGTTAGTGTTGCATTCCTTGAATTATGTTAATTAGTATTAGTTATTATTATTATTAGTTAGTTAGTATTAGTTATCAGTATAATAAAAGCAGAAGGGAATCAGCACCCCCTATATCAGCGCCCCCTATATTGAAAATTCAAATTTTCGCCCCATTATTGCGCGGCAAGTAAGGCGCGTAGCGCCCCGCGGTTTTTTTTAACCGGCTTGGTATCGAAAAATTGATTTACACGTACCGAGCGCGCGGTTTCGTCGGGCCCCGAAATACCTCAACCGAATTTCCACTTTTTAGTTCCGAAAATTATCGTTTCCCGCCATTTTCGAGACTTTTCCCGCCAATTTTCATCAATTTAAAAAATATTTTAAATAATTTTTCTTACTTTTTCAACCGAGTTTTGGTACCCCATCGGTCAGAAAAGTTGCAAAAAACGGTTTTTACACCTAAACTAATCTTTCCGCAGGCTCCAAATACGTTTTTTTAAACCATTTAACGAAAATCGTAAGTATAATATACGGCGACGCCATATTGGTTTTTTGGTTGACATTTTCGTGAGGTTATCCGCGCAAATTTAATGAAAACGAGTCGTTGGGACCCAATAAGACTACCGGAACGGCCTAAAATACGCCCTCGAACAATTAAGTACTTTTAACGGAGTAAGTAAAGTGTTATTATTTTAAAAAGTTGCGATAAACGTCACCGGCCAAATGGCCGTCCCATTTGCTCTCGAAAATTGGACAAAAATGGGCCAATACGCGCTTTGTCTGTCTCGGAGGGGATGAAAATACGTCCGGGAAGCTCTTTTTCGTCAAAATCGTGCGTTTAATAAAGGCAAGTAACGTCAAATTATTTAAAAAAATGTTAATAAACACCAATTTGTAGGTTAGGTGTTTCGCGTCAGTATTTTACGTTCAAAAAATGCCAAAAACCCCCTTGGACGCTCGAAAGTTTACTCTATTTGGTTAACTGAAGGACGAACACAACGGTTTACAAGTCTAAAACCAACGAGTGCACCAAAAACTTGAATAATATTGCAACATAATTTCAACGTTTACTGGAAGAAACTTCTTGCTTCAAAAAGCATTTGGACGTTCAAATCTGGACCCTAATGACGTGTTTGAATCTTTTTCGCACCGATTTTAATCATTTAAGGAGAGGATTAACGTAAAATTTCTTAAAAAAATTCGAAAATTACTGATAAACTTCATGGTGTTAATTTATACGTTTTGCGGTCGAAAATGTGCTTTGACGATTGGAAAAGGGCTACGTTTGGAAGATGTAGAGGACGAATGAATCGTTTTGAGGGTTCAAACAGGTGATTGTTGTAAAAATATTATAATCTACTTAAAATATTTATTAATATAAAGAGACAAAAGCTGTTTTGCTGTATGAATCGTTGGAAAATTCGCCTGAACGTTTATTGTAGACAGTCTAAGCCTTGATATTTACGTAGAAAGTATTTTAGAATCTCACGAGTAATTATAAAAATCTCATTTTACGTAAACGTTTTAACACCGAAAAGAGTTTCCCAAAGAAATGGCCTGTATGGTGGATTTAAGTAAATTAATCAGTCTAAACAAACAAGTAAGCCTTAATACTCTTAAAAATGTACCTGCTTCCTTCAAAATTCATCGATTGAAGTAAATTGAAGAACAGAAAGGTTTGTGCTATAATGAAAATGCACATTTAAGACCACAACTTGACTTTTTAATGATTCATCACTGCAAGAATGTAATTACTAAAGTAAGTGGATGTTTTATTTTCCAAATTGATGAAGAAACCGATGTTTGGGTTTGTAGCTTAGATTTTTAGATTTATATCTCTCTGGAAATGTAATTATTGAAGTAAATGAACGTTTTAATCACCAAAGAAATCGTTACAATTGTTTTGTGAAGGTACTTGGAGGACAAAAAACGATGCAGGACAAATATTAAATTTAAAATTAGATATTTTGCCTTATTGATATTTGAATATTTACTATTTGAGAATTAATTTTTATTTTATTGGTTTAGAACGAAGGATAAATCATGCCATGGGGAGTTTTTGTGAAGAAATTGATATTTGGGTCCAGAACTTTGATCTTCAGCTCTGTATCTCTTCGGAAACGTAATTTTTCATGTAGATATGCGCCTATTAAATCACCGCCATGAAGATATTAGAACAAACCGTTGAGAAAAGAATCAAACCAATAATAGAACAAGAATTGGATGAGACACAGACTGGATTTATAAAGGGCACAAATATCCAAGATCACATATTTACAATTAACCAAATAATAGAAAAGAAACTACCACATACATAATAAAGGTATACATAGGATTTATCGACTTGGAGAAAAAATTTGGATAGCATTCTACGAAAAAAATTGTGGAAAATTCTAGGGAGTGAAGGAATTGAGAACAAAACCATTTGATTCGTACAAGAAATATATGAAGGTAATTTAAATGCGGTAATTACTAAGAATATAGAAATTAAAGGAACCTATAGAAATTACAGAAGGAACGTTTGCGGATGAATTGCAAGATAGTCTGGAGAAGTCGACACTGAAAAAATATGGAATGAAGATGAATAAGACAAAGATCATGGTGATGAGGGAAGAGGAAGAGATGAAAATACAGGTGAAAATCACGATCATAGAATAAGGAAACCATTACAAGTACCTACTTAGGAGCGGAAATAGAAAAGGATGGCAAACGCGAAAAAGAACTAAATACATGGATAGAGAAGAAATTGCAACTTACTGACGACATGAAGAATCTATTAATTAACAAGAGGGAGACAATGAAGAAAACGAAGATAAATACATACAAAGTAATGTATTTTACTTTCTCATTTTTTTGTCAATATTTATCCTTAGATATGAGACTTGGATGCTTTCAAAGAGAAAGAAGAAAAAATTACAAACAGTTGAAATGAAATATCTTAGAAGGGTAAAGGGAGTGACTAAGAAAGATAACCTTGGAAACTCTGAGATATGGAAATATCCTCATATCAAATCACTAAACGATTTTATTGAAAAGCGACAACTCAGTTTGTGGAGTCATCTTCACAGGGTGCAAAATTCAAGCCTGGCGAAGCAAGTCTGACAGGCAACAATGCGGAGAAAGAGAAGAAGACAAGGACCGTAACAATTGGGGTGTGAAGTAATAATAAAAATACTAGAAAAGAAAAGGAAAAACTTTACAGAGAGCTAAAGGGTTGGCTTTAACGGGAATTATGGAAAGAGTCCGTACAAGGATGGGAAACACCAGGCATCAAGTTGAAGAATATGAAAAGCGTAATACGTTTACAGCAATCATGGTAGACGGATCGTTTACAGTTTGATCTTATTCAGTTAAAGAATTTGGCCGAAAATAAAAAGAAAATTAAAGTTTGAATTTGAATTGAGTTTGATTCACGCGCGTATTTTTAAATCAACGAATCGCGTTTCGTTACCACGGCTACGTCAAGGAGTGCTTGCCGCTCATTGGTCCGTTTGGCATTCGTGAAAGGGCGGCCGCAGGCCGCCCCTCATGCACTACAAGCGATCTTTCTTAACTGTTTGCCACCTTTCTCGGATTCACATCTTTCCGAGGATCCCCCGTTTAAGCGATCCACTGTTTGCTAGTCAGTATAGTAAAAGCAGAAGGGAATCAGCACCCCCTATATTGAAAATTCAAATTTTCGCCCCATTATTGCGCGGCAAGTACGGCGCGTAGCGCCTCGCGGTTTTTTTTAAACGTCTCCTGTTCGAAAAATTGATTTACGCGTACCGCGCGCGCGGTTTCGTCGGGCCCCCAAATACTTCAACCGAATTTTCACTTTTTAGTTCCGAAAATTATCGTTTCCCGCCATTTTCGAGTATTTTTTTTTACTTTTTCAACCGTGTTTTGGTATCCCATCGGTCAGAAATGTTACAAAACCGGTTTTTACACTTAAACTAATCGTTCCACGGGCTTCAAATACGTTTTTTTAACCATTTAACGAAAATTTCGTTAGTAAAATACGGCGACGCCATATTGGTTTTTGATTGACATTTCCGTGAGGTTATTCGGATAAATTTGATAAAAACGGGTCGTTGGGCCCCAATAAGACTACCAGAACGGCCTAAAATACGCCCTCGAACAATTAAGTACGTTTAACGGAGTAAGTAAAGTGTTATTATTTTAAAAAGTTGCGATAAACGTCACCGGCCGAATGGCCGCCCCGTTTGCTCTCGGAAATTGGACAAAAAGGGGCCAAAACGCGCTTTGTCTGTCTCGGGGGGGCTGAAAATACGTCCGGGAACCTCTTTTTCGTTAAAATCGTGCGTTTAATAAAGGCAAGTAACGTTAAATTATTTAAAAAAATGTTAATAAGCACCAATTTGTAGGTTAGGTGTTTCGCGTCAGTATTTTACGTTCAAAGAAGACCTAAAACCCGCTTGGACGCTCGAAAGTTTACTCTATTTGGATGATAGAAGGACGAACATAACGTTTTACAAGTCTAAAACCAACGAGTTCATCAAAAATTTGAATAAAATTGCAACATAATTTCAACGTTTACTGGAAGAAATTTTTTTGCTTCAAAAAGCATTTGGACGTTCAAATCTGGACCCTAATGACGTGTTTGAACCATTTTCACGCCGATTTTAATCATTTAAGGAGAGGATTAACGTAAAATTTCTTCAAACATGTTGAAAATTATTGATAAATCTCATGCTGTACATTTATACGTTTTACACTCGAAAATGTGCTTTGACGATTGGAAAAGGGCTACTTCTGGAAGATGGAGAGGACGAATGAATCGTTTTGAGGGTTCAAACAGGTGATTGCTATAAAAATATTACAATCTAATTAAAATTTTTAATAATATAAAGAGGTAAAGGCTGTTTTGCTCTATGAATCGTTGGAAAATTCGACTGAATATCTATTGAAGACAGTTTAAGCCTTGATGTTGACGTAGAAAGTATTTTAGAGTAATTATAAACATCTCATTTTGTGAGAACGTTTTGATGCCTAAAACAGCTTGCCAAAGAAATGGTCTTTAAAGTAATTTAATCAATCTAAGCAAACAAGTAAGCTTTAATACTCTTAAAAATGTATCTGCTAGCTTCAAAATTCATCGATTGGAGTAAAGTGAAGAACAGAAATGTTTGTGCTATAGAAAAATCGACTTTTAAGACCACAACATCACTTCTTAACCGTTCATCATTGTAAGAATGTGGTTATTAAAAAAAGTGGATGTTTTATTTGTCAAATGGGTGAAGAAACCGACGTTTGGATTTGTAATTTTAATCTTTACATCTATATCCCTCCGAAAATGTAATTATTGAAGTAAATGAACGTTTTAAACACCAAAGAAATCGTTACAATTCTTTTGTGAAAGTACTTGGAGGACAAACAACGATGCAAGACAAATATTAAATTTAAAATTAGATATTTTGCCTTATTGATATTTGAATATTTACTGTTTGAGAATTAATTTTCATTTTATTACTTTAGAACGAAGAATAAATCACGTCATGGAGAGATTATGTGAAGAAATCGATATTTGGGTCCAGAATTTTGATCTTTTGAAATGTAATTTTTCATGTAAATATACGCTTATTAAATCACCACCATGAAGATATTAAAAGAAACCAGTGACAAAAGTATCGAATCAATAATAGAGCAAACATTGGATGAGGCACAGAGTGGGTTTACAAAGAGAAGAAGTAGTTAAGACCATATATTTATGATTAAGGAAATAATATAAAAGAAACTGCCACAGAATAAAGACATACATAGGATTTATCGACTTAGAGGAAAACTTCGATAGCGACCCACCTAAAAAATTGTGGAAAATTATAGAGAGAAGAGGAATCGGGAATAAAACCATTCAAGTGATACAAGAAATATATGAAAATAATTTAAATACAGTAATTATTAAGAATATAAAAATTAAAGAAACCGATAGAAATTACAGAGGGAGCGTTTGCGGATGAATTGCAAGATAGTCTGGAGAAATAGAATTCGACATTGAAAAAATATGGAATGAAGGCAAATAAAAACAAGATAAAGGTCATGGTGATGGAGGAAGAGAAGAAAATACAGATGGAAATGACGACCATAGAAGAAGGAAAGCATTATAAGTACCTAGGGGCAGAAATAGAAAATCGTGGTAAACACAAAAAAGAAACAAATACAGCGATACAGAAGACATTGAAACTTACTTATGACATGAAGAATCTATTCATTAACAAGAGGAAGGTAATAAAGAAAACGAAAATAAATACATACAAAGTAATGTATAGATCAATATTTACCCCTAGATATCTGAGTTGAGTACTCTCAAAGAGAAAAAAGAAAAAAATACAAGCAGTTGAAATGAAAAAACTTACAAGGAGACCTTACGACTTGCCCCTCACCGATTTTAACAAAAGTGGTACCAATCGACAGATATTGGTACATAGTACAAATGTATAAAATATTAGGGCGCACTACTCAGCGGTTCGCAAGAAAATTGGTGTTAAAGTATGTAATCGGCTTATATGTCAATGATTTGTCATTTCCCCTACAACCCCCCAATAGCCATAGTGGAAATATATCGGTTTCCAGACCCATAGTACGGTGGTTCGAATCTCGAATAATACATTTTAATTTCCTTTTTTTATACAATATTCTAAGTTTTTTTTATAACATGTTGATGTAATATTAAAATATTTTTAAAATAACATGAAATATTGTACTCAAAATAAAAATAAAAAAGTTTTTGTTCGAGATTCGAACCACCGTACTATGGATCTGGAAACCAATATATTTCCACTATGGCTATTGGGGGGTTGTAGGGGAAATGACAAATCATTGACATATAAGCCGATTGCATACTTTAACACCAATTTTCTTGCGAACCGCTGAATAGTGCGCCCTAATATTTTATACATTTGTACTATGTACCAATATCTATCGATTGGTACCACTTTCGTTAAAATCGGTGAGGGGCAAGTCGTAAGGTCTCCTTGTTAGAAGGGAAAAGGGAGTGACTAAGAAAGATAATTTTATAAACAATGAGATAAGGAAAGATCCTCATATCGAATAAATAAACGATTTTATTGAAAAACGACAACTACGTTGGTAGGGTCATCTTCATAGAATGCAAGATTCAAGGCTGGTGAAGCAGATCTGGTAGGCAGCAATGCGAGGAAAGAGAAGAAGAAGAGAACCGTAACAATCATGGGATGAGGTAATACAAAAGATACTAGAAAATAAAAGGAACAACTTTACAGGAAGCTGATAGGTTGGTCTTGAACAGGAAATTATGGAAAAGTATGTATAAGGATTAGAAACACTAGATATCAAGTTGAAGAATATGAAAAGTGTAGTACGCCTACACAAATTATGACAGTCGGATCGTCTACAATTTGATTTTATTCAATTAAGGAATTTAGCCGAAAATTAAAAAAAAAATTAATGCTTGAATTTTAATTTAGTCGGATACGCGGGCGCATTTTTAAGTCAACGGATCGCGTTTCGTTATCATGGTTACGTCAAGAAGTGCTTATTGGTTCGTTTGGTATTCGCGAAAGGGCGGCCGCAGGCCGCCCGTCATGCACTACAAACGATTTTTCATAACTGTTTGCCACCTTTCCCGGATTCACATCTTTCCGAGGATCCCCCGTTTAAGCGATCCACTGTTTGCTAGTATATATTAAAGACGTAAGCAATCAGCGACACCTGGATTACTAGCGTCGCCACTATTTATTTTTAAAATTTCAATCATTAATAACTTTTTTATTACCGCGCGTAGCGCCTCGCGGTTTTTTTTAAACCGTTTCGTATCGAAAAATTTAGAGATTCGTATAGCGCGTATAGTTTCGTAGGGCCCCCAAGGGGGCCAACTCGAGATGCTCCATTTAGTACCTCTGACCGCCATTCCCGCCAATCGACAAAATCCTTTCCCGCCACTTTTGACCGATTTAAATTTTAAACGAAATTTACGAAAAAAAAATCACCTTTTTTACCTTACTCGAGCTGCGTATCGATTAAAATGGTTGTAGAAACGATATTTGCGTACGATTCAACAGCCCGAGGGCCCCAAAAACCTAAAATTATCGTTTTATGAACGAAAATCATTTTTGTACGTCGGGTTCGTCGCTTTACGCACTACGGGAGTCGCCGGGTGACGTCACAGGTTCGATTTGACAGGTTCGCGAAAATTTTCGCGTAAATTTCGTAAAAACGGACCGAAACGGGCTTCGGGGGCCCCGACGCGGTCACCAAAACGTCTTAAAATCATATATATATCATTAATACACGTCACCGGTCGGACGGTCGGCCGACGAGCTCACGAAAATTGGACGAAAACGATCCGAAAAACCCTTTTGCCCCCCGATAGGGCTCAAAACACGTCCGGGAACCTTTGTTTCGTCGATTTGGAGCGTTTAATTAAGGCAAGTGGCGTTAAATTATCTTAAAAAATGTCAACGAACTTTCAGTTGCAGGTTAGGTTGTGCCGTGTCAAATTTTTTCGTTCAAAAAGGAGTAAAAGAACGCTTTATCGGCCTCGACGGGGCTTTAAATATACTCAGGAACGTTTGTTTCATTAAGTTGGATCGTTTAATTAAGGCAAGTAGCGTTAAATTATCTTAGAAAATGTCAACAAACATCGAGTTGCAGGTTAGGTTATGTCATGTCAAATTTTTTCGTTCAAAAAGGAATTCAAAAACGCTTTATCGGCCTCGATGGGGCTTAAAATATACTCGGGAACTTTTCTTTCATTAATTTCGATCGTTTAATCAAGGCAAGTAGAGTGAAATTACTTAAAAAACGCCAAATAAACATTGGGTTGTAGGTTCGGTCCGGTCATGTCGAAATTTTTGTTAAAAAAGAACTCAAAAGCACTTTGTCGACCTCGACAAGGCTCCAAATGTACTCATTAGCCTTTGTTTGATTGATTTGGACCATTTAATGAAGACTAAATACGGCCAATAAGGTAAAACCTTGATTAAAATTATAACATAACCCCAAAGTTTACGGTAGGATTTTCTTTGCTTCAGAAAAGCGTTTGGACGATAATATTTGAATTGTAAAGAAGTATTTTAATCTTTTCGATGTTCACTATGCCAGTTTAAGGAAATTATTAAGTTTGGTTAATTCAAAAACAGCAAAAGTTGTAGGCACACTTCATGCCGAAAAGAGTTTGTCCAAGAAACAGTCTATAAGATGTGTACAGCAAATTATAAGTACATTAATCAAGTTTGTCAACTACGTAAACTTTAATAAACTTTAATATTCCCGTTTTAGTATCATAAGAAAGACAAAATGTACCATTTAACCTAAATTTTTGGATGTCGAAAACTATTTGTCCCGGAAATGGTTTATAAGGTGTACTAAGTGAATTTAAATGCATGTCATTCAACTTGAACGATTTAGTAATCTTCAATAGACTTCAATAGTCCCGTTTGGAAAGGTTAAGAGAGTCAAAAATCAGCTTCAACCGAAATTTTTTGATACCGAAAAGAGTTTGACCGAAAAACAGTTTATAACATAGCTTAAAGTGTTGTTAAGGTAAATTAATCAACTTCAACAATTAAGTAAACTATGATAAACTTTAATATTTCAGTTTTTGAAACTCAAGAGCTACTAAAATTACATTTAACCTGAAATCTTTGATGCCGGAAATAATTTGACCCAGAGATAGTTTATAAGATGTATTAAACGGATTTTAAGTTTACTAATCAATTTAAATAATTAAGTAGACTTTAATATTTCTCTGAAATAAATTACAAATGAATAAATAGGATTTTTTAAATGTTGCTTATTGGTTAAAAATTTCGCGTTCTTTCGGACGTCATTTGGGTTGCCTATCCGTGAATGGGTTGGCCGATGTAATTTGGGTTGCCTACCAAAAACTGTTTACCAAAAAAGTACTATGATATCGGTCAATTTTGAATCCCGCTCGCGACCCATTCGTAAATTTGGACCTTTTTTCCTACCCCCCTATGCACTCCCCAAAACTTTTCCGTTTCGTCATCCCGATTGAATTTCGATCGCGAACCGCCCGTCAATAAAAACTGTTTAAATTTCATTTGAATCAGACCGGGTTCGCGCGCGCATCTTTGCGTCAACATCTCGCGTCGGCGCGTTCGCCGTTGCCGTGGTTACGTCACGGTACGCTTGCAGCCGATTGGTCCGCTTGGTTCCGGTGACAGAGCGGCCGCAGGCCGTCTGTCATGTATCCCAAACGATTTTTTTTTAACTGTCTGCCACCTTCCTCGGATTCACACCCTCAAGGATTCTTACGAAAAAGGCGATCCACTTTACACTAGTCAGTATAATAAAAGCAGAAGGGAATCAGCACCCCCTATATCAGCGCCCCCTATATTGAAAATTCAAATTTTCGCCCCATTATTGCGCGGCAAGTACGGCGCGTAGCGCCACGCGGTTTTTTTTAAACGCCTCCGGTTCGAAAAATTGATTTACGCGTACCGCGCGCGCGGTTTCGTCGGGCCCCGAAATACCTCAACCGAATTTCCACTTTTTAGTTCCGAAAATTATCGTTTCCCGCCATTTTCGAGACTTTTCCCGCCAATTTTCATCAATTTAAAAAAATTTTTAAATATTTTTTTTTTACTTTTTCAACCGTGTTTTGGTACCGTATCGGTCAGAAAAGTTACAAAACCGGTTTTTACACCTAAACTAATCCTTCCGCGGGCTCCATATACGTTTTTTTAACCATTTAACGAAAACCGTAAGTATAAAATACGGCGACGCCATATTGGTTTTTTGGTTGACATTTTCGTGAGGTTATTTGCATAAATTTGATAAAAACAGGTCGTTGGGCCCCAATAAGACTACCGGAACGGCTTAAAACGCGCTCCCAAACGATTACTTGCGTTTAACGGAGTAAGTACAGTGTCATTATTTTAAAAAGTTTCGATAAACGTCACCGGCCGAATGGCCGCCCCGTTTGCTCTCGAAAATTGGATCAAATGGGACCAAAACGCGCTTTGTACGTCTCGGAGGGGCTCAAAATACGTCTGTGAACCTCTTTTTCGTTGATGTCGTGCGTTTAATAAAGGCAAGTAACGTCAAATTATCTCAAAAATGTTAATAAACATCGATTTGTAGGTTAGGTGCTTCGAGTCAATATTTTACGTTTAAAAAAGGCCTAAAATACGCTTGGATGATTGAAAATGGACTCTATTTGGATGACTAAAGGACGAATAGAACGTTTCATATAACGTTTTACAAGCCTAAAACCAACGAGTGCACTAAAAACTTGAATAAAATTGCAACATAATTTCAACGTTTCTCCGTTTTTCAAAAAGTATTTGGACCCTAATGACGTGTTCAAATCTTTTTCACGCCGATTTTAATCGTTTAAGGAGAGGATTAACGTAAAATTTCTTCAAAAATTTCGAAAACTATTGATAAATCTCATGCTGCAAATTTCTACGCTTGGCGCTGGAAAATGTGCTTTGACGATTGGAAAAGGTCTACGTTTGGAAGATAGAGAGGACGAATGAATCGTTTTGAGGGTTCAAATAGGTGATTGTTGTAAAAATATTATAATCTAATTAAGATTGTTAATAATATAAAGAAACAAAGGCTGTTTTGCTATATGAATCGTTGGAAAATTCGCCTGAACATCTATTGAGAATAGTTAAAGCTTTGACATTGACGTAGAAAGTATTTTAGAACCTCATGAGTAATTATAAGAATATCATTTTACGTGAACGTTTTGACATCGAAAAGAGCTTGCAACAGAAATGGTCTATAAGGTGGATTTGAAGTAAATTAATCGATCTAAAGTTTAGATTTGTTTAGATTCTAAACAAACAGGTAAGCTTTAATACTCTTAAAAATGTATCTGTTCATTCAAAATTCATCAATTGAAGTAAATTAAAGAACAGGAAGGTTTGTGCTATAGAAAAATCGACTTCTTAATCGTTCATCACTCATAAGTGGGTGTTTTATTTGTGAAATTGGTGAAGAAACCGACGTTTGGATTTGTAACTTTAATTTTTACATTTATATCTCTCCGAAAATGTAATTATTGAAGTAAATGAACGTTTTAATCACCAAAAAAGTCGTTACAATTCTTTTGTGAAGGTACTTGGAGGACAAAAAAGATACAAGGCAAATATTAAATTTAAAATTACATACTTTACTTGATTGATATTTGAACATTTACTATTTGAGAATTAATTTTCATTTTATTAGTTTAGAACGAAGAATAAATCACGTCATGGAGAGATTAAGTGAAGAAATCGATATTTGGGTCCAAAATTTTGATCTTTAGCTCTGTATCTCTTTTGAAATGTAATTTTCCATGTAAATATACGCTTATTAAATCACCACCATGAAGATATTAGAACAAACCATTGACAAAAGAATCGAACCAATAATAGAACAAACATTGGATGAGGCACAGAGTGGGTTTACAAAGAGAAGAAGTAGTTAAAACCATATATTTATGATTAAGGAAATAATATAAAGGAAACTACCACGGAATAAAAATATACATAGGATTTATCAACTTAGAGAAAAACTTCGATAACGTTCCACTTAAAAAACTGTGGAAAATTCTAGAGAAGAGAGGAATAGAGAACAAAGCCATTCAAATCATACAAGAAATATATGAAAATAATTTAAATACGGTAAGTATTAAGAATCTAGAAATTAAGGAAACCGATAGAAATTACAGAAGGAGCGTTTGCGGATAAATAGTCTGGAAAAATAGAATTCGAAATTGAAAAATATGAAATGAAGATGAATAAGAATAAGATAAAGGTCATGGTGATGGAGGAAGAGATGGAAATACGAATGGAAATGACGATCATAGAAGAAGGAAAGCATTATAAGTACCTAGGGACAGAAATAGAAAACCATGGCAAACACAAAAAAGAAACAAATACAGCGATACAGAAGACATTGAAATTTACTCACGACATGAAGAGTCTATTCATTAACAAGAGGGAGATAATAAAGAAAACGAAAATAAATACATACAAAGTATTCTCTCAAAGAGAAAAATTACAAGCAGTTGAAATGAAATAACTTAGAAGGGTAAATCGAGTGACTAAGAAAGATAATTTCAGAAACATTGAGGAAAGATCCTCATGTCGAATCACTAAACAATTTTATTGAAAAACGACAACTAAGTTGGTAGGGTAATCTTCATAGGATGCAAGATTCAAGACTGGTGAAGCAAGTATGGCAGGCAGCAATGCTTGGAAAAAGAAAAATAGGAGGACCATAACAATCATGAGGTGAGGTAATACAAAAGATACTAGAAAAGAAAAGGAACAACTTTACAGGAGGCTAAAAAGTTGGCCTTGAACAGCAAATTATGGAAAAAGTCTGTACAAGGTTGATGAACACCAGATATCAAGTGGAAGAATATAAAAAGCGTAGTACGCCTACACAAATTTTGATAGTTGGATCCTTTACAGCAGGGGTGGGCAATCTTTTGTATAGCGGGGGCCAGATTATGATTTACTTTTCGTACGCGGGCCAGAGTAGAAAAATGACAAATTTTTGTTACTTATAACTTTTTTTTAATATAAGAAACAAAATTAATTATTAGATCTCCCAGATTTCCTGCTTTCCTTGCTAGAACTACTGCATGGAAAGGAGGGATCAGGGTTCGAATCCCACTGCAGCAAGAAGATATTTTTTCTTCTCTAACGCATTAGTGGTGAAAACCTTTCCTTAATTATTTCTTTCTATTAAATTTTTTTGATTTAAAACAAAAATTATTTATTGTCCTTCTAAAGGACTCACGGGCCAGATTAGGTTCTCATGCGGGCCGCTGGTTGCCCACCGCAACCAGTTTAGTCTTATTTAATTAAGGAATGTAATCGAAAATTAAAAAAAAATTTGAATGTTTAAATTTGAATTGAGTCGGATTCGCGCGCGCATTTTTAAGTCTACGGATCGCGTTTCGTTACCATGGTTACGTCAAGAAGTACTTGCCGCTCATTGGTCCGTTTGGTATTCGCGAAAGGGCGGCCACAGGCCGCCCGTCATGCACTACAAACGATTTTTCTTAACTGTTTGCCACCTTTATCGGATTCATATTTTTCCGAGGATCCCCCGTTTAAGCGATCCACTGTTTGCTAGTTATATATAATAAAGTAGTAAACAAGCAGCGCCGCCTTTTTTTGCACTCAGTTTGCACCGAACTACCGAAAATCGACCAATCACAGGGCAGAATTGCCGACAAGCCAAATTTTGACGTTTCCTAACGTCAAAATTGCCGTTTTTTGCTCGCTTTTTTGCGACATTTACACCTTGGTTGCCGTTCATGTTGACAAACGAGACGTTCAAACGCACCTTACTTTATAAGTTTCGGGCCGTTTCCGGGCCTAAATCGGTTAAATCGCGCCGTTTCAAACGATTTTTTCCGGGTCCCATTTCGGGCCCTCGAAGCGGGTACCTGTTCGATTGACCGCGTTTCGAACGACAAATTTAACAACGGAAACGGCTAAAATCCAATTTGATTAATGTAGAAAATTGTTCAAAATCGTTAAAATCGAGTAAAACGAACGCGTTTTTGTATCAATTTCTTGAAAAAATGCCTTCAATTTCCGATTTTTTACGTGGTTCGTTTCTCGGCTATTAAAACCGAAAATTTGCGCAAATTCGGACTTAATTATATCTGAAATCGACAAGTTTACAATCCGCGTAACGAAATTTACTCCAAGAACGCCCGTTTCGGCGAAAAAAACGACGATACGTCAATTTGCGTTTGGTTCGACGGTCGGCGTAGTTTGCGAGTGGCGTAAATTCAAGAAAAAGTTACTTAACCCTTAACGGTCCTGCTATTTTGACATATGTTATTAGCGGAGTCCGCATTTATTTTTTCGTGAAATATTGGTTGTCTAAGATCAAGGGGTTTACAATTGAAAAGTATATATCTATATATATTTTTCTTTACCAATTTTCTTTTCATAGTCATTCCCAGAACATCTGGACAATGAACCAACTTGTAGAACAAGCCTTTATAACAATGAAAACTATTTAATTATTTGTCTAGATACTTCAAATATTAAATTTGTTGTGTTTAAACGTCATGTCCACAACGTCTGGACATAGGACTTGACAGGAATAATGCAATGTCCACAACGTCTGGACAACGGACCGTTAAGGGTTAAAAACGCTGCAGGGACCGAATTTCGACCGCATCGATGTAATTTAGTAGATTTTTTACCGATATCGTGGGTTTAAGGGCGCGTTAAACATTGAGTCCAGTGGAGATGACCTCTAATAATCGATCGAGCTTCATTCATAATCGGTTTATCGATAGATATCGCCCAATGTAGCATTTTAAAGAAGCAATGAGTTTCGGTCTGCGATACCGAAACAAGTTGTCGAGCCTTCCACCACCAGCGTCTAGACCTCTCTATTCTAACTTATTTACCCCTTTATTTGAGCCCGATTTATTTCTCTAATCGAAGCGGGATCAGTAAGCAATAATAAAAAAAATCATCCAAGACGAATTGTTGATATTTTTGGTGAATATTCTCCGCTTAATGCTCATATTAATAAAAAATTTAATTTTATTCAATAAGATAAAAATTGATTAAAAAAGAGATTAATGTGTCGCGATGCTGTAATACAACGTCATTAAACGTGGCCTATCCTTATATCCAACATTTTTTTATAAACTAGGATAAACTGCCAAAATGTCGGCCCCCCTAAAAATACAGCCTAAAGTCGGCCTTTCTATAAAAACTGGAAAGCCGACTTTATGGCTGATATTTGGTGTGTTTACCTTATATATTGACGCGTTGAGTTGTTTCTATTCTTTAGATTGATTAATTAAATTTAATAAGATTTGAATTAAAAAACAGGACGTGCGCACGCGAAAACCTTTCACATGTTCTTGGATGTTCGCAATAACGAATATTTGCATATATACCATTTACAAAGTATTGTAATTATAATTATTATTATTGTACAATTACATTTATATTATAAACACTTGTGTGTTCTTATTTTCCCTTGAACGTCAACGTAATTTGTATTTATAAGGTGAGTATTACTTTTAAATCGTTTTGTTTTGACCAATCAAGTTGCATCATTGAAACCTGCACAAGCATGCGCGAAATTGGCATATACTTTGGTCGGTTTGGTTCCACTCTTTGCTATTTGGCGCCTTCTTAGCATTTGGTTATAGCTTGGCTCGTACACACTAAACACGCTCGTACACGTGTTTAATTGTATGTATTTCTTATTATTATTAGGTATATGAATAGCAATATTTAATCATAAAACAAATAAACATCTACTGTAGAAGAAAAAACTACATACACAATTATATGTGTTTTAAAAGTTCTTTAAACATAGTAAACAATACAAATATATAACAAAGAAATAAAGCTTATCAGTAGAAACGTTCACTTTATTTTATATGCAAAACAACCTAAAATAATTTTTACTTTAAAATTTCACTTTATTAAATTTTACTTTAAAATACAGCGTACATACGTCTTCAAGATACTTTCCAGCAAAGAGAAAAGCCATAGAATATCTACGACATGTAGAACAGACTGCCCATCTGGCCAGTCAGCGACAATCAAAACAACACGTCATCAGAATGGTGGCATTAATGTATACAAACAAATGCCCTATTCAATTTCATATGTGGTCGAAATACGGTAGACATAAATTTTCTAATTTGTATCAGAATTTAATATAATTGCTGATAGAATACAACCGTGTCAAAAAGAACCATCAATTTATAAAAGAAAAAAGATATAGATGCTAGCGCCATCTAATCACAGAACCTCACAGTTCTATTTTTATTTTTAGTATAGAGTACTGTTAGACACATTCAGGCGTCCCATATAATTTACATTGTAAAAACGTAAGTTTGACCTTTCTCAAAACTGACTAATTTAATCGCGAATTTTTTGCGATGAAAAACTGCCTATGACTATTCTGCATGGCGTTAATATAAAAGTAGCGAGATTTATGCGCCAACGTACAAATAATCACGGTTTGTTTTCGTCTAAAATTAACGTTAACTTCCTGAATTTTTGTATGAAATAATAGTAGGAATTTTGACTTGTGCCGATATTCATACCAATGCTTGGGATGTCTACCTTCAGGCTATACAAAAATTTTCGCTTAAATGTTTATCTTTTACGAGAAATATCGAACTTGGTGACACTCTACATAGAGCACTGTTCAACGTACACTTTAACGCGCCCTTAACGCGGTAAGCAACTTAACGTTACTTGAAAAATAATAAAAATTGTCTCTAAACGTCAAATTTTAGGTAAAGGACTGTCTCTATATTTAAAAAAAGAGCAAAAACGCGTTTCCACGATGAAAACCGGGCTTTATTTAGATGATTGGATGACAAACGAAGCTATTTCAACCCTCAAACGTGTTACTATAATAAAAATATTTAAAAATCATAACCTAACCTCAATTTGCGTTTGGTTTGACAGCCGGCGTCGATTGCGCTTGGCGTAAATTCATGAAAAGGTAACTTAAAACCGGTGCGGGGACCGAATTTCGACCGCATCGACATAATTTAATAGATCTTCTACCGATGTCGTGCGTTTAACGAGGTAAACAACTTAACGTTACTTAAAAAATTATAAAAATCGTGGCTAAACGTCAAGTTTTAGGTAAATGACCGCTTTTGTACCTAAAAAGGCCAAAACGCGCTTCCGTGATGAAAAGTTATCCAAAAGAGTTATCCATGTCAAGAACAATGTATTATATTAATAATCAATGAGAGTAAATCGCTAAAAACGGTATTTTTGGAAGAAAAACTAATAAATTATAACTTCGTTAGATCAAACAGGGCAAACAAAAACGATTATTTTTATAGTAAAACGACAGGATACTAAAGATATTTTCAATTTGTTACACATGTTAATAAGTAAAAGGTCGCAGGAAAATTCAAAAGAGTATTTGGAAAACAATAATTAAGGGGTTAGACCACTTTAGATCGTGGAAAATTAACGTCATTTCCCCATTTTTTCCGAGAAAACAATAAGAGCTGTGGAAAAATTGTTTATATATCTTTGTTGTACATACATTTAGGAATAAGAAATATATTTTGCTAAATAATTAACGTAAAAAATGAACGCGATGTAACTGCTTGATGAAAACCTTGTTAGGCGCTAAGGAGTCCGCGGCCGGAACGATTTTACCTACAATTTTCAATCTAAAGCAAAAACGAAAAGGTATTTAGTTTTTACAACTCAAAAGCTAGGGAAAGACGTAGGGATTTCCTTTTAATTATTTTTTTGCAGAAATTGTGGGCATATTACATAAACTTTGCGTTTTAGCCTAAAAAAATATCTACTAAATTGTTTATAGTTAAAGAACAACATTTGATATCAAAAAAATCCTACGTCTTTCTCTAGATAATGCTACTTGGAAGGTGCAGTTAAAATTTCAAGTAAATCGGTAAAGAATTGTATGAGTTATGTTTCCGGCCGTTTCAAGAAAAATGATTTAGAGAAAAACGCATTTAAAGTTTGTTTAACCTGTACTGAGCACACGTTATCGGACAACATTCAGAATCAAAATACAGGCATTTAAAAACTGTTCCCACTTATAACTGACATTGCATCTTATTTTTAAGACCATAAGGCACTTTTTAGCGCAAAAAACGAAAATTCGATTTTTTGAAAATTCTAGAGTGGTCTGACCCCTTAATTTGAATGGGGTTAATGATAAATTTTATGTAGTAACATTGGTAAATTAATATATCTATAAGAAAAATGGAAAAGACTCAAATTTATAAAAGTAATTAACCGTTACCACCGAAAATAATCGGAAAATAGATTAAAATCGCGGAATACGATTTGCTTTAATGTCAATATCAAATTCTATACCTTTGAGAACTAAAAACGGGCCAATAAAACCAAAAGCAATATTTCAAATTCCTCTATGGGCCGAATTTTTGTTTAAAAGAGAAAGTTACAGTTTGCACAGCCTTTACTTTGCTATATCAAGTTGATGGGTCTGGCAACGGTCATAAATATTGATATTGATTGTATGGCAACTCTATAGAATTAAGATTTATGCGTAATTACACGAAAAACTATAATTATTTAGTAAAATGTTAACAAATACAAATGTGACGTGAAAGTTACACGGTTCAATAGAGGGTTAAAACGTGGACAAAACAGTGAATTAAAATTAACCAATTACGCTTATTCAAATTCTCTAGATCGTATTTACAAGTCGTTTAGTAGAAACGGAGAGTCGTAATATTAGTCACTTCAAAATCCTTTTTGCGAATCCCAAGTTAATCCGCATTAGTTAGTATTAAAATTTAAGAACAGGTACGATTTGCATAGAATTAAAAAACAGACAAACAATGATTTCAAATTAAAAATATTGACAAGGCTCAGAAAATGCTTGGAGTTTTTAACGGATTTAAGGTCCTCGAAAGGACGGCCGTTGTGCGCACCAACGGTTTACAAAGCGAATTTTTACTTATTCATAGTATCCCTACACTCAAGTGATGCTCCACACTAGTAATAATAATAATGATGTGGTGGCATGTCTACGGGAAAGATGCCCAAGTGTATTTTCCGATAAATTAGGAACTTTTAATAAATCATAGCTAGAACTCAAAATAAAAAAAGGTACGTAGCCAAAGTGTTTTAAACTTAGATCAGTTCCATATTCCATGATCGATAAAGTTGATGAATTAAAAAGGTCAGTAGAGGCAGGAATATTAATTCCAGTAGAAGTTAGTGAATGGGCGACACCAATGCCGACTAGATATACAAGCCCGAGTCATGGAGTGGGAGCACAGCATAATGAAAACCATTAGGGACACGGAACGTTGGAACCTTTGATGTTTGTTAGGACAGGTTTTTCGCAATATGATGGAGTGGATTTTAGTTCGGATGAAAATCGATAGATGGCGCTAATTAAACAACGTATTTTAATTTTAAAGTGTAATAGCTAACATCATTTTATAATCATAAATGTTAAACGTAGATAAATGAATATAAAATAATATATAAATAATAATATAAATGAATTCACATTTATCTTTTAATATATACTTCATTTATAAAAGTATCTATTAATAATACATTTTTGATTTCATCTATAATATAATACTAGCTAAACTAGTAGAAGACTTAAGAAATCGAATCATTGTTGGGTACAACTCAATTAAAACAGATCCTAGTGTTTTTGAGAGAGTTCGCCAGTCAATGAGGAGAAGATTGGGTTCTTGCATCCGAGCTCGAGGTGATCACTTTGCATAGTTTTTGTAATTTTTGCTTGGTAAAATTGTTGGTTTGGTAAAATATTTGTTTTTGTCCTTGAATAAAACCCTTGTTCTTAAAAAAATTATTTTATTATAAACATTTTTGTTTATAATAAAAATGTTTAAACTTCAACACGCTGTAGATCGGTAACGAAACGTTTCCAGACCATGTTTATTATAAACTTTTTTGTATAAAATAACCTGGACAATTACCCCCTTTAATATTGCCGCATCTTTTTCAAACACCCTGTATATATTATTTAAATTATGAATCAACATCTATAACTAATGATAACCGTATGAATTCCTTCATTTTCTATCAAGTTGTGGACTGATTGTGATCTACAAGAAATTTACGGCTGGGCGTGCCAGGTGAGCCATTTTTTACCTGCAACAATGGTCTGACGGCGTGCATAACGCCGCGTCGTCGCGCTGGCGTTCCGGTAACAAAAGTATCTCGACGTACAGTGTACGTCTAGCCACCGCAAGTGGTTAAAAATAGTTACTTCAATTATACAACTACCTTTAAGACTGAATAGTTTCATATGACAAAATTTTCACTCAGTTGGCCTCTCACGGCTGCATTTCTTATTTCTTTTCTAGATAGAGATTTTGGCCATGAAAATCAACCTTTAATTTAACTTAATGAATACAGTCTACTGCAGAAAATGCTCTTTCTTCGTGGCATTCTATGAAGTTGTGAACTGGCTGTGATATGTAAGTCAGACAACCTTAAAACTGTTATTTGGATCATACAACATTTTTTAAAGGTGTCCATTTGCATATCACAAAATTTCCATGGAGTTCGCTTGTCATAACATTTTTATATTCCTCTTGCTAAAACTTTAACTGTGAAATTCTTAGTTCCTTGATTTTTTATTAAGTTGTGAGCGGATTATCATCCACAGCTTCCCCAATCTTTAAATTAGTTACTTTAATTATAATACTACTTTTAAGGCCGAAGAATTACATATCACAATTCTTATTAAGTTTCCCTTTCACGGCTGTATTTCGTATTTATCTTCTAAATAGCGATCTTAGATAAGAAAAGTGACCCCTAGTTAACTCAATTCACAGAGAGTACAATATCAAGTGAAACCAATTAAATACATATACAGGGTGTTTAAGAAAGATACGGAAATATTAAAGGGGGTGATTGTCCAGGTCATTTTATACAAAAAAAGTTTATAATAAACATAGTCTGGAAACGCTTCGTTACCGATCTACAGCGTGTTAAAGTTTAATTAAAAAACAGTAAAAATTTACATATTTTGAAACAGTCCTGTTTTATTCACTGACATATTTGTTGAATTTCTTTATCATGAATCGCTATACGAATGCTGAGATGACCGACATGCACATATCAGACATTTATGGACTTCCTGATGGCAATGCATTAGAAGCTAAGCGGTTGTATAGGTACCGAAAGATTTCCTGGCCGTATTGCTCCTGATAGAAAAACTTTCGAAAGTATTCATCGGTGTCTTTATGAAACAGGCACATTTAGGCGAAATGGAGGAGCAGGAAGGCCAAGGACAGCAAGAACGGTAGTGATGGAAGAGGATGTGCTAGACATGATTGAAGAAGATCAAGGTACTTCTACTTGAAAAATTGCTAACGCTTTGAATGTAAGTAATGGGACTATTTGGCACATTCTGAAGAAAAATTTGTTGTACCCATTCTATATACAACGCGTTCAAGCATTACTTCCTGCTGATTTTCCTCCTCGCATTGCATTCTGTCAATGGCTTTTGCAGAAAATGGTTGAAATCCCTCAATTCCTGATGTCGATTCTGTTCACCGATGAAGCGAATTTTTCAAGAAATGCAATACGCAATTTCCATAATAACCATGTATGGTGCGACGAAAATCCATATGAAATTGTGGAAGATCGTTTTCAACATCAGTTTTCTTTGAACATTTGGCTTGGAATTGTGGGTAACTGCCTAATTGGACCGGTATTTTTAACAGGAACACTTACCGGAGAGGTGGGGCCATTTAAGTCCTTGGTGTACGCTACTCCACTGGAAAACGTAGAAGACTTAAGAAATCGAATCATTGTTGGGTACAACTCAATTAAAACAGATCCTAGTGTTTTTGAGAGAGTTCGCCAGTCAATGAGGAGAAGATTGGGTTCTTGCATCCGAGCTCGAGGTGATCACTTTGCACAGTTTTTGTAATTTTTGCTTGGTAAAATATTTGTTTTTGTCCTTGAATAAAACCCTTGTTCTTAAAAAAAAATTCTCTTATTATAAACATTTTTGTTTATAATAAAAATGTTTAAACTTCAACACGCTGTAGATCGGTAACGAAACGTTTCCAAACCATGTTTATTATAAACTTTTTTGTATAAAATAACCTGGACAATTACCCCCTTTAATATTGCCGCATCTTTTTCAAACACCCTGTATATATTTTTTAAATTATGAATCAGCATCTATAACTAATGATAACCGTATGGATTCCTTCATTTTCTATCAAGTTGTGGACTGAGTGTGATCTACAACTTACCCAATCTTAAAAATAGTCACTTCAATTACACAACTATCTTTAAGACTGAGTGGTTTCATATCACAGAATTTTCATTCAGTTTGACTGTCACTGCTGTATTTCTTAGTTCTCTTCTAAATAGAGACCTTAGCCATGAAAATCGACCTAGTGGTCGTGGAGTGATCTACAACTTACACAATCTTAGCCACTTGCTGTGGCAAGAAATTTACGGCTGGGTGTGCCAGGTGAGCCATTTTTTACCTGCAACAATGGTCTGACGGCGTGCGTAACGCCGCGTCGTCGCGCTGGCGTTCCGGTAACAAAAGTATCTCGACGTACAGTGTACGTCTAGCCACCGCAAGTGGTTGAAAATAGTTACTTCAATTATACAACTACCTTTAAGACTGAATAGTTTCATATGACAAAATTTTCACTCAGTTGGCCTCTCACGGCTGCATTTCTTATTTCTTTTCTAGATAGAGACTTTGGTCATGAAAATCAACCTTTAATTTAACTTAATGAATACAGTCTACTGCAGAAAATGCCCTTTCTTCGTGGTATTCTATCAAGTTGTGAACTGGCTGTGATATACAAGACAGACAACCTTAAAACTGTTACTTGGATTATACAACAGTTTTTAAGACTGCCCATTTGCATATCACAAAATGTCCATGGAGTTCGCTTGTCATAACATTTTTATCTTCCTGTTACTAAAATTTTAATTGTGAAATTCTTAGTTCCTTGATTTCTTATTAAGTTGTGACCGGATTATCATCCACAGCCTCCCCAATTTTTAGAATAGTTACCCTAATTGTAAGATTACTTTTAAGGCCGAAGTACATATCACAAAATTCCCATTCAGTTTCCCTGTAACGGCTGTATTTCGTATTTATCTTCTAAATAGCGACCTTAGACGCGAAAAGTGACCGTTAATTAACTCAATTCACAGAGAGTACTATATCAAGTGAAACCAATTAAATACATATACCGGGTGTTTAAAAAAGACGCGGAAATATTAAAGGGGGTGATTGTCCAGGTCATTTTATACAAAAAAGTTTATAATAAACATAGTCTGGAAACGCTTCGTTACCGATCTACAGCGTGTTAAAGTTTAATTTAAAAAACAGTAAAAATTTACATATTTTGAAACAGTCCTGTTTTATTCACTGACATATTTGTTGAATTTCTTTATCATGAACCGCTATACGAATGCTGAGATGACCGACATGCACATCTCAGACATTTATGGACTTCGTGATGGCAATGCATTAGAAGCTAAGCGGTTGTATACCGAAAAGTTTCCTGGCCGTATTGCTCCTAATAGAAAAACTTCCGAAAGTATTCATCGGTGTCTTTATGAAACAGGCACATTTAGGCGAAATGGAGGAGCAGGAAGGCCTAACCTTAACTGTGAAATTCTTAGTTCCTTGTTTTTTTATTAAGTTATGAGCGGATTATCATTCACAGCTTCCCCAACGTTTAAAATAGTTACTTTCATTATAAGACTGCTTTTAAGACCGAAGCATTACATATCAAAATTCTTATTCAGTTTCCTTGTCACGGCTGTATTTCGTATTTATCTTCTAAATAGCGATATTAGATACGAAAAGTGACCCCTAGTTAACTCAATTCACAGAGAGTACAATATCAAGTGAAACCAATTAAATACATATATATTTTTTAAATTATGAATTAACATCTATAACTAATGATAAACGTATGGATTCCTTCATTTTCTATCAGTTGTGGACTGATTGTGATCTACAACTTACCCAATCTTAAAAATGGTCACTTCAATTATATAACTATCTTCAAGACTGAGTGGTTTCATATCGCAAAATTTTCATTCAGTTTTACTGTCACTGCTGTATTTCTTAGTTCTCTTCTAAATAGAGACCTTAGTCATGAAAATTAACCTTTAATTAACTAGATTCCCAGGGAGTACAATGCCAAGCGAAACGTGTTAAATATATATTTTTATTTAATTAGGAAAAAAATTATAGGAAGACTTCGATAATTTATGATAAACGTCTTCGTCTGGATTCCTTTATTTTCTATCAAGTTGTGGACTGACTGTGATCTACAACTTACACAGTCTTAAAAATAGTTACTTCAATTATACAACTACCTTTAAGGCTGAGTAGTTTCATATCACAAAATTTTCACTCAGTTTGCCTCTCACGGCTGCATTTTTTATTTCTTTTCTAGATAGAGAGCTTGGCCATGAAAATCAACCTTTAACTTAATTTAATGAATAAAGTCTACTGCAGAAAATGCTCTTTCTTCGTGGCATTCTATGAAGTTGTGAACTGGCTGTGATATGTAAGTCAGACAACCTTAAAACTGTTATTTGGATCATACAACATTTTTTAAAGGTGTCCATTTGCATATCACAAAATTTCCATGGAGTTCGCTTGTCATAACATTTTTATATTCCTCTTGCTAAAACTTTAACTGTGAAATTCTTAGTTCCTTGATTTTTTATTAAGTTGTGAGCGGATTATCATCCACAGCTTCCCCAATCTTTAAATTAGTTACTTTAATTATAATACTACTTTTAAGGCCGAAGAATTACATATCACAATTCTTATTAAGTTTCCCTTTCACGGCTGTATTTCGTATTTATCTTCTAAATAGCGATCTTAGATAAGAAAAGTGACCCCTAGTTAACTCAATTCACAGAGAGTACAATATCAAGTGAAACCAATTAAATACATATACAGGGTGTTTAAAAAAGATGCGGAAATATTAAAGGGGGTGATTGTCCAGGTCATTTTATACAAAAAAAGTTTATAATAAACATAGTCTGGAAACGTTTCGTTACCGATCTACAGCGTGTTAAAGTTTAATTAAAAAACAGTAAAAATTTACATATTTTGAAACAGTCCTGTTTTATTCACTGACATATTTGTTGAATTTCTTTATCATGAATCGCTATACGAATGCTGAGATGACCGACATGCACATCTCAGACATTTATGGACTTCCTGATGGCAATGCATTAGAAGCTAAGCGGTTTTATAGGTACCGAAAGATTTCCTGGCCGTATTGCTCCTGATAGAAAAATTTTCGAAAGTATTCATCGGTGTCTTTATGAAACAGGCACATTTAGGCGAAATGGAGGAGCAGGAAGGCCAAGGACAGCAAGAACGGTAGTGATGGAAGAGGATGTGCTAGACATGATTGAAGAAGATCAAGGTACTTCTACTTGAAAAATTGCTAACGCTTTGAATGTAAGTAATGGGACTATTTGGCACATTCTGAAGGAAAATTTGTTGTACCCATTCTATATGCAACGCGTTCAAGCATTACTTCCTGCTGATTTTCCTCCTCGCATTGCATTCTGTCAATGGCTTTTGCAGAAAATGGTTGAAATCCCTCAATTCCTGATGTCGATTCTGTTCACCGATGAAGCGAATTTTTCAAGAAATGCAATACGCAATTTCCATAATAACCATGTATGGTGCGACGAAAATCCATATGAAATTGCGGAAGATCGTTTTCAACATCAGTTTTCTTTGAACATTTGGCTTGGAATTGTGGGTAACTGCCTAATTGGACCGGTATTTTTAACAGGAACACTTACCGGAGAGGTGGGGCCATTTAAGTCCTTGGTGTACGCTACTCCACTGGAAAACGTAGAAGACTTAAGAAATCGAATCATTGTTGGGTACAACTCAATTAAAACAGATCCTAGTGTTTTTGAGAGAGTTCGCCAGTCAATGAGGAGAAGATTGGGTTCTTGCATCCGAGCTCGAGGTGATCACTTTGCACAGTTTTTGTAATTTTTGCTTGGTAAAATTGTTGGTTTGGTAAAATATTTGTTTTTGTCCTTGAATAAAACCCTTGTTCTTAAAAAAAAATTCTTTTATTATAAACATTTTTGTTTATAATAAAAACGTTTAAACTTCAACACGCTGTAGATCGGTAACGAAACGTTTCCAGACCATGTTTATTATAAACTTTTTTGTATAAAATAACCTGGACAATTACCCCCTTTAATATTGTCGCATCTTTTTCAAACACCCTGTATATATTTTTTAAATTATGAATCAGCATCTATAACTAATGATAACCGTATGGATTCCTTCATTTTCTATCAAGTTGTGGACTGAGTGTGATCTACAACTTACCCAATCTTAAAAATAGTCACTTCAATTACACAACTATCTTTAAGACTGAGTGGTTTCATATCACAGAATTTTCATTTAGTTTGACTGTCACTGCTGTATTTCTTAGTTCTCTTCTAAATAGAGACCTTAGCCATGAAAATCGACCTAGTGGTCGTGGAGTGATCTACAACTTACACAATCTTAGCCACTTGCTGTGGCAAGAAATTTACGGCTGGGTGTGCCAGGTGAGCCATTTTTTACCTGCAGCAATGGTCTGACGGCGTGCGTAACGCCGCGTCGTCGCGCTGGCGTTCCGGTAACAAAAGTATCTCGACGTACAGTGTACGTCTAGCCACCGCAAGTGGTTAAAAATAGTTACTTCAATTATACAACTACCTTTAAGACTGAATAGTTTCATATGACAAAATTTTTACTCAGTTGGCCTCTCACGGCTGCATTTCTTATTTCTTTTCTAGATATAGACTTTGGTCATGAAAATCAACCTTTAATTTAACTTAATGAATACAGTCTACTGCAGAAAATGCCCGTTCTTCGTGGTATTCTATCAAGTTGTGAACTGGCTGTGATATACAAGACAGACAACCTTAAAACTGTTACTTGGATTATACAACAGTTTTTAAGACTGCCCATTTGCATATCACAAAATGTCCATGGAGTTCGCTTGTCATAACATTTTTATCTTCCTGTTACTAAAATTTTAATTGTGAAATTCTTAGATCCTTGATTTTTTATTAAGTTGTCACCGGATTATCATCCACAGCCTCCCCAATTTTTAGAATAGTTACTTTAATTGTAAGACTACTTTTAAGGCCGAAGTACATATCACAAAATTCCCATTCAGTTTCCCTGTAACGGCTATATTTCGTATTTATCTTCTAAATAGCGACCTTAGACACGAAAAGTGACCGTTAATTAACTCAATTCACAGAGAGTACTATATCAAGTGAAACCAATTAAATACATATACAGGGTGTTTAAAAAAGACGCGGAAATATTAAAGGGGGTGATTGTCCAGGTCATTTTATACAAAAAAAGTTTATAATAAACATAGTCTGGAAACGCTTCGTTACCGATCTACAGCGTGTTAAAGTTTAATTTAAAAAACAGTAAAAATTTACATATTTTGAAACAGTCCTGTTTTATTCACTGACATATTTGTTGAATTTCTTTATCATGAATCGCTATACGAATGCTGAGATGACCGACATGCACATCTCAGACATTTATGGACTTCCTGATGGCAATGCATTAGAAGCTAAGCGGTTGTATACCGAAAAGTTTCCTGGCCGTATTGCTCCTAATAGAAAAACTTCCGAAAGTATTCATCGGTCTCTTTATGAAACAGGCACATTTAGGCGAAATGGAGGAGCAGGAAGGCCTAACCTTAACTGTGAAATTCTTAGTTCCTTGTTTTTTTATTAAGTTATGAGCGGATTATCATTCACAGCTTCCCCAACCTTTAAAATAGTTACTTTAATTATAAGACTTCTTTTAAGACCGAAGCATTACATATCAAAATTCTTATTCAGTTTCCTTGTCACGGCTGTATTTCGTATTTATCTTCTAAATAGCGATATTAGATACGAAAAGTGACCCCTATCCTCGCCGTCAACGGAATACGATGAACTTTGTCCCGATTGTTTTCGACAACTGGTTACGGAGATATTCCGCTTCAAAGTGAGGGGCCTATAATTTTGACGGCGATAATAGTTAACTCAATTCACAGAGAGTACAATATCAAGTGAAACCAATTAAATACATATTTTTTAAATTATGAATTAACATCTATAACTAATGATAAACGTATGGATTCCTTCATTTTCTATCAAGTTGTGGACTGACTGTGATCTACAACTTTCCCAATCTTAAAAACCGTTACTTCAATTATACAACTATCTCTAAGACCGTGTAGTTTCATATCACAAAAATTTCATTTAGTTTGCCCGTCACTGTTGCATTTCTTAGTTCTCTTGTAAATAGAGTCCTTAGCCATGAAAATCAACCTTTAATTAACTAGAATCCCAGGAAGTACAGTACCAAGCGAAACGTGTTAAATACAGTGAAATAACGGCGCAGAAAATCATTGAATCCCGTATGTACCGAAATAATGAGAACGTTTAAATTTCGGTTAGTCGGGGAAGTTCCTCATTCAAGCTTAGCAGAAAGGCACGACATAGGCTGCGCTTGTATCTTGCAAATATTGAAGTCGGTAAAACACCGGTTAAAGGGAAAATCTCTTATTAAAGGAGACAGCCAAGTCGGCGTGCGGCGCTATTGCCCGTTTAAGAGAACATTTAGTAGGATCCGTGTCCGTTCAAGAGAATGTCCGTCCTAGAGGGAGTTAACGCAATGCAAATTATATGAGAGTCGGACAGTTCCATGAGAAACTGTCCGTCCAAGGGAGGTGTCCGTTTAAGAAGGGTGTCTGCGCAGCGGAATTTCACTGTAATTAATTTACTATAATTATTAGTTTCTAACTTTCCGACAACTCTAACATACGCTTTATTGTGAACTTTAACTACTCCCAAATTCCATCAAGTATCTAATCCTAACAATGACTGTTTGTCATCAACTACATAGAATTCTATATTCTTTAAGGTTTTGTGATTGAATCTTAGATTTATAAAACATTTTCCAATGACAGGTATTACGACACCGGTACATGCACTCAAATCTTCAATTTTAATTAACTTAAATTATTGTAATGTATTATAAGGATTTATTTGCGCAAACGTACGAAAGGCGATTTTTCATGTAAGAATACCAGTTTAATATTGGTTTTGATGTTATACAAAGAACGCAAAAAATAAAAATAAGATGTCAACTGCGTAACCTAATTTAATATAAAGCCCCTGTCCTGAACGGAAGAACACCATAAAATTGGCGACGAGAATGAATACATACGGAGTCCAGCTAGAATTTAAGCCGGGAATCTGCAATTGGGCCGTATTTTACAAACGACTACAACAGGTTTTTATCGCTAATGATGTCGAAACTGAGAACAAGAAAAGAGCAATATTGTTGAATGGTTTATCAAAAGAAGCACACAAGCTAATAATAAATTTGTGTGCTCCAAGCATGCCAAAAGATACCATATTCGAACAATTAGTTAAGTACTTATCTAACCATTATATTCAAAAAAGGGTCATCTTCGCCGAACGTTACCGGTTTTAAAATCTAAAAAAGAAGAACTCCGAATCTCTACAAGAATCATTCAGAATAATAGAGTTATCGATGTTAGGAAACGTACTTAGGTACTTTAGTTTAGTACGGTTGGCAGCAGTATAGAAAGAAGTTAGTTACACAAGAGTGACATAAGATTAGAATAAGGGCGTGTTGTATTATAATTCTAAGAGTATTTTTAGTGAATAAATTAGATTAATAAAGAAGCTCGTCATTGCTGTTTAATCTCCTCAATATCTGAACGGCAAACTTCATCAATCGACGTTTTGTGATTTTGGAAGCAGTTTGGATATGGTATTATGAGACAAATTTATTACTGGATTGGAACCGGGCAAGATTATATGGACAGACTGTTTTCTGAAAATAATACTTTGACGTTCACCAGAGCAATTGAAATTGCTGAAACAACCGAAAGTGCGCAGCTGAGCTACGGAATACACATGGAGGCTATTTCGAATCCTGGAATAAAAGAAGAACCCATCAACAAGTTGAAAATACCGCGAGGAGTAGGTACTGGGAGGGTGAAATGGAACGAACCATAAAAAGGATGGAAGGAAAGAAGAGCGCCGGTGCGGCAGAAACCGTCATCGGCATCATTGTATGAAATCCCACGAAATAAAACTTGTTGTAGATATGGTAAGTCAAACTACACAGCGAATAAATGTCGTTATAAAAATTACGAGTGTAATTCTTGCGGAGGAACGGGACATTTGAGTAATGTTTGTAAAGTTTTTTACATAATTTAGATGATTCTCATTTTAGATGGTTCTCAAATACCAATGTTTCAATTAAATTCAGGAAAAAGTCAACCTTTGAAACTGCAGATAAATGTAAATTTAATTAGTTTACAGGTGGAAGTTGATTCGGGAACAGGTTCTTGCGTAATGTGTGATTATTTATGTTTTTCAATGTCTAAAAATGTTAAGTTGAAGGTATGCGATATAAATTTCGTTTCTCATAATGGTAATAAAATATTTCTATTAGATAAAATAAAAGTTAATGTAAGTTTTAATAATAAGGATAACTATTTAGATCTTTATGTTACAAAAAATGGAGGTCCGTCACTGATAGGTCGAGATTTTATGGCAGCATTTAAGTTAGTGTTGCATTCCTTGAATTATGTTAATAATAATAATAATGATGTGGTGGCATGTCTACGGGAAAGATGCCCAAGTGTATTTTCCGATAAATTAGGAACTTTTAATAAATCATGGCTAGAACTCAAAATAAAAAAAGGTACGTAGCCAAAGTGTTTTAAACTTAGATCAGTTCCATATTCCATGATCGATAAAGTTGATGAATTAAAAAAGTCAGTAGAGGCAGGAATATTAATTCCAGTAGAAGTTAGTGAATGGGCGACACCAATGCCGACTAGATATACAAGCCCGAGTCATGGAGTGGGAGCACAGCATAATGAAAACCAGTAGGGACACGGAACGTTGGAACCTTTGATGTTTGTTAGGACAGGTTTTTCGCAATATGATGGAGTGGATTTTAGTTCGGATGAAAATCGATAGATGGCGTTAATTAAACAACGTATTTTAATTTTAAAGTGTAATAGCTAACATCATTTTATAATCATAAATGTTAAACGTAGATAAATGAATATAAAATAATATATAAATAATAATATAAATGAATTCACATTTATCTTTTAATATATACTTCATTTATAAAAGTATCTATTAATAATACATTTTTGATTTCATCTATTATATAATAATAGCTAAAGGTGAAAAATACTTTTTAGAAGATATGTAAGTAATCAAAATATAAATATTTTAAAATTTTTGTATTTGAAATAAAAAAACGGTAAGTTCTAGTTTTATTAAAATCCTTCAATAAACAAACAATTGTTTATTTTATTTACAAAACAAAATCATTAAAGAGTGTTTTTGTGTGACATTAATGCAGGTGAGAGTTGTAGAAAAAAAAACATCTAATAGAAAATCTACTAGGAATCTTGCCATATAATCTCTTTCCTAAATATTTTCTCCCCTTTATTAATACTACTCTTAAAATTTGAATTAATAAATTTCAGTGTGTAGTACAGTTTCAATCCGGGCATATAAATGTATTAAATATTTCTGTGGAAACAATTCACATGGATGTTCCAGTTGGGCACAATTGTACTTACTAATAAAATGTTGTAAGCAACTTTGCAGTAGCACCAATTCCTCAAAATGGTTATTGAAAATTTTCTCCAAATGTAGTATGTAGTTAAAAAAATTATTATGAGGCATATAGATATTCCCAAAAGTTTCATTTTTTGAGTTCTCATATGCTTTAAATTGACAGTATAAAGTTATCTCTTGAAGAACTGTATACTTATTTGCATACATGGTGCAACTAGAACATGTATGTTTCTGTAAACATTTGTGGATGAGATAACCAACTATATAACGTAGAGATTTTTTTTTCTAAATTATGTTGTTGATAATCAATCTCTCTCACAGATATTTGTTCAATCTGCTTATGGAGCGTTTCGTCTTCCTCTGTATGAACATTTAGTATTTTGTCAAAATCTGGCAAACAATTTTGGTGGTTGGATTCCATAAAATTATGTGTAAACAATTTTTTAAAAGCTCGCTGAAATTGAATTGGAGTTGGATTAAAATTGTTGCCACTCTGTTGTCTGACAGCAGCAAAAAATTCTCTAATGAATCCTGGCACAACCTTCTGGTTAGTATATATTCAAATCCTTTAAGTTGTAAATCCTCCCACAACATCAATAGTGTAGTAATCGACACTTTCCAACAGTATATAGATTTTATACGTTTTGTGATGTAGTTACCATTTTTTGTTAAAACGATCAAATTGTCAAAGAATACAATCATTTCTTTTAAGAAGTTGATCTGGAATTCCAACCCCTTAAAAGGCTTATTGTATATTTTACTTGCATGTGCTGTTGAAGGATTTGTGATATCAAACAGCTTGTCAAATTTGTCAATAAATTCAATAGTAGAACATGAGTTTAAAGGTAATGCATATAAACTTACATATGTACTTAACGCAGCTGCAACTGTTCCACTTATTATTTGAGTGGCTACATTAAACCCTTATCTTTTCTAGGTTGTTTGGGAAAACATGCGAATCTGTCAATTTTGGAGCCAGTCTATTTGATAACTTTTTATCTGTTAAATAAAATTGTTCTACTTGTTCCCAAGAAGTTGTTTTGACAGCAAATGAAAATATGCTTTGTTTCAAATTATTCCTTGCTGCTTTAATTAAATGTGGCGGATCAAAATAATACATTATTTTTTGATTTTCTATCAAAAAACATGGATATTGTGCTGTCACATTTAATAAAGATGCAAGTTTTATATTATTTGATCCCATGTCGCTGACTAGTAAACGAACTGTTAAACCAATAGAATACAATTTCTTGATAACTTCCTGTACTATATTCATCAAACGGTCTGCAGAACAAGTACTGTTGGAGAGTACATATCCTAAGGGTAATTTCCAATTTGTGTAAATGCCTTTAACCAAAATAACTAATGCGTTTAAGGCAGGTCGTAAATTTTTTTCATTTCCATAATCTTCTAAACTCACAACTTCATCTTTGTTGATATTATAAAATAAATGTGTTTTCAATGACATTTCATCAATACATACAATACTATATCGTGCCATGGGTGTAAATGTCTATTTTTTTTTTGTAAGGCCAAAAATATGCCTTCATTGATACCAGCTTTAAAATTTATGTGTTCGGTCAATTTGTTGATTGCTCGCTTACTGGGCAGAATAAAGACTTTGCTTAAACCTTTATAAGTTTTTAGTTTTTTTTATAGTGATCGAGGAGTTTTCAAAAGCTTTAGGACTTTGTAGTCCAACATTTCGACGTTTTGGTTTTTTTTTCAAAAGTTGTAGGTTTTGAACAAAAAGTTTCTACTACGCCTTTATCTACTGTTGAAACTACTTCATCCACATTTGTATCAATATGTGAAGGTACCATTATACTCCTTTCTGTAAACATATCACTAACTTATATTCTTTTCATTAAACTACTGAAACCTGTCAAGAAAAGTCCTTCTTAACAGGTATCACAAAATTATTCTTGATTAAAAACAACTGAATTAAAATTATTGATGTATTTTTATAGTAAAGTTGTCTATTAAAAATTCCAATAAAACTATTATAATATTTATGCACTTTTCTTCATTTACGAGTAATATGATTTAATAAAGGAACTAACCTTTTTGATTTTCTTCATCTTGTAAGTTTATCGCAAGGTACGCGTTTGGAATCAACCTAGGTATTTTTGAGCACATTTTCAAAAACTTTTTTTTTCAAAATTTTTCTTCAAACACGGTTATATGAAGAGATGTACGGGGATGATGTTTTTAACAAATAGTAACATTTTGATGTGTCCACCCATTGTAAGCATCTATTAGCACATACAATAAAGAAATGTAAATTTTCAAAACTTCATAAAGAAGTAGATTAGTAATAATTACCTATTTACATCATTAGAAAATTAAAAAAACTTTTCCCAGGGGTTTGCGATGTTGACCTGCAATTTTTTACAGCACAAACACAATTAACTGCTGCACTTTTCCTCCGAAATGGTTGGTCTTGCACCATAATAAAAATACAAATAACTTTACAATTGTCCGAATATCGAAATAAAACAAAACAAATACAAACCGATTTTAGCCCCCCTAACACCAACTTCGATCTAAAACCAGCTCTAAACACGCATGCGTCAAAAATCTGTCCTTCATAAAAAATGGCTTGTGTCCCTATTGGTTCTTACTATACGGTGAGTGAGAGTAGGTACACGGGAGGGAAAGTAGGATTTAAAAATCGGCAACAGCCTACGTCACAGGCCATGCAGATGGCACGTTTACACAGGAAAATTTTACTGTCGGAATATTATGGCCGTTAATAAAGTTCAAAGTAAGAAAAATGTTTAAAAGTAAATGTTTACGCGTAGTAAATGCGTAACAAACTTATTTGTTTAATTGTTTGAAGCAATAAGTGAAGTAGTTTCAATTAGTAAGTTTCCCTAGTGTAAGCGGGTCTACGTATCGCGTGAAGATTGCGCGAAGTGGCTTCCCCCACCGCTGCATGGCAATGACACAGCAGAATGAAGTTAGTCGTTAGTGAGATCGGTTGTGTTTGTTGACAGGTAAGATAATTATTTTATTTTTTTTAATTGAACATTTTTTTGATTATTGCCTTGTAATATTTCTGTATTACCATGTCTAGCGTCCCCGAATTATCCTCATCCAAACAGAAATGGTCTTGTAAATTCCCATCTTGCCATAATTCCTACTACACTAATAATCCGAGCAATAAAAAGTTCCGTAGATTTCCTAAAGATCCCACAATTTCAGCATCCTGGAAATCCTTATGCAACCTAGATCCTACAGTTAAAACAACAAACTTTTATATATGTGAGGACCATTTTTCCGATTCCGATTATAACAATTCCGAAAAGATTCGCCTTAATTATAATGCTCTTCCTAAACCTTTTCCCAGAGCTCCTGTTTCTCACAATCCTAATGTTTCCGAAGAACATGTGGCCCCCACCTCTCCAATTGCTCCCAATAATATCATAAACCAATTAAATCCTAGTATTCCAGACATTCCTGTCCTATGTGGGGATATTGGCGTTGAAGCTGGAGAGGTTTGCCAATTTGATAATTTAGATTTTGTTTATCTTTTAGAGGATGTGGAGGTAACAAATGATTCAAAGGCGCACTTATTAGACCCGCAAGAAAAGAACGTTAGAGTTCATCGTAATACAATATCAAAATTGTCAAAATTAAAAGGACAGCTTAGGAATGTGAAAGCTGATTTGAACTGTATAAGAAAACTATATGACGAGGGCCGATTTGAGTACATCGAAACTACTTTGAATTCCGTAACAAAGGAGTTTATTAATTCTCAGTTACCTAATTGTGGTAGAGCGCCATCTGGTAAACGATGGACTTTGGACGATAAAGCTTTTGCTTTGTCGATCTATAAAAGGAGCCCCCGGTTGTATCGTTATCTTCAAGTTCATTTTGATTTGCCTTCAATAAGAACTTTGAAAAGTGTGTTATCCCACATTTCATTTAAATCAGGGTTAAATGCTAACATCTTGGAATATTTAAAATGTCAAGTTAGGGTAATGTCCGATGTTGATAAAATATGTACCTTAATCTTCGATGAAGTACAGCTGAAGAGTGGTTTACACTATGAAGCTCATGAGGAAAGAATCTCAGGATTTGAAGATTTGGGTACACTCGGGAATAATAACAAAATGGCAAATCATGCTCTAGTTTTTATGATCAGGGGAATACAAAAAAATTACAAGCAAGTTGTTGCTTATTATTTTGTACAAAATACTATCGCAGCTACTTCACTTAAACAGTTAATTGTTCAAATTATTAGTGAGTTGCAAAATATTGGTTTGAAAGTGGTGGCAACTGTTTGCGATCAGGGTCCTACTAATGTAGCTGCATTGAATTCACTTTGTGGGGAAAACGTTCACGTGTTTAATGTTAATGAACAAAAAGTATGCACGATTTTTGACGTACCGCATTTACTCAAAAATACGCGAAATGCACTTTTGAGATATAATGTCGAATTTCGGCATAAGCAGTACGCAAAATTCGAACATATTCGGGCTGCATTTAATTTAGATCAGCAGCTTAGGACTTATAAACAGTTGCCAAAACTGAAAGCCGAATATTTTAATTTTGATAATTCATATATAAAAATGAAGGTGAAAGTTGCTGCTGCTCAGTTGAGTCATACAATTGCAGCGTCTATCGAAACTTTCCATGTAACTAAAAACTTACCCGTTGAGTCTTTAGCTACAGCGGAATTTGTTGATACCGTAGATAAATTGTTTGATTCACTGAATGGGTCGTCTCGGTATCCTAAACCGGGTAAGGAATTACGGTGTTCGTTGTCACAAGATTCACCACATTTGGCTTTTTGGTCGAATCTTTTACCTGAACTTACCAAATGGAAAATGATTGACCATCGAACTGGTAAAGATTGCACAAATCAAGTGCGGTTTGTCAAGGGGTGCCAGATTACCATCAGGTCAATCATTTACCTTTGGCAAAATTTAACTAAACACGGCGTGTCATTTCTTTCGTTAAGATCATTAAATCAAGATCCCTTGGAGAATTTGTTTTGTCAAGTACGTCAACATGGCGGGTTTAATGTTAATCCTACGTGTCATCAGTTTGTGGCTGCCCTAAAGACGATCGTAGTTAACAACTTTTCTGTTCCCTTAACAAAGGGTAGGAATTGTGAAGATGACTACTGTGAATCTTTAGGAAGCCTTCGCGATTTTTTGCTATATTCTCCAGAGGGTTTTGATTCTAATGACAGTCCCCCCGATTGCTTTCAATTGGATATCGAGTATGATTCAGAAATTGTACAAAATAATCAGGCAACAGCATATGTGGCGGGTTATTTTTTGAAGAAAGTAGAAATTGGCGACTGTCAATCTTGTCGTCAGACTCTATTTTCTTCAGAAAGTAATCCAAATCATTTGTTCACATCTTTTAAAGAGTACGCAAATGATCCACACTTGCAATATGCAAGTGATCGTCTTATTCAGATGATTGATGCTATCCATGATCGGGTGTATCAGTTTCTGGATAAGAATGGTCACTTGCATCCTATTGAAAAAATGTTTAAATCATCTAACGTTGAATTTCTTAGTTCATTTAATTTTTGCTCAGTTCATGAACAAGTTAAACTTTCTATTGTTGACAAATGTATTAAATTAAATATTTATAAGTATTTACGAGATAGAAATGCTAAGGAATTCAATGTTAGAAAAGTTAAACGTAAAAAATTTTGAAGCAACTTATTTATATATCTTTTTCTTTTTTTTTTCATATTTCGGTGACGCTTTTTGGAGGCTGAAACCATAATATTTAGTATTATTAATATTAATTACTTGTTGTGTTTGTTATAGAAGTATGTTTTATTTATTTGTTATTGTATTAAGTTTGTATTATTTTTTTGTTATAGAATTATATTTTATTTATTTTGTTATATTTATTTTCTAGTTTAAGTTTATTTATTGTTAGTTATTTATTGTTTTTTAATAAAAAATGTTTCCCTTTTAAATGTGTGTTTTATTTCTAATTAATTAAGAAAATTATAAATTTAAGAAGTGCAAGGTTCGAACTGGTGTCAGTTCGAATTTCGCGCCTAACTTTGCCATGCACAAGTGGGGGTAAAATGTGTTGCTCGAATTTAACGTGCAGTGGGCGCTTCTTCTCATATTGTTTTGTGAGTAGGTAACAACTCGGGGTACTCCACACGATATTGGAGTAACGTTCAGTATTCTCACGGGGATGAAACTCGGATACTGTACCCGGCAATGCTAAACACAGATGCCACGTTGGGTTATGTGGCAACACCGTGTTGTCACAGTGCGTCTTCGCACAATAAGTAGCGTCGTTTCCCGGCATTTTGGACGCCATGTGAGGTTAGTGGTGTGTTGTGTTATCTTGTTTTTACGGTAAGGTTCTAAATATTTTTTCTAATTATTGTTAGTAATTTGAAGTATACACCTAACCATGTCTCAAGCATCTTCCTTACCTCAGAAGAAGCGTTTTTGCCGGTTTCCGTCTTGCAAAAACGGTTATATCAACTTTTATTGTAATATATATTTTTTTTTATAAGAGTTTATTTAATTTATTAATATGATACATATCGACCTATGCAACGAAAACTATCGTAAGTCAAAAATGGTGATTTTGAAAAATTTGAAAAGAAAACAGAATTAATTGCTATTCTTCTATGGTGAATCCTTTCGGAATCCTCTATAAAATATCTATAGCAACCAAGCAGGAAATTTTTACCTAGAAAATTTTATTTCTTAAAATGCAATCGGTTCAAAACCTTTAAACACTTATATCTGACTCAGTTCTATCAAAAATGACTTACAATAGTTTTCGTTGCATAGGTCGATATCTATATTGTGATATATTTTTATTATAAGGTACATATCCAAGCTCACTCCATATTCCTTAATTTTTTATGTGCTTCGTGTGCTATAGATACCGTTCTCACTTCCACGGAGCATATCCTTATCATTATTTATCCAATTTTCTTCCTGTAGATATTATTACACAGGGCGTTTCCGAAATGCGTGTACAACGTAAGACCACAGATTCCTTGGCTCAAACTAGGTCGATTTAAGTTAACTTATCTATATGCAAAGTTGCTTCCCTCCGTCGCCAGAGGGCTTTAAAAATTATATTTTCCGTGTGTTTTTCTTAAATTATTCGAAAAATCTTTATTAGATTTTATTCAGTTTTTGACCACGTCTTTATATCAGCTAGGCACAGCTTTCTGTAGAACAAATTCCAATTTCGCAACATACAGAGTGTTTAGAAACACTCTAATCGCAAGTTATTTATCCAAATCTTCTTAACCACCCTGTATAATTTTCTAAGAATTCTTTTTCTGAATAGCTACATTCGTTCAGAAACTATTTTCTCTCTTACAAAATTTGAGTTGGGCAAACGGTTTAGGCACTAAAGAAGATTTTCTAAATGCCTACAAGCCCAAAACGGTAATTTAAGGTAACATTCACAAAATTCAAAGTGCAAATTTCTTCACGGGATATGAAGATCTTTCAAGAAAACCACATGTTATAGGTTTGGAAGTAGTTTATTGCTTAAAATTTTAGAATTTTCACAAGTATTTGTAAACGTTATCAGTGTTTAACCCTTTTAATCCGTATTATGCTGATTCAACTGTAGAATCGAAGGAAATAAAGAGGAAATCATGCTCCTCCTGGTCAGCAAGTTCAGTAAACCTAGCGCCTTCTGTTTTTGTTTACTGGGTATCATAAAAGCAAAAAGGCAACGAAAAGAGCAAACAGTAAAAATTTTGCACACTGTATTATTTTTGCCCTGATGGTGGTCACAAATCCTGGCAACATTTTGAGTAAAAACTACTTCTAACCCTCTGAAATGTGATTTTCTTGAAAGAGCTGCATATCCTGTGAAGAGATTACTACTTGGAACTGGGTTAATGGTACCTTAGCTTACAGATTTGAACTTGCAGGGAGTTAGAAAATGTTTTTTAGTGGTTAAACCGTTTGCCAAACTGAAATTTTATAAGAGAGAACATAATGTCTAAATTAATGTAGCTATTCAGAAAAAGAATTGGTAGAAAATTATGCAGGATGGTTAAAAAGATTTGGATGAAGAACTTGTGGAAAGAGTGTTTGTAAACGCCCTGTATGTTTGGAAATTCGAATTTGTTCCACAGCAAGCTGTAATCAGATGATATAAAGACATAGTCAAAAAATGAATAAAATCCAATACAAATTTTTCGAGTAATTTAAGAAAAACTCATGAAAACATTATCTTTAAAGCCTTCTCGCGGCAAAACGAAGCAACTTTGGATATACAGGGTGTTTAAAAAATACGTTCGAATATTTGGCCCACTTATAGATCTCATCAGTACAAACAAAAAAGTCAAAATAAACATAAGTCCAAAAATCAGCCGTTTCCTAATTACAGCCTGTTTTTCAAATTAAAATAATTTACACTCAGTAGGAGTGATTCGCGTATTTATGAAGTCATCCATGGAAATAACAAAACAAATTTTGTTCGTTTCTGTTAGTGTAGTTGCCACATTTGTTGTAATTATTGTGTGTCCGTTATTGTCAGTGTTTATTGAAGTACTTCGTGATTGATAAATGAAAACTGTACTTTTACTGGTCTAATTAAGATTTTATTGTGTCTGACAAGTTTCGGCTCACGCCATCGTCTGAGACGACTACAAAAAATTAACAAAAGTGTTTTAAAAACTATGAAAGCGGCAATCTAATACGGAATAAAATACAAAAATTAAAAATACTTACATAATTTAAGAGAATTAACACATCAAAAATATACTATAACAAAGTTTTAAATCATATATTATAAAAATAATTTTAGTTGAATTACATATAACTGTGTCGATAGAACAACGTGATTTGTATGAACCAGTTTTATTACGACTTCATAAAGATGTAGAAAACGCGCATGCGGAAATACAAGATCAAGCAAAATGCAAATGACATCGAATTCGTGAAAAAAAAAAAACAGTACAAAACCTTATTATTGAAAATTTATTAAAAATTTATTAAAATTTTGTGAAAAGGTAATTTGGAAAAAAAAATTTTTGAAAAATATGTGTTTAATGAAACGCAATAAAATTGCGACGTTGTAATTAAAAGGAGATAGGAAAAGGGAAATTAAAAGGGGAACTCTAAATAAACATTAGGGATAAGGGTTAACAGGATGGGGTAGAGAAGGGATGGGGGGATGGCCGCTGGGACCCCAAAAAATGCGAAAAATGCACGCGGTCCAGATGCATTAGTCCTCTGCATTTTGGGGAAAGGGAAGGGAAAGGAATTTGTATAGAGGAATTTTTAAGCTTTGAACTTGATCATTCAAACATTCAAGTTGAGTGTTATTAAATATAAATTTGTCTATCTCATATTGTTCAAGTAAGTTGAGTTTGTAACCTTTGTTTTGATTGTGTAATAATTTTATATTTTCATTAATTTTGAAATCATGATTGTATAATAGTAGGTGTCGGCCAAAATTAGATTTGTCGTTAAGTTGATGTTCTTTTATGCGTGTTTTAATAGATCTGCCAGTTTCGCCGATATAAGTAGCACCACACGTGTCGCATTCAAGTTTGTAAACTCCGTTTTTGTCTAATAAGTTAATTTTATCTTTAGCATTGAAAAGTTTTTTACCTAAAGTGTTTTGGTTATTAAATGATATGTTGATGTTGTATTTATGGAATATTTTTTGAATGTTATAGGCGATGTTTCCTGGAAATTTTATAGCTCTATAAATAATATCTTTATTGTGTAAAGTAATAGGTAATAAACTAGTGGATTGTCTTTGTAGAAATTTAAATTTTAATTTATTAATTATATTGTCAATTTCAGTGGAGGAAAAGTTATTATTCAATGCAATTTGTTTGATAGTATTAATCTCTGTGGCAAGGTTTTCATCAGATAAAGGTGTAGTAAGACATCTGTTTAAATATGCTCTAAAAGCTGCAGCTTTGTGTGAGTTGTGGTGAAAGGAGTTATTAGGTATGATTGTATCTGTTTGTGTGGGTTTTCTATAAATGTTAAATGAAATTTGATTATCTGAATTATGTAACGTTAGGTCTAGGAAATTTAGTTTTTTGTCATTTTCAATTTCTAAGGTAAATTTTATGTTTGTGTGAAGGTTATTAATGTAATTATGAAATTGTTCTATTGAAGGGGAAGAGTTATTATTCCATATGATAAAAATGTCATCAACATATCTACGCCATAGAATGATGTTTTTGTTAATGGGATTATCAATGTCTAAAATTTTATTTTCTAAAGTGTTGAGGAAGATATCAGCTAGAAGACCACTTAAGGGAGAACCCATCGGGAGGCCTTCATTGTATTTGTAAAATTTATTGTTAAATTGGCAAAAATTCTGTTCTGTACATAGTTTAAGTAAAGTATGAAGATGTTCTGTATCGTTAGCATTAAGTTTTTGACCAATTAGTTGTTTAGTGATATTTAATGTTTCTTTAACAGGGATGTTTGTATATAAATTAGTAACGTCAAAAGATAAAAGAGTGAAATTGTCGGTTATGTGGGTATTTTGAATAATATTTATTAATTCTATTCTATTGTTAATCGTGTAGTCAGCTTTAAATTGAATAACATTTTTAAAAAATTGGATTATGAATTTTGAAATTTTATATGTACTTGAATCTATGGATGAAATAATTGGTCTGATTGGAAAATTTTGTTTATGCAATTTTATCAACGAGTATAAGAGAGGTGTTTTTGGGTTCATTGGAATTAAATTGAACATAGGTATATTATGATCTTTAAAGAATTCTTGAATGTTTTTAAATATTTTCTTTGTCTTGTTATGAAAAGACATGGTAGGATTCTTTTTTATTTCTATGAAGTTGTTTTCGTTGAAAAATTGCAAAGTTTTTGATATATATGAAGGTTTATCAATAATAACTAGACCTGCGTTTTTATCAGCGTTTGTGACGATTAAAGAGTTACGTTTTATTTTATGTTGTATCTTACGTAGTGTTTGGGCCTCTTCTTCGTTGTGGTTGAAGTTGGGTTTATTGTATTTTTCTGTTCTTTTCATTAACTCGATTAGGTCCTTCCTTAAGTCGTCCTCTTGTGGTGTGTTATTGGCTGCGCTGTCCAGATCTATTGCTAATTCCGGTATTTTCAAGTTTCGTGGTGTAATTGTGTATTTATGACCTTTATTCAATAGTTCTTGTTCCTTCTCACTGAATTGAATGTTTGAAAGGTTGGTACATTTAGGATGGAATTTATGTTTAGGTTTGTTGTTATTACTCCTTAATAAATCCTCCTTATTCCTTCTTAAATCGTTAAGCTTTTTGATCTTGCATTTCCACATCTTTTCGAGTCGTTTTTTATTTTGTTCTTTCGCTTGATTTATAATTTCTTGTAATTCAACAAAATGGAGTCTTGAAGTTAAAATGTTATAAATGAAGTTAAGTTTTCTATTTATGTTGTCTATCTTACGGTGTTGGTTTTTAATTTCTTTTGAAATGTGATTTTTACGAATATATCTTATTTGTGATAGGTTCAAATGTTGTGGTAATTTATAGTTGGTGTATTTTGGAATTAAATCTTCTGATAAGCAAACTTTGTTGAATTTTATATGTTGAAGGTTATGATGAATTTTGAATGTTAATTTCTTGTATTTTAGGATCAGATGAGTAGTACCAATATTATTTAATGAAAGAAAGTTAGTATTTTGATCCATTTTTACTACCAGTTGATGATTAACTTCGTGATTGATAAATGAAAACTGTACTTTTACTGGTCTAATTAAGATTTTATTGTGTCTGACAAGTTTCGGCTCACGCCATCGTCTGAGACGACTACAAAAAATTAACAAAAGTGTTTTAAAAACTATGAAAGCGGCAATCTAATACGGAATAAAATACAAAAATTAAAAATACTTACATAATTTAAGAGAATTAACACATCAAAAATATACTATAACAAAGTTTTAAATCATATATTATAAAAATAATTTTAGTTGAATTACATATAACTGTGTCGATAGAACAACGTGATTTGTATGAACCAGTTTTATTACGACTTCATAAAGATGTAGAAAACGCGCATGCGGAAATACAAGATCAAGCAAAATGCAAATGACATCGAATTCGTGAAAAAGAAAACAGTACAAAACCTTATTATTGAAAATTTATTAAAAATTTATTAAAATTTTGTGAAAAGGTAATTTGGAAAAAAAAATTTTTTTGAAAAATATGTGTTTAATGAAACGCAATAAAATTGCGACGTTGTAATTAAAAGGAGATAGGAAAAGGGAAATTAAAAGGGGAACTCTAAATAAACATTAGGGATAAGGGTTAACAGGATGGGGTAGAGAAGATATATTATTTTTATAATATATGATTTAAAACTTTGTTATAGTATATTTTTGATGTGTTAATTCTCTTAAATTATGTAAGTATTTTTAATTTTTGTATTTTATTCCGTATTAGATTGCCGCTTTCATAGTTTTTAAAACACTTTTGTTAATTTTTTGTAGTCGTCTCAGACGATGGCGTGAGCCGAAACTTGTCAGACACAATAAAATCTTAATTAGACCAGTAAAAGTACAGTTTTCATTTATCAATCACGAAGTTAATCATCAATTGGTAGTAAAAATGGATCAAAATACTAACTTTCTTTCATTAAATAATATTGGTACTACTCATCTGATCCTAAAATACAAGAAATTAACATTCAAAATTCATCATAACCTTCAACATATAAAATTCAACAAAGTTTGCTTATCAGAAGATTTAATTCCAAAATACACCAACTATAAATTACCACAACATTTGAACCTATCACAAATAAGATATATTCGTAAAAATCACATTTCAAAAGAAATTAAAAACCAACACCGTAAGATAGACAACATAAATAGAAAACTTAACTTCATTTATAACATTTTAACTTCAAGACTCCATTTTGTTGAATTACAAGAAATTATAAATCAAGCGAAAGAACAAAATAAAAAACGACTCGAAAAGATGTGGAAATGCAAGATCAAAAAGCTTAACGATTTAAGAAGGAATAAGGAGGATTTATTAAGGAGTAATAACAACAAACCTAAACATAAATTCCATCCTAAATGTACCAACCTTTCAAACATTCAATTCAGTGAGAAGGAACAAGAACTATTGAATAAAGGTCATAAATACACAATTACACCACGAAACTTGAAAATACCGGAATTAGCAATAGATCTGGACAGCGCAGCCAATAACACACCACAAGAGGACGACTTAAGGAAGGACCTAATCGAGTTAATGAAAAGAACAGAAAAATACAATAAACCCAACTTCAACCACAACGAAGAAGAGGCCCAAACACTACGTAAGATACAACATAAAATAAAACGTAACTCTTTAATCGTCACAAACGCTGATAAAAACGCAGGTCTAGTTATTATTGATAAACCTTCATATATATCAAAAACTTTGCAATTTTTCAACGAAAACAACTTCATAGAAATAAAAAAGAATCCTACCATGTCTTTTCATAACAAGACAAAGAAAATATTTAAAAACATTCAAGAATTCTTTAAAGATCATAATATACCTATGTTCAATTTAATTCCAATGAACCCAAAAACACCTCTCTTATACTCGTTGATAAAATTGCATAAACAAAATTTTCCAATCAGACCAATTATTTCATCCATAGATTCAAGTACATATAAAATTTCAAAATTCATAATCCAATTTTTTAAAAATGTTATTCAATTTAAAGCTGACTACACGATTAACAATAGAATAGAATTAATAAATATTATTCAAAATACCCACATAACCGACAATTTCACTCTTTTATCTTTTGACGTTACTAATTTATATACAAACATCCCTGTTAAAGAAACATTAAATATCACTAAACAACTAATTGGTCAAAAACTTAATGCTAACGATACAGAACATCTTCATACTTTACTTAAACTATGTACAGAACAGAATTTTTGCCAATTTAACAATAAATTTTACAAATACAATGAAGGCCTCCCGATGGGTTCTCCCTTAAGTGGTCTTCTAGCTGATATCTTCCTCAACACTTTAGAAAATAAAATTTTAGACATTGATAATCCCATTAACAAAAACATCATTCTATGGCGTAGATATGTTGATGACATTTTTATCATATGGAATAATAACTCTTCCCCTTCAATAGAACAATTTCATAATTACATTAATAACCTTCACACAAACATAAAATTTACCTTAGAAATTGAAAATGACAAAAAACTAAATTTCCTAGACCTAACGTTACATAATTCAGATAATCAAATTTCATTTAACATTTATAGAAAACCCACACAAACAGATACAATCATACCTAATAACTCCTTTCACCACAACTCACACAAAGCTGCAGCTTTTAGAGCATATTTAAACAGATGTCTTACTACACCTTTATCTGATGAAAACCTTGCCACAGAGATTAATACTATCAAACAAATTGCATTGAATAATAACTTTTCCTCCACTGAAATTGACAATATAATTAATAAATTAAAATTTAAATTTCTACAAAGACAATCCACTAGTTTATTACCTATTACTTTACACAATAAAGATATTATTTATAGAGCTATAAAATTTCCAGGAAACATCGCCTATAACATTCAAAAAATATTCCATAAATACAACATCAACATATCATTTAATAACCAAAACACTTTAGGTAAAAAACTTTTCAATGCTAAAGATAAAATTAACTTATTAGACAAAAACGGAGTTTACAAACTTGAATGCGACACGTGTGGTGCTACTTATATCGGCGAAACTGGCAGATCTATTAAAACACGCATAAAAGAACATCAACTTAACGACAAATCTAATTTTGGCCGACACCTACTATTATACAATCATGATTTCAAAATTAATGAAAATATAAAATTATTACACAATCAAAACAAAGGTTACAAACTCAACTTACTTGAACAATATGAGATAGACAAATTTATATTTAATAACACTCAACTTGAATGTTTGAATGATCAAGTTCAAAGCTTAAAAATTCCTCTATACAAATTCCTTTCCCTTCCCTTTCCCCAAAATGCAGAGGACTAATGCATCTGGACCGCGTGCATTTTTCGCACTTTTTGGGGTCCCAGCGGCCATCCCCCCATCCCTTCTCTACCCCATCCTGTTAACCCTTATCCCTAATGTTTATTTAGAGTTCCCCTTTTAATTTCCCTTTTCCTATCTCCTTTTAATTACAACGTCGCAATTTTATTGCGTTTCATTAAACACATATTTTTCAAAAATTTTTTTTCCAAATTACCTTTTCACAAAATTTTAATAAATTTTTAATAAATTTTCAATAATAAGGTTTTGTACTGTTTTCTTTTTCACGAATTCGATGTCATTTGCATTTTGCTTGATCTTGTATTTCCGCATGCGCGTTTTCTACATCTTTATGAAGTCGTAATAAAACTGGTTCATACAAATCACGTTGTTCTATCGACACAGTTATATGTAATTCAACTAAAATTATTTTTATAATATATGATTTAAAACTTTGTTATAGTATATTTTTGATGTGTTAATTCTCTTAAATTATGTAAGTATTTTTAATTTTTGTATTTTATTCCGTATTAGATTGCCGCTTTCATAGTTTTTAAAACACTTTTGTTAATTTTTTGTAGTCGTCTCAGACGATGGCGTGAGCCGAAACTTGTCAGACACAATAAAATCTTAATTAGACCAGTAAAAGTACAGTTTTCATTTATCAATCACGAAGTTAATCATCAACTGGTAGTAAAAATGGATCAAAATACTAACTTTCTTTCATTTATTGAAGTAGTTGTTGCTGTAACCCATTGTTGAAATTTTCGAATATGCCTTATACCAACGCAGAAATGGCAGACATGCATTTTACATATGTATGGCAAAGCCGATGGAAATGCTTGTGAGGCACGTCGCCTTTATGCCGAAGCATTCCCAAACCGGGTACTTCCGTGTGACAAACTTTTTACAAATTTACATCGACGTTTATCCGAAGTTGGATCGTTTAAATCAAGGAACGGTGATGGTGGTCGGCCTAGATCAGTTTGTACTCCCGACGCAGAACTTAACATTTTAAGACGAATTGAAGAAAATCCTGGTACTAGTACTAGAAGACCCTCTACTGAAACAAATATTAATTTTTCCCTAATTTGGAGAATTTTACGGGAGCAGCAATTGCACCCATACCATATTCAAAGGGTACAGGCTCTAGCTGTGCCTGATTATGCCGCACGACTGGTGTTTTGTCGAAGCATGTTGACAAAAGTCGCGGAGAACCCAAATTATGTTACGAAAATTTTAAAATTTACAGACGAAGCTGGTTTCACGAGAAATGGCATTTTTAATTTTCATAATAGCCATGTTTGGGCCGACTAAAATCCGCATGCCGTTGTTGAATCGAATCATCAACACCGATTTGCAATCAACGTTTGGCTTGGTGTGTTAGGAGACCATCTGATAGGACCTTGTTTCCTGCCTAACCGTTTGACTAGTCAATTGTACCTTGACTTTTTGCGGAATACATTACCTCTGCTGTTAGAAGATGTGCCCCTCAACCACAGAATTAATATGTATGTGGTTGATGCACGATGGTGCTCCTGCGCATTACGGAGTCTTGGTCAGAAATTATCTAAACGAAAATTACAATGGCAGGTGGATAGGGCGAGAAGATCCAATTGCATGGCCCCCTAGATCTCCCGACCTCACTCCACTCGATTTTTGCATTTGGGGGTATTTAAAGATATTAGTTTATTCAAGTCCTGTGAATAATTTAGATGAGTTGCGAGAACGAATTGAACATGCCTGCCAGACTGTTCGTATAAATCCGGGACTCTTTGAGAGAGTGCGGCGTTCACTTTTACGGAGATGTGAAATGTGTATACAAATGGAAGGAGGACATTTTGAACATCTTCTTTAAGAATCATTAATTTGTAATAATTAAAATGTATTTATACTGATATTTGAGTGTAAATTATTTTAATTTAAAAAACAGGCTGTAATTAGGAAACGGCTGATTTTTGGACTTATGTTTATTTTGACTTTTTTGTTTGTACTGATGAGATCTATAAGTGGGCCAAATATTCGAACGTATTTTTAAACACCCTGTAGATAAATTAACTTAAATCGACCTATTTTGAGCCAAGGAATCTGTGGTCTTACGTTGTACACGCATTTCGGCGACACCCTGTATAATGGTTATGTAGGGCTCTCCAAATTTTGATTTTGTCGGCGATCTCATCATTTAAAATAATGAGAAAGGAGCCTAGAATGGAACCTCCTGGGTAGTTTGAGAATCGAATGTTTTATTCTTTGTGGAAGACCATTTATTTTGTTTTTATTCTATTAAAACTTACTTATAAAAAAATCGCTAACCCCTTTTTTTGTTTCATATGGACAAAATGTTTTGCTAGAAGAAAGAGTCGTTTACAAATTAAGGAAGAATCAAGTATAGTATCGTCTGGACTGGTCTTGATAGTTCAAAACCATCTAACTTCTCTAAGAAAGAATTTGGAATGAAGATATGCATGGAATCAATTTAAAATTAGTTCTAGAAAATATGTTTGGTGTTTGATGTTTTTTTTATTTTATTAATTTTATTTTCTTAACTTTCAACTCTTTATAGCATAAATATGTTTAATATAATATTATTTGTTATTACAAATCATTTTATTGCAATGAAACATGTTGTAAAATTTATATAAATTAAAAGTGAAATAAATATTTTAAATTATTTGTGATTTTTTTTAGTAATTTTGGTATTTTCTTTCATTCTTATGTTTATGTTATATTTTTTCACTGTAGTGATAAAATTTTGTTCACTACAGTGAATAAGTATAATGTAAAAATAAAGATAAGTTATAAATACAGATTTGTTTACATTTTCAAATCCGCCATTTTCGCGCGCACCTATTCCGCTCGAAAGTGGGGATAGCCCAATCACCCGTTTTATAACGTTGACCTTCCACTTCTCATTATATTTGTTCTGTGAGTATTCTTTTGCCTGTCGTAGTATGTTGGTCGTATGACGATCATATTATGCTTAGGTGTTTTCATAGAGCTCCATATAACTTTGGTTGCAAACCTTCTGCCCTGTTATTTATTTTTAGTTTTATTCTTTAAAATTTAGATTCATTTATTAGTTGGTTTCATTAATTCATTTCTTATAGTCAGGTAGTTTCTTATTGTTAGTTTAGTTGTTTGTTATTCCCACAAGTTGGAAAAACTTGTGGTAAACAACTTTACAGCTACGGCAACATCCAGAGTGTGCGAATTGCATTTTGAGGACAAATGTAAGGGAAGACGTCAAAGTCGCCTGGCGTTAACTAAAGATGCTATTCTTACATTATTAGTGGGCAAAATTACCATTGAAAAAGAAAAGTTGACATGTAAAGTTATAGTAAAAAATGTTTTAAATAAATTAAATTTACTTGGTTTTAAAAATCACATTTCCAATCAATTAATTTGTTTTTACAAGGTAGATTTCCAAAAATTTGCTACCATTTCTTCTTTAAAAATTTTTGAAAATTCAACTTTTGAGTTATAGTATAGTTATAGTTGAGTTATATTAATAATAAAAAGATTAACATTAGAAAATTAGGTTTCAGTGAAATAAAATCATTTGATAATATCCAAAAATTATTAAACGGTTTTGACGAATATAAACCAGACTACTAGTAACGAGGCAGTTAATGAAGCCTGTTCCCTCTTATCAGAGCTCAGCAATCCGGACATCAAAAGACAGACCGATCTTTTAAAAAACCAAGTTGAGACACAATTATTGAGGCAGCTTGCCTATTTCTTTATTTTCCAGGGGCTTACAATTATATCAGGGATCAAAATTTTATCAGTCTTCCTCATGTTACCACATTAAGAAAAATATTACGCAATGTGAACAGCGTAAAATTTGGTATAACATCCGAAAATAATACATACTTATGTAAAAAACGAAAATTACTTAAGGACGAAGAAAAGTATGTTAGTATTTTTGTGGATGAAATTTATGTCAAATCTGCAGCAGTATATCGTTCCAGTCCTGGTACTGTTACAGGCTTTAGCAATAATAATTCCAAAGAGTTGGCTAAAACAATTTTAACTTTTATGGTATCTCCAATTTTATCCAAAAATAAAGACGTTGTGGCTATGTATCCTGTCAGCAAATTAGATTCAGGCTTTCTTTTAGAGTGTACAAAGAAAGTTATCGCTCTAGTGTCATCTTAAGTATATCATCCCATCTCTATAATATGTGACAATAACAGAGTAAACTAAAAAATGTTAAAAGACTTGTGCGGTGGAAATATTAAAAGTTACATTTGTAACCCTTCTCTAGAAAACAATAAAATTTTTATTCTTATTGATACCGTCCACACATTAAAAAAACATTAATAATAATTGGTTAAATAAAAAAGTTTTTATTTTTCCAAATCCATCGGATGAAGGTACGCTGCTTACAGCCCGCATTGACCACTTGGAAACAGTATACAAAAGAGAGCAATCTTTATTGGTAAAATTAGCACCAAAATTAACACTGAAGTCTCTACATCCATCTTCTTTAGAGAGACAAAATGTTAAAGTTGCTCTTGCTAATTTTGACGAAAATAACATAATAGCACTGGAACATTACTTTCAACATGAAACAGCTGACGTCAAAGGAACAATAACATTTTTAAAGTTAATTGTTAAATGGTGGACAATAATTAATTGTTCTGCACCTTATAAATACATCCATAAAAATGACAAAGACTGCGAACCAATTAGAAATATTGATTGTGATCAAATAATATTCCTTCAAAAATTTCTAAACTTTTTGGACAAGTGGGACAAAATCAACACCAAAAATAAGCTAAGCACTGATAGGTTTAATGCTCGAAAAAATAGTACATCTAGTTTAATAGAACTTTCCAAATATTTATTAAGTGACTTGCATTTAAAGTATGTGTTTCTGGGTAAATTTCAGACTGATAACCTAGAACATCGTTTTGGGAGGTATCGTTGGTTATCTGGTTGCAATTATTTTATTACGGCTGAAAATATTCTCAATTCCGAGGGGAAAATTAAGAAAATAAGCCTTCTAAAACTATATTCACAAGGACATGGTGAAATTAGTCTTTCTGATTTTTCAAAAGAAAATTATGAATGCGACTATAATTATATAACATCTCATCTAAACGAATTTAATAAAAAATGTTCGGAAGTACTTATATCGCCTGAAGAGATTTCAGTTTTAACATATATTACTGGATACATGTGTTTTAAATTGTTTCCAAAAATCCCCTTTGATCACTGTAGGAGTATGCTTATAACTGCTGATCGTAGTTTAGATCAAGTTGAAATCGAAGATATTTATATATACATTGATAAGACAACCAGAAGACAATTAAAATATCTCTCATTCGATTTGCTCATGTTTACGATAATTTTTTATTGCTTATTTAAGACTATCATTTCTTCTAAATTTGAAGAATATTTCAAAAAGGTATCCAACCAGAAATCTCTATTGAAAACCGTTTTTCAGTAACAATTAGAAGAGAATGATTGTTACGGTTTTTTCATATGCAATTGTGAAAGCATTTTATGGTATTTAATTGAAACGTACGTTTCTTCCTACTTATGTAATATATTTTTAAATAATCATGTCAAAACTGTTAATGCTAGAGCAGCTTCTAGTAAAAGTGTGAGGAAGTTACAAAAATTTAAGTCGCCATAATTATTATTTTAGTTTAATTGTTCATTTTCTGATTTTGACATGTTTTAAATATTTGCCCACCAGTGTTTCGTGTTGCGCTCGGTGGCGGCGCGGTGATATATCCCCTACCGATCGACTCCTACATCTCAGAGTACTCCCCCACTCGATGGCTCGGGCCTGTATATCTAAAGTCTGTTCAAATCCAAGGCGAACCAAAACAAAAAGCGTTAAATGCGTGATCAGTCCTTTGCAGGTGGACAGTACGATTCTTATTGGCCGATTCTGGTTGTATGACTCGAGTCGAATGAAATAGCGACATTTTCGCCAGGGACGCATTCTGCTCATCACGGTCGTTAATAGTGTGAAAATATAGCGTGCAATGTTCATCATTTAGTTATTGTTGTTATTGTAGTTGTCTGTTATTGTTGCTCATCATTTAGTTATTTTTTAGTCACTGTTATTGTTTTGGTTATTTATTGTTATTGTTATAACTATTCAGTTAAAAGTGATGTCTAGCACGGACGAAGCTGAACATTTTGAGGGTTTGAGTCCACCTAAAAAGCGCTCTAAAAAGAACCATTTAAATGTGGACATGAAAGAAGTTATTTTAAATGCTTTTAAGAGTGAGTCAAGAGAAAACCAAGAAATAAGTGTAAATGAGATTGTACTCAAAGTTGCGGAAAAGGTTGGACTAAGCCGTACTTCTGTCTTTAAGGTTGTTAGGGAATATAAAGCAAATGGCAGTTTTTCTCAACCACAAACAAATCAAAATCGCACACGTACAGTCAACAAACTAGATGAAGCTGATAAGTACGCGATAAGAAGAAAAGTTCATGAATTCTTCTTCCGTAACGAACTACCCTCAATTGACAAAGTTTTAAAAGAAGTTAATGATGATGAGTTGTTGCCAAATTTTAAACGTACTACGTTTTATAAAGTTTTGAAATGTTTAAATTTTAAATGGCAAAAGCGAGGACGGAATAGCTTGTTGATGGACAGGGAAGACATTATAATGTGGAGAAGAGATTATCTTACCACAATTAAAGAATATAGGAGAGAAAACATACCCATATACTACCTTGATGAAACATGGGTTAACGCAGGGCACACAACATCTTATGTATGGGTTGATGAAACCGTGACATCGTCAAGTCAAGCCTTTTTTGATAGCTTATCCCTCGGATTAAAAAATCCTTCAGGTATGTAACTCATTTCTTTAAATATAAAATTGGTTGTCACACCATAAAATATATTTTTTCGGGAAAGGAAAACGGCTAATTGTTTGCCAAATTGGAAATGAAAGAGGATTTGTTGAGGGTGGTTTATGGTGCTTTGAATCGAAAAAAACGAGCGATTACCACGAAGAAATGAATGGGGGATCATTTGAAAAGTGGTTTGCAAATATTTTATCCAGTTTGGAAGAAAACTCCGTCATTGTACTCGATAATGCACCATACCACTCTCGGCGAATTGAAAAAATACCAACAAGTGGTTCGAAAAAAGGGGATGTCCAAAATTGGTTGCGCTCCAAAAACATTCCATTTGATGATTCTTCGCTTAAACTACAACTTTTGGCAATAGTTAAACACCATAAGGCGAAATACCAAAAACATATTATTGATGAAATGGCCGCGAGTCAAAATAAGACCGTTCTTCGCTTACCGCCATATCATTGCGAACTTAATCCGATTGAGTTGATATGGGCTGATGCTAAAAATTTTATAGCTCAACGCAGTAGAAGCTTCAAATTTGCAGATGTAAAAACCCTTTTCAATGAAGCCTTGCAAAACATAACTGCTGAAAAATGGACAAAATGCGTTCAGCACGTAATCGAAAAAGTCGAACTTAAAATGTGGGAGTTGGATAACATAAATGAAGTTCAAATCGAGCCAATAATTATTAATATGGCTGATGATGATACTGACGACAATGAAGAATCATATTCATCATAGTTATGGCTTTTAAAAATATACATATATTGATCAATATATTTAGCTTTTAATACGGCCCTTTTCAATGTTTTTGTATTTTCACGTGATCAGCGCGTGAGCAGCGCATGGTTGTGTTTACATTTAGTTCGTCTTGGTTTTGAATAGACTTTAGTCGGCATTGGCGACACCCATAGTGCTGATATTAAAACCAGATTGCACGGTGCGCATTTGCGGAGACTATATTCTAGTTGTCAAATTTGCCCTTTCCCGAATTAATTATCTGTTTACCAAATTGAAGGGGGCAAAAAGTTTTCAAAACAAGACTTAAGTCATTCTTATCAACAATTATCACTAACGGAAGAATCAAAAAATTAACTACCATTGCAACGCAAAAGGGATTGTTTATGTATAATCGTTTACCATACGGTATTAGTTCCGCGCCTGCAGTTTCAACAAATAATAGATCAAACTTTAGCAAATTATGAAGGTGTTTGTGCATTTTTAGATTACATATTAATAACAGGTAGAACGGACGATGAACACCTCGCAAATTTAAAGAAAGTTCTGAATGTTTTACAAATGAATGTAATTGTAGCATAATTGTATTGAAATTCTCGAAAAAAAAGTTAACATCCTATTTAGTGTTGCAATTTGTATTTATTAATATCCAATAACTCGGATATTGTCATTTATGTTCAGAAATAAGTGGAAAGATGAAAGGCTTTAATAGGAGTTACGCTAATCATTTATTTTACTAGCATCGCGAGGTGTGTGTGAACTGTGGAGTCGCTGAAGATGCGAGGTTTCTTTTTATGTGCTTATTAAAAATATTATTTTATTATTGAAATTGTTTTCTTGTTAACCACCGCTGAATAAGATTGTCGAGAATAAAGTAGTGTTAGCAGTTATACTGCGGAATGTCTTTGAATTGTTCTCTAAACCCTTGTGTGGTTTTTAAGCAGTGTATGGTGAAATTGAACAAAAACAAACAGGCTACAAGCAAAATTTGTTTTTATTTAATTTTATCAAGCGTGGCTTTGCAACAAATAGAAGTAACATTTTATTTTAAAGGTTTTAAAAATTCCCGCGTTTGCTCATTAGCGCCAAGTGCGGTGCGGGTTGAACTAAAAATAGTATCAAGACCAGTAGTCGCCAACCTCTTCAATGTGTTGAGCTACTTTGTTAATTTTGGAATAAACAGTGAGCTACCCACACGGAAGCCACGTAACGCAACGTAAATGAAATAATCCACAGTTAATTTATCATTATATGTACTTATTTTACTATTTAACATTAACTGGTAATACATAATACATAGGTACTAATAATAAACTAATAACAAAATAACTAATGGCGAATTCGATTGGTTGCACTAGTGCGCACCAGTGCATAACAGCGTGTTCTATTGGTTGTTTCGTTGTGTTCTATTACATTTTATTATTGTAGTTTATAAAACATTTTAAACATCATCAAGCCTTGAACACACTTAGAAGTGATGTTTTGATTACGTTTGATTTCATCGCGTTCTGTTGAATTTGTCCTTTTTTTGCACTAAGCTAGTGTGACATATGTCACATTTTGCACTCAACGAGTGCGCACCAGTGCACACGAGTTCTGCCAATCGAATACGCCATAATATTACTAGTACGTACTTGTTCATAGCTACATTCCTACCTACCAAACGAAGGTGTTTGAAAAATAAACACAAACTTTTATCCAGCCACAACGGCATGTCACGCAAGATTTAAAAATAGTTAATAATAACAACAAAAATGTAACGCACTATCGTGAACATAAACATTGAGAAATAAAAAAGCACGTTCAATGAGAAGGCTGTCACTTAGACTCATCGATAATTTTTTTTAATGTTTGCAGTATAATTTGATACAGCCATTCGAATACAATTATCCAAATGTTCATCTGTAAGTCGATTGCGATACTTGTTCTTAATAAACTTCATATTGGAAAAAGAAGATTCACACAAATAGGTTGAACTGAGTAATGCTTTCACTTTCAAGGCAACACGACATAGAATTGAATATTTTTCTTTACTTACAATAGGCCAGATACATTTGGTAGTTGAGACTAGCGATTTTAAGGCTAAATCATTTTGAAACTCAATTACTTCCATTTCTGTTGTAGTGGGTCATAAAGGGTGAAACAACAAACTGCGCTACTAAAGCCATTTCGTTGAAATCCTTAAAACGATTTTTGAAGTTATCCTTCAGGGTAGAAACTATTTCTAGATGATATTTGCTGTCATAGGGTTCTAATGCATGTTGAGATATCTTTTCTGAAAGAATAGGAAAATGCTTGGCATCGCTGTTAATTAGGTTTTGCTCCCAAAACCCCAGCTTTTTGATAAATGCTTTTATATCAGAAATCATTTCCGTTAGTTCTTTATCTCTCCCCTGAAGCTGCAAACTAAGTTCGTTTAATTTCTCTGTAATGTCCACGAGAAAACCAAAATCTCTAAGCCAGATTGAATTTTCTAGTTCCGGAGTCGGTTCATTGCGTTGTTTAAAAAATTGAACTATGCCAGATAGAACATCATTAAAACGTCTCAGCACTCGTCCTCTACTTAACCATTGGACTTCAGAGTAAAGGAGTAAGTCCCCGCATTGACACTTAACTTCATCGACCAAGGTTTTGAATAATCTTCTTTGTAACGCTTGAGCTCTAATCTTGTTCATAAGTTTTACCACCAGTTTCATAACGTTGTTTAGTTTCAAGAAATTTCCACATAATGCTTACTAATGGATAATGCAGTGGTAACAGAAAAATTGCGGAAAACTTTCATCTTTACGACATAACGCCACCAGACCCTTATCACAACCCACCATCGCTGGAGCGCCATCGGTTGTCAAGCCTACCATTTTTGATATTGCAATTTTCTCGGAAAAAATATTTTTAAAATGAGAAAACAACTTTTGTCCAGTAGTGTGTCCTTTCAGTGGAATAAACTTCAAAAGATCTTCTTTAATCGTAAAATGACTAAAAACCATCCTGACGAACAGGGCCATCTGGGCAGTGTCAACCACATCTGTTGATTCATTCAGTTGAAGCGAAAAATAAACACAGTTATTTAAGTCAGTTCTTAACTGTAAAAAAAAATATCATTGCTCATTACTTCTACACGTCTCATCACTGTATTAGCGGAAAGTTGCATAGATTTTATAGCTGAAACTATTTCGTCTTTATTTCTAAAGTTGGCAAATAACGAATCAACAGCTTCTAAACACGCCTGTTTTATCATTTCTCCGCCTTCATAAGGTTTCTTTTTTTGTGCAATTATCTGGGACACACGGTACGATGCTTCAGTTGCAGCCTTATTTTTGTCGACTGTTCTTAAAACTATTGATTGTTCTCCAATGAACTGCTTTTTTAACTGTTCCAGTTTCTCCTTTCTGTCGGCAGAATGCAGTGGGAATGATTTTTCAAAATTAGAATGTACAGTTTTATGAAGTCTCTCAATATTTCCTTTTATAGCAAGGGAGACCGAAGTATTACATAACAAACACACATTTTTACCTTTAACTTCTGTAAAAAAATATTGTTCTTCCCATTCCGAATTAAAGCGGTATGTCTTTACCTTCTTACTACTGCTTGCCATAATATTATTTTTTGTTGTTCTCTACTAACCCAACCGCTGGACGTTGCTTGTATTTTCAGTTTTAAACTAAGCGCAATGTCGCCGCGCCGTGCGTATTTATCCCATTCAAGGCAATCCAGATGGCTCTCGAACAATAACGCGCTGGTCCGGCTGGTCGGTTCTAGCCGATTCCTTGATTGCATCAGCGACACATCGCTCACCGCAACGTTGCCGCTGTTTATGTTTAATATTATGACAGTTAGATCTTTTTGTGGAATTTTGAAGCTTCTCTGATTTTTGCAGTTTGTATTTTTAAAATTAAGATCGTTGTGAGAGCTACCAGAATTGGCTCCGCGAGGTACCGGTAGCTCGCGATCGGCAGGTTGGCAACCACTGGTCAAAACTTAAAGTCGGGAGTCAGCCATCTTTATTAGTATATTATATTTAATCTGTGGTTAACTGGTACTTTATTATCAGTATTGGAGATATAATGCATAGTATGACAAGAGAAGGTCGTGATCTACACTACACGGGTTAAGATAGTTTGGTTGATATCGACAAATCTGAAGAGTAACCAGCTAAATGATAGTTTGACATGCTTTACGTTAGCAGTATCTAAAATCTGGTATACCAAAATTATGGACGTAATAACTTTATTATGTTTGAGTTTTTTACTGACTTTTAAAGTTCTGCAACAGTTATGAAATATTCCATATGGGTAGTTCCATATAATACGCGCGCATTGTTTACAACAACAGTGTCTTATTTTATTTATGCTTTGGAATTTTAGTCGCTACTGTTGTTAATCTTATGAATAAAAATAACAGGATTTGATACTGACCGTTAAGTAGCGTAATATAGTTAGTTAAGGCAAAAACTTTAAATCGGTTTTTCTCGAAACTTTGTTTTTTGCAGTATGTCACCCTTGTCGCAAACGAGAGATAACACAACTTTTTCAGATAATTCGACAGCGTTGTAGATATGTACATGCATAACAGAATTTAAAAATTATTTCTTATTTCATTTAAATTTCCATATTAAAAATTTTCGAAATTCATTGTGTGCGTCTCTAAACTTTCATATATCAGAACAATTTAACATCGCCTTATTGCAGAAAAACATAGTGCCAGTATCACCATAGCAACGTTGAAATTTAAATACATACAATGACTGTAAAGTATTACAAGAATTTTTGTGAACCATTCAATAACCGCAAGAAATGCACACAACAAACTATACATATTTACTAACAAAACAATATAACTAATTAATTTAGACCATGGCCAACCATAGTTTGTATTTAAAAAATGAAGTTTGGTATTAAACAGCAAAAATGAAGCATGCAACAAATTTTCTCGTTACATCGTTGTATGCGCCGTAAAAAGTTGCCCATATAGTGCTTTAATTAAAACACCATCTTTGATAATAAGTGTGATAGTCGCGTTTCTCGTGTCGTTTCGAAAACAAAAGAAGGTAGCGGTATAGAATTTTCCGCAATTTCGTGAAAATCGAATCTCTGTTACTTTCGAAGATAACCTATGATGACATCGGATTTAGGATACCTGTATAATACCAAGTTAAACCTATTAAATAGGTATTTTTATTTAATTACGAAAAAATTATAAATCAATATCGATAACTAATGACAAACGTTTATGTGTTATCTGCGATCTACAACTCATCCAATTTTAAAAATGGTTAATTTAATTATAAAAGTATCTTTGAGATTGCAAGCATCCAATCACATTACTTTTATTCAGTTTGCTTGTCAGAGTTAAGGCGCGGTTACACAGCGCTTGGTTCGCCGAACCACGAAACTATAAGCCAGTTCGAGATAGTTTGCGTTTTAAAGAACCAGTAGTAACAACACGGTGCGCGGTTCGTCAGACTTTTAACGTGATTTGGTTCGTCCTAATGGTTCGTCCGTGGTTTGTCGAAAGTCTGTCAGTTCTGAATTGGAATCATGGATGACAGGAGGAAAATTATTGTGACTGCGTTATTGTGCGTTACTAACGCAGGATTCATACTGCAGAAGTGACTGAAGCGTCGTAAAAAGAGATGGTGAATGGCATCTCACATGAAAAATAGGGAAACGTAAGTAAAGTTAGTTTTAGAACTATCCACGAAATTAAAATATACGTACAGAGGTGGACATAAAATGTTGGGAAATCGGAAGTTGGATAATGTCGAAAATTACCAAATGTACCAGTCATGTTAAATGTTATAAGTGATAGCTTTAAAACTTTGACAGATAAAATGGCATTATTAACTGAGAACTATAAACTGAGAACTCCTTCTTTTAATTCTTTTATAGAAACGGCACATTTGTTTTCTAATCTAGCCCATGCCGCATGCACAATATTGCGGTCATGATGGCCCATGTCTTTGGGGTTCCATAATTCCGGGGCTTGTTGCAGGTCTTCAATAAATTCAAATGTCCTTTCTGTGGACCATGCCATATTAACCCGAAGGAATTGAATGATGTACCTACGTTGTTTAACCTACAAAATTTGCAACGAAGTTCCTCTATGACGTCGAGGCAACACGAGCCAACACAAACCATCACGAACCTTGCCCGAGCTCTCCTTTGATCTTTCCAAGTTTACTGACACTCAATGGGAAGCAGCGAACCGTGCACCACGAACCACGGAACAATGCAAACCGGCTATGTCAGACGGCTTGTGGTTCGTGGTTCGCCCAGACAGGTTCGGCGAACCACGCGCCGTGTAACCGCGCCTTTATATTTCTTATTTCTCTTCTAAATAGAGATCATAACCACGTAAATCGACCTTTAATTAACTCTATTCACAGAGTGTGCAATACCAAATGAAAAGTGTTAAATACGTGTTTTTGTTTAATTATCAAAAGGAATTATAAATTGACATCTATAATTAATGATAAACGTTTTCTCCTTCTTGGTTCCTTCATTTTCTATTATGTTGTGGACTGTCTGCGATCTACAACTCACTCAACTTTAAGAGTTATTTGTTCAAATATACAACTATCTTTAAGAGCGAATAGTTATATATCATAGTTTCCATGTAGTCTGCTTGATACAACAAAGGTTTGTAGAGAAATGCTTATAAGCTTATCCAACTTGAACGATTTCGAGTTTTAGGGGAAAGGGGCGAACGTGACGACACGGAGGTCTGAAAATGATGTTACCTATGAAAATTAAAGATAATGCTAAATTTATGAGGAAAGTGTTTTTTTTTTAATTAGTAATAAGCAATAAATAAAATGAAGAGTCAATACTTTTGGATCTCTGCGACGTTACACATTCGAGTATTTGAGTATGCGAGGAGAAATTTCGCTTGCACTATAGGAAACATAGGAAATTGGACAACCTTATAACAACCACTCTATAGACCTTGGCCACAACTATATTTTCTCTCTTCGAAATGGAAACCATAACCGCGAAAGCCATTCTTTAATTAACTCGACTCACAGAAAAATACTGTACTAAGTGAAAAGAGTTAAAAATATATTTTTACCCAAATAGAAAAAAATTATAAATGGACATCTATGACCAACAATAAACCTTTTCATATTCTTGGTCTCCTCTGTTTTATAAAGTTGTAGATTGACAGTGATCTACTACTCACGTAAACTTTTAATTCACTTAAAAAGTTTAAATACCGACGTCTTTGGTTTGTGACTGACTGTGGAATACAATTTAAAAATAGTTGGTGGTATAGATTGGTAAAAATTTGTTATTACATTTAAAGATCACAACAATTATACAGTGTGTCCCCGGATAGGTGAAACGACTCTTATAAAACGTAAAAAATTTTCGATGTTAATTTTCATTTTTTTGGGTTTAGCCCTGCTTGGTTAAAGACTAATTTGTAACATATTTTCACTTAAAAAGAAATAAGTGAATCTGGGCAGTGAATAAAAAACTCTTTCTGCAGCAGGTAAAGTACCTTTTCTGTTCATCGTAGATCAAACTGTTATTAAGATATTTTGTTCAGGATGAAACGTTATGTCCATATGCAAATTTTTGGAATGATCGGCCTACTTTGATAAAGCGCATTGTTATTTTCGTTAGCAGCAGATTACGATTTTTTTTTGTTGAGCTTCATACGTTTTTGGGAGAAATAAGGGAAACGCTCTTAAACTAGCTTTAGAAAAACCTTATTTATTCCCTTATTTCTTCCGATAAGGTATGATACTCGACAAAAAAGTCATAATCTGCCACTAACGCAAACAACAACGCGTTTTATCAAAATAGACCGATCGTTCCAAAAATTTGCATATGGACATAACGTTTCATCCTAAACCCCAAAAGATGAAAGTTAACATCGAAAATTTTTTACGTTTTATAACAGTCGTTTCACCTATCCGGGGACACACTGTATATCACCAAATTGTTCTAAATATTAATTTATATACTACTTCTAAATAACAGTCCATTATGAATGATGCCATTTCTTACTACATTTTCTTTCTGTAAAGTTGTAGCCTAACTATGGCATGCAGTCTTGGAGTGTTAACAATAGTTAGTAGAATACATAAAATTAATTTTAAGGTATCCAAAAATATAAATCACAAAATTTCAATAGTGTGCGCTTATCACACGATTATTTTCTGCGGTCATTTTCTAAACAATACTCTAGTGGAGACATTGTTCTTTCTTGAATCTTTGTCTTTCTGTACAGATGTGGTTCAATTGTGATATGCAATTTTGACTTCCAGTTAAAAAGTTGATACCTATCCTTAACAGTTTTAATATCTGTGTAATTTTAAATCTACAAACATTTATGACAGCTAACTAAGAACTTCCTCAAAATTTAATTGTTTTTGGTAAATCGCACAAATTTTATTTAAAAAGATTAAAAAAATGATTCTTACCTTAAATTAAAGGGAGAAGGTTGTACTTCGAATTAAAAATCAAATTTGTTCTAAGTAGCACAAAAAAGGTTAAAAAATTACCTATTCAGAAACAAAATTTTGAGAGTTGACTAAACTAACTTTCCAAACGTATTTATCATCTTTCAAAAAGTGTGCAGTTTATTTTTAGAGATTAAGAAATGATTTTTACGTTAAATTAAAAACTTTATTTCCTATAATAAATATCAAATTTAGTCTGTAACTTAAGGAATGGTCAGAAAACTTGATGAATTTTTATTTGTTCCCGTTTATTTTTGAGTTTCATTGTCAAAAATGCATATAATGGGGAAAAAATATTTAACTCACTGAGTTGATTTCCTGTGATATGCCCAAGTTTTAACCATCTTCTATACACCACCACAGCACTTGTGAAAACAAATAAACCTCGAGCTTAAACTTGGAGTGCAGGTAACAACCTTCCCGATTGAAAGTTGAGAAAAATATGAAAGATTTTAAACTTTTCCAGGGCATCTGTTTGGAGACCTGCGACCAATATCACTTCTACATACGTTACCTTGGCGGGGGAGCCACCAATCCTGTTGTTTCTGAAGAATAAAGGGGAATGTGCAAAAAAATAAGGGCGGTTTTCCCACCGTAGGAAAATGGATCACGCTATCTCTTTTCATTGTGTTTCAATGCAGTAAGTGCAAATGAGAGACACAGAAGCAGTAGTGAAGCGAACGTAACTTGCGCCTTAATAGATTGTCGTAATAATAATACAATAATACAAATAAGTAATATACTAAATACGCATTTTTCTTGCCTAAAACTTAATAACCAGAACTTAATTACCGACACATATTGCCCGTAATTTACTGTTTTTCAATATAACCCCAAAGTAGAGCGTAAATGAGTAAAATAGATATACAGGTGTCCCACATTTTAATACGCAAACTTCACCAGGACATAGTTCTCATAAAAATAATACAAAAGTTTTATATAAACATGGGGTCGCAACTCTTTTGTTTTCGAGATATGGCCATTCAAAGTTGGAAGAAAAATTTACATTTTCATTTTTATTTCAGCTATTTATAAACACAGAAATGTGAATTTTTACAATAATGTACAACAGCCTAGTATGTTATTTCCAAGCTTTAATTGACCCACCCCGGCGTACCTGAAAGGGTTGAAATTCTCGATCACCGCTACATTTTCCAATAGAACTTTTTAACTCGGTAAAATTTTAACATGAAAAAATATCCCTTAGAAAGCTCATTCCTTAGCGAGGCTTTTTTGTCTCTTACATTTGTTGCATGAAACTGATAGTTTTCGAGAGAAAAAATACAACCTTGATGTTACACGTTCAATTTCTCGCCTACAAGTTTCACACATTTTTGCTTAGAAATATGACAGTATTTAAATACAGTAGAACCTCGATAAGCTGAACTCAATTAATCCGAACATCGACACGCATGTTACGAAGAGAAAGTTTCTGTATGCGCGAATCTTTTTTCTTGAATTAAGTACATAACAATATTTAATCCGAATTTAATAAATTGATAATCCGAATCATTTTTGGTCCCTTAGTCTATATTATGCCTATTCTGCTGTATGTTTTACCTTAATCGAACGATATGAAGAGGAAATAATGCTCCTGTAAAATAGCCATCAAAATTACTAGACTTTACGTTTCTAGAAAAATATGACTTCATTTGTTCTTGTGACTTTGTTTATAAGGTCACTTTTTAAATATTTATTTGTATTTGTAGGGATGTCCGGTTTGGTGCATTTCACCCTACTGTGCGACGCATCGAGAAAACCAAGATTTTGACATTATGCGATTACCTGATGTTATCGGTACATTTAGACTGCATTCAGTAATCACTAAACTCCAGAACATCTGGTACTACAGCGAGTGTTTTTGATACATTTTCTGTACTGCTTAATATACGTGGATTTGAAGCTCTAGATGCTTTTGTGTATATTTATTATCTTCAAAGTTTTGCGTTTGTTGTGATGTGGTGTCGTATAACAACTTAACAGAACTAAAATCTGAACGTAATTCGGAATTTAGCAGGTTTTTAACTTTTCCGGTACTAGAGTTTTTTTTTAAGTTTTAGATGCGAAAGATTGTGATATTTGTGTATGCAGGTAAATATTGTTAAAGATTGTACAAGCTTCACTTTGAGAGTACGTTTCTCCGAACCAGTAAATCATCATTATTTCTATTCCTTGTTGTTCCCTTAATGGCACAGCCAGCGTAGAGAATCATTTGATAGTAAGGGCAACATCAGTAAAGTAATGGTATAAGGTTGTCAACTCGTGTGGCGCCTTGTTTGAGGGGAGAGAGGCGGACGTGACGTCACGCTTGTCCGGCGAGATGAAATTTTTATCAATAATTCTTACAACAAAATATAATAAAAAGGAAATTTTAAACATTTTGAAAATAATGATAATTTACTGATAAAAAATGATTTCTATTGGGTGAATTTTTTGTTTTTCCTTTATAGTGAAAATTTTTCTTTTAAAATATTGACTTTTTTTAAAGTCTCATATTTTGTATTTAAAAAATTTATTCTAATAAACAGCCTTTGTTTAATATAAATTTTAATTATATGATGAAAATTCTCAGGAAAATGTGGAATAATCTTTTTATAAAATTTTTTACTGTTTTTTCTGTGGTTAACATTTTCCCCTAAATATTTTTTAAATTCCTCTTGCAAATTCCCAATCAGTACTTTAAAGGCAAGACGTGAAATAATAACGTGAAATTTACAAACAACTCGTATATCGCTGACGGCTAGGACAAGGATGACATCACATAATCGAGAACTTGGGTATGTGAGGGGAAATTTTGCTTGCAATATAGGGAAGGATAGGGAGTTGGACAACCTTATAAGCATTACTCTATTGACCTTGAGTAAAGGTACTCTGAATAGGTAAAAATTACTATCATTTATAGTATCACCTTGTAAATAGACTGTACGCAAGACGCCTACTCAGGAAGTTTAAATTCGCCAGTGATGCGCAAGCTTTTCCTATACCCTTAGGCCATCCGCACACGGGGCAACACCAAAGCAATAATATCGCGAGGTGATATTGACGATATTGCTGATATCGGTGACACGAGCAACAGAGATCCGCAAACGGGGCAATTTGTTAGTCAACTCGTAGCTTCCAAGCAGAGAGTGCTACTAAATATTAAGTATTAACAACGTTTGAAGACTAATTAAGCCATTTTTTAAAATTTTCTTAAATGGTGACTAAATGTTTAGTACATACAAAGTGGACATTAAAATACAATAAATATTTTGCAATTGAAATATACACTAAAAAATATTCCATTGAAAATAATAAATTATTTCCTACATTCAGTAGCAAGGATAGTCCTTATATACAAAACTTTAAAAAAGTACGAATGAAACTCTAAAAGGTTGTAAAGGACTAGGTCTAATGGTTCTAAGCAGTTGCGTGAAAACCCCTGTATAATTAATATATTTTAAAATTAGTATTTCTGTAAACAATATTATGCAAAAGTTAAAGTAGGGCGTTTTTTAGTGATCTTTAGGAGTGTTTTTTAGGATGCTAGATAATGAATAGTACCTGCCTTAGCCAAATAAGGAATACTCGGTTAAACTTTCAACCGAATTGGGATAGAAGGCAATTCAAATTATCAAAGAGTTCGGTTAACTGGGATTCGGGTTATCGATGCTCTACTGTATTCGTTCAAACGTATAATCGGACATCTTCTATTTGTTTGTCTGATTACTCATCGGCTTATTGTTAATCAAAGAACTACAAATTTCCATTTTGGCAAATTTTTCATTAAGCAGAGGAATTACATTATGTATAGTTATATAGTATGTATAGTTATGAGCTTATGTATAAGGTCTTTCCATAAAAACGTTCTACTATCAAATTTAAATGAAATAAGTTCTGTGTCAGAAACCCATTCATTTCTTTCTCTGTTGTAAAGAATATTTTATGACAATAAGTACTGAATTTAAAATCACTCAGATATCTCCCTTGATTTCAAAACATAACTTGTGTTCGAGAAGTCCAATTTTTGATGACTTTGTCGCGTAAAACTGTCGCAATCGGTCATATTTCTAATATTTTTTCATGGCATTCACTTATTTAGTATTACATGCCTCAATGTCAACAGGCGATATGAGCAACTTACGATCTTGGTGACTTCCGTGCAGGTTCTTAAGGTTGCGTAGATCGCGCATATCGCTTATATCTCCCATAGGTTGCTTTTAAATTGCAGGAAGCAACCGAGAAGCGATATCACATTGCCGTTGCGTTGCTTTCCGGTTGCTCCGTGTGCGGACGGCCTTAGCGTGATTGGTTGATTTAAATTCCAATTATCCATGTTTCCAACTATTGTGGTAGATCTATCCATTCCTTAACTTGAGTACTAATACAAAATATTTTCAGATTCATAAATTGACTAAGTATCTTATTAGCTTCTTTTCGGTGTTTCTGAGAATTTATAGGTTGATATCGGATAGAAATTTGCCTCCAAAAGGTAGTTAAGGGTTAAACATAATATAAACTACTAAAATTAAATGTACACAAATTCAGTTATACCGTTTGAGCATTTTACATTTGTATGCCTTATATTATTTTGTGAGAAATTGTTCGGCTAATTGAGTACTAATTACTGTAATATATGAAAGCTATAAGCAATCAACTCTGTCGTTTTCTGCTCCGGTTTAAACACCTCCACGTTGTTATTTTCTCCTCAATATCATTTTTAATCATTTTCTGTCCTAGTTTAGTAATTTTCCATTTTGCATTAACTTTTATTACATCCTGGGGTTTATCATAGTATTGCCACTTTTACATCCAATGGAAGCATGAATGTCTTAAAAGGCATTTTTGTTGGGTTGTTTTTCTTTACTCATCCTTACTTTTTTATTTACTTAAAATTAACAAGTATCATTTCAGGGTTTTTTTACAAAACCACAGTTTGGAATCTTGCAAAACCTTTTAAATTTCAAAGAGAGAATACAGAAATACGTGAAGATACCTAACTATAGAGTCTTCCACTAAAGGCGCTCTGCTTCTAAATGTAAATAAAATAAGTTCCGTGTAAGGTATCGACTCATTTTTTTTTTAGTTTGAAAGAACATTTTATGGTATTAAGTATGGATTTGCAAATCCTTCAAATGTCTCCCGTGGTTTTGCAAGGTGGAACCGTAATGAAGAGGTCCAATTTTTAATGACTTTTTCGCGTAAAACTGCTTAAAATTGCTGGATGGCATTCATTATGTTGACATTGACGACTTTGATTGTTTGGTGTGTGTTCGCATGAACTTGCCACTTAACATACCCTCTAAAGGAATGATTTAAAGAGATTAAATCGCATGACTTTGGTAGCTACTTCACGTCCTAATCGTCAAACAGTCGATTGAAAGGACTGTTGTGGCAAGTTGTAAAAACGGCATAATACGTAAAACCTTCTTTGACCGGGGCTCTTGAACATTATGTCCTTCCATAGTTATTTGCTAGAGACTGAAGGACAATTCACAACAAATTTTAATGTTATTACTTTAAATACATGGCTGCTATTGAAAGATCCTTTATTAGATTTGGAGTTATAATACATTATCAGTATTTCTATTTCTTATTGTTCCTTAATTACACAATAATTATTGTAAATGACAATTTCTTGACTTTTAATGATTTTAAAGCCTACCAAGGTAGGTCAACTGTCCGCAAAATGCTGAAATCGGTTGATTGAGTACTTAATCCATCCGGTTTTGTTAGACTGACGCTACAATTCAAGTTTTGAAAAATGAAAAATTTATAGAAAGACGTATGAAAGACGTTTCAATGAATATTTAAATTCTTGTTTACTATTACTATTTACATCGTTTGATTTTTTTCATAGAAAAAATAATATACATAGAAGGTCAACTCTCACTAGATCAGTGAAATCGGCTTGCGCGTTCATATGCCGACACACTAATTGCGCTAATATGATTTTTTCGAAAGCGCTCCCTACCGGAATACCCAAAACCACTTCTGAACCCGCGAAATTCGAAATAAAATTCTTTTTTTTTAAATTTATACTTTATTTCACTTATACACCAATAAGTGACTATAGCACACTTATTATTGTACGGAAAATAATAATGCCAAAAAACGGTTTTAAAATACGTTAAATATTTTTTAATTTTCATTTACGTAATTAATACAAGTATAGATAATAATTTTTGGTAAAGTTATTCCTTATTCCTTTAATAAGATAAGGCGGATACTTGGAATATTTTCGGTAGATGTCTGCCCAATCAGGTAATTAATTGCCTCTTGGTTGTTCCCTTCTCAATTATTTCTTTGAAAGTTTTGTAATTCACAAACTTTTTGGCAGTTCTTTGTTCTTGGAAGGGTGCATATTTGACAAAATTTGTTGTTTTTACCTGTCCATAGTCAACAGAATCTTAGAATAATTCGCCAATTGGTGTTTTATATAGTCGCCAAACCTAATCTTTATAAATTTTTTGATAACAAAAGTAACCAATAAATACTTACATAATGCAGAATGACAAAGCTTAGCGGAGTACTGGATTTGAGAAGATTGGGGGGTTTCAACTGAGCAGGACTGAATTGGTTCATAGTTAATTTCTTTAGACTTCATCAACTTTAACAAACGTTGTAATGCCGAGATTCAAAATTTTTAAGTTAGTTACCTTACCGATTACAGGATTAATTAGAAAAATATTAGATTTTATTCTACATTTTTCGGCATTTGTGTTAATTTTTTTTAATAAACAAGTAAATAGTAACGGTAAGCAGAAAATGACGTAGATTTATTTGAACAAATCAAACTGTCATGGAAACATCTTCTATAAATTTCTGTAACCTTTCAAAATTAGCACATCAGCGCCAGCAGTGTGTCGGCATATGTACTTTTTTTGATTTCACTTTTTCCCGCTGAGTTGAACTACCCCGATTTTTTTCTCTCTAACTTTTTATTGTTGAAAAGAATGTGAATGAACTTAACTTCTTTGGCCTCCTTGCGTTTACTAAACGTTCATAAATGAAAAAATATATTGGTAAGTAGCAATTATATCCAGTTAAATGTGGAATTCAAAAATTAATAAGGTCACGTCCGTTTTTCAAGTTTAGCGCCTGTCGCTGTGATGAGATGTCATTGGTGAATATACGGTAATGATGGTTTTGGAGGCTCCCGAAGACTGGGTTAAATCAATCGTGTTCAATATTGCGTCAAAGAATGTTTGGGTAAGGGTGATATACAACAATAATTGTATTAATTTCAGAAATGTTCTAGAAATTAATAAAATATTTTGTATAATTTAAAAATGTTTTCTTTTAGGTTAGTAACTAGTACAACTGATAACAGCAATCTAATGGGAGTTGACCTTCTATATTATATACCGTATTCGTTCCAATATAAGCCGCACCTGAATCTAAGCCGCGCCCTATTTCTGTGAATGATTAGTAAAAAAGTTGCTTACAATAATGTTGGTAAATAAGTAAATAATAATATTACGATAATTTTTTTTTTATTAGGTACAGTAGAACCCCGGTTAACCGAACTCGGGTCATCCGAAACCCGGGTTATCCGAAGGCGCCGAAAAGCCTCTATGATGACGTCAGTCACTAAACGTAAACAAACAAGTGCGATTCTGCTCTACAACAGTGCATTCAAGTGGTCGTTTCCTTTTGTGCTATGGCGACTAAAAGGAAGCGTGTTGTAATTACTATCGCTGATAAATTAGCCGCTATCCAAGAAGTTGAAAAGGGACGTTTATTAAAAACAGTTGCGGCTAATTATGGAGTTGGCATTTCCACTGTTTCGGAATGGGTGAAGTCCAAATCAAAATTTCAAGAACAAGCCGTGAAAAATCCTCGTAGAAAAATACTGAAAACATCTGACTTTGAAAAAGTAGGCGAAGCTCTCTATCTTTGGTTCATTCAACAACGAGAAAAGGGAACGCCATTGACCAGCCCAATACTCCAAAACAAGGCATATAACATAGACTGTCCCCAATGTGTATCGGAAAGTCAGAAAAACCTCGAGCCCTGAAAAATGTCGCTCGAGATGCCCTACCACTTTTTATAGAGCTCAAAAAAGTTCTTGGATGTCTTGTGCACTCTTTACCGAATGGTTTAACGATCAGTTTGTACCAAAAGTCGAAAAGTTTTTAACCGAAAGAGGTCTGCCTAAAAAAGCGATCTTATTAATTGACAATGCACCTACGCATTCTTCCGAATTAAAAAATGGCGATATTGTTGTACGTTTCCTTCCCCCAAATGTCACCAGCCTAAATCAGCCACTGGATCAGGGCGTAATAGTACTAGTAATACTTTTAAACGCCACTATCGTGGGCTGTTTTTGAGAGCGATTCTAGAAGATAGCATGCAAAACAGAAACATGAATGAAGCTCTGAAGGCAGTTAATATGAAACACGTTATTTATTGGTGTGCACAAGCCTGGGAAAAAAGTGAAAGCTGAAACTCTTCAAAGATGTTGGAGAAATTGTATGATGGGCTTGAAGAACATGACACAGAAAATTTCGAAAACTTGAGTGAAATGTTAAAAAGTATTCCTGGATGCGAAGACATCGACACGTGCGATGTAGATGAATGGGTTGTCGCGGACGATTCGCAAGAAGTCACTGACGAAGACATCGTAGAACAAGTATTGGAGTCAAATGTTGATACAATCGATGAGCCGGAAATAGATGACGTGGATGAGAGAGTGACAGCTGAAGATGGTTTTCGAGCATTAGAGGTAAATTAGGGTACATTTATGTTAAAGCTGCGATAAACGATGAAAGCGGTGAATTCTTACCGTTACTCTCGTTGATGATCATTTTCACTGGCTATAGTATGTTATGGGTATTATCTGGGTATTATCTGTTATTTCAGATTGCTCTAAGATTTGTTGAGCAATGCAGTGAGTCAACGCCAGCTGATGTTCTTCTCCTAAAAAGATGGCGAGATATTGCTGTTCGAAAACGTCTAGAGGGATTTAAGAAGCAAACCAAAATTACAGAGTTTTTTCAATAAGTTATTCATATCCTATTTGTAGTATGTATATGAATATCTTAATAGTTTGCTATAACGTGCAAGCAGTGTAATTTTAAGTTTAATAAAGAACATAATACAAGCCTACAAAGACATTATTGAATTCTAACCTTTTAAAACCTTTCAAAAATACATACTGTAACCACAATACAAACAACTATATATGTTCTACTATGATACCTAGACTAATAGATGATGATGGTTTAACCGAAAAATTTCATATCCGAAACGGCTTCCCCCCTTTAGTTCGGTTAACCGAGGTTCTACTGTATTTTATATTTTTGAATTAGGTTCGAATCTAAACCGCACCTCATTTTTGTGAACGATTATACAGCAAAAATAGTGCGGCTTGTATTCAAACGAATACGGTATTATTTTTTCTATGGCGCCTACTTTGATCCTAATTCGTTGATTAAACATTTACAAAAAATTCAATTTTTCTCGATTTTTTCCTTATAGAACTTTATGATACGATATGTCCATCGTGTAATATACAAAATGGTCTAGTGGTTAAATATTGACCCCTAACACGCTGAAATTAAATGCTTTACAATTATTTTAAGCGATCGTTAACACAAAAGAGAACAAAATAAATCAATACGATAATTAAATAGAAGAAAAAACCAATATTAAGTTGAAATTATGGGATTTTAGATAGTATACATCAAGGTCGGTAGATGGCAGTATGTTTTATATACCAGGTTGGTCCACTTGCGAGTTTTTAGGGAAGAGAGGTCGGGTGAAACCAACACCATCGAAATAAACAAGGCCTAGACAAGGTCAATAGAGTAATGCTTATAAGGTTGTCCAACTTCCTATCCTTCCTGTATTGCAAGTAAAATTTCCCCTCACATACCAAAGTTTTCAATTATGTGACGTCATCCTTGTGCTAGCCGTCCGCGATATACGCGTTGTTTGTAAATTTCACGTTATTATTTCACGTATTGCCTTTAAAGTACTGATTGGGAATTTGCAAGAGGAATTTAAAAAATATTTAGGGGAAAATGTTAACCACAGAAAAAAAAACAGTAACAAAATTGTATAAAAAAATTATTCCACATTTTCTGGATAATATTCATCTCATAATTAAAATTTATATTAAACAAAGGCTATTTATTAGAATAAATTTTTTAAATACAAAATATGAGGCTTTAAAAAAAGTTAATATTTTAAAAGAAAAATTTTCAGTATAAAGGAAAAACAAAAAATTCACCCAATAAAAATCATTTTTTATCAGTAAATTATCATTATTTTCAAAATGTGTCAAATTTTCTTTTTATTATATTTTGTTGTAAGAATTATTGATAAAAACTTCATCTGGCCGGACAAGCGTGACGTCACGCCCGCCTCTCTCGCTTCAAACACGGCGCCACTCACGGGATGAAACTTGGATACGGAACCCGGCAATGCCAGACTCAGAAACACAGATGCCACGTCAAATTATGTGGCAACACCGCGTTGTCACAGTGCGTCTGCGCGGAATAAGTAGTGGCGTAGTAGCGTCGTTTCCCGGCATTTTGGACGCGATGTAAGGTTAGTGGTTTACTGTTTTATCTTATTTTTACGGTAAGTTTCTAAATATTGTTTCTTATTGTTAGTAATTTGAAGTATACGCCTAACCATGTCCCAAGCCTAACCATGTCCTTACCTAAGAAAAAGCGTGTTTGTCGATTTCCATCTTGCAGAAACGCTTATATCTCAAAAGATCCTAATAACAAAAAATTCCATGCTTTCCCAAAAAATCCGGAAGGTTTAAACAGATGGAAGTCCGCGTGTAATTTGAATTCCGAATGTAAATTTAAATGTCTATTTGTTTGTGAGGATCATTTTTCCGATTCAGATTAAAACAACGACGAAAAAATCCGTTTAAAATATTATGCCACCCCAAAACCATATCCCCGAAATCATTCAACAGATTTGCAGGTTTCAGTACATATACCAAATTCTCAGCCTGATACCTTGTCCATTCATGATGCTGGATCTAGTGAAACCAGAGCAGAGGATCAAAATTTAAATTTATCTTTTTTATTAAATAATAATGATATTGAAGATGATGGTTCTTCAAAGGAACATTTAGATATCAGTTTTCGTGTTCACCGTAATGTGGTTAGTAAATTGTCAAAATTAAAAACTAAATTACGACATACAAATAATGATATTAAGTTGATTAAATGATTATATAATGAAGGTCGCTTTGAGTTTTAGATACCAACTTAAATTCCGTAACAAAAGAATTTATTAATTCCCAGTTACGGAATTGTAGTCGATTGCCATCAGGTAAATGATGGACTTGGAATGATAAAGCTTTTGCTTTAACGATTTATAAACGAAGCCCTCGATTATATAAATATTTGCAGATTCATTTTGCAATGCCCTCTGTGAGAACTTTGAAAGGTTTATTGTCGGAAATATCTTTTCATGTTGGAATTAATAAAACGGTTTTAGATTATTTAAAACATCAAGTGGATGAGATGAATGATTTAGATGAATATTGTTTTTGTTTCATGTGAACACAACGTTTTGCAAGAAGAAAAAGTCGTTTACAAATTAAGGAAGAATCAAGTATAGTATCGTCTGGACTAGTCTGGATGGTTCAAAAGCATCTAACTTCCCTAAGAAAGAATTTGGAATGAAGATATGCATCGAATCAATTTAAAATTAGCTCTAGAAAATGTGTTTCGTGTTTGGTGTTTTTTCTTTTATTTTATTAATTTTATTTTTTTTAATTTTCTACTCTTTATAGCATAAATATGTTTAATATAATACTATTTGTTATTACAAATCATTTTATTGCAATGAAACATGTTGTAAAATTTATATAAATTAAAAGTGAAATAAATATTTTAAATTATTTGTACTTTTGTTTGTAATTTTGGTATTTTCTTTCATTCTTATGTTTATGTTATATTTTTTCACTGTAGTGATAAAATTTTGTTTACTACAGTGAATAAGTATAATGTAAAAATAAAGATAGGTTATAAATACAGATTTGTTTACATTTTCAAATCCGCCATTTTCGCGCGCACCTAGGCCACTCGAAAGTGGGGATAGCCCAATCACCCGTTTTATAACGTTGACCTTCCACTTCTCATTATATTTGTTCTGTGGCGCCACTCGAGTTGGACAACCTTATACCCATCGAGGTTATATTATAATATCTGGAGTGCGGATTGGATGGTGGTGGCCACAATCCAAATGGGAAGACATATTGGATGTACCGCTGTACCGCTATGAAATTAGTCATTTATGCCTCAAATACATATTCGTGAATGTAATCATTGTTTATTTTAACTTCAAACAGTGTTAATTATTAGTGTTTACGGTGTAAATTTATTTTACTTTACTTTTATTTGTTTTCTGAGTGTGGGATAAACCTTTTTATTATTTTAATTACTGATTTAATGTTAGTTTAGTGTTCTTATAAAGATGGTAAGAACATGAGCTATCAAAAGATGTAATAACACTTATAGAAATAAGAACGTGACTTTCTACAAGTAAGTTAATCATTTATCGAATTGATAATGTAATTCAATATCTGTATTACGTTTTATTTGGAATTCCTGATGATGCCTATATCAAAACAAGGTGGTTGGAGGTACTTGAGGAGGAAGTTCATACAACCGGAGGTCATTAAGCAAGAGAAATTTATTCACTAATGAACCCGATGTAAGATGGATTTGACTAGTTTGGTTTAACACCTACATAATAATAATTATATGATTTAGATTTTAGAGAAGAAACGCAGCAATTATTCAAATCCAATGGAAAATTAGTGTTCCCTAGTTCGGATGTAATACTGGTTTGCAAAACTGCTGAAAAAATCTGTGAAAAAGTTGTGAAGAACCGGGAAGTTCCTTTAGGGGATGATAATCTATTGTTGCATTTCAACAACATTGTTTTTTTCAGATGCATATTCATCGGTATTTTATAATTTAAAGTTCCACATTTTAGATCAAGGTTTACCTTCCAACCACATTGTGCAGTTAGTAAAGGAAATTGCTTCACTATATATTAGGACACGACTTCATTATGTTAATAAACGTTTTAATTTAAGTGCAAAGGAACCACCTATTCGAACAAAATTCCACAAATTAATTTTGTTTAATCATTAATAAAAAATCTAAAACATAATATTTTAAATTTAAAAAATTATTATTAATATAAAAATGAAAATCCAACAATTTATATAAATTTGTATTTATTCTTGTAATATACCAATAAAATATGTATGAATATGATTTCATTTCAACTTATTTAATTTGTAATCTTAATGGCTTTCACTTCTGACGTCTAAACATCCGATAACACGAGTAATACTATCAAATTTGTTGAATAACTTATTATATATTTTAAATTTCCCGCTAAGTTGGTACATTCAAGATGGCGTTCAAATTGGTCAAGGTCAATAGAGCAATGGTATAAGGTTGTCCAACTCGAGTGGCGCCGTGTTTGAGGGGATAGAGGCGGGCGTGACGTCACGCTTGTCCGGCGATATGAAATTTTTACCAATAATTCTCATATTTTGTATTTAAAAAATTTATTTTAATAAATAGCCTTTGTTTAATATAAATTTTAATTATGTGATGAAAATTCTCAGGAAAATGTGGAATAATTTTTTTATACAATTTTTTTACTTTTTTTTTGTGGTTAACATTTTCCCCCAAAATATTTTTTAAATTCCTCTTCCAAATTCCCAATCAGTATTTTAAAGGCAATACGTGAAATAATAACGTGAAATTTACAAACAACGCTTATATTACGGACGGCTAGGACAAGGATGACGTCACATAATCGAGAACTTGGGCATGTGAGGGAAAATTTTGCTTGCAATATAGGAAGGATAGGGAGTTGGACAACCTTATAAGCGTTACTCTATAGACCTTGAAATTGGTATCATTTTTAGAGGAGTGGGGACAACGCAATTCTCACTCCAGATATATTATATTACCTCGATGCTTATACCCCAGCGTAGAGATATACTATAGTATGGACACTCCGTTTTTTTTTGACGTTCAATTTTTACGTACGCACGAGTTTGCACTTCCACAGTTCTCCGCTTGTGGCAGCACACTAGGTGTTTTGTTTTGGTGACTTTAAGGTTAGATTTTCATTCATATGTATTTTATTATTTTATTGCATTGTTTTGTTTTAAACATAATTATTTATTGTTTTATGTATTTTAGTTGGAAATATTGTAATCACTAATAAATATTGTTTCTTATATTTTAAGTTTCATAAATTATAATGATCCCTTTATCACTTTCGAGGTATAAGATTTTACCCCTAATAACATAATATGTTATTAATGGTTCCCAAAAGTATTAAAGAATTAAATACATTATGAAGTTCTAAGCTCTTCTAAATAATAATTTTTTGATATAATTTATATATCAAAAATATATTTATAATTTCTATTATATATTTATAATAGGAAGGTTCGTAAGATATCTTTTACGAACATCCTTTCAAATATTTATTTTTACTATCAATAAAAAATAATATATGCATAGATGCTTGATAACAACATTTTAAAAAACGATGTCTTGATAAAAATAAATTTTAGAAATGACATTTCCCTTAGTGCCATCTCTTGACCTATTGTAGAAGTGCAAATTGAAACTCCGCCATGTTGCCTTAAAAATCGCCTCACCTACATCAAAGGCGCCGACGGAGAGTGTCCATACTATAGTATATCTCTACGCTGCTTATACCATTACTTTACTGACCTTGGGCTAGGTGCTAGCGCGTGACTTCACTATTAGTAGGCCGGGTTTGTAATTGCATGCATAGCTTTTTTATTACTTTTGAGCATAATTTTACAGAAACTATTATCAATGTGAAAAATTATTGGACAGATCGCTTCATCACTAAATAAATTTCATCATTTACGACCTTTATATGCAGTAAAAATATGATTTCAGTGGAAAAATTGAGGCAGTTTTAACTGCTATTTTTTTCCAATTTCATCATTAATCATATTCTAGCATTTATTAGGTAATTGTGTTTTCCAATTAATCATCTCTCAGATATCAGAAGGAACATCATTTCTTTTATGGTAATACTTAGGTTGAAAAAGTATCTAATTTCCTTTTATTTCCTTTCCCAAATCGGTCATTTATCTTACCACAATAATTTTTTAAAAGTGTATTTGTTACCGAATTTGTTATAATTTTGGCTATAACTTGGGTATTGTGAGATTCACATTGAGACAAATTTAATAACAGGTTGTTTTGTGATAAATAATCTTTTGTTATGGATGACAAAAATTCTTTCTTATTATAAATGTTTAGAAAAGCTTCTTATTGGGTTTTTAAAATTTTGTTGAAAATGTTTTATATATTCATATAAAACAATATTTGTTACTTTATCTTTTGGGAATTTCAGACTTCCTCTGCTCAGATTTTTTATAAGGCAATGTTTATCTTCAATTTGAAGATCATCATTATGCGTTAAATTTAACTTACATGTTTCACATTTAAGTTTTTTTAGTAAAACATAACAACAGTAACCACTCAAAAAAAAAAAAAAAAAAGTAAAATGTACTTAAAAATACTATACTCTGCTTTGTAAAATGTTGTTCACAAACCCTGCTACTTTTTGTAACAGGATGAAACTTCTTTCGAGGAATCGCCCGTTTCCATTTTTCCAAAAGTTCATCATCCTTCGGAAAGCCGAAAACATGAACTTGGTTTCCACCGGAATAATTGTCCTTACAACCCGGCACACAACAGTTATACGGCATTTTCACTGTACTATCGTAACAATATTCTTTTCACAAACTTAAGTAACAACATAAACAATTTTTAAAAAATCTTCAAAAAGGTACTAATATGACCCAACACAAGTGAAAACTTCGAAAACATTAACATTAATTAATAAAATTGTTTAAGGAGGGTTGGCCTACTATGTGTGACGTAACAGGTAACTGACGTCAGAGCACCTACGGCCTTGTGATTTCGGCGGTGTTGGTGAAACGGGGGTGTGTGACGTCACTGACAATGAGGCAAATGCAAAATAGTTCAATTTAAAATCAATAGATGGCAGCACATACTATTTTCAAATGAGATAATATAATATTGAGAAATAAAACAATGAATCATCAACTAATGTTATGTTTATACTTTATTTAATTCTTTTGTTAATTTTTTCAAACTAAACCCTAAAAGAAATTAATTAAAGTAAAGTAATTTAAATGCCGCTGGATATTTTAAATGTTTTCTTAACACGTTAATCGCCATGTCAGTCATATGTGTCTGACGCTAAGAAGTTCTACATGAGCCATGTCAGACATACAGATCTGGAAATTTCATATGAGGGTATAGAAAAATAATGCGTGCAACAGAGAAGCATATAGGAAATAGATTAGATAAACAAAGAGCGATATAACTGTTTAACCACCCCTTTTCCGACCCGACCCTAGTCGCCCAACCAACCTCCTTCTTCCCACGAACTGTCGAACTGACAGTTTGAGAGTCTGACGTGGTTGACAATGCCTAGTTTGACTAGAGAGTTTGACAATGTTGACAATTTTGTTTATAAACTACAACCAGACTACTGGTATTAAATACTAGTGATTCCTGGTTTACTAATAACATTGTTTGTTAGACAGTGGGAAAAGTATTATTTGAAGATAAAACTAATATATTTTCGGCTATTTGACAATTAAGTCATTTTGGACTTAAGCCCTTTTAGTTCTCATGTGTAGAACTGATACAGATTGATACTTTCTCAATATTAAATTATGTCATTTGAAAACGGTATGTAATGCCATCTATTGTGTTTAAATTGAATTACTTTGCATTTGCCTCACTGACGTTACATACCCCCGCTTCACCCGACCTCTCTTTCCTAAAAACTCGTGAGTGGACCAACCTGGTATATACAATATACTGCCATCTTCCGACCTTGATTGTAGCATTCTCCTCTAAGTCTCCCATTTTTCTTCGAGCCTTATTCTTTAAACCGCCCATCTGTATCTCTCTTTCTCTCTCTCTCTTCAGATACCTCAGTGTTCTTTCATAATATAATAAAACTTTTTTTTTCTTACTTTTTTCATGTACAAATACACAAGAACCGAACGGACTGCATATTATTTTCGTCATTTATACATTTCCAATTTATAAATTCACAAATTGGGTGAAAGATTTTAACAGAATTTACTATAACCTAATTTGCATTATTTGGATCTTTGTATTTGAGAAAATTTGTGTTATATTTTTATTAATTTATACTGATTGTGAGACCTCTTGAGTGCAGTTTTTTTTTTAGATTGGTACAATTGAAATTTAACAATTACATTTTTTTACTTTATGTCATTTCGCGGTTTTAGAGGTTGAGTTATAAAGTAAATGTTAAATCCTTGACGTTTATCTGGCGTCTTATATTTCAATTAAAAGTGTGGCCAACTTAACTATAGAAATCGTGACCCTAAAGATAGTAAATAATTATTTTCCAAATTTAACGCGCTAACCGGTATCAATGAAAAAACGTCATTAAATGTAAAAACGTCTAATTTGGAAAGTTTTTTATAATAAATTAATTCATACAATTATTATAAAAAAATGACGGAAATTACTTACTACAATACACTTTTACATGCTTTTGGCGTCAAAGATAAAACCTTTTAGTCTTTGATAACAACATTAGCTCCCTTAAACGCACTATTCAACCTTACACTTCTACCTTATTTATAAGTATGTTGAATACATTACTTTATTATGTGTTTTATTTCTATTTTTCCGTAAGAATTACACCAAATTGGATTTTAACAATCAAAAATAGAATCTTTAAATGCTAACTTTAGGTGGGGAAAGTTTTCCTAACAATACGGTTTAACCGATTGACGTACCAAAAAATAGTTAAAAGAAAAGTTGTTTGATACTGAAAAGCCTATGTCTGTATAGAGAGCTATTTGGCCAATTGTTGTTAATAAGAGAGATTATTAAGAACAATTTTTAAACGAACTTGGTGTAAATATAAATAAATGTTTAGAAAATATTTTTTCTATTTATCACTTTTTGATATTTTGAAAAATAAATCAGCAGTACTGGATATTCTAACGGTATAATATTCACGAATATTTCTGAATTCGATCAGATAGCTCCGCCATAAGACTGTAGTCACGGTCATTGACTTTGTGAATGGTGTCGGAATGAGACAACCGGAACTAGAGGTGTTTTTTGGCATGCAGCGCTTTTGTGTCTGCATTCAAATCGGATTGAAACGCTACGTTATAGTTTGGGCACTCGCGGAAATGTTGGCTATTAAACCGCTTTCGAATCGTTCGGAACAGTTGATACATAATCTAAACGTTTTTCTTTGTGTTGGTATTGTTTTAAAAAATAGACTTCAAAACTTTAGTATTATATTTAAGTAACGATCATATTAACGCAAAATTGGATATGGAATATATTTCCACCAATCGGCAGAACGTTTACTAGAGAAGTTATTGGAAGTTATGTTCACCTTTCAATGTGCGCATGCGCTTAGTTTTAAATCAAGCTTGTAGAGCATTTTGAAACGGTTTAGTCGTTTCCGTCAGTGACGTCACGTTTTCACGCGAGAATAAAAAGATTTTAAAAGGTTTGAAACCGCTGCATCGCTACAAAACGCCTTGGGAAGGTGGACCTTAAAGCGCCGCTCTTTCTAAATAACATGGGCAGCATTTCTGCTTAGAACTCAAGTGGTTATTTACCTTGCATGATGCAAGGTTTGATGCAAGTTGCATCAAAAAGTGAATCTAGCGATAGAGGTTCAGTTTTTACCGAACAAAGAAACTTCGGCGAGTCGCTGGCGATTCACTACGGATACGAGTGTAAGAGGAAGTGCAATAAATGAACTGTATGCCGTTAACTCCTAACAAGGAAATTTAGAAATTCTTAAAGCCAATGAATTGTGCTAAGGTCTAGAATAGTGCTAAGACGATGAAAGAAATACTACTATATGCGCCTGTTACTCTTTGCGGTTGACTATCTACCGTCAAAATTGCATCAGTGTTGCTTTTAAGATTTAAATGCTTTACCAGGTTTGTTAGTGGGCACTATACTTCATTACCTTTGTAAAGGTATACACAGGCTAATTGCTGTGCGTTAATTCCGTTACAGACCCACTTTACCCCTTTTATGCTTTTCTATCGACGAAATTCAATTTTAAATATAACCGTCTCCGACGTGTGTGTCGACATACGTATAAGTGCAGGGCAAATTAAGTTTTCTTCCTTTCATCGTCCTGGTAGCGGAACTCTTGAAAAAAATTTAACTTGTATCAAAGTTACATTTTATGTTTCGTTTTAGAATTTAATTTTTATGTCCCGTCCGTTAGACTACCAAATCTGCATCTAATAAATTTTATCAAATTTCCGAAATTATTAAACCCCAGCATAGACTATCCCTTTATGATTTCATTTTATTTTTTCTATTCAACTAATTAAAGTCACATTATTTACTTTATCATTCCCATTGATTTCCTTTATTTAAATAAATTTAAATTCCGACCCTTTCACGAATAAATAAATGTAAATAAAAATGCTCTAAAAACAACTTCAACCACGCCATTTACTAATTTTTTTAATTTTCATATAGACAAATTTTACACAAATTGTTAAACTTGTTGCGTATCCACAATTTAAGAATTGCCCTTTTGCCCAACAAATACAGGGTGTCCCACACCACCCGTACCACCTGATTTACTCGAAAACCATAAGTCCTAGGAACTTGAAACAAAAAAATTGATACATAAGTAGGGTATAAACTTTCTTATGAGTGGGAAAGGAACATCTAATATCAACCGGAAGTATGAATAATTGAAGGTCACTTTATAATTTGATATATGAAGGGGGGTTAATTTTGGTATTGTTGGAAAGAGCTTTTCAAAAGAAATAACTTTTATAGGAAGCATTTTTTGATATTATTTACTATTTTTATCCAAAATCGTTTTCAAAATTTCGATTTTTTAGAAGTGTTTCCGGATGTCACCACTAGATGTTGCTATCGGCCATTTAAAAAAAATCATGGCATTTGGAAATGACCAGTGATAGTAAGTCACGAGGAATAATTTTATTAACAATACGACAAAATAATGTAATACCGTTAATTAAACTTCATAACTTAATACACTTAAGCCCAATAACATAAAGCAATTTGATTTTTTAAAATCGCCGACATCGACATCTAGTGGTGATATCACAAAACACTAGTAAAAAATCGAAATTTTGAAAGTGATTTTGAACAAAAACAGTAAATAATATCAAAAAATGCTTCCTATAAAAGTTATTTCTTCTGAAAAGCTCTTTCCAACAATATCAAAATTAACCCCCCTTCATATATCAAATTATAAAGTCACCTTCCATTATTCCTTTGTCACTCATAAGAAAGTTTATACCCTATTCATATATCCAATTTTTTGTTTCAAATTCCTAGGACGTATAGTCTTCGAGTAAATCGGGTGGTACGGGTGGTCTGGGACACCCTGTAATTACATCTGAACAAGTAAGTTTTACATATCATTTAATCGATTTTACTTCATATCTGCGGAATTAAACCTGACCAAAATGTAATGGCGAATTCGATTGGCAGAACTAGTGCGCACCAGTGCATAACAGCGTGTTCTGTTGATTGTTTCGTTGTATTCTGTTACATTTTATTATTGTGGTTTATAAAACATTTTAAACATCATCAAGCCTTGAACACACTTACAAGTGATGTTATGATTATGTTTGATTTCATCGCGTTCTGTTGAATTTGTCCTTCTTTGCACTAAGCTAGTGTGACATATGTCACATTTTGCACCAGTGCACACTAGTTTTGCCAATCGAATTCGCCATAAATCTATGTGCACGTTGCTGTAAACCAGTCCAAACAAACCTTGTACTATTTTCATGTCTCGTTGACTATTCGTTAACAAGTTATGTTAATTAATCTGTAATTAACAAATTTTCATTAGAAGCTTAGTTCAGTTAGGTCATCCGCGCTTTTAAACGTTTACTACTAATAGGAATGTTGATGGTTCACACTTACGTTTTACTTTTCTATAAGTACAAAGTTAATTAATAATCGATAATCAGTAAATTGTCAAAACACGAGTATATACCAATATAAGGACAGTCCATTAAGAATAGAAGATAATAATTTGGTTGGATATGCACAACAATAACATTTCTTACAGTTACAGTCTGGAAATTTGGAAGCCCGATGTGTGTAACTTTTAAAATGTTAATTTTCCGACAAAATTTGTAACTTATAAATGTTCGTATCTTGATCTAGACTTAATGATAAACCACGTAAAATTTTAATTACTTGTATTTCATAATTAATTAAGCGTTAATAATCCAATTTTAACCACTCAAAAACCGCCATTGAGCGAAGTTATATTTAGAATTCGTTTACCGCAAGTTTGCAGTCGCTAGGATAATTAGAACGTATCTCCCACCTTATCGAATCAAGTTTTCAACCCCGTCGCCTATGAAAGTCACGAAATTTAGCATATCACTCTCTTACAAGGGAAGATACCGAATACGCCGATTTTTTTTTCAATCAGCACATTTATAGGGGGTTCTAACCTAAGTAAAAACCTACTTTCCGTTTCTGACCGAAAACGATTTGAAGGGCTGAAAACGACCCCTGAAAATTAAGCAGGTTTTAGAAAAGATGTCCCTATTTAGATCCCCTTTTTAACTCCTATAAAAAATTTCAAATTAAGAGTTATTATAAATACTTATTATAAACAAATTCGATTATTTACGTGGTGAAGATACCTATCTATACTAGTTTTTGCCTAGTACTAGGTACTTACAACACTAACATGTTCTTAATTTTCCTTCAAATATTGTAGGAGAGTGAATTCAATCCCTTTGTTGTCAAAAAATCACATACAAAAAAAAATTCTTATCTCGAAACGTATAAATAACATTAAAAAATGTTTAGGATATTAATTGCTTCTAAGTACGTTCTCTTTCCAACCCTTACCACAAAAGTTAATTTAATAATTGTTATAAATAATTGTTATAAACAAATTCCATTACTTATGGATGACCGATACATTTATCGGTTTATGCCAAAGGGATTGTACCATAAGCAGTTTGCTGAGTTTAGTTCGTTATATAAAAGTAGAATTAACAACTTTTATTTAAAATTGAATCTTCAGTTATGAAAATTAGCTATTTCCTGATATGCGTTCTGTTTCGTCTAAATTGGATCGATTTAAATTCGGGTTAAAGGTAGTTTGAATAATTTACTGTAAATAATTAAAAATAAAATATATGTATTTGCAACAATATACATCGATACCTTAATTAACCCCTTAAGGACCAGGCCCGAGATAGCTCGGAATAGAGTGTACGGTTTTAAATGACCGTAAAAAAAATCGGTTCTTAAGGGATTAATGGAAAATGACTAATGTCTTATTTATTCCAAAGGTTAACACAACACCTTTGGCCGGTTGGCGAATTAATTGTAAGATGCTGATAGAATACAATCGAAGGCAGATTTGAGTTCAATCAAGATTGTTGAAAAGTTTGGTAGTAGTGTTACAATTCCTGACAACGATTTATGAATATGTGCTTTCAAAGCTTACGAAAACATCAACATAAAAGGTTTCAAAACTTCTACTCATTGGATATGGAATTTTAAAGAGACATATAGAATAGTTCCGATGAAAGTTAATAAACTTAGCACTCGTTCCTACAAAGGTGACCTTGTGAGGTTTGAAAGTATGGCAACAGCTTTTGTAGCAGTCGAAAGAAACTAATTTGGTTTTCAGAAAGTTAAGTCAACTTTAGACGCAGCTTCTAACGTTCAAATCATTGTAGATCAATTAAAAGAAAAAAGCTATAGGAACAGGGAATTATGCGCGTTGGTGCTAGTTGATATTAAGAACGCATTTAATTCTGCTCGTTGGGAAGGAATTATAAATACTTTAGAAGAGGGTAGGATTAGCGACTATCTGATGAACATAATAAAGTCCCATTTCTCAAACAGAAGCGTGATATCTGAAAACGAGGAAATCTACAAGGTAACTAGTGGAGTTCCTCAAGGCTCTCTTTTAGGACCTCTCTTTTGGATTATTTTTTATAATAAAATTCTAGAAATTAATCTAGAGCCAAATATTCATTTTATTGCTTACGCGGATGATCTTGCGCCCGTAATTACACACAAAGATAGCACTTTTCTGCGAGAAAAGGCTAATTATGCGATTCAAAGGGTCACAGAAGAACTTGATAGAATGGGACTTCAGGTAGCACCAGAAAAAAACAGAAATAGTACTACTACAAGGAAGAAGAAAGCTAAAAGAAATACAACTAAAAATAAACGTGTTTAGTAAATTGTTTAATTTGTTTTATTTTTATTAGTTTAATTTTGTTACATTAAAGTAGGTGGGCGAGTTTGCATTTTTAAAATTCATTTTTTGTTTAATATTCGTGCGTTCGGCGCACGTGCGATAAACGTGTTGTGTATTACACGTTATAAGAACCGCTTTTCAATTCGTTTTCGTACATTCGTTTAGTAAAATTCATACAGTCAGCATTCGTTTAGTTACATTCGTTTAACAAGTTTCGTTACTTAACTTCATTCGTAAGCAGAAAAATTATCTCATTTTCATCAACCGACCCACAATACTGAATTGTAATTTTGTTAAAAAATCAATACACAATATAGAAGAATAAATATTTATTTAAAGTAAAACAAGTTGTTGTGAATCAGCGTTTCGAGAATTCCAGAGAAATTTATACACTCCGTTAAAAAACGTCGTACGGGCCCCATACTCACTTGTGGAAAATGCCCATATAGAATCAGGTCCCGGTAGTACCCCCCAAAGCTGATGAAAAGCTCGTTTTCACGGAGAAAGAAGTGAAAAACCTCGAAAAGATGGCGCTGATTGTTTACTACTTTAATATATTATAGCAGCCCCGTTCTTAGAGGACGCCTCCGTCGACGAAAGGAGCGCGTTTCTGCGCGAGACTCGTCCGAGATTTTAGGTTAACTTTAATTCGTACTTTACGCGAACGGGTTCCACGTGCGGGCCCTGCGGGCCCGCGCGACGGCTTCGCCGTCTTTCGAACTTTTTTTTCGTGCCCCCCGAAGTCGTCGACGACACCTCTTTCGGTTAATAAAATCGCCTTTTTCCCCAAAAAGCGATTAGTTCCACCGTTTCGAACGGTTTAATAGGGGGCGCTGGTTCCTTACCACTTTAATATATAGTAGTTGACTAGCAGCACCGTCCTTAGAGGACGCCTCTGTCGAAAACGGTCGTTTAATTTTAGGTTAATTTTTATTTAGATTTTACGCGAAGTCGCTTCGCGCTCGACGCCTCCGGCGGGCCCTTCGGGACCGCCCGCGCCTCCGGCGCCGCTTGGCAGTTTCCTGTTTCGTTAGGTCCATCGATATAGAGGGCGCTGAGTCTCTATTCCTTTAATATATTACTAGCAGCCCCGTTCTTAGAGGACGCCTCCGTCGAAAACGGTCGTTTAATTTTGGGTTAATTTTATTTCGATTTTACGCGAATTTGTTTCGGCCGGGGCGCCTCCGGCGCCGCCTGCGGGCCCTTCGGGACCGCCCGCGCCTCCGGCGCCGCCCGCGGTCCCTTCGGGACCGCGCGGCGGCTTCGCCGCCGCTCGGCAGTTTTCTGTTTCGTTAGTTCCATCGGTATAGGGGGCGCTGGCTCTCTATTACTTTAATATATTTAGACTAGCAGCACCGTTCTTCGAAGACGCCTCCGTCGAAAACGGTCGTTTAATTTTATTTCGACGTTACGCGAACTCGTTCGGAGCGCCCGCTCGTCGCCCGACGCGGCCGGCGCGGTACTGAGCTCGACGCGCTCGCGCCCCACCGGCCTGCGGCCGGCGACCAATGGCGCTGCGCGCCGGCTCCCGCCTTCGGCGGTCGACCAATCGCGCTTCGCGCGATTTTAGTTCCATCGATATAGGGGGCGCTGGCTCTCTATTACTTTAATATATTAGACTAGCAGCCCCGTTCTTAGAGGACGCCTCCGTCGACGAAAGGAGCGCGAGTCTGCGCGAGACTCGTCCGAGATTTTAGGTTAACTTTAATTTGTACTTTACGCGAACGGGCCCCACGTGCGGGCCCTGCGGGCCCGTCCGACGGCTTCGCCGTCTTCCGAACTTTTTTTTCGCGCCCCCCGAAATCGTCGGCGCGACCGTTTTAAGGTATTTTAAACGATTTTCTCCGAGAAGTGCATTAGTTACCTCCGTTTCGAACGGTTTTATAGGGGGCGTGACGATCTTTTAGCTTTAATATATTAGTAGTTGATTGATATTCCTTTAATATATTATAGCAGCACCGTTCTTAGAGGACGCCTCTATCGAAAACGGTCGTTTAATTTTGGGTTAATTTTATTTCGATTTTACGCGAATTTGTTTCGGCCGGGGCGCCTCCGGCGCCGCCCGCGGTCCTTTCGGGACCGCGCGGCGGCTTCGCCGCCGCTTGGCAGTTTTCTGTTTCGTTAGTTCCATCGATGTAGGGGGCGCGGGGTCTCTATTCTTTTAATATATAGTAGTTGGAAGTAGTTGATAATATTCTACAATAGTTTACTGATCAATAATGTTCAAGCATATTTGTTATTACAACCTTAACTCTCCAAACTCTATTCTTGGTGCCATCGTAGGTAAAAATGGTTAAATACTTCCAACCGCACAAAAACCGAGGTCTACGTTTTATGGAAGTCGCAATTCTAAGCTGTTATTATGAGATTAGATTAGGCAACCAATTGTACAATATAGTACTATACGCCGCATTAGTGAGACCAAGGTCGGCAGATGGCATTATATTGTATATACCAGGTTGGTCCACTCACGAGTTTTTAAGAAAGAGAGGTCGGATGGAGCGGAGTATGTAACGTCAGTGAGGCAAATGCAAAGTAATTCAATTTACACCCAATAGATGGCACTTCATACAGATTTCAAATGATATAATTTAATATTGAGAAAGTATCAATCTGTATCAGTTCTACCCCTGAGAACTAAAAGGGCTTAAGTCCAAAATGACTTCATTGTCAATGACCCGAAAATATATTATTTTTATCTTCAAATAATACTTTTCACACTATCTCACAAACAATGTTATTTGTAAACCAGAAAACACTAGTATTTAATACCAATAGTCTGGTTATAGTTTATAAACAAAATTGTTTTATTAAAAATCTTTATAAACTAAATTATGTCAACATTGAGATACATCATTAATTAAACAAACATTAATTGGATTTGTTTATACTGGATTTGAATTTATTTATTATTTTGTCAAACTTCTCAATTAAATCTAATTAATAAGTTAATTTATTAAGTTTTTTTCATTTTTTTCTAATGCTGTCCATTCGACTTTTTAATTTTGGATACAATTTTTCCTTTAACATTTTAAAATTTAAATAATTGATTCCTTTTTGCCCATTTTTTTGCCTTTACAGCAGACATGGTACAATTGGCAAATGAACAGCCTCCTAACTACAGACAATATTAATTATAATATTAATAAGAAAATGTTTTAACAACGATTTACTTTATCTTTGTTCTTTTTCTTATATGATAAACAAAAGGCACTATTATTATACAGGATGTCCGGAAATAACGTTCATATACTGAAGGGGGTAATTCTACAGCTAAAAATATGAAGAAAAGTTCATATGAACATTTGTCCGGAAATGCTTCCCAAACGAGCTACAGCTCTTTGAAGTTGATACTCATGGTGTGGTTTTTTTAAATTATTTCACTTATCCTACAGAGTAGGATGTTGAATTTTGGAACATCCCCTATTATTTACATAAGAAATATGATGATGGTAACCAAAGTGATCTACGATGAACAGGTTCTGGTACGGAGGCTGAGAAGCGCATTTAAAGTCCCGTATTTTTTTTTTGGTTGTTAACTTTTTGAAAATCTGATCTCAAAATTGGAATATTTAGACAAAGATACAAAAAAAAGTTACTAACATACGATTTCCTACCATGCACCCATTTCGAGAAATTCAACGATTATGCGGTAGTGCACAAGATTTTAGGTTCAGAAAATCTCTAAATATCCTAGTAGGTTTGCGCCTTACTATTTGACAATTAGTATGTGCCACTCCTTAATAAAAAATAATGATAAAAACCTAATTTTATAAGCAAAAACAAGCACATAACTAAACAGGAAAAGATTTATTTAAGCAGAAACACAGAAACTGTACTCGTTTTTGTTTATAAAATTAAGTATTTATCATTATTTTTTATTAAGGAGTGACACATACTAATTGCCAAATAATATGGCGCGAACCTACTACGACATTTAGAGATTTTTTTTTACCATAAAATGTTATGTCACTACTGCATAATCGTTAAATTTCTCGAACTGGGTGCATGGTAGGACATCGTATGTTAGTAACTATTTTTTGTATTTTTGTCTAAACATTCCAATTTTGAGATCAGATTTTCAAAAAGTTAACAACCAAAAAAAATACGGGACTTTAAATGCGCTCCTCAGCCTCGGTACCAGAACCTGTTCATCGTAGATCATTTTGGTTACCATCATCATATTTCTTATGTAAATAATAGGGGATGTTCCAAAGTTCAACATCCTACTCTGTAGGATAAGTGAAATAATTTAAGAAAACCACACCATGAGTATCAACTTCAAAGAGTTGTAGCTCCTCTGGGAAGCATTTCCGGACACATGTTCATATGAACTTTTCTTCATATTTTTAGCTGTAGAATTACCCGCTTCAGTATACGAACGTTACTTCCGGACACCTGTATATAACAGTTTTTTATACACTTAATCTATTACTACAACACTCTCTATGATCCAAACACTAAAGAATAACTAAATAAACGAGCACTAATTGAATAAAGTCCACAAACAAGAAAGATTCGCACTTTAAAATCAAATCAAATGTACGTGACGTAATTTGCCTCTGTGACGTAGATAGGAAAGTATTAAAAGATAGGGAGTGAACCAACCTGGTATGTACAATATACTGCCATCTACCGACCTTGAGTGTCACGTCTAAATTGACCAAGGTTAGCTAACAGAATCTAAACAAACTTTTTCTACATAGATTTGGTCCATAAGCGGCGAGAAAATCAAATTTTTAGAGTAGTTAGAAAAATATCTATGGTGCAAAAAGTGACGAGGAGTGTAAAATACCATTTTCTACAACCTAACCAAAAATAGTAATTTAAATAATTTAAAATTAAAATTACATTAACATTATAAGAAGTTAAAAAAAACACAAGCAGTGAAGTCAAAACGTTGAAGAGGTACAATAGGCCAACAGAGTTTGATTCTCTAAAATCCTATAACAAAAAAAATTAATTTGGTGGTACCAATACTTATCGTTATTTATCCCAGAAATAAAATCCACAAAATAGTTCACGGTAATCTCTCTTACTCAAACAATAGCAGTGTTCTACATATTTAACTAAAGGAAGCCACAAATTTGTAAGACCTCAAATAACTTGCTATGGTGTTAGTAGGTGTTGTCCTTTTAGTATGTACCCTGGCTCTTAAGGTTCATCGTGGTAAATTGAACTTAAATGAAATGAAACCCAAAAATTTTTTTGAGCTCACGATGACAACTTTATTATAAAAGTTGTAAATGCTACCTACATATGTTTCGCCCTTAAGGGGAGATATCAGTGTGAAAAAAAATATTCGTTTTTTTTTGCTTAAATAGTTAGTTTTGTCCTTTAAGAACATGCCTACAAAATGTTTAAACAATATTCGGCTTAGAAGTATTCGAAATTGGCGTCAAGCGTCGACGCTTTCAGAGCAGTCTATAGAAGATTGTGTTTTTGTAGCGCCCAAGTAGTCAAAACAGCTGCTAATTTGGCTACTATCATATTCAACGATGGTCACGTGGCTTTGTTGAATGTTGTTGAGGACTTGGGAACCTCCATCGGCGAGAAACTCTTTAATTATTGCCACGAAATCGACCGAAAACGTATCGAGGACTCCGAACGCTACTCAGCAGCAAACACGCACGAGAGACGCTTAAGTGCTTTAAACCCACGTGAGGAGGAGGAAATGTTATTGTTGGACGCAGATGAACTTCTATATGGTCCAGGGATAGCAGAATAATCGGTAAGAACTTGTTTTATATTAATATTCAAGTTACATCATTCAATTTTATCCTCTCAAAGCTTTAAACGCGTTTTTCTTGAAACCATGTTTTTTTACCTGGTTGACAGCATTACTCTGTTAAATTTTGTCCAATTGACTTTATTCAACATGAATTCTCTTCAGAAAACTTGTCGCTATCGTTGCATCGTAGAGGTTTTTTTTTAAATTGTTTACTTTTTTTTATTCATGATTTACTGCAAAATTTTCGTGTAAAATTCGAATTTTTTTTTAAATGACCACCATTTTTTTTAGTCAAAATTTTCAAATTTTCTACGATGCTGCGATAGCTATACTATTATAATTTAATAATCTTTTCGAATTTTTCATTTCAGATGCTTGCTGTGGCTCTAATGTTGTCAACCGTCGGGAGATCTTTTTTCTGAGACGTCATTTTGCGATTGCTCCCCTGCTTCATAGATCGTAATAAAAATTCAAAGAAAATTTTCTTGCATACTTTAATGCTTCAATAATTAATAGACAAAATCCCAAATAATTTGATACAGCCGTTTAAAAAACAATCCCAAAAAATATCTCATTTTTCAGCCTGTCACACTGATATCTCCCCTTAAGACGTCTGCGGGCACATCTAAAATTTTATATTAAGGAAAAACTATGTATACAAGTAAAAAATAAAAATCAAGTGTTACCATCAGAAAAATTAGAGAGCAAGGAGCTTTTCCATCCAAGGGGGCAGGCCACAAATGTAAGAACAAGTTTTTTAAAAGCTGAAGGCGCGTTGAGAAATTTAAAAGTATAAAGGCGTTATAAATTAGAAGATATAAAAGCTGAAGGCGTGTAATCACTTAATCTAAAAATACAAAAAGTAGTTATTAATCTAGACTCTGATGGAGAAACTGAAATCACCTTTCAGGAGACCAAAACAGCTGCCGATGGTACTGTGTGGTCAAAATTTGAAGAAGATGGTATTCCTGTGAGGTTACCATTTACTTGTATTTTCAAGGGTGTGAAAGGTCCAACAGACTACGCAAAAAGGAACATTATGACAGATAATCTTATCAGTGCATGCTCTTTGATAATACATAACTACCGTATTCGTTTGAATCCAAGCCGCACTATTTTTGCTGTATAATCAATCGTTCATAAAAATGAGGTGTGCAGCTTAGATTCGAATCTAATTCAAAAATACAAAATACCTAATTAAAAAAAATCACAAAGACAATTACAAGCAATAAAAACAACAAAAAATGTATATAAACCAATCTAATTAATGATTGGTATAAAACGGTCTGGTATAAATACGTATACCAATTTATTGGTATAAATTGGTATACTTCATAATTCTCCCGGATTCATTTTATTCTGTATTTAGAGAAAATTCATTTGGGTAAATCCCCGATATTACCTGTCATATAGGTTATGTTACCTAAGTAGTGAACGCCGCACTTTGTGAATTCGTTTTATTAATTTAACTGTTATTATGGATATAAAAGGTTTCATTACAATGCTGCATTAAAGCGAGAAGTCATTTCAAAATAGATGAATCAAATACAGTAAAGCTCCGCTAATCCGAACTCCAATAATCCGGATTCTCCAGTAATCCGGACGAAATTGAAATATTAGTTATTTACATTATGTACTCCATAATCCGGATTACTTGTGATTCCATAATCCGGATAGACATGCAGGACATTACGCGACAACGCGCAATGCAAGCCAACCAGTGTAGTATAAAACAAACAAAGCTTACTGATTTTTTTAAACCTTAGTTTTAGCTTTTACTTTATACGTACATATTTTCTTTACTTTTTGTGTACACAATATAACTTTTTAATTTATATTTAGAATTAAGAGCGTTCATTTTTAGTAATATTCTCAATATGTTAGTAGTGTGTGTTTTGATTTAATAAATCCCTACATGTATTTAACGTGCTTTTATCTAACGTGAGGGTTATTTTTTAACTTTTTCCAGGCAGTTTTTTTCGAAAAACGGATACAAAAACGTGTTTGTTTTACTCAATTTTTATGATTTTGAACAATTTTATACATAAGAAAATGCGATTTTAGCCGTTTTCGATGAAAAATTTGTTGTTCGAAAAACGGTCATTACTCTCTTTTCGCGGAAAGATGTCTCATGCGTCATTACTTGTCACCGTTTTCTCGACATATGTCAAATATTTTTTTCTTTATTTAATCATATATGTCAGATAGAGACGAAAACCGAAAATAGTAGTCTAGGATAATATAATTAATTAATGACGCATGAGACATCTTTCCGCGAAAAAAGTATAGAAATTGTACCCGCCTTAATGGCACAAAATCGGCTTCTGGAAAAAACGTTCGGAAAGGCGCTATTTAACCGATTTATGCTCAAAAATGGCCCGAAACCTATAAAATAGGCTATATTCTAACGCTTTCTTCATCAACATGAACGCCAGCTAAGGCGGCAAGGTCGGAAAAGCCCGGAAAAAAAGGGCCAGTTTGACGTTTAAGAGCGTAACGAACGGAAAATGATCGACTGCCGGCGTTAGTTCGAATATAGAATCAGGTCCCGGTAGTACCCCCCAAAACTGTCGAAAAGCTCGTTTTCACGGAGAAAAAAGTGAAAAACCTCGAAAAGATGGCGCTGATTGTTTACTACTTTAATATATTATAATAATATAATAATAATAATAATAATTTACTAAATCGAAAATAGTTGAATTTTGTAAATTTGATTGACAAATAATCAAAATCCTATATTAATTTCTTTGTTAAATCTGGAAAAAAGGAAGAGACACTAGCCGTGGTCTGACCGAAACCTCCCTCGACTCCACCAGATTATTAAACCCTACTGAGCCGTTATTATTAAAAACTGATTTCATTAGACGATCAGGATAATCGTTATTACTAAAGATGTTTTTTTTTAGATTTATTCATATTAGTATTCTAGAACAAATGGATGAATAACTTATATCGTCAATGCTTCTCAGTGAATACTTCGTTCTGAAACTTGTAGAGGTGTATACAGGCTGTGGAAGAAATATCACCACCGATAAATTTTTCACGAGCGTGCCACTCGCGACAAAATCATTGGCCAAACAAACAACTCTAGTTGGAAGTATTAGAGGAAACAAAAGAGAACTACCCAAAGCAGCCAAACAAACGAAGGGTAACATTTCAGGTTTTTTCCATCCTGAAATTTTTCAAAGCCAGTGTATTCTACTCAAAAAAAGGGTCTTAAGAACGTATCTACTCCTTTTCTGTAATTTCGTAATAAACGGGATACAAACATATTTTTTTGCTATAACTCCAAAACAAAAGAAGGTAGGTGAAGAGTTGGTGTTTTCCACATTGACTTACTCTCGAAAAAAGAGACCCAGACATGGTACCTATTTTTTTTGTATGTCATGATTGCTGAGATAGCCTATAATAGCACCCAAATTTGCCCACACTATACCTTGTTATACAGGTGTCCGGAAATGTCGTGTACAACATAATACCACAGATACCTTGGTCAAAAATATGACGATTTAACCCAACTTATCTGTATACAAAGTTGCTTAGTTTAGCCGCTAGAGGACTTTAAAAATCATATTTTTCATAAGTTTTTCTTAGATTACTCGAAAAATCGTTAATAGACTTTATTCATTTTTCGACTATGTCTTTATATTAGCAGGCTACATCTTTCTGTGGAACAAATTCGAATTTAGAATCATAGAGGGTGTTTAGAAACACTCACGCGACAAGTTGTCCATCCAGATCTTTTTAACCAGCCTGTATAATTTTCTGTCAATTTTTTCCTGAATAGCTATATTCATTTAGAAACTATTTTCTCTCTTATAAAATTTCAGTTGGACAAACAGTTTAGCCACAAAAAAAAATATTTTCTAAATCCCTACAAGCCCAAATTGATAAACTAAGGTACCATTAGCAATGTTCAAAGTAGAAATTTCTTTAAACAGTGTGAAGTTCTTTAAAGAGACAATATTTTCAGGTTTAGAAGTACTTTATTGCTTAAAATATTCAAATTTTTCGCAAGACTTATGACCATCATTAGCGCTAAAAATAATACACAGGGCAAAATTTTTACAATTTGCTTTTTTCGTGACGTTTTTGCTTGATAACACCCGATAAACAATGCCTTAGATCTAGTCTTAGGTCCAGTGATCTTGCTGGCCAATCAGGGTTAAATCCTGTTGATGGTCACAAATCCTGGCAAGAATTTGAATATTTTAAGTAATAAAGTACTTATAAACCTGTAACATCTGGTTTTATAGAAAAAACTTCATATCGCTTAAAGAAATTGCTATTTTGAACTTTGTTAATTGTACCTTATCTTATCGATTTGGGCTTGCAGGTATTTAGAAAATATTTTTTTATGGCTAAACCGTGTGTCCAACTGAAATTTTATAAAAGAAGAAATAGTTTGTAAATGAACATAGCTATTCAGAAAAAAATTGACAGAAAATTATACAGGCTGGTTTAAAAGATTTGGATGGATAACTTGTCGAGAGTGTTTTTAAACACCCTGTAATTTTCGAAATTCGAGTTTGTTCCACAGAAAACTGAAGCCTGCTGATATAAGCACATGGTCAAAAAATGAATAAAGTCTAATAAAGATTTTTCGAGTAATTTAAGAAAAACTCGCGAAAAATATTGTTTTTAAAGTCTTCTAGTTCCTAACTAAGCAACTTTGTATATAGATAAGTTGGGTTAAATCATCATATTTTTGACCAAGGTGTCTGTGGTACTCCGTTGTACACGACATTTCCGGACTGTTATTTAATGATTTGTCATTTCCCCTAAAACCCCCCAATAGCCATAGTGGAAATATATTGGTTTCCAGATCGAATTTTGGCGAATGTTTATCTCCTATGTAAATCATGTTAGTCGTTTTGTAAATTCACCCTTTTGCAAATCAAGGAATTTGCATACTTATGAAAAATCGGCGTTTTCACTAAATATACTTAATCAAACCACCTAGAGAGCCATAAACAGTTTTTAGTAATTGATAAATATTATTTTAAAACCATTTCATGGTCTAAAATTCATTAAAAAATACCAATAAATGTTCAAATTCGGTTTTTAAGATCATAGCGTACCACTACGGTATGCAACTGATTGAAAATGGCAGGTATGGTAATGGAAAATGTGAACACGTTAATTTGCTTAACAACCAAAAACATTGTATGTAAACGGAATGGAAAGTGTATGGAAGGGAAACGGAACGTATAGTGAGAACCAACCTTAATCGTTCACAAAAATGAGGTGCAGCTTAGAATCGAGTGCAGCTTAGATTCGAACCTAATTCAAAAATATAAAATACCTAATAAAAAAATTTTATCGTAATATTATTTACCAACTTCATTTTAAGAAACTTTTTTTTAATAATCATTCACAGAAATAGGGTGCGGCTTAGATTCTGGTGCGCCTTATATTCGAACGAATATGGTATTTAATTTTTACCTTTAGTTTTAAATCGTTGTTAATTGAATCTTTTCTAAATTTCATGATTTTTCTTATCATTTCTAAGCAGGGATGACAAACGTACTTTGTTATAACATCATTGGATAAAATCTAAAACATAACATTTATTACGAATGAAAAATTATAAAGATATTATTAAAAAAATAAAAAATGTTTTATTGATTTTTTTTGATCCTCCCTGTATACATAATAAAAATTTGAGGTTAGGATGAATTAAAAACTTACGTTTACGCCGGAACCCGTAAAAATATACTTTCGCAGTTTGTCAGAGTTTGTTAATTCTTTGCTAAAGACGTTTACAACGTTATTGTTGGTTGAACATAACCTACAGCATTCGTTACACATCATATTCGAATTTACTTCCATTTTTTAGTCGAATAAAAGCTGATATTAACGCTACAAAAAGCTTACATTAGATTTTAGTATAATGACATTCGGAGTTTCTTTTACGGACCTGGCGTTTAAGTAACTTTCAACTTTGTAGATGTAGAGAGTGTTTCTGGATATTCTTAAAGCTTGCTTGGCTTGCTTTTTCTCTTTTCAACAGCGCTAACGTCCGATAGGAGGTAGAGTTATCTAAGAAAGATACCTACTTTCTTTTATAAAGAAAACAATTAACAGCTTAAATGTTAAATATAAAAAGTTTAAATACATTTTAAATAATGCCAAAATACTGGAGATGTAAGAAAAGATTTTTAGGGAAATTGCAACCTAAAATGTTTTCTTTAACATAAAAATTATAAAAATAAAATTTTTATTTTACTTTATAATATTTTTTTCTAAATATCTAAATATCTAAATAGCATCTGGTTTTATGGAAAGATCTTCATACCGCTTAAAGAAGTTGCTATTCTGTACTGTGTTAATGGTACCTTAACTTATGGATTTGGGCTTGCAGGGATTTAGAAAATATTTTTTTATGACTAAACCGTTTGTCCAACTGAAATTTGACAAGAGAAGAAATTGTTTCTAAATTAATATAGCTATTCGGAAAAAAATTGACAGAAAATTATACAGGCTGGCTAAAAAGATCTGGATGGATAACTTGTCCTGAGAGTGTTTTTAAACACCCTGTAATTTTCGAAATTCGAATTTGTTCCCCAGAAAGCTGAAGCGTGCTGATATAAAGACATGATCAAAAAATGAATAAAGTCTAACAAAGATTTTTCGAGTAATTTGAGAAAAACTTATCAAAAGTATTGTTTTGAAAGTCTTGTAGCGGCTAGACTAAGCAACTTTGTATATAGATAAATTGGGTTGAATCATCATATTTTTGACCAAGGTATCTGTGGTATTCCGTTGTACACGACATTTCCGGACACCTGTATAACAAGGTATAGTGTGGGCAAATTTGGGTGCTATTATAGGCTTCATGACATCCAAAAAACATTTCCGGACATCCTGTATAAGTACAGTTCGTTGTACTGTTCAAATAATTAATAATAATTAATTATTTAACAGTCGTATACAGGGTGCTTAACCGATGTGGGCAAGTACGAAGAATTTGAATTATTATACACAGATTTTGTACATGGTCAACTACATATTGAAAATATTTTCAAGTACCTATGACTTCCGGTTATACCGGAATTTTTTTTATTTCAGGGAATAATTGTTCCTTGTTAGGCTGACTAATTTAGAGATAATTTCACTTGAAATATTTTTTATATCATTTTTAGTTTTTAGTTAGGCTAACAAATTGTTTATTTTTAATTATTCAACTGCATCATAGAGAAATTTATAAAATGGTAAAGAGATTCTTCGAAAAAAGGTCACCAATTTAGCGTTTACAAAAGAAATTTGGGCTGGTGTTAAGTTTCCTAACTTATGATTTTTTCGATGAAAATGTGATTTAATCGATCCAAAATGTGTTCTATCGTACAGATTTGGTCGAATTGTACCGCGGAAAAGCACTATTACCGGAGAAAACCCTATATAAACGCTTTTTTTGACCAAAATAGAAAATGTACTTACATGATTTTTTTCCTATTTTCGTCCAGTTTTGTTCAATACATACAATATATTAATCTTCTTTTACGTTTTTCATACTGTTTTAAATCCAAAATGGTACGAACACGTTAATAATTATGAAAATACGGCACATTTTCCGCGCCTCACCAGTGTGAGTTTTGGCATTTTGAATTAGTGGTCAGTAAAACCACTTCGTTACCTAGCAACGAAAAGTATGAATCCAGGGGGGTATTATCGTAAAAGGTGTGAGTATAAAACATTTTTGTAATATAAAAAAAGGAGAAAAATAATATTCCTTATAAAATTCCCGTAAATGTTCGCGTTTAAAACGATTTAAATGTCGGTGGTTGGGTTGGAGCTAGCTGTTGTAGAGAAATTGCGGCACGGAGGGCCGTTAGTTGGTGCTTATTCGTTAGTATGATTGTTAAAAGAGAACGGTCCGCAGTATGTCACCATTTGGCCTGGATTTCGCTGGTTGAGGGGGCTGCGTATTTGTTGAAAGAAATGTAGGTAGGGCGTGGGAGCTGATTTGGAACGGGCTAGATAATTATTGTTGCAGAAAAGCGGTCCGTAGGGCCGCTAGTATGTCACTCTTTGACTTGCACTTCGGCGATTGAGGGTTTGGTTGTGTTGAGAGGGGTTGCATAGTTAAAAATTGTAGGTGGTGCTTACATCACCATTGCTGCAGGAAAGCGGCCCGTAGGACCGCTAGTATGTCACTCTTTGACCTGGAGATCGGCGATTGAGGTTTTGGTTGTGTTGAGAGGGGCTGCATAGTTAAAAATTGTAGGTGGTGCTTACATTACCATTGCTGCAGAAAAGCGGCCCGTAGTGCCGATAGTATGTCACTCTTTGACCTGGACTTCGGCGATTGAGGGTTTGGTTGTGTTGAGAGGGGCTGCATAGTTAAAAATTGTAGGTGGTGCTTACATTACCATTGCTGCAGAAAAGCGGCCCGTAGTGCCGATAGTATGTCACTCTTTGACCTGGACTTCGTCGGTTGAGGGTTTGGTTGTGTTGAGAGTGGCTACATAGTTGAAAAATTGTAGGTGGTGCTTAAATTAGCATTACTGCAGAAAAGTGTATCACCCTTTGATCTGGACTTCGGCGGTTGAGGGTTTGGTTGTGTTGAGAGGGTCTACGTAGTTAAAAGTTGTAGGTGGTGCTTACATTAGCATTACTGCAGAAAAGTATATCACTCTTTAACCTGGACTTCGGCGGTTGAGGGTTTGGTTGTGTTGAGAGAGGCTGCATAGTTCAGAACTTATAGGTGGTGTTTACATTACCATTGGTGCAGAAAAGCGGCCCGAAGGGCCGGTAGTATGTTACTCTTTGACCTGGTCTTCGGCGGTCGAGATAGGCCCGTAGGGACCCCAGTATTCCACTATTTGACCTGGACTTCGGCGTTTGAGGGTTTGGTTGTGTTGAGAGGGGCTGCATAGTTAAAAATTGTAGGTTGTGCTTGCATTGCCATTGTTGCAAAAAGCGGCCCGGAGGGCCGCTAGTATTTAACTATTTGACCTGGACTTCGGTGGTTGGGTTGGTTTGGTTGTGTTGAGGGGAGCTGCATGGTTGTTGAAAAAATTTAGGTGGTACTTAGGATCTGGTTTGGGACGGGCTAGATTACCATTGTTGTAGAAGAGCGGCCCGTAGGGACGCTAGTATGTCATTATTTGACTTGGACTTCGGTGGTTGAGAGTTGGGTTGTGTTGAAGGGGGCTGGATAGTTGTTAAAACTAGGTAAGTGGCGGTTGGGATCTCTTTTGAAACTAGAATTTTATAAGGAATATTATTTTTCTTTCTGTTTGTATTGTAAACATATTTTATACTCACACCTTTTACGATAATACCCCCCTGGATTCATACTTGTCGTTGCTAGGTAACGAAGTCGTTTTACTGACCACTAATTCAAAATGTCAAAACTCGCACTGGTGAGGCGCGGAAAATGTGCCGTATTTTCATAATTATTAACGTTTTCGTACCATTTTGGGTTTAAAACGGTATGAAAAATGTAAAATGAAGTTAATATATTACATAAATTGAACAAAACTGGGTGAAAATACGACAAAAATCATGTAAGTACATTTTTAATTTTGGTTAAAAAAAGCGTTTATATAGGGGTTTCTCCGGTAAAAATGCTTTTCCGCGCCACAATTCGACCAAATCTGGACAATAGGACACATTTCGGATCGATTAAATCACATTTTCATCGAAAAAATCATAAGTTAGGAAACTTAATATATCCCGAAATTTGTTTATAGTAGTATCTCATTTAAAATTGAAATGGAGTTGCATTTGCTTATCGAATTGTACAGTGTGTCATTGCAACTACAATCAATGATTCATATTGATTGAAAAAATGAAAAGTTGATGGTCCACAAAGAATGAAATTTATTTCACTTAACCTGCAGGTTTTGCTGATGAATTTTTGGGACATCCCTAAGATTTACGTAAGAACATACAATCAACGATGAACAGACTTTATATCTAATTTCTATAATAATTAGTTAAATCTTTAAGATTTAATTTAAAGTACAAAATCATCTGTTTATTTCAACAAGTAAGTTTTACGTGATGTTTTAAAGTTTATTGGAACTTGAAACAATGTTTACGTAACCCTTTTATTTTTACTTTGGTTTTTATATTTTTACGTTATGAATCTGTGATTAAAGTTAATAGAGTTAACAAGATATTAAAAAGTAATTATTAATTTATTAGGTACGCAATAGAGTATATTTTGAATATTCTCTTCACGAAGAAGCGCCGAGTATTGATCGAAGAGTATTTCCATGTGAGACTGCTTTTGCGCTGCATTAAATACACGGCGAATAGGACGTATACTCAAACTAAGGTTACACATCCACTGGCTCCACGATGAAAGAGAGAAAATTTAATTTTCTTTGTCCGCTATGCCTAAGTAGATGCACACGTCGGCAACGTTTAGATTTAAAATTGAGTTTCATCGATACGAAAGCGTAAAAGGGAAGAAAAGTGGTTCTATAATCAAATCAACGCACAGCACAATAATTAGCCTATATACTTAAGAGGCAACGATGTAAGGTTAAGTGACCCTTTCAAAACTTTTCAATTACTATCTCAATATTAATTCGCAGAAATTGTTGTATACTAATTTCAAAACATAGGTAAAGAAAGAAATAGAAGGGTCAACTCTCACTAGATTTTTGAAACTCGTCAAGTTTGGTATGTAAACCGAAATACTCATAGCGCTAGTGTGCAATCGTTCAGAGAAACTGCGAAATTTGAAATAAAACTTTTTTAAATTAAATTTTACTACTTTATTCGTACTACAATAAGTGAGCCATAAATGACTTACTTATTGTCTATGAAAAATAAGTGGCAATGATAAAAGAAATAACGTTTTTAGAAATAGATTAATCGTTTTAATTTTCATTTATGAAGCTAATACAAGTATGCATAATTCGGTAAACTAAACAAATATACCTACTACACTAAAAACAATAATAATACTAGTTTATAAATTTGTTTTTTTTTATACCCCGTAAGGATTTATTTATATAAAAGTATGTTGTACTACCTTTCGTAAACCTAAATGAGTTAGCAAAAATGAGTGGGTCAGAAGGATAGTGAACCAAGTCTATTTTTTTCTAAAATTTAGTTAAGAGTATATTAGGTCCGTTTGAATAGTTATAATTTTATGTGCTGACTTATTCAATACTTAGTTCATCAGGTTAACAATAATATACGCTAGTTTAGTTTAATACTGAATGATATGCACCATTTTTCATTGAAAAAATGAACCAAGTCCAAGTAGCTTAAGATTCTGTGATAAAGTGGGCTAAGTCAAAACTCTCAACTGTCGCTGACAGCTCTTTTTATAATCTGTCATTGCAATCTTTATGTGAATTTCTTGTGTGGTTAATTTAGTGATGGATTTGAACACAGGTTCTAATAAAGAATTCGAAGATTTAAGACTTCTTTCTGACCATCGTATGTACATAAACAGTAATAATTCGTTTTAACACTCTTCTAAGGACATAAGAAAAAGAGCGCCATAACCGGGAAAACGCTATAACTGAGAAATCCTAAAGATGCTAAAACTTACTTTTAAATTTCTATCCGTTTAAACAAAAAGTTTACTTTTGTAAAATCCGATAACCACAACAGATATGTTTATTTTCAAAAAGAGACGGTAACAAATATCTCCAATTATCTCCATCAAAGCATTATAACCGGGAATTCGGAGCGTTATAAGTTATAACGAATTAGTTTTGTGTGGAAAATCATTATTTGGGTCTGGGATCACAGAAAAAGGGCGTTTAAAACCGTGAAAACTTATGAACGGGAGTGTTATAACGAAATTTTGCTGTGTAATACACACGTCTCCAACATAATAAAACTACTATAGATAATATTTTAGATTTTTGTAATAATAATAAAGAAACAGTATCAACTGTTGTTTCGTCAGTTTCGCTGTTAGATATACAGGGTGTTTAAAAAATACGTTCGAATATTTGGCCCACTTATAGATCTCATCAGTACAAATAAAAAAGTCAAAATAAACATAAGTCCAAAAATCAGCCGTTTCCTAATTACAGCCTGTTTTTCAAATTAAAATAATTTACACTCAGTAGGAGTGATTCGCGTATTTATGAAGTCATCCATGGAAATAACGAAACAAATTTTGTTCGTTTCTGTTAGTGTAGTTGCCACATTTGTTGTAATTATTGTGTGTCCGTTATTGTCAGTGTTTATTGAAGTAGTTGTTGCTGTAACCCATTGTTGAAATTTTCGAATATGCCTTATACCAACGCAGAAATGGCAGACATGCATTTTATGTATGCCAAAGCCGATGGAAATGCTTGTGAGAAAAATAATAATAAATACTTAATTTTATAAACAAAAACGAGTGCAGTTTCTGTGTTTCTGCTTAAATAAATCTTTTCCTGTTTAGTTATGTACTTGTTTTTGCTTATAAAATTAGGTGTTTATCATTATTTTTTATTAAGGAGCGACACATACTAATTGTCAAATAATATGGCGCGAACCTACTACGATATTTCGAGATTTTTTGAACATAAAATCTTATGTCACTACTGCATAATCGTTGAATTTCTCGAAATGGGTGCATGGTAGGACATCGTATGTTAGTAACTTTTTTTTGTATTTTTGTCTAAACATTCCAATTTTGAGATCAGATTTCCAAAAAGTTATCAACCAAAAAAAATACGGGACTTTAAATGCGCTCCTCAGCCTCTGTACCAAAACCTGTTCATCGTAAATCATTTTGGTTACCATCATCATATTTCTTATGTAAATAATAGGGGATGTTCCAAAATTCAACATCCTACTCTGTAGGATAAGTGAAATAATTTAAAAAAACCATACCATGAGTATCAACTTCAAAGAGCTGTAGCTCGTTTGGGAAGCATTTCCGGACACATGTTCATATGAACTTTTCTTCATATTTTTGGCTGTAGAATTACCCCCTTCAGTATACGAACGTTATTTCCGGACACCTGTATATTATTAATCGTGCTGCCTAATTTATATTTCTATAATTATTTTAAATATTTTTATAATTAATAGTTCGAAGAGAATGAATGAAAAGAATAATCTCTTATTCTTTAGCGTGCGTTCGCTACGTATCCTGCATCCTTTTTGCTCCGAATGCGATCTCACTCCTCTCCATACGCATCTCAGCGATAGTATGTTTCTTAATTTGACAAGTTGTACCTTCGTCGTAATCCTTAAAGGCTTATTCTACGTACCTGCCTTAATAATCGTCATAAAAACCCTTTACGCAACAATACATCAATATCATTTTCAAACAGTAATTACAAAGAGAATATAAATTCTTATTAATGTGTCGGATAAATTAGGACGAGGATTTCCGCCACTCACGGGAGCGAAAAAAAACCGTTTTTAATTCCTTTTCTCCATGACTATTCGTGTTAGAAGATTGAAAGTTTGGGGAGAGGGTTAGTTCACGTAGAGTTACATTTTGCATATACAGGATGTCTCCGAAATGCGTGTATAACGTAAGACCACAGATTCCTTGGCTCAAAATAGGTCGATTTAAGTTAACTTATCTATATGCAAAGTTGCTTCGTTTTGACGCTAGAGAGCTTTAATAATAATATTTTCCATGAGTTCTTCTTAAATTACTCGAAAAATTTGTATTAGGTTTTATTCATTTTTTGTATATGTCTTTATATCACCTGACTACAGCTTGCTGTGGAACAAATTCGAATTTCCAAACATACAGGGCGTTTACAAACACTCTCACCACAAGTTATTCATGCAAATCTTTTTAACCATCCTGTATAATTTTCAATCAATTCTTTTTCTGAATAGCTACATTAATTTAGACATTATTTTTTCTCTTATAAAATTTCAGTTGGGCAAACGGTTTAGCCACTGAAGAACATTTTCTAACTCCCTGTAAGTTCAAATCTGTAAGTTAAGGTAACATTAACCCAGTTCAAAGTAGTAATCTCTTCACAGGATATGCAGCTCTTTCAAGAAAATCACATTTTAGAAGGTTGGAAGTAGTTTTTACTCAAAATGTTGCCCGGATTTGTGACCATCATCAGGGCAAAAATAATACAATGTGCAAAATTTTTACTGTTTGCTCTTTTCGTTGCCTTTTTGCTTTTATGATACCCAATAAACAAAATCAGATAGTGCTAGGTTTACTGATCTTGCTGACCAGTTTACAGGAGCATGATTTCCTCTTTATTTCCTTCGATTCTACAGTAGAATCTGCATAATACGGGCTAAAAGAGCCAAACCCTGGTAACGTTCACAAATGCTGGCGAAAATTTGAAAATGTTAAGCAATAAACTACTTCCAAACCTATAACATGTGGTTTTCTTGAAAGATCTTCATATCCCGTGAAGAAATTTGTACTTTGAATTTTGTTAATGTTACCTTAATTTACCGTTTTGGGCTTGAAGGCATTTAGAAAATCTTCTTTTGTGCTTAAACCGTTTGCCCAACTCAAATTTTGTAAGAGAGAAAATAATTTCTAAATGAATGTAGCTATTCAGAAAAAGAATTGTTAGAAAATTATACAGGGTGGTTAAAAAGATTTGGATGAATAACTTACGGTAAGAGTGTCTCTAAATACTCTGTATGTTGCGAAATTCGAATTTGTTCCACAGAAAGCTGTGCCCAGCTGATATAAAGACGTGGTCAAAAACTGAATAAAATCTAATGAAGATTTTTCGAATAATTTAAGAAAAACGCACGGAAAATATAATTTTTAAAGCCCTCTGGCGACGGAACGAAGCAACTTTGCATATAGATAAGTTAACTTAAATCGACCTATTTTGAGCCAAGGAATCTGTGATCTTACGTTGTACACGCATTTCGGAGACACCCTGTATCTCTGATTTTTACACTGCTCCAAATACACCTGATAAATATTCAGAACAGTTTTAGTTATCTAGAAAATATTTTGCTAAAGTGACTTTCAATTCCATAAAAGAATTTCATTTTAAAACGTGGTAGTGGTTGTCATATTTAAATACACTTAGGGAAGGATTGAAGGCAAAAAAAATATGTGAAATATAACGCTTGATAAGGTAACAATACCCTCAAAAATTCAACCTATAAATTAAAAACCAAATTTTGCCAATTTTTGGGCCGTAACTCCGTAGAGCCGAAATCGAAATAATTTATAAACAATGTGGATCATAAGAATTACAGTAGAACCTCGCTGATCTAGCCTCGATTCTGGCACCCCTGTTAATCCGACCGTGATTGTCCGCCTTATTGTTAGACAAGTTATTTTTATGTTGGGAGATTGTTTATTTGACTTTAAGTACGTGATCATCTGTACTTTCGATAATCCGACCTTTTTTTTGTGTTCTGACCAATACCTCCAGTCCCAAATGTGACGGATTAGCAAAGTTCAACAGTAATTGTGTCCATGTGTAGGCACCAACATAAATTTATGAGTTCCTATTACATATCATTATTTATAAAAACAATAATTAATATTAATATATTACAATTGCAGTACTGATTTTATGAAATTTGATTTGAACAAGACCAAGCAGCGAACAAAAATTGTAATTTTGGTATGCTAGAAGTTCGAAAAGACCTCTGACTTTGTTTACATATTAAAAGGTTCGAGCAAGTATAAGTTTTGTGGTGGTTCGTTTATTCCCAGATACACGTTTAGACAAAGATATGAAAATGACGGAATATATAAAGGAAATTTGCAAGAAAGCAAACGTCATGATAAATAACTTATCGAAAATTATGCCAAACATCAGAGGACCCAAAGAAAAGAAAAGGAAACTCCTTGCTTCTACTGTTCTTTCGGTCATTTTGTATGCCGCTCCAACATGGAGTAGAGCTCTAAATTATAAATACTGTTTAAATATGCTTTCATTAATTAATAGAAGATTAGGAATCAGGATATCTTCTAGATATAGAACGGTTTCTACGGTGGGTATTGAAGTGGTGGCTCGTCTACCGCCCATTGACCTATTAATTGAGGAAAGATGTTACCTATACAGTAGAGGTAAGGAACATAAAAAACTATATAGAGAAGAATTATTGGAAAAATGGAACAGAAGATGGAATCACAGAATTAAATGGACCAACGTATTAATCAAAGATTTAAAAAAATGGTTTGAAAGAACATGGGGCGAATTAAATTACTACCTAACACAATTTTTGACGGGTCATGGAATTTTTTTGTAGTTATTTGTTAAAAATAAAAAAGAAGGAGAATGAATTTTGTTGGTTTTGTGAAGAAATAGATAATCCAGAACATATGTTTTTTATATGTAATAATTTTGCCGAGGAAAGAAATATTTGTCGTAATAAAATCGGAAGAAATATCGCAAAAGAAAACATAATAGATATAATGCTAGAAAAACAAGAGCACTGGAGAGCCGTAGATGAAATGGTAACAAACATTATGAAAAAAAAAGGAAAAGCATGAAAGAGAACTAGAAAATAGAAGAAGAAATGTACAGTAGACCCTGAAAATTACATTTATATACCTCTGAAGTTATACCTTGATGGGTGGTTCCGGAGGCGGAGGGGAAAGCGTTTTAGTTGGTCGATGTATTCAAGATGAGTACATCAACCCAACACAGGGTGGTCATCGATACGAATCACTTAGATAGTGATTCGGACCACTCGTCTGTCAACAGATTTCCTAAACCCCTCCATAAAAAAAAGAAAAGATACACGTTTCCCAGTTGAAACGACTTGAGACGAGAGAGATCAGAAATTAATTCATTTCCTGTGTTTCACATATAATAGGTCGGGGGGCAGCAGTTTACACGGCCTTAAAGTTGGAATACGAACCACATATTACAGAGCGTTGACCAACTATGTATCTAAAAACAATGGTTTCACTATTAGTAGATGTTTGAAATTTTGCCAGTAGGGGTTATTCATCCTAATCTTCCGATGTAAAATATTTTCAAAATGGCTGCCACTTCCGGTCGACTGGAAGTAGGATACAACTTCCCTATATACAATACCCTATGCGATAGAGAATTTAATTCTCTACAAGTTTGCACTACACCTCCCTTTACCATCGGTTAAGGTTTTCAAGATATAAGGGAATTTGTCTAAATCGCGTATAAAATGTCAGAAAAAGTCTTGTTTTTATTAGTAGGCTATGAAACGTGAACAGTTTTTCGCTTGATATGGTAGGAAATTTAATACTTTACCAGTCTTCCATGCATTTCCCTATACCTGTTGGTTAAAGTTTAGAACATATAAGTGAATTTAAAAAACTTGAGCGTAACATGCCAGAAAAAGTTTTTCTTTGTTAGTAGGCTATGAAATTTGAATAGTTTCTTCACGTACTATGCTTATTTTGCCGTGTTAGTTAGTAATGCCGCCAAGAACTTCAAAAAAGGTAAATGTACAACTACTTAAATGGCAACATAAGCGTATTAAGAGAAAAAAACTGTGCAAGTTTCATAGCTTATTAATAAAATACATCCAATTTTGGCATATTAGGCACAATCTTGAGAAATTCCCTTATATCTTCAAAACTTTAATTGATAGGTATAGGGAAGTGTATTGAAGGTTGGTAGAGAATTAAATTCTCTATCGTGTCAAGCGAACAAATCAATCAAGTTTCATAGCCTACTAATAAAAAAAGGAAAACTTCTGACATTTTATACAAGATTTTGATAAATTCTCTTTTATCTTGAAACCCTTAACCGATAGGTATAGGGCGGTGTATTGCAAATTAGTAGAGAATTACATTCTCTGTCGGATAGGCTAATAAAATATGGGGCGTTCCATTTAAAATATTCGACTTTTTTGCAATTGAGTATGGAAGAACGCTAATTCTCTTTGTGACCAACCTGTATAAGACAGAGTGATCAGGGCAGTGGCGTTCTAGTTGGCAATGTCTGGAGAGTAATCGTACCACTTATTAACTTTCTTACTTGAACAGTGACTGAGAAATGTGGTTTTAAACAACAGATTGAAAATTGTCAGAAAAATCTTAAAATCAAAATAACTCGAAAACGAAAACCGATAAGTACCAAGAACCCTTATTAAAGTTTACTTATTTTTGTACGTAGAATTAAAATACGTAATAGAAATTATACCATTCCATTTAAAATAACAAAGTTGTATCCTACTTCCGGTCGACCGGAAGTGACAGCCATCTTGAAAATATTTTAAATCGAATGATCAGGATGAACAACCCCTACTGGCAAAATCTCAAATCTCTACTAATAGTGGAACCCAATAAAGTTCTAACGAACCAGTTGCTTGAGAAACCCTGTATGTTTTCACTACAAAGTATAATTTGCATTTTAAAATACCCTACAAAGACACATGCAAGAAATGTGACCAATGGAATCTTGCTTTGGCTTCAGAAAATGATCTATCTATTATAACAAAAATAGAGACTGAAAGAAAAATGCACTTGTCTCAAGCAGAAAAAATTAGAAATCAGTTGAATGAGGCTTCACAAGTTTCAGAAAATTATTATGCTTGTACATTTGACTTGCAGAAGGCTCTAGCATTTCCAAAAGTAACCATGTCCGTCGCTTATTATAAACGAAATTTGTTCATGTATAATTGCGCTGTTCATCCAGTTAATTCCGGACCATCTGAAATGTTTGTATGGAATGAAACAGAGGGAGGCAGGGGTTCGCAAAAAATATCTACAGTGCTTTGCAAGCATTTAAAAAATAACGCTAAAAATAGTACTGAAATAACTTTATACTGCGACACTTGCGGAGGGCAAAATCGAAATATTAATTTATCAGTGCAATTACTGAAGCTGTGCAATGAAGCGCCTACTGCAGCCAAGACAATTAATGTGATATTCATGATATCTGGGCATTCCTGCCTGCCAAATGACACGGATTTTGGTGTCATAGAAAAAGTAGTAAACACTCACTGCTTTATGGCCCAGATGACTGGATTAAAATAATTAAAAGCTCAAGGTAGAAAACCCCATATAAGGTCACTGAGCTTAAATTCAATGATTTTTTGTCAACCAAAGATTTATTAGAGCACATTACTAATAGAAAAATAAATACCAACAAAGAACCTGTAAATTGGTTGAAGATTCAACGACTTCAGTTCAAAAGAGCACACCCATTTTCAATATTTTATAAGGACACACTGATAACTTACTTCCATTCAAAGAAATTAACATAAAAAGAAACAACAAAAATTGTAGAAATCTTTCTTCATTGGCATCAATAGATCAAAAACCGATCTACAACGCTAGGAGCCGTATAACTGATATTAAGAAAAAAGATATGATTTCATTACTTCCTTTCATACCTCCAATCTATCACAACTTTTATAAGTCATTACCTGTTCAAACGAATACTAGATCGAGTGAAATTCCAGAGGAGTGTAATGACACCGAACAATATGACGTTATTTATGAATGATTGTGCACATACGTTGAATTGTTATACGAAAATTGTTGTTTTTTCTAGTATTTTAATTTCTTTTGTGAGGTTAACTCTTATAAACTGTACTACTTTTCCTACATTTTCCTTAAGAAAAATGTTTCTATAAAAGAAATTGTTATTACTTTTTCACACCGTATTAATAGTTGGACTTGATCGAATTGCGGTAAAAAAAAACAGAGAAAAAGTAAACTAAGTTCACATTTCTTTCTTTTAACCGGTTGTATAGCTAAAACAATAAAGTTTCTTTTAAATAACACCTAAGTAACAATAGTGTAGATACTTATTTATAAATATCAACTTTCAAGATTTCGTTGCCTATTACAAAAAATTAGTAAATGGATTGAAATCAAACGGTCCGTTTTCTCGAAACGAACTTAAGTGGACTTGGTTTACTTTATTTCTGACTCACTCAAATATTCTACCATGTCATATTTTTTTAATACGGATCCACTTAGCCCAAGTCCACTTATTAAATCTCTGCGGATCCTTATTACAATTCGGGAATCGATAGCGAGAGGACTCCTTATCGGTACAAACAGAAATCGCACACGGTATAGGGTCAATCAGACTTCAACGATTCCTCAATGAGTTCTTAACAGTGTGCAAGTATGCTTTTTCCTTTCTTTCAACAATATTTATTAAAATTTCAATTCTACTTCTCGACCACTCCGCGGAGTTCTCGACCATTTTATGTTAGTTTTCGACCACCACAAATTGGACTAATTTCTAGGAAGATATACAGGTGTCCCAGCGAAGTGGACTAGTCGAAACATCTCGGAAACCAGAAGTCCAATAAATTTGAAATTTTATACGCAGATTTAATACATTGTAAACTACATTTGAAAAATATTTTCAGTCATCCGTGACTTCCGGTTATACCGGAATGGTTAAGGAATTGTTATTTTCGAACGCAATATTTATTTTTCGTTAAGCTGGTTAATTTGAAGATAATTTTACTTGAAACATTTTTTCCTATCATTTGTAATTTCAGAGAAAAAAAATATTTTTCGTCATTATTTACGCTTGATTGGGGTAAAAAAAATAAGTTAGCCATGAAAAAATAGCATCAATTTATGGGCATAGCTATCATGGATTGCAAGTTATAGCTTATTTTTTCACCTCAATCAAACGTAAAAAATTATGAAAAATAATTTTTTTCTCTGAAACTACGTGATAGCAAAAAATATTTCTAACAAAATTATCTTTAAATTAACTATCCTAACGAAAAATAAATATTACGTTCAAATAAAATAATTCCTTAACCCATTCCGATTTAACCGGAAGTCATGGATGACTGAAATTTTTTTCAAAATGTAGTTTAGTATGTACTAAATCTATGTACAGGTGTTCTGGAAAATGCGGGAAATCTCTTGGATTCTGATAGAACATTAAAAAATATGATTACAAGTTCCCATTTTTTTTCCTAGCGGCCCTCCCCTCGGAGATACGACCTCCTAAAAGAAGCCACTGGAAAACAATTTTTTTTTAATAAATTTTAAAGTACTTAATTTAATTTAATGAAAATTTAATATGATAAACAGTAGTAAGGACCTCTTAAAAAATGGCCTTAAAACATAATTAGTCTCTTTACTTTACCAGGGGCGTACTAGGTTATGCATTTTAATGCTTACATTCTTAACACCCTGTATGGTAAGGAGTTAAAAAAAATAAATTTAGATACCTTGAATATTTTGCTAAAGAAAAGGTACGCTTATTCAGTGTCGATAAAATGAACCGATTTCGAGAAAAAAAATTGTAAAAGAAACCATCAAGATTAAAAATTTATTAATATTTCGTAGGTACCATAGGCTAAATTTTTTGTCTGCAACATCAGTATTAACCCTTCGCCGGTGTGGTGATGTAAAGTTACGACTTTTTTTACACAGTACTTTTACCTTTTATAGGAGTAACAAATACTGAAAATACATTTTGAAAAATATAATGGTTGGGGTATGTCATACCCCACCACACTGACGAAAGGTTAAAAAAGCGCTGTTTTTACAAACGTTACTATGGTAACCAAAATGATCTACGTTGGACAGGCTTCGGTATTGAGGCTTAGGAGCGCATTTAAAGCTCTACATTTTTTAGGCTGATTATTTTTTGATTATCTAGTTTCAAAATTGGAATGTCTAGACAAAAATGCATAAAAGAGTTACTAACATACGATATCCTATCATGCACCCATTTCGAGAAATTCAACGATTATGTGGTAGTGCACATAAGATTTTATGTTCTGAAAATCTTTAAATATTTTAGTAGGTTCGCGCCATATCAGGCTATGTTACCTCTGCATAGAAACTCGTTGACAATAAATTTAGTTCAACCCGCATCACTGGAAGCGCTGATAGCGGAAAATAATAGCTCCTTTACCGGCCAAAATGAAACGCACTGACAATAAGATGTCCAACATAATATCTGACATCTATATATGTCAAATACGCGAGTGAACGAAGTATCTTAATTGTATTGAAATTCTTGAAAAAAATGTTAACATCGTATTTAGTGTTGCAATTTGTGTTCATTAGTGTCCAATGACTGGAATATTGTCACGTATGTTCAGAAATACGTCCAAAGATGAAAGACTCTGATGGGAACTACGCGAATCTTTGATTTTATAAGCATCGCAAGATGTGGGAACTGTAGATTTGCTGAAGATGCGAGGTTTCTTTTTATGTGCTTATCTAAAATATTATTTTGTTGTTAAAAATTGTTTTCTTATTAACCACTGCCAGAATAAGATCGACGAGAATAAAGTTGTGTTAGCAGTTGTATTGGAGAGTGTTCTTGAGTAGTTCTCTAAACCCTTTTGTATTTTTTAAGCTGTGTATGATGAAATTGAACAAAAACAAACAGGCTACAAGCAAAATTTGTTTTTGTTTAATTTTACCATGCATGGTTTTGTAATAAATAGGAGTAATATTTTATTTTAAAGATTTTTAAAATTCCCGCGCTTGCTCATTAGCGCCAAATGCGGTGCGGGTTGAACTAAAAACATTGTCAAAATTAAAAGTGGAGAGTTGCCTATCTATATTAGTATATTATATTTAATCTATGCGCCATATTGCTTGACAATTAGTGTAATAATATATCGCTTCTTAATAAGGAATAATGATAACTACCTAATTTTGTAAACAAAAACAAGTACCTAACTATAGTGCTACCATTCCAAAGTGGACGACGGAAAATATGCGAACTACTATCGGTAATCCCTTACCCCTCACCTCTTTGACCTATATATTCGGCTGTAGTACAGTCAAGTCACCAAATAGAACATAACTGTTTCTGACATTTGACAGCGTTATTAGGTGTCAAATTTGTGTGTGAAAGTTTGTGTGTCCTGTCGTTTTGTTAGTTTATCAAGTTTATTTTCTATTTTCGTCCTATTTCGTTTTATCTATTAACTGTTCTTTTTAGAGCAATAGCGTTTCCCACCTGATTTGCAGGTTAGTAATGTTAATTGTAACCCCTTAAATATATACGTCATAGTATATATTCGTCATGATTACATGTAATTTCAATCTATCGAGCCGCTTAACGGGTTAATATGTGTTAGATATCTATATAATTTATTTTTAGATACATATATTACAAGCATGCCCAAGAGGAAATCTGAACAGAGTGATGTGCTCACAATGCTGCAGAATATCATCACATTTTGCGAGAGTGAAAAGGCAGCAGGAAGATATCCATTTTGTGTTAACCAGGTTATAAGTCGTGTGGCAGCAATGACAGGGAAATCCGAGAGTACAATTCGGCGAATTAAGCAGACGCTTCGCAATAAGGAAAATGAACCACCTCAACCTGAAGCACAATGTTCATCGACAGATATCGTCAAAACAAGCTCCGTCAACAGGTCTCGTATTTTGTTAGATGATACAGACAGGAATCTTTTTGTGGTAACTTGTCTGAGAATTTATAATATCATTGAGTTTATGTTGTAGATGTGCACTTCGCAATAAGATTCATACTTTATATACTGTTGATAAGACAATCCCAACTCTAAATATGTTACATATCTTCATGGTAAGAGAAACCCAATTCAAAGGTTCGAAAGAGACATTACGGAAAATTTTAATTGATATGGGATTTAAATATAAAAAGAGTGAGTCGAACAGAAAATATTTGATGGAGCGATATGATATTGTTGCATGGAGAGCTCGTTATTTACGTTTCTTAAAAGCCAATGATGAACTTGGTGAAAATAAGAGACCTGTTGTATATTTAAATGAAAGCTACGTATATAAAAATTATACTGTTTCAAAGTGTTGGCAAGGCCCTGATGAACATGGAGTTTTGAAAAAAGATGGAGCTGGTCAAAGATGGATAATTGCTCATTGAGGAGGTAGTATGGGTTTTATTCCGAACGGTTTCCTTTTATTTAAATCTAAAACAAAAAGTGGCGATTATCACGACGAAATGAATTCTGATAACTTTTCAAAATGGTTTAAAACACAAGTGGTACCAAATTTACCAGACAATTCAATAATCGTTATGGACAACGCGCCTTACCATTCAGTACAAATAAATAGGCCCCCTACTTCTTCATCAAGGAAAAATGATATAATGTGCTGGTTACAATTGATGAACATACCATACCATCCACATATGTACAAATGCGAGCTACTAGAAATTGTTAGGAGGTACAAACCATCGCCACAGTATGGGATTGATGAATATGCAAAATCCAAGGGTCATACTGTATTACGCCTTCCCAGGGACGGCGCAAGGTTCCGCGAGGCCAAGTGCAAAATGTAAAAGCGAGGCCATTTATTATCATTCACATTATATCTTTCAAAAAATTTTATCGACGTCTAAAAAAAAAAGGTCACAACTTTATTAAACGGAACACCATATAATGCGACGCCCAATATTCGGCCCCTGTTTAACCGAGGCAGGGCGCGAGGCCACTCTCAACCGCGAGGCCATGTGCAACTGCACACTTGCACATGCCCTCCCGCCGGCCCTTCCTCCGTACCACTGTGACTTGAATCCAATAGAACTAGTTTGGAGTATGGTGAAGAGAAAAATAGCCCCTCGTAATATAAGAACAATAAATATGGAAAACCTCATTCACGAGACAGTAAACGAAATAACTCCAGAATGATGGCAAAAAGAATGTAACCATATCAACAAAATCAGAAATGATTATATCGCTTGTTGAGAATTATAGTGGCGAAACTACAAAAAGTTGATTATTGAGTTTTAAAGGGCAACTTGTTTAAAAATCAGCGTACTTTTACGTACATAAATGACGAAACTATAACTTAAACCGTTGCCGATGGAGCGCGACATACGCCACTCGATATACATATGTATATTTCGCCACTATTTCGCAATAGTGGCGAAACCACAAAAAAAATGTTATTTTTGAAATCTTACAATAAATCTATGACTCTGCATGAAATATAATAGCAGTAAAACGAAATAAAAAATAAAAAATTTAAAACGACAAGTTGTTGCTTTTTACTTTGCATTAAAATTCAACTAAAATTTTGAACGCGATTATCTCCATAGTGCTGATTTGCACTTACGCCACTATTGTTCTTAGTAAGCGATATGACAAAGGATCAGCTATTCGACAATGAAGAGAGATTTATTATTAATTTAGGTGAATCACACAGTGATACTTCATATAGTGATTCAGATTAAAATAATTTTTAAAAGATGTATGTCTGTGATACATGAATTGTTATTACTGAACATACTCAACATGCCCAGATCAAAGTTTTGTAAAAATCAAAGAAAGTCTTTACGTACAAGTTTGATATTTGACATGCCCAATCTTTATCACTGTAAAAACTTTGATTTATTTTATAAGGGACCCTGCAATCAATAACAACTGTTGCATCTTTAATCATAATTTTGTTCGCTTTGCGACAAAGACCATGGTTACAAAAAAGTTTCAGATTACAATACTGTTTCAAATTAAATAAAAATTACGTACATTGAATCGCCGTCGAAATAGTTATGATAAAAAACACAACACTTGTTATTGACTGCAGGGCTCCCTACAAAATAAATTAAGGTTTTCTTGGGACCAAATATGAACTCTGTACGTAAAAGCATTCTTTGATTTTTGCGAGAAATAGTGTTTTGGATGACAACATTTAACACCTTGTATTTCAGTAACCATCAAACTTTGATCTAGGCATGTTGGGTTCAATCATCTTATTTTTAAGTGTGGATTCGCTGATATTTATGCTACATACTTACGAAACATCTTGTATATTTTGTATTATAATGAAATCAATAAATATGAATGTAAAGTATAATATTGTTATTTTTAACATTTTGCTCTTTAGTCTTCATAATAGTCACTAGTTTTCTTTATGTTGACAAAATCAAATATTAACAACTAAACAACAAACCTTCATTTTATAATTTAAAAAGCAACAGTAATAACCTCGCATTCACAATTGTTTACATTATAAATATAAATGCCAAACTTTTGAATTAAGCGCCATAAAATTTTTCCTCTCAGTGTACCTTTCAAAACGATCGTGACGCTCGACCGTCCATATCGAGTTAGTCACACTATAAACAGGAAAAGATTAATTTAAGGATCTATCCAATTCTGAAAGCTAAATTAACAATAAAAAGGAGTGTAATTATAAAAGTCAAATATTAATAAATAAAATTAAATATTTATAAACATTTAGCCAAGAACTAGTCAATATTTAAAAAATCATATCTACGGAATGCATTGATATTGAGACTTGAAATTTGATGAGGATTTAGATTGAAACTTGATCTTTATTTTTACCAAAAATTAGGTTTCTAATGGCGTATTCGATTGGTTGCACTCAGTTGCACTGGTGCGCACCAGTGCATAGCAGTGTGTTCTATTGGTTGTTTCGTTGTGTTCTATTACATTTTATTATTGTAGTTTATAAAACATTTTAAACATCATCAAGCCTTAAACACACTTACAAGTGATGTTATGATTATGTTTGATTTCATCGCGTTCTGTTGAATTTGCCCTTTTTTGCACTAAGCTAGTGTGACATATGTCACATTTTGCACTCAACGAGTGCGCACCAGTGCATACTAGTTTTCCCAATCGAATTCGCCATAAGACTTTTGATTTTTTCTACAAAAATGAAAACATAACCTAACCTAATTAACGTGTCTATTAACATGTGTCAATTTTTAAAAATACATATGTACGAAAGTAATTTTTGTTGAGACTTGAAATTTGATAAGGATTTAGGTCGACAGTCTTCATTTTTACCAAAAATGAATTTTCTACTTCTAGTTCTTCGTTCAAAAAAAAAATGTAACTTAATGTCTTTAATTAAAAGTTTTAAACACTCTAAAAATTGGGCTAGGTTCCAAAAGTGGAATTTTCTTCAGATTACATTAAAATTTAATGTTTAAAACATAAAACTTTATTATAAAAGGCGTCAGACTGAAAACGCTCAAAGCCATATCTCGGTTATTTCTGTTCGAATTGTCATGAGCCAGTTATCAAATAAAGTGTTGTAAGGAATACTAAATTTTGGATTTCATATAAATTTCCTCCAGCACAACTTATAATTCTAAACCACTACGACTTTTGTATTTGTATTTGTAAATTGTAATTCATATTTTTTTCTTCGCCCTTTAAATTCTCATGAGCCATATATCAAATGAAATGTTTTAACCAATACCATGTTCCGCAGATCATTTAAATTTTTTCTAGCGCCACCTTCGATTTCAATCGATCATGACTTTTCTCTTTCAAGTTGTGATGCACACTGTTTCCCACGCAATTTCAAAGACTTTTTCTTTGTGTTTCATGTACTTTTATTAACTATTTACTACAGAAGAAATTGAAATACTTCTCTTAAGTAGTGTACTTCGTTTTTATCGAGTCATCCTTCAAAGCATTCTTGACGAGCTTTTTGCGAGCGATTTTTTAACAATCGAGAACAACTACGACTTTGACATTGCGTCCTGGATCCTATATTGGAACCGTGTGTGCGACGCTCCACCGAACAGGCGCCATCGATATCTTGAAAAGCTTTAATTATCGTATTTTTAATAAAAAAATTGTAACGTCAAATCAATCGTCACTTTTCGTCGGAGATCCGCAGATGGCACCGATTATATTTTTTACATTTTTTTTCTAAAAAATTTTCAAATCGATCCGTATCAATGAAAAATTGTTTACAACCGATGAATTTTGAAATTTACTTGGAATTTTACTTTCCGTAAAAATTGTCGAGAGGAAAGAAAACTATTTAAATTTTTTCTGCAGTAAGTAGTTAATAAAAGTTGATGTACTCTATATCGTTGGATTCAGAAAAGTCTTGTAAGCGGCGAGGAAAAGAATGTGCTTGACAATTTGAAAAACAAAAGTCGTAGACGGTTAAAATCAAAGGTGGCGCCAGAAAAATTGAAATGAACTCCAAAACATAATATTCGTTAGAGCATTTCGTATAGTACATGGCTCATGAAAATCTGAATAGAAATAACCGAGATATTGCTTTGGGCGTTTTTTGTCTTACACCTCGTATATAATTAGTTTAAAATTACCGGTTCTTTAAAATTGTGACCTGCTGAAAAAATCGAACTTTCAGAAGTTAGCACAATAGCTCTGATATCCATATCATGGTTGACTTCTTTATAAAAGTTATTAAATTATCCGTCATCAGCATCGATAAAGAATTACTAACGATTTTAATACAATTTATTTAATATAATTATGAATAAATTATTTGAAAATATCTTACCGTGTTCTTGAATAACATATATTTTTTTTTATTTGAATTTCAACACAAACTTTCGTTAATTTTTGTACTTCATTAGACACAACATAAACAAACAAGTTTTATACTTTTTTTGTCGGAATTTAAGCGGTTTGTTTTAAATTTAAGTCATTCCTACCTTTGAAAATTAACTAATAGTAATATTTTTATTAGGGAAAACCAAAAAAAAAAGAATAATAAAGTAAAATTTATCTACTTCTTGCAACACGGTATATTTGGAAAACATTTCAAATGACATTTTAATTCTAAGAAAATTTCGGTGATGTTTTTTTAATCACAGAATGATAAGCTTTATTTGTTCGGTCTAGTTTATTGTACGCTATCTAGGTAAAGAGCACATTTTCGATATCTCGATTAACTCTTTCAACATTACCTTGGTTTTGTGAATACCGATGCTTTCTTTAAATTTTAAACTAGTCAAAAGAAAATTCCACTTTTAGAACATAGCTTAAGTTTTAGAATGCTTAAAACTTTTAATTAACGACATTAAGTCACATATTTTCTTCTGAAGGAAAAATTAAAAGTCGTAGAAAATTCATTTTTGTAAAAATGAAGACCAACAAGGGAATTATCAGAAGTAAAGTATAAAAGTATAAAGAAGTAAGAAGTAAGGGAAGTAAATCTGGGGATTTAAAACGTAGACGTAATTTAAGTATGATATTAATTTGTAATCTAATTGCTTATAATAATCGAATTCCTCCCACTACATCGCGTTGAAAATGTTTTACCGCTTTTTCAGACAAAATCTTTAATTGAAAGAAAATGTTTCAATCGACAGTTTCGACAATTGTCTACAATAATTTCATTACCTTACGTGATTGCCATTAGTCAAAAATGAGAAACATATTAATATACCTAGTGAAAATAAAATTGAATATTTTTTGTAAATGCTAATTTAATTTATTACTTAACCATTTCGGTACGAACGTCGACTATGGTCGACGCCCTCAGATGACCCACATAGCCGAGCGTCGCCTATAGTCGACGGTCGTGCCAGCGTACGGACGATGAATGCCGACTGTCGGCAACGTTTCGTGACCGATAGGCGCCGTACCGAAGTGGTAAAAGTTGAAATAAACTTAAAGATTCCATTTGTACTATAGCAATTAAATTTGTTTTAATTAGGGACTACATAAAAATTTAAAGCACATTTTTCTTGAAATAATGAAATTTAATTGAACATAAGTCCACAATTTGTTTAAAAATTGAAAAATCCGTAAAGACTTTATTTATAGGAATTAAAGTACGATTTTTATTTTAAATTGAAATCATAAGATTCTGTTTTGGATTAAAAGAGTCAGTTTTATTGTAATTGCAACAAAGAAATAAGAAAAAAATTAAACTTGGCCGTCGCAAAACGTTTATGAGGATTAGGGAAGAATTTTTACGTTAGATTAAAATTTAAAGATTATGTTTTTGATTATAAAACCCAAAGTTACTATAATTATTATCAAAAATTTTATAAATCGAAAACTTAGGTACGCAATTGCGCAAACTTAAGCTAATGTTATTGGTACATCATTATGAACTTGTCGCTACAAGTTCAGTATTAGATAGCATGTCTGTTAGGTCTACTTGGCAATGAGTGTTCATTTCAGCGGGCGCTAGTTGTTTGACTGCAATCTCTTTTTTGTAAATATTTATTGACGTTTTTTTTTTTTTTTTTAATTATTATATATAGGTGTCCGGAAAGGTCGTGTACAGCGGCATACCACAGATACATCTACCAAAAATATGATGATTTAACTCAATTTATCTATATACATAGTTGCTTAGTTTAGCCGATAGAGGACTATAAAAATAATATTTTTCATGGGTTTTTCCGACACCCGATAAACAAAATCACAAGGTGTTAGGTCCAGTTGTTATGCTTGAAATTTTACAGAACATGATTCATATCCCTACACTAAAATAAGACGCGCAGTAGATTCTGCATTATACAGACTAAAGGATCAAAAATGATTCGGAATATCAATTTATTAAATTCGCGATAACATAAACTTGCTTTTCATAAAATGCGTGTCGGACGTTCGAAGTAATGAAGTTCGATTTATTAAGGTTGTGCTATATTTAAATACTGTCGCACTGCTAAGCAAACATGTAAAATATGTGTAAATCAGGGTTTAGCGCTGATGATGGAAGCAAATCCTGGCGGCGTGTTCGGGTTCGGTATGTACGCTTGTAAGAGAGTGATAAGCTAAATTTCGTGACTTTCATAGGCGACGGGGTTGAAAACTTGATTTGGTAAGGTGGGAGATACCCCTTCTTCAAAAAAAAAATTAATAAAAATTAATAATGACAAATTACAATACGTTCTAATTATCCTAGCGACTGCAAACTTGCGGAAAACGAATTCTAGATAGAACTTCACTCACTGACGGTTTTTGAGTGGTTGAAATCGGATTATTAACGCTTAATTAATTATGAAATACAATCATTTAGTTTATCATTTAGTTTAGATCAAGATACGAACATTTATAAGTTACAAGTTTTGTCGGAAAATTAACATTTTAAAAGTTGCACACATCGGGCTTCGGTTGGGGTTTAAAAAAAATTTAATTTTCTTACAAAATTTATTTGTTAAAATGTACACGCAATTAATGTCAGAATACAATTAAAAATTAATAAACAATTATGGCTCCTTTTATACCTTCGATGATGATATTGATACGCCCTTGTAGCGTATTGGAGATTTCCTCAGAGCGTAGGGTATGTAGGGGCAGCAATCATCAACACAAGGTTGGAAAACTTATTACATCTATTGCTGTAGTAAGCACGCTAAATACAATACTTAACTCATTACTTAACTAACTTATAATTAACATTTTTTCTTTTTATAGGATCCCCCCACGGCGACACCTCCCAGGACTCCGTCGGCCAACCGCGTTTTGTCGCGTTTCGCGGCGCATCTTCGCGACCGGACTTAACCTCTGGTTACACTTCCCCCTCTTGAAAAAGACATCGACCCCGATGTAGTAAATTTCTTTTGGGTTGCGTCTGTGGCCTTTGGATACCGTTGTAAGTTGTCAGCGATGGTGTTGATCCTCGTTGTCGGGAGGACATGAAACAGATAGATAACATAAACAGAAACAATTCTTAAAACCATTGTACGTAATTAATACTAACTCTTTCACAAGTCATTCATTCTGTTACAAAATTTAATAAGATACTTATTCTAACAATTACAATAATAAACCCCATTTAAAACTAAATCATAACTTATCAATAAAACTTTTTTTACGCATATTTATTGTTATTAGTCCTATCCTACTTATTCCTAATCCTATCGGCCGTTTTACTAGTTATTTTGAGACTATTTTACTTTCTAGATTTTTTGCTGATTGTCGGTAACGCCTGTACCTTTTCTAGTTCCACCTCTACGCCATTTTAAGCATCTCTTGCTTTAAATTTCTTAGCTATCCATTTATACAATAAGAACATTATCAAGAGCAGCACGATTGCCATTGTTATTAAATTTGTAGTGTTGTTTACATTATCCTTCCAAGCTAATGCTCTATTTGGCAAGGCAAGGCCTAACAAAGCGGGATTTTTTATAACGATTACAAGTGCTACGATAGCTGTTATAATGTTTATTATTATTCTTAGGATACTGATATCCATTTGTGGTTCACTCAAAGATTTATGGTGTACGTCATCCATTTTTGATAATTTGATGGGATCAAAGTTAAAATGTGGTATTTCTAAATGCCAATTTTGATTAATACATTCCGAAATATTTGCGAAACTGAAATATGTACGCGTCGACATTGGTGGTATATGTAAAGATTCTAAATTTGTCCAAAAAGCTGGTAAAACATGATTAGCTTTAAAGGAATCTAACGATTTTGCGTCACAAGGAAATGTTTCTCGGATCATTATTTCATTATCCTGAATTAATGAATAGAAACAAGGTACTTTTATCTCTATTGCACCGGGTTTATCGTGGTTACCAAGTTTTATAATTTCGAACTAATTAGTACATGACAATGTGTACGTTTCCGATGGATGAGTAATAATAAATCGTTCGGTAGCTGCTTGCTGAATTTGTGTTTGATTAGATAATACACATGACATAACACAAAATTTTGACAATTCTAATACGGGTGCGCCTTGAGCTAATTTCGCATAACATGATGGATTTTTAAAATGGAGGCCATTTGTACGTGGAAGTAAATATAATTTGCTGTTATCCGGATTACATTGCTTAATTGACTGACCGGTTATAATTTTAATTTCTTTAACTGTTTTAGCGACGAAAATTTTCTTATTACAAATTTTGTATGTTTTGTCTTGCCACGCAAAAGGAGCACATAAGATTTCGAAAAGAGACCAGTTATGCACTTTCGACTTTATAGGAACTCTAATAGTAACAGCATTTTTTTCTTGTGTTAATAAAAATTGCGCGACATCTAACCTTAAGTATTTTAAAACTTGATCCGGCTTTATTACAAGTTCGTAGCCCTGTTCAGATAAAATGTGATTAAGTTCTACAAGGTCACGCTTTAACGTCTCTGGTTGTACCATTTCAACGGGTATCTTATTACTGCGACACTGAGTAGCTATTTGAAACCGTGCGTACAAATGAATGAACTCTAATTGTTCGATTTCGCAAACTATTAAATATTACCAAAGACTGATCAATTGTTGATGAACTTCGTTAGACCTAATATTTGCTACATTTCTTAAATTCGCTATAGCTTATCCCCCCGTTAAACGCTGTGGGTTTGACAGACCCACAGCATTTTTATTTGCTAATTGTTGGAAAACCATTAAAGTTACACCATTGTCGGATTGCGACATCTCAGAGGGATGTTCTAAGAATGGTTTACCTGCGTTTTATACTCCGGTCGTGTTTTATTGCGGTTATTAGAAGCTGGCATGCGCCGGCTTGGGTCTGCCAAACCCATAGCAACTAACCGCGTCACAGTTGTACGAAGTTTTTCGCTCGAGTGTTTCGTATTTTGAACATATTTTTTTTTAATTTCGTGTTCACAAAAATGGATAAGAAACATTTCAATTTTGATAACCCTGCCGATATTGAAGAATTGAATCAGCTGGCTTTTGAAGAAATTGAGGAAGACGTAGATATTGTTGACGAAAATTTTGAGGAATCGGATGAGTCAGAAATTGAAGATTATGTGGAAGAAAGACTTGTCGATTCTGATACTGATCGCGACATCGATAGTGAAGAAGAAGGTGATGAAGAGAATGCTGACCAAGACGTTGATGTTTACATTGGTAAGTCAACATTTTATCAAGTTTGTTGATTCACATAAATAATTATAGCTAGAGATGGTACAAAGTGGAGGAAAAGGGCCTGGAAACAGACTCAAACACGATCCCACAATATTTTAGTCAAATTGCCTGGCGTCGCACAGTGTAAGCGCTCAAAACGTGATCGAAAATCGATTTTTCATTTTTTTTTGCATTTTTTTTATTGATTACATATTCTTTACCTATTATTAATAGGCTCTTAGGTGAAGGAATACTATATATTTTTCACAACTAACATTGCGTAAGAAAAAAGTGCTAAAATTTCTGAATTTTGAATAACGTAAAAAGGTACAACTTTAGAATAAGAAAAAGGATTGAATAACACTTTTTCAAGACATTGCGCTATTGCTATCTTATAAAGTATAGAAAGATCATAATATGTTACCTTTCCAAATTTTAAAATGTTTTTGTGGGAATGATTAACAGACACTTCTTTTGATACTTATTTCAACTTAATGTTAAATGTATTAAAGTAAATATCTCACAGAAGAACACAGAAGAACAGATGCCACTGAATTTGTATTATTGGTAGAGGTACAGTTTAGACAATATGAAAAAAAAATCTTGCGCAAACTTGCGACCTTACAAGATATTGACAGTTAAAGGTAACTCTGCTATTTAATTGTTTTCATATAGGGTCAAGTGGGGTAAATGTAAACTAGGGTAATTGTAAACAAGGCTTTCTTTTACTAAATATTCAAAATAAGTGACTCGCGTACCCACTGCAGTCAACACGTTCCTGTCACCTAAGAAGTGGAAGGTACGCGAAAGTCACTTATTTTGAATATTTAGTAAAACAAAGCCTTGTTTATAATTACCCCTAGTTTACGTTTACCCCACTTGACCCTAACCTACTCATGTTTTTACCAATGTAATTGGCATATATTTAGTATAGATTCACATAAGAATAAACAAATTAATGTCAAATATGGAATTTTGGATATATGTATGACAGGGAAACACCAAATAATCGTACTAAACTCTATTAACTCTTAACTATTTAGTAATAGAGAACATAAAATCGACGTTCCCCGATCGCCGGGCTAAGTTTACTAGCGCTGCGGAAACTGTCGTTAGGGCGAGCATCGTCCGCCTAGAAGCGCAACCCAGCGTCTTCGGGTGAATCTCTCACACGGCCATCCCGGCTCGTATCACGCTTTCGTGATACTTGCAAATTTTCTTCAATACTCTCTGCAACAAAACATAAACAGCAGCCAGCCGTAATTCAAAGTAAAAGTTCGTTTCTCTCTCTCTCTTTGTTGTAGGTTACAGGTGACATTAACTTTACTCTCTATGGGAATTCCATCAATTTACTGACCACATTTCATTTATGTGAATCAAACCATTTCAATCATTATTATAAGAATCCATTATGGTGATCTCAGAGGCTAGAAACGCGCTAACATGTTTCACCAGAATGAGCTAAGGGTTGGGGATAAGAATTAATCATTATTTCGGTAAGGTGATCTCAGAGGCTAGAAACGCGCTAGCATGTTTCACCAGAACGAATCAAGGATTGGGGATAAGAATTATCATTATTTCGGTAAGGTGATCTCAGAGGCTAGAAACGCGCTAGCATGTTTCACCAGAACGAATCAAGGATTGGGGATAAGAATTAATCATTATTCTGGTAAGGTGAACTCAGAGGTCAGAAACGCGCTGACATGTTCCACCAAAATCAATCATTGTTCTTCGAATATACAACTAAGGTGAACTCAGAGATCAGAAACGCACTGACATGTTCCAGCAAAGTAACTGAAGGTTTTGTTAAACAACAACAATAACACTGATTGGTATCTCTTACAATAACTACAATACCACCCACCCCTTTCCAAAAATTCTCAAAATTTACAGAACATTCCCGTTGATTAGCTTTAACCCTTGAATCATTCTAAACAAAACTTGGATAACTTACCATTTTCACTAGACAAGAGGTCATCCTCCACGAACTCTCAGTGGTAGACTTTCATAAATCATCAAGAATCAATAATAATTCAACCAGAATTTTTAATAAATCATCAATCAAACCTAAAATCACTAATAAAACTTTAAAAGTTGGTAAAATCATTATTAATCTTAAATTAATGATCAAAAACTTTTCATAAATCATCAACTGAACCTAAAATTTGACTAAAAACGTCAATCAACTTCAATCCACAACTTCTCTAAAATCATCAATATCTTTCCAGGAATCACCAAGACTTTTTTTTATAATTCATCAAGATATATTTTGAGCAATCCAAGTCGACTTCCTTTAGGCACAAAAAAAACTTTAATTCCTCATTCCCTTCAGAAGACTCTACCTTTCGGTATACAACGCATCTTCAAATTGTTGACAGTTATTAATTTCGGTCTGCTCACGACGCTTTTTAAAGCAATTATCTGATAGGTGTCCCGTTTTCCTACAGTAATTAAAAAATAAGCGAGAATCCGTATTCAAATTCGAGGAAGATGGTCTATCACGGTTAAATGTATCGCTTCGTTTATTTGAAGGACACGCCGATTGAATATGGCCTAGTCTTTTACAATTGAAACAAGTTCTTGTATCCGAAACTCTTAACGTTTTTGCCGGTATTGTATTCATTTCAACAATAGCTGACCTTTTTCTCGGAACCTTTGAATACGACGAAAACAAAAAGATAAGCTCGCTCGTTGTGTTTACTTTACTGTTTAAGGCGCCCATTCGAATTGCGTCGTCTTTAATGTCGCCAATAATAATATCAACTTTTTCCAACTCGGTAAATTTTACTTTAGTTTTATCCAGTAAGTTAATTTTTTCACGCGCGTAATCACAATAAGAGTCAAAATTATCTGAATTAAGCAAAACAGCTCGACGAAGTCTATCACTAAGATTACGTTTTGCAGGAAACAAATCAATCATTGCCGTTTTAAAAGTTTCCCAATCTTTAGTTTCAGGTTGCCAAGATCTAAACCAGTGTTTCCCAACCTTTTTTGTGCCATGCCCCACCATAGCCTTTCTAAAATTCTTATGTCCCCCCTATGTAAATTACATAATTTTTAATATTAAAAAATTGAATTGTTCACTTAAAAAACTTAAATGATAAGTTTTAGGAAGAGAATCACTAGGAAATTGTTAACGAAACACAGTAAGTAATTTTTCAAAATATCGACGCTGCCAAGCCAAGACGGCATAAACGACATTAACCTAATTTTCCAGAAAACGCAAAAAAACGATTTACATAATGAATCTTAAATGGCTTTTACGCAAGCTTTAAACCAATTTTATAGCGAATGAAGTTTGTTTACAGGTATACGGCTTTAACTGTTGCATGCAGATTTAAAAATGCTACTCAACAGTGCAGCTAACTAAAAAATGGCCGTTTTGGCGTTTATGCCGCTTTGGCTTGAGAGCGTCGATATATAATAAAAACTGAAATTCAAAATCCAAATAATTTTAACAAAGATTTTTCTATATTAATTTATTATTTTCATTTAGTGGGATCCTTGCGCTTGATGCTTGCTGCACAGAGATTTTATATTTGGTTCCAATTTTGTTAGTTTCAGTCTCAAGTCTCCACGTTGTGTTATATCTAGCCGATTTCTTTTTTTATCAGTAAATCATTTACAGCACTAAATCCACATTCAGCTAAATACGAAGATGGAAAAGGCAGCAACAGCTTTCTTGCACATTTGGTTAAATTAGGGTATTTGGTTTCTGTTTCCTCAGAAAGCCATGCCATCGCTCCTTTTATATTAAATAAAGTTTTAACTGATTCATCATTTTGTAATTCTGAGATTTCTTCTTGATACTGCATATTTGATACTTCAGACAAATCCACTAACATTGGCTGCATCATCCATGTTGGAAAATTAATTTGTTCTAAATCAAAAAATCTTTCTTTTAAATCAGCCGATAGAATATTCAGATGATTAACAATAACATGTAAAGCAGCATCAGTTACTTCACATTTTTGAAGCCAATAGAACTGTTCAAAGTTTCTGTTGTTAATATGTTTCTGACATAATTTAACACGGGTAATGAAACCAAATATCTTTGCTTTTACATCGATAAGAGTTATATTTGATCCTTGAAGTTGCTTATTTAATATATTTAATTTTTCAAAGATATCGGCTAAATAACTCACAAATGCTTTACCATCGATTGTTAACAGATACTTCATTTCAGGTTTGTTGCTTAAAAAATCACTAAGAGTATCAAACAGTTCCATAAATCTTTTCAAGCAGTTCCCTTTAGATAGCCATCTTACTTCAGTATGAAGTAAAAGTCTCACATATTCTTCGTTGTGTTCTTCACAAAATAGTTTGAAGAGACGCTCACATTTGGCACTAGCTTTAATAGAATTAACACATTTTACTACTGAATGTAGTACTTCATTTAGAACAGGCGAGATGTTTTTAGCTACCAGGTTTTCCCTATGAATAACACAATGTACAACAATCATTTCTGGATTCGCATCTTTCATCAATTTTAAGCAGCCATTTTTCTTGCCCATCATATTAGGAGCACCATCTGCAGCACAAGATGTTATATTTTTCATTGGTATATCATTGACATCTAAGTAATTTGTTAGCTTATTATACAGTGTGGAAATCATCGACCGCTATATAGGGATTTTAGTAAGAGCAAACGGCAGAACCGAATAAAGCGTCAGTAGAAGCAAGATGACTATATGCATTTAGTCATCACCTCCCACTTAACTTATTAAGTTATTACCAATCGGACGATCGGCTTTGTATGCTGTCACCTTTGTATGTTTACCATACATTGTAAACTGTCACATTTGCGCTGTGACAGGGTTTAGATGAAAATGCATAAAATAAACGGAAATGTGACAGGTGACAGCATACGAAGTCGATCGTCCGATTGGTAATAACTTAATAAGTAAAGTGGGAGGTCTATAGTCATCTCGCTTCAACTGACGGTTTATTCGGTTCTGCCGTTTGCTCTTACTAAAATCCCTATATAGCGGTCGATGATTTCCACACTGTATATATCTTTGGAGGTAGTGATACTTTCTAATCTCTTACAGAACAACATTTCTTCAGCAAAATGCCCGTTATCAATATATCTTACGTAAGTTATCAATACTGCCTCACTGTCTCTCAAAGTCGATTCATCCATTTGCACTGAGAAATTTCTTGTTTTCAGCTTTTCAACAAGTTGTTTTTCAATATCTTCACTCATTTCGTCTATTCTTCTGCTAACAGTATTGTTACTGAGTGGCATAGCTTTTACATCTTTGTCATCTTTTTCAAGAACCGTTTTAAGAAATGCTGATATTGACGGTTTTATTAAATTCTCTCCTATAGTATGATTTTTTCCAGTTTTAGCAATGAATAAAGAAATTTGATAACTAGCCTCAAGAACACGATTATTAGTTGAAGTATGAGCAGTAAATAGAGACTTTAATGTTGTCCTCTTTTCAAAATTTTTCTTTAAAGTTTTAAAGTAACTCAAATCTGAATTAATATGATCACTATGTTTCGCCTTCAAATGCGTCTCAAGACGACCTCGTTTCATTGATTCGTTGGTTAAGCATTGCTGACATAAAAGACAAAAAGGAGTCCGCTCATCGTGGACAGCGGGTATGAACCCAAATTTTAAATATTCCTCCGAATATTGACGAGTTTTTTTTTGCTTGCTCCACTCATTTTAGTATGGGCTATAAGAAATAAATATAAAATCAATTAAAAACTAAAATTAAAGTATGTGTTCAAATCAATTTAATGTGATATAGAGTAAACGTATACTAAAAACTACATATTTATTTAAATGTGTATCATACATTTACTACACTGCCATCGCAAAGTAATATACAGGGTGTCCTGAAAAATGTGGGAAATCTCTTGGATTCTGATAGACATTAAAAAATATGATTACAAGTTCCCATAATTTTTTTTCCTAGCGGCCCTCCCCTCGGAGATACAGCCTCCTAAAAGAAGCCACTGGAAAACAATTTTCCTTGAATAAACTTTAAAGTACTTAATTTAATTTAATGAAAATTTAATATGATAAACAATAGTAAGGACCTCTTAAAAAAATGATCTTAAAACATAATTAGTCTCTTTAGTTTACCAGGGGCGTACTAGGTTGTACGTTTGAATGCTTACATTTTTAACACCCTGTATGGTAAGTAGTTAAAAAAATAAATTTAGATACCTTGAATATTTAGCTAAAGAAAAGGTACTCTTCTTCAGTGTCGATAAAATGAACCGTTTTCGAGAAAAAAATTGTAAAAGAAACCATCAAGATTAAAAATTTATTAATATTTCTTAGGTACCATAGTAACGTTTGTAAAAACAGCGCTAAATTTTTGTTTGCAACATCAGTGTTAAAAAAAGCGCTGTTTTTACAAACGTTACTATGGTAACGTTACTGTTAATACGAAATATTAATAAATTTTTAATCTTGATGGCTTCTTTTACAATTTTTTTCTCGAAAACGGTTCATTTCATCGACACTGAACACGAGTACCTTTTCTTTAGCTAAATATTCAAGGTATCTAAATTTATTTTTTTAACTCCTTACCATACAGGTTGTTAAAAATGTAAGCATTAAAATGCCCAACCTAGTACACCTCTGGTAAACTAAAGAGACTAATTATGTTTTAAGATCATTTTTTTAAGAGGTCCTTACTATTGTTTATCATATTAAATTTTCATTAAATTAAATTAAGTACTTTAAAGTTTATTCAAGGAAAATTGTTTTCCAGTGGCTTCTTTTAGGAGGCCGTATCTCCGAGGGGAGGGCCGCTAGGAAAAAAAAAATATGGGAACTTGTAATCATATTTTTTAATGTTCTATCAGAATTCAAGAGATTTCCCACGTTTTCCAGGACACCCTGTATGTTTTCCATTTGACAAAAGTTTCTGGAAAATTATGCTTCTAAAATTAAAATAAATAAAAATAAAATCAACTACTTACCAAGTATATCTATACAATGTCTATTTATTAAATCACCAAGCGTTTACAACAGTTTTGACGGAATCTTATTTCAAATTAACACCAACTGAATGCTGTGAAACACTACAAATAATGCGATGAGCCATTCAGTGCGAATACCTGCGTTATTTAGCGAGATTTTAAAACGTCCGGGGTTCCCCGCCGAGCCTGCCGTTTGCCACAGGAAGGTTAACTTGATGACGCCAAATATCCAGTTGATATTTTAGTGTCGTCAGACGAAATTATACCTAATAATTATTTACCGCAATTATTTAAGAATAAACTTTTTCCGTTAAATCTGGCATCGAAATCTAGCATTGCATTTAAATGGCCTGGAGCAAAAGGGTTAAACTCGTGTCAGGTACATTCTCGAATTGCCCCCCTTGACAATCAAATTGCCCCCCTGTGGGGCGTGGGCCCCACGTTGGGAAACACTGTTCTGGGATGTTCCAAAGCGACAGCACAAAAAAATTAAAACGAGGTGGATAAACCACAAAAAACTAATGAAAAAGATGAAAAAGAGAAAAATAATGCGTGCAACAGAGAAGCATATAGGAAATAGATTAGATAAACAAAGAGCGATATAACTGTTTAACCACGCCTTTTCCGACCCGACCCTAGTCGCCCAACCAACCATCTTCTTCCCACGAACTGTCGAACTGACAGCTTGACAGTCTGACGTGGTTAAACAGTTATATCGCTCTTTGTTTTTGTAATCTATTTCCTATATGCTTCTCTGTTGCACGCATTATTTTTCTATACCATCAAATGAAATTTCCAGATCTGTATACAACCTTCATAGGTCAAACAAAGAAACGAACTGCTTTAGTAATGCAAAAAAATAATTCTTCAATTTTTTCTCAAATACCGTCGTTTAGCTTATGAGGACAGTAGAAATTCATATTCATTGTATTTTTGATTGTCAAGATATTTTGAACTGTTCCACTTTCGCGAGACACTAATTGAAAGATACCGTAAATTAAATTACTGTTTACAATTTATTGAATCGTAGTTTTTTTTTTATAAATTGGAATATACATTTGTGGTTATTGTTCCATTTAACCTTATTATGTTATCATGTTGTTACTGTATTTTTTGTTTGCCAAACTTTCGAGCTGTGCAAAGAGTCGTTTTCAAAACTTGTTGATTAAATTACTATTATTTTTCATCTTACAAAATAATAAATTAATATTTTTTTTTGTATGTGTATGTCTATTGTATTTATTTATGACTTAAAGTAATAGTACAGTAAAGTAACAGCAATATACAAATGTCCGGAAATGTCGTGTACAACAGAAGACCACAGATTCCTTGGGCGAAAATATGATGATTTAACTCAACTTATCAATATATAAAGCCGCTTAGTTTAGCCGCTAGAGGACTTTTAAAATCATATTTTTCGTGAGTTTTTCTTAAATTACCAGAAAAATATTGGTTACATTTTATTCATTTCTCGACCATGTCTTTATATTAGTAGGCTACAGCTTTCTATGGAATAAATTCGAATTTCGAAAAGTACAGGGTGTTTAAAAGCATTCTCTTGATAAAGTGTTCACACACCTCAAAGCTTCTTCTACAGCTAGTACTTACGGCAAGCTAATTGCACCAAGTGATTATTAGTGAGTTATTTTTAAATTATACAGGATGTATCTGAAATGCGTGTACAACGTAAGACCACAGATTCCTTGCCTCAAAATAGGTCGATTTAAGTTAACTTATCTATATCCAAAGTTGCTTCCTTTCGCCGCTAGAAGGCTTTATACATAATATTTTCTGTAACATTTTTCTATTTGGTTGTCGCTGGTCAATCACACTTCATAATTTTTAATTTAAAATGCCTTTATTTTCTCGTTTATTTTATAATATTGAACGGCGGACGAGAGCGACGAGAGCCATGAGAGCGAAGAAAGGCGAGAGACGAGAGAGCGTATTATCGTGCGCTCGAACATTTATACATTTTTCGTGGAGCAAAAAAAAACCTGCCCGATCGGCGAATACGAATTTATACGATTATTACATGTTTTACAAAATAAATCTGAACAAAATGATCTTTAAATAAACTGTTAACAAAATATTCTTTAACATGCCCCCAGTCTTGAAAGGACCCCCTTTCAATAATAAACAAAAATGAAATGTAATACAATATAAAACGAAAATTAATAAGTGCGTGAAGCGAAACAACAAACAAAAAAAACTGACATGAAATTTGACTAAAATAAAATTAAAGTAATGTGAAGTTACTCGTATAACAAACTAATATAATAACTCCTTTGCGCCGGCGCGAACGGGTTCGTTCGCGTTTGGTGTCATGTGTGGACGACCCTACCAAACTGGTAATGCGCAGAGTTTTGCGACGGCCCTTCTCAGTACGCCATGAGGAGTTCGAACTGTTGCCACTCTTGCAATACCATCGGCTCCTGGGTGGAGTTCGATGATTCTCCCAGTAATCCATTTTAGGGTAGGTAGGTTGTCATCTTTGACCACCACTAATTGTCCTGTTTTCAGGTTGGCGTCGCCAGCGGTCCACTTGTGGCGTCGCTGTAATTCGGCCAGGTATTCCTGGGACCATCTGGACCAGAAGTGCTGTTGGATCTTCTGTACATGTTGAAAATGGGATAGTCGGTTTTCGCCCACATGACTTAGACTCGGATCCGGAGGTGAGGTAAGCCTTCTTCCAATTAAAAAATGTGCTGGGGTTAAGGGAGTAGCATCATCGGGATCGGTAGACAAAGGGGTTAATGGCCTGGAGTTAAGGATGGCCTCGATCTGAACGAGTAACGTGTAAAAAATTTCAAACGTAAACGAAGCATTGCCCGCAACTCGCTTAAGGTGAAACTTAACGGACTTTACCCCGGCTTCCCATAATCCGCCAAAATGTGGCGAGTTAGGGGGAATAAACGACCAACCAATCGAATCAGCCTCAATCAGGTTTGTTAAATCATTAGAGTTGTTGGTCAGGAAACGACCTAATTCCTGCAATTCGCGATTCGCGCCCACAAAGTTAGTGCCATTGTCGGAAAACATTTGATTCGGCCTACCACGTCTACCAGCGAATCGCCTGAGTGCAGCAATAAAACACTCTTTGGTTAACTCCGTCACCAATTCCAGGTGAATAGCTCGCGTTACGAAGCAAACAAACAAGCATATGTAGCATTTGCTTACCTTGGAACCTTGACCCTTTTTGTCTTTCAGAAAAAACGGCCCGGCATAATCGACTCCGGTAGTATAGAATGGGGGCGTCGGGGTTACCCTTGCGGCAGGTAAGTTACCCATCATCGGTTGCGCCACTCGCGCTTTTCACCCTACAACACCGCACGCAATCGCGAACGATTTTCTTCGCCAAGTTACGACCCCCGATCGGCCAAAACCGGTCGCGAATCGACGCTAATAAATGCTGCGGACCAGCGTGCAATAAAATCTTGTGCTCCTTCTCGAATAATAACTTTGCAAATGCGTGCCTACTTGAAATCACCGCCGGGAATTTTTTATCAAAACTATAATCAGAATTACCTAATCTACCGCCTATTCGCAAAATTTCATTTTCATCAAGAAACATGTTAAGTTTAGCTAATCGGCTTCTGCGTGGAATGCAGTTACCCCGCTTTAAACAGGCAACTTCGTCGGCGAACGAATCCTTTTCACAACATTTAATTATAAAATTAAGTGACTCCTTCAATTCGGTGCACCTTCAATTATTACGAAAACGAAGAACGTAAGCAAATACCCGCTGCAAACGTATCAGCGACGAAAATTTCGAAAAAGCAATTAGGCAATTATTTGCCGTAGTAACCGCCGAAACAAGTCCTTTCATTTCAGGTAAACATTCGTTACGAAAAGTTTTTGTTGGCCACATCTGTTCGTCATTCGCCAACCACGTGGGTCCGACCCAATATAATAACAAACTCGAGAATCCGCGGGCGTTCACCCTTCTGCCGGGTTATCAACGGTCGGTACGTATCGCCAATCGCCAATTTCAGACTGTTCTAATATTCTCGCGACACGATTACCTACAAACATCTGTAATTGCGACGGGCTCGTCGCTAGCCATCCCAACACCACGCTGGAATCCGTCCAATATACCGTACGTGAAATTTCAAGTTCTAGCGCATTTTTCACCCTTGCGATCAATTCGGAAAGCAATAACGCGCCCAACAATTCTAGTCGCGGAACAGTAATTCGCTTCAAGGGTGCGACCCTCGATTTGGCGCATATAAGTCTCGTAAGAACATTATTATCAGATCCGGAAGTTCTAAGATATACGCACGCTGCGTACGCCTTCGTTGAGGAATCGGAAAAACCGTGTAACTCAAATCGCACGGGACTTCTAATCGAGATGTGGCGCGGAACCTTTAGTGAGTTTAAGCTAGACAATTCGTCGCGGAACCTACACCATTCAGTGTGAATATGATTAGGAAGCGCCTCGTCCCAATCCAAACTCGCTTGCCAGATATTTTGGAGAATAATTTTTGCTTTAACTATTACAGGGCACAGTAACCCGAGGGGATCGAAGATTTGGGCGATTTCCGACAAGATGTTGCGCTTTGTTATTCTGCATGGCGAGTTGTCACGAATTTCGTATCTAAAATTATCTTCCTTCGGATCCCATAATAGTCCTAACGTACGATATTCCCGCATAAACGCCCGGTACTGCTCTCCGAACTCCGGATTTCGAAGGCATTTACGCTCGATACTAATTAAACGACGTTCAGCGTTCTGATACGATCCTCCTAACTGATCTAAGCTATCTTTAAGTGGTATCGTAACTACGAACCGACCGTCTACCGCGCGTTCGGTAGTTTTTCGAAAGTGTTCCTCACAAAATACTTCGTTTTCTGGAGGAGGGACAGAATCTTGAATCGCTTCGATCTCCCAAAACCGCTCCAATTGTTTACTTAGTTGTGAGTCTAGCTGATCGATTTTTCGAACTAGGTGGCAGTGCACCGAATGTGCCGCGCTGGATTGTACAGGCCCCGAAATTATCCACCCCAACCGGCTGTTCTGCATAATCGGTCCGTTATTGAGTTTAATTTGTCCCACACATAATAGTTGCCAAAAGTAATCGGCCCCGATCAACATATCTACCTTGTCTGGATTACAAAATGACGGGTCTGCCAAGCGAAGATGCGTGGGAATCTGTAGCGCGTTTACATTTATTTCAAAATTCGGTAAATCACTAGTGACTGCGGCAATAACGAGACAATTAACCTTAAGTGAAAAATTAGTGCAATGTGAATGTATACGTAACGAACACGAGCTAGTAATTTTTGATTGAGTTTGATTAATTGTAGCTATATTAACGTTGGTTTTTGTTTCAGATAATCGCAACCGTTTGCGAGCCTCTTCGGAGAGAAAACTACTTTGACTGCCCGGATCCAGGAGTGCACGAAGTGAATGTTTTTTGTGGTGTTTGTCGTATGTATGAACGAGTACCGTCGAGAGTAAGATGTGCGAATGAGTTACTTGAGGTGCGAGATTGAGACTGTATGCTTGCGTGGATGTGGATGGTGTCGGTTGCGGATCTGGGCGTTCGTGCTCTAAATGGAGTAACGTGTGGTGCCTCCCTTTTCACTTTTTACACAAGCTGGAGCGACATTGGTTAAGAAAATGCCCAGAACGAAGGCAGTTTATGCAAAGCTTTAATTGTTTAGTCCGATCCATCCGCCCCTGAACGGTAAGTTTTGCAAAATTCGGACATTCCTGAATGTAATGATGATTCTTGCAAATTGCGCAACGCTTCGCGGCTACCGGATTTGCTACCAAAAATGTTTTAGAACGCGTACTCGATCTAGTTTTGTCCGCAGCTGACCGCTTACTCGAATTGCTCTCTAACGTTTCTAACAGATCCGCGCGATTTTTTAAGAAAGTTAACAAATCTTCCAAGTTCGGGTCCTCTAACGACGCCTTTCTTTGTTCCCACTCGCGATTTGAGCTGCCGTCGAGCTTGGTGGTAGCCAAATAAATAAGTAGGGTATCCCAATTATCCACCGGTTGATTTAAGGCCGTTAGAGCGCGCAAGTGTTTACGAATGCCGTCGATAAATTTTCGGATGAGCTGTGGATTTTCACCGGCGATACTTTCGACCTCAAATAATGCCTTCACATGGTTTTGTATAAGAATTCGCGGATTGTCGTAACGCGTGCGAACCAAACCCCACGCGACTTCGTAATTCGCATTCGTAATTTCGAGACTCGCGATAACCTGACGCGCGCTACCAGTAAGTGCGGACAACAAGTAGTGAAATTTTTGAATGTCATTTATTGCGAGATTGCTATTTATGAGTGACTCGAAAATGTCTCGAAATTCGAGCCACGTGTCGTAGTCTCCGGCAAATTTGGGTAAGTCAATATTAATAACCGGTAATTTCACGTTTTGCTCCGGCGCAGGTCCTACCACGAACGATGAGTCCGCACATATTGACTTGTTTGTTAGCATGCGTTTGGCTTTAGCGGTATTCGCGTAAAAAACCGACTCAAATGTTTCTCTTTCCGTGGCTTGCTCCTCCCCGTCGACGCTTAATAACTCTATATCCCCCTGAATTTCCTCAAATTCATCGATTATATTGATGGCTCGTTCGTAACGTTGTTCCAACTCTAATGACAACTCCGGACTGATGGCTGTTTCGCGAACAGTGGATTCAAATTTCGCGACAAACTTTACAAAATTCGTTAGTTTTCCCTTAACAACGCCTCGTTTCTTAATTAAAGTATCTAATTGACTCATTATGCACGCGAAAACCCGTTTCAGATCGAGAACCAAGAGGAAGTAGGAAAAAAAGGAACTTACAGCACGTGTAATGGCGTTGCTTCTGGCACGGGGTTGTCTGATTGTCCAGGTATAGGCCCCCAGGATTTGCGAGAGCTCAAATCCAGCTTCTGAGGGCTCCTTTTCGGACCGCAAGCACGTCGTGGAAAAATGATTTGACACGCTGCATCAATGGATGGCGAAGATGTCTGATTTGACACGCTGCATCAATGGACGACGGAAATGTGCTTCTTGACCATTGTTTCTTACCATCCGGCTCGAAGGACCAATTTATGTAACATTTTTCTATCTGGTTGTCGCTGGTCAATCACACTTCATAATTTTTAATTTAAAATGCCTTTATTTTCTCGTTTATTTTATAATATTGAATGGCGGACGAGAGCGACGAGAGCCATGAGAGCGAAGAAAGGCGAGAGACGAGAGAGCGTATTATCGTGCGCTCGAACATTTATACATTTTTCGTGGAGCAAAAGAAACCTGCCCGATCGGCGAATACGAATTTATACGATTATTACATGTTTTACAAAATAAATCTGAACAAAATGATCTTTAAATAAACTGTTAACAAAATATCCTTTAACATTTTCCATAAGTTTTTCTTAAATTACTCGAAAAATTTGTATTAGATTTTATTCATTTTTTGACCATGTCATTATATCAGCTAACTACAGCTTTCTGTGGAACAAATTCGAATTTCCAAACATACAGGGCGCTTACAAAACACTTACCACAAGTTATCCATCCAGATCTTTTTAAACAGCTGTATAATTTTCTGTCCATTTTTTTTCTGAATAGCCATATTAATTTAGAAATTATTTTCACTCTTATAAAATTTCAGTTGGATAAACGGTCTAGCCACCAAAAATATTTTCTAAATCCCTACAAGCCCAAATTGATAAATTAAGTACCATTAGCAGAGTTCAAAGTAGCAATTTCTTTAAGCGGTGTGAAGTTCTTTCAAAAAATCTGAATTTTTCAGGTTTATAAGTACTGCTTAAAATATTCAAATTTTCGGAAGGATTTGTGACCATCATCAGGACTAAAAATACTACAGAGTGCAAAATTTTTTAAATTTGCTTTATTCGTGGTATTTTTGCTTTATGACACCCCATAAACAAAGCCTTAGGTTTAGTGATCTTGCTAGCCAATTAGGTTTAAACCCTGATGATGGTCACAAATCCTGGTGAATATGTGACTATTTTAAGCAATAAAGTACATATAAACCTGCAACATCTGGTTTTATGGAGAGAACTTCCTACTGCTTAAAGAAATTACTATTCTGAACTTCGTTAATGGTACCATGATCAATAAATCGTTCGTAACTCTAAAATTTATAAAAATCTAAATAATAAAAAAAATAAGAGAGTTTTAAGAGTATTATTTGGTGTAGAGGGCGCCCTCTGCAATCTTGACAAAAATTGGTATTAAATTAGTATTTCCCGTCTTTAAATTCGGCGTTCTACCAATTTTCATAAAGATATTTCAAATATAAGGGAAATTATTGAAGAAAAACGAAAATAGAATGTTAACTTTAACAGCCTCTCTCTTTGTTATTATTAACAATTTAACTAAGATACATTTTGCTAATACTAATGTTTTGACGTGAGGAATTCACTGTTACTCTGTGTCCCGTTAGTTACGGACCACCTGTATACGGCAGCCACTTGGTGCGTCATGCTGGCGGACGCCGTATCCTGTATAAAATAATACAAAAGTTTTATATAAACATGGGGTCGCAACTCTTTTGTTTTCGAGATATGGCCGTTCAAAGTTGGAAGAAAAATTTACATTTTCATTTTTATTTCAGTTATTTATAAACACAGCGATGTGAATTTTTACAGCAATGCACTACAGCCTAGTATGTTATTTCCAAGCCTTAATTAACCCACCCCGGCATACCTGAAAGGGTGGAAATTCACGATCACCACTACATTTTCTAATAGAACTTTTTAACTCGGTAAAATTTTAACATGAAGAAATATCCCTTAGAAAGCTCATTCCTTAGCGAGACTTTTTTGACTCTTACATTTTTTGGATAAAACTGATAGTTTTCGAGAAAAAAAAAAAGAAAATCTTAGCGCATGTCAGACCAATTTTCCAAAAGAACTTTCTAATTCGGTAGAATTTTAACCTAAAAAAATATGCGTTAGAAAGCTTATTCCTTAGCGAGATTTTTTTGTCTCTTACATTTTTCGCGTAATACTGATAGATTTCGAGAAAAAAAATAAAATCTTAGGGCGTGTCGTTCTGTACCGCTTCACCCCTAACCAAATGTTCTTTAAAAGTTGGCTATGGTTTTAGAGTAATAAGTGATAACAATAATAATAAGCTAAAAAGATTAACAATTACACTTTAAATTAAATGCATTCTATCTTACAATTAGTCAACGTACAGTTCATCAGTACAAACAAATCAGACCGAAGTTGTTAAAAAAGTATTAACAAAATTACTATTTGGTAGTGTGGGGTTACTTGACGAAACGAAATTAAATTGTCTGGTAATGAACGAGGCTAACTGAACAAATTTAACTAAACGAATGAATCTAAAACGAAAACTGAAAGTGGTTCTTACAATGTGCAATACACAACTCGTTTATCGCACGTGCGCCAAACGAACGAAATGAACAAAGAAAAAAAAATAAATTCTACAATCATAAAATAAACCAAACAATTTACTAAACAATATCATAAGGTTTTATAAGAAACCTTAGAAGTGGGTACGAAGACAGCAAACGTACCGAAAGTGAAGTTTTTGCAATCTTTACTAATATTTACGCGAACACACAAATTTCACAATCTATCTTATCCAAAATCATTAAAAAAAATTTTACCACTGGAAATAGTAAGACTGCCAAACAGTGGTCGAAGTTAAACACCGGTAATGTTAATAGTAAACTTAGCTATCTGACCAGAATCTTGACTATTCTAGAAGTACTTCAGAATTGTAGTGGAATATTCTAGACAAAAGAATATTTTTCATCTTGTTGTGCGCAAAAGCCATTTAGGAATTCAATGATTAAGAAACAAGAAAAAAACAATGAATTTATTATAAGAATACAGGATTTCGAAAATTTTAAGAATACAGGTTCTTAATTCTTCCGGTTTACAAAATTATTTTAAGATTTTGGATACGGTAGATTGTGAAATTTGTGTATCTGGGTAAATATTATTAAAGATTGCACAAAGTTCACTTTAACTACGTTTCCTGTCTCCGTACCCACACATTATCGTCATTTCAATTGTTTGGCGTTCGCCTAATTGCGCCATATTTGTTGCAATTGGCAACTTTTTTGACGTTTAATGACGTCAACAGCGCCATTTCAGCGCCTACTTTGACCAAAACTAGCTGATCAAATATTTTCAAAAAATTCAGTTTTTCTCGATTTTTTTCTTATAAAACCTTATGACATGATATGTCCATCGTGTAGAATGGGAAATGATCTGTCAAAATATGCAAAAAATATATACCCATCCCATTTAAAATAACAAAATTATTTTACAACTTATTTAAACAATTTTTTTGCTATGCTACCCACATAAACGCCTGCTAGGGAGATGTCGTTCACCAAACGACCAAATCTAACCTGAAAGTTGTTCGCGACGATGTCGTTAGAAGTTACAAAATACGAATTGTCGTTCATGAACGACAAACGATTCATAACGACGTCTTTAGGAGTTACAAAATAGGCCTATAAATTTCTAAATAATCATTTAAGCAACTTGTACAGTCATTTTAAACATGTTTTTAAATGTAGTAATGACATTCGTGATTGTCATTCGAGCGTTGTCATTGGTGCTTTTCTGGCTAAAGGAGAAAAACATTAAGATGCTGTTCAGTACACAACGAACGATCGCCATATTTTTTATAACCTTAAGTTTTGCTGTTTGTGGTGTGATTATTTCGTAAGGTCAATTAACCTTCCAGTACCCGTGCTAGTTAATACATCGAGACTACACTCGACGGACTGTGAGTCCGACAGTAATGGCAACTAAGTGAAAGATGGAGCTAGTAAAAAACTGCAAAACTATAGTTTTTTTGAAATTTTTATTGGTAATACGAACTATTATTTGAATAAATATAATTAAGAAATTGTTTATGTTTACAAAAGTTCATTATTAATGTAACAATAGCTTTGTTCGTTGGGTTTAAACTTGCACTATGATGCAAAGATGCAGTTTCGTGCAGCATTTAAAGGGGAATAACTGTAATTTAGTGTAATTTGGTACTCTTTAGTTCAGGTACAGACTGTGATCCAACAAACCCATATATACATTTGATTTTAATAAGTTAAAATCCGTTTTTAAAAAGGTAAAATCTTTATTTAATAAATTCAAAACTTCTTTACAAATTGAAAAAGAATAAATGTATAATTAAAATTGTAAAACTCGGCAATTAAACAATATGTCGGTAATTAGTTGCGAAACGTGCGAATTGGAGCGCGCCCGTAAACTAACTTAATTAGATCACGTCTCGCGCTTCTTTTATACTTTTCTTCTTATCGTTTGCGTTTTTCTTAGAAGTCGTTTCTTTGTTTTATGGGATCTTCATCGCTTGAACTCGTAGCAACATATGGTAAAATTTTAATCTTTATTTTCTGTTAAAAATGTTAAATTTAAATCTAAGTCCAGCTTTTATCATCTGTTGACGAGTAGACCGAGTAGATCTGTTGACGAGGTAAAAAGAGTAGAGCCAAGTTGAAAACCAAATTCGATAGATCACGTCTGGACTAAACACAACAGTGAAATCTCCCACAAGCAATATTGCGCATACTCAAAACAACGTTGTAAAGTTTATTAATGGATTACGAAAGGGGACAAAGTGAATTTTATCCGCCCTCTGTACCTACTCCATCCATATCGGAAACCCTCACATTTATAATTAAATTTCATCGGCAGGAAAACGCTAAAGGTTAATAAAAATCATTTAATAATTAGTGCATAAATAAGGTAACAAAGTAAGATTGAGTGCTGCTTTTAAGAAAACTAATATTGTTATTTAAGACTAATGGCTTCTAAAATTAGTCAAAGAACTGTATTCTTATGACTAATTTTAAATTCATCTACGTTTGTAGCATAACTTTAAAATGTTCTGGTAATAGGACTTTAGACGACAATACTATAAATCCATCAAATTTTCACAAGTTCTCTGCGTTCCTACGGCACTAGAATGATAACAGCTACCACTTTTTAACAGTTATATAAAAATTACAGATACAGACATCGACATTCATGGAGAATCATTAGAGACCTATCACCGGTATTTCTTTTAGACAAATGGTGTGGTTCATTACGTTAAAATTCTTTAAATATTCAATTTTTAATATGTTCTTATAAAACTGTTTGTCAGAACTGTAAGAATGGCATTAAATATTTGTTTGCATTCTTACAAAAATAAATATTAAGGGTTTATGGAGAGATTTTCGTAAACAACCACGCTATTTTTCTAAAAGAAAATTCAGTGGTGGGCTTTTAACTATTTGGGGAACGTTATGTATCGATGGTATGCTGGACTTGACTGTTCTCAGCGCTCAAGTGAATTCGGTAGAATATATCAAGCTTTCGTTAAAGAATTTATTACAATTTTTAAATCGACCCCAACAACTAACATTTCAACAAGATAATGTGTCGATGCACAAAGTAAGTAGTTTCGTTGCTGGTTGCTAATTGCCGATTGCTCAGAGTGAGACGTGATTAAGGCCCTTCGTACACAAGTAGACTGATTGACAACCTCAGTTTCAAATTAGTTCGGGATACAATCATTTGATGACTTTGACCGTATACGAGATCAGGTATCCACACACGGGTAGACGAAAGTGAGACCAATTTTCAATCAATGTTCAACATCTTGCATGCGACTGGTTTCCTCTGTTGCGACACAGTATCAGTTGCATGTTATACAAATACGTTCCGTTGTTCTTCTTTTCGGTATGGATCAGGAAGCTAAGAAAGAAGTTTCTTAGAGAAGTAGACAAAATGAATTACTTTATAATTGTCATCTTCCTGAAGTTACCTATTTTATACCTTTATTATTGTTATTTGTTTAGCACATATAGTAATACTGTAATAGACATTGTTGGAAAAAGAACTCACTTATAAGGGAAATTAATAATAAATTACAGCTACATAATTTCAAAATTGCGACGTATAGATGCAAAGTGCAACATGTTAAAATGAAATTGTTGTAAAAAATTCGATAAAGAAAAAATCAATTGCACACGAAGAGAAAGACGCAAAATCAGTCTTTTCATGGTACAATTAATTTCTTCTTCAGTAGTATATGATATGCATAAATATAAAATCTTTAACAAATGTTACTGTCACAAATTTGCGTCTATACGTAGGAGGATATGGGCTCATTTGGGACAATTAATCTAAATCAAAAACTTCTTTGAATTTACCCGTTCTCTTACTTTAAATTTACTAGTGCCACCTGCAGTGCCATATCATCGAAACTTGAAATGCAGTCAGTTATTTTAACCTTAAAAATTGGACGTTTGCATTGATGTTTCAAAGTAAAAATCGGGTGCATCAGGTAAGTACTGGTTATAACTATGTTTATTTACAAAACTTAATTAATTATTATTGGTGAAGTCTACAAACTGACACTTCCCTTAGACGGACGGTTTCTCATGGAACGGTCTGACTCTTATATAACTAGTTCGTATTTCTCTTAAGCGAACATCCCTCTTGGACGGACACTTTTGGTGGGTCCCGTTGGTGTCCGCGCAAGGGAGATTTCACTATATTAAATTGAAGTAACTTTCCCCTGTGACCAAAAACCAAAGTGTTGCAAAAACACGATCTTCTACACTAATGCAACTTCTTAAATGAGTTTTTTTTTTCGTCCAATAAAAGGAGCATCTTTCGATACAATCATCTAAAAGGTCGCATTGTCCATTCTTAAGTAACTTCTGTAGCATGACGAGTCTTCAATTCTTTGATCAAAGAAGTACTTTTAATTTTTATAAATACATTTTATGAAAGCTTTTATAAAAAATCTTTTATAAAATCTTTGATAGTGTAATAGCGCCCTAAATAGAATATGCTTTGTTTGATCCATAAAACGTCATTAATTATTTTATATTATTGAAATATTTTGTAAAATTTATAAATAATGGATTAATTTGATGTTTTATAGAATTTTTTTCATCTACGAAGACTTTCGTGACTAGGTGTATCTTGCTTAAGTAGATAAAAAGTTATAAATTATATTAACCATAAAAATAATTGACTAATCGTTATTTTTAAAAATCTACACTACACTATAACTTTTTGTAGTCTAATAGTTTCTTTCTTTCACTTCTTTTCTTTAGTTTTATCATTAATTGACTTGTTTTAAATCTTCTTTGAATAAAAACAACCAAAGTTTTTAATTTTAAATAATTATTTCTCTCATTTTGCGTTATTTTTTCCCTCTAAAATAATTTTGAATGACTAAAACCGATTTTTTCAACTCTAAAAGTCCATCTCTTTGTTTTTTCATTAATTTATTCGTTTTAATTTTTTTTGAACGAATAAAACAACTTCGATTAATTCTAAATAATTTTCTCCTTGAATTTTCATCGAAATATACTTTTCTTCAATAAATAAAACTGTTGATTTCAATTTTAAAAAATTATTTCTTTCTTTAATCATTAATTTTTCTGAAGAATACAACTTTTCCATTTTTTAAGTTGTTATTTTTAAAGAAATAAAATATCTTCTTTGTTTGTACATTTTATAAAACGATTGTATCTTTAAAATGGCTTTTTTCTTTTTATCAATTAAGTTTTTAACACGTTCGCTGCGGCTCATTTATTCATTTATTTATTTATACGGGACTTATCAACCCCGTATCGCGGCGAACGTGTTAATTAAAAATCGTCTCGAATAACTTTGTATTTAGATAATTTTATTTTTTAATTTTAAATATTTATTTTTTATTAAAACCATTTTAAAATAACTTTGGATTTTTATCGCTGAATTATTAATTCTTCTTTTAACAATAATTTCTTTAATAATCAGAATTATTTTTTCCAAAAATCTCCTTTTTAAAAGTATTTCTTAAAGCAATTTTCAATCTTTAAAACCGAATATTTTTTAACCTTAATCTTCTTAACGATTTTCGTTTAATAAAAATAAATAAATAGTTCCACCATTTATAAATAATCTGCCATAAAAATTGTAAAGTTTTTTCTTTATGTGCGCCCAAGGTCGGTAGATGGCAGTATATTGTATATACCAGTAAAGTCACTAGATGTATAAAGTACCGCAATCAAATGTTCCAATGTGTAAGAGAGAGAAGTACATTTTTGCCCCAAAATGAACGACAATTAACCTTAAAAATGAGTACTTATTAGAAATTTCGATTTGTTTTATTATAAGGAGTTGTGATAAAGTCGGAATTGAAAATAAAAACCACTCCTCCACTAGAAAACTAACAGTGGAGATAAAGAAAAGTACCTGCAAAAGGGATTTCAAAGAAAACCCTTCAGAAACTACAAAAGACATCTACGAAGATAATCCACTGGCTGAAGAGTTAACAAGCGAAAATAAACTGTCTGCGAATGCGGAAAGTGCTTTGTATTACCTTTTAGAGGCTGTTTTATGCAAAGTTAAAAAACAAAATGTTGTTTGTAATGATTGTTTTTGTTCATTACTCACAGATGTAAATAATGTTGTTGATTATAGCGAGAAGGTCCAATCGTTTATTATGCTTAAGGAATATAAAGAAAACATCTTAATATATCCAAATGAAAAATTATTTAGTTTTATATATTCACAGCCAAGCTGTGAATTGGCTTTTCGACTAAGGCTGACTTTTACCAACCTCCTGTTAATTTAACCAGCGGTTTATTACCATGGTTATTGGCAAAGTAGCCAATCGCATAAGTTGAAATTGAAATTAAACCGCTGGTTAAATTAACAGGAGGTTGGTAAAAGTCAGCCTAAATGAAAAAAAAACAATTTTAAAAAATAGAGAAGGTAAAGAAATTTTTATTAAACAACTTTTAGATAGTTTGGAAAAATTACCATTGAATACAGAAACGCCTTCGTGCCATAATGTACTAATAAAAATTATAAACAGCTTTGTAAAATGTAGAATATATTTTACATTGGAGGATCAAAATAGTGTTAACAAACAAAATGTTGATTATCGGAGTAGCAGGTCAGTTACAATGCAGAATGCTTTGAAAAAGTGACAATAAAATCAGTCTGTTACTTCAGAGTTGTAGTAATGTAAAATTAAATTAATTGTTAATAAATTTTATAGAAATACACATAGTTTTTATTTAATATCATATCCTAAAAAAAGTTTTACTGTTATATTTCATTGTTCGTAAATAAAATGAAATTAATTTATCAATCGACTAGAAAGAATAATAAAATTTTCTTTTACAAGGATTTCAATGTATTATTATATATTTAATTGATAATTTTTTGACTATCAAATGCATAAGAGACACTATAAAGTTTACAACAATAATTTCATTTATTTTTGATTTCTCGGTACTTAACCTATATGAAGCATTTTGGACCGTTGCCGTCGTAGATGTCAAATAAATTTAAATTTCCCGCAAAAATTTTGCCCCAAAATGGAGGACGATTGCGGTCAACGATCTGACAACGACGCTCGCTACGCTCTCTCTGGATGGAGCATTGCTATTGTATTCTGCCGGTTTGTTTTGTAACAAGGATGAATGCCGCCATCTTGCTGATTTTGTGTTTACAAACACCGTAGGTTTATTTACAAACATTAATTTGATAACTTGAGGCTTAGAAACGTAATGAAATAAAAAACTTTTAATCGTGAAATCAAGGATTTTTGATATTTGAAAAAGCAAATTTAGAAAAAGACTTCATAGGCTATGTTTGAAAACTCAGATCATAACCATAAACACTCAACTGTTTACAAACATGAGGATAGGAGGGCGCTTTGTTTACTGTTTATGTGTATTACAAAACAAACCGGCTCATGCTCCATCCAGAGAGAGCGTGGCGAGCGACGTTGCCAGATCGTTGATTGCGGTACTTTATTCATCTAGTGACTTTATATACCAGGTTGGTCCACTCACGAGTTTTTAGGAAAGAGAGGTCGGGTGAAGCGGGGGTATGTGACGTCAGTGAGGCAAATGCAAAGTAATTCAATTTAAACCCAATAGATGGCATTACATACCGTTTTCAAATGACATAATTTAATATTGAGAAAGTATCAATCTGTATCAGTTCTACACATGAGAACTAAAAGGGCTTAAGTCCAAAATGACTTAATTGTCAAATAGCCGAAAATATATTAGTTTTATCTTCAAATAATACTTTTCACACTGTCTAACAAACAATGTTATTAGTAAACCAGGAATCACTAGAGGCGTTTTCTGGCGATGCAGCGGTTTGAAAGCTTTTGAAATCTTTTTATTCTCGCGTCAAACCGTGACGTCACTGACGAAAACGCTTGAACCGTTTCAAAATGCTCTACGATCTCGGTTCAAAACTGTACACACACATGCGCACATTGAAAGATGAACATAACCTCCTAACATAACCTAATTTTTTAGTGAATTTAGTTTCTAATAAAATTGTAATACTCAAAATGCAATAAGCAGATGAAAATAAACTAGTCGACGTAGTAGTGGACGATATTCAGATAAAGGTCGACGAAATCTTTTCCCTAGATATAGGCAGATTATCAATAAAATTTTTATTACATTCAAGGCAATTAATCTTTTCTAACAGAGTTTTAAACGTAGCTCTTCCCATTTGGAATAATTGAAAAAGATCGTGCCCAAGGTACAAAAGTTAACCATTCCTCATAATATCCTCTAATGCAAGGGTGGGTAACCTCCAGCCCGTTGGCCAACTCCGGCCGATGTGAGAGTCTTATCCGGCCCGCGAGATCTTTAGTAAGAATAATAAATAATTTTTGTTTAAACTCGAAAGTTTTTGACAGAAAGAAATGATCAAAGAAAGGTTTTTATAACTAATGCAGTACAGAAGAAAAATGTCTTGTTGCTGCACTGGGATTCGAACCCAGATCTCTTTCTTTCCGGGTAGTTGTTATAACAGGGAAAGCAGAAGATCTAAAATGAACTTTATTTTTTACATAAAAAAACTTATAAGTAACAAAAATTTGCCAATTTTGTATTCCGGCCAGAGTACGAAAAGTAAATCGTAATCTGGCTCACACTACAAAAAGTTGCCCACCCCTGCTCTAATGGTTAAGTATTGAGTTTTTTATAATAAAATAGAAAAGTGTGGCATTTCTTCTCCATTATTCAACATCCACAACATTTCCATTTCCCTGTTCGTATTAAAATTATTGTTAATTAAACATAATACCGAAGTTCTGAGGTCCATTTTTGAAAATAATAGAAATAAAAAATTGTAGGTTATGTAACGATTGTTGATAATCGAATGGTTCGAATGCGGTTTAAAAACACGCATTCGCGCGAGTGCACAAACTATGACGTAGCGTTTCAAACCGATTTGAATCCACGTTCGAAAGCGCTGCACGCCAGAAAACGCCTCAGTATTTAATACCAGTAGTCTGGTTGTAGTTTATAAACAAAATTGTTTTATTAAAAATCTTTATAAACTAACTTAAGTCAACATTGAGCAGATGTTACATAATTAATTAAACAAACATTAATTGGACTTGTGTTTATACTGGATTTGAATTTACTTATTATTTTGCCAAATTTTTCAATTTAAATCTAATTAATAAATTAATTTATTAAGTTTTTTCATTTTTTTCCTAATGCTCTTCATTCGACTTTTTAATTTTGGACACGATTTTTTCTGTAACATTTTAAAATTTAAATAATTGATTCCTTTTTGCCCATTTTCTTGCCTTTACAGCAGACATGGTACAATTGGCAAATGAACAGCCTCCCAACTACAGATAATATTGATTATAATATTAATAAGGAAATGTTTTAACAGCGATTTACTTTACAGTACATATTTACGTTATATGGTAAACAAAAGGCACTATTATTATATATAACAGTTTTTTTATACACTTAATCTATTACTACAACACTATCTATGATCCAAACACTAAAGAATAAGTAAATAAATGAACATTAATTGAATAAAGTACACAAACAAGAAAGATTCGCACTTTAAAATCAAATCAAACGTACGTGACGCAATTTGCCTCTGTGACGTAGACAGGAAAGTATTAAAAGATAGGGAGTGGACCAACCTGGTATATACAATATACCGCCATCTACCGACCTTGATGTGCGCCAACGATATCTTTCTGGTGTGTATCATGTAAAATGTCAAATCCGGATTATTTTAAAACGTCAAACGCCAACTTTACGTTGTAGATTTTTTGTAATCTCGAAATTGCGGGAACTTTTAAACAATAAACCAACCTCTCTCTTAATAAAATAATCTCCATTACCTTAGTTAATCGAGCGCCATCTCTTAAATCAACACCCAAGTTATTGACAGAATAATCAAATTCATTTATACCTATAAGTTTGCTTATGACATAAAACCATTTCAAAAAAGTGACAATTAGTATTGATAATAAGTCACAAGGAATAATTTTATTAACAATACGACAAAATAAGGTAATACGATTGTTTTTAGATACATAGTTGGTCAACGCTCTGTAAAATGTGGTTCGTATTCCAACTTTAAGGCCGTGTAAACTGCTGCCCCCCGACCTATTATATGTGAAACACAGGAAATGAATTAATTTTTGATCTCTCTCGTCTCAAGTCGTTTCAACTGGGAAACGTGTATCTTTTCTTTTTTTTATGGAGGGGTTTAGGAAATCTGTTGACAGACGAGTGGTCCGAATCACTATCTAAGTGATTCGTATCGATGACCACCCTGTGTTGGGTTGATGTACTCATCTTGAATACATCGACCAACTAAAACGCTTTCCCCTCCGCCTCCGGAACCACCCATCAAGGTATAACTTCAGAGGTATATAAATGTAATTTTCAGGGTCTACTGTACATTTCTTCTTCTATTTTCTAGTTCTCTTTCATGCTTTTCCTTTTTTTTTCATAATGTTTGTTACCATTTCATCTACGGCTCTCCAGTGCTCTTGTTTTTCTAGCATTATATCTATTATGTTTTCTTTTGCGATATTTCTTCCGATTTTATTACGACAAATATTTCTTTCCTCGGCAAAATTATTACATATAAAAAACATATGTTCTGGATTATCTATTTCTTCACAAAACCAACAAAATTCATTCTCCTTCTTTTTTATTTTTAACAAATAACTACAAAAAAATTCCATGACCCGTCAAAAATTGTGTTAGGTAGTAATTTAATTCGCCCCATGTTCTTTCAAACCATTTTTTTAAATCTTTGATTAATACGTTGGTCCATTTAATTCTGTGATTCCATCTTCTGTTCCATTTTTCCAATAATTCTTCTCTATATAGTTTTTTATGTTCCTTACCTCTACTGTATAGGTAACATCTTTCCTCAATTAATAGGTCAATGGGCGGTAGACGAGCCACCACTTCAATACCCACCGTAGAAACCGTTCTATATCTAGAAGATATCCTGATTCCTAATCTTCTATTAATTAATGAAAGCATATTTAAACAGTATTTATAATTTAGAGCTCTACTCCATGTTGGAGCGGCATACAAAATGACCGAAAGAACAGTAGAAGCAAGGAGTTTCCTTTTCTTTTCTTTGGGTCCTCTGATGTTTGGCATAATTTTCGATAAGTTATTTATCATGACGTTTGCTTTCTTGCAAATTTCCTTTATATATTCCGTCATTTTCATATCTTTGTCTAAACGTGTATCTGGGAATAAACGAACCACCACAAAACTTATACTTGCTCGAACCTTTTAATATGTAAACAAAGTCAGAGGTCTTTTCGAACTTCTAGCATACCAAAATTACAATTTTTGTTCGCTGCTTGGTCTTGTTCAAATCAAATTTCATAAAATCAGTACTGCAATTGTAATATATTAATATTAATTATTGTTTTTATAAATAATGATATGTAATAGGAACTCATAAATTTATGTTGGTGCCTACACATGGACACAATTACTGTTGAACTTTGCTAATCCGTCACATTTGGGACTGGAGGTATTGGTCAGAACACAAAAAAAAGGTCGGATTATCGAAAGTACAGATGATCACGTACTTAAAGTCAAATAAACAATCTCCCAACATAAAAATAACTTGTCTAACAATAAGGCGGACAATCACGGTCGGATTAACAGGGGTGCCAGAATCGAGGCTAGATCAGCGAGGTTCTACTGTAATTCTTATGATCCACATTGTTTATAAATTATTTCGATTTCGGCTCTACGGAGTTACGGCCCAAAAATTGGCAAAATTTGGTTTTTAATTTATAGGTTGAATTTTTGAGGGTATTGTTACCTTATCAAGCGTTATATTTCACATATTTTTTTTGCCTTCAATCCTTCCCTAAGTGTATTTAAATATGACAACCACTACCACGTTTTAAAATGAAATTCTTTTATGGAATTGAAAGTCACTTTAGCAAAATATTTTCTAGATAACTAAAACTGTTCTGAATATTTATCAGGTGTATTTGGAGCAGTGTAAAAATCAGAGATACAGGGTGTCTCCGAAATGCGTGTACAACGTAAGATCACAGATTCCTTGGCTCAAAATAGGTCGATTTAAGTTAACTTATCTATATGCAAAGTTGCTTCGTTCCGTCGCCAGAGGGCTTTAAAAATTATATTTTCCGTGCGTTTTTCTTAAATTATTCGAAAAATCTTCATTAGATTTTATTCAGTTTTTGACCACGTCTTTATATCAGCTGGGCACAGCTTTCTGTGGAACAAATTCGAATTTCGCAACATACAGAGTATTTAGAGACACTCTTACCGTAAGTTATTCATCCAAATCTTTTTAACCACCCTGTATAATTTTCTAACAATTCTTTTTCTGAATAGCTACATTCATTTAGAAATTATTTTCTCTCTTACAAAATTTGAGTTGGGCAAACGGTTTAAGCACAAAAGAAGATTTTCTAAATGCCTTCAAGCCCAAAACGGTAAATTAAGGTAACATTAACAAAATTCAAAGTACAAATTTCTTCACGGGATATGAAGATCTTTCAAGAAAACCACATGTTATAGGTTTGGAAGTAGTTTATTGCTTAACATTTTCAAATTTTCGCCAGCATTTGTGAACGTTACCAGGGTTTGGCTCTTTTAGCCCGTATTATGCAGATTCTACTGTAGAATCGAAGGAAATAAAGAGGAAATCATGCTCCTGTAAACTGGTCAGCAAGATCAGTAAACCTAGCACTATCTGATTTTGTTTATTGGGTATCATAAAAGCAAAAAGGCAACGGAAAGAGCAAACAGTAAAAATTTTGCACATTGTATTATTTTTGCCCTGATGATGGTCACAAATCCGGGCAACATTTTGAGTAAAAACTACTTCCAACCTTCTAAAATGTGATTTTCTTGAAAGAGCTGCATATCCTGTGAAGAGATTACTACTTTGAACTGGGTTAATGTTACCTTAACTTACAGATTTGAACTTACAGGGAGTTAGAAAATGTTCTTCAGTGGCTAAACCGTTTGCCCAACTGAAATTTTATAAGAGAAAAAATAATGTCTAAATTAATGTAGCTATTCAGAAAAAGAATTGATTGAAAATTATACAGGATGGTTAAAAAGATTTGCATGAATAACTTGTGGTGAGAGTGTTTGTAAACGCCCTGTATGTTTGGAAATTCGAATTTGTTCCACAGCAAGCTGTAGTCAGGTGATATAAAGACATAGACAAAAAATGAATAAAACCTAATACAAATTTTTCGAGTAATTTAAGAAAAACTCATGAAAAATATTATTATTAAAGCTCTCTAGCGTCAAAACGAAGCAACTTTGCATATAGATAAGTTAACTTAAATCGACCTATTTTGAGCCAAGGAATCTGTGGTCTTACGTTATACACGCATTTCGGAGACATCCTGTATATGCAAAATGTAACTCTACGTGAACTAACCCTCTCCCCAAACTTTCAATCTTCTAACACGAATAGTCATGGAGAAAAGGAATTAAAAACGGTTTTTTTTCGCTCCCGTGAGTGGCGGAAATCCTCGTCCTAATTTATCCGACACATTAATAAGAATTTATATTCTCTTTGTAATTACTGTTTGAATATGATATTGATGTATTGTTGCGTAAAGGGTTTTTATGACGATTATTAAGGCAGGTACGTAGAATAAGCCTTTAAGGATTACGACGAAGGTACAACTTGTCAAATTAAGAAACATACTATCGCTGAGATGCGTATGGAGAGGAGTGAGATCGCATTCGGAGCAAAAAGGATGCAGGGTACGCAGCGAACGCACGCTAAAGAATAAGAGATTATTCTTTTCATTCATTCTCTTCGAACTATTAATTATAAAAATATTTAAAATAATTATAGAAATATAAATTAGGCAGCACGATTAATAATATATGTAGTATTTTTTATCATTAAATACAAAGGTGTTAAAATTTTTTTGGAAGGGGTGAATAAGGAACGAACTCTTCCCATGCATCGTTAAGAAATAAGTAAAGACCAAGGGAGACAAAACTCTAAAAATAGTAATTATGTGATTTTTTCTTTTTTCCATCGTTATGAGTTAAATTTTAATATGTCACTCGCACTTAGACGGTGGAATTTAAATAAAACAAAGTTTTTGGCTTTGACCGGTTTCGGATTTTCTTTAATCCATCCTCAGAAAGCTACCTAATACATTATAAAAACAACAAATGAAAAATTACAAAATGAACTCAAAAACTTTTTTTTTTTATATAAAATGAAAGCATGATAATAAATCTATTGAAAACATATTAAAATAATCAAAAATACACTTACGTCACTATTAAAATACTGGAAGAATACAATAAGATTTCATTTGAGGTGATATTCGCACAAAAACGAGAACAATTAATATAATACTAGAAAAAATCTTTACAACGCTGTTCTTAAGGAACAAATACGCGGGATAATAAGTGAGGTTAAAGTTAATACGCATTAATCTACAATATGGCGTTTGACGCCATCTATTATTTATTGGAAAAAATTAAAATTGGAGGGAAGAGGAAAGGTTTCGAATTAAGGAATTTCTGAAAAATGTAGGAAAATAAGGAATGGTAAAGGTAGGATGGGATTGTAGCCAAGGAAGCTCGGAAGTTGCGACAAACAAGTTGCTACACTACTTGTAATCCTCGTTCTTCCGGCTGAAAAGGTGGTGTGAGTGGTAATAATGTGTTGTCATTGTTTAAAAAATCTTAGAGAAAATGTAAAAAATAATTTGTCTTATGTCATATTAAAGTTAAAATAGAGGAGAATGGAAAATCTTGAGTTTTTGGAATTTGAAAAGGAGGAAAAAGGGGGAAAGGTAGGGATAGGATGGGGTTGTAGCCAAGGAAGCCAGTAAGTTGCGATGTACAAGTTGCTACTTCACTTGTAATCCTCGTTCTTCTGGCTGAGAAGGTGGTGTGAAAGGTGTTGTTAGGTTCATGTATAGTGGTTTTTTTGTCATTTGAATTTGTTCGTTTAAGCAGACATGTTCGGGAAAATTTTTTAAAAATTTGTTGATTTCATAATTTTCTAGAATCTCCATAAGATGTCCTTTATTAGTCTTGTGTAGAATAACGGTATTGGTATTGTCATCGAATTCGTGTTCTCTGTTGAATGTAAGGTGTTTCCCGAAATTTGAGTTATTTCTTGTTTTATGTTCCTGTAATCTTTGTCTTAATTTTCTCCCAGTTTGGCCGATATATGTAGCTGTGCATGACCCACAATTTAGTCTATAGATTCCGTTATCTTCCAATGTTTCAATTTTGTCTTTATTGTTTATGAGTAATTTTCCTATTGTATTGTTATTTTTATATGTGAGGATTATGTTGAATCTTTTAAATATTTGTTTTATTTTTGAACTTATGTTTCCTGGATATTGTATTGATCGAAAAATTTTTTTATTGTTTAATGTATCATTTATTAAAGTTGTGTTTTGTTGGATATTGTATTTATTTATTTTTCTCCTTATGAATTTATTAGAACACATAATGAATAAATTCATTAATGCGTATTAACTTTAACCTCACTTATTATCTCGCGTATTTGTTCCTTAAGAACAGCGTTGTAAAGATTTTTTCTAGTATTATATTAATTGTTCTCGTTTTTGTGCGAATATCACCTCAAATGAAATCTTATTGTATTCTTCCAGTATTTTAATAGTGACGTAAGTGTATTTTTGATTATTTTAATATGTTTTCAATAGATTTATTATCATGCTTTCATTTTATATTAAAAAAAAAAAAGTTTTTGAGTTCATTTTGTAATTTTTCATCTGTTGTTTTTATAATGTATTAGGTAGCTTTCTGAGGATGGATTAAAGAAAATCCGAAACCGGTCAAAGCCAAAAACTTTGTTTTATTTAAATTCCACCGTCTAAGTGCGAGTGACATATTAAAATCTAAAAATAGTAGGTAAATAAATAATAATAAATGTAAACAATTACTACTACTAGTATTCTATACACAACAATATTGTATACAATCACTTAAATATTTAAATTCAAATATTCATTTAGGCAACTCAACTAACAAAAGTTTCCACTACTTTTGCTTGATAGTATTTTAGTAGTAAATTTTAATGAATGGGCACATTTCAGTAGCACGCCCCTTGGGCATCAGTAAACGAACTAAACCGCGTTGACCGACTATACTATATAAAGAAAATGGTGAAACCCAATAAAGTTCTAACTAACCAGTTGCGTGAGAAACTCTGTAGTAATATCTTTCCTTACATGGAATTTTGTATGTAGACATTTGTCTACATACAACTCGTACATTTTCTTTATTGACAATTCGAAATTTAAGTATTTCCTATTAGGATTGTGATGACGTGTGTAGTGGCTGGTAAATGCAGGGAATGACTCAATATGTGATCGGATTTCAATTTGATCAATTTTGTTATTTGACGGATGCCTCCCACGTAAATCCAATACAACATGTATCTCTCGTTTTGTTGAGCACCTGTACATCCTACCCCAACTGAGGTTTATGGCATTCAAAAAAAATTTCTTACAAACTAAAGTGCTTTTATCTTTTAGATCGAGATAATATTCAAAAGTACGTGACCGAAAGCCTCTACTTCCATCCCTAATACGAGATCTTTGGGGTACTTCGATCTTTATAGCGCCTCGTAGAAATGTATTTTGCTTTGAATAATCTTTAAGCTTCCAAAATGAAGTGAAAAGCATTTCGCACTGCTCTTCTGTTACTTTATCTTTACATTTCGCCGGACACTTGCAATCATAATTCTGTTTAAATTGTTTTGCCGGTATGGATTTACCTTTACGCGTAGTGTAGGCTTGACCACTATTTCTGAGTAACTTATTAACATTTTGTTTCCAAGAATTTTCATCTCTTTCTCGCTTACGACCTATTTGCTTATATCTTTTCTTTCTACTGGTATTAGTGCAAGTAGAAGGTACATCATCAACAGCATTATTACATTCTTCTACAGGGTGTTTAAAAAATACGTTCGAATATTTGGCCCACTTATAGATCTCATCAGTACAAACAAAAAAGTCAAAATAAACATAAGTCCAAAAATCAGCCGTTTCCCAATTACAGCCTGTTTTTCAAATTAAAATAATTTACATTCAAATATCAGTATAAATACATTTTAATTATTACAAATTAATGATTCTTAAAGAAGATGTTCAAAATGTCCTCCTTCCATTTGTATACACATTTCACATCTCCGTAAAAGTGAACGCCGCACTCTCTCAAAGAGTCCCGGATTTATACGAACAGTCTGGCAGGCATGTTCAATTCGTTCTCGCAACTCATCTAAATTATTCACAGGACTTGAATAAACTAATGTCTTTAAATACCCCCAAATCCAAAAATCGAGTGGAGTGAGGTCGGGAGATCTAGGGGGCCATGCAATTGGACCTCCTCGCCCTATCCACCTGCCATTGTAATTTTCGTTTAGATAATTTCTGACCAAGACTCCGTAATGCGCAGGAGCTCCATCGTGCATCAACCACATATTAATTCTGTGGTTGAGGGGCACATCTTCTAACAGCAGTGGTAATGTATTCCGCAAAAAGTCAAGGTACAATTGACTAGTCAAACGGTTAGGCAGGAAACAAGGTCCTATCAGATGGTCTCCTAACACACCAAGCCAAACGTTGATTGCAAATCGGTGTTGATGATTCGATTCAACAACGGCATGCGGATTTTCGTCGGCCCAAACATGGCTATTATGAAAATTAAAAATGCCATTTCTCGTGTAACCAGCTTCGTCTGTAAATAAAATTTTCGTAACAAAATTTGGGTTCTCCGCGACTTTTGTCAACATGCTTCGACAAAACACCAGTCGTGCGGCATAATCAGGCACAGCTAGAGCCTGTACCCTTTGAATATGGTGTGGGTGCAATTGCTGCTCCCGTAAAATTCTCCAAATTAGGGAAAAATTAATATTTGTTTCAGTAGAGAGTCTTCTAGTACTAGTACCAGGATTTTCTTCAATTCGTCTTAAAATGTTAAGTTCTGCGTCGGGAGTACAAACTGATCTAGGCCGACCACCATCACCGTTCCTTGATTTAAACGATCCAACTTCGGATAAACGTTGATGTAAATTTGTAAAAAGTTTGTCACACGGAAGCACCCGGTTTGGGAATGCTTCGGCATAAAGGCGACGTGCCTCACAAGCATTTCCATCGGCTTTGGCATACATAAAATGCATGTCTGCCATTTCTGCGTTGGTATAAGGCATATTCGAAAATTTCAACAATGGGTTACAGCAACAACTACTTCAATAAACACTGACAATAACGGACACACAATAATTACAACAAATGTGGCAACTACACTAACAGAAACGAACAAAATTTGTTTCGTTATTTCCATGGATGACTTCATAAATACGCGAATCACTCCTACTGAGTGTAAATTATTTTAATTTGAAAAACAGGCTGTAATTAGGAAACGGCTGATTTTTGGACTTATGTTTATTTTGACTTTTTTATTTGTACTGATGAGATCTATAAGTGGGCCAAATATTCGAACGTATTTTTTAAACACCCTGTATATCTAACAGCGAAACTGACGAAACAACAGTTGATACTGTTTCTTTATTATTATTACAAAAATCTAAAATATTATCTATAGTAGTTTTATTATGTTGGAGACGTGTGTATTACACAGCAAAATTTCGTTATAACACTCCCGTTCATAAGTTTTCACGGTTTTAAACGCCCTTTTTCTGTGATCCCAGACCCAAATAATGATTTTCCACACAAAACTAATTCGTTATAACTTATAACGCTCCGAATTCCCGGTTATAATGCTTTGATGGAGATAATTGGAGATATTTGTTACCGTCTCTTTTTGAAAATAAACATATCTGTTGTGGTTATCGGATTTTACAAAAGTAAACTTTTTGTTTAAACGGATAGAAATTTAAAAGTAAGTTTTAGCATCTTTAGGATTTCTCAGTTATAGCGTTTTCCCGGTTATGGCGCTCTTTTTCTTATGTCCTTAGAAGAGTGTTAAAACGAATTATTACTGTTTATGTACATACGATGGTCAGAAAGAAGTCTTAAATCTTCGAATTCTTTATTAGAACCTGTGTTCAAATCCATCACTAAATTAACCACACAAGAAATTCACATAAAGATTGCAATGACAGATTATAAAAAGAGCTGTCAGCGACAGTTGAGAGTTTTGACTTAGCCCACTTTATCACAGAATCTTAAGCTACTTGGACTTGGTTCATTTTTTCAATGAAAAATGGTGCATATCATTCAGTATTAAACTAAACTAGCGTATATTATTGTTAACCTGATGAACTAAGTATTGAATAAGTCAGCACATAAAATTATAACTATTCAAACGGACCTAATATACTCTTAACTAAATTTTAGAAAAAAATAGACTTGGTTCACTATCCTTCTGACCCACTCATTTTTGCTAACTCATTTAGGTTTACGAAAGGTAGTACAACATACTTTTATATAAATAAATCCTTACGGGGTATAAAAAAAAACAAATTTATAAACTAGTATTATTATTGTTTTTAGTGTAGTAGGTATATTTGTTTAGTTTACCGAATTATGCATACTTGTATTAGCTTCATAAATGAAAATTAAAACGATTAATCTATTTCTAAAAACGTTATTTCTTTTATCATTGCCACTTATTTTTCATAGACAATAAGTAAGTCATTTATGGCTCACTTATTGTAGTACGAATAAAGTAGTAAAATTTAATTTAAAAAAGTTTTATTTCAAATTTCGCAGTTTCTCTGAACGATTGCACACTAGCGCTATGAGTATTTCGGTTTACATACCAAACTTGACGAGTTTCAAAAATCTAGTGAGAGTTGACCCTTCTATTTCTTTCTTTACCTATGTTTTGAAATTAGTATACAACAATTTCTGCGAATTAATATTGAGATAGTAATTGAAAAGTTTTGAAAGGGTCACTTAACCTTACATCGTTGCCTCTTAAGTATATAGGCTAATTATTGTGCTGTGCGTTGATTTGATTATAGAACCACTTTTCTTCCCTTTTACGCTTTCGTATCGATGAAACTCAATTTTAAATCTAAACGTTGCCGACGTGTGCATCTACTTAGGCATAGCGGACAAAGAAAATTAAATTTTCTCTCTTTCATCGTGGAGCCAGTGGATGTGTAACCTTAGTTTGAGTATACGTCCTATTCGCCGTGTATTTAATGCAGCGCAAAAGCAGTCTCACATGGAAATACTCTTCGATCAATACTCGGCGCTTCTTCGTGAAGAGAATATTCAAAATATACTCTATTGCGTACCTAATAAATTAATAATTACTTTTTAATATCTTGTTAACTCTATTAACTTTAATCACAGATTCATAACGTAAAAATATAAAAACCAAAGTAGAAATAAAAGGGTTACGTAAACATTGTTTCAAGTTCCAATAAACTTTAAAACATCACGTAAAACTTACTTGTTGAAATAAACAGATGATTTTGTACTTTAAATTAAATCTTAAAGATTTAACTAATTATTATAGAAATTAGATATAAAGTCTGTTCATCGTTGATTGTATGTTCTTACGTAAATCTTAGGGATGTCCCAAAAATTCATCAGCAAAACCTGCAGGTTAAGTGAAATAAATTTCATTCTTTGTGGACCATCAACTTTTCATTTTTTCAATCAATATGAATCATTGATTGTAGTTGCAATGACACACTGTACAATTCGATAAGCAAATGCAACTCCATTTCAATTTTAAATGAGATACTACTATAAACAAATTTCGGGATATATTAAGTTTCCTAACTTATGATTTTTTCGATGAAAATGTGATTTAATCGATCCGAAATGTGTCCTATTGTCCAGATTTGGTCGAATTGTGGCGCGGAAAAGCATTTTTACCGGAGAAACCCCTATATAAACGCTTTTTTTAACCAAAATTAAAAATGTACTTACATGATTTTTGTCGTATTTTCACCCAGTTTTGTTCAATTTATGTAATATATTAACTTCATTTTACATTTTTCATACCGTTTTAAACCCAAAATGGTACGAAAACGTTAATAATTATGAAAATACGGCACATTTTCCGCGCCTCACCAGTGCGAGTTTTGACATTTTGAATTAGTGGTTAGTAAAACGACTTCGTTACCTAGCAACGACAAGTATGAATCCAGGGGGGTATTATCGTAAAAGGTGTGAGTATAAAATATGTTTACAATACAAACAGAAAGAAAAATAATATTCCTTATAAAATTCTAGTTTCAAAAGAGATCCCAACCGCCACTTACCTAGTCTTAACAACTATCCAGCCCCCTTCAACACAACCCAACTCTCAACCACCGAAGTCCAAGTCAAATAATGACATACTAGCGTCCCTACGGGCCGCTCTTCTAGAACAATGGTAATCTAGCCCGTCCCAAACCAGATCCTAAGTACCACCTAAATTTTTTCAACAACCATGCAGCTCCCCTCAACACAACCAAACCAACCCAACCACCGAAGTCCAGGTCAAATAGTTAAATACTAGCGGCCCTCCGGGCCGCTTTTTTGCAACAATGGCAATGCAAGCACAACCTACAATTTTTAACTGTGCAGCCCCTCTCAACACAACCAAACCCTCAACCGCCGAAGTCCAGGTCAAATAGTGGAATACTGGGGTCCCTACGGGCCTATCTCGACCGCCGAAGACCAGGTCAAAGAGTAACATACTACCGGCCCTTCGGGCCGCTTTTCTGCACCAATGGTAATGTAAACACCACCTATAAGTTCTGAACTATGCAGCCTCTCTCAACACAACCAAACCCTCAACCGCCGAAGTCCAGGTTAAAGAGTGATATACTTTTCTGCAGTAATGCTAATGTAAGCACCACCTACAACTTTTAACTACGTAGACCCTCTCAACACAACCAAACCCTCAACCGCCGAAGTCCAGATCAAAGGGTGATACACTTTTCTGCAGTAATGCTAATTTAAGCACCACCTACAATTTTTCAACTATGTAGCCACTCTCAACACAACCAAACCCTCAACCGACGAAGTCCAGGTCAAAGAATGACATACTATCGGCACTACGGGCCGCTTTTCTGCAGCAATGGTAATGTAAGCACCACCTACAATTTTTAACTATGCAACACCTCTCAACACAACCAAACCCTCAGCCGCCGACGTCCAGGTCAAAGAGTGACATACTATCGGCACTACGGGCCGCTTTTCTGCAGCAATGGTAATGTAAGCACCACCTACAATTTTTAACTATGCAGCCCCTCTCAACACAACCAAACCCTCAATCGCCGAAGTCCAAGTTAAAGAGTGACATACTAGCGGTCCTACGGGTCGCTTTCTTGCAGCAATGGTGATGTAAGCACCACCTACAATTTTTAACTACGTAGACCCTCTCAACACAACCAAACCCTCAACCGTCGAAGTCCAGATCAAAGGGTGATATACTTTTCTGCAGTAATGCTAATGTAAGCACCACCTACAATTTTTCAACTATGTAGCCACTCTCAACACAACCAAACCCTCAACCGACGAAGTCCAGGTCAAGGAGTGACATACTATCGGCACTACGGGCCGCTTTTCTGTAGCAATGGTAATGTAAGCACCACCTACAATTTTTAACTATGCAGCCCCTCTCAACACAACCAAACCCTCAATCGCCGAAGTCCAGGTCAAAGAGTGACATACTAGCGGTCCTACGGGCCGCTTTCTTACAGCAATGGTGATGTAAGCACCACCTACAATTTTTAACTATGCAACACCTCTCAACACAACCAAACCCTCAACTGCCGAAGTCCAGGTCAAAGAGTGACATACTATCGGCACTATCGGCCGCTTTTCTGCAGCAATGGTAATGTAAGCACCACCTACAATTTTTAACTATGCAGCCCCTCTCAACACAACCAAACCCTCAATCGCCGATCTCCAGGTCAAAGAGTGACATACTAGCGGTCCTACGGGCCGCTTTCCTGCAGCAATGGTGATGTAAGCACCACCTACAATTTTTAACTATGCAACCCCTCTCAACACAACCAAACCCTCAATCGCCGAAGTCCAAGTCAAAGAGTGACATACTAGCGGCCCTACGGACCGCTTTTCTGCAACAATAATTATCTAGCCCGTTCCAAATCAGCTCCCAAGCCCTACCTACATTTCTTTCAACAAATACGCAGCCCCCTCAACCAGCGAAATCCAGGCCAAATAGTGACATACTGCGGACCGTTCTCTTTTAACAATCATGAATAAGCACCAACTAACGGCCCTCCGTGCCGCAATTTCTCTACAACAGCTAGCTCCAACCCAACCACCGACATTTAAATCGTTTTAAACGCGAACATTTACGGGAATTTTATAAGGAATATTATTTTTCTCCTTTTTTTATATTACAAAAATGTTTTGTACTCACACCTTTTACGATAATACCCCCCTGGATTCATACTTTTCGTTGCTAGGTAACGAAGTGGTTTTACTGACCACTAATTCAAAATGCCAAAACTCACACTGGTGAGGCGCGGAAAATGTGCCGTGTTTTCATAATTATTAACGTGTTCGTACCATTTTGGGTTTAAAACAGTATGAAAAACGTAAAAGAAGATTAATATATTGTATGTATTGAACAAAACTGGACGAAAATAGGAAAAAAATCATGTAAGTACATTTTCTATTTTGGTCAAAAAAAGCGTTTATATAGGGTTTTCTCCGGTAATAGTGCTTTTCCGCGGTACAATTCGGCCAAATCTGTACGATAGAACACATTTCGGATCGACTAAATCACATTTTCATCGAAAAAATCATAAGTTAGGAAACTTAACACCAGCCACCTATTATATGTGAAACACAGGAAATGAATGAATTTCTGGTCTCTCTCGTCTCAAGTCGTTTTAACTGGGAAACGTGTATCTGGGAATAAACGAACGACTACAAAACTTATACCTGCTCGAACCTTTTAATATGTACACAAAATCAGAGGTCTTTTCGAACTTCTAGCATACAAAAATTACAATTTTTGTTCGCTGCTTGGTCTTGTTCAAATCAAATTTCATAAAATCAGTACTGCAATTTTAATATATTAATATTAATTATTATTTTTATAAATAATGATATGTAATAGGAACCCATAAATTTATGTTAGTGCCTACACATGAACACAATTACAGTAGAACTTTACTAATCCGTCACATTTGGGACTGGAGGTATTGGTCGGAACACAAAAAAAAGGTCGGATTATCGAAAGTACAGATAATCACGTACTTAAAGTCAAATAAACAATCTCCCAACATAAAAATAATTTGTCTAAGGCCGGAGACACACCCAACGGTTTTTCGCCGTACGGCAAAATGCCGTCCGATATTTTGCCGGACGGCGAAAAACGAGCTTGCTTTCACACACAACGTTTTATTGCCGTTGGTTGAGTTCAGTACAATATTTTACATTATTTAGTTACGTCTTACTTGACAGTGTATTCCAATGACAAGACAATTTCTAGACAATTCCAAACGGCAAAAATCCGTTGCGTGTGAAAGCTTGCATTTAAACACGTAGGCCACTATCTACTATCTACGGCACGGCTGCCGTCCCATGTAGTGACAATGGACGGCGGCTAAACGGCACGATTTTTTGCCGTGACGTTTTTTTGCCGGTGCCGTCTAGTGTGAAAGGTCTCAATCATTTATTCGCTTCACTATTGGAACGTACGGGACGGCATTTTGCCGTACGGCGAAAAACCGTTGTGTGTGTCTCCGGCCTAAGGCGGACAATCACGGTCGGATTAACGGGGGTGCCAGAACCGAGCCCTGATTAGCGAGGTTCTACTGTAATTCTTATCATCCACATTGTTTATAAATTATTTCGATTTCGGCTTTACCCAGTTACGGCCCAAAAATTGACAAAATTTGGTTTTTAATTTATAGGTTGAATTTTTGAGGGTATTGTTATCTTATCAAGCGTTATATTTCACATATTTTTTTGCCTTCAATCCTTCCCTAAGTGTATTTAAATATGATAACCACTACCACGTTTTAAAATGAAATTCTTTTATGGAATTGAAAGTCACTTTAGCAAAATATTTTCTAGATAACTAAAACTGTTCTGAATATTTATCAGATGTATTTGGAGCAGTGCAAAAATCAGAGATATATGCAAAATGTAACTCTACGTGAACTAACCCTCTCCCCAAACTTTCAATCTTCTAACACGAATAGTCATGGAGAAAAAGAATTAAAAACGATTTTTTTCGCTCCCGTGAGTGGCGGAAATCCTCGTCCTACTTTATCCAACACGTTAATAAGAATTTATATTCTCTTTGTAATTACTGTTTGAAAATGATGTTGATGTATTATTGCGTAAAGGGTTATTATAACGATTATTAAGGCAGGTATGTAGAATAAGCCTTTAAGGATTACGACGAAGGTACAACTTGTCAAATTAAGAAACAGACTATCGCTGATTGTGAGATGCATATGGAGAGGAGTGAGATCGCATTCGGCGCAAAAAGGATGCAGTGTACGCAGCTAACGCACACTAAAGAATAAGAGATTATTCTTTTCATTCATTCTCTTCGAACTATTGATTATAAAAATAATTATAGAAATATAAATTAGGTAGCACGATTAATAACATATGTAGTATTTTTTATCATTAAATACAGAGGTGTTAAAAATTTTTTGAAAGGGGTGAATAAGGAACAAACTCTTCCCATACGTCGTTAAGAAATAAGTAAAGACCAAGGGAGACAAAACTCTAAAAATAGTAGGTAAATAAATAATAATAAATGTAAACAATTACTACTACTAATATTCTATACACAACAATATTGTATACAATCACTTAAATATATAAATTCAAATATTCATTTAGGCAACTCAACGAACAAAAGTTTCCACTACTTTTGCTTGATAGTATCATTGTTTATAGATGCATAGTTGGTCAACGCGGTTTAGTTCGTTTACTGATGCCCATGGGACGTGCTACTGAAATGTGCCCATTCATTAAAATTTACTACTAAAATACTATCAAGCAAAAGTAGTGGAAACTTTTGTTCGTTGAGTTGCCTAAATGAATATTTGAATTTAAGTATTTCAGTGATTGTATGCAATAATGTTAGAATGAATGAAAAGAATAATCTTTTATTCTTTAGCGTGCGTTCGCTGCGTACACTGCATCCTTTTTGCTCCGAATGCGATCTCACTCCTCTCCATACGCATCTCAGCGATAGTCTGTTTCTTAATTTGACAAGTTGTACCTTCGTCGTAATCCTTAAAGGCTTATTCTACATACCTGCCTTAATAATCGTTATAAAAACCCTTTACGCAACAATACATCAATATCATTTTCAAACAGTAATTACAAAGAGAATATAAATTCTTGTTAACGTGTCGGATAAATTAGGACGAGGATTTCCGCCACTCACGGGAGCGAAAAAAAGTCGTTTTTAATTCTTTCTCTCCATGACTATTCGTGTTAAGGTGCGATTCCTATGCGACGACCGAAACGACTACAGCCACCAGATTAGATCCGGTTGGAGCCGAGCGATCATAGCTTCTTATCTGACGATTATTTACGTTTGCGAAATTCACCTGCTTGATTGTCGAGTCAGTTTCGTCGTGTACATAATGAATGATATAGTTCCCTTAACAGCATATCTTCTGCTTGAGGAGGAAGAAGAAAAAAATCTTATTAGTAGAAAATGAATTAAAATCAAATATCCCTAATCCCATCTTCATGACAAGAGGCCAAGAGGGGTTTCAAAATATTTTAGTGCATAGGCATCTATTAAACAATGACTCCGTGTTTAGAAAATTTTTTCCCCTGAATATCGAGCAATTTAATTACGTGTTGTCTATAATTGAAGATGACCTGAGAAGACAATCGTGTGGGAAGGTAAAACAGCCTGTAAATCCTGCTGAAAAACTGGGACCAATGCTCAGGTAAGCAATTTAGGCCCGTATTCAGAGACGTTAGGAAAGGAGCTGCTAGCCAAGATATTTTGCCTGGTCTCAGAGCAGGCAAACGCAGTTGAACAAAAAATCTCGGCTAGCAGCTCCTTTCCTAACGGCTCTGAATACGGGCCTTAATCTCCTATTCTTGATTTCTAATTTATTTTCAAAAGTAAGTAAAATTACACTTTAAAGGAAAAACTACAGTTTTTTTTACAAATTATAATTCAAAAAAGTTACTGTTGGATAAGTTTGTTGTGGGTTGATTTTCATTGACAGGCTAAAGGTGGGAGATCTGAGATGTCGGTCTGATCGTGTGTAGATCATAAGATGAAGATGATGAAGGACGAGAACGGAGTTCTTCTAATTCGAGTTGACCTACAATGTTACAAACTTGCATTTTTCCACGAATTTGATTCTGTGGATCCATCTTTTTAACAGATTTCGCCATGTGTTTGAAAAAAATGTCGATAGGATGTTCTTCTTCCTGCTTTGTGAGAATTGCTGATAGTACTTTTGCTCTATTATCAGAATTGGTTTTAAATAGTTCAGCTATATTAACAGCTTTTTTGTTAGATGTTTTACATTTAGCAGGTTGTGGAATTGTTCCGTTTTCAGAAAGAAAGGTATTAGATTCAGAAAGAAGGGTATTAGAAAATGCCTTTGCTCTATTGAGTCAAGTTTTTCGTATTTTCTATACTTTAACTGCTGTTAACCCGCAGGATACAAACTGTTTAATAATGACTGCCTGTTGCCTGCACAATATGCTCAGAGATGCGTTCAATATCAACACATGCTTTTTTGGTATTTCAAATTCAGATCAACTCTCAAACCAAAATTTGATTCCCTTAGTTGCTAGGGGTGGCTTTGAAATGTTGAAGGCTTTGAAGTGAGAGAAGGCTTTACTCATTATTTCAATAACGCTGGTTCAGTATCTTGGCAAATGAAACAAATAACTACGACAGACTGTCCGGAATGAAATTGTGTGCCACTTTTAATGGCGCCGAAGAATAAGGTAATGTAGTATTCTCAATTTTTTCAACTTTTTAATTTAGCTCAATTAGTTTGCAATCGTCCATTTTTCATGCACAAAATAATAAAATGCGCATTTCCTAGGAAAGTGGCTGAAACGACTAGACTGCTCAAGGAAGCAGTAGAGTCGTCCGGCCCTAGCCGCTTATTTAGAGTCGTTTTCATCATACGCCTATAATCGCGCCATAGGAAAGGGCTCTATTTATTTACATAATATGAGTGGCATTCTGCTGCAGCTGCGCGACTGTAGTCGTTTTTGTCGTCGCATAGGAATCGCACCTTTAGAAGCTTGAAAGTTTGAGGAGAGGGTTAGTTCACGTAGAGTTAAATTTTGCATATATCTCTGATTTTTACACTGCTCCAAATACATCTGATAAATATTCAGAACAGTTTTAGTTATCTAGAAAGTATTTTGCTAAAATGACTTTCAATTCCATAAAAGAATTTCATTTTAAAACGTGGTAGTATTGATCATATTTAAGTACACTTAGGAAAGGATTGAAAGCAAAAAAATATGTGAAATATAACGCTTAATAAGGTAACAATACCCTCAAAAATTCAACCTATAAATTAAAAACGAAATTTTGCCAATTTTTGGGCCGTAACTGGGTAAAGCCGAAATCGAAATAATTTATAAACAATGTGGATCATAAGAATTACAGTAGAACCTCGCTATTCTGGGCTCGGTTCTGGCACCCCCGTTAATCCGACCGTGATTGTCCGCCTTAGACAAATTATTTTTATGTTGGCAGATTGTTTATTTGACTTTAAGTACGTGATTATCTGTACTTTCGATAATCCGACCTTTTTTTGTGTTCTGACCAATACCTCCAGTCCCAAATGTGACGGATTAGCAAAGTTCTACTGTAATTGTGTTCATGTGTAGGCACTAACATAAATTTATGGGTTCCTATTACATATCATTATTTATAAAAATAATAATTAATATTAATATATTAAAATTGCAGTACTGATTTTATGAAATTTGATTTGAACAAGACCAAGCAGCGAACAAAAATTGTAATTTTTGTATGCTAGAAGTTCGAAAAGACCTCTGACTTTGTTTACATATTAAAAGGTTCGAGCAGGTATAAGTTTTGTGGTCGTTCGTTTATTCCCAGATACACGTTTCCCAGTTGAAACGACTTGAGACGAGAGAGACCAGAAATTCATTCATTTCCTGTGTTTCACATATAATAGGTCGGGGGGCAGCACTTTACACTGCCTTAAAGTTAGAATACGAACCACATATTACAGAGCGTTGACAAACTATGTATCTAAAAACAATGATAGTATTTTAGTAGTAAATTTTAATGAATGGGCACATTTCAGTAGCACGCCCCCTGGGCATCAGTAAACGAACTAAACCGCGTTGACCAACTATGCATCTATAAACAATGCCTTAACTAAACTTCATAACTTAAAACACTTAAGCCCAATAACATAGAGCAATTTGATTTTTGAAATGGCCGACAGCGACATCTAGTGGTGACATCAGAAAATTTTGACAAAATTTTGGACAAAAACAGTAAATAATATCAAAAAATGCTTCCTATAAAAGTTATTTCTTTTAAAAAGCTCTTTCCAAAAATACCAAAATTAACCTCCCTTCATTTATCAGATTATAAAGTGACCTTCAATTGTTCATACTTCCGGTTGATATTAGATGTTCCTTTCTCACTCATAAGAAAGTTTATACCCTATTTATGTATCAATTTTTTTGTTTCAAACTGCTAGGACTTATACTTTTCGAGTAAATCGGGTGGTACAGGTGGTGTGGCACACCTGTATACAGGTGTCCTGGAAAATGTGGGAAATCTCTTGGATTCTGATAGAAAATTAAAAAATATGATTACAAGTTCCCATATTTTTTTTCCTAACGGCCCTCCTCTCGGAGATACAACCTCCTAAAAGAAGCTACTGGAAAATAATTTTTTTAAATAAATTTTAAAGTACTTAATTTAATTTAATGAAAATTTAATATGATAAACAGTAGTAAGGACCTCTTAAAAAAATGACCTTAAAACATAATTAATCCCTTTAGTTTACCAGGGGCGTACTAGGTTGTACGTTTGAATGCTTACATTTTTAACACCCTGTATGGTAAGTAGTTAAAAAAATAAATTTAGATACCTTGAATATTTAGCTAAAGAAAAGGTACTCTTATTTAGTATCGATAAAATAAACCGTTTTCGAGAAAAAAATTGTAAAAGAAACCATCAAGATTAAAAGTTTATTAACATTTCGTAGGTACCATAGTAACGTTTGTAGAAACAGTGCTAAATTCTTTTTCTGCAACATCAGTACTAAAAAAGCGCTGTTTTTACAAACGTTACTATGGTAACGTTACTATTAATACGAAATATTAACCCCTTAAGGACCAGGCCCGGGATATCTCGGAATAGAGTGCATGGTTTTAAATGACCGTAAAAAAAGTCGGTCCTTAAGGGGTTAATAAATTTTTAATCTTGATGGTTTCTTTTATAATGTTTTTTCTCGAAAACGGTTCATTTTATCGACACTAAATAAGAGTACCTTTTCTTTAGCTAAATATTCAAGGTATCTAAATTTATTTTTTTAACTCCTTACCATACAGGGTATTAAAAATGCAAACATTAAAATGTATAACTCAGTGCGCCCCTGATAAACTAAAGAGACTAATTACGTTTTAAGGTCATTTTTTTAAGAGGTCCTTACTACTGTTTATCATATTAAATTTTCATTAAATTAAATTAAGTACTTTAAAATTTATTTAAGAAAAATTGTTTTCCAGTGGCTTCCTTTAGAAGGCTTTTCTCCGAGGGGAAGGCCGCTAGGAAAAAAAGTATGGGAACTTGTAATCATATTTTTTAATGTTCTATTAGAATTCAAGAGATTTCCCACATTTTCCAGGACACCTGTATATGGCACCCGTCGCGAAAGGGTTAAACTGTCATTTTTGACATTGAAATGTAATTTTTAAGGATAGGAAAATTTTAATCGTCAAATTGATGATTAAACTATCAATTTTGATGTTTAAAACGTCAATATTAAAGTTTAAATTATCATTTTTTATAACGTGCGTTCAGAAATAATTGTAGGTTGTTTGAATTTGGCGCGCTATAGTTTTTTTTAAGGTTGGTATAAATACAATAATGTTAATCATACCGTGCGTTCATAAATGATTGAAGGTCGTTTGAATTTGGCGCGGTTGTAATTTAGTGATTTTTCATGGTCAATATTGTTACCTGTGAATTACCTACGTCGTATCTTGCATCTCTGTGGCGTAGCCGGATTTATTCATGATGTATTATTTTCAGTTTTAAGTGTTGATGTACAGGGTGGGCAAATTTGCATTCCAAAGGATGGGCTGGAGAATTCATCACCACGTGGTCCAGTTTTCAACGTCCTCATCGTCCATCTTTCCAGTGGTGACCCTGGATGCCTTCAAATCAACTGTTCGCGTGTTTCGGACTAGAACAGGGTGATATATTTCAATTTTATTAAGTTACTTTCTCGTTTCGGAGAAGTTCGCGTTAATTTCGTGCTTTTTCTTTAACTTTATTAATTTAGACTATACTTATTGATTGACTTTGATTCCGCGTGTTGTTTCAGTTTTATTAACTGTCCTGCAACATTAATCAAACACACCAAAATGTCGACGGAATCGCTCTCTGTTAAAAAATTAGAAGCCGTTTTCGCACGGCAGACTGAACTTTGCGATTCGATTATTCGAGCAGGTGAAAATGCTCGCAAATTAGGCATTCCTAAACGCACTATCGGTAGTTTAAATACTCGGGTTGAGCGGATTGTAGATAGCTGGACTGAGTTTAAACAAAACCATGCTTTAGTGCTTCCGTACCGGTCTCAGTGTTCTGATAACGCTTATTTCAAAGACAATCGTTTTTGTATCTGCGAGGAAGCATACATAGAAAGCAAGGGCATTATCCTTGATATGATAAAAGACCTGGAAAAACCTTCATCTCGTACAGAACCTCCCCCCATCGCTTCAGATGTCATCGTGCCGCGTCAAAGACAATTGCCACGAATTGATTTACCCTCCTTTAGTGGACGTTATTCAGACTGGACTCAGATCCGAGATTTAGGCCCGTATTCAGAGACGTCGGGAAAGGAGCTGCTAGCCGAAATTTTTTGTTCAACTGTGTTTGCCTGGCCTGAGAGTGCGCTCTTCGTCGGGGCTTGGTTTTTTGGCCGATGGATCGGTCGGTCGCTCTTTAAGCACAGCCGGGTTCTTATTTACTTTTGTTTATGTACAGTGAACGCTCTATACAAGCAACTGATTTGAACCAATTTCAATAAAAAAGTTTCTTATTGGGAAAAGTTGCTTATAGGGAAAAAAGGAGTATAAAAATGCTAACCATTTGGAAAATATTTTTACTTATTTCTTTTAATAACTAAACTGTTTAGAATAACGTTAGTTTTATTTGGCAAGCTTTTATAGACTAGACCAGTTTCATCGCAATTATGTATTTGTTTAGGCAAAAAGCCATTTTCAGCAATATAATTTTTAAATTTATTTTTAAATTAGCTAGCTCCACATTGCAAAATTCGGATACTGTAACGTTTATCAAATATTACTTGCTAACATTACCTGCTGCAAATGTTTCAAGTCCATTATTTAATCTATTTGCTACGTGTGCGTTTAATTTTATCATTTCATTTCGAAATCATTTAACACGTTGAGTGCAACGCGGGTTTCGTTCGGGTTCGGTCAGTCATCAAAAGTAGTGTCAGTCACTGATGACTGACACGGCCTAAACGGAAAGCTCGGTGTCAATCATCGATGACTGACATGGCACTCAACGTGTTAATTGTTGCCGCTCCTAGAACCAAGAGAACACTGTATCGTCGATTTCACTATATTTTATTGTCTTCATTCGCTTAATCTTACTCTGATATACATACATTTTGGACGTACATTCTTCTATATTTTCTTTTACTCTACTTACTGTAGGTTTAGTAATTTCATATTCGTTAGAACTGTCCTTTGTTTTCTTATCATTTTCAATCTCCCATAAATGAATAGTTTATCTTTTAAAGAAATGTCTTCTGATTCATATTTTATGATTGACATTAAAGCACAAAAATATTAATTAATTAACATACTTCAAGTAACTATTCAATGTAACAGAAATTCACTTCAATACTGGCATCTAATAACAGAATGTTTTACAAGTTGAGATTATGTTGTTGTGAACAGCTGATTTTATTTATAAATTGGCCTAAACTTAAGTTAAATATTTAGCTTTAAAAAAATAAGTTGCTTATAGAGATCACTTGAACCAAGAAAAGTTGCTTGTATAGAGGTTGCTTATAAAGAATGTTGCTTATAGAGAGGTTGCTTATATAGAGCATTCACTGTATTTCGTATGAATGGTTTTAAAGGGCAAGTCATTGAAATTTCTTAATACAACAGTGACACCCCTAAAAGGCATCAAATGATGCCACTTCTTAAATTACAAATTTATATTAGAAATAAAACTTTTTTTTTAAATAAGATTTTAATAAGAATTTTGTTTATTTCATAAGAACATTGAAATTGGTTGGGGGCGCCACGCAAAATAATTGAAAATGTTATTCAAAATTTTTAAATTCGATTCTTTTTGCAATAACTTGTTTTACAACCCACTGTTAATGGTGAGTTCAAAGAATACATAAAAAAATTACAAATAGGCGTGATGTGTTCGAGGTAAAGAAACACAAAGTTTGTAAGGAAATTAGGCACAATTATGTCTTATTATAGGTACAGTCCGACAAGGGTCCGAAGGGTCCAGGGACCCTTGAGGAAAGCTAACATCGTTCACATGTTTATTACACAAATTGTAACATTTTTTGTCTCTGTCGCGACCCCTAATGGTGAGGGCTGTTGACGGCGAGCGGCTTCCGCCAACAACGACAATTAAAAATTAGTAGGGTCTGCAAAAGGCGTTAGCGTCGAGCTGAACCCCAACAACGCCAAGGGAGAGTTGAGTAATGAAAGATTAAAAAACTTCAACTTCACTTACCTGCCTTATCTATTTATAAATATCTCAATGACTATTAGGTTCCTTTATGAATAAGGCAGAATTTCTTTAATATAATATTTAATGAAACAAAACAAAAACTCAATTACAAACACAAACAAAGAAGAATAAACAGACAATTAAACAGAACTTAACTCTAGTTGATGCGTTGATTACGAACAGTTAATTATATAAACGTTTAAACAGACTTACCCCAAAATCTATGGGTCGATATGGTATAATCCAAAGGCACTAAATTAAGGTTGTTCAATTTACCGTGGACCGGTACCGATCGCGCTAAATAAGTTTACACACAAATCACCGCGAAAATGACACAATTAAGACGACGACACTTAAGACGAGACAAATAACTCTAGACGAGATTCAACTCCGTGACGAACGAATGAACTCTTAAGACGACGAGACTCCCGATGAACGATTTCTTCGAGGAACGAACTCTACGACGTACTCCGGAACTCGGAACTCTAAGACGAAGTCAGACGAAAGTCTTCACAAAAGTTCCTTAATTTTTCTCTACAAGGACTTATGTACGCTTTGCCGGTCCACTGCGCATTCTTATAAACAAACTTATCCCCCTACAAGGCGCGAAACCTTCCTTCCTTAAGAGTGGGAGCTCATACATTGTTTCAATGAATTTAATTATTTTATCATCTTTTTATTATTACCTTTGCGGTTCGCAACATCTTGTTGTAGCCCCCTGTATTAATTCCTTTTCTATTATTAATGTTGTAATGTGTAATTGTTTTCTTTTGTATTGTTTCAAAATGGATAGTGTTAAGTTATGTCTTTAGATATCACCAGTTCTTGGTATTCCTCTATTAAAATTGTTGACGCGTAAGTTGGCGTAATGAAAGACGCTGGGAATGTCACCCTTGGTGACACACCCTTGGTGACCGTTTGAATAGAACTTGCGTAGGTGTATCTAAAGGCATAAATATACCAAACGCGTAGATAAGAGGATTCGTCTCGTTTCGTCTCGTGAGCGCAACACCTTCTCCACATAAAGTACTCTGTTCCGTCGTCCGATTACTAATTAATAAAGTAGTTTTAAGTCAAATGAGAGTATTAATTGGACGCCCAATCCCAAGAACCCATTAAGTGTCCAGCGCGGCACAACAATTTGGTGACAGCGGTCGGATAAAAGAAGAAAGTGTTGGAAGAAATATAAAGTTATAGAAGATATAAAAGAAGAAAGTGTTGGAAGAAATATAAAGTTATAGAAGATCTAAAAGAAGAAAGTGTTGAAAGGAATATAAAGTTATAGAAGATTAAGGAAAAAAAAAAAAAAAAACGTTGTAAGGAGTATAAAGTTATAGAAGATAGCGGGATTGGAGTGGACGGAGTCGAGAACAACGAAGAAAAGATAACTGGAAGAAATTATCCTGATTATTGGTAACCTGAGAAGAGGATACCGGATCGAGGTCGCTGTTCAGCCATAGTGGTGCCTAGCCGACTCAACGCGAGGGCGAGGTTGCTGTCCAGGTGAAAATTGCCAAGACCGGGTTGTCACATCGTTGGTTACGCTGTTATAGAATCCTGTATCGAGTGTCAGGAAAAAGGTCAGAGTTTTCTTTCTTTTTATTATTTCGTCTTTGTAAAATAAATAAAAATGCCTCAGGATAAGATAGAAATTGTAGATCAGGTTAGTGAAGAAAATTGTTACTTAAAATTAGAAACGGCTGTAGGGCTAGTAGGTGAATTTGATGGGTCTGATAGGGAACTGCTAAGTTGTTTTCTGGAGTCATGTGATTTAGCATTAAATTCAGTGAATCCGCGGTCCAAAACCTTGTTGTATAACGTAATACTAAAAACTAAAATTAAAGGCAGAGCTAGGAACGCGATTAGATATAGAAGTTTTGAAAATTGGCAAAGTTTACGTGAATTTCTTGAGGATATTTACTTAGAAAGGAGATCAAATGCAAATTTACAACTTGAATTAAATTCTTGTAGGCAGGGCCGTAACGAAAGAGTAGCCGAGTATTCACAAAAAATCGAAAAATTATTGACCGGGTTAGTAGCAAGTTCAGTCGAGGGTAAAAACAATGCAATTGCTGCGGAAATCGTTTCTTTGTTGAAACAACAAGCATTAAATGTTTTTGTTGAAGGGTTACAACAACCTTTAAAAATGATTATAAAATCTAGGAATATAACAACGTTAGAACAAGCTATTGATTTGGCATTGGTGGAAGAACGCGCTTTAATAAATGATAGAGAAGCAGTCAATTTTTTTTCCAATAAATTCGGTGCGAGACCTAAATCTAATTATATGAGTTCGAATCAAAGCAGCCAGAATTTTTCTAGACCTAAATTTCATCAAAATTTTCATAAAAATCTTCAATCAAATTATTCTGGTAATTCTAGAGAGCAAAATTGGCATTACGGTTCTGGCGATAGGAAACATAATACTCCGGTACACGAGCGATATAATACCTCTGTGCGTGAGCGTACAAATGTGTTTAATGTTCATTCATCTCAAACAGGGACTCGTAGTTTTTCTAATTATAGTAGAGGTCAGGATAAGGAAAAATTTGGTACAAATCAACAATATCGCCCTATAAAATGTTTTTTGTGTGATAAGTTAGGACATAAGGTTCAGGATTGTCCTCAAAAACAAATGGTTCAAAATTATCAAGGTAGCTCGAACGCAAGGTCATTTGAACAAAAACCAAGTAGTTCGCGCGGTTCAACAGGTCCATCTGCTCATATAACTTCTATGCAGAAAGGTGTACTTAGGAAGCAGGATAAATTTATCAATAATAATTGTAAGATTGAGTCGCAACATGTTTATAAAGGAATGATAGAAGAAAGACTTAAACACGTTAACCCTGAACTTAGAGGTCATATCACGAGGGTAATTAATGAGGTTGAAGATAAAAAACTGTACGTTATCGTTTCATTAAGTACAGGTATAAAGGTAAAATTATTGATTGATAGTGGGTCAGATATTAGTTTGATTAAAAATACTAAAATTGGTAATAGAAAGATTAATCGGGATCAAAGGGTACAATACAAAGGTTTAATGGGAGATTACCGTCTTACTAAAGGTACTTGTAGTTTAGAAATGGACGATATTCAGGTTAAATTTCATGTTATGGATGAGACTTCATCTACGTTCTTGGACGCTGATGGTCTCATAGGAATTGATTTATTGGGAATTTTAAAAGCTAAAGTAGATTTCTTAAATGATAAAATAGAGTTTGATGACAGTGATGATAATAATTGCGCTGAGAGTAAAAAGATGTATATTGATATTAACATGGGTAAGAATAACAATCCTAAGTTGTTGGTTGATACTGGGTCAGATCTTAGTATGATTAGAGAGGGTTGTGTTAATGACAAAATGTATGTAGACAACACGGAAGTTGCCAATTATAAGGGTATAACTGAAGAAATAAAAGAAACCTTAGGTACTTGTTTATTAAACATTAAGGGTAACAATTGCAAATTCAGTATGGTGCATAATGAATTATTTTTGGATTGTGATGGAATCATAGGAGTTGATATTTTAAGACAGTTATGCGCACAAATTGATTTTTCAGAAAATACTATGTCAATAAAAGGTGTTAACAGGAAAATAAAAATACCTCCTCGATCAATTGTTATAATTAACGCTAATATTGAAAATTATGAAGGTCAGCAAATAGGAATCAGTGAAAGAAAAATTTTAGCTAATGGAGTAATAATAGGAAATTGTTTAACATACGTAAAAAACGGGAAATGCGTAACAAATGTAATTAACTTAACAGAGGAAGAACAGGTTATAGAGACACCAACGGTAGTTTTAAATGAAATCGATGTTGATTACTTACAATTAATTTCAATAAATAATGATACGTTGGTATCAAAGGTTGTCAATAAGTCTAATGGTAAAAAGGGAAGATTAGAAGCGATATTAGGAGCTTTAAAACTGGAACATTTAAATTCCGAGGAAAAAAAATCAATACTTGAAATATGTGCGAATTTTAGCGATTTGTTTTATTTAAAGGACGATAAATTGTCATGTACCGATGCTATTGAACATAGGATCAAAATTAAAGAGAACAAGGGTCCAATTTTTGTAAGGCCATACCGTATTCCCCATGCCCATAAGGAAATTATTAAGGAACAAGTAAGGGAAATGTTAGATCACGGGTTAATTAGGCATAGTAAAAGTGCGTGGAACGCACCGCTGCTAGTTGTTCCCAAAAAAATTGATGGAAGTGGACAACAGAAATGGAGAATTGTGGTTGATTTTAGGAAGTTAAATGATATTACTGAAGGTGACTGTTTTCCTTTACCGCGTATAGATGAGATATTCGATAGGTTAGGAAGGTCTAGGTATTTTAGTACACTTGATTTAGCATCAGGTTTTCATCAGATACCATTAGCTGAGGAAGATAAAGCAAAAACTGCTTTTTCTACAGATTTCGGTCATTTTGAGTATAATAGAATGCCAATGGGGTTACGAGGCGCGCCGTTTTGTTTTCAAAGATTAATGGCTTCTGTTTTATCAGGTTTACAAGGATTAGAATGTTTCGTGTTTTTAGACGATGTCGTAATATTTGGTAGTACTTTAGACGAGCATAATAAACGGTTGGAAAACGTATTTAAGACTTTTAGAAGTGCAAATTTAAAGATTCAACCCGACAAATGTTCATTTTTGAGGAAGGAAGTTGTTTATTTAGGACATGTGCTTAGTTCGGATGGTATTAAACCAGACGATAGTAAAGTAATTGCAGTTAAATCATTTCCAAGACCAAAAAGTAAGAAGGATATTCAGAGATTCATTGGATTAGCTTCGTACTATAGGAAATTTATACCAAATTTCTCCAAAATTGCCCAACCAATAAATGAAATATTGAAAAAGTGTAACGAATTCGTTTGGACTGATAGGTGCGAAGATGCTTTTAATCAATTGAAAGATTTATTAACTAGTAGCTTAGTTTTGGCATATCCAGACTTTTCGAAAGAATTTATATTGACCACTGACGCTTCAAATAAGGCCATTGGAGCAGTTCTCTCTCAAGGCATTATTGGTAAAGATAAGCCTATTGCGTACGCAAGTAGAACATTAAATCGAGCCGAACAAAACTATTCAGTGATCGAAAAAGAGTTGTTAGGAATTATTTGGGGAGTAAAAAATTTTAGACAATATCTGTATGGGAATAAATTCAAGATATACACCGATCATAGGCCATTAACCTACATTTTTAATATTAAAAATCCAACATCTAGACTAATGAGGTGGAGATTAGAGCTGGAAGAATATGATTATGAAGTTTTACATAAACCGGGTAAACAAAATTGTAACGCCGATGCTTTGAGTAGGGTATATTTTACAAATTCTGATTTAGATTACAAAGAATTTTTCGAATATATTAAAACCCATTTGATTGTTAACGAGAAAGTTGAAGAAACGGAGGGTGATTTATTTTCAGTAGGCAAAGATTACGGTTTAGCTCACTGTGTTTCCAAAGATTTTGCTATGGCTAGAGGTATTGCTACTCAATTTAAAGAAAGATTTCGTAGCGTTGAAGAACTTAAAAAGCAAAATAAAAATTTGTATGAAGTTGCTTATTTAAAAAGGGACAAGCAGTTCATATTTTACTTGATAACAAAAGAATATTATTTCGATAAACCAACTCATGAGGGCATGTACAAGACTCTAATTAACTTAAAGAATTTATTGTTAGAATTAGGTGTAACAAAACTGGCAATACCAAAAATAGGCGGAGGTTTAGATAAATTGAAATGGGAAATAACTCGACTAATGATTAGACATATATTTAAAAATTCAGGTATAAGCATAAAAGTGTTCCATCAACATGCCGTTACAATAACAGATGAGGAACAAAAGATAAAATTATTAAGGGAGTATCATGAAACCCCGGCAGGTGGACATCAGGGAGTGAAAAGAACTCTGAAACGATTACGATTAAAATATAAATGGGAAAATATGAAAACTGATATTAAAAACTTTATTAGGAAATGTGATAGTTGCCAACGAAACAAATTACTGAAACCAAACGTTAAAGCCCCAATGGAAATTACTGACACATCGCAGAATCCTTTTGATTTATGTTTCTTAGATATTGTAGGACCGTTACCTTTAACCGAAAACGGGAACAAATATTTGCTCACTTTTCAGGATGATCTATCAAAATATTCGGAAGCAGTACCACTTACCAATCAGGAAGCTAAAACCATTGCTAAAGCATTTGTGGAAAATATAATTTGTAAACATTCAATTCCCAAAAAAGTTTTAACCGATCAAGGTACTAATTTTACGTCAGAAATATTTAAAAACGTTTGCAAATTGCTGAAAATAAAGAAATTACAGTCTACTGCGTTTCATCCCCAAACTAATGGCGCTTTAGAAAGATCCCATAGAACACTTAAAGAATATTTAAGACATTTTATCAATAATAGGTTAACCAATTGGGATGAATATATTTGTTATGCGATGTTTACTTACAATACTACACCCCATAGTACAACGGGATATACGCCATTTGAAATATTATATGGTCGAATACCGGAAATTCCTAATTCTGTGGAGAGTAATCCTCCTGATATTGTGTACACCTATGATGATTTGGTTACGGATATAAAACTAAAGTTTCAAAATACAAGGAAAATTGCCCGGGAAAACATTAATCGCAGTAAGGAAAAATCAAAAGAAAATTATGATAGAAATTCGGAAGTTAAGGAATTTAACATAGGAGATAGGGTTATGCTATTAGATGAGGCAACGCGCAAGGGTAGGAGTAAAAAGTTATGTAGCCCTTGGGTAGGTCCTTTCACCGTTATAGCTCGTATCAATAATGTTGATTATACTATCGAAAGTAAAAAGCAAAGGTTAACCGTTCATTGTAACCGATTAAAACCGTACCACGAATAAAAGAGAAAAAAATGTGTTTTTTTTTGTGCTGTAGTTCATAAGCAAATTTCTGTTTAAAATTTTGGCTATATAATAAAGTGAATAATATCTATTTACAGATCATGAAGGAAATGGTCTCAATAATTGTCCTCCTTGGGATAACAATAGGGAAAATAAACGCAGAAAATAGTTTTATATATGATATCACTAGGTTCGAAAATACGCCTGGTATTCATTACGATGAAATAGGGTACATTAGTCTTTATAATGATTATTGGAAGGTAATTACTTATTATAATCTCACGCATTATCATGAGTTAATTGATAATCTTATAAAATATTATAAGCGTACCGTCGTAATATGTGAATCTCCGGAAATCATTACAAATTTTCATTTGAAATTGCCAAGATGCCAAGAATTTATTAAAGTTAACAGGGCTTTATTAGAAAGAGTATTAACAGAGAAAGATGTAATAGAACAACTGATAGGTCATAACTCACCAAAACTAAGAATGAAACGAGGTCTCATAAATTTTGTTGGAAATGCTTTTAAATTCCTCTTCGGAACAATGGACGAAAAAGACGCTGAGTATTATAGTCAAAAGATTAAAGAAGTTACTGATAATGAGTCTGAGGTTACTAAATTAATTAAAGAACAAATAAGCGTTGTCAAGAATACTATTACAAATTTTAATAATACTATAGGAACATTAAGTTATAATGAAGAACAATTATCCCGAAATTTAGATAAGGTTGCCCATGTATTAACTGAAGATGATAGGAGAATAAATATTATGGAATTAAAAATGAAATTAGAACAACATTTCGGTATATTTCAAGCCATGGTAAATCAGTATAGATTAGAAACGTCAAATTTAATTGATGCCATTCTTTTAGCAAAGCAAGGAACTATACATCCTATAATAATAACACCTGCAAAATTAGTGTTAGAACTTTCAAAAAACATTATTCATGTACCTTCAGAATTAAGGTTTCCGTTCGAACTATCTACCGAAAACGCGAATCTGCTGTTCAAGTTACTAAAAGTAAATATATTTGATCAAGATAGCAATTTAATCTATATTCTCGAAATTCCCTTATGTAGCAATGATCACTATAATTTGTTTAGCTTAAATCCCTTACCTATACCTTATAAGAATGATCAACACGTTTTTATTCAACCAAGCTCAAAATTTTTGGCTATTACTAGTAATAAACAAAATTATTTTCCTGTAACAAAAGACGAATTAAATGAATGCACTAAAATTGTTAATGAAAATTATATTTGTCCGCAAGTTAAACCTATTCTTGTTAGCAATTTACACGGGTCATGTGAGGTTAAGTTATATCAGGGCTTTAATCAAATTCCGGATAACTGTGACAAAAGAATTGTCGTATTAGAAAATAGCGTTTGGACGCAGTTGTATGCTCAAAACACATGGTTATTTTTAGCTCCGGTTAAAGAAACTGCTACTATTATTTGTAAAGATGAGGCAAAGCCAATAGATGTGCAAATTATTGGTGCTGGAAGTATTTATGTAAAAAGAAATTGCAAAGTTTATGTAGGCACAGTAATTTTGTCAAGCAAAAACACTTATGCTTCTTATATTTATACTCAATACATACCCCCAGTAAATTTTGATTTTGACTGTTGTGATATATTTGAAAACGGAAAAATTAATGTTACGGAATTACATTTAGAAACGAAGTTGAAGGTAGTAAACTTAGATGATTTAAAGGTGGCAAGTTTTAAATTGGATGAATTATCAAAATTGTCAGATGACATAGAAAAACAATTAAAGAACTCAAAAAGTACTAATTATACTAATTACCTAATTTACTTTATAACTACAGTTATGGTTATAATCGTAGGTTATTGTTGTAAAAAATGTCTTACTAAGCGTTGCTGTAAAAGTTTAACTAGAACATGCTGTACTCCCGGTATCTGCTTTACTGTTAATAACACTATTCGAGATCCACATGACACCCGAAATCAATCAATAGAGTTATCAGAAACCGCATCTTTGTCGGATTTACCTACTAGTTCCGATAAAACGGTAGACTCTAGACCCGCCAATCGTACTATTTGTGCCCGTTCGTCGCTTAGATCTTAAGAAAATTTTGTATTTTATCAATAAAAAATTTTTTTCTTTTTTAGGGGTAGGTGTTGTAGCCCCCTGTATTAATTCCTTTTCTATTATTAATGTTGTAATGTTGTAATGTGTAATTGTTTTCTTTTGTATTGTTTCAAAATGGATAGTGTTAAGTTATGTCTTTAGATATCACCAGTTCTTGGTATTCCTCTATTAAAATTGTTGACGCGTAAGTTGGCGTAATGAAAGACGCTGGGAATGTCACCCTTGGTGTGACCGTTTGAATAGAACTTGCGTAGGTGTATCTAAAGGCATAAATATACCAAACGCGTAGATAAGAGGATTCGTCTCGTTTCGTCTCGTGAGCGCAACACCTTCTCCACATAAAGTACTCTGTTCCGTCGTCCGATTACTAATTAATAAAGTAGTTTTAAGTCAAATGAGAGTATTAATTGGACGCCCAATCCCAAGAACCCATTAAGTGTCCAGCGGGGCACAACAATCTCTTTACAAGTTTTCTTCAGAGCAAAATAAATCGTTAAAATTCATTTCTGTACTAGCTGTTGTCCTGAACGAGTCCTCTGTGGTTTCCATTGTTGTTGTGGTAGTAACGATTATAGTTAGTGTTTTTTTTTTGGTCTTACAATTGAAGGGTGGAGTGCAAGAAGTACCTAAGTAGCATTTTTATAAAATCTGCCTAATCGCGACATCTGGGTTTATCAAACATGATAAACCTAGATTTTAAACCTAGGCAGTTTTTATAAAAATACTACTTAGGTACTTCTGGCACTCGACCCTTCAATTAGTAGTATTCGTAGTTATTTTTTCATTTTACATATTGTTTTAATTACTTTTTGTTAGATAAGGTCCTTTTTAGCTTTTATTACATTACTTACATTAACATTTTTTTTTTCATAAGTTCTAGTGGTAGTTGTTTTGATTAGGATTAATTATTTTTAGTGTTATTGTTAAATATTGGTAAGTAGTTGTATATTCTTATAGTATTTTTAGAAATTTTAAGTAGTTACCTATTCCTAAAAATGTCCAATACCCCGACAGCTAAAAGATATATGAGTGAAGACGAAAAAAGGTTATTACAAGAATTGGTTAAACAATTTTATGACCAGATTGAAAACAAAAAAAAAAGGGATTCTGTCAGTCGAGTCGAACGCTTAAAAGCTTGGACGTTGTTAACCAAACAGTTTAATTCTGTTTCAAAGAGTGAACCTGTAAGTACTGTTACTTATTACTATGGTAAAGCATGTAATTTGTTACTTGTGCTATTTAGAAAATTGTGGAACAGCTAAAAAAGGCTTGGGACAATTTAAAAAATAAAAGAAAAAAGCAACTTGCTATGGAAAAGCGGCAAAGGATGCAAACAGGTGGTGGACCATATAATTCTCCATCTGAAGAGCAGATAGATCAAATATTAGACAATGTAGATGTTGAAATTGAAAATGCCATTGACAATGATACAATTGCACTTGCTGCTGCTGCCGGAAACAGTAGCTCTCTTTTAGGGGTATCATTGTTGTATTAAGAAATTTCAATGACCTGCCCTTTAAAACCATTCATACGAAATACATAAACAAAAGTAAACAAGAACCGGGCTGTGCTTAAAGTGCGACCGACCGATGCATCAGCCAAAAAACCAAGCCCCGACGAAGAGCGCTCTCTTAGAGCAGGTAAACGCAGTTGAACAAAAAATTTCGGCTAGCAACTCCTTTCCCGACGTCTCTGAATACGGGCCTTATTCACCACGATGGTTGTGGATGACGATTCGTTGACACCTGTCGAAAAATTTCAGCATTTAAAAATTAGTTTAGAAAACCAACCAGCACAATTAATTAAACATTTATCTATTACACACGATAATTTTGCAATCGCGTGGGATATTTTGAACGACCGTTATGAAAATCCTCGAATTCTTATCGATACTCATTTAACTACTCTTCTTGCCGCAAAACCAATTAAAAATGAGTCTTCTGCAGATCTCAATAATTTCATAACCGAAATTAAAGAGTCTCTTGGCGCCTTACAAACTCTTGGTCGCCCGGTGGATCAGTGGGATGACCTTCTCATTTATATTCTCACCCAAAAACTTGATGTAGACTCTATAAAAGAATGGGAAAAATCCATTAGTGATTGTCGATCACCTCCAAAATTTAGTGAATTCATTAAATTTCTTACCGATCGAGTATTCGCGCTTGAAGCAATCGAAAAAAAGATCGATGAAAAGAAAAGGTTATCAATTTGTTCCGGAACCGTATCGAAATTCAAAGGATTCAAGGCTCACGGTGCTTCCATCACAGAGCTTCAATGCCCTCTCTGTCGTGGCGAACACTACTTAATGCGGTGCAAAACCTTTCTATCTAAAACTCCTAAACAACGTAGCGAGTACGTAATTCAACAAAAGCGTTGTTTTAATTGTCTTGGACAACATTTTTTGAACGAATGTCGCGTAAATTCGCGATGTCATAAGTGTTCCAAGCGTCACCATACGTGTCTACACGATTATCCACCTGAAAAACTGAATAAACCTAATTCAAGTGCAAAAGACAATAATTACGACAATCTAAACTTACCGGGTCCATCGACCAGTCATCAAGTTCATTCTTTGCATATAAACTCTTCAGTTTTACTGGCAACAGCCTTAGTTCGAGTTCGGTCCGTACGCGGTGACTATTTCGTTGTGCGCGCCTTGATAGACCAAGGTTCGGAGGTTTCCTTTGGTAGCGAATCTTTAATTCAACGTTTATCCTTACCTCGTCGTAGAGTTAGCGTGCCGATCAACGGCGTGGGATCCACCCAAACGTGTATTTCGAATGGTTTCGCTACAATCGATTTGGTGTCCCGTTACAATAACGTTTTAATTAATGAAGAAATATTAATTCTACCTAAATTGACGTCTTATGTACCAAAAAAGCATTCTAATTTACTACCTGAGGAGATTAAAGCTCTTCAATTGGCTGATCCGGAATACAACTTTAACCGGAAAATAGACTTAATCCTCGGAGTTAAAGTCTATTCAAGAATAATTGGCAATAATATTCGTAAGTTCAACAAGGGAAATACGGTTGCTCAAGAAACTTTGTTCGGCTGGATTTTATTTGGTTCGGTTTCCCACCCTTCTCCCAGTTCAAATTCGGACAAATACGTTTTTCAGTGTTCAATCGATCATGAATTATTGAATTCTATTCAAAAATTTAGGAAATTGGAAGATGATTCTATTTCAATTAATAAACTTTCTACTGATGAACTGGAATGCGAATACCACTTCAAACAAACTCATTCGAGAGATGATTCGGGGCGTTTTACTGTGCGTCTACCATTTAAACGGTCTCCATTTGTCCTTGGTAAATCCTACGACAATGCAGTTAAATCTTCTAATCGAATGGAACATCAATTCGCTCAAAATTCAAAGCTGTCAGGTGCTTACCGAGATTTCATGCAGGAATATCTGACCCTTGAGCACATGAAGCCAGTTTCTTTCAATAACAACGAACTTAATTATTATCTGCCACATCATGGTGTTATTCGAGAAACGAGTATTACCACTAAACTTCGCGTCGTATTCAATGGGTCTGCTTCAACGTCTTCTGGATTTTCCCTTAACGATTGCCTACATGTTGGTCCCAAACTCCAAAATGAACTCGTTGACGTTCTTCTCCAATGGCGACGTCACCAATTCGTATTCTCTTGTGATTTAGAAAAGATGTATCGTCAAATCAACGTTCATCCACAAGATACTCGCTATCAGCGGATTCTGTGGAGAGATACACCAGATCAACACCTTCAGAGTTACAAATTGAAGACAGTTACTTACGGCTTATCGTGCGCTCCATTTCTCGCAATTCGTTGTCTGCGTCAGTTAGCTGAGGAGCATTCGAAATCACATTTTGTCAGCTCAAACGTACTGCTGAAAGACACTTACGTTGACGATATCTTATCCGGTGCTGAGAGTATTAACGAAGTTCGCCAAATCATAAATGACTTAAATTCTATCCTTACGGCGGGCAGTTTTCACGCGCGCAAATGGATTTCCAATTATCCTTCCGTGATTGAACATTTACCAGCTAGTGATATCTCCACTATCCATACTCTGTGTTTCGATGAAAATGAATCACCTCGTACACTCGGACTTTCTTGGAATAACCAGACTGATCAATTTCTTTTCATGTTCGATAAATTTCATTTAAATGGAAAATTCACCAAAAGGTCTGTTCTGTCATTTATCGCAAAATTATATGATCCTCTAGGACTTCTATCACCGTTCATAATCACTGCAAAAATTTTCATGCAAGAATTATGGGTACGCGGTTTTGAATGGGATGATGAGCTCCCTAATGAACTTTCCGAAAAGTGAGCTATTTTTCAAAATGATTTCCAAAATATTAAAACTATTCGAATACCTCGCTGGCTCGGTCTTGAAAGTCACGTTTTGAATGTACAAATACACGAATTCGCGGACGCGTCCTCAATTGCCTATGGCGCGGTGGTGTACGTGCGGGTCGAAAAGTTTTCGGAAGTGCGAGTGGTACTAATGAGTTCTAAAACGAAAGTAGCTCCGTTAAAAACCGTAACGATACCGCGATTAGAACTGTGCGCGGCCGTAGTTCTAACTCGGCTAACCAAACGGGTTTCGAATTGTTTGAAACTTAATGATATTTCAATTAATTTATGGTCTGATTCATCCGTAGCTTTATCATGGATCTGCAGCCAACCAAGTAAATGGAAAGATTTTGTGCGAAATCGCGTGGTGGAGATTCAAGATTTGCCCGGGGCAAAGTGGCGATTCGTTCCTGGAATTGAAAATCCAGCAGATTTAGCATCCAGAGGTGTGCCAATCAGTCGATTACAATCAGAATCCATTTGGTGGTCCGGACCCTCTTGGCTCTCCGCTTCTCCACATCATTCGCCTTCGCAACCAACCTTAAATGCCGTCGAAGCTAATCGAGAAATCAGGGCAGTTAAAGTTCATCATAACACTTCAAACCAAGGATGGGACCTCAAAAATAACTATTCCTCATTAAACAGGCTTTTTCGTGTCACTTCTTGGTGTTTTCGATTTATTAAAACCAAAAAATCTAATCTTGAATATTTTCCAGATTTCATCACCCCTGATGAAATTGAAAATTCACTCATATTCTGGATCAAGGACATTCAAAATTGTTATTTCAATAGCGAGATTCGCCTACTGCAAGAAAAAAAGACAATTTCAAAAACCAGTCCATTATATCGACTTACGCCATTCCTCGACGGTGACGGTATCCTGAGAATAACTGGACGTCTTCGTTTTTCAACTCTCGATTGGGACGAAAAACACCCAATGATCTTGCCAAAGAACTCCCATTTTACAAATTTGGTTATTGATGCTCATCATCGTCGAACGCTTCATGGGGGAACTCAATTAACGCTTTCCTCGATAAGACGTCGATTTTGGATACTTGGAGGTAGAATTCCGGTCAGATCGTTTATCCATAGATGTGTCATCTGTGCTAGATACCGCATTCAAAATAGTCATCAGCTGATGGGCCAATTACCTCCGTCTCGAGTGATTCCAGCTAGACCATTCCTTCATTCCGGAGTCGACTATGCGGGACCATTCATATTAAAAACTGCCAAAGGAAGAGGATATAAAACGTATAAGTCTTACCTCGTTATTTTTATTTGTCTCGCTACGTCTGCTGTCCACTTGGAGGTGGCAACCGATTATACCACAGAAGGGTTTCTTGCTGCCTACAAGCGTTTCACTGGTCGCCGTGGACTTTGCCAATGCATCCACAGTGACTGTGGTACTAATTTGGTTGGTGCCGATAAAGAGTTACGGGCGCTTATCACCGCAGCTTCAAAGAGTTGGAATCATATTGCTGCCTTACTTGCTAATGATGGCACAAAATGGAAGTTCAACCCACCGTTGGCACCTCACTTTGGAGGAAAATGGGAAGCAGGAATTCGGTCAACCAAAAGTCATTTAAAGAAAGTAATGGGTTCGACCTTACTGACTTATGAGGAATTCGCAACAGTCCTCATTCAAATAGAGGCTGTTCTTAACTCCCGCCCATTAATTCCTCTCTCAGATGATCCCGCTAATTATGAAGCTTTAACACCAGCTCATTTCCTCATTGGATCATCATTAACAGTTGTTCCCGAGCCGTCTCTATTGAATGTGAACATTAATCGCTTGAATCGATACCAATTCCTCCGTCGGCTAGTTGAAGAATTTTGGAAAAAATGGTCAACTTATTATTTACAGACCATACAAAATTCAACAAAATGATTTGACCAGAAGAACTTACCCGGTGTTGGCAGCCTGGTTTTATTAAAAGATGAACGACTTCCACCGGCTAAGTGGATGTTGGCCAGAGTTCTGCAGCTTCACGAAGGGGCTGATGGTAAACCACGCGTCGCTACCATCAAGACTTCGACCTCGACCTTGGTTCGCCCCCTCGTTAAATTGTGCGTTCTTCCTACTGAATAAGTTTCAACTGTTTAATTTAATTTAGTTTCTTGTAATTCAAATTTTCTTTCGCATTTAAATATTTTTAGATTATTGTACTTACTTTTTATTTTTTGCAGTTTAATTTCACTTATATTCACTGGTAACTTTCATACACGTTCAATCTTGTTTAATCTGATTCAGTTCAATTTATGCTCGACATCTGCGCTTGTCATTCAGTTCTTTACTTGAGTTTTAGTTTAGTTTTCTATTTTATCGACTGCAATAGTTCTTTTCGTTGCCACTGTGTGGCAAGGCGGGCGGAATGTTTAAAGTTTAGTTAAATTTATTATTATTATTTTCGTGAGAAATTTATTATTTTATTGTATTTTAATTTTAATCTTTCACATTTATATGCGTACACGTTTTGCTTTTTTTTTTAACCAGTTTTGTTATATTTAACGTGTTTACAATAAACTTGAGTTGTCATTGTTGAATTGAACTGCGTGTTATTCATTTCGTACCTTCGTTCACAAAGTTTATTCATTTTCTTTAAACTTAAACAATTTACATTCTACAAAAATCAACAGGCACTTTTTTGAGTAGAATACACTGACGTTGAAAAATTTTAAATACACTTGATAATTTTTGAGATATAACACAAAGTTGTATTTTTTTAAATACAAACCATACTTTATTATGGTGCTGTTGAAAAGAGAATATTTTTAGCTTTCCAATGATGTATCGCACGTATGGTGTAGTTGTGAAAAATAAGCGTTATTTTTCAATTCAAAGTTTAAAAAAAAAAAAAAAAAAAATTATCATAGTAGGCGGATAACAACTGCCTACTTAGTTACCATAGCAACGTGTGTTATTTCACTAATTATCTTAAAAATGTATAGAAATAAAATGTAGAATATATCTTTTAATTAAAGTAACAACATTGATTCACGATGTATTTTTACTAATAACGAACAATAAAAATAAACATTAAACAAAAATTTAAATATTAACATAAATTGCAATAAATTAGGTTATGATAAGGTTTTTCATTGGGAATGATGCCTTTCATTTTAACTTGGATAACGCAGTTATGTTCGGAGCAGATCTTTTAATTGTTCACCATGGCTTTGTTTACACTGAGTCGTTTCAATTGTTCAGTCTGACCAATTTGCATCTGAATGATATTGGTATTGAAACCACATTCAAAATTCTAGACGTCGTTGACAATCACCTCCTGAAAGCTGTTGGCGTTTTCTTATTAAATAAGGTTTAAATTTATTTTGCTTTAATATGGTCGTCTAGAAATTTTCAAGTCCGCTTCAATTTGGCGACTGGATACCGATGGATTTGCAATAATGCGTCCAATGAGATCAATAGCGATGTTTTCAGCATTTTGAATGTTGTATTTTTTGATCTTGTTTTCTTAAAACATCCATAATTTATGAGATTTTTCTTCAATCAATTAAAAGCAGCCTTAAGCGATTGCCTTCGTTTTGGGTAGCAGTTGAAATATGTGCACATGCGGCATCAACATTATTATTATTGAGAATAAAACATTCCAACGTCATATTTCTCAAAATTGCTGAATTCCATTTTAGTGCTTTACTTTTTTACTTTATTACAGTTAAACAATAAAAACACGAGCACTCTATCACGATTTTTGCATTAACTATTTTTGTTACAGGAGAAGTAAACACACGTTGCTATGGTAACTAAGTAGGCAGTTGTTATCCGCCTACTATGATCAATTTTTTTTTGAAAAAATTCTTTGAATTAAAAATAACGCTGATTTTTCACAATTACACCATACGTGCGATACATCATTGGAAAGCTAAAAATATTCTCTTTTCAATAACACCATAATAAGATATGGTTTGTATTTAAAAAAATACAACTTTGTGTTATATCTCAAAAATTATCAAGTATATTTAAAATTTTTCAACGTCAGTGTATTCTACTCAAAAAAGTGCCTGAAGAACGTATCAACCGATTTTCTCTAATTTCAAAAATAAACGAAATACGTGCATTTTTCGAAAACCTCAAAATTTGACTTTTTGAATATAACTCAAAAACAAAAGAAGATGGAGGGTTGGTGTTTGCGCCATTGAGTTTTTCTCGAAAAAAGAGACCAAGACGTGGTACCTACTTTTTTTGTATCTCTTATAGTTTCTGAGATAGCCTATAATAACACCCAAATTTGCCCACCCTGTACATATACTCATAATTTTTGGAGACCGGATATCAATTTCAATGCCATATGTCAATAAATTCAATAAAATACCTTTCTCCTACGGTTTTTTGACAACTTATGACAGCTTTCAATATTTTCCATGACACGCCTATGAGATATGATTAACAGTATTGTATTTATACCAACCTTAAAAATTAATCTATAACGCGCCAAATTCAAACGACCTACAATCATTTCTGAACGCATGGTATCTCATCATATCTCATAGGCGTGTCATGGAAAACATTGAAAGCTGTCATAAGTTACATATCAAAAAACCGTAAGAGAAAGGTGTTTTATTGAATTTATTGACATATGCCATTGCAATTGATATTCGATCTCTAATAATTATGAGTATAATTATTAACCTTTAACTGGTGACGTATGGGTCTCTGGGACCCGTGATTTTTGATTTTGGTTGCCAGTTTTTTTGTAGGCTATTGCTGTTTATTTAATACCGCCCTTGTTAATAGTAATAAAATGAGCAGAATCCACTTTTCTAATTAAGTAAGGTATGAAGTGAACCATAAAACGGCAAACTAAAAGAAAAATTAAAGAAAAATATACCAAAGGCTCTTAAAAAGACTTGGGTCCCTAGGACCCAACGTCACCACGGTTCGTCCCTTCACATGCACGTCACCAGTTAAAGGTTAAATTATATTTATTAAAAAATAATATGTACATATTATGTATACTCTTTTCGCGGAAAGATGTCTCATGCGTCATTAATTAATTATGTTATCCTAGACTACTATTTTCGGTTTTCGTCTCTTTCTGCCATATATGATTAAACAAGGAAAAGATTATTTGACATATGTCGAGAAAACGCTGACAAGTAATGACGCATGAGACATCTTTCCGCGAAAAGTGTATACATATACACTTAATACTGAAAAGGATACATCATGAATAAGTCCGGCTACGCCACTGATATGCAAGATACGACGTAGGTAATTCACAGGTAACAATATTGACCATCAAAAATCACTAAATTACGATCGCGCCAAATTCAAACGACCTATAATCATTTCTGAACGCACAGTAATTAAATTGTCATTTTTAATGTTTAAATGTCATTTTTAATAATAATAAGATTTTAATTGTCAAGTTGACGTTTAAGCTATCATTTTTGACGTTTAAAACCTTAGTTTTCAAGTTTAACCATTAGAGTCCCAAGCAGCGCGATCGCACAGTTCAGATTTTATGTCGAGAAAACCCAGCAAACGTATATGAAAGCGCGACCGCGCTGCTTGGGATTCTTCGACAGTGTTTTTTCAATACCGTCTAGAACTCAAACGGTTAAGTTCAGGGCCGGATCCAATAAGTGCGGGGCCCGATTAAATTTTTTTCGCGGGGCCCCACAAAATTTAAATAAAAATGTTGATTTGGCTGTTTACATGTGGAAATAATATAAACTTTAAACATTGAATATTTCTAAAGAAAAAAGTAATGGGACACAATCGACGTCTAAAAAAAAGGTCATGATACACAACTCAACATTTTTCTATATTGTAAAATGTTCACTTCATGGAGCTTTATAAAATCGAACACTACATAATGCGGGCCCCAATTTTAAAATGCGTGGCCTCTTCAAGCGCGGGCCTGATTGGGCGCAATCGCTCCAGTCGCCTCATATCCGGTAAAACATAGACTTTTAGGTTTTATTTAGCCTAAAAATCATTTCTTAGTTCCCATAAATCAAGTTGCTAGGATTTTTTAAAGTTAAAGGTGCTTTGTCAATCACCCGACTGCAGCGACGATCGTCGCACGGCTCTGGCGATTTTGCGTCAGCCACTCTTTTAAATTGAATTATATGGATACGTGGATGGATATATGGATAATCCGAAAGAGAAAAAACCGAAGGCGACTGTTGTCGCACAATTGACACTTTATAAGGCGACTGTAGAAGCGCTAGAGGAGTCACGAATCTGCAGCCGCGCGACCATCGCCGCTGCAGTCGCATGATTGACCATGCACCTTAACCGAATTTTTCAAATCAACTTTTAATCGTAACAGGAAATTCTCTACTTAACAAGGTAAGTAATCTTAAGAAAAAAATCCTTATTTGTTGTGATAATATTATGAATAAAATCCTTTATAAATAGTGTGTTTTAATACGTAATCTAAACCATTTCCTCATTTTATAAGTATTTCACACACATATTACACCTTTTCGTTCTTATCTCATCATTCAACACGAAGAGTTTTTAAGTGTCACTTAACTTATGGGTTTTTAGTTAAAGTAGAAGACGTTTTTTTTTTTTTGATTTTGGTAGAAAAGAGGGTTCTCCAACTCAATATCCGGCTCATCAAACTCCGGTTACCGTTAATATCCTTGAAGCTGGTGTTATCACAGCTTTTTTAATTGTATACGTCGCTTTATTACTATTTATACCAGGAAAAAAAGTTGCAACCGTAAGTAAAATAAACATTTTTATTAACCAAAAAAGTTTTATCATCTCTTAATTTTTATTTTTAGAGTTTTAGCATATTTATTAGGATAACCATTTCTTTACTAATCGGTTTATTAATTATTTGTAAGTAAATTATAATAATCTAAAAGGTTTTTCCTTATTTAAGTTATCGTTTTCTTGAAAAACAGGTTTAAAAATTAATTTAAAGACCAATTTAATTTTTAATTAAAAAAAATAAGTTTACTGTGGCGTCAAACAATATGGTATGAAGATGAATAAGAATAAAACAAAAGTCATGGTAATGTGGAAGAAGAAGAAATGAAAATACAGCTCGGAATTATGATCATAGAACAAATAAACCATTATAAATAGCTAGGAGCAGAAATAGAATATCTTGGCAAACACGAAAAAGGAATAAATACCAGGATAGAGAAGACATTGAGGCTTACTTACGACATGAAGAATCTGTTCATTATCAAGGGGGAAAATAACAAAGAAAACGAAGATAAATACATACAAAGTAATCTATCTATAGACCAATACTTACCCTTGGGTATGAGACTCAAGTACTTTCAAATGGTTAAAAGAAAAAAAAAATACTAGCATTTGAAATCAATTATCTTAGAAGGGTAAAGATTGGGGGATTAAGAAAGATAAACTTAGAAACATTGAGATAAAGAAAGATCTTCATATCGAATCACTAAACGATTTTATTGAAAAAGGACAATACGCCGCATTAGTGTGACGTCAAATGTTGTGAAGGTCATGGAATTGAATCCAAACAAACTTTTTCTACATAGATTCAGTCCATAAGCGGCGAGAAAATAATTTTTTTAGAGTACTTAGAGACATATTTAAGGTATGAAAAGTTGGCAGTATAGTACAAAATACCGTGTTCTACATCTAAACCAAAAATGGGAAGTTAAATAAATTTTTTAACGCCGTAAAAGCAGAAATGAGTTCGCGTACACATAACCTCAAAAATCGTATCTGTCAAACATAAGCTTAAAAAGTTCGTAGTTCGGTAATTAATGAGATTTGGGCCACCAAATCTTACAAATGGGATGGTATTATCCTTAGAATACCTTACAGCCCTTCTTTGGTGAAAAACAACACCCTCGGATTATTTTAGATTCAATGCTAGCAACAGGTATAAATTTGATAAAAATATAGGTATTTTGTCATAAAAGAAGGGATTTTCATAGTTTTATGACCTTTATTATTGTACCCTTTGTAGGTAAAACTTAACAACTATGAAATTTGCTGATAAAGAATGTCTATTAAAGGTATTTACCACAAGGCGTAGAAATACATCAAACAGAATCATAGTAAGAGCTAGGATACATGCTAAAAGGACCATACACTCTAACACAACAGTAAAAGTTATTCAAGTTCTTACAAATTTGTAGCCCCCTTTAGTTACATATGTAGAACATTGCCATTCTTCGAGTAACAGAGATTACCGTGGACTATTTTGTACATTTTATTTCTGGAATAACTAACGGTAAGTATCAGTACTACTAAACTAACTTTTTTCTGTTATAGGATTTCATAGGATCAAACTCTGTTGGGTTATTGTAGTCTTCTATGTTTTGACTTCACAACTTCTGTTTTTTCTTAGGTTCTTATAATGTGAATGTAATTTTAATTGTAAATATTAAAGATTTTTAACTCTGATCTTTAGATTTTTAATATACCAGTGCTCATAGTACTCTTATTCTATATCTTATTACAGGAAGGTAAATATTTTAAATAAACTAATAAAAATCAGAACACAGGAAGGAAAATATACAAAACATATTAAAATTATAATAAGTCACAACAAAATACTTATATTATTGAAATAAAAATCCTAGCTAGTAACAAATGGGGGTGGTAGTAATAACTATAATGGTTAGGTTCAAAAGTTGGATATGAATGTGTAAATCTGAATTAAAAGTAAAACACAGCTACACATTTTAATTTATTTATTAATTAATTATTCAAGTTAAGTAAAGTAAATCTTTAAGAGTTCTAATAACTTATACTATGATGTCGGAGTGGCTTCAAAGAGTGTATTCGCAGTATTCTGTTTGGTGTACATGTACGTCTTGAGGTAAAATGTCTCTTAATAGACATTCTTTATCAGTAAATGTCATAGTTGTTATGTTTTACCTGCAAAGGGTATAATAATAAAGGTCATAAAACTATGAAAATCCCTTCCTTTATAACAAAATACCTATATTTTTATCAAATTTATACCTGTTGCTAGTATTGAATCTAAAATAATCCCAGGGCGTTGATTTTCCCCAAACGAGGACTGTAAGATATTCTGAGGATAATACCATCCCATTTGTAAGATTTGGTGGCCCAAATCGCATTAATTACCGAACTACGAACTTTTTAAGCTTATGTTTGACAGATACGATTTTTGAGGTTATGTATACGCGAACTCATTTCTGCTTTTACGGCGTTAAAAAATTTATTTAACTTGCCACTTTTGGTGTAGATGTAGAGCACGGTATTTCGTACTGTACTGCCAACTTTTCATACCTTAAATATGTCTCTAAGTACTCTAAAAAAATTATTTTCCCGCCGTTTATGGACTGAATCTATGTAGAAAAAGTTTGTTTGGATTCAGTCCCGGACCTTTGACAACAATATGACGTCACCACTAATGCGGCGTATTAAGTTGATGGGGTCATCTACATAAAATGCAAAATTCAAGGCTGGCGAAACAAGTCTGGCAGGCAGCAATGCGGGGAAAGAGAAAAAGAGGAGGACCGTAACAGTCATGGGGTGAGGTAATACAAAAGATACTAGAAAAGAAAAGGAACAACTTTACAGCAAGCTAAAAGGTTGGCCTTGAAAAGCAAATTATGGAAAAAGTCTGTACAAGGATGAGAAACACCAGATGTCAAGTGGAAGAATATAAAAAGCGTAGTACGCCTACACAAATTATGATAGACAGCTCGTCTACAGTTTGACCTTATTCAATTAAGGAGTTTAGCCGAAAATTTAAAAATATTTTGAATGTTTAAATTTGAATTGAGTCTAATTCGCGCACGCATTTTTAAGTCACCGCATCGCGTTTTGTTACCATGGTAACGTCAAGGAGTGCATCCCGCTCATTGTTCTATACTCTTTTCGCGGAAAGATGTCTCATGCGTCATTAATTAATTATATTATCCTAGACTACTATTTTCGGTTTTCGTCTCTATCTGACATATATGAATAAATAAAGAAAAAAATATTTGACATATGTCGAGAAAACGCCGACAACTAATGACGCATGAGACATCTTTCCGCGAAAAGAGAGTATTTGGTATTCGTGAAGAGGCGGTCGCAAACCGCCCGTCATGCACTATAAACGATTTTTCTTAACTGTTTGCCACCTTTCTCGGATTCACATCTTTCCGAGGATCCACCGTTTAAGCGATCCACTGTTTGCTAGTTTTTTAATAATGAAAAAAAATAAATGTACTGTGGCGTCATCTAATAACTTTTCGTTGAACTTTATTCTTATGAAATTAATCTTAAAATTTAACGAATTAAAATATAGTTTTTATCAAATAAGTTAATTTAATAATCTAGAAATCGAATATATCAATAAAATACAAATTTAAAAATCGTTTCAAAGACCAATTTAATTTTTAATAAAAAAAAATAATTTTATCATGTCGCCATCTAATAATTTTTCGTTGAATTTTATTCTTATAAACTTAAACTTAATAATTGACGAATTAAAATATAATTTTCTCTAAATATGTTAATTTAACAATCTAAAAAATAAATATATTAATAAACAACAAATTTAAAAAGTGATTTAAGAATAAATTACGTTGAAATTTGTAAGAATAAAGTTCAATGAAAATTTATTAGATGACGCTATTAGTCTTTCTTGATTTTGTTCTCTTTTTATAAATAAGACGAATTAAAATAGTTTTTTCTGAATTAGTTAATTAAATGGCCAAGAAAATGAATATATAAATGAAGAGGAAATTTAAAAATTCCTAAAAAAATGTGGACTAATTTTAAGGTTGAGATTTTTGACAGTTAACTAACCTAACATTTTAATTACGTAAATAATCTACATGGTTTAAAAAAATCTTATAGAGATTAAGAAATGATATTTTTTCTTGAAATTAATATATAAACATTCTATTTTTGATTATAAAAATCAAATTTATTGTATTTATCATTAAAAGAATTTGGTAAGAAATACCGATAAGACTCTTTTTACAATTAACAAACTAAGTTATTTAAATTTAATACGATTTAATTAAATTATAGTGGGAAATATTGGCCAAGAATGGGAAGTCGGACACGTAAAATCTACTACTGCATACAAAGCACTATCACATGTGGAAATAGAAGCTGATATTGGTGTTGTAAAAATCGGTTTACGATCTGTAAATGTAACACTAAAAAATAACCCACCAGTAGAACTTAAAGATGAAACTATTGATTACAATGAGAGACTTTCATGAGAATGCAGTCATGGTCGATTTAGATTCGGACCTTATGGTAATAAAAAATTAAAGAAAAATATCTTTTTTTTATTTTAAATTTAATTTAACTTGATTTTAAAAATTTTTTTAGCTGGTGGTCTTCAAAGAGAATTTCGAGCAGTTCAATTCACGGGAGTTCCTCTACCAATGTTAGGGGTTGTAGATTATTTTGTAATCGACGGTGAAGGTTTTCGATTTGGTAGATTTTATAGAACTGCCGAATGGTACATTAACATCGTAACTTGGTTAGCTTTTCCATGTTGCATCATCGCTAATATTCTATTTAAATCTGTCATTCAAGACAGAGCTGTTTCTTTAGCTATGGCCGGAAGTTTGCTTATCCTCGGAAACATTTTCTGGATGGTTATAAGAAATCCTTTACCGTTAGTTATACCTTTCGAAGATGCCATGTTAAAACCTTCTTACGGATCAAGTTTTTGGATAGCTTTAATAACTGGAATAATGTGTATTTTATTGGCTATTGTAATATAAATCTTGGATATTTATTATAATGAGGAATTGTATATGTTTTTTTGGATTAGATAATTTATCTGGTTATGAAGAATCGTACGGAGGTAAGAAATTTAAGTGTTTCTTTAGGTTTTATGTCTTAATGTAGTAAAATAATTTTTGTGGATGATGTAACTACTGAAATTAAACCCCGCAGTCCGGATATCGCTTTACAACCTTTAAATCTGATTCAATCCGAACAAGAAGAAGAGAGTATTTATAATAATCCGAGACCGAGATTTGTAAAACGTTCGATTTATAGACCAAATTCAATGTCAAAAAAATGAAGTGTAAATACAGATGAAAATGTTTATCAAAATGTATAATATTTTTAGTTTTATTCCTTTCTAATATGCTTAATTTTTATGTATATTATATACCATATACCGTGCGTTCAGAAATTATTGTAGGTCGCTTGAATTTAGCGCGCTCGTAATTTAGTGATTTTGGATGGTCAATATTGTTACCTGTGAATTACCTACGTCGTATCTTGCATATCAGTGGCGTAGCCAGATTTATTCATGATGTATTCTTTTCAGTATTAAGTGTATATGTAGATATACTCTTTTCGCTGAAAGATGTCTCATGCGTCATTAATTAATTATATTAACCTAGACTACTATTTTCGGTTTTCGTCTCTATCTGACATATATGATTAAATAAAGAAAAAAATATTTGACATATGTATGTCGAGAAAACGGTAACAAGTAATGACGCATGAGACATCTTTCCGCGAAAAGTGTATATACTCATAATTATTAGAGAAAAGATATCAATTGCAATGACATATGTCAATAAATTCAATAAAATACCTTTCTCTTAGGCCGGAGACACACACAACGGTTTTTCGCCGTACGGTTTTTTTTCTCTTAGGCTGGTTTTAGTGCTCAACCGACGGTCGGTACCGACGTCGGTCGCGCGTAGCTTATCAACGTGTTTATACAGGAGTGACATAACATTTTATGTTCAAAAAATCTTTAGATATCGTAGTAGGTTCGCGCCATATTATTTGACAATTAGTATGTGTCACTCCTTAATAAAAAATAATGATAAATACTTAATTTCATAAATAAAAACAAGTACAGTTTTTGTGTTTTTGCTTAAATAAATCTTTTCCTGTTTAGTTATGTACTTGTTTTTATTTAGAAGATTAGGTTTTTATCATTATTTTTTATTAAGGAGTGACACATACTAATTGTCACATAATATGGCGCGAACCTACTGCGATATTTAGAGATTTTCTGAACATAAAATCTTGTGCACCACTGCATAATTGTTGAATTTCTCGAAATGGGTGCATGATACGACATCGTATGTTAGTAACTTTTTTTTGTATTTTTGTCTAAACATTTCAATTTTGAGATCAGATTTTCAAAAAATTATCAACCAAAAAAAATGCGGGACTTTAAATGCGTTCCTTAGCCTCGGTACCAAAAGCTGTACATTGTAGATCATTTTGGCTACCATTACCATATTTCTTATGTAAATAAATGGGGATGTTCCAAAATTCAACATCCTACTCTGTAGGATAAGTGAAATAACTTAAAAAAACCACACTATGAGTATCAACTTCAAAGAACTGTAGCTCCTTTGGGAAGCATTTCCGGACACATGTTCATATGAACTTTTCTTCATATTCTTCGCTGTAGAATTACCCCCTTCAGTATACGAACGTTATTTCCGGACACCCTGTATGTAGCTGTTCAGTGCTGCACTGATGAACCCTACGCGCGTACGGTACGCGGCGCGTATGACAACTGTCGGTCGAACGCGTCCGTATGTACGTCATCCAACTGACAGACTGCTGGATTATATTATAGCGTTCATTGTTTGGCAGATACGTCCGTATGGTTTGTACGTGTACAGTCATCGTGAAATAATGAGCATAGACACAGAACGATTAATAACCGAAGTCCGGTTGCATCCGGAATTATGGGACTTGTCTCATAATTTATATAAAGACCGTGATGCACGGTTAAAGAATTACAGAACAATGAAATACCCAAGTATCGTACAATTTGTTAATGCGTCCATTTTTCGTGAGACTGTACAAACTGACGGTCAGCGCGTTTTGACAGATCTGTCAATCAGCTAAGCACTGAACAACACAAACCGACGGTCAGCGCGTTTCGTCAATACTGACGGTCAGTACCGACCGTCGGTTGAGCACTAAAACCAGCCTTACAGTTTTTTGGCAACTTATGACATCTTTCAATATTTTCCATGACACGCCTATGAGATATGATTAACATTATTGTATTTATACCAACCTTAAAAATTAATCTATAGCGCGCCAAATTCAAACGATCTACAATCATTTATGAACGCACGTTATAACGTTTTATCTTTTAAATGTCAAATTTTTTTAAAATTTTTTGGGTAATATTTGGAGGAAATTTAATTTTTTTATTACAAAATAGAACATTTTAACTTTCAATTAATACAAATTCCATTTCTTAATTAAAAAAAAAATAGTCTCCACAATTTTTTAAAGTTGGTCAAAATTTTTAAAAGTTAGGTTAACCGTCAAAAATTTTAGTCATCGTTATGAATTTTTTTAATTTTATGGGTAATAATTAAAACAAAATTGACTTCTCTATTACAAAATAAAATGTTTTAGCTTTCAATAAATACCAGTTTCATTAATACCAGTTTCATAAAAGTATAATAGAATAAAAGAGCCAAAACGCGTTGCCGCGATGAAGAACGAGTTCTATTTAGATCAGGGATCCCCAAACTATTTTGGATAAGTGCCCTCTTTTCCAAAATGGACTGTTACCTCAGACCCCCATGGCCCAACTATTTACTTTTAAGACCAACCCCCTTATTCATAATGGTCCGCTAACTTAAAACAGCTGCTACAGAGCGTTATTTTTCATTCTGACTTACAGTTGAAGGGTGGAGTGGAAGAAGTACCTAAGTAGCATTTTTATAAAATCTGCCTAATCGCGATATCTCGGTTTATCATGTTTGATAACATGATAAATTCGCAATTAGGCAGATTTTATAAAAATGCTACTTAGGTACTTCTTGCACTCCACCCTTCAATTAGGTCAATAGAAGAAGACAGAGTGAGAAGTAGCAATGCTTTAAGTTAGCAGACTATTATGAATAAAGGGACCTATCTTTAGTTTTTTCCTATTGATACAAAATAGCTAGGTACTAAGATACCAATTTGAAAACTTTACACTTGGTTAAGTGAGTAAAGTTGACTTCATTTTCTCATCAAAATTTAACAAAATAAAAAGACATACAATTCAGTAAATATCAAGTTTAATTTATAATGATTATTACAAATTAAGTACTTAAAGAATCTTAAATAGGTAGAAAATTTTATTTAAAAAAGTATTAATTCGCAAAGAGAAAATAAAAGATTTAGTGTGATGGTGACTATATAGCAATCTAGCTACATCCGGTTCAATACTGGTGAGTTGCAGTCTTAAATCTCCACGTTCGTTGATTTTCAAACGGTTTCTTTGTTTCGTCAAAATGTTTGGTACCACACTGAAGCTTTTTTTCAACTAGGTATGATGATGGAAAAGCAATGTTCCATTATTTTACAGCAATGTTCCACAATGTAGGATACAGTGTTTCAATGTTGCGTTGCAACCAGAACTTCTGATAGCCTTGGTTGAACTTCTGCTCCGACGGTTGGACAAAAAATGATATAGAAATTATATTCCTTCAAAAAGAAATGAAGATATTCGAACAATTCAAAATACGTTTAAAATGGGAACAGTGGTGCTTTCAGATGCCGCATGGAATTTTGTGAATAAAAATATATTCGCTGTTATTGGATCCCAAACATGTTTAAAAACTAAATTTTTTGTATCTTTAGGTTAGAATATTTCAAAAACCTGATGTGATGAAACAGTTCTGAGGCAAAATTTGAGTTCAGCGTGCCCAAAACTTTTAGGAAACTATTATCTGATCTATGGGTCTAAAACATGTTTGCCAGTGTTATTAATGTAAAGGGACCATTTCATTAAATTGTCGAAGAAGAAAAAATGAATAATTATATTAATATTAAAGCGTTTTTGATAGATAGAAATTGATGTTTGTTTTTCTTAATTCTCTTCAGTTAACTTTTGGAATGAAATTGCAGAATCTTTTCTTTTATCTAATCAAGCGTTTTAACCGTGGATTGGTTTGTTTTAGGTAAATTTCTTTAATGTTTTAATCAAAATGTTTGAATTTGAATTGAGCCGGATTCGCGTGCGTAGCTTTTAGTAAACGGATCGCGTCGGTGCATACGTTGTTCTGTGGTACGCACCTGTGGTTCTGTGGTGTGTACGTTATTGCCGTGGTTACGTCGCGAAATGCTTGGCGTTGATTGGTTCATTTCGTGTCGGCAAAAGGGCGTCCGTAGGTTGTCCGTCATGTATCCCAAACGATTTTTCTCAACTGTTTTCCACATTTCTCGGATTCACACCCTTCAAGGATCCGTATAAAGTGTCGAATACTCTACACCAGTTTGCGTGAACTGTGGTGTTTCTCAGGGCTCAGTTTTGGAACTACTTTTATTTTTGATATTTATCAATGACCAACGTAACAACATTCCACGCTTTCTTCAACTAATGTTTATGCATTGCAATATCGTATGCCAGAGTTTAAGGCTTGGTACCTCAAGCTGCTTTCTGGACAAGTAGCTAAGAATGACTCAGGAAAATATTCAAGTTCTTACTTACAATTAAACGTATAAAGCCCTTTATAAAGACTGCCAAGTACCTGGGCTGTTTGTTATTCGTCGACTTGTTGACCTTATGGTCTCTAATGTGGTAATAAATATACACGACGATTATTTCTTCAGTCACATGTGATATGCGTTACTTTGTTTGCGCAATGATCCCAGCATTTGTGTTATTCCGTTGTACACGTTATTTCCAGACGTGTATGATGCAATTAAAAAAATATTATGTTAAATTAAACTTAAAAACAAATGAATTCTTAAGGTATGTGAAAAGTTTTGACCTTTTAACTCTTGAAAAGATTTGATAAACTTTCAAAAATCGTACAAAATCTAATTTTAGAAATAGAGAAATTTTATATCAAATCAAAGTTAAAAGGTTCTATTTTAGATTACAAAAAGGCAAATTTATTTAAATGATCATAAAACAGTTTTAAAAAATGTGCACGTAAATTTTTTACTTCAATAAAGGTTTATTTACTTTTGTTCGCATTTTACTACAGTCTGGATTTGGCCCATCAACTAAAGGACAACTACAGTCGTAATGTTAATATTTCTAAGTGAGGAGCATTATTTAACACTTGCGACTGCAATGGGCTTTTTCACTTTTTCCAAAGTACACGTGTTTTTGGGCGGAATCCATTCTCTTGGAGGTAATGATCATATACAAGTGTCCGGAAATGTCATGTACAACGGAGTACCACAGATACCTTGTTCAAAAATATGATGATTTAACCCAACTTATCTATACACAAAGTTGCTTAGTTTAGCCACTAGAAGACTTTAAAATCAATATTTTTCGTGAGTTTTTCTTAAATTACTCGAAAAACCTTTATTAGATTTTATTCATTTTTTGACCATGTCTTTACATCAGCAGGCTACAGCTATCTGTGAAACAAATTCGAATTTCGAAACATACAGGGTGTTTAGAAACACTCTCATGACAAGTTATCCACCCAGATCTTTTTAACCAGCCCGTATAATTTTCTGGTGATTTTTTTTTGAATAGCTATATTAGATTAGAAACTATTTCTTCTCTTATAAAATTTCAGTTGGACAAATAGTTTAGCCACAAAAAAATATTTTCTAAATCCCTGTAAGCCCAAATCCATAAGTTAAGGTACCATTAACACAGTTCCGAATAGCAACTTCTTTAAGCAGTATGGAGTTCTTTCTGTAAAGCCAGATGTTACAGGTTTATAAATACTTTATTGCTTAAAATATTCAAATTCTCGCCAGGATTTGTGACCATCATCAGGATTTAACCCTGATTGGCTAGCAAGATCTCTGGACTTAAGACTTTGTTTATGGGGTGTCATCAAGCAAAAGTGCCACGAAAGAAGCAAATTGTAAAAATTTTGAACACTGTATTATTTTTAGCCCTGATGATGGTTATAAGTCTTGCCGAAAATTTGAGTATTTTAAGCAGTAAAATACTTCTAAACTTGAAAATTGTGTTTTTTTTTTGAAAGAACTTCTCACCGTTTAAAGAAATTGCTACTTTGAACATTGCTAATGGTACCTTAGTGTATCGATTTGGGCTTGCAGGGATTTAGAAAATATTTTTTTATGATTAAACTGTTTGTCCAACTGAAATTTTATAAGAGAGAAAAAGGTTTCTAAATTAATATAGCTATTCAGAAAAAGATTTACAGAAAATTATACAGGTTGGTTAAAAAGATCTGGATGGATAACTGGTCGCGAGAGTGTTTCTGAACACCCTGTGTGATTCGAAATTCGAATTTGTTTCACAGAAAGCTGTAGCTTGCTAATATAAAGACATGGTCAAAGGAAGAATAAAATCTATTGAAGATTTTTCGAGTAATTTAAGAAAAACTCATGAAAAATATAATTTTTAAAGTCCTCTAGCGGCTAAGTTAAGCAACTTTGCATATAGATAAGTTGGGTTAAATCATCATATTTGTGACCAAGGTATCTGTGGTATTCTGTTGTATACGACATTTCCGGACACCTGTATATCAAGGTTTTAAAATTTATATTTACGGTATTACGTCAAATAACGAACTTGCAATTCACAACGTGACGCGTTGACGTCGGCCATGCTGAAATTCCTTGTGAAGTTGGTGTTGTTTAAATCGTCATAGATTTAATATAGTACTATAAGACGATCTCAAACCACACCATGGAGAGAAGGATGCAAGAGCGTGGTTCTCCCCGTAACGCTACCGAGTAGTCCCGACTAGAACACAGTAGAAGGGAGGACCGGAGTCTCTACCGAACTTCACTAGCGCAAAGGTCTTCAGGCAAAAACGCCGTCGAGAACAGGCCCACCGCACCTCGCTACTTTAACTTTTCGGCCAGACTTTTTGTCCTTTGTCGGGTCTTGCAGCTATTTAATGTTAACTCTCTAACCAAAATTATTGGTTATAGTTTTAATCAAATTTTATACCATTAGGATGTGGCATTACAAATTCGCTAGTAATTTACCACTGCTACCAATTTATTATTGTAAAATCAATTTTTTATAAACATTTATCGTTTAATGTTGTCAGAAATGAACATCGTCGCCATGCCATAATTCGTTTAAAATGTATTTTATTACTGATTAACAGTTTCTAAAGACAAATATTAATTACATGGGTATCCTACAGTTTATAACATTATCTATTTATAATCAAATTAAAACCAGTATTATACACAGGTGTCTCCGAAATGCGTGCACAACGTAAGACCACAGATTCCTTAGCTTGAAACAGGTCGACTTAAGTTAACTTATCTATATCCAAAGTTACTTCGTTTTGCCTCTAGAGGATTTTAAAAATAATATTTTCCATGAGTTTTTCTTAAATTACTCGAAAAATCTTCATTAGATTTTATTCATTTTTTGACCATGTCTTTATATCAGCTGACTGACATAAAGCCCATTTTTAAAAATGACCAACAGCGACATCTAGTGGTGACATCAGCAAACACTCGCAAAAAATCGAAATTTTGAAAGCGATTTTGGATAAAACTAGTAAATAATATCAAAAAATGCTTCCTTTAAAAGTTATTTCTCTTGAAAAGCTCTTTCCAACAATACCAAAATTAATCCCCCTTCATATATCAAATTATAAAGTGACTTTCAATTAGTCATACTTCGGGTTAATATTCGATGTTCCTTTCCCACTCATAAGAAAGCTTATACCCTATTTATGTATCATATTTTTTATTTCAAGTTCCTTGGACTTATAGTTTTCGAGTAACGGGTGGTCTGGTGGTATATATATACAGGGTGTCCGGAAATAACGTTCGTATACTAAAGGGGGTAATTCTACAGCTAAAAACATGAAGAAAAGTTCATATGAACATGTGTCCGGAAATGCTTCCCAAAGGAGCTACAGCTCTTTGAAGTTGATACTCATGGTGTGGTTTCTTTAAATTATTTCACTCATCATACAGAGTGGGATGTTGAATTTTGGAACATCCCCTATTATTTACATTAGAAATATGATGATGGTAACCAAAATGACCTACGGTGAACAGGTTCTGGTACCGAGGCTGAGGAGCGCATTTAAAGTCCCGTATTTTTTTTGGTTGTTAATTTTTTGAAAATCTGATCTCAAAATTGGAATGTTTAGACAAAAATACAAAAAAAAGTTACTAACATACGATGTCCTAGCATGCACCCATTTCGAGAAATTCAACGATTATGCAGTAGTGACACACAATTTTATGTTCAGAAAATCTCTAAATATCGTAGTAGGTTTGCGCCATATTATTTGACAATTAGTATGTGTCACTCCTTAATAAAAAATAATGATAAAAACCTAATTTTATAAGCGAAAACAAGTACATAACTAAACAGGAAAAGATTTATTTAAGCAGAAACACAGAAACTGTACCCGTTTTTGTTTATAAAATTAAGTGTTTATCATTATTCTTTATTAACGTGTAACGCAAACTAATTGTCAAATAATATGGCGCGAACCTACTACGATATTTAGAGATTTTTTTAACATAAAATGTTATGTCACTACTGCATAATCGTAAAATTTCTCGAAATGGGTGCATGCTAGGACATCGTATGTTAGTTACTTTTTTTTGTATTTTTGTCTAAACATTCCAATTTTGAGATCAGATTTTCAAAAAATTAACAACCAAAAAAAGTACGGGACTTTAAATGCGCTCCTCAGCCTCAGTACCAAAACCTGTTAATCGTAGATCATTTTGGTTACCATCATCATATCTGTTATGTAAATAATAGGGCATGTTCCAAAATTCAACATCCTACTCTGTAGGATAAGTGAAATAATCTAAAAAAACAACATCATGAGTATCAACTTCAAAGAGCTGTAGCTCCTTTGGGAAGCATTTCCGGACACATGTTCATATGAACTTTTCTTCATATTTTTAGCTGTAGAATTACCCCCTTCAGTATACGAACGTTATTTCCGGACACCGTGTATATATATATAGGGTGTCCGGAAATGTCGTGTACAACAGAATACCACAGATACCTTGGTCAAAAATACGATGATTTAACCCAACTTATCTATATACAAAGTTGCTTAGTTTAGACGCTAGAGGACTTTAAAAATCATATTTCTCATTAGTTTTTCTTAAATTACTCGAAAAATCTCCAATAGATTTTATTCATTTTTTGGCCATGCTTTTATATTAACAGACTACAGCTTTATGTAGAACAAATTCGAATTTCGAATCATACAGGGTGTTTAGAAGCACTCTCGCGACAAGTTATCCATCCAGATCTTTTTAACCAGCCTGTATAATTTTCTGCCAATTTTTTTCTGAATAGCTATAATAATTTAGAAACTATTTTCTCTCTTATAAAATTTCAGTTGGAAAACAGTTTAGCCACAAAAAAATATTTTCTAAATCCCTACAAGCCCAAATTGATAAACTAAAGTACCATTAGCAGTGTTTAAAGTAACAACTTCTTTAAACGGTGTGAAGTTCTTTCAAAAAAACCGAATTTTTCAGGTTTAGAAATACTTTATTGCTTAAAATATTCAAATTTTCGGCAAGACTTATGGCCATCATCAGGGCTAAAAATAATACAAAATGCAATACTTTTACAATTTGCTTTGTTCTTGGCATTTTTGCTTAATGACACCCCATAAACAAAGTCTTAGGTCCAGCGATCTTGCTGGCCAATCAAGGTTAAATCCTGATGATGGTCAAAAATCCTGACGAAAATTTAAATATTTTAAGCAATAAAGTACTTATAAACTTGTAACATCTGGTTTTACAAAAAGAACTTCATACCACTTAAAGAAATTGCTATTTTGAACTTTGTTAATGGTACCCTAACTTATCGATTTGGGCTTGCGGAGATTTAGAAAATATTTTTTTATGGCTAAACCGGTTGTCCAACTGAAATTTTATAAGAGAAGAAATAGTTTCTAAATTAATATAGCTATTCAGAAAAAAATTGACAGAAAATTATACAGGCTGGTTAAAAAGATCTGGATGGATAACTTGTCGAGAGAGTGCTTCTAAACACCCTGTATGATTCGAAATTCGAATTTGTTCTACATAAAGCTGTAGTCTGTTAATATAAAAGCATGGCCAAAAAATGAATAAAATCTAATAAAGATTTTTCGAGTAATTTAAGAAAAACTCAGGAAAAATTTTGTTTTTAAAGTCTTCTAGTGACTAAACTGAGCAACTTTGTATATAGATAAGTTGGGTTAAATCATCATATTTTTGACCAAGGTATCTGTGGTACTCCGTTGTACACGACATTTCCGGACACCCTATATATATACCATATATGGTATATGTGTATACCACCAAGGTCATCTGCGCAGTGGCAATAGGTGGGAGGTTCTTAGAGACCTCATTTGCGTAGTATACTCAACAGGGTACTGGTCGTGTACAGATCAAAGCAAAAGTTTGTGTATAAGTGCGTGAGATAATATTTAAGTTCGAGATGGCGGAAAGTAAAGTGAAAAATAAAGTTCTCATTTATTTGTTATTTTTGTTTACAGTTTTAGCAGATATTGTACTATTTGCAGTTTAAAATATGTTTGATTTTTGAGTTTTAAATTTCAATAATTTAATCCAAAATGAAGACATAACTATGAAACATTGTTTTGTAAGAATTTTTGATATTTGATACTGTTATATTTTGTGTTTAATATTATTTTATTAAAAATTTACCTGTTTAAAATTTTTGTTAGAACCAGTTTGAGTCTTTTTTATTGCATGTCATTGTTCAGCATTCGGCGTGCTTTGAAAAAATACACCCATTTCCCAAAACCCCGTAATACCCCATTGTTGAACAGGCAATGTATGGTGCACGAGGTACATATTTTTGTACAGGTCAACTTTTGCCGCGCTCTATACTTGCCGCTCCTATCTAACGAATATACCCATCTTTCTTCAACGATTTACTGTCGCACTCCTTCGTCTGCGCATTTTTCGTGACCTTCATCGGCCAAGATGGATTGGGCCGGCTGTTAATTGTCAATGAAACATCGGAAAACCTGGAAGCCAAAAAGTAAACTGATTTTTAAATAGTGAAATAAATGTCTAATTAAAAAGGCGACATTTAAATATGGGAAAAATAAATAAGTAATAAGTTTTTATGGCAAACATTTATTATTGAAATGAATTAGAATAGTACTTCATTGAATCCCAAATAAGGTTGTAACTAGAATGTTTTTAAATGTCGTTTCAACTCTCAAATCGATTCGAGCTTTAATCTTTAAAAGCACATTAAACGACGTTTTAAACATTTAAAAATTTGCCTCAACATCAAAAATACCCTCAAAACAATTTTTAGCTAAACGTTCCCTGCCAGACTTCCATCCAAACCATAGAAAAAGAAAGATATAGAAGGTCAACTCTCCCTAGATTTTTAAAATGCGTCAAATTTAGTACGTAAACCGAAAACTTGCAGCGCTGATGTGCAACTATTCAAAAAAACCGCGAAATTTGAAATAAAATATTTTTTTATTAAATTTTATTTCTTTATTCCTACTACAATAAGTGAGCCATAAGTCACTAATCACTTATAATCACTTATTGTATACGAAAAATAAGTGGCAATGATAAAAGAAAAAAACATTTTTTAAAATAGATTAATCTTTTTTATTTTCATTTATGAAGCTAATACAAGAATGCGTAATTTATTAAACTAAACGAATATACCTACACTACACTAATAATAATACTAGTTTACAAATTTGAACTTTTTATACCCCGTAAGGACTTTATTTATATAAAAGTATGTTACAGTACCTTCCGTAAACCTAAATGTGTTAGCAAAAACATCAGCACATGTCATATTTTTTTTAACACGTATCCACTTAGCCCAAAATCAGTTATTAAATCTCTCCGGATCCTTACTGCAATTCGGGAATCGATAGCGGGATGACTCCTTATCATTACAAATAGAAACCGTGCACGGTATATGTCTGAAAAAGAAACATAATATAACGCAAGGTTGTAAAAATGTTACAGTTAATCAACACTTACCGGTAATAGAAGTAAAAAGAATACTACGGAACACAATTGTAGTCGCTGTAAACGTTTTGTTTCACGTTTAAGCTCGAAATGATCAAAAATCAATTACAATAACTCCGAATGCTCTTACATGAAGTTAAAATATGTTTTGAACGTGTTGTCATGGAAACGTTGTTGTATTTTCGTATTTGTTTAAAATGAATGTCCCTAGATTTATAAATCTAGGGACTTCACTAAAAAATTATACATCAGCGCTAAAGGTGTTTCGGTTTACGTACTAAAAATCGATTTCAAATATTTTACATTGAGTTCGCCCACCCTGATCCAAACTTATTATTATGTAATTTCCGTACCTACTTTTATTAATTGTCAAACTGACGCTTTTATTGTCATCATTTCCTTATTCCATTTTACAGCTCTTATTTATTTATTATTCGTCCATAAGTTATTATATTTTTTATTATTGTTGTTGTGGGATAAACAACAAAAAATGGACTTAAATTGTGTTTTAAGTTCAGAATCTTTATTTGAACTTGACAAACATTTTTTCGAAGAAGATTTCAACGAGACTGATAAAAACGAAGCCTTAAGAACATATTTAAATGAAATCGATGAAAGAAAAGGAGAGATGGATCACCAAGCTTTGGAATTTTTAAAAGAAATCTTCGATTCGGAAGAGTTTAAAAACAGGAAGAATTTAAAAGACGTTTCCACTCAAGTTGTGCCAAGACATTTAATCGAATTTCGAAAGGAAGTCGAAAACTACGCCAAAGAACTAATTATCGATGAACATCCTTTAACAAAATGTTCTCGAGAAAAATACAGAAGTAAATTATTAGAAGAAACTAAAGAAAAATGTAAACAGAATAAAAAAATTTTGGCAAAACAAACATCTTCTATTAAAGCCATAAAAGACGCTATTTTAAAGTGTTATTCTGATATTAACCGACAAAAGGAAGCAAGAAGGAGAAACGCAATCAAATCGGACATTATAACGATTCAAATGAAGAGCTCCAAATCTCGTTTGACGATTGTTTCTGTTAAAAAAGTCAGAAAGAATCAACATTTTGGTAAACAAAAACGAATGGAAGCGATTTTAAAGAAATTAGTGCACGAAGAGGACTTGAAGAAGAAAATTAAAGCACTTCGAGAGAAGAAATACGATTATAAAGTTAAGAAGAAGGAGCAAATTATTTATGACATGAAAATTGTTGGCGAAAAAATTATTTTAAAAGAAAAAGAAAGGGAAAAAGTTAAGAATGAGGAAGAAAGCGCAGATAAATTAAAAATTATTGAAGAAGAAGGAAAAGTTGACGAACTTAAAGAGAAAAAAGTGAAGGCAAAAGATAAAAAATCTAAAACAAGTGGTAAAAAATCTAAAAGTGATAAAAAATCTAAAAGCGATAAAAAATCTAAAAGCGATAAAAAATCATCTTCAAGTAAGAAATCCAAATCGTCCAAAGGAAATAAAAAAAACAAAAAGGATAAAAAGAAAAAGAAATTGGAAATTGAAGAATTTAATCTTCCGGAAATCCCAATAATTAATCCTCGTTTTAAAGTAAACCCGGAAAACGATCCGGAAGGACTATTAAAACTCGTCGAAATTGATCGAAGTTGTCCAAAAGCTTTATATGAGATAAAAACTTATGAATTTGACGAGAAATTGGCTTTTAATACAAACCCGGTTATATTTAAAGTAAGTTTTCCAATTAAAATTAATTTAAACGTTGATTGGATTGAAATTTTTAGGATATAAAAAATAATCGACTCTATAAAAAGAGAGTTTCCGTAGTTAACACGGATGGATTTTCGAAGAAAATTAAAGTGTTAAAAGCACAGATTTTTAATGGGAATAATTACGAACATATTGAGGTTATTATAGCAGGTTTCACTCTATTAGTTTTTTCTATTTTTCGCCTTGTTAAGATTGCGGTCTCATGCCCGAAAAGTTTTTCCAATAATACGCGTTAACCGTTTGAGATATCAAAAAAATTTTCAAACGAAAGTTGTCCGATTATAAAAAATCTATGTCTGCACCAAGAGATATTTGAGCAATTCTTGTTAATAACAGAGATTATTAAGAAAAATTTTTAAAAGGATTTCATGCCGACATAGATAAATATTTAACGAATATTTTTTCTATTTGTTATTTTTTATAATTTTGCAAAATAAATGAACAATATTGGAAATTCTCATTCAACTGTTTCGTACACTTCTGCTTATGAGGATAAACACCAGAAAGATTCTGGGTACTAATTTTAAAATTTTATTATTTGTATAAAATATAAAGATCTAAGAATTTCCAAGCATCATGGCGGTACAAATCAGGCGCCAGGATGCTCCCAGAATAAGTTTTCCAAATATTTATTGAATGACTCTTCATTATTTTAAAGTAAAAATTCGAATAAGAGGTAATTTTTGGTATACCTTATAGGTGATGATATTCTAACAATCTTTTTGAAAGTTGCTGTCAGTTATATCACAAAAGAAAGATTTTGTGTGATTTAAAAATATCGGATGATAATTTAAATTCGCGCTCTAGCATGCATTAAAAGTTTGTTAGACGAAGACAGGGAAATACATAAAACAAATAAAAATACATACAGAAAATCTATACGACAATGATGCTAGTAAAGTTCAGACGCCATTTGAGCATGAATTTAAATAAAAACCCCTTATAATTAATATATCGAATATATTTATTGGAAAGAAGCTTACAAATTACATCATTCTCTTCAACAAATGTAGTTTCAATGTGAAAAACCATATCGGGCATATCGACGCTCTCAAGCCAAAACGGCATAAACGCCAAAACGGCCATTTTTTAGTTAGCTGCACCGTTGAGTAGCATTTTCAAATCTGCATGCAACAGTTAAAGCGGCATACCCGCAAACAAATTTCATTCGCTATAAAATTGGTTTAAAGTTTGCGTAAAAGCCATTTAAGATTCATTATGTCAATCGTTTTTTGCGTTTTCTGAAAAATTAGGTTAATGTCGTTTATGCCGTTTTGGCTTCGCAGCGTCGATATGACCACCCCTGCTATCTCTACACACAAAGATTCGTTCTATGAACAGTGAGCATCCTACGATAACGAAAGAAGGCCTTGTAATTTCTTTATATGGAGGTACACCAAGCATGACTTTAGCAAAACAAGCCCCGTACTTCTTAAAAGTTCCTCAACTTTTTGAGGTTAGAATTTATTAAAGCCATTTATGTCTTCAAGAATTTTTTTGTCTATAGCACTTTAATCTATACCCTTTCAAGTTCAAGGGACTAATTTATTTCATATAGCGAAAGTCTTACTTATACAGGGTTAGTATAAAGTCCTGGAACGGTCGAATATCTTTGTTGTTTGAGAAGTATCAATATTGAAATTCTGTCTGATTATATAGTTAAATGCGACGAATTTAATAATAACAGTTTCATTTCTCTCTCATTTCCGGTTTTACAGGAAATGCGTCCAACTTTGTTTTCTTAAATGGCATGTATAGTATATTCTTGCATTTTCCAATGCGGAATAAAAAACTTCGTTCAAAAATACCAAAATTCTTTATTCTGTTGATAAAAACGCACAATAAGACCTAAATAAAAAAAATCAGTTTAACGCAAAATGAAGCAGACATGTCACTTTACTGAAATATCATATTGCCGTCATATGCTTATTATTATTTCTTGCGAATTCATGTTTATTATTTTCTGTACGCTCGATCGGGCCCAGAAGAGTGATTGAATGGCCAACCCGAGTTGTTGACCGATTACGTCGGTGTCAAACGGTAAACGGGTCGCATTTTGAACATTCATATCTTAAAGTTAACCGTTTATTATTTATAATTTTTTAATAACTGCGTTGCACTCAATAGAAATAAACATATTACTGTCCTTGTAACAAGTTTTACGGTCATTTCTTATTTTTTGATTACCTTAATTAATTATTGATAATGACACAGGTAACATATGACAACAATGTGAAGTTTCAGTAAGGTGACGTGTCTGCTTGATTTTGTGTTAAACAGACTTTTTTAATTTAATTCCTCTTATGCTTTTTTAATAACAGAATAAAGAATTTTGGTATTTTTGAACGTAGTTTTTTATTCCGCATTTGAAAATGCTTGAATATACTATAGATGCCATTTAAAAAAAAGTTGGAAGCATTTCCTGTAAAACCGGAAGCGAGAGAAAAATGAAAATATTATTATTAAATTCGTCGCATTGAACTATATAATCAGGTAGAATTTCAAAATTGATACTTCACAAATAACAAAGTTATTTGACCGTTCCGGGACTTTATACTAACCCTGTATAAAAAACACTCAAAGCAGGAACTTATTGTTAGTATAGTAGATTGTAAAATTCCTTTTAAATTTTCATAAATAAAGTTGTTACGATTGTCGAAAATTATCCAAAATATTTAAGATTGGGATCTGTAAAAAATTAATGATTTCTTTAATTTAATTAATAATTTTTAATTAATTTCTTTAATATTTTTTCCTATAATGATCAGAATTAATTCGAATAATTTAAAGTAAAACAGACATCTTAATTTACAGTGAGTCTCAGCCAAATGGAATAAATTGAATAATAAATAAACTTGGGCGTGTTCAAAAAAACATCGGGCACGTCGACTGATGTTTTTAGTTGGGCATTTTTTTATTAAAGTCTCTTATACATGGTGTTTTATCTAACAGGGACCAATTCCAACCTTTTTATTTTAAATACAACACCCTGCATATTATTCAAATTCTACATTGTTCAGAAAATTCTGGACATATGTATACTGTACATTCGTGTACAGTGTCCTATATCTATCTTCAGCTGTTTCGGAAATAATGAGTGTTTTCTGATTTATTGCAAAAATTACCAACAAAAAAAAATATTTGATTACAGAAATTCAGAAATTAATAAGTAACACTATTTATTTCTTAATAACGTAAAAAACAAAAAAGAACATTGAGGTCAATGTAGGAGATAGAAATTTCTTCTAACATTACTCAACATCTCAGGCGTGACCGTTCTAATCGCATCTGTTATTCGCCTTCTTAAGTCAGCTAAATCGAAGGGTTTAATTTTGTTTAAAAGGGTTTAATTAATCCGCTGGATCGGGATATAAATTTGTCAAAGTTGGTATGACATTATTTTGGAGAAGTGCCAAATAATTATCATCATTCAAATTGCCATCAATAAAAGAGGGAATGATATGATCTCCAACAATCCCTGCCCAAATATGAATCTTTTCGGGGTATTGTGTATGATCTCTCATCCAGTGAGGATTTTCCCTAGACCATTAGTGGCAATTTTGACGATTGATATGACCGTTTAGTGAAAAGGTACACTCATCAGAAAATAAAACATGTTCTAATTGGATCACATTGTTATCTAACATTTCCATCACTTGTTCACAAAAATACGTTCTCCTATCAAAATCGTCTTCCATTAGCTGCTGAGTTGGAATCAGTTAATAGGGATGCATTTTAATTTCTTTTAATATTCGACTAATCGATGAACGGCTAACATGAAACAGTGCTTCTGCTTGTCGAAAAGAAGTATTTGGGTTTTCATCCAACTCAAGAATAATATCCAATTTGGTATCATTACTTATTGCATTGGCGGCTGCTTTTTAATCTGCTTCACATGATATGATACTGACTGTTCCTTGCGATATAGGCGGCAAATTTGGAAATTTTTCATGAAATAAGCGAGCAACTTTCCTTTGTGTCCGTCTCTCCGTTTGAGTTATCTCCATAACCAATCATCTGTAGAATTGTTATTTTGTGTATTTCTGTTAAATGAACCACTTTGCTGGTATGCATTTAACGACTATAACACTGACATTTACGGTCAAGGAAACACACAACAATTTGTTTGTTTTCATTTCATACAGACCAGACCAAACAAGACAAGACCAGACCAGACCAGACAAGACCAGACCAGTAAAAAGATAGGCTCAAATGTTTTTTTTTGATAATTTTCTCATGATCAAGACCTAAATGGGAAACAGGTATTGACTGTATAGTAGTAGGAATAGCGAGTTTCTGTAATGAAATATTTTTTTTGATAATTTTTGCAAGTATATACTGGATGTTGCATTTAAAATAAAAAAGTTGGTATTGGTCCCTGTTAGATGAAACACCTGTATACAAAACTTTAATAGAAAAATATGCGCAACTAAAAATATCAATCGAGGTGACCGACCATTTTTTTGAACAGGTTCCCATTTATTTATTATCGAATTTATTCTATTTGGCTGACAATGAGACACACTGTCTATTTTCAATTCTTATAAATAAGGCTGTGACAATTTTTCCCTAGTTTCCTATATTTTTTGACTTCAGAATCAGTCAAAAAAGGTTTTACAATAGAGAAAAATATTTGGCCATTTGATAATTAAATTCTTATTATTACAATTTCAACTCAACAATTAAATTTACATTTTTTCCAAAATTTACATCTTGAAATAATCTTACCACAATTTGTTAGAATTGTCAATAAGAAATAAAACCAGACCTTATTTATAAAAGATAAATGATTTTTGAACTAGATTGAATTTTAAAGGATTCTATTTTGGACTAAGAAATTTAAATCAATTAAATAATAATAGAAAATATGACCAATTGTCCTAATTGTTAATAAAAAAGTAAAAGGAAATTCAAACTTAATGGAAATCAATTGCTATATGATTAACCTAATTTAAAATAATAATTGGTTTATTTAAAAACTGTAGACAATTCGCTAATCTAACTTTTGTTTTTAGATCGAGAACTTTTCCATTCATCTTTTAGTACCAGGTTTATCCCTAAGTTTTCAAATAACAATCCATCCAAAACAAATCAACAACCGAGTCGAAGGAAAGGTAACGTTTTTGACTTGGACTTGTAAAGATTCTAAAGACTTTAAAATTCATACTTTTAAACAATATATTTTAAATATTGAAATATTAACTTCCATTGAAGAAATAATTGTAAACCCCAGAGACATCGATTTTGGAAGCATTGAACACTGGAAAGTTAAATATAAAACTTTCACTAAACGATTTAAAGTAATAAATAATTCCGATAAACTTTATGAGATTGTAATAGTTAAAGTTTTGGATTCGTGGGAGTTTGAGAGAGAAATGATGAAGGGTTATGAGTATGAAGACAATATAGTGGGATATGAATCCGATTTATTTTGGAACGAATCCAATTATTTTCATTTCTCGGATTATTCCTTTATGCTTGAACCTTTTTCCGAAAAAGACGTTTTTGTATCGTTTAGTAATTCGGATTACGTCGGAGATTATTTCGATTTGTTCCAATTAAAAGTTTTTCAATATGACGAAAAAGAATGTAAAATCGTCGACTGTAAAGTAAGTTGTTTGTATTTTTTATTAGGAATTTTAAAATAGTTGCATTTAATTTTATAGGATATCATTTTATCAGCTGAAACAACTCCATATTTTATAAATATCCAACCACAAACGTTAGATTTTGAAATAACCTCTCCGGGTTCTATTTATCAAAACAAATTGAGACTTTTCAACAATTCTAGAACTCCTCAAAGACTTCTCGTTTCGTTCCCGAAAGCTTTAAAGTTTTATTTAACTTGTTCAACGCCGGAAGTAATTGTTCCTGGTAAAATCAAAGGACTCCATTTTGAAATAAAAAAATACCTTTTTTGTAAGCTATTTAAAAAATCCTAAGCTAGAAAATTCTTTTAGGTAATAGTTCAGCAGAAGTAGCGATTAAATTTCATCCGAATCAAACATTAATCGAGGACAACCTTAAGTATTATGATGCAGAAACAAAAATTTTAAATTTCCCGATTAAAATAACGTTGGTAAATAAAGAAAACGAAGATTATCCGGTTATTAATGTTCCAGTTTTTGCTGTAATCGCCGTAAATGAATTAGTTTTAAGACCTCTGTACGAAGAGAATATTTCTGTCATTAATTATGGTATCGGCGGACACGCTATCTTGATTAATTGCGGTGTTATTAATGATCGTGAAAGCGTTTTTGTCCGTTTGGGGTTGACTAATTACGGAATGGACACTCAACATTTTGGATTTATTCACGTCCCAAAGGTAAAAAATTTTTTTGCATTAATATTTATTTAAACTTTTTTTAAATCATTACCGAATTTATTAGTGGATTAATCAATATCATTCGTGAAATTAAATTAAAATTTTCACACATCTTGAATTAGCGCCATCTTCTAACATATCTACGAGCTTCGTCGTAGTCGTTTATTTAAATTGTATCAACAATTTAACAACGCATCCAGCCTATGACTGTCTCGATAAGTAACGTAGAACAGCACTAATTCGATCTCGGTTAATACGTCACCTCCGTGAATACATATCAACCATACATATCCGCCTTAGTACGGACAAGTACCGAAGATATTTTTGAGTAAAAAGACAAACTATACATGAGTTCAGAGATTGTTTGTTTTACTTTAAATCAGTGGTGGTCGCGCCGAGTCTTTTAGATTCGCTGAATAGTTGGAATGAGGAAGATAAAAACGATGAAGATATTGAAGAAGGAGAGTACTCTTATAGTGAAAAAGAAGTCAAAGAGGTAATCAGGGGTAATTATGAGAATTAGCAAACAAATTTACTCTGAACGTGCGGTCGAAACTGATGTAAATATAAGCTAATTCTGGATCTAAATTGAATGGGTTCCTTCTCGAAATGCTCGGCTGGTCGTGAAAATATGACCGAAATACCCGATATGACGCGTTTATCTCCTTAACCGTTTATCTCCTTAACTTCCGAAGAAAAAGAATATTGAGAATGGAAGATGAACGTTAAGATTTATAGTGACGAAATTGAAGCTAAGACATAAGCTAAGACATAATAACATTTTTTGTGAATTCAGTGTTGATTGACGAAAAGAAGAAAACTCACTCGCATGTAATCTCGGTTTAAGAAAGTAGTAATGCTCTCATACTGAGGCGTTTCTAACATTTGGATAATTCCTCGTAGGAGGCCAATCCACAAAGATCGGATTTTAACAAAACGCTACATTACATTTTGGCCACGGTGCCTAGAAACAAAATCCCCGCCACTAGCTAATCGTGGAAATCCTCTCGGAATCCTTTAACCGCAGGATCAAACATTTTCTCAACCCTGGGTTTTGCTGCCGGACGTCTTAAACTTAAGACATGGTTTTTGCCTTTTCTACCAAACACGGTGCCTAAACTGAATCTCTAATGTGAACGTTTTTCTTCCTTAAAGCCATAGTAAATCCCAAATTACTATATTTAGGATGGGAAATCTCATTACCTAAGATTTGGATTATTAACTATTTAATTTTTAAACAAAACCTTTTGCAGTTCGCAACAGCGCATATCTGTAAAACGCTAGTTGCACCGTTTAACAACGGGTCTGTCGGTAATAGCTAATAGTTATAGACTCTAAATTGTGAAATTGAAATACAATAACTATAATATACTTAATAAATTATAACAAAATTTGATAAAATGAAATGGAATTTTCGTTTTCAGTTTGTCTATATTTCGCCGAATTATGGCTTCGGCGTCATTGAACCATTCCAGTCGAAAATCTTGAAAGTCGTCATAAGTTTGGAAAACCAAGATTTACAATTAGCCGGAGATATTCGCAATAATTTCAGTGGGCATTTAAAATTTCGATTAACCGTCACAACAATTAAACAATTAGGTTCTATAGAAAAGGTAAAATTTATTATTACTAGAAATTTTTAAACATAAAAAAATAGGTTCATGTCGGATATTGAAATTGTCAAAAAAAACAGTACTCGTTTAAGTCACCAAAAAAGTATTAATAAAGATTCGCAAATAAGCTGTTTTAAAGGTAGAGTGTTTTTTTTGTCCACATCGATTAAATACCAACATGTGATATTGAATTATACAAAGGGTCCTTCGAAAATAAATCTTAATAATCAAATGGTTTCGAAATTCAATAGTTAAAATTAAGAGGATACTTTACCGTGTGCCACAGTAATATAAAAAAATGATATTATTTATATTTTTATATTATATATAAAAATAAAGAAATGAAATTTGGTACATATGATCTTCTAGTTATTCTACATTAGCCATGATAGAAATGTATTCCATTTTGCTAAAAATACGGTGTTTTCTCCTGCATTTTATGAAATTCTGTGGGATTTTTTAGCTTTAATAGTAAATGAATAATCCTTAACACTTTCCCGTCCGCGTTTTTTGTAAATATTTCGTTCCTTGACGCCGGCAACACTAATTCAGTTACTATCTTTTACTACGGCCGAGCCATACTTTGTGCCTTACACCACTGTGGCGCCGCCGGCCGGCTTGGTGACGCCGGACGGCAAAGTGTTAATTTGCTAATATAGAGGGTCAAATGAATATTTGCGTTCTTACTATCCCATCTAATTCCCACGAGGCTGAAATTGGGTCTGCTATTTCCGTTAAAGTCAACAAAACCCTTTTTGTACCTGCCGCTTATTGTTAGTTTTATCCCTTCTTTTATACAAAAATATGGATGTTTTATCCCTATTTTGATCATTTCGTATTGATATACAGCAAAACTTCGCTAATTCGACCCAGGTTCATCTGTCACCCCGGTTAATCTGGAAGGACTTATCTGCCTTGAGACTGTCAAGCACTGAAAAACTTCTTTTGGAGAAGTATGTTTTGAGTTCAAAAGTTGTTTATTTCACTTAATATTCGTGATTTTCTGTATCTCAGGTAATCCTACATCGATATCTTGGTGGAAAATGAAAGAGGACAAGTTATTAATGTTATAGCCGAAAGGTATGATAGATTGGTATCCCCCCTATACAAATAATAGAATTTGTTTACAGTTGTTTGTAATAATTTTTGATATGAATTTTGTAGTTGGAAAGAGGGCCTAAATGGGATATTTTTTATAAGAAACATTTTTTAACATAAATTGTTTGCGAAAAAAATTGGTTTCCAATATTTACATAATTTTTAGGGATCGTTTCACCGCTTCAAAACGTGTTTGGACCGAAACAGATAATAGGGTTTAATTTAGATTGGGACCCTCTATAAATGTACTGATTTGGGAAAAAATCGGTGTGTTCAGCTTCGGTATGTTCTTTGTAAGTACATTCCAATTGTATCACAAAAAAATAAAAAAGACAGCTTTTTGTTTGAGAAATTAATCGACAGTAAAACCTTCGGTTTCTGTTTACATTAAAATGCGTGGGTTAGCCCTGTTTTGGCCAGTCTTTCGTCTCTTTTCTGTACACGTTTTCCGGACCGGGACACTGAGTGACCGGATAAAGTATCCTTTTAACTACATTTTCTGAGTAACTTTTTACTTCCGTTATTAGAAGGTATTCCCATTATGAGAAATGATGTCGAACATCGTCTTTAAGTTGTTTTCTTCTTGGACGCACACATACGGTATGTTTTTAAACGCGTGTTTGATCGCACTCTTGCAGTTGACAAGTAGGCACCAGTTACCTTTAAGAGGGGAAAATGTGTGCAAGGGAACAGACGAAAGGCTGGCCACAACAGAGCTAAGCCACGCATTCTAATGTAAATATAAACCCAAAGTTTTACTATCGACTAATTTCTCATACAAAAAGTTGTTTTTTGTGATACACTTCGAATATACTAACAAAAAGAAAAACGTACCAAACTCGAACATACCGACTTTTTCCCAAATGAGTACATTTATAATGTCCCAATTTAAATTAAACCCTACTTTCTGTTAAAAAAAAAACGTTTTGAAACTATGAAAACAACCCTTACAAATTATGCACTTGTCATATATGCTTCAGATAAAAAAGTCCCATTTAGTCCCCTCTTTCCAATTGTAAAATTCAAATTAAAAATTGTTATAAACAAATTCTATTATTTACATAAGGAAGACACCGATCTATCTTATTAGCTTCGGACCTATGCGAAGTTAGCCTCCAGCCCCCCGTTAGATAGGGATTTACATGTATAGTAAATAATTTTTTTTAAGAAAACCCTTTAATCTATTTTGACGCTCTATGCATGATTCGAAAGCTTCATCCTTGGCGAATGTAATAGACGAAATGGCCGATTCGAGCTCCTTTACGAAATACCCAAAAAAAATCAAGAGTACTCACGTGCACGAAAACAATGTGAAAATAGCGTTCTTTATGTAGCGATAGATCGTAAACCACCCGACCGATTTCGAAGATCTATACACCAATCGATTCGTCAGATCATCCTCTATAAATTTGCGGAAATGGCCGATCTCAAATTTCGCGGATTAACCTTGTAGAAGCGCTTAAAGGACGCCGCGTTTGTCGAATTCTATAGACATCGCCTTGGCGCCTTAAAGCCTAGCCTCTCGTAAGATAGGGACTTACTATAATCCAAGCTCAATTTACACCATGGAGAGAAGGATGCAAGAGCGCGCTTTCCCCCGTAACTTTACCGAGTAGGCCCGAGTAGCGTACAGGGGAAGGGAGAACCGGAGTTTCAAGTGGTCCTCGCAAACGCAAAGGTATTCCGGGAAGAACGCCGTCGTAGACAGGCCCGCGACACCTCGCTGTTTTAACTTTTTCGGTCAGACTTTTGGCGCCCTTTTTCAGGTCTTACAGGAAAAGCGAGAAGTGTTAATTCACCAACCACAATCATTGGTTGTAGTTTTAATCATATTTGATTGACAAAACCCGGTGAAAATTGAAGAAATTAATTGGTCACCGGGACTGTGCGCTTTCCAGGTAAAGCACAAAATTAACGTCGGGTCTTTGTCACCCCGAACACCAGGGATATTTGAGAATACCTGCGTGTTTGTTGACTTTATATTTTATTAAAAGTATTATTATTAACGAAAATTACTCCAACAATAGAAATGTTGCAGGTGTTTTCCATCATCTCTTTTACTTTCTCCATCAAGACTTCTACTAATTAAACTCTTACACGTGTTGGCAATCTTCTTCTAATCCTATATCCAAACTGTTTTTGTTTTTTGTTTTGTTTTTGTTTTGTGTTACAACAAAATCAACAAACTTTGAAAGAAATTTATTTACTAATCGAGATATTTTTAAACTAATAGGTAGAATCGGTAAAATCAAATTACTAAAAAAAGAATTGCAAAGATAATATATTTTTATAAATATTAATGCTCAATTGTTGATTTGTGATTTATTGCTACTTACAGTTAAAAGTTAAATTCAAACTTTCGTATTTTCATTGTAGCAAATTCATAGTATTATTGTAGTCACACTACTCTACTACATTATGCAAAATCAGTTTACTATTTGATATAATAATTATTTAAAAACTGTTACTTAAAAATCCTAAAGTTATAGGTTAGCTTTTGATTGTTTAAATGTTAATATACTTCAAAATCATTGGAACTTTTCTAATTATTTAAATACACGATTTCTTTTCAGTGTGTGTTTCCATCGACCTTCTTTTTAAATAAAATCAATTAAGCAAATTTACAGATTATTCGTAAACATTATATATAATGAAGAAAATTAATAAATTTATAGCTATCTACCAGTATCTTGAAAATTAATTTCCTTATTTCATTACAATAATAAATGTTTGTCATAAAACTTATTACATGTTTATTTTTCCCATATTTAAATATCCCTTTCCTAATTGGACATTTATTTCATTATTCTAAAACTAGTTTACTTTTTGGCTTCCAATTTTCTAATTTTTAAATCAAAATTGATAAAGTTATAAATTGATTTAAAGATAAAGTTATTATGACATGACGACGTTGTTCATTTCTGATCCAATTAAACGATGAAAGTTCATCAAAACTTGATTTTTAAATAATAAATTTGTAACAATGAAAGCGAATTTGTGACGCCACATCCTAATATGTATAAAATATGATTCAAACTACAACCAATGATTGGGTGTGTGAATTAACACTTCTCGCTTTTCCTGTAAGACCTGAAAAAGGGCCAAAAGTTTGACAGAAAAAGTTAAAACAGCAAGGTGCCGCGGGCCCACAAAACAATATAAGCGCGGGCCTGTTTACGACGGCGTTCTTGCCGGAAGACCTTTGCGTATGCGAAGACCGCTTGAAACTCCGGTTCTCCCTTCCCCTGTACTCCACTCGGGCCTACTCGATAAAGTTACAGGGAGAAAGCGCGCTCTTGCATCCTTCTCTCCATGGTGTAAATTGAGCTTGGATTATAGTACATGTACAGTAAATAATTTTTTTTATGAAAACCTTTTAATCTACTTTAAGGCTCTATGCATGATTCGAAAGCTTCATTCTTGGCGAATATAATAGATGAAATGGCCGGTTCGAGCTCCTTTAAGAAATACCCAGAAAAAAATCAATAGTGTACACGTGAACGAATACAATACGAAAATACCCTTTTTTATGTAGCAGTAGATCTTAAACCGCTCGACCGATTTCGAAGATCTATACACCAATCGATTCGCCAGATCATCCTCTATAAATTTACGGAAATGGCCGATCTCAAATTTCGCGGATTAACCTTGTAGAAGCGCTTAAACGGCGCCGCGTTTGTCGAATTTTATAGACATCACCTTGGCGCCTGGATGTCCAGTCCCCAATTAGATAGGTATTTATATACAGGTGGTCCGTAACTAATGGAACACCGAGTAACAGTGCATTCCTCACGTCAAATAATTTGTATTAGACACATTTATCCTTATGGAATTATTAATAGTAATTTGGAATTATTTAATCCAGTTAATATTTGCGTAGAAATGGTTAGTGAATCTTTCTTAATTGTAAAATTTATAAATATCTAACTACTGGAAAAAAGAATAAGAGTTTTAAGATGGTTATTTGAAGTAGAAAGCGCACCCTGGAATCTTCATAAAAGTTGATATCAAATTAGTATTTCCTATCTTGAAATACGGCTTTCTACCAATTTTCGTCAAGATATTCTGAATGTAAGAGAAATTATTGAAGAAAAACGAAAATAGAATGTTAACTTTAATCGGTTCTATCTTTGTTATTATTAGTAATTCTACAAAGATAAATTTGGCTAACACAAATGTTTTGAGGTGAGGAATTCACTGTCCCTCTGTATCCCATTAGTTATGGACTACCCTGTATATATTAAACATGTTTTATGCAGAGAAGACAGTTTAACCAATTTTATCATTCTAAATGTCATTCGTAAGCTTGATCATTGGCGAATATGGTGGTCGAAATGGCCGACTCTAATTCTTTTAAGAATCAACTGACATAAAAATTAATAGTGTATAGGTACAAGAATACAATACGAAAATGGTCGTTGTTACCTATTATTATTATTATTCGCAAACCGTTTGGTATTATACCTATAAGTCCGTATCTAATTTGAGTCTGGCGTTAACGATGTCTATGGAATTCGCCGAACATAGCACTGTTTAAATGCTTCTACAAGGTTAAGTCACAAAATTTGAAATCGGCTGTTTCAGTGAGTTAATAGAGGATAATCTAACGAGTCGATTGGTACGTAGATCTTCGAAATCGGTCGAGCGGTTTACGGCCTATAATAACCTAAATATGTAAAATTTTGCATTATTTTCACGTGTACCTGCAGGCTATTTAAGCTATTTTCGACGTTTTCCGAAGGAACTTGGAATCGGCCATTTCGCCTATTGAATTCGCCAAGGATCAAGCTTTCTAATGATGCATACATCATTAAAATACGTTAAACAGTTTTCTTTAAAAGAATTATTTACCACACATGTAAATCCCAATCTCACGAGAGGCTAGGCTTTAAGGCGCCAAGGTGATGTCTATAGAATTCGACAAACGCGGCGTCCTTTAAGCGCTTCTACAAGGTTAATCCGCGAAATTTGAGATCGGCCATTTCCGCAAATTTATAGAGGATGATCTAACGAATCGATTGGTGTATAGATCTTTAAAATCGGTTGAGCGGTTTACGATCTATCGCTACATAAAAAAGGCTATTTTCATATTGTTTTCGTGCACGTGCGTACTATTGAATTTTTTTGGGTATTTCTTAAAGGAGCTCGAATCGGCCATTGAGTCTATTACATTCGCCAAGGATGAAGCTTTCGAATCATGCATAGAGCGTTAAAATAGATTAAGGGTTTCTTTAAAAAAATATTTACTATACATGTAAATCCCTATCTAACGGGGGGCTGGAAGCTAACTTCGCATAGGTTAGCTTCGGGCTAGATATCTACAACATTAATAACTTGTCCTCTTTCATTTTTGGTGAAAATATCGATGTAGCGTAATCTGTCAAATGTCGGCCCCCAAAAAAACTTCCTAACGTCGACCTTTTCATAAATATCCATATAGAAAAACTCAAAGGCCGACCTTAGAGGCATGGCCGAGACTTAATAAGTTTACCCTATGTGATCAACTTCTCGTATACATTTATCCACTGTTTTAAACTGCGTATTCGACCTTGAAACTAAATTCTCAATCATACTACACTGGTAGGTGTAGTAGAACTCCACTAATTTGCCACCTTTGGGACTGGGGGTATAGTCGGACTAAAAAAAAAGGTTGGATTATCCGAGGTACAGAAAATTACGGATTTTGAGTAAAATAAACAACTTTAGAAGCCAATACAAATTTCTTCAGAAGAAGTTTTTAGTGCTTGTCCGTCCTAAGGCTGTGATTGACTGGGGTGACGGGTGAACCTGGATCGGATTAGCGAGAGTTTACTGCATATCAACGCAAAATGACCAATATAAAGATAAAACGTTCATATTTTATTGTAAAGGGAAGGTTCAATGGTAACTCGTAGGAAGTACGCGGGGCAGTAAGAACAAAAATATTCATCCGGACCTGTATATTAGCAAATTAAGAATTATTCATGTATTATTAAAGATAGCGAATAATTTTATTTGAAAAACATTAATATTTATTTGTTCGCCACACTGCAAGTTATAGAATTCCATAGAATTTCATAAAATGCAGGAGAAATACCGCGTTTTTCGCCAAATGTAAAATGTTTTTATCATGTGTAGGGTACAATAACTAGAAGAATATATGCGTCAAATTTCATTTCTTTATTTTCCTAAATAATTTTACTTTTTCTTAATTACTGTGGCATATGGTAAAGGATCGTTCTAAACGCACATTTTACAAAAAATTTCTGTCGAGTATTTAGTGGAGGTTTAACAAAAACTTCACCCTTGAATATTATACACTTTACTGCACTTTAATGTACACTTCCATTAAACAATTTAGTTTGAAACAATTGATCCGCGAACTTAAGATTATTAAAATTCTTTTGTTTGTCTACATGAATGCAGTAAGATAAAACATTCGACCCTTTTTTTACTCATCCTGATTATATTTCTTTTTAAATACCGTTAACGCCCATATCCCGTTTCATTTAAATGTTGATATTAATGTTTTTAATACTAATAAGTCATGTGCTTAATAAACTTGTAGTTGGGAGACCAACAAATGTAAATATAATTATTTCTCGCATACGTTAAGAGTTAGTTCTAATATCTAGAAAATTCAAATGTCAGCCATTGAAAATAGAGTAATCCCGATAAAACCACTTGTAGTTCGAGCTAGCTTCTAGTTATGATAAGTGATAAAACGCACCCTAGTTGTATACTGTTTACTATAGCAACAAATAAATAATTAACAATTCTTAATGTAATTTTGTATTAGTTGTATCATCATTTTTTAACAAATATGATTTGTTAAAAAATGGTGATTGATAAATAAATTGATAAATAATGACCCGCATTAGTGGTAATCGCTGGGGCCAGTCCAACTTGAGTGGTGTGTAGATAGGGCTTTAATTTTATAACTGTAATTAAGTTATTGCTTGGTACAATCAATATTTTTATTGTTTCCGTGATATACAGATGTCCGGAAATGTCGTGTTCAACAGAATACCACAGATACCTTGGTCAAAAATATGACGATTTCACCCAACTTATCTATATACAAAGCTGTTTACAAGGAGACATCGCAGTTGACTCTTCACCAATTTTGATGAATTCTTTTATGGTGAATCTATATTGAATATAAGTAAGTCACCCCGGAGCTTTTGATCGAATGACCCTTCTAAAACGAGTTATTAATTTTTGAAAGTTACTTTTTTGGGAGTTGTTGTTATAAGCTATAAAACGATGACGTGTGACATATCTGTCCGTAGTGCAGTGAATGAATGCCGCGCTCCTGTGCAGGAAGCCCAAGATCGGGATTCTGATGTTACAACTGTTTTTGCTTTAATTATTTATTGTAATACTCCTAATCTAGTGTTTCTACGTGTAGAAAAGCGATAGGAAGCTTTTCTACACGTGTTATCAGGTTTTATTAAAAGGAATTATTAAAAAATTCCAATTATATATCAATATAATTACGTATATATTGATATAAATAAAACAATAGATTAGGAGTGTTACAGTAAATAATTAAAATAAAAGAAAGTTGTAACATCAGAATCCCGATCCTGGGCGTCCTGCACAGGAGCGCGGCATTCATTCACTGCACTAAGGACAGATATGTCATACGTCATCGCTTTATAGCTTATAACAACAACTCCCAAAAAAGTAACTTTCAAAAATTAATAACTCCCTTTAGAAGGGCCATTCGATCAAAAGCTCCGGGGGAACTTACTTATATTCAATATAGATTCACCATAAAAACATTCATCAAAATTGGTGAAGAGTCAACTGCGATGTCTCCTTGTTAGTTTAGCCGCTAGAGAACTTTAAAAATCATATTTTTCGTGAGTTTTTCTTAAATTACTTGAAAAATCTTTATTAGATTTTATTCATTCTTTGACCATGTCTTTACATCAACAGGCTGCAGCTATCTGTGGAAAAAATTCGAATTTCGTAACATACAGGGCGTTTAGAAACACTATTTAGAAAATATTTTTTATGGCTCAACCGTTTGTCCAACTGAAATTTTGTAAGAGAGGAAATAGTTTCTAAATTAATGTAGCTATTCAGGAAAAAATCGACAGAAAATTATACAGACTGGTTAAAAAGATTTGGATAGATAACTTGTGGCAAGAGTATTTCTAAACACAATGTACGTTTCGAAATTCGAATTTGTTCCTCAGAAAGCTGTAGCCTGCTGATATAAAGACATGGTCAAAAGATGAATAAAATCTAGAAAAGATTTTTCGAGTAATTTAAGAAAAGCTCACGAAAAATATTGTTTTTGAAGTCTTCTAGCGGCTGAACTAATGGCGTATTCGATTGGCAGAACTAGATAGTGTGCACTGGTGCGCACTCGTTGAGTGCAAAATGTGACATATGTCACACTAGCTTTGTGCAAAAAAGGGCAAATTCAACAGATCGCGATGAAATCAAACGTAATCATAACATCACTTGTAAGTGTTCAAGGCTTGATGATGTTTAAGGCCGGTTTTAGTGCTCAACCGACGGTCGGTACCGACGTCGGTCGCGCGTAGCTTCGCAACGTATTTATATGTAGCTGTTCAGTGCTGCACTGATGAACCCTACGCGCGTACGGTACGCGGCGCGTATGACAACTGTCGGTCGAACGCGTCCGTATGTACGTCAGCCAACTGACAGACTGCTGTCAGTACGTGTACAGTCATCTTGAAATAATGAGCATAGACACAGAACGATTAATAACCGAAGTCCGGTTGCATCCGGAATTACTGGATTTTGTCTCATAATTTATATAAAGACCGTGATACACGGTTAAAGAATTACAGAACAATGAAATACCCAAGTATCGTACAATTTGTTAATGCGTCCATTTTTCGTGAGACTGTACAAACTGACGGTCAGCGCGTTTTGACAGATTTGTCAATCAGCTAAGCACTGAACAACACAAACCGACGGTCAGTACCGACCGTCGGTTGAGCACTAAAACCAGCCTAAAATGTTTTATAAACTACAATAATAAAATGTAATAGAACACAACGAAACAACCAATAGAACACGCTATTATGCACTGGTGCGCACCAGTGCAACCAATCGAATTCGCCATAAGCAACTTTGTATATAGATAAGTTGGGTTTAATCATCATATTTTTGACCAAGGTATCTGTGGTACTCCGTTGTACACGACATTTCCGGACAGACTGTATATTTATACAGGGTGTAATACATAGGCTGTCCGGAAATGTCATGTACAATGAAAAACCACAGATTCCTTGGCCAAAAATATGAAGATTTAATTCAACTTACCTATATACAAAGTCGCCTAGTTTAGCCGCTAGAAGACTTCAAAGATGACTTTCTTTTTCAATTTTTCTTAAATAAGTCGAAAAATCTTTGTTTGATTTTATTCTTTTTTTGACAATGCAAACGCATTAGTATAAACATACCAGTGGACTACAGCTTTCTGTGAAAGAAATTTCGAATTCGACATTTATAGGGTGTTTAAAAACACTGATGCTATAAGTTATCCACTCAAATCTTTTTAACACTGTATAATTTTATTTTTGTTCAATAGTTATTTCAATTTCGGAACTATTTTCTCTCTTTTAAAAAACCGGTTTGGTGGAAGGTTTAACCACAAAAATATATTTTCAAAATATTTACAAATTTGAATCACTAATCAAAAATTGACATTTGTGAAGTGGTTAATAAAGTTTTATAAAAAAAGAAATCAATAAGCAAAACAAGTAAACAAATAAATAAAAACAATAAATAACTAACTACCTAGACTACAATAAATGTTCAAAATGGACACCAATTTCTTGTATGCAGGCATTAACACTTCGTCGAAAGTTATACTGAATTTTTTGTACAATAGCTGGATTCCGAAGAATATTGGAAGTATTTACAATCCTTTCATTCAGATCTTCTTTGCTCTTAATTGGAGAGGAGGAAATTTTTGTTTTCAAGGCACCCCATAGAAAAAAGTCACAGGGTGTTAAATGAGGCGATCTTGGTGGCCATTGTACAGAGGCGTCATTTCCTCTTCCTATGCATCGATTTGAATAGACGGTGTTTAAATATTGTCGTACTGCCAACAAGAAATGTGGCGGAGGACCGCCGTGGATAAACCACATATCGTCGGTATAAGAGAAAGAGTGACCAAGTCCACAGTAGTACTTTTAAGTTATCAGCATTATAACTTTGAATTTTGATTATAAAATCAATTACTTCATGTGAGATTAGTTTATAACGATTTTTATAAACAATGTATAATGGCATTTTTGAGCTTGTTCATTTTTTCCATAAAAATAATATTGAATTTCAGATACATGAACGTTAAACCCTAAAAATCTAAAATTTTGGACTTGATCACATTCTCTTGTATACTGACGATATCTTGTTGTAGCAATAAAGGTAAATCCCCTAGCAAGGTGGGTAATGTTTCTCGCAAAAAAAGTTAAATAATTATTGCTATTTAAGTTGTCAGGTATAATAATTAGACCTATTAGAAAATTGTCAATGATTCCTGCCCACATATTTACTTTAAACTCGTGTTTATGATGAGTAATCTTTGTTGCAAGGGGATTTTCATCAGAGTAAACATGTTCATTATGAAGATTAGTTATACCAGATCTTGTGAATGTTTTTTCCACTAATTGATTTTGAATAAAACAACAAAATGTTAAACGGCATTCTGGATCAATAGGTAACAGATCTTGAACTTTTTGAATATGATATGGATATAACGTTGTTCTTTTAAAATGTCATGAACAAGAGATTTGGAAGCCGCCAACTCCAGTCCCACCCGTCTACAACTCACTTTTGGATCTTCTTCTATTGTATTTAAAATTTGCTCTTCGGTGTCTACAGTTCTTGTAGTACGCTTACGTGTACAATCAAAAGTTCGTTTCCTTAAACTACCAGTCTCACTTAGACGTCTGACGATACTTCCAAATGTTTGGTGATTTGGCACTGTGGGGTTGGGAAACCTTTCTCTGTAAACCCTAACACTTTCTCGACCATTGCTTTTACAATACCCACACACTAACAACATATATACTTGTTCGTCATAGGAAAAATTTATGATGAATAAATGTTAGAAGCTCTATGACACTTAAATAATAAACTGTTTTTGTTTTTAACACATTAAATGCGGGCGTCGTAGTACTACGATTTATCTCGACTGCGGCTTAAAGGCGGGAATTGTAGTAATACGATTTTACTTGACTGTGGCCGCCGCGCTACATAGCATACTTTCGTCGAGATCGTCCGCCGTTAATGTGTTAATATTAATCGTATCCAACTATTAAAACAAACTTTATTAGTTTTAACCTACATCGCTGATTCAAACTTGTAAATATTTTGTAAATATTTTTTGTGGCGAAACCGTTCACCAAACCAGTTTTTTTAAAGCGAGAAAATTATTCCGAAATTAAAGTAACTGTCCAACAAAAATAACATTATAATGATTATACAGAGCGTTAAAAAGATTTCAGTGGATAACTTATAGCACCAGTGTTTTTAAACACTTGTAAATATCGAACTTGAAATTTATTTCACAGAAAGCTGTAGTCCACTGGTATAAACGTATTGCCAAAAAATGAATAAAATTAAAGATTTTTCGAGTTATTTAAGAAAAATTGGAAAAAGGTAATCTTTGAAGTCTTCTAGCGTCTAAACTAATTGTAAGCGACTTTGTATATAGGTAAGATGAGTTAAATCATCATATTTTTGGCCAAGGAATCTGTGGTCTTTCGTTATACACGACATTTCCGGATACCTGTATATTTTAGCTTTGTCTTTATTCTTCCTAAATAATATTTCTGACTGAATAGTTACTGAAAAACTTAAAGTTAAAAAATATATAGCGTGTCCGGAAATGTCGTGTACAACGGAGTACCGCAGATATCTTGGTCAAAAATAAGATGATTTAACCCAACTTATCTATATATAAAGTTGCTTAGTTTAGCCACTAGAAGACTTTAAAAACAAAATTTTTCGTGAGTTTTTCTTAAATTACTTGAAAGATCTTTATTAGATTTTATTCATTTTTTGATCATGTCTTTATATCAGCAGGGTACAGCTTTCTGTGGAACAGATTCGAATTTCGAAAATTACAGGGTATTTAAAAACACTCTCCGACAAGTTATCCATCCAGATCTTTTTAACCAGCCTGTATAATTTTCTGTCAATTTTTTTCTGAATAGCTATATTAATTTAGAATCTATGTCTTCTCCTATAAAATTTCTGTTGGACAGCCGGCTTAGCCATAAAAAAATGTTTTCTAAATCCCTGCAAGCCCAAATCGATAAGTTAGGGTACGATTAACAAAGTTTAGAATAGCAATTTCTTTAATCGATATGAAGTTGTTTCTGTAAAACCAGATGCTACAGGTTTATAAGTACTTTATTGCTTAAAATATTCAAATTTTCGCCAGGATTTTTAACCATCATCAGGATTTAACCCTGATTGGCCAGCAAGATCACTAAACCTAAGACTTTGTTTATGGGGCGTCATCAAGCAAAAATGCCACAAAAAAGGCAAATTGTGAAAATTTTGCACTCTGTATTATTTTTAGCCCTGATGATGGTCATAAGTCTTGCCGAAAATTTGAATATTCTAAGCAATAAAGTATTTTTAAACTTGAAAATTTCGGTTTTTTTTAAAGAACCTCACACCGCTTAAAGAAATTGCTACTTTGAACATTGCTAATGGTACCTTAGTTTATCAATTTGGGCTTGTAGGGATTTAGAAAATATTTTTTTGTGGCTAAACTGTTTGTCCAACTGAAATTTCATAAGAGAGAAAATAGTTTCTAAATTAATATAGCTATTCAGAAAAAAATTGACAGAAAATTATATAGGCTGGTTAAAAAAATCTGGATGGATAACTTGTCGCGAGAGTGTTTCTAAACACCCTGTATGATCCGAAATTCGAATTTGTTCTACAGAAAGCTGTAGCCTGCTAATATAAAGACATGGTCAAAAAATGAATAAAATCTATTGGAGATTTTTCGAGTAATTTAAGAGAAACTAATGAAAAATATGATTTTTAAAGTCCTCTAGCGGCTAAACTAAGCAACTCTGTATATAGATAAGTTGGGTTAAATCATCATACTTTTGACCAAGGTATCTGTGGTATTCTGTTGTACACGACATTTCCGGATACCCTGTATATTTTATTGGTTGTCAAATTTGCACCCTTCGTTGCCATGCAACCAGTTTTCTCAAGTTAATCGGCAAAATCTGAGGCTCTCGGGGTTGAACCTATGATTAAACTTGACCAACTAAACTAGAAACTGTTAATAAATAACTTTTAAAATGAAAATATAATTTTTTGATTACTATTCATTAACATAACCATATTGCTTACTATTTTTTATAAATTGTAGAAATTTGATAGCAGAGCATTAAAAAAATCATTAAACGTAATTGAAACCATTTTAAACGATACCAAGAAAAATCCTTTAGAAGAAGAAATGATGAATAGTTTAGAAATATTAAAAAACAGCGATGATTTTATGATGTATTTAGAGACGATCAGACTGGAACGTTATAACGAAGAAGAAGAAGAAAACGAATTTAATGATTATTCTACTCTAACGGACTTTAAATCCGATTTTACGCTTTTAACAAACGAAGTAGTTAAAACTACGTTTCAAATGAATCGATGTAAAAAGGATACGATTTTTTTCGCTTGCGAATTAAAAGAAAACTTAGTAAAATTAACACATGAACATGTAATTTTACCAAATACCCCGTGTGGATCTTATTCTATGCTAAGCGTTGGATTGTTTTTGGATAATCGAAGCTTTAAAGATGATTTAACCATTGGACACTTTGAAATTTTTAGTAATAATGACATTATTCAAACCGAACCTAGATGCGGAGAAATTAAGTCAAATGAAGTGAGATTAAAGTTTTTTAAAAATAAATAAGTAACTGTTATTTGTATTTTTTTTTTTTCTAGAATAAAACATTATATTTGATTGCACGACCGGAAATACCACAAAATATAGTTGAGAAAAAAGCTAGAGAACTCAAAATAGAAGGTATAAGGGCAAAAAAGACTCAAGACTTGATCGAAAAACGTAAAAAGGAATTAGAACTAAAGGAGGATAATAAAAAAAGAGGTTCTAAGTTTTCAAAAAAGTCGGATAAATCTTCAAAGAAGTCGAAGAAATCTTCGGAAAAGTTAAGTAAATCTTCAAAGAAAGATAAGAAAGGTGGAAACAAAAAAGATAAAAAGTCCAAAAGTAAAGTAAATATCGAAAACGACCTTAAACCGGAAGTAGAAATCGAAGCACCACTTCCGGAAGTTATTGTAAGAGATAGCGAAGTAATTTTAACTCCGTATGATTTTTATTCGACTGAAATGATTTTATGGAGGGAATTTAAACCTTACGTGGTCGAAACTGTTTTTACAATTAAAATTTTTTATCCGTAAGTATTTTTACAATTTAAAGAAAAATGCCATTGCCTTTTTTGTCTTTTAAGGAATTCTTCGAATATTGACGAATTATTCCTTAAAGCAACCTGTAAAGTTATCATGCCAGATTTTGCACATAATTTAAACACTCAGCATATCGATTTTGGACCTGTCGTTATTGGAGATTCCAGAAAAATCATTTTGGGATTGAGTAATATTCAAGGTAATTATTTTTTTGAGATTAAACTGATCTGCCAAAAAAAGCTTTAATATCTTTAACAAGTTTTTATTGCTAAAATTAATCAGGATAAATTTGACTTTGAAGTTTAAAATATGTCAAGTTTCATTTGGAGTAAAAATCCTTTCTTAGACAATGGTAAAATTCCAAGCAAGATACTAAATTTTCTTAAATAAACATTAAAATTGTTATTTTTTTATTTTCTTTTCCTTGTGCTCTACTTTAGACCCTTCTATTCCCATTGTTTAACCTTTTGACGATTTGATTTTACATTTCTTATCCATCCTACTTTTAATTTTATGTAAGACTACTAACAACAGTTTTGTAAATACGTCTTGCTAGTAAGACTACTAATAACTCTTGTAAAACTTTCTTCTGGTGGGGAAATTCTGCACATAACCAAGCCAGTTTTTTTTATTCGAATCAATTTCCACACAACTTCCTCTAATTATCCCAAATAATCTTTTATCCTAAGAATTTCTTTTCGTAATAAAGTTTTTTATTGACTGATTTTCATCGCTAGTCAATTCCAAAGACGTTTCTGGTAATGTATCTGTACATTTCTTCGTTTTTTCAGAGTTTTTACCTTTAAAATTGATTCTTAGGCAGATTCTTTAAAACTACAGTCCCAAATCAGTTTTCCTTACTTTTTATTATTCGTCATACATCATGAAATTCAAAAAGATACATTTAAAAATCCTGAAGTCAACGTTTTCGTAATGTCAAATATATATACGATATAGCCTGCGGTTTTGGTGCCAAATAATGCTCCATTCCACGATTCAACTGAGGTCGTCATAGAAGTAGTATGGACAGATTTTAAAGCTGGAGATAAAAGTGGCCTGGCTGGTGATATTCAGACAATTTTGTTTCAGTGAGGAAAACAGAGTGATATCTATCGCTACATATACGAAATTTACAGTGCGTATGCACAGGTACCTTAACCCGAACTGGAGCTGCACCGTGATGAGAAATACGAAAGGATACTCGACAATGTTACGGAAAACATGCATATATTTTCATCTTTCTTTTCATGGTGTAACTTCATTTCGGTTATAGTACATTCCACTGCCCCTTTATATTTTTTTATAATAAATTCTGCTGATTATTTTTATGGGTAAATAAAAAACTAGTTCACTAATACTAAGTAACTACAAAAACTTTCGTATTTTTAGTCCCAATTTGAATTTGATTCTTCCCAATTTAAAATTGATTAGTCTCAACTTGACATTGATTAGTCCCAATTGGAACTTGAAAAGATATAGTGGCTACTACTCTCTTTTCGCGGAAAGATGTCTCATGCGTCATTAGTTGTCGTCATTTTCTCGACATATGTCAAATATTTTTTTCTTTATTTAATCATATATGTCAGATAGAGACGAAAACCGAAAATAGTAGTCTAGGATAATATAATTAATTAATGACGCATGAGACATCTTTCCGCGAAAAGAGTATAGCTAAAAGCATGCTAAAATCATATTAGAGAAATTTTTACCAAATTTTTAAATTTATTTTTATAGATAGATTCATCAAGCCAAACATAGAAAAACTAGGAACTTCCGAAATTTTTACCTGTCCAAGCGTTGTACAACTTCCACTTCCGCCAGAACACATTTTAACTCTTCCCGTGACCTATAGGCCCAAAGAAGCAACAACCGTAAGTCATAATATATTCATTTGTTTATATTTATTACTTTTAACCGGTTAATTTTCGTGTTGACGTTTATTATTTAAAAGTAAGTATAAAATGACGGCAGATATTATGGTTTTCTGCTCATATTTTTAAATACACAAGAAGGTCGTTTATCGTTCGTTTTACATTGCAATACAACGTCAACGTTTTATCTTTCTAATCCTGGTTTTAATTCCTGTCTGATTCCTTTTCGAGCTGTCTGCTTGGCGTCGTTGAAAAGATATGAACTTGATGGACGCTTTTTGCTCCGAAATAATAAAGTTTAAATATTCATAATTTCTATTCAAAAAGAAATTAATTTATAGACAAGGCTATAAAAAAGGTTTTAAGTAATGGCGATTTAACCAATTCATCATCTTTTGATATCACTACTACTTAACCTTGCGAAACACGTGCCAAGTCCCAAAGATCAAGCCTTGCCCAACAAGAAAATTAAAAAAAATACATTAAAATGAATTGTTGTCACTAAATATTGTTTTTGAGCCCAACAGATTCAACGCGGGTTATCATTTTCGGATTTAAGGCGTGATTTTTGGATAAATTAACCTATGCGAAGTTAGTCTCCAGCCCCATCCAGTTAGATAGGGATGTACAAAATAATTTTCATTTGAAACCTTCATCCTTGGCAAATGTAAAGACGAAATGGCCGATTCGAGCTCCTTTAAGAACTATCCAAAAAATTCAATAGTACACACGTGCACGAAAACAGTGCGAAAATAGCCTTTTTTAAGTAGATGTTGCTCGTAAACCGCTCGACTGATTTCGAAGATCTATACACCAATCGATTCGTCAGATCATCCCCTATAAACTTGCGTAAAAGGCCGATCTCAAATTTCGTGGATTTTAGTCACATTATAATTAAGACTTGAGTTACTTTTGTTTTGTGAGAACAAAATTTGTGCAATCTCCCTAATAACGACATAAAAGGGAATTATCGCGATCTAAAGGATGTTTCGTAGTTATTGCACTCAGGTTGCAGGGAACGCTAAATGGAGTAATGTTTTATAATACAACAGTGGTCATAATTTAGGACGCTGTTGTTAGATGCTGCTAAAATAGCGGCGGTAACAGCAGTTTTTTGGTTAGTGTACTTTGGTAATGGAACCAAATGGTGACTTCAGACCATTTGTTGTTTATGATAATACGATAATAGAATATGTTAAGGACACTCGTAGATCTGACGGGTAACCAACAAGATAACAATCAGACCATAACAGTTTGCATAGTAACATAGTTTACATCAGCAGTACGTAAACTGTAGTGTATTAAAATTAAATTGATCCCAACTGTCTTATTACTTAGTTTTTATCATTTTTATATAATAAATAGTTGTGCCATTTCACCCCGTTTTGGGATTTGCAATAGTTTTGAAACGCTGTGGTAAATGCTATTATTTTACTTATTCTTAGCTATTTAGTTGGAAATATTGATACTCCTATGAATAGCAATTAACAGATTATCACAAAAGTTGCCGTTTTACATTAACTGTATGTGCTGAACGCGTACAATGTGTTGGCATTTTGATAACCGGTATAATGTCATGGTATTAAATAACAGCGAATAAGAATTACCAAGTATCCACCGAACAATACGCCACCAGGTTATCAAAATGGAATGTTTATTATCTACTGCACATAAATTCAGATGGTTTTAGCTTTTGATGAATGCCGTGAAAACTTGGCTGCTGAAGTTCATTGAATCTATGTTCAAAGATTTTCTGAAGAAAGAACGCCTTCTTCTCTTGAGCGAAAACTTTTGTTGTGGTATTAGCATGACGGATGTAAAGCTCATTATACCTTAAAGATATGACATGTTTTGGATGGAATATTTCCTGGTAGATGGATTATCTCAAAGAAAAAGTGTACAATCAGGTGCCAGCTACTCTAGATGATATGAAAGTCGCATCAGAGCAGCTTGCGGAACAATTACTGAGCAAATACTCGTAAATGGAATGAAAGTGTTTTATTTGGAATTTCAAAAACTCGGAGAGAATGGTTAATCAACAAAATTTCAAATTAATTTTAAACAAAATTCCAAATGGTTTTTAAAGTGAACAGCTACAATTTATTTGTATTTTTTACAATAAATCAAGTCGTTCTTTTTTTTAAATTATTTGTGACTTTCTTTCAATTTTGGTTAATATCTCCAAAAGAAAGTTACTTAAACCATTTTTGATTCAAGCTTTATTTTAAGAAACAGTTCCATGTCTTCATCACCACGAGTTCAGTTAATTTGAAATGATTAGCATTTGTTTACAAACACTTTGAATACATCTCACCACTTTGTTTTTAGAGATAGAGAAAGAAGTAAAAAAAATGAATAGAACTTACCGGAGTGTTTTTTGTAGACATTCTAAAATGTAATGTGTATGTAGGGTGACTTTTTTGACTCAGGTTGTATATTTTTGTTATCTTAACCCTCTATGAGCCGAATTTTTGTTTTAAATATAAAAAAAGTTATAGTTTGCACATTTACTTTGTTATATCAGGTTGGTAAGTCTGGCAACGGGAATAAATATTGATGTTTATTGTATGGTAACGTTATAGAATTAAGATTTATGGGCAATCACATGTAAAACTATAATTATTTGGTAAAATGTCAATAAATTAAAATGTGACCTGAAAATTACACGGTCCAATAGAGGGTTACCATAGCTACAAATAATTGCTAAGGTTTCCTCTTAGTCACTTTTGTTACAATTTTTTACTACAAGCTTCTACAATAAGTAGTTTCTGAAATACAGTATTTTGCACGCATATTTTCCCACCTGTACACACGCTGATAGTCTGCCGGATACCGGAGTCAACTCCAGTCATACACGTCAAATAATGCAGTCAATTAAGTGAGAAACCGACAAATTAGTTGACAAGTGCCATTCTAATTTACATCCGACCTTCGATAAATATGATTGTTTCTTAAAAGATTTATGGTATAATTTGTACATTTTTAGATGTTATTTATAGGAGATATTTTTTTATTTAATATTTTAGTAAAATTAACAACACTGACCCGTCTTTTATATCGTCAGTATCTGATTCCGGGATGTTAGAATCTTCATAACAGATAGCTAAATTATTTAACATGATTTTCAAAGACGGTTTGACAAGAAAACCACTTCCTCCCAACTCGTCCGATTTTTATGCTCGTCCCGTGGAGTTGTCCCGAAAATCAGCAATAAGGTGCTATTTCTTTCTAAACCGAATTAATATTCACCTCCAAACATTCCCGATCTTTCGGAGCGTATCTGTTTGGAGCTATTTTCCAGTTTGCATTCAATCCTTTAAATCAATTCACGGATCAGTTCCTTTCGAGGGCTGTAAGAGAAAAAGTTTTCTTTTCGAGATGTTTGGAAAATTCCGGAAAGTTCCGGACGGAGGAATGTTATTGGGTAATTGAAAGTGACAGTGGTTGTTTTCCTAAGTTGCAATCTTTTAAAACCGAATTACTTTTTTTCTTGTAGAATTCTTCCGGAATTTCGTATGAACCAGGTCCTCCAATTGAATTCAAAGAAGTTTACGGTATTATAAAATGTTTGCGTCTCTAAAACAAAGATTCTTCTAATTGTATCATGTTATCCAATCCAAAAGAAATTTTAATAGAATTAAGGCCGGTTTATTCACCTTTGGATAAATTAATCTACCCCATATTTTCCATAGTTACTGTAATTTCACTTGCTATGATTGTCTAGTTAGCCTGTATCCATGATAGATATCGGATAGATTAATTTACCCAAAGGTGAATAAACTGGGCCTTATTATCGTTAACTATCGGATTTTCGGCGAAAGATGTCTCATGCGTCATTAGTTGTCGCCGTTTTCTCGACATATGTCAAATAATTTTTTTATTTAATTGTACGTGTCAGAGAGAGACGAAAACCGAAAATAGTAGTCTGGGATAACATAATCAATTACGCATGAGACATCTTTCGCCGAAAATAGTATAATCAACTAATTAAGTAAACTTATAATAAATTTATAAAAAATGTTTTTCTTTTAATTTTTACACACTTTATTATTAATGTTTAAAAAAGACTTTAGCGGTTCGCTTAAGCAACGATACAACACAAATTCTTCGTTTAAATAGTACATAAAAGAGGTCTGTGTTTATTACAAAAGATTTGAATTTAAATTGTTTTCCTAAATTTCTACACTTTATCCAACCATAATGTTCGTTGTTAACATGACGAACTTTAAAAGATCCGATAGATTTTATTTACCGGAAATAAAAAAAATATTTATTAATGAACAATAGATTAGAATTTTTTCTTTTAAACAGTAGATAAAATCAATACGTTTTATTATAAAATTATTAACCTTAAATTGTTTTATAAATCTTTACGTTTCAACTTAACATAAGTTAGTAAAATAAATTATTGGAAGTCTTCTTACACACTTTATTTATGTGAATTAAAAGAAAGATGCTTTTTAACACATTACGGACGGGTCACGAGAATTCTCCTTTTTAGCAAACTGAACGTTGCTATGCGAGAGGCTTCGTTACCATCGTAACGTAATTAAAATATATGCGGCTCCTTGTTTAGTTGAAGACTGAATAAAGAAATATGAAAACGAGATATCTCGTGACCCGTCCGCAATGTGTTAATAAACGATAGATTAAAATCTCATATTTTATGTTATAAAATCTATATATTTCATTATAAAACCTTTGGGACTGTATTAGATTTTTAAACCTCCACATCTCTATATAATCTCAATGTAAGTTATAAAACTTGAGTCAGTTTTAAAAGATTTTTTAATCAACGTTGAATCAAAGTCTATTCTTTTCAGTAATCTGTAAAACCTATACGTTTTCTTATCAAATTTTAATATTTATAAAATTTAGTTTAACCCCTTAAGGACCGATTTTTTTTTCAAAAAATGCACCAGAAAAATCAGTTTTTTAAATAATTAAAACTAACTTTTTGACATATTAGGAACCAGTTACAAGAGTACTTTTACAAGTTACTTCGGGCAAATACGTACCATAAGTATCATATACATAGCATAAATATGTAAAATATTACAGCGCACTATTCAGCGATTCGTGAGTAAATCGCGATTTGTACAGGAACGTACAAATGTGCCTGGCCGAGTTATCTCGGGTATGGTCTTTTTAGACCGTACACTCTATCCCGAGATATCTCGGGCCTGGTCCTTAAGGGGTTAAATAATAAGTTTTTAAAGTACTCAATTCATATGTATAATTTTACACTATAGGTTAAAATGTTAACATTTTTTTTTAATAATCCACAAAAACATATTATTTAACTTGTTTCTGATTCTGTATATAAGTAAATGTGTTTCTGTGGAAAATAATCGCAAAGAGCAAGTTTTTGCTTGTGTGCCGTCAAAGATCAAAATCGGATCTAAATCCGGATAGCATCTGAAGGAATGTCTTGCTTTTGAATCATGGTAGAGATTCTATTAAAAACTTGAGAACGGTTTGTTTTATAATTTGGAACCGTTTTGAACGTACGATAAATGTTTTCTTGTAAATTCGATTTCGTTGTGGTATGCAACGACGTAGATTTTTCATTCTTTGTTCATCCCATGCAGCTAACATTGTATGCTATTAATCTTTTTTCTAGTCAATAGAATTTTTTGAAGTCAACTCAAATAATACTCGCTGTCCTTTTATAATAAGTGGCGAAGGAATAGAACCTGAATTAACCATTAAACCGGATTTTTTGGTATGCAGATTAGAAGCTAATGGTGAACATGAAGATTTTACGATTGAAGTAAGTCAATTTTCTAAAATATGATACATTGAAAATTAATGGTTGTCAGATTCGATATTAATTGAGGAGCTTGCCTGCAAAACCGGATAAATCCATATTTTGACGAAATTGAGTTATACATGTTAACTATATGATTTTCATCCATTTTAATCATTTTTACAAGTTTTTGTAGGTAAAACTTAAAAAAGGCATGTCTAAATTGTATTTAAAGTTGACGAATGCGAGCAAAAGAGGACAAAATTTTATACGTTTTCTGTGTATCCTGAAAAATTTTACAAAATGGATATATCAGCTTTTGCACGCAAGCTCCTCAATTATTCAATCTTAAAAAATTGCTCCAATTTTACTTTTAAAAATAAAATGTTAGCTGTTCAAATTTAGTTTAATTCTGACATTCTAATGTACCATTGGTGCTCGTAAAATGGGCGCATTTAGTGCATACAGCTGATGTAAAAAAGCAGCATTTGTGGTGACATTGATGATAAGTAGCAGGTTTCTGGTCGCTGAACGGTAATTCTATCCATCATGTTTTTGACATATTTAAACACGGCATCTCTTGCTTCGCTTAACACTTTGCTGATCGATGACGAGTTAACTCGCCTTTTCATACCCAAACGTTGCTGACTGGTGACGAGTTAACTCGTCAATTACAAAATAATATCCGGTGACATGACATGGTTTCTGTGTAAATCCTAGTCCACTAACAACAGTTAAATTGTTAGTTTTTAAATGGTTGATAGTATTCGTGGTGTAATCTTGCAAAAGTTTAGTATTATGTTGGACTAGAAAGTGTATAGAACTTATGTATAAACATCTCATATTATCCTCGCTTCATCCCAATGTAACCCCACCTTCATTTAAAGGTCAAACTAAAGTGCTGTTCAAAATTAACAGCGCTAAATTTTTATGGGAAACCAGCGATACCGTTCAGAAGTATGATGTCATCCACAATCAGCTACCCAACTGTTGTGTGCGCTGAACGCGTCCAATGTTGGCAAGTAAAAAAATTTTTTAGTGTGTCGCATTTTGGATTTGTCAGTCTTTTGATTTGTTAAAATTTCAAAATTAATAAAACAATACCTATAACTTGACATTATAACCTTCCTTCTAAAAGCCTGATTTGATCGATATAAATTCCGTTATTTTTGATATTATTACTTGAGATTATCCTAACATTTTTTGGACACCGATGGTACCTAACAGTTATTTTATTTTTTTTTTTTTTAATTTTAAAAGATTCTTAATTCGTCGTCGGCTCCTGTAACTTTAACGTTTGAAGAATTATTTGAGCTTCGAGGTGAAATTAAAGAAGCGCCGAAGGAGGAAGAACCGAAAAAGGAAGTGGAAAAAACTAATAAAAAGGATAAAAAAGACAAGAAAGGTAAAAATAAGAAAAGTGAATCAAGCAAAAAATCTAAAAAGTCTAAAGACAAGAAGTCTGACAAAAAATCAAAAAAGGGTAAAGAAAAATTGCCAAAAACATCTATGGAATTAACGAACGACGAAAAATATTCCATAGAAAATTATTTCATCAAAAGAAATTCTTGGGATAAAAGATTATTTGAAATAATGGGAGGAAATCGTGTGGAAATTGGTATGAATTCGCGAAAAATCGTTCTGGTTAGGTTCGGAATTTCCCCGCCGGAAGAAAATCAAGATTCACCCGGAATTAAAAATAAAAAAGATAGAAAAGGTAAAGATAAATCGTCTAAAGGGTCGAAAAAGGATAAAAAATCTGGAAAAGGATCAAAAAAAGGAAAAGACAAAGGAAAGAAAAAAGGAAAAATTAACGATTCTAATGTTTATTTGGGAAAATTTAATATCTTGATTGGAAATTCAACATTTTTTAAAGATTTTATTTTCTTTGGGAAGTTTGTTTAAAAGAATACGAAGTTACACCAATATGAAATTACAAAAAAAATGTTTGTAGGTAAGATTCAAATAATTTTTGACATTGTATCAGGTGTTCCTATAATTCGTCCTCAAGTGATCTGTGAGCCCTATTAGCATCTTTGTCGCGTTCGTTTCCTACGTATCTCTTCATTATTGTCTAATAAAAACTCAAGACATGCTTGAGCACGAATTTAAATGAACACCCGATATTACCTGCATTAGAAAAGAACTAAGCCAATTTGTTTATAGATATTAAGAAACGGTTTTTATATGAAACTTAAAAGATTATTTTTTTGGTTATAAAAATTAAATTTATGTTCACTAATTTTTTAATTAACTTAAGAAGGTCTCAAGAACTCTATTTATAAAACCAAGCAACAACTTTTGTATTAAATTGAATTTAAAAGATTAAATTAAATTAAAGAAGTCAAATTTGTTTTACAGGGTGACAACTGGGAACCGGACGATTTCAAAATTAACGATATATAAAATGTTTACAACATAACAAGGTTTTATTAACACAAGAAGGAACTATAACTATACCATTTACGGTGCGAAAGCGTCATACAGATGATAACCGCAGCGTTGGAGAGTTTAGATTTTTTGGGAAATGCTTAATTCAGTTTGAGATTTAAATTTGTAACTTTTTTATTCACCGTAAATTAAAATGCACGTTAGCGGCTATAACTCGACTGACTCCACAAAACAATATGAAAAAACAATATGGCACATTAAACTCAGTAAATGTAAAAAAAATTAAATAGAGCAAGCTTCATTCTAATATCAATAAGACCTTTCTAGCTAGCACATTCTTTAGGTAATATTAATTTAAAAATTGGCCTTTTCCCGATAGGTATCCCGCAGTTGCTACAGACAAAATTAAAATATTTCTCACATTTGATAAGCTTTTGCAACATTGTTAGACTATAAAATGTTTCCGATTCTAAATAAATGTCGAGAAAAGTCTAAGTCCCAAATTTACAAAAATCGTGTTAGATATGAATAAAGAATATTCATTGATAGAACTAGCACTGTCAATAGTTGCAAGTTGGTGTAAAAACTTGAACACGTTTTCTTTATCGTTATTTTCTTTGGCAACGGAGAATTTTTATATGAAATTCAGTGGTCAAATAGATTAAGTTCAAAGTAACAATGTCTACAGTGTATTCCGAACAAAGTAGTGCAAGTCCTAAGTGTAAGTTCAACATTTTTATTGTTAATTCATTATATCACAAAAAGGTGAACTATAATAAGGAAAATTTGCGCTATAATAACGTAATCCATATTATGTCTTGCAATATTATTGCAGCTGGTTCAGACTTGGAAAATGTAGTAACTGAACCTGAAAGCAGTGCGATCGTTCATGGTAGGAATCGAAAAAAGAAATGTCAGAATGTGGAAAAGAGTACTCAATGCTGCTAAAAGAACTGCTTGGGAGGCGTACATAAATAGAAGTGGGAAAAATATTCCGGAAAAAGATTTAAAGACCTTAACTTAACGTAATTGCAGAAGAAATTGTTTTACCAAAGTTTCCACTAAGGAAGGCTGTTTATATATAAAAATGTTTACAATTTAAAGAATAATATGCAACAGAATGTGTACCTAAGAGGTTTAACACACAGATCAATTGTAAAGAGACATCGTCGATGCCGAACTTCATGAAATTAATTTAAGGAAGACTTTTCAACTTAGCAAATATTTATCAAAACCACTTGTATGAAGAACCAAATCTGGTAAAAGATATTAAAAGAAAACACATATACTATTTTCGGCGAAAGATGTCTCATGCGTCATTAGTTGTCGCCGTTTTCTCGACATATGTCAAATATTTTTTTTTTATTTAATTGTACGTGTCAGAGAGAGACGAAAACCGAAAATAGTAGTCTAGGATAACATAATTAATCAATGACCCATGAGACATCTTTCGCCGAAAATAGTATATTTGACTTGTTGAAATACATAACCCCAACGTGGCATCCTTATTATAAAAAGTTATCAACCGCTACTGGTACTACATTGACTAAAAAGTTCAGTAGGCAAAAAGACCAAGTCCCAAATTTATATAAAAAAGTTAATTAAAGAAAAATATTTAGCATTTTATGTTTCTGATTAGCTTGTTATTTCATTCTTATAGTTCCTTTCTTTTTTTCAATGAATAAAAAACTTTTTTAGTAATTTAATGTGGACATTTATTTTTTTAAGTTAATTTACAATAAAGCACTAAATTTCTCGATTTGTAGTTTTTAGGACTTAGACTGTTTGGCTTCTGAGCCCTCCATACGTATATTATCAAAAAATGTTCAGTGTTGGTAAAAATGTTTGATAGCTGTTACTCAAAAATCGATTAATTTTAGAAAGTTTCGAAAATGTACTTTCGAGGATTTAAAAATAATTTTTATTCTAAATGAAATAAGAATATTTTTCTTGTTTGTTTAATAAAAAATTTTTACAAAATATCCATTGTATAAATTTAACAAACAATTCAATACTACAAAAAGTACTTAATGATGCAATGTGTTGAAAACTGATTCCTTTTCTTAGCTTCGCTTGCACTGTATAATTTTTCATGAACATCCAAAATGAATCATTTAAAGTGAAGTCATCCGGACTACTGTGAGGTGTTCATCATTATTTACATATCTCCATCCAATTTTAAGCAGTCATCTATTGTAAGAACTGGCATTGACAACTTACGTCGTCAAAATATCTGGTCCGAGAAGAAGAATAAGAGAATATAATTTTAAGATATTGAGTTAATTTCACGCGCTCTGTTAAAAAACCTGAACTCTATTTTATCATTAAGATGTATTAAAAGACCTTGAGTAAATTTATGGAATAAACAATGTGCAGGGTGTTCTGAATTCGATGTCATCATAGGCTACCACCGAAACTGAAAGATATAAAAAAAAGTAGCTTACATGTTATGATCTCGATTTATAAGAAATTACGAATGCTGAAAACTTCAAACAGCTATCGTCTTTTGTTTCTGCCCTAGAGGCGAAAAGTCGAAATGTTGCGAAACCGACAAACGCAAATATCTCGATTATTATCAAGGATGGTGTGTTCTAATTAAAATATTATATGGGTAACTTTTTACGATTAATACAATGGTGTAACGAGAATTTTTTGCATGCTCTGTTTTCAATATTTAATACCGAACTTAATTTTTTTAATTCAAACCATAGGTGGCTATGGTCTAAATTAGATCGTTATATTTTTCTGATTCATAAATATTTATAGTTTGGTGGGTACACTTCTTATGGTTATTGAATAATCAACAAAAATTCTTCTAATACCTTATGTAGTTATTGTGTGTATTTAAATTTCAACGTTGTTATGGCGATGCCAATACCATTTTTTTTATGTTCAGAGCGTTAATGTTAAGGTGATCTGATTTACGAAAGTTTAGAAAGGCACATATCACAATAAGATTCGAAAATTAAATAAATTAAGAAATAATTTTAAATTCTGTTACACATGTGCATATTTACAACGCTGCAAAAATATCAAAAAAGTTGTGTCCAGACCAGACGGACCAGAATTTGAACATACAGTGTGTCCCCGGATAGGTGAAACGACCCTTTTGGATTGATCAGCCTGTCGCGACCCAAAGGGGTGTTGACGGCGAGCGGCTACCCCCAACAAAGACAATTGCAAATTGGGACTGCAAAAGGCGTTAGCGTCGAACAAAACCTCAACAACGCTAAGGGAGAGTTGAGTAATGAAAACTTAAAGATGAAAAACTTTACTTACCTGCCTTATCTGTTACTATACAGGTGTCCGCAAATGTCGTGCACAACGGAGTACCACAGATACCATGGTCAAAATGATATGATGATTTAACCCAACTTATCTATATACAAAGTTGATTAGTTTAGAAGACTTTAAAAACAATATTTTTCGTGTGTTTTTCTTAAATTACTAGAAAAATCTTTATTAGATTTTATTCATTTTTTGATTATGTCGTTATATCAGCAGGCTACAGCTTTCTGTGGAATAAGTTCGAATTTCGAGTCATACAGAGTGTTTAAAAACACTCTCACAAGTTATCAATCCAGATCTTTTTAACCAGCCTGTATAATTTTCTGTCATATTTTTTCTGAATAGCTATATTACTTTAGAAACTATTTCTTCTCTTATAAAATTTCAGTTGGACAATCGGTTTATCCATAAAAAAATATTTTCTAAATCCCTGCAAGCCCAAATCGATAAGTTATGGTACCATTAACAAAGTTCAGAATAGCTATTTCTTTAAGCCGTATAAAGTTCTTTCTATAAAACCAGATGTTACAAGTTTATAAGTACTTTATTGCTTAAAATATTAAAATTTTTAACCAGGATTTGTGACCATCATCAGAATTTAACCCTGATTGGCCAGCAAGATCACTGGACCTAAGACTTTGTTTATGGGGTGTTATTAAGCAAAAGTGCTACGAAAGAAGCAAATTGTAAAAATTTTGCACTCTGTATTATTTTTAGCCCTGATGATGGTCATAACTCTTGCCGAAAATTTGAATATTTTAAACAATAAAGTACTTCTACACCTGAAAATTTTGGGTTTTTTTGAAAGAACTTCACACCGTTTAAAGAAATTGCTACTTCGATCTCTGCTAATGGTACTTTAGTTATCAATTTGGGCTTGTAGGGATTTAAAAAATATTTTTTGTGGCTAAACTGTTTGTTCAACTGAAATTTTATAAGAGCGAAAATAGTTTCTAAATTAATATAACTATTCAGAAAGAAATTGACAGAAAATTATACAGTCTGGTTAAAGAGATCTGGATGGATAACTTGTCGCGAGAGTGTTTCTAAATACCCTGTATGTTTTGAAATTCGAATTTGTTCAACAGAAAGCTGTCGCCTGCTAATATAAAGACATGGTCAAAAAATGAATAAAATCTATTAAAGATTTTTCGAGTAATTTAAGAAAAACTCATGAAAAATATGATTTTTAAAATCCTCTAGCAGCTAAACTAAGCAACTTTGTATATAGATAAGTTGGGTTAAATCATTATATTTTTAGCCAAGGTATCTCTGGTATTTTGTTGTACACGACATTTCCGGACACCCTGTATATTTCAATGAATTTTAGGTAAAACACAATAATAAGGCAGAAATAGAATTACAACAATATTATTTAATGAACTCAAAAATTAATTACAAGAAAAAGAACAATCAAACAAAAAGATAACTTACGCCTTGTTGATGCACTACTTTCGGGGATCAGGTTAATCACGAAAACATTTATAAAGACTTACCTATATTCGTCTGGGTTGACATTGTATAATCCAAATTTTAAGTACGACAATTCTCTTAATTACGCCGCGGACCGGGACCGATCACGCAAAGAAGTCTATTCACAATCAATCGTGGAGCCGAACACAAATCTCAAGCGACTCGCGACGATAAAAAAATACGAATTAATACAATTTAAAGGCGAATTAAAACAGACTCAAAACAAACTCATTGCAAGTTCGTCTCCCTTATTTCTCCCGAAAAGGTATGAACTCGATAAACAAAATGCGTGATGTGCTGCCAACGGAAATAACAATGCATTCTGTCAAAGTAGAACATTCCAAAAATTTGCATAAGGACACAGCGTTTCATCGTGAACAAAATATCTTAGTAACAGTTTGATATACGGTAAACAGAAAAGGTACTTTACCTGCTGCAGCAAGAGTTTTTTATTCACTGTCCAGATTCGCTTGTTTTTTTTAAGTGAAAATATATTATAAATTAATTTTTAACCAAGCAGGGCTAAACCCCAAAAGATGAAAATGAATATCGACAATTATTTACCTTTTATAAGATTCGTTTCACCTATCCGGGGACACACTGTATACGGGATGGTCCGTAACTTATGGGACACAGAGTAACAGTGAATTTCTCACGTCAAAACATTACTATTAGCAAAATTTATCTTAGTTGAAATGTTGATAATAACAAAGACGGAGACGGTTAAAGTTAACATTCTATTTTCGGTTTTCTTCGATAATGTCCCTTATATTCGAAATATCTTTATGAAAATTTGTGGAACGCCGAATTTAAAGACGGGAAATACTAATTTTATACCAATTTTTGTCAAGATTCCAGAGGGCGCTTTCTACACCAAATAATACTTTTAAAACTCTCTTATTTTTTTATTATTTAGATTTTTATAAACTTTAGCGTTAAGAACGATTCATTGATCATTTTCCGCAAATTAGGAATACTTATGAAATCTCGCTGAAGTTGGCCATTTCTGAAATAATTGGTGTTAATGTACAATCTGCACAATTTTAACTAATTCTATCAAGTAGGTATGCAACCCAATGTTGGTTGAATAAAGAAAAAAATCATTTATTTACCCATTATGGTAGGTTTAATTTTAAGAATTATCATGCATGGAAGCCTGAAAATTAACATTTAACAAACATTGTTTTAAAAACAACCGAAATTATTGAAAAAAAGAAACAAATATAGAATGTTAACTTTAAACGTCTATATCTTTGTTATTATTAATAATTTCGTTAAGAAATTTTTTTAATACTACTGTTTTGATGTGAGGAATTCACTGTTACTCTGTGTTCCATTAGTTACGGACCACTCTGTATAATTTAATGAATTATTTGGGAAATATTAACGCACGAATATTAATAGTTTTTACCACTAAAGGGGTAAAAATTCTTTTCTTTAATTGAATCGTTTATTTCAGAAAGCGACTAAGTAACATTTTTGACGATTTTTAGATAAATGTATATTCGTACTCTCTGGCTGTAGACCTATCGTTTTGAGTAGAAGGGCTTATACTTTATATGCCCAGAACATTTTATTTTGGAGACAGAATTTTTGGTTTGTTGTAGAAAGAGACTATGTATCATCGTAATTTATTCTAAAGACAGAATCGATTTTAAGAACTGGTGGCCTAAATACTACAAGAAAACTGCAAACTCTCTTGAAAGTATGAAACCCGGTGTGGCTCAAGTTAACAAACAACCATTTTCAATATCTCACTTTCATTATTTTCTTCATGAACATAAAACACCTGGCTATGTTATGGCTTCATAGTTATGCTATCAGAGTACATAAATGGTTTCACATCTCACACACTTCATCTGCACACGCCAAAAAGTTCTGGTAAAACTACGATAAAAAGCCCATAACCAAAGCTTATACTGATAAAGTTCCAATTTTAAAATCCAAGATTGAACACCAAAATAAAATGCTTCCTTACATTGAAGAACCATATTTGAAATTTTATCAGGAAATATTAAAATGGCCATAAAACCAAAAAAGAAAATAATAGTGCGGATTAATGAAAAAAATAAATAAATAAAATATTGTATTCTTATGGCGTATTCGATTGGTTGCACTCAGTTACACTGGTGCGCACCAGTGCGTAGCAGTGTGTTCTATTGGTTGTTTCGTTGTGTTCTATTACATTTTATTATTGTAGTTTATAAAACATTTTAAACATCATCAAGCCTTAAACACACTTACAAGTGATGTTATGATTATGTTTGATTTCATCGCGTTCTGTTGAATTTGCCTTTTTTTGCACTAAGCTAGTGTGACATATGTCACATTTTGCACTCAACGAGTGCGCACCAGTGCACACTAGTTTTCCCAATCGAATTCGCCATTAGTGTCAATTTTCGTTCTTTCTCTTAAAAACTTAGTAAAATATATTATTGCAAATATCTATAATCCTTTCTTTAGTTAATGAAACATCTTGGATACTGTTTGTCGTGTTAATATGGGAGCACAGAATAAACTAAATATATAAACATGAGGTTTATTGCAGAAAGGTACTAAGTACAATTTTTTAGTTTGATTTTTTTCTCTATCGCAATTGTAAAAACAATAAATTGTGTCAGGACAACATGTACTGATAGTTAAACATAGAATCTATAATAGAAAATGCCATGAATAATCTTTAAATTGGAAATTTTCCTTTTTTGTCGTTTTTCTCAAAACTACAAATATGTTACTTAGTCCCTTTCTGAAATAAACGATTCAATTATTTCTTTCTACCGTATTCGTTCGAATATAAGCCGCACCATATTTCTGTGAATGATTAGTAAAAAAAAAATTTCTTAAAATAAAGTTGGTAAATAAGCAAATCATAATATTACGATAAAAATTTTTTATTAGGTATTTTATATTTTTGAATTACGTTCGAATCTAAGCCGCACCCGATTCTAAGCCGAACCCCATTTTTGTGAACGATTATACAGCAAAAATAGTGCGGCTTATATTTAAACGAATACGGTCTATACCAGGTGTCCCAACGGTCCAAAAAAGCTCCAAAACTTGTTTATTATTGGAGATATTGACCTTTTCCAATTTTTGGGTTTTAGCTGTAATGATACTACACATTTTTAAAATATTGCAACTTATGTACAGGTGTCCCAAAATTACAAAAAATACTAAAGTAACTATTTTTTAAATGGAACGTACGATTTTATTTTATTTTCGAATTTTATGGTAAAATACGATTCACTTTTCTGTTGTTGTATCCTACTTATGGTCGACCTGAAGTGGCAGCCATCTTGAAAATACTTTAAATCGGAAGATCAGGATGAACAAGCCCTACTGACAAAATCTCAAAAATCTACTAATAGTGGAACCCAATAAAGTTCTAACGAACTAATTGCGTGAGAAACCCTGTATATATGTTACCGTTAAACTGTAATTCGATATTCCATGAAGTAACTAGTTATTTCATGAAATAACTATTTGTAATAGTTAAAGCATGTAATAAAAACTATTTCATGCTTTAACTGGTCATTTCATAGAATACCGGTTACACTACATCAAAAGTTGTATAATGAACTATCAAACGTAACATAAAAAAGAAACCACTCTGTAAACAAACGTTGGTCTGACAATGAGATCTGTGTACCCTTTTAAATACAACAATGGAAGTGAGTGATGTTAAAAGAAATATGAAACTAAAATTTACAGATTTAATAAATAAAAATGAATCTAAAACAAACTGTGCCTTATTAACAAGTGAGAAATACAGGATGTCCGGAAATAACGTTCGTATACTGAAAGGGGTAATTCTACAGCAAAAATTATGAAGAAAAGTTCATATAAACATGTGTCCGGAAATACTTCCCAAAGCAGCTACAGCTCTTTGAAGTTGATACTCATGGTGTTTTTTTTTTTTTAATTATTTCAATTTTGGAACATCCCCTATTATTTACATAAGAAATATGGTGATGGTAACCAAAATAATCTACGATGAACAGAATTCGGTACCGAGGCTGAGAAGCGCATTTAAAGTCCTGTATTTTTTTTGGTTGACAATTTTTTGAAAATCTGATCTCAAAATTGGAATGCTTGGACAAAAATACAAAAAAAAGTTACTAACATACGATGTCCTACCATGCATTTATTTCGAGAAATTCAACGATTATGCAGTAGTGACATAAAATTTTATGTTCAAAAATTCTCTAAATATCGTAGTAGGTTCGCGCCATATTATTTGACAATTAGTATGTGTTACTCCTTAGTAAAAAATAATGATAAATACTTAATTTTATAAACAAAAACGAGTAGTTCTTGTGTTTCTGCTTAAATGAATCTTTTCCTGTTTAGTTATGTACTTGTGTTTGCTTATAAAATTAGGTTTTTATCATTATTTTTTAGTAAGGAGTGACACATACTAATTGTCAAATAATATGGCGCGAACCTACTACGATATTTAGAGATTTTCTGAACATAAAATCTTGTGCACTATTGCATAATCGTTGAATTTCTCGAAATGGGTGCATGGTAGGACATCGTATGTTAGTAACTTTTTTTTTGTATTTTTATCTAAACATTCCAATTTTGAGATCAGATTTTCAAAAAATTATCAACAAAGAAAATACGGGACCTTAAATGCGCTCCTCAGCCTCGGTACCAAAACCTGTTCATCGTAGATCATTTTGGTTACCATCACCATATTTCTTATGTAAATAATAGGGGATATACCAAAATTCAACATCCTACTCTGTAGGATAAGTGAAATAATTTAAAGAAAACCACACCATGAGTATCAACTTCAAGGAGCTGTAGCTCCTTTGGGAAGCATTTCCGGACACATATTCATATGAACTTTTCTTCATATTTTTAACTGTAGAATTACCCCCTTCAGTATACGAACGTTATTTCCGGACACCTATATAATAATCCAAGTGTATCATGCCCTAACCTCAACTTAGCTATTACCCACCTTTTGTGATAAGTAATTGTTACCTGTAAAATTTGAATGTTTTTGAATTTTAACCGCACTATATCAAGAATGGTTCGAAATATTTCGGAAACTAATGAAATAGGTGGGAAAAAATGCGGAGAATTTAGTAATGAGCAAAAAGAAAACAAATTTTACATTATTTGTTGCAAAATGTGGAGGATAAAATTTGAAGAGAGGCGCGATAAGTGCAGCTGCATGTAAGTTTTTTTGCAGTCGTTCAACAATCTCGAGATTCTGGAAACAAATAAAAGATTGTTTAAATAAAAACGCAATAATTAATATTAACTTCCGTAAAAATAATTGTGGTCGAAAAGTTAAAGATTACAGTCAACAAATTGCTAATATATGCTCTATCCCTTTATGTAAAAGAACCACATGAAGATCGTTAGCTTGTTCAAGTAAAATTCCAAAAAAAATACGTTGCATAATAGATTAAAAAATGGAAAAAAATCAAGAAAGTAGCCAGTTTTATTAAGCCGTTACTTACCGAAGAAAATAAACGGCACCGAATAGAGTTTTGTTTAAAATTTGTATTGCCGACGAGGTATTTTGAGGATTTACTAAACTATATTTACATTGACGAAAAATGGTTTTATTTAACCAAAACAAAAAAAAGTTTTTATGTCACTCCGGAAGAAGAAATGCCGCATAGAACTTATAAAAGCAAAAGGTTCATTACAAAAGTAGTAATGTTCATGGCAGCAGTTGCACGTCCACGTTGGGATTTTCACAAAAAAATTTTTTGACGGAAAAATAGGGATATGGCCATTTATAAACTCTTTACCAGCCAAAGGAGATAGCAAAAATTGGGCTAAGGGAACACTAGTAACCAAAGCTGTAGAAAGCGTCAATAAAGAGGAAGTGAGAAAAATGATTTTGAATAAATTAATTCCAGCAATACGGGAGAGATGGTTAGTTCAAAAAACCGCATTACTGGCGATCCAACATTAATCCAATCTTTCTATCTTCTAGCCCCGACTTAAGTGTGATGGATTTAGGTTTTCTTAGTTTATAAATTATTTTGTATTTTCATTTAAAAACAATAAACTGTTCTACATAAAATTCTTCTGTTTTTGGTTCGCCTTAAAATAAATAAAAAAAAATGTAGCAACTATTTTCGGACAGAGGAAGTATTTAAGACCATTCTGTTACAAAATTCTCAGTAGCTGCCCTAAACACATGCAGCTTTTGTTTGTAATTATTAGTCTTGTATCTATCGTGACCACGTGCGAACGTCTTAACAAAAACTTTTGGTCGGGCGTTATTAGTTTATTGATTTATTATTCCTCGGGTGTCATACACCCAGCTCATTGACGGTGTAACAAAATATATGTTCACTGACGCCGCGTTAAATATTAGCGGAGTGTATACTCCACTCGATTTTTGCATTTGGGGGTATTTAAAGACATTAGTTTATTCAAGTCCTGTGAATAATTTAGATGAGTTGCGAGAACGAATTGGACATGCCTGCCAGACTGTTCGTATAAATCCGGGACTCTTTGAGAGAGTGCGGCGTTCACTTTTACGGAGATGTGAAATGTGTATACAAATGGAAGGAGGACATTTTGAACATCTTCTTTAAGAATCATTAATTTGTAATAATTAAAATGTATTTATACTGATATTTGACTGTAAATTATTTTAATTTGAAAAACAGGCTGTAATTAGGAAACGGCTGATTTTTGGACTTATGTTTATTTTGACTTTTTTGTTTGTACTGATGAGATCTATAAGTGGGCCTAATATTCGAACGTATTTTTTAAACACCCTGTATATCTCTTCCAGAGAAATTTCAGGGAACAAAAGTTACATACCGATATTTTCTCCAAACAACAACATGGGATTTGTAACAAGCGCACATACAATCGAATACAAAAGGCCAAAACCTAAATTAAAGTTTCATTATGAAAAAGCTGAACGCGCTCCACAATGAGAAATTACTTTGTGATCTGTCAGCTTCCAGATAGTGCTATTTCCTATTTCTGTTGACTTACAGCAAGTTATTTTGCTATCATTCGTAGCCCTTAAAGGTCTGGACACAACAAAGTACTGAAACTCAGCGGACAAAGTACAGTGACTCCAAAAACTATTCGCTCACCCTGCATACTTGCGATATTGCTTTGATAAACATAAAATAATTGAAAGTAAAAAAAAAATATTCTAACGCGAATAAACGTTGTAATATCCTTATAAAAAATTAACAAACAAAAATTGTTCTGGCAATCCAACAACAATAATAAAAAATAAAAAGTAATTAACGGTAAATTTTTACTTCCAAATAGTATTGGCTCACTTAGGTTTAATAAATCAAAACACATTTTTTTTTAATCTAGTGGTAAATCGGACGAGCTTTGCTACGCATGCGCGGTGCAACATATACAGGATCTCCCACATTTTAATACGCAAACTTCACCAGGACGTAGCTCTCATAAAAATAATACAAAAGTTTTATATAAACATGGGGTCGCAACTCTTTTGTTTTCGAGATACGGTCGTTCAAAGTTGGAAGAAAAATTTACATTTTCATTTTTATTTCAGCTATTTATAAACGCAGGAATGTGAATTTTTACAGTAACGTACTACAGCATAGTATCTTACTTCCAAGCCTTAATTAACCCACCCCGGCGTATCTGAAAGGGTTGAAATTCACGATCACCACTACATTTTCCAATAGAACTTTTTAACTCGGTAAAATTTTAACATGAAAAAATGTCCCTTAGAAAGCCCATTCCTTAGCGAGATTTTTTTGTCTCTTACATTTTTTGTATAAAACTGATAGTTTTCGAGAAAAAAAATAAAATCTTAGCGCGTGTCAGACCAATTTTCGAAAAGAACTTTTTAATTCGGTAGAATTTTAACCTAAAAAAATATGCGTTAGAAAGCTCATTCCTTAGCGAGATTTTTTGTCTCTTACATTTTTCGCATAAAACTGATAGATTTCGAGAAAAAAAATAAAATCTTAGCGCGTGTCGTACTGTACCGCTTCACCCCTAACCAAATGTTCTTTAAAAGTTTGCTATGGTTTTAGAATAATAAGTGATAACAATAATAATAAGCTAAAAAGATTAACAATTACACTTTAAATTGAATGCATTCTATCTTAGTCAACGTACAGTTCATCAGTACAAAGAAATCAGACCAAAACCATGGCCAACTTTTAAAGAACTTTTGGTTAGGGATGAAGCGGTACGGTGCGACACGCGCTAGGATTTTATTCTTTTTTCTCGAAAACTATTAGTTGTATGCGAAAAATGTAAGAGACAAAAAAATCTCGCTAAGGAATGAGCTTTCTAAGGGATAATTTTTCATGTTAAAATTTTACCGAGTTAAAAAGTTCTATTTGAAAATGTAGTGGTGATCGTGAATTTCAACCCTTTCAGGTACGTCGGGGTGGCTAAATTAAGGCTTGAAAATAACATGCTTGGCTGTAGTCCATAACTGTAAAAATTCACATTCCTGCGTTTATAAATAGCAGAAATAAAAATGAAAATGTAATTTTCTCTTCCAACTTTGAACGGTCATATCTCGAAAACAAAAGAGTTGCGACCCCATGTTTATATAAAACTTTTGTGTTATTTTTATGAGTACTATGTCCTGGTGAAGTTTGCGTATTATAATGTGGGACACCCTGTATAGATGTTCGAAAGATTATTACAAGCCTACGCAAACAAGGCAAATCTACTCGAGACATTAGCACATGTGTAAAGAGATCGTATTCGGCCTATAAAAGCATTGTTGATAGATTCTCTTCAAATAATAATTTTAACAACCCTATCAGAATTGGTCGTCCTCAGAAATTAACTTCCAATGAAAAAATAATTGTTGTCACCAAAATTAAGAAAGATTCTAACAAAAGTACAACAAAAATTACTATTGAAGCCGAGAGTGAGTTTGGCAAAACTATATCTGTAAATAGCATTCGTAACGTCGTGTATGAAGCTGGTTATCACGGTCGAGTTGCAAGAAAGAAACCATATATAAACAAAATTAATAAAAAAAGAAGGAAATCATTTGCTGAAACCTATAAAAACAGTGGAAATACGTTCTGGAGCAGAGCAGTATTTACAACGAAAGTAATTTTATGGGTCTGACGGTCGACGAACGATATGACGGCGCAAGAATAAAGAACTAGAGGAAAACAACTTAAGACCTACACTTAAACATAGAGGGGGTTCTGTACTAGTATGGGGTTGTATGAGCTGGAATGGTGTTACAACGGTGTTTACATTTCATTGATGAAATCATGGCCCACAAACAGTATATCAATATTTTGAAAACAAATCTTCGAAGCAGTGCTGACAAAATGGGTCTAAATAATGATTACATATTTACCCAAGACAATGATCGCAAGAACACAGCCTGGAATACTAAAATGTGGTTACTCTATAATACTCCAAAATGGAATGAAACCCCTGCACAATCTTCTGACATTAATCCCATCGACAGTTTGTGGAATTTACTTGAAACGAACACTAGAAAATATAATATTAACAATCAAAAAGATCTAAAAGCAGCCTTGTCTACTGAGTGGGAGAAAATCTCTTCAAATGTAACACAAGCATTAGTAGAATCTGTTCCAAGACGATTAGCAGAAGTTATTAGACGAAATGGAAGCCCCACCAAATACTAAAATTTAAAAGATAATGTGATTTATTGTGTTAAAGCTAAGACAGTGGAAGCTTTTTGGGAGATAAAAATTCAGCGTTAATTGACTTACAATATTTTATAAAAATTACCCAAATGTTAGAAAAAATTTTTTTTGTTAATTTCTTATAAGGACATCACTGCGTCTGTTTGTGTTAGAATAAATCTTTTTTCCTACTAATTATTTTATTTTTATCTAATTAATTGTAAGTACAGGGTGGTTAACTAAGAATGCGGAGTGCTGTACCTCGGAAACTATTCATGGTAGAGGCTTGCAGTATAAAATTTAACAGCTAAAGTGGCCAAGGGAATATACTGGAAATTATTTTCAAGTTCCTACGATGGCCGCCAGGGGGCGCAATCGCCATCTTGAATTACAAAATGTGTATTTTCTCGGAATTCCGCTATATTAGATAACACAAAAATATGCGCATTATAAAGTGGAGATAAGTATCAATTTTTTTTATTAAAAGCTTTTTTCCATAACTTCAAAAATAAAGTGGTGGGGGGCGTTCGAAAGTCCTTGTAAACAAATGCCTATAATTTCAAAATGGCTGAACGGAATTTAATAAACTTGGTGTCGTTGGAAAGAACTTTTCTTGAGCAATAAACCCTATCATTTTTTGTTTCACATATCGCCGTTAGATGGCGTTTTCGAATTTTTTTTAGAAATTGCGAACTTTCTCAGAAAAGCTAAATGGAACGGTATCACTTGCTCTTCACGAAAAAATAGTATAATAAAGCCCAAACAAGCTAGTGAAACCCCCACCTCGATATCGTATTCCTAACCCCAAGATATTGGTGAAAAGACCATTCATCAAAACACTGAACGGATTTCGGCCGGATTTTATTTTGTTTTTCCAAAAATAACAAAAGAATTATATTCAAAAATTTGTGCAGTGGATTTTGAGAAGCTCATGAAAAAACACTTTATCTTTGTCAAGGCATCTCGTAAATTAGTGAATTTTCCAAATATAATAACGAAATCTGAAAATAGTTGTTTTACATGGGTAACCTGATTTTCTTTTAGACAATTAGGAATCGTAAAAAGTATAAATAGATCGATCGTCATCAGTTTATCACTTTTAAGGTATTCTTATCACCTTAAGGTTTTGACCTTTTCATTAAAGCTATATTTAATGACCCCTTAAGTGTTCAAATTATAAAAATATACTCTAAAAGTAGTAAATTGATTCGATATTTTTTATGATTCCTAAAAAAAATCGGGTTACCCATGTAGAACAATCATTTTCGGATTTCCTTATCATATTTAGAAAATCGACTAAGGGCCGGTTTATTCACCGTTGGATAAATTAATCTGTATGATATTTACTATGGTTACAGGCAAAATAGCCAATCATACTACGCAAAATTACAATAACCATAGAAATTATCGGCCAGATTAATTTATCCAAAGGTGAATAAACCGGCCCTAATTCACATAACGCCTTAACAAAAATGAAGTGGTTTTTCTTGAAGTTCTCAAAATCCACAGCACAAATTTTAGAATATAGCATTCTTTTGTTCTTTTTGAAAAAAAAAAGAATAAAAGACCGGGCGAAATCAGTTCAGTTTTCTGATGAATGGTTTTTCACCAATATCTTAGGTTAGGAATACGATTTCGAGGTGCGATTTTCACTGGCTTGTTTGGGTTTTATTATACTATTTTTTCGTGAAGAGATAGTGATACCGTTCCATTTAAGTATTCGAAGAAAATTCGCAATTTCTAAAAAAATTTCGAAAACGCCATCTAGCGGCGACATGCGAACTTACAATCACCATCAAAACGGTATGATTTATTGTCCAAGAAAAGCTCTTTTCAACGCCACCAAGTTTATTAAATTCCGTTCAGCCATTTTGATATCTTAGGCATTTGTTTACAAGCACTTTCGAACGCCCCCCACCACTTTATTTTTGAAGTTACGGAAAAAAGTTTTTAATAAAAAAAATTGATACTTATCTCTACTTTAAAATGCGCATATTTTTGTGTTATCTTAATATAGCGGAATTTCGAGAAAGGCCACATTTTGTTATTCAAGATGGCGATTGCGCCCTCTGGTGACCGTCTTAGGAACTTGAAAATAATTTCCAGCATTTTCTCTTGGCCACTTTAGTTCCCAATTTTTTTACGGCAAGCTTCTACTATGAATAGTTTCCGAGATACAGTACTCTGCATTCTTAGTTAACCATCCTGTACACATGGTGGGCGAATAGTTTTTGGAGTCACTGTATGTCAAAATAAAAAGACCTTTAGGGGTTAATACATAGTCAAACGTTTTATTTAAAGCAACTTTCAAATTACAATCTTTTTGTACATCACGAAAAGGGAAATAAAGCCTTATTGTTTATGGAATTAAGCAATCCAGATCTTGGGGAAAATGAAATAACATTATGCATTTTGAAAGCAGTAAGAAGTGGATTTACAACCACGAAGAAGTTAATGATTTGGAGTGACACTCCGTCAGCCAAAGCAAGAATGAAATGATTATTTTTCTCTACATATATTTAATTTTCCTTGGATATTTTGAGGAAATTAATCATAAATATTTAGTATCTGACCAATCTTCTCTGTCTTGCGATCATGACTTTGCTTAAGTTAAAAAAACGAGGAAAGAATATTAAAGGCGTAGCAAAAGATTTAGTGAATGTTATGGTACAATAACACCTAATAACCCGTATATTGAAAGTTTAATGTCGGAGACTAACATCTATAATTTAAAGCCGCACCTGAAACAACATGAAACATAACAAAACTGCAAACCTACGGGGTGTCAGTCAGAAAACGCACGAAGCCATCTCTCGATAATTTCTGTTCAGATTTTCATGAACCAGGTACTGAACGAAATGTTATGAAACTCATATATTTTTTCTCCAGCGTCACCTTCGACTGTAATCGACTGACTTTTCTTGCTCAAATTGTGATACATACTCTTTCCTACGCTTTCTTCACTGGCTGTTTTTTTAAAGTTTCAAATGTTTCCAAAAAATGGCATTTAAATACGATAAAAAATATAACACTTGAAATAATTTCGAGAAGAACTCTATTTGAAGAAAAGAATGGTGATTTTATAGACTGCTTTAGTAAACTACACTGTGAAAATATTTTCACAGTGTAGTTAACTTGTAGACAGTTTGACTTGTTCACAGTTAACTTGCAGTTTCAGGGAAAACATTATTATTCTATTATTATTATATGCTGGGTGACATTGAAATTGCAACACATAGAAGGAGTGAATATGTTTTGACCAAATTTGGCATCAAGGTTATTTTATAGGAATACAACAATTGATTAAAATTTGAAGATCATACGTTGTGTATACTTGGCATAATTGACATTTCTTATATCTATGTGCTTAAGTTATTAACCAGTGTTCTTTGTGATAATTTGTGTTTTTTCTTTGTTGTTTTGTGTTATTATATTTCGTTATAACGTTTTATTATGCCTAGAGTAAAAATATGTCGAAATTACCGCCAATTAAGTGCATTTAGGAGAGGGAAAATTATTGACATGAAAGAGGGTCGTTTATTATTTGCCGAAATCGTTTCCCGATTAAATCGAAATCGGTCCACCGTAATGAGATGTTGGAGAGGGTGGTTTGAGAATGTTTAAAGACAATGTCAGACGGGAATTGGGGCTTTAAGAAAATTGACAGCGCGTCAAGATCGCCGTCTGAAATTATTGGCTTTCAGAGATAGATTTTTAACTACTAAGTCAGTTGGTGTTTGGTGGATTGCAGACGCTGCTCGTCCAATCGCAATGCGAACAGTACATAGCCGCATTAGACCTTTTGGGCTAAAAACATACAGGCCGTATTGTGTGTTACTACTTACTCCCAATCATCGACGGCAACGTTTAAATTGGTGCAGGGAGAAGGCTGATTGGAACATGGAGTGACATAGGATTGTCTTTAGTGATGAATTTAGATTCTGCCTAGGGATGCATGATGGTCGTAAGATGATCAGACAGAAGCATGGAGAAAAACAGAATTTGCAATACGCTGTAGAAAGACCTATGCACCGAACTGCTGGTATAATGGTATGGGCGCAATTGCTTATGGAAGCAGGTCCCCTTTAGTTTTTATTGACGACCCTTTAACTACACAGGAGGTTTTGACGGCTCCAAAACCTTCTGAGGTACCTTCAGGGGCTTTAAAAATCAATTTTCCAACAAGACAATGCACTGCCCGATGTGGCAAGGCGTACTTTAACTCTTTTAGAAGAGGCTCCGGTAGACCTTTATTATTCCCTTAACCGATAGGTATAGGGATGTCTACTGCAAATTAGTAGAGAATTAAATTCTCTATCGGATAGGCTAATAAAATATGGGGTGTTCCATTTAAAATTTTCGACTTTTTTGCACTTGAATATGGAAGAACGGTAATTCTCTTTGTGACTATCCTGTATATGAAAGAGCGGTGGGGATATGATGTCTGGAGTGTAATCGTACCGGTTATTAACTTTCCTGCTTAAGAGTGACTGAGAAATGTGGTTTTAAACAACAGCTTGAAAATTGTCAAAAAAAGCTTAAAGTCAAAATAACTCGAAAACGAAAAACGATAAGTACCAACAACCCTTATCAAAATCTACATATTTTTGTACGTAGAATTAAAATACGCAATAAAAATTATACCATTCCATTTAAAATAACGAAATTGTGTCCTACTTCCGGTCGATCGGAAGTGGCAGCTATTTTGAAAATATTTTAAATCGAAAGATCAGGATGAACAACCCCTACTGGCAAAATCTCAAAAATCTTCTATTAGTGGAACCGAATAAACTGCTAACGAACCATTTGCACGAGAAACCCTGTATAGTGAGCTAATAAAATAAGTTAACCAGGAAAATATATATAAATTTATGAGCGTAGCTATCTTGGAATGCGGGTTATAACTTATTTTTATTTCACAATTAGACGTAAAAAAATATATAAAAAACACTTTTTTCTCTGGAAATACGAGGGTTATAGAAAATGTTTCAAATAAGATTATCTTTAAATTAACCAACCTAACGAAAAACAAATATTGCATTTAAAAAGCAATAAACAATTCTTTAACTACCTCCGGTGTAACCGGAAGTAATGGGTTACTAAACATAGTTTTGAAATGAAGCCCACCAACTATTTATGTGTGAAATTTCAAAGTCATGAGACTTGTAGTTGCTGAGATATTTGGACTAGCCCACTTCTGTGGAACACCCTGTATAAAGCACGTGAACAAAAAATTTTACAACAAATTACTTGTTTAATACAATATTCTTGTATTCTTAGTTTCTTTTCGTTTTTCTAAAAATAAAGTTGTTGTGTTTAATAAATGTTGTTTATTTAATAATTTTCAATAATTCTTATTGCAATGTTGTTTCCTGTCTGTTTCAATACAATAATAAATTGAGTTTTCTGAATAGCCGTATACAGGTGTCCCACCGAAGTAGACTAGGGGAAATATCTCGGAAACTACAAGTCCAATAAATTTGAAATTTTGTACAGAGATTTAGTACATTGTGAACTACACTTGGAAAATATTTTCAGTCATCCATAACTTCCGGTTATACCGGAAGTGGTTAAGGAATTATTATTTTCGAACGCAATATTTGTTTTTCGTTACGTTGGTTAATTTGAAGATAATTTTACTTGAAACATTTTTCTCTATCATTTGTAATTTCAGAGAAAAAAAATATTTTTCATAATTATTTACGTTTGATTGGGCTAAAAAAAGTAGGTTACCCATGAAAAAATAACATCAATGTATGGGCGTAGCTGTCTTGGATTGCGAGTTATAGCTTATTTTTTCACCTCAATCAAACATAAAAAATTATGAACAATAATTTTTTTCTCTGAAACTACAAGTGATAGAAAAATGTTTCAAACAAAATTATTTTTAAGTTAACCAACCTAACGCAAAACAAATATTACGTTCAAATAAAATAATTCCTTAACCCCTTCTGATATAACCCGAAGTCATGGATGATTGAAAATGTTTTCAAAACCTAGTTTAGTATGTACTAAATCTATAAAATTTCAGTCATCGGATTTGTAGTTTCCGAAATATTTCGACCAGTTCACTACAGTGGGATACCTGTACAGGGTGGTCAGATAAGAATGCAGAGTGCTGTATCTCGGAAACTATTCATCGTAGAGACTTGCGGTAAAAAATTTAATAGCTAAAGTGGCCACGGGAAAATGCTGGAAATTATTTTTGCTGTGTTCTAAAATTTGTGCTGTGGATTTTGAGAACTTCAAGAAAACACACTTCATTTTTGTCAAGGCATCTCGTAAATTAGTCGATTTGCCAAATATAATAACGAAATCTGAAAATAGTTGTTTCACATGGGTAATCTGATTTTCTTTTGGACAATTAGGAATCACAATATATAAACAGATCGATCGTCATCAGTTTACCACTTTTAGGGTATCCCTTTATCACTTTAAGGTTTTGACGTTTTTATAGAAAAGCGTAAAGCGTAGTAAGTCGTGGGTAAAAATGAAAAGAAAAAAAAAACAAATGGCTAAGGGCACAAGAATAATCAAACATCGCAATCGAATAATTCTTTACAAATAAAAACAGTTGTTACTTGTTTAAATTTGTGGTTGTTTCTTCAATATGCCAAACATTTCGTTTGTAATTCGAAGCATTCGTGGTTTAGATTTAAATTTGATTTTATAATGTAAGGTTATTTATATTCTCTTCTCGTCACCTTCTATTGTTTTTGTCCAATTAGAAGCAAAAATGTAGCAAATCGAAAAAATAAACACCATTATGGATACGTAATAACTGTGTATCCGAAGACAAATAAACCCACCCACAAGAAACCTTAAAAAGCGATATTTAATGACCCCTTAAGTGCTGAAATTATAAAAATTAGTCTAAAATTAGTAAATTGGTTCGATATTTTTTATAATTTCTAATTGTCTAAAAGAAAATCGGGTTACTCATGTAAAACAACCCTTTTTGGATTTCCTTATCATATTTAGAAACTCGACTCATTCACAAAATGAAGTGTGTTTTCCTGAAGTTCTCAAAATCCACAGCACAAATTTTAGAATACAGCATTCTTTTGTTATTTTTTGAAAAAAAAAAGAATAAAAAACCGGGCGAAATCAGTTCAGTTTTCTGATGAATGGTTTTTCATCAATATCTTAGGTTAGGAATATGATATCGAGGTGCAGTTTTCACTAGCTTGTTTGGGCTTTATTATACTATTTTTCAGTGAAGAGAAAGTGATACCGCTCCATTTAACTTTTCGAAGAAAATTCGCAATTTCTAAAAAAATTTCGAGAACGCCATCTAGCGGCGACATGTGAATTTACAATCACCACCAACATTTTTTAAATTCATCAAGTTTATTAAATTCCGTTCAGCCATTTTGAAATTATAGGCATTTGTTTACAAGCACTTTCGAACGCCCCCACCACTTTATTTTTGAAGTTACGGAAAAAAGTTTTAAATAAAAAAAATTGATACTTATCTCCACTTTAAAACGCGCATATTTTTGTGTTATCTTAATATAGCGGAATTCCGAGAAAACTCACATTTTGTAAATCAAGATGGCGATTACGCCCCCTGGCGGCCATCTTACGAACTTGGAAATAATCTCCAGCATTTTCTCGTGGCCACTTTAGCTATTAAATTTTTTACCGCAAGCCTCTACGATGAATAGTTTCCGAGATACAGCACTCGGCATTCTTATTTGACCACCCTGTACATTTAGCTTTTAGTACCTAACACATTTTATATGATATGATATGATGTGTGATGATATTTTCCATTAAAAACTATTGGGTTATTAAGAAGGATTCATTAAAAATATTTAGTAACCACAAACAAAAGTTAAATAAACTTAAAAATGATAATGTTATATATTTTTTTGCAGAAATGGCAGTTAACACAATATTTATTTCACGTCTACAACCTGTTTTGATGATTTAAAACGAAAAATTATTTCATTGGTATTATAAAATCAATAATGGTAATCAAAGGATGACTCTGTATATACATACAATTCACTTAACTAATTTTATTTTTCAATGTCAATAAACCCTTATAATAATAATCCTTGTATAGTATTTGAAATATGATAAGCATGAAAAACAATTTTTAAATATTTTGAGTCTTCAAATCGCGATTCACATCGTGTGCACTTCCGTGAAAATGTTTATTTCTTGATTAACATATTTAGTTTATAGGTGATTCCTATATCTAAAAAGTCTGTTACGAAATCAAATAGAAAATGTTGAGGAAAATTCTCGTGATGACAATTCCTAATACTATACCTTTTCAAGTTCAAATTGGGAATAATTAATTTCAAATTGGGATTAATCAATTTCAGATTGGAACTAATTAAATTTAAGTTGGGAATAATCATTTTCAAATTAGGACTAATCAAATTGAAATTGAAACTGAATCAATTTTAAATGAAGATCAGGTTTAGGGGAAGGTGAGTATGCTAGCGACACTTTTTATAATTCATTTGATTGTGGCCAGACCAGTAACCCAAAAATTTTAGAATGTATATAATCGAATAGCATATTGTTTATACCAGGGGTGGGCAAGCTTTTGTATTGTGGGGGCCACATTACGGTTTACTCTTCATACGCGGGCCGGAGTAGAAAACTGACAAATTTTCTTGTTACTTGTAAGACTAAAAAAAAGGTCTAACGCAATAGTGTTAAAAAGCTTTCTTTCATTATTTCTTTCTATTATACATTTTCTTCATTCAAATGATTAGAGTCCTATTGTAGTAGAAGTGGTTATTTGTATTTTGCCCCAAACGTACCTTGCATAGGTATGTATGGGACAGTCACAAAATGATGGAAGTTATGTATGGGACGGATGTTATTAAATAAATGATAAGAATTTCGTATGGTGCATCATCATTTTCTGCACAATTGATTTCTTCATCTTCTTCCGTTTCTGACTATTCGGGTGATGCAAATTTCTTTTTCACCCCTTGTTTAATGTTTTCTTCCTTTTTTTGAAATTTTTCATACGTGATTTTCAATGTTTCTTCTATTGACTGTTTTTCTGGTGTGCTTGTTAATATCTTTGTCCAACTTGGTGTCCTTCCTACACTTTTCTTGGTGGTACAATAGGCAATGGCTTGAACATTTCAAAAGTGATTAAATTCGTATTCGATGTTAATGGAATATTATGAAAGTCGTCTTAATTTGAACATATTTGGGCCGCATTATTGGGAATATCCACTACAGAATCGTTGACAAGGTTTATATTACTAGATAAATCAGGATTACATTTTTGATCTGTTACTGCAGATAATCGAAAGTCCGCTTCTTCCCATTCAATATTTTTTATGAAGGTTTCAGAAAGTACCCCTATTAGAAGTTCTGTTAATTCGTAAATTGTAATTGTTTTGCATGAGATATTCAAGAGCCAATTATGTATATGGGAGGTCTGTCTGGGACGCCCCAAATATCCCTTTATTTCAATGTCCCAATAATATTGGGACATTGTAGTTTGTCTATATTTTATTTTTTTTTTAATTTTAGTATAGGAAACAAATAAAAGACAGCAAGGTATATTGATCAAAAACAGTTTGCAGACTTCACCAATAATAATTTATTAAGTTTTGTAAATAAACATAGTTATAACCAGTACTTACCTGATGTACCCCATTTTTACTTTGAAACATCAACGCGAATGTCCAATTTTTAAAGTTAAAATAACTGACTGCATTTCATATTTCGACGATATGGCACGCAGGTAGTACTAGTAAATTTAAAGGTAGAGAATGGGGTAAATGCAACCAAGTTTTAGGTTTGGATTAATTGTCCCAAACATACCACCGTCCCAAAGGTACCCACATCCCCCTATTCTTTACATTATCTGTCACCAATACCACAGCTTCTTACAATTAGTATATGAGTCGGTATTACAAAGGCGTGTGTGAGATTAATTTAAACCTTTCACTGACGATGAAAGGATAAAATATTCATTTAATTGAATATGTTGGCACTACGGGCCTGATATATCATAAGATTCAAAAAGGTACTTTTAAAAAACCTGTAGCCAACGTCATGTAATGTCAAACTTATATAGGAAGAACCTGTGGTTTTAGTGCCAAATAATGTTTCTTACCACGATTCAATTGAGGTTTCTGAGAGAGATCTGGCTGGCGACATTCAGGGAATTTCCTTCAATGGGGAAAACAGAGTGGCAATTAGGTACTCAAACGAAAAACAAGATGCGGCTATTGGAAAATATTATTAATGATAATATCTTATCTATCGCCACATTAACGAAATTCACAACCAAATGTAAACTCCCAATCTGAAATTTGCAGCGCGCATGCAAGGGTACATCCCACTGCCATTATATATATATATTTTTTAATAAATTCTGCTGTTTACCTTTATACCTAAATACAAAAATAGTTCATTAATATTAAATAACTACCAAAACTTAGGCATTTTTTATATAAATGCAACACTTCCAATTTGAATTTGATTATCCCTTATCTGAAATTAATTAGTCTCATTTTGAAATTGACTAGTATCGATTTGACATTTATTATATCCAATTTGAACTTGAAAAGGTAAATTGTATGAATTCAATTAATCCAAATATAACTCTTCCCTAATTCCTAAGAAATAAAATTTGGTATTATCAAAAGAAAACCATTTGTTTAATAAAAAGTATTTATATTTTTACATTGTATAATATAAATCACAAGTATTTATTGTAATATCTTACATTACCTTTGTGACACGAATAGAACTACGTATTTTAACTTATACCGGAGAAATATACGGACTGTGACTGGCTTCACACCATTTACATATCCGGTATTCCTTCTTTCTTGGAGAGTGGGGTGGACAGGAAGACAGTCTTTTTAAATTCCCTTATAATTGTAAATATGATAACTTTCCGAGTAAAGGTATTATTACCATTATTAGTAGTCATTGACAAACGATGAGGAAAATTAAAACGTCTTTTTGGGTTACCAGGTCAGCAAAGTATCAATTTAAATTATAAATGGCTGTTGTTGAGGCCTTTTAAATAAAAGATCTGAAACGTAGTTAATAGTGTTTAATAAACAAAAACTGTAAAGCGAACATTTAAGATTGAAAATTGGTACAACGCAGTACAACGTTAACGGCTGTCCAACACACACTACTTCTAGAATGTTCTGTGTTCATAGTACTACGCGGTTATTGCCAACCTAGGAACACTAATAATCAGTATTACCACAACACTTCCCCTCAAAGATAATTCGAACTCGTTTCAATTTTTCTTTGTTAAGCCTAAACGCAATACTTCGTAACGCCCCCGGGGTAAACTTTTTGTAAAGATGTCTGCGCATTGCTCTTCACTTTTTATATATTTCAGGTAGAACACTCCACCCAGGAATTTTTCTCTTAGAAAATGATATCGTACGTCAATGTGCTTTGTTCGTTTATGGAATTCGGGATTCTTAATCAATTTTAAAGCACTTGTATTATCGACATATAGCACAGGAACGTTCTTTAAACATGAAACTTCTGTTAATAGTTGATTTTAATAGCCATAAAATTTCTCGTGTTGCTTCCGCAGCAGCCACATATTCAGCTTCTGTAGTCGATAAGGCTACTATTTTTTGTTTTTGACTAAACCAAGTAACGGCACCTCCCGAGTATTTAGTTACACATCCCGTTCTTGATTTTCGAGTTTTAGTGTCTCCAGCGAAGTCCGCATCAGAATACACTTCCAATGTTTTAGATTGATCACCTGATTTATAAAGAATACCCAAATCAGATGTTGACTTTAGGTAACGAAATATACGTTTCACGGCTTTCCAATCATTTTTCGTTGGTTTTTCTAATTTTTCCGACACAATACTCACGGCATATGAAATGTCCGGGCTTGTTGCAATAGCTAAATACATGAGCGAGCCAACCGCCTCACGGTAGGGACATTTTGATTCCAAATTTGTATCTTCATCAGAAATATTCTGTTTTTTGCACGGCGTTGAGATGCCATTTGCATCTGCCATATTAAATTTATGCAATATTCTTTCAATGTATGCGCTTTGATGAATGTGTATATAATTGTCTTCAAATTTAACAATTTGCATTCCCAAATAACAGTCAACTGCACTTGCTGTTGCCTCGAATTCCTTCTGTAGTTTTTCAACAAACCATTGTACAGGGTGGTCAAATAAGAATGCAGAGTGCTGTATCTCGGAAACTATTCATCGTAGAGACTTGCGGTAAAAAATTTAATAGCTAAAGTGGCCACGGGAAAATGCTGGAAATTATTTTCAAGTTCCTAAGATAGCCGCCAGGGGGCGTAATCGCCATCTTAAGTTACAAAATGTGGGTTTTCTCGGAATTCCGCTATATTAAGATAACACAGAAATATGTGCATTTTGAACTGGAGATAAGTATCAATTTTTTTTATTAAAAACTTTTTTCCGTAACTTCAAAAATAAAGTGGTGGAGAGCGTTCGAAAGTGCTTGTAAACAAATGCCCATAATTTCAAAATGGCTGAACGGAATTTAATAAACTTGGTGTCGTTGAAAAGAGCTTTTCTTGGACTATGAATCCTACCGTTTTGGTGGTGATTGTAAATTCACATGTCGCCGTTAGATGGCGTTTTCGAGATTTTTTTAGAAATTTCGAATTTTCTTCGAAAAGTTAAATGGAACGGTATCACTTTCTCTTCACGGAAAAATAGTATAATAAAGCCCAAACAAGCTAGTGAAAACCGCACGTCGAAATTGTATTCCTAACCTAAGATATTGGTGAAAAACCATTCATCATAAAACTGAACGGATTTCGCCCGGTTTTTATTCTGTTTTTCCAAAAATAACAAAAGAATACTATATTCAAAAATTTGTACCGTGGATTTTGAGAAGCTCAAGAAAAAACACTTCATTTTTGCCAAGACAACTCATGAATTAGTCGATTTTCCAAATATAATAACGAAATCTGAAAATAGTTGTTTTACATGGGTAACCTGATTTTCTTTTAGGCAATTATGAATTATAAAAAATATAAATAGATCAATCGTCATCAGTTTACCACTTTTAGGGTATCCCTTTATCACTTTAAGGTTTTGACGTTTTTATAGAATATAGGGTAAAACGTAGTAGGTCGTGGGTAAAAATGAAAAGAGAAAAAACAAATGGCTAACGACACAAGAACAATCTAACATCGTAATTGAACAATTCTTTACAAATAAAAACAGTTGTTGCTTGTTTAAATTTGTGGTTATTTCTTCAATATGCCAAATTTTCGTTTGTAATTTGAAGCATTTTGTGGTTTAAAGTTAAATTTGGTTTTATAATGTAAAGTTATTTATATTCCCTTCTCGCCACCTTCTATTGTTTTTGTCCAATAAGAAGCAAAAATGTAGCATATCGAAAAAGTAAACACCATTACGGATACGTAACAACTGTGTGTCCAAAGACAAAAAACCCACCCACAAGAAACCTTTAAAGCTATATTTAATGACCCCTTAAGTGTTCAAATTATAAAAATATACTCTAAAAGTAGTAAATTGATTTGATATTTTTTATGATTTCTAATTGTCTAAAAGAAAATCGGGTTACTCATGTAAAACAGCCATTTTCGGATTTCCTTATCAAATTTAGAAAATCGACTAATTCACATAACGCCTTGACAAAAATGAAGTGTTTTTTCTTGAAGTTCTCAAAATCCACAGCAAAAATTTTAGAATACAGCATTCTTTTGTTATTTTTGAAAAAAAAAGAATAAAAAACCGGGAGAAATCTGTTCAGTTTTATGATGAATGGTTTTTCACCAATATCTTAGGTTAGGAATACGATATCGAGGTGCGGTTTTCACTAGCTTGTTTGGGTTTTATTATACTATTTTTCCGTGAAGAGAAAGTGATACCGTTCCATTTAACTTTTCGAAGAAAATTCGCAATTTCTAAAAAAATTTCGAAAACGTCATCTAGCGGCGACATGTGAATTTACAATCACCACCAAAACGGTAGGATTCATAGTCCAAGAAAAGCTCTTTTCAACGACACCAAGTTTATTAAATTCCGTTCAGCCATTTTGAAATTATAGGCATTTGTTTACAAGCACTTTCAAACACCCCCCACCACTTTATTTTTGAAGTTACGGGAAAAAGTTTTTAATAAAAGAAATTGATACTTATCTCCACATCAAAATGCGCATATTTCTGTGTTATCTTAATATAGCGGAATTCCGAGGAAACCCACATTTTGTAATTCAAGATGGCGATTACGTCCCCTGGCGGGCATCTTAGGAACTTGAAAATAATTTCCAGCATTTTCCCGTGGCCACTTTAGCTCTTAAATTTCTTACCGCAAGTCTCTACGATGAATAGTTTCCGAGATACAGCACTCTGCATTCTTATTTGACCACCCTGTACATAACATTTTGTTCCAAACACGCGTAAGTGATCGAATACATTTTCATTTGTATTACGCCATAATTCACGAGGTGTTTTTGTATCTACCGATGATTTACCCGTTAAATTTAATACATAAGCGGCCGTATTAACTGCTTCTACACAGTGAGATAGGTAAATCTTTTGTATGAATCATCGTACGCGCACTTTCAACTAATGTTCTATTTTCGCGTTCCGCAGCACCGTTTTGTTGTGGAGTATAAGGCATTGTTATTCGAAGGTTTATACCGTTTGTTCTTAAAAGTTCACGAACACTTGAATTATCAAATTCTTTTATCACACAAAAGTTCCTTAACAACGTGCCCGTTCACGGATGCTTCCTTTAAAAAGGTTTTTAAACAATCGGCTACGTCCGACTTGTATTGTATGAAAAACACTCTTCGAAACTTTGAAAAATCATCTTTAAAGCATACAAAATATCTTGCACCGCCCAGCGAAGTTGCTTGCATTGGTCCACAAACATCGGCGTGGATTTGTTCTCCTACTTGAGTTGGTCTATTCCTTCTTTCATTAAAGGGCTTTCTATGCTGTTTCCCAAGAATACATCCTTCGCATTGATCTCCCTTTTTGATGCTCACTTTGAATCTTTTTAGAAATTTTTCAACATGTTTCTTATTTTGGTGTGCTAATCGTTCATGCCACAGCTGTAAAATCTTGCTATTTTTAATTTCTGACGCAACGAAGGCCCTCGCACTGTGTTCTGGTACATCCACCTTCATCTCTAGAACATACAGTCCCTTTTTGGTACGTTTTCCTGCCAGACGAGTTTTACCTTCTTTTAAAAATTCGCAACCCCTTTTATTTGCCTTAAATTCAAAACCTTTTTCAACTGTTTTACCTATTGAGAAAAGATTTCTGGTGCTTTCAGGTACGTACCACACATTACTCAAATGACTGTCGTACCATCCATCCTTTATTTTCATTTGTACATTGATAATACCTTCACCAATCGCGTATATTCGATTATTATTACCAACCTGTACTTCCTTTGGTTCAGCAAATTTTGTGAATTTTAAATAGTATTCGATGTTGTTTGTCATGTGAGCCGACGCACCTGAATCTGCCAGCCATTCAGTCGAATCCGCTTCATGCTCGCATACAAACGCATCTCCATTTGGTTCTGACTTTACTTCAGCTTTCTTACCACAATTTTTAGCAATATGGCCATGTTTCTTGCACTTAAAACATTTTGGACCTAAGGATTGTTCTTGATTCTTGTCTTTTTTCCCTTTTCCTTCAACCTTCCATTTTTGATTTCCTTTAGATTTAGCAACCAGTGCGGAATCATTTTGCTTTTCCGGTAAACGCATTTCAATTAACCGTAACCGTTCAGTTAATTTGTCTACTGTTCTTTCGTCCAAAGCGACTGACTCCCACACGCATTTAAATTCAAAATATTCCTTCGGAAGGGTTGATATGATTCTGCTCATCAAAAATATCTCCGGTAGTTCTGATTTAGTTAATCTTCTTAATTCATCGTTTATTTCATTAACATTTTTCTCTAACCGGGCAATTTGGTTTATAATACCATCGGAATTGCATTTATGGGAGACAAAGAATTGTTCAAAAAATCTATCCATCCTTTGTGCAGAAGTTTGTTCATAACAACTGAGTAGTTTATCTCTAATTTCTTTACTCGTCTTACACGTCGTTGTTAGATCTATATTCGTATCGTTTACTATAATCAGCTGAGCCAGCGAATCGCTCTTTTCAAAGGTTTTTACCTTTTCTACGTTTTCTTTGTCCTTCTCAGAAAGCATTACGTTTCCTTTGACAACATCCAACACGTCATGGTGACGCAATAATAATTCTACTTGACGACGCCATTTTGTCCAATTCTCGAACCCTTGTAATTTTTCTATTTGCGCTTTGAAATCCATTCTTGAAATTTCTCGATGGTCACGACACACCGAAAGTAAAAAGCCAAAAAACCTTACCAGACTTGTTTTCTTTTTCTTTCCGGCTTTTCCTTTATAGGTTATGTCGTTCCGACACACCACGTCGCTCAAAGGAGCCGAAAAAACAATTATTCGCGAACGTTTACACTTTTTTCAACACTATTACATACTGGCAGTGCCGGATTATCCACTAGGCACATTAGGCATGTGCCTAGGGGCCCCCGTCGTGAGGGGGGCCCTAGGGCAATAACAGGTTAAACGGATTTTTCGTTGCTAATTTTTTGCAATTAAACGAAACTTTAATTATTTATTAATATCCCTGATTTATTTAAGAATGTTTCTTTTAAAGGAGTTGCTTATATAGAGATATCACTATATTTATAACAATTTAAGGGCCCCAAGAATATCTCCGCCTTGGGCCCCAGTCAAACTTGATACGGCCCTGCATACTGGGCCAATAACCTGTTGTTGAGGCCTTTTAAATAAAAGATCTGAAACATAGTTAATAGTGTTTAATAAACAAAAACTGTAAAGCGAACATTTAAGATTGAAAATTGGTACAACGCAGTACAACGTTAACGGCTGTCAAACACACACTACTTCTAGAATGTTCTGTGTTCATAGTACTACGTGGTTATTACCAACCTAGGAACACTAATAATCAGTATTACCACAACAATGGCTTTCGCTGCGTTATCTTCCTAAAATAATCCGGAAAATATACACGAATTGTTGATAATAAAGAAATAATACCGTATCAATAAGTTTTTGTTTTTTAACGTAATTTTGAATTAATTAAGACTGTGAAAATAAAGGAAAGGTACTTACAACTGGTCTGATTCGGGAAAACTTGGTTTTATTAAATAAAATAGAAATAAAATTAGAATTTAAAGTAAGCTATAATCATGGACACTAAAAAATATTTTAAAAATTTGTATTTTTAATGTCAATTTATTTTATTACAAACTAATTACAAGAACCCTGTAGCGGATAAAGTGGCATATACTCCGAGAGCCAATTTTGGCTTGACAATAACATCTTTTGCAAAATTTCCAGTCCTTTTAAATAACTTGTACATATCTTGAAAATATTCGATAGCTGTCTTCAATTTAAAAATATCCATTTGGTTGCATTAGAAACAAATATTGTTAATCAGTGAAACGAGATGTTCCAAATGTAAAATTAATAACTCCACCATACAAGAAAGAAGTAATACAAAACCGAGGACAACCTTAAATATCGCGATAAACGAGTATATCTGAAATAATACAATTATAGCTTGAAGCCAAGGTTTTAAAGTAAACGGTACGTAATAAGCGATCATTAAATCGCAAATGATACCTTCGTCGTTACCAAACCACTTGATATCAGCGAAAAAATTTTCCATTAATGAAAATATCATACGATGTTGAAAACATTCCAACAACGTGTGTAATTTGCAAGTTTTAAATTGGGATCTGTTTATTTTTTCAAAGGATTCCATTCGCTTCGAATAACCGAAAACATTGAAACCGCATAAAGCCTCAATAAATTTAAACAAAAAATTGTAATGATGAAATAAAACGTTAATTATTAAAGTGACAATTCCGTATATTAAAAAATATAAGCGAAGCAAAGATTTAATGAAATTTGTTTTGCAATCTAAAAAATAAAAAAGTATGTCAAAGAATAAATTATAAAAAATAAATTTATACCGTATATTTACTATGATCCTACTTAAAAATTTAGTTGTCAATTAAGAGGTCCAACATTCGTATTTTCGAAAGCAACATTCAAATAAATGAAAATCGAAAGATTGTGAATCTTCAAAAGTATTTTTTACGGCCAAGAAACCATTCTTAACCTTATATTAAAACAAGAAGCTTTTACAATTCGATCTTATATCAACCGACTTCTTTAATTTAAATTTAATGACTGGTCTTATTTAACACGCCATCGTTTACGAAATCTTTTCTTAAATGACATTACAAAATATGGGAAGATAAACGTGTTTTAAGAAACGTCACCTTTTGTCGTTTGTGTAAGTAATTTAACAGTAATTTGACAGATATAAAAAAAATTGGACCAAACTACTAAATTTGTAAGTCGTTGGTTGGAATAAGGATTTCTAAATTTCCAACTGGTAGAACATGGATCAATTAATAAACTTGTGAATTTGTTAGTAAATTTGTAGTTGTAGAGACGAAAAAACCAAAAAATTGCTTATTTGACAAAATATTCATTAACTAACGTGAAATAGCATTGTGGGATTACGATTTTGATAATTTACAATTTATGTCACATGTACTAACTTAAACTGTCGAAACATAGGAAAAATAACCAAATCGCTTAACCGGTTGGCGCACCTACTAAAAATTTGGATAAAGAGGTCAAATTTATTGTGCAAGTACTTACAATTCAAAACACGCGATCTCGTTTAAAAATGTTTACAGGATACCGTTTCAAGTTATTTTTGGTAAGAAATATTCGAATATTTGTTCTAAATAAGTTCAAGGTTTTATTATTAATAAACGGATCGTTTCGATATTCCTTTTTTTATTAAATTTTTAAGTATTATTGCGTTTGTGTAAATATTGTATGTCGTTTTTAAATTCAGTCTGAAGTTGGTATTTTTACATAACAATGAATTTTTATTAACGAGTTTTCTAAATAAAATTTATCTTTTAAACTTTAAAAACATCTACTTAACAATAAATAATCATTATTGATTGATTAATCAATTGATTAAGCCATTTTTAAATATTAAATCTGCCATTTCTATTCATTAAATTCGTTCCTACACTTAAAACTTAAAAATTATTTACAAACTTGAATCGAATCGACAAATCAAATACATATTTTTTGATTTTTTTTAATTTAGTTTTTATTATAAATAATAATGATAAATCTTTAATTTAAACTAATTTTTTTGTTTTAAATGTTTTTTCTTTATTTATATATTTATTTTATTTATAGTTTAAAGTTTAGTAAATTAAACTTTAAATAAATTATATTATCTCTTTAAAGCTTAACTTATGATCTTTCATTCAGTTTATGAATTAATCACACTTGACCTTCTGAGTTAATAAAGATTATTCGATGCGGTGAAGTGTTTTGAGCTCAGTATCCAGCTGTTGGTGAAAGTATTAAGTGCGATTGAGTGCATTTTTTACATTTCTATTACGTTTTATCATTTTAACAAACTTAAAACACGTTTTTATTAAAACAAGATAATTAATTGAGTTAAATAAAAATAATTTATTATTTAAAAAATGGTTTGTGGTGCTAACATCCGATTTGAGAACCTTATTTATCCTAAAACTAATTTAAAATCAGGTAAGGAAAAAAGTATTTTTAGGTCAACTTTCTCTTCTTTTCAATCTTACAAGAGAACGTACCGAATCTAAAAACACCGACTTTTTTCAAAATCGGTACATTTGTAGAGTTACGCCGTAAATAAAACCTTTCTTTCTATTCCACCCTAAACACGTTTTGAAAGGTTGAAAACGGACCCTAAAAATTGAGCAAATTTTTGGAAAGTGATTTTTTTCTCCTAAATTATTCATGATATCAAGAAAATCATTAAATAAAATGTCCCCATCGCGTCTATTCAATCCCTATTACAAACTTCAGATTAAAAAAAATATTATAAACGAATTCCATTATTCACATAATAAGGAAACACCTATCCCAGATTTGGGCTAGTACTAGATATTTACAAAATTAACAATTTAGCCTCTTTCATCTTCCTTAAAATATCGCATGCCGGTGAATTCAATCCCTTTGTTAACAAAAAATCGTATGTAAAGAATTCGTGGAAAAATATCGGGTGTTCAATTAAATCCGTGCTCAAGGATGCCTTGAATTTTTTTTTAGACAATGATGAAGAGATACGTAGGAAACGAACGCGACAAAGAAGCTAGTAGAGCTCATAGCTCACTTGAGCATGGATTTAAATGAACATCTTATATAAATGATACCGAAAAACGTTTAAAGTATTAATTGCTTCTGAATATATATTCAGATTGGGAGAAGGATGTCCTCCTTCCAATCGCGGCCATAACAGTTAATTTAACTATTGTTACAAATAATTGTTATAAACAAATTGGATTATTTACATAGGAAAGGTATCAATCTATCCAAGGTATAGACTAGATATTTACAACATCGACAGTTTGTGTTTCATTTTCCGTCAAATATCGTATAAGGTTAGTTCAACCCCTTTCTCTTACCAATTCCAATTATAAAAGCTAATTTAAAAGTTCATTACAAATAATTGTTATAAACCAATTTAAATTTGTATGGAAGACCGACATATCTGTCTAATTACATCAAAGGAATTGTGCTTTAATTAGTTTGTTAGGTTTAATTCATTATATAAAAGTAGTGTTAACTTTTTGTATGGGATATCGAATCCACGGTAACCACATTTATTGCCCTTCATTTTCCAGTCTTGTTCATAAAACTTACATGAACAATTTGTTTATAATGCCTTGTTATGAATAGTTTTAATTATTTGTGGATGTGTAAAAGACTGGAAAACCAAAATTTAATGGGTCTAATTAATTTAACTAATATAACTGAAATTAATATAATGTGAATTATACATCGCGCTGTAGGATTATACAGGATGTTTAAAAAGATTAGACAACTTATCGTGAGAGCGTTTTTAAAAACCCTGTAATTTTCGAAATTGGATTTCGTTTCACAGAAAACTGTATCCTGCTGGTATAAAGACATGATCAAAAAAATAATTAAAGTCTAATGAAGATTTGTCCAGTAATGTAAGAAAGACTCACGAAAAATATTATTTTTAAAGTTCTCTAACGACTAAATTAAGTAACTTTGTATACAGATAAGTTGAATTAAATTGTCACATTTTTAATCAAAGTATCTGGTATTCCATAGTACATATTTCAGATATCTCGTATACAATTTAATTGAAACTGTAATTGAAACTTACTACATTACAGTTACACCTTGTCGTGGTAATGGATTTTTTTGTAAAAAGCATTATCATATTTGAAAACTTTCTTATGAAATGATTCCAGATTCGAAATCCACATACGACGAAAGACTAAAGTGGCTATAGTCTATTTAGGTATAATAAATATTTCGGAACCCGTGAGTTCTAGTGTTAAATCAAGCTAAACTAAAACACTATATTACAATTTAATTACGATTATTTATAATAAATTAGGCCGTTATTGAACTACAATGATTTTATAGATGTTTTACAATATACCTATCTAGTAATTTTTTTATGCGGGATATATTTAATAAAATATCCTTTATCAAAATTCACTATATTCAACTACAATTTTTAAAACGAATATTGTGAATGCGATCGGAAAGAGAACGCATATGACGATGCATTATAAAGAAATTGTTCAAATGGGTTTTATGAGCAAGATTGAAAAAGAAAGTAGGTAGTAGTAGTTAATTTTCATAATTGTGAATTCAGTTTTCAGTACAAAAGGTTATTAATACTGCTTTTACAAAATAAATTAAACCTAACAAACTGCTTAGAGTACAATCCCTTTTATATAAACTGATAAATATGTGGGTAAAATATAAACGGGATAATCAACTTTGTTTATAGGAAACGTTTGCAACAATTGTAAAATTAACTTTTATGACTAGGATTAAAAAGAGAACATATTTAAAAACAATTAATATACTGAATGCTTTTCAATATTATTTATATTTTTTCAGGGAAAATATACGAATTTTTTTGTGATTTTTTGATAACAAAGGGGTTGAATTCACCCGCGAATGATATACGAAGGACAACAAAAGAGGATAACTTTTTTTTAATACCATGAATAGCTTAGGGCAAAAAATATTTTCCAAAAATTACTCCATTTTTAGGGGGTTTTGGGACCGAAACGGAAACCTAAATTTTACTTACGTTAGGATCCTCTACAAATGTACCAGTTTTGATTAAAAATCGATGAGTTCGGGATCTATATGTTCTCTTGTCAAAATTTTTAACCCAAATTTCTAAAAATTTGTAAAATTAGAGCGCAATTTTTACGTTGGTATCACTAAATCGAGTTTAAAGACAAATTAAGTTTAATTTTATAAGAATAAAGTCAACGATGCACAGTGGTTCAGATCGGCATATTTTCGGAAAAAATTCTGTAACTTTTAGTACGAAAGGTATATCCGGACAATATTTTATATGTAGTTTTTAACCACAATCGAAGATTCAGATCAACTTTTGAACCACTTTTCTCAACCGGAAGTGATACTTTACCTGAACCCTAAGCCAATTTTTTACGTATAAACTGGTATTTTAAATAGAAATAGACGCATGGGTCGTTATATAAGCCAAAGTAATAATAAAAAATATTCAGATATTTAATGTTCATTAAATCGTGTAACCGGAAGCGATAGTTTACCTAACTATATACCTCTTTTTTCGTATAAAATGTGTAGTTTAAATTGGAATAATTGCATAAAATGTTTTTATAACGCTAAAACTGAAAGTAACATTTCTAATTGTTACGCCTACCTATGTTAATTCATAAGCAATCGCTTAATGTCCCCGTGCATTTCTAAGTGCTTCTTTTTTTTAAGTAATTCGCATAGTAGCCATGAAAGGATCGGATGATATCAGCAACATATTTAAAACGTCTTGGTTTGTATTTTGCCGACTATTTTTTCTTGCGTTTTGCAACCGATACATCCGATAATCTTTGTTCCTTGCTTCTTGAACCTCTTCAGATAATAATCCAACTGGTACCAGGAAACTACTTGTTATATCTTTTCCATGAAAAAGCACCTTATGCACGGTATTTGGCATGTTATACCATGGATATTTGTTTACAAACATTTTTGCGGTATCTAAATCATACTGCTCAAATGAAATAGATTCACGTACATGTATATTTTTGATATATGTATATTTATATATATATATATATATATATATATATATATATATATATATATATTATACCAGGTGTGTACACCCGTCCACCATTTTCAAAATCAAGAGAAATGGTTTTTATGAAAAATCCAAAAAATTTTTATTACCAAATGGGGTATTAGACCTCGTATCATTTTTCGTTCTTCGTTTCGTTATCTTGTTAATAAATAACATCTGATGTATTTTGTGTTTTGAATAAAAGAGGTTTCTCTCTTTCCACACTCTATTCAATGCTACCCTATGTTAATTCGAAACGAACACTTTCACTTGTATTCAATGTAGCACGAGTACCTCAAGTAGAATTAAAATATGTAATAAAAAGTACCACGTTCCATTTAAAGAAATGAACTTCCGGTCTGAACAACCTATTTCCGGTCAGACCCGGAAGTTGAAAATATCATCAACGGATAGAGCATACCCCATTTGGTAATCAAAATTTTTGGGATTTTTCAAAAAAACCATTTATCTTGATTTTGAAAGGGGTTGACGGGTGGTCTTACACACCCGGTATATTATATATTTATATTTGATATTTTCAAATTAAAACCAACCTTTTTGATTGCATAGAGAATATAAAATTACTTGAATCACCATTATAGATATTCGGTGGTTTAATCAGAATTGAAAACCCCGAGTAGTTAGCACTCAACGGACGGGTCGAATCTGTTCTGTCTAACCCGGTTTCCGGTCATTTTCGAAAGTCATAACGTAAAAACGTAGATCTACGGGGCCCGTCCGTTAAGTGTTAAAATTCTGACAAAAAATAGAAATTTGCTAATTAAAAACAAAAGCACAAATATGCGCGGCCATATTTTTCTGAAATGTGTTAAGTATGAATTAGTTCACATGTATATATAAAGAGTTGCTTGGCGCCAGTCGGCGCAAACAAGTTCTAATCTAAAAACTGCATAAAATCAATTATTTTTTTAAGCATCTTTACCTATCAATGTAACATAGAAGAATAAGTAAATTTTTTTCGATGAGTCCATTATCATTTGCTCAAATATATATTTTTTAAATAACAACCAGTACAATTTTAAAATATCAGACTGATGCGATAATATTATGGATTCCTACGAGCTATTACAACGATCGGATTAACTATACGTAAAATGTACAAATTTAAACATTTTTTACGGGTAAATCATCGTGGTAAGAGACGTGGCATTAGTTGATTCTACATCTTAGACGTTCTAAAAATTGATTTATAGACTTTTTTTGTTAATATTGAAAGTCAAAAAATTGGATTTTTTCGGCTCATTGACCACTGTCCGATGTGGCAACGAAACTAGTCTACTGCTATCTATATTAACAATTCTAGACACATTGTTTTATCTCACAATAGCAAGTCACAATAGTAACACAAAGTTTTATGAAAATATCTTTATAGATAAAACCATTATAAGCAATAAATGACTGTCGGAGTGCCCCCTTCAAGGGCTAATATTTCCGCAAGTGTGCGATGTATCGAGAAACTTTACAGGAACTTATAGTAATAGTAATAAAAATAAAAAACAAGATTTTTTCTTATGCTTTTCTTTATTGGTATAATTTTTAAACACTTAACCTGACGCGTTTCGGCGTGGTTACGCCATCTTCGGGGCGTAACTTTGGGGTCCCAACGGCCAACCCCCGTCCTCCCCCCATCCTATCCTATATTATCCTTGTATATCAATTTCACCCTTTTATCCCATCAACACCATACCACCAACCCTAATCCTAATAAACAATAACCAACATAACTTCCCAATGTAAGAGGTTTCCGAGCTTGTATTATAGTTTTAAAGAAAATAATCCTTGGTGTAAAATTTCATGAAGCATTCGTTTAAATTTTCGAACACTGCGTCTTGACCTGCGCTATACGATGCGCACACACTCATACTCAAATTGTCATTCGTAAATGTCCAAACCGGACAGATCTCCCTTAAATGCAAGTCATTACAACGAAAGATACAAAGGTGCAACGAGTATAAAATTTCCCAACAGTAATTCTAATCTTTACAACAAATCTCCACAGAATGGAACAGAAATCCAATTTGAGAAAGAAGAAAAAGTTTGATGTTTTCGACGATATAGATAAAGGACGAAGTGTAATACACGTTTTACCTTTTAATGGCCGCCATCTTTAAGATTTTTAAGATTTAACATAGAAAAGTTTTAATATGTAACAATAATGTTTTGTATTTTTATTTTCAAATAATTTTTTAATTTGTTTAATTTTGATGTTTTTATAAAATGTATTAATTTAAAAATAGAAGTTTTTTGAATGTAAAATTTATTTTATAGAGCTTCCGAAGATGGCGTAACCACGCCGACACGCGTCAGGCTAAGTGTTTAAAAATTATACCAATAAAGAAAAGCATAAGAAACAATCTTGTTTTTTATTTTTATATTATTGATAAAAAGGATCTACAACATAAATATAGTACTATTACTATATTCATGTCTACCTATGTCTATATAAACTATCAGATTCCGAGAAATTGCTGACTCATTCTGGGACCCTGTAGTTTAGAATTCTCGCTTTTGCTAAAAATGTAATCATGGGAAGTGCCAAATAGACATTGAAAAATATCAGTCACAATGGTACCTTTTATTTATGTTATCATGACAAAATTCTACTTTGAATGCCAGTATTAAAAGTAATTTTTACCCATTACGTTATAAGCGTCAACTTTTAATCATGGTAAATATACATAAAGTGATTCTGACTACTGGAACGAAAATTCAATCAATTAAACGATTTAGGTTAATAATATGGAAGGTTTTAAAGTGAGAATTGATAATAAGAAAGGAAAAATTTCAATTTTAGTTAGAAATTTACTTTAATCGTTCGATATCTTCTTAAAAAATCAGCTTTCCATAAAATTACTAGAATTTCTTTGTAAATGGTTATTAAAGTGTAATTATCATATCAGACGGTTGAGAAATAATGTATTTTATCTAATCAATAAACAATTTTTCTTTTTCTGAAAACAAGTTCAAAGTTGAATATTTAATAAATTTGTTAACGAAATGAACATTTAAGTTTTAATTTGTACTTATTTTCTCTATTTTTAGATAACCAACCGATACTAAAAGACATTTCCGGTTGTTTTTACTCAGGACAACTAACCGGAATCTTAGGAAGTAGCGGTGCTGGAAAAACAACTTTAATTAGCATCCTTTCGGGTCACATGTAACTTTTTTTAAAGAAAAATTAATAAAAAATATCAAGTTTCATAGATTTAATTGGATATTTTTTATTTTTATTGTAGAACAACCAACATTGATGGTAAAATTTCAATAAACGGTAGGATATGTAACGAAAAGACTTTAAAAAATTCATCGACTTATTTAATCGATCAAGATTTATTACAAACATCTTTAACGGTGAAGGAATCGTTAATGTTCGTAGTTGAATTAAAATTAGATAAATGTGTATCTAAAATTGACAAAGAAAAAATTGTTAGTTAATATATTTTTTTAATCATATTTTTTAATTTAAATGTTTTTTTTAGTTTATAAACATCATTAATAAACTAAATTTAAATAATTGTTTAAATACGATGACTGAAAATTTATCCGGTGGTGAAAAACGAAGACTGTCAATAGCTTTAGAACTTATAAGTGATCCTCCGATAATTTTTATGGATGAACCGACAAGGTATTTATTTTTATTTTATTTTATTGATTTTATTTATTAAAAAATCACTTTCTAATTTTATTTTTAGCGGTTTAGATGAAGTATCAGCAAAACAATCAGTGGATTTACTCCGATCATTAACCCGAGATGGAAAAACCGTAATATGTACTATTCACCAACAGTCCAACATAATCTTCAACATGTTCGAACACGTTTATTTCATAAACGACGGTAAATGTATATATGACGGTTTAAGAGAAAATTTAGTACCGTTTTTGAGTAAAACACCTTTCCCGTGTCCAGAATATTACAGTCCAGCTGAATATAGTAAGATTTATTAACCCATTCGAGACAAAGATATTTTTCGAGCGCGGTCACTAGGAGGGATTTTTTTTTCCTTATATTGTTCATTTTTAATTAAAAAAACATGTTTACTCCCCAAATCGCCCAATTCGTAAGTGAATTCAGATAAATGAGATCATTGCACACCGAGTGTGCATCTCGCTCCTCGGAAGATTTTTATTGCGAAGAGCGGATTGAACACTATGTGTGCAATGTATGGTAAAATGAAAATACATCATTAAAAAGTTTGGAGACCTTGCTCTTGTACTTCTCCATTCTTGAGAACGGGAATCTGCAGACGGGCAATAAAAATGACAGCAATGCGTATTCGTTTTCATGGTACATGTAAGAAAAGCTTCAGATAACTTTTAGATTTTTTAATACACAGTAAAACCACTGCTAAATTTTGTTTTCCTGTACCTTACAGATTTTATTAGTTCAAGAAAAATCATACTTCGACGACTGGTTTACTCAGAATAACTGAAAATTGCACATACCTGCACGCAGTGTGCAGGCCGTTCTATAGAATCGCAAATCAATTGCACACACGGTCGGTGTGCAATCAGTCTCAAATGGGTTAAAAGAAACATACAAATACAATTTAAAAATATATTTTAAAAACTTCTTTTTTAGTTATAGAATTAACTCACGATAATTCCGAACTAACAAATCAGTTAAATGAAATGATAAAATCATTTTGGTATCAAAAGGACGGTTGCGACATGAATCCGGAAGGAGAAATTCCAATTTTAAAGAAAACTAATAAAATTAGTTTTATTAATCAAACCGGTATTCTTTTAAAGAGGAATTTCTTACAAACCAAACGTCGGAAACTAGCTATGAGTATAAACGTAGCTCATCATTTACTGTGCGGATTAATAACCGGCTTTTTATACTTTGGAACTAAAACTGATGCCGCGAAAACAGAAAATATTTATAAATTAAGTTTAGGAGCTGTGGCATATGTTAGTTTTGCTTATGCTATCATTCCGATATTATCATGTAAGTATCGGAATGACTGAAATACAAGATTTGAATTAAATTCTAACCTTATAATTTAGTTCCGTTTCAGATTAAAATCATTAAAAGAGAGATTAATAACGAGTGGTACGATTTAAAAGCTTATTTTTTAATGCAAAGTTTATCTCCGTTACCTGTCATGGTTTGCATTTTTAATTCAATGAATTAATTCAAATATTTTTTTATATATTTTTTAGCTTCCACTTTGCCTTTTATTCACAATAACTTGTTTCGGTTTAGTTGATTCAACTTTACCAATCGACAGACACTTCCGTTTAACTCTTGTATTAATTTTTATAGCTTTAGTTTCACATTTTTACGGACACGCAATCGGGGCTTTATTTAATCCTAAAGTAAGTACTTTAATTAACTCTAATTTACAAATCACACCTAGAATTTAACAAACCCTTTCTTTATTCTTGAAGAATTCTTGCGTAATCGGTTCAATGATTGCAACCATAGCCATAAACATCGGTGCATTTCACCATTATCAAATATCCCTTCCAACGTGGTTAATAAGACAAACTTCTTTTACTCGATACGGACTTGTAGGATGCTTATTAACTTTCTATCAAAGTAGAAAACTCAACTGTAGTGAAATCTATTGTAGACACAGCGTGGAAAAGTTAATTTACGACGATTTCGGCGTCGGAATTCCTTCATATTTATTACAAATAACCGGATTAGTACTTAACGTTATTTTCTACGCTTCCTGCTTTTACTTTATACTTATAATTAAGTTTCATACAAATTTAATTGAGAATTTAAAAAATTTTAAAAATAAATATATCAAATAACCGTTGTATTATTTTTTATAGATAAATTTTTTTACAGTTGAAGTAAATAATTCTATTCGTCAGATGAGATGAAAGTTAAACAAATGAGAGGTGGATTTTCTACTGAAGATATTTATTGGCATTTGACTGCCGGCTTTCGATCTTACAACAAATCCACATCAGGTCGATCGTTGAACAAGGATCGGGATAAAAACTACAAAATTATGGTCACCATATTAGAATATAAGAACAAATTAAAAATATTTTAATAAATAATATAAAATAACTACAAAATAATCACCATCAAACAACAAGTAACATAGACCATCATCAATCACGTTGTTAAAATTTTACGGTAGTAAAATGTTAAATACATTTTTAAAACGAATACCTGACGTGTAATGTTGGTAGCATAGTTAGAAAAATAAGTAATATTCAACGATGTGGCAACGCAGCTAGCCCACTGCTGTCTGGATAAATAAGTCAAGCCAAATGCCGTCCGCCACATAGAACCGGTTTGTTTGCAAACAATTCTCTGTTATTGTTTACATTTTCTTATCGACATCTCTCGTTCTGTGTCATAAATGTAGTATATGGTATTGTAAGTTACATTTTATTGAACTATTATTTAATTTATTGCAATAAAAGCTAGCAAACAATGGATCGCTTAAACGGGGGATCCTAGGAAAGATGTGAATCCGAGAAAGGTGGCAAACACTTAAGAAAAGTCGTTTGTAGTGCATGACTGTCGCGAAAGGGCGACCGCAGGCCGCCCTTTCGCGAATACCAAACGAACCAGTAAGCACTTCCTGACATAATCATGATAACGAAACGCGATCTGTTGACTTAAAAATGCGCGCGCGTATCCGACTCAACTCAAATTCAAACATTTAAATTTTTTTTAATTTTCGGCTAAATTCCTTAATTGAATAAAACCAAATTGCAGACGATCCGACTATCATAATTTGTGTAGGCGTACTACACTTTTCATATTCTTCAACTTGATATCTGGTGTTTCTAATCCTTATACAGACTTTTCCATAATTTCCTGTTCAAAACCAACCTATCAGCTTCCTGTAAAGTTGTTCTTTTCTTTTCTAATATGTTCTGTAAACCTTGCATCCTATGTAGATGGCCCCATCAGCTTCATTGTCGTTTTTCTATAAAATAGTTTACTGATTCGCTATGAAGATCTTTCTTTATGTCAATGTTTCTCAATTTACCCCTCTTAGTCACTCGCTTTACCCTTGTAAGATATTTCATTTCAAGTGCTTTTAATTTTTTTTCTCTGTTTGAGGGTGTTCAAGTCTCACATCCACACGTAATTCATTCTTTTGTCGATGGTTTCTTCTAATATAATACATGGTGGTGATTTAATAACCGTATATTTACTTGAAAAATTACATTTCCGAAGACATACAGAGCTCAGGATCACAATTCTGGACCCAAATATCGATTTCTTCAGGTCTCTACGACCTGATTTATCCTTTAAACCAATAAAATGAAAATTTATGCTTAAATAGTAAGTTTGCAAATATCAATAAAGTAAAATATCTAATTTTAAATTTAATATTTGTCTGGTATCGTTTTCTGTTCTTCGAATACCTTCACAAAGGAATTGTAACGATTTCTTTGGTTATTAAAACGTTCATTTACTTCAATAATTACATTTTCGGAGAAATATAGATATAAAAATCAAAGTTACAAACCCAAACGTCGGTTTCTTCATCAATTTGGTAAATAGAACACCCACTTACTACAATAATTAGATTTTTGCAGTGAAGTTGTGGTTTTAAATATCCGTTTTCATTATAACACAGACCTTTCTGTTCTTCAATTTACTTCAATCAATAAATTTTGAAGCAAACATATTTTTAAGATATAAAGAAATAATTGGGAATTATTAACGCAAATAAATCAAATAATTAATGAAAGGTCATTACCATTATACGTTATCCGAGAAAAAATGTCATTACTGCACTGGGATCCGAACCCAGAACCTTCTGCTTTCCGGGCAGATGCTCTTACCAATTGAGCATCTGGTAAGAGCATCTGCCCGGAAAGCAGAAGGTTCTGGGTTCGGATCCCAGTGCAGTAATGACATTTTTTCTCGGATAACGTATAATGGTAATGACCTTTCATTAATTATTTGATTTATTTGCGTTAATAATTCCCAATTATTTCTTTATATTAATATTTGTGTATTACCCACTCTCGGGAATAATTCTTGACGTTGGTAAGTAATTGTGCGCATGTACATGTGACATTATGTATCCAGAAATGTGAGAAAACTTGTCCAGCTGCATTGCTCAATTGGTAAGAGCATCTGCCCGGAAAGCAGAAGGTTCTGGGTTCGGATCCCAGTGCAGTAATGACATTTTTTCTCGGATAACGTATAATGGTAATGACCTTTCATTAATTATTTGATTTATTTGCGTTAATAATTCCCAATTATTTCTTTATATTAACATTTGTGTATTACCCACTCTCGGGAATAATTCTTGACGTTGGTAAGTAATTGTGCGCATGTACATGTGACATTACGTATCCAGAAATGTGAGAAAACTTGTCCAGCTGCATTGCTCAATTGGTAAGAGCATCTGCCCGGAAAGCAGAAGGTTCTGGGTTCGGATCCCAGTGCAGTAATGACATTTTTTCTCGGATAACGTATAATGGTAATGACCTTTCATTAATTATTTGATATTTTTAAGAGTATTAAAGTTTGTTTGTTTAGATTGATTAATTTATTTTAAATCCACCTTATAGGCCATTTCTTTGGGAAACTCTTTTCGGCGTCGAAACGTTTACGTAAAATGAGATTTTTATAATCACTCGTGAGATTTTAAAATACTTTCTACCTCAATATCAACAATCCCCTGTTGGAACCTTCAAAATTATTTATTCGTCCTCTCCATCTTCCAAACGTAGCCCTTTTCCAATCGTCAAAGTACATTTTCTAGTGCCAAACGTAAAAATTCTCAGCATGAGATTTATCAATAATTTTCGAAATTTTTGAAGAAATTTTACATTAGTCCTCTCCTTAAACGATTAAAATCGGCGTGAAGAAGGTTTGAACACGTCATTAGGGTCCAAATTTGAACGTCCAAATACTTTTTGAAAAACGGAGAAACGTTGAAATTACGTTGCAATTTTATTCAAGTTTTTAGTGCACTCGTTGGTTTTAGACTTGTAAAACGTTATATTCGTCCTTTAGTCATCCAAATAGAGTCCATTTTCGATCATCCAAGCGGATTTTAGGCCTTTTTTAAACGTAAAATATTGACTCGAAACGGGATATATTAAGTTTCCTAACTTATGATTTTTTCGATGAAAATGTGATTTAATCGATCCGAAATGTGTTATATCGTACAGATTTGGTCGAACTGTACCGCGGAAAAGCATTTTTATCGGAGAAAACCCTATATAAACGCTTTTCTTGACCAAAATAGAAAATGTACTTACATGATTTTTTTCGTATTTTCTTCCAGTTTTGTTCAATACATACAATATATTAATCTTCTTTTGCGTTTTTCATACCGTTTTAAACCCAAAATGGTACGAAAACGTTAATAATTATGAAAATACGACACATTTTCCGCGCCTCACCAGTGCGAATTTTGACATTTTGAATTAGTGGTCAGTAAAACGACTTCGTTACCTAGCAACGAAAAGTATGAATCCAGGGGGGTATTATCGTAAAAGGTGTGAGTATAAAATATGTATACAATACAAACAGAAAGAAAAATAATATTCCTTATAAAATTCTAGTTTCAAAAGAGATCCCAACCGCCACTTACCTAGTTTTAACAACTATCCAGCCCCCTTCAACACAACCCAACTCTCAACCGCCGAAGCCCAGGTCAAATAGTGGTATACTGGGGTCCCTACGGGCCGATCTTCTACAGTAATGGTAATCTAGCCCGGCCCAAACCAGATCCTAAGTACCACCTACATTTTTTCAACAACCATGCAGCCTCCCTCAACATAACCAAACCAACCCAACCACCGAAGTCCAGGTCAAATAGTCAAATATTAGTGGCCCTCCGGGTCGCTTTTTTGCAACAATGGCAATATAAGCACTACCTACAATTTTTAACTATGCAGCCCCTTTCAACACAACGAAACCCTCAACCGCCGAAGTCCAGGTCAAAGAGTGACATACTATCGGCACTACGGGCCGCTTTTCTGCAGCAATGGTAATGCAAGCACCACCTACAATTTTTAACTATGCAGCCCCTCTCAACACAACCAAACCCGCAACCCCGAAGTCCAGGTCAAATAGTGGTATACTGGGGTCCCTACGGGCTGATCTTCTACAGTAATGGTAATCTAGCCCGTCCCAAACCAGATCCTAAGTACCACCTACATTTTTTCAACAACCATGCAGCCTCCCTCAACATAGCCAAACCAACCCAACCCAACCACCGAAGTCCAGGTCAAATAGTCAAATATTAGTGGCCCTCCGGGTCGCTTTTTTGCAACAATGGCAATATAAGCACTACCTACAATTTTTAACTATGCAGCCCCTTTCAACACAACCAAACCCTCAACCGCCGAAGTCCAGGTCAAAGAGTGACATACTATCGGCACTACGGGCCGCTTTTCTGCAGCAATGGTAATGTAAGCACCACCTACAATTTTTAACTATGCATATTGAGAGGGGTCTCAACACAACCAAACACTCAATCGCCGAAGTCCAAGTCAAAGAGTTATATACTAGCGGTCGTACGGGCCGCTTTTCTGCAACAATAATAATCTAGCCCGTTCCAAATCAGATCCCAAGCACTACCTACATTTCTTTCAACAACTACGCAGCCCCCTCAACTAGCGAAATCCAGGCCAAATAGTGACATACTGCGGACCGTTCTCTCTTAACAATCATACTAACGAATAAGCACCAACTAACGGCCCTTCGTTTCGCAATTTCTCTACAACAGCTAGATCCAACCCAACCACCGACATTTAAATCGTTTTAAACGCGAACATTTACGGGAATTTTATAAGGAATATTATTCTTCTCATTTTTTTATATTACAAAAATATTTTATTCTCACACCTTTTACGATAATACCCCCCTGGATTCATACTTTTCGTTGCTAGGTAACGAAGTGGTTGTACTGACCACTAATTCAAAATGTCAAAACACGTACTGCTGAGGCGCGGAAAATGTGCCGTATTTTCATAATTATTAACATTTTCGTACCATTTTGGGTTTAAAACAGTATGAAGAACGTAAAAGAAGATTAATATATTGTATGTATTGAACAAAACTGGTCGAAAATATGAAAAAAATCATGTAAGTACCTTTTCTATTTTGGCCAAAAAAAGCGTTTATATAGGGGTTTCTTCGGTAAAAATGCTTTTCCGCGGTACAATTCGACCAAATCTGTACGATAGAACACATTTCGGATCGATTAAATCACATTTTCATCGAAAAAATCATAAGTTAGGAAACTTAACACCAGCCACTCGAAACACCTAACCTACAAATCGATGTTTATGAACATTTTTTGAGATAATTTGACGTTACTTGCCTTTATTAAACGCACGAAATCAACGGAAAAGAGGTCCACAGACGTATTTTGAGCCCCTGCGAGACGGACAAAACGTGTTTTGGACCGTTTTTGTCCAATTTTCGAGAGCAAACGGGGCGGCCATTCGGCCGCTGACGTTTATCGAAACTTTTTCAAATAATCGCACTTTACTTACTCTGTTAAATGTACGTAATCGTTCGGGGCGTATTTTACGCTGTTCCGGTAGTGTTATTGGGGGCACAACGACTCGTTTTAACCCTCATCCGGATTTTCTGTCAAATTGATGCAATTTTCAAATTTAATTGTTGACCTTTTTGTTATTTACGGTCGAATCCACTGGATATTTTGGCTCAGTGAAATAGCCAATAGTCAATAAAATATAAAAAAACTAAAAAAAGATCCTTATTTTCAACTATTCAAATGCATTCAATCAACCAATCATAAGAAAAATAGGCATACAATTATTACCTGGCACTGTGTCAATTTGATACACCAAGTCCGGATTTGGTTCTAGAAACGAAATCCGGATGAGGGTTAATTAAATTTACGCGGATAACCTCTCGAAAATGTCAACCAAAATTCACATGGCGTCGCCGTATTTTACCGTGCGTTCAGAAATGATTGTAGATCGTTTGAATTTGGGGCGCTATAGATTAATTTTTAAGGTTGGCATAAATACAATAAGGTTGATCATATCTCATAGGCGTGTCACGGAAAATATTGAAAGCTGTCATAAGTTGCCAAAAAACCGTAAGAGAAAGGTATTTTATTGAATTTATTGACATATGCCATTGCAACTGATATCTGATCTCTAATAATTATGAGTATATCTACACATACACTTAGTACAGAAAAGAATACATCATGAATAAATCCGGCTACGCCACTGATATGCAAGATACGACGTAGGTAATTCACAGGTAACAATATTGACCATCGAAAATCACTAAATTACGAGCGCGCCAAATTCAAACGGCCTACAATCATTTCTGAACGTACGTTACTTACGATTTTCGTTATATGGTTAAAAAAACGTATTTGGAGCCCGCGGAAGGATTAGTTTAGGTGTAAAAACCGGTTTTGCAACTTTTCCGACCGATACGGTACCAAAACACGGTTGAAAAAGTAAAAAAAATATTTAAAAAATTTTAAATTGATGAAAATTGGCGGGAAAAGTCTCGAAAATGGCGGGAAACGATAATTTTCGGAACTAAAAAGTGGAAATTCGGTTGAGGTATTTCGGGGCCCGACGAAACCGCGAGCGCGGTACGCGTAAATCAATTTTTCGATACGATGCCGGTTAAAAAAAACCGCTGGGCGCTACGCGCCGTACTTGCCGCGCAATAATGGGACGAAAATTTGAATTTTCAATATGGGGGCGCTGATATAGGGGATGCTGACTATTTTGTGCTTTTATTATATAGACTAGCAAACAGTGGATCTCTTATACAGGGGATCCTCGGAAAGATCTGAATCCGAGAAAGGTGACAAATAGTTAAGAAAAATCGTTTGTAGTGCATGGCGGGCGGCCTGCGGCCGCCCTTTCGTAGCTACCAAACGGATCAATGAGCGGCAAGCACTCCTTGACGTAACCATGGTAACGAAACGCGATCCGTTGATTTAAAAATGCTCGTGCAAATCGAACTCGATTCAAATTCAAACATTAACATTTTTTTATAATTTTCGGCTAAATTCCTTAATTGAATAAGATCAAACTGTAAACAATCCGTCTACCATAATTGCTGTAAGCGTATTACGCTTTTCCTATTCTTCAACTTGATATCCGGTGTTTCTCATCCTTGTACAGACTGTCTCCATAATTCCCGTTTAGGGCCAACCTTTTAGGTTCATGTAAAGGTTTTCCTTTTCTTCTCTAGTAGTCTCTTAGACACTCCCTTTACCCTTCTAAGATATCTCATTTCAACTGTTTGTAATTTCTCTTCTTTCTCTTTGATAGCATCCAAGTCTCATATCTAAGGGTAAATATTAGTCTGTACATTACTTTGTATGTATTTATCTTCGTTTTCTTCATTGTTTCCCTCTTGTTAATTAATAGATTCTTCATGTCGTAAGTAAGTTTCAATGTCTTCTCTATCCCTGTATTTAGTTCTTTTTCGCGTTTATCATTCTTTTCTATTTCTGCTGCTAAGTAAGTACTTGTAATGGTTTCCTTATTCTATGATCGAGATTTTCACCTCTATTTTCATCTCTTCCTCTTTCCTCATCTCCATGATCTTTGTCTTACTCATCTTCATTCCATATTTTTTCAGTGTCGAATTCTCCAGACTATCTTGCAATTCATCCGCAAAGATTCCCTCTGTAATTTCTATAGGTTTCTTTAATTTCTATATTCTTAGTAATTACCGCATTTAAACTACTTTCATATATTTCTTGTACGAATCAAATGGTTTTGTTCTCAATTCCTTCACTCCCTAGAATTTTCCACAATTTTTTACGTAGAATGCTATCCAAATCTTTCTCCAAGTCGATAAATCCTATGTATATCTTTATTATGTGGTAGTTTCTTTTCTATTATTTGCTTAATTGTAAATATGTGATCTTGGATACTTGTGCCCTTTATAAATCCACTCTGTGTCTCATCCAATTCTTGTTCTATTATTGGTTTGATTCTTTTGTCAACGGTTTGTTCTAATATCTTCATGGCGGTGATTTAATAGGCGCATATCAGTAGTGTATAATGCGGATTCTGGCTCACTTCCGGTAGGGTCAAGCGGATTCTGGATCAAGTGTAGGTGAGGGATGGCGAGGGGGGTCCGTCGACTGATGCGACCTAGACCTGGGGTGGGGGAGTTTTGTTGGTGGATGATAGATGTCGCGTGAAGTGGACTTCCGGTGAGGTGAAGCTGTTTGTGGATCAAGTATGGGCTAGGGTTGGTGCGGGTTCGCCGAGTGGTGCGACCTGGAACCGGGGTTGGTTGGGTTGGGTTGGTGGATGATAGATGTCGTGTGATGTAATTTTTGGTAGGTTGTTGATGATGAATGGTTGGTTGATGAGAGGGATTCTTGACCACGTTCTGTTATGGTCGCCTGTTTCTGGACCAAGGCTGGTTGACAGATGGCGCGTGATGTAATTTTTGTTAACGTGTGATGGCTGTTATGGGGGCGGCGGTGGGTGGTTGGGTGGACTCTAGACCTGTTGATGCGATGAGGGAATTTTTTATTAATGTATAAATATAAGTACGCATTGTCTGAAATTTGGATGATGGGTTTAATAATAATAAAAAACGAATAAAATGTTAAAGGGAGTGTTTACAGGCTGTTGTCTCAAATTACTAATTTATATCGATATATAGGTGTAACTACACGTCGTCTAAAATTTGGATGATGAGTTTAATAATAAAAAAATGTAGAAAAAATCAAATAATTTATTTTTATTTAAAAGAAAGCGGCGCTAATTTATGACTTTGTACACCTGCTCTTCGAAGGCTACTTACCTGACCAAAAGAAAAGGCTAGTTTACGCACTTTAAAGGTTTTTATATTTTGAAAGGATTGCATAATAAAGAAAATGTAGAAAAAATCAAAGAATTTATTCTTATTTAAAAGAAAGCGATTATAACACAAGCGTTGTCGCAGCGCTAATTTATGACTCACGTACACCTACCCTTCGAAGGCTACTTACCAACCAAAGGAAAAGGTCAGTTTACCCACTTTAAAGGTTTTTATGTTTTGAAAGGATTACAATGAAACGCACAAGTGTACACAGAAATAAATTTATTAATTTATAATAAGTTACGCTCAGTAGAATGCCTAAACACTTACGATAAAGAAATCGTTTGACAACATATTCGGTAGTTGATAGCGAAGAATAGAGGTAAAGAATTTTACAATTGTGTGAAACAAAGAACAATAATTTAACTAAAAATAACGTATTAAATAATTTATAACATTTACATATACATATATACACATCAAGACTAGATTTACACCTCCAAAAAGAGGTTGATTGCAAAGATTAATAATAATTATATTAATAGCGTCGTATTGGGCATGTAATTATATCAAGACTGCGCCCACTATTCCTGCGCATTGTCACCACTTATGTTGTAATGTCCCCAAGCCAACGTATCTCGCCTATTTTCGTGTACGAATCGTTTCGTATCAAATGGGGATAGGGCCAATTTATTTTGAAGAACGGAGTAAACGTCATGATAGTAGGAACGGAAGAACACCTGCTTAACCAGTAACTGTTTGTTGAACGATAAGCAGTTTTCAAAACCTCGAAACGTAAGGAATGTTTTAACCACCGATTTTTTTTATCCCTTTGACTTTGTTCACCACTTGACCACTACTTACCTGTAAAGCATACATTTTAGACCTTAAGCCTATAAACCGCTCCATGACTCTACCACCATTCTCATCTTTCATTAGACCTGGAATGGTCTTATTTTGTAGGGGAATGCCATACTCATTACCAACGCAGTAATTGGATGTATCAAATTTATCCAGGTTTTCCTTAACATCCGAGTAAATGTCATCTGTTCTAATGGAAACGATAAAGCTGTCCGTATCCATATAGCACAGCTTAACATTATTCTCATATTTTGGTTTCAAAAAATCATATTAAAATTGATACATCAATAACTTAGATAAATCTAAAACCGCTAAACCGACATAGATAGGCTTATCGTACGTGATATTGACGCGCTCCATTTAAATAGCCGAAAAATTTTCTGAAAAAATTTTAATACTTTTAAAATTCAATTTTGAAATAAGGGATCTGGCGCCTAATCGACTTCGTCCACCTCTCCCACTGGTTCTAATATCCTCCCAACAGGACACTAATTTTAACCAGTTAACTGTGATTGACGAGTATACTCGTCATGGAGAAGTGGCACTATTTTGTGTATTGACGAGTATAGTCGTCATGGATATAATGTAGTAACCATTGACTCGATTCTAGCGACACAAAACAGTGCACGCTTTCAAACGAGAGCGCCACAGTTAACTGGTTAAATCTATACGCTTGTCAACGTTCTCCATAGTCTTTCCAAAGACGGCATTATTTAGCAATTTAAAGAAATCTTTTTCAAATTCATTAGTGGCCTGTTGTCTTAGAGACGTGTTAAAATCAATATATGATTTTAGCCACGCCGACTGTCTAAATTTCAATACTCGATTAATTCTGCTTAATTGTAATCCATGGGAGATGGCTTGTTTTAAAGTTCTATAGTGTACAATATAACTTTTTTTATCAAACAAATTTGGAATTAATCGAGTATTGACTTCTGACTCTCTTAGGTTCGGTGGACAGATGCTCTCTGCGAGAAACGGTAAATCGTTATGTAGATCGTGGAGGTTATTCGGATAAATAACATCTACGTCTAAAATATAACCATAATCGTTATTGATCCATGATCATCTATTATTTCCACGTCAAAATTTGCAATCTCATCCTCATTTAACCAACTAAACCCACTTATGGGTAGGTATTGGGACATAGCCCACCCATATAAATTATTGGCATCCCAATACATAAGATGCTCAGTGGGTAAATTTGGATCAAATGAGGGTAAGTATTTATTATTAGCGCGAGCTTCTCGCAGGGAGCATTGCGATATGCCACCGCGAATCCCTTTTTTAATAAAATGGACCATATCTATGTCGGTTAAGAGCTCAAGGCTAACATTGGTTTTTTTGAGCATGGCATCCCATGAAAGGCCGGGAGCAGTAAAATAATGAGCCGGATCTAGCTCATAGTGACTCAGACACACCTTCCGAAACTTTTCAAAGATGTCGGCCAAAAGTAATACGTCAGTTTTTAGGTATAGGTCTGAATAATCTTTTAAAGATTTACACTCAAACCTATCCCAAACACTGGCGGCATGCTCGTATTGGTTGTCCGTCACATGCTCGTCAGTCATTTTACTATAGAAAGATGATTTTGGTGGTAAAGAAGTTTCACTTAATATATCCAAAGAGCTCAAGTACTCATATGGGAATACACCTTTTTTCGTTAATAATTTAAACTGATCCTCTACGGGGAAAGCTCGCTTAATGATGGTGAAATCTGACTCTTTCAAATTACCGGCAAGTTTATCTAAAGATGATGCCATAAAACGAAATGTATCTAAAAATCTTAAGCTTAAAAATTTCTTCTGATTATTAACATTACCTACTAAAAATTTCTTTGAAAAACTAATATAATTTTCTTTATTGTTCGGAATAGCATCTATCCCGTGTTCATCCAAATCTGCTAGCTCCTTATGAAAAGATGGCAATCATAGCCAGACAGATTGTGGAAGAAAACGGGTAGGAATGAGGGAACTTTCAAATTTAGATTACATTTCGAATGTGCAGCACCTCTAACCTTGCTGGTAACGTGACAGTGATCCCTCACTTTACGATTTTCATCGCTGTCGGTAAAAGACCTTTTGCATATATAACAATTCCTAGCCTGATCATACGCAACTTGTTGAGCCGGCAGCAATGAATGCATGGGTCTCTTTTCCCCATAAAATTGATCGTAAATATATTGGGCATCCGCGATGAGTTTACTTATAAATACATCAACACAATCTTCCCCCGTATAGGTCACAAATTTATTGAATTTGGTGTCAAAAGAACATACTATTTGATATGCGAAACTGTATGGAACGTGTTTTTGGCTTAATATCGTGAATGATTCGCTCGTACTTGGCTCGCAGTGATCAATTGGCTGTAAAAGTGATTCAAAATCGGCATACACAGCAAATGGCACCGGCTCTAAATTTTTATAGTTTTGGAAAGTTACTATGTTTTCAGGTACATCTTCCCCTAAAACATTCCGTTTACGCTTACCGGCATCAGGCAGCACTGTGCGAATTTTATTGCAGTCATGCTGCAAATGCTGCTCCACCTGCTCATTCGTTGAAAAATTATGGAAGCATCCGTCGCATAAGTGGATTGCAGATTTATGCCCATTAATCTGTCTAGAAATTAGCCGCGACAGATTTTTAATTAACACAAAATGACCTTTTCCGGCTTCAAACATATACAACAAATTAATATGACGATCTGCAATCCTCTTTTGCGTAAAATAAATTGGCCCTTCCACAGAATAGTCGTTTGATGACGTACGCAATTCATACACGTTAACACTCAAATTATTGAGTTGTTCAATTTTAGGGAGGTCCGCTAACTTGATATGGAAACTGATCCCAGTAAAGTTCAATACGCTAGAATAATGGGGGTAGCTTGATATCCGGTCTGCGTTTCTGTGAGACGGGTACAACGCCGCAGTTAAGCACCACGCCAGACATGCTTTGTACTTGTTTTTTATATTAATGCAAGCCTTTTTGAGCACTACTGCTCTTGGTAGTAGCATGTACGAACTACCCGTCAAAGGCCTATACTCATTTACGTTGAGTTCCAAGTGAGAAATAGCGAAAAAGCCCATCCACTATCTCTCTCTTGGAACTCCTCGCTTTGTTTAATAATATCACCCGCCATATCAGTATATGCCCCGTCCAAGTTGGTGATAGTGAAAGTACCCTAAATTTGGTATTAAAGCTCTTTACGGAGCATACTACGTTTTCGACCTCTCCGCCACATTCATTTCGCACAACGGTGCTTTTAACGAAAGTGGCGAAGAGTTCAATTTGAGCCTTAATATTAGAATACTTAACTCGACACTCCGTAACAAGCCTTTATACCTCGGGGCGGCACCTTTCAATATAGGCGGGGATATCATCTTCCAGTCGGTTTCCTCCTATCTTGTAACTAGCCACGCGGTCTTGGAAGCAGGTGTTTAGCTGGTGAACATGTTCGCTTACTAGCCGACCTTCCCCACCATGATGGGCAGACCACTGATGTTCCCGAAGTTTCGCCATGGTATTAAATAGCATACCGTAGGTATCACAAAGTTGTGCATCCGCACCGATAACTTTGAGGATCAAGTGGGAGATTGAGAAAAGCACCTCCCTCTCTTGTAATCTGTCAGTGCTGCAGATTACATCGGTCGACAGTTCGTTATATGTCCCATCTAAATCAGCTGTCCGAACCATCTTAATATCACTATTAAAACTTTTCATGGAACATATGATTTTTTCAGCTCCGCTAGAGCTGGACTGAATGAAGGTGGCAAATAATTCAATTTGGGCCTTAATGTTGGAATACTTAGCTGCATGTTCCATGATAAGTTTTAATATGGTAGAACGGCCCCTCTGAAGATAAAGTGGGATATCATCCTCGAATCGACTTCCATTTATTTTAAAGCTGACCACCCCATCTTGGCAGGTGACCATCTCGTAGTCCAACTGATCTTCTTGACGGTGATGAACAAACCCTTGATCGTGATACCACAATAATCACACAGTTGTTGTTGTTGAGAGAAATTCGATGATGAAGCCATTGTCAAAAGTGCACACAAAATGGATGATGATAATAGCGTAGGAAACGTCTCACTTCTCTGACGGAAAGTGGAGAGGTAAGTTAATGTTAAGGTGACTCCTCTCTTAAATAGCGTTAGGCCACACCCACTTTCTAGGGTTTAATGTGGGGGTTCAAAAAAAAAACAAAACTCGTAGCTCTGAGTTATATATCTTTCAGAATGACGTAAGGTTAGACCACGCCCCTTTTTTTTTGGTGTCAGTTTTAAAGAAAAAAAAATACGTATTAAATTAATTTTTATTAAATTATATTTAAAAATATACACAACAATTTAACATTTTGTATTGAGCATATAGATACATGCCGATTATGATAATTACAAGCGCTATGGGTCATTTGCATTTTTGGACAATCAATATTATTTTCTAAATTAATTACTATTACATTATTTTCTAAAATATCGTTTAGTAAGGACGCTTTTTGCTGTCCTTTTACAAATATGACTTCTGCCCCATCGGTATACTGGCGCACTATACGTGAGAGGCACACTCCGCTCGTATTTATCCACGTTTCTAAAAGGGACATTCAGTTTAAAAATGAAGCTATTCGTTATTTCACCATCTCCGATGCTTAGTTCTTTTACACAGAACCCATTTTTCAAGTAAAATCTTTGCATATCAATTACTTTAATAGGTTTACGTTGCGCCATAATTCTACATCGATGAGTCGTACTCAAAACAGGTTGTAACATGCTCCCAACGGCTTGTATGTATCGTTCGAATCGGTGACGGTCCAGTGATACTTCTAACCAATCCGGAGCGCTAAAATGTACTGTTTCGATTTCATACACTAGTGGGGTTTTATGAAATTGAACTTTCTTTCTCTCATATTTTTGCATATTTAAACAATTTTTTGAACTAAGCCCGTCAGCGGTTTGTACTGTACTATTGTGACATGTATTATTAAACAGTATGCTGTGGTTGTAGGGTCGAAGGCCTGATCAGACTCTATATCCAGCTTTATATCAACGGTGGACGATTTAACACTCTCCAATTGTTTTGAGCAATCGATTACATATAAAGGTGTTTTCTGAAATTGATCATAATCTAGTATAGGCTCCCCAGTTTTATTGTAATAACTCTTTCTGAAAGCTGTATACATATTGTACGCGTTTCCATATCTTTTTTGAGTCATTGATAAATTTAAATTATCATATGGATAATGCGTTGAATTTAGATGTAACTTAATGTTGTTTATCGAGGCGTGTGTGAAAGCTGACGAATCAAAGTTAGCATTTTTTATTTTAGATTGAAATACAACGATAACGTATCGCTTTACCTATCATCAACCGTCGGAGCATCAACAACATCACCCCGGCGTACCTTAAAGGGTTAAAATTCACGATCATCACTACAATTTCCAAAAGAACTTTTTAATTCGGTAGAATCTTAACCTAAAAAAATATGCGTTAGAAAGCTCATTCCTTTGCGAGATTTTTTTGTCTCTTACATTTTTCGCATAAAACTGATAGATTTCGAGAAAAAAAAAATAAAATTTTGGGCGTGTCGTACCGTACCGCTTCATCCCTAACCAAAAGTTCTTTAAAAGTTGGCCATTTTGGCCAATTTTGGTCTGATTTCTTTGCACTGATGAACTGTACGTTGACTAAGATAGAATGCATTTAATTTAAAGTGTAATTGTTAACCTTTTTAGCTTATTATTATTGTTATCACTTATTATTCTAAAACCATAGCCAACTTTTAAAGAACATTTGGTTAGGGGTGAGGCGGTACAGTACGAAACGCGCTAAGATTTTATTTTTTTTCTCGAAATCTATTGGTTTTATGCGAAAAATGTAAGAGACACAAAAATCTCGCTAAGGAATGAGCTTTCTAACGCATATTTTTTTAGGTTAAAATTCTACCGAATTAAAAAGTTCTTTTGGAAAATTGGTCTGACACGCCCTAAGATTTTATTTTTTTTCTCGAAAACTATCAGTTTTATGCAAAAAATGTAAGAGACAAAAAAGTCTCGCAAAGGAATAAGCTTTCTAGGGGATATTTTTTCATGTTAAAATTTCACCGAGTTAAAAAGTTCTATTGGAAAATGTAGTGGTGATTGTGAATTTCAACCCTTTCAGATACGCCGGGGTGGATTAATTAAGGCTTGGAAATAACATATTAGGCTGTAGCACATTATTGTAAAAATTCACATTTCTGTGTTTATAAATAGCTGAAATAAGAATGAAAATGTAAATTTTTCTTCCAACTTTGAACGGCCATATCTCGAAAACAAAAGAGTTGCGACCCCATGTTTATATAAAACTTTTGTATTATTTTTATGAGAACTATGTCCTGGTAAAGTTTGCGTATTAAAATGTGGGACACCTTGTATTTAACTATAAAAGCTGGTAAACATAATGAGGAGGCTGCATTAGAACGACTACATAAACCTGTGGTAAAGCCGCTGAACGAATTATTGGAAACAGTCCAACAGAAAAAACAAGAGGGTAGTCCATGCGTTAAACGAGAACAGCTTCTTAAAAAATAGGTAGAACAGGTCCCTAAACTAAAACAGCCTGTTAAGCTAGAACAGGTTCTTAAAACACAGATAGAACCACCAAAACAGCTATATGAAGATCAACCCGCTGATAATCAACTTAATGAAGAACAGTTTGATCGTGAAGAACAGGTTTTTAATCCAAATTCTAGCGAGAGTTCGGATGAGAATGAAGTCTCCAACACCTTAGGGTACATTCAAGGACCTTTAGATGAGTACCTTGGGAAATATCATGAATTACAGAGAAAGTATGTGAGAGAGCTAATAGAGAATACAGTCAATCGAGACAAGGTAACTGGTCTCATATTTGATGCTACTACCGATACATGAAGAATCGGTCGAAGTTCTGTAGATTTAGATAAAGGTGGTGACGTAATTCTGGATGATGAATATAGATATAAAGGAACAGTTGGTCTCTATGAATTACTTTTTAAGAAATATCCTCGCCCAATATATACAAAAGCCGATTCGAAAGCATATCAAGATATATTGGAAAAAAGCAGCGTTCATAAACGTAATTATGATCCTGATGGACAAGTAAGGGGTAGTAGATCAATGAAATATAAAAAAATCATTAGACCAATGTTTAAAACTCAGCTTTACTCCAAGAAAAGGCTTCGATCCCCCTCTATTGGTCCATCGCGTATTGGTTCATCATTAAACATCCAAATAGTGTTAAACAACGATATCAATTCATATATTTCGATGATATAAATGCACTTGTAGATCGATTACGTTTATTGGTTAGCTCACAACAAGCAGGCAATACGTCTCATAATAACGAAATTGTTTCTATAATTGAAGAACTTAGAGAAGCAAACGTAATTTTGTAATTTAAAAAGGAGTATAAATGGATAAATTTGGTTCTTTCAATGATATCATCACCGCCGCTGCCGGTATGGCTTCAACGAATCTCATTTCATACTGCAATAATGAAGATCGATTTAAATTTGGTGTAACTGAGGGAGGTCATGTGAACGTTAGAAATAAACGATTATGCAATCTGATTGAGCCAGCAGAGGATAGCGACGCTACCACTAAAAAGTACGTACAAGTGGTTATAAAGGAGTCGGAAAAGATTATTTACGAATTTATAAGGGAGCAGGTGGCTAAAGTGGAAAAGCGGTTAAAAAATCTTTCTATCGCTTGTCTGTCATCACGTTCGGATGATATACAAAAAGTGAAAGAATCCCTCGAGGGCCTTGAAAATCTTGTAAAGATTGTTGATCGTGAATGGAGGCAATCATATAATCATTTAAATGGTAAAATCAATCGCAACAAGGTCGGTACAGATTAGTTGGTGAGACTCTCTCATGCTGAAGAGGGAAATTGTCAATGAGCTACATAAGCCAGCGAGACGATGATTTCGTAGAAGGAAGACAATTATTCGAGGACTAGATGATTTATGGCAGGCTGATTTAGCAGATATGAGTAACTATGTGAACTCAAATAAGCAGTATAAATATATTTTAGTAATAATGGATTGTTTATCAAAGTACCTCTGGGTTAGAGCTTTAAAAACGAAAACTGGAAGTGATGTGAAGGCGGCTTTGAAAGCGTGTTTATCGAAGGTAGAATTCCAAAAAATTTACAAACAGACGCTGGAAGTGAGTTTTACAATACCCCAGTGAAAAGGTTATTAAATAAGTACAATGTGAATCATTATTCGACATATAGTACTATGAAGGCATCGACGGCTGAACGAGTAATTAGAACCTTAAAGGAGAAAATTCATAAACACTTCTATTACAAGGGTGATCGTAAGTGGATTGATGTAATTGATGACGTCGTCAAGGGGTATAACCAGACTAAACACAAAACCATTGGAATGTCACCGTCTGCTGTCACACCCATTAACGCGACTCAGTTATTGAAAAACGTGTTCAATCACGTTAAGATTTTCGGACGCCCCAAATATAGTTCAGGTCAAATAGTCCGTATTAGCAAACACAAATCGATATTTGAAAAAGGTTATACACCAAATTGGTCGACTGAATTATTTAAAATACGTAAAATACAAATTACAAACCCCGTCACCTATTTATTAAATGATATGGACAATAATCCAATACTGGGTGCCTTCTACGAACATGAAATTCAACCTACCAAATATGAAGATATCTACCTCGTGGAAAAAGTTTTGCGGCAGGATAAAAATAAAGTGTACGTAAAATGGTTGGGCTTTCCTTCTTCAAAAAATAGTTGGATTAATAAAGCGGATGTTGTGTAATTTAAAATGAATTTAAATAAAACATAATAAGAAAAGTTCATGTTTCTTTATTACTATAACTATAATTAAATACAAACGTAATTAAACATACGACATCGAACCGGGGCTGTAGATTCTAGTCAGCTGGCATTTTTCGCATACATCGTTACACACCGGACATCTCGTAATAGCTGTAGGCGGTCCATCTATTTGATCACCGAAATTATTTGAATTATAATGTATCCAACACGGTAAATGATATTTGAATTCCTCTTGTACGACACTTGGTAACGATGACCATACCTGCATCAGGTATAAACAGGATACGGTTGAGTGATTAATTTGATCCATATCTGTTTAACGATAACTGCTTCAATTTTTTCGTAGCACAATAAACATTAATTTGGGTTTTCAAAGCGCCTAATTCTCTTAAGTAACTGTGTAGCTTTACTCTTAGATGGTTTGAGCTAATATACTTCCTACACACATATTTATTTGGTCTGGTTAAAAAAGCATAACTTCTTGTATGCGTTCCTCATATTCTGTGGGCCAATCGGTATCTTTTGAAGACGCCCACTGTTTTCTTAGAAACTCTTCTATTGTTTCACTGTCTGGCTTTGATGCGATGATGAGATTTATTACCCTTTCATAATACTCAACAAATCCGAAAAGTTGAAGTCTTCTCAATCTCCAGTCTATGGCTATTTTTATTCGCTGCAGTAGTTTGAAGGAATGACGAGTAAGGCGAATTTTGGCGTTGCAAAAATTTGTAATTATTATTGCTCTATGTGCTTTTGATGTCGATGATGTTTTAAACTTGAATGAAATATCGGAAGTTAACCTATGATCAATCTCACCGTTATAATTTAGTAGTTTCACCGTCTGTGCTTTAAAAAATGCTGTGATATCTTTCTCCTTTTCCCAGAAAAGTGACCATTCGCTGGGTGTGAATTGAATGAGGATCCTTTTGTCCGACTGAAGTAATTTGATGACAGGATGACCGCCTCTTGCTAAACCTATTTCAGTACTTACAATCAATCGATGATTAATGGAATAACTTTTTTCGTTTATTAGCTTATACTCTTGCTGTAGATTCCTTTTATAGTCTGCGAACAGATTTTCTATATACTTTTCGCCAATCAAGTAAATTGCCTCGTTCTCTACCACTCTGCAGTCTTAAATACACTAGTAAAATAAATGCTAAATCCCTTATATATTAGTCAATATTCGAGAAAAGAATGGGGCGAATATTCACACAACAGATGGCTGAAGGCGTGTCGGATAAGTTAAATCACGTTAAGACCTGTTAATCTTTTGAAGGGTAGAAAGAAACATACGTGGTTTCAGGTTAAGACCTGTCGTACCATGTTAGCAGTTGGAAGGGGGTTTGCCAATTCAATGGATTACCCCACCCTATTAGATTGCTTTACTTCACCCCCTCTTAGTCTAAAATTGTGTATATAAAAATTAAAGTGGTGGATTCTAGTAGTAGTTATAAATCTTTAGTTCACTGTGAGGCAACTAAAAATCACTATGCTGAGCAGACTTAATACTTTGGGAATGTGTGAATTTCCTCCGAAGAAGAACTTTTCGGACTTAGAAGTAGATAAACCATACCCGATTAAATATGGGAGAAGAATCATGGGTTGTAGATGGCCTTCTGTCCTAGTGGAATTGGAAGAAGGTTTCGTGGTTTTTCTACCCCGAAGGCTAGTTAGAGTCGATCCTAATTTACAAAGGGACCAAAGATGTGGGAAAGCTACAGCCAGCACACGGTATCATATTTAAAAGAAAATCTACATAATGTTTATATATTATTCTTATATCTATTGTAAATTAATAAATTTATTTCTGTGTACACCTGTGCGTTTCATTGCAATCCTTTCAAAATATAAAAACCCTTAACTGGTCTTTTGTTCTGGTCAGGTAAGTAGCTTTCGAATTGCAGGTGTACATCAAAGCCATAAATTAGCGCTGCGACAACGCTTGTCTTATAATCGCTTTCTTTTAAATAAGAATAAATTCTTTGATTTTTTCTACATTTTCTTTATTATGCAATCCTTTCAAAATATAAAAACCTTTAAAGTGCGTAAACTAGCCTTTTCTTTTGGTCAGGTAAGTAGCCTTCGAAGAGCAGGTGTACATCAAAGTCATAAATTAGCGCCACTTTCTTTTAAATAAAAATAAATTATTTGATTTTTGCTACATTTTTTTATTATTAAACTCATCATCCAAATTTTAGACGACGTGTAGTTACACCTATAATATCGATATAAATTAGTAATTTGAGACAACAGCCTGTAAACACTCCCTTTAACATTTTATTCGTTTTTTATTATTATTAAACCCATCATCCAAATTTCAGACAATGCGTACTTATATTTATACATCAATAAAAAATTCCCTCATCGCATCAACAGGTCTAGAGTCCACCCAACCACCCACCGCCGCCCCCATAACAGCCATCACACGTTAACAAAAATTACATCACGCGCCATCTGTCAACCAGCCTTGGTCCAGAAACAGGCGACCATAACAGAACGTGGTCAAGAATCCCTCTCATCAACCAACCATCTATCCACAACAACCTACCAAAAATTACATCACACGACATCTATCATCCACCAACCCAACCCAACCCACCGGGTATAGGTCGCACCACTCGGCGCACCTCGCACCAACCCTCGCCCATACTTGATCCACAAACCGATTCACCTCACCGGAAGTCCACTTCACGCGACATCTATCATCCACCAACAAAACTCCCCCACCCCAGGTCTAGGTCGCATCACTTGACGGACCCCCCTCGCCATCCCTCACCCACATTTGATCCAGAATCCGCTTGACCCTACCGGAAGTGCCAGAATCCGCATTATACACTACTCATATCTACATGAAAAATTACGTTTCTGAAGAGATACAGAGTTGAAGATCAAGGTTCTGGACCCAAATATTTCGATTTCTTCACAAAAACTCCCCACGGCATGATTTATCCTTTGTTCTGAACCAATAAAATGAAAATTAATTCTTAAATAGTGAATTTTCAAATATCAATATAGTAAAATATCTAATTTTAAACTTAATATTTGTCTTGCATCGTTTTTTGTTCTCCAAGTACCTTCACAAGGCAATTATAACGATTATGTGGTAATCAAAACGTCCACTTACTTCAATAATTACATTTCCAGAGAGATATAGATGTAAAGATCAAAGTTGCAAACCCAAACGTCGGTTTCTTCCCCAATTTGGCAAATAAAACATCCGTTTACTTCAATAATTAGACTTTTGCAGTGAAGTTGTGGTTTTAAACGTCCAGTTTCATTATAACACAAACCTTTCCGTTTTTTCAATTTACTTCAATCGATGAATTTTGAAGTAACCAGATATATTTTTAAGAGTATTAAAGCTTACATGTTTGTTTAAATTGATTATATGCTTCTTTATATTATTATGTTTGAATCCTCAAAACGATTCATTCATCTTCTACATCTTCCGAACGTAGCCCTATTCCAATCGTCAAAGCACATTTTCGAGCGCAAAACGTATAAATTTACAGCATGAGATTTATCAATAATTTTCGAAATGTTTGAAGAAATTTTACGTTAATCCTCTACTTAAATGATTAAAATCGGCGTGAAAAAGGTTCAAACACGTCATTAGGGTCCAGATTTGAACGTCGAAATGCTTTTTGAAGCAAAAAAATGTCTTCCAGTAGACGTTGAAATTATGTTGCAATTTTATTCAAGTTTTTAGTGCACTCGTTAGTTTTGGACTTGTAAAACGTCATGTTCGTCCTTCAGTCAACCAAGTAGAGTCCATTTTCGATCATCCAAGCGGGTTTTAGGCCTTTTTTAAACGTAAAATATTGACTCGAAACACCTAACCTACAAATCGATGTTTATTAACATTTTTTGAGATAATTAGACGTTACTTGCCTTTATTAAACGCTCGAAATCAACGGAAAAGAGGTTCACAGACGTATTTTGAGCCCCTCCGAGACGGACAAAACGTGTTTTGGCCAATTTTTGTCCAATTTTCGCGAGCAAACGGGACGGCCATTCGGCCGGTGACGTTTATAGAAACTTTTTAAAATAATAGCACTTTACTTACTCCGTTAAACGTACATAATCGTTCGGGGGCGTATTTTAGGCCGTTCCGGTAGTGTTATTGGGGGCACAACGACTCGTTTTAATGAAATTTGCGCGGATAACCTCTCGAAAATGTCAACCAAAAACCAATATGGCGTCGCCGTGTTTTATTTACAATTTTCGTTAACCCTTTCGCCACGGGAGTGTGCTCCGTCGGAGTGACACCGTTGAACGGGCCGTCGCGCCGCCGGAGTAGCGCTACTGAACGGAGCATTGAGTCGGAAAGTGTGCATGTTGCGCTTACTCTCGGTGCCATAAAGCAAGTCGTATTCCGAAAGTTTTCGTCGAAAAAAATTGGGGTAGACTGTCATGATCGGCGATCATTTCCATAACGTGATTTATTCTTCGTTCTAAACTAATAAAATGAAAATTAATTCTCAAATAATAAATATTCAAATATCAATAAGGCAAAATATCTAATTTTAAATTTAATATTTGTCTTGCATCGTTTCTTGTTCTCCAAGTACCTTCACAAAAGAATTGTAACAGTTTCTTTGGTGATTAAAACGTTGATTTACTTCAATAATTACATATCCGGAGAGATATAGATGTAAAAATCAAAGTTACAAACCTAAACGTCGGTTTCTTCATCAATTTGGTAAATAAAACATCCACTTACTTTACTAATTACATTCTTACAGTGATGAACGATTAAAAAATGAAGTTATGGTCTTAAATGTCCATTTTTATTATAGCACAAACCCTTCTGTTCTTCAATTTACTTCAATCGATGAATTTTGAAGCAAACAGGCACATTTTTAATGGTATTTAAGCTTACTTGTTTGCTTAGATTAATTAATTTACTTTAAATCCATCTTATAGGCCATTTCTTTGGGAAACTCTTTTCGGCATCGAAACGTTTACGTAAAATGAGATTTTTATAATTATTCATGAGATTCTAAAATACTTTCTACGTCAATATCAAGGCTTAGACTGTCTTCAGTAGATGTTGTAGATGACATTTGGTGTCAGTTGGGGGGGCGCTCCAAGTTGACACAAAGTGCCCCAAAGGTCGGTCTGGGGTGGTCGAAAAGTGGCTGAGTGATAGCTTTACCACTCAATGATGTGCTAAAGGACGGTTTGAAATCGATTGGGCGCCTCCAAAGAGACGTTTGGGTGCTGTTGGTGGGGCGCCACAAGTTGACCCAAATTGTCCCAAAGGTCTGTGTGGGGTGGTCGAAAAGTGGCTGAGCGATAGCTTTACCCCTTAATGATGTGCTAATGCACGGTTTGAAACCGATCGGGCGCTTCCAAAGGGACATTTGGTGGCAGTTGGAGGGTGGCCCCAAGTTGGCCCAAAGTGCCCCAAAGGTCGGTCTTGGGTGGTCGAAAAGTGGCTGAGCGATAGCTTTACCACTCAATGATGCGCTAATGCACGGTATGAAATCGATTGGTCGCCACCAAAAGGACGTTTGGGTGCTGTTGGAGGGTCGCCCCAAATTGACCCAAAGGTCGGTCTGGGGTGGTCGAAAAGTTGCTGAGCGATAGATTTACCACTCAATGATGTACTAATGCACGGTATGAAATCGATCGGGAGCCTCCAAAGGGACGTTTGGGTGCTGTTGGAGGGGCGCCCCAAGTTGACCCAAAGTGCCCCAAAGTGCCCCAAAGGTCGGTGTGGGGTTGTCGAAAGGCGGCTGAGCGACAGCTTTACCACTCAATGATGCGCTAATGCACGGTATGAAATCGATCGGGCGCCTCCAAAAGGACGTTTGGGTGCTGTTGGAGGGTCGCCCCAAATTGACTCAAAGGTCGGTCTGGGGTGGTCGAAAAGTTGCTGAGCGATAGCTTTACCACTCAATGATGTGCTAATGCACGGTATGAAATCGATCGTGAGCCTCCAAAGGGACATTTGGGTGCTGTTGGAGGGTCGCCCCAAGTTGACCCAAAGTGCCGCAAAGGTCGGTCTGGGGTGGTCGAAAAGTTGCTGAGCGATAGCTCTACCACTCAATGATGTGCTAATGCACGGTATGAAATCGATCGGGAGCCTCCAAAGGGACATTTGGGTGCTGTTGGAAGGTCGCCCCAAGTTGTCCCAAAGTGTCCCAAAGCTCGGTCTGGGGTGGTCGAGAAGCGGCTGAGCGATAGCTTTACCACTCAATGATACGCTAATGCACGGTATGAAATCGATCGGGCGCCTCCAAAGGGACATTTGGTGGCAGTTGGAGGGGCGCCCCAAGTTGACCCAAAGTGCCCCAAAGGTCGGTGTGGGGTGGTCGAAAAGCGGCTGAGCGATAGCTTTACCACTCAACCATGTGCTAAAGCACGGTTTGAAATCGATCGGGCGCCTCCAAAGGGACATTTGGTGGCAGTTGGGGGGTGCCCCAAGTTGACCAAAAGTGCCCCATAGGTCGGTCTTCGGTGGTCGAAACGTGGCTGAGTGATAGCTTTGCCACTCAATGATGTGCTAAAGGACGGTTTGAAATCGATTGGGCGCCTCCAAAGGGACGTTTGGGTGCTGTTGGTGGGGCGCCCCACGTTGACCCAAATTGTCCCAAAGGTCTGTGTGGGGTGGTCGAAAAGTTGCTGAGCGATAGCTTTGCCACTTAATGATGTGCTAATGCACGGTTTGAAATCGATCGGGCGCCTCCAAAGGGACGTTTAGGTGCTGTTGGAGGGGCGCCCCAAGTTGACCCAAATTGTCCCAAAGGTCTGTGTGGGGTGCTCGAAAAGTGGCTGAGCGATAGCTTTACCCCTTAATGATGTGCTAATGCACGGTTTGAAACCGATCGGGCGCTTCCAAAGGGACATTTTGTGGCAGTTGGAGGGTGGCCCCAAGTTGGCCCAAAGTGCCCCAAAGGTCGGTCTGGGGTGGTCGAAAAGTGGCTGAGCGATAGCTTTACCACTCAATGATGCGCTAATGCACGGTATGAAATCGATTGGTCGCCACCAAAAGGACGTTTGGGTGCTGTTGGAGGGTCGCCCCGAATTGACCCAAAGGTCGGTCTGGGGTGGTCGAAAAGTTGCTGAGCGATAGCTTTACCACTCAGTGATGCACTAATGCACGGTATGAAATCGATCGGGAGCCTCCAAAGGGACGTTTGGGTGCTGTTAGAGGGGCGCCCCAAGTTGACCCAAAGTGCCCCAAAGGTCGGTGTGGGGTTGTCGAAAGGCGGCTAAGCGACAGCTTTACCACTCAATGATGCGCTAATGCACGGTATGAAATCGATCGGGCGCCTCGAAAAGGACGTTTGGGTGCTGTTGTGGAGTCGCCCCAAGTTGACTCAAAGGTCGGTCTGGGGTGGTCGAAAAGTTGCTGAGCGATAGCTTTACCACTCAATGATGTGCTAATGCACGGTTTGAAATCGATCGGGCGCCTCCAAAGGGACGTTTGGGTGCTGTTGGTGGGGCGCCCCACGTTGACCCAAATTGTCCCAAAGGTCTGTGTGGGGTGGTCGAAAAGTTGCTGAGCGATAGCTTTGCCACTTAATGATGTGCTAATGCATGGTTTGAAATCGATCGGGCGCCTCCAAAGGGACGTTTGGGTGCTGTTGGAGGGGCGCCCCAAGTTGACTCAAAGTGCCCCAAAGGTCGGTGTGGGGTGGTCGAAAAGCGGCTGAGCGATAGTTTTACCACTCAATGATGTGCTAAAGGACGGTTTGAAATCGATCGGACGCCTCCAAAGGGAGTAGTATGTATTTGCCGATTCAAGAACCTCCTCCTCGAACCTGCGTTCCAGGAAGAGGTTCTTGAATCGGCAAATATTTTGGGACAACTCCTCAAACCTGTGGAGGTTCTTGAATCGGCAAATATTTTGGGACCCTCTCCTCAAACATGTGTTGGAGGAGGTTCCGAAAGCGACAAAAAATGTTGAGGTAAATGTTTTGCATCCTCCTCCCACCTGCAAAGGATCTATTTTAAGAGAATTTTATTACAACCAAGAGGATTTTAAACGATGAGGAGGTTCTTTGAAGGGAAACGTCGCGATGTTTATCCTCTCCATTTCGCGATAAAATGTCAAATAATTTGCATTGGTCGCTTATTTATTTGTATACGGTATGAATTGGTCGACGAAGGGTAGCGTGTTTTGCATACATAATTCGGCAGTGAGATAGATCATTGACGGATGATCGCGTTTTTTATTTTGCATAAATAATGAGTTATCCCGCGGTGGGTTATCGGGAGACAAATATCTCTTTACCTGCTTTTTACCTGCTCTTGGTTAGAACCTCCTCCTTTGTTGTGGATAAATGGGATAAAAGCTGTAAACACGTTACTGGTGCAAATAAAATAAAAGGCATCCAACCCGTACCTTACAAGTGGGAAGAGGATATATAAGCACGACAAAATAGGCTACAGCGTAGTACTTTTGTAACAGTGGAAAGTTAAAATGATTTGAATTAAAAGATATCTTCTGCACTTAACTGGTTTATTATTATAAAATAGCCTTACATGTTTCGACTTTTAAGTTATCCTCAGAGGTAATTAGTCTAGAGTTATTTGATTCAAAAAGTGGATTAACATTGATTAATTAGAATTTAAGTTTTATAACCACTAATACACACAAGTAACCAAATAACAAAAGTCGGAAAAATGTCATTTTTCCGACTTTCATTTTAACTTGTTACATGTTCTCTAGACTAATTCTAGACTAATTACCTCTGAGGATGACTTAAAAGTCGAAACATGTAACGCTATTTTATAATAATAAACCAGTTAAGTGCAGAAGATATCTTTTAATTCAAATCATATTACTTCCTGATGAAAAGATGGATCGAAAATTCTCTACTCCCGAAAGTTAAAATGTTGGTGTGTGAAAATTGTGGAAAAAGTTTCACTCGTCGAGACAATTTAAAAAGACATCAATTAACATCCTGTATAGGCAAGAGAGTTCAACTCACAACACCGAACAGTTCGAACGCCGTAAGGTGTGATGCGTGCGAGGAGTATGTAAACAAGCAATGTTACTCCGCACATTTACGAAGCAACGCACGTAAACGGAACGTTTTTGTTATCATCGACGACGGTGTAGAGAGAATATCTGGAGCATTTCGTGATAAAATTGTTAGTTATCGGATAAGTGAACTGGGCAATTTTGTCGATTTAGATAAATTTTCGCATCGGATTAGAGAAAAAGTTCTAAATCTAATACAAAGCTCAATCGATATTCACCGAAGTGTAAAATGTAATATGGAATGTTTTGGTTTATATTTTTTGCAATCTAGAGAAGATTGCGAAATAAAATCATTCAATACAAAGAATAAAGTAGTATCGTTGGCATCGGATCTGTATAAAGTTTACAAGGAATTTGTCGACGAAATTTCATCGAAAATGTCAGAATTTCAGGAACGTGATTCAGGTAAGGAGAATTAAAAATGAATATACGCATAAAACTAATTTAAATACGTTTTCAGGGTGGACTCTAATGCAAATTATCTATATGGAGTTAAACTTAAACAAATTCAATCCCATAAGAGCATCGAGTTACATAGATTTACCTTTCCAAATAAAATCAAAGCGTGCGATAATAAATGTACAAAATTTCGATAACGCATGCTTTGCATGGGCGATAACATCCGCAATATGTGAACCGAATGGTTTGCCACAGAGGACATCTTCGTATCCGAATTATCTCAATTGTGGCTTAGATTACTCTAACATAGGATTTCCTGTAAAATTGCGTGATATACCGAAATTTGAGCAGCAAAACAAATTATCTATAAATGTGTACGGTGTAAATGAGTATTTTAAAGATTACGTTATGCACTGCGATATAAATACTCTGTACTATTGTCAACGAAAGGAAGAGAGACATATAAATTTATTATTAATAACAGATAACTCAGGAAATAGTCAGTATTGTTGGATAAAAAATTTATCACGATTACTGTCATCACAAGCATCGCATAACGGTCACGAAAAGTATATTTGCGATGGTTGTTTAGTATTCTTTTCAACGGAAAATCAAGTTCAGCGACACCAAAGCGAAGACTGCGGTAAGGTGAGAGCAATATTACCAACAACAGATCTGAAAATAAATAAATACGGAAATGAAGAAAAAGAAAATGTTTTACAATTTATAAATTTTGAAAGACAATTAAAAATTCCGTTTGTGATGTATGCGAATTTCGAAGCGTTACTAAAACCGATCGAAGATGCAGAAGTAACCAACTTGAATGAAAATTGTTCGTACTCCGTAAAATGTTCTAAACACGAACCGTATGCGTTTGCGTATTATATAAAATGCTCTTACGATGACTCCTTGTCGAAATTCGAAATATATCGAGGACACAATGCTTCTCAAGTTTTCATGAACAAGTTGGAAGAGGATGTTCAACGTATTTACAATGATTTTATAAGTAAGCCAAAAGAAATGCTACCACTCCCAGCTATAGATAGATTAATGCACCATATGCAAGATACCTGTCACATCTGCTTGACTAATATAAAGTGTGGTGATAAAGTATACGATCACGATCATCTTACAGGCTTATACAGAGGGCCCGCACATTCTGTGTGTAATATAAATTATCAACTACCAAAATTTATACCAATCTTTTTCCACAACCTTTCCAATTACGATTGTCATATGTTTGTCAAGGATATGGCTTTGAAGGAAGAGGATGTAGATGTCATAGCTCAAAGTAAAGAGAAATATATATCGTTTTCAAAAAAATTGCCGTAGGAACTATTAGTGATAGCAAAGGAAAACAAAGACGCGTGTTTATGAAATTGAGATTTGTGGATTCATTTAGATTTATGGCTTTATCTTTGGAAAAATTGGATTCATTTTTAGAAGACGATCAATGCGTTGAAATTAGAAAATATTTTGTAAATGAAGAAAAGTTTCGACTAATACGCCAAAAGGGAATATTTCCATATTCCTTTGTAGATTCGTTCGAAAAGCTAAACTTTACTGATTTGCCAGAACGAAAGAGTTTTTATAATTCCTTATGCGACGAAGAAGTAACCGAAGAAAGTTATTGTCGTGCGCAAAAGGTGTGGAAAGTTTTCAATTGTCACACTTTAGGCGAATATAGCGAAATTTATCTGACGTCTGATGTTCTATTTTTGTCGGATGTTTTTGAGAACTTCCGAAGTATCTCGATGAAGTATTATGGTTTGGATCCGTGTCATTACTTCACCGCACCCGGATTCGGTTGGGATGCGTTATTACGTATGACTAGAATAAAATTGGAATTATTAACGGACGTCGATATGCTGCAGTTCTTTAAAAATGGTATTTGTGGTGGATTGAGTATGTGCACCAAGAGAATCGCCGAAGCAAACAACAGGCTTATGAAGGATTTCGATGATACAAGGGATACATCCTACATATTGTACCTCGACGCCACGAATTTGTACGGACACGCGATGAGACGAAAATTACCGACGGGCGGATTTCGATGGTTATCAAGCGATGAAATAGAAATGTTAGATATTTACAGTGTGGACGATGATTCCGAAAAGGGTTATGTTCTAGAAGTTAATTTAGAGTATCCGGACGACATACATGATGCACATAACGATTTGCCGTTTTGTCCAGAACAAATTATCCCTCCAGGTTCAAAAAATGAAAAATTAATTGCAAATTTGCAAAATAAAGACAAGTACATAATTCACTATGTGAATCTAAAGCAGTGTGTTAGGTTTGGATTAAAAGTGACGAAGATTCACAGAGTATTAGAATTTAAACAATCAGAGTGGATGCGTATTTACATCGATTTTAATTCAGATAAGCGTGAAAAAGCTAAGAATGAGTTTGAGAAAAATCATTACAAAGCGATGAATAACATAGTATATGGTAAGACAATGGAAAATGTTGAAAAAAGAGTGGATATAAGATTAGTTACTCACTGGGAGTGTCGTCATAAAAAACCCGGCGTGGAAGCCCTAATAGCTAAACCAAATTTCAAATGTTCAAAAATATTCTGTGATAATTTGGTGGCAGTGCAGCTAAATCTAGCGGAAATTCGTTACAATAAACCATTATACGTCGGATTTAGCATACTAGAGCTTTCGAAAACTGTGATGTACAATTTCTTTTATGACTACATGAAAGTTAAGTATGGGAATGACGTGTCCCTTTTGTACACCGACACGGATTCTTTAATTTTAGAAATTAAAACTCCAAATGTGTACGAAGACATAAAAAACAATGCCCAATATTTTTGACACGTCAAATTATCCGTTAAATAACATACATAATATACCTCGCGGACGATCTATTTTGGGAAGAATGAAAGATGAATACCCCAATAAATGCATAACGTCATTTATTGGTACTGGAGCCAAAGCGTATTGCATTACCTTATTGGACGATAATGTTAAGAAGGCCAAGGGAGTGAAGAAATATGTTATAGATAAGCATTTGAGCGTAAGCGATTATAAAACTGTAATAGAAAGTGGCGGATCGGTCCTTAGGAAAATGTATATATTTAAGTCGGATTTTCATACACAGAATTAAGGAATAAAATTGCCCTTTCGTCGAGCGATGATAAACGGTACATATTACCGGACGGATGTAATACTTTAGCATGGGGTCATAAGTTAATAAATAATAGATTGTAATGAAAATGTTATTATAATTTAAAAAAATTATTGTATTTAATGAAAATGTTAACATAATAATTGTGGAACAGTTGGTTCGTAATAAAATTCCTAAAACTCCAATCCATATTGTAGTGTTTTCTAAATAACGTTAGTTTTTGATATCCTAGAATTATGAGACGGTCCTAATCCTAACCATTTTACAAGGACTTGATTTCCCTTTCGCCGTAATACATTTTCCACCAAGTAGACGTCAGGATGTTTGACTTTTTGTAATTCTTCTCGATAGAAACCGCCAAGAAGTATTTCACCGGACGCATCTTTTAGCAGATATGTTGTCGTGTAGGTATTACGAACGGAATGTATAGTAAACACTTCGTTAGTCCAATAAATTGGGCGTGTAGTTTTTGGTAAAAGCGTGACGATGCTTGCTTATTCGCACGTGATCACCGACTGTATATTTCTTGGTATTGGGGTCAGAAATCTTTATGAAATTATAGACAGTCTTCAGCAACGCCGGTGCATTTCGGTTATTTACCTCGCTGGGTTTCATTCCTATCGTCCTGTGCACTTGGTTGTTATAATCATTAATTACCTTTGGGAGCAACTCCAACCAACGGAAAGTATCTTGCATACTAAATTCCTTCCACAGTTTTTCCTTAAGTGTCCTATTAAACCGTTCGACAATGGAACTCTTTAAATTGGAATATGTGCTGTAATGATTGATCCCATACCGTGACATAAGCTTCTTGAAGTGTTCGTTGTAAAATTCCTTTCCGTTATCCGTTTGAAGGTTCTTTGGTATGTTTCTTCGTTTGCCTGATAAAATTGTTTCCATAGCACTCGCTACTTCTTTGCCAGTTTTGTTTTTGAGCGGAAGGGCCTATCCGTATTATGAAAAAGCATTAATAACCGTAAGAATGTATTTATAATTGCGACTTATTTTTGAATAAGGTATTATTTCTATTAAATCAGCTTGAAACAAATCTATTAAATCCTTTACAATAACACGTCTACGTTTACAGTTTTTCCTCGCGGACGCGTGGAGTTCGTTTACGACATCTCGCTTAATATTACTCATCACGAACTTTTTCAATTACTAATTCTACAATAAAGGGTGTTTTTGATATAATAGGTCTAGCTGTGGTTCGACAAGCTAGTATTGATCCTACGGTGAGAAAATTCAATGGTTTATTTGGATCGAAGTTCGCTCCATTAATAAGCAATTGAACGTCCCCTACAATTCGATGATTTACTATTTCACCGTTATAGAAAAAGATTGTGTATTTAGTTACGTGTCCCAAATTTTGAATAACGAAATAATAATCTCCTGCATCCGTAGTACCGTCTCCGGTTAAAGTCAATACAGTTTGTTGCTTCAAATGTCGTTGAATGATTTCAGGTCTCTTTAAATGTGCATTAATGTTGTGTCCGTGTACGTGTTTACCGAATTTATCGATCGTCATACTAGAGGTGTGCTGTCCGAATCTACTTAAAGACATGTTTGCTACTTCATGGTCTACGACATATTAAAATCATAGTATCTATAAATTGCTTATTTATTGTATCTTCGGGCGAATAACTTTTGCTTCTATTAACTCAGAAATTATCGAGGTAATTTCGTTCACATGTACAGAATGACCTGCAGCCTGCGAGGCCATCAGTAAGCGCAGTCTGTCGACTAGCTCGTTGGGATCGTCCCAATACTCGTATTCCACAAGGGTTCCAGGAACAACTTGTTTCTTCAAACCGCCACCCAACGTTTTTTTCGGATTCGGCCAGTATCTCGCAAAACTCACCTTGGGCTTCTGACCCTCAACTAAAGGTTTAATAATATTCTGAATTTTTTCACTGTCATCCTCCGTGGTCATTCCTGCTTCCGGAATGTAATTCATGTAAGGAACGTCAGAACGTAGCAAAATATCTGTATAATTACGCATATCTTGGGGCGTAAATTTGCCAGGATTATTTTTAAATAACAAATCATATAAACCAACGGTTCCCGCATACTTGAAGTTTCCAACGTGAACGTCTTTGTCCTCAAAGTGAACGGGATTTCCTATGTGCAATTCCTATGTACAAACCGTCAGAAGTCTGTCGAATACCATACATCTGGTCATATTCATCTGCCAAATCTGTAGCTAAACCAACAACATACGTTCTGGGCAAAGGATGAAACTGTCGTAAAGCAGCTTGTACATCTGAGCTTTCTAATTGCTCTTCCATTTCTTCTTTAAGTTGTTCTACTCGTTTTTGTCCGTGCGATATGAGCGCACCAGTATCTTCACTGGAGTCGAGATAGTCTTGTTCATCAAAGTCGCCCGGTTGAGCTTCAAATACTTCTTCTGGTGCATCGAATGTGGGACCGGGATGTGGAGCTACAGTTTGTTTTTCAGGAGTTGATGTAATAAATCTTCCTTTTGATTTCTTCAATGCAATTTTAGGTTTTTTAATAGAATATTCATCTTCGTATTTCGGTGGTAAGTAAGAATCAGGTTCTACCTTTGGATGCAAAACCGCGGATTCTATTTTTGTGACTATATCTTTTAATGGTTGTGTAATTGGAGCGTACGCTGTTTCCGTCCGCATCCTTGATTCTGCTACATCCTCTTTTAGTGAGCGAATTTTGCCTCGCACGGCCTCTCGAGCCGCAATAAGTTGGGCAGCAAGCGTCTTGTTCATAATACGATATATCGCAAAATACTGAGAGTCGAACCATATAATTAGTCAGTTTTAAACTACAATAAATTTATCAAAATCGTTGCGAAAACGTCCATTACTTATATTACTGTCTAGGTCAATAACTAGGACTCCGTGTCTATTTTTCCAACAAACATCGGTAATTCGCTGTAGCTGATGAAATTCCATATCAGCCATTAGATGATCTTCGAACACGTGCTTTAAATTAGTTAGATCTTGTTTAAACAATACCAAAAAGTTACAATTATCGCGAATTAGTTGCTTTGGAATTGCAGAATAACTCTGATAAATCAGAAAACAATCGATGTTCTTGTGTCGACCGTACGAAAAAAATCCTTCACGACATTTTGACCCGTACAAGGAACATCGTCAAATATTACTACTGAACATTCTTTCACTTCTTGTGGACTAATAAATGAATCTATATTACAAAACTCATAATAACCGCAATCTTTTATAGGCTTCAACAAACGTCTTAGAAACTCGTATTTATTTTGGTACAGCGAATTAGAACACAAATATAAATTCAAGAAGCGCGGTCCATTACGTGCAAGTAAAAGGGATAACATGACGTTTGTTTTGCCGGCACCTGAGGGTCCAACAATTAAACCTCGCTTGCATTTTCCGCTAAACAACCCACTATGCCTTGTAAAGCATTCTTCGGCTGCACCTTCACTAAAATTTATTATAGGCAGTGTTAACGGGTGCGGTGAACACTTTATCTCCTCGACCATGATTCGCGAACAAAGTAAGTGTTAACTATACTAGACTGAATGAAAATAGTGTAGAAGTAATAATATAAAGTACCTAATACCAAAAATTTATTCATTATTAATACCCTATACATTATACACCTAAACCTATACCACATCTTATTAATATACTATACATTATATCATACACTAAACCTAAAACCGATATATACAGTGAAAGTCGTTTAACTGAAACCTAATATATATCACAACCCTATAAAACGACTTTCACTGTATACACTTCACCATTCCTCCTCCTCCTCCACTTCTTCCTCCTGTCGATCTACATTTCGCTCTACTTTCGTTACGCCCGCCGTACTAACCGGCGGCGGGGCAGCATTGTCCGGCGATGTATGCACGTGGACATGCATGTCATGGACATTAATTGTTGCCCCGCGCATAATCGCCGGACCTTCCGCCAGCAACTTGTTGATCTAAACAGATAATATTATAGACTTGCAAAAGTTTATAAGATATAACATACCAAACCGGTCAACGTCTCTACCTTTCTTTCTAGTGCGACCATACGTCCTTCTACTAGTTGTAATCTTAACGACATTTTTCGGAAACTGTGTCAAACAATATTGAAGATGGACTTTAGAATGGAATGCGAAAATTTATGGAACTACGCGTACGTCATGATTGTTAATGTCAATAGTTAAATGATTATGCAGCATTTTTAAACAAAGAGAGGAGGTTTCTTGCCTTTTTAATCTCATTGTTTAAGGATTGAATACTTGTTTCAAATGCAGCTGTTAGAGGAGTTTCATGAAATACGGAGCAAGACGCTAGCCCTTCCTTTAACTGCAACAGCTCATATAAACTTCTCTCCACCTGTGCAAGTTTGCCTTGGAGGTCTTTATGAAAATTCTGATACAAGTTATCCATTTCGCCTAAAATGCCCCCTTTAGCGTTTTCAATACTTGCACAAATGGCGTTCGAGAAAATGTGTTCTGTTGCGTTGGTTAGTCTGGAATGTAAAGGAGTATGCGAGGGATTTATAATTGCGTTGGTTAGTTCGGAATGTAAAGGAGTATGCGAGGGATTTGTAATGTTTGTTAATTGTTTAGAGGCAGAGGGATGTCTTAAAGATGGTGTGGCAGATGTAGAAACTTTTGCTTGAGTGGGGGAGACAGAGGTGGTAAGAGCATTTGTGGTTGTCGTAATGGAAGTAGTAGCAATGGAAGTAGTAGCAACAAATGTAGTAACAGCAGAAGTAGTAGCAGTAGAAGTATTAATAGGAGCTTTAATGTTAGCGAAGCCGCCTGCTTCCATCTGTCGCAGGTGTTGCGATACCGCCATGAGAAATAGAGTGTAGTTGGAGTTGTCAGACACGTACTCCACCTCATCGGCAATCAACTCCGAGTGTGTCACTTCAACCTCCGACGAAGGTGCTGCTTCCTTTGATACACACTTGGATTGCGCCTTGGATTGAGCACGTGCCTCCCTGCTCCTTAGCCTTTGAGCTCTATATTCTTGTGACGGTAACCACAACCCTGCAGCCTTCTTCCAATGTTCACGTTTCCTCGAATACCGAAGACGTGGTGAAAGGCATTTCTCTTTCTTTTCTTCGCGATTCGAGGAAGACGTTGCGATTGGAGTAGTAGATTGCGCAGGTTCACTCCCCAAGAGGTTAGGGTCAAAAGCGTTTAAAAAGAAACTCCTATCACTGTTAGGAAAGCTCGGTGATGTTAAAGGAATTTGACTGAATACATCTTGCGACATTGTTCGTTAAAAACTGTAAAAATTCGCAGAATGTGAAATAAAAAGTTAATGTAGGTGATTGTTAATAAAAATGATTGTCAATAAAAAAGGTATACTCACAAAAATTTAATGTTTCCTTGTGAAAATAAGTCGGCAGAATAAACTACAAAAAATAAACACAATAAGATTACTTTATATCTAATACAAGAAATGAGACACCAAGCAAACCTTAAATGTACATGTCCACCTGAAATCAAAGTTATCTCCAGACTTCGCTAGAGCGCGATAACTCTCAAATCATTTGAGACTTAATCTCATGTAGACACGTACCTTAAGTTAATGTAGTGGAAGTTGTATACTTACCAAAGGAGTAGCGATTTATAAAACCTTCGACGTTCTGTTGTTTCGAATGAAACCCAGCAAGATGTATGTAAAACTGCACAAAACATTTCATAATTAGAAAGTGATACTTAAGAGAGTAAATAACTTACCAAAAAACGAGGAGAAATCTGTGACGAAACACTAGCTAATGCAAAGCACTACACAGTATTATGTAATTAGAGAGTTATACTGAAGAGAGTAAATAACTTACCAAAAAACGAGGAGAAATCGGTGACGAAACACTAGCTGATGCAAAGCACTACACAGTATTATGTAATTAGAGAGTTATACTGAAGAGAGTAATGAACTTACCAAAAACGAGGAGGAGAAACCGCTTTATTTCATTCTTAATGGCGAACAACTTTTATTTGAAACATTTTTCTCTATTTCCGATATTAACGGAGTTATAACCCAAACACTGGAACAACCCAAAATGGAGTATTTCTATTTGGCTCCATATAACTCATAAGTTAAGCGAGTTAGAAAACAATGTTTCAAACAAGAGTTATTCCATTTTTAATGACAAACAACTTTGGTTTGAAACATTTTACCCTATTTCCGATATTAACGGAATTGTAAGCCAAATAGTAATTTGGCTCCATCTAACTCATAAGTTAAGCGAGTTAGAAAAAAATGTTTCAAATAAGAGTTATTTCGTTCTTAATGGTGAACAACTCTTATTTGAAACATTTTTCTCTATTTCCGATATTAACGGAATTATAAGCCAAAAACTTTAACAACCGAAAACGGAGTATTTCTATTTGGCTCCATCTAACTCAAAAGTTAAGCAAGTTAGAAAAAATGTTTCAAATAATAAATATTCCATTCTTAATGACAAACAACTTTTGTTTGAAACATTTTACCCTATTTCCGGTACTAACAGAATTACAGGCCAAAAACTTGAACAACCTAAAAAGGAGTATTTCTATTTGGCTCCATCTAACTCAAAAGTTAAGCAAGTTAGAAAAAAATGTTTCAAATAAGAGATATTCCATTCTTAATGACAAACAACTTTGGTTTGAAACATTTTTCTCTATTTCCGATATTAACGGAGTTATAACCCAAAAACTGGAACAACCCAAAATGGAGTATTTCTATTTGGCTGCATATAACTCATAAGTTAAGCGAGTTAGAAAAAAATGTTTCAAACAAGAGTTATTCCAATGACAAACAGCTTTGGTTTGAAGCATTTTACCCTATTTCCGATATTAACGGATTTACAAGCGAAATAGGAATTTGGCTCCATCTAATTCCATAGTTAAGCGAGTTAGGAAAAAATGTTTCAAATAAGAGCTATTCCACTCTTAATGGTGAACAACTTTTATTTGAAACATTTTTCTCTATTTCCGATATTAACGGAATTATAACTCACACACTCGATCGACCCAAAATAGAGTATTTCTATTTGGCCACATTTAACTCCAAAGTTAAGCGAGTTAGAAAAAATGTTTCAAATAAGAGTTATTCCATTCTCTATGGCATACAACATTTATTTGAAACATTTTTCCCTATTTCCGATATTAACGGAGTTATAACCCAAACACTTGAACAACTCAAAATAGAGTATTTCTATTTGGCTCCATCTGACTCATAAGTTAAGCGAGTTAGAAAAAAATGTTTCAAATAGTAAATATTCCATTCTTAATGACAAGCAACTTTTGTTTGAAACATTTTACCATATTTCCGGTATTAACGGAATTATAAGCCAAAAACTTGAACAACTTAAAACGGAATATTTCTATTTGGCTCCATCTAACTCAAAAGTTAAGGAAGTTAGAAAAAAAATATTTCAAACAAGAGATATTCCATTCTTAATGACAAACAACTTTGGTTTGAAACATTTTTCTCTATTTCCGATATTAACGGAGTTATAACCCAAACACTGGAACAACCCAAAATGGAGTATTTCTATTTGGCTGCATATAACTCATAAGTTAAGCGAGTTAGAAAAAAATGTTTCAAAGAAGAGTTATTCCATTCTTAATGACAAACAGCTTTGGTTTGAAACATTTTACCCTATTTCCGATATTAACGGAATTGTAAGCCACAGAGGAATATGGCTCCATCTAACTACAAAGTTAAGCAAGTTAGAAAAGAATGTTTCATATAAGAGTTATTTCGTTCTTAATGGCGTATAACTTTTATTTGAAACATTTTTCCCTATTTCCGATATTAACGGAGTTATAACACAAACACTTGAACAACCCAAAATGGAGTATTTCTATTTGGCTCCACCTAACTCATAAGTTAAGCGAGTTAGGAAAAAATGTTTCAAACAATAAATATTCCATTCTTAATGACAAGCAACTTTTGTTTGAAACATTTTACCATATTTCCGGTATTAACGGAATTATAAGCCAAAAACTTGAACAACTTAAAACGGAATATTTCTATTTGGCTCCATCTAACTCAAAAGTTAAGGAAGTTAGAAAAAAAAATATTTCAAACAAGAGATATTCCATTCTTAATGACAAACAACTTTGGTTTGAAACATTTTTCTCTATTTCCGATATTAGCGGAGTTATAACCCAAACACTGGAACAACCCAAAATGGAGTATTTCTATTTGGCTGCATATAACTCATAAGTTAAGCGAGCTAGAAAAAAATGTTTCAAATAAGGGTTATTCCATTCTTAATGCCAAACAACTTTGGTTTGAAACATTTTACCCTATTTCCGATATTAACGGAATTGTAAGCCACAGAGGAATATGGCTCCATCTAACTACAAAGTTAAGCAAGTTAGAAAAGAATGTTTCAAATAAGAGTTATTTCGTTCTTAATGGCGTATAACTTTTATTTGAAACATTTTTCCCTATTTCCGATATTAACGGAGTTATAACCTAAACACTTGAACAACTCAAAATAGAGTATTTCTATTTGGCTCCATCTAACTCATAAGTTAAGCGAGTTAGAAAAAAATGTTTCAAACAATAAATATTCCATTCTTAATGACAAGCAACTTTTGTTTGAAACATTTTACCCTCTTTCCGATATTAACGGAATTATAGCTCACACACTGGTTCAACCCAAAATAGAGTATTTCTATTTGGCTCCATCTAACTCCAAAGTTAAGCGAGTTAGAAAAAAATATTTCAAATAAGAGTTATTCCATTCTTAATGGCGTACAACTTTTATTTGAAACATTTTTCCCTATTTCCGATATTAACGGAGTTATAACCCAAACACTGGAACAACCTAAAACGGAGTATTTCTATTTGGCTCCATCTAACTCATAAGTTAAGCGAGTTAGAAAAAGATGTTTCAAACAATAAATATTCCATTCTTAATGACAAACAACTTTTGTTTGAAACATTTTACACCATTTCCGATATTAACGAAATTATAAGCCAAAAACTTCAACAACCTAAAACGGAGTATTTCTATTTGGCTCCATCTAACTCATAAGTTAAGCGAGTTAGAAAAAAACATTTCAAATAAGGGATATTCCATTCTTAATGACAAACAACTTTTGTTTGAAACATTTTACCCTATTTCCAATATTAACGGAATTATAACTCACACACTGGATCAACCCAAAATAGAGTATTTCTATTTGGCTCCATCTAACTCCAAACTTAAGCGAGTTAGAAAAAAATGTTTCAAATAAGAGTTATTCCGTTCTTAATCGCGTACAACTTTTATTTGAAACATTTTTCCCTATTTCCGATATTAACGGAATTATAACTCACACACTCGATCAACCCAAAACAGAGTATTTCTATTTGGCTCCATTTAACTCCAAAGTTAAGCGAGTTAGAAAAAAATATTTCAAACAAGAGTTATTCCATTCTTAATGACAAACAACTTTTGTTTGAAAGATTTTACACTATTTCCCATATTAGCGGAATTATAAGCCAAATAAGAATTTGGCTCCATCTAGCTCCAAAGTTAAGCGAGTTAGAAAAAATGTTTCAAATAAGAGTTATTCCATTCTCTATGGCATACAACATTTATTTGAAACATTTTTCCCTATTTCCGATATTAACGGAGTTATAACCCAAACACTTGAACAACTCAAAATAGAGTATTTCTATTTGGCTCCATCTGACTCATAAGTTAAGCGAGTTAGAAAAAAATGTTTCAAATAGTAAATATTCCATTCTTAATGACAAGCAACTTTTGTTTGAAACATTTTACCATATTTCCGGTATTAACGGAATTATAAGCCAAAAACTTGAACAACTTAAAACGGAATATTTCTATTTGGCTCCATCTAACTCAAAAGTTAAGGAAGTTAGAAAAAAAATATTTCAAACAAGAGATATTCCATTCTTAATGACAAACAACTTTGGTTTGAAACATTTTTCTCTATTTCCGATATTAACGGAGTTATAACCCAAACACTGGAACAACCCAAAATGGAGTATTTCTATTTGGCTGCATATAACTCATAAGTTAAGCGAGTTAGAAAAAAATGTTTCAAAGAAGAGTTATTCCATTCTTAATGACAAACAGCTTTGGTTTGAAACATTTTACCCTATTTCCGATATTAACGGAATTGTAAGCCACAGAGGAATATGGCTCCATCTAACTACAAAGTTAAGCAAGTTAGAAAAGAATGTTTCATATAAGAGTTATTTCGTTCTTAATGGCGTATAACTTTTATTTGAAACATTTTTCCCTATTTCCGATATTAACGGAGTTATAACCTAAACACTTGAACAACTCAAAATAGAGTATTTCTATTTGGCTCCATCTAACTCAAAAGTTAAGCGAGTTAGAAAAAAATGTTTCAAACAATAAATATTCCATTCTTAATGACAAACAACTTTTGTATGAAACATTTTACACCATTTCCGATATTAACGAAATTATAAGCCAAAAACTTCAACAACCTAAAACGGAGTATTTCTATTTGGCTCCATCTAACTCAAAAGTTAAGCGAGTTAGAAAAAAATGTTTCAAATAATAAATATTCCATTCTTAATGACAAACAACTTTTGTTTGAAACATTCTACTCTATTTCCGATATTAACGGAATTATAAGCCAAAAACTTGAACAACCTAAAACGGAGTATTTCTATTTGGCTCTATCTAATTCAAAAGTTAAGCGAGTTAGAAATAAATGTTTCAAATAAGAGTTATTTCGTTCCTAATGGCGAACAACTTTTATTTGAAACATTTTTCTCTATTTCTGATATTAACGGAGTTATAACCCAAACACTGGAACAACCCAAAATGGAGTATTTCTATTTGGCTGCATATAACTCATAAGTTAAGCGAGCTAGAAAAAAATGTTTCAAATAAGGGTTATTCCATTCTTAATGCCAAACAACTTTGGTTTGAAACATTTTACCCTATTGCCGATATTAACGGAATTGTAAGCCAAAGAGGAATTTGGCTCCATCTAACTACAAAGTTAAGCGAGTTAGGAAGAAATGTTTCAAATAAGAGTTATTTCATTGTTAATGGCGTATAACTTTTATTTGAAACATTTTTCCCTATTTCCGATATTAACGGAGTTATAACACAAACACTTGAACAACCCAAAATGGAGTATTTCTATTTGGCTCCACCTAACTCATAAGTTAAGCGAGTTAGGAAAAAATGTTTCAAACAATAAATATTCCATTCTTAATGACAAGCAACTTTTGTTTGAAACATTTTACCATATTTCCGGTATTAACGGAATTATAAGCCAAAAACTTGAACAACTTAAAACGGAATATTTCTATTTGGCTCCATCTAACTCAAAAGTTAAGGAAGTTAGAAAAAAAATATTTCAAACAAGAGATATTCCATTCTTAATGACAAACAACTTTGGTTTGAAACATTTTTCTCTATTTCCGATATTAGCGGAGTTATAACCCAAACACTGGAACAACCCAAAATGGAGTATTTCTATTTGGCTGCATATAACTCATAAGTTAAGCGAGCTAGAAAAAAATGTTTCAAATAAGGGTTATTCCATTCTTAATGCCAAACAACTTTGGTTTGAAACATTTTACCCTATTTCCGATATTAACGGAATTGTAAGCCACAGAGGAATATGGCTCCATCTAACTACAAAGTTAAGCAAGTTAGAAAAGAATGTTTCAAATAAGAGTTATTTCGTTCTTAATGGCGTATAACTTTTATTTGAAACATTTTTCCCTATTTCCGATATTAACGGAGTTATAACCTAAACACTTGAACAACTCAAAATAGAGTATTTCTATTTGGCTCCATCTAACTCATAAGTTAAGCGAGTTAGAAAAAAATGTTTCAAACAATAAATATTCCATTCTTAATGACAAGCAACTTTTGTTTGAAACATTTTACCCTCTTTCCGATATTAACGGAATTATAGCTCACACACTGGTTCAACCCAAAATAGAGTATTTCTATTTGGCTCCATCTAACTCCAAAGTTAAGCGAGTTAGAAAAAAATATTTCAAATAAGAGTTATTCCATTCTTAATGGCGTACAACTTTTATTTGAAACATTTTTCCCTATTTCCGATATTAACGGAGTTATAACCCAAACACTGGAACAACCTAAAACGGAGTATTTCTATTTGGCTCCATCTAACTCATAAGTTAAGCGAGTTAGAAAAAGATGTTTCAAACAATAAATATTCCATTCTTAATGACAAACAACTTTTGTTTGAAACATTTTACACCATTTCCGATATTAACGAAATTATAAGCCAAAAACTTCAACAACCTAAAACGGAGTATTTCTATTTGGCTCCATCTAACTCATAAGTTAAGCGAGTTAGAAAAAAACATTTCAAATAAGGGATATTCCATTCTTAATGACAAACAACTTTTGTTTGAAACATTTTACCCTATTTCCAATATTAACGGAATTATAACTCACACACTGGATCAACCCAAAATAGAGTATTTCTATTTGGCTCCATCTAACTCCAAACTTAAGCGAGTTAGAAAAAAATGTTTCAAATAAGAGTTATTCCGTTCTTAATCGCGTACAACTTTTATTTGAAACATTTTTCCCTATTTCCGATATTAACGGAATTATAACTCACACACTCGATCAACCCAAAACAGAGTATTTCTATTTGGCTCCATTTAACTCCAAAGTTAAGCGAGTTAGAAAAAAATATTTCAAACAAGAGTTATTCCATTCTTAATGACAAACAACTTTTGTTTGAAAGATTTTACACTATTTCCCATATTAGCGGAATTATAAGCCAAATAAGAATTTGGCTCCATCTAGCTCCAAAGTTAAGCGAGTTAGAAAAAATGTTTCAAATAAGAGTTATTCCATTCTCTATGGCATACAACATTTATTTGAAACATTTTTCCCTATTTCCGATATTAACGGAGTTATAACCCAAACACTTGAACAACTCAAAATAGAGTATTTCTATTTGGCTCCATCTGACTCATAAGTTAAGCGAGTTAGAAAAAAATGTTTCAAATAGTAAATATTCCATTCTTAATGACAAGCAACTTTTGTTTGAAACATTTTACCATATTTCCGGTATTAACGGAATTATAAGCCAAAAACTTGAACAACTTAAAACGGAATATTTCTATTTGGCTCCATCTAACTCAAAAGTTAAGGAAGTTAGAAAAAAAATATTTCAAACAAGAGATATTCCATTCTTAATGACAAACAACTTTGGTTTGAAACATTTTTCTCTATTTCCGATATTAACGGAGTTATAACCCAAACACTGGAACAACCCAAAATGGAGTATTTCTATTTGGCTGCATATAACTCATAAGTTAAGCGAGTTAGAAAAAAATGTTTCAAAGAAGAGTTATTCCATTCTTAATGACAAACAGCTTTGGTTTGAAACATTTTACCCTATTTCCGATATTAACGGAATTGTAAGCCACAGAGGAATATGGCTCCATCTAACTACAAAGTTAAGCAAGTTAGAAAAGAATGTTTCATATAAGAGTTATTTCGTTCTTAATGGCGTATAACTTTTATTTGAAACATTTTTCCCTATTTCCGATATTAACGGAGTTATAACCTAAACACTTGAACAACTCAAAATAGAGTATTTCTATTTGGCTCCATCTAACTCAAAAGTTAAGCGAGTTAGAAAAAAATGTTTCAAACAATAAATATTCCATTCTTAATGACAAACAACTTTTGTATGAAACATTTTACACCATTTCCGATATTAACGAAATTATAAGCCAAAAACTTCAACAACCTAAAACGGAGTATTTCTATTTGGCTCCATCTAACTCAAAAGTTAAGCGAGTTAGAAAAAAATGTTTCAAATAATAAATATTCCATTCTTAATGACAAACAACTTTTGTTTGAAACATTCTACTCTATTTCCGATATTAACGGAATTATAAGCCAAAAACTTGAACAACCTAAAACGGAGTATTTCTATTTGGCTCTATCTAATTCAAAAGTTAAGCGAGTTAGAAATAAATGTTTCAAATAAGAGTTATTTCGTTCCTAATGGCGAACAACTTTTATTTGAAACATTTTTCTCTATTTCTGATATTAACGGAGTTATAACCCAAACACTGGAACAACCCAAAATGGAGTATTTCTATTTGGCTGCATATAACTCATAAGTTAAGCGAGCTAGAAAAAAATGTTTCAAATAAGGGTTATTCCATTCTTAATGCCAAACAACTTTGGTTTGAAACATTTTACCCTATTGCCGATATTAACGGAATTGTAAGCCAAAGAGGAATTTGGCTCCATCTAACTACAAAGTTAAGCGAGTTAGGAAGAAATGTTTCAAATAAGAGTTATTTCATTGTTAATGGCGTATAACTTTTATTTGAAACATTTTTCCCTATTTCCGATATTAACGGAGTTATAACACAAACACTTGAACAACCCAAAATGGAGTATTTCTATTTGGCTCCACCTAACTCATAAGTTAAGCGAGTTAGGAAAAAATGTTTCAAACAATAAATATTCCATTCTTAATGACAAGCAACTTTTGTTTGAAACATTTTACCATATTTCCGGTATTAACGGAATTATAAGCCAAAAACTTGAACAACTTAAAACGGAATATTTCTATTTGGCTCCATCTAACTCAAAAGTTAAGGAAGTTAGAAAAAAAATATTTCAAACAAGAGATATTCCATTCTTAATGACAAACAACTTTGGTTTGAAACATTTTTCTCTATTTCCGATATTAGCGGAGTTATAACCCAAACACTGGAACAACCCAAAATGGAGTATTTCTATTTGGCTGCATATAACTCATAAGTTAAGCGAGCTAGAAAAAAATGTTTCAAATAAGGGTTATTCCATTCTTAATGCCAAACAACTTTGGTTTGAAACATTTTACCCTATTTCCGATATTAACGGAATTGTAAGCCACAGAGGAATATGGCTCCATCTAACTACAAAGTTAAGCAAGTTAGAAAAGAATGTTTCAAATAAGAGTTATTTCGTTCTTAATGGCGTATAACTTTTATTTGAAACATTTTTCCCTATTTCCGATATTAACGGAGTTATAACCTAAACACTTGAACAACTCAAAATAGAGTATTTCTATTTGGCTCCATCTAACTCATAAGTTAAGCGAGTTAGAAAAAAATGTTTCAAACAATAAATATTCCATTCTTAATGACAAGCAACTTTTGTTTGAAACATTTTACCCTCTTTCCGATATTAACGGAATTATAGCTCACACACTGGTTCAACCCAAAATAGAGTATTTCTATTTGGCTCCATCTAACTCCAAAGTTAAGCGAGTTAGAAAAAAATATTTCAAATAAGAGTTATTCCATTCTTAATGGCGTACAACTTTTATTTGAAACATTTTTCCCTATTTCCGATATTAACGGAGTTATAACCCAAACACTGGAACAACCTAAAACGGAGTATTTCTATTTGGCTCCATCTAACTCATAAGTTAAGCGAGTTAGAAAAAGATGTTTCAAACAATAAATATTCCATTCTTAATGACAAACAACTTTTGTTTGAAACATTTTACACCATTTCCGATATTAACGAAATTATAAGCCAAAAACTTCAACAACCTAAAACGGAGTATTTCTATTTGGCTCCATCTAACTCATAAGTTAAGCGAGTTAGAAAAAACATTTCAAATAAGGGATATTCCATTCTTAATGACAAACAACTTTTGTTTGAAACATTTTACCCTATTTCCAATATTAACGGAATTATAACTCACACACTGGATCAACCCAAAATAGAGTATTTCTATTTGGCTCCATCTAACTCCAAACTTAAGCGAGTTAGAAAAAAATGTTTCAAATAAGAGTTATTCCGTTCTTAATCGCGTACAACTTTTATTTGAAACATTTTTCCCTATTTCCGATATTAACGGAATTATAACTCACACACTCGATCAACCCAAAACAGAGTATTTCTATTTGGCTCCATTTAACTCCAAAGTTAAGCGAGTTAGAAAAAAATATTTCAAACAAGAGTTATTCCATTCTTAATGACAAACAACTTTTGTTTGAAAGATTTTACACTATTTCCCATATTAGCGGAATTATAAGCCAAATAAGAATTTGGCTCCATCTAGCTCCAAAGTTAAGCGAGTTAGAAAAAATGTTTCAAATAAGAGTTATTCCATTCTTTATGGCACACAACTTTTATTTGAAACATTTTTCCCTATTTCCGATATTAACGGAATTATAACTCACACACTGGATCAACCCACAGTAGAGTATTTCTATTTGGATCCATCTAACTCAAAAGCTAAGCGAGTTAGAAAAAAATGTTTCAAATAAGAGTTATTCCATTCTTTATGGCATACAACTTTTATTTGAAACATTTTTCCCTATTTCCGATATTAACGGAATTATAACTCACACACTGGATCAACCCACAGTAGAGTATTTCTGTTTGGCTCCATCTAACTCAAAAGGTAAGCGAGTTAGAAAAAAATATTTCAAATAAGGGATATTCCATTCTTAATAACAAACAACTTTTGTTTGAAAGATTTTACACTATTTCCCATTTTAGCGGAATTATAAGCCAAATAAGAATTTGGCTCCATCTAGCTCCAAAGTTAAGCGAGTTAGAAAAAATGTTTCAAATAAGAGTTATTCCATTCTTTAAGGCATACAACTTTTATTTGAAACATTTTTCCCTATTTCCGATATTAACGGAGTTACAACCCGAACACTTGAACAACTCAAAATAGAGTATTTCTATTTGGCTCCATCTGACTCATAAGTTAAGCGAGTTAGAAAAAAATGTTTCAAATAGTAAATATTTCATTCTTAATGACAAACAACTTTTGTTTGAAACATTCTACTCTATTTCCGATATTAACGGAATTATAAGCCAAAAACTTGAACAACCTAAAACGGAGTATTTCTATTTGGCTCTATCTAACTCAAAAGTTAAGCAAGTTAGAAATAAATGTTTCAAATAAGAGTTATTTCCTTCCTAATGGCGAACAACTTTTATTTGAAACATTTTTCTCTATTTCTGATATTAACGGAGTTATAACCCAAACACTGGAACAACCCAAAATGGAGTATTTCTATTTGGCTGCATATAACTCATAAGTTAAGCGAGCTAGAAAAAAATGTTTCAAATAAGGGTTATTCCATTCTTAATGCCAAACAACTTTGGTTTGAAACATTTTACCCTATTGCCGATATTAACGGAATTGTAAGCCAAAGAGAAATTTGGCTCCATCTAACTACAAAGTTAAGTGAGTTAGGAAGAAATGTTTCAAATAAGAGTTATTTCATTGTTAATGGCGTATAACTTTTATTTGAAACATTTTTCCCTATTTCCGATATTAACGGAGTTATAACACAAACACTTGAACAACCCAAAATGGAGTATTTCTATTTGGCTCCACCTAACTCATAAGTTAAGCGAGTTAGGAAAAAATGTTTCAAACAATAAATATTCCATTCTTAATGACAAGCAACTTTTGTTTGAAACATTTTACCATATTTCCGGTATTAACGGAATTATAAGCCAAAAACTTGAACAACTTAAAACGGAATATTTCTATTTGGCTCCATCTAACTCAAAAGTTAAGGAAGTTAGAAAAAAAATATTTCAAACAAGAGATATTCCATTCTTAATGACAAACAACTTTGGTTTGAAACATTTTTCTCTATTTCCGATATTAACGGAGTTACAACCCAAACACTGGAACAACCCAAAGTGGAGTATTTCTATTTGGCTGCATATAACTCATAAGTTAAGCGAGTTAGAAAAAAATGTTTCAAAGAAGAGTTATTCCATTCTTAATGACAAACAGCTTTGGTTTGAAACATTTTACCCTATTTCCGATATTAACGGAATTGTAAGCCACAGAGGAATATGGCTCCATCTAACTACAAAGTTAAGCAAGTTAGAAAAGAATGTTTCAAATAAGAGTTATTTCGTTCTTAATGGCGTATAACTTTTATTTGAAACATTTTTCCCTATTTCCGATATTAACGGAGTTATAACCTAAACACTTGAACAACTCAAAATAGAGTATTTCTATTTGGCTCCATCTAACTCATAAGTTAAGCGAGTTAGAAAAAAATGTTTCAAACAATAAATATTCCATTCTTAATGACAAACAACTTTTGTTTGAAACATTTTACACCATTTCCGATATTAACGAAATTATAAGCCAAAAACTTCAACAACCTAAAACGGAGTATTTCTATTTGGCTCCATCTAACTCAAAAGTTAAGCGAGTTAGAAAAAAATGTTTCAAATAATAAATATTCCATTCTTAATAACAAACAACTTTTGTTTGAAACATTCTACTCTATTTCCGATATTAACGGAATTATAAGCCAAAAACTTGAACAACCTAAAACGGAGTATTTCTATTTGGCTCTATCTAACTCAAAAGTTAAGCGAGTTAGAAATAAATGTTTCAAATAAGAGTTATTTCGTTCCTAATGGCGAACAACTTTTATTTGAAACATTTTTCTCTATTTCTGATATTAACGGAGTTATAACCCAAACACTGGAACAACCCAAAATGGAGTGTTTCTATTTGGCTGCATATAACTCATAAGTTAAGCGAGCTAGAAAAAAATGTTTCAAATAAGGGTTATTCCATTCTTAATGCCAAACAACTTTGGTTTGAAACATTTTACCCTATTGCCGATATTCACGGAATTGTAAGCCAAAGAGGAATTTGGCTCCATCTAACTACAAACTTAAGCGAGTTAGGAAAAAATGTTTCAAATAAGAGTTATTTCACTGTTAATGGCGTATAACTTTTATTTGAAACATTTTTCCCTATTTCGGATATTAACGGAGTTATAACACAAACACTTGAACAACCCAAAATGGAGTATTTCTATTTGGCTCCATCTAACTCCAAAGTTAAGCGAGTTAGAAAAAAATATTTCAAATAAGAGTTATTCCATTCTTAATGGCGTACAACTTTTATTTGAAACATTTTTCCCTATTTCCGATATTAACGGAGTTATAACCCAAACACTGGAACGACCTAAAACGGAGTATTTCTATTTGGCTCCATCTAACTCATAAGTTAAGCGAGTTAGAAAAAGATGTTTCAAACAATAAATATTCCATTCTTAATGACAAACAACTTTTGTTTGAAACATTTTACACCATTTCCGATATTAACGAAATTATAAGCCAAAAACTTCAACAACCTAAAACGGAGTATTTCTATTTGGCTCCATCTAACTCATAAGTTAAGCGAGTTAGAAAAAAACATTTCAAATAAGGGATATTCCATTCTTAATGACAAGCAACTTTTGTTTGAAACATTTTACCCTATTTCCGATATTAACGGAATTATAGCTCACACACTGGTTCAACCCAAAATAGAGTATTTCTATTTGGCTCCATCTAACTCCAAAGTTAAGCGAGTTAGAAAAAAATATTTCAAATAAGAGTTATTCCATTCTTAATGGCGTACAACTTTTATTTGAAACATTTTTCCCTATTTCCGATATTAACGGAGTTATAACCCAAACACTGGAACGACCTAAAACGGAGTATTTCTATTTGGCTCCATCTAACTCATAAGTTAAGCGAGTTAGAAAAAGATGTTTCAAACAATAAGTATTCCATTCTTAATGACAAACAACTTTTGTTTGAAACATTTTACACCATTTCCGATATTAACGAAATTATAAGCCAAAAACTTCAACAACCTAAAACGGAGTATTTCTATTTGGCTCCATCTAACTCATAAGTTAAGCGGGTTAGAAAAAAACATTTCAAATAAGGGATATTCCATTCTTAATGACAAACAACTTTTGTTTGAAATATTTTACCCTATTTCCAATATTAACGGAATTATAACTCACACACTGGATCAACCCAAAATAGAGTATTTCTATTTGGCTCCATCTAACTCCAAACTTAAGCGAGTTAGAAAAAAATGTTTCAAATAAGAGTTATTCCATTCTTAATCGCGTACAACTTTTATTTGAAACATTTTTCCCTATTTCCGATATTAACGGAATTATAACTCACACACTCGATCAACCCAAAACAGAGTATTTCTATTTGGCTCCATTTAACTCCAAAGTTAAGCGAGTTAGAAAAAAATATTTCAAACAAGAGTTATTCCATTCTTAATGACAAACAACTTTTGTTTGAAAGATTTTACACTATTTCCCATATTAGCGGAATTATAAGCCAAATAAGAATTTGGCTTCATCTAGCTCCAAAGTTAAGCGAGTTAGAAAAAATGTTTCAAATAAGAGTTATTCCATTCTTTATGGCATACAACTTTTATTTGAAACATTTTTCCCTATTTCCGATATTAACGGAATTATAACTCACACACTGGATCAACCCACAGTAGAGTATTTCTATTTGGATCCATCTAACTCAAAAGCTAAGCGAGTTAGAAAAAAATGTTTCAAATAAGAGTTATTCCATTCTTAATAGTGTACAACTTTTATTTGAAACATCTTTCCCTATTTCCGATATTAACGGAGTTATAACCCAAACACTTGAACAACTCAAAATGGAGTATTTCTATTTGGCTCCATCTAACTCATAAGTTAAGCGAGTTAGAAAAAAATGTTTCAAATAATAGACATTCCATTCTTAATGGCAAATAACTTTTGTTTGAAACATTTTACTCTATTTCCGATATTAACGGAATTATAACTCACACACTGGTTCAACCCAAAATAGAGAATTTCTATTTGGCTCCATCTAACTCAAAAGTTAAGCGAGTTAGAAAAAAATGTTTCAAATAAGAGTTATTCCTTGCTTAATGGCGTACAACTTTTATTTGAAACATTTTTCTCTATTTCCGATATTAACGGAGTTATAACCCAAACACTGGTACAACCCAAAATGGAGTATTTCTATTTGGCTGCATATAACTCATAAGTTAAGCGAGTTAGAAAAAAATGCTTCAAAGAAGAGTTATTCCATTCTTAATGACAAACAGCTTTGGTTTGAAACATTTTACCCTATTTCCGATATTAACGGAATTGTAAGCCACAGAGGAATATGGCTCCATCTAACTACAAAGTTAAGCAAGTTAGAAAAGAATGTTTCAAATAAGAGTTATTTCGTTCTTAATGGCGTATAACTTTTATTTGAAACATTTTTCCCTATTTCCGATATTAACGGAGTTATAACCTAAACACTTGAACAACTCAAAATAGAGTATTTCTATTTGGCTCCATCTAACTCATAAGTTAAGCGAGTTAGAAAAAAATGCTTCAAACAATAAATATTCCATTCTTAATGACAAACAACTTTTGTTTGAAACATTTTACACCATTTCTGATATTAACGAAATTATAAGCCAAAAACTTCAACAACCTAAAACGGAGTATTTCTATTTGGCTCCATCTAACTCAAAAGTTAAGCGAGTTAGAAAAAAATGTTTCAAAAATAAATATTCCATTCTTAATGACAAACAACTTTTGTTTGAAACATTCTACTCTATTTCCGATATTAACGGAATTATAAGCCAAAAGCTTGAACAACCTAAAACGGAGTATTTCTATTTGGCTCTATCTAACTCAAAAGTTAAGCGAGTTAGAAATAAATGTTTCAAATAAGAGTTATTTCATTCCTAATGGCGAGCAACTTTTATTTGAAACATCTTTCTCTATTTCTGATATTAACGGAGTTATAACCCAAACACTGGAACAACCCAAAATGGAGTGTTTCTATTTGGCTGCATATAACTCATAAGTTAAGCGAGCTAGAAAAAAATGTTTCAAATAAGGGTTATTCCATTCTTAATGCCAAACAACTTTTGTTTGAAACATGTTACCCTATTTCCGATATTAACGGAATTATAGCTCACACACTGGTTCAACCCAAAATAGAGTATTTCTATTTGGCTCCATCTAACTCCAAAGTTAAGCGAGTTAGAAAAAAATATTTCAAATAAGAGTTATTCCATTCTTAATGGCGTACAACTTTTATTTGAAACATTTTTCCCTATTTCCGATATTAACGGAGTTATAACCCAAACACTGGAACAACCTAAAACGGAGTATTTCTATTTGGCTCCATCTAACTCATAAGTTAAGCGAGTTAGAAAAAGATGTTTCAAACAATAAATATTCCATTCTGAATGACAAACAACTTTTGTTTGAAACATTTTACACCATTTCCGATATTAACGAAATTATAAGCCAAAAACTTCAACAACCTAAAACGGAGTATTTCTATTTGGCTCCATCTAACTCATAAGTTAAGCGAGCTAGAAAAAAACATTTCAAATAAGGGATATTCCATTCTTAATGACAAACAACTTTTGTTTGAAACATTTTACCCTATTTCCAATATTAACGGAATTATAACTCACACACTGGATCAACCCAAAATAGAGTATTTCTATTTGGCTCCATCTAACTCCAAACTTAAGCGAGTTAGAAAAAAATGTTTCAAATAAGAGTTATTCCATTCTTAATCGCGTACAACTTTTATTTGAAACATTTTTCCCTATTTCCGATATTAACGGAATTATAACTCACACACTCGATCAACCCAAAACAGAGTATTTCTATTTGGCTCCATTTAACTCCAAAGTTAAGCGAGTTAGAAAAAAATATTTCAAACAAGAGTTATTCCATTCTTAATGACAAACAACTCTTGTTTGAAAGATTTTACACTATTTCGCATATTAGCGGAATTATAAGCCAAATAAGAATTTGGCTCCATCTAGCTCCAAAGTTAAGCGAGTTAGAAAAAATGTTTCAAATAAGAGTTATTCCATTCTTTATGGCATACAACTTTTATTTGAAACATTTTTCCCTATTTCCGATATTAACGGAATTATAACTCACACACTGGATCAAGCCACAGTAGAGTATTTCTATTTGGATCCATCTAACTCAAAAGCTAAGCGAGTTAGAAAAAAATGTTTCAAATAAGAGTTATTCCATTCTTAATAGTGTACAACTTTTATTTGAAACATCTTTCCCTATTTCCGATATTAACGGAGTTATAACCCAAACACTTGAACAACTCAAAATGGAGTATTTCTATTTGGCTCCATCTAACTCATAAGTTAAGCGAGTTAGAAAAAAATGTTTCAAATAATAGACATTCCATTCTTAATGGCAAATAACTTTTGTTTGAAACATTTTACTCTATTTCCAATATTAACGGAATTATAACTCACACACTGGTTCAACCCAAAATAGAGAATTTCTATTTGGCTCCATCTAACTCATAAGTTAAGCGAGTTAGAATAAAATGTTTCAAACGAGAGTTATTCCGTTCCTAATGACAAACAACTTTTGTTTGAAAGATTTTACCCTATTTCCGCTATTAACGGAATTATAAGCCAAATAAAAATTTGGCTCCATCTAGCTCCAAAGTTAAGCGAGTTAGAAAAAAAATATTTCAAATAAGAGTTATTCCATTCATAATGGCGTACAACTTTTATTTGAAACATTTTTCCCTATTTCCGATATTAACAGAGTTATAAGCCAAAAACTGGAACAACCTAAAACGGAATATTTCTGTTTGGCTCCATCTAATTCAAAAGTTAAGCGAGTTAGAAAAAAATGTTTCAAATAAGAGTTATTCCATCCATAATGGCGTACAACTTTTATTTGAAACATTTTTCCCTAGTTCCGATATTAACGGAATTATAACTCACACACTCGATCAACCCAAAATAGAGTATTTCTATTTGGCTCCATTTAACTCCAAAGTCAAGCGAGTCAGAAAAAAATATTTCAAACAAGAGTTATTCCATACTTAATGGCAAACAACTTTTGTTTGAAAGATTTTACCCTATTTCCCATATTAGCGGAATTATAAGTCAAATAAAGATTTGGCTCCATCTAGCTCCAAAGTTAAGCGAGTTAGAAAAAATTGTTTCAAATAAGAGATATTCCATTCTTAATGATAAACAACTTTTGTTTGAAACATTTTACCCTATTTCCGATATTAACGGAATTATAAGCCAAAAACTTGAACAACCTGAAACGAAGTATTTCTGTTTGGCTCCATCTAACTCAAAAGTTAAGCGAGTTAGAAAAAAATATTTCAAATAAGGGATGTTCCATTCTTAATGACAAACAACTTTTGTTTGAAACATTTTGCCCTATTTCCAATATTAACGGAATTATAACTCATACACTGGATCAGCCCAAAATAGAGTATTTCTATTTGGCTCCATTTAACTCCAAAGTCAAGCGAGTCAGAAAAAAATATTTCAAACAAGAGTTATTCCATACTTAATGGCAAACAACTTTTGTTTGAAAGATTTTACCCTATTTCCCATATTAGCGGAATTATAAGTCAAATAAAGATTTGGCTCCATCTAGCTCCAAAGTTAAGCGAGTTAGAAAAAAATGTTTCAAATAAGAGATATTCCATTCTTAATGACAAACAACTTTTGTTTGAAACATTTTACCCTATTTCCGATATTAACGGAATTATAAGCCAAAAACTTGAACAACCTGAAACGAAGTATTTCTGTTTGGCTCCATCTAACTCAAAAGTTAAGCGAGTTAGAAAAAAATATTTCAAATAAGGGATGTTCCATTCTTAATGACAAACAACTTTTGTTTGAAACATTTTGCCCTATTTCCAATATTAACGGAATTATAACTCATACACCGGATCAACCCACAATAGAGTATTTCTATTTGGATCCATGTAACTCAAAAGTTAAGCGAGTTAGAAAAAAATGTTTCAAATAAGAGTTATTCCATTCTTTATGGCGCACAACTTTTATTTGAAACATTCTTCCCTATATCCGATATTAACGGAATTATAACTCACACACTGGATCAACCCACAATAGAGTATTTCTACTTGGATCCATCTAACTCAAAAGTTAAGCGAGTTAGAAAAAAATGTTTCAAATAAGAGTTACTCCACTCATAATGGCGTACAACTTTTATTTGAAACATTTTTCCCTGTTTCCGATATTAACGGAATTATAGCTCACACACTGGATCAACCCAAAATAGAGTATTTCTATTTGGCTCCATCTAACTCCAAAATTAAGCGAGTTAGAAAAAAATGTTTCAAATAAGAGTTATTCCGTTCCTAATGACAAACAACTTTTGTTTGAAAGATTTTACCCTATTTCCACTATTAACGGAATTATAAGCCAAATAAAGATTTGGCTCCATCTAGCTCCAAAGTTAAGCGAGTTAGAAAAAAAATATTTCAAATAAGAGTTATTCCATTCATAATGGCGTACAACTTTTATTTGAAACATTTTTCCCTATTTCCGATATTAACAGAGTTATAAGCCAAAAACTTGAACAACCTAAAACGGAATATTTCTGTTTGGCTCCATCTAATTCAAAAGTTAAGCGAGTTAGAAAAAAATGTTTCAAATAAGAGTTATTCCATCCATAATGGCGTACAACTTTTATTTGAAACATTTTTCCCTAGTTCCGATATTAACGGAATTATAACTCACACACTCGATCAACCCAAAATAGAGTATTTCTATTTGGCTCCATTTAACTCCAAAGTCAAGCGAGTCAGAAAAAAATATTTCAAACAAGAGTTATTCCATACTTAATGGCAAACAACTTTTGTTTGAAAGATTTTACCCTATTTCCCATATTAGCGGAATTATAAGTCAAATAAAGATTTGGCTCCATCTAGCTCCAAAGTTAAGCGAGTTAGAAAAAAATGTTTCAAATAAGAGATATTCCATTCTTAATGACATACAACTTTTGTTTGAAACATTTTACCCTATTTCCGATATTAACGGAATTATAAGCCAAAAACTTCAACAACCTGAAACGAAGTATTTCTGTTTGGCTCCATCTAACTCAAAAGTTAAGCGAGTTAGAAAAAAATATTTCAAATAAGGGATGTTCCATTCTTAATGACAAACAACTTTTGTTTGAAACATTTTGCCCTATTTCCAATATTAACGGAATTATAACTCATACACCGGATCAACCCACAATAGAGTATTTCTATTTGGATCCATGTAACTCAAAAGTTAAGCGAGTTAGAAAAAAATGTTTCAAATAAGAGTTATTCCATTCTTTATGGCGCACAACTTTTATTTGAAACATTCTTCCGTATATCCGATATTAACGGAATTATAACTCACACACTGGATCAACCCACAATAGAGTATTTCTACTTGGATCCATCTAACTCAAAAGTTAAGCGAGTTAGAAAAAAATGTTTCAAATAAGAGTTATTCCACTCATAATGGCGTACAACTTTTATTTGAAACATTTTTCCCTGTTTCCGATATTAACGGAATTATAGCTCACACACTGGATCAACCCAAAATAGAGTATTTCTATTTGGCTCCATCTAACTCCAAAATTAAGCGAGTTAGAAAAAAATGTTTCAAATAAGAGTTATTCCGTTCCTAATGACAAACAACTTTTGTTTGAAAGATTTTACCCTATTTCCGCTATTAACGGAATTATAAGCCAAATAAAGATTTGGCTCCATCTAGCTCCAAAGTTAAGCGAGTTAGAAAAAAAATATTTCAAATAAGAGTTATTCCATTCATAATGGCGTACAACTTTTATTTGAAACATTTTTCCCTATTTCCGATATTAACAGAGTTATAAGCCAAAAACTTGAACAACCTAAAACGGAATATTTCTGTTTGGCTCCATCTAATTCAAAAGTTAAGCGAGTTAGAAAAAAATGTTTCAAATAAGAATTATTCCACTCATAATCGCGTACAACTTTTATTTGAAACATTTTTCCCTATTTCCGATATTAACGGAATTATAACTCACACACTCGATCAACCCAAAACAGAGTATTTCTATTTGGCTCCATTTAACTCCAAAGTTAAGCGAGTTAGAAAAAAATATTTCAAACAAGAGTTATTCCATTCTTAATGACAAACAACTTTTGTTTGAAAGATTTTACACTATTTCCCATATTAGCGGAATTATAAGCCAAATAAGAATTTGGCTCCATCTAGCTCCAAAGTTAAGCGAGTTAGAAAAAATGTTTCAAATAAGAGTTATTCCATTCTTTATGGCATACAACTTTTATTTGAAACATTTTTCCCTATTTCCGATATTAACGGAATTATAACTCACACACTGGATCAACCCACAGTAGAGTATTTCTATTTGGATCCATCTAACTCAAAAGCTAAGCGAGTTAGAAAAAAATGTTTCAAATAAGAGTTATTCCATTCCTAATAGTGTACAACTTTTATTTGAAACATCTTTCCCTATTTCCGATATTAACGGAGTTATAACCCAAACACTTGAACAACTCAAAATGGAGTATTTCTATTTGGCTCCATCTAACTCATAAGTTAAGCGAGTTAGAAAAAAATGTTTCAAATAATAGACATTCCATTCTTAATGGCAAATAACTTTTGTTTGAAACATTTTACTCTATTTCCGGTATTAACGGAATTATAAGCCAAAAACTTGAACAACCTAAAACGGAATATTTCTATTTGGCTCCATCTAACTCAAAAGTTAAGGAAGTTAGAAAAAAAATATCTCAAACAAGAGATATTCCATTCTCAATGACAAACAACTTTGGTTTGAAACATTTTTCTCTATTTCCGATATTAACGGAGTTATAACCCAAACACTGGAACAACCCAAAATGGAGTATTTCTATTTGGCTGCATATAACTCATAAGTTAAGCGAGTTAGAAAAAAATGTTTCAAAGAAGAGTTATTCCATTCTTAATGACAAACAGCTTTGGTTTGAAACATTTTACCTTATTTCCGATATTAACGGTATTGTAAGCCACAGAGGAATATGGCTCCATCTAACTACAAAGTTAAGCAAGTTAGAAAAGAATGTTTCAAATAAGAGTTATTTCGTTCTTAATGGCGTATAACTTTTATTTGAAACATTTTTCCCTATTTCCGATATTAACGGAGTTATAACCTAAACACTTGAACAACTCAAAATAGAGTATTTCTATTTGGCTCCATCTAACTCATAAGTTAAGCGAGTTAGAAAAAAATGTTTCAAACAATAAATATTCCATTCTTAATGACAAACAACTTTTGTTTGAAACATTTTACACCATTTCCGATATTAACGGAATTATAAGCCAAAAACTTGAACAACCTAAAACGGAGTATTTCTATTTGGCTCTAACTCAAAAGTTAAGCGAGTTAGAAATAAATGTTTCAAATAAGAGTTATTTCATTCCTAATGGCGAACAACTTTTATTTGAAACATTTTTCTCTATTTCTGATATTAACGGAGTTATAACCCAAACACTGGAACAACCCAAAATGGAGTGTTTCTATTTGGCTGCATATAACTCATAAGTTAAGCGAGCTAGAAAAAAATGTTTCAAATAAGGGTTATTCCATTCTTAATGCCAAACAACTTTGGTTTGAAACATTTTACCCTATTGCCGATATTAACGGAATTGTGAGCCAAAGAGGAATTTGGCTCCATCTAACTACAAAGTTAAGCGAGTTAGGAAAAAATGTTTCAAATAAGAGTTATTTCATTGTTAATGGCGTATAACTTTTATTTGAAACATTTTTCCCTATTTCCGATATTAACGGAGTTATAACACAAACACTTGAACAACCCAAAATGGAGTATTTCTATTTGGCTCCATCTAACTCATAAGTTAAGCGAGTTAGAAAAAAATGTTTCAAACAATAAATATTCCACTCTTAATGACAAGCAACTTTTGTTTGAAACATTTTACCCTATTTCCGATATTAACGGAGTTATAACCCAAACACTGGAACAACCTAAAACGGAGTATTTCTATTTGGCTCCATCTAACTCATAAGTTAAGCGAGTTAGAAAAAGATGTTTCAAACAATAAATATTCCATTCTTAATGACAAACAACTTTTGTTTGAAACATTTTACACCAGTTCCGATATTAACGAAATTATAAGCCAAAAACTTCAACAACCTAAAACGGAGTATTTCTATTTGGCTCCATCTAACTCATAAGTTAAGCGAGTTAGAAAAAAACATTTCAAATAAGGGATATTCCATTCTTAATGACAAACAACTTTTGTTTGAAACATTTTACCCTATTTCCAATATTAACGGAATTATAACTCATACACCGGATCAACCCACAATAGAGTATTTCTATTTGGATCCATGTAACTCAAAAGTTAAGCGATTTAGAAAAAAATGTTTCAAATAAGAGTTATTCCATTCTTTATGGCGCACAACTTTTATTTGAAACATTCTTCCCTATATCCGATATTAACGGAATTATAACTCACACACTGGATCAACCCACAATAGAGTATTTCTACTTGGATCCATCTAACTCAAAAGTTAAGCGAGTTAGAAAAAAATGTTTCAAATAAGAGTTATTCCACTCATAATGGCGTACAACTTTTATTTGAAACATTTTTCCCTGTTTCCGATATTAACGGAATTATAGCTCACACACTGGATCAACCCAAAAAAGAATATTTCTATTTGGCTCCATCTAACTCCAAAATTAAGCCAGTTAGAAAAAAATGTTTCAAATAAGAGTTATTCCGTTCCTAATGACAAACAACTTTTGTTTGAAAGATTTTACCCTATTTCCGCTATTAACGGAATTATAAGCCAAATAAAGATTTGGCTCCATCTAGCTCCAAAGTTAAGCGAGTTAGAAAAAAAATATTTCAAATAAGAGTTATTCCATTCATAATGGCGTACAACTTTTATTTGAAACATTTTTCCCTATTTCCGATATTAACAGAGTTATAAGCCAAAAACTTGAACAACCTAAAACGGAATATTTCTGTTTGGCTCCATCTAATTCAAAAGTTAAGCGAGTTAGAAAAAAATGTTTCAAATAAGAATTATTCCACTCATAATCGCGTACAACTTTTATTTGAAACATTTTTCCCTATTTCCGATATTAACGGAATTATAACTCACACACTCGATCAACCCAAAACAGAGTATTTCTATTTGGCTCCATTTAACTCCAAAGTTAAGCGAGTTAGAAAAAAATATTTCAAAGAAGAGTTATTCCATTCTTAATGACAAACAACTTTTGTTTGAAAGATTTTACACTATTTCCCATATTAGCGGAATTATAAGCCAAATAAGAATTTGGCTCCATCTAGCTCCAAAGTTAAGCGAGTTAGAAAAAATGTTTCAAATAAGAGTTATTCCATTCTTTATGGCATACAACTTTTATTTGAAACATTTTTCCCTATTTCCGATATTAACGGAATTATAACTCACACACTGGATCAACCCACAGTAGAGTATTTCTATTTGGATCCATCTAACTCAAAAGCTAAGCGAGTTAGAAAAAAATGTTTCAAATAAGAGTTATTCCATTCCTAATAGTGTACAACTTTTATTTGAAACATCTTTCCCTATTTCCGATATTAACGGAGTTATAACCCAAACACTTGAACAACTCAAAATGGAGTATTTCTATTTGGCTCCATCTAACTCATAAGTTAAGCGAGTTAGAAAAAAATGTTTCAAATAATAGACATTCCATTCTTAATGGCAAATAACTTTTGTTTGAAACATTTTACTCTATTTCCGGTATTAACGGAATTATAAGCCAAAAACTTGAACAACCTAAAACGGAATATTTCTATTTGGCTCCATCTAACTCAAAAGTTAAGGAAGTTAGAAAAAAAATATCTCAAACAAGAGATATTCCATTCTCAATGACAAACAACTTTGGTTTGAAACATTTTTCTCTATTTCCGATATTAACGGAGTTATAACCCAAACACTGGAACAACCCAAAATGGAGTATTTCTATTTGGCTGCATATAACTCATAAGTTAAGCGAGTTAGAAAAAAATGTTTCAAAGAAGAGTTATTCCATTCTTAATGACAAACAGCTTTGGTTTGAAACATTTTACCTTATTTCCGATATTAACGGTATTGTAAGCCACAGAGGAATATGGCTCCATCTAACTACAAAGTTAAGCAAGTTAGAAAAGAATGTTTCAAATAAGAGTTATTTCGTTCTTAATGGCGTATAACTTTTATTTGAAACATTTTTCCCTATTTCCGATATTAACGGAGTTATAACCTAAACACTTGAACAACTCAAAATAGAGTATTTCTATTTGGCTCCATCTAACTCATAAGTTAAGCGAGTTAGAAAAAAATGTTTCAAACAATAAATATTCCATTCTTAATGACAAACAACTTTTGTTTGAAACATTTTACACCATTTCCGATATTAACGGAATTATAAGCCAAAAACTTGAACAACCTAAAACGGAGTATTTCTATTTGGCTCTAACTCAAAAGTTAAGCGAGTTAGAAATAAATGTTTCAAATAAGAGTTATTTCATTCCTAATGGCGAACAACTTTTATTTGAAACATTTTTCTCTATTTCTGATATTAACGGAGTTATAACCCAAACACTGGAACAACCCAAAATGGAGTGTTTCTATTTGGCTGCATATAACTCATAAGTTAAGCGAGCTAGAAAAAAATGTTTCAAATAAGGGTTATTCCATTCTTAATGCCAAACAACTTTGGTTTGAAACATTTTACCCTATTGCCGATATTAACGGAATTGTGAGCCAAAGAGGAATTTGGCTCCATCTAACTACAAAGTTAAGCGAGTTAGGAAAAAATGTTTCAAATAAGAGTTATTTCATTGTTAATGGCGTATAACTTTTATTTGAAACATTTTTCCCTATTTCCGATATTAACGGAGTTATAACACAAACACTTGAACAACCCAAAATGGAGTATTTCTATTTGGCTCCATCTAACTCATAAGTTAAGCGAGTTAGAAAAAAATGTTTCAAACAATAAATATTCCACTCTTAATGACAAGCAACTTTTGTTTGAAACATTTTACCCTATTTCCGATATTAACGGAGTTATAACCCAAACACTGGAACAACCTAAAACGGAGTATTTCTATTTGGCTACATCTAACTCATAAGTTAAGCGAGTTAGAAAAAGATGTTTCAAATAATAAATATTCCATTCTTAATGACAAACAACTTTTGTTTGAAACATTTTACACCAGTTCCGATATTAACGAAATTATAAGCCAAAAACTTCAACAACCTAAAACGGAGTATTTCTATTTGGCTCCATCTAACTCATAAGTTAAGCGAGTTAGAAAAAAACATTTCAAATAAGGGATATTCCATTCTTAATGACAAACAACTTTTGTTTGAAACATTTTACCCTATTTCCAATATTAACGGAATTATAACTCATACACCGGATCAACCCACAATAGAGTATTTCTATTTGGATCCATGTAACTCAAAAGTTAAGCGAGTTAGAAAAAAATGTTTCAAATAAGAGTTATTCCATTCTTTATGGCGCACAACTTTTATTTGAAACATTCTTCCCTATATCCGATATTAACGGAATTATAACTCACACACTGGATCAACCCACAATAGAGTATTTCTACTTGGATCCATCTAACTCAAAAGTTAAGCGAGTTAGAAAAAAATGTTTCAAATAAGAGTTATTCCACTCATAATGGCGTACAACTTTTATTTGAAACATTTTTCCCTGTTTCCGATATTAACGGAATTATAGCTCACACACTGGATCAACCCAAAAAAGAATATTTCTATTTGGCTCCATCTAACTCCAAAATTAAGCCAGTTAGAAAAAAATGTTTCAAATAAGAGTTATTCCGTTCCTAATGACAAACAACTTTTGTTTGAAAGATTTTACCCTATTTCCGCTATTAACGGAATTATAAGCCAAATAAAGATTTGGCTCCATCTAGCTCCAAAGTTAAGCGAGTTAGAAAAAAAATATTTCAAATAAGAGTTATTCCATTCATAATGGCGTACAACTTTTATTTGAAACATTTTTCCCTATTTCCGATATTAACAGAGTTATAAGCCAAAAACTTGAACAACCTAAAACGGAATATTTCTGTTTGGCTCCATCTAATTCAAAAGTTAAGCGAGTTAGAAAAAAATGTTTCAAATAAGAATTATTCCACTCATAATCGCGTACAACTTTTATTTGAAACATTTTTCCCTATTTCCGATATTAACGGAATTATAACTCACACACTCGATCAACCCAAAACAGAGTATTTCTATTTGGCTCCATTTAACTCCAAAGTTAAGCGAGTTAGAAAAAAATATTTCAAAGAAGGGTTATTCCATTCTTAATGACAAACAACTTTTGTTTGAAAGATTTTACACTATTTCCCATATTAGCGGAATTATAAGCCAAATAAGAATTTGGCTCCATCTAGCTCCAAAGTTAAGCGAGTTAGAAAAAATGTTTCAAATAAGAGTTATTCCATTCTTTATGGCATACAACTTTTATTTGAAACATTTTTCCCTATTTCCGATATTAACGGAATTATAACTCACACACTGGATCAACCCACAGTAGAGTATTTCTATTTGGATCCATCTAACTCAAAAGCTAAGCGAGTTAGAAAAAAATGTTTCAAATAAGAGTTATTCCATTCCTAATAGTGTACAACTTTTATTTGAAACATCTTTCCCTATTTCCGATATTAACGGAGTTATAACCCAAACACTTGAACAACTCAAAATGGAGTATTTCTATTTGGCTCCATCTAACTCATAAGTTAAGCGAGTTAGAAAAAAATGTTTCAAATAATAGACATTCCATTCTTAATGGCAAATAACTTTTGTTTGAAACATTTTACTCTATTTCCGGTATTAACGGAATTATAAGCCAAAAACTTGAACAACCTAAAACGGAATATTTCTATTTGGCTCCATCTAACTCAAAAGTTAAGGAAGTTAGAAAAAAAATATCTCAAACAAGAGATATTCCATTCTCAATGACAAACAACTTTGGTTTGAAACATTTTTCTCTATTTCCGATATTAACGGAGTTATAACCCAAACACTGGAACAACCCAAAATGGAGTATTTCTATTTGGCTGCATATAACTCATAAGTTAAGCGAGTTAGAAAAAAATGTTTCAAAGAAGAGTTATTCCATTCTTAATGACAAACAGCTTTGGTTTGAAACATTTTACCTTATTTCCGATATTAACGGTATTGTAAGCCACAGAGGAATATGGCTCCATCTAACTACAAAGTTAAGCAAGTTAGAAAAGAATGTTTCAAATAAGAGTTATTTCGTTCTTAATGGCGTATAACTTTTATTTGAAACATTTTTCCCTATTTCCGATATTAACGGAGTTATAACCTAAACACTTGAACAACTCAAAATAGAGTATTTCTATTTGGCTCCATCTAACTCATAAGTTAAGCGAGTTAGAAAAAAATGTTTCAAACAATAAATATTCCATTCTTAATGACAAACAACTTTTGTTTGAAACATTTTACACCATTTCCGATATTAACGAAATTATAAGCCAAAAACTTCAACAACCTAAAACGGAGTATTTCTATTTGGCTCCATCTAACTCAAAAGTTAAGCGAGTTAGAAAAAAATGTTTCAAATAATAAATATTCCATTCTTAATGACAAACAACTTTTGTTTGAAACATTCTACTCTATTTCCGATATTAACGGAATTATAAGCCAAAAACTTGAACAACCTAAAACGGAGTATTTCTATTTGGCTCTAACTCAAAAGTTAAGCGAGTTAGAAATAAATGTTTCAAATAAGAGTTATTTCATTCCTAATGGCGAACAACTTTTATTTGAAACATTTTTCTCTATTTCTGATATTAACGGAGTTGTAACCCAAACACTGGAACAACCCAAAATGGAGTGTTTCTATTTGGCTGCATATAACTCATAAGTTAAGCGAGCTAGAAAAAAATGTTTCAAATAAGGGTTATTCCATTCTTAATGCCAAACAACTTTGGTTTGAAACATTTTACCCTATTGCCGATATTAACGGAATTGTGAGCCAAAGAGGAATTTGGCTCCATCTAACTACAAAGTTAAGCGAGTTAGGAAAAAATGTTTCAAATAAGAGTTATTTCATTGTTAATGGCGTATAACTTTTATTTGAAACATTTTTCCCTATTTCCGATATTAACGGAGTTATAACACAAACACTTGAACAACCCAAAATGGAGTATTTCTATTTGGCTCCATCTAACTCATAAGTTAAGCGAGTTAGAAAAAAATGTTTCAAACAATAAATATTCCACTCTTAATGACAAGCAACTTTTGTTTGAAACATTTTACCCTATTTCCGATATTAACGGAGTTATAACCCAAACACTGGAACAACCTAAAACGGAGTATTTCTATTTGGCTCCATCTAACTCATAAGTTAAGCGAGTTAGAAAAAGATGTTTCAAACAATAAATATTCCATTCTTAATGACAAACAACTTTTGTTTGAAACATTTTACACCATTTCCGATATTAACGAAATTATAAGCCAAAAACTTCAACAACCTAAAACGGAGTATTTCTATTTGGCTCCATCTAACTCATAAGTTAAGCGAGTTAGAAAAAAACATTTCAAATAAGGGATATTCCATTCTCAATGACAAACAACTTTGGTTTGAAACATTTTTCTCTATTTCCGATATTAACGGAGTTATAACCCAAACACTGGAACAACCCAAAATGGAGTATTTCTATTTGGCTGCATATAACTCATAAGTTAAGCGAGTTAGAAAAAAATGTTTCAAAGAAGAGTTATTCCATTCTTAATGACAAACAGCTTTGGTTTGAAACATTTTACCTTATTTCCGATATTAACGGTATTGTAAGCCACAGAGGAATATGGCTCCATCTAACTACAAAGTTAAGCAAGTTAGAAAAGAATGTTTCAAATAAGAGTTATTTCGTTCTTAAAAGCGTATAACTTTTATTTGAAACATTTTTCCCTATTTCCGATATTAACGGAGTTATAACCTAAACACTTGAACAACTCAAAATAGAGTATTTCTATTTGGCTCCATCTAACTCAATAGTTAAGCGAGTTAGAAAAAAATGTTTCAAATAAGAGTTATTCCTTGCTTAATGGCGTACAACTTTTATTTGAAACATTTTTCCCTATTTCCGATATTACCGGAATTATAAACCAAAAACTTGAACAACCTAAAACGGAGTATTTCTATTTGGCTCCATCTAACTCAAAAGTTAAACGAGTTAGAATAAAATGTTTCAAACAAGAGTTATTCCATTCCTAATGACAAACAACTTTTGTTTGAAAGATTTTACCCTATTTCCGATATTAACGGAATTATAGCTCACACACCGGTTCAACCCAAAATAGAGTATTTCTATTTGGCTCCATCTAACTCCAAAGTTAAGCGAGTTAGAAAAAAATATTTCAAATAAGAGTTATTCCATTCTTAATGGCGTACAACTTTTATTTGAAACATTTTTCCCTATTTCCGATATTAACGGAGTTATAACCCAAACACTGGAACAACCTAAAACGGAGTATTTCTATTTGGCTCCATCTAACTCATAAGTTAAGCGAGTTAGAAAAAGATGTTTCAAACAATAAATATTCCATTCTTAATGACAAACAACTTTTGTTTGAAACATTTTACACCATTTCCGATATTAACGAAATTATAAGCCAAAAACTTCAACAACCTAAAACGGAGTATTTCTATTTGGCTCCATCTAACTCATAAGTTAAGCGAGTTAGAAAAAAACATTTCAAATAAGGGATCTTCCATTCTTAATGACAAACAACTTTTGTTTGAAATATTTTACCCTATTTCCAATATTAACGGAATTATAACTCACACACTGGATCAACCCAAAATAGAGTATTTCTATTTGGCTCCATCCAACTCCAAACTTAAGCGAGTTAGAAAAAAATGTTTCAAATAAGAGTTATTCCATTCTTAATCGCGTACAACCTTTATTTGAAACATTTTCCCTATTTCCGATATTAACGGAATTATAACTCACACACTCGATCAACCCAAAACAGAGTATTTCTATTTGGCTCCATTTAACTCCAAGGTTAAGCGAGTTAGAAAAAAATATTTCAAACAAGAGTTATTCCATTCTTAATGACAAACAACTTTTGTTTGAAAGATTTTACGCTATTTCCCATATTAGCGGAATTATAAGCCAAATAAGAATTTGGCTCCATCTAGCTCCAAAGTTAAGCGAGTTAGAAAAAATGTTTCAAATAAGAGTTATTCCATTCTTTATGGCATACAACTTTTATTTGAAACATTTTTCCCTATTTCCGATATTAACGGAATTATAACTCACACACTGGATCAACCCACAGTAGAGTATTTCTATTTGGATCCATCTAACTCAAAAGCTAAGCGAGTTAGAAAAAAATGTTTCAAATAAGAGTTATTCCATTCTTAATAGTGTACAACTTTTATTTGAAACATCTTTCCCTATTTCCGATATTAACGGAGTTATAACCCAAACACTTGAACAACTCAAAATGGAGTATCTCTATTTGGCTCCATCTAACTCATAAGTTAAGCGAGTTAGAAAAAAATGTTTCAAATAATAGACATTCCATTCTTAATGGCAAACAACTTTTGTTTGAAACATTTTACTCTATTTCCGATATTAACGGAATTATAACTCACACACTGGTTCAACCCAAAATAGAGAATTTCTATTTGGCTCCATCTAACTCAAAAGTTAAGCGAGTTAGAAAAAAATGTTTCAAATAAGAGTTATTCCTTGCTTAATGGCGTACAACTTTTATTTGAAACATTTTTCCCTATTTCCGATATTACCGGAATTATAAACCAAAAACTTGAACAACCTAAAACGGAGTATTTCTATTTGGCTCCATCTAACTCAAAAGTTAAACGAGTTAGAATAAAATGTTTCAAACAAGAGTTATTCCATTCCTAATGACAAACAGCTTTTGTTTGAAAGATTTTACCCTATTTCCGATATTAACGGAATTATAGCTCACACACCGGTTCAACCCAAAATAGAGTATTTCTATTTGGCTCCATCTAACTCCAAAGTTAAGCGAGTTAGAAAAAAATATTTCAAATAAGAGTTATTCCATTCTTAATGGCGTACAACTTTTATTTGAAACATTTTTCCCTATTTCCGATATTAACGGAGTTATAACCCAAACACTGGAACAACCTAAAACGGAGTATTTCTATTTGGCTCCATCTAACTCATAAGTTAAGCGAGTTAGAAAAAGATGTTTCAAACAATAAATATTCCATTCTTAATGACAAACAACTTTTGTTTGAAACATTTTACACCATTTCCGATATTAACGAAATTATAAGCCAAAAACTTCAACAACCTAAAACGGAGTATTTCTATTTGGTTCCATCTAACTCATAAGTTAAGCGAGTTAGAAAAAAACATTTCAAATAAGGGATATTCCATTCTTAATGACAAACAACTTTTGTTTGAAACATTTTACCCTATTTCCAATATTAACGGAATTATAACTCACACACTGGATCAACCCAAAATAGAGTATTTCTATTTGGCTCCATCTAACTCCAAACTTAAGCGAGTTAGAAAAAAATGTTTCAAATAAGAGTTATTCCATTCTTAATCGCGTACAACTTTTATTTGAAACATTTTCCCTATTTCCGATACTAACGGAATTATAACTCACACACTCGATCAACCCAAAACAGAGTATTTCTATTTGGCTCCATTTAACTCCAAGGTTAAGCGAGTTAGAAAAAAATATTTCAAACAAGAGTTATTCCATTCTTAATGACAAACAATTTTTGTTTGAAAGATTTTACGCTATTTCCCATATTAGCGGAATTATAAGCCAAATAAGAATTTGGCTCCATCTAGCTCCAAAGTTAAGCGAGTTAGAAAAAATGTTTCAAATAAGAGTTATTCCATTCTTTATGGCATACAACTTTTATTTGAAACATTTTTCCCTATTTCCGATATTAACGGAATTATAACTCACACACTGGATCAACCCACAGTAGAGTATTTCTATTTGGATCCATCTAACTCAAAAGCTAAGCGAGTTAGAAAAAAATGTTTCAAATAAGAGTTATTCCATTCTTAATAGTGTACAACTTTTATTTGAAACATCTTTCCCTATTTCCGATATTAACGGAGTTATAACCCAAACACTTGAACAACTCAAAATGGAGTATTTCTATTTGGCTCCATCTAACTCATAAGTTAAGCGAGTTAGAAAAAAATGTTTCAAATAATAGACATTCCATTCTTAATGGCAAATAACTTTTGTTTGAAACATTTTACTCTATTTCCGATATTAACGGAATTATAACTCACACACTGGTTCAACCCAAAATAGAGAATTTCTATTTGGCTCCATCTAACTCAAAAGTTAAGCGAGTTAGAAAAAAATGTTTCAAATAAGAGCTATTCCTTGCTTAATGGCGTACAACTTTTATTTGAAACATTTTTCCCTATTTCCGATATTACCGGAATTATAAACCAAAAACTTGAACAACCTAAAACGAAGTATTTCTATTTGGCTCCATCTAACTCATAAGTTAAGCGAGTTAGAAAAAAATGTTTCAAATAATAGACATTCCATTCTTAATGGCAAATAACTTTTGTTTGAAACATTTTAGTCTATTTCCGATATTAACGGAATTATAACTCACACACTGGTTCAACCCAAAATAGAGAATTTCTATTTGGCTCCATCTAACTCAAAAGTTAAGCGAGTTAGAAAAAAATGTTTCAAATAAGAGTTATTCCTTGCTTAATGGCGTACAACTTTTATTTGAAACATTTTTCCCTATTTCCGATATTACCGGAATTATAAACCAAAAACGGAGTATTTCTATTTGGCTCCATCTAACTCAAAAGTTAAACGAGTTAGAATAAAATGTTTCAAACAAGAGTTATTCCATTCCTAATGACAAACAGCTTTTGTTTGAAAGATTTTACCCTATTTCCGATATTAACGGAATTATAGCTCACACACCGGTTCAACCCAAAATAGAGTATTTCTATTTGGCTCCATCTAACTCCAAAGTTAAGCGAGTTAGAAAAAAATATTTCAAATAAGAGTTATTCCATTCTTAATGGCGTACAACTTTTATTTGAAACATTTTTCCCTATTTCCGATATTAACGGAGTTATAACCCAAACACTGGAACAACCTAAAACGGAGTATTTCTATTTGGCTCCATCTAACTCATAAGTTAAGCGAGTTAGAAAAAGATGTTTCAAACAATAAATATTCCATTCTTAATGACAAACAACTTTTGTTTGAAACATTTTACACCATTTCCGATATTAACGAAATTATAAGCCAAAAACTTCAACAACCTAAAACGGAGTATTTCTATTTGGCTCCATCTAACTCATAAGTTAAGCGAGTTAGAAAAAAACATTTCAAATAAGGGATATTCCATTCTTAATGACAAACAACTTTTGTTTGAAACATTTTACCCTACTTCCAATATTAACGGAATTATAACTCACACACTGGATCAACCCAAAATAGAGTATTTCTATTTGGCTCCATCTAACTCCAAACTTAAGCGAGTTAGAAAAAAATGTTTCAAATAAGAGTTATTCCATTCTTAATCGCGTACAACTTTTATTTGAAACATTTTCCCTATTTCCGATACTAACGGAATTATAACTCACACACTCGATCAACCCAAAACAGAGTATTTCTATTTGGCTCCATTTAACTCCAAGGTTAAGCGAGTTAGAAAAAAATATTTCAAACAAGAGTTATTCCATTCTTAATGACAAACAATTTTTGTTTGAAAGATTTTACGCTATTTCCCATATTAGCGGAATTATAAGCCAAATAAGAATTTGGCTCCATCTAGCTCCAAAGTTAAGCGAGTTAGAAAAAATGTTTCAAATAAGAGTTATTCCATTCTTTATGGCATACAACTTTTATTTGAAACATTTTTCCCTATTTCCGATATTAACGGAATTATAACTCACACACTGGATCAACCCACAGTAGAGTATTTCTATTTGGATCCAATCTAACTCAAAAGCTAAGCGAGTTAGAAAAAAATGTTTCAAATAAGAGTTATTCCATTCTTAATAGTGTACAACTTTTATTTGAAACATCTTTCCCTATTTCCGATATTAACGGAGTTATAACCCAAACACTTGAACAACTCAAAATGGAGTATTTCTATTTGGCTCCATCTAACTCATAAGTTAAGCGAGTTAGAAAAAAATGTTTCAAATAATAGACATTCCATTCTTAATGGCAAATAACTTTTGTTTGAAACATTTTACTCTATTTCCGATATTAACGGAATTATAACTCACACACTGGTTCAACCCAAAATAGAGAATTTCTATTTGGCTCCATCTAACTCAAAAGTTAAGCGAGTTAGAAAAAAATGTTTCAAATAAGAGCTATTCCTTGCTTAATGGCGTACAACTTTTATTTGAAACATTTTTCCCTATTTCCGATATTACCGGAATTATAAACCAGAAACTTGAACAACCTAAAACGGAGTATTTCTATTTGGCTCCATCTAACTCAAAAGTTAAACGAGTTAGAATAAAATGTTTCAAACAAGAGTTATTCCATTCCTAATGACAAACAACTTTTGTTTGAAAGATTTTACCCTATTTCCGATATTAACCGAATTATAGCTCACACACCGGTTCAACCCAAAATAGAGTATTTCTATTTGGCTCCATCTAACTCCAAAGTTAAGCGAGTTAGAAAAAAATATTTCAAATAAGAGTTATTCCATTCTTAATGGCGTACAACTTTTATTTGAAACATTTTTCCCTATTTCCGATATTAACGGAGTTATAACCCAAACACTGGAACAACCTAAAACGGAGTATTTCTATTTGGCTCCATCTAACTCATAAGTTAAGCGAGTTAGAAAAAGATGTTTCAAACAATAAATATTCCATTCTTAATGACAAACAACTTTTGTTTGAAACATTTTACACCATTTCCGATATTAACGAAATTATAAGCCAAAAACTTCAACAACCTAAAACGGAGTATTTCTATTTGGCTCCATCTAACTCATAAGTTAAGCGAGTTAGAAAAAAACATTTCAAATAAGGGATATTCCATTCTTAATGACAAACAACTTTTGTTTGAAACATTTTACCCTATTTCCAATATTAACGGAATTATAACTCACACACTGGATCAACCCAAAATAGAGTATTTCTATTTGGCTCCATCTAACTCCAAACTTAAGCGAGTTAGAAAAAAGTGTTTCAAATAAGAGTTATTCCATTCTTAATCGCGTACAACTTTTATTTGAAACATTTTTCCCTATTTCCGATATTAACGGAATTATAACTCACACACTCGATCAACCCAATACAGAGTATTTCTATTTGGCTCCATTTAACTCAAAAGTTAAACGAGTTAGAATAAAATGTTTCAAACAAGAGTTATTCCATTCCTAATGACAAACAACTTTTGTTTGAAAGATTTTACGCTATTTCCCATATTAGCGGAATTATGAGCCAAATAAGAATTTGGCTCCATCTAGCTCCAAAGTTAAGCGAGTTAGAAAAAATGTTTCAAATAAGAGTTATTCCATTCTTTATGGCATACAGCTTTTATTTGAAACATTTTTCCCTATTTCCGATATTAACGGAATTATAACTCACACACTGGATCAACCCACAGTAGAGTATTTCTATTTGGATCCATCTAACTCAAAAGCTAAGCGAGTTAGAAAAAAATATTTCAAATAAGAGTTATTCCATTCTTAATGGTGTACAACTTTTATTTGAAACATCTTTCCCTATTTCCGATATTAACGGAGTTATAACCCAAACACTTGAACAACTCAAAATGGAGTATTTCTATTTGGCTCCATCTAACTCATAAGTTAAGCGAGTTAGAAAAAAATGTTTCAAATAATAGACATTCCATTCTTAATGGCAAATAACTTTTGTTTGAAACATTTTACTCTATTTCCGATATTAACGGAATTATAACTCACACACTGGTTCAACCCAAAATAGAGAATTTCTATTTGGCTCCATCTAACTCAAAAGTTAAGCGAGTTAGAAAAAAATGTTTCAAATAAGAGCTATTCCTTGCTTAATGGCGTACAACTTTTATTTGAAACATTTTTCCCTATTTCCGATATTACCGGAATTATAAACCAGAAACTTGAACAACCTAAAACGGAGTATTTCTATTTGGCTCCATCTAACTCAAAAGTTAAACGAGTTAGAATAAAATGTTTCAAACAAGAGTTATTCCATTCCTAATGACAAACAACTTTTGTTTGAAAGATTTTACCCTATTTCCGATATTAACCGAATTATAGCTCACACACCGGTTCAACCCAAAATAGAGTATTTCTATTTGGCTCCATCTAACTCCAAGGTTAAGCGAGTTAGAAAAAAATATTTCAAACAAGAGTTATTCCATTCTTAATGACAAACAACTTTTGTTTGAAAGATTTTACGCTATTTCCCATATTAGCGGAATTATAAGCCAAATAAGAATTTGGCTCCATCTAGCTCCAAAGCTAAGCGAGTTAGAAAAAATGTTTCAAATAAGAGTTATTCCATTCTTTATGGCATACAACTTTTATTTGAAACATTTTTCCCTATTTCCGATATTAACGGAATTATAACTCACACACTGGATCAACCCACAGTAGAGTATTTCTGTTTGGATCCATCTAACTCAAAAGCTAAGCGAGTTAGAAAAAAATGTTTCAAATAAGAGTTATTCCATTCTTAATAGTGTACAACTTTTATTTGAAACATCTTTCCCTATTTCCGATATTAACGGAGTTATAACCCAAACACTTGAACAACTCAAAATGGAGTATTTCTATTTGGCTCCATCTAACTCATAAGTTAAGCGAGTTAGAAAAAAATGTTTCAAATAATAGACATTCCATTCTTAATGGCAAATAACTTTTGTTTGAAACATTTTACTCTATTTCCGATATTAACGGAATTATAACTCACACACTGGTTCAACCCAAAATAGAGAATTTCTATTTGGCTCCATCTAACTCAAAAGTTAAGCGAGTTAGAAAAAAATGTTTCAAATAAGAGCTATTCCTTGCTTAATGGCGTACAACTTTTATTTGAAACATTTTTCCCTATTTCCGATATTACCGGAATTATAAACCAGAAACTTGAACAACCTAAAACGGAGTATTTCTATTTGGCTCCATCTAACTCAAAAGTTAAACGAGTTAGAATAAAATGTTTCAAACAAGAGTTATTCCATTCCTAATGACAAACAACTTTTGTTTGAAAGATTTTACCCTATTTCCGATATTAACCGAATTATAGCTCACACACCGGTTCAACCCAAAATAGAGTATTTCTATTTGGCTCCATCTAACTCCAAAGTTAAGCGAGTTAGAAAAAAATATTTCAAATAAGAGTTATTCCATTCTTAATGGCGTACAACTTTTATTTGAAACATTTTTCCCTATTTCCGATATTAACGGAGTTATAACCCAAACACTGGAACAACCTAAAACGGAGTATTTCTATTTGGCTCCATCTAACTCATAAGTTAAGCGAGTTAGAAAAAGATGTTTCAAACAATAAATATTCCATTCTTAATGACAAACAACTTTTGTTTGAAACATTTTACACCATTTCCGATATTAACGAAATTATAAGCCAAAAACTTCAACAACCTAAAACGGAGTATTTCTATTTGGCTCCATCTAACTCATAAGTTAAGCGAGTTAGAAAAAAACATTTCAAATAAGGGATATTCCATTCTTAATGACAAACAACTTTTGTTTGAAACATTTTACCCTATTTCCAATATTAACGGAATTATAACTCACACACTGGATCAACCCAAAATAGAGTATTTCTATTTGGCTCCATCTAACTCCAAACTTAAGCGAGTTAGAAAAAAGTGTTTCAAATAAGAGTTATTCCATTCTTAATCGCGTACAACTTTTATTTGAAACATTTTTCCCTATTTCCGATATTAACGGAATTATAACTCACACACTCGATCAACCCAAAACAGAGTATTTCTATTTGGCTCCATTTAACTCAAAAGTTAAACGAGTTAGAATAAAATGTTTCAAACAAGAGTTATTCCATTCCTAATGACAAACAACTTTTGTTTGAAAGATTTTACGCTATTTCCCATATTAGCGGAATTATGAGCCAAATAAGAATTTGGCTCCATCTAGCTCCAAAGTTAAGCGAGTTAGAAAAAATGTTTCAAATAAGAGTTATTCCATTCTTTATGGCATACAGCTTTTATTTGAAACGTTTTTCCCTATTTCCGATATTAACGGAATTATAACTCACACACTGGATCAACCCACAGTAGAGTATTTCTATTTGGATCCATCTAACTCAAAAGCTAAGCGAGTTAGAAAAAAATATTTCAAATAAGAGTTATTCCATTCTTAATGGCGTACAACTTTTATTTGAAACATTTTTCCCTATTTCCGATATTAACGGAGTTATAACCCAAACACTGGAACAACCTAAAACGGAGTATTTCTATTTGGCTCCATCTAACTCATAAGTTAAGCGAGTTAGAAAAAGATGTTTCAAACAATAAATATTCCATTCTTAATGACAAACAACTTTTGTTTGAAACATTTTACACCATTTCCGATATTAACGAAATTATAAGCCAAAAACTTCAACAACCTAAAACGGAGTATTCCTATTTGGCTCCATCTAACTCATAAGTTAAGCGAGTTAGAAAAAAACATTTCAAATAAGGGATATTCCATTCTTAATGACAAACAACTTTTGTTTGAAACATTTTACCCTATTTCCAATATTAACGGAATTATAACTCACACACTGGATCAACCCAAAATAGAGTATTTCTATTTGGCTCCATCTAACTCCAAACTTAAGCGAGTTAGAAAAAAGTGTTTCAAATAAGAGTTATTCCATTCTTAATCGCGTACAACTTTTATTTGAAACATTTTTCCCTATTTCCGATATTAACGGAATTATAACTCACACACTCGATCAACCCAAAACAGAGTATTTCTATTTAGCTCCATTTAACTCAAAAGTTAAACGAGTTAGAATAAAATGTTTCAAACAAGAGTTATTCCATTCCTAATGACAAACAACTTTTGTTTGAAAGATTTTACGCTATTTCCCATATTAGCGGAATTATAAGCCAAATAAGAATTTGGCTCCATCTAGCTCCAAAGTTAAGCGAGTTAGAAAAAATGTTTCAAATAAGAGTTATTCCATTCTTTATGGCATACAACTTTTATTTGAAACATTTTTCCCTATTTCCGATATTAACGGAATTATAACTCACACATTGGATCAACCCGCAGTAGAGTATTTCTATTTGGATCCATCTAACTCAAAAGCTAAGCGAGTTAGAAAAAAATGTTTCGAATAAGAGTTATTCCATTCTTAATAGTGTACAACTTTTATTTGAAACATCTTTCCCTATTTCCGATATTAACGGAGTTATAACCCAAACACTTGAACAACTCAAAATGGAGTATTTCTATTTGGCTCCATCTAACTCATAAGTTAAGCGAGTTAGAAAAAAATGTTTCAAATAATAGACATTCCATTCTTAATGGCAAATAACTTTTGTTTGAAACATTTTACTCTATTTCCGATATTAACGGAATTATAACTCACACACTGGTTCAACCCAAAATAGAGAATTTCTATTTGGCTCCATCTAACTCAAAAGTTAAGCGAGTTAGAAAAAAATGTTTCAAATAAGAGCTATTCCTTGCTTAATGGCGTACAACTTTTATTTGAAACATTTTTCCCTATTTCCGATATTACCGGAATTATAAACCAGAAACTTGAACAACCTAAAACGGAGTATTTCTATTTGGCTCCATCTAACTCAAAAGTTAAACGAGTTAGAATAAAATGTTTCAAACAAGAGTTATTCCATTCCTAATGACAAACAACTTTTGTTTGAAAGATTTTACCCTATTTCCGATATTAACCGAATTATAGCTCACACACCGGTTCAACCCAAAATAGAGTATTTCTATTTGGCTCCATCTAACTCCAAAGTTAAGCGAGTTAGAAAAAAATATTTCAAATAAGAGTTATTCCATTCTTAATGGCGTACAACTTTTATTTGAAACATTTTTCCCTATTTCCGATATTAACGGAGTTATAACCCAAACACTGGAACAACCTAAAACGGAGTATTTCTATTTGGCTCCATCTAACTCATAAGTTAAGCGAGTTAGAAAAAGATGTTTCAAACAATAAATATTCCATTCTTAATGACAAACAACTTTTGTTTGAAACATTTTACACCATTTCCGATATTAACGAAATTATAAGCCAAAAACTTCAACAACCTAAAACGGAGTATTTCTATTTGGCTCCATCTAACTCATAAGTTAAGCGAGTTAGAAAAAAACATTTCAAATAACGGATATTCCATTCTTAATGACAAACAACTTTTGTTTGAAACATTTTACCCTATTTCCAATATTAACGGAATTATAACTCACACACTGGATCAACCCAAAATAGAGTATTTCTATTTGGCTCCATCTAACTCCAAACTTAAGCGAGTTAGAAAAAAGTGTTTCAAATAAGAGTTATTCCATTCTTAATCGCGTACAACTTTTATTTGAAACATTTTTCCCTATTTCCGATATTAACGGAATTATAACTCACACACTCGATCAACCCAATACAGAGTATTTCTATTTGGCTCCATTTAACTCAAAAGTTAAACGAGTTAGAATAAAATGTTTCAAACAAGAGTTATTCCATTCCTAATGACAAACAACTTTTGTTTGAAAGATTTTACGCTATTTCCCATATTAGCGGAATTATGAGCCAAATAAGAATTTGGCTCCATCTAGCTCCAAAGTTAAGCGAGTTAGAAAAAATGTTTCAAATAAGAGTTATTCCATTCTTTATGGCATACAGCTTTTATTTGAAACATTTTTCCCTATTTCCGATATTAACGGAATTATAACTCACACACTCGATCAACCCAATACAGAGTATTTCTATTTGGCTCCATTTAACTCAAAAGTTAAACGAGTTAGAATAAAATGTTTCAAACAAGAGTTATTCCATTCCTAATGACAAACAACTTTTGTTTGAAAGATTTTACGCTATTTCCCATATTAGCGGAATTATAAGCCAAATAAGAATTTGGCTCCATCTAGCTCCAAAGTTAAGCGAGTTAGAAAAAATGTTTCAAATAAGAGTTATTCCATTCTTTATGGCATACAACTTTTATTTGAAACATTTTTCCCTATTTCCGATATTAACGGAATTATAACTCACACACTGGATCAACCCGCAGTAGAGTATTTCTATTTGGATCCATCTAACTCAAAAGCTAAGCGAGTTAGAAAAAAATGTTTCGAATAAGAGTTATTCCATTCTTAATAGTGTACAACTTTTATTTGAAACATCTTTCCCTATTTCCGATATTAACGGAGTTATAACCCAAACACTTGAACAACTCAAAATGGAGTATTTCTATTTGGCTCCATCTAACTCATAAGTTAAGCGAGTTAGAAAAAAATGTTTCAAATAATAGACATTCCATTCTTAATGGCAAATAACTTTTGTTTGAAACATTTTACTCTATTTCCGATATTAACGGAATTATAACTCACACACTGGTTCAACCCAAAATAGAGAATTTCTATTTGGCTCCATCTAACTCAAAAGTTAAGCGAGTTAGAAAAAAATGTTTCAAATAAGAGCTATTCCTTGCTTAATGGCGTACAACTTTTATTTGAAACATTTTTCCCTATTTCCGATATTACCGGAATTATAAACCAGAAACTTGAACAACCTAAAACGGAGTATTTCTATTTGGCTCCATCTAACTCAAAAGTTAAACGAGTTAGAATAGAATGTTTCAAACAAGAGTTATTCCATTCCTAATGACAAACAACTTTTGTTTGAAAGATTTTACCCTATTTCCGATATTAACCGAATTATAGCTCACACACCGGTTCAACCCAAAATAGAGTATTTCTATTTGGCTCCATCTAACTCCAAAGTTAAGCGAGTTAGAAAAAAATATTTCAAATAAGAGTTATTCCATTCTTAATGGCGTACAACTTTTATTTGAAACATTTTTCCCTATTTCCGATATTAACGGAGTTATAACCCAAACACTGGAACAACCTAAAACGGAGTATTTCTATTTGGCTCCATCTAACTCATAAGTTAAGCGAGTTAGAAAAAGATGTTTCAAACAATAAATATTCCATTCTTAATGACAAACAACTTTTGTTTGAAACATTTTACACCATTTCCGATATTAACGAAATTATAAGCCAAAAACTTCAACAACCTAAAACGGAGTATTTCTATTTGGCTCCATCTAACTCATAAGTTAAGCGAGTTAGAAAAAAACATTTCAAATAAGGGATATTCCATTCTTAATGACAAACAACTTTTGTTTGAAACATTTTACCCTATTTCCAATATTAACGGAATTATAACTCACACACTGGATCAACCCAAAATAGAGTATTTCTATTTGGCTCCATCTAACTCCAAACTTAAGCGAGTTAGAAAAAAGTGTTTCAAATAAGAGTTATTCCATTCTTAATCGCGTACAACTTTTATTTGAAACATTTTTCCCTATTTCCGATATTAACGGAATTATAACTCACACACTCGATCAACCCAATACAGAGTATTTCTATTTGGCTCCATTTAACTCAAAAGTTAAACGAGTTAGAATAAAATGTTTCAAACAAGAGTTATTCCATTCCTAATGACAAACAACTTTTGTTTGAAAGATTTTACGCTATTTCCCATATTAGCGGAATTATGAGCCAAATAAGAATTTGGCTCCATCTAGCTCCAAAGTTAAGCGAGTTAGAAAAAATGTTTCAAATAAGAGTTATTCCATTCTTTATGGCATACAGCTTTTATTTGAAACATTTTTCCCTATTTCCGATATTAACGGAATTATAACTCACACACTGGATCAACCCACAGTAGAGTATTTCTATTTGGATCCATCTAACTCAAAAGCTAAGCGAGTTAGAAAAAAATATTTCAAATAAGAGTTATTCCATTCTTAATGGTGTACAACTTTTATTTGAAACATCTTTCCCTATTTCCGATATTAACGGAGTTATAACCCAAACACTTGAACAACTCAAAATGGAGTATTTCTATTTGGCTCCATCTAACTCATAAGTTAAGCGAGTTAGAAAAAAATGTTTCAAATAATAGACATTCCATTCTTAATGGCAAATAACTTTTGTTTGAAACATTTTACTCTATTTCCGATATTAACGGAATTATAACTCACACACTGGTTCAACCCAAAATAGAGAATTTCTATTTGGCTCCATCTAACTCAAAAGTTAAGCGAGTTAGAAAAAAATGTTTCAAATAAGAGCTATTCCTTGCTTAATGGCGTACAACTTTTATTTGAAACATTTTTCCCTATTTCCGATATTACCGGAATTATAAACCAGAAACTTGAACAACCTAAAACGGAGTATTTCTATTTGGCTCCATCTAACTCAAAAGTTAAACGAGTTAGAATAAAATGTTTCAAACAAGAGTTATTCCATTCCTAATGACAAACAACTTTTGTTTGAAAGATTTTACCCTATTTCCGATATTAACCGAATTATAGCTCACACACCGGTTCAACCCAAAATAGAGTATTTCTATTTGGCTCCATCTAACTCCAAAGTTAAGCGAGTTAGAAAAAAATATTTCAAATAAGAGTTATTCCATTCTTAATGGCGTACAACTTTTATTTGAAACATTTTTCCCTATTTCCGATATTAACGGAGTTATAACCCAAACACTGGAACAACCTAAAACGGAGTATTTCTATTTGGCTCCATCTAACTCATAAGTTAAGCGAGTTAGAAAAAGATGTTTCAAACAATAAATATTCCATTCTTAATGACAAACAACTTTTGTTTGAAACATTTTACACCATTTCCGATATTAACGAAATTATAAGCCAAAAACTTCAACAACCTAAAACGGAGTATTTCTATTTGGCTCCATCTAACTCATAAGTTAAGCGAGTTAGAAAAAAACATTTCAAATAAGGGATATTCCATTCTTAATGACAAACAACTTTTGTTTGAAACATTTTACCCTATTTCCAATATTAACGGAATTATAACTCACACACTGGATCAACCCAAAATAGAGTATTTCTATTTGGCTCCATCTAACTCCAAACTTAAGCGAGTTAGAAAAAAGTGTTTCAAATAAGAGTTATTCCATTCTTAATCGCGTACAACTTTTATTTGAAACATTTTTCCCTATTTCCGATATTAACGGAATTATAACTCACACACTCGATCAACCCAATACAGAGTATTTCTATTTGGCTCCATTTAACTCAAAAGTTAAACGAGTTAGAATAAAATGTTTCAAACAAGAGTTATTCCATTCCTAATGACAAACAACTTTTGTTTGAAAGATTTTACGCTATTTCCCATATTAGCGGAATTATGAGCCAAATAAGAATTTGGCTCCATCTAGCTCCAAAGTTAAGCGAGTTAGAAAAAATGTTTCAAATAAGAGTTATTCCATTCTTTATGGCATACAGCTTTTATTTGAAACATTTTTCCCTATTTCCGATATTAACGGAATTATAACTCACACACTGGATCAACCCACAGTAGAGTATTTCTATTTGGATCCATCTAACTCAAAAGCTAAGCGAGTTAGAAAAAAATATTTCAAATAAGAGTTATTCCATTCTTAATGGCGTACAACTTTTATTTGAAACATTTTTCCCTATTTCCGATATTAACGGAGTTATAACCCAAACACTGGAACAACCTAAAACGGAGTATTTCTATTTGGCTCCATCTAACTCATAAGTTAAGCGAGTTAGAAAAAGATGTTTCAAACAATAAATATTCCATTCTTAATGACAAACAACTTTTGTTTGAAACATTTTACACCATTTCCGATATTAACGAAATTATAAGCCAAAAACTTCAACAACCTAAAACGGAGTATTTCTATTTGGCTCCATCTAACTCATAAGTTAAGCGAGTTAGAAAAAAACATTTCAAATAAGGGATATTCCATTCTTAATGACAAACAACTTTTGTTTGAAACATTTTACCCTATTTCCAATATTAACGGAATTATAACTCACACACTGGATCAACCCAAAATAGAGTATTTCTATTTGGCTCCATCTAACTCCAAACTTAAGCGAGTTAGAAAAAAGTGTTTCAAATAAGAGTTATTCCATTCTTAATCGCGTACAACTTTTATTTGAAACATTTTTCCCTATTTCCGATATTAACGGAATTATAACTCACACACTCGATCAACCCAAAACAGAGTATTTCTATTTAGCTCCATTTAACTCAAAAGTTAAACGAGTTAGAATAAAATGTTTCAAACAAGAGTTATTCCATTCCTAATGACAAACAACTTTTGTTTGAAAGATTTTACGCTATTTCCCATATTAGCGGAATTATAAGCCAAATAAGAATTTGGCTCCATCTAGCTCCAAAGTTAAGCGAGTTAGAAAAAATGTTTCAAATAAGAGTTATTCCATTCCTTATGGCATACAACTTTTATTTGAAACATTTTTCCCTATTTCCGATATTAACGGAATTATAACTCACACACTGGATCAACCCGCAGTAGAGTATTTCTATTTGGATCCATCTAACTCAAAAGCTAAGCGAGTTAGAAAAAAATGTTTCAAATAAGAGTTATTCCATTCTTAATAGTGTACAACTTTTATTTGAAACATCTTTCCCTATTTCCGATATTAACGGAGTTATAACCCAAACACTTGAACAACTCAAAATGGAGTATTTCTATTTGGCTCCATCTAACTCATAAGTTAAGCGAGTTAGAAAAAAATGTTTCAAATAATAGACATTCCATTCTTAATGGCAAATAAGTTTTGTTTGAAACATTTTACTCTATTTCCGATATTAACGGAATTATAACTCACACACTGGTTCAACCCAAAATAGAGAATTTCTATTTGGCTCCATCTAACTCAAAAGTTAAGCGAGTTAGAAAAAAATGTTTCAAATAAGAGCTATTCCTTGCTTAATGGCGTACAACTTTTATTTGAAACATTTTTCCCTATTTCCGATATTACCGGAATTATAAACCAGAAACTTGAACAACCTAAAACGGAGTATTTCTATTTGGCTCCATCTAACTCAAAAGTTAAACGAGTTAGAATAAAATGTTTCAAACAAGAGTTATTCCATTCCTAATGACAAACAACTTTTGTTTGAAAGATTTTACCCTATTTCCGATATTAACCGAATTATAGCTCACACACCGGTTCAACCCAAAATAGAGTATTTCTATTTGGCTCCATCTAACTCCAAAGTTAAGCGAGTTAGAAAAAAATATTTCAAATAAGAGTTATTCCATTCTTAATGGCGTACAACTTTTATTTGAAACATTTTTCCCTATTTCCGATATTAACGGAGTTATAACCCAAACACTGGAACAACCTAAAACGGAGTATTTCTATTTGGCTCCATCTAACTCATAAGTTAAGCGAGTTAGAAAAAGATGTTTCAAACAATAAATATTCCATTCTTAATGACAAACAACTTTTGTTTGAAACATTTTACACCATTTCCGATATTAACGAAATTATAAGCCAAAAACTTCAACAACCTAAAACGGAGTATTTCTATTTGGCTCCATCTAACTCATAAGTTAAGCGAGTTAGAAAAAAACATTTCAAATAAGGGATATTCCATTCTTAATGACAAACAACTTTTGTTTGAAACATTTTACCCTATTTCCAATATTAACGGAATTATAACTCACACACTGGATCAACCCAAAATAGAGTATTTCTATTTGGCTCCATCTAACTCCAAACTTAAGCGAGTTAGAAAAAAGTGTTTCAAATAAGAGTTATTCCATTCTTAATCGCGTACAACTTTTATTTGAAACATTTTTCCCTATTTCCGATATTAACGGAATTATAACTCACACACTCGATCAACCCAATACAGAGTATTTCTATTTGGCTCCATTTAACTCAAAAGTTAAACGAGTTAGAATAAAATGTTTCAAACAAGAGTTATTCCATTCCTAATGACAAACAACTTTTGTTTGAAAGATTTTACGCTATTTCCCATATTAGCGGAATTATGAGCCAAATAAGAATTTGGCTCCATCTAGCTCCAAAGTTAAGCGAGTTAGAAAAAATGTTTCAAATAAGAGTTATTCCATTCTTTATGGCATACAGCTTTTATTTGAAACATTTTTCCCTATTTCCGATATTAACGGAATTATAACTCACACACTGGATCAACCCACAGTAGAGTATTTCTATTTGGATCCATCTAACTCAAAAGCTAAGCGAGTTAGAAAAAAATATTTCAAATAAGAGTTATTCCATTCTTAATGGTGTACAACTTTTATTTGAAACATCTTTCCCTATTTCCGATATTAACGGAGTTATAACCCAAACACTTGAACAACTCAAAATGGAGTATTTCTATTTGGCTCCATCTAACTCATAAGTTAAGCGAGTTAGAAAAAAATGTTTCAAATAATAGACATTCCATTCTTAATGGCAAATAACTTTTGTTTGAAACATTTTACTCTATTTCCGATATTAACGGAATTATAACTCACACACTGGTTCAACCCAAAATAGAGAATTTCTATTTGGCTCCATCTAACTCAAAAGTTAAGCGAGTTAGAAAAAAATGTTTCAAATAAGAGCTATTCCTTGCTTAATGGCGTACAACTTTTATTTGAAACATTTTTCCCTATTTCCGATATTACCGGAATTATAAACCAGAAACTTGAACAACCTAAAACGGAGTATTTCTATTTGGCTCCATCTAACTCAAAAGTTAAACGAGTTAGAATAAAATGTTTCAAACAAGAGTTATTCCATTCCTAATGACAAACAACTTTTGTTTGAAAGATTTTACCCTATTTCCGATATTAACCGAATTATAGCTCACACACCGGTTCAACCCAAAATAGAGTATTTCTATTTGGCTCCATCTAACTCCAAAGTTAAGCGAGTTAGAAAAAAATATTTCAAATAAGAGTTATTCCATTCTTAATGGCGTACAACTTTTATTTGAAACATTTTTCCCTATTTCCGATATTAACGGAGTTATAACCCAAACACTGGAACAACCTAAAACGGAGTATTTCTATTTGGCTCCATCTAACTCATAAGTTAAGCGAGTTAGAAAAAGATGTTTCAAACAATAAATATTCCATTCTTAATGACAAACAACTTTTGTTTGAAACATTTTACACCATTTCCGATATTAACGAAATTATAAGCCAAAAACTTCAACAACCTAAAACGGAGTATTTCTATTTGGCTCCATCTAACTCATAAGTTAAGCGAGTTAGAAAAAAACATTTCAAATAAGGGATATTCCATTCTTAATGACAAACAACTTTTGTTTGAAACATTTTACCCTATTTCCAATATTAACGGAATTATAACTCACACACTGGATCAACCCAAAATAGAGTATTTCTATTTGGCTCCATCTAACTCCAAACTTAAGCGAGTTAGAAAAAAGTGTTTCAAATAAGAGTTATTCCATTCTTAATCGCGTACAACTTTTATTTGAAACATTTTTCCCTATTTCCGATATTAACGGAATTATAACTCACACACTCGATCAACCCAATACAGAGTATTTCTATTTGGCTCCATTTAACTCAAAAGTTAAACGAGTTAGAATAAAATGTTTCAAACAAGAGTTATTCCATTCCTAATGACAAACAACTTTTGTTTGAAAGATTTTACGCTATTTCCCATATTAGCGGAATTATGAGCCAAATAAGAATTTGGCTCCATCTAGCTCCAAAGTTAAGCGAGTTAGAAAAAATGTTTCAAATAAGAGTTATTCCATTCTTTATGGCATACAGCTTTTATTTGAAACATTTTTCCCTATTTCCGATATTAACGGAATTATAACTCACACACTGGATCAACCCACAGTAGAGTATTTCTATTTGGATCCATCTAACTCAAAAGCTAAGCGAGTTAGAAAAAAATATTTCAAATAAGAGTTATTCCATTCTTAATGGCGTACAACTTTTATTTGAAACATTTTTCCCTATTTCCGATATTAACGGAGTTATAACCCAAACACTGGAACAACCTAAAACGGAGTATTTCTATTTGGCTCCATCTAACTCATAAGTTAAGCGAGTTAGAAAAAGATGTTTCAAACAATAAATATTCCATTCTTAATGACAAACAACTTTTGTTTGAAACATTTTACACCATTTCCGATATTAACGAAATTATAAGCCAAAAACTTCAACAACCTAAAACGGAGTATTTCTATTTGGCTCCATCTAACTCATAAGTTAAGCGAGTTAGAAAAAAACATTTCAAATAAGGGATATTCCATTCTTAATGACAAACAACTTTTGTTTGAAACATTTTACCCTATTTCCAATATTAACGGAATTATAACTCACACACTGGATCAACCCAAAATAGAGAATTTCTATTTGGCTCCGTCTAACTCCAAACTTAAGCGAGTTAGAAAAAAGTGTTTCAAATAAGAGTTATTCCATTCTTAATCGCGTACAACTTTTATTTGAAACATTTTTCCCTATTTCCGATATTAACGGAATTATAACTCACACACTCGATCAACCCAAAACAGAGTATTTCTATTTAGCTCCATTTAACTCAAAAGTTAAACGAGTTAGAATAAAATGTTTCAAACAAGAGTTATTCCATTCCTAATGACAAACAACTTTTGTTTGAAAGATTTTACGCTATTTCCCATATTAGCGGAATTATAAGCCAAATAAGAATTTGGCTCCATCTAGCTCCAAAGTTAAGCGAGTTAGAAAAAATGTTTCAAATAAGAGTTATTCCATTCCTTATGGCATACAACTTTTATTTGAAACATTTTTCCCTATTTCCGATATTAACGGAATTATAACTCACACACTGGATCAACCCGCAGTAGAGTATTTCTATTTGGATCCATCTAACTCAAAAGCTAAGCGAGTTAGAAAAAAATGTTTCAAATAAGAGTTATTCCATTCTTAATAGTGTACAACTTTTATTTGAAACATCTTTCCCTATTTCCGATATTAACGGAGTTATAACCCAAACACTTGAACAACTCAAAATGGAGTATTTCTATTTGGCTCCATCTAACTCATAAGTTAAGCGAGTTAGAAAAAAATGTTTCAAATAATAGACATTCCATTCTTAATGGCAAATAACTTTTGTTTGAAACATTTTACTCTATTTCCGATATTAACGGAATTATAACTCACACACTGGTTCAACCCAAAATAGAGAATTTCTATTTGGCTCCATCTAACTCAAAAGTTAAGCGAGTTAGAAAAAAATGTTTCAAATAAGAGCTATTCCTTGCTTAATGGCGTACAACTTTTATTTGAAACATTTTTCCCTATTTCCGATATTACCGGAATTATAAACCAGAAACTTGAACAACCTAAAACGGAGTATTTCTATTTGGCTCCATCTAACTCAAAAGTTAAACGAGTTAGAATAAAATGTTTCAAACAAGAGTTATTCCATTCCTAATGACAAACAACTTTTGTTTGAAAGATTTTACCCTATTTCCGATATTAACCGAATTATAGCTCACACACCGGTTCAACCCAAAATAGAGTATTTCTATTTGGCTCCATCTAACTCCAAAGTTAAGCGAGTTAGAAAAAAATATTTCAAATAAGAGTTATTCCATTCTTAATGGCGTACAACTTTTATTTGAAACATTTTTCCCTATTTCCGATATTAACGGAGTTATAACCCAAACACTGGAACAACCTAAAACGGAGTATTTCTATTTGGCTCCATCTAACTCATAAGTTAAGCGAGTTAGAAAAAGATGTTTCAAACAATAAATATTCCATTCTTAATGACAAACAACTTTTGTTTGAAACATTTTACACCATTTCCGATATTAACGAAATTATAAGCCAAAAACTTCAACAACCTAAAACGGAGTATTTCTATTTGGCTCCATCTAACTCATAAGTTAAGCGAGTTAGAAAAAAACATTTCAAATAAGGGATATTCCATTCTTAATGACAAACAACTTTTGTTTGAAACATTTTACCCTATTTCCAATATTAACGGAATTATAACTCACACACTGGATCAACCCAAAATAGAGTATTTCTATTTGGCTCCATCTAACTCCAAACTTAAGCGAGTTAGAAAAAAGTGTTTCAAATAAGAGTTATTCCATTCTTAATCGCGTACAACTTTTATTTGAAACATTTTTCCCTATTTCCGATATTAACGGAATTATAACTCACACACTCGATCAACCCAAAACAGAGTATTTCTATTTGGCTCCATTTAACTCAAAAGTTAAACGAGTTAGAATAAAATGTTTCAAACAAGAGTTATTCCATTCCTAATGACAAACAACTTTTGTTTGAAAGATTTTACGCTATTTCCCATATTAGCGGAATCATGAGCCAAATAAGAATTTGGCTCCATCTAGCTCCAAAGTTAAGCGAGTTAGAAAAAATGTTTCAAATAAGAGTTATTCCATTCTTTATGGCATACAACTTTTATTTGAAACATTTTTCCCTATTTCCGATATTAACGGAATTATAACTCACACACTGGATCAACCCACAGTAGAGTATTTCTATTTGGATCCATCTAACTCAAAAGCTAAGCGAGTTAGAAAAAAATATTTCAAATAAGAGTTATTCCATTCTTAATGGCGTACAACTTTTATTTGAAACATTTTTCCCTATTTCCGATATTAACGGAGTTATAACCCAAACACTGGAACAACCTAAAACGGAGTATTTCTATTTGGCTCCATCTAACTCATAAGTTAAGCGAGTTAGAAAAAGATGTTTCAAACAATAAATATTCCATTCTTAATGACAAACAACTTTTGTTTGAAACATTTTACACCATTTCCGATATTAACGAAATTATAAGCCAAAAACTTCAACAACCTAAAACGGAGTATTCCTATTTGGCTCCATCTAACTCATAAGTTAAGCGAGTTAGAAAAAAACATTTCAAATAAGGGATATTCCATTCTTAATGACAAACAACTTTTGTTTGAAACATTTTACCCTATTTCCAATATTAACGGAATTATAACACACACACTGGATCAACCCAAAATAGAGTATTTCTATTTGGCTCCATCTAACTCCAAACTTAAGCGAGTTAGAAAAAAGTGTTTCAAATAAGAGTTATTCCATTCTTAATCGCGTACAACTTTTATTTGAAACATTTTTCCCTATTTCCGATATTAACGGAATTATAACTCACACACTCGATCAACCCAAAACAGAGTATTTCTATGTAGCTCCATTTAACTCAAAAGTTAAACGAGTTAGAATAAAATGTTTCAAACAAGAGTTATTCCATTCCTAATGACAAACAACTTTTGTTTGAAAGATTTTACGCTATTTCCCATATTAGCGGAATTATAAGCCAAATAAGAATTTGGCTCCATCTAGCTCCAAAGTTAAGCGAGTTAGAAAAAATGTTTCAAATAAGAGTTATTCCATTCTTTATGGCATACAACTTTTATTTGAAACATTTTTCCCTATTTCCGATATTAACGGAATTATAACTCACACACTGGATCAACCCGCAGTAGAGTATTTCTATTTGGATCCATCTAACTCAAAAGCTAAGCGAGTTAGAAAAAAATGTTTCAAATAAGAGTTATTCCATTCTTAATAGTGTACAACTTTTATTTGAAACATCTTTCCCTATTTCCGATATTAACGGAGTTATAACCCAAACACTTGAACAACTCAAAATGGAGTATTTCTATTTGGCTCCATCTAACTCATAAGTTAAGCGAGTTAGAAAAAAATGTTTCAAATAATAGACATTCCATTCTTAATGGCAAATAACTTTTGTTTGAAACATTTTACTCTATTTCCGATATTAACGGAATTATAACTCACACACTGGTTCAACCCAAAATAGAGAATTTCTATTTGGCTCCATCTAACTCAAAAGTTAAGCGAGTTAGAAAAAAATGTTTCAAATAAGAGCTATTCCTTGCTTAATGGCGTACAACTTTTATTTGAAACATTTTTCCCTATTTCCGATATTACCGGAATTATAAACCAGAAACTTGAACAACCTAAAACGGAGTATTTCTATTTGGCTCCATCTAACTCAAAAGTTAAACGAGTTAGAATAAAATGTTTCAAACAAGAGTTATTCCATTCCTAATGACAAACAACTTTTGTTTGAAAGATTTTACGCTATTTCCCATATTAGCGGAATCATGAGCCAAATAAGAATTTGGCTCCATCTAGCTCCAAAGTTAAGCGAGTTAGAAAAAATGTTTCAAATAAGAGTTATTCCATTCTTTATGGCATACAACTTTTATTTGAAACATTTTTCCCTATTTCCGATATTAACGGAATTATAACTCACACACTGGATCAACCCACAGTAGAGTATTTCTATTTGGATCCATCTAACTCAAAAGCTAAGCGAGTTAGAAAAAAATATTTCAAATAAGAGTTATTCCATTCTTAATGGCGTACAACTTTTATTTGAAACATTTTTCCCTATTTCCGATATTAACGGAGTTATAACCCAAACACTGGAACAACCTAAAACGGAGTATTTCTATTTGGCTCCATCTAACTCATAAGTTAAGCGAGTTAGAAAAAGATGTTTCAAACAATAAATATTCCATTCTTAATGACAAACAACTTTTGTTTGAAACATTTTACACCATTTCCGATATTAACGAAATTATAAGCCAAAAACTTCAACAACCTAAAACGGAGTATTCCTATTTGGCTCCATCTAACTCATAAGTTAAGCGAGTTAGAAAAAAACATTTCAAATAAGGGATATTCCATTCTTAATGACAAACAACTTTTGTTTGAAACATTTTACCCTATTTCCAATATTAACGGAATTATAACACACACACTGGATCAACCCAAAATAGAGTATTTCTATTTGGCTCCATCTAACTCCAAACTTAAGCGAGTTAGAAAAAAGTGTTTCAAATAAGAGTTATTCCATTCTTAATCGCGTACAACTTTTATTTGAAACATTTTTCCCTATTTCCGATATTAACGGAATTATAACTCACACACTCGATCAACCCAAAACAGAGTATTTCTATGTAGCTCCATTTAACTCAAAAGTTAAACGAGTTAGAATAAAATGTTTCAAACAAGAGTTATTCCATTCCTAATGACAAACAACTTTTGTTTGAAAGATTTTACGCTATTTCCCATATTAGCGGAATTATAAGCCAAATAAGAATTTGGCTCCATCTAGCTCCAAAGTTAAGCGAGTTAGAAAAAATGTTTCAAATAAGAGTTATTCCATTCTTTATGGCATACAACTTTTATTTGAAACATTTTTCCCTATTTCCGATATTAACGGAATTATAACTCACACACTGGATCAACCCGCAGTAGAGTATTTCTATTTGGATCCATCTAACTCAAAAGCTAAGCGAGTTAGAAAAAAATGTTTCAAATAAGAGTTATTCCATTCTTAATAGTGTACAACTTTTATTTGAAACATCTTTCCCTATTTCCGATATTAACGGAGTTATAACCCAAACACTTGAACAACTCAAAATGGAGTATTTCTATTTGGCTCCATCTAACTCATAAGTTAAGCGAGTTAGAAAAAAATGTTTCAAATAATAGACATTCCATTCTTAATGGCAAATAACTTTTGTTTGAAACATTTTACTCTATTTCCGATATTAACGGAATTATAACTCACACACTGGTTCAACCCAAAATAGAGAATTTCTATTTGGCTCCATCTAACTCAAAAGTTAAGCGAGTTAGAAAAAAATGTTTCAAATAAGAGCTATTCCTTGCTTAATGGCGTACAACTTTTATTTGAAACATTTTTCCCTATTTCCGATATTACCGGAATTATAAACCAGAAACTTGAACAACCTAAAACGGAGTATTTCTATTTGGCTCCATCTAACTCAAAAGTTAAACGAGTTAGAATAAAATGTTTCAAACAAGAGTTATTCCATTCCTAATGACAAACAACTTTTGTTTGAAAGATTTTACCCTATTTCCGATATTAACCGAATTATAGCTCACACACCGGTTCAACCCAAAATAGAGTATTTCTATTTGGCTCCATCTAACTCCAAAGTTAAGCGAGTTAGAAAAAAATATTTCAAATAAGAGTTATTCCATTCTTAATGGCGTACAACTTTTATTTGAAACATTTTTCCCTATTTCCGATATTAACGGAGTTATAACCCAAACACTGGAACAACCTAAAACGGAGTATTTCTATTTGGCTCCATCTAACTCATAAGTTAAGCGAGTTAGAAAAAGATGTTTCAAACAATAAATATTCCATTCTTAATGACAAACAACTTTTGTTTGAAACATTTTACACCATTTCCGATATTAACGAAATTATAAGCCAAAAACTTCAACAACCTAAAACGGAGTATTTCTATTTGGCTCCATCTAACTCATAAGTTAAGCGAGTTAGAAAAAAACATTTCAAATAAGGGATATTCCATTCTTAATGACAAACAACTTTTGTTTGAAACATTTTACCCTATTTCCAATATTAACGGAATTATAACTCACACACTGGATCAACCCAAAATAGAGAATTTCTATTTGGCTCCATCTAACTCCAAACTTAAGCGAGTTAGAAAAAAATGTTTCAAATAAGAGTTATTCCATTCTTAATCGCGTACAACTTTTATTTGAAACATTTTTCCCTATTTCCGATATTAACGGAATTATAACTCACACACTCGATCAACCCAAAACAGAGTATTTCTATTTGGCTCCATTTAACTCCAAAGTTAAGCGAGTTAGAAAAAAATATTTCAAACAAGAGTTATTCCATTCTTAATGACAAACAACTTTTGTTTGAAAGATTTTACACTATTTCCCATATTAGCGGAATTATAAGCCAAATAAGAATTTGGCTCCATCTAGCTCCAAAGTTAAGCGAGTTAGAAAAAATGTTTCAAACAAGAGTTATTCCATTCCTAATGACAAACATCTTTTGTTTGAAAGATTTTACCCTATTTCCGATATTAACGGAATTATAGCTCACACACCGGTTCAACCCAAAATAGAGTATTTCTATTTGGCTCCATCTAACTCCAAAGTTAAGCGAGTTAGAAAAAAATATTTCAAATAAGAGTTATTCCATTCTTAATGGCGTACAACTTTTATATGAAACATTTTTCCCTATTTCCGATATTAACGGAGTTATAACCCAAACACTGGAACAACCTAAAACGGAGTATTTCTATTTGGCTCCATCTAACTCATAAGTTAAGCGAGTTAGAAAAAGATGTTTCAAACAATAAATATTCCATTCTTAATGACAAACAACTTTTGTTTGAAACATTTTACACCATTTCCGATATTAACGAAATTATAAGCCAAAAACTTCAACAACCTAAAACGGAGTATTTCTATTTGGCTCCATCTAACTCATAAGTTAAGCGAGTTAGAAAAAAACATTTCAAATAAGGGATATTCCATTCTTAATGACAAACAACTTTTGTTTGAAACATTTTACCCTATTTCCAATATTAACGGAATTATAACTCACACACTGGATCAACCCAAAATAGAGTATTTCTATTTGGCTCCATCTAACTCCAAACTTAAGCGAGTTAGAAAAAAGTGTTTCAAATAAGAGTTATTCCATTCTTAATCGCGTACAACTTTTATTTGAAACATTTTTCCCTATTTCCGATATTAACGGAATTATAACTCACACACTCGATCAACCCAAAACAGAGTATTTCTATTTGGCTCCATTTAACTCCAAAGTTAAGCGAGTTAGAAAAAAATATTTCAAACAAGAGTTATTCCATTCTTAATGACAAACAACTTTTGTTTGAAAGATTTTACACTATTTCCCACATTAGCGGAATTATAAGCCAAATAAGAATTTGGCTCCATCTAGCTCCAAAGTTAAGCGAGTTAGAAAAAATGTTTCAAATAAGAGTTATTCCATTCTTTATGGCATACAACTTTTATTTGAAACATTTTTCCCTATTTCCGATATTAACGGAATTATAACTCACACACTGGATCAACCCACAGTAGGGTATTTCTATTTGGATCCATCTAACTCAAAAGCTAAGCGAGTTAGAAAAAAATCTTTCAAATAAGAGTTATTCCATTCTTAATAGTGTACAACTTTTATTTGAAACATCTTTCCCTATTTCCGATATTAACGGAGTTATAACCCAAACACTTGAACAACTCAAAATGGAGTATTTCTATTTGGCTCCATCTAACTCATAAGTTAAGCGAGTTAGAAAAAAACATTTCAAATAAGGGATATTCCATTCTTAATGACAAACAACTTTTGTTTGAAACATTTTACCCTATTTCCGATATTAACGGAATTATAGCTCACACACTGGTTCAACCCAAAATAGAGTATTTCTATTTGGCTCCATCTAACTCCAAAGTTAAGCGAGTTAGAAAAAAGTGTTTCAAATAAGAGTTATTCCATTCTTAATCGCGTACAACTTTTATTTGAAACATTTTTCCCTATTTCCGATATTAACGGAATTATAACTCACACACTCGATCAACCCAAAACAGAGTATTTCTATTTGGCTCCATTTAACTCCAAAGTTAAGCGAGTTAGAAAAAAATATTTCAAACAAGAGTTATTCCATTCTTAATGACAAACAACTTTTGTTTGAAAGATTTTACACTATTTCCCACATTAGCGGAATTATAAGCCAAATAAGAATTTGGCTCCATCTAGCTCCAAAGTTAAGCGAGTTAGAAAAAATGTTTCAAATAAGAGTTATTCCATTCTTTATGGCATACAACTTTTATTTGAAACATTTTTCCCTATTTCCGATATTAACGGAATTATAACTCACACACTGGATCAACCCACAGTAGGGTATTTCTATTTGGATCCATCTAACTCAAAAGCTAAGCGAGTTAGAAAAAAATGTTTCAAATAAGAGTTATTCCATTCTTAATAGTGTACAACTTTTATTTGAAACATCTTTCCCTATTTCCGATATTAACGGAGTTATAACCCAAACACTTGAACAACTCAAAATGGAGTATTTCTATTTGGCTCCATCTAACTCATAAGTTAAGCGAGTTAGAAAAAAATGTTTCAAATAATAGACATTCCATTCTTAATGGCAAATAACTTTTGTTTGAAACATTTTACTCTATTTCCGATATTAACGGAATTATAACTCACACGCTGGTTCAACCCAAAATAGAGAATTTCTATTTGGCTCCATCTAACTCAAAAGTTAAGCGAGTTAGAAAAAAATGTTTCAAATAAGAGCTATTCCTTGCTTAATGGCGTACAACTTTTATTTGAAACATTTTTCCCTATTTCCGATATTACCGGAATTATAAACAAGAAACTTGAACAACCTAAAACGGAGTATTTCTATTTTGCTCCATCTAACTCAAAAGTTAAACGAGTTAGAATAAAATGTTTCAAACAAGAGTTATTCCATTCCTAATGACAAACAACTTTTGTTTGAAAGATTTTACCCTATTTCCGATATTAACCGAATTATAGCTCACACACCGGTTCAACCCAAAATAGAGTATTTCTATTTGGCTCCATCTAACTCCAAAGTTAAGCGAGTTAGAAAAAAATATTTCAAATAAGAGTTATTCCATTCTTAATGGCGTACAACTTTTATTTGAAACATTTTTCCCTATTTCCGATATTAACGGAGTTATAACCCAAACACTGGAACAACCTAAAACGGAGTATTTCTATTTGGCTCCATCTAACTCATAAGTTAAGCGAGTTAGAAAAAGATGTTTCAAACAATAAATATTCCATTCTTAATGACAAACAACTTTTGTTTGAAACATTTTACACCATTTCCGATATTAACGAAATTATAAGCCAAAAACTTCAACAACCTAAAACGGAGTATTCCTATTTGGCTCCATCTAACTCATAAGTTAAGCGAGTTAGAAAAAAACATTTCAAATAAGGGATATTCCATTCTTAATGACAAACAACTTTTGTTTGAAACATTTTACCCTATTTCCAATATTAACGGAATTATAACTCACACACTGGATCAACCCAAAATAGAGTATTTCTATTTGGCTCCATCTAACTCCAAACTTAAGCGAGTTAGAAAAAAGTGTTTCAAATAAGAGTTATTCCATTCTTAATCGCGTACAACTTTTATTTGAAACATTTTTCCCTATTTCCGATATTAACGGAATTATAACTCACACACTCGATCAACCCAAAACAGAGTATTTCTATTTAGCTCCATTTAACTCAAAAGTTAAACGAGTTAGAATAAAATGTTTCAAACAAGAGTTATTCCATTCCTAATGACAAACAACTTTTGTTTGAAAGATTTTACGCTATTTCCCATATTAGCGGAATTATAAGCCAAATAAGAATTTGGCTCCATCTAGCTCCAAAGTTAAGCGAGTTAGAAAAAATGTTTCAAATAAGAGTTATTCCATTCTTTATGGCATACAACTTTTATTTGAAACATTTTTCCCTATTTCCGATATTAACGGAATTATAACTCACACACTGGATCAACCCGCAGTAGAGTATTTCTATTTGGATCCATCTAACTCAAAAGCTAAGCGAGTTAGAAAAAAATGTTTCAAATAAGAGTTATTCCATTCTTAATAGTGTACAACTTTTATTTGAAACATCTTTCCCTATTTCCGATATTAACGGAGTTATAACCCAAACACTTGAACAACTCAAAATGGAGTATTTCTATTTGGCTCCATCTAACTCATAAGTTAAGCGAGTTAGAAAAAAATGTTTCAAATAATAGACATTCCATTCTTAATGGCAAATAACTTTTGTTTGAAACATTTTACTCTATTTCCGATATTAACGGAATTATAACTCACACACTGGTTCAACCCAAAATAGAGAATTTCTATTTGGCTCCATCTAACTCAAAAGTTAAGCGAGTTAGAAAAAAATGTTTCAAATAAGAGCTATTCCTTGCTTAATGGCGTACAACTTTTATTTGAAACATTTTTCCCTATTTCCGATATTACCGGAATTATAAACCAAAAACTTGAACAACCTAAAACGGAGTATTTTTATTTGGCTCCATCTAACTCAAAAGTTAAACGAGTTAGAATAAAATGTTTCAAACAAGAGTTATTCCATTCCTAATGACAAACATCTTTTGTTTGAAAGATTTTACCCTATTTCCGATATTAACGGAATTATAGCTCACACACCGGTTCAACCCAAAATAGAGTATTTCTATTTGGCTCCATCTAACTCCAAAGTTAAGCGAGTTAGAAAAAAATATTTCAAATAAGAGTTATTCCATTCTTAATGGCGTACAACTTTTATATGAAACATTTTTCCCTATTTCCGATATTAACGGAGTTATAACCCAAACACTGGAACAACCTAAAACGGAGTATTTCTATTTGGCTCCATCTAACTCATAAGTTAAGCGAGTTAGAAAAAGATGTTTCAAACAATAAATATTCCATTCTTAATGACAAACAACTTTTGTTTGAAACATTTTACACCATTTCCGATATTAACGAAATTATAAGCCAAAAACTTCAACAACCTAAAACGGAGTATTTCTATTTGGCTCCATCTAACTCATAAGTTAAGCGAGTTAGAAAAAAACATTTCAAATAAGGGATATTCCATTCTTAATGACAAACAACTTTTGTTTGAAACATTTTACCCTATTTCCAATATTAACGGAATTATAACTCACACACTGGATCAACCCAAAATAGAGTATTTCTATTTGGCTCCATCTAACTCCAAACTTAAGCCAGTTAGAAAAAAGTGTTTCAAATAAGAGTTATTCCATTCTTAATCGCGTACAACTTTTATTTGAAACATTTTTCCCTATTTCCGATATTAACGGAATTATAACTCACACACTCGATCAACCCAAAACAGAGTATTTCTATTTGGCTCCATTTAACTCCAAAGTTAAGCGAGTTAGAAAAAAATATTTCAAACAAGAGTTATTCCATTCTTAATGACAAACAACTTTTGTTTGAAAGATTTTACACTATTTCCCATATTAGCGGAATTATAAGCCAAATAAGAATTTGGCTCCATCTAGCTCCAAAGTTAAGCGAGTTAGAAAAAATGTTTCAAACAAGAGTTATTCCATTCCTAATGACAAACATCTTTTGTTTGAAAGATTTTACCCTATTTCCGATATTAACGGAATTATAGCTCACACACCGGTTCAACCCAAAATAGAGTATTTCTATTTGGCTCCATCTAACTCCAAAGTTAAGCGAGTTAGAAAAAAATATTTCAAATAAGAGTTATTCCATTCTTAATGGCGTACAACTTTTATATGAAACATTTTTCCCTATTTCCGATATTAACGGAGTTATAACCCAAACACTGGAACAACCTAAAACGGAGTATTTCTATTTGGCTCCATCTAACTCATAAGTTAAGCGAGTTAGAAAAAGATGTTTCAAACAATAAATATTCCATTCTTAATGACAAACAACTTTTGTTTGAAACATTTTACACCATTTCCGATATTAACGAAATTATAAGCCAAAAACTTCAACAACCTAAAACGGAGTATTTCTATTTGGCTCCATCTAACTCATAAGTTAAGCGAGTTAGAAAAAAACATTTCAAATAAGGGATATTCCATTCTTAATGACAAACAACTTTTGTTTGAAACATTTTACCCTATTTCCAATATTAACGGAATTATAACTCACACACTGGATCAACCCAAAATAGAGTATTTCTATTTGGCTCCATCTAACTCCAAACTTAAGCGAGTTAGAAAAAAGTGTTTCAAATAAGAGTTATTCCATTCTTAATCGCGTACAACTTTTATTTGAAACATTTTTCCCTATTTCCGATATTAACGGAATTATAACTCACACACTCGATCAACCCAAAACAGAGTATTTCTATTTGGCTCCATTTAACTCCAAAGTTAAGCGAGTTAGAAAAAAATATTTCAAACAAGAGTTATTCCATTCTTAATGACAAACAACTTTTGTTTGAAAGATTTTACACTATTTCCCACATTAGCGGAATTATAAGCCAAATAAGAATTTGGCTCCATCTAGCTCCAAAGTTAAGCGAGTTAGAAAAAATGTTTCAAATAAGAGTTATTCCATTCTTTATGGCATACAACTTTTATTTGAAACATTTTTCCCTATTTCCGATATTAACGGAATTATAACTCACACACTGGATCAACCCACAGTAGGGTATTTCTATTTGGATCCATCTAACTCAAAAGCTAAGCGAGTTAGAAAAAAATCTTTCAAATAAGAGTTATTCCATTCTTAATAGTGTACAACTTTTATTTGAAACATCTTTCCCTATTTCCGATATTAACGGAGTTATAACCCAAACACTTGAACAACTCAAAATGGAGTATTTCTATTTGGCTCCATCTAACTCATAAGTTAAGCGAGTTAGAAAAAAACATTTCAAATAAGGGATATTCCATTCTTAATGACAAACAACTTTTGTTTGAAACATTTTACCCTATTTCCGATATTAACGGAATTATAGCTCACACACTGGTTCAACCCAAAATAGAGTATTTCTATTTGGCTCCATCTAACTCCAAAGTTAAGCGAGTTAGAAAAAAGTGTTTCAAATAAGAGTTATTCCATTCTTAATCGCGTACAACTTTTATTTGAAACATTTTTCCCTATTTCCGATATTAACGGAATTATAACTCACACACTCGATCAACCCAAAACAGAGTATTTCTATTTGGCTCCATTTAACTCCAAAGTTAAGCGAGTTAGAAAAAAATATTTCAAACAAAAGTTATTCCATTCTTAATGACAAACAACTTTTGTTTGAAAGATTTTACACTATTTCCCACATTAGCGGAATTATAAGCCAAATAAGAATTTGGCTCCATCTAGCTCCAAAGTTAAGCGAGTTAGAAAAAATGTTTCAAATAAGAGTTATTCCATTCTTTATGGCATACAACTTTTATTTGAAACATTTTTCCCTATTTCCGATATTAACGGAATTATAACTCACACACTGGATCAACCCACAGTAGGGTATTTCTATTTGGATCCATCTAACTCAAAAGCTAAGCGAGTTAGAAAAAAATGTTTCAAATAAGAGTTATTCCATTCTTAATAGTGTACAACTTTTATTTGAAACATCTTTCCCTATTTCCGATATTAACGGAGTTATAACCCAAACACTTGAACAACTCAAAATGGAGTATTTCTATTTGGCTCCATCTAACTCATAAGTTAAGCGAGTTAGAAAAAAATGTTTCAAATAATAGACATTCCATTCTTAATGGCAAATAACTTTTGTTTGAAACATTTTACTCTATTTCCGATATTAACGGAATTATAACTCACACGCTGGTTCAACCCAAAATAGAGAATTTCTATTTGGCTCCATCTAACTCAAAAGTTAAGCGAGTTAGAAAAAAATGTTTCAAATAAGAGCTATTCCTTGCTTAATGGCGTACAACTTTTATTTGAAACATTTTTCCCTATTTCCGATATTACCGGAATTATAAACAAGAAACTTGAACAACCTAAAACGGAGTATTTCTATTTTGCTCCATCTAACTCAAAAGTTAAACGAGTTAGAATAAAATGTTTCAAACAAGAGTTATTCCATTCCTAATGACAAACAACTTTTGTTTGAAAGATTTTACCCTATTTCCGATATTAACCGAATTATAGCTCACACACCGGTTCAACCCAAAATAGAGTATTTCTATTTGGCTCCATCTAACTCCAAAGTTAAGCGAGTTAGAAAAAAATATTTCAAATAAGAGTTATTCCATTCTTAATGGCGTACAACTTTTATTTGAAACATTTTTCCCTATTTCCGATATTAACGGAGTTATAACCCAAACACTGGAACAACCTAAAACGGAGTATTTCTATTTGGCTCCATCTAACTCATAAGTTAAGCGAGTTAGAAAAAGATGTTTCAAACAATAAATATTCCATTCTTAATGACAAACAACTTTTGTTTGAAACATTTTACACCATTTCCGATATTAACGAAATTATAAGCCAAAAACTTCAACAACCTAAAACGGAGTATTCCTATTTGGCTCCATCTAACTCATAAGTTAAGCGAGTTAGAAAAAAACATTTCAAATAAGGGATATTCCATTCTTAATGACAAACAACTTTTGTTTGAAACATTTTACCCTATTTCCAATATTAACGGAATTATAACTCACACACTGGATCAACCCAAAATAGAGTATTTCTATTTGGCTCCATCTAACTCCAAACTTAAGCGAGTTAGAAAAAAGTGTTTCAAATAAGAGTTATTCCATTCTTAATCGCGTACAACTTTTATTTGAAACATTTTTCCCTATTTCCGATATTAACGGAATTATAACTCACACACTCGATCAACCCAAAACAGAGTATTTCTATTTAGCTCCATTTAACTCAAAAGTTAAACGAGTTAGAATAAAATGTTTCAAACAAGAGTTATTCCATTCCTAATGACAAACAACTTTTGTTTGAAAGATTTTACGCTATTTCCCATATTAGCGGAATTATAAGCCAAATAAGAATTTGGCTCCATCTAGCTCCAAAGTTAAGCGAGTTAGAAAAAATGTTTCAAATAAGAGTTATTCCATTCTTTATGGCATACAACTTTTATTTGAAACATTTTTCCCTATTTCCGATATTAACGGAATTATAACTCACACACTGGATCAACCCGCAGTAGAGTATTTCTATTTGGATCCATCTAACTCAAAAGCTAAGCGAGTTAGAAAAAAATGTTTCAAATAAGAGTTATTCCATTCTTAATAGTGTACAACTTTTATTTGAAACATCTTTCCCTATTTCCGATATTAACGGAGTTATAACCCAAACACTTGAACAACTCAAAATGGAGTATTTCTATTTGGCTCCATCTAACTCATAAGTTAAGCGAGTTAGAAAAAAATGTTTCAAATAATAGACATTCCATTCTTAATGGCAAATAACTTTTGTTTGAAACATTTTACTCTATTTCCGATATTAACGGAATTATAACTCACACACTGGTTCAACCCAAAATAGAGAATTTCTATTTGGCTCCATCTAACTCAAAAGTTAAGCGAGTTAGAAAAAAATGTTTCAAATAAGAGCTATTCCTTGCTTAATGGCGTACAACTTTTATTTGAAACATTTTTCCCTATTTCCGATATTACCGGAATTATAAACCAAAAACTTGAACAACCTAAAACGGAGTATTTTTATTTGGCTCCATCTAACTCAAAAGTTAAACGAGTTAGAATAAAATGTTTCAAACAAGAGTTATTCCATTCCTAATGACAAACATCTTTTGTTTGAAAGATTTTACCCTATTTCCGATATTAACGGAATTATAGCTCACACACCGGTTCAACCCAAAATAGAGTATTTCTATTTGGCTCCATCTAACTCCAAAGTTAAGCGAGTTAGAAAAAAATATTTCAAATAAGAGTTATTCCATTCTTAATGGCGTACAACTTTTATATGAAACATTTTTCCCTATTTCCGATATTAACGGAGTTATAACCCAAACACTGGAACAACCTAAAACGGAGTATTTCTATTTGGCTCCATCTAACTCATAAGTTAAGCGAGTTAGAAAAAGATGTTTCAAACAATAAATATTCCATTCTTAATGACAAACAACTTTTGTTTGAAACATTTTACACCATTTCCGATATTAACGAAATTATAAGCCAAAAACTTCAACAACCTAAAACGGAGTATTTCTATTTGGCTCCATCTAACTCATAAGTTAAGCGAGTTAGAAAAAAACATTTCAAATAAGGGATATTCCATTCTTAATGACAAACAACTTTTGTTTGAAACATTTTACCCTATTTCCAATATTAACGGAATTATAACTCACACACTGGATCAACCCAAAATAGAGTATTTCTATTTGGCTCCATCTAACTCCAAACTTAAGCGAGTTAGAAAAAAGTGTTTCAAATAAGAGTTATTCCATTCTTAATCGCGTACAACTTTTATTTGAAACATTTTTCCCTATTTCCGATATTAACGGAATTATAACTCACACACTCGATCAACCCAAAACAGAGTATTTCTATTTGGCTCCATTTAACTCCAAAGTTAAGCGAGTTAGAAAAAAATATTTCAAACAAGAGTTATTCCATTCTTAATGACAAACAACTTTTGTTTGAAAGATTTTACACTATTTCCCACATTAGCGGAATTATAAGCCAAATAAGAATTTGGCTCCATCTAGCTCCAAAGTTAAGCGAGTTAGAAAAAATGTTTCAAATAAGAGTTATTCCATTCTTTATGGCATACAACTTTTATTTGAAACATTTTTCCCTATTTCCGATATTAACGGAATTATAACTCACACACTGGATCAACCCACAGTAGGGTATTTCTATTTGGATCCATCTAACTCAAAAGCTAAGCGAGTTAGAAAAAAATGTTTCAAATAAGAGTTATTCCATTCTTAATAGTGTACAACTTTTATTTGAAACATCTTTCCCTATTTCCGATATTAACGGAGTTATAACCCAAACACTTGAACAACTCAAAATGGAGTATTTCTATTTGGCTCCATCTAACTCATAAGTTAAGCGAGTTAGAAAAAAACATTTCAAATAAGGGATATTCCATTCTTAATGACAAACAACTTTTGTTTGAAACATTTTACCCTATTTCCAATATTAACGGAATTATAACTCACACACTGGATCAACCCAAAATAGAGTATTTCTATTTGGCTCCATCTAACTCCAAACTTAAGCGAGTTAGAAAAAAGTGTTTCAAATAAGAGTTATTCCATTCTTAATCGCGTACAACTTTTATTTGAAACATTTTTCCCTATTTCCGATATTAACGGAATTATAACTCACACACTCGATCAACCCAAAACAGAGTATTTCTATTTGGCTCCATTTAACTCCAAAGTTAAGCGAGTTAGAAAAAAATATTTCAAACAAGAGTTATTCCATTCTTAATGACAAACAACTTTTGTTTGAAAGATCTTACACTATTTCCCACATTAGCGGAATTATAAGCCAAATAAGAATTTGGCTCCATCTAGCTCCAAAGTTAACCCTTTGGCCTATAACCACGAGTCTGACTCGTGGTAAAAAATTTGTGCCATAAGCAAAAACCACGAGTCTCACTCGTGGTAAAGAATTTGTGTAATAAACGAAAACAACGAATATGACTCGTGGTAAAGATTTGTGCCATAAGCGAAAACAACGACTCCTACTTTTGTGTCCTATTGTCCCTAGTTTTTTTTCTCGCCAGTTCGGGTACACGGCTAAACGGTTGAATGTCACGGCGCGCGATCTATTTTCTAGTATACTATGGCACGCGAAATTGGCAGATGTTGTGTAGGCCAAGGGGTTAAGCGAGTTAGAAAAAATGTTTCAAATAAGAGTTATTCCATTCTTTATGGCATACAACTTTTATTTGAAACATTTTTCCCTATTTCCGATATTAACGGAATTATAACTCACACACTGGATCAACCCACAGTGGGGTATTTCTATTTGGATCCATCTAACTCAAAAGCTAAGCGAGTTAGAAAAAAATGTTTCAAATAAGAGTTATTCCATTCTTAATAGTGTACAACTTTTATTTGAAACATCTTTCCCTATTTCCGATATTAACGGAGTTATAACCCAAACACTTGAACAACTCAAAATGGAGTATTTCTATTTGGCTCCATCTAACTCATAAGTTAAGCGAGTTAGAAAAAAATGTTTCAAATAATAGACATTCCATTCTTAATGGCAAATAACTTTTGTTTGAAACATTTTACTCTATTTCCGATATTAACGGAATTATAACTCACACACTGGTTCAACCCAAAATAGAGAATTTCTATTTGGCTCCATCTAACTCAAAAGTTAAGCGAGTTAGAAAAAAATGTTTCAAATAAGAGTTATTCCTTGCTTAATGGCGTACAACTTTTATTTGAAACATTTTTCCCTATTTCCGATATTACCGGAATTATAGACCAAAAACCTGAACAACCTAAAACGGAGTATTTCTATTTGGCTCCATCTAACTCAAAAGTTAAACGAGTTAGAATATAATGTTTCAAACAAGAGTTATTCCATTCCTAATGACAAACAACTTTTGTTTGAAAGATTTTACCCTATTTCCGATATTAACGGAATTATAGCTCACACACTGGTTCAACCCAAAATAGAGTATTTCTATTTGGCTCCATCTAACTCCAAAGTTAAGCGAGTTAGAAAAAAATATTTCAAATAAGAGTTATTCCATTCTTAATGGCGTACAACTTTTATTTGAAACATTTTTCCCTATTTCCGATATTAACGGAGTTATAACCCAAACACTGGAACAACCTAAAACGGAGTATTTCTATTTGGCTCCATCTAACTCATAAGTTAAGCGAGTTAGAAAAACATGTTTCAAACAATAAATATTCCATTCTTAATGACAAACAACCTTTGTTTGAAATATTTTACACCATTTCCGATATTAACGAAATTATAAGCCAAAAACTTCAACAACCTAAAACGGAGTATTTCTATTTGGCTCCATCTAACTCATAAGTTAAGCGAGTTAGAAAAAAACATTTCAAATAAGGGATATTCCATTCTTAATGACAAACAACTTTTGTTTGAAACATTTTACCCTATTTCCAATATTAACGGAATTATAACTCACACACTGGATCAACCCAAAATAGAGAATTTCTATTTGGCTCCATCTAACTCCAAACTTAAGCGAGTTAGAAAAAAATGTTTCAAATAAGAGTTATTCCATTCTTAATCGCGTACAACTTTTATTTGAAACATTTTTCCCTATTTCCGATATTAACGGAATTATAACTCACACACTCGATCAACCCAAAACAGAGTATTTCTATTTGGCTCCATTTAACTCCAAAGTTAAGCGAGTTAGAAAAAAATATTTCAAACAAGAGTTATTCCATTCTTAATGACAAACAACTTTTGTTTGAAAGATTTTACACTATTTCCCATATTAGCGGAATTATAAGCCAAATAAGAATTTGGCTCCATCTAGCTCCAAAGTTAAGCGAGTTAGAATAAAATGTTTCAAACAAGAGTTATTCCATTCCTAATGACAAACAACTTTTGTTTGAAAGATTTTACCCTATTTCCGATATTAACGGAATTATAGCTCACACACCGGTTCAACCCAAAATAGAGTATTTCTATTTGGCTCCATCTAACTCCAAAGTTAAGCGAGTTAGAAAAAAATATTTCAAATAAGAGTTATTCCATTCTTAATGGCGTACAACTTTTATTTGAAACATTTTTCCCTATTTCCGATATTAACGGAGTTATAACCCAAACACTGGAACAACCTAAAACGGAGTATTTCTATTTGGCTCCATCTAACTCATAAGTTAAGCGAGTTAGAAAAAAACATTTCAAATAAGGGATATTCCATTCTTAATGGCAAACAACTTTTGTTTGAAACAATTTACCCTATTTCCAATATTAACGGAATTATAACTCACACACTGGATCAACCCAAAATAGAGTATTTCTATTTGGCTCCATCTAACTCCAAACTTAAGCGAGTTAGAAAAAAGTGTTTCAAATAAGAGTTATTCCATTCTTAATCGCGTACAACTTTTATTTGAAACATTTTTCCCTATTTCCGATATTAACGGAATTATAGCTCACACACTCGATCATCCCAAAACAGAGTATTTCTATTTGGCTCCATTTAACTCATAAGTTAAGCGAGTTAGAAAAAAACATTTCAAATAAGGGATATTCCATTCTTAATGACAAACAACTTTTGTTTGAAACATTTTACCCTATTTCCAATATTAACGGAATTATAACTCACACACTGGATCAACCCAAAATAGAGAATTTCTATTTGGCTCCATCTAACTCCAAACTTAAGCGAGTTAGAAAAAAATGTTTCAAATAAGAGTTATTCCATTCTTAATCGCGTACAACTTTTATTTGAAACATTTTTCCCTATTTCCGATATTAACGGAATTATAACTCACACACTCGATCAACCCAAAACAGAGTATTTCTATTTGGCTCCATTTAACTCCAAAGTTAAGCGAGTTAGAAAAAAATATTTCAAACAAGAGTTATTCCATTCTTAATGACAAACAACTTTTGTTTGAAAGATTTTACACTATTTCCCATATTAGCGGAATTATAAGCCAAATAAGAATTTGGCTCCATCTAGCTCCAAAGTTAAGCGAGTTAGAATAAAATGTTTCAAACAAGAGTTATTCCATTCCTAATGACAAACAACTTTTGTTTGAAAGATTTTACCCTATTTCCGATATTAACGGAATTATAGCTCACACACCGGTTCAACCCAAAATAGAGTATTTCTATTTGGCTCCATCTAACTCCAAAGTTAAGCGAGTTAGAAAAAAATATTTCAAATAAGAGTTATTCCATTCTTAATGGCGTACAACTTTTATTTGAAACATTTTTCCCTATTTCCGATATTAACGGAGTTATAACCCAAACACTGGAACAACCTAAAACGGAGTATTTCTATTTGGCTCCATCTAACTCATAAGTTAAGCGAGTTAGAAAAAAACATTTCAAATAAGGGATATTCCATTCTTAATGGCAAACAACTTTTGTTTGAAACAATTTACCCTATTTCCAATATTAACGGAATTATAACTCACACACTGGATCAACCCAAAATAGAGTATTTCTATTTGGCTCCATCTAACTCCAAACTTAAGCGAGTTAGAAAAAAGTGTTTCAAATAAGAGTTATTCCATTCTTAATCGCGTACAACTTTTATTTGAAACATTTTTCCCTATTTCCGATATTAACGGAATTATAGCTCACACACTCGATCATCCCAAAACAGAGTATTTCTATTTGGCTCCATTTAACTCAAAAGTTAAACGAGTTAGAATAAAATGTTTCAAACAAGAGTTATTCCATTCCTAATGACAAACAACTTTTGTTTGAAAGATTTTACGCTATTTCCCATATTAGCGGAATTATGAGCCAAATAAGAATTTGGCTCCATCTAGCTCCAAAGTTAAGCGAGTTAGAAAAAATGTTTCAAATAAGAGTTATTCCATTCTTTATGGCATACAACTTTTATTTGAAACATTTTTCCCTATTTCCGATATTAACGGAATTATAACTCACACACTGGATCAACCCACAGTAGAGTATTTCTATTTGGATCCATCTAACTCAAAAGCTAAGCGAGTTAGAAAAAAATATTTCAAATAAGAGTTATTCCATTCTTAATGGCGTACAACTTTTATTTGAAACATTTTTCCCTATTTCCGATATTAACGGAGTTATAACCCAAACACTGGAACAACCTAAAACGGAGTATTTCTATTTGGCTCCATCTAACTCGTAAGTTAAGCGAGTTAGAAAAAGATGTTTCAAACAATAAATATTCCATTCTTAATGACAAACAACTTTTGTTTGAAACATTTTACACCATTTCCGATATTAACGAAATTATAAGCCAAAAACTTCAACAACCTAAAACGGAGTATTCCTATTTGGCTCCATCTAACTCATAAGTTAAGCGAGTTAGAAAAAAACATTTCAAATAAGGGATATTCCATTCTTAATGACAAACAACTTTTGTTTGAAACATTTTACCCTATTTCCAATATTAACGGAATTATAACTCACACACTGGATCAACCCAAAATAGAGTATTTCTATTTGGCTCCATCTAACTCCAAACTTAAGCGAGTTAGGAAAAAGTGTTTCAAATAAGAGTTATTCCATTCTTAATCGCGTACAACTTTTATTTGAAACATTTTTCCCTATTTCCGATATTAACGGAATTATAACTCACACACTCGATCAACCCAAAACAGAGTATTTCTACTTAGCTCCATTTAACTCAAAAGTTAAACGAGTTAGAATAAAATGTTTCAAACAAGAGTTATTCCATTCCTAATGACAAACAACTTTTCTTTGAAAGATTTTACGCTATTTCCCATATTAGCGGAATTATAAGCCAAATAAGAATTTGGCTCCATCTAGCTCCAAAGTTAAGCGAGTTAGAAAAAATGTTTCAAATAAGAGTTATTCCATTCTTTATGGCATACAACTTTTATTTGAAACATTTTTCCCTATTTCCGATATTAACGGAATTATAACTCACACACTGGATCAACCCGCAGTAGAGTATTTCTATTTGGATCCATCTAACTCAAAAGCTAAGCGAGTTAGAAAAAAATGTTTCAAATAAGAGTTATTCCATTCTTAATAGTGTACAACTTTTATTTGAAACATCTTTCCCTATTTCCGATATTAACGGAGTTATAACCCAAACACTTGAACAACTCAAAATGGAGTATTTCTATTTGGCTCCATCTAACTCATAAGTTAAGCGAGTTAGAAAAAAATGTTTCAAATAATAGACATTCCATTCTTAATGGCAAATAACTTTTGTTTGAAACATTTTACTCTATTTCCGATATTAACGGAATTATAACTCACACACTGGTTCAACCCAAAATAGAGAATTTCTATTTGGCTCCATCTAACTCAAAAGTTAAGCGAGTTAGAAAAAAATGTTTCAAATAAGAGCTATTCCTTGCTTAATGGCGTACAACTTTTATTTGAAACATTTTTCCCTATTTCCGATATTACCGGAATTATAAACCAAAAACTTGAACAACCTAAAACGGAGTATTTTTATTTGGCTCCATCTAACTCAAAAGTTAAACGAGTTAGAATAAAATGTTTCAAACAAGAGTTATTCCATTCCTAATGACAAACATCCTTTGTTTGAAAGATTTTACCCTATTTCCGATATTAACGGAATTATAGCTCACACACCGGTTCAACCCAAAATAGAGTATTTCTATTTGGCTCCATCTAACTCCAAAGTTAAGCGAGTTAGAAAAAAATATTTCAAATAAGAGTTATTCCATTCTTAATGGCGTACAACTTTTATATGAAACATTTTTCCCTATTTCCGATATTAACGGAGTTATAACCCAAACACTGGAACAACCTAAAACGGAGTATTTCTATTTGGCTCCATCTAACTCATAAGTTAAGCGAGTTAGAAAAAGATGTTTCAAACAATAAATATTCCATTCTTAATGACAAACAACTTTTGTTTGAAACATTTTACACCATTTCCGATATTAACGAAATTATAAGCCAAAAACTTCAACAACCTAAAACGAAGTATTTCTATTTGGCTCCATCTAACTCATAAGTTAAGCGAGTTAGAAAAAAGCATTTCAAATAAGGGATATTCCATTCTTAATGACAAACAACTTTTGTTTGAAACATTTTACCCTATTTCCAATATTAACGGAATTATAACTCACACACTGGATCAACCCAAAATAGAGTATTTCTATTTGGCTCCATCTAACTCCAAACTTAAGCGAGTTAGAAAAAAGTGTTTCAAATAAGAGTTATTCCATTCTTAATCGCGTACAACTTTTATTTGAAACATTTTTCCCTATTTCCGATATTAACGGAATTATAACTCACACACTCGATCAACCCAAAACAGAGTATTTCTATTTGGCTCCATTTAACTCCAAAGTTAAGCGAGTTAGAAAAAAATATTTCAAACAAGAGTTATTCCATTCTTAATGACAAACAACTTTTGTTTGAAAGATTTTACACTATTTCCCACATTAGCGGAATTATAAGCCAAATAAGAATTTGGCTCCATCTAGCTCCAAAGTTAAGCGAGTTAGAAAAAATGTTTCAAATAAGAGTTATTCCATTCTTTATGGCATACAACTTTTATTTGAAACATTTTTCCCTATTTCCGATATTAACGGAATTATAACTCACACACTGGATCAACCCACAGTAGGGTATTTCTATTTGGATCCATCTAACTCAAAAGCTAAGCGAGTTAGAAAAAAATGTTTCAAATAAGAGTTATTCCATTCTTAATAGTGTACAACTTTTATTTGAAACATCTTTCCCTATTTCCGATATTAACGGAGTTATAACCCAAACACTTGAACAACTCAAAATGGAGTATTTCTATTTGGCTCCATCTAACTCATAAGTTAAGCGAGTTAGAAAAAAACATTTCAAATAAGGGATATTCCATTCTTAATGACAAACAACTTTTGTTTGAAACATTTTACCCTATTTCCAATATTAACGGAATTATAACTCACACACTGGATCAACCCAAAATAGAGTATTTCTATTTGGCTCCATCTAACTCCAAACTTAAGCGAGTTAGAAAAAAGTGTTTCAAATAAGAGTTATTCCATTCTTAATCGCGTACAACTTTTATTTGAAACATTTTTCCCTATTTCCGATATTAACGGAATTATAACTCACACACTCGATCAACCCAAAACAGAGTATTTCTATTTGGCTCCATTTAACTCCAAAGTTAAGCGAGTTAGAAAAAAATATTTCAAACAAGAGTTATTCCATTCTTAATGACAAACAACTTTTGTTTGAAAGATTTTACACTATTTCCCACATTAGCGGAATTATAAGCCAAATAAGAATTTGGCTCCATCTAGCTCCAAAGTTAAGCGAGTTAGAAAAAATGTTTCAAATAAGAGTTATTCCATTCTTTATGGCATACAACTTTTATTTGAAACATTTTTCCCTATTTCCGATATTAACGGAATTATAACTCACACACTGGATCAACCCACAGTAGGGTATTTCTATTTGGATCCATCTAACTCAAAAGCTAAGCGAGTTAGAAAAAAATATTTCAAACAAGAGTTATTCCATTCTTAATGACAAACAACTTTTGTTTGAAAGATTTTACACTATTTCCCATATTAGCGGAATTATAAGCCAAATAAGAATTTGGCTCCATCTAGCTCCAAAGTTAAGCGAGTTAGAAAAAATGTTTCAAACAAGAGTTATTCCATTCCTAATGACAAACATCTTTTGTTTGAAAGATTTTACCCTATTTCCGATATTAACGGAATTATAGCTCACACACCGGTTCAACCCAAAATAGAGTATTTCTATTTGGCTCCATCTAACTCCAAAGTTAAGCGAGTTAGAAAAAAATATTTCAAATAAGAATTATTCCATTCTTAATGGCGTACAACTTTTATATGAAACATTTTTCCCTATTTCCGATATTAACGGAGTTATAACCCAAACACTGGAACAACCTAAAACGGAGTATTTCTATTTGGCTCCATCTAACTCATAAGTTAAGCGAGTTAGAAAAAGATGTTTCAAACAATAAATATTCCATTCTTAATGACAAACAACTTTTGTTTGAAACATTTTACACCATTTCCGATATTAACGAAATTATAAGCCAAAAACTTCAACAACCTAAAACGGAGTATTTCTATTTGGCTCCATCTAACTCATAAGTTAAGCGAGTTAGAAAAAAACATTTCAAATAAGGGATATTCCATTCTTAATGACAAACAACTTTTGTTTGAAACATTTTACCCTATTTCCAATATTAACGGAATTATAACTCACACACTGGATCAACCCAAAATAGAGTATTTCTATTTGGCTCCATCTAACTCCAAACTTAAGCGAGTTAGAAAAAAGTGTTTCAAATAAGAGTTATTCCATTCTTAATCGCGTACAACTTTTATTTGAAACATTTTTCCCTATTTCCGATATTAACGGAATTATAACTCACACACTCGATCAACCCAAAACAGAGTATTTCTATTTGGCTCCATTTAACTCCAAAGTTAAGCGAGTTAGAAAAAAATATTTCAAACAAGAGTTATTCCATTCTTAATGACAAACAACTTTTGTTTGAAAGATTTTACACTATTTCCCACATTAGCGGAATTATAAGCCAAATAAGAATTTGGCTCCATCTAGCTCCAAAGTTAAGCGAGTTAGAAAAAATGTTTCAAATAAGAGTTATTCCATTCTTTATGGCATACAACTTTTATTTGAAACATTTTTCCCTATTTCCGATATTAACGGAATTATAACTCACACACTGGATCAACCCACAGTAGGGTATTTCTATTTGGATCCATCTAACTCAAAAGCTAAGCGAGTTAGAAAAAAATGTTTCAAATAAGAGTTATTCCATTCTTAATAGTGTACAACTTTTATTTGAAACATCTTTCCCTATTTCCGATATTAACGGAGTTATAACCCAAACACTTGAACAACTCAAAATGGAGTATTTCTATTTGGCTCCATCTAACTCATAAGTTAAGCGAGTTAGAAAAAAACATTTCAAATAAGGGATATTCCATTCTTAATGACAAACAACTTTTGTTTGAAACATTTTACCCTATTTCCAATATTAACGGAATTATAACTCACACACTGGATCAACCCAAAATAGAGAATTTCTATTTGGCTCCATCTAACTCCAAACTTAAGCGAGTTAGAAAAAAATGTTTCAAATAAGAGTTATTCCATTCTTAATCGCGTACAACTTTTATTTGAAACATTTTTCCCTATTTCCGATATTAACGGAATTATAACTCACACACTCGATCAACCCAAAACAGAGTATTTCTATTTGGCTCCATTTAACTCCAAAGTTAAGCGAGTTAGAAAAAAATATTTCAAACAAGAGTTATTCCATTCTTAATGACAAACAACTTTTGTTTGAAAGATTTTACACTATTTCCCACATTAGCGGAATTATAAGCCAAATAAGAATTTGGCTCCATCTAGCTCCAAAGTTAAGCGAGTTAGAAAAAATGTTTCAAATAAGAGTTATTCCATTCTTAATAGTGTACAACTTTTATTTGAAACATCTTTCCCTATTTCCGATATTAACGGAGTTATAACCCAAACACTTGAACAACTCAAAATGGAGTATTTCTATTTGGCTCCATCTAACTCATAAGTTAAGCGAGTTAGAAAAAAATGTTTCAAATAATAGACATTCCATTCTTAATGGCAAATAACTTTTGTTTGAAACATTTTACTCTATTTCCGATATTAACGGAATTATAACTCACACACTGGTTCAATCCAAAATAGAGAATTTCTATTTGGCTCCATCTAACTCAAAAGTTAAGCGAGTTAGAAAAAAATGTTTCAAATAAGAGTTATTCCTTGCTTAATGGCGTACAACTTTTATTTGAAACATTTTTCCCTATTTCCGATATTACCGGAATTATAGACCAAAAACCTGAACAACCTAAAACGGAGTATTTCTATTTGGCTCCATCTAACTCAAAAGTTAAACGAGTTAGAATATAATGTTTCAAACAAGAGTTATTCCATTCCTAATGACAAACAACTTTTGTTTGAAAGATTTTACCCTATTTCCGATATTAACGGAATTATAGCTCACACACTGGTTCAACCCAAAATAGAGTATTTCTATTTGGCTCCATCTAACTCCAAAGTTAAGCGAGTTAGAAAAAAATATTTCCAATAAGAGTTATTCCATTCTTAATGGCGTACAACTTTTATTTGAAACATTTTTCCCTATTTCCGATATTAACGGAGTTATAACCCAAACACTGGAACAACCTAAAACGGAGTATTTCTATTTGGCTCCATCTAACTCATAAGTTAAGCGAGTTAGAAAAACATGTTTCAAACAATAAATATTCCATTCTTAATGACAAACAACCTTTGTTTGAAATATTTTACACCATTTCCGATATTAACGAAATTATAAGCCAAAAACTTCAACAACCTAAAACGGAGTATTTCTATTTGGCTCCATCTAACTCATAAGTTAAGCGAGTTAGAAAAAAACATTTCAAATAAGGGATATTCCATTCTTAATGACAAACAACTTTTGTTTGAAACATTTTACCCTATTTCCAATATTAACGGAATTATAACTCACACACTGGATCAACCCAAAATAGAGAATTTCTATTTGGCTCCATCTAACTCCAAACTTAAGCGAGTTAGAAAAAAATGTTTCAAATAAGAGTTATTCCATTCTTAATCGCGTACAACTTTTATTTGAAACATTTTTCCCTATTTCCGATATTAACGGAATTATAACTCACACACTCGATCAACCCAAAACAGAGTATTTCTATTTGGCTCCATTTAACTCCAAAGTTAAGCGAGTTAGAAAAAAATATTTCAAACAAGAGTTATTCCATTCTTAATGACAAACAACTTTTGTTTGAAAGATTTTACACTATTTCCCATATTAGCGGAATTATAAGCCAAATAAGAATTTGGCTCCATCTAGCTCCAAAGTTAAGCGAGTTAGAATAAAATGTTTCAAACAAGAGTTATTCCATTCCTAATGACAAACAACTTTTGTTTGAAAGATTTTACCCTATTTCCGATATTAACGGAATTATAGCTCACACACCGGTTCAACCCAAAATAGAGTATTTCTATTTGGCTCCATCTAACTCCAAAGTTAAGCGAGTTAGAAAAAAATATTTCAAATAAGAGTTATTCCATTCTTAATGGCGTACAACTTTTATTTGAAACATTTTTCCCTATTTCCGATATTAACGGAGTTATAACCCAAACACTGGAACAACCTAAAACGGAGTATTTCTATTTGGCTCCATCTAACTCATAAGTTAAGCGAGTTAGAAAAAGATGTTTCAAACAATAAATATTCCATTCTTAATGACAAACAACTTTTGTTTGAAACATTTTACACCATTTCCGATATTAACGAAATTATAAGCCAAAAACTTCAACAACCTAAAACGGAGTATTTCTATTTGGCTCCATCTAACTCATAAGTTAAGCGAGTTAGAAAAAAACATTTCAAATAAGGGATATTCCATTCTTAATGGCAAACAACTTTTGTTTGAAACAATTTACCCTATTTCCAATATTAACGGAATTATAACTCACACACTGGATCAACCCAAAATAGAGTATTTCTATTTGGCTCCATCTAACTCCAAACTTAAGCGAGTTAGAAAAAAGTGTTTCAAATAAGAGTTATTCCATTCTTAATCGCGTACAACTTTTATTTGAAACATTTTTCCCTATTTCCGATATTAACGGAATTATAACTCACACACTCGATCAACCCAAAACAGAGTATTTCTATTTGGCTCCATTTAACTCAAAAGTTAAACGAGTTAGAATAAAATGTTTCAAACAAGAGTTATTCCATTCCTAATGACAAACAACTTTTGTTTGAAAGATTTTACGCTATTTCCCATATTAGCGGAATTATAAGGCAAATAAGAATTTGGCTCCATCTAGCTCCAAAGTTAAGCGAGTTAGAAAAAATGTTTCAAATAAGAGTTATTCCATTCTTTATGGCATACAACTTTTATTTGAAACATTTTTCCCTATTTCCGATATTAACGGAATTATAACTCACACACTGGATCAACCCACAGTAGAGTATTTCTATTTGGATCCATCTAACTCAAAAGCTAAGCGAGTTAGAAAAAAATGTTTCAAATAAGAGTTATTCCATTCTTAATAGTATACAACTTTTATTTGAAACATCTTTCCCTATTTCCGATATTAACGGAGTTATAACCCAAACACTTGAACAACTCAAAATGGAGTATTTCTATTTGGCTCCATCTAACTCATAAGTTAAGCGAGTTAGAAAAAAATGTTTCAAATAATAGACATTCCATTCTTAATGGCAAATAACTTTTGTTTGAAACATTTTACTCTATTTCCGATATTAACGGAATTATAACTCACACACTGGTTCAACCCAAAATAGAGAATTTCTATTTGGCTCCATCTAACTCAAAAGTTAAGCGAGTTAGAAAAAAATGTTTCAAATAAGAGCTATTCCTTGCTTAATGGCGTACAACTTTTATTTGAAACATTTTTCCCTATTTCCGATATTACCGGAATTATAAACCAAAAACTTGAACAACCTAAAACGGAGTATTTTTATTTGGCTCCATCTAACTCAAAAGTTAAACGAGTTAGAATAAAATGTTTCAAACAAGAGTTATTCCATTCCTAATGACAAACATCTTTTGTTTGAAAGATTTTACCCTATTTCCGATATTAACGGAATTATAGCTCACACACCGGTTCAACCCAAAATAGAGTATTTCTATTTGGCTCCATCTAACTCCAAAGTTAAGCGAGTTAGAAAAAAATATTTCAAATAAGAGTTATTCCATTCTTAATGGCGTACAACTTTTATATGAAACATTTTTCCCTATTTCCGATATTAACGGAGTTATAACCCAAACACTGTAACAACCTAAAACGGAGTATTTCTATTTGGCTCCATCTAACTCATAAGTTAAGCGAGTTAGAAAAAGATGTCTCAAACAATAAATATTCCATTCTTAATGACAAACAACTTTTGTTTGAAACATTTTACACCATTTCCGATATTAACGAAATTATAAGCCAAAAACTTCAACAACCTAAAACGGAGTATTTCTATTTGGCTCCATCTAACTCATAAGTTAAGCGAGTTAGAAAAGAACATTTCAAATAAGGGATATTCCATTCTTAATGACAAACAACTTTTGTTTGAAACATTTTACCCTATTTCCAATATTAACGGAATTATAACTCACACACTGGATCAACCCAAAATAGAGTATTTCTATTTGGCTCCATCTAACTCCAAACTTAAGCGAGTTAGAAAAAAGTGTTTCAAATAAGAGTTATTCCATTCTTAATCGCGTACAACTTTTATTTGAAACATTTTTCCCTATTTCCGATATTAACGGAATTATAACTCACACACTCGATCAACCCAAAACAGAGTATTTCTATTTGGCTCCATTTAACTCCAAAGTTAAGCGAGTTAGAAAAAAATATTTCAAACAAGAGTTATTCCATTCTTAATGACAAACAACTTTTGTTTGAAAGATTTTACACTATTTCCCACATTAGCGGAATTATAAGCCAAATAAGAATTTGGCTCCATCTAGCTCCAAAGTTAAGCGAGTTAGAAAAAATGTTTCAAATAAGAGTTATTCCATTCTTTATGGCATACAACTTTTATTTGAAACATTCTTCCCTATTTCCGATATTAACGGAATTATAACTCACACACTGGATCAACCCACAGTAGGGTATTTCTATTTGGATCCATCTAACTCAAAAGCTAAGCGAGTTAGAAAAAAATGTTTCAAATAAGAGTTATTCCATTCTTAATAGTGTACAACTTTTATTTGAAACATCTTTCCCTATTTCCGATATTAACGGAGTTATAACCCAAACACTTGAACAACTCAAAATGGAGTATTTCTATTTGGCTCCATCTAACTCATAAGTTAAGCGAGTTAGAAAAAAATGTTTCAAATAATAGACATTCCATTCTTACTGGCAAATAACTTTTGTTTGAAACATTTTACTCTATTTCCGATATTAACGGAATTATAACTCACACACTGGTTCAACCCAAAATAGAGAATTTCTATTTGGCTCCATCTAACTCAAAAGTTAAGCGAGTTAGAAAAAAATGTTTCAAATAAGAGCTATTCCTTGCTTAATGGCGTACAACTTTTATTTGAAACATTTTTCCCTATTTCCGATATTACCGGAATTATAAACCAAAAACTTGAACAACCTAAAACGGAGTATTTCTATTTGGCTCCATCTAACTCAAAAGTTAAACGAGTTAGAATAAAATGTTTCAAACAAGAGTTATTCCATTCCTAATGACAAACAACTTTTGTTTGAAAGATTTTACCCTATTTCCGATATTAACGGAATTACAGCTCACACACCGGTTCAACCCAAAATAGAGTATTTCTATTTGGCTCCATCTAACTCCAAAGTTAAGCGAGTTAGAAAAAAATATTTCAAATAAGAGTTATTCCATTCTTAATGGCGTACAACTTTTATTTGAAACATTTTTCCCAATTTCCGATATTAACGGAGTTATAACCCAAACACTGGAACAACCTAAAACGGAGTATTTCTATTTGGCTCCATCTAACTCATAAGTTAAGCGAGTTAGAAAAAGATGTTTCACACAATAAATATTCCATTCTTAATGACAAACAACTTTTGTTTGAAACATTTTACACCATTTCCGATATTAACGAAATTATAAGCCAAAAACTTCAACAACCTAAAACGGAGTATTTCTATTTGGCTCCATCTAACTCATAAGTTAAGCGAGTTAGAAAAAAACATTTCAAATAAGGGATATTCCATTCTTAATGACAAACAACTTTTGTTTGAAACATTTTACCCTATTTCCAATATTAACGGAATTATAACTCACACACTGGATCAACCCAAAATAGAGTATTTCTATTTGGCTCCATCTAACTCCAAACTTAAGCGAGTTAGAAAAAAGTGTTTCAAATAAGAGTTATTCCATTCTTAATCGCGTACAACTTTTATTTGAAACATTTTTCCCTATTTCCGATATTAACGGAATTATAACTCACACACTCGATCAACCCAAAACAGAGTATTTCTATTTGGCTCCATTTAACTCAAAAGTTAAACGAGTTAGAATAAAATGTTTCAAACAAGAGTTATTCCATTCCTAATGACAAACAACTTTTGTTTGAAAGATTTTACGCTATTTCCCATATTAGCGGAATTATAAGCCAAATAAGAATTTGGCTCCATCTAGCTCCAAAGTTAAGCGAGTTAGAAGAAATGTTTCAAATAAGAGTTATTCCATTCTTTATGGCATACAACTTTTATTTGAAACATTTTTCCCTATTTCCGATATTAACGGAATTATAACTCACACACTGGATCAACCCACAGTAGAGTATTTCTATTTGGATCCATCTAACTCAAAAGCTAAGCGAGTTAGAAAAAAATGTTTCAAATAAGAGTTATTCCATTCTTAATAGTATACAACTTTTATTTGAAACATCTTTCCCTATTTCCGATATTAACGGAGTTATAACCCAAACACTTGAACAACTCAAAATGGAGTATTTCTACGAGCCAAATGGAGCCAAAGCTCCATCTAACTCATAAGTTAAGCGAGTTAGAAAAAAATGTTTCAAATAATAGACATTCCATTCTTAATGGCAAATAACTTTTGTTTGAAACATTTTACTCTATTTCCGATATTAACGGAATTATAACTCACACACTGGTTCAACCCAAAATAGAGAATTTCTATTTGGCTCCATCTAACTCAAAAGTTAAGCGAGTTAGAAATAATGTTTCAAATAAGAGCTATTCCTTGCTTAATGGCGTACAACTTTTATTTGAAACATTTTTCCCTATTTCCGATATTACCGGAATTATAAACCAAAAACTTGAACAACCTAAAACGGAGTATTTCTATTTGGCTCCATCTAACTCAAAAGTTAAACGAGTTAGAATAAAATGTTTCAAACAAGAGTTATTCCATTCCTAATGACAAACAACTTTTGTTTGAAAGATTTTACCCTATTTCCGATATTAACCGAATTATAGCTCACACACCGGTTCAACCCAAAATAGAGTATTTCTATTTGGCTCCATCTAACTCCAAAGTTAAGCGAGTTAGAAAAAAATATTTCAAATAAGAGTTATTCCATTCTTAATGGCGTACAACTTTTATTTGAAACATTTTTCCCTATTTCCGATATTAACGGAGTTATAACCCAAACACTGGAACAACCTAAAACGGAGTATTTCTATTTGGCTCCATCTAACTCATAAGTTAAGCGAGTTAGAAAAAGATGTTTCAAACAATAAATATTCCATTCTTAATGACAAACAACTTTTGTTTGAAACATTTTACACCATTTCCGATATTAACGAAATTATAAGCCAAAAACTTCAACAACCTAAAACGGAGTATTTCTATTTGGCTCCATCTAACTCATAAGTTAAGCGAGTTAGAAAAAAACATTTCAAATAAGGGATATTCCATTCTTAATGACAAACAACTTTTGTTTGAAACATTTTACCCTATTTCCAATATTAACGGAATTATAACTCACACACTGGATCAACCCAAAATAGAGTATTTCTATTTGGCTCCATCTAACTCCAAACTTAAGCGAGTTAGAAAAAAGTGTTTCAAATAAGAGTTATTCCATTCTTAATCGCGTACAACTTTTATTTGAAACATTTTTCCCTATTTCCGACATTAACGGAATTATAACTCACACACTCGATCAACCCAAAACAGAGTATTTCTATTTGGCTCCATTTAACTCAAAAGTTAAACGAGTTAGAATAAAATGTTTCAAACAAGAGTTATTCCATTCCTAATGACAAACAACTTTTGTTTGAAAGATTTTACGCTATTTCCCATATTAGCGGAATTATAAGCCAAATAAGAATTTGGCTCCATCTAGCTCCAAAGTTAAGCGAGTTAGAAAAAATGTTTCAAATAAGAGTTATTCCATTCTTTATGGCATACAACTTTTATTTGAAACATTTTTCCCTATTTCCGATATTAACGGAATTATAACTCACACACTGGATCAACCCACAGTAGAGTATTTCTATTTGGATCCATCTAACTCAAAAGCTAAGCGAGTTAGAAAAAAATGTTTCAAATAAGAGTTATTCCATTCTTAATAGTGTACAACTTTTATTTGAAACATCTTTCCCTATTTCCGATATTAACGGAGTTATAACCCAAACACTTGAACAACTCAAAATGGAGTATTTCTATTTGGCTCCATCTAACTCATAAGTTAAGCGAGTTAGAAAAAAATGTTTCAAATAATAGACATTCCATTCTTAATGGCAAATAACTTTTGTTTGAAACATTTTACTCTATTTCCGATATTAACGGAATTATAACTCACACACTGGTTCAACCCAAAATAGAGAATTTCTATTTGGCTCCATCTAACTCAAAAGTTAAGCGAGTTAGAAAAAAATGTTTCAAATAAGAGCTATTCCTTGCTTAATGGCGTACAACTTTTATTTGAAACATTTTTCCCTATTTCCGATATTACCGGAATTATAAACCAGAAACTTGAACAACCTAAAACGGAGTATTTCTATTTGGCTCCATCTAACTCAAAAGTTAAACGAGTTAGAATAAAATGTTTCAAACAAGAGTTATTCCATTCCTAATGACAAACAACTTTTGTTTGAAAGATTTCACCCTATTTCCGATATTAACCGAATTATAGCTCACACACCGGTTCAACCCAAAATAGAGTATTTCTATTTGGCTCCATCTAACTCCAAAGTTAAGCGAGTTAGAAAAAAATATTTCAAATAAGAGTTATTCCATTCTTAATGGCGTACAACTTTTATTTGAAACATTTTTCCCTATTTCCGATATTAACGGAGTTATAACCCAAACACTGGAACAACCTAAAACGGAGTATTTCTATTTGGCTCCATCTAACTCATAAGTTAAGCGAGTTAGAAAAAGATGTTTCAAACAATAAATATTCCATTCTTAATGACAAACAACTTTTGTTTGAAACATTTTACACCATTTCCGATATTAACGAAATTATAAGCCAAAAACTTCAACAACCTAAAACGGAGTATTTCTATTTGGCTCCATCTAACTCATAAGTTAAGCGAGTTAGAAAAAAATATTTCAAATAAGAGTTATTCCATTCTTAATGGCGTACAACTTTTATTTGAAACATTTTTCCCTATTTCCGACATTAACGGAATTATAACTCACACACTCGATCAACCCAAAACAGAGTATTTCTATTTGGCTCCATTTAACTCAAAAGTTAAACGAGTTAGAATAAAATGTTTCAAACAAGAGTTATTCCATTCCTAATGACAAACAACTTTTGTTTGAAAGATTTTACGCTATTTCCCATATTAGCGGAATTATAAGCCAAATAAGAATTTGGCTCCATCTAGCTCCAAAGTTAAGCGAGTTAGAAAAAATGTTTCAAATAAGAGTTATTCCATTCTTTATGGCATACAACTTTTATTTGAAACATTTTTCCCTATTTCCGATATTAACGGAATTATAACTCACACACTGGATCAACCCACAGTAGAGTATTTCTATTTGGATCCATCTAACTCAAAAGCTAAGCGAGTTAGAAAAAAATGTTTCAAATAAGAGTTATTCCATTCTTAATAGTGTACAACTTTTATTTGAAACATCTTTCCCTATTTCCGATATTAACGGAGTTATAACCCAAACACTTGAACAACTCAAAATGGAGTATTTCTATTTGGCTCCATCTAACTCATAAGTTAAGCGAGTTAGAAAAAAATGTTTCAAATAATAGACATTCCATTCTTAATGGCAAATAACTTTTGTTTGAAACATTTTACTCTATTTCCGATATTAACGGAATTATAACTCACACACTGGTTCAACCCAAAATAGAGAATTTCTATTTGGCTCCATCTAACTCAAAAGTTAAGCGAGTTAGAAAAAAATGTTTCAAATAAGAGCCATTCCTTGCTTAATGGCGTACAACTTTTATTTGAAACATTTTTCCCTATTTCAGATATTACCGGAATTATAAACCAGAAACTTGAACAACCTAAAACGGAGTATTTCTATTTGGCTCCATCTAACTCAAAAGTTAAACGAGTTAGAATAAAATGTTTCAAACAAGAGTTATTCCATTCCTAATGACAAACAACTTTTGTTTGAAAGATTTCACCCTATTTCCGATATTAACCGAATTATAGCTCACACACCGGTTCAACCGAAAATAGAGTATTTCTATTTGGCTCCATCTAACTCCAAAGTTAAGCGAGTTAGAAAAAAATATTTCAAATAAGAGTTATTCCATTCTTAATGGCGTACAACTTTTATTTGAAACATTTTTCCCTATTTCCGATATTAACGGAGTTATAACCCAAACACTGGAACAACCTAAAACGGAGTATTTCTATTTGGCTCCATCTAACTCATAAGTTAAGCGAGTTAGAAAAAGATGTTTCAAATAAGAGCTATTCCTTGCTTAATGGCGTACAACTTTTATTTGAAACATTTTTCCCTATTTCCGATATTACCGGAATTATAAACCAAAAACTTGAACAACCTAAAACGGAGTATTTCTATTTGGCTCCATCTAACTCAAAAGTTAAACGAGTTAGAATAAAATGTTTCAAACAAGAGTTATTCCATTCCTAATGACAAACAACTTTTGTTTGAAAGATTTTACCCTATTTCCGATATTAACCGAATTATAGCTCACACACCGGTTCAACCCAAAATAGAGTATTTCTATTTGGCTCCATCTAACTCCAAAGTTAAGCGAGTTAGAAAAAAATATTTCAAATAAGAGTTATTCCATTCTTAATGGCGTACAACTTTTATTTGAAACATTTTTCCCTATTTCCGATATTAACGGAGTTATAACCCAAACACTGGAACAACCTAAAACGGAGTATTTCTATTTGGCTCCATCTAACTCATAAGTTAAGCGAGTTAGAAAAAGATGTTTCAAACAATAAATATTCCATTCTTAATGACAAACAACTTTTGTTTGAAACATTTTACACCATTTCCGATATTAACGAAATTATAAGCCAAAAACTTCAACAACCTAAAACGGAGTATTTCTATTTGGCTCCATCTAACTCATAAGTTAAGCGAGTTAGAAAAAAACATTTCAAATAAGGGATATTCCATTCTTAATGACAAACAACTTTTGTTTGAAACATTTTACCCTATTTCCAATATTAACGGAATTATAACTCACACACTGGATCAACCCAAAATAGAGTATTTCTATTTGGCTCCATCTAACTCCAAACTTAAGCGAGTTAGAAAAAAGTGTTTCAAATAAGAGTTATTCCATTCTTAATCGCGTACAACTTTTATTTGAAACATTTTTCCCTATTTCCGACATTAACGGAATTATAACTCACACACTCGATCAACCCAAAACAGAGTATTTCTATTTGGCTCCATTTAACTCAAAAGTTAAACGAGTTAGAATAAAATGTTTCAAACAAGAGTTATTCCATTCCTAATGACAAACAACTTTTGTTTGAAAGATTTTACGCTATTTCCCATATTAGCGGAATTATAAGCCAAATAAGAATTTGGCTCCATCTAGCTCCAAAGTTAAGCGAGTTAGAAAAAATGTTTCAAATAAGAGTTATTCCATTCTTTATGGCATACAACTTTTATTTGAAACATTTTTCCCTATTTCCGATATTAACGGAGTTATAACCCAAACACTGGAACAACCTAAAACGGAGTATTTCTATTTGGCTCCATCTAACTCATAAGTTAAGCGAGTTAGAAAAAGATGTTTCAAACAATAAATATTCCATTCTTAATGACAAACAACTTTTGTTTGAAACATTTTACACCATTTCCGATATTAACGAAATTATAAGCCAAAAACTTCAACAACCTAAAACGGAGTATTTCTATTTGGCTCCATCTAACTCATAAGTTAAGCGAGTTAGAAAAAAACATTTCAAATAAGGGATATTCCATTCTTAATGACAAACAACTTTTGTTTGAAACATTTTACCCTATTTCCAATATTAACGGAATTATAACTCACACACTGGATCAACCCAAAATAGAGTATTTCTATTTGGCTCCATCTAACTCCAAACTTAAGCGAGTTAGAAAAAAATGTTTCAAATAAGAGTTATTCCATTCTTAATCGCGTACAACTTTTATTTGAAACATTTTCCCTATTTCCGATATTAACGGAATTATAACTCACACACTCGATCAACCCAAAACAGAGTATTTCTATTTGGCTCCATTTAACTCCAAGGTTAAGCGAGTTAGAAAAAAATATTTCAAACAAGAGTTATTCCATTCTTAATGACAAACAACTTGTGTTTGAAAGATTTTACGCTATTTCCCATATTAGCGGAACTATAAGCCAAATAAGAATTTGGCTCCATCTAGCTCCAAAGTTAAGCGAGTTAGAAAAAATGTTTCAAATAAGAGTTATTCCATTCTTTATGGCATACAACTTTTATTTGAAACATTTTTCCCTATTTCCGATATTAACGGAATTATAACTCACACACTGGATCAACCCACAGTAGAGTATTTCTATTTGGATCCATCTAACTCAAAAGCTAAGCGAGTTAGAAAAAAATGTTTCAAATAAGAGTTATTCCATTCTTAATCGCGTACAACTTTTATTTGAAACATTTTTCCCTATTTCCGATATTAACGGAATTATAACTCACACACTCGATCAACCCAAAACAGAGTATCTCTATTTGGCTCCATTTAACTCCAAAGTTAAGCGAGTTAGAAAAAAATATTTCAAACAAGAGTTATTCCATTCTTAATGACAAACAACTTTTGTTTGAAAGATTTTACACTATTTCCCATATTAGCGGAATTATAAGCCAAATAAGAATTTGGCTCCATCTAGCTCCAAAGTTAAGCGAGTTAGAAAAAATGTTTCAAATAAGAGTTATTCCATTCTTTATGGCATACAACTTTTATTTGAAACATTTTTCCCTATTTCCGATATTAACGGAATTATAACTCACACACTGGATCAACCCAAAATAGAGAATTTCTATTTGGCTCCATCTAACTCAAAAGTTAAGCGAGTTAGAAAAAAATGTTTCAAATAAGAGCTATTCCTTGCTTAATGGCGTACAACTTTTATTTGAAACATTTTTCCCTATTTCCGATATTACCGGAATTATAAACCAGAAACTTGAACAACCTAAAACGGAGTATTTCTATTTGGCTCCATCTAACTCAAAAGTTAAACGAGTTAGAATAAAATGTTTCAAACAAGAGTTATTCCATTCCTAATGACAAACAACTTTTGTTTGAAAGATTTCACCCTATTTCCGATATTAACCGAATTATAGCTCACACACCGGTTCAACCCAAAATAGAGTATTTCTATTTGGCTCCATCTAACTCCAAAGTTAAGCGAGTTAGAAAAAAATATTTCAAATAAGAGTTATTCCATTCTTAATGGCGTACAACTTTTATTTGAAACATTTTTCCCTATTTCCGATATTAACGGAGTTATAACCCAAACACTGGAACAACCTAAAACGGAGTATTTCTATTTGGCTCCATCTAACTCATAAGTTAAGCGAGTTAGAAAAAAATGTTTCAAACAATAAATATTCCATTCTTAATGACAAACAACTTTTGTTTGAAACATTTTACACCATTTCCGATATTAACGAAATTATAAGCCAAAAACTTCAACAACCTAAAACGGAGTATTTCTATTTGGCTCCATCTAACTCATAAGTTAAGCGAGTTGGAAAAAAATATTTCAAATAAGAGTTATTCCATTCTTAATGGCGTACAACTTTTATTTGAAACATTTTTCCCTATTTCCGACATTAACGGAATTATAACTCACACACTCGATCAACCCAAAACAGAGTATTTCTATTTGGCTCCATTTAACTCAAAAGTTAAACGAGTTAGAATAAAATGTTTCAAACAAGAGTTATTCCATTCCTAATGACAAACAACTTTTGTTTGAAAGATTTTACGCTATTTCCCATATTAGCGGAATTATAAGCCAAATAAGAATTTGGCTCCATCTAGCTCCAAAGTTAAGCGAGTTAGAAAAAATGTTTCAAATAAGAGTTATTCCATTCTTTATGGCATACAACTTTTATTTGAAACATTTTTCCCTATTTCCGATATTAACGGAATTATAACTCACACACTGGATCAACCCACAGTAGAGTATTTCTATTTGGATCCATCTAACTCAAAAGCTAAGCGAGTTAGAAAAAAATGTTTCAAATAAGAGTTATTCCATTCCTAATAGTGTACAACTTTTATTTGAAACATCTTTCCCTATTTCCGATATTAACGGAGTTATAACCCAAACACTTGAACAACTCAAAATGGAGTATTTCTATTTGGCTCCATCTAACTCATAAGTTAAGCGAGTTAGAAAAAAATGTTTCAAATAATAGACATTCCATTCTTAATGGCAAATAACTTTTGTTTGAAACATTTTAGTCTATTTCCGATATTAACGGAATTATAACTCACACACTGGTTCAACCCAAAATAGAGAATTTCTATTTGGCTCCATCTAACTCAAAAGTTAAGCGAGTTAGAAAAAAATGTTTCAAATAAGAGCTATTCCTTGCTTAATGGCGTACAACTTTTATTTGAAACATTTTTCCCTATTTCCGATATTACCGGAATTATAAACCAGAAACTTGAACAACCTAAAACGGAGTATTTCTATTTGGCTCCATCTAACTCAAAAGTTAAACGAGTTAGAATAAAATGTTTCAAACAAGAGTTATTCCATTCCTAATGACAAACAACTTTTGTTTGAAAGATTTTACCCTATTTCCGATATTAACCGAATTATAGCTCACACACCGGTTCAACCCAAAATAGAGTATTTCTATTTGGCTCCATCTAACTCCAAAGTTAAGCGAGTTAGAAAAAAATATTTCAAATAAGAGTTATTCCATTCTTAATGGCGTACAACTTTTATTTGAAACATTTTTCCCTATTTCCGATATTAACGGAGTTATAACCCAAACACTGGAACAACCTAAAACGGAGTATTTCTATTTGGCTCCATCTAACTCATAAGTTAAGCGAGTTAGAAAAAGATGTTTCAAACAATAAATATTCCATTCTTAATGACAAACAACTTTTGTTTGAAACATTTTACACCATTTCCGATATTAACGAAATTATAAGCCAAAAACTTCAACAACCTAAAACGGAGTATTTCTATTTGGCTCCATCTAACTCATAAGTTAAGCGAGTTAGAAAAAAACATTTCAAATAAGGGATATTCCATTCTTAATGACAAACAACTTTTGTTTGAAACATTTTACCCTATTTCCAATATTAACGGAATTATAACTCACACACTGGATCAACCCAAAATAGAGTATTTCTATTTGGCTCCATCTAACTCCAAACTTAAGCGAGTTAGAAAAAAATGTTTCAAATAAGAGTTATTCCATTCTTAATCGCGTACAACTTTTATTTGAAACATTTTCCCTATTTCCGATATTAACGGAATTATAACTCACACACTCGATCAACCCAAAACAGAGTATTTCTATTTGGCTCCATTTAACTCCAAGGTTAAGCGAGTTAGAAAAAAATATTTCAAACAAGAGTTATTCCATTCTTAATGACAAACAACTTGTGTTTGAAAGATTTTACGCTATTTCCCATATTAGCGGAATTATAAGCCAAATAAGAATTTGGCTCCATCTAGCTCCAAAGTTAAGCGAGTTAGACAAAATGTTTCAAATAAGAGTTATTCCATTCTTTATGGCATACAACTTTTATTTGAAACATTTTTCCCTATTTCCGATATTAACGGAATTATAACTCACACACTGGATCAACCCACAGTAGAGTATTTCTATTTGGATCCATCTAACTCAAAAGCTAAGCGAGTTAGAAAAAAATGTTTCAAATAAGAGTTATTCCATTCTTAATCGCGTACAACTTTTATTTGAAACATTTTTCCCTATTTCCGATATTAACGGAATTATAACTCACACACTCGATCAACCCAAAACAGAGTATCTCTATTTGGCTCCATTTAACTCCAAAGTTAAGCGAGTTAGAAAAAAATATTTCAAACAAGAGTTATTCCATTCTTAATGACAAACAACTTTTGTTTGAAAGATTTTACACTATTTCCCATATTAGCGGAATTATAAGCCAAATAAGAATTTGGCTCCATCTAGCTCCAAAGTTAAGCGAGTTAGAAAAAATGTTTCAAATAAGAGTTATTCCATTCTTTATGGCATACAACTTTTATTTGAAACATTTTTCCCTATTTCCGATATTAACGGAATTATAACTCACACACTGGATCAACCCACAGTAGAGTATTTCTATTTGGATCCATCTAACTCAAAAGCTAAGCGAGTTAGAAAAAAATGTTTCAAATAAGAGTTATTCCATTCCTAATAGTGTACAACTTTTATTTGAAACATCTTTCCCTATTTCCGATATTAACGGAGTTATAACCCAAACACTTGAACAACTCAAAATGGAGTATTTCTATTTGGCTCCATCTAACTCATAAGTTAAGCGAGTTAGAAAAAAATGTTTCAAATAATAGACATTCCATTCTTAATGGCAAATAACTTTTGTTTGAAACATTTTACTCTATTTCCGATATTAACGGAATTATAACTCACACACTGGTTCAACCCAAAATAGAGAATTTCTATTTGGCTCCATCTAACTCAAAAGTTAAGCGAGTTAGAAAAAAATGTTTCAAATAAGAGCTATTCCTTGCTTAATGGCGTACAACTTTTATTTGAAACATAAATTCAGATATTTAAGAAGTAGTTTGCTGGACGAGCCATTAAGTCTTCTAGCAGCACTAGAAACAACCAACGAAAATTATTCAATAGCATGGAACATGTTAAAAGATAGATATGAAAACGAAAGATTGATTATTCATAATCATCTTAAGGCTTTATTTGAGTTACCCAATGTAAACAAAGAAAATCATAGCAGTTTAAGACAAACCATTGATAAATTTAATATGCATGTCATGGCACTGAAAGTTTTAGGCGAACCAATAAACACGTGGGACACCATTTTAATCCATATTTTAACAGATAAATTGGATTCAAAAACTAAAGGTCATTGGGAATCAGAAATTGGTGACGTCTACAAAGATAAAAGACCAAAATTGGAAGAACTTATACAATTCATAGGAAATCGTTGTCAAATCCTGGAAATAACGGAAAGGGTGACAAAGCCTATCGAAAAACAGGGTTCACTGAAAAGAAATACATCTTATGCTATAGTAGAAACCAAATGTGGTATTTGTGAAGAAGAACATCCAATATTTAGATGTAAAAAGTTTTTGGATATGTCATCAACTGCAAGGTATAAAAAGGTAAAACAATTGCAACTTTGCATCAACTGTCTTAAAAGTGGACATTTTGCTAATAAATGCTACTCAAAGAACACGTGTTCAAAATGTTCGAAAAAACACAACAGTTTGTTACATGTTACCATTGAAACGTCATCCGACCAAGGAAATTCCGTAACCTGTACAGCAAGTAACAAATTTACTCAAGTGTTGTTAGCAACGGTCATGGTTTACGTTGAAGATAATAAAGGTAATCTTCATAAGTGTAGAGCTTTGCTAGATAGCGGTTCTCAGAGCAATTTTATTACGTATCGCTTATGTCAAAAATTAAGATTGCCAAAAAATAACATTAATTATTCTATCAGTGGCGTAGGACAGTCAATGTCAACAATTAAATTTAAAACTGATTTAATATATCATTCGCGATTCAAAAGGTATATCCTTTGATACTGCATATAAGCATGCGCCATACGCTTTTTCACTTGCATCACAAAATCCGTAGATGTCAAAAGTTTCTTGAAAGGGATTTATGTTTCTAGATACACGCAGTTCATTTATAAAACACAATGAATTTAAAAAAGATGTCCAGGTGTTTTGTAATTCTTCTGGTATTTTTGTATCCCAATCTATTCTCAACTGCCATAGTTGCTGCATAAATATTTTTGCCTTTACAATTATTGGAGCCAGAAGTCCCAATGGATCATATATAGAGGCTATTTTTGATAAAATATGTCGTTTTGTCATTTTCGGATTTTCCGAATCATTCGTTTTAATTAAATATGTAATGTTATCTGATTTTGAGTCCCATAATAACCCTAATGTTTTAATTGGACCTTCATCCTTTATCACTAACAATTCTTGGTTGATTGCTTCCTTTTGAAGATGCGCCAATATTTCTGGGTTGTTAGTTCGCCACTTACGCAATTTAAAGCCTCCTGAAGATAATAAATTATCCAACTCCTGTTGCAATAATATGGCTTCTTGTATTGTATTGCCTCCCGTAAGCAAATCATCCATATAAAAGTCATTTAACAAAACTGGTTTAGCCTTTGGAAATTTATCACCATCGTCGTAAGCAAGTTGTTTCAAAGTTCTTAGAGCTAAATAAGGAGCGCATGCTGTGCCATAAGTGATTGTGTTTAGCTCGTAATATTTTAGTGGTTCCGTTTCTACTTCTCGCCAACATATCCTCTGGAACTTTCTATCTTCTTCCTGAATTAGTATTTGTCTGTATATCATTGCAATATCAGCAGTGAATACCCATGGATAAGTTCTAAATCGCACAATGATATCAAATAACTCATTTTGGATATTAGGGCCTATTAGTAGATTGTCATTTATTGATAACCCATTGCTACTCTTGAAAGAACCATCGAATACCACTCTTAACTTAGTTGTCAGACTTTCTTGTTTTATTACTGGATGATGAGGTAAATAGAAACTTTTCTTTTCATTTATATCGTCTTTCTTTATTTCTGTCATATGATTTAATTTTTCATATTCTTGCATGAATTGTACATATTGTTTTTTCAAATTTTCATTTTTGCTCAATTTAATTTCAATGTTATGAAATCTGTGTTCAGCGCCTTGTTTTGAATCTCCCAATGCGAAAGTTGTTCTTTTTGGTAAACCTACAATATATCTTCCGTCTTCGTTTCTTTTGCAGTTCTTTAAAAAATGTTCTTCACAACGCTTATCTTCATCACTTAAGCTTTTTTCCTTTGTGAATTGTTCTTCCATTATCCAAAAGCGTTCCAATTGTTTATCAATAGCCGTACAACTAATCAATCTGGTATTGTTTAAATTTAATCCACCCGTGAGGATATAACCTAGTTTAGTATCTTGTAATACAATTTGATCAGCCATGTGTCTGTCTGCTAACAATATTTGCCAGAATTCAACTGCTCCCAACAGCATATCTATTTGAGTTGTTTGATAAAAGTTAGGATCAGCTAATTCCAGGTGATTGGGTATTTTGATTAAATCTCTTTTGAATGAAATAATAGGTAATGGGTCCGTTATGCTTTCCAATATTAAACAATTTATCTGGGATGTATACCTTTTGAATCGCGAATGATATATTAAATCAGTTTTAAATTTAATTGTTGACATTGACTGTCCTACGCCACTGATAGAATAATTAATGTTGTTTTTTGGCAATCTTAATTTTTGACATAAGCGATACGTAATAAAATTGCTCTGAGAACCGCTATCTAGCAAAGCTCTACACTTATGAAGATTACCTTTATTATCTTCAACGTAAACCATGATCGTTGCTAACAACACTTGAGTAAATTTGTTACTTGCTGTACAGGTTACGGAATTTCCTTGGTCGGATGACGTTTCAATGGTAACATGTAACAAACTGTTATGTTTTTTCGAACATTTTGAACACGTATTCTTTGAGTAGCATTTATTAACAAAATGTCCACTTTTAAGACAGTTGATGCAAAGTTGTAATTGTTTTACCTTTTTATATCTTGCAGTTGATGACATATCCAAAAACTTTTTACATCTAAATATTGGATGTTCTTCTTCACAAATACCACATTTGGTTTCTACTATAGCATAAGATGTATTTCTTTTCAGTGAACCCTGTTTTTCGATAGGCTTTGTCACCTTTTCCGTTATTTCCAGGATTTGACAACGATTTCCTATGAATTGTATAAGTTCTTCCAATTTTGGTCTTTTATCTTTGTAGACGTCACCAATTTCTGATTCCCAATGACCTTTAGTTTTTGAATCCAATTTATCTGTTAAAATATGGATTAAAATGGTGTCCCACGTGTTTATTGGCTCGCCTAAAACTTTCAGTGCCAGGACATGCATATTAAATTTATCAATGGTTTGTCTTAAACTGCTATGATTTTCTTTGTTTACATTGGGTAACTCAAATAAAGCCTTAAGATGATTATGAATAATCAATCTTTCGTTTTCATATCTATCTTTTAACATGTTCCATGCTATTGAATAATTTTCGTTGGTTGTTTCTAGTGCTGCTAGAAGACTTAATGGCTCGTCCAGCAAACTACTTCTTAAATATCTGAATTTATCTGTTGATGTTAATTTTTCATTGTTATGAACAGCTGACAAAAATGAATCCTTGAAAGGTAACCAATCTGTATAATTTCCACTGAATTTTGGAAGAGTCAATGCTGGCAGCTGAATATTTTTTGTTACTACTGGATTGTTTTGATTTATGTTACCGCATAAAAGCTGCCGTGCTTTAGAGATAACCTTGTAAAAGCTATCCTCGAAATCCTTTCTCGATTCTTCAGCCTTTTCTAATTCAGCCACATCCTCCTCTTCTATCTGCTCTTGAATTTCTTCAAATTTATCCAGTAATTTTTCTGCTTTCTCTAAACGTACCTTTAATTCTGTTTGTTCTGTTATGTTACCGGCTTGATAAGTTTCAATAAATGTAGAAAACTTAGTCAGCGAACTTTTGATGTTACCTCTTTTACGCTTTAATTGTCTTAACTCCGTTTTCTTATTTTATGATGTCTTGTCTCGTGAGAAACGTCCAAAAACTACGACAGGTGTCAATACCAAAATGTCGCCCAATATCGCCTGATGCACCACGTTTTTCCTTGTTAACGTCGGTCGGCTTCTTGTTTGATTGCTTTTTCCTTGAAATTATCCGGCTCGAAGGACCAAAATATGTTTTGTAATTGATTTGCTGGTTTTTCCAAGAAAATACTTTGTAATGTTTAACAATTTATTACACACAAAAACAAATCGTTATTTACACTCTTTTTGTAACCATAGCATCTCTAACATCGAAACTATCCAGGCCGTCTTAGTAAAATATTTGTAAAACTATATATTCCATAACATCCGATATTAACGGAATTATAGCTCATACACCGGTTCAACCCAAAATAGAGTATTTCTATTTGGCTCCATCTAACTCCAAACTTAAGCGAGTTAGGAAAAAGTGTTTCAAATAAGAGTTATTCCATTCTTAATCGCGTACAACTTTTATTTGAAACATTTTTCCCTATTTCCGATATTAACGGAATTATAACTCACACACTCGATCAACCCAAAACAGAGTATTTCTATTTGGCTCCATTTAACTCCAAAGTTAAGCGAGTTAGAAAAAAATATTTCAAACAAGAGTTATTCCATTCTTAATGACAAACAACTTTTGTTTGAAAGATTTTACACTATTTCCCACATTAGCGGAATTATAAGCCAAATAAGAATTTGGCTCCATCTAGCTCCAAAGTTAAGCGAGTTAGAAAAAATGTTTCAAATAAGAGTTATTCCATTCTTTATGGCATACAACTTTTATTTGAAACATTTTTCCCTATTTCCGATATTAACGGAATTATAACTCACACACTGGATCAACCCAAAATAGAGAATTTCTATTTGGCTCCATCTAACTCAAAAGTTAAGCGAGTTAGAAAAAAATGTTTCAAATAAGAGCTATTCCTTGCTTAATGGCGTACAACTTTTATTTGAAACATTTTTCCCTATTTCCGATATTACCGGAATTATAAACCAGAAACTTGAACAACCTAAAACGGAGTATTTCTATTTGGCTCCATCTAACTCAAAAGTTAAACGAGTTAGAATAAAATGTTTCAAACAAGAGTTATTCCATTCCTAATGACAAACAACTTTTGTTTGAAAGATTTCACCCTATTTCCGATATTAACCGAATTATAGCTCACACACCGGTTCAACCCAAAATAGAGTATTTCTATTTGGCTCCATCTAACTCCAAAGTTAAGCGAGTTAGAAAAAAATGTTTCAAATAAGAGTTATTCCATTCTTAATGGCGTACAACTTTTATTTGAAACATTTTTCCCTATTTCCGATATTAACGGAGTTATAACCCAAACACTGGAACAACCTAAAACGGAGTATTTCTATTTGGCTCCATCTAACTCATAAGTTAAGCGAGTTAGAAAAAAATGTTTCAAACAATAAATATTCCATTCTTAATGACAAACAACTTTTGTTTGAAACATTTTACACCATTTCCGATATTAACGAAATTATAAGCCAAAAACTTCAACAACCTAAAACGGAGTATTTCTATTTGGCTCCATCTAACTCATAAGTTAAGCGAGTTGGAAAAAAATATTTCAAATAAGAGTTATTCCATTCTTAATGGCGTACAACTTTTATTTGAAACATTTTTCCCTATTTCCGACATTAACGGAATTATAACTCACACACTCGATCAACCCAAAACAGAGTATTTCTATTTGGCTCCATTTAACTCAAAAGTTAAACGAGTTAGAATAAAATGTTTCAAACAAGAGTTATTCCATTCCTAATGACAAACAACTTTTGTTTGAAAGATTTTACGCTATTTCCCATATTAGCGGAATTATAAGCCAAATAAGAATTTGGCTCCATCTAGCTCCAAAGTTAAGCGAGTTAGAAAAAATGTTTCAAATAAGAGTTATTCCATTCTTTATGGCATACAACTTTTATTTGAAACATTTTTCCCTATTTCCGATATTAACGGAATTATAACTCACACACTGGATCAACCCACAGTAGAGTATTTCTATTTGGATCCATCTAACTCAAAAGCTAAGCGAGTTAGAAAAAAATGTTTCAAATAAGAGTTATTCCATTCCTAATAGTGTACAACTTTTATTTGAAACATCTTTCCCTATTTCCGATATTAACGGAGTTATAACCCAAACACTTGAACAACTCAAAATGGAGTATTTCTATTTGGCTCCATCTAACTCATAAGTTAAGCGAGTTAGAAAAAAATGTTTCAAATAATAGACATTCCATTCTTAATGGCAAATAACTTTTGTTTGAAACATTTTAGTCTATTTCCGATATTAACGGATTTATAACTCACACACTGGTTCAACCCAAAATAGAGAATTTCTATTTGGCTCCATCTAACTCAAAAGTTAAGCGAGTTAGAAAAAAATGTTTCAAATAAGAGCTATTCCTTGCTTAATGGCGTACAACTTTTATTTGAAACATTTTTCCCTATTTCCGATATTACCGGAATTATAAACCAGAAACTTGAACAACCTAAAACGGAGTATTTCTATTTGGCTCCATCTAACTCAAAAGTTAAACGAGTTAGAATAAAATGTTTCAAACAAGAGTTATTCCATTCCTAATGACAAACAACTTTTGTTTGAAAGATTTTACCCTATTTCCGATATTAACCGAATTATAGCTCACAAACCGGTTCAACCCAAAATAGAGTATTTCTATTTGGCTCCATCTAACTCCAAAGTTAAGCGAGTTAGAAAAAAATATTTCAAATAAGAGTTATTCCATTCTTAATGGCGTACAACTTTTATTTGAAACATTTTTCCCTATTTCCGATATTAACGGAGTTATAACCCAAACACTGGAACAACCTAAAACGGAGTATTTCTATTTGGCTCCATCTAACTCATAAGTTAAGCGAGTTAGAAAAAGATGTTTCAAACAATAAATATTCCATTCTTAATGACAAACAACTTTTGTTTGAAACATTTTACACCATTTCCGATATTAACGAAATTATAAGCCAAAAACTTCAACAACCTAAAACGGAGTATTTCTATTTGGCTCCATCTAACTCATAAGTTAAGCGAGTTAGAAAAAAACATTTCAAATAAGGGATATTCCATTCTTAATGACAAACAACTTTTGTTTGAAACATTTTACCCTATTTCCAATATTAACGGAATTATAACTCACACACTGGATCAACCCAAAATAGAGTATTTCTATTTGGCTCCATCTAACTCCAAACTTAAGCGAGTTAGAAAAAAATGTTTCAAATAAGAGTTATTCCATTCTTAATCGCGTACAACTTTTATTTGAAACATTTTCCCTATTTCCGATATTAACGGAATTATAACTCACACACTCGATCAACCCAAAACAGAGTATTTCTATTTGGCTCCATTCAACTCCAAGGTTAAGCGAGTTAGAAAAAAATATTTCAAACAAGAGTTATTCCATTCTTAATGACAAACAACTTGTGTTTGAAAGATTTTACGCTATTTCCCATATTAGCGGAATTATAAGCCAAATAAGAATTTGGCTCCATCTAGCTCCAAAGTTAAGCGAGTTAGACAAAATGTTTCAAATAAGAGTTATTCCATTCTTTATGGCATACAACTTTTATTTGAAACATTTTTCCCTATTTCCGATATTAACGGAATTATAACTCACACACTGGATCAACCCACAGTAGAGTATTTCTATTTGGATCCATCTAACTCAAAAGCTAAGCGAGTTAGAAAAAAATGTTTCAAATAAGAGTTATTCCATTCTTAATCGCGTACAACTTTTATTTGAAACATTTTTCCCTATTTCCGATATTAACGGAATTATAACTCACACACTCGATCAACCCAAAACAGAGTATCTCTATTTGGCTCCATTTAACTCCAAAGTTAAGCGAGTTAGAAAAAAATATTTCAAACAAGAGTTATTCCATTCTTAATGACAAACAACTTTTGTTTGAAAGATTTTACACTATTTCCCATATTAGCGGAATTATAAGCCAAATAAGAATTTGGCTCCATCTAGCTCCAAAGTTAAGCGAGTTAGAAAAAATGTTTCAAATAAGAGTTATTCCATTCTTTATGGCATACAACTTTTATTTGAAACATTTTTCCCTATTTCCGATATTAACGGAATTATAACTCACACACTGGATCAACCCACAGTAGAGTATTTCTATTTGGATCCATCTAACTCAAAAGCTAAGCGAGTTAGAAAAAAATGTTTCAAATAAGAGTTATTCCATTCCTAATAGTGTACAACTTTTATTTGAAACATCTTTCCCTATTTCCGATATTAACGGAGTTATAACCCAAACACTTGAACAACTCAAAATGGAGTATTTCTATTTGGCTCCATCTAACTCATAAGTTAAGCGAGTTAGAAAAAAATGTTTCAAATAATAGACATTCCATTCTTAATGGCAAATAACTTTTGTTTGAAACATTTTACTCTATTTCCGATATTAACGGAATTATAACTCACACACTGGTTCAACCCAAAATAGAGAATTTCTATTTGGCTCCATCTAACTCAAAAGTTAAGCGAGTTAGAAAAAAATGTTTCAAATAAGAGCTATTCCTTGCTTAATGGCGTACAACTTTTATTTGAAACATAAATTCAGATATTTAAGAAGTAGTTTGCTGGACGAGCCATTAAGTCTTCTAGCAGCACTAGAAACAACCAACGAAAATTATTCAATAGCATGGAACATGTTAAAAGATAGATATGAAAACGAAAGATTGATTATTCATAATCATCTTAAGGCTTTATTTGAGTTACCCAATGTAAACAAAGAAAATCATAGCAGTTTAAGACAAACCATTGATAAATTTAATATGCATGTCATGGCACTGAAAGTTTTAGGCGAACCAATAAACACGTGGGACACCATTTTAATCCATATTTTAACAGATAAATTGGATTCAAAAACTAAAGGTCATTGGGAATCAGAAATTGGTGACGTCTACAAAGATAAAAGACCAAAATTGGAAGAACTTATACAATTCATAGGAAATCGTTGTCAAATCCTGGAAATAACGGAAAGGGTGACAAAGCCTATCGAAAAACAGGGTTCACTGAAAAGAAATACATCTTATGCTATAGTAGAAACCAAATGTGGTATTTGTGAAGAAGAACATCCAATATTTAGATGTAAAAAGTTTTTGGATATGTCATCAACTGCAAGGTATAAAAAGGTAAAACAATTGCAACTTTGCATCAACTGTCTTAAAAGTGGACATTTTGCTAATAAATGCTACTCAAAGAACACGTGTTCAAAATGTTCGAAAAAACACAACAGTTTGTTACATGTTACCATTGAAACGTCATCCGACCAAGGAAATTCCGTAACCTGTACAGCAAGTAACAAATTTACTCAAGTGTTGTTAGCAACGGTCATGGTTTACGTTGAAGATAATAAAGGTAATCTTCATAAGTGTAGAGCTTTGCTAGATAGCGGTTCTCAGAGCAATTTTATTACGTATCGCTTATGTCAAAAATTAAGATTGCCAAAAAACAACATTAATTATTCTATCAGTGGCGTAGGACAGTCAATGTCAACAATTAAATTTAAAACTGATTTAATATATCATTCGCGATTCAAAAGGTATATCCTTTGATACTGCATATAAGCATGCGCCATACGCTTTTTCACTTGCATCACAAAATCCGTAGATGTCAAAAGTTTCTTGAAAGGGATTTATGTTTCTAGATACACGCAGTTCATTTATAAAACACAATGAATTTAAAAAAGATGTCCAGGTGTTTTGTAATTCTTCTGGTATTTTTGTATCCCAATCTATTCTCAACTGCCATAGTTGCTGCATAAATATTTTTGCCTTTACAATTATTGGAGCCAGAAGTCCCAATGGATCATATATAGAGGCTATTTTTGATAAAATATGTCGTTTTGTCATTTTCGGATTTTCCGAATCATTCGTTTTAATTAAATATGTAATGTTATCTGATTTTGAGTCCCATAATAACCCTAATGTTTTAATTGGACCTTCATCCTTTATCACTAACAATTCTTGGTTGATTGCTTCCTTTTGAAGATGCGCCAATATTTCTGGGTTGTTAGTTCGCCACTTACGCAATTTAAAGCCTCCTGAAGATAATAAATTATCCAACTCCTGTTGCAATAATATGGCTTCTTGTATTGTATTGCCTCCCGTAAGCAAATCATCCATATAAAAGTCATTTAACAAAACTGGTTTAGCCTTTGGAAATTTATCACCATCGTCGTAAGCAAGTTGTTTCAAAGTTCTTAGAGCTAAATAAGGAGCGCATGCTGTGCCATAAGTGATTGTGTTTAGCTCGTAATATTTTAGTGGTTCCGTTTCTACTTCTCGCCAACATATCCTCTGGAACTTTCTATCTTCTTCCTGAATTAGTATTTGTCTGTATATCATTGCAATATCAGCAGTGAATACCCATGGATAAGTTCTAAATCGCACAATGATATCAAATAACTCATTTTGGATATTAGGGCCTATTAGTAGATTGTCATTTATTGATAACCCATTGCTACTCTTGAAAGAACCATCGAATACCACTCTTAACTTAGTTGTCAGACTTTCTTGTTTTATTACTGGATGATGAGGTAAATAGAAACTTTTCTTTTCATTTATATCGTCTTTCTTTATTTCTGTCATATGATTTAATTTTTCATATTCTTGCATGAATTGTACATATTGTTTTTTCAAATTTTCATTTTTGCTCAATTTAATTTCAATGTTATGAAATCTGTGTTCAGCGCCTTGTTTTGAATCTCCCAATGCGAAAGTTGTTCTTTTTGGTAAACCTACAATATATCTTCCGTCTTCGTTTCTTTTGCAGTTCTTTAAAAAATGTTCTTCACAACGCTTATCTTCATCACTTAAGCTTTTTTCCTTTGTGAATTGTTCTTCCATTATCCAAAAGCGTTCCAATTGTTTATCAATAGCCGTACAACTAATCAATCTGGTATTGTTTAAATTTAATCCACCCGTGAGGATATAACCTAGTTTAGTATCTTGTAATACAATTTGATCAGCCATGTGTCTGTCTGCTAACAATATTTGCCAGAATTCAACTGCTCCCAACAGCATATCTATTTGAGTTGTTTGATAAAAGTTAGGATCAGCTAATTCCAGGTGATTGGGTATTTTGATTAAATCTCTTTTGAATGAAATAATAGGTAATGGGTCCGTTATGCTTTCCAATATTAAACAATTTATCTGGGATGTATACCTTTTGAATCGCGAATGATATATTAAATCAGTTTTAAATTTAATTGTTGACATTGACTGTCCTACGCCACTGATAGAATAATTAATGTTGTTTTTTGGCAATCTTAATTTTTGACATAAGCGATACGTAATAAAATTGCTCTGAGAACCGCTATCTAGCAAAGCTCTACACTTATGAAGATTACCTTTATTATCTTCAACGTAAACCATGATCGTTGCTAACAACACTTGAGTAAATTTGTTACTTGCTGTACAGGTTACGGAATTTCCTTGGTCGGATGACGTTTCAATGGTAACATGTAACAAACTGTTATGTTTTTTCGAACATTTTGAACACGTATTCTTTGAGTAGCATTTATTAACAAAATGTCCACTTTTAAGACAGTTGATGCAAAGTTGTAATTGTTTTACCTTTTTATATCTTGCAGTTGATGACATATCCAAAAACTTTTTACATCTAAATATTGGATGTTCTTCTTCACAAATACCACATTTGGTTTCTACTATAGCATAAGATGTATTTCTTTTCAGTGAACCCTGTTTTTCGATAGGCTTTGTCACCTTTTCCGTTATTTCCAGGATTTGACAACGATTTCCTATGAATTGTATAAGTTCTTCCAATTTTGGTCTTTTATCTTTGTAGACGTCACCAATTTCTGATTCCCAATGACCTTTAGTTTTTGAATCCAATTTATCTGTTAAAATATGGATTAAAATGGTGTCCCACGTGTTTATTGGCTCGCCTAAAACTTTCAGTGCCAGGACATGCATATTAAATTTATCAATGGTTTGTCTTAAACTGCTATGATTTTCTTTGTTTACATTGGGTAACTCAAATAAAGCCTTAAGATGATTATGAATAATCAATCTTTCGTTTTCATATCTATCTTTTAACATGTTCCATGCTATTGAATAATTTTCGTTGGTTGTTTCTAGTGCTGCTAGAAGACTTAATGGCTCGTCCAGCAAACTACTTCTTAAATATCTGAATTTATCTGTTGATGTTAATTTTTCATTGTTATGAACAGCTGACAAAAATGAATCCTTGAAAGGTAACCAATCTGTATAATTTCCACTGAATTTTGGAAGAGTCAATGCTGGCAGCTGAATATTTTTTGTTACTACTGGATTGTTTTGATTTATGTTACTGCATAAAAGCTGCCGTGCTTTAGAGATAACCTTGTAAAAGCTATCCTCGAAATCCTTTCTCGATTCTTCAGCCTTTTCTAATTCAGCCACATCCTCCTCTTCTATCTGCTCTTGAATTTCTTCAAATTTATCCAGTAATTTTTCTGCTTTCTCTAAACGTACCTTTAATTCTGTTTGTTCTGTTATGTTACCGGCTTGATAAGTTTCAATAAATGTAGAAAACTTAGTCAGCGAACTTTTGATGTTACCTCTTTTACGCTTTAATTGTCTTAACTCCGTTTTCTTATTTTATGATGTCTTGTCTCGTGAGAAACGTCCAAAAACTACGACAGGTGTCAATACCAAAATGTCGCCCAATATCGCCTGATGCACCACGTTTTTCCTTGTTAACGTCGGTCGGCTTCTTGTTTGATTGCTTTTTCCTTGAAATTATCCGGCTCGAAGGACCAAAATATGTTTTGTAATTGATTTGCTGGTTTTTCCAAGAAAATACTTTGTAATGTTTAACAATTTATTACACACAAAAACAAATCGTTATTTACACTCTTTTTGTAACCATAGCATCTCTAACATCGAAACTATCCAGGCCGTCTTAGTAAAATATTTGTAAAACTATATATTCCATAACATCCGATATTAACGGAATTATAGCTCATACACCGGTTCAACCCAAAATAGAGTATTTCTATTTGGCTCCATCTAACTCCAAACTTAAGCGAGTTAGGAAAAAGTGTTTCAAATAAGAGTTATTCCATTCTTAATCGCGTACAACTTTTATTTGAAACATTTTTCCCTATTTCCGATATTAACGGAATTATAACTCACACACTCGATCAACCCAAAACAGAGTATTTCTATTTGGCTCCATTTAACTCCAAAGTTAAGCGAGTTAGAAAAAAATATTTCAAACAAGAGTTATTCCATTCTTAATGACAAACAACTTTTGTTTGAAAGATTTTACACTATTTCCCACATTAGCGGAATTATAAGCCAAATAAGAATTTGGCTCCATCTAGCTCCAAAGTTAAGCGAGTTAGAAAAAATGTTTCAAATAAGAGTTATTCCATTCTTTATGGCATACAACTTTTATTTGAAACATTTTTCCCTATTTCCGATATTAACGGAATTATAACTCACACACTGGATCAACCCACAGTAGGGTATTTCTATTTGGATCCATCTAACTCAAAAGCTAAGCGAGTTAGAAAAAAATGTTTCAAATAAGAGTTATTCCATTCTTAATAGTGTACAACTTTTATTTGAAACATCTTTCCCTATTTCCGATATTAACGGAGTTATAACCCAAACACTTGAACAACTCAAAATGGAGTATTTCTATTTGGCTCCATCTAACTCATAAGTTAAGCGAGTTAGAAAAAAATGTTTCAAATAATAGACATTCCATTCTTAATGGCAAATAACTTTTGTTTGAAACATTTTACTCTGTTTCCGATATTAACGGAATTATAACTCACACACTGGTTCAACCCAAAATAGAGAATTTCTATTTGGCTCCATCTAACTCAAAAGTTAAGCGAGTTAGAAAAAAATGTTTCAAATAAGAGTTATTCCTTGCTTAATGGCGTACAACTTTTATTTGAAACATTTTTCCCTATTTCCGATATTACCGGAATTATAGACCAAAAACCTGAACAACCTAAAACGGAGTATTTCTATTTGGCTCCATCTAACTCAAAAGTTAAACGAGTTAGAATAAAATGTTTCAAACAAGAGTTATTCCATTTCTAATGACAAACAACTTTTGTTTGAAAGATTTTACCCTATTTCCGATATTAACGGAATTATAGCTCACACACTGGTTCAACCCAAAATAGAGTATTTCTATTTGGCTCCATCTAACTCCAAAGTTAAGCGAGTTAGAAAAAAATATTTCAAATAAGAGTTATTCCATTCTTAATGGCGTACAACTTTTATTTGAAACATTTTTCCCTATTTCCGATATTAACGGAGTTATAACCCAAACACTGGAACAACCTAAAACGGAGTATTTCTATTTGGCTCCATCTAACTCATAAGTTAAGCGAGTTAGAAAAACATGTTTCAAACAATAAATATTCCATTCTTAATGACAAACAACCTTTGTTTGAAATATTTTACACCATTTCCGATATTAACGAAATTATAAGCCAAAAACTTCAACAACCTAAAACGGAGTATTTCTATTTGGCTCCATCTAACTCATAAGTTAAGCGAGTTAGAAAAAAACATTTCAAATAAGGGATATTCCATTCTTAATGACAAACAACTTTTGTTTGAAACATTTTACCCTATTTCCAATATTAACGGAATTATAACTCACACACTGGATCAACCCAAAATAGAGAATTTCTATTTGGCTCCATCTAACTCCAAACTTAAGCGAGTTAGAAAAAAATGTTTCAAATAAGAGTTATTCCATTCTTAATCGCGTACAACTTTTATTTGAAACATTTTTCCCTATTTCCGATATTAACGGAATTATAACTCACACACTCGATCAACCCAAAACAGAGTATTTCTATTTGGCTCCATTTAACTCCAAAGTTAAGCGAGTTAGAAAAAAATATTTCAAACAAGAGTTACTCCATTCTTAATGACAAACAACTTTTGTTTGAAAGATTTTACACTATTTCCCATATTAGCGGAATTATAAGCCAAATAAGAATTTGGCTCCATCTAGCTCCAAAGTTAAGCGAGTTAGAAAAAATTGTTTCAAATAAGAGATATTCCATTCTTAATGACAAACAACTTTTGTTTGAAACATTTTACCCTATTTCCGATATTAACGGAATTATAAGCCAAAAACTTGAACAACCTGAAACGAAGTATTTCTGTTTGGCTCCATCTAACTCAAAAGTTAAGCGAGTTAGAAAAAAATATTTCAAATAAGAGATATTCCATTCTTAATGACAAACAACTTTTGTTTGAAACATTTTGCCCTATTTCCAATATTAACGGAATTATAACTCACACACTGGATCATCCCACAATAGAGTATTTCTATTTGGATCCATCTAACTCAAAAGTTAAGCGAGTTAGAAAAAAATGTTTCAAATAAGAGTTATTCCACTCTTTATGGGGTACAACTTTTATATGAAACGTTTGGGTGCTGTTGGAGGGTCGCCCCAACTTGAACCAAAGTGCCCCAAAGGTCGGTCTGGGGTGGTCGAAAAGTTGCTGAGCGATAGCTTTACCACTCAATGATGTGCTAATGCACGGTATGAAATCGATCGGGAGCCTCCAAAGGGACATTTGAGTGGTGATGGGGGTCGCCCCAAGTTGTCCCAAAGTGTCCCAAAGGTCGGTCTGGGGTGGTCGAAAAGAGGCTGAGCGATAGCTTTACCACTCAATGATACGCTAATGCATGGTTTGAAATCGATCGGGCGCCTCCGAAGGGACGTTTGGGTGCTGTTGGCGGGGCGCCACAAGTTGACCCAAAGTGTCCCAAAGGTCTGTGTGGGGTGGTCGAAATGTGGCTGAGCGATTGCTGTACCACTCAGTGATGTGCTAAAGCACGGTTTAAAACCGATCGGGCGCCTGCAAAGTGACGTTTGGGTGCTGTTGGTGTAGCGCCCTAAGTTGACCCAAAGTGTCCCAAAGGTCGTTCTGGGGTGGTCGAAAGGTGGCTGAGCGATAGCTGTGCCCCTTAATGATGTGCTAGTGCACGGTTTGAAATCGATCGGGCGCCTCCAAAAGGACGTTTGGGTGCTGTTGGAGGGTCGCCCCAAATTGACCCAAAGTGCCCCAAAGGTCGGTCTGGGGTGGTCGAAAAGTGGCTGAGCGATTGCTGTACCACTCAATGATGTGCTAAAGCACGGTTTAAAACCGATCGGGTGCCTGCAAAGTGACGTTTGGGTGCTGTTGGTTTAGCGCCCCAAGTTGACCCAAACTGTCCCAAAGGTCGTTCTGGGGTGGTCGAAAGTGGGGTGGTGCTGAGCGATAGCTGTGCCCCTTAATGATGTGCTGATGCACGGTTTGAAATCGATCGGGCGCTTCCAAAAGGATGATCGGGTGCTGTTGGAGGGTCGCCCCAAATTGACCCAAAGTGCCCCAAAGGTCGGTTTGGGGTGGTCGAAAAGTTGCTGAGCAATAGCTCTACCACTCAATGATGTGCTAATGCACGGTATGAAATCGATCGGGAGCCTCCAAAGGGACGTTTGAGTGCTGTTGGGGGGTCGCCCCAAGTTGTCCAAAAGTGTCCCAAAGGTCGTTCTCGGGTGGTCGAAAAGTGGCTGAGCGATTGCTGTACCACTCAATGATGTGCTAAAGCACGGTTTAAAACCGATCGGGTGCCTGCAAAGTGACGTTTGGGTGCTGTTGGTTTAGCGCCCCAAGTTGACCCAAAGTGTCCCAAAGGTCGTTCTGGGGTGGTCGAAAGGTGGCTGAGCGATAGCTTTACCACTCAATGACGGGCTAAAGGACGGTTTGAAATCGCTCGGGCGCCTCCAAAGGGACATATGGTGGCAGTTGGCGTGTGGCTCCAAGTTGACCCAAAGTGTCCCAAAGGTCTGTCTGGGGTGGTCGAAAAGTTGCTGAGCGATAGCTTTACCACTCAATGATGTGCTGATGCACGGTGTGAAATCGATCGGGAGCCTCCAAAGGGACGTTTGGGTGCTCTTGGAGGGGCGCCCCAAGTTGACCCAAAGTGCCCCAAAGGTCGGTCTGGGGTGGTCGAAAAGTTGCTGAGCGATAGCTTTACCACTCAGTGATGTGCTAATGCACGGTATGAAATCGATCGGAAGCCTCTAAAGGGACATTTGAGTGGTGTTGGGGGGTCGCCCCAAGTTGTCCCAAAGTGTCCCAAAGGTCGGTCTGGGGTGGTCGAGGAGCGGCTGAGCGATAGCTTTACCACTCAATGATACGCTAATGCATGGTTTGAAATCGATCGGGCGCCTCCGAAGGGACGTTTGGGTGCTGTTGGAAGGTCGCCCCAAGTTGTCCCAAAGTGTCCCAAAGCTCGGTCTGGGGTGGTCGAGAAGCGGCTGAGCGATAGCTTTACCACTCAATGATACGCTAATGCATGGTTTGAAATAGATCGGGTGCCTGCAAAGTGACGTTTGGGTGCTGTCGGTGTAGCGCCCCAAGTTGTCCCAAAGTGTCCAAAAGGTCGGTCTGGGGTGGTCGACAAGCGGCTGAGCGATAGCTTTACCACTCAATAATACGCTAATGCATGGTTTGAAATCGATCGGGCGCCTCCGAAGAGACGTTTGGGTGCTCTTGGAGGGGCGCCCCAAGTTGACCCAAAGTGTCCCAAAGGTCTGTCTGGGGTGGTCGAAAAGTTGCTGAGCGATAGCTCTACCACTCAATGATGTGCTAATGCACGGTATGAAATCGATCGGGAGCCTCCAAAGGGACATTTGGGTGCTGTTGGAAGGTCGCCCCAAGTTGTCCCAAAGTGTCCCAAAGCTCGGTCTGGGGTGGTCGAGAAGCGGCTGAGCGATAGCTTTACCACTCAATAATACGCTATTGCATGGTATGAAATCGATCGGGCGCCTCCGAAGGGACGTTTGGGTGCTCTTGGAGGGGCGCCCCAAGTTGACCCAAATTGTCCCAAAGGTCTGTATGGGGTGGTCAAAAAGTGGCTGAACGATAGCTTTACCACTCGATGACGGGCTAAAGGACGGTTTGAAATCGATCGGGCGCCTCCAAAGGGACATATGGTGGCAGTTGTCGGGTGGCTCCAAGTTGACCCAAAGTGCCCCAAAGGTCGGTCTGGGGTGATCGAAAAGTTGCTGAGCGATAGCTCTACCAATCAATGATGTGCTAATGCACGGTATGAAATCGATCGGGAGCCTCCAAAGGGACATTTGGGTGCTGTTGGAAGGTCGCCCCAAGTTATCCCAAAGTGTCCCAAAGCTCGGTCTGGGGTGGTCGAGAAGCGGCTGAGCGATAGCTTTACCACTCAATGATACGCTAATGCATGGTTTGAAATAGATCGGGTGCCTGCAAAGTGACGTTTGGGTGCTGTTGGTGTAGCGCCCCAAGTTGTCCCAAAGTGTCCAAAAGGTCGGTCTGGGGTGGTCGACAAGCGGCTGAGCGATAGCTTTACCACTCAATAATACGCTAATGCATGGTTTGAAATCGATCGGGCGCCTCCGAAGGCACGTTTGGGTGCTCTTGGAGGGGCGCCCCAAGTTGACCAAAATTGTCCCAAATGTCTGTGTGGGGTGGTCAAAAAGTGGCTGAGCGATAGCTTTACCACTCAATGACGGGCTAAAGCACGGTTTGAAATCGATCGGGCGCCTCCAAAGGGACATATGGTGGCAGTTGGCGTGTGGCTCCAAGTTGACCCAAAGTGTCCCAAAGGTCTGTCTGGGGTGGTCGAAAAGTTGCTGAGCGGTAGCTTTACCACTCAATGGTGTGCTAATGCACGGTATGAAATCGATCGGGAGCCTCCAAAAGGACGTTTAGGTGCTGTTGGAGGGTCGCCCCAACTTGAACCAAAGCGCCCCAAAGGTCGGTCTGGGGTGGTCGAAAAGTTGCTGAGCGGTAGCTTTACCACTCAATGGTGTGCTAATGCACGGTATGAAATCGATCGGGAGCCTCCAAAGGGACGTTTGAGTGGTGTTGGGGGGTCGCCCCAAGTTGTCCCAAAGTGTCCCAAAGGTCGGTCTGGGGTGGTCGAGAAGCGGCTGAGCGAAAGCTTTACCACTCAAGGATACGCTAATGCATGGTTTGAAATCGATCGGGCGCCTCCGAAGGGACGTTTGGGTGCTGTTGGAGGGGCGCCCCAAGTTGATGCAAAGTGTCCCAAAGGTCGGTCTGGGGTGGTCGAAAAGCGGCTGAGCGATAGCTTTACCACTCAATGATACGCTAATGCACGGTTTGAAATCGATCGGGAACCTACAAAGGGACGTTGGTGTGCTGTTGGGGGGTCGCCACAGGTTGACTCAAAGTGTCCCAAAGGTCGGTCTGGGGTGGTCGAAGAGCGACTGAGTGATAGCTTTGCCACCCAATGATACGCTAATGCTCGGTTTGAAATCGATCGGGCGCCTCCAAAGGGACGTTGGTGTGCTGTTGGTTTAGTGCCCCAAGTTGACCCAAAGTGTCCCAAAGGTCGGTCTGTGGTGGTCGAAACGTGGCTGAGCGACAGCTTTACCACTCACTGATGTGTTAAAGCACGGCTTAAAATCGATCGGGCGCCCCCAAAAGGTCATTTGGTGGCAGTTGGAGGATGGGTCCAAGTTGACACAAAGTGTCCCAAAGGTCGGTCCGGGGAGGTCGAAAAGTGGCTGAGCGATAGCTTTACCAATTAATGATGTGCTAATGCACGGTTTGAAATCGATCGGGCGCCTCCAAAGGGACGTTTGGGTGCTGTTGGAGGGGTCGCCCCAATTTGACACAAAGTGCCCCAAAGGTCTGTGTGGGGTGGTCGAAAAGCGGCTGAGCGACAGCTTTACCACTCAATGATGCGCTAATGCACGGTTTGAAATCGATCGGGAACCTACAAAGGGACGTTTGGGTGCTGTTTAAGGGGCGCCCCAAGTTGACCCAAAGTGTCCAAAAGGTCGGTCTGGGGTGGTCGAAATGCGGCTGAGTGATAGCTTTACCACTCAATGATACGCTAATGCACGGTTTGAAATCGATCGGCCGCCTACAAAGGGACGTTTGGGTGCTGTTGGAGGGGCGCCCCAAGTTGACCCAAAGTGCCACAAAAGTCGGTCTGGGGTGGTCGAAAAGTGGCTGAGCGATAGCTTTACCACCCAATGATACGCTAATGCATGGTTTCAAATCGATCAGGCGCCCCCAAAGGGACGTTTGAGTGCTGTTGAAGGGTCGCCCCAAGTTGACCCAAAGTGTCCCAAAGGTCGGTCTGGGGTGGTCGAAAAGCGGCTGAGCGATAGCTTTACCACTCAATGATACGCTAATGCACGGTTTGAAATCGATCGGGAACCTACAAAGGGATGTTTGGGTGCTGTTTAAGGGGCGCCCCAAGTTGACCCAAAGTGTCCCAAAGGTCGGTCTGGGGTGGTCGAAAAGCGGCTCAGTGATATCTTTACCTCTCAATGATGTGATAAAGGACGGTTTAAAATCGATCGGGCGCCTCGAAAGGGACGTTTGGGTGCTGCTGGAGGGCCGCCCCAAATTGACACAAAGTGCCCCAAAGGTCGGTCTGGGGTGGTCGAAAAGAGGCTGAGTAATAGCCTTACCACTCAATGATGTGCAAAAGGGCGGTACAAAATCGATCGAGCTCTTCCAAAGGGAGATTTGGTAGCAGTTGGAGGGTCGCCCCAAGTTGACCCAAAGTGCTCCAAAGGTCGGTATGGGGTGGTCGAAAAGTGGCTGAGCGATAGCTTTACCACTCAATGATGTGATAAAGGACGGTTTAAAATCGATCGGGCGCCTCCAAAGGGACGTTTGGGTGCTGCTGGAAGATCGCCCCAAGTTGACCCAAAGTGCCCCAAAGGTCGGTCTGGGGTGGTCGAAAAGTGGCTGAGCGATAGCTTTACCACTCAATGATGTGCTAATGCACGGTTTGAAATCGATCGGGCGCCTCCAAAAAGAGGTTTGGGTGCTGTTGAGGGATCGCCCCAAGTTGACCCAAAGTGCTCCAAAGGTCGGTCTGGGGTGGTCGAAAAGTGGCTGAGCGATAGCTTTACCACTCAATGATGTGGTAAAGGACGGTTTAAAATCGATCGGGCGCCTCGAAAGGGACGTTTGGGTGCTGCTGGAGGGCCGCCCCAAATTGACACAAAGTGCCCCAAAGGTCGGTCTGGGGTGGTCGAAAAGCAGCTGAGTGATAGCCTTACCACTCAATGATGTGCAAAAGGGCGATTCAAAATCGATCGGGCTCTTCCAAAGGGAGATTTGGTAGCAGTTGGAGGGTCGCCCCAAGTTGACCCAAAGTGCTCCAAAGGTCGGTCTGGGGTGGTCGAAAAGTTCCTGAGCGATAGCTTTACCACTTAATGATGTGCAGAAGAGCGGTTTAAAATCGATCGGGCGCCTACAAAGGTACATTTGGTGGCAGTTGGAGGGTCGCCCCAAGATGACCCAGTGTCCCAAAGGTCGGTCTGTGGTAGTCGAGAAGCGGCTCAGTGATAGCTTTACCTCTCAATGATGTGCTAATGCACGGTTTGAAATCGATCGGGCGCCTCCAAACGGACATTTGGTGGCAGTTAGAGAGTGGCCCCAAGTTGACCCAAAGTGCCCCAAAGGTCGGTCTGGGGTGGTCGAAAAGCGGCTGTGTGATAGCTTTACCACTCAATGATGTGCAGAAGAGCAGTTTAAAATCGATCGGGCGCCTCCAAAGGGACATTTGGTAGCAGTTGGAGGGGCGCCGCAAGTTGACCCAAAGTGTCCCAAAGGTCGGTCTGGGGTGGTCGAAAAGCGGCTCAGTGATAGCTTTACCTCTCAATGATGTGCTAATACACGGTTTGAAATCGATAGGGCGCCTCCAAACGGACATTTGGTGGCAGTTAGAGAGGGCACCAAGTTGACCCAAGGTGCCCCAAAGGTCGGTCTGGGGTGGTCCAAAAGTGCCTGAGCGATAGCTTTTCCACTCAATGTTGTGCTAATGCACGGTCTGAAATCGATCGGGCGCCTCCAAAGGGACATTTGGTGGCAGTTGGAGGTTCGCCCCAAGTTGACCCAAGGTGCCCCAAAGGTCGGTCTGGGGTGGTCCAAAAGTGCCTGAGCGATAGCTTTTCCACTCAATGTTGTGCTAATGCACGGTCTGAAATCGATAGGGCGCCTCCAAAGGGACATTTGGTGGCAGTTGGAGGTTCGCCCCAAGTTGACACAAAGTGCCCCAAAGGTCGGTCTGGGGTGGTCGAAAAGAGGCTGAGTGATAGCATTACCACTCAATGATGTGCAAAAGGGCGGTTCAAAATCGATCGAGCTCTTCCAAAGGGAGATTTGGTAGCAGATGGAGGGTCGCCCCAAGTTGACCCAAAGTGCTCCAAAGGTCGGTCTGGGGTGGTCGAAAAGTGGCTGAGCGATAGCTTTACCACTCAATGATGTGGTAAAGGACGGTTTAAAATCGATCGGGCGCCTCGAAAGGGACGTTTGGGTTCTGCTGGAGGGCCGCCCCAAATTGACACAAAGTGCCCCAAAGGTCGGTCTGGGGTGGTCGAAAAGAGGCTGAGTGATAGCCTTACCACTCAATGATGTGCAAAAGGGCGGTTCAAAATCGATCGAGCTCTTCCAAAGGGAGATTTGGTAGCAGTTGGAGGGTCGCCCCAAGTTGACCCAAAGTGCTCCAAAAGGTCGGTCTGGGGTGGTCGACAAGCGGCTGAGCGATAGCTTTACCACTCAATAATACGCTAATGCATGGTTTGAAATCGATCGGGCGCCTCCGAAGGCACGTTTGGGTGCTCTTGGAGGGGCGCCCCAAGTTGACCAAAATTGTCCCAAATGTCTGTGTGGGGTGGTCAAAAAGTGGCTGAGCGATAGCTTTACCACTCAATGACGGGCTAAAGCACGGTTTGAAATCGATCGGGCGCCTCCAAAGGGACATATGGTGGCAGTTGGCGTGTGGCTCCAAGTTGACCCAAAGTGTCCCAAAGGTCTGTCTGGGGTGGTCGAAAAGTTGCTGAGCGGTAGCTTTACCACTCAATGGTGTGCTAATGCACGGTATGAAATCGATCGGGAGCCTCCAAAAGGACGTTTAGGTGCTGTTGGATGGTCGCCCCAACTTGAACCAAAGCGCCCCAAAGGTCGGTCTGGGGTGGTCGAAAAGTTGCTGAGCGGTAGCTTTACCACTCAATGGTGTGCTAATGCACGGTATGAAATCGATCGGGAGCCTCCAAAGGGACGTTTGAGTGGTGTTGGGGGGTCGCCCCAAGTTGTCCCAAAGTGTCCCAAAGGTCGGTCTGGGGTGGTCGAGAAGCGGCTGAGCGAAAGCTTTACCACTCAAGGATACGCTAATGCATGGTTTGAAATCGATCGGGCGCCTCCGAAGGGACGTTTGGGTGCTGTTGGAGGGGCGCCCCAAGTTGATGCAAAGTGTCCCAAAGGTCGGTCTGGGGTGGTCGAAAAGCGGCTGAGCGATAGCTTTACCACTCAATGATACGCTAATGCACGGTTTGAAATCGATCGGGAACCTACAAAGGGACGTTGGTGTGCTGTTGGGGGGTCGCCACAGGTTGACTCAAAGTGTCCCAAAGGTCGGTCTGGGGTGGTCGAAGAGCGACTGAGTGATAGCTTTGCCACCCAATGATACGCTAATGCTCGGTTTGAAATCGATCGGGCGCCTCCAAAGGGACGTTGGTGTGCTGTTGGTTTAGTGCCCCAAGTTGACCCAAAGTGTCCCAAAGGTCGGTCTGTGGTGGTCGAAACGTGGCTGAGCGACAGCTTTACCACTCACTGATGTGTTAAAGCACGGCTTAAAATCGATCGGGCGCCCCCAAAAGGTCATTTGGTGGCAGTTGGAGGATGGGTCCAAGTTGACACAAAGTGTCCCAAAGGTCGGTCCGGGGAGGTCGAAAAGTGGCTGAGCGATAGCTTTACCAATTAATGATGTGCTAATGCACGGTTTGAAATCGATCGGGCGCCTCCAAAGGGACGTTTGGGTGCTGTTGGAGGGGTCGCCCCAATTTGACACAAAGTGCCCAAAAGGTCTGTGTGGGGTGGTCGAAAAGCGGCTGAGCGACAGCTTTACCACTCAATGATGCGCTAATGCACGGTTTGAAATCGATCGGGAACCTACAAAGGGACGTTTGGGTGCTGTTTAAGGGGCGCCCCAAGTTGACCCAAGGTGTCCAAAAGGTCGGTCTGGGGTGGTCGAAATGCGGCTGAGTGATAGCTTTACCACTCAATGATACGCTAATGCACGGTTTGAAATCGATCGGCCGCCTACAAAGGGACGTTTGGGTGCTGTTGGAGGGGCGCCCCAAGTTGACCCAAAGTGCCACAAAAGTCGGTCTGGGGTGGTCGAAAAGTGGCTGAGCGATAGCTTTACCACCCAATGATACGCTAATGCATGGTTTCAAATCGATCGGGCGCCCCCAAAGGGACGTTTGAGTGCTGTTGAAGGGTCGCCCCAAGTTGACCCAAAGTGTCCCAAAGGTCGGTCTGGGGTGGTCGAAAAGCGGCTGAGCGATAGCTTTACCACTCAATGATACGCTAATGCACGGTTTGAAATCGATCGGGAACCTACAAAGGGATGTTTGGGTGCTGTTTAAGGGGCGCCCCAAGTTGACCCAAAGTGTCCCAAAGGTCGGTCTGGGGTGGTCGAAAAGCGGCTCAGTGATATCTTTACCTCTCAATGATGTGATAAAGGACGGTTTAAAATCGATCGGGCGCCTCGAAAGGGACGTTTGGGTGCTGCTGGAGGGCCGCCCCAAATTGACACAAAGTGCCCCAAAGGTCGGTCTGGGGTGGTCGAAAAGAGGCTGAGTGATAGCCTTACCACTCAATGATGTGCAAAAGGGCGGTACAAAATCGATCGAGCTCTTCCAAAGGGAGATTTGGTAGCAGTTGGAGGGTCGCCCCAAGTTGACCCAAAGTGCTCCAAAGGTCGGTATGGGGTGGTCGAAAAGTGGCTGAGCGATAGCTTTACCACTCAATGATGTGATAAAGGACGGTTTAAAATCGATCGGGCGCCTCCAAAGGGACGTTTGGGTGCTGCTGGAAGATCGCCCCAAGTTGACCCAAAGTGCCCCAAAGGTCGGTCTGGGGTGGTCGAAAAGTGGCTGAGCGATAGCTTTACCACTCAATGATGTGCTAATGCACGGTTTGAAATCGATCGGGCGCCTCCAAAAAGAGGTTTGGGTGCTGTTGAGGGATCGCCCCAAGTTGACCCAAAGTGCTCCAAAGGTCGGTCTGGGGTGGTCGAAAAGTGGCTGAGCGATAGCTTTACCACTCAATGATGTGGTAAAGGACGGTTTAAAATCGATCGGGCGCCTCGAAAGGGACGTTTGGGTGCTGCTGGAGGGCCGCCCCAAATTGACACAAAGTGCCCCAAAGGTCGGTCTGGGGTGGTCGAAAAGCAGCTGAGTGATAGCCTTACCACTCAATGATGTGCAAAAGGGCGATTCAAAATCGATCGGGCTCTTCCAAAGGGAGATTTGGTAGCAGTTGGAGGGTCGCCCCAAGTTGACCCAAAGTGCTCCAAAGGTCGGTCTGGGGTGGTCGAAAAGTTCCTGAGCGATAGCTTTACCACTTAATGATGTGCAGAAGAGCGGTTTAAAATCGATCGGGCGCCTACAAAGGTACATTTGGTGGCAGTTGGAGGGTCGCCCCAAGATGACCCAGTGTCCCAAAGGTCGGTCTGTGGTAGTCGAGAAGCGGCTCAGTGATAGCTTTACCTCTCAATGATGTGCTAATGCACGGTTTGAAATCGATCGGGCGCCTCCAAACGGACATTTGGTGGCAGTTAGAGAGTGGCCCCAAGTTGACCCAAAGTGCCCCAAAGGTCGGTCTGGGGTGGTCGAAAAGCGGCTGTGTGATAGCTTTACCACTCAATGATGTGCAGAAGAGCAGTTTAAAATCGATCGGGCGCCTCCAAAGGGACATTTGGTAGCAGTTGGAGGGGCGCCGCAAGTTGACCCAAAGTGTCCCAAAGGTCGGTCTGGGGTGGTCGAAAAGCGGCTCAGTGATAGCTTTACCTCTCAATGATGTGCTAATACACGGTTTGAAATCGATAGGGCGCCTCCAAACGGACATTTGGTGGCAGTTAGAGAGGGCACCAAGTTGACCCAAGGTGCCCCAAAGGTCGGTCTGGGGTGGTCCAAAAGTGCCTGAGCGATAGCTTTTCCACTCAATGTTGTGCTAATGCACGGTCTGAAATCGATCGGGCGCCTCCAAAGGGACATTTGGTGGCAGTTGGAGGTTCGCCCCAAGTTGACCCAAGGTGCCCCAAAGGTCGGTCTGGGGTGGTCCAAAAGTGCCTGAGCGATAGCTTTTCCACTCAATGTTGTGCTAATGCACGGTCTGAAATCGATAGGGCGCCTCCAAAGGGACATTTGGTGGCAGTTGGAGGTTCGCCCCAAGTTGACACAAAGTGCCCCAAAGGTCGGTCTGGGGTGGTCGAAAAGAGGCTGAGTGATAGCATTACCACTCAATGATGTGCAAAAGGGCGGTTCAAAATCGATCGAGCTCTTCCAAAGGGAGATTTGGTAGCAGATGGAGGGTCGCCCCAAGTTGACCCAAAGTGCTCCAAAGGTCGGTCTGGGGTGGTCGAAAAGTGGCTGAGCGATAGCTTTACCACTCAATGATGTGGTAAAGGACGGTTTAAAATCGATCGGGCGCCTCGAAAGGGACGTTTGGGTTCTGCTGGAGGGCCGCCCCAAATTGACACAAAGTGCCCCAAAGGTCGGTCTGGGGTGGTCGAAAAGAGGCTGAGTGATAGCCTTACCACTCAATGATGTGCAAAAGGGCGGTTCAAAATCGATCGAGCTCTTCCAAAGGGAGATTTGGTAGCAGTTGGAGGGTCGCCCCAAGTTGACCCAAAGTGCTCCAAAGGTCGGTATGGGGTGGTCGAAAAGTGGCTGAGCGATAGCTTTACCACTCAATGATGTGATAAAGGACGGTTTAAAATCGATCGGGCGCCTCCAAAGGGACGTTTGGGTGCTGCTGGAAGATCGCCCCAAGTTGACCCAAAGTGCCCCAAAGGTCGGTCTGGGGTGGTCGAAAAGTGGCTGAGCGATAGCTTTACCACTCAATGATGTGCTAATGCACGGTTTGAAATCGATCGGGCGCCTCCAAAAAGAGGTTTGGGTGCTGTTGAGGGATCGCCCCAAGTTGACCCAAAGTGCTCCAAAGGTCGGTCTGGGGTGGTCGAAAAGTGGCTGAGCGATAGCTTTACCACTCAATGATGTGGTAAAGGACGGTTTAAAATCGATCGGGCGCCTCGAAAGGGACGTTTGGGTGCTGCTGGAGGGCCGCCCCAAATTGACACAAAGTGCCCCAAAGGTCGGTCTGGGGTGGTCGAAAAGCAGCTGAGTGATAGCCTTACCACTCAATGATGTGCAAAAGGGCGATTCAAAATCGATCGAGCTCTTCCAAAGGGAGATTTGGTAGCAGTTGGAGGGTCGCCCCAAGTTGACCCAAAGTGCTCCAAAGGTCGGTCTGGGGTGGTCGAAAAGTGGCTGAGCGATAGCTTTACCACTCAATGATGTGGTAAAGGACGGTTTAAAATCGATCGGGCGCCTCGAAAGGGACGTTTGGGTTCTGCTGGAGGGCCGCCCCAAATTGACACAAAGTGCCCCAAAGGTCGGTCTGGGGTGGTCGAAAAGAGGCTGAGTGATAGCCTTACCACTCAATGATGTGCAAAAGGGCGGTTCAAAATCGATCGAGCTCTTCCAAAGGGAGATTTGGTAGCAGTTGGAGGGTCGCCCCAAGTTGACCCAAAGTGCCCCAAAGGTCGGTCTGGGGTGGTCGAAAAGTGGCTGAGCGATAGCTTTACCACTCAATGATGTGCTAATGCACGGTTTGAAATCGATCGGGCGCCTCCAAAAAGAGGTTTGGGTGCTGTTGAGGGATCGCCCCAAGTTGACCCAAAGTGCTCCAAAGGTCCGTCTGGGGTGGTCGAAAAGTGGCTGAGCGATAGCTTTACCACTCAATGATGTGGTAAAGGACGGTTTAAAATCGATCGGGCGCCTCGAAAGGGACGTTTGGGTGCTGCTGGAGGGCCGCCCCAAATTGACACAAAGTGCCCCAAAGGTCGGTCTGGGGTGGTCGAAAAGCAGCTGAGTGATAGCCTTACCACTCAATGATGTGCAAAAGGGCGATTCAAAATCGATCGGGCTCTTCCAAAGGGAGATTTGGTAGCAGTTGGAGGGTCGCCCCAAGTTGTCCCAAAGTGCTCCAAAGGTCGGTCTGGGGTGGTCGAAAAGTGGCTGAGCGATAGCTTTACCACTCAATGATGTGATAAAGGACGGTTTAAAATCGATCGGGCGCCTCCAAAGGGACGTTTGGGTGCTGCTTGAGGGCCGCCCCAAATTGACACAAAGTGCCCCAAAGGTCGGTCTGGGGTGGTCGAAAAGCGGCTGAGTGATAGCCTTACCACTCAATGATGTGCTAATGCACGGTTTGAAATCGATCGGACGCCTCCAAAGGGACATTTGTTGGCAGTTGGAGGATCGCCCCAAGTTGACCAAAGTGTCCCAAAGGTCGGTGTGGGGTGGTCGAAAAGCGGCTCAGTGATATCTTTACCTCTCAATGATGTGCTAATGCACGGTTTGAAATCGATAGGGCGCCTCCAAACGGACATTTGGTGGCAGTTAGAGAGTGGTCCCAAGTTGACCCAAAGTGCCCCAAAGGTCGGTCTGGGGTGGTCGAAAAGTGCCTGAGCGATAGCTTTACCACTTAATGATGTGATAATGCACGGTTTGAAATCGATCGGTCGCCTCCAAGACGACGTTTGGGTGCTGTTGGAGGGGGCGCCCCAAGTTGACCCAAAGTGTCCCAAAGGTCGGTCTGTGGTAGTCGAAACGTGGCTGAGCGACAGCTTTACCACTCACTGATGTGTTAAAGCACGGCTTAAAATCGATCGGGCGCCCCCAAAAGGTCATTTGGTGGCAGTTGGAGGGTGGGTCCAAGTTGACACAAAGTGTCCCAAAGGTCGGTCCGGGGAGGTCGAAAAGTGGCTGAGCGATAGCTTTACCAATTAATGATGTGCTAATGCACGGTTTGAAATCGATCGGGCGCCTCCAAAGGGACGTTTGGGTGCTGTTTAAGGGGCGCCCCAAGTTGACCCAAAGTGTCCAAAAGGTCGGTCTGGGGTGGTCGAAAAGCGGCTGAGCGATAGCCTTACCACTCAAGGATACGCTAATGCATGGTTTGAAATCGATCGGGCGCCTCCGAATTGACGTTTGGGTGCTGTTGGAGGGGCGCCCCAAGTTGATGCAAAGTGCCCCAAAGGTCTGTGTGGGGTTGTCAAAAAGCGGCTGAGCGACAGCTTTACCACTCAATGATACGCTAATGCACGGTTTGAAATCGATCGGCCGCCTACAAAGGGACGTTTGGGTGCTGTTCGAGGGGCGCCCCAAGTTGACCTAAAGTGCCACAAAAGTCGGTCTGGGGTGGTCGAAAAGTGGCTGAGCGATAGCTTTACCACCCAATGATACGCTAATGCATGGTTTCAAATCGATCGGGCGCCCCCAAAGGGACGTTTGAGTGCTGTTGAAGGGTCGCCCCAAGTTGACCCAAAGTGTCCCAAAGGTCGGTCTGGGGTGGTCGAAAAGCGGCTGAGCGATAGCTTTGCCACCCAATGATACGCTAATGCATGGTTTGAAATCGATTGGACGCCTCCAAAGGGACGTTTGAGTGCTGTTGGGGGGTCGCCACAAGTTGACCCAAAGTGTCCCAAAGGTCGGTCTGGGGTGGTCGAAAAGCGGCTGAGTGATAGCTTTGCCACCTAATGATACGCTAATGCACGGTTTGAAATCGATCGGGCGCCTCCAAAGGGACGTTTGTGTGCTGTTGGTTTAGCGCCCCAAGTTGACTCAAAGTGTCCCAAAGGTCGGTCTGTGGTGGTCGAAACGTGGCTGAGCGATAGCTTTACCACTCAATGATGTGTTAAAGCACGGCTTAAAATCGATCGGGCGCCTCCAAAAGGACGTTTGGGTGCTGCTTGAGGGCCGCCCCAAATTGACACAAAGTGCCCCAAAGGTCGGTCTGGGGTGGTCGAAAGGAGGCTGAGTGATAGCGTTACCACTCAATGATGTGCAAAAGGGCGGTTCAAAATCGATCGGGCTCTTCCAAAGGGAGATTTGGTAGCAGTTGAAGGGTCGCCCCAAGTTGACCCAAAGTGCTCCAAAGGTCGGTCTGGGGTGGTCGAAAAGTGGCTGAGCGATAGCTTTACCACTCAATGATGTGGTAAAGGACGGTTTAAAATCGATCGGGCGCCTCCAAAGGGACGTTTGGGTGCTGCTGGTGGATCGCCCCAAGTTGACTCAAAGTGCCCCAAAGGTCGGTCTGGGGTGGTCGAAAAGTGGCTGAGCGATAGCTTTTCCACTCAATGATGTGCTAATGCACGGTTTGAAATCGATCGGTCGCCTCCAAAAGGAGGTTTGGGTGCTGTTGAGGGATCGCCCCAAGTTGACCCTAAGTGCCCCAATGGTCTGTCTGGGGTGGACGAAAAGTTTCTGAGCGATAGCCATAGCATTCAGTGATGTGCAAAAGGGCGGTTTAAAATTGATCGGGCGTCTCCAAAGGGACATCTGGTGGCAGTTGGAGGGTCGACACAAGTTGACACAAAGTGCTCCAAAGGCCGGTCTGGGGTGGTCCAAAAGTGCCTGAGCGATAGCTTTACCACTCAACGATGTGCTAATGCACAGTATGAAATGGATCGGGCGCCTCCAAACGGACGTTTGGTGGCGGTTAGAGAGTTGCCCCAAGTTGACCCAAAGTGCCCCAAAGGTCGGTCTGGGGTGGTCGAAAAGCGGCTGAGTGATAGCTTTACCTCTCAATGATGTGCTAATGAACGGTTTGAAATCGATCGGGCGCCTCCAAAGGTACATTTGGTGGCAGTTGGAGGGTCACCACAAAAGTCGGTCTGGGGTGGTTGAAAGGCGGCTCAGTGATAGCTTTACCTCTCAATGATGTGCTAATGCACGGTTTGAAATCGATCAGGCGCCTCCAAAAGGACGTTTGGGTGCTGTTGAGGGATCGCCCCAAGTTGACCCTAAGTGCTCCAATGGTCTGTCTGGGGTGAACGAAAAGTTTCTGAGCGATAGCTATAGCATTCAGTGATGTGCAAAAGGGCGGTTTAGAATCGATCGGGCGTCTCCAAAGGGACATTTGGTGGCAGTTGGAGGGTCGCCACAAGTTGACCCAAAGTGCTCCAAAGGTCGGTCTGGGGTGGTCGAAAAGCGGCTCAGTGATAGCTTTACCTCTCAGTGATGTGCTAATGCACGGTTTGAAATCGATCGGGCGCCTCCAAAAGGACGTTTGGGTGCTGTTGAGGGATCGCCCCAAGTTGACCCTAAGTGCTCCAATGGTTTGTCTGGGGTGAACGAAAAGTTTCTGAGCGATAGCTATAGCATTCAGTGATGTGCAAAAGGGCGGTTTAAAATCGATCGGGCGTCTCCAAAGGGACATTTGGTGGCAGTTAGAGAGTGGCCCCAAGTTGACCCAAAGTGCCCCAAAGGTCGGTATGGGGTGGTCGAAATGTGGCTGAGCGATAGCTTTACCACTCAATGATGTGGTAAAGGACGGTTTAAAATCGATCGGGCGCCTCCAAAGGGACGTTTGGGTGCTGCTTGAGGGCCGCCCCAAATTGACACAAAGTGCCCCAAAGGTCGGTCTGGGGTGGTCGAAAGGAGGCTGAGTGATAGCCTTACCACTCAATGATGTGCAAAAGGGCGGTTCAAAATCGATCGGGCTCTTCCAAAGGGAGATTTGGTAGCAGTTGAAGGGTCGCCCCAAGTTGACCCAAAGTGCTCCAATGGTCTGTATGGGGTGAACGAAAAGTTTCTGAGCGATAGCTATAGCATTCAGTGATGTGCAAAAGGGCGGTTTAAAATCGATCGGGCTCTTCCAAAGGGAGATTTGGTAGCAGTTGAAGGGTCGCCCCAAGTTGACCCAAAGTGCTCCAAAGGTCGGTCTAGGGTGGTCGAAAAGTGGCTGAGCGATAGCTTTACCACTCAATGATGTGGTAAAGGACGGTTTAAAATCGATCGGGCGCCTCCAAAGGGACGTTTGGGTGCTGCTGGTGGATCGCCCCAAGTTGACTCAAAGTGTCCCAAAGGTCGGTCTGGGGTGGTCGAAAAGCGGCTCAGTGATAGCTTTACCTCTCAGTGATGTGCTAATGCACGGTTTGAAATCGATCGGGCGCCTCCAAAAGGACGTTTGGGTGCTGTTGAGGGATCGCCCCAAGTTGACCCTAAGTGCTCCAATGGTCTGTCTGGGGTGAACGAAAAGTTTCTGAGCGATAGCTATAGCATTCAGTGATGTGCAAAAGGGCGGTTTAAAATCGATCGGGCGTCTCCAAAGGGACATTTGGTGGCAGTTGGAGGGTCGCCACAAGTTGACCCAAAGTGCTCCAAAGGTCGGTATGGGGTGGTCGAAATGTGGCTGAGCGATAGCTTTACCACTCAATGATGTGGTAAAGGACGGTTTAAAATCGATCGGGCGCCTCCAAAGGGACGTTTGGGTGCTGCTTGAGGGCCGCCCCAAATTGACACAAAGTGCCCCAAAGGTCGGTCTGGGGTGGTCGAAAGGAGGCTGAGTGATAGCGTTACCACTCAATGATGTGCAAAAGGGCGGTTCAAAATCGATCGGGCTCTTCCAAAGGGAGATTTGGTAGCAGTTGAAGGGTCGCCCCAAGTTGACCCAAAGTGCTCCAAAGGTCGGTCTGGGGTGGTCGAAATGTGGCTGAGCGATAGCTTTACCACTCAATGATGTGCTAATGCGCGGTTTGAAATCGATCGGGCGCCTCCAAAAGGACGTTTGGGTGCTGTTGAGGGATCGCCCCAAGTTGACCCTAAGTGCTCCAATGGTCTGTATGGGGTGAACGAAAAGTTTCTGAGCGATAGCTATAGCATTCAGTGATGTGCAAAAGGGCGGTTTAAAATCGATCGGGCTCTTCCAAAGGGAGATTTGGTAGCAGTTGAAGGGTCGCCCCAAGTTGACCCAAAGTGCTCCAAAGGTCGGTCTAGGGTGGTCGAAAAGTGGCTGAGCGATAGCTTTACCACTCAATGATGTGGTAAAGGACGGTTTAAAATCGATCGGGCGCCTCCAAAGGGACGTTTGGGTGCTGCTGGTGGATCGCCCCAAGTTGACTCAAAGTGTCCCAAAGGTCGGTCTGGGGTGGTCGAAAAGCGGCTCAGTGATATCTTTACCTCTCAATGATGTGCTAATGCACGGTTTGAAATCGATAGGGCGCCTCCAAACGGACATTTGGTGGCAGTTAGAGAGTGGCCCCAAGTTGACCCAAAGTGCCACAAAAGTCTGTCTGGGGTGGTCGAAAAGTGGCTGAGCGATAGCTTTACCACTCAATGATGTGCTAATGCACGGTATGAAATCGGTCGGGAGCCTCCAAAGGGACGTTTGAGTGGTGTTGGGGGGTCGCCCCAAGTTGACCCAAAGTGCCCTAAAGGTCGGTCTGGGGTGGTCGAGAAGCGGCTGAGCGATAGCCTTACCACTCAATGATGTGCTAATGCACGGTTTGAAATCGATCGGTCGCCTCCAAGACGACGTTTGGGTGCTGTTGAGGGATCGCCCCAAGTTGACCCTAAGTGCCCCAATGGTCTGTCTGGGGTGGACGAAAAGTTTCTGAGCGATAGCCATAGCATTCAGTGATGTGCAAAAGGGCGGTTTAAAATTGATCGGGCGTCTCCAAAGGGACATCTGGTGGCAGTTGGAGGGTCGACACAAGTTGACACAAAGTGCTCCAAAGGCCGGTCTGGGGTGGTCCAAAAGTGCCTGAGCGATAGCTTTACCACTCAACGATGTGCTAATGCACAGTATGAAATGGATCGGGCGCCTCCAAACGGACGTTTGGTGGCAGTTAGAGAGTTGCCCCAAGTTGACCCAAAGTGCCCCAAAGGTCGATCTGGGGTGGTCGAAAAGCGGCTGAGTGATAGCTTTACCTCTCAATGATGTGCTAATGAACGGTTTGAAATCGATCGGGCGCCTCCAAAGGTACATTTGGTGGCAGTTGGAGGGTCACCCCAAAAGTCGGTCTGGGGTGGTTGAAAGGCGGCTCAGTGATAGCTTTACCTCTCAATGATGTGCTAATGCACGGTTTGAAATCGATCCGGCGCCTCCAAAAGGACGTTTGGGTGCTGTTGAGGGATCGCCCCAAGTTGACCCTAAGTGCTCCAATGGTCTGTATGGGGTGAACGAAAAGTTTCTGAGCGATAGCTATAGCATTCAGTGATGTGCAAAATGGCGGTTTAAAATCGATCGGGCTCTTCCAAAGGGAGATTTGGTAGCAGTTGAAGGGTCGCCCCAAGTTGACCCAAAGTGCTCCAAAGGTCGGTCTAGGGTGGTCGAAAAGTGGCTGAGCGATAGCTTTACCACTCAATGATGTGGTAAGGGACGGTTTAAAATCGATCGGGCGCCTCCAAAGGGACGTTTGGGTGCTGCTGGTGGATCGCCCCAAGTTGACTCAAAGTGTCCCAAAGGTCGGTCTGGGGTGGTCGAAAAGCGGCTCAGTGATATCTTTACCTCTCAATGATGTGCTAATGCACGGTTTGAAATCGATAGTGCGCCTCCAAACGGACATTTGGTGGCAGTTAGAGAGTGGCCCCAAGTTGACCCAAAGTGCCCCAAAGGTCGGTCTGGGGTGATCGAAAAGCGGCTGTGTGATAGCTTTACCACTCAATGATGTGCAGAAGAGCAATTTAGAATCGATCGGGCGCCTCCACAGGGACATTTGGTAGCAGTTGTAGGGGCGCCGCAAGTTGACCCAAAGTGTCCCAAAGGTCGGTCTGGGGTGGTCGAAAAGCGGCTCAGTGATATCTTTACCTCTCAATGATGTGCTAATGCACGGTTTGAAATCGATAGGGCGCCTCCAAACGGACATTTGGTGGCAGTTAGAGAGTGGCCCCAAGTTGACCCAAAGTGCCCCAAAGGTCGGTCTGGGGTGATCGAAAAGCGGCTGTGTGATAGCTTTACCACTCAATGATGTGCAGAAGAGCAATTTAAAATCGATCGGGCGCCTCCACAGGGACATTTGGTAGCAGTTGGAGGGGCGCCGCAAGTTGACCCAAAGTGTCCCAAAGGTCGGTCTGGGGTGGTCGAAAAGCGGCTCAGTGATAGCTTTACCTCTCAATGATGTGCTAATGAACGGTTTGAAATCGATCGGGCGCCTCCAAAGGTATATTTGGTGGCAGTTGCAGGGTCGCCCCAAGTTGACCCAAAGTGCCCCAAAGGTCGGTCTGGGGTGGTCGAAAAGCGGCTGAGTGATAGCTTTACCTCTCAATGATGTGCTAATGCACGGTTTGAAATCGATCAGGCGCCTCCAAAAGGACGTTTGGGTGCTGTTGAGGGATCGCCCCAAGTTGACCCTAAGTGCTCCAATGGTCTGTCTGGGGTGAACGAAAAGTTTCTGAGCGATAGCTATAGCATTCAGTGATGTGCAAAAGGGCGGTTTAGAATCGATCGGGCGTCTCCAAAGGGACATTTGGTGGCAGTTGGAGGGTCGCCACAAGTTGACCCAAAGTGCTCCAAAGGTCGGTATGGGGTGGTCGAAATGTGGCTGAGCGATAGCTTTACCACTCAATGATGTGGTAAAGGACGGTTTAAAATCGATCGGGCGCCTCCAAAGGGACGTTTGGGTGCTGCTTGAGGGCCGCCCCAAATTGACACAAAGTGCCCCAAAGGTCGGTCTGGGGTGGTCGAAAGGAGGCTGAGTGATAGCGTTACCACTCAATGATGTGCAAAAGGGCGGTTCAAAATCGATCGGGCTCTTCCAAAGGGAGATTTGGTAGCAGTTGAAGGGTCGCCCCAAGTTGACCCAAAGTGCTCCAAAGGTCGGTCTGGGGTGGTCGAAAAGCGGCTCAGCGATAGCTTTACCTCTCAATGATGTGCTAATGCACGGTTTGAAATCGATCGGGCGCCTCCAAAGGGACGTTTGGGTGCTGTTGGAGGGGTCGCCCCAATTTGACACAAAGTGCCCCAAAGATCTGTGTGGGGTGGTTGAAAAGCGGCTGAGCTACAGCTTTACCACTCAATGATACGCTAATGCACGGTTTGAAATCGATCGGGAACCTACAAAGGGACGTTTGGGTGCTGTTTAAGGGGCGCCCCAAGTTGACCCAAAGTGTCCAAAAGGTCGGTCTGGGGTGGTCGAAAAGCGGCTGAGCGATAGCCTTACCACTCAAGGATACGCTAATGCATGGTTTGAAATCGATCGGGCGCCTCCGAATTGACGTTTGGGTGCTGTTGGAGGGGCGCCCCAAGTTGATGCAAAGTGCCCCAAAGGTCTGTGTGGGGTGGTCAAAAAGCGGCTGAGCGACAGCTTTACCACTCAATGATACGCTAATGCACAGTTTGAAATCGATCGGCCGCCTACAAAGGGACGTTTGGGTGCTGTTGGAGGGGCGCCCCAAGTTGACCCAAAGTGCCACAAAAGTCGGTCTGGGGTGGTCGAAAAGCGGCTGAGTGATAGCTTTACCTCTCAATGATGTGCTAATGAACGGTTTGAAATCGATCGGGCGCCTCCAAAGGTACATTTGGTGGCAGTTGGACGGTCACCCCAAAAGTCGGTCTGGGGTGGTTGAAAGGCGGCTCAGTGATAGCTTTACCTCTCAATGATGTGCTAATGCACGGTTTGAAATCGATCAGGCGCCTCCAAAAGGACGTTTGGGTGCTGTTGAGGGATCGCCCCAAGTTGACCCTAAGTGCTCCAATGGTCTGTCTGGGGTGAACGAAAAGTTTCTGAGCGATAGCTATAGCATTCAGTGATGTGCAAAAGGGCGGTTTAGAATCGATCGGGCGTCTCCAAAGGGACATTTGGTGGCAGTTGGAGGGTCGCCACAAGTTGACCCAAAGTGCTCCAAAGGTCGGTATGGGGTGGTCGAAATGTGGCTGAGCGATAGCTTTACCACTCAATGATGTGGTAAAGGACGGTTTAAAATCGATCGGGCGCCTCCAAAGGGACGTTTGGGTGCTGCTTGAGGGCCGCCCCAAATTGACACAAAGTGCCCCAAAGGTCGGTCTGGGGTGGTCGAAAGGAGGCTGAGTGATAGCGTTACCACTCAATGATGTGCAAAAGGGCGGTTCAAAATCGATCGGGCTCTTCCAAAGGGAGATTTTGTAGCAGTTGAAGGGTCGCCCCAAGTTGACCCAAAGTGCTCCAAAGGTCGGTCTGGGGTGGTCGAAAAGTGGCTGAGCGATAGCTTTACCACTCAATGATGTGCTAATGCGCGGTTTGAAATCGATCGGGCGCCTCCAAAAGGACGTTTGGGTGCTGTTGAGGGATCGCCCCAAGTTGACCCTAAGTGCTCCAATGGTCTGTCTGGGGTGAACGAAAAGTTTCTGAGCGATAGCTATAGCATTCAGTGATGTGCAAAAGGGCGGTTTAGAATCGATCGGGCGTCTCCAAAGGGACATTTGGTGGCAGTTGGAGGGTCGCCACAAGTTGACCCAAAGTGCTCCAAAGGTCGGTATGGGGTGGTCGAAATGTGGCTGAGCGATATCTTTACCACTCAATGATACGCTAATGCATGGTTTGAAATCGATCGGGCGCCTCCAAAAGGACGTTTGGGTGCTCTTGGAGGGTCACCCCAACCTGAAACAAAGTGCCCCAAAGGTCGGTGTGGGGTGGTCGAAAAGTTGCTGAGCGTTAGCTCTACCACTCAATGATGTGCTAATGCACGGTATGAAATCGATCGGGAGCCTCCAAAGGGACATTTGGGTGCTGTTGGAGTGTCGCCCCAAGTTGACCCAAAGTGCCCTAAAGGTCGGTCTGGGGTGGTCGAGAAGCGGCTGAGCGATAGCCTTACCACTCAGTGATGTGCTAATGCACGGTTTGAAATCGATCGGGCGCCTCCAAAAGGACGTTTGGGTGCTGTTGGGGGGTTGACCCAAAGTATCCCAAAGGTCGGTCTGGGGTGGTGGAAAGGTGGCTGAGCGATAGCTTTACCACTTAATGATGTGCTAATGCACGGTTTGAAATCGATCGGTCGCCTCCAAGACGACGTTTGGGTGCTGTTGGAGGGGCGCCCCAAGTTGACCCAAATTGTCCCAAAGGTCGGTCTGTGGTGGTCGAAAAGCGGCTGAGTGACAGCTTTGCCACTCAATGATGTGCTAATGCATGGTTTGAAATCGATCGGGCGCTTCCAAAGTGACGTTTGGGTGCTGTTGGTGGGGCGCCCCAAGTTGACCTAAATTGTCCCAAAGGTCTGTGTGGGGTGGTCAAAATGTGGCTGAGCGATAGCTTTGCCACTCAATGATGTGCTAATGCATGGTTTGAAATCGATCGGGCGCTTCCAAAGGGACGTTTGGGTGCTGTTGGTAGGGCGCCCCAAGTTGACCTAAATTGTCCCAAAGGTCTGTGTGGTGTGGTCAAAAAGTGGCTGAGCGATAGCTTTACCACTCAATGATGTGCTAATGCATGGTTTGAAATCGATCGGGCGCTTCCAAAGGGACGTTTGGGTGCTGTTGGTGTAGCGCCCCAAGTTGACCCAGAGTGTCCCAAAGGTCGGTCTGGGGTGGTCGAAAAGTGGCTGAGCGACAGCTTTACCACTCAGTGATACGCTAGTGCATGGTTTGATATCGATTGGACGCCTCCAAAGGGACGTTTTAGTGCTGTTGGGGGGCCGCCACAAGTTGACCCAAAGTCTCCCAAAGGTCGGTCTGGGGTGGTCGAAGAGCGGCTGAGTGATAGCTTTGCCACCCAATGATACGCAAATGCTCGGTTTGAAATCGATCGGGCGCCTCCAAAGGAACGTTTGTGTGCTGTTGGTTTAGCGCCCCAAGTTGACACAAAGTGTCCCAAAGGTCGGTCTGTGGTGGTCGAAACGTGGCTTAGCGATAGCTTTACCACTCAATGATGTGTTAAAGCACGGCTGAAAATCGATCGGGCGCCCTCAAAAGGTCATTTGGTGGCAGTTGGAGGGTGGGCCCAAGTTGACACAAAGTGTCCCAAAGGTCGGTCGGGGAGGTCGAAAAGGGGCTGAGCGATAGCTTTACCAATTAAAGATGTGCTAATGCACGGTTTGAAATCGATCGGGTGCCTCCAAAGGGACGTTTGGGTGCTTTTGGAGGGGCGCCCAAGTTGACCCAAAGTGCCACAAAAGTCTGTCTGGGGTGGTCGAAAAGTGGCTGAGCGATAGCTTTACCACTCAATGATGTGCTAATGCACGGTATGAAATCGGTCGGGAGCCTCCAAAGGGACGTTTGAGTGGTGTTGGGGGGTCGCCCCAAGTTGACTCAAAGTGTCGCAAAGGTCGGTCTGGGGTGGTCGAAAAGCGGCTCAGTGATATCTTTACCTCTCAATGATGTGCTAATGCACGGTTTGAAATCGATAGGGCGCCTCCAAACGGACATTTGGTGGCAGTTAGAGAGCGGCCCCAAGTTGACCCAAAGTGCCCCAAAGGTCGGTCTGGGGTGATCGAAAAGCGGCTGTGTGATAGCTTTACCACTCAATGATGTGCAGAAGAGCAATTTAAAATCGATCGGGCGCCTCCACAGGGACATTTGGTAGAAGTTGGAGGGGCGCCGCAAGTTGACCCAAAGTGTCCAAAAGGTCGGTCTGGGGTGGTCGAAAAGCGGCTGAGCGATAGCCTTACCACTCAAGGATACGCTAATGCATGGTTTGAAATCGATCGGGCGCCTCCGAATTGACGTTTGGGTGCTGTTGGAGGGGCGCCCCAAGTTGATGCAAAGTGCCCCAAAGGTCTGTGTGGGGTGGTCAAAAAGCGGCTGAGCGACAGCTTTACCACTCAATGATACGCTAATGCACGGTTTGAAATCGATCGGCCGCCTACAAAGGGACGTTTGGGTGCTGTTGGAGGGGCGCCCCAAGTTGACCCAAAGTGCCACAAAAGTCGGTCTGGGGTGGTCGAAAAGTGGCTAAGCGATAGCTTTACCACCCAATGATACGCTAATGCATGGTTTCAAATCGATCGGGCGCCCCCAAAGGGACGTTTGAGTGCTGTTGAAGGGTCGCCCCAAGTTGACACAAAGTGTCCCAAAGGTCGGTCTGGGGTGGTCGAAAAGCGGCTGAGCGATAGCTTTGCCACCCAATGATACGCTAATGCATGGTTTGAAATCGATTGGACGCCTCCAAAGGGACGTTTGAGTGCTGTTGGGGGGTCGCCACAAGTTGACCCAAAGTGTCCCAAAGGTCGGTCTGGGGTGGTCGAAAAGCGGCTGAGTGATAGCTTTGCCACCTAATGATACGCTAATGCACGGTTTGAAATCGATCGGGCGCCTCCAAAGGGACGTTTGTGTGCTGTTGGTTTAGCGCCCCAAGTTGACTCAAAGTGTCCCAAAGGTCGGTCTGTGGTGGTCGAAACGTGGCTGAGCGATAGCTTTACCACTCAATGATGTGTTAAAGCACGGCTTAAAATCGATCGGGCGCCTCCAAAAGGACGTTTGGGTGCTGTTGAGGGATCGCCCCAAGTTGACCCTAAGTGCTCCAATGGTCTGTATGGGGTGAACGAAAAGTTTCTGAGCGATAGCTATAGCATTCAGTGATGTGCAAAAGGGCGGTTTAAAATTGATCGGGCGTCTCCAAATGGACATTTGGTGGCAGTTGGAGGGTCGCCACAAGTTGACCCAAAGTGCTCCAAAGGTCGGTCTGGGGTGGTCGAAAAGCGGCTCAGTGATAGCTTTACCTCTCAGTGATGTGCTAATGCACGGTTTGAAATCGATCGGGCGCCTCCAAACGGACATTTGGTGGCAGTTAGAGAGTGGCCCCAAGTTGACCCAAAGTGCCCCAAAGGTCGGTATGGGGTGGTCGAAACGTGGCTGAGCGATAGCTTTACCACTCAATGATGTGTTAAAGCACGGCTTAAAATCGATCGGGCGCCTCCAAAAGGACGTTTGGGTGCTGTTGAGGGATCGCCCCAAGTTGACCCTAAGTGCTCCAATGGTCTGTATGGGGTGAACGAAAAGTTTCTGAGCGATAGCTATAGCATTCAGTGATGTGCAAAAGGGCGGTTTAAAATCGATCGGGCGTCTCCAAATGGACATTTGGTGGCAGTTGGAGGGTCGCCACAAGTTGACCCAAAGTGCTCCAAAGGTCGGTCTGGGGTGGTCGAAAAGCGGCTCAGTGATAGCTTTACCTCTCAGTGATGTGCTAATGCACGGTTTGAAATCGATCGGGCGCCTCCAAACGGACATTTGGTGGCAGTTAGAGAGTGGCCCCAAGTTGACCCAAAGTGCCCCAAAGGTCGGTATGGGGTGGTCGAAATGTGGCTGAGCGATAGCTTTACCACTCAATGATGTGGTAAAGGACGGTTTAAAATCGATCGGGCGCCTCCAAAGGGACGTTTGGGTGCTGCTTGAGGGCCGCCCCAAATTGACACAAAGTGCCCCAAAGGTCGGTCTGGGGTGGTCGAAAGGAGGCTGAGTGATAGCCTTACCACTCAATGATGTGCAAAAGGGCGGTTCAAAATCGATCGGGCTCTTCCAAAGGGAGATTTGGTAGCAGTTGAAGGGTCGCCCCAAGTTGACCCAAAGTGCTCCAAAGGTCGGTCTGGGGTGGTCGAAAAGTGGCTGAGCGATAGCTTTACCACTCAATGATGTGGTAAAGGGCGGTTTAAAATCGATCGGGCGCCTCCAAAGGGACGTTTGGGTGCTGCTGGTGGATCGCCCCAAGTTGACTCAAAGTGCCCCAAAGGTCGGTCTGGGGTGGTCGAAAAGTGGCTGAGCGATAGCTTTTCCACTCAATGATGTGCTAATGCACGGTTTGAAATCGATCGGGCGCCTCCAAAAGGAGGTTTGGGTGCTGTTGAGGGATCGCCCCAAGTTGACCCTAAGTGCCCCAATGGTCTGTCTGGGGTGGACGAAAAGTTTCTGAGCGATAGCCATAGCATTCAGTGATGTGCAAAAGGGCGGTTTAAAATTGATCGGGCGTCTCCAAAGGGACATCTGGTGGCAGTTGGAGGGTCGACACAAGTTGACACAAAGTGCTCCAAAGGCCGGTCTGGGGTGGTCCAAAAGTGCCTGAGCGATAGCTTTACCACTCAACGATGTGCTAATGCACAGTATGAAATGGATCGGGCGCCTCCAAACGGACGTTTGGTGGCAGTTAGAGAGTTGCCCCAAGTTGACCCAAAGTGCCCCAAAGGTCGGTCTGGGGTGGTCGAAAAGCGGCTGAGTGATAGCTTTACCTCTCAATGATGTGCTAATGAACGGTTTGAAATCGATCGGGCGCCTCCAAAGGTACATTTGGTGGCAGTTGGAGGGTCACCCCAAAAGTCTGTCTGGGGTGGTTGAAAGGCGGCTCAGTGATAGCTTTACCTCTCAATGATGTGCTAATGCACGGTTTGAAATCGATCAGGCGCCTCCAAAAGGACGTTTGGGTGCTGTTGAGGGATCGCCCCAAGTTGACCCTAAGTGCTCCAATGGTCTGTCTGGGGTGAACGAAAAGTTTCTGAGCGATAGCTATAGCATTCAGTGATGTGCAAAAGGGCGGTTTAGAATCGATCGGGCGTCTCCAAAGGGACATTTGGTGGCAGTTGGAGGGTCGCCACAAGTTGACCCAAAGTGCTCCAAAGGTCGGTATGGGGTGGTCGAAATGTGGCTGAGCGATAGCTTTACCACTCAATGATGTGGTAAAGGACGGTTTAAAATCGATCGGGCGCCTCCAAAGGGACGTTTGGGTGCTGCTTGAGGGCCGCCCCAAATTGACACAAAGTGCCCCAAAGGTCGGTCTGGGGTGGTCGAAAGGAGGCTGAGTGATAGCGTTACCACTCAATGATGTGCAAAAGGGCGGTTCAAAATCGATCGGGCTCTTCCAAAGGGAGATTTGGTAACAGTTGAAGGGTCGCCCCAAGTTGACACAAAGTGCTCCAAAGGTCGGTCTGGGGTGGTCGAAAAGTGGCTGAGCGATAGCTTTACCACTCAATGATGTGCTAATGCGCGGTTTGAAATCGATCGGGCGCCTCCAAAAGGACGTTTGGGTGCTGTTGAGGGATCGCCCCAAGTTGACCCTAAGTGCTCCAATGGTCTGTATGGGGTGAACGAAAAGTTTCTGAGCGATAGCTATAGCATTCAGTGATGTGCAAAAGGGCGGTTTAAAATCGATCGGGCTCTTCCAAAGGGAGATTTGGTAGCAGTTGAAGGGTCGCCCCAAGTTGACCCAAAGTGCTCCAAAGGTCGGTCTAGGGTGGTCGAAAAGTGGCTGAGCGATAGCTTTACCACTCAATGATGTGGTAAAGGACGGTTTAAAATCGATCGGGCGCCTCCAAAGGGACGTTTGGGTGCTGCTGGTGGATCGCCCCAAGTTGACTCAAAGTGTCCCAAAGGTCGGTCTGGGGTGGTCGAAAAGCGGCTCAGTGATATCTTTACCTCTCAATGATGTGCTAATGCACGGTTTGAAATCGATAGTGCGCCTCCAAACGGACATTTGGTGGCAGTTAGAGAGTGGCCCCAAGTTGACCCAAAGTGCCCCAAAGGTCGGTCTGGGGTGATCGAAAAGCGGCTGTGTGATAGCTTTACCACTCAATGATGTGCAGAAGAGCAATTTAAAATCGATCGGGCGCCTCCACAGGGACATTTGGTAGCAGTTGGAGGGGCGCCGCAAGTTGACCCAAAGTGTCCCAAAGGTCGGTCTGGGGTGGTCGAAAAGCGGCTCAGTGATAGCTTTACCTCTCAATGATGTGCTAATGAACGGTTTGAAATCGATCGGGCGCCTCCAAAGGTATATTTGGTGGCAGTTGCAGGGTCGCCCCAAGTTGACCCAAAGTGCCCCAAAGGTCGGTCTGGGGTGGTCGAAAAGCGGCTGAGTGATAGCTTTACCTCTCAATGATGTGCTAATGAACGGTTTGAAATCGATCGGGCGCCTCCAAAGGTACATTTGGTGGCAGTTGGAGGGTCACCCCAAAAGTCGGTCTGGGGTGGTTGAAAGGCGGCTCAGTGATAGCTTTACGTCTCAATGATGTGCTAATGCACGGTTTGAAATCGATCAGGCGCCTCCAAAAGGACGTTTGGGTGCTGTTGAGGGATCGCCCCAAGTTGACCCTAAGTGCTCCAATGGTCTGTCTGGGGTGAACGAAAAGTTTCTGAGCGATAGCTATAGCATTCAGTGATGTGCAAAAGGGCGGTTTAGAATCGATCGGGCGTCTCCAAAGGGACATTTGGTGGCAGTTGGAGGGTCGCCACAAGTTGACCCAAAGTGCTCCAAAGGTCGGTATGGTGTGGTCGAAATGTGGCTGAGCGATAGCTTTACCACTCAATGATGTGGTAAAGGACGGTTTAAAATCGATCGGGCGCCTCCAAAGGGACGTTTGGGTGCTGCTTGAGGGCCGCCCCAAATTGACACAAAGTGCCCCAAAGGTCGGTCTGGGGTGGTCGAAAGGAGGCTGAGTGATAGCGTTACCACTCAATGATGTGCAAAAGGGCGGTTCAAAATCGATCGGGCTCTTCCAAAGGGAGATTTGGTAGCAGTTGAAGGGTCGCCCCAAGTTGACCCAAAGTGCTCCAAAGGTCGGTCTGGGGTGGTCGAAAAGCGGCTCAGTGATAGCTTTACCTCTCAATGATGTGCTAATGCACGGTTTGAAATCGATCGGGCGCCTCCAAAGGGACGTTTGGGTGCTGTTGGAGGGGTCGCCCCAATTTGATACAAAGTGCCCCAAAGATCTGTGTGGGGTGGTTGAAAAGCGGCTGAGCGACAGCTTTACCACTCAATGATACGCTAATGCACGGTTTGAAATCGATCGGGAACCTACAAAGGGACGTTTGGGTGCTGTTTAAGGGGCGCCCCAAGTTGACCCAAAGTGTCCAAAAGGTCGGTCTGGGGTGGTCGAAAAGCGGCTGAGCGATAGCCTTACCACTCAAGGATACGCTAATGCATGGTTTGAAATCGATCGGGCGCCTCCGAATTGACGTTTGGGTGCTGTTGGAGGGGCGCCCCAAGTTGATGCAAAGTGCCCCAAAGGTCTGTGTGGGGTGGTCAAAAAGCGGCTGAGCGACAGCTTTACCACTCAATGATACGCTAATGCACGGTTTGAAATCGATCGGCCGCCTACAAAGGGACGTTTGGGTGCTGTTGGAGGGGCGCCCCAAGTTGACCCAAAGTGCCACAAAAGTCGGTCTGGGGTGGTCGAAAAGTGGCTGAGCGATAGCTTTACCACCCAATGATACGCTAATGCATGGTTTCAAATCGATCGGGCGCCCCCAAAGGGACGTTTGAGTGCTGTTGAAGGGTCGCCCCAAGTTGACACAAAGTGTCCCAAAGGTCGGTCTGGGGTGGTCGAAAAGCGGCTGAGCGATAGCTTTGCCACCCAATGATACGCTAATGCATGGTTTGAAATCGATTGGACGCCTCCAAAGGGACGTTTGAGTGCTGTTGGGGGGTCGCCACAAGTTGACCCAAAGTGTCCCAAAGGTCGGTCTGGGGTGGTCGAAAAGCGGCTGAGTGATAGCTTTGCCACCTAATGATACGCTAATGCACGGTTTGAAATCGATCGGGCGCCTCCAAAGGGACGTTTGTGTGCTGTTGGTTTAGCGCCCCAAGTTGACTCAAAGTGTCCCAAAGGTCGGTCTGTGGTGGTCGAAACGTGGCTGAGCGATAGCTTTACCACTCAATGATGTGTTAAAGCACGGCTTAAAATCGATCGGGCGCCTCCAAAAGGACGTTTGGGTGCTGTTGAGGGATCGCCCCAAGTTGACCCTAAGTGCTCCAATGGTCTGTATGGGGTGAACGAAAAGTTTCTGAGCGATAGCTATAGCATTCAGTGATGTGTTAAAGCACGGCTTAAAATCGATCGGGCAGGCGCCCGATCGATCGGGCGCCTCCAAAGGGACGTTTGGGTGCTGCTTGAGGGCCGCCCCAAATTGACACAAAGTGCCCCATAGGTCGGTCTGGGGTGGTCGAAAGGAGGCTGAGTGATAGCGTTACCACTCAATGATGTGCAAAAGGGCGGTTCAAAATCGATCGGGCTCTTCCAAAGGGAGATTTGGTAGCAGTTGAAGGGTCGCCCCAAGTTGACCCAAAGTGCTCCAAAGGTCGGTCTGGGGTGGTCGAAAAGTGGCTGAGCGATAGCTTTACCACTCAATGATGTGCTAATGCGCGGTTTGAAATCGATCGGGCGCCTCCAAAAGGACGTTTGGGTGCTGTTGAGGGATCGCCCCAAGTTGACCCTAAGTGCTCCAATGGTCTGTATGGGGTGAACGAAAAGTTTCTGAGCGATAGCTTTTCCACTCAATGATGTGCTAATGAACGGTTTGAAATCGATCGGGCGCCTCCAAAAGGACGTTTGGGTGCTGTTGAGGGATCGCCCCAAGTTGACCCTAAGTGCTCCAATGGTCTGTATGGAGTGAACGAAAAGTTTCTGAGCGATAGCTTTTCCACTCAATGATGTGCTAATGAACGGTTTGAAATCGATCGGGCGCCTCCAAAGGTACATTTGGTGGCAGTTGGAGGGTCACCCCAAAAGTCGGTCTGGGGTGGTTGAAAGGCGGCTCAGTGATAGCTTTACCTCTCAATGATGTGCTAATGCACGGTTTGAAATCGATCAGGCGCCTCCAAAAGGACGTTTGGGTGCTGTTGAGGGATCGCCCCAAGTTGACCCTAAGTGCTCCAATGGTCTGTCTGGGGTGAACGAAAAGTTTCTGAGCGATAGCTATAGCATTCAGTGATGTGCAAAAGGGCGGTTTAGAATCGATCGGGCGTCTCCAAAGGGACATTTGGTGGCAGTTGGAGGGTCGCCACAAGTTGACCCAAAGTGCTCCAAGGGTCGGTATGGGGTGGTCGAAATGTGGCTGAGCGATAGCTTTACCACTCAATGATGTGGTAAAGGACGGTTTAAAATCGATCGGGCGCCTCCAAAGGGACGTTTGGGTGCTGCTTGAGGGCCGCCCCAAATTGACACAAAGTGCCCCAAAGGTCGGTCTGGGGTGGTCGAAAGGAGGCTGAGTGATAGCATTACCACTCAATGATGTGCAAAAGGGCGGTTCAAAATCGATCGGGCTCTTCCAAAGGGAGATTTGGTAGCAGTTGAAGGGTCGCCCCAAGTTGACCCAAAGTGCTCCAAAGGTCGGTCTGGGGTGGTCGAAAAGTGGCTGAGCGATAGCTTTACCACTCAGTGATGTGCTAATGCGCGGTTTGAAATCGATCGGGCGCCTCCAAAAGGACGTTTGGGTGCTGTTGAGGGATCGCCCCAAGTTGACCCTAAGTGCTCCAATGGTCTGTATGGGGTGAACGAAAAGTTTCTGAGCGATAGCTATAGCATTCAGTGATGTGCAAAAGGGCGGTTTAAAATCGATCGGGCTCTTCCAAAGGGAGATTTGGTAGCAGTTGAAGGGTCGCCCCAAGTTGACCCAAAGTGCTCCAAAGGTCGGTCTAGGGTGGTCGAAAAGTGGCTGAGCGATAGCTTTACCACTCAATGATGTGGTAAAGGACGGTTTAAAATCGATCGGGCGCCTCCAAAGGGACGTTTGGGTGCTGCTGGTGGATCGCCCCAAGTTGACTCAAAGTGTCCCAAAGGTCGGTCTGGGGTGGTCGAAAAGCGGCTCAGTGATATCTTTACCTCTCAATGATGTGCTAATGCACGGTTTGAAATCGATAGGGCGCCTCCAAACGGACATTTGGTGGCAGTTAGAGAGTGGCCCCAAGTTGCCCCAAAGTGCCCCAAAGGTCGGTCTGGGGTGATCGAAAAGCGGCTGTGTGATAGCTTTACCACTCAATGATGTGCAGAAGAGCAATTTAAAATCGATCGGGCGCCTCCACAGGGACATTTGGTAGCAGTTGGAGGGGCGCCGCAAGTTGACCCAAAGTGTCCCAAAGGTCGGTCTGGGGTGGTCGAAAAGCGGCTCAGTGATAGCTTTACCTCTCAATGATGTGCTAATGAACGGTTTGAAATCGATCGGGCGCCTCCAAAGGTACATTTGGTGGCAGTTGGAGGGTCACCCCAAAAGTCGGTCTGGGGTGGTTGAAAGGCGGCTCAGTGATAGCTTTACCTCTCAATGATGTGCTAATGCACGGTTTGAAATCGATCAGGCGCCTCCAAAAGGACGTTTGGGTGCTGTTGAGGGATCGCCCCAAGTTGACCCTAAGTGCTCCAATGGTCTGTCTGGGGTGAACGAAAAGTTTCTGAGCGATAGCTATAGCATTCAGTGATGTGCAAAAGGGCGGTTTAGAATCGATCGGGCGTCTCCAAAGGGACATTTGGTGGCAGTTGGAGGGTCGCCACAAGTTGACCCAAAGTGCTCCAAAGGTCGGTATGGGGTGGTCGAAATGTGGCTGAGCGATAGCTTTACCACTCAATGATGTGGTAAAGGACGGTTTAAAATCGATCGGGCGCCTCCAAAGGGACGTTTGGGTGCTGCTTGAGGGCCGCCCCAAATTGACACAAAGTGCCCCAAAGGTCGGTCTGGGGTGGTCGAAAGGAGGCTGAGTGATAGCGTTACCACTCAATGATGTGCAAAAGGGCGGTTCAAAATCGATCGGGCTCTTCCAAAGGGAGATTTGGTAGCAGTTGAAGGGTCGCCCCAAGTTGACCCAAAGTGCTCCAAAGGTCGGTCTGGGGTGGTCGAAAAGCGGCTCAGTGATAGCTTTACCTCTCAATGATGTGCTAATGCACGGTTTGAAATCGATCGGGCGCCTCCAAAGGGACGTTTGGGTGCTGTTGGAGGGGTCGCCCCAATTTGACACAAAGTGCCCCAAAGATCTGTGTGGGGTGGTTGAAAAGCGGCTGAGCGACAGCTTTACCACTCAATGATACGCTAATGCACGGTTTGAAATCGATCGGGAACCTACAAAGGGACGTTTGGGTGCTGTTTAAGGGGCGCCCCAAGTTGACCCAAAGTGTCCAAAAGGTCGGTCTGGGGTGGTCGAAAAGCGGCTGAGCGATAGCCTTACCACTCAAGGATACGCTAATGCATGGTTTGAAATCGATCGGGCGCCTCCGAATTGACGTTTGGGTGCTGTTGGAGGGGCGCCCCAAGTTGATGCAAAGTGCCCCAAAGGTCTGTGTGGGGTGGTCAAAAAGCGGCTGAGCGACAGCTTTACCACTCAATGATACGCTAATGCACGGTTTGAAATCGATCGGCCGCCTACAAAGGGACGTTTGGGTGCTGTTGGAGGGGCGCCCCAAGTTGACCCAAAGTGCCACAAAAGTCGGTCTGGGGTGGTCGAAAAGTGGCTGAGCGATAGCTTTACCACCCAATGATACGCTAATGCATGGTTTCAAATCGATCGGGCGCCCCCAAAGGGACGTTTGAGTGCTGTTGAAGGGTCGCCCCAAGTTGACACAAAGTTTCCCAAAGGTCGGTCTGGGGTGGTCGAAAAGCGGCTGAGCGATAGCTTTGCCACCCAATGATACGCTAATGCATGGTTTGAAATCGATTGGACGCCTCCAAAGGGACGTTTGAGTGCTGTTGGGGGGTCGCCACAAGTTGACCCAAAGTGTCCCAAAGGTCGGTCTGGGGTGGTCGAAAAGCGGCTGAGTGATAGCTTTGCCACCTAATGATACGCTAATGCACGGTTTGAAATCGATCGGGCGCCTCCAAAGGGACGTTTGTGTGCTGTTGGTTTAGCGCCCCAAGTTGACTCAAAGTGTCCCAAAGGTCGGTCTGTGGTGGTCGAAACGTGGCTGAGCGATAGCTTTACCACTCAATGATGTGTTAAAGCACGGCTTAAAATCGATCGGGCGCCTCCAAAAGGACGTTTGGGTGCTGTTGAGGGATCGCCCCAAGTTGACCCTAAGTGCTCCAATGGTCTGTATGGGGTGAACGAAAAGTTTCTGAGCGATAGCTATAGCATTCAGTGATGTGTTAAAGCACGGCTTAAAATCGATCGGGCGCCTCCAAAAGGACGTTTGGGTGCTGTTGAGGGATCGCCCCAAGTTGACCCTAAGTGCTCCAATGGTCTGTATGGGGTGAACGAAAAGTTTCTGAGCGATAGCTATAGCATTCAGTGATGTGCAAAAGGGCGGTTTAAAATCGATCGGGCGTCTCCAAATGGACATTTGGTGGCAGTTGGAGGGTCGCCACAAGTTGACCCAAAGTGCTCCAAAGGTCGGTCTGGGGTGGTCGAAAAGCGGCTCAGTGATAGCTTTACCTCTCAGTGATGTGCTAATGCACGGTTTGAAATCGATCGGGCGCCTCCAAACGGACATTTGGTGGCAGTTAGAGAGTGGCCCCAAGTTGACCCAAAGTGCCCCAAAGGTCGGTATGGGGTGGTCGAAATGTGGCTGAGCGATAGCTTTACCACTCAATGATGTGCAAAAGGGCGGTTTAGAATCGATCGGGCGTCTCCAAAGGGACATTTGGTGGCAGTTGGAGGGTCGCCACAAGTTGACCCAAAGTGCTCCAAAGGTCGGTATGGGGTGGTCGAAATGTGGCTGAGCGATAGCTTTACCACTCAATGATGTGGTAAAGGACGGTTTAAAATCGATCGGGCGCCTCCAAAGGGACGTTTGGGTGCTGCTTGAGGGCCGCCCCAAATTGACACAAAGTGCCCCAAAGGTCGGTCTGGGGTGGTCGAAAGGAGGCTGAGTGATAGCGTTACCACTCAATGATGTGCAAAAGGGCGGTTCAAAATCGATCGGGCTCTTCCAAAGGGAGATTTGGTAGCAGTTGAAGGGTCGCCCCAAGTTGACCCAAAGTGCTCCAAAGGTCGGTCTGAGGTGGTCGAAAAGTGGCTGAGCGATAGCTTTACCACTCAGTGATGTGCTAATGCGCGGTTTGAAATCGATCGGGCGCCTCCAAAAGGACGTTTGGGTGCTGTTGAGGGATCGCCCCAAGTTGACCCTAAGTGCTCCAATGGTCTGTATGGGGTGAACGAAAAGTTTCTGAGCGATAGCTATAGCATTCAGTGATGTGCAAAAGGGCGGTTTAAAATCGATCGGGCTCTTCCAAAGGGAGATTTGGTAGCAGTTGAAGGGTCGCCCCAAGTTGACCCAAAGTGCTCCAAAGGTCGGTCTAGGGTGGTCGAAAAGTGGCTGAGCGATAGCTTTACCACTCAATGATGTGGTAAAGGACGGTTTAAAATCGATCGGGCGCCTCCAAAGGGACATTTGGTGGCAGTTGCAGGGTCGCCCCAAGTTGACACAAAGTGTCCCAAAGGTCAGTCTGGGGTGGTCGAAAAGCGGCTCAGTGATAGCTTTACCTCTCAATGATGTGCTAATGCACGGTTTGTAATCGATCGGGCGCCTCTAAACGGACATTTGGTGGCAGTTAGAGAGTGGCCCCAAGTTGACCCAAAGTGCCCCAAATGTCGGTCTGGGGTGGTCGAAAAGTGGCTGCGCGATAGCTTCTCCACTCAATGTTGTGCTAATGCACGGTCTGAAATCGATCGGGCGCCTCCAAAGGGACATTTGGTGGCAGTTGGAGGTTCGCCCCAAGTTGACACAAAGTGCCCCAAACGTCGGTCTGGGGTGTTCGAAAAGAGGCTGAGTGATAGCCTTACCACTCAATGATGTGCAAAAGGGCGGTTCAAAATCGATCGGGCTCTTCCAAAGGGAGATTTGGTAGCAGTTGGAGGGTCGCCCCAAGTTGACCCAAAGTGCTCCAAAGGTCGGTCTGGGGTGGTCGAAAAGTGGCTGAGCGATAGCTTTACCACTCAATGATGTGGTAAAGGACGGTTTAAAATCGATCGGGCGCCTCCAAAGGGACGTTTGGGAGCTGCTTGAGGGCCGCCCCAAATTGACACAAAGTGCCCCAAAGGTCGGTCTGGGGTGGTCAAAAAGCGGCTGAGTGATAGCCTTACCACTCAATGATGTGCAAAAGGGCGGTTCAAAATCGATCGGGCTCTTCCAAAGGGAGATTTGGTAGCAGTTGAAGGGTCGCCCCAAGTTGACCCAAAGTGCTCCAAAGGTCGGTCTAGGGTGGTCGAAAAGTGGCTGAGCGATAGCTTTACCACTCAATGATGTGGTAAAGGACGGTTTAAAATCGATCGGGCGCCTCCAAAGGGACGTTTGGGTGCTGCTTGAGGGCCGCCCCAAATTGACACAAAGTGCCCCAAAGGTCGGTCTGGGGTGGTCGAAAGGAGGCTGAGTGATAGCGTTACCACTCAATGATGTGCAAAAGGGCGGTTCAAAATCGATCGGGCTCTTCCAAAGGGAGATTTGGTAGCAGTTGAAGGGTCGCCCCAAGTTGACCCAAAGTGCTCCAAAGGTCGGTCTGAGGTGGTCGAAAAGTGGCTGAGCGATAGCTTTACCACTCAGTGATGTGCTAATGCGCGGTTTGAAATCGATCGGGCGCCTCCAAAAGGACGTTTGGGTGCTGTTGAGGGATCGCCCCAAGTTGACCCTAAGTGCTCCAATGGTCTGTATGGGGTGAACGAAAAGTTTCTGAGCGATAGCTATAGCATTCAGTGATGTGCAAAAGGGCGGTTTAAAATCGATCGGGCTCTTCCAAAGGGAGATTTGGTAGCAGTTGAAGGGTCGCCCCAAGTTGACCCAAAGTGCTCCAAAGGTCGGTCTAGGGTGGTCGAAAAGTGGCTGAGCGATAGCTTTACCACTCAATGATGTGGTAAAGGACGGTTTAAAATCGATCGGGCGCCTCCAAAGGGACGTTTGGGTGCTGCTGGTGGATCGCCCCAAGTTGACTCAAAGTGCTCCAATGGTCTGTCTGGGGTGAACGAAAAGTTTCTGAGCGATAGCTATAGCATTCAGTGATGTGCAAAAGGGCGGTTTAGAATCGATCGGGCGTCTCCAAAGGGACATTTGGTGGCAGTTGGAGGGTCGCCACAAGTTGACCCAAAGTGCTCCAAAGGTCGGTATGGGGTGGTCGAAATGTGGCTGAGCGATAGCTTTACCACTCAATGATGTGGTAAAGGACGGTTTAAAATCGATCGGGCGCCTCCAAAGGGACGTTTGGGTGCTGCTTGAGGGCCGCCCCAAATTGACACAAAGTGCCCCAAAGGTCGGTCTGGGGTGGTCGAAAGGTGGCTGAGCGATAGCTTTTCCACTCAATGATGTGCTAATGCACGGTTTGAAATCGATCGGGCGCCTCCAAAAGGACGTTTGGGTGCTGTTGAGGGATCGCCCCAAGTTGACCCTAAGTGCTCCAATGGTCTGTATGGGGTGAACGAAAAGTTTCTGAGCGATAGCTATAGCATTCAGTGATGTGCAAAAGGGCGGTTTAAAATCGATCGGGCGTCTCCAAATGGACATTTGGTGGCAGTTGGAGGGTCGCCACAAGTTGACCCAAAGTGCTCCAAAGGTCGGTCTGGGGTGGTCGAAAAGCGGCTCAGTGATAGCTTTACCTCTCAGTGATGTGCTAATGCACGGTTTGAAGTCGATCGGGCGCCTCCAAAGGGACATTTGGTAGTAGTTGGAGGGGCGCCCCAAGTTGACGCAAAGTGTCCCAAAGGTCGGTCTGGGGTGGTCGAAAAGCTGCTGAGTGATAGCTTTACCACTCAATGATGTGCTAATGCACGGTTTAAAGTCGATCGGGCGCCTCCAAAGGGACATTTGGTAGTAGTTGGAGGGGCGCCCCAAGTTTACCCAAAGTGTCCCAAAGGTCGGTCTGGGGTGGTCGAAAAGCTGCTGAGTGATAGCTTTACCACTCAGTGATGTTCAGAAGAACGGTTTAAAATCGATCGGGCTCCTCCAAAGGGATATTTGGTAGCAGTTGGAGGGGCGCCCCAAGTTGACCCAAAGTGTCCCAAAGGTCGGTCTGGGGTGGTCGAAAAGCGGCTCAGTGATAGCTTTACCTCTCACTGATGTGCTAATGCACGGTTTAAAGTCGATCGGGCGCCTCCAAAGGGACATTTGGTAGTAGTTGGAGGGGCGCCCCAAGTTGACCCAAAGTGTCCCAAAGGTCGGTCTGGGGTGGTCGAAAAGCGGCTCAGTGATAGCTCTACCTCTCAATGATGTGCTAATGAACGGTTTGAAATCGATCGGGCGCCTACAAAGGTACATTTGGTGGCAGTTGTAGGGTCGCCCCAAGTTGACCCAAAGTGCCCCAAAGGTCGGTCTGGGGTGGTCGAAAAGCGGCTGAGCGATAGCTTTACCACTCAATGATGTGCTAATGCACGGTTTGAAATCGATAGGGCGACTCCAAACGAACATTTGGTGGCAGTTAGAGAGTGGCCCCAAGTTGACCCAAAGTGCCCCAAAGGTCGGTCTGGGGTGGTCGAGAAGCGGCTGAGTGATAGCTTTACCACTCAATGATGTGCTAATGCACGGTTTGAAATCGATAGGGCGACTCCAAAGGGACATTTGGTGGCTGTTTGAGGGGCGCCCCAAGTTGACCCAAAGTGTCCCAAAGGTCGGTCTGGGGTGGTCGAAAAGCGGCTCAGTGATAGCTTTACCTCTCAGTGATGTGCTAATGCACGGTTTGAAACCGATCGGGCGCCTCCAAACGGTCATTTGGTGGCAGTTAGAGAGTGGCCCCAAGTTGACCCAAAGTGCCCCAAAGGTCGGTATGGGGTGGTCGAAATGTGGCTGAGCGATAGCTTTACCACTCAATGATGTGGTAAAGGACGGTTTGAAATCGATCAGGCGCCTCCAAAAGGACGTTTGGGTGCTGTTGAGGGATCGCCCCAAGTTGACCCTAAGTGCTCCAATGGTCTGTCTGGGGTGAACGAAAAGTTTCTGAGCGATAGCTATAGCATTCAGTGATGTGCAAAAGGGCGGTTTAGAATCGATCGGGCGTCTCCAAAGGGACATTTGGTGGCAGTTGGAGGGTCGCCACAAGTTGACCCAAAGTGCTCCAAAGGTCGGTATGGGGTGGTCGAAATGTGGCTGAGCGATAGCTTTACCACTCAATGATGTGGTAAAGGACGGTTTAAAATCGATCGGGCGCCTCCAAAGGGACGTTTGGGTGCTGCTTGAGGGCCGCCCCAAATTGACACAAAGTGCCCCAAAGGTCGGTCTGGGGTGGTCGAAAGGAGGCTGAGTGATAGCGTTACCACTCAATGATGTGCAAAAGGGCGGTTCAAAATCGATCGGGCTCTTCCAAAGGGAGATTTGGTAGCAGTTGAAGGGTCGCCCCAAGTTGACCCAAAGTGCTCCAAAGGTCGGTCTGGGGTGGTCGAAAAGCGGCTCAGTGATAGCTTTACCTCTCAATGATGTGCTAATGCACGGTTTGAAATCGATCGGGCGCCTCCAAAGGGACGTTTGGGTGCTGTTGGAGGGGTCGCCCCAATTTGACACAAAGTGCCCCAAAGATCTGTGTGGGGTGGTTGAAAAGCGGCTGAGCGACAGCTTTACCACTCAATGATACGCTAATGCACGGTTTGAAATCGATCGGGAACCTACAAAGGGACGTTTGGGTGCTGTTGGAGGGGCGCCCCAAGTTGACCCAAAGTGCCCCAAAGGTCGGTCTGGGGTGGTCGAGAAGCGGCTGAGTGATAGCCTTACCACTCAAGGATACGCTAATGCATGGTTTGAAATCGATCGGGCGCCTCCGAATTGACGTTTGGGTGCTGTTGGAGGGGCGCCCCAAGTTGATGCAAAGTGCCCCAAAGGTCTGTGTGGGGTGGTCAAAAAGCGGCTGAGCGACAGCTTTACCACTCAATGATACGCTAATGCACGGTTTGAAATCGATCGGCCGCCTACAAAGGGACGTTTGGGTGCTGTTGGAGGGGCGCCCCAAGTTGACCCAAAGTGCCACAAAAGTCGGTCTGGGGTGGTCGAAAAGTGGCTGAGCGATAGCTTTACCACCCAATGATACGCTAATGCATGGTTTCAAATCGATCGGGCGCCCCCAAAGGGACGTTTGAGTGCTGTTGAAGGGTCGCCCCAAGTTGACACAAAGTGTCCCAAAGGTCGGTCTGGGGTGGTCGAAAAGCGGCTGAGCGATAGCTTTGCCACCCAATGATACGCTAATGCATGGTTTGAAATCGATTGGACGCCTCCAAAGGGACGTTTGAGTGCTGTTGGGGGGTCGCCACAAGTTGACCCAAAGTGTCCCAAAGGTCGGTCTGGGGTGGTCGAAACGTGGCTGAGCGATAGCTTTACCACTCAATGATGTGTTAAAGCACGGCTTAAAATCGATCGGGCGCCTCCAAAAGGACGTTTGGGTGCTGTTGAGGGATCGCCCCAAGTTGACCCTAAGTGCTCCAATGGTCTGTATGGGGTGAACGAAAAGTTTCTGAGCGATAGCTATAGCATTCAGTGATGTGTTAAAGCACGGCTTAAAATCGATCGGGCGCCTCCAAAAGGACGTTTGGGTGCTGTTGAGGGATCGCCCCAAGTTGACCCTAAGTGCTCCAATGGTCTGTATGGGGTGAACGAAAAGTTTCTGAGCGATAGCTATAGCATTCAGTGATGTGCAAAAGGGCGGTTTAAAATCGATCGGGCGTCTCCAAATGGACATTTGGTGGCAGTTGGAGGGTCGCCACAAGTTGACCCAAAGTGCTCCAAAGGTCGGTCTGGGGTGGTCGAAAAGCGGCTCAGTGATAGCTTTACCTCTCAGTGATGTGCTAATGCACGGTTTGAAATCGATCGGGCGCCTCCAAACGGACATTTGGTGGCAGTTAGAGAGTGGCCCCAAGTTGACCCAAAGTGCCCCAAAGGTCGGTATGGGGTGGTCGAAATGTGGCTGAGCGATAGCTTTACCACTCAATGATGTGGTAAAGGACTGTTTAAAATCGATCGGGCGCCTCCAAAGGGACGTTTGGGTGCTGCTGGTGGACCGCCCCAAGTTGACTCAAAGTGCCCCAAAGGTCGGTCTGGGGTGGTCGAAAGGTGGCTGAGCGATAGCTTTTCCACTCAATGATGTGCTAATGCACGGTTTGAAATCGATCGGGCGCCTCCAAAAGGACGTTTGGGTGCTGTTGAGGGATCGCCCCAAGTTGACCCTAAGTGCTCCAATGGTCTGTATGGGGTGAACGAAAAGTTTCTGAGCGATAGCTATAGCATTCAGTGATGTGCAAAAGGGCGGTTTAAAATCGATCGGGCGTCTCCAAATGGACATTTGGTGGCAGTTGGAGGGTCGCCACAAGTTGACCCAAAGTGCTCCAAAGGTCGGTCTGGGGTGGTCGAAAAGCGGCTCAGTGATAGCTTTACCTCTCAGTGATGTGCTAATGCACGGTTTGAAGTCGATCGGGCGCCTCCAAAGGGACATTTGGTAGTAGTTGGAGGGGCGCCCCAAGTTGACGCAAAGTGTCCCAAAGGTCGGTCTGGGGTGGTCGAAAAGCTGCTGAGTGATAGCTTTACCACTCAATGATGTGCTAATGCACGGTTTAAAGTCGATCGGGCGCCTCCAAAGGGACATTTGGTAGTAGTTGGAGGGGCGCCCCAAGTTTACCCAAAGTGTCCCAAAGGTCGGTCTGGGGTGGTCGAAAAGCTGCTGAGTGATAGCTTTACCACTCAGTGATGTTCAGAAGAACGGTTTAAAATCGATCGGGCTCCTCCAAAGGGATATTTGGTAGCAGTTGGAGGGGCGCCCCAAGTTGACCCAAAGTGTCCCAAAGGTCGGTCTGGGGTGGTCGAAAAGCTGCTGAGTGATAGCTTTACCACTCAATGATGTGCTAATGCACGGTTTAAAGTCGATCGGGCGCCTCCAAAGGGACATTTGGTAGTAGTTGGAGGGGCGCCCCAAGTTTACCCAAAGTGTCCCAAAGGTCGGTCTGGGGTGGTCGAAAAGCTGCTGAGTGATAGCTTTACCACTCAATGATGTGCTAATGCACGGTTTAAAGTCGATCGGGCGCCTCCAAAGGGACATTTGGTAGTAGTTGGAGGGGCGCCCCAAGTTTACCCAAAGTGTCCCAAAGGTCGGTCTGGGGTGGTCGAAAAGCTGCTGAGTGATAGCTTTACCACTCAGTGATGTTCAGAAGAACGGTTTAAAATCGATCGGGCTCCTCCAAAGGGATATTTGGTAGCAGTTGGAGGGGCGCCCCAAGTTGACCCAAAGTGTCCCAAAGGTCGGTCTGGGGTGGTCGAAAAGCGGCTCAGTGATAGCTTTACCTCTCACTGATGTGCTAATGCACGGTTTAAAGTCGATCGGGCGCCTCCAAAGGGACATTTGGTAGTAGTTGGAGGGGCGCCCCAAGTTGACCCAAAGTGTCCCAAAGGTCGGTCTGGGGTGGTCGAAAAGCGGCTCAGTAATAGCTCTACCTCTCAATGATGTGCTAATGAACGGTTTGAAATCGATCGGGCGCCTACAAAGGTACATTTGGTGGCAGTTGTAGGGTCGCCCCAAGTTGACCCAAAGTGCCCCAAAGGTCGGTCTGGGGTGGTCGAAAAGCGGCTGAGCGATAGCTTTACCACTCAATGATGTGCTAATGCACTGTTTGAAATCGATAGGGCGACTCCAAACGAACATTTGGTGGCAGTTAGAGAGTGGCCCCAAGTTGACCCAAAGTGCCCCAAAGGTCGGTCTGGGGTGGTCGAGAAGCGGCTGAGTGATAGCTTTACCACTCAATGATGTGCTAATGCACGGTTTGAAATCGATAGGGCGACTCCAAAGGGACATTTGGTGGCTGTTTGAGGGGCGCCCCAAGTTGACCCAAAGTGTCCCAAAGGTCGGTCTGGGGTGGTCGAAAAGCGGCTCAGTGATAGCTTTACCTCTCAGTGATGTGCTAATGCACGGTTTGAAATCGATCGGGCGCCTCCAAACGGACATTTGGTGGCAGTTAGAGAGTGGCCCCAAGTTGACCCAAAGTGCCCCAAAGGTCGGTATGGGGTGGTCGAAAAGTGGCTGAGCGATAGCTTTTCCACTCAATGTTGTGCTAATGCACGGTCTGAAATCGATCGGGCGCCTCCAAAGGGACATTTGGTGGCAGTTGAAGGTTCGCCCCAAGTTGACACAAAGTGCCCCAAAGGTCGGTCTGGGGTGGTCGAAAAGAGGCTGAGTGATAGCCTTACCACTCAATGATGTGCAAAAGGGCGGTTCAAAATCGATCGGGCTCTTCCAAAGGGAGATTTGGTAGCAGTTGGAGGGTCGCCCCAAGTTGACCCAAAGTGCTCCAAAGGTCGGTCTGGGGTGGTCGAAAAGTGGCTGAGCGATAGCTTTACCACTCAATGATGTGGTAAAGGACGGTTTAAAATCGATCGGGCGCCTCCAAAGGGACGTTTGGGAGCTGCTTGAGGGCCGCCCCAAATTGACACAAAGTGCCCCAAAGGTCGGTCTGGGGTGGTCAAAAAGCGGCTGAGTGATAGCCTTACCACTCAATGATGTGCAAAAGGGCGGTTCAAAATCGATCGGGCTCTTCCAAAGGGAGATTTGGTAGCAGTTGAAGGGTCGCCCCAAGTTGACCCAAAGTGCTCCAAAGGTCGGTCTGGGGTGGTCGAAAAGTGGCTGAGCGATAGCTTTACCACTCAATGATGTGGTAAAGGACGGTTTAAAATCGATCGGGCGCCTCCAAAGGGACGTTTGGGTGCTGCTGGAGGGCCGCCCCAAATTGACACAAAGTGCCCCAAAGGTCGGTCTGGGGTGGTCGAAAAGCGCCTGAGTGATAGCCTTACCACTCAATGATGTGCAAAAGGGGGGTTCAAAATCGATCGGGCTCTTCCAAAGGGAGATTTGGTAGCAGTTGAAGGGCCGCCCCAAGTTGACCCAAAGTGCCCCAAAGGTCGGTCTGGGGTGGTCGAAAAGTGGCTGAGCGATAGCTTTACCACTCAATGATGTGCTAATGCACGGTTTGAAATCGATCGGGCGCCTCCAAAAGGACGTTTGGGTGCTGTTGAGGGATCGCCCCAAGTTGACCCTAAGTGCTCCAATGGTCTGTATGGGGTGAACGAAAAGTTTCTGAGCGATAGCTATAGCATTCAGTGATGTGCAAAAGGGCGGTTTAAAATCGATCGGGCGTCTCCAAATGGACATTTGGTGGCAGTTGGAGGGTCGCCACAAGTTGACCCAAAGTGCTCCAAAGGTCGGTCTGGGGTGGTCGAAAGTGGCTGAGCGATAGCTTTTCCACTCAATGATGTGCTAATGCACGGTTTGAAATCGATCGGGCGCCTCCAAAAGGAGGTTTGGGTGCTGTTGAGGGATCGCCCCAAGTTGACCCTAAGTGCTCCAAAGGCCGGTCTGGGGTGGTCCAAAAGTGCCTGAGCGATAGCTTTACCACTCAACGATGTGCTAATGCACAGTATGAAATGGATCGGGCGCCTCCAAACGGACGTTTGGTGGCAGTTAGAGAGTTGCCCCAAGTTGACCCAAAGTGCCCCAAAGGTCGGTCTGGGGTGGTCGAAAAGCGGCTGAGTGATAGCTTTACCTCTCAATGATGTGCTAATGAACGGTTTGAAATCGATCGGGCGCCTCCAAAGGTACATTTGGTGGCAGTTGGAGGGTCACCCCAAAAGTCGGTCTGGGGTGGTTGAAAAGCGGCTCAGTGATAGCTTTACCTCTCAATGATGTGCTAATGCACGGTTTGAAATCGATCAGGCGCCTCCAAAAGGACGTTTGGGTGCTGTTGAGGAATCGCCCCAAGTTGACCCTAAGTACTCCAATGGTCTGTCTGGGGTGAACGAAAAGTTTCTGAGCGATAGCTATAGCATTCAGTGATGTGCAAAAGGGCGGGGTGAACGAAAAGTTTCTGAGCGATAGCTATAGCATTCAGTGATGTGCAAAAGGGCGGTTTAAAATCGATCGGGCGTCTCCAAAGGGACATTTGGTGGCAGTTAGAGAGTGGCCCCAAGTTGACCCAAAGTGCCCAAAATGTCGGTCTGGGGTGGTCGAAAAGTGGCTGAGCGATAGCTTTTCCACTCAATGTTGTGCTAATGCACGGTCTGAAATCGATCGGGCGCCTCCAAAGGGACATTTGGTGGCAGTTGGAGGTTCGCCCCAAGTTGACCCAAAGTGCTCCAAAGGTCGGTCTGGGGTGGTCGAAAAGTGGCTGAGCGATAGCTTTTCCACTCAATGTTGTGCTAATGCACGGTCTGAAATCGATCGGGCGCCTCCAAAGGGACATTTGGTGGCAGTTGAAGGTTCGCCCCAAGTTGACACAAAGTGCCCCAAAGGTCGGTCTGGGGTGGTCGAAAAGAGGCTGAGTGATAGCCTTACCACTCAATGATGTGCAAAAGGGCGGTTCAAAATCGATCGGGCTCTTCCAAAGGGAGATTTGGTAGCAGTTGGAGGGTCGCCCCAAGTTGACCCAAAGTGCTCCAAAGGTCGGTCTGGGGTGGTCGAAAAGTGGCTGAGCGATAGCTTTACCACTCAATGATGTGGTAAAGGACGGTTTAAAATCGATCGGGCGCCTCCAAAGGGACGTTTGGGAGCTGCTTGAAGGCCGCCCCAAATTGACACAAAGTGCCCCAAAGGTCGGTCTGGGGTGGTCAAAAAGCGGCTGAGTGATAGCCTTACCACTCAATGATGTGCAAAAGGGCGGTTCAAAATCGATCGGGCTCTTCCAAAGGGAGATTTGGTAGCAGTTGAAGGGTCGCCCCAAGTTGACCCAAAGTGCTCCAAAGGTCGGTCTGGGGTGGTCGAAAAGTGGCTGAGCGATAGCTTTACCACTCAATGATGTGGTAAAGGACGGTTTAAAATCGATCGGGCGCCTCCAAAGGGACGTTTGGGTGCTGCTGGAGGGCCGCCCCAAATTGACACAAAGTGCCCCAAAGGTCGGTCTGGGGTGGTCGAAAAGCGCCTGAGTGATAGCCTTACCACTCAATGATGTGCAAAAGGGGGGTTCAAAATCGATCGGGCTCTTCCAAAGGGAGATTTGGTAGCAGTTGAAGGGCCGCCCCAAGTTGACCCAAAGTGCCCCAAAGGTCGGTCTGGGGTGGTCGAAAAGTGGCTGAGCGATAGCTTTACCACTCAATGATGTGCTAATGCACGGTTTGAAATCGATCGGGCGCCTCCAAAAGGACGTTTGGGTGCTGTTGAGGGATCGCCCCAAGTTGACCCTAAGTGCTCCAATGGTCTGTATGGGGTGAACGAAAAGTTTCTGAGCGATAGCTATAGCATTCAGTGATGTGCAAAAGGGCGGTTTAAAATCGATCGGGCGTCTCCAAATGGACATTTGGTGGCAGTTGGAGGGTCGCCACAAGTTGACCCAAAGTGCTCCAAAGGTCGGTCTGGGGTGGTCGAAAAGCGGCTCAGTGATAGCTTTACCTCTCAGTGATGTGCTAATGCACGGTTTGAAATCGATCGGGCGCCTCCAAAAGGACGTTTGGGTGCTGTTGAGGGATCGCCCCAAGTTGACCCTAAGTGCTCCAATGGTCTGTCTGGGGTGAACGAAAAGTTTCTGAGCGATAGCTATAGCATTCAGTGATGTGCAAAAGGGCGGTTTAAAATCGATCGGGCGTCCCCAAAGGGACATTTGGTGGCAGTTAGAGAGGGGCCCCAAGTTGACCCAAAGTGCCCCAAAGGTCGGTATGGGGTGGTCGAAATGTGGCTGAGCGATAGCTTTACCACTCAATGATGTGGTAAAGGACGGTTTAAAATCGATCGGGCGCCTCCAAAGGGACGTTTGGGTGCTGCTTGAGGGCCGCCCCAAATTGACACAAAGTGCCCCAAAGGTCGGTCTGGGGTGGTCGAAAGGAGGCTGAGTGATAGCCTTACCACTCAATGATGTGCAAAAGGGCGGTTCAAAATCGATCGGGCTCTTCCAAAGGGAGATTTGGTAGCAGTTGAAGGGTCGCCCCAAGTTGACCCAAAGTGCTCCAAAGGTCGGTCTGGGGTGGTCGAAAAGTGCCTGAGCGATAGCTATACCACTCAATGATGTGCTAATGCACGGTTTGAAATCGATCTGACGCCTCCAAAGGGACGTTTGGGTGCTCTGGAGGGTCGCCCCAAGTTGACCCAAAGTGCCTCAAAGGTCGGTCTGGGGTGGTCGAAAAGCGGCTCAGAGATAGCTTTACCTCTCAATGATGTGCTAATGCACGGTGTGAAATTGATAGGGCGTCTCCAAACGGACATTTGGTGGCAGTTAGAGAGTGGCACCAAGTTGACCCAAAGTGCCACAAAGGTCGGTCTGGGGTGGTCGAAAAGTGCCTGAGCGATAGCTTTACCACTCAATGATGTGCTAATGCACGGTTTAAAGTCGATCGGGCGCCTCCAAAGGGACATTTGGTAGTAGTTGGAGGGGCGCCCCAAGTTGACCCAAAGTGTCCCAAAGGTCGGTCTGGGGTGGTCGAAAAGCTGCTGAGTGATAGCTTTATCACTCAGTGATGTTCAGAAGAACGGTTTAAAATCGATCGGGCGCCTCCAAAGGGATATTTGGTAGCAGTTGGAGGGGCGCCCCAAGTTGACCCAAAGTGTCCCAAAGGTCGGTCTGGGGTGGTCGAAAAGCGGCTCAGTGATAGCTCTACCTCTCAATGATGTGCGCCATTAAGAATGGAATAACTCTTATTTGAAACATTTTTTTCTAACTCGCTTAACTTTGGAGTTAGATGAAGCCAAATTCCTATTTAGCTTATAATTCCGTTAATATCGGAAATAGGGTAAAATGTTTCAAACCAAAGCTGGTTGTCATTAAGAATGAAATAACTCTTGTTTGAAACATTTTTTTCTAACTCGCTTAACTTCGGAGTTAGATGGAGCCAAATAGAAATACTCCGCTTTGGGTTGTTCAAGTTTTTGGCCTATAATTCCGTTAATATCGGAAATATGGAAAAATGTTTCAAATAAAAGCTGTACGCCATTAAGAACGGAATAACTCTTATTTGAAACATTTTTTTCTAACTCGCTTAACTTTGGAGTTAGATTGAGCCAAATTCCTATTTGGCTTATAATTCCGTTAATATCGGAAATAGGGTAAAATGTTTCAAACCAAAGCTGTTTGCCATTAAGAATGGAATAACACTTGTTTGAAACATTTTTTTCTAACTCGCTTAAGTTTGGAGTTAGATCGAGCCAAATAGAAATACTCTATGTTGGGTTGATCCAGTGTGTGTGTTAAAATTCCGTTAATATCGGAAATAGGTAAAAATGTTTCAAATAAAAGTTGTACGCCATTAAGAATGGAATAACTCTTGTTTGAAACATTTTTTTCTAACTCGCTTAACTTATGAGTTAGATGGAGCCAAATAGAAATACTCTATTTTGTGTTAATCCAGTGTGTGAGTTATAATTCCGTTAATATCGGAAATAGGGAAAAATGTTTCAAATAAAAGCTGTGCGCCATTAAGAATGGAATAACTCTTGTTTGAAACATTTTTTTCTAACTCGCTTAACTTATGAGTTAGATGGGGCCAAATAGAAATACTCCATTTTGGGTTGATCAAGTGTGTGAGTTATAATTCCGTTAATATCGGAAATATGGAAAAATGTTTCAAATAAAAGTTGTACGCCATTAAGAATGGAATAACTGTTATTTGAAACATTTTTTTCTAACTCGCTTAACTTTGTAGTTAGATTTAGCCAAATTCCTATTTGGCTTATAATTCCCTTAATATTGGGAATAGTGTAAAATGTTTCAAACAAAAGTTGTTTGTCATTAAGAATGGAATAACTCTTATTTGAAACATTTTTTTCTAACTCGCTTAACTTTGGAGTTAGATGGAGCCAAATTCCTATTTGGCTTATAATTCCGTTAATATCGGAAATACGGTAAAATGTTTCAAACCAAAGCTGTTTGCCATTAAGAATGGAATAACTCTTGTTTGAAACATTTTTTTCTAACTCGCTTAACTTATGAGTTAGATGGAGCCAAATAGAAATACTCTATGTTGGGTTGATCCAGTGTGTTTGTTAAAATTCCGTTAATATTGGAAATAGGTAAAAATGTTTCAAATAAAAGTTGTACGCCATTAAGAATGGAATAACTCTTGTTTGAAACATTTTTTTCTAACTCGCTTAACTTTGCAGTTAGATGGAGCCAAATTACTATTTGGCTTATAATTCCGTTAAAATCGGAAATAGTGTAAAATCTTTCAAGCAAAAGTTGTTTGTCATTAAGAATGGAATAACTCTTGTTTGAAACAATTTTTTCTAACTCGCTTAACATAAGTTATGAGTTAGATGGAGCCAAATAGAAATACTCTATTTTGTGTTAATCCAGTTTGTGAGTTTTAATTCCGTTAATATCGGAAATAGGGAAAAATATTTCAAATAAAAGTTGTACGCCATTAAGAATGGAATAACTCTTATTTGAAAGATTTTTTCCTAACTCGCTTAACTTTGGAGTTAGATGGAGCCAAATTACTATTTGGCTTACAATTCCGTTAATATCGCAAATAGGGTAAAATGTTTCAAACCAAAGTTGTTTTTTATTAAGAGTGGAATAACTCTGGTTTGAAACATTTTTTTCTAACTGGCTTAACTTTGGAGTTAGATGGTTTCAAATAGAAATACTCTATTTTGTGTTAATCCAGTGTGTGAGTTATAATTCCGTTAATATCGGAAATAGGGAAGAATGTTTCAAATAAAAGCTGTAGACCATTAAGAATGGAATAACTCTTGTTTGAAACATTTTTTTCTAACTCGCTTAACTTATGAGTTAGATGGGGCCAAATAGAAATACTCTATTTTGGGTTGATCAAGTGTGTGTTATAATTCCGTTAATATCGGAAATAGATAAAAATGTTTCAAATAAAAGTTGTACGCAATTAAGAATGGAATAACTCTTATTTGAAACATTTTTTTCTAACTCGCTTAACTTTGGAGTTAGATGGAGCCAAATTTCTATTTGGCTTATAATTCCGTTAATATCGGAAATAGGGCAAAATGTTTCAAACCAAAGCTGTTTGCCATTAAGAATGGAATAACTCTTGTTTGACACAATTTTTTCTAACTCGCTTAACTTATGAGTTAGATGGAGCCAAATAGAAATACTCTATTTTGTGTTAATCCAGTTTGTGAGTTATAATTCCGTTAATATCGGAAATAGGGAAAAATGTTTCAAATAAAAGCTGTACGCCATTAAGAATGAAATAACTCTTGTTTGAAACATTTTTTTCTAACTCGCTTAACTTATGAGTTAGATGGAGCCAAATAGAAATACTCTATTTTGTGTTAATCCAGTGTGTGAGTTATAATTCCGTTAATATCGGAAATAGGGAAGAATGTTTCAAATAAAAGCTGTACGCCATTAAGAATGGAATAACTCTTGTTTGAAACATTTTTTTCTAACTCGCTTAACTTATGAGTTAGATGGAGCCAAATAGAAATACTCTATTTTGTGTTAATCCAGTGTGTGTTATAATTCCGTTAATATCGGAAATAGGGAAAAATGTTTCAAATAAACGCTGTACGCCATTAAGAATGGAATAACTCTTGTTTGAAACATTTTTTTCTAACTCGCTTAACTTATGAGTTAGATGGTGCCAAATAGAAATACTCTATTTTGGGTTGATCAAGTGTGTGAGTTATAATTCCGTTAATATCGGAAATAGGGAAAAGTGTTTCAAATAAAAGCTGTACGCCATTAAGAATGGAATAACTCTTATTTGAAACATTTTTTTCTAACTCGCTTAACTTTGGAGTTAGATGGAGCCAAATTCCTATTTGGTTTATAATTCCGTTAATATCGGAAATAGGGTAAAATGTTTCAAACCAAAGCTGTTTGTCATTAAGAATGGAATAACTCTTGTTTGAAACATTTTTTTCTAACTCGCTTAACTTATGAGTTAGATGGAGCCAAATAGAAATACTCTATTTTGTGTTAATCCAGTGTGTGAGTTATAATTCCGTTAATATCGGAAATAGGGAAAAATGTTTCAAATAAAAGCTGTAGGCCATTAAGAATGGAATAACTCTTGTTTGAAACATTTTTTTCTAACTCGCTTAACTTATGAGTTAGATGGGGCCAAATAGAAATACTCTATTTTGGGTTGATCAAGTGTGTGTTATAATTCCGTTAATATCGGAAATAGATAAAAATGTTTCAAATAAAAGTTGTACGCAATTAAGAATGGAATAACTCTTATTTGAAACATTTTTTTCTAACTCGCTTAACTTTGGAGTTAGATGGAGCCAAATTCCTATTTGGCTTATAATTCCGTTAATATCGGAAATAGGGTAAAATGTTTCAAACCAAAGCTGTGTGCCATTAAGAATGGAATAACTCTTGTTTGACACAATTTTTTCTAACTCGCTTCACTTATGAGTTAGATGGATCCAAATAGAAATACTCTATTTTGTGTTAATCTAGTTTGTGAGTTTTAATTCCGTTAATATCGGAAAGAGGGAAAAATGTTTCAAATAAAGGCTGTACGCCATTAAGAATGGAATAACTCTTATTTGAAACATTTTTTTCTAACTCGCTTAACTTTGTAGTTAGATTTAGCCAAATTCCTATTTGGCTTATAATTCCGTTAATATCGGAAATAGGGTAAAATGTTTCAAACCAAAGCTGTTTGCCATTAAGAATGGAATAACTCTTGTTTGAAACATTTTTTTCTAACTCGCTTAACTTATGAGTTAGATGGAGCCAAATAGAAATACTCTATGTTGGGTTGATCCAGTGTGTTTGTTAAAATTCCGTTAATATTGGAAATAGGTAAAAATGTTTCAAATAAAAGTTGTACGCCATTAAGAATGGAATAACTCTTGTTTGAAACATTTTTTTCAAACTCTCTTAACTTATGAGTTAGATGGGGCCAAATAGAAACACTCTATTTTGGGTTGATCAAGTGTGTGTTATAATTCCGTTAATATCGGAAATAGGGAAAAATGTTTCAAATAAAAGTTGTACGCAATTAAGAATGGAATAACTCTTATTTGAAACATTTTTTTCTAACTCGCTTAACTTTGGAGTTAGATGAAGCCAAATTCCTATTTAGCTTATAATTCCGTTAATATCGGAAATAGGGTAAAATGTTTCAAACCAAAGCTGGTTGTCATTAAGAATGAAATAACTCTTGTTTGAAACATTTTTTTCTAACTCGCTTAACTTCGGAGTTAGATGGAGCCAAATAGAAATACTCCGCTTTGGGTTGTTCAAGTTTTTGGCTTATAATTCCGTTAATATCGGAAATATGGAAAAATGTTTCAAATAAAAGCTGTACGCCATTAAGAACGGAATAACTCTTATTTGAAACATTTTTTTCTAACTCGCTTAACTTTGGAGTTAGATGGAGCCAAATTCCTATTTGGCTTATAATTCCGTTAATATCGGAAATAGGGTAAAATGTTTCAAACCAAAGCTGTTTGCCATTAAGAATGGAATAACACTTGTTTGAAACATTTTTTTCTAACTCGCTTAAGTTTGGAGTTAGATCGAGCCAAATAGAAATACTCTATGTTGGGTTGATCCAGTGTGTGTGTTAAAATTCCGTTAATATCGGAAATAGGTAAAAATGTTTCAAATAAAAGTTGTACGCCATTAAGAATGGAATAACTCTTGTTTGAAACATTTTTTTCTAACTCGCTTAACTTATGAGTTAGATGGAGCCAAATAGCAATACTCTATTTTGTGTTAATCCAGTGTGTGAGTTATAATTCCGTTAATATCGGAAATAGGGAAAAATGTTTCAAATAAAAGCTGTGCGCCATTAAGAATGGAATAACTCTTGTTTGAAACATTTTTTTCTAACTCGCTTAACTTATGAGTTAGATGGGGCCAAATAGAAATACTCCATTTTGGGTTGATCAAGTGTGTGAGTTATAATTCCGTTAATATCGGAAATATGGAAAAATGTTTCAAATAAAAGTTGTACGCCATTAAGAATGGAATAACTGTTATTTGAAACATTTTTTTCTAACTCGCTTAACTTTGTAGTTAGATTTAGCCAAATTCCTATTTGGCTTATAATTCCCTTAATATTGGGAATAGTGTAAAATGTTTCAAACAAAAGTTGTTTGTCATTAAGAATGGAATAACTCTTATTTGAAACATTTTTTTCTAACTCGCTTAACTTTGGAGTTAGATGGAGCCAAATTCCTATTTGGCTTATAATTCCGTTAATATCGGAAATACGGTAAAATGTTTCAAACCAAAGCTGTTTGCCATTAAGAATGGAATAACTCTTGTTTGAAACATTTTTTTCTAACTCGCTTAACTTATGAGTTAGATGGAGCCAAATAGAAATACTCTATGTTGGGTTGATCCAGTGTGTTTGTTAAAATTCCGTTAATATTGGAAATAGGTAAAAATGTTTCAAATAAAAGTTGTACGCCATTAAGAATGGAATAACTCTTGTTTGAAACATTTTTTTCTAACTCGCTTAACTTTGCAGTTAGATGGAGCCAAATTACTATTTGGCTTATAATTCCGTTAAAATCGGAAATAGTGTAAAATCTTTCAAGCAAAAGTTGTTTGTCATTAAGAATGGAATAACTCTTGTTTGAAACAATTTTTTCTAACTCGCTTAACATAAGTTATGAGTTAGATGGAGCCAAATAGAAATACTCTATTTTGTGTTAATCCAGTTTGTGAGTTTTAATTCCGTTAATATCGGAAATAGGGAAAAATATTTCAAATAAAAGTTGTACGCCATTAAGAATGGAATAACTCTTATTTGAAAGATTTTTTCCTAACTCGCTTAACTTTGGAGTTAGATGGAGCCAAATTACTATTTGGCTTACAATTCCGTTAATATCGCAAATAGGGTAAAATGTTTCAAACCAAAGTTGTTTGTTATTAAGAGTGGAATAACTCTGGTTTGAAACATTTTTTTCTAACTGGCTTAACTTTGGAGTTAGATGGTTTCAAATAGAAATACTCTATTTTGTGTTAATCCAGTGTGTGAGTTATAATTCCGTTAATATCGGAAATAGGGAAAAATGTTTCAAATAAAAGCTGTAGACCATTAAGAATGGAATAACTCTTGTTTGAAATATTTTTTTCTAACTCGCTTAACTTATGAGTTAGATGGGGCCAAATAGAAATACTCTATTTTGGGTTGATCAAGTGTGTGTTATAATTCCGTTAATATCGGAAATAGATAAAAATGTTTCAAATAAAAGTTGTACGCAATTAAGAGTGGAATAACTCTTATTTGAAACATTTTTTTCTAACTCGCTTAACTTTGGAGTTAGATGGAGCCAAATTTCTATTTGGCTTATAATTCCGTTAATATCGGAAATAGGGCAAAATGTTTCAAACCAAAGCTGTTTGCCATTAAGAATGGAATAACTCTTGTTTGACACAATTTTTTCTAACTCGCTTAACTTATGAGTTAGATGGAGCCAAATAGAAATACTCTATTTTGTGTTAATCCAGTTTGTGAGTTATAATTCCGTTAATATCGGAAATAGGGAAAAATGTTTCAAATAAAAGCTGTACGCCATTAAGAATGAAATAACTCTTGTTTGAAACATTTTTTTCTAACTCGCTTAACTTATGAGTTAGATGGAGCCAAATAGAAATACTCTATTTTGTGTTAATCCAGTGTGTGAGTTATAATTCCGTTAATATCGGAAATAGGGAAGAATGTTTCAAATAAAAGCTGTACGCCATTAAGAATGGAATAACTCTTGTTTGAAACATTTTTTTCTAACTCGCTTAACTTATGAGTTAGATGGAGCCAAATAGAAATACTCTATTTTGTGTTAATCCAGTGTGTGTTATAATTCCGTTAATATCGGAAATAGGGAAAAATGTTTCAAATAAACGCTGTACGCCATTAAGAATGGAATAACTCTTGTTTGAAACATTTTTTTCTAACTCGCTTAACTTATGAGTTAGATGGTGCCAAATAGAAATACTCTATTTTGGGTTGATCAAGTGTGTGAGTTATAATTCCGTTAATATCGGAAATAGGGAAAAATGTTTCAAATAAAAGCTGTACGCCATTAAGAATGGAATAACTCTTATTTGAAACATTTTTTTCTAACTCGCTTAACTTTGGAGTTAGATGGAGCCAAATTCCTATTTGGTTTATAATTCCGTTAATATCGGAAATAGGGTAAAATGTTTCAAACCAAAGCTGTTTGTCATTAAGAATGGAATAACTCTTGTTTGAAACATTTTTTTCTAACTCGCTTAACTTATGAGTTAGATGGAGCCAAATCGAAATACTCTATTTTGTGTTAATCCAGTTTGTGAGTTTTAATTCCGTTAATATCGGAAAGAGGGAAAAATGTTTCAAATGAAAGCTGTACGCCATTAAGAATGGAATAACTCTTATTTGAAACATTTTTTTCTAACTCGCTTAACTTTGTAGTTAGATTTAGCCAAATTCCTATTTGGCTTATAATTCCGTTAATATCGGAAATGGGGTAAAATGTTTCAAACCAAAGCTGTTTGCCATTAAGAATGGAATAACTCTTGTTTGAAACATTTTTTTCTAACTCGCTTAACTTATGAGTTAGATGGAGCCAAATAGAAATACTCTATGTTGGGTTGATCCAGTGTGTTTGTTAAAATTCCGTTAATATTGGAAATAGGTAAAAATGTTTCAAATAAAAGTTGTACGCCATTAAGAATGGAATAACTCTTGTTTGAAACATTTTTTTCAAACTCTCTTAACTTATGAGTTAGATGGGGCCAAATAGAAACACTCTATTTTGGGTTGATCAAGTGTGTGTTATAATTCCGTTAATATCGGAAATAGGGAAAAATGTTTCAAATAAAAGTTGTACGCAATTAAGAATGGAATAACTCTTATTTGAAACATTTTTTTCTAACTCGCTTAACTTTGGAGTTAGATGGAGCCAAATTCCTATTTGGCTTATAATTCCGTTAATATCGGAAATAGGGTAAAATGTTTCAAACCAAAGCTGTTTGCCATTAAGAATGGAATAACTCTTGTTTGACACAATTTTTTCTAACTCGCTTAACTTATGAGTTAGATGGATCCAAATAGAAATACTCTATTTTGTGTTAATCCAGTGTGTGAGTTTTAATTCCGTTAATATCGGAAATATAGAAAAATGTTTCAAATAAAAGCTGTACGCCATTAAGAATGGAATAACTCTTATTTGAAACATTTTTTTCTAACTCGCTTAACTTTGGAGTTATATGAAGCCAAATTCCTATTTGGCTTATAATTCCGTTAATATCGGAAATACGGTAAAATGTTTCAAACCAAAGCTGTTTGCCATTAAGAATGGAATAACTCTTGTTTGAAACATTTTTTTCTAACTCGCTTAACTTATGAGTTAGATGGAGCCAAATAGAAATACTCTATGTTGGGTTGATCCAGTGTGTTTGTTAAAATTCCGTTAATATTGGAAATAGGTAAAAATGTTTCAAATAAAAGTTGTACGCCATTAAGAATGGAATAACTCTTGTTTGAAACATTTTTTTCTAACTCGCTTAACTTTGCAGTTAGATGGAGCCAAATTACTATTTGGCTTATAATTCCGTTAAAATCGGAAATAGTGTAAAATCTTTCAAGCAAAAGTTGTTTGTCATTAAGAATGGAATAACTCTTGTTTGAAACAATTTTTTCTAACTCGCTTAACATAAGTTATGAGTTAGATGGAGCCAAATAGAAATACTCTATTTTGTGTTAATCCAGTTTGTGAGTTTTAATTCCGTTAATATCGGAAATAGGGAAAAATATTTCAAATAAAAGTTGTACGCCATTAAGAATGGAATAACTCTTATTTGAAACATTTTTTCCTAACTCGCTTAACTTTGCAGTTAGATGGAGCCAAATTTCTATATGGCTTATAATTCCCTTAATATTGGGAATAGTGTAAAATGTTTCAAACAAAAGTTGTTTGTCATTAAGAATGGAATAACTCTTATTTGAAACATTTTTTTCTAACTCGCTTAACTTTGGAGTTAGATGGAGCCAAATTCCTATTTGGCTTATAATTCCGTTAATATCGGAAATACGGTAAAATGTTTCAAACCAAAGCTGTTTGCCATTAAGAATGGAATAACTCTTGTTTGAAACATTTTTTTCTAACTCGCTTAACTTATGAGTTAGATGGAGCCAAATAGAAATACTCTATGTTGGGTTGATCCAGTGTGTTTGTTAAAATTCCGTTAATATTGGAAATAGGTAAAAATGTTTCAAATAAAAGTTGTACGCCATTAAGAATGGAATAACTCTTGTTTGAAACATTTTTTTCTAACTCGCTTAACTTTGCAGTTAGATGGAGCCAAATTACTATTTGGCTTATAATTCCGTTAAAATCGGAAATAGTGTAAAATCTTTCAAGCAAAAGTTGTTTGTCATTAAGAATGGAATAACTCTTGTTTGAAACAATTTTTTCTAACTCGCTTAACATAAGTTATGAGTTAGATGGAGCCAAATAGAAATACTCTATTTTGTGTTAATCCAGTTTGTGAGTTTTAATTCCGTTAATATCGGAAATAGGGAAAAATATTTCAAATAAAAGTTGTACGCCATTAAGAATGGAATAACTCTTATTTGAAAGATTTTTTCCTAACTCGCTTAACTTTGGAGTTAGATGGAGCCAAATTACTATTTGGCTTACAATTCCGTTAATATCGCAAATAGGGTAAAATGTTTCAAACCAAAGTTGTTTGTTATTAAGAGTGGAATAACTCTGGTTTGAAACATTTTTTTCTAACTGGCTTAACTTTGGAGTTAGATGGTTTCAAATAGAAATACTCTATTTTGTGTTAATCCAGTGTGTGAGTTATAATTCCGTTAATATCGGAAATAGGGAAAAATGTTTCAAATAAAAGCTGTAGACCATTAAGAATGGAATAACTCTTGTTTGAAACATTTTTTTCTAACTCGCTTAACTTATGAGTTAGATGGGGCCAAATAGAAATACTCTATTTTGGGTTGATCAAGTGTGTGTTATAATTCCGTTAATATCGGAAATAGATAAAAATGTTTCAAATAAAAGTTGTACGCAATTAAGAGTGGAATAACTCTTATTTGAAACATTTTTTTCTAACTCGCTTAACTTTGGAGTTAGATGGAGCCAAATTTCTATTTGGCTTATAATTCCGTTAATATCGGAAATAGGGCAAAATGTTTCAAACCAAAGCTGTTTGCCATTAAGAATGGAATAACTCTTGTTTGACACAATTTTTTCTAACTCGCTTAACTTATGAGTTAGATGGAGCCAAATAGAAATACTCTATTTTGTGTTAATCCAGTTTGTGAGTTATAATTCCGTTAATATCGGAAATAGGGAAAAATGTTTCAAATAAAAGCTGTACGCCATTAAGAATGAAATAACTCTTGTTTGAAACATTTTTTTCTAACTCGCTTAACTTATGAGTTAGATGGAGCCAAATAGAAATACTCTATTTTGTGTTAATCCAGTGTGTGAGTTATAATTCCGTTAATATCGGAAATAGGGAAGAATGTTTCAAATAAAAGCTGTACGCCATTAAGAATGGAATAACTCTTGTTTGAAACATTTTTTTCTAACTCGCTTAACTTATGAGTTAGATGGAGCCAAATAGAAATACTCTATTTTGTGTTAATCCAGTGTGTGTAATAATTCCGTTAATATCGGAAATAGGGAAAAATGTTTCAAATAAACGCTGTACGCCATTAAGAATGGAATAACTCTTGTTTGAAACATTTTTTTCTAACTCGCTTAACTTATGGGTTAGATGGTGCCAAATAGAAATACTCTATTTTGGGTTGATCAAGTGTGTGAGTTATAATTCCGTTAATATCGGAAATAGGGAAAAATGTTTCAAATAAAAGCTGTACGCCATTAAGAATGGAATAACTCTTATTTGAAACATTTTTTTCTAACTCGCTTAACTTTGGAGTTAGATGGAGCCAAATTCCTATTTGGTTTATAATTCCGTTAATATCGGAAATAGGGTAAAATGTTTCAAACCAAAGCTGTTTGTCATTAAGAATGGAATAACTCTTGTTTGAAACATTTTTTTCTAACTCGCTTAACTTATGAGTTAGATGGAGCCAAATCGAAATACTCTATTTTGTGTTAATCCAGTTTGTGAGTTTTAATTCCGTTAATATCGGAAAGAGGGAAAAATGTTTCAAATGAAAGCTGTACGCCATTAAGAATGGAATAACTCTTATTTGAAACATTTTTTTCTAACTCGCTTAACTTTGTAGTTAGATTTAGCCAAATTCCTATTTGGCTTATAATTCCGTTAATATCGGAAATGGGGTAAAATGTTTCAAACCAAAGCTGTTTGCCATTAAGAATGGAATAACTCTTGTTTGAAACATTTTTTTCTAACTCGCTTAACTTATGAGTTAGATGGAGCCAAATAGAAATACTCTATGTTGGGTTGATCCAGTGTGTTTGTTAAAATTCCGTTAATATTGGAAATAGGTAAAAATGTTTCAAATAAAAGTTGTACGCCATTAAGAATGGAATAACTCTTGTTTGAAACATTTTTTTCAAACTCTCTTAACTTATGAGTTAGATGGGGCCAAATAGAAACACTCTATTTTGGGTTGATCAAGTGTGTGTTATAATTCCGTTAATATCGGAAATAGGGAAAAATGTTTCAAATAAAAGTTGTACGCAATTAAGAATGGAATAACTCTTATTTGAAACATTTTTTTCTAACTCGCTTAACTTTGGAGTTAGATGGAGCCAAATTCCTATTTGGCTTATAATTCCGTTAATATCGGAAATAGGGTAAAATGTTTCAAACCAAAGCTGTTTGCCATTAAGAATGGAATAACTCTTGTTTGACACAATTTTTTCTAACTCGCTTAACTTATGAGTTAGATGGATCCAAATAGAAATACTCTATTTTGTGTTAATCCAGTGTGTGAGTTTTAATTCCGTTAATATCGGAAATATAGAAAAATGTTTCAAATAAAAGCTGTACGCCATTAAGAATGGAATAACTCTTATTTGAAACATTTTTTTCTAACTCGCTTAACTTTGGAGTTATATGAAGCCAAATTCCTATTTGGCTTATAATTCCGTTAATATCGGAAATACGGTAAAATGTTTCAAACCAAAGCTGTTTGCCATTAAGAATGGAATAACTCTTGTTTGAAACATTTTTTTCTAACTCGCTTAACTTATGAGTTAGATGGAGCCAAATAGAAATACTCTATGTTGGGTTGATCCAGTGTGTTTGTTAAAATTCCGTTAATATTGGAAATAGGTAAAAATGTTTCAAATAAAAGTTGTACGCCATTAAGAATGGAATAACTCTTGTTTGAAACATTTTTTTCTAACTCGCTTAACTTTGCAGTTAGATGGAGCCAAATTACTATTTGGCTTATAATTCCGTTAAAATCGGAAATAGTGTAAAATCTTTCAAGCAAAAGTTGTTTGTCATTAAGAATGGAATAACTCTTGTTTGAAACAATTTTTTCTAACTCGCTTAACATAAGTTATGAGTTAGATGGAGCCAAATAGAAATACTCTATTTTGTGTTAATCCAGTTTGTGAGTTTTAATTCCGTTAATATCGGAAATAGGGAAAAATATTTCAAATAAAAGTTGTACGCCATTAAGAATGGAATAACTCTTATTTGAAACATTTTTTCCTAACTCGCTTAACTTTGCAGTTAGATGGAGCCAAATTTCTATATGGCTTATAATTCCCTTAATATTGGGAATAGTGTAAAATGTTTCAAACAAAAGTTGTTTGTCATTAAGAATGGAATAACTCTTATTTGAAACATTTTTTTCTAACTCGCTTAACTTTGGAGTTAGATGGAGCCAAATTCCTATTTGGCTTATAATTCCGTTAATATCGGAAATACGGTAAAATGTTTCAAACCAAAGCTGTTTGCCATTAAGAATGGAATAACTCTTGTTTGAAACATTTTTTTCTAACTCGCTTAACTTATGAGTTAGATGGAGCCAAATAGAAATACTCTATGTTGGGTTGATCCAGTGTGTTTGTTAAAATTCCGTTAATATTGGAAATAGGTAAAAATGTTTCAAATAAAAGTTGTACGCCATTAAGAATGGAATAACTCTTGTTTGAAACATTTTTTTCTAACTCGCTTAACTTTGCAGTTAGATGGAGCCAAATTACTATTTGGCTTATAATTCCGTTAAAATCGGAAATAGTGTAAAATCTTTCAAGCAAAAGTTGTTTGTCATTAAGAATGGAATAACTCTTGTTTGAAACAATTTTTTCTAACTCGCTTAACATAAGTTATGAGTTAGATGGAGCCAAATAGAAATACTCTATTTTGTGTTAATCCAGTTTGTGAGTTTTAATTCCGTTAATATCGGAAATAGGGAAAAATATTTCAAATAAAAGTTGTACGCCATTAAGAATGGAATAACTCTTATTTGAAAGATTTTTTCCTAACTCGCTTAACTTTGGAGTTAGATGGAGCCAAATTACTATTTGGCTTACAATTCCGTTAATATCGCAAATAGGGTAAAATGTTTCAAACCAAAGTTGTTTGTTATTAAGAGTGGAATAACTCTGGTTTGAAACATTTTTTTCTAACTGGCTTAACTTTGGAGTTAGATGGTTTCAAATAGAAATACTCTATTTTGTGTTAATCCAGTGTGTGAGTTATAATTCCGTTAATATCGGAAATAGGGAAAAATGTTTCAAATAAAAGCTGTAGACCATTAAGAATGGAATAACTCTTGTTTGAAACATTTTTTTCTAACTCGCTTAACTTATGAGTTAGATGGGGCCAAATAGAAATACTCTATTTTGGGTTGATCAAGTGTGTGTTATAATTCCGTTAATATCGGAAATAGATAAAAATGTTTCAAATAAAAGTTGTACGCAATTAAGAGTGGAATAACTCTTATTTGAAACATTTTTTTCTAACTCGCTTAACTTTGGAGTTAGATGGAGCCAAATTTCTATTTGGCTTATAATTCCGTTAATATCGGAAATAGGGCAAAATGTTTCAAACCAAAGCTGTTTGCCATTAAGAATGGAATAACTCTTGTTTGACACAATTTTTTCTAACTCGCTTAACTTATGAGTTAGATGGAGCCAAATAGAAATACTCTATTTTGTGTTAATCCAGTTTGTGAGTTATAATTCCGTTAATATCGGAAATAGGGAAAAATGTTTCAAATAAAAGCTGTACGCCATTAAGAATGAAATAACTCTTGTTTGAAACATTTTTTTCTAACTCGCTTAACTTATGAGTTAGATGGAGCCAAATAGAAATACTCTATTTTGTGTTAATCCAGTGTGTGAGTTATAATTCCGTTAATATCGGAAATAGGGAAGAATGTTTCAAATAAAAGCTGTACGCCATTAAGAATGGAATAACTCTTGTTTGAAACATTTTTTTCTAACTCGCTTAACTTATGAGTTAGATGGAGCCAAATAGAAATACTCTATTTTGTGTTAATCCAGTGTGTGTTATAATTCCGTTAATATCGGAAATAGGGAAAAATGTTTCAAATAAACGCTGTACGCCATTAAGAATGGAATAACTCTTGTTTGAAACATTTTTTTCTAACTCGCTTAACTTATGAGTTAGATGGTGCCAAATAGAAATACTCTATTTTGGGTTGATCAAGTGTGTGAGTTATAATTCCGTTAATATCGGAAATAGGGAAAAATGTTTCAAATAAAAGCTGTACGCCATTAAGAATGGAATAACTCTTATTTGAAACATTTTTTTCTAACTCGCTTAACTTTGGAGTTAGATGGAGCCAAATTCCTATTTGGTTTATAATTCCGTTAATATCGGAAATAGGGTAAAATGTTTCAAACCAAAGCTGTTTGTCATTAAGAATGGAATAACTCTTGTTTGAAACATTTTTTTCTAACTCGCTTAACTTATGAGTTAGATGGAGCCAAATCGAAATACTCTATTTTGTGTTAATCCAGTTTGTGAGTTTTAATTCCGTTAATATCGGAAAGAGGGAAAAATGTTTCAAATGAAAGCTGTACGCCATTAAGAATGGAATAACTCTTATTTGAAACATTTTTTTCTAACTCGCTTAACTTTGTAGTTAGATTTAGCCAAATTCTTATTTGGCTTATAATTCCGTTAATATCGGAAATAGGGTAAAATGTTTCAAACCAAAGCTGTTTGCCATTAAGAATGGAATAACTCTTGTTTGAAACATTTTTTTCTAACTCGCTTAACTTATGAGTTAGATGGAGCCAAATAGAAATACTCTATGTTGGGTTGATCCAGTGTGTTTGTTAAAATTCCGTTAATATTGGAAATAGGTAAAAATGTTTCAAATAAAAGTTGTACGCCATTAAGAATGGAATAACTCTTGTTTGAAACATTTTTTTCAAACTCTCTTAACTTATGAGTTAGATGGGGCCAAATAGAAACACTCTATTTTGGGTTGATCAAGTGTGTGTTATAATTCCGTTAATATCGGAAATAGGGAAAAATGTTTCAAATAAAAGTTGTACGCAATTAAGAATGGAATAACTCTTATTTGAAACATTTTTTTCTAACTCGCTTAACTTTGGAGTTAGATGGAGCCAAATTCCTATTTGGCTTATAATTCCGTTAATATCGGAAATAGGGTAAAATGTTTCAAACCAAAGCTGTTTGCCATTAAGAATGGAATAACTCTTGTTTGACACAATTTTTTCTAACTCGCTTAACTTATGAGTTAGATGGATCCAAATAGAAATACTCTATTTTGTGTTAATCCAGTGTGTGAGTTTTAATTCCGTTAATATCGGAAATATAGAAAAATGTTTCAAATAAAAGCTGTACGCCATTAAGAATGGAATAACTCTTATTTGAAACATTTTTTTCTAACTCGCTTAACTTTGGAGTTATATGAAGCCAAATTCCTATTTGGCTTATAATTCCGTTAATATCGGAAATACGGTAAAATGTTTCAAACCAAAGCTGTTTGCCATTAAGAATGGAATAACTCTTGTTTGAAACATTTTTTTCTAACTCGCTTAACTTATGAGTTAGATGGAGCCAAATAGAAATACTCTATGTTGGGTTGATCCAGTGTGTTTGTTAAAATTCCGTTAATATTGGAAATAGGTAAAAATGTTTCAAATAAAAGTTGTACGCCATTAAGAATGGAATAACTCTTGTTTGAAACATTTTTTTCTAACTCGCTTAACTTTGCAGTTAGATGGAGCCAAATTACTATTTGGCTTATAATTCCGTTAAAATCGGAAATAGTGTAAAATCTTTCAAGCAAAAGTTGTTTGTCATTAAGAATGGAATAACTCTTGTTTGAAACAATTTTTTCTAACTCGCTTAACATAAGTTATGAGTTAGATGGAGCCAAATAGAAATACTCTATTTTGTGTTAATCCAGTTTGTGAGTTTTAATTCCGTTAATATCGGAAATAGGGAAAAATATTTCAAATAAAAGTTGTACGCCATTAAGAATGGAATAACTCTTATTTGAAAGATTTTTTCCTAACTCGCTTAACTTTGGAGTTAGATGGAGCCAAATTACTATTTGGCTTACAATTCCGTTAATATCGCAAATAGGGTAAAATGTTTCAAACCAAAGTTGTTTGTTATTAAGAGTGGAATAACTCTGGTTTGAAACATTTTTTTCTAACTGGCTTAACTTTGGAGTTAGATGGTTTCAAATAGAAATACTCTATTTTGTGTTAATCCAGTGTGTGAGTTATAATTCCGTTAATATCGGAAATAGGGAAAAATGTTTCAAATAAAAGCTGTAGACCATTAAGAATGGAATAACTCTTGTTTGAAACATTTTTTTCTAACTCGCTTAACTTATGAGTTAGATGGGGCCAAATAGAAATACTCTATTTTGGGTTGATCAAGTGTGTGTTATAATTCCGTTAATATCGGAAATAGATAAAAATGTTTCAAATAAAAGTTGTACGCAATTAAGAGTGGAATAACTCTTATTTGAAACATTTTTTTCTAACTCGCTTAACTTTGGAGTTAGATGGAGCCAAATTTCTAATTGGCTTATAATTCCGTTAATATCGGAAATAGGGCAAAATGTTTCAAACCAAAGCTGTTTGCCATTAAGAATGGAATAACTCTTGTTTGACACAATTTTTTCTAACTCGCTTAACTTATGAGTTAGATGGAGCCAAATAGAAATACTCTATTTTGTGTTAATCCAGTTTGTGAGTTATAATTCCGTTAATATCGGAAATAGGGAAAAATGTTTCAAATAAAAGCTGTACGCCATTAAGAATGAAATAACTCTTGTTTGAAACATTTTTTTCTAACTCGCTTAACTTATGAGTTAGATGGAGCCAAATAGAAATACTCTATTTTGTGTTAATCCAGTGTGTGAGTTATAATTCCGTTAATATCGGAAATAGGGAAGAATGTTTCAAATAAAAGCTGTACGCCATTAAGAATGGAATAACTCTTGTTTGAAACATTTTTTTCTAACTCGCTTAACTTATGAGTTAGATGGAGCCAAATAGAAATACTCTATTTTGTGTTAATCCAGTGTGTGTTATAATTCCGTTAATATCGGAAATAGGGAAAAATGTTTCAAATAAACGCTGTACGCCATTAAGAATGGAATAACTCTTGTTTGAAACATTTTTTTCTAACTCGCTTAACTTATGAGTTAGATGGTGCCAAATAGAAATACTCTATTTTGGGTTGATCAAGTGTGTGAGTTATAATTCCGTTAATATCGGAAATAGGGAAAAATGTTTCAAATAAAAGCTGTACGCCATTAAGAATGGAATAACTCTTATTTGAAACATTTTTTTCTAACTCGCTTAACTTTGGAGTTAGATGGAGCCAAATTCCTATTTGGTTTATAATTCCGTTAATATCGGAAATAGGGTAAAATGTTTCAAACCAAAGCTGTTTGTCATTAAGAATGGAATAACTCTTGTTTGAAACATTTTTTTCTAACTCGCTTAACTTATGAGTTAGATGGAGCCAAATCGAAATACTCTATTTTGTGTTAATCCAGTTTGTGAGTTTTAATTCCGTTAATATCGGAAAGAGGGAAAAATGTTTCAAATGAAAGCTGTACGCCATTAAGAATGGAATAACTCTTATTTGAAACATTTTTTTCTAACTCGCTTAACTTTGTAGTTAGATTTAGCCAAATTCCTATTTGGCTTATAATTCCGTTAATATCGGAAATAGGGTAAAATGTTTCAAACCAAAGCTGTTTGCCATTAAGAATGGAATAACTCTTGTTTGAAACATTTTTTTCTAACTCGCTTAACTTATGAGTTAGATGGAGCCAAATAGAAATACTCTATGTTGGGTTGATCCAGTGTGTTTGTTAAAATTCCGTTAATATTGGAAATAGGTAAAAATGTTTCAAATAAAAGTTGTACGCCATTAAGAATGGAATAACTCTTGTTTGAAACATTTTTTTCAAACTCTCTTAACTTATGAGTTAGATGGGGCCAAATAGAAACACTCTATTTTGGGTTGATCAAGTGTGTGTTATAATTCCGTTAATATCGGAAATAGGGAAAAATGTTTCAAATAAAAGTTGTACGCAATTAAGAATGGAATAACTCTTATTTGAAACATTTTTTTCTAACTCGCTTAACTTTGGAGTTAGATGGAGCCAAATTCCTATTTGGCTTATAATTCCGTTAATATCGGAAATAGGGTAAAATGTTTCAAACCAAAGCTGTTTGCCATTAAGAATGGAATGACTCTTGTTTGACACAATTTTTTCTAACTCGCTTAACTTATGAGTTAGATGGATCCAAATAGAAATACTCTATTTTGTGTTAATCCAGTGTGTGAGTTTTAATTCCGTTAATATCGGAAATATAGAAAAATGTTTCAAATAAAAGCTGTACGCCATTAAGAATGGAATAACTCTTATTTGAAACATTTTTTTCTAACTCGCTTAACTTTGGAGTTATATGAAGCCAAATTCCTATTTGGTTTATAATTCCGTTAATATCGGAAATAGGGTAAAATGTTTCAAACCAAAGCTGTCTGTCATTAAGAATGGAATAACTCTTGTTTGACACAATTTTTTCCAACTCGCTTAACTTATGAGTTAGATGGGTCCAAATAGAAATACTCTATTTTGTGTAAATCCAGTTTGTGAGTTTTAATTCCGTTAATATCGGAAATAGGGAAAAATATTTCAAATAAAAGTTGTACGCCATTAAGAATGGAATAACTCTTATTTGAAACATTTTTTTCAAACTCGCTTAACTTATGAGTTAGATGGAGCCAAACAGAAATACTCTATTTTGTGTTAATCCAGTGTGTGAGTTTTAATTCCGTTAATATCGGAAATATAGAAAAATGTTTCAAATAAAAGCTGTACGCCATTAAGAATGGAATAACTCTTATTTGAAACATTTTTTTCTAACTCGCTTAACTTTGGAGTTATATGAAGCCAAATTCCTATTTGGTTTATAATTCCGTTAATATTGGAAATAGGGTAAAATGTTTCAAACCAAAGCTGTTTGTCATTAAGAATGGAATAACTCTTGTTTGACACAATTTTTTCCAACTCGCTTAACTTATGAGTTAGATGGGTCCAAATAGAAATACTCTATTTTGTGTTAATCCAGTTTGTGAGTTTTAATTCCGTTAATATCGGAAATAGGGAAAAATACTTCAAATAAAAGTTGTACGCCATTAAGAATGGAATAACTCTTATTTGAAACATTTTTTTCTAACTCGCTTAACTTATGAGTTAGATGGAGCCAAACAGAAATACTCTATTTTGTGTTAATCCAGTGTGTGAGTTATAATTCCGTTAATATCGGAAATATGGAAAAATGTTTCAAATAAAAGCTGTACGCCATTAAGAATGGAATAACACTTATTTGAAACATCTTTTTCTAACTCGCTTAACTTTGGAGTTATATGGAGCCAAATTCCTATTTGGTTTATAATTCCGTTAATATTGGAAATAGGGTAAAATGTTTCAAACCAAAGCTGTTTGTCATTAAGAATGGAATAACTCTTGTTTGACACAATTTTTTCCAACTCGCTTAACTTATGAGTTAGATGGGGCCAAATAGAAATACTCTATTTTGTGTTAATCAAGTTTGTGAGTTTTAATTCCGTTAATATCGGAAATAGGGAAAAATATTTCAAATAAAAGTTGTACGCCATTAAGAATGGAATAACTCTTATTTGAAACATTTTTTCCTAACTCGCTTAACTTTGGAGTTAGATGGAGCCAAATTACTATTTGGCTTACAATTCCGTTAATATCGCAAATAGGGTAAAATGTTTCAAACCAAAGTTGTTTGTTATTAAGAGTGGAATAACTCTGGTTTGAAACATTTTTTTCTAACTGGCTTAACTTTGGAGTTAGATGGTTTCAAATAGAAATACTCTATTTTGTGTTAATCCAGTGTGTGAGTTATAATTCCGTTAATATCGGAAATAGGGAAAAATGTTTCAAATAAAAGCTGTAGGCCATTAAGAATGGAATAACTCTTGTTTGAAACATTTTTTTCTAACTCGCTTAACTTATGAGTTAGATGGGGCCAAATAGAAATACTCTATTTTGGGTTGATCAAGTGTGTGTTATAATTCCGTTAATATCGGAAATAGATAAAAATGTTTCAAATAAAAGTTGTACGCAATTAAGAATGGAATAACTCTTATTTGAAACATTTTTTTCTAACTCGCTTAACTTTGGAGTTAGATGGAGACAAATTTCTATTTGGCTTATAATTCCGTTAATATCGGAAATAGGGCAAAATGTTTCAAACCAAAGCTGTTTGCCATTAAGAATGGAATAACTCTTGTTTGACACAATTTTTTCTAACTCGCTTAACTTATGAGTTAGATGGAGCCAAATAGAAATACTCTATTTTGTGTTAATCCAGTTTGTGAGTTATAATTCCGTTAATATCGGAAATAGAGAAAAATGTTTCAAATAAAAGCTGTACGCCATTAAGAATGAAATAACTCTTGTTTGAAACATTTTTTTCTAACTCGCTTAACTTATGAGTTAGATGGAGCCAAATAGAAATACTCTATTTTGTGTTAATCCAGTGTGTGAGTTATAATTCCGTTAATATCGGAAATAGGGAAGAATGTTTCAAATAAAAGCTGTACGCCATTAAGAATGGAATAACTCTTGTTTGAAACATTTTTTTCTAACTCGCTTAACTTATGAGTTAGATGGAGCCAAATAGAAATACTCTATTTTGTGTTAATCCAGTGTGTGAGTTATAATTCCGTTAATATCGGAAATAGGGAAAAATGTTTCAAATAAAAGCTGTACGCCATTAAGAATGGAATAACTCTTGTTTGAAACATTTTTTTCTAACTCGCTTAACTTATGAGTTAGATGGTGCCAAATAGAAATACTCTATTTTGGGTTGATCAAGTGTGTGAGTTATAATTCCGTTAATATCGGAAATAGGGAAAAATGTTTCAAATAAAAGCTGTACGCCATTAAGAATGGAATAACTCTTATTTGAAAAATTTTTTTCTAACTCGCTTAACTTTGGAGTTAGATGGAGCCAAATTCCTATTTGGTATATAATTCCGTTAATATCGGAAATAGGGAAAAATGTTTCAAATAAAAGCTGTAGGCCATTAAGAATGGAATAACTCTTATTTGAAACATTTTTTTCAAACTCGCTTAACTTATGAGTTAGATGGAGCCAAACAGAAATACTCTATTTTGTGTTAATCCAGTGTGTGAGTTATAATTCCGTTAATATCGGAAATATGGAAAAATGTTTCAAATAAAAGCTGTACGCCATTAAGAATGGAATAACACTTATTTGAAACATCTTTTTCTAACTCGCTTAACTTTGGAGTTATATGGAGCCAAATTCCTATTTGGTTTATAATTCCGTTAATATTGGAAATAGGGTAAAATGTTTCAAACCAAAGCTGTTTGTCATTAAGAATGGAATAACTCTTGTTTGACACAATTTTTTCCAACTCGCTTAACTTATGAGTTAGATGGGGCCAAATAGAAATACTCTATTTTGTGTTAATCAAGTTTGTGAGTTTTAATTCCGTTAATATCGGAAATAGGGAAAAATATTTCAAATAAAAGTTGTACGCCATTAAGAATGGAATAACTCTTATTTGAAACATTTTTTCCTAACTCGCTTAACTTTGGAGTTAGATGGAGCCAAATTACTATTTGGCTTACAATTCCGTTAATATCGCAAATAGGGTAAAATGTTTCAAACCAAAGTTGTTTGTTATTAAGAGTGGAATAACTCTGGTTTGAAACATTTTTTTCTAACTGGCTTAACTTTGGAGTTAGATGGTTTCAAATAGAAATACTCTATTTTGTGTTAATCCAGTGTGTGAGTTATAATTCCGTTAATATCGGAAATAGGGAAAAATGTTTCAAATAAAAGCTGTAGGCCATTAAGAATGGAATAACTCTTGTTTGAAACATTTTTTTCTAACTCGCTTAACTTATGAGTTAGATGGGGCCAAATAGAAATACTCTATTTTGGGTTGATCAAGTGTGTGTTATAATTCCGTTAATATCGGAAATAGATAAAAATGTTTCAAATAAAAGTTGTACGCAATTAAGAATGGAATAACTCTTATTTGAAACATTTTTTTCTAACTCGCTTAACTTTGGAGTTAGATGGAGACAAATTTCTATTTGGCTTATAATTCCGTTAATATCGGAAATAGGGCAAAATGTTTCAAACCAAAGCTGTTTGCCATTAAGAATGGAATAACTCTTGTTTGACACAATTTTTTCTAACTCGCTTAACTTATGAGTTAGATGGAGCCAAATAGAAATACTCTATTTTGTGTTAATCCAGTTTGTGAGTTATAATTCCGTTAATATCGGAAATAGAGAAAAATGTTTCAAATAAAAGCTGTACGCCATTAAGAATGAAATAACTCTTGTTTGAAACATTTTTTTCTAACTCGCTTAACTTATGAGTTAGATGGAGCCAAATAGAAATACTCTATTTTGTGTTAATCCAGTGTGTGAGTTATAATTCCGTTAATATCGGAAATAGGGAAGAATGTTTCAAATAAAAGCTGTACGCCATTAAGAATGGAATAACTCTTGTTTGAAACATTTTTTTCTAACTCGCTTAACTTATGAGTTAGATGGAGCCAAATAGAAATACTCTATTTTGTGTTAATCCAGTGTGTGAGTTATAATTCCGTTAATATCGGAAATAGGGAAAAATGTTTCAAATAAAAGCTGTACGCCATTAAGAATGGAATAACTCTTGTTTGAAACATTTTTTTCTAACTCGCTTAACTTATGAGTTAGATGGTGCCAAATAGAAATACTCTATTTTGGGTTGATCAAGTGTGTGAGTTATAATTCCGTTAATATCGGAAATAGGGAAAAATGTTTCAAATAAAAGCTGTACGCCATTAAGAATGGAATAACTCTTATTTGAAAAATTTTTTTCTAACTCGCTTAACTTTGGAGTTAGATGGAGCCAAATTCCTATTTGGTATATAATTCCGTTAATATCGGAAATAGGGAAAAATGTTTCAAATAAAAGCTGTAGGCCATTAAGAATGGAATAACTCTTGTTTGAAACATCTTTTTCTAACTCGCTTAACTTATGAGTTAGATGGGGCCAAATAGAAATACTCTATTTTGGGTTGATCAAGTGTGTGTTATAATTACGTTAATATCGGAAATAGATAAAAATGTTTCAAATAAAAGTTGTACGCAATTAAGAATGGAATAACTCTTATTTGAAACATTTTTTTCTAACTCGCTTAACTTTGGAGTTAGATGGAGCCAAATCTCTATTTGGCTTATAATTCCGTTAATATCGGAAATAGGGCAAAATGTTTCAAACCAAAGCTGTTTGCCATTAAGAATGGAATAACTCTTGTTTGACACAATTTTTTCTAACTCGCTTAATTTATGAGTTAGATGGAGCCAAATAGAAATACTCTATTTTGTGTTAATCCAGTTTGTGAGTTATAATTCCGTTAATATCGGAAATAGGGAAAAATGTTTCAAATAAAAGCTGTACGCCATTAAGAATGAAATAACTCTTGTTTGAAACATTTTTTTCTAACTCGCTTAACTTATGAGTTAGATGGAGCCAAATAGAAATACTCTATTTTGTGTTAATCCAGTGTGTGAGTTATAATTCCGTTAATATCGGAAATAGGGAAGAATGTTTCAAATAAAAGCTGTACGCCATTAAGAATGGAATAACTCTTGTTTGAAACATTTTTTTCTAACTCGCTTAACTTATGAGTTAGATGGAGCCAAATAGAAATACTCTATTTTGTGTTAATCCAGTGTGTGAGTTATAATTCCGTTAATATCGCAAATAGGGTAAAATGTTTCAAACCAAAGTTGTTTGTTATTAAGAGTGGAATAACTCTGGTTTGAAACATTTTTTTCTAACTCGCTTAACTTATGAGTTAGATGGTGCCAAATAGAAATACTCTATTTTGGGTTGATCAAGTGTGTGAGTTATAATTCCGTTAATATCGGAAATAGGGAAAAATGTTTCAAATAAAAGCTGTACGCCATTAAGAATGGAATAACTCTTATTTGAAACATTTTTTTCTAACTCGCTTAACTTTGGAGTTAGATGGAGCCAAATTCCTATTTGGTTTATAATTCCGTTAATATCGGAAATAGGGTAAAATGTTTCAAACCAAAGCTGTTTGTCATTAAGAATGGAATAACTCTTGTTTGAAACATTTTTTTCTAACTCGCTTAACTTATGAGTTAGATGGAGCCAAATAGAAATACTCTATTTTGTGTTAATCCAGTTTGTGAGTTTTAATTCCGTTAATATCGGAAAGAGGGAAAAATGTTTCAAATAAAAGCTGTACGCCATTAAGAATGGAATAACTCTTATTTGAAACATTTTTTTCTAACTCGCTTAACTTTGTAGTTAGATTTAGCCAAATTCCTATTTGGCTTATAATTCCGTTAATATCGGAAATAGGGTAAAATGTTTCAAACCAAAGCTGTTTGCCATTAAGAATGGAATAACTCTTGTTTGAAACATTTTTTTCTAACTCGCTTAACTTATGAGTTAGATGGAGCCAAATAGAAATACTCTATGTTGGGTTGATCCAGTGTGTTTGTTAAAATTCCGTTAATATTGGAAATAGGTAAAAATGTTTCAAATAAAAGTTGTACGCCATTAAGAATGGAATAACTCTTGTTTGAAACATTTTTTTCAAACTCTCTTAACTTATGAGTTAGATGGGGCCAAATAGAAACACTCTATTTTGGGTTGATCAAGTGTGTGTTATAATTCCGTTAATATCGGAAATAGGGAAAAATGTTTCAAATAAAAGTTGTACGCAATTAAGAATGGAATAACTCTTATTTGAAACATTTTTTTCTAACTCGCTTAACTTTGGAGTTAGATGGAGCCAAATTCCTATTTGGCTTATAATTCCGTTAATATCGGAAATAGGGTAAAATGTTTCAAACCAAAGCTGTTTGCCATTAAGAATGGAATAACTCTTGTTTGACACAATTTTTTCTAACTCGCTTAACTTATGAGTTAGATGGATCCAAATAGAAATACTCTATTTTGTGTTAATCCAGTGTGTGAGTTTTAATTCCGTTAATATCGGAAATATAGAAAAATGTTTCAAATAAAAGCTGTACGCCATTAAGAATGGAATAACTCTTATTTGAAACATTTTTTTCTAACTCGCTTAACTTTGGAGTTATATGAAGCCAAATTCCTATTTGGTTTATAATTCCGTTAATATCGGAAATAGGGTAAAATGTTTCAAACCAAAGCTGTCTGTCATTAAGAATGGAATAACTCTTGTTTGACACAATTTTTTCCAACTCGCTTAACTTATGAGTTAGATGGGTCCAAATAGAAATACTCTATTTTGTGTTAATCCAGTTTGTGAGTTTTAATTCCGTTAATATCGGAAATAGGGAAAAATATTTCAAATAAAAGTTGTACGCCATTAAGAATGGAATAACTCTTATTTGAAACATTTTTTTCAAACTCGCTTAACTTATGAGTTAGATGGAGCCAAACAGAAATACTCTATTTTGTGTTAATCCAGTGTGTGAGTTTTAATTCCGTTAATATCGGAAATATAGAAAAATGTTTCAAATAAAAGCTGTACGCCATTAAGAATGGAATAACTCTTATTTGAAACATTTTTTTCTAACTCGCTTAACTTTGGAGTTATATGAAGCCAAATTCCTATTTGGTTTATAATTCCGTTAATATCGGAAATAGGGTAAAATGTTTCAAACCAAAGCTGTCTGTCATTAAGAATGGAATCTCTTGTTTGACACAATTTTTTCCAACTCGCTTAACTTATGAGTTAGATGGGGCCAAATAGAAATACTCTATTTTGTGTTAATCCAGTTTGTGAGTTTTAATTCCGTTAATATCGGAAATAGGGAAAAATATTTCAAATAAAAGTTGTACGCCATTAAGAATGGAATAACTCTTATTTGAAACATTTTTTCCTAACTCGCTTAACTTATGAGTTAGATGGAGCCAAACAGAAATACTCTATTTTGTGTTAATCCAGTGTGTGAGTTATAATTCCGTTAATATCGGAAATATGGAAAAATGTTTCAAATAAAAGCTGTACGCCATTAAGAATGGAATAACACTTATTTGAAACATCTTTTTCTAACTCGCTTAACTTTGGAGTTATATGGAGCCAAATTCCTATTTGGTTTATAATTCCGTTAATATTGGAAATAGGGTAAAATGTTTCAAACCAAAGCTGTTTGTCATTAAGAATGGAATAACTCTTGTTTGACACAATTTTTTCCAACTCGCTTAACTTATGAGTTAGATGGGGCCAAATAGAAATACTCTATTTTGTGTTAATCAAGTTTGTGAGTTTTAATTCCGTTAATATCGGAAATAGGGAAAAATATTTCAAATAAAAGTTGTACGCCATTAAGAATGGAATAACTCTTATTTGAAACATTTTTTCCTAACTCGCTTAACTTTGGAGTTAGATGGAGCCAAATTACTATTTGGCTTACAATTCCGTTAATATCGCAAATAGGGTAAAATGTTTCAAACCAAAGTTGTTTGTTATTAAGAGTGGAATAACTCTGGTTTGAAACATTTTTTTCTAACTGGCTTAACTTTGGAGTTAGATGGTTTCAAATAGAAATACTCTATTTTGTGTTAATCCAGTGTGTGAGTTATAATTCCGTTAATATCGGAAATAGGGAAAAATGTTTCAAATAAAAGCTGTAGGCCATTAAGAATGGAATAACTCTTGTTTGAAACATTTTTTTCTAACTCGCTTAACTTATGAGTTAGATGGGGCCAAATAGAAATACTCTATTTTGGGTTGATCAAGTGTGTGTTATAATTCCGTTAATATCGGAAATAGATAAAAATGTTTCAAATAAAAGTTGTACGCAATTAAGAATGGAATAACTCTTATTTGAAACATTTTTTTCTAACTCGCTTAACTTTGGAGTTAGATGGAGACAAATTTCTATTTGGTTTATAATTCCGTTAATATTGGAAATAGGGTAAAATGTTTCAAACCAAAGCTGTTTGTCATTAAGAATGGAATAACTCTTGTTTGACACAATTTTTTCCAACTCGCTTAACTTATGAGTTAGATGGGGCCAAATAGAAATACTCTATTTTGTGTTAATCAAGTTTGTGAGTTTTAATTCCGTTAATATCGGAAATAGGGAAAAATATTTCAAATAAAAGTTGTACGCCATTAAGAATGGAATAACTCTTATTTGAAACATTTTTTCCTAACTCGCTTAACTTTGGAGTTAGATGGAGCCAAATTACTATTTGGCTTACAATTCCGTTAATATCGCAAATAGGGTAAAATGTTTCAAACCAAAGTTGTTTGTTATTAAGAGTGGAATAACTCTGGTTTGAAACATTTTTTTCTAACTGGCTTAACTTTGGAGTTAGATGGTTTCAAATAGAAATACTCTATTTTGTGTTAATCCAGTGTGTGAGTTATAATTCCGTTAATATCGGAAATAGGGAAAAATGTTTCAAATAAAAGCTGTAGGCCATTAAGAATGGAATAACTCTTGTTTGAAACATTTTTTTCTAACTCGCTTAACTTATGAGTTAGATGGGGCCAAATAGAAATACTCTATTTTGGGTTGATCAAGTGTGTGTTATAATTCCGTTAATATCGGAAATAGATAAAAATGTTTCAAATAAAAGTTGTACGCAATTAAGAATGGAATAACTCTTATTTGAAACATTTTTTTCTAACTCGCTTAACTTTGGAGTTAGATGGAGACAAATTTCTATTTGGCTTATAATTCCGTTAATATCGGAAATAGGGCAAAATGTTTCAAACCAAAGCTGTTTGCCATTAAGAATGGAATAACTCTTGTTTGACACAATTTTTTCTAACTCGCTTAACTTATGAGTTAGATGGAGCCAAATAGAAATACTCTATTTTGTGTTAATCCAGTTTGTGAGTTATAATTCCGTTAATATCGGAAATAGAGAAAAATGTTTCAAATAAAAGCTGTACGCCATTAAGAATGAAATAACTCTTGTTTGAAACATTTTTTTCTAACTCGCTTAACTTATGAGTTAGATGGAGCCAAATAGAAATACTCTATTTTGTGTTAATCCAGTGTGTGAGTTATAATTCCGTTAATATCGGAAATAGGGAAGAATGTTTCAAATAAAAGCTGTACGCCATTAAGAATGGAATAACTCTTGTTTGAAACATTTTTTTCTAACTCGCTTAACTTATGAGTTAGATGGAGCCAAATAGAAATACTCTATTTTGTGTTAATCCAGTGTGTGAGTTATAATTCCGTTAATATCGGAAATAGGGAAAAATGTTTCAAATAAAAGCTGTACGCCATTAAGAATGGAATAACTCTTGTTTGAAACATTTTTTTCTAACTCGCTTAACTTATGAGTTAGATGGTGCCAAATAGAAATACTCTATTTTGGGTTGATCAAGTGTGTGAGTTATAATTCCGTTAATATCGGAAATAGGGAAAAATGTTTCAAATAAAAGCTGTACGCCATTAAGAATGGAATAACTCTTATTTGAAAAATTTTTTTCTAACTCGCTTAACTTTGGAGTTAGATGGAGCCAAATTCCTATTTGGTATATAATTCCGTTAATATCGGAAATAGGGAAAAATGTTTCAAATAAAAGCTGTAGGCCATTAAGAATGGAATAACTCTTGTTTGAAACATCTTTTTCTAACTCGCTTAACTTATGAGTTAGATGGGGCCAAATAGAAATACTCTATTTTGGGTTGATCAAGTGTGTGTTATAATTACGTTAATATCGGAAATAGATAAAAATGTTTCAAATAAAAGTTGTACGCAATTAAGAATGGAATAACTCTTATTTGAAACATTTTTTTCTAACTCGCTTAACTTTGGAGTTAGATGAAGCCAAATCTCTATTTGGCTTATAATTCCGTTAATATCGGAAATAGGGCAAAATGTTTCAAACCAAAGCTGTTTGCCATTAAGAATGGAATAACTCTTGTTTGACACAATTTTTTCTAACTCGCTTAATTTATGAGTTAGATGGAGCCAAATAGAAATACTCTATTTTGTGTTAATCCAGTTTGTGAGTTATAATTCCGTTAATATCGGAAATAGGGAAAAATGTTTCAAATAAAAGCTGTACGCCATTAAGAATGAAATAACTCTTGTTTGAAACATTTTTTTCTAACTCGCTTAACTTATGAGTTAGATGGAGCCAAATAGAAATACTCTATTTTGTGTTAATCCAGTGTGTGAGTTATAATTCCGTTAATATCGGAAATAGGGAAGAATGTTTCAAATAAAAGCTGTACGCCATTAAGAATGGAATAACTCTTGTTTGAAACATTTTTTTCTAACTCGCTTAACTTATGAGTTAGATGGAGCCAAATAGAAATACTCTATTTTGTGTTAATCCAGTGTGTGAGTTATAATTCCGTTAATATCGCAAATAGGGTAAAATGTTTCAAACCAAAGTTGTTTGTTATTAAGAGTGGAATAACTCTGGTTTGAAACATTTTTTTCTAACTGGCTTAACTTTGGAGTTAGATGGTTTCAAACAGAAATACTCTATTTTGTGTTAATCCAGTGTGTGAGTTATAATTCCGTTAATATCGGAAATAGGGAAAAATGTTTCAAATAAAAGCTGTAGGCCATTAAGAATGGAATAACTCTTGTTTGAAACATTTTTTTCTAACTCGCTTAACTTATGAGTTAGATGGTGCCAAATAGAAATACTCTATTTTGGGTTGATCAAGTGTGTGAGTTATAATTCCGTTAATATCGGAAATTGGAAAAAATGTTTCAAATAAAAGCTGTACGCCATTAAGAATGGAATAACTCTTATTTGAAACATTTTTTTCTAACTCGCTTAACTTTGGAGTTAGATGGAGCCAAATTCCTATTTGGTTTATAATTCCGTTAATATCGGAAATAGGGTAAAATGTTTCAAACCAAAGCTGTTTGTCATTAAGAATGGAATAACTCTTGTCTGAAACATTTTTTTCTAACTCGCTTAACTTATGAGTTAGATGGAGCCAAATAGAAATACTCTATTTTGTGTTAATCCAGTGTGTGAGTTATAATTCCGTTAATATCGGAAATAGGGAAAAATGTTTCAAATAAAAGCTGTACGCCATTAAGAATGGAATAACTCTTGTTTGAAACATTTTTTTCTAACTCGCTTAACTTATGAGTTAGATGGAGCCAAATAGAAATACTCTATGTTGGGTTGATCCAGTGTGTTTGTTAAAATTCCGTTAATATTGGAAATAGGTAAAAATGTTTCAAATAAAAGTTGTACGCCCTTAAGAATGGAATAACTCTTGTTTGAAACATTTTTTTCTAACTCGCTTAACTTTGCAGTTAGATGGAGCCAAATTACTATTTGGCTTATAATTCCGTTAAAATCGGAAATAGTGTAAAATCTTTCAAGCAAAAGTTGTTTGTCATTAAGAATGGAATAACTCTTGTTTGAAACAATTTTTTCTAACTCGCTTAACATAAGTTATGAGTTAGATGGAGCCAAATAGAAATACTCTATTTTGTGTTAATCCAGTTTGTGAGTTTTAATTCCGTTAATATCGGAAATAGGGAAAAATATTTCAAATAAAAGTTGTACGCCATTAAGAATGGAATAACTCTTATTTGAAACATTTTTTCCTAACTCGCTTAACTTTGGAGATAGATGGAGCCAAATTACTATTTGGCTTACAATTCCGTTAATATCGCAAATAGGGTAAAATGTTTCAAACCAAAGTTGTTTGTTATTAAGAGTGGAATAGCTCTGGTTTGAAACATTTTTTTCTAACTGGCTTAACTTTGGAGTTAGATGGTTTCAAATAGAAATACTCTATTTTGTGTTAATCCAGTTTGTGAGTTATAATTCCGTTAATATCGGAAATAGGGAAAAATGTTTCAAATAAAAGCTGTAGGCCATTAAGAATGGAATAACTCTTGTTTGAAACATCTTTTTCTAACTCGCTTAACTTATGAGTTAGATGGGGCCAAATAGAAATACTCTATTTTGGGTTGATCAAGTGTGTGTTATAATTCCGTTAATATCGGAAATAGATAAAAATGTTTCAAATAAAAGTTGTACGCAGTTAAGAATGGAATAACTCTTATTTGAAACATTTTTTTCTAACTCGCTTAACTTTGGAGTTAGATGGAGCCAAATTCCTATTTGGCTTATAATTCCGTTAATATCGGAAATAGGGTAAAATGTTTCAAACCAAAGCTGTGTGCCATTAAGAATGGAATAACTATTGTTTGACACAATTTTTTCTAACTCGCTTAACTTATGAGTTAGATGGATCCAAATAGAAATACTCTATTTTGTGTTAATCTAGTTTGTGAGTTTTAATTCCGTTAATATCGGAAATAGGGAAAAATGTTTCAAATAAAAGCTGTAGGCCATTAAGAATGGAATAACTCTTGTTTGAAACATCTTTTTCTAACTCGCTTAACTTATGAGTTAGATGGGGCCAAATAGAAATACTCTATTTTGGGTTGATCAAGTGTGTGTTATAATTACGTTAATATCGGAAATAGATAAAAATGTTTCAAATAAAAGTTGTACGCAATTAAGAATGGAATAACTCTTATTTGAAACATTTTTTTCTAACTCGCTTAACTTTGGAGTTAGATGAAGCCAAATCTCTATTTGGCTTATAATTCCGTTAATATCGGAAATAGGGCAAAATGTTTCAAACCAAAGCTGTTTGCCATTAAGAATGGAATAACTCTTGTTTGACACAATTTTTTCTAACTCGCTTAATTTATGAGTTAGATGGAGCCAAATAGAAATACTCTATTTTGTGTTAATCCAGTTTGTGAGTTATAATTCCGTTAATATCGGAAATAGGGAAAAATGTTTCAAATAAAAGCTGTACGCCATTAAGAATGAAATAACTCTTGTTTGAAACATTTTTTTCTAACTCGCTTAACTTATGAGTTAGATGGAGCCAAATAGAAATACTCTATTTTGTGTTAATCCAGTGTGTGAGTTATAATTCCGTTAATATCGGAAATAGGGAAGAATGTTTCAAATAAAAGCTGTACGCCATTAAGAATGGAATAACTCTTGTTTGAAACATTTTTTTCTAACTCGCTTAACTTATGAGTTAGATGGAGCCAAATAGAAATACTCTATTTTGTGTTAATCCAGTGTGTGAGTTATAATTCCGTTAATATCGCAAATAGGGTAAAATGTTTCAAACCAAAGTTGTTTGTTATTAAGAGTGGAATAACTCTGGTTTGAAACATTTTTTTCTAACTGGCTTAACTTTGGAGTTAGATGGTTTCAAACAGAAATACTCTATTTTGTGTTAATCCAGTGTGTGAGTTATAATTCCGTTAATATCGGAAATAGGGAAAAATGTTTCAAATAAAAGCTGTAGGCCATTAAGAATGGAATAACTCTTGTTTGAAACATTTTTTTCTAACTCGCTTAACTTATGAGTTAGATGGTGCCAAATAGAAATACTCTATTTTGGGTTGATCAAGTGTGTGAGTTATAATTCCGTTAATATCGGAAATTGGAAAAAATGTTTCAAATAAAAGCTGTACGCCATTAAGAATGGAATAACTCTTATTTGAAACATTTTTTTCTAACTCGCTTAACTTTGGAGTTAGATGGAGCCAAATTCCTATTTGGTTTATAATTCCGTTAATATCGGAAATAGGGTAAAATGTTTCAAACCAAAGCTGTTTGTCATTAAGAATGGAATAACTCTTGTCTGAAACATTTTTTTCTAACTCGCTTAACTTATGAGTTAGATGGAGCCAAATAGAAATACTCTATTTTGTGTTAATCCAGTGTGTGAGTTATAATTCCGTTAATATCGGAAATAGGGAAAAATGTTTCAAATAAAAGCTGTACGCCATTAAGAATGGAATAACTCTTGTTTGAAACATTTTTTTCTAACTCGCTTAACTTATGAGTTAGATGGAGCCAAATAGAAATACTCTATGTTGGGTTGATCCAGTGTGTTTGTTAAAATTCCGTTAATATTGGAAATAGGTAAAAATGTTTCAAATAAAAGTTGTACGCCCTTAAGAATGGAATAACTCTTGTTTGAAACATTTTTTTCTAACTCGCTTAACTTTGCAGTTAGATGGAGCCAAATTACTATTTGGCTTATAATTCCGTTAAAATCGGAAATAGTGTAAAATCTTTCAAGCAAAAGTTGTTTGTCATTAAGAATGGAATAACTCTTGTTTGAAACAATTTTTTCTAACTCGCTTAACATAAGTTATGAGTTAGATGGAGCCAAATAGAAATACTCTATTTTGTGTTAATCCAGTTTGTGAGTTTTAATTCCGTTAATATCGGAAATAGGGAAAAATATTTCAAATAAAAGTTGTACGCCATTAAGAATGGAATAACTCTTATTTGAAACATTTTTTCCTAACTCGCTTAACTTTGGAGATAGATGGAGCCAAATTACTATTTGGCTTACAATTCCGTTAATATCGCAAATAGGGTAAAATGTTTCAAACCAAAGTTGTTTGTTATTAAGAGTGGAATAGCTCTGGTTTGAAACATTTTTTTCTAACTGGCTTAACTTTGGAGTTAGATGGTTTCAAATAGAAATACTCTATTTTGTGTTAATCCAGTTTGTGAGTTATAATTCCGTTAATATCGGAAATAGGGAAAAATGTTTCAAATAAAAGCTGTAGGCCATTAAGAATGGAATAACTCTTGTTTGAAACATCTTTTTCTAACTCGCTTAACTTATGAGTTAGATGGGGCCAAATAGAAATACTCTATTTTGGGTTGATCAAGTGTGTGTTATAATTCCGTTAATATCGGAAATAGATAAAAATGTTTCAAATAAAAGTTGTACGCAGTTAAGAATGGAATAACTCTTATTTGAAACATTTTTTTCTAACTCGCTTAACTTTGGAGTTAGATGGAGCCAAATTCCTATTTGGCTTATAATTCCGTTAATATCGGAAATAGGGTAAAATGTTTCAAACCAAAGCTGTGTGCCATTAAGAATGGAATAACTATTGTTTGACACAATTTTTTCTAACTCGCTTAACTTATGAGTTAGATGGATCCAAATAGAAATACTCTATTTTGTGTTAATCTAGTTTGTGAGTTTTAATTCCGTTAATATCGGAAAGAGGGAAAAATGTTTCAAATAAAAGCTGTACGCCATTAAGAATGGAATAACTCTTATTTGAAAGATTTTTTCCTAACTCGCTTAACTTTGGAGTTAGATGGAGCCAAATTACTATTTGGCTTACAATTCCGTTAATATCGCAAATAGGGTAAAATGTTTCAAACCAAAGTTGTTTGTTATTAAGAGTGGAATAACTCTGGTTTGAAACATTTTTTTCTAACTGGCTTAACTTTGGAGTTAGATGGTTTCAAATAGAAATACTCTATTTTGTGTTAATCCAGTGTGTGAGTTATAATTCCGTTAATATCGGAAATAGGGAAAAATGTTTCAAATAAAAGCTGTAGGCCATTAAGAATGGAATAACTCTTGTTTGAAACATTTTTTTCTAACTCGCTTAACTTTGGAGTTAGATGGAGACAAATTTCTATTTGGCTTATAATTCCGTTAATATCGGAAATAGGGCAAAATGTTTCAAACCAAAGCTGTTTGCCATTAAGAATGGAATAACTCTTGTTTGACACAATTTTTTCTAACTCGCTTAACTTATGAGTTAGATGGAGCCAAATAGAAATACTCTATTTTGTGTTAATCCAGTTTGTGAGTTATAATTCCGTTAATATCGGAAATAGAGAAAAATGTTTCAAATAAAAGCTGTACGCCATTAAGAATGAAATAACTCTTGTTTGAAACATTTTTTTCTAACTCGCTTAACTTATGAGTTAGATGGAGCCAAATAGAAATACTCTATTTTGTGTTAATCCAGTGTGTGAGTTATAATTCCGTTAATATCGGAAATAGGGAAGAATGTTTCAAATAAAAGCTGTACGCCATTAAGAATGGAATAACTCTTGTTTGAAACATTTTTTTCTAACTCGCTTAACTTATGAGTTAGATGGAGCCAAATAGAAATACTCTATTTTGTGTTAATCCAGTGTGTGAGTTATAATTCCGTTAATATCGGAAATAGGGAAAAATGTTTCAAATAAAAGCTGTACGCCATTAAGAATGGAATAACTCTTGTTTGAAACATTTTTTTCTAACTCGCTTAACTTATGAGTTAGATGGTGCCAAATAGAAATACTCTATTTTGGGTTGATCAAGTGTGTGAGTTATAATTCCGTTAATATCGGAAATAGGGAAAAATGTTTCAAATAAAAGCTGTACGCCATTAAGAATGGAATAACTCTTATTTGAAAAATTTTTTTCTAACTCGCTTAACTTTGGAGTTAGATGGAGCCAAATTCCTATTTGGTATATAATTCCGTTAATATCGGAAATAGGGAAAAATGTTTCAAATAAAAGCTGTAGGCCATTAAGAATGGAATAACTCTTGTTTGAAACATCTTTTTCTAACTCGCTTAACTTATGAGTTAGATGGGGCCAAATAGAAATACTCTATTTTGGGTTGATCAAGTGTGTGTTATAATTCCGCTAATATCGGAAATAGATAAAAATGTTTCAAATAAAAGTTGTACGCAATTAAGAATGGAATAACTCTTATTTGAAACATTTTTTTCTAACTCGCTTAACTTTGGAGTTAGATGGAGCCAAATCTCTATTTGGCTTATAATTCCGTTAATATCGGAAATAGGGCAAATTGTTTCAAACCAAAGCTGTTTGCCATTAAGAATGGAATAACTCTTGTTTGACACAATCTTTTCTAACTCGCTTAATTTATGAGTTAGATGGAGCCAAATAGAAATACTCTATTTTGTGTTAATCCAGTTTGTGAGTTATAATTCCGTTAATATCGGAAATAGGGAAAAATGTTTCAAATAAAAGCTGTACGCCATTAAGAATGAAATAACTCTTGTTTGAAACATTTTTTTCTAACTCGCTTAACTTATGAGTTAGATGGAGCCAAATAGAAATACTCTATTTTGTGTTAATCCAGTTTGTGAGTTTTAATTCCGTTAATATCGGAAATAGGGAAAAATATTTCAAATAAAAGTTGTACGCCATTAAGAATGGAATAACTCTTATTTGAAACATTTTTTCCTAACTCGCTTAACTTTGGAGATAGATGGAGCCAAATTACTATTTGGCTTACAATTCCGTTAATATCGCAAATAGGGTAAAATGTTTCAAACCAAAGTTGTTTGTTATTAAGAGTGGAATAGCTCTGGTTTGAAACATTTTTTTCTAACTGGCTTAACTTTGGAGTTAGATGGTTTCAAACAGAAATACTCTATTTTGTGTTAATCCAGTGTGTGAGTTATAATTCCGTTAATATCGGAAATAGGGAAAAATGTTTCAAATAAAAGCTGTACGCCATTAAGAATGGAATAACTCTTGTTTGAAACATTTTTTTCTAACTCGCTTAACTTATGAGTTAGATGGTGCCAAATAGAAATACTCTATTTTGGGTTGATCAAGTGTGTGAGTTATAATTCCGTTAATATCGGAAATAGGGAAAAATGTTTCAAATAAAAGCTGTACGCCATTAAGAATGGAATAACTCTTATTTGAAACATTTTTTTCTAACTCGCTTAACTTTGGAGTTAGATGGAGCCAAATTCCTATTTGGTTTATAATTCCGTTAATATCAGAAATAGGGTAAAATGTTTCAAACCAAAGCTGTTTGCCATTAAGAATGGAATAACTCTTGTTTGAAACATTTTTTTCTAACTCGCTTAACTTATGAGTTAGATGGAGCCAAATAGAAATACTCTATGTTGGGTTGATCCAGTGTGTTTGTTAAAATTCCGTTAATATTGGAAATAGGTAAAAATGTTTCAAATAAAAGTTGTACGCCATTAAGAATGGAATAACTCTTGTTTGAAACATTTTTTTCTAACTCGCTTAACTTTGCAGTTAGATGGAGCCAAATTACTATTTGGCTTATAATTCCGTTAAAATCGGAAATAGTGTAAAATCTTTCAAGCAAAAGTTGTTTGTCATTAAGAATGGAATAACTCTTGTTTGAAACAATTTTTTCTAACTCGCTTAACATAAGTTATGAGTTAGATGGAGCCCAATAGAAATACTCTATTTTGTGTTAATCCAGTTTGTGAGTTTTAATTCCGTTAATATCGGAAATAGGGAAAAATATTTCAAATAAAAGTTGTACGCCATTAAGAATGGAATAACTCTTATTTGAAACATTTTTTCCTAACTCGCTTAACTTTGGAGATAGATGGAGCCAAATTACTATTTGGCTTACAATTCCGTTAATATCGCAAATAGGGTAAAATGTTTCAAACCAAAGTTGTTTGTTATTAAGAGTGGAATAGCTCTGGTTTGAAACATTTTTTTCTAACTGGCTTAACTTTGGAGTTAGATGGTTTCAAATAGAAATACTCTATTTTGTGTTAATCCAGTTTGTGAGTAATAATTCCGTTAATATCGGAAATAGGGAAAAATGTTTCAAATAAAAGCTATACGCCATTAAGAATGGAATAACTCTTGTTTGAAACATTTTTTTCTAACTCGCTTAACTTTTGAGTTAGATGGATCTAAATAGAAATACTCTATTTTGTGTTAATCTAGTTTGTGAGTTTTAATTCCGTTAATATCGGAAATAGGGAAAAATGTTTCAAATAAAAGTTGTACGCCATTAAGAATGGAATAACACTTGTTTGAAACATTTTTTTCTAACTCGATTAACTTTGGAGTTAGATGAAGCCAAATTCCTATTTGGCTTATAATTCCGTTAATATCGGAAATAGGGTAGAATGTTTCAAACCAAAGCTGTTTGTCATTAAGAATGGAATAACTCTTATTTGAAACATTTTTTTCTAACTCGCTTAACTTTGGAGTTAGATGGAGCCAAATTCATACTTGGCTTATAATTCCGTTAATATCGGAAATAGGGAAAAATATTTCAAATAAAAGTTGTGCGCTATTAAGAATGGAATAACTCTTATTTGAAACATCTTTTTCTAACTCGCTTAACTTATGAGTTAGATGGGGCCAAATAGAAATACTCTATTTTGGGTTGATCAAGTGTGTGTTATAATTCCGTTAATATCGGAAATAGATAAAAATGTTTCAAATAAAAGTTGTACGCAATTAGGAATGGAATAACTCTTATTTGAAACATTTTTTTCTAACTCGCTTAACTTTGGAGTTAGATGGAGCCAAATTCCTATTTGGCTTATAATTCCGTTAATATCGGAAATAGGGTAAAATGTTTCAAACCAAAGCTGTTTGCCATTAAGAATGGAATAACTCTTGTTTGACACAATTTTTTCTAACTCGCTTAACTTATGAGTTAGATGGAGCCAAATAGAAATACTCTATTTTGTGTTAATCCAGTGTGTGAGTTATAATTCCGTTAATATCGGAAATATGGAAAGATGTTTCAAATAAAAGCTGTACGCCATTAAGAATGGAATAACTCTTATTTGAAACATTTTTTTCTAACTCGCTTAACTTTGGAGTTAGATGAAGCCAAATCCCTTTTGGCTTATAATTCCGTTAATATCGGAAATAGGGTAAAATGTTTCAAACCAAAGCTGGTTGTCATTAAGAATGAAATAACTCTTGTTTGAAACATTTTTTTCTAACTCGCTTAACTTCGGAGTTAGATGGAGCCAAATAGAAATACTCCGCTTTGGGTTGTTCATGTTTTTGGCTTATAATTCCGTTAATATCGGAAATATGGAAAAATGTTTCAAATAAAAGCTGTACGCCATTAAGAATGGAATAACTCTTATTTGAAACATTTTTTTCTAACTCGCTTAACTTTGGAGTTAGAGGGAGCCAAATTCCTATTTGGCTTATAATTCCGTTAATATCGGAAATAGGGTAAAATGTTTCAAACCAAAGCTGTGTGCCATAAAGAATGGAATAACTCTTGTTTGACACAATTTTTTCTAACTCGCTTAACTTATGAGTTAGATGGATCCAAATAGAAATACTCTATTTAGTGTTAATCTAGTTTGTGAGTTTTAATTCCGTTAATATCGGAAAGAGGGAAAAATGTTTCAAACCAAAGCTGTTTGCCATTAAGAATGGAATAACTCTTGTTTGAAACATTTTTTTCTAACTCGCTTAACTTATGAGTTAGATGGAGCCAAATTACTATTTGGCTTATAATTCCGTTAATATCGGAAATACGGTAAAATGTTTCAAACCAAAGCTGTTTGCCATTAAGAATGGAATAACTCTTGTTTGAAACATTTTTTTCTAACTCGCTTAACTTATGAGTTAGATGGAGCCAAATAGAAATACTCTATGTTGGGTTGATCCAGTGTGTTTGTTAAAATTCCGTTAATATTGGAAATAGGTAAAAATGTTTCAAATAAAAGTTGTACGCCATTAAGAGTGGAATAACTCTTGTTTGAAACATTTTTTTCTAACTGGGTTAACTTTGCAGTTAGATGGAGCCAAATTACTATTTGGCTTATAATTCCGTTAAAATCGGAAATAGTGTAAAATCTTTCAAGCAAAAGTTGTTTGTCATTAAGAATGGAATAACTCTTGTTTGAAACAATTTTTTCTAACTCGCTTAACATAAGTTATGAGTTAGATGGAGCCAAATAGAAATACTCTATTTTGTGTTAATCCAGTTTGTGAGTTTTAATTCCGTTAATATCGGAAATAGGGAAAAATATTTCAAATAAAAGTTGTACGCCATTAAGAATGGAATAACTCTTATTTGAAAGATTTTTTCCTAACTCGCTTAACTTTGGAGTTAGATGGAGCCAAATTACTATTTGGCTTACAATTCCGTTAATATCGCAAATAGGGTAAAATGTTTCAAACCAAAGTTGTTTGTTATTAAGAGTGGAATAACTCTGGTTTGAAACATTTTTTTCTAACTGGCTTAACTTTGGAGTTAGATGGTTTCAAATAGAAATACTCTATTTTGTGTTAATCCAGTGTGTGAGTTATAATTCCGTTAATATCGGAAATAGGGAAAAATGTTTCAAATAAAAGCTGTAGACCATTAAGAATGGAATAACTCTTGTTTGAAACATTTTTTTCTAACTCGCTTAACTTATGAGTTAGATGGGGCCAAATAGAAATACTCTATTTTGGGTTGATCAAGTGTGTGTTATAATTCTGTTAATATCGGAAATAGATAAAAATGTTTCAAATAAAAGTTGTACGCAATTAAGATTGGAATAACTCTTATTTGAAACATTTTTTTCTAACTCGCTTAACTTTGGAGTTAGATGGAGCCAAATTTCTATTTGGCTTATAATTCCGTTAATATCGGAAATAGGGTAAAATGTTTCAAACCAAAGCTGTTTGCCATTAAGAATGGAATAACACTTGTTTGAAACATTTTTTTCTAACTCGCTTAAGTTTGGAGTTAGATCGAGCCAAATAGAAATACTCTATGTTGGGTTGATCCAGTGTGTGTGTTAAAATTCCGTTAATATCGGAAATAGGTAAAAATGTTTCAAATAAAAGTTGTACGCCATTAAGAATGGAATAACTCTTGTTTGAAACATTTTTTTCTAACTCGCTTAACTTATGAGTTAGATGGAGCCAAATAGAAATACTCTATTTTGTGTTAATCCAGTGTGTGAGTTATAATTCCGTTAATATCGGAAATAGGGAAAAATGTTTCAAATAAAAGCTGTGCGCCATTAAGAATGGAATAACTCTTGTTTGAAACATTTTTTTCTAACTCGCTTAACTTATGAGTTAGATGGAGCCAAATAGAAATACTCTATTTTGTGTTAATCCAGTGTGTGTTATAATTCCGTTAATATCGGAAATAGGGAAAAATGTTTCAAATAAAAGCTGTACGCCATTAAGAATGGAATAACTCTTGTTTGAAACATTTTTTTCTAACTCGCTTAACTTATGAGTTAGATGGTGCCAAATAGAAATACTCTATTTTGGGTTGATCAAGTGTGTGAGTTATAATTCCGTTAATATCGGAAATAGGGAAAAATGTTTCAAATAAAAGCTGTACGCCATTAAGAATGGAATAACTCTTATTTGAAACATTTTTTTCTAACTCGCTTAACTTTGGAGTTAGATGGAGCCAAATTCCTATTTGGTTTATAATTCCGTTAATATCGGAAATAGGGTAAAATGTTTCAAACCAAAGCTGTTTGTCATTAAGAATGGAATAACTCTTGTTTGAAACATTTTTTTCTAACTCGCTTAACTTATGAGTTAGATGGAGCCAAATAGAAATACTCTATTTTGTGTTAATCCAGTGTGTGAGTTATAATTCCGTTAATATCGGAAATAGGGAAAAATGTTTCAAATAAAAGCTGTAGGCCATTAAGAATGGAATAACTCTTGTTTGAAACATTTTTTTCTAACTCGCTTAACTTATGAGTTAGATGGGGCCAAATAGAAATACTCTATTTTGGGTTGATCAAGTGTGTGTTATAACTCCGTTAATATCGGAAATAGATAAAAATGTTTCAAATAAAAGTTGTACGCAATTAAGAATGGAATAACTCTTATTTGAAACATTTCTTTCTAACTCGCTTAACTTTGGAGTTAGATGGAGCCAAATTCCTATTTGGCTTATAATTCCGTTAATATCGGAAATAGGGTAAAATGTTTCAAACCAAAGCTGTGTGCCATTAAGAATGGAATAACTCTTGTTTGACACAATTTTTTCTAACTCGCTTAACTTATGAGTTAGATGGATCCAAATAGAAATACTCTATTTTGTGTTAATCTAGTTTGTGAGTTTTAATTCCGTTAATATCGGAAAGAGGGAAAAATGTTTCAAATAAAAGCTGTACGCCATTAAGAATGGAATAACTCTTATTTGAAACATTTTTTTCTAACTCGCTTAACTTTGTAGTTAGATTTAGCCAAATTCCTATTTGGCTTATAATTCCGTTAATATCGGAAATAGGGTAAAATGTTTCAAACCAAAGCTGTTTGCCATTAAGAATGGAATAACTCTTGTTTGAAACATTTTTTTCTAACTCGCTTAACTTATGAGTTAGATGGAGCCAAATAGAAATACTCTATGTTGGGTTGATCCAGTGTGTTTGTTAAAATTCCGTTAATATTGGAAATAGGTAAAAATGTTTCAAATAAAAGTTGTACGCCATTAAGAATGGAATAACTCTTGTTTGAAACATTTTTTTCAAACTCTCTTAACTTATGAGTTAGATGGGGCCAAATAGAAACACTCTATTTTGGGTTGATCAAGTGTGTGTTATAATTCCGTTAATATTGGAAATAGGTAAAAATGTTTCAAATAAAAGTTGTACGCCATTAAGAATGGAATAACTCTTGTTTGAAACATTTTTTTCAAACTCTCTTAACTTATGAGTTAGATGGGGCCAAATAGAAATACTCTATTTTGGGTTGATCAAGTGTGTGTTATAACTCCGTTAATATCGGAAATAGATAAAAATGTTTCAAATAAAAGTTGTACGCAATTAAGAATGGAATAACTCTTATTTGAAACATTTCTTTCTAACTCGCTTAACTTTGGAGTTAGATGGAGCCAAATTCCTATTTGGCTTATAATTCCGTTAATATCGGAAATAGGGTAAAATGTTTCAAACCAAAGCTGTTTGCCATTAAGAATGGAATAACTCTTGTTTGACACAATTTTTTCTAACTCGCTTAACTTATGAGTTAGATGGATCCAAATAGAAATACTCTATTTTGTGTTAATCCAGTGTGTGAGTTTTAATTCCGTTAATATCGGAAATATAGAAAAATGTTTCAAATAAAAGCTGTACGCCATTAAGAATGGAATAATTCTTATTTGAAACATTTTTTTCTAACTCGCTTAACTTTGGAGTTATATGAAGCCAAATTCCTATTTGGTTTATAATTCCGTTAATATCGGAAATAGGGTAAAATGTTTCAAACCAAAGCTGTCTGTCATTAAGAATGGAATAACTCTTGTTTGACACAATTTTTTCCAACTCGCTTAACTTATGAGTTAGATGGGGCCAAATAGAAATACTCTATTTTGTGTTAATCCAGTTTGTGAGTTTTAATTCCGTTAATATCGGAAATAGGGAAAAATATTTCAAATAAAAGTTGTACGCCATTAAGAATGGAATAACTCTTATTTGAAACATTTTTTTCAAACTCGCTTAACTTATGAGTTAGATGGAGCCAAACAGAAATACTCTATTTTGTGTTAATCCAGTGTGTGAGTTTTAATTCCGTTAATATCGGAAATATAGAAAAATGTTTCAAATAAAAGCTGTACGCCATTAAGAATGGAATAACTCTTATTTGAAACATTTTTTTCTAACTCGCTTAACTTTGGAGTTATATGAAGCCAAATTCCTATTTGGTTTATAATTCCGTTAATATCGGAAATAGGGTAAAATGTTTCAAACCAAAGCTGTCTGTCATTAAGAATGGAATAACTCTTGTTTGACACAATTTTTTCCAACTCGCTTAACTTATGAGTTAGATGGGGCCAAATAGAAATACTCTATTTTGTGTTAATCCAGTTTGTGAGTTTTAATTCCGTTAATATCGGAAATAGGGAAAAATATTTCAAATAAAAGTTGTACGCCATTAAGAATGGAATAACTCTTATTTGAAACATTTTTTTCTAACTCGCTTAACTTATGAGTTAGATGGAGCCAAACAGAAATACTCTATTTTGTGTTAATCCAGTGTGTGAGTTATAATTCCGTTAATATCGGAAATATGGAAAAATGTTTCAAATAAAAGCTGTACGCCATTAAGAATGGAATAACACTTATTTGAAACATCTTTTTCTAACTCGCTTAACTTTGGAGTTATATGGAGCCAAATTCCTATTTGGTTTATAATTCCGCTAATATTGGAAATAGGGTAAAATGTTTCAAACCAAAGCTGTTTGCCATTAAGAATGGAATAACACTTGTTTGAAACATTTTTTTCTAACTCGCTTAAGTTTGGAGTTAGATCGAGCCAAATAGAAATACTCTATGTTGGGTTGATCCAGTGTGTGTGTTAAAATTCCGTTAATATCGGAAATAGGTAAAAATGTTTCAAACCAAAGTTGTTTGTTATTAAGAGTGGAATAACTCTGGTTTGAAACATTTTTTTCTAACTGGCTTAACTTTGGAGTTAGATGGTTTCAAATAGAAATACTCTATTTTGTGTTAATCCAGTGTGTGAGTTATAATTCCGTTAATATCGGAAATAGGGAAAAATGTTTCAAATAAAAGCTGTAGACCATTAAGAATGGAATAACTCTTGTTTGAAACATTTTTTTCTAACTCGCTTAACTTATGAGTTAGATGGGGCCAAATAGAAATACTCTATTTTGGGTTGATCAAGTGTGTGTTATAATTCCGTTAATATCGGAAATAGATAAAAATGTTTCAAATAAAAGTTGTACGCAATTAAGATTGGAATAACTCTTATTTGAAACATTTTTTTCTAACTCGCTTAACTTTGGAGTTAGATGGAGCCAAATTTCTATTTGGCTTATAATTCCGTTAATATCGGAAATAGGGTAAAATGTTTCAAACCAAAGCTGTTTGCCATTAAGAATGGAATAACACTTGTTTGAAACATTTTTTTCTAACTCGCTTAACTTATGAGTTAGATGGAGCCAAATAGAAATACTCTATTTTGTGTTAATCCAGTGTGTGAGTTATAATTCCGTTAATATCGGAAATAGGGAAAAATGTTTCAAATAAAAGCTGTGCGCCATTAAGAATGGAATAACTCTTGTTTGAAACATTTTTTTCTAACTCGCTTAACTTATGAGTTAGATGGAGCCAAATAGAAATACTCTATTTTGTGTTAATCCAGTGTGTGAGTTATAATTCCGTTAATATCGGAAATAGGGAAAAATATTTCAAATAAAAGCTGTGCGCCATTAAGAATGGAATAACTCTTGTTTGAAACATTTTTTTCTAACTCGCTTAACTTATGAGTTAGATGGTGCCAAATAGAAATACTCTATTTTGGGTTGATCAAGTGTGTGAGTTATAATTCCGTTAATATCGGAAATAGATAAAAATGTTTCAAATAAAAGTTGTACGCAATTAAGAATGGAATAACTCTTATTTGAAACATTTTTTTCTAACTCGCTTAACTTTGGAGTTAGATGGAGCCAAATTCCTATTTGGCTTATAATTCCGTTAATATCGGAAATAGGGTAAAATGTTTCAAACCAAAGCTGTGTGCCATTAAGAATGGAATAATTCTTGTTTGACACAATTTTTTCTAACTCGCTTAACTTATGAGTTAGATGGATCCAAATAGAAATACTCTATTTTGTGTTAATCTAGTTTGTGAGTTTTAATTCCGTTAATATCGGAAAGAGGGAAAAATGTTTCAAATAAAAGCTGTACGCCATTAAGAATGGAATAACTCTTATTTGAAACATTTTTTTCTAACTCGCTTAACTTTGTAGTTAGATTTAGCCAAATTCCTATTTGGCTTATAATTCCGTTAATATCGGAAATAGGGTAAAATGTTTCAAACCAAAGCTGTTTGCCATTAAGAATGGAATAACTCTTGTTTGAAACATTTTTTTCTAACTCGCTTAACTTATGAGTTAGATGGAGCCAAATAGAAATACTCTATGTTGGGTTGATCCAGTGTGTTTGTTAAAATTCCGTTAATATTGGAAATAGGTAAAAATGTTTCAAATAAAAGTTGTACGCCATTAAGAATGGAATAACTCTTGTTTGAAACATTTTTTTCAAACTCTCTTAACTTATGAGTTAGATGGGGCCAAATAGAAACACTCTATTTTGGGTTGATCAAGTGTGTGTTATAATTCCGTTAATATCGGAAATAGGGAAAAATGTTTCAAATAAAAGTTGTACGCAATTAAGAATGGAATAACTCTTATTTGAAACATTTTTTTCTAACTCGCTTAACTTTGGAGTTAGATGGAGCCAAATTCCTATTTGGCTTATAATTCCGTTAATATCGGAAATAGGGTAAAATGTTTCAAACCAAAGCTGTTTGCCATTAAGAATGGAATAACTCTTGTTTGACACAATTTTTTCTAACTCGCTTAACTTATGAGTTAGATGGATCCAAATAGAAATACTCTATTTTGTGTTAATCCAGTGTGTGAGTTTTAATTCCGTTAATATCGGAAATATAGAAAAATGTTTCAAATAAAAGCTGTACGCCATTAAGAATGGAATAATTCTTATTTGAAACATTTTTTTCTAACTCGCTTAACTTTGGAGTTATATGAAGCCAAATTCCTATTTGGTTTATAATTCCGTTAATATCGGAAATAGGGTAAAATGTTTCAAACCAAAGCTGTCTGTCATTAAGAATGGAATAACTCTTGTTTGACACAATTTTTTCCAACTCGCTTAACTTATGAGTTAGATGGGGCCAAATAGAAATACTCTATTTTGTGTTAATCCAGTTTGTGAGTTTTAATTCCGTTAATATCGGAAATAGGGAAAAATATTTCAAATAAAAGTTGTACGCCATTAAGAATGGAATAACTCTTATTTGAAACATTTTTTTCTAACTCGCTTAACTTATGAGTTAGATGGAGCCAAATAGAAATACTCTATTTTGTGTTAATCCAGTGTGTGAGTTATAATTCCGTTAATATCGGAAATAGGGAAAAATGTTTCAAATAAAAGCTGTGCGCCATTAAGAATGGAATAACTCTTGTTTGAAACATTTTTTTCTAACTCGCTTAACTTATGAGTTAGATGGTGCCAAATAGAAATACTCTATTTTGGGTTGATCAAGTGTGTGAGTTATAATTCCGTTAATATCGGAAATAGGGAAAAATGTTTCAAATAAAAGCTGTACGCCATTAAGAATGGAATAACTCTTATTTGAAACATTTTTTTCTAACTCGCTTAACTTTGGAGTTAGATGGAGCCAAATTCCTATTTGGTTTATAATTCCGTTAATATCGGAAATAGGGTAAAATGTTTCAAACCAAAGCTGTTTGTCATTAAGAATGGAATAACTCTTGTTTGAAACATTTTTTTCTAACTCGCTTAACTTATGAGTTAGATGGAGCCAAATAGAAATACTCTATTTTGTGTTAATCCAGTGTGTGAGTTATAATTCCGTTAATATCGGAAATAGGGAAAAATGTTTCAAATAAAAGCTGTAGGCCATTAAGAATGGAATAACTCTTGTTTGAAACATTTTTTTCTAACTCGCTTAACTTATGAGTTAGATGGGGCCAAATAGAAATACTCTATTTTGGGTTGATCAAGTGTGTGTTATAATTCCGTTAATATCGGAAATAGATAAAAATGTTTCAAATAAAAGTTGTACGCAATTAAGAATGGAATAACTCTTATTTGAAACATTTTTTTCTAACTCGCTTAACTTTGGAGTTAGATGGAGCCAAATTCCTATTTGGCTTATAATTCCGTTAATATCGGAAATAGGGTAAAATGTTTCAAACCAAAGCTGTGTGCCATTAAGAATGGAATAACTCTTGTTTGACACAATTTTTTCTAACTCGCTTAACTTATGAGTTAGATGGATCCAAATAGAAATACTCTATTTTGTGTTAATCTAGTTTGTGAGTTTTAATTCCGTTAATATCGGAAAGAGGGAAAAATGTTTCAAATAAAAGCTGTACGCCATTAAGAATGGAATAACTCTTATTTGAAACATTTTTTTCTAACTCGCTTAACTTTGTAGTTAGATTTAGCCAAATTCCTATTTGGCTTATAATTCCGTTAATATCGGAAATAGGGTAAAATGTTTCAAACCAAAGCTGTTTGCCATTAAGAATGGAATAACTCTTGTTTGAAACATTTTTTTCTAACTCGCTTAACTTATGAGTTAGATGGAGCCAAATAGAAATACTCTATGTTGGGTTGATCCAGTGTGTTTGTTAAAATTCCGTTAATATTGGAAATGGGTAAAAATGTTTCAAATAAAAGTTGTACGCCATTAAGAATGGAATAACTCTTGTTTGAAACATTTTTTTCAAACTCTCTTAACTTATGAGTTAGATGGGGCCAAATAGAAACACTCTATTTTGGGTTGATCAAGTGTGTGTTATAATTCCGTTAATATCGGAAATAGGGAAAAATGTTTCAAATAAAAGTTGTACGCAATTAAGAATGGAATAACTCTTATTTGAAACATTTTTTTCTAACTCGCTTAACTTTGGAGTTAGATGGAGCCAAATTCCTATTTGGCTTATAATTCCGTTAATATCGGAAATAGGGTAAAATGTTTCAAACCAAAGCTGTTTGCCATTAAGAATGGAATAACTCTTGTTTGACACAATTTTTTCTAACTCGCTTAACTTATGAGTTAGATGGATCCAAATAGAAATACTCTATTTTGTGTTAATCCAGTGTGTGAGTTTTAATTCCGTTAATATCGGAAATATAGAAAAATGTTTCAAATAAAAGCTGTACGCCATTAAGAATGGAATAATTCTTATTTGAAACATTTTTTTCTAACTCGCTTAACTTTGGAGTTATATGAAGCCAAATTCCTATTTGGTTTATAATTCCGTTAATATCGGAAATAGGGTAAAATGTTTCAAACCAAAGCTGTCTGTCATTAAGAATGGAATAACTCTTGTTTGACACAATTTTTTCCAACTCGCTTAACTTATGAGTTAGATGGGGCCAAATAGAAATACTCTATTTTGTGTTAATCCAGTTTGTGAGTTTTAATTCCGTTAATATCGGAAATAGGGAAAAATATTTCAAATAAAAGTTGTACGCCATTAAGAATGGAATAACTCTTATTTGAAACATTTTTTTCTAACTCGCTTAACTTATGAGTTAGATGGAGCCAAACAGAAATACTCTATTTTGTGTTAATCCAGTGTGTGAGTTATAATTCCGTTAATATCGGAAATATGGAAAAATGTTTCAAATAAAAGCTGTACGCCATTAAGAATGGAATAACACTTATTTGAAACATCTTTTTCTAACTCGCTTAACTTTGGAGTTATATGGAGCCAAATTCCTATTTGGTTTATAATTCCGTTAATATTGGAAATAGGGTAAAATGTTTCAAACCAAAGCTGTTTGTCATTAAGAATGGAATAACTCTTGTTTGACAATTTTTTCCAACTCGCTTAACTTATGAGTTAGATGGGGCCAAATGGAAATACTCTATTTTGTGTTAATCAAGTTTGTGAGTTTTAATTCCGTTAATATCGGAAATAGGGAAAAATATTTCAAATAAAAGTTGTACGCCATTAAGAATGGAATAACTCTTATTTGAAACATTTTTTCCTAACTCGCTTAACTTTGGAGTTAGATGGAGCCAAATTACTATTTGGCTTACAATTCCGTTAATATCGCAAATAGGGTAAAATGTTTCAAACCAAAGTTGTTTGTTATTAAGAGTGGAATAACTCTGGTTTGAAACATTTTTTTCTAACTGGCTTAGCTTTGGAGTTAGATGGTTTCAAATAGAAATACTCTATTTTGTGTTAATCCAGTGTGTGTGTTATAATTCCGTTAATATCGGAAATAGGAAAAAATGTTTCAAATAAAAGCTGTACGCCATTAAGAATGGAATAACTCTTATTTGAAACATTTTTTTCTAACTCGCTTAACTTTGGAGTTAGATGGAGCCAAATTCCTATTTGGTTTATAATTCCGTTAATATCGGAAATAGGGTAAAATGTTTCAAACCAAAGCTGTTTGCCATCAAGAATGGAATAACTCTTGTTTGACACAATTTTTTCTAACTCGCTTAACTTATGAGTTAGATGGAGCCAAATAGAAATACTCTATTTTGTGTTAATCCAGTGTGTGAGTTATAATTCCGTTAATATCGGAAATATGGAAAAATGTTTCAAATAAAAGCTGTACGCCATTAAGAATGGAATAACTCTTATTTGAAACATTTTTTTCTAACTCGCTTAACTTATGAGTTAGATGGAGCCAAACAGAAATACTCTATTTTGTGTTAATCCAGTGTGTGAGTTATAATTCCGTTAATATCGGAAATATGGAAAAATGTTTCAAATAAAAGCTGTACGCCATTAAGAATGGAATAACACTTATTTGAAACATCTTTTTCTAACTCGCTTAACTTTGGAGTTATATGGAGCCAAATTCCTATTTGGTTTATAATTCCGTTAATATTGGAAATAGGGTAAAATGTTTCAAACCAAAGCTGTTTGTCATTAAGAATGGAATAACTCTTGTTTGACAATTTTTTCCAACTCGCTTAACTTATGAGTTAGATGGGGCCAAATGGAAATACTCTATTTTGTGTTAATCAAGTTTGTGAGTTTTAATTCCGTTAATATCGGAAATAGGGAAAAATATTTCAAATAAAAGTTGTACGCCATTAAGAATGGAATAACTCTTATTTGAAACATTTTTTCCTAACTCGCTTAACTTTGGAGTTAGATGGAGCCAAATTACTATTTGGCTTACAATTCCGTTAATATCGCAAATAGGGTAAAATGTTTCAAACCAAAGTTGTTTGTTATTAAGAGTGGAATAACTCTGGTTTGAAACATTTTTTTCTAACTGGCTTAGCTTTGGAGTTAGATGGTTTCAAATAGAAATACTCTATTTTGTGTTAATCCAGTGTGTGTGTTATAATTCCGTTGATATCGGAAATAGGAAAAAATGTTTCAAATAAAAGCTGTACGCCATTAAGAATGGAATAACTCTTATTTGAAACATTTTTTTCTAACTCGCTTAACTTTGGAGTTAGATGGAGCCAAATTCCTATTTGGTTTATAATTCCGTTAATATCGGAAATAGGGTAAAATGTTTCAAACCAAAGCTGTTTGCCATCAAGAATGGAATAACTCTTGTTTGACACAATTTTTTCTAACTCGCTTAACTTATGAGTTAGATGGAGCCAAATAGAAATACTCTATTTTGTGTTAATCCAGTGTGTGAGTTATAATTCCGTTAATATCGGAAATATGGAAAAATGTTTCAAATAAAAGCTGTACGCCATTAAGAATGGAATAACTCTTATTTGAAACATTTTTTTCTAACTCGCTTAACTTTGGAGTTAGATGAAGCCAAATTCCTATTTGGCTTATAATTCCGTTAATATCGGAAATATGGAAAAATGCTTCAAATAAAAGTTGTACGACACTAGGAATGGAATAACTCTTATTGGAAACATTTTTTTCTAACTCGCTTAACTTTGGAGTTAGATGGAGCCAAATTCCTATTTGGCTTATAATTCCGTTAATATCGGAAATAGGGAAAAATATTTCAAATAAAAGTTGTGCGCTATTAAGAATGGAATAACTCTTATTTGAAACATTTTTTTCTAACTCGCTTAACTTATGAGTTAGATGGGGCCAAATAGAAATACTCTATTTTGGGTTGATCAAGTGTGTGTTATAATTCCGTTAATATCGGAGATAGATAAGAATGTTTCAAATAAAAGTTGTACGCAATTAGGAATGGAATAACTCTTGTTTGAAACATTTTTTTCTAACTCGCTTAACTTTGGAGTTAGATGGAGCCAAATTCCTATTTGGCTTATAATTCCGTTAATATCGGAAATAGGGTAAAATGTTTCAAACCAAAGCTGGTTGTCATTAAGAATGAAATAACTCTTGTTTGAAACATTTTATTCTAACTCGCTTAACTTCGGAGTTAGATGGAGCCAAATAGAAATACTCTGCTTTGGGTTGTTCAAGTTTTTGGCTTATAATTCCGTTAATATCGGAAATATGGAAAAATGTTTCAAATAAAAGCTGTACGCCATTAAGAATGGAATAACTCTTATTTGAAACATTTTTTTCTAACTCGCTTAACATAAGTTATGAGTTAGATGGAGCCAAATAGAAATACTCTATTTTGTGTTAATCCAGTTTGTGAGTTTTAATTCCGTTAATATCGGAAATAGGGAAAAATATTTCAAATAAAAGTTGTACGCCATTAAGAATGGAATAACTCTTGTTTGAAACATTTTTTTCAAACTCGCTTAACTTATGAGTTATATGGGGCCAAATAGAAATACTCTATTTTGGGTTGATCAAGTGTGTGTTATAATTCCGTTAATATCGGAAATTGGGAAAAATGTTTCAAATAAAAGTTGTACGCAATTAAGAATGGAATAACTCTTATTTGAAACATTTTTTTCTAACTCGCTTAACTTTGGAGTTAGATGGAGCCAAATTCCTATATGGCTTATAATTCCGTTAATATCGGAAATAGGGTAAAATGTTTCAAACCAAAGCTGTTTGCCATTAAGAATGGAATAACTCTTGTCTGAAACATTTTTTTCTAACTCGCTTAACTTATGAGTTAGATGGAGCCAAATAGAAATACTCTATTTTGTGTTAATCCAGTGTGTGAGTTATAATTCCGTTAATATCGGAAATAGGGAAAAATGTTTCAAATAAAACCTGTACGCCATTAAGAATGGAATAACTCTTGTTTGAAACATTTTTTTCTAACTCGCTTAACTTATGAGTTAGATGGTGCCAAATAGAAATACTCTATTTTGGGTTGATCAAGTGTGTGAGTTATAATTCCGTTAATATCGGAAATAGGGAAAAATGTTTCAAATAAAAGCTGTACGCCATTAAGAATGGAATAACTCTTATTTGAAACATTTTTTTCTAACTCGCTTAACTTTGGAGTTAGATGGAGACAAATTCCTATTTGGTTTATAATTCCGTTAATATCGGAAATAGGGAAAAATGTTTCAAATAAAAGCTGTAGGCCATTAAGAATGGAATAACTCTTGTTTGAAACATCTTTTTCTAACTCGCTAAACTTATGAGTTAGATGGGGCCAAATAGAAATACTCTATTTTGGGTTGATCAAGTGTGTGTTATAATTCCGTTAATATCGGAAATAGATAAAAATGTTTCAAATAACAGTTGTACGCAATTAAGAATGGAATAACTCTTATTTGAAACATTTTTTTCTAACTCGCTTAACTTTGGAGTTAGATGGAGCCAAATCTCTATTTGGCTTATAATTCCGTTAATATCGGAAATAGGGCAAAATGTTTCAAACCAAAGCTGTTTGCCATTAAGAATGGAATAACTCTTGTTTGACACAATTTTTTCTAACTCGCTTAATTTATGAGTTAGATGGAGCCAAATAGAAATACTCTTGTGTTAATCCAGTTTGTGAGTTATAATTCCGTTAATATCGGAAATAGGGAAAAATGTTTCAAATAAAAGCTGTACGCCATTAAGAATGAAATAACTCTTGTTTGAAACATTTTTTTCTAACTCGCTTAACTTATGAGTTAGATGGAGCCAAATAGAAATACTCTATTTTGTGTTAATCCAGTGTGTGAGTTATAATTCCGTTAATATCGCAAATAGGGTAAAATGTTTCAAACCAAAGTTGTTTGTTATTAAGAGTGGAATAACTCTGGTTTGAAACATTTTTTTCTAACTGGCTTAACTTTGGAGTTAGATGGTTTCAAATAGAAATACTCTATTTTGTGTTAATCCAGTGTGTGAGTTATAATTCCGTTAATATCGGAAATAGGGAAAAATGTTTCAAATAAAAGCTGTAGGCCATTAAGAATGGAATAACTCTTGTTTGAAACATTTTTTTCTAACTCGCTTAACTTATGAGTTAGATGGTGCCAAATAGAAATACTCTATTTTGGGTTGATCAGGTGTGTGAGTTATAATTCCGTTAATATCGGAAATAGGAAAAAATGTTTCAAATAAAAGCTGTACGCCATTAAGAATGGAATAACTCTTATTTGAAACATTTTTTTCTAACTCGCTTAACTTTGGAGTTAGATGGAGCCAAATTCCTATTTGGTTTATAATTCCGTTAATATCGGAAATAGGGTAAAATGTTTCAAACCAAAGCTGTTTGTCATTAAGAATGGAATAACTCTTGTCTGAAACATTTTTTTCTAACTCGCTTAACTTATGAGTTAGATGGAGCCAAATAGAAATACTCTATTTTGTGTTAATCCAGTGTGTGAGTTATAATTCCGTTAATATCGGAAATAGGGAAAAATGTTTCAAATAAAAGCTGTACGCCATTAAGAGTGGAATAACTCTTGTTTGAAACATTTTTTTCTAACTCTCTTAACTTATGAGTTAGATGGTGCCAAATAGAAATACTCTATTTTGGGTTGATCAAGTGTGTGAGTTATAATTCCGTTAATATCGGAAATAGGGAAAAATGTTTCAAATAAAAGCTGTACGCCATTAAGAATGGAATAACTCTTATTTGAAACATTTTTTTCTAACTCGCTTAACTTTGGAGTTAGATGGAGCCAAATTCCTATTTGGTTTATAATTCCGTTAATATCAGAAATAGGGTAAAATGTTTCAAACCAAAGCTGTTTGTCATTAAGAATGGAATAACTCTTGTTTGACACAATTTTTTCCAACTCGCTTAACTTATGAGTTAGATGGGGCCAAATAGAAATACTCTATTTTGTGTTAATCCAGTTTGTGAGTTTTAATTCCGTTAATATCGGAAATAGGGAAAAATATTTCAAATAAAAGTTGTACGCCATTAAGAATGGAATAACTCTTATTTGAAAGATTTTTTCCTAACTCGCTTAAATTTGGAGTTAGATGGAGCCAAATTACTATTTGGCTTACAATTCCGTTAATATCGCAAATAGGGTAAAATGTTTCAAACCAAAGTTGTTTGTTATTAAGAGTGGAATAACTCTGGTTTGAAACATTTTTTTCTAACTGGCTTAACTTTGGAGTTAGATGGTTTCAAATAGAAATACTCTATTTTGTGTTAATCCAGTGTGTGAGTTATAATTCCGTTAATATCGGAAATAGGGAAAAATGTTTCAAATAAAAGCTGTAGGCCATTAAGAATGGAATAACTCTTGTTTGAAACATTTTTTTCTAACTCGCCTAACTTATGAGTTAGATGGTGCCAAATAGAAATACTCTATTTTGGGTTGATCAAGTGTGTGAGTTATAATTCCGTTAATATCGGAAATAGGAAAAAATGTTTGAAATAAAAGCTGTACGCCATTAAGAATGGAATAACTCTTATTTGAAACATTTTTTTCTAACTCGCTTAACTTTGGAGTTAGATGGAGCCAAATTCCTATTTGGTTTATAATTCCGTTAATATCGGAAATAGGGTAAAATGTTTCAAACCAAAGCTGTTTGTCATTAAGAATGGAATAACTCTTGTCTGAAACATTTTTTTCTAACTCGCTTAACTTATGAGTTAGATGGAGCCAAATAGAAATACTCTATTTTGTGTTAATCCAGTGTGTGAGTTATAATTCCGTTAATATCGGAAATAGGGAAAAATGTTTCAAATAAAACCTGTACGCCATTAAGAATGGAATAACTCTTGTTTGAAACATTTTTTTCTAACTCGCTTAACTTATGAGTTAGATGGTGCCAAATAGAAATACTCTATTTTGGGTTGATCAAGTGTGTGAGTTATAATTCCGTTAATATCGGAAATAGGGAAAAATATTTCAAATAAAAGTTGTACGCCATTAAGAATGGAATAACTCTTATTTGAAACATTTTTTCCTAACTCGCTTAACTTTGGAGTTAGATGGAGCCAAATTACTATTTGGCTTACAATTCCGTTAATATCGCAAATAGGGTAAAATGTTTCAAACCAAAGTTGTTTGTTATTAAGAGTGGAATAAGTCTGGTTTGAAACATTTTTTTCTAACTGGCTTAACTTTGGAGTTAGATGGAGCCAAATTCCTATTTGGCTTATAATTCCGTTAATATCGGAAATAGGGCAAAATGTTTCAAACCAAAGCTGTTTGCCATTAAGAATGGAATAACTCTTGTTTGACACAATTTTTTCTAACTCGCTTAACTTATGAGTTAGATGGAGCCAAATAGAAATACTCTATTTTGTGTTAATCCAGTTTGTGAGTTATAATTCCGTTAATATCGGAAATAGGGAAAAATGTTTCAAATAAAAGCTGTACGCCATTAAGAATGAAATAACTCTTGTTTGAAACATTTTTTTCTAACTCGCTTAACTTATGAGTTAGATGGAGCCAAATAGAAATACTCTATTTTGTGTTAATCCAGTGTGTGAGTTATAATTCCGTTAATATCGGAATTAGGGAAGAATGTTTCAAATAAAAGCTGTACGCCATTAAGAATGGAATAACTCTTGTTTGAAACATTTTTTTCTAACTCGCTTAACTTATGAGTTAGATGGAGCCAAATAGAAATACTCTATTTTGTGTTAATCCAGTGTGTGAGTTATAATTCCGTTAATATCGGAAATAGGGAAAAATGTTTCAAATAAAAGCTGTACGCCATTAAGAATGGAATAACTCTTGTTTGAAACATTTTTTTCTAACTCGCTTAACTTATGAGTTAGATGGGGCCAAATAGAAATACTCTATTTTGGGTTGATCAAGTGTGTGAGTTATAATTCCGTTAATATCGGAAATAGGAAAAAATGTTTCAAATAAAAGCTGTACGCCATTAAGAATGGAATAACTCTTATTTGAAACATTTTTTTCTAACTCGCTTAACTTTGGAGTTAGATGGAGCCAAATTCCTATTTGGCTTGTAATTCCGTTAATATCGGAAATAGGGAAAAATGTTTCAAATAAAAGCTATACGCCATTAAGAATGGAATAACTCTTGTTTGAAACATTTTTTTCTAACTCGCTTAACTTTTGAGTTAGATGGATCTAAATAGAAATACTCTATTTTGTGTTAATCTAGTTTGTGAGTTTTAATTCCGTTAATATCGGAAATAGGGAAAAATGTTTCAAATAAAAGTTGTACGCCATTAAGAATGGAATAACACTTGTTTGAAACATTTTTTTCTAACTCGATTAACTTTGAAGTTAGATGAAGCCAAATTCCTATTTGGCTTATAATTCCGTTAATATCGGAAATAGGGTAAAATGTTTCAAACCAAAGCTGTTTGTCATTAAGAATGGAATAACTCTTATTTGAAACATTTTTTCCTAACTCGCTTAACTTTGGAGTTAGATGGAGCCAAATTCCTATTTGGCTTATAATTCCGTTAATATCGGAAATAGGGAAAAATATTTCAAATAGAAGTTGTGCGCTATTAAGAATGGAATAACTCTTATTTGAAACATTTTTTTCTAACTCGCATAACTTATGAGTTAGATGGGGCCAAATAGAAATACTCTATTTTGGGTTGATCAAGTGTGTGTTATAATTCCGTTAATATCGGAAATAGATAAAAATGTTTCAAATAAAAGTTGTACGCAATTAGGAATGGAATAACTCTTATTTGAAACATTTTTTTCTAACTCGCTTAACTTTGGAGTTAGATGGAGCCAAATTCCTATTTGGCTTATAATTCCGTTAATATCGGAAATAGGGTAAAATGTTTCAAACCAAAGCTGTTTGCCATTAAGAATGGAATAACTCTTGTTTGACACAATTTTTTCTAACTCGCTTAACTTATGAGTTAGATGGAGCCAAATAGAAATACTCTATTTTGTGTTAATCCAGTTTGTGAGTTATAATTCCGTTAATATCGGAAATAGGGAAAAAGATTTCAAATAAAAGTTGTGCGCCATTAAGAATGGAATAACTCTTATTTGAAACATTTTTTTCTAACTCGCTTAACTTATGAGTTAGATGGGGCCAAATAGAAATACTCTATTTTGGGTTGATCAAGTGTGTGAGTTATAATTCCGTTAATATCGGAAATAGGGAAAAATGTTTCAAATAAAAGTTGTACGCCATTAAGAATGGAATAACTCTTGTTTGAAACATTTTTTTCTAACTCGCTTAACTTTGGAGTTAGATGGAGCCAAATTCCTATTTGGTTTATAATTCCGTTAATATCGGAAATAGGGTAAAATGTTTCAAACCAAAGCTGTTTGTCATTAAGAATGGAATAACTCTTGTTTGACACAATTTTTTCCAACTCTCTTAACTTATGAGTTAGATGGGGCCAAATAGAAATACTCTATTTTGTGTTAATCCAGTTTGTGAGTTTTAATTCCGTTAATATCGGAAATAGGGAAAAATATTTCAAATAAAAGTTGTACGCCATTAAGAATGGAATAACTCTTATTTGAAACATTTTTTCCTAACTCGCTTAACTTTGGAGTTAGATGGAGCCAAATTACTATTTGGCTTACAATTCCGTTAATATCGCAAATAGGGTAAAATGTTTCAAACCAAAGTTGTTTGTTATTAAGAGTGGAATAACTCTGGTTTGAAACATTTTTTTCTAACTGGCTTAACTTTGGAGTTAGATGGAGCCAAATTCCTATTTGGCTTATAATTCCGTTAATATCGGAAATAGGAAAAAATGTTTCAAATAAAAGCTGTACGCCATTAAGAATGGAATAACTCTTATTTGAAACATTTTTTTCTAACTCGCTTAACTTTGGAGTTAGATGGAGCCAAATTCCTATTTGGTTTATAATTCCGTTAATATCGGAAATAGGGTAAAATGTTTCAAACCAAAGCTGTTTGTCATTAAGAATGGAATAACTCTTGTTTGAAACATTTTTTTCTAACTCGCTTAACTTATGAGTTAGATGGAGCCAAATAGAAATACTCTATTTTGTGTTAATCCAGTGTGTGAGTTATAATTCCGTTAATATCGGAAATAGGGAAAAATGTTTCAAATAAAAGCTGTACGCCATTAAGAATGGAATAACTCTTGTTTGAAACATTTTTTTCAAACTCGCTTAACTTATGAGTTAGACGGGGCCAAATAGAAATACTCTATTTTGGGTTGATCAAGTGTGTGTTATAATTCCGTTAATATCGGAAATAGGGAAAAATGTTTCAAATAAAAGTTGTACGCAATTAAGAATGGAATAACTCTTATTTGAAACATTTTTTTCTAACTCGCTTAACTTTGGAGTTAGATGGAGCCAAATTCCTATTTGGTTTATAATTCCGTTAATATCGGAAATAGGGTAAAATGTTTCAAACCAAAGCTGTTTGTCATTAAGAATGGAATAACTCTTGTTTGACACAATTTTTTCCAACTCGCTTAACTTATGAGTTAGATGGGGCCAAATAGAAATACTCTATTTTGTGTTAATCCAGTTTGTGAGTTTTAATCCCGTTAATATCGGAAATAGGGAAAAATATTTCAAATAAAAGTTGTACGCCATTAAGAATGGAATAACTCTTATTTGAAACATTTTTTCCTAACTCGCTTAACTTTGGAGTTAGATGGAGCCAAATTACTATTTGGCTTACAATTCCGTTAATATCGCAAATAGGGTAAAATGTTTCAAACCAAAGTTGTTTGTTATTAAGATTGGAATAACTCTGGTTTGAAACATTTTTTTCTAACTGGCTTAACTTTGGAGTTAGATGGTTTCAAATAGAAATACTCTATTTTGTGTTAATCCAGTGTGTGAGTTATAATTCCGTTAATATCGGAAATATGGAAAGATGTTTCAAATAAAAGCTGTACGCCATTAAGAATGGAATAACTCTTATTTGAAACATTTTTTTCTAACTCGCTTAACTTTGGAGTTAGATGAAGCCAAATTCCTATTTGGCTTATAATTCCGTTAATATCGGAAATAGGGAAAAATATTTCAAATAGAAGTTGTGCGCTATTAAGAATGGAATAACTCTTATTTGAAACATTTTTTTCTAACTCGCATAACTTATGAGTTAGATGGGGCCAAATAGAAATACTCTATTTTGGGTTGATCAAGTGTGTGTTATAATTCCGTTAATATCGGAAATAGATAAAAATGTTTCAAATAAAAGTTGTACGCAATTAGGAATGGAATAACTCTTATTTGAAACATTTTTTTCTAACTCGCTTAACTTTGGAGTTAGAGGGAGCCAAATTCCTATTTGGCTTATAATTCCGTTAATATCGGAAATAGGGTAAAATGTTTCAAACCAAAGCTGTTTGCCATTAAGAATGGAATAACTCTTGTTTGACACAATTTTTTCTAACTCGCTTAACTTATGAGTTAGATGGAGCCAAATAGAAATACTCTATTTTGTGTTAATCCAGTGTGTGAGTTATAATTCCGTTAATATCGGAAATATGGAAAGATGTTTCAAATAAAAGCTGTACGCCATTAAGAATGGAATAACTCTTATTTGAAACATTTTTTTCTAACTCGCTTAACTTTGGAGTTAGATGAAGCCAAATTCCTATTTGGCTTATAATTCCGTTAATATCGGAAATAGGGTAAAATGTTTCAAGCCAAAGCTGGTTGTCATTAAGAATGAAATAACTCTTGTTTGAAACATTTTTTTCTAACTCGCTTAACTTCGGAGTTAGATGGAGCCAAATAGAAATACTCCGCTTTGGGTTGTTCAAGTTTTTGGCTTATAATTCCGTTAATATCGGAAATATGGAAGAATATTTCAAATAAAAGCTGTACGCCATTAAGAATGGAATAACTCTTATTTGAGACATTTTTTTCTAACTCGCTTAACTTTGGAGTTAGATGGAGCCAAATTTCTATTTGGCTTATAATTCCGTTAATATCGGAACTAGGGCAAAATGTTTCAAACCAAAGCTGTTTGCCATTAAGAATGGAATAACTCTTGTTTGACACAATTTTTTCTAACTCGCTTAACTTATGAGTTAGATGGAGCCAAATAGAAATACTCTATTTTGTGTTAATCCAGTTTGTGAGTTATAATTCCGTTAATATCGGAAATAGGGAAAAAGATTTCAAATAAAAGTTGTGCGCCATTAAGAATGGAATAACTCTTATTTGAAACATTTTTTTCTAACTCGCTTAACTTATGAGTTAGATGGGGCCAAATAGAAATACTCTATTTTGGGTTGATCAAGTGTGTGAGTTATAATTCCGTTAATATCGGAAATAGGGAAAAATGTTTCAAATAAAAGTTGTACGCCATTAAGAATGGAATAACTCTTGTTTGAAACATTTTTTTCTAACTCGCTTAACTTTGGAGTTAGATGGAGCCAAATTCCAATTTGGTTTATAATTCCGTTAATATCGGAAATAGGGTAAAATGTTTCAAACCAAAGCTGTTTGTCATTAAGAATGGAATAACTCTTGTTTGACACAATTTTTTCCAACTCTCTTAACTTATGAGTTAGATGGGGCCAAATAGAAATACTCTATTTTGTGTTAATCCAGTTTGTGAGTTTTAATTCCGTTAATATCGGAAATAGGGAAAGATATCTCAAATAAAAGTTGTACGCCATTAAGAATGGAATAACTCTTATTTGAAACATTTTTTCCTAACTCGCTTAACTTTGGAGTTAGATGGAGCCAAATTACTATTTGGCTTACAATTCCGTTAATATCGCAAATAGGGTAAAATGTTTCAAACCAAAGTTGTTTGTTATTAAGAGTGGAATAACTCTGGTTTGAAACATTTTTTTCTAACTGGCTTAACTTTGGAGTTAGATGGAGCCAAATTCCTATTTGGCTTATAATTCCGTTAATATCGGAAATAGGAAAAAATGTTTCAAATAAATGCTGTACGCCATTAAGAATGGAATAACTCTTATTTGAAACATTTTTTTCTAACTCGCTTAACTTTGGAGTTAGATGGAGCCAAATTCCTATTTGGTTTATAATTCCGTTAATATCGGAAATAGGGTAAAATGTTTCAAACCAAAGCTGTTTGTCATTAAGAATGGAATAACTCTTGTTTGAAACATTTTTTTCTAACTCGCTTAACTTATGAGTTAGATGGAGCCAAATAGAAATACTCTATTTTGTGTTAATCCAGTGTGTGAGTTATAATTCCGTTAATATCGGAAATAGGGAAAAATGTTTCAAATAAAAGCTGTACGCCATTAAGAATGGAATAACTCTTGTTTGAAACATTTTTTTCTAACTCGCTTAACTTTTGAGTTAGATGGATCTAAATAGAAATACTCTATTTTGTGTTAATCTAGTTTGTGAGTTTTAATTCCGTTAATATCGGAAATAGGGAAAAATGTTTCAAATAAAAGTTGTACGCCATTAAGAATGGAATAACACTTGTTTGAAACATTTTTTTCTAACTCGCTTAACTTTGGAGTTAGATGGAGCTAAATTCCTATTTGGCTTGTAATTCCGTTAATATCGGAAATAGGGAAAAATGTTTCAAATAAAAGCTATACGCCATTAAGAATGGAATAACTCTTGTTTGAAACATTTTTTTCTAACTCGCTTAACTTTTGAGTTAGATGGATCTAAATAGAAATACTCTATTTTGTGTTAATCTAGTTTGTGAGTTATAATTCCGTTAATATCGGAAATAGGGAAAAATTTTTCAAATAAAAGCTGTACGCCATTAAGAATGGAATAACTCTTGTTTGACACAATTTTTTCCAACTCGCTTAACTTATGAGTTAGATGGGGCCAAATAGAAATACTCTATTTTGTGTTAATCCAGTTTGTGAGTATTAATTCCATTAATATCGGAAATAGGAAAAAATATTTCAAATAAAAGTTGTACGCAATTAGGAGTGGAATAACTCTTATTTGAAACATTTTTTTCTAACTCGCTTAACTTTGTAGTTAGATTTAGCCAAATTCCTATTTGGCTTATAATTCCGTTAATATCGGAAATAGGGTAAAATGTTTCAAACCAAAGCTGTTTGCCATTAAGAATGGAATAACTCTTCTTTGACACAATTTTTTCTAACTCGCTTAACTTATGAGTTAGATGGAGCCAAATAGAAATACTCTATTTTGTGTTAATCCAGTGTGTGTTATAATTCCGTTAATATCGGAAATATGGAAAGATGTTTCAAATAAAAGCTGTACGCCATTAAGAATTCAATAACTGTTATTTGAAACATTTTTTTCTAACTCGCTTAACTTTGGAGTTAGATGAAGCCAAATTCCTATTTGGCTTATAATTCCGTTAATATCGGAAATAGGGTAAAATGTTTCAAACCAAAGCTGGTTGTCATTAAGAATGAAATAACTCTTGTTTGAAACATTTTTTTCTAACTCGCTTAACTTCGGAGTTAGATGGAGCCAAATAGAAATACTCTGCTTTGGGTTGTTCAAGTTTTTGGCTTATAATTCCGTTAATATCGGAAATATGGAAAAATGTTTCAAATAAAAGCTGTACGCCATTAAGAATGGAATAACTCTTATTTGAAACATTTTTTTCTAACTCGCTTAACATAAGTTATGAGTTAGATGGAGCCAAATAGAAATACTCTATTTTGTGTTAATCCAGTTTGTGAGTTTTAATTCCGTTAATATCGGAAATAGGGAAAAATATTTCAAATAAAAGTTGTACGCCATTAAGAATGGAATAACTCTTATTTGAAACATTTTTTCCTAACTCGCTTAACTTTGGAGATAGATGGAGCCAAATTACTGTTTGGCTTACAATTCCGTTAATATCGCAAATAGGGTAAAATGTTTCAAACCAAAGTTGTTTGTTATTAAGAATGGAATAACTCTTGTTTGAAACATTTTTTTCTAACTCGCTTAACTTATGAGTTAGATGGAGCCAAATAGAAATACTCTATTTTGTGTTAATCCAGTTTGTGAGTTATAATTCCGTTAATATCGGAAATAGGGAAAAATGTTTCAAATAAAAGCTATACGCCATTAAGAATGGAATAACTCTTGTTTGAAACATTTTTTTCTAACTCGCTTAACTTTTGAGTTAGATGGATCTAAATAGAAATACTCTATTTTGTGTTAATCTAGTTTGTGAGTTTTAATTCCGTTAATATCGGAAATAGGGAAAAATGTTTCAAATAAAAGTTGTACGCCATTAAGAATGGAATAACACTTGTTTGAAACATTTTTTTCTAACTCGCTTAACTTTGGAGTTAGATGGAGCCAAATTTCTATTTGGCTTGTAATTCCGTTAATATCGGAAATAGGGAAAAATGTTTCAAATAAAAGCTATACGCCATTAAGAATGGAATAACTCTTGTTTGAAACATTTTTTTCTAACTCGCTTAACTTTTGAGTTAGATGGATCTAAATAGAAATACTCTATTTTGTGTTAATCTAGTTTGTGAGTTTTAATTCCGTTAATATCGGAAATAGGGAAAAATGTTTCAAATAAAAGTTGTACGCCATTAAGAATGGAATAACACTTGTTTGAAACATTTTTTTCTAACTCGATTAACTTTGAAGTTAGATGAAGCCAAATTCCTATTTGGCTTATAATTCCGTTAATATCGGAAATAGGGTAAAATGTTTCAAACCAAAGCTATTTGTTATTAAGAGTGGAATAACTCTTATTTGAAACATTTTTTTCTAACTCGCTTAACTTTGGAGTTAGATGGGGCCAAATAGAAATACTCTATTTTGTGTTAGTCCAGTTTGTGAGTTTTAATTCCGTTAATATCGGAAATAGGGAAAAATATTTCAAATAAAAGTTGTATGCCATTAAGAATGGAATAACTCTTATTTGAAACATTTTTTCCTAACTCGCTCAACTTTGGAGTTAGATGGAGCCAAATTACTATTTGGCTTACAATTCCGTTAATATCGCAAATAGGGTAAAATGTTTCAAACCAAAGTTGTTTGTTATTAAGAGTGGAATAACTCTGGTTTGAAACATTTTTTTCTAACTGGCTTAACTTTGGAGTTAGATGGTTTCAAATAGAAATACTCTATTTTGTGTTAATCCAGTGTGTGAGTTATAATTCCGTTAATATCGGAAATAGGGAGAAATGTTTCAAATAAAAGCTGTAGGCCATTAAGAATGGAATAACTCTTGTTTGAAACATTTTTTTCTAACTCGCTTAACTTATGAGTTAGATGGGGCCAAATAGAAATACTCTATTTTGTGTTAATCCAGTTTGTGAGTTATAATTCCGTTAATATCGGAAATAGGGAAAAATATTTCAAATAAAAGTTGTACGCCATTAAGAATGGAATAACTCTTATTTGAAACATTTTTTTCTAACTCGCTTAACTTATGAGTTAGATGGAGCCAAATAGAAATACTCTATTTTGTGTTAATCCAGTGTGTGAGTTATAATTCCGTTAATATCGGAAATAGGGAAGAATGTTTCAAATAAAAGCTGTACGCCATTAAGAATGGAATAACTCTTGTTTGAAACATTTTTTTCTAACTCGCTTAACTTATGAGTTAGATGGGGCCAAATAGAAATACTCTATTTTGGGTTGATCAAGTGTGTGAGTTATAATTCCGTTAATATCGGAAATAGGGAAAAATTTTTCAAATAAAAGCTGTACGCCATTAAGAATGGAATAACTCTTGTTTGACACAATTTTTTCCAACTCGCTTAACTTATGAGTTAGATGGGGCCAAATAGAAATACTCTATTTTGTGTTAATCCAGTTTGTGAGTATTAATTCCATTAATATCGGAAATAGGAAAAAATATTTCAAATAAAAGTTGTACGCAATTAGGAGTGGAATAACTCTTATTTGAAACATTTTTTTCTAACTCGCTTAACTTTGTAGTTAGATTTAGCCAAATTCCTATTTGGCTTATAATTCCGTTAATATCGGAAATAGGGTAAAATGTTTCAAACCAAAGCTGTTTGCCATTAAGAATGGAATAACTCTTGTTTGAAACATTTTTTTCTAACTCGCTTAACTTATGAGTTAGATGGGGCCAAATAGAAATACTCTATTTTGGGTTGATCAAGTGTGTGTTATAATTCCGTTAATATCGGAAATAGGGAAAAATGTTTCAAATAAAAGTTGTACGCAATTAAGAATGGAATAACTCTTATTTGAAACATTTTTTTCTAACTCGCTTAACTTTGGAGTTAGATGGAGCCAAATTCCTATATGGCTTATAATTCCGTTAATATCGGAAATAGGGTAAAATGTTTCAAACCAAAGCTGTTTGCCATTAAGAATGGAATAACTCTTGTTTGACACAATTTTTTCTAACTCGCTTAACTTATGAGTTAGATGGATCCAAATAGAAATACTCTATTTTGTGTTAATCCAGTGTGTGAGCTATAATTCCGTTAATATCGGAAATAGGGAAAAATGTTTCAAATAAAAGCTGTACGCCATTAAGAATGGAATAACTCTTGTTTGAAACATTTTTTTCTAACTCGCTTAACTTATGAGTTAGATGGGGCCAAATAGAAATACTCTATTTTGGGTTGATCAAGTGTGTGAGTTATAATTCCGTTAATATCGGAAATAGGGAAAAATGTTTCAAATAAAAGTTGTACGCCATTAAGAATGGAATAACTCTTATTTGAAACATTTTTTTCTAACTCGCTTAACTTATGAGTTAGATGGAGCCAAATAGAAATACTCTATTTTGTGTTAATCCAGTGTGTGAGTTATAATTCCGTTAATATCGGAAATAGGGAAAAATTTTTCAAATAAAAGCTGTACGCCATTAAGAATGGAATAGCTCTTGTTTGAAACATTTTTTTCTAACTCGCTTAACTTATGAGTTAGATGGTGCCAAATAGAAATACTCTATTTTGGGTTGATCAAGTGTGTGAGTTATAATTCCGTTAATATCGGAAATAGGGAAAAATGTTTCAAATAAAAGCTGTACGCCATTAAGAATGGAATAACTCTTATTTGAAACATTTTTTTCTAACTCGCTTAACTTTGGAGTTAGATGGAGCCAAATTCCTATTTGGTTTATAATTCCGTTAATATCGGAAATAGGGTAAAATGTTTCAAACCAAAGCTGTTTGTCATTAAGAATGGAATAACTCTTGTTTGACACAATTTTTTCCAACTCGCTTAACTTATGAGTTAGATGGGGCCAAATAGAAATACTCTATTTTGGGTTGATCAAGTGTGTGAGTTATAATTCCGTTAATATCGGAAATAGGGAAAAATGTTTCAAATAAAAGTTGTACGCCATTAAGAATGGAATAACTCTTATTTGAAACATTTTTTTCTAACTCGCTTAACTTATGAGTTAGATGGAGCCAAATAGAAATACTCTATTTTGTGTTAATCCAGTGTGTGAGCTATAATTCCGTTAATATCGGAAATATGGAAAGATGTTTCAAATAAAAGCTGTACGCCATTAAGAATGGAATAACTCTTATTTGAAACATTTTTTTCTAACTCGCTTAACTTTGGAGTTATATGAAGCCAAATTCCTATTTGGCTTATAATTCCGTTAATATCGGAAATAGGGTAAAATGTTTCAAACCAAAGCTGTTTGCCATTAGGAATGGAATAAGTCTTGTTTGAAACATTTTTTTTGTAACTCGCTTAACTTATGAGTTAGATGGAGCCAAATAGAAATACTCTATGTTGGGTTGATCCAGTGTGTTTGTTAAAATTCCGTTAATATTGGAAATAGGTAAAAATGTTTCAAATAAAAGTTGTACGCCATTAAGAATGGAATAACTCTTGTTTGAAACATTTTTTTCAAACTCGCTTAACTTATGAGTTAGATGGGGCCAAATAGAAATACTCTATTTTGGGTTGATCAAGTGTGTGTTATAATTCCGTTAATATCGGAAATAGGGAAAGATGTTTCAAATAAAAGTTGTACGCAATTAAGAATGGAATAACTCTTATTTGAAACATTTTTTTCTAACTCGCTTAACTTTGGAGTTAGATGGAGCCAAATTCCTATTTGGCTTATAATTCCGTTAATATCGGAAATAGGGTAAAATGTTTCAAACCAAAGCTGTTTGCCATTAAGAATGGAATAACTCTTGTTTGACACAATTTTTTCTAACTCGCTTAACTTATGAGTTAGATGGATCCAAATAGAAATACTCTATTTTGTGTTAATCCAGTGTGTGAGTTTTAATTCCGTTAATATCGGAAATATAGAAAAATGTTTCAAATAAAAGCTGTACGCCATTAAGAATGGAATAATTCTTATTTGAAACATTTTTTTCTAACTCGCTTAACTTTGGAGTTATATGAAGCCAAATTCCTATTTGGTTTATAATTCCGTTAATATCGGAAATAGGGTAAAATGTTTCAAACCAAAGCTGTCTGTCATTAAGAATGGAATAACTCTTGTTTGACACAATTTTTTCCAACTCGCTTAACTTATGAGTTAGATGGGGCCACATAGAAATACTCTATTTTGTGTTAATCCAGTTTGTGAGTTTTAATTCCGTTAATATCGGAAATAGGGAAAAATATTTCAAATAAAAGTTGTACGCCATTAAGAATGGAATAACTCTTATTTGAAACATTTTTTTCAAACTCGCTTAACTTATGAGTTAGATTTAGCCAAACAGAAATACTCTATTTTGTGTTAATCCAGTGTGTGAGTTTTAATTCCGTTAATATCGGAAATATAGAAGAATGTTTCAAATAAAAGCTGTACGCCATTAAGAATGGAATAACTCTTATTTGAAACATTTTTTTCTAACTCGCTTAACTTTGGAGTTATATGAAGCCAAATTCCTATTTGGTTTATAATTCCGTTAATATCGGAAATAGGGTAAAATGTTTCAAACCAAAGCTGTCTGTCATTAAGAATGGAATAACTCTTGTTTGACACAATTTTTTCCAACTCGCTTAACTTATGAGTTAGATGGGGCCAAATAGAAATACTCTATTTTGTGTTAATCCAGTTTGTGAGTTTTAATTCCGTTAATATCGGAAATAGGGAAAAATATTTCAAATAAAAGTTGTATGCCATTAAGAATGGAATAACTCTTATTTGAAACATTTTTTTCTAACTCGCTTAACTTATGAGTTAGATGGAGCCAAACAGAAATACTCTATTTTGTGTTAATCCAGTGTGTGAGTTATAATTCCGTTAATATCGGAAATATGGAAAAATGTTTCAAATAAAAGCTGTACGCCATTAAGAATGGAATAACACTTATTTGAAACATCTTTTTCTAACTCGCTTAACTTTGGAGTTATATGGAGCCAAATTCCTATTTGGTTTATAATTCCGTTAATATTGGAAATAGGGTAAAATGTTTCAAACCAAAGCTGTTTGTCATTAAGAATGGAATAACTCTTGTTTGACAATTTTTTCCAACTCGCTTAACTTATGAGTTAGATGGGGCCAAATAGAAATACTCTATTTTGTGTTAATCAAGTTTGTGAGTTTTAATTCCGTTAATATCGGAAATAGGGAAAAATATTTCAAATAAAAGTTGTACGCCATTAAGAATGGAATAACTCTTATTTGAAACATTTTTTCCTAACTCGCTTAACTTTGGAGTTAGATGGAGCCAAATTACTATTTGGCTTACAATTCCGTTAATATCGCAAATAGGGTAAAATGTTTCAAACCAAAGTTGTTTGTTATTGAGAGTGGAATAACTCTGGTTTGAAACATTTTTTTCTAACTGGCTTAGCTTTGGAGTTAGATGGTTTCAAATAGAAATACTCTATTTTGTGTTAATCCAGTGTGTGAGTTATAATTCCGTTAATATCGGAAATAGGGAAAAATGTTTCAAATAAAAGCTGTAGGCCATTAAGAGTGGAATAACTCTTGTTTGAAACATCTTTTTCTAACTCGCTTAACTTATGAGTTAGATGGGGCCAAATAGAAATACTCTATTTTGGGTTGATCAAGTGTGTGTTATAATTCCGTTAATATCGGAAATAGATAAAAATGTTTCAAATAAAAGTTGTACGCAGTTAAGAATGGAATAACTCTTATTTGAAACATTTTTTTCTAACTCGCTTAACTTTGGAGTTAGATGGAGCCAAATTCCTATTTGGCTTATAATTCCGTTAATATCGGAAATAGGGTAAAATGTTTCAAACCAAAGCTGTGTGCCGTTAAGAATGGAATAACTATTGTTTGACACAATTTTTTCTAACTCGCTTAACTTATGAGTTAGATGGATCCAAATAGAAATACTCTATTTTGTGTTAATCTAGTTTGTGAGTTTTAATTCCGTTAATATCGGAAAGAGGGAAAAATGTTTCAAATAAAAGCTGTACGCCATTAAGAATGGAATAACTCTTATTTGAAAGATTTTTTCCTAACTCGCTTAACTTTGGAGTTAGATGGAGCCAAATTACTATTTGGCTTACAATTCCGTTAATATCGCAAATAGGGTAAAATGTTTCAAACCAAAGTTGTTTGTTATTAAGAGTGGAATAACTCTGGTTTGAAACATTTTTTTCTAACTGGCTTAACTTTGGAGTTAGATGGTTTCAAATAGAAATACTCTATTTTGTGTTAATCCAGTGTGTGAGTTATAATTCCGTTAATATCGGAAATAGGGAAAAATGTTTCAAATAAAAGCTGTAGGCCATTAAGAATGGAATAACTCTTGTTTGAAACATTTTTTTCTAACTCGCTTAACTTATGAGTTAGATGGATCCAAATAGAAATACTCTATTTTGTGTTAATCTAGTTTGTGAGTTTTAATTCCGTTAATATCGGAAAGAGGGAAAAATGTTTCAAATAAAAGCTGTACGCCATTAAGAATGGAATAACTCTTATTTGAAACATTTTTTTCTAACTCGCTTAACTTTGTAGTTAGATTTAGCCAAATTCCTATTTGGCTTATAATTCCGTTAATATCGGAAATAGGGTAAAATGTTTCAAACCAAAGCTGTTTGCCATTAAGAATGGAATAACTCTTGTTTGAAACATTTTTTTCTAACTCGCTTAACTTATGAGTTAGATGGAGCCAAATAGAAATACTCTATGTTGGGTTGATCCAGTGTGTTTGTTAAAATTCCGTTAATATTGGAAATAGGTAAAAATGTTTCAAATAAAAGTTGTACGCCATTAAGAATGGAATAACTCTTGTTTGAAACATTTTTTTCAAACTCTCTTAACTTATGAGTTAGATGGGGCCAAATAGAAACACTCTATTTTGGGTTGATTAAGTGTGTGTTATAATTCCGTTAATATCGGAAATAGGAAAAAATGTTTCAAATAAAAGCTGTACGCCATTAAGAATGGAATAACTCTTATTTGAAACATTTTTTTCTAACTCGCTTAACTTTGGAGTTAGATGGAGCCAAATTCCTATTTGGTTTATAATTCCGTTAATATCGGAAATATGGAAAAATGTTTCAAATAAAAGTTGTTCGCCACTAGGAATGGAATAACTCTTATTGGAAACATTTTTTTCTAACTCGCTTAACTTTGGAGTTAGATGGAGCCAAATTCCTATTTGGCTTATAATTCCGTTAATATCGGAAATAGGGAAAAATATTTCAAATAAAAGTTGTGCGCTATTAAGAATGGAATAACTCTTATTTGAAACATTTTTTTCTAACTCGCTTAACTTATGAGTTAGATGGGGCCAAATAGAAATACTCTATTTTGGGTTGATCAAGTGTGTGTTATAATTCCGTTAATATCGGAGATAGATAAGAATGTTTCAAATAAAAGTTGTACGCAATTAGGAATGGAATAACTCTTGTTTGAAACATTTTTTTCTAACTCGCTTAACTTTGGAGTTAGATGGAGCCAAATTCCTATTTGGCTTATAATTCCGTTAATATCGGAAATAGGGTAAAATGTTTCAAACCAAAGCTGGTTGTCATTAAGAATGAAATAACTCTTGTTTGAAACATTTTATTCTAACTCGCTTAACTTCGGAGTTAGATGGAGCCAAATAGAAATACTCTGCTTTGGGTTGTTCAAGTTTTTGGCTTATAATTCCGTTAATATCGGAAATATGGAAAAATGTTTCAAATAAAAGCTGTACGCCATTAAGAATGGAATAACTCTTATTTGAAACATTTTTTTCTAACTCGCTTAACATAAGTTATGAGTTAGATGGAGCCAAATAGAAATACTCTATTTTGTGTTAATCCAGTTTGTGAGTTTTAATTCCGTTAATATCGGAAATAGGGAAAAATATTTCAAATAAAAGTTGTACGCCATTAAGAATGGAATAACTCTTATTTGAAACATTTTTTTCTAACTCGCTTAACTTTTGAGTTAGATGGATCTAAATAGAAATACTCTATTTTGTGTTAATCTAGTTTGTGAGTTTTAATTCCGTTAATATCGGAAATAGGGAAAAATGTTTCAAATAAAAGTTGTACGCCATTAAGAATGGAATAACACTTGTTTGAAACATTTTTTTCTAACTCGCTTAACTTTGGAGTTAGATGGAGCCAAATTTCTATTTGGCTTGTAATTCCGTTAATATCGGAAATAGGGAAAAATGTTTCAAATAAAAGCTATACGCCATTAAGAATGGAATAACTCTTGTTTGAAACATTTTTTCTAACTCGCTTAACTTTTGAGTTAGATGGATCTAAATAGAAATACTCTATTTTGTGTTAATCTAGTTTGTGAGTTTTAATTCCGTTAATATCGGAAATAGGGAAAAATGTTTCAAATAAAAGTTGTACGCCATTAAGAATGGAATAACACTTGTTTGAAACATTTTTTTCTAACTCGATTAACTTTGAAGTTAGATGAAGCCAAATTCCTATTTGGCTTATAATTCCGTTAATATCGGAAATAGGGTAAAATGTTTCAAACCAAAGCTATTTGTCATTAAGAGTGGAATAACTCTTATTTGAAACATTTTTTTCTAACTCGCTTAACTTTGGAGTTAGATGGGGCCAAATAGAAATACTCTATTTTGTGTTAGTCCAGTTTGTGAGTTTTAATTCCGTTAATATCGGAAATAGGGAAAAATATTTCAAATAAAAGTTGTATGCCATTAAGAATGGAATAACTCTTATTTGAAACATTTTTTCCTAACTCGCTCAACTTTGGAGTTAGATGGAGCCAAATTACTATTTGGCTTACAATTCCGTTAATATCGCAAATAGGGTAAAATGTTTCAAACCAAAGTTGTTTGTTATTAAGAGTGGAATAACTCTGGTTTGAAACATTTTTTCTAACTGGCTTAACTTTGGAGTTAGATGGTTTCAAATAGAAATACTCTATTTTGTGTTAATCCAGTGTGTGAGTTATAATTCCGTTAATATCGGAAATAGGGAGAAATGTTTCAAATAAAAGCTGTAGGCCATTAAGAATGGAATAACTCTTGTTTGAAACATTTTTTTCTAACTCGCTTAACTTATGAGTTAGATGGGGCCAAATAGAAATACTCTATTTTGTGTTAATCCAGTTTGTGAGTTATAATTCCGTTAATATCGGAAATAGGTAAAAATGTTTCAAATAAAAGTTGTACGCCATTAAGAATGGAATAACTCTTGTTTGAAACATTTTTTTCAAACTCGCTTAACTTATGAGTTATATGGGGCCAAATAGAAATACTCTATTTTGGGTTGATCAAGTGTGTGTTATAATTCCGTTAATATCGGAAATAGGGAAAAATGTTTCAAATAAAAGTTGTACGCAATTAAGAATGGAATAACTCTTATTTGAAACATTTTTTTCTAACTCGCTTAACTTTGGAGTTAGATGGAGCCAAATTCCTATATGGCTTATAATTCCGTTAATATCGGAAATAGGGTAAAATGTTTCAAACCAAAGCTGTTTGCCATTAAGAATGGAATAACTCTTGTCTGAAACATTTTTTTCTAACTCGCTTAACTTATGAGTTAGATGGAGCCAAATAGAAATACTCTATTTTGTGTTAATCCAGTGTGTGAGTTATAATTCCGTTAATATCGGAAATAGGGAAAAATGTTTCAAATAAAACCTGTACGCCATTAAGAATGGAATAACTCTTGTTTGAAACATTTTTTTCTAACTCGCTTAACTTATGAGTTAGATGGTGCCAAATAGAAATACTCTATTTTGGGTTGATCAAGTGTGTGAGTTATAATTCCGTTAATATCGGAAATAGGGAAAAATGTTTCAAATAAAAGCTGTACGCCATTAAGAATGGAATAACTCTTATTTGAAACATTTTTTTCTAACTCGCTTAACTTTGGAGTTAGATGGAGCCAAATTCCTATTTGGTTTATAATTCCGTTAATATCGGAAATAGGGAAAAATGTTTCAAATAAAAGCTGTAGGCCATTAAGAATGGAATAACTCTTGTTTGAAACATCTTTTTCTAACTCGCTAAACTTATGAGTTAGATGGGGCCAAATAGAAATACTCTATTTTGTGTTAATCCAGTTTGTGAGTTTTAATTCCGTTAATATCGGAAATAGGGAAAAATATTTCAAATAAAAGTTGTACGCCATTAAGAATGGAATAACTCTTATTTGAAAGATTTTTTCCTAACTCGCTTAAATTTGGAGTTAGATGGAGCCAAATTACTATTTGGCTTACAATTCCGTTAATATCGCAAATAGGGTAAAATGTTTCAAACCAAAGTTGTTTGTTATTAAGAGTGGAATAACTCTGGTTTGAAACATTTTTTTCTAACTGGCTTAACTTTGGAGTTAGATGGTTTCAAATAGAAATACTCTATTTTGTGTTAATCCAGTGTGTGAGTTATAATTCCGTTAATATCGGAAATAGGGAAAAATGTTTCAAATAAAAGCTGTAGGCCATTAAGAATGGAATAACTCTTGTTTGAAACATTTTTTTCTAACTCGCTTAACTTATGAGTTAGATGGTGCCAAATAGAAATACTCTATTTTGGGTTGATCAAGTGTGTGAGTTATAATTCCGTTAATATCGGAAATAGGAAAAAATGTTTGAAATAAAAGCTGTACGCCATTAAGAATGGAATAACTCTTATTTGAAACATTTTTTTCTAACTCGCTTAACTTTGGAGTTAGATGGAGCCAAATTCCTATTTGGTTTATAATTCCGTTAATATCGGAAATAGGGTAAAATGTTTCAAACCAAAGCTGTTTGTCATTAAGAATGGAATAACTCTTGTCTGAAACATTTTTTTCTAACTCGCTTAACTTATGAGTTAGATGGAGCCAAATAGAAATACTCTATTTTGTGTTAATCCAGTGTGTGAGTTATAATTCCGTTAATATCGGAAATAGGGAAAAATGTTTCAAATAAAACCTGTACGCCATTAAGAATGGAATAACTCTTGTTTGAAACATTTTTTTCTAACTCGCTTAACTTATGAGTTAGATGGTGCCAAATAGAAATACTCTATTTTGGGTTGATCAAGTGTGTGAGTTATAATTCCGTTAATATCGGAAATAGGGAAAAATATTTCAAATAAAAGTTGTACGCCATTAAGAATGGAATAACTCTTATTTGAAACATTTTTTCCTAACTCGCTTAACTTTGGAGTTAGATGGAGCCAAATTACTATTTGGCTTACAATTCCGTTAATATCGCAAATAGGGTAAAATGTTTCAAACCAAAGTTGTTTGTTATTAAGAGTGGAATAAGTCTGGTTTGAAACATTTTTTTCTAACTGGCTTAACTTTGGAGTTAGATGGAGCCAAATTCCTATTTGGCTTATAATTCCGTTAATATCGGAAATAGGGCAAAATGTTTCAAACCAAAGCTGTTTGCCATTAAGAATGGAATAACTCTTGTTTGACACAATTTTTTCTAACTCGCTTAACTTATGAGTTAGATGGAGCCAAATAGAAATACTCTATTTTGTGTTAATCCAGTTTGTGAGTTATAATTCCGTTAATATCGGAAATAGGGAAAAATGTTTCAAATAAAAGCTGTACGCCATTAAGAATGAAATAACTCTTGTTTGAAACATTTTTTTCTAACTCGCTTAACTTATGAGTTAGATGGAGCCAAATAGAAATACTCTATTTTGTGTTAATCCAGTGTGTGAGTTATAATTCCGTTAATATCGGAATTAGGGAAGAATGTTTCAAATAAAAGCTGTACGCCATTAAGAATGGAATAACTCTTGTTTGAAACATTTTTTTCTAACTCGCTTAACTTATGAGTTAGATGGAGCCAAATAGAAATACTCTATTTTGTGTTAATCCAGTGTGTGAGTTATAATTCCGTTAATATCGGAAATAGGGAAAAATGTTTCAAATAAAAGCTGTACGCCATTAAGAGTGGAATAACTCTTGTTTGAAACATTTTTTTCTAACTCGCTTAACTTATGAGTTAGATGGGGCCAAATAGAAATACTCTATTTTGGGTTGATCAAGTGTGTGAGTTATAATTCCGTTAATATCGGAAATAGGAAAAAATGTTTCAAATAAAAGCTGTACGCCATTAAGAATGGTATAACTCTTATTTGAAACATTTTTTTCTAACTCGCTTAACTTTGGAGTTAGATGGAGCCAAATTCCTATTTGGCTTGTAATTCCGTTAATATCGGAAATAGGGAAAAATGTTTCAAATAAAACCTGTACGCCATTAAGAATGGAATAACTCTTGTTTGAAACATTTTTTTCTAACTCGCTTAACTTATGAGTTAGATGGTGCCAAATAGAAATACTCTATTTTGGGTTGATCAAGTGTGTGAGTTATAATTCCGTTAATATCGGAAATAGGGAAAAATGTTTCAAATAAAAGCTGTACGCCATTAAGAATGGAATAACTCTTATTTGAAACATTTTTTTCTAACTCGCTTAACTTTGGAGTTAGATGGAGCCAAATTCCTATTTGGTTTATAATTCCGTTAATATCGGAAATAGGGAAAAATGTTTCAAATAAAAGCTGTAGGCCATTAAGAATGGAATAACTCTTGTTTGAAACATCTTTTTCTAACTCGCTAAACTTATGAGTTAGATGGGGCCAAATAGAAATACTCTATTTTGTGTTAATCCAGTTTGTGAGTTTTAATTCCGTTAATATCGGAAATAGGGAAAAATATTTCAAATAAAAGTTGTACGCCATTAAGAATGGAATAACTCTTATTTGAAAGATTTTTTCCTAACTCGCTTAAATTTGGAGTTAGATGGAGCCAAATTACTATTTGGCTTACAATTCCGTTAATATCGCAAATAGGGTAAAATGTTTCAAACCAAAGTTGTTTGTTATTAAGAGTGGAATAACTCTGGTTTGAAACATTTTTTTCTAACTGGCTTAACTTTGGAGTTAGATGGTTTCAAATAGAAATACTCTATTTTGTGTTAATCCAGTGTGTGAGTTATAATTCCGTTAATATCGGAAATAGGGAAAAATGTTTCAAATAAAAGCTGTAGGCCATTAAGAATGGAATAACTCTTGTTTGAAACATTTTTTTCTAACTCGCTTAACTTATGAGTTAGATGGTGCCAAATAGAAATACTCTATTTTGGGTTGATCAAGTGTGTGAGTTATAATTCCGTTAATATCGGAAATAGGAAAAAATGTTTGAAATAAAAGCTGTACGCCATTAAGAATGGAATAACTCTTATTTGAAACATTTTTTTCTAACTCGCTTAACTTTGGAGTTAGATGGAGCCAAATTCCTATTTGGTTTATAATTCCGTTAATATCGGAAATAGGGTAAAATGTTTCAAACCAAAGCTGTTTGTCATTAAGAATGGAATAACTCTTGTCTGAAACATTTTTTTCTAACTCGCTTAACTTATGAGTTAGATGGAGCCAAATAGAAATACTCTATTTTGTGTTAATCCAGTGTGTGAGTTATAATTCCGTTAATATCGGAAATAGGGAAAAATGTTTCAAATAAAACCTGTACGCCATTAAGAATGGAATAACTCTTGTTTGAAACATTTTTTTCTAACTCGCTTAACTTATGAGTTAGATGGTGCCAAATAGAAATACTCTATTTTGGGTTGATCAAGTGTGTGAGTTATAATTCCGTTAATATCGGAAATAGGGAAAAATATTTCAAATAAAAGTTGTACGCCATTAAGAATGGAATAACTCTTATTTGAAACATTTTTTCCTAACTCGCTTAACTTTGGAGTTAGATGGAGCCAAATTACTATTTGGCTTACAATTCCGTTAATATCGCAAATAGGGTAAAATGTTTCAAACCAAAGTTGTTTGTTATTAAGAGTGGAATAAGTCTGGTTTGAAACATTTTTTTCTAACTGGCTTAACTTTGGAGTTAGATGGAGCCAAATTCCTATTTGGCTTATAATTCCGTTAATATCGGAAATAGGGCAAAATGTTTCAAACCAAAGCTGTTTGCCATTAAGAATGGAATAACTCTTGTTTGACACAATTTTTTCTAACTCGCTTAACTTATGAGTTAGATGGAGCCAAATAGAAATACTCTATTTTGTGTTAATCCAGTTTGTGAGTTATAATTCCGTTAATATCGGAAATAGGGAAAAATGTTTCAAATAAAAGCTGTACGCCATTAAGAATGAAATAACTCTTGTTTGAAACATTTTTTTCTAACTCGCTTAACTTATGAGTTAGATGGAGCCAAATAGAAATACTCTATTTTGTGTTAATCCAGTGTGTGAGTTATAATTCCGTTAATATCGGAATTAGGGAAGAATGTTTCAAATAAAAGCTGTACGCCATTAAGAATGGAATAACTCTTGTTTGAAACATTTTTTTCTAACTCGCTTAACTTATGAGTTAGATGGAGCCAAATAGAAATACTCTATTTTGTGTTAATCCAGTGTGTGAGTTATAATTCCGTTAATATCGGAAATAGGGAAAAATGTTTCAAATAAAAGCTGTACGCCATTAAGAGTGGAATAACTCTTGTTTGAAACATTTTTTTCTAACTCGCTTAACTTATGAGTTAGATGGGGCCAAATAGAAATACTCTATTTTGGGTTGATCAAGTGTGTGAGTTATAATTCCGTTAATATCGGAAATAGGAAAAAATGTTTCAAATAAAAGCTGTACGCCATTAAGAATGGAATAACTCTTATTTGAAACATTTTTTTCTAACTCGCTTAACTTTGGAGTTAGATGGAGCCAAATTCCTATTTGGCTTGTAATTCCGTTAATATCGGAAATAGGGAAAAATGTTTCAAATAAAAGCTATACGCCATTAAGAATGGAATAACTCTTGTTTGAAACATTTTTTTCTAACTCGCTTAACTTTTGAGTTAGATGGATCTAAATAGAAATACTCTATTTTGTGTTAATCTAGTTTGTGAGTTTTAATTCCGTTAATATCGGAAATAGGGAAAAATGTTTCAAATAAAAGTTGTACGCCATTAAGAATGGAATAACACTTGTTTGAAACATTTTTTTCTAACTCGATTAACTTTGAAGTTAGATGAAGCCAAATTCCTATTTGGCTTATAATTCCGTTAATATCGGAAATAGGGTAAAATGTTTCAAACCAAAGCTGTTTGTCATTAAGAATGGAATAACTCTTATTTGAAACATTTTTTCCTAACTCGCTTAACTTTGGAGTTAGATGGAGCCAAATTCCTATTTGGCTTATAATTCCGTTAATATCGGAAATAGGGAAAAATATTTCAAATAAAAGTTGTGCGCTATTAAGAATGGAATAACTCTTATTTGAAACATTTTTTTCTAACTCGCATAACTTATGAGTTAGATGGGGCCAAATAGAAATACTCTATTTTGGGTTGATCAAGTGTGTGTTATAATTCCGTTAATATCGGAAATAGATAAAAATGTTTCAAATAAAAGTTGTACGCAATTAGGAATGGAATAACTCTTATTTGAAACATTTTTTTCTAACTCGCTTAACTTTGGAGTTAGATGGAGCCAAATTCCTATTTGGCTTATAATTCCGTTAATATCGGAAATAGGGTAAAATGTTTCAAACCAAAGCTGTTTGCCATTAAGAATGGAATAACTCTTGTTTGACACAATTTTTTCTAACTCGCTTAACTTATGAGTTAGATGGAGCCAAATAGAAATACTCTATTTTGTGTTAATCCAGTGTGTGAGTTATAATTCCGTTAATATCGGAAATATGGAAAGATGTTTCAAATAAAAGCTGTACGCCATTAAGAATGGAATAACTCTTATTTGAAACATTTTTTTCTAACTGGATTAACTTTGGAGTTAGATGGAGCCAAATTCCTATTTGGCTTATAATTCCGTTAATATCGGAAATAGGGCAAAATGTTTCAAACCAAAGCTGTTTGCCATTAAGAATGGAATAACTCTTGTTTGACACAATTTTTTCTAACTCGCTTAACTTATGAGTTAGATGGAGCCAAATAGAAATACTCTATTTTGTGTTAATCCAGTTTGTGAGTTATAATTCCGTTAATATCGGAAATAGGGAAAAATGTTTCAAATAAAAGCTGTACGCCATTAAGAATGAAATAACTCTTGTTTGAAACATTTTTTTCTAACTCGCTTAACTTATGAGTTAGATGGAGCCAAATAGAAATACTCTATTTTGTGTTAATCCAGTGTGTGAGTTATAATTCCGTTAATATCGGAATTAGGGAAGAATGTTTCAAATAAAAGCTGTACGCCATTAAGAATGGAATAACTCTTGTTTGAAACATTTTTTTCTAACTCGCTTAACTTATGAGTTAGATGGAGCCAAATAGAAATACTCTATTTTGTGTTAATCCAGTGTGTGAGTTATAATTCCGTTAATATCGGAAATAGGGAAAAATGTTTCAAATAAAAGCTGTACGCCATTAAGAGTGGAATAACTCTTGTTTGAAACATTTTTTTCTAACTCGCTTAACTTATGAGTTAGATGGGGCCAAATAGAAATACTCTATTTTGGGTTGATCAAGTGTGTGAGTTATAATTCCGTTAATATCGGAAATAGGAAAAAATGTTTCAAATAAAAGCTGTACGCCATTAAGAATGGAATAACTCTTATTTGAAACATTTTTTTCTAACTCGCTTAACTTTGGAGTTAGATGGAGCCAAATTCCTATTTGGCTTGTAATTCCGTTAATATCGGAAATAGGGAAAAATGTTTCAAATAAAACCTGTACGCCATTAAGAATGGAATAACTCTTGTTTGAAACATTTTTTTCTAACTCGCTTAACTTATGAGTTAGATGGTGCCAAATAGAAATACTCTATTTTGGGTTGATCAAGTGTGTGAGTTATAATTCCGTTAATATCGGAAATAGGGAAAAATGTTTCAAATAAAAGCTGTACGCCATTAAGAATGGAATAACTCTTATTTGAAACATTTTTTTCTAACTCGCTTAACTTTGGAGTTAGATGGAGCCAAATTCCTATTTGGTTTATAATTCCGTTAATATCGGAAATAGGGAAAAATGTTTCAAATAAAAGCTGTAGGCCATTAAGAATGGAATAACTCTTGTTTGAAACATCTTTTTCTAACTCGCTAAACTTATGAGTTAGATGGGGCCAAATAGAAATACTCTATTTTGTGTTAATCCAGTTTGTGAGTTTTAATTCCGTTAATATCGGAAATAGGGAAAAATATTTCAAATAAAAGTTGTACGCCATTAAGAATGGAATAACTCTTATTTGAAAGATTTTTTCCTAACTCGCTTAAATTTGGAGTTAGATGGAGCCAAATTACTATTTGGCTTACAATTCCGTTAATATCGCAAATAGGGTAAAATGTTTCAAACCAAAGTTGTTTGTTATTAAGAGTGGAATAACTCTGGTTTGAAACATTTTTTTCTAACTGGCTTAACTTTGGAGTTAGATGGTTTCAAATAGAAATACTCTATTTTGTGTTAATCCAGTGTGTGAGTTATAATTCCGTTAATATCGGAAATAGGGAAAAATGTTTCAAATAAAAGCTGTAGGCCATTAAGAATGGAATAACTCTTGTTTGAAACATTTTTTTCTAACTCGCTTAACTTATGAGTTAGATGGTGCCAAATAGAAATACTCTATTTTGGGTTGATCAAGTGTGTGAGTTATAATTCCGTTAATATCGGAAATAGGAAAAAATGTTTGAAATAAAAGCTGTACGCCATTAAGAATGGAATAACTCTTATTTGAAACATTTTTTTCTAACTCGCTTAACTTTGGAGTTAGATGGAGCCAAATTCCTATTTGGTTTATAATTCCGTTAATATCGGAAATAGGGTAAAATGTTTCAAACCAAAGCTGTTTGTCATTAAGAATGGAATAACTCTTGTCTGAAACATTTTTTTCTAACTCGCTTAACTTATGAGTTAGATGGAGCCAAATAGAAATACTCTATTTTGTGTTAATCCAGTGTGTGAGTTATAATTCCGTTAATATCGGAAATAGGGAAAAATGTTTCAAATAAAACCTGTACGCCATTAAGAATGGAATAACTCTTGTTTGAAACATTTTTTTCTAACTCGCTTAACTTATGAGTTAGATGGTGCCAAATAGAAATACTCTATTTTGGGTTGATCAAGTGTGTGAGTTATAATTCCGTTAATATCGGAAATAGGGAAAAATATTTCAAATAAAAGTTGTACGCCATTAAGAATGGAATAACTCTTATTTGAAACATTTTTTCCTAACTCGCTTAACTTTGGAGTTAGATGGAGCCAAATTACTATTTGGCTTACAATTCCGTTAATATCGCAAATAGGGTAAAATGTTTCAAACCAAAGTTGTTTGTTATTAAGAGTGGAATAAGTCTGGTTTGAAACATTTTTTTCTAACTGGCTTAACTTTGGAGTTAGATGGAGCCAAATTCCTATTTGGCTTATAATTCCGTTAATATCGGAAATAGGGCAAAATGTTTCAAACCAAAGCTGTTTGCCATTAAGAATGGAATAACTCTTGTTTGACACAATTTTTTCTAACTCGCTTAACTTATGAGTTAGATGGAGCCAAATAGAAATACTCTATTTTGTGTTAATCCAGTTTGTGAGTTATAATTCCGTTAATATCGGAAATAGGGAAAAATGTTTCAAATAAAAGCTGTACGCCATTAAGAATGAAATAACTCTTGTTTGAAACATTTTTTTCTAACTCGCTTAACTTATGAGTTAGATGGAGCCAAATAGAAATACTCTATTTTGTGTTAATCCAGTGTGTGAGTTATAATTCCGTTAATATCGGAATTAGGGAAGAATGTTTCAAATAAAAGCTGTACGCCATTAAGAATGGAATAACTCTTGTTTGAAACATTTTTTTCTAACTCGCTTAACTTATGAGTTAGATGGAGCCAAATAGAAATACTCTATTTTGTGTTAATCCAGTGTGTGAGTTATAATTCCGTTAATATCGGAAATAGGGAAAAATGTTTCAAATAAAAGCTGTACGCCATTAAGAGTGGAATAACTCTTGTTTGAAACATTTTTTTCTAACTCGCTTAACTTATGAGTTAGATGGGGCCAAATAGAAATACTCTATTTTGGGTTGATCAAGTGTGTGAGTTATAATTCCGTTAATATCGGAAATAGGAAAAAATGTTTCAAATAAAAGCTGTACGCCATTAAGAATGGAATAACTCTTATTTGAAACATTTTTTTCTAACTCGCTTAACTTTGGAGTTAGATGGAGCCAAATTCCTATTTGGCTTGTAATTCCGTTAATATCGGAAATAGGGAAAAATGTTTCAAATAAAAGCTATACGCCATTAAGAATGGAATAACTCTTGTTTGAAACATTTTTTTCTAACTCGCTTAACTTTTGAGTTAGATGGATCTAAATAGAAATACTCTATTTTGTGTTAATCTAGTTTGTGAGTTTTAATTCCGTTAATATCGGAAATAGGGAAAAATGTTTCAAATAAAAGTTGTACGCCATTAAGAATGGAATAACACTTGTTTGAAACATTTTTTTCTAACTCGATTAACTTTGAAGTTAGATGAAGCCAAATTCCTATTTGGCTTATAATTCCGTTAATATCGGAAATAGGGTAAAATGTTTCAAACCAAAGCTGTTTGTCATTAAGAATGGAATAACTCTTATTTGAAACATTTTTTCCTAACTCGCTTAACTTTGGAGTTAGATGGAGCCAAATTCCTATTTGGCTTATAATTCCGTTAATATCGGAAATAGGGAAAAATATTTCAAATAAAAGTTGTGCGCTATTAAGAATGGAATAACTCTTATTTGAAACATTTTTTTCTAACTCGCATAACTTATGAGTTAGATGGGGCCAAATAGAAATACTCTATTTTGGGTTGATCAAGTGTGTGTTATAATTCCGTTAATATCGGAAATAGATAAAAATGTTTCAAATAAAAGTTGTACGCAATTAGGAATGGAATAACTCTTATTTGAAACATTTTTTTCTAACTCGCTTAACTTTGGAGTTAGATGGAGCCAAATTCCTATTTGGCTTATAATTCCGTTAATATCGGAAATAGGGTAAAATGTTTCAAACCAAAGCTGTTTGCCATTAAGAATGGAATAACTCTTGTTTGACACAATTTTTTCTAACTCGCTTAACTTATGAGTTAGATGGAGCCAAATAGAAATACTCTATTTTGTGTTAATCCAGTGTGTGAGTTATAATTCCGTTAATATCGGAAATATGGAAAGATGTTTCAAATAAAAGCTGTACGCCATTAAGAATGGAATAACTCTTATTTGAAACATTTTTTTCTAACTCGCTTAACTTTGGAGTTAGATGGAGCCAAATTCCTATTTGGCTTGTAATTCCGTTAATATCGGAAATAGGGAAAAATGTTTCAAATAAAACCTGTACGCCATTAAGAATGGAATAACTCTTGTTTGAAACATTTTTTTCTAACTCGCTTAACTTATGAGTTAGATGGTGCCAAATAGAAATACTCTATTTTGGGTTGATCAAGTGTGTGAGTTATAATTCCGTTAATATCGGAAATAGGGAAAAATGTTTCAAATAAAAGCTGTACGCCATTAAGAATGGAATAACTCTTATTTGAAACATTTTTTTCTAACTCGCTTAACTTTGGAGTTAGATGGAGCCAAATTCCTATTTGGTTTATAATTCCGTTAATATCGGAAATAGGGAAAAATGTTTCAAATAAAAGCTGTAGGCCATTAAGAATGGAATAACTCTTGTTTGAAACATCTTTTTCTAACTCGCTAAACTTATGAGTTAGATGGGGCCAAATAGAAATACTCTATTTTGTGTTAATCCAGTTTGTGAGTTTTAATTCCGTTAATATCGGAAATAGGGAAAAATATTTCAAATAAAAGTTGTACGCCATTAAGAATGGAATAACTCTTATTTGAAAGATTTTTTCCTAACTCGCTTAAATTTGGAGTTAGATGGAGCCAAATTACTATTTGGCTTACAATTCCGTTAATATCGCAAATAGGGTAAAATGTTTCAAACCAAAGTTGTTTGTTATTAAGAGTGGAATAACTCTGGTTTGAAACATTTTTTTCTAACTGGCTTAACTTTGGAGTTAGATGGTTTCAAATAGAAATACTCTATTTTGTGTTAATCCAGTGTGTGAGTTATAATTCCGTTAATATCGGAAATAGGGAAAAATGTTTCAAATAAAAGCTGTAGGCCATTAAGAATGGAATAACTCTTGTTTGAAACATTTTTTTCTAACTCGCTTAACTTATGAGTTAGATGGTGCCAAATAGAAATACTCTATTTTGGGTTGATCAAGTGTGTGAGTTATAATTCCGTTAATATCGGAAATAGGAAAAAATGTTTGAAATAAAAGCTGTACGCCATTAAGAATGGAATAACTCTTATTTGAAACATTTTTTTCTAACTCGCTTAACTTTGGAGTTAGATGGAGCCAAATTCCTATTTGGTTTATAATTCCGTTAATATCGGAAATAGGGTAAAATGTTTCAAACCAAAGCTGTTTGTCATTAAGAATGGAATAACTCTTGTCTGAAACATTTTTTTCTAACTCGCTTAACTTATGAGTTAGATGGAGCCAAATAGAAATACTCTATTTTGTGTTAATCCAGTGTGTGAGTTATAATTCCGTTAATATCGGAAATAGGGAAAAATGTTTCAAATAAAACCTGTACGCCATTAAGAATGGAATAACTCTTGTTTGAAACATTTTTTTCTAACTCGCTTAACTTATGAGTTAGATGGTGCCAAATAGAAATACTCTATTTTGGGTTGATCAAGTGTGTGAGTTATAATTCCGTTAATATCGGAAATAGGGAAAAATATTTCAAATAAAAGTTGTACGCCATTAAGAATGGAATAACTCTTATTTGAAACATTTTTTCCTAACTCGCTTAACTTTGGAGTTAGATGGAGCCAAATTACTATTTGGCTTACAATTCCGTTAATATCGCAAATAGGGTAAAATGTTTCAAACCAAAGTTGTTTGTTATTAAGAGTGGAATAAGTCTGGTTTGAAACATTTTTTTCTAACTGGCTTAACTTTGGAGTTAGATGGAGCCAAATTCCTATTTGGCTTATAATTCCGTTAATATCGGAAATAGGGCAAAATGTTTCAAACCAAAGCTGTTTGCCATTAAGAATGGAATAACTCTTGTTTGACACAATTTTTTCTAACTCGCTTAACTTATGAGTTAGATGGAGCCAAATAGAAATACTCTATTTTGTGTTAATCCAGTTTGTGAGTTATAATTCCGTTAATATCGGAAATAGGGAAAAATGTTTCAAATAAAAGCTGTACGCCATTAAGAATGAAATAACTCTTGTTTGAAACATTTTTTTCTAACTCGCTTAACTTATGAGTTAGATGGAGCCAAATAGAAATACTCTATTTTGTGTTAATCCAGTGTGTGAGTTATAATTCCGTTAATATCGGAATTAGGGAAGAATGTTTCAAATAAAAGCTGTACGCCATTAAGAATGGAATAACTCTTGTTTGAAACATTTTTTTCTAACTCGCTTAACTTATGAGTTAGATGGAGCCAAATAGAAATACTCTATTTTGTGTTAATCCAGTGTGTGAGTTATAATTCCGTTAATATCGGAAATAGGGAAAAATGTTTCAAATAAAAGCTGTACGCCATTAAGAGTGGAATAACTCTTGTTTGAAACATTTTTTTCTAACTCGCTTAACTTATGAGTTAGATGGGGCCAAATAGAAATACTCTATTTTGGGTTGATCAAGTGTGTGAGTTATAATTCCGTTAATATCGGAAATAGGAAAAAATGTTTCAAATAAAAGCTGTACGCCATTAAGAATGGAATAACTCTTATTTGAAACATTTTTTTCTAACTCGCTTAACTTTGGAGTTAGATGGAGCCAAATTCCTATTTGGCTTGTAATTCCGTTAATATCGGAAATAGGGAAAAATGTTTCAAATAAAAGCTATACGCCATTAAGAATGGAATAACTCTTGTTTGAAACATTTTTTTCTAACTCGCTTAACTTTTGAGTTAGATGGATCTAAATAGAAATACTCTATTTTGTGTTAATCTAGTTTGTGAGTTTTAATTCCGTTAATATCGGAAATAGGGAAAAATGTTTCAAATAAAAGTTGTACGCCATTAAGAATGGAATAACACTTGTTTGAAACATTTTTTTCTAACTCGATTAACTTTGAAGTTAGATGAAGCCAAATTCCTATTTGGCTTATAATTCCGTTAATATCGGAAATAGGGTAAAATGTTTCAAACCAAAGCTGTTTGTCATTAAGAATGGAATAACTCTTATTTGAAACATTTTTTCCTAACTCGCTTAACTTTGGAGTTAGATGGAGCCAAATTCCTATTTGGCTTATAATTCCGTTAATATCGGAAATAGGGAAAAATATTTCAAATAAAAGTTGTGCGCTATTAAGAATGGAATAACTCTTATTTGAAACATTTTTTTCTAACTCGCATAACTTATGAGTTAGATGGGGCCAAATAGAAATACTCTATTTTGGGTTGATCAAGTGTGTGTTATAATTCCGTTAATATCGGAAATAGATAAAAATGTTTCAAATAAAAGTTGTACGCAATTAGGAATGGAATAACTCTTATTTGAAACATTTTTTTCTAACTCGCTTAACTTTGGAGTTAGATGGAGCCAAATTCCTATTTGGCTTATAATTCCGTTAATATCGGAAATAGGGTAAAATGTTTCAAACCAAAGCTGTTTGCCATTAAGAATGGAATAACTCTTGTTTGACACAATTTTTTCTAACTCGCTTAACTTATGAGTTAGATGGAGCCAAATAGAAATACTCTATTTTGTGTTAATCCAGTGTGTGAGTTATAATTCCGTTAATATCGGAAATATGGAAAGATGTTTCAAATAAAAGCTGTACGCCATTAAGAATGGAATAACTCTTATTTGAAACATTTTTTTCTAACTCGCTTAACTTTGGAGTTAGATGAAGCCAAATTCCTATTTGGCTTATAATTCCGTTAATATCGGAAATAGGGTAAAATGTTTCAAGCCAAAGCTGGTTGTCATTAAGAATGAAATAACTCTTGTTTGAAACATTTTTTTCTAACTCGCTTAACTTCGGAGTTAGATGGAGCCAAATAGAAATACTCCGCTTTGGGTTGTTCAAGTTTTTGGCTTATAATTCCGTTAATATCGGAAATATGGAAGAATATTTCAAATAAAAGCTGTATGCCATTAAGAATGGAATAACTCTTATTTGAAACATTTTTTTCTAACTCGCTTAACTTTGGAGTTAGATGGAGCCAAATTTCTATTTGGCTTATAATTCCGTTAATATCGGAAATAGGGCAAAATGTTTCAAACCAAAGCTGTTTGCCATTAAGAATGGAATAACTCTTGTTTGACACAATTTTTTCTAACTCGCTTAACTTATGAGTTAGATGGAGCCAAATAGAAATACTCTATTTTGTGTTAATCCAGTTTGTGAGTTATAATTCCGTTAATATCGGAAATAGGGAAAAAGATTTCAAATAAAAGTTGTGCGCCATTAAGAATGGAATAACTCTTATTTGAAACATTTTTTTCTAACTCGCTTAACTTATGAGTTAGATGGAGCCAAATAGAAATACTCTATTTTGTGTTAATCCAGTTTGTGAGTTTTAATTCCGTTAATATCGGAAATAGGGAAAAATATTTCAAATAAAAGTTGTACGCCATTAAGAATGGAATAACTCTTATTTGAAACATTTTTTCCTAACTCGCTTAACTTTGGAGTTAGATGGAGCCAAATTACTATTTGGCTTACAATCCCGTTAATATCGCAAATAGGGTAAAATGTTTCAAACCAAAGTTGTTTGTTATTAAGAGTGGAATAACTCTGGTTTGAAACATTTTTTTCTAACTGGCTTAACTTTGGAGTTAGATGGAGCCAAATTCCTATTTGGCTTATAATTCCGTTAATATCGGAAATAGGAAAAAATGTTTCAAATAAAAGCTGTACGCCATTAAGAATGGAATAACTCTTATTTGAAACATTTTTTTCTAACTCGCTTAACTTTGGAGTTAGATGGAGCCAAATTCCTATTTGGTTTATAATTCCGTTAATATCGGAAATAGGGTAAAATGTTTCAAACCAAAGCTGTTTGTCATTAAGAATGGAATAACTCTTGTTTGAAACATTTTTTTCTAACTCGCTTAACTTATGAGTTAGATGGAGCCAAATAGAAATACTCTATTTTGTGTTAATCCAGTGTGTGAGTTATAATTCCGTTAATATCGGAAATAGGGAAAAATGTTTCAAATAAAAGCTGTACGCCATTAAGAATGGAATAACTCTTGTTTGAAACATTTTTTTCAAACTCGCTTAACTTATGAGTTAGACGGGGCCAAATAGAAATACTCTATTTTGGGTTGATCAAGTGTGTGTTATAATTCCGTTAATATCGGAAATAGGGAAAAATGTTTCAAATAAAAGTTGTACGCAATTAAGAATGGAATAACTCTTATTTGAAACATTTTTTTCTAACTCGCTTAACTTTGGAGTTAGATGGAGCCAAATTCCTATTTGGTTTATAATTCCGTTAATATCGGAAATAGGGTAAAATGTTTCAAACCAAAGCTGTTTGTCATTAAGAATGGAATAACTCTTGTTTGACACAATTTTTTCCAACTCGCTTAACTTATGAGTTAGATGGGGCCAAATAGAAATACTCTATTTTGTGTTAATCCAGTTTGTGAGTTTTAATTCCGTTAATATCGGAAATAGGGAAAAATATTTCAAATAAAAGTTGTACGCCATTAAGAATGGAATAACTCTTATTTGAAACATTTTTTCCTAACTCGCTTAACTTTGGAGTTAGATGGAGCCAAATTACTATTTGGCTTACAATTCCGTTAATATCGCAAATAGGGTAAAATGTTTCAAACCAAAGTTGTTTGTTATTAAGATTGGAATAACTCTGGTTTGAAACATTTTTTTCTAACTGGCTTAACTTTGGAGTTAGATGGTTTCAAATAGAAATACTCTATTTTGTGTTAATCCAGTGTGTGAGTTATAATTCCGTTAATATCGGAAATAGGGAAAAATGTTTCAAATAAAAGCTGTGCGCCATTAAGAATGGAATAACTCTTGTTTGAAACATTTTTTTCTAACTCGCTTAACTTATGAGTTAGATGGGGCCAAATAGAAATACTCTATTTTGGGTTGATCAATTGTGTGTTATAATTCCGTTAATATCGGAAATAGGGAAAAATATTTCAAATAAAAGTTGTACGCCATTAAGAATGGAATAACTCTTATTTGACACAATTTTTTCTAACTCGCTTAACTTATGAGTTAGATGGAGCCAAATAGAAATACTCTATTTTGTGTTAATCCAGTGTGTGAGTTATAATTCCGTTAATATCGGAAATAGGGAAAAATGTTTCAAATAAAAGCTGTACGCCATTAAGAATGGAATAACTCTTGTTTGAAACATTTTTTTCTAACTCGCTTAACTTATGAGTTAGATGGTGCCAAATAGAAATACTCTATTTTGGGTTGATCAAGTGTGTGAGTTATAATTCCGTTAATATCGGAAATAGGGAAAAATGTTTCAAATAAAAGTTGTACGCCATTAAGAATGGAATAACTCTTGTTTGAAACATTTTTTTCTAACTCGCTTAACTTATGAGTTAGATGGAGCCAAATAGAAATACTCTATTTTGTGTTAATCCAGTGTGTGAGTTATAATTCCGTTAATATCGGAAATAGGGAAAAATGTTTCAAATAAAAGCTGTACGCCATTAAGAATGGAATAACTCTTGTTTGAAACATTTTTTTCTAACTCGCTTAACTTTTGAGTTAGATGGATCTAAATAGAAATACTCTATTTTGTGTTAATCTAGTTTGTGAGTTTTAATTCCGTTAATATCGGAAATAGGGAAAAATGTTTCAAATAAAAGTTGTACGCCATTAAGAATGGAATAACACTTGTTTGAAACATTTTTTTCTAACTCGCTTAACTTTGGAGTTAGATGGAGCTAAATTCCTATTTGGCTTGTAATTCCGTTAATATCGGAAATAGGGAAAAATGTTTCAAATAAAAGCTATACGCCATTAAGAATGGAATAACTCTTGTTTGAAACATTTTTTTCTAACTCGCTTAACTTTTGAGTTAGATGGATCTAAATAGAAATACTCTATTTTGTGTTAATCTAGTTTGTGAGTTATAATTCCGTTAATATCGGAAATAGGGAAAAATTTTTCAAATAAAAGCTGTACGCCATTAAGAATGGAATAACTCTTGTTTGACACAATTTTTTCCAACTCGCTTAACTTATGAGTTAGATGGGGCCAAATAGAAATACTCTATTTTGTGTTAATCCAGTTTGTGAGTATTAATTCCATTAATATCGGAAATAGGAAAAAATATTTCAAATAAAAGTTGTACGCAATTAGGAGTGGAATAACTCTTATTTGAAACATTTTTTTCTAACTCGCTTAACTTTGTAGTTAGATTTAGCCAAATTCCTATTTGGCTTATAATTCCGTTAATATCGGAAATAGGGTAAAATGTTTCAAACCAAAGCTGTTTGCCATTAAGAATGGAATAACTCTTCTTTGACACAATTTTTTCTAACTCGCTTAACTTATGAGTTAGATGGAGCCAAATAGAAATACTCTATTTTGTGTTAATCCAGTGTGTGTTATAATTCCGTTAATATCGGAAATATGGAAAGATGTTTCAAATAAAAGCTGTACGCCATTAAGAATTGAATAACTGTTATTTGAAACATTTTTTTCTAACTCGCTTAACTTTGGAGTTAGATGAAGCCAAATTCCTATTTGGCTTATAATTCCGTTAATATCGGAAATAGGGTAAAATGTTTCAAACCAAAGCTGGTTGTCATTAAGAATGAAATAACTCTTGTTTGAAACATTTTTTTCTAACTCGCTTAACTTCGGAGTTAGATGGAGCCAAATAGAAATACTCTGCTTTGGGTTGTTCAAGTTTTTGGCTTATAATTCCGTTAATATCGGAAATATGGAAAAATGTTTCAAATAAAAGCTGTACGCCATTAAGAATGGAATAACTCTTATTTGAAACATTTTTTTCTAACTCGCTTAACATAAGTTATGAGTTAGATGGAGCCAAATAGAAATACTCTATTTTGTGTTAATCCAGTTTGTGAGTTTTAATTCCGTTAATATCGGAAATAGGGAAAAATATTTCAAATAAAAGTTGTACGCCATTAAGAATGGAATAACTCTTATTTGAAACATTTTTTCCTAACTCGCTTAACTTTGGAGATAGATGGAGCCAAATTACTATTTGGCTTACAATTCCGTTAATATCGCAAATAGGGTAAAATGTTTCAAACCAAAGTTGTTTGTTATTAAGAATGGAATAACTCTTGTTTGAAACATTTTTTTCTAACTCGCTTAACTTATGAGTTAGATGGAGCCAAATAGAAATACTCTATTTTGTGTTAATCCAGTTTGTGAGTTATAATTCCGTTAATATCGGAAATAGGGAAAAATGTTTCAAATAAAAGCTATACGCCATTAAGAATGGAATAACTCTTGTTTGAAACATTTTTTTCTAACTCGCTTAACTTTTGAGTTAGATGGATCTAAATAGAAATACTCTATTTTGTGTTAATCTAGTTTGTGAGTTTTAATTCCGTTAATATCGGAAATAGGGAAAAATGTTTCAAATAAAAGTTGTACGCCATTAAGAATGGAATAACACTTGTTTGAAACATTTTTTTCTAACTCGCTTAACTTTGGAGTTAGATGGAGCCAAATTTCTATTTGGCTTGTAATTCCGTTAATATCGGAAATAGGGAAAAATGTTTCAAATAAAAGCTATACGCCATTAAGAATGGAATAACTCTTGTTTGAAATATTTTTTTCTAACTCGCTTAACTTTTGAGTTAGATGGATCTAAATAGAAATACTCTATTTTGTGTTAATCTAGTTTGTGAGTTTTAATTCCGTTAATATCGGAAATAGGGAAAAATGTTTCAAATAAAAGTTGTACGCCATTAAGAATGGAATAACACTTGTTTGAAACATTTTTTTCTAACTCGATTAACTTTGAAGTTAGATGAAGCCAAATTCCTATTTGGCTTATAATTCCGTTAATATCGGAAATAGGGTAAAATGTTTCAAACCAAAGCTATTTGTCATTAAGAGTGGAATAACTCTTATTTGAAACATTTTTTTCTAACTCGCTTAACTTTGGAGTTAGATGGGGCCAAATAGAAATACTCTATTTTGTGTTAGTCCAGTTTGTGAGTTTTAATTCCGTTAATATCGGAAATAGGGAAAAATATTTCAAATAAAAGTTGTATGCCATTAAGAATGGAATAACTCTTATTTGAAACATTTTTTCCTAACTCGCTCAACTTTGGAGTTAGATGGAGCCAAATTACTATTTGGCTTACAATTCCGTTAATATCGCAAATAGGGTAAAATGTTTCAAACCAAAGTTGTTTGTTATTAAGAGTGGAATAACTCTGGTTTGAAACATTTTTTTCTAACTGGCTTAACTTTGGAGTTAGATGGTTTCAAATAGAAATACTCTATTTTGTGTTAATCCAGTGTGTGAGTTATAATTCCGTTAATATCGGAAATAGGGAGAAATGTTTCAAATAAAAGCTGTAGGCCATTAAGAATGGAATAACTCTTGTTTGAAACATTTTTTTCTAACTCGCTTAACTTATGAGTTAGATGGGGCCAAATAGAAATACTCTATTTTGTGTTAATCCAGTTTGTGAGTTATAATTCCGTTAATATCGGAAATAGGGAAAAATATTTCAAATAAAAGTTGTACGCCATTAAGAATGGAATAACTCTTATTTGAAACATTTTTTTCTAACTCGCTTAACTTATGAGTTAGATGGAGCCAAATAGAAATACTCTATTTTGTGTTAATCCAGTGTGTGAGTTATAATTCCGTTAATATCGGAAATAGGGAAGAATGTTTCAAATAAAAGCTGTACGCCATTAAGAATGGAATAACTCTTGTTTGAAACATTTTTTTCTAACTCGCTTAACTTATGAGTTAGATGGGGCCAAATAGAAATACTCTATTTTGGGTTGATCAAGTGTGTGAGTTATAATTCCGTTAATATCGGAAATAGGGAAAAATTTTTCAAATAAAAGCTGTACGCCATTAAGAATGGAATAACTCTTGTTTGACACAATTTTTTCCAACTCGCTTAACTTATGAGTTAGATGGGGCCAAATAGAAATACTCTATTTTGTGTTAATCCAGTTTGTGAGTATTAATTCCATTAATATCGGAAATAGGAAAAAATATTTCAAATAAAAGTTGTACGCAATTAGGAGTGGAATAACTCTTATTTGAAACATTTTTTTCTAACTCGCTTAACTTTGTAGTTAGATTTAGCCAAATTCCTATTTGGCTTATAATTCCGTTAATATCGGAAATAGGGTAAAATGTTTCAAACCAAAGCTGTTTGCCATTAAGAATGGAATAACTCTTGTTTGAAACATTTTTTTCTAACTCGCTTAACTTATGAGTTAGATGGAGCCAAATAGAAATACTCTATGTTGGGTTGATCCAGTGTGTTTGTTAAAATTCCGTTAATATTGGAAATAGGTAAAAATGTTTCAAATAAAAGTTGTACGCCATTAAGAATGGAGTAACTCTTGTTTGAAACATTTTTTTCAAACTCGCTTAACTTATGAGTTAGATGGGGCCAAATAGAAATACTCTATTTTGGGTTGATCAAGTGTGTGTTATAATTCCGTTAATATCGGAAATAGGGAAAAATGTTTCAAATAAAAGTTGTACGCAATTAAGAATGGAATAACTCTTATTTGAAACATTTTTTTCTAACTCGCTTAACTTTGGAGTTAGATGGAGCCAAATTCCTATATGGCTTATAATTCCGTTAATATCGGAAATAGGGTAAAATGTTTCAAACCAAAGCTGTTTGCCATTAAGAATGGAATAACTCTTGTTTGACACAATTTTTTCTAACTCGCTTAACTTATGAGTTAGATGGATCCAAATAGAAATACTCTATTTTGTGTTAATCCAGTGTGTGAGCTATAATTCCGTTAATATCGGAAATAGGGAAAAATGTTTCAAATAAAAGCTGTACGCCATTAAGAATGGAATAACTCTTGTTTGAAACATTTTTTTCTAACTCGCTTAACTTATGAGTTAGATGGGGCCAAATAGAAATACTCTATTTTGGGTTGATCAAGTGTGTGAGTTATAATTCCGTTAATATCGGAAATAGGGAAAAATGTTTCAAATAAAAGTTGTACGCCATTAAGAATGGAATAACTCTTATTTGAAACATTTTTTTCTAACTCGCTTAACTTATGAGTTAGATGGAGCCAAATAGAAATACTCTATTTTGTGTTAATCCAGTGTGTGAGTTATAATTCCGTTAATATCGGAAATAGGGAAAAATTTTTCAAATAAAAGCTGTACGCCATTAAGAATGGAATAACTCTTGTTTGAAACATTTTTTTCTAACTCGCTTAACTTATGAGTTAGATGGTGCCAAATAGAAATACTCTATTTTGGGTTGATCAAGTGTGTGAGTTATAATTCCGTTAATATCGGAAATAGGGAAAAATGTTTCAAATAAAAGCTGTACGCCATTAAGAATGGAATAACTCTTATTTGAAACATTTTTTTCTAACTCGCTTAACTTTGGAGTTAGATGGAGCCAAATTCCTATTTGGTTTATAATTCCGTTAATATCGGAAATAGGGTAAAATGTTTCAAACCAAAGCTGTTTGTCATTAAGAATGGAATAACTCTTGTTTGACACAATTTTTTCCAACTCGCTTAACTTATGAGTTAGATGGGGCCAAATAGAAATACTCTATTTTGGGTTGATCAAGTGTGTGAGTTATAATTCCGTTAATATCGGAAATAGGGAAAAATGTTTCAAATAAAAGTTGTACGCCATTAAGAATGGAATAACTCTTATTTGAAACATTTTTTTCTAACTCGCTTAACTTATGAGTTAGATGGAGCCAAATAGAAATACTCTATTTTGTGTTAATCCAGTGTGTGAGCTATAATTCCGTTAATATCGGAAATATGGAAAGATGTTTCAAATAAAAGCTGTACGCCATTAAGAATGGAATAACTCTTATTTGAAACATTTTTTTCTAACTCGCTTAACTTTGGAGTTATATGAAGCCAAATTCCTATTTGGCTTATAATTCCGTTAATATCGGAAATAGGGTAAAATGTTTCAAACCAAAGCTGTTTGCCATTAGGAATGGAATAAGTCTTGTTTGAAACATTTTTTTCTAACTCGCTTAACTTATGAGTTAGATGGAGCCAAATAGAAATACTCTATGTTGGGTTGATCCAGTGTGTTTGTTAAAATTCCGTTAATATTGGAAATAGGTAAAAATGTTTCAAATAAAAGTTGTACGCCATTAAGAATGGAATAACTCTTGTTTGAAACATTTTTTTCAAACTCGCTTAACTTATGAGTTAGATGGGGCCAAATAGAAATACTCTATTTTGGGTTGATCAAGTGTGTGTTATAATTCCGTTAATATCGGAAATAGGGAAAGATGTTTCAAATAAAAGTTGTACGCAATTAAGAAAGGAATAACTCTTATTTGAAACATTTTTTTCTAACTCGCTTAACTTTGGAGTTAGATGGAGCCAAATTCCTATTTGGCTTATAATTCCGTTAATATCGGAAATAGGGTAAAATGTTTCAAACCAAAGCTGTTTGCCATTAAGAATGGAATAACTCATGTTTGACACAATTTTTTCTAACTCGCTTAACTTATGAGTTAGATGGATCCAAATAGAAATACTCTATTTTGTGTTACTCCAGTGTGTGAGTTTTAATTCCGTTAATACCGGAAATATAGAAAAATGTTTCAAATAAAAGCTGTACGCCATTAAGAATGGAATAACTCTTATTTGAAACATTTTTTTCTAACTCGCTTAACTTTGGAGTTATATGAAGCCAAATTCCTATTTGGCTTATAATTCCGTTAATATCGGAAATAGGGTAAAATGTTTCAAACCAAAGCTGTCTGTCATTAAGAATGGAATAACTCTTGTTTGACACAATTTTTTCCAACTCGCTTAACTTATGAGTTAGATGGGGCCAAATAGAAATACTCTATTTTGTGTTAATCCAGTTTGTGAGTTTTAATTCCGTTAATATCGGAAATAGGGAAAAATATTTCAAATAAAAGTTGTACGCCATTAAGAATGGAATAACTCTTATTTGAAACATTTTTTTCTAACTCGCTTAACTTATGAGTTAGATGGAGCCAAATAGAAATACTCTATTTTGTGCTAATCCAGTGTGTGAGTTATAATTCCGTTAATATCGGAAATATGGAAAAATGTTTCAAATAAAAGCTGTACGCCATTAAGAATGGAATAACTCTTATTTGAAACATCTTTTTCTAACTCGCTTAACTTTGGAGTTAGATGGTTTCAAATAGAAATACTCTATTTTGTGTTAATCCAGTGTGTGAGTTATAATTCCGTTAATATCGGAAATAGGGAAAAATGTTTCAAATAAAAGCTGTAGGCCATTAAGAATGGAATAACTCTTGTTTGAAACATTTTTTTCTAACTCGCTTAACTTATGAGTTAGATGGGGCCAAATAGAAATACTCTATTTTGGGTTGATAAAGTGTGTGTTATAATTCCGTTAATATCGGAAATAGATAAAAATGTTTCGAATAAAAGTTGTACGCAATTAAGAATGGAATAACTCTTATTTGAAACATTTTTTTCTAACTCGCTTAACTTTGGAGTTAGATGGAGCCAAATTTCTATTTGGCTTATAATTCCGTTAATATCGGGAATAGGGCAAAATGTTTCAAACCAAAGCTGTTTGCCATTAAGAATGGAATAACTCTTGTTTGACACAATTTTTTCTAACTCGCTTAACTTATGAGTTAGATGGAGCCAAATAGAAATACTCTATTTTGTGTTAATCCAGTTTGTGAGTTATAATTCCGTTAATATCGGAAATAGGGAAAAATGTTTCAAATAAAAGTTGTACGCCATTAAGAATGGAATAACTCTTGTTTGAAACATTTTTTTCTAACTCGCTTAACTTATGAGTTAGATGGAGCCAAATAGAAATACTCTATTTTGGGTTGATCAAGTGTGTGAGTTATAATTCCGTTAATATCGGAAATAGGCAAAATGTTTCAAATAAAAGCTGTACGCCATTAAGAATGGAATAACTCTTATTTGAAACATTTTTTTCTAACTCGCTTAACTTTGGAGTTAGATGGAGCCAAATTCCTATTTGGCTTATAATTCCGTTAATATCGGAAATAGGGTAAAATGTTTCAAACCAAAGCTGTTTGCCATTAAGAATGGAATAACTCTTGTTTGACACATTTTTTTCTAACTCGCTTAACTTTGGAGTTAGATGGAGCCAAATTCCTATTTGGCTTATAATTCCGTTAATATCGGAAATAGGGTAAAATGTTTCAAACCAAAGCTGTTTGCCATTAAGAATGGAATAACTCTTCTTTGACACAATTTTTTCTAACTCGCTTAACTTATGAGTTAGATGGAGCCAAATAGAAATACTCTATTTTGTGTTAATCCAGTGTGTGTTATAATTCCGTTAATATCGGAAATATGGAAAGATGTTTCAAATAAAAGCTGTACGCCATTAAGAATTGAATAACTGTTTTTTGAAACATTTTTTTCTAACTCGCTTAACTTTGGAGTTAGATGAAGCCAAATTCCTATTTGGCTTATAATTCCGTTAATATCGGAAATAGGGTAAAATGTTTCAAACCAAAGCTGGTTGTCATTAAGAATGAAATAACTCTTGTTTGAAACATTTTATTCTAACTCGCTTAACTTCGGAGTTAGATGGAGCCAAATAGAAATACTCTGCTTTGGGTTGTTCAAGTTTTTGGCTTATAATTCCGTTAATATCGGAAATATGGAAAAATGTTTCAAATAAAAGCTGTACGCCATTAAGAATGGAATAACTCTTATTTGAAACATTTTTTTCTAACTCGCTTAACATAAGTTATGAGTTAGATGGAGCCAAATAGAAATACTCTATTTTGTGTTAATCCAGTTTGTGAGTTTTAATTCCGTTAATATCGGAAATAGGGAAAAATATTTCAAATAAAAGTTGTACGCCATTAAGAATGGAATAACTCTTATTTGAAACATTTTTTCCTAACTCGCTTAACTTTGGAGATAGATGGAGCCAAATTACTATTTGGCTTACAATTCCGTTAATATCGCAAATAGGGTAAAATGTTTCAAACCAAAGTTGTTTGTTATTAAGAATGGAATAACTCTTGTTTGAAACATTTTTTTCTAACTCGCTTAACTTATGAGTTAGATGGAGCCAAATAGAAATACTCTATTTTGTGTTAATCCAGTTTGTGAGTTATAATTCCGTTAATATCGGAAATAGGGAAAAATGTTTCAAATAAAAGCTATACGCCATTAAGAATGGAATAACTCTTGTTTGAAACATTTTTTTCTAACTCGCTTAACTTTTGAGTTAGATGGATCTAAATAGAAATACTCTATTTTGTGTTAATCTAGTTTGTGAGTTTTAATTCCGTTAATATCGGAAATAGGGAAAAATGTTTCAAATAAAAGTTGTACGCCATTAAGAATGGAATAACACTTGTTTGAAACATTTTTTTCTAACTCGCTTAACTTTGGAGTTAGATGGAGCCAAATTTCTATTTGGCTTGTAATTCCGTTAATATCGGAAATAGGGAAAAATGTTTCAAATAAAAGCTATACGCCATTAAGAATGGAATAACTCTTGTTTGAAACATTTTTTCTAACTCGCTTAACTTTTGAGTTAGATGGATCTAAATAGAAATACTCTATTTTGTGTTAATCTAGTTTGTGAGTTTTAATTCCGTTAATATCGGAAATAGGGAAAAATGTTTCAAATAAAAGTTGTACGCCATTAAGAATGGAATAACACTTGTTTGAAACATTTTTTTCTAACTCGATTAACTTTGAAGTTAGATGAAGCCAAATTCCTATTTGGCTTATAATACCGTTAATATCGGAAATAGGGTAAAATGTTTCAAACCAAAGCTATTTGTCATTAAGAGTGGAATAACTCTTATTTGAAACATTTTTTTCTAACTCGCTTAACTTTGGAGTTAGATGGGGCCAAATAGAAATACTCTATTTTGTGTTAGTCCAGTTTGTGAGTTTTAATTCCGTTAATATCGGAAATAGGGAAAAATATTTCAAATAAAAGTTGTATGCCATTAAGAATGGAATAACTCTTATTTGAAACATTTTTTCCTAACTCGCTCAACTTTGGAGTTAGATGGAGCCAAATTACTATTTGGCTTACAATTCCGTTAATATCGCAAATAGGGTAAAATGTTTCAAACCAAAGTTGTTTGTTATTAAGAGTGGAATAACTCTGGTTTGAAACATTTTTTCTAACTGGCTTAACTTTGGAGTTAGATGGTTTCAAATAGAAATACTCTATTTTGTGTTAATCCAGTGTGTGAGTTATAATTCCGTTAATATCGGAAATAGGGAGAAATGTTTCAAATAAAAGCTGTAGGCCATTAAGAATGGAATAACTCTTGTTTGAAACATTTTTTTCTAACTCGCTTAACTTATGAGTTAGATGGGGCCAAATAGAAATACTCTATTTTGTGTTAATCCAGTTTGTGAGTTATAATTCCGTTAATATCGGAAATAGGGAAAAATATTTCAAATAAAAGTTGTACGCCATTAAGAATGGAATAACTCTTATTTGAAACATTTTTTTCTAACTCGCTTAACTTATGAGTTAGATGGAGCCAAATAGAAATATTCTATTTTGTGTTAATCCAGTGTGTGAGATATAATTCCGTTAATATCGGAAATAGGGAAGAATGTTTCAAATAAAAGCTGTACGCCATTAAGAATGGAATAACTCTTGTTTGAAACATTTTTTTCTAACTCGCTTAACTTATGAGTTAGATGGAGCCAAATAGAAATACTCTATTTTGTGTTAATCCAGTGTGTGAGTTATAGTTCCGTTAATATCGGAAATAGGGAAAAATGTTTCAAATAAAAGCTGTACGCCATTAAGAATGGAATAACTCTTGTTTGAAACATTTTTTTCTAACTCGCTTAACTTATGAGTTAGATGGGGCCAAATAGAAATACTCTATTTTGGGTTGATCAAGTGTGAGTTATAATTCCGTTAATATCGGAAATAGGGAAAAATTTTTCAAATAAAAGCTGTACGCCATTAAGAATGGAATAACTCTTGTTTGACACAATTTTTTCCAACTCGCTTAACTTATGAGTTAGATGGGGCCAAATAGAAATACTCTATTTTGTGTTAATCCAGTTTGTGAGTATTAATTCCATTAATATCGGAAATAGGAAAAAATATTTCAAATAAAAGTTGTTCGCAATTAGGAGTGGAATAACTCTTATTTGAAACATTTTTTTCTAACTCGCTTAACTTTGTAGTTAGATTTAGCCAAATTCCTATTTGGCTTATAATTCCGTTAATATCGGAAATAGGGTAAAATGTTTCAAACCAAAGCTGTTTGCCATTAAGAATGGAATAACTCTTGTTTGAAACATTTTTTTCTAACTCGCTTAACTTATGAGTTAGATGGAGCCAAATAGAAATACTCTATGTTGGGTTGATCCAGTGTGTTTGTTAGAATTCCGTTAATATTGGAAATAGGTAAAAATGTTTCAAATAAAAGTTGTACGCCATTAAGAATGGAATAACTCTTGTTTGAAACATTTTTTTCAAACTCGCTTAACTTATGAGTTATATGGGGCCAAATAGAAATACTCTATTTTGGGTTGATCAAGTGTGTGTTATAATTCCGTTAATATCGGAAATAGGGAAAAATGTTTCAAATAAAAGTTGTACGCAATTAAGAATGGAATAACTCTTATTTGAAACATTTTTTTCTAACTCGCTTAACTTTGGAGTTAGATGGAGCCAAATTCCTATATGGCTTATAATTCCGTTAATATCGGAAATAGGGTAAAATGTTTCAAACCAAAGCTGTTTGCCATTAAGAATGGAATAACTCTTGTTTGACACAATTTTTTCTAACTCGCTTAACTTATGAGTTAGATGGATCCAAATAGAAATACTCTATTTTGTGTTAATCCAGTGTGTGAGTTATAATTCCGTTAATATCGGAAATAGGGAAAAATGTTTCAAATAAAAGCTGTACGCCATTAAGAATGGAATAACTCTTGTTTGAAACATTTTTTTCTAACTCGCTTAACTTATGAGTTAGATGGGGCCAAATAGAAATACTCTATTTTGGGTTGATCAAGTGTGTGAGTTATAATTCCGTTAATATCGGAAATAGGGAAAAATGTTTCAAATAAAAGTTGTACGCCATTAAGAATGGAATAACTCTTATTTGAAACATTTTTTTCTAACTCGCTTAACTTATGAGTTAGATGGGGCCAAATAGAAATACTCTATTTTGGGTTGATTAAGTGTGTGTTATAATTCCGTTAATATCGGAAACAGATAAAAATGTTTCAAATAAAAGTTGTACGCAATTAGGAATGGAATAACTCTTATTTGAAACATTTTTTTCTAACTCGCTTAACTTTGGAGTTAGATGGAGCCAAATTCCTATTTGGCTTATAATTCCGTTAATATCGGAAAAAGGGTAAAATGTTTCAAACCAAAGCTGTTTGCCATTAAGAATGGAATAACTCTTGTTTGAAACATTTTTTTCTAACTCGCTTAACTTATGAGTTAGATGGGGCCAAATAGAAATACTCTATTTTGTGTTAATCCAGTTTGTGAGTTATAATTCCGTTAATATCGGAAATAGGGAAAAATATTTCAAATAAAAGTTGTACGCCATTAAGAATGGAATAACTCTTATTTGAAACATTTTTTTCTAACTCGCTTAACTTATGAGTTAGATGGAGCCAAATAGAAATACTCTATTTTGTGTTAATCCAGTGTGTGAGTTATAATTCCGTTAATATCGGAAATAGGGAAGAATGTTTCAAATAAAAGCTGTACGCCATTAAGAATGGAATAACTCTTGTTTGAAACATTTTTTTCTAACTCGCTTAACTTATGAGTTAGATGGAGCCAAATAGAAATACTCTATTTTGTGTTAATCCAGTGTGTGAGTTATAATTCCGTTAATATCGGAAATAGGGAAAAATGTTTCAAATAAAAGCTGTACGCCATTAGGAGTGGAATAACTCTTGTTTGAAACATTTTTTTCTAACTCGCTTAACTTATGAGTTAGATGGTGCCAAATAGAAATACTCTATTTTGGGTTGATCAAGTGTGTGAGTTATAATTCCGTTAATATCGGAAATAGGGAAAAATGTTTCAAATAAAAGCTGTACGCATTTAAGAATGGAATAACTCTTATTTGAAACATTTTTTTCTAACTCGCTTAACTTTGGAGTTAGATGGAGCCAAATTCCTATTTGGTTTATAATTCCGTTAATATCGGAAATAGGGTAAAATGTTTCAAACCAAAGCTGTTTGCCATTAAGAATGGAATAACTCTTGTTTGAAACATTTCTTTCTAACTCGCTTAACTTCGGAGTTAGATGGAGCCAAATAGAAATACTCCGCTTTGGGTTGTTAAAGTTTTTGGCTAATAATTCCGTTAATATCGGAAATATGGAAAAATATTTCAAATAAAAGCTGTACGCCATTAAGAATGGAATAACTCTTATTTGAAACATTTTTTTCTAACTCGCTTAACTTTGGAGTTAGATGGAGCCAAATTCCTATTTGGCTTATAATTCCGTTAATATCGGAAATAGGGTAAAATGTTTCAAACCAAAGCTGTGTGCCATTAAGAATGGAATAACTCTTGTTTGACACAATTTTTTCTAACTCGCTTAACTTATGAGTTAGATGGATCCAAATAGAAATACTCTATTTTGTGTTAATCTAGTTTGTGAGTTTTAATTCCGTTAATATCGGAAAGAGGGAAAAATGTTTCAAATAAAAGCTGTACGCCATTAAGAATGGAATAACTCTTATTTGAAACATTTTTTTCTAACTCGCTTAACTTTGTAGTTAGATTTAGCCAAATTCCTATTTGGCTTATAATTCCGTTAATATCGGAAATAGGGTAAAATGTTTCAAACCAAAGCTGTTTGCCATTAGGAATGGAATAAGTCTTGTTTGAAACATTTTTTTTGTAACTCGCTTAACTTATGAGTTAGATGGAGCCAAATAGAAATACTCTATTTTGGGTTGATCAAGTGTGTGTTATAATTCCGTTAATATCGGAAATAGGGAAAGATGTTTCAAATAAAAGTTGTACGCAATTAAGAATGGAATAACTCTTATTTGAAACATTTTTTTCTAACTCGCTTAACTTTGGAGTTAGATGGAGCCAAATTCCTATTTGGCTTATAATTCCGTTAATATCGGAAAAAGGGTAAAATGTTTCAAACCAAAGCTGTTTGCCATTAAGAATGAAATAACTCTTGTTTGAAACATTTTTTTCTAACTCGCTTAACTTATGAGTTAGATGGGGCCAAATAGAAATACTCTATTTTGTGTTAATCCAGTTTGTGAGTTATAATTCCGTTAATATCGGAAATAGGGAAAAATATTTCAAATAAAAGTTGTACGCCATTAAGAATGGAATAACTCTTATTTGAAACATTTTTTTCTAACTCGCTTAACTTATGAGTTAGATGGAGCCAAATAGAAATACTCTATTTTGTGTTAATCCAGTGTGTGAGTTATAATTCCGTTAATATCGGAAATAGGGAAGAATGTTTCAAATAAAAGCTGTACGCCATTAAGAATGGAATAACTCTTGTTTGAAACATTTTTTTCTAACTCGCTTAACTTATGAGTTAGATGGAGCCAAATAGAAATACTCTATTTTGTGTTAATCCAGTGTGTGAGTTATAATTCCGTTAATATCGGAAATAGGGAAAAATGTTTCAAATAAAAGCTGTACGCCATTAAGAATGGAATAACTCTTGTTTGAAACATTTTTTTCTAACTCCCTTAACTTATGAGTTAGATGGGGCCAAATAGAAATACTCTATTTTGGGTTGATCAAGTGTGAGTTATAATTCCGTTAATATCGGAAATAGGGAAAAATGTTTCAAATAAAAGATGTACGCCATTAAGAATGGAATAACTCTTGTTTGAAACATTTTTTTCTAACTCGCTTAACTTATGAGTTAGATGGAGCCAAATAGAAATACTCTATTTTGTGTTAATCCAGTGTGTGAGTTATAATTCCGTTAATATCGGAAATAGGGAAAAATTTTTCAAATAAAAGCTGTACGCCATTAAGAATGGAATAACTCTTGTTTGAAACATTTTTTTCTAACTCGCTTAACTTATGAGTTAGATGGTGCCAAATAGAAATACTCTATTTTGGGTTGATCAAGTGTGTGAGTTATAATTCCGTTAATATCGGAAATAGGGAAAAATGTTTCAAATAAAAGCTGTACGCCATTAAGAATGGAATAACTCTTATTTGAAACATTTTTTTCTAACTCGCTTAACTTTGTAGTTAGATTTAGCCAAATTCCTATTTGGCTTATAATTCCGTTAATATCGGAAATAGGGTAAAATGTTTCAAACCAAAGCTGTTTGCCACTAGGAATGGAATAAGTCTTGTTTGAAACATTTTTTTTGTAACTCGCTTAACTTATGAGTTAGATGGAGCCAAATAGAAATACTCTATTTTGGGTTGATAAAGTGTGTGTTATAATTCCGTTAATATCGGAAATAGGGAAAGATGTTTCAAATAAAAGTTGTACGCAATTAAGAATGGAATAACTCTTATTTGAAACATTTTTTTCTAACTCGCTTAACTTTGGAGTTAGATGGAGCCAAATTCCTATTTGGCTTATAATTCCGTTAATATCGGAAAAAGGGTAAAATGTTTCAAACCAAAGCTGTTTGCCATTAAGAATGAAATAACTCTTGTTTGAAACATTTTTTTCTAACTCGCTTAACTTATGAGTTAGATGGGGCCAAATAGAAATACTCTATTTTGTGTTAATCCAGTTTGTGAGTTATAATTCCGTTAATATCGGAAATAGGGAAAAATATTTCAAATAAAAGTTGTACGCCATTAAGAATGGAATAACTCTTATTTGAAACATTTTTTTCTAACTCGCTTAACTTATGAGTTAGATGGAGCCAAATAGAAATACTCTATTTTGTGTTAATCCAGTGTGTGAGTTATAATTCCGTTAATATCGGAAATAGGGAAGAATGTTTCAAATAAAAGCTGTACGCCATTAAGAATGGAATAACTCTTGTTTGAAACATTTTTTTCTAACTCGCTTAACTTATGAGTTAGATGGAGCCAAATAGAAATACTCTATTTTGTGTTAATCCAGTGTGTGAGTTATAATTCCGTTAATATCGGAAATAGGGAAAAATGTTTCAAATAAAAGCTGTACGCCATTAAGAATGGAATAACTCTTGTTTGAAACATTTTTTTCTAACTCCCTTAACTTATGAGTTAGATGGGGCCAAATAGAAATACTCTATTTTGGGTTGATCAAGTGTGAGTTATAATTCCGTTAATATCGGAAATAGGGAAAAATGTTTCAAATAAAAGATGTACGCCATTAAGAATGGAATAACTCTTGTTTGAAACATTTTTTTCTAACTCGCTTAACTTATGAGTTAGATGGAGCCAAATAGAAATACTCTATTTTGTGTTAATCCAGTGTGTGAGTTATAATTCCGTTAATATCGGAAATAGGGAAAAATTTTTCAAATAAAAGCTGTACGCCATTAAGAATGGAATAACTCTTGTTTGAAACATTTTTTTCTAACTCGCTTAACTTATGAGTTAGATGGTGCCAAATAGAAATACTCTATTTTGGGTTGATCAAGTGTGTGAGTTATAATTCCGTTAATATCGGAAATAGGGAAAAATGTTTCAAATAAAAGCTGTACGCATTTAAGAATGGAATAACTCTTATTTGAAACATTTTTTTCTAACTCGCTTAACTTTGGAGTTAGATGGAGCCAAATTCCTATTTGGTTTATAATTCCGTTAATATCGGAAATAGGGTAAAATGTTTCAAACCAAAGCTGTTTGTCATTAAGAATGGAATAACTCTTGTTTGAAACATTTCTTTCTAACTCGCTTAACTTCGGAGTTAGATGGAGCCAAATAGAAATACTCCGCTTTGGGTTGTTCAAGTTTTTGGCTTATAATTCCGTTAATATCGGAAATATGGAAAAATATTTCAAATAAAAGCTGTACGCCATTAAGAATGGAATAACTCTTATTTGAAACATTTTTTTCTAACTCGCTTAACTTTGGAGTTAGATGGAGCCAAATTCCTATTTGGCTTATAATTCCGTTAATATCGGAAATAGGGTAAAATGTTTCAAACCAAAGCTGTGTGCCATTAAGAATGGAATAACTCTTGTTTGACACAATTTTTTCTAACTCGCTTAACTTATGAGTTAGATGGATCCAAATAGAAATACTCTATTTTGTGTTAATCTAGTTTGTGAGTTTTAATTCCGTTAATATCGGAAAGAGGGAAAAATGTTTCAAATAAAAGCTGTACGCCATTAGGAATGTAATAACTCTTATTTGAAACATTTTTTTCTAACTCGCTTAACTTTGGAGTTAGATGGAGCCAAATTCCTATTTGGCTTATAATTCCGTTAATATCGGAAATAGGGTAAAATGTTTCAAACCAAAGCTGTGTGCCATTAAGAATGGAATAACTCTTGTTTGACACAATTTTTTCTAACTCGCTTAACTTATGAGTTAGATGGATCCAAATAGAAATACTCTATTTTGTGTTAATCTAGTTTGTGAGTTTTAATTCCGTTAATATCGGAAAGAGGGAAAAATGTTTCAAATAAAAGCTGTACGCCATTAAGAATGGAATAACTCTTATTTGAAACATTTTTTTCTAACTCGCTTAACTTTGGAGTTAGATGGAGCCAAATTCCTATTTGGCTTATAATTCCGTTAATATCGGAAATAGGGTAAAATGTTTCAAACCAAAGCTGTGTGTCATTAAGAATGGAATAACTCTTGTTTGACACAATTTTTTCTAACTCGCTTAACTTATGAGTTAGATGGGGCCAAATAGAAATACTCTATTTTGTGTTAATCCAGTTTGTGAGTTTTAATTCCGTTAATATCGGAAATAGGGAAAAATATTTCAAATAAAAGTTGTACGCCATTAAGAATGGAATAACTCTTGTTTGAAACATTTTTTTCAAACTCGCTTAACTTATGAGTTAGATGGGGCCAAATAGAAATACTCTATTTTGGGTTGATCAAGTGTGTGTTATAATTCCGTTAATATCGGAAATAGGGAAAAATGTTTCAAATAAAAGCTGTACGCCATTAAGAATGGAATAACTCTTATTTGAAACATTTTTTTCTAACTCGCTTAACTTTGGAGTTATATGAAGCCAAATTCCTATTTGGCTTATAATTCCGTTAATATCGGAAATAGGGTAAAATGTTTCAAACCAAAGCTGTCTGTCATTAAGAATGGAATAACTCTTGTTAGACACAATTTTTTCCAACTCGCTTAACTTATGAGTTAGATGGGGCCAAATAGAAATACTCTATTTTGTGTTAATCCAGTGTGTGAGTTATAATTCCGTTAATATTGGAAATAGGTAAAAATGTTTCAAATAAAAGTTGTACGCCATTAAGAATGGAATAACTCTTGTTTGAAACATTTTTTTCAAACTCGCTTAACTTATGAGTTAGATGGGGCCAAATAGAAATACTCTATTTTGGGTTGATCAAGTGTGTGTTATAATTCCGTTAATATCGGAAATAGGGAAAAATGTTTCAAATAAAAGCTGTACGCCATTAAGAATGGAATAACTCTTATTTGAAACATTTTTTTCTAACTCGCTTAACTTTGGAGTTATATGAAGCCAAATTCCTATTTGGCTTATAATTCCGTTAATATCGGAAATAGGGTAAAATGTTTCAAACAAAAGCTGTTTGCCATTAGGAATGGAATAAGTCTTGTTTGAAACATTTTTTTTGTAACTCGCTTAACTTATGAGTTAGATGGAGCCAAATAGAAATACTCTATGTTGGGTTGATCCAGTGTGTTTGTTAAAATTCCGTTAATATTGGAAATAGGTAAAAATGTTTCAAATAAAAGTTGTACGCCATTAAGAATGGAATAACTCTTGTTTGAAACATTTTTTTCAAACTCGCTTAACTTATGAGTTAGATGGGGCCAAATAGAAATACTCTATTTTGGGTTGATCAAGTGTGTGTTATAATTCCGTTAATATCGGAAATAGGGAAAGATGTTTCAAATAAAAGTTGTACGCAATTAAGAATGGAATAACTCTTATTTGAAACATTTTTTTCTAACTCGCTTAACTTTGGAGTTAGATGGAGCCAAATTCCTATTTGGCTTATAATTCCGTTAATATCGGAAATAGGGTAAAATGTTTCAAACCAAAGCTGTTTGCCATTAAGAATGGAATAACTCTTGTTTGACACAATTTTTTCTAACTCGCTTAACTTATGAGTTAGATGGATCCAAATAGAAATACTCTATTTTGTGTTAATCCAGTGTGTGAGTTTTAATTCCGTTAATATCGGAAATATAGAAAAATGTTTCAAATAAAAGCTGTACGCCATTAAGAATGGAATAACTCTTATTTGAAACATTTTTTTCTAACTCGCTTAACTTTGGAGTTATATGAAGCCGAATTCCTATTTGGCTTATAATTCCGTTAATATCGGAAATAGGGTAAAATGTTTCAAACCAAAGCTGTCTGTCATTAAGAATGGAATAACTCTTGTTTGACACAATTTTTTCCAACTCGCTTAACTTATGAGTTAGATGGGGCCAAATAGAAATACTCTATTTTGTGTTAATCCAGTTTGTGAGTTTTAATTCCGTTAATATCGGAAATAGGGAAAAATATTTCAAATAAAAGTTGTACGCCATTAAGAATGGAATAACTCTTATTTGAAACATTTTTTTCTAACTCGCTTAACTTATGAGTTAGATGGAGCCAAATAGAAATACTCTATTTTGTGTTAATCCAGTGTGTGAGTTATAATTCCGTTAATATCGGAAATATGGAAAAATGTTTCAAATAAAAGCTGTACGCCATTAAGAATGGAATAACTCTTATTTGAAACATCTTTTTCTAACTCGCTTAACTTTGGAGTTAGATGGAGCCAAATTCCTATTTGGCTTATAATTCCGTTAATATCGGAAATAGGGTAAAATGTTTCAAACCGAAGCTGTCTGCCATTAAGAATGGAATAACTCTTGTTTGACACAATTTTTTCTAACTCGCTTAACTTATGAGTTAGATGGATCCAAATAGAAATACTCTATTTTGTGTTAATCCAGTGTGTGAGTTTTAATTCCGTTAATATCGGAAATATAGAAAGATGTTTCAAATAAAAGCTGTACGCCATTAAGAATGGAATAACTCTTATTTGAAACATTTTTTTCTAACTCGCTTAACTTTGGAGTTATATGAAGCCAAATTCCTATTTGGCTTATAATTCCGTTAATATCGGAAATAGGGTAAAATGTTTCAAACCAAAGCTGTCTGTCATTAAGAATGGAATAACTCTTGTTAGACACAATTTTTTCCAACTCGCTTAACTTATGAGTTAGATGGGGCCAAATAGAAATACTCTATTTTGTGTTAATCCAGTTTGTGAGTATTAATTCCGTTAATATCGGAAATAGGGAAAAATATTTCAAATAAAAGTTGTACGCCATTAAGAATGGAATAACTCTTATTTGAAACATTTTTTTCTAACTCGCTTAACTTATGAGTTAGATGGAGCCAAATAGAAATACTCTATTTTGTGTTAATCCAGTGTGTGAGTTATAATTCCGTTAATATCGGAAATATGGAAAAATGTTTCAAATAAAAGCTGTACGCCATTAAGAATGGAATAACTCTTATTTGAAACATTTTTTTCTAACTCGCTTAACTTTGTAGTTAGATTTAGCCAAATTCCTATTTGGCTTATAATTCCGTTAATATCGGAAATAGGGTAAAATGTTTCAAACAAAAGCTGTTTGCCATTAGGAATGGAATAAGTCTTGTTTGAAACATTTTTTTTGTAACTCGCTTAACTTATGAGTTAGATGGAGCCAAATAGAAATACTCTATGTTGGGTTGATCCAGTGTGTTTGTTAAAATTCCGTTAATATTGGAAATAGGTAAAAATGTTTCAAATAAAAGTTGTACGCCATTAAGAATGGAATAACTCTTGTTTGAAACATTTTTTTCAAACTCGCTTAACTTATGAGTTAGATGGGGCCAAATAGAAATACTCTATTTTGGGTTGATCAAGTGTGTGTTATAATTCCGTTAATATCGGAAATAGGGAAAGATGTTTCAAATAAAAGTTGTACGCAATTAAGAATGGAATAACTCTTATTTGAAACATTTTTTTCTAACTCGCTTAACTTTGGAGTTAGATGGAGCCAAATTCCTATTTGGCTTATAATTCCGTTAATATCGGAAATAGGGTAAAATGTTTCAAACCAAAGCTGTTTGCCATTAAGAATGGAATAACTCTTGTTTGACACAATTTTTTCTAACTCGCTTAACTTATGAGTTAGATGGATCCAAATAGAAATACTCTATTTTGTGTTAATCCAGTGTGTGAGTTTTAATTCCGTTAATATCGGAAATATAGAAAAATGTTTCAAATAAAAGCTGTACGCCATTAAGAATGGAATAACTCTTATTTGAAACATTTTTTTCTAACTCGCTTAACTTTGGAGTTATATGAAGCCGAATTCCTATTTGGCTTATAATTCCGTTAATATCGGAAATAGGGTAAAATGTTTCAAACCAAAGCTGTCTGTCATTAAGAATGGAATAACTCTTGTTTGACACAATTTTTTCCAACTCGCTTAACTTATGAGTTAGATGGGGCCAAATAGAAATACTCTATTTTGTGTTAATCCAGTTTGTGAGTTTTAATTCCGTTAATATCGGAAATAGGGAAAAATATTTCAAATAAAAGTTGTACGCCATTAAGAATGGAATAACTCTTATTTGAAACATTTTTTTCTAACTCGCTTAACTTATGAGTTAGATGGAGCCAAATAGAAATACTCTATTTTGTGTTAATCCAGTGTGTGAGTTATAATTCCGTTAATATCGGAAATATGGAAAAATGTTTCAAATAAAAGCTGTACGCCATTAAGAATGGAATAACTCTTATTTGAAACATCTTTTTCTAACTCGCTTAACTTTGGAGTTAGATGGAGCCAAATTCCTATTTGGCTTATAATTCCGTTAATATCGGAAATAGGGTAAAATGTTTCAAACCGAAGCTGTCTGCCATTAAGAATGGAATAACTCTTGTTTGACACAATTTTTTCTAACTCGCTTAACTTATGAGTTAGATGGATCCAAATAGAAATACTCTATTTTGTGTTAATCCAGTGTGTGAGTTTTAATTCCGTTAATATCGGAAATATAGAAAAATGTTTCAAATAAAAGCTGTACGCCATTAAGAATGGAATAACTCTTATTTGAAACATTTTTTTCTAACTCGCTTAACTTTGGAGTTATATGAAGCCAAATTCCTATTTGGCTTATAATTCCGTTAATATCGGAAATAGGGTAAAATGTTTCAAACCAAAGCTGTCTGTCATTAAGAATGGAATAACTCTTGTTTGACACAATTTTTTCCAACTCGCTTAACTTATGAGTAAGATGGGGCCAAATAGAAATACTCTATTTTGTGTTAATCCAGTTTGTGAGTATTAATTCCGTTAATATCGGAAATAGGGAAAAATATTTCAAATAAAAGTTGTACGCCATTAAGAATGGAATAACTCTTATTTGAAACATTTTTTTCTAACTCGCTTAACTTATGAGTTAGATGGAGCCAAATAGAAATACTCTATTTTGTGTTAATCCAGTGTGAGTTATAATTCCGTTAATATCGGAAATATGGAAAAATGTTTCAAATAAAAGCTGTACGCCATTAAGAATGGAATAACTCTTATTTGAAACATCTTTTTCTAACTCGCTTAACTTTGGAGTTAGATGGAGCCAAATTCCTATTAGGCTTATAATTCCGTTAATATCGGAAATAGGGTAAAATGTTTCAAACCAAAGCTGTTTGCCATTAAGAATGGAATAACTCTTGTTTGACACAATTTTTTCTAACTCGCTTAACTTATGAGTTAGATGGATCCAAATAGAAATACTCTATTTTGTGTTAATCCAGTGTGTGAGTTTTAATTCCGTTAATATCGGAAATATAGAAAGATGTTTCAAATAAAAGCTGTACGCCATTAAGAATGGAATAACTCTTATTTGAAACATTTTTTTCTAACTCGCTTAACTTTGGAGTTATATGAAGCCAAATTCCTATTTGGCTTATAATTCCGTTAATATCGGAAATAGGGTAAAATGTTTCAAACCAAAGCTGTCTGTCATTAAGAATGGAATAACTCTTGTTTGACACAATTTTTTCCAACTCTCTTAACTTGTGAGTTAGATGGGGCCAAATAGAAATACTCTATTTTGTGTTAATCCAGTTTGTGAGTTTTAATTCCGTTAATATCGGAAATGGGGAAAAATATTTCAAATAAAAGTTGTACGCCATTAAGAATGGAATAACTCTTATTTGAAACATTTTTTTCTAACTCGCTTAACTTATGAGTTAGATGGAGCCAAATTACTATTTGGCTTACAATTCCGTTAATATCGCAAATAGGGTAAAATGTTTCAAACCAAAGTTGTTTGTTATTAAGAGTGGAATAACTCTGGTTTGAAACATTTTTTTCTAACTGGCTTAACTTTGGAGTTAGATGGTTTCAAATAGAAATACTCTATTTTGTGTTAATCCAGTGTGTGAGTTATAATTCCGTTAATATCGGAAATAGGGAAAAATGTTTCAAATAAAAGCTCTAGGCCATTAAGAATGGAATAACTCTTGTTTGAAACATTTTTTTCTAACTCGCTTAACTTATGAGTTAGATGGGGCCAAATAGAAATACTCTATTTTGGGTTGACCAAGTGTGTGTTATAATTCCGTTAATATCGGAAATAGATAAAAATGTTTCAAATAAAAGTTGTACGCAATTAGGAATGGAATAACTCTTGTTTGAAACATTTTTTTCTAACTCGCTTAAGTTATGAGTTAGATGGAGCCAAATAGAAATACTCTATTTTGTGTTAATCCAGTGTGTGAGTTATAATTCCGTTAATATCGGAAATAGGGAAAAATTTTTCAAATAAAAGCTGTACGCCATTAAGAATGGAATAACTCTTGTTTGAAACATTTTTTTCTAACTCGCTTAACTTATGAGTTAGATGGTGCCAAATAGAAATACTCTATTTTGGGTTGATCAAGTGTGTGAGTTATAATTCCGTTAATATCGGAAATAGGGAAAAATGTTTCAAATAAAAGCTGTACGCATTTAAGAATGGAATAACTCTTATTTGAAACATTTTTTTCTAACTCGCTTAACTTTGGAGTTAGATGGAGCCAAATTCCTATTTGGTTTATAATTCCGTTAATATCGGAAATAGGGTAAAATGTTTCAAACCAAAGCTGTTTGTCATTAAGAATGGAATAACTCTTGTTTGAAACATTTTTTTCTAACTCGCTTAACTTCGGAGTTAGATGGAGCCAAATAGAAATAGTCCGCTTTGGGTTGTTCAAGTTTTTGGCTTATAATTCCGTTAATATCGGAGATATGGAAAAATATTTCAAATAAAAGCTGTACGCCATTAAGAATGGAATAACTCTTATTTGAAACATTTTTTTCTAACTCGCTTAACTTTGGAGTTAGATGGAGCCAAATTCCTATTTGGCTTATAATTCCGTTAATATCGGAAATAGGGTAAAATGTTTCAAACCAAAGCTGTGTGCCATTAAGAATGGAATAACTCTTGTTTGACACAATTTTTTCTAACTCGCTTAACTTATGAGTTAGATGGATCCAAATAGAAATACTCTATTTTGTGTTAATCTAGTTTGTGAGTTTTAATTCCGTTAATATCGGAAAGAGGGAAAAATGTTTCAAATAAAAGCTGTACGCCATTAAGAATGGAATAACTCTTATTTGAAACATTTTTTTCTAACTCGCTTAACTTTGGAGTTAGATGGAGCCAAATTCCTATTTGGCTTATAATTCCGTTAATATCGGAAATAGGGTAAAATGTTTCAAACCAAAGCTGTGTGTCATTAAGAATGGAATAACTCTTGTTTGACACAATTTTTTCTAACTCGCTTAACTTGTGAGTTAGATGGATCCAAATAGAAATACTCTATTTTGTGTTAATCTAGTTTGTGAGTTTTAATTCCGTTAATATCGGAAAGAGGGAAAAATGTTTCAAATAAAAGCTGTACGCCATTAAGAATGGAATAACTCTTATTTGAAACATTTTTTTCTAACTCGCTTAACTTTGGAGTTAGATGGAGCCAAATTCCTATTTGGCTTATAATTCCGTTAATATCGGAAATAGGGTAAAATGTTTCAAACCAAAGCTGTGTGCCATTAAGAATGGAATAACTCTTGTTTGACACAATTTTTTCTAACTCGCTTAACTTATGAGTTAGATGGATCCAAATAGAAATACTCTATTTTGTGTTAATCTAGTTTGTGAGTTTTAATTCCGTTAATATCGGAAAGAGGGAAAAATGTTTCAAATAAAAGCTGTACGCCATTAAGAATGGAATAACTCTTATTTGAAACATTTTTTTCTAACTCGCTTAACTTTGGAGTTAGATGGAGCCAAATTCCTATTTGGCTTATAATTCCGTTAATATCGGAAATAGGGTAAAATGTTTCAAACCAAAGCTGTCTGTCATTAAGAATGGAATAACTCTTGTTTGACACAATTTTTTCCAACTCTCTTAACTTATGAGTTAGATGGGGCCAAATAGAAATACTCTATTTTGTGTTAATCCAGTTTGTGAGTTTTAATTCCGTTAATATCGGAAATGGGGAAAAATATTTCAAATAAAAGTTGTACGCCATTAAGAATGGAATAACTCTTATTTGAAACATTTTTTTCTAACTCGCTTAACTTATGAGTTAGATGGAGCCAAATTACTATTTGGCTTACAATTCCGTTAATATCGCAAATAGGGTAAAATGTTTCAAACCAAAGTTGTTTGTTATTAAGAGTGGAATAACTCTGGTTTGAAACATTTTTTTCTAACTGGCTTAACTTTGGAGTTAGATGGTTTCAAATAGAAATACTCTATTTTGTGTTAATCCAGTGTGTGAGTTATAATTCCGTTAATATCGGAAATAGGGAAAAATGTTTCAAATAAAAGCTCTAGGCCATTAAGAATGGAATAACTCTTGTTTGAAACATTTTTTTCTAACTCGCTTAACTTATGAGTTAGATGGGGCCAAATAGAAATACTCTATTTTGGGTTGATCAAGTGTGTGTTATAATTCCGTTAATATCGGAAATAGATAAAAATGTTTCAAATAAAAGTTGTACGCAATTAGGAATGGAATAACTCTTGTTTGAAACATTTTTTTCTAACTCGCTTAAGTTATGAGTTAGATGGAGCCAAATAGAAATACTCTATTTTGTGTTAATCCAGTGTGTGAGTTATAATTCCGTTAATATCGGAAATAGGGAAAAATTTTTCAAATAAAAGCTGTACGCCATTAAGAATGGAATAACTCTTGTTTGAAACATTTTTTTCTAACTCGCTTAACTTATGAGTTAGATGGTGCCAAATAGAAATACTCTATTTTGGGTTGATCAAGTGTGTGAGTTATAATTCCGTTAATATCGGAAATAGGGAAAAATGTTTCAAATAAAAGCTGTACGCATTTAAGAATGGAATAACTCTTATTTGAAACATTTTTTTCTAACTCGCTTAACTTTGGAGTTAGATGGAGCCAAATTCCTATTTGGTTTATAATTCCGTTAATATCGGAAATAGGGTAAAATGTTTCAAACCAAAGCTGTTTGTCATTAAGAATGGAATAACTCTTGTTTGAAACATTTTTTTCTAACTCGCTTAACTTCGGAGTTAGATGGAGCCAAATAGAAATACTCCGCTTTGGGTTGTTCAAGTTTTTGGCTTATAATTCCGTTAATATCGGAAATATGGAAAAATATTTCAAATAAAAGCTGTACGCCATTAAGAATGGAATAACTCTTATTTGAAACATTTTTTTCTAACTCGCTTAACTTTGGAGTTAGATGGAGCCAAATTCCTATTTGGCTTATAATTCCGTTAATATCGGAAATAGGGTAAAATGTTTCAAACCAAAGCTGTGTGCCATTAAGAATGGAATAACTCTTGTTTGACACAATTTTTTCTAACTCGCTTAACTTATGAGTTAGATGGATCCAAATAGAAATACTCTATTTTGTGTTAATCTAGTTTGTGAGTTTTAATTCCGTTAATATCGGAAAGAGGGAAAAATGTTTCAAATAAAAGCTGTACGCTATTAAGAATGGAATAACTCTTATTTGAAACATTTTTTTCTAACTCGCTTAACTTTGGAGTTAGATGGAGCCAAATTCCTATTTGGCTTATAATTCCGTTAATATCGGAAATAGGGTAAAATGTTTCAAACCAAAGCTGTGTGTCATTAAGAATGGAATAACTCTTGTTTGACACAATTTTTTCTAACTCGCTTAACTTATGAGTTAGATGGATCCAAATAGAAATACTCTATTTTGTGTTAATCTAGTTTGTGAGTTTTAATTCCGTTAATATCGGAAAGAGGGAAAAATGTTTCAAATAAAAGCTGTACGCCATTAAGAATGGAATAACTCTTATTTGAAACATTTTTTTCTAACTCGCTTAACTTTGGAGTTAGATGGAGCCAAATTCCTATTTGGCTTATAATTCCGTTAATATCGGAAATAGGGTAAAATGTTTCAAACCAAAGATGTGTGCCATTAAGAATGGAATAACTCTTGTTTGACACAATTTTTTCTAACTCGCTTAACTTATGAGTTAGATGGATCCAAATAGAAATACTCTATTTTGTGTTAATCTAGTTTGTGAGTTTTAATTCCGTTAATATCGGAAAGAGGGAAAAATGTTTCAAATAAAAGCTGTACGCCATTAAGAATGGAATAACTCTTATTTGAAACATTTTTTTCTAACTCGCTTAACTTTGGAGTTAGATGGAGCCAAATTCCTATTTGGCTTATAATTCCGTTAATATCGGAAATAGGGTAAAATGTTTCAAACCAAAGCTGTGTGCCATTAAGAATGGAATAACTCTTGTTTGACACAATTTTTTCTAACTCGCTTAACTTATGAGTTAGATGGATCCAAATAGAAATACTCTATTTTGTGTTAATCTAGTTTGTGAGTTTTAATTCCGTTAATATCGGAAAGAGGGAAAAATGTTTCAAATAAAAGCTGTACGCCATTAAGAATGGAATAACTCTTATTTGAAACATTTTTTTCTAACTCGCTTAACTTTGTAGTTAGATTTAGCCAAATTCCTATTTGGCTTATAATTCCGTTAATATCGGAAATAGGGTAAAATGTTTCAAACCAAAGCTGTTTGCCATTAGGAATGGAATAAGTCTTGTTTGAAACATTTTTTTTGTAACTCGCTTAACTTAAGTTAGATGGAGCCAAATAGAAATACTCTATGTTGGGTTGATCCAGTGTGTTTGTTAAAATTCCGTTAATATTGGAAATAGGTAAAAATGTTTCAAATAAAAGTTGTACGCCATTAAGAATGGAATAACTCTTGTTTGAAACATTTTTTTCAAACTCGCTTAACTTATGAGTTAGATGGGGCCAAATAGAAATACTCTATTTTGGGTTGATCAAGTGTGTGTTATAATTCCGTTAATATCGGAAATAGGGAAAAATGTTTCAAATAAAAGCTGTACGCCATTAAGAATGGAATAACTCTTATTTGAAACATCTTTTTCTAACTCGCTTAACTTTGGAGTTAGATGGAGCCAAATTCCTATTTGGCTTATAATTCCGTTAATATCGGAAATAGGGTAAAATGCTTCAAACCAAAGCTGTTTGCCATTAAGAATGGAATAACTCTTGTTTGACACAATTTTTTCTAACTCGCTTAACTTATGAGTTAGATGGATCCAAATAGAAATACTCTATTTTGTGTTAATCCAGTGTGTGAGTTTTAATTCCGTTAATATCGGAAATATAGAAAAATGTTTCAAATAAAAGCTGTACGCCATTAAGAATGGAATAACTCTTATTTGAAACATTTTTTTCTAACTCGCTTAACTTTGGAGTTATATGAAGCCAAATTCCTATTTGGCTTATAATTCCGTTAATATCGGAAATAGGGTAAAATGTTTCAAACCAAAGCTGTCTGTCATTAAGAATGGAATAACTCTTGTTTGACACAATTTTTTCCAACTCGCTTAACTTATGAGTTAGATGGGGCCAAATAGAAATACTCTATTTTGTGTTAATCCAGTTTGTGAGTTTTAATTCCGTTAATATCGGAAATAGGAAAAAATATTTCAAATAAAAGTTGTACGCCATTAAGAATGGAATGACTCTTATTTGAAACATTTTTTTCTAACTCGCTTAACTTATGAGTTAGATGGAGCCAAATAGAAATACTCTATTTTGTGTTAATCCAGTGTGTGAGTTATAATTCCGTTAATATCGGAAATATGGAAAAATGTTTCAAATAAAAGCTGTACGCCATTAAGAATGGAATAACTCTTGTTTGAAACATTTTTTTCTAACTCGCTTAACTTATGAGTTAGATGGTGCCAAATAGAAATACTCTATTTTGGGTTGATCAAGTGTGTGAGTTATAATTCCGTTAATATCGGAAATAGGGTAAAATGTTTCAAACCAAAGCTGTTTGTCATTAAGAATGGAATAACTCTTGTTTGAAACATTTTTTTCTAACTCGCTTAACTTCGGAGTTAGATGGAGCCAAATAGAAATACTCCGCTTTGGGTTGTTCAAGTTTTTGGCTTATAATTCCGTTAATATCGGAAATATGGAAAAATATTTCAAATAAAAGCTGTACGCCATTAAGAATGGAATAACTCTTATTTGAAACATTTTTTTCTAACTCGCTTAACTTTGGAGTTAGATGGAGCCAAATTCCTTTTTGGCTTATAATTCCGTTAATATCGGAAATAGGGTAAAATGTTTCAAACCAAAGCTGTGTGCCATTAAGAATGGAATAACTCTTGTTTGACACAATTTTTTCTAACTCGCTTAACTTATGAGTTAGATGGATCCAAATAGAAATACTCTATTTTGTGTTAATCTAGTTTGTGAGTTTTAATTCCGTTAATATCGGAAAGAGGGAAAAATGTTTCAAATAAAAGCTGTACGCCATTAAGAATGGAATAACTCTTATTTGAAACATTTTTTTCTAACTCGCTTAACTTTGGAGTTAGATGGAGCCAAATTCCTATTTGGCTTATAATTCCGTTAATATCGGAAATAGGGTAAAATGTTTCAAACCAAAGCTGTGTGTCATTAAGAATGGAATAACTCTTGTTTGACACAATTTTTTCTAACTCGCTTAACTTATGAGTTAGATGGATCCAAATAGAAATACTCTATTTTGTGTTAATCTAGTTTGTGAGTTTTAATTCCGTTAATATCGGAAAGAGGGAAAAATGTTTCAAATAAAAGCTGTACGCCATTAAGAATGGAATAACTCTTATTTGAAACATTTTTTTCTAACTCGCTTAACTTTGGAGTTAGATGGAGCCAAATTCCTATTTGGCTTATAATTCCGTTAATATCGGAAATAGGGTAAAATGTTTCAAACCAAAGCTGTGTGCCATTAAGAATGGAATAACTCTTGTTTGACACAATTTTTTCTAACTCGCTTAACTTATGAGTTAGATGGATCCAAATAGAAATACTCTATTTTGTGTTAATCTAGTTTGTGAGTTTTAATTCCGTTAATATCGGAAAGAGGGAAAAATGTTTCAAATAAAAGCTGTACGCCATTAAGAATGGAATAACTCTTATTTGAAACATTTTTTTCTAACTCGCTTAACTTTGTAGTTAGATTTAGCCAAATTCCTATTTGGCTTATAATTCCGTTAATATCGGAAATAGGGTAAAATGTTTCAAACCAAAGCTGTTTGCCATTAGGAATGGAATAAGTCTTGTTTGAATCATTTTTTTTTGTAACTCGCTTAACTTATGAGTTAGATGGAGCCAAATAGAAATACTCTATGTTGGGTTGATCCAGTGTGTTTGTTAAAATTCCGTTAATATTGGAAATAGGTAAAAATGTTTCAAATAAAAGTTGTACGCCATTAAGAATGGAATAACTCTTGTTTGAAACATTTTTTTCAAACTCGCTTAACTTATGAGTTAGATGGGGCCAAATAGAAATACTCTATTTTGTGTTAATCCAGTGTGTGAGTTTTAATTCCGTTAATATCGGAAATATAGAAAAATGTTTCAAATAAAAGCTGTACGCCATTAAGAATGGAATAACTCTTATTTGAAACATTTTTTTCTAACTCGCTTAACTTCGGAGTTATATGAAGCCGAATTCCTATTTGGCTTATAATTCCGTTAATATCGGAAATAGGGTAAAATGTTTCAAACCAAAGCTGTCTGTCATTAAGAATGGAATAACTCTTGTTTGACACAATTTTTTCCAACTCGCTTAACTTATGAGTTAGATGGGGCCAAATAGAAATACTCTATTTTGTGTTAATCCAGTTTGTGAGTTTTAATTCCGTTAATATCGGAAATAGGGAAAAATATTTCAAATAAAAGTTGTACGCCATTAAGAATGGAATAACTCTTATTTGAAACATTTTTTTCTAACTCGCTTAACTTATGAGTTAGATGGAGCCAAATAGAAATACTCTATTTTGTGTTAATCCAGTGTGTGAGTTATAATTCCGTTAATATCGGAAATATGGAAAAATGTTTCAAATAAAAGCTGTACGCCATTAAGAATGGAATAACTCTTATTTGAAACATCTTTTTCTAACTCGCTTAACTTTGGAGTTAGATGGAGCCAAATTCCTATTTGGCTTATAATTCCGTTAATATCGGAAATAGGGTAAAATGTTTCAAACCAAAGCTGTTTGCCATTAAGAATGGAATAACTCAAGTTTGACACAATTTTTTCTAACTCGCTTAACTTATGAGTTAGATGGATCCAAATAGAAATACTCTATTTTGTGTTAATCCAGTGTGTGAGTTTTAATTCCGTTAATATCGGAAATATAGAAAAATGTTTCAAATAAAAGCTGTACGCCATTAAGAATGGAATAACTCTTATTTGAAACATTTTTTTCTAACTCGCTTAACTTTGGAGTTATATGAAGCCAAATTCCTATTTGGCTTATAATTCCGTTAATATCGGAAATAGGGTAAAATGTTTCAAACCAAAGCTGTCTGTCATTAAGAATGGAATAACTCTTGTTTGACACAATTTTTTCCAACTCGCTTAACTTATGAGTTAGATGGGGCCAAATAGAAATACTCTATTTTGTGTTAATCCAGTTTGTGAGTTTTAATTCCGTTAATATCGGAAATAGGGAAAAATATTTCAAATAAAAGCTGTACGCATTTAAGAATGGAATAACTCTTATTTGAAACATTTTTTTCTAACTCGCTTAACTTTGGAGTTAGATGGAGCCAAATTCCTATTTGGTTTATAATTCCGTTAATATCGGAAATAGGGTAAAATGTTTCAAACCAAAGCTGTTTGTCATTAAGAATGGAATAACTCTTGTTTGAAACATTTCTTTCTAACTCGCTTAACTTCGGAGTTAGATGGAGCCAAATAGAAATACTCCGCTTTGGGTTGTTCAAGTTTTTGGCTTATAATTCCGTTAATATCGGAAATATGGAAAAATATTTCAAATAAAAGCTGTACGCCATTAAGAATGGAATAACTCTTACTTGAAACATTTTCTTCTAACTCGCTTAACTTTGGAGTTAGATGGAGCCAAATTCCTATTTGGCTTATAATTCCGTTAATATCGGAAATAGGGTAAAATGTTTCAAACCAAAGCTGTGTGCCATTAAGAATGGAATAACTCTTGTTTGACACAATTTTTTCTAACTCGCTTAACTTATGAGTTAGATGGATCCAAATAGAAATACTCTATTTTGTGTTAATCTAGTTTGTGAGTTTTAATTCCGTTAATATCGGAAAGAGGGAAAAATGTTTCAAATAAAAGCTGTACGCCATTAAGAATGGAATAACTCTTATTTGAAACATTTTTTTCTAACTCGCTTAACTTTGTAGTTAGATTTAGCCAAATTCCTATTTGGCTTATAATTCCGTTAATATCGGAAATAGGGTAAAATGTTTCAAACCAAAGCTGTTTGCCATTAGGAATGGAATAAGTCTTGTTTGAAACATTTTTTTTTGTAACTCGCTTAACTTATGAGTTAGATGGAGCCAAATAGAAATACTCTATGTTGGGTTGATCCAGTGTGTTTGTTAAAATTCCGTTAATATTGGAAATAGGTAAAAATGTTTCAAATAAAAGTTGTACGCCATTAAGAATGGAATAACTCTTGTTTGAAACATTTTTTTCAAACTCGCTTAACTTATGAGTTAGATGGGGCCAAATAGAAATACTCTATTTTGGGTTGATCAAGTGTGTGTTATAATTCCGTTAATATCGGAAATAGGGAAAAATGTTTCAAATAAAAGCTGTACGCCATTAAGAATGGAATAACTCTTATTTGAAACATCTTTTTCTAACTCGCTTAACTTTGGAGTTAGATGGAGTCAAATTCCTATTTGGCTTATAATTCCGTTAATATCGGAAATAGGGTAAAATGTTTCAAACCAAAGCTGTTTGCCATTAAGAATGGAATAACTCTTGTTTGACACAATTTTTTCTAACTCGCTTAACTTATGAGTTAGATGGATCCAAATAGAAATACTCTATTTTGTGTTAATCCAGTGTGTGAGTTTTAATTCCGTTAATATCGGAAATATAGAAAAATGTTTCAAATAAAAGCTGTACGCCATTAAGAATGGAATAACTCTTATTTGAAACATTTTTTTCTAACTCGCTTAACTTTGGAGTTATATGAAGCCAAATTCCTATTTGGCTTATAATTCCGTTAATATCGGAAATAGGGTAAAATGTTTCAAACCAAAGCTGTCTGTCATTAAGAATGGAATAACTCTTGTTTGACACAATTTTTTCCAACTCGCTTAACTTATGAGTTAGATGGGGCCAAATAGAAATACTCTATTTTGTGTTAATCCAGTTTGTGAGTTTTAATTCCGTTAATATCGGAAATAGGAAAAAATATTTCAAATAAAAGTTGTACGCCATTAAGAATGGAATGACTCTTATTTGAAACATTTTTTTCTAACTCGCTTAACTTATGAGTTAGATGGAGCCAAATAGAAATACTCTATTTTGTGTTAATCCAGTGTGTGAGTTATAATTCCGTTAATATCGGAAATATGGAAAAATGTTTCAAATAAAAGCTGTACGCCATTAAGAATGGAATAACTCTTGTTTGAAACATTTTTTTCTAACTCGCTTAACTTATGAGTTAGATGGTGCCAAATAGAAATACTCTATTTTGGGTTGATCAAGTGTGTGAGTTATAATTCCGTTAATATAGGAAATAGGGAAAAATGTTTCAAATAAAAGCTGTACGCATTTAAGAATGGAATAACTCTTATTTGAAACATTTTTTTCTAACTCGCTTAACTTTGGAGTTAGATGGAGCCAAATTCCTATTTGGTTTATAATTCCGTTAATATCGGAAATAGGGTAAAATGTTTCAAACCAAAGCTGTTTGTCATTAAGAATGGAATAACTCTTGTTTGAAACATTTCTTTCTAACTCGCTTAACTTCGGAGTTAGATGGAGCCAAATAGAAATACTCCGCTTTGGGTTGTTCAAGTTTTTGGCTTATAATTCCGTTAATATCGGAAATATGGAAAAATATTTCAAATAAAAGCTGTACGCCATTAAGAATGGAATAACTCTTATTTGAAACATTTTTTTCTAACTCGCTTAACTTTGGAGTTAGATGGAGCCAAATTCCTATTTGGCTTATAATTCCGTTAATATCGGAAATAGGGTAAAATGTTTCAAACCAAAGCTGTGTGCCATTAAGAATGGAATAACTCTTGTTTGACACAATTTTTTCTAACTCGCTTAACTTATGAGTTAGATGGATCCAAATAGAAATACTCTATTTTGTGTTAATCTAGTTTGTGAGTTTTAATTCCGTTAATATCGGAAAGAGGGAAAAATGTTTCAAATAAAAGCTGTACGCCATTAAGAATGGAATAACTCTTATTTGAAACATTTTTTTCTAACTCGCTTAACTTTGGAGTTAGATGGAGCCAAATAGAAATACTCTATGTTGGGTTGATCCAGTGTGTTTGTTAAAATTCCGTTAATATTGGAAATAGGTAAAAATGTTTCAAATAAAAGTTGTACGCCATTAAGAATGGAATAACTCTTGTTTGAAACATTTTTTTCAAACTCGCTTAACTTATGAGTTAGATGGGGCCAAATAGAAATACTCTATTTTGTGTTAATCCAGTGTGTGAGTTTTAATTCCGTTAATATCGGAAATATAGAAAAATGTTTCAAATAAAAGCTGTACGCCATTAAGAATGGAATAACTCTTATTTGAAACATTTTTTTCTAACTCGCTTAACTTCGGAGTTATATGAAGCCGAATTCCTATTTGGCTTATAATTCCGTTAATATCGGAAATAGGGTAAAATGTTTCAAACCAAAGCTGTCATTAAGAATGGAATAACTCTTGTTTGACACAATTTTTTCCAACTCGCTTAACTTATGAGTTAGATGGGGCCAAATAGAAATACTCTATTTTGTGTTAATCCAGTTTGTGAGTTTTAATTCCGTTAATATCGGAAATAGGGAAAAATATTTCAAATAAAAGTTGTACGCCATTAAGAATGGAATAACTCTTATTTGAAACATTTTTTTCTAACTCGCTTAACTTATGAGTTAGATGGAGCCAAATAGAAATACTCTATTTTGTGTTAATCCAGTGTGTGAGTTATAATTCCGTTAATATCGGAAATATGGAAAAATGTTTCAAATAAAAGCTGTACGCCATTAAGAATGGAATAACTCTTATTTGAAACATCTTTTTCTAACTCGCTTAACTTTGGAGTTAGATGGAGCCAAATTCCTATTTGGCTTATAATTCCGTTAATATCGGAAATAGGGTAAAATGTTTCAAACCAAAGCTGTTTGCCATTAAGAATGGAATAACTCAAGTTTGACACAATTTTTTCTAACTCGCTTAACTTATGAGTTAGATGGATCCAAATAGAAATACTCTATTTTGTGTTAATCCAGTGTGTGAGTTTTAATTCCGTTAATATCGGAAATATAGAAAAATGTTTCAAATAAAAGCTGTACGCCATTAAGAATGGAATAACTCTTATTTGAAACATTTTTTTCTAACTCGCTTAACTTTGGAGTTATATGAAGCCAAATTCCTATTTGGCTTATAATTCCGTTAATATCGGAAATAGGGTAAAATGTTTCAAACCAAAGCTGTCTGTCATTAAGAATGGAATAACTCTTGTTTGACACAATTTTTTCCAACTCGCTTAACTTATGAGTTAGATGGGGCCAAATAGAAATACTCTATTTTGTGTTAATCCAGTTTGTGAGTTTTAATTCCGTTAATATCGGAAATAGGGAAAAATATTTCAAATAAAAGTTGTACGCCATTAAGAATGGAATGACTCTTATTTGAAACATTTTTTTCTAACTCGCTTAACTTATGAGTTAGATGGAGCCAAATAGAAATACTCTATTTTGTGTTAATCCAGTGTGTGAGTTATAATTCCGTTAATATCGGAAATATGGAAAAATGTTTCAAATAAAAGCTGTACGCCATTAAGAATGGAATAACTCTTGTTTGAAACATTTTTTTCTAACTCGCTTAACTTATGAGTTAGATGGTGCCAAATAGAAATACTCTATTTTGGGTTGATCAAGTGTGTGAGTTATAATTCCGTTAATATCGGAAATAGGGAAAAATTTTTCAAATAAAAGCTGTACGCATTTAAGAATGGAATAACTCTTATTTGAAACATTTTTTTCTAACTCGCTTAACTTTGGAGTTAGATGGAGCCAAATTCCTATTTGGTTTATAATTCCGTTAATATCGGAAATAGGGTAAAATGTTTCAAACCAAAGCTGTTTGTCATTAAGAATGGAATAACTCTTGTTTGAAACATTTCTTTCTAACTCGCTTAACTTCGGAGTTAGATGGAGCCAAATAGAAATACTCCGCTTTGGGTTGTTCAAGTTTTTGGCTTATAATTCCGTTAATATCGGAAATATGGAAAAATATTTCAAATAAAAGCTGTACGCCATTAAGAATGGAATAACTCTTATTTGAAACATTTTTTTCTAACTCGCTTAACTTTGGAGTTAGATGGAGCCAAATTCCTATTTGGCTTATAATTCCGTTAATATCGGAAATAGGGTAAAATGTTTCAAACCAAAGCTGTGTGCCATTAAGAATGGAATAACTCTTGTTTGACACAATTTTTTCTAACTCGCTTAACTTATGAGTTAGATGGATCCAAATAGAAATACTCTATTTTGTGTTAATCTAGTTTGTGAGTTTTAATTCCGTTAATATCGGAAAGAGGGAAAAATGTTTCAAATAAAAGCTGTACGCCATTAAGAATGGAATAACTCTTATTTGAAACATTTTTTTCTAACTCGCTTAACTTTGGAGTTAGATGGAGCCAAATTCCTATTTGGCTTATAATTCCGTTAATATCGGAAATAGGGTAAAATGTTTCAAACCAAAGCTGTGTGCCATTAAGAATGGAATAACTCTTGTTTGACACAATTTTTTCTAACTCGCTTAACTTATGAGTTAGATGGATCCAAATAGAAATACTCTATTTTGTGTTAATCTAGTTTGTGAGTTTTAATTCCGTTAATATCGGAAAGAGGGAAAAATGTTTCAAATAAAAGCTGTACGCCATTAAGAATGGAATAACTCTTATTTGAAACATTTTTTTCTAACTCGCTTAACTTTGTAGTTAGATTTAGCCAAATTCCTATTTGGCTTATAATTCCGTTAATATCGGAAATAGGGTAAAATGTTTCAAACCAAAGCTGTTTGCCATTAGGAATGGAATAAGTCTTGTTTGAAACATTTTTTTTTGTAACTCGCTTAACTTATGAGTTAGATGGAGCCAAATAGAAATACTCTATGTTGGGTTGATCCAGTGTGTTTGTTAAAATTCCGTTAATATTGGAAATAGGTAAAAATGTTTCAAATAAAAGTTGTACGCCATTAAGAATGGAATAACTCTTGTTTGAAACATTTTTTTCAAACTCGCTTAACTTATGAGTTAGATGGGGCCAAATAGAAATACTCTATTTTGGGTTGATCAAGTGTGTGTTATAATTCCGTTAATATCGGAAATAGGGAAAAATGTTTCAAATAAAAGCTGTACGCCATTAAGAATGGAATAACTCTTATTTGAAACATCTTTTTCTAACTCGCTTAACTTTGGAGTTAGATGGAGCCAAATTCCTATTTGGCTTATAATTCCGTTAATATCGGAAATAGGGTAAAATGTTTCAAACCAAAGCTGTTTGCCATTAAGAATGGAATAACTCTTGTTTGACACAATTTTTTCTAACTCGCTTAACTTATGAGTTAGATGGATCCAAATAGAAATACTCTATTTTGTGTTAATCCAGTGTGTGAGTTTTAATTCCGTTAATATCGGAAATATAGAAAAATGTTTCAAATAAAAGCTGTACGCCATTAAGAATGGAATAACTCTTATTTGAAACATTTTTTTCTAACTCGCTTAACTTTGGAGTTATATGAAGCCAAATTCCTATTTGGCTTATAATTCCGTTAATATCGGAAATAGGGTAAAATGTTTCAAACCAAAGCTGTCTGTCATTAAGAATGGAATAACTCTTGTTTGACACAATTTTTTCCAACTCGCTTAACTTATGAGTTAGATGGGGCCAAATAGAAATACTCTATTTTGTGTTAATCCAGTTTGTGAGTTTTAATTCCGTTAATATCGGAAATAGGAAAAAATATTTCAAATAAAAGTTGTACGCCATTAAGAATGGAATGACTCTTATTTGAAACATTTTTTTCTAACTCGCTTAACTTATGAGTTAGATGGAGCCAAATAGAAATACTCTATTTTGTGTTAATCCAGTGTGTGAGTTATAATTCCGTTAATATCGGAAATATGGAAAAATGTTTCAAATAAAAGCTGTACGCCATTAAGAATGGAATAACTCTTGTTTGAAACATTTTTTTCTAACTCGCTTAACTTATGAGTTAGATGGTGCCAAATAGAAATACTCTATTTTGGGTTGATCAAGTGTGTGAGTTATAATTCCGTTAATATAGGAAATAGGGAAAAATGTTTCAAATAAAAGCTGTACGCATTTAAGAATGGAATAACTCTTATTTGAAACATTTTTTTCTAACTCGCTTAACTTTGGAGTTAGATGGAGCCAAATTCCTATTTGGTTTATAATTCCGTTAATATCGGAAATAGGGTAAAATGTTTCAAACCAAAGCTGTTTGTCATTAAGAATGGAATAACTCTTGTTTGAAACATTTCTTTCTAACTCGCTTAACTTCGGAGTTAGATGGAGCCAAATAGAAATACTCCGCTTTGGGTTGTTCAAGTTTTTGGCTTATAATTCCGTTAATATCGGAAATATGGAAAAATATTTCAAATAAAAGCTGTACGCCATTAAGAATGGAATAACTCTTATTTGAAACATTTTTTTCTAACTCGCTTAACTTTGGAGTTAGATGGAGCCAAATTCCTATTTGGCTTATAATTCCGTTAATATCGGAAATAGGGTAAAATGTTTCAAACCAAAGCTGTGTGCCATTAAGAATGGAATAACTCTTGTTTGACACAATTTTTTCTAACTCGCTTAACTTATGAGTTAGATGGATCCAAATAGAAATACTCTATTTTGTGTTAATCTAGTTTGTGAGTTTTAATTCCGTTAATATCGGAAAGAGGGAAAAATGTTTCAAATAAAAGCTGTACGCCATTAAGAATGGAATAACTCTTATTTGAAACATTTTTTTCTAACTCGCTTAACTTTGGAGTTAGATGGAGCCAAATTCCTATTTGGCTTATAATTCCGTTAATATCGGAAATAGGGTAAAATGTTTCAAACCAAAGCTGTGTGCCATTAAGAATGGAATAACTCTTGTTTGACACAATTTTTTCTAACTCGCTTAACTTATGAGTTAGATGGATCCAAATAGAAATACTCTATTTTGTGTTAATCTAGTTTGTGAGTTTTAATTCCGTTAATATCGGAAAGAGGGAAAAATGTTTCAAATAAAAGCTGTACGCCATTAAGAATGGAATAACTCTTATTTGAAACATTTTCTTCTAACTCGCTTAACTTTGTAGTTAGATTTAGCCAAATTCCTATTTGGCTTATAATTCCGTTAATATCGGAAATAGGGTAAAATGTTTCAAACCAAAGCTGTTTGCCATTAGGAATGGAATAAGTCTTGTTTGAAACATTTTTTTTTGTAACTCGCTTAACTTATGAGTTAGATGGAGCCAAATAGAAATACTCTATGTTGGGTTGATCCAGTGTGTTTGTTAAAATTCCGTTAATATTGGAAATAGGTAAAAATGTTTCAAATAAAAGTTGTACGCCATTAAGAATGGAATAACTCTTGTTTGAAACATTTTTTTCAAACTCGCTTAACTTATGAGTTAGATGGGGCCAAATAGAAATACTCTATTTTGTGTTAATCCAGTGTGTGAGTTTTAATTCCGTTAATATCGGAAATATAGAAAAATGTTTCAAATAAAAGCTGTACGCCATTAAGAATGGAATAACTCTTATTTGAAACATTTTTTTCTAACTCGCTTAACTTCGGAGTTATATGAAGCCGAATTCCTATTTGGCTTATAATTCCGTTAATATCGGAAATAGGGTAAAATGTTTCAAACCAAAGCTGTCTGTCATTAAGAATGGAATAACTCTTGTTTGACACAATTTTTTCCAACTCGCTTAACTTATGAGTTAGATGTGGCCAAATAGAAATACTCTATTTTGTGTTAATCCAGTTTGTGAGTTTTAATTCCGTTAATATCGGAAATAGGGAAAAATATTTCAAATAAAAGTTGTACGCCATTAAGAATGGAATAACTCTTATTTGAAACATTTTTTTCTAACTCGCTTAACTTATGAGTTAGATGGAGCCAAATAGAAATACTCTATTTTGTGTTAATCCAGTGTGTGAGTTATAATTCCGTTAATATCGGAAATATGGAAAAATGTTTCAAATAAAAGCTGTACGCCATTAAGAATGGAATAACTCTTATTTGAAACATCTTTTTCTAACTCGCTTAACTTTGGAGTTAGATGGAGCCAAATTCCTATTTGGCTTGTAATTCCGTTAATATCGGAAATAGGGTAAAATGTTTCAAACCAAAGCTGTTTGCCATTAAGAATGGAATAACTCTTGTTTGACACAATTTTTTCTAACTCGCTTAACTTATGAGTTAGATGGATCCAAATAGAAATACTCTATTTTGTGTTAATCCAGTGTGTGAGTTTTAATTCCGTTAATATCGGAAATATAGAAAAATGTTTCAAATAAAAGCTGTACGCCATTAAGAATGGAATAACTCTTATTTGAAACATTTTTTTCTAACTCGCTTAACTTTGGAGTTATATGAAGCCAAATTCCTATTTGGCTTATAATTCCGTTAATATCGGAAATAGGGTAAAATGTTTCAAACCAAAGCTGTCTGTCATTAAGAATGGAATAACTCTTGTTTGACACAATTTTTTCCAACTCGCTTAACTTATGAGTTAGATGGGGCCAAATAGAAATACTCTATTTTGTGTTAATCCAGTTTGTGAGTTTTAATTCCGTTAATATCGGAAATAGGGAAAAATATTTCAAATAAAAGTTGTACGCCATTAAGAATGGAATAACTCTTATTTGAAACATTTTTTTCTAACTCGCTTAACTTATGAGTTAGATGGAGCCAAATAGAAATACTCTATTTTGTGTTAATCCAGTGTGTGAGTTATAATTCCGTTAATATCGGAAATATGGAAAAATGTTTCAAATAAAAGCTGTACGCCATTAAGAATGGAATAACTCTTATTTGAAACATCTTTTTCTAACTCGCTTAACTTTGGAGTTATATGGAGCCAAATCCCTATTTGGTTTATAATTCCGTTAATATCGGAAATAGGGTAAAATGTTTCAAACCAAAGCTGTTTGTCATTAAGAATGGAATAACTCTTGTTTGACACAATTTTTTCCAACCCGCTTAACTTATGAGTTAGATGGGGCCAAATAGAAATACTCTATTTTGTGTTAATCCAGTTTGTGAGTATTAATTCCGTTAATATCGGAAATAGGGAAAAATATTTCAAATAAAAGTTGTACGCCATTAAGAATGGAATAACTCTTATTTGAAACATTTTTTCCTAACTCGCTTAACTTTGGAGTTAGATGGAGCCAAATTACTATTTGGCTTACAATTCCGTTAATATCGCAAATAGGGTAAAATGTTTCAAACCAAAGTTGTTTGTTATTAAGAGTGGAATAACTCTGGTTTGAAACATTTTTTTCTAACTGGCTTAACTTTGGAGTTAGATGGTTTCAAATAGAAATACTCTATTTTGTGTTAATCCAGTGTGTGAGTTATAATTCCGTTAATATCGGAAATAGGGAAAAATGTTTCAAATAAAAGCTCTAGGCCATTAAGAATGGAATAACTCTTGTTTGAAACATTTTTTTCTAACTCGCTTAACTTTGGAGTTATATGAAGCCAAATTCCTATTTGGCTTATAATTCCGTTAATATCGGAAATAGGGTAAAATGTTTCAAACCAAAGCTGTTTGCCATTAAGAATGGAATAACTCTTGTTTGACACAATTTTTTCTAACTCGCTTAACTTATGAGTTAGATGGATCCAAATAGAAATACTCTATTTTGTGTTAATCCAGTGTGTGAGTTTTAATTCCGTTAATATCGGAAATATAGAAAAATGTTTCAAATAAAAGCTGTACGCCATTAAGAATGGAATAACTCTTATTTGAAACATTTTTTTCTAACTCGCTTAACTTTGGAGTTATATGAAGCCAAATTCCTATTTGGCTTATAATTCCGTTAATATCGGAAATAGGGTAAAATGTTTCAAACCAAAGCTGTCTGTCATTAAGAATGGAATAACTCTTGTTTGACACAATTTTTTCCAACTCGCTTAACTTATGAGTTAGATGGGGCCAAATAGAAATACTCTATTTTGTGTTAATCCAGTTTGTGAGTTTTAATTCCGTTAATATCGGAAATAGGAAAAAATATTTCAAATAAAAGTTGTACGCCATTAAGAATGGAATGACTCTTATTTGAAACATTTTTTTCTAACTCGCTTAACTTATGAGTTAGATGGAGCCAAATAGAAATACTCTATTTTGTGTTAATCCAGTGTGTGAGTTATAATTCCGTTAATATCGGAAATATGGAAAAATGTTTCAAATAAAAGCTGTACGCCATTAAGAATGGAATAACTCTTGTTTGAAACATTTTTTTCTAACTCGCTTAACTTATGAGTTAGATGGTGCCAAATAGAAATACTCTATTTTGGGTTGATCAAGTGTGTGAGTTATAATTCCGTTAATATAGGAAATAGGGAAAAATGTTTCAAATAAAAGCTGTACGCATTTAAGAATGGAATAACTCTTATTTGAAACATTTTTTTCTAACTCGCTTAACTTTGGAGTTAGATGGAGCCAAATTCCTATTTGGTTTATAATTCCGTTAATATCGGAAATAGGGTAAAATGTTTCAAACCAAAGCTGTTTGTCATTAAGAATGGAATAACTCTTGTTTGAAACATTTCTTTCTAACTCGCTTAACTTCGGAGTTAGATGGAGCCAAATAGAAATACTCCGCTTTGGGTTGTTCAAGTTTTTGGCTTATAATTCCGTTAATATCGGAAATATGGAAAAATATTTCAAATAAAAGCTGTACGCCATTAAGAATGGAATAACTCTTATTTGAAACATTTTTTTCTAACTCGCTTAACTTTGGAGTTAGATGGAGCCAAATTCCTATTTGGCTTATAATTCCGTTAATATCGGAAATAGGGTAAAATGTTTCAAACCAAAGCTGTGTGCCATTAAGAATGGAATAACTCTTGTTTGACACAATTTTTTCTAACTCGCTTAACTTATGAGTTAGATGGATCCAAATAGAAATACTCTATTTTGTGTTAATCTAGTTTGTGAGTTTTAATTCCGTTAATATCGGAAAGAGGGAAAAATGTTTCAAATAAAAGCTGTACGCCATTAAGAATGGAATAACTCTTATTTGAAACATTTTTTTTCTAACTCGCTTAACTTTGGAGTTAGATGGAGCCAAATTCCTATTTGGCTTATAATTCCGTTAATATCGGAAATAGGGTAAAATGTTTCAAACCAAAGCTGTGTGCCATTAAGAATGGAATAACTCTTGTTTGACACAATTTTTTCTAACTCGCTTAACTTATGAGTTAGATGGATCCAAATAGAAATACTCTATTTTGTGTTAATCTAGTTTGTGAGTTTTAATTCCGTTAATATCGGAAAGAGGGAAAAATGTTTCAAATAAAAGCTGTACGCCATTAAGAATGGAATAACTCTTATTTGAAACATTTTCTTCTAACTCGCTTAACTTTGTAGTTAGATTTAGCCAAATTCCTATTTGGCTTATAATTCCGTTAATATCGGAAATAGGGTAAAATGTTTCAAACCAAAGCTGTTTGCCATTAGGAATGGAATAAGTCTTGTTTGAAACATTTTTTTTTGTAACTCGCTTAACTTATGAGTTAGATGGAGCCAAATAGAAATACTCTATGTTGGGTTGATCCAGTGTGTTTGTTAAAATTCCGTTAATATTGGAAATAGGTAAAAATGTTTCAAATAAAAGTTGTACGCCATTAAGAATGGAATAACTCTTGTTTGAAACATTTTTTTCAAACTCGCTTAACTTATGAGTTAGATGGGGCCAAATAGAAATACTCTATTTTGTGTTAATCCAGTGTGTGAGTTTTAATTCCGTTAATATCGGAAATATAGAAAAATGTTTCAAATAAAAGCTGTACGCCATTAAGAATGGAATAACTCTTATTTGAAACATTTTTTTCTAACTCGCTTAACTTCGGAGTTATATGAAGCCGAATTCCTATTTGGCTTATAATTCCGTTAATATCGGAAATAGGGTAAAATGTTTCAAACCAAAGCTGTCTGTCATTAAGAATGGAATAACTCTTGTTTGACACAATTTTTTCTAACTCGCTTAACTTATGAGTTAGATGGATCCAAATAGAAATACTCTATTTTGTGTTAATCCAGTGTGTGAGTTTTAATTCCGTTAATATCGGAAATATAGAAAAATGTTTCAAATAAAAGCTGTACGCCATTAAGAATGGAATAACTCTTATTTGAAACATTTTTTTCTAACTCGCTTAACTTTGGAGTTATATGAAGCCAAATTCCTATTTGGCTTATAATTCCGTTAATATCGGAAATAGGGTAAAATGTTTCAAACCAAAGCTGTCTGTCATTAAGAATGGAATAACTCTTGTTTGACACAATTTTTTCCAACTCGCTTAACTTATGAGTTAGATGGGGCCAAATAGAAATACTCTATTTTGTGTTAATCCAGTTTGTGAGTTTTAATTCCGTTAATATCGGAAATAGGAAAAAATATTTCAAATAAAAGTTGTACGCCATTAAGAATGGAATGACTCTTATTTGAAACATTTTTTTCTAACTCGCTTAACTTATGAGTTAGATGGAGCCAAATAGAAATACTCTATTTTGTGTTAATCCAGTGTGTGAGTTATAATTCCGTTAATATCGGAAATATGGAAAAATGTTTCAAATAAAAGCTGTACGCCATTAAGAATGGAATAACTCTTGTTTGAAACATTTTTTTCTAACTCGCTTAACTTATGAGTTAGATGGTGCCAAATAGAAATACTCTATTTTGGGTTGATCAAGTGTGTGAGTTATAATTCCGTTAATATAGGAAATAGGGAAAAATGTTTCAAATAAAAGCTGTACGCATTTAAGAATGGAATAACTCTTATTTGAAACATTTTTTTCTAACTCGCTTAACTTTGGAGTTAGATGGAGCCAAATTCCTATTTGGTTTATAATTCCGTTAATATCGGAAATAGGGTAAAATGTTTCAAACCAAAGCTGTTTGTCATTAAGAATGGAATAACTCTTGTTTGAAACATTTCTTTCTAACTCGCTTAACTTCGGAGTTAGATGGAGCCAAATAGAAATACTCCGCTTTGGGTTGTTCAAGTTTTTGGCTTATAATTCCGTTAATATCGGAAATATGGAAAAATATTTCAAATAAAAGCTGTACGCCATTAAGAATGGAATAACTCTTATTTGAAACATTTTTTTCTAACTCGCTTAACTTTGGAGTTAGATGGAGCCAAATTCCTATTTGGCTTATAATTCCGTTAATATCGGAAATAGGGTAAAATGTTTCAAACCAAAGCTGTGTGCCATTAAGAATGGAATAACTCTTGTTTGACACAATTTTTTCTAACTCGCTTAACTTATGAGTTAGATGGATCCAAATAGAAATACTCTATTTTGTGTTAATCTAGTTTGTGAGTTTTAATTCCGTTAATATCGGAAAGAGGGAAAAATGTTTCAAATAAAAGCTGTACGCCATTAAGAATGGAATAACTCTTATTTGAAACATTTTTTTCTAACTCGCTTAACTTTGGAGTTAGATGGAGCCAAATTCCTATTTGGCTTATAATTCCGTTAATATCGGAAATAGGGTAAAATGTTTCAAACCAAAGCTGTGTGCCATTAAGAATGGAATAACTCTTGTTTGACACAATTTTTTCTAACTCGCTTAACTTATGAGTTAGATGGATCCAAATAGAAATACTCTATTTTGTGTTAATCTAGTTTGTGAGTTTTAATTCCGTTAATATCGGAAAGAGGGAAAAATGTTTCAAATAAAAGCTGTACGCCATTAAGAATGGAATAACTCTTATTTGAAACATTTTCTTCTAACTCGCTTAACTTTGTAGTTAGATTTAGCCAAATTCCTATTTGGCTTATAATTCCGTTAATATCGGAAATAGGGTAAAATGTTTCAAACCAAAGCTGTTTGCCATTAGGAATGGAATAAGTCTTGTTTGAAACATTTTTTTTTGTAACTCGCTTAACTTATGAGTTAGATGGAGCCAAATAGAAATACTCTATGTTGGGTTGATCCAGTGTGTTTGTTAAAATTCCGTTAATATTGGAAATAGGTAAAAATGTTTCAAATAAAAGTTGTACGCCATTAAGAATGGAATAACTCTTGTTTGAAACATTTTTTTCAAACTCGCTTAACTTATGAGTTAGATGGGGCCAAATAGAAATACTCTATTTTGTGTTAATCCAGTGTGTGAGTTTTAATTCCGTTAATATCGGAAATATAGAAAAATGTTTCAAATAAAAGCTGTACGCCATTAAGAATGGAATAACTCTTATTTGAAACATTTTTTTCTAACTCGCTTAACTTCGGAGTTATATGAAGCCGAATTCCTATTTGGCTTATAATTCCGTTAATATCGGAAATAGGGTAAAATGTTTCAAACCAAAGCTGTCTGTCATTAAGAATGGAATAACTCTTGTTTGACACAATTTTTTCCAACTCGCTTAACTTATGAGTTAGATGTGGCCAAATAGAAATACTCTATTTTGTGTTAATCCAGTTTGTGAGTTTTAATTCCGTTAATATCGGAAATAGGGAAAAATATTTCAAATAAAAGTTGTACGCCATTAAGAATGGAATAACTCTTATTTGAAACATTTTTTTCTAACTCGCTTAACTTATGAGTTAGATGGAGCCAAATAGAAATACTCTATTTTGTGTTAATCCAGTGTGTGAGTTATAATTCCGTTAATATCGGAAATATGGAAAAATGTTTCAAATAAAAGCTGTACGCCATTAAGAATGGAATAACTCTTATTTGAAACATCTTTTTCTAACTCGCTTAACTTTGGAGTTAGATGGAGCCAAATTCCTATTTGGCTTATAATTCCGTTAATATCGGAAATAGGGTAAAATGTTTCAAACCAAAGCTGTTTGCCATTAAGAATGGAATAACTCTTGTTTGACACAATTTTTTCTAACTCGCTTAACTTATGAGTTAGATGGATCCAAATAGAAATACTCTATTTTGTGTTAATCCAGTGTGTGAGTTTTAATTCCGTTAATATCGGAAATATAGAAAAATGTTTCAAATAAAAGCTGTACGCCATTAAGAATGGAATAACTCTTATTTGAAACATTTTTTTCTAACTCGCTTAACTTTGGAGTTATATGAAGCCAAATTCCTATTTGGCTTATAATTCCGTTAATATCGGAAATAGGGTAAAATGTTTCAAACCAAAGCTGTCTGTCATTAAGAATGGAATAACTCTTGTTTGACACAATTTTTTCCAACTCGCTTAACTTATGAGTTAGATGGGGCCAAATAGAAATACTCTATTTTGTGTTAATCCAGTTTGTGAGTTTTAATTCCGTTAATATCGGAAATAGGGAAAAATATTTCAAATAAAAGTTGTACGCCATTAAGAATGGAATAACTCTTATTTGAAACATTTTTTTCTAACTCGCTTAACTTATGAGTTAGATGGAGCCAAATAGAAATACTCTATTTTGTGTTAATCCAGTGTGTGAGTTATAATTCCGTTAATATCGGAAATATGGAAAAATGTTTCAAATAAAAGCTGTACGCCATTAAGAATGGAATAACTCTTATTTGAAACATCTTTTTCTAACTCGCTTAACTTTGGAGTTAGATGGAGCCAAATTCCTATTTGGCTTATAATTCCGTTAATATCGGAAATAGGGTAAAATGTTTCAAACCAAAGCTGTTTGCCATTAAGAATGGAATAACTCTTGTTTGACACAATTTTTTCTAACTCGCTTAACTTATGAGTTAGATGGATCCAAATAGAAATACTCTATTTTGTGTTAATCCAGTGTGTGAGCTTTAATTCCGTTAATATCGGAAATATAGAAAAATGTTTCAAATAAAAGCTGTACGCCATTAAGAATGGAATAACTCTTATTTGAAACATTTTTTTCTAACTCGCTTAACTTTGGAGTTATATGAAGCCAAATTCCTATTTGGCTTATAATTCCGTTAATATCGGAAATAGGGTAAAATGTTTCAAACCAAAGCTGTCTGTCATTAAGAATGGAATAACTCTTGTTTGACACAATTTTTTCCAACTCGCTTAACTTATGAGTTAGATGGGGCCAAATAGAAATACTCTATTTTGTGTTAATCCAGTTTGTGAGTTTTAATTCCGTTAATATCGGAAATAGGGAAAAATATTTCAAATAAAAGTTGTACGCCATTAAGAATGGAATAACTCTTATTTGAAACATTTTTTTCTAACTCGCTTAACTTATGAGTTAGATGGAGCCAAATAGAAATACTCTATTTTGTGTTAATCCAGTGTGTGAGTTATAATTCCGTTAATATCGGAAATATGGAAAAATGTTTCAAATAAAAGCTGTACGCCATTAAGAATGGAATAACTCTTATTTGAAACATCTTTTTCTAACTCGCTTAACTTTGGAGTTAGATGGAGCCAAATTCCTATTTGGCTTATAATTCCGTTAATATCGGAAATAGGGTAAAATGTTTCAAACCAAAGCTGTTTGCCATTAAGAATGGAATAACTCTTGTTTGATACAATTTTTTCTAACTCGCTTAACTTATGAGTTAGATGGATCCAAATAGAAATACTCTATTTTGTGTTAATCCAGTGTGTGAGCTTTAATTCCGTTAATATCGGAAATATAGAAAAATGTTTCAAATAAAAGCTGTACGCCATTAAGAATGGAATAACTCTTATTTGAAACATTTTTTTCTAACTCGCTTAACTTTGGAGTTATATGAAGCCAAATTCCTATTTGGCTTATAATTCCGTTAATATCGGAAATAGGGTAAAATGTTTCAAACCAAAGCTGTCTGTCATTAAGAATGGAATAACTCTTGTTTGACACAATTTTTTCCAACTCGCTTAACTTATGAGTTAGATGGGGCCAAATAGAAATACTCTATTTTGTGTTAATCCAGTTTGTGAGTTTTAATTCCGTTAATATCGGAAATAGGGAAAAATATTTCAAATAAAAGTTGTACGCCATTAAGAATGGAATAACTCTTATTTGAAACATTTTTTTCTAACTCGCTTAACTTATGAGTTAGATGGAGCCAAATAGAAATACTCTATTTTGTGTTAATCCAGTGTGTGAGTTATAATTCCGTTAATATCGGAAATATGGAAAAATGTTTCAAATAAAAGCTGTACGCCATTAAGAATGGAATAACTCTTATTTGAAACATCTTTTTCTAACTCGCTTAACTTTGGAGTTAGATGGAGCCAAATTCCTATTTGGCTTATAATTCCGTTAATATCGGAAATAGGGTAAAATGTTTCAAACCAAAGCTGTTTGCCATTAAGAATGGAATAACTCTTGTTTGATACAATTTTTTCTAACTCGCTTAACTTATGAGTTAGATGGATCCAAATAGAAATACTCTATTTTGTGTTAATCCAGTGTGTGAGTTTTAATTCCGTTAATATCGGAAATATAGAAAAATGTTTCAAATAAAAGCTGTACGCCATTAAGAATGGAATAACTCTTATTTGAAACATTTTTTTCTAACTCGCTTAACTTTGGAGTTATATGAAGCCCAATTCCTATTTGGCTTATAATTCCGTTAATATCGGAAATAGGGTAAAATGTTTCAAACCAAAGCTGTCTGTCATTAAGAATGGAATAACTCTTGTTTGACACAATTTTTTCCAACTCGCTTAACTTATGAGTTAGATGGGGCCAAATAGAAATACTCTATTTTGTGTTAATCCAGTTTGTGAGTTTTAATTCCGTTAATATCGGAAATAGGGAAAAATATTTCAAATAAAAGTTGTACGCCATTAAGAATGGAATAACTCTTATTTGAAACATTTTTTTCTAACTCGCTTAACTTATGAGTTAGATGGAGCCAAATAGAAATACTCTATTTTGTGTTAATCCAGTGTGTGAGTTATAATTCCGTTAATATCGGAAATATGGAAAAATGTTTCAAATAAAAGCTGTACGCCATTAAGAATGGAATAACTCTTATTTGAAACATCTTTTTCTAACTCGCTTAACTTTGGAGTTATATGGAGCCAAATTCCTATTTGGTTTATAATTCCGTTAATATCGGAAATAGGGTAAAATGTTTCAAACCAAAGCTGTTTGTCATTAAGAATGGAATAACTCTTGTTTGACACAATTTTTTCCAACCCGCTTAACTTATGAGTTAGATGGGGCCAAATAGAAATACTCTATTTTGTGTTAATCCAGTTTGTGAGTATTAATTCCGTTAATATCGGAAATAGGGAAAAATATTTCAAATAAAAGTTGTACGCCATTAAGAATGGAATAACTCTTATTTGAAACATTTTTTCCTAACTCGCTTAACTTTGGAGTTAGATGGAGCCAAATTACTATTTGGCTTACAATTCCGTTAATATCGCAAATAGGGTAAAATGTTTCAAACCAAAGTTGTTTGTTATTAAGAGTGGAATAACTCTGGTTTGAAACATTTTTTTCTAACTGGCTTAACTTTGGAGTTAGATGGTTTCAAATAGAAATACTCTATTTTGTGTTAATCCAGTGTGTGAGTTATAATTCCGTTAATATCGGAAATAGGGAAAAATGTTTCAAATAAAAGCTCTAGGCCATTAAGAATGGAATAACTCTTGTTTGAAACATTTTTTTCTAACTCGCTTAACTTATGAGTTAGATGGGGCCAAATAGAAATACTCTATTTTGGGTTGATCAAGTGTGTGTTATAATTCCGTTAATATCGGAAATAGATAAAAATGTTTCAAATAAAAGTTGTACGCAATTAAGAATGGAATAACTCTTATTTGAAACATTTTTTTCTAACTCGCTTAACTTTGGAGTTAGATGGAGCCAAATTTCTATTTGGCTTATAATTCCGTTAATATCGGAAATAGGGCAAAATGTTTCAAACCAAAGCTGTTTGCCATTAAGAATGGAATAACTCCTGTTTGACACAATTTTTTCTAACTCGCTTAACTTATGAGTTAGATGGAGCCAAATAGAAATACTCTATTTTGTGTTAATCCAGTTTGTGAGTTATAATTCCGTTAATATCGGAAATAGGGAAAAATGTTTCAAATAAAAGCTGTACGCCATTAGGAATGAAATAACTCTTGTTTGAAACATTTTTTTCTAACTCGCTTAACTTATGAGTTAGATGGAGCCAAACAGAAATACTCTATTTTGTGTTAATCCAGTGTGTGAGTTATAATTCCGTTAATATCGGAAATAGGGAAGAATGTTTCAAATAAAATAACTCTTGTTTGAAACATTTTTTTCTAACTCGCTTAACTTATGAGTTAGATGGAGCCAAATAGAAATACTCTATTTTGTGTTAATCTAGTGTGTGAGTTATAATTCCGTTAATATCGGAAATAGGGAAAAATGTTTCAAATAAAAGCTGTACGCCATTAAGAATGGAATAACTCTTATTTGAAACATTTTTTTCTAACTCGCTTAACTTTGTAGTTAGATTTAGCCAAATTCTATTTGGCTTATAATTCCGTTAATATCGGAAATAGGGTAAAATGTTTCAAACAAAAGCTGTTTGCCATTAGGAATGGAATAAGTCTTGTTTGAAACATTTTTTTCTAACTCGCTTAACTTATGAGTTAGATGGAGCCAAACAGAAATACTCTATTTTGTGTTAATCCAGTGTGTGAGTTATAATTCCGTTAATATCGGAAATAGGGAAGAATGTTTCAAATAAAATAACTCTTGTTTGAAACATTTTTTTCTAACTCGCTTAACTTATGAGTTAGATGGAGCCAAATAGAAATACTCTATTTTGTGTTAATCCAGTTTGTGAGTTTTAATTCCGTTAATATCGGAAATAGGGAAAAATATTTCAAATAAAAGTTGTACGCCATTAAGAATGGAATAACTCTTATTTGAAACATTTTTTTCTAACTCGCTTAACTTATGAGTTAGATGGAGCCAAATAGAAATACTCTATTTTGTGTTAATCCAGTGTGTGAGTTATAATTCCGTTAATATCGGAAATATGGAAAAATGTTTCAAATAAAAGCTGTACGCCATTAAGAATGGAATAACTCTTATTTGAAACATCTTTTTCTAACTCGCTTAACTTTGGAGTTATATGGAGCCAAATTCCTATTTGGTTTATAATTCCGTTAATATCGGAAATAGGGTAAAATGTTTCAAACCAAAGCTGTTTGTCATTAAGAATGGAATAACTCTTGTTTGACACAATTTTTTCCAACCCGCTTAACTTATGAGTTAGATGGGGCCAAATAGAAATACTCTATTTTGTGTTAATCCAGTTTGTGAGTATTAATTCCGTTAATATCGGAAATAGGGAAAAATATTTCAAATAAAAGTTGTACGCCATTAAGAATGGAATAACTCTTATTTGAAACATTTTTTCCTAACTCGCTTAACTTTGGAGTTAGATGGAGCCAAATTACTATTTGGCTTACAATTCCGTTAATATCGCAAATAGGGTAAAATGTTTCAAACCAAAGTTGTTTGTTATTAAGAGTGGAATAACTCTGGTTTGAAACATTTTTTTCTAACTGGCTTAACTTTGGAGTTAGATGGTTTCAAATAGAAATACTCTATTTTGTGTTAATCCAGTGTGTGAGTTATAATTCCGTTAATATCGGAAATAGGGAAAAATGTTTCAAATAAAAGCTCTAGGCCATTAAGAATGGAATAACTCTTGTTTGAAACATTTTTTTCTAACTCGCTTAACTTATGAGTTAGATGGGGCCAAATAGAAATACTCTATTTTGGGTTGATCAAGTGTGTGTTATAATTCCGTTAATATCGGAAATAGATAAAAATGTTTCAAATAAAAGTTGTACGCAATTAAGAATGGAATAACTCTTATTTGAAACATTTTTTTCTAACTCGCTTAACTTTGGAGTTAGATGGAGCCAAATTTCTATTTGGCTTATAATTCCGTTAATATCGGAAATAGGGCAAAATGTTTCAAACCAAAGCTGTTTGCCATTAAGAATGGAATAACTCCTGTTTGACACAATTTTTTCTAACTCGCTTAACTTATGAGTTAGATGGAGCCAAATAGAAATACTCTATTTTGTGTTAATCCAGTTTGTGAGTTATAATTCCGTTAATATCGGAAATAGGGAAAAATGTTTCAAATAAAAGCTGTACGCCATTAGGAATAAAATAACTCTTGTTTGAAACATTTTTTTCTAACTCGCTTAACTTATGAGTTAGATGGAGCCAAATAGAAATACTCTATTTTGTGTTAATCTAGTGTGTGAGTTATAATTCCGTTAATATCGGAAATAGGGAAAAATGTTTCAAATAAAAGCTGTACGCCATTAAGAATGGAATAACTCTTATTTGAAACATTTTTTTCTAACTCGCTTAACTTTGTAGTTAGATTTAGCCAAATTCTATTTGGCTTATAATTCCGTTAATATCGGAAATAGGGTAAAATGTTTCAAACAAAAGCTGTTTGCCATTAGGAATGGAATAAGTCTTGTTTGAAACATTTTTTTTGTAACTCGCTTAACTTATGAGTTAGATGGAGCCAAATAGAAATACTCTATGTTGGGTTGATCCAGTGTGTTTGTTAAAATTCCGTTAATATTGGAAATAGGTAAAAATGTTTCAAATAAAAGTTGTACGCCATTAAGAATGGAATAACTCTTGTTTGAAACATTTTTTTCAAACTCGCTTAACTTATGAGTTAGATGGGACCAAATAGAAATACTCTATTTTGGGTTGATCAAGTGTGTGTTATAATTCCGTTAATATCGGAAATAGGGAAAGATGTTTCAAATAAAAGTTGTACGCAATTAAGAATGGAATAACTCTTATTTGAAACATTTTTTTCTAACTCGCTTAACTTTGGAGTTAGATGGAGCCAAATTCCTATTTGGCTTATAATTCCGTTAATATCGGAAATAGGGTAAAATGTTTCAAACCAAAGCTGTTTGCCATTAAGAATGGAATAACTCTTGTTTGACACAATTTTTTCTAACTCGCTTAACTTATGAGTTAGATGGATCCAAATAGAAATACTCTATTTTGTGTTAATCCAGTGTGTGAGTTTTAATTCCGTTAATATCGGAAATATAGAAAAATGTTTCAAATAAAAGCTGTACGCCATTAAGAATGGAATAACTCTTATTCGAAACATTTTTTTCTAACTCGCTTAACTTTGGAGTTATATGAAGCCGAATTCCTATTTGGCTTATAATTCCGTTAATATCGGAAATAGGGTAAAATGTTTCAAACCAAAGCTGTCTGTCATTAAGAATGGAATAACTCTTGTTTGACACAATTTTTTCCAACTCGCTTAACTTATGAGTTAGATGGGGCCAAATAGAAATACTCTATTTTGTGTTAATCCAGTTTGTGAGTTTTAATTCCGTTAATATCGGAAATAGGGAAAAATATTTCAAATAAAAGTTGTACGCCATTAAGAATGGAATAACTCTTATTTGAAACATTTTTTTCTAACTCGCTTAACTTATGAGTTAGATGGAGCCAAATAGAAATACTCTATTTTGTGTTAATCCAGTGTGTGAGTTATAATTCCGTTAATATCGGAAATATGGAAAAATGTTTCAAATAAAAGCTGTACGCCATTAAGAATGGAATAACTCTTATTTGAAACATCTTTTTCTAACTCGCTTAACTTTGGAGTTAGATGGAGCCAAATTCCTATTTGGCTTATAATTCCGTTAATATCGGAAATAGGGTAAAATGTTTCAAACCAAAGCTGTCTGCCATTAAGAATGGAATAACTCTTGTTTGACACAATTTTTTCTAACTCGCTTAACTTATGAGTTAGATGGATCCAAATAGAAATACTCTATTTTGTGTTAATCCAGTGTGTGAGTTTTAATTCCGTTAATATCGGAAATATAGAAAAATGTTTCAAATAAAAGCTGTACGCCATTAAGAATGGAATAACTCTTATTTGAAACATTTTTTTCTAACTCGCTTAACTTTGGAGTTATATGAAGCCAAATTCCTATTTGGCTTATAATTCCGTTAATATCGGAAATAGGGTAAAATGTTTCAAACCAAAGCTGTCTGTCATTAAGAATGGAATAACTCTTGTTTGACACAATTTTTTCTAACTCGCTTAACTTATGAGTTAGATGGGGCCAAATAGAAATACTCTATTTTGTGTTAATCCAGTTTGTGAGTATTAATTCCGTTAATATCGGAAATAGGGAAAAATATTTCAAATAAAAGTTGTACGCCATTAAGAATGGAATAACTCTTATTTGAAACATTTTTTTCTAACTCGCTTAACTTATGAGTTAGATGGAGCCAAATAGAAATACTCTATTTTGTGTTAATCCAGTGTGTGAGTTATAATTCCGTTAATATCGGAAATATGGAAAAATGTTTCAAATAAAAGCTGTACGCCATTAAGAATGGAATAACTCTTATTTGAAACATCTTTTTCTAACTCGCTTAACTTTGGAGTTAGATGGAGCCAAATTCCTATTTGGCTTATAATTCCGTTAATATCGGAAATAGGGTAAAATGTTTCAAACCAAAGCTGTTTGCCATTAAGAATGGAATAACTCTTGTTTGACACAATTTTTTCTAACTCGCTTAACTTATGAGTTAGATGGATCCAAATAGAAATACTCTATTTTGTGTTAATCCAGTGTGTGAGTTTTAATTCCGTTAATATCGGAAATATAGAAAAATGTTTCAAATAAAAGCTGTACGCCATTAAGAATGGAATAACTCTTATTTGAAACATTTTTTTCTAACTCGCTTAACTTTGGAGTTATATGAAGCCAAATTCCTATTTGGCTTATAATTCCGTTAATATCGGAAATAGGGTAAAATGTTTCAAACCAAAGCTGTCTGTCATTAAGAATGGAATAACTCTTGTTTGACACAATTTTTTCCAACTCTCTTAACTTATGAGTTAGATGGGGCCAAATAGAAATACTCTATTTTGTGTTAATCCAGTTTGTGAGTTTTAATTCCGTTAATATCGGAAATAGGGAAAAATATTTCAAATAAAAGTTGTACGCCATTAAGAATGGAATAACTCTTATTTGAAACATTTTTTTCTAACTCGCTTAACTTATGAGTTAGATGGAGCCAAATTACTATTTGGCTTACAATTCCGTTAATATCGCAAATAGGGTAAAATGTTTCAAACCAAAGTTGTTTGTTATTAAGAGTGGAATAACTCTGGTTTGAAACATTTTTTTCTAACTGGCTTAACTTTGGAGTTAGATGGTTTCAAATAGAAATACTCTATTTTGTGTTAATCCAGTGTGTGAGTTATAATTCCGTTAATATCGGAAATAGGGAAAAATGTTTCAAATAAAAGCTCTAGGCCATTAAGAATGGAATAACTCTTGTTTGAAACATTTTTTTCTAACTCGCTTAACTTATGAGTTAGATGGGGCCAAATAGAAATACTCTATTTTGGGTTGATCAAGTGTGTGTTATAATTCCGTTAATATCGGAAATAGGGAAAGATGTTTCAAATAAAAGTTGTACGCAATTAAGAATGGAATAACTCTTATTTGAAACATTTTTTTCTAACTCGCTTAACTTTGGAGTTAGATGGAGCCAAATTCCTATTTGGCTTATAATTCCGTTAATATCGGAAATAGGGTAAAATGTTTCAAACCAAAGCAGTTTGCCATTAAGAATGGAATAACTCTTGTTTAACACAATTTTTTCTAACTCGCTTAACTTATGAGTTAGATGGATCCAAATAGAAATACTCTATTTTGTGTTAATCCAGTGTGTGAGTTTTAATTCCGTTAATATCGGAAATATAGAAAAATGTTTCAAATAAAAGCTGTACGCCATTAAGAATGGAATAACTCTTATTTGAAACATTTTTTTCTAACTCGCTTAACTTTGGAGTTATATGAAGCCGAATTCCTATTTGGCTTATAATTCCGTTAATATCGGAAATAGGGTAAAATGTTTCAAACCAAAGCTGTCTGTCATTAAGAATGGAATAACTCTTGTTTGACACAATTTTTTCCAACTCGCTTAACTTATGAGTTAGATGGGGCCAAATAGAAATACTCTATTTTGTGTTAATCCAGTTTGTGAGTTTTAATTCCGTTAATATCGGAAATAGGGAAAAATATTTCAAATAAAAGTTGTACGCCATTAAGAATGGAATAACTCTTATTTGAAACATTTTTTTCTAACTCGCTTAACTTATGAGTTAGATGGAGCCAAATAGAAATACTCTATTTTGTGTTAATCCAGTGTGTGAGTTATAATTCCGTTAATATCGGAAATATGGAAAAATGTTTCAAATAAAAGCTGTACGCCATTAAGAATGGAATAACTCTTATTTGAAACATCTTTTTCTAACTCGCTTAACTTTGGAGTTAGATGGAGCCAAATTCCTATTTGGCTTATAATTCCGTTAATATCGGAAATAGGGTAAAATGTTTCAAACCAAAGCTGTTTGCCATTAAGAATGGAATAACTCTTGTTTGACACAATTTTTTCTAACTCGCTTAACTTATGAGTTAGATGGATCCAAATAGAAATACTCTATTTTGTGTTAATCCAGTGTGTGAGTTTTAATTCCGTTAATATCGGAAATATAGAAAAATGTTTCAAATAAAAGCTGTACGCCATTAAGAATGGAATAACTCTTATTTGAAACATTTTTTTCTAACTCGCTTAACTTTGGAGTTATATGAAGCCAAATTCCTATTTGGCTTATAATTCCGTTAATATCGGAAATAGGGTAAAATGTTTCAAACCAAAGCTGTCTGTCATTAAGAATGGAATAACTCTTGTTTGACACAATTTTTTCCAACTCGCTTAACTTATGAGTTAGATGGGGCCAAATAGAAATACTCTATTTTGTGTTAATCCAGTTTGTGAGTATTAATTCCGTTAATATCGGAAATAGGGAAAAATATTTCAAATAAAAGTTGTACGCCATTAAGAATGGAATAACTCTTATTTGAAACATTTTTTTCTAACTCGCTTAACTTATGAGTTAGATGGAGCCAAATAGAAATACTCTATTTTGTGTTAATCCAGTGTGTGAGTTATAATTCCGTTAATATCGGAAATATGGAAAAATGTTTCAAATAAAAGCTGTACGCCATTAAGAATGGAATAACTCTTATTTGAAACATCTTTTTCTAACTCGCTTAACTTTGGAGTTAGATGGAGCCAAATTCCTATTTGGCTTATAATTCCGTTAATATCGGAAATAGGGTAAAATGCTTCAAACCAAAGCTGTTTGCCATTAAGAATGGAATAACTCTTGTTTGACACAATTTTTTCTAACTCGCTTAACTTATGAGTTAGATGGATCCAAATAGAAATACTCTATTTTGTGTTAATCCAGTGTGTGAGTTTGAATTCCGTTAATATCGGAAATATAGAAAAATGTTTCAAATAAAAGCTGTACGCCATTAAGAATGGAATAACTCTTATTTGAAACATTTTTTTCTAACTCGCTTAACTTTGGAGTTATATGGAGCCAAATTCCTATTTGGTTTATAATTCCGTTAATATCGGAAATAGGGTAAAATGTTTCAAACCAAAGCTGTTTGTCATTAAGAATGGAATAACTCTTGTTTGACACAATTTTTTCCAACTCGCTTAACTTATGAGTTAGATGGGGCCAAATAGAAATACTCTATTTTGTGTTAATCCAGTTTGTGAGTATTAATTCCGTTAATATCGGAAATAGGGAAAAATATTTCAAATAAAAGTTGTACGCCATTAAGAATGGAATAACTCTTATTTGAAACATTTTTTCCTAACTCGCTTAACTTTGGAGTTAGATGGAGCCAAATTACTATTTGGCTTACAATTCCGTTAATATCGCAAATAGGGTAAAATGTTTCAAACCAAAGTTGTTTGTTATTAAGAGTGGAATAACTCTGGTTTGAAACATTTTTTTCTAACTGGCTTAACTTTGGAGTTAGATGGTTTCAAATAGAAATACTCTATTTTGTGTTAATCCAGTGTGTGAGTTATAATTCCGTTAATATCGGAAATAGGGAAAAATGTTTCAAATAAAAGCTCTACGCCATTAAGAATGGAATAACTCTTGTTTGAAACATTTTTTTCTAACTCGCTTAACTTATGAGTTAGATGGGGCCAAATAGAAATACTCTATTTTGGGTTGATCAAGTGTGAGTTTTAATTCCATTAATATCGGAAATAGGGAAAAATATTTCAAATAAAAGTTGTACGCAATTAGGAATGGAATAACTCTTATTTGAAACATTTTTTTCTAACTCGCTTAACTTTGGAGTTAGATGGAGCCAAATTCCTATTTGGCTTATAATTCCGTTAATATCGGAAATAGGGTAAAATGTTTCAAACCAAAGCTGTTTGCCATTAAGAATGGAATAACTCTTGTTTGAAACATTTTTTTCTAACTGGGTTAACTTTGGAGTTAGATGGAGCCAAATTACTATTTGGATTATAATTCCGTTAAAATCGGAAATAGTGTAAAATCTTTCAAGCAAAAGTTGTTTGTCATTAAGAATGGAATAACTCCTGTTTGAAACAATTTTTTCTAACTCGCTTAACCTATGAGTTAGATGGAGCCAAATAGAAATACTCTATTTTGTGTTAATCCAGTGTGTGAGTTATAATTCCGTTAATATCGGAAATATGGAAAAATGTTTCAAATAAAAGCTGTACGCCATTAAGAATGGAATAACTCTTATTTGAAACATTTTTTTCTAACTCGCTTAACTTTGGAGTTATATGAAGCCGAATTCCTATTTGGCTTATAATTCCGTTAATATCGGAAATAGGGTAAAATGTTTCAAACCAAAGCTGTCTGTCATTAAGAATGGAATAACTCTTGTTTGACACAATTTTTTCCAACTCGCTTAACTTATGAGTTAGATGGGGCCAAATAGAAATACTCTATTTTGTGTTAATCCAGTTTGTGAGTTTTAATTCCGTTAATATCGGAAATAGGGAAAAATATTTCAAATAAAAGTTGTACGCCATTAAGAATGGAATAACTCTTATTTGAAACATTTTTTTCTAACTCGCTTAACTTATGAGTTAGATGGAGCCAAATAGAAATACTCTATTTTGTGTTAATCCAGTGTGTGAGTTATAATTCCGTTAATATCGGAAATATGGAAAAATGTTTCAAATAAAAGCTGTACGCCATTAAGAATGGAATAACTCTTATTTGAAACATCTTTTTCTAACTCGCTTAACTTTGGAGTTAGATGGAGCCAAATTCCTATTTGGCTTATAATTCCGTTAATATCGGAAATAGGGTAAAATGTTTCAAACCAAAGCTGTTTGCCATTAAGAATGGAATAACTCTTGTTTGACACAATTTTTTCTAACTCGCTTAACTTATGAGTTAGATGGATCCAAATAGAAATACTCTATTTTGTGTTAATCCAGTGTGTGAGTTTTAATTCCGTTAATATCGGAAATATAGAAAAATGTTTCAAATAAAAGCTGTACGCCATTAAGAATGGAATAACTCTTATTTGAAACATTTTTTTCTAACTCGCTTAACTTTGGAGTTATATGAAGCCAAATTCCTATTTGGCTTATAATTCCGTTAATATCGGAAATAGGGTAAAATGTTTCAAACCAAAGCTGTCTGTCATTAAGAATGGAATAACTCTTGTTTGACACAATTTTTTCCAACTCGCTTAACTTATGAGTTAGATGGGGCCAAATAGAAATACTCTATTTTGTGTTAATCCAGTTTGTGAGTATTAATTCCGTTAATATCGGAAATAGGGAAAAATATTTCAAATAAAAGTTGTACGCCATTAAGAATGGAATAACTCTTATTTGAAACATTTTTTTCTAACTCGCTTAACTTATGAGTTAGATGGAGCCAAATAGAAATACTCTATTTTGTGTTAATCCAGTGTGTGAGTTATAATTCCGTTAATATCGGAAATATGGAAAAATGTTTCAAATAAAAGCTGTACGCCATTAAGAATGGAATAACTCTTATTTGAAACATCTTTTTCTAACTCGCTTAACTTTGGAGTTAGATGGAGCCAAATTCCTATTTGGCTTATAATTCCGTTAATATCGGAAATAGGGTAAAATGCTTCAAACCAAAGCTGTTTGCCATTAAGAATGGAATAACTCTTGTTTGACACAATTTTTTCTAACTCGCTTAACTTATGAGTTAGATGGATCCAAATAGAAATACTCTATTTTGTGTTAATCCAGTGTGTGAGTTTGAATTCCGTTAATATCGGAAATATAGAAAAATGTTTCAAATAAAAGCTGTACGCCATTAAGAATGGAATAACTCTTATTTGAAACATTTTTTTCTAACTCGCTTAACTTTGGAGTTATATGGAGCCAAATTCCTATTTGGTTTATAATTCCGTTAATATCGGAAATAGGGTAAAATGTTTCAAACCAAAGCTGTTTGTCATTAAGAATGGAATAACTCTTGTTTGACACAATTTTTTCCAACTCGCTTAACTTATGAGTTAGATGGGGCCAAATAGAAATACTCTATTTTGTGTTAATCCAGTTTGTGAGTATTAATTCCGTTAATATCGGAAATAGGGAAAAATATTTCAAATAAAAGTTGTACGCCATTAAGAATGGAATAACTCTTATTTGAAACATTTTTTCCTAACTCGCTTAACTTTGGAGTTAGATGGAGCCAAATTACTATTTGGCTTACAATTCCGTTAATATCGCAAATAGGGTAAAATGTTTCAAACCAAAGTTGTTTGTTATTAAGAGTGGAATAACTCTGGTTTGAAACATTTTTTTCTAACTGGCTTAACTTTGGAGTTAGATGGTTTCAAATAGAAATACTCTATTTTGTGTTAATCCAGTGTGTGAGTTATAATTCCGTTAATATCGGAAATAGGGAAAAATGTTTCAAATAAAAGCTCTACGCCATTAAGAATGGAATAACTCTTGTTTGAAACATTTTTTTCTAACTCGCTTAACTTATGAGTTAGATGGGGCCAAATAGAAATACTCTATTTTGGGTTGATCAAGTGTGAGTTTTAATTCCATTAATATCGGAAATAGGGAAAAATATTTCAAATAAAAGTTGTACGCAATTAGGAATGGAATAACTCTTATTTGAAACATTTTTTTCTAACTCGCTTAACTTTGGAGTTAGATGGAGCCAAATTCCTATTTGGCTTATAATTCCGTTAATATCGGAAATAGGGTAAAATGTTTCAAACCAAAGCTGTTTGCCATTAAGAATGGAATAACTCTTGTTTGAAACATTTTTTTCTAACTGGGTTAACTTTGGAGTTAGATGGAGCCAAATTACTATTTGGATTATAATTCCGTTAAAATCGGAAATAGTGTAAAATCTTTCAAGCAAAAGTTGTTTGTCATTAAGAATGGAATAACTCCTGTTTGAAACAATTTTTTCTAACTCGCTTAACCTATGAGTTAGATGGAGCCAAATAGAAATACTCTATTTTGTGTTAATCCAGTGTGTGAGTTATAATTCCGTTAATATCGGAAATATGGAAAAATGTTTCAAATAAAAGCTGTACGCCATTAAGAATGGAATAACTCTTATTTGAAACATTTTTTTCTAACTCGCTTAACTTTGGAGTTAGATGAAGCCAAATTCCTATTTGGCTTATAATTCCGTTAATATCGGAAATATGGAAAAATGTTTCAAATAAAAGCTGTACGCCACTAAGAATGGAATAACTCTTATTTGAAACATTTTTTTCTAACTCGCTTAACTTTGGAGTTAGATGGAGCCAAATTCCTATTTGGCTTATAATTCCGTTAATATCGGAAATAGGGAAAAATATTTCAAATAAAAGTTGTGCGCTATTAAGAATGGAATAACTCTTATTTGAAACATTTTTTTCTAACTCGCTTAACTTATGAGTTAGATGGGGCCAAATAGAAATACTCTATTTTGGGTTGATCAAGTGTGTATTATAATTCCGTTAATATCGGAAATAGATAAGAATGTTTCAAATAAAAGTTGTACGCAATTAGGAATGGAATAACTCTTGTTTGAAACATTTTTTTCTAACTCGCTTAACTTTGGAGTTAGATGGAGCCAAATTCCTATTTGGCTTATAATTCCGTTAATATCGGAAATAGGGTAAAATGTTTCAAACCAAAGCTGTTTGCCATTAAGAATGGAATAACTCTTGTTTGACACAATTTTTTCTAACTCGCTTAACTTATGAGTTAGATGGAGCCAAATAGAAATACTCTATTTTGTGTTAATCCAGTGTGTGTTATAATTCCGTTAATATCGGAAATATGGAAAGATGTTTCAAATAAAAGCTGTACGCCATTAAGAGTTGAATAACTGTTATTTGAAACATTTTTTTCTAACTCGCTTAACTTTGGAGTTAGATGAAGCCAAATTCCTATTTGGCTTATAATTCCGTTAATATCGGAAATAGGGTAAAATGTTTCAAACAAAAGCTGGTTGTCATTAAGAATGAAATAACTCTTGTTTGAAACATTTTTTTCTAACTCGCTTAACTTCGGAGTTAGATGGAGCCAAATAGAAATACTCTGCTTTGGGTTGTTCAAGTTTTTGGCTTATAATTCCGTTAATATCGGAAATATGGAAAAATGTTTCAAATAAAAGCTGTACGCCATTAAGAATGGAATAACTCTTATTTGAAACATTTTTTTCTAACTCGCTTAACTTTGGAGTTAGATGGAGCCAAATTCCTATTTGGCTTATAATTCCGTTAATATCGGAAATAGGGTAAAATGTTTCAAACCAAAGCTGTTTGCCATTAAGAATGGAATAACTCTTGTTTGACACAATTTTTTCTAACTCGCTTAACTTATGAGTTAGATGGATCCAAATAGAAATACTCTATTTTGTGTTAATCTAGTTTGTGAGTTTTAATTCCGTTAATATCGGAAATAGGGAAAAATGTTTCAAATAAAAGTTGTACGCCATTAAGAATGGAATAACACTTGTTTGAAACATGTTTTTCTAACTCGCTTAAGTTTGGAGTTAGAGGAGCCAAATAGAAATACTCTATGTTGGGTTGATCCAGTGTGTGTTAAAATTCCGTTAATATCGGAAATAGGTAAAAATGTTTCAAATAAAAGTTGTACGCCATTAAGAATGGAATAACTCTTGTTTGAAACATTTTTTTCTAACTCGCTTAACTTATGAGTTAGATGGAGCCAAATAGAAATACTCTATGTTGGGTTGATCCAGTGTGTTTGTTAAAATTCCGTTAATATTGGAAATAGGTAAAAATGTTTCAAATAAAAGTTGTACGCCATTAAGAATGGAATAACTCTTGTTTGAAACATTTTTTTCTAACTGGGTTAACTTTGCAGTTAGATGGAGCCAAATTACTATTTGGCTTATAATTCCGTTAAAATCGGAAATAGTGTAAAATCTTTCAAGCAAAAGTTGTTTGTCATTAAGAATGGAATAACTCTTGTTTGAAACAATTTTTTCTAACTCGCTTAACATAAGTTATGAGTTAGATGGAGCCAAATAGAAATACTCTATTTTGTGTTAATCCAGTTTGTGAGTTTTAATTCCGTTAATATCGGAAATAGGGAAAAATATTTCAAATAAAAGTTGTACGCCATTAAGAATGGAGTAACTCTTATTTGAAACATTTTTTCCTAACTCGCTTAACTTTGGAGATAGATGGAGCCAAATTACTATTTGGCTTACAATTCCGTTAATATCGCAAATAGGGTAAAATGTTTCAAACCAAAGTTGTTTGTTATTAAGAGTGGAATAACTCTGGTTTGAAACATTTTTTTCTAACTGACTTAACTTTAGAGTTAGATGGAGCCAAATTCCTATTTGGCTTATAATTCCGTTAATATCGGAAATAGGGAAAAATATTTCAAATAAAAGTTGTGCGCTATTAAGAATGGAATAACTCTTATTTGAAACATTTTTTTCTAACTCGCATAACTTATGAGTTAGATGGGGCCAAATAGAAATACTCTATTTTGGGTTGATCAAGTGTGTGTTATAATTCCGTTAATATCGGAAATAGATAAAAATGTTTCAAATAAAAGTTGTACGCAATTAGGAATGGAATAACTCTTATTTGAAACATTTTTTTCTAACTCGCTTAACTTTGGAGTTAGATGGAGCCAAATTCCTATTTGGCTTATAATTCCGTTAATATCGGAAATAGGGCAAAATGTTTCAAACCAAAGCTGTTTGCCATTAAGAATGGAATAACTCTTGTTTGACACAATTTTTTCTAACTCGCTTAACTTATGAGTTAGATGGAGCCAAATAGAAATACTCTATTTTGTGTTAATCCAGTTTGTGAGTTATAATTCCGTTAATATCGGAAATAGGGAAAAATATTTCAAATAGAAGTTGTGCGCCATTAAGAATGGAATAACTCTTATTTGAAACATTTTTTCCTAACTCGCTTAACTTATGAGTTAGATGGGGCCAAATAGAAATACTCTATTTTGGGTTGATCAAGTGTGTGTTATAATTCCGTTAATATCGGAAATAGATAAAAATGTTTCAAATAAAAGTTGTACGCAATTAGGAATGGAATAACTCTTGTTTGAAACATTTTTTTCTAACTCGCTTAACTTATGAGTTAGATGGAGCCAAATAGAAATACTCTATTTTGTGTTAATCCAGTGTGTGAGTTATAATTCCGTTAATATCGGAAATAGGGAAAAATTTTTCAAATAAAAGCTGTACGCCATTAAGAATGGAATAACTCTTGTTTGAAACATTTTTTTCTAACTCGCTTAACTTATGAGTTAGATGGTGCCAAATAGAAATACTCTATTTTGGGTTGATCAAGTGTGTGAGTTATAATTCCGTTAATATCGGAAATAGGGAAAAATGTTTCAAATAAAAGCTGTACGCATTTAAGAATGGAATAACTCTTATTTGAAACATTTTTTTCTAACTCGCTTAACTTTGGAGTTAGATGGAGCCAAATTCCTATTTGGTTTATAATTCCGTTAATATCGGAAATAGGGTAAAATGTTTCAGACCAAAGCTGTTTGTCATTAAGAATGGAATAACTCTTGTTTGAAACATTTTTTTCTAACTCGCTTAACTTCGGAGTTAGATGGAGCCAAATAGAAATACTCCGCTTTGGGTTGTTCAAGTTTTTGGCTTATAATTCCGTTAATATCGGAAATATGGAAAAATATTTCAAATAAAAGCTGTACGCCATTAAGAATGGAATAACTCTTATTTGAAACATTTTTTTCTAACTCGCTTAACTTTGGAGTTAGATGGAGCCAAATTCCTATTTGGCTTATAATTCCGTTAATATCGGAAATAGGGTAAAATGTTTCAAACCAAAGCTGTGTGCCATTAAGAATGGAATAACTCTTGTTTGACACAATTTTTTCTAACTCGCTTAACTTATGAGTTAGATGGATCCAAATAGAAATACTCTATTTTGTGTTAATCTAGTTTGTGAGTTTTAATTCCGTTAATATCGGAAATAGGGAAAAATGTTTCAAATAAAAGCTGTACGCCATTAAGAATGGAATAACTCTTATTTGAAACATTTTTTTCTAACTCGCTTAACTTTGGAGTTAGATGGAGCCAAATTCCTATTTGGCTTATAATTCCGTTAATATCGGAAATAGGGTAAAATGTTTCAAACCAAAGCTGTGTGCCATTAAGAATGGAATAACTCTTGTTTGACACAATTTTTTCTAACTCGCTTAACTTATGAGTTAGATGGATCCAAATAGAAATACTCTATTTTGTGTTAATCTAGTTTGTGAGTTTTAATTCCGTTAATATCGGAAAGAGGGAAAAATGTTTCAAATAAAAGCTGTACGCCATTAAGAATGGAATAACTCTTATTTGAAACATTTTTTTCTAACTCGCTTAACTTTGGAGTTAGATGGAGCCAAATTCCTATTTGGCTTATAATTCCGTTAATATCGGAAATAGGGTAAAATGTTTCAAACCAAAGCTGTGTGCCATTAAGAATGGAATAACTCTTGTTTGACACAATTTTTTCTAACTCGCTTAACTTATGAGTTAGATGGATCCAAATAGAAATACTCTATTTTGTGTTAATCTAGTTTGTGAGTTTTAATTCCGTTAATATCGGAAAGAGGGAAAAATGTTTCAAATAAAAGCTGTACGCCATTAGGAATGGAATAACTCTTATTTGAAACATTTTTTTCTAACTCGCTTAACTTTGGAGTTAGATGGAGCCAAATTCCTATTTGGCTTATAATTCCGTTAATATCGGAAATAGGGTAAAATGTTTCAAACCAAAGCTGTGTGCCATTAAGAATGGAATAGCTCTTGTTTGACACAATTTTTTCTAACTCGCTTAACTTATGAGTTAGATGGATCCAAATAGAAATACTCTATTTTGTGTTAATCTAGTTTGTAAGTTTTAATTCCGTTAATATCGGAAAGAGGGAAAAATGTTTCAAATAAAAGCTGTACGCCATTAAGAATGGAATAACTCTTATTTGAAACATTTTTTTCTAACTCGCTTAACTTTGTAGTTAGATTTAGCCAAATTCCTATTTGGCTTATAATTCCGTTAATATCGGAAATAGGGTAAAATGTTTCAAACCAAAGCTGTTTGCCATTAGGAATGGAATAAGTCTTGTTTGAAACATTTTTTTTGTAACTCGCTTAACTTATGAGTTAGATGGAGCCAAATAGAAATACTCTATGTTGGGTTGATCCAGTGTGTTTGTTAAAATTCCGTTAATATTGGAAATAGGTAAAAATGTTTCAAATAAAAGTTGTACGCCATTAAGAATGGAATAACTCTTGTTTGAAACATTTTTTTCAAACTCGCTTAACTTATGAGTTAGATGGGGCCAAATAGAAATACTCTATTTTGGGTTGATCAAGTGTGTGTTATAATTCCGTTAATATCGGAAATAGGGAAAGATGTTTCAAATAAAAGTTGTACGCAATTAAGAATGGAATAACTCTTATTTGAAACATTTTTTTCTAACTCGCTTAACTTTGGAGTTAGATGGAGCCAAATTCCTATTTGGCTTATAATTCCGTTAATATCGGAAATAGGGTAAAATGTTTCAAACCAAAGCTGTGTGCCATTAAGAATGGAATAGCTCTTGTTTGACACAATTTTTTCTAACTCGCTTAACTTATGAGTTAGATGGATCCAAATAGAAATACTCTATTTTGTGTTAATCTAGTTTGTAAGTTTTAATTCCGTTAATATCGGAAAGAGGGAAAAATGTTTCAAATAAAAGCTGTACGCCATTAAGAATGGAATAACTCTTATTTGAAACATTTTTTTCTAACTCGCTTAACTTTGTAGTTAGATTTAGCCAAATTCCTATTTGGCTTATAATTCCGTTAATATCGGAAATAGGGTAAAATGTTTCAAACCAAAGCTGTTTGCCATTAGGAATGGAATAAGTCTTGTTTGAAACATTTTTTTTGTAACTCGCTTAACTTATGAGTTAGATGGAGCCAAATAGAAATACTCTATGTTGGGTTGATCCAGTGTGTTTGTTAAAATTCCGTTAATATTGGAAATAGGTAAAAATGTTTCAAATAAAAGTTGTACGCCATTAAGAATGGAATAACTCTTGTTTGAAACATTTTTTTCAAACTCGCTTAACTTATGAGTTAGATGGGGCCAAATAGAAATACTCTATTTTGGGTTGATCAAGTGTGTGTTATAATTCCGTTAATATCGGAAATAGGGAAAGATGTTTCAAATAAAAGTTGTACGCAATTAAGAATGGAATAACTCTTATTTGAAACATTTTTTTCTAACTCGCTTAACTTTGGAGTTAGATGGAGCCAAATTCCTATTTGGCTTATAATTCCGTTAATATCGGAAATAGGGTAAAATGTTTCAAACCAAAGCTGTTTGCCATTAAGAATGGAATAACTCTTGTTTGACACAATTTTTTCTAACTCGCTTAACTTATGAGTTAGATGGATCCAAATAGAAATACTCTATTTTGTGTTAATCCAGTGTGTGAGTTTTAATTCCGTTAATATCGGAAATATAGAAAAATGTTTCAAATAAAAGCTGTACGCCATTAAGAATGGAATAACTCTTATTTGAAACATTTTTTTCTAACTCGCTTAACTTTGGAGTTATATGAAGCCAAATTCCTATTTGGCTTATAATTCCGTTAATATCGGAAATAGGGTAAAATGTTTCAAACCAAAGCTGTCTGTCATTAAGAATGGAATAACTCTTGTTTGACACAATTTTTTCCAACTCGCTTAACTTATGAGTTAGATGGGGCCAAATAGAAATACTCTATTTTGTGTTAATCCAGTTTGTGAGTTTTAATTCCGTTAATATCGGAAATAGGGAAAAATATTTCAAATAAAAGTTGTACGCCATTAAGAATGGAATAACTCTTGTTTGAAACATTTTTTTCAAACTCGCTTAACTTATGAGTTAGATGGGGCCAAATAGAAATACTCTATTTTGGGTTGATCAATTGTGTGTTATAATTCCGTTAATATCGGAAATAGGGAAAGATGTTTCAAATAAAAGTTGTACGCAATTAAGAATGGAATAACTCTTATTTGAAACATTTTTTTCTAACTCGCTTAACTTTGGAGTTAGATGGAGCCAAATTCCTATTTGGCTTATAATTCCGTTAATATCGGAAATAGGGTAAAATGTTTCAAACCAAAGCTGTTTGCCATTAAGAATGGAGTAACTCTTGTTTGACACAATTTTTTCTAACTCGCTTAACTTATGAGTTAGATGGATCCAAATAGAAATACTCTATTTTGTGTTAATCCAGTGTGTGAGTTTTAATTCCGTTAATATCGGAAATATAGAAAAATGTTTCAAATAAAAGCTGTACGCCATTAAGAATGGAATAACTCTTATTTGAAACATTTTTTTCTAACTCGCTTAACTTTGGAGTTATATGAAGCCAAATTCCTATTTGGCTTATAATTCCGTTAATATCGGAAATAGGGTAAAATGTTTCAAACCAAAGCTGTCTGTCATTAAGAATGGAATAACTCTTGTTTGACACAATTTTTTCCAACTCGCTTAACTTATGAGTTAGATGGGGCCAAATAGAAATACTCTATTTTGTGTTAATCCAGTTTGTGAGTTTTAATTCCGTTAATATCGGATATAGGGAAAAATATTTCAAATAAAAGTTGTACGCCATTAAGAATGGAATAACTCTTATTTGAAACATTTTTTTCTAACTCGCTTAACTTATGAGTTAGATGGAGCCAAATAGAAATACTCTATTTTGTGTTAATCCAGTGTGTGAGTTATAATTCCGTTAATATCGGAAATATGGAAAAATGTTTCAAATAAAAGCTGTACGCCATTAAGAATGGAATAACTCTTATTTGAAACATCTTTTTCTAACTCGCTTAACTTTGGAGTTAGATGGAGCCAAATTCCTATTTGGCTTATAATTCCGTTAATATCGGAAATAGGGTAAAATGTTTCAAACCAAAGCTGTCTGTCATTAAGAATGGAATAACTCTTGTTTGACACAATTTTTTCCAACTCGCTTAACTTATGAGTTAGATGGGGCCAAATAGATATACTCTATTTTGTGTTAATCCAGTTTGTGAGTTTTAATTCCGTTAATATCGGAAATAGGGAAAAATATTTCAAATAAAAGTTGTACGCAATTAGGAATGGAATAACTCTTATTTGAAACATTTTTTTCTAACTCGCTTAACTTTGGAGTTAGATGGAGCCAAATTCCTATTTGGCTTATAATTCCGTTAATATCGGAAATAGGGTAAAATGTTTCAAACCAAAGCTGTTTGCCATTAAGAATGGAATAACTCTTGTTTGAAACATTTTTTTCTAACTGGGTTAACTTTGGAGTTAGATGGAGCCAAATTACTATTTGGCTTATAATTCCGTTAAAATCGGAAATAGTGTAAAATCTTTCAAGCAAAAGTTGTTTGTCATTGAGAATGGAATAACTCCTGTTTGAAACAATTTTTTCTAACTCGCTTAACTTATGAGTTAGAGGGAGCCAAATAGAAATACTCTATTTTGTGTTAATCCAGTGTGTGAGTTATAATTCCGTTAATATCGGAAATATGGAAAAATGTTTCAAATAAAAGTTGTGCGCAATTAAGAATGGAATAACTCTTATTTGAAACATTTTTTTCTAACTCGCTGAACTTATGAGTTAGATGGGGCCAAATAGAAATACTCTATTTTGGGTTGATCAAGTGTGTGTTATAATTCCGTTAATATCGGAAATAGATAAAAATGATTCAAATAAAAGTTGTACGCAATTAGGAATGGAATAACTCTTATTTGAAAAATTTTTTTCTAACTCGCTTAACTTTGTAGTTAGATTTAGCCAAATTCCTATTTGGTTTATAATTCCGTTAATATCGGAAATAGGGTAAAATGTTTCAAACCAAAGCTGTTTGCCATTAAGAATGGAATAACTCTTGTTTGAAACATTTTTTTCTAACTCGCTTAACTTTGGAGTTAGATGGAGCCAAATTCCTATTTGGCTTATAATTCCGTTAATATCGGAAATAGGGTAAAATGTTTCAAACCAAAGCTGTTTGCCATTAAGAATGGAATAACTCTTGTTTGAAACATTTTTTTCTAACTCGCTTAACTTTGGAGTTAGATGGAGCCAAATTCCTATTTGGCTTATAATTCCGTTAATATCGGAGATAGGGTAAGATGTTTCAAACCAAAGCTTTTGTCATTAAAAATGAAATAACTCTTGTTTGAAACATTTTTTTCTAACTCGCTTAACTTCGGAGTTAGATGGAGCCAAATAGAAATACTCCGCTTTGGGTTGTTCAAGTTTTTGGCTTATAATTCCGTTAATATCGGAAATATGGAAAAATGTTTCAAATAAAAGCTGTACGCCACTAAGAATGGAATAACTCTTATTTGAAACATTTTTTCCTAACTCGCTTAACTTTGGAGTTAGATGGAGCCAAATTCCTATTTGGCTTATAATTCCGTTAATATCGGAAATAGGGTAAAATGTTTCAAACCAAAGCTGTTTGCCATTAAGAATGGAATAACTCTTGTTTGAAACATTTTTTTCTAACTCGCTTAACTTATGAGTTAGATGGGGCCAAATAGAAATACTCTATTTTGGGTTGATCAAGTGTGTGAGTTATAATTCCGTTAATATCGGAAATAGGGAAAAATGTTTCAAATAAAAGTTGTACGCCATTAAGAATGGAATAACTCTTATTTGAAACATTTTTTTCTAACTCGCTTAACTTTGTAGTTAGATTTAGCCAAATTCCTATTTGGCTTATTAGTCCCTTAATATTGGGAATAGTGTAAAATGTTTCAAACAAAAGTTGTTTGTCATTAAGAATGGAATAACTCTTATTTGAAACATTTTTTTCTAACTCGCTTAACTTATGAGTTAGATGGAGCCAAATAGAAATACTCTATGTTGGGTTGATCCAGTGTGTTTGTTAAAATTCCGTTAATATTGGAAATAGGTAAAAATGTTTCAAATACGTACGCCATTAAGAATGGAATAACTCTTGTTTGAAACATTTTTTTCTAACTGGGTTAACTTTGCAGTTAGATGGAGCCAAATTACTATTTGGCTTATAATTCCGTTAAAATCGGAAATAGTGTAAAATCTTTCAAGCAAAAGTTGTTTGTCATTAAGAATGGAATAACTCTTGTTTGAAACAATTTTTTCTAACTCGCTTAACATAAGTTATGAGTTAGATGGAGCCAAATAGAAATACTCTATTTTGTGTTAATCCAGTTTGTGAGTTTTAATTCCGTTAATATCGGAAATAGGGAAAAATGTTTCAAATAAAAGCTATACGCCATTAAGAATGGAACAACTCTTGTTTGAAACATTTTTTTCTAACTCGCTTAACTTTTGAGTTAGATGGATCTAAATAGAAATACTCTATTTTGTGTTAATCTAGTTTGTGAGTTTTAATTCCGTTAATATCGGAAATAGGGAAAAATGTTTCAAATAAAAGTTGTACGCCATTAAGAATGGAATAACACTTGTTTGAAACATTTTTTTCTAACTCGCTTAACTTTGGAGTTAGATGGAGCCAAATTCCTATTTGGCTTATAATTCCGTTAATATCGGAAATAGGGTAAAATGTTTCAAACCAAAGCTGTGTGCCATTAAGAATGGAATAGCTCTTGTTTGACACAATTTTTTCTAACTCGCTTAACTTATGAGTTAGATGGATCCAAATAGAAATACTCTATTTTGTGTTAATCTAGTTTGTAAGTTTTAATTCCGTTAATATCGGAAAGAGGGAAAAATGTTTCAAATAAAAGCTGTACGCCATTAAGAATGGAATAACTCTTATTTGAAACATTTTTTTCTAACTCGCTTAACTTTGTAGTTAGATTTAGCCAAATTCCTATTTGGCTTATAATTCCGTTAATATCGGAAATAGGGTAAAATGTTTCAAACCAAAGCTGTTTGCCATTAGGAATGGAATAAGTCTTGTTTGAAACATTTTTTTTGTAACTCGCTTAACTTATGAGTTAGATGGAGCCAAATAGAAATACTCTATGTTGGGTTGATCCAGTGTGTTTGTTAAAATTCCGTTAATATTGGAAATAGGTAAAAATGTTTCAAATAAAAGTTGTACGCCATTAAGAATGGAATAACTCTTGTTTGAAACATTTTTTTCAAACTCGCTTAACTTATGAGTTAGATGGGGCCAAATAGAAATACTCTATTTTGGGTTGATCAAGTGTGTGTTATAATTCCGTTAATATCGGAAATAGGGAAAGATGTTTCAAATAAAAGTTGTACGCAATTAAGAATGGAATAACTCTTATTTGAAACATTTTTTTCTAACTCGCTTAACTTTGGAGTTAGATGGAGCCAAATTCCTATTTGGCTTATAATTCCGTTAATATCGGAAATAGGGTAAAATGTTTCAAACCAAAGCTGTTTGCCATTAAGAATGGAATAACTCTTGTTTGACACAATTTTTTCTAACTCGCTTAACTTATGAGTTAGATGGATCCAAATAGAAATACTCTATTTTGTGTTAATCCAGTGTGTGAGTTTTAATTCCGTTAATATCGGAAATATAGAAAAATGTTTCAAATAAAAGCTGTACGCCATTAAGAATGGAATAACTCTTATTTGAAACATTTTTTTCTAACTCGCTTAACTTTGGAGTTATATGAAGCCAAATTCCTATTTGGCTTATAATTCCGTTAATATCGGAAATAGGGTAAAATGTTTCAAACCAAAGCTGTCTGTCATTAAGAATGGAATAACTCTTGTTTGACACAATTTTTTCCAACTCGCTTAACTTATGAGTTAGATGGGGCCAAATAGAAATACTCTATTTTGTGTTAATCCAGTTTGTGAGTTTTAATTCCGTTAATATCGGAAATAGGGAAAAATATTTCAAATAAAAGTTGTACGCCATTAAGAATGGAATAACTCTTGTTTGAAACATTTTTTTCAAACTCGCTTAACTTATGAGTTAGATGGGGCCAAATAGAAATACTCTATTTTGGGTTGATCAATTGTGTGTTATAATTCCGTTAATATCGGAAATAGGGAAAGATGTTTCAAATAAAAGTTGTACGCAATTAAGAATGGAATAACTCTTATTTGAAACATTTTTTTCTAACTCGCTTAACTTTGGAGTTAGATGGAGCCAAATTCCTATTTGGCTTATAATTCCGTTAATATCGGAAATAGGGTAAAATGTTTCAAACCAAAGCTGTTTGCCATTAAGAATGGAGTAACTCTTGTTTGACACAATTTTTTCTAACTCGCTTAACTTATGAGTTAGATGGATCCAAATAGAAATACTCTATTTTGTGTTAATCCAGTGTGTGAGTTTTAATTCCGTTAATATCGGAAATATAGAAAAATGTTTCAAATAAAAGCTGTACGCCATTAAGAATGGAATAACTCTTATTTGAAACATTTTTTTCTAACTCGCTTAACTTTGGAGTTATATGAAGCCAAATTCCTATTTGGCTTATAATTCCGTTAATATCGGAAATAGGGTAAAATGTTTCAAACCAAAGCTGTCTGTCATTAAGAATGGAATAACTCTTGTTTGACACAATTTTTTCCAACTCGCTTAACTTATGAGTTAGATGGGGCCAAATAGAAATACTCTATTTTGTGTTAATCCAGTTTGTGAGTTTTAATTCCGTTAATATCGGATATAGGGAAAAATATTTCAAATAAAAGTTGTACGCCATTAAGAATGGAATAACTCTTATTTGAAACATTTTTTTCTAACTCGCTTAACTTATGAGTTAGATGGAGCCAAATAGAAATACTCTATTTTGTGTTAATCCAGTGTGTGAGTTATAATTCCGTTAATATCGGAAATATGGAAAAATGTTTCAAATAAAAGCTGTACGCCATTAAGAATGGAATAACTCTTATTTGAAACATCTTTTTCTAACTCGCTTAACTTTGGAGTTAGATGGAGCCAAATTCCTATTTGGCTTATAATTCCGTTAATATCGGAAATAGGGTAAAATGTTTCAAACCAAAGCTGTCTGTCATTAAGAATGGAATAACTCTTGTTTGACACAATTTTTTCCAACTCGCTTAACTTATGAGTTAGATGGGGCCAAATAGATATACTCTATTTTGTGTTAATCCAGTTTGTGAGTTTTAATTCCGTTAATATCGGAAATAGGGAAAAATATTTCAAATAAAAGTTGTACGCAATTAGGAATGGAATAACTCTTATTTGAAACATTTTTTTCTAACTCGCTTAACTTTGGAGTTAGATGGAGCCAAATTCCTATTTGGCTTATAATTCCGTTAATATCGGAAATAGGGTAAAATGTTTCAAACCAAAGCTGTTTGCCATTAAGAATGGAATAACTCTTGTTTGAAACATTTTTTTCTAACTGGGTTAACTTTGGAGTTAGATGGAGCCAAATTACTATTTGGCTTATAATTCCGTTAAAATCGGAAATAGTGTAAAATCTTTCAAGCAAAAGTTGTTTGTCATTGAGAATGGAATAACTCCTGTTTGAAACAATTTTTTCTAACTCGCTTAACTTATGAGTTAGAGGGAGCCAAATAGAAATACTCTATTTTGTGTTAATCCAGTGTGTGAGTTATAATTCCGTTAATATCGGAAATATGGAAAAATGTTTCAAATAAAAGTTGTGCGCAATTAAGAATGGAATAACTCTTATTTGAAACATTTTTTTCTAACTCGCTGAACTTATGAGTTAGATGGGGCCAAATAGAAATACTCTATTTTGGGTTGATCAAGTGTGTGTTATAATTCCGTTAATATCGGAAATAGATAAAAATGATTCAAATAAAAGTTGTACGCAATTAGGAATGGAATAACTCTTATTTGAAAAATTTTTTTCTAACTCGCTTAACTTTGTAGTTAGATTTAGCCAAATTCCTATTTGGTTTATAATTCCGTTAATATCGGAAATAGGGTAAAATGTTTCAAACCAAAGCTGTTTGCCATTAAGAATGGAATAACTCTTGTTTGAAACATTTTTTTCTAACTCGCTTAACTTTGGAGTTAGATGGAGCCAAATTCCTATTTGGCTTATAATTCCGTTAATATCGGAAATAGGGTAAAATGTTTCAAACCAAAGCTGTTTGCCATTAAGAATGGAATAACTCTTGTTTGAAACATTTTTTTCTAACTCGCTTAACTTTGGAGTTAGATGGAGCCAAATTCCTATTTGGCTTATAATTCCGTTAATATCGGAGATAGGGTAAGATGTTTCAAACCAAAGCTTTTGTCATTAAAAATGAAATAACTCTTGTTTGAAACATTTTTTTCTAACTCGCTTAACTTCGGAGTTAGATGGAGCCAAATAGAAATACTCCGCTTTGGGTTGTTCAAGTTTTTGGCTTATAATTCCGTTAATATCGGAAATATGGAAAAATGTTTCAAATAAAAGCTGTACGCCACTAAGAATGGAATAACTCTTATTTGAAACATTTTTTCCTAACTCGCTTAACTTTGGAGTTAGATGGAGCCAAATTCCTATTTGGCTTATAATTCCGTTAATATCGGAAATAGGGTAAAATGTTTCAAACCAAAGCTGTTTGCCATTAAGAATGGAATAACTCTTGTTTGAAACATTTTTTTCTAACTCGCTTAACTTATGAGTTAGATGGGGCCAAATAGAAATACTCTATTTTGGGTTGATCAAGTGTGTGAGTTATAATTCCGTTAATATCGGAAATAGGGAAAAATGTTTCAAATAAAAGTTGTACGCCATTAAGAATGGAATAACTCTTATTTGAAACATTTTTTTCTAACTCGCTTAACTTTGTAGTTAGATTTAGCCAAATTCCTATTTGGCTTATTAGTCCCTTAATATTGGGAATAGTGTAAAATGTTTCAAACAAAAGTTGTTTGTCATTAAGAATGGAATAACTCTTATTTGAAACATTTTTTTCTAACTCGCTTAACTTATGAGTTAGATGGAGCCAAATAGAAATACTCTATGTTGGGTTGATCCAGTGTGTTTGTTAAAATTCCGTTAATATTGGAAATAGGTAAAAATGTTTCAAATACGTACGCCATTAAGAATGGAATAACTCTTGTTTGAAACATTTTTTTCTAACTGGGTTAACTTTGCAGTTAGATGGAGCCAAATTACTATTTGGCTTATAATTCCGTTAAAATCGGAAATAGTGTAAAATCTTTCAAGCAAAAGTTGTTTGTCATTAAGAATGGAATAACTCTTGTTTGAAACAATTTTTTCTAACTCGCTTAACATAAGTTATGAGTTAGATGGAGCCAAATAGAAATACTCTATTTTGTGTTAATCCAGTTTGTGAGTTTTAATTCCGTTAATATCGGAAATAGGGAAAAATGTTTCAAATAAAAGCTATACGCCATTAAGAATGGAACAACTCTTGTTTGAAACATTTTTTTCTAACTCGCTTAACTTTTGAGTTAGATGGATCTAAATAGAAATACTCTATTTTGTGTTAATCTAGTTTGTGAGTTTTAATTCCGTTAATATCGGAAATAGGGAAAAATGTTTCAAATAAAAGTTGTACGCCATTAAGAATGGAATAACACTTGTTTGAAACATTTTTTTTTTAACTCGATTAACTTTGGAGTTAGATGAAGCCAAATTCCTATTTGGCTTATAATTCCGTTAATATCGGAAATAGGGTAAAATGTTTCAAACCAAAGCTGTTTGTCATTAAGAATGGAATAACTCTTATTTGAAACATTTTTTTCTAACTCGCTTAACTTTGGAGTTAGATGGAGCCAAATTCCTATTTGGCTTATAATTCCGTTAATATCGGAAAAAAGGGAAAATATTTCAAATAAAAGTTGTGCGCAATTAAGAATGGAATAACTCTTATTTGAAACATTTTTTTCTAACTCGCTTAACTTATGAGTTAGATGGGGCCAAATAGAAATACTCTATTTTGGGTTGATCAAGTGTGTGTTATAATTCCGTTAATATCGGAAATAGATAAAAATGATTCAAATAAAAGTTGTACGCAATTAGGAATGGAATAACTCTTATTTGAAACATTTTTTTCTAACTCGCTTAACTTTGTAGTTAGATTTAGCCAAATTCCTATTTGGTTTATAATTCCGTTAATATCGGAAATAGGGTAAAATGTTTCAAACTAAAGCTGTTTGCCATTAAGAATGGAATAGCTCTTGTTTGAAACATTTTTTTCTAACTCGCTTAACTTTGGAGTTAGATGGAGCCAAATTCCTATTTGGCTTATAATTCCGTTAATATCGGAAATAGGGTAAAATGTTTCAAACCAAAGCTGTTTGCCATTAAGAATGGAATAACTCTTGTTTGAAACATTTTTTTCTAACTCGCTTAACTTATGAGTTAGATGGGGCCAAATAGAAATACTCTATTTTGGGTTGATCAAGTGTGTGTTATAATTCCGTTAATATCGGAAATAGGGAAAAATGTTTCAAATAAAAGTTGTACGCAATTAAGAATGGAATAACTCTTATTTGAAACATTTTTTTCTAACTCGCTTAACTTTGGAGTTAGATGGAGCCAAATTTCTATTTGGCTTATAACTCCGTTAATATCGGAAATAGGGTAAAATGTTTCAAACCAAAGCTGTTTGCCATTAAGAATGGAATAACTCTTGTTTGAAACATTTTTTTCTAACTCGCTTAACGTATGAGTTAGATGGGGCCAAATAGAAATACTCTATTTTGTGTTAATCCAGTTTGTGAGTTATAATTCCGTTAATATCGGAAATAGGGAAAAATATTTCAAATAAAAGTTGTACGCCATTAAGAATGGAATAACTCTTATTTGAAACATTTTTTTCTAACTCGCTTAACTTATGAGTTAGATGGAGCCAAATAGAAATACTCTATTTTGTGTTAATCCAGTGTGTGAGTTATAATTCCGTTAATATCGGAAATAGGGAAGAATGTTTCAAATAAAAGCTGCACGCCATTAAGAATGGAATAACTCTTGTTTGAAACATTTTTTTCTAACTCGCTTAACTTATGAGTTAGATGGAGCCAAATAGAAATACTCTATTTTGTGTTAATCCAGTGTGTGAGTTATAATTCCGTTAATATCGGAAATAGGGAAAAATGTTTCAAATAAAAGTTGTACGCCATTAAGAATGGAATAACTCTTATTTGAAACATTTTTTTCTAACTCGCTTAACTTATGAGTTAGATGGAGCCAAATAGAAGTACTCTGTTTTGTGTTAATCCAGTGTGTGAGTTATAATTCCGTTAATATCGGAAATAGGGAAGAATGTTTCAAATAAAAGCTGTACGCCATTAAGAATGGAATAACTCTTGTTTAAAACATTTTTTTCTAACTCGCTTAACTTATGAGTTAGATGGAGCCAAATAGAAATACTCTATTTTGTGTTAATCCAGTGTGTGAGTTATAATTCCGTTAATATCGGAAATAGGGAAAAATGTTTCAAATAAAAGCTGTACGCCATTAAGAATGGAATAACTCTTGTTTGAAACATTTTTTTCTAACTCGCTTAACTTATGAGTTAGATGGGGCCAAATAGAAATACTCTATTTTGTGTTAATCCAGTTTGTGAGTTATAATTCCGTTAATATCGGAAATAGGGAAAAATATTTCAAATAAAAGTTGTACGCCATTAAGAATGGAATAACTCTTATTTGAAACATTTTTTTCTAACTCGCTTAACTTATGAGTTAGATGGAGCCAAATAGAAATACACTATTTTGTGTTAATCCAGTGTGTGAGTTATAATTCCGTTAATATCGGAAATAGGGAAGAATGTTTCAAATAAAAGCTGCACGCCATTAAGAATGGAATAACTCTTGTTTGAAACATTTTTTTCTAACTCGCTTAACTTATGAGTTAGATGGAGCCAAATAGAAATACTCTATTTTGTGTTAATCCAGTGTGTGAGTTATAATTCCGTTAATATCGGAAATAGGGAAAAATGTTTCAAATAAAAGCTGTAGGCCATTAAGAATGGAATAACTCTTGTTTGAAACATTTTTTTCTAACTCGCTTAACTTATGAGTTAGATGGGGCCAAATAGAAATACTCTATTTTGTGTTAATCCAGTTTGTGAGTTATAATTCCGTTAATATCGGAAATAGGGAAAAATATTTCAAATAAAAGTTGTACGCCATTAAGAATGGAATAACTCTTATTTGAAACATTTTTTTCTAACTCGCTTAACTTATGAGTTAGATGGAGCCAAATAGAAGTACTCTGTTTTGTGTTAATCCAGTGTGTGAGTTATAATTCCGTTAATATCGGAAATAGGGAAGAATGTTTCAAATAAAAGCTGTACGCCATTAAGAATGGAATAACTCTCGTTTAAAACATTTTTTTCTAACTCGCTTAACTTATGAGTTAGATGGAGCTAAATAGAAATACTCTATTTTGTGTTAATCCAGTGTGTGAGTTATAATTCCGTTAATATCGGAAATAGGGAAAAATGTTTCAAATAAAAGCTGTACGCCATTAAGAATGGAATAACTCTTGTTTGAAACATTTTTTTCTAACTCACTTAACTTATGAGTTAGATGGGGCCAAATAGAAATACTCTATTTTGTGTTAATCCAGTTTGTGAGTTATAATTCCGTTAATATCGGAAATAGGGAAAAATATTTCAAATAAAAGTTGTACGCCATTAAGAATGGAATAGCTCTTATTTGAAACATTTTTTTCTAACTCGCTTAACTTATGAGTTAGATGGAGCCAAATAGAAATACTCTATTTTGGGTTGATCAAGTGTGTGAGTTATAATTCCGTTAATATCGGAAATAGGGAAAAATGTTTCAAATAAAAGCTGTACGCCATTAAGAATGGAATAACTCTTGTTTGAAACATTTTTTTCTAACTCGCTTAACTTATGAGTTAGATGGAGCCAAATAGAAATACTCTATTTTGTGTTAATCCAATGTGTGAGTTATAATTCCGTTAATATCGGAAATAGGGAAAAATGTTTCAAATAAAAGCTGTACGCCATTAAGAATGAAATAACTCTTGTTTGAAACATTTTTTTCTAACTCGCTTTACTTATGAGTTAGATGGGGCCAAATAGAAATACTCTGTTTTGGGTTGATCAAGTGTGTGAGTTATAATTCCGTTAATATCGGAAATAGGGAAAAATTTTTCAAATAAAAGCTGTACGCCATTAAGAATGGAATAACTCTTGTTTGAAACATTTTTTTCTAACTCGCTTAACTTATGAGTTAGATGGTGCCAAATAGAAATACTCTATTTTGGGTTGATCAAGTGTGTGAGTTATAATTCCGTTAATATCGGAAATAGGGAAAAATGTTTCAAATAAAAGCTGTACGCCATTAAGAATGGAATAACTCTTATTTGAAACATTTTTTTCTAACTCGCTTAACTTTGGAGTTAGATGGAGCCAAATTCCTATTTGGTTTATAATTCCGTTAATATCGGAAATAGGGTAAAATGTTTCAAACCAAAGCTGTTTGTCATTAAGAATGGAATAACTCTTGTTTGACACAATTTTTTCCAACTCGCTTAACTTATGAGTTAGATGGGGCCAAATAGAAATACTGTATTTTGTGTTAATCCAGTTTGTGAGTTTTAATTCCGTTAATATCGGAAATAGGGAAAAATATTTCAAATAAAAGTTGTATGCCATTAAGAATGGAATAACTCTTATTTGAAACATTTTTTCCTAACTCGCTTAACTTTGGAGTTAGATGGAGCCAAATTACTATTTGGCTTACAATTCCGTTAATATCGCAAATAGGGTAAAATGTTTCAAACCAAAGTTGTTTGTTATTAAGAGTGGAATAACTCTGGTTTGAAACATTTTTTTCTAACTGGCTTAACTTTGGAGTTAGATGGTTTCAAATAGAAATACTCTATTTTGTGTTAATCCAGTGTGTGAGTTATAATTCCGTTAATATCGGAAATAGGGAAAAATGTTTCAAATAAAAGCTGTAGGCCATTAAGAATGGAATAACTCTTGTTTGAAACATTTTTTTCTAACTCGCTTAACTTATGAGTTAGATGGGGCCAAATAGAAATACTCTATTTTGTGTTAATCCAGTTTGTGAGTTATAATTCCGTTAATATCGGAAATAGGGAAAAATATTTCAAATAAAAGTTGTACGCCATTAAGAATGGAATAACTCTTATTTGAAACATTTTTTCCTAACTCGCTTAACTTTGGAGTTAGATGGAGCCAAATTACTATTTGGCTTACAATTCCGTTAATATCGCAAATAGGGTAAAATGTTTCAAACCAAAGTTGTTTGCCATTAAGAATGGAATAACTCTTGTTTGACACAATTTTTTCTAACTCGCTTAACTTATGAGTTAGATGGAGCCAAATAGAAATACTCTATTTTGTGTTAATCCAGTTTGTGAGTTATAATTCCGTTAATATCGGAAATAGGGAAAAATGTTTCAAATAAAAGCTGTACGCCATTAAGAATGGAATAACTCCTGTTTGAAACAATTTTTTCTAACTCGCTTAACTTATGAGTTAGATGGAGCCAAATAGAAATACTCTATTTTGTGTTAATCCAGTGTGTGAGTTATAATTCCGTTAATATCGGAAATATGGAAAAATGTTTCAAATAAAAGCTGTACGCCATTAAGAATGGAATAACTCTTATTTGAAACATCTTTTTCTAACTCGCTTAACTTTGGAGTTATATGGAGCCAAATTCCTATTTGGTTTATAATTCCGTTAATATCGGAAATAGGGTAAAATGTTTCAAACCAAAGCTGTTTGTCATTAAGAATGGAATAACTCTTGTTTGAAACATTTTTTCCTAACTCGCTTAACTTTGGAGTTAGATGGAGCCAAATTACTATTTGACTTACAATTCCGTTAATATCGCAAATAGGGTAAAATGTTTCAAACCAAAGTTGTTTGTTATTAAGAGTGGAAAAGCTCTGGTTTGAAACATTTTTTTCTAACTCGCTTAACTTATGAGTTAGATGGGGCCAAATAAAAATACTCTATTTTGGGTTGATCAAGTGTGTGTTATAATTCCGTTAATATCGGAAATAGATAAAAATGTTTCAAATAAAAGTTGTACGCAATTAAGAATGGAATAACTCTTATTTGAAACATTTTTTTCTAACTCGCTTAACTATGGAGTTAGATGGAGCCAAATTTCTATTTGGCTTATAATTCCGTTAATATCGGAAATAGGGCAAAATGTTTCAAACCAAAGCTGTTTGCCATTAAGAATGGAATAACTCTTGTTTGACACAATTTTTTCTAACTCGCTTAACTTATGAGTTAGATGGAGCCAAATAGAAATACTCTATTTTGTGTTAATCCAGTGTGTGAGTTATAATTCCGTTAATATCGGAAATATGGAAAAATGTTTCAAATAAAAGCTGTACGCCATTAAGAATGGAATAACTCTTATTTGAAACATCTTTTTCTAACTCGCTTAACTTTGGAGTTATATGGAGCCAAATTCCTATTTGGTTTATAATTCCGTTAATATCGGAAATAGGGTAAAATGTTTCAAACCAAAGCTGTTTGTCATTAAGAATGGAATAACTCTTGTTTGACACAATTTTTTCCAACTCGCTTAACTTATGAGTTAGATGGGGCCAAATAGAAATACTCTATTTTGTGTTAATCCAGTTTGTGAGTTTTAATTCCGTTAATATCGGAAATAGGGAAAAATATTTCAAATAAAAGTTGTACGCCATTAAGAATGGAATAACTCTTATTTGAAACATTTTTTCCTAACTCGCTTAACTTTGGAGTTAGATGGAGCCAAATTACTATTTGGCTTACAATTCCGTTAATATCGCAAATAGGGTAAAATGTTTCAAACCAAAGTTGTTTGTTATTAAGAGTGGAATAACTCTGGTTTGAAACATTTTTTTCTAACTGGCTTAACTTTGGAGTTAGCTGGTTTCAAATAGAAATACTCTATTTTGTGTTAATCCAGTGTGTGAGTTATAATTCCGTTAATATCGGAAATAGGGAAAAATGTTTCAAATAAAAGCTGTAGGCCATTAAGAATGGAATAACTCTTGTTTGAAACATTTTTTTCTAACTCGCTTAACTTATGAGTTAGATGGGGCCAAATAGAAATACTCTATTTTGGGTTGATCATGTGTGTGTTATAATTCCGTTAATATCGGAAATAGATAAAAATGTTTCAAATAAAAGTTGTACGCAATTAGGAATGGAAAACTCTTATTTGAAACATTTTTTCCTAACTCGCTTAACTTTGGAGTTAGATGGAGCCAAATTCCTATTTGGCTTATAATTCCGTTAATATCGGAAATAGGGTAAAATGTTTCAAACCAAAGCTGTTTGCCATTAAGAATGGAATAACTCTTGTTTGACACAATTTTTTCTAACTCGCTTAACTTATGAGTTAGATGGAGCCAAATGGAAATACTCTATTTTGTGTTAATCCAGTGTGTGAGTTATAATTCCGTTAATATCGGAAATATGGAAAGATGTTTCAAATAAAAGCTGTACGCCATTAAGAATGGAATAACTCTTATTTGAAACATTTTTTTCTAACTCGCTTAACTTTGGAGTTAGATGAAGCCAAATTCCTATTTGGCTTATAATTCCGTTAATATCGGAAATAGGGTAAAATCTTTCAAACCAAAGCTGGTTGTCATTAAGAATGAAATAACTCTTGTTTGAAACATTTTTTTCTAACTCGCTTAACTTCGGAGTTAGATGGAGCCAAATAGAAATACTCCGCTTTGGGTTGTTAAAGTTTTTGGCTTATAATTCCGTTAATATCGGAAATATGGAAAAATATTTCAAATAAAAGCTGTACGCCATTAAGAATGGAATAACTCTTGTTTGAAACATTTTTTTCTAACTCGCTTAACTTATGAGTTAGATGGGGCCAAATAGAAATACTCTATTTTGTGTTAATCCAGTTTGTGAGTTATAATTCCGTTAATATCGGAAATAGGGAAAAATATTTCAAATAAAAGTTGTACGCCATTAAGAATGGAATAACTCTTATTTGAAACATTTTTTTCTAACTCGCTTAACTTATGAGTTAGATGGAGCCAAATAGAAATACTCTATTTTGTGTTAATCCAGTGTGTGAGTTATAATTCCGTTAATATCGGAAATAGGGAAGAATGTTTCAAATAAAAGCTGTACGCCATTAAGAATGGAATAACTCTTGTTTGAAACATTTTTTTCTAACTCGCTTAACTTATGAGTTAGATGGAGCCAAATTTCTATTTGGCTTATAATTCCGTTAATATCGGAAATAGGGCAAAATGTTTCAAACCAAAGCTGTTTGCCATTAAGAATGGAATAACTCTTGTTTGACACAATTTTTTCTAACTCGCTTAACTTATGAGTTAGATGGAGCCAAATAGAAATACTCTATTTTGTGTTAATCCAGTTTGTGAGTTATAATTCCGTTAATATCGGAAATAGGGAAAAATGTTTCAAATAAAAGCTGTACGCCATTAAGAATGAAAGAACTCTTGTTTGAAACATTTTTTTCTAACTCGCTTAACTTATGAGTTAGATGGAGCCAAATAGAAATACTCTATTTTGTGTTAATCCAGTGTGTGAGTTATAATTCCGTTAATATCGGAAATAGGGTAGAATGTTTCAAATAAAAGCTGTACGCCATTAAGAATGGAATAACTCCTGTTTGAAACAATTTTTTCTAACTCGCTTAACTTTGGAGTTATATGGAGCCAAATTCCTATTTGGTTTATAATTCCGTTAATATCGGAAATAGGGTAAAATGTTTCAAACCAAAGCTGTTTGTCATTAAGAATGGAATAACTCTTGTTTGAAACATTTTTTCCTAACTCGCTTAACTTTGGAGTTAGATGGAGCCAAATTACTATTTGACTTACAATTCCGTTAATATCGCAAATAGGGTAAAATGTTTCAAACCAAAGTTGTTTGTTATTAAGAGTGGAAAAGCTCTGGTTTGAAACATTTTTTTCTAACTCGCTTAACTTATGAGTTAGATGGGGCCAAATAAAAATACTCTATTTTGGGTTGATCAAGTGTGTGTTATAATTCCGTTAATATCGGAAATAGATAAAAATGTTTCAAATAAAAGTTGTACGACATTAAGAATGGAATAACTCTTGTTTGAAACATCTTTTTCTAACTCGCTTAACTTATGAGTTAGATGGAGCCAAATAGAAATACTCTATTTTGTGTTAATCCAGTGTGTGAGTTATAATTCCGTTAATATCGGAAATAGGGAAAAATGTTTCAAATAAAAGCTGTACGACATTAAGAATGGAATAACTCTTGTTTGAAACATTTTTTTCTAACTCGCTTAACTTATGAGTTAGATGGGGCCAAATAGAAATACTCTATTTTGGGTTGATCAAGTGTGTGAGTTATAATTCCGTTAATATCGGAAATAGGGAAAAATGTTTCAAATAAAAGCTGTACGCCATTAAGAATGGAATAACTCTTATTTGAAACATTTTTTTCTAACTCGCTTAACTTTGGAGTTAGATGGAGCCAAATTCCTATTTGGTTTATAATTCCGTTAATATCGGAAATAGGGAAAAATGTTTCAAATAAAAGCTGTACGCCATTAAGAATGGAATAACTCTTGTTTGAAACATTTTTTTCTAACTCGCTTAACTTATGAGTTAGATGGAGCCAAATAGAAATACTCTATTTTGTGTTAATCCAGTGTGTGAGTTATAATTCCGTTAATATCGGAAATAGGGAAAAATGTTTCAAATAAAAGCTGTACGCCATTAAGAATGGAATAACTCTTGTTTGAAACATTTTTTTCTAACTCGCTTAACTTATGAGTTAGATGGTGCCAAATAGAAATACTCTATTTTGTGTTAATCCAGTGTGTGAGTTATAATTCCGTTAATATCGGAAATATGGAAAGATGTTTCAAATAAAAGCTGTACGCCATTAAGAATGGAATAACTCTTATTTGAAACATTTTTTTCTAACTCGCTTAACTTTGGAGTTAGATGAAGCCAAATTCCTATTTGGCTTATAATTCCGTTAATATCGGAAATAGGGTAAAATGTTTCAAACCAAAGCTGGTTGTCATTAAGAATGAAATAACTCTTGTTTGAAACATTTTTTTCTAACTCGCTTAACTTCGGAGTTAGATGGAGCCAAATAGAAATACTCCGCTTTGGGTTGTTCAAGTTTTTGGCTTATAATTCCGTTAATATCGGAAATATGGAAAAATATTTCAAATAAAAGCTGTACGCCATTAAGAATGGAATAACTCTTGTTTGAAACATTTTTTTCTAACTCGCTTAACTTATGAGTTAGATGGAGCCAAATTTCTATTTGGCTTATAATTCCGTTAATATCGGAAATAGGGCAAAATGTTTCAAACCAAAGCTGTTTGCCATTAAGAATGGAATAACTCTTGTTTGACACAATTTTTTCTAACTCGCTTAACTTATGAGTTAGATGGAGCCAAATAGAAATACTCTATTTTGTGTTAATCCAGTGTGTGAGTTATAATTCCGTTAATATCGGAAATAGGGAAGAATGTTTCAAATAAAAGCTGTACGCCATTAAGAATGGAATAACTCTTGTTTGAAACATCTTTTTCTAACTCGCTTAACTTATGAGTTAGATGGAGCCAAATAGAAATACTCTATTTTGTGTTAATCCAGTGTGTGAGTTATAATTCCGTTAATATCGGAAATAGGGAAAAATGTTTCAAATAAAAGCTGTACGACATTAAGAATGGAATAACTCTTGTTTGAAACATTTTTTTCTAACACGCTTAACTTATGAGTTAGATGGGGCCAAATAGAAATACTCTATTTTGGGTTGATCAAGTGTGTGAGTTATAATTCCGTTAATATCGGAAATAGGGAAAAATGTTTCAAATAAAAGTTGTACGCCATTAAGAATGGAATAACTCTTGTTTGAAATATTTTTTTCTAACTCGCTTAACTTATGAGTTAGATGGAGCCAAATAGAAATACTCTATTTTGTGTTAATCCAGTGTGTGAGTTATAATTCCGTTAATATCGGAAATAGGGAAAAATGTTTCAAATAAAAGCTGTACGCCATTAAGAATGGAATAACTCTTGTTTGAAACATTTTTTTCTAACTCGCTTAACTTATGAGTTAGATGGTGCCAAATAGAAATACTCTATTTTGGGTTGATCAAGTGTGTGAGTTATAATTCCGTTAATATCGGAAATAGGGAAAAATGTTTCAAATAAAAGCTGTACGCCATTAAGAATGGAATAACTCTTATTTGAAACATTTTTTTCTAACTCGCTTAACTTTGGAGTTAGATGGAGCCAAATTCCTATTTGGTTTATAATTCCGTTAATATCGGAAATAGGGTAAAATGTTTCAAATAAAAGTTGTACGCCATTAAGAATGGAATAACACTTGTTTGAAACATTTTTTTCTAACTCGATTAACTTTGAAGTTAGATGAAGCCAAATTTCTATTTGGCTTATAATTCCGTTAATATCGGAAATAGGGTAAAATGTTTCAAACCAAAGCTGTTTGTCATTAAGAATGGAATAACTCTTATTTGAAACATTTTTTTCTAACTCGCTTAACTTTGGAGTTAGATGGAGCCAAATTCCTATTTGGCTTATAATTCCGTTAATATCGGAAATAGGGAAAAATATTTCAAATAAAAGTTGTGCGCTATTAAGAATGGAATAACTCTTATTTGAAACATTTTTTTCTAACTCGCATAACTTATGAGTTAGATGGGGCCAAATAGAAATACTCTATTTTGGGTTGATCAAGTGTGTGTTATAATTCCGTTAATATCGGAAATAGATAAAAATGTTTCAAATAAAAGTTGTACGCAATTAGGAATGGAATAACTCTTATTTGAAACATTTTTTTCTAACTCGCTTAACTTTGGAGTTAGATGGAGCCAAATTCCTATTTGGTTTATAATTCCGTTAATATCGGAAATAGGGAAAAATGTTTCAAATAAAAGCTGTACGCCATTAAGAATGGAATAACTCTTGTTTGAAACATTTTTTTCTAACTCGCTTAACTTATGAGTTAGATGGAGCCAAATAGAAATACTCTATTTTGTGTTAATCCAGTGTGTGAGTTATAATTCCGTTAATATCGGAAATAGGGAAAAATGTTTCAAATAAAAGCTGTACGACATTAAGAATGGAATAACTCTTGTTTGAAACATTTTTTTCTAACTCGCTTAACTTATGAGTTAGATGGGGCCAAATAGAAATACTCTATTTTGGGTTGATCAAGTGTGTGAGTTATAATTCCGTTAATATCGGAAATAGGGAAAAATGTTTCAAATAAAAGCTGTACGCCATTAAGAATGGAATAACTCTTATTTGAAACATTTTTTTCTAACTCGCTTAACTTTGGAGTTAGATGGAGCCAAATTCCTATTTGGTTTATAATTCCGTTAATATCGGAAATAGGGAAAAATGTTTCAAATAAAAGCTGTACGCCATTAAGAATGGAATAACTCTTGTTTGAAACATTTTTTTCTAACTCGCTTAACTTATGAGTTAGATGGAGCCAAATAGAAATACTCTATTTTGTGTTAATCCAGTGTGTGAGTTATAATTCCGTTAATATCGGAAATAGGGAAAAATGTTTCAAATAAAAGCTGTACGCCATTAAGAATGGAATAACTCTTGTTTGAAACATTTTTTTCTAACTCGCTTAACTTATGAGTTAGATGGTGCCAAATAGAAATACTCTATTTTGTGTTAATCCAGTGTGTGAGTTATAATTCCGTTAATATCGGAAATATGGAAAGATGTTTCAAATAAAAGCTGTACGCCATTAAGAATGGAATAACTCTTATTTGAAACATTTTTTTCTAACTCGCTTAACTTTGGAGTTAGATGAAGCCAAATTCCTATTTGGCTTATAATTCCGTTAATATCGGAAATAGGGTAAAATGTTTCAAATAAAAGCTGTACGCCATTAAGAATGGAATAACTCTTGTTTGAAACATCTTTTTCTAACTCGCTTAACTTATGAGTTAGATGGAGCCAAATAGAAATACTCTATTTTGTGTTAATCCAGTGTGTGAGTTATAATTCCGTTAATATCGGAAATAGGGAAAAATGTTTCAAATAAAAGCTGTACGACATTAAGAATGGAATAACTCTTGTTTGAAACATTTTTTTCTAACACGCTTAACTTATGAGTTAGATGGGGCCAAATAGAAATACTCTATTTTGGGTTGATCAAGTGTGTGAGTTATAATTCCGTTAATATCGGAAATAGGGAAAAATGTTTCAAATAAAAGTTGTACGCCATTAAGAATGGAATAACTCTTGTTTGAAATATTTTATTCTAACTCGCTTAACTTATGAGTTAGATGGAGCCAAATAGAAATACTCTATTTTGTGATAATCCAGTGTGTGAGTTATAATTCCGTTAATATCGGAAATAGGGAAAAATGTTTCAAATAAAAGCTGTACGCCATTAAGAATGGAATAACTCTTGTTTGAAAAATTTTTTTCTAACTCGCTTAACTTATGAGTTAGATGGTGCCAAATAGAAATACTCTATTTTGGGTTGATCAAGTGTGTGAGTTATTATTCCGTTAATATCGGAAATAGGGAAAAATGTTTCAAATAAAAGCTGTACGCCATTAAGAATGGAATAACTCTTATTTGAAACATTTTTTTCTAACTCGCTTAACTTTGGAGTTAGATGGAGCCAAATTCCTATTTGGTTTATAATTCCGTTAATATCGGAAATAGGGTAAAATGTTTCAAATAAAAGTTGTACGCCATTAAGAATGGAATAACACTTGTTTGAAACATTTTTTTCTAACTCGATTAACTTTGAAGTTAGATGAAGCCAAATTCCTATTTGGCTTATAATTCCGTTAATATCGGAAATAGGGTAAAATGTTTCAAACCAAAGCTGTTTGTCATTAAGAATGGAATAACTCTTATTTGAAACATTTTTTTCTAACTCGCTTAACTTTGGAGTTAGATGGAGCCAAATTCCTATTTGGCTTATAATTCCGTTAATATCGGAAATAGGGAAAAATATTTCAAATAAAAGTTGTGCGCTATTAAGAATGGAATAACTCTTATTTGAAACATTTTTTTCTAACTCGCATAACTTATGAGTTAGATGGGGCCAAATAGAAATACTCTATTTTGGGTTGATCAAGTGTGTGTTATAATTCCGTTAATATCGGAAATAGGGAAAGATGTTTCAAATAAAAGTTGTACGCAATTAAGAATGGAATAACTCTTATTTGAAACATTTTTTTCTAACTCGCTTAACTTTGGAGTTAGATGGAGCCAAATTCCTATTTGGCTTATAATTCCGTTAATATCGGAAATAGGGTAAAATGTTTCAAACCAAAGCTGTTTGCCATTAGGAATGGAATAACTCTTGTTTGACACAATTTTTTCTAACTCGCTTAACTTATGAGTTAGATGGATCCAAATAGAAATACTCTATTTTGTGTTAATCCAGTGTGTGAGTTTTAATTCCGTTAACATCGGAAATATAGAAAAATGTTTCAAATAAAAGCTGTACGCCATTAAGAATGGAATAACTCTTATTTGAAACATTTTTTCTAACTCGCTTAACTCTGGAGTTATATGAAGCCAAATTCCTATTTGGTTTATAATTCCGTTAATATCGGAAATAGGGTAAAATGTTTCAAACCAAAGCTGTCTGTCATTAAGAATGGAATAACTCTTGTTTGACACAATTTTTTCCAACTCGCTTAACTTATGAGTTAGATGGGGCCAAATAGAAATACTCTATTTTGTGTTAATCCAGTTTGTGAGTTTTAATTCCGTTAATATCGGAAATAGGGAAAAATATTTCAAATAAAAGTTGTACGCCATTAAGAATGGAATAACTCTTATTTGAAACATTTTTTTCTAACTCGCTTAACTTATGAGTTAGATGGAGCCAAATAGAAATACTCTATTTTGTGTTAATCCAGTGTGTGAGTTATAATTCCGTTAATATCGGAAATATGGAAAAATGTTTCAAATAAAAGCTGTACGCCATTAAGAATGGAATAACTCTTATTTGAAACATCTTTTTCTAACTCGCTTAACTTTGGAGTTATATGGAGCCAAATTTCTATTTGGTTTATAATTCCGTTAATATCGGAAATAGGGTAAAATGTTTCAAACCAAAGCTGTTTGTCATTAAGAATGGAATAACTCTTGTTTGACACAATTTTTTCCAACTCGCTTAACTTATGAGTTAGATGGGGCCAAATAGAAATACTCTATTTTGTGTTAATCCAGTGTGTGAGTTTTAATTCCGTTAACATCGGAAATATAGAAAAATGTTTCAAATAAAAGCTGTACGCCATTAAGAATGGAATAACTCTTATTTGAAACATTTTTTCTAACTCGCTTAACTCTGGAGTTATATGAAGCCAAATTCCTATTTGGTTTATAATTCCGTTAATATCGGAAATAGGGTAAAATGTTTCAAACCAAAGCTGTCTGTCATTAAGAATGGAATAACTCTTGTTTGACACAATTTTTTCCAACTCGCTTAACTTATGAGTTAGATGGGGCCAAATAGAAATACTCTATTTTGTGTTAATCCAGTTTGTGAGTTTTAATTCCGTTAATATCGGAAATAGGGAAAAATATTTCAAATAAAAGTTGTACGCCATTAAGAATGGAATAACTCTTATTTGAAACATTTTTTTCTAACTCGCTTAACTTATGAGTTAGATGGAGCCAAATAGAAATACTCTATTTTGTGTTAATCCAGTGTGTGAGTTATAATTCCGTTAATATCGGAAATATGGAAAAATGTTTCAAATAAAAGCTGTACGCCATTAAGAATGGAATAACTCTTATTTGAAACATCTTTTTCTAACTCGCTTAACTTTGGAGTTATATGGAGCCAAATTTCTATTTGGTTTATAATTCCGTTAATATCGGAAATAGGGTAAAATGTTTCAAACCAAAGCTGTTTGTCATTAAGAATGGAATAACTCTTGTTTGACACAATTTTTTCCAACTCGCTTAACTTATGAGTTAGATGGGGCCAAATAGAAATACTCTATTTTGTGTTAATCCAGTTTGTGAGTTTTAATTCCGTTAATATCGGAAATAGGGAAAAATATTTCAAATAAAAGTTGTACGCCATTAAGAATGGAATAACTCTTATTTGAAACATTTTTTTCTAACTCGCTTAACTTTGTAGTTAGATTTAGCCAAATTCCTATTTGGCTTATAATTCCGTTAATATCGGAAATAGGGTAAAATGTTTCAAACCAAAGCTGTTTGCCATTAGGAATGGAATAAGTCTTGTTTGAAACATTTTTTTTGTAACTCGCTTAACTTATGAGTTAGATGGAGCCAAATAGAAATACTCTATGTTGGGTTGATCCAGTGTGTTTGTTAAAATTCCGTTAATATTGGAAATAGGGAAAAATGTTTCAAATAAAAGCTGTAGGCCATTAAGAATGGAATAACTCTTGTTTGAAACATTTTTTTCTAACTCGCTTAACTTATGAGTTAGATGGGGCCAAATAGAAATACTCTATTTTGGGTTGATCAAGTGTGTGTTATAATTCCGTTAATATCGGAAATAGATAAAAATGTTTCAAATAAAAGTTGTACGCAATTAGGAATGGAATAACTCTTATTTGAAACATTTTTTCCTAACTCGCTTAACTTTGGAGTTAGATGGAGCCAAATTCCTATCTGGCTTATAATTCCGTTAATATCGGAAATAGGGTAAAATGTTTCAAACCAAAGCTGTTTGCAATTAAGAATGGAATAACTCTTGTTTGACACAATTTTTTCTAACTCGCTTAACTTATGAGTTAGATGGAGCCAAATAGAAATACTCTATTTTGTGTTAATCCAGTGTGTGAGTTATAATTCCGTTAATATCGGAAATATGGAAAGATGTTTCAAATAAAAGCTGTACGCCATTAAGAATGGAATAACTCTTATTTGAAACATTTTTTTCTAACTCGCTTAACTTTGGAGTTAGATGAAGCCAAATTCCTATTTGGCTTATAATTCCGTTAATATCGGAAATAGGGTAAAATGTTTCAAACCAAAGCTGGTTGTCATTAAGAATGAAACAACTCTTGTTTGAAACATTTTTTTCTAACTCGCTTAACTTCGGAGTTAGATGGAGCCAAATAGAAATACTCCGCTTTGGGTTGTTCAAGTTTTTGGCTTATAATTCCGTTAATATCGGAAATATGGAAAAATATTTCAAATAAAAGCTGTACGCCATTAAGAATGGAATAACTCTTGTTTGAAACATTTTTTTCTAACTCGCTTAACTTATGAGTTAGATGGGGCCAAATAGAAATACTCTATTTTGTGTTAATCCAGTTTGTGAGTTATAATTCCGTTAATATCGGAAATAGGGAAAAATATTTCAAATAAAAGTTGTACGCCATTAAGAATGGAATAACTCCTATTTGAAACATTTTTTTCTAACTCGCTTAACTTATGAGTTAGATGGAGCCAAATAGAAATACTCTATTTTGTGTTAATCCAGTGTGTGAGTTATAATTCCGTTAATATCGGAAATAGGGAAAAATATTTCAAATAAAAGTTGTACGCCATTAAGAATGGAATAACTCTTATTTGAAACATTTTTTTCTAACTCGCTTAACTTATGAGTTAGATGGAGCCAAATAGAAATACTCTATTTTGTGTTAATCCAGTGTGTGAGTTATAATTCCGTTAATATCGGAAATATGGAAAAATGTTTCAAATAAAAGCTGTACGCCATTAAGAATGGAATAACTCTTATTTGAAACATCTTTTTCTAACTCGCTTAACTTTGGAGTTATATGGAGCCAAATTTCTATTTGGTTTATAATTCCGTTAATATCGGAAATAGGGTAAAACGTTTCAAACCAAAGCTGTTTGTCATTAAGAATGGAATAACTCTTGTTTGACACAATTTTTTCCAACTCGCTTAACTTATGAGTTAGATGGGGCCAAATAGAAATACTCTATTTTGTGTTAATCCAGTTTGTGAGTTTTAATTCCGTTAATATCGGAAATAGGGAAAAATATTTCAAATAAAAGTTGTACGCCATTAAGAATGGAATAACTCTTATTTGAAACATTTTTTTCTAACTCGCTTAACTTTGTAGTTAGATTTAGCCAAATTCCTATTTGGCTTATAATTCCGTTAATATCGGAAATAGGGTAAAATGTTTCAAACCAAAGCTGTTTGCCATTAGGAATGGAATAAGTCTTGTTTGAAACATTTTTTTTGTAACTCGCTTAACTTATGAGTTAGATGGAGCCAAATAGAAATACTCTATGTTGGGTTGATCCAGTGTGTTTGTTAAAATTCCGTTAATATTGGAAATAGGGAAAAATGTTTCAAATAAAAGCTGTAGGCCATTAAGAATGGAATAACTCTTGTTTGAAACATTTTTTTCTAACTCGCTTAACTTATGAGTTAGATGGGGCCAAATAGAAATACTCTATTTTGGGTTGATCAAGTGTGTGTTATAATTCCGTTAATATCGGAAATAGATAAAAATGTTTCAAATAAAAGTTGTACGCAATTAGGAATGGAATAACTCTTATTTGAAACATTTTTTCCTAACTCGCTTAACTTTGGAGTTAGATGGAGCCAAATTCCTATCTGGCTTATAATTCCGTTAATATCGGAAATAGGGTAAAATGTTTCAAACCAAAGCTGTTTGCAATTAAGAATGGAATAACTCTTGTTTGACACAATTTTTTCTAACTCGCTTAACTTATGAGTTAGATGGAGCCAAATAGAAATACTCTATTTTGTGTTAATCCAGTGTGTGAGTTATAATTCCGTTAATATCGGAAATATGGAAAGATGTTTCAAATAAAAGCTGTACGCCATTAAGAATGGAATAACTCTTATTTGAAACATTTTTTTCTAACTCGCTTAACTTTGGAGTTAGATGAAGCCAAATTCCTATTTGGCTTATAATTCCGTTAATATCGGAAATAGGGTAAAATGTTTCAAACCAAAGCTGGTTGTCATTAAGAATGAAACAACTCTTGTTTGAAACATTTTTTTCTAACTCGCTTAACTTTGGAGTTAGATGGAGCCAAATTCCTATTTGGCTTATAATTCCGTTAATATCGGAAATAGGGTAAAATGTTTCAAACCAAAGCTGTTTGCCATTAGGAATGGAATAACTCTTGTTTGACACAATTTTTTCTAACTCGCTTAACTTATGAGTTAGATGGATCCAAATAGAAATACTCTATTTTGTGTTAATCCAGTGTGTGAGTTTTAATTCCGTTAACATCGGAAATATAGAAAAATGTTTCAAATAAAAGCTGTACGCCATTAAGAATGGAATAACTCTTATTTGAAACATTTTTTCTAACTCGCTTAACTCTGGAGTTATATGAAGCCAAATTCCTATTTGGTTTATAATTCCGTTAATATCGGAAATAGGGTAAAATGTTTCAAACCAAAGCTGTCTGTCATTAAGAATGGAATAACTCTTGTTTGACACAATTTTTTCCAACTCGCTTAACTTATGAGTTAGATGGGGCCAAATAGAAATACTCTATTTTGTGTTAATCCAGTTTGTGAGTTTTAATTCCGTTAATATCGGAAATAGGGAAAAATATTTCAAATAAAAGTTGTACGCCATTAAGAATGGAATAACTCTTATTTGAAACATTTTTTTCTAACTCGCTTAACTTATGAGTTAGATGGAGCCAAATAGAAATACTCTATTTTGTGTTAATCCAGTGTGTGAGTTATAATTCCGTTAATATCGGAAATATGGAAAAATGTTTCAAATAAAAGCTGTACGCCATTAAGAATGGAATAACTCTTATTTGAAACATCTTTTTCTAACTCGCTTAACTTTGGAGTTATATGGAGCCAAATTTCTATTTGGTTTATAATTCCGTTAATATCGGAAATAGGGTAAAATGTTTCAAACCAAAGCTGTTTGTCATTAAGAATGGAATAACTCTTGTTTGACACAATTTTTTCCAACTCGCTTAACTTATGAGTTAGATGGGGCCAAATAGAAATACTCTATTTTGTGTTAATCCAGTTTGTGAGTTTTAATTCCGTTAATATCGGAAATAGGGAAAAATATTTCAAATAAAAGTTGTACGCCATTAAGAATGGAATAACTCTTATTTGAAACATTTTTTTCTAACTCGCTTAACTTTGTAGTTAGATTTAGCCAAATTCCTATTTGGCTTATAATTCCGTTAATATCGGAAATAGGGTAAAATGTTTCAAACCAAAGCTGTTTGCCATTAGGAATGGAATAAGTCTTGTTTGAAACATTTTTTTTGTAACTCGCTTAACTTATGAGTTAGATGGAGCCAAATAGAAATACTCTATGTTGGGTTGATCCAGTGTGTTTGTTAAAATTCCGTTAATATTGGAAATAGGGAAAAATGTTTCAAATAAAAGCTGTAGGCCATTAAGAATGGAATAACTCTTGTTTGAAACATTTTTTTCTAACTCGCTTAACTTATGAGTTAGATGGGGCCAAATAGAAATACTCTATTTTGGGTTGATCAAGTGTGTGTTATAATTCCGTTAATATCGGAAATAGATAAAAATGTTTCAAATAAAAGTTGTACGCAATTAGGAATGGAATAACTCTTATTTGAAACATTTTTTCCTAACTCGCTTAACTTTGGAGTTAGATGGAGCCAAATTCCTATCTGGCTTATAATTCCGTTAATATCGGAAATAGGGTAAAATGTTTCAAACCAAAGCTGTTTGCAATTAAGAATGGAATAACTCTTGTTTGACACAATTTTTTCTAACTCGCTTAACTTATGAGTTAGATGGAGCCAAATAGAAATACTCTATTTTGTGTTAATCCAGTGTGTGAGTTATAATTCCGTTAATATCGGAAATATGGAAAGATGTTTCAAATAAAAGCTGTACGCCATTAAGAATGGAATAACTCTTATTTGAAACATTTTTTTCTAACTGGCCTAACTTTGGAGTTAGATGAAGCCAAATTCCTATTTGGCTTATAATTCCGTTAATATCGGAAATAGGGTAAAATGTTTCAAACCAAAGCTGGTTGTCATTAAGAATGAAACAACTCTTGTTTGAAACATTTTTTTCTAACTCGCTTAACTTCGGAGTTAGATGGAGCCAAATAGAAATACTCCGCTTTGGGTTGTTCAAGTTTTTGGCTTATAATTCCGTTAATATCGGAAATATGGAAAAATATTTCAAATAAAAGCTGTACGCCATTAAGAATGGAATAACTCTTGTTTGAAACATTTTTTTCTAACTCGCTTAACTTATGAGTTAGATGGGGCCAAATAGAAATACTCTATTTTGTGTTAATCCAGTTTGTGAGTTATAATTCCGTTAATATCGGAAATAGGGAAAAATATTTCAAATAAAAGTTGTACGCCATTAAGAATGGAATAACTCTTATTTGAAACATTTTTTTCTAACTCGCTTAACTTATGAGTTAGATGGAGCCAAATAGAAATACTCTATTTTGTGTTAATCCAGTGTGTGAGTTATAATTCCGTTAATATCGGAAATAGGGAAGAATGTTTCAAATAAAAGCTGTACGCCATTAAGAATGGAATAACTCTTGTTTGAAACATTTTTTTCTAACTCGCTTAACTATGGAGTTAGATGAAGCCAAATTCCTATTTGGCTTATAATTCCGTTAATATCGGAAATAGGGTAAAATGTTTCAAACCAAAGCTGGTTGTCATTAAGAATGAAATAACTCTTGTTTGAAACATTTTTTTCTAACTCGCTTAACTTCGGAGTTAGATGGAGCCAAATAGAAATACTCCGCTTTGGGTTGTTCAAGTTTTTGGCTTATAATTCCGTTAATATCGGAAATATGGAAAAATATTTCAAATAAAAGCTGTACGCCATTAAGAATGGAATAACTCTTGTTTGAAACATTTTTTTCTAACTCGCTTAACTTATGAGTTAGATGGGGCCAAATAGAAATACTCTATTTTGTGTTAATCCAGTTTGTGAGTTATAATTCCGTTAATATCGGAAATAGGGAAAAATATTTCAAATAAAAGTTGTACGCCATTAAGAATGGAATAACTCTTATTTGAAACATTTTTTTCTAACTCGCTTAACTTATGAGTTAGATGGAGCCAAATTACTATTTGGCTTATAATTCCGTTAAAATCGGAAATAGTGTAAAATCTTTCAAGCAAAAGTTGTTTGTCATTAAGAATGGAATAACTCCTGTTTGAAACAATTTTTTCTAACTCGCTTAACTTATGAGTTAGATGGAGCCAAATAGAAATACTCTATTTTGTGTTAATCCAGTGTGTGAGTTATAATTCCGTTAATATCGGAAATATGGAAAAATGTTTCAAATAAAAGCTGTACGCCATTAAGAATGGAATAACTCTTATTTGAAACATCTTTTTCTAACTCGCTTAACTTTGGAGTTATATGGAGCCAAATTCCTATTTGGTTTATAATTCCGTTAATATCGGAAATAGGGTAAAATGTTTCAAACCAAAGCTGTTTGTCATTAAGAATGGAATAACTCTTGTTTGACACAATTTTTTCCAACTCGCTTAACTTATGAGTTAGATGGGGCCAAATAGAAATACTCTATTTTGTGTTAATCCAGTTTGTGAGTTTTAATTCCGTTAATATCGGAAATAGGGAAAAATATTTCAAATAAAAGTTGTACGCCATTAAGAATGGAATAACTCTTATTTGAAACATTTTTTCCTAACTCGCTTAACTTTGGAGTTAGATGGAGCCAAATTACTATTTGGCTTACAATTCCGTTAATATCGCAAATAGGGTAAAATGTTTCAAACCAAAGTTGTTTGTTATTAAGAGTGGAATAACTCTGGTTTGAAACATTTTTTTCTAACTGGCTTAACTTTGGAGTTAGATGGTTTCAAATAGAAATACTCTATTTTGTGTTAATCCAGTGTGTGAGTTATAATTCCGTTAATATCGGAAATAGGGAAAAATGTTTCAAATAAAAGCTGTAGGCCATTAAGAATGGAATAACTCTTGTTTGAAACATTTTTTTCTAACTCGCTTAACTTATGAGTTAGATGGGGCCAAATAGAAATACTCTATTTTGGGTTGATCAAGTGTGTGTTATAATTCCGTTAATATCGGAAATAGATAAAAATGTTTCAAATAAAAGTTGTACGCAATTAGGAATGGAATAACTCTTATTTGAAACATTTTTTTCTAACTCGCTTAACTTTGGAGTTAGATGGAGCCAAATTCCTATTTGGCTTATAATTCCGTTAATATCGGAAATAGGGTAAAATGTTTCAAACCAAAGCTGTTTGCCATTAAGAATGGAATAACTCTTGTTTGACACAATTTTTTCTAACTCGCTTAACTTATGAGTTAGATGGAGCCAAATAGAAATACTCTATTTTGTGTTAATCCAGTTTGTGAGTTATAATTCCGTTAATATCGGAAATAGGGAAAAATGTTTCAAATAAAAGCTGTACGCCATTAAGAATGAAATAACTCTTGTTTGAAACATTTTTTTCTAACTCGCTTAACTTATGAGTTAGATGGAGCCAAATAGAAATACTCTATTTTGTGTTAATCCAGTGTGTGAGTTATAATTCCGTTAATATCGGAAATAGGGAAGAATGTTTCAAATAAAAGCTGTACGCCATTAAGAATGGAATAACTCTTGTTTGAAACATCTTTTTCTAACTCGCTTAACTTATGAGTTAGATGGAGCCAAATAGAAATACTCTATTCTGTGTTAATCCAGTGTGTGAGTTATAATTCCGTTAATATCGGAAATAGGGAAAAATGTTTCAAATAAAAGCTGTACGCCATTAAGAATGGAATAACTCTTGTTTGAAACATTTTTTTCTAACTCGCTTAACTTATGAGTTAGATGGGCCAAATAGAAATACTCTATTTTGGGTTGATCAAGTGTGTGAGTTATAATTCCGTTAATATCGGAAATAGGGTAAAATGTTTCAAACCAAAGCTGTTTGTCATTAAGAATGGAATAACTCTTGTTTGACACAATTTTTTCCAACTCGCTTAACTTATGAGTTAGATGGGGCCAAATAGAAATACTCTATTTTGTGTTAATCCAGTTTGTGAGTTTTAATTCCGTTAATATCGGAAATAGGGAAAAATATTTCAAATAAAAGTTGTACGCCATTAAGAATGGAATAACTCTTATTTGAAACATTTTTTCCTAACTCGCTTAACTTTGGAGTTAGATGGAGCCAAATTACTATTTGGCTTACAATTCCGTTAATATCGCAAATAGGGTAAAATGTTTCAAACCAAAGTTGTTTGTTATTAAGAGTGGAATAACTCTGGTTTGAAACATTTTTTTCTAACTGGCTTAACTTTGGAGTTAGATGGTTTCAAATAGAAATACTCTATTTTGTGTTAATCCAGTGTGTGAGTTATAATTCCGTTAATATCGGAAATAGGGAAAAATGTTTCAAATAAAAGCTGTAGGCCATTAAGAATGGAATAACTCTTGTTTGAAACATTTTTTTCTAACTCGCTTAACTTATGAGTTAGATGGGGCCAAATAGAAATACTCTATTTTGGGTTGATCAAGTGTGTGTTATAATTCCGTTAATATCGGAAATAGATAAAAATGTTTCAAATAAAAGTTGTACGCAATTAGGAATGGAATAACTCTTATTTGAAACATTTTTTTCTAACTCGCTTAACTTTGGAGTTAGATGGAGCCAAATTCCTATTTGGCTTATAATTCCGTTAATATCGGAAATAGGGTAAAATGTTTCAAACCAAAGCTGTTTGCCATTAAGAATGGAATAACTCTTGTTTGACACAATTTTTTCTAACTCGCTTAACTTATGAGTTAGATGGAGCCAAATAGAAATACTCTATTTTGTGTTAATCCAGTTTGTGAGTTATAATTCCGTTAATATCGGAAATAGGGAAAAATGTTTCAAATAAAAGCTGTACGCCATTAAGAATGAAATAACTCTTGTTTGAAACATTTTTTTCTAACTCGCTTAACTTATGAGTTAGATGGAGCCAAATAGAAATACTCTATTTTGTGTTAATCCAGTGTGTGAGTTATAATTCCGTTAATATCGGAAATAGGGAAGAATGTTTCAAATAAAAGCTGTACGCCATTAAGAATGGAATAACTCTTGTTTGAAACATCTTTTTCTAACTCGCTTAACTTATGAGTTAGATGGAGCCAAATAGAAATACTCTATTCTGTGTTAATCCAGTGTGTGAGTTATAATTCCGTTAATATCGGAAATAGGGAAAAATGTTTCAAATAAAAGCTGTACGCCATTAAGAATGGAATAACTCTTGTTTGAAACATTTTTTTCTAACTCGCTTAACTTATGAGTTAGATGGGCCAAATAGAAATACTCTATTTTGGGTTGATCAAGTGTGTGAGTTATAATTCCGTTAATATCGGAAATAGGGTAAAATGTTTCAAACCAAAGCTGTTTGTCATTAAGAATGGAATAACTCTTGTTTGACACAATTTTTTCCAACTCGCTTAACTTATGAGTTAGATGGGGCCAAATAGAAATACTCTATTTTGTGTTAATCCAGTTTGTGAGTTTTAATACCGTTAATATCGGAAATAGGGAAAAATATTTCAAATAAAAGTTGTACGACATTAAGAATGGAATAACTCTTATTTGAAACATTTTTTCCTAACTCGCTTAACTTTGGAGTTAGATGGAGCCAAATTACTATTTGGCTTACAATTCCGTTAATATCGCAAATAGGGTAAAATGTTTCAAACCAAAGTTGTTTGTTATTAAGAGTGGAATAACTCTGGTTTGAAACATTTTTTTCTAACTGGCTTAACTTCGGAGTTAGATGGTTTCAAATAGAAATACTCTATTTTGTGTTAATCCAGTGTGTGAGTTATAATTCCGTTAATATCGGAAATAGGAAAAAATGTTTCAAATAAAAGCTGTAGGCCATTAAGAATGGAATAACTCTTGTTTGAAACATTTTTTTCTAACTCGCTTAACTTATGAGTTAGATGGAGCCAAATAGAAATACTCTATTTTGTGTTAATCCAGTGTGTGAGTTATAATTCCGTTAATATCGGAAATAGGGAAGAATGTTTCAAATAAAAGCTGTACGTCATTAAGAATGGAATAACTCTTGTTTGAAACATCTTTTTCTAACTCGCTTAACTTATGAGTTAGATGGAGCCAAATAGAAATACTCTATTCTGTGTTAATCCAGTGTGTGAGTTATAATTCCGTTAATATCGGAAATAGGGAAAAATGTTTCAAATAAAAGCTGTACGCCATTAAGAATGGAATAACTCTTGTTTGAAACATTTTTTTCTAACTCGCTTAACTTATGAGTTAGATGGGCCAAATAGAAATACTCTATTTTGGGTTGATCAAGTGTGTGAGTTATAATTCCGTTAATATCGGAAATAGGGAAAAATGTTTCAAATAAAAGTTGTACGCCATTAAGAATGGAATAACTCTTGTTTGAAACATTTTTTTCTAACTCGCTTAACTTATGAGTTAGATGGAGCCAAATAGAAATACTCTATTTTGTGTTAATCCAGTGTGTGAGTTATAATTCCGTTAATATCGGAAATAGGGAAAAATGTTTCAAATAAAAGCTGTACGCCATTAAGAATGGAATAACTCTTGTTTGAAACATTTTTTTCTAACTCGCTTAACTTTGGAGTTAGATGGAGCCAAATTCCTATTTGGCTTATAATTCCGTTAATATCGGAAATAGGGTAAAATGTTTCAAACCAAAGCTGTTTGCCATTAAGAATGGAATAACTCTTGTTTGACACAATTTTTTCTAACTCGCTTAACTTATGAGTTAGATGGAGCCAAATAGAAATACTCTATTTTGTGTTAATCCAGTTTGTGAGTTATAATTCCGTTAATATCGGAAATAGGGAAAAATGTTTCAAATAAAAGCTGTACGCCATTAAGAATGAAATAACTCTTGTTTGAAACATTTTTTTCTAACTCGCTTAACTTATGAGTTAGATGGAGCCAAATAGAAATACTCTATTTTGTGTTAATCCAGTGTGTGAGTTATAATTCCGTTAATATCGGAAATAGGGAAGAATGTTTCAAATAAAAGCTGTACGCCATTAAGAATGGAATAACTCTTGTTTGAAACATCTTTTTCTAACTCGCTTAACTTATGAGTTAGATGGAGCCAAATAGAAATACTCTATTCTGTGTTAATCCAGTGTGTGAGTTATAATTCCGTTAATATCGGAAATAGGGAAAAATGTTTCAAATAAAAGCTGTACGCCATTAAGAATGGAATAACTCTTGTTTGAAACATTTTTTTCTAACTCGCTTAACTTATGAGTTAGATGGGCCAAATAGAAATACTCTATTTTGGGTTGATCAAGTGTGTGAGTTATAATTCCGTTAATATCGGAAATAGGGTAAAATGTTTCAAACCAAAGCTGTTTGTCATTAAGAATGGAATAACTCTTGTTTGACACAATTTTTTCCAACTCGCTTAACTTATGAGTTAGATGGGGCCAAATAGAAATACTCTATTTTGTGTTAATCCAGTTTGTGAGTTTTAATACCGTTAATATCGGAAATAGGGAAAAATATTTCAAATAAAAGTTGTACGACATTAAGAATGGAATAACTCTTATTTGAAACATTTTTTCCTAACTCGCTTAACTTTGGAGTTAGATGGAGCCAAATTACTATTTGGCTTACAATTCCGTTAATATCGCAAATAGGGTAAAATGTTTCAAACCAAAGTTGTTTGTTATTAAGAGTGGAATAACTCTGGTTTGAAACATTTTTTTCTAACTGGCTTAACTTTGGAGTTAGATGGTTTCAAATAGAAATACTCTATTTTGTGTTAATCCAGTGTGTGAGTTATAATTCCGTTAATATCGGAAATAGGGAAAAATGTTTCAAATAAAAGCTGTAGGCTATTAAGAATGGAATAACTCTTGTTTGAAACATTTTTTTCTAACTCGCTTAACTTATGAGTTAGATGGAGCCAAATAGAAATACTCTATTTTGTGTTAATCCAGTGTGTGAGTTATAATTCCGTTAATATCGGAAATAGGGAAGAATGTTTCAAATAAAAGCTGTACGCCATTAAGAATGGAATAACTCTTGTTTGAAACATCTTTTTCTAACTCGCTTAACTTATGAGTTAGATGGAGCCAAATAGAAATACTCTATTCTGTGTTAATCCAGTGTGTGAGTTATAATTCCGTTAATATCGGAAATAGGGAAAAATGTTTCAAATAAAAGCTGTAGGCCATTAAGAATGGAATAACTCTTGTTTGAAACATTTTTTTCTAACTCGCTTAACTTATGAGTTAGATGGAGCCAAATAGAAATACTCTATTTTGTGTTAATCCAGTGTGTGAGTTATAATTCCGTTAATATCGGAAATAGGGAAGAATGTTTCAAATAAAAGCTGTACGTCATTAAGAATGGAATAACTCTTGTTTGAAACATCTTTTTCTAACTCGCTTAACTTATGAGTTAGATGGAGCCAAATAGAAATACTCTATTCTGTGTTAATCCAGTGTGTGAGTTATAATTCCGTTAATATCGGAAATAGGGAAAAATGTTTCAAATAAAAGCTGTACGCCATTAAGAATGGAATAACTCTTGTTTGAAACATTTTTTTCTAACTCGCTTAACTTATGAGTTAGATGGGCCAAATAGAAATACTCTATTTTGGGTTGATCAAGTGTGTGAGTTATAATTCCGTTAATATCGGAAATAGGGAAAAATGTTTCAAATAAAAGTTGTACGCCATTAAGAATGGAATAACTCTTGTTTGAAACATTTTTTTCTAACTCGCTTAACTTATGAGTTAGATGGTGCCAAATAGAAATACTCTATTTTGGGTTGATCAAGTGTGTGAGTTATAATTCCGTTAATATCGGAAATAGGGAAAAATGTTTCAAATAAAAGCTGTACGCCATTAAGAATGGAATAACTCTTGTTTGAAACATTTTTTTCTAACTCGCTTAACTTATGAGTTAGATGGGCCAAATAGAAATACTCTATTTTGGGTTGATCAAGTGTGTGAGTTATAATTCCGTTAATATCGGAAATAGGGTAAAATGTTTCAAACCAAAGCTGTTTGTCATTAAGAATGGAATAACTCTTGTTTGACACAATTTTTTCCAACTCGCTTAACTTATGAGTTAGATGGGGCCAAATAGAAATACTCTATTTTGTGTTAATCCAGTTTGTGAGTTTTAATACCGTTAATATCGGAAATAGGGAAAAATATTTCAAATAAAAGTTGTACGACATTAAGAATGGAATAACTCTTATTTGAAACATTTTTTCCTAACTCGCTTAACTTTGGAGTTAGATGGAGCCAAATTACTATTTGGCTTACAATTCCGTTAATATCGCAAATAGGGTAAAATGTTTCAAACCAAAGTTGTTTGTTATTAAGAGTGGAATAACTCTGGTTTGAAACATTTTTTTCTAACTGGCTTAACTTTGGAGTTAGATTGTTTCAAATAGAAATACTCTATTTTGTGTTAATCCAGTGTGTGAGTTATAATTCCGTTAATATCGGAAATAGGGAAAAATGTTTCAAATAAAAGCTGTAGGCCATTAAGAATGGAATAACTCTTGTTTGAAACATTTTTTTCTAACTCGCTTAACTTATGAGTTAGATGGAGCCAAATAGAAATACTCTATTTTGTGTTAATCCAGTGTGTGAGTTATAATTCCGTTAATATCGGAAATAGGGAAGAATGTTTCAAATAAAAGCTGTACGCCATTAAGAATGGAATAACTCTTGTTTGAAACATCTTTTTCTAACTCGCTTAACTTATGAGTTAGATGGAGCCAAATAGAAATACTCTATTCTGTGTTAATCCAGTGTGTGAGTTATAATTCCGTTAATATCGGAAATAGGGAAAAATGTTTCAAATAAAAGCTGTACGCCATTAAGAATGGAATAACTCTTGTTTGAAACATTTTTTTCTAACTCGCTTAACTTTGGAGTTAGATGGAGCCAAATTCCTATTTGGCTTATAATTCCGTTAATATCGGAAATAGGGTAAAATGTTTCAAACCAAAGCTGTTTGCCATTAAGAATGGAATAACTCTTGTTTGACACAATTTTTTCTAACTCGCTTAACTTATGAGTTAGATGGAGCCAAATAGAAATACTCTGTTTTGTGTTAATCCAGTTTGTGAGTTATAATTCCGTTAATATCGGAAATAGGGAAAAATGTTTCAAATAAAAGCTGTACGCCATTAAGAATGAAATAACTCTTGTTTGAAACATTTTTTTCTAACTCGCTTAACTTATGAGTTAGATGGAGCCAAATAGAAATACTCTATTTTGTGTTAATCCAGTGTGTGAGTTATAATTCCGTTAATATCGGAAATAGGGAAGAATGTTTCAAATAAAAGCTGTACGCCATTAAGAATGAAATAACTCTTGTTTGAAACATTTTTTTCTAACTCGCTTAACTTATGAGTTAGATGGAGCCAAATAGAAATACTCTATTTTGTGTTAATCCAGTGTGTGAGTTATAATTCCGTTAATATCGGAAATAGGGAAGAATGTTTCAAATAAAAGCTGTACGCCATTAAGAATGGAATAACTCTTATTTGAAACATTTTTTCCTAACTCGCTTAACTTTGGAGTTAGATGGAGCCAAATTACTATTTGGCTTACAATTCCGTTAATATCGCAAATAGGGTAAAATGTTTCAAACCAAAGTTGTTTGTTATTAAGAGTGGAATAACTCTGGTTTGAAACATTTTTTTCTAACTGGCTTAACTTCGGAGTTAGATGGTTTCAAATAGAAATACTCTATTTTGTGTTAATCCAGTGTGTGAGTTATAATTCCGTTAATATCGGAAATAGGGAAAAATGTTTCAAATAAAAGCTGTAGGCCATTAAGAATGGAATAACTCTTGTTTGAAACATTTTTTTCTAACTCGCTTAACTTATGAGTTAGATGGAGCCAAATAGAAATACTCTATTTTGTGTTAATCCAGTGTGTGAGTTATAATTCCGTTAATATCGGAAATAGGGAAGAATGTTTCAAATAAAAGCTGTACGTCATTAAGAATGGAATAACTCTTGTTTGAAACATCTTTTTCTAACTCGCTTAACTTATGAGTTAGATGGAGCCAAATAGAAATACTCTATTCTGTGTTAATCCAGTGTGTGAGTTATAATTCCGTTAATATCGGAAATAGGGAAAAATGTTTCAAATAAAAGCTGTACGCCATTAAGAATGGAATAACTCTTGTTTGAAACATTTTTTTCTAACTCGCTTAACTTATGAGTTAGATGGGCCAAATAGAAATACTCTATTTTGGGTTGATCAAGTGTGTGAGTTATAATTCCGTTAATATCGGAAATAGGGAAAAATGTTTCAAATAAAAGTTGTACGCCATTAAGAATGGAATAACTCTTGTTTGAAACATTTTTTTCTAACTCGCTTAACTTATGAGTTAGATGGAGCCAAATAGAAATACTCTATTTTGTGTTAATCCAGTGTGTGAGTTATAATTCCGTTAATATCGGAAATAGGGAAAAATGTTTCAAATAAAAGCTGTACGCCATTAAGAATGGAATAACTCTTGTTTGAAACATTTTTTTCTAACTCGCTTAACTTTGGAGTTAGATGGAGCCAAATTCCTATTTGGCTTATAATTCCGTTAATATCGGAAATAGGGTAAAATGTTTCAAACCAAAGCTGTTTGCCATTAAGAATGGAATAACTCTTGTTTGACACAATTTTTTCTAACTCGCTTAACTTATGAGTTAGATGGAGCCAAATAGAAATACTCTATTTTGTGTTAATCCAGTTTGTGAGTTATAATTCCGTTAATATCGGAAATAGGGAAAAATGTTTCAAATAAAAGCTGTACGCCATTAAGAATGAAATAACTCCTGTTTGAAACATTTTTTTCTAACTCGCTTAACTTATGAGTTAGATGGAGCCAAATAGAAATACTCTATTTTGTGTTAATCCAGTGTGTGAGTTATAATTCCGTTAATATCGGAAATAGGGAAGAATGTTTCAAATAAAAGCTGTACGCCATTAAGAATGGAATAACTCTTGTTTGAAACATCTTTTTCTAACTCGCTTAACTTATGAGTTAGATGGAGCCAAATAGAAATACTCTATTCTGTGTTAATCCAGTGTGTGAGTTATAATTCCGTTAATATCGGAAATAGGGAAAAATGTTTCAAATAAAAGCTGTACGCCATTAAGAATGGAATAACTCTTGTTTGAAACATTTTTTTCTAACTCGCTTAACTTATGAGTTAGATGGGCCAAATAGAAATACTCTATTTTGGGTTGATCAAGTGTGTGAGTTATAATTCCGTTAATATCGGAAATAGGGTAAAATGTTTCAAACCAAAGCTGTTTGTCATTAAGAATGGAATAACTCTTGTTTGACACAATTTTTTCCAACTCGCTTAACTTATGAGTTAGATGGGGCCAAATAGAAATACTCTATTTTGTGTTAATCCAGTTTGTGAGTTTTAATACCGTTAATATCGGAAATAGGGAAAAATATTTCAAATAAAAGTTGTACGACATTAAGAATGGAATAACTCTTATTTGAAACATTTTTTCCTAACTCGCTTAACTTTGGAGTTAGATGGAGCCAAATTACTATTTGGCTTACAATTCCGTTAATATCGCAAATAGGGTAAAATGTTTCAAACCAAAGTTGTTTGTTATTAAGAGTGGAATAACTCTGGTTTGAAACATTTTTTTCTAACTGGCTTAACTTTGGAGTTAGATGGTTTCAAATAGAAATACTCTATTTTGTGTTAATCCAGTGTGTGAGTTATAATTCCGTTAATATCGGAAATAGGGAAAAATGTTTCAAATAAAAGCTGTAGGCCATTAAGAATGGAATAACTCTTGTTTGAAACATTTTTTTCTAACTCGCTTAACTTATGAGTTAGATGGAGCCAAATAGAAATACTCTATTTTGTGTTAATCCAGTGTGTGAGTTATAATTCCGTTAATATCGGAAATAGGGAAGAATGTTTCAAATAAAAGCTGTACGCCATTAAGAATGGAATAACTCTTGTTTGAAACATCTTTTTCTAACTCGCTTAACTTATGAGTTAGATGGAGCCAAATAGAAATACTCTATTCTGTGTTAATCCAGTGTGTGAGTTATAATTCCGTTAATATCGGAAATAGGGAAAAATGTTTCAAATAAAAGCTGTACGCCATTAAGAATGGAATAACTCTTGTTTGAAACATTTTTTTCTAACTCGCTTAACTTTGGAGTTAGATGGAGCCAAATTCCTATTTGGCTTATAATTCCGTTAATATCGGAAATAGGGTAAAATGTTTCAAACCAAAGCTGTTTGCCATTAAGAATGGAATAACTCTTGTTTGACACAATTTTTTCTAACTCGCTTAACTTATGAGTTAGATGGAGCCAAATAGAAATACTCTATTTTGTGTTAATCCAGTTTGTGAGTTATAATTCCGTTAATATCGGAAATAGGGAAAAATGTTTCAAATAAAAGCTGTACGCCATTAAGAATGAAATAACTCTTGTTTGAAACATTTTTTTCTAACTCGCTTAACTTATGAGTTAGATGGAGCCAAATAGAAATACTCTATTTTGTGTTAATCCAGTGTGTGAGTTATAATTCCGTTAATATCGGAAATAGGGAAGAATGTTTCAAATAAAAGCTGTACGCCATTAAGAATGGAATAACTCTTGTTTGAAACATCTTTTTCTAACTCGCTTAACTTATGAGTTAGATGGAGCCAAATAGAAATACTCTATTCTGTGTTAATCCAGTGTGTGAGTTATAATTCCGTTAATATCGGAAATAGGGAAAAATGTTTCAAATAAAAGCTGTACGCCATTAAGAATGGAATAACTCTTGTTTGAAACATTTTTTTCTAACTCGCTTAACTTATGAGTTAGATGGGCCAAATAGAAATACTCTATTTTGGGTTGATCAAGTGTGTGAGTTATAATTCCGTTAATATCGGAAATAGGGTAAAATGTTTCAAACCAAAGCTGTTTGTCATTAAGAATGGAATAACTCTTGTTTGACACAATTTTTTCCAACTCGCTTAACTTATGAGTTAGATGGGGCCAAATAGAAATACTCTATTTTGTGTTAATCCAGTTTGTGAGTTTTAATACCGTTAATATCGGAAATAGGGAAAAATATTTCAAATAAAAGTTGTACGACATTAAGAATGGAATAACTCTTATTTGAAACATTTTTTCCTAACTCGCTTAACTTTGGAGTTAGATGGAGCCAAATTACTATTTGGCTTACAATTCCGTTAATATCGCAAATAGGGTAAAATGTTTCAAACCAAAGTTGTTTGTTATTAAGAGTGGAATAACTCTGGTTTGAAACATTTTTTTCTAACTGGCTTAACTTTGGAGTTAGATGGTTTCAAATAGAAATACTCTATTTTGTGTTAATCCAGTGTGTGAGTTATAATTCCGTTAATATCGGAAATAGGGAAAAATGTTTCAAATAAAAGCTGTAGGCCATTAAGAATGGAATAACTCTTGTTTGAAACATTTTTTTCTAACTCGCTTAACTTATGAGTTAGATGGAGCCAAATAGAAATACTCTATTTTGTGTTAATCCAGTGTGTGAGTTATAATTCCGTTAATATCGGAAATAGGGAAGAATGTTTCAAATAAAAGCTGTACGCCATTAAGAATGGAATAACTCTTGTTTGAAACATCTTTTTCTAACTCGCTTAACTTATGAGTTAGATGGAGCCAAATAGAAATACTCTATTCTGTGTTAATCCAGTGTGTGAGTTATAATTCCGTTAATATCGGAAATAGGGAAAAATGTTTCAAATAAAAGCTGTACGCCATTAAGAATGGAATAACTCTTGTTTGAAACATTTTTTTCTAACTCGCTTAACTTATGAGTTAGATGGGCCAAATAGAAATACTCTATTTTGGGTTGATCAAGTGTGTGAGTTATAATTCCGTTAATATCGGAAATAGGGAAAAATGTTTCAAATAAAAGTTGTACGCCATTAAGAATGGAATAACTCTTGTTTGAAACATTTTTTTCTAACTCGCTTAACTTATGAGTTAGATGGAGCCAAATAGAAATACTCTATTTTGTGTTAATCCAGTGTGTGAGTTATAATTCCGTTAATATCGGAAATAGGGAAAAATGTTTCAAATAAAAGCTGTACGCCATTAAGAATGGAATAACTCTTGTTTGAAACATTTTTTTCTAACTCGCTTAACTTATGAGTTAGATGGTGCCAAATAGAAATACTCTATTTTGGGTTGATCAAGTGTGTGAGTTATAATTCCGTTAATATCGGAAATAGGGAAAAATGTTTCAAATAAAAGCTGTACGCCATTAAGAATGGAATAACTCTTATTTGAAACATTTTTTTCTAACTCGCTTAACTTTGGAGTTAGATGGAGCCAAATTCCTATTTGGTTTATAATTCCGTTAATATCGGAAATAGGGTAAAATGTTTCAAATAAAAGTTGTACGCCATTAAGAATGGAATAACACTTGTTTGAAACATTTTTTTCTAACTCGATTAACTTTGAAGTTAGATGAAGCCAAATTCCTATTTGGCTTATAATTCCGTTAATATCGGAAATAGGGTAAAATGTTTCAAACCAAAGCTGTTTGTCATTAAGAATGGAATAACTCTTATTTGAAACATTTTTTTCTAACTCGCTTAACTTTGGAGTTAGATGGAGCCAAATTCCTATTTGGCTTATAATTCCGTTAATATCGGAAATAGGGAAAAATATTTCAAATAAAAGTTGTACGCCATTAAGAATGGAATAACTCTTATTTGAAACATTTTTTCCTAACTCGCTTAACTTTGGAGTTAGATGGAGCCAAATTACTATTTGGCTTACAATTCCGTTAATATCGCAAATAGGGTAAAATGTTTCAAACCAAAGTTGTTTGTTATTAAGAGTGGAATAACTCTGGTTTGAAACATTTTTTTCTAACTGGCTTAACTTTGGAGTTAGATGGTTTCAAATAGAAATACTCTATTTTGTGTTAATCCAGTGTGTGAGTTATAATTCCGTTAATATCGGAAATAGGGAAAAATGTTTCAAATAAAAGCTGTAGGCCATTAAGAATGGAATAACTCTTGTTTGAAACATTTTTTTCTAACTCGCTTAACTTATGAGTTAGATGGGGCCAAATAGAAATACTCTATTTTGGGTTGATCAAGTGTGTGTTATAATTCCGTTAATATCGGAAATAGATAAAAATGTTTCAAATAAAAGTTGTACGCAATTAGGAATGGAATAACTCTTATTTGAAACATTTTTTTCTAACTCGCTTAACTTTGGAGTTAGATGGAGCCAAATTCCTATTTGGCTTATAATTCCGTTAATATCGGAAATAGGGTAAAATGTTTCAAACCAAAGCTGTTTGCCATTAAGAATGGAATAACTCTTGTTTGACACAATTTTTTCTAACTCGCTTAACTTATGAGTTAGATGGAGCCAAATAGAAATACTCTATTTTGTGTTAATCCAGTTTGTGAGTTATAATTCCGTTAATATCGGAAATAGGGAAAAATGTTTCAAATAAAAGCTGTACGCCATTAAGAATGAAATAACTCTTGTTTGAAACATTTTTTTCTAACTCGCTTAACTTATGAGTTAGATGGAGCCAAATAGAAATACTCTATTTTGTGTTAATCCAGTGTGTGAGTTATAATTCCGTTAATATCGGAAATAGGGAAGAATGTTTCAAATAAAAGCTGTACGCCATTAAGAATGGAATAACTCTTGTTTGAAACATCTTTTTCTAACTCGCTTAACTTATGAGTTAGATGGAGCCAAATAGAAATACTCTATTCTGTGTTAATCCAGTGTGTGAGTTATAATTCCGTTAATATCGGAAATAGGGAAAAATGTTTCAAATAAAAGCTGTACGCCATTAAGAATGGAATAACTCTTGTTTGAAACATTTTTTTCTAACTCGCTTAACTTATGAGTTAGATGGGCCAAATAGAAATACTCTATTTTGGGTTGATCAAGTGTGTGAGTTATAATTCCGTTAATATCGGAAATAGGGTAAAATGTTTCAAACCAAAGCTGTTTGTCATTAAGAATGGAATAACTCTTGTTTGACACAATTTTTTCCAACTCGCTTAACTTATGAGTTAGATGGGGCCAAATAGAAATACTCTATTTTGTGTTAATCCAGTTTGTGAGTTTTAATACCGTTAATATCGGAAATAGGGAAAAATATTTCAAATAAAAGTTGTACGACATTAAGAATGGAATAACTCTTATTTGAAACATTTTTTCCTAACTCGCTTAACTTTGGAGTTAGATGGAGCCAAATTACTATTTGGCTTACAATTCCGTTAATATCGCAAATAGGGTAAAATGTTTCAAACCAAAGTTGTTTGTTATTAAGAGTGGAATAACTCTGGTTTGAAACATTTTTTTCTAACTGGCTTAACTTTGGAGTTAGATGGTTTCAAATAGAAATACTCTATTTTGTGTTAATCCAGTGCGTGAGTTATAATTCCGTTAATATCGGAAATAGGGAAAAATGTTTCAAATAAAAGCTGTAGGCCATTAAGAATGGAATAACTCTTGTTTGAAACATTTTTTTCTAACTCGCTTAACTTATGAGTTAGATGGAGCCAAATAGAAATACTCTATTTTGTGTTAATCCAGTGTGTGAGTTATAATTCCGTTAATATCGGAAATAGGGAAGAATGTTTCAAATAAAAGCTGTACGCCATTAAGAATGGAATAACTCTTGTTTGAAACATCTTTTTCTAACTCGCTTAACTTATGAGTTAGATGGAGCCAAATAGAAATACTCTATTCTGTGTTAATCCAGTGTGTGAGTTATAATTCCGTTAATATCGGAAATAGGGAAAAATGTTTCAAATAAAAGCTGTACGCCATTAAGAATGGAATAACTCTTGTTTGAAACATTTTTTTCTAACTCGCTTAACTTATGAGTTAGATGGGCCAAATAGAAATACTCTATTTTGGGTTGATCAAGTGTGTGAGTTATAATTCCGTTAATATCGGAAATAGGGAAAAATGTTTCAAATAAAAGTTGTACGCCATTAAGAATGGAATAACTCTTGTTTGAAACATTTTTTTCTAACTCGCTTAACTTATGAGTTAGATGGAGCCAAATAGAAATACTCTATTTTGTGTTAATCCAGTGTGTGAGTTATAATTCCGTTAATATCGGAAATAGGGAAAAATGTTTCAAATAAAAGCTGTACGCCATTAAGAATGGAATAACTCTTGTTTGAAACATTTTTTTCTAACTCGCTTAACTTTGGAGTTAGATGGAGCCAAATTCCTATTTGGCTTATAATTCCGTTAATATCGGAAATAGGGTAAAATGTTTCAAACCAAAGCTGTTTGCCATTAAGAATGGAATAACTCTTGTTTGACACAATTTTTTCTAACTCGCTTAACTTATGAGTTAGATGGAGCCAAATAGAAATACTCTATTTTGTGTTAATCCAGTTTGTGAGTTATAATTCCGTTAATATCGGAAATAGGGAAAAATGTTTCAAATAAAAGCTGTACGCCATTAAGAATGAAATAACTCTTGTTTGAAACATTTTTTTCTAACTCGCTTAACTTATGAGTTAGATGGAGCCAAATAGAAATACTCTATTTTGTGTTAATCCAGTGTGTGAGTTATAATTCCGTTAATATCGGAAATAGGGAAGAATGTTTCAAATAAAAGCTGTACGCCATTAAGAATGGAATAACTCTTGTTTGAAACATCTTTTTCTAACTCGCTTAACTTATGAGTTAGATGGAGCCAAATAGAAATACTCTATTCTGTGTTAATCCAGTGTGTGAGTTATAATTCCGTTAATATCGGAAATAGGGAAAAATGTTTCAAATAAAAGCTGTACGCCATTAAGAATGGAATAACTCTTGTTTGAAACATTTTTTTCTAACTCGCTTAACTTATGAGTTAGATGGGCCAAATAGAAATACTCTATTTTGGGTTGATCAAGTGTGTGAGTTATAATTCCGTTAATATCGGAAATAGGGTAAAATGTTTCAAACCAAAGCTGTTTGTCATTAAGAATGGAATAACTCTTGTTTGACACAATTTTTTCCAACTCGCTTAACTTATGAGTTAGATGGGGCCAAATAGAAATACTCTATTTTGTGTTAATCCAGTTTGTGAGTTTTAATACCGTTAATATCGGAAATAGGGAAAAATATTTCAAATAAAAGTTGTACGACATTAAGAATGGAATAACTCTTATTTGAAACATTTTTTCCTAACTCGCTTAACTTTGGAGTTAGATGGAGCCAAATTACTATTTGGCTTACAATTCCGTTAATATCGCAAATAGGGTAAAATGTTTCAAACCAAAGTTGTTTGTTATTAAGAGTGGAATAACTCTGGTTTGAAACATTTTTTTCTAACTGGCTTAACTTTGGAGTTAGATGGTTTCAAATAGAAATACTCTATTTTGTGTTAATCCAGTGTGTGAGTTATAATTCCGTTAATATCGGAAATAGGGAAAAATGTTTCAAATAAAAGCTGTAGGCCATTAAGAATGGAATAACTCTTGTTTGAAACATTTTTTTCTAACTCGCTTAACTTATGAGTTAGATGGAGCCAAATAGAAATACTCTATTTTGTGTTAATCCAGTGTGTGAGTTATAATTCCGTTAATATCGGAAATAGGGAAGAATGTTTCAAATAAAAGCTGTACGCCATTAAGAATGGAATAACTCTTGTTTGAAACATCTTTTTCTAACTCGCTTAACTTATGAGTTAGATGGAGCCAAATAGAAATACTCTATTCTGTGTTAATCCAGTGTGTGAGTTATAATTCCGTTAATATCGGAAATAGGGAAAAATGTTTCAAATAAAAGCTGTACGCCATTAAGAATGGAATAACTCTTGTTTGAAACATTTTTTTCTAACTCGCTTAACTTATGAGTTAGATGGGCCAAATAGAAATACTCTATTTTGGGTTGATCAAGTGTGTGAGTTATAATTCCGTTAATATCGGAAATAGGGAAAAATGTTTCAAATAAAAGTTGTACGCCATTAAGAATGGAATAACTCTTGTTTGAAACATTTTTTTCTAACTCGCTTAACTTATGAGTTAGATGGAGCCAAATAGAAATACTCTATTTTGTGTTAATCCAGTGTGTGAGTTATAATTCCGTTAATATCGGAAATAGGGAAAAATGTTTCAAATAAAAGCTGTACGCCATTAAGAATGGAATAACTCTTGTTTGAAACATTTTTTTCTAACTCGCTTAACTTATGAGTTAGATGGTGCCAAATAGAAATACTCTATTTTGGGTTGATCAAGTGTGTGAGTTATAATTCCGTTAATATCGGAAATAGGGAAAAATGTTTCAAATAAAAGCTGTACGCCATTAAGAATGGAATAACTCTTATTTGAAACATTTTTTTCTAACTCGCTTAACTTTGGAGTTAGATGGAGCCAAATTCCTATTTGGTTTATAATTCCGTTAATATCGGAAATAGGGTAAAATGTTTCAAATAAAAGTTGTACGCCATTAAGAATGGAATAACACTTGTTTGAAACATTTTTTTCTAACTCGATTAACTTTGAAGTTAGATGAAGCCAAATTCCTATTTGGCTTATAATTCCGTTAATATCGGAAATAGGGTAAAATGTTTCAAACCAAAGCTGTTTGTCATTAAGAATGGAATAACTCTTATTTGAAACATTTTTTTCTAACTCGCTTAACTTTGGAGTTAGATGGAGCCAAATTCCTATTTGGCTTATAATTCCGTTAATATCGGAAATAGGGAAAAATATTTCAAATAAAAGTTGTGCGCTATTAAGAATGGAATAACTCTTATTTGAAACATTTTTTTCTAACTCGCATAACTTATGAGTTAGATGGGGCCAAATAGAAATACTCTATTTTGGGTTGATCAAGTGTGTGTTATAATTCCGTTAATATCGGAAATAGATAAAAATGTTTCAAATAAAAGTTGTACGCAATTAGGAATGGAATAGCTCTTATTTGAAACATTTTTTTCTAACTCGCTTAACTTTGGAGTTAGATGGAGCCAAATTCCTATTTGGCTTATAATTCCGTTAATATCGGAAATAGGGTAAAATGTTTCAAACCAAAGCTGTTTGCCATTAAGAATGGAATAACTCTTGTTTGACACAATTTTTTCTAACTCGCTTAACTTATGAGTTAGATGGAGCCAAATAGAAATACTCTATTTTGTGTTAATCCAGTGTGTGAGTTATAATTCCGTTAATATCGGAAATATGGAAAGATGTTTCAAATAAAAGCTGTACGCCATTAAGAATGGAATAACTCTTATTTGAAACATTTTTTTCTAACTCGCTTAACTTTGGAGTTAGATGAAGCCAAATTCCTATTTGGCTTATAATTCCGTTAATATCGGAAATAGGGTAAAATGTTTCAAACCAAAGCTGGTTGTCATTAAGAAGGAAATAACTCTTGGTTGAAACATTTTTTTCTAACTCGCTTAACTTCGGAGTTAGATGGAGCCAAATAGAAATACTCCGCTTTGGGTTGTTCAAGTTTTTGGCTTATAATTCCGTTAATATCGGAAATATGGAAAAATATTTCAAATAAAAGCTGTACGCCATTAAGAATGGAATAACTCTTATTTGAAACATTTTTTTCTAACTCGCTTAACTTTGGAGTTAGATGGAGCCAAATTCCTATTTGGCTTATAATTCCGTTAATATCGGAAATAGGGTAAAATGTTTCAAACCAAAGCTGTTTGCCATTAAGAATGGAATAACTCTTGTTTGACACAATTTTTTCTAACTCGCTTAACTTATGAGTTAGATGGATCCAAATAGAAATACTCTATTTTGTGTTAATCCAGTGTGTGAGTTCTAATTCCGTTAATATCGGAAATATAGAAAAATGTTTCAAATAAAAGCTGTACGCCATTAAGAATGGAATAACTCTTATTTGAAACATTTTTTTCTAACTTGCTTAACTTTGGAGTTATATGAAGCCAAATTCCTATTTGGTTTATAACTCCGTTAATATCGGAAATAGGGTAAAATGTTTCAAACCAAAGCTGTCTGTCATTAAGAATGGAATAACTCTTGTTTGACACAATTTTTTCCAACTCGCTTAACTTATGAGTTAGATGGGGCCAAATAGAAATACTCTATTTTGTGTTAATCCAGTGTGTGAGTTATAATTCCGTTAATATCGGAAATAGGGAAAAATGTTTCAAATAAAAGCTGTACGCCATTAAGAATGGAATAACTCTTGTTTGAAACATTTTTTTCTAACTCGCTTAACTTATGAGTTAGATGGTGCCAAATAGAAATACTCTATTTTGGGTTGATCAAGTGTGTGAGTTATAATTCCGTTAATATCGGAAATAGGGAAAAATGTTTCAAATAAAAGCTGTACGCCATTAAGAATGGAATAACTCTTATTTGAAACATTTTTTTCTAACTCGCTTAACTTTGGAGTTAGATGGAGCCAAATTCCTATTTGGTTTATAATTCCGTTAATATCGGAAATAGGGTAAAATGTTTCAAATAAAAGTTGTACGCCATTAAGAATGGAATAACACTTGTTTGAAACATTTTTTTCTAACTCGATTAACTTTGAAGTTAGATGAAGCCAAATTCCTATTTGGCTTATAATTCCGTTAATATCGGAAATAGGGTAAAATGTTTCAAACCAAAGCTGTTTGTCATTAAGAATGGAATAACTCTTATTTGAAACATTTTTTTCTAACTCGCTTAACTTTGGAGTTAGATGGAGCCAAATTCCCATTTGGCTTATAATTCCGTTAATATCGGAAATAGGGAAAAATATTTCAAATAAAAGTTGTGCGCTATTAAGAATGGAATAACTCTTATTTGAAACATTTTTTTCTAACTCGCATAACTTATGAGTTAGATGGGGCCAAATAGAAATACTCTATTTTGGGTTGATCAAGTGTGTGTTATAATTCCGTTAGTATCGGAAATAGATAAAAATGTTTCAAATAAAAGTTGTACGCAATTAGGAATGGAATAACTCTTATTTGAAACATTTTTTTCTAACTCGCTTAACTTTGGAGTTAGATGGAGCCAAATTCCTATTTGGCTTATAATTCCGTTAATATCGGAAATAGGGTAAAATGTTTCAAACCAAAGCTGTTTGCCATTAAGAATGGAATAACTCTTGTTTGACACAATTTTTTCTAACTCGCTTAACTTATGAGTTAGATGGAGCCAAATAGAAATACTCTATTTTGTGTTAATCCAGTGTGTGAGTTATAATTCCGTTAATATCGGAAATATGGAAAGATGTTTCAAATAAAAGCTGTACGCCATTAAGAATGGAATAACTCTTATTTGAAACATTTTTTTCTAACTCGCTTAACTTTGGAGTTAGATGAAGCCAAATTCCTATTTGGCTTATAATTCCGTTAATATCGGAAATAGGGTAAAATGTTTCAAACCAAAGCTGGTTGTCATTAAGAATGAAATAACTCTTGGTTGAAACATTTTTTTCTAACTCGCTTAACTTCGGAGTTAGATGGAGCCAAATAGAAATACTCCGCTTTGGGTTGTTCAAGTTTTTGGCTTATAATTCCGTTAATATCGGAAATATGGAAAAATATTTCAAATAAAAGCTGTACGCCATTAAGAATGGAATAACTCTTATTTGAAACATTTTTTTCTAACTCGCTTAACTTTGGAGTTAGATGGAGCCAAATTCCTATTTGGCTTATAATTCCGTTAATATCGGAAATAGGGTAAAATGTTTCAAACCAAAGCTGTGTGCCATTAAGAATGGAATAACTCTTGTTTGACACAATTTTTTCTAACTCGCTTAACTTATGAGTTAGATGGATCCAAATAGAAATACTCTATTTTGTGTTAATCTAGTTTGTGAGTTTTAATTCCGTTAATATCGGAAAGAGGGAAAAATGTTTCAAATAAAAGCTGTACGCCATTAAGAATGGAATAACTCTTATTTGAAACATTTTTTTCTAACTCGCTTAACTTTGTAGTTAGATTTAGCCAAATTCCTATTTGGCTTATAATTCCGTTAATATCGGAAATAGGGTAAAATGTTTCAAACCAAAGCTGTTTGCCATTAGGAATGGAATAAGTCTTGTTTGAAACATTTTTTTTGTAACTCGCTTAACTTATGAGTTAGATGGAGCCAAATAGAAATACTCTATGTTGGGTTGATCCAGTGTGTTTGTTAAAATTCCGTTAATATTGGAAATAGGTAAAAATGTTTCAAATAAAAGTTGTACGCCATTAAGAATGGAATAACTCTTGTTTGAAACATTTTTTTCTAACTCGCTTAACTTTGGAGTTAGATGGAGCCAAATTCCTATTTGGCTTATAATTCCGTTAATATCGGAAATAGGGTAAAATGTTTCAAACCAAAGCTGTTTGCCATTAAGAATGGAATAACTCTTGTTTGAAACATTTTTTTCTAACTCGCTTAACTTATGAGTTAGATGGAGCCAAATAGAAATACTCTATTTTGTGTTAATCCAGTGTGTGAGTTATAATTCCGTTAATATCGGAAATATGGAAAGATGTTTCAAATAAAAGCTGTACGCCATTAAGAATGGAATAACTCTTATTTGAAACATTTTTTGCTAACTCGCTTAACTTTGGAGTTAGATGGAGCCAAATTACTATTTGGCTTACAATTCCGTTAATATCGCAAATATGGTAAAATGTTTCAAACCAAAGTTGTTTGTTATTAAGAGTGGAATAACTCTGGTTTGAAACATTATTTTCTAACTGGCTTAACTTTGGAGTTAGCTGGTTTCAAATAGAAATACTCTATTTTGTGTTAATCCAGTGTGTGAGTTATAATTCCGTTAATATCGGAAATAGGGAAAAATGTTTCAAATAAAAGCTGTAGGCCATTAAGAATGGAATAACTCTTGTTTGAAACATTTTTTTCTAACTCGCTTAACTTATGAGTTAGATGGGGCCAAATAGAAATACTCTGTTTTGGGTTGATCAAGTGTGTGTTATAATTCCGTTAATATCGGAAATAGATAAAAATGTTTCAAATAAAAGTTGTACGCCATTAAGAATGGAATAACACTTGTTTGAAACATTTTTTTCTAACTCGATTAACTTTGAAGTTAGATGAAGCCAAATTCCTATTTGGCTTATAATTCCGTTAATATCGGAAATAGGGTAAAGTGTTTCAAACCAAAGCTGTTTGTCATTAAGAATGGAATAACTCTTATTTGAAACATTTTTTTCTAACTCACTTAACTTTGGAGTTAGATGGAGCCAAATTCCCATTTGGCTTATAATTCCGTTAATATCGGAAATAGGGAAAAATATTTCAAATAAAAGTTGTGCGCTATTAAGAATGGAATAACTCTTATTTGAAACATTTTTTTCTAACTCGCATAACTTATGAGTTAGATGGGGCCAAATAGAAATACTCTATTTTGGGTTGATCAAGTGTGTGTTATAATTCCGTTAATATCGGAAATAGATAAAAATGTTTCAAATAAAAGTTGTACGCAGTTAGGAATGGAATAACTCTTATTTGAAACATTTTTTTCTAACTCGCTTAACTTTGGAGTTAGATGGAGCCAAATTCCTATTTGGCTTATAATTCCGTTAATATCGGAAATAGGGTAAAATGTTTCAAACCAAAGCTGTTTGCCATTAAGAATGGAATAACTCTTGTTTGACACAATTTTTTCTAACTCGCTTAACTTATGAGTTAGATGGAGCCAAATAGAAATACTCTATTTTGTGTTAATCCAGTGTGTGAGTTATAATTCCGTTAATATCGGAAATATGGAAAGATGTTTCAAATAAAAGCTGTACGCCATTAAGAATGGAATAACTCTTATTTGAAACATTCTTTTCTAACTCGCTTAACTTTGGAGTTAGATGAAGCCAAATTCCTATTTGGCTTATAATTCCGTTAATATCGGAAATAGGGTAAAATGTTTCAAACCAAAGCTGGTTGTCATTAAGAATGAAATAACTCTTGGTTGAAACATTTTTTTCTAACTCGCTTAACTTCGGAGTTAGATGGAGCCAAATAGAAATACTCCGCTTTGGGTTGTTCAAGTTTTTGGCTTATAATTCCGTTAATATCGGAAATATGGAAAAATATTTCAAATAAAAGCTGTACGCCATTAAGAATGGAATAACTCTTATTTGAAACATTTTTTTCTAACTCGCTTAACTTTGGAGTTAGATGGAGCCAAATTCCTATTTGGCTTATAATTCCGTTAATATCGGAAATAGGGTAAAATGTTTCAAACCAAAGCTGTGTGCCATTAAGAATGGAATAACTCTTGTTTGACACAATTTTTTCTAACTCGCTTAACTTATGAGTTAGATGGATCCAAATAGAAATACTCTATTTTGTGTTAATCTAGTTTGTGAGTTTTAATTCCGTTAATATCGGAAAGAGGGAAAAATGTTTCAAATAAAAGCTGTACTCCATTAAGAATGGAATAACTCTTATTTGAAACATTTTTTTCTAACTCGCTTAACTTTGTAGTTAGATTTAGCCAAATTCCTATTTGGCTTATAATTCCGTTAATATCGGAAATAGGGTAAAATGTTTCAAACCAAAGCTGTTTGCCATTAGGAATGGAATAAGTCTTGTTTGAAACATTTTTTTTGTAACTCGCTTAACTTATGAGTTAGATGGAGCCAAATAGAAATACTCTATGTTGGGTTGATCCAGTGTGTTTGTTAAAATTCCGTTAATATTGGAAATAGGTAAAAATGTTTCAAATAAAAGTTGTACGCCATTAAGAATGGAATAACTCTTGTTTGACACAATTTTTTCTAACTCGCTTAACTTATGAGTTAGATGGATCCAAATAGAAATACTCTATTTTGTGTTAATCCAGTGTGTGAGTTTTAATTCCGTTAATATCGGAAATATAGAAAAATGTTTCAAATAAAAGCTGTACGCCATTAAGAATGGAATAACTCTTATTTGAAACATTTTTTTCTAACTCGCTTAACTTTGGAGTTATATGAAGCCAAATTCCTATTTGGTTTATAATTCCGTTAATATCGGAAATAGGGTAAAATGTTTCAAACCAAAGCTGTCTGTCATTAAGAATGGAATAACTCTTGTTTGACACAATTTTTTCCAACTCGCTTAACTTATGAGTTAGATGGGGCCAAATAGAAATACTCTATTTTGTGTTAATCCAGTGTGTGAGTTATAATTCCGTTAATATCGGAAATAGGGAAAAATGTTTCAATTAAAAGCTGTACGCCATTAAGAATGGAATAACTCTTGTTTGAAACATTTTTTTCTAACTCGCTTAACTTATGAGTTAGATGGTGCCAAATAGAAATACTCTATTTTGGGTTGATCAAGTGTGTGAGTTATAATTCCGTTAATATCGGAAATAGGGAAAAATGTTTCAAATAAAAGCTGTACGCCATTAAGAATGGAATAACTCTTATTTGAAACATTTTTTCTAACTCGCTTAACTTTGGAGTTAGATGGAGCCAAATTCCTATTTGGCTTATAATTCCGTTAATATCGGAAATAGGGAAAAATATTTCAAATAAAAGTTGTGCGCTATTAAGAATGGAATAACTCTTATTTGAAACATTTTTTTCTAACTCGCATAACTTATGAGTTAGATGGGGCCAAATAGAAATACTCTATTTTGGGTTGATCAAGTGTGTGTTATAATTCCGTTAATATCGGAAATAGATAAAAATGTTTCAAATAAAAGTTGTACGCAATTAGGAATGGAATAACTCTTATTTGAAACATTTTTTTCTAACTCGCTTAACTTTGGAGTTAGATGGAGCCAAATTCCTATTTGGCTTATAATTCCATTAATATCGGAAATAGGGTAAAATGTTTCAAACCAAAGCTGTTTGCCATTAAGAATGGAATAACTCTTGTTTGATACAATTTTTTCTAACTCGCTTAACTTATGAGTTAGATGGAGCCAAATAGAAATACTCTATTTTGTGTTAATCCAGTGTGTGAGTTATAATTCCGTTAATATCGGAAATATGGAAAGATGTTTCAAATAAAAGCTGTACGCCATTAAGAATGGAATAACTCTTATTTGAAACATTTTTTTCTAACTCGCTTAACTTTGGAGTTAGATGAAGCCAAATTCCTATTTGGCTTATAATTCCGTTAATATCGGAAATAGGGTAAAATGTTTCAAACCAAAGCTGTTTGCCATTAAGAATGGAATAACTCTTGTTTGACACAATTTTTTCTAACTCGCTTAACTTATGAGTTAGATGGATCCAAATAGAAATACTCTGTTTTGTGTTAGTCCAGTGTGTGAGCTTTAATTCCGTTAATATCGGAAATATAGAAAAATGTTTCTAATAAAAGCTGTACGCCATTAAGAATGGAATAACTCTTATTTGAAACATTTTTTTCTAACTCGCTTAACTTTGGAGTTATATGAAGCCAAATTCCTATTTGGCTTATAATTCCGTTAATATCGGAAATAGGGTAAAATGTTTCAAACCAAAGCTGTCTGTCATTAAGAATGGAATAACTCTTGTTTGACACAATTTTTTCCAACTCGCTTAACTTATGAGTTAGATGGGGCCAAATAGAAATACTCTATTTTGTGTTAATCCAGTTTGTGAGTTTTAATTCCGTTAATATCGGAAATAGGGAAAAATATTTCAAATAAAAGTTGTACGCCATTAAGAATGGAATAACTCTTATTTGAAACATTTTTTTCTAACTCGCTTAACTTATGAGTTAGATGGAGCCAAATAGAAATACTCTATTTTGTGTTAATCCAGTGTGTGAGTTATAATTCCGTTAATATCGGAAATATGGAAAAATGTTTCAAATAAAAGCTGTACGCCATTAGGAATGGAATAACTCTTATTTGAAACATCTTTTTCTAACTCGCTTAACTTTGGAGTTATATGGAGCCAAATTCCTATTTGGTTTATAATTCCGTTAATATCGGAAATAGGGTAAAATGTTTCAAACCAAAGCTGTTTGTCATTAAGAATGGAATAACTCTTGTTTGACACAATTTTTTCCAACTCGCTTAACTTATGAGTTAGATGGGGCCAAATAGAAATACTCTATTTTGTGTTAATCCAGTTTGTGAGTTTTAATTCCGTTAATATCGGAAATAGGGAAAAATATTTCAAATAAAAGTTGTACGCCATTAAGAATGGAATAACTCTTATTTGAAACATTTTTTCCTAACTCGCTTAACTTTGGAGTTAGATGGAGCCAAATTACTATTTGGCTTACAATTCCGTTAATATCGCAAATAGGGTAAAATGTTTCAAACCACAGTTGTTTGTTATTAAGAGTGGAATAACTCTGGTTTGAAACATTTTTTTCTAACTGGCTTAACTTTGGAGTTAGATGGTTTCAAATGGAAATACTCTATTTTGTGTTAATCCAGTGTGTGAGTTATAATTCCGTTAATATCGGAAATAGGGAAAAATGTTTCAAATAAAAGCTGTAGGCCATTAAGAATGGAATAACTCTTGTTTGAAACATTTTTTTCTAACTCGCTTAACTTATGAGTTAGATGGGGCCAAATAGAAATACTCTATTTTGGGTTGATCAAGTGTGTGTTATAATTCCGTTAATATCGGAAATAGATAAAAATGTTTCAAATAAAAGTTGTACGCAATTAAGAATGGAATAACTCTTATTTGAAACATTTTTTTCTAACTCGCTTAACTTTGGAGTTAGATGGAGCCAAATTCCTGTTTGGCTTATAATTCCGTTAATATCGGAAATAGGGCAAAATGTTTCAAACCAAAGCTGTTTGCCATTAAGAATGGAATAACTCTTGTTTGAAACAATTTTTTCTAACTCGCTTAACTTATGAGTTAGATGGAGCCAAATAGAAATACTCTATTTTGTGTTAATCCAGTTTGTGAGTTATAATTCCGTTAATATCGGAAATAGGGAAAAATGTTTCAAATAAAAGCTGTACGCCATTAAGAATGAAATAACTCTTGTTTGAAACATTTTTTTCTAACTCGCTTAACTTATGGGTTAGATGGAGCCAAATAGAAATACTCTATTTTGTGTTAATCCAGTGTGTGAGTTATAATTCCGTTAGTATCGGAAATAGGGAAGAATGTTTCAAATAAAAGCTGTACGCCATTAAGAATGGAATAACTCTTGTTTGAAACATTTTTTTCTAACTCGCTTAACTTATGAGTTAGATGGAGCCAAATAGAAATACTCTATTTTGTGTTAATCCAGTGTGTGAGTTATAATTCCGTTAATATCGGAAATAGGGAAAATGTTTCAAATAAAAGCTGTACGCCATTAAGAATGGAATAACTCTTGTTTGAAACATTTTTTTCTAACTCGCTTAACTTATGAGTTAGATGGGGCCAAATAGAAATACTCTATTTTGGGTTGATCAAGTGTGTGAGTTATAATTCCGTTAATATCGGAAACAGGGAAAAATGTTTCAAATAAAAGTTGTACGCCATTAAGAATGGAATAACTCTTGTTTGAAACATTTTTTTCTAACTCGCTTAACTTATGAGTTAGATGGAGCCAAATAGAAATACTCTATTTTGTGTTAATCCAGTGTGTGAGTTATAATTCCGTTAATATCGGAAATAGGGAAAAATGTTTCAAATAAAAGCTGTACGCCATTAAGAATGGAATAACTCTTGTTTGAAACATTTTTTTCTAACTCGCTTAACTTATGAGTTAGATGGGGCCAAATAGAAATACTCTATTTTGGGTTGATCAAGTGTGTGAGTTATAATTCCGTTAATATCGGAAATAGGGAAAAATGTTTCAAATAAAAGTTGTACGCCATTAAGAATGGAATAACTCTTGTTTGAAACATTTTTTTCTAACTCGCTTAACTTATGAGTTAGATGGAGCCAAATAGAAATACTCTATTTTGTGTTAATCCAGTGTGTGAGTTATAATTCCGTTAATATCGGAAATAGGGAAAAATGTTTCAAATAAAAGCTGTACGCCATTAAGAATGGAATAACTCTTGTTTGAAACATTTTTTTCTAACTTGCTTAACTTATGAGTTAGATGGTGCCAAATAGAAATACTCTATTTTGGGTTGATCAAGTGTGTGAGTTATAATTCCGTTAATATCGGAAATAGGGAAAAATGTTTCAAATAAAAGTTGTACGCAATTAGGAATGGAATAACTCTTATTTGAAACATTTTTTTCTAACTCGCTTAACTTTGGAGTTAGATGGAGCCAAATTCCTATTTGGCTTATAATTCCGTTAATATCGGACATAGGGTAAAATGTTTCAAACCAAAGCTGTTTGCCATTAAGAATGGAATAACTCTTGTTTGAAACATTTTTTTCTAACTGGGTTAACTTTGGAGTTAGATGGAGCCAAATTACTATTTGGATTATAATTCCGTTAAAATCGGAAATAGTGTAAAATCTTTCAAGCAAAAGTTGTTTGTCATTAAGAATGGAATAACTCCTGTTTGAAACAATTTTTTCTAACTCGCTTAACTTATGAGTTAGATGGAGCCAAATAGAAATACTCTATTTTGTGTTAATCCAGTGTGTGAGTTATAATTCCGTTAATATCGGAAATATGGAAAAATGTTTCAAATAAAAGCTGTACGCCATTAAGAATGGAATAACTCTTATTTGAAACATTTTTTTCTAACTCGCTTAACTTTGGAGTTAGATGAAGCCAAATTCCTATTTGGCTTATAATTCCGTTAATATCGGAAATAGGGTAAAATGTTTCAAACCAAAGCTGTTTGTCATTAAAAATGAAATAACTCTTGTTTGAAACATTTTTTTCTAACTCGCTTAACTTCGGAGTTAGATGGAGCCAAATAGAAATACTCCGCTTTGGGTTGTTCAAGTTTTTGGCTTATAATTCCGTTAATATCGGAAATATGGAAAAATGTTTCAAGTAAAAGCTGTACGCCACTAAGAATGGAATAACTCTTATTTGAAACATTTTTTTCTAACTCGCTTAACTTTGGAGTTAGATGGAGCCAAATTCCTATTTGGCTTATAATTCCGTTAATATCGGAAATAGGGTAAAATGTTTCAAACCAAAGCTGTTTGCCATTAAGAATGGAATAACTCTTGTTTGACACAATTTTTTCTAACTCGCTTAACTTATGAGTTAGATGGAGCCAAATAGAAATACTCTATTTTGTGTTAATCCAGTGTGTGAGTTATAATTCCGTTAATATCGGAAATATGGAAAGATGTTTCAAATAAAAGCTGTACGCCATTAAGAATTGAATAACTCTTATTTGAAACATTTTTTTCTTACTCGCTTAACTTTGGAGTTAGATGAAGCCAAATTCCTATTTGGCTTATAATTCCGTTAATATCGGAAATAGGGTAAAATGTTTCAAACCAAAGCTGGTTGTCATTAAGAATGAAATAACTCTTGTTTGAAACATTTTTTTCTAACTCGCTTAACTTCGGAGTTAGATGGAGCCAAATAGAAATACTCTGCTTTGGGTTGTTCAAGTTTTTGGCTTATAATTCCGTTAATATCGGAAATATGGAAAAATGTTTCAAATAAAAGCTGTACGCCATTAAGAATGGAATAACTCTTATTTGAAACATCTTTTTCTAACTCGCTTAACTTTGGAGTTATATGGAGCCAAATTCCTATTTGGTTTATAATTCCGTTAATATCGGAAATAGGGTAAAATGTTTCAAACCAAAGCTGTTTGTCATTAAGAATGGAATAACTCTTGTTTGACACAATTTTTTCCAACTCGCTTAACTTATGAGTTAGATGGGGCCAAATAGAAATACTCTATTTTGTGTTAATCCAGTTTGTGAGTTTTAATTCCGTTAATATCGGAAATAGGGAAAAATATTTCAAATAAAAGTTGTACGCCATTAAGAATGGAATAACTCTTATTTGAAACATTTTTTCCTAACTCGCTTAACTTTGGAGTTAGATGGAGCCAAATTACTATTTGGCTTACAATTCCGTTAATATCGCAAATAGGGTAAAATGTTTCAAACCACAGTTGTTTGTTATTAAGAGTGGAATAACTCTGGTTTGAAACATTTTTTTCTAACTGGCTTAACTTTGGAGTTAGATGGTTTCAAATAGAAATACTCTATTTTGTGTTAATCCAGTGTGTGAGTTATAATTCCGTTAATATCGGAAATAGGGAAAAATGTTTCAAATAAAAGCTGTAGGCCATTAAGAATGGAATAACTCTTGTTTGAAACATTTTTTTCTAACTCGCTTAACTTATGAGTTAGATGGGGCCAAATAGAAATACTCTATTTTGGGTTGATAAAGTGTGTGTTATAATTCCGTTAATATCGGAAATAGAAAAAAATGTTTCAAATAAAAGTTGTACGCAATTAAGAATGGAATAACTCTTATTTGAAACATTTTTTTCTAACTCGCTTAACTTTGGAGTTAGATGGAGCCAAATTTCTATTTGGCTTATAATTCCGTTAATATCGGAAATAGGGCAAAATGTTTCAAACCAAAGCTGTTTGCCATTAAGAATGGAATAACTCTTGTTTGACACAATTTTTTCTAACTCGCTTAACTTATGAGTTAGATGGAGCCAAATAGAAATACTCTATTTTGTGTTAATCCAGTTTGTGAGTTATAATTCCGTTAATATCGGAAATAGGGAAAAATGTTTCAAATAAAAGCTGTACGCCATTAAGAATGAAATAACTCTTGTTTGAAACATTTTTTTCTAACTCGCTTAACTTATGAGTTAGATGGAGCCAAATAGAAATACTCTATTTTGTGTTAATCCAGTGTGTGAGTTATAATTCCGTTAATATCGGAAATAGGGAAGAATGTTTCAAATAAAAGCTGTACGCCATTAAGAATGGAATAACTCTTGTTTGAAACATTTTTTTCTAACTCGCTTAACTTATGAGTTAGATGGAGCCAAATAGAAATACTCTATTTTGTGTTAATCCAGTGTGTGAGTTATAATTCCGTTAATATCGGAAATAGGGAAAAATGTTTCAAATAAAAGCTGTACGCCATTAAGAATGGAATAACTGTTGTTTGAAACATTTTTTTCTAACTCGCTTAACTTATGAGTTAGATGGGGCCAAATAGAAATACTCTATTTTGGGTTGATCAAGTGTGTGAGTTATAATTCCGTTAATATCGGAAACAGGGAAAAATGTTTCAAATAAAAGTTGTACGCCATTAAGAATGGAATAACTCTTGTTTGAAACATTTTTTTCTAACTCGCTTAACTTATGAGTTAGATGGAGCCAAATAGAAATACTCTATTTTGTGTTAATCCAGTGTGTGAGTTATAATTCCGTTAATATCGGAAATAGGGAAAAATGTTTCAAATAAAAGCTGTACGCCATTAAGAATGGAATAACTCTTGTTTGAAACATTTTTTTCTAACTCGCTTAACTTATGAGTTAGATGGTGCCAAATAGAAATACTCTATTTTGGGTTGATCAAGTGTGTGAGTTATAATTCCGTTAATATCGGAAATAGGGAAAAATGTTTCAAATAAAAGCTGTACGCCATTAAGAATGGAATAACTCTTATTTGAAACATTTTTTCCTAACTCGCTTAACTTTGGAGTTAGATGGAGCCAAATTCCTATTTGGTTTATAATTCCGTTAATATCGGAAATAGGGTAAAATGCTTCAAACCAAAGCTGTTTGCCATTAAGAATGGAATAACTCTTGTTTGACACAATTTTTTCTAACTCGCTTAACTTATGAGTTAGATGGAGCCAAATAGAAATACTCTATTTTGTGTTAATCCAGTGTGTGAGTTATAATTCCGTTAATATCGGAAATATGGAAAGATGTTTCAAATAAAAGCTGTACGCCATTAAGAATGGAATAACTCTTATTTGAAACATTTTTTTCTAACTCGCTTAACTTTGGAGTTAGATGAAGCCAAATTCCTATTTGGCTTATAATTCCGTTAATATCGGAAATAGGGTAAAATGTTTCAAACCAAAGCTGGTTGTCATTAAGAAGGAAATAACTCTTGGTTGAAACATTTTTTTCTAACTCGCTTAACTTCGGAGTTAGATGGAGCCAAATAGAAATACTCCGCTTTGGGTTGTTCAAGTTTTTGGCTTATAATTCCGTTAATATCGGAAATATGGAAAAATATTTCAAATAAAAGCTGTACGCCATTAAGAATGGAATAACTCTTATTTGAAACATTTTTTTCTAACTCGCTTAACTTTGGAGTTAGATGGAGCCAAATTCCTATTTGGCTTATAATTCCGTTAATATCGGAAATAGGGTAAAATGTTTCAAACCAAAGCTGTTTGCCATTAAGAATGGAATAACTCTTGTTTGACACAATTTTTTCTAACTCGCTTAACTTATGAGTTAGATGGATCCAAATAGAAATACTCTATTTTGTGTTAATCCAGTGTGTGAGTTCTAATTCCGTTAATATCGGAAATATAGAAAAATGTTTCAAATAAAAGCTGTACGCCATTAAGAATGGAATAACTCTTATTTGAAACATTTTTTTCTAACTCGCTTAACTTTGGAGTTATATGAAGCCAAATTCCTATTTGGTTTATAACTCCGTTAATATCGGAAATAGGGTAAAATGTTTCAAACCAAAGCTGTCTGTCATTAAGAATGGAATAACTCTTGTTTGACACAATTTTTTCCAACTCGCTTAACTTATGAGTTAGATGGGGCCAAATAGAAATACTCTATTTTGTGTTAATCCAGTGTGTGAGTTATAATTCCGTTAATATCGGAAATAGGGAAAAATGTTTCAAATAAAAGCTGTACGCCATTAAGAATGGAATAACTCTTGTTTGAAACATTTTTTTCTAACTCGCTTAACTTATGAGTTAGATGGTGCCAAATAGAAATACTCTATTTTGGGTTGATCAAGTGTGTGAGTTATAATTCCGTTAATATCGGAAATAGGGAAAAATGTTTCAAATAAAAGCTGTACGCCATTAAGAATGGAATAACTCTTATTTGAAACATTTTTTTCTAACTCGCTTAACTTTGGAGTTAGATGGAGCCAAATTCCTATTTGGTTTATAATTCCGTTAATATCGGAAATAGGGTAAAATGTTTCAAATAAAAGTTGTACGCCATTAAGAATGGAATAACACTTGTTTGAAACATTTTTTTCTAACTCGATTAGCTTTGAAGTTAGATGAAGCCAAATTCCTATTTGGCTTATAATTCCGTTAATATCGGAAATAGGGTAAAATGTTTCAAACCAAAGCTGTTTGTCATTAAGAATGGAATAACTCTTATTTGAAACATTTTTTTCTAACTCGCTTAACTTTGGAGTTAGATGGAGCCAAATTCCCATTTGGCTTATAATTCCGTTAATATCGGAAATAGGGAAAAATATTTCAAATAAAAGTTGTGCGCTATTAAGAATGGAATAACTCTTATTTGAAACATTTTTTTCTAACTCGCATAACTTATGAGTTAGATGGGGCCAAATAGAAATACTCTATTTTGGGTTGATCAAGTGTGTGTTATAATTCCGTTAGTATCGGAAATAGATAAAAATGTTTCAAATAAAAGTTGTACGCAATTAGGAATGGAATAACTCTTATTTGAAACATTTTTTTCTAACTCGCTTAACTTTGGAGTTAGATGGAGCCAAATTCCTATTTGGCTTATAATTCCGTTAATATCGGAAATAGGGTAAAATGTTTCAAACCAAAGCTGTTTGCCATTAAGAATGGAATAACTCTTGTTTGACACAATTTTTTCTAACTCGCTTAACTTATGAGTTAGATGGAGCCAAATAGAAATACTCTATTTTGTGTTAATCCAGTGTGTGAGTTATAATTCCGTTAATATCGGAAATATGGAAAGATGTTTCAAATAAAAGCTGTACGCCATTAAGAATGGAATAACTCTTATTTGAAACATTTTTTTCTAACTCGCTTAACTTTGGAGTTAGATGAAGCCAAATTCCTGTTTGGCTTATAATTCCGTTAATATCGGAAATAGGGTAAAATGTTTCAAACCAAAGCTGGTTGTCATTAAGAATGAAATAACTCTTGGTTGAAACATTTTTTTCTAACTCGCTTAACTTCGGAGTTAGATGGAGCCAAATAGAAATACTCCGCTTTGGGTTGTTCAAGTTTTTGGCTTATAATTCCGTTAATATCGGAAATATGGAAAAATATTTCAAATAAAAGCTGTACGCCATTAAGAATGGAATAACTCTTATTTGAAACATTTTTTTCTAACTCGCTTAACTTTGGAGTTAGATGGAGCCAAATTCCTATTTGGCTTATAATTCCGTTAATATCGGAAATAGGGTAAAATGTTTCAAACCAAAGCTGTGTGCCATTAAGAATGGAATAACTCTTGTTTGACACAATTTTTTCTAACTCGCTTAACTTATGAGTTAGATGGATCCAAATAGAAATACTCTATTTTGTGTTAATCTAGTTTGTGAGTTTTAATTCCGTTAATATCGGAAAGAGGGAAAAATGTTTCAAATAAAAGCTGTACGCCATTAAGAATGGAATAACTCTTATTTGAAACATTTTTTTCTAACTCGCTTAACTTTGTAGTTAGATTTAGCCAAATTCCTATTTGGCTTATAATTCCGTTAATATCGGAAATAGGGTAAAATGTTTCAAACCAAAGCTGTTTGCCATTAGGAATGGAATAAGTCTTGTTTGAAACATTTTTTTTGTAACTCGCTTAACTTATGAGTTAGATGGAGCCAAATAGAAATACTCTATGTTGGGTTGATCCAGTGTGTTTGTTAAAATTCCGTTAATATTGGAAATAGGTAAAAATGTTTCAAATAAAAGTTGTACGCCATTAAGAATGGAATAACTCTTGTTTGAAACATTTTTTTCTAACTCGCTTAACTTTGGAGTTAGATGGAGCCAAATTCCTATTTGGCTTATAATTCCGTTAATATCGGAAATAGGGTAAAATGTTTCAAACCAAAGCTGTTTGCCATTAAGAATGGAATAACTCTTGTTTGACACAATTTTTTCTAACTCGCTTAACTTATGAGTTAGATGGAGCCAAATAGAAATACTCTATTTTGTGTTAATCCAGTGTGTGAGTTATAATTCCGTTAATATCGGAAATATGGAAAGATGTTTCAAATAAAAGCTGTACGCCATTAAGAATGGAATAACTCTTATTTGAAACATTCTTTTCTAACTCGCTTAACTTTGGAGTTAGATGAAGCCAAATTCCTATTTGGCTTATAATTCCGTTAATATCGGAAATAGGGTAAAATGTTTCAAACCAAAGCTGGTTGTCATTAAGAATGAAATAACTCTTGGTTGAAACATTTTTTTCTAACTCGCTTAACTTCGGAGTTAGATGGAGCCAAATAGAAATACTCCGCTTTGGGTTGTTCAAGTTTTTGGCTTATAATTCCGTTAATATCGGAAATATGGAAAAATATTTCAAATAAAAGCTGTACGCCATTAAGAATGGAATAACTCTTATTTGAAACATTTTTTTCTAACTCGCTTAACTTTGGAGTTAGATGGAGCCAAATTACTATTTGGCTTATAATTCCGTTAATATCGGAAATAGGGTAAAATGTTTCAAACCAAAGCTGTGTGCCATTAAGAATGGAATAACTCTTGTTTGACACAATTTTTTCTAACTCGCTTAACTTATGAGTTAGATGGATCCAAATAGAAATACTCTATTTTGTGTTAATCTAGTTTGTGAGTTTTAATTCCGTTAATATCGGAAAGAGGGAAAAATGTTTCAAATAAAAGCTGTACTCCATTAAGAATGGAATAACTCTTATTTGAAACATTTTTTTCTAACTCGCTTAACTTTGTAGTTAGATTTAGCCAAATTCCTATTTGGCTTATAATTCCGTTAATATCGGAAATAGGGTAAAATGTTTCAAACCAAAGCTGTTTGCCATTAGGAATGGAATAAGTCTTGTTTGAAACATTTTTTTTGTAACTCGCTTAACTTATGAGTTAGATGGAGCCAAATAGAAATACTCTATGTTGGGTTGATCCAGTGTGTTTGTTAAAATTCCGTTAATATTGGAAATAGGTAAAAATGTTTCAAATAAAAGTTGTACGCCATTAAGAATGGAATAACTCTTGTTTGACACAATTTTTTCTAACTCGCTTAACTTATGAGTTAGATGGATCCAAATAGAAATACTCTATTTTGTGTTAATCCAGTGTGTGAGTTTCAATTCCGTTAATATCGGAAATATAGAAAAATGTTTCAAATAAAAGCTGTACGCCATTAAGAATGGAATAACTCTTATTTGAAACATTTTTTTCTAACTCGCTTAACTTTGGAGTTATATGAAGCCAAATTCCTATTTGGTTTATAATTCCGTTAATATCGGAAATAGGGTAAAATGTTTCAAACCAAAGCTGTCTGTCATTAAGAATGGAATAACTCTTGTTTGACACAATTTTTTCCAACTCGCTTAACTTATGAGTTAGATGGGGCCAAATAGAAATACTCTATTTTGTGTTAATCCAGTGTGTGAGTTATAATTCCGTTAATATCGGAAATAGGGAAAAATGTTTCAAATAAAAGCTGTACGCCATTAAGAATGGAATAACTCTTGTTTGAAACATTTTTTTCTAACTCGCTTAACTTATGAGTTAGATGGTGCCAAATAGAAATACTCTATTTTGGGTTGATCAAGTGTGTGAGTTATAATTCCGTTAATATCGGAAATAGGGAAAAATGTTTCAAATAAAAGCTGTACGCCATTAAGAATGGAATAACTCTTATTTGAAACATTTTTTCTAACTCGCTTAACTTTGGAGTTAGATGGAGCCAAATTCCTATTTGGCTTATAATTCCGTTAATATCGGAAATAGGGAAAAATATTTCAAATAAAAGTTGTGCGCTATTAAGAATGGAATAACTCTTATTTGAAACATTTTTTTCTAACTCGCATAACTTATGAGTTAGATGGGGCCAAATAGAAATACTCTATTTTGGGTTGATCAAGTGTGTGTTATAATTCCGTTAATATCGGAAATAGATAAAAATGTTTCAAATAAAAGTTGTACGCAATTAGGAATGGAATAACTCTTATTTGAAACATTTTTTTCTAACTCGCTTAACTTTGGAGTTAGATGGAGCCAAATTCCTATTTGGCTTATAATTCCATTAATATCGGAAATAGGGTAAAATGTTTCAAACCAAAGCTGTTTGCCATTAAGAATGGAATAACTCTTGTTTGACACAATTTTTTCTAACTCGCTTAACTTATGAGTTAGATGGAGCCAAATAGAAATACTCTATTTTGTGTTAATCCAGTGTGTGAGTTATAATTCCGTTAATATCGGAAATATGGAAAGATGTTTCAAATAAAAGCTGTACGCCATTAAGAATGGAATAACTCTTATTTGAAACATTTTTTTCTAACTCGCTTAACTTTGGAGTTAGATGAAGCCAAATTCCTATTTGGCTTATAATTCCGTTAATATCGGAAATAGGGTAAAATGTTTCAAACCAAAGCTGGTTGTCATTAAGAATGAAATAACTCTTGTTTGAAACATTTTTTTCTAACTCGCTTAACTTCGGAGCTAGATGGAGCCAAATAGAAATACTCCGCTTTGGGTTGTTCAAGTTATTGGCTTATAATTCCGTTAATATCGGAAATATGGAAAAATATTTCAAATAAAAGCTGTACGCCATTAAGAATGGAATAACTCTTATTTGAAACATTTTTTTCTAACTCGCTTAACTTTGGAGTAAGATGGAGCCAAATTCCTATTTGGATTATAATTCCGTTAATATCGGAAATAGGGTAAAATGTTTCAAACCAAAGCTGTGTGCCATTAAGAATGGAATAACTCTTGTTTGACACAATTTTTTCTAACTCGCTTAACTTATGAGTTAGATGGATCCAAATAGAAATACTCTATTTTGTGTTAATCTAGTTTGTGAGTTTTAATTCCGTTAATATCGGAAAGAGGGAAAAATGTTTCAAATAAAAGCTGTACTCCATTAAGAATGGAATAACTCTTATTTGAAACATTTTTTTCTAACTCGCTTAACTTTGTAGTTAGATTTAGCCAAATTCCTATTTGGCTTATAATTCCGTTAATATCGGAAATAGGGTAAAATGTTTCAAACCAAAGCTGTTTGCCATTAGGAATGGAATAAGTCTTGTTTGAAACATTTTTTTTGTAACTCGCTTAACTTATGAGTTAGATGGAGCCAAATAGAAATACTCTATGTTGGGTTGATCCAGTGTGTTTGTTAAAATTCCGTTAATATTGGAAATAGGTAAAAATGTTTCAAATAAAAGTTGTACGCCATTAAGAATGGAATAACTCTTGTTTGACACAATTTTTTCTAACTCGCTTAACTTATGAGTTAGATGGATCCAAATAGAAATACTCTATTTTGTGTTAATCCAGTGTGTGAGTTTCAATTCCGTTAATATCGGAAATATAGAAAAATGTTTCAAATAAAAGCTGTACGCCATTAAGAATGGAATAACTCTTATTTGAAACATTTTTTTCTAACTCGCTTAACTTTGGAGTTATATGAAGCCAAATTCCTATTTGGTTTATAATTCCGTTAATATCGGAAATAGGGTAAAATGTTTCAAACCAAAGCTGTCTGTCATTAAGAATGGAATAACTCTTGTTTGACACAATTTTTTCCAACTCGCTTAACTTATGAGTTAGATGGGGCCAAATAGAAATACTCTATTTTGTGTTAATCCAGTGTGTGAGTTATAATTCCGTTAATATCGGAAATAGGGAAAAATGTTTCAAATAAAAGCTGTACGCCATTAAGAATGGAATAACTCTTGTTTGAAACATTTTTTTCTAACTCGCTTAACTTATGAGTTAGATGGTGCCAAATAGAAATACTCTATTTTGGGTTGATCAAGTGTGTGAGTTATAATTCCGTTAATATCGGAAATAGGGAAAAATGTTTCAAATAAAAGCTGTACGCCATTAAGAATGGAATAACTCTTATTTGAAACATTTTTTCTAACTCGCTTAACTTTGGAGTTAGATGGAGCCAAATTCCTATTTGGCTTATAATTCCGTTAATATCGGAAATAGGGAAAAATATTTCAAATAAAAGTTGTGCGCTATTAAGAATGGAATAACTCTTATTTGAAACATTTTTTTCTAACTCGCATAACTTATGAGTTAGATGGGGCCAAATAGAAATACTCTATTTTGGGTTGATCAAGTGTGTGTTATAATTCCGTTAATATCGGAAATAGATAAAAATGTTTCAAATAAAAGTTGTACGCAATTAGGAATGGAATAACTCTTATTTGAAACATTTTTTTCTAACTCGCTTAACTTTGGAGTTAGATGGAGCCAAATTCCTATTTGGCTTATAATTCCATTAATATCGGAAATAGGGTAAAATGTTTCAAACCAAAGCTGTTTGCCATTAAGAATGGAATAACTCTTGTTTGACACAATTTTTTCTAACTCGCTTAACTTATGAGTTAGATGGAGCCAAATAGAAATACTCTATTTTGTGTTAATCCAGTGTGTGAGTTATAATTCCGTTAATATCGGAAATATGGAAAGATGTTTCAAATAAAAGCTGTACGCCATTAAGAATGGAATAACTCTTATTTGAAACATTTTTTTCTAACTCGCTTAACTTTGGAGTTAGATGAAGCCAAATTCCTATTTGGCTTATAATTCCGTTAATATCGGAAATAGGGTAAAATGTTTCAAACCAAAGCTGGTTGTCATTAAGAATGAAATAACTCTTGTTTGAAACATTTTTTTCTAACTCGCTTAACTTCGGAGCTAGATGGAGCCAAATAGAAATACTCCGCTTTGGGTTGTTCAAGTTATTGGCTTATAATTCCGTTAATATCGGAAATATGGAAAAATATTTCAAATAAAAGCTGTACGCCATTAAGAATGGAATAACTCTTATTTGAAACATTTTTTTCTAACTCGCTTAACTTTGGAGTAAGATGGAGCCAAATTCCTATTTGGATTATAATTCCGTTAATATCGGAAATAGGGTAAAATGTTTCAAACCAAAGCTGTGTGCCATTAAGAATGGAATAACTCTTGTTTGACACAATTTTTTCTAACTCGCTTAACTTATGAGTTAGATGGATCCAAATAGAAATACTCTATTTTGTGTTAATCTAGTTTGTGAGTTTTAATTCCGTTAATATCGGAAAGAGGGAAAAATGTTTCAAATAAAAGCTGTACGCCATTAAGAATGGAATAACTCTTATTTGAAACATTTTTTTCTAACTCGCTTAACTTTGTAGTTAGATTTAGCCAAATTCCTATTTGGCTTATAATTCCGTTAATATCGGAAATAGGGTAAAATGTTTCAAACCAAAGCTGTTTGCCATTAGGAATGGAATAAGTCTTGTTTAAAACATTTTTTTTGTAACTCGCTTAACTTATGAGTTAGATGGAGCCAAATAGAAATACTCTATGTTGGGTTGATCCAGTGTGTTTGTTAAAATTCCGTTAATATTGGAAATAGGTAAAAATGTTTCAAATAAAAGTTGTACGCCATTAAGAATGGAATAACTCTTGTTTGAAACATTTTTTTCTAACTCGCTTAACTTTGGAGTTAGATGGAGCCAAATTCCTATTTGGCTTATAATTCCGTTAATATCGGAAATAGGGTAAAATGTTTCAAACCAAAGCTGTTTGCCATTAAGAATGGAATAACTCTTGTTTGACACAATTTTTTCTAACTCGCTTAACTTATGAGTTAGATGGATCCAAATAGAAATACTCTGTTTTGTGTTAGTCCAGTGTGTGAGCTTTAATTCCGTTAATATCGGAAATATAGAAAAATGTTTCTAATAAAAGCTGTACGCCATTAAGAATGGAATAACTCTTATTTGAAACATTTTTTTCTAACTCGCTTAACTTATGAGTTAGATGGAGCCAAATAGAAATACTCTATTTTGTGTTAATCCAGTGTGTGAGTTATAATTCCGTTAATATCGGAAATATGGAAAAATGTTTCAAATAAAAGCTGTACGCCATTAGGAATGGAATAACTCTTATTTGAAACATCTTTTTCTAACTCGCTTAACTTTGGAGTTATATGGAGCCAAATTCCTATTTGGTTTATAATTCCGTTAATATCGGAAATAGGGTAAAATGTTTCAAACCAAAGCTGTTTGTCATTAAGAATGGAATAACTCTTGTTTGACACAATTTTTTCCAACTCGCTTAACTTATGAGTTAGATGGGGCCAAATAGAAATACTCTATTTTGTGTTAATCCAGTTTGTGAGTTTTAATTCCGTTAATATCGGAAATAGGGAAAAATATTTCAAATAAAAGTTGTACGCCATTAAGAATGGAATAACTCTTATTTGAAACATTTTTTCCTAACTCGCTTAACTTTGGAGTTAGATGGAGCCAAATTACTATTTGGCTTACAATTCCGTTAATATCGCAAATAGGGTAAAATGTTTCAAACCACAGTTGTTTGTTATTAAGAGTGGAATAACTCTGGTTTGAAACATTTTTTTCTAACTGGCTTAACTTTGGAGTTAGATGGTTTCAAATAGAAATACTCTATTTTGTGTTAATCCAGTGTGTGAGTTATAATTCCGTTAATATCGGAAATAGGGAAAAATGTTTCAAATAAAAGCTGTAGGCCATTAAGAATGGAATAACTCTTGTTTGAAACATTTTTTTCTAACTCGCTTAACTTATGAGTTAGATGGAGCCAAATAGAAATACTCTATTTTGGGTTGATAAAGTGTGTGTTATAATTCCGTTAATATCGGAAATAGATAAAAATGTTTCAAATAAAAGTTGTACGCAATTAAGAATGGAATAACTCTTATTTGAAACATTTTTTTCTAACTCGCTTAACTTTGGAGTTAGATGGAGCCAAATTTCTATTTGGCTTATAATTCCGTTAATATCGGAAATAGGGCAAAATGTTTCAAACCAAAGCTGTTTGCCATTAAGAATGGAATAACTCTTGTTTGACACAATTTTTTCTAACTCGCTTAACTTATGAGTTAGATGGAGCCAAATAGAAATACTCTATTTTGTGTTAATCCAGTTTGTGAGTTATAATTCCGTTAATATCGGAAATAGGGAAAAATGTTTCAAATAAAAGCTGTACGCCATTAAGAATGAAATAACTCTTGTTTGAAACATTTTTTTCTAACTCGCTTAACTTATGGGTTAGATGGAGCCAAATAGAAATACTCTATTTTGTGTTAATCCAGTGTGTGAGTTATAATTCCGTTAATATCGGAAATAGGGAAGAATGTTTCAAATAAAAGCTGTACGCCATTAAGAATGGAATAACTCTTGTTTGAAACATTTTTTTCTAACTCGCTTAACTTATGAGTTAGATGGTGCCAAATAGAAATACTCTATTTTGGGTTGATCAAGTGTGTGAGTTATAATTCCGTTAATATCGGAAATAGGGAAAAATGTTTCAAATAAAAGCTGTACGCCATTAAGAATGGAATAACTCTTATTTGAAACATTTTTTCTAACTCGCTTAACTTTGGAGTTAGATGGAGCCAAATTCCTATTTGGCTTATAATTCCGTTAATATCGGAAATAGGGAAAAATATTTCAAATAAAAGTTGTGCGCTATTAAGAATGGAATAACTCTTATTTGAAACATTTTTTTCTAACTCGCATAACTTATGAGTTAGATGGGGCCAAATAGAAATACTCTATTTTGGGTTGATCAAGTGTGTGTTATAATTCCGTTAATATCGGAAATAGATAAAAATGTTTCAAATAAAAGCTGTACGCCATTAAGAATGGAATAACTCTTGTTTGAAACATTTTTTTCTAACTCGCTTAACTTATGAGTTAGATGGTGCCAAATAGAAATACTCTATTTTGGGTTGATCAAGTGTGTGAGTTATAATTCCGTTAATATCGGAAATAGGGAAAAATGTTTCAAATAAAAGCTGTACGCCATTAAGAATGGAATAACTCTTATTTGAAACATTTTTTCTAACTCGCTTAACTTTGGAGTTAGATGGAGCCAAATTCCTATTTGGCTTATAATTCCGTTAATATCGGAAATAGGGAAAAATATTTCAAATAAAAGTTGTGCGCTATTAAGAATGGAATAACTCTTATTTGAAACATTTTTTTCTAACTCGCATAACTTATGAGTTAGATGGGGCCAAATAGAAATACTCTATTTTGGGTTGATCAAGTGTGTGTTATAATTCCGTTAATATCGGAAATAGATAAAAATGTTTCAAATAAAAGTTGTACGCAATTAGGAATGGAATAACTCTTATTTGAAACATTTTTTTCTAACTCGCTTAACTTTGGAGTTAGATGGAGCCAAATTCCTATTTGGCTTATAATTCCATTAATATCGGAAATAGGGTAAAATGTTTCAAACCAAAGCTGTTTGCCATTAAGAATGGAATAACTCTTGTTTGACACAATTTTTTCTAACTCGCTTAACTTATGAGTTAGATGGAGCCAAATAGAAATACTCTATTTTGTGTTAATCCAGTGTGTGAGTTATAATTCCGTTAATATCGGAAATATGGAAAGATGTTTCAAATAAAAGCTGTACGCCATTAAGAATGGAATAACTCTTATTTGAAACATTTTTTTCTAACTCGCTTAACTTTGGAGTTAGATGAAGCCAAATTCCTATTTGGCTTATAATTCCGTTAATATCGGAAATAGGGTAAAATGTTTCAAACCAAAGCTGGTTGTCATTAAGAATGAAATAACTCTTGTTTGAAACATTTTTTTCTAACTCGCTTAACTTCGGAGCTAGATGGAGCCAAATAGAAATACTCCGCTTTGGGTTGTTCAAGTTATTGGCTTATAATTCCGTTAATATCGGAAATATGGAAAAATATTTCAAATAAAAGCTGTACGCCATTAAGAATGGAATAACTCTTATTTGAAACATTTTTTTCTAACTCGCTTAACTTTGGAGTAAGATGGAGCCAAATTCCTATTTGGATTATAATTCCGTTAATATCGGAAATAGGGTAAAATGTTTCAAACCAAAGCTGTGTGCCATTAAGAATGGAATAACTCTTGTTTGACACAATTTTTTCTAACTCGCTTAACTTATGAGTTAGATGGATCCAAATAGAAATACTCTATTTTGTGTTAATCTAGTTTGTGAGTTTTAATTCCGTTAATATCGGAAAGAGGGAAAAATGTTTCAAATAAAAGCTGTACGCCATTAAGAATGGAATAACTCTTATTTGAAACATTTTTTTCTAACTCGCTTAACTTTGTAGTTAGATTTAGCCAAATTCCTATTTGGCTTATAATTCCGTTAATATCGGAAATAGGGTAAAATGTTTCAAACCAAAGCTGTTTGCCATTAGGAATGGAATAAGTCTTGTTTAAAACATTTTTTTTGTAACTCGCTTAACTTATGAGTTAGATGGAGCCAAATAGAAATACTCTATGTTGGGTTGATCCAGTGTGTTTGTTAAAATTCCGTTAATATTGGAAATAGGTAAAAATGTTTCAAATAAAAGTTGTACGCCATTAAGAATGGAATAACTCTTGTTTGAAACATTTTTTTCTAACTCGCTTAACTTTGGAGTTAGATGGAGCCAAATTCCTATTTGGCTTATAATTCCGTTAATATCGGAAATAGGGTAAAATGTTTCAAACCAAAGCTGTTTGCCATTAAGAATGGAATAACTCTTGTTTGACACAATTTTTTCTAACTCGCTTAACTTATGAGTTAGATGGATCCAAATAGAAATACTCTGTTTTGTGTTAGTCCAGTGTGTGAGCTTTAATTCCGTTAATATCGGAAATATAGAAAAATGTTTCTAATAAAAGCTGTACGCCATTAAGAATGGAATAACTCTTATTTGAAACATTTTTTTCTAACTCGCTTAACTTATGAGTTAGATGGAGCCAAATAGAAATACTCTATTTTGTGTTAATCCAGTGTGTGAGTTATAATTCCGTTAATATCGGAAATATGGAAAAATGTTTCAAATAAAAGCTGTACGCCATTAGGAATGGAATAACTCTTATTTGAAACATCTTTTTCTAACTCGCTTAACTTTGGAGTTATATGGAGCCAAATTCCTATTTGGTTTATAATTCCGTTAATATCGGAAATAGGGTAAAATGTTTCAAACCAAAGCTGTTTGTCATTAAGAATGGAATAACTCTTGTTTGACACAATTTTTTCCAACTCGCTTAACTTATGAGTTAGATGGGGCCAAATAGAAATACTCTATTTTGTGTTAATCCAGTTTGTGAGTTTTAATTCCGTTAATATCGGAAATAGGGAAAAATATTTCAAATAAAAGTTGTACGCCATTAAGAATGGAATAACTCTTATTTGAAACATTTTTTCCTAACTCGCTTAACTTTGGAGTTAGATGGAGCCAAATTACTATTTGGCTTACAATTCCGTTAATATCGCAAATAGGGTAAAATGTTTCAAACCACAGTTGTTTGTTATTAAGAGTGGAATAACTCTGGTTTGAAACATTTTTTTCTAACTGGCTTAACTTTGGAGTTAGATGGTTTCAAATAGAAATACTCTATTTTGTGTTAATCCAGTGTGTGAGTTATAATTCCGTTAATATCGGAAATAGGGAAAAATGTTTCAAATAAAAGCTGTAGGCCATTAAGAATGGAATAACTCTTGTTTGAAACATTTTTTTCTAACTCGCTTAACTTATGAGTTAGATGGAGCCAAATAGAAATACTCTATTTTGGGTTGATAAAGTGTGTGTTATAATTCCGTTAATATCGGAAATAGATAAAAATGTTTCAAATAAAAGTTGTACGCAATTAAGAATGGAATAACTCTTATTTGAAACATTTTTTTCTAACTCGCTTAACTTTGGAGTTAGATGGAGCCAAATTTCTATTTGGCTTATAATTCCGTTAATATCGGAAATAGGGCAAAATGTTTCAAACCAAAGCTGTTTGCCATTAAGAATGGAATAACTCTTGTTTGACACAATTTTTTCTAACTCGCTTAACTTATGAGTTAGATGGAGCCAAATAGAAATACTCTATTTTGTGTTAATCCAGTTTGTGAGTTATAATTCCGTTAATATCGGAAATAGGGAAAAATGTTTCAAATAAAAGCTGTACGCCATTAAGAATGAAATAACTCTTGTTTGAAACATTTTTTTCTAACTCGCTTAACTTATGGGTTAGATGGAGCCAAATAGAAATACTCTATTTTGTGTTAATCCAGTGTGTGAGTTATAATTCCGTTAATATCGGAAATAGGGAAGAATGTTTCAAATAAAAGCTGTACGCCATTAAGAATGGAATAACTCTTGTTTGAAACATTTTTTTCTAACTCGCTTAACTTATGAGTTAGATGGAGCCAAATAGAAATACTCTATTTTGTGTTAATCCAGTGTGTGAGTTATAATTCCGTTAATATCGGAAATAGGGAAAATGTTTCAAATAAAAGCTGTACGCCATTAAGAATGGAATAACTCTTGTTTGAAACATTTTTTTCTAACTCGCTTAACTTATGAGTTAGATGGGGCCAAATAGAAATACTCTATTTTGGGTTGATCAAGTGTGTGAGTTATAATTCCGTTAATATCGGAAACAGGGAAAAATGTTTCAAATAAAAGTTGTACGCCATTAAGAATGGAATAACTCTTGTTTGAAACATTTTTTTCTAACTCGCTTAACTTATGAGTTAGATGGAGCCAAATAGAAATACTCTATTTTGTGTTAATCCAGTGTGTGAGTTATAATTCCGTTAATATCGGAAATAGGGAAAAATGTTTCAAATAAAAGCTGTACGCCATTAAGAATGGAATAACTCTTGTTTGAAACATTTTTTTCTAACTCGCTTAACTTATGAGTTAGATGGTGCCAAATAGAAATACTCTATTTTGGGTTGATCAAGTGTGTGAGTTATAATTCCGTTAATATCGGAAATAGGGAAAAATGTTTCAAATAAAAGCTGTACGCCATTAAGAATGGAATAACTCTTATTTGAAACATTTTTTCCTAACTCGCTTAACTTTGGAGTTAGATGGAGCCAAATTCCTATTTGGTTTATAATTCCGTTAATATCGGAAATAGGGTAAAATGCTTCAAACCAAAGCTGTTTGTCATTAAGAATGGAATAACTCTTGTTTGACACAATTTTTTCCAACTCGCTTAACTTATGAGTTAGATGGAGCCAAATAGAAATACTCTATTTTGTGTTAATCCAGTTTGTGAGTTTTAATTCCATTAATATCGGAAATAGGGAAAAATATTTCAAATAAAAGTTGTACGCAATTAGGAATGGAATAACTCTTATTTGAAACTTTTTTTTCTAACTCGCTTAACTTTGGAGTTAGATGGAGCCAAATTACTATTTGGCTTACAATTCCGTTAATATCGCAAATAGGGTAAAATGTTTCAAACCAAAGTTGTTTGTTATTAAGAGTGGAATAACTCTGGTTTGAAACATTTTTTTCTAACTGGCTTAACTTTGGAGTTAGATGGTTTCAAATGGAAATACTCTATTTTGTGTTAATCCAGTGTGTGAGTTATAATTCCGTTAATATCGGAAATAGGGAAAAATGTTTCAAATAAAAGCTGTAGGCCATTAAGAATGGAATAACTCTTGTTTGAAACATTTTTTTCTAACTCGCTTAACTTATGAGTTAGATGGGGCCAAATAGAAATACTCTATTTTGGGTTGATCAAGTGTGTGTTATAATTCCGTTAATATCGGAAATAGATAAAAATGTTTCAAATAAAAGTTGTACGCAATTAAGAATGGAATAACTCTTATTTGAAACATTTTTTTCTAACTCGCTTAACTTTGGAGTTAGATGGAGCCAAATTCCTGTTTGGCTTATAATTCCGTTAATATCGGAAATAGGGCAAAATGTTTCAAACCAAAGCTGTTTGCCATTAAGAATGGAATAACTCTTGTTTGAAACAATTTTTTCTAACTCGCTTAACTTATGAGTTAGATGGAGCCAAATAGAAATACTCTATTTTGTGTTAATCCAGTTTGTGAGTTATAATTCCGTTAATATCGGAAATAGGGAAAAATGTTTCAAATAAAAGCTGTACGCCATTAAGAATGAAATAACTCTTGTTTGAAACATTTTTTTCTAACTCGCTTAACTTATGAGTTAGATGGAGCCAAATAGAAATACTCTATTTTGTGTTAATCCAGTGTGTGAGTTATAATTCCGTTAATATCGGAAAGAGGGAAAAATGTTTCAAATAAAAGCTGTACGCCATTAAGAATGGAATAACTCTTGTTTGAAACATTTTTTTCTAACTCGCTTAACTTATGAGTTAGATGGGGCCAAATAGAAATACTCTATTTTGGGTTGATCAAGTGTGTGAGTTATAATTCCGTTAATATCGGAAATAGGGAAAAATGTTTCAAATAAAAGTTGTACGCCATTAAGAATGGAATAACTCTTGTTTGAAACATTTTTTTCTAACTCGCTTAACTTATGAGTTAGATGGAGCCAAATAGAAATACTCTATTTTGTGTTAATCCAGTGTGTGAGTTATAATTCCGTTAATATCGGAAATAGGGAAAAATGTTTCAAATAAAAGCTGTACGCCATTAAGAATGGAATAACTCTTGTTTGAAACATTTTTTTCTAACTCGCTTAACTTATGAGTTAGATGGTGCCAAATAGAAATACTCTATTTTGGGTTGATCAAGTGTGTGAGTTATAATTCCGTTAATATCGGAAATAGGGAAAAATGTTTCAAATAAAAGTTGTACGCAATTAGGAATGGAATAACTCTTATTTGAAACATTTTTTTCTAACTCGCTTAACTTTGGAGTTAGATGGAGCCAAATTCCTATTTGGCTTATAATTCCGTTAATATCGGACATAGGGTAAAATGTTTCAAACCAAAGCTGTTTGCCATTAAGAATGGAATAACTCTTGTTTGAAACATTTTTTTCTAACTGGGTTAGCTTTGGAGTTAGATGGAGCCAAATTACTATTTGGATTATAATTCCGTTAAAATCGGAAATAGTGTAAAATCTTTCAAGCAAAAGTTGTTTGTCATTAAGAATGGAATAACTCCTGTTTGAAACAATTTTTTCTAACTCGCTTAACTTATGAGTTAGATGGAGCCAAATAGAAATACTCTATTTTGTGTTAATCCAGTGTGTGAGTTATAATTCCGTTAATATCGGAAATATGGAAAAATGTTTCAAATAAAAGTTGTACGCAATTAGGAATGGAATAACTCTTGTTTGAAACATTTTTTTCTAACTCGCTTAACTTTGGAGTTAGAGGGAGCCAAATTCCTATTTGGCTTATAATTCCGTTAATATCGGAAATAGGGTAAAATGTTTCAAACCAAAGCTGTTTGCCATTAAGAATGGAATAACTCTTGTTTGACACAATTTTTTCTAACTCGCTTAACTTATGAGTTAGATGGAGCCAAATAGAAATACTCTATTTTGTGTTAATCCAGTGTGTGAGTTATAATTCCGTTAATATCGGAAATATGGAAAGATGTTTCAAATAAAAGCTGTACGCCATTAAGAATTGAATAACTCTTATTTGAAACATTTTTTTCTAACTCGCTTAACTTTGGAGTTAGATGAAGCCAAATTCCTATTTGGCTTATAATTCCGTTAATATCGGAAATAGGGTAAAATGTTTCAAACCAAAGCTGGTTGTCATTAAGAATGAAATAACTCTTGTTTGAAACATTTTTTTCTAACTCGCTTAACTTCGGAGTTAGATGGAGCCAAATAGAAATACTCTGCTTTGGGTTGTTCAAGTTTTTGGCTTATAATTCCGTTAATATCGGAAATATGGAAAAATGTTTCAAATAAAAGCTGTACGCCATTAAGAATGGAATAACTCTTATTTGAAACATTTTTTTCTAACTCGCTTAACTTTGGAGTTAGATGGAGCCAAATTCCTATTTGGCTTATAATTCCGTTAATATCGGAAATAGGGTAAAATGTTTCAAACCAAAGCTGTTTGCCATTAAGAATGGAATAACTCTTGTTTGACACAATTTTTTCTAACTCGCTTAACTTATGAGTTAGATGGATCCAAATAGAAATACTCTATGTTGTGTTAATCTAGTTTGTGAGTTTTAATTCCGTTAATATCGGAAATAGGGAAAAATGTTTCAAATAAAAGCTGTACGCCATTAAGAATGGAATAACTCTTGTTTGAAACATTTTTTTCTAACTCGCTTAACTTATGAGTTAGATGGTGCCAAATAGAAATACTCTATTTTGGGTTGATCAAGTGTGTGAGTTATAATTCCGTTAATATCGGAAATAGGGAAAAATGTTTCAAATAAAAGCTGTACGCCATTAAGAATGGAATAACTCTTATTTGAAACATTTTTTCCTAACTCGCTTAACTTTGGAGTTAGATGGAGCCAAATTCCTATTTGGTTTATAATTCCGTTAATATCGGAAATAGGGTAAAATGCTTCAAACCAAAGCTGTTTGTCATTAAGAATGGAATAACTCTTGTTTGACACAATTTTTTCCAACTCGCTTAACTTATGAGTTAGATGGGGCCAAATAGAAATACTCTATTTTGTGTTAATCCAGTTTGTGAGTTTTAATTCCATTAATATCGGAAATAGGGAAAAATATTTCAAATAAAAGTTGTACGCAATTAGGAATGGAATAACTCTTATTTGAAACATTTTTTTCTAACTCGCTTAACTTTGGAGTTAGATGGAGCCAAATTCCTATTTGGCTTATAATTCCGTTAATATCGGAAATAGGGTAAAATGTTTCAAACCAAAGCTGTTTGCCATTAAGAATGGAATAACTCTTGTTTGAAACATTTTTTTCTAACTGGGTTAACTTTGGAGTTAGATGGAGCCAAATTACTATTTGGATTATAATTCCGTTAAAATCGGAAATAGTGTAAAATCTTTCAAGCAAAAGTTGTTTGTCATTAAGAATGGAATAACTCCTGTTTGAAACAATTTTTTCTAACTCGCTTAACTTATGAGTTAGATGGAGCCAAATAGAAATACTCTATTTTGTGTTAATCCAGTGTGTGAGTTATAATTCCGTTAATATCGGAAATATGGAAAAATGTTTCAAATAAAAGCTGTACGCCATTAAGAATGGAATAACTCTTATTTGAAACATTTTTTTCTAACTCGCTTAACTTTGGAGTTAGATGAAGCCAAATTCCTATTTGGCTTATAATTCCGTTAATATCGGAAATAGGGTAAAATGTTTCAAACCAAAGCTGTTTGTCATTAAAAATGAAATAACTCTTGTTTGAAACATTTTTTTCTAACTCGCTTAACTTCGGAGTTAGATGGAGCCAAATAGAAATACTCCGCTTTGGGTTGTTCAAGTTTTTGGCTTATAATTCCGTTAATATCGGAAATATGGAAAAATGTTTCAAGTAAAAGCTGTACGCCACTAAGAATGGAATAACTCTTATTTGAAACATTTTTTTCTAACTCGCTTAACTTTGGAGTTAGATGGAGCCAAATTACTATTTGGCTTATAATTCCGTTAATATCGGAAATAGGGTAAAATGTTTCAAACCAAAGCTGTTTGCCATTAAGAATGGAATAACTCTTGTTTGACACAATTTTTTCTAACTCGCTTAACTTATGAGTTAGATGGAGCCAAATAGAAATACTCTATTTTGTGTTAATCCAGTGTGTGAGATATAATTCCGTTAATATCGGAAATATGGAAAGATGTTTCAAATAAAAGCTGTACGCCATTAAGAATTGAATAACTCTTATTTGAAACATTTTTTTCTTACTCGCTTAACTTTGGAGTTAGATGAAGCCAAATTCCTATTTGGCTTATAATTCCGTTAATATCGGAAATAGGGTAAAATGTTTCAAACCAAAGCTGGTTGTCATTAAGAATGAAATAACTCTTGTTTGAAACATTTTTTTCTAACTCGCTTAACTTCGGAGTTAGATGGAGCCAAATAGAAATACTCTGCTTTGGGTTGTTCAAGTTTTTGGCTTATAATTCCGTTAATATCGGAAATATGGAAAAATGTTTCAAATAAAAGCTGTACGCCATTAAGAATGGAATAACTCTTATTTGAAACATCTTTTTCTAACTCGCTTAACTTTGGAGTTATATGGAGCCAAATTCCTATTTGGTTTATAATTCCGTTAATATCGGAAATAGGGTAAAATGTTTCAAACCAAAGCTGTTTGTCATTAAGAATGGAATAACTCTTGTTTGACACAATTTTTTCCAACTCGCTTAACTTATGAGTTAGATGGGGCCAAATAGAAATACTCTATTTTGTGTTAATCCAGTTTGTGAGTTTTAATTCCGTTAATATCGGAAATAGGGAAAAATATTTCAAATAAAAGTTGTACGCCATTAAGAATGGAATAACTCTTATTTGAAACATTTTTTCCTAACTCGCTTAACTTTGGAGTTAGATGGAGCCAAATTACTATTTGGCTTACAATTCCGTTAATATCGCAAATAGGGTAAAATGTTTCAAACCACAGTTGTTTGTTATTAAGAGTGGAATAACTCTGGTTTGAAACATTTTTTTCTAACTGGCTTAACTTTGGAGTTAGATGGTTTCAAATAGAAATACTCTATTTTGTGTTAATCCAGTGTGTGAGTTATAATTCCGTTAATATCGGAAATAGGGAAAAATGTTTCAAATAAAAGCTGTAGGCCATTAAGAATGGAATAACTCTTGTTTGAAACATTTTTTTCTAACTCGCTTAACTTATGAGTTAGATGGGGCCAAATAGAAATACTCTATTTTGGGTTGATAAAGTGTGTGTTATAATTCCGTTAATATCGGAAATAGAAAAAAATGTTTCAAATAAAAGTTGTACGCAATTAAGAATGGAATAACTCTTATTTGAAACATTTTTTTCTAACTCGCTTAACTTTGGAGTTAGATGGAGCCAAATTTCTATTTGGCTTATAATTCCGTTAATATCGGAAATAGGGCAAAATGTTTCAAACCAAAGCTGTTTGCCATTAAGAATGGAATAACTCTTGTTTGACACAATTTTTTCTAACTCGCTTAACTTATGAGTTAGATGGAGCCAAATAGAAATACTCTATTTTGTGTTAATCCAGTTTGTGAGTTATAATTCCGTTAATATCGGAAATAGGGAAAAATGTTTCAAATAAAAGCTGTACGCCATTAAGAATGAAATAACTCTTGTTTGAAACATTTTTTTCTAACTCGCTTAACTTATGAGTTAGATGGAGCCAAATAGAAATACTCTATTTTGTGTTAATCCAGTGTGTGAGTTATAATTCCGTTAATATCGGAAATAGGGAAGAATGTTTCAAATAAAAGCTGTACGCCATTAAGAATGGAATAACTCTTGTTTGAAACATTTTTTTCTAACTCGCTTAACTTATGAGTTAGATGGAGCCAAATAGAAATACTCTATTTTGTGTTAATCCAGTGTGTGAGTTATAATTCCGTTAATATCGGAAATAGGGAAAAATGTTTCAAATAAAAGCTGTACGCCATTAAGAATGGAATAACTGTTGTTTGAAACATTTTTTTCTAACTCGCTTAACTTATGAGTTAGATGGGGCCAAATAGAAATACTCTATTTTGGGTTGATCAAGTGTGTGAGTTATAATTCCGTTAATATCGGAAACAGGGAAAAATGTTTCAAATAAAAGTTGTACGCCATTAAGAATGGAATAACTCTTGTTTGAAACATTTTTTTCTAACTCGCTTAACTTATGAGTTAGATGGAGCCAAATAGAAATACTCTATTTTGTGTTAATCCAGTGTGTGAGTTATAATTCCGTTAATATCGGAAATAGGGAAAAATGTTTCAAATAAAAGCTGTACGCCATTAAGAATGGAATAACTCTTGTTTGAAACATTTTTTTCTAACTCGCTTAACTTATGAGTTAGATGGTGCCAAATAGAAATACTCTATTTTGGGTTGATCAAGTGTGTGAGTTATAATTCCGTTAATATCGGAAATAGGGAAAAATGTTTCAAATAAAAGCTGTACGCCATTAAGAATGGAATAACTCTTATTTGAAACATTTTTTCCTAACTCGCTTAACTTTGGAGTTAGATGGAGCCAAATTCCTATTTGGTTTATAATTCCGTTAATATCGGAAATAGGGTAAAATGCTTCAAACCAAAGCTGTTTGTCATTAAGAATGGAATAACTCTTGTTTGACACAATTTTTTCCAACTCGCTTAACTTATGAGTTAGATGGAGCCAAATAGAAATACTCTATTTTGTGTTAATCCAGTTTGTGAGTTTTAATTCCATTAATATCGGAAATAGGGAAAAATATTTCAAATAAAAGTTGTACGCAATTAGGAATGGAATAACTCTTATTTGAAACTTTTTTTTCTAACTCGCTTAACTTTGGAGTTAGATGGAGCCAAATTACTATTTGGCTTACAATTCCGTTAATATCGCAAATAGGGTAAAATGTTTCAAACCAAAGTTGTTTGTTATTAAGAGTGGAATAACTCTGGTTTGAAACATTTTTTTCTAACTGGCTTAACTTTGGAGTTAGATGGTTTCAAATGGAAATACTCTATTTTGTGTTAATCCAGTGTGTGAGTTATAATTCCGTTAATATCGGAAATAGGGAAAAATGTTTCAAATAAAAGCTGTAGGCCATTAAGAATGGAATAACTCTTGTTTGAAACATTTTTTTCTAACTCGCTTAACTTATGAGTTAGATGGGGCCAAATAGAAATACTCTATTTTGGGTTGATCAAGTGTGTGTTATAATTCCGTTAATATCGGAAATAGATAAAAATGTTTCAAATAAAAGTTGTACGCAATTAAGAATGGAATAACTCTTATTTGAAACATTTTTTTCTAACTCGCTTAACTTTGGAGTTAGATGGAGCCAAATTCCTATTTGGCTTATAATTCCGTTAATATCGGAAATAGGGCAAAATGTTTCAAACCAAAGCTGTTTGCCATTAAGAATGGAATAACTCTTGTTTGACACAATTTTTTCTAACTCGCTTAACTTATGAGTTAGATGGAGCCAAATAGAAATACTCTATTTTGTGTTAATCCAGTTTGTGAGTTATAATTCCGTTAATATCGGAAATAGGGAAAAATGTTTCAAATAAAAGCTGTACGCCATTAAGAATGAAATAACTCTTGTTTGAAACATTTTTTTCTAACTCGCTTAACTTATGAGTTAGATGGAGCCAAATAGAAATACTCTATTTTGTGTTAATCCAGTGTGTGAGTTATAATTCCGTTAATATCGGAAATAGGGAAGAATGTTTCAAATAAAAGCTGTACGCCATTAAGAATGGAATAACTCTTGTTTGAAACATTTTTTTCTAACTCGCTTAACTTATGAGTTAGATGGAGCCAAATAGAAATACTCTATTTTGTGTTAATCCAGTGTGTGAGTTATAATTCCGTTAATATCGGAAAGAGGGAAAAATGTTTCAAATAAAAGCTGTACGCCATTAAGAATGGAATAACTCTTGTTTGAAACATTTTTTTCTAACTCGCTTAACTTATGAGTTAGATGGGGCCAAATAGAAATACTCTATTTTGGGTTGATCAAGTGTGTGAGTTATAATTCCGTTAATATCGGAAATAGGGAAAAATGTTTCAAATAAAAGTTGTACGCCATTAAGAATGGAATAACTCTTGTTTGAAACATTTTTTTCTAACTCGCTTAACTTATGAGTTAGATGGAGCCAAATAGAAATACTCTATTTTGTGTTAATCCAGTGTGTGAGTTATAATTCCGTTAATATCGGAAATAGGGAAAAATGTTTCAAATAAAAGCTGTACGCCATTAAGAATGGAATAACTCTTGTTTGAAACATTTTTTTCTAACTCGCTTAACTTATGAGTTAGATGGTGCCAAATAGAAATACTCTATTTTGGGTTGATCAAGTGTGTGAGTTATAATTCCGTTAATATCGGAAATAGGGAAAAATGTTTCAAATAAAAGCTGTACGCCATTAAGAATGGAATAACTCTTATTTGAAACATTTTTTCCTAACTCGCTTAACTTTGGAGTTAGATGGAGCCAAATTCCTATTTGGTTTATAATTCCGTTAATATCGGAAATAGGGTAAAATGCTTCAAACCAAAGCTGTTTGTCATTAAGAATGGAATAACTCTTGTTTGACACAATTTTTTCCAACTCGCTTAACTTATGAGTTAGATGGGGCCAAATAGAAATACTCTATTTTGTGTTAATCCAGTTTGTGAGTTTTAATTCCATTAATATCGGAAATAGGGAAAAATATTTCAAATAAAAGTTGTACGCAATTAGGAATGGAATAACTCTTATTTGAAACATTTTTTTCTAACTCGCTTAACTTTGGAGTTAGATGGAGCCAAATTCCTATTTGGCTTATAATTCCGTTAATATCGGAAATAGGGTAAAATGTTTCAAACCAAAGCTGTTTGCCATTAAGAATGGAATAACTCTTGTTTGAAATGTTTTTTTCTAACTGGGTTAACTTTGGAGTTAGATGGAGCCAAATTACTATTTGGATTATAATTCCGTTAAAATCGGAAATAGTGTAAAATCTTTCAAGCAAAAGTTGTTTGTCATTAAGAATGGAATAACTCCTGTTTGAAACAATTTTTTCTAACTCGCTTAACTTATGAGTTAGATGGAGCCAAATAGAAATACTCTATTTTGTGTTAATCCAGTGTGTGAGTTATAATTCCGTTAATATCGGAAATATGGAAAAATGTTTCAAATAAAAGCTGTACGCCATTAAGAATGGAATAACTCTTATTTGAAACATTTTTTTCTAACTCGCTTAACTTTGGAGTTAGATGAAGCCAAATTCCTATTTGGCTTATAATTCCGTTAATATCGGAAATAGGGTAAAATGTTTCAAACCAAAGCTGTTTGTCATTAAAAATGAAATAACTCTTGTTTGAAACATTTTTTTCTAACTCGCTTAACTTCGGAGTTAGATGGAGCCAAATAGAAATACTCCGCTTTGGGTTGTTCAAGTTTTTGGCTTATAATTCCGTTAATATCGGAAATATGGAAAAATGTTTCAAGTAAAAGCTGTACGCCACTAAGAATGGAATAACTCTTATTTGAAACATTTTTTTCTAACTCGCTTAACTTTGGAGTTAGATGGAGCCAAATTCCTATTTGGCTTATAATTCCGTTAATATCGGAAATAGGGAAAAATATTTCAAATAAAAGTTGTGCGCTATTAAGAATGGAATAACTCTTATTTGAAACATTTTTTTCTAACTCGCTTAACTTATGAGTTAGATGGGGCCAAATAGAAATACTCTATTTTGGGTTGATCAAGTGTGTGTTATAATTCCGTTAATATCGGAAATAGATAAGAATGTTTCAAATAAAAGTTGTACGCAATTAGGAATGGAATAACTCTTGTTTGAAACATTTTTTTCTAACTCGCTTAACTTTGGAGTTAGATGGAGCCAAATTCCTATTTGGCTTATAATTCCGTTAATATCGGAAATAGGGTAAAATGTTTCAAACCAAAGCTGTTTGCCATTAAGAATGGAATAACTCTTGTTTGACACAATTTTTTCTAACTCGCTTAACTTATGAGTTAGATGGAGCCAAATAGAAATACTCTATTTTGTGTTAATCCAGTGTGTGAGTTATAATTCCGTTAATATCGGAAATATGGAAAGATGTTTCAAATAAAAGCTGTACGCCATTAAGAATTGAATAACCCTTATTTGAAACATTTTTTTCTAACTCGCTTAACTTTGGAGTTAGATGAAGCCAAATTCCTATTTGGCTTATAATTCCGTTAATATCGGAAATAGGGTAAAATGTTTCAAACCAAAGCTGGTTGTCATTAAGAATGAAATAACTCTTGTTTGAAACATTTTTTTCTAACTCGCTTAACTTCGGAGTTAGATGGAGCCAAATAGAAATACTCTGCTTTGGGTTGTTCAAGTTTTTGGCTTATAATTCCGTTAATATCGGAAATATGGAAAAATGTTTCAAATAAAAGCTGTACGCCATTAAGAATGGAATAACTCTTATTTGAAACATTTTTTTCTAACTCGCTTAACTTTGGAGTTAGATGGAGCCAAATTCCTATTTGGCTTATAATTCCGTTAATATCGGAAATAGGGTAAAATGTTTCAAACCAAAGCTGTTTGCCATTAAGAATGGAATAACTCTTGTTTGACACAATTTTTTCTAACTCGCTTAACTTATGAGTTAGATGGATCCAAATAGAAATACTCTATGTTGTGTTAATCTAGTTTGTGAGTTTTAATTCCGTTAATATCGGAAATAGGGAAAAATGTTTCAAATAAAAGCTGTACGCCATTAAGAATGGAATAACTCTTGTTTGAAACATTTTTTTCTAACTCGCTTAACTTATGAGTTAGATGGTGCCAAATAGAAATACTCTATTTTGGGTTGATCAAGTGTGTGAGTTATAATTCCGTTAATATCGGAAATAGGGAAAAATGTTTCAAATAAAAGCTGTACGCCATTAAGAATGGAATAACTCTTATTTGAAACATTTTTTCCTAACTCGCTTAACTTTGGAGTTAGATGGAGCCAAATTCCTATTTGGTTTATAATTCCGTTAATATCGGAAATAGGGTAAAATGCTTCAAACCAAAGCTGTTTGTCATTAAGAATGGAATAACTCTTGTTTGACACAATTTTTTCCAACTCGCTTAACTTATGAGTTAGATGGGGCCAAATAGAAATACTCTATTTTGTGTTAATCCAGTTTGTGAGTTTTAATTCCATTAATATCGGAAATAGGGAAAAATATTTCAAATAAAAGTTGTACGCAATTAGGAATGGAATAACTCTTATTTGAAACATTTTTTTCTAACTCGCTTAACTTTGGAGTTAGATGGAGCCAAATTCCTATTTGGCTTATAATTCCGTTAATATCGGAAATAGGGTAAAATGTTTCAAACCAAAGCTGTTTGCCATTAAGAATGGAATAACTCTTGTTTGAAACATTTTTTTCTAACTGGGTTAACTTTGGAGTTAGATGGAGCCAAATTACTATTTGGATTATAATTCCGTTAAAATCGGAAATAGTGTAAAATCTTTCAAGCAAAAGTTGTTTATCATTAAGAATGGAATAACTCCTGTTTGAAACAATTTTTTCTAACTCGCTTAACTTATGAGTTAGATGGAGCCAAATAGAAATACTCTATTTTGTGTTAATCCAGTGTGTGAGTTATAATTCCGTTAATATCGGAAATATGGAAAAATGTTTCAAATAAAAGCTGTACGCCATTAAGAATGGAATAACTCTTATTTGAAACATTTTTTTCTAACTCGCTTAACTTTGGAGTTAGATGAAGCCAAATTCCTATTTGGCTTATAATTCCGTTAATATCGGAAATAGGGTAAAATGTTTCAAACCAAAGCTGTTTGTCATTAAAAATGAAATAACTCTTGTTTGAAACATTTTTTTCTAACTCGCTTAACTTCGGAGTTAGATGGAGCCAAATAGAAATACTCCGCTTTGGGTTGTTCAAGTTTTTGGCTTATAATTCCGTTAATATCGGAAATATGGAAAAATGTTTCAAGTAAAAGCTGTACGCCACTAAGAATGGAATAACTCTTATTTGAAACATTTTTTTCTAACTCGCTTAACTTTGGAGTTAGATGGAGCCAAATTCCTATTTGGCTTATAATTCCGTTAATATCGGAAATAGGGTAAAATGTTTCAAACCAAAGCTGTTTGCCATTAAGAATGGAATAACTCTTGTTTGACACAATTTTTTCTAACTCGCTTAACTTATGAGTTAGATGGAGCCAAATAGAAATACTCTATTTTGTGTTAATCCAGTGTGTGAGTTATAATTCCGTTAATATCGGAAATATGGAAAGATGTTTCAAATAAAAGCTGTACGCCATTAAGAATTGAATAACTCTTATTTGAAACATTTTTTTCTAACTCGCTTAACTTTGGAGTTAGATGAAGCCAAATTCCTATTTGGCTTATAATTCCGTTAATATCGGAAATAGGGTAAAATGTTTCAAACCAAAGCTGGTTGTCATTAAGAATGAAATAACTCTTGTTTGAAACATTTTTTTCTAACTCGCTTAACTTCGGAGTTAGATGGAGCCAAATAGAAATACTCTGCTTTGGGTTGTTCAAGTTTTTGGCTTATAATTCCGTTAATATCGGAAATATGGAAAAATGTTTCAAATAAAAGCTGTACGCCATTAAGAATGGAATAACTCTTATTTGAAACATTTTTTTCTAACTCGCTTAACTTTGGAGTTAGATGGAGCCAAATTCCTATTTGGCTTATAATTCCGTTAATATCGGAAATAGGGTAAAATGTTTCAAACCAAAGCTGTTTGCCATTAAGAATGGAATAACTCTTGTTTGACACAATTTTTTCTAACTCGCTTAACTTATGAGTTAGATGGATCCAAATAGAAATACTCTATGTTGTGTTAATCTAGTTTGTGAGTTTTAATTCCGTTAATATCGGAAATAGGGAAAAATGTTTCAAATAAAAGTTGTACGCCATTAAGAATGGAATAACTCTTGTTTGAAACATTTTTTTCTAACTCGCTTAACTTATGAGTTAGATGGAGCCAAATAGAAATACTCTATTTTGTGTTAATCCAGTGTGTGAGTTATAATTCCGTTAATATCGGAAATAGGGAAAAATGTTTCAAATAAAAGCTGTACGCCATTAAGAATGGAATAACTCTTGTTTGAAACATTTTTTTCTAACTCGCTTAACTTATGAGTTAGATGGAGCCAAATAGAAATACTCTATTTTGTGTTAATCCAGTGTGTGAGTTATAATTCCGTTAATATCGGAAATAGGGAAAAATGTTTCAAATAAAAGCTGTGCGCCATTAAGAATGGAATAACTCTTGTTTGAAACATTTTTTTCTAACTCGCTTAACTTTGGAGTTAGATGAAGCCAAATCCCTATTTGGCTTATAATTCCGTTAATATCGGAAATAGGGTAAAATGTTTCAAACCAAAGCTGTTTGTCATTAAAAATGAAATAACTCTTGTTTGAAACATTTTTTTCTAACTCGCTTAACTTCGGAGTTAGATGGAGCCAAATAGAAATACTCCGCTTTGGGTTGTTCAAGTTTTTGGCTTATAATTCCGTTAATATCGGAAATATGGAAAAATGTTTCAAGTAAAAGCTGTACGCCACTAAGAATGGAATAACTCTTATTTGAAACATTTTTTTTCTAACTCGCTTAACTTTGGAGTTAGATGGAGCCAAATTCCTATTTGGCTTATAATTCCGTTAATATCGGAAATAGGGTAAAATGTTTCAAACCAAAGCTGTTTGCCATTAAGAATGGAATAACTCTTGTTTGACACAATTTTTTCTAACTCGCTTAACTTATGAGTTAGATGGAGCCAAATAGAAATACTCTATTTTGTGTTAATCCAGTGTGTGAGTTATAATTCCGTTAATATCGGAAATATGGAAAGATGTTTCAAATAAAAGCTGTACGCCATTAAGAATTGAATAACTCTTATTTGAAACATTTTTTTCTAACTCGCTTAACTTTGGAGTTAGATGAAGCCAAATTCCTATTTGGCTTATAATTCCGTTAATATCGGAAATAGGGTAAAATGTTTCAAACCAAAGCTGGTTGTCATTAAGAATGAAATAACTCTTGTTTGAAACATTTTTTTCTAACTCGCTTAACTTCGGAGTTAGATGGAGCCAAATAGAAATACTCTGCTTTGGGTTGTTCAAGTTTTTGGCTTATAATTCCGTTAATATCGGAAATATGGAAAAATGTTTCAAATAAAAGCTGTACGCCATTAAGAATGGAATAACTCTTATTTGAAATATTTTTTTCTAACTCGCTTAACTTTGGAGTTAGATGGAGCCAAATTCCTATTTGGCTTATAATTCCGTTAATATCGGAAATAGGGTAAAATGTTTCAAACCAAAGCTGTTTGCCATTAAGAATGGAATAACTCTTGTTTGACACAATTTTTTCTAACTCGCTTAACTTATGAGTTAGATGGATCCAAATAGAAATACTCTATGTTGTGTTAATCTAGTTTGTGAGTTTTAATTCCGTTAATATCGGAAATAGGGAAAAATGTTTCAAATAAAAGTTGTACGCCATTAAGAATGGAATAACTCTTGTTTGAAACATTTTTTTCTAACTCGCTTAACTTATGAGTTAGATGGAGCCAAATAGAAATACTCTATTTTGTGTTAATCCAGTGTGTGAGTTATAATTCCGTTAATATCGGAAATATGGAAAGATGTTTCAAATAAAAGCTGTACGCCATTTAGAATGGAATAACTCTTATTTGAAACATTTTTTTCTAACTCGCTTAACTTTGGAGTTAGATGAAGCCAAATTCCTATTTGGCTTATAATTCCGTTAATATCGGAAATAGGGTAAAATGTTTCAAGCCAAAGCTGGTTGTCATTAAGAATGAAATAACTCTTGTTTGAAACATTTTTTTCTAACTCGCTTAACTTCGGAGTTAGATGGAGCCAAATAGAAATACTCCGCTTTGGGTTGTTCAAGTTTTTGGCTTATAATTCCGTTAATATCGGAAATATGGAAGAATATTTCAAATAAAAGCTGTACGCCATTAAGAATGGAATAACTCTTATTTGAAACATTTTTTTCTAACTCGCTTAACTTTGGAGTTAGATGGAGCCAAATAGAAATACTCTATTTTGTGTTAATCCAGTGTGTGAGTTATAATTCCGTTAATATCGGAAATAGGGAAAAATGTTTCAAATAAAAGCTGTACGCCATTAAGAATGGAATAACTCTTGTTTGAAACATTTTTTTCTAACTCGCTTAACTTATGAGTTAGATGGAGCCAAATAGAAATACTCTATTTTGTGTTAATCCAGTGTGTGAGTTATAATTCCGTTAATATCGGAAATAGGGAAAAATGTTTCAAATAAAAGCTGTACGCCATTAAGAATGGAATAACTCTTATTTGAAACATTTTTTTCTAACTCGCTTAACTTTGGAGTTAGATGGAGCCAAATTCCTATTTGGCTTATAATTCCGTTAATATCGGAAATACGGTAAAATGTTTCAAACCAAAGCTGTTTGCCATTAAGAATGGAATAACTCTTGTTTGAAACATTTTTTTCTAACTCGCTTAACTTATGAGTTAGATGGAGCCAAATAGAAATACTCTATGTTGGGTTGATCCAGTGTGTTTGTTAAAATTCCGTTAATATTGGAAATAGGTAAAAATGTTTCAAATAAAAGTTGTACGCCATTAAGAATGGAATAACTCTTGTTTGAAACATTTTTTTCTAACTGGGTTAACTTTGCAGTTAGATGGAGCCAAATTACTATTTGGCTTATAATTCCGTTAAAATCGGAAATAGTGTAAAATCTTTCAAGCAAAAGTTGTTTGTCATTAAGAATGGAATAACTCTTGTTTGAAACAATTTTTTCTAACTCGCTTAACATAAGTTATGAGTTAGATGGAGCCAAATAGAAATACTCTATTTTGTGTTAATCCAGTTTGTGAGTTCTAATTCCGTTAATATCGGAAATAGGGAAAAATATTTCAAATAAAAGTTGTACGCCATTAAGAATGGAATAACTCTTATTTGAAACATTTTTTTCTAACTCGCTTAACTTTGGAGATAGATGGAGCCAAATTACTATTTGGCTTACAATTCCGTTAATATCGCAAATAGGGTAAAATGTTTCAAACCAAAGTTGTTTGTTATTAAGAGTGGAATAACTCTGGTTTGAAACATCTTTTTCTAACTGGCTTAACTTTGGAGTTAGATGGTTTCAAATAGAAATACTCTATTTTGTGTTAATCCAGTTTGTGAGTTATAATTCCGTTAATATCGGAAATAGGGAAAAATGTTTCAAATAAAAGCTATACGCCATTAAGAATGGAATAACTCTTGTTTGAAACATTTTTTTCTAACTCGCTTAACTTTTGAGTTAGATGGATCTAAATAGAAATACTCTATTTTGTGTTAATCTAGTTTGTGAGTTTTAATTCCGTTAATATCGGAAATAGGGAAAAATGTTTCAAATAAAAGTTGTACGCCATTAAGAATGGAATAACACTTGTTTGAAACATGTTTTTCTAACTCGCTAAAGTTTGGAGTTAGAGGAGCCAAATAGAAATACTCTATGTTGGGTTGATCCAGTGTGTGTGTTAAAATTCCGTTAATATCGGAAATAGGTAAAAATGTTTCAAATAAAAGTTGTACGCCATTAAGAATGGAATAACTCTTGTTTGAAATATTTTTTTCTAACTCGCTTAACTTATGAGTTAGATGGAGCCAAATAGAAATACTCTATTTTGTGTTAATCCGGTGTGTGAGTTATAATTCCGTTAATATCGGAAATAGGGAAAAATGTTTCAAATAAAAGCTGTGCGCCATTAAGAATGGAATAACTCTTGTTTGAAACATTTTTTTCTAACTCGCTTAACTTATGAGTTAGATGGGGCCAAATAGAAATACTCTATTTTGGGTTGATCAAGTGTGTGAGTTATAATTCCGTTAATATCGGAAATAGGGAAAAATGTTTCAAATAAAAGTTGTACGCCATTAAGAATGGAATAACTCTTATTTGAAACATTTTTTTCTAACTCGCTTAACTTTGTAGTTAGATTTAGCCAAATTCCTATTTGGCTTATTAGTCCCTTAATATTGGGAATAGTGTAAAATGTTTCAAACAAAAGTTGTTTGTCATTAAGAATGGAATAACTCTTATTTGAAACATTTTTTTCTAACTCGCTTAACTTTGGAGTTAGATGGAGCCAAATTCCTATTTGGCTTATAATTCCGTTAATATCGGAAATACGGTAAAATGTTTCAAACCAAAGCTGTTTGCCATTAAGAATGGAATAACTCTTGTTTGAAACATTTTTTTCTAACTCGCTTAACTTATGAGTTAGATGGAGCCAAATAGAAACACTCTATGTTGGGTTGATCCAGTGTGTTTGTTAAAATTCCGTTAATATTGGAAATAGGTAAAAATGTTTCAAATAAAAGTTGTACGCCATTAAGAATGGAATAACTCTTGTTTGAAACATTTTTTTCTAACTGGGTTAACTTTGCAGTTAGATGGAGCCAAATTACTATTTGGCTTATAATTCCGTTAAAATCGGAAATAGTGTAAAATCTTTCAAGCAAAAGTTGTTTGTCATTAAGAATGGAATAACTCTTGTTTGAAACAATTTTTTCTAACTCGCTTAACATAAGTTATGAGTTAGATGGAGCCAAATAGAAATACTCTATTTTGTGTTAATCCAGTTTGTGAGTTTTAATTCCGTTAATATCGGAAATAGGGAAAAATATTTCAAATAAAAGTTGTACGCCATTAAGAATGGAATAACTCTTATTTGAAACATTTTTTTCTAACTCGCTTAACTTTGGAGATAGATGGAGCCAAATTACTATTTGGCTTACAATTCCGTTAATATCGCAAATAGGGTAAAATGTTTCAAACCAAAGTTGTTTGTTATTAAGACTGGAATAACTCTGGTTTGAAACATCTTTTTCTAACTGGCTTAACTTTGGAGTTAGATGGTTTCAAATAGAAATACTCTATTTTGTGTTAATCCAGTTTGTGAGTTATAATTCCGTTAATATCGGAAATAGGGAAAAATGTTTCAAATAAAAGCTATACGCCATTAAGAATGGAATAACTCTTGTTTGAAACATTTTTTTCTAACTCGCTTAACTTTTGAGTTAGATGGATCTAAATAGAAATACTCTATTTTGTGTTAATCTAGTTTGTGAGTTTTAATTCCGTTAATATCGGAAATAGGGAAAAATGTTTCAAATAAAAGTTGTACGCCATTAAGAATGGAATAACACTTGTTTGAAACATGTTTTTCTAACTCGCTAAAGTTTGGAGTTAGAGGAGCCAAATAGAAATACTCTATGTTGGGTTGATCCAGTGTGTGTGTTAAAATTCCGTTAATATCGGAAATAGGTAAAAATGTTTCAAATAAAAGTTGTACGCCATTAAGAATGGAATAACTCTTGTTTGAAATATTTTTTTCTAACTCGCTTAACTTATGAGTTAGATGGAGCCAAATAGAAATACTCTATTTTGTGTTAATCCGGTGTGTGAGTTATAATTCCGTTAATATCGGAAATAGGGAAAAATGTTTCAAATAAAAGCTGTGCGCCATTAAGAATGGAATAACTCTTGTTTGAAACATTTTTTTCTAACTCGCTTAACTTATGAGTTAGATGGGGCCAAATAGAAATACTCTATTTTGGGTTGATCAAGTGTGTGAGTTATAATTCCGTTAATATCGGAAATAGGGAAAAATGTTTCAAATAAAAGTTGTACGCCATTAAGAATGGAATAACTCTTATTTGAAACATTTTTTTCTAACTCGCTTAACTTTGTAGTTAGATTTAGCCAAATTCCTATTTGGCTTATTAGTCCCTTAATATTGGGAATAGTGTAAAATGTTTCAAACAAAAGTTGTTTGTCATTAAGAATGGAATAACTCTTATTTGAAACATTTTTTTCTAACTCGCTTAACTTTGGAGTTAGATGGAGCCAAATTCCTATTTGGCTTATAATTCCGTTAATATCGGAAATACGGTAAAATGTTTCAAACCAAAGCTGTTTGCCATTAAGAATGGAATAACTCTTGTTTGAAACATTTTTTTCTAACTCGCTTAACTTATGAGTTAGATGGAGCCAAATAGAAATACTCTATGTTGGGTTGATCCAGTGTGTTTGTTAAAATTCCGTTAATATTGGAAATAGGTAAAAATGTTTCAAATAAAAGTTGTACGCCATTAAGAATGGAATAACTCTTGTTTGAAACATTTTTTTCTAACTGGGTTAACTTTGCAGTTAGATGGAGCCAAATTACTATTTGGCTTATAATTCCGTTAAAATCGGAAATAGTGTAAAATCTTTCAAGCAAAAGTTGTTTGTCATTAAGAATGGAATAAGTCTTGTTTGAAACTATTTTTTCTAACTCGCTTAACATAAGTTATGAGTTAGATGGAGCCAAATAGAAATACTCTATTTTGTGTTAATCCAGTTTGTGAGTTTTAATTCCGTTAATATCGGAAATAGGGAAAAATATTTCAAATAAAAGTTGTACGCCATTAAGAATGGAATAACTCTTATTTGAAACATTTTTTCCTAACTCGCTTAACTTTGGAGATAGATGGAGCCAAATTACTATTTGGCTTACAATTCCGTTAATATCGCAAATAGGGTAAAATGTTTCAAACCAAAGTTGTTTGTTATTAAGAGTGGAATAACTCTGGTTTGAAACATCTTTTTCTAACTGGCTTAACTTTGGAGTTAGATGGTTTCAAATAGAAATACTCTATTTTGTGTTAATCCAGTTTGTGAGTTATAATTCCGTTAATATCGGAAATAGGGAAAAATGTTTCAAATAAAAGCTATACGCCATTAAGAATGGAATAACTCTTGTTTGAAACATTTTTTTCTAACTCGCTTAACTTTTGAGTTAGATGGATCTAAATAGAAATACTCTATTTTGTGTTAATCTAGTTTGTGAGTTTTAATTCCGTTAATATCGGAAATAGGGAAAAATGTTTCAAATAAAAGTTGTACGCCATTAAGAATGGAATAACACTTGTTTGAAACATGTTTTTCTAACTCGCTAAAGTTTGGAGTTAGAGGAGCCAAATAGAAATACTCTATGTTGGGTTGATCCAGTGTGTGTGTTAAAATTCCGTTAATATCGGAAATAGGTAAAAATGTTTCAAATAAAAGTTGTACGCCATTAAGAATGGAATAACTCTTGTTTGAAATATTTTTTTCTAACTCGCTTAACTTATGAGTTAGATGGAGCCAAATAGAAATACTCTATTTTGTGTTAATCCGGTGTGTGAGTTATAATTCCGTTAATATCGGAAATAGGGAAAAATGTTTCAAATAAAAGCTGTGCGCCATTAAGAATGGAATAACTCTTGTTTGAAACATTTTTTTCTAACTCGCTTAACTTATGAGTTAGATGGGGCCAAATAGAAATACTCTATTTTGGGTTGATCAAGTGTGTGAGTTATAATTCCGTTAATATCGGAAATAGGGAAAAATGTTTCAAATAAAAGTTGTACGCCATTAAGAATGGAATAACTCTTATTTGAAACATTTTTTTCTAACTCGCTTAACTTTGTAGTTAGATTTAGCCAAATTCCTATTTGGCTTATTAGTCCCTTAATATTGGGAATAGTGTAAAATGTTTCAAACAAAAGTTGTTTGTCATTAAGAATGGAATAACTCTTATTTGAAACATTTTTTTCTAACTCGCTTAACTTTGGAGTTAGATGGAGCCAAATTCCTATTTGGCTTATAATTCCGTTAATATCGGAAATACGGTAAAATGTTTCAAACCAAAGCTGTTTGCGATTAAGAATGGAATAACTCTTGTTTGAAACATTTTTTTCTAACTCGCTTAACTTATGAGTTAGATGGAGCCAAATAGAAATACTCTATGTTGGGTTGATCCAGTGTGTTTGTTAAAATTCCGTTAATATTGGAAATAGGTAAAAATGTTTCAAATAAAAGTTGTACGCCATTAAGAATGGAATAACTCTTGTTTGAAACATTTTTTTCTAACTGGGTTAACTTTGCAGTTAGATGGAGCCAAATTACTATTTGGCTTATAATTCCGTTAAAATCGGAAATAGTGTAAAATCTTTCAAGCAAAAGTTGTTTGTCATTAAGAATGGAATAACTCTTGTTTGAAACAATTTTTTCTAACTCGCTTAACATAAGTTATGAGTTAGATGGAGCCAAATAGAAATACTCTATTTTGTGTTAATCCAGTTTGTGAGTTTTAATTCCGTTAATATCGGAAATAGGGAAAAATATTTCAAATAAAAGTTGTACGCCATTAAGAATGGAATAACTCTTATTTGAAACATTTTTTCCTAACTCGCTTAACTTTGGAGATAGATGGAGCCAAATTACTATTTGGCTTACAATTCCGTTAATATCGCAAATAGGGTAAAATGTTTCAAACCAAAGTTGTTTGTTATTAAGAGTGGAATAACTCTGGTTTGAAACATCTTTTTCTAACTGGCTTAACTTTGGAGTTAGATGGTTTCAAATAGAAATACTCTATTTTGTGTTAATCCAGTTTGTGAGTTATAATTCCGTTAATATCGGAAATAGGGAAAAATGTTTCAAATAAAAGCTATACGCCATTAAGAATGGAATAACTCTTGTTTGAAACATTTTTTTCTAACTCGCTTAACTTTTGAGTTAGATGGATCTAAATAGAAATACTCTATTTTGTGTTAATCTAGTTTGTGAGTTTTAATTCCGTTAATATCGGAAATAGGGAAAAATGTTTCAAATAAAAGTTGTACGCCATTAAGAATGGAATAACACTTGTTTGAAACATTTTTTTTTTAACTCGATTAACTTTGGAGTTAGATGAAGCCAAATTCCTATTTGGCTTATAATTCCGTTAATATCGGAAATAGGGTAAAATGTTTCAAACCAAAGCTGTTTGTCATTAAGAATGGAATAACTCTTATTTGAAACATTTTTTTCTAACTCGCTTAACTTATGAGTTAGATGGGGCCAAATAGAAATACTCTATTTTGGGTTGATCAAGTGTGTGTTATAATTCCGTTAATATCGGAAATAGATAAAAATGATTCAAATAAAAGTTGTACGCAATTAGGAATGGAATAACTCTTATTTGAAACATTTTTTTCTAACTCGCTTAACTTTGGAGTTAGATGGAGCCAAATTCCTATTTGGCTTATAATTCCGTTAATATCGGAAATAGGGTAAAATGTTTCAAACCAAAGCTGTTTGCCATTAAGAATGGAATAGCTCTTGTTTGACACATTTTTTTCTAACTCGCTTAACTTTGGAGTTAGATGGAGCCAAATTCCTATTTGGCTTATAATTCCGTTAACATCGGAAATAGGGTAAAATGCTTCAAACCAAAGCTGTTTGCCATTAAGAATGGAATAACCCTTGTTTGAAACATTTTTTTCTAACTGGGTTAACTTTGGAGTTAGATGGAGCCAAATTACTATTTGGCTTATAATTCCGTTAAAATCGGAAATAGTGTAAAATCTTTCAAGCAAAAGTTGTTTGTCATTAAGAATGGAATAACTCCTGTTTGAAACAATTTTTTCTAACTCGCTTAACTTATGAGTTAGATGGAGCCAAATAGAAATACTCTATTTTGTGTTAATCCAGTGTGTGAGTTATAATTCCGTTAATATCGGAAATATGGAAAAATGTTTCAAATAAAAGCTGTACGCCATTAAGAATGGAATAACTCTTATTTGAAACATTTTTTTCTAACTCGCTTAACTTTGGAGTTAGATGAAGCCAAATTCCTATTTGGCTTATAATTCCGTTAATATCGGAAATAGGGTAAGATGTTTCAAACCAAAGCTTTTGTCATTAAAAATGAAATAACTCTTGTTTGAAACATTTTTTTCTAACTCGCTTAACTTCGGAGTTAGATGGAGCCAAATAGAAATACTCCGCTTTGGGTTGTTCAAGTTTTTGGCTTATAATTCCGTTAATATCGGAAATATGGAAAAATGTTTCAAATAAAAGCTGTACGCCACTAAGAATGGAATAACTCTTATTTGAAACATTTTTTTCTAACTCGCTTAACTTTGGAGTTAGATGGAGCCAAATTCCTATTTGGCTTATAATTCCGTTAATATCGGAAATAGGGTAAAATGTTTCAAACCAAAGCTGTTTGCCATTAAGAATGGAATAACTCTTGTTTGAAACATTTTTTTCTAACTCGCTTAACTTATGAGTTAGATGGAGCCAAATAGAAATACTCTATGTTGGGTTGATCCAGTGTGTTTGTTAAAATTCCGTTAATATTGGAAATAGGTAAAAATGTTTCAAATAAAACTTGTACACCATTAAGAATGGAATAACTCTTGTTTGAAACATTTTTTTCAAACTCGCTTAACTTATGAGTTAGATGGGGCCAAATAGAAATACTCTATTTTGGGTTGATCAAGTGTGTGTTATAATTCCGTTAATATCGGAAATAGGGAAAAATGTTTCAAATAAAAGTTGTACGCAATTAAGAATGGAATAACTCTTATTTGAAACATTTTTTTCTAACTCGCTTAACTTTGGAGTTAGATGGAGCCAAATTCCTATTTGGCTTACAATTCCGTTAATATCGCAAATAGGGTAAAATGTTTCAAACCAAAGTTGTTTGTTATTAAGAGTGGAATAACTCTGGTTTGAAACATCTTTTTCTAACTGGCTTAACTTTGGAGTTAGATGGTTTCAAATAGAAATACTCTATTTTGTGTTAATCCAGTTTGTGAGTTATAATTCCGTTAATATCGGAAATAGGGAAAAATGTTTCAAATAAAAGCTATACGCCATTAAGAATGGAATAACTCTTGTTTGAAACATTTTTTTCTAACTCGCTTAACTTTTGAGTTAGATGGATCTAAATAGAAATACTCTATTTTGTGTTAATCTAGTTTGTGAGTTTTAATTCCGTTAATATCGGAAATAGGGAAAAATGTTTCAAATAAAAGTTGTACGCCATTAAGAATGGAATAACACTTGTTTGAAACATTTTTTTTTAACTCGATTAACTTTGGAGTTAGATGAAGCCAAATTCCTATTTGGCTTATAATTCCGTTAATATCGGAAATAGGGTAAAATGTTTCAAACCAAAGCTGTTTGTCATTAAGAATGGAATAACTCTTATTTGAAACATTTTTTTCTAACTCGCTTAACTTTGGAGTTAGATGGAGCCAAATTCCTATTTGGCTTATAATTCCGTTAATATCGGAAAAAAGGGAAAATATTTCAAATAAAAGTTGTGCGCTATTAAGAATGGAATAACTCTTATTTGAAACATTTTTTTCTAACTCGCTTAACTTATGAGTTAGATGGTGCCAAATAGAAATACTCTATTTTGGGTTGATCAAGTGTGTGTTATAATTCCGTTAATATCGGAAATAGATAAAAATGATTCAAATAAAAGTTGTACGCAATTAGGAATGGAATAACTCTTATTTGAAACATTTTTTTCTAACTCGCTTAACTTTGGAGTTAGATGGAGCCAAATTCCTATTTGGCTTATAATTCCGTTAATATCGGAAATAGGGTAGAATGTTTCAAACCAAAGCTGTTTGCCATTAAGAATGGAATAACTCTTGTTTGACACATTTTTTTCTAACTCGCTTAACTTTGGAGTTAGATGGTGCCAAATAGAAATACTCTATTTTGGGTTGATCAAGTGTGTGTTATAATTCCGTTAATATCGGAAATAGATAAAAATGATTCAAATAAAAGTTGTACGCAATTAGGAATGGAATAACTCTTATTTGAAACATTTTTTTCTAACTCGCTTAACTTTGGAGTTAGATGGAGCCAAATTCCTATTTGGCTTATAATTCCGTTAATATCGGAAATAGGGTAGAATGTTTCAAACCAAAGCTGTTTGCCATTAAGAATGGAATAACTCTTGTTTGACACATTTTTTTCTAACTCGCTTAACTTTGGAGTTAGATGGTGCCAAATAGAAATACTCTATTTTGGGTTGATCAAGTGTGTGTTATAATTCCGTTAATATCGGAAATAGATAAAAATGATTCAAATAAAAGTTGTACGCAATTAGGAATGGAATAACTCTTATTTGAAACATTTTTTTCTAACTCGCTTAACTTTGGAGTTAGATGGAGCCAAATTCCTATTTGGCTTATAATTCCGTTAATATCGGAAATAGGGTAAAATGTTTCAAACCAAAGCTGTTTGCCATTAAGAATGGAATAGCTCTTGTTTGACACATTTTTTTCTAACTCGCTTAACTTTGGAGTTAGATGGAGCCAAATTCCTATTTGGCTTATAATTCCGTTAACATCGGAAATAGGGTAAAATGCTTCAAACCAAAGCTGTTTGCCATTAAGAATGGAATAACCCTTGTTTGAAACATTTTTTTCTAACTGGGTTAACTTTGGAGTTAGATGGAGCCAAATTACTATTTGGCTTATAATTCCGTTAAAATCGGAAATAGTGTAAAATCTTTCAAGCAAAAGTTGTTTGTCATTAAGAATGGAATAACTCCTGTTTGAAACAATTTTTTCTAACTCGCTTAACTTATGAGTTAGATGGAGCCAAATAGAAATACTCTATTTTGTGTTAATCCAGTGTGTGAGTTATAATTCCGTTAATATCGGAAATATGGAAAAATGTTTCAAATAAAAGCTGTACGCCATTAAGAATGGAATAACTCTTATTTGAAACATTTTTTTCTAACTCGCTTAACTTTGGAGTTAGATGAAGCCAAATTCCTATTTGGCTTATAATTCCGTTAATATCGGAAATAGGGTAAGATGTTTCAAACCAAAGCTTTTGTCATTAAAAATGAAATAACTCTTGTTTGAAACATTTTTTTCTAACTCGCTTAACTTCGGAGTTAGATGGAGCCAAATAGAAATACTCCGCTTTGGGTTGTTCAAGTTTTTGGCTTATAATTCCGTTAATATCGGAAATATGGAAAAATGTTTCAAATAAAAGCTGTACGCCACTAAGAATGGAATAACTCTTATTTGAAACATTTTTTTCTAACTCGCTTAACTTTGGAGTTAGATGGAGCCAAATTCCTATTTGGCTTATAATTCCGTTAATATCGGAAATAGGGTAAAATGTTTCAAACCAAAGCTGTTTGCCATTAAGAATGGAATAACTCTTGTTTGAAACATTTTTTTCTAACTCGCTTAACTTATGAGTTAGATGGAGCCAAATAGAAATACTCTATGTTGGGTTGATCCAGTGTGTTTGTTAAAATTCCGTTAATATTGGAAATAGGTAAAAATGTTTCAAATAAAACTTGTACACCATTAAGAATGGAATAACTCTTGTTTGAAACATTTTTTTCAAACTCGCTTAACTTATGAGTTAGATGGGGCCAAATAGAAATACTCTATTTTGGGTTGATCAAGTGTGTGTTATAATTCCGTTAATATCGGAAATAGGGAAAAATGTTTCAAATAAAAGTTGTACGCAATTAAGAATGGAATAACTCTTATTTGAAACATTTTTTTCTAACTCGCTTAACTTTGGAGTTAGATGGAGCCAAATTCCTATTTGGCTTACAATTCCGTTAATATCGCAAATAGGGTAAAATGTTTCAAACCAAAGTTGTTTGTTATTAAGAGTGGAATAACTCTGGTTTGAAACATCTTTTTCTAACTGGCTTAACTTTGGAGTTAGATGGTTTCAAATAGAAATACTCTATTTTGTGTTAATCCAGTTTGTGAGTTATAATTCCGTTAATATCGGAAATAGGGAAAAATGTTTCAAATAAAAGCTATACGCCATTAAGAATGGAATAACTCTTGTTTGAAACATTTTTTTCTAACTCGCTTAACTTTTGAGTTAGATGGATCTAAATAGAAATACTCTATTTTGTGTTAATCTAGTTTGTGAGTTTTAATTCCGTTAATATCGGAAATAGGGAAAAATGTTTCAAATAAAAGTTGTACGCCATTAAGAATGGAATAACACTTGTTTGAAACATTTTTTTTTAACTCGATTAACTTTGGAGTTAGATGAAGCCAAATTCCTATTTGGCTTATAATTCCGTTAATATCGGAAATAGGGTAAAATGTTTCAAACCAAAGCTGTTTGTCATTAAGAATGGAATAACTCTTATTTGAAACATTTTTTTCTAACTCGCTTAACTTTGGAGTTAGATGGAGCCAAATTCCTATTTGGCTTATAATTCCGTTAATATCGGAAAAAAGGGAAAATATTTCAAATAAAAGTTGTGCGCTATTAAGAATGGAATAACTCTTATTTGAAACATTTTTTTCTAACTCGCTTAACTTATGAGTTAGATGGTGCCAAATAGAAATACTCTATTTTGGGTTGATCAAGTGTGTGTTATAATTCCGTTAATATCGGAAATAGATAAAAATGATTCAAATAAAAGTTGTACGCAATTAGGAATGGAATAACTCTTATTTGAAACATTTTTTTCTAACTCGCTTAACTTTGGAGTTAGATGGAGCCAAATTCCTATTTGGCTTATAATTCCGTTAATATCGGAAATAGGGTAGAATGTTTCAAACCAAAGCTGTTTGCCATTAAGAATGGAATAACTCTTGTTTGACACATTTTTTTCTAACTCGCTTAACTTTGGAGTTAGATGGTGCCAAATAGAAATACTCTATTTTGGGTTGATCAAGTGTGTGTTATAATTCCGTTAATATCGGAAATAGATAAAAATGATTCAAATAAAAGTTGTACGCAATTAGGAATGGAATAACTCTTATTTGAAACATTTTTTTCTAACTCGCTTAACTTTGGAGTTAGATGGAGCCAAATTCCTATTTGGCTTATAATTCCGTTAATATCGGAAATAGGGTAGAATGTTTCAAACCAAAGCTGTTTGCCATTAAGAATGGAATAACTCTTGTTTGACACATTTTTTTCTAACTCGCTTAACTTTGGAGTTAGATGGTGCCAAATAGAAATACTCTATTTTGGGTTGATCAAGTGTGTGTTATAATTCCGTTAATATCGGAAATAGATAAAAATGATTCAAATAAAAGTTGTACGCAATTAGGAATGGAATAACTCTTATTTGAAACATTTTTTTCTAACTCGCTTAACTTTGGAGTTAGATGGAGCCAAATTCCTATTTGGCTTATAATTCCGTTAATATCGGAAATAGGGTAGAATGTTTCAAACCAAAGCTGTTTGCCATTAAGAATGGAATAACTCTTGTTTGAAACATTTTTTTCTAACTGGGTTAACTTTGGAGTTAGATGGAGCCAAATTACTATTTGGCTTATAATTCCGTTAAAATCGGAAATAGTGTAAAATCTTTCAAGCAAAAGTTGTTTGTCATTAAGAATGGAATAACTCCTGTTTGAAACAATTTTTTCTAACTCGCTTAACTTATGAGTTAGATGGAGCCAAATAGAAATACTCCGCTTTGGGTTGTTCAAGTTTTTGGCTTATAATTCCGTTAATATCGGAAATATGGAAAAATGTTTCAAATAAAAGCTGTACGCCACTAAGAATGGAATAACTCTTATTTGAAACATTTTTTCCTAACTCGCTTAACTTTGGAGTTAGATGGAGCCAAATTCCTATTTGGCTTATAATTCCGTTAATATCGGAAATAGGGTAAAATGTTTCAAACCAAAGCTGTTTGCCATTAAGAGTGGAATAACTCTTGTTTGAAACATTTTTTTCTAACTCGCTTAACTTATGAGTTAGATGGAGCCAAATAGAAATACTCTATGTTGGGTTGATCCAGTGTGTTTGTTAAAATTCCGTTAATATTGGAAATAGGTAAAAATGTTTCAAATAAAACTTGTACGCCATTAAGAATGGAATAACTCTTGTTTGAAACATTTTTTTCAAACTCGCTTAACTTATGAGTTAGATGGGGCCAAATAGAAATACTCTATTTTGGGTTGATCAAGTGTGTGTTATAATTCCGTTAATATCGGAAATAGGGAAAAATGTTTCAAATAAAAGTTGTACGCAATTAAGAATGGAATAACTCTTATTTGAAACATTTTTTTCTAACTCGCTTAACTTTGGAGTTAGATGGAGCCAAATTCCTATTTGGCTTATAATTCCGTTAATATCGGAAATAGGGTAAAATGTTTCAAACCAAAGCTGTTTGCCATTAAGAATGGAATAACTCTTGTTTGACACAATTTTTTCTAACTCGCTTAACTTATGAGTTAGATGGATCCAAATAGAAATACTCTATTTTGTGTTAATCCAGTGTGTGAGTTTTAATTCCGTTAATATCGGAAATATAGAAAAATGTTTCAAATAAAAGCTGTACGCCATTAAGAATGGAATAACTCTTATTTGAAACATTTTTTTCTAACTCGCTTAACTTTGGAGTTATATGAAGCCAAATTCCTATTTGGTTTATAATTCCGTTAATATCGGAAATAGGGTAAAATGTTTCAAACCAAAGCTGTTTGTCATTAAGAATGGAATAACTCTTGTTTGACACAATTTTTTCCAACTCGCTTAACTTATGAGTTAGATGGGGCCAAATAGAAATACTCTATTTTGTGTTAATCCAGTTTGTGAGTTTTAATTCCGTTAATATCGGAAATAGGGAAAAATATTTCAAATAAAAGTTGTATGCCATTAAGAATGGAATAACTCTTATTTGAAACATTTTTTCCTAACTCGCTTAACTTTGGAGTTAGATGGAGCCAAATTACTATTTGGCTTACAATTCCGTTAATATCGCAAATAGGGTAAAATGTTTCAAACCAAAGTTGTTTGTTATTAAGAGTGGAATAACTCTGGTTTGAAACATTTTTTTCTAACTGGCTTAACTTTGGAGTTAGATGGTTTCAAATAGAAATACTCTATTTTGTGTTAATCCAGTGTGTGAGTTATAATTCCGTTAATATCGGAAATAGGGAAGAATGTTTCAAATAAAAGCTGTACGCCATTAAGAATGGAATAACTCTTGTTTGAAACATTTTTTTCTAACTCGCTTAACTTATGAGTTAGATGGAGCCAAATAGAAATACTCTATTTTGTGTTAATCCAGTTTGTGAGTTATAATTCCGTTAATATCGGAAATAGGGAAAAATGTTTCAAATAAAAGCTGTACGCCATTAAGAATGGAATAACTCTTATTTGAAACATTCTTTTCTAACTCGCTTAACTTTGGAGTTAGATGGAGCCAAATTCCTATTTGGCTTATAATTCCGTTAATATCGGAAATACGGTAAAATGTTTCAAACCAAAGCTGTTTGCCATTAAGAATGGAATAACTCTTGTTTGAAACATTTTTTTCTAACTGGGTTAACTTTGGAGTTAGATGGAGCCAAATTACTATTTGGCTTATAATTCCGTTAAAATCGGAAATAGTGTAAAATCTTTCAAGCAAAAGTTGTTTGTCATTAAGAATGGAATAACTCCTGTTTGAAACAATTTTTTCTAACTCGCTTAACTTTGGAGTTAGATGGTTTCAAATAGAAATACTCTATTTTGTGTTAATCCAGTGTGTGAGTTATAATTCCGTTAATATCGGAAATATGGAAAAATGTTTCAAATAAAAGCTGTACGCCATTAAGAGTGGAATAACTCTTATTTGAAACATTTTTTCCTAACTCGCTTAACTTTGTAGTTAGATGGAGCCAAATTACTATTTGGCTTACAATTCCGTTAATATCGCAAATAGGGTAAAATGTTTCAAACCAAAGTTGTTTGTTATTAAGAGTGGAATAACTCTGGTTTGAAACATTTTTTTCTAACTCGCTTAACTTTGGAGTTAGATGGTTTCAAATAGAAATACTCTATTTTGTGTTAATCCAGTGTGTGAGTTATAATTCCGTTAATATCGGAAATAGGGAAAAATGTTTCAAATAAAAGCTGTACGCCATTAAGAATGGAATAACTCTTGTTTGAAACATTTTTTTCTAACTCGCTTAACTTATGAGTTAGATGGGGCCAAATAGAAATACTCTATTTTGGGTTGATCAAGTGTGTGTTATAATTCCGTTAATATCGGAAATAGGGAAAAATGTTTCAAATAAAAGTTGTACGCAATTAAGAATGGAATAACTCTTATTTGAAACATTTTTTTCTAACTCGCTTAACTTTGGAGTTAGATGGAGCCAAATTCCTATTTGGCTTATAATTCCGTTAATATCGGAAATAGGGTAAAATGTTTCAAACCAAAGCTGTTTGCCATTAAGAATGGAATAACTCTTGTTTGACACAATTTTTTCTAACTCGCTTAACTTATGAGTTAGATGGATCCAAATAGAAATACTCTATTTTGTGTTAATCCAGTGTGTGAGTTTTAATTCCGTTAATATCGGAAATATAGAAAAATGTTTCAAATAAAAGCTGTACGCCATTAAGAATGGAATAACTCTTATTTGAAACATTTTTTTCTAACTCGCTTAACTTTGGAGTTATATGAAGCCAAATTCCTATTTGGTTTATAATTCCGTTAATATCGGAAATAGGGTAAAATGTTTCAAACCAAAGCTGTCTGTCATTAAAAATGGAATAACTCATGTTTGACACAATTTTTTCCAACTCGCTTAACTTATGAGTTAGATGGGGCCAAATAGAAATACTCTATTTTGTGTTAATCCAGTTTGTGAGTTTTAATTCCGTTAATATCGGAAATAGGGAAAAATATTTCAAATAAAAGTTGTACGCCATTAAGAATGGAATAACTCTTATTTGAAACATTTTTTCCTAACTCGCTTAACTTTGGAGTTAGATGGAGCCAAATTACTATTTGGCTTACAATTCCGTTAATATCGCAAATAGGGTAAAATGTTTCAAACCAAAGTTGTTTGTTATTAAGAGTGGAATAACTCTGGTTTGAAACATTTTTTTCTAACTGGCTTAACTTTGGAGTTAGATGGTTTCAAATAGAAATACTCTATTTTGTGTTAATCCAGTGTGTGAGTTATAATTCCGTTAATATCGGAAATAGGGAAGAATGTTTCAAATAAAAGCTGTACGCCATTAAGAATGGAATAACTCTTATTTGAAACATTTTTTTCTAACTCGCTTAACTTATGAGTTAGATGGAGCCAAATAGAAATACTCTATTTTGTGTTAATCCAGTTTGTGAGTTATAATTCCGTTAATATCGGAAATAGGGAAAAATGTTTCAAATAAAAGCTGTACGCCATTAAGAATGGAATAACTCTTATTTGAAACATTTTTTTCTAACTCGCTTAACTTTGGAGTTAGATGGAGCCAAATTCCTATTTGGCTTATAATTCCGTTAATATCGGAAATACGGTAAAATGTTTCAAACCAAAGCTGTTTGCCATTAAGAATGGAATAACTCTTATTTGAAACATTTTTTTCTAACTCGCTTAACTTTGGAGTTAGATGGAGCCAAATTCCTATTTGGCTTATAATTCCGTTAATATCAGAAATAGGGTAAAATGTTTCAAACCAAAGCTGTTTGTCATTAAGAATAGAATAACTCTTGTTTGAAACATTTTTTTCTAACTCGCTTAACTTATGAGTTAGATGGGGCCAAATAGAAATACTCCGCTTTGGGTTGTTCAAGTTTTTGGCTTATAATTCCGTTAAAATCGGAAATAGTGTAAAATCTTTCAAGCAAAAGTTGTTTGTCATTAAGAATGGAATAACTCCTGTTTGAAACAATTTTTTCTAACTCGCTTAACTTTGGAGTTAGATGGTTTCAAATAGAAATACTCTATTTTGTGTTAATCCAGTGTGTGAGTTATAATTCCGTTAATATCGGAAATATGGAAAAATGTTTCAAATAAAAGCTGTACGCCATTAAGAGTGGAATAACTCTTATTTGAAACATTTTTTCCTAACTCGCTTAACTTTGTAGTTAGATGGAGCCAAATTACTATTTGGCTTACAATTCCGTTAATATCGCAAATAGGGTAAAATGTTTCAAACCAAAGTTGTTTGTTATTAAGAGTGGAATAACTCTGGTTTGAAACATTTTTTTCTAACTCGCTTAACTTTGGAGTTAGATGGTTTCAAATAGAAATACTCTATTTTGTGTTAATCCAGTGTGTGAGTTATAATTCCGTTAATATCGGAAATAGGGAAAAATGTTTCAAATAAAAGCTGTACGCCATTAAGAATGGAATAACTCTTGTTTGAAACATTTTTTTCTAACTCGCTTAACTTATGAGTTAGATGGGGCCAAATAGAAATACTCTATTTTGGGTTGATCAAGTGTGTGTTATAATTCCGTTAATATCGGAAATAGGGAAAAATGTTTCAAATAAAAGTTGTACGCAATTAAGAATGGAATAACTCTTATTTGAAACATTTTTTTCTAACTCGCTTAACTTTGGAGTTAGATGGAGCCAAATTCCTATTTGGCTTATAATTCCGTTAATATCGGAAATAGGGTAAAATGTTTCAAACCAAAGCTGTTTGCCATTAAGAATGGAATAACTCTTGTTTGACACAATTTTTTCTAACTCGCTTAACTTATGAGTTAGATGGATCCAAATAGAAATACTCTATTTTGTGTTAATCCAGTGTGTGAGTTTTAATTCCGTTAATATCGGAAATATAGAAAAATGTTTCAAATAAAAGCTGTACGCCATTAAGAATGGAATAACTCTTATTTGAAACATTTTTTTCTAACTCGCTTAACTTTGGAGTTATATGAAGCCAAATTCCTATTTGGTTTATAATTCCGTTAATATCGGAAATAGGGTAAAATGTTTCAAACCAAAGCTGTCTGTCATTAAAAATGGAATAACTCATGTTTGACACAATTTTTTCCAACTCGCTTAACTTATGAGTTAGATGGGGCCAAATAGAAATACTCTATTTTGTGTTAATCCAGTTTGTGAGTTTTAATTCCGTTAATATCGGAAATAGGGAAAAATATTTCAAATAAAAGTTGTACGCCATTAAGAATGGAATAACTCTTATTTGAAACATTTTTTCCTAACTCGCTTAACTTTGGAGTTAGATGGAGCCAAATTACTATTTGGCTTACAATTCCGTTAATATCGCAAATAGGGTAAAATGTTTCAAACCAAAGTTGTTTGTTATTAAGAGTGGAATAACTCTGGTTTGAAACATTTTTTTCTAACTGGCTTAACTTTGGAGTTAGATGGTTTCAAATAGAAATACTCTATTTTGTGTTAATCCAGTGTGTGAGTTATAATTCCGTTAATATCGGAAATAGGGAAGAATGTTTCAAATAAAAGCTGTACGCCATTAAGAATGGAATAACTCTTATTTGAAACATTTTTTTCTAACTCGCTTAACTTATGAGTTAGATGGAGCCAAATAGAAATACTCTATTTTGTGTTAATCCAGTTTGTGAGTTATAATTCCGTTAATATCGGAAATAGGGAAAAATGTTTCAAATAAAAGCTGTACGCCATTAAGAATGGAATAACTCTTATTTGAAACATTTTTTTCTAACTCGCTTAACTTTGGAGTTAGATGGAGCCAAATTCCTATTTGGCTTATAATTCCGTTAATATCGGAAATACGGTAAAATGTTTCAAACCAAAGCTGTTTGCCATTAAGACTGGAATAACTCTTATTTGAAACATTTTTTTCTAACTCGCTTAACTTTGGAGTTAGATGGAGCCAAATTCCTATTTGGCTTATAATTCCGTTAATATCAGAAATAGGGTAAAATGTTTCAAACCAAAGCTGTTTGTCATTAAGAATAGAATAACTCTTGTTTGAAACATTTTTTTCTAACTCGCTTAACTTATGAGTTAGATGGGGCCAAATAGAAATACTCCGCTTTGGGTTGTTCAAGTTTTTGGCTTATAATTCCGTTAATATCGGAAATATGGAAAAACGTTTCAAATAAAAGCTGTACGCCATTAAGAGTGGAATAACTCTTATTTGAAACATTTTTTCCTAACTCGCTTAACTTTGTAGTTAGATGGAGCCAAATTACTATTTGGCTTACAATTCCGTTAATATCGCAAATAGGGTAAAATGTTTCAAACCAAAGTTGTTTGTTATTAAGAGTGGAATAACTCTGGTTTGAAACATTTTTTTCTAACTCGCTTAACTTTGGAGTTAGATGGTTTCAAATAGAAATACTCTATTTTGTGTTAATCCAGTGTGTGAGTTATAATTCCGTTAATATCGGAAATAGGGAAAAATGTTTCAAATAAAAGCTGTACGCCATTAAGAATGGAATAACTCTTATTTGAAACATTTTTTTCTAACTCGCTTAACTTTGTAGTTAGATTTAGCCAAATTCCTATTTGGCTTATAATTCCGTTAATATTGGGAATAGTGTAAAATGATTCAAACAAAAGTTGTTTGTCATTAAGAATGGAATAACTCTTATTTGAAACATTTTTTTCTAACTCGCTTAACTTTGGCGTTAGATGGAGCCAAATTCCTATTTGGCTTATAATTCCGTTAATACCGGAAATAGGGTAAAATATTTCAAACCAGAGCTGTTTGTCATTAAGAATAGAATAACTCTTGTTTGAAACATTTTTTTCTAACTCGCTTAACTTTGGAGTTAGATGGAGCCAAATAGAAATACTCCGCTTTGGGTTGTTCAAGTTTTTGGCTTATAATTCCGTTAATATCGGAAATAGGGAAAAATGTTTCAAATAAAAGCTGTACGCCATTAAGAATGGAATAACTCTTATTTGAAACATTTTTTTCTAACTCGCTTAACTTTGTAGTTAGATTTAGCCAAATTCCTATTTGGCTTATAATTCCGTTAATATTGGGAATAGTGTAAAATGATTCAAACAAAAGTTGTTTGTCATTAAGAATGGAATAACTCTTATTTGAAACATTTTTTTCTAACTCGCTTAACTTTGGCGTTAGATGGAGCCAAATTCCTATTTGGCTTATAATTCCGTTAATATCGGAAATAGGGTAAAATATTTCAAACCAGAGCTGTTTGTCATTAAGAATAGAATAACTCTTGTTTGAAACATTTTTTTCTAACTCGCTTAACTTTGGAGTTAGATGGAGCCAAATAGAAATACTCCGCTTTGGGTTGTTCAAGTTTTTGGCTTATAATTCCGTTAATATCGGAAATATGGAAAAATGTTTCAAATAAAAGCTGTACGCCATTAAGAATGGAATAACTCTTATTTGAAACATTTTTTTCTAACTCGCTTAACTTTGTAGTTAGATTTAGCCAAATTCCTATCTGGCTTATAATTCCGTTAATATTGGGAATAGTGTAAAATGTTTCAAACAAAAGTTGTTTGTCATTAAGAATGGAATAACTCTTGTTTGAAACATTTTTTTCTAACTCGCTTAACTTTGGGGTTAGATGGAGCCAAGTAGGAATACTCTATTTTGTGTTAATCCAGTTTGTGAGTCATAATTCCGTTAATATCGGAAATAGGGAAAAATATTCCAAATAGAAGTTGTACGCCATTAACAATGGAATAACTCTTATTTGAAACATTTTTTTCTAACTCGCTTAACTTTGGAGTTAGATGGAGCCAAATTACTATTTGGCTTACAATTCCGTTAATATCGCAAATATGGTAAAATGTTTCAAACCAAAGTTGTTTGTTATTAAGAGTGGAATAACTCTTGTTTGAAACAATTTTTTCTAACTCGCTTAACTTATGAGTTAGATGGAGCCAAATAGAAATACTCTATTTTGTGTTAATCCAGTGTGTGAGTTATAATTCCGTTAATATCGGAAATATGGAAAAATGTTTCAAATAAAAGCTGTACGCCATTAAGAATGGAATAACTCTTATTTGAAACATTTTTTTCTAACTCGCTTAACTTTGGAGTTAGATGGAGCCAAATTCCTGTTTGGTTTATAATTCCGTTAATATCGGAAATAGGGTAAAATGTTTCAAACCAAAGCTGTTTGTCATTAAGAATGGAATAACTCTTGTTTGACACAATTTTTTCCAACTCGCTTAACTTATGAGTTAGATGGAGCCAAATAGAAGTACTCTATTTTGTGTTAATCCAGTTTGTGAGTTTTAATTCTGTTAATATCGGAAATAGGGAAAAATATTTCAAATAAAAGTTGTACGCCATTAAGTATGGAATAACTCTTATTTGAAACATTTTTTTCTAACTCGCTTAACTTTGGAGTTAGATGGAGCCAAATTCCTATTTGGCTTATAATTCCGTTGATATCACAAATAGGGTAAAATGTTTCAAACCAAAGTTGTTTGTTATTAAGAGTGGAATAACTCTGGTTTGAAACATTTTTTTCTAACTGGCTTAACTTTGGAGTTAGATGGTTTCAAATAGAAATACACTATTTTGTGTTAATCCAGTGTGTGAGTTATAATTCCGTTAATATCGGAAATAGGGAAAAATGTTTCAAATAAAAGCTGTACGCCATTAAGAATGGAATAACTCTTGTTTGAAACATTTTTTTCTAACTCGCTTAACTTATGAGTTAGATGGGACCAAATGGAAATACTCTATTTTGGGTTGATCAAGTGTGTGTTATAATTCCGTTAATATCGGAAATAGGGAAAAATGTTTCAAATAAAAGTTGTACGCAATTAAGAATGGAATAACTCTTATTTGAAACATTTTTTTCTAACTCGCTTAACTTTGGAGTTAGATGGAGCCAAATTCCTATTTGGCTTATAATTCCGTTAATATCGGAAATAGGGTAAAATGTTTCAAACCAAAGCTGTTTGCCATTAAGAATGGAATAACTCTTGTTTGACACAATTTTTTCTAACTCGCTTAACTTATGAGTTAGATGGAGCCAAATAGAAGTACTCTATTTTGTGTTAATCCAGTTTGTGAGTTATAATTCCGTTAATATCGGAAGTAGGGAAAAATATTTCAAATAAAAGTTGTGCGCCATTAAGAATGGAATAACTCTTATTTGAAACATTTTTTTCTAACTCGCTTAACTTTGGAGTTAGATGGAGCCAAAATACTATTTGGCTTACAATTCCGTTAATATCGCAAATAGGGTAAAATGTTTCAAACCAAAGTTGTTTGTCATTAAGAGTGGAATAACTCTTGTTTGAAACATTTTTTTCTAACTCGCTTAACTTTAGAGTTAGATGGAGCCGAATAGAAATACTCTATTTTGTGTTAATCCAGTGTGTGAGTTATAATTCCGTTAATATCGGAAATAGGGAAAAATGTTTCAAATAAAAGCTGTACGCCATTAAGAATGGAATAACTCTTGTTTGAAACATTTTTTTCTAACTCGCTTAACTTTAGGGTTAGGTGGAGCCAAATAGAAATACTCTATTTTGCGTTAATCCAGTGTGTGAGTTATAATTCCGTTAATATCGGAAATAGGGAAAAATGTTTCAAATAAAAGCTGTACGCCATTAAGAATGGAATAACTCTTGTTTGAAACATTTTTTTCTAACTCGCTTAACTTATGAGTTAGATGGAGCCAAATAGAAATACTCTATTTTGTGTTAATCCAGTGTGTGAGTTATAATTCCGTTAATATCGGAAACATGGAAAAATGTTTCAAATAAAAGCTGTACGTCATTAAGAATGGAATAACTCTTGTTTGAAACATTTTTTTCTAACTCGCTTAACTTATGAGCTAGATGGGGGCAAATAGAAATACTCTATTTTGGGTTGATCAAGTGTGTGAGTTATAATTCCGTTAATATCGGAAATAGGGAAAAATGTTTCAAATAAAAGTTGTACGCCATTAAGAATGGAATAACTCTTATTTGAAACATTTTTTTCTAGCTCGCTTAACTTTGGAGTTAGATGGAGCCAAAATACTATTTGGCTTACAATTCCGTTAATATCGCAAATAGGGTAAAATGTTTCAAACCAAAGTTGTTTGCCATTAAGAGTGGAATAACTCTTGTTTGAAACATTTTTTTCTAACTCGCTTAACTTTAGGGTTAGATGGAGCCAAATAGAAATACTCTATTTTGCGTTAATCCAGTGTGTGAGTTATAATTCCGTTAATATCGGAAATAGGGAAAAATGTTTCAAATAAAAGCTGTACGCCATTAAGAATGGAATAACTCTTGTTTGAAACATTTTTTTCTAACTCGCTTAACTTATGAGTTAGATGGAGCCAAATAGAAATACTCTATTTTGTGTTAATCCAGTGTGTGAGTTATAATTCCGTTAATATCGGAAATATGGAAAAATGTTTCAAATAAAAGCTGTACGTCATTAAGAATGGAATAACTCTTGTTTGAAACATTTTTTTCTAACTCGCTTAACTTATGAGCTAGATGGGGGCAAATAGAAATACTCTATTTTGGGTTGATCAAGTGTGTCAGTTATAATTCCGTTAATACCGGAAATAGGGAAAAATGTTTCAAATAAAAGTTGTACGCCATTAAGAATGGAATAACTCTTATTTGAAACATTTTTTTCTAACTCGCTTAACTTTGTAGTTAGATTTAGCCAAATTCCTATTTGGCTTATAATTCCGTTAATATTGGGAATGGTGTAAAATGATTCAAACAAAAGTTGTTTGTCATTAAGAATGGAATAACTCTTATTTGAAACATTTTTTTCTAACTCGCTTAACTTTAGGGTTAGATGGAGCCAAATAGAAATACTCTATTTTGTGTTAATCCAGTGTGTGAGTTATAATTCCGTTAATATCGGAAATAGGGAAAAATGTTTCAAATAAAAGCTGTACGCCATTAAGAATGGAATAACTCTTGTTTGAAACATTTTTTTCTAACTCGCTTAACTTATGAGTTAGATGGAGCCAAATAGAAATACTCTATTTTGTGTTAATCCAGTGTGTGAGTTATAATTCCGTTAATATCGGAAATAGGGAAAAATGTTTCAAATAAAAGTTATACGCCATTAAGAATGGAATAACTCTTATTTGAAACATTTTTTTCTAACTCGCTTAACTTTGTAGTTAAATTTAGCCAAATTCCTATTTGGCTTATAATTCCGTTAATATTGGGAATAGTGTAAAATGTTTCAAACAAAAGTTGTTTGTCATTAAGAATGGAATAACTCTTGTTTGAAACATTTTTTTCTAACTCGCTTAACTTTGGAGTTAGATTGAGCCAAATAGAAATACTCCGCTTTGGGTTTTTCAAGTTCTTGGCTTATAATTCCGTTAATATCGGAAACATGGAAAAATGTTTCAAATAAAAGCTGTATGTCATTAAGAATGGAATAACTCTTATTTGAAACATTTTTTTCTAACTCGCTTAACTTTGGAGTTAGATGGTTTCAAATAGAAATACTCTATTTTGTGTTAATCCAGTGTGTGAGTTATAATTCCGTTAATATCGGAAATAGAGAAAAATGTTTCAAATAAAAGTTGTACGCAATTAAGGACGGAATAACTCTTATTTGAAACATTTTTTTCTAACTCGCTTAACTTTGGAGTTAGATGGAGCCAAATTACTATTTGGCTTATAATTCCGTTAATATTGGGAATAGTGTAAAATGTTTCAAACAAAAGTTGTTTGTCATTAAGAATGGAATAACTCTTGTTTGAAACATTTTTTTCTAACTCGCTTAACTTTGGGGTTAGATGGAGCCAAATAGAAATACTCTATTTTGTGTTAATCCAGTTTGTGAGTCATAATTCCGTTAATATCGGAAATAGGGAAAAATATTCCAAATAGAAGTTGTACGACATTAAGAATGGAATAACTCTTATTTGAAACATTTTTTTCTAACTCGCTTAACTTTGTAGTTAGATTTAGCCAAATTCCTATTTGGCTTATAATTCCGTTAATATTGGGAATAGTGTAAAATGATTCAAACAAAAGTTGTTTGTCATTAAGAATGGAATAACTCTTATTTGAAACATTTTTTTCTAACTCGCTTAACTTTGGAGTTAGATGGAGCCAAATTCCTATTTGGCTTATAATTCCGTTAATATCGGAAATAGGGTAAAATATTTCAAACCAAAGCTGTTTGTCATTAAGAATAGAATAATAACTCTTGTTTGAAACATTTTTTTCTAACTCGCTTAACTTTGAAGTTAGATGGAGCCAAATAGAAATACTCCGCTTTGGGTTGTTCAAGTTTTTGGCTTATAATTCCGTTAATATCGGAAATATGGAAAAATGTTTCAAATAAAAGCTGTACGCCATTAAGAATGGAATAACTCTTATTTGAAACATTTTTTTCTAACTCGCTTAACTTTGTAGTTAGATTTAGCCAAATTACTATTTGGCTTATAATTCCGTTAATATCGCAAATAGGGTAGAATGTTTCAAGCCAAAGTTGTTTGTCATCAAGAGTGGAATAACTCTTGTTTGAAACATTTTTTTCTAACTCGCTTAACTTTGGGGTTAGATTTAGTCAAATTCCTATTTGGCTTATAATTCCGTTAATATCGCAAATAGGGTAAAATGTTTCAAACCAAAGTTGTTTGTCATCAAGAATGGAATAACTCTTATTTGAAACATTTTTTTCTAACTCGCTTAACTTTGTAGTTAGATTTAGCCAAATTCCTATTTGGCTTATAATTCCGTTAATATTGGGAATAGTGTAAAATGATTCAAACAAAAGTTTTGTCATTAAGAATGGAATAACTCTTATTTGAAACATTTTTTTTCTAACTCGCTTAACTTTGGCGTTAGATGGAGCCAAATTCCTATTTGGCTTATAATTCCGTTAATATCGGAAATAGGGTAAAATGTTTCAAACCAAAGCTGTTTGCCATTAAGAATGGAATAACTCTTGTTTGACACAATTTTTTCTAACTCGCTTAACTTATGAGTTAGATGGAGCCAAATAGAAATACTCTATTTTGTGTTAATCCAGTTTGTGAGTTATAATTCCGCTAATATCGGAGATAGGGAAAAATATTTCAAATAAAAGTTGTACGCCATTAAGAGTGGAATAACTCTTATTTGAAACATTTTTTTCTAACTCGCTTAACTTTGGAGTTAGATGGTGCCAAAACACTATTTGGCTTACAATTCCGTTAATATCGCAAATAGGGTAAAATGTTTCAAACCAAAGTTGTTTGTCATTAAGAGTGGAATAACTCTTGTTTGAAACATTTTTTTCTAACTCGCTTAACTTTAGGGTTAGATGGAGCCAAATAGAAATACTCTATTTTGTGTTAATCCAGTGTGTGAGTTATAATTCCGTTAATATCGGAAATAGGGAAAAATGTTTCAAATAAAAGCTGTACGCCATTAAGAATGGAATAACTCTTGTTTGAAACATTTTTTTCTAACTCGCTTAACTTTGTAGTTAAATTTAGCCAAATTCCTATTTGGCTTATAATTCCGTTAATATTGGGAATAGTGTAAAATGTTTCAAACAAAAGTTGTTTGTCATTAAGAATGGAATAACTCTTGTTTGAAACATTTTTTTCTAACTCGCTTAACTTTGGAGTTAGATTGAGCCAAATAGAAATACTCCGCTTTGGGTTTTTCAAGTTCTTGGCTTATAATTCCGTTAATATCGGAAACATGGAAAAATGTTTCAAATAAAAGCTGTATGTCATTAAGAATGGAATAACTCTTATTTGAAACATTTTTTTCTAACTCGCTTAACTTTGGAGTTAGATGGTTTCAAATAGAAATACTCTATTTTGTGTTAATCCAGTGTGTGAGTTATAATTCCGTTAATATCGGAAATAGAGAAAAATGTTTCAAATAAAAGTTGTACGCAATTAAGGACGGAATAACTCTTATTTGAAACATTTTTTTCTAACTCGCTTAACTTTGGAGTTAGATGGAGCCAAATTACTATTTGGCTTATAATTCCGTTAATATTGGGAATAGTGTAAAATGTTTCAAACAAAAGTTGTTTGCCATTAAGAATGGAATAACTCTTGTTTGAAACATTTTTTTCTAACTCGCTTAACTTTGGGGTTAGATGGAGCCAAATAGAAATACTCTATTTTGTGTTAATCCAGTTTGTGAGTCATAATTCCGTTAATATCGGAAATAGGGAAAAATATTCCAAATAGAAGTTGTACGACATTAAGAATGGAATAACTCTTATTTGAAACATTTTTTTCTAACTCGCTTAACTTTGTAGTTAGATTTAGCCAAATTCCTATTTGGCTTATAATTCCGTTAATATTGGGAATAGTGTAAAATGATTCAAACAAAAGTTGTTTGTCATTAAGAATGGAATAACTCTTATTTGAAACATTTTTTTCTAACTCGCTTAACTTTGGAGTTAGATGGAGCCAAATTCCTATTTGGCTTATAATTCCGTTAATATCGGAAATAGGGTAAAATATTTCAAACCAAAGCTGTTTGTCATTAAGAATAGAATAATAACTCTTGTTTGAAACATTTTTTTCTAACTCGCTTAACTTTGAAGTTAGATGGAGCCAAATAGAAATACTCCGCTTTGGGTTGTTCAAGTTTTTGGCTTATAATTCCGTTAATATCGGAAATATGGAAAAATGTTTCAAATAAAAGCTGTACGCCATTAAGAATGGAATAACTCTTATTTGAAACATTTTTTTCTAACTCGCTTAACTTTGTAGTTAGATTTAGCCAAATTACTATTTGGCTTATAATTCCGTTAATATCGCAAATAGGGTAGAATGTTTCAAGCCAAAGTTGTTTGTCATCAAGAGTGGAATAACTCTTGTTTGAAACATTTTTTTCTAACTCGCTTAACTTTGGGGTTAGATTTAGTCAAATTCCTATTTGGCTTATAATTCCGTTAATATCGCAAATAGGGTAAAATGTTTCAAACCAAAGTTGTTTGTCATCAAGAATGGAATAACTCTTATTTGAAACATTTTTTTCTAACTCGCTTAACTTTGTAGTTAGATTTAGCCAAATTCCTATTTGGCTTATAATTCCGTTAATATTGGGAATAGTGTAAAATGATTCAAACAAAAGTTTTGTCATTAAGAATGGAATAACTCTTATTTGAAACATTTTTTTTCTAACTCGCTTAACTTTGGCGTTAGATGGAGCCAAATTCCTATTTGGCTTATAATTCCGTTAATATCGGAAATAGGGTAAAATATTTCAAACCAAAGCTGTTTATCATTAAGAATAGAATAACTCTTGTTTGAAACATTTTCTTCTAACTCGCTTAACTTTGGAGTTAGATGGAGCCAAATTCCTATTTGGCTTATAATTCCGTTAATACCGGAAATAGGGTAAAATGTTTCAAACCAAAGCTGTTTGCCATTAAGAATGGAATAACTCTTGTTTGACACAATTTTTTCTAACTCGCTTAACTTATGAGTTAGATGGAGCCAAATAGAAATACTCTATTTTGTGTTAATCCAGTTTGTGAGTTATAATTCCGCTAATATCGGAGATAGGGAAAAATATTTCAAATAAAAGTTGTACGCCATTAAGAGTGGAATAACTCTTATTTGAAACATTTTTTTCTAACTCGCTTAACTTTGGAGTTAGATGGAGCCAAAACACTATTTGGCTTACAATTCCGTTAATATCGCAAATAGGGTAAAATGTTTCAAACCAAAGTTGTTTGTCATTAAGAGTGGAATAACTCTTGTTTGAAACATTTTTTTCTAACTCGCTTAACTTTAGGGTTAGATGGAGCCAAATAGAAATACTCTATTTTGTGTTAATCCAGTGTGTGAGTTATAATTCCGTTAATATCGGAAATAGGGAAAAATGTTTCAAATAAAAGCTGTACGCCATTAAGAATGGAATAACTCTTGTTTGAAACATTTTTTTCTAACTCGCTTAACTTATGAGTTAGATGGAGCCAAATAGAAATACTCTATTTTGTGTTAATCCAGTGTGTGAGTTATAATTCCGTTAATATCGGAAATAGGGAAAAATGTTTCAAATAAAAGTTGTACGCCATTAAGAATGGAATAACTCTTATTTGAAACATTTTTTTCTAACTCGCTTAACTTTGTAGTTAAATTTAGCCAAATTCCTATTTGGCTTATAATTCCGTTAATATTGGGAATAGTGTAAAATGTTTCAAGCAAAAGTTGTTTGTCATTAAGAATGGAATAACTCTTGTTTGAAACATTTTTTTCTAACTCGCTTAACTTTGGAGTTAGATTGAGCCAAATAGAAATACTCCGCTTTGGGTTTTTCAAGTTTTTGGCTTATAATTCCGTTAATATCGGAAATATGGAAAAATGTTTCAAATAAAAGCTGTATGTCATTAAGAATGGAATAACTCTTATTTGAAACATTTTTTTCTAACTCGCTTAACTTTGGAGTTAGATGGTTTCAAATAGAAATACTCTATTTTGTGTTAATCCAGTGTGTGAGTTATAATTCCGTTAATATCGGAAATAGAGAAAAATGTTTCAAATAAAAGTTGTACGCAATTAAGGACGGAATAACTCTTATTTGAAACATTTTTTTCTAACTCGCTTAACTTTGGAGTTAGATGGAGCCAAATTACTATTTGGCTTATAATTCCGTTAATATTGGGAATAGTGTAAAATGTTTCAAACAAAAGTTGTTTGTCATTAAGAATGGAATAACTCTTGTTTGAAACATTTTTTTCTAACTCGCTTAACTTTGGGGTTAGATGGAGCCAAATAGAAATACTCTATTTTGTGTTAATCCAGTTTGTGAGTCATAATTCCGTTAATATCGGAAATAGGGAAAAATATTCCAAATAGAAGTTGTACGACATTAAGAATGGAATAACTCTTATTTGAAACATGTTTTTCTAACTCGCTTAACTTTGGAGTTAGATGGAGCCAAATTACTATTTGGCTTACAATTCCGTTAATATCGCAAATATGGTAAAATGTTTCAAACCAAAGTTGTTTGTCATTAAGAATGGAATAACTCTTGTTTGACACAATTTTTTCCAACTCGCTTAACTTATGAGTTAGATGAAGCCAAATAGAAGTACTCTATTTTGTGTTAATCCAGTTTGTGAGTTATAATTCCGTTAATATCGGAAATATGGAAAAATGTTTCAAATAAAAGCTGTACGCCATTAAGAATGGAATAACTCTTATTTGAAACACTTTTTTCTAACTCGCTTAACTTTGGAGTTAGATGGAGCCAAATTCCTATTTGGTTTATAATTCCGTTAATATCGGAAATAGGGTAAAATGTTTCAAACCAAAGCTGTTTGTCATTAAGAATGGAATAACTCTTGTTTGACACAATTTTTTCCAACTCGCTTAACTTATGAGTTAGATGGAGCCAAATAGAAGTACTCTATTTTGTGTTAATCCAGTTTGTGAGTTTTAATTCCGTTAATATCGGAAATAGGGAAAAATATTTCAAATAAAAGTTGTACGCCATTAAGTATGGAATAACTCTTGTTTGAAACATTTTTTCCTAACTCGCTTAACTTTGGAGTTAGATGGAGCCAAATTACTATTTGGCTTACAATTCCGTTAATATCACAAATAGGGTAAAATGTTTCAAACCAAAGTTGTTTGTTATTAAGAGTGGAATAACTCTGGTTTGAAACATTTTTTTCTAACTGGCTTAACTTTGGAGTTAGATGGTTTCAAATAGAAATACACTATTTTGTGTTAATCCAGTGTGTGAGTTATAATTCCGTTAATATCGGAAATAGGGAAAAATGTTTCAAATAAAAGCTGTACGCCATTAAGAATGGAATAACTCTTGTTTGAAACATTTTTTTCTAACTCGCTTAACTTATGAGTTAGATGGGACCAAATGGAAATACTCTATTTTGGGTTGATCAAGTGTGTGTTATAATTCCGTTAATATCGGAAATAGGGAAAAATGTTTCAAATAAAAGTTGTACGCAATTAAGAATGGAATAACTCTTATTTGAAACATTTTTTTCTAACTCGCTTAACATTGGAGTTAGATGGAGCCAAATTCCTATTTGGCTTATAATTCCGTTAATATCGGAAATAGGGTAAAATGTTTCAAACCAAAGCTGTTTGCCATTAAGAATGGAATAACTCTTGTTTGACACAATTTTTTCTAACTCGCTTAACTTATGAGTTAGATGGAGCCAAATAGAAGTACTCTATTTTGTGTTAATCCAGTTTGTGAGTTATAATTCCGTTAATATCGGAAATAGGGAAAAATATTTCAAATAAAAGTTGTACGCCATTAAGAATGGAATAACTCTTGTTTGAAACATTTTTTTCTAACTCGCTTAACTTATGAGCTAGATGGGGGCAAATAGAAATACTCTATTTTGGGTTGATCAAGTGTGTGAGTTATAATTCCGTTAATATCGGAAATAGGGAAAAATGTTTCAAATAAAAGTTGTACGCCATTAAGAATGGAATAACTCTTATTTGAAACATTTTTTTCTAACTCGCTTAACTTTGGAGTTAGATGGAGCCAAATTCCTATTTGGCTTATAATTCCGTTAATATCGGAAATAGGGTAAAATATTTCAAACCAAAGCTGTTTGTCATTAAGAATAGAATAATAACTCTTGTTTGAAACATTTTTTTCTAACTCGCTTAACTTTGAAGTTAGATGGAGCCAAATAGAAATACCCCGCTTTGGGTTGTTCAAGTTTTTAGCTTATAATTCCGTTAATATCGGAAATATGGAAAAATGTTTCAAATAAAAGCTGTACGCCATTAAGAATGGAATAACTCTTATTTGAAACATTTTTTTCTAACTCGCTTAACTTTGTAGTTAGATTTAGCCAAATTCCTATTTGGCTTATAATTCCGTTAATATCGCAAATAGGGTAAAATGTTTCAAACCAAAGTTGTTTGTCATCAAGAGTGGAATAACTCTTGTTTGAAACATTTTTTTCTAACTCGCTTAACTTTGGGGTTAGATTTAGCCAAATTCCTATTTGGCTTATAATTCCGTTAATATCGCAAATAGGGTAAAATGTTTCAAACCAAAGTTGTTTGTCATCAAGAATGGAATAACTCTTATTTGAAACATTTTTTTCTAACTCGCTTAACTTTGTAGTTAGATTTAGCCAAATTCCTATTTGGCTTATAATTCTGTTAATATTGGGAATAGTGTAAAATGATTCAAACAAAAGTTTTGTCATTAAGAATGGAATAACTCTTATTTGAAACATTTTTTTTCTAACTCGCTTAACTTTGGCGTTAGATGGAGCCAAATTCCTATTTGGCTTATAATTCCGTTAATATCGGAAATAGGGTAAAATATTTCAAACCAAAGCTGTTTGTCATTAAGAATAGAATAACTCTTGTTTGAAACATTTTTTTCTAACTCGCTTAACTTTGGAGTTAGATGGAGCCAAATTCCTATTTGGTTTATAATTCCGTTAATATCGGAAATAGGGTAAAATGTTTCAAACCAAAGCTGTTTGTCATTAAGAATGGAATAACTCTTGTTTGACACAATTTTTTCCAACTCGCTTAACTTATGAGTTAGATGGAGCCAAATAGAAATACTCTATTTTGTGTTAATCCAGTTTGTGAGTTTTAATTCCGTTAATATCGGAAATAGGGAAAAATATTTCAAATAAAAGTTGTCCGCCATTAAGAATGGAATAACTCTTATTTGAAACATTTTTTCCTAACTCGCTTAACTTTGGAGTTAGATGGGGCCAAATTACTATTTGGCTTACAATTCCGTTAATATCGCAAATAGGGTAAAATGTTTCAAACCAAAGTTGTTTGTCATTAAGAGTGGAATAACTCTGGTTTGAAACATTTTTTTCTAACTGGCTTAACTTTGGAGTTAGATGGTTTCAAATAGAAATACTCTATTTTGTGTTAATCCAGTGTGTGAGTTATAATTCCGTTAATATCGGAGATAGGGAAAAATGTTTCAAATAAAAGCTGTACGCCATTAAGTATGGAATAACTCTTGTTTGAAACAGTTTTTTCTAACTCGCTTAACTTATGAGTTAGATGGAGCCAAATAGAAATACTCTATTTTAGGTTTATCCAGTATGTGAGTTATAATTCCGTTAATATCGGAAATAGGGAAAAATGTTTCAAATAAAAGTTGTACGCAATTAAGAATGGAATAACTCTTATTTGAAACATTTTCTCTAACTCGCTTAACTTTGGAGTTAGATGGAGCCAAATTCCTATTTGGCTTATAATTCCGTTAATATCGGAAATAGGGTAAAATGTTTCAAACCAAAGCTGCTTGCCATTAAGAATGGAATAACTCTTGTTTGACACAATTTTTTCTAACTCGCTTAACTTATGAGTTAGATGGAGCCAAATAGAAATACTCTATTTTGTGTTAATCCAGTTTGAGAGTTATAATTCCGTTAATATCGGAGATAGGGAAAAATATTTCAAATAAAAGTTGTACGCCATTAAGAATGGAATAACTCTTATTTGAAACATTTTTTTCTAACTCGCTTAACTTTGGAGTTAGATGGAGCCAAAATACTATTTGGCTTACAATTCGGTTAATATCGCAAATAGGGTAAAATGTTTCAAACCAAAGTTGTTTGTCATTAAGAGTGGAATAACTCTTGTTTGAAACATTTTTTTCTAACTCGCTTAACTTTAGGGTTAGATGGAGCCAAATAGAAATACTCTATTTTGTGTTAATCCAGTTTGTGAGTTATAATTCCGTTAATATCGGAAAGAGGGAAAAATATTTCAAATAAAAATTGTACGCCATTAAGAATGGAATAACTCTTGTTTGAAACATTTTTTTCTAACTCGCTTAACTTTGTAGTTAGATTTAGCCAAATTCCTATTTGGCTTATAATTCCGTTAATATTGGGAATAGTTTAAAATGTTTCAAACAAAAGTTGTTTGTCATTAAGAATGGAATAACTCTTGTTTGAAACATTTTTTTCTAACTCGCTTAACTTTGGGGTTAGATGGAGCCAAATTACTATTTGGCTTACAATTCCGTTAATATCGCAAATAGGGTAAAATGTTTCAAACCAAAGTTGTTTGTTATTAAGAGTGGAATAACTCTGGTTTGAAACATTTTTTTCTAACTGGCTTAACTTTGTAGTTAGATGGTTTCAAATAGAAATACTCTATTTTGTGTTAATCCAGTGTGTGAGTTATAATTCCGTTAATATCGGAAATAGGGAAAAATGTTTCAAATAAAAGCTGTACGCCATTAAGAATGGAATAACTCTTGTTTGAAACATTTTTTTCTAACTCGCTTAACTTATGAGTTAGATGGGGCCAAATAGAAATACTCTATTTTGTGTTAATCCAGTGTGTGAGTTATAATTCCGTTAATATCGGAAATAGGGAAAAATGTTTCAAATAAAAGCTGTACGTCATTAAGAATGGAATAACTCTTGTTTGAAACATTTTTTTCTAACTCGCTTAACTTATGAGTTAGATGGGGCCAAATAGAAATACTCTATTTTGGGTTGATCAAGTATGTGTTATAATTCCGTTAATATCGGAAATAGGGAAAAATGTTTCAAATAAAAGCTGTACGCCATTAAGGATGGAATAACTCTTGTTTGATACATTTTTTTCTAACTCGCTTAACTTATGAGTTAGATGGAGCCAAATAGAAATACTCTATTTTGTGTTAATCCAGTGTGTGAGTTATAATTCCGTTAATATCGGAAATAGGGAAAAATGTTTCAAATAAAAGCTGTACGCCATTAAGAATGGAATAACTCTTGTTTGAAACATTTTTTTCTAACTCGCTTAACTTATGAGTTAGATGGGGCCAAGTAGAAATACTCTATTTTGGGTTGATCAAGTGTGTGAGTTATAATTCCGTTAATATCGGAAATAGGGAAAAATGTTTCAAATAAAAGCTGTACGCCATTAAGAATGGAATAACTCTTATTTGAAACATTTTTTTCTAACTCGCTTAACTTTGTAGTTAGATTTAGCCAAATTCCTATTTGGCTTATAATTCCGTTAATATCGGAAATAGGGTAAAATGTTTCAAACCAAAGCTGTTTGCCATTAAGAATGGAATAACTCTTGTTTGACACATTTTTTTCTAACTGGCTTAACTTTGGAGTTAGATGGTTTCAAATAGAAATACTCCATTTTGTGTTAATCCAGTGTGTGAGTTATAATTCCGTTAATATTGGAAATAGGGAAAAATGTTTCAAATAAAAGTTGTTTGTCATTAAGAATGGAATAACTCTTGTTTGAAACATTTTTTTCTAACTCGCTTAACTTTGGGGTTAGATGGAGCCAAATAGAAATACTCCGCTTTGGGTTGTTCAAGTTTTTGGCTTATAATTCCGTTAATATCGGAAATAGGGAAAAATGTTTCAAATAAAAGTTGTACGCCATTAAGAATGGAATAACTCTTATTTGAAACATTTTTTCCTAACTCGCTTAACTTTGCAGTTAGATGGAGCCAAATTTCTATATGGCTTATAATTCAGTTAATATCGGAAAAAGGGTAAAATGTTTCAAACCAAAGCTGTTTGCCATTAAGAATGGAATAACTCTTGTTTGACACATTTTTTTCTAACTGGTTTAACTTTGGAGTTAGATGGTTTCAAATAGAAATACTCCATTTTGTGTTAATCCAGTGTGTGAGTTATAATTCCGTTAATATTGGAAATAGGGAAAAATGTTTCAAATAAAAGTTGTTCGCAATTAAGAATGGAATAACTCTTATTTGAAATATTTTTTTCTAACTCGCTTAACTTTGGAGTTAGATGGAGCCAAATTCCTATTTGGCTTATAATTCCGTTAATATCGGAAATAGGGTAAAATGTTTCAAACCAAAGTTGTTTGCCATTAAGAATGGAATAACTCTTGTTTGACACAATTTTTTCTAACTCGCTTAACTTTGGGGTTAGATGGAGCCAAATAGAAATACTTTATTTTGTGTTAATCCAGTTTGTGAGTTATAATTCCGTCAATATCGGAAATAGGGAAAAATATTTCAAATAAAAGTTGTGCGCCATTAAGAATGGAATAACTCTTATTTGAAACATTTTTTTCTAACTCGCTTAACTTTGGAGTTAGATGGAGCCAAATTACTATTTGGCTTACAATTCCGTTAATATCGCAAATAGGGTAAAATGTTTCAAACCAAAGTTGTTTGTTATTAAGAGTGGAATAACTCTTGCTTGAAACATTTTTTTCTAAATGGCTCAACTTTGGAGTTAGATGGAGCCAAATAGAGATACTCTATTTTGTGTTAATCCAGTGTGTGAGTTATAATTCCGTTAATATCGGAAATAGGGAAAAATGTTTCAAATAAAAGCTGTACGCCATTAAGAATGGAATAACTCTTGTTTGAAACATTTTTTTCTAACTCGCTTAACTTATGAGTTAGATGGGGCCAAATAGAAATACTCTATTTTGGGTTGATCAAGTGTGTGAGTTATAATTCCGTTAATATCGGAAATAGGGAAAAATGTTTCAAATAAAAGTTGTACGCCATTAAGAATGGAATAACTCTTATTTGAAACATTTTTTTCTAACTCGCTTAACTTTGTAGTTAGATTTTGCCAAACTCCTATTTGGCTTATAATTCCGTTAATATTGGGAATAGTGTAAAATGTTTCAAACAAAAGTTGTTTGTCATTACGAATGGAATAACTCTTGTTTGAAACATTTTTTTCTAACTCGCTTAACTTTGGGGTTAGATGGAGCCAAATAGAAATACTCCGCTTTGGGTTGTTCAAGTTTTTGGCTTATAATTCCGTTAATATCGGAAATAGGGAAAAATGTTTCAAATAAAAGTTGTACGCCATTAAGAATGGAATAACTCTTATTTGAAACATTTTTTCCTAACTCGCTTAACTTTGCAGTTAGATGGAGCCGAATTTCTATTTGGCTTATAATTCCGTTAATATCGGAAATAGGGTAAAATGTTTCAAACCAAAGCTGTTTGCCATTAAGAATGGAATAACTCTTGTTTGACACAATTTTTTCTAACTCGCTTAACTTATGAGTTAGATGGAGCCAAATAGAAATACTCTATTTTGTGTTAATCCAGTGTGTGAGTTATAATTCCGTTAATATCGGAAATATGGAAAAATGTTTCAAATAAAAGTTGTACGCCATTAAGAGTGGAATAACTCTTGTTTGAAACATTTTTTTCTAACTGGCTTAACTTTGGAGTTAGATGGTTTCAAATAGAAATACTCCATTTTGTGTTAATCCAGTGTGTGAGCTATAATTCCGTTAATATTGGAAATAGGGAAAAATGTTTCAAATAAAAGTTGTTCGCAATTAAGAATGGAATAACTCTTATTTGAAATATTTTTTTCTAACTCGCTTAACTTTGGAGTTAGATGGAGCCAAATTTCTATTTGACTTATAATTCCGTTAATATCGGAAATAGGGTAAAATGTTTCAAACCAAAGTTGTTTGTCATTAAGAACGGAATAACTCTTGTTTGAAACATTTTTTTCTGACTCGCTTAACTTTGGAGTGAGATGGAGCCAAATAGAAATACTCTATTTTGTGTTAATCCAGTGTGTGTTATAATTCCGTTAATATCGGAAATAGGGAAAAATGTTTCAAATAAAAGTTGTACGCCATTAAGAATGGAATAATTCTAATTTGGAGCATTTTTTTCTAACTCGCTTAACTTTGGAGTTAGATGGAGCCAAATAGAAATACTCTATTTTGTGTTAATCCAGTTTGTGAGTTATAATTCCGTCAATATCGGAAATAGGGAAAAATATTTCAAATAAAAGTTGTGCGCCATTAAGAATGGAATAACTCTTATTTGAAACATTTTTTTCTAACTCGCTTAACTTTGGAGTTAGATGGAGCCAAATTCCTATTTGGCTTATAATTCCGTTAATATCAGAAATAGGGTAAAATGTTTCAAACCAAAGCTGTTTGCCATTAAGAATAGAATAACTCTTGTTTGAAACATTTTTTTCTAACTCGCTTAACTTTGGAGTTAGATGGAGCCAAATAGAAATACTCCGCTTTGGGTTGTTCAAGTTTTTGGCTTATAATTCCGTTAATATCGGAAATATGGAAAAACGTTTCAAATAAAAGCTGTACGCCATTGAGAATGGAATAACTCTTATTTGAAACATTTTTTTCTAACTCGCTTAACTTTGTAGTTAGATTTAGCCAAATTCCTATTTGGCTTATAATTCCGTTAATATTGGGAATAGTGTAAAATGTTTCAAACAAAAGTTGTTTGTCATTAAGAATGGAATAACTCTTGTTTGAAACATTTTTTTCTAACTCGCTTAACTTTGGAGTTAGATGGAGCCAAATAGAAATACTCTATTTTGTGTTAATCCAGTTTGTGAGTTATAACTCCGTCAATATCGGAAATAGGGAAAAATATTTCAAATAAAAGTTGTACGCCATTAAGAATGGAATAACTCTTATTTGAAACATTTTTTTCTAACTCGCTTAACTTTGGGGTTAGATGGAGCCAAATAGAAATACTCTATTTTGTGTTAATCCAGTTTGTGAGTTATAATTCCGTCAATATCGGAAATAGGGAAAAATATTTCAAATAAAAGTTGTACGCCATTAAGAATGGAATAACTCTTATTTGAAACATTTTTTTCTAACTCGCTTAACTTTGGAGTTAGATGGAGCCAAATAGAAATACTCTATTTTGTGTTAATCCAGTGTGTGAGTTATAATTCCGTTAATATCGGAAATAGGGAAAAATGTTTCAAATAAAAGCTGTACGCCATTAAGAATGGAATAACTCTTGTTTGAAACATTTTTTTCTAACTCGCTTAACTTATGAGTTAGATGGGGCCAAATAGAAATACTCTATTTTGTGTTAATCCAGTGTGTGAGTTATAATTCCGTTAATATCGGAAATAGGGAAAAATGTTTCAAATAAAAGCTGTACGTCATTAAGAATGGAATAACTCTTGTTTGAAACATTTTTTTCTAACTCGCTTAACTTATGAGTTAGATGGGGCCAAATAGAAATACTCTATTTTGGGTTGATCAAGTGTGTGTTATAATTCCGTTAATATCGGAAATAGGGAAAAATGTTTCAAATAAAAGCTGTACGCCATTAAGGATGGAATAACTCTTGTTTGATACATTTTTTTCTAACTCGCTTAACTTATGAGTTAGATGGAGCCAAATAGAAATACTCTATTTTGTGTTAATCCAGTGTGTGAGTTATAATTCCGTTAATATCGGAAATAGGGAAAAATGTTTCAAATAAAAGCTGTACGCCATTAAGAATGGAATAACTCTTGTTTGAAACATTTTTTTCTAACTCGCTTAACTTATGAGTTAGATGGGGCCAAGTAGAAATACTCTATTTTGGGTTGATCAAGTGTGTGAGTTATAATTCCGTTAATATCGGAAATAGGGAAAAATGTTTCAAATAAAAGCTGTACGCCATTAAGAATGGAATAACTCTTATTTGAAACATTTTTTTCTAACTCGCTTAACTTTGTAGTTAGATTTAGCCAAATTCCTATTTGGCTTATAATTCCGTTAATATCGGAAATAGGGTAAAATGTTTCAAACCAAAGCTGTTTGCCATTAAGAATGGAATAACTCTTGTTTGACACATTTTTTTCTAACTGGCTTAACTTTGGAGTTAGATGGTTTCAAATAGAAATACTCCATTTTGTGTTAATCCAGTGTGTGAGTTATAATTCCGTTAATATTGGAAATAGGGAAAAATGTTTCAAATAAAAGTTGTTTGTCATTAAGAATGGAATAACTCTTGTTTGAAACATTTTTTTCTAACTCGCTTAACTTTGGGGTTAGATGGAGCCAAATAGAAATACTCCGCTTTGGGTTGTTCAAGTTTTTGGCTTATAATTCCGTTAATATCGGAAATAGGGAAAAATGTTTCAAATAAAAGTTGTACGCCATTAAGAATGGAATAACTCTTATTTGAAACATTTTTTCCTAACTCGCTTAACTTTGCAGTTAGATGGAGCCAAATTTCTATATGGCTTATAATTCAGTTAATATCGGAAAAAGGGTAAAATGTTTCAAACCAAAGCTGTTTGCCATTAAGAATGGAATAACTCTTGTTTGACACATTTTTTTCTAACTGGTTTAACTTTGGAGTTAGATGGTTTCAAATAGAAATACTCCATTTTGTGTTAATCCAGTGTGTGAGTTATAATTCCGTTAATATTGGAAATAGGGAAAAATGTTTCAAATAAAAGTTGTTCGCAATTAAGAATGGAATAACTCTTATTTGAAATATTTTTTTCTAACTCGCTTAACTTTGGAGTTAGATGGAGCCAAATTTCTATTTGGCTTATAATTCCGTTAATATCGGAAATAGGGTAAAATGTTTCAAACCAAAGTTGTTTGCCATTAAGAATGGAATAACTCTTGTTTGACACAATTTTTTCTAACTCGCTTAACTTTGGGGTTAGATGGAGCCAAATAGAAATACTTTATTTTGTGTTAATCCAGTTTGTGAGTTATAATTCCGTCAATATCGGAAATAGGGAAAAATATTTCAAATAAAAGTTGTGCGCCATTAAGAATGGAATAACTCTTATTTGAAACATTTTTTTCTAACTCGCTTAACTTTGGAGTTAGATGGAGCCAAATTACTATTTGGCTTACAATTCCGTTAATATCGCAAATAGGGTAAAATGTTTCAAACCAAAGTTGTTTGTTATTAAGAGTGGAATAACTCTTGCTTGAAACATTTTTTTCTAAATGGCTTAACTTTGGAGTTAGATGGAGCCAAATAGAGATACTCTATTTTGTGTTAATCCAGTGTGTGAGTTATAATTCCGTTAATATCGGAAATAGGGAAAAATGTTTCAAATAAAAGCTGTACGCCATTAAGAATGGAATAACTCTTGTTTGAAACATTTTTTTCTAACTCGCTTAACTTATGAGTTAGATGGGGCCAAATAGAAATACTCTATTTTGGGTTGATCAAGTGTGTGAGTTATAATTCCGTTAATATCGGAAATAGGGAAAAATGTTTCAAATAAAAGTTGTACGCCATTAAGAATGGAATAACTCTTATTTGAAACATTTTTTTCTAACTCGCTTAACTTTGTAGTTAGATTTTGCCAAACTCCTATTTGGCTTATAATTCCGTTAATATTGGGAATAGTGTAAAATGTTTCAAACAAAAGTTGTTTGTCATTACGAATGGAATAACTCTTGTTTGAAACATTTTTTTCTAACTCGCTTAACTTTGGGGTTAGATGGAGCCAAATAGAAATACTCCGCTTTGGGTTGTTCAAGTTTTTGGCTTATAATTCCGTTAATATCGGAAATAGGGAAAAATGTTTCAAATAAAAGTTGTACGCCATTAAGAATGGAATAACTCTTATTTGAAACATTTTTTCCTAACTCGCTTAACTTTGCAGTTAGATGGAGCCGAATTTCTATTTGGCTTATAATTCCGTTAATATCGGAAATAGGGTAAAATGTTTCAAACCAAAGCTGTTTGCCATTAAGAATGGAATAACTCTTGTTTGACACAATTTTTTCTAACTCGCTTAACTTATGAGTTAGATGGAGCCAAATAGAAATACTCTATTTTGTGTTAATCCAGTGTGTGAGTTATAATTCCGTTAATATCGGAAATATGGAAAAATGTTTCAAATAAAAGTTGTACGCCATTAAGAGTGGAATAACTCTTGTTTGAAACATTTTTTTCTAACTGGCTTAACTTTGGAGTTAGATGGTTTCAAATAGAAATACTCCATTTTGTGTTAATCCAGTGTGTGAGCTATAATTCCGTTAATATTGGAAATAAGGAAAAATGTTTCAAATAAAAGTTGTTCGCAATTAAGAATGGAATAACTCTTATTTGAAATATTTTTTTCTAACTCGCTTAACTTTGGAGTTAGATGGAGCCAAATTTCTATTTGACTTATAATTCCGTTAATATCGGAAATAGGGTAAAATGTTTCAAACCAAAGTTGTTTGTCATTAAGAACGGAATAACTCTTGTTTGAAACATTTTTTTCTGACTCGCTTAACTTTGGAGTGAGATGGAGCCAAATAGAAATACTCTATTTTGTGTTAATCCAGTGTGTGTTATAATTCCGTTAATATCGGAAATAGGGAAAAATGTTTCAAATAAAAGTTGTACGCCATTAAGAATGGAATAATTCTAATTTGGAGCATTTTTTTCTAACTCGCTTAACTTTGGAGTTAGATGGAGCCAAATAGAAATACTCTATTTTGTGTTAATCCAGTTTGTGAGTTATAATTCCGTCAATATCGGAAATAGGGAAAAATATTTCAAATAAAAGTTGTGCGCCATTAAGAATGGAATAACTCTTATTTGAAACATTTTTTTCTAACTCGCTTAACTTTGGAGTTAGATGGAGCCAAATTCCTATTTGGCTTATAATTCCGTTAATATCAGAAATAGGGTAAAATGTTTCAAACCAAAGCTGTTTGCCATTAAGAATAGAATAACTCTTGTTTGAAACATTTTTTTCTAACTCGCTTAACTTTGGAGTTAGATGGAGCCAAATAGAAATACTCCGCTTTGGGTTGTTCAAGTTTTTGGCTTATAATTCCGTTAATATCGGAAATATGGAAAAACGTTTCAAATAAAAGCTGTACGCCATTGAGAATGGAATAACTCTTATTTGAAACATTTTTTTCTAACTCGCTTAACTTTGTAGTTAGATTTAGCCAAATTCCTATTTGGCTTATAATTCCGTTAATATTGGGAATAGTGTAAAATGTTTCAAACAAAAGTTGTTTGTCATTAAGAATGGAATAACTCTTGTTTGAAACATTTTTTTCTAACTCGCTTAACTTTGGAGTTAGATGGAGCCAAATAGAAATACTCTATTTTGTGTTAATCCAGTTTGTGAGTTATAACTCCGTCAATATCGGAAATAGGGAAAAATATTTCAAATAAAAGTTGTACGCCATTAAGAATGGAATAACTCTTATTTGAAACATTTTTTTCTAACTCGCTTAACTTTGGGGTTAGATGGAGCCAAATAGAAATACTCTATTTTGTGTTAATCCAGTTTGTGAGTTATAATTCCGTCAATATCGGAAATAGGGAAAAATATTTCAAATAAAAGTTGTACGCCATTAAGAATGGAATAACTCTTATTTGAAACATTTTTTTCTAACTCGCTTAACTTTGGAGTTAGATGGAGCCAAATAGAAATACTCTATTTTGTGTTAATCCAGTGTGTGAGTTATAATTCCGTTAATATCGGAAATAGGGAAAAATGTTTCAAATAAAAGCTGTACGCCATTAAGAATGGAATAACTCTTGTTTGAAACATTTTTTTCTAACTCGCTTAACTTATGAGTTAGATGGGGCCAAATAGAAATACTCTATTTTGTGTTAATCCAGTGTGTGAGTTATAATTCCGTTAATATCGGAAATAGGGAAAAATGTTTCAAATAAAAGCTGTACGTCATTAAGAATGGAATAACTCTTGTTTGAAACATTTTTTTCTAACTCGCTTAACTTATGAGTTAGATGGGGCCAAATAGAAATACTCTATTTTGGGTTGATCAAGTGTGTGTTATAATTCCGTTAATATCGGAAATAGGGAAAAATGTTTCAAATAAAAGCTGTACGCCATTAAGGATGGAATAACTCTTGTTTGATACATTTTTTTCTAACTCGCTTAACTTATGAGTTAGATGGAGCCAAATAGAAATACTCTATTTTGTGTTAATCCAGTGTGTGAGTTATAATTCCGTTAATATCGGAAATAGGGAAAAATGTTTCAAATAAAAGCTGTACGCCATTAAGAATGGAATAACTCTTGTTTGAAACATTTTTTTCTAACTCGCTTAACTTATGAGTTAGATGGGGCCAAGTAGAAATACTCTATTTTGGGTTGATCAAGTGTGTGAGTTATAATTCCGTTAATATCGGAAATAGGGAAAAATGTTTCAAATAAAAGCTGTACGCCATTAAGAATGGAATAACTCTTATTTGAAACATTTTTTTCTAACTCGCTTAACTTTGTAGTTAGATTTAGCCAAATTCCTATTTGGCTTATAATTCCGTTAATATCGGAAATAGGGTAAAATGTTTCAAACCAAAGCTGTTTGCCATTAAGAATGGAATAACTCTTGTTTGACACATTTTTTTCTAACTGGCTTAACTTTGGAGTTAGATGGTTTCAAATAGAAATACTCCATTTTGTGTTAATCCAGTGTGTGAGTTATAATTCCGTTAATATTGGAAATAGGGAAAAATGTTTCAAATAAAAGTTGTTTGTCATTAAGAATGGAATAACTCTTGTTTGAAACATTTTTTTCTAACTCGCTTAACTTTGGGGTTAGATGGAGCCAAATAGAAATACTCCGCTTTGGGTTGTTCAAGTTTTTGGCTTATAATTCCGTTAATATCGGAAATAGGGAAAAATGTTTCAAATAAAAGTTGTACGCCATTAAGAATGGAATAACTCTTATTTGAAACATTTTTTCCTAACTCGCTTAACTTTGCAGTTAGATGGAGCCAAATTTCTATATGGCTTATAATTCAGTTAATATCGGAAAAAGGGTAAAATGTTTCAAACCAAAGCTGTTTGCCATTAAGAATGGAATAACTCTTGTTTGACACATTTTTTTCTAACTGGTTTAACTTTGGAGTTAGATGGTTTCAAATAGAAATACTCCATTTTGTGTTAATCCAGTGTGTGAGTTATAATTCCGTTAATATTGGAAATAGGGAAAAATGTTTCAAATAAAAGTTGTTCGCAATTAAGAATGGAATAACTCTTATTTGAAATATTTTTTTCTAACTCGCTTAACTTTGGAGTTAGATGGAGCCAAATTTCTATTTGGCTTATAATTCCGTTAATATCGGAAATAGGGTAAAATGTTTCAAACCAAAGTTGTTTGCCATTAAGAATGGAATAACTCTTGTTTGACACAATTTTTTCTAACTCGCTTAACTTTGGGGTTAGATGGAGCCAAATAGAAATACTTTATTTTGTGTTAATCCAGTTTGTGAGTTATAATTCCGTCAATATCGGAAATAGGGAAAAATATTTCAAATAAAAGTTGTGCGCCATTAAGAATGGAATAACTCTTATTTGAAACATTTTTTTCTAACTCGCTTAACTTTGGAGTTAGATGGAGCCAAATTACTATTTGGCTTACAATTCCGTTAATATCGCAAATAGGGTAAAATGTTTCAAACCAAAGTTGTTTGTTATTAAGAGTGGAATAACTCTTGCTTGAAACATTTTTTTCTAAATGGCTTAACTTTGGAGTTAGATGGAGCCAAATAGAGATACTCTATTTTGTGTTAATCCAGTGTGTGAGTTATAATTCCGTTAATATCGGAAATAGGGAAAAATGTTTCAAATAAAAGCTGTACGCCATTAAGAATGGAATAACTCTTGTTTGAAACATTTTTTTCTAACTCGCTTAACTTATGAGTTAGATGGGGCCAAATAGAAATACTCTATTTTGGGTTGATCAAGTGTGTGAGTTATAATTCCGTTAATATCGGAAATAGGGAAAAATGTTTCAAATAAAAGTTGTACGCCATTAAGAATGGAATAACTCTTATTTGAAACATTTTTTTCTAACTCGCTTAACTTTGTAGTTAGATTTTGCCAAACTCCTATTTGGCTTATAATTCCGTTAATATTGGGAATAGTGTAAAATGTTTCAAACAAAAGTTGTTTGTCATTACGAATGGAATAACTCTTGTTTGAAACATTTTTTTCTAACTCGCTTAACTTTGGGGTTAGATGGAGCCAAATAGAAATACTCCGCTTTGGGTTGTTCAAGTTTTTGGCTTATAATTCCGTTAATATCGGAAATAGGGAAAAATGTTTCAAATAAAAGTTGTACGCCATTAAGAATGGAATAACTCTTATTTGAAACATTTTTTCCTAACTCGCTTAACTTTGCAGTTAGATGGAGCCGAATTTCTATTTGGCTTATAATTCCGTTAATATCGGAAATAGGGTAAAATGTTTCAAACCAAAGCTGTTTGCCATTAAGAATGGAATAACTCTTGTTTGACACAATTTTTTCTAACTCGCTTAACTTATGAGTTAGATGGAGCCAAATAGAAATACTCTATTTTGTGTTAATCCAGTGTGTGAGTTATAATTCCGTTAATATCGGAAATATGGAAAAATGTTTCAAATAAAAGTTGTACGCCATTAAGAGTGGAATAACTCTTGTTTGAAACATTTTTTTCTAACTGGCTTAACTTTGGAGTTAGATGGTTTCAAATAGAAATACTCCATTTTGTGTTAATCCAGTGTGTGAGCTATAATTCCGTTAATATTGGAAATAAGGAAAAATGTTTCAAATAAAAGTTGTTCGCAATTAAGAATGGAATAACTCTTATTTGAAATATTTTTTTCTAACTCGCTTAACTTTGGAGTTAGATGGAGCCAAATTTCTATTTGACTTATAATTCCGTTAATATCGGAAATAGGGTAAAATGTTTCAAACCAAAGTTGTTTGTCATTAAGAACGGAATAACTCTTGTTTGAAACATTTTTTTCTGACTCGCTTAACTTTGGAGTGAGATGGAGCCAAATAGAAATACTCTATTTTGTGTTAATCCAGTGTGTGTTATAATTCCGTTAATATCGGAAATAGGGAAAAATGTTTCAAATAAAAGTTGTACGCCATTAAGAATGGAATAATTCTAATTTGGAGCATTTTTTTCTAACTCGCTTAACTTTGGAGTTAGATGGAGCCAAATAGAAATACTCTATTTTGTGTTAATCCAGTTTGTGAGTTATAATTCCGTCAATATCGGAAATAGGGAAAAATATTTCAAATAAAAGTTGTGCGCCATTAAGAATGGAATAACTCTTATTTGAAACATTTTTTTCTAACTCGCTTAACTTTGGAGTTAGATGGAGCCAAATTCCTATTTGGCTTATAATTCCGTTAATATCAGAAATAGGGTAAAATGTTTCAAACCAAAGCTGTTTGCCATTAAGAATAGAATAACTCTTGTTTGAAACATTTTTTTCTAACTCGCTTAACTTTGGAGTTAGATGGAGCCAAATAGAAATACTCCGCTTTGGGTTGTTCAAGTTTTTGGCTTATAATTCCGTTAATATCGGAAATATGGAAAAACGTTTCAAATAAAAGCTGTACGCCATTGAGAATGGAATAACTCTTATTTGAAACATTTTTTTCTAACTCGCTTAACTTTGTAGTTAGATTTAGCCAAATTCCTATTTGGCTTATAATTCCGTTAATATTGGGAATAGTGTAAAATGTTTCAAACAAAAGTTGTTTGTCATTAAGAATGGAATAACTCTTGTTTGAAACATTTTTTTCTAACTCGCTTAACTTTGGAGTTAGATGGAGCCAAATAGAAATACTCTATTTTGTGTTAATCCAGTTTGTGAGTTATAACTCCGTCAATATCGGAAATAGGGAAAAATATTTCAAATAAAAGTTGTACGCCATTAAGAATGGAATAACTCTTATTTGAAACATTTTTTTCTAACTCGCTTAACTTTGGGGTTAGATGGAGCCAAATAGAAATACTCTATTTTGTGTTAATCCAGTTTGTGAGTTATAATTCCGTCAATATCGGAAATAGGGAAAAATATTTCAAATAAAAGTTGTACGCCATTAAGAATGGAATAACTCTTATTTGAAACATTTTTTTCTAACTCGCTTAACTTTGGAGTTAGATGGAGCCAAATTACTATTTGGCTTACAATTCCGTTAATATCGCAAATAGGGTAAAATGTTTCAAACCAAAGTTGTTTGTTATTAAGAGTGGAATAACTCTTGCTTGAAACATTCTTTTCTAAATGGCTTAACTTTGGAGTTAGATGGAGCCAAATAGAGATACTCTATTTTGTGTTAATCCAGTGTGTGAGTTATAATTCCGTTAATATCGGAAATAGGGAAAAATGTTTCAAATAAAAGTTGTACGCCATTAAGAATGGAATAATTCTAATTTGGAGCATTTTTTTCTAACTCGCTTAACTTTGGAGTTAGATGGAGCCAAATAGAAATACTCTATTTTGTGTTAATCCAGTTTGTGAGTTATAATTCCGTCAATATCGGAAATAGGGAAAAATATTTCAAATAAAAGTTGTGCGCCATTAAGAATGGAATAACTCTTATTTGAAACATTTTTTTCTAACTCGCTTAACTTTGGAGTTAGATGGAGCCAAATTCCTATTTGGCTTATAATTCCGTTAATATCAGAAATAGGGTAAAATGTTTCAAACCAAAGCTGTTTGCCATTAAGAATAGAATAACTCTTGTTTGAAACATTTTTTTCTAACTCGCTTAACTTTGGAGTTAGATGGAGCCAAATAGAAATACTCCGCTTTGGGTTGTTCAAGTTTTTGGCTTATAATTCCGTTAATATCGGAAATATGGAAAAACGTTTCAAATAAAAGCTGTACGCCATTGAGAATGGAATAACTCTTATTTGAAACATTTTTTTCTAACTCGCTTAACTTTGTAGTTAGATTTAGCCAAATTCCTATTTGGCTTATAATTCCGTTAATATTGGGAATAGTGTAAAATGTTTCAAACAAAAGTTGTTTGTCATTAAGAATGGAATAACTCTTGTTTGAAACATTTTTTCTAACTCGCTTAACTTTGGAGTTAGATGGAGCCAAATAGAAATACTCTATTTTGTGTTAATCCAGTTTGTGAGTTATAACTCCGTCAATATCGGAAATAGGGAAAAATATTTCAAATAAAAGTTGTACGCCATTAAGAATGGAATAACTCTTATTTGAAACATTTTTTTCTAACTCGCTTAACTTTGGGGTTAGATGGAGCCAAATAGAAATACTCTATTTTGTGTTAATCCAGTTTGTGAGTTATAATTCCGTCAATATCGGAAATAGGGAAAAATATTTCAAATAAAAGTTGTACGCCATTAAGAATGGAATAACTCTTATTTGAAACATTTTTTTCTAACTCGCTTAACTTTGGAGTTAGATGGAGCCAAATTACTATTTGGCTTACAATTCCGTTAATATCGCAAATAGGGTAAAATGTTTCAAACCAAAGTTGTTTGTTATTAAGAGTGGAATAACTCTTGCTTGAAACATTCTTTTCTAAATGGCTTAACTTTGGAGTTAGATGGAGCCAAATAGAGATACTCTATTTTGTGTTAATCCAGTGTGTGAGTTATAATTCCGTTAATATCGGAAATAGGGAAAAATGTTTCAAATAAAAGCTGTACGCCATTAAGAATGGAATAACTCTTGTTTGAAACATTTTTTTCTAACTCGCTTAACTTATGAGTTAGATGGGGCCAAATAGAAATACTCTATTTTGGGTTGATCAAGTGTGTGAGTTATAATTCCGTTAATATCGGAAATAGGGAAAAATGTTTCAAATAAAAGCTGTACGCCATTAAGAATGGAATAACTCTTGTTTGAAACATTTTTTCCTAACTCGCTTAACTTATGAGTTAGATGGAGCCAAATTTCTATATGGCTTATAATTCAGTTAATATCGGAAAAAGGGTAAAATGTTTCAAACCAAAGCTGTTTGCCATTAAGAATGGAATAACTCTTGTTTGACACATTTTTTTCTAACTGGCTTAACTTTGGAGTTAGATGGTTTCAAATAGAAATACTCCATTTTGTGTTAATCCAGTGTGTGAGTTATAATTCCGTTAATATTGGAAATAGGGAAAAATGTTTCAAATAAAAGTTGTTCGCAATTAAGAATGAAATAACTCTTATTTGAAATATTTTTTTCTAACTCGCTTAACTTTGGAGTTAGATGGAGCCAAACTTCTATTTGGCTTATAATTCCGTTAATATCGGAAATAGGGTAAAATGTTTCAAACCAAAGCTGTTTGCCATTAAGAATGGAATAACTCTTGTTTGACACAATTTTTTCTAACTCGCTTAACTTTGGGGTTAGATGGAGCCAAATAGAAATACTCTATTTTGTGTTAATCCAGTTTGTGAGTTATAATTCCGTCAATATCGGAAATAGGGAAAAATATTTCAAATAAAAGTTGTGCGCCATTAAGAATGGAATAACTCTTATTTGAAACATTTTTTTCTAACTCGCTTAACTTATGAGTTAGATGGGGCCAAATAGAAATACTCTATTTTGGGTTGATCAAGTGTGTGAGTTATAATTCCGTTAATATCGGAAATAGGGAAAAATGTTTCAAATAAAAGCTGTACGCCATTAAGAATGGAATAACTCTTATTTGAAACATTTTTTTCTAACTCGCTTAACTTTGGAGTTAGATGGAGCCAAATAGAAATACTCTATTTTGTGTTAATCCAGTGTGTGAGTTATAATTCCGTTAATATCGGAAATAGGGAAAAATGTTTCAAATAAAAGCTGTACGCCATTAAGAATGGAATAACTCTTGTTTGAAACATTTTTTTCTAACTCGCTTAACTTATGAGTTAGATGGGGCCAAATAGAAATACTCTATTTTGGGTTGATCAAGTGTGTGAGTTATAATTCCGTTAATATTGGAAATAGGGAAAAATGTTTCAAATAAAAGTTGTTCGCAATTAAGAATGGAATAACTCTTATTTGAAATATTTTTTTCTAACTCGCTTAACTTTGGAGTTAGATGGAGCCAAATTTCTATTTGGCTTATAATTCCGTTAATATCGGAAATAGGGTAAAATGTTTCAAACCAAAGCTGTTTGCCATTAAGAATGGAATAACTCTTGTTTGACACAATTTTTTCTAACTCGCTTAACTTTGGGGTTAGATGGAGCCAAATAGAAATACTCTATTTTGTGTTAATCCAGTTTGTGAGTTATAATTCCGTCAATATCGGAAATAGGGAAAAATATTTCAAATAAAAGTTGTGCGCCATTAAGAATGGAATAACTCTTATTTGAAACATTTTTTTCTAACTCGCTTAACTTTGTAGTTAGATTTTGCCAAATTCCTATTTGGCTTATAATTCCGTTAATATTGGGAATAGTGTAAAATATTTCAAACAAAAGTTGTTTGTCATTACGAATGGAATAACTCTTGTTTGAAACATTTTTTTCTAACTCGCTTAACTTTGGGGTTAGATGGAGCCAAATAGAAATACTCCGCTTTGGGTTGTTCAAGTTTTTGGCTTATAATTCCGTTAATATCGGAAATAGGGAAAAATGTTTCAAATAAAAGTTGTACGCCATTAAGAATGGAATAACTCTTATTTGAAACATTTTTTCCTAACTCGCTTAACTTTGCAGTTAGATGGAGCCAAATTTCTATTTGGCTTATAATTCCGTTAATATCGGAAATAGGGTAAAATGTTTCAAACCAAAGCTGTTTGCCATTAAGAATGGAATAACTCTTGTTTGACACAATTTTTTCTAACTCGCTTAACTTATGAGTTAGATGGAGCCAAATAGAAATACTCTATTTTGTGTTAATCCAGTGTGTGAGTTATAATTCCGTTAATATCGGAAATATGGAAAAATGTTTCAAATAAAAGCTGTACGCCATTAAGAATGAAATAACTCTTATTTGAAACATTTTTTTCTAACTCGCTTAACTTTGGAGTTAGATGGAGCCAAATTCCTATTTGGTTTATAATTCCATTAATATCGGAAATAGGGTAAAATGTTTCAAACCAAAGCTGTTTGTCATTAAGAATGGAATAACTCTTGTTTGACACAATTTTTTCCAACTCGCTTAACTCATGAGTTAGATGGAACCAAATAGAAATACTCTATTTTGTGTTAATCCAGTTTGTGAGTTTTAATTCCGTTAATATCGGAAATACGGAAAAGTATTTCAAATAAAAGTTGTACGCCATTAAGAGTGGAATAACTCTTGTTTGAAACATTTTTTTCTAACTGGCTTAACTTTGGAGTTAGATGGTTTCAAATAGAAATACTCCATTTTGTGTTAATCCAGTGTGTGAGTTATAATTCCGTTAATATCGGAAATAGGGTAAAATGTTTCAAACCAAAGTTGTTTGTCATTAAGAACGGAATAACTCTTGTTTGAAACATTTTTTTCTGACTCGCTTAACTTTGGAGTGAGATGGAGCCAAATAGAAATACTCTATTTTGTGTTAATCCAGTGTGTGTTATAATTCCGTTAATATCGGAAATAGGGAAAAATGTTTCAAATAAAAGTTGTACGCCATTAAGAATGGAATAATTCTAATTTGGAACATTTTTTTCTAACTCGCTTAACTTTGGAGTTAGATGGAGCCAAATAGAAATACTCTATTTTGTGTTAATCCAGTTTGTGAGTTATAATTCCGTCAATATCGGAAATAGGGAAAAGTATTTCAAATAAAAGTTGTGCGCCATTAAGAATGGAATAACTCTTATTTGAAACATTTTTTTCTAACTCGCTTAACTTTGTAGTTAGATTTTGCCAAATTCCTATTTGGCTTATAATTCCGTTAATATTGGGAATAGTGTAAAATGTTTCAAACAAAAGTTGTTTGTCATTAAGAATGGAATAACTCTTGTTTGAAACATTTTTTTCTAACTCGCTTAACTTTGGAGTTAGATGGAGCCAAATTACTATTTGGCTTACAATTCCGTTAATATCGCAAATAGGGTAAAATATTTCAAACCAAAGCTGTTTGTTATTAAGAGTGGAATAACTCTTGCTTGAAACATTTTTTTCTAAATGGCTTAACTTTGGAGTTAGATGGAGCCAAATAGAAATACTCCATTTTGTGTTAATCCAGTGTGTGAGTTATAATTCCGTTAATATCGGAAATAGGGAAAAATGTTTCAAATAAAAGCTGTACGCCATTAAGAATGGAATAACTCTTGTTTGAAACATTTTTTTCTAACTCGCTTAACTTATGAGTTAGATGGGGCCAAATAGAAATACTCTATTTTGGGTTGATCAAGTGTGTGAGTTATAACTCCGTTAATATCGGAAATAGGGAAAAATGTTTCAAATAAAAGTTGTACGCCATTAAGAATGGAATAACTCTTATTTGAAACATTTTTTTCTAACTCGCTTAACTTTGTAGTTAGATTTTGCCAAATTCCTATTTGGCTTATAATTCCGTTAATATTGGGAATAGTGTAAAATGTTTCAAACAAAAGTTGTTTGTCATTAAGAATGGAATAACTCTTGTTTGAAACATTTTTTTCTAACTCGCTTAACTTTGGAGTTAGATGGAGCCAAATTACTATTTGGCTTACAATTCCGTTAATATCGCAAATAGGGTAAAATATTTCAAACCAAAGCTGTTTGTTATTAAGAGTGGAATAACTCTTGCTTGAAACATTTTTTTCTAAATGGCTTAACTTTGGAGTTAGATGGAGCCAAATAGAAATACTCCATTTTGTGTTAATCCAGTGTGTGAGTTATAATTCCGTTAATATCGGAAATAGGGAAAAATGTTTCAAATAAAAGCTGTACGCCATTAAGAATGGAATAACTCTTGTTTGAAACATTTTTTTCTAACTCGCTTAACTTATGAGTTAGATGGGGCCAAATAGAAATACTCTATTTTGGGTTGATCAAGTGTGTGAGTTATAACTCCGTTAATATCGGAAATAGGGAAAAATGTTTCAAATAAAAGCTGTACGCCATTAAGAATGGAATAACTCTTGTTTGAAACATTTTTTTCTAACTCGCTTAACTTATGAGTTAGATGGGGCCAAATAGAAATACTCTATTTTGGGTTGATCAAGTGTGTGAGTTATAACTCCGTTAATATCGGAAATAGGGAAAAATGTTTCAAATAAAAGTTGTACGCCATTAAGAATGGAATAACTCTTATTTGAAACATTTTTTTCTAACTCGCTTAACTTTGGGGTTAGATGGAGCCAAATTACTGTTTGGCTTACAATTCCGTTAATATCGCAAATAGGGTAAAATGTTTCAAACCAAAGTTGTTTGTTATTAAGAGTGGAATAACTCTGGTTTGAAACATTTTCTTCTAACTGGCTTAACTTTGTAGTTAGATGGTTTCAAATAGAAATACTCTATTTTGTGTTAATCCAGTGTGTGAGTTATAATTCCGTTAATATCGGAAATAGGGAAAAATGTTTCAAATAGAAGCTGTACGCCATTAAGAATGGAATAACTCTTGTTTGAAACATTTTTTTCTAACTCGCTTAACTTATGAGTTAGATGGGGCCAAATAGAAATACTCTATTTTGTGTTAATCCAGTGTGTGAGTTATAATTCCGTTAATATCGGAAATAGGGAAAAATGTTTCAAATAAAAGCTGTACGTCATTAAGAATGGAATAACTCTTGTTTGAAACATTTTTTTCTAACTCGCTTAACTTATGAGTTAGATGGGGCCAAATAGAAATACTCTATTTTGGGTTGATCAAGTGTGTGTTATAATTCCGTTAATATCGGAAATAGGGAAAAATGTTTCAAATAAAAGCTGTTCGCCATTAAGGATGGAATAACTCTTGTTTGATACATTTTTTTCTAACTCGCTTAACTTATGAGTTAGATGGAGCCAAATAGAAATACTCTATTTTGTGTCAATCCAGTGTGTGAGTTATAATTCCGTTAATATCGGAAATAGGGAAAAATGTTTCAAATAAAAGCTGTACGCCATTAGGAATGGAATAACTCTTGTTTGAAACATTTTTTTCTAACTCGCTTAACTTATGAGTTAGATGGGGCCAAATAGAAATACTCTATTTTGGGTTGATCAAGTGTGTGAGTTATAATTCCGTTAATATCGGAAATAGGGAAAAATGTTTCAAATAAAAGTTGTACGCCATTAAGAATGGAATAACTCTTATTTGAAACATTTTTTTCTAACTCGCTTAACTTTGTAGTTAGATTTAGCCAAATTCCTATTTGGCTTATAATTCCGTTAACATTGGGAATAGTGTAAAATGATTCAAACAAAAGTTGTTTGTCATTAAGAATGGAATAACTCTTATTTGAAACATTTTTTTCTAACTCGCTTAACTTTGGAGTTAGATGGAGCCAAATTCCTATTTGGCTTATAATTCCGTTAATATCAGAAATAGGGTAAAATGTTTCAAACCAAAGCTGTTTGTCATTAAGAATAGAATAACTCTTGTTTGAAACATTTTTTTCTAACTCGCTTAACTTTGGAGTTAGATGGAGCCAAATAGAAATACTCCGCTTTGGGTTGTTCAAGTTTTTGGCTTATAATTCCGTTAATATCGGAAATATGGAAAAACGTTTCAAATAAAAGCTGTACGCCATTGAGAATGGAATAACTCTTATTTGAAACATTTTTTTCTAACTCGCTTAACTTTGGGGTTAGATGGAGCCAAATTCCTATTTGGCTCATAATTCCGTTAATATTGGGAATAGTGTAAAATGTTTCAAACAAAAGTTGTTTGTCATTAAGAATGGAATAACTCTTGTTTGAAACATTTTTTTCTAACTCGCTTAACTTTGGGGTTAGATGGAGCCAAATAGAAATACTCTATTTTGTGTTAATCCAGTTTGTGAGTTATAATTCCGTCAATATCGGAAATAGGGAAAAATGTTTCAAATAAAAGTTGTACGCCATTAAGAATGGAATAATTCTAATTTGGAACATTTTTTTCTAACTCGCTTAACTTTGGAGTTAGATGGAGCCAAATAGAAATACTCTATTTTGTGTTAATCCAGTTTGTGAGTTATAATTCCGTCAATATCGGAAATAGGGAAAAGTATTTCAAATAAAAGTTGTGCGCCATTAAGAATGGAATAACTCTTATTTGAAACATTTTTTTCTAACTCGCTTAACTTTGGAGTTAGATGGAGCCAAATTACTATTTGGCTTACAATTCCGTTAATATCGCAAATAGGGTAAAATATTTCAAACCAAAGCTGTTTGTTATTAAGAGTGGAATAACTCTTGCTTGAAACATTTTTTTCTAAATGGCTTAACTTTGGAGTTAGATGGAGCCAAATAGAAATACTCCATTTTGTGTTAATCCAGTGTGTGAGTTATAATTCCGTTAATATCGGAAATAGGGAAAAATGTTTCAAATAAAAGCTGTACGCCATTAAGAATGGAATAACTCTTGTTTGAAACATTTTTTTCTAACTCGCTTAACTTATGAGTTAGATGGGGCCAAATAGAAATACTCTATTTTGGGTTGATCAAGTGTGTGAGTTATAACTCCGTTAATATCGGAAATAGGGAAAAATGTTTCAAATAAAAGTTGTACGCCATTAAGAATGGAATAACTCTTATTTGAAACATTTTTTTCTAACTCGCTTAACTTTGTAGTTAGATTTAGCCAAATTCCTATTTGGCTTATAATTCCGTTAATATTGGGAATAGTGTAAAATGTTTCAAACAAAAGTTGTTTGTCATTAAGAATGGAATAACTCTTGTTTGAAACATTTTTTTCTAACTCGCTTAACTTTGGAGTTAGATGTAGCCAAATTACTATTTGGCTTACAATTCCGTTAATATCGCAAATAGGGTAAAATATTTCAAACCAAAGCTGTTTGTTATTAAGAGTGGAATAACTCTTGCTTGAAACATTTTTTTCTAAATGGCTTAACTTTGGAGTTAGATGGAGCCAAATAGAAATACTCCATTTTGTGTTAATCCAGTGTGTGAGTTATAATTCCGTTAATATCGGAAATAGGGAAAAATGTTTCAAATAAAAGCTGTACGCCATTAAGAATGGAATAACTCTTGTTTGAAACATTTTTTTCTAACTCGCTTAACTTATGAGTTAGATGGGGCCAAATAGAAATACTCTATTTTGGGTTGATCAAGTGTGTGAGTTATAACTCCGTTAATATCGGAAATAGGGAAAAATGTTTCAAATAAAAGCTGTACGCCATTAAGAATGGAATAACTCTTGTTTGAAACATTTTTTTCTAACTCGCTTAACTTATGAGTTAGATGGGGCCAAATAGAAATACTCTATTTTGGGTTGATCAAGTGTGTGAGTTATAACTCCGTTAATATCGGAAATAGGGAAAAATGTTTCAAATAAAAGTTGTACGCCATTAAGAATGAAATAACTCTTATTTGAAACATTTTTTTCTAACTCGCTTAACTTTGGGGTTAGATGGAGCCAAATTACTATTTGGCTTACAATTCCGTTAATATCGCAAATAGGGTAAAATGTTTCAAACCAAAGTTGTTTGTTATTAAGAGTGGAATAACTCTGGTTAGAAACATTTTTTTCTAACTGGCTTAACTTTGTAGTTAGATGGTTTCAAATAGAAATACTCTATTTTGTGTTAATCCAGTGTGTGAGTTATAATTCCGTTAATATCGGAAATAGGGAAAAATGTTTCAAATAGAAGCTGTACGCCATTAAGAATGGAATAACTCTTGTTTGAAACATTTTTTTCTAACTCGCTTAACTTATGAGTTAGATGGGGCCAAATAGAAATACTCTATTTTGTGTTAATCCAGTGTGTGAGTTATAATTCCGTTAATATCGGAAATAGGGAAAAATGTTTCAAATAAAAGCTGTACGTCATTAAGAATGGAATAACTCTTGTTTGAAACATTTTTTTCTAACTCGCTTAACTTATGAGTTAGATGGGGCCAAATAGAAATACTCTATTTTGGGTTGATCAAGTGTGTGTTATAATTCCGTTAATATCGGAAATAGGGAAAAATGTTTCAAATAAAAGCTGTACGCCATTAAGGATGGAATAACTCTTGTTTGATACATTTTTTTCTAACTCGCTTAACTTATGAGTTAGATGGAGCCAAATAGAAATACTCTATTTTGTGTTAATCCAGTGTGTGAGTTATAATTCCGTTAATATCGGAAATAGGGAAAAATGTTTCAAATAAAAGCTGTACGCCATTAAGAATGGAATAACTCTTGTTTGAAACATTTTTTTCTAACTCGCTTAACTTATGAGTTAGATGGGGCCAAATAGAAATACTCTATTTTGGGTTGATCAAGTGTGTGAGTTATAATTCCGTTAATATCGGAAATAGGGAAAAATGTTTCAAATAAAAGTTGTACGCCATTAAGAATGGAATAACTCTTATTTGAAACATTTTTTTCTAACTCGCTTAACTTTGTAGTTAGATTTAGCCAAATTCCTATTTGGCTTATAATTCCGTTAACATTGGGAATAGTGTAAAATGATTCAAACAAAAGTTGTTTGTCATTAAGAATGGAATAACTCTTATTTGAAACATTTTTTTCTAACTCGCTTAACTTTGGAGTTAGATGGAGCCAAATTCCTATTTGGCTTATAATTCCGTTAATATCAGAAATAGGGTAAAATGTTTCAAACAAAAGTTGTTTGTCATTAAGAATGGAATAACTCTTGTTTGAAACATTTTTTTCTAACTCGCTTATCTTTGGGGTTAGATGGAGCCAAATAGAAATACTCTATTTTGTGTTAATCCAGTTTGTGAGTTATAATTCCGTCAATATCGGAAATAGGGAAAAATATTTCAAATAAAAGTTGTACGCCATTAAGAATGGAATAACTCTTATTTGAAACATTTTTTTCTAACTCGCTTAACTTTGGGGTTAGATGGAGCCAAATAGAAATACTCCATTTTGTGTTAATCAAGTTTGTGAGTTATAATTCCGTCAATATCGGAAATAGGGAAAAATATTTCAAATAAAAGTTGTACGCCATTAAGAATGGAATAACTCTTATTTGAAACATCTTTTTCTGACTCGCTTAACTTTGGAGTTAGATGGAGCCAAATTACTATTTGGCTTACAATTCCGTTAATAACGCAAATAGGGTAAAATGTTTCAAACCAAAGTTGTTTGTTATTAAGAGTGGAATAACTCTTGCTTGAAACATTTTTTTCTAACTGGCTTAACTTTGGAGTTAGATGGAGCCAAATAGAAATACTCTATTTTGTGTTAATCCAGTGTGTGAGTTATAATTCCGTTAATATCGGAAATATGGAAAAATGTTTCAAATAAAAGCTGTACGCCATTAAGAATGAAATAACTCTTATTTGAAACATTTTTTTCTAACTCGCTTAACTTTGGAGTTAGATGGAGCCAAATTCCTATTTGGTTTATAATCCCGTTAATATCGGAAATAGGGTAAAATGTTTCAAACCAAAGCTGTTTGTCATTAAGAATGGAATAACTCTTGTTTGACACAATTTTTTCCAACTCGCTTAACTTATGAGTTAGATGGAGCCAAATAGAAATACTCTATTTTGTGTTAATCCAGTTTGTGAGTTTTAATTCCGTTAATATCGGAAATAGGGAAAAGTATTTCAAATAAAAGTTGTACGCCATTAAGAGTGGAATAACTCTTGTTTGAAACATTTTTTTCTAACTGGCTTAACTTTGGAGTTAGATGGTTTCAAATAGAAATACTCCATTTTGTGTTAATCCAGTGTGTGAGTTATAATTCCGTTAATATCGGAAATAGGGAAAAATGTTTCAAATAAAAGTTGTTCGCAATTAAGAATGGAATAACTCTTATTTGAAATATTTTTTTCTAACTCGCTTAACTTTGGAGTTAGATGGAGCCAAATTCCTATTTGACTTATAATTCCGTTAATATCGGAAATAGGGTAAAATGTTTCAAACCAAAGTTGTTTGTCATTAAGAACGGAATAACTCTTGTTTGAAACATTTTTTTCTGACTCGCTTAACTTTGGAGTGAGATGGAGCCAAATAGAAATACTCTATTTTGTGTTAATCCAGTGTGTGTTATAATTCCGTTAATATCGGAAATAGGGAAAAATGTTTCAAATAAAAGTTGTACGCCATTAAGAATGGAATAATTCTAATTTGGAACATTTTTTTCTAACTCGCTTAACTTTGGAGTTAGATGGAGCCAAATAGAAATACTCTATTCTGGGTTGATCCAGTGTGTGAGTTATAACTCAGTCAATATCGGAAATAGGGAAAAATGTTTCAAATAAAAGTTGTACGCCATTAAAAATGGAATAACTCTTATTTGAAACATTCTTTTCTAACTCGCTTAACTTTGTAGTTAGATGGAGCCAAATTACTATTTGGCTTATAATTCCGTTAATATCGGAAATGGGGTAAAATATTTCAAACCAAAGTTGTTTATCATTAAGAACGGAATAACTCTTGTTTAAACACTTTTTTCTGACTCGCTTAACTTTGGAGTTAGATGGAGCCAAATAGAAATACTCTATTTTGTGTTAATCCAGTGTGTGAGTTATAATTCCGTTAATATCGGAAATAGGGTAAAATGTTTCAAACCAAAGCTGTTTGCCATTAAGAATGGAATAACTCTTGTTTGACACATTTTTTTCTAACTGGCTTAACTTTGGAGTTAGATGGTTTCAAATAGAAATACTCCATTTTGTGTTAATCCAGTGTGTGAGTTATAATTCCGTTAATATTGGAAATAGGGAAAAATGTTTCAAATAAAAGTTGTTTGTCATTAAGAGTGGAATAACTCTTGTTTGAAACATTTTTTTCTAACTCGCTTAACTTTGGGGTTAGATGGAGCCAAATAGAAATACTCCGCTTTGGGTTGTTAAAGTTTTTGGCTTATAATTCCGTTAATATCGGAAATATGGAAAAATATTTCAAATAAAAGCTGTACGCCATTAAGAATGGAATAACTCTTATTTGAAACATTTTTTTCTAACTCGCTTAACTTTGGAGTTAGATGGAGCCAAATTCCTATTTGGCTTATAATTCCGTTAATATCGGAAATAGGGTAAAATGTTTCAAACCAAAGCTGTGTGCCATTAAGAATGGAATAACTCTTGTTTGACACAATTTTTTCTAACTCGCTTAACTTATGAGTTAGATGGATCCAAATAGAAATACTCTATTTTGTGTTAATCTAGTTTGTGAGTTTTAATTCCGTTAATATCGGAAAGAGGGAAAAATGTTTCAAATAAAAGCTGTACGCCATTAAGAATGGAATAACTCTTATTTGAAACATTTTTTTCTAACTCGCTTAACTTTGGAGTTAGATGGAGCCAAATTCCTATTTGGCTTATAATTCCGTTAATATCGGAAATAGGGTAAAATGTTTCAAACCAAAGCTGTGTGCCATTAAGAATGGAATAACTCTTGTTTGACACAATTTTTTCTAACTCGCTTAACTTATGAGTTAGATGGATCCAAATAGAAATACTCTATTTTGTGTTAATCTAGTTTGTGAGTTTTAATTCCGTTTATATCGGAAAGAGGGAAAAATGTTTCAAATAAAAGCTGTACGCCATTAAGAATGGAATAACTCTTATTTGAAATATTTTTTTCTAACTCGCTTAACTTTGTAGTTAGATTTAGCCAAATTCCTATTTGGCTTATAATTCCGTTAATATCGGAAATAGGGTAAAATGTTTCAAACCAAAGCTGTTTGCCATTAGGAATGGAATAAGTCTTGTTTGAAACATTTTTTTTGTAACTCGCTTAACTTATGAGTTAGATGGAGCCAAATAGAAATACTCTATTTTGGGTTGATCAAGTGTGTGTTATAATTCCGTTAATATCGGAAATAGGGAAAGATGTTTCAAATAAAAGTTGTACACAATTAAGAATGGAATAACTCTTATTTGAAACATTTTTTTCTAACTCGCTTAACTTTGGAGTTAGATGGAGCCAAATTCCTATTTGGCTTATAATTCCGTTAATATCGGAAAAAGGGTAAAATGTTTCAAACCAAAGCTGTTTGCCATTAAGAATGAAATAACTCTTGTTTGAAACATTTTTTTCTAACTCGCTTAACTTATGAGTTAGATGGGGCCAAATAGAAATACTCTATTTTGTGTTAATCCAGTTTGTGAGTTATAATTCCGTTAATATCGGAAATAGGGAAAAATATTTCAAATAAAAGTTGTACGCCATTAAGAATGGAATAACTCTTATTTGAAACATTTTTTTCTAACTCGCTTAACTTATGAGTTAGATGGAGCCAAATAGAAATACTCTATTTTGTGTTAATCCAGTGTGTGAGTTATAATTCCGTTAATATCGGAAATAGGGAAGAATGTTTCAAATAAAAGCTGTACGCCATTAAGAATGGAATAACTCTTGTTTGAAACATTTTTTTCTAACTCGCTTAACTTATGAGTTAGATGGAGCCAAATAGAAATACTCTATTTTGTGTTAATCCAGTGTGTGAGTTATAATTCCGTTAATATCGGAAATAGGGAAAAATGTTTCAAATAAAAGCTGTACGCCATTAAGAATGGAATAACTCTTGTTTGAAACATTTTTTTCTAACTCCCTTAACTTATGAGTTAGATGGGGCCAAATGGAAATACTCTATTTTGGGTTGATCAAGTGTGAGTTATAATTCCGTTAATATCGGAAATAGGGAAAAATGTTTCAAATAAAAGATGTACGCCATTAAGAATGGAATAACTCTTGTTTGAAATATTTTTTTCTAACTCGCTTAACTTATGAGTTAGATGGAGCCAAATAGAAATACTCTATTTTGTGTTAATCCAGTGTGTGAGTTATAATTCCGTTAATATCGGAAATAGGGAAAAATTTTTCAAATAAAAGCTGTACGCCATTAAGAATGGAATAACTCTTGTTTGAAACATTTTTTTCTAACTCGCTTAACTTATGAGTTAGATGGTGCCAAATAGAAATACTCTATTTTGGGTTGATCAAGTGTGTGAGTTATAATTCCGTTAATATCGGAAATAGGGAAAAATGTTTCAAATAAAAGCTGTACGCCATTAAGAATGGAATAACTCTTATTTGAAACATTTTTTTCTAACTCGCTTAACTTTGTAGTTAGATTTAGCCAAATTCCTATTTGGCTTATAATTCCGTTAATATCGGAAATAGGGTAAAATGTTTCAAACCAAAGCTGTTTGCCATTAGGAATGGAATAAGTCTTGTTTGAAACATTTTTTTTGTAACTCGCTTAACTTATGAGTTAGATGGAGCCAAATAGAAATACTCTATTTTGGGTTGATCAAGTGTGTGTTATAATTCCGTTAATATCGGAAATAGGGAAAGATGTTTCAAATAAAAGTTGTACGCAATTAAGAATGGAATAACTCTTATTTGAAACATTTTTTTCTAACTCGCTTAACTTTGGAGTTAGATGGAGCCAAATTCCTATTTGGCTTATAATTCCGTTAATATCGGAAATAGGGTAAAATGTTTCAAACCAAAGCTGTGTGCCATTAAGAATGGAATAACTCTTGTTTGACACAATTTTTTCTAACTCGCTTAACTTATGAGTTAGATGGATCCAAATAGAAATACTCTATTTTGTGTTAATCTAGTTTGTGAGTTTTAATTCCGTTAATATCGGAAAGAGGGAAAAATGTTTCAAATAAAAGCTGTACGCCATTAAGAATGGAATAACTCTTATTTGAAACATTTTTTTCTAACTCGCTTAACTTTGGAGTTAGATGGAGCCAAATTCCTATTTGGCTTATAATTCCGTTAATATCGGAAATAGGGTAAAATGTTTCAAACCAAAGCTGTGTGCCATTAAGAATGGAATAACTCTTGTTTGACACAATTTTTTCTAACTCGCTTAACTTATGAGTTAGATGGATCCAAATAGAAATACTCTATTTTGTGTTAATCTAGTTTGTGAGTTTTAATTCCGTTAATATCGGAAAGAGGGAAAAATGTTTCAAATAAAAGCTGTACGCCATTAAGAATGGAATAACTCTTATTTGAAACATTTTTTTCTAACTCGCTTAACTTTGTAGTTAGATTTAGCCAAATTCCTATTTGGCTTATAATTCCGTTAATATCGGAAATAGGGTAAAATGTTTCAAACCAAAGCTGTTTGCCATTAGGAATGGAATAAGTCTTGTTTGAAACATTTTTTTTGTAACTCGCTTAACTTATGAGTTAGATGGAGCCAAATAGAAATACTCTATTTTGGGTTGATCAAGTGTGTGTTATAATTCCGTTAATATCGGAAATAGGGAAAGATGTTTCAAATAAAAGTTGTACGCAATTAAGAATGGAATAACTCTTATTTGAAACATTTTTTTCTAACTCGCTTAACTTTGGAGTTAGATGGAGCCAAATTCCTATTTGGCTTATAATTCCGTTAATATCGGAAAAAGGGTAAAATGTTTCAAACCAAAGCTGTTTGCCATTAAGAATGAAATAACTCTTGTTTGAAACATTTTTTTCTAACTCGCTTAACTTATGAGTTAGATGGGGCCAAATAGAAATACTCTATTTTGTGTTAATCCAGTTTGTGAGTTATAATTCCGTTAATATCGGAAATAGGGAAAAATATTTCAAATAAAAGTTGTACGCCATTAAGAATGGAATAACTCTTATTCGAAACATTTTTTTCTAACTCGCTTAACTTATGAGTTAGATGGAGCCAAATAGAAATACTCTATTTTGTGTTAATCCAGTGTGTGAGTTATAATTCCGTTAATATCGGAAATAGGGAAGAATGTTTCAAATAAAAGCTGTACGCCATTAAGAATGGAATAACTCTTGTTTGAAACATTTTTTTCTAACTCGCTTAACTTATGAGTTAGATGGAGCCAAATAGAAATACTCTATTTTGTGTTAATCCAGTGTGTGAGTTATAATTCCGTTAATATCGGAAATAGGGAAAAATGTTTCAAATAAAAGCTGTACGCCATTAAGAATGGAATAACTCTTGTTTGAAACATTTTTTTCTAACTCCCTTAACTTATGAGTTAGATGGGGCCAAATAGAAATACTCTATTTTGGGTTGATCAAGTGTGAGTTATAATTCCGTTAATATCGGAAATAGGGAAAAATGTTTCAAATAAAAGATGTACGCCATTAAGAATGGAATAACTCTTGTTTGAAATATTTTTTTCTAACTCGCTTAACTTATGAGTTAGATGGAGCCAAATAGAAATACTCTATTTTGTGTTAATCCAGTGTGTGAGTTATAATTCCGTTAATATCGGAAATAGGGAAAAATTTTTCAAATAAAAGCTGTACGCCATTAAGAATGGAATAACTCTTGTTTGAAACATTTTTTTCTAACTCGCTTAACTTATGAGTTAGATGGTGCCAAATAGAAATACTCTATTTTGGGTTGATCAAGTGTGTGAGTTATAATTCCGTTAATATCGGAAATAGGGAAAAATGTTTCAAATAAAAGCTGTACGCCATTAAGAATGGAATAACTCTTATTTGAAACATTTTTTTCTAACTCGCTTAACTTTGTAGTTAGATTTAGCCAAATTCCTATTTGGCTTATAATTCCGTTAATATCGGAAATAGGGTAAAATGTTTCAAACCAAAGCTGTGTGCCATTAAGAATGGAATAACTCTTGTTTGACACAATTTTTTCTAACTCGCTTAACTTATGAGTTAGATGGATCCAAATAGAAATACTCTATTTTGTGTTAATCTAGTTTGTGAGTTTTAATTCCGTTAATATCGGAAAGAGGGAAAAATGTTTCAAATAAAAGCTGTACGCCATTAAGAATGGAATAACTCTTATTTGAAACATTTTTTTCTAACTCGCTTAACTTTGGAGTTAGATGGAGCCAAATTCCTATTTGGCTTATAATTCCGTTAATATCGGAAATAGGGTAAAATGTTTCAAACCAAAGCTGTGTGCCATTAAGAATGGAATAACTCTTGTTTGACACAATTTTTTCTAACTCGCTTAACTTATGAGTTAGATGGATCCAAATAGAAATACTCTATTTTGTGTTAATCTAGTTTGTGAGTTTTAATTCCGTTAATATCGGAAAGAGGGAAAAATGTTTCAAATAAAAGCTGTACGCCATTAAGAATGGAATAACTCTTATTTGAAACATTTTTTTCTAACTCGCTTAACTTTGTAGTTAGATTTAGCCAAATTCCTATTTGGCTTATAATTCCGTTAATATCGGAAATAGGGTAAAATGTTTCAAACCAAAGCTGTTTGCCATTAGGAATGGAATAAGTCTTGTTTGAAACATTTTTTTTGTAACTCGCTTAACTTATGAGTTAGATGGAGCCAAATAGAAATACTCTATTTTGGGTTGATCAAGTGTGTGTTATAATTCCGTTAATATCGGAAATAGGGAAAGATGTTTCAAATAAAAGTTGTACGCAATTAAGAATGGAATAACTCTTATTTGAAACATTTTTTTCTAACTCGCTTAACTTTGGAGTTAGATGGAGCCAAATTCCTATTTGGCTTATAATTCCGTTAATATCGGAAAAAGGGTAAAATGTTTCAAACCAAAGCTGTTTGCCATTAAGAATGAAATAACTCTTGTTTGAAACATTTTTTTCTAACTCGCTTAACTTATGAGTTAGATGGGGCCAAATAGAAATACTCTATTTTGTGTTAATCCAGTTTGTGAGTTATAATTCCGTTAATATCGGAAATAGGGAAAAATATTTCAAATAAAAGTTGTACGCCATTAAGAATGGAATAACTCTTATTCGAAACATTTTTTTCTAACTCGCTTAACTTATGAGTTAGATGGAGCCAAATAGAAATACTCTATTTTGTGTTAATCCAGTGTGTGAGTTATAATTCCGTTAATATCGGAAATAGGGAAGAATGTTTCAAATAAAAGCTGTACGCCATTAAGAATGGAATAACTCTTGTTTGAAACATTTTTTTCTAACTCGCTTAACTTATGAGTTAGATGGAGCCAAATAGAAATACTCTATTTTGTGTTAATCCAGTGTGTGAGTTATAATTCCGTTAATATCGGAAATAGGGAAAAATGTTTCAAATAAAAGCTGTACGCCATTAAGAATGGAATAACTCTTGTTTGAAACATTTTTTTCTAACTCCCTTAACTTATGAGTTAGATGGGGCCAAATAGAAATACTCTATTTTGGGTTGATCAAGTGTGAGTTATAATTCCGTTAATATCGGAAATAGGGAAAAATGTTTCAAATAAAAGATGTACGCCATTAAGAATGGAATAACTCTTGTTTGAAATATTTTTTTCTAACTCGCTTAACTTATGAGTTAGATGGAGCCAAATAGAAATACTCTATTTTGTGTTAATCCAGTGTGTGAGTTATAATTCCGTTAATATCGGAAATAGGGAAAAATTTTTCAAATAAAAGCTGTACGCCATTAAGAATGGAATAACTCTTGTTTGAAACATTTTTTTCTAACTCGCTTAACTTATGAGTTAGATGGTGCCAAATAGAAATACTCTATTTTGGGTTGATCAAGTGTGTGAGTTATAATTCCGTTAATATCGGAAATAGGGAAAAATGTTTCAAATAAAAGCTGTACGCCATTAAGAATGGAATAACTCTTATTTGAAACATTTTTTTCTAACTCGCTTAACTTTGTAGTTAGATTTAGCCAAATTCCTATTTGGCTTATAATTCCGTTAATATCGGAAATAGGGTAAAATGTTTCAAACCAAAGCTGTTTGCCATTAGGAATGGAATAAGTCTTGTTTGAAACATTTTTTTTGTAACTCGCTTAACTTATGAGTTAGATGGAGCCAAATAGAAATACTCTATTTTGGGTTGATCAAGTGTGTGTTATAATTCCGTTAATATCGGAAATAGGGAAAGATGTTTCAAATAAAAGTTGTACGCAATTAAGAATGGAATAACTCTTATTTGAAACATTTTTTTCTAACTCGCTTAACTTTGGAGTTAGATGGAGCCAAATTCCTATTTGGCTTATAATTCCGTTAATATCGGAAAAAGGGTAAAATGTTTCAAACCAAAGCTGTTTGCCATTAAGAATGAAATAACTCTTGTTTGAAACATTTTTTTCTAACTCGCTTAACTTATGAGTTAGATGGGGCCAAATAGAAATACTCTATTTTGTGTTAATCCAGTTTGTGAGTTATAATTCCGTTAATATCGGAAATAGGGAAAAATATTTCAAATAAAAGTTGTACGCCATTAAGAATGGAATAACTCTTATTTGAAACATTTTTTTCTAACTCGCTTAACTTATGAGTTAGATGGAGCCAAATAGAAATACTCTATTTTGTGTTAATCCAGTGTGTGAGTTATAATTCCGTTAATATCGGAAATAGGGAAGAATGTTTCAAATAAAAGCTGTACGCCATTAAGAATGGAATAACTCTTGTTTGAAACATTTTTTTCTAACTCGCTTAACTTATGAGTTAGATGGAGCCAAATAGAAATACTCTATTTTGTGTTAATCCAGTGTGTGAGTTATAATTCCGTTAATATCGGAAATAGGGAAAATTGTTTCAAATAAAAGCTGTACGCCATTAAGAATGGAATAACTCTTGTTTGAAACATTTTTTTCTAACTCCCTTAACTTATGAGTTAGATGGGGCCAAATAGAAATACTCTATTTTGGGTTGATCAAGTGTGAGTTATAATTCCGTTAATATCGGAAATAGGGAAAAATGTTTCAAATAAAAGATGTACGCCATTAAGAATGGAATAACTCTTGTTTGAAACATTTTTTTCTAACTCGCTTAACTTATGAGTTAGATGGAGCCAAATAGAAATACTCTATTTTGTGTTAATCCAGTGTGTGAGTTATAATTCCGTTAATATCGGAAATAGGGAAAAATTTTTCAAATAAAAGCTGTACGCCATTAAGAATGGAATAACTCTTGTTTGAAACATTTTTTTCTAACTCGCTTAACTTATGAGTTAGATGGTGCCAAATAGAAATACTCTATTTTGGGTTGATCAAGTGTGTGAGTTATAATTCCGTTAATATCGGAAATAGGGAAAAATGTTTCAAATAAAAGCTGTACGCATTTAAGAATGGAATAACTCTTATTTGAAACATTTTTTTCTAACTCGCTTAACTTTGGAGTTAGATGGAGCCAAATTCCTATTTGGTTTATAATTCCGTTAATATCGGAAATAGGGTAAAATGTTTCAAACCAAAGCTGTTTGTCATTAAGAATGGAATAACTCTTGTTTGAAACATTTCTTTCTAACTCGCTTAACTTCGGAGTTAGATGGAGCCAAATAGAAATACTCCGCTTTGGGTTGTTCAAGTTTTTGGCTTATAATTCCGTTAATATCGGAAATATGGAAAAATATTTCAAATAAAAGCTGTACGCCATTAAGAATGGAATAACTCTTATTTGAAACATTTTTTTCTAACTCGCTTAACTTTGGAGTTAGATGGAGCCAAATTCCTATTTGGCTTATAATTCCGTTAATATCGGAAATAGGGTAAAATGTTTCAAACCAAAGCTGTGTGCCATTAAGAATGGAATAACTCTTGTTTGACACAATTTTTTCTAACTCGCTTAACTTATGAGTTAGATGGATCCAAATAGAAATACTCTATTTTGTGTTAATCTAGTTTGTGAGTTTTAATTCCGTTAATATCGGAAAGAGGGAAAAATGTTTCAAATAAAAGCTGTACGCCATTAAGAATGGAATAACTCTTATTTGAAACATTTTTTTCTAACTCGCTTAACTTTGGAGTTAGATGGAGCCAAATTCCTATTTGGCTTATAATTCCGTTAATATCGGAAATAGGGTAAAATGTTTCAAACCAAAGCTATGTGCCATTAAGAATGGAATAACTCTTGTTTGACACAATTTTTTCTAACTCGCTTAACTTATGAGTTAGATGGGGCCAAATAGAAATACTCTATTTTGGGTTGATCAAGTTTGTGAGTTATAATTCCGTTAATATCGGAAATAGGGAAGAATGTTTCAAATAAAAGCTGTACGCCATTAAGAATGGAATAACTCTTGTTTGAAACATTTTTTTCTAACTCGCTTAACTTATGAGTTAGATGGAGCCAAATAGAAATACTCTATTTTGTGTTAATCCAGTGTGTGAGTTATAATTCCGTTAATATCGGAAATAGGGAAAAATGTTTCAAATAAAAGCTGTACGCCATTAAGAATGGAATAACTCTTGTTTGAAACATTTTTTTCTAACTCCCTTAACTTATGAGTTAGATGGGGCCAAATAGAAATACTCTATTTTGGGTTGATCAAGTGTGAGTTATAATTCCGTTAATATCGGAAATAGGGAAAAATGTTTCAAATAAAAGATGTACGCCATTAAGAATGGAATAACTCTTGTTTGAAATATTTTTTTCTAACTCGCTTAACTTATGAGTTAGATGGAGCCAAATAGAAATACTCTATTTTGTGTTAATCCAGTGTGTGAGTTATAATTCCGTTAATATCGGAAATAGGGAAAAATTTTTCAAATAAAAGCTGTACGCCATTAAGAATGGAATAACTCTTGTTTGAAACATTTTTTTCTAACTCGCTTAACTTATGAGTTAGATGGTGCCAAATAGAAATACTCTATTTTGGGTTGATCAAGTGTGTGAGTTATAATTCCGTTAATATCGGAAATAGGGAAAAATGTTTCAAATAAAAGCTGTACGCCATTAAGAATGGAATAACTCTTATTTGAAACATTTTTTTCTAACTCGCTTAACTTTGTAGTTAGATTTAGCCAAATTCCTATTTGGCTTATAATTCCGTTAATATCGGAAATAGGGTAAAATGTTTCAAACCAAAGCTGTTTGCCATTAGGAATGGAATAAGTCTTGTTTGAAACATTTTTTTTGTAACTCGCTTAACTTATGAGTTAGATGGAGAGAAATAGAAATACTCTATTTTGGGTTGATCAAGTGTGTGTTATAATTCCGTTAATATCGGAAATAGGGAAAGATGTTTCAAATAAAAGTTGTACGCAATTAAGAATGGAATAACTCTTATTTGAAACATTTTTTTCTAACTCGCTTAACTTTGGAGTTAGATGGAGCCAAATTCCTATTTGGCTTATAATTCCGTTAATATCGGAAAAAGGGTAAAATGTTTCAAACCAAAGCTGTTTGCCATTAAGAATGAAATAACTCTTGTTTGAAACATTTTTTTCTAACTCGCTTAACTTATGAGTTAGATGGGGCCAAATAGAAATACTCTATTTTGTGTTAATCCAGTTTGTGAGTTATAATTCCGTTAATATCGGAAATAGGGAAAAATATTTCAAATAAAAGTTGTACGCCATTAAGAATGGAATAACTCTTATTTGAAACATTTTTTTCTAACTCGCTTAACTTATGAGTTAGATGGAGCCAAATAGAAATACTCTATTTTGTGTTAATCCAGTGTGTGAGTTATAATTCCGTTAATATCGGAAATAGGGAAGAATGTTTCAAATAAAAGCTGTACGCCATTAAGAATGGAATAACTCTTGTTTGAAACATTTTTTTCTAACTCGCTTAACTTATGAGTTAGATGGAGCCAAATAGAAATACTCTATTTTGTGTTAATCCAGTGTGTGAGTTATAATTCCGTTAATATCGGAAATAGGGAAAGATGTTTCAAATAAAAGTTGTACGCAATTAAGAATGGAATAACTCTTATTTGAAACATTTTTTTCTAACTCGCTTAACTTTGGAGTTAGATGGAGCCAAATTCCTATTTGGCTTATAATTCCGTTAATATCGGAAATAGGGTAAAATGTTTCAAACCAAAGCTGTTTGCCATTAAGAATGGAATAACTCTTGTTTGACACAATTTTTTCTAACTCGCTTAACTTATGAGTTAGATGGATCCAAATAGAAATACTCTATTTTGTGTTAATCCAGTGTGTGAGTTTTAATTCCGTTAATATCGGAAATATAGAAAAATGTTTCAAATAAAAGCTGTACGCCATTAAGAATGGAATAACTCTTATTTGAAACATTTTTTTCCAACTCGCTTAACTTATGAGTTAGATGGGGCCAAATAGAAATACTCTATTTTGTGTTAATCCAGTTTGTGAGTTTTAATTCCGTTAATATCGGAAATAGGGAAAAATATTTCAAATAAAAGTTGTACGCCATTAAGAATGGAATAACTCTTATTTGAAACATTTTTTTCTAACTCGCTTAACTTTGGAGTTAGATGGAGCCAAATTCCTATTTGGCTTATAATTCCGTTAATATCGGAAATAGGGAAAAATATTTCAAATAAAAGTTGTACGCCATTAAGAATGGAATAACTCTTATTTGAAACATTTTTTTCTAACTCGCTTAACTTATGAGTTAGATGGAGCCAAATAGAAATACTCTATTTTGTGTTAATCCAGTGTGTGAGTTATAATTCCGTTAATATCGGAAATAGGGAAGAATGTTTCAAATAAAAGCTGTACGCCATTATGAATGGAATAACTCTTGTTTGAAACATTTTTTTCTAACTCGCTTAACTTATGAGTTAGATGGAGCCAAATAGAAATACTCTATTTTGTGTTAATCCAGTGTGTGAGTTATAATTCCGTTAATATCGGAAATAGGGAAAAATGTTTCAAATAAAAGCTGTACGCCATTAAGAATGGAATAACTCTTGTTTGAAACATTTTTTTCTAACTCGCTTAACTTATGAGTTAGATGGGGCCAAATAGAAATACTCTATTTTGGGTTGATCAAGTGTGTGAGTTATAATTCCGTTAATATCGGAAATAGGGAAAAATGTTTCAAATAAAAGATGTACGCCATTAAGAATGGAATAACTCTTGTTTGAAACATTTTTTTCTAACTCGCTTAACTTATGAGTTAGATGGAGCCAAATAGAAATACTCTATTTTGTGTTAATCCAGTGTGTGAGTTATAATTCCGTTAATATCGGAAATAGGGAAAAATTTTTCAAATAAAAGCTGTACGCCATTAAGAATGGAATAACTCTTGTTTGAAACATTTTTTTCTAACTCGCTTAACTTATGAGTTAGATGGTGCCAAATAGAAATACTCTATTTTGGGTTGATCAAGTGTGTGAGTTATAATTCCGTTAATATCGGAAATAGGGAAAAATGTTTCAAATAAAAGCTGTACGCATTTAAGAATGGAATAACTCTTATTTGAAACATTTTTTTCTAACTCGCTTAACTTTGGAGTTAGATGGAGCCAAATTCCTATTTGGTTTATAATTCCGTTAATATCGGAAATAGGGTAAAATGTTTCAAACCAAAGCTGTTTGTCATTAAGAATGGAATAACTCTTGTTTGAAACATTTCTTTCTAACTCGCTTAACTTCGGAGTTAGATGGAGCCAAATAGAAATACTCCGCTTTGGGTTGTTCAAGTTTTTGGCTTATAATTCCGTTAATATCGGAAATATGGAAAAATATTTCAAATAAAAGCTGTACGCCATTAAGAATGGAATAACTCTTATTTGAAACATTTTTTTCTAACTCGCTTAACTTTGGAGTTAGATGGAGCCAAATTCCTATTTGGCTTATAATTCCGTTAATATCGGAAATAGGGTAAAATGTTTCAAACCAAAGCTGTGTGCCATTAAGAATGGAATAACTCTTGTTTGACACAATTTTTTCTAACTCGCTTAACTTATGAGTTAGATGGATCCAAATAGAAATACTCTATTTTGTGTTAATCTAGTTTGTGAGTTTTAATTCCGTTAATATCGGAAAGAGGGAAAAATGTTTCAAATAAAAGCTGTACGCCATTAAGAATGGAATAACTCTTATTTGAAACATTTTTTTCTAACTCGCTTAACTTTGGAGTTAGATGGAGCCAAATTCCTATTTGGCTTATAATTCCGTTAATATCGGAAATAGGGTAAAATGTTTCAAACCAAAGCTGTGTGCCATTAAGAATGGAATAACTCTTGTTTGACACAATTTTTTCTAACTCGCTTAACTTATGAGTTAGATGGATCCAAATAGAAATACTCTATTTTGTGTTAATCTAGTTTGTGAGTTTTAATTCCGTTAATATCGGAAAGAGGGAAAAATGTTTCAAATAAAAGCTGTACGCCATTAAGAATGGAATAACTCTTATTTGAAACATTTTTTTCTAACTCGCTTAACTTTGTAGTTAGATTTAGCCAAATTCCTATTTGGCTTATAATTCCGTTAATATCGGAAATAGGGTAAAATGTTTCAAACCAAAGCTGTTTGCCATTAGGAATGGAATAAGTCTTGTTTGAAACATTTTTTTTGTAACTCGCTTAACTTATGAGTTAGATGGAGCCAAATAGAAATACTCTATGTTGGGTTGATCCAGTGTGTTTGTTAAAATTCCGTTAATATTGGAAATAGGTAAAAATGTTTCAAATAAAAGTTGTACGCCATTAAGAATGGAATAACTCTTGTTTGAAACATTTTTTTCAAACTCGCTTAACTTATGAGTTAGATGGGGCCAAATAGAAATACTCTATTTTGGGTTGATCAAGTGTGTGTTATAATTCCGTTAATATCGGAAATAGGGAAAGATGTTTCAAATAAAAGTTGTACGCAATTAAGAATGGAATAACTCTTATTTGAAACATTTTTTTCTAACTCGCTTAACTTTGGAGTTAGATGGAGCCAAATTCCTATTTGGCTTATAATTCCGTTAATATCGGAAATAGGGTAAAATGTTTCAAACCAAAGCTGTTTGCCATTAAGAATGGAATAACTCTTGTTTGACACAATTTTTTCTAACTCGCTTAACTTATGAGTTAGATGGATCCAAATAGAAATACTCTATTTTGTGTTAATCCAGTGTGTGAGTTTTAATTCCGTTAATATCGGAAATATAGAAAAATGTTTCAAATAAAAGCTGTACGCCATTAAGAATGGAATAACTCTTATTTGAAACATTTTTTTCTAACTCGCTTAACTTTGGAGTTATATGAAGCCGAATTCCTATTTGGCTTATAATTCCGTTAATATCGGAAATAGGGTAAAATGTTTCAAACCAAAGCTGTCTGTCATTAAGAATGGAATAACTCTTGTTTGACACAATTTTTTCCAACTCACTTAACTTATGAGTTAGATGGGGCCAAATAGAAATACTCTATTCTGTGTTAATCCAGTTTGTGAGTTTTAATTCCGTTAATATCGGAAATAGGGAAAAATATTTCAAATAAAAGTTGTACGCCATTAAGAATGGAATAACTCTTATTTGAAACATTTTTTTCTAACTCGCTTAACTTATGAGTTAGATGGAGCCAAATAGAAATACTCTATTTTGTGTTAATCCAGTGTGTGAGTTATAATTCCGTTAATATCGGAAATATGGAAAAATGTTTCAAATAAAAGCTGTACGCCATTAAGAATGGAATAACTCTTATTTGAAACATCTTTTTCTAACTCGCTTAACTTTGGAGTTAGATGGAGCCAAATTCCTATTTGGCTTATAATTCCGTTAATATCGGAAATAGGGTAAAATGTTTCAAACCAAAGCTGTTTGCCATTAAGAATGGAATAACTCTTGTTTGACACAATTTTTTCTAACTCGCTTAACTTATGAGTTAGATGGATCCAAATAGAAATACTCTATTTTGTGTTAATCCAGTGTGTGAGTTTTAATTCCGTTAATATCGGAAATATAGAAAAATGTTTCAAATAAAAGCTGTACGCCATTAAGAATGGAATAACTCTTATTTGAAACATTTTTTTCTAACTCGCTTAACTTTGGAGTTATATGAAGCCAAATTCCTATTTGGCTTATAATTCCGTTAATATCGGAAATAGGGTAAAATGTTTCAAACCAAAGCTGTCTGTCATTAAGAATGGAATAACTCTTGTTTGACACAATTTTTTCCAACTCGCTTAACTTATGAGTTAGATGGGGCCAAATAGAAATACTCTATTTTGTTTTAATCCAGTTTGTGAGTTTTAATTCCGTTAATATCGGAAATAGGGAAAAATATTTCAAATAAAAGTTGTACGCCATTAAGAATGGAATAACTCTTATTTGAAACATTTTTTTCTAACTCGCTTAACTTATGAGTTAGATGGAGCCAAATAGAAATACTCTATTTTGTGTTAATCCAGTGTGTGAGTTATAATTCCGTTAATATCGGAAATATGGAAAAATGTTTCAAATAAAAGCTGTACGCCATTAAGAATGGAATAACTCTTATTTGAAACATCTTTTTCTAACTCGCTTAACTTTGGAGTTAGATGGAGCCAAATTCCTATTTGGCTTATAATTCCGTTAATATCGGAAATAGGGTAAAATGTTTCAAACCAAAGCTGTTTGCCATTAAGAATGGAATAACTCTTGTTTGACACAATTTTTTCTAACTCGCTTAACTTATGAGTTAGATGGATCCAAATAGAAATACTCTATTTTGTGTTAATCCAGTGTGTGAGTTTTAATTCCGTTAATATCGGAAATATAGAAAAATGTTTCAAATAAAAGCTGTACGCCATTAAGAATGGAATAACTCTTATTTGAAACATTTTTTTCTAACTCGCTTAACTTTGGAGTTATATGAAGCCAAATTCCTATTTGGCTTATAATTCCGTTAATATCGGAAATAGGGTAAAATGTTTCAAACCAAAGCTGTCTGTCATTAAGAATGGAATAACTCTTGTTTGACACAATTTTTTCCAACTCGCTTAACTTATGAGTTAGATGGGGCCAAATAGAAATACTCTATTTTGTGTTAATCCAGTTTGTGAGTTTTAATTCCGTTAATATCGGAAATAGGGAAAAATATTTCAAATAAAAGTTGTACGCCATTAAGAATGGAATAACTCTTATTTGAAACATTTTTTTCTAACTCGCTTAACTTATGAGTTAGATGGAGCCAAATAGAAATACTCTATTTTGTGTTAATCCAGTGTGTGAGTTATAATTCCGTTAATATCGGAAATATGGAAAAATGTTTCAAATAAAAGCTGTACGCCATTAAGAATGGAATAACTCTTATTTGAAACATCTTTTTCTAACTCGCTTAACTTTGGAGTTATATGGAGCCAAATTCCTATTTGGTTTATAATTCCGTTAATATCGGAAATAGGGTAAAATGTTTCAAACCAAAGCTGTTTGTCATTAAGAATGGAATAACTCTTGTTTGACACAATTTTTTCCAACTCGCTTAACTTATGAGTTAGATGGGGCCAAATAGAAATACTCTATTTTGTGTTAATCCAGTTTGTGAGTATTAATTCCGTTAATATCGGAAATAGGGAAAAATATTTCAAATAAAAGTTGTACGCCATTAAGAATGGAATAACTCTTATTTGAAACATTTTTTCCTAACTCGCTTAACTTTGGAGTTAGATGGAGCCAAATTACTATTTGGCTTACAATTCCGTTAATATCGCAAATAGGGTAAAATGTTTCAAACCAAAGTTGTTTGTTATTAAGAGTGGAATAACTCTGGTTTGAAACATTTTTTTCTAACTGGCTTAACTTTGGAGTTAGATGGTTTCAAATAGAAATACTCTATTTTGTGTTAATCCAGTGTGTGAGTTATAATTCCGTTAATATCGGAAATAGGGAAAAATGTTTCAAATAAAAGCTCTAGGCCATTAAGAATGGAATAACTCTTGTTTGAAACATTTTTTTCTAACTCGCTTAACTTATGAGTTAGATGGGGCCAAATAGAAATACTCTATTTTGGGTTGATCAAGTGTGTGTTATAATTCCGTTAATATCGGAAATAGATAAAAATGTTTCAAATAAAAGTTGTGCGCAATTAGGAATGGAATAACCCTTATTTGAAACATTTTTTTCTAACTCGCTTAACTTTGGAGTTAGATGGAGCCAAATTCCTATTTGGCTTATAATTCCGTTAATATCGGAAAAAGGGTAAAATGTTTCAAACCAAAGCTGTTTGCCATTAAGAATGGAATAACTCTTATTTGAAACATCTTTTTCTAACTCGCTTAACTTTGGAGTTATATGGAGCCAAATTCCTATTTGGTTTATAATTCCGTTAATATCGGAAATAGGGTAAAATGTTTCAAACCAAAGCTGTTTGTCATTAAGAATGGAATAACTCTTGTTTGACACAATTTTTTCCAACTCGCTTAACTTATGAGTTAGATGGGGCCAAATAGAAATACTCTATTTTGTGTTAATCCAGTTTGTGAGTTTTAATTCCGTTAATATCGGAAATAGGGAAAAATATTTCAAATAAAAGTTGTACGCCATTAAGAATGGAATAACTCTTATTTGAAACATTTTTTCCTAACTCGCTTAACTTTGGAGTTAGATGGAGCCAAATTACTATTTGGCTTACAATTCCGTTAATATCGCAAATAGGGTAAAATGTTTCAAACCAAAGTTGTTTGTTATTAAGAGTGGAATAACTCTGGTTTGAAACATTTTTTTCTAACTGGCTTAACTTTGGAGTTAGATGGTTTCAAATAGAAATACTCTATTTTGTGTTAATCCAGTGTGTGAGTTATAATTCCGTTAATATCGGAAATAGGGAAAAATGTTTCAAATAAAAGCTGTAGGCCATTAAGAATGGAATAACTCTTGTTTGAAACATTTTTTTCTAACTCGCTTAACTTATGAGTTAGATGGGGCCAAATAGAAATACTCTATTTTGGGTTGATCAAGTGTGTGTTATAATTCCGTTAATATCGGAAATAGTTAAAAATGTTTCAAATAAAAGTTGTACGCAATTAGGAATGGAATAACTCTTATTTGAAACATTTTTTTCTAACTCGCTTAACTTTGGAGTTAGATGGAGCCAAATTCCTATTTGGCTTATAATTCCGTTAATATCGGAAATAGGGTAAAATGTTTCAAACCAAAGCTGTTTGCCATTATGAATGGAATAACTCTTGTTTGACACAATTTTTTCTAACTCGCTTAACTTATGAGTTAGATGGATCCAAATAGAAATACTCTATTTTGTGTTAATCTAGTTTGTGAGTTTTAATTCCGTTAATATCGGAAAGAGGGAAAAATGTTTCAAATAAAAGCTGTACGCCATTAAGAATGGAATAACTCTTATTTGAAACATTTTTTTCTAACTCGCTTAACTTTGTAGTTAGATTTAGCCAAATTCCTATTTGGCTTATAATTCCGTTAATATCGGAAATAGGGTAAAATGTTTCAAACCAAAGCTGTTTGCCATTAGGAATGGAATAAGTCTTGTTTGAAACATTTTTTTTGTAACTCGCTTAACTTATGAGTTAGATGGAGCCAAATAGAAATACTCTATGTTGGGTTGATCCAGTGTGTTTGTTAAAATTCCGTTAATATTGGAAATAGGTAAAAATGTTTCAAATAAAAGTTGTACGCCATTAAGAATGGAATAACTCTTGTTTGAAACATTTTTTTCAAACTCGCTTAACTTATGAGTTAGATGGGGCCAAATAGAAATACTCTATTTTGGGTTGATCAAGTGTGTGTTATAATTCCGTTAATATCGGAAATAGGGAAAGATGTTTCAAATAAAAGTTGTACGCAATTAAGAATGGAATAACTCTTATTTGAAACATTTTTTTCTAACTCGCTTAACTTTGGAGTTAGATGGAGCCAAATTCCTATTTGGCTTATAATTCCGTTAATATCGGAAATAGGGTAAAATGTTTCAAACCAAAGCTGTTTGCCATTAAGAATGGAATAACTCTTGTTTGACACAATTTTTTCTAACTCGCTTAACTTATGAGTTAGATGGATCCAAATAGAAATACTCTATTTTGTGTTAATCCAGTGTGTGAGTTTTAATTCCGTTAATATCGGAAATATAGAAAAATGTTTCAAATAAAAGCTGTACGCCATTAAGAGTGGAATAACTCTTATTTGAAACATTTTTTTCTAACTCGCTTAACTTTGGAGTTATATGAAGCCAAATTCCTATTTGGCTTATAATTCCGTTAATATCGGAAATAGGGTAAAATGTTTCAAACCAAAGCTGTTTGCCATTAAGAATGGAATAACTCTAGTTTGACACAATTTTGTCTAACTCGCTTAACTTATGAGTTAGATGGATCCAAATAGAAATACTCTATTTTGTGTTAATCCAGTGTGTGAGTTTTAATTCCGTTAATATCGGAAATATAGAAAAATGTTTCAAATAAAAGCTGTACGCCATTAAGAATGGAATAACTCTTATTTGAAACATTTTTTTCTAACTCGCTTAACTTTGGAGTTATATGAAGCCAAATTCCTATTTGGCTTATAATTCCGTTAATATCGGAAATAGGGTAAAATGTTTCAAACCAAAGCTGTCTGTCATTAAGAATGGAATAACTCTTGTTTGACACAATTTTTTCCAACTCGCTTAACTTATGAGTTAGATGGGGCCAAATAGAAATACTCTATTTTGTGTTAATCCAGTTTGTGAGCTTTAATTCCGTTAATATCGGAAATAGGGAAAAATATTTCAAATAAAAGTTGTACGCCATTAAGAATGGAATAACTCTTATTTGAAACATTTTTTTCTAACTCGCTTAACTTATGAGTTAGATGGAGCCAAATAGAAATACTCTATTTTGTGTTAATCCAGTGTGTGAGTTATAATTCCGTTAATATCGGAAATATGGAAAAATGTTTCAAATAAAAGCTGTACGCCATTAAGAATGGAATAACTCTTATTTGAAACATCTTTTTCTAACTCGCTTAACTTTGGAGTTAGATGGAGCCAAATTCCTATTTGCCTTATAATTCCGTTAATATCGGAAATAGGGTAAAATGTTTCAAACCAAAGCTGTTTGCCATTAAGAATGGAATAACTCTTGTTTGACACAATTTTTTCTAACTCGCTTAACTTATGAGTTAGATGGATCCAAATAGAAATACTCTATTTTGTGTTAATCCAGTGTGTGAGTTTTAATTCCGTTAATATCGGAAATATAGAAAAATGTTTCAAATAAAAGCTGTACGCCATTAAGAATGGAATAACTCTTATTTGAAACATTTTTTTCTAACTCGCTTAACTTTGGAGTTATATGAAGCCAAATTCCTATTTGGCTTATAATTCCGTTAATATCGGAAATAGGGTAAAATGTTTCAAACCAAAGCTGTCTGTCATTAAGACTGGAATAACTCTTGTTTGACACAATTTTTTCCAACTCGCTTAACTTATGAGTTAGATGGGGCCAAATAGAAATACTCTATTTTGTGTTAATCCAGTTTGTGAGTTTTAATTCCGTTAATATCGGAAATAGGGAAAAATATTTCAAATAAAAGTTGTACGCCATTAAGAATGGAATAACTCTTATTTGAAACATTTTTTTCTAACTCGCTTAACTTATGAGTTAGATGGAGCCAAATAGAAATACTCTATTTTGTGTTAATCCAGTGTGTGAGTTATAATTCCGTTAATATCGGAAATATGGAAAAATGTTTCAAATAAAAGCTGTACGCCATTAAGAATGGAATAACTCTTATTTGAAACATCTTTTTCTAACTCGCTTAACTTTGGAGTTATATGGAGCAAAATTCCTATTTGGTTTATAATTCCGTTAATATCGGAAATAGGGTAAAATGTTTCAAACCAAAGCTGTTTGTCATTAAGAATGGAATAACTCTTGTTTGACACAATTTTTTCCAACTCGCTTAACTTATGAGTTAGATGGGGCCAAATAGAAATACTCTATTTTGTGTTAATCCAGTTTGTGAGTATTAATTCCGTTAATATCGGAAATAGGGAAAAATGTTTCAAATAAAAGCTGTACGCCATTAAGAATGGAATAACTCTTATTTGAAACATCTTTTTCTAACTCGCTTAACTTTGGAGTTATATGGAGCCAAATTCCTATTTGGTTTATAATTCCGTTAATATCGGAAATAGGGTAAAATGTTTCAAACCAAAGTTGTTTGTTATTAAGAGTGGAATAACTCTGGTTTGAAACATTTTTTTCTAACTGGCTTAACTTTGGAGTTAGATGGTTTCAAATAGAAATACTCTATTTTGTGTTAATCCAGTGTGTGAGTTATAATTCCGTTAATATCGGAAATAGGGAAAAATGTTTCAAATAAAAGCTCTAGGCCATTAAAAATGGAATAACTCTTGTTTGAAACATTTTTTTCTAACTCGCTTAACTTATGAGTTAGATGGGGCCAAATAGAAATACTCTATTTTGGGTTGATCAAGTGTGTGTTATAATTCCGTTAATATCGGAAATAGGGAAAGATGTTTCAAATAAAAGTTGTACGCAATTAAGAATGGAATAACTCTTATTTGAAACATTTTTTTCTAACTCGCTTAACTTTGGAGTTAGATGGAGCCAAATTCCTATTTGGCTTATAATTCCGTTAATATCGGAAATAGGGTAAAATGTTTCAAACCAAAGCTGTTTGCCATTAAGAATGGAATAACTCTTGTTTGACACAATTTTTTCTAACTCGCTTAACTTATGAGTTAGATGGATCCAAATAGAAATACTCTATTTTGTGTTAATCCAGTGTGTGAGTTTTAATTCCGTTAATATCGGAAATATAGAAAAATGTTTCAAATAAAAGCTGTACGCCATTAAGAGTGGAATAACTCTTATTTGAAACATTTTTTTCTAACTCGCTTAACTTTGGAGTTATATGAAGCCAAATTCCTATTTGGCTTATAATTCCGTTAATATCGGAAATAGGGTAAAATGTTTCAAACCAAAGCTGTTTGCCATTAAGAATGGAATAACTCTAGTTTGACACAATTTTTTCTAACTCGCTTAACTTATGAGTTAGATGGATCCAAATAGAAATACTCTATTTTGTGTTAATCCAGTGTGTGAGTTTTAATTCCGTTAATATCGGAAATATAGAAAAATGTTTCAAATAAAAGCTGTACGCCATTAAGAATGGAATAACTCTTATTTGAAACATTTTTTTCTAACTCGCTTAACTTTGGAGTTATATGAAGCCAAATTCCTATTTGGCTTATAATTCCGTTAATATCGGAAATAGGGTAAAATGTTTCAAACCAAAGCTGTCTGTCATTAAGAATGGAATAACTCTTGTTTGACACAATTTTTTCCAACTCGCTTAACTTATGAGTTAGATGGGGCCAAATAGAAATACTCTATTTTGTGTTAATCCAGTTTGTGAGCTTTAATTCCGTTAATATCGGAAATAGGGAAAAATATTTCAAATAAAAGTTGTACGCCATTAAGAATGGAATAACTCTTATTTGAAACATTTTTTTCTAACTCGCTTAACTTATGAGTTAGATGGAGCCAAATAGAAATACTCTATTTTGTGTTAATCCAGTGTGTGAGTTATAATTCCGTTAATATCGGAAATATGGAAAAATGTTTCAAATAAAAGCTGTACGCCATTAAGAATGGAATAACTCTTATTTGAAACATCTTTTTCTAACTCGCTTAACTTTGGAGTTAGATGGAGCCAAATTCCTATTTGCCTTATAATTCCGTTAATATCGGAAATAGGGTAAAATGTTTCAAACCAAAGCTGTTTGCCATTAAGAATGGAATAACTCTTGTTTGACACAATTTTTTCTAACTCGCTTAACTTATGAGTTAGATGGGGCCAAATAGAAATACTCTATTTTGGGTTGATCAAGTGTGTGTTATAATTCCGTTAATATCGGAAATAGGGAAAGATGTTTCAAATAAAAGTTGTACGCAATTAAGAATGGAATAACTCTTATTTGAAACATTTTTTTCTAACTCGCTTAACTTTGGAGTTAGATGGAGCCAAATTCCTATTTGGCTTATAATTCCGTTAATATCGGAAATAGGGTAAAATGTTTCAAACCAAAGCTGTTTGCCATTAAGAATGGAATAACTCTTGTTTGACACAATTTTTTCTAACTCGCTTAACTTATGAGTTAGATGGATCCAAATAGAAATACTCTATTTTGTGTTAATCCAGTGTGTGAGTTTTAATTCCGTTAATATCGGAAATATAGAAAAATGTTTCAAATAAAAGCTGTACGCCATTAAGAGTGGAATAACTCTTATTTGAAACATTTTTTTCTAACTCGCTTAACTTTGGAGTTATATGAAGCCAAATTCCTATTTGGCTTATAATTCCGTTAATATCGGAAATAGGGTAAAATGTTTCAAACCAAAGCTGTTTGCCATTAAGAATGGAATAACTCTAGTTTGACACAATTTTGTCTAACTCGCTTAACTTATGAGTTAGATGGATCCAAATAGAAATACTCTATTTTGTGTTAATCCAGTGTGTGAGTTTTAATTCCGTTAATATCGGAAATATAGAAAAATGTTTCAAATAAAAGCTGTACGCCATTAAGAATGGAATAACTCTTATTTGAAACATTTTTTCCTAACTCGCTTAACTTTGGAGTTAGATGGAGCCAAATTACTATTTGGCTTACAATTCCGTTAATATCGCAAATAGGGTAAAATGTTTCAAACCAAAGTTGTTTGTTATTAAGAGTGGAATAACTCTGGTTTGAAACATTTTTTTCTAACTGGCTTAACTTTGGAGTTAGATGGTTTCAAATAGAAATACTCTATTTTGTGTTAATCCAGTGTGTGAGTTATAATTCCGTTAATATCGGAAATAGGGAAAAATGTTTCAAATAAAAGCTCTAGGCCATTAAGAATGGAATAACTCTTGTTTGAAACATTTTTTTCTAACTCGCTTAACTTATGAGTTAGATGGGGCCAAATAGAAATACTCTATTTTGGGTTGATCAAGTGTGTGTTATAATTCCGTTAATATCGGAAATAGATAAAAATGTTTCAAATAAAAGTTGTGCGCAATTAGGAATGGAATAACCCTTATTTGAAACATTTTTTTCTAACTCGCTTAACTTTGGAGTTAGATGGAGCCAAATTCCTATTTGGCTTATAATTCCGTTAATATCGGAAAAAGGGTAAAATGTTTCAAACCAAAGCTGTTTGCCATTAAGAATGGAATAACTCTTATTTGAAACATCTTTTTCTAACTCGCTTAACTTTGGAGTTATATGGAGCCAAATTCCTATTTGGTTTATAATTCCGTTAATATCGGAAATAGGGTAAAATGTTTCAAACCAAAGCTGTTTGTCATTAAGAATGGAATAACTCTTGTTTGACACAATTTTTTCCAACTCGCTTAACTTATGAGTTAGATGGGGCCAAATAGAAATACTCTATTTTGTGTTAATCCAGTTTGTGAGTTTTAATTCCGTTAATATCGGAAATAGGGAAAAATATTTCAAATAAAAGTTGTACGCCATTAAGAATGGAATAACTCTTATTTGAAACATTTTTTCCTAACTCGCTTAACTTTGGAGTTAGATGGAGCCAAATTACTATTTGGCTTACAATTCCGTTAATATCGCAAATAGGGTAAAATGTTTCAAACCAAAGTTGTTTGTTATTAAGAGTGGAATAACTCTGGTTTGAAACATTTTTTTCTAACTGGCTTAACTTTGGAGTTAGATGGTTTCAAATAGAAATACTCTATTTTGTGTTAATCCAGTGTGTGAGTTATAATTCCGTTAATATCGGAAATAGGGAAAAATGTTTCAAATAAAAGCTGTAGGCCATTAAGAATGGAATAACTCTTGTTTGAAACATTTTTTTCTAACTCGCTTAACTTATGAGTTAGATGGGGCCAAATAGAAATACTCTATTTTGGGTTGATCAAGTGTGTGTTATAATTCCGTTAATATCGGAAATAGTTAAAAATGTTTCAAATAAAAGTTGTACGCAATTAGGAATGGAATAACTCTTATTTGAAACATTTTTTTCTAACTCGCTTAACTTTGGAGTTAGATGGAGCCAAATTCCTATTTGGCTTATAATTCCGTTAATATCGGAAATAGGGTAAAATGTTTCAAACCAAAGCTGTTTGCCATTATGAATGGAATAACTCTTGTTTGACACAATTTTTTCTAACTCGCTTAACTTATGAGTTAGATGGATCCAAATAGAAATACTCTATTTTGTGTTAATCTAGTTTGTGAGTTTTAATTCCGTTAATATCGGAAAGAGGGAAAAATGTTTCAAATAAAAGCTGTACGCCATTAAGAATGGAATAACTCTTATTTGAAACATTTTTTTCTAACTCGCTTAACTTTGTAGTTAGATTTAGCCAAATTCCTATTTGGCTTATAATTCCGTTAATATCGGAAATAGGGTAAAATGTTTCAAACCAAAGCTGTTTGCCATTAGGAATGGAATAAGTCTTGTTTGAAACATTTTTTTTGTAACTCGCTTAACTTATGAGTTAGATGGAGCCAAATAGAAATACTCTATGTTGGGTTGATCCAGTGTGTTTGTTAAAATTCCGTTAATATTGGAAATAGGTAAAAATGTTTCAAATAAAAGTTGTACGCCATTAAGAATGGAATAACTCTTGTTTGAAACATTTTTTTCAAACTCGCTTAACTTATGAGTTAGATGGGGCCAAATAGAAATACTCTATTTTGGGTTGATCAAGTGTGTGTTATAATTCCGTTAATATCGGAAATAGGGAAAGATGTTTCAAATAAAAGTTGTACGCAATTAAGAATGGAATAACTCTTATTTGAAACATTTTTTTCTAACTCGCTTAACTTTGGAGTTAGATGGAGCCAAATTCCTATTTGGCTTATAATTCCGTTAATATCGGAAATAGGGTAAAATGTTTCAAACCAAAGCTGTTTGCCATTAAGAATGGAATAACTCTTGTTTGACACAATTTTTTCTAACTCGCTTAACTTATGAGTTAGATGGATCCAAATAGAAATACTCTATTTTGTGTTAATCCAGTGTGTGAGTTTTAATTCCGTTAATATCGGAAATATAGAAAAATGTTTCAAATAAAAGCTGTACGCCATTAAGAGTGGAATAACTCTTATTTGAAACATTTTTTTCTAACTCGCTTAACTTTGGAGTTATATGAAGCCAAATTCCTATTTGGCTTATAATTCCGTTAATATCGGAAATAGGGTAAAATGTTTCAAACCAAAGCTGTTTGCCATTAAGAATGGAATAACTCTAGTTTGACACAATTTTGTCTAACTCGCTTAACTTATGAGTTAGATGGATCCAAATAGAAATACTCTATTTTGTGTTAATCCAGTGTGTGAGTTTTAATTCCGTTAATATCGGAAATATAGAAAAATGTTTCAAATAAAAGCTGTACGCCATTAAGAATGGAATAACTCTTATTTGAAACATTTTTTTCTAACTCGCTTAACTTTGGAGTTATATGAAGCCAAATTCCTATTTGGCTTATAATTCCGTTAATATCGGAAATAGGGTAAAATGTTTCAAACCAAAGCTGTCTGTCATTAAGAATGGAATAACTCTTGTTTGACACAATTTTTTCCAACTCGCTTAACTTATGAGTTAGATGGGGCCAAATAGAAATACTCTATTTTGTGTTAATCCAGTTTGTGAGCTTTAATTCCGTTAATATCGGAAATAGGGAAAAATATTTCAAATAAAAGTTGTACGCCATTAAGAATGGAATAACTCTTATTTGAAACATTTTTTTCTAACTCGCTTAACTTATGAGTTAGATGGAGCCAAATAGAAATACTCTATTTTGTGTTAATCCAGTGTGTGAGTTATAATTCCGTTAATATCGGAAATATGGAAAAATGTTTCAAATAAAAGCTGTACGCCATTAAGAATGGAATAACTCTTATTTGAAACATCTTTTTCTAACTCGCTTAACTTTGGAGTTAGATGGAGCCAAATTCCTATTTGCCTTATAATTCCGTTAATATCGGAAATAGGGTAAAATGTTTCAAACCAAAGCTGTTTGCCATTAAGAATGGAATAACTCTTGTTTGACACAATTTTTTCTAACTCGCTTAACTTATGAGTTAGATGGATCCAAATAGAAATACTCTATTTTGTGTTAATCCAGTGTGTGAGTTTTAATTCCGTTAATATCGGAAATATAGAAAAATGTTTCAAATAAAAGCTGTACGCCATTAAGAATGGAATAACTCTTATTTGAAACATTTTTTTCTAACTCGCTTAACTTTGGAGTTATATGAAGCCAAATTCCTATTTGGCTTATAATTCCGTTAATATCGGAAATAGGGTAAAATGTTTCAAACCAAAGCTGTCTGTCATTAAGACTGGAATAACTCTTGTTTGACACAATTTTTTCCAACTCGCTTAACTTATGAGTTAGATGGGGCCAAATAGAAATACTCTATTTTGTGTTAATCCAGTTTGTGAGTTTTAATTCCGTTAATATCGGAAATAGGGAAAAATATTTCAAATAAAAGTTGTACGCCATTAAGAATGGAATAACTCTTATTTGAAACATTTTTTTCTAACTCGCTTAACTTATGAGTTAGATGGAGCCAAATAGAAATACTCTATTTTGTGTTAATCCAGTGTGTGAGTTATAATTCCGTTAATATCGGAAATATGGAAAAATGTTTCAAATAAAAGCTGTACGCCATTAAGAATGGAATAACTCTTATTTGAAACATCTTTTTCTAACTCGCTTAACTTTGGAGTTATATGGAGCAAAATTCCTATTTGGTTTATAATTCCGTTAATATCGGAAATAGGGTAAAATGTTTCAAACCAAAGCTGTTTGTCATTAAGAATGGAATAACTCTTGTTTGACACAATTTTTTCCAACTCGCTTAACTTATGAGTTAGATGGGGCCAAATAGAAATACTCTATTTTGTGTTAATCCAGTTTGTGAGTATTAATTCCGTTAATATCGGAAATAGGGAAAAATGTTTCAAATAAAAGCTGTACGCCATTAAGAATGGAATAACTCTTATTTGAAACATCTTTTTCTAACTCGCTTAACTTTGGAGTTATATGGAGCCAAATTCCTATTTGGTTTATAATTCCGTTAATATCGGAAATAGGGTAAAATGTTTCAAACCAAAGTTGTTTGTTATTAAGAGTGGAATAACTCTGGTTTGAAACATTTTTTTCTAACTGGCTTAACTTTGGAGTTAGATGGTTTCAAATAGAAATACTCTATTTTGTGTTAATCCAGTGTGTGAGTTATAATTCCGTTAATATCGGAAATAGGGAAAAATGTTTCAAATAAAAGCTCTAGGCCATTAAAAATGGAATAACTCTTGTTTGAAACATTTTTTTCTAACTCGCTTAACTTATGAGTTAGATGGGGCCAAATAGAAATACTCTATTTTGGGTTGATCAAGTGTGTGTTATAATTCCGTTAATATCGGAAATAGGGAAAGATGTTTCAAATAAAAGTTGTACGCAATTAAGAATGGAATAACTCTTATTTGAAACATTTTTTTCTAACTCGCTTAACTTTGGAGTTAGATGGAGCCAAATTCCTATTTGGCTTATAATTCCGTTAATATCGGAAATAGGGTAAAATGTTTCAAACCAAAGCTGTTTGCCATTAAGAATGGAATAACTCTTGTTTGACACAATTTTTTCTAACTCGCTTAACTTATGAGTTAGATGGATCCAAATAGAAATACTCTATTTTGTGTTAATCCAGTGTGTGAGTTTTAATTCCGTTAATATCGGAAATATAGAAAAATGTTTCAAATAAAAGCTGTACGCCATTAAGAGTGGAATAACTCTTATTTGAAACATTTTTTTCTAACTCGCTTAACTTTGGAGTTATATGAAGCCAAATTCCTATTTGGCTTATAATTCCGTTAATATCGGAAATAGGGTAAAATGTTTCAAACCAAAGCTGTTTGCCATTAAGAATGGAATAACTCTAGTTTGACACAATTTTGTCTAACTCGCTTAACTTATGAGTTAGATGGATCCAAATAGAAATACTCTATTTTGTGTTAATCCAGTGTGTGAGTTTTAATTCCGTTAATATCGGAAATATAGAAAAATGTTTCAAATAAAAGCTGTACGCCATTAAGAATGGAATAACTCTTATTTGAAACATTTTTTTCTAACTCGCTTAACTTTGGAGTTATATGAAGCCAAATTCCTATTTGGCTTATAATTCCGTTAATATCGGAAATAGGGTAAAATGTTTCAAACCAAAGCTGTCTGTCATTAAGAATGGAATAACTCTTGTTTGACACAATTTTTTCCAACTCGCTTAACTTATGAGTTAGATGGGGCCAAATAGAAATACTCTATTTTGTGTTAATCCAGTTTGTGAGCTTTAATTCCGTTAATATCGGAAATAGGGAAAAATATTTCAAATAAAAGTTGTACGCCATTAAGAATGGAATAACTCTTATTTGAAACATTTTTTTCTAACTCGCTTAACTTATGAGTTAGATGGAGCCAAATAGAAATACTCTATTTTGTGTTAATCCAGTGTGTGAGTTATAATTCCGTTAATATCGGAAATATGGAAAAATGTTTCAAATAAAAGCTGTACGCCATTAAGAATGGAATAACTCTTATTTGAAACATCTTTTTCTAACTCGCTTAACTTTGGAGTTAGATGGAGCCAAATTCCTATTTGCCTTATAATTCCGTTAATATCGGAAATAGGGTAAAATGTTTCAAACCAAAGCTGTTTGCCATTAAGAATGGAATAACTCTTGTTTGACACAATTTTTTCTAACTCGCTTAACTTATGAGTTAGATGGATCCAAATAGAAATACTCTATTTTGTGTTAATCCAGTGTGTGAGTTTTAATTCCGTTAATATCGGAAATATAGAAAAATGTTTCAAATAAAAGCTGTACGCCATTAAGAATGGAATAACTCTTATTTGAAACATTTTTTTCTAACTCGCTTAACTTTGGAGTTATATGAAGCCAAATTCCTATTTGGCTTATAATTCCGTTAATATCGGAAATAGGGTAAAATGTTTCAAACCAAAGCTGTCTGTCATTAAGACTGGAATAACTCTTGTTTGACACAATTTTTTCCAACTCGCTTAACTTATGAGTTAGATGGGGCCAAATAGAAATACTCTATTTTGTGTTAATCCAGTTTGTGAGTTTTAATTCCGTTAATATCGGAAATAGGGAAAAATATTTCAAATAAAAGTTGTACGCCATTAAGAATGGAATAACTCTTATTTGAAACATTTTTTTCTAACTCGCTTAACTTATGAGTTAGATGGAGCCAAATAGAAATACTCTATTTTGTGTTAATCCAGTGTGTGAGTTATAATTCCGTTAATATCGGAAATATGGAAAAATGTTTCAAATAAAAGCTGTACGCCATTAAGAATGGAATAACTCTTATTTGAAACATCTTTTTCTAACTCGCTTAACTTTGGAGTTATATGGAGCAAAATTCCTATTTGGTTTATAATTCCGTTAATATCGGAAATAGGGTAAAATGTTTCAAACCAAAGCTGTTTGTCATTAAGAATGGAATAACTCTTGTTTGACACAATTTTTTCCAACTCGCTTAACTTATGAGTTAGATGGGGCCAAATAGAAATACTCTATTTTGTGTTAATCCAGTTTGTGAGTATTAATTCCGTTAATATCGGAAATAGGGAAAAATGTTTCAAATAAAAGCTGTACGCCATTAAGAATGGAATAACTCTTATTTGAAACATCTTTTTCTAACTCGCTTAACTTTGGAGTTATATGGAGCCAAATTCCTATTTGGTTTATAATTCCGTTAATATCGGAAATAGGGTAAAATGTTTCAAACCAAAGTTGTTTGTTATTAAGAGTGGAATAACTCTGGTTTGAAACATTTTTTTCTAACTGGCTTAACTTTGGAGTTAGATGGTTTCAAATAGAAATACTCTATTTTGTGTTAATCCAGTGTGTGAGTTATAATTCCGTTAATATCGGAAATAGGGAAAAATGTTTCAAATAAAAGCTCTAGGCCATTAAAAATGGAATAACTCTTGTTTGAAACATTTTTTTCTAACTCGCTTAACTTATGAGTTAGATGGGGCCAAATAGAAATACTCTATTTTGGGTTGATCAAGTGTGTGTTATAATTCCGTTAATATCGGAAATAGGGAAAGATGTTTCAAATAAAAGTTGTACGCAATTAAGAATGGAATAACTCTTATTTGAAACATTTTTTTCTAACTCGCTTAACTTTGGAGTTAGATGGAGCCAAATTCCTATTTGGCTTATAATTCCGTTAATATCGGAAATAGGGTAAAATGTTTCAAACCAAAGCTGTTTGCCATTAAGAATGGAATAACTCTTGTTTGACACAATTTTTTCTAACTCGCTTAACTTATGAGTTAGATGGATCCAAATAGAAATACTCTATTTTGTGTTAATCCAGTGTGTGAGTTTTAATTCCGTTAATATCGGAAATATAGAAAAATGTTTCAAATAAAAGCTGTACGCCATTAAGAGTGGAATAACTCTTATTTGAAACATTTTTTTCTAACTCGCTTAACTTTGGAGTTATATGAAGCCAAATTCCTATTTGGCTTATAATTCCGTTAATATCGGAAATAGGGTAAAATGTTTCAAACCAAAGCTGTTTGCCATTAAGAATGGAATAACTCTAGTTTGACACAATTTTTTCTAACTCGCTTAACTTATGAGTTAGATGGATCCAAATAGAAATACTCTATTTTGTGTTAATCCAGTGTGTGAGTTTTAATTCCGTTAATATCGGAAATATAGAAAAATGTTTCAAATAAAAGCTGTACGCCATTAAGAATGGAATAACTCTTATTTGAAACATTTTTTTCTAACTCGCTTAACTTTGGAGTTATATGAAGCCAAATTCCTATTTGGCTTATAATTCCGTTAATATCGGAAATAGGGTAAAATGTTTCAAACCAAAGCTGTCTGTCATTAAGAATGGAATAACTCTTGTTTGACACAATTTTTTCCAACTCGCTTAACTTATGAGTTAGATGGGGCCAAATAGAAATACTCTATTTTGTGTTAATCCAGTTTGTGAGCTTTAATTCCGTTAATATCGGAAATAGGGAAAAATATTTCAAATAAAAGTTGTACGCCATTAAGAATGGAATAACTCTTATTTGAAACATTTTTTTCTAACTCGCTTAACTTATGAGTTAGATGGAGCCAAATAGAAATACTCTATTTTGTGTTAATCCAGTGTGTGAGTTATAATTCCGTTAATATCGGAAATATGGAAAAATGTTTCAAATAAAAGCTGTACGCCATTAAGAATGGAATAACTCTTATTTGAAACATCTTTTTCTAACTCGCTTAACTTTGGAGTTAGATGGAGCCAAATTCCTATTTGCCTTATAATTCCGTTAATATCGGAAATAGGGTAAAATGTTTCAAACCAAAGCTGTTTGCCATTAAGAATGGAATAACTCTTGTTTGACACAATTTTTTCTAACTCGCTTAACTTATGAGTTAGATGGATCCAAATAGAAATACTCTATTTTGTGTTAATCCAGTGTGTGAGTTTTAATTCCGTTAATATCGGAAATATAGAAAAATGTTTCAAATAAAAGCTGTACGCCATTAAGAATGGAATAACTCTTATTTGAAACATTTTTTTCTAACTCGCTTAACTTTGGAGTTATATGAAGCCAAATTCCTATTTGGCTTATAATTCCGTTAATATCGGAAATAGGGTAAAATGTTTCAAACCAAAGCTGTCTGTCATTAAGACTGGAATAACTCTTGTTTGACACAATTTTTTCCAACTCGCTTAACTTATGAGTTAGATGGGGCCAAATAGAAATACTCTATTTTGTGTTAATCCAGTTTGTGAGTTTTAATTCCGTTAATATCGGAAATAGGGAAAAATATTTCAAATAAAAGTTGTACGCCATTAAGAATGGAATAACTCTTATTTGAAACATTTTTTTCTAACTCGCTTAACTTATGAGTTAGATGGAGCCAAATAGAAATACTCTATTTTGTGTTAATCCAGTGTGTGAGTTATAATTCCGTTAATATCGGAAATATGGAAAAATGTTTCAAATAAAAGCTGTACGCCATTAAGAATGGAATAACTCTTATTTGAAACATCTTTTTCTAACTCGCTTAACTTTGGAGTTATATGGAGCCAAATTCCTATTTGGTTTATAATTCCGTTAATATCGGAAATAGGGTAAAATGTTTCAAACCAAAGCTGTTTGTCATTAAGAATGGAATAACTCTTGTTTGACACAATTTTTTCCAACTCGCTTAACTTATGAGTTAGATGGGGCCAAATAGAAATACTCTATTTTGTGTTAATCCAGTTTGTGAGTATTAATTCCGTTAATATCGGAAATAGGGAAAAATGTTTCAAATAAAAGCTGTACGCCATTAAGAATGGAATAACTCTTATTTGAAACATCTTTTTCTAACTCGCTTAACTTTGGAGTTATATGGAGCCAAATTCCTATTTGGTTTATAATTCCGTTAATATCGGAAATAGGGTAAAATGTTTCAAACCAAAGTTGTTTGTTATTAAGAGTGGAATAACTCTGGTTTGAAACATTTTTTTCTAACTGGCTTAACTTTGGAGTTAGATGGTTTCAAATAGAAATACTCTATTTTGTGTTAATCCAGTGTGTGAGTTATAATTCCGTTAATATCGGAAATAGGGAAAAATGTTTCAAATAAAAGCTCTAGGCCATTAAAAATGGAATAACTCTTGTTTGAAACATTTTTTTCTAACTCGCTTAACTTATGAGTTAGATGGGGCCAAATAGAAATACTCTATTTTGGGTTGATCAAGTGTGTGTTATAATTCCGTTAATATCGGAAATAGATAAAAATGTTTCAAATAAAAGTTGTACGCAATTAAGAATGGAATAACTCTTATTTGAAACATTTTTTTCTAACTCGCTTAACTTTGGAGTTAGATGGAGCCAAATTTCTATTTGGCTTATAATTCCGTTAATATCGGAAATAGGGCAAAATGTTTCAAACCAAAGCTGTTTGCCATTAAGAATGGAATAACTCTTGTTTGACACAATTTTTTCTAACTCGCTTAACTTATGAGTTAGATGGAGCCAAATAGAAATACTCTATTTTGTGTTAATCCAGTTTGTGAGTTATAATTCCGTTAATATCGGAAATAGGGAAAAATGTTTCAAATAAAAGCTGTACGCCATTAAGAATGAAATAACTCTTGTTTGAAACATTTTTTTCTAACTCGCTTAACTTATGAGTTAGATGGAGCCAAATAGAAATACTCTATTTTGTGTTAATCCAGTGTGTGAGTTATAATTCCGTTAATATCGGAAATAGGGAAGAATGTTTCAAATAAAAGCTGTACGCCATTAAGAATGGAATAACTCTTGTTTGAAACATTTTTTTCTAACTCGCTTAACTTATGAGTTAGATGGGGCCAAATAGAAATACTCTATTTTGGGTTGATCAAGTGTGTGTTATAATTCCGTTAATATCGGAAATAGGGAAAGATGTTTCAAATAAAAGTTGTACGCAATTAAGAATGGAATAACTCTTATTTGAAACATTTTTTTCTAACTCGCTTAACTTTGGAGTTAGATGGAGCCAAATTCCTATTTGGCTTATAATTCCGTTAATATCGGAAATAGGGTAAAATGTTTCAAACCAAAGCTGTTTGCCATTAAGAATGGAATAACTCTTGTTTGACACAATTTTTTCTAACTCGCTTAACTTATGAGTTAGATGGATCCAAATAGAAATACTCTATTTTGTGTTAATCCAGTGTGTGAGTTTTAATTCCGTTAATATCGGAAATATAGAAAAATGTTTCAAATAAAAGCTGTACGCCATTAAGAGTGGAATAACTCTTATTTGAAACATTTTTTTCTAACTCGCTTAACTTTGGAGTTATATGAAGCCAAATTCCTATTTGGCTTATAATTCCGTTAATATCGGAAATAGGGTAAAATGTTTCAAACCAAAGCTGTTTGCCATTAAGAATGGAATAACTCTAGTTTGACACAATTTTTTCTAACTCGCTTAACTTATGAGTTAGATGGATCCAAATAGAAATACTCTATTTTGTGTTAATCCAGTGTGTGAGTTTTAATTCCGTTAATATCGGAAATATAGAAAAATGTTTCAAATAAAAGCTGTACGCCATTAAGAATGGAATAACTCTTATTTGAAACATTTTTTTCTAACTCGCTTAACTTTGGAGTTATATGAAGCCAAATTCCTATTTGGCTTATAATTCCGTTAATATCGGAAATAGGGTAAAATGTTTCAAACCAAAGCTGTCTGTCATTAAGAATGGAATAACTCTTGTTTGACACAATTTTTTCCAACTCGCTTAACTTATGAGTTAGATGGGGCCAAATAGAAATACTCTATTTTGTGTTAATCCAGTTTGTGAGCTTTAATTCCGTTAATATCGGAAATAGGGAAAAATATTTCAAATAAAAGTTGTACGCCATTAAGAATGGAATAACTCTTATTTGAAACATTTTTTTCTAACTCGCTTAACTTATGAGTTAGATGGAGCCAAATAGAAATACTCTATTTTGTGTTAATCCAGTGTGTGAGTTATAATTCCGTTAATATCGGAAATATGGAAAAATGTTTCAAATAAAAGCTGTACGCCATTAAGAATGGAATAACTCTTATTTGAAACATCTTTTTCTAACTCGCTTAACTTTGGAGTTAGATGGAGCCAAATTCCTATTTGCCTTATAATTCCGTTAATATCGGAAATAGGGTAAAATGTTTCAAACCAAAGCTGTTTGCCATTAAGAATGGAATAACTCTTGTTTGACACAATTTTTTCTAACTCGCTTAACTTATGAGTTAGATGGATCCAAATAGAAATACTCTATTTTGTGTTAATCCAGTGTGTGAGTTTTAATTCCGTTAATATCGGAAATATAGAAAAATGTTTCAAATAAAAGCTGTACGCCATTAAGAATGGAATAACTCTTATTTGAAACATTTTTTTCTAACTCGCTTAACTTTGGAGTTATATGAAGCCAAATTCCTATTTGGCTTATAATTCCGTTAATATCGGAAATAGGGTAAAATGTTTCAAACCAAAGCTGTCTGTCATTAAGACTGGAATAACTCTTGTTTGACACAATTTTTTCCAACTCGCTTAACTTATGAGTTAGATGGGGCCAAATAGAAATACTCTATTTTGTGTTAATCCAGTTTGTGAGTTTTAATTCCGTTAATATCGGAAATAGGGAAAAATATTTCAAATAAAAGTTGTACGCCATTAAGAATGGAATAACTCTTATTTGAAACATTTTTTTCTAACTCGCTTAACTTATGAGTTAGATGGAGCCAAATAGAAATACTCTATTTTGTGTTAATCCAGTGTGTGAGTTATAATTCCGTTAATATCGGAAATATGGAAAAATGTTTCAAATAAAAGCTGTACGCCATTAAGAATGGAATAACTCTTATTTGAAACATCTTTTTCTAACTCGCTTAACTTTGGAGTTATATGGAGCCAAATTCCTATTTGGTTTATAATTCCGTTAATATCGGAAATAGGGTAAAATGTTTCAAACCAAAGCTGTTTGTCATTAAGAATGGAATAACTCTTGTTTGACACAATTTTTTCCAACTCGCTTAACTTATGAGTTAGATGGGGCCAAATAGAAATACTCTATTTTGTGTTAATCCAGTTTGTGAGTATTAATTCCGTTAATATCGGAAATAGGGAAAAATGTTTCAAATAAAAGCTGTACGCCATTAAGAATGGAATAACTCTTATTTGAAACATCTTTTTCTAACTCGCTTAACTTTGGAGTTATATGGAGCCAAATTCCTATTTGGTTTATAATTCCGTTAATATCGGAAATAGGGTAAAATGTTTCAAACCAAAGTTGTTTGTTATTAAGAGTGGAATAACTCTGGTTTGAAACATTTTTTTCTAACTGGCTTAACTTTGGAGTTAGATGGTTTCAAATAGAAATACTCTATTTTGTGTTAATCCAGTGTGTGAGTTATAATTCCGTTAATATCGGAAATAGGGAAAAATGTTTCAAATAAAAGCTCTAGGCCATTAAAAATGGAATAACTCTTGTTTGAAACATTTTTTTCTAACTCGCTTAACTTATGAGTTAGATGGGGCCAAATAGAAATACTCTATTTTGGGTTGATCAAGTGTGTGTTATAATTCCGTTAATATCGGAAATAGATAAAAATGTTTCAAATAAAAGTTGTACGCAATTAAGAATGGAATAACTCTTATTTGAAACATTTTTTTCTAACTCGCTTAACTTTGGAGTTAGATGGAGCCAAATTTCTATTTGGCTTATAATTCCGTTAATATCGGAAATAGGGCAAAATGTTTCAAACCAAAGCTGTTTGCCATTAAGAATGGAATAACTCTTGTTTGACACAATTTTTTCTAACTCGCTTAACTTATGAGTTAGATGGAGCCAAATAGAAATACTCTATTTTGTGTTAATCCAGTTTGTGAGTTATAATTCCGTTAATATCGGAAATAGGGAAAAATGTTTCAAATAAAAGCTGTACGCCATTAAGAATGGAATAACTCTTGTTTGAAACATTTTTTTCTAACTCGCTTAACTTATGAGTTAGATGGGGCCAAATAGAAATACTCTATTTTGGGTTGATCAAGTGTGTGAGTTATAATTCCGTTAATATCGGAAATAGGGAAAAATGTTTCAAATAAAAGTTGTACGCCATTAAGAATGGAATAACTCTTGTTTGAAACATTTTTTTCTAACTCGCTTAACTTATGAGTTAGATGGAGCCAAATAGAAATACTCTATTTTGTGTTAATCAAGTGTGTGAGTTATAATTCCGTTAATATCGGAAATAGGGAAAAATGTTTCAAATAAAAGCTGTACGCCATTAAGAATGGAATAACTCTTGTTTGAAACATTTTTTTCTAACTCGCTTAACTTATGAGTTAGATGGTGCCAAATAGAAATACTCTATTTTGGGTTGATCAAGTGTGTGAGTTATAATTCCGTTAATATCGGAAATAGGGAAAAATGTTTCAAATAAAAGCTGTACGCCATTAAGAATGGAATAACTCTTATTTGAAACATTTTTTTCTAACTCGCTTAACTTTGGAGTTAGATGGAGCCAAATTCCTATTTGGTTTATAATTCCGTTAATATCGGAAATAGGGTAAAATGCTTCAAACCAAAGCTGTTTGTCATTAAGAATGGAATAACTCTTGTTTGACACAATTTTTTCCAACTCGCTTAACTTATGAGTTAGATGGGGCCAAATAGAAATACTCTATTTTGTGTTAATCCAGTTTGTGAGTTTTAATTCCATTAATATCGGAAATAGGGAAAAATATTTCAAATAAAAGCTGTACGCAATTAGGAATGGAATAACTCTTATTTGAAACATTTTTTTCTAACTCGCTTAACTTTGGAGTTAGATGGAGCCAAATTCCTATTTGGCTTATAATTCCGTTAATATCGGAAATAGGGTAAAATGTTTCAAACCAAAGCTGTTTGCCATTAAGAATGGAATAACTCTTGTTTGAAACATTTTTTTCTAACTGGGTTAACTTTGGAGTTAGATGGAGCCAAATTACTATTTGGATTATAATTCCGTTAAAATCGGAAATAGTGTAAAATCTTTCAAGCAAAAGTTGTTTGTCATTAAGAATGGAATAACTCCTGTTTGAAACAATTTTTTCTAACTCGCTTAACCTATGAGTTAGATGGAGCCAAATAGAAATACTCTATTTTGTGTTAATCCAGTGTGTGAGTTTTAATTCCGTTAATATCGGAAATATAGAAAAATGTTTCAAATAAAAGCTGTACGCCATTAAGAATGGAATAACTCTTATTTGAAACATTTTTTTCTAACTCGCTTAACTTTGGAGTTATATGAAGCCAAATTCCTATTTGGCTTATAATTCCGTTAATATCGGAAATAGGGTAAAATGTTTCAAACCAAAGCTGTCTGTCATTAAGAATGGAATAACTCTTGTTTGACACAATTTTTTCCAACTCGCTTAACTTATGAGTTAGATGGGGCCAAATAGAAATACTCTATTTTGTGTTAATCCAGTTTGTGAGTTTTAATTCCGTTAATATCGGAAATAGGGAAAAATATTTCAAATAAAAGTTGTACGCCATTAAGAATGGAATAACTCTTATTTGAAACATTTTTTTCTAACTCGCTTAACTTATGAGTTAGATGGAGCCAAATAGAAATACTCTATTTTGTGTTAATCCAGTGTGTGAGTTATAATTCCGTTAATATCGGAAATATGGAAAAATGTTTCAAATAAAAGCTGTACGCCATTAAGAATGGAATAACTCTTATTTGAAACATCTTTTTCTAACTCGCTTAACTTTGGAGTTATATGGAGCCAAATTCCTATTTGGTTTATAATTCCGTTAATATCGGAAATAGGGTAAAATGTTTCAAACCAAAGCTGTTTGTCATTAAGAATGGAATAACTCTTGTTTGACACAATTTTTTCCAACTCGCTTAACTTATGAGTTAGATGGGGCCAAACAGAAATACTCTATTTTGTGTTAATCCAGTTTGTGAGTATTAATTCCGTTAATATCGGAAATAGGGAAAAATATTTCAAATAAAAGTTGTACGCCATTAAGAATGGAATAACTCTTATTTGAAACATTTTTTCCTAACTCGCTTAACTTTGGAGTTACATGGAGCCAAATTACTATTTGGCTTACAATTCCGTTAATATCGCAAATAGGGTAAAATGTTTCAAACCAAAGTTGTTTGTTATTAAGAGTGGAATAACTCTGGTTTGAAACATTTTTTTCTAACTGGCTTAACTTTGGAGTTAGATGGTTTCAAATAGAAATACTCTATTTTGTGTTAATCCAGTGTGTGAGTTATAATTCCGTTAATATCGGAAATAGGGAAAAATGTTTCAAATAAAAGCTCTAGGCCATTAAGAATGGAATAACTCTTGTTTGAAACATTTTTTTCTAACTCGCTTAACTTATGAGTTAGATGGGGCCAAATAGAAATACTCTATTTTGGGTTGATCAAGTGTGTGTTATAATTCCGTTAATATCGGAAATAGATAAAAATGTTTCAAATAAAAGTTGTACGCAATTAAGAATGGAATAACTCTTATTTGAAACATTTTTTTCTAACTCGCTTAACTTTGGAGTTAGATGGAGCCAAATTTCTATTTGGCTTATAATTCCGTTAATATCGGAAATAGGGCAAAATGTTTCAAACCAAAGCTGTTTGCCATTAAGAATGGAATAACTCTTGTTTGACACAATTTTTTCTAACTCGCTTAACTTATGAGTTAGATGGAGCCAAATAGAAATACTCTATTTTGTGTTAATCCAGTTTGTGAGTTATAATTCCGTTAATATCGGAAATAGGGAAAAATGATTCAAATAAAAGCTGTACGCCATTAAGAATGAAATAACTCTTGTTTGAAACATTTTTTTCTAACTCGCTTAACTTATGAGTTAGATGGAGCCAAATAGAAATACTCTATTTTGTGTTAATCCAGTGTGTGAGTTATAATTCCGTTAATATCGGAAATAGGGAAGAATGTTTCAAATAAAAGCTGTACGCCATTAAGAATGGAATAACTCTTGTTTGAAACATTTTTTTCTAACTCGCTTAACTTATGAGTTAGATGGAGCCAAATAGAAATACTCTATTTTGTGTTAATCCAGTGTGTGAGTTATAATTCCGTTAATATCGGAAATAGGGAAAAATGTTTCAAATAAAAGCTGTACGCCATTAAGAATGGAATAACTCTTGTTTGAAACATTTTTTTCTAACTCGCTTAACTTATGAGTTAGATGGGGCCAAATAGAAATACTCTATTTTGGGTTGATCAAGTGTGTGAGTTATAATTCCGTTAATATCGGAAATAGGGAAAAATGTTTCAAATAAAAGTTGTACGCCATTAAGAATGGAATAACTCTTGTTTGAAACATTTTTTTGTAACTCGCTTAACTTATGAGTTAGATGGAGCCAAATAGAAATACTCTATTTTGTGTTAATCCAGTGTGTGAGTTATAATTCCGTTAATATCGGAAATAGGGAAAAATGTTTCAAATAAAAGTTGTACGCCATTAAGAATGGAATAACTCTTGTTTGAAACATTTTTTTCTAACTCGCTTAACTTATGAGTTAGATGGAGCCAAATAGAAATACTCTATTTTGTGTTAATCCAGTGTGTGAGTTATAATTCCGTTAATATCGGAAATAGGGAAAAATGTTTCAAATAAAAGCTGTACGCCATTAAGAATGGAATAACTCTTGTTTGAAACATTTTTTTCTAACTCGCTTAACTTATGAGTTAGATGGTGCCAAATAGAAATACTCTATTTTGGGTTGATCAAGTGTGTGAGTTATAATTCCGTTAATATCGGAAATAGGGAAAAATGTTTCAAATAAAAGCTGTACGCCATTAAGAATGGAATAACTCTTATTTGAAACATTTTTTTCTAACTCGCTTAACTTTGGAGTTAGATGGAGCCAAATTCCTATTTGGTTTATAATTCCGTTAATATCGGAAATAGGGTAAAATGCTTCAAACCAAAGCTGTTTGTCATTAAGAATGGAATAACTCTTGTTTGACACAATTTTTTCCAACTCGCTTAACTTATGAGTTAGATGGGGCCAAATAGAAATACTCTATTTTGTGTTAATCCAGTTTGTGAGTTTTAATTCCATTAATATCGGAAATAGGGAAAAATATTTCAAATAAAAGTTGTACGCAATTAGGAATGGAATAACTCTTATTTGAAACATTTTTTTCTAACTCGCTTAACTTTGGAGTTAGATGGAGCCAAATTCCTATTTGGCTTATAATTCCGTTAATATCGGAAATAGGGTAAAATGTTTCAAACCAAAGCTGTTTGCCATTAAGAATGGAATAACTCTTGTTTGAAACATTTTTTTCTAACTGGGTTAACTTTGGAGTTAGATGGAGCCAAATTACTATTTGGATTATAATTCCGTTAAAATCGGAAATAGTGTAAAATCTTTCAAGCAAAAGTTGTTTGTCATTAAGAATGGAATAACTCCTGTTTGAAACAATTTTTTCTAACTCGCTTAACCTATGAGTTAGATGGAGCCAAATAGAAATACTCTATTTTGTGTTAATCCAGTGTGTGAGTTTTAATTCCGTTAATATCGGAAATATAGAAAAATGTTTCAAATAAAAGCTGTACGCCATTAAGAATGGAATAACTCTTATTTGAAACATTTTTTTCTAACTCGCTTAACTTTGGAGTTATATGAAGCCAAATTCCTATTTGGCTTATAATTCCGTTAATATCGGAAATAGGGTAAAATGTTTCAAACCAAAGCTGTCTGTCATTAAGAATGGAATAACTCTTGTTTGACACAATTTTTTCCAACTCGCTTAACTTATGAGTTAGATGGGGCCAAATAGAAATACTCTATTTTGTGTTAATCCAGTTTGTGAGTTTTAATTCCGTTAATATCGGAAATAGGGAAAAATATTTCAAATAAAAGTTGTACGCCATTAAGAATGGAATAACTCTTATTTGAAACATTTTTTTCTAACTCGCTTAACTTATGAGTTAGATGGAGCCAAATAGAAATACTCTATTTTGTGTTAATCCAGTGTGTGAGTTATAATTCCGTTAATATCGGAAATATGGAAAAATGTTTCAAATAAAAGCTGTACGCCATTAAGAATGGAATAACTCTTATTTGAAACATCTTTTTCTAACTCGCTTAGCTTTGGAGTTATATGGAGCCAAATTCCTATTTGGTTTATAATTCCGTTAATATCGGAAATAGGGTAAAATGTTTCAAACCAAAGCTGTTTGTCATTAAGAATGGAATAACTCTTGTTTGACACAATTTTTTCCAACTCGCTTAACTTATGAGTTAGATGGGGCCAAACAGAAATACTCTATTTTGTGTTAATCCAGTTTGTGAGTATTAATTCCGTTAATATCGGAAATAGGGAAAAATATTTCAAATAAAAGTTGTACGCCATTAAGAATGGAATAACTCTTATTTGAAACATTTTTTCCTAACTCGCTTAACTTTGGAGTTAGATGGAGCCAAATTACTATTTGGCTTACAATTCCGTTAATATCGCAAATAGGGTAAAATGTTTCAAACCAAAGTTGTTTGTTATTAAGAGTGGAATAACTCTGGTTTGAAACATTTTTTTCTAACTGGCTTAACTTTGGAGTTAGATGGTTTCAAATAGAAATACTCTATTTTGTGTTAATCCAGTGTGTGAGTTATAATTCCGTTAATATCGGAAATAGGGAAAAATGCTTCAAATAAAAGCTCTAGGCCATTAAGAATGGAATAACTCTTGTTTGAAACATTTTTTTCTAACTCGCTTAACTTATGAGTTAGATGGGGCCAAATAGAAATACTCTATTTTGGGTTGATCAAGTGTGTGTTATAATTCCGTTAATATCGGAAATAGATAAAAATGTTTCAAATAAAAGTTGTACGCAATTAAGAATGGAATAACTCTTATTTGAAACATTTTTTTCTAACTCGCTTAACTTTGGAGTTAGATGGAGCCAAATTTCTATTTGGCTTATAATTCCGTTAATATCGGAAATAGGGCAAAATGTTTCAAACCAAAGCTGTTTGCCATTAAGAATGGAATAACTCTTGTTTGACACAATTTTTTCTAACTCGCTTAACTTATGAGTTAGATGGAGCCAAATAGAAATACTCTATTTTGTGTTAATCCAGTTTGTGAGTTATAATTCCGTTAATATCGGAAATAGGGAAAAATGTTTCAAATAAAAGCTGTACGCCATTAAGAATGAAATAACTCTTGTTTGAAACATTTTTTTCTAACTCGCTTAACTTATGAGTTAGATGGAGCCAAATAGAAATACTCTATTTTGTGTTAATCCAGTGTGTGAGTTATAATTCCGTTAATATCGGAAATAGGGAAGAATGTTTCAAATAAAAGCTGTACGCCATTAAGAATGGAATAACTCTTGTTTGAAACATTTTTTTCTAACTCGCTTAACTTATGAGTTAGATGGAGCCAAATAGAAATACTCTATTTTGTGTTAATCCAGTGTGTGAGTTATAATTCCGTTAATATCGGAAATAGGGAAAAATGTTTCAAATAAAAGCTGTACGCCATTAAGAATGGAATAACTCTTGTTTGAAACATTTTTTTCTAACTCGCTTAACTTATGAGTTAGATGGGGCCAAATAGAAATACTCTATTTTGGGTTGATCAAGTGTGCGAGTTATAATTCCGTTAATATCGGAAATAGGGAAAAATGTTTCAAATAAAAGTTGTACGCCATTAAGAATGGAATAACTCTTGTTTGAAACATTTTTTTCTAACTCGCTTAACTTATGAGTTAGATGGAGCCAAATAGAAATACTCTATTTTGTGTTAATCCAGTGTGTGAGTTATAATTCCGTTAACATCGGAAATAGGGAAAAATGTTTCAAATAAAAGCTGTACGCCATTAAGAATGGAATAACTCTTGTTTGAAACATTTTTTTCTAACTCGCTTAACTTATGAGTTAGATGGGGCCAAATAGAAATACTCTATTTTGGGTTGATCAAGTGTGTGTTATAATTCCGTTAATATCGGAAATAGATAAGAATGTTTCAAATAAAAGTTGTACGCAATTAGGAATGGAATAACTCTTGTTTGAAACATTTTTTTCTAACTCGCTTAACTTTGGAGTTAGATGGAGCCAAATTCCTATTTGGCTTATAATTCCGTTAATATCGGAAATAGGGTAAAATGTTTCAAACCAAAGCTGTTTGCCATTAAGAATGGAATAACTCTTGTTTGACACAATTTTTTCTAACTCGCTTAACTTATGAGTTAGATGGATCCAAATAGAAATACTCTATTTTGTGTTAATCTAGTTTGTGAGTTTTAATTCCGTTAATATCGGAAATAGGGAAAAATGTTTCAAATAAAAGTTGTACGCCATTAAGAATGGAATAACACTTGTTTGAAACATGTTTTTCTAACTCGCTTAAGTTTGGAGTTAGAGGAGCCAAATAGAAATACTCTATGTTGGGTTGATCCAGTGTGTGTGTTAAAATTCCGTTAATATCGGAAATAGGTAAAAATGTTTCAAATAAAAGTTGTACGCCATTAAGAATGGAATAACTCTTGTTTGAAACATTTTTTTCTAACTCGCTTAACTTATGAGTTAGATGGAGCCAAATAGAAATACTCTATGTTGGGTTGATCCAGTGTGTTTGTTAAAATTCCGTTAATATTGGAAATAGGTAAAAATGTTTCAAATAAAAGTTGTACGCCATTAAGAATGGAATAACTCTTGTTTGAAACATTTTTTTCTAACTGGGTTAACTTTGCAGTTAGATGGAGCCAAATTACTATTTGGCTTATAATTCCGTTAAAATCGGAAATAGTGTAAAATCTTTCAAGCAAAAGTTGTTTGTCATTAAGAATGGAATAACTCTTGTTTGAAACAATTTTTTCTAACTCGCTTAACATAAGTTATGAGTTAGATGGAGCCAAATTCCTATTTGGCTTATAATTCCGTTAATATCGGAAATAGGGAAAAATATTTCAAATAAAAGTTGTGCGCTATTAAGAATGGAATAACTCCTATTTGAAACATTTTTTTCTAACTCGCTTAACTTTGGAGTTAGATGGAGCCAAATTTCTATTTGGCTTATAATTCCGTTAATATCGGAAATAGGGCAAAATGTTTCAAACCAAAGCTGTTTGCCATTAAGAATGGAATAACTCTTGTTTGACACAATTTTTTCTAACTCGCTTAACTTATGAGTTAGATGGAGCCAAATAGAAATACTCTATTTTGTGTTAATCCAGTTTGTGAGTTATAATTCCGTTAATATCGGAAATAGGGAAAAATGTTTCAAATAAAAGCTGTACGCCATTAAGAATGAAATAACTCTTGTTTGAAACATTTTTTTCTAACTCGCTTAACTTATGAGTTAGATGGAGCCAAATAGAAATGCTCTATTTTGTGTTAATCCAGTGTGTGAGTTATAATTCCGTTAATATCGGAAATAGGGAAGAATGTTTCAAATAAAAGCTGTACGCCATTAAGAATGGAATAACTCTTGTTTGAAACATTTTTTTCTAACTCGCTTAACTTATGAGTTAGATGGAGCCAAATAGAAATACTCTATTTTGTGTTAATCCAGTGTGTGAGTTATAATTCCGTTAATATCGGAAATAGGGAAAAATGTTTCAAATAAAAGCTGTACGCCATTAAGAATGGAATAACTCTTGTTTGAAACATTTTTTTCTAACTCGCTTAACTTATGAGTTAGATGGGGCCAAATAGAAATACTCTATTTTGGGTTGATCAAGTGTGTGAGTTATAATTCCGTTAATATCGGAAATAGGGAAAAATGTTTCAAATAAAAGTTGTACGCCATTAAGAATGGAATAACTCTTGTTTGAAACATTTTTTTCTAACTCGCTTAACTTATGAGTTAGATGGAGCCAAATAGAAATACTCTATTTTGTGTTAATCCAGTGTGTGAGTTATAATTCCGTTAATATCGGAAATAGGGAAAAATGTTTCAAATAAAAGCTGTACGCCATTAAGAATGGAATAACTCTTGTTTGAAACATTTTTTTCTAACTCGCTTAACTTATGAGTTAGATGGGGCCAAATAGAAATACTCTATTTTGGGTTGATCAAGTGTGTGTTATAATTCCGTTAATATCGGAAATAGATAAGAATGTTTCAAATAAAAGTTGTACGCAATTAGGAATGGAATAACTCTTGTTTGAAACATTTTTTTCTAACTCGCTTAACTTTGGAGTTAGATGGAGCCAAATTCCTATTTGGCTTATAATTCCGTTAATATCGGAAATAGGGTAAAATGTTTCAAACCAAAGCTGTTTGCCATTAAGAATGGAATAACTCTTGTTTGACACAATTTTTTCTAACTCGCTTAACTTATGAGTTAGATGGAGCCAAATAGAAATACTCTATTTTGTGTTAATCCAGTGTGTGTTATAATTCCGTTAATATCGGAAATATGGAAAGATGTTTCAAATAAAAGCTGTACGCCATTAAGAATTGAATAACTGTTATTTGAAACATTTTTTTCTAACTCGCTTAACTTTGGAGTTAGATGAAGCCAAATTCCTATTTGGCTTATAATTCCGTTAATATCGGAAATAGGGTAAAATGTTTCAAACCAAAGCTGGTTGTCATTAAGAATGAAATAACTCTTGTTTGAAACATTTTTTTCTAACTCGCTTAACTTCGGAGTTAGATGGAGCCAAATAGAAATACTCTGCTTTGGGTTGTTCAAGTTTTTGGCTTATAATTCCGTTAATATCGGAAATATGGAAAAATGTTTCAAATAAAAGCTGTACGCCATTAAGAATGGAATAACTCTTATTTGAAACATTTTTTTCTAACTCGCTTAACTTTGGAGTTAGATGGAGCCAAATTCCTATTTGGCTTATAATTCCGTTAATATCGGAAATAGGGTAAAATGTTTCAAACCAAAGCTGTTTGCCATTAAGAATGGAATAACTCTTGTTTGACACAATTTTTTCTAACTCGCTTAACTTATGAGTTAGATGGATCCAAATAGAAATACTCTATTTTGTGTTAATCTAGTTTGTGAGTTTTAATTCCGTTAATATCGGAAATAGGGAAAAATGTTTCAAATAAAAGTTGTACGCCATTAAGAATGGAATAACACTTGTTTGAAACATGTTTTTCTAACTCGCTTAAGTTTGGAGTTAGAGGAGCCAAATAGAAATACTCTGTTGGGTTGATCCAGTGTGTGTGTTAAAATTCCGTTAATATCGGAAATACGTAAAAATGTTTCAAATAAAAGTTGTACGCCATTAAGAATGGAATAACTCTTGTTTGAAACATTTTTTTCTAACTCGCTTAACTTATGAGTTAGATGGAGCCAAATAGAAATACTCTATGTTGGGTTGATCCAGTGTGTTTGTTAAAATTCCGTTAATATTGGAAATAGGTAAAAATGTTTCAAATAAAAGTTGTACGCCATTAAGAATGGAATAACTCTTGTTTGAAACATTTTTTTCTAACTGGGTTAACTTTGCAGTTAGATGGAGCCAAATTACTATTTGGCTTATAATTCCGTTAAAATCGGAAATAGTGTAAAATCTTTCAAGCAAAAGTTGTTTGTCATTAAGAATGGAATAACTCTTGTTTGAAACAATTTTTTCTAACTCGCTTAACATAAGTTATGAGTTAGATGGAGCCAAATAGAAATACTCTATTTTGTGTTAATCCAGTTTGTGAGTTTTAATTCCGTTAATATCGGAAATAGGGAAAAATATTTCAAATAAAAGTTGTACGCCATTAAGAATGGAGTAACTCTTATTTGAAACATTTTTTCCTAACTCGCTTAACTTTGGAGATAGATGGAGCCTAATTACTATTTGGCTTACAATTCCGTTAATATCGCAAATAGGGTAAAATGTTTCAAACCAAAGTTGTTTGTTATTAAGAGTGGAATAACTCTGGTTTGAAACATTTTTTTCTAACTGGCTTAACTTTGGAGTTAGATGGAGCCAAATTCCTATTTGGCTTATAATTCCGTTAATATCGGAAATAGGGAAAAATATTTCAAATAAAAGTTGTGCGCTATTAAGAATGGAATAACTTTTATTTGAAACATTTTTTTCTAACTCGCATAACTTATGAGTTAGATGGGGCCAAATAGAAATACTCTATTTTGGGTTGATAAAGTGTGTGTTATAATTCCGTTAATATCGGAAATAGATAAAAATGTTTCAAATAAAAGTTGTACGCAATTAGGAATGGAATAACTCTTATTTGAAACATTTTTTTCTAACTCGCTTAACTTTGGAGTTAGATGGAGCCAAATTCCTATTTGGCTTATAATTCCGTTAATATCGGAAATAGGGCAAAATGTTTCAAACCAAAGCTGTTTGCCATTAAGAATGAAATAACTCTTGTTTGACACAATTTTTTCTAACTCGCTTAACTTATGAGTTAGATGGAGCCAAATAGAAATACTCTATTTTGTGTTAATCCAGTTTGTGAGTTATAATTCCGTTAATATCGGAAATAGGGAAAAATATTTCAAATAAAAGTTGTGCGCCATTAAGAATGGAATAACTCTTATTTGAAACATTTTTTTCTAACTCGCTTAACTTATGAGTTAGATGGGGCCAAATAGAAATACTCTATTTTGGGTTGATCAAGTGTGTGTTATAATTCCGTTAATATCGGAAATAGATAAAAATGTTTCAAATAAAAGTTGTACGCAATTAGGAATGGAATAACTCTTGTTTGAAACATTTTTTTCTAACTCGCTTAACTTATGAGTTAGATGGAGCCAAATAGAAATACTCTATTTTGTGTTAATCCAGTGTGTGAGTTATAATTCCGTTAATATCGGAAATAGGGAAAAATTTTTCAAATAAAAGCTGTACGCCATTAAGAATGGAATAACTCTTGTTTGAAACATTTTTTTCTAACTCGCTTAACTTATGAGTTAGATGGTGCCAAATAGAAATACTCTATTTTGGGTTGATCAAGTGTGTGAGTTATAATTCCGTTAATATCGGAAAGAGGGAAAAATGTTTCAAATAAAAGCTGTACGCCATTAAGAATGGAATAACTCTTATTTGAAACATTTTTTTCTAACTCGCTTAACTTTGGAGTTAGATGGAGCCAAATTCCTATTTGGCTTATAATTCCGTTAATATCGGAAATAGGGTAAAATGTTTCAAACCAAAGCTGTGTGTCATTAAGAATGGAATAACTCTTGTTTGACACAATTTTTTCTAACTCGCTTAACTTATGAGTTAGATGGATCCAAATAGAAATACTCTATTTTGTGTTAATCTAGTTTGTGAGTTTTAATTCCGTTAATATCGGAAAGAGGGAAAAATGTTTCAAATAAAAGCTGTACGCCATTAAGAATGGAATAACTCTTATTTGAAACATTTTTTTCTAACTCGCTTAACTTTGGAGTTAGATGGAGCCAAATTCCTATTTGGCTTATAATTCCGTTAATATCGGAAATAGGGTAAAATGTTTCAAACCAAAGCTGTGTGCCATTAAGAATGGAATAACTCTTGTTTGACACAATTTTTTCTAACTCGCTTAACTTATGAGTTAGATGGATCCAAATAGAAATACTCTATTTTGTGTTAATCTAGTTTGTGAGTTTTAATTCCGTTAATATCGGAAAGAGGGAAAAATGTTTCAAATAAAAGCTGTACGCCATTAAGAATGGAATAACTCTTATTTGAAACATTTTTTTCTAACTCGCTTAACTTTGGAGTTAGATGGAGCCAAATTCCTATTTGGCTTATAATTCCGTTAATATCGGAAATAGGGTAAAATGTTTCAAACCAAAGCTGTGTGCCATTAAGAATGGAATAACTCTTGTTTGACACAATATTTTCTAACTCGCTTAACTTATGAGTTAGATGGATCCAAATAGAAATACTCTATTTTGTGTTAATCTAGTTTGTGAGTTTTAATTCCGTTAATATCGGAAAGAGGGAAAAATGTTTCAAATAAAAGCTGTACGCCATTAAGAATGGAATAACTCTTATTTGAAACATTTTTTTCTAACTCGCTTAACTTTGTAGTTAGATTTAGCCAAATTCCTATTTGGCTTATAATTCCGTTAATATCGGAAATAGGGTAAAATGTTTCAAACCAAAGCTGTTTGCCATTAGGAATGGAATAAGTCTTGTTTGAAACATTTTTTTTTTGTAACTCGCTTAACTTATGAGTTAGATGGAGCCAAATAGAAATACTCTATGTTGGGTTGATCCAGTGTGTTTGTTAAAATTCCGTTAATATTGGAAATAGGTAAAAATGTTTCAAATAAAAGTTGTACGCCATTAAGAATGGAATAACTCTTGTTTGAAACATTTTTTTCAAACTCGCTTAACTTATGAGTTAGATGGGGCCAAATAGAAATACTCTATTTTGTGTTAATCCAGTGTGTGAGTTTTAATTCCGTTAATATCGGAAATATAGAAAAATGTTTCAAATAAAAGCTGTACGCCATTAAGAATGGAATAACTCTTATTTGAAACATTTTTTTCTAACTCGCTTAACTTCGGAGTTATATGAAGCCGAATTCCTATTTGGCTTATAATTCCGTTAATATCGGAAATAGGGTAAAATGTTTCAAACCAAAGCTGTCTGTCATTAAGAATGGAATAACTCTTGTTTGACACAATTTTTTCCAACTCGCTTAACTTATGAGTTAGATGGGGCCAAATAGAAATACTCTATTTTGTGTTAATCCAGTTTGTGAGTTTTAATTCCGTTAATATCGGAAATAGGGAAAAATATTTCAAATAAAAGTTGTACGCCATTAAGAATGGAATAACTCTTATTTGAAACATTTTTTTCTAACTCGCTTAACTTATGAGTTAGATGGAGCCAAATAGAAATACTCTATTTTGTGTTAATCCAGTGTGTGAGTTATAATTCCGTTAATATCGGAAATATCGAAAAATGTTTCAAATAAAAGCTGTACGCCATTAAGAATGGAATAACTCTTATTTGAAACATCTTTTTCTAACTCGCTTAACTTTGGAGTTAGATGGAGCCAAATTCCTATTTGGCTTATAATTCCGTTAATATCGGAAATAGGGTAAAATGTTTCACACCAAAGCTGTTTGCCATTAAGAATGGAATAACTCTTGTTTGACACAATTTTTTCTAACTCGCTTAACTTATGAGTTAGATGGATCCAAATAGAAATACTCTATTTTGTGTTAATCCAGTGTGTGAGTTTTAATTCCGTTAATATCGGAAATATAGAAAAATGTTTCAAATAAAAGCTGTACGCCATTAAGAATGGAATAACTCTTATTTGAAACATTTTTTTCTAACTCGCTTAACTTTGGAGTTATATGAAGCCAAATTCCTATTTGGCTTATAATTCCGTTAATATCGGAAATAGGGTAAAATGTTTCAAACCAAAGCTGTCTGTCATTAAGAATGGAATAACTCTTGTTTGACACAATTTTTTCCAACTCGCTTAACTTATGAGTTAGATGGGGCCAAATAGAAATACTCTATTTTGTGTTAATCCAGTTTGTGAGTTTTAATTCCGTTAATATCGGAAATAGGGAAAAATATTTCAAATAAAAGTTGTACGCCATTAAGAATGGAATAACTCTTATTTGAAACATTTTTTTCTAACTCGCTTAACTTATGAGTTAGATGGAGCCAAATAGAAATACTCTATTTTGTGTTAATCCAGTGTGTGAGTTATAATTCCGTTAATATCGGAAATATGGAAAAATGTTTCAAATAAAAGCTGTACGCCATTAAGAATGGAATAACTCTTATTTGAAACATTTTTTTCTAACTCGCTTAACTTTGGAGTTAGATGGAGCCAAATTCCTATTTGGCTTATAATTCCGTTAATATCGGAAATAGGGTAAAATGTTTCAAACCAAAGCTGTTTGCCATTAAGAATGGAATAACTCTTGTTTGACACAATTTTTTCTAACTCGCTTAACTTATGAGTTAGATGGATCCAAATAGAAATACTCTATTTTGTGTTAATCTAGTTTGTGAGTTTTAATTCCGTTAATATCGGAAATAGGGAAAAATGTTTCAAATAAAAGTTGTACGCCATTAAGAATGGAATAACACTTGTTTGAAACATGTTTTTCTAACTCGCTTAAGTTTGGAGTTAGAGGAGCCAAATAGAAATACTCTGTTGGGTTGATCCAGTGTGTGTGTTAAAATTCCGTTAATATCGGAAATACGTAAAAATGTTTCAAATAAAAGTTGTACGCCATTAAGAATGGAATAACTCTTGTTTGAAACATTTTTTTCTAACTCGCTTAACTTATGAGTTAGATGGAGCCAAATAGAAATACTCTATGTTGGGTTGATCCAGTGTGTTTGTTAAAATTCCGTTAATATTGGAAATAGGTAAAAATGTTTCAAATAAAAGTTGTACGCCATTAAGAATGGAATAACTCTTGTTTGAAACATTTTTTTCTAACTGGGTTAACTTTGCAGTTAGATGGAGCCAAATTACTATTTGGCTTATAATTCCGTTAAAATCGGAAATAGTGTAAAATCTTTCAAGCAAAAGTTGTTTGTCATTAAGAATGGAATAACTCTTGTTTGAAACAATTTTTTCTAACTCGCTTAACATAAGTTATGAGTTAGATGGAGCCAAATAGAAATACTCTATTTTGTGTTAATCCAGTTTGTGAGTTTTAATTCCGTTAATATCGGAAATAGGGAAAAATATTTCAAATAAAAGTTGTACGCCATTAAGAATGGAGTAACTCTTATTTGAAACATTTTTTCCTAACTCGCTTAACTTTGGAGATAGATGGAGCCTAATTACTATTTGGCTTACAATTCCGTTAATATCGCAAATAGGGTAAAATGTTTCAAACCAAAGTTGTTTGTTATTAAGAGTGGAATAACTCTGGTTTGAAACATTTTTTTCTAACTGGCTTAACTTTGGAGTTAGATGGAGCCAAATTCCTATTTGGCTTATAATTCCGTTAATATCTAAAATAGGGAAAAATATTTCAAATAAAAGTTGTGCGCTATTAAGAATGGAATAACTTTTATTTGAAACATTTTTTTCTAACTCGCATAACTTATGAGTTAGATGGGGCCAAATAGAAATACTCTATTTTGGGTTGATAAAGTGTGTGTTATAATTCCGTTAATATCGGAAATAGATAAAAATGTTTCAAATAAAAGTTGTACGCAATTAGGAATGGAATAACTCTTATTTGAAACATTTTTTTCTAACTCGCTTAACTTTGGAGTTAGATGGAGCCAAATTCCTATTTGGCTTATAATTCCGTTAATATCGGAAATAGGGCAAAATGTTTCAAACCAAAGCTGTTTGCCATTAAGAATGAAATAACTCTTGTTTGACACAATTTTTTCTAACTCGCTTAACTTATGAGTTAGATGGAGCCAAATAGAAATACTCTATTTTGTGTTAATCCAGTTTGTGAGTTATAATTCCGTTAATATCGGAAATAGGGAAAAATATTTCAAATAAAAGTTGTGCGCCATTAAGAATGGAATAACTCTTATTTGAAACATTTTTTTCTAACTCGCTTAACTTATGAGTTAGATGGGGCCAAATAGAAATACTCTATTTTGGGTTGATCAAGTGTGTGTTATAATTCCGTTAATATCGGAAATAGATAAAAATGTTTCAAATAAAAGTTGTACGCAATTAGGAATGGAATAACTCTTGTTTGAAACATTTTTTTCTAACTCGCTTAACTTATGAGTTAGATGGAGCCAAATAGAAATACTCTATTTTGTGTTAATCCAGTGTGTGAGTTATAATTCCGTTAATATCGGAAATAGGGAAAAATTTTTCAAATAAAAGCTGTACGCCATTAAGAATGGAATAACTCTTGTTTGAAACATTTTTTTCTAACTCGCTTAACTTATGAGTTAGATGGTGCCAAATAGAAATACTCTATTTTGGGTTGATCAAGTGTGTGAGTTATAATTCCGTTAATATCGGAAAGAGGGAAAAATGTTTCAAATAAAAGCTGTACGCCATTAAGAATGGAATAACTCTTATTTGAAACATTTTTTTCTAACTCGCTTAACTTTGGAGTTAGATGGAGCCAAATTCCTATTTGGCTTATAATTCCGTTAATATCGGAAATAGGGTAAAATGTTTCAAACCAAAGCTGTGTGTCATTAAGAATGGAATAACTCTTGTTTGACACAATTTTTTCTAACTCGCTTAACTTATGAGTTAGATGGATCCAAATAGAAATACTCTATTTTGTGTTAATCTAGTTTGTGAGTTTTAATTCCGTTAATATCGGAAAGAGGGAAAAATGTTTCAAATAAAAGCTGTACGCCATTAAGAATGGAATAACTCTTATTTGAAACATTTTTTTCTAACTCGCTTAACTTTGGAGTTAGATGGAGCCAAATTCCTATTTGGCTTATAATTCCGTTAATATCGGAAATAGGGTAAAATGTTTCAAACCAAAGCTGTGTGCCATTAAGAATGGAATAACTCTTGTTTGACACAATTTTTTCTAACTCGCTTAACTTATGAGTTAGATGGATCCAAATAGAAATACTCTATTTTGTGTTAATCTAGTTTGTGAGTTTTAATTCCGTTAATATCGGAAAGAGGGAAAAATGTTTCAAATAAAAGCTGTACGCCATTAAGAATGGAATAACTCTTATTTGAAACATTTTTTTCTAACTCGCTTAACTTTGGAGTTAGATGGAGCCAAATTCCTATTTGGCTTATAATTCCGTTAATATCGGAAATAGGGTAAAATGTTTCAAACCAAAGCTGTGTGCCATTAAGAATGGAATAACTCTTGTTTGACACAATATTTTCTAACTCGCTTAACTTATGAGTTAGATGGATCCAAATAGAAATACTCTATTTTGTGTTAATCTAGTTTGTGAGTTTTAATTCCGTTAATATCGGAAAGAGGGAAAAATGTTTCAAATAAAAGCTGTACGCCATTAAGAATGGAATAACTCTTATTTGAAACATTTTTTTCTAACTCGCTTAACTTTGTAGTTAGATTTAGCCAAATTCCTATTTGGCTTATAATTCCGTTAATATCGGAAATAGGGTAAAATGTTTCAAACCAAAGCTGTTTGCCATTAGGAATGGAATAAGTCTTGTTTGAAACATTTTTTTTTTGTAACTCGCTTAACTTATGAGTTAGATGGAGCCAAATAGAAATACTCTATGTTGGGTTGATCCAGTGTGTTTGTTAAAATTCCGTTAATATTGGAAATAGGTAAAAATGTTTCAAATAAAAGTTGTACGCCATTAAGAATGGAATAACTCTTGTTTGAAACATTTTTTTCAAACTCGCTTAACTTATGAGTTAGATGGGGCCAAATAGAAATACTCTATTTTGTGTTAATCCAGTGTGTGAGTTTTAATTCCGTTAATATCGGAAATATAGAAAAATGTTTCAAATAAAAGCTGTACGCCATTAAGAATGGAATAACTCTTATTTGAAACATTTTTTTCTAACTCGCTTAACTTCGGAGTTATATGAAGCCGAATTCCTATTTGGCTTATAATTCCGTTAATATCGGAAATAGGGTAAAATGTTTCAAACCAAAGCTGTCTGTCATTAAGAATGGAATAACTCTTGTTTGACACAATTTTTTCCAACTCGCTTAACTTATGAGTTAGATGGGGCCAAATAGAAATACTCTATTTTGTGTTAATCCAGTTTGTGAGTTTTAATTCCGTTAATATCGGAAATAGGGAAAAATATTTCAAATAAAAGTTGTACGCCATTAAGAATGGAATAACTCTTATTTGAAACATTTTTTTCTAACTCGCTTAACTTATGAGTTAGATGGAGCCAAATAGAAATACTCTATTTTGTGTTAATCCAGTGTGTGAGTTATAATTCCGTTAATATCGGAAATATGGAAAAATGTTTCAAATAAAAGCTGTACGCCATTAAGAATGGAATAACTCTTATTTGAAACATCTTTTTCTAACTCGCTTAACTTTGGAGTTAGATGGAGCCAAATTCCTATTTGGCTTATAATTCCGTTAATATCGGAAATAGGGTAAAATGTTTCACACCAAAGCTGTTTGCCATTAAGAATGGAATAACTCTTGTTTGACACAATTTTTTCTAACTCGCTTAACTTATGAGTTTGATGGATCCAAATAGAAATACTCTATTTTGTGTTAATCCAGTGTGTGAGTTTTAATTCCGTTAATATCGGAAATATAGAAAAATGTTTCAAATAAAAGCTGTACGCCATTAAGAATGGAATAACTCTTATTTGAAACATTTTTTTCTAACTCGCTTAACTTTGGAGTTATATGAAGCCAAATTCCTATTTGGCTTATAATTCCGTTAATATCGGAAATAGGGTAAAATGTTTCAAACCAAAGCTGTCTGTCATTAAGAATGGAATAACTCTTGTTTGACACAATTTTTTCCAACTCGCTTAACTTATGAGTTAGATGGGGCCAAATAGAAATACTCTATTTTGTGTTAATCCAGTTTGTGAGTTTTAATTCCGTTAATATCGGAAATAGGGAAAAATATTTCAAATAAAAGTTGTACGCCATTAAGAATGGAATAACTCTTATTTGAAACATTTTTTTCTAACTCGCTTAACTTATGAGTTAGATGGAGCCAAATAGAAATACTCTATTTTGTGTTAATCCAGTGTGTGAGTTATAATTCCGTTAATATCGGAAATATGGAAAAATGTTTCAAATAAAAGCTGTACGCCATTAAGAATGGAATAACTCTTATTTGAAACATCTTTTTCTAACTCGCTTAACTTTGGAGTTAGATGGAGCCAAATTCCTATTTGGATTATAATTCCGTTAATATCGGAAATAGGGTAAAATGTTTCAAACCAAAGCTGTTTGCCATTAAGAATGGAATAACTCTTGTTTGACACAATTTTTTCTAACTCGCTTAACTTATGAGTTAGATGGATCCAAATAGAAATACTCTATTTTGTGTTAATCCAGTGTGTGAGTTTTAATTCCGTTAATATCGGAAATATAGAAAAATGTTTCAAATAAAAGCTGTACGCCATTAAGAATGGAATAACTCTTATTTGAAACATTTTTTTCTAACTCGCTTAACTTTGGAGTTATATGAAGCCCAATTCCTATTTGGCTTATAATTTCGTTAATATCGGAAATAGGGTAAAATGTTTCAAACCAAAGCTGTCTGTCATTAAGAATGGAATAACTCTTGTTTGACACAATTTTTTCCAACTCGCTTAACTTATGAGTTAGATGGGGCCAAATAGAAATACTCTATTTTGTGTTAATCCAGTTTGTGAGTTTTAATTCCGTTAATATCGGAAATAGGGAAAAATATTTCAAATAAAAGTTGTACGCCATTAAGAATGGAATAACTCTTATTTGAAACATTTTTTTCTAACTCGCTTAACTTATGAGTTAGATGGAGCCAAATAGAAATACTCTATTTTGTGTTAATCCAGTGTGTGAGTTATAATTCCGTTAATATCGGAAATATGGAAAAATGTTTCAAATAAAAGCTGTACGCCATTAAGAATGGAATAACTCTTATTTGAAACATCTTTTTCTAACTCGCTTAACTTTGGAGTTATATGGAGCCAAATTCCTATTTGGTTTATAATTCCGTTAATATCGGAAATAGGGTAAAATGTTTCAAACCAAAGCTGTTTGTCATTAAGAATGGAATAACTCTTATTTGAAACATTTTTTTCTAACTCGCTTAACTTTGTAGTTAGATTTAGCCAAATTCCTATTTGGCTTATAATTCCGTTAATATCGGAAATAGGGTAAAATGTTTCAAACAAAAGCTGTTTGCCATTAGGAATGGAATAAGTCTTGTTTGAAACATTTTTTTTGTAACTCGCTTAACTTATGAGTTAGATGGAGCCAAATAGAAATACTCTATATTGGGTTGATCCAGTGTGTTTGTTAAAATTCCGTTAATATTGGAAATAGGTAAAAATGTTTCAAATAAAAGTTGTACGCCATTAAGAATGGAATAACTCTTGTTTGAAACATTTTTTTCAAACTCGCTTAACTTATGAGTTAGATGGGGCCAAATAGAAATACTCTATTTTGGGTTGATCAAGTGTGTGTTATAATTCCGTTAATATCGGAAATAGGGAAAAATATTTCAAATAAAAGTTGTACGCCATTAAGAATGGAATAACTCTTATTTGAAACATTTTTTTCTAACTCGCTTAACTTATGAGTTAGATGGAGCCAAATAGAAATACTCTATTTTGTGTTAATCCAGTGTGTGAGTTATAATTCCGTTAATATCGGAAATAGGGTAAAATGTTTCAAACCAAAGCTGTTTGCCATTAAGAATGGAATAACTCTTATTTGAAACATCTTTTTCTAACTCGCTTAACTTATGAGTTAGATGGATCCAAATAGAAATACTCTATTTTGTGTTAATCCAGTGTGTGAGTTTTAATTCCGTTAATATCGGAAATATAGAAAAATGTTTCAAATAAAAGCTGTACGCCATTAAGAATGGAATAACTCTTATTTGAAACATTTTTTTCTAACTCGCTTAACTTTGGAGTTATATGAAGCCCAATTCCTATTTGGCTTATAATTCCGTTAATATCGGAAATAGGGTAAAATGTTTCAAACCAAAGCTGTCTGTCATTAAGAATGGAATAACTCTTGTTTGACACAATTTTTTCCAACTCGCTTAACTTATGAGTTAGATGGGGCCAAATAGAAATACTCTATTTTGTGTTAATCCAGTTTGTGAGTTTTAATTCCGTTAATATCGGAAATAGGGAAAAATATTTCAAATAAAAGTTGTACGCCATTAAGAATGGAATAACTCTTATTTGAAACATTTTTTTCTAACTCGCTTAACTTTGTAGTTAGATTTAGCCAAATTCCTATTTGGCTTATAATTCCGTTAATATCGGAAATAGGGTAAAATGTTTCAAACAAAAGCTGTTTGCCATTAGGAATGGAATAAGTCTTGTTTGAAACATTTTTTTTGTAACTCGCTTAACTTATGAGTTAGATGGAGCCAAATAGAAATACTCTATGTTGGGTTGATCCAGTGTGTTTGTTAAAATTCCGTTAATATTGGAAATAGGTAAAAATGTTTCAAATAAAAGTTGTACGCCATTAAGAATGGAATAACTCTTGTTTGAAACATTTTTTTCAAACTCGCTTAACTTATGAGTTAGATGGGGCCAAATAGAAATACTCTATTTTGGGTTGATCAAGTGTGTGTTATAATTCCGTTAATATCGGAAATAGGGAAAGATGTTTCAAATAAAAGTTGTACGCAATTAAGAATGGAATAACTCTTATTTGAAACATTTTTTTCTAACTCGCTTAACTTTGGAGTTAGATGGAGCCAAATTCCTATTTGGCTTATAATTCCGTTAATATCGGAAATAGGGTAAAATGTTTCAAACCAAAGCTGTTTGCCATTAAGAATGGAATAACTCTTGTTTGACACAATTTTTTCTAACTCGCTTAACTTATGAGTTAGATGGATCCAAATAGAAATACTCTATTTTGTGTTAATCCAGTGTGTGAGTTTTAATTCCGTTAATATCGGAAATATAGAAAAATGTTTCAAATAAAAGCTGTACGCCATTAAGAATGGAATAACTCTTATTTGAAACATTTTTTTCTAACTCGCTTAACTTTGGAGTTATATGAAGCCGAATTCCTATTTGGCTTATAATTCCGTTAATATCGGAAATAGGGTAAAATGTTTCAAACCAAAGCTGTCTGTCATTAAGAATGGAATAACTCTTGTTTGACACAATTTTTTCCAACTCGCTTAACTTATGAGTTAGATGGGGCCAAATAGAAATACTCTATTTTGTGTTAATCCAGTTTGTGAGTTTTAATTCCGTTAATATCGGAAATAGGGAAAAATATTTCAAATAAAAGTTGTACGCCATTAAGAATGGAATAACTCTTATTTGAAACATTTTTTTCTAACTCGCTTAACTTATGAGTTAGATGGAGCCAAATAGAAATACTCTATTTTGTGTTAATCCAGTGTGTGAGTTATAATTCCGTTAATATCGGAAATATGGAAAAATGTTTCAAATAAAAGCTGTACGCCATTAAGAATGGAATAACTCTTATTTGAAACATCTTTTTCTAACTCGCTTAACTTTGGAGTTAGATGGAGCCAAATTCCTATTTGGATTATAATTCCGTTAATATCGGAAATAGGGTAAAATGTTTCAAACCAAAGCTGTTTGCCATTAAGAATGGAATAACTCTTGTTTGACACAATTTTTTCTAACTCGCTTAACTTATGAGTTAGATGGATCCAAATAGAAATACTCTATTTTGTGTTAATCCAGTGTGTGAGTTTTAATTCCGTTAATATCGGAAATATAGAAAAATGTTTCAAATAAAAGCTGTACGCCATTAAGAATGGAATAACTCTTATTTGAAACATTTTTTTCTAACTCGCTTAACTTTGGAGTTATATGAAGCCCAATTCCTATTTGGCTTATAATTCCGTTAATATCGGAAATAGGGTAAAATGTTTCAAACCAAAGCTGTCTGTCATTAAGAATGGAATAACTCTTGTTTGACACAATTTTTTCCAACTCGCTTAACTTATGAGTTAGATGGGGCCAAATAGAAATACTCTATTTTGTGTTAATCCAGTTTGTGAGTTTTAATTCCATTAATATCGGAAATAGGGAAAAATATTTCAAATAAAAGTTGTACGCAATTAGGAATGGAATAACTCTTATTTGAAACATTTTTTTCTAACTCGCTTAACTTTGGAGTTAGATGGAGCCAAATTCCTATTTGGCTTATAATTCCGTTAATATCGGAAATAGGGTAAAATGTTTCAAACCAAAGCTGTTTGCCATTAAGAATGGAATAACTTTTGTTTGAAACATTTTTTTCTAACTGGGTTAACTTTGGAGTTAGATGGAGCCAAATTACTATTTGGATTATAATTCCGTTAAAATCGGAAATAGTGTAAAATCTTTCAAGCAAAAGTTGTTTGTCATTAAGAATGGAATAACTCCTGTTTGAAACAATTTTTTCTAACTCGCTTAACTTATGAGTTAGATGGAGCCAAATAGAAATACTCTATTTTGTGTTAATCCAGTGTGTGAGTTATAATTCCGTTAATATCGGAAATATGGAAAAATGTTTCAAATAAAAGCTGTACGCCATTAAGAATGGAATAACTCTTATTTGAAACATTTTTTTCTAACTCGCTTAACTTTGGAGTTAGATGAAGCCAAATTCCTATTTGGCTTATAATTCCGTTAATATCGGAAATAGGGTAAAATGTTTCAAACCAAAGCTGTTTGTCATTAAAAATGAAATAACTCTTGTTTGAAACATTTTTTTCTAACTCGCTTAACTTCGGAGTTAGATGGAGCCAAATAGAAATACTCCGCTTTGGGTTGTTCAAGTTTTTGGCTCATAATTCCGTTAATATCGGAAATATGGAAAAATGTTTCAAGTAAAAGCTGTACGCCACTAAGAATGGAATAACTCTTATTTGAAACATTTTTTTCTAACTCGCTTAACTTTGGAGTTATATGGAGCCAAATTCCTATTTGGTTTATAATTCCGTTAATATCGGAAATAGGGTAAAATGTTTCAAACCAAAGCTGTTTGTCATTAAGAATGGAATAACTCTTGTTTGACACAATTTTTTCCAACTCGCTTAACTTATGAGTTAGATGGGGCCAAATAGAAATACTCTATTTTGTGTTAATCCAGTTTGTGAGTTTTAATTCCGTTAATATCGGAAATAGGGAAAAATATTTCAAATAAAAGTTGTACGCCATTAAGAATGGAATAACTCTTATTTGAAACATTTTTTCCTAACTCGCTTAACTTTGGAGTTAGATGGAGCCAAATTACTATTTGGCTTACAATTCCGTTAATATCGCAAATAGGGTAAAATGTTTCAAACCACAGTTGTTTGTTATTAAGAGTGGAATAACTCTGGTTTGAAACATTTTTTTCTAACTGGCTTAACTTTGGAGTTAGATGGTTTCAAATAGAAATACTCTATTTTGTGTTAATCCAGTGTGTGAGTTATAATTCCGTTAATATCGGAAATAGGGAAAAATGTTTCAAATAAAAGCTGTAGGCCATTAAGAATGGAATAACTCTTGTTTGAAACATTTTTTTCTAACTCGCTTAACTTATGAGTTAGATGGGGCCAAATAGAAATACTCTATTTTGGGTTGATAAAGTGTGTGTTATAATTCCGTTAATATCGGAAATAGATAAAAATGTTTCAAATAAAAGTTGTACGCAATTAAGAATGGAATAACTCTTATTTGAAACATTTTTTTCTAACTCGCTTAACTTTGGAGTTAGATGGAGCCAAATTTCTATTTGGCTTATAATTCCGTTAATATCGGAAATAGGGCAAAATGTTTCAAACCAAAGCTGTTTGCCATTAAGAATGGAATAACTCTTGTTTGACACAATTTTTTCTAACTCGCTTAACTTATGAGTTAGATGGAGCCAAATAGAAATACTCTATTTTGTGTTAATCCAGTTTGTGAGTTATAATTCCGTTAATATCGGAAATAGGGAAAAATGTTTCAAATATAAGCTGTACGCCATTAAGAATGAAATAACTCTTGTTTGAAACATTTTTTTCTAACTCGCTTAACTTATGAGTTATATGGAGCCAAATAGAAATACTCTATTTTGTGTTAATCCAGTGTGTGAGTTATAATTCCGTTAATATCGGAAATAGGGAAGAATGTTTCAAATAAAAGCTGTACGCCATTAAGAATGGAATAACTCTTGTTTGAAACATTTTTTTCTAACTCGCTTAACTTATGAGTTAGATGGAGCCAAATAGAAATACTCTATTTTGTGTTAATCCAGTGTGTGAGTTATAATTCCGTTAATATCGGAAATAGGGAAAAATGTTTCAAATAAAAGCTGTACGCCATTAAGAATGGAATAACTCTTGTTTGAAACATTTTTTTCTAACTCGCTTAACTTATGAGTTAGATGGGGCCAAATAGAAATACTCTATTTTGGGTTGATCAAGTGTGTGAGTTATAATTCCGTTAATATCGGAAACAGGGAAAAATGTTTCAAATAAAAGTTGTACGCCATTAAGAATGGAATAACTCTTGTTTGAAACATTTTTTTCTAACTCGCTTAACTTATGAGTTAGATGGTGCCAAATAGAAATACTCTATTTTGGGTTGATCAAGTGTGTGAGTTATAATTCCGTTAATATCGGAAATAGGGAAAAATGTTTCAAATAGAAGCTGTACGCCATTAAGAATGGAATAACTCTTATTTGAAACATTTTTTCCTAACTCGCTTAACTTTGGAGTTAGATGGAGCCAAATTCCTATTTGGTTTATAATTCCGTTAATATCGGAAATAGGGTAAAATGCTTCAAACCAAAGCTGTTTGTCATTAAGAATGGAATAACTCTTGTTTGACACAATTTTTTCCAACTCGCTTAACTTATGAGTTAGATGGGGCCAAATAGAAATACTCTATTTTGTGTTAATCCAGTTTGTGAGTTTTAATTCCATTAATATCGGAAATAGGGAAAAATATTTCAAATAAAAGTTGTACGCAATTAGGAATGGAATAACTCTTATTTGAAACATTTTTTTCTAACTCGCTTAACTTTGGAGTTAGATGGAGCCAAATTCCTATTTGGCTTATAATTCCGTTAATATCGGAAATAGGGTAAAATGTTTCAAACCAAAGCTGTTTGCCATTAAGAATGGAATAACTCTTGTTTGAAACATTTTTTTCTAACTGGGTTAACTTTGGAGTTAGATGGAGCCAAATTACTATTTGGATTATAATTCCGTTAAAATCGGAAATAGTGTAAAATCTTTCAAGCAAAAGTTGTTTGTCATTAAGAATGGAATAACTCCTGTTTGAAACAATTTTTTCTAACTCGCTTAACTTATGAGTTAGATGGAGCCAAATAGAAATACTCTATTTTGTGTTAATCCAGTGTGTGAGTTATAATTCCGTTAATATCGGAAATATGGAAAAATGTTTCAAATAAAAGCTGTACGCCATTAAGAATGGAATAACTCTTATTTGAAACATTTTTTTCTAACTCGCTTAACTTTGGAGTTAGATGAAGCCAAATTCCTATTTGGCTTATAATTCCGTTAATATCGGAAATAGGGTAAAATGTTTCAAACCAAAGCTGTTTGTCATTAAAAATGAAATAACTCTTGTTTGAAACATTTTTTTCTAACTCGCTTAACTTCGGAGTTAGATGGAGCCAAATAGAAATACTCCGCTTTGGGTTGTTCAAGTTTTTGGCTTATAATTCCGTTAATATCGGAAATATGGAAAAATGTTTCAAGTAAAAGCTGTACGCCACTAAGAATGGAATAACTCTTATTTGAAACATTTTTTTCTAACTCGCTTAACTTTGGAGTTAGATGGAGCCAAATTCCTATTTGGCTTATAATTCCGTTAATATCGGAAATAGGGAAAAATATTTCAAATAAAAGTTGTGCGCTATTAAGAATGGAATAACTCTTATTTGAAACATTTTTTTCTAACTCGCTTAACTTATGAGTTAGATGGGGCCAAATAGAAATACTCTATTTTGGGTTGATCAAGTGTGTGTTATAATTCCGTTAATATCGGAAATAGATAAGAATGTTTCAAATAAAAGTTGTACGCAATTAGGAATGGAATAACTCTTGTTTGAAACATTTTTTTCTAACTCGCTTAACTTTGGAGTTAGATGGAGCCAAATTCCTATTTGGCTTATAATTCCGTTAATATCGGAAATAGGGTAAAATGTTTCAAACCAAAGCTGTTTGCCATTAAGAATGGAATAACTCCTGTTTGACACAATTTTTTCTAACTCGCTTAACTTATGAGTTAGATGGAGCCAAATAGAAATACTCTATTTTGTGTTAATCCAGTGTGTGAGTTATAATTCCGTTAATATCGGAAATATGGAAAGATGTTTCAAATAAAAGCTGTACGCCATAAGAATTGAATAACTCTTATTTGAAACATTTTTTTCTAACTCGCTTAACTTTGGAGTTAGATGAAGCCAAATTCCTATTTGGCTTATAATTCCGTTAATATCGGAAATAGGGTAAAATGTTTCAAACCAAAGCTGGTTGTCATTAAGAATGAAATAACTCTTGTTTGAAACATTTTTTTCTAACTCGCTTAACTTCGGAGTTAGATGGAGCCAAATAGAAATACTCCGCTTTGGGTTGTTCAAGTTTTTGGCTTATAATTCCGTTAATATCGGAAATATGGAAAAATGTTTCAAGTAAAAGCTGTACGCCACTAAGAATGGAATAACTCTTATTTGAAACATTTTTTTCTAACTCGCTTAACTTTGGAGTTAGATGGAGCCAAATTCCTATTTGGCTTATAATTCCGTTAATATCGGAAATAGGGAAAAATATTTCAAATAAAAGTTGTGCGCTATTAAGAATGGAATAACTCTTATTTGAAACATTTTTTTCTAACTCGCTTAACTTATGAGTTAGATGGGGCCAAATAGAAATACTCTATTTTGGGTTGATCAAGTGTGTGTTATAATTCCGTTAATATCGGAAATAGATAAGAATGTTTCAAATAAAAGTTGTACGCAATTAGGAATGGAATAACTCTTGTTTGAAACATTTTTTTCTAACTCGCTTAACTTTGGAGTTAGATGGAGCCAAATTCCTATTTGGCTTATAATTCCGTTAATATCGGAAATAGGGTAAAATGTTTCAAACCAAAGCTGTTTGCCATTAAGAATGGAATAACTCCTGTTTGACACAATTTTTTCTAACTCGCTTAACTTATGAGTTAGATGGAGCCAAATAGAAATACTCTATTTTGTGTTAATCCAGTGTGTGAGTTATAATTCCGTTAATATCGGAAATATGGAAAGATGTTTCAAATAAAAGCTGTACGCCATTAAGAATTGAATAACTCTTATTTGAAACATTTTTTTCTAACTCGCTTAACTTTGGAGTTAGATGAAGCCAAATTCCTATTTGGCTTATAATTCCGTTAATATAGGAAATAGGGTAAAATGTTTCAAACCAAAGCTGGTTGTCATTAAGAATGAAATAACTCTTGTTTGAAACATTTTTTTCTAACTCGCTTAACTTCGGAGTTAGATGGAGCCAAATAGAAATACTCTGCTTTGGGTTGTTCAAGTTTTTGGCTTATAATTCCGTTAATATCGGAAATATGGAAAGATGTTTCAAATAAAAGCTGTACGCCATTAAGAATTGAATAACTCTTATTTGAAACATTTTTTTCTAACTCGCTTAACTTTGGAGTTAGATGAAGCCAAATTCCTATTTGGCTTATAATTCCGTTAATATCGGAAATAGGGTAAAATGTTTCAAACCAAAGCTGGTTGTCATTAAGAATGGAATAACTCTTATTTGAAACATTTTTTTCTAACTCGCTTAACTTTGGAGTTAGATGGAGCCAAATTCCTATTTGGCTTATAATTCCGTTAATATCGGAAATAGGGTAAAATGTTTCAAACCAAAGCTGTTTGCCATTAAGAATGGAATAACTCTTGTTTGACACAATTTTTTCTAACTCGCTTAACTTATGAGTTAGATGGATCCAAATAGAAATACTGTATGTTGTGTTAATCTAGTTTGTGAGTTTTAATTCCGTTAATATCGGAAATAGGGAAAAATGTTTCAAATAAAAGCTGTACGCCATTAAGAATGGAATAACTCTTGTTTGAAACATTTTTTTCTAACTCGCTTAACTTATGAGTTAGATGGTGCCAAATAGAAATACTCTATTTTGGGTTGATCAAGTGTGTGAGTTATAATTCCGTTAATATCGGAAATAGGGAAAAATGTTTCAAATAAAAGCTGTACGCCATTAAGAATGGAATAACTCTTATTTGAAACATTTTTTCCTAACTCGCTTAACTTTGGAGTTAGATGGAGCCAAATTCCTATTTGGTTTATAATTCCGTTAATATCGGAAATAGGGTAAAATGCTTCAAACCAAAGCTGTTTGTCATTAAGAATGGAATAACTCTTGTTTGACACAATTTTTTCCAACTCGCTTAACTTATGAGTTAGATGGTGCCAAATAGAAATACTCTATTTTGGGTTGATCAAGTGTGTGAGTTATAATTCCGTTAATATCGGAAATAGGGAAAAATGTTTCAAATAGAAGCTGTACGCCATTAAGAATGGAATAACTCTTATTTGAAACATTTTTTCCTAACTCGCTTAACTTTGGAGTTAGATGGAGCCAAATTCCTATTTGGTTTATAATTCCGTTAATATCGGAAATAGGGTAAAATGCTTCAAACCAAAGCTGTTTGTCATTAAGAATGGAATAACTCTTGTTTGACACAATTTTTTCCAACTCGCTTAACTTATGAGTTAGATGGGGCCAAATAGAAATACTCTATTTTGTGTTAATCCAGTTTGTGAGTTTTAATTCCATTAATATCGGAAATAGGGAAAAATATTTCAAATAAAAGTTGTACGCAATTAGGAATGGAATAACTCTTATTTGAAACATTTTTTTCTAACTCGCTTAACTTTGGAGTTAGATGGAGCCAAATTCCTATTTGGCTTATAATTCCGTTAATATCGGAAATAGGGTAAAATGTTTCAAACCAAAGCTGTTTGCCATTAAGAATGGAATAACTCTTGTTTGAAACATTTTTTTCTAACTGGGTTAACTTTGGAGTTAGATGGAGCCAAATTACTATTTGGATTATAATTCCGTTAAAATCGGAAATAGTGTAAAATCTTTCAAGCAAAAGTTGTTTGTCATTAAGAATGGAATAACTCCTGTTTGAAACAATTTTTTCTAACTCGCTTAACTTATGAGTTAGATGGAGCCAAATAGAAATACTCTATTTTGTGTTAATCCAGTGTGTGAGTTATAATTCCGTTAATATCGGAAATATGGAAAAATGTTTCAAATAAAAGCTGTACGCCATTAAGAATGGAATAACTCTTATTTGAAACATTTTTTTCTAACTCGCTTAACTTTGGAGTTAGATGAAGCCAAATTCCTATTTGGCTTATAATTCCGTTAATATCGGAAATAGGGTAAAATGTTTCAAACCAAAGCTGTTTGTCATTAAAAATGAAATAACTCTTGTTTGAAACATTTTTTTCTAACTCGCTTAACTTCGGAGTTAGATGGAGCCAAATAGAAATACTCCGCTTTGGGTTGTTCAAGTTTTTGGCTTATAATTCCGTTAATATCGGAAATATGGAAAAATGTTTCAAGTAAAAGCTGTACGCCACTAAGAATGGAATAACTCTTATTTGAAACATTTTTTTCTAACTCGCTTAACTTTGGAGTTAGATGGAGCCAAATTCCTATTTGGCTTATAATTCCGTTAATATCGGAAATAGGGAAAAATATTTCAAATAAAAGTTGTGCGCTATTAAGAATGGAATAACTCTTATTTGAAACATTTTTTTCTAACTCGCTTAACTTATGAGTTAGATGGGGCCAAATAGAAATACTCTATTTTGGGTTGATCAAGTGTGTGTTATAATTCCGTTAATATCGGAAATAGATAAGAATGTTTCAAATAAAAGTTGTACGCAATTAGGAATGGAATAACTCTTGTTTGAAACATTTTTTTCTAACTCGCTTAACTTTGGAGTTAGATGGAGCCAAATTCCTATTTGGCTTATAATTCCGTTAATATCGGAAATAGGGTAAAATGTTTCAAACCAAAGCTGTTTGCCATTAAGAATGGAATAACTCCTGTTTGACACAATTTTTTCTAACTCGCTTAACTTATGAGTTAGATGGAGCCAAATAGAAATACTCTATTTTGTGTTAATCCAGTGTGTGAGTTATAATTCCGTTAATATCGGAAATATGGAAAGATGTTTCAAATAAAAGCTGTACGCCATTAAGAATTGAATAACTCTTATTTGAAACATTTTTTTCTAACTCGCTTAACTTTGGAGTTAGATGAAGCCAAATTCCTATTTGGCTTATAATTCCGTTAATATCGGAAATAGGGTAAAATGTTTCAAACCAAAGCTGGTTGTCATTAAGAATGAAATAACTCTTGTTTGAAACATTTTTTTCTAACTCGCTTAACTTCGGAGTTAGATGGAGCCAAATAGAAATACTCCGCTTTGGGTTGTTCAAGTTTTTGGCTTATAATTCCGTTAATATCGGAAATATGGAAAAATGTTTCAAGTAAAAGCTGTACGCCACTAAGAATGGAATAACTCTTATTTGAAACATTTTTTTCTAACTCGCTTAACTTTGGAGTTAGATGGAGCCAAATTCCTATTTGGCTTATAATTCCGTTAATATCGGAAATAGGGAAAAATATTTCAAATAAAAGTTGTGCGCTATTAAGAATGGAATAACTCTTATTTGAAACATTTTTTTCTAACTCGCTTAACTTATGAGTTAGATGGGGCCAAATAGAAATACTCTATTTTGGGTTGATCAAGTGTGTGTTATAATTCCGTTAATATCGGAAATAGATAAGAATGTTTCAAATAAAAGTTGTACGCAATTAGGAATGGAATAACTCTTGTTTGAAACATTTTTTTCTAACTCGCTTAACTTTGGAGTTAGATGGAGCCAAATTCCTATTTGGCTTATAATTCCGTTAATATCGGAAATAGGGTAAAATGTTTCAAACCAAAGCTGTTTGCCATTAAGAATGGAATAACTCCTGTTTGACACAATTTTTTCTAACTCGCTTAACTTATGAGTTAGATGGAGCCAAATAGAAATACTCTATTTTGTGTTAATCCAGTGTGTGAGTTATAATTCCGTTAATATCGGAAATATGGAAAGATGTTTCAAATAAAAGCTGTACGCCATTAAGAATTGAATAACTCTTATTTGAAACATTTTTTTCTAACTCGCTTAACTTTGGAGTTAGATGAAGCCAAATTCCTATTTGGCTTATAATTCCGTTAATATCGGAAATAGGGTAAAATGTTTCAAACCAAAGCTGGTTGTCATTAAGAATGAAATAACTCTTGTTTGAAACATTTTTTTCTAACTCGCTTAACTTCGGAGTTAGATGGAGCCAAATAGAAATACTCTGCTTTGGGTTGTTCAAGTTTTTGGCTTATAATTCCGTTAATATCGGAAATATGGAAAGATGTTTCAAATAAAAGCTGTACGCCATTAAGAATTGAATAACTCTTATTTGAAACATTTTTTTCTAACTCGCTTAACTTTGGAGTTAGATGAAGCCAAATTCCTATTTGGCTTATAATTCCGTTAATATCGGAAATAGGGTAAAATGTTTCAAACCAAAGCTGGTTGTCATTAAGAATGGAATAACTCTTATTTGAAACATTTTTTTCTAACTCGCTTAACTTTGGAGTTAGATGGAGCCAAATTCCTATTTGGCTTATAATTCCGTTAATATCGGAAATAGGGTAAAATGTTTCAAACCAAAGCTGTTTGCCATTAAGAATGGAATAACTCTTGTTTGACACAATTTTTTCTAACTCGCTTAACTTATGAGTTAGATGGATCCAAATAGAAATACTGTATGTTGTGTTAATCTAGTTTGTGAGTTTTAATTCCGTTAATATCGGAAATAGGGAAAAATGTTTCAAATAAAAGCTGTACGCCATTAAGAATGGAATAACTCTTGTTTGAAACATTTTTTTCTAACTCGCTTAACTTATGAGTTAGATGGTGCCAAATAGAAATACTCTATTTTGGGTTGATCAAGTGTGTGAGTTATAATTCCGTTAATATCGGAAATAGGGAAAAATGTTTCAAATAAAAGCTGTACGCCATTAAGAATGGAATAACTCTTATTTGAAACATTTTTTCCTAACTCGCTTAACTTTGGAGTTAGATGGAGCCAAATTCCTATTTGGTTTATAATTCCGTTAATATCGGAAATAGGGTAAAATGCTTCAAACCAAAGCTGTTTGTCATTAAGAATGGAATAACTCTTGTTTGACACAATTTTTTCCAACTCGCTTAACTTATGAGTTAGATGGGGCCAAATAGAAATACTCTATTTTGTGTTAATCCAGTTTGTGAGTTTTAATTCCATTAATATCGGAAATAGGGAAAAATATTTCAAATAAAAGTTGTACGCAATTAGGAATGGAATAACTCTTATTTGAAACATTTTTTTCTAACTCGCTTAACTTTGGAGTTAGATGGAGCCAAATTCCTGTTTGGCTTATAATTCCGTTAATATCGGAAATAGGGTAAAATGTTTCAAACCAAAGCTGTTTGCCATTAAGAATGGAATAACTCTTGTTTGAAACATTTTTTTCTAACTGGGTTAACTTTGGAGTTAGATGGAGCCAAATTACTATTTGGATTATAATTCCGTTAAAATCGGAAATAGTGTAAAATCTTTCAAGCAAAAGTTGTTTGTCATTAAGAATGGAATAACTCCTGTTTGAAACAATTTTTTCTAACTCGCTTAACTTATGAGTTAGATGGAGCCAAATAGAAATACTCTATTTTGTGTTAATCCAGTGTGTGAGTTATAATTCCGTTAATATCGGAAACATGGAAAAATGTTTCAAATAAAAGCTGTACGCCATTAAGAATGGAATAACTCTTATTTGAAACATTCTTTTCTAACTCGCTTAACTTTGGAGTTAGATGAAGCCAAATTCCTATTTGGCTTATAATTCCGTTAATATCGGATATAGGGTAAAATGTTTCAAACCAAAGCTGTTTGTCATTAAAAATGAAATAACTCTTGTTTGAAACATTTTTTTCTAACTCGCTTAACTTCGGAGTTAGATGGAGCCAAATAGAAATACTCCGCTTTGGGTTGTTCAAGTTTTTGGCTTATAATTCCGTTAATATCGGAAATATGGAAAAATGTTTCAAGTAAAAGCTGTACGCCACTAAGAATGGAATAACTCTTATTTGAAACATTTTTTTCTAACTCGCTTAACTTTGGAGTTAGATGGAGCCAAATTCCTATTTGGCTTATAATTCCGTTAATATCGGAAATAGGGTAAAATGTTTCAAACCAAAGCTGTTTGCCATTAAGAATGGAATAACTCTTGTTTGACACAATTTTTTCTAACTCGCTTAACTTATGAGTTAGATGGAGCCAAATAGAAATACTCTATTTTGTGTTAATCCAGTGTGTGAGTTATAATTCCGTTAATATCGGAAATATGGAAAGATGTTTCAAATAAAAGCTGTACGCCATTAAGAATTGAATAACTCTTATTTGAAACATTTTTTTCTAACTCGCTTAACTTTGGAGTTAGATGAAGCCAAATTCCTATTTGGCTTATAATTCCGTTAATATCGGAAATAGGGTAAAATGTTTCAAACCAAAGCTGGTTGTCATTAAGAATGAAATAACTCTTGTTTGAAACATTTTTTTCTAACTCGCTTAACTTCGGAGTTAGATGGAGCCAAATAGAAATACTCTGCTTTGGGTTGTTCAAGTTTTTGGCTTATAATTCCGTTAATATCGGAAATATGGAAAAATGTTTCAAATAAAAGCTGTACGCCATTAAGAATGGAATAACTCTTATTTGAAACATTTTTTTCTAACTCGCTTAACTTTGGAGTTAGATGGAGCCAAATTCCTATTTGGCTTATAATTCCGTTAATATCGGAAATAGGGTAAAATGTTTCAAACCAAAGCTGTTTGCCATTAAGAATGGAATAACTCTTGTTTGACACAATTTTTTCTAACTCGCTTAACTTATGAGTTAGATGGATCCAAATAGAAATACTCTATGTTGTGTTAATCTAGTTTGTGAGTTTTAATTCCGTTAATATCGGAAATAGGGAAAAATGTTTCAAATAAAAGTTGTACGCCATTAAGAATGGAATAACTCTTGTTTGAAACATTTTTTTCTAACTCGCTTAACTTATGAGTTAGATGGAGCCAAATAGAAATACTCTATTTTGTGTTAATCCAGTGTGTGAGTTATAATTCCGTTAATATCGGAAATAGGGAAAAATGTTTCAAATAAAAGCTGTACGCCATTAAGAATGGAATAACTCTTGTTTGAAACATTTTTTTCTAACTCGCTTAACTTATGAGTTAGATGGAGCCAAATAGAAATACTCTATTTTGTGTTAATCCAGTGTGTGAGTTATAATTCCGTTAATATCGGAAATAGGGAAAAATGTTTCAAATAAAAGCTGTGCGCCATTAAGAATGGAATAACTCTTGTTTGAAACATTTTTTTCTAACTCGCTTAACTTATGAGTTAGATGGGGCCAAATAGAAATACTCTATTTTGGGTTGATCAAGTATGTGAGTTATAATTCCGTTAATATCGGAAATAGGGAAAAATGTTTCAAATAAAAGTTGTACGCCATTAAGAATGGAATAACTCTTATTTGAAACATTTTTTTCTAACTCGCTTAACTTTGGAGTTAGATGGAGCCAAATTCCTATTTGGCTTATAATTCCGTTAATATCGGAAATACGGTAAAATGTTTCAAACCAAAGCTGTTTGCCATTAAGAATGGAATAACTCTTGTTTGAAACATTTTTTTCTAACTCGCTTAACTTATGAGTTAGATGGAGCCAAATAGAAATACTCTATGTTGGGTTGATCCAGTGTGTTTGTTAAAATTCCGTTAATATTGGAAATAGGTAAAAATGTTTCAAATAAAAGTTGTACACCATTAAGAATGGAATAACTCTTGTTTGAAACATTTTTTTCTAACTGGGTTAACTTTGCAGTTAGATGGAGCCAAATTACTATTTGGCTTATAATTCCGTTAAAATCGGAAATAGTGTAAAATCTTTCAAGCAAAAGTTGTTTGTCATTAAGAATGGAATAACTCTTGTTTGAAACAATTTTTTCTAACTCGCTTAACATAAGTTATGAGTTAGATGGAGCCAAATAGAAATACTCTATTTTGTGTTAATCCAGTTTGTGAGTTTTAATTCCGTTAATATCGGAAATAGGGAAAAATATTTCAAATAAAAGTTGTACGCCATTAAGGATGGAATAACTCTTATTTGAAACATTTTTTTCTAACTCGCTTAACTTTGGAGATAGATGGAGCCAAATTACTATTTGGCTTACAATTCCGTTAATATCGCAAATAGGGTAAAATGTTTCAAACCAAAGTTGTTTGTTATTAAGAGTGGAATAACTCTGGTTTGAAACATCTTTTTCTAACTGGCTTAACTTTGGAGTTAGATGGTTTCAAATAGAAATACTCTATTTTGTGTTAATCCAGTTTGTGAGTTATAATTCCGTTAATATCGGAAATAGGGAAAAATGTTTCAAATAAAAGCTATACGCCATTAAGAATGGAATAACTCTTGTTTGAAACATTTTTTTCTAACTCGCTTAACTTTTGAGTTAGATGGATCTAAATAGAAATACTCCATTTTGTGTTAATCTAGTTTGTGAGTTTTAATTCCGTTAATATCGGAAATAGGGAAAAATGTTTCAAATAAAAGTTGTACGCCATTAAGAATGGAATAACACTTGTTTGAAACATGTTTTTCTAACTCGCTAAAGTTTGGAGTTAGAGGAGCCAAATAGAAATACTCTATGTTGGGTTGATCCAGTGTGTGTGTTAAAATTCCGTTAATATCGGAAATAGGTAAAAATGTCTCAAATAAAAGTTGTACGCCATTAAGAATGGAATAACTCTTGTTTGAAATATTTTTTTCTAACTCGCTTAACTTATGAGTTAGATGGAGCCAAATAGAAATACTCTATTTTGTGTTAATCCGGTGTGTGAGTTATAATTCCGTTAATATCGGAAATAGGGAAAAATGTTTCAAATAAAAGCTGTGCGCCATTAAGAATGGAATAACTCTTGTTTGAAACATTTTTTTCTAACTCGCTTAACTTATGAGTTAGATGGGGCCAAATAGAAATACTCTATTTTGGGTTGATCAAGTGTGTGAGTTATAATTCCGTTAATATCGGAAATAGGGAAAAATGTTTCAAATAAAAGTTGTACGCCATTAAGAATGGAATAACTCTTATTTGAAACATTTTTTTCTAACTCGCTTAACTTTGTAGTTAGATTTAGCCAAATTCCTATTTGGCTTATTAGTCCCTTAATATTGGGAATAGTGTAAAATGTTTCAAACAAAAGTTGTTTGTCATTAAGAATGGAATAACTCTTATTTGAAACATTTTTTTCTAACTCGCTTAACTTTGGAGTTAGATGGAGCCAAATTCCTATTTGGCTTATAATTCCGTTAATATCGGAAATACGGTAAAATGTTTCAAACCAAAGCTGTTTGCCATTAAGAATGGAATAACTCTTGTTTGAAACATTTTTTTCTAACTCGCTTAACTTATGAGTTAGATGGAGCCAAATAGAAATACTCTATGTTGGGTTGATCCAGTGTGTTTGTTAAAATTCCGTTAATATTGGAAATAGGTAAAAATGTTTCAAATAAAAGTTGTACGCCATTAAGAATGGAATAACTCTTGTTTGAAACATTTTTTTCTAACTGGGTTAACTTTGCAGTTAGATGGAGCCAAATTACTATTTGGCTTATAATTCCGTTAAAATCGGAAATAGTGTAAAATCTTTCAAGCAAAAGTTGTTTGTCATTAAGAATGGAATAACTCTTGTTTGAAACAATTTTTTCTAACTCGCTTAACATAAGTTATGAGTTAGATGGAGCCAAATAGAAATACTCTATTTTGTGTTAATTCAGTTTGTGAGTTTTAATTCCGTTAATATCGGAAATAGGGAAAAATATTTCAAATAAAAGTTGTACGCCATTAAGAATGGAATAACTCTTATTTGAAACATTTTTTTCTAACTCGCTTAACTTTGGAGATAGATGGAGCCAAATTACTATTTGGCTTACAATTCCGTTAATATCGCAAATAGGGTAAAATGTTTCAAACCAAAGTTGTTTGTTATTAAGAGTGGAATAACTCTGGTTTGAAACATCTTTTTCTAACTGGCTTAACTTTGGAGTTAGATGGTTTCAAATAGAAATACTCTATTTTGTGTTAATCCAGTTTGTGAGTTATAATTCCGTTAATATCGGAAATAGGGAAAAATGTTTCAAATAAAAGCTATACGCCATTAAGAATGGAATAACTCTTGTTTGAAACATTTTTTTCTAACTCGCTTAACTTTTGAGTTAGATGGATCTAAATAGAAATACTCTATTTTGTGTTAATCTAGTTTGTGAGTTTTAATTCCGTTAATATCGGAAATAGGGAAAAATGTTTCAAATAAAAGTTGTACGCCATTAAGAATGGAATAACACTTGTTTGAAACATGTTTTTCTAACTCGCTAAAGTTTGGAGTTAGAGGAGCCAAATAGAAATACTCTATGTTGGGTTGATCAAGTGTGTGTGTTAAAATTCCGTTAATATCGGAAATAGGTAAAAATGTTTCAAATAAAAGTTGTACGCCATTAAGAATGGAATAACTCTTGTTTGAAATATTTTTTTCTAACTCGCTTAACTTATGAGTTAGATGGAGCCAAATAGAAATACTCTATTTTGTGTTAATCCGGTGTGTGAGTTATAATTCCGTTAATATCGGAAATAGGGAAAAATGTTTCAAATAAAAGCTGTGCGCCATTAAGAATGGAATAACTCTTGTTTGAAACATTTTTTTCTAACTCGCTTAACTTATGAGTTAGATGGGGCCAAATAGAAATACTCTATTTTGGGTTGATCAAGTGTGTGAGTTATAATTCCGTTAATATCGGAAATAGGGAAAAATGTTTCAAATAAAAGTTGTACGCCATTAAGAATGGAATAACTCTTATTTGAAACATTTTTTTCTAACTCGCTTAACTTTGTAGTTAGATTTAGCCAAATTCCTATTTGGCTTATTAGTCCCTTAATATTGGGAATAGTGTAAAATGTTTCAAACAAAAGTTGTTTGTCATTAAGAATGGAATAACTCTTATTTGAAACATTTTTTTCTAACTCGCTTAACTTTGGAGTTAGATGGAGCCAAATTCCTATTTGGCTTATAATTCCGTTAATATCGGAAATACGGTAAAATGTTTCAAACCAAAGCTGTTTGCCATTAAGAGTGGAATAACTCTTGTTTGAAACATTTTTTTCTAACTCGCTTAACTTTTGAGTTAGATGGATCTAAATAGAAATACTCTATTTTGTGTTAATCTAGTTTGTGAGTTTTAATTCCGTTAATATCGGAAATAGGGAAAAATGTTTCAAATAAAAGTTGTACGCCATTAAGAATGGAATAACACTTGTTTGAAACATTTTTTTTTTAACTCGCTTAACTTTGGAGTTAGATGGAGCCAAATTCCTATTTGGCTTATAATTCCGTTAATATCGGAAAAAAGGGAAAATATTTCAAATAAAAGTTGTGCGCTATTAAGAATGGAATAACTCTTATTTGAAACATTTTTTTCTAACTCGCTTAACTTATGAGTTAGATGGGGCCAAATAGAAATACTCTATTTTGGGTTGATCAAGTGTGTGTTATAATTCCGTTAATATCGGAAATAGATAAAAATGATTCAAATAAAAGTTGTACGCAATTAGGAATGGAATAACTCTTATTTGAAACATTTTTTTCTAACTCGCTTAACTTTGGAGTTAGATGGAGCCAAATTCCTATTTGGCTTATAATTCCGTTAATATCGGAAATAGGGTAAAATGTTTCAAACCAAAGCTGTTTGCCATTAAGAATGGAATAACTCTTGTTTGACACATTTTTTTCTAACTCGCTTAACTTTGGAGTTAGATGGAGCCAAATTCCTATTTGGCTTATAATTCCGTTAATATCGGAAATAGGGTAAAATGCTTCAAACCAAAGCTGTTTGCCATTAAGAATGGAATAACCCTTGTTTGAAACATTTTTTTCTAACTGGGTTAACTTTGGAGTTAGATGGAGCCAAATTACTATTTGGCTTATAATTCCGTTAAAATCGGAAATAGTGTAAAATCTTTCAAGCAAAAGTTGTTTGTCATTAAGAATGGAATAACTCCTGTTTGAAACAATTTTTTCTAACTCGCTTAACTTATGAGTTAGATGGAGCCAAATAGAAATACTCTATTTTGTGTTAATCCAGTGTGTGAGTTATAATTCCGTTAATATCGGAAATATGGAAAAATGTTTCAAATAAAAGCTGTACGCCATTAAGAATGGAATAACTCTTATTTGAAACATTTTTTTCTAACTCGCTTAACTTTGGAGTTAGATGAAGCCAAATTCCTATTTGGCTTATAATTCCGTTAATATCGGAAATAGGGTAAGATGTTTCAAACCAAAGCTTTTGTCATTAAAAATGAAATAACTCTTGTTTGAAACATTTTTTTCTAACTCGCTTAACTTCGGAGTTAGATGGAGCCAAATAGAAATACTCCGCTTTGGGTTGTTCAAGTTTTTGGCTTATAATTCCGTTAATATCGGAAATATGGAAAAATGTTTCAAATAAAAGCTGTACGCCACTAAGAATGGAATAACTCTTATTTGAAACATTTTTTTCTAACTCGCTTAACTTTGGAGTTAGATGGAGCCAAATTCCTATTTGGCTTATAATTCCGTTAATATCGGAAATAGGGTAAAATGTTTCAAACCAAAGCTGTTTGCCATTAAGAATGGAATAACTCTTGTTTGAAACATTTTTTTCTAACTCGCTTAACTTATGAGTTAGATGGAGCCAAATAGAAATACTCTATGTTGGGTTGATCCAGTGTGTTTGTTAAAATTCCGTTAATATTGGAAATAGGTAAAAATGTTTCAAATAAAACTTGTACGCCATTAAGAATGGAATAACTCTTGTTTGAAACTTTTTTTTCAAACTCGCTTAATTTATGAGTTAGATGGGGCCAAATAGAAATACTCTATTTTGGGTTGATCAAGTGTGTGTTATAATTCCGTTAATATCGGAAATAGGGAAAAATGTTTCAAATAAAAGTTGTACGCAATTAAGAATGGAATAACTCTTATTTGAAACATTTTTTTCTAACTCGCTTAACTTTGGAGTTAGATGGAGCCAAATTCCTATTTGGCTTACAATTCCGTTAATATCGCAAATAGGGTAAAATGTTTCAAACCAAAGTTGTTTGTTATTAAGAGTGGAATAACTCTGGTTTGAAACATCTTTTTCTAACTGGCTTAACTTTGGAGTTGGATGGTTTCAAATAGAAATACTCTATTTTGTGTTAATCCAGTTTGTGAGTTATAATTCCGTTAATATCGGAAATAGGGAAAAATGTTTCAAATAAAAGCTATACGCCATTAAGAATGGAATAACTCTTGTTTGAAACATTTTTTTCTAACTCGCTTAACTTTTGAGTTAGATGGATCTAAATAGAAATACTCTATTTTGTGTTAATCTAGTTTGTGAGTTTTAATTCCGTTAATATCGGAAATAGGGAAAAATGTTTCAAATAAAAGTTGTACGCCATTAAGAATGGAATAACACTTGTTTGAAACATTTTTTTTTAACTCGATTAACTTTGGAGTTAGATGAAGCCAAATTCCTATTTGGCTTATAATTCCGTTAATATCGGAAATAGGGTAAAATGTTTCAAACCAAAGCTGTTTGTCATTAAGAATGGAATAACTCTTATTTGAAACATTTTTTTCTAACTCGCTTAACTTTGGAGTTAGATGGAGCCAAATTCTATTTGGCTTATAATTCCGTTAATATCGGAAAAAAGGGAAAATATTTCAAATAAAAGTTGTGCGCTATTAAGAATGGAATAACTCTTATTTGAAACATTTTTTTCTAACTCGCTTAACTTATGAGTTAGATGGTGCCAAATAGAAATACTCTATTTTGGGTTGATCAAGTGTGTGTTATAATTCCGTTAATATCGGAAATAGATAAAAATGATTCAAATAAAAGTTGTACGCAATTAGGAATGGAATAACTCTTATTTGAAACATTTTTTTCTAACTCGCTTAACTTTGGAGTTAGATGGAGCCAAATTCCTATTTGGCTTATAATTCCGTTAATATCGGAAATAGGGTAGAATGTTTCAAACCAAAGCTGTTTGCCATTAAGAATGGAATAACTCTTATTTGAAACATTTTTTTCTAACTCGCTTAACTTTGGAGTTAGATGAAGCCAAATTCCTATTTGGCTTATAATTCCGTTAATATCGGAAATAGGGTAAGATGTTTCAAACCAAAGCTTTTGTCATTAAAAATGAAATAACTCTTGTTTGAAACATTTTTTTCTAACTCGCTTAACTTCGGAGTTAGATGGAGCCAAATAGAAATACTCCGCTTTGGGTTGTTCAAGTTTTTGGCTTATAATTCCGTTAATATCGGAAATATGGAAAAATGTTTCAAATAAAAGCTGTACGCCACTAAAAACGGAATAACTCTTATTTGAAACATTTTTTTCTAACTCGCTTAACTTTGGAGTTAGATGGAGCCAAATTCCTATTTGGCTTATAATTCCGTTAATATCGGAAATAGGGTAAAATGTTTCAAACCAAAGCTGTTTGCCATTAAGAATGGAATAACTCTTGTTTGAAACATTTTTTTCTAACTCGCTTAACTTATGAGTTAGATGGAGCCAAATAGAAATACTCTATGTTGGGTTGATCCAGTGTGTTTGTTAAAATTCCGTTAATATTGGAAATAGGTAAAAATGTTTCAAATAAAACTTGTACGCCATTAAGAATGGAATAACTCTTGTTTGAAACATTTTTTTCAAACTCGCTTAACTTATGAGTTAGATGGGGCCAAATAGAAATACTCTATTTTGGGTTGATCAAGTGTGTGTTATAATTCCGTTAATATCGGAAATAGGGAAAAATGTTTCAAATAAAAGTTGTACGCAATTAAGAATGGAATAACTCTTATTTGAAACATTTTTTTCTAACTCGCTTAACTTTGGAGTTAGATGGAGCCAAATTCCTATTTGGCTTACAATTCCGTTAATATCGCAAATAGGGTAAAATGTTTCAAACCAAAGTTGTTTGTTATTAAGAGTGGAATAACTCTGGTTTGAAACATCTTTTTCTAACTGGCTTAACTTTGGAGTTAGATGGTTTCAAATAGAAATACTCTATTTTGTGTTAATCCAGTTTGTGAGTTATAATTCCGTTAATATCGGAAATAGGGAAAAATGTTTCAAATAAAAGCTATACGCCATTAAGAATGGAATAACTCTTGTTTGAAACATTTTTTTCTAACTCGCTTAACTTTTGAGTTAGATGGATCTAAATAGAAATACTCTATTTTGTGTTAATCTAGTTTGTGAGTTTTAATTCCGCTAATATCGGAAATAGGGAAAAATGTTTCAAATAAAAGTTGTACGCCATTAAGAATGGAATAACACTTGTTTGAAACATTTTTTTTTAACTCGATTAACTTTGGAGTTAGATGAAGCCAAATTCCTATTTGGCTTATAATTCCGTTAATATCGGAAATAGGGTAAAATGTTTCAAACCAAAGCTGTTTGTCATTAAGAATGGAATAACTCTTATTTGAAACATTTTTTTCTAACTCGCTTAACTTTGGAGTTAGATGGAGCCAAATTCCTATTTGGCTTATAATTCCGTTAATATCGGAAAAAAGGGAAAATATTTCAAATAAAAGTTGTGCGCTATTAAGAATGGAATAACTCTTATTTGAAACATTTTTTTCTAACTCGCTTAACTTATGAGTTAGATGGTGCCAAATAGAAATACTCTATTTTGGGTTGATCAAGTGTGTGTTATAATTCCGTTAATATCGGAAATAGATAAAAATGATTCAAATAAAAGTTGTACGCAATTAGGAATGGAATAACTCTTATTTGAAACATTTTTTTCTAACTCGCTTAACTTTGGAGTTAGATGGAGCCAAATTCCTATTTGGCTTATAATTCCGTTAATATCGGAAATAGGGTAGAATGTTTCAAACCAAAGCTGTTTGCCATTAAGAATGGAATAACTCTTGTTTGACACATTTTTTTCTAACTCGCTTAACTTTGGAGTTAGATGGTGCCAAATAGAAATACTCTATTTTGGGTTGATCAAGTGTGTGTTATAATTCCGTTAATATCGGAAATAGATAAAAATGATTCAAATAAAAGTTGTACGCAATTAGGAATGGAATAACTCTTATTTGAAACATTTTTTTCTAACTCGCTTAACTTTGGAGTTAGATGGAGCCAAATTCCTATTTGGCTCATAATTCCGTTAATATCGGAAATAGGGTAGAATGTTTCAAACCAAAGCTGTTTGCCATTAAGAATGGAATAACTCTTGTTTGACACATTTTTTTCTAACTCGCTTAACTTTGGAGTTAGATGGTGCCAAATAGAAATACTCTATTTTGGGTTGATCAAGTGTGTGTTATAATTCCGTTAATATCGGAAATAGATAAAAATGATTCAAATAAAAGTTGTACGCAATTAGGAATGGAATGACTCTTATTTGAAACATTTTTTTTTAACTCGCTTAACTTTGGAGTTAGATGGAGCCAAATTCCTATTTGGCTTATAATTCCGTTAATATCGGAAATAGGGTAGAATGTTTCAAACCAAAGCTGTTTGCCATTAAGAATGGAATAACTCTTGTTTGAAACATTTTTTTCTAACTGGGTTAACTTTGGAGTTAGATGGAGCCAAATTACTATTTGGCTTATAATTCCGTTAAAATCGGAAATAGTGTAAAATCTTTCAAGCAAAAGTTGTTTGTCATTAAGAATGGAATAACTCCTGTTTGAAACAATTTTTTCTAACTCGCTTAACTTATGAGTTAGATGGAGCCAAATAGAAATACTCCGCTTTGGGTTGTTCAAGTTTTTGGCTTATAATTCCGTTAATATCGGAAATATGGAAAAATGTTTCAAATAAAAGCTGTACGCCACTAAGAATGGAATAACTCTTATTTGAAACATTTTTTCCTAACTCGCTTAACTTTGGAGTTAGATGGAGCCAAATTCCTATTTGGCTTATAATTCCGTTAATATCGGAAATAGGGTAAAATGTTTCAAACCAAAGCTGTTTGCCATTAAGAATGGAATAACTCTTGTTTGACACAATTTTTTCTAACTCGCTTAACTTATGAGTTAGATGGATCCAAATAGAAATACTCTATTTTGTGTTAATCCAGTGTGTGAGTTTTAATTCCGTTAATATCGGAAATATAGAAAAATGTTTCAAATAAAAGCTGTACGCCATTAAGAATGGAATAACTCTTATTTGAAACATTTTTTTCTAACTCGCTTAACTTTGGAGTTAGATGGAGCCAAATTCCTATTTGGCTTATAATTCCGTTAATATCGGAAATAGGGTAGAATGTTTCAAACCAAAGCTGTTTGCCATTAAGAATGGAATAACTCTTGTTTGACACATTTTTTTCTAACTCGCTTAACTTTGGAGTTAGATGGTGCCAAATAGAAATACTCTATTTTGGGTTGATCAAGTGTGTGTTATAATTCCGTTAATATCGGAAATAGATAAAAATGATTCAAATAAAAGTTGTACGCAATTAGGAATGGAATAACTCTTATTTGAAACATTTTTTTCTAACTCGCTTAACTTTGGAGTTAGATGGAGCCAAATTCCTATTTGGCTTATAATTCCGTTAATATCGGAAATAGGGTAAAATGTTTCAAACCAAAGCTGTTTGCCATTAAGAATGGAATAACTCTTGTTTGAAACATTTTTTTCTAACTCGCTTAACTTATGAGTTAGATGGAGCCAAATAGAAATACTCTATGTTGGGTTGATCCAGTGTGTTTGTTAAAATTCCGTTAATATTGGAAATAGGTAAAAATGTTTCAAATAAAACTTGTACGCCATTAAGAATGGAATAACTCTTGTTTGAAACATTTTTTTCAAACTCGCTTAACTTATGAGTTAGATGGGGCCAAATAGAAATACTCTATTTTGGGTTGATCAAGTGTGTGTTATAATTCCGTTAATATCGGAAATAGGGAAAAATGTTTCAAATAAAAGTTGTACGCAATTAAGAATGGAATAACTCTTATTTGAAACATTTTTTTCTAACTCGCTTAACTTTGGAGTTAGATGGAGCCAAATTCCTATTTGGCTTACAATTCCGTTAATATCGCAAATAGGGTAAAATGTTTCAAACCAAAGTTGTTTGTTATTAAGAGTGGAATAACTCTGGTTTGAAACATCTTTTTCTAACTGGCTTAACTTTGGAGTTAGATGGTTTCAAATAGAAATACTCTATTTTGTGTTAATCCAGTTTGTGAGTTATAATTCCGTTAATATCGGAAATAGGGAAAAATGTTTCAAATAAAAGCTATACGCCATTAAGAATGGAATAACTCTTGTTTGAAACATTTTTTTCTAACTCGCTTAACTTTTGAGTTAGATGGATCTAAATAGAAATACTCTATTTTGTGTTAATCTAGTTTGTGAGTTTTAATTCCGCTAATATCGGAAATAGGGAAAAATGTTTCAAATAAAAGTTGTACGCCATTAAGAATGGAATAACACTTGTTTGAAACATTTTTTTTTAACTCGATTAACTTTGGAGTTAGATGAAGCCAAATTCCTATTTGGCTTATAATTCCGTTAATATCGGAAATAGGGTAAAATGTTTCAAACCAAAGCTGTTTGTCATTAAGAATGGAATAACTCTTATTTGAAACATTTTTTTCTAACTCGCTTAACTTTGGAGTTAGATGGAGCCAAATTCCTATTTGGCTTATAATTCCGTTAATATCGGAAAAAAGGGAAAATATTTCAAATAAAAGTTGTGCGCTATTAAGAATGGAATAACTCTTATTTGAAACATTTTTTTCTAACTCGCTTAACTTATGAGTTAGATGGTGCCAAATAGAAATACTCTATTTTGGGTTGATCAAGTGTGTGTTATAATTCCGTTAATATCGGAAATAGATAAAAATGATTCAAATAAAAGTTGTACGCAATTAGGAATGGAATAACTCTTATTTGAAACATTTTTTTCTAACTCGCTTAACTTTGGAGTTAGATGGAGCCAAATTCCTATTTGGCTTATAATTCCGTTAATATCGGAAATAGGGTAGAATGTTTCAAACCAAAGCTGTTTGCCATTAAGAATGGAATAACTCTTGTTTGACACATTTTTTTCTAACTCGCTTAACTTTGGAGTTAGATGGTGCCAAATAGAAATACTCTATTTTGGGTTGATCAAGTGTGTGTTATAATTCCGTTAATATCGGAAATAGATAAAAATGATTCAAATAAAAGTTGTACGCAATTAGGAATGGAATAACTCTTATTTGAAACATTTTTTTCTAACTCGCTTAACTTTGGAGTTAGATGGAGCCAAATTCCTATTTGGCTTATAATTCCGTTAATATCGGAAATAGGGTAAAATGTTTCAAACCAAAGCTGTTTGCCATTAAGAATGGAATAACTCTTGTTTGAAACATTTTTTTCTAACTCGCTTAACTTATGAGTTAGATGGAGCCAAATAGAAATACTCTATGTTGGGTTGATCCAGTGTGTTTGTTAAAATTCCGTTAATATTGGAAATAGGTAAAAATGTTTCAAATAAAACTTGTACGCCATTAAGAATGGAATAACTCTTGTTTGAAACATTTTTTTCAAACTCGCTTAACTTATGAGTTAGATGGGGCCAAATAGAAATACTCTATTTTGGGTTGATCAAGTGTGTGTTATAATTCCGTTAATATCGGAAATAGGGAAAAATGTTTCAAATAAAAGTTGTACGCAATTAAGAATGGAATAACTCTTATTTGAAACATTTTTTTCTAACTCGCTTAACTTTGGAGTTAGATGGAGCCAAATTCCTATTTGGCTTACAATTCCGTTAATATCGCAAATAGGGTAAAATGTTTCAAACCAAAGTTGTTTGTTATTAAGAGTGGAATAACTCTGGTTTGAAACATCTTTTTCTAACTGGCTTAACTTTGGAGTTAGATGGTTTCAAATAGAAATACTCTATTTTGTGTTAATCCAGTTTGTGAGTTATAATTCCGTTAATATCGGAAATAGGGAAAAATGTTTCAAATAAAAGCTATACGCCATTAAGAATGGAATAACTCTTGTTTGAAACATTTTTTTCTAACTCGCTTAACTTTTGAGTTAGATGGATCTAAATAGAAATACTCTATTTTGTGTTAATCTAGTTTGTGAGTTTTAATTCCGCTAATATCGGAAATAGGGAAAAATGTTTCAAATAAAAGTTGTACGCCATTAAGAATGGAATAACACTTGTTTGAAACATTTTTTTTTAACTCGATTAACTTTGGAGTTAGATGAAGCCAAATTCCTATTTGGCTTATAATTCCGTTAATATCGGAAATAGGGTAAAATGTTTCAAACCAAAGCTGTTTGTCATTAAGAATGGAATAACTCTTATTTGAAACATTTTTTTCTAACTCGCTTAACTTTGGAGTTAGATGGAGCCAAATTCCTATTTGGCTTATAATTCCGTTAATATCGGAAAAAAGGGAAAATATTTCAAATAAAAGTTGTGCGCTATTAAGAATGGAATAACTCTTATTTGAAACATTTTTTTCTAACTCGCTTAACTTATGAGTTAGATGGTGCCAAATAGAAATACTCTATTTTGGGTTGATCAAGTGTGTGTTATAATTCCGTTAATATCGGAAATAGATAAAAATGATTCAAATAAAAGTTGTACGCAATTAGGAATGGAATAACTCTTATTTGAAACATTTTTTTCTAACTCGCTTAACTTTGGAGTTAGATGGAGCCAAATTCCTATTTGGCTTATAATTCCGTTAATATCGGAAATAGGGTAGAATGTTTCAAACCAAAGCTGTTTGCCATTAAGAATGGAATAACTCTTGTTTGACACATTTTTTTCTAACTCGCTTAACTTTGGAGTTAGATGGTGCCAAATAGAAATACTCTATTTTGGGTTGATCAAGTGTGTGTTATAATTCCGTTAATATCGGAAATAGATAAAAATGATTCAAATAAAAGTTGTACGCAATTAGGAATGGAATAACTCTTATTTGAAACATTTTTTTCTAACTCGCTTAACTTTGGAGTTAGATGGAGCCAAATTCCTATTTGGCTTATAATTCCGTTAATATCGGAAATAGGGTAGAATGTTTCAAACCAAAGCTGTTTGCCATTAAGAATGGAATAACTCTTGTTTGACACATTTTTTTCTAACTCGCTTAACTTTGGAGTTAGATGGTGCCAAATAGAAATACTCTATTTTGGGTTGATCAAGTGTGTGTTATAATTCCGTTAATATCGGAAATAGATAAAAATGATTCAAATAAAAGTTGTACGCAATTAGGAATGGAATAACTCTTATTTGAAACATTTTTTTCTAACTCGCTTAACTTTGGAGTTAGATGGAGCCAAATTCCTATTTGGCTTATAATTCCGTTAATATCGGAAATAGGGTAGAATGTTTCAAACCAAAGCTGTTTGCCATTAAGAATGGAATAACTCTTGTTTGAAACATTTTTTTCTAACTGGGTTAACTTTGGAGTTAGATGGAGCCAAATTACTATTTGGCTTATAATTCCGTTAAAATCGGAAATAGTGTAAAATCTTTCAAGCAAAAGTTGTTTGTCATTAAGAATGGAATAACTCCTGTTTGAAACAATTTTTTCTAACTCGCTTAACTTATGAGTTAGATGGAGCCAAATAGAAATACTCCGCTTTGGGTTGTTCAAGTTTTTGGCTTATAATTCCGTTAATATCGGAAATATGGAAAAATGTTTCAAATAAAAGCTGTACGCCACTAAGAATGGAATAACTCTTATTTGAAACATTTTTTCCTAACTCGCTTAACTTTGGAGTTAGATGGAGCCAAATTCCTATTTGGCTTATAATTCCGTTAATATCGGAAATAGGGTAAAATGTTTCAAACCAAAGCTGTTTGCCATTAAGAATGGAATAACTCTTGTTTGACACAATTTTTTCTAACTCGCTTAACTTATGAGTTAGATGGATCCAAATAGAAATACTCTATTTTGTGTTAATCCAGTGTGTGAGTTTTAATTCCGTTAATATCGGAAATATAGAAAAATGTTTCAAATAAAAGCTGTACGCCATTAAGAATGGAATAACTCTTATTTGAAACATTTTTTTCTAACTCGCTTAACTTTGGAGTTAGATGGAGCCAAATTCCTATTTGGCTTATAATTCCGTTAATATCGGAAATAGGGTAGAATGTTTCAAACCAAAGCTGTTTGCCATTAAGAATGGAATAACTCTTGTTTGACACATTTTTTTCTAACTCGCTTAACTTTGGAGTTAGATGGTGCCAAATAGAAATACTCTATTTTGGGTTGATCAAGTGTGTGTTATAATTCCGTTAATATCGGAAATAGATAAAAATGATTCAAATAAAAGTTGTACGCAATTAGGAATGGAATAACTCTTATTTGAAACATTTTTTTCTAACTCGCTTAACTTTGGAGTTAGATGGAGCCAAATTCCTATTTGGCTTATAATTCCGTTAATATCGGAAATAGGGTAAAATGTTTCAAACCAAAGCTGTTTGCCATTAAGAATGGAATAACTCTTGTTTGAAACATTTTTTTCTAACTCGCTTAACTTATGAGTTAGATGGAGCCAAATAGAAATACTCTATGTTGGGTTGATCCAGTGTGTTTGTTAAAATTCCGTTAATATTGGAAATAGGTAAAAATGTTTCAAATAAAACTTGTACGCCATTAAGAATGGAATAACTCTTGTTTGAAACATTTTTTTCAAACTCGCTTAACTTATGAGTTAGATGGGGCCAAATAGAAATACTCTATTTTGGGTTGATCAAGTGTGTGTTATAATTCCGTTAATATCGGAAATAGGGAAAAATGTTTCAAATAAAAGTTGTACGCAATTAAGAATGGAATAACTCTTATTTGAAACATTTTTTTCTAACTCGCTTAACTTTGGAGTTAGATGGAGCCAAATTCCTATTTGGCTTACAATTCCGTTAATATCGCAAATAGGGTAAAATGTTTCAAACCAAAGTTGTTTGTTATTAAGAGTGGAATAACTCTGGTTTGAAACATCTTTTTCTAACTGGCTTAACTTTGGAGTTAGATGGTTTCAAATAGAAATACTCTATTTTGTGTTAATCCAGTTTGTGAGTTATAATTCCGTTAATATCGGAAATAGGGAAAAATGTTTCAAATAAAAGCTATACGCCATTAAGAATGGAATAACTCTTGTTTGAAACATTTTTTTCTAACTCGCTTAACTTTTGAGTTAGATGGATCTAAATAGAAATACTCTATTTTGTGTTAATCTAGTTTGTGAGTTTTAATTCCGCTAATATCGGAAATAGGGAAAAATGTTTCAAATAAAAGTTGTACGCCATTAAGAATGGAATAACACTTGTTTGAAACATTTTTTTTTAACTCGATTAACTTTGGAGTTAGATGAAGCCAAATTCCTATTTGGCTTATAATTCCGTTAATATCGGAAATAGGGTAAAATGTTTCAAACCAAAGCTGTTTGTCATTAAGAATGGAATAACTCTTATTTGAAACATTTTTTTCTAACTCGCTTAACTTTGGAGTTAGATGGAGCCAAATTCCTATTTGGCTTATAATTCCGTTAATATCGGAAAAAAGGGAAAATATTTCAAATAAAAGTTGTGCGCTATTAAGAATGGAATAACTCTTATTTGAAACATTTTTTTCTAACTCGCTTAACTTATGAGTTAGATGGTGCCAAATAGAAATACTCTATTTTGGGTTGATCAAGTGTGTGTTATAATTCCGTTAATATCGGAAATAGATAAAAATGATTCAAATAAAAGTTGTACGCAATTAGGAATGGAATAACTCTTATTTGAAACATTTTTTTCTAACTCGCTTAACTTTGGAGTTAGATGGAGCCAAATTCCTATTTGGCTTATAATTCCGTTAATATCGGAAATAGGGTAGAATGTTTCAAACCAAAGCTGTTTGCCATTAAGAATGGAATAACTCTTGTTTGACACATTTTTTTCTAACTCGCTTAACTTTGGAGTTAGATGGTGCCAAATAGAAATACTCTATTTTGGGTTGATCAAGTGTGTGTTATAATTCCGTTAATATCGGAAATAGATAAAAATGATTCAAATAAAAGTTGTACGCAATTAGGAATGGAATAACTCTTATTTGAAACATTTTTTTCTAACTCGCTTAACTTTGGAGTTAGATGGAGCCAAATTCCTATTTGGCTTATAATTCCGTTAATATCGGAAATAGGGTAGAATGTTTCAAACCAAAGCTGTTTGCCATTAAGAATGGAATAACTCTTGTTTGACACATTTTTTTCTAACTCGCTTAACTTTGGAGTTAGATGGTGCCAAATAGAAATACTCTATTTTGGGTTGATCAAGTGTGTGTTATAATTCCGTTAATATCGGAAATAGATAAAAATGATTCAAATAAAAGTTGTACGCAATTAGGAATGGAATAACTCTTATTTGAAACATTTTTTTCTAACTCGCTTAACTTTGGAGTTAGATGGAGCCAAATTCCTATTTGGCTTATAATTCCGTTAATATCGGAAATAGGGTAGAATGTTTCAAACCAAAGCTGTTTGCCATTAAGAATGGAATAACTCTTGTTTGAAACATTTTTTTCTAACTGGGTTAACTTTGGAGTTAGATGGAGCCAAATTACTATTTGGCTTATAATTCCGTTAAAATCGGAAATAGTGTAAAATCTTTCAAGCAAAAGTTGTTTGTCATTAAGAATGGAATAACTCCTGTTTGAAACAATTTTTTCTAACTCGCTTAACTTATGAGTTAGATGGAGCCAAATAGAAATACTCCGCTTTGGGTTGTTCAAGTTTTTGGCTTATAATTCCGTTAATATCGGAAATATGGAAAAATGTTTCAAATAAAAGCTGTACGCCACTAAGAATGGAATAACTCTTATTTGAAACATTTTTTCCTAACTCGCTTAACTTTGGAGTTAGATGGAGCCAAATTCCCATTTGGCTTATAATTCCGTTAATATCGGAAATAGGGTAAAATGTTTCAAACCAAAGCTGTTTGCCATTAAGAATGGAATAACTCTTGTTTGACACAATTTTTTCTAACTCGCTTAACTTATGAGTTAGATGGATCCAAATAGAAATACTCTATTTTGTGTTAATCCAGTGTGTGAGTTTTAATTCCGTTAATATCGGAAATATAGAAAAATGTTTCAAATAAAAGCTGTACGCCATTAAGAATGGAATAACTCTTATTTGAAACATTTTTTTCTAACTCGCTTAACTTTGGAGTTATATGAAGCCAAATTCCTATTTGGTTTATAATTCCGTTAATATCGGAAATAGGGTAAAATGTTTCAAACCAAAGCTGTTTGTCATTAAGAATGGAATAACTCTTGTTTGACACAATTTTTTCCAACTCGCTTAACTTATGAGTTAGATGGGGCCAAATAGAAATACTCTATTTTGTGTTAATCCAGTTTGTGAGTTTTAATTCCGTTAATATCGGAGATAGGGAAAAATATTTCAAATAAAAGCTGTATGCCATTAAGAATGGAATAACTCTTATTTGAAACATTTTTTTCTAACTCGCTTAACTTATGAGTTAGATGGTGCCAAATAGAAATACTCTATTTTGGGTTGATCAAGTGTGTGTTATAATTCCGTTAATATCGGAAATAGATAAAAATGATTCAAATAAAAGTTGTACGCAATTAGGAATGGAATAACTCTTATTTGAAACATTTTTTTCTAACTCGCTTAACTTTGGAGTTAGATGGAGCCAAATTCCTATTTGGCTTATAATTCCGTTAATATCGGAAATAGGGTAGAATGTTTCAAACCAAAGCTGTTTGCCATTAAGAATGGAATAACTCTTGTTTGACACATTTTTTTCTAACTCGCTTAACTTTGGAGTTAGATGGTGCCAAATAGAAATACTCTATTTTGGGTTGATCAAGTGTGTGTTATAATTCCGTTAATATCGGAAATAGATAAAAATGATTCAAATAAAAGTTGTACGCAATTAGGAATGGAATAACTCTTATTTGAAACATTTTTTTCTAACTCGCTTAACTTTGGAGTTAGATGGAGCCAAATTCCTATTTGGCTTATAATTCCGTTAATATCGGAAATAGGGTAAAATGTTTCAAACCAAAGCTGTTTGCCATTAAGAATGGAATAACTCTTGTTTGAAACATTTTTTTCTAACTCGCTTAACTTATGAGTTAGATGGAGCCAAATAGAAATACTTTATGTTGGGTTGATCCAGTGTGTTTGTTAAAATTCCGTTAATATTGGAAATAGGTAAAAATGTTTCAAATAAAACTTGTACGCCATTAAGAATGGAGTAACTCTTGTTTGAAACATTTTTTTCAAACTCGCTTAACTTATGAGTTAGATGGGGCCAAATAGAAATACTCTATTTTGGGTTGATCAAGTGTGTGTTATAATTCCGTTAATATCGGAAATAGGGAAAAATGTTTCAAATAAAAGTTGTACGCAATTAAGAATGGAATAACTCTTATTTGAAACATTTTTTTCTAACTCGCTTAACTTTGGAGTTAGATAGAGCCAAATTCCTATTTGGCTTACAATTCCGTTAATATCGCAAATAGGGTAAAATGTTTCAAACCAAAGTTGTTTGTTATTAAGAGTGGAATAACTCTGGTTTGAAACATCTTTTTCTAACTGGCTTAACTTTGGAGTTAGATGGTTTCAAATAGAAATACTCTATTTTGTGTTAATCCAGTTTGTGAGTTATAATTCCGTTAATATCGGAAATAGGGAAAAATGTTTCAAATAAAAGCTATACGCCATTAAGAATGGAATAACTCTTGTTTGAAACATTTTTTTCTAACTCGCTTAACTTTTGAGTTAGATGGATCTAAATAGAAATACTCTATTTTGTGTTAATCTAGTTTGTGAGTTTTAATTCCGCTAATATCGGAAATAGGGAAAAATGTTTCAAATAAAAGTTGTACGCCATTAAGAATGGAATAACACTTGTTTGAAACATTTTTTTTTAACTCGATTAACTTTGGAGTTAGATGAAGCCAAATTCCTATTTGGCTTATAATTCCGTTAATATCGGAAATAGGGTAAAATGTTTCAAACCAAAGCTGTTTGTCATTAAGAATGGAATAACTCTTATTTGAAACATTTTTTTCTAACTCGCTTAACTTTGGAGTTAGATGGAGCCAAATTCCTATTTGGCTTATAATTCCGTTAATATCGGAAAAAAGGGAAAATATTTCAAATAAAAGTTGTGCGCTATTAAGAATGGAATAACTCTTATTTGAAACATTTTTTTCTAACTCGCTTAACTTATGAGTTAGATGGTGCCAAATAGAAATACTCTATTTTGGGTTGATCAAGTGTGTGTTATAATTCCGTTAATATCGGAAATAGATAAAAATGATTCAAATAAAAGTTGTACGCAATTAGGAATGGAATAACTCTTATTTGAAACATTTCTTTCTAACTCGCTTAACTTTGGAGTTAGATGGAGCCAAACTCCTATTTGGCTTATAATTCCGTTAATATCGGAAATAGGGTAGAATGTTTCAAACCAAAGCTGTTTGCCATTAAGAATGGAATAACTCTTGTTTGACACATTTTTTTCTAACTCGCTTAACTTTGGAGTTAGATGGTGCCAAATAGAAATACTCTATTTTGGGTTGATCAAGTGTGTGTTATAATTCCGTTAATATCGGAAATAGATAAAAATGATTCAAATAAAAGTTGTACGCAATTAGGAATGGAATGACTCTTATTTGAAACATTTTTTTCTAACTCGCTTAACTTTGGAGTTAGATGGAGCCAAATTCCTATTTGGCTTATAATTCCGTTAATATCGGAAATAGGGTAGAATGTTTCAAACCAAAGCTGTTTGCCATTAAGAATGGAATAACTCTTGTTTGACACATTTTTTTCTAACTCGCTTAACTTTATAGTTAGATGGTGCCAAATAGAAATACTCTATTTTGGGTTGATCAAGTGTGTGTTATAATTCCGTTAATATCGGAAATAGATAAAAATGATTCAAATAAAAGTTGTACGCAATTAGGAATGGAATAACTCTTATTTGAAACATTTTTTTCTAACTCGCTTAACTTTGGAGTTAGATGGAGCCAAATTCCTATTTGGCTTATAATTCCGTTAATATCGGAAATAGGGTAGAATGTTTCAAACCAAAGCTGTTTGCCATTAAGAATGGAATAACTCTTGTTTGAAACATTTTTTTCTAACTGGGTTAACTTTGGAGTTAGATGGAGCCAAATTACTATTTGGCTTATAATTCCGTTAAAATCGGAAATAGTGTAAAATCTTTCAAGCAAAAGTTGTTTGTCATTAAGAATGGAATAACTCCTGTTTGAAACAATTTTTTCTAACTCGCTTAACTTATGAGTTAGATGGAGCCAAATAGAAATACTCCGCTTTGGGTTGTTCAAGTTTTTGGCTTATAATTCCGTTAATATCGGAAATATGGAAAAATGTTTCAAATAAAAGCTGTACGCCACTAAGAATGGAATAACTCTTATTTGAAACATTTTTTCCTAACTCGCTTAACTTTGGAGTTAGATGGAGCCAAATTCCTATTTGGCTTATAATTCCGTTAATATCGGAAATAGGGTAAAATGTTTCAAACCAAAGCTGTTTGCCATTAAGAATGGAATAACTCTTGTTTGACACAATTTTTTCTAACTCGCTTAACTTATGAGTTAGATGGATCCAAATAGAAATACTCTATTTTGTGTTAATCCAGTGTGTGAGTTTTAATTCCGTTAATATCGGAAATATAGAAAAATGTTTCAAATAAAAGCTGTACGCCATTAAGAATGGAATAACTCTTATTTGAAACATTTTTTCTAACTCGCTTAACTTTGGAGTTATATGAAGCCAAATTCCTATTTGGTTTATAATTCCGTTAATATCGGAAATAGGGTAAAATGTTTCAAACCAAAGCTGTTTGTCATTAAGAATGGAATAACTCTTGTTTGACACAATTTTTTCCAACTCGCTTAACTTATGAGTTAGATGGGGCCAAATAGAAATACTCTATTTTGTGTTAATCCAGTTTGTGAGTTTTAATTCCGTTAATATCGGAAATAGGGAAAAATATTTCAAATAAAAGTTGTATGCCATTAAGAATGGAATAACTCTTATTTGAAACATTTTTTCCTAACTCGCTTAACTTTGGAGTTAGATGGAGCAAATTACTATTTGGCTTACAATTCCGTTAATATCGCAAATAGGGTAAAATGTTTCAAACCAAAGTTGTTTGTTATTAAGAGTGGAATAACTCTGGTTTGAAACATTTTTTACTAACTGGCTTAACTTTGGAGTTAGATGGTTTCAAATAGAAATACTCTATTTTGTGTTAATCCAGTGTGTGAGTTATAATTCCGTTAATATCGGAAATAGGGAAGAATGTTTCAAATAAAAGCTGTACGCCATTAAGAATGGAATAACTCTTGTTTGAAACATTTTTTTCTAACTCGCTTAACTTATGAGTTAGATGGAGCCAAATAGAAATACTCTATTTTGTGTTAATCCAGTTTGTGAGTTATAATTCCGTTAATATCGGAAATAGGGAAAAATGTTTCAAATAAAAGCTGTACGCCATTAAGAATGGAATAACTCTTATTTGAAACATTCTTTTCTAACTCGCTTAACTTTGGAGTTAGATGGAGCCAAATTCCTATTTGGCTTATAATTCCGTTAATATCGGAAATACGGTAAAATGTTTCAAACCAAAGCTGTTTGCCATTAAGAATGGAATAACTCTTGTTTGAAACATTTTTTTCTAACTGGGTTAACTTTGGAGTTAGATGGAGCCAAATTACTATTTGGCTTATAATTCCGTTAAAATCGGAAATAGTGTAAAATCTTTCAAGCAAAAGTTGTTTGTCATTAAGAATGGAATAACTCCTGTTTGAAACAATTTTTTCTAACTCGCTTAACTTTGGAGTTAGATGGTTTCAAATAGAAATACTCTATTTTGTGTTAATCCAGTGTGTGAGTTATAATTCCGTTAATATCGGAAATATGGAAAAATGTTTCAAATAAAAGCTGTACGCCATTAAGAGTGGAATAACTCTTATTTGAAACATTTTTTCCTAACTCGCTTAACTTTGTAGTTAGATGGAGCCAAATTACTATTTGGCTTACAATTCCGTTAATATCGCAAATAGGGTAAAATGTTTCAAACCAAAGTTGTTTGTTATTAAGAGTGGAATAACTCTGGTTTGAAACATTTTTTTCTAACTCGCTTAACTTTGGAGTTAGATGGTTTCAAATAGAAATACTCTATTTTGTGTTAATCCAGTGTGTGAGTTATAATTCCGTTAATATCGGAAATAGGGAAAAATGTTTCAAATAAAAGCTGTACGCCATTAAGAATGGAATAACTCTTGTTTGAAACATTTTTTTCTAACTCGCTTAACTTATGAGTTAGATGGGGCCAAATAGAAATACTCTATTTTGGGTTGATCAAGTGTGTGTTATAATTCCGTTAATATCGGAAATAGGGAAAAATGTTTCAAATAAAAGTTGTACGCAATTAAGAATGGAATAACTCTTATTTGAAACATTTTTTTCTAACTCGCTTAACTTTGGAGTTAGATGGAGCCAAATTCCTATTTGGCTTATAATTCCGTTAATATCGGAAATAGGGTAAAATGTTTCAAACCAAAGCTGTTTGCCATTAAGAATGGAATAACTCTTGTTTGACACAATTTTTTCTAACTCGCTTAACTTATGAGTTAGATGGATCCAAATAGAAATACTCTATTTTGTGTTAATCCAGTGTGTGAGTTTTAATTCCGTTAATATCGGAAATATAGAAAAATGTTTCAAATAAAAGCTGTACGCCATTAAGAATGGAATAACTCTTATTTGAAACATTTTTTTCTAACTCGCTTAACTTTGGAGTTATATGAAGCCAAATTCCTATTTGGTTTATAATTCCGTTAATATCGGAAATAGGGTAAAATGTTTCAAACCAAAGCTGTCTGTCATTAAAAATGGAATAACTCATGTTTGACACAATTTTTTCCAACTCGCTTAACTTATGAGTTAGATGGGGCCAAATAGAAATACTCTATTTTGTGTTAATCAAGTTTGTGAGTTTTAATTCCGTTAATATCGGAAATAGGGAAAAATATTTCAAATAAAAGTTGTACGCCATTAAGAATGGAATAACTCTTATTTGAAACATTTTTTCCTAACTCGCTTAACTTTGGAGTTAGATGGAGCCAAATTACTATTTGGCTTACAATTCCGTTAATATCGCAAATAGGGTAAAATGTTTCAAACCAAAGTTGTTTGTTATTAAGAGTGGAATAACTCTGGTTTGAAACATTTTTTTCTAACTGGCTTAACTTTGGAGTTAGATGGTTTCAAATAGAAATACTCTATTTTGTGTTAATCCAGTGTGTGAGTTATAATTCCGTTAATATCGGAAATAGGGAAGAATGTTTCAAATAAAAGCTGTACGCCATTAAGAATGGAATAACTCTTGTTTGAAACATTTTTTTCTAACTCGCTTAACTTATGAGTTAGATGGAGCCAAATAGAAATACTCTATTTTGTGTTAATCCAGTGTGTGAGTTATAATTCCGTTAATATCGGAAATAGGGAAAAATGTTTCAAATAAAAGCTGTACGCCATTAAGAATGGAATAACTCTTATTTGAAACATTTTTTTCTAACTCGCTTAACTTTGGAGTTAGATGGAGCCAAATTCCTATTTGGCTTATAATTCCGTTAATATCGGAAATACGGTAAAATGTTTCAAACCAAAGCTGTTTGCCATTAAGAATGGAATAACTCTTATTTGAAACATTTTTTTCTAACTCGCTTAACTTTGGAGTTAGATGGAGCCAAATTCCTATTTGGCTTATAATTCCGTTAATATCAGAAATAGGGTAAAATGTTTCAAACCAAAGCTGTTTGTCATTAAGAATAGAATAACTCTTGTTTGAAACATTTTTTTCTAACTCGCTTAACTTTGGAGTTAGATGGAGCCAAATAGAAATACTCCGCTTTGGGTTGTTCAAGTTTTTGGCTTATAATTCCGTTAATATCGGAAATATGGAAAAACGTTTCAAATAAAAGCTGTACGCCATTAAGAGTGGAATAACTCTTATTTGAAACATTTTTTCCTAACTCGCTTAACTTTGTAGTTAGATGGAGCCAAATTACTATTTGGCTTACAATTCCGTTAATATCGCAAATAGGGTAAAATGTTTCAAACCAAAGTTGTTTGTTATTAAGAGTGGAATAACTCTGGTTTGAAACATTTTTTTCTAACTCGCTTAACTTTGGAGTTAGATGGTTTCAAATAGAAATACTCTATTTTGTGTTAATCCAGTGTGTGAGTTATAATTCCGTTAATATCGGAAATAGGGAAAAATGTTTCAAATAAAAGCTGTACGCCATTAAGAATGGAATAACTCTTATTTGAAACATTTTTTTCTAACTCGCTTAACTTTGTAGTTAGATTTAGCCAAATTCCTATTTGGCTTATAATTCCGTTAATATTGGGAATAGTGTAAAATGATTCAAACAAAAGTTGTTTGTCATTAAGAATGGAATAACTCTTATTTGAAACATTTTTTTCTAACTCGCTTAACTTTGGCGTTAGATGGAGCCAAATTTCTATTTGGCTTATAATTCCGTTAATATCGGAAATAGGGTAAAATATTTCAAACCAGAGCTGTTTGTCATTAAGAATAGAATAACTCTTGTTTGAAACATTTTTTTCTAACTCGCTTAACTTTGGAGTTAGATGGAGCCAAATAGAAATACTCCGCTTTGGGTTGTTCAAGTTTTTGGCTTATAATTCCGTTAATATCGGAAATATGGAAAAATGTTTCAAATAAAAGCTGTACGCCATTAAGAATGGAATAACTCTTATTTGAAACATTTTTTTCTAACTCGCTTAACTTTGTAGTTAGATTTAGCCAAATTCCTATCTGGCTTATAATTCCGTTAATATTGGGAATAGTGTAAAATGTTTCAAACAAAAGTTGTTTGTCATTAAGAATGGAATAACTCTTGTTTGAAACATTTTTTTCTAACTCGCTTAACTTTGGGGTTAGATGGAGCCAAGTAGGAATACTCTATTTTGTGTTAATCCAGTTTGTGAGTCATAATTCCGTTAATATCGGAAATAGGGAAAAATATTCCAAATAGAAGTTGTACGCCATTAACAATGGAATAACTCTTATTTGAAACATTTTTTTCTAACTCGCTTAACTTTGGAGTTAGATGGAGCCAAATTACTATTTGGCTTACAATTCCGTTAATATCGCAAATATGGTAAAATGTTTCAAACCAAAGTTGTTTGTTATTAAGAGTGGAATAACTCTTGTTTGAAACAATTTTTTCTAACTCGCTTAACTTATGAGTTAGATGGAGCCAAATAGAAATACTCTATTTTGTGTTAATCCAGTGTGTGAGTTATAATTCCGTTAATATCGGAAATATGGAAAAATGTTTCAAATAAAAGCTGTACGCCATTAAGAATGGAATAACTCTTATTTGAAACATTTTTTTCTAACTCGCTTAACTTTGGAGTTAGATGGAGCCAAATTCCTATTTGGTTTATAATTCCGTTAATATCGGAAATAGGGTAAAATGTTTCAAACCAAAGCTGTTTGTCATTAAGAATGGAATAACTCTTGTTTGACACAATTTTTTCCAACTCGCTTAACTTATGAGTTAGATGGAGCCAAATAGAAGTACTCTATTTTGTGTTAATCCAGTTTGTGAGTTTTAATTCTGTTAATATCGGAAATAGGGAAAAATATTTCAAATAAAAGTTGTACGCCATTAAGTATGGAATAACTCTTGTTTGAAACATTTTTTCCTAACTCGCTTAACTTTGGAGTTAGATGGAGCCAAATTACTATTTGGCTTACAATTCCGTTGATATCACAAATAGGGTAAAATGTTTCAAACCAAAGTTGTTTGTTATTAAGAGTGGAATAACTCTGGTTTGAAACATTTTTTTCTAACTGGCTTAACTTTGGAGTTAGATGGTTTCAAATAGAAATACACTATTTTGTGTTAATCCAGTGTGTGAGTTATAATTCCGTTAATATCGGAAATAGGGAAAAATGTTTCAAATAAAAGCTGTACGCCATTAAGAATGGAATAACTCTTGTTTGAAACATTTTTTTCTAACTCGCTTAACTTATGAGTTAGATGGGACCAAATGGAAATACTCTATTTTGGGTTGATCAAGTGTGTGTTATAATTCCGTTAATATCGGAAATAGGGAAAAATGTTTCAAATAAAAGTTGTACGCAATTAAGAATGGAATAACTCTTATTTGAAACATTTTTTTCTAACTCGCTTAACTTTGGAGTTAGATGGAGCCAAATTCCTATTTGGCTTATAATTCCGTTAATATCGGAAATAGGGTAAAATGTTTCAAACCAAAGCTGTTTGCCATTAAGAATGGAATAACTCTTGTTTGACACAATTTTTTCTAACTCGCTTAACTTATGAGTTAGATGGAGCCAAATAGAAGTACTCTATTTTGTGTTAATCCAGTTTGTGAGTTATAATTCCGTTAATATCGGAAGTAGGGAAAAATATTTCAAATAAAAGTTGTGCGCCATTAAGAATGGAATAACTCTTATTTGAAACATTTTTTTCTAACTCGCTTAACTTTGGAGTTAGATGGAGCCAAAATACTATTTGGCTTACAATTCCGTTAATATCGCAAATAGGGTAAAATGTTTCAAACCAAAGTTGTTTGTCATTAAGAGTGGAATAACTCTTGTTTGAAACATTTTTTTCTAACTCGCTTAACTTTAGGGTTAGATGGAGCCAAATAGAAATACTCTATTTTGTGTTAATCCAGTGTGTGAGTTATAATTCCGTTAATATCGGAAATAGGGAAAAATGTTTCAAATAAAAGCTGTACGCCATTAAGAATGGAATAACTCTTGTTTGAAACATTTTTTTCTAACTCGCTTAACTTTAGGGTTAGGTGGAGCCAAATAGAAATACTCTATTTTGCGTTAATCCAGTGTGTGAGTTATAATTCCGTTAATATCGGAAATAGGGAAAAGTGTTTCAAATAAAAGCTGTACGCCATTAAGAATGGAATAACTCTTGTTTGAAACATTTTTTTCTAACTCGCTTAACTTACGAGTTAGATGGAGCCAAATAGAAATACTCTATTTTGTGTTAATCCAGTGTGTGAGTTATAATTCCGTTAATATCGGAAACATGGAAAAATGTTTCAAATAAAAGCTGTACGTCATTAAGAATGGAATAACTCTTGTTTGAAACATTTTTTTCTAACTCGCTTAACTTATGAGCTAGATGGGGGCAAATAGAAATACTCTATTTTGGGTTGATCAAGTGTGTGAGTTATAATTCCGTTAATATCGGAAATAGGGAAAAATGTTTCAAATAAAAGTTGTACGCCATTAAGAATGGAATAACTCTTATTTGAAACATTTTTTTCTAGCTCGCTTAACTTTGGAGTTAGATGGAGCCAAAATACTATTTGGCTTACAATTCCGTTAATATCGCAAATAGGGTAAAATGTTTCAAACCAAAGTTGTTTGTCATTAAGAGTGGAATAACTCTTGTTTGAAACATTTTTTTCTAACTCGCTTAACTTTAGGGTTAGATGGAGCCAAATAGAAATACTCTATTTTGCGTTAATCCAGTGTGTGAGTTATAATTCCGTTAATATCGGAAATAGGGAAAAATGTTTCAAATAAAAGCTGTACGCCATTAAGAATGGAATAACTCTTGTTTGAAACATTTTTTTCTAACTCGCTTAACTTATGAGTTAGATGGAGCCAAATAGAAATACTCTATTTTGTGTTAATCCAGTGTGTGAGTTATAATTCCGTTAATATCGGAAATATGGAAAAATGTTTCAAATAAAAGCTGTACGTCATTAAGAATGGAATAACTCTTGTTTGAAACATTTTTTTCTAACTCGCTTAACTTATGAGCTAGATGGGGGCAAATAGAAATACTCTATTTTGGGTTGATCAAGTGTGTGAGTTATAATTCCGTTAATACCGGAAATAGGGAAAAATGTTTCAAATAAAAGTTGTACGCCATTAACAATGGAATAACTCTTATTTGAAACATTTTTTTCTAACTCGCTTAACTTTGTAGTTAGATTTAGCCAAATTCCTATTTGGCTTATAATTCCGTTAATATTGGGAATAGTGTAAAATGATTCAAACAAAAGTTGTTTGTCATTAAGAATGGAATAACTCTTATTTGAAACATTTTTTTCTAACTCGCTTAACTTTGGAGTTAGATGGAGCCAAATTCCTATTTGGCTTATAATTCCGTTAATATCGGAAATAGGGTAAAATATTTCAAACCAAAGCTATTTGTCATTAAGAATAGAATAATAACTCTTGTTTGAAACATTTTTTTCTAACTCGCTTAACTTTGAAGTTAGATGGAGCCAAATAGAAATACTCCGCTTTGGGTTGTTCAAGTTTTTGGCTTATAATTCCGTTAATATCGGAAATATGGAAAAATGTTTCAAATAAAAGCTGTACGTCATTAAGAATGGAATAACTCTTATTTGAAACATTTTTTTCTAACTCGCTTAACTTTGTAGTTAGATTTAGCCAAATACCTATTTGGCTTATAATTCCGTTAATATCGCAAATAGGGTAAAATGTTTCAAACCAAAGTTGTTTGTCATCAAGAGTGGAATAACTCTTGTTTGAAACATTTTTTTCTAACTCGCTTAACTTTGGGGTTAGATTTAGTCAAATTCCTATTTGGCTTATAATTCCGTTAATATCGCAAATAGGGTAAAATGTTTCAAACCAAAGTTGTTTGTCATCAAGAATGGAATAACTCTTATTTGAAACATTTTTTTCTAACTCGCTTAACTTTGTAGTTAGATTTAGCCAAATTCCTATTTGGCTTATAATTCCGTTAATATTGGGAATAGTGTAAAATGATTCAAACAAAAGTTTTGTCATTAAGAATGGAATAACTCTTATTTGAAACATTTTTTTTCTAACTCGCTTAACTTTGGCGTTAGATGGAGCCAAATTCCTATTTGGCTTATAATTCCGTTAATATCGGAAATAGGGTAAAATATTTCAAACCAAAGCTGTTTGTCATTAAGAATAGAATAACTCTTGTTTGAAACATTTTTTTCTAACTCGCTTAACTTTGGAGTTAGATGGAGCCAAATTCCTATTTGGCTTATAATTCCGTTAATATCGGAAATAGGGTAAAATGTTTCAAACCAAAGCTGTTTGCCATTAAGAATGGAATAACTCTTGTTTGACACAATTTTTTCTAACTCGCTTAACTTATGAGTTAGATGGAGCCAAATAGAAATACTCTATTTTGTGTTAATCCAGTTTGTGAGTTATAATTCCGCTAATGTCGGAGATAGGGAAAAATATTTCAAATAAAAGTTGTACGCCATTAAGAGTGGAATAACTCTTATTTGAAACATTTTTTTCTAACTCGCTTAACTTTGGAGTTAGATGGAGCCAAAACACTATTTGGCTTACAATTCCGTTAATATCGCAAATAGGGTAAAATGTTTCAAACCAAAGTTGTTTGTCATTAAGAGTGGAATAACTCTTGTTTGAAACATTTTTTTCTAACTCGCTTAACTTTAGGGTTAGATGGAGCCAAATAGAAATACTCTATTTTGTGTTAATCCAGTGTGTGAGTTATAATTCCGTTAATATCGGAAATAGGGAAAAATGTTTCAAATAAAAGCTGTACGCCATTAAGAATGGAATAACTCTTGTTTGAAACATTTTTTTCTAACTCGCTTAACTTATGAGTTAGATGGGACCAAATGGAAATACTCTATTTTGGGTTGATCAAGTGTGTGTTATAATTCCGTTAATATCGGAAATAGGGAAAAATGTTTCAAATAAAAGTTGTACGCAATTAAGAATGGAATAACTCTTATTTGAAACATTTTTTTCTAACTCGCTTAACTTTGGAGTTAGATGGAGCCAAATTCCTATTTGGCTTATAATTCCGTTAATATCGGAAATAGGGTAAAATGTTTCAAACCAAAGCTGTTTGCCATTAAGAATGGAATAACTCTTGTTTGACACAATTTTTTCTAACTCGCTTAACTTATGAGTTAGATGGAGCCAAATAGAAGTACTCTATTTTGTGTTAATCCAGTTTGTGAGTTATAATTCCGTTAATATCGGAAGTAGGGAAAAATATTTCAAATAAAAGTTGTGCGCCATTAAGAATGGAATAACTCTTATTTGAAACATTTTTTTCTAACTCGCTTAACTTTGGAGTTAGATGGAGCCAAAATACTATTTGGCTTACAATTCCGTTAATATCGCAAATAGGGTAAAATGTTTCAAACCAAAGTTGTTTGTCATTAAGAGTGGAATAACTCTTGTTTGAAACATTTTTTTCTAACTCGCTTAACTTTAGGGTTAGATGGAGCCAAATAGAAATACTCTATTTTGTGTTAATCCAGTGTGTGAGTTATAATTCCGTTAATATCGGAAATAGGGAAAAATGTTTCAAATAAAAGTTGTACGCCATTAAGAATGGAATAACTCTTATTTGAAACATTTTTTTCTAACTCGCTTAACTTTGTAGTTAAATTTAGCCAAATTCCTATTTGGCTTATAATTCCGTTAATATTGGGAATAGTGTAAAATGTTTCAAGCAAAAGTTGTTGGTCATTAAGAATGGAATAACTCTTGTTTGAAACATTTTTTTCTAACTCGCTTAACTTTGGAGTTAGATTGAGCCAAATAGAAATACTCCGCTTTGGGTTTTTCAAGTTTTTGGCTTATAATTCCGTTAATATCGGAAATATGGAAAAATGTTTCAAATAAAAGCTGTATGTCATTAAGAGTGGAATAACTCTTATTTGAAACATTTTTTTCTAACTCGCTTAACTTTGGAGTTAGATGGAGCCAAATTCCTATTTGGCTTATAATTCCGTTAATATCGGAAATAGGGTAAAATATTTCAAACCAAAGCTGTTTGTCATTAAGAATAGAATAATAACTCTTGTTTGAAACATTTTTTTCTAACTCGCTTAACTTTGAAGTTAGATGGAGCCAAATAGAAATACTCCGCTTTGGGTTGTTCAAGTTTTTGGCTTATAATTCCGTTAATATCGGAAATATGGAAAAATGTTTCAAATAAAAGCTGTACGTCATTAAGAATGGAATAACTCTTATTTGAAACATTTTTTTCTAACTCGCTTAACTTTGTAGTTAGATTTAGCCAAATACCTATTTGGCTTATAATTCCGTTAATATCGCAAATAGGGTAAAATGTTTCAAACCAAAGTTGTTTGTCATCAAGAGTGGAATAACTCTTGTTTGAAACATTTTTTTCTAACTCGCTTAACTTTGGGGTTAGATTTAGTCAAATTCCTATTTGGCTTATAATTCCGTTAATATCGCAAATAGGGTAAAATGTTTCAAACCAAAGTTGTTTGTCATCAAGAATGGAATAACTCTTATTTGAAACATTTTTTTCTAACTCGCTTAACTTTGTAGTTAGATTTAGCCAAATTCCTATTTGGCTTATAATTCCGTTAATATTGGGAATAGTGTAAAATGATTCAAACAAAAGTTTTGTCATTAAGAATGGAATAACTCTTATTTGAAACATTTTTTTTCTAACTCGCTTAACTTTGGCGTTAGATGGAGCCAAATTCCTATTTGGCTTATAATTCCGTTAATATCGGAAATAGGGTAAAATATTTCAAACCAAAGCTGTTTGTCATTAAGAATAGAATAACTCTTGTTTGAAACATTTTTTTCTAACTCGCTTAACTTTGGAGTTAGATGGAGCCAAATTCCTATTTGGCTTATAATTCCGTTAATATCGGAAATAGGGTAAAATGTTTCAAACCAAAGCTGTTTGCCATTAAGAATGGAATAACTCTTGTTTGACACAATTTTTTCTAACTCGCTTAACTTATGAGTTAGATGGAGCCAAATAGAAATACTCTATTTTGTGTTAATCCAGTTTGTGAGTTATAATTCCGCTAATATCGGAGATAGGGAAAAATATTTCAAATAAAAGTTGTACGCCATTAAGAGTGGAATAACTCTTATTTGAAACATTTTTTTCTAACTCGCTTAACTTTGGAGTTAGATGGAGCCAAAACACTATTTGGCTTACAATTCCGTTAATATCGCAAATAGGGTAAAATGTTTCAAACCAAAGTTGTTTGTCATTAAGAGTGGAATAACTCTTGTTTGAAACATTTTTTTCTAACTCGCTTAACTTTAGGGTTAGATGGAGCCAAATAGAAATACTCTATTTTGTGTTAATCCAGTGTGTGAGTTATAATTCCGTTAATATCGGAAATAGGGAAAAATGTTTCAAATAAAAGCTGTACGCCATTAAGAATGGAATAACTCTTGTTTGAAACATTTTTTTCTAACTCGCTTAACTTATGAGTTAGATGGGACCAAATGGAAATACTCTATTTTGGGTTGATCAAGTGTGTGTTATAATTCCGTTAATATCGGAAATAGGGAAAAATGTTTCAAATAAAAGTTGTACGCAATTAAGAATGGAATAACTCTTATTTGAAACATTTTTTTCTAACTCGCTTAACTTTGGAGTTAGATGGAGCCAAATTCCTATTTGGCTTATAATTCCGTTAATATCGGAAATAGGGTAAAATGTTTCAAACCAAAGCTGTTTGCCATTAAGAATGGAATAACTCTTGTTTGACACAATTTTTTCTAACTCGCTTAACTTATGAGTTAGATGGAGCCAAATAGAAGTACTCTATTTTGTGTTAATCCAGTTTGTGAGTTATAATTCCGTTAATATCGGAAGTAGGGAAAAATATTTCAAATAAAAGTTGTGCGCCATTAAGAATGGAATAACTCTTATTTGAAACATTTTTTTCTAACTCGCTTAACTTTGGAGTTAGATGGAGCCAAAATACTATTTGGCTTACAATTCCGTTGATATCACAAATAGGGTAAAATGTTTCAAACCAAAGTTGTTTGTTATTAAGAGTGGAATAACTCTGGTTTGAAACATTTTTTTCTAACTGGCTTAACTTTGGAGTTAGATGGTTTCAAATAGAAATACACTATTTTGTGTTAATCCAGTGTGTGAGTTATAATTCCGTTAATATCGGAAATAGGGAAAAATGTTTCAAATAAAAGCTGTATGCCATTAAGAATGGAATAACTCTTGTTTGAAACATTTTTTTCTAACTCGCTTAACTTATGAGTTAGATGGGACCAAATGGAAATACTCTATTTTGGGTTGATCAAGTGTGTGTTATAATTCCGTTAATATCGGAAATAGGGAAAAATGTTTCAAATAAAAGTTGTACGCAATTAAGAATGGAATAACTCTTATTTGAAACATTTTTTTCTAACTCGCTTAACTTTGGAGTTAGATGGAGCCAAATTCCTATTTGGCTTATAATTCCGTTAATATCGGAAATAGGGTAAAATGTTTCAAACCAAAGCTGTTTGCCATTAAGAATGGAATAACTCTTGTTTGACACAATTTTTTCTAACTCGCTTAACTTATGAGTTAGATGGAGCCAAATAGAAGTACTCTATTTTGTGTTAATCCAGTTTGTGAGTTATAATTCCGTTAATATCGGAAGTAGGGAAAAATATTTCAAATAAAAGTTGTGCGCCATTAAGAATGGAATAACTCTTATTTGAAACATTTTTTTCTAACTCGCTTAACTTTGGAGTTAGATGGAGCCAAAATACTATTTGGCTTACAATTCCGTTAATATCGCAAATAGGGTAAAATGTTTCAAACCAAAGTTGTTTGTCATTAAGAGTGGAATAACTCTTGTTTGAAACATTTTTTTCTAACTCGCTTAACTTTAGGGTTAGATGGAGCCAAATAGAAATACTCTATTTTGTGTTAATCCAGTGTGTGAGTTATAATTCCGTTAATATCGGAAATAGGGAAAAATGTTTCAAATAAAAGTTGTACGCCATTAAGAATGGAATAACTCTTATTTGAAACATTTTTTTCTAACTCGCTTAACTTTGTAGTTAAATTTAGCCAAATTCCTATTTGGCTTATAATTCCGTTAATATTGGGAATAGTGTAAAATGTTTCAAGCAAAAGTTGTTGGTCATTAAGAATGGAATAACTCTTGTTTGAAACATTTTTTTCTAACTCGCTTAACTTTGGAGTTAGATTGAGCCAAATAGAAATACTCCGCTTTGGGTTTTTCAAGTTTTTGGCTTATAATTCCGTTAATATCGGAAATATGGAAAAATGTTTCAAATAAAAGCTGTATGTCATTAAGAGTGGAATAACTCTTGTTTGAAACATTTTTTTCTAACTCGCTTAACTTTGGGGTTAGATTTAGTCAAATTCCTATTTGGCTTATAATTCCGTTAATATCGCAAATAGGGTAAAATGTTTCAAACCAAAGTTGTTTGTCATCAAGAATGGAATAACTCTTATTTGAAACATTTTTTTCTAACTCGCTTAACTTTGTAGTTAGATTTAGCCAAATTCCTATTTGGCTTATAATTCCGTTAATATTGGGAATAGTGTAAAATGATTCAAACAAAAGTTTTGTCATTAAGAATGGAATAACTCTTATTTGAAACATTTTTTTTCTAACTCGCTTAACTTTGGCGTTAGATGGAGCCAAATTCCTATTTGGCTTATAATTCCGTTAATATCGGAAATAGGGTAAAATATTTCAAACCAAAGCTGTTTGTCATTAAGAATAGAATAACTCTTGTTTGAAACATTTTTTTCTAACTCGCTTAACTTTGGAGTTAGATGGAGCCAAATTCCTATTTGGCTTATAATTCCGTTAATATCGGAAATAGGGTAAAATGTTTCAAACCAAAGCTGTTTGCCATTAAGAATGGAATAACTCTTGTTTGACACAATTTTTTCTAACTCGCTTAACTTATGAGTTAGATGGAGCCAAATAGAAATACTCTATTTTGTGTTAATCCAGTTTGTGAGTTATAATTCCGCTAATATCGGAGATAGGGAAAAATATTTCAAATAAAAGTTGTACGCCATTAAGAGTGGAATAACTCTTATTTGAAACATTTTTTTCTAACTCGCTTAACTTTGGAGTTAGATGGAGCCAAAACACTATTTGGCTTACAATTCCGTTAATATCGCAAATAGGGTAAAATGTTTCAAACCAAAGTTGTTTGTCATTAAGAGTGGAATAACTCTTGTTTGAAACATTTTTTTCTAACTCGCTTAACTTTAGGGTTAGATGGAGCCAAATAGAAATACTCTATTTTGTGTTAATCCAGTGTGTGAGTTATAATTCCGTTAATATCGGAAATAGGGAAAAATGTTTCAAATAAAAGCTGTACGCCATTAAGAATGGAATAACTCTTGTTTGAAACATTTTTTTCTAACTCGCTTAACTTATGAGTTAGATGGAGCCAAATAGAAATACTCTATTTTGTGTTAATCCAGTGTGTGAGTTATAATTCCGTTAATATCGGAAATAGGGAAAAATGTTTCAAATAAAAGTTGTACGCCATTAAGAATGGAATAACTCTTATTTGAAACATTTTTTTCTAACTCGCTTAACTTTGTAGTTAAATTTAGCCAAATTCCTATTTGGCTTATAATTCCGTTAATATTGGGAATAGTGTAAAATGTTTCAAACAAAAGTTGTTTGTCATTAAGAATGGAATAACTCTTGTTTGAAACATTTTTTTCTAACTCGCTTAACTTTGGAGTTAGATTGAGCCAAATAGAAATACTCCGCTTTGGGTTTTTCAAGTTTTTGGCTTATAATTCCGTTAATATGGGAAATATGGAAAAATGTTTCAAATAAAAGCTGTATGTCATTAAGAATGGAATAACTCTTATTTGAAACATTTTTTTCTAACTCGCTTAACTTTGGAGTTAGATGGTTTCAAATAGAAATACTCTATTTTGTGTTAATCCAGTGTGTGAGTTATAATTCCGTTAATATCGGAAATAGAGAAAAATGTTTCAAATAAAAGTTGTACGCAATTAAGGACGGAATAACTCTTATTTGAAACATTTTTTTCTAACTCGCTTAACTTTGGAGTTAGATGGAGCCAAATTACTATTTGGCTTATAATTCCGTTAATATTGGGAATAGTGTAAAATGTTTCAAACAAAAGTTTTGTCATTAAGAATGGAATAACTCTTATTTGAAACATTTTTTTTCTAACTCGCTTAACTTTGGCGTTAGATGGAGCCAAATTCCTATTTGGCTTATAATTCCGTTAATATCGGAAATAGGGTAAAATATTTCAAACCAAAGCTGTTTGTCATTAAGAATAGAATAACTCTTGTTTGAAACATTTTTTTCTAACTCGCTTAACTTTGGAGTTAGATGGAACCAAATTCCTATTTGGCTTATAATTCCGTTAATATCGGAAATAGGGTAAAATGTTTCAAACCAAAGCTGTTTGCCATTAAGAATGGAATAACTCTTGTTTGACACAATTTTTTCTAACTCGCTTAACTTATGAGTTAGATGGAGCCAAATAGAAATACTCTATTTTGTGTTAATCCAGTTTGTGAGTTATAATTCCGCTAATATCGGAGATAGGGAAAAATATTTCAAATAAAAGTTGTACGCCATTAAGAGTGGAATAACTCTTATTTGAAACATTTTTTTCTAACTCGCTTAACTTTGGAGTTAGATGGAGCCAAAACACTATTTGGCTTACAATTCCTTTAATATCGCAAATAGGGTAAAATGTTTCAAACCAAAGTTGTTTGTCATTAAGAGTGGAATAACTCTTGTTTGAAACATTTTTTTCTAACTCGCTTAACTTTAGGGTTAGATGGAGCCAAATAGAAATACTCTATTTTGTGTTAATCCAGTGTGTGAGTTATAATTCCGTTAATATCGGAAATAGGGAAAAATGTTTCAAATAAAAGCTGTACGCCATTAAGAATGGAATAACTCTTGCTTGAAACATTTTTTTCTAACTCGCTTAACTTATGAGTTAGATGGAGCCAAATAGAAATACTCTATTTTGTGTTAATCCAGTGTGTGAGTTATAATTCCGTTAATATCGGAAATAGGGAAAAATGTTTCAAATAAAAGTTGTACGCCATTAAGAATGGAATAACTCTTATTTGAAACATTTTTTTCTAACTCGCTTAACTTTGTAGTTAAATTTAGCCAAATTCCTATTTGGCTTATAATTCCGTTAATATTGGGAATAGTGTAAAATGTTTCAAGCAAAAGTTGTTGGTCATTAAGAATGGAATAACTCTTGTTTGAAACATTTTTTTCTAACTCGCTTAACTTTGGAGTTAGATTGAGCCAAATAGAAATACTCCGCTTTGGGTTTTTCAAGTTTTTGGCTTATAATTCCGTTAATATCGGAAATATGGAAAAATGTTTCAAATAAAAGCTGTATGTCATTAAGAATGGAATAACTCTTATTTGAAACATTTTTTTCTAACTCGCTTAACTTTGGAGTTAGATGGTTTCAAATAGAAATACTCTTTTTTGTGTTAATCCAGTGTGTGAGTTATAATTCCGTTAATATCGGAAATAGAGAAAAATGTTTCAAATAAAAGTTGTACGCAATTAAGGACGGAATAACTCTTATTTGAAACATTTTTTTCTAACTCGCTTAACTTTGGAGTTAGATGGAGCCAAATTACTATTTGGCTTATAATTCCGTTAATATTGGGAATAGTGTAAAATGTTTCAAACAAAAGTTGTTTGTCATTAAGAATGGAATAACTCTTGTTTGAAACATTTTTTTCTAACTCGCTTAACTTTGGGGTTAGATGGAGCCAAATAGAAATACTCTATTTTGTGTTAATCCAGTTTGTGAGTCATAATTCCGTTAATATCGGAAATAGGGAAAAATATTCCAAATAGAAGTTGTACGACATTAAGAATGGAATAACTCTTATTTGAAACATGTTTTTCTAACTCGCTTAACTTTGGAGTTAGATGGAGCCAAATTACTATTTGGCTTACAATTCCGTTAATATCGCAAATATGGTAAAATGTTTCAAACCAAAGTTGTTTGTCATTAAGAATGGAACAACTCTTGTTTGACACAATTTTTTCCAACTCGCTTAACTTATGAGTTAGATGGAGCCAAATAGAAGTACTCTATTTTGTGTTAATCCAGTTTGTGAGTTATAATTCCGTTAATATCGGAAATATGGAAAAATGTTTCAAATAAAAGCTGTACGCCATTAAGAATGGAATAACTCTTATTTGAAACACTTTTTTCTAACTCGCTTAACTTTGGAGTTAGATGGAGCCAAATTCCTATTTGGTTTATAATTCCGTTAATATCGGAAATAGGGTAAAATGTTTCAAACCAAAGCTGTTTGTCATTAAGAATGGAATAACTCTTGTTTGAAACATTTTTTTCTAACTCGCTTAACTTATGAGTTAGATGGGGCCAAGTAGAAATACTCTATTTTGGGTTGATCAAGTGTGTGAGTTATAATTCCGTTAATATCGGAAATAGGGAAAAATGTTTCAAATAAAAGCTGTACGCCATTAAGAATGGAATAACTCTTATTTGAAACATTTTTTTCTAACTCGCTTAACTTTGTAGTTAGATTTAGCCAAATTCCTATTTGGCTTATAATTCCGTTAATATCGGAAATAGGGTAAAATGTTTCAAACCAAAGCTGTTTGCCATTAAGAATGGAATAACTCTTGTTTGACACATTTTTTTCTAACTGGCTTAACTTTGGAGTTAGATGGTTTCAAATAGAAATACTCCATTTTGTGTTAATCCAGTGTGTGAGTTATAATTCCGTTAATATTGGAAATAGGGAAAAATGTTTCAAATAAAAGTTGTTTGTCATTAAGAATGGAATAACTCTTGTTTGAAACATTTTTTTCTAACTCGCTTAACTTTGGGGTTAGATGGAGCCAAATAGAAATACTCCGCTTTGGGTTGTTCAAGTTTTTGGCTTATAATTCCGTTAATATGGGAAATAGGGAAAAATGTTTCAAATAAAAGTTGTACGCCATTAAGAATGGAATAACTCTTATTTGAAACATTTTTTCCTAACTCGCTTAACTTTGCAGTTAGATGGAGCCAAATTTCTATATGGCTTATAATTCAGTTAATATCGGAAAAGGGGTAAAATGTTTCAAACCAAAGCTGTTTGCCATTAAGAATGGAATAACTCTTGTTTGACACATTTTTTTCTAACTGGCTTAACTTTGGAGTTAGATGGTTTCAAATAGAAATACTCCATTTTGTGTTAATCCAGTGTGTGAGTTATAATTCCGTTAATATTGGAAATAGGGAAAAATGTTTCAAATAAAAGTTGTTCGCAATTAAGAATGGAATAACTCTTATTTGAAATATTTTTTTCTAACTCGCTTAACTTTGGAGTTAGATGGAGCCAAATTTCTATTTGGCTTATAATTCCGTTAATATCGGAAATAGGGTAAAATGTTTCAAACCAAAGTTGTTTGCCATTAAGAATGGAATAACTCTTGTTTGACACAATTTTTTCTAACTCGCTTAACTTTGGGGTTAGATGGAGCCAAATAGAAATACTTTATTTTGTGTTAATCCAGTTTGTGAGTTATAATTCCGTCAATATCGGAAATAGGGAAAAATATTTCAAATAAAAGTTGTGCGCCATTAAGAATGGAATAACTCTTATTTGAAACATTTTTTTCTAACTCGCTTAACTTTGGAGTTAGATGGAGCCAAATTACTATTTGGCTTACAATTCCGTTAATATCGCAAATAGGGTAAAATGTTTCAAACCAAAGTTGTTTGTTATTAAGAGTGGAATAACTCTTGCTTGAAACATTTTTTTCTAAATGGCTTAACTTTGGAGTTAGATGGAGCCAAATAGAGATACTCTATTTTGTGTTAATCCAGTGTGTGAGTTATAATTCCGTTAATATCGGAAATAGGGAAAAATGTTTCAAATAAAAGCTGTACGCCATTAAGAATGGAATAACTCTTGTTTGAAACATTTTTTTCTAACTCGCTTAACTTATGAGTTAGATGGGGCCAAATAGAAATACTCTATTTTGGGTTGATCAAGTGTGTGAGTTATAATTCCGTTAATATCGGAAATAGGGAAAAATGTTTCAAATAAAAGTTGTACGCCATTAAGAATGGAATAACTCTTATTTGAAACATTTTTTTCTAACTCGCTTAACTTTGTAGTTAGATTTTGCCAAACTCCTATTTGGCTTATAATTCCGTTAATATTGGGAATAGTGTAAAATGTTTCAAACAAAAGTTGTTTGTCATTACGAATGGAATAACTCTTGTTTGAAACATTTTTTTCTAACTCGCTTAACTTTGGGGTTAGATGGAGCCAAATAGAAATACTCCGCTTTGGGTTGTTCAAGTTTTTGGCTTATAATTCCGTTAATATCGGAAATAGGGAAAAATGTTTCAAATAAAAGTTGTACGCCATTAAGAATGGAATAACTCTTATTTGAAACATTTTTTCCTAACTCGCTTAACTTTGCAGTTAGATGGAGCCAAATTTCTATTTGGCTTATAATTCCGTTAATATCGGAAATAGGGTAAAATGTTTCAAACCAAAGCTGTTTGCCATTAAGAATGGAATAACTCTTGTTTGACACAATTTTTTCTAACTCGCTTAACTTATGAGTTAGATGGAGCCAAATAGAAATACTCTATTTTGTGTTAATCCAGTGTGTGAGTTATAATTCCGTTAATATCGGAAATATGGAAAAATGTTTCAAATAAAAGCTGTACGCCATTAAGAATGAAATAACTCTTATTTGAAACATTTTTTTCTAACTCGCTTAACTTTGGAGTTAGATGGAGCCAAATTCCTATTTGGTTTATAATTCCATTAATATCGGAAATAGGGTAAAATGTTTCAAACCAAAGCTGTTTGTCATTAAGAATGGAATAACTCTTGTTTGACACAATTTTTTCCAACTCGCTTAACTCATAAGTTAGATGGAGCCAAATAGAAATACTCTATTTTGTGTTAATCCAGTTTGTGAGTTTTAATTCCGTTAATATCGGAAATACGGAAAAGTATTTCAAATAAAAGTTGTACGCCATTAAGAGTGGAATAACTCTTGTTTGAAACATTTTTTTCTAACTGGCTTAACTTTGGAGTTAGATGGTTTCAAATAGAAATACTCCATTTTGTGTTAATCCAGTGTGTGAGTTATAATTCCGTTAATATCGGAAATAGGGTAAAATGTTTCAAACCAAAGTTGTTTGTCATTAAGAACGGAATAACTCTTGTTTGAAACATTTTTTTCTGACTCGCTTAACTTTGGAGTGAGATGGAGCCAAATAGAAATACTCTATTTTGTGTTAATCCAGTGTGTGTTATAATTCCGTTAATATCGGAAATAGGGAAAAATGTTTCAAATAAAAGTTGTACGCCATTAAGAATGGAATAATTCTAATTTGGAACATTTTTTTCTAACTCGCTTAACTTTGGAGTTAGATGGAGCCAAATAGAAATACTCTATTTTGTGTTAATCCAGTTTGTGAGTTATAATTCCGTCAATATCGGAAATAGGGAAAAGTATTTCAAATAAAAGTTGTGCGCCATTAAGAATGGAATAACTCTTATTTGAAACATTTTTTTCTAACTCGCTTAACTTTGGAGTTAGATGGAGCCAAATTACTATTTGGCTTACAATTCCGTTAATATCGCAAATAGGGTAAAATATTTCAAACCAAAGCTGTTTGTTATTAAGAGTGGAATAACTCTTGCTTGAAACATTTTTTTCTAAATGGCTTAACTTTGGAGTTAGATGGAGCCAAATAGAAATACTCCATTTTGTGTTAATCCAGTGTGTGAGTTATAATTCCGTTAATATCGGAAATAGGGAAAAATGTTTCAAATAAAAGCTGTACGCCATTAAGAATGGAATAACTCTTGTTTGAAACATTTTTTTCTAACTCGCTTAACTTATGAGTTAGATGGGGCCAAATAGAAATACTCTATTTTGGGTTGATCAAGTCTGTGAGTTATAACTCCGTTAATATCGGAAATAGGGAAAAATGTTTCAAATAAAAGTTGTACGCCATTAAGAATGGAATAACTCTTATTTGAAACATTTTTTTCTAACTCGCTTAACTTTGTAGTTAGATTTTGCCAAATTCCTATTTGGCTTATAATTCCGTTAATATTGGGAATAGTGTAAAATGTTTCAAACAAAAGTTGTTTGTCATTAAGAATGGAATAACTCTTGTTTGAAACATTTTTTTCTAACTCGCTTAACTTTGGAGTTAGATGGAGCCAAATTACTATTTGGCTTACAATTCCGTTAATATCGCAAATAGGGTAAAATATTTCAAACCAAAGCTGTTTGTTATTAAGAGTGGAATAACTCTTGCTTGAAACATTTTTTTCTAAATGGCTTAACTTTGGAGTTAGATGGAGCCAAATAGAAATACTCCATTTTGTGTTAATCCAGTGTGTGAGTTATAATTCCGTTAATATCGGAAATAGGGAAAAATGTTTCAAATAAAAGCTGTACGCCATTAAGAATGGAATAACTCTTGTTTGAAACATTTTTTTCTAACTCGCTTAACTTATGAGTTAGATGGGGCCAAATAGAAATACTCTATTTTGGGTTGATCAAGTGTGTGAGTTATAACTCCGTTAATATCGGAAATAGGGAAAAATGTTTCAAATAAAAGCTGTACGCCATTAAGAATGGAATAACTCTTGTTTGAAACATTTTTTTCTAACTCGCTTAACTTATGAGTTAGATGGGGCCAAATAGAAATACTCTATTTTGGGTTGATCAAGTGTGTGAGTTATAACTCCGTTAATATCGGAAATAGGGAAAAATGTTTCAAATAAAAGTTGTACGCCATTAAGAATGGAATAACTCTTATTTGAAACATTTCTTTCTAACTCGCTTAACTTTGGGGTTAGATGGAGCCAAATTACTATTTGGCTTACAATTCCGTTAATATCGCAAATAGGGTAAAATGTTTCAAACCAAAGTTGTTTGTTATTAAGAGTGGAATAACTCTGGTTTGAAACATTTTTTTCTAACTGGCTTAACTTTGTAGTTAGATGGTTTCAAATAGAAATACTCTATTTTGTGTTAATCCAGTGTGTGAGTTATAATTCCGTTAATATCGGAAATATGGAAAAATGTTTCAAATAAAAGCTGTACGCCATTAAGAATGAAATAACTCTTATTTGAAACATTTTTTTCTAACTCGCTTAACTTTGGAGTTAGATGGAGCCAAATTCCTATTTGGTTTATAATTCCATTAATATCGGAAATAGGGTAAAATGTTTCAAACCAAAGCTGTTTGTCATTAAGAATGGAATAACTCTTGTTTGACACAATTTTTTCCAACTCGCTTAACTCATAAGTTAGATGGAGCCAAATAGAAATACTCTATTTTGTGTTAATCCAGTTTGTGAGTTTTAATTCCGTTAATATCGGAAATACGGAAAAGTATTTCAAATAAAAGTTGTACGCCATTAAGAGTGGAATAACTCTTGTTTGAAACATTTTTTTCTAACTGGCTTAACTTTGGAGTTAGATGGTTTCAAATAGAAATACTCCATTTTGTGTTAATCCAGTGTGTGAGTTATAATTCCGTTAATATCGGAAATAGGGTAAAATGTTTCAAACCAAAGTTGTTTGTCATTAAGAACGGAATAACTCTTGTTTGAAACATTTTTTTCTGACTCGCTTAACTTTGGAGTGAGATGGAGCCAAATAGAAATACTCTATTTTGTGTTAATCCAGTGTGTGTTATAATTCCGTTAATATCGGAAATAGGGAAAAATGTTTCAAATAAAAGTTGTACGCCATTAAGAATGGAATAATTCTAATTTGGAACATTTTTTTCTAACTCGCTTAACTTTGGAGTTAGATAGAGCCAAATAGAAATACTCTATTTTGTGTTAATCCAGTTTGTGAGTTATAATTCCGTCAATATCGGAAATAGGGAAAAGTATTTCAAATAAAAGTTGTGCGCCATTAAGAATGGAATAACTCTTATTTGAAACATTTTTTTCTAACTCGCTTAACTTTGGAGTTAGATGGAGCCAAATTACTATTTGGCTTACAATTCCGTTAATATCGCAAATAGGGTAAAATATTTCAAACCAAAGCTGTTTGTTATTAAGAGTGGAATAACTCTTGCTTGAAACATTTTTTTCTAAATGGCTTAACTTTGGAGTTAGATGGAGCCAAATAGAAATACTCCATTTTGTGTTAATCCAGTGTGTGAGTTATAATTCCGTTAATATCGGAAATAGGGAAAAATGTTTCAAATAAAAGCTGTACGCCATTAAGAATGGAATAACTCTTGTTTGAAACATTTTTTTCTAACTCGCTTAACTTATGAGTTAGATGGGGCCAAATAGAAATACTCTATTTTGGGTTGATCAAGTGTGTGAGTTATAACTCCGTTAATATCGGAAATAGGGAAAAATGTTTCAAATAAAAGTTGTACGCCATTAAGAATGGAATAACTCTTATTTGAAACATTTTTTTCTAACTCGCTTAACTTTGTAGTTAGATTTTGCCAAATTCCTATTTGGCTTATAATTCCGTTAATATTGGGAATAGTGTAAAATGTTTCAAACAAAAGTTGTTTGTCATTAAGAATGGAATAACTCTTGTTTGAAACATTTTTTTCTAACTCGCTTAACTTTGGAGTTAGATGGAGCCAAATTACTATTTGGCTTACAATTCCGTTAATATCGCAAATAGGGTAAAATATTTCAAACCAAAGCTGTTTGTTATTAAGAGTGGAATAACTCTTGCTTGAAACATTTTTTTCTAAATGGCTTAACTTTGGAGTTAGATGGAGCCAAATAGAAATACTCCATTTTGTGTTAATCCAGTGTGTGAGTTATAATTCCGTTAATATCGGAAATAGGGAAAAATGTTTCAAATAAAAGCTGTACGCCATTAAGAATGGAATAACTCTTGTTTGAAACATTTTTTTCTAACTCGCTTAACTTATGAGTTAGATGGGGCCAAATAGAAATACTCTATTTTGGGTTGATCAAGTTTGTGAGTTATAACTCCGTTAATATCGGAAATAGGGAAAAATGTTTCAAATAAAAGCTGTACGCCATTAAGAATGGAATAACTCTTGTTTGAAACATTTTTTTCTAACTCGCTTAACTTATGAGTTAGATGGGGCCAAATAGAAATACTCTATTTTGGGTTGATCAAGTGTGTGAGTTATAACTCCGTTAATATCGGAAATAGGGAAAAATGTTTCAAATAAAAGTTGTACGCCATTAAGAATGGAATAACTCTTATTTGAAACATTTCTTTCTAACTCGCTTAACTTTGGGGTTAGATGGAGCCAAATTACTATTTGGCTTACAATTCCGTTAATATCGCAAATAGGGTAAAATGTTTCAAACCAAAGTTGTTTGTTATTAAGAGTGGAATAACTCTGGTTTGAAACATTTTTTTCTAACTGGCTTAACTTTGTAGTTAGATGGTTTCAAATAGAAATACTCTATTTTGTGTTAATCCAGTGTGTGAGTTATAATTCCGTTAATATCGGAAATAGGGAAAAATGTTTCAAATAGAAGCTGTACGCCATTAAGAATGGAATAACTCTTGTTTGAAACATTTTTTTCTAACTCGCTTAACTTATGAGTTAGATGGGGCCAAATAGAAATACTCTATTTTGTGTTAATCCAGTGTGTGAGTTATAATTCCGTTAATATCGGAAATAGGGAAAAATGTTTCAAATAAAAGCTGTACGTCATTAAGAATGGAATAACTCTTGTTTGAAACATTTTTTTCTAACTCGCTTAACTTATGAGTTAGATGGGGCCAAATAGAAATACTCTATTTTGGGTTGATCAAGTGTGTGTTATAATTCCGTTAATATCGGAAATAGGGAAAAATGTTTCAAATAAAAGCTGTACGCCATTAAGGATGGAATAACTCTTGTTTGATACATTTTTTTCTAACTCGCTTAACTTATGAGTTAGATGGAGCCAAATAGAAATACTCTATTTTGTGTTAATCCAGTGTGTGAGTTATAATTCCGTTAATATCGGAAATAGGGAAAAATGTTTCAAATAAAAGCTGTACGCCATTAAGAATGGAATAACTCTTGTTTGAAACATTTTTTTCTAACTCGCTTAACTTATGAGTTAGATGGGGCCAAATAGAAATACTCTATTTTGGGTTGATCAAGTGTGTGAGTTATAATTCCGTTAATATCGGAAATAGGGAAAAATGTTTCAAATAAAAGTTGTACGCCATTAAGAATGGAATAACTCTTATTTGAAACATTTTTTTCTAACTCGCTTAACTTTGTAGTTAGATTTAGCCAAATTCCTATTTGGCTTATAATTCCGTTAACATTGGGAATAGTGTAAAATGATTCAAACAAAAGTTGTTTGTCATTAAGAATGGAATAACTCTTATTTGAAACATTTTTTTCTAACTCGCTTAACTTTGGAGTTAGATGGAGCCAAATTCCTATTTTGCTTATAATTCCGTTAATATCAGCAATAGGGTAAAATGTTTCAAACCAAAGCTGTTTGTCATTAAGAATAGAATAACTCTTGTTTGAAACATTTTTTTCTAACTCGCTTAACTTTGGAGTTAGATGGAGCCAAATAGAAATACTCCGCTTTGGGTTGTTCAAGTTTTTGGCTTATAATTCCGTTAATGTCGGAAATATGGAAAAACGTTTCAAATAAAAGTTGTGCGCCATTAAGAATGGAATAACTCTTATTTGAAACATTTTTTTCTAACTCGCTTAACTTTGGAGTTAGATGGAGCCAAATTACTATTTGGCTTACAATTCCGTTAATATCGCAAATAGGGTAAAATATTTCAAACCAAAGCTGTTTGTTATTAAGAGTGGAATAACTCTTGCTTGAAACATTTTTTTCTAAATGGCTTAACTTTGGAGTTAGATGGAGCCAAATAGAAATACTCCATTTTGTGTTAATCCAGTGTGTGAGTTATAATTCCGTTAATATCGGAAATAGGGAAAAATGTTTCAAATAAAAGCTGTACGCCATTAAGAATGGAATAACTCTTATTTGAAACATTTTTTTCTAACTCGCTTAACTTTGGAGTTAGATGGAGCCAAATTCCTATTTGGCTTATAATTCCGTTAATATCGGAAATAGGGTAAAATATTTCAAACCAAAGCTGTTTGTCATTAAGAATAGAATAATAACTCTTGTTTGAAACATTTTTTTCTAACTCGCTTAACTTTGAAGTTAGATGGAGCCAAATAGAAATACTCCGCTTTGGGTTGTTCAAGTTTTTGGCTTATAATTCCGTTAATATCGGAAATATGGAAAAATGTTTCAAATAAAAGCTGTACGCCATTAAGAATGGAATAACTCTTATTTGAAACATTTTTTTCTAACTCGCTTAACTTTGTAGTTAGATTTAGCCAAATTCCTATTTGGCTTATAATTCCGTTAATATCGCAAATAGGGTAAAATGTTTCAAACCAAAGTTGTTTGTCATCAAGAGTGGAATAACTCTTGTTTGAAACATTTTTTTCTAACTCGCTTAACTTTGGGGTTAGATTTAGTCAAATTCCTATTTGGCTTATAATTCCGTTAATATCGCAAATAGGGTAAAATGTTTCAAACCAAAGTTGTTTGTCATCAAGAATGGAATAACTCTTATTTGAAACATTTTTTTCTAACTCGCTTAACTTTGTAGTTAGATTTAGCCAAATTCCTATTTGGCTTATAATTCCGTTAATATTGGGAATAGTGTAAAATGATTCAAACAAAAGTTTTGTCATTAAGAATGGAATAACTCTTATTTGAAACATTTTTTTTCTAACTCGCTTAACTTTGGCGTTAGATGGAGCCAAATTCCTATTTGGCTTATAATTCCGTTAATATCGGAAATAGGGTAAAATATTTCAAACCAAAGCTGTTTGTCATTAAGAATAGAATAACTCTTGTTTGAAACATTTTTTTCTAACTCGCTTAACTTTGGAGTTAGATGGAGCCAAATTCCTATTTGGCTTATAATTCCGTTAATATCGGAAATAGGGTAAAATGTTTCAAACCAAAGCTGTTTGCCATTAAGAATGGAATAACTCTTGTTTGACACAATTTTTTCTAACTCGCTTAACTTATGAGTTAGATGGAGCCAAATAGAAATACTCTATTTTGTGTTAATCCAGTTTGTGAGTTATAATTCCGCTAATATCGGAGATAGGGAAAAATATTTCAAATAAAAGTTGTACGCCATTAAGAGTGGAATAACTCTTATTTGAAACATTTTTTTCTAACTCGCTTAACTTTGGAGTTAGATGGAGCCAAAACACTATTTGGCTTACAATTCCGTTAATATCGCAAATAGGGTAAAATGTTTCAAACCAAAGTTGTTTGTCATTAAGAGTGGAATAACTCTTGTTTGAAACATTTTTTTCTAACTCGCTTAACTTTAGGGTTAGATTGAGCCAAATAGAAATACTCTATTTTGTGTTAATCCAGTGTGTGAGTTATAATTCCGTTAATATCGGAAATAGGGAAAAATGTTTCAAATAAAAGCTGTACGCCATTAAGAATGGAATAACTCTTGTTTGAAACATTTTTTTCTAACTCGCTTAACTTATGAGTTAGATGGAGCCAAATAGAAATACTCTATTTTGTGTTAATCCAGTGTGTGAGTTATAATTCCGTTAATATCGGAAATAGGGAAAAATGTTTCAAATAAAAGCTGTACGCCATTAAGGATGGAATAACTCTTGTTTGATACATTTTTTTCTAACTCGCTTAACTTATGAGTTAGATGGAGCCAAATAGAAATACTCTATTTTGTGTTAATCCAGTGTGTGAGTTATAATTCCGTTAATATCGGAAATAGGGAAAAATGTTTCAAATAAAAGCTGTACGCCATTAAGAATGGAATAACTCTTGTTTGAAACATTTTTTTCTAACTCGCTTAACTTATGAGTTAGATGGGGCCAAATAGAAATACTCTATTTTGGGTTGATCAAGTGTGTGAGTTATAATTCCGTTAATATCGGAAATAGGGAAAAATGTTTCAAATAAAAGTTGTACGCCATTAAGAATGGAATAACTCTTGTTTGAAACATTTTTTTCTAACTCGCTTAACTTTGGGGTTAGATGGAGCCAAATAGAAATACTCTATTTTGTGTTAATCCAGTTTGTGAGTTATAATTCCGTCAATATCGGAAATAGGGAAAAATGTTTCAAATAAAAGTTGTACGCCATTAAGAATGGAATAATTCTAATTTGGAACATTTTTTTCTAACTCGCTTAACTTTGGAGTTAGATGGAGCCAAATAGAAATACTCTATTTTGTGTTAATCCAGTTTGTGAGTTATAATTCCGTCAATATCGGAAATAGGGAAAAGTATTTCAAATAAAAGTTGTGCGCCATTAAGAATGGAATAACTCTTATTTGAAACATTTTTTTCTAACTCGCTTAACTTTGGAGTTAGATGGAGCCAAATTACTATTTGGCTTACAATTCCGTTAATATCGCAAATAGGGTAAAATATTTCAAACCAAAGCTGTTTGTTATTAAGAGTGGAATAACTCTTGCTTGAAACATTTTTTTCTAAATGGCTTAACTTTGGAGTTAGATGGAGCCAAATAGAAATACTCCATTTTGTGTTAATCCAGTGTGTGAGTTATAATTCCGTTAATATCGGAAATAGGGAAAAATGTTTCAAATAAAAGCTGTACGCCATTAAGAATGGAATAACTCTTATTTGAAACATTTTTTTCTAACTCGCTTAACTTTGGAGTTAGATGGAGCCAAATTCCTATTTGGCTTATAATTCCGTTAATATCGGAAATAGGGTAAAATATTTCAAACCAAAGCTGTTTGTCATTAAGAATAGAATAATAACTCTTGTTTGAAACATTTTTTTCTAACTCGCTTAACTTTGAAGTTAGATGGAGCCAAATAGAAATACTCCGCTTTGGGTTGTTCAAGTTTTTGGCTTATAATTCCGTTAATATCGGAAATATGGAAAAATGTTTCAATTAAAAGCTGTACGCCATTAAGAATGGAATAACTCTTATTTGAAACATTTTTTTCTAACTCGCTTAACTTTGTAGTTAGATTTAGCCAAATTCCTATTTGGCTTATAATTCCGTTAATATCGCAAATAGGGTAAAATGTTTCAAACCAAAGTTGTTTGTCATCAAGAGTGGAATAACTCTTGTTTGAAACATTTTTTTCTAACTCGCTTAACTTTGGGGTTAGATTTAGTCAAATTCCTATTTGGCTTATAATTCCGTTAATATCGCAAATAGGGTAAAATGTTTCAAACCAAAGTTGTTTGTCATCAAGAATGGAATAACTCTTATTTGAAACATTTTTTTCTAACTCGCTTAACTTTGTAGTTAGATTTAGCCAAATTCCTATTTGGCTTATAATTCCGTTAATATTGGGAATAGTGTAAAATGATTCAAACAAAAGTTTTGTCATTAAGAATGGAATAACTCTTATTTGAAACATTTTTTTTCTAACTCGCTTAACTTTGGCGTTAGATGGAGCCAAATTCCTATTTGGCTTATAATTCCGTTAATATCGGAAATAGGGTAAAATATTTCAAACCAAAGCTGTTTGTCATTAAGAATAGAATAACTCTTGTTTGAAACATTTTTTTCTAACTCGCTTAACTTATGAGTTAGATGGAGCCAAATAGAAATACTCTATTTTGTGTTAATCCAGTTTGTGAGTTATAATTCCGCTAATATCGGAGATAGGGAAAAATATTTCAAATAAAAGTTGTACGCCATTAAGAGTGGAATAACTCTTATTTGAAACATTTTTTTCTAACTCGCTTAACTTTGGAGTTAGATGGAGCCAAAACACTATTTGGCTTACAATTCCGTTAATATCGCAAATAGGGTAAAATGTTTCAAACCAAAGTTGTTTGTCATTAAGAGTGGAATAACTCTTGTTTGAAACATTTTTTTCTAACTCGCTTAACTTTAGGGTTAGATGGAGCCAAATAGAAATACTCTATTTTGTGTTAATCCAGTGTGTGAGTTATAATTCCGTTAATATCGGAAATAGGGAAAAATGTTTCAAATAAAAGCTGTACGCCATTAAGAATGGAATAACTCTTGTTTGAAACATTTTTTTCTAACTCGCTTAACTTATGAGTTAGATGGAGCCAAATAGAAATACTCTATTTTGTGTTAATCCAGTGTGTGAGTTATAATTCCGTTAATATCGGAAATAGGGAAAAATGTTTCAAATAAAAGTTGTACGCCATTAAGAATGGAATAACTCTTATTTGAAACAATTTTTTCTAACTCGCTTAACTTTGTAGTTAAATTTAGCCAAATTCCTATTTGGCTTATAATTCCGTTAATATTGGGAATAGTGTAAAATGTTTCAAGCAAAAGTTGTTGGTCATTAAGAATGGAATAACTCTTGTTTGAAACATTTTTTTCTAACTCGCTTAACTTTGGAGTTAGATTGAGCCAAATAGAAATACTCCGCTTTGGGTTTTTCAAGTTTTTGGCTTATAATTCCGTTAATATCGGAAATATGGAAAAATGTTTCAAATAAAAGCTGTATGTCATTAAGAATGGAATAGCTCTTATTTGAAACATTTTTTTCTAACTCGCTTAACTTTGGAGTTAGATGGTTTCAAATAGAAATACTCTTTTTTGTGTTAATCCAGTGTGTGAGTTATAATTCCGTTAATATCGGAAATAGAGAAAAATGTTTCAAATAAAAGTTGTACGCAATTAAGGACGGAATAACTCTTATTTGAAACATTTTTTTCTAACTCGCTTAACTTTGGAGTTAGATGGAGCCAAATTACTATTTGGCTTATAATTCCGTTAATATTGGGAATAGTGTAAGATGTTTCAAACAAAAGTTGTTTGTCATTAAGAATGGAATAACTCTTGTTTGAAACATTTTTTTCTAACTCGCTTAACTTTGGGGTTAGATGGAGCCAAATAGAAATACCCTATTTTGTGTTAATCCAGTTTGTGAGTCATAATTCCGTTAATATCGGAAATAGGGAAAAATATTCCAAATAGAAGTTGTACGACATTAAGAATGGAATAACTCTTATTTGAAACATGTTTTTCTAACTCGCTTAACTTTGGAGTTAGATGGAGCCAAATTACTATTTGGCTTACAATTCCGTTAATATCGCAAATATGGTAAAATGTTTCAAACCAAAGTTGTTTGTCATTAAGAATGGAATAACTCTTGTTTGACACAATTTTTTCCAACTCGCTTAACTTATGAGTTAGATGGAGCCAAATAGAAGTACTCTATTTTGTGTTAATCCAGTTTGTGAGTTATAATTCCGTTAATATCGGAAATATGGAAAAATGTTTCAAATAAAAGCTGTACGCCATTAAGAATGGAATAACTCTTATTTGAAACACTTTTTTCTAACTCGCTTAACTTTGGAGTTAGATGGAGCCAAATTCCTATTTGGTTTATAATTCCGTTAATATCGGAGATAGGGTAAAATGTTTCAAACCAAAGCTGTTTGTCATTAAGAATGGAATAACTCTTGTTTGAAACATTTTTTTCTAACTCGCTTAACTTATGAGTTAGATGGGGCCAAGTAGAAATACTCTATTTTGGGTTGATCAAGTGTGTGAGTTATAATTCCGTTAATATCGGAAATAGGGAAAAATGTTTCAAATAAAAGCTGTACGCCATTAAGAATGGAATAACTCTTATTTGAAACATTTTTTTCTAACTCGCTTAACTTTGGAGTTAGATGGTTTCAAATAGAAATACTCCATTTTGTGTTAATCCAGTGTGTGAGTTATAATTCCGTTAATATTGGAAATAGGGAAAAATGTTTCAAATAAAAGTTGTTTGTCATTAAGAATGGAATAACTCTTGTTTGAAACATTTTTTTCTAACTCGCTTAACTTTGGGGTTAGATGGAGCCAAATAGAAATACTCCGCTTTGGGTTGTTCAAGTTTTTGGCTTATAATTCCGTTAATATCGGAAATAGGGAAAAATGTTTCAAATAAAAGTTGTACGCCATTAAGAATGGAATAACTCTTATTTGAAACATTTTTTCCTAACTCGCTTAACTTTGCAGTTAGATGGAGCCAAATTTCTATATGGCTTATAATTCAGTTAATATCGGAAAAGGGGTAAAATGTTTCAAACCAAAGCTGTTTGCCATTAAGAATGGAATAACTCTTGTTTGACACATTTTTTTCTAACTGGCTTAACTTTGGAGTTAGATGGTTTCAAATAGAAATACTCCATTTTGTGTTAATCCAGTGTGTGAGTTATAATTCCGTTAATATTGGAAATAGGGAAAAATGTTTCAAATAAAAGTTGTTCGCAATTAAGAATGGAATAACTCTTATTTGAAATATTTTTTTCTAACTCGCTTAACTTTGGAGTTAGATGGAGCCAAATTTCTATTTGGCTTATAATTCCGTTAATATCGGAAATAGGGTAAAATGTTTCAAACCAAAGTTGTTTGCCATTAAGAATGGAATAACTCTTGTTTGACACAATTTTTTCTAACTCGCTTAACTTTGGGGTTAGATGGAGCCAAATAGAAATACTTTATTTTGTGTTAATCCAGTTTGTGAGTTATAATTCCGTCAATATCGGAAATAGGGAAAAATATTTCAAATAAAAGTTGTGCGCCATTAAGAATGGAATAACTCTTATTTGAAACATTTTTTTCTAACTCGCTTAACTTTGGAGTTAGATGGAGCCAAATTACTATTTGGCTTACAATTCCGTTAATATCGCAAATAGGGTAAAATGTTTCAAACCAAAGTTGTTTGTTATTAAGAGTGGAATAACTCTTGCTTGAAACATTTTTTTCTAAATGGCTTAACTTTGGAGTTAGATGGAGCCAAATAGAGATACTCTATTTTGTGTTAATCCAGTGTGTGAGTTATAATTCCGTTAATATCGGAAATAGGGAAAAATGTTTCAAACAAAAGTTGTTTGTCATTACGAATGGAATAACTCTTGTTTGAAACATTTTTTTCTAACTCGCTTAACTTTGGGGTTAGATGGAGCCAAATAGAAATACTCCGCTTTGGGTTGTTCAAGTTTTTGGCTTATAATTCCGTTAATATCGGAAATAGGGAAAAATGTTTCAAATAAAAGTTGTACGCCATTAAGAATGGAATAACTCTTATTTGAAACATTTTTTCCTAACTCGCTTAACTTTGCAGTTAGATGGAGCCGAATTTCTATTTGGCTTATAATTCCGTTAATATCGGAAATAGGGTAAAATGTTTCAAACCAAAGCTGTTTGCCATTAAGAATGGAATAACTCTTGTTTGACACAATTTTTTCTAACTCGCTTAACTTATGAGTTAGATGGAGCCAAATAGAAATACTCTATTTTGTGTTAATCCAGTGTGTGAGTTATAATTCCGTTAATATCGGAAATATGGAAAAATGTTTCAAGTAAAAGCTGTACGCCATTAAGAATGAAATAACTCTTATTTGAAACATGTTTTTCTAACTCGCTTAACTTTGGAGTTAGATGGAGCCAAATTCCTATTTGGTTTATAATTCCGTTAATATCGGAAATAGGGTAAAATGTTTCAAACCAAAGCTGTTTGTCATTAAGAATGGAATAACTCTTGTTTGACACAATTTTTTCCAACTCGCTTAACTTATGAGTTAGATGGAGCCAAATAGAAGTACTCTATTTTGTGTTAATCCAGTTTGTGAGTTATAATTCCGTTAATATCGGAAATATGGAAAAATGTTTCAAATAAAAGCTGTACGCCATTAAGAATGGAATAACTCTTATTTGAAACACTTTTTTCTAACTCGCTTAACTTTGGAGTTAGATGGAGCCAAATTCCTATTTGGTTTATAATTCCGTTAATATCGGAAATAGGGTAAAATGTTTCAAACCAAAGCTGTTTGCCATTAAGAATGGAATAACTCTTGTTTGACACATTTTTTTCTAACTGGCTTAACTTTGGAGTTAGATGGTTTCAAATAGAAATACTCCATTTTGTGTTAATCCAGTGTGTGAGTTATAATTCCGTTAATATTGGAAATAGGGAAAAATGTTTCAAATAAAAGTTGTTTGTCATTAAGAATGGAATAACTCTTGTTTGAAACATTTTTTTCTAACTCGCTTAACTTATGAGTTAGATGGGGCCAAGTAGAAATACTCTATTTTGGGTTGATCAAGTGTGTGAGTTATAATTCCGTTAATATTGGAAATAGGGAAAAATGTTTCAAATAAAAGCTGTACGCCATTAAGAATGGAATAACTCTTATTTGAAACATTTTTTTCTAACTCGCTTAACTTTGTAGTTAGATTTAGCCAAATTCCTATTTGGCTTATAATTCCGTTAATATCGGAAATAGGGTAAAATGTTTCAAACCAAAGCTGTTTGCCATTAAGAATGGAATAACTCTTGTTTGACACATTTTTTTCTAACTGGCTTAACTTTGGAGTTAGATGGTTTCAAATAGAAATACTCCGCTTTGGGTTGTTCAAGTTTTTGGCTTATAATTCCGTTAATATCGGAAATAGGGAAAAATGTTTCAAATAAAAGTTGTACGCCATTAAGAATGGAATAACTCTTATTTGAAACATTTTTTCCTAACTCGCTTAACTTTGCAGTTAGATGGAGCCAAATTTCTATATGGCTTATAATTCAGTTAATATCGGAAAAGGGGTAAAATGTTTCAAACCAAAGCTGTTTGCCATTAAGAATGGAATAACTCTTGTTTGACACATTTTTTTCTAACTGGCTTAACTTTGGAGTTAGATGGTTTCAAATAGAAATACTCCATTTTGTGTTAATCCAGTGTGTGAGTTATAATTCCGTTAATATTGGAAATAGGGAAAAATGTTTCAAATAAAAGTTGTTCGCAATTAAGAATGGAATAACTCTTATTTGAAATATTTTTTTCTAACTCGCTTAACTTTGGAGTTAGATGGAGCCAAATTTCTATTTGGCTTATAATTCAGTTAATATCGGAAATAGGGTAAAATGTTTCAAACCAAAGTTGTTTGCCATTAAGAATGGAATAACTCTTGTTTGACACAATTTTTTCTAACTCGCTTAACTTTGGGGTTAGATGGAGCCAAATAGAAATACTTTATTTTGTGTTAATCCAGTTTGTGAGTTATAATTCCGTCAATATCGGAAATAGGGAAAAATATTTCAAATAAAAGTTGTGCGCCATTAAGAATGGAATAACTCTTATTTGAAACATTTTTTTCTAACTCGCTTAACTTTGGAGTTAGATGGAGCCAAATTACTATTTGGCTTACAATTCCGTTAATATCGCAAATAGGGTAAAATGTTTCAAACCAAAGTTGTTTGTTATTAAGAGTGGAATAACTCTTGCTTGAAACATTTTTTTCTAAATGGCTTAACTTTGGAGTTAGATGGAGCCAAATAGAGATACTCTATTTTGTGTTAATCCAGTGTGTGAGTTATAATTCCGTTAATATCGGAAATAGGGAAAAATGTTTCAAACAAAAGTTGTTTGTCATTACGAATGGAATAACTCTTGTTTGAAACATTTTTTTCTAACTCGCTTAACTTTGGGGTTAGATGGAGCCAAATAGAAATACTCCGCTTTGGGTTGTTCAAGTTTTTGGCTTATAATTCCGTTAATATCGGAAATAGGGAAAAATGTTTCAAATAAAAGTTGTACGCCATTAAGAATGGAATAACTCTTATTTGAAACATTTTTTCCTAACTCGCTTAACTTTGCAGTTAGATGGAGCCGAATTTCTATTTGGCTTATAATTCCGTTAATATCGGAAATAGGGTAAAATGTTTCAAACCAAAGCTGTTTGCCATTAAGAATGGAATAACTCTTGTTTGACACAATTTTTTCTAACTCGCTTAACTTATGAGTTAGATGGAGCCAAATAGAAATACTCTATTTTGTGTTAATCCAGTGTGTGAGTTATAATTCCGTTAATATCGGAAATATGGAAAAATGTTTCAAGTAAAAGCTGTACGCCATTAAGAATGAAATAACTCTTATTTGAAACATGTTTTTCTAACTCGCTTAACTTTGGAGTTAGATGGAGCCAAATTCCTATTTGGTTTATAATTCCGTTAATATCGGAAATAGGGTAAAATGTTTCAAACCAAAGCTGTTTGTCATTAAGAATGGAATAACTCTTGTTTGACACAATTTTTTCCAACTCGCTTAACTTATGAGTTAGATGGAGCCAAATAGAAGTACTCTATTTTGTGTTAATCCAGTTTGTGAGTTATAATTCCGTTAATATCGGAAATATGGAAAAATGTTTCAAATAAAAGCTGTACGCCATTAAGAATGGAATAACTCTTATTTGAAACACTTTTTTCTAACTCGCTTAACTTTGGAGTTAGATGGAGCCAAATTCCTATTTGGTTTATAATTCCGTTAATATCGGAAATAGGGTAAAATGTTTCAAACCAAAGCTGTTTGCCATTAAGAATGGAATAACTCTTGTTTGACACATTTTTTTCTAACTGGCTTAACTTTGGAGTTAGATGGTTTCAAATAGAAATACTCCATTTTGTGTTAATCCAGTGTGTGAGTTATAATTCCGTTAATATTGGAAATAGGGAAAAATGTTTCAAATAAAAGTTGTTTGTCATTAAGAATGGAATAACTCTTGTTTGAAACATTTTTTTCTAACTCGCTTAACTTATGAGTTAGATGGGGCCAAGTAGAAATACTCTATTTTGGGTTGATCAAGTGTGTGAGTTATAATTCCGTTAATATTGGAAATAGGGAAAAATGTTTCAAATAAAAGCTGTACGCCATTAAGAATGGAATAACTCTTATTTGAAACATTTTTTTCTAACTCGCTTAACTTTGTAGTTAGATTTAGCCAAATTCCTATTTGGCTTATAATTCCGTTAATATCGGAAATAGGGTAAAATGTTTCAAACCAAAGCTGTTTGCCATTAAGAATGGAATAACTCTTGTTTGACACATTTTTTTCTAACTGGCTTAACTTTGGAGTTAGATGGTTTCAAATAGAAATACTCCATTTTGTGTTAATCCAGTGTGTGAGTTATAATTCCGTTAATATTGGAAATAGGGAAAAATGTTTCAAATAAAAGTTGTTTGTCATTAAGAATGGAATAACTCTTGTTTGAAACATTTTTTTCTAACTCGCTTAACTTTGGGGTTAGATGGAGCCAAATAGAAATACTCCGCTTTGGGTTGTTCAAGTTTTTGGCTTATAATTCCGTTAATATCGGAAATAGGGAAAAATGTTTCAAATAAAAGTTGTACGCCATTAAGAATGGAATAACTCTTATTTGAAACATTTTTTCCTAACTCGCTTAACTTTGCAGTTAGATGGAGCCAAATTTCTATATGGCTTATAATTCAGTTAATATCGGAAAAGGGGTAAAATGTTTCAAACCAAAGCTGTTTGCCATTAAGAATGGAATAACTCTTGTTTGACACATTTTTTTCTAACTGGCTTAACTTTGGAGTTAGATGGTTTCAAATAGAAATACTCCATTTTGTGTTAATCCAGTGTGTGAGTTATAATTCCGTTAATATTGGAAATAGGGAAAAATGTTTCAAATAAAAGTTGTTCGCAATTAAGAATGGAATAACTCTTATTTGAAATATTTTTTTCTAACTCGCTTAACTTTGGAGTTAGATGGAGCCAAATTTCTATTTGGCTTATAATTCCGTTAATATCGGAAATAGGGTAAAATGTTTCAAACCAAAGTTGTTTGCCATTAAGAATGGAATAACTCTTGTTTGACACAATTTTTTCTAACTCGCTTAACTTTGGGGTTAGATGGAGCCAAATAGAAATACTTTATTTTGTGTTAATCCAGTTTGTGAGTTATAATTCCGTCAATATCGGAAATAGGGAAAAATATTTCAAATAAAAGTTGTGCGCCATTAAGAATGGAATAACTCTTATTTGAAACATTTTTTTCTAACTCGCTTAACTTTGGAGTTAGATGGAGCCAAATTACTATTTGGCTTACAATTCCGTTAATATCGCAAATAGGGTAAAATGTTTCAAACCAAAGTTGTTTGTTATTAAGAGTGGAATAACTCTTGCTTGAAACATTTTTTTCTAAATGGCTTAACTTTGGAGTTAGATGGAGCCAAATAGAGATACTCTATTTTGTGTTAATCCAGTGTGTGAGTTATAATTCCGTTAATATCGGAAATAGGGAAAAATGTTTCAAATAAAAGCTGTACGCCATTAAGAATGGAATAACTCTTGTTTGAAACATTTTTTTCTAACTCGCTTAACTTATGAGTTAGATGGGGCCAAATAGAAATACTCTATTTTGGGTTGATCAAGTGTGTGAGTTATAATTCCGTTAATATCGGAAATAGGGAAAAATGTTTCAAATAAAAGTTGTACGCCATTAAGAATGGAATAACTCTTATTTGAAACATTTTTTTCTAACTCGCTTAACTTTGTAGTTAGATTTTGCCAAACTCCTATTTGGCTTATAATTCCGTTAATATTGGGAATAGTGTAAAATGTTTCAAACAAAAGTTGTTTGTCATTACGAATGGAATAACTCTTGTTTGAAACATTTTTTTCTAACTCGCTTAACTTTGGGGTTAGATGGAGCCAAATAGAAATACTCTATTTTGTGTTAATCCAGTGTGTGAGTTATAATTCCGTTAATATCGGAAATATGGAAAAATGTTTCAAGTAAAAGCTGTACGCCATTAAGAATGAAATAACTCTTATTTGAAACATTTTTTTCTAACTCGCTTAACTTTGGAGTTAGATGGAGCCAAATTCCTATTTGGTTTATAATTCCGTTAATATCGGAAATAGGGTAAAATGTTTCAAACCAAAGCTGTTTGTCATTAAGAATGGAATAACTCTTGTTTGACACAATTTTTTCCAACTCGCTTAACTTATGAGTTAGATGGAGCCAAATAGAAATACTCTATTTTGTGTTAATCCAGTTTGTGAGTTTTAATTCCGTTAATATCGGAAATAGGGAAAAGTATTTCAAATAAAAGTTGTACGCCATTAAGAGTGGAATAACTCTTGTTTGAAACATTTTTTTCTAACTGGCTTAACTTTGGAGTTAGATGGTTTCAAATAGAAATACTCCATTTTGTGTTAATCCAGTGTGTGAGCTATAATTCCGTTAATATCGGAAATAGGGAAAAATGTTTCAAATAAAAGCTGTACGCCATTAAGAATGGAATAACTCTTGTTTGAAACATTTTTTTCTAACTCGCTTAACTTATGAGTTAGATGGGGCCAAATAGAAATACTCTATTTTGGGTTGATCAAGTGTGTGAGTTATAATTCCGTTAATATCGGAAATAGGGAAAAATGTTTCAAATAAAAGCTGTACGCCATTAAGAATGGAATAACTCTTGTTTGAAACATTTTTTTCTAACTCGCTTAACTTATGAGTTAGATGGGGCCAAATAGAAATACTCTATTTTGGGTTGATCAAGTGTGTGAGTTATAATTCCGTTAATATCGGAAATAGGGAAAAATGTTTCAAATAAAAGTTGTACGCCATTAAGAATGGAATAACTCTTATTTGAAACATTTTTTTCTAACTCGCTTAACTTTGTAGTTAGATTTTGCCAAATTCCTATTTGGCTTATAATTCCGTTAATATTGGGAATAGTGTAAAATGTTTCAAACAAAAGTTGTTTGTCATTACGAATGGAATAACTCTTGTTTGAAACATTTTTTTCTAACTCGCTTAACTTTGGGGTTAGATGGAGCCAAATAGAAATACTCCGCTTTGGGTTGTTCAAGTTTTTGGCTTATAATTCCGTTAATATCGGAAATAGGGAAAAATGTTTCAAATAAAAGTTGTACGCCATTAAGAATGGAATAACTCTTATTTGAAACATTTTTTCCTAACTCGCTTAACTTTGCAGTTAGATGGAGCCAAATTCCTATTTGGCTTATAATTCCGTTAATATCGGAAATAGGGTAAAATGTTTCAAACCAAAGCTGTTTGCCATTAAGAATGGAATAACTCTTGTTTGACACAATTTTTTCTAACTCGCTTAACTTATGAGTTAGATGGAGCCAAATAGAAATACTCTATTTTGTGTTAATCCAGTGTGTGAGTTATAATTCCGTTAATATCGGAAATATGGAAAAATGTTTCAAATAAAAGCTGTACGCCATTAAGAATGAAATAACTCTTATTTGAAACATTTTTTTCTAACTCGCTTAACTTTGGAGTTAGATGGAGCCAAATTCCTATTTGGTTTATAATTCCATTAATATCGGAAATAGGGTAAAATGTTTCAAACCAAAGCTGTTTGTCATTAAGAATGGAATAACTCTTGTTTGACACAATTTTTTCCAACTCGCTTAACTCATGAGTTAGATGGAGCCAAATAGAAATACTCTATTTTGTGTTAATCCAGTTTGTGAGTTTTAATTCCGTTAATATCGGAAATACGGAAAAGTATTTCAAATAAAAGTTGTACGCCATTAAGAGTGGAATAACTCTTGTTTGAAACATTTTTTTCTAACTGGCTTAACTTTGGAGTTAGATGGTTTCAAATAGAAATACTCCATTTTGTGTTAATCCAGTGTGTGAGTTATAATTCCGTTAATATCGGAAATAGGGTAAAATGTTTCAAACCAAAGTTGTTTGTCATTAAGAACGGAATAACTCTTGTTTGAAACATTTTTTTCTGACTCGCTTAACTTTGGAGTGAGATGGAGCCAAATAGAAATACTCTATTTTGTGTTAATCCAGTGTGTGTTATAATTCCGTTAATATCGGAAATAGGGAAAAATGTTTCAAATAAAAGTTGTACGCCATTAAGAATGGAATAATTCTAATTTGGAACATTTTTTTCTAACTCGCTTAACTTTGGAGTTAGATGGAGCCAAATAGAAATACTCTATTTTGTGTTAATCCAGTTTGTGAGTTATAATTCCGTCAATATCGGAAATAGGGAAAAGTATTTCAAATAAAAGTTGTGCGCCATTAAGAATGGAATAACTCTTATTTGAAACATTTTTTTCTAACTCGCTTAACTTTGGAGTTAGATGGAGCCAAATTACTATTTGGCTTACAATTCCGTTAATATCGCAAATAGGGTAAAATATTTCAAACCAAAGCTGTTTGTTATTAAGAGTGGAATAACTCTTGCTTGAAACATTTTTTTCTAAATGGCTTAACTTTGGAGTTAGATGGAGCCAAATAGAAATACTCCATTTTGTGTTAATCCAGTGTGTGAGTTATAATTCCGTTAATATCGGAAATAGGGAAAAATGTTTCAAATAAAAGCTGTACGCCATTAAGAATGGAATAACTCTTGTTTGAAACATTTTTTTCTAACTCGCTTAACTTATGAGTTAGATGGGGCCAAATAGAAATACTCTATTTTGGGTTGATCAAGTGTGTGAGTTATAACTCCGTTAATATCGGAAATAGGGAAAAATGTTTCAAATAAAAGTTGTACGCCATTAAGAATGGAATAACTCTTATTTGAAACATTTTTTTCTAACTCGCTTAACTTTGTAGTTAGATTTTGCCAAATTCCTATTTGGCTTATAATTCCGTTAATATTGGGAATAGTGTAAAATGTTTCAAACAAAAGTTGTTTGTCATTAAGAATGGAATAACTCTTGTTTGAAACATTTTTTTCTAACTCGCTTAACTTTGGAGTTAGATGGAGCCAAATTACTATTTGGCTTACAATTCCGTTAATATCGCAAATAGGGTAAAATATTTCAAACCAAAGCTGTTTGTTATTAAGAGTGGAATAACTCTTGCTTGAAACATTTTTTTCTAAATGGCTTAACTTTGGAGTTAGATGGAGCCAAATAGAAATACTCCATTTTGTGTTAATCCAGTGTGTGAGTTATAATTCCGTTAATATCGGAAATAGGGAAAAATGTTTCAAATAAAAGCTGTACGCCATTAAGAATGGAATAACTCTTGTTTGAAACATTTTTTTCTAACTCGCTTAACTTATGAGTTAGATGGGGCCAAATAGAAATACTCTATTTTGGGTTGATCAAGTGTGTGAGTTATAACTCCGTTAATATCGGAAATAGGGAAAAATGTTTCAAATAAAAGCTGTACGCCATTAAGAATGGAATAACTCTTGTTTGAAACATTTTTTTCTAACTCGCTTAACTTATGAGTTAGATGGGGCCAAATAGAAATACTCTATTTTGGGTTGATCAAGTGTGTGAGTTATAACTCCGTTAATATCGGAAATAGGGAAAAATGTTTCAAATAAAAGTTGTACGCCATTAAGAATGGAATAACTCTTATTTGAAACATTTCTTTCTAACTCGCTTAACTTTGGGGTTAGATGGAGCCAAATTACTATTTGGCTTACAATTCCGTTAATATCGCAAATAGGGTAAAATGTTTCAAACCAAAGTTGTTTGTTATTAAGAGTGGAATAACTCTGGTTTGAAACATTTTTTTCTAACTGGCTTAACTTTGTAGTTAGATGGTTTCAAATAGAAATACTCTATTTTGTGTTAATCCAGTGTGTGAGTTATAATTCCGTTAATATCGGAAATAGGGAAAAATGTTTCAAATAGAAGCTGTACGCCATTAAGAATGGAATAACTCTTGTTTGAAACATTTTTTTCTAACTCGCTTAACTTATGAGTTAGATGGGGCCAAATAGAAATACTCTATTTTGTGTTAATCCAGTGTGTGAGTTATAATTCCGTTAATATCGGAAATAGGGAAAAATGTTTCAAATAAAAGCTGTACGTCATTAAGAATGGAATAACTCTTGTTTGAAACATTTTTTTCTAACTCGCTTAACTTATGAGTTAGATGGGGCCAAATAGAAATACTCTATTTTGGGTTGATCAAGTGTGTGTTATAATTCCGTTAATATCGGAAATAGGGAAAAATGTTTCAAATAAAAGCTGTACGCCATTAAGGATGGAATAACTCTTGTTTGATACATTTTTTTCTAACTCGCTTAACTTATGAGTTAGATGGAGCCAAATAGAAATACTCTATTTTGTGTTAATCCAGTGTGTGAGTTATAATTCCGTTAATATCGGAAATAGGGAAAAATGTTTCAAATAAAAGCTGTACGCCATTAAGAATGGAATAACTCTTGTTTGAAACATTTTTTTCTAACTCGCTTAACTTATGAGTTAGATGGGGCCAAATAGAAATACTCTATTTTGGGTTGATCAAGTGTGTGAGTTATAATTCCGTTAATATCGGAAATAGGGAAAAATGTTTCAAATAAAAGTTGTACGCCATTAAGAATGGAATAACTCTTATTTGAAACATTTTTTTCTAACTCGCTTAACTTTGTAGTTAGATTTAGCCAAATTCCTATTTGGCTTATAATTCCGTTAACATTGGGAATAGTGTAAAATGATTCAAACAAAAGTTGTTTGTCATTAAGAATGGAATAACTCTTATTTGAAACATTTTTTTCTAACTCGCTTAACTTTGGAGTTAGATGGAGCCAAATTCCTATTTGGCTTATAATTCCGTTAATATCAGCAATAGGGTAAAATGTTTCAAACCAAAGCTGTTTGTCATTAAGAATAGAATAACTCTTGTTTGAAACATTTTTTTCTAACTCGCTTAACTTTGGAGTTAGATGGAGCCAAATAGAAATACTCCGCTTTGGGTTGTTCAAGTTTTTGGCTTATAATTCCGTTAATATCGGAAATATGGAAAAACGTTTCAAATAAAAGCTGTACGCCATTGAGAATGGAATAACTCTTATTTGAAACATTTTTTTCTAACTCGCTTAACTTTGGGGTTAGATGGAGCCAAATTCCTATTTGGCTCATAATTCCGTTAATATTGGGAATAGTGTAAAATGTTTCAAACAAAAGTTGTTTGTCATTAAGAATGGAATAACTCTTGTTTGAAACATTTTTTTCTAACTCGCTTAACTTTGGGGTTAGATGGAGCCAAATAGAAATACTCTATTTTGTGTTAATCCAGTTTGTGAGTTATAATTCCGTCAATATCGGAAATAGGGAAAAATGTTTCAAATAAAAGTTGTACGCCATTAAGAATGGAATAATTCTAATTTGGAACATTTTTTTCTAACTCGCTTAACTTTGGAGTTAGATGGAGCCAAATAGAAATACTCTATTTTGTGTTAATCCAGTTTGTGAGTTATAATTCCGTCAATATCGGAAATAGGGAAAAGTATTTCAAATAAAAGTTGTGCGCCATTAAGAATGGAATAACTCTTATTTGAAACATTTTTTTCTAACTCGCTTAACTTTGGAGTTAGATGGAGCCAAATTACTATTTGGCTTATAATTCCGTTAATATTGGGAATAGTGTAAAATGTTTCAAACAAAAGTTGTTTGTCATTACGAATGGAATAACTCTTGTTTGAAACATTTTTTTCTAACTCGCTTAACTTTGGAGTTAGATGGAGCCAAATTCCTATTTGGTTTATAATTCCATTAATATCGGAAATAGGGTAAAATGTTTCAAACCAAAGCTGTTTGTCATTAAGAATGGAATAACTCTTGTTTGACACAATTTTTTCCAACTCGCTTAACTCATGAGTTAGATGGAGCCAAATAGAAATACTCTATTTTGTGTTAATCCAGTTTGTGAGTTTTAATTCCGTTAATATCGGAAATACGGAAAAGTATTTCAAATAAAAGTTGTACGCCATTAAGAGTGGAATAACTCTTGTTTGAAACATTTTTTTCTAACTGGCTTAACTTTGGAGTTAGATGGTTTCAAATAGAAATACTCCATTTTGTGTTAATCCAGTGTGTGAGTTATAATTCCGTTAATATCGGAAATAGGGTAAAATGTTTCAAACCAAAGTTGTTTGTCATTAAGAACGGAATAACTCTTGTTTGAAACATTTTTTTCTGACTCGCTTAACTTTGGAGTGAGATGGAGCCAAATAGAAATACTCTATTTTGTGTTAATCCAGTGTGTGTTATAATTCCGTTAATATCGGAAATAGGGAAAAATGTTTCAAATAAAAGTTGTACGCCATTAAGAATGGAATAATTCTAATTTGGAACATTTTTTTCTAACTCGCTTAACTTTGGAGTTAGATGGAGCCAAATAGAAATACTCTATTTTGTGTTAATCCAGTTTGTGAGTTATAATTCCGTCAATATCGGAAATAGGGAAAAGTATTTCAAATAAAAGTTGTGCGCCATTAAGAATGGAATAACTCTTATTTGAAACATTTTTTTCTAACTCGCTTAACTTTGGAGTTAGATGGAGCCAAATTACTATTTGGCTTACAATTCCGTTAATATCGCAAATAGGGTAAAATATTTCAAACCAAAGCTGTTTGTTATTAAGAGTGGAATAACTCTTGCTTGAAACATTTTTTTCTAAATGGCTTAACTTTGGAGTTAGATGGAGCCAAATAGAAATACTCCATTTTGTGTTAATCCAGTGTGTGAGTTATAATTCCGTTAATATCGGAAATAGGGAAAAATGTTTCAAATAAAAGCTGTACGCCATTAAGAATGGAATAACTCTTGTTTGAAACATTTTTTTCTAACTCGCTTAACTTATGAGTTAGATGGGGCCAAATAGAAATACTCTATTTTGGGTTGATCAAGTGTGTGAGTTATAACTCCGTTAATATCGGAAATAGGGAAAAATGTTTCAAATAAAAGTTGTACGCCATTAAGAATGGAATAACTCTTATTTGAAACATTTTTTTCTAACTCGCTTAACTTTGTAGTTAGATTTTGCCAAATTCCTATTTGGCTTATAATTCCGTTAATATTGGGAATAGTGTAAAATGTTTCAAACAAAAGTTGTTTGTCATTAAGAATGGAATAACTCTTGTTTGAAACATTTTTTTCTAACTCGCTTAACTTTGGAGTTAGATGGAGCCAAATTACTATTTGGCTTACAATTCCGTTAATATCGCAAATAGGGTAAAATATTTCAAACCAAAGCTGTTTGTTATTAAGAGTGGAATAACTCTTGCTTGAAACATTTTTTTCTAAATGGCTTAACTTTGGAGTTAGATGGAGCCAAATAGAAATACTCCATTTTGTGTTAATCCAGTGTGTGAGTTATAATTCCGTTAATATCGGAAATAGGGAAAAATGTTTCAAATAAAAGCTGTACGCCATTAAGAATGGAATAACTCTTGTTTGAAACATTTTTTTCTAACTCGCTTAACTTATGAGTTAGATGGGGCCAAATAGAAATACTCTATTTTGGGTTGATCAAGTGTGTGAGTTATAACTCCGTTAATATCGGAAATAGGGAAAAATGTTTCAAATAAAAGCTGTACGCCATTAAGAATGGAATAACTCTTGTTTGAAACATTTTTTTCTAACTCGCTTAACTTATGAGTTAGATGGGGCCAAATAGAAATACTCTATTTTGGGTTGATCAAGTGTGTGAGTTATAACTCCGTTAATATCGGAAATAGGGAAAAATGTTTCAAATAAAAGTTGTACGCCATTAAGAATGGAATAACTCTTATTTGAAACATTTCTTTCTAACTCGCTTAACTTTGGGGTTAGATGGAGCCAAATTACTATTTGGCTTACAATTCCGTTAATATCGCAAATAGGGTAAAATGTTTCAAACCAAAGTTGTTTGTTATTAAGAGTGGAATAACTCTGGTTTGAAACATTTTTTTCTAACTGGCTTAACTTTGTAGTTAGATGGTTTCAAATAGAAATACTCTATTTTGTGTTAATCCAGTGTGTGAGTTATAATTCCGTTAATATCGGAAATAGGGAAAAATGTTTCAAATAGAAGCTGTACGCCATTAAGAATGGAATAACTCTTGTTTGAAACATTTTTTTCTAACTCGCTTAACTTATGAGTTAGATGGGGCCAAATAGAAATACTCTATTTTGTGTTAATCCAGTGTGTGAGTTATAATTCCGTTAATATCGGAAATAGGGAAAAATGTTTCAAATAAAAGCTGTACGTCATTAAGAATGGAATAACTCTTGTTTGAAACATTTTTTTCTAACTCGCTTAACTTATGAGTTAGATGGGGCCAAATAGAAATACTCTATTTTGGGTTGATCAAGTGTGTGTTATAATTCCGTTAATATCGGAAATAGGGAAAAATGTTTCAAATAAAAGCTGTACGCCATTAAGGATGGAATAACTCTTGTTTGATACATTTTTTTCTAACTCGCTTAACTTATGAGTTAGATGGAGCCAAATAGAAATACTCCATTTTGTGTTAATCCAGTGTGTGAGTTATAATTCCGTTAATATCGGAAATAGGGAAAAATGTTTCAAATAAAAGCTGTACGCCATTAAGAATGGAATAACTCTTGTTTGAAACATTTTTTTCTAACTCGCTTAACTTATGAGTTAGATGGGGCCAAATAGAAATACTCTATTTTGGGTTGATCAAGTGTGTGAGTTATAATTCCGTTAATATCGGAAATAGGGAAAAATGTTTCAAATAAAAGTTGTACGCCATTAAGAATGGAATAACTCTTATTTGAAACATTTCTTTCTAACTCGCTTAACTTTGGGGTTAGATGGAGCCAAATTACTATTTGGCTTACAATTCCGTTAATATCGCAAATAGGGTAAAATGTTTCAAACCAAAGTTGTTTGTTATTAAGAGTGGAATAACTCTGGTTTGAAACATTTTTTTCTAACTGGCTTAACTTTGTAGTTAGATGGTTTCAAATAGAAATACTCTATTTTGTGTTAATCCAGTGTGTGAGTTATAATTCCGTTAATATCGGAAATAGGGAAAAATGTTTCAAATAGAAGCTGTACGCCATTAAGAATGGAATAACTCTTGTTTGAAACATTTTTTTCTAACTCGCTTAACTTATGAGTTAGATGGGGCCAAATAGAAATACTCTATTTTGTGTTAATCCAGTGTGTGAGTTATAATTCCGTTAATATCGGAAATAGGGAAAAATGTTTCAAATAAAAGCTGTACGTCATTAAGAATGGAATAACTCTTGTTTGAAACATTTTTTTCTAACTCGCTTAACTTATGAGTTAGATGGGGCCAAATAGAAATACTCTATTTTGGGTTGATCAAGTGTGTGTTATAATTCCGTTAATATCGGAAATAGGGAAAAATGTTTCAAATAAAAGCTGTACGCCATTAAGGATGGAATAACTCTTGTTTGATACATTTTTTTCTAACTCGCTTAACTTATGAGTTAGATGGAGCCAAATAGAAATACTCCATTTTGTGTTAATCCAGTGTGTGAGTTATAATTCCGTTAATATCGGAAATAGGGAAAAATGTTTCAAATAAAAGCTGTACGCCATTAAGAATGGAATAACTCTTGTTTGAAACATTTTTTTCTAACTCGCTTAACTTATGAGTTAGATGGGGCCAAATAGAAATACTCTATTTTGGGTTGATCAAGTGTGTGAGTTATAATTCCGTTAATATCGGAAATAGGGAAAAATGTTTCAAATAAAAGTTGTACGCCATTAAGAATGGAATAACTCTTATTTGAAACATTTTTTTCTAACTCGCTTAACTTTGTAGTTAGATTTAGCCAAATTCCTATTTGGCTTATAATTCCGTTAACATTGGGAATAGTGTAAAATGATTCAAACAAAAGTTGTTTGTCATTAAGAATGGAATAACTCTTATTTGAAACATTTTTTTCTAACTCGCTTAACTTTGGAGTTAGATGGAGCCAAATTCCTATTTGGCTTATAATTCCGTTAATATCAGCAATAGGGTAAAATGTTTCAAACCAAAGCTGTTTGTCATTAAGAATAGAATAACTCTTGTTTGAAACATTTTTTTCTAACTCGCTTAACTTTGGAGTTAGATGGAGCCAAATAGAAATACTCCGCTTTGGGTTGTTCAAGTTTTTGGCTTATAATTCCGTTAATATCGGAAATATGGAAAAACGTTTCAAATAAAAGCTGTACGCCATTGAGAATGGAATAACTCTTATTTGAAACATTTTTTTCTAACTCGCTTAACTTTGGGGTTAGATGGAGCCAAATTCCTATTTGGCTCATAATTCCGTTAATATTGGGAATAGTGTAAAATGTTTCAAACAAAAGTTGTTTGTTATTAAGAGTGGAATAACTCTGGTTTGAAACATTTTTTTCTAACTCGCTTAACTTTGGAGTTAGATGGAGCCAAATTCCTATTTGGCTTATAATTCCGTTAATATCAGCAATAGGGTAAAATGTTTCAAACCAAAGCTGTTTGTCATTAAGAATAGAATAACTCTTGTTTGAAACATTTTTTTCTAACTCGCTTAACTTTGGAGTTAGATGGAGCCAAATAGAAATACTCCGCTTTGGGTTGTTCAAGTTTTTGGCTTATAATTCCGTTAATATCGGAAATATGGAAAAACGTTTCAAATAAAAGCTGTACGCCATTGAGAATGGAATAACTCTTATTTGAAACATTTCTTTCTAACTCGCTTAACTTTGGGGTTAGATGGAGCCAAATTACTATTTGGCTTACAATTCCGTTAATATCGCAAATAGGGTAAAATGTTTCAAACCAAAGTTGTTTGTTATTAAGAGTGGAATAACTCTGGTTTGAAACATTTTTTTCTAACTGGCTTAACTTTGTAGTTAGATGGTTTCAAATAGAAATACTCTATTTTGTGTTAATCCAGTGTGTGAGTTATAATTCCGTTAATATCGGAAATAGGGAAAAATGTTTCAAATAGAAGCTGTACGCCATTAAGAATGGAATAACTCTTGTTTGAAACATTTTTTTCTAACTCGCTTAACTTATGAGTTAGATGGGGCCAAATAGAAATACTCTATTTTGTGTTAATCCAGTGTGTGAGTTATAATTCCGTTAATATCGGAAATAGGGAAAAATGTTTCAAATAAAAGCTGTACGTCATTAAGAATGGAATAACTCTTGTTTGAAACATTTTTTTCTAACTCGCTTAACTTATGAGTTAGATGGGGCCAAATAGAAATACTCTATTTTGGGTTGATCAAGTGTGTGTTATAATTCCGTTAATATCGGAAATAGGGAAAAATGTTTCAAATAAAAGCTGTACGCCATTAAGGATGGAATAACTCTTGTTTGATACATTTTTTTCTAACTCGCTTAACTTATGAGTTAGATGGAGCCAAATAGAAATACTCCATTTTGTGTTAATCCAGTGTGTGAGTTATAATTCCGTTAATATCGGAAATAGGGAAAAATGTTTCAAATAAAAGCTGTACGCCATTAAGAATGGAATAACTCTTGTTTGAAACATTTTTTTCTAACTCGCTTAACTTATGAGTTAGATGGGGCCAAATAGAAATACTCTATTTTGGGTTGATCAAGTGTGTGAGTTATAATTCCGTTAATATCGGAAATAGGGAAAAATGTTTCAAATAAAAGTTGTACGCCATTAAGAATGGAATAACTCTTATTTGAAACATTTCTTTCTAACTCGCTTAACTTTGGGGTTAGATGGAGCCAAATTACTATTTGGCTTACAATTCCGTTAATATCGCAAATAGGGTAAAATGTTTCAAACCAAAGTTGTTTGTTATTAAGAGTGGAATAACTCTGGTTTGAAACATTTTTTTCTAACTGGCTTAACTTTGTAGTTAGATGGTTTCAAATAGAAATACTCTATTTTGTGTTAATCCAGTGTGTGAGTTATAATTCCGTTAATATCGGAAATAGGGAAAAATGTTTCAAATAAAAGCTGTACGTCATTAAGAATGGAATAACTCTTGTTTGAAACATTTTTTTCTAACTCGCTTAACTTATGAGTTAGATGGGGCCAAATAGAAATACTCTATTTTGGGTTGATCAAGTGTGTGTTATAATTCCGTTAATATCGGAAATAGGGAAAAATGTTTCAAATAAAAGCTGTACGCCATTAAGGATGGAATAACTCTTGTTTGATACATTTTTTTCTAACTCGCTTAACTTATGAGTTAGATGGAGCCAAATAGAAATACTCCATTTTGTGTTAATCCAGTGTGTGAGTTATAATTCCGTTAATATCGGAAATAGGGAAAAATGTTTCAAATAAAAGCTGTACGCCATTAAGAATGGAATAACTCTTGTTTGAAACATTTTTTTCTAACTCGCTTAACTTATGAGTTAGATGGGGCCAAATAGAAATACTCTATTTTGGGTTGATCAAGTGTGTGAGTTATAATTCCGTTAATATCGGAAATAGGGAAAAATGTTTCAAATAAAAGTTGTACGCCATTAAGAATGGAATAACTCTTATTTGAAACATTTTTTTCTAACTCGCTTAACTTTGTAGTTAGATTTAGCCAAATTCCTATTTGGCTTATAATTCCGTTAACATTGGGAATAGTGTAAAATGATTCAAACAAAAGTTGTTTGTCATTAAGAATGGAATAACTCTTATTTGAAACATTTTTTTCTAACTCGCTTAACTTTGGAGTTAGATGGAGCCAAATTCCTATTTGGCTTATAATTCCGTTAATATCAGCAATAGGGTAAAATGTTTCAAACCAAAGCTGTTTGTCATTAAGAATAGAATAACTCTTGTTTGAAACATTTTTTTCTAACTCGCTTAACTTTGGAGTTAGATGGAGCCAAATAGAAATACTCCGCTTTGGGTTGTTCAAGTTTTTGGCTTATAATTCCGTTAATATCGGAAATATGGAAAAACGTTTCAAATAAAAGCTGTACGCCATTGAGAATGGAATAACTCTTATTTGAAACATTTTTTTCTAACTCGCTTAACTTTGGGGTTAGATGGAGCCAAATTCCTATTTGGCTCATAATTCCGTTAATATTGGGAATAGTGTAAAATGTTTCAAACAAAAGTTGTTTGTTATTAAGAGTGGAATAACTCTGGTTTGAAACATTTTTTTCTAACTCGCTTAACTTTGGAGTTAGATGGAGCCAAATTCCTATTTGGCTTATAATTCCGTTAATATCAGCAATAGGGTAAAATGTTTCAAACCAAAGCTGTTTGTCATTAAGAATAGAATAACTCTTGTTTGAAACATTTTTTTCTAACTCGCTTAACTTTGGAGTTAGATGGAGCCAAATAGAAATACTCCGCTTTGGGTTGTTCAAGTTTTTGGCTTATAATTCCGTTAATATCGGAAATATGGAAAAACGTTTCAAATAAAAGCTGTACGCCATTGAGAATGGAATAACTCTTATTTGAAACATTTCTTTCTAACTCGCTTAACTTTGGGGTTAGATGGAGCCAAATTACTATTTGGCTTACAATTCCGTTAATATCGCAAATAGGGTAAAATGTTTCAAACCAAAGTTGTTTGTTATTAAGAGTGGAATAACTCTGGTTTGAAACATTTTTTTCTAACTGGCTTAACTTTGTAGTTAGATGGTTTCAAATAGAAATACTCTATTTTGTGTTAATCCAGTGTGTGAGTTATAATTCCGTTAATATCGGAAATAGGGAAAAATGTTTCAAATAAAAGCTGTACGTCATTAAGAATGGAATAACTCTTGTTTGAAACATTTTTTTCTAACTCGCTTAACTTATGAGTTAGATGGGGCCAAATAGAAATACTCTATTTTGGGTTGATCAAGTGTGTGTTATAATTCCGTTAATATCGGAAATAGGGAAAAATGTTTCAAATAAAAGCTGTACGCCATTAAGGATGGAATAACTCTTGTTTGATACATTTTTTTCTAACTCGCTTAACTTATGAGTTAGATGGAGCCAAATAGAAATACTCCATTTTGTGTTAATCCAGTGTGTGAGTTATAATTCCGTTAATATCGGAAATAGGGAAAAATGTTTCAAATAAAAGCTGTACGCCATTAAGAATGGAATAACTCTTGTTTGAAACATTTTTTTCTAACTCGCTTAACTTATGAGTTAGATGGGGCCAAATAGAAATACTCTATTTTGGGTTGATCAAGTGTGTGAGTTATAATTCCGTTAATATCGGAAATAGGGAAAAATGTTTCAAATAAAAGTTGTACGCCATTAAGAATGGAATAACTCTTATTTGAAACATTTTTTTCTAACTCGCTTAACTTTGTAGTTAGATTTAGCCAAATTCCTATTTGGCTTATAATTCCGTTAACATTGGGAATAGTGTAAAATGATTCAAACAAAAGTTGTTTGTCATTAAGAATGGAATAACTCTTATTTGAAACATTTTTTTCTAACTCGCTTAACTTTGGAGTTAGATGGAGCCAAATTCCTATTTGGCTTATAATTCCGTTAATATCAGCAATAGGGTAAAATGTTTCAAACCAAAGCTGTTTGTCATTAAGAATAGAATAACTCTTGTTTGAAACATTTTTTTCTAACTCGCTTAACTTTGGGGTTAGATGGAGCCAAATTCCTATTTGGCTCATAATTCCGTTAATATTGGGAATAGTGTAAAATGTTTCAAACAAAAGTTGTTTGTTATTAAGAGTGGAATAACTCTGGTTTGAAACATTTTTTTCTAACTCGCTTAACTTTGGAGTTAGATGGAGCCAAATAGAAATACTCCGCTTTGGGTTGTTCAAGTTTTTGGCTTATAATTCCGTTAATATCGGAAATATGGAAAAACGTTTCAAATAAAAGCTGTACGCCATTGAGAATGGAATAACTCTTATTTGAAACATTTTTTTCTAACTCGCTTAACTTTGGGGTTAGATGGAGCCAAATTCCTATTTGGCTCATAATTCCGTTAATATTGGGAATAGTGTAAAATGTTTCAAACAAAAGTTGTTTGTTATTAAGAGTGGAATAACTCTGGTTTGAAACATTTTTTTCTAACTCGCTTAACTTTGGAGTTAGATGGAGCCAAATTCCTATTTGGCTTATAATTCCGTTAATATCAGCAATAGGGTAAAATGTTTCAAACCAAAGCTGTTTGTCATTAAGAATAGAATAACTCTTGTTTGAAACATTTTTTTCTAACTCGCTTAACTTTGGAGTTAGATGGAGCCAAATAGAAATACTCCGCTTTGGGTTGTTCAAGTTTTTGGCTTATAATTCCGTTAATATCGGAAATATGGAAAAACGTTTCAAATAAAAGCTGTACGCCATTGAGAATGGAATAACTCTTATTTGAAACATTTCTTTCTAACTCGCTTAACTTTGGGGTTAGATGGAGCCAAATTACTATTTGGCTTACAATTCCGTTAATATCGCAAATAGGGTAAAATGTTTCAAACCAAAGTTGTTTGTTATTAAGAGTGGAATAACTCTGGTTTGAAACATTTTTTTCTAACTGGCTTAACTTTGTAGTTAGATGGTTTCAAATAGAAATACTCTATTTTGTGTTAATCCAGTGTGTGAGTTATAATTCCGTTAATATCGGAAATAGGGAAAAATGTTTCAAATAAAAGCTGTACGTCATTAAGAATGGAATAACTCTTGTTTGAAACATTTTTTTCTAACTCGCTTAACTTATGAGTTAGATGGGGCCAAATAGAAATACTCTATTTTGGGTTGATCAAGTGTGTGTTATAATTCCGTTAATATCGGAAATAGGGAAAAATGTTTCAAATAAAAGCTGTACGCCATTAAGGATGGAATAACTCTTGTTTGATACATTTTTTTCTAACTCGCTTAACTTATGAGTTAGATGGAGCCAAATAGAAATACTCCATTTTGTGTTAATCCAGTGTGTGAGTTATAATTCCGTTAATATCGGAAATAGGGAAAAATGTTTCAAATAAAAGCTGTACGCCATTAAGAATGGAATAACTCTTGTTTGAAACATTTTTTTCTAACTCGCTTAACTTATGAGTTAGATGGGGCCAAATAGAAATACTCTATTTTGGGTTGATCAAGTGTGTGAGTTATAATTCCGTTAATATCGGAAATAGGGAAAAATGTTTCAAATAAAAGTTGTACGCCATTAAGAATGGAATAACTCTTATTTGAAACATTTTTTTCTAACTCGCTTAACTTTGTAGTTAGATTTAGCCAAATTCCTATTTGGCTTATAATTCCGTTAACATTGGGAATAGTGTAAAATGATTCAAACAAAAGTTGTTTGTCATTAAGAATGGAATAACTCTTATTTGAAACATTTTTTTCTAACTCGCTTAACTTTGGAGTTAGATGGAGCCAAATTCCTATTTGGCTTATAATTCCGTTAATATCAGCAATAGGGTAAAATGTTTCAAACCAAAGCTGTTTGTCATTAAGAATAGAATAACTCTTGTTTGAAACATTTTTTTCTAACTCGCTTAACTTTGGGGTTAGATGGAGCCAAATTCCTATTTGGCTCATAATTCCGTTAATATTGGGAATAGTGTAAAATGTTTCAAACAAAAGTTGTTTGTTATTAAGAGTGGAATAACTCTGGTTTGAAACATTTTTTTCTAACTCGCTTAACTTTGGAGTTAGATGGAGCCAAATAGAAATACTCCGCTTTGGGTTGTTCAAGTTTTTGGCTTATAATTCCGTTAATATCGGAAATATGGAAAAACGTTTCAAATAAAAGCTGTACGCCATTGAGAATGGAATAACTCTTATTTGAAACATTTTTTTCTAACTCGCTTAACTTTGGGGTTAGATGGAGCCAAATTCCTATTTGGCTCATAATTCCGTTAATATTGGGAATAGTGTAAAATGTTTCAAACAAAAGTTGTTTGTTATTAAGAGTGGAATAACTCTGGTTTGAAACATTTTTTTCTAACTCGCTTAACTTTGGAGTTAGATGGAGCCAAATTCCTATTTGGCTTATAATTCCGTTAATATCAGCAATAGGGTAAAATGTTTCAAACCAAAGCTGTTTGTCATTAAGAATAGAATAACTCTTGTTTGAAACATTTTTTTCTAACTCGCTTAACTTTGGAGTTAGATGGAGCCAAATAGAAATACTCCGCTTTGGGTTGTTCAAGTTTTTGGCTTATAATTCCGTTAATATCGGAAATATGGAAAAACGTTTCAAATAAAAGCTGTACGCCATTGAGAATGGAATAACTCTTATTTGAAACATTTTTTTCTAACTCGCTTAACTTTGGGGTTAGATGGAGCCAAATTCCTATTTGGCTCATAATTCCGTTAATATTGGGAATAGTGTAAAATGTTTCAAACAAAAGTTGTTTGTTATTAAGAGTGGAATAACTCTGGTTTGAAACATTTTTTTCTAACTCGCTTAACTTTGGAGTTAGATGGAGCCAAATAGAAATACTCCGCTTTGGGTTGTTCAAGTTTTTGGCTTATAATTCCGTTAATATCGGAAATATGGAAAAACGTTTCAAATAAAAGCTGTACGCCATTGAGAATGGAATAACTCTTATTTGAAACATTTTTTTCTAACTCGCTTAACTTTGGGGTTAGATGGAGCCAAATTCCTATTTGGCTCATAATTCCGTTAATATTGGGAATAGTGTAAAATGTTTCAAACAAAAGTTGTTTGTTATTAAGAGTGGAATAACTCTGGTTTGAAACATTTTTTTCTAACTCGCTTAACTTTGGGGTTAGATGGAGCCAAATTCCTATTTGGCTCATAATTCCGTTAATATTGGGAATAGTGTAAAATGTTTCAAACAAAAGTTGTTTGTTATTAAGAGTGGAATAACTCTGGTTTGAAACATTTTTTTCTAACTCGCTTAACTTTGGAGTTAGATGGAGCCAAATAGAAATACTCCGCTTTGGGTTGTTCAAGTTTTTGGCTTATAATTCCGTTAATATCGGAAATATGGAAAAACGTTTCAAATAAAAGCTGTACGCCATTGAGAATGGAATAACTCTTATTTGAAACATTTTTTTCTAACTCGCTTAACTTTGGGGTTAGATGGAGCCAAATTCCTATTTGGCTCATAATTCCGTTAATATTGGGAATAGTGTAAAATGTTTCAAACAAAAGTTGTTTGTTATTAAGAGTGGAATAACTCTGGTTTGAAACATTTTTTTCTAACTCGCTTAACTTTGGAGTTAGATGGAGCCAAATTCCTATTTGGCTTATAATTCCGTTAATATCAGCAATAGGGTAAAATGTTTCAAACCAAAGCTGTTTGTCATTAAGAATAGAATAACTCTTGTTTGAAACATTTTTTTCTAACTCGCTTAACTTTGGGGTTAGATGGAGCCAAATTCCTATTTGGCTCATAATTCCGTTAATATTGGGAATAGTGTAAAATGTTTCAAACAAAAGTTGTTTGTTATTAAGAGTGGAATAACTCTGGTTTGAAACATTTTTTTCTAACTCGCTTAACTTTGGAGTTAGATGGAGCCAAATAGAAATACTCCGCTTTGGGTTGTTCAAGTTTTTGGCTTATAATTCCGTTAATATCGGAAATATGGAAAAACGTTTCAAATAAAAGCTGTACGCCATTGAGAATGGAATAACTCTTATTTGAAACATTTTTTTCTAACTCGCTTAACTTTGGGGTTAGATGGAGCCAAATTCCTATTTGGCTCATAATTCCGTTAATATTGGGAATAGTGTAAAATGTTTCAAACAAAAGTTGTTTGTTATTAAGAGTGGAATAACTCTGGTTTGAAACATTTTTTTCTAACTCGCTTAACTTTGGAGTTAGATGGAGCCAAATTCCTATTTGGCTTATAATTCCGTTAATATCAGCAATAGGGTAAAATGTTTCAAACCAAAGCTGTTTGTCATTAAGAATAGAATAACTCTTGTTTGAAACATTTTTTTCTAACTCGCTTAACTTTGGGGTTAGATGGAGCCAAATTCCTATTTGGCTCATAATTCCGTTAATATTGGGAATAGTGTAAAATGTTTCAAACAAAAGTTGTTTGTTATTAAGAGTGGAATAACTCTGGTTTGAAACATTTTTTTCTAACTCGCTTAACTTTGGAGTTAGATGGAGCCAAATAGAAATACTCCGCTTTGGGTTGTTCAAGTTTTTGGCTTATAATTCCGTTAATATCGGAAATATGGAAAAACGTTTCAAATAAAAGCTGTACGCCATTGAGAATGGAATAACTCTTATTTGAAACATTTTTTTCTAACTCGCTTAACTTTGGGGTTAGATGGAGCCAAATTCCTATTTGGCTCATAATTCCGTTAATATTGGGAATAGTGTAAAATGTTTCAAACAAAAGTTGTTTGTTATTAAGAGTGGAATAACTCTGGTTTGAAACATTTTTTTCTAACTCGCTTAACTTTGGAGTTAGATGGAGCCAAATTCCTATTTGGCTTATAATTCCGTTAATATCAGCAATAGGGTAAAATGTTTCAAACCAAAGCTGTTTGTCATTAAGAATAGAATAACTCTTGTTTGAAACATTTTTTTCTAACTCGCTTAACTTTGGAGTTAGATGGAGCCAAATAGAAATACTCCGCTTTGGGTTGTTCAAGTTTTTGGCTTATAATTCCGTTAATATCGGAAATATGGAAAAACGTTTCAAATAAAAGCTGTACGCCATTGAGAATGGAATAACTCTTATTTGAAACATTTTTTTCTAACTCGCTTAACTTTGGGGTTAGATGGAGCCAAATTCCTATTTGGCTCATAATTCCGTTAATATTGGGAATAGTGTAAAATGTTTCAAACAAAAGTTGTTTGTTATTAAGAGTGGAATAACTCTGGTTTGAAACATTTTTTTCTAACTCGCTTAACTTTGGGGTTAGATGGAGCCAAATTCCTATTTGGCTCATAATTCCGTTAATATTGGGAATAGTGTAAAATGTTTCAAACAAAAGTTGTTTGTTATTAAGAGTGGAATAACTCTGGTTTGAAACATTTTTTTCTAACTCGCTTAACTTTGGAGTTAGATGGAGCCAAATAGAAATACTCCGCTTTGGGTTGTTCAAGTTTTTGGCTTATAATTCCGTTAATATCGGAAATATGGAAAAACGTTTCAAATAAAAGCTGTACGCCATTGAGAATGGAATAACTCTTATTTGAAACATTTTTTTCTAACTCGCTTAACTTTGGGGTTAGATGGAGCCAAATTCCTATTTGGCTCATAATTCCGTTAATATTGGGAATAGTGTAAAATGTTTCAAACAAAAGTTGTTTGTTATTAAGAGTGGAATAACTCTGGTTTGAAACATTTTTTTCTAACTCGCTTAACTTTGGGGTTAGATGGAGCCAAATTCCTATTTGGCTCATAATTCCGTTAATATTGGGAATAGTGTAAAATGTTTCAAACAAAAGTTGTTTGTTATTAAGAGTGGAATAACTCTGGTTTGAAACATTTTTTTCTAACTCGCTTAACTTTGGAGTTAGATGGAGCCAAATTCCTATTTGGCTTATAATTCCGTTAATATCAGCAATAGGGTAAAATGTTTCAAACCAAAGCTGTTTGTCATTAAGAATAGAATAACTCTTGTTTGAAACATTTTTTTCTAACTCGCTTAACTTTGGGGTTAGATGGAGCCAAATTCCTATTTGGCTCATAATTCCGTTAATATTGGGAATAGTGTAAAATGTTTCAAACAAAAGTTGTTTGTTATTAAGAGTGGAATAACTCTGGTTTGAAACATTTTTTTCTAACTCGCTTAACTTTGGAGTTAGATGGAGCCAAATAGAAATACTCCGCTTTGGGTTGTTCAAGTTTTTGGCTTATAATTCCGTTAATATCGGAAATATGGAAAAACGTTTCAAATAAAAGCTGTACGCCATTGAGAATGGAATAACTCTTATTTGAAACATTTTTTTCTAACTCGCTTAACTTTGGGGTTAGATGGAGCCAAATTCCTATTTGGCTCATAATTCCGTTAATATTGGGAATAGTGTAAAATGTTTCAAACAAAAGTTGTTTGTTATTAAGAGTGGAATAACTCTGGTTTGAAACATTTTTTTCTAACTCGCTTAACTTTGGAGTTAGATGGAGCCAAATAGAAATACTCCGCTTTGGGTTGTTCAAGTTTTTGGCTTATAATTCCGTTAATATCGGAAATATGGAAAAACGTTTCAAATAAAAGCTGTACGCCATTGAGAATGGAATAACTCTTATTTGAAACATTTTTTTCTAACTCGCTTAACTTTGGGGTTAGATGGAGCCAAATTCCTATTTGGCTCATAATTCCGTTAATATTGGGAATAGTGTAAAATGTTTCAAACAAAAGTTGTTTGTTATTAAGAGTGGAATAACTCTGGTTTGAAACATTTTTTTCTAACTCGCTTAACTTTGGAGTTAGATGGAGCCAAATAGAAATACTCCGCTTTGGGTTGTTCAAGTTTTTGGCTTATAATTCCGTTAATATCGGAAATATGGAAAAACGTTTCAAATAAAAGCTGTACGCCATTGAGAATGGAATAACTCTTATTTGAAACATTTTTTTCTAACTCGCTTAACTTTGGGGTTAGATGGAGCCAAATTCCTATTTGGCTCATAATTCCGTTAATATTGGGAATAGTGTAAAATGTTTCAAACAAAAGTTGTTTGTTATTAAGAGTGGAATAACTCTGGTTTGAAACATTTTTTTCTAACTCGCTTAACTTTGGAGTTAGATGGAGCCAAATAGAAATACTCCGCTTTGGGTTGTTCAAGTTTTTGGCTTATAATTCCGTTAATATCGGAAATATGGAAAAACGTTTCAAATAAAAGCTGTACGCCATTGAGAATGGAATAACTCTTATTTGAAACATTTTTTTCTAACTCGCTTAACTTTGGGGTTAGATGGAGCCAAATTCCTATTTGGCTCATAATTCCGTTAATATTGGGAATAGTGTAAAATGTTTCAAACAAAAGTTGTTTGTTATTAAGAGTGGAATAACTCTGGTTTGAAACATTTTTTTCTAACTCGCTTAACTTTGGAGTTAGATGGAGCCAAATTCCTATTTGGCTTATAATTCCGTTAATATCAGCAATGGGGTAAAATGTTTCAAACCAAAGCTGTTTGTCATTAAGAATAGAATAACTCTTGTTTGATACATTTTTTTCTAACTCGCTTAACTTATGAGTTAGATGGAGCCAAATAGAAATACTCCATTTTGTGTTAATCCAGTGTGTGAGTTATAATTCCGTTAATATCGGAAATAGGGAAAAATGTTTCAAATAAAAGCTGTACGCCATTAAGAATGGAATAACTCTTGTTTGAAACATTTTTTTCTAACTCGCTTAACTTATGAGTTAGATGGGGCCAAATAGAAATACTCTATTTTGGGTTGATCAAGTGTGTGAGTTATAATTCCGTTAATATCGGAAATAGGGAAAAATGTTTCAAATAAAAGTTGTACGCCATTAAGAATGGAATAACTCTTATTTGAAACATTTTTTTCTAACTCGCTTAACTTTGTAGTTAGATTTAGCCAAATTCCTATTTGGCTTATAATTCCGTTAACATTGGGAATAGTGTAAAATGATTCAAACAAAAGTTGTTTGTCATTAAGAATGGAATAACTCTTATTTGAAACATTTTTTTCTAACTCGCTTAACTTTGGAGTTAGATGGAGCCAAATTCCTATTTGGCTTATAATTCCGTTAATATCAGCAATAGGGTAAAATGTTTCAAACCAAAGCTGTTTGTCATTAAGAATAGAATAACTCTTGTTTGAAACATTTTTTTCTAACTCGCTTAACTTTGGAGTTAGATGGAGCCAAATAGAAATACTCCGCTTTGGGTTGTTCAAGTTTTTGGCTTATAATTCCGTTAATATCGGAAATATGGAAAAACGTTTCAAATAAAAGCTGTACGCCATTGAGAATGGAATAACTCTTATTTGAAACATTTTTTTCTAACTCGCTTAACTTTGGGGTTAGATGGAGCCAAATTCCTATTTGGCTCATAATTCCGTTAATATTGGGAATAGTGTAAAATGTTTCAAACAAAAGTTGTTTGTTATTAAGAGTGGAATAACTCTGGTTTGAAACATTTTTTTCTAACTCGCTTAACTTTGGAGTTAGATGGAGCCAAATAGAAATACTCCGCTTTGGGTTGTTCAAGTTTTTGGCTTATAATTCCGTTAATATCGGAAATATGGAAAAACGTTTCAAATAAAAGCTGTACGCCATTGAGAATGGAATAACTCTTATTTGAAACATTTTTTTCTAACTCGCTTAACTTTGGGGTTAGATGGAGCCAAATTCCTATTTGGCTCATAATTCCGTTAATATTGGGAATAGTGTAAAATGTTTCAAACAAAAGTTGTTTGTTATTAAGAGTGGAATAACTCTGGTTTGAAACATTTTTTTCTAACTCGCTTAACTTTGGAGTTAGATGGAGCCAAATTCCTATTTGGCTTATAATTCCGTTAATATCAGCAATGGGGTAAAATGTTTCAAACCAAAGCTGTTTGTCATTAAGAATAGAATAACTCTTGTTTGATACATTTTTTTCTAACTCGCTTAACTTATGAGTTAGATGGAGCCAAATAGAAATACTCCATTTTGTGTTAATCCAGTGTGTGAGTTATAATTCCGTTAATATCGGAAATAGGGAAAAATGTTTCAAATAAAAGCTGTACGCCATTAAGAATGGAATAACTCTTGTTTGAAACATTTTTTTCTAACTCGCTTAACTTATGAGTTAGATGGGGCCAAATAGAAATACTCTATTTTGGGTTGATCAAGTGTGTGAGTTATAATTCCGTTAATATCGGAAATAGGGAAAAATGTTTCAAATAAAAGTTGTACGCCATTAAGAATGGAATAACTCTTATTTGAAACATTTTTTTCTAACTCGCTTAACTTTGTAGTTAGATTTAGCCAAATTCCTATTTGGCTTATAATTCCGTTAACATTGGGAATAGTGTAAAATGATTCAAACAAAAGTTGTTTGTCATTAAGAATGGAATAACTCTTATTTGAAACATTTTTTTCTAACTCGCTTAACTTTGGAGTTAGATGGAGCCAAATTCCTATTTGGCTTATAATTCCGTTAATATCAGCAATAGGGTAAAATGTTTCAAACCAAAGCTGTTTGTCATTAAGAATAGAATAACTCTTGTTTGAAACATTTTTTTCTAACTCGCTTAACTTTGGAGTTAGATGGAGCCAAATAGAAATACTCCGCTTTGGGTTGTTCAAGTTTTTGGCTTATAATTCCGTTAATATCGGAAATATGGAAAAACGTTTCAAATAAAAGCTGTACGCCATTGAGAATGGAATAACTCTTATTTGAAACATTTTTTTCTAACTCGCTTAACTTTGGGGTTAGATGGAGCCAAATTCCTATTTGGCTCATAATTCCGTTAATATTGGGAATAGTGTAAAATGTTTCAAACAAAAGTTGTTTGTTATTAAGAGTGGAATAACTCTGGTTTGAAACATTTTTTTCTAACTCGCTTAACTTTGGAGTTAGATGGAGCCAAATAGAAATACTCCGCTTTGGGTTGTTCAAGTTTTTGGCTTATAATTCCGTTAATATCGGAAATATGGAAAAACGTTTCAAATAAAAGCTGTACGCCATTGAGAATGGAATAACTCTTATTTGAAACATTTTTTTCTAACTCGCTTAACTTTGGGGTTAGATGGAGCCAAATTCCTATTTGGCTCATAATTCCGTTAATATTGGGAATAGTGTAAAATGTTTCAAACAAAAGTTGTTTGTTATTAAGAGTGGAATAACTCTGGTTTGAAACATTTTTTTCTAACTCGCTTAACTTTGGAGTTAGATGGAGCCAAATAGAAATACTCCGCTTTGGGTTGTTCAAGTTTTTGGCTTATAATTCCGTTAATATCGGAAATATGGAAAAACGTTTCAAATAAAAGCTGTACGCCATTGAGAATGGAATAACTCTTATTTGAAACATTTTTTTCTAACTCGCTTAACTTTGGGGTTAGATGGAGCCAAATTCCTATTTGGCTCATAATTCCGTTAATATTGGGAATAGTGTAAAATGTTTCAAACAAAAGTTGTTTGTTATTAAGAGTGGAATAACTCTGGTTTGAAACATTTTTTTCTAACTCGCTTAACTTTGGAGTTAGATGGAGCCAAATAGAAATACTCCGCTTTGGGTTGTTCAAGTTTTTGGCTTATAATTCCGTTAATATCGGAAATATGGAAAAACGTTTCAAATAAAAGCTGTACGCCATTGAGAATGGAATAACTCTTATTTGAAACATTTTTTTCTAACTCGCTTAACTTTGGGGTTAGATGGAGCCAAATTCCTATTTGGCTCATAATTCCGTTAATATTGGGAATAGTGTAAAATGTTTCAAACAAAAGTTGTTTGTTATTAAGAGTGGAATAACTCTGGTTTGAAACATTTTTTTCTAACTCGCTTAACTTTGGAGTTAGATGGAGCCAAATAGAAATACTCCGCTTTGGGTTGTTCAAGTTTTTGGCTTATAATTCCGTTAATATCGGAAATATGGAAAAACGTTTCAAATAAAAGCTGTACGCCATTGAGAATGGAATAACTCTTATTTGAAACATTTTTTTCTAACTCGCTTAACTTTGGGGTTAGATGGAGCCAAATTCCTATTTGGCTCATAATTCCGTTAATATTGGGAATAGTGTAAAATGTTTCAAACAAAAGTTGTTTGTTATTAAGAGTGGAATAACTCTGGTTTGAAACATTTTTTTCTAACTCGCTTAACTTTGGAGTTAGATGGAGCCAAATAGAAATACTCCGCTTTGGGTTGTTCAAGTTTTTGGCTTATAATTCCGTTAATATCGGAAATATGGAAAAACGTTTCAAATAAAAGCTGTACGCCATTGAGAATGGAATAACTCTTATTTGAAACATTTTTTTCTAACTCGCTTAACTTTGGGGTTAGATGGAGCCAAATTCCTATTTGGCTCATAATTCCGTTAATATTGGGAATAGTGTAAAATGTTTCAAACAAAAGTTGTTTGTTATTAAGAGTGGAATAACTCTGGTTTGAAACATTTTTTTCTAACTCGCTTAACTTTGGAGTTAGATGGAGCCAAATAGAAATACTCCGCTTTGGGTTGTTCAAGTTTTTGGCTTATAATTCCGTTAATATCGGAAATATGGAAAAACGTTTCAAATAAAAGCTGTACGCCATTGAGAATGGAATAACTCTTATTTGAAACATTTTTTTCTAACTCGCTTAACTTTGGGGTTAGATGGAGCCAAATTCCTATTTGGCTCATAATTCCGTTAATATTGGGAATAGTGTAAAATGTTTCAAACAAAAGTTGTTTGTTATTAAGAGTGGAATAACTCTGGTTTGAAACATTTTTTTCTAACTCGCTTAACTTTGGAGTTAGATGGAGCCAAATTCCTATTTGGCTTATAATTCCGTTAATATCAGCAATGGGGTAAAATGTTTCAAACCAAAGCTGTTTGTCATTAAGAATAGAATAACTCTTGTTTGATACATTTTTTTCTAACTCGCTTAACTTATGAGTTAGATGGAGCCAAATAGAAATACTCCATTTTGTGTTAATCCAGTGTGTGAGTTATAATTCCGTTAATATCGGAAATAGGGAAAAATGTTTCAAATAAAAGCTGTACGCCATTAAGAATGGAATAACTCTTGTTTGAAACATTTTTTTCTAACTCGCTTAACTTATGAGTTAGATGGGGCCAAATAGAAATACTCTATTTTGGGTTGATCAAGTGTGTGAGTTATAATTCCGTTAATATCGGAAATAGGGAAAAATGTTTCAAATAAAAGTTGTACGCCATTAAGAATGGAATAACTCTTATTTGAAACATTTTTTTCTAACTCGCTTAACTTTGTAGTTAGATTTAGCCAAATTCCTATTTGGCTTATAATTCCGTTAACATTGGGAATAGTGTAAAATGATTCAAACAAAAGTTGTTTGTCATTAAGAATGGAATAACTCTTATTTGAAACATTTTTTTCTAACTCGCTTAACTTTGGAGTTAGATGGAGCCAAATTCCTATTTGGCTCATAATTCCGTTAATATTGGGAATAGTGTAAAATGTTTCAAACAAAAGTTGTTTGTTATTAAGAGTGGAATAACTCTGGTTTGAAACATTTTTTTCTAACTCGCTTAACTTTGGAGTTAGATGGAGCCAAATAGAAATACTCCGCTTTGGGTTGTTCAAGTTTTTGGCTTATAATTCCGTTAATATCGGAAATATGGAAAAACGTTTCAAATAAAAGCTGTACGCCATTGAGAATGGAATAACTCTTATTTGAAACATTTTTTTCTAACTCGCTTAACTTTGGGGTTAGATGGAGCCAAATTCCTATTTGGCTCATAATTCCGTTAATATTGGGAATAGTGTAAAATGTTTCAAACAAAAGTTGTTTGTTATTAAGAGTGGAATAACTCTGGTTTGAAACATTTTTTTCTAACTCGCTTAACTTTGGAGTTAGATGGAGCCAAATTCCTATTTGGCTTATAATTCCGTTAATATCAGCAATAGGGTAAAATGTTTCAAACCAAAGCTGTTTGTCATTAAGAATAGAATAACTCTTGTTTGAAACATTTTTTTCTAACTCGCTTAACTTTGGGGTTAGATGGAGCCAAATTCCTATTTGGCTCATAATTCCGTTAATATTGGGAATAGTGTAAAATGTTTCAAACAAAAGTTGTTTGTTATTAAGAGTGGAATAACTCTGGTTTGAAACATTTTTTTCTAACTCGCTTAACTTTGGAGTTAGATGGAGCCAAATAGAAATACTCCGCTTTGGGTTGTTCAAGTTTTTGGCTTATAATTCCGTTAATATCGGAAATATGGAAAAACGTTTCAAATAAAAGCTGTACGCCATTGAGAATGGAATAACTCTTATTTGAAACATTTTTTTCTAACTCGCTTAACTTTGGGGTTAGATGGAGCCAAATTCCTATTTGGCTCATAATTCCGTTAATATTGGGAATAGTGTAAAATGTTTCAAACAAAAGTTGTTTGTTATTAAGAGTGGAATAACTCTGGTTTGAAACATTTTTTTCTAACTCGCTTAACTTTGGAGTTAGATGGAGCCAAATTCCTATTTGGCTTATAATTCCGTTAATATCAGCAATAGGGTAAAATGTTTCAAACCAAAGCTGTTTGTCATTAAGAATAGAATAACTCTTGTTTGAAACATTTTTTTCTAACTCGCTTAACTTTGGAGTTAGATGGAGCCAAATAGAAATACTCCGCTTTGGGTTGTTCAAGTTTTTGGCTTATAATTCCGTTAATATCGGAAATATGGAAAAACGTTTCAAATAAAAGCTGTACGCCATTGAGAATGGAATAACTCTTATTTGAAACATTTTTTTCTAACTCGCTTAACTTTGGGGTTAGATGGAGCCAAATTCCTATTTGGCTCATAATTCCGTTAATATTGGGAATAGTGTAAAATGTTTCAAACAAAAGTTGTTTGTTATTAAGAGTGGAATAACTCTGGTTTGAAACATTTTTTTCTAACTCGCTTAACTTTGGAGTTAGATGGAGCCAAATAGAAATACTCCGCTTTGGGTTGTTCAAGTTTTTGGCTTATAATTCCGTTAATATCGGAAATATGGAAAAACGTTTCAAATAAAAGCTGTACGCCATTGAGAATGGAATAACTCTTATTTGAAACATTTTTTTCTAACTCGCTTAACTTTGGGGTTAGATGGAGCCAAATTCCTATTTGGCTCATAATTCCGTTAATATTGGGAATAGTGTAAAATGTTTCAAACAAAAGTTGTTTGTTATTAAGAGTGGAATAACTCTGGTTTGAAACATTTTTTTCTAACTCGCTTAACTTTGGAGTTAGATGGAGCCAAATAGAAATACTCCGCTTTGGGTTGTTCAAGTTTTTGGCTTATAATTCCGTTAATATCGGAAATATGGAAAAACGTTTCAAATAAAAGCTGTACGCCATTGAGAATGGAATAACTCTTATTTGAAACATTTTTTTCTAACTCGCTTAACTTTGGGGTTAGATGGAGCCAAATTCCTATTTGGCTCATAATTCCGTTAATATTGGGAATAGTGTAAAATGTTTCAAACAAAAGTTGTTTGTTATTAAGAGTGGAATAACTCTGGTTTGAAACATTTTTTTCTAACTCGCTTAACTTTGGAGTTAGATGGAGCCAAATAGAAATACTCCGCTTTGGGTTGTTCAAGTTTTTGGCTTATAATTCCGTTAATATCGGAAATATGGAAAAACGTTTCAAATAAAAGCTGTACGCCATTGAGAATGGAATAACTCTTATTTGAAACATTTTTTTCTAACTCGCTTAACTTTGGGGTTAGATGGAGCCAAATTCCTATTTGGCTCATAATTCCGTTAATATTGGGAATAGTGTAAAATGTTTCAAACAAAAGTTGTTTGTTATTAAGAGTGGAATAACTCTGGTTTGAAACATTTTTTTCTAACTCGCTTAACTTTGGAGTTAGATGGAGCCAAATTCCTATTTGGCTTATAATTCCGTTAATATCAGCAATAGGGTAAAATGTTTCAAACCAAAGCTGTTTGTCATTAAGAATAGAATAACTCTTGTTTGAAACATTTTTTTCTAACTCGCTTAACTTTGGAGTTAGATGGAGCCAAATAGAAATACTCCGCTTTGGGTTGTTCAAGTTTTTGGCTTATAATTCCGTTAATATCGGAAATATGGAAAAACGTTTCAAATAAAAGCTGTACGCCATTGAGAATGGAATAACTCTTATTTGAAACATTTTTTTCTAACTCGCTTAACTTTGGGGTTAGATGGAGCCAAATTCCTATTTGGCTCATAATTCCGTTAATATTGGGAATAGTGTAAAATGTTTCAAACAAAAGTTGTTTGTTATTAAGAGTGGAATAACTCTGGTTTGAAACATTTTTTTCTAACTCGCTTAACTTTGGAGTTAGATGGAGCCAAATAGAAATACTCCGCTTTGGGTTGTTCAAGTTTTTGGCTTATAATTCCGTTAATATCGGAAATATGGAAAAACGTTTCAAATAAAAGCTGTACGCCATTGAGAATGGAATAACTCTTATTTGAAACATTTTTTTCTAACTCGCTTAACTTTGGGGTTAGATGGAGCCAAATTCCTATTTGGCTCATAATTCCGTTAATATTGGGAATAGTGTAAAATGTTTCAAACAAAAGTTGTTTGTTATTAAGAGTGGAATAACTCTGGTTTGAAACATTTTTTTCTAACTCGCTTAACTTTGGAGTTAGATGGAGCCAAATAGAAATACTCCGCTTTGGGTTGTTCAAGTTTTTGGCTTATAATTCCGTTAATATCGGAAATATGGAAAAACGTTTCAAATAAAAGCTGTACGCCATTGAGAATGGAATAACTCTTATTTGAAACATTTTTTTCTAACTCGCTTAACTTTGGGGTTAGATGGAGCCAAATTCCTATTTGGCTCATAATTCCGTTAATATTGGGAATAGTGTAAAATGTTTCAAACAAAAGTTGTTTGTTATTAAGAGTGGAATAACTCTGGTTTGAAACATTTTTTTCTAACTCGCTTAACTTTGGAGTTAGATGGAGCCAAATAGAAATACTCCGCTTTGGGTTGTTCAAGTTTTTGGCTTATAATTCCGTTAATATCGGAAATATGGAAAAACGTTTCAAATAAAAGCTGTACGCCATTGAGAATGGAATAACTCTTATTTGAAACATTTTTTTCTAACTCGCTTAACTTTGGGGTTAGATGGAGCCAAATTCCTATTTGGCTCATAATTCCGTTAATATTGGGAATAGTGTAAAATGTTTCAAACAAAAGTTGTTTGTTATTAAGAGTGGAATAACTCTGGTTTGAAACATTTTTTTCTAACTCGCTTAACTTTGGAGTTAGATGGAGCCAAATAGAAATACTCCGCTTTGGGTTGTTCAAGTTTTTGGCTTATAATTCCGTTAATATCGGAAATATGGAAAAACGTTTCAAATAAAAGCTGTACGCCATTGAGAATGGAATAACTCTTATTTGAAACATTTTTTTCTAACTCGCTTAACTTTGGGGTTAGATGGAGCCAAATTCCTATTTGGCTCATAATTCCGTTAATATTGGGAATAGTGTAAAATGTTTCAAACAAAAGTTGTTTGTTATTAAGAGTGGAATAACTCTGGTTTGAAACATTTTTTTCTAACTCGCTTAACTTTGGAGTTAGATGGAGCCAAATAGAAATACTCCGCTTTGGGTTGTTCAAGTTTTTGGCTTATAATTCCGTTAATATCGGAAATATGGAAAAACGTTTCAAATAAAAGCTGTACGCCATTGAGAATGGAATAACTCTTATTTGAAACATTTTTTTCTAACTCGCTTAACTTTGGGGTTAGATGGAGCCAAATTCCTATTTGGCTCATAATTCCGTTAATATTGGGAATAGTGTAAAATGTTTCAAACAAAAGTTGTTTGTTATTAAGAGTGGAATAACTCTGGTTTGAAACATTTTTTTCTAACTCGCTTAACTTTGGAGTTAGATGGAGCCAAATAGAAATACTCCGCTTTGGGTTGTTCAAGTTTTTGGCTTATAATTCCGTTAATATCGGAAATATGGAAAAACGTTTCAAATAAAAGCTGTACGCCATTGAGAATGGAATAACTCTTATTTGAAACATTTTTTTCTAACTCGCTTAACTTTGGGGTTAGATGGAGCCAAATTCCTATTTGGCTCATAATTCCGTTAATATTGGGAATAGTGTAAAATGTTTCAAACAAAAGTTGTTTGTTATTAAGAGTGGAATAACTCTGGTTTGAAACATTTTTTTCTAACTCGCTTAACTTTGGGGTTAGATGGAGCCAAATTCCTATTTGGCTCATAATTCCGTTAATATTGGGAATAGTGTAAAATGTTTCAAACAAAAGTTGTTTGTTATTAAGAGTGGAATAACTCTGGTTTGAAACATTTTTTTCTAACTCGCTTAACTTTGGAGTTAGATGGAGCCAAATAGAAATACTCCGCTTTGGGTTGTTCAAGTTTTTGGCTTATAATTCCGTTAATATCGGAAATATGGAAAAACGTTTCAAATAAAAGCTGTACGCCATTGAGAATGGAATAACTCTTATTTGAAACATTTTTTTCTAACTCGCTTAACTTTGGGGTTAGATGGAGCCAAATTCCTATTTGGCTCATAATTCCGTTAATATTGGGAATAGTGTAAAATGTTTCAAACAAAAGTTGTTTGTTATTAAGAGTGGAATAACTCTGGTTTGAAACATTTTTTTCTAACTCGCTTAACTTTGGAGTTAGATGGAGCCAAATAGAAATACTCCGCTTTGGGTTGTTCAAGTTTTTGGCTTATAATTCCGTTAATATCGGAAATATGGAAAAACGTTTCAAATAAAAGCTGTACGCCATTGAGAATGGAATAACTCTTATTTGAAACATTTTTTTCTAACTCGCTTAACTTTGGGGTTAGATGGAGCCAAATTCCTATTTGGCTCATAATTCCGTTAATATTGGGAATAGTGTAAAATGTTTCAAACAAAAGTTGTTTGTTATTAAGAGTGGAATAACTCTGGTTTGAAACATTTTTTTCTAACTCGCTTAACTTTGGAGTTAGATGGAGCCAAATAGAAATACTCCGCTTTGGGTTGTTCAAGTTTTTGGCTTATAATTCCGTTAATATCGGAAATATGGAAAAACGTTTCAAATAAAAGCTGTACGCCATTGAGAATGGAATAACTCTTATTTGAAACATTTTTTTCTAACTCGCTTAACTTTGGGGTTAGATGGAGCCAAATTCCTATTTGGCTCATAATTCCGTTAATATTGGGAATAGTGTAAAATGTTTCAAACAAAAGTTGTTTGTTATTAAGAGTGGAATAACTCTGGTTTGAAACATTTTTTTCTAACTCGCTTAACTTTGGAGTTAGATGGAGCCAAATAGAAATACTCCGCTTTGGGTTGTTCAAGTTTTTGGCTTATAATTCCGTTAATATCGGAAATATGGAAAAACGTTTCAAATAAAAGCTGTACGCCATTGAGAATGGAATAACTCTTATTTGAAACATTTTTTTCTAACTCGCTTAACTTTGGGGTTAGATGGAGCCAAATTCCTATTTGGCTCATAATTCCGTTAATATTGGGAATAGTGTAAAATGTTTCAAACAAAAGTTGTTTGTTATTAAGAGTGGAATAACTCTGGTTTGAAACATTTTTTTCTAACTCGCTTAACTTTGGAGTTAGATGGAGCCAAATAGAAATACTCCGCTTTGGGTTGTTCAAGTTTTTGGCTTATAATTCCGTTAATATCGGAAATATGGAAAAACGTTTCAAATAAAAGCTGTACGCCATTGAGAATGGAATAACTCTTATTTGAAACATTTTTTTCTAACTCGCTTAACTTTGGGGTTAGATGGAGCCAAATTCCTATTTGGCTCATAATTCCGTTAATATTGGGAATAGTGTAAAATGTTTCAAACAAAAGTTGTTTGTTATTAAGAGTGGAATAACTCTGGTTTGAAACATTTTTTTCTAACTCGCTTAACTTTGGAGTTAGATGGAGCCAAATTCCTATTTGGCTTATAATTCCGTTAATATCAGCAATGGGGTAAAATGTTTCAAACCAAAGCTGTTTGTCATTAAGAATAGAATAACTCTTGTTTGATACATTTTTTTCTAACTCGCTTAACTTATGAGTTAGATGGAGCCAAATAGAAATACTCCATTTTGTGTTAATCCAGTGTGTGAGTTATAATTCCGTTAATATCGGAAATAGGGAAAAATGTTTCAAATAAAAGCTGTACGCCATTAAGAATGGAATAACTCTTGTTTGAAACATTTTTTTCTAACTCGCTTAACTTATGAGTTAGATGGGGCCAAATAGAAATACTCTATTTTGGGTTGATCAAGTGTGTGAGTTATAATTCCGTTAATATCGGAAATAGGGAAAAATGTTTCAAATAAAAGTTGTACGCCATTAAGAATGGAATAACTCTTATTTGAAACATTTTTTTCTAACTCGCTTAACTTTGTAGTTAGATTTAGCCAAATTCCTATTTGGCTTATAATTCCGTTAACATTGGGAATAGTGTAAAATGATTCAAACAAAAGTTGTTTGTCATTAAGAATGGAATAACTCTTATTTGAAACATTTTTTTCTAACTCGCTTAACTTTGGAGTTAGATGGAGCCAAATTCCTATTTGGCTTATAATTCCGTTAATATCAGCAATAGGGTAAAATGTTTCAAACCAAAGCTGTTTGTCATTAAGAATAGAATAACTCTTGTTTGAAACATTTTTTTCTAACTCGCTTAACTTTGGAGTTAGATGGAGCCAAATAGAAATACTCCGCTTTGGGTTGTTCAAGTTTTTGGCTTATAATTCCGTTAATATCGGAAATATGGAAAAACGTTTTAAATAAAAGCTGTACGCCATTGAGAATGGAATAACTCTTATTTGAAACATTTTTTTCTAACTCGCTTAACTTTGGGGTTAGATGGAGCCAAATTCCTATTTGGCTCATAATTCCGTTAATATTGGGAATAGTGTAAAATGTTTCAAACAAAAGTTGTTTGTTATTAAGAGTGGAATAACTCTGGTTTGAAACATTTTTTTCTAACTCGCTTAACTTTGGAGTTAGATGGAGCCAAATAGAAATACTCCGCTTTGGGTTGTTCAAGTTTTTGGCTTATAATTCCGTTAATATCGGAAATATGGAAAAACGTTTCAAATAAAAGCTGTACGCCATTGAGAATGGAATAACTCTTATTTGAAACATTTTTTTCTAACTCGCTTAACTTTGGGGTTAGATGGAGCCAAATTCCTATTTGGCTCATAATTCCGTTAATATTGGGAATAGTGTAAAATGTTTCAAACAAAAGTTGTTTGTTATTAAGAGTGGAATAACTCTGGTTTGAAACATTTTTTTCTAACTCGCTTAACTTTGGAGTTAGATGGAGCCAAATAGAAATACTCCGCTTTGGGTTGTTCAAGTTTTTGGCTTATAATTCCGTTAATATCGGAAATATGGAAAAACGTTTCAAATAAAAGCTGTACGCCATTGAGAATGGAATAACTCTTATTTGAAACATTTTTTTCTAACTCGCTTAACTTTGGGGTTAGATGGAGCCAAATTCCTATTTGGCTCATAATTCCGTTAATATTGGGAATAGTGTAAAATGTTTCAAACAAAAGTTGTTTGTTATTAAGAGTGGAATAACTCTGGTTTGAAACATTTTTTTCTAACTCGCTTAACTTTGGAGTTAGATGGAGCCAAATAGAAATACTCCGCTTTGGGTTGTTCAAGTTTTTGGCTTATAATTCCGTTAATATCGGAAATATGGAAAAACGTTTCAAATAAAAGCTGTACGCCATTGAGAATGGAATAACTCTTATTTGAAACATTTTTTTCTAACTCGCTTAACTTTGGGGTTAGATGGAGCCAAATTCCTATTTGGCTCATAATTCCGTTAATATTGGGAATAGTGTAAAATGTTTCAAACAAAAGTTGTTTGTTATTAAGAGTGGAATAACTCTGGTTTGAAACATTTTTTTCTAACTCGCTTAACTTTGGAGTTAGATGGAGCCAAATAGAAATACTCCGCTTTGGGTTGTTCAAGTTTTTGGCTTATAATTCCGTTAATATCGGAAATATGGAAAAACGTTTCAAATAAAAGCTGTACGCCATTGAGAATGGAATAACTCTTATTTGAAACATTTTTTTCTAACTCGCTTAACTTTGGGGTTAGATGGAGCCAAATTCCTATTTGGCTCATAATTCCGTTAATATTGGGAATAGTGTAAAATGTTTCAAACAAAAGTTGTTTGTTATTAAGAGTGGAATAACTCTGGTTTGAAACATTTTTTTCTAACTCGCTTAACTTTGGAGTTAGATGGAGCCAAATAGAAATACTCCGCTTTGGGTTGTTCAAGTTTTTGGCTTATAATTCCGTTAATATCGGAAATATGGAAAAACGTTTCAAATAAAAGCTGTACGCCATTGAGAATGGAATAACTCTTATTTGAAACATTTTTTTCTAACTCGCTTAACTTTGGGGTTAGATGGAGCCAAATTCCTATTTGGCTCATAATTCCGTTAATATTGGGAATAGTGTAAAATGTTTCAAACAAAAGTTGTTTGTTATTAAGAGTGGAATAACTCTGGTTTGAAACATTTTTTTCTAACTCGCTTAACTTTGGAGTTAGATGGAGCCAAATAGAAATACTCCGCTTTGGGTTGTTCAAGTTTTTGGCTTATAATTCCGTTAATATCGGAAATATGGAAAAACGTTTCAAATAAAAGCTGTACGCCATTGAGAATGGAATAACTCTTATTTGAAACATTTTTTTCTAACTCGCTTAACTTTGGGGTTAGATGGAGCCAAATTCCTATTTGGCTCATAATTCCGTTAATATTGGGAATAGTGTAAAATGTTTCAAACAAAAGTTGTTTGTTATTAAGAGTGGAATAACTCTGGTTTGAAACATTTTTTTCTAACTCGCTTAACTTTGGAGTTAGATGGAGCCAAATTCCTATTTGGCTTATAATTCCGTTAATATCAGCAATGGGGTAAAATGTTTCAAACCAAAGCTGTTTGTCATTAAGAATAGAATAACTCTTGTTTGATACATTTTTTTCTAACTCGCTTAACTTATGAGTTAGATGGAGCCAAATAGAAATACTCCATTTTGTGTTAATCCAGTGTGTGAGTTATAATTCCGTTAATATCGGAAATAGGGAAAAATGTTTCAAATAAAAGCTGTACGCCATTAAGAATGGAATAACTCTTGTTTGAAACATTTTTTTCTAACTCGCTTAACTTATGAGTTAGATGGGGCCAAATAGAAATACTCTATTTTGGGTTGATCAAGTGTGTGAGTTATAATTCCGTTAATATCGGAAATAGGGAAAAATGTTTCAAATAAAAGTTGTACGCCATTAAGAATGGAATAACTCTTATTTGAAACATTTTTTTCTAACTCGCTTAACTTTGTAGTTAGATTTAGCCAAATTCCTATTTGGCTTATAATTCCGTTAACATTGGGAATAGTGTAAAATGATTCAAACAAAAGTTGTTTGTCATTAAGAATGGAATAACTCTTATTTGAAACATTTTTTTCTAACTCGCTTAACTTTGGAGTTAGATGGAGCCAAATTCCTATTTGGCTTATAATTCCGTTAATATCAGCAATAGGGTAAAATGTTTCAAACCAAAGCTGTTTGTCATTAAGAATAGAATAACTCTTGTTTGAAACATTTTTTTCTAACTCGCTTAACTTTGGAGTTAGATGGAGCCAAATAGAAATACTCCGCTTTGGGTTGTTCAAGTTTTTGGCTTATAATTCCGTTAATATCGGAAATATGGAAAAACGTTTCAAATAAAAGCTGTACGCCATTGAGAATGGAATAACTCTTATTTGAAACATTTTTTTCTAACTCGCTTAACTTTGGGGTTAGATGGAGCCAAATTCCTATTTGGCTCATAATTCCGTTAATATTGGGAATAGTGTAAAATGTTTCAAACAAAAGTTGTTTGTTATTAAGAGTGGAATAACTCTGGTTTGAAACATTTTTTTCTAACTCGCTTAACTTTGGAGTTAGATGGAGCCAAATTCCTATTTGGCTTATAATTCCGTTAATATCAGCAATAGGGTAAAATGTTTCAAACCAAAGCTGTTTGTCATTAAGAATAGAATAACTCTTGTTTGAAACATTTTTTTCTAACTCGCTTAACTTTGGAGTTAGATGGAGCCAAATAGAAATACTCTATTTTGGGTTGATCAAGTGTGTGAGTTATAATTCCGTTAATATCGGAAATAGGGAAAAATGTTTCAAATAAAAGTTGTACGCCATTAAGAATGGAATAACTCTTATTTGAAACATTTTTTTCTAACTCGCTTAACTTTGTAGTTAGATTTAGCCAAATTCCTATTTGGCTTATAATTCCGTTAACATTGGGAATAGTGTAAAATGATTCAAACAAAAGTTGTTTGTCATTAAGAATGGAATAACTCTTATTTGAAACATTTTTTTCTAACTCGCTTAACTTTGGAGTTAGATGGAGCCAAATTCCTATTTGGCTTATAATTCCGTTAATATCAGCAATAGGGTAAAATGTTTCAAACCAAAGCTGTTTGTCATTAAGAATAGAATAACTCTTGTTTGAAACATTTTTTTCTAACTCGCTTAACTTTGGAGTTAGATGGAGCCAAATAGAAATACTCCGCTTTGGGTTGTTCAAGTTTTTGGCTTATAATTCCGTTAATATCGGAAATATGGAAAAACGTTTCAAATAAAAGCTGTACGCCATTGAGAATGGAATAACTCTTATTTGAAACATTTTTTTCTAACTCGCTTAACTTTGGGGTTAGATGGAGCCAAATTCCTATTTGGCTCATAATTCCGTTAATATTGGGAATAGTGTAAAATGTTTCAAACAAAAGTTGTTTGTTATTAAGAGTGGAATAACTCTGGTTTGAAACATTTTTTTCTAACTCGCTTAACTTTGGAGTTAGATGGAGCCAAATAGAAATACTCCGCTTTGGGTTGTTCAAGTTTTTGGCTTATAATTCCGTTAATATCGGAAATATGGAAAAACGTTTCAAATAAAAGCTGTACGCCATTGAGAATGGAATAACTCTTATTTGAAACATTTTTTTCTAACTCGCTTAACTTTGGGGTTAGATGGAGCCAAATTCCTATTTGGCTCATAATTCCGTTAATATTGGGAATAGTGTAAAATGTTTCAAACAAAAGTTGTTTGTTATTAAGAGTGGAATAACTCTGGTTTGAAACATTTTTTTCTAACTCGCTTAACTTTGGAGTTAGATGGAGCCAAATTCCTATTTGGCTTATAATTCCGTTAATATCAGCAATGGGGTAAAATGTTTCAAACCAAAGCTGTTTGTCATTAAGAATAGAATAACTCTTGTTTGATACATTTTTTTCTAACTCGCTTAACTTATGAGTTAGATGGAGCCAAATAGAAATACTCCATTTTGTGTTAATCCAGTGTGTGAGTTATAATTCCGTTAATATCGGAAATAGGGAAAAATGTTTCAAATAAAAGCTGTACGCCATTAAGAATGGAATAACTCTTGTTTGAAACATTTTTTTCTAACTCGCTTAACTTATGAGTTAGATGGGGCCAAATAGAAATACTCTATTTTGGGTTGATCAAGTGTGTGAGTTATAATTCCGTTAATATCGGAAATAGGGAAAAATGTTTCAAATAAAAGTTGTACGCCATTAAGAATGGAATAACTCTTATTTGAAACATTTTTTTCTAACTCGCTTAACTTTGTAGTTAGATTTAGCCAAATTCCTATTTGGCTTATAATTCCGTTAACATTGGGAATAGTGTAAAATGATTCAAACAAAAGTTGTTTGTCATTAAGAATGGAATAACTCTTATTTGAAACATTTTTTTCTAACTCGCTTAACTTTGGAGTTAGATGGAGCCAAATTCCTATTTGGCTTATAATTCCGTTAATATCAGCAATAGGGTAAAATGTTTCAAACCAAAGCTGTTTGTCATTAAGAATAGAATAACTCTTGTTTGAAACATTTTTTTCTAACTCGCTTAACTTTGTAGTTAGATTTAGCCAAATTCCTATTTGGCTTATAATTCCGTTAACATTGGGAATAGTGTAAAATGATTCAAACAAAAGTTGTTTGTCATTAAGAATGGAATAACTCTTATTTGAAACATTTTTTTCTAACTCGCTTAACTTTGGAGTTAGATGGAGCCAAATTCCTATTTGGCTTATAATTCCGTTAATATCAGCAATAGGGTAAAATGTTTCAAACCAAAGCTGTTTGTCATTAAGAATAGAATAACTCTTGTTTGAAACATTTTTTTCTAACTCGCTTAACTTTGGAGTTAGATGGAGCCAAATAGAAATACTCCGCTTTGGGTTGTTCAAGTTTTTGGCTTATAATTCCGTTAATATCGGAAATATGGAAAAACGTTTCAAATAAAAGCTGTACGCCATTGAGAATGGAATAACTCTTATTTGAAACATTTTTTTCTAACTCGCTTAACTTTGGGGTTAGATGGAGCCAAATTCCTATTTGGCTCATAATTCCGTTAATATTGGGAATAGTGTAAAATGTTTCAAACAAAAGTTGTTTGTCATTAAGAATGGAATAACTCTTGTTTGAAACATTTTTTTCTAACTCGCTTAACTTTGGGGTTAGATGGAGCCAAATAGAAATACTCTATTTTGTGTTAATCCAGTTTGTGAGTTATAATTCCGTCAATATCGGAAATAGGGAAAAATGTTTCAAATAAAAGTTGTACGCCATTAAGAATGGAATAATTCTAATTTGGAACATTTTTTTCTAACTCGCTTAACTTTGGAGTTAGATGGAGCCAAATAGAAATACTCTATTTTGTGTTAATCCAGTTTGTGAGTTATAATTCCGTCAATATCGGAAATAGGGAAAAGTATTTCAAATAAAAGTTGTGCGCCATTAAGAATGGAATAACTCTTATTTGAAACATTTTTTTCTAACTCGCTTAACTTTGGAGTTAGATGGAGCCAAATTACTATTTGGCTTACAATTCCGTTAATATCGCAAATAGGGTAAAATATTTCAAACCAAAGCTGTTTGTTATTAAGAGTGGAATAACTCTTGCTTGAAACATTTTTTTCTAAATGGCTTAACTTTGGAGTTAGATGGAGCCAAATAGAAATACTCCATTTTGTGTTAATCCAGTGTGTGAGTTATAATTCCGTTAATATCGGAAATAGGGAAAAATGTTTCAAATAAAAGCTGTACGCCATTAAGAATGGAATAACTCTTGTTTGAAACATTTTTTTCTAACTCGCTTAACTTATGAGTTAGATGGGGCCAAATAGAAATACTCTATTTTGGGTTGATCAAGTGTGTGAGTTATAACTCCGTTAATATCGGAAATAGGGAAAAATGTTTCAAATAAAAGTTGTACGCCATTAAGAGTGGAATAACTCTTATTTGAAACATTTTTTTCTAACTCGCTTAACTTTGTAGTTAGATTTAGCCAAATTCCTATTTGGCTTATAATTCCGTTAATATTGGGAATAGTGTAAAATGTTTCAAACAAAAGTTGTTTGTCATTAAGAATGGAATAACTCTTGTTTGAAACATTTTTTTCTAACTCGCTTAACTTTGGAGTTAGATGGAGCCAAATTACTATTTGGCTTACAATTCCGTTAATATCGCAAATAGGGTAAAATATTTCAAACCAAAGCTGTTTGTTATTAAGAGTGGAATAACTCTTGCTTGAAACATTTTTTTCTAAATGGCTTAACTTTGGAGTTAGATGGAGCCAAATAGAAATACTCCATTTTGTGTTAATCCAGTGTGTGAGTTATAATTCCGTTAATATCGGAAATAGGGAAAAATGTTTCAAATAAAAGCTGTACGCCATTAAGAATGGAATAACTCTTGTTTGAAACATTTTTTTCTAACTCGCTTAACTTATGAGTTAGATGGGGCCAAATAGAAATACTCTATTTTGGGTTGATCAAGTGTGTGAGTTATAACTCCGTTAATATCGGAAATAGGGAAAAATGTTTCAAATAAAAGTTGTACGCCATTAAGAACGGAATAACTCTTATTTGAAACATTTTTTTCTAACTCGCTTAACTTTGTAGTTAGATTTTGCCAAATTCCTATTTGGCTTATAATTCCGTTAATATTGGGAATAGTGTAAAATGTTTCAAACAAAAGTTGTTTGTCATTAAGAATGGAATAACTCTTGTTTGAAACATTTTTTTCTAACTCGCTTAACTTTGGAGTTAGATGGAGCCAAATTACTATTTGGCTTACAATTCCGTTAATATCGCAAATAGGGTAAAATATTTCAAACCAAAGCTGTTTGTTATTAAGAGTGGAATAACTCTTGCTTGAAACATTTTTTTCTAAATGGCTTAACTTTGGAGTTAGATGGAGCCAAATAGAAATACTCCATTTTGTGTTAATCCAGTGTGTGAGTTATAATTCCGTTAATATCGGAAATAGGGAAAAATGTTTCAAATAAAAGCTGTACGCCATTAAGAATGGAATAACTCTTGTTTGAAACATTTTTTTCTAACTCGCTTAACTTATGAGTTAGATGGGGCCAAATAGAAATACTCTATTTTGGGTTGATCAAGTGTGTGAGTTATAACTCCGTTAATATCGGAAATAGGGAAAAATGTTTCAAATAAAAGTTGTACGCCATTAAGAATGGAATAACTCTTATTTGAAACATTTTTTTCTAACTCGCTTAACTTTGGGGTTAGATGGAGCCAAATTACTATTTGGCTTACAATTCCGTTAATATCGCAAATAGGGTAAAATGTTTCAAACCAAAGTTGTTTGTTATTAAGAGTGGAATAACTCTGGTTTGAAACATTTTTTTCTAACTGGCTTAACTTTGTAGTTAGATGGTTTCAAATAGAAATACTCTATTTTGTGTTAATCCAGTGTGTGAGTTATAATTCCGTTAATATCGGAAATAGGGAAAAATGTTTCAAATAGAAGCTGTACGCCATTAAGAATGGAATAACTCTTGTTTGAAACATTTTTTTCTAACTCGCTTAACTTATGAGTTAGATGGGGCCAAATAGAAATACTCTATTTTGTGTTAATCCAGTGTGTGAGTTATAATTCCGTTAATATCGGAAATAGGGAAAAATGTTTCAAATAAAAGCTGTACGTCATTAAGAATGGAATAACTCTTGTTTGAAACATTTTTTTCTAACTCGCTTAACTTATGAGTTAGATGGGGCCAAATAGAAATACACTATTTTGGGTTGATCAAGTGTGTGTTATAATTCCGTTAATATCGGAAATAGGGAAAAATGTTTCAAATAAAAGCTGTACGCCATTAAGGATGGAATAACTCTTGTTTGATACATTTTTTTCTAACTCGCTTAACTTATGAGTTAGATGGAGCCAAATAGAAATACTCTATTTTGTGTTAATCCAGTGTGTGAGTTATAATTCCGTTAATATCGGAAATAGGGAAAAATGTTTCAAATAAAAGCTGTACGCCATTAAGAATGGAATAACTCTTGTTTGAAACATTTTTTTCTAACTCGCTTAACTTATGAGTTAGATGGGGCCAAATAGAAATACTCTATTTTGGGTTGATCAAGTGTGTGAGTTATAATTCCGTTAATATCGGAAATAGGGAAAAATGTTTCAAATAAAAGTTGTACGCCATTAAGAATGGAATAACTCTTATTTGAAACATTTTTTTCTAACTCGCTTAACTTTGTAGTTAGATTTAGCCAAATTCCTATTTGGCTTATAATTCCGTTAACATTGGGAATAGTGTAAAATGATTCAAACAAAAGTTGTTTGTCATTAAGAATGGAATAACTCTTATTTGAAACATTTTTTTCTAACTCGCTTAACTTTGGAGTTAGATGGAGCCAAATTCCTATTTGGCTTATAATTCCGTTAATATCAGAAATAGGGTAAAATGTTTCAAACCAAAGCTGTTTGTCATTAAGAATAGAATAACTCTTGTTTGAAACATTTTTTTCTAACTCGCTTAACTTTGGAGTTAGATGGAGCCAAATAGAAATACTCCGCTTTGGGTTGTTCAAGTTTTTGGCTTATAATTCCGTTAATATCGGAAATATGGAAAAACGTTTCAAATAAAAGCTGTACGCCATTGAGAATGGAATAACTCTTATTTGAAACATTTTTTTCTAACTCGCTTAACTTTGGGGTTAGATGGAGCCAAATTCCTATTTGGCTCATAATTCCGTTAATATTGGGAATAGTGTAAAATGTTTCAAACAAAAGTTGTTTGTCATTAAGAATGGAATAACTCTTGTTTGAAACATTTTTTTCTAACTCGCTTAACTTTGGGGTTAGATGGAGCCAAATAGAAATACTCTATTTTGTGTTAATCCAGTTTGTGAGTTATAATTCCGTCAATATCGGAAATAGGGAAGAATGTTTCAAATAAAAGTTGTACGCCATTAAGAATGGAATAATTCTAATTTGGAACATTTTTTTCTAACTCGCTTAACTTTGGAGTTAGATGGAGCCAAATAGAAATACTCTATTTTGTGTTAATCCAGTTTGTGAGTTATAATTCCGTCAATATCGGAAATAGGGAAAAGTATTTCAAATAAAAGTTGTGCGCCATTAAGAATGGAATAACTCTTATTTGAAACATTTTTTTCTAACTCGCTTAACTTTGGAGTTAGATGGAGCCAAATTACTATTTGGCTTACAATTCCGTTAATATCGCAAATAGGGTAAAATATTTCAAACCAAAGCTGTTTGTTATTAAGAGTGGAATAACTCTTGCTTGAAACATTTTTTTCTAAATGGCTTAACTTTGGAGTTAGATGGAGCCAAATAGAAATACTCCATTTTGTGTTAATCCAGTGTGTGAGTTATAATTCCGTTAATATCGGAAATAGGGAAAAATGTTTCAAATAAAAGCTGTACGCCATTAAGAATGGAATAACTCTTGTTTGAAACATTTTTTTCTAACTCGCTTAACTTATGAGTTAGATGGGGCCAAATAGAAATACTCTATTTTGGGTTGATCAAGTGTGTGAGTTATAACTCCGTTAATATCGGAAATAGGGAAAAATGTTTCAAATAAAAGTTGTACGCCATTAAGAATGGAATAACTCTTATTTGAAACATTTTTTTCTAACTCGCTTAACTTTGTAGTTAGATTTAGCCAAATTCCTATTTGGCTTATAATTCCGTTAATATTGGGAATAGTGTAAAATGTTTCAAACAAAAGTTGTTTGTCATTAAGAATGGAATAACTCTTGTTTGAAACATTTTTTTCTAACTCGCTTAACTTTGGAGTTAGATGGAGCCAAATTACTATTTGGCTTACAATTCCGTTAATATCGCAAATAGGGTAAAATATTTCAAACCAAAGCTGTTTGTTATTAAGAGTGGAATAACTCTTGCTTGAAACATTTTTTTCTAAATGGCTTAACTTTGGAGTTAGATGGAGCCAAATAGAAATACTCCATTTTGTGTTAATCCAGTGTGTGAGTTATAATTCCGTTAATATCGGAAATAGGGAAAAATGTTTCAAATAAAAGCTGTACGCCATTAAGAATGGAATAACTCTTGTTTGAAACATTTTTTTCTAACTCGCTTAACTTATGAGTTAGATGGGGCCAAATAGAAATACTCTATTTTGGGTTGATCAAGTGTGTGAGTTATAACTCCGTTAATATCGGAAATAGGGAAAAATGTTTCAAATAAAAGCTGTACGCCATTAAGAATGGAATAACTCTTGTTTGAAACATTTTTTTCTAACTCGCTTAACTTATGAGTTAGATGGGGCCAAATAGAAATACTCTATTTTGGGTTGATCAAGTGTGTGAGTTATAACTCCGTTAATATCGGAAATAGGGAAAAATGTTTCAAATAAAAGTTGTACGCCATTAAGAATGGAATAACTCTTATTTGAAACATTTTTTTCTAACTCGCTTAACTTTGGGGTTAGATGGAGCCAAATTACTATTTGGCTTACAATTCCGTTAATATCGCAAATAGGGTAAAATGTTTCAAACCAAAGTTGTTTGTTATTAAGAGTGGAATAACTCTGGTTTGAAACATTTTTTTCTAACTGGCTTAACTTTGTAGTTAGATGGTTTCAAATAGAAATACTCTATTTTGTGTTAATCCAGTGTGTGAGTTATAATTCCGTTAATATCGGAAATAGGGAAAAATGTTTCAAATAGAAGCTGTACGCCATTAAGAATGGAATAACTCTTGTTTGAAACATTTTTTTCTAACTCGCTTAACTTATGAGTTAGATGGGGCCAAATAGAAATACTCTATTTTGTGTTAATCCAGTGTGTGAGTTATAATTCCGTTAATATCGGAAATAGGGAAAAATGTTTCAAATAAAAGCTGTACGTCATTAAGAATGGAATAACTCTTGTTTGAAACATTTTTTTCTAACTCGCTTAACTTATGAGTTAGATGGGGCCAAATAGAAATACTCTATTTTGGGTTGATCAAGTGTGTGTTATAATTCCGTTAATATCGGAAATAGGGAAAAATGTTTCAAATAAAAGCTGTACGCCATTAAGGATGGAATAACTCTTGTTTGATACATTTTTTTCTAACTCGCTTAACTTATGAGTTAGATGGAGCCAAATAGAAATACTCTATTTTGTGTTAATCCAGTGTGTGAGTTATCATTCCGTTAATATCGGAAATAGGGAAAAATGTTTCAAATAAAAGCTGTACGCCATTAAGAATGGAATAACTCTTGTTTGAAACATTTTTTTCTAACTCGCTTAACTTATGAGTTAGATGGGGCCAAATAGAAATACTCTATTTTGGGTTGATCAAGTGTGTGAGTTATAATTCCGTTAATATCGGAAATAGGGAAAAATGTGTCAAATAAAAGTTGTACGCCATTAAGAATGGAATAACTCTTATTTGAAACATTTTTTTCTAACTCGCTTAACTTTGTAGTTAGATTTAGCCAAATTCCTATTTGGCTTATAATTCCGTTAACATTGGGAATAGTGTAAAATGATTCAAACAAAAGTTGTTTGTCATTAAGAATGGAATAACTCTTATTTGAAACATTTTTTTCTAACTCGCTTAACTTTGGAGTTAGATGGAGCCAAATTCCTATTTGGCTTATAATTCCGTTAATATCAGAAATAGGGTAAAATGTTTCAAACCAAAGCTGTTTGTCATTAAGAATAGAATAACTCTTGTTTGAAACATTTTTTTCTAACTCGCTTAACTTTGGAGTTAGATGGAGCCAAATAGAAATACTCCGCTTTGGGTTGTTCAAGTTTTTGGCTTATAATTCCGTTAATATCGGAAATATGGAAAAACGTTTCAAATAAAAGCTGTACGCCATTGAGAATGGAATAACTCTTATTTGAAACATTTTTTTCTAACTCGCTTAACTTTGGGGTTAGATGGAGCCAAATTCCTATTTGGCTTATAATTCCGTTAATATTGGGAATAGTGTAAAATGTTTCAAACAAAAGTTGTTTGTCATTAAGAATGGAATAACTCTTGTTTGAAACATTTTTTTCTAACTCGCTTAACTTTGGGGTTAGATGGAGCCAAATAGAAATACTCTATTTTGTGTTAATCCAGTTTGTGAGTTATAATTCCGTCAATATCGGAAATAGGGAAAAATATTTCAAATAAAAGTTGTACGCCATTAAGAATGGAATAACTCTTATTTGAAACATCTTTTTCTAACTCGCTTAACTTTGGAGTTAGATGGAGCCAAATTACTATTTGGCTTACAATTCCGTTAATAACGCAAATAGGGTAAAATGTTTCAAACCAAAGTTGTTTGTTATTAAGAGTGGAATAACTCTTGCTTGAAACATTTTTTTCTAACTGGCTTAACTTTGGAGTTAGATGGAGCCAAATAGAAATACTCTATTTTGTGTTAATCCAGTGTGTGAGTTATAATTCCGTTAATATCGGAAATATGGAAAAATGTTTCAAATAAAAGCTGTACGCCATTAAGAATGAAATAACTCTTATTTGAAACATTTTTTTCTAACTCGCTTAACTTTGGAGTTAGATGGAGCCAAATTCCTATTTGGTTTATAATTCCGTTAATATCGGAAATAGGGTAAAATGTTTCAAACCAAAGCTGTTTGTCATTAAGAATGGAATAACTCTTGTTTGACACAATTTTTTCCAACTCGCTTAACTTATGAGTTAGATGGAGCCAAATAGAAATACTCTATTTTGTGTTAATCCAGTTTGTGAGTTTTAATTCCGTTAATATCGGAAATAGGGAAAAGTATTTCAAATAAAAGTTGTACGCCATTAAGAGTGGAATAACTCTTGTTTGAAACATTTTTTTCTAACTGGCTTAACTTTGGAGTTAGATGGTTTCAAATAGAAATACTCCATTTTGTGTTAATCCAGTGTGTGAGTTATAATTCCGTTAATATCGGAAATAGGGAAAAATGTTTCAAATAAAAGTTGTTCGCAATTAAGAATGGAATAACTCTTATTTGAAATATTTTTTTCTAACTCGCTTAACTTTGGAGTTAGATGGAGCCAAATTTCTATTTGACTTATAATTCCGTTAATATCGGAAATAGGGTAAAATGTTTCAAACCAAAGTTGTTTGTCATTAAGAACGGAATAACTCTTGTTTGAAACATTTTTTTCTGACTCGCTTAACTTTGGAGTGAGATGGAGCCAAATAGAAATACTCTATTTTGTGTTAATCCAGTGTGTGTTATAATTCCGTTAATATCGGAAATAGGGAAAAATGTTTCAAATAAAAGTTGTACGCCATTAAGAATGGAATAATTCTAATTTGGAACATTTTTTTCTAACTCGCTTAACTTTGGAGTTAGATGGAGCCAAATAGAAATACTCTATTCTGGGTTGATCCAGTGTGTGAGTTATAACTCAGTTAATATCGGAAATAGGGAAAAATGTTTCAAATAAAAGTTGTACGCCATTAAAAATGGAATAACTCTTATTTGAAACATTCTTTTCTAACTCGCTTAACTTTGTAGTTAGATGGAGCCAAATTACTATTTGGCTTATAATTCCGTTAATATCGGAAATGGGGTAAAATATTTCAAACCAAAGTTGTTTATCATTAAGAACGGAATAACTCTTGTTTAAACACTTTTTTCTGACTCGCTTAACTTTGGAGTTAGATGGAGCCAAATAGAAATACTCTATTTTGTGTTAATCCAGTGTGTGAGTTATAATTCCGTTAATATCGGAAATAGGGTAAAATGTTTCAAACCAAAGCTGTTTGCCATTAAGAATGGAATAACTCTTGTTTGACACATTTTTTTCTAACTGGCTTAACTTTGGAGTTAGATGGTTTCAAATAGAAATACTCCATTTTGTGTTAATCCAGTGTGTGAGTTATAATTCCGTTAATATTGGAAATAGGGAAAAATTTTTCAAATAAAAGTTGTTTGTCATTAAGAATGGAATAACTCTTGTTTGAAACATTTTTTTCTAACTCGCTTAACTTTGGGGTTAGATGGAGCCAAATAGAAATACTCCGCTTTGGGTTGTTCAAGTTTTTGGCTTATAATTCCGTTAATATCGGAAATAGGGAAAAATGTTTCAAATAAAAGTTGTACGCCATTAAGAATGGAATAACTCTTATTTGAAACATTTTTTTCTAACTCGCTTAACTTATGAGTTAGATGGGGCCAAATAGAAATACTCTATTTTGGGTTGATCAAGTGTGTGAGTTATAACTCCGTTAATATCGGAAATAGGGAAAAATGTTTCAAATAAAAGCTGTACGCCATTAAGAATGGAATAACTCCTGTTTGAAACATTTTTTTCTAACTCGCTTAACTTATGAGTTAGATGGGGCCAAATAGAAATACTCTATTTTGGGTTGATCAAGTGTGTGAGTTATAACTCCGTTAATATCGGAAATAGGGAAAAATGTTTCAAATAAAAGTTGTACGCCATTAAGAATGGAATAACTCTTATTTGAAACATTTTTTTCTAACTCGCTTAACTTTGGGGTTAGATGGAGCCAAATTACTATTTGGCTTACAATTCCGTTAATATCGCAAATAGGGTAAAATGTTTCAAACCAAAGTTGTTTGTTATTAAGAGTGGAATAACTCTGGTTTGAAACATTTTTTTCTAACTGGCTTAACTTTGTAGTTACATGGTTTCAAATAGAAATACTCTATTTTGTGTTAATCCAGTGTGTGAGTTATAATTCCGTTAATATCGGAAATAGGGAAAAATGTTTCAAATAGAAGCTGTACGCCATTAAGAATGGAATAACTCTTGTTTGAAACATTTTTTTCTAACTCGCTTAACTTATGAGTTAGATGGGGCCAAATAGAAATACTCTATTTTGTGTTAATCCAGTGTGTGAGTTATAATTCCGTTAATATCGGAAATAGGGAAAAATGTTTCAAATAAAAGCTGTACGTCATTAAGAATGGAATAACTCTTGTTTGAAACATTTTTTTCTAACTCGCTTAACTTATGAGTTAGATGGGGCCAAATAGAAATACTCTATTTTGGGTTGATCAAGTGTGTGTTATAATTCCGTTAATATCGGAAATAGGGAAAAATGTTTCAAATAAAAGCTGTACGCCATTAAGGATGGAATAACTCTTGTTTGATACATTTTTTTCTAACTCGCTTAACTTATGAGTTAGATGGAGCCAAATGGAAATACTCTATTTTGTGTTAATCCAGTGTGTGAGTTATAATTCCGTTAATATCGGAAATAGGGAAAAATGTTTCAAATAAAAGCTGTTTGTCATTAAGAATAGAATAACTCTTGTTTGAAACATTTTTTTCTAACTCGCTTAACTTTGGAGTTAGATGGAGCCAAATAGAAATACTCCGCTTTGGGTTGTTCAAGTTTTTGGCTTATAATTCCGTTAATATCGGAAATATGGAAAAACGTTTCAAATAAAAGCTGTACGCCATTGAGAATGGAATAACTCTTATTTGAAACATTTTTTTCTAACTCGCTTAACTTTGGGGTTAGATGGAGCCAAATTCCTATTTGGCTTATAATTCCGTTAATATTGGGAATAGTGTAAAATGTTTCAAACAAAAGTTGTTTGTCATTAAGAATGGAATAACTCTTGTTTGAAACATTTTTTTCTAACTCGCTTAACTTTGGGGTTAGATGGAGCCAAATAGAAATACTCTATTTTGTGTTAATCCAGTTTGTGAGTTATAATTCCGTCAATATCGGAAATAGGGAAAAATGTTTCAAATAAAAGTTGTACGCCATTAAGAATGGAATAATTCTAATTTGGAACATTTTTTTCTAACTCGCTTAACTTTGGAGTTAGATGGAGCCAAATAGAAATACTCTATTTTGTGTTAATCCAGTTTGTGAGTTATAATTCCGTCAATATCGGAAATAGGGAAAAGTATTTCAAATAAAAGTTGTGCGCCATTAAGAATGGAATAACTCTTATTTGAAACATTTTTTTCTAACTCGCTTAACTTTGGAGTTAGATGGAGCCAAATTACTATTTGGCTTACAATTCCGTTAATATCGCAAATAGGGTAAAATATTTCAAACCAAAGCTGTTTGTTATTAAGAGTGGAATAACTCTTGCTTGAAACATTTTTTTCTAAATGGCTTAACTTTGGAGTTAGATGGAGCCAAATAGAAATACTCCATTTTGTGTTAATCCAGTGTGTGAGTTATAATTCCGTTAATATCGGAAATAGGGAAAAATGTTTCAAATAAAAGCTGTACGCCATTAAGAATGGAATAACTCTTGTTTGAAACATTTTTTTCTAACTCGCTTAACTTATGAGTTAGATGGGGCCAAATAGAAATACTCTATTTTGGGTTGATCAAGTGTGTGAGTTATAACTCCGTTAATATCGGAAATAGGGAAAAATGTTTCAAATAAAAGTTGTACGCCATTAAGAATGGAATAACTCTTATTTGAAACATTTTTTTCTAACTCGCTTAACTTTGTAGTTAGATTTAGCCAAATTCCTATTTGGCTTATAATTCCGTTAATATTGGGAATAGTGTAAAATGTTTCAAACAAAAGTTGTTTGTCATTAAGAATGGAATAACTCTTGTTTGAAACATTTTTTTCTAACTCGCTTAACTTTGGAGTTAGATGGAGCCAAATTACTATTTGGCTTACAATTCCGTTAATATCGCAAATAGGGTAAAATATTTCAAACCAAAGCTGTTTGTTATTAAGAGTGGAATAACTCTTGCTTGAAACATTTTTTTCTAAATGGCTTAACTTTGGAGTTAGATGGAGCCAAATAGAAATACTCCATTTTGTGTTAATCCAGTGTGTGAGTTATAATTCCGTTAATATCGGAAATAGGGAAAAATGTTTCAAATAAAAGCTGTACGCCATTAAGAATGGAATAACTCTTGTTTGAAACATTTTTTTCTAACTCGCTTAACTTATGAGTTAGATGGGGCCAAATAGAAATACTCTATTTTGGGTTGATCAAGTGTGTGAGTTATAACTCCGTTAATATCGGAAATAGGGAAAAATGTTTCAAATAAAAGCTGTACGCCATTAAGAATGGAATAACTCTTGTTTGAAACATTTTTTTCTAACTCGCTTAACTTATGAGTTAGATGGGGCCAAATAGAAATACTCTATTCTGGGTTGATCCAGTGTGTGAGTTATAACTCAGTTAATATCGGAAATAGGGAAAAATGTTTCAAATAAAAGTTGTACGCCATTAAAAATGGAATAACTCTTATTTGAAACATTCTTTTCTAACTCGCTTAACTTTGTAGTTAGATGGAGCCAAATTACTATTTGGCTTATAATTCCGTTAATATCGGAAATGGGGTAAAATATTTCAAACCAAAGTTGTTTATCATTAAGAACGGAATAACTCTTGTTTAAACACTTTTTTCTGACTCGCTTAACTTTGGAGTTAGATGGAGCCAAATAGAAATACTCTATTTTGTGTTAATCCAGTGTGTGAGTTATAATTCCGTTAATATCGGAAATAGGGTAAAATGTTTCAAACCAAAGCTGTTTGCCATTAAGAATGGAATAACTCTTGTTTGACACATTTTTTTCTAACTGGCTTAACTTTGGAGTTAGATGGTTTCAAATAGAAATACTCCATTTTGTGTTAATCCAGTGTGTGAGTTATAATTCCGTTAATATTGGAAATAGGGAAAAATGTTTCAAATAAAAGTTGTTTGTCATTAAGGATGGAATAACTCTTGTTTGAAACATTTTTTTCTAACTCGCTTAACTTTGGGGTTAGATGGAGCCAAATAGAAATACTCCGCTTTGGGTTGTTCAAGTTTTTGGCTTATAATTCCGTTAATATCGGAAATAGGGAAAAATGTTTCAAATAAAAGTTGTACGCCATTAAGAATGGAATAACTCTTATTTGAAACATTTTTTCCTAACTCGCTTAACTTTGCAGTTAGATGGAGCCAAATTTCTATATGGCTTATAATTCCGTTAATATCGGAAATAGGGTAAAATGTTTCAATCCAAAGCTGTTTGCCATTAAGAATGAAATAACTCTTGTTTGACACATTTTTTTCTAACTGGCTTAACTTTGGAGTTAGATGGTTTCAAATAGAAATACTCCATTTTGTGTTAATCCAGTGTGTGAGTTATAATTCCGTCAATATCGGAAATAGGGAAAAATGTTTCAAATAAAAGTTGTTCGCAATTAAGAATGGAATAACTCTTATTTGAAATATTTTTTTCTAACTCGCTTAACTTTGGAGTTAGATGGAGCCAAATTTCTATTTGGCTTATAATTCCGTTAATATTGGAAATAGGGTAAAATGTTTCAAACCAAAGCTGTTTGCCATTAAGAATGGAATAACTCTTGTTTGACACAATTTTTTCTAACTCGCTTAACTTTGGGGTTAGATGGAGCCAAATAGAAATACTCTATTTTGTGTTAATCCAGTTTGTGAGTTATAATTCCGTCAATATCGGAAATAGGGAAAAATATTTCAAATAAAAGTTGTGCGCCATTAAGAATGGAATAACTCTTATTTGAAACATTTTTTTCTAACTCGCTTAACTTTGGAGTTAGATGGAGCCAAATTACTATTTGGCTTACAATTCCGTTAATATCGCAAATAGGGTAAAATGTTTCAAACCAAAGTTGTTTGTTATTAAGAGTGGAATAACTCTTGCTTGAAACATTTTTTTCTAAATGGCTTAACTTTGGAGTTAGATGGAGCCAAATAGAGATACTCTATTTTGTGTTAATCCAGTGTGTGAGTTATAATTCCGTTAATATCGGAAATAGGGAAAAATGTTTCAAATAAAAGCTGTACGCCATTAAGAATGGAATAACTCTTGTTTGAAACATTTTTTTCTAACTCGCTTAACTTATGAGTTAGATGGGGCCAAATAGAAATACTCTATTTTGGGTTGATCAAGTGTGTGAGTTATAATTCCGTTAATATCGGAAATAGGGAAAAATGTTTCAAATAAAAGTTGTACGCCATTAAGAATGGAATAACTCTTATTTGAAACATTTTTTTCTAACTCGCTTAACTTTGTAGTTAGATTTTGCCAAATTCCTATTTGGCTTATAATTCCGTTAATATTGGGAATAGTGTAAAATGTTTCAAACAAAAGTTGTTTGTCATTACGAATGGAATAACTCTTGTTTGAAACATTTTTTTCTAACTCGCTTAACTTTGGGGTTAGATGGAGCCAAATAGAAATACTCCGCTTTGGGTTGTTCAAGTTTTTGGCTTATAATTCCGTTAATATCGGAAATAGGGAAAAATGTTTCAAATAAAAGTTGTACGCCATTAAGAATGGAATAACTCTTATTTGAAACATTTTTTCCTAACTCGCTTAACTTTGCAGTTAGATGGAGCCAAATTTCTATTTGGCTTATAATTCCGTTAATATCGGAAATAGGGTAAAATGTTTCAAACCAAAGCTGTTTGCCATTAAGAATGGAATAACTCTTGTTTGACACAATTTTTTCTAACTCGCTTAACTTATGAGTTAGATGGAGCCAAATAGAAATACTCTATTTTGTGTTAATCCAGTGTGTGAGTTATAATTCCGTTAATATCGGAAATATGGAAAAATGTTTCAAATAAAAGCTGTACGCCATTAAGAATGAAATAACTCTTATTTGAAACATTTTTTTCTAACTCGCTTAACTTTGGAGTTAGATGGAGCCAAATTCCTATTTGGTTTATAATTCCGTTAATATCGGAAATAGGGTAAAATGTTTCAAACCAAAGCTGTTTGTCATTAAGAATGGAATAACTCTTGTTTGACACAATTTTTTCCAACTCGCTTAACTTATGAGTTAGATGGAGCCAAATAGAAATACTCTATTTTGTGTTAATCCAGTTTGTGAGTTTTAATTCCGTTAATATCGGAAATAGGGAAAAGTATTTCAAATAAAAGTTGTACGCCATTAAGAGTGGAATAACTCTTGTTTGAAGCATTTTTTTCTAACTGGCTTAACTTTGGAGTTAGATGGTTTCAAATAGAAATACTCCATTTTGTGTTAATCCAGTGTGTGAGTTATAATTCCGTTAATATTGGAAATAGGGAAAAATGTTTCAAATAAAAGTTGTTCGCAATTAAGAATGGAGTAACTCTTATTTGAAATATTTTTTTCTAACTCGCTTAACTTTGGAGTTAGATGGAGCCAAATTTCTATTTGACTTATAATTCCGTTAATATCGGAAATAGGGTAAAATGTTTCAAACCGAAGTTGTTTGTCATTAAGAACGGAATAACTCTTGTTTGAAACATTTTTTTCTGACTCGCTTAACTTTGGAGTGAGATGGAGCCAAATAGAAATACTCTATTTTGTGTTAATCCAGTGTGTGTTATAATTCCGTTAATATCGGAAATAGGGAAAAATGTTTCAAATAAAAGTTGTACGCCATTAAGAATGGAATAATTCTAATTTGGAACATTTTTTTCTAACTCGCTTAACTTTGGAGTTAGATGGAGCCAAATAGAAATACTCTATTCTGGGTTGATCCAGTGTGTGAGTTATAACTCAGTTAATATCGGAAATAGGGAAAAATGTTTCAAATAAAAGTTGTACGCCATTAAAAATGGAATAACTCTTATTTGAAACATTCTTTTCTAACTCGCTTAACTTTGTAGTTAGATGGAGCCAAATTACTATTTGGCTTATAATTCCGTTAATATCGGAAATGGGGTAAAATATTTCAAACCAAAGTTGTTTATCATTAAGAACGGAATAACTCTTGTTTAAACACTTTTTTCTGACTCGCTTAACTTTGGAGTTAGATGGAGCCAAATAGAAATACTCTATTTTGTGTTAATCCAGTGTGTGAGTTATAATTCCGTTAATATCGGAAATAGGGTAAAATGTTTCAAACCAAAGCTGTTTGCCATTAAGAATGGAATAACTCTTGTTTGACACATTTTTTTCTAACTGGCTTAACTTTGGAGTTAGATGGTTTCAAATAGAAATACTCCATTTTGTGTTAATCCAGTGTGTGAGTTATAATTCCGTTAATATTGGAAATAGGGAAAAATGTTTCAAATAAAAGTTGTTTGTCATTAAGGATGGAATAACTCTTGTTTGAAACATTTTTTTCTAACTCGCTTAACTTTGGGGTTAGATGGAGCCAAATAGAAATACTCCGCTTTGGGTTGTTCAAGTTTTTGGCTTATAATTCCGTTAATATCGGAAATAGGGAAAAATGTTTCAAATAAAAGTTGTACGCCATTAAGAATGGAATAACTCTTATTTGAAACATTTTTTCCTAACTCGCTTAACTTTGCAGTTAGATGGAGCCAAATTTCTATATGGCTTATAATTCCGTTAATATCGGAAATAGGGTAAAATGTTTCAAACCAAAGCTGTTTGCCATTAAGAATGGAATAACTCTTGTTTGACACATTTTTTTCTAACTGGCTTAACTTTGGAGTTAGATGGTTTCAAATAGAAATACTCCATTTTGTGTTAATCCAGTGTGTGAGTTATAATTCCGTTAATATTGGAAATAGGGAAAAATGTTTCAAATAAAAGTTGTTCGCAATTAAGAATGGAATAACTCTTATTTGAAATATTTTTTTCTAACTCGCTTAACTTTGGAGTTAGATGGAGCCAAATTTCTATTTGGCTTATAATTCCGTTAATATTGGAAATAGGGTAAAATGTTTCAAACCAAAGCTGTTTGCCATTAAGAATGGAATAACTCTTGTTTGACACAATTTTTTCTAACTCGCTTAACTTTGGGGTTAGATGGAGCCAAATAGAAATACTCTATTTTGTGTTAATCCAGTTTGTGAGTTATAATTCCGTCAATATCGGAAATAGGGAAAAATATTTCAAATAAAAGTTGTGCGCCATTAAGAATGGAATAACTCTTATTTGAAACATTTTTTTCTAACTCGCTTAACTTTGGAGTTAGATGGAGCCAAATTACTATTTGGCTTACAATTCCGTTAATATCGCAAATAGGGTAAAATGTTTCAAACCAAAGTTGTTTGTTATTAAGAGTGGAATAACTCTTGCTTGAAACATTTTTTTCTAAATGGCTTAACTTTGGAGTTAGATGGAGCCAAATAGAGATACTCTATTTTGTGTTAATCCAGTGTGTGAGTTATAATTCCGTTAATATCGGAAATAGGGAAAAATGTTTCAAATAAAAGCTGTACGCCATTAAGAATGGAATAACTCTTGTTTGAAACATTTTTTTCTAACTCGCTTAACTTATGAGTTAGATTTTGCCAAATTCCTATTTGGCTTATAATTCCGTTAATATTGGGAATAGTGTAAAATGTTTCAAACAAAAGTTGTTTGTCATTACGAATGGAATAACTCTTGTTTGAAACATTTTTTCTAACTCGCTTAACTTTGGGGTTAGATGGAGCCAAATAGAAATACTCCGCTTTGGGTTGTTCAAGTTTTTGGCTTATAATTCCGTTAATATCGGAAATAGGGAAAAATGTTTCAAATAAAAGTTGTACGCCATTAAGAATGGAATAACTCTTATTTGAAACATTTTTTCCTAACTCGCTTAACTTTGCAGTTAGATGGAGCCAAATTTCTATTTGGCTTATAATTCCGTTAATATCGGAAATAGGGTAAAATGTTTCAAACCAAAGCTGTTTGCCATTAAGAATGGAATAACTCTTGTTTGACACAATTTTTTCTAACTCGCTTAACTTATGAGTTAGATGGAGCCAAATAGAAATACTCTATTTTGTGTTAATCCAGTGTGTGAGTTATAATTCCGTTAATATCGGAAATATGGAAAAATGTTTCAAATAAAAGCTGTACGTCATTAAGAATGAAATAACTCTTATTTGAAACATTTTTTTCTAACTCGCTTAACTTTGGAGTTAGATGGAGCCAAATTCCTATTTGGTTTATAATTCCGTTAATATCGGAAATAGGGTAAAATGTTTCAAACCAAAGCTGTTTGTCATTAAGAATGGAATAACTCTTGTTTGACACAATTTTTTCCAACTCGCTTAACTTATGAGTTAGATGGAGCCAAATAGAAATACTCTATTTTGTGTTAATCCAGTTTGTGAGTTTTAATTCCGTTAATATCGGAAATAGGGAAAAGTACTTCAAATAAAAGTTGTACGCCATTAAGAGTGGAATAACTCTTGTTTGAAACATTTTTTTCTAACTGGCTTAACTTTGGAGTTAGATGGTTTCAAATAGAAACACTCCATTTTGTGTTAATCCAGTGTGTGAGTTATAATTCCGTTAATATCGGAAATAGGGAAAAATGTTTCAAATAAAAGTTGTTCGCAATTAAGAATGGAATAACTCTTATTTGAAATATTTTTTTCTAACTCGCTTAACTTTGGAGTTAGATGGAGCCAAATTTCTATTTGACTTATAATTCCGTTAATATCGGAAATAGGGTAAAATGTTTCAAACCAAAGTTGTTTGTCATTAAGAACGGAATAACTCTTGTTTGAAACATTTTTTTCTGACTCGCTTAACTTTGGAGTGAGATGGAGCCAAATAGAAATACTCTATTTTGTGTTAATCCAGTGTGTTATAATTCCGTTAATAGGGAAAAATGTTTCAAATAAAAGTTGTACGCCATTAAGAATGGAATAATTCTAATTTGGAACATTTTTTTCTAACTCGCTTAACTTTGGAGTTAGATGGAGCCAAATAGAAATACTCTATTCTGGGTTGATCCAGTGTGTGAGTTATAACTCAGTTAATATCGGAAATAGGGAAAAATGTTTCAAATAAAAGTTGTACGCCATTAAAGATGGAATAACTCTTATTTGAAACATTCTTTTCTAACTCGCTTAACTTTGTAGTTAGATGGAGCCAAATTACTATTTGGCTTATAATTCCGTTAATATCGGAAATGGGGTAAAATATTTCAAACCAAAGTTGTTTATCATTAAGAACGGAATAACTCTTGTTTAAACACTTTTTTCTGACTCGCTTAACTTTGGAGTTAGATGGAGCCAAATAGAAATACTCTATTTTGTGTTAATCCAGTTTGTGAGTTTTAATTCCGTTAATATCGGAAATAGGGAAAAGTACTTCAAATAAAAGTTGTACGCCATTAAGAGTGGAATAACTCTTGTTTGACACATTTTTTTCTAACTGGCTTAACTTTGGAGTTAGATGGTTTCAAATAGAAATACTCCATTTTGTGTTAATCCAGTGTGTGAGTTATAATTCCGTTAATATTGGAAATAGGGAAAAATGTTTCAAATAAAAGTTGTTTGTCATTAAGGATGGAATAACTCTTGTTTGAAACATTTTTTTCTAACTCGCTTAACTTTGGGGTTAGATGGAGCCAAATAGAAATACTCCGCTTTGGGTTGTTCAAGTTTTTGGCTTATAATTCCGTTAATATCGGAAATAGGGAAAAATGTTTCAAATAAAAGTTGTACGCCATTAAGAATGGAATAACTCTTATTTGAAACATTTTTTCCTAACTCGCTTAACTTTGCAGTTAGATGGAGCCAAATTTCTATATGGCTTATAATTCCGTTAATATCGGAAATAGGGTAAAATGTTTCAAACCAAAGCTGTTTGCCATTAAGAATGGAATAACTCTTGTTTGACACATTTTTTTCTAACTGGCTTAACTTTGGAGTTAGATGGTTTCAAATAGAAATACTCCATTTTGTGTTAATCCAGTGTGTGAGTTATAATTCCGTTAATATTGGAAATAGGGAAAAATGTTTCAAATAAAAGTTGTTCGCAATTAAGAATGGAATAACTCTTATTTGAAATATTTTTTTCTAACTCGCTTAACCTTGGAGTTAGATGGAGCCAAATTTCTATTTGGCTTATAATTCCGTTAATATTGGAAATAGGGTAAAATGTTTCAAACCAAAGCTGTTTGCCATTAAGAATGGAATAACTCTTGTTTGACACAATTTTTTCTAACTCGCTTAACTTTGGGGTTAGATGGAGCCAAATAGAAATACTCTATTTTGTGTTAATCCAGTTTGTGAGTTATAATTCCGTCAATATCGGAAATAGGGAAAAATATTTCAAATAAAAGTTGTGCGCCATTAAGAATGGAATAACTCTTATTTGAAACATTTTTTTCTAACTCGCTTAACTTTGGAGTTAGATGGAGCCAAATTACTATTTGGCTTACAATTCCGTTAATATCGCAAATAGGGTAAAATGTTTCAAACCAAAGTTGTTTGTTATTAAGAGTGGAATAACTCTTGCTTGAAACATTTTTTTCTAAATGGCTTAACTTTGGAGTTAGATGGAGCCAAATAGAGATACTCTATTTTGTGTTAATCCAGTGTGTGAGTTATAATTCCGTTAATATCGGAAATAGGGAAAAATGATTCAAATAAAAGCTGTACGCCATTAAGAATGGAATAACTCTTGTTTGAAACATTTTTTTCTAACTCGCTTAACTTATGAGTTAGATGGGGCCAAATAGAAATACTCTATTTTGGGTTGATCAAGTGTGTGAGTTATAATTCCGTTAATATCGGAAATAGGGAAAAATCTTTCAAATAAAAGTTGTACGCCATTAAGAATGGAATAACTCTTATTTGAAACATTTTTTTCTAACTCGCTTAACTTTGTAGTTAGATTTTGCCAAATTCCTATTTGGCTTATAATTCCGTTAATATTGGGAATAGTGTAAAATGTTTCAAACAAAAGTTGTTTGTCATTACGAATGGAATAACTCTTGTTTGAAACATTTTTTCTAACTCGCTTAACTTTGGGGTTAGATGGAGCCAAATAGAAATACTCCGCTTTGGGTTGTTCAAGTTTTTGGCTTATAATTCCGTTAATATCGGAAATAGGGAAAAATGTTTCAAATAAAAGTTGTACGCCATTAAGAATGGAATAACTCTTATTTGAAACATTTTTTCCTAACTCGCTTAACTTTGCAGTTAGATGGAGCCAAATTTCTATTTGGCTTATAATTCCGTTAATATCGGAAATAGGGTAAAATGTTTCAAACCAAAGCTGTTTGCCATTAAGAATGGAATAACTCTTGTTTGACACAATTTTTTCTAACTCGCTTAACTTATGAGTTAGATGGAGCCAAATAGAAATACTCTATTTTGTGTTAATCCAGTGTGTGAGTTATAATTCCGTTAATATCGGAAATATGGAAAAATGTTTCAAATAAAAGCTGTACGCCATTAAGAATGAAATAACTCTTATTTGAAACATTTTTTTCTAACTCGCTTAACTTTGGAGTTAGATGGAGCCAAATTCCTATTTGGTTTATAATTCCGTTAATATCGGAAATAGGGTAAAATGTTTCAAACCAAAGCTGTTTGTCATTAAGAATGGAATAACTCTTGTTTGACACAATTTTTTCCAACTCGCTTAACTTATGAGTTAGATGGAGCCAAATAGAAATACTCTATTTTGTGTTAATCCAGTTTGTGAGTTTTAATTCCGTTAATATCGGAAATAGGGAAAAGTACTTCAAATAAAAGTTGTACGCCATTAAGAGTGGAATAACTCTTGTTTGAAACATTTTTTTCTAACTGGCTTAACTTTGGAGTTAGATGGTTTCAAATAGAAATACTCCATTTTGTGTTAATCCAGTGTGTGAGTTATAATTCCGTTAATATCGGAAATAGGGAAAAATGTTTCAAATAAAAGTTGTTCGCAATTAAGAATGGAATAACTCTTATTTGAAATATTTTTTTCTAACTCGCTTAACTTTGGAGTTAGATGGAGCCAAATTTCTATTTGACTTATAATTCCGTTAATATCGGAAATAGGGTAAAATGTTTCAAACCAAAGTTGTTTGTCATTAAGAACGGAATAACTCTTGTTTGAAACATTTTTTTCTGACTCGCTTAACTTTGGAGTGAGATGGAGCCAAATAGAAATACTCTATTTTGTGTTAATCCAGTGTGTGTTATAATTCCGTTAATATCGGAAATAGGGAAAAATGTTTCAAATAAAAGTTGTACGCCATTAAGAATGGAATAATTCTAATTTGGAACATTTTTTTCTAACTCGCTTAACTTTGGAGTTAGATGGAGCCAAATAGAAATACTCTATTCTGGGTTGATCCAGTGTGTGAGTTATAACTCAGTTAATATCGGAAATAGGGAAAAATGTTTCAAATAAAAGTTGTACGCCATTAAAGATGGAATAACTCTTATTTGAAACATTCTTTTCTAACTCGCTTAACTTTGTAGTTAGATGGAGCCAAATTACTATTTGGCTTATTATTCCGTTAATATCGGAAATGGGGTAAAATATTTCAAACCAAAGTTGTTTATCATTAAGAACGGAATAACTCTTGTTTAAACACTTTTTTCTGACTCGCTTAACTTTGGAGTTAGATGGAGCCAAATAGAAATACTCTATTTTGTGTTAATCCAGTTTGTGAGTTTTAATTCCGTTAATATCGGAAATAGGGAAAAGTACTTCAAATAAAAGTTGTACGCCATTAAGAGTGGAATAACTCTTGTTTGAAACATTTTTTTCTAACTGGCTTAACTTTGGAGTTAGATGGTTTCAAATAGAAATACTCCATTTTGTGTTAATCCAGTGTGTGAGTTATTATTCCGTTAATATCGGAAATAGGGAAAAATGTTTCAAATAAAAGTTGTTCGCAATTAAGAATGGAATAACTCTTATTTGAAATATTTTTTTCTAACTCGCTTAACTTTGGAGTTAGATGGAGCCAAATTTCTATTTGACTTATAATTCCGTTAATATCGGAAATAGGGTAAAATGTTTCAAACCAAAGTTGTTTGTCATTAAGAACGGAATAACTCTTGTTTGAAACATTTTTTTCTGACTCGCTTAACTTTGGAGTGAGATGGAGCCAAATAGAAATACTCTATTTTGTGTTAATCCAGTGTGTGTTATAATTCCGTTAATATCGGAAATAGGGAAAAATGTTTCAAATAAAAGTTGTACGCCATTAAGAATGGAATAATTCTAATTTGGAACATTTTTTTCTAACTCGCTTAACTTTGGAGTTAGATGGAGCCAAATAGAAATACTCTATTCTGGGTTGATCCAGTGTGTGAGTTATAACTCAGTTAATATCGGAAATAGGGAAAAATGTTTCAAATAAAAGTTGTACGCCATTAAAGATGGAATAACTCTTATTTGAAACATTCTTTTCTAACTCGCTTAACTTTGTAGTTAGATGGAGCCAAATTACTATTTGGCTTATAATTCCGTTAATATCGGAAATGGGGTAAAATATTTCAAACCAAAGTTGTTTATCATTAAGAACGGAATAACTCTTGTTTAAACACTTTTTTCTGACTCGCTTAACTTTGGAGTTAGATGGAGCCAAATAGAAATACTCTATTTTGTGTTAATCCAGTGTGTGAGTTATAATTCCGTTAATATCGGAAATAGGGTAAAATGTTTCAAACCAAAGCTGTTTGCCATTAAGAATGGAATAACTCTTGTTTGACACATTTTTTTCTAACTGGCTTAACTTTGGAGTTAGATGGTTTCAAATAGAAATACTCCATTTTGTGTTAATCCAGTGTGTGAGTTATAATTCCGTTAATATTGGAAATAGGGAAAAATGTTTCAAATAAAAGTTGTTTGTCATTAAGAATGGAATAACTCTTGTTTGAAACATTTTTTTCTAACTCGCTTAACTTTGGGGTTAGATGGAGCCAAATAGAAATACTCCGCTTTGGGTTGTTCAAGTTTTTGGCTTATAATTCCGTTAATATCGGAAATAGGGAAAAATGTTTCAAATAAAAGTTGTACGCCAGTAAGAATGGAATAACTCTTATTTGAAACATTTTTTCCTAACTCGCTTAACTTTGCAGTTAGATGGAGCCAAATTTCTATATGGCTTATAATTCCGTTAATATCGGAAATAGGGTAAAATGTTTCAAACCAAAGCTGTTTGCCATTAAGAATGGAATAACTCTTGTTTGACACATTTTTTTCTAACTGGCTTAACTTTGGAGTTAGATGGTTTCAAATAGAAATACTCCATTTTGTGTTAATCCAGTGTGTGAGTTATAATTCCGTTAATATTGGAAATAGGGAAAAATGTTTCAAATAAAAGTTGTTCGCAATTAAGAATGGAATAACTCTTATTTGAAATATTTTTTTCTAACTCGCTTAACTTTGGAGTTAGATGGAGCCAAATTTCTATTTGGCTTATAATTCCGTTAATATCGGAAATAGGGTAAAATGTTTCAAACCAAAGCTGTTTGCCATTAAGAATGGAATAACTCTTGTTTGACACAATTTTTTCTAACTCGCTTAACTTTGGGGTTAGATGGAGCCAAATAGAAATACTCTATTTTGTGTTAATCCAGTTTGTGAGTTATAATTCCGTCAATATCGGAAATAGGGAAAAATATTTCAAATAAAAGTTGTGCGCCATTAAGAATGGAATAACTCTTATTTGAAACATTTTTTTCTAACTCGCTTAACTTTGGAGTTAGATAGAGCCAAATTACTATTTGTCTTACAATTCCGTTAATATCGCAAATAGGGTAAAATGTTTCAAACCAAAGTTGTTTGTTATTAAGAGTGGAATAACTCTTGCTTGAAACATTTTTTTCTAAATGGCTTAACTTTGGAGTTAGATGGAGCCAAATAGAGATACTCTATTTTGTGTTAATCCAGTGTGTGAGTTATAATTCCGTTAATATCGGAAATAGGGAAAAATGTTTCAAATAAAAGCTGTACGCCATTAAGAATGGAATAACTCTTGTTTGAAACATTTTTTTCTAACTCGCTTAACTTATGAGTTAGATGGGGCCAAATAGAAATACTCTATTTTGGGTTGATCAAGTGTGTGAGTTATAATTCCGTTAATATCGGAAATAGGGAAAAATGTTTCAAATAAAAGTTGTACGCCATTAAGAATGGAATAACTCTTATTTGAAACATTTTTTTCTAACTCGCTTAACTTTGTAGTTAGATTTTGCCAAATTCCTATTTGGCTTATAATTCCGTTAATATTGGGAATAGTGTAAAATGTTTCAAACAAAAGTTGTTTGTCATTACGAATGGAATAACTCTTGTTTGAAACATTTTTTTCTAACTCGCTTAACTTTGGGGTTAGATGGAGCCAAATAGAAATACTCCGCTTTGGGTTGTTCAAGTTTTTGGCTTATAATTCCGTTAATATCGGAAATAGGGAAAATGTTTCAAATAAAAGTTGTACGCCATTAAGAATGAAATAACTCTTGTTTGAAACATTTTTTTCTAACTCGCTTAACTTTGGAGTTAGATGGAGCCAAATTCCTATTTGGTTTATAATTCCGTTAATATCGGAAACAGGGTAAAATGTTTCAAACCAAAGCTGTTTGTCATTAAGAATGGAATAACTCTTGTTTGACACAATTTTTTCCAACTCGCTTAACTTATGAGTTAGATGGAGCCAAATAGAAATACTCTATTTTGTGTTAATCCAGTGTGTGAGTTATAATTCCGTTAATATCGGAAATATGGAAAAATGTTTCAAATAAAAGCTGTACGCCATTAAGAATGAAATAACTCTTATTTGAAACATTTTTTTCTAACTCGCTTAACTTTGGAGTTAGATGGAGCCAAATTCCTATTTGGTTTATGATTCCGTTAATATCGGAAATAGGGTAAAATGTTTCAAACCAAAGCTGTTTGTCATTAAGAATGGAATAACTCTTGTTTGACACAATTTTTTCCAACTCGCTTAACTTATGAGTTAGATGGAGCCAAATAGAAATACTCTATTTTGTGTTAATCCAGTTTGTGAGTTTTAATTCCGTTAATATCGGAAATAGGGAAAAGTATTTCAAATAAAAGTTGTACGCCATTAAGAGTGGAATAACTCTTGTTTGAAACATTTTTTTCTAACTGGCTTAACTTTGGAGTTAGATGGTTTCAAATAGAAATACTCCATTTTGTGTTAATCCAGTGTGTGAGTTATAATTCCGTTAATATTGGAAATAGGGAAAAATGTTTCAAATAAAAGTTGTTCGCAATTAAGAATGAAATAACTCTTATTTGAAATATTTTTTTCTAACTCGCTTAACTTTGGAGTTAGATGGAGCCAAATTTCTATTTGACTTATAATTCCGTTAATATCGGAAATAGGGTAAAATGTTTCAAACCAAAGTTGTTTGTCATTAAGAACGGAATAACTCTTGTTTGAAACATTTTTTTCTGACTCGCTTAACTTTGGAGTGAGATGGAGCCAAATAGAAATACTCTATTTTGTGTTAATCCAGTGTGTGTTATAATTCCGTTAATATCGGAAATAGGGAAAAATGTTTCAAATAAAAGTTGTACGCCATTAAGAATGGAATAATTCTAATTTGGAACATTTTTTTCTAACTCGCTTAACTTTGGAGTTAGATGGAGCCAAATAGAAATACTCTATTCTGGGTTGATCCAGTGTGTGAGTTATAACTCAGTTAATATCGGAAATAGGGAAAAATGTTTCAAATAAAAGTTGTACGCCATTAAAAATGGAATAACTCTTATTTGAAACATTCTTTTCTAACTCGCTTAACTTTGTAGTTAGATGGAGCCAAATTACTATTTGGCTTATAATTCCGTTAATATCGGAAATAGGGAAGAATGTTTCAACTAAAAGTTGTACGCCATTAAGAATGGAATAACTCTTATTTGGAACATTTTTTTCTAACTCGCTTAACTCTGGAGTTAGATGGAGCCAAATTCCTATTTGGCTTATAATTCAATAGGGTATATAATTAAATAGGGTAAAATGTTTCAACTTGGGGCGCCCACCAACAGCACCCAAACGTCCCTTTGGAGGCGCCCAATCGATTTTAAACCGTCCTTTACCACATCATTGAATGCTATAGCTATCGCTCAGAAACTTTTCGACCACCCCAGACAGACCTTTGGGGCACTTAGGGTCAACTTGGGGCGATCCCTCCAACTGCCACCAAATGCCCCTTTGGAGGCGCCCGATCGATTTCAAACCGTGCATTAGCACATCATTGAGTGGTAAAGCTATCGCTCAGCCACTTTTCGACCACCCCAGACCGACCTTTGGGACACTTTGGGTCAACTTGGGGCGACCCTCCAACTGCCACCAAATGTCCCTTTGGAGGCTCCCGATCGATTTCAAACCGTGCATTAGCACATCATTGAGTGGAAAAGCTATCGCTCAGCCACATTTCGACTACCTCAGACCGACCTTTGGGGCACTTTTGGTCAACTTGGGGCGACCCTCCAGCGGCACCCAAACGTCCCTTTGGAGGCGCCCGATCGATTTTAAACCGTCCTTTACCACATCATTGAGTGGTAAAGCTATCGCTCAGCCACTTTTCGACCACCCCAGACCGACCTTTGGAGCACTATGGGTCAACTTGGGGCGACCCTCCAGCAGCACTCGAACGTCCCTTTGGAGGCGCCCGATCGATTTTAAACAGTCCTTTGCCACATCATTGAGTTGTAAAGCTATCGCTCAGCCACTTTTCGACCACCCCAAACCGACCTTTGGGGCACTATGGGTCAACTTGGGGCGATCCCTCAACAGCACCCAAACGTCCTTTTGGAGGCGCCCGATCGATTTTAAACCGTCCTTTACCACATCATTGAGTGGTAAAGCTATCGCTCAGCCACTTTTCGACCACCCCAGACCCACCTTTGGGGCACTTTGGGTCAACTTGGGGCGACCCACCAGCAGCATCCAAACGTCCCTTTGGAGGCGCCCGATCGACTTTAAACCATGCATTAGTGCATCACTGATTGGTAAAGCTATCATTCAGCCCCTTTTCGACCACCCCAGACCGACCTATGGGGCACTTTGGGTCAACTTGGGGCGACCCTCCAGCAGCACCCAAACGTCCATTTGGAGGCGCTCGATCGACTTTAAACCGCCCTTCTGCACATCATTGAGTGGTAAAGCTATCGCTCAGCCACTTTTCGACCACCCCAAACCGACCTTTGGAGCACTTTGGGTCAACTTGGGGCGACCCTCAAACTGCCACCAAATGTCCCTTTGGAGGTGCCCGATCGACTTTAAACCGCCCTTTTGCACACCATTGAGTGGTAAGGCTATCACTCAGCTGCTTTTCGACCACCCCAGACCGACCTTTGGGGCACTATGGGTCAACTTGGGGCGATCCCTCAACAGCACCCAAACGTCCCTTTGGAGGCGCCCGATCGACTTTAAACCATGCATTAGCACATCACTGATTGGTAAAGCTATCGTTCAGCCCCTTTTCTACCACCCCAGACCGACCTATGGGGCACTTTGGGTCAACTTGGGGCGACCCTCCAGCAGCACCCAAACGTCCCTTTGGAGGCGCTCGATCGATTTTAAACAGTCCTTTGCCACATCATTGACTGGAAAAGCTATCCCTCAGCCACATTTCGACTACCCCAGACCGACCTTTGGGGCACTTTGGGTCAACTTGGGGCGACCCTCCAACTGCCACCAAATGTCCCTTTGGAGGCGTCCGATCGATTTCAAAACATGTATTAGCACATTACCGAGTGGTAAAGCTATCGCTCAGCAACTTTTCGACCACCCCAGACCGACCTTTGGGGCACTTTGGGTCAACTTGGGGCGACCCTCCAGCAGCACCCAAACGTCCCTTTGGAGGCGCTCGATCGACTTTAAACCGCCCTTCTGCACATCACTGAGTGGTAAGGCTTTCACTCAGCCACTTTTCGACCACCCTAGACCGACCTTTGGGGCACTTTGGGTCAACTTGGGGCGACCCTCCAGCAGCACCCAAACGTCCCTTTGGAGGCGCCCGATTGATTTTAAACCGTCCTTTACCACATCATTGAGTGGTAAAGCTATCGCTCAGCCACTTTTCGACCACCCCAGACCGACCTTTGGGGCACTTTGGGTCAACTTGGGGCGACCCTCCAGCAGCACCTAAACGTCCCTTTGGAGGCGCCCGATCGACTTTAAACCGCCCTTCTGCACATCACTGAGTGGTAAGGCTATCACTCAGCCACTTTTCGACCACCCCAGACCGACCTTTGGGGCACTATGGGTCAACTTGTGGCGATCCCTCAAACTGCCACTAAATGTCCCTTTGGAGGTGCCCTTTTGCACATCATTGAGTGGTAAGGCTATCACTCAGCTGCTTTTCGACCACCCCAGACCGACCTTTGGGGCACTATGGGTCAACTTGGGGCGATCCCTCAACAGCACCCAAACTTCCTTTTGGAGGCGCCCGATCGATTTCAAACCATGCATTAGCACATCACCGAGTGGTAAAGCTATCGCTCAGCCACTTTTCGACCACCCCAGACCGACCTTTGGAGCACTATGGTTCAACTGGGGGCGACCCTCCAGCAGCACCCAAACGTCCCTTTGGAGGCGCCCGATCGATTTTAAACCGTCCTTTACCACATCATTCAGTGGTAAAGCTATCGCTCAGCAACTTTTCGACCACCCCAGACCGACCTTTGGAGCACTATGGTTCAACTTGGGGCGACCCTCCAGCAGCACTCGAACGTGCCTGTGGAGGCGCCCGATCGATTTCAAACCATGCATTAGCACATCACTGAGTGGTAAAGCTATCGCTCAGCCACTTTTCGAAAACCCCAGACCGACCTTTGGGGCACTTTGGGTCAACTTGGGGCGACCCTCCAGCAGCACCCAAACGTCCCTTTGGAGGCGCCCGATCGATTTTAAACCGTCCTTTACCACATCATTGAGTGGTAAAGCTATCGCTCAGCAACTTTTCGACCACGCCAGACCGACCTTTGGAGCACTATGGTTCAACTTGGGGCGACCCTCCAGCAGCACTCGAACGTCCCTGTGGAGGCGCCCGATCGATTTCAAACCATGCATTAGCACATCACTGAGTGGTAAAGCTATCGCTCAGCCACTTTTCGAAAACCACAGACCGACCTTTGGACCACTTTGGGTCAACTTGGGGCGACCCTCCAGCAGCACCCAAACGTCCCTTTGGAGGCGCCCGATCGACTTTAAACCGCCCTTCTGCACATCACTGAGTGGCAAGGCTATCACTCAGCCACTTTTCGACCACCCTAAACCGACCTTTGGGACACTTTGGGTCAACTTGGTGCACCCCTCCAACAGCACCTAAACGTCCCTTTGGAGGCGCCCGATCGGTTTTTAACCGTGCTTTAGCACATTATTGATTGGTAAAGCTATCGCTCAGCCACCTTTCGACCACCCCAGACCGACCTATCGGACACTTTGGGTCAACTTGGGGCGACCCTACAACTGCATTAGCACAAACCATGCATTAGCACATCATTTAGTGGAAAAGCTATCCCTCAGCCACATTTCGACTACCCCAGACCGACCTTTGGGGCACTTTGGGTCAACTTGGGGCGACCCTCCAGCAGCGCCCAAACGTCCCTTTGGAGGCGCCCGATTGATTTTAAACCGTCCTTTACCACATCATTGAGTGGTAAAGCTATCGCTCAGCCACTTTTCGACCACCCCAGACCGAATTTTGGAGCACTTTGGGTCAACTTGAGGCGACCCTCCAACTGCCACCAAATGTCCCTTTGGAGGCGCCCGATCGATTTTAAACCGCCCTTTTGCACATCGTTGAGTGGTAAGGCTATCGCTCAGCCACCTTTCGACCATCCCAGACCGACCTTTGGGGCACTTTGGGTCAACTTGGGGCGACCCCCCAGCAGCACCCAAACGTCCCTTTGGAGGCGTCCGATCGATTTCAAACCATGCATTAGCACATCGTTGAGTGGTAAAGCTATCGCTCAGCCACTTTTCGACCACCCTAGACCGAATTTTGGAGCACTTTGGGTCAACTTGGGGCGACCCTCCAACTGCCACCAAATGTCCCTTTGGAGGCGTCCGATCGATTTCAAAACATGCATTAGCACATTACCGAGTGGTAAAGCTATCGCTCAGCCACTTTTCGACCACCCCAGACCGACCTTTGGGGCACTTTGAGTCAACTTGGGGCGACCATCCAGCGGCACCCAAACGTCCCTTTGGAGGCGCCCGATCGATTTTATACCGTCCTTTACCACATCATTGAGTGGTAAAGCTATCGCTCAGCCACTTTTCGACCACCCCAGACCGACCTTTGGGGCACTTTGAGTCAACTTGGGGCGACCATCCAGCGGCACCCAAACGTCCCTTTGGAGGCGCCCGATCGATTTTATACCGTCCTTTACCACATCATTGAGTGGCAAAGCTATCGCTCAGCCACTTTTCGACCACCCCAGACCGACCTTTGGAGCACTATGGGTCAACTTGGGGCGACCCTCCAGCAGCACTCGAACGTCCCTTTGGAGGCGCCCGATCGATTTTAAACAGTCCTTTTGCACATCATTGAGTGGTAAGGCTATCACTCAGCTGCTTTTCGACCACCCTAGACCGACCTTTGGGGCACTATGGGTCAACTTGGGGCGATCCCCCAACAGCACGCAAACGTCCTTTTGGAGGCGCCCGATCGATTTCAAACCGTGCAATAGCACATCATTTAGTAGTAAAGCTATGGCTCAGGCACTTTTCAACCACCCAAGACCGACCTTTGGGCCACTTTTGGTCAACTTGGAGCGACCCTCCAACTGCCACCAAATGTCCCTTTAGAGACGCCCGATCGATTTTAAACCGCCCTTTTGCACATCATTGAGTGGTAAGGCTATCACTCAGCTGCTTTTCGACCACCCCAGACCAACCTTTGCTGCACTTTGGGTCAACTTGGGGCGACCCTCCAACTGCCACCAAATGTCCCCTTGGAGTCGCCCGATCGATTTTAAACCGCTCATTAGCACATTATTGAGTGGTAAAGCTATAGCTCAGCCACTTTTCGACCACTCCAGACCGACCTTTGGGGCACTTTGGGTCAACTTGGGGCGCACCTCCAACAGCACCTAAACGTCCATTTGGAGTCGCCCGATCGGTTTTAAACAGTCCTTTGCCACATCATTGAGTGGTAAAGCTATCGCTCAGCCACTTTTCGACCACCCCAAACCGACCTTTGGAGCACTTTGGGTCAACTCGGTGCGACCATCCAACTGCCACCAATTGTCCCTATGGAGGTGCCCGATCGATTTTAAACCGCCCTTTTGCACATCATTGAGTGGTAAGGCTATCGCTCAGCCACATTTCGACTACCTCAGACCGACATTTGGGGCACTTTTGGTCAACTTGGGGCGACCCTCCAGCGGCACCCAAACGTCCCTTTGGAGGCGCCCGATCGATTTTAAACCGTCCTTTACCACATCATTGAGTGGTAAAGCTATCGCTCAGCCACTTTTCGACCACCCCAGACCGACCTTTGGAGCACTATGGGTCAACTTGGGGCGACCCTCCAGCAGCACTCCAACGTTCCTTTGGAGGCGCCCGACCGATTTTAAACAGTCCTTTGCCACATCATTGAGTGGTAAAGCTATCGCTCAGCCACTTTTCGACCACCCCAGACCGACCTTTGGGGTACTTTGGGTCAACTTGGGGCGACCCTCCAGCAGCACCCAAACGTCCCTTTGGAGGCGCTCGATCGATTTTAAACAGTCCTTTGCCACAGCATTGACTGGAAAAGCTATCCCTCAGCCACATTTCGACTACCTCAGACCGACATTTGGGGCACTTTTGGTCAACTTGGGGCGACCCTCCAGCGGCACCCAAACGTCCCTTTGGAGGCGCCCGATCGATTTTAAACCGTCCTTTACCACATCATTGAGTGGTAAAGCTATCGCTCAGCCACTTTTCGACCACCCCAGACCGACCTTTGGAGCACTTTGGGTCAACTTGAGGCGACCCTCCAACTGCCACCAAATGTCCCTTTGGAGGCGCCCGATCGATTTTAAACCGCCCTTTTGCACATCGTTGAGTGGTAAGGCTATCGCTCAGCCACCTTTCGACCATTCCAGACCGACCTTTGGGGCACTTTGGGTCAACTTGGGGCGACCCCCCAGCAGCACCCAAACGACCCTTTGGAGGCGTCCGATCGATTTCAAACCATGCATTAGCACATCACTGAGTGGTAAAGCTATCACTCAGCTGCTTTTCGACCACCCCAGACCAACCTTTGCTGCACTTTGGGTCAACTTGGGGCGACCCTCCAACTGCCACCAAATGTCCCCTTGGAGTCGCCCTATCGATTTTAAACCGCTCATTAGCACATTATTGAGTGGTAAAGCTATAGCTCAGCCACTTTTCGACCACTCCAGACCGACCTTTGGGGCACTTTGGGTCAACTTGGGGCGACCCTCCAGCAGCACCCAAACGTCCCTTTGGAGGCGCCCGATTGATTTTAAACCGTCCTTTACCACATCATTGAGTGGTAAAGCTATCGCTCAGCCACTTTTCGACCACCCCAGACCGACCTTTGGGGCACTTTGGGTCAACTTGGGGCGACCCTCCAGCAGCATCCAAACGTCCCTTTGGAGGCGCCCGATCGACTTTAAACCGCCCTTCTGCACATCACTGAGTGGTAAGGCTATCACTCAGCCACTTTTCGACCACCCCAGACCGACCTTTGGGGCACTTTGGGTCAACTTGGGGCGACCCTCCAGCAGCACCTAAACGTCCCTTTGGAGGCGCCCGATCGACTTTAAACCGCCCTTCTGCACATCACTGAGTGGTAAGGCTATCACTCAGCCACTTTTCGACCACCCCAGACCGACCTTTGGGGCACTATGGGTCAACTTGTGGCGATCCCTCAAACTGCCACCAAATGTCCCTTTGGAGGTGCCCGATCGACTTTAAACCGCCCTTTTGCACATCATTGAGTGGTAAGGCTATCACTCAGCTGCTTTTCGACCACCCCAGACCGACCTTTGGGGCACTATGGGTCAACTTGGGGCGATCCCTCAACAGCACCCAAACTTCCTTTTGGAGGCGCCCGATCGATTTCAAACCATGCATTAGCACATCACCGAGTGGTAAAGCTATCGCTCAGCCACTTTTCGACCACCCCAGACCGACCTTTGGAGCACTATGGTTCAACTGGGGGCGACCCTCCAGCAGCACCCAAACGTCCCTTTGGAGGCGCCCGATCGATTTTAAACCGTCCTTTACCACATCATTGAGTGGTAAAGCTATCGCTCAGCAACTTTTCGACCACCCCAGACCGACCTTTGGAGCACTATGGTTCAACTTGGGGCGACCCTCCAGCAGCACTCGAACGTGCCTGTGGAGGCGCCCGATCGATTTCAAACCATGCATTAGCACATCACCGAGTGGTAAAGCTATCGCTCAGCCACTTTTCGAAAACCCCAGACCGACCTTTGGGGCACTTTGGGTCAACTTGGGGCGACCCTTCAGCAGCACCCAAACGTCCCTTTGGAGGCGCCCGATTGATTTTAAACCGTCCCTTACCACATCGTTGAGTGGTAAAGCTATCGCTCAGCCACTTTTCGACCACCCTAGACCGAATTTTGGAGCACTTTGGGTCAACTTGGGGCGACCCTCCAACTGCCACCAAATGTCCCTTTGGAGGCGTCCGATCGATTTCAAAACATGCATTAGCACATTACCGAGTGGTAAAGCTATCGCTCAGCCACTTTTCGACCACCCCAGACCGACCTTTGGGGCATTTTGAGTCAACTTGGGGCGACCCTCCAGCGGCACCCAAACGTCCCTTTGGAGGCGCCCGATCGATTTTAAACCGTCCTTTACCACATCATTGAGTGGTAAAGCTATCGCTCAGCCACTTTTCGACCTCCCCAGACCGACCTTTGGGCCACTTTTGGTCAACATGGAGCGACCCTCCAACTGCCACCAAATGTCCCTTTAGAGACGCCCGATCGATTTTAAACCGCCCTTTTGCACATCATTGAGTGGTAAGGCTATCACTCAGCTGCTTTTCGACCACCTCAGACCAACCTTTGGGGCACTTTGTGTCAACTTGGGGCGACCCTCCAACTGCCACCAAATGTCCCCTTGGAGTCGCCCGATCGATTTTAAACCGCTCATTAGCACATTATTGAGTGGTAAAGCTATAGCTCAGCCACTTTTCGACCACTCCAGACCGACCTTTGGGGCACTTTGGGTCAACTTGGGGCGACCCTCCAGCAGCACCCAAACGTCCCTTTGGAGGCGCCCGATCGACTTTAAACCGCCCTTCTGCACATCACTGAGTGGTAAGGCTATCACTCAGCCACTTTTCGACCACCCTAGACCGACCTTTGGGACACTTTGGGTCAACTTGGTGCACCCCTCCAACAGCACCTAAACGTCCCTTTGGAGGCGCCCGATCGGTTTTTAACCGTGCTTTAGCACATCATTGATTGGTAAAGCTATCGCTCAGCCACCTTTCGACCACCCCAGACCGACCTATGGGACACTGGGTCAACTTGGGGAGACCCTACAACTGTATTAGCACAAACCGTGCATTAGCACATCATTGAGTGGAAAAGCTATCCCTCAGCCACATTTCGACTACCCCAGACCGACCTTTGGGGCACTTTGGGTCAACTTGGGGCGACCCTCCAGCAGCGCCCAAACGTCCCTTTGGAGGCGCCCGATTGATTTTAAACCGTCCTTTACCACATCGTTGAGTGGTAAAGCTATCGCTCAGCCACTTTTCGACCACCCTAGACCGAATTTTGGAGCACTTTGGGTCAACTTGGGGCGACCCTCCAACTGCCACCAAATGTCCCTTTGGAGGCGCCCGATCGACTTTAAACCGCCCTTCTGCACATCACTGAGTGGTAAGGCTATCGCTCAGCCACTTTTCGACCACCCCAAACCGACCTTTGGAGCACTTTCGGTCAACTTGGGGCGACCCTCCAACTGCCACCAAATGTCCCTTTGGAGGCGCCCGATCGACTTTAAACCGCCCTTCTGCACATCACTGAGTGGTAAGGCTATCACTCAGCCACTTTTCGACCACCCTAGACCGACCTTTGGGACACTTTGGGTCAACTTGGTGCACCCCTCCAACAGCACCTAAACGTCCCTTTGGAGGATCGGTTTTTAACCGTGCTCTAGCAGATCATTGATTGGTAAAGCTATCGCTCAGCCACCTTTCGACCACCCCATACCGACCTATGGGACACTTTGGTCAACTTGGGGCGACCCTACAACTGCATTAGCACAAACCGTGCATTAGCACATCATTGAGTGGAAAAGCTATCCCTCAGCCACATTTCGACTACCCCAGACCGACCTTTGGGGCACTTTGGGTCAACTTGGGGCGACCCTCCAGCAGCGCCCAAACGTCCCTTTGGAGGCGCCCGATTGATTTTAAACCGTCCTTTACCACATCATTGAGTGGTAAAGCTATCGCTCAGCCACTTTTCGACCACCCCAGACCGAGTTTTGGAGCACTTTGGGTCAACTTGGGGCGACCCTCCAACTGCCACCAAATGTCCCTTTGGAGGCGCACGATCGATTTTAAACCGCCCTTCTGCACATCACTTTTGGTAAGGCTATCACTCAGCCACTTTTCGACCACCCCAGACCGACCTTTGGAGCACTTTGGGTCAACTTGAGGCGACCTTCCAACTGCCACCAAATGTCCCTTTGGAGGCGCCCGATCGATTTTAAACCGCCCTTTTGCACATCGTTGAGTGGTAAGGCTATCGCTCAGCCACCTTTCGACCATTCCAGACCGACCTTTGGGGCACTTTGGGTCAACTTGGGGCGACCCCCCAGCAGCACCCAAACGACCCTTTGGAGGCGTCCGATCGATTTCAAACCATGCATTAGCACATCACTGAGTGGTAAAGCTATCACTCAGCTGCTTTTCGACCACCCCAGACCAACCTTTGCTGCACTTTGGGTCAACTTGGGGCGACCCTCCAACTGCCACCAAATGTCCCCTTGGAGTCGCCCTATCGATTTTAAACCGCTCATTAGCACATTATTGAGTGGTAAAGCTATAGCTCAGCCACTTTTCGACCACTCCAGACCGACCTTTGGGGCACTTTGGGTCAACTTGGGGCGACCCTCCAGCAGCACCCAAACGTCCCTTTGGAGGCGCCCGATTGATTTTAAACCGTCCTTTACCACATCATTGAGTGGTAAAGCTATCGCTCAGCCACTTTTCGACCACCCCAGACCGACCTTTGGGGCACTTTGGGTCAACTTGGGGCGACCCTCCAGCAGCATCCAAACGTCCCTTTGGAGGCGCCCGATCGACTTTAAACCGCCCTTCTGCACATCACTGAGTGGTAAGGCTATCACTCAGCCACTTTTCGACCACCCCAGACCGACCTTTGGGGCACTTTGGGTCAACTTGGGGCGACCCTCCAGCAGCACCTAAACGTCCCTTTGGAGGCGCCCGATCGACTTTAAACCGCCCTTCTGCACATCACTGAGTGGTAAGGCTATCACTCAGCCACTTTTCGACCACCCCAGACCGACCTTTGGGGCACTATGGGTCAACTTGTGGCGATCCCTCAAACTGCCACCAAATGTCCCTTTGGAGGTGCCCGATCGACTTTAAACCGCCCTTTTGCACATCATTGAGTGGTAAGGCTATCACTCAGCTGCTTTTCGACCACCCCAGACCGACCTTTGGGGCACTATGGGTCAACTTGGGGCGATCCCTCAACAGCACCCAAACTTCCTTTTGGAGGCGCCCGATCGATTTCAAACCATGCATTAGCACATCACCGAGTGGTAAAGCTATCGCTCAGCCACTTTTCGACCACCCCAGACCGACCTTTGGAGCACTATGGTTCAACTGGGGGCGACCCTCCAGCAGCACCCAAACGTCCCTTTGGAGGCGCCCGATCGATTTTAAACCGTCCTTTACCACATCATTGAGTGGTAAAGCTATCGCTCAGCAACTTTTCGACCACCCCAGACCGACCTTTGGAGCACTATGGTTCAACTTGGGGCGACCCTCCAGCAGCACTCGAACGTGCCTGTGGAGGCGCCCGATCGATTTCAAACCATGCATTAGCACATCACCGAGTGGTAAAGCTATCGCTCAGCCACTTTTCGAAAACCCCAGACCGACCTTTGGGGCACTTTGGGTCAACTTGGGGCGACCCTTCAGCAGCACCCAAACGTCCCTTTGGAGGCGCCCGATTGATTTTAAACCGTCCCTTACCACATCGTTGAGTGGTAAAGCTATCGCTCAGCCACTTTTCGACCACCCTAGACCGAATTTTGGAGCACTTTGGGTCAACTTGGGGCGACCCTCCAACTGCCACCAAATGTCCCTTTGGAGGCGTCCGATCGATTTCAAAACATGCATTAGCACATTACCGAGTGGTAAAGCTATCGCTCAGCCACTTTTCGACCACCCCAGACCGACCTTTGGGGCATTTTGAGTCAACTTGGGGCGACCCTCCAGCGGCACCCAAACGTCCCTTTGGAGGCGCCCGATCGATTTTAAACCGTCCTTTACCACATCATTGAGTGGTAAAGCTATCGCTCAGCCACTTTTCGACCTCCCCAGACCGACCTTTGGGCCACTTTTGGTCAACATGGAGCGACCCTCCAACTGCCACCAAATGTCCCTTTAGAGACGCCCGATCGATTTTAAACCGCCCTTTTGCACATCATTGAGTGGTAAGGCTATCACTCAGCTGCTTTTCGACCACCTCAGACCAACCTTTGGGGCACTTTGTGTCAACTTGGGGCGACCCTCCAACTGCCACCAAATGTCCCCTTGGAGTCGCCCGATCGATTTTAAACCGCTCATTAGCACATTATTGAGTGGTAAAGCTATAGCTCAGCCACTTTTCGACCACTCCAGACCGACCTTTGGGGCACTTTGGGTCAACTTGGGGCGACCCTCCAGCAGCACCCAAACGTCCCTTTGGAGGCGCCCGATCGACTTTAAACCGCCCTTCTGCACATCACTGAGTGGTAAGGCTATCACTCAGCCACTTTTCGACCACCCTAGACCGACCTTTGGGACACTTTGGGTCAACTTGGTGCACCCCTCCAACAGCACCTAAACGTCCCTTTGGAGGCGCCCGATCGGTTTTTAACCGTGCTTTAGCACATCATTGATTGGTAAAGCTATCGCTCAGCCACCTTTCGACCACCCCAGACCGACCTATGGGACACTGGGTCAACTTGGGGAGACCCTACAACTGTATTAGCACAAACCGTGCATTAGCACATCATTGAGTGGAAAAGCTATCCCTCAGCCACATTTCGACTACCCCAGACCGACCTTTGGGGCACTTTGGGTCAACTTGGGGCGACCCTCCAGCAGCGCCCAAACGTCCCTTTGGAGGCGCCCGATTGATTTTAAACCGTCCTTTACCACATCGTTGAGTGGTAAAGCTATCGCTCAGCCACTTTTCGACCACCCTAGACCGAATTTTGGAGCACTTTGGGTCAACTTGGGGCGACCCTCCAACTGCCACCAAATGTCCCTTTGGAGGCGCCCGATCGACTTTAAACCGCCCTTCTGCACATCACTGAGTGGTAAGGCTATCGCTCAGCCACTTTTCGACCACCCCAAACCGACCTTTGGAGCACTTTCGGTCAACTTGGGGCGACCCTCCAACTGCCACCAAATGTCCCTTTGGAGGCGCCCGATCGACTTTAAACCGCCCTTCTGCACATCACTGAGTGGTAAGGCTATCACTCAGCCACTTTTCGACCACCCTAGACCGACCTTTGGGACACTTTGGGTCAACTTGGTGCACCCCTCCAACAGCACCTAAACGTCCCTTTGGAGGATCGGTTTTTAACCGTGCTCTAGCAGATCATTGATTGGTAAAGCTATCGCTCAGCCACCTTTCGACCACCCCATACCGACCTATGGGACACTTTGGTCAACTTGGGGCGACCCTACAACTGCATTAGCACAAACCGTGCATTAGCACATCATTGAGTGGAAAAGCTATCCCTCAGCCACATTTCGACTACCCCAGACCGACCTTTGGGGCACTTTGGGTCAACTTGGGGCGACCCTCCAGCAGCGCCCAAACGTCCCTTTGGAGGCGCCCGATTGATTTTAAACCGTCCTTTACCACATCATTGAGTGGTAAAGCTATCGCTCAGCCACTTTTCGACCACCCCAGACCGAGTTTTGGAGCACTTTGGGTCAACTTGGGGCGACCCTCCAACTGCCACCAAATGTCCCTTTGGAGGCGCACGATCGATTTTAAACCGCCCTTCTGCACATCACTTTTGGTAAGGCTATCACTCAGCCACTTTTCGACCACCCCAGACCGACCTTTGGAGCACTTTGGGTCAACTTGAGGCGACCTTCCAACTGCCACCAAATGTCCCTTTGGAGGCGCCCGATCGATTTTAAACCGCCCTTTTGCACATCGTTGAGTGGTAAGGCTATCGCTCAGCCACCTTTCGACCATCCCAGACCGACCTTTGGGGCACTTTGGGTCAACTTGGGGCGACCCCCCAGCAGCACCCAAACGTCCCTTTGGAGGCGTCCGATCGATTTCAAACCATGCATTAGCACATCACTGAGTGGTAAAGCTATCGCTCAGCCACTTTTCGACCACCCCAGACCGACCTTTGGGGCACTTTGGGTCAACTTGGGGCGACCCTTCAGCAGCACCCAAACGTCCCTTTGGAGGCGCCCGATCGACTTTAAACCGCCCTTTTGCACATCATTGAGTGGTAAGGCTATCACTCAGCTGCTTTTCGACCACCCCAGACCGACCTTTGGGGCACTATGGGTCAACTTGGGGCGATCCCTCAACAGCACCCAAACTTCCTTTTGGAGGCGCCCGATCGATTTCAAACCATGCATTAGCACATCACCGAGTGGTAAAGCTATCGCTCAGCCACTTTTCGAAAACCCCAGACCGACCTTTGTGGCACTTTGGGTCAACTTGGGGCGACCCTCCAGCAGCACCCAAACGTCCCTTTGGAGGCGCCCGATCGATTTTAAACCGTCCTTTACCACATCATTGAGTGGTAAAGCTATCGCTCAGCAACTTTTCGACCACCCCAGACCGACCTTTGGAGCACTATGGTTCAACTTGGGGCGACCCTCCAGCAGCACTCGAACGTCCCTGTGGAGGCGCCCGATCGATTTCAAACCATGCATTAGCACATCACTGAGTGGTAAAGCTATCGCTCAGCCACTTTTCGAAAACCACAGACCGACCTTTGGGACACTTTGGGTCAACTTGGTGCACCCCTCCAACAGCACCTAAACGTCCCTTTGGAGGCGCCCGATCGGTTTTTAACCGTGCTTTAGCACATTATTGATTGGTAAAGCTATCGCTCAGCCACCTTTCGACCACCCCAGACCGACCTATCGGACACTTTGGGTCAACTTGGGGCGACCCTACAACTGCATTAGCACAAACCATGCATTAGCACATCATTGAGTGGAAAAGCTATACCTCAGCCACATTTCGACTACCCCAGACCGACCTTTGGGGCACTTTGGGTCAACTTGGGGCGACCCTCCAGCAGCGCCCAAACGTCCCTTTGGAGGCGCCCGATTGATTTTAAACCGCCCTTTACCACATCATTGAGTGGTAAAGCTATCGCTCAGCCACTTTTCGACCACCCCAGACCGAATTTTGGAGCACTTTGGGTCAACTTGAGGCGACCCTCCAACTGCCACCAAATGTCCCTTTGGAGGCGCCCGATCGATTTTAAACCGCCCTTTTGCACATCGTTGAGTGGTAAGGCTATCGCTCAGCCACCTTTCGACCATCCCGGACCGACCTTTGGGGCACTTTGGGTCAACTTGGGGCGACCCCCCAGCAGCACCCAAACGTCCCTTTGGAGGCGTCCGATCGATTTCAAACCATGCATTAGCACATCACTGAGTGGTAAAGCTATCGCTCAGCCACTTTTCGACCACCCCAGACCGACCTTTGGGGCACTTTGGGTCAACTTGGGGCGACCCTTCAGCAGCACCCAAACGTCCCTTTGGAGGCGCCCGATTGATTTTAAACCGTCCTTTACCACATCCTTGAGTGGTAAAGCTATCGCTCAGCCACTTTTCGACCACCCTAGACCGAATTTTGGAGCACTTTGGGTCAACTTGGGGCGACCCTCCAACTGCCACCAAATGTCCCTTTGGAGGCGTCCGATCGATTTCAAAACATGCATTAGCACATTACCGAGTGGTAAAGCTATCGCTCAGCCACTTTTCGACCACCCCAGACCGACCTTTGGGGCACTTTGGGTCAACTTGGGGCGACCATCCAGCGGCACCCAAACGTCCCTTTGGAGGCGCCCGATCGATTTTATACCGTCCTTTACCACATCATTGAGTGGTAAAGCTATCGCTCAGCCACTTTTCGACCACCCCAGACCGACCTTTGGAGCACTATGGGTCAACTTGGGGCGACCCTCCAGCAGCACTCGAACGTCCCTTTGGAGGCACCCGATCGATTTTAAACAGTCCTTTTGCACATCATTGAGTGGTAAGGCTATCACTCAGCTGCTTTTCGACCACCCCAGACCGACCTTTGGGGCACTATGGGTCAACTTTGGGCGATCCCCCAACAGCACGCAAACGTCCTTTTGGAGGCGCCCGATCGATTTCAAACCGTGCAATAGCACATCATTTAGTAGTAAAGCTATGGCTCAGCCACTTTTCGACCACCCCAGACCGACCTTTGGAGCACTATGGGTCAACTTGGGGCGACCCTCCAGCAGCACTCGAACGTCCCTTTGGAGGCGCCCGATCGATTTTAAACAGTCCTTTTGCACATCATTGAGTGGTAAGGCTATCACTCAGCTGCTTTTCGACCACCCCAGACCAACCTTTGCTGCACTTTGGGTCAACTTGGGGCGACCCTCCAACTGCCACCAAATGTCCCCTTGGAGTCGCCCGATCGATTTTAAACCGCTCATTAGCACATTATTGAGTGGTAAAGCTATAGCTCAGCCCCTTTTTGACCACCCCAGACCGACCTATGGGGCACTTTGGGTCAACTTGGGGCGACCCCCCAGCAGCACCCAAACGTCCCTTTGGAGGCGTCCGATCGATTTCAAACCATGCATTAGCACATCACTGAGTGGTAAAGCTATCGCTCAGCCACTTTTCGACCACCCCAGACCGACCTTTGGGGCACTTTGGGTCAACTTGGGGCGACCCTTCAGCAGCACCCAAACGTCCCTTTGGAGGCGCCCGATTGATTTTAAACCGTCCTTTACCACATCGTTGAGTGGTAAAGCTATCGCTCAGCCACTTTTCGACCACCCTAGACCGAATTTTGGAGCACTTTGGGTCAACTTGGGGCGACCCTCCAACTGCCACCAAATGTCCCTTTGGAGGCGTCCGATCGATTTCAAAACATGCATTAGCACATTACCGAGTGGTAAAGCTATCGCTCAGCCACTTTTCGACCACCCCAGACCGACCTTTGGGGCACTTTGAGTCAACTTGGGGCGACCATCCAGCGGCACCCAAACGTCCCTTTGGAGGCGCTCGATCGATTTTAAACAGTCCTTTTGCACATCATTGAGTGGTAAGGCTATCACTCAGCTGCTTTTCGACCACCCCAGACCAACCTTTGCTGCACTTTGGGTCAACTTGGGGCGACCCTCCAACTGCCACCAAATGTCCCCTTGGAGTCGCCCGATCGATTTTAAACCGCTCATTAGCACATTATTGAGTGGTAAAGCTATAGCTCAGCCCCTTTTTGACCACCCCAGACCGACCTATGGGGCACTTTGGGTCAACTTGGGGCGACCCCCCAGCAGCACCCAAACGTCCCTTTGGAGGCGTCCGATCGATTTCAAACCATGCATTAGCACATCACTGAGTGGTAAAGCTATCGCTCAGCCACTTTTCGACCACCCCAGACCGACCTTTGGGGCACTTTGGGTCAACTTGGGGCGACCCTTCAGCAGCACCCAAACGTCCCTTTGGAGGCGCCCGATTGATTTTAAACCGTCCTTTACCACATCGTTGAGTGGTAAAGCTATCGCTCAGCCACTTTTCGACCACCCTAGACCGAATTTTGGAGCACTTTGGGTCAACTTGGGGCGACCCTCCAACTGCCACCAAATGTCCCTTTGGAGGCGTCCGATCGATTTCAAAACATGCATTAGCACATTACCGAGTGGTAAAGCTATCGCTCAGCCACTTTTCGACCACCCCAGACCGACCTTTGGGGCACTTTGAGTCAACTTGGGGCGACCATCCAGCGGCACCCAAACGTCCCTTTGGAGGCGCTCGATCGACTTTAAACCGCCCTTCTGCACATCACTGAGTGGTAAGGCTATCGCTCAGCTGCTTTTCGACTACCCCAGACCAACCTTTGGGGCACTTTGGGTCAACTTGGGGCGACCCTCCAGCAGCACCCAAACGTCCCTTTGGGGGCGCCCGATCGATTTTAAACCGCCCTTTTGCACATCGTGGAGTGGTAAGGCTATCGCTCAGCCCCTTTTCGACCACCCCAAACCGACCTTTGGGGCACTTTGGGTCAACTTGGGGCGACCCTCCAACTGCCACCAAATGTCCCTTTGGAGGCGCCCGATCGATTTTAAACCGTCCTTTAGCACATCACTGATTGGTAAAGCTTTCGTTCAGCCCCTTTTCGACAACCCCAGACCGACCTATGGGGCACTTTGGGTCAACTTGGGGCGACCCTCCAGCAGCACCCCAACGTCCCTTTGGAGGCGCCCGATCGATTTTAAACAGTCCTTTGCCACATCATTGAGTGGTAAAACTATCGCTCAGCCACATTTCGACCACCCCAAACCGACCTTTGGAGCACTTTGGGTCAACTTGGGGCGACCCTCCAACTGCCACCAAATGTCCCTTTGGAGGCGCCCGATCGATTTTAAACCGTCCTTTACCACATCATTGAGTGGTAAAGCTATCGCTCAGCCACTTTTCGACCACCCCAGACCGACCTTTGGAGCACTATGGGTCAACTTGGGGCGACCCTCCAGCAGCACTCGAACGTCCCTTTGGAGGCGCCCGATCGATTTTAAACAGTCCTTTGCCACATTATTGAGTGGTAAGGCTATCACTCAGCTGCTTTTCGACCACCCCAGACCGACCTTTGGGGCACTTTGGGTCAACTTGGGGCGATCCCTCAACAGCACCCAAACGTCCTTTTGGAGGCGCCCGATCGATTTTAAACCGCCCTTTTGCACATCGTTGAGTGGTAAGGCTATCGCTCAGCCACTTTTCGACCACCCCAGACCAACCTTTGGGGCACTTTGGGTCAACTTGGGGCGACCCTCCAGCAGCACCCAAACATCCCTTTGGAGGCGCCCGATCGATTTTAAACCGTCCTTTACCACATCATTGAATGGTAAAGCTATCGTTCAGCCCCTTTTCGACCACCCCAGACCGACCTATGGGGCACTTTGGGTCAACTTGGGGCGACCCTCCATTTGCCACCAAATGTCCCTTTGGAGGCGCCCGATCGATTTTAAACCGGTCCTTTGCACATCATTGAGTGGTAAGGCTATCGCTCAGCCACTTTTCGACCACCCCAGACCGACCTTTGGGGCACTTTGGGTCAACTTGGGGCGACCCTCCAGCAGCACCCAAACATCCCTTTGGAGGCGCCCGATCGATTCTAAACCGTCCTTTACCACATCATTGAATGGTAAAGCTATCGTTCAGCCCCTTTTCGACCACCCCAGACCGACCTATGGGGCACTTTGGGTCAACTTGGGGCGACCCTCCAACTGCCACCAAATGTCCTTTTGGAGGCGCCCGATCGGTTTTTAACCGTGCTTTAGCACATCACTGATTGGTAAAGCTATCGTTCAGCCCCTTTTCGACCACCCCAGACCGACCTATGGGGCACTTTGGGTCAACTTGGGGCGACCCTCCAGCAGCACCCAAACGTCCCTTTGGAGGCGCTCGATCGAATTTAAACCGCCCTTTTGCACATCATTGAGTGGTAAGGCTATCGCTCAGCCACCTTTCGACCATTCCAGACCGACCTTTGGGGCACTTTGGGTCAACTTGGGGCGACCCCCCAGCAGCACCCAAACGACCCTTTGGAGGCGCCCGATTGATTTTAAACCGTCCTTTACCACATCGTTGAGTGGTAAAGCTATCGCTCAGCCACTTTTCGACCACCCCAAACCGACCTTTGGAGCACTTTGGGTCAACTCGGGGCGACCATCCAACTGCCACCAAATGTCCCTTTGGAGGTGCCCGATCGATTTTAAACCGCCCTTTTACACATCATTGAGTGGTAAAGCTATCGCTCAGCCACTTTTCGACCACCCCAGACCGAATTTTGGAGCACTTTGGGTCAACTTTTGGCGACCCTCCAACTGCCACCAAATGTCCCTTTGGAGGCGCACGATCGATTTTAAACCGCCCTTCTGCACATCACTGAGTGGTAAGGCTATCACTCAGCCACTTTTCGACCACCCCAGACCGACCTTTGGAGCACTTTGGGTCAACTTGAGGCGACCCTTCAACTGCCACCAAATGTCCCTTTGGAGGCGCCCGATCGATTTTAAACCGCCCTTTTGCACATCGTTGAGTGGTAAGGCTATCGCTCAGCCACCTTTCGACCATCCCAGACCGACCTTTGGGGCACTTTTGGTCAACTTGGGGCGACCCCCCAGCAGCACCCAAACGTCCCTTTGGAGGCGCCCGATTGATTTTAAACCGTCCTTTACCACATCGTTGAGTGGTAAAGCTATCGCTCAGCCACTTTTCGACCACCCCAAACCGACCTTTGGAGCACTTTGGGTCAACTCGGGGCGACCATCCAACTGCCACCAAATGTCCCTTTGGAGGTGCCCGATCGATTTTAAACCGCCCTTTTGCACATCATTGAGTGGTAAGGCTATCGCTCAGCCACTTTCCGACCACCCCAGACCGACCTATGGGACACTTTGGGTCAACTTGGGGCGACCCTACAACTGCATTAGCACAAACCGTGCATTAGCACATCATTGAGTGGAAAAGCTATCCCTCAGCCACATTTCGACTACCCCAGACCGACCTTTGGGACACTTTGGGTCAACTTGGGGCGACCCTCCAGCGCACCCAAACGTCCCTTTGGAGGCGCCCGATCGACTTTAAACAGTCCTTTGCCACATCATTGAGTGGTAAAGCTATCGCTCAGCCACTTTTCGACCACCCCAAACCGACCTTTGGAGCACTTTGGGTCAACTTGGGGCGACCCTCCAACTGCCACCAAATGTCCCTTTGGAGGTGCCCGATCGAATTTAAACCGCCCTTTTGCACATCATTGAGTGGTAAGGCTATCACTCCGCTGCTTATCGACCACCCCAGACCAACCTTTGGGGCACTTTGGGTCAACTTGGGGCGACCCTCCAACTGCCACCAAATGTCCCTTTGGAGGCGCCCGATCGATTTTAAACCGTCCTTTACCACATCATTGAGTGGTAAAGCTATCGCTCAGCCACTTTTCGACCACCCCAGACCGACCTTTGGGGTACTTTGGGTCAACTTGGGGCGACCCTCCAGCAGCACCCAAACGTCCCTTTGGAGGCGCCCGATCGATTTTAAACCGCCCTTTTGCACATCGTTGAGTGGTAAGGCTATCGCTCAGCCACCTTTCGACCATCCCAGACCGACCATTGGGGCACTTTGGGTCAACTTGGGGCGACCCCCCAGCAGCACCCAAACGTCCCTTTGGAGGCGCCCGATTGATTTTAAACCGTCCTTTACCACATCGTTGAGTGGTAAAGCTATCGCTCAGCCACTTTTCGACCACCCCAAACCGACCTTTGGAGCACTTTGGGTCAACTCGGGGCGACCATCCAACTGCCACCAAATGTCCCTTTGGAGGTGCCCGATCGATTTTAAACCGCCCTTTTGCACATCATTGAGTGGTAAGGCTATCGCTCAGCCACTTTCCGACCACCCCAGACCGACCTATGGGACACTTTGGGTCAACTTGGGGCGACCCTACAACTGCATTAGCACAAACCGTGCATTAGCACATCATTGAGTGGAAAAGCTATCCCTCAGCCACATTTCGACTACCCCAGACCGACCTTTGGGACACTTTGGGTCAACTTGGGGCGACCCTCCAGCAGCACCCAAACGTCCTTTTGGAGGCGCCCGATCGATTTTAAACCGCCCTTTTGCACATCATTGAGTGGTAAGGCTATCACTCAGCTGCTTTTCGACTACCCCAGACCAACCTTTGGGGCACTTTGGGTCAACTTGGGGCGACCCTCCAGCAGCACCCAAACGTCCCTTTGGGGGCGCCCGATCGATTTTAAACCGCCCTTTTGCACATCGTTGAGTGGTAAGGCTATCGCTCAGCCACTTTTCGACCACCCCAGACCAACCTTTGGGGCACTTTGGGTCAACTTGGGGCGACCCTCCAGCAGCACCCAAACATCCCTTTGGAGGCGCCCGATCGATTTTAAACCGTCCTTTACCACATCATTGAATGGTAAAGCTATCGTTCAGCCCCTTTTCGACCACCCCAGACCGACCTATGGGGCACTTTGGGTCAACTTGGGGCGACCCTCCAACTGCCACCAAATGTCCCTTTGGAGGCGCCCGATCGATTTTAAACCGGCCCTTTGCACATCGTTGAGTGGTAAGGCTATCACTCAGCTGCTTTTCGACTACCCCAGACCGATCTTTGGAGCACTATGGGTCAACTCGGGGCGACCATCCAACTGCCACCAAATGTCCCTTTGGAGGTGCCCGATCGATTTTAAACCGCCCTTTTGCACATCATTGAGTGGTAAGGCTATCGCTCAGCCACTTTTCGACCACCCCAGACCGACCTATGGGACACTTTGGGTCAACTTGGGGCGACACTCCAACTGCCACCAAATGTCCCTTTGGAGGCGCCCGATCGTTTTTAAAGCGTCCTTTACCACATCGTTGAGTGGTAAAGCTATCGCTCAGCCACTTTTCGACCACCCCAGACCGACCTTTGGGGCACTTTGGGTCAACTTGGGGCGACCCTCCAGCAGCACCCAAACATCCCTTTGGAGGCGCCCGATCGATTCTAAACCGTCCTTTACCACATCATTGAATGGTAAAGCTATCGTTCAGCCCCTTTTCGACCACCCCAGACCGACCTATGGGGCACTTTGGGTCAACTTGGGGCGACCCTCCAACTGCCACCAAATGTCCTTTTGGAGGCGCCCGATCGATTTTAAACCGGCCTTTTGCACATCGTTGAGTGGTAAGGCTATCGCTCAGCCACTTTTCGACCACCCCAGACCGATCTTTGGAGCACTATGGGTCAACTCGTTGCGACCCTTCAACTGCCACCAAATGTCCCTTTGGAGGCGTCCGATCGATTTCAAACCATGCATTAGCACATCACTGAGTGGTAAAGCTATCGCTCAGCCACTTTTCGACCACCCCAGACCGACCTTTGGGGCATTTTGGGTCAACTTGGGGCGACCCTCCAGCAGCACCCAAACGTCCCTTTGGAGGCGCCCGATCGATTTTAAACCGCCCTTCTGCACATCACTGAGTAGTAAGGCTATCACTCAGCCACTTTTCGACCACCCCAGACCGACCTTTGGGGCACTTTGGGTCAACTTGGGGCGACCCTCCAGCAGCACCCAAACGTCCCTTTGGAGGCGCCCGATCGATTTTAAACAGTCCTTTGCCACATCATTGAGTGGTAAAGCTATCGCTCAGCCACTTTTCGACCACCCCAAACCGACCTTTGGAGCACTTTGGGTCAACTTGGGGCGACCCTCCAGCAGCACCCAAACGTCCCTTTGGAGGCGCTCGATCGATTCTAAACAGTCCTTTGCCACATCATTGAGTGGTAAAGCTATCGCTCAGCCACTTTTCGACCACCCCAAACCGACCTTTGGAGCACTTTGGGTCAACTCGGGGCGACCATCCAACTGCCACCAAATGTCCCTTTGGAGGTGCCCGATCGATTTTAAACCGCCCTTTTGCACATCATTGAGTGGTAAAGCTATCGCTCAGCCACTTTTCGACCATCCCAGACGGACCTATGGGACACTTTGGGTCAACTTGGGGCGACCCTACATCTGCATTAGCACAAACCGTGCATTAGCATATCATTGAGTGGAAAAGCTATCCCTCAGCCACATTTCGACTACCCCAGACCGACCTTTGGGGCACTTTGGGTCAACTTGGGGCGACCCTCCAGCAGCACCCAAACGTCCCTTTGGAGGCGCCCGATCGATTTTAAACAGTCCTTTGCCACATCATTGAGTGGTAAAGCTATCGCTCAGCCACTTTTCGACCACCCCAAACCGACCTTTGGAGCACTTTGGGTCAACTTGGGGCGACCCTCCAACTGCCACCAAATGTCCCTTTGGAGGTGCCCGATCGAATTTAAACCGCCCTTTTGCACATCATTGAGTGGTAAGGCTATCACTCCGCTGCTTATCGACCACCCCAGACCAACCTTTGGGGCACTTTGGGTCAACTTGGGGCGACCCTCCAACTGCCACCAAATGTCCCTTTGGAGGCGCCCGATCGATTTTAAACCGTCCTTTACCACATCATTGAGTGGTAAAGCTATCGCTCAGCCACTTTTCGACCATCCCAGACCGACCTTTGGGGCACTTTGGGTCAACTTGGGGCGACCCCCAAGCAGCACTCGAACGTCCCTTTGGAGGCGCCCGATCGATTTTAAACCGTCCTTTACCACATCATTGAGTGGTAAAGCTATCGCTCAGCCACTTTTCGACCACCCCAGACCGACCTTTGGAGCACTATGGGTCAACTTGGGGCGACCCTCCAGCAGCACTCGAACGTCCCTTTGGAGGCGCCCGATCGATTTTAAACAGTCCTTTGCCATATCATTGAGTGGTAAGGCTATCACTCAGCTGCTTTTCGACCACCCCAGACCGACCTTTGGGGCACTTTGGGTCAACTTGGGGCGACCCCCCAGCAGCACCCAAACGTCCCTTTGGAGGCGTCCGACCGATTTCAAACCATGCATTAGCACATCGTTGAGTGGTAAAGCTATCGCTCAGCCACTTTTCGACCACCCTAGACCGAATTTTGGAGCACTTTGGGTCAACTTGGGGCGACCCTCCAACTGCCACCAAATGTCCCTTTGGAGGCGTCCGATCGATTTCAAAACATGCATTAGCACATTACCGAGTGGTAAAGCTATCGCTCAGCCACTTTTCGACCACCCCAGACCGACCTTTGGGGCACTTTGAGTCAACTTGGGGCGACCATCCAGCGGCACCCAAACGTCCCTTTGGAGGCGCCCGATCGATTTTATACCGTCCTTTTGCACATCATTGAGTGGTAAGGCTATCACTCAGCTGCTTTTCGACTACCCCAGACCAACCTTTTGGGCACTTTGGGTCAACTTGGGGCGACCCTCCAACTGCCACCAAATGTCCTTTTGGAGGCGCCCGATCGATTTTAAACCGGCCTTTTGCACATCGTTGAGTGGTAAGGCTATCGCTCAGCCACTTTTCGACCACCCCAGACCGATCTTTGGAGCACTATGGGTCAACTCGTTGCGACCCTCCAACTGCCACCAAATGTCCCTTTGGAGGCGTCCGATCGATTTCAAACCATGCATTAGCACATCACTGAATGGTAAAGCTATCGTTCAGCCCCTTTTCGACCACCCCAGACCGACCTATGGGGCACTTTGGGTCAACTTGGGGCGACCCTCCAACTGCCACCAAATGTCCTTTTGGAGGCGCCCGATCGGTTTTTAACCGTGCTTTAGCACATCACTGATTGGTAAAGCTATCGTTCAGCCCCTTTTCGACCACCCCAGACCGACCTATGGGGCACTTTGGGTCAACTTGGGGCGACCCTCCAGCAGCACCCAAACGTCCCTTTGGAGGCGCTCGATCGAATTTAAACCGCCCTTTTGCATATCATTGAGTGGTAAGGCTATCGCTCAGCCACCTTTCGACCATTCCAGACCGACCTTTGGGGCACTTTGGGTCAACTTGGGGCGACCCCCCAGCAGCACCCAAACGACCCTTTGGAGGCGCCCGATTGATTTTAAACCGTCCTTTACCACATCGTTGAGTGGTAAAGCTATCGCTCAGCCACTTTTCGACCACCCCAAACCGACCTTTGGAGCACTTTGGGTCAACTCGGGGCGACCATCCAACTGCCACCAAATGTCCCTTTGGAGGTGCCCGATCGATTTTAAACCGCCCTTTTGCACATCATTGAGTGGTAAAGCTATCGCTCAGCCACTTTTCGACCACCCCAGACCGAATTTTGGAGCACTTTGGGTCAACTTTTGGCGACCCTCCAACTGCCACCAAATGTCCCTTTGGAGGCGCACGATCGATTTTAAACCGCCCTTCTGCACATCACTGAGTGGTAAGGCTATCACTCAGCCACTTTTCGACCACCCCAGACCGACCTTTGGAGCACTTTAGGTCAACTTGAGGCGACCCTTCAACTGCCACCAAATGTCCCTTTGGAGGCGCCCGATCGATTTTAAACCGCCCTTTTGCACATCGTTGAGTGGTAAGGCTATCGCTCAGCCACCTTTCGACCATCCCAGACCGACCTTTGGGGCACTTTTGGTCAACTTGGGGCGACCCCCCAGCAGCACCCAAACGTCCCTTTGGAGGCGCCCGATTGATTTTAAACCGTCCTTTACCACATCGTTGAGTGGTAAAGCTATCGCTCACCCACTTTTCGACCACCCCAAACCGACCTTTGGAGCACTTTGGGTCAACTCGGGGCGACCATCCAACTGCCACCAAATGTCCCTTTGGAGGTGCCCGATCGATTTTAAACCGCCCTTTTGCACATCATTGAGTGGTAAGGCTATCGCTCAGCCACTTTCCGACCACCCCAGCCGACCTATGGGACACTTTGGGTCAACTTGGGGCGACCCTACAACTGCATTAGCACAAACCGTGCATTAGCACATCATTGAGTGGAAAAGCTATCCCTCAGCCACATTTCGACTACCCCAGACCGACCTTTGGGACACTTTGGGTCAACTTGGGGCGACCCTCCAGCGCACCCAAACGTCCCTTTGGAGGCGCCCGATCGACTTTAAACAGTCCTTTGCCACATCATTGAGTGGTAAAGCTATCGCTCAGCCACTTTTCGACCACCCCAAACCGACCTTTGGAGCACTTTGGGTCAACTTGGGGCGACCCTCCAACTGCCACCAAATGTCCCTTTGGAGGTGCCCGATCGAATTTAAACCGCCCTTTTGCACATCATTGAGTGGTAAGGCTATCACTCCGCTGCTTATCGACCACCCCAGACCAACCTTTGGGGCACTTTGGGTCAACTTGGGGCGACCCTCCAACTGCCACCAAATGTCCCTTTGGAGGCGCCCGATCGATTTTAAACCGTCCTTTACCACATCATTGAGTGGTAAAGCTATCGCTCAGCCACTTTTCGACCACCCCAGACCGACCTTTGGGGTACTTTGGGTCAACTTGGGGCGACCCTCCAGCAGCACCCAAACGTCCCTTTGGAGGCGCCCGATCGATTTTAAACCGCCCTTTTGCACATCGTTGAGTGGTAAGGCTATCGCTCAGCCACCTTTCGACCATCCCAGACCGACCATTGGGGCACTTTGGGTCAACTTGGGGCGACCCCCCAGCAGCACCCAAACGTCCCTTTGGAGGCGCCCGATTGATTTTAAACCGTCCTTTACCACATCGTTGAGTGGTAAAGCTATCGCTCAGCCACTTTTCGACCACCCCAAACCGACCTTTGGAGCACTTTGGGTCAACTCGGGGCGACCATCCAACTGCCACCAAATGTCCCTTTGGAGGTGCCCGATCGATTTTAAACCGCCCTTTTGCACATCATTGAGTGGTAAGGCTATCGCTCAGCCACTTTCCGACCACCCCAGACCGACCTATGGGACACTTTGGGTCAACTTGGGGCGACCCTACAACTGCATTAGCACAAACCGTGCATTAGCACATCATTGAGTGGAAAAGCTATCCCTCAGCCACATTTCGACTACCCCAGACCGACCTTTGGGACACTTTGGGTCAACTTGGGGCGACCCTCCAGCAGCACCCAAACGTCCTTTTGGAGGCGCCCGATCGATTTTAAACCGCCCTTTTGCACATCATTGAGTGGTAAGGCTATCACTCAGCTGCTTTTCGACTACCCCAGACCAACCTTTGGGGCACTTTGGGTCAACTAGGGGCGACCCTCCAGCAGCACCCAAACGTCCCTTTGGGGGCGCCCGATCGATTTTAAACCGCCCTTTTGCACATCGTTGAGTGGTAAGGCTATCGCTCAGCCACTTTTCGACCACCCCAGACCAACCTTTGGGGCACTTTGGGTCAACTTGGGGCGACCCTCCAGCAGCACCCAAACATCCCTTTGGAGGCGCCCGATCGATTTTAAACCGTCCTTTACCACATCATTGAATGGTAAAGCTATCGTTCAGCCCCTTTTCGACCACCCCAGACCGACCTATGGGGCACTTTGGGTCAACTTGGGGCGACCCTCCAACTGCCACCAAATGTCCCTTTGGAGGCGCCCGATCGATTTTAAACCGGCCCTTTGCACATCGTTGAGTGGTAAGGCTATCACTCAGCTGCTTTTCGACTACCCCAGACCGATCTTTGGAGCACTATGGGTCAACTCGGGGCGACCATCCAACTGCCACCAAATGTCCCTTTGGAGGTGCCCGATCGATTTTAAACCGCCCTTTTGCACATCATTGAGTGGTAAGGCTATCGCTCAGCCACTTTTCGACCACCCCAGACCGACCTATGGGACACTTTGGGTCAACTTGGGGCGACACTCCAACTGCCACCAAATGTCCCTTTGGAGGCGCCCGATCGTTTTTAAAGCGTCCTTTACCACATCGTTGAGTGGTAAAGCTATCGCTCAGCCACTTTTCGACCACCCCAGACCGACCTTTGGGGCACTTTGGGTCAACTTGGGGCGACCCTCCAGCAGCACCCAAACATCCCTTTGGAGGCGCCCGATCGATTCTAAACCGTCCTTTACCACATCATTGAATGGTAAAGCTATCGTTCAGCCCCTTTTCGACCACCCCAGACCGACCTATGGGGCACTTTGGGTCAACTTGGGGCGACCCTCCAACTGCCACCAAATGTCCTTTTGGAGGCGCCCGATCGATTTTAAACCGGCCTTTTGCACATCGTTGAGTGGTAAGGCTATCGCTCAGCCACTTTTCGACCACCCCAGACCGATCTTTGGAGCACTATGGGTCAACTCGTTGCGACCCTCCAACTGCCACCAAATGTCCCTTTGGAGGCGTCCGATCGATTTCAAACCATGCATTAGCACATCACTGAGTGGTAAAGCTATCGCTCAGCCACTTTTCGACCACCCCAGACCGACCTTTGGGGCATTTTGGGTCAACTTGGGGCGAACCTCCAGCAGCACCCAAACGTCCCTTTGGAGGCGCCCGATCGATTTTAAACCGCCCTTCTGCACATCACTGAGTAGTAAGGCTATCACTCAGCCACTTTTCGACCACCCCAGACAGACCTTTGGGGCACTTTGGGTCAACTTGGGGCGACCCTCCAGCAGCACCCAAACGTCCCTTTGGAGGCGCCCGATCGATTTTAAACCGTCCTTTACCACATCATTGAGAGGTAAAGCTATCGCTCAGCCACTTTTCGACCACCCCAAACCGACCTTTGGAGCACTTTGGGTCAACTTGGGGCGACCCTCCAGCAGCACCCAAACGTCCCTTTGGAGGCGCTCGATCGATTCTAAACAGTCCTTTGCCACATCATTGAGTGGTAAAGCTATCGCTCAGCCACTTTTCGACCACCCCAAACCGACCTTTGGAGCACTTTGGGTCAACTCGGGGCGACCATCCAACTGCCACCAAATGTCCCTTTGGAGGTGCCCGATCGATTTTAAACCGCCCTTTTGCACATCATTGAGTGGTAAAGCTATCGCTCAGCCACTTTTCGACCATCCCAGACGGACCTATGGGACACTTTGGGTCAACTTGGGGCGACCCTACATCTGCATTAGCACAAACCGTGCATTAGCATATCATTGAGTGGAAAAGCTATCCCTCAGCCACATTTCGACTACCCCAGACCGACCTTTGGGGCACTTTGGGTCAACTTGGGGCGACCCTCCAGCAGCACCCAAACGTCCCTTTGGAGGCGCCCGATCGATTTTAAACAGTCCTTTGCCACATCATTGAGTGGTAAAGCTATCGCTCAGCCACTTTTCGACCACCCCAAACCGACCTTTGGAGCACTTTGGGTCAACTTGGGGCGACCCTCCAACTGCCACCAAATGTCCCTTTGGAGGTGCCCGATCGAATTTAAACCGCCCTTTTGCACATCATTGAGTGGTAAGGCTATCACTCCGCTGCTTATCGACCACCCCAGACCAACCTTTGGGGCACTTTGGGTCAACTTGGGGCGACCCTCCAACTGCCACCAAATGTCCCTTTGGAGGCGCCCGATCGATTTTAAACCGTCCTTTACCACATCATTGAGTGGTAAAGCTATCGCTCAGCCACTTTTCGACCATCCCAGACCGACCTTTGGGGCACTTTGGGTCAACTTGGGGCGACCCCCAAGCAGCACTCGAACGTCCCTTTGGAGGCGCCCGATCGATTTTAAACCGTCCTTTACCACATCATTGAGTGGTAAAGCTATCGCTCAGCCACTTTTCGACCACCCCAGACCGACCTTTGGAGCACTATGGGTCAACTTGGGGCGACCCTCCAGCAGCACTCGAACGTCCCTTTGGAGGCGCCCGATCGATTTTAAACAGTCCTTTGCCATATCATTGAGTGGTAAGGCTATCACTCAGCTGCTTTTCGACCACCCCAGACCGACCTTTGGGGCACTTTGGGTCAACTTGGGGCGATCCCTCAACAGCACCCAAACGTCCTTTTGGAGGCGCCCGATCGATTTTAAACCGCCCTTTTGCACATCATTGAGTGGTAAGGCTATCACTCAGCTGCTTTTCGACTACCCCAGACCAACCTTTGGGGCACTTTGGGTCAACTTGGGGCGACCCTCCAGCAGCACCCAAACGTCCCTTTGGGGGCGCCCGATCGATTTTAAACCGCCCTTTTGCACATCGTTGAGTGGTAAGGCTATCGCTCAGCCACTTTTCGACCACCCCAGACCAACCTTTGGGGCACTTTGGGTCAACTTGGGGCGACCCTCCAGCAGCACCCAAACATCCCTTTGGAGGCGCCCGATCGATTTTAAACCGTCCTTTAGCACATCACTGATTGGTAAAGCTATCGTTCAGCCCCTTTTCGACCACCCCATACCGACCTATGGGGCACTTTGGGTCAACTTGGGGCGACCCTCCAGCAGCACCCAAACGTCCCTTTGGAGGCGCTCGATCGATTTTAAACAGTCCTTTGCCACATCATTGAATGGTAAAGCTATCGTTCAGCCCATTTTCGACCACCCCAGACCGACCTATGGGGCACTTTGGGTCAACTTGGGGCGACCCTCCAACTGCCACCAAATGTCCTTTTGGAGGCGCCCGATCGATTTTAAACCGGCCTTTTGCACATCGTTGAGTGGTAAGGCTATCGCTCAGCCACTTTTCGACCACCCCAGACCGATCTTTGGAGCACTATGGGTCAACTCGTTGCGACCCTCCAACTGCCACCAAATGTCCCTTTGGAGGCGTCCGATCGATTTCAAACCATGCATTAGCACATCACTGAGTGGTAAAGCTATCGCTCAGCCACTTTTCGACCACCCCAGACCGACCTTTGGGGCATTTTGGGTCAACTTGGGGCGACCCTCCAGCAGCACCCAAACGTCCCTTTGGAGGCGCCCGATCGATTTTAAACCGTCCTTTACCACATCATTGAATGGTAAAGCTATCGTTCAGCCCCTTTTCGACCACCCCAGACCGACCTATGGGGCACTTTGGGTCAACTTGGGGCGACCCTCCAACTGCCACCAAATGTCCCTTAGGAGGCGCCCGATCGATTTTAAACCGGCCCTTTGCACATCATTGAGTGGTAAGGCTATCGCTCAGCCACTTTTCGACCACCCCAGACCGACCTATGGGACACTTTGGGTCAACTTGGGGCGACCCTACAACTGCATTAGCACAAACCATGCATTAGCACATCATTGAGTGGAAAAGCTATCCCTCAGCCACATTTCGACTACCCCAGACCGACCTTTGGGGCACTTTGGGTCAACTTGGGGCGACCCTCCAGCAGCGCCCAAACGTCCCTTTGGAGGCGCCCGATTGATTTTAAACCGTCCTTTACCACATCATTGAGTGGTAAAGCTATCGCTCAGCCACTTTTCGACCACCCTAGACCGAATTTTGGAGCACTTTGGGTCAACTTGGGGCGACCCTCCAACTGCCACCAAATGTCCCTTTGGAGGCGTCCGATCGATTTCAAAACATGCATTAGCACATTACCGAGTGGTAAAGCTATCGCTCAGCCACTTTTCGACCACCCAAGACCGACCTTTGGAGCACTATGGGTCAACTTGGGGCGACCCTCTAGCAGCACTCGAACGTCCCTTTGGAGGCGCCCGATCGATTTTAAACAGTCCTTTTGCACATCATTGAGTGGTAAGGCTATCACTCAGCTGCTTTTCGACCACCCCAGACCGACCTTTGGGGCACTTTGGGTCAACTTGGGGCGACCCTCCAGCAGCACCCAAACGTCCCTTTGGAGGCGCCCGATCGATTTTAAACCGTCCTTTACCACATCATTGAGAGGTAAAGCTATCGCTCAGCCACTTTTCGACCACCCCAGACCGACCTTTGGAGCACTATGGGTCAACTTGGGGCGACCCTCCAGCAGCACTCGAACGTCCCTTTGGAGGCGCCCGATCGATTTTAAACAGTCCTTTGCCACATCATTGAGTGGTAAGGCTATCACTCAGCTGCTTTTCGACCACCCCAGACAGACCTTTGGGGCACTTTGGGTCAACTTGGGGCGATCCCTCAACAGCACCCAAACGTCCTTTTGGAGGCGCCCGATCGATTTTAAACCGCCCTTTTGCACATCGTTGAGTGGTAAGGCTATCGCTCAGCCACTTTTCGACCACCCCAGACCAACCTTTGGGGCACTTTGGGTCAACTTGGGGCGACCCTCCAGCAGCACCCAAACATCCCTTTGGTGGCGCCTGATCGATTTTAAACCGTCCTTTACCACATCATTGAATGGTAAAGCTATCGTTCAGCCCCTTTTCGACCACCCCAGACCGACCTATGGGGCACTTTGGGTCAACTTGGGGCGACCCTCCAACTGCCACCAAATGTCCCTTTGGAGGCGCCCGATCGATTTTAAACCGGCCCTTTGCACATCGTTGAGTGGTAAGGCTATCACTCAGCTGCTTTTCGACTACCCCAGACCGATCTTTGGAGCACTATGGGTCAACTCGGGGCGACCATCCAACTGCCACCAAATGTCCCTTTGGAGGTGCCCGATCGATTTTAAACCGCCCTTTTGCACATCATTGAGTGGTAAGGCTATCGCTCAGCCACTTTTCGACCACCCCAGACCGACCTATGGGACACTTTGGGTCAACTTGGGGCGACACTCCAACTGCCACCAAATGTCCCTTTGGAGGCGCCTGATCGTTTTTAGAGCGTCCTTTACCACATCATTGAGTGGTAAAGCTATCGCTCAGCCACTTTTCGACCACCCCAGACCGACCTTTGGGGCACTTTGGGTCAACTTGGGGCGACCCTCCAGCAGCACCCAAACATCCCTTTGGAGGCGCCCGATCGATTCTAAACCGTCCTTTACCACATCATTGAATGGTAAAGCTATCGTTCAGCCCCTTTTCGACCACCCCAGACCGACCTATGGGGCACTTTGGGTCAACTTGGGGCGACCCTCCAACTGCCACCAAATGTCCTTTTGGAGGCGCCCGATCGATTTTAAACCGGCCTTTTGCACATCGTTGAGTGGTAAGGCTATGGCTCAGCCACTTTTCGACCACCCCAGACCGATCTTTGGAGCACTATGGGTCAACTCGGGGCGACCCTCCAACTGCCACCAAATGTCCCTTTGGAGGCGTCCGATCGATTTCAAACCATGCATTAGCACATCACTGAGTGGTAAAGCTATCGCTCAGCCACTTTTCGACCACCCCAGACCGACCTTTGGGGCATTTTGGGTCAACTTGGGGCGACCCTCCAGCAGCACCCAAACGTCCCTTTGGAGGCGCCCGATCGATTTTAAACCGCCCTTCTGCACATCACTGAGTAGTAAGGCTATCACTCAGCCACTTTTCGACCACCCCAGACCGACCTTTGGGGCACTTTGGGTCAACTTGGGGCGACCCTCCAGCAGCACCCAAACGTCCCTTTGGAGGCGCCCCATCGATTTTAAACAGTCCTTTGCCACATCATTGAGTGGTAAAGCTATCGCTCAGCCACTTTTCGACCACCCCAAACCGACCTTTGGAGCACTTTGGGTCAACTTGGGGCGACCCTCCAGCAGCACCCAAACGTCCCTTTGGAGGCGCTCGATCGATTCTAAACAGTCCTTTGCCTCATCATTGAGTGGTAAAGCTATCGCTCAGCCACTTTTCGACCACCCCAAACCGACCTTTGGAGCACTTTGGGTCAACTCGGGGCGACCATCCAACTGCCACCAAATGTCCCTTTGGAGGTGCCCGATCGATTTTAAACCGCCCTTTTGCACATCATTGAGTGGTAAAGCTATCGCTCAGCCACTTTTCGACCACCCCAAACCGACCTTTGGAGCACTTTGGGTCAACTTGGGGCGACCCCCCAGCAGCACCCAAACGTCCCTTTGGAGGCGTCCGATCGATTTCAAACCATGCATTAGCACATCATTGAATGGTAAAGCTATCGTTCAGCCCCTTTTCGACCACCCCAGACCGACCTATGGGGCACTTTGGGTCAACTTGGGGCGACCCTCCAACTGCCACCAAATGTCCCTTTGGAGGCGCCCGATCGATTTTAAACCGGCCTTTTGCACATCGTTGAGTGGTAAGGCTATCGCTCAGCCACTTTTCGACCACCCCAGACCGATCTTTGGAGCACTATGGGTCAACCCGGGGCGACCATCCAACTGCCACCAAATGTCCCTTTGGAGGTGCCCGATCGATTTTAAACCGCCCTTTTGCACATCATTGAGTGGTAAGGCTATCGCTCAGCCACTTTTCGACCACCCCAGACCGACCTATGGGACACTTTGGGTCAACTTGGGGCGACCCTCCAATTGCCACCAAATGTCCCTTTGGAGGCGCCCGATCGATTTTAAACCGTCCTTTACCACATCATTGAGTGGTAAAGCTATCGCTCAGCCACTTTTCGAAAACCCCAGACCGACCTTTGGGGCACTTTGGGTCAACTTGGGGCGACCCTCCAGCAGCACCCAAACGTCCCTTTGGAGGCGCCCGATCGATTTTAAACCGTCCTTTACCACATCATTGAGTGGTAAAGCTATCGCTCAGCCACCTTTCGACCACCCCAGACCGACCTATGGGACACTTTGGGTCAACTTGGGGCGACCCTACAACTGCATTAGCACAAACCGTGCATTAGCACATCATTGAGTGGAAAAGCTATCCCTCAGCCACATTTCGACCACTCCAGACCGACCTTTGGGGCACTTTGTGTCAACTTGGGGCTACCCTCCAGCAGCACTTGAACGTCCCTTTGGAGGCGCCCGATCGATTTTAAACAGTCCTTTGCCACATCATTGAGTGGTAAGGCTATCACTCAGCTGCTTTTCGACCACCCCAGACCGACCTTTGGGGCACTTTGGGTCAACTTGGGGCGATCCCTCAACAGCACCCAAACGTCCTTTTGGAGGCGCCCGATCGATTTCAAACCGTGCAATAGCACATCATTTAGTAGTAAAGCTATGGCTCAATCACTTTTCAACCACCCAAGACCGACCTTTGGGACACTTTTGGTCAACTTGGAGCGACCCTCCAACTGCCACCAAATGTCCCTTTGGAGACGCCCGATCGACTTTAAACCGTGCTTTAGCACATCACTGATTGGTAAAGCTATCGCTCAGCCACTTTTCGACCACCCCAGACCGACGTTTGGGGCACTTTGGGTCAACTTGGGGCGACCCTCCAGCAGCACCCAAACGTCCCTTTGGAGGCGCCCGATCGATTTTAAACCGCCCTTCTGCACATCACTGAGTGGTAAGGCTATCACTCAGCCACTTTTCGACCACGACAAACCGACCTTTGGAGCACTTTGGGTCAACTTGGGGCGACCCTCCAACTGCCACCAAATGTCCCTTTGGAGGCGTCCGATCGATTTCAAACCATGCATTAGCACATCACTGAGTGGTAAAGCTATCGCTCAGCCACTTTTCGACCACCCCAGACCGACCTTTGGGGCACTTTGGGTCAACTTGGGGCGACCCTCCAGCAGCACTCGAACGTCCCTTTGGATGCGCCCGATCGATTTTAAACAGTCCTTTGCCACATCATTGAGTGGTAAAGCTATCGCTCAGCCACTTTTCGACCACCCTAAACCGACCTTTGGAGCACTTTGGGTCAACTTGGGGCGACCCTCCAACTGCCACCAAATGTCCCTTTGGAGGTGCCCGATCGATTTTAAACCGCCCTTCTGCACATCACTGAGTAGTAAGGCTATCACTCAGCCACTTTTCGACCACGCCAAACCGACCTTTGGAGCACTTTGGGTCAACTTGGGGCGACCCTCCAACTGCCACCAAATGTCCCTTTGGAGGCGTCCGATCGATTTCAAACCATGCATTAGCACATCACTGAGTGGTAAAGCTATCGCTCAGCCACTTTTCGACCACCCCAGACCGACCTTTGGGGCACTTTGGGTCAACTTGGGGCGACCCACCAGCAGCACTCGAACGTCCCTTTGGAGGCGCCCGATCGATTTTAAACAGTCCTTTGCCACATCATTGAGTGGTAAAGCTATCGCTCAGCCACTTTTCGAGCACCCTAAACCGACCTTTGGGGCACTTTGGGTCAACTTGGGGCGACCCTCCAGCAGCACCCAAACGTCCCTTTGGAGGCGCCCGATCGATTTTAAACCGTCCTTTACCACATCATTGAATGGTAAAGCTATCGTTCAGCCCCTTTTCGACCACCCCAGACCGACCTATGGGGCACTTTGGGTCAACTTGGGGCGACCCTCCAACTGCCACCAAATGTCCCTTAGGAGGCGCCCGATCGATTTTAAACCGGCCCTTTGCACATCATTGAGTGGTAAGGCTATCGCTCAGCCACTTTTCGACCACCCCAGACCGACCTATGGGACACTTTGGGTCAACTTGGGGCGACCCTACAACTGCATTAGCACAAACCATGCATTAGCACATCATTGAGTGGAAAAGCTATCCCTCAGCCACATTTCGACTACCCCAGACCGACCTTTGGGGCACTTTGGGTCAACTTGGGGCGACCCTCCAGCAGCGCCCAAACGTCCCTTTGGAGGCGCCCGATTGATTTTAAACCGTCCTTTACCACATCATTGAGTGGTAAAGCTATCGCTCAGCCACTTTTCGACCACCCTAGACCGAATTTTGGAGCACTTTGGGTCAACTTGGGGCGACCCTCCAACTGCCACCAAATGTCCCTTTGGAGGCGTCCGATCGATTTCAAAACATGCATTAGCACATTACCGAGTGGTAAAGCTATCGCTCAGCCACTTTTCGACCACCCAAGACCGACCTTTGGAGCACTATGGGTCAACTTGGGGCGACCCTCTAGCAGCACTCGAACGTCCCTTTGGAGGCGCCCGATCGATTTTAAACAGTCCTTTTGCACATCATTGAGTGGTAAGGCTATCACTCAGCTGCTTTTCGACCACCCCAGACCGACCTTTGGGGCACTTTGGGTCAACTTGGGGCGACCCTCCAGCAGCACCCAAACGTCCCTTTGGAGGCGCCCGATCGATTTTAAACCGTCCTTTACCACATCATTGAGAGGTAAAGCTATCGCTCAGCCACTTTTCGACCACCCCAGACCGACCTTTGGAGCACTATGGGTCAACTTGGGGCGACCCTCCAGCAGCACTCGAACGTCCCTTTGGAGGCGCCCGATCGATTTTAAACAGTCCTTTGCCACATCATTGAGTGGTAAGGCTATCACTCAGCTGCTTTTCGACCACCCCAGACAGACCTTTGGGGCACTTTGGGTCAACTTGGGGCGATCCCTCAACAGCACCCAAACGTCCTTTTGGAGGCGCCCGATCGATTTTAAACCGCCCTTTTGCACATCGTTGAGTGGTAAGGCTATCGCTCAGCCACTTTTCGACCACCCCAGACCAACCTTTGGGGCACTTTGGGTCAACTTGGGGCGACCCTCCAGCAGCACCCAAACATCCCTTTGGTGGCGCCTGATCGATTTTAAACCGTCCTTTACCACATCATTGAATGGTAAAGCTATCGTTCAGCCCCTTTTCGACCACCCCAGACCGACCTATGGGGCACTTTGGGTCAACTTGGGGCGACCCTCCAACTGCCACCAAATGTCCCATTGGAGGCGCCCGATCGATTTTAAACCGGCCCTTTGCACATCGTTGAGTGGTAAGGCTATCACTCAGCTGCTTTTCGACTACCCCAGACCGATCTTTGGAGCACTATGGGTCAACTCGGGGCGACCATCCAACTGCCACCAAATGTCCCTTTGGAGGTGCCCGATCGATTTTAAACCGCCCTTTTGCACATCATTGAGTGGTAAGGCTATCGCTCAGCCACTTTTCGACCACCCCAGACCGACCTATGGGACACTTTGGGTCAACTTGGGGCGACACTCCAACTGCCACCAAATGTCCCTTTGGAGGCGCCTGATCGTTTTTAGAGCGTCCTTTACCACATCATTGAGTGGTAAAGCTATCGCTCAGCCACTTTTCGACCACCCCAGACCGACCTTTGGGGCACTTTGGGTCAACTTGGGGCGACCCTCCAGCAGCACCCAAACATCCCTTTGGAGGCGCCCGATCGATTCTAAACCGTCCTTTACCACATCATTGAATGGTAAAGCTATCGTTCAGCCCCTTTTCGACCACCCCAGACCGACCTATGGGGCACTTTGGGTCAACTTGGGGCGACCCTCCAACTGCCACCAAATGTCCTTTTGGAGGCGCCCGATCGATTTTAAACCGGCCTTTTGCACATCGTTGAGTGGTAAGGCTATGGCTCAGCCACTTTTCGACCACCCCAGACCGATCTTTGGAGCACTATGGGTCAACTCGGGGCGACCCTCCAACTGCCACCAAATGTCCCTTTGGAGGCGTCCGATCGATTTCAAACCATGCATTAGCACATCACTGAGTGGTAAAGCTATCGCTCAGCCACTTTTCGACCACCCCAGACCGACCTTTGGGGCATTTTGGGTCAACTTGGGGCGACCCTCCAGCAGCACCCAAACGTCCCTTTGGAGGCGCCCGATCGATTTTAAACCGCCCTTCTGCACATCACTGAGTAGTAAGGCTATCACTCAGCCACTTTTCGACCACCCCAGACCGACCTTTGGGGCACTTTGGGTCAACTTGGGGCGACCCTCCAGCAGCACCCAAACGTCCCTTTGGAGGCGCCCCATCGATTTTAAACAGTCCTTTGCCACATCATTGAGTGGTAAAGCTATCGCTCAGCCACTTTTCGACCACCCCAAACCGACCTTTGGAGCACTTTGGGTCAACTTGGGGCGACCCTCCAGCAGCACCCAAACGTCCCTTTGGAGGCGCTCGATCGATTCTAAACAGTCCTTTGCCTCATCATTGAGTGGTAAAGCTGTCGCTCAGCCACTTTTCGACCACCCCAAACCGACCTTTGGAGCACTTTGGGTCAACTCGGGGCGACCATCCAACTGCCACCAAATGTCCCTTTGGAGGTGCCCGATCGATTTTAAACCGCCCTTTTGCACATCATTGAGTGGTAAAGCTATCGCTCAGCCACTTTTCGACCACCCCAAACCGACCTTTGGAGCACTTTGGGTCAACTTGGGGCGACCCCCCAGCAGCACCCAAACGTCCCTTTGGAGGCGTCCGATCGATTTCAAACCATGCATTAGCACATCATTGAATGGTAAAGCTATCGTTCAGCCCCTTTTCGACCACCCCAGACCGACCTATGGGGCACTTTGGGTCAACTTGGGGCGACCCTCCAACTGCCACCAAATGTCCCTTTGGAGGCGCCCGATCGATTTTAAACCGGCCTTTTGCACATCGTTGAGTGGTAAGGCTATCGCTCAGCCACTTTTCGACCACCCCAGACCGATCTTTGGAGCACTATGGGTCAACCCGGGGCGACCATCCAACTGCCACCAAATGTCCCTTTGGAGGTGCCCGATCGATTTTAAACCGCCCTTTTGCACATCATTGAGTGGTAAGGCTATCGCTCAGCCACTTTTCGACCACCCCAGACCGACCTATGGGACACTTTGGGTCAACTTGGGGCGACCCTCCAATTGCCACCAAATGTCCCTTTGGAGGCGCCCGATCGATTTTAAACCGTCCTTTACCACATCATTGAGTGGTAAAGCTATCGCTCAGCCACTTTTCGAAAACCCCAGACCGACCTTTGGGGCACTTTGGGTCAACTTGGGGCGACCCTCCAGCAGCACCCAAACGTCCCTTTGGAGGCGCCCGATCGATTTTAAACCGTCCTTTACCACATCATTGAGTGGTAAAGCTATCGCTCAGCCACCTTTCGACCACCCCAGACCGACCTATGGGACACTTTGGGTCAACTTGGGGCGACCCTACAACTGCATTAGCACAAACCGTGCATTAGCACATCATTGAGTGGAAAAGCTATCCCTCAGCCACATTTCGACCACTCCAGACCGACCTTTGGGGCACTTTGTGTCAACTTGGGGCTACCCTCCAGCAGCACTTGAACGTCCCTTTGGAGGCGCCCGATCGATTTTAAACAGTCCTTTGCCACATCATTGAGTGGTAAGGCTATCACTCAGCTGCTTTTCGACCACCCCAGACCGACCTTTGGGGCACTTTGGGTCAACTTGGGGCGATCCCTCAACAGCACCCAAACGTCCTTTTGGAGGCGCCCGATCGATTTCAAACCGTGCAATAGCACATCATTTAGTAGTAAAGCTATGGCTCAATCACTTTTCAACCACCCAAGACCGACCTTTGGGACACTTTTGGTCAACTTGGAGCGACCCTCCAACTGCCACCAAATGTCCCTTTGGAGACGCCCGATCGACTTTAAACCGTGCTTTAGCACATCACTGATTGGTAAAGCTATCGCTCAGCCACTTTTCGACCACCCCAGACCGACGTTTGGGGCACTTTGGGTCAACTTGGGGCGACCCTCCAGCAGCACCCAAACGTCCCTTTGGAGGCGCCCGATCGATTTTAAACCGCCCTTCTGCACATCACTGAGTGGTAAGGCTATCACTCAGCCACTTTTCGACCACGCCAAACCGACCTTTGGAGCACTTTGGGTCAACTTGGGGCGACCCTCCAACTGCCACCAAATGTCCCTTTGGAGGCGTCCGATCGATTTCAAACCATGCATTAGCACATCACTGAGTGGTAAAGCTATCGCTCAGCCACTTTTCGACCACCCCAGACCGACCTTTGGGGCACTTTGGGTCAACTTGGGGCGACCCTCCAGCAGCACTCGAACGTCCCTTTGGATGCGCCCGATCGATTTTAAACAGTCCTTTGCCACATCATTGAGTGGTAAAGCTATCGCTCAGCCACTTTTCGACCACCCTAAACCGACCTTTGGAGCACTTTGGGTCAACTTGGGGCGACCCTCCAACTGCCACCAAATGTCCCTTTGGAGGTGCCCGATCGATTTTAAACCGCCCTTCTGCACATCACTGAGTAGTAAGGCTATCACTCAGCCACTTTTCGACCACGCCAAACCGACCTTTGGAGCACTTTGGGTCAACTTGGGGCGACCCTCCAACTGCCACCAAATGTCCCTTTGGAGGCGTCCGATCGATTTCAAACCATGCATTAGCACATCACTGAGTGGTAAAGCTATCGCTCAGCCACTTTTCGACCACCCCAGACCGACCTTTGGGGCACTTTGGGTCAACTTGGGGCGACCCACCAGCAGCACTCGAACGTCCCTTTGGAGGCGCCCGATCGATTTTAAACAGTCCTTTGCCACATCATTGAGTGGTAAAGCTATCGCTCAGCCACTTTTCGAGCACCCTAAACCGACCTTTGGGGCACTTTGGGTCAACTTGGGGCGACCCTCCAGCAGCACCCAAACGTCCTTTTGGAGGCGCCCGATCGATTTCAAACCATGCAATAGCACATCATTTAGTAGTAAAGCTATGGCTCAGGCACTTTTCGACCACCCCAGACCGACCTTTGGGACACTTTTGGTCAACTTGGAGCGACCCTCCAACTGCCACCAAATGTCCCTTTGGAGACGCCCGATCGACTTTAAACCGTGCTTTAGCACATCACTGATTGGTAAAGCTATCGCTCAGCCACTTTTCGACCACCCTAAACCGACCTTTGGAGCACTTTGGGTCAACTTGGGGCGACCCTCCAACTGCCACCAAATGTCCCTTTGGAGGTGCCCGATCGATTTTAAACCGCCCTTCTGCACATCACTGAGTAGTAAGGCTATCACTCAGCCACTTTTCGACCACCCCAGACCGAGCTTTGGGGCACTTTGTGTCAACTTGGGGCGACGCTCCAGCAGCACTCGAACGTCCCTTTGGAGGCGCCCGATCGATTTTAAACAGTCCTTTGCCACATCATTGAGTGGTAAGGCTATCGCTCAGCCACTTTTCGACCACCCCAGACCGACCTATGGGACACTTTGGGTCAACTTGGGGCGACCCTCCAATTGCCACCAAATGTCCCTTTGGAGGCGCCCGATCGATTTTAAACCGTCCTTTACCACATCATTGAGTGGTAAAGCTATCGCTCAGCCACTTTTCGAAAACCCCAGACCGACCTTTGGGGCACTTTGGGTCAACTTGGGGCGACCCTCCAGCAGCACCCAAACGTCCCTTTGGAGGCGCCCGATCGATTTTAAACCGTCCTTTACCACATCATTGAGTGGTAAAGCTATCGCTCAGCCACCTTTCGACCACCCCAGACCGACCTATGGGACACTTTGGGTCAACTTGGGGCGACCCTACAACTGCATTAGCACAAACCGTGCATTAGCACATCATTGAGTGGAAAAGCTATCCCTCAGCCACATTTCGACCACTCCAGACCGACCTTTGGGGCACTTTGTGTCAACTTGGGGCTACCCTCCAGCAGCACTTGAACGTCCCTTTGGAGGCGCCCGATCGATTTTAAACAGTCCTTTGCCACATCATTGAGTGGTAAGGCTATCACTCAGCTGCTTTTCGACCACCCCAGACCGACCTTTGGGGCACTTTGGGTCAACTTGGGGCGATCCCTCAACAGCACCCAAACGTCCTTTTGGAGGCGCCCGATCGATTTCAAACCGTGCAATAGCACATCATTTAGTAGTAAAGCTATGGCTCAATCACTTTTCAACCACCCAAGACCGACCTTTGGGACACTTTTGGTCAACTTGGAGCGACCCTCCAACTGCCACCAAATGTCCCTTTGGAGACGCCCGATCGACTTTAAACCGTGCTTTAGCACATCACTGATTGGTAAAGCTATCGCTCAGCCACTTTTCGACCACCCCAGACCGACGTTTGGGGCACTTTGGGTCAACTTGGGGCGACCCTCCAGCAGCACCCAAACGTCCCTTTGGAGGCGCCCGATCGATTTTAAACCGCCCTTCTGCACATCACTGAGTGGTAAGGCTATCACTCAGCCACTTTTCGACCACGCCAAACCGACCTTTGGAGCACTTTGGGTCAACTTGGGGCGACCCTCCAACTGCCACCAAATGTCCCTTTGGAGGCGTCCGATCGATTTCAAACCATGCATTAGCACATCACTGAGTGGTAAAGCTATCGCTCAGCCACTTTTCGACCACCCCAGACCGACCTTTGGGGCACTTTGGGTCAACTTGGGGCGACCCTCCAGCAGCACTCGAACGTCCCTTTGGATGCGCCCGATCGATTTTAAACAGTCCTTTGCCACATCATTGAGTGGTAAAGCTATCGCTCAGCCACTTTTCGACCACCCTAAACCGACCTTTGGAGCACTTTGGGTCAACTTGGGGCGACCCTCCAACTGCCACCAAATGTCCCTTTGGAGGTGCCCGATCGATTTTAAACCGCCCTTCTGCACATCACTGAGTAGTAAGGCTATCACTCAGCCACTTTTCGACCACGCCAAACCGACCTTTGGAGCACTTTGGGTCAACTTGGGGCGACCCTCCAACTGCCACCAAATGTCCCTTTGGAGGCGTCCGATCGATTTCAAACCATGCATTAGCACATCACTGAGTGGTAAAGCTATCGCTCAGCCACTTTTCGACCACCCCAGACCGACCTTTGGGGCACTTTGGGTCAACTTGGGGCGACCCACCAGCAGCACTCGAACGTCCCTTTGGAGGCGCCCGATCGATTTTAAACAGTCCTTTGCCACATCATTGAGTGGTAAAGCTATCGCTCAGCCACTTTTCGAGCACCCTAAACCGACCTTTGGGGCACTTTGGGTCAACTTGGGGCGACCCTCCAGCAGCACCCAAACGTCCTTTTGGAGGCGCCCGATCGATTTCAAACCATGCAATAGCACATCATTTAGTAGTAAAGCTATGGCTCAGGCACTTTTCAACCACCCAAGACCGACCTTTGGGACACTTTTGGTCAACTTGGAGCGACCCTCCAACTGCCACCAAATGTCCCTTTGGAGACGCCCGATCGACTTTAAACCGTGCTTTAGCACATCACTGATTGGTAAAGCTATCGCTCAGCCACTTTTCGACCACTCTAAACCGACCTTTGGAGCACTTTGGGTCAACTTGGGGCGACCCTCCAACTGCCACCAAATGTCCCTTTGGAGGTGCCCGATCGATTTTAAACCGCCCTTCTGCACATCACTGAGTAGTAAGGCTATCACTCAGCCACTTTTCGACCACCCCAGACCGAGCTTTGGGGCACTTTGTGTCAACTTGGGGCGACGCTCCAGCAGCACTCGAACGTCCCTTTGGAGGCGCCCGATCGATTTTAAACAGTCCTTTGCCACATCATTGAGTGGTAAAGCTATCGCTCAGCCACTTTTCGACCACCCTAAACCGAGCTTTGGAGCACTTTGGGTCAACTCGGGGCGACCATCCAACTGCCACCAAATGTCCCTTTGGAGGTGCCCGATCGATTTTAAACCGCCCTTTTGCACATCATTGAGTGGTAAGGCTATCGCTCAGCCACTTTTCGACCACCCCAGACCGACCTTTGGAGCACTATGGGTCAACTTGGGGCGACCCTCCAGCAGCACTCGAACGTCCCTTTGGAGGCGCCCGATCGATTTTAAACAGTCCTTTGCCACATCATTGAGTGGTAAAGCTATCGCTCAGCCACTTTTCGACCACCCCAGACCGACCTTTGGGGCACTTTGGGTCAACTTGTGGCGACCCTCCAGCAGCACCCAAACGTCCCTTTGGAGGCGCCCGATCGATTTTAAACCGCCCTTCTGCACATCACTGAGTAGTAAGGCTATCACTCAGCCACTTTTCGACCACGCCAAACCGACCTTTGGAGCACTTTGGGTCAACTTGGGGCGACCCTCCTACTGCCACCAAATGTCCCTTTGGAGGCGTCCGATCGATTTCAAACCATGCATTAGCACATCACTGAGTGGTAAAGCTATCGCTCAGCCACTTTTCGACCACCCCAGACCGACCTTTGGGGCACTTTGGGTTAACTTGGGGCGACCCTCCAGCAGCACTCGAACGTCCCTTTGGAGGCGCCCGATCGATTTTAAACAGTCCTTTGCCACATCATTGAGTGGTAAAGCTATCGCTCAGCCACTTTTCGACCACCCTAAACCGACCTTTGGAGCACTTTGGGTCAACTTGGGGCGACCCTCCAACTGCCACCAAATGTCCCTTTGGAGGTGCCCGATCGATTTTAAACCGCCCTTCTGCACATCACTGAGTAGTAAGGCTATCACTCAGCCACTTTTCGACCACGCCAAACCGACCTTTGGAGCACTTTGGGTCAACTTGGGGCGACCCTCCAACTGCCACCAAATGTCCCTTTGGAGGCGTCCGATCGATTTCAAACCATGCATTAGCACATCACTGAGTGGTAAAGCTATCGCTCAGCCACTTTTCGACCACCCCAGACCGACCTTTGGGGCACTTTGGGTCAACTTGGGGCGACCCTCCAGCAGCACTCGAACGTCCCTTTGGAGGCGCCCGATCGATTTTAAACAGTCCTTTGCCACATCATTGAGTGGTAAAGCTATCGCTTAGCCACTTTTCGACCACCCTAAACCGACCTTTGGAGCACTTTGGGTCAACTTGGGGCGACCCTCCAACTGCCACCAAATGTCCCTTTGGAGGTGCCCGATCGATTTTAAACCGCCCTTCTGCACATCACTGAGTAGTAAGGCTATCACTCAGCCACTTTTCGACCACGCCAAACCGACCTTTGGAGCACTTTGGGTCAACTTGGGGCGACCGTCCAACTGCCACCAAATGTCCCTTTGGAGGCGTCCGATCGATTTCAAACCATGCATTAGCACATCACTGAGTGGTAAAGCTATCGCTCAGCCACTTTTCGACCACCCCAGACCGACCTTTGAGGCACTTTGGGTCAACTTGGGTCGACCCTCCAGCAGCACCCAAACGTCCCTTTGGAGGCGCCCGATCGATTTTAAACCGCCCTTCTGCACATCACTGAGTAGTAAGGCTATCACTCAGCCACTTTTCGACCACGCCAAACCGACCTTTGGAGCACTTTGGGTCAACTTGGGGCGACCCTCCAACTGCCACCAAATGTCCCTTTGGAGGCGTCCGATCGATTTCAAACCATGCATTAGCACATCACTGAGTGGTAAAGCTATCGCTCAGCCACTTTTCGACCACCCCAGACCGACCTTTGGGACACTTTGGGTCAACTTGGGGCGACCCTCCAGCAGCACTCGAACGTCCCTTTGGAGGCGCCCGATCGATTTTAAACAGTCCTTTGCCACATCATTGAGTGGTAAAGCTATCGCTCAGCCACTTTTCGACCACCCTAAACCGACCTTTGGAGCACTTTGGGTCAACTTGGGGCGACCCTCCAACTGCCACCAAATGTCCCTTTGGAGGTGCCCGATCGATTTTAAACCGCCCTTCTGCACATCACTGAGTAGTAAGGCTATCACTCAGCCACTTTTCGACCACGCCAAACCGACCCTTGGAGCACTTTGGGTCAACATGGGGCGACCCTCCAACTGCCACCAAATGTCCCTTTGGAGGCGTCCGATCGATTTCAAACCATGCATTAGCACATCACTGAGTGGTAAAGCTATCGCTCAGCCACTTTTCGACCACCCCAGACCGACCTTTGGGGCACTTTGGGTCAACTTGGGGCGACCCTCCAGCAGCACTCGAACGTCCCTTTGGAGGCGCCCGATCGATTTTAAACAGTCCTTTGCCACATCATTGAGTGGTAAAGCTATCGCTCAGCAACTTTTCGACCACCCTAAACCGACCTTTGGAGCACTTTGGGTGAACTTGGGGCGACCCTCCAACTGCCACCAAATGTCCCTTTGGAGGTGCCCGATCGATTTTAAACCGCCCATCTGCACATCACTGAGTGGTAAAGCTATCGCTCAGCAACTTTTCGACCACCCTAAACCGACCTTTGGAGCACTTTGGGTGAACTTGGGGCGACCCTCCAACTGCCACCAAATGTCCCTTTGGAGGTGCCCGATCGATTTTAAACCGCCCATCTGCACATCACTGAGTAGTAAAGCTATCGCTCAGCCACTTTTCGACCACCCTAAACCGACCTTTGGAGCACTTTGGGTCAACTTGGGGCGACCCTCCAGCAGCACCCAAACGTCCCTTTGGAGGCGCCCGATCGATTTTAAACCGCCCTTTTACACATCGTTGAGTGATAAAGCTATCACTCAGAAGCTTTTCGACCACCCCAGACCGACCTTTGGAGCACTTTGGGTCAACTTGCGGCGACCCTCCAACTGCCCCCAAATGCCCCTTTGGAGGCGCCCGATCGATTTTAAACCGCCCTCTTGCACATCATTGAGTGGTAAAGCTATCGCTCAGCCACTTTTCGACCACCCCAGACCGAATTTTGGAGCACTTTGGGTCAACTTGCGGCGACCTTCCAACTGCCACCAAATGTCCCTTTGGAGGCGCCCGATCGATTTTAAACCGCCCTTTTACACATCGTTGAGTGGTAAAGCTATCACTCAGAAGCTTTTCGACCACCCCAGACCGACCTTTGGAGCACTTTGGGTCAACTTGGGGCGACCCTCCAACTGCCACCAAATGTCCCTTTGGAGGCGTCCGATCGATTTCAAACCATGCATTAGCACATCACTGAGTGGTAAAGCTATCGCTCAGCCACTTTTCGACCACCCCAGACCGACCTTTGGGGCACTTTGGGTCAACTTGGGGCGACCCTCCAGCAGCACTCGAACGTCCCTTTGGAGGCGCCCGATCGATTTTAAACAGTCCTTTGCCACATCATTGAGTGGTAAAGCTATCGCTCAGCCACTTTTCGACCACCCTAAACCGACCTTTGGAGCACTTTGGGTCAACTTGGGGCGACCCTCCAACTGCCACCAAATGTCCCTTTGGAGGTGCCCGATCGATTTTAAACCGCCCTTCTGCACATCACTGAGTAGTAAGGCTATCGCTCAGCCACTTTTCGACCACCCCAGACCGACCTTTGGAGCACTTTGGGTCAACTTGGGGCGACCCGCCAGCAGCACCCAAACGTCCCTTTGGAGGCGCCCGATCGACTTTAAACCGTGCTTTAGCACATCACTGATTGGTAAAGCTATCGCTCAGCCACTTTTCGACCACCCCGGACCGACCTTTGGGGCACTTTGGGTCAACTTGGGGCGACCCTCCAGCAGCACCCAAACGTCCCTTTGGAGGCGCCCGATCGATTTTAAACAGTCCTTTGCCACATCATTGAGTGGTAAACCTATCACTCCGCTGCTCTTCGACCACCCCAGACCAACCTTTGGGGCACTTTGGGTCAACTTGGGGCGACCCTCCAACTGCCACCAAATGTCCCTTTGGAGGCGCCCGATCGATTTTAAACCGTCCCACATCATTGAGTGGTAAAGCTATCGCTCAGCCACTTTTCGACCATCCCAGACCGACCTTTGGGGCACTTTGGGTCAACTTGGGGCGACCCTCCAGCAGCACCCAAACGTCCCTTTGGAGGCGCCCGACCGACTTTAAACCGTGCTTTAGCACATCACTGATTGGTAAGGCTATCGCTCAGCCACTTTTCGACCACCCCAGACCGACCTATGGGGCACTTTGGGTCAACTTGGGGCGACCCTCCAGCAGCACCCAAACGTCCCTTTGGGGGCGCCCGATTGATTTTAAACCGTCCTTTACCACATCATTGAGTGGTAAAGCTATCGCTCAGCCACTTTTCGACTACCCCACACCGACCTTTGGAGCACTTTGGGTCAACTTGGGGCGACTCTCCAACTACCACCAAACGTCCCTTTGGAGGTGCCCGATCGATTTTAAACCGCCCTTTTGCACATCATTGAGTGGTAAGGCTATCGCTCAGCCACATTTCGACCACCCCAGACCGACCTATGGGACACTTTGGGTCAACTTGGGGCGACCCTACAACTGCATTAGCACAAACCGTGCATAAGCACATCATTGAGTGGAAAAGCTATCCCTCAGCCACATTTCGACTACCCCAGACCGACCTTTGGGGCACTTTGGGTCAACTTGGGGCGACCCTCCAGCAGCACCCAAACGTCCCTTTGGAGGCGCCCGATCGATTTTAAACAGTCCTTTGCCACATCATTGAGTGGTAAACCCATCACTCCGCTGCTTTTTGACCACCCCAGACCAACCTTTGGGGCACTTTGGGTCAACTTGGGGCGACCCTCCAACTGCCACCAAATGTCCCTTTGGAGGCGCCCGATCGATTTTAAACCGTCCTTTACCACATCATTGAGTGGTAAAGCTATCGCTCAGCCACTTTTCGACCATCCCAGACCGACCTTTGGGGCACTTTGGGTCAACTTGGGGCGACCCTCCAGCAGCACCAAAACGTCCCTTTGGAGGCGCCCGACCGACTTTAAACCGTGCTTTAGCACATCACTGATTGGTAAAGCTTTCGTTCAGCCCCTTTTCGACCACCCCAGACCGACCTATGGGGCACTTTGGGTCAACTTGGGGCGACCCTCCAGCAGCACCCAAACGTCCCTTTGGGGGCGCCCGATTGATTTTAAACCGTCCTTTACCACATCATTGAGTGGTAAAGCTATCGCTCAGCCACTTTTCGACCACCCCAGACCGACCTTTGGGGCACTTTGGGTCAACTTGGGGCGACCCCCCAGCAGCACCCCAACGTCCCTTTGGAGGCGTCCGATCGATTTTAAACCGCCCTTTTGCACATCGTTGAGTGGTATGGCTATCGCTCAGCCACTTTTCGACCACCCCAGACCGACCTTTGGGGCACTTTGGGTCAACTTGCGGCGACCCTCCAACTGCCCCCAAATGCCCCTTTGGAGGCGCCCGATCGATTTTAAACCGCCCTCTTGCACATCATTGAGTGGTAAAGCTATCGCTCAGCCACTTTTCGACCACCCCAGACCGAATTTTGGAGCACTTTGGGTCAACTTGCGGCGACCTTCCAACTGCCCCCAAATGTCCCTTTGGAGGCGCCCGATCGATTTTAAACCGCCCTTTTACACATCGTTGAGTGGTAAAGCTATCACTCAGAAGCTTTTCGACCACCCCAGACCGACCTTTGGAGCACTTTGGGTCAAATTGCGGCGACCCTCCAACAGACCGACCTTTGGGACACTTTGGGTCAACTTGGGGCGACCCTCCAACTGCCACCAAATGTCCCTTTGGAGGCGTCCGATCGATTTCAAACCATGCATTAGCACATCACTGAGTGGTAAAGCTATCGCTCAGCCACTTTTCGACCACCCCAGACCGACCTTAGGGGCACTTTGGGTCAACTTGGGGCGACCCTCCAGCAGCACTCGAACGTCCCTTTGGAGGCGCCCGATCGATTTTAAACAGTCCTTTGCCACATCATTGAGTGGTAAAGCTATCGCTCAGCCACTTTTCGACCACCCTAAACCGACCTTTGGAGCACTTTGGGTCAACTTGGGGCGACCCTCCAACTGCAACCAAACGTCCCTTTGGAGGCGCCCGATCGATTTTAAACCGCCCTTTTACACATCGTTGAGTGGTAAAGCTATCGCTCAGCCCCTTTTCGACCACCCCAAACCGACCTTTGGAGCACTTTGGGTCAACTTGGGGCGACCGTCCAACTGCCACCAAATGTCCCTTTGGAGGCGTCCGATCGATTTCAAACCATGCATTAGCACATCACTGAGTGGTAAAGCTATCGCTCAGCCACTTTTCGAAAACCCCAGACCGACCTTTGGGGCACTTTGGGTCAAGTTGGGGCGACCCTCCAGCAGCACCCAAACGTCCCTTTGGAGGCGCCCGACTGATTTTAAACCGTTCTTTACATCATTGAGTGGTAAAGCTATCGCTCAGCCACTTTTCGACCACCCCAGACCGAATTTTGGAGCACTTTGGGTCAACTTGGGGCGACCCTCCAACTGCCACCAAATGCCCCTTTGGAGGCGCACGATCGATTTTAAACCGCCCTTCTGCACATCACTGAGTGGTAAGGCTATCACTCAGCCACTTTTCGACCACGCCAAACCGACCTTTGGAGCACTTTGGGTCAACTTGGGGCGACCCTCCAACTGCCACCAAATGTCCCTTTGGAGGCGTCCGATCGATTTCAAACCATGCATTAGCACATCACTGAGTGGCAAAGCTATCGCTCAGCCACTCTTCGACCACCCCAGACCGACCTTTGGGGCACTTTGGGTCAACTTGGGGCGACCCTCCAGCAGCACCCAAACGTCCCTTTGGAGGCGCCCGATCGATTTTAAACCGCCCTTTTACACATCATTGAGTGGTAAAGCTATCGCTCAGCCACTTTTCGACCATCCCAGACCGACCTTTGGGGCACTTTGGGTCAACTTGGGGCGACCCTCCAGCAGCACCCAAACGTCCCTTTGGAGGCGCCCGACCGACTTTAAACCGTGCTTTAGCACATCACTGATTGGTAAGGCTATCGCTCAGCCACTTTTCGACCACCCCAGACCGACCTATGGGGCACTTTGGGTCAACTTGGGGCGACCCTCCAGCAGCACCCAAACGTCCCTTTGGGGGCGCCCGATTGATTTTAAACCGTCCTTTACCACATCATTGAGTGGTAAAGCTATCGCTCAGCCACTTTTCGACTACCCCACACCGACCTTTGGAGCACTTTGGGTCAACTTGGGGCGACTCTCCAACTACCACCAAACGTCCCTTTGGAGGTGCCCGATCGATTTTAAACCGCCCTTTTGCACATCATTGAGTGGTAAGGCTATCGCTCAGCCACATTTCGACCACCCCAGACCGACCTATGGGACACTTTGGGTCAACTTGGGGCGACCCTACAACTGCATTAGCACAAACCGTGCATAAGCACATCATTGAGTGGAAAAGCTATCCCTCAGCCACATTTCGACTACCCCAGACCGACCTTTGGGGCACTTTGGGTCAACTTGGGGCGACCCTCCAGCAGCACCCAAACGTCCCTTTGGAGGCGCCCGATCGATTTTAAACAGTCCTTTGCCACATCATTGAGTGGTAAACCCATCACTCCGCTGCTTTTTGACCACCCCAGACCAACCTTTGGGGCACTTTGGGTCAACTTGGGGCGACCCTCCAACTGCCACCAAATGTCCCTTTGGAGGCGCCCGATCGATTTTAAACCGTCCTTTACCACATCATTGAGTGGTAAAGCTATCGCTCAGCCACTTTTCGACCATCCCAGACCGACCTTTGGGGCACTTTGGGTCAACTTGGGGCGACCCTCCAGCAGCACCAAAACGTCCCTTTGGAGGCGCCCGACCGACTTTAAACCGTGCTTTAGCACATCACTGATTGGTAAAGCTTTCGTTCAGCCCCTTTTCGACCACCCCAGACCGACCTATGGGGCACTTTGGGTCAACTTGGGGCGACCCTCCAGCAGCACCCAAACGTCCCTTTGGGGGCGCCCGATTGATTTTAAACCGTCCTTTACCACATCATTGAGTGGTAAAGCTATCGCTCAGCCACTTTTCGACCACCCCAGACCGACCTTTGGGGCACTTTGGGTCAACTTGGGGCGACCCCCCAGCAGCACCCCAACGTCCCTTTGGAGGCGTCCGATCGATTTTAAACCGCCCTTTTGCACATCGTTGAGTGGAATGGCTATCGCTCAGCCACTTTTCGACCACCCCAGACCGACCTTTGGGGCACTTTGGGTCAACTTGCGGCGACCCTCCAACTGCCCCCAAATGCCCCTTTGGAGGCGCCCGATCGATTTTAAACCGCCCTCTTGCACATCATTGAGTGGTAAAGCTATCGCTCAGCCACTTTTCGACCACCCCAGACCGAATTTTGGAGCACTTTGGGTCAACTTGCGGCGACCTTCCAACTGCCCCCAAATGTCCCTTTGGAGGCGCCCGATCGATTTTAAACCGCCCTTTTACACATCGTTGAGTGGTAAAGCTATCACTCAGAAGCTTTTCGACCACCCCAGACCGACCTTTGGAGCACTTTGGGTCAAATTGCGGCGACCCTCCAACAGACCGACCTTTGGGACACTTTGGGTCAACTTGGGGCGACCCTCCAACTGCCACCAAATGTCCCTTTGGAGGCGTCCGATCGATTTCAAACCATGCATTAGCACATCACTGAGTGGTAAAGCTATCGCTCAGCCACTTTTCGACCACCCCAGACCGACCTTAGGGGCACTTTGGGTCAACTTGGGGCGACCCTCCAGCAGCACTCGAACGTCCCTTTGGAGGCGCCCGATCGATTTTAAACAGTCCTTTGCCACATCATTGAGTGGTAAAGCTATCGCTCAGCCACTTTTCGAAAACCCCAGACCGACCTTTGGAGCACTTTGGGTCAACTTGGGGCGACCCTCCAACTGCAACCAAACGTCCCTTTGGAGGCGCCCGATCGATTTTAAACCGCCCTTTTACACATCGTTGAGTGGTAAAGCTATCGCTCAGCCCCTTTTCGACCACCCCAAACCGACCTTTGGAGCACTTTGGGTCAACTTGGGGCGACCGTCCAACTGCCACCAAATGTCCCTTTGGAGGCGTCCGATCGATTTCAAACCATGCATTAGCACATCACTGAGTGGTAAAGCTATCACACAGAAGCTTTTCGACTACCCCAGACCGACCTTTGGGGCACTTTGGATCAACTTGGGGCGACCCTCCAGCAGCACCCAAACGTCCCTTTGGAGGCGCCCGATCGATTTTAAACAGTCCTTTGCCACATCACTGAGTGGTAAAGCTATCGCTCAGCCACTTTTCGAAAACCCCAGACCGACCTTTGGGGCACTTTGGGTCAAGTTGGGGCGACCCTCCAGCAGCACCCAAACGTCCCTTTGGAGGCGCCCGACTGATTTTAAACCGTTCTTTACATCATTGAGTGGTAAAGCTATCGCTCAGCCACTTTTCGACCACCCCAGACCGAATTTTGGAGCACTTTGGGTCAACTTGGGGCGACCCTCCAACTGCCACCAAATGCCCCTTTGGAGGCGCACGATCGATTTTAAACCGCCCTTCTGCACATCACTGAGTGGTAAGGCTATCACTCAGCCACTTTTCGACCACGCCAAACCGACCTTTGGAGCACTTTGGGTCAACTTGGGGCGACCCTCCAACTGCCACCAAATGTCCCTTTGGAGGCGTCCGATCGATTTCAAACCATGCATTAGCACATCACTGAGTGGTAAAGCTATCGCTCAGCCACTTTTCGACCACCCCAGACCGACCTTTGGGGCACTTTGGGTCAACTTGGGGCGACCCTCCAGCAGCACTCGAACGTCCCTTTGGAGGCGCTCGATCGATTTTAAACAGTCCTTTGCCACATCATTGAGTGGTAAAGCTGTCGCTCAGCCACTTTTCAACCACCCTAAACCGACCTTTGGAGCACTTTGGGTCAACTTGGGGCGACCCCCCAGCATCACCCAAACGTCCCTTTGGAGGCGTCCGATCGATTTCAAACCATGCATTAGCACATCACTGAGTGGCAAAGCTATCGCTCAGCCACTCTTCGACCACCCCAGACCGACCTTTGGGGCACTTTGGGTCAACTTGGGGCGACCCTCCAGCAGCACCCAAACGTCCCTTTGGAGGCGCCCGATCGATTTTAAACCGCCCTTTTACACATCGTTGAGTGGTAAAGCTATCACTCAGAAGCTTCTCGACCACCCCAGACCGACCTTTGGAGCACTTTGGGTCAACTTGCGGCGACCCTCCAACTGCCCCCAAATGCCCCTTTGGAGGCGCCCGATCGATTTTAAACTGCCCTTTTGCACATCGTTGAGTGGTAAGGCTATCGCTCAGCCACTTTTCGACCACCCCAGACCGACCTTTGGGGCACTTTGGGTCAACTTGGGGCGACCCCCCAGCAGCACCCAAACGTCCCTTTGGAGGCGTCCGATCGATTTTAAACTGCCCTTTTGCACATCGTTGAGTGGTAAGGCTATCGCTCAGCCACTTTTCGACCACCCCAGACCGACCTTTGGGGCACTTTGGGTCAACTTGGGGCGACCCCCCAGCAGCACCCAAACGTCCCTTTGGAGGCGTCCGATCGATTTCAAACCATGCATTAGCACATCACTGAGTGGTAAAGCTATCGCTCAGCCACTTTTCGACCACCCCAGACCGACCTTTGGGGCACTTTGGGTCAACTTGGGGCGACCCTCCAGCAGCACCCAAACGTCCCTTTGGAGGCGCCCGATCGATTTTAAACCGCCCTTTTACACATCGTTGAGTGGTAAAGCTATCCCTCAGAAGCTTTTCGACCACCCCAGACCGACCTTTGGGGCACTTTGGGTCAACTTGGGGCGACCCTCCAGCAGCACCCAAACGTCCCTTTGGAGGCGCCCGATCGATTTTAAACCGCCCTTTTACACATCGTTGAGTGGTAAAGCTATCACTCAGAAGCTTTTCGACCACCCCAGACCGACCTTTGGAGCACTTTGGGTCAACTTGCGGCGACCCTCCAACTGCCCCCAAATGCCCCTTTGGAGGCGCCTGATCGATTTTAAACCGCCCTTTTGCACATCGTTGAGTAGTAAGGCTATCGCTCAGCCACTTTTCGACCACCCCAGACCGACCTTTGGGACACTTTTGGTCAACTTGGGGCGACCCTCCAACTGCCACCAAATGTCCCTTTGGAGGCGCCCGATCGATTTTAAACCGCCCTTTTACACATCGTTGAGTGGTAAAGCTATCACTCAGAAGCTTTTCGACCACCCCAGACCGACCTTTGGGGCACTTTGGGTCAACTTGGGGCGACCATCCAGCAGCACCCAAACGTCCCTTTGGAGGCGCCCGATCGATTTTAAACCGCCCTTTTACACATCGTTGAGTGGTAAAGCTATCGCTCAGCCCCTTTTCGACCACCCCAAACCGACCTTTGGAGCACTTTGGGTCAACTTGGGGCGACCGTCCAACTGCCACCAAATGTCCCTTTGGAGGCGTCCGATCGATTTCAAACCATGCATTAGCACATCACTGAGTGGTAAAGCTATCGCTCAGCCACTTTTCGACCACCCCAGACCGACCTTTGGGGCACTTTGGGTCAACTTGGGGCGACCCTCCAGCAGCACCCAAACGTCCCTTTGGAGGCGCCCGATCGATTTTAAACCGCCCTTCTGCACATCACTGAGTGGTAAGGCTATCACTCAGCCACTTTTCGACCACGCCAAACCGACCTTTGGAGCACTTTGGGTCAACTTGGGGCGACCCTCCAACTGCCACCAAATGTCCCTTTGGAGGCGTCCGATCGATTTCAAACCATGCATTAGCACATCACTGAGTGGTAAAGCTATCGCTCAGCCACTTTTCGACCACCCCAGACCGACCTTTGGGGCACTTTGGGTCAACTTGGGGCGACCCTCCAGCAGCACTCGAACGTCCCTTTGGAGGCGCTCGATCGATTTTAAACAGTCCTTTGCCACATCATTGAGTGGTAAAGCTGTCGCTCAGCCACTTTTCAACCACCCTAAACCGACCTTTGGAGCACTTTGGGTCAACTTGGGGCGACCCCCCAGCATCACCCAAACGTCCCTTTGGAGGCGTCCGATCGATTTCAAACCATGCATTAGCACATCACTGAGTGGCAAAGCTATCGCTCAGCCACTCTTCGACCACCCCAGACCGACCTTTGGGGCACTTTGGGTCAACTTGGGGCGACCCTCCAGCAGCACCCAAACGTCCCTTTGGAGGCGCCCGATCGATTTTAAACCGCCCTTTTACACATCGTTGAGTGGTAAAGCTATCACTCAGAAGCTTCTCGACCACCCCAGACCGACCTTTGGAGCACTTTGGGTCAACTTGCGGCGACCCTCCAACTGCCCCCAAATGCCCCTTTGGAGGCGCCCGATCGATTTTAAACTGCCCTTTTGCACATCGTTGAGTGGTAAGGCTATCGCTCAGCCACTTTTCGACCACCCCAGACCGACCTTTGGGGCACTTTGGGTCAACTTGGGGCGACCCCCCAGCAGCACCCAAACGTCCCTTTGGAGGCGTCCGATCGATTTCAAACCATGCATTAGCACATCACTGAGTGGTAAAGCTATCGCTCAGCCACTTTTCGACCACCCCAGACCGACCTTTGGGGCACTTTGGGTCAACTTGGGGCGACCCTCCAGCAGCACCCAAACGTCCCTTTGGAGGCGCCCGATCGATTTTAAACCGCCCTTTTACACATCGTTGAGTGGTAAAGCTATCACTCAGAAGCTTTTCGACCACCCCAGACCGACCTTTGGAGCACTTTGGGTCAACTTGCGGCGACCCTCCAACTGCCCCCAAATGCCCCTTTGGAGGCGCCTGATCGATTTTAAACCGCCCTTTTGCACATCGTTGAGTAGTAAGGCTATCGCTCAGCCACTTTTCGACCACCCCAGACCGACCTTTGGGACACTTTTGGTCAACTTGGGGCGACCCTCCAACTGCCACCAAATGTCCCTTTGGAGGCGCCCGATCGATTTTAAACCGCCCTTTTACACATCGTTGAGTGGTAAAGCTATCACTCAGAAGCTTTTCGACCACCCCAGACCGACCTTTGGGGCACTTTGGGTCAACTTGGGGCGACCATCCAGCAGCACCCAAACGTCCCTTTGGAGGCGCCCGATCGATTTTAAACCGCCCTTTTACACATCGTTGAGTGGTAAAGCTATCGCTCAGCCCCTTTTCGACCACCCCAAACCGACCTTTGGAGCACTTTGGGTCAACTTGGGGCGACCGTCCAACTGCCACCAAATGTCCCTTTGGAGGCGTCCGATCGATTTCAAACCATGCATTAGCACATCACTGAGTGGTAAAGCTATCGCTCAGCCACTTTTCGACCACCCCAGACCGACCTATGGGGCACTTTGGGTCAACTTGGGGCGACCCTCCAGCAGCACCCAAACGTCCCTTTGGGGGCGCCCGATTGATTTTAAACCGTCCTTTACCACATCATTGAGTGGTAAAGCTATCGCTCAGCCACTTTTCGACTACCCCACACCGACCTTTGGAGCACTTTGGGTCAACTTGGGGCGACTCTCCAACTACCACCAAACGTCCCTTTGGAGGTGCCCGATCGATTTTAAACCGCCCTTTTGCACATCATTGAGTGGTAAGGCTATCGCTCAGCCACATTTCGACCACCCCAGACCGACCTATGGGACACTTTGGGTCAACTTGGGGCGACCCTACAACTGCATTAGCACAAACCGTGCATAAGCACATCATTGAGTGGAAAAGCTATCCCTCAGCCACATTTCGACTACCCCAGACCGACCTTTGGGGCACTTTGGGTCAACTTGGGGCGACCCTCCAGCAGCACCCAAACGTCCCTTTGGAGGCGCCCGATCGATTTTAAACAGTCCTTTGCCACATCATTGAGTGGTAAACCCATCACTCCGCTGCTTTTTGACCACCCCAGACCAACCTTTGGGGCACTTTGGGTCAACTTGGGGCGACCCTCCAACTGCCACCAAATGTCCCTTTGGAGGCGCCCGATCGATTTTAAACCGTCCTTTACCACATCATTGAGTGGTAAAGCTATCGCTCAGCCACTTTTCGACCATCCCAGACCGACCTTTGGGGCACTTTGGGTCAACTTGGGGCGACCCTCCAGCAGCACCAAAACGTCCCTTTGGAGGCGCCCGACCGACTTTAAACCGTGCTTTAGCACATCACTGATTGGTAAAGCTTTCGTTCAGCCCCTTTTCGACCACCCCAGACCGACCTATGGGGCACTTTGGGTCAACTTGGGGCGACCCTCCAGCAGCACCCAAACGTCCCTTTGGGGGCGCCCGATTGATTTTAAACCGTCCTTTACCACATCATTGAGTGGTAAAGCTATCGCTCAGCCACTTTTCGACCACCCCAGACCGACCTTTGGGGCACTTTGGGTCAACTTGGGGCGACCCCCCAGCAGCACCCCAACGTCCCTTTGGAGGCGTCCGATCGATTTTAAACCGCCCTTTTGCACATCGTTGAGTGGAATGGCTATCGCTCAGCCACTTTTCGACCACCCCAGACCGACCTTTGGGGCACTTTGGGTCAACTTGCGGCGACCCTCCAACTGCCCCCAAATGCCCCTTTGGAGGCGCCCGATCGATTTTAAACCGCCCTCTTGCACATCATTGAGTGGTAAAGCTATCGCTCAGCCACTTTTCGACCACCCCAGACCGAATTTTGGAGCACTTTGGGTCAACTTGCGGCGACCTTCCAACTGCCCCCAAATGTCCCTTTGGAGGCGCCCGATCGATTTTAAACCGCCCTTTTACACATCGTTGAGTGGTAAAGCTATCACTCAGAAGCTTTTCGACCACCCCAGACCGACCTTTGGAGCACTTTGGGTCAAATTGCGGCGACCCTCCAACAGACCGACCTTTGGGACACTTTGGGTCAACTTGGGGCGACCCTCCAACTGCCACCAAATGTCCCTTTGGAGGCGTCCGATCGATTTCAAACCATGCATTAGCACATCACTGAGTGGTAAAGCTATCGCTCAGCCACTTTTCGACCACCCCAGACCGACCTTAGGGGCACTTTGGGTCAACTTGGGGCGACCCTCCAGCAGCACTCGAACGTCCCTTTGGAGGCGCCCGATCGATTTTAAACAGTCCTTTGCCACATCATTGAGTGGTAAAGCTATCGCTCAGCCACTTTTCGAAAACCCCAGACCGACCTTTGGAGCACTTTGGGTCAACTTGGGGCGACCCTCCAACTGCAACCAAACGTCCCTTTGGAGGCGCCCGATCGATTTTAAACCGCCCTTTTACACATCGTTGAGTGGTAAAGCTATCGCTCAGCCCCTTTTCGACCACCCCAAACCGACCTTTGGAGCACTTTGGGTCAACTTGGGGCGACCGTCCAACTGCCACCAAATGTCCCTTTGGAGGCGTCCGATCGATTTCAAACCATGCATTAGCACATCACTGAGTGGTAAAGCTATCACACAGAAGCTTTTCGACTACCCCAGACCGACCTTTGGGGCACTTTGGATCAACTTGGGGCGACCCTCCAGCAGCACCCAAACGTCCCTTTGGAGGCGCCCGATCGATTTTAAACAGTCCTTTGCCACATCACTGAGTGGTAAAGCTATCGCTCAGCCACTTTTCGAAAACCCCAGACCGACCTTTGGGGCACTTTGGGTCAAGTTGGGGCGACCCTCCAGCAGCACCCAAACGTCCCTTTGGAGGCGCCCGACTGATTTTAAACCGTTCTTTACATCATTGAGTGGTAAAGCTATCGCTCAGCCACTTTTCGACCACCCCAGACCGAATTTTGGAGCACTTTGGGTCAACTTGGGGCGACCCTCCAACTGCCACCAAATGCCCCTTTGGAGGCGCACGATCGATTTTAAACCGCCCTTCTGCACATCACTGAGTGGTAAGGCTATCACTCAGCCACTTTTCGACCACGCCAAACCGACCTTTGGAGCACTTTGGGTCAACTTGGGGCGACCCTCCAACTGCCACCAAATGTCCCTTTGGAGGCGTCCGATCGATTTCAAACCATGCATTAGCACATCACTGAGTGGTAAAGCTATCGCTCAGCCACTTTTCGACCACCCCAGACCGACCTTTGGGGCACTTTGGGTCAACTTGGGGCGACCCTCCAGCAGCACTCGAACGTCCCTTTGGAGGCGCTCGATCGATTTTAAACAGTCCTTTGCCACATCATTGAGTGGTAAAGCTGTCGCTCAGCCACTTTTCAACCACCCTAAACCGACCTTTGGAGCACTTTGGGTCAACTTGGGGCGACCCCCCAGCATCACCCAAACGTCCCTTTGGAGGCGTCCGATCGATTTCAAACCATGCATTAGCACATCACTGAGTGGCAAAGCTATCGCTCAGCCACTCTTCGACCACCCCAGACCGACCTTTGGGGCACTTTGGGTCAACTTGGGGCGACCCTCCAGCAGCACCCAAACGTCCCTTTGGAGGCGCCCGATCGATTTTAAACCGCCCTTTTACACATCGTTGAGTGGTAAAGCTATCACTCAGAAGCTTCTCGACCACCCCAGACCGACCTTTGGAGCACTTTGGGTCAACTTGCGGCGACCCTCCAACTGCCCCCAAATGCCCCTTTGGAGGCGCCCGATCGATTTTAAACTGCCCTTTTGCACATCGTTGAGTGGTAAGGCTATCGCTCAGCCACTTTTCGACCACCCCAGACCGACCTTTGGGGCACTTTGGGTCAACTTGGGGCGACCCCCCAGCAGCACCCAAACGTCCCTTTGGAGGCGTCCGATCGATTTTAAACTGCCCTTTTGCACATCGTTGAGTGGTAAGGCTATCGCTCAGCCACTTTTCGACCACCCCAGACCGACCTTTGGGGCACTTTGGGTCAACTTGGGGCGACCCCCCAGCAGCACCCAAACGTCCCTTTGGAGGCGTCCGATCGATTTCAAACCATGCATTAGCACATCACTGAGTGGTAAAGCTATCGCTCAGCCACTTTTCGACCACCCCAGACCGACCTTTGGGGCACTTTGGGTCAACTTGGGGCGACCCTCCAGCAGCACCCAAACGTCCCTTTGGAGGCGCCCGATCGATTTTAAACCGCCCTTTTACACATCGTTGAGTGGTAAAGCTATCCCTCAGAAGCTTTTCGACCACCCCAGACCGACCTTTGGGGCACTTTGGGTCAACTTGGGGCGACCCTCCAGCAGCACCCAAACGTCCCTTTGGAGGCGCCCGATCGATTTTAAACCGCCCTTTTACACATCGTTGAGTGGTAAAGCTATCACTCAGAAGCTTTTCGACCACCCCAGACCGACCTTTGGAGCACTTTGGGTCAACTTGCGGCGACCCTCCAACTGCCCCCAAATGCCCCTTTGGAGGCGCCTGATCGATTTTAAACCGCCCTTTTGCACATCGTTGAGTAGTAAGGCTATCGCTCAGCCACTTTTCGACCACCCCAGACCGACCTTTGGGACACTTTTGGTCAACTTGGGGCGACCCTCCAACTGCCACCAAATGTCCCTTTGGAGGCGCCCGATCGATTTTAAACCGCCCTTTTACACATCGTTGAGTGGTAAAGCTATCACTCAGAAGCTTTTCGACCACCCCAGACCGACCTTTGGGGCACTTTGGGTCAACTTGGGGCGACCATCCAGCAGCACCCAAACGTCCCTTTGGAGGCGCCCGATCGATTTTAAACCGCCCTTTTACACATCGTTGAGTGGTAAAGCTATCGCTCAGCCCCTTTTCGACCACCCCAAACCGACCTTTGGAGCACTTTGGGTCAACTTGGGGCGACCGTCCAACTGCCACCAAATGTCCCTTTGGAGGCGTCCGATCGATTTCAAACCATGCATTAGCACATCACTGAGTGGTAAAGCTATCGCTCAGCCACTTTTCGACCACCCCAGACCGACCTTTGGGGCACTTTGGGTCAACTTGGGGCGACCCTCCAGCAGCACCCAAACGTCCCTTTGGAGGCGCCCGATCGATTTTAAACCGCCCTTCTGCACATCACTGAGTGGTAAGGCTATCACTCAGCCACTTTTCGACCACGCCAAACCGACCTTTGGAGCACTTTGGGTCAACTTGGGGCGACCCTCCAACTGCCACCAAATGTCCCTTTGGAGGCGTCCGATCGATTTCAAACCATGCATTAGCACATCACTGAGTGGTAAAGCTATCGCTCAGCCACTTTTCGACCACCCCAGACCGACCTTTGGGGCACTTTGGGTCAACTTGGGGCGACCCTCCAGCAGCACTCGAACGTCCCTTTGGAGGCGCTCGATCGATTTTAAACAGTCCTTTGCCACATCATTGAGTGGTAAAGCTGTCGCTCAGCCACTTTTCAACCACCCTAAACCGACCTTTGGAGCACTTTGGGTCAACTTGGGGCGACCCCCCAGCATCACCCAAACGTCCCTTTGGAGGCGTCCGATCGATTTCAAACCATGCATTAGCACATCACTGAGTGGCAAAGCTATCGCTCAGCCACTCTTCGACCACCCCAGACCGACCTTTGGGGCACTTTGGGTCAACTTGGGGCGACCCTCCAGCAGCACCCAAACGTCCCTTTGGAGGCGCCCGATCGATTTTAAACCGCCCTTTTACACATCGTTGAGTGGTAAAGCTATCACTCAGAAGCTTCTCGACCACCCCAGACCGACCTTTGGAGCACTTTGGGTCAACTTGCGGCGACCCTCCAACTGCCCCCAAATGCCCCTTTGGAGGCGCCCGATCGATTTTAAACTGCCCTTTTGCACATCGTTGAGTGGTAAGGCTATCGCTCAGCCACTTTTCGACCACCCCAGACCGACCTTTGGGGCACTTTGGGTCAACTTGGGGCGACCCCCCAGCAGCACCCAAACGTCCCTTTGGAGGCGTCCGATCGATTTCAAACCATGCATTAGCACATCACTGAGTGGTAAAGCTATCGCTCAGCCACTTTTCGACCACCCCAGACCGACCTTTGGGGCACTTTGGGTCAACTTGGGGCGACCCTCCAGCAGCACCCAAACGTCCCTTTGGAGGCGCCCGATCGATTTTAAACCGCCCTTTTACACATCGTTGAGTGGTAAAGCTATCACTCAGAAGCTTTTCGACCACCCCAGACCGACCTTTGGAGCACTTTGGGTCAACTTGCGGCGACCCTCCAACTGCCCCCAAATGCCCCTTTGGAGGCGCCTGATCGATTTTAAACCGCCCTTTTGCACATCGTTGAGTAGTAAGGCTATCGCTCAGCCACTTTTCGACCACCCCAGACCGACCTTTGGGACACTTTTGGTCAACTTGGGGCGACCCTCCAACTGCCACCAAATGTCCCTTTGGAGGCGCCCGATCGATTTTAAACCGCCCTTTTACACATCGTTGAGTGGTAAAGCTATCACTCAGAAGCTTTTCGACCACCCCAGACCGACCTTTGGGGCACTTTGGGTCAACTTGGGGCGACCATCCAGCAGCACCCAAACGTCCCTTTGGAGGCGCCCGATCGATTTTAAACCGCCCTTTTACACATCGTTGAGTGGTAAAGCTATCGCTCAGCCCCTTTTCGACCACCCCAAACCGACCTTTGGAGCACTTTGGGTCAACTTGGGGCGACCGTCCAACTGCCACCAAATGTCCCTTTGGAGGCGTCCGATCGATTTCAAACCATGCATTAGCACATCACTGAGTGGTAAAGCTATCGCTCAGCCACTTTTCGACCACCCCAGACCGACCTTTGGGGCACTTTGGGTCAACTTGGGGCGACCCTCCAGCAGCACCCAAACGTCCCTTTGGAGGCGCCCGATCGATTTTAAACCGCCCTTCTGCACATCACTGAGTGGTAAGGCTATCACTCAGCCACTTTTCGACCACGCCAAACCGACCTTTGGAGCACTTTGGGTCAACTTGGGGCGACCCTCCAACTGCCACCAAATGTCCCTTTGGAGGCGTCCGATCGATTTCAAACCATGCATTAGCACATCACTGAGTGGTAAAGCTATCGCTCAGCCACTTTTCGACCACCCCAGACCGACCTTTGGGGCACTTTGGGTCAACTTGGGGCGACCCTCCAGCAGCACTCGAACGTCCCTTTGGAGGCGCTCGATCGATTTTAAACAGTCCTTTGCCACATCATTGAGTGGTAAAGCTGTCGCTCAGCCACTTTTCAACCACCCTAAACCGACCTTTGGAGCACTTTGGGTCAACTTGGGGCGACCCCCCAGCATCACCCAAACGTCCCTTTGGAGGCGTCCGATCGATTTCAAACCATGCATTAGCACATCACTGAGTGGCAAAGCTATCGCTCAGCCACTCTTCGACCACCCCAGACCGACCTTTGGGGCACTTTGGGTCAACTTGGGGCGACCCTCCAGCAGCACCCAAACGTCCCTTTGGAGGCGCCCGATCGATTTTAAACCGCCCTTTTACACATCGTTGAGTGGTAAAGCTATCACTCAGAAGCTTCTCGACCACCCCAGACCGACCTTTGGAGCACTTTGGGTCAACTTGCGGCGACCCTCCAACTGCCCCCAAATGCCCCTTTGGAGGCGCCCGATCGATTTTAAACTGCCCTTTTGCACATCGTTGAGTGGTAAGGCTATCGCTCAGCCACTTTTCGACCACCCCAGACCGACCTTTGGGGCACTTTGGGTCAACTTGGGGCGACCCCCCAGCAGCACCCAAACGTCCCTTTGGAGGCGTCCGATCGATTTCAAACCATGCATTAGCACATCACTGAGTGGTAAAGCTATCGCTCAGCCACTTTTCGACCACCCCAGACCGACCTTTGGGGCACTTTGGGTCAACTTGGGGCGACCCTCCAGCAGCACCCAATCGTCCCTTTGGAGGCGCCCGATCGATTTTAAACCGCCCTTTTGCACATCGTTGAGTGGTAAGGCTATCGCTCAGCCACTTTTCGACCACCCCAGACCGACCTTTGGGGCACTTTGGGTCAACTTGGGGCGACCCTCCAGCAGCACCCAAACGTCCCTTTGGAGGCGCCCGATCGATTCTAAACCGCCCTTTTACACATCGTTGAGTGGTAAAGCTATCACACAGAAGCTTTTCGACTACCCCAGACCGACCTTTGGGGCACTTTGGATCAACTTGGGGCGACCCTCCAGCAGCACCCAAACGTCCCTTTGGAGGCGCCCGATCGATTTTAAACAGTCCTTTGCCACATCACTGAGTGGTAAAGCTATCGCTCAGCCACTTTTCGAAAACCCCAGACCGACCTTTGGAGCACTTTGGGTCAACTTGGGGCGACCCTCCAACTGCCACCAAATGTCCCTTTGGAGGCGTCCGATCGATTTCAAGCCATGCATTAGCACATCACTGAGTGGTAAAGCTATCGCTCAGCCACTTTTCGACCACCCCAGACCGACCTTTGGAGCACTTGGGTCAACTTGGGGCGACCCTCCAACTACCACCAAACGTCCCTTTGGAGGCACCCGATCGATTTTAAACCACCCTTTTGCACATCACTGAGTAGTAAGGCTATCACTCAGCCACTTTTCGACAACCCCAGACCGACCTTTGGGGCACTTTGGGTCAACTTGGGGCGACCCCCCAGCAGCACCCAAACGTCCCTTTGGAGGCGCCCGATCGATTTTAAACAGTCCTTTGCCACATCGTTGAGTGGTAAAGCTATCGCTCAGCCACTTTTCGACCACCCCAAACCGACCTTTGGAGCACTTTGGGTCAACTTGGGGCGACCCTCCAACTGTCACCAAATGTCCCTTTGGAGGTGCCCGATCGATTTTATACCGCCCTTTTGCACATCACTGAGTGGTAAGGCTTTCCCTCAGCCACTTTTCGACCACCACTGACCGACCTTTGGGACACTTTTGGTCAACTTGGAGCGACCCTCCAACTGCCACCAAATGTCCCTTTAGAGACGCCCGATCGATTTTAAACCGCCCTTTTGCACATCATTGAGTGGTAAGGCTATCACTCAGCTGCTTTTCGACCACCCCAGACCGACCTTTGGGGAACTTTGGGTCAACTTGGGGCGATCCCCCCAGCAGCACCCAAACGTCCCTGTGGAGGCGTCCGATCGATTTCAAACCATGCATTAGCACATCACTGAGTGGTAAAGCTATCGCTCAGCCACTTTTCGAAAACCCCAGACCGACCTTTGGGGCACTTTGGGTCAACTTGGGGCGACCTTCCAGCAGCACCCAAACGTCCCTTTGGAGGCGCCCGATTGATTTTAAACCGTCCTTTACCACATCATTGAGTGGTAAAGCTATCGCTCAGCCACTTTTCGACCACCCCAGACAGACCTTTGGAGCACTTTGGGTCAACTTGGGGCGACCCCCCAGAAGCACCCAAACGTCCCTTTGGAGGCGCCCGATCGATTTTAAACAGTCCTTTGCCACATCATTGAGTGGTAAAGCTATCGCTCAGCCACTTTTCGACCACCCCCAACCGACCTTTGGAGCACTTTGGGTCAACTTGGGGCGACCCTCCAACTGCCACCAAATGTCCCTTTGGAGGTGCCCGATCGATTTCAAACCGTGCAATAGCACATCATTTAGTAGTAAAGCCATAGCTTTAGCCATAGCCATGGCTCAGGCACTTTTCAACCACCCAAGACCGACCTTTGGGACACTTTTGGTCAAGTTAGAGCGACCCTCCAACTGCCACCAAATGTCCCTTTAGAGAGGCCCGATCGATTTTAAACCGCCCTTTTGCACATCATTGAGTGGTAAGGCTATCGCTCAGCCACTTTTCGACCACCCCAGACCGACCTTTGGAGCACTTTGGGTCAACTTGGGGCGACCCTCCAGCAGCACTCGAACGTCCCTTTGGAGGCGCCCGATCGATTTTAAACAGTGCTTTGCCACATCATTGAGTGGTAAAGTTATCGCTCAGCCACTTTTCGACGACCCCAAACCGACCTTTGGAGCACTTTGGATCAACTTGGGGCGACCCTCCAGCAGCACCCAAACGTCCCTTTGGAGGCGCCCGATTGATTTTAAACCCTCCTTTACCACATCATTGAGTGGTAAAGCTATCGCTCAGCCACTTTTCGACCACCCCAGACCGACCTTTGGAGCACTTTGGGTCAACTTGGGGCGACCCTCCAACTGCCTCCAAATGTCCCTTTGGAGCCGCCCGATCGACTTTAAACCGCCCTTTTGCACATCACTGAGTAGTAAGGCTATCACTCAGCCACTTTTCGACCACCCCAAACCGACCTTTGGAGCACTTTGGGTCAACTTGGGGCGACCCTCCAGCAGCACTCGAACGTCCCTTTGGAGGCGCCCGATCGATTTTAAACAGTGCTTTGCCACATCATTGAGTGGTAAAGTTATCGCTCAGCCACTTTTCGACGACCCCAAACCGACCTTTGGAGCACCTTGGATCAACTTGGGGCGACCCTCCAGCAGCACCCAAACGTCCCTTTGGAGGCGCCCGATTGATTTTAAACCGTCCTTTACCACATCATTGAGTGGTAAAGCTATCGCTCAGCCACTTTTCGACCACCCCAGACCGACCTATGGGACACTTTGGGTCAACTTGGGCGACCCTCCAACTGCCACCAAATGTCCCTTTGGAGGTGCCCGATCGATTTTAAACCGCCCTTTTGCACATCATTGAGTGGTAAGGCTATCACTCAGCTGCTTTTCGACCACCCCAGACCGACCTTTGGGGCACTTTGGGTCAACTTCGGGTGACCCCCCAACTGCCACTAAATGTACCTTTGATTTCATACCGTTCATTAGCACATTATTGAGTGGTAAAGCTATAGCTCAGCCACTTTTCGACCACCCCAGACCGAGTTTTGGAGCACTTTCGGTCAACTTGGGGCGACCCTCCAACTGCCACCGAATGTCCCTTTGGAGGTGCCCGATCGATTTTAAACCGCCCTTTTGCACATCATTGAGTGGTAAGGCTATCACTCACCTGCTTTTCGACCACCCCAGACCAACCTTTGGGGCACTTTGGGTCAACTTGGGGCGACCCTCCAGCAGCACCCAAACGTCCCTTTGGAGGTGCCCGATCGATTTTAAACAGTCCATTGCCACATCATTGAGTGGTAAAGCTATCGCTCAGCCACTTTTCGACCACCCCAAACCGACCTTTGGAGCACTTTGGGTAAACTTGGGGCGACCCACCAACTGCCACCAAATGTCCCTTTAAAGGTGCCCGATCGATTTTAAACCGCCCTTTTGAACATCATTGAGTAGTAAAGCTATGGCTCAGGCACTTTTCAACCACCCAAGACCGACCTTTGGGACACTTTCGGTCAACTTGGGGCGACCCTCCAACTGCCACCAAATGTCCCTTTGGAGGCGCCCGATCGATTTAAACCGCCCTTTTGCACATCACTGAGTGGTAAAGCTATCGCTCAGCCACTTTTCGACCACCCCAGACCGACCTTTGGAGCACTTTGGGTCAACTTGGGGCGACCCCCCAACTGCCACCAAATGTCCCTTTAGAGACCGCCGATCGATTTTAAACCGCCCTTTTGCACATCGCTGAGTGGTAAAGCTATCACTCAGAAGCTTTTCGACCACCCCAGACCGACCTTTGGAGCACTTTGGGTCAACTTGCAGCGACCCTCCAACTGCCACCAAATGCCCTTTTGGAGGCACCCGATCGATTTTAAACCGCCCTATTGCACATTATTGAGTGGTAAGGCTATCGCTCAGCCACTTTTCGACCACCCCAGACCGAATTTTGGAGCACTTTCGGTCAACTTGGGGCGATCTTCCAACTGCCACCAAATGTCCCTTTGGAGGCGCCCGATCGATCTTAAACCGCCCTTCTGCACATCACTGAGTGGTAAGGCTATCACTCAGCCACTTTTCGACCACCCCAGACCGACCTTTGGGGAACTTTGGGTCAACTTGGGGCGACCCCCCAGCAGCACCCAAACGTCCCTTTGGAGGCGTCCGATCGATTTCAAACCATGCATTAGCACATCACTGAGCGGTAAAGCTATCGCTCAGCCACTTTTCGACCACCCCAGACCGACCATTGGAGCACTTTGGGTCAACTTGGGGCGACCCTCCAACTGCCACTAAATGTACCTTTGGAGGCGCCCGATCGATTTCAAACCGTTCATTAGCACATTATTGAGTGGTAAAGCTATCGCTCAGCCACTTTTCGACCACCCCAGACCGACCTTTTGGGGCACTTTGGGTCAACTTGGGGCGACCCTCCAGCAGCACCCAAGCGTCCCTTTGGAGGCGCCCGATCGATTTTGAACCGCACTTTTGCACATCACTGAGTAGTAAGGCTATCACTCAGCCACTTTTCGACCACCCCAGACCGACCTTTGGGGCACTTTGGGTCAACTTGGGGCGACCCCCTAGCAGCAACCAAACGTCCCTTCGGAGGCGCCCGATCGATTTTAAACCGTGCTTTAGCACATCACTGGTTGGTAAAGCTATCGTTCAGCCACTTTTCGACCACCCCAGACCGAGTTTTGGAGCACTTTCGGTCAACTTGGGGCGACCCTCCAACTGCCACCGAATGTCCCTTTGGAGGTGCCCGATCGATTTTAAACCGCCCTTTTGCACATCATTGAGTGGTAAGGCTATCACTCACCTGCTTTTCGACCACCCCAGACCAACCTTTGGGGCACTTTGGGTCAACTTGGGGCGACCCTCCAGCAGCACCCAAACGTCCCTTTGGAGGTGCCCGATCGATTTTAAACAGTCCTTTGCCACATCATTGAGTGGTAAAGCTATCGCTCAGCCACTTTTCGACCACCCCAAACCGACCTTTGGAGCACTTTGGGTAAACTTGGGGCAACCCACCAACTGCCACCAAATGTCCCTTTGGAGGTGCCCGATCGATTTTAAACCGCCCTTTTGAACATCATTGAGTAGTAAAGCTATGGCTCAGGCACTTTTCAACCACCCAAGACCGACCTTTGGGACACTTTCGGTCAACTTGGGGCGACCCTCCAACTGCCACCAAATGTCCCTTTGGAGGCGCCCGATCGATTTAAACCGCCCTTTTGCACATCACTGAGTGGTAAAGCTATCGCTCAGCCACTTTTCGACCACCCCAGACCGACCTTTGGAGCACTTTGGGTCAACTTGGGGCGACCCTCCAACTGCCACCAAATGTCCCTTTAGAGACCGCCGATCGATTTTAAACCCCCCTTTTGCACATCGCTGAGTGGTAAAGCTATCACTCAGAAGCTTTTCGACCACCCCAGACCGACCTTTGGAGCACTTTGGGTCAAGTTGCAGCGACCCTCCAACAGCCACCAAATGCCCCTTTGGAGGCACCCGATCGATTTTAAACCGCCCTATTGCACATTATTGAGTGGTAAGGCTATCGCTCAGCCACTTTTCGACCACCCCAGACCGAATTTTGGAGCACTTTCGGTCAACTTGGGGCGATCTTCCAACTGCCACCAAATGTCCCTTTGGAGGCGCCCGATCGATCTTAAACCGCCCTTCTGCACATCACTGAGTGGTAAGGCTATCACTCAGCCACTTTTCGACCACCCCAGACCGACCTTTGGGGAACTTTGGGTCAACTTGGGGCGACCCCCCAGCAGCACCCAAACGTCCCTTTGGAGGCGTCCGATCGATTTCAAACCATGCATTAGCACATCACTGAGCGGTAAAGCTATCGCTCAGCCACTTTTCGACCACCCCAGACCGACCATTGGAGCACTTTGGGTCAACTTGGGGCGACCCTCCAACTGCCACTAAATGTACCTTTGGAGGCGCCCGATCGATTTCAAACCGTTCATTAGCACATTATTGAGTGGTAAAGCTATCGCTCAGCCACTTTTCGACCACCCCAGACCGACCTTTTGGGGCACTTTGGGTCAACTTGGGGCGACCCTCCAGCAGCACCCAAGCGTCCCTTTGGAGGCGCCCGATCGATTTTGAACCGCACTTTTGCACATCACTGAGTAGTAAGGCTATCACTCAGCCACTTTTCGACCACCCCAGACCGACCTTTGGGGCACTTTGGGTCAACTTGGGGCGACCCCCTAGCAGCAACCAAACGTCCCTTCGGGGGCGCCCGATCGATTTTAAACCGTGCTTTAGCACATCACTGGTTGGTAAAGCTATCGTTCAGCCACTTTTCGACCACCCCAGACCGAGTTTTGGAGCACTTTCGGTCAACTTGGGGCGACCCTCCAGCAGCACCCAAACGTCCCTTTGGGGGCGCCCGATTGATTTTAAACCGTCCTTTACCACATCATTGAGTGGTAAAGCTATCGCTCAGCCACTTTTCGACCACCCCAGACCGACCTTTGGGGCACTTTGGGTCAACTTGGGGCGACCCCCCAGCAGCACCCCAACGTCCCTTTGGAGGCGTCCGATCGATTTCAAACCATGCATTAGCACATCATTGAGTGGTAAAGCTATCGCTCAGCCACTTTCGACCACCCCAGACCGATCTTTGGAGCACTATGGGTCAACTTGGGGCGACCCTCCAGCAGCACTCGAACGTCCCTTTGGAGGCGCCCGATCGATTTTAAACCGCCCTTTTGCACATCGTTGAGTGGTATGGCTATCGCTCAGCCACTTTTCGACCACCCCAGACCGACCTTTGGGGCACTTTGGGTCAACTTTGAGCGACCCTCCAGCAGCACCCAAACGTCCCTTTGGAGGCGCCCGATCGATTTTAAACCGCCCTTTTACACATCGTTGAGTGATAAAGCTATCACTCAGAAGCTTTTCGACCACCCCAGACCGACCTTTGGAGCACTTTGGGTCAACTTGCGGCGACCCTCCAACTGCCCCCAAATGCCCCTTTGGAGGCGCCCGATCGATTTTAAACCGCCCTCTTGCACATCATTGAGTGGTAAAGCTATCGCTCAGCCACTTTTCGACCACCCCAGACCGAATTTTGGAGCACTTTGGGTCAACTTGCGGCGACCTTCCAACTGCCCCCAAATGTCCCTTTGGAGGCGCCCGATCGATTTTAAACCGCCCTTTTACACATCGTTGAGTGGTAAAGCTATCACTCAGAAGCTTTTCGACCACCCCAGACCGACCTTTGGAGCACTTTGGGTCAAATTGCGGCGACCCTCCAACAGACCGACCTTTGGGACACTTTGGGTCAACTTGGGGCGACCCTCCAACTGCCACCAAATGTCCCTTTGGAGGCGTCCGATCGATTTCAAACCATGCATTAGCACATCACTGAGTGGTAAAGCTATCGCTCAGCCACTTTTCGACCACCCCAGACCGACCTTAGGGGCACTTTGGGTCAACTTGGGGCGACCCTCCAGCAGCACTCGAACGTCCCTTTGGAGGCGCCCGATCGATTTTAAACAGTCCTTTGCCACATCATTGAGTGGTAAAGCTATCGCTCAGCCACTTTTCGAAAACCCCAGACCGACCTTTGGAGCACTTTGGGTCAACTTGGGGCGACCCTCCAACTGCAACCAAACGTCCCTTTGGAGGCGCCCGATCGATTTTAAACCGCCCTTTTACACATCGTTGAGTGGTAAAGCTATCGCTCAGCCCCTTTTCGACCACCCCAAACCGACCTTTGGAGCACTTTGGGTCAACTTGGGGCGACCGTCCAACTGCCACCAAATGTCCCTTTGGAGGCGTCCGATCGATTTCAAACCATGCATTAGCACATCACTGAGTGGTAAAGCTATCACACAGAAGCTTTTCGACTACCCCAGACCGACCTTTGGGGCACTTTGGATCAACTTGGGGCGACCCTCCAGCAGCACCCAAACGTCCCTTTGGAGGCGCCCGATCGATTTTAAACAGTCCTTTGCCACATCACTGAGTGGTAAAGCTATCGCTCAGCCACTTTTCGAAAACCCCAGACCGACCTTTGGGGCACTTTGGGTCAAGTTGGGGCGACCCTCCAGCAGCACCCAAACGTCCCTTTGGAGGCGCCCGACTGATTTTAAACCGTTCTTTACATCATTGAGTGGTAAAGCTATCGCTCAGCCACTTTTCGACCACCCCAGACCGAATTTTGGAGCACTTTGGGTCAACTTGGGGCGACCCTCCAACTGCCACCAAATGCCCCTTTGGAGGCGCACGATCGATTTTAAACCGCCCTTCTGCACATCACTGAGTGGTAAGGCTATCACTCAGCCACTTTTCGACCACGCCAAACCGACCTTTGGAGCACTTTGGGTCAACTTGGGGCGACCCTCCAACTGCCACCAAATGTCCCTTTGGAGGCGTCCGATCGATTTCAAACCATGCATTAGCACATCACTGAGTGGTAAAGCTATCGCTCAGCCACTTTTCGACCACCCCAGACCGACCTTTGGGGCACTTTGGGTCAACTTGGGGCGACCCTCCAGCAGCACTCGAACGTCCCTTTGGAGGCGCTCGATCGATTTTAAACAGTCCTTTGCCACATCATTGAGTGGTAAAGCTGTCGCTCAGCCACTTTTCAACCACCCTAAACCGACCTTTGGAGCACTTTGGGTCAACTTGGGGCGACCCCCCAGCATCACCCAAACGTCCCTTTGGAGGCGTCCGATCGATTTCAAACCATGCATTAGCACATCACTGAGTGGCAAAGCTATCGCTCAGCCACTCTTCGACCACCCCAGACCGACCTTTGGGGCACTTTGGGTCAACTTGGGGCGACCCTCCAGCAGCACCCAAACGTCCCTTTGGAGGCGCCCGATCGATTTTAAACCGCCCTTTTACACATCGTTGAGTGGTAAAGCTATCACTCAGAAGCTTCTCGACCACCCCAGACCGACCTTTGGAGCACTTTGGGTCAACTTGCGGCGACCCTCCAACTGCCCCCAAATGCCCCTTTGGAGGCGCCCGATCGATTTTAAACTGCCCTTTTGCACATCGTTGAGTGGTAAGGCTATCGCTCAGCCACTTTTCGACCACCCCAGACCGACCTTTGGGGCACTTTGGGTCAACTTGGGGCGACCCCCCAGCAGCACCCAAACGTCCCTTTGGAGGCGTCCGATCGATTTTAAACTGCCCTTTTGCACATCGTTGAGTGGTAAGGCTATCGCTCAGCCACTTTTCGACCACCCCAGACCGACCTTTGGGGCACTTTGGGTCAACTTGGGGCGACCCCCCAGCAGCACCCAAACGTCCCTTTGGAGGCGTCCGATCGATTTCAAACCATGCATTAGCACATCACTGAGTGGTAAAGCTATCGCTCAGCCACTTTTCGACCACCCCAGACCGACCTTTGGGGCACTTTGGGTCAACTTGGGGCGACCCTCCAGCAGCACCCAAACGTCCCTTTGGAGGCGCCCGATCGATTTTAAACCGCCCTTTTACACATCGTTGAGTGGTAAAGCTATCCCTCAGAAGCTTTTCGACCACCCCAGACCGACCTTTGGGGCACTTTGGGTCAACTTGGGGCGACCCTCCAGCAGCACCCAAACGTCCCTTTGGAGGCGCCCGATCGATTTTAAACCGCCCTTTTACACATCGTTGAGTGGTAAAGCTATCACTCAGAAGCTTTTCGACCACCCCAGACCGACCTTTGGAGCACTTTGGGTCAACTTGCGGCGACCCTCCAACTGCCCCCAAATGCCCCTTTGGAGGCGCCTGATCGATTTTAAACCGCCCTTTTGCACATCGTTGAGTAGTAAGGCTATCGCTCAGCCACTTTTCGACCACCCCAGACCGACCTTTGGGACACTTTTGGTCAACTTGGGGCGACCCTCCAACTGCCACCAAATGTCCCTTTGGAGGCGCCCGATCGATTTTAAACCGCCCTTTTACACATCGTTGAGTGGTAAAGCTATCACTCAGAAGCTTTTCGACCACCCCAGACCGACCTTTGGGGCACTTTGGGTCAACTTGGGGCGACCATCCAGCAGCACCCAAACGTCCCTTTGGAGGCGCCCGATCGATTTTAAACCGCCCTTTTACACATCGTTGAGTGGTAAAGCTATCGCTCAGCCCCTTTTCGACCACCCCAAACCGACCTTTGGAGCACTTTGGGTCAACTTGGGGCGACCGTCCAACTGCCACCAAATGTCCCTTTGGAGGCGTCCGATCGATTTCAAACCATGCATTAGCACATCACTGAGTGGTAAAGCTATCGCTCAGCCACTTTTCGACCACCCCAGACCGACCTTTGGGGCACTTTGGGTCAACTTGGGGCGACCCTCCAGCAGCACCCAAACGTCCCTTTGGAGGCGCCCGATCGATTTTAAACCGCCCTTCTGCACATCACTGAGTGGTAAGGCTATCACTCAGCCACTTTTCGACCACGCCAAACCGACCTTTGGAGCACTTTGGGTCAACTTGGGGCGACCCTCCAACTGCCACCAAATGTCCCTTTGGAGGCGTCCGATCGATTTCAAACCATGCATTAGCACATCACTGAGTGGTAAAGCTATCGCTCAGCCACTTTTCGACCACCCCAGACCGACCTTTGGGGCACTTTGGGTCAACTTGGGGCGACCCTCCAGCAGCACTCGAACGTCCCTTTGGAGGCGCTCGATCGATTTTAAACAGTCCTTTGCCACATCATTGAGTGGTAAAGCTGTCGCTCAGCCACTTTTCAACCACCCTAAACCGACCTTTGGAGCACTTTGGGTCAACTTGGGGCGACCCCCCAGCATCACCCAAACGTCCCTTTGGAGGCGTCCGATCGATTTCAAACCATGCATTAGCACATCACTGAGTGGCAAAGCTATCGCTCAGCCACTCTTCGACCACCCCAGACCGACCTTTGGGGCACTTTGGGTCAACTTGGGGCGACCCTCCAGCAGCACCCAAACGTCCCTTTGGAGGCGCCCGATCGATTTTAAACCGCCCTTTTACACATCGTTGAGTGGTAAAGCTATCACTCAGAAGCTTCTCGACCACCCCAGACCGACCTTTGGAGCACTTTGGGTCAACTTGCGGCGACCCTCCAACTGCCCCCAAATGCCCCTTTGGAGGCGCCCGATCGATTTTAAACTGCCCTTTTGCACATCGTTGAGTGGTAAGGCTATCGCTCAGCCACTTTTCGACCACCCCAGACCGACCTTTGGGGCACTTTGGGTCAACTTGGGGCGACCCCCCAGCAGCACCCAAACGTCCCTTTGGAGGCGTCCGATCGATTTCAAACCATGCATTAGCACATCACTGAGTGGTAAAGCTATCGCTCAGCCACTTTTCGACCACCCCAGACCGACCTTTGGGGCACTTTGGGTCAACTTGGGGCGACCCTCCAGCAGCACCCAAACGTCCCTTTGGAGGCGCCCGATCGATTTTAAACCGCCCTTTTACACATCGTTGAGTGGTAAAGCTATCACTCAGAAGCTTTTCGACCACCCCAGACCGACCTTTGGAGCACTTTGGGTCAACTTGCGGCGACCCTCCAACTGCCCCCAAATGCCCCTTTGGAGGCGCCTGATCGATTTTAAACCGCCCTTTTGCACATCGTTGAGTAGTAAGGCTATCGCTCAGCCACTTTTCGACCACCCCAGACCGACCTTTGGGACACTTTTGGTCAACTTGGGGCGACCCTCCAACTGCCACCAAATGTCCCTTTGGAGGCGCCCGATCGATTTTAAACCGCCCTTTTACACATCGTTGAGTGGTAAAGCTATCACTCAGAAGCTTTTCGACCACCCCAGACCGACCTTTGGGGCACTTTGGATCAACTTGGGGCGACCCTCCAGCAGCACCCAAACGTCCCTTTGGAGGCGCCCGATCGATTTTAAACAGTCCTTTGCCACATCACTGAGTGGTAAAGCTATCGCTCAGCCACTTTTCGAAAACCCCAGACCGACCTTTGGGGCACTTTGGGTCAAGTTGGGGCGACCCTCCAGCAGCACCCAAACGTCCCTTTGGAGGCGCCCGACTGATTTTAAACCGTTCTTTACATCATTGAGTGGTAAAGCTATCGCTCAGCCACTTTTCGACCACCCCAGACCGAATTTTGGAGCACTTTGGGTCAACTTGGGGCGACCCTCCAACTGCCACCAAATGCCCCTTTGGAGGCGCACGATCGATTTTAAACCGCCCTTCTGCACATCACTGAGTGGTAAGGCTATCACTCAGCCACTTTTCGACCACGCCAAACCGACCTTTGGAGCACTTTGGGTCAACTTGGGGCGACCCTCCAACTGCCACCAAATGTCCCTTTGGAGGCGTCCGATCGATTTCAAACCATGCATTAGCACATCACTGAGTGGTAAAGCTATCGCTCAGCCACTTTTCGACCACCCCAGACCGACCTTTGGGGCACTTTGGGTCAACTTGGGGCGACCCTCCAGCAGCACTCGAACGTCCCTTTGGAGGCGCTCGATCGATTTTAAACAGTCCTTTGCCACATCATTGAGTGGTAAAGCTGTCGCTCAGCCACTTTTCAACCACCCTAAACCGACCTTTGGAGCACTTTGGGTCAACTTGGGGCGACCCCCCAGCATCACCCAAACGTCCCTTTGGAGGCGTCCGATCGATTTCAAACCATGCATTAGCACATCACTGAGTGGCAAAGCTATCGCTCAGCCACTCTTCGACCACCCCAGACCGACCTTTGGGGCACTTTGGGTCAACTTGGGGCGACCCTCCAGCAGCACCCAAACGTCCCTTTGGAGGCGCCCGATCGATTTTAAACCGCCCTTTTACACATCGTTGAGTGGTAAAGCTATCACTCAGAAGCTTCTCGACCACCCCAGACCGACCTTTGGAGCACTTTGGGTCAACTTGCGGCGACCCTCCAACTGCCCCCAAATGCCCCTTTGGAGGCGCCCGATCGATTTTAAACTGCCCTTTTGCACATCGTTGAGTGGTAAGGCTATCGCTCAGCCACTTTTCGACCACCCCAGACCGACCTTTGGGGCACTTTGGGTCAACTTGGGGCGACCCCCCAGCAGCACCCAAACGTCCCTTTGGAGGCGTCCGATCGATTTTAAACTGCCCTTTTGCACATCGTTGAGTGGTAAGGCTATCGCTCAGCCACTTTTCGACCACCCCAGACCGACCTTTGGGGCACTTTGGGTCAACTTGGGGCGACCCCCCAGCAGCACCCAAACGTCCCTTTGGAGGCGTCCGATCGATTTCAAACCATGCATTAGCACATCACTGAGTGGTAAAGCTATCGCTCAGCCACTTTTCGACCACCCCAGACCGACCTTTGGGGCACTTTGGGTCAACTTGGGGCGACCCTCCAGCAGCACCCAAACGTCCCTTTGGAGGCGCCCGATCGATTTTAAACCGCCCTTTTACACATCGTTGAGTGGTAAAGCTATCCCTCAGAAGCTTTTCGACCACCCCAGACCGACCTTTGGGGCACTTTGGGTCAACTTGGGGCGACCCTCCAGCAGCACCCAAACGTCCCTTTGGAGGCGCCCGATCGATTTTAAACCGCCCTTTTACACATCGTTGAGTGGTAAAGCTATCACTCAGAAGCTTTTCGACCACCCCAGACCGACCTTTGGAGCACTTTGGGTCAACTTGCGGCGACCCTCCAACTGCCCCCAAATGCCCCTTTGGAGGCGCCTGATCGATTTTAAACCGCCCTTTTGCACATCGTTGAGTAGTAAGGCTATCGCTCAGCCACTTTTCGACCACCCCAGACCGACCTTTGGGACACTTTTGGTCAACTTGGGGCGACCCTCCAACTGCCACCAAATGTCCCTTTGGAGGCGCCCGATCGATTTTAAACCGCCCTTTTACACATCGTTGAGTGGTAAAGCTATCACTCAGAAGCTTTTCGACCACCCCAGACCGACCTTTGGGGCACTTTGGGTCAACTTGGGGCGACCATCCAGCAGCACCCAAACGTCCCTTTGGAGGCGCCCGATCGATTTTAAACCGCCCTTTTACACATCGTTGAGTGGTAAAGCTATCGCTCAGCCCCTTTTCGACCACCCCAAACCGACCTTTGGAGCACTTTGGGTCAACTTGGGGCGACCGTCCAACTGCCACCAAATGTCCCTTTGGAGGCGTCCGATCGATTTCAAACCATGCATTAGCACATCACTGAGTGGTAAAGCTATCGCTCAGCCACTTTTCGACCACCCCAGACCGACCTTTGGGGCACTTTGGGTCAACTTGGGGCGACCCTCCAGCAGCACCCAAACGTCCCTTTGGAGGCGCCCGATCGATTTTAAACCGCCCTTCTGCACATCACTGAGTGGTAAGGCTATCACTCAGCCACTTTTCGACCACGCCAAACCGACCTTTGGAGCACTTTGGGTCAACTTGGGGCGACCCTCCAACTGCCACCAAATGTCCCTTTGGAGGCGTCCGATCGATTTCAAACCATGCATTAGCACATCACTGAGTGGTAAAGCTATCGCTCAGCCACTTTTCGACCACCCCAGACCGACCTTTGGGGCACTTTGGGTCAACTTGGGGCGACCCTCCAGCAGCACTCGAACGTCCCTTTGGAGGCGCTCGATCGATTTTAAACAGTCCTTTGCCACATCATTGAGTGGTAAAGCTGTCGCTCAGCCACTTTTCAACCACCCTAAACCGACCTTTGGAGCACTTTGGGTCAACTTGGGGCGACCCCCCAGCATCACCCAAACGTCCCTTTGGAGGCGTCCGATCGATTTCAAACCATGCATTAGCACATCACTGAGTGGCAAAGCTATCGCTCAGCCACTCTTCGACCACCCCAGACCGACCTTTGGGGCACTTTGGGTCAACTTGGGGCGACCCTCCAGCAGCACCCAAACGTCCCTTTGGAGGCGCCCGATCGATTTTAAACCGCCCTTTTACACATCGTTGAGTGGTAAAGCTATCACTCAGAAGCTTCTCGACCACCCCAGACCGACCTTTGGAGCACTTTGGGTCAACTTGCGGCGACCCTCCAACTGCCCCCAAATGCCCCTTTGGAGGCGCCCGATCGATTTTAAACTGCCCTTTTGCACATCGTTGAGTGGTAAGGCTATCGCTCAGCCACTTTTCGACCACCCCAGACCGACCTTTGGGGCACTTTGGGTCAACTTGGGGCGACCCCCCAGCAGCACCCAAACGTCCCTTTGGAGGCGTCCGATCGATTTCAAACCATGCATTAGCACATCACTGAGTGGTAAAGCTATCGCTCAGCCACTTTTCGACCACCCCAGACCGACCTTTGGGGCACTTTGGGTCAACTTGGGGCGACCCTCCAGCAGCACCCAAACGTCCCTTTGGAGGCGCCCGATCGATTTTAAACCGCCCTTTTACACATCGTTGAGTGGTAAAGCTATCACTCAGAAGCTTTTCGACCACCCCAGACCGACCTTTGGAGCACTTTGGGTCAACTTGCGGCGACCCTCCAACTGCCCCCAAATGCCCCTTTGGAGGCGCCTGATCGATTTTAAACCGCCCTTTTGCACATCGTTGAGTAGTAAGGCTATCGCTCAGCCACTTTTCGACCACCCCAGACCGACCTTTGGGACACTTTTGGTCAACTTGGGGCGACCCTCCAACTGCCACCAAATGTCCCTTTGGAGGCGCCCGATCGATTTTAAACCGCCCTTTTACACATCGTTGAGTGGTAAAGCTATCACTCAGAAGCTTTTCGACCACCCCAGACCGACCTTTGGGGCACTTTGGGTCAACTTGGGGCGACCATCCAGCAGCACCCAAACGTCCCTTTGGAGGCGCCCGATCGATTTTAAACCGCCCTTTTACACATCGTTGAGTGGTAAAGCTATCGCTCAGCCCCTTTTCGACCACCCCAAACCGACCTTTGGAGCACTTTGGGTCAACTTGGGGCGACCGTCCAACTGCCACCAAATGTCCCTTTGGAGGCGTCCGATCGATTTCAAACCATGCATTAGCACATCACTGAGTGGTAAAGCTATCGCTCAGCCACTTTTCGACCACCCCAGACCGACCTTTGGGGCACTTTGGGTCAACTTGGGGCGACCCTCCAGCAGCACCCAAACGTCCCTTTGGAGGCGCCCGATCGATTTTAAACCGCCCTTCTGCACATCACTGAGTGGTAAGGCTATCACTCAGCCACTTTTCGACCACGCCAAACCGACCTTTGGAGCACTTTGGGTCAACTTGGGGCGACCCTCCAACTGCCACCAAATGTCCCTTTGGAGGCGTCCGATCGATTTCAAACCATGCATTAGCACATCACTGAGTGGTAAAGCTATCGCTCAGCCACTTTTCGACCACCCCAGACCGACCTTTGGGGCACTTTGGGTCAACTTGGGGCGACCCTCCAGCAGCACTCGAACGTCCCTTTGGAGGCGCTCGATCGATTTTAAACAGTCCTTTGCCACATCATTGAGTGGTAAAGCTGTCGCTCAGCCACTTTTCAACCACCCTAAACCGACCTTTGGAGCACTTTGGGTCAACTTGGGGCGACCCCCCAGCATCACCCAAACGTCCCTTTGGAGGCGTCCGATCGATTTCAAACCATGCATTAGCACATCACTGAGTGGCAAAGCTATCGCTCAGCCACTCTTCGACCACCCCAGACCGACCTTTGGGGCACTTTGGGTCAACTTGGGGCGACCCTCCAGCAGCACCCAAACGTCCCTTTGGAGGCGCCCGATCGATTTTAAACCGCCCTTTTACACATCGTTGAGTGGTAAAGCTATCACTCAGAAGCTTCTCGACCACCCCAGACCGACCTTTGGAGCACTTTGGGTCAACTTGCGGCGACCCTCCAACTGCCCCCAAATGCCCCTTTGGAGGCGCCCGATCGATTTTAAACTGCCCTTTTGCACATCGTTGAGTGGTAAGGCTATCGCTCAGCCACTTTTCGACCACCCCAGACCGACCTTTGGGGCACTTTGGGTCAACTTGGGGCGACCCCCCAGCAGCACCCAAACGTCCCTTTGGAGGCGTCCGATCGATTTCAAACCATGCATTAGCACATCACTGAGTGGTAAAGCTATCGCTCAGCCACTTTTCGACCACCCCAGACCGACCTTTGGGGCACTTTGGGTCAACTTGGGGCGACCCTCCAGCAGCACCCAATCGTCCCTTTGGAGGCGCCCGATCGATTTTAAACCGCCCTTTTGCACATCGTTGAGTGGTAAGGCTATCGCTCAGCCACTTTTCGACCACCCCAGACCGACCTTTGGGGCACTTTGGGTCAACTTGGGGCGACCCTCCAGCAGCACCCAAACGTCCCTTTGGAGGCGCCCGATCGATTCTAAACCGCCCTTTTACACATCGTTGAGTGGTAAAGCTATCACACAGAAGCTTTTCGACTACCCCAGACCGACCTTTGGGGCACTTTGGATCAACTTGGGGCGACCCTCCAGCAGCACCCAAACGTCCCTTTGGAGGCGCCCGATCGATTTTAAACAGTCCTTTGCCACATCACTGAGTGGTAAAGCTATCGCTCAGCCACTTTTCGAAAACCCCAGACCGACCTTTGGGGCACTTTGGGTCAAGTTGGGGCGACCCTCCAGCAGCACCCAAACGTCCCTTTGGAGGCGCCCGACTGATTTTAAACCGTCCTTTACATCATTGAGTGGTAAAGCTATCGCTCAGCCACTTTTCGACCACCCCAGACCGAATTTTGGAGCACTTTGGGTCAACTTGGGGCGACCCTCCAACTGCCACCAAATGCCCCTTTGGAGGCGCACGATCGATTTTAAACCGCCCTTCTGCACATCACTGAGTGGTAAGGCTATCACTCAGCCACTTTTCGACCACCCCAGACCGACCTTTGGAGCACTTGGGTCAACTTGGGGCGACCCTCCAACTACCACCAAACGTCCCTTTGGAGGCACCCGATCGATTTTAAACCACCCTTTTGCACATCACTGAGTAGTAAGGCTATCACTCAGCCACTTTTCGACAACCCCAGACCGACCTTTGGGGCACTTTGGGTCAACTTGGGGCGACCCCCCAGCAGCACCCAAACGTCCCTTTGGAGGCGCCCGATCGATTTTAAACAGTCCTTTGCCACATCGTTGAGTGGTAAAGCTATCGCTCAGCCACTTTTCGACCACCCCAAACCGACCTTTGGAGCACTTTGGGTCAACTTGGGGCGACCCTCCAACTGTCACCAAATGTCCCTTTGGAGGTGCCCGATCGATTTTATACCGCCCTTTTGCACATCACTGAGTGGTAAGGCTTTCCCTCAGCCACTTTTCGACCACCACTGACCGACCTTTGGGACACTTTTGGTCAACTTGGAGCGACCCTCCAACTGCCACCAAATGTCCCTTTAGAGACGCCCGATCGATTTTAAACCGCCCTTTTGCACATCATTGAGTGGTAAGGCTATCACTCAGCTGCTTTTCGACCACCCCAGACCGACCTTTGGGGAACTTTGGGTCAACTTGGGGCGATCCCCCCAGCAGCACCCAAACGTCCCTGTGGAGGCGTCCGATCGATTTCAAACCATGCATTAGCACATCACTGAGTGGTAAAGCTATCGCTCAGCCACTTTTCGAAAACCCCAGACCGACCTTTGGGGCACTTTGGGTCAACTTGGGGCGACCTTCCAGCAGCACCCAAACGTCCCTTTGGAGGCGCCCGATTGATTTTAAACCGTCCTTTACCACATCATTGAGTGGTAAAGCTATCGCTCAGCCACTTTTCGACCACCCCAGACAGACCTTTGGAGCACTTTGGGTCAACTTGGGGCGACCCCCCAGAAGCACCCAAACGTCCCTTTGGAGGCGCCCGATCGATTTTAAACAGTCCTTTGCCACATCATTGAGTGGTAAAGCTATCGCTCAGCCACTTTTCGACCACCCCCAACCGACCTTTGGAGCACTTTGGGTCAACTTGGGGCGACCCTCCAACTGCCACCAAATGTCCCTTTGGAGGTGCCCGATCGATTTCAAACCGTGCAATAGCACATCATTTAGTAGTAAAGCCATAGCTTTAGCCATAGCCATGGCTCAGGCACTTTTCAACCACCCAAGACCGACCTTTGGGACACTTTTGGTCAAGTTAGAGCGACCCTCCAACTGCCACCAAATGTCCCTTTAGAGAGGCCCGATCGATTTTAAACCGCCCTTTTGCACATCATTGAGTGGTAAGGCTATCGCTCAGCCACTTTTCGACCACCCCAGACCGACCTTTGGAGCACTTTGGGTCAACTTGGGGCGACCCTCCAGCAGCACTCGAACGTCCCTTTGGAGGCGCCCGATCGATTTTAAACAGTGCTTTGCCACATCATTGAGTGGTAAAGTTATCGCTCAGCCACTTTTCGACGACCCCAAACCGACCTTTGGAGCACTTTGGATCAACTTGGGGCGACCCTCCAGCAGCACCCAAACGTCCCTTTGGAGGCGCCCGATTGATTTTAAACCCTCCTTTACCACATCATTGAGTGGTAAAGCTATCGCTCAGCCACTTTTCGACCACCCCAGACCGACCTTTGGAGCACTTTGGGTCAACTTGGGGCGACCCTCCAACTGCCTCCAAATGTCCCTTTGGAGCCGCCCGATCGACTTTAAACCGCCCTTTTGCACATCACTGAGTAGTAAGGCTATCACTCAGCCACTTTTCGACCACCCCAAACCGACCTTTGGAGCACTTTGGGTCAACTTGGGGCGACCCTCCAGCAGCACTCGAACGTCCCTTTGGAGGCGCCCGATCGATTTTAAACAGTGCTTTGCCACATCATTGAGTGGTAAAGTTATCGCTCAGACACTTTTCGACGACCCCAAACCGACCTTTGGAGCACCTTGGATCAACTTGGGGCGACCCTCCAGCAGCACCCAAACGTCCCTTTGGAGGCGCCCGATTGATTTTAAACCGTCCTTTACCACATCATTGAGTGGTAAAGCTATCGCTCAGCCACTTTTCGACCACCCCAGACCGACCTATGGGACACTTTGGGTCAACTTGGGCGACCCTCCAACTGCCACCAAATGTCCCTTTGGAGGTGCCCGATCGATTTTAAACCGCCCTTTTGCACATCATTGAGTGGTAAGGCTATCACTCAGCTGCTTTTCGACCACCCCAGACCGACCTTTGGGGCACTTTGGGTCAACTTCGGGTGACCCCCCAACTGCCACTAAATGTACCTTTGATTTCATACCGTTCATTAGCACATTATTGAGTGGTAAAGCTATAGCTCAGCCACTTTTCGACCACCCCAGACCGAGTTTTGGAGCACATTCGGTCAACTTGGGGCGACCCTCCAACTGCCACCGAATGTCCCTTTGGAGGTGCCCGATCGATTTTAAACCGCCCTTTTGCACATCATTGAGTGGTAAGGCTATCACTCACCTGCTTTTCGACCACCCCAGACCAACCTTTGGGGCACTTTGGGTCAACTTGGGGCGACCCTCCAGCAGCACCCAAACGTCCCTTTGGAGGTGCCCGATCGATTTTAAACAGTCCATTGCCACATCATTGAGTGGTAAAGCTATCGCTCAGCCACTTTTCGACCACCCCAAACCGACCTTTGGAGCACTTTGGGTAAACTTGGGGCGACCCACCAACTGCCACCAAATGTCCCTTTAGAGGTGCCCGATCGATTTTAAACCGCCCTTTTGAACATCATTGAGTAGTAAAGCTATGGCTCAGGCACTTTTCAACCACCCAAGACCGACCTTTGGGACACTTTCGGTCAACTTGGGGCGACCCTCCAACTGCCACCAAATGTCCCTTTGGAGGCGCCCGATCGATTTAAACCGCCCTTTTGCACATCACTGAGTGGTAAAGCTATCGCTCAGCCACTTTTCGACCACCCCAGACCGACCTTTGGAGCACTTTGGGTCAACTTGGGGCGACCCCCCAACTGCCACCAAATGTCCCTTTAGAGACCGCCGATCGATTTTAAACCGCCCTTTTGCACATCGCTGAGTGGTAAAGCTATCACTCAGAAGCTTTTCGACCACCCCAGACCGACCTTTGGAGCACTTTGGGTCAACTTGCAGCGACCCTCCAACTGCCACCAAATGCCCTTTTGGAGGCACCCGATCGATTTTAAACCGCCCTATTGCACATTATTGAGTGGTAAGGCTATCGCTCAGCCACTTTTCGACCACCCCAGACCGAATTTTGGAGCACTTTCGGTCAACTTGGGGCGATCTTCCAACTGCCACCAAATGTCCCTTTGGAGGCGCCCGATCGATCTTAAACCGCCCTTCTGCACATCACTGAGTGGTAAGGCTATCACTCAGCCACTTTTCGACCACCCCAGACCGACCTTTGGGGAACTTTGGGTCAACTTGGGGCGACCCCCCAGCAGCACCCAAACGTCCCTTTGGAGGCGTCCGATCGATTTCAAACCATGCATTAGCACATCACTGAGCGGTAAAGCTATCGCTCAGCCACTTTTCGACCACCCCAGACCGACCATTGGAGCACTTTGGGTCAACTTGGGGCGACCCTCCAACTGCCACTAAATGTACCTTTTGAGGCGCCCGATCGATTTCAAACCGTTCATTAGCACATTATTGAGTGGTAAAGCTATCGCTCAGCCACTTTTCGACCACCCCAGACCGACCTTTTGGGGCACTTTGGGTCAACTTGGGGCGACCCTCCAGCAGCACCCAAGCGTCCCTTTGGAGGCGCCCGATCGATTTTGAACCGCACTTTTGCACATCACTGAGTAGTAAGGCTATCACTCAGCCACTTTTCGACCACCCCAGACCGACCTTTGGGGCACTTTGGGTCAACTTGGGGCGACCCCCTAGCAGCAACCAAACGTCCCTTCGGAGGCGCCCGATCGATTTTAAACCGTGCTTTAGCACATCACTGGTTGGTAAAGCTATCGTTCAGCCACTTTTCGACCACCCCAGACCGAGTTTTGGAGCACTTTCGGTCAACTTGGGGCGACCCTCCAACTGCCACCGAATGTCCCTTTGGAGGTGCCCGATCGATTTTAAACCGCCCTTTTGCACATCATTGAGTGGTAAGGCTATCACTCACCTGCTTTTCGACCACCCCAGACCAACCTTTGGGGCACTTTGGGTCAACTTGGGGCGACCCTCCAGCAGCACCCAAACGTCCCTTTGGAGGTGCCCGATCGATTTTAAACAGTCCTTTGCCACATCATTGAGTGGTAAAGCTATCGCTCAGCCACTTTTCGACCACCCCAAACCGACCTTTGGAGCACTTTGGGTAAACTTGGGGCAACCCACCAACTGCCACCAAATGTCCCTTTGGAGGTGCCCGATCGATTTTAAACCGCCCTTTTGAACATCATTGAGTAGTAAAGCTATGGCTCAGGCACTTTTCAACCACCCAAGACCGACCTTTGGGACACTTTCGGTCAACTTGGGGCGACCCTCCAACTGCCACCAAATGTCCCTTTGGAGGCGCCCGATCGATTTAAACCGCCCTTTTGCACATCACTGAGTGGTAAAGCTATCGCTCAGCCACTTTTCGACCACCCCAGACCGACCTTTGGAGCACTTTGGGTCAACTTGGGGCGACCCTCCAACTGCCACCAAATGTCCCTTTAGAGACCGCCGATCGATTTTAAACCCCCCTTTTGCACATCGCTGAGTGGTAAAGCTATCACTCAGAAGCTTTTCGACCACCCCAGACCGACCTTTGGAGCACTTTGGGTCAAGTTGCAGCGACCCTCCAACAGCCACCAAATGCCCCTTTGGAGGCACCCGATCGATTTTAAACCGCCCTATTGCACATTATTGAGTGGTAAGGCTATCGCTCAGCCACTTTTCGACCACCCCAGACCGAATTTTGGAGCACTTTCGGTCAACTTGGGGCGATCTTCCAACTGCCACCAAATGTCCCTTTGGAGGCGCCCGATCGATCTTAAACCGCCCTTCTGCACATCACTGAGTGGTAAGGCTATCACTCAGCCACTTTTCGACCACCCCAGACCGACCTTTGGGGAACTTTGGGTCAACTTGGGGCGACCCCCCAGCAGCACCCAAACGTCCCTTTGGAGGCGTCCGATCGATTTCAAACCATGCATTAGCACATCACTGAGCGGTAAAGCTATCGCTCAGCCACTTTTCGACCACCCCAGACCGACCATTGGAGCACTTTGGGTCAACTTGGGGCGACCCTCCAACTGCCACTAAATGTACCTTTGGAGGCGCCCGATCGATTTCAAACCGTTCATTAGCACATTATTGAGTGGTAAAGCTATCGCTCAGCCACTTTTCGACCACCCCAGACCGACCTTTTGGGGCACTTTGGGTCAACTTGGGGCGACCCTCCAGCAGCACCCAAGCGTCCCTTTGGAGGCGCCCGATCGATTTTGAACCGCACTTTTGCACATCACTGAGTAGTAAGGCTATCACTCAGCCACTTTTCGACCACCCCAGACCGACCTTTGGAGCACTTGGGTCAACTTGGGGCGACCCTCCAACTACCACCAAACGTCCCTTTGGAGGCACCCGATCGATTTTAAACCACCCTTTTGCACATCACTGAGTAGTAAGGCTATCACTCAGCCACTTTTCGACAACCCCAGACCGACCTTTGGGGCACTTTGGGTCAACTTGGGGCGACCCCCCAGCAGCACCCAAACGTCCCTTTGGAGGCGCCCGATCGATTTTAAACAGTCCTTTGCCACATCGTTGAGTGGTAAAGCTATCGCTCAGCCACTTTTCGACCACCCCAAACCGACCTTTGGAGCACTTTGGGTCAACTTGGGGCGACCCTCCAACTGTCACCAAATGTCCCTTTGGAGGTGCCCGATCGATTTTATACCGCCCTTTTGCACATCACTGAGTGGTAAGGCTTTCCCTCAGCCACTTTTCGACCACCACTGACCGACCTTTGGGACACTTTTGGTCAACTTGGAGCGACCCTCCAACTGCCACCAAATGTCCCTTTAGAGACGCCCGATCGATTTTAAACCGCCCTTTTGCACATCATTGAGTGGTAAGGCTATCACTCAGCTGCTTTTCGACCACCCCAGACCGACCTTTGGGGAACTTTGGGTCAACTTGGGGCGATCCCCCCAGCAGCACCCAAACGTCCCTGTGGAGGCGTCCGATCGATTTCAAACCATGCATTAGCACATCACTGAGTGGTAAAGCTATCGCTCAGCCACTTTTCGAAAACCCCAGACCGACCTTTGGGGCACTTTGGGTCAACTTGGGGCGACCTTCCAGCAGCACCCAAACGTCCCTTTGGAGGCGCCCGATTGATTTTAAACCGTCCTTTACCACATCATTGAGTGGTAAAGCTATCGCTCAGCCACTTTTCGACCACCCCAGACAGACCTTTGGAGCACTTTGGGTCAACTTGGGGCGACCCCCCAGAAGCACCCAAACGTCCCTTTGGAGGCGCCCGATCGATTTTAAACAGTCCTTTGCCACATCATTGAGTGGTAAAGCTATCGCTCAGCCACTTTTCGACCACCCCCAACCGACCTTTGGAGCACTTTGGGTCAACTTGGGGCGACCCTCCAACTGCCACCAAATGTCCCTTTGGAGGTGCCCGATCGATTTCAAACCGTGCAATAGCACATCATTTAGTAGTAAAGCCATAGCTTTAGCCATAGCCATGGGTCAGGCACTTTTCAACCACCCAAGACCGACCTTTGGGACACTTTTGGTCAAGTTAGAGCGACCCTCCAACTGCCACCAAATGTCCCTTTAGAGAGGCCCGATCGATTTTAAACCGCCCTTTTGCACATCATTGAGTGGTAAGGCTATCGCTCAGCCACTTTTCGACCACCCCAGACCGACCTTTGGAGCACTTTGGGTCAACTTGGGGCGACCCTCCAGCAGCACTCGAACGTCCCTTTGGAGGCGCCCGATCGATTTTAAACAGTGCTTTGCCACATCATTGAGTGGTAAAGTTATCGCTCAGCCACTTTTCGACGACCCCAAACCGACCTTTGGAGCACTTTGGATCAACTTGGGGCGACCCTCCAGCAGCACCCAAACGTCCCTTTGGAGGCGCCCGATTGATTTTAAACCCTCCTTTACCACATCATTGAGTGGTAAAGCTATCGCTCAGCCACTTTTCGACCACCCCAGACCGACCTTTGGAGCACTTTGGGTCAACTTGGGGCGACCCTCCAACTGCCTCCAAATGTCCCTTTGGAGCCGCCCGATCGACTTTAAACCGCCCTTTTGCACATCACTGAGTAGTAAGGCTATCACTCAGCCACTTTTCGACCACCCCAAACCGACCTTTGGAGCACTTTGGGTCAACTTGGGGCGACCCTCCAGCAGCACTCGAACGTCCCTTTGGAGGCGCCCGATCGATTTTAAACAGTGCTTTGCCACATCATTGAGTGGTAAAGTTATCGCTCAGACACTTTTCGACGACCCCAAACCGACCTTTGGAGCACCTTGGATCAACTTGGGGCGACCCTCCAGCAGCACCCAAACGTCCCTTTGGAGGCGCCCGATTGATTTTAAACCGTCCTTTACCACATCATTGAGTGGTAAAGCTATCGCTCAGCCACTTTTCGACCACCCCAGACCGACCTATGGGACACTTTGGGTCAACTTGGGCGACCCTCCAACTGCCACCAAATGTCCCTTTGGAGGTGCCCGATCGATTTTAAACCGCCCTTTTGCACATCATTGAGTGGTAAGGCTATCACTCAGCTGCTTTTCGACCACCCCAGACCGACCTTTGGGGCACTTTGGGTCAACTTCGGGTGACCCCCCAACTGCCACTAAATGTACCTTTGATTTCATACCGTTCATTAGCACATTATTGAGTGGTAAAGCTATAGCTCAGCCACTTTTCGACCACCCCAGACCGAGTTTTGGAGCACATTCGGTCAACTTGGGGCGACCCTCCAACTGCCACCGAATGTCCCTTTGGAGGTGCCCGATCGATTTTAAACCGCCCTTTTGCACATCATTGAGTGGTAAGGCTATCACTCACCTGCTTTTCGACCACCCCAGACCAACCTTTGGGGCACTTTGGGTCAACTTGGGGCGACCCTCCAGCAGCACCCAAACGTCCCTTTGGAGGTGCCCGATCGATTTTAAACAGTCCATTGCCACATCATTGAGTGGTAAAGCTATCGCTCAGCCACTTTTCGACCACCCCAAACCGACCTTTGGAGCACTTTGGGTAAACTTGGGGCGACCCACCAACTGCCACCAAATGTCCCTTTAGAGGTGCCCGATCGATTTTAAACCGCCCTTTTGAACATCATTGAGTAGTAAAGCTATGGCTCAGGCACTTTTCAACCACCCAAGACCGACCTTTGGGACACTTTCGGTCAACTTGGGGCGACCCTCCAACTGCCACCAAATGTCCCTTTGGAGGCGCCCGATCGATTTAAACCGCCCTTTTGCACATCACTGAGTGGTAAAGCTATCGCTCAGCCACTTTTCGACCACCCCAGACCGACCTTTGGAGCACTTTGGGTCAACTTGGGGCGACCCCCCAACTGCCACCAAATGTCCCTTTAGAGACCGCCGATCGATTTTAAACCGCCCTTTTGCACATCGCTGAGTGGTAAAGCTATCACTCAGAAGCTTTTCGACCACCCCAGACCGACCTTTGGAGCACTTTGGGTCAACTTGCAGCGACCCTCCAACTGCCACCAAATGCCCTTTTGGAGGCACCCGATCGATTTTAAACCGCCCTATTGCACATTATTGAGTGGTAAGGCTATCGCTCAGCCACTTTTCGACCACCCCAGACCGAATTTTGGAGCACTTTCGGTCAACTTGGGGCGATCTTCCAACTGCCACCAAATGTCCCTTTGGAGGCGCCCGATCGATCTTAAACCGCCCTTCTGCACATCACTGAGTGGTAAGGCTATCACTCAGCCACTTTTCGACCACCCCAGACCGACCTTTGGGGAACTTTGGGTCAACTTGGGGCGACCCCCCAGCAGCACCCAAACGTCCCTTTGGAGGCGTCCGATCGATTTCAAACCATGCATTAGCACATCACTGAGCGGTAAAGCTATCGCTCAGCCACTTTTCGACCACCCCAGACCGACCATTGGAGCACTTTGGGTCAACTTGGGGCGACCCTCCAACTGCCACTAAATGTACCTTTTGAGGCGCCCGATCGATTTCAAACCGTTCATTAGCACATTATTGAGTGGTAAAGCTATCGCTCAGCCACTTTTCGACCACCCCAGACCGACCTTTTGGGGCACTTTGGGTCAACTTGGGGCGACCCTCCAGCAGCACCCAAGCGTCCCTTTGGAGGCGCCCGATCGATTTTGAACCGCACTTTTGCACATCACTGAGTAGTAAGGCTATCACTCAGCCACTTTTCGACCACCCCAGACCGACCTTTGGGGCACTTTGGGTCAACTTGGGGCGACCCCCTAGCAGCAACCAAACGTCCCTTCGGAGGCGCCCGATCGATTTTAAACCGTGCTTTAGCACATCACTGGTTGGTAAAGCTATCGTTCAGCCACTTTTCGACCACCCCAGACCGAGTTTTGGAGCACTTTCGGTCAACTTGGGGCGACCCTCCAACTGCCACCGAATGTCCCTTTGGAGGTGCCCGATCGATTTTAAACCGCCCTTTTGCACATCATTGAGTGGTAAGGCTATCACTCACCTGCTTTTCGACCACCCCAGACCAACCTTTGGGGCACTTTGGGTCAACTTGGGGCGACCCTCCAGCAGCACCCAAACGTCCCTTTGGAGGTGCCCGATCGATTTTAAACAGTCCTTTGCCACATCATTGAGTGGTAAAGCTATCGCTCAGCCACTTTTCGACCACCCCAAACCGACCTTTGGAGCACTTTGGGTAAACTTGGGGCAACCCACCAACTGCCACCAAATGTCCCTTTGGAGGTGCCCGATCGATTTTAAACCGCCCTTTTGAACATCATTGAGTAGTAAAGCTATGGCTCAGGCACTTTTCAACCACCCAAGACCGACCTTTGGGACACTTTCGGTCAACTTGGGGCGACCCTCCAACTGCCACCAAATGTCCCTTTGGAGGCGCCCGATCGATTTAAACCGCCCTTTTGCACATCACTGAGTGGTAAAGCTATCGCTCAGCCACTTTTCGACCACCCCAGACCGACCTTTGGAGCACTTTGGGTCAACTTGGGGCGACCCTCCAACTGCCACCAAATGTCCCTTTAGAGACCGCCGATCGATTTTAAACCCCCCTTTTGCACATCGCTGAGTGGTAAAGCTATCACTCAGAAGCTTTTCGACCACCCCAGACCGACCTTTGGAGCACTTTGGGTCAAGTTGCAGCGACCCTCCAACAGCCACCAAATGCCCCTTTGGAGGCACCCGATCGATTTTAAACCGCCCTATTGCACATTATTGAGTGGTAAGGCTATCGCTCAGCCACTTTTCGACCACCCCAGACCGAATTTTGGAGCACTTTCGGTCAACTTGGGGCGATCTTCCAACTGCCACCAAATGTCCCTTTGGAGGCGCCCGATCGATCTTAAACCGCCCTTCTGCACATCACTGAGTGGTAAGGCTATCACTCAGCCACTTTTCGACCACCCCAGACCGACCTTTGGGGAACTTTGGGTCAACTTGGGGCGACCCCCCAGCAGCACCCAAACGTCCCTTTGGAGGCGTCCGATCGATTTCAAACCATGCATTAGCACATCACTGAGCGGTAAAGCTATCGCTCAGCCACTTTTCGACCACCCCAGACCGACCATTGGAGCACTTTGGGTCAACTTGGGGCGACCCTCCAACTGCCACTAAATGTACCTTTGGAGGCGCCCGATCGATTTCAAACCGTTCATTAGCACATTATTGAGTGGTAAAGCTATCGCTCAGCCACTTTTCGACCACCCCAGACCGACCTTTTGGGGCACTTTGGGTCAACTTGGGGCGACCCTCCAGCAGCACCCAAGCGTCCCTTTGGAGGCGCCCGATCGATTTTGAACCGCACTTTTGCACATCACTGAGTAGTAAGGCTATCACTCAGCCACTTTTCGACCACCCCAGACCGACCTTTGGGGCACTTTGGGTCAACTTGGGGCGACCCCCTAGCAGCAACCAAACGTCCCTTCGGGGGCGCCCGATCGATTTTAAACCGTGCTTTAGCACATCACTGGTTGGTAAAGCTATCGTTCAGCCACTTTTCGACCACCCCAGACCGAGTTTTGGAGCACTTTCGGTCAACTTGGGGCGACCCTCCAGCAGCACCCAAACGTCCCTTTGGGGGCGCCCGATTGATTTTAAACCGTCCTTTACCACATCATTGAGTGGTAAAGCTATCGCTCAGCCACTTTTCGACCACCCCAGACCGACCTTTGGGGCACTTTGGGTCAACTTGGGGCGACCCCCCAGCAGCACCCCAACGTCCCTTTGGAGGCGTCCGATCGATTTCAAACCATGCATTAGCACATCATTGAGTGGTAAAGCTATCGCTCAGCCACTTTCGACCACCCCAGACCGATCTTTGGAGCACTATGGGTCAACTTGGGGCGACCCTCCAGCAGCACTCGAACGTCCCTTTGGAGGCGCCCGATCGATTTTAAACCGCCCTTTTGCACATCGTTGAGTGGTATGGCTATCGCTCAGCCACTTTTCGACCACCCCAGACCGACCTTTGGGGCACTTTGGGTCAACTTGGGGCGACCCCCCAGCAGCACCCCAACGTCCCTTTGGAGGCGTCCGATCGATTTCAAACCATGCATTAGCACATCATTGAGTGGTAAAGCTATCGCTCAGCCACTTTCGACCACCCCAGACCGATCTTTGGAGCACTATGGGTCAACTTGGGGCGACCCTCCAGCAGCACTCGAACGTCCCTTTGGAGGCGCCCGATCGATTTTAAACCGCCCTTTTACACATCGTTGAGTGATAAAGCTATCACTCAGAAGCTTTTCGACCACCCCAGACCGACCTTTGGAGCACTTTGGGTCAACTTGCGGCGACCCTCCAACTGCCCCCAAATGCCCCTTTGGAGGCGCCCGATCGATTTTAAACCGCCCTCTTGCACATCATTGAGTGGTAAAGCTATCGCTCAGCCACTTTTCGACCACCCCAGACCGAATTTTGGAGCACTTTGGGTCAACTTGCGGCGACCTTCCAACTGCCCCCAAATGTCCCTTTGGAGGCGCCCGATCGATTTTAAACCGCCCTTTTACACATCGTTGAGTGGTAAAGCTATCACTCAGAAGCTTTTCGACCACCCCAGACCGACCTTTGGAGCACTTTGGGTCAAATTGCGGCGACCCTCCAACAGACCGACCTTTGGGACACTTTGGGTCAACTTGGGGCGACCCTCCAACTGCCACCAAATGTCCCTTTGGAGGCGTCCGATCGATTTCAAACCATGCATTAGCACATCACTGAGTGGTAAAGCTATCGCTCAGCCACTTTTCGACCACCCCAGACCGACCTTTGGGGCACTTTGGGTCAACTTGGGGCGACCCCCCAGCAGCACCCAAACGTCCCTTTGGAGGCGTCCGATCGATTTCAAACCATGCATTAGCACATCACTGAGTGGTAAAGCTATCGCTCAGCCACTTTTCGACCACCCCAGACCGACCTTTGGGGCACTTTGGGTCAACTTGGGGCGACCCTCCAGCAGCACCCAAACGTCCCTTTGGAGGCGCCCGATCGATTTTAAACCGCCCTTTTACACATCGTTGAGTGGTAAAGCTATCACTCAGAAGCTTTTCGACCACCCCAGACCGACCTTTGGAGCACTTTGGGTCAACTTGCGGCGACCCTCCAACTGCCCCCAAATGCCCCTTTGGAGGCGCCTGATCGATTTTAAACCGCCCTTTTGCACATCGTTGAGTAGTAAGGCTATCGCTCAGCCACTTTTCGACCACCCCAGACCGACCTTTGGGACACTTTTGGTCAACTTGGGGCGACCCTCCAACTGCCACCAAATGTCCCTTTGGAGGCGCCCGATCGATTTTAAACCGCCCTTTTACACATCGTTGAGTGGTAAAGCTATCACTCAGAAGCTTTTCGACCACCCCAGACCGACCTTTGGGGCACTTTGGGTCAACTTGGGGCGACCATCCAGCAGCACCCAAACGTCCCTTTGGAGGCGCCCGATCGATTTTAAACCGCCCTTTTACACATCGTTGAGTGGTAAAGCTATCGCTCAGCCCCTTTTCGACCACCCCAAACCGACCTTTGGAGCACTTTGGGTCAACTTGGGGCGACCGTCCAACTGCCACCAAATGTCCCTTTGGAGGCGTCCGATCGATTTCAAACCATGCATTAGCACATCACTGAGTGGTAAAGCTATCGCTCAGCCACTTTTCGACCACCCCAGACCGACCTTTGGGGCACTTTGGGTCAACTTGGGGCGACCCTCCAGCAGCACCCAAACGTCCCTTTGGAGGCGCCCGATCGATTTTAAACCGCCCTTCTGCACATCACTGAGTGGTAAGGCTATCACTCAGCCACTTTTCGACCACGCCAAACCGACCTTTGGAGCACTTTGGGTCAACTTGGGGCGACCCTCCAACTGCCACCAAATGTCCCTTTGGAGGCGTCCGATCGATTTCAAACCATGCATTAGCACATCACTGAGTGGTAAAGCTATCGCTCAGCCACTTTTCGACCACCCCAGACCGACCTTTGGGGCACTTTGGGTCAACTTGGGGCGACCCTCCAGCAGCACTCGAACGTCCCTTTGGAGGCGCTCGATCGATTTTAAACAGTCCTTTGCCACATCATTGAGTGGTAAAGCTGTCGCTCAGCCACTTTTCAACCACCCTAAACCGACCTTTGGAGCACTTTGGGTCAACTTGGGGCGACCCCCCAGCATCACCCAAACGTCCCTTTGGAGGCGTCCGATCGATTTCAAACCATGCATTAGCACATCACTGAGTGGCAAAGCTATCGCTCAGCCACTCTTCGACCACCCCAGACCGACCTTTGGGGCACTTTGGGTCAACTTGGGGCGACCCTCCAGCAGCACCCAAACGTCCCTTTGGAGGCGCCCGATCGATTTTAAACCGCCCTTTTACACATCGTTGAGTGGTAAAGCTATCACTCAGAAGCTTCTCGACCACCCCAGACCGACCTTTGGAGCACTTTGGGTCAACTTGCGGCGACCCTCCAACTGCCCCCAAATGCCCCTTTGGAGGCGCCCGATCGATTTTAAACTGCCCTTTTGCACATCGTTGAGTGGTAAGGCTATCGCTCAGCCACTTTTCGACCACCCCAGACCGACCTTTGGGGCACTTTGGGTCAACTTGGGGCGACCCCCCAGCAGCACCCAAACGTCCCTTTGGAGGCGTCCGATCGATTTCAAACCATGCATTAGCACATCACTGAGTGGTAAAGCTATCGCTCAGCCACTTTTCGACCACCCCAGACCGACCTTTGGGGCACTTTGGGTCAACTTGGGGCGACCCTCCAGCAGCACCCAATCGTCCCTTTGGAGGCGCCCGATCGATTTTAAACCGCCCTTTTGCACATCGTTGAGTGGTAAGGCTATCGCTCAGCCACTTTTCGACCACCCCAGACCGACCTTTGGGGCACTTTGGGTCAACTTGGGGCGACCCTCCAGCAGCACCCAAACGTCCCTTTGGAGGCGCCCGATCGATTCTAAACCGCCCTTTTACACATCGTTGAGTGGTAAAGCTATCACACAGAAGCTTTTCGACTACCCCAGACCGACCTTTGGGGCACTTTGGATCAACTTGGGGCGACCCTCCAGCAGCACCCAAACGTCCCTTTGGAGGCGCCCGATCGATTTTAAACAGTCCTTTGCCACATCACTGAGTGGTAAAGCTATCGCTCAGCCACTTTTCGAAAACCCCAGACCGACCTTTGGGGCACTTTGGGTCAAGTTGGGGCGACCCTCCAGCAGCACCCAAACGTCCCTTTGGAGGCGCCCGACTGATTTTAAACCGTCCTTTACATCATTGAGTGGTAAAGCTATCGCTCAGCCACTTTTCGACCACCCCAGACCGAATTTTGGAGCACTTTGGGTCAACTTGGGGCGACCCTCCAACTGCCACCAAATGCCCCTTTGGAGGCGCACGATCGATTTTAAACCGCCCTTCTGCACATCACTGAGTGGTAAGGCTATCACTCAGCCACTTTTCGACCACCCCAGACCGACCTTTGGAGCACTTTGGGTCAACTTGGGGCGACCCTCCAACTGCCACCAAATGTCCCTTTGGAGGCGTCCGATCGATTTCAAGCCATGCATTAGCACATCACTGAGTGGTAAAGCTATCGCTCAGCCACTTTTCGACCACCCCAGACCGACCTTTGGAGCACTTGGGTCAACTTGGGGCGACCCTCCAACTACCACCAAACGTCCCTTTGGAGGCACCCGATCGATTTTAAACCACCCTTTTGCACATCACTGAGTAGTAAGGCTATCACTCAGCCACTTTTCGACAACCCCAGACCGACCTTTGGGGCACTTTGGGTCAACTTGGGGCGACCCCCCAGCAGCACCCAAACGTCCCTTTGGAGGCGCCCGATCGATTTTAAACAGTCCTTTGCCACATCGTTGAGTGGTAAAGCTATCGCTCAGCCACTTTTCGACCACCCCAAACCGACCTTTGGAGCACTTTGGGTCAACTTGGGGCGACCCTCCAACTGTCACCAAATGTCCCTTTGGAGGTGCCCGATCGATTTTATACCGCCCTTTTGCACATCACTGAGTGGTAAGGCTTTCCCTCAGCCACTTTTCGACCACCACTGACCGACCTTTGGGACACTTTTGGTCAACTTGGAGCGACCCTCCAACTGCCACCAAATGTCCCTTTAGAGACGCCCGATCGATTTTAAACCGCCCTTTTGCACATCATTGAGTGGTAAGGCTATCACTCAGCTGCTTTTCGACCACCCCAGACCGACCTTTGGGGAACTTTGGGTCAACTTGGGGCGATCCCCCCAGCAGCACCCAAACGTCCCTGTGGAGGCGTCCGATCGATTTCAAACCATGCATTAGCACATCACTGAGTGGTAAAGCTATCGCTCAGCCACTTTTCGAAAACCCCAGACCGACCTTTGGGGCACTTTGGGTCAACTTGGGGCGACCTTCCAGCAGCACCCAAACGTCCCTTTGGAGGCGCCCGATTGATTTTAAACCGTCCTTTACCACATCATTGAGTGGTAAAGCTATCGCTCAGCCACTTTTCGACCACCCCAGACAGACCTTTGGAGCACTTTGGGTCAACTTGGGGCGACCCCCCAGAAGCACCCAAACGTCCCTTTGGAGGCGCCCGATCGATTTTAAACAGTCCTTTGCCACATCATTGAGTGGTAAAGCTATCGCTCAGCCACTTTTCGACCACCCCCAACCGACCTTTGGAGCACTTTGGGTCAACTTGGGGCGACCCTCCAACTGCCACCAAATGTCCCTTTGGAGGTGCCCGATCGATTTCAAACCGTGCAATAGCACATCATTTAGTAGTAAAGCCATAGCTTTAGCCATAGCCATGGCTCAGGCACTTTTCAACCACCCAAGACCGACCTTTGGGACACTTTTGGTCAAGTTAGAGCGACCCTCCAACTGCCACCAAATGTCCCTTTAGAGAGGCCCGATCGATTTTAAACCGCCCTTTTGCACATCATTGAGTGGTAAGGCTATCGCTCAGCCACTTTTCGACCACCCCAGACCGACCTTTGGAGCACTTTGGGTCAACTTGGGGCGACCCTCCAGCAGCACTCGAACGTCCCTTTGGAGGCGCCCGATCGATTTTAAACAGTGCTTTGCCACATCATTGAGTGGTAAAGTTATCGCTCAGCCACTTTTCGACGACCCCAAACCGACCTTTGGAGCACTTTGGATCAACTTGGGGCGACCCTCCAGCAGCACCCAAACGTCCCTTTGGAGGCGCCCGATTGATTTTAAACCCTCCTTTACCACATCATTGAGTGGTAAAGCTATCGCTCAGCCACTTTTCGACCACCCCAGACCGACCTTTGGAGCACTTTGGGTCAACTTGGGGCGACCCTCCAACTGCCTCCAAATGTCCCTTTGGAGCCGCCCGATCGACTTTAAACCGCCCTTTTGCACATCACTGAGTAGTAAGGCTATCACTCAGCCACTTTTCGACCACCCCAAACCGACCTTTGGAGCACTTTGGGTCAACTTGGGGCGACCCTCCAGCAGCACTCGAACGTCCCTTTGGAGGCGCCCGATCGATTTTAAACAGTGCTTTGCCACATCATTGAGTGGTAAAGTTATCGCTCAGCCACTTTTCGACGACCCCAAACCGACCTTTGGAGCACCTTGGATCAACTTGGGGCGACCCTCCAGCAGCACCCAAACGTCCCTTTGGAGGCGCCCGATTGATTTTAAACCGTCCTTTACCACATCATTGAGTGGTAAAGCTATCGCTCAGCCACTTTTCGACCACCCCAGACCGACCTATGGGACACTTTGGGTCAACTTGGGCGACCCTCCAACTGCCACCAAATGTCCCTTTGGAGGTGCCCGATCGATTTTAAACCGCCCTTTTGCACATCATTGAGTGGTAAGGCTATCACTCAGCTGCTTTTCGACCACCCCAGACCGACCTTTGGGGCACTTTGGGTCAACTTCGGGTGACCCCCCAACTGCCACTAAATGTACCTTTGATTTCATACCGTTCATTAGCACATTATTGAGTGGTAAAGCTATAGCTCAGCCACTTTTCGACCACCCCAGACCGAGTTTTGGAGCACTTTCGGTCAACTTGGGGCGACCCTCCAACTGCCACCGAATGTCCCTTTGGAGGTGCCCGATCGATTTTAAACCGCCCTTTTGCACATCATTGAGTGGTAAGGCTATCACTCACCTGCTTTTCGACCACCCCAGACCAACCTTTGGGGCACTTTGGGTCAACTTGGGGCGACCCTCCAGCAGCACCCAAACGTCCCTTTGGAGGTGCCCGATCGATTTTAAACAGTCCATTGCCACATCATTGAGTGGTAAAGCTATCGCTCAGCCACTTTTCGACCACCCCAAACCGACCTTTGGAGCACTTTGGGTAAACTTGGGGCGACCCACCAACTGCCACCAAATGTCCCTTTAAAGGTGCCCGATCGATTTTAAACCGCCCTTTTGAACATCATTGAGTAGTAAAGCTATGGCTCAGGCACTTTTCAACCACCCAAGACCGACCTTTGGGACACTTTCGGTCAACTTGGGGCGACCCTCCAACTGCCACCAAATGTCCCTTTGGAGGCGCCCGATCGATTTAAACCGCCCTTTTGCACATCACTGAGTGGTAAAGCTATCGCTCAGCCACTTTTCGACCACCCCAGACCGACCTTTGGAGCACTTTGGGTCAACTTGGGGCGACCCCCCAACTGCCACCAAATGTCCCTTTAGAGACCGCCGATCGATTTTAAACCGCCCTTTTGCACATCGCTGAGTGGTAAAGCTATCACTCAGAAGCTTTTCGACCACCCCAGACCGACCTTTGGAGCACTTTGGGTCAACTTGCAGCGACCCTCCAACTGCCACCAAATGCCCTTTTGGAGGCACCCGATCGATTTTAAACCGCCCTATTGCACATTATTGAGTGGTAAGGCTATCGCTCAGCCACTTTTCGACCACCCCAGACCGAATTTTGGAGCACTTTCGGTCAACTTGGGGCGATCTTCCAACTGCCACCAAATGTCCCTTTGGAGGCGCCCGATCGATCTTAAACCGCCCTTCTGCACATCACTGAGTGGTAAGGCTATCACTCAGCCACTTTTCGACCACCCCAGACCGACCTTTGGGGAACTTTGGGTCAACTTGGGGCGACCCCCCAGCAGCACCCAAACGTCCCTTTGGAGGCGTCCGATCGATTTCAAACCATGCATTAGCACATCACTGAGCGGTAAAGCTATCGCTCAGCCACTTTTCGACCACCCCAGACCGACCATTGGAGCACTTTGGGTCAACTTGGGGCGACCCTCCAACTGCCACTAAATGTACCTTTGGAGGCGCCCGATCGATTTCAAACCGTTCATTAGCACATTATTGAGTGGTAAAGCTATCGCTCAGCCACTTTTCGACCACCCCAGACCGACCTTTTGGGGCACTTTGGGTCAACTTGGGGCGACCCTCCAGCAGCACCCAAGCGTCCCTTTGGAGGCGCCCGATCGATTTTGAACCGCACTTTTGCACATCACTGAGTAGTAAGGCTATCACTCAGCCACTTTTCGACCACCCCAGACCGACCTTTGGGGCACTTTGGGTCAACTTGGGGCGACCCCCTAGCAGCAACCAAACGTCCCTTCGGAGGCGCCCGATCGATTTTAAACCGTGCTTTAGCACATCACTGGTTGGTAAAGCTATCGTTCAGCCACTTTTCGACCACCCCAGACCGAGTTTTGGAGCACTTTCGGTCAACTTGGGGCGACCCTCCAACTGCCACCGAATGTCCCTTTGGAGGTGCCCGATCGATTTTAAACCGCCCTTTTGCACATCATTGAGTGGTAAGGCTATCACTCACCTGCTTTTCGACCACCCCAGACCAACCTTTGGGGCACTTTGGGTCAACTTGGGGCGACCCTCCAGCAGCACCCAAACGTCCCTTTGGAGGTGCCCGATCGATTTTAAACAGTCCTTTGCCACATCATTGAGTGGTAAAGCTATCGCTCAGCCACTTTTCGACCACCCCAAACCGACCTTTGGAGCACTTTGGGTAAACTTGGGGCAACCCACCAACTGCCACCAAATGTCCCTTTGGAGGTGCCCGATCGATTTTAAACCGCCCTTTTGAACATCATTGAGTAGTAAAGCTATGGCTCAGGCACTTTTCAACCACCCAAGACCGACCTTTGGGACACTTTCGGTCAACTTGGGGCGACCCTCCAACTGCCACCAAATGTCCCTTTGGAGGCGCCCGATCGATTTAAACCGCCCTTTTGCACATCACTGAGTGGTAAAGCTATCGCTCAGCCACTTTTCGACCACCCCAGACCGACCTTTGGAGCACTTTGGGTCAACTTGGGGCGACCCTCCAACTGCCACCAAATGTCCCTTTAGAGACCGCCGATCGATTTTAAACCCCCCTTTTGCACATCGCTGAGTGGTAAAGCTATCACTCAGAAGCTTTTCGACCACCCCAGACCGACCTTTGGAGCACTTTGGGTCAAGTTGCAGCGACCCTCCAACAGCCACCAAATGCCCCTTTGGAGGCACCCGATCGATTTTAAACCGCCCTATTGCACATTATTGAGTGGTAAGGCTATCGCTCAGCCACTTTTCGACCACCCCAGACCGAATTTTGGAGCACTTTCGGTCAACTTGGGGCGATCTTCCAACTGCCACCAAATGTCCCTTTGGAGGCGCCCGATCGATCTTAAACCGCCCTTCTGCACATCACTGAGTGGTAAGGCTATCACTCAGCCACTTTTCGACCACCCCAGACCGACCTTTGGGGAACTTTGGGTCAACTTGGGGCGACCCCCCAGCAGCACCCAAACGTCCCTTTGGAGGCGTCCGATCGATTTCAAACCATGCATTAGCACATCACTGAGCGGTAAAGCTATCGCTCAGCCACTTTTCGACCACCCCAGACCGACCATTGGAGCACTTTGGGTCAACTTGGGGCGACCCTCCAACTGCCACTAAATGTACCTTTGGAGGCGCCCGATCGATTTCAAACCGTTCATTAGCACATTATTGAGTGGTAAAGCTATCGCTCAGCCACTTTTCGACCACCCCAGACCGACCTTTTGGGGCACTTTGGGTCAACTTGGGGCGACCCTCCAGCAGCACCCAAGCGTCCCTTTGGAGGCGCCCGATCGATTTTGAACCGCACTTTTGCACATCACTGAGTAGTAAGGCTATCACTCAGCCACTTTTCGACCACCCCAGACCGACCTTTGGGGCACTTTGGGTCAACTTGGGGCGACCCCCTAGCAGCAACCAAACGTCCCTTCGGGGGCGCCCGATCGATTTTAAACCGTGCTTTAGCACATCACTGGTTGGTAAAGCTATCGTTCAGCCACTTTTCGACCACCCCAGACCGAGTTTTGGAGCACTTTCGGTCAACTTGGGGCGACCCTCCAGCAGCACCCAAACGTCCCTTTGGGGGCGCCCGATTGATTTTAAACCGTCCTTTACCACATCATTGAGTGGTAAAGCTATCGCTCAGCCACTTTTCGACCACCCCAGACCGACCTTTGGGGCACTTTGGGTCAACTTGGGGCGACCCCCCAGCAGCACCCCAACGTCCCTTTGGAGGCGTCCGATCGATTTCAAACCATGCATTAGCACATCATTGAGTGGTAAAGCTATCGCTCAGCCACTTTCGACCACCCCAGACCGATCTTTGGAGCACTATGGGTCAACTTGGGGCGACCCTCCAGCAGCACTCGAACGTCCCTTTGGAGGCGCCCGATCGATTTTAAACCGCCCTTTTGCACATCGTTGAGTGGTATGGCTATCGCTCAGCCACTTTTCGACCACCCCAGACCGACCTTTGGGGCACTTTGGGTCAACTTTGAGCGACCCTCCAGCAGCACCCAAACGTCCCTTTGGAGGCGCCCGATCGATTTTAAACCGCCCTTTTACACATCGTTGAGTGATAAAGCTATCACTCAGAAGCTTTTCGACCACCCCAGACCGACCTTTGGAGCACTTTGGGTCAACTTGCGGCGACCCTCCAACTGCCCCCAAATGCCCCTTTGGAGGCGCCCGATCGATTTTAAACCGCCCTCTTGCACATCATTGAGTGGTAAAGCTATCGCTCAGCCACTTTTCGACCACCCCAGACCGAATTTTGGAGCACTTTGGGTCAACTTGCGGCGACCTTCCAACTGCCCCCAAATGTCCCTTTGGAGGCGCCCGATCGATTTTAAACCGCCCTTTTACACATCGTTGAGTGGTAAAGCTATCACTCAGAAGCTTTTCGACCACCCCAGACCGACCTTTGGAGCACTTTGGGTCAAATTGCGGCGACCCTCCAACAGACCGACCTTTGGGACACTTTGGGTCAACTTGGGGCGACCCTCCAACTGCCACCAAATGTCCCTTTGGAGGCGTCCGATCGATTTCAAACCATGCATTAGCACATCACTGAGTGGTAAAGCTATCGCTCAGCCACTTTTCGACCACCCCAGACCGACCTTAGGGGCACTTTGGGTCAACTTGGGGCGACCCTCCAGCAGCACTCGAACGTCCCTTTGGAGGCGCCCGATCGATTTTAAACAGTCCTTTGCCACATCATTGAGTGGTAAAGCTATCGCTCAGCCACTTTTCGACCACCCTAAACCGACCTTTGGAGCACTTTGGGTCAACTTGGGGCGACCCTCCAACTGTAACCAAACGTCCCTTTGGAGGCGCCCGATCGATTTTAAACCGCCCTTTTACACATCGTTGAGTGGTAAAGCTATCGCTCAGCCCCTTTTCGACCACCCCAAACCGACCTTTGGAGCACTTTGGGTCAACTTGGGGCGACCGTCCAACAGCCACCAAATGTCCCTTTGGAGGCGTCCGATCGATTTCAAACCATGCATTAGCACATCACTGAGTGGTAAAGCTATCACACAGAAGCTTTTCGACTACCCCAGACCGACCTTTGGGGCACTTTGGATCAACTTGGGGCGACCCTCCAGCAGCACCCAAACGTCCCTTTGGAGGCGCCCGATCGATTTTAAACAGTCCTTTGCCACATCACTGAGTGGTAAAGCTATCGCTCAGCCACTTTTCGAAAACCCCAGACCGACCTTTGGGGCACTTTGGGTCAAGTTGGGGCGACCCTCCAGCAGCACCCAAACGTCCCTTTGGAGGCGCCCGACTGATTTTAAACCGTTCTTTACATCATTGAGTGGTAAAGCTATCGCTCAGCCACTTTTCGACCACCCCAGACCGAATTTTGGAGCACTTTGGGTCAACTTGGGGCGACCCTCCAACTGCCACCAAATGCCCCTTTGGAGGCGCACGATCGATTTTAAACCGCCCTTCTGCACATCACTGAGTGGTAAGGCTATCACTCAGCCACTTTTCGACCACCCCAGACCGACCTTTGGAGCACTTTGGGTCAACTTGGGGCGACCCTCCAACTGCCACCAAATGTCCCTTTGGAGCCGTCCGATCGATTTCAAACCATGCATTAGCACATCACTGAGTGGTAAAGCTATCGCTCAGCCACTTTTCGACCACCCCAGACCGACCTTATGGGCACTTTGGGTCAACTTGGGGCGACCCTCCAGCAGCACTCGAACGTCCCTTTGGAGGCGCCCGATCGATTTTAAACAGTCCTTTGCCACATCATTGAGTGGTAAAGCTATCGCTCAGCCACTTTTCGACCACCCCAGACCGACCTTTGGGGCACTTTGGGTCAACTTGGGGCGACCCTCCAGCAGCACCCAAACGTCCCTTTGGAGGCGCCCGATCGATTTTAAACCGCCCTTCTGCGCATCACTGAGTGGTAAGGCTATCACTCAGCCACTTTTCGACCACGCCAAACCGACCTTTGGAGCACTTTGGGTCAACTTGGGGCGACCCTCCAACTGCCACAAAATGTCCCTTTGGAGGCGTCCGATCGATTTCAAACCATGCATTAGCACATCACTGAGTGGTAAAGCTATCGCTCAGCCACTTTTCGACCACCCCAGACCGACCTTTGGGGCACTTTGGGTCAACTTGGGGCGACCCTCCAGCAGCACTCGAACGTCCCTTTGGAGGCGCTCGATCGATTTTAAACAGTCCTTTGCCACATCATTGAGTGGTAAAGCTGTCGCTCAGCCACTTTTCAACCACCCTAAACCGACCTTTGGAGCACTTTGGGTCAACTTGGGGCGACCCCCCAGCATCACCCAAACGTCCCTTTGGAGGCGTCCGATCGATTTCAAACCATGCATTAGCACATCACTGAGTGGCAAAGCTATCGCTCAGCCACTCTTCGACCACCCCAGACCGACCTTTGGGGCACTTTGGGTCAACTTGGGGCGACCCTCCAGCAGCACCCAAACGTCCCTTTGGAGGCGCCCGATCGATTTTAAACCGCCCTTTTACACATCGTTGAGTGGTAAAGCTATCACTCAGAAGCTTCTCGACCACCCCAGACCGACCTTTGGAGCACTTTGGGTCAACTTGCGGCGACCCTCCAACTGCCCCCAAATGCCCCTTTGGAGGCGCCCGATCGATTTTAAACCGCCCTTTTGCACATCTGCTCAACGATAGCTTGAGCCTTACTGCTGTAAGGCTATCGCTCAGCCACTTTTCGACCACCCCAGACCGACCTTTGGGACACTTTTGGTCAACTTGGGGCGACCCTCCAACTGCCACCAAATGTCCCTTTGGAGGCGCCCGATCGATTTTAAACTGCCCTTTTGCACATCGTTGAGTGGTAAGGCTATCGCTCAGCCACTTTTCGACCACCCCAGACCGACCTTTGGGGCACTTTGGGTCAACTTGGGGCGACCCCCCAGCAGCACCCAAACGTCCCTTTGGAGGCGTCCGATCGATTTCAAACCATGCATTAGCACATCACTGAGTGGTAAAGCTATCGCTCAGCCACTTTTCGACCACCCCAGACCGACCTTTGGGGCACTTTGGGTCAACTTGGGGCGACCCTCCAGCAGCACCCAAACGTCCCTTTGGAGGCGCCCGATCGATTTTAAACCGCCCTTTTACACATCGTTGAGTGGTAAAGCTATCCCTCAGAAGCTTTTCGACCACCCCAGACCGACCTTTGGGGCACTTTGGGTCAACTTGGGGCGACCCTCCAGCAGCACCCAAACGTCCCTTTGGAGGCGCCCGATCGATTTTAAACCGCCCTTTTACACATCGTTGAGTGGTAAAGCTATCACTCAGAAGCTTTTCGACCACCCCAGACCGACCTTTGGAGCACTTTGGGTCAACTTGCGGCGACCCTCCAACTGCCCCCAAATGCCCCTTTGGAGGCGCCTGATCGATTTTAAACCGCCCTTTTGCACATCGTTGAGTAGTAAGGCTATCGCTCAGCCACTTTTCGACCACCCCAGACCGACCTTTGGGACACTTTTGGTCAACTTGGGGCGACCCTCCAACTGCCACCAAATGTCCCTTTGGAGGCGCCCGATCGATTTTAAACCGCCCTTTTACACATCGTTGAGTGGTAAAGCTATCACTCAGAAGCTTTTCGACCACCCCAGACCGACCTTTGGGGCACTTTGGGTCAACTTGGGGCGACCATCCAGCAGCACCCAAACGTCCCTTTGGAGGCGCCCGATCGATTTTAAACCGCCCTTTTACACATCGTTGAGTGGTAAAGCTATCGCTCAGCCCCTTTTCGACCACCCCAAACCGACCTTTGGAGCACTTTGGGTCAACTTGGGGCGACCGTCCAACTGCCACCAAATGTCCCTTTGGAGGCGTCCGATCGATTTCAAACCATGCATTAGCACATCACTGAGTGGTAAAGCTATCGCTCAGCCACTTTTCGACCACCCCAGACCGACCTTTGGATCACTTTGGGTCAACTTGGGGCGACCCTCCAGCAGCACCCAAACGTCCCTTTGGAGGCGCCCGATCGATTTTAAACCGCCCTTCTGCACATCACTGAGTGGTAAGGCTATCACTCAGCCACTTTTCGACCACGCCAAACCGACCTTTGGAGCACTTTGGGTCAACTTGGGGCGACCCTCCAACTGCCACCAAATGTCCCTTTGGAGGCGTCCGATCGATTTCAAACCATGCATTAGCACATCACTGAGTGGTAAAGCTATCGCTCAGCCACTTTTCGACCACCCCAGACCGACCTTTGGGGCACTTTGGGTCAACTTGGGGCGACCCTCCAGCAGCACTCGAACGTCCCTTTGGAGGCGCTCGATCGATTTTAAACAGTCCTTTGCCACATCATTGAGTGGTAAAGCTGTCGCTCAGCCACTTTTCAACCACCCTAAACCGACCTTTGGAGCACTTTGGGTCAACTTGGGGCGACCCCCCAGCATCACCCAAACGTCCCTTTGGAGGCGTCCGATCGATTTCAAACCATGCACTAGCACATCACTGAGTGGCAAAGCTATCGCTCAGCCACTCTTCGACCACCCCAGACCGACCTTTGGGGCACTTTGGGTCAACTTGGGGCGACCCTCCAGCAGCACCCAAACGTCCCTTTGGAGGCGCCCGATCGATTTTAAACCGCCCTTTTACACATCGTTGAGTGGTAAAGCTATCACTCAGCCACTTTTCGACCACCCCAGACCGACCTTTGGGGCACTTTGGGTCAACTTGGGGCGACCCCCTAGCAGCAACCAAACGTCCCTTCGGAGGCGCCCGATCGATTTTAAACCGTGCTTTAGCACATCACTGGTTGGTAAAGCTATCGTTCAGCCACTTTTCGACCACCCCAGACCGAGTTTTGGAGCACTTTCGGTCAACTTGGGGCGACCCTCCAACTGCCACCGAATGCCCCTTTGGAGGCGCCCGATCGATTTTAAACCGCCCTTTTGCACATCTGCTCAACGATAGCTTGAGCCTTACTGCTGTAAGGCTATCGCTCAGCCACTTTTCGACCACCCCAGACCGACCTTTGGGACACTTTTGGTCAACTTGGGGCGACCCTCCAACTGCCACCAAATGTCCCTTTGGAGGCGCCCGATCGATTTTAAACTGCCCTTTTGCACATCGTTGAGTGGTAAGGCTATCGCTCAGCCACTTTTCGACCACCCCAGACCGACCTTTGGGGCACTTTGGGTCAACTTGGGGCGACCCCCCAGCAGCACCCAAACGTCCCTTTGGAGGCGTCCGATCGATTTCAAACCATGCATTAGCACATCACTGAGTGGTAAAGCTATCGCTCAGCCACTTTTCGACCACCCCAGACCGACCTTTGGGGCACTTTGGGTCAACTTGGGGCGACCCTCCAGCAGCACCCAAACGTCCCTTTGGAGGCGCCCGATCGATTTTAAACCGCCCTTTTACACATCGTTGAGTGGTAAAGCTATCCCTCAGAAGCTTTTCGACCACCCCAGACCGACCTTTGGGGCACTTTGGGTCAACTTGGGGCGACCCTCCAGCAGCACCCAAACGTCCCTTTGGAGGCGCCCGATCGATTTTAAACCGCCCTTTTACACATCGTTGAGTGGTAAAGCTATCACTCAGAAGCTTTTCGACCACCCCAGACCGACCTTTGGGGCACTTTGGGTCAACTTGGGGCGACCCTCCAGCAGCACCCAAACGTCCCTTTGGAGGTGCCCGATCGATTTTAAACAGTCCTTTGCCACATCATTGAGTGGTAAAGCTATCGCTCAGCCACTTTTCGACCACCCCAAACCGACCTTTGGAGCACTTTGGGTAAACTTGGGGCGACCCACCAACTGCCACCAAATGTCCCTTTGGAGGCGCCCGATCGATTTTAAACCGCCCTTTTACACATCGTTGAGTGGTAAAGCTATCACTCAGAAGCTTTTCGACCACCCCAGACCGACCTTTGGGGCACTTTGGGTCAACTTGGGGCGACCATCCAGCAGCACCCAAACGTCCCTTTGGAGGCGCCCGATCGATTTTAAACCGCCCTTTTACACATCGTTGAGTGGTAAAGCTATCGCTCAGCCCCTTTTCGACCACCCCAAACCGACCTTTGGAGCACTTTGGGTCAACTTGGGGCGACCGTCCAACTGCCACCAAATGTCCCTTTGGAGGCGTCCGATCGATTTCAAACCATGCATTAGCACATCACTGAGTGGTAAAGCTATCGCTCAGCCACTTTTCGACCACCCCAGACCGACCTTTGGGGCACTTTGGGTCAACTTGGGGCGACCCTCCAGCAGCACCCAAACGTCCCTTTGGAGGCGCCCGATCGATTTTAAACCGCCCTTCTGCACATCACTGAGTGGTAAGGCTATCACTCAGCCACTTTTCGACCACGCCAAACCGACCTTTGGAGCACTTTGGGTCAACTTGGGGCGACCCTCCAACTGCCACCAAATGTCCCTTTGGAGGCGTCCGATCGATTTCAAACCATGCATTAGCACATCACTGAGTGGTAAAGCTATCGCTCAGCCACTTTTCGACCACCCCAGACCGACCTTTGGGGCACTTTGGGTCAACTTGGGGCGACCCTCCAGCAGCACTCGAACGTCCCTTTGGAGGCGCTCGATCGATTTTAAACAGTCCTTTGCCACATCATTGAGTGGTAAAGCTGTCGCTCAGCCACTTTTCAACCACCCTAAACCGACCTTTGGAGCACTTTGGGTCAACTTGGGGCGACCCCCCAGCATCACCCAAACGTCCCTTTGGAGGCGTCCGATCGATTTCAAACCATGCACTAGCACATCACTGAGTGGCAAAGCTATCGCTCAGCCACTCTTCGACCACCCCAGACCGACCTTTGGGGCACTTTGGGTCAACTTGGGGCGACCCTCCAGCAGCACCCAAACGTCCCTTCGGAGGCGCCCGATCGATTTTAAACCGTGCTTTAGCACATCACTGGTTGGTAAAGCTATCGTTCAGCCACTTTTCGACCACCCCAGACCGAGTTTTGGAGCACTTTCGGTCAACTTGGGGCGACCCTCCAACTGCCACCGAATGTCCCTTTGGAGGTGCCCGATCGATTTTAAACCGCCCTTTTGCACATCATTGAGTGGTAAGGCTATCACTCACCTGCTTTTCGACCACCCCAGACCAACCTTTGGGGCACTTTGGGTCAACTTGGGGCGACCCTCCAGCAGCACCCAAACGTCCCTTTGGAGGTGCCCGATCGATTTTAAACAGTCCTTTGCCACATCATTGAGTGGTAAAGCTATCGCTCAGCCACTTTTCGACCACCCCAAACCGACCTTTGGAGCACTTTGGGTAAACTTGGGGCGACCCACCAACTGCCACCAAATGTCCCTTTGGAGGTGCCCGATCGATTTTAAACCGCCCTTTTGAACATCATTGAGTAGTAAAGCTATGGCTCAGGCACTTTTCAACCACCCAAGACCGACCTTTGGGACACTTTCGGTCAACTTGGGGCGACCCTCCAACTGCCACCAAATGTCCCTTTGGAGGCGCCCGATCGATTTAAACCGCCCTTTTGCACATCACTGAGTGGTAAAGCTATCGCTCAGCCACTTTTCGACCACCCCAGACCGACCTTTGGAGCACTTTGGGTCAACTTGGGGCGACCCTCCAACTGCCACCAAATGTCCCTTTAGAGACCGCCGATCGATTTTAAACCGCCCTTTTGCACATCGCTGAGTGGTAAAGCTATCACTCAGAAGCTTTTCGACCACCCCAGACCGACCTTTGGAGCACTTTGGGTCAACTTGCAGCGACCCTCCAACTGCCACCAAATGCCCCTTTGGAGGCACCCGATCGATTTTAAACCGCCCTATTGCACATTATTGAGTGGTAAGGCTATCGCTCAGCCACTTTTCGACCACCCCAGACCGAATTTTGGAGCACTTTCGGTCAACTTGGGGCGATCTTCCAACTGCCACCAAATGTCCCTTTGGAGGCGCCCGATCGATCTTAAACCGCCCTTCTGCACATCACTGAGTGGTAAGGCTATCACTCAGCCACTTTTCGACCACCCCAGACCGACCTTTGGGGAACTTTGGGTCAACTTTGGGCGACCCCCCAGCAGCACCCAGACGTCCCTTTGGAGGCGTCCGATCGATTTCAAACCATGCATTAGCACATCACTGAGCGGTAAAGCTATCGCTCAGCCACTTTTCGACCACCCCAGACCGACCATTGGAGCACTTTGGGTCAACTTGGGGCGACCCTCCAACTGCCACTAAATGTACCCTTGGAGGCGCCCGATCGATTTCAAACCGTTCATTAGCACATTATTGAGTGGTAAAGCTATCGCTCAGCCACTTTTCGACCACCCCAGACCGACCTTTTGGGGCACTTTGGGTCAACTTGGGGCGACCCTCCAGCAGCACCCAAGCGTCCCTTTGGAGGCGCCCGATCGATTTTGAACCGCTCTTTTGCACATCACTGAATAGTAAGGCTATCACTCAGCCACTTTTCGACCACCACAGACCGACCTTTGGGGCACTTTGGGTCAACTTGGGGCGACCCCCTAGCAGCAACCAAACGTCCCTTCGGAGGCGCCCGATCGATTTTAAACCGTGCTTTAGCACATCACTGGTTGGTAAAGCTATCGTTCAGCCACTTTTCGACCACCCCAGACCGAGTTTTGGAGCACTTTAGGTCAACTTGGGGCGACCCTCCAACTGCCACCGAATGTCCCTTTGGAGGTGCCCGATCGATTTTAAACCGCCCTTTTGCACATCATTGAGTGGTAAGGCTATCACTCACCTGCTTTTCGACCACCCCAGACCAACCTTTGGGGCACTTTGGGTCAACTTGGGGCGACCCTCCAGCAGCACCCAAACGTCCCTTTGGAGGTGCCCGATCGATTTTAAACAGTCCTTTGCCACATCATTGAGTGGTAAAGCTATCGCTCAGCCACTTTTCGACCACCCCAAACCGACCTTTGGAGCACTTTGGGTAAACTTGGGGCGACCCTCCAACTGCCACCAAATGTCCCTTTGGAGGCGCCCGATCGATTTAAACCGCCCTTTTGCACATCACTGAGTGGTAAAGCTATCGCTCAGCCACTTTTCGACCACCCCAGACCGACCTTTGGAGCACTTTGGGTCAACTTGGGGCGACCCTCCAACAGACCGACCTTTGGGACACTTTGGGTCAACTTGGGGCGACCCTCCAACTGCCACCAAATGTCCCTTTGGAGGCGTCCGATCGATTTCAAACCATGCATTAGCACATCACTGAGTGGTAAAGCTATCGCTCAGCCACTTTTCGACCACCCCAGACCGACCTTAGGGGCACTTTGGGTCAACTTGGGGCGACCCTCCAGCAGCACTCGAACGTCCCTTTGGAGGCGCCCGATCGATTTTAAACAGTCCTTTGCCACATCATTGAGTGGTAAAGCTATCGCTCAGCCACTTTTCGACCACCCTAAACCGACCTTTGGAGCACTTTGGGTCAACTTGGGGCGACCCTCCAACTGCAACCAAACGTCCCTTTGGAGGCGCCCGATCGATTTTAAACCGCCCTTTTACACATCGTTGAGTGGTAAAGCTATCGCTCAGCCCCTTTTCGACCACCCCAAACCGACCTTTGGAGCACTTTGGGTCAACTTGGGGCGACCGTCCAACAGCCACCAAATGTCCCTTTGGAGGCGTCCGATCGATTTCAAACCATGCATTAGCACATCACTGAGTGGTAAAGCTATCACACAGAAGCTTTTCGACTACCCCAGACCGACCTTTGGGGCACTTTGGATCAACTTGGGGCGACCCTCCAGCAGCACCCAAACGTCCCTTTGGAGGCGCCCGATCGATTTTAAACAGTCCTTTGCCACATCACTGAGTGGTAAAGCTATCGCTCAGCCACTTTTCGAAAACCCCAGACCGACCTTTGGGGCACTTTGGGTCAAGTTGGGGCGACCCTCCAGCAGCACCCAAACGTCCCTTTGGAGGCGCCCGACTGATTTTAAACCGTTCTTTACATCATTGAGTGGTAAAGCTATCGCTCAGCCACTTTTCGACCACCCCAGACCGAATTTTGGAGCACTTTGGGTCAACTTGGGGCGACCCTCCAACTGCCACCAAATGCCCCTTTGGAGGCGCACGATCGATTTTAAACCGCCCTTCTGCACATCACTGAGTGGTAAGGCTATCACTCAGCCACTTTTCGACCACCCCAGACCGACCTTTGGAGCACTTTGGGTCAACTTGGGGCGACCCTCCAACTGCCACCAAATGTCCCTTTGGAGCCGTCCGATCGATTTCAAACCATGCATTAGCACATCACTGAGTGGTAAAGCTATCGCTCAGCCACTTTTCGACCACCCCAGACCGACCTTATGGGCACTTTGGGTCAACTTGGGGCGACCCTCCAGCAGCACTCGAACGTCCCTTTGGAGGCGCCCGATCGATTTTAAACAGTCCTTTGCCACATCATTGAGTGGTAAAGCTATCGCTCAGCCACTTTTCGACCACCCCAGACCGACCTTTGGGGCACTTTGGGTCAACTTGGGGCGACCCTCCAGCAGCACCCAAACGTCCCTTTGGAGGCGCCCGATCGATTTTAAACCGCCCTTCTGCGCATCACTGAGTGGTAAGGCTATCACTCAGCCACTTTTCGACCACGCCAAACCGACCTTTGGAGCACTTTGGGTCAACTTGGGGCGACCCTCCAACTGCCACAAAATGTCCCTTTGGAGGCGTCCGATCGATTTCAAACCATGCATTAGCACATCACTGAGTGGTAAAGCTATCGCTCAGCCACTTTTCGACCACCCCAGACCGACCTTTGGGGCACTTTGGGTCAACTTGGGGCGACCCTCCAGCAGCACTCGAACGTCCCTTTGGAGGCGCTCGATCGATTTTAAACAGTCCTTTGCCACATCATTGAGTGGTAAAGCTGTCGCTCAGCCACTTTTCAACCACCCTAAACCGACCTTTGGAGCACTTTGGGTCAACTTGGGGCGACCCCCCAGCATCACCCAAACGTCCCTTTGGAGGCGTCCGATCGATTTCAAACCATGCATTAGCACATCACTGAGTGGCAAAGCTATCGCTCAGCCACTCTTCGACCACCCCAGACCGACCTTTGGGGCACTTTGGGTCAACTTGGGGCGACCCTCCAGCAGCACCCAAACGTCCCTTTGGAGGCGCCCGATCGATTTTAAACCGCCCTTTTACACATCGTTGAGTGGTAAAGCTATCACTCAGAAGCTTCTCGACCACCCCAGACCGACCTTTGGAGCACTTTGGGTCAACTTGCGGCGACCCTCCAACTGCCCCCAAATGCCCCTTTGGAGGCGCCCGATCGATTTTAAACCGCCCTTTTGCACATCTGCTCAACGATAGCTTGAGCCTTACTGCTGTAAGGCTATCGCTCAGCCACTTTTCGACCACCCCAGACCGACCTTTGGGACACTTTTGGTCAACTTGGGGCGACCCTCCAACTGCCACCAAATGTCCCTTTGGAGGCGCCCGATCGATTTTAAACTGCCCTTTTGCACATCGTTGAGTGGTAAGGCTATCGCTCAGCCACTTTTCGACCACCCCAGACCGACCTTTGGGGCACTTTGGGTCAACTTGGGGCGACCCCCCAGCAGCACCCAAACGTCCCTTTGGAGGCGTCCGATCGATTTCAAACCATGCATTAGCACATCACTGAGTGGTAAAGCTATCGCTCAGCCACTTTTCGACCACCCCAGACCGACCTTTGGGGCACTTTGGGTCAACTTGGGGCGACCCTCCAGCAGCACCCAAACGTCCCTTTGGAGGCGCCCGATCGATTTTAAACCGCCCTTTTACACATCGTTGAGTGGTAAAGCTATCCCTCAGAAGCTTTTCGACCACCCCAGACCGACCTTTGGGGCACTTTGGGTCAACTTGGGGCGACCCTCCAGCAGCACCCAAACGTCCCTTTGGAGGCGCCCGATCGATTTTAAACCGCCCTTTTACACATCGTTGAGTGGTAAAGCTATCACTCAGAAGCTTTTCGACCACCCCAGACCGACCTTTGGAGCACTTTGGGTCAACTTGCGGCGACCCTCCAACTGCCCCCAAATGCCCCTTTGGAGGCGCCTGATCGATTTTAAACCGCCCTTTTGCACATCGTTGAGTAGTAAGGCTATCGCTCAGCCACTTTTCGACCACCCCAGACCGACCTTTGGGACACTTTTGGTCAACTTGGGGCGACCCTCCAACTGCCACCAAATGTCCCTTTGGAGGCGCCCGATCGATTTTAAACCGCCCTTTTACACATCGTTGAGTGGTAAAGCTATCACTCAGAAGCTTTTCGACCACCCCAGACCGACCTTTGGGGCACTTTGGGTCAACTTGGGGCGACCATCCAGCAGCACCCAAACGTCCCTTTGGAGGCGCCCGATCGATTTTAAACCGCCCTTTTACACATCGTTGAGTGGTAAAGCTATCGCTCAGCCCCTTTTCGACCACCCCAAACCGACCTTTGGAGCACTTTGGGTCAACTTGGGGCGACCGTCCAACTGCCACCAAATGTCCCTTTGGAGGCGTCCGATCGATTTCAAACCATGCATTAGCACATCACTGAGTGGTAAAGCTATCGCTCAGCCACTTTTCGACCACCCCAGACCGACCTTTGGGGCACTTTGGGTCAACTTGGGGCGACCCTCCAGCAGCACCCAAACGTCCCTTTGGAGGCGCCCGATCGATTTTAAACCGCCCTTCTGCACATCACTGAGTGGTAAGGCTATCACTCAGCCACTTTTCGACCACGCCAAACCGACCTTTGGAGCACTTTGGGTCAACTTGGGGCGACCCTCCAACTGCCACCAAATGTCCCTTTGGAGGCGTCCGATCGATTTCAAACCATGCATTAGCACATCACTGAGTGGTAAAGCTATCGCTCAGCCACTTTTCGACCACCCCAGACCGACCTTTGGGGCACTTTGGGTCAACTTGGGGCGACCCTCCAGCAGCACTCGAACGTCCCTTTGGAGGCGCTCGATCGATTTTAAACAGTCCTTTGCCACATCATTGAGTGGTAAAGCTGTCGCTCAGCCACTTTTCAACCACCCTAAACCGACCTTTGGAGCACTTTGGGTCAACTTGGGGCGACCCCCCAGCATCACCCAAACGTCCCTTTGGAGGCGTCCGATCGATTTCAAACCATGCACTAGCACATCACTGAGTGGCAAAGCTATCGCTCAGCCACTCTTCGACCACCCCAGACCGACCTTTGGGGCACTTTGGGTCAACTTGGGGCGACCCTCCAGCAGCACCCAAACGTCCCTTTGGAGGCGCCCGATCGATTTTAAACCGCCCTTTTACACATCGTTGAGTGGTAAAGCTATCACTCAGCCACTTTTCGACCACCCCAGACCGACCTTTGGGGCACTTTGGGTCAACTTGGGGCGACCCCCTAGCAGCAACCAAACGTCCCTTCGGAGGCGCCCGATCGATTTTAAACCGTGCTTTAGCACATCACTGGTTGGTAAAGCTATCGTTCAGCCACTTTTCGACCACCCCAGACCGAGTTTTGGAGCACTTTCGGTCAACTTGGGGCGACCCTCCAACTGCCACCGAATGTCCCTTTGGAGGTGCCCGATCGATTTTAAACCGCCCTTTTGCACATCATTGAGTGGTAAGGCTATCACTCACCTGCTTTTCGACCACCCCAGACCAACCTTTGGGGCACTTTGGGTCAACTTGGGGCGACCCTCCAGCAGCACCCAAACGTCCCTTTGGAGGTGCCCGATCGATTTTAAACAGTCCTTTGCCACATCATTGAGTGGTAAAGCTATCGCTCAGCCACTTTTCGACCACCCCAAACCGACCTTTGGAGCACTTTGGGTAAACTTGGGGCGACCCACCAACTGCCACCAAATGTCCCTTTGGAGGTGCCCGATCGATTTTAAACCGCCCTTTTGAACATCATTGAGTAGTAAAGCTATGGCTCAGGCACTTTTCAACCACCCAAGACCGACCTTTGGGACACTTTCGGTCAACTTGGGGCGACCCTCCAACTGCCACCAAATGTCCCTTTGGAGGCGCCCGATCGATTTAAACCGCCCTTTTGCACATCACTGAGTGGTAAAGCTATCGCTCAGCCACTTTTCGACCACCCCAGACCGACCTTTGGAGCACTTTGGGTCAACTTGGGGCGACCCTCCAACTGCCACCAAATGTCCCTTTAGAGACCGCCGATCGATTTTAAACCGCCCTTTTGCACATCGCTGAGTGGTAAAGCTATCACTCAGAAGCTTTTCGACCACCCCAGACCGACCTTTGGAGCACTTTGGGTCAACTTGCAGCGACCCTCCAACTGCCACCAAATGCCCCTTTGGAGGCACCCGATCGATTTTAAACCGCCCTATTGCACATTATTGAGTGGTAAGGCTATCGCTCAGCCACTTTTCGACCACCCCAGACCGAATTTTGGAGCACTTTCGGTCAACTTGGGGCGATCTTCCAACTGCCACCAAATGTCCCTTTGGAGGCGCCCGATCGATCTTAAACCGCCCTTCTGCACATCACTGAGTGGTAAGGCTATCACTCAGCCACTTTTCGACCACCCCAGACCGACCTTTGGGGAACTTTGGGTCAACTTTGGGCGACCCCCCAGCAGCACCCAGACGTCCCTTTGGAGGCGTCCGATCGATTTCAAACCATGCATTAGCACATCACTGAGCGGTAAAGCTATCGCTCAGCCACTTTTCGACCACCCCAGACCGACCATTGGAGCACTTTGGGTCAACTTGGGGCGACCCTCCAACTGCCACTAAATGTACCCTTGGAGGCGCCCGATCGATTTCAAACCGTTCATTAGCACATTATTGAGTGGTAAAGCTATCGCTCAGCCACTTTTCGACCACCCCAGACCGACCTTTTGGGGCACTTTGGGTCAACTTGGGGCGACCCTCCAGCAGCACCCAAGCGTCCCTTTGGAGGCGCCCGATCGATTTTGAACCGCTCTTTTGCACATCACTGAATAGTAAGGCTATCACTCAGCCACTTTTCGACCACCACAGACCGACCTTTGGGGCACTTTGGGTCAACTTGGGGCGACCCCCTAGCAGCAACCAAACGTCCCTTCGGAGGCGCCCGATCGATTTTAAACCGTGCTTTAGCACATCACTGGTTGGTAAAGCTATCGTTCAGCCACTTTTCGACCACCCCAGACCGAGTTTTGGAGCACTTTAGGTCAACTTGGGGCGACCCTCCAACTGCCACCGAATGTCCCTTTGGAGGTGCCCGATCGATTTTAAACCGCCCTTTTGCACATCATTGAGTGGTAAGGCTATCACTCACCTGCTTTTCGACCACCCCAGACCAACCTTTGGGGCACTTTGGGTCAACTTGGGGCGACCCTCCAGCAGCACCCAAACGTCCCTTTGGAGGTGCCCGATCGATTTTAAACAGTCCTTTGCCACATCATTGAGTGGTAAAGCTATCGCTCAGCCACTTTTCGACCACCCCAAACCGACCTTTGGAGCACTTTGGGTAAACTTGGGGCGACCCACCAACTGCCACCAAATGTCCCTTTGGAGGTGCCCGATCGATTTTAAACCGCCCTTTTGAACATCATTGAGTTGTAAAGCTATGGCTCAGGCACTTTTCAACCACCCAAGACCGACCTTTGGGACACTTTCGGTCAACTTGGGGCGACCCTCCAACTGCCACCAAATGTCCCTTTGGAGGCGCCCGATCGATTTAAACCGCCCTTTTGCACATCACTGAGTGGTAAAGCTATCGCTCAGCCACTTTTCGACCACCCCAGACCGACCTTTGGAGCACTTTGGGTCAACTTGGGGCGACCCTCCAACTGCCACCAAATGTCCCTTTAGAGACCGCCGATCGATTTTAAACCCCCCTTTTGCACATCGCTGAGTGGTAAAGCTATCACTCAGAAGCTTTTCGACCACCCCAGACCGACCTTTGGAGCACTTTTGGTCAAGTTGCAGCGACCCTCCAACAGCCACCAAATGCCCCTTTGGAGGCACCCGATCGATTTTAAACCGCCCTATTGCACATTATTGAGTGGTAAGGCTATCGCTCAGCCACTTTTCGACCACCCCAGACCGAATTTTGGAGCACTTTCGGTCAACTTGGGGCGATCTTCCAACTGCCACCAAATGTCCCTTTGGAGGCGCCCGATCGATCTTAAACCGCCCTTCTGCACATCACTGAGTGGTAAGGCTATCACTCAGCCACTTTTCGACCACCCCAGACCGACCTTTGGGGAACTTTGGGTCAACTTGGGGCGACCCCCCAGCAGCACCCAAACGTCCCTTTGGAGGCGTCCGATCGATTTCAAACCATGCATTAGCACATCACTGAGCGGTAAAGCTATCGCTCAGCCACTTTTCGACCACCCCAGACCGACCATTGGAGCACTTTGGGTCAACTTGGGGCGACCCTCCAACTGCCACTAAATGTACCTTTGGAGGCGCCCGATCGATTTCAAACCGTTCATTAGCACATTATTGAGTGGTAAAGCTATCGCTCAGCCACTTTTCGACCACCCCAGACCGACCTTTTGGGGCACTTTGGGTCAACTTGGGGCGACCCTCCAGCAGCACCCAAGCGTCCCTTTGGAGGCGCCCGATCGATTTTGAACCGCACTTTTGCACATCACTGAGTAGTAAGGCTATCACTCAGCCACTTTTCGACCACCCCAGACCGACCTTTGGGGCACTTTGGGTCAACTTGGGGCGACCCCCTAGCAGCAACCAAACGTCCCTTCGGAGGCGCCCGATCGATTTTAAACCGTGCTTTAGCACATCACTGGTTGGTAAAGCTATCGTTCAGCCACTTTTCGACCACCCCAGACCGAGTTTTGGAGCACTTTCGGTCAACTTGGGGCGACCCTCCAGCAGCACCCAAACGTCCCTTTGGGGGCGCCCGATTGATTTTAAACCGTCCTTTACCACATCATTGAGTGGTAAAGCTATCGCTCAGCCACTTTTCGACCACCCCAGACCGACCTTTGGGGCACTTTGGGTCAACTTGGGGCGACCCCCCAGCAGCACCCCAACGTCCCTTTGGAGGCGTCCGATCGATTTCAAACCATGCATTAGCACATCATTGAGTGGTAAAGCTATCGCTCAGCCACTTTCGACCACCCCAGACCGATCTTTGGAGCACTATGGGTCAACTTGGGGCGACCCTCCAGCAGCACTCGAACGTCCCTTTGGAGGCGCCCGATCGATTTTAAACCGCCCTTTTGCACATCGTTGAGTGGTATGGCTATCGCTCAGCCACTTTTCGACCACCCCAGACCGACCTTTGGGGCACTTTGGGTCAACTTGGAGCGACCCTCCAGCAGCACCCAAACGTCCCTTTGGAGGCGCCCGATCGATTTTAAACCGCCCTTTTACACATCGTTGAGTGATAAAGCTATCACTCAGAAGCTTTTCGACCACCCCAGACCGACCTTTGGAGCACTTTGGGTCAACTTGCGGCGACCCTCCAACTGCCCCCAAATGCCCCTTTGGAGGCGCCCGATCGATTTTAAACCGCCCTCTTGCACATCATTGAGTGGTAAAGCTATCGCTCAGCCACTTTTCGACCACCCCAGACCGAATTTTGGAGCACTTTGGGTCAACTTGCGGCGACCTTCCAACTGCCCCCAAATGTCCCTTTGGAGGCGCCCGATCGATTTTAAACCGCCCTTTTACACATCGTTGAGTGGTAAAGCTATCACTCAGAAGCTTTTCGACCACCCCAGACCGACCTTTGGAGCACTTTGGGTCAAATTGCGGCGACCCTCCAACAGACCGACCTTTGGGACACTTTGGGTCAACTTGGGGCGACCCTCCAACTGCCACCAAATGTCCCTTTGGAGGCGTCCGATCGATTTCAAACCATGCATTAGCACATCACTGAGTGGTAAAGCTATCGCTCAGCCACTTTTCGACCACCCCAGACCGACCTTAGGGGCACTTTGGGTCAACTTGGGGCGACCCTCCAGCAGCACTCGAACGTCCCTTTGGAGGCGCCCGATCGATTTTAAACAGTCCTTTGCCACATCATTGAGTGGTAAAGCTATCGCTCAGCCACTTTTCGACCACCCTAAACCGACCTTTGGAGCACTTTGGGTCAACTTGGGGCGACCCTCCAACTGCAACCAAACGTCCCTTTGGAGGCGCCCGATCGATTTTAAACCGCCCTTTTACACATCGTTGAGTGGTAAAGCTATCGCTCAGCCCCTTTTCGACCACCCCAAACCGACCTTTGGAGCACTTTGGGTCAACTTGGGGCGACCGTCCAACTGCCACCAAATGTCCCTTTGGAGGCGTCCGATCGATTTCAAACCATGCATTAGCACATCACTGAGTGGTAAAGCTATCACACAGAAGCTTTTCGACTACCCCAGACCGACCTTTGGGGCACTTTGGATCAACTTGGGGCGACCCTCCAGCAGCACCCAAACGTCCCTTTGGAGGCGCCCGATCGATTTTAAACAGTCCTTTGCCACATCACTGAGTGGTAAAGCTATCGCTCAGCCACTTTTCGAAAACCCCAGACCGACCTTTGGGGCACTTTGGGTCAAGTTGGGGCGACCCTCCAGCAGCACCCAAACGTCCCTTTGGAGGCGCCCGACTGATTTTAAACCGTTCTTTACATCATTGAGTGGTAAAGCTATCGCTCAGCCACTTTTCGACCACCCCAGACCGAATTTTGGAGCACTTTGGGTCAACTTGGGGCGACCCTCCAACTGCCACCAAATGCCCCTTTGGAGGCGCACGATCGATTTTAAACCGCCCTTCTGCACATCACTGAGTGGTAAGGCTATCACTCAGCCACTTTTCGACCACCCCAGACCGACCTTTGGAGCACTTTGGGTCAACTTGGGGCGACCCTCCAACTGCCACCAAATGTCCCTTTGGAGGCGTCCGATCGATTTCAAACCATGCATTAGCACATCACTGAGTGGTAAAGCTATCGCTCAGCCACTTTTCGACCACCCCAGACCGACCTTATGGGCACTTTGGGTCAACTTGGGGCGACCCTCCAGCAGCACTCGAACGTCCCTTTGGAGGCGCCCGATCGATTTTAAACAGTCCTTTGCCACATCATTGAGTGGTAAAGCTATCGCTCAGCCACTTTTCGACCACCCCAGACCGACCTTTGGGGCACTTTGGGTCAACTTGGGGCGACCCTCCAGCAGCACCCAAACGTCCCTTTGGAGGCGCCCGATCGATTTCAAACCATGCATTAGCACATCACTGAGCGGTAAAGCTATCGCTCAGCCACTTTTCGACCACCCCAGACCGACCTTTGGGACACTTTTGGTCAACTTGGGGCGACCCTCCAACTGCCACCAAATGTCCCTTTGGAGGCGCCCGATCGATTTTAAACTGCCCTTTTGCACATCGTTGAGTGGTAAGGCTATCGCTCAGCCACTTTTCGACCACCCCAGACCGACCTTTGGGGCACTTTGGGTCAACTTGGGGCGACCCCCCAGCAGCACCCAAACGTCCCTTTGGAGGCGTCCGATCGATTTCAAACCATGCATTAGCACATCACTGAGTGGTAAAGCTATCGCTCAGCCACTTTTCGACCACCCCAGACCGACCTTTGGGGCACTTTGGGTCAACTTGGGGCGACCCTCCAGCAGCACCCAAACGTCCCTTTGGAGGCGCCCGATCGATTTTAAACCGCCCTTTTACACATCGTTGAGTGGTAAAGCTATCCCTCAGAAGCTTTTCGACCACCCCAGACCGACCTTTGGGGCACTTTGGGTCAACTTGGGGCGACCCTCCAGCAGCACCCAAACGTCCCTTTGGAGGCGCCCGATCGATTTTAAACCGCCCTTTTACACATCGTTGAGTGGTAAAGCTATCACTCAGAAGCTTTTCGACCACCCCAGACCGACCTTTGGAGCACTTTGGGTCAACTTGCGGCGACCCTCCAACTGCCCCCAAATGCCCCTTTGGAGGCGCCTGATCGATTTTAAACCGCCCTTTTGCACATCGTTGAGTAGTAAGGCTATCGCTCAGCCACTTTTCGACCACCCCAGACCGACCTTTGGGACACTTTTGGTCAACTTGGGGCGACCCTCCAACTGCCACCAAATGTCCCTTTGGAGGCGCCCGATCGATTTTAAACCGCCCTTTTACACATCGTTGAGTGGTAAAGCTATCACTCAGAAGCTTTTCGACCACCCCAGACCGACCTTTGGGGCACTTTGGGTCAACTTGGGGCGACCGTCCAACTGCCACCAAATGTCCCTTTGGAGGCGTCCGATCGATTTCAAACCATGCATTAGCACATCACTGAGTGGTAAAGCTATCGCTCAGCCACTTTTCGACCACCCCAGACCGACCTTTGGGGCACTTTGGGTCAACTTGGGGCGACCCTCCAGCAGCACCCAAACGTCCCTTTGGAGGCGCCCGATCGATTTTAAACCGCCCTTCTGCACATCACTGAGTGGTAAGGCTATCACTCAGCCACTTTTCGACCACGCCAAACCGACCTTTGGAGCACTTTGGGTCAACTTGGGGCGACCCTCCAACTGCCACCAAATGTCCCTTTGGAGGCGTCCGATCGATTTCAAACCATGCATTAGCACATCACTGAGTGGTAAAGCTATCGCTCAGCCACTTTTCGACCACCCCAGACCGACCTTTGGGGCACTTTGGGTCAACTTGGGGCGACCCTCCAGCAGCACTCGAACGTCCCTTTGGAGGCGCTCGATCGATTTTAAACAGTCCTTTGCCACATCATTGAGTGGTAAAGCTGTCGCTCAGCCACTTTTCAACCACCCTAAACCGACCTTTGGAGCACTTTGGGTCAACTTGGGGCGACCCCCCAGCATCACCCAAACGTCCCTTTGGAGGCGTCCGATCGATTTCAAACCATGCATTAGGACATCACTGAGTGGCAAAGCTATCGCTCAGCCACTCTTCGACCACCCCAGACCGACCTTTGGGGCACTTTGGGTCAACTTGGGGCGACCCTCCAGCAGCACCCAAACGTCCCTTTGGAGGCGCCCGATCGATTTTAAACCGCCCTTTTACACATCGTTGAGTGGTAAAGCTATCACTCAGAAGCTTCTCGACCACCCCAGACCGACCTTTGGAGCACTTTGGGTCAACTTGCGGCGACCCTCCAACTGCCCCCAAATGCCCCTTTGGAGGCGCCCGATCGATTTTAAACTGCCCTTTTGCACATCGTTGAGTGGTAAGGCTATCGCTCAGCCACTTTTCGACCACCCCAGACCGACCTTTGGGGCACTTTGGGTCAACTTGGGGCGACCCCCCAGCAGCACCCAAACGTCCCTTTGGAGGCGTCCGATCGATTTCAAACCATGCATTAGCACATCACTGAGTGGTAAAGCTATCGCTCAGCCACTTTTCGACCACCCCAGACCGACCTTTGGGGCACTTTGGGTCAACTTGGGGCGACCCTCCAGCAGCACCCAAACGTCCCTTTGGAGGCGCCCGATCGATTTTAAACCGCCCTTTTGCACATCGTTGAGTGGTAAGGCTATCGCTCAGCCACTTTTCGACCACCCCAGACCGACCTTTGGGGCACTTTGGGTCAACTTGGGGCGACCCTCCAGCAGCACCCAAACGTCCCTTTGGAGGCGCCCGATCGATTCTAAACCGCCCTTTTACACATCGTTGAGTGGTAAAGCTATCACACAGAAGCTTTTCGACTACCCCAGACCGACCTTTGGGGCACTTTGGATCAACTTGGGGCGACCCTCCAGCAGCACCCAAACGTCCCTTTGGAGGCGCCCGATCGATTTTAAACAGTCCTTTGCCACATCACTGAGTGGTAAAGCTATCGCTCAGCCACTTTTCGAAAACCCCAGACCGACCTTTGGGGCACTTTGGGTCAAGTTGGGGCGACCCTCCAGCAGCACCCAAACGTCCCTTTGGAGGCGCCCGACTGATTTTAAACCGTCCTTTACATCATTGAGTGGTAAAGCTATCGCTCAGCCACTTTTCGACCACCCCAGACCGAATTTTGGAGCACTTTGGGTCAACTTGGGGCGACCCTCCAACTGCCACCAAATGCCCCTTTGGAGGCGCACGATCGATTTTAAACCGCCCTTCTGCACATCACTGAGTGGTAAGGCTATCACTCAGCCACTTTTCGACCACCCCAGACCGACCTTTGGAGCACTTTGGGTCAACTTGGGGCGACCCTCCAACTGCCACCAAATGTCCCTTTGGAGGCGTCCGATCGATTTCAAGCCATGCATTAGCACATCACTGAGTGGTAAAGCTATCGCTCAGCCACTTTTCGACCACCCCAGACCGACCTTTGGAGCACTTGGGTCAACTTGGGGCGACCCTCCAACTACCACCAAACGTCCCTTTGGAGTCACCCGATCGATTTTAAACCACCCTTTTGCACATCACTGAGTAGTAAGGCTATCACTCAGCCACTTTTCGACAACCCCAGACCGACCTTTGGGGCACTTTGGGTCAACTTGGGGCGACCCCCCAGCAGCACCCAAACGTCCCTTTGGAGGCGCCCGATCGATTTTAAACAGTCCTTTGCCACATCGTTGAGTGGTAAAGCTATCGCTCAGCCACTTTTCGACCACCCCAAACCGACCATTGGAGCACTTTGGGTCAACTTGGGGCGACCCTCCAACTGTCACCAAATGTCCCTTTGGAGGTGCCCGATCGATTTTATACCGCCCTTTTGCACATCACTGAGTGGTAAGGCTTTCCCTCAGCCACTTTTCGACCACCACTGACCGACCTTTGGGACACTTTTGGTCAACTTGGAGCGACCCTCCAACTGCCACCAAATGTCCCTTTAGAGACGCCCGATCGATTTTAAACCGCCCTTTTGCACATCATTGAGTGGTAAGGCTATCACTCAGCTGCTTTTCGACCACCCCAGACCGACCTTTGGGGAACTTTGGGTCAACTTGGGGCGATCCCCCCAGCAGCACCCAAACGTCCCTGTGGAGGCGTCCGATCGATTTCAAACCATGCATTAGCACATCACTGAGTGGTAAAGCTATCGCTCAGCCACTTTTCGAAAACCCCAGACCGACCTTTGGGGCACTTTGGGTCAACTTGGGGCGACCTTCCAGCAGCACCCAAACGTCCCTTTGGAGGCGCCCGATTGATTTTAAACCGTCCTTTACCACATCATTGAGTGGTAAAGCTATCGCTCAGCCACTTTTCGACCACCCCAGACAGACCTTTGGAGCACTTTGGGTCAACTTGGGGCGACCCCCCAGAAGCACCCAAACGTCCCTTTGGAGGCGCCCGATTGATTTTAAACCCTCCTTTACCACATCATTGAGTGGTAAAGCTATCGCTCAGCCACTTTTCGACCACCCCAGACCGACCTTTGGAGCACTTTGGGTCAACTTGGGGCGACCCTCCAACTGCCTCCAAATGTCCCTTTGGAGCCGCCCGATCGACTTTAAACCGCCCTTTTGCACATCACTGAGTAGTAAGGCTATCACTCAGCCACTTTTCGACCACCCCAAACCGACCTTTGGAGCACTTTGGGTCAACTTGGGGCGACCCTCCAGCAGCACTCGAACGTCCCTTTGGAGGCGCCCGATCGATTTTAAACAGTGCTTTGCCACATCATTGAGTGGTAAAGTTATCGCTCAGCCACTTTTCGACGACCCCAAACCGACCTTTGGAGCACCTTGGATCAACTTGGGGCGACCCTCCAACTGCCACCAAATGTCCCTTTGGAGGTGCCCGATCGATTTTAAACCGCCCTTTTGCACATCATTGAGTGGTAAGGCTATCACTCAGCTGCTTTTCGACCACCCCAGACCGACCTTTGGGGCACTTTGGGTCAACTTCGGGTGACCCCCCAACTGCCACTAAATGTACCTTTGATTTCATACCGTTCATTAGCACATTATTGAGTGGTAAAGCTATAGCTCAGCCACTTTTCGACCACCCCAGACCGAGTTTTGGAGCACTTTCGGTCAACTTGGGGCGACCCTCCAACTGCCACCGAATGTCCCTTTGGAGGTGCCCGATCGATTTTAAACCGCCCTTTTGCACATCATTGAGTGGTAAGGCTATCACTCACCTGCTTTTCGACCACCCCAGACCAACCTTTGGGGCACTTTGGGTCAACTTGGGGCGACCCTCCAGCAGCACCCAAACGTCCCTTTGGAGGTGCCCGATCGATTTTAAACAGTCCATTGCCACATCATTGAGTGGTAAAGCTATCGCTCAGCCACTTTTCGACCACCCCAAACCGACCTTTGGAGCACTTTGGGTAAACTTGGGGCGACCCACCAACTGCCACCAAATGTCCCTTTGGAGGTGCCCGATCGATTTTAAACCGCCCTTTTGAACATCATTGAGTAGTAAAGCTATGGCTCAGGCACTTTTCAACCACCCAAGACCGACCTTTGGGACACTTTCGGTCAACTTGAGGCGACCCTCCAACTGCCACCAAATGTCCCTTTGGAGGCGCCCGATCGATTTAAACCGCCCTTTTGCACATCACTGAGTGGTAAAGCTATCGCTCAGCCACTTTTCGACCACCCCAGACCGACCTTTGGAGCACTTTGGGTCAACTTGGGGCGACCCCCCAACTGCCACCAAATGTCCCTTTAGAGACCGCCGATCGATTTTAAACCGCCCTTTTGCACATCGCTGAGTGGTAAAGCTATCACTCAGAAGCTTTTCGACCACCCCAGACCGACCTTTGGAGCACTTTGGGTCAACTTGCAGCGACCCTCCAACTGCCACCAAATGCCCTTTTGGAGGCACCCGATCGATTTTAAACCGCCCTATTGCACATTATTGAGTGGTAAGGCTATCGCTCAGCCACTTTTCGACCACCCCAGACCGAATTTTGGAGCACTTTCGGTCAACTTGGGGCGATCTTCCAACTGCCACCAAATGTCCCTTTGGAGGCGCCCGATCGATCTTAAACCGCCCTTCTGCACATCACTGAGTGGTAAGGCTATCACTCAGCCACTTTTCGACCACCCCAGACCGACCTTTGGGGAACTTTGGGTCAACTTGGGGCGACCCCCCAGCAGCACCCAAACGTCCCTTTGGAGGCGTCCGATCGATTTCAAACCATGCATTAGCACATCACTGAGCGGTAAAGCTATCGCTCAGCCACTTTTCGACCACCCCAGACCGACCATTGGAGCACTTTGGGTCAACTTGGGGCGACCCTCCAACTGCCACTAAATGTACCTTTGGAGGCGCCCGATCGATTTCAAACCGTTCATTAGCACATTATTGAGTGGTAAAGCTATCGCTCAGCCACTTTTCGACCACCCCAGACCGACCTTTTGGGGCACTTTGGGTCAACTTGGGGCGACCCTCCAGCAGCACCCAAGCGTCCCTTTGGAGGCGCCCGATCGATTTTGAACCGCACTTTTGCACATCACTGAGTAGTAAGGCTATCACTCAGCCACTTTTCGACCACCCCAGACCGACCTTTGGGGCACTTTGGGTCAACTTGGGGCGACCCCCTAGCAGCAACCAAACGTCCCTTCGGAGGCGCCCGATCGATTTTAAACCGTGCTTTAGCACATCACTGGTTGGTAAAGCTATCGTTCAGCCACTTTTCGACCACCCCAGACCGAGTTTTGGAGCACTTTCGGTCAACTTGGGGCGACCCTCCAACTGCCACCGAATGTCCCTTTGGAGGTGCCCGATCGATTTTAAACCGCCCTTTTGCACATCATTGAGTGGTAAGGCTATCACTCACCTGCTTTTCGACCACCCCAGACCAACCTTTGGGGCACTTTGGGTCAACTTGGGGCGACCCTCCAGCAGCACCCAAACGTCCCTTTGGAGGTGCCCGATCGATTTTAAACAGTCCTTTGCCACATCATTGAGTGGTAAAGCTATCGCTCAGCCACTTTTCGACCACCCCAAACCGACCTTTGGAGCACTTTGGGTAAACTTGGGGCGACCCACCAACTGCCACCAAATGTCCCTTTGGAGGTGCCCGATCGATTTTAAACCGCCCTTTTGAACATCATTGAGTAGTAAAGCTATGGCTCAGGCACTTTTCAACCACCCAAGACCGACCTTTGGGACACTTTCGGTCAACTTGGGGCGACCCTCCAACTGCCACCAAATGTCCCTTTGGAGGCGCCCGATCGATTTAAACCGCCCTTTTGCACATCACTGAGTGGTAAAGCTATCGCTCAGCCACTTTTCGACCACCCCAGACCGACCTTTGGAGCACTTTGGGTCAACTTGGGGCGACCCTCCAACTGCCACCAAATGTCCCTTTAGAGACCGCCGATCGATTTTAAACCGCCCTTTTGCACATCGCTGAGTGGTAAAGCTATCACTCAGAAGCTTTTCGACCACCCCAGACCGACCTTTGGAGCACTTTGGGTCAACTTGCAGCGACCCTCCAACTGCCACCAAATGCCCCTTTGGAGGCACCCGATCGATTTTAAACCGCCCTATTGCACATTATTGAGTGGTAAGGCTATCGCTCAGCCACTTTTCGACCACCCCAGACCGAATTTTGGAGCACTTTCGGTCAACTTGGGGCGATCTTCCAACTGCCACCAAATGTCCCTTTGGAGGCGCCCGATCGATCTTAAACCGCCCTTCTGCACATCACTGAGTGGTAAGGCTATCACTCAGCCACTTTTCGACCACCCCAGACCGACCTTTGGGGAACTTTGGGTCAACTTTGGGCGACCCCCCAGCAGCACCCAGACGTCCCTTTGGAGGCGTCCGATCGATTTCAAACCATGCATTAGCACATCACTGAGCGGTAAAGCTATCGCTCAGCCACTTTTCGACCACCCCAGACCGACCATTGGAGCACTTTGGGTCAACTTGGGGCGACCCTCCAACTGCCACTAAATGTACCCTTGGAGGCGCCCGATCGATTTCAAACCGTTCATTAGCACATTATTGAGTGGTAAAGCTATCGCTCAGCCACTTTTCGACCACCCCAGACCGACCTTTTGGGGCACTTTGGGTCAACTTGGGGCGACCCTCCAGCAGCACCCAAGCGTCCCTTTGGAGGCGCCCGATCGATTTTGAACCGCTCTTTTGCACATCACTGAATAGTAAGGCTATCACTCAGCCACTTTTCGACCACCCCAGACCGACCTTTGGGGCACTTTGGGTCAACTTGGGGCGACCCCCTAGCAGCAACCAAACGTCCCTTCGGAGGCGCCCGATCGATTTTAAACCGTGCTTTAGCACATCACTGGTTGGTAAAGCTATCGTTCAGCCACTTTTCGACCACCCCAGACCGAGTTTTGGAGCACTTTCGGTCAACTTGGGGCGACCCTCCAACTGCCACCGAATGTCCCTTTGGAGGTGCCCGATCGATTTTAAACCGCCCTTTTGCACATCATTGAGTGGTAAGGCTATCACTCACCTGCTTTTCGACCACCCCAGACCAACCTTTGGGGCACTTTGGGTCAACTTGGGGCGACCCTCCAGCAGCACCCAAACGTCCCTTTGGAGGTGCCCGATCGATTTTAAACAGTCCTTTGCCACATCATTGAGTGGTAAAGCTATCGCTCAGCCACTTTTCGACCACCCCAAACCGACCTTTGGAGCACTTTGGGTAAACTTGGGGCGACCCACCAACTGCCACCAAATGTCCCTTTGGAGGTGCCCGATCGATTTTAAACCGCCCTTTTGAACATCATTGAGTTGTAAAGCTATGGCTCAGGCACTTTTCAACCACCCAAGACCGACCTTTGGGACACTTTCGGTCAACTTGGGGCGACCCTCCAACTGCCACCAAATGTCCCTTTGGAGGCGCCCGATCGATTTAAACCGCCCTTTTGCACATCACTGAGTGGTAAAGCTATCGCTCAGCCACTTTTCGACCACCCCAGACCGACCTTTGGAGCACTTTGGGTCAACTTGGGGCGACCCTCCAACTGCCACCAAATGTCCCTTTAGAGACCGCCGATCGATTTTAAACCCCCCTTTTGCACATCGCTGAGTGGTAAAGCTATCACTCAGAAGCTTTTCGACCACCCCAGACCGACCTTTGGAGCACTTTGGGTCAAGTTGCAGCGACCCTCCAACAGCCACCAAATGCCCCTTTGGAGGCACCCGATCGATTTTAAACCGCCCTATTGCACATTATGGAGTGGTAAGGCTATCGCTCAGCCACTTTTCGACCACCCCAGACCGAATTTTGGAGCACTTTCGGTCAACTTGGGGCGATCTTCCAACTGCCACCAAATGTCCCTTTGGAGGCGCCCGATCGATCTTAAACCGCCCTTCTGCACATCACTGAGTGGTAAGGCTATCACTCAGCCACTTTTCGACCACCCCAGACCGACCTTTGGGGAACTTTGGGTCAACTTGGGGCGACCCCCCAGCAGCACCCAAACGTCCCTTTGGAGGCGTCCGATCGATTTCAAACCATGCATTAGCACATCACTGAGCGGTAAAGCTATCGCTCAGCCACTTTTCGACCACCCCAGACCGACCATTGGAGCACTTTGGGTCAACTTGGGGCGACCCTCCAACTGCCACTAAATGTACCTTTGGAGGCGCCCGATCGATTTCAAACCGTTCATTAGCACATTATTGAGTGGTAAAGCTATCGCTCAGCCACTTTTCGACCACCCCAGACCGACCTTTTGGGGCACTTTGGGTCAAATTGGGGCGACCCTCCAGCAGCACCCAAGCGTCCCTTTGGAGGCGCCCGATCGATTTTGAACCGCACTTTTGCACATCACTGAGTAGTAAGGCTATCACTCAGCCACTTTTCGACCACCCCAGACCGACCTTTGGGGCACTTTGGGTCAACTTGGGGCGACCCCCTAGCAGCAACCAAACGTCCCTTCGGAGGCGCCCGATCGATTTTAAACCGTGCTTTAGCACATCACTGGTTGGTAAAGCTATCGTTCAGCCACTTTTCGACCACCCCAGACCGAGTTTTGGAGCACTTTCGGTCAACTTGGGGCGACCCTCCAACTGCCACCGAATGTCCCTTTGGAGGTGCCCGATCGATTTTAAACCGCCCTTTTGCACATCATTGAGTGGTAAGGCTATCACTCACCTGCTTTTCGACCACCCCAGACCAACCTTTGGGGCACTTTGGGTCAACTTGGGGCGACCCTCCAGCAGCACCCAAACGTCCCTTTGGAGGTGCCCGATCGATTTTAAACAGTCCTTTGCCACATCATTGAGTGGTAAAGCTATCGCTCAGCCACTTTTCGACCACCCCAAACCGACCTTTGGAGCACTTTGGGTAAACTTGGGGCGACCCACCAACTGCCACCAAATGTCCCTTTGGAGGTGCCCGATCGATTTTAAACCGCCCTTTTGAACATCATTGAGTTGTAAAGCTATGGCTCAGGCACTTTTCAACCACCCAAGACCGACCTTTGGGACACTTTCGGTCAACTTGGGGCGACCCTCCAACTGCCACCAAATGTCCCTTTGGAGGCGCCCGATCGATTTAAACCGCCCTTTTGCACATCACTGAGTGGTAAAGCTATCGCTCAGCCACTTTTCGACCACCCCAGACCGACCTTTGGAGCACTTTGGGTCAACTTGGGGCGACCCTCCAACTGCCACCAAATGTCCCTTTAGAGACCGCCGATCGATTTTAAACCCCCCTTTTGCACATCGCTGAGTGGTAAAGCTATCACTCAGAAGCTTTTCGACCACCCCAGACCGACCTTTGGAGCACTTTGGGTCAAGTTGCAGCGACCCTCCAACAGCCACCAAATGCCCCTTTGGAGGCACCCGATCGATTTTAAACCGCCCTATTGCACATTATTGAGTGGTAAGGCTATCGCTCAGCCACTTTTCGACCACCCCAGACCGAATTTTGGAGCACTTTCGGTCAACTTGGGGCGATCCTCCAACTGCCACCAAATGTCCCTTTGGAGGCGCCCGATCGATCTTAAACCGCCCTTCTGCACATCACTGAGTGGTAAGGCTATCACTCAGCCACTTTTCGACCACCCCAGACCGACCTTTGGGGAACTTTGGGTCAACTTGGGGCGACCCCCCAGCAGCACCCAAACGTCCCTTTGGAGGCGTCCGATCGATTTCAAACCATGCATTAGCACATCACTGAGCGGTAAAGCTATCGCTCAGCCACTTTTCGACCACCCCAGACCGACCATTGGAGCACTTTGGGTCAACTTGGGGCGACCCTCCAACTGCCACTAAATGTACCTTTGGAGGCGCCCGATCGATTTCAAACCGTTCATTAGCACATTATTGAGTGGTAAAGCTATCGCTCAGCCACTTTTCGACCACCCCAGACCGAATTTTGGAGCACTTTCGGTCAACTTGGGGCGATCCTCCAACTGCCACCAAATGTCCCTTTGGAGGCGCCCGATCGATCTTAAACCGCCCTTCTGCACATCACTGAGTGGTAAGGCTATCACTCAGCCACTTTTCGACCACCCCAGACCGACCTTTGGGGAACTTTGGGTCAACTTGGGGCGACCCCCCAGCAGCACCCAAACGTCCCTTTGGAGGCGTCCGATCGATTTCAAACCATGCATTAGCACATCACTGAGTAGTAAGGCTATCAGTCAGCCACTTTTCGACCACCCCAGACCGACCTTTGGGGCACTTTGGGTCAACTTGGGGCGACCCCCTAGCAGCAACCAAACGTCCCTTCGGAGGCGCCCGATCGATTTTAAACCGTGCTTTAGCACATCACTGGTTGGTAAAGCTATCGTTCAGCCACTTTTCGACCACCCCAGACCGAGCTATGGTACACTTTGGTTCAACTTGAGGCGACCATCCAACTGCCACCAAATGTCCCTTTGGAGGTGCCCGATTGATTTTAAACCGCCCTTTTGCACATCATTGAGTGGTAAGGCTATCACTCAGCTGCTTTTCGACCACCCCAGACCGACCTTTGGAGCACTTTGGGTCAACTTGGGGCGACCCTCCAACTGCCACCAAAGTCCCTTTGAAGGCGCCTTTTGGTGGTCGAAAAGTTTCTGAGCGATAGCTATAGCATTCAATGATGTGTAAAGGGGCGGTTTAAAACCGATCGGGCGTCTCTAAAGGGACATTTGGTGGCAGTTGGAGGGTCGCCCAAAGTTGACCCAAAGTGTCCCAAAGGTGGGTTTGGGGTGGTCGAAAAGTGGCTGAGCGATAGCTTTACCACTAAATGATGTGCTAATGCACGGTTTGAAATAGATCGGGGGCCTCCAAAGGTACATTTGGTGGCAGTTGGAGGGTCGCCCCAAGTATATCCAAAGTGTCCCAAAGGTCGGTCTGGGGTGGTCGAAAAGTGGCTGAGCGATAGCTTTACCAATCAATGATGTGCTGAGCACGGTTTAAAATCGATCGGGCGCCTCCAAATGGACGTTTGGGTGCTGTTGAGGGATCTCCCTAAGTTGACCCTAAGTGCCCCAAAGGTCTGTCTGGGGTGGTCGAAAAGTTTCTGAGCGATAGCTATAGCATTCAATGATGTGTAAAAGGGCGGTTTAAAACCGATCAGGCGTCTCTAAAGGGACATTTGGTGGCAGTTGGAGGGTCGCCCCAAGTATATCCAAAGTGTCCCAAAGGTCGGTCTGGGTTGGTCGAAAAGTGGCTGAGCGATAGCTTTTCAAATCAATGATGTGCTAATGCACGGTTTGAAATCGATCGGGCGCCTCCAAAAGGACGTTTGGGTGCTGTTGAGGGATCGCCCCAAGTTGACCCAAAGTGCTCCAAAGGTCGGTTTGGGGTGGTCGAAAAGTTGCTGAGCGATAGCTTTACCACTCAATGATGTGGTAAAGGACGGTTTAAAATCGATCGGGCGCATCCAAAGGGACGTTTGGGTGCTGCTTGAGGGTCGCCCCAAGTTGACCCAAAGTGCCCCAAAGGTCGGTCTGGGGTGGTTAAAGAGCGGCTGAGTGATAGCCTTACCACTCAATGATGTGCAAAAGGCGGTTTAAAATCGATCGGGCGTCTCTAAAGGGACATTTGGTGGCAGTTGGTGGGTCGCCCCAAGTTTACCCCAAGTGCCCCAAAGGTCGGTCTGGGGTTGTCGAAAAGTGGCTGAGCGATAGCTTTACCACTCAATAATGTGCTAATGCACGGTTTGAAATCGATCGGGCGCCTCTAAAGGGACATCTGGTGGCTGTTGGTGGGTCGCCCCAAGTTGACCGAAAGTGCTCCAAAGGTCGGTTTGGGGTGGTCGAAAAGTGGCTGAGCGATAGCTTTACCACTTAATGATTTGGTAAAGGACGGTTTAAAATCGATCGGGCGCCTCCAAAGGGACGTTTGGGTGCTGCTGGATGGTCGCCCCATGTTGACCCGAAGTGCCCCAAAGGTCGGTCTGGGGTAGTCGAAAAGTGGCTGAGCGATAGCTTTACCACTCTATAATGTGCTAATGCACGGTTTGAAATCGATCGGGCGTCTCCAAACGGACATTTGGTGGCAGTTGGAGGGTCGCCCCAAGTTGACCCAAAGTGTCCCAAAGGTCGGCTGGGGTGCTCAAAAAGCGGCTGAGTGATAGCTTTACCAATCAATGATGTGCTAAAGCACGGTTTAAAACCGATCGGGCGCCTCAGAGACTCCTTCTATTTTCACCTAATATCGGAAATAGGGTCAAATGTTTCAAACCAAAGTTGTTTGTCATTAAGAATGGAATAACTCTTGTTTGAAACATATTTTTCTAACTGGCTTAACTTTGGAGTTAGATGGAGCCAAATAGAAATACTCTATTTTGGGTTGATCCAGTGTGTGAGTTATAATTCCGTTAATATCGGAAGTAGGCAAAAATGTTTCAAATAAAAGTTGTATGCCATTAAGAATGGAATAACTCTTATTTGAAACATTTTTTCCTAACTCGCTTAACTTTGTAGTTAGATGGATCCAAATTACTCTTTGGCTTATAATTCCGTTAATATCGGAAATAGTGTAAAATGTTTCAAACAAAAGTTGTTCGCCATTAAGAATGGAATAACTCTTATTTGAAACATTTTTTTCTAACTCGCTTAACTTTGTAGTTAGATGGATCCAAATTACTGTTTGGCTTATAATTCCGTTAATATCGGAAATAGTGTAAAATGTTTCAAACAGAAGTTGTTTGTCATTAAGAATGGAATATCTTTTATTTGAAACATTTTTTTTTCTAACTCGCTTAACTTTTGAGTTAGATGGAGCCAAATTGAAATACTCCATTTTGGGTTGTTCCATTGTTTGGGTTATAACTCCGTTAATATCGGAAATAGGGCAAAATGTTTCAAATAGAAGTTGTTCGCCATTAAGAATGGAATAACACTTATTTGAAACATTTTTTTCTAACTCGCTTAACTTTGTAGTTAGATTTAGCCAAATTCCTATTTGGCTTATAATTCCGTTAATATCGCAAATAGGGTAAAATATTTCAAACCAAAGTTGTTTGCCATTAAGAATGGAATAAGACTTGTTTGAAACCTATTTTTCTAACTGGCTTAACTTTGGAGTTAGATGGAGGCAAATAGAAATACTCTATTTTGGGTTGATCCAGTGTGTGAGTTATAACTCCGTTAATATCGGAAATAGGGAAAAATGTTTCAAATAAAAGCTGTACGCCATTAAGAATGGAATAACTCTTATTTGAAACATTTTTTTCTAACTCGCTTAACTCTGGAGTTAGATGGAACCAAATTCCTATTTGGCTTATAATTCCGTTAATATAGGGAATAGTGTAAAATCTTTCAAACAAAAGTTGTTTGTCATTAAGAATGGAATAACTCTTGTTTGAAACATTTTTTTCTAACTGGCTTAACTTTGGAGTTAGATGGAGCCGAATAGAAATTCTCAATTTTGGGTTGATCGAGTGTGTGAGTTATAATTCCGTTAATATCGGAAATAGGTAAAAATGTTTCAAATAAAAGTTGTTCGCCATTAAGAATGGAATAAGACTTATTTGAAACATTTTTTTCTAACTCGCTTAACTTTGTAGTTAGATTTAGCCAAATTCCTATTTGGCTTATAATTCCGTTAATATCGCAAATAGGGTAAAATATTTCAAACCAAAGTTGTTTGCCATTAAGAATGGAATAACTCTTGTTTGAAACATTTTTTTCTAACTGGCTTAACTTTGGAGTTAGATGGAGCCAAATAGAAATTCTCTATTTTGGGTTGATCCAGTGTGTGAGTTATAATTCCGTTAATATCGGAAATAGGGAAAACTGTTTCAAATAAAAGCTGTACGCCATTAAGAATGGAATAACTCTTATTTGAAACATTTTTTTCTAATTCGCTTAACTTTGTAGTTAGATGGAGCCAAGTTACTATTTGGCTTACAACTCCGTTAATATCGAAAATAGGCTAAAATGTTTCAAACCAAAGTTGTTTGTCATTAAATATGGAATAACTCTTGTTTGAAACAATTTTTTCTAACTCGCTTAACTTATGAGTTAGATGGAGCCAAATAGAAATACTCTATTTTAGGTTGATCCAGTATGTGAGTTATAATTCCGTTAATATCGGAAATAGGTAAAAATGTTTCAAATAAAAGTTGTACGCCATTAAGAATGGAATAACTCTTATTTGAAACATTTTTTTCTAAATCGCTTAAGTTTGTAGTTAGATGGATCCAAATTACTGTTTGGCTTATAATTCCGTTAATATTGGAAATAGTGTAAAATGTTTCAAACAAAAGTTGTTTGTCATTAAGAATGGAATATCTTTTATTTGAAACATTTTTTTTCTAACTCGCTTAACTTTTGAGTTAGATGGAGCCAAATTGAAATACTCCATTTTGGGTTGTTCCATTGTTTGGGTTATAACTCCGTTAATATCGGAAATGGGGCAAAATGTTTCAAATAAAAGTTGTTCGCCATTAAGAATGGAATAACTCTTATTTGAAACATTTTTTTCTAACTCGCTTAACTTTGTAGTTAGATGGATCCAAATTACTGTTTGGCTTATAATTCCGTTAATATCGGAAATAGTGTAAAATGTTTCAAACAAAAGTTGTTCGCCATTAAGAATGGAATAACACTTATTTGAAACATTTTTTCTAACTCGCTTAACTTTGTAGTTAGATTTAGCCAAATTCCTATTTGGCTTATAATTCGGTTAATATCGCAAATAGGGTAAAATATTTCAAACCAAAGTTGTTTGCCGTTAAGAATGGAATAAGACTTGTTTGAAACATATTTTTCTAACTGGCTTAACTTTGGAGTTAGATGGAGGCAAATAGAAATACTCTATTTTGGGTTGATCCAGTGTGTGAGTTATAACTCCGTTAATATCGAAAATAGGGAAAAATGTTTCAAATAAAAGCTGTACGCCATTAAGAATGGAATAACTCTTATTTGAAACATTTTTTTCTAACTCGCTTAACTTTGGAGTTAGATGGAACCAAATTCCTATTTGGCTTATAATTCCGTTAATATAGGGAATAGTGTAAAATCTTTCAAACAAAAGTTGTTTGTCATTAAGAATGGAATAACTTTGGTTTGAAACATTTCTTTCTAACTCGCTTAACTTTTGAGTTAGATGGAGCCAAATAGAAATACTCTATTTTGTGTTAATCCAGTGTGTGAGTTATAATTCCGTTAATATCGGAGATAGGTAAAAATGTTTCAAATAAAAGTTGTACGCCATTAAGAATGGAATAACTCTTATTTGAAACATTTCTTTTTAACTCGCTTAACTATGGAGTTCACATTTCGGCGGTTAACCCTGGCATGTATGATAAGGTTGCTTCGCATTTTATCTTTTCTAATTCAATGTTTACTTTGTAGGCCCAAGGAATTTGCGTAACTAGACCATTCGCCATTTTGGCGGAGGGGACGGTCGATCTTTGTTTCTGTAAATGTCTTGATTGGCATCGTCGGTTAATATTATCTCCAATAAATGAATTAACTGCTCCGGTGTCTATGAGGGCAGCAAAATTTCTTCCTAAAATTCTAACTTTTATATGAGGCCTGATATCGGGGGCTGTTAATGAGATTGGCGAAGTCGCTGTTCTATTGCAAGGGCAATCTCTGGATAATACTCCTGGTTTGTTGCACCTTGAACAAAATAATTTCGGTTGGCCTTGGCATTGTTGACGAAAATGTCCTGTTTCTCCACATCTCCAACACAAAGGAATCGGCCTCGAAGTTTGTCGTTCGGTCGGTGAAGACTGAAATTGTTGTCTATTAAATGTAACATTAGAAGGTCCTGCTTGAGCATAATCACGTCGTGGCGTTGGCGTCGGCCGTGGTTGGGGCGTTATTGGTTGATTGATTTGATTAGAAGAATGGCTCATTTGTGGAACTCTGGGTTCCTCCCTTTTGAAATTTCTCGGTGGATAAAAATTAAAATTTCGTCGCGGTCCGGATACCGTGTTATTTGTGACATTAAATCTAGATTCTATTTCTAGAAATGGCTTCTGTGTGTTTTGTGTTATTTCGGAGTTTAATTGTTCGTATTCTCTAGTTATCTTCATAAATTCTTGGATATTAGAAAAGTCGGTTTTTCTAATATATTGGCGGTACGTCGGTAGCAAATTTCGATAAAGCCATTGCAATTCTTGTTGGGCGGTGAACTTCCCATGTCATCGAATCATTGTCTGGACGTCGGTAATGTAAGTTCCCACCGGTTCGCCAGGTCGTTGCGTCCTTCGGGCGATTTCTGCTTCCAAGTCCTCTTGATAATTGAGGGGAAAATACATCATTTTAAAATCGTCGGTAAATTCTCCCCAAAATCTCCAATTTCTTCGGTTATTTCTAAACCATAAAGCCGCCTCGCCTCTTAATAATTCTGGCATTTTTGGCAATAGATCCTCAAATGAAATTCCTTGCGCAGTACAAGTTTCTTCTACTTTCTCTAGGAAAGCTGTTGGGTCATTCCGACCATCGAAACTTATTTTCCATCTATCCAATCTTAAATCCTGTCGGTGTAGAAAGCTTTGTTCAAAGCGATCTATCGGTGGGGAATTCGCCCTTTATTGATTAATATTTATTGTTGGTCCGGAAGTTGGTAGAGTAACGGTTGGAAATTGAAAGGAAGTTGCTTGTGGTTGAGGTGATCTTCCTTCTCGGATAAATTTAACCAATTTTTTCCGTAGTTCTTCTACAGTACCCGTTGGATCTAATCCAAATTTTCTCAATTCCTCCTCTAATTCTGGTTTACGGAGTAAATAAATCCATCCCGTACGACCGTCCGTCTTTGCGGGATTTTGTTCGGTGTTGGAACTGCTTTGTTCGGACGCTGAGTCTTCGGTGCCCATTTTCAATATAAAATTATCCTTGATTTCTTCGGTTTTGCAGCCTTCTTCCTTTTCGAAAATAAAGGACTCCTTGGTTTCGCTGTTTCCTCTCTTTCGAAAATCAAAGATTCTTCGGTGCGCAGCCTCCTTCCTTTCTGGAAATAGAGGTCCCTGCTCGGGCGCCAAATTTGTGGCGTACTCCGCTTGGAGTTCGCGATTGGCTCCCAAAACTAATAATGTTTCTCGGGCGCCACCTTTTTAAAGAAGTAAGGTCTTCTGTATCCTCGAGTAGCTTTTAGACAGTGGAGAAAAAAAAAATGTCCAGGGTTTTAACGGGTTAATGATGAAAGGAATATAGAACGGGATATTGAAATGCAGATTTAAACAATAAAAACAATCTTTATTGAAACCAAACTCAAAATCTTTAATAAACAGAAAAGAGGGGAAATTTGCTTTATTCAAAAAAAAAGGTCGAAATTGTTTTAAAATAAAATCGGGGGGGTTTCTTATTTTATTAGCAGAGACTTTCTGATAATTAACAAATTTTGATTTTCTTAAAATAATTAAACCGGTATAGCAACGGTACAACAGGTTGCAATAGAAGAAAATTTTGCTATAGGAATTCTCAACGTATAGCAAAATAGAAATAGATGCTGTAGGAATTCTCGCGTACAGCGGAAAGAAGATTTTGCTATAGGAATACTCAACGTATAGCAAAGAGAAATAGATGCTGTAGGAATTCTCACGTACGGCGGAAAGAAGAGAGTTTTGCTATAGGAATACTCAACGTATAGCAAAGAGAAATAGACAAAATAAGAGAATTAAAAAAAAAAAATTAAAAGTCTCTACTAATAAGAAATAGCGTACTTACGAAAAATAAAATCTGTGCGATTTTCGACGAACTTTCGGACTACGGTCGCACACTATGACGGCGTCAGAAACTAAGAGAGCAAAATCAAAAATTTTTGGGCCTTTTATAGGCGACGGGGTTGAAAACTTGTTCAGATTGAGTGGGAGAGATCTTTTCTGCAGAAAATTATTACCAAATGTGGTAAAAATGCAAATTACGGGACGTTCTAATTATTCTAGCGGCTTCAAACTTACAGACAATGGATTTTAGGCATATCTTTATCCTATGATGTTTTTTAAATGGTTAAAATCGGCTTATTAACGCTTAATTAATTATTAATTACCAGTAATTAAAATCTTACATAGTTTATCGTTCGGCTCTGATCAAAATACTAAATTTCATAAGTTACAAGTTTTATCGAAAAATTAACATTTCAAAAGTTATACAAACTTAAAAGTAAAATACCACGTGCATTGATAAATTAATACTTAACGACTATTAATTAACAGCGAAATTATACAAAAGTAAAACACAAGTGTGAAGCATTAACATCTTTATAAATAGTAAACGTGTAAAAGTGCGGAAGACTTCAATAAACTAAGTTTTTGTCAAAAACCTTACAATTATGAATAAATTAATATAACTTGTTAATGACTAATCAGCGGGATACGAAAATAGTTCAACATTCATTATGATTGGTTTATAACAAAATGTGATTAGATTTGTGACTAATTAAGATCAGTCAATTAACATACAAGACTTATTTATTCAAAAGTAATTCTTCTGTTGGGCGGAAGAGCAAATCTTAAATTAGGGATACATTGCAAGTACAATAATTTATGTGGACTTTATATGGTCAAAAATTAAGGAAATTAATAATCGGCGTGGTAGAAGTCTATTTTTAGAACATTTTGTTTACTTTTATTTATTTATGAAAAGGTCGGATTTTAACTTTATAGAAAGGAAACTAAGGGAAATGGTAAACTGAAAAATCTGACTTTAATTAGTTAATTACGGAAAATAAAATGAAATGGAAAAAGGGTGGTCTATGCAAGGGGTTTAATAATTTCGAAAATATAATAAAATTTTATCAAAAGTAGGCTTGGTTGCCTAATCGGCGAAACTTAAAAAGAAAAATTCTAAGAAAATAAAAGAAACTAAATGAATTTTTTGTAACTTCGTTACAAGGTAAAAATGTTTCAAATAAAAGTTGTACGCCATTAGGAATGGAATAACTCTTATTTGAAACATTTTTTTCTAACTCGCTTAACTTTGGAGTTAGATGGAACCAAATTCCTATTTGGCTTATAATTCCGTTAATATCGGGAATAGTGTAAAATCTTTCAAACAAAAGTTGTTTGTCATTAAGAATGGAATAACTCTTGTTTGAAACATTCTTTTCTAACACGCTTAACTTTGGAGTTAGATGGAGCCAAATAGAAATACTCTATTTTAGGTTGATCCAGTATGTGAGTTATAATTCCGTTAATATCGGAAGTAGGTAAAAATATTTCAAATAAAAGTTGTATGCCATTAAGAATGGAATAACTCTTATTTGAAACATTTTTTCCTAACTCGCTTAACTTTGTAGTTAGATGGATCCAAATTACTGTTTGGCTTATAATTCCGTTAATATCGGAAATAGTGTAAAATGTTTCAAACAAAAGTTGTTTGTCATTAAGAATGGAATATCTTTTATTTGAAACATTTTTTTTCTAACTCGCTTAACTTTTGAGTTAGATGGAGCCAAATTGAAATACTCCATTTTGGGTTGTTCCATTGTTTGGGTTATAACTCCGTTAATATCGGAAATAGGGCAAAATGTTTCAAATAAAAGTTGTTCGCCATTAAGAATGGAATAACTCTTATTTGAAACATTTTTTTCTAACTCGCTTAACTTTGTAGTTAGATGGATCCAAATTACTGTTTGGCTTATAATTCCGTTAATATCGGAAATAGTGTAAAATGTTTCAAACAAAAGTTGTTTGTCATTAAGAATGGAATATCTTTTATTTGAAACATTTTTTTTCTAACTCGCTTAACTTTTGAGTTAGATGGAGCCAAATTGAAATACTCCATTTTGGGTTGTTCCATTGTTTGGGTTATAACTCCGTTAATATCGGAAATAGGGCAAAATGTTTCAAATAGAAGTTGTTTGTCATTAAGAATGGAATAACTCTTGTTTGAAACATTTTTTTCTAACTGGCTTAACTTTGGAGTTAGATGGAGCCAAATAGAAATTCTCAATTTTGGGTTGATCCAGTGTGTGAGTTATAATTCCGTTAATATCGGAAATAGGTAAAAATGTTTCAAATAAAAGTTGTTCGCCATTAGGAATGGAATAAGACTTATTTGAAACATTTTTTTCTAACTCGTTTAACTTTGTAGTTAGATTTAGCCAAATTCCTATTTCGCTTATAATTCCGTTAATATCGCAAATAGGGTAAAATATTTCAAACCAAAGTTGTTTGCCATTAAGAATGGAATAAGACTTGTTTGAAACGTATTTTTCTAACCCGCTTAACTTTGGAGTTAAATGGAGCCAAATAGAAATACTCTACTTTGTGTTAATCCAGTGTGTGAGTTATAATTCCGTTAATATCGGAAATAGGGAAAAATGTTTCAAATAAAAGTTGTTTGTCATTAAGAATAGAATAACTCTGGTTTGAAACATTTTTTTCTAATTCGCTTAACTTTGTAGTTAGATGGAGCCAAGTTACTACTTGGCTTACAACTCCGTTAATATCGAAAATAGGCTAAAATGTTTCAAACCAAAGTTGTTTGTCATTAAAAATGGAATAACTCTTGTTTGAAACAATTTTTTCTAACTCGCTTAACTTATGAGTTAGATGGAGCCAAATAGAAATACACTATATTGTGTTAATCCAGTGTGTGAGTTATAATTCCGTTAATATCGGAAGTAGGCAAAAATGTTTCAAATAAAAGCTGTACGCCATTAAGAATGGAATAACTCTTATTTGAAACATATTTTTCTAATTCGCTTAACTTTGTAGTTAGACGGAGCCAAATTACTATTTGGCTTACAACTCCGTTAATATCGAAAATAGGCTAAAATGTTTCAAACCAAAGTTGTTTGTCATTAAAAATGGAATAACTCTTGTTTGAAACAATTTTTTCTAACTCGCTTAACTTATGAGTTAGATGGAGCCAAATAGAAATACTCTATTTTAGGTTGATCCAGTATGTGAGTTATAATTCCGTTAATATCGGAAGTAGGTAAGAATATTTCAAATAAAAGTTGTATGCCATTAAGAATGGAATAACTCTTATTTGAAACATTTTTTCTAACTCGCTTAACTTTGTAGTTAGATGGATCCAAATTACTCTTTGGCTTATAATTCCGTTAATATCGGAAATAGTGTAAAATGTTTCAAACAAAAGTTGTTCGCCATTAAGAATGGAATAACTCTTATTTGAAACATTTTTTTCTAACTCGCTTAACTTTGTAGTTAGATGGATCCAAATTACTGTTTGGCTTATAATTCCGTTAATATCGGAAATAGTGTAAAATGTTTCAAACAAAAGTTGTTTGTCATTAAGAATGGAATATCTTTTATTTGAAACATTTTTTTTCTAACTCGCTTAACTTTTGAGTTAGATGGAGCCAAATTGAAATACTCCATTTTGGGTTGTTGCATTGTTTGGGTTATAACTCCGTTAATATCGGAAATAGGGCAAAATGTTTCAAATAGAAGTTGTTCGCCATTAAGAATGGAATAACACTTATTTGAAACATTTTTTTCTAACTCGCTTAACTTTGTAGTTAGATTTAGCCAAATTCCTATTTGGCTTATAATTCCGTTAATATCGCAAATAGGGTAAAATATTTCAAACCAAAGTTGTTTGCCATTAAGAATGGAATAAGACTTGTTTGAAACATATTTTTCTAACCCGCTTAACTTTGGAGTTAGATGGAGCCAAATAGAAATACTCTATTTTGTGTTAATCCAGTGTGTGAGTTATAATTCCGTTAATATCGGAAATAGGAAAAAATGTTTCAAATAAAAGTTGTTTGTCATTAAGAATAGAATAACTCTGGTTTGAAACATTTTTTCTAACTCGCTTAACTTTGTAGTTAGATTTAGCCAAATTCCTATTTGGCTTATAATTCCGTTAATATCGCAAATAGGGTAAAATATTTCAAACCAAAGTTGTTTGCCATTAAGAATGGAATAAGACTTGTTTGAAACATATTTTTCTAACTGGCTTAACTTTGGAGTTAGATGGAGGCAAATAGAAATACTCTATTTTGGGTTGATCCAGTGTGTGAGTTGTAACTCCGTTAATATCGAAAATAGGGAAAAATGTTTCAAATAAAAGCTGTACGCCATTAAGAATGGAATAACTCTTATTTGAAACATTTTTTTCTAACTCGCTTAACTCTGGAGTTAGATGGAACCAAATTCCTATTTGGCTTATAATTCCGTTAATATAGGGAATAGTGTAAAATCTTTCAAACCAAAGTTGTTTGTCATTAAGAATGGAATAACTCTTGTTTGAAACATTTTTTTCTAACTGGCTTAACTTTGGAGTTAGATGGAGCCAAATAGAAATTCTCAATTTTGGGTTGATCCAGTGTGTGAGTTATAATTCCGTTAATATCGGAAATAGGTAAAAATGTTTCAAATAAAAGTTGTTCGCCATTAAGAATGGAATAAGACTTATTTGAAACATTTTTTTCTAACTCGCTTAACTTTGTAGTTAGATTTAGCCAAATTCCTATTTGGCTTATAATTCCGTTAATATCGCAAATAGGGTAAAATATTTCGAACCAAAGTTGTTTGCCATTAAGAATGGAATAAGACTTGTTTGAAACATATTTTTCTAACTCGCTTAACTTTGGAGTTAGATGGAGCCAAATAGAAATACTCTATTTTGTGTTAATCCAGTGTGTGAGTTATAATTCCGTTAATATCGGAAATAGGGAAAAATATTTCAAATAAAAGTTGTTTGTCATTAAGAATAGAATAACTATGGTTTGAAACATTTCTTTCTAACTCGCTTAACTATGGAGTTAGATGGAGCCAAATTCATATTTGGCTTATAATTCCGTTAATATCGGGAATAGTGTAAAATCTTTCAAACAAAAGTTGTTTGTCATTAAGAATGGAATAACTCTTGTTTGAAACATTTTTTTCTAACTGGCTTAACTTTGGAGTTAGATGGAGCCAAATAGAAATTCTCTATTTTGGGTTGATCCAGTGTGTGAGTTATAATTCCGTTAATATCGGAAATAGGGAAAACTGTTTCAAATAAAAGCTGTACGCCATTAAGAATGGAATAACTCTTATTTGAAACATTTTTTTCTAATTCGCTTAACTTTGTAGTTAGATGGAGCCAAGTTACTATTTGGCTTACAACTCCGTTAATATCGAAAATAGGCTAAAATGTTTCAAACCAAAGTTGTTTGTCATTAAATATGGAATAACTCTTGTTTGAAACAATTTTTTCTAACTCGCTTAACTTATGAGTTAGATGGAGCCAAATAGAAATACTCTATTTTAGGTTGATCCAGTATGTGAGTTATAATTCCGTTAATATCGGAAATAGGTAAAAATGTTTCAAATAAAAGTTGTACGCCATTAAGAATGGAATAACTCTTATTTGAAACATTTTTTTCTAAATCGCTTAACTTTGTAGTTAGATGGATCCAAATTACTGTTTGGCTTATAATTCCGTTAATATTGGAAATAGTGTAAAATGTTTCAAACAAAAGTTGTTTGTCATTAAGAATGGAATATCTTTTATTTGAAACATTTTTTTTCTAACTCGCTTAACTTTTGAGTTAGATGGAGCCAAATTGAAATACTCCATTTTGGGTTGTTCCATTGTTTGGGTTATAACTCCGTTAATATCGGAAATGGGGCAAAATGTTTCAAATAAAAGTTGTTCGCCATTAAGAATGGAATAACTCTTATTTGAAACATTTTTTTCTAACTCGCTTAACTTTGTAGTTAGATTTAGCCAAATTCCTATTTGGCTTATAATTCCGTTAATATCGCAAATAGGGTAAAATATTTCAAACCAAAGTTGTTTGCCATTAAGAATGGAATAAGACTTGTTTGAAACATATTTTTCTAACTGGCTTAACTTTGGAGTTAGATGGAGGCAAATAGAAATACTCTATTTTGGGTTGATCCAGTGTGTGAGTTATAACTCCGTTAATATCGGAAATAGGGAAAAATGTTTCAAATAAAAGCTGTACGCCATTAAGAATGGAATAACACTTATTTGAAACATTTTTTTCTAACTCGCTTAACTTTGGAGTTAGATGGAGCCAAATAGAAATACTATATTTTGTGTTAATAAAGTGTGTGAGTTATAATTCCGTTAATATCGGAAATAGGTAAAAATGTTTCAAATAAAAGTTGTACGCCACTAGGAATGGAATAACTCTTATTTGAAACATTTTTTTCTAACTCGCTTAACTTTGGAGTTAGATGGAACCAAATTCCTATTTGGCTTATAATTCCGTTAATATCGGGAATAGTGTAAAATCTTTCAAGCAAAAATTGTTTGTTATTAAGAATGGAATAACTCTTGTTTGAAACAATTTTTTCTAACTCCCTTAACTTATGGGTTAGATGGATCCAAATAGAAATACTCTATTTTGTGTTAATCCAGTGTGTGAGTTATAATTCCGTTAATATCGGGAATAGTGTAAAACCTTTCAAACAAAAGTTGTTTGTCATTAAGAACGAAATAACTCTTGTTTGAAACATTTTTTTCTAACCCGCTTAACTTTGGAGTTAGATGGAGTCAAATTACTATTTGGCTTATAATTACGTTAATATCGGAAATAGTGTAAAATGTTTCAAACAAAAGTTGTTTGACATTAAGAATGGAATATCTCTTATTTGAAACATTTATTTTCTAACTCTCTTAACTTTGGAGTTAGATGGATCCAAATAGAAATACTCCGCTTTAGGTTGTTCAAGTTTTTGGCTTATAACTCCGTTAATATCGGAAATAGGGCAAAATGTTTCAAATAAAAGTTGTTTGCCATTAAGAATGGAATAACACTTATTTGAAACATTTTTTTCTAACTCGCTTAACTTTGTAGTTAGATTTAGCCAAATTCCTATTTGGCTTATAATTCCGTTAATATCGCAAATAGTGTAAAATCTTTCAAAAAAAAGTTGTTTGTCATTAAGAATGGAATAACTCTTGTTTGAAACATTTTTTTCTAACTGGCTTAACTTTGGAGTTAGATGGAGCCAAATAGAAATTCTCTATTTTGGGTTGATCCAGTGTGTGTTATAATTCCGTTAATATCGGAAATAGGGAAAACTGTTTCAAATAAAAGTTGTACGCCATTAAAAGTGGAATAACTCTTATTTGAAACATATTTTTCTAATTCGCTTAACTTTGTAGTTAGACGGAGCCAAATTACTATTTGGCTTACAACTCCGTTAATATCGAAAATAGGCTAAAATGTTTCAAACCAAAGTTGTTTGTCATTAAAAATGGAATAACTCTTGTTTGAAACAATTTTTTCTAACTCGCTTAACTTATGAGTTAGATGGAGCCAAATAGAAATACTCTATTTTAGGTTGATCCAGTATGTGAGTTATAATTCCGTTAATATCGGAAGTAGGTAAAAATATTTCAAATAAAAGTTGTATGCCATTAAGAATGGAATAACTCTTATTTGAAACATTTTTTTCTAACTCGCTTAACTTTGTAGTTAGATGGATCCAAATTACTGTTTTGCTTATAATTCCGTTAATATCGGAAATAGTGTAAAATGTTTCAAACAAAAGTTGTTTGTCATTAAGAATGAAATATCTTTTATTTGAAACATTTTTTTTCTAACTCGCTTAACTTTTGAGTTAGATGGAGCCAAATTGAAATACTCCATTTTGGGTTGTTCCATTGTTTGGGTTATAACTCCGTTAATATCGGAAATAGGGCAAAATGTTTCAAATAAAAGTTGTTCGCCATTAAGAATGGAATAACACTTATTTGAAACATTTTTTCTAACTCGCTTAACTTTGTAGTTAGATTTAGCCAAATTCCTATTTGGCTTATAATTCGGTTAATATCGCAAATAGGGTAAAATATTTCAAACCAAAGTTGTTTGCCGTTAAGAATGGAATAAGACTTGTTTGAAACATATTTTTCTAACTGGCTTAACTTTGGAGTTAGATGGAGGCAAATAGAAATACTCTATTTTGGGTTGATCCAGTGTGTGAGTTATAACTCCGTTAATATCGAAAATAGGGAAAAATGTTTCAAATAAAAGCTGTACGCCATTAAGAATGGAATAACTCTTATTTGAAACATTTTTTCCTAACTCGCTTAACTTTGTAGTTAGATGGATCCAAATTACTGTTTGGCTTATAATTCCGTTAATATCGGAAATAGTGTAAAATGTTTCAAACAAAAGTTGTTTGTCATTAAGAATGGAATATCTTTTATTTGAAACATTTTTTTTCTAACTCGCTTAACTTTTGAGTTAGATGGAGCCAAATTGAAATACTCCATTTTGGGTTGTTCCATTGTTTGGGTTATAACTCCGTTAATATCGGAAATAGGGCAAAATGTTTCAAATAAAAGTTGTTCGCCATTAAGAATGGAATAACTCTTATTTGAAACATTTTTTTCTAACTCGCTTAACTTTGTAGTTAGATGGATCCAAATTACTGTTTGGCTTATAATTCCGTTAATATCGGAAATAGTGTAAAATGTTTCAAACAAAAGTTGTTTGTCATTAAGAATGGAATATCTTTTATTTGAAACATTTTTTTTCTAACTCGCTTAACTTTTGAGTTAGATGGAGCCAAATTGAAATACTCCATTTTGGGTTGTTCCATTGTTTGGGTTATAACTCCGTTAATATCGGAAATAGGGCAAAATGTTTCAAATAGAAGTTGTTTGTCATTAAGAATGGAATAACTCTTGTTTGAAACATTTTTTTCTAACTGGCTTAACTTTGGAGTTAGATGGAGCCAAATAGAAATTCTCAATTTTGGGTTGATCCAGTGTGTGAGTTATAATTCCGTTAATATCGGAAATAGGTAAAAATGTTTCAAATAAAAGTTGTTCGCCATTAGGAATGGAATAAGACTTATTTGAAACATTTTTTTCTAACTCGTTTAACTTTGTAGTTAGATTTAGCCAAATTCCTATTTCGCTTATAATTCCGTTAATATCGCAAATAGGGTAAAATATTTCAAACCAAAGTTGTTTGCCATTAAGAATGGAATAAGACTTGTTTGAAACGTATTTTTCTAACCCGCTTAACTTTGGAGTTAAATGGAGCCAAATAGAAATACTCTACTTTGTGTTAATCCAGTGTGTGAGTTATAATTCCGTTAATATCGGAAATAGGGAAAAATGTTTCAAATAAAAGTTGTTTGTCATTAAGAATAGAATAACTCTGGTTTGAAACATTTTTTTCTAATTCGCTTAACTTTGTAGTTAGATGGAGCCAAGTTACTACTTGGCTTACAACTCCGTTAATATCGAAAATAGGCTAAAATGTTTCAAACCAAAGTTGTTTGTCATTAAAAATGGAATAACTCTTGTTTGAAACAATTTTTTCTAACTCGCTTAACTTATGAGTTAGATGGAGCCAAATAGAAATACACTATATTGTGTTAATCCAGTGTGTGAGTTATAATTCCGTTAATATCGGAAGTAGGCAAAAATGTTTCAAATAAAAGCTGTACGCCATTAAGAATGGAATAACTCTTATTTGAAACATATTTTTCTAATTCGCTTAACTTTGTAGTTAGACGGAGCCAAATTACTATTTGGCTTACAACTCCGTTAATATCGAAAATAGGCTAAAATGTTTCAAACCAAAGTTGTTTGTCATTAAAAATGGAATAACTCTTGTTTGAAACAATTTTTTCTAACTCGCTTAACTTATGAGTTAGATGGAGCCAAATAGAAATACTCTATTTTAGGTTGATCCAGTATGTGAGTTATAATTCCGTTAATATCGGAAGTAGGTAAGAATATTTCAAATAAAAGTTGTATGCCATTAAGAATGGAATAACTCTTATTTGAAACATTTTTTCTAACTCGCTTAACTTTGTAGTTAGATGGATCCAAATTACTCTTTGGCTTATAATTCCGTTAATATCGGAAATAGTGTAAAATGTTTCAAACAAAAGTTGTTCGCCATTAAGAATGGAATAACTCTTATTTGAAACATTTTTTTCTAACTCGCTTAACTTTGTAGTTAGATGGATCCAAATTACTGTTTGGCTTATAATTCCGTTAATATCGGAAATAGTGTAAAATGTTTCAAACAAAAGTTGTTTGTCATTAAGAATGGAATATCTTTTATTTGAAACATTTTTTTTCTAACTCGCTTAACTTTTGAGTTAGATGGAGCCAAATTGAAATACTCCATTTTGGGTTGTTGCATTGTTTGGGTTATAACTCCGTTAATATCGGAAATAGGGCAAAATGTTTCAAATAGAAGTTGTTCGCCATTAAGAATGGAATAACACTTATTTGAAACATTTTTTTCTAACTCGCTTAACTTTGTAGTTAGATTTAGCCAAATTCCTATTTGGCTTATAATTCCGTTAATATCGCAAATAGGGTAAAATATTTCAAACCAAAGTTGTTTGCCATTAAGAATGGAATAAGACTTGTTTGAAACATATTTTTCTAACCCGCTTAACTTTGGAGTTAGATGGAGCCAAATAGAAATACTCTATTTTGTGTTAATCCAGTGTGTGAGTTATAATTCCGTTAATATCGGAAATAGGAAAAAATGTTTCAAATAAAAGTTGTTTGTCATTAAGAATAGAATAACTCTGGTTTGAAACATTTTTTCTAACTCGCTTAACTTTGTAGTTAGATTTAGCCAAATTCCTATTTGGCTTATAATTCCGTTAATATCGCAAATAGGGTAAAATATTTCAAACCAAAGTTGTTTGCCATTAAGAATGGAATAAGACTTGTTTGAAACATATTTTTCTAACTGGCTTAACTTTGGAGTTAGATGGAGGCAAATAGAAATACTCTATTTTGGGTTGATCCAGTGTGTGAGTTGTAACTCCGTTAATATCGAAAATAGGGAAAAATGTTTCAAATAAAAGCTGTACGCCATTAAGAATGGAATAACTCTTATTTGAAACATTTTTTTCTAACTCGCTTAACTCTGGAGTTAGATGGAACCAAATTCCTATTTGGCTTATAATTCCGTTAATATAGGGAATAGTGTAAAATCTTTCAAACCAAAGTTGTTTGTCATTAAGAATGGAATAACTCTTGTTTGAAACATTTTTTTCTAACTGGCTTAACTTTGGAGTTAGATGGAGCCAAATAGAAATTCTCAATTTTGGGTTGATCCAGTGTGTGAGTTATAATTCCGTTAATATCGGAAATAGGTAAAAATGTTTCAAATAAAAGTTGTTCGCCATTAAGAATGGAATAAGACTTATTTGAAACATTTTTTTCTAACTCGCTTAACTTTGTAGTTAGATTTAGCCAAATTCCTATTTGGCTTATAATTCCGTTAATATCGCAAATAGGGTAAAATATTTCGAACCAAAGTTGTTTGCCATTAAGAATGGAATAAGACTTGTTTGAAACATATTTTTCTAACTCGCTTAACTTTGGAGTTAGATGGAGCCAAATAGAAATACTCTATTTTGTGTTAATCCAGTGTGTGAGTTATAATTCCGTTAATATCGGAAATAGGGAAAAATATTTCAAATAAAAGTTGTTTGTCATTAAGAATAGAATAACTATGGTTTGAAACATTTCTTTCTAACTCGCTTAACTATGGAGTTAGATGGAGCCAAATTCATATTTGGCTTATAATTCCGTTAATATCGGGAATAGTGTAAAATCTTTCAAACAAAAGTTGTTTGTCATTAAGAATGGAATAACTCTTGTTTGAAACATTTTTTTCTAACTGGCTTAACTTTGGAGTTAGATGGAGCCAAATAGAAATTCTCTATTTTGGGTTGATCCAGTGTGTGAGTTATAATTCCGTTAATATCGGAAATAGGGAAAACTGTTTCAAATAAAAGCTGTACGCCATTAAGAATGGAATAACTCTTATTTGAAACATTTTTTTCTAATTCGCTTAACTTTGTAGTTAGATGGAGCCAAGTTACTATTTGGCTTACAACTCCGTTAATATCGAAAATAGGCTAAAATGTTTCAAACCAAAGTTGTTTGTCATTAAATATGGAATAACTCTTGTTTGAAACAATTTTTTCTAACTCGCTTAACTTATGAGTTAGATGGAGCCAAATAGAAATACTCTATTTTAGGTTGATCCAGTATGTGAGTTATAATTCCGTTAATATCGGAAATAGGTAAAAATGTTTCAAATAAAAGTTGTACGCCATTAAGAATGGAATAACTCTTATTTGAAACATTTTTTTCTAAATCGCTTAACTTTGTAGTTAGATGGATCCAAATTACTGTTTGGCTTATAATTCCGTTAATATTGGAAATAGTGTAAAATGTTTCAAACAAAAGTTGTTTGTCATTAAGAATGGAATATCTTTTATTTGAAACATTTTTTTTCTAACTCGCTTAACTTTTGAGTTAGATGGAGCCAAATTGAAATACTCCATTTTGGGTTGTTCCATTGTTTGGGTTATAACTCCGTTAATATCGGAAATGGGGCAAAATGTTTCAAATAAAAGTTGTTCGCCATTAAGAATGGAATAACTCTTATTTGAAACATTTTTTTCTAACTCGCTTAACTTTGTAGTTAGATTTAGCCAAATTCCTATTTGGCTTATAATTCCGTTAATATCGCAAATAGGGTAAAATATTTCAAACCAAAGTTGTTTGCCATTAAGAATGGAATAAGACTTGTTTGAAACATATTTTTCTAACTGGCTTAACTTTGGAGTTAGATGGAGGCAAATAGAAATACTCTATTTTGGGTTGATCCAGTGTGTGAGTTATAACTCCGTTAATATCGGAAATAGGGAAAAATGTTTCAAATAAAAGCTGTACGCCATTAAGAATGGAATAACACTTATTTGAAACATTTTTTTCTAACTCGCTTAACTTTGGAGTTAGATGGAGCCAAATAGAAATACTATATTTTGTGTTAATAAAGTGTGTGAGTTATAATTCCGTTAATATCGGAAATAGGTAAAAATGTTTCAAATAAAAGTTGTACGCCACTAGGAATGGAATAACTCTTATTTGAAACATTTTTTTCTAACTCGCTTAACTTTGGAGTTAGATGGAACCAAATTCCTATTTGGCTTATAATTCCGTTAATATCGGGAATAGTGTAAAATCTTTCAAGCAAAAATTGTTTGTTATTAAGAATGGAATAACTCTTGTTTGAAACAATTTTTTCTAACTCCCTTAACTTATGGGTTAGATGGATCCAAATAGAAATACTCTATTTTGTGTTAATCCAGTGTGTGAGTTATAATTCCGTTAATATCGGGAATAGTGTAAAACCTTTCAAACAAAAGTTGTTTGTCATTAAGAACGAAATAACTCTTGTTTGAAACATTTTTTTCTAACCCGCTTAACTTTGGAGTTAGATGGAGTCAAATTACTATTTGGCTTATAATTACGTTAATATCGGAAATAGTGTAAAATGTTTCAAACAAAAGTTGTTTGACATTAAGAATGGAATATCTCTTATTTGAAACATTTATTTTCTAACTCTCTTAACTTTGGAGTTAGATGGATCCAAATAGAAATACTCCGCTTTAGGTTGTTCAAGTTTTTGGCTTATAACTCCGTTAATATCGGAAATAGGGCAAAATGTTTCAAATAAAAGTTGTTTGCCATTAAGAATGGAATAACACTTATTTGAAACATTTTTTTCTAACTCGCTTAACTTTGTAGTTAGATTTAGCCAAATTCCTATTTGGCTTATAATTCCGTTAATATCGCAAATAGTGTAAAATCTTTCAAAAAAAAGTTGTTTGTCATTAAGAATGGAATAACTCTTGTTTGAAACATTTTTTTCTAACTGGCTTAACTTTGGAGTTAGATGGAGCCAAATAGAAATTCTCTATTTTGGGTTGATCCAGTGTGTGTTATAATTCCGTTAATATCGGAAATAGGGAAAACTGTTTCAAATAAAAGTTGTACGCCATTAAAAGTGGAATAACTCTTATTTGAAACATATTTTTCTAATTCGCTTAACTTTGTAGTTAGACGGAGCCAAATTACTATTTGGCTTACAACTCCGTTAATATCGAAAATAGGCTAAAATGTTTCAAACCAAAGTTGTTTGTCATTAAAAATGGAATAACTCTTGTTTGAAACAATTTTTTCTAACTCGCTTAACTTATGAGTTAGATGGAGCCAAATAGAAATACTCTATTTTAGGTTGATCCAGTATGTGAGTTATAATTCCGTTAATATCGGAAGTAGGTAAAAATATTTCAAATAAAAGTTGTATGCCATTAAGAATGGAATAACTCTTATTTGAAACATTTTTTTCTAACTCGCTTAACTTTGTAGTTAGATGGATCCAAATTACTGTTTTGCTTATAATTCCGTTAATATCGGAAATAGTGTAAAATGTTTCAAACAAAAGTTGTTTGTCATTAAGAATGAAATATCTTTTATTTGAAACATTTTTTTTCTAACTCGCTTAACTTTTGAGTTAGATGGAGCCAAATTGAAATACTCCATTTTGGGTTGTTCCATTGTTTGGGTTATAACTCCGTTAATATCGGAAATAGGGCAAAATGTTTCAAATAAAAGTTGTTCGCCATTAAGAATGGAATAACACTTATTTGAAACATTTTTTCTAACTCGCTTAACTTTGTAGTTAGATTTAGCCAAATTCCTATTTGGCTTATAATTCGGTTAATATCGCAAATAGGGTAAAATATTTCAAACCAAAGTTGTTTGCCGTTAAGAATGGAATAAGACTTGTTTGAAACATATTTTTCTAACTGGCTTAACTTTGGAGTTAGATGGAGGCAAATAGAAATACTCTATTTTGGGTTGATCCAGTGTGTGAGTTATAACTCCGTTAATATCGAAAATAGGGAAAAATGTTTCAAATAAAAGCTGTACGCCATTAAGAATGGAATAACTCTTATTTGAAACATTTTTTTCTAACTCGCTTAACTTTGAAGTTAGATGGAACCAAATTCCTATTTGGCTTATAATTCCGTTAATATAGGGAATAGTGTAAAATCTTTCAAACAAAAGTTGTTTGTCATTAAGAATGGAATAACTTTGGTTTGAAACATTTCTTTCTAACTCGCTTAACTTTTGAGTTAGATGGAGCCAAATAGAAATACTCTATTTTGTGTTAATCCAGTGTGTGAGTTATAATTCCGTTAATATCGGAGATAGGTAAAAATGTTTCAAATAAAAGTTGTACGCCATTAAGAATGGAATAACTCTTATTTGAAACATTTCTTTTTAACTCGCTTAACTATGGAGTTCACATTTCGGCGGTTAACCCTGGCATGTATGATAAGGTTGCTTCGCATTTTATCTTTTCTAATTCAATGTTTACTTTGTAGGCCCAAGGAATTTGCGTAACTAGACCATTCGCCATTTTGGCGGAGGGGACGGTCGATCTTTGTTTCTGTAAATGTCTTGATTGGCATCGTCGGTTAATATTATCTCCAATAAATGAATTAACTGCTCCGGTGTCTATGAGGGCAGCAAAATTTCTTCCTAAAATTCTAACTTTTATATGAGGCCTGATATCGGGGGCTGTTAATGAGATTGGCGAAGTCGCTGTTCTATTGCAAGGGCAATCTCTGGATAATACTCCTGGTTTGTTGCACCTTGAACAAAATAATTTCGGTTGGCCTTGGCATTGTTGACGAAAATGTCCTGTTTCTCCACATCTCCAACACAAAGGAATCGGCCTCGAAGTTTGTCGTTCGGTCGGTGAAGACTGAAATTGTTGTCTATTAAATGTAACATTAGAAGGTCCTGCTTGAGCATAATCACGTCGTGGCGTTGGCGTCGGCCGTGGTTGGGGCGTTATTGGTTGATTGATTTGATTAGAAGAATGGCTCATTTGTGGAACTCTGGGTTCCTCCCTTTTGAAATTTCTCGGTGGATAAAAATTAAAATTTCGTCGCGGTCCGGATACCGTGTTATTTGTGACATTAAATCTAGATTCTATTTCTAGAAATGGCTTCTGTGTGTTTTGTGTTATTTCGGAGTTTAATTGTTCGTATTCTCTAGTTATCTTCATAAATTCTTGGATATTAGAAAAGTCGGTTTTTCTAATATATTGGCGGTACGTCGGTAGCAAATTTCGATAAAGCCATTGCAATTCTTGTTGGGCGGTGAACTTCCCATGTCGTCGAATCATTGTCTGGACGTCGGTAATGTAAGTTCCCACCGGTTCGCCAGGTCGTTGCGTCCTTCGGGCGATTTCTGCTTCCAAGTCCTCTTGATAATTGAGGGGAAAATACATCATTTTAAAATCGTCGGTAAATTCTCCCCAAAATCTCCAATTTCTTCGGTTATTTCTAAACCATAAAGCCGCCTCGCCTCTTAATAATTCTGGCATTTTTGGCAATAGATCCTCAAATGAAATTCCTTGCGCAGTACAAGTTTCTTCTACTTTCTCTAGGAAAGCTGTTGGGTCATTCCGACCATCGAAACTTATTTTCCATCTATCCAATCTTAAATCCTGTCGGTGTAGAAAGCTTTGTTCAAAGCGATCTATCGGTGGGGAATTCGCCCTTTATTGATTAATATTTATTGTTGGTCCGGAAGTTGGTAGAGTAACGGTTGGAAATTGAAAGGAAGTTGCTTGTGGTTGAGGTGATCTTCCTTCTCGGATAAATTTAACCAATTTTTTCCGTAGTTCTTCTACAGTACCCGTTGGATCTAATCCAAATTTTCTCAATTCCTCCTCTAATTCTGGTTTACGGAGTAAATAAATCCATCCCGTACGACCGTCCGTCTTTGCGGGATTTTGTTCGGTGTTGGAACTGCTTTGTTCGGACGCTGAGTCTTCGGTGCCCATTTTCAATATAAAATTATCCTTGATTTCTTCGGTTTTGCAGCCTTCTTCCTTTTCGAAAATAAAGGACTCCTTGGTTTCGCTGTTTCCTCTCTTTCGAAAATCAAAGATTCTTCGGTGCGCAGCCTCCTTCCTTTCTGGAAATAGAGGTCCCTGCTCGGGCGCCAAATTTGTGGCGTACTCCGCTTGGAGTTCGCGATTGGCTCCCAAAACTAATAATGTTTCTCGGGCGCCACCTTTTTAAAGAAGTAAGGTCTTCTGTATCCTCGAGTAGCTTTTAGACAGTGGAGAAAAAAAAAATGTCCAGGGTTTTAACGGGTTAATGATGAAAGGAATATAGAACGGGATATTGAAATGCAGATTTAAACAATAAAAACAATCTTTATTGAAACCAAACTCAAAATCTTTAATAAACAGAAAAGAGGGGAAATTTGCTTTATTCAAAAAAAAAGGTCGAAATTGTTTTAAAATAAAATCGGGGGGGTTTCTTATTTTATTAGCAGAGACTTTCTGATAATTAACAAATTTTGATTTTCTTAAAATAATTAAACCGGTATAGCAACGGTACAACAGGTTGCAATAGAAGAAAATTTTGCTATAGGAATTCTCAACGTATAGCAAAATAGAAATAGATGCTGTAGGAATTCTCGCGTACAGCGGAAAGAAGATTTTGCTATAGGAATACTCAACGTATAGCAAAGAGAAATAGATGCTGTAGGAATTCTCACGTACGGCGGAAAGAAGAGAGTTTTGCTATAGGAATACTCAACGTATAGCAAAGAGAAATAGACAAAATAAGAGAATTAAAAAAAAAAAAATTAAAAGTCTCTACTAATAAGAAATAGCGTACTTACGAAAAATAAAATCTGTGCGATTTTCGACGAACTTTCGGACTACGGTCGCACACTATGACGGCGTCAGAAACTAAGAGAGCAAAATCAAAAATTTTTGGGCCTTTTATAGGCGACGGGGTTGAAAACTTGTTCAGATTGAGTGGGAGAGATCTTTTCTGCAGAAAATTATTACCAAATGTGGTAAAAATGCAAATTACGGGACGTTCTAATTATTCTAGCGGCTTCAAACTTACAGACAATGGATTTTAGGCATATCTTTATCCTATGATGTTTTTTAAATGGTTAAAATCGGCTTATTAACGCTTAATTAATTATTAATTACCAGTAATTAAAATCTTACATAGTTTATCGTTCGGCTCTGATCAAAATACTAAATTTCATAAGTTACAAGTTTTATCGAAAAATTAACATTTCAAAAGTTATACAAACTTAAAAGTAAAATACCACGTGCATTGATAAATTAATACTTAACGACTATTAATTAACAGCGAAATTATACAAAAGTAAAACACAAGTGTGAAGCATTAACATCTTTATAAATAGTAAACGTGTAAAAGTGCGGAAGACTTCAATAAACTAAGTTTTTGTCAAAAACCTTACAATTATGAATAAATTAATATAACTTGTTAATGACTAATCAGCGGGATACGAAAATAGTTCAACATTCATTATGATTGGTTTATAACAAAATGTGATTAGATTTGTGACTAATTAAGATCAGTCAATTAACATACAAGACTTATTTATTCAAAAGTAATTCTTCTGTTGGGCGGAAGAGCAAATCTTAAATTAGGGATACATTGCAAGTACAATAATTTATGTGGACTTTATATGGTCAAAAATTAAGGAAATTAATAATCGGCGTGGTAGAAGTCTATTTTTAGAACATTTTTGTTTACTTTTATTTATTTATGAAAAGGTCGGATTTTAACTTTATAGAAAGGAAACTAAGGGAAATGGTAAACTGAAAAATCTGACTTTAATTAGTTAATTACGGAAAATAAAATGAAATGGAAAAAGGGTGGTCTATGCAAGGGGTTTAATAATTTCGAAAATATAATAAAATTTTATCAAAAGTAGGCTTGGTTGCCTAATCGGCGAAACTTAAAAAGAAAAATTCTAAGAAAATAAAAGAAACTAAATGAATTTTTTGTAACTTCGTTACAAGGTAAAAATGTTTCAAATAAAAGTTGTACGCCATTAGGAATGGAATAACTCTTATTTGAAACATTTTTTTCTAACTCGCTTAACTTTGGAGTTAGATGGAACCAAATTTCTATTTGGCTTATAATTCCGTTAATATCGGGAATAGTGTAAAATCTTTCAAACAAAAGTTGTTTGTCATTAAGAATGGAATAACTCTTGTTTGAAACATTTTTTTCTAACTGGCTTAACTTTGGAGTTAGATGGAGCCAAATAGAAATTCTCTATTTTGGGTTGATCCAGTGTGTGAGTTATAATTCCGTTAATATCGGAAGTAGGCAAAAATGTTTCAAATAAAAGCTGTACGTCATTAAGAATGGAATAACTCTTATTTGAAACATATTTTTCTAATTCGCTTAACTTTGTAGTTAGACGGAGCCAAATTACTATTTGGCTTACAACTCCGTTAATATCGAAAATAGGCTAAAATGTTTCAAACCAAAGTTGTTTGTCATTAAAAATGGAATAACTCTTGTTTGAAACAATTTTTTCTAACTCGCTTAACTTATGAGTTAGATGGAGCCAAATAGAAATACTCTATTTTAGGTTGATCCAGTATGTGAGTTATAATTCCGTTAATATCGGAAGTAGGTAAAAATATTTCAAATAAAAGTTGTATGCCATTAAGAATGGAATAACTCTTATTTGAAACATTTTTTCCTAACTCGCTTAACTTTGTAGTTAGATGGATCCAAATTACTGTTTGGCTTATAATTCCGTTAATATCGGAAATAGTGTAAAATGTTTCAAACAAAAGTTGTTTGTCATTAAGAATGGAATATCTTTTATTTGAAACATTTTTTTTCTAACTCGCTTAACTTTTGAGTTAGATGGAGCCAAATTGAAATACTCCATTTTGGGTTGTTCCATTGTTTGGGTTATAACTCCGTTAATATCGGAAATAGGGCAAAATGTTTCAAATAAAAGTTGTTCGCCATTAAGAATGGAATAACTCTTATTTGAAACATTTTTTTCTAACTCGCTTAACTTTGTAGTTAGATGGATCCAAATTACTGTTTGGCTTATAATTCCGTTAATATCGGAAATAGTGTAAAATGTTTCAAACAAAAGTTGTTTGTCATTAAGAATGGAATATCTTTTATTTGAAACATTTTTTTTCTAACTCGCTTAACTTTTGAGTTAGATGGAGCCAAATTGAAATACTCCATTTTGGGTTGTTCCATTGTTTGGGTTATAACTCCGTTAATATCGGAAATAGGGCAAAATGTTTCAAATAGAAGTTGTTTGTCATTAAGAATGGAATAACTCTTGTTTGAAACATTTTTTTCTAACTGGCTTAACTTTGGAGTTAGATGGAGCCAAATAGAAATTCTCAATTTTGGGTTGATCCAGTGTGTGAGTTATAATTCCGTTAATATCGGAAATAGGTAAAAATGTTTCAAATAAAAGTTGTTCGCCATTAGGAATGGAATAAGACTTATTTGAAACATTTTTTTCTAACTCGTTTAACTTTGTAGTTAGATTTAGCCAAATTCCTATTTCGCTTATAATTCCGTTAATATCGCAAATAGGGTAAAATATTTCAAACCAAAGTTGTTTGCCATTAAGAATGGAATAAGACTTGTTTGAAACGTATTTTTCTAACCCGCTTAACTTTGGAGTTAAATGGAGCCAAATAGAAATACTCTACTTTGTGTTAATCCAGTGTGTGAGTTATAATTCCGTTAATATCGGAAATAGGGAAAAATGTTTCAAATAAAAGTTGTTTGTCATTAAGAATAGAATAACTCTGGTTTGAAACATTTTTTTCTAATTCGCTTAACTTTGTAGTTAGATGGAGCCAAGTTACTATTTGGCTTACAACTCCGTTAATATCGAAAATAGGCTAAAATGTTTCAAACCAAAGTTGTTTGTCATTAAAAATGGAATAACTCTTGTTTGAAACAATTTTTTCTAACTCGCTTAACTTATGAGTTAGATGGAGCCAAATAGAAATACACTATATTGTGTTAATCCAGTGTGTGAGTTATAATTCCGTTAATATCGGAAGTAGGCAAAAATGTTTCAAATAAAAGCTGTACGCCATTAAGAATGGAATAACTCTTATTTGAAACATATTTTTCTAATTCGCTTAACTTTGTAGTTAGACGGAGCCAAATTACTATTTGGCTTACAACTCCGTTAATATCGAAAATAGGCTAAAATGTTTCAAACCAAAGTTGTTTGTCATTAAAAATGGAATAACTCTTGTTTGAAACAATTTTTTCTAACTCGCTTAACTTATGAGTTAGATGGAGCCAAATAGAAATACTCTATTTTAGGTTGATCCAGTATGTGAGTTATAATTCCGTTAATATCGGAAGTAGGTAAGAATATTTCAAATAAAAGTTGTATGCCATTAAGAATGGAATAACTCTTATTTGAAACATTTTTTCTAACTCGCTTAACTTTGTAGTTAGATGGATCCAAATTACTCTTTGGCTTATAATTCCGTTAATATCGGAAATAGTGTAAAATGTTTCAAACAAAAGTTGTTCGCCATTAAGAATGGAATAACTCTTATTTGAAACATTTTTTTCTAACTCGCTTAACTTTGTAGTTAGATGGATCCAAATTACTGTTTGGCTTATAATTCCGTTAATATCGGAAATAGTGTAAAATGTTTCAAACAAAAGTTGTTTGTCATTAAGAATGGAATATCTTTTATTTGAAACATTTTTTTTCTAACTCGCTTAACTTTTGAGTTAGATGGAGCCAAATTGAAATACTCCATTTTGGGTTGTTGCATTGTTTGGGTTATAACTCCGTTAATATCGGAAATAGGGCAAAATGTTTCAAATAGAAGTTGTTCGCCATTAAGAATGGAATAACACTTATTTGAAACATTTTTTTCTAACTCGCTTAACTTTGTAGTTAGATTTAGCCAAATTCCTATTTGGCTTATAATTCCGTTAATATCGCAAATAGGGTAAAATATTTCAAACCAAAGTTGTTTGCCATTAAGAATGGAATAAGACTTGTTTGAAACATATTTTTCTAACCCGCTTAACTTTGGAGTTAGATGGAGCCAAATAGAAATACTCTATTTTGTGTTAATCCAGTGTGTGAGTTATAATTCCGTTAATATCGGAAATAGGAAAAAATGTTTCAAATAAAAGTTGTTTGTCATTAAGAATAGAATAACTCTGGTTTGAAACATTTTTTCTAACTCGCTTAACTTTGTAGTTAGATTTAGCCAAATTCCTATTTGGCTTATAATTCCGTTAATATCGCAAATAGGGTAAAATATTTCAAACCAAAGTTGTTTGCCATTAAGAATGGAATAAGACTTGTTTGAAACATATTTTTCTAACTGGCTTAACTTTGGAGTTAGATGGAGGCAAATAGAAATACTCTATTTTGGGTTGATCCAGTGTGTGAGTTGTAACTCCGTTAATATCGAAAATAGGGAAAAATGTTTCAAATAAAAGCTGTACGCCATTAAGAATGGAATAACTCTTATTTGAAACATTTTTTTCTAACTCGCTTAACTCTGGAGTTAGATGGAACCAAATTCCTATTTGGCTTATAATTCCGTTAATATAGGGAATAGTGTAAAATCTTTCAAACCAAAGTTGTTTGTCATTAAGAATGGAATAACTCTTGTTTGAAACATTTTTTTCTAACTGGCTTAACTTTGGAGTTAGATGGAGCCAAATAGAAATTCTCAATTTTGGGTTGATCCAGTGTGTGAGTTATAATTCCGTTAATATCGGAAATAGGTAAAAATGTTTCAAATAAAAGTTGTTCGCCATTAAGAATGGAATAAGACTTATTTGAAACATTTTTTTCTAACTCGCTTAACTTTGTAGTTAGATTTAGCCAAATTCCTATTTGGCTTATAATTCCGTTAATATCGCAAATAGGGTAAAATATTTCGAACCAAAGTTGTTTGCCATTAAGAATGGAATAAGACTTGTTTGAAACATATTTTTCTAACTCGCTTAACTTTGGAGTTAGATGGAGCCAAATAGAAATACTCTATTTTGTGTTAATCCAGTGTGTGAGTTATAATTCCGTTAATATCGGAAATAGGGAAAAATATTTCAAATAAAAGTTGTTTGTCATTAAGAATAGAATAACTATGGTTTGAAACATTTCTTTCTAACTCGCTTAACTATGGAGTTAGATGGAGCCAAATTCATATTTGGCTTATAATTCCGTTAATATCGGGAATAGTGTAAAATCTTTCAAACAAAAGTTGTTTGTCATTAAGAATGGAATAACTCTTGTTTGAAACATTTTTTTCTAACTGGCTTAACTTTGGAGTTAGATGGAGCCAAATAGAAATTCTCTATTTTGGGTTGATCCAGTGTGTGAGTTATAATTCCGTTAATATCGGAAATAGGGAAAACTGTTTCAAATAAAAGCTGTACGCCATTAAGAATGGAATAACTCTTATTTGAAACATTTTTTTCTAATTCGCTTAACTTTGTAGTTAGATGGAGCCAAGTTACTATTTGGCTTACAACTCCGTTAATATCGAAAATAGGCTAAAATGTTTCAAACCAAAGTTGTTTGTCATTAAATATGGAATAACTCTTGTTTGAAACAATTTTTTCTAACTCGCTTAACTTATGAGTTAGATGGAGCCAAATAGAAATACTCTATTTTAGGTTGATCCAGTATGTGAGTTATAATTCCGTTAATATCGGAAATAGGTAAAAATGTTTCAAATAAAAGTTGTACGCCATTAAGAATGGAATAACTCTTATTTGAAACATTTTTTTCTAAATCGCTTAACTTTGTAGTTAGATGGATCCAAATTACTGTTTGGCTTATAATTCCGTTAATATTGGAAATAGTGTAAAATGTTTCAAACAAAAGTTGTTTGTCATTAAGAATGGAATATCTTTTATTTGAAACATTTTTTTTTAACTCGCTTAACTTTTGAGTTAGATGGAGCCAAATTGAAATACTCCATTTTGGGTTGTTCCATTGTTTGGGTTATAACTCCGTTAATATCGGAAATGGGGCAAAATGTTTCAAATAAAAGTTGTTCGCCATTAAGAATGGAATAACTCTTATTTGAAACATTTTTTTCTAACTCGCTTAACTTTGTAGTTAGATTTAGCCAAATTCCTATTTGGCTTATAATTCCGTTAATATCGCAAATAGGGTAAAATATTTCAAACCAAAGTTGTTTGCCATTAAGAATGGAATAAGACTTGTTTGAAACATATTTTTCTAACTGGCTTAACTTTGGAGTTAGATGGAGGCAAATAGAAATACTCTATTTTGGGTTGATCCAGTGTGTGAGTTATAACTCCGTTAATATCGGAAATAGGGAAAAATGTTTCAAATAAAAGCTGTACGCCATTAAGAATGGAATAACACTTATTTGAAACATTTTTTTCTAACTCGCTTAACTTTGGAGTTAGATGGAGCCAAATAGAAATACTATATTTTGTGTTAATAAAGTGTGTGAGTTATAATTCCGTTAATATCGGAAATAGGTAAAAATGTTTCAAATAAAAGTTGTACGCCACTAGGAATGGAATAACTCTTATTTGAAACATTTTTTTCTAACTCGCTTAACTTTGGAGTTAGATGGAACCAAATTCCTATTTGGCTTATAATTCCGTTAATATCGGGAATAGTGTAAAATCTTTCAAGCAAAAATTGTTTGTTATTAAGAATGGAATAACTCTTGTTTGAAACAATTTTTTCTAACTCCCTTAACTTATGGGTTAGATGGATCCAAATAGAAATACTCTATTTTGTGTTAATCCAGTGTGTGAGTTATAATTCCGTTAATATCGGGAATAGTGTAAAACCTTTCAAACAAAAGTTGTTTGTCATTAAGAACGAAATAACTCTTGTTTGAAACATTTTTTTCTAACCCGCTTAACTTTGGAGTTAGATGGAGTCAAATTACTATTTGGCTTATAATTACGTTAATATCGGAAATAGTGTAAAATGTTTCAAACAAAAGTTGTTTGACATTAAGAATGGAATATCTCTTATTTGAAACATTTATTTTCTAACTCTCTTAACTTTGGAGTTAGATGGATCCAAATAGAAATACTCCGCTTTAGGTTGTTCAAGTTTTTGGCTTATAACTCCGTTAATATCGGAAATAGGGCAAAATGTTTCAAATAAAAGTTGTTTGCCATTAAGAATGGAATAACACTTATTTGAAACATTTTTTTCTAACTCGCTTAACTTTGTAGTTAGATTTAGCCAAATTCCTATTTGGCTTATAATTCCGTTAATATCGCAAATAGTGTAAAATCTTTCAAAAAAAAGTTGTTTGTCATTAAGAATGGAATAACTCTTGTTTGAAACATTTTTTTCTAACTGGCTTAACTTTGGAGTTAGATGGAGCCAAATAGAAATTCTCTATTTTGGGTTGATCCAGTGTGTGTTATAATTCCGTTAATATCGGAAATAGGGAAAACTGTTTCAAATAAAAGTTGTACGCCATTAAAAGTGGAATAACTCTTATTTGAAACATATTTTTCTAATTCGCTTAACTTTGTAGTTAGACGGAGCCAAATTACTATTTGGCTTACAACTCCGTTAATATCGAAAATAGGCTAAAATGTTTCAAACCAAAGTTGTTTGTCATTAAAAATGGAATAACTCTTGTTTGAAACAATTTTTTCTAACTCGCTTAACTTATGAGTTAGATGGAGCCAAATAGAAATACTCTATTTTAGGTTGATCCAGTATGTGAGTTATAATTCCGTTAATATCGGAAGTAGGTAAAAATATTTCAAATAAAAGTTGTATGCCATTAAGAATGGAATAACTCTTATTTGAAACATTTTTTTCTAACTCGCTTAACTTTGTAGTTAGATGGATCCAAATTACTGTTTGGCTTATAATTCCGTTAATATCGGAAATAGTGTAAAATGTTTCAAACAAAAGTTGTTTGTCATTAAGAATGGAATATCTTTTATTTGAAACATTTTTTTTCTAACTCGCTTAACTTTTGAGTTAGATGGAGCCAAATTGAAATACTCCATTTTGGGTTGTTCCATTGTTTGGGTTATAACTCCGTTAATATCGGAAATAGGGCAAAATGTTTCAAATAGAAGTTGTTCGCCATTAAGAATGGAATAACACTTATTTGAAACATTTTTTTCTAACTCGCTTAACTTTGTAGTTAGATTTAGCCAAATTCCTATTTGGCTTATAATTCCGTTAATATCGCAAATAGGGTAAAATATTTCAAACCAAAGTTGTTTGCCATTAAGAATGGAATAAGACTTGTTTGAAACGTATTTTTCTAACCCGCTTAACTTTGGAGTTAAATGGAGCCAAATAGAAATACTCTACTTTGTGTTAATCCAGTGTGTGAGTTATAATTCCGTTAATATCGGAAACAGGGAAAAATGTTTCAAATAAAAGTTGTACGCCATTAAGAATGGAATAACTCTTATTTGAAACATTTCTTTTTAACTCGCTTAACTATGGAGTTCACATTTCGGCGGTTAACCCTGGCATGTATGATAAGGTTGCTTCGCATTTTATCTTTTCTAATTCAATGTTTACTTTGTAGGCCCAAGGAATTTGCGTAACTAGACCATTCGCCATTTTGGCGGAGGGGACGGTCGATCTTTGTTTCTGTAAATGTCTTGATTGGCATCGTCGGTTAATATTATCTCCAATAAATGAATTAACTGCTCCGGTGTCTATGAGGGCAGCAAAATTTCTTCCTAAAATTCTAACTTTTATATGAGGTCTGATATCGGGGGCTGTTAATGAGATTGGCGAAGTCGCTGTTCTATTGCAAGGGCAATCTCTGGATAATACTCCTGGTTTGTTGCACCTTGAACAAAATAATTTCGGTTGGCCTTGGCATTGTTGACGAAAATGTCCTGTTTCTCCACATCTCCAACACAAAGGAATCGGCCTCGAAGTTTGTCGTTCGGTCGGTGAAGACTGAAATTGTTGTCTATTAAATGTAACATTAGAAGGTCCTGCTTGAGCATAATCACGTCGTGGCGTTGGCGTCGGCCGTGGTTGGGGCGTTATTGGTTGATTGATTTGATTAGAAGAATGGCTCATTTGTGGAACTCTGGGTTCCTCCCTTTTGAAATTTCTCGGTGGATAAAAATTAAAATTTCGTCGCGGTCCGGATACCGTGTTATTTGTGACATTAAATCTAGATTCTATTTCTAGAAATGGCTTCTGTGTGTTTTGTGTTATTTCGGAGTTTAATTGTTCGTATTCTCTAGTTATCTTCATAAATTCTTGGATATTAGAAAAGTCGGTTTTTCTAATATATTGGCGGTACGTCGGTAGCAAATTTCGATAAAGCCATTGCAATTCTTGTTGGGCGGTGAACTTCCCATGTCGTCGAATCATTGTCTGGACGTCGGTAATGTAAGTTCCCACCGGTTCGCCAGGTCGTTGCGTCCTTCGGGCGATTTCTGCTTCCAAGTCCTCTTGATAATTGAGGGGAAAATACATCATTTTAAAATCGTCGGTAAATTCTCCCCAAAATCTCCAATTTCTTCGGTTATTTCTAAACCATAAAGCCGCCTCGCCTCTTAATAATTCTGGCATTTTTGGCAATAGATCCTCAAATGAAATTCCTTGCGCAGTACAAGTTTCTTCTACTTTCTCTAGGAAAGCTGTTGGGTCATTCCGACCATCGAAACTTATTTTCCATCTATCCAATCTTAAATCCTGTCGGTGTAGAAAGCTTTGTTCAAAGCGATCTATCGGTGGGGAATTCGCCCTTTATTGATTAATATTTATTGTTGGTCCGGAAGTTGGTAGAGTAACGGTTGGAAATTGAAAGGAAGTTGCTTGTGGTTGAGGTGATCTTCCTTCTCGGATAAATTTAACCAATTTTTTCCGTAGTTCTTCTACAGTACCCGTTGGATCTAATCCAAATTTTCTCAATTCCTCCTCTAATTCTGGTTTACGGAGTAAATAAATCCATCCCGTACGACCGTCCGTCTTTGCGGGATTTTGTTCGGTGTTGGAACTGCTTTGTTCGGACGCTGAGTCTTCGGTGCCCATTTTCAATATAAAATTATCCTTGATTTCTTCGGTTTTGCAGCCTTCTTCCTTTTCGAAAATAAAGGACTCCTTGGTTTCGCTGTTTCCTCTCTTTCGAAAATCAAAGATTCTTCGGTGCGCAGCCTCCTTCCTTTCTGGAAATAGAGGTCCCTGCTCGGGCGCCAAATTTGTGGCGTACTCCGCTTGGAGTTCGCGATTGGCTCCCAAAACTAATAATGTTTCTCGGGCGCCACCTTTTTAAAGAAGTAAGGTCTTCTGTATCCTCGAGTAGCTTTTAGACAGTGGAGAAAAAAAAAATGTCCAGGGTTTTAACGGGTTAATGATGAAAGGAATATAGAACGGGATATTGAAATGCAGATTTAAACAATAAAAACAATCTTTATTGAAACCAAACTCAAAATCTTTAATAAACAGAAAAGAGGGGAAATTTGCTTTATTCAAAAAAAAAGGTCGAAATTGTTTTAAAATAAAATCGGGGGGGTTTCTTATTTTATTAGCAGAGACTTTCTGATAATTAACAAATTTTGATTTTCTTAAAATAATTAAACCGGTATAGCAACGGTACAACAGGTTGCAATAGAAGAAAATTTTGCTATAGGAATTCTCAACGTATAGCAAAATAGAAATAGATGCTGTAGGAATTCTCGCGTACAGCGGAAAGAAGATTTTGCTATAGGAATACTCAACGTATAGCAAAGAGAAATAGATGCTGTAGGAATTCTCACGTACGGCGGAAAGAAGAGAGTTTTGCTATAGGAATACTCAACGTATAGCAAAGAGAAATAGACAAAATAAGAGAATTAAAAAAAAAAAAATTAAAAGTCTCTACTAATAAGAAATAGCGTACTTACGAAAAATAAAATCTGTGCGATTTTCGACGAACTTTCGGACTACGGTCGCACACTATGACGGCGTCAGAAACTAAGAGAGCAAAATCAAAAATTTTTGGGCCTTTTATAGGCGACGGGGTTGAAAACTTGTTCAGATTGAGTGGGAGAGATCTTTTCTGCAGAAAATTATTACCAAATGTGGTAAAAATGCAAATTACGGGACGTTCTAATTATTCTAGCGGCTTCAAACTTACAGACAATGGATTTTAGGCATATCTTTATCCTATGATGTTTTTTAAATGGTTAAAATCGGCTTATTAACGCTTAATTAATTATTAATTACCAGTAATTAAAATCTTACATAGTTTATCGTTCGGCTCTGATCAAAATACTAAATTTCATAAGTTACAAGTTTTATCGAAAAATTAACATTTCAAAAGTTATACAAACTTAAAAGTAAAATACCACGTGCATTGATAAATTAATACTTAACGACTATTAATTAACAGCGAAATTATACAAAAGTAAAACACAAGTGTGAAGCATTAACATCTTTATAAATAGTAAACGTGTAAAAGTGCGGAAGACTTCAATAAACTAAGTTTTTGTCAAAAACCTTACAATTATGAATAAATTAATATAACTTGTTAATGACTAATCAGCGGGATACGAAAATAGTTCAACATTCATTATGATTGGTTTATAACAAAATGTGATTAGATTTGTGACTAATTAAGATCAGTCAATTAACATACAAGACTTATTTATTCAAAAGTAATTCTTCTGTTGGGCGGAAGAGCAAATCTTAAATTAGGGATACATTGCAAGTACAATAATTTATGTGGACTTTATATGGTCAAAAATTAAGGAAATTAATAATCGGCGTGGTAGAAGTCTATTTTTAGAACATTTTTGTTTACTTTTATTTATTTATGAAAAGGTCGGATTTTAACTTTATAGAAAGGAAACTAAGGGAAATGGTAAACTGAAAAATCTGACTTTAATTAGTTAATTACGGAAAATAAAATGAAATGGAAAAAGGGTGGTCTATGCAAGGGGTTTAATAATTTCGAAAATATAATAAAATTTTATCAAAAGTAGGCTTGGTTGCCTAATCGGCGAAACTTAAAAAGAAAAATTCTAAGAAAATAAAAGAAACTAAATGAATTTTTTGTAACTTCGTTACAAGGTAAAAATGTTTCAAATAAAAGTTGTACGCCATTAGGAATGGAATAACTCTTATTTGAAACATTTTTTTCTAACTCGCTTAACTTTGGAGTTAGATGGAACCAAATTTCTATTTGGCTTATAATTCCGTTAATATCGGGAATAGTGTAAAATCTTTCAAACAAAAGTTGTTTGTCATTAAGAATGGAATAACTCTTGTTTGAAACATTTTTTTCTAACTGGCTTAACTTTGGAGTTAGATGGAGCCAAATAGAAATTCTCTATTTTGGGTTGATCCAGTGTGTGAGTTATAATTCCGTTAATATCGGAAATAGGGAAAACTGTTTCAAATAAAAGTTGTACGCCATTAAAAGTGGAATAACTCTTATTTGAAACATTTTTTCCAACTCGCTTAACTTTGGAGTTAGATGGAGCCAAATTCCTATTTGGCTTATAACTCCGTTAATATCGGGAATAGTGTAAAATGTTTCAAACAAAAGTTGTTTGTCATTAAGAATGGAATAACTCTTGTTTGAAACATTCTTTTCTAACACGCTTAACTTTGGAGTTAGATGGAGCCAAATAGAAATACTCTATTTTAGGTTGATCCAGTATGTGAGTTATAATTCCGTTAATATCGGAAGTAGGTAAAAATATTTCAAATAAAAGTTGTATGCCATTAAGAATGGAATAACTCTTATTTGAAACATTTTTTCCTAACTCGCTTAACTTTGTAGTTAGATGGATCCAAATTACTGTTTGGCTTATAATTCCGTTAATATCGGAAATAGTGTAAAATGTTTCAAACAAAAGTTGTTTGTCATTAAGAATGGAATATCTTTTATTTGAAACATTTTTTTTCTAACTCGCTTAACTTTTGAGTTAGATGGAGCCAAATTGAAATACTCCATTTTGGGTTGTTCCATTGTTTGGGTTATAACTCCGTTAATATCGGAAATAGGGCAAAATGTTTCAAATAAAAGTTGTTCGCCATTAAGAATGGAATAACTCTTATTTGAAACATTTTTTTCTAACTCGCTTAACTTTGTAGTTAGATGGATCCAAATTACTGTTTGGCTTATAATTCCGTTAATATCGGAAATAGTGTAAAATGTTTCAAACAAAAGTTGTTTGTCATTAAGAATGGAATATCTTTTATTTGAAACATTTTTTTTCTAACTCGCTTAACTTTTGAGTTAGATGGAGCCAAATTGAAATACTCCATTTTGGGTTGTTCCATTGTTTGGGTTATAACTCCGTTAATATCGGAAATAGGGCAAAATGTTTCAAATAAAAGTTGTTCGCCATTAAGAATGGAATAACTCTTATTTGAAACATTTTTTTCTAACTCGCTTAACTTTGTAGTTAGATGGATCCAAATTACTGTTTGGCTTATAATTCCGTTAATATCGGAAATAGTGTAAAATGTTTCAAACAAAAGTTGTTTGTCATTAAGAATGGAATATCTTTTATTTGAAACATTTTTTTTCTAACTCGCTTAACTTTTGAGTTAGATGGAGCCAAATTGAAATACTCCATTTTGGGTTGTTCCATTGTTTGGGTTATAACTCCGTTAATATCGGAAATAGGGCAAAATGTTTCAAATAGAAGTTGTTCGCCATTAAGAATGGAATAACACTTATTTGAAAAATTTTTTTCTAACTCGCTTAACTTTGTAGTTAGATTTAGCCAAATTCCTATTTGGCTTATAATTCCGTTAATATCGCAAATAGGGTAAAATATTTCAAACCAAAGTTGTTTGCCATTAAGAATGGAATAAGACTTGTTTGAAACGTATTTTTCTAACCCGCTTAACTTTGGAGTTAAATGGAGCCAAATAGAAATACTCTACTTTGTGTTAATCCAGTGTGTGAGTTATAATTCCGTTAATATCGGAAATAGGGAAAAATGTTTCAAATAAAAGTTGTTTGTCATTAAGAATAGAATAACTCTGGTTTGAAACATTTTTTTCTAATTCGCTTAACTTTGTAGTTAGATGGAGCCAAATTACTATTTGGCTTACAACTCCGTTAATATCGAAAATAGGCTAAAATGTTTCAAACCAAAGTTGTTTGTCATTAAAAATGGAATAACTCTTGTTTGAAACAATTTTTTCTAACTCGCTTAACTTATGAGTTAGATGGAGCCAAATAGAAATACACTATATTGTGTTAATCCAGTGTGTGAGTTATAATTCCGTTAATATCGGAAGTAGGCAAAAATGTTTCAAATAAAAGCTGTACGCCATTAAGAATGGAATAACTCTTATTTGAAACATATTTTTCTAATTCGCTTAACTTTGTAGTTAGACGGAGCCAAATTACTATTTGGCTTACAACTCCGTTAATATCGAAAATAGGCTAAAATGTTTCAAACCAAAGTTGTTTGTCATTAAAAATGGAATAACTCTTGTTTGAAACAATTTTTTCTAACTCGCTTAACTTATGAGTTAGATGGAGCCAAATAGAAATACTCTATTTTAGGTTGATCCAGTATGTGAGTTATAATTCCGTTAATATCGGAAGTAGGTAAAAATATTTCAAATAAAAGTTGTATGCCATTAAGAATGGAATAACTCTTATTTGAAACATTTTTTTCTAACTCGCTTAACTTTGTAGTTAGATGGATCCAAATTACTCTTTGGCTTATAATTCCGTTAATATCGGAAATAGTGTAAAATGTTTCAAACAAAAGTTGTTCGCCATTAAGAATGGAATAACTCTTATTTGAAACATTTTTTTCTAACTCGCTTAACTTTGTAGTTAGATGGATCCAAATTACTGTTTGGCTTATAATTCCGTTAATATCGGAAATAGTGTAAAATGTTTCAAACAAAAGTTGTTTGTCATTAAGAATGGAATATCTTTTATTTGAAACATTTTTTTTCTAACTCGCTTAACTTTTGAGTTAGATGGAGCCAAATTGAAATACTCCATTTTGGGTTGTTCCATTGTTTGGGTTATAACTCCGTTAATATCGGAAATAGGGCAAAATGTTTCAAATAGAAGTTGTTCGCCATTAAGAATGGAATAACACTTATTTGAAACATTTTTTTCTAACTCGCTTAACTTTGTAGTTAGATTTAGCCAAATTCCTATTTGGCTTATAATTCCGTTAATATCGCAAATAGGGTAAAATATTTCAAACCAAAGTTGTTTGCCATTAAGAATGGAATAAGACTTGTTTGAAACGTATTTTTCTAACCCGCTTAACTTTGGAGTTAAATGGAGCCAAATAGAAATACTCTACTTTGTGTTAATCCAGTGTGTGAGTTATAATTCCGTTAATATCGGAAATAGGGAAAAATGTTTCAAATAAAAGTTGTTTGTCATTAAGAATAGAATAACTCTGGTTTGAAACATTTTTTTCTAATTCGCTTAACTTTGTAGTTAGATGGAGCCAAATTACTATTTGGCTTACAACTCCGTTAATATCGAAAATAGGCTAAAATGTTTCAAACCAAAGTTGTTTGTCATTAAAAATGGAATAACTCTTGTTTGAAACAATTTTTTCTAACTCGCTTAACTTATGAGTTAGATGGAGCCAAATAGAAATAAACTATATTGTGTTAATCCAGTGTGTGAGTTATAATTCCGTTAATATCGGAAGTAGGCAAAAATGTTTCAAATAAAAGCTGTACGCCATTAAGAATGGAATAACTCTTATTTGAAACATATTTTTCTAATTCGCTTAACTTTGTAGTTAGACGGAGCCAAATTACTATTTGGCTTACAACTCCGTTAATATCGAAAATAGGCTAAAATGTTTCAAACCAAAGTTGTTTGTCATTAAAAATGGAATAACTCTTGTTTGAAACAATTTTTTCTAACTCGCTTAACTTATGAGTTAGATGGAGCCAAATAGAAATACTCTATTTTAGGTTGATCCAGTATGTGAGTTATAATTCCGTTAATATCGGAAGTAGGTAAAAATATTTCAAATAAAAGTTGTATGCCATTAAGAATGGAATAACTCTTATTTGAAACATTTTTTTCTAACTCGCTTAACTTTGTAGTTAGATGGATCCAAATTACTGTTTGGCTTATAATTCCGTTAATATCGGAAATAGTGTAAAATGTTTCAAACAAAAGTTGTTTGTCATTAAGAATGGAATATCTTTTATTTGAAACATTTTTTTTCTAACTCGCTTAACTTTTGAGTTAGATGGAGCCAAATTGAAATACTCCATTTTGGGTTGTTCCATTGTTTGGGTTATAACTCCGTTAATATCGGAAATAGGGCAAAATGTTTCAAATAGAAGTTGTTCGCCATTAAGAATGGAATAACACTTATTTGAAACATTTTTTTCTAACTCGCTTAACTTTGTAGTTAGATTTAGCCAAATTCCTATTTGGCTTATAATTCCGTTAATATCGCAAATAGGGTAAAATATTTCAAACGAAAGTTGTTTGCCATTAAGAATGGAATAAGACTTGTTTGAAACATATTTTTCTAACCCGCTTAACTTTGGAGTTAGATGGAGCCAAATAGAAATACTCTATTTTGTGTTAATCCAGTGTGTGAGTTATAATTCCGTTAATATCGGAAATAGGGAAAAATGTTTCAAATAAAAGTTGTTTGTCATTAAGAATAGAATAACTCTGGTTTGAAACATTTTTTCTAACTCGCTTAACTTTGTAGTTAGATTTAGCCAAATTCCTATTTGGCTTATAATTCCGTTAATATCGGGAATAGTGTAAAATCTTTCAAACAAAAATTGTTTGTTATTAAGAATGGAATAACTCTTGTTTGAAACAATTTTTTCTAACTCCCTTAACTTATGGGTTAGATGGATCCAAATAGAAATACTCTATTTTGTGTTAATCCAGTGTGTGAGTTATAATTCCGTTAATATCGGGAATAGTGTAAAACCTTTCAAACAAAAGTTGTTTGTCATTAAGAACGAAATAACTCTTGTTTGAAACATTTTTTTCTAACCCGCTTAACTTTGGAGTTAGATGGAGTCAAATTACTATTTGGCTTATAATTACGTTAATATCGGAAATAGTGTAAAATGTTTCAAACAAAAGTTGTTTGACATTAAGAATGGAATATCTCTTATTTGAAACATTTATTTTCTAACTCTCTTAACTTTGGAGCTAGATGGATCCAAATAGAAATACTCCGCTTTAGGTTGTTCAAGTTTTTGGCTTATAACTCCGTTAATATCGGAAATAGGGCAAAATGTTTCAAATAAAAGTTGTTCGCCATTAAGAATGGAATAACACTTATTTGAAACATTTTTTTCTAACTCGCTTAACTTTGTAGTTAGATTTAGCCAAATTCCTATTTGGCTTATAATTCCGTTAATATCGCAAATAGTGTAAAATCTTTCAAACAAAAGTTGTTTGTCATTAAGAATGGAATAACTCTTGTTTGAAACATTTTTTTCTAACTGGCTTAACTTTGGAGTTAGATGGAGCCAAATAGAAATTCTCTATTTTGGGTTGATCCAGTGTGTGAGTTATAATTCCGTTAATATCGGAAATAGGGAAAACTGTTTCAAATAAAAGTTGTACGCCATTAAAAGTGGAATAACTCTTATTTGAAACATTTTTTCCAACTCGCTTAACTTTGGAGTTAGATGGAGCCAAATTCCTATTTGGCTTATAACTCCGTTAATATCGGGAATAGTGTAAAATGTTTCAAACAAAAGTTGTTTGTCATTAAGAATGGAATAACTCTTGTTTGAAACATTCTTTTCTAACACGCTTAACTTTGGAGTTAGATGGAGCCAAATAGAAATACACTATATTGTGTTAATCCAGTGTGTGAGTTGTAATTCCGTTAATATCGGAAGTAGGCAAAAATGTTTCAAATAAAAGCTGTACGCCATTAAGAATGGAATAACTCTTATTTGAAACATATTTTTCTAATTCGCTTAACTTTGTAGTTAGACGGAGCCAAATTACTATTTGGCTTACAACTCCGTTAATATCGAAAATAGGCTAAAATGTTTCAAACCAAAGTTGTTTGTCATTAAAAATGGAATAACTCCTGTTTGAAACAATTTTTTCTAACTCGCTTAACTTATGAGTTAGATGGAGCCAAATAGAAATACTCTATTTTAGGTTGATCCAGTATGTGAGTTATAATTCCGTTAATATCGGAAGTAGGTAAAAATATTTCAAATAAAAGTTGTATGCCATTAAGAATGGAATAACTCTTATTTGAAACATTTTTTTCTAACTCGCTTAACTTTGTAGTTAGATGGATCCAAATTACTGTTTGGCTTATAATTCCGTTAATATCGGAAATAGTGTAAAATGTTTCAAACAAAGGTTGTTTGTCATTAAGAATGAAATATCTTTTATTTGAAACGTTTTTTTTCTAACTCGCCTAACTTTTGAGTTAGATGGAGCCAAATTGAAATACTCCATTTTGGGTTGTTCCATTGTTTGGGTTATAACTCCGTTAATATCGGAAATAGGGCAAAATGTTTCAAATAAAAGATGTTCGCCATTAAGAATGGAGTAACTCTTATTTGAAACATTTTTTTCTAACTCGCTTAACTTTGTAGTTAGATGGATCCAAATTACTGTTTGGCTTATAATTCCGTTAATATCGGAAATAGTGTAAAATGCTTCAAACAAAAGTTGTTTGTCATTAAGAGTGGAATATCTTTTATTTGAAACATTTTTTTTCTAACTCGCTTAACTTTTGAGTTAGATGGAGCCAAATTGAAATACTCCATTTTGGGTTGTTCCATTGTTTGGGTTATAACTCCGTTAATATCGGAAATAGGGCAAAATGTTTGAAATAAAAGTTGTTCGCCATTAGGAATGGAATAACACTTATTTGAAACATTTTTTTCTAACTCGCTTAACTTTGTAGTTAGATTTAGCCAAATTCCTATTTGGCTTATAATTCCGTTAATATCGCAAATAGGGTAAAATATTTCAAACCAAAGTTGTTTGCCATTAAGAATGGAATAAGACTTGTTTGAAACATATTTTTCTAACTGGCTTAACTTTGGAGTTAGATGGAGGCAAATAGAAATACTCTATTTTGGGTTGATCCAGTGTGTGAGTTATAATTCCGTTAATATCGGAAATAGGGAAAACTGTTTCAAATAAAAGCTGTACGCCATTAAGAATGGAATAACTCTTATTTGAAACATTTTTTTCTAATTCGCTTAACTTTGTAGTTAGATGGAGCCAAGTTACTGTTTGGCTTACAACTCCGTTAATATCGAAAATAGGCTAAAATGTTTCAAACCAAAGTTGTTTGTCATTAAATATGGAATAACTCTTGTTTGAAACAATTTTTTCTAACTCGCTTAACTTAAGAGTTAGATGGAGCCAAATAGAAATACTCTATTTTAGGTTGATCCAGTATGTGAGTTATAATTCCGTTAATATCGGAAATAGGTAAAAATGTTTCAAATAAAAGTTGTACGCCATTAAGAATGGAATAACTATTATTTGAAACATTTTTTTCTAAATCGCTTAACTTTGTAGTTAGATGGATCCAAATTACTGTTTGGCTTATAATTTCGTTAATATTGGAAATAGTGTAAAATGTTTCAAACAAAAGTTGTTTGTCATTAAGAATGGAATATCTTTTATTTGAAACATTTTTTTCCAACTCGCTTAACTTTTGAGTTAGATGGATCCAAATAGAAATTCTCTATTTTGGGTTGATCCAGTGTGTGAGTTATAATTCCGTTAATATCGGAAGTAGGGAAAAATGTTTCAAATAAAAGCTGTACGCCAATAAGAATGGAATAACACTTATTTGAAACATTTTTTTCTAACTCGCTTAACTTTGGAGTTAGATGGAGCCAAATTACTATTTGGCTTACAACTCCGTTAATATCGAAAATAGGCTAAAATGTTTCAAACCCAAGTTGTTTGTCATTAAAAATGGAATAACTCTTGCTTGAAACAATTTTTTCTAACTCGCTTAACATATGAGTTAGATGGAGCCAAATAGAAATACTCTATTTTAGGTTGATCCAGTATGTGAGTTATAATTCCGTTAATATCGGAAATAGGTAAAAATGTTTCAAATAAAAGTTGTTCGCCATTAAGAATGGAATAACACCTATTTGAAACATTTTTTCCTAACTCGCTTAACTTTGTAGTTAGATTTAGCCAAATTCCTATTTGGCATATAATTCCGTTAATATCGCAAATAGGGTAAAATATTTCAAACCAAAGTTGTTTGCCATTACGAATGGAATAAGACTTGTTTGAAACATTTTTTTTCTAACCCGCTTAACTTTGGAGTTGGAGCCAAATAGAAATACTCTATTTTGTGTTAATCCAGTGTGTGAGTTATAATTCCGTTAATATCGGAAATAGGGAAAGATGTTTCAAATAAAAGTTGTTTGTCATTAAGAATAGAATAACTCTGGTTTGAAACATTTCTTTCTAACTCGCTTAACTATGGAGTTAGATGGAGCCAAATTCATATTTGGCTTATAATTCCGTTAATATCGGGAATAGTGTAAAATCTTTCAAACAAAAGTTGTTTGTCATTAAGAATGGAATAACTCATGTTTGAAACATTTTTCTCTAACTGGCTTAACTTTGGAGTTAGATGGAGCCAAATAGAAATACTCTATTTTAGGTTGATCCAGTATGTGAGTTATAATTCCGTTAATATCGGAAACAGGTAAAAATGTTTCAAATAAAAGTTGTACGCCATTAAGGGTGGAATAACTCTTATTTGAAACATTTTTTTCCAACTCGCTTAACTTTGGAGTTAGATGGAGCCAAATTCCTATTTGGCTTATAATTCCGTTAATATCGGGAATAGTGTAAAATGTTTCAAACAAAAGTTGTTTGTCATTAAGAATGGAATATCTTTTATTTGAAACATTTTTTTTCTAACTCGCTTAACTTTTGAGTTAGATGGAGCCAAATTGAAATACTCCATTTTGGGTTGTTCCATTGTTTGGGTTATAACTCCGTTAATATCGGAAATAGGGCAAAATGTTTCAAATAGAAGTTGTTCGCCATTAAGAATGGAATAACACTTATTTGAAAAATTTTTTTCTAACTCGCTTAACTTTGTAGTTAGATTTAGCCAAATTCCTATTTGGCTTATAATTCCGTTAATATCGCAAATAGGGTAAAATATTTCAAACCAAAGTTGTTTGCCATTAAGAATGGAATAAGACTTGTTTGAAACGTATTTTTCTAACCCGCTTAACTTTGGAGTTAAATGGAGCCAAATAGAAATACTCTACTTTGTGTTAATCCAGTGTGTGAGTTATAATTCCGTTAATATCGGAAATAGGGAAAAATGTTTCAAATAAAAGTTGTTTGTCATTAAGAATAGAATAACTCTGGTTTGAAACATTTTTTTCTAATTCGCTTAACTTTGTAGTTAGATGGAGCCAAATTACTATTTGGCTTACAACTCCGTTAATATCGAAAATAGGCTAAAATGTTTCAAACCAAAGTTGTTTGTCATTAAGAATGGAATATCTTTTATTTGAAACATTTTTTTCTAACTCGCTTAACTTATGAGTTAGATGGAGCCAAATAGAAATACACTATATTGTGTTAATCCAGTGTGTGAGTTATAATTCCGTTAATATCGGAAGTAGGCAAAAATGTTTCAAATAAAAGCTGTACGCCATTAAGAATGGAATAACTCTTATTTGAAACATATTTTTCTAATTCGCTTAACTTTGTAGTTAGACGGAGCCAAATTACTATTTGGCTTACAACTCCGTTAATATCGAAAATAGGCTAAAATGTTTCAAACCAAAGTTGTTTGTCATTAAAAATGGAATAACTCTTGTTTGAAACAATTTTTTCTAACTCGCTTAACTTATGAGTTAGATGGAGCCAAATAGAAATACTCTATTTTAGGTTGATCCAGTATGTGAGTTATAATTCCGTTAATATCGGAAGTAGGTAAAAATATTTCAAATAAAAGTTGTATGCCATTAAGAATGGAATAACTCTTATTTGAAACATTTTTTTCTAACTCGCTTAACTTTGTAGTTAGATGGATCCAAATTACTCTTTGGCTTATAATTCCGTTAATATCGGAAATAGTGTAAAATGTTTCAAACAAAAGTTGTTCGCCATTAAGAATGGAATAACTCTTATTTGAAACATTTTTTTCTAACTCGCTTAACTTTGTAGTTAGATGGATCCAAATTACTGTTTGGCTTATAATTCCGTTAATATCGGAAATAGTGTAAAATGTTTCAAACAAAAGTTGTTTGTCATTAAGAATGGAATATCTTTTATTTGAAACATTTTTTTTCTAACTCGCTTAACTTTTGAGTTAGATGGAGCCAAATTGAAATACTCCATTTTGGGTTGTTCCATTGTTTGGGTTATAACTCCGTTAATATCGGAAATAGGGCAAAATGTTTCAAATAGAAGTTGTTCGCCATTAAGAATGGAATAACACTTATTTGAAACATTTTTTTCTAACTCGCTTAACTTTGTAGTTAGATTTAGCCAAATTCCTATTTGGCTTATAATTCCGTTAATATCGCAAATAGGGTAAAATATTTCAAACCAAAGTTGTTTGCCATTAAGAATGGAATAAGACTTGTTTGAAACGTATTTTTCTAACCCGCTTAACTTTGGAGTTAAATGGAGCCAAATAGAAATACTCTACTTTGTGTTAATCCAGTGTGTGAGTTATAATTCCGTTAATATCGGAAATAGGGAAAAATGTTTCAAATAAAAGTTGTTTGTCATTAAGAATAGAATAACTCTGGTTTGAAACATTTTTTTCTAATTCGCTTAACTTTGTAGTTAGATGGAGCCAAATTACTATTTGGCTTACAACTCCGTTAATATCGAAAATAGGCTAAAATGTTTCAAACCAAAGTTGTTTGTCATTAAAAATGGAATAACTCTTGTTTGAAACAATTTTTTCTAACTCGCTTAACTTATGAGTTAGATGGAGCCAAATAGAAATAAACTATATTGTGTTAATCCAGTGTGTGAGTTATAATTCCGTTAATATCGGAAGTAGGCAAAAATGTTTCAAATAAAAGCTGTACGCCATTAAGAATGGAATAACTCTTATTTGAAACATATTTTTCTAATTCGCTTAACTTTGTAGTTAGACGGAGCCAAATTACTATTTGGCTTACAACTCCGTTAATATCGAAAATAGGCTAAAATGTTTCAAACCAAAGTTGTTTGTCATTAAAAATGGAATAACTCTTGTTTGAAACAATTTTTTCTAACTCGCTTAACTTATGAGTTAGATGGAGCCAAATAGAAATACTCTATTTTAGGTTGATCCAGTATGTGAGTTATAATTCCGTTAATATCGGAAGTAGGTAAAAATATTTCAAATAAAAGTTGTATGCCATTAAGAATGGAATAACTCTTATTTGAAACATTTTTTTCTAACTCGCTTAACTTTGTAGTTAGATGGATCCAAATTACTGTTTGGCTTATAATTCCGTTAATATCGGAAATAGTGTAAAATGTTTCAAACAAAAGTTGTTTGTCATTAAGAATGGAATATCTTTTATTTGAAACATTTTTTTTCTAACTCGCTTAACTTTTGAGTTAGATGGAGCCAAATTGAAATACTCCATTTTGGGTTGTTCCATTGTTTGGGTTATAACTCCGTTAATATCGGAAATAGGGCAAAATGTTTCAAATAGAAGTTGTTCGCCATTAAGAATGGAATAACACTTATTTGAAACATTTTTTTCTAACTCGCTTAACTTTGTAGTTAGATTTAGCCAAATTCCTATTTGGCTTATAATTCCGTTAATATCGCAAATAGGGTAAAATATTTCAAACGAAAGTTGTTTGCCATTAAGAATGGAATAAGACTTGTTTGAAACATATTTTTCTAACCCGCTTAACTTTGGAGTTAGATGGAGCCAAATAGAAATACTCTATTTTGTGTTAATCCAGTGTGTGAGTTATAATTCCGTTAATATCGGAAATAGGGAAAAATGTTTCAAATAAAAGTTGTTTGTCATTAAGAATAGAATAACTCTGGTTTGAAACATTTTTTCTAACTCGCTTAACTTTGTAGTTAGATTTAGCCAAATTCCTATTTGGCTTACAACTCCGTTAATATCGAAAATAGGCTAAAATGTTTCAAACCAAAGTTGTTTGTCATTAAAAATGGAATAACTCTTGTTTGAAACAATTATTTCTAACTCGCTTAACTTATGAGTTAGATGGAGCCAAATAGAAATACTCTATTTTAGGTTGATCCAGTATGTGAGTTATAATTCCGTTAATATCGGAAATAGGTAAAAATGTTTCAAATAAAAGTTGTACGCCATTAAGAATGGAATAACTCTTATTTGAAACATTTTTTTCTAACTCGCTTAACTTTGTAGTTAGATGGATCCAAATTATTGTTTGGCTTATAATTCCGTTAATATCGGAAATAGTGTAAAATGTTTCAAACAAAAGTTGTTTGTCATTAAGAATGGAATATCTTTTATTTTAAACATTTTTTTTCTAACTCGCTTAACTTTTGAGTTAGATGGATCCAAATTGAGATACTCCATTTTGGGATGTTCCATTGTTTGGGTTATAACTCCGTTAATATCGGAAATAGGGTAAAATATTTCAAACCAAAGTTGTTTGCCATTAAGAATGGAATAAGACTTGTTTGAAACATATTTTTCTAACCCGCTTAACTTTGGAGTTAGATGGAGCCAAATAGAAATACTCTATTTTGTGTTAATCCAGTGTGTGAGTTATAATTCCGTTAATATCGGAAATAGGGAAAAATATTTCAAATAAAAGTTGTTTGTCATTAAGAATAGAATAACTATGGTTTGAAACATTTCTTTCTAACTCGCTTAACTATGGAGTTAGATGGAGCCAAATTCATATTTGGCTTATAATTCCGTTAATATCGGGAATAGTGTAAAATCTTTCAAACAAAAGTTGTTTGTCATTAAGAATGGAATAACTATTGTTTGAAACATTTTTTTCTAAATCGCTTAACTTTGTAGTTAGATGGATCCAAATTACTGTTTGGCTTATAATTTCGTTAATATTGGAAATAGTGTAAAATGTTTCAAACAAAAGTTGTTTGTCATTAAGAATGGAATATCTTTTATTTGAAACATTTTTTTCTAACTCGCTTAACTTTTGAGTTAGATGGATCCAAATAGAAATACTCTATTTTGGGTTGATCCAGTGTGTGAGTTATAACTCCGTTAATATCGGAAATAGGGAAGAATGTTTCAAATAAAAGCTGTACGCCATTAAGAATGGAATAACACTTATTTGAAACATTTTTTTCTAACTCGCTTAACTTTGGAGTTAGATGGAGCCAAATAGAAATACTATATTTTGTGTTAATAAAGTGTGTGAGTTATAATTCCGTTAATATCGGAAATAGGTAAAAATGTTTCAAATAAAAGTTGTACGCCACTAGGAATGGAATAACTCTTATTTGAAACATTTTTTTCTAACTCGCTTAACTTTGGAGTTAGATTGAACCAAATTCCTATTTGGCTTATAATTCCGTTAATATCGGGAATAGTGTAAAATCTTTCAAACAAAAATTGTTTGTTATTAAGAATGGAATAACTCTTGTTTGAAACAATTTTTTCTAACTCCCTTAACTTATGGGTTAGATGGATCCAAATAGAAATACTCTATTTTGTGTTAATCCAGTGTGTGAGTTATAATTCCGTTAATATCGGGAATAGTGTAAAACCTTTCAAACAAAAGTTGTTTGTCATTAAGAACGAAATAACTCTTGTTTGAAACATTTTTTTCTAACCCGCTTAACTTTGGAGTTAGATGGAGTCAAATTACTATTTGGCTTATAATTACGTTAATATCGGAAATAGTGTAAAATGTTTCAAACAAAAGTTGTTTGACATTAAGAATGGAATATCTCTTATTTGAAACATTTATTTTCTAACTCTCTTAACTTTGGAGTTAGATGGATCCAAATAGAAATACTCCGCTTTAGGTTGTTCAAGTTTTTGGCTTATAACTCCGTTAATATCGGAAATAGGGCAAAATGTTTCAAATAAAAGTTGTTCGCCATTAAGAATGGAATAACACTTATTTGAAACATTTTTTTCTAACTCGCTTAACTTTGTAGTTAGATTTAGCCAAATTCCTATTTGGCTTATAATTCCGTTAATATCGCAAATAGTGTAAAATCTTTCAAACAAAAGTTGTTTGTCATTAAGAATGGAATAACTCTTGTTTGAAACATTTTTTTCTAACTGGCTTAACTTTGGAGTTAGATGGAGCCAAATAGAAATTCTCTATTTTGGGTTGATCCAGTGTGTGAGTTATAATTCCGTTAATATCGGAAATAGGGAAAACTGTTTCAAATAAAAGTTGTACGCCATTAAAAGTGGAATAACTCTTATTTGAAACATTTTTTCCAACTCGCTTAACTTTGGAGTTAGATGGAGCCAAATTCCTATTTGGCTTATAACTCCGTTAATATCGGGAATAGTGTAAAATGTTTCAAACAAAAGTTGTTTGTCATTAAGAATGGAATAACTCTTGTTTGAAACATTCTTTTCTAACACGCTTAACTTTGGAGTTAGATGGAGCCAAATAGAAATACACTATATTGTGTTAATCCAGTGTGTGAGTTGTAATTCCGTTAATATCGGAAGTAGGCAAAAATGTTTCAAATAAAAGCTGTACGCCATTAAGAATGGAATAACTCTTATTTGAAACATATTTTTCTAATTCGCTTAACTTTGTAGTTAGACGGAGCCAAATTACTATTTGGCTTACAACTCCGTTAATATCGAAAATAGGCTAAAATGTTTCAAACCAAAGTTGTTTGTCATTAAAAATGGAATAACTCCTGTTTGAAACAATTTTTTCTAACTCGCTTAACTTATGAGTTAGATGGAGCCAAATAGAAATACTCTATTTTAGGTTGATCCAGTATGTGAGTTATAATTCCGTTAATATCGGAAGTAGGTAAAAATATTTCAAATAAAAGTTGTATGCCATTAAGAATGGAATAACTCTTATTTGAAACATTTTTTTCTAACTCGCTTAACTTTGTAGTTAGATGGATCCAAATTACTGTTTGGCTTATAATTCCGTTAATATCGGAAATAGTGTAAAATGTTTCAAACAAAGGTTGTTTGTCATTAAGAATGAAATATCTTTTATTTGAAACGTTTTTTTTCTAACTCGCCTAACTTTTGAGTTAGATGGAGCCAAATTGAAATACTCCATTTTGGGTTGTTCCATTGTTTGGGTTATAACTCCGTTAATATCGGAAATAGGGCAAAATGTTTCAAATAAAAGATGTTCGCCATTAAGAATGGAGTAACTCTTATTTGAAACATTTTTTTCTAACTCGCTTAACTTTGTAGTTAGATGGATCCAAATTACTGTTTGGCTTATAATTCCGTTAATATCGGAAATAGTGTAAAATGCTTCAAACAAAAGTTGTTTGTCATTAAGAGTGGAATATCTTTTATTTGAAACATTTTTTTTCTAACTCGCTTAACTTTTGAGTTAGATGGAGCCAAATTGAAATACTCCATTTTGGGTTGTTCCATTGTTTGGGTTATAACTCCGTTAATATCGGAAATAGGGCAAAATGTTTGAAATAAAAGTTGTTCGCCATTAAGAATGGAATAACACTTATTTGAAACATTTTTTTCTAACTCGCTTAACTTTGTAGTTAGATTTAGCCAAATTCCTATTTGGCTTATAATTCCGTTAATATCGCAAATAGGGTAAAATATTTCAAACCAAAGTTGTTTGCCATTAAGAATGGAATAAGACTTGTTTGAAACATATTTTTCTAACTGGCTTAACTTTGTAGTTAGATGGAGCCAAATTACTATTTGGCTTACAACTCCGTTAATATCGAAAATAGGCTAAAACGTTTCAAACCAAAGTTGTTTGTCATTAAAAGTGGAATAACTCTTGTTTGAAACAATTTTTTCTAACTCGCTTAACTTATGAGTTAGATGGAGCCAAATAGAAATACTCTATTTTAGGTTGATCCAGTATGTGAGTTATAATTACGTTAATATCCGAAATAGGTAAAAATGTTTCAAATAAAAGTTATACGCCATTAAGAATGGAATAACTCTTATTCGAAACATTTTTTTCTAACTCGCTTAACTTTGTAGTTAGGTGGATCCAAATTACTGTTTGGCTTATAATTCCGTTAATATCGGAAATAGTGTAAAATGTTTCAAACAAAGGTTGTTTGTCATTAAGAATGAAATATCTTTTATTTGAAACGTTTTTTTTCTAACTCGCTTAACTTTTGAGTTAGATGGAGCCAAATTGAAATACTCCATTTTGGGTTGTTCCATTGTTTGGGTTATAACTCCGTTAATATCGGAAATAGGGCAAAATGTTTCAAATAAAAGTTGTTCGCCATTAAGAATGGAGTAACTCTTATTTGAAACATTTTTTTCTAACTCGCTTAACTTTGTAGTTAGATGGATCCAAATTACTGTTTGGCTTATAATTCCGTTAATATCGGAAATAGTGTAAAATGTTTCAAACAAAAGTTGTTTGTCATTAAGAGTGGAATATCTTTTATTTGAAACATTTTTTTTCTAACTCGCTTAACTTTTGAGTTAGATGGAGCCAAATTGAAATACTCCATTTTGGGTTGTTCCATTGTTTGGGTTATAACTCCGTTAATATCGGAAATAGGGCAAAATGTTTGAAATAAAAGTTGTTAGCCATTAAGAATGGAATAACACTTATTTGAAACATTTTTTTCTAACTCGCTTAACTTTGTAGTTAGATTTAGCCAAATTCCTATTTGGCTTATAATTCCGTTAATATCGCAAATAGGGTAAAATATTTCAAACCAAAGTTGTTTGCCATTAAGAATGGAATAAGACTTGTTTGAAACGTATTTTTCTAACCCGCTTAACTTTGGAGTTAAATGGAGCCAAATAGAAATACTCTACTTTGTGTTAATCCAGTGTGTGAGTTATAATTCCGTTAATATCGGAAATAGGGAAAAATGTTTCAAATAAAAGTTGTTTGTCATTAAGAATAGAATAACTCTGGTTTGAAACATTTTTTTCTAATTCGCTTAATTTTGTAGTTAGATGGAGCCAAATTACTATTTGGCTTACAACTCCGTTAATATCGAAAATAGGCTAAAATGTTTCAAACCAAAGTTGTTTGTCATTAAAAATGGAATAACTCTTGTTTGAAACAATTATTTCTAACTCGCTTAACTTATGAGTTAGATGGAGCCAAATAGAAATACTCTATTTTAGGTTGATCCAGTATGTGAGTTATAATTCCGTTAATATCGGAAATAGGTAAAAATGTTTCAAATAAAAGTTGTACGCCATTAAGAATGGAATAACTCTTATTTGAAACATTTTTTTCTAACTCGCTTAACTTTGTAGTTAGATGGATCCAAATTATTGTTTGGCTTATAATTCCGTTAATATCGGAAATAGTGTAAAATGTTTCAAACAAAAGTTGTTTGTCATTAAGAATGGAATATCTTTTATTTTAAACATTTTTTTTCTAACTCGCTTAACTTTTGAGTTAGATGGATCCAAATTGAGATACTCCATTTTGGGATGTTCCATTGTTTGGGTTATAACTCCGTTAATATCGGAAATAGGGTAAAATATTTCAAACCAAAGTTGTTTGCCATTAAGAATGGACTAAGACTTGTTTGAAACATATTTTTCTAACTGGCTTAACTTTGGAGTTAGATGGAGGCAAATAGAAATACTCTATTTTGGGTTGATCCAGTGTGTGAGTTATAACTCCGTTAATATCGAAAATAGGGAAAAATGTTTCAAATAAAAGCTGTACGCCATTAAGAATGGAATAACTCTTATTTGAAACATTTTTTTCTAACTCGCTTAACTTTGGAGTTAGATGGAACCAAATTCCTATTTGGCTTATAATTCCGTTAATATAGGGAATAGTGTAAAATCTTTCAAACAAAAGTTGTTTGTCATTAAGAATGGAATAACTCTTGTTTGAAACATTTTTTTCTAACTGGCTTAACTTTGGAGTTAGATGGAGCCAAATAGAAATTCTCAATTTTGGGTTGATCCAGTGTGTGAGTTATAATTCCGTTAATATCGGAAATAGGTAAAAATGTTTCAAATAAAAGTTGTTGGCCATTAAGAATGGAATAAGACTTATTTGAAACATTTTTTTCTAACTCGCTTAACTTTGTAGTTAGATTTAGCCAAATTCCTATTTGGCTTATAATTCCGTTAATATCGCAAATAGGGTAAAATATTTCAAACCAAAGTTGTTTGCCATTAAGAATGGAATAAGACTTGTTTGAAACATATTTTTCTAACCCGCTTAACTTTGGAGTTAGATGGAGCCAAATAGAAATACTCTATTTTGTGTTAATCCAGTGTGTGAGTTATAATTCCGTTAATATCGGAAATAGGGAAAAATATTTCAAATAAAAGTTGTTTGTCATTAAGAATAGAATAACTATGGTTTGAAACATTTCTTTCTAACTCGCTTAACTATGGAGTTAGATGGAGCCAAATTTATATTTGGCTTATAATTCCGTTAATATCGGGAATAGTGTAAAATCTTTCAAACAAAAGTTGTTTGTCATTAAGAATGGAATAACTATTGTTTGAAACATTTTTTTCTAACTGGCTTAACTTTGGAGTTAGATGGAGGCAAATAGAAATTCTCTATTTTGGGTTGATCCAGTGTGTGAGTTATAATTCCGTTAATATCGGAAATAGGGAAAACTGTTTCAAATAAAAGCTGTACGCCATTAAGAATGGAATAACTCTTATTTGAAACATTTTTTTCTAATTCGCTTAACTTTGTAGTTAGATGGAGCCAAGTTACTATTTGGCTTACAACTCCGTTAATATCGAAAATAGGCTAAAATGTTTCAAACCAAAGTTGTTTGTCATTAAATATGGAATAACTCTTGTTTGAAACAATTTTTTCTAACTCGCTTAACTTATGAGTTAGATGGAGCCAAATAGAAATACTCTATTTTAGGTTGATCCAGTATGTGAGTTATAATTCCGTTAATATCGGAAATAGGTAAAAATGTTTCAAATAAAAGTTGTACGCCATTAAGAATGGAATAACTCTTATTTGAAACATTTTTTTCTAAATCGCTTAACTTTGTAGTTAGATGGATCCAAATTACTGTTTGGCTTATAATTCCGTTAATATTGGAAATAGTGTAAAATGTTTCAAACAAAAGTTGTTTGTCATTAAGAATGGAATATCTTTTATTTGAAACATTTTTTTTCTAACTCGCTTAACTTTTGAGTTAGATGGAGCCAAATTGAAATACTCCATTTTGGGTTGTTCCATTGTTTGGGTTATAACTCCGTTAATATCGGAAATGGGGCAAAATGTTTCAAATAAAAGTTGTTCGCCATTAAGAATGGAATAACTCTTATTTGAAACATTTTTTTCTAACTCGCTTAACTTTGTAGTTAGATGGATCCAAATTACTGTTTGGCTTATAATTCCGTTAATATCGGAAATAGTGTAAAATGTTTCAAACAAAAGTTGTTTGTCATTAAGAATGGAATATCTTTTATTTGAAACGTTTTTTTTCTAACTCGCTTAACTTTTGAGTTAGATGGAGCCAAATAGAAATACTCTATTTTAGGTTGATCCAGTGTGTGAGTTATAATTCCGTTAATATCTGAAATAGGTAAAAATGTTTGAAATAAAAGTTGTTGGCCATTAAGAATGGAATAAGACTTATTTGAAACATTTTTTTCTAACTCGCTTAACTTTGTAGTTAGATTTAGCCAAATTCCTATTTGGCTTATAATTCCGTTAATATCGCAAATAGGGTAAAATATTTCAAACCAAAGTTGTTTGCCATTAAGAATGGAATAAGACTTGTTTGAAACATATTTTTCTAACCCGCTTAACTTTGGAGTTAGATGGAGCCAAATAGAAATACTCTATTTTGTGTTAATCCAGTGTGTGAGTTATAATTCCGTTAATATCGGAAATAGGGAAAAATATTTCAAATAAAAGTTGTTTGTCATTAAGAATAGAATAACTATGGTTTGAAACATTTCTTTCTAACTCGCTTAACTATGGAGTTAGATGGAGCCAAATTCATATTTGGCTTATAATTCCGTTAATATCGGGAATAGTGTAAAATCTTTCAAACAAAAGTTGTTTGTCATTAAGAATGGAATAACTATTGTTTGAAACATTTTTTTCTAACTGGCTTAACTTTGGAGTTAGATGGAGGCAAATAGAAATTCTCTATTTTGGGTTGATCCAGTGTGTGAGTTATAATTCCGTTAATATCGGAAATAGGGAAAACTGTTTCAAATAAAAGCTGTACGCCATTAAGAATGGAATAACTCTTATTTGAAACATTTTTTTCTAATTCGCTTAACTTTGTAGTTAGATGGAGCCAAGTTACTATTTGGCTTACAACTCCGTTAATATCGAAAATAGGCTAAAATGTTTCAAACCAAAGTTGTTTGTCATTAAATATGGAATAACTCTTGTTTGAAACAATTTTTTCTAACTCGCTTAACTTATGAGTTAGATGGAGCCAAATAGAAATACTCTATTTTAGGTTGATCCAGTATGTGAGTTATAATTCCGTTAATATCGGAAATAGGTAAAAATGTTTCAAATAAAAGTTGTACGCCATTAAGAATGGAATAACTCTTATTTGAAACATTTTTTTCTAAATCGCTTAACTTTGTAGTTAGATGGATCCAAATTACTGTTTGGCTTATAATTCCGTTAATATTGGAAATAGTGTAAAATGTTTCAAACAAAAGTTGTTTGTCATTAAGAATGGAATATCTTTTATTTGAAACATTTTTTTTCTAACTCGCTTAACTTTTGAGTTAGATGGAGCCAAATTGAAATACACCATTTTGGGTTGTTCCATTGTTTGGGTTATAACTCCGTTAATATCGGAAATGGGGCAAAATGTTTCAAATAAAAGTTGTTCGCCATTAAGAATGGAATAACTCTTATTTGAAACATTTTTTTCTAACTCGCTTAACTTTGTAGTTAGATGGATCCAAATTACTGTTTGGCTTATAATTCCGTTAATATCGGAAATAGTGTAAAATGTTTCAAACAAAAGTTGTTTGTCATTAAGAATGGAATATCTTTTATTTGAAACGTTTTTTTTCTAACTCGCTTAACTTTTGAGTTAGATGGAGCCAAATTGAAATACTCCATTTTGGGTTGTTCCATTGTTTGGGTTATAACTCCGTTAATATTGGAAATAGGGCAAAATGTTTCAAATAAAAGTTGTTCGCCATTAAGAATGGAATAACACCTATTTGAAACATTTTTTTCTAACTCGCTTAACTTTGTAGTTAGATTTAGCCAAATTCCTATTTGGCTTATAATTCCGTTAATATCGCAAATAGGGTAAAATATTTCAAACCAAAGTTGTTTGCCATTAAGAATGGAATAAGACTTGTTTGAGACATATTTTTCTAACCCGCTTAACTTTGGAGTTAGATGGAGCCAAATAGAAATACTCTATTTTGTGTTAATCCAGTGTGTGAGTTATAATTCCGTTAATATCGGGAATAGGGAAAAGTGTTTCAAATAAAAGTTGTTTGTCATTAAGAATAGAATAACTCTGGTTTGAAACATTTCTTTCTAACTCGCTTAACTATGGAGTTAGATGGAGCCAAATTCATATTTGGCTCATAATTCCGTTAATATCGGGAATAGTGTAAAATCTTTCAAACAAAAGTTGTTTGTCATTAAGAATGGAATAACTCTTGTTTGAAACATTTTTTTCTAACTGGCTTAACTTTGGAGTTAGATGGAGCCAAATAGAAATTCTCTATTTTGGGTTGATCCAGTGTGTGAGTTATAATTCCGTTAATATCGGAAATAGGGAAAACTGTTTCAAATAAAAGTTGTACGCCATTAAGAGTGGAATAACTCTTATTTGAAACATTTTTTTCCAACTCGCTTAACTTTGGAGTTAGATGGAGCCAAATTCCTACTTGGCTTATAATTCCGTTAATATCGGGAATAGTGTAAAATGTTTCAAACAAAAGTTGTTTGTCATTAAGAATGGAATATCTTTTATTTGAAACATTTTTTTTCTAACTCGCTTAACTTTTGAGTTAGATGGATCCAAATTGAAATACTCCATTTTGGGTTGTTCCATTGTTTGGGTTATAACTCCGTTAATATCGGAAATAGGGCAAAATGTTTCAAATAAAAGTTGTTCGCCATTAAGAATGGAATAACACTTATTTGAAACATTTTTTTCTAACTCGCTTAACTTTGTAGTTAGATTTAGCCAAATTCCTATTTGGCTTATAATTCCGTTAATATCGCAAATAGGGTAAAATATTTCAAACCAAAGTTGTTTGCCATTAAGAATGGAATAAGACTTGTTTGAAACATATTTTTCTAACTGGCTTAACTTTGGAGTTAGATGGAGGCAAATAGAAATACTCTATTTTGGGTTGATCCAGTGTGTGAGTTATAACTCCGTTAATATCGGAAATAGGGAAAAATGTTTCAAATAAAAGCTGTACGCCATTAAGAATGGAATAACACTTATTTGAAACATTTTTTTCTAACTCGCTTAACTTTGTAGTTAGATGGATCCAAATTACTGTTTGGCTTATAATTCCGTTAATATCGGAAATAGTGTAAAATGTTTCAAACAAAAGTTGTTTGTCATTAAGAATGGAATATCTTTTATTTGAAACATTTTTTTTCTAACTCGCTTAACTTTTGAGTTAGATGGAGCCAAATTGAAATACTCCATTTTGGGTTGTTCCATTGTTTGGGTTATAACTCCGTTAATATCGGAAATAGGGCAAAATGTTTCAAATAGAAGTTGTTCGCCATTAAGAAGGGAATAACACTTATTTGAAAAATTTTTTTCTAACTCGCTTAACTTTGTAGTTAGATTTAGCCAAATTCCTATTTGGCTTATAATTCCGTTAATATCGCAAATAGGGTAAAATATTTCAAACCAAAGTTGTTTGCCATTAAGAATGGAATAAGACTTGTTTGAAACGTATTTTTCTAACCCGCTTAACTTTGGAGTTAAATGGAGCCAAATAGAAATACTCTACTTTGTGTTAATCCAGTGTGTGAGTTATAATTCCGTTAATATCGGAAATAGGGAAAAATGTTTCAAATAAAAGTTGTTTGTCATTAAGAATAGAATAACTCTGGTTTGAAACATTTTTTTCTAATTCGCTTAACTTTGTAGTTAGATGGAGCCAAATTACTATTTGGCTTACAACTCCGTTAATATCGAAAATAGGCTAAAATGTTTCAAACCAAAGTTGTTTGTCATTAAAAATGGAATAACTCTTGTTTGAAACAACTTTTTCTAACTCGCTTAACTTATGAGTTAGATGGAGCCAAATAGAAATACACTATATTGTGTTAATCCAGTGTGTGAGTTATAATTCCGTTAATATCGGAAGTAGGCAAAAATGTTTCAAATAAAAGCTGTACGCCATTAAGAATGGAATAACTCTTATTTGAAACATATTTTTCTAATTCGCTTAACTTTGTAGTTAGACGGAGCCAAATTACTATTTGGCTTACAACTCCGTTAATATCGAAAATAGGCTAAAATGTTTCAAACCAAAGTTGTTTGTCATTAAAAATGGAATAACTCTTGTTTGAAACAATTTTTTCTAACTCGCTTAACTTATGAGTTAGATGGAGCCAAATAGAAATACTCTATTTTAGGTTGATCCAGTATGTGAGTTATAATTCCGTTAATATCGGAAGTAGGTAAAAATATTTCAAATAAAAGTTGTATGCCATTAAGAATGGAATAACTCTTATTTGAAACATTTTTTTCTAACTCGCTTAACTTTGTAGTTAGATGGATCCAAATTACTCTTTGGCTTATAATTCCGTTAATATCGGAAATAGTGTAAAATGTTTCAAACAAAAGTTGTTCGCCATTAAGAATGGAATAACTCTTATTTGAAACATTTTTTTCTAACTCGCTTAACTTTGTAGTTAGATGGATCCAAATTACTGTTTGGCTTATAATTCCGTTAATATCGGAAATAGTGTAAAATGTTTCAAACAAAAGTTGTTTGTCATTAAGAATGGAATATCTCTTATTTGAAACATTTTTTTTCTAACTCGCTTAACTTTTGAGTTAGATGGAGCCAAATTGAAATACTCCATTTTGGGTTGTTCCATTGTTTGGGTTATAACTCCGTTAATATCGGAAATAGGGCAAAATGTTTCAAATAGAAGTTGTTCGCCATTAAGAATGGAATAACACTTATTTGAAACATTTTTTTCTAACTCGCTTAACTTTGTAGTTAGATTTAGCCAAATTCCTATTTGGCTTATAATTCCGTTAATATCGCAAATAGGGTAAAATATTTCAAACCAAAGTTGTTTGCCATTAAGAATGGAATAAGACTTGTTTGAAACGTATTTTTCTAACCCGCTTAACTTTGGAGTTAAATGGAGCCAAATAGAAATACTCTACTTTGTGTTAATCCAGTGTGTGAGTTATAATTCCGTTAATATCGGAAATAGGGAAAAATGTTTCAAATAAAAGTTGTTTGTCACTAAGAATAGAATAACTCTGGTTTGAAACATTTTTTTCTAATTCGCTTAACTTTGTAGTTAGATGGAGCCAAATTACTATTTGGCTTACAACTCCGTTAATATCGAAAATAGGCTAAAATGTTTCAAACCAAAGTTGTTTGTCATTAAAAATGGAATAACTCTTGTTTGAAACAATTTTTTCTAACTCGCTTAACTTATGAGTTAGATGGAGCCAAATAGAAATACACTATATTGTGTTAATCCAGTGTGTGAGTTATAATTCCGTTAATATCGGAAGTAGGCAAAAATGTTTCAAATAAAAGCTGTACGCCATTAAGAATGGAATAACTCTTATTTGAAACATATTTTTCTAATTCGCTTAACTTTGTAGTTAGACGGAGCCAAATTACTATTTGGCTTACAACTCCGTTAATATCGAAAATAGGCTAAAATGTTTCAAACCAAAGTTGTTTGTCATTAAAAATGGAATAACTCTTGTTTGAAACAATTTTTTCTAACTCGCTTAACTTATGAGTTAGATGGAGCCAAATAGAAATACTCTATTTTAGGTTGATCCAGTGTGTGAGTTATAATTCCGTTAATATCGGAAGTAGGTAAAAATATTTCAAATAAAAGTTGTATGCCATTAAGAATGGAATAACTCTTATTTGAAACATTTTTTTCTAACTCGCTTAACTTTGTAGTTAGATGGATCCAAATTACTGTTTGGCTTATAATTCCGTTAATATCGGAAATAGTGTAAAATGTTTTAAACAAAAGTTGTTTGTCATTAAGAATGGAATATCTTTTATTTGAAGCATTTTTTTCTAACTCGCTTAACTTTTGAGTTAGATGGAGCCAAATTGAAATACTCCATTTTGGGTTGTTCCATTGTTTGGGTTATAACTCCGTTAATATCGGAAATAGGGCAAAATGTTTCAAATAGAAGTTGTTCGCCATTAAGAATGGAATAACACTTATTTGAAACATTTTTTTCTTACTCGCTTAACTTTGTAGTTAGATTTAGCCAAATTCCTATTTGGCTTATAATTCCGTTAATATCGCAAATAGGGTAAAATATTTCAAACGAAAGTTGTTTGCCATTAAGAATGGAATAAGGCTTGTTTGAAACATATTTTTCTAACCCGCTTAACTTTGGAGTTAGATGGAGCCAAATAGAAATACTCTATTTTGTGTTAATCCAGTGTGTGAGTTATAATTCCGTTAATATCGGAAATAGGGAAAAATGTTTCAAATAAAAGTTGTTTGTCATTAAGAATAGAATAACTCTGGTTTGAAACATTTTTTCTAACTCGCTTAACTTTGTAGTTAGATTTAGTTAAATTCCTATTTGGCTTATAATTCCGTTAATATCGCAAATAGGGTAAAATATTTCAAACCAAAGTTGTTTGCCATTAAGAATGGAATAAGACTTGTTTGAAACATATTTTTCTAACCCGCTTAACTTTGGAGTTAGATGGAGCCAAATAGAAATACTCTATTTTGTGTTAATCCAGTGTGTGAGTTATAATTCCGCTAATATCGGAAATAGGGAAAAATGTTTCAAATAAAAGTTGTTTGTCATTAAGAATAGAATAGCTCTGGTTTGAAACATTTTTTTCTAATTCGCTTAACTTTGTAGTTAGATGGAGCCAAATTACTATTTGGCTTACAACTCCGTTAATATCGAAAATAGGCTAAAATGTTTCAAACCAAAGTTGTTTGTCATTAAAAATGGAATAACTCTTGTTTGAAACAATTATTTCTAACTCGCTTAACTTATGAGTTAGATGGAGCCAAATAGAAATACTCTATTTTAGGTTGATCCAGTATGTGAGTTATAATTCCGTTAATATCGGAAATAGGTAAAAATGTTTCAAATAAAAGTTGTACGCCATTAAGAATGGAATAACTCTTATTTGAAACATTTTTTTCTAACTCGCTTAACTTTGTAGTTAGATGGATCCAAATTATTGTTTGGCTTATAATTCCGTTAATATCGGAAATAGTGTAAAATGTTTCAAACAAAAGTTGTTTGTCATTAAGAATGGAATATCTTTTATTTTAAACATTTTTTTTCTAACTCGCTTAACTTTTGAGTTAGATGGATCCAAATTGAGATACTCCATTTTGGGATGTTCCATTGTTTGGGTTATAACTCCGTTAATATCGGAAATAGGGTAAAATATTTCAAACCAAAGTTGTTTGCCATTAAGAATGGAATAAGACTTGTTTGAAACATATTTTTCTAACTGGCTTAACTTTGGAGTTAGATGGAGGCAAATAGAAATACTCTATTTTGGGTTGATCCAGTGTGTGAGTTATAACTCCGTTAATATCGAAAATAGGGAAAAATGTTTCAAATAAAAGCTGTACGCCATTAAGAATGGAATAACTCTTATTTGAAACATTTTTTTCTAACTCGCTTAACTTTGGAGTTAGATGGAACCAAATTCCTATTTGGCTTATAATTCCGTTAATATAGGGAATAGTGTAAAATCTTTCAAACAAAAGTTGTTTGTCATTAAGAATGGAATAACTCTTGTTTGAAACATTTTTTTCTAACTGGCTTAACTTTGGAGTTAGATGGAGCCAAATAGAAATTCTCAATTTTGGGTTGATCCAGTGTGTGAGTTATAATTCCGTTAATATCGGAAATAGGTAAAAATGTTTCAAATAAAAGTTGTTGGCCATTAAGAATGGAATAAGACTTATTTGAAACATTTTTTTCTAACTCGCTTAACTTTGTAGTTAGATTTAGCCAAATTCCTATTTGGCTTATAATTCCGTTAATATCGCAAATAGGGTAAAATATTTCAAACCAAAGTTGTTTGCCATTAAGAATGGAATAAGACTTGTTTGAAACATATTTTTCTAACCCGCTTAACTTTGGAGTTAGATGGAGCCAAATAGAAATACTCTATTTTGTGTTAATCCAGTGTGTGAGTTATAATTCCGTTAATATCGGAAATAGGGAAAAATATTTCAAATAAAAGTTGTTTGTCATTAAGAATAGAATAACTATGGTTTGAAACATTTCTTTCTAACTCGCTTAACTATGGAGTTAGATGGAGCCAAATTCATATTTGGCTTATAATTCCGTTAATATCGGGAATAGTGTAAAATCTTTCAAACAAAAGTTGTTTGTCATTAAGAATGGAATAACTATTGTTTGAAACATTTTTTTCTAACTGGCTTAACTTTGGAGTTAGATGGAGGCAAATAGAAATACTCTATTTTGGGTTGATCCAGTGTGTGAGTTATAACTCCGTTAATATCGAAAATAGGGAAAAATGTTTCAAATAAAAGCTGTACGCCATTAAGAATGGAATAACTCTTATTTGAAACATTTTTTTCTAACTCGCTTAACTTTGGAGTTAGATGGAACCAAATTACTATTTGGCTTATAATTCCGTTAATATAGGGAATAGTGTAAAATCTTTCAAACAAAAGTTGTTTGTCATTAAGAATGGAATAACTCTTGTTTGAAACATTTTTTTCTAACTGGCTTAACTTTGGAGTTAGATGGAGCCAAATAGAAATTCTCAATTTTGGGTTGATCCAGTGTGTGAGTTATAATTCCGTTAATATCGGAAATAGGTAAAAATGTTTCAAATAAAAGTTGTTGGCCATTAAGAATGGAATAAGACTTATTTGAAACATTTTTTTCTAACTCGCTTAACTTTGTAGTTAGATTTAGCCAAATTCCTATTTGGCTTATAATTCCGTTAATATCGCAAATAGGGTAAAATATTTCAAACCAAAGTTGTTTGCCATTAAGAATGGAATAAGACTTGTTTGAAACATATTTTTCTAACCCGCTTAACTTTGGAGTTAGATGGAGCCAAATAGAAATACTCTATTTTGTGTTAATCCAGTGTGTGAGTTATAATTCCGTTAATATCGGAAATAGGGAAAAATATTTCAAATAAAAGTTGTTTGTCATTAAGAATAGAATAACTATGGTTTGAAACATTTCTTTCTAACTCGCTTAACTATGGAGTTAGATGGAGCCAAATTCATATTTGGCTTATAATTCCGTTAATATCGGGAATAGTGTAAAATCTTTCAAACAAAAGTTGTTTGTCATTAAGAATGGAATAACTATTGTTTGAAACATTTTTTTCTAACTGGCTTAACTTTGGAGTTAGATGGAGGCAAATAGAAATTCTCTATTTTGGGTTGATCCAGTGTGTGAGTTATAATTCCGTTAATATCGGAAATAGGGAAAACTGTTTCAAATAAAAGCTGTACGCCATTAAGAATGGAATAACTCTTATTTGAAACATTTTTTTCTAATTCGCTTAACTTTGTAGTTAGATGGAGCCAAGTTACTATTTGGCTTACAACTCCGTTAATATCGAAAATAGGCTAAAATGTTTCAAACCAAAGTTGTTTGTCATTAAATATGGAATAACTCTTGTTTGAAACAATTTTTTCTAACTCGCTTAACTTATGAGTTAGATGGAGCCAAATAGAAATACTCTATTTTAGGTTGATCCAGTATGTGAGTTATAATTCCGTTAATATCGGAAATAGGTAAAAATGTTTCAAATAAAAGTTGTACGCCATTAAGAATGGAATAACTCTTATTTGAAACATTTTTTTCTAACTCGCTTAACTTTGTAGTTAGATGGATCCAAATTACTGTTTGGCTTATAATTCCGTTAATATCGGAAATAGTGTAAAATGTTTCAAACAAAAGTTGTTTGTCATTAAGAGTGGAATATCTTTTATTTGAAACATTTTTTTTCTAACTCGCTTAACTTTTGAGTTAGATGGAGCCAAATTGAAATACTCCATTTTGGGTTGTTCCATTGTTTGGGTTATAACTCCGTTAATATCGGAAATAGGGCAAAATGTTTGAAATAAAAGTTGTTAGCCATTAAGAATGGAATAACACTTATTTGAAACATTTTTTTCTAACTCGCTTAACTTTGTAGTTAGATTTAGCCAAATTCCTATTTGGCTTATAATTCCGTTAATATCGCAAATAGGGTAAAATATTTCAAACCAAAGTTGTTTGCCATTAAGAATGGAATAAGACTTGTTTGAAACGTATTTTTCTAACCCGCTTAACTTTGGAGTTAAATGGAGCCAAATAGAAATACTCTACTTTGTGTTAATCCAGTGTGTGAGTTATAATTCCGTTAATATCGGAAATAGGGAAAAATGTTTCAAATAAAAGTTGTTTGTCATTAAGAATAGAATAACTCTGGTTTGAAACATTTTTTTCTAATTCGCTTAATTTTGTAGTTAGATGGAGCCAAATTACTATTTGGCTTACAACTCCGTTAATATCGAAAATAGGCTAAAATGTTTCAAACCAAAGTTGTTTGTCATTAAAAATGGAATAACTCTTGTTTGAAACAATTATTTCTAACTCGCTTAACTTATGAGTTAGATGGAGCCAAATAGAAATACTCTATTTTAGGTTGATCCAGTATGTGAGTTATAATTCCGTTAATATCGGAAATAGGTAAAAATGTTTCAAATAAAAGTTGTACGCCATTAAGAATGGAATAACTCTTATTTGAAACATTTTTTTCTAACTCGCTTAACTTTGTAGTTAGATGGATCCAAATTATTGTTTGGCTTATAATTCCGTTAATATCGGAAATAGTGTAAAATGTTTCAAACAAAAGTTGTTTGTCATTAAGAATGGAATATCTTTTATTTTAAACATTTTTTTTCTAACTCGCTTAACTTTTGAGTTAGATGGATCCAAATTGAGATACTCCATTTTGGGATGTTCCATTGTTTGGGTTATAACTCCGTTAATATCGGAAATAGGGTAAAATATTTCAAACCAAAGTTGTTTGCCATTAAGAATGGACTAAGACTTGTTTGAAACATATTTTTCTAACTGGCTTAACTTTGGAGTTAGATGGAGGCAAATAGAAATACTCTATTTTGGGTTGATCCAGTGTGTGAGTTATAACTCCGTTAATATCGAAAATAGGGAAAAATGTTTCAAATAAAAGCTGTACGCCATTAAGAATGGAATAACTCTTATTTGAAACATTTTTTTCTAATTCGCTTAACTTTGTAGTTAGATGGAGCCAAGTTACTATTTGGCTTACAACTCCGTTAATATCGAAAATAGGCTAAAATGTTTCAAACCAAAGTTGTTTGTCATTAAATATGGAATAACTCTTGTTTGAAACAATTTTTTCTAACTCGCTTAACTTATGAGTTAGATGGAGCCAAATAGAAATACTCTATTTTAGGTTGATCCAGTATGTGAGTTATAATTCCGTTAATATCGGAAATAGGTAAAAATGTTTCAAATAAAAGTTGTACGCCATTAAGAATGGAATAACTCTTATTTGAAACATTTTTTTCTAACTCGCTTAACTTTGTAGTTAGATGGATCCAAATTACTGTTTGGCTTATAATTCCGTTAATATCGGAAATAGTGTAAAATGTTTCAAACAAAAGTTGTTTGTCATTAAGAGTGGAATATCTTTTATTTGAAACATTTTTTTTCTAACTCGCTTAACTTTTGAGTTAGATGGAGCCAAATTGAAATACTCCATTTTGGGTTGTTCCATTGTTTGGGTTATAACTCCGTTAATATCGGAAATAGGGCAAAATGTTTGAAATAAAAGTTGTTAGCCATTAAGAATGGAATAACACTTATTTGAAACATTTTTTTCTAACTCGCTTAACTTTGTAGTTAGATTTAGCCAAATTCCTATTTGGCTTATAATTCCGTTAATATCGCAAATAGGGTAAAATATTTCAAACCAAAGTTGTTTGCCATTAAGAATGGAATAAGACTTGTTTGAAACGTATTTTTCTAACCCGCTTAACTTTGGAGTTAAATGGAGCCAAATAGAAATACTCTACTTTGTGTTAATCCAGTGTGTGAGTTATAATTCCGTTAATATCGGAAATAGGGAAAAATGTTTCAAATAAAAGTTGTTTGTCATTAAGAATAGAATAACTCTGGTTTGAAACATTTTTTTCTAATTCGCTTAATTTTGTAGTTAGATGGAGCCAAATTACTATTTGGCTTACAACTCCGTTAATATCGAAAATAGGCTAAAATGTTTCAAACCAAAGTTGTTTGTCATTAAAAATGGAATAACTCTTGTTTGAAACAATTATTTCTAACTCGCTTAACTTATGAGTTAGATGGAGCCAAATAGAAATACTCTATTTTAGGTTGATCCAGTATGTGAGTTATAATTCCGTTAATATCGGAAATAGGTAAAAATGTTTCAAATAAAAGTTGTACGCCATTAAGAATGGAATAACTCTTATTTGAAACATTTTTTTCTAACTCGCTTAACTTTGTAGTTAGATGGATCCAAATTATTGTTTGGCTTATAATTCCGTTAATATCGGAAATAGTGTAAAATGTTTCAAACAAAAGTTGTTTGTCATTAAGAATGGAATATCTTTTATTTTAAACATTTTTTTTCTAACTCGCTTAACTTTTGAGTTAGATGGATCCAAATTGAGATACTCCATTTTGGGATGTTCCATTGTTTGGGTTATAACTCCGTTAATATCGGAAATAGGGTAAAATATTTCAAACCAAAGTTGTTTGCCATTAAGAATGGACTAAGACTTGTTTGAAACATATTTTTCTAACTGGCTTAACTTTGGAGTTAGATGGAGGCAAATAGAAATACTCTATTTTGGGTTGATCCAGTGTGTGAGTTATAACTCCGTTAATATCGAAAATAGGGAAAAATGTTTCAAATAAAAGCTGTACGCCATTAAGAATGGAATAACTCTTATTTGAAACATTTTTTTCTAACTCGCTTAACTTTGGAGTTAGATGGAACCAAATTCCTATTTGGCTTATAATTCCGTTAATATAGGGAATAGTGTAAAATCTTTCAAACAAAAGTTGTTTGTCATTAAGAATGGAATAACTCTTGTTTGAAACATTTTTTTCTAACTGGCTTAACTTTGGAGTTAGATGGAGCCAAATAGAAATTCTCAATTTTGGGTTGATCCAGTGTGTGAGTTATAATTCCGTTAATATCGGAAATAGGTAAAAATGTTTCAAATAAAAGTTGTTGGCCATTAAGAATGGAATAAGACTTATTTGAAACATTTTTTTCTAACTCGCTTAACTTTGTAGTTAGATTTAGCCAAATTCCTATTTGGCTTATAATTCCGTTAATATCGCAAATAGGGTAAAATATTTCAAACCAAAGTTGTTTGCCATTAAGAATGGAATAAGACTTGTTTGAAACATATTTTTCTAACCCGCTTAACTTTGGAGTTAGATGGAGCCAAATAGAAATACTCTATTTTGTGTTAATCCAGTGTGTGAGTTATAATTCCGTTAATATCGGAAATAGGGAAAAATATTTCAAATAAAAGTTGTTTGTCATTAAGAATAGAATAACTATGGTTTGAAACATTTCTTTCTAACTCGCTTAACTATGGAGTTAGATGGAGCCAAATTCATATTTGGCTTATAATTCCGTTAATATCGGGAATAGTGTAAAATCTTTCAAACAAAAGTTGTTTGTCATTAAGAATGGAATAACTATTGTTTGAAACATTTTTTTCTAACTGGCTTAACTTTGGAGTTAGATGGAGGCAAATAGAAATTCTCTATTTTGGGTTGATCCAGTGTGTGAGTTATAATTCCGTTAATATCGGAAATAGGGAAAACTGTTTCAAATAAAAGCTGTACGCCATTAAGAATGGAATAACTCTTATTTGAAACATTTTTTTCTAATTCGCTTAACTTTGTAGTTAGATGGAGCCAAGTTACTATTTGGCTTACAACTCCGTTAATATCGAAAATAGGCTAAAATGTTTCAAACCAAAGTTGTTTGTCATTAAATATGGAATAACTCTTGTTTGAAACAATTTTTTCTAACTCGCTTAACTTATGAGTTAGATGGAGCCAAATAGAAATACTCTATTTTAGGTTGATCCAGTATGTGAGTTATAATTCCGTTAATATCGGAAATAGGTAAAAATGTTTCAAATAAAAGTTGTACGCCATTAAGAATGGAATAACTCTTATTTGAAACATTTTTTTCTAAATCGCTTAACTTTGTAGTTAGATGGATCCAAATTACTGTTTGGCTTATAATTCCGTTAATATTGGAAATAGTGTAAAATGTTTCAAACAAAAGTTGTTTGTCATTAAGAATGGAATATCTTTTATTTGGAACATTTTTTTTCTAACTCGCTTAACTTTTGAGTTAGATGGAGCCAAATTGAAATACTCCATTTTGGGTTGTTCCATTGTTTGGGTTATAACTCCGTTAATATCGGAAATGGGGCAAAATGTTTCAAATAAAAGTTGTTCGCCATTAAGAATGGAATAACTCTTATTTGAAACATTTTTTTCTAACTCGCTTAACTTTGTAGTTAGATGGATCCAAATTACTGTTTGGCTTATAATTCCGTTAATATCGGAAATAGTGTAAAATGTTTCAAACAAAAGTTGTTTGTCATTAAGAATGGAATATCTTTTATTTGAAACGTTTTTTTTCTAACTCGCTTAACTTTTGAGTTAGATGGAGCCAAATAGAAATACTCTATTTTAGGTTGATCCAGTGTGTGAGTTATAATTCCGTTAATATCTGAAATAGGTAAAAATGTTTGAAATAAAAGTTGTTGGCCATTAAGAATGGAATAAGACTTATTTGAAACATTTTTTTCTAACTCGCTTAACTTTGTAGTTAGATTTAGCCAAATTCCTATTTGGCTTATAATTCCGTTAATATCGCAAATAGGGTAAAATATTTCAAACCAAAGTTGTTTGCCATTAAGAATGGAATAAGACTTGTTTGAAACATATTTTTCTAACCCGCTTAACTTTGGAGTTAGATGGAGCCAAATAGAAATACTCTATTTTGTGTTAATCCAGTGTGTGAGTTATAATTCCGTTAATATCGGAAATAGGGAAAAATATTTCAAATAAAAGTTGTTTGTCATTAAGAATAGAATAACTATGGTTTGAAACATTTCTTTCTAACTCGCTTAACTATGGAGTTAGATGGAGCCAAATTCATATTTGGCTTATAATTCCGTTAATATCGGGAATAGTGTAAAATCTTTCAAACAAAAGTTGTTTGTCATTAAGAATGGAATAACTATTGTTTGAAACATTTTTTTCTAACTGGCTTAACTTTGGAGTTAGATGGAGGCAAATAGAAATTCTCTATTTTGGGTTGATCCAGTGTGTGAGTTATAATTCCGTTAATATCGGAAATAGGGAAAACTGTTTCAAATAAAAGCTGTACGCCATTAAGAATGGAATAACTCTTATTTGAAACATTTTTTTCTAATTCGCTTAACTTTGTAGTTAGATGGAGCCAAGTTACTATTTGGCTTACAACTCCGTTAATATCGAAAATAGGCTAAAATGTTTCAAACCAAAGTTGTTTGTCATTAAATATGGAATAACTCTTGTTTGAAACAATTTTTTCTAACTCGCTTAACTTATGAGTTAGATGGAGCCAAATAGAAATACTCTATTTTAGGTTGATCCAGTATGTGAGTTATAATTCCGTTAATATCGGAAATAGGTAAAAATGTTTCAAATAAAAGTTGTACGCCATTAAGAATGGAATAACTCTTATTTGAAACATTTTTTTCTAAATCGCTTAACTTTGTAGTTAGATGGATCCAAATTACTGTTTGGCTTATAATTCCGTTAATATTGGAAATAGTGTAAAATGTTTCAAACAAAAGTTGTTTGTCATTAAGAATGGAATATCTTTTATTTGAAACATTTTTTTTCTAACTCGCTTAACTTTTGAGTTAGATGGAGCCAAATTGAAATACACCATTTTGGGTTGTTCCATTGTTTGGGTTATAACTCCGTTAATATCGGAAATGGGGCAAAATGTTTCAAATAAAAGTTGTTCGCCATTAAGAATGGAATAACTCTTATTTGAAACATTTTTTTCTAACTCGCTTAACTTTGTAGTTAGATGGATCCAAATTACTGTTTGGCTTATAATTCCGTTAATATCGGAAATAGTGTAAAATGTTTCAAACAAAAGTTGTTTGTCATTAAGAATGGAATATCTTTTATTTGAAACGTTTTTTTTCTAACTCGCTTAACTTTTGAGTTAGATGGAGCCAAATTGAAATACTCCATTTTGGGTTGTTCCATTGTTTGGGTTATAACTCCGTTAATATTGGAAATAGGGCAAAATGTTTCAAATAAAAGTTGTTCGCCATTAAGAATGGAATAACACCTATTTGAAACATTTTTTTCTAACTCGCTTAACTTTGTAGTTAGATTTAGCCAAATTCCTATTTGGCTTATAATTCCGTTAATATCGCAAATAGGGTAAAATATTTCAAACCAAAGTTGTTTGCCATTAAGAATGGAATAAGACTTGTTTGAGACATATTTTTCTAACCCGCTTAACTTTGGAGTTAGATGGAGCCAAATAGAAATACTCTATTTTGTGTTAATCCAGTGTGTGAGTTATAATTCCGTTAATATCGGGAATAGGGAAAAGTGTTTCAAATAAAAGTTGTTTGTCATTAAGAATAGAATAACTCTGGTTTGAAACATTTCTTTCTAACTCGCTTAACTATGGAGTTAGATGGAGCCAAATTCATATTTGGCTCATAATTCCGTTAATATCGGGAATAGTGTAAAATCTTTCAAACAAAAGTTGTTTGTCATTAAGAATGGAATAACTCTTGTTTGAAACATTTTTTTCTAACTGGCTTAACTTTGGAGTTAGATGGAGCCAAATAGAAATTCTCTATTTTGGGTTGATCCAGTGTGTGAGTTATAATTCCGTTAATATCGGAAATAGGGAAAACTGTTTCAAATAAAAGTTGTACGCCATTAAGAGTGGAATAACTCTTATTTGAAACATTTTTTTCCAACTCGCTTAACTTTGGAGTTAGATGGAGCCAAATTCCTACTTGGCTTATAATTCCGTTAATATCGGGAATAGTGTAAAATGTTTCAAACAAAAGTTGTTTGTCATTAAGAATGGAATATCTTTTATTTGAAACATTTTTTTTCTAACTCGCTTAACTTTTGAGTTAGATGGATCCAAATTGAAATACTCCATTTTGGGTTGTTCCATTGTTTGGGTTATAACTCCGTTAATATCGGAAATAGGGCAAAATGTTTCAAATAAAAGTTGTTCGCCATTAAGAATGGAATAACACTTATTTGAAACATTTTTTTCTAACTCGCTTAACTTTGTAGTTAGATTTAGCCAAATTCCTATTTGGCTTATAATTCCGTTAATATCGCAAATAGGGTAAAATATTTCAAACCAAAGTTGTTTGCCATTAAGAATGGAATAAGACTTGTTTGAAACATATTTTTCTAACTGGCTTAACTTTGGAGTTAGATGGAGGCAAATAGAAATACTCTATTTTGGGTTGATCCAGTGTGTGAGTTATAACTCCGTTAATATCGGAAATAGGGAAAAATGTTTCAAATAAAAGCTGTACGCCATTAAGAATGGAATAACACTTATTTGAAACATTTTTTTCTAACTCGCTTAACTTTGTAGTTAGATGGATCCAAATTACTGTTTGGCTTATAATTCCGTTAATATCGGAAATAGTGTAAAATGTTTCAAACAAAAGTTGTTTGTCATTAAGAATGGAATATCTTTTATTTGAAACATTTTTTTTCTAACTCGCTTAACTTTTGAGTTAGATGGAGCCAAATTGAAATACTCCATTTTGGGTTGTTCCATTGTTTGGGTTATAACTCCGTTAATATCGGAAATAGGGCAAAATGTTTCAAATAGAAGTTGTTCGCCATTAAGAAGGGAATAACACTTATTTGAAAAATTTTTTTCTAACTCGGTTAACTTTGTAGTTAGATTTAGCCAAATTCCTATTTGGCTTATAATTCCGTTAATATCGCAAATAGGGTAAAATATTTCAAACCAAAGTTGTTTGCCATTAAGAATGGAATAAGACTTGTTTGAAACGTATTTTTCTAACCCGCTTAACTTTGGAGTTAAATGGAGCCAAATAGAAATACTCTACTTTGTGTTAATCCAGTGTGTGAGTTATAATTCCGTTAATATCGGAAATAGGGAAAAATGTTTCAAATAAAAGTTGTTTGTCATTAAGAATAGAATAACTCTGGTTTGAAACATTTTTTTCTAATTCGCTTAACTTTGTAGTTAGATGGAGCCAAATTACTATTTGGCTTACAACTCCGTTAATATCGAAAATAGGCTAAAATGTTTCAAACCAAAGTTGTTTGTCATTAAAAATGGAATAACTCTTGTTTGAAACAACTTTTTCTAACTCGCTTAACTTATGAGTTAGATGGAGCCAAATAGAAATACACTATATTGTGTTAATCCAGTGTGTGAGTTATAATTCCGTTAATATCGGAAGTAGGCAAAAATGTTTCAAATAAAAGCTGTACGCCATTAAGAATGGAATAACTCTTATTTGAAACATATTTTTCTAATTCGCTTAACTTTGTAGTTAGACGGAGCCAAATTACTATTTGGCTTACAACTCCGTTAATATCGAAAATAGGCTAAAATGTTTCAAACCAAAGTTGTTTGTCATTAAAAATGGAATAACTCTTGTTTGAAACAATTTTTTCTAACTCGCTTAACTTATGAGTTAGATGGAGCCAAATAGAAATACTCTATTTTAGGTTGATCCAGTATGTGAGTTATAATTCCGTTAATATCGGAAGTAGGTAAAAATATTTCAAATAAAAGTTGTATGCCATTAAGAATGGAATAACTCTTATTTGAAACATTTTTTTCTAACTCGCTTAACTTTGTAGTTAGATGGATCCAAATTACTCTTTGGCTTATAATTCCGTTAATATCGGAAATAGTGTAAAATGTTTCAAACAAAAGTTGTTCGCCATTAAGAATGGAATAACTCTTATTTGAAACATTTTTTTCTAACTCGCTTAACTTTGTAGTTAGATGGATCCAAATTACTGTTTGGCTTATAATTCCGTTAATATCGGAAATAGTGTAAAATGTTTCAAACAAAAGTTGTTTGTCATTAAGAATGGAATATCTCTTATTTGAAACATTTTTTTTCTAACTCGCTTAACTTTTGAGTTAGATGGATCCAAATTGAAATACTCCATTTTGGGTTGTTCCATTGTTTGGGTTATAACTCCGTTAATATCGGAAATAGGGCAAAATGTTTCAAATAAAAGTTGTTCGCCATTAAGAATGGAATAACACTTATTTGAAACATTTTTTTCTAACTCGCTTAACTTTGTAGTTAGATTTAGCCAAATTCCTATTTGGCTTATAATTCCGTTAATATCGCAAATAGGGTAAAATATTTCAAACCAAAGTTGTTTGCCATTAAGAATGGAATAAGACTTGTTTGAAACATATTTTTCTAACTGGCTTAACTTTGGAGTTAGATGGAGGCAAATAGAAATACTCTATTTTGGGTTGATCCAGTGTGTGAGTTATAACTCCGTTAATATCGGAAATAGGGAAAAATGTTTCAAATAAAAGCTGTACGCCATTAAGAATGGAATAACACTTATTTGAAACATTTTTTTCTAACTCGCTTAACTTTGTAGTTAGATGGATCCAAATTACTGTTTGGCTTATAATTCCGTTAATATCGGAAATAGTGTAAAATGTTTCAAACAAAAGTTGTTTGTCATTAAGAATGGAATATCTTTTATTTGAAACATTTTTTTTCTAACTCGCTTAACTTTTGAGTTAGATGGAGCCAAATTGAAATACTCCATTTTGGGTTGTTCCATTGTTTGGGTTATAACTCCGTTAATATCGGAAATAGGGCAAAATGTTTCAAATAGAAGTTGTTCGCCATTAAGAAGGGAATAACACTTATTTGAAAAATTTTTTTCTAACTCGCTTAACTTTGTAGTTAGATTTAGCCAAATTCCTATTTGGCTTATAATTCCGTTAATATCGCAAATAGGGTAAAATATTTCAAACCAAAGTTGTTTGCCATTAAGAATGGAATAAGACTTGTTTGAAACGTATTTTTCTAACCCGCTTAACTTTGGAGTTAAATGGAGCCAAATAGAAATACTCTACTTTGTGTTAATCCAGTGTGTGAGTTATAATTCCGTTAATATCGGAAATAGGGAAAAATGTTTCAAATAAAAGTTGTTTGTCATTAAGAATAGAATAACTCTGGTTTGAAACATTTTTTTCTAATTCGCTTAACTTTGTAGTTAGATGGAGCCAAATTACTATTTGGCTTACAACTCCGTTAATATCGAAAATAGGCTAAAATGTTTCAAACCAAAGTTGTTTGTCATTAAAAATGGAATAACTCTTGTTTGAAACAACTTTTTCTAACTCGCTTAACTTATGAGTTAGATGGAGCCAAATAGAAATACACTATATTGTGTTAATCCAGTGTGTGAGTTATAATTCCGTTAATATCGGAAGTAGGCAAAAATGTTTCAAATAAAAGCTGTACGCCATTAAGAATGGAATAACTCTTATTTGAAACATATTTTTCTAATTCGCTTAACTTTGTAGTTAGACGGAGCCAAATTACTATTTGGCTTACAACTCCGTTAATATCGAAAATAGGCTAAAATGTTTCAAACCAAAGTTGTTTGTCATTAAAAATGGAATAACTCTTGTTTGAAACAATTTTTTCTAACTCGCTTAACTTATGAGTTAGATGGAGCCAAATAGAAATACTCTATTTTAGGTTGATCCAGTATGTGAGTTATAATTCCGTTAATATCGGAAGTAGGTAAAAATATTTCAAATAAAAGTTGTATGCCATTAAGAATGGAATAACTCTTATTTGAAACATTTTTTTCTAACTCGCTTAACTTTGTAGTTAGATGGATCCAAATTACTCTTTGGCTTATAATTCCGTTAATATCGGAAATAGTGTAAAATGTTTCAAACAAAAGTTGTTCGCCATTAAGAATGGAATAACTCTTATTTGAAACATTTTTTTCTAACTCGCTTAACTTTGTAGTTAGATGGATCCAAATTACTGTTTGGCTTATAATTCCGTTAATATCGGAAATAGTGTAAAATGTTTCAAACAAAAGTTGTTTGTCATTAAGAATGGAATATCTCTTATTTGAAACATTTTTTTTCTAACTCGCTTAACTTTTGAGTTAGATGGAGCCAAATTGAAATACTCCATTTTGGGTTGTTCCATTGTTTGGGTTATAACTCCGTTAATATCGGAAATAGGGCAAAATGTTTCAAATAGAAGTTGTTCGCCATTAAGAATGGAATAACACTTATTTGAAACATTTTTTTCTAACTCGCTTAACTTTGTAGTTAGATTTAGCCAAATTCCTATTTGGCTTATAATTCCGTTAATATCGCAAATAGGGTAAAATATTTCAAACCAAAGTTGTTTGCCATTAAGAATGGAATAAGACTTGTTTGAAACGTATTTTTCTAACCCGCTTAACTTTGGAGTTAAATGGAGCCAAATAGAAATACTCTACTTTGTGTTAATCCAGTGTGTGAGTTATAATTCCGTTAATATCGGAAATAGGGAAAAATGTTTCAAATAAAAGTTGTTTGTCACTAAGAATAGAATAACTCTGGTTTGAAACATTTTTTTCTAATTCGCTTAACTTTGTAGTTAGATGGAGCCAAATTACTATTTGGCTTACAACTCCGTTAATATCGAAAATAGGCTAAAATGTTTCAAACCAAAGTTGTTTGTCATTAAAAATGGAATAACTCTTGTTTGAAACAATTTTTTCTAACTCGCTTAACTTATGAGTTAGATGGAGCCAAATAGAAATACACTATATTGTGTTAATCCAGTGTGTGAGTTATAATTCCGTTAATATCGGAAGTAGGCAAAAATGTTTCAAATAAAAGCTGTACGCCATTAAGAATGGAATAACTCTTATTTGAAACATATTTTTCTAATTCGCTTAACTTTGTAGTTAGACGGAGCCAAATTACTATTTGGCTTACAACTCCGTTAATATCGAAAATAGGCTAAAATGTTTCAAACCAAAGTTGTTTGTCATTAAAAATGGAATAACTCTTGTTTGAAACAATTTTTTCTAACTCGCTTAACTTATGAGTTAGATGGAGCCAAATAGAAATACTCTATTTTAGGTTGATCCAGTGTGTGAGTTATAATTCCGTTAATATCGGAAGTAGGTAAAAATATTTCAAATAAAAGTTGTATGCCATTAAGAATGGAATAACTCTTATTTGAAACATTTTTTTCTAACTCGCTTAACTTTGTAGTTAGATGGATCCAAATTACTGTTTGGCTTATAATTCCGTTAATATCGGAAATAGTGTAAAATGTTTTAAACAAAAGTTGTTTGTCATTAAGAATGGAATATCTTTTATTTGAAGCATTTTTTTCTAACTCGCTTAACTTTTGAGTTAGATGGAGCCAAATTGAAATACTCCATTTTGGGTTGTTCCATTGTTTGGGTTATAACTCCGTTAATATCGGAAATAGGGCAAAATGTTTCAAATAGAAGTTGTTCGCCATTAAGAATGGAATAACACTTATTTGAAACATTTTTTTCTTACTCGCTTAACTTTGTAGTTAGATTTAGCCAAATTCCTATTTGGCTTATAATTCCGTTAATATCGCAAATAGGGTAAAATATTTCAAACGAAAGTTGTTTGCCATTAAGAATGGAATAAGGCTTGTTTGAAACATATTTTTCTAACCCGCTTAACTTTGGAGTTAGATGGAGCCAAATAGAAATACTCTATTTTGTGTTAATCCAGTGTGTGAGTTATAATTCCGTTAATATCGGAAATAGGGAAAAATGTTTCAAATAAAAGTTGTTTGTCATTAAGAATAGAATAACTCTGGTTTGAAACATTTTTTCTAACTCGCTTAACTTTGTAGTTAGATTTAGTTAAATTCCTATTTGGCTTATAATTCCGTTAATATCGCAAATAGGGTAAAATATTTCAAACCAAAGTTGTTTGCCATTAAGAATGGAATAAGACTTGTTTGAAACATATTTTTCTAACCCGCTTAACTTTGGAGTTAGATGGAGCCAAATAGAAATACTCTATTTTGTGTTAATCCAGTGTGTGAGTTATAATTCCGCTAATATCGGAAATAGGGAAAAATGTTTCAAATAAAAGTTGTTTGTCATTAAGAATAGAATAGCTCTGGTTTGAAACATTTTTTTCTAATTCGCTTAACTTTGTAGTTAGATGGAGCCAAATTACTATTTGGCTTACAACTCCGTTAATATCGAAAATAGGCTAAAATGTTTCAAACCAAAGTTGTTTGTCATTAAAAATGGAATAACTCTTGTTTGAAACAATTATTTCTAACTCGCTTAACTTATGAGTTAGATGGAGCCAAATAGAAATACTCTATTTTAGGTTGATCCAGTATGTGAGTTATAATTCCGTTAATATCGGAAATAGGTAAAAATGTTTCAAATAAAAGTTGTACGCCATTAAGAATGGAATAACTCTTATTTGAAACATTTTTTTCTAACTCGCTTAACTTTGTAGTTAGATGGATCCAAATTATTGTTTGGCTTATAATTCCGTTAATATCGGAAATAGTGTAAAATGTTTCAAACAAAAGTTGTTTGTCATTAAGAATGGAATATCTTTTATTTTAAACATTTTTTTTCTAACTCGCTTAACTTTTGAGTTAGATGGATCCAAATTGAGATACTCCATTTTGGGATGTTCCATTGTTTGGGTTATAACTCCGTTAATATCGGAAATAGGGTAAAATATTTCAAACCAAAGTTGTTTGCCATTAAGAATGGAATAAGACTTGTTTGAAACATATTTTTCTAACTGGCTTAACTTTGGAGTTAGATGGAGGCAAATAGAAATACTCTATTTTGGGTTGATCCAGTGTGTGAGTTATAACTCCGTTAATATCGAAAATAGGGAAAAATGTTTCAAATAAAAGCTGTACGCCATTAAGAATGGAATAACTCTTATTTGAAACATTTTTTTCTAACTCGCTTAACTTTGGAGTTAGATGGAACCAAATTCCTATTTGGCTTATAATTCCGTTAATATAGGGAATAGTGTAAAATCTTTCAAACAAAAGTTGTTTGTCATTAAGAATGGAATAACTCTTGTTTGAAACATTTTTTTCTAACTGGCTTAACTTTGGAGTTAGATGGAGCCAAATAGAAATTCTCAATTTTGGGTTGATCCAGTGTGTGAGTTATAATTCCGTTAATATCGGAAATAGGTAAAAATGTTTCAAATAAAAGTTGTTGGCCATTAAGAATGGAATAAGACTTATTTGAAACATTTTTTTCTAACTCGCTTAACTTTGTAGTTAGATTTAGCCAAATTCCTATTTGGCTTATAATTCCGTTAATATCGCAAATAGGGTAAAATATTTCAAACCAAAGTTGTTTGCCATTAAGAATGGAATAAGACTTGTTTGAAACATATTTTTCTAACCCGCTTAACTTTGGAGTTAGATGGAGCCAAATAGAAATACTCTATTTTGTGTTAATCCAGTGTGTGAGTTATAATTCCGTTAATATCGGAAATAGGGAAAAATATTTCAAATAAAAGTTGTTTGTCATTAAGAATAGAATAACTATGGTTTGAAACATTTCTTTCTAACTCGCTTAACTATGGAGTTAGATGGAGCCAAATTCATATTTGGCTTATAATTCCGTTAATATCGGGAATAGTGTAAAATCTTTCAAACAAAAGTTGTTTGTCATTAAGAATGGAATAACTATTGTTTGAAACATTTTTTTCTAACTGGCTTAACTTTGGAGTTAGATGGAGGCAAATAGAAATACTCTATTTTGGGTTGATCCAGTGTGTGAGTTATAACTCCGTTAATATCGAAAATAGGGAAAAATGTTTCAAATAAAAGCTGTACGCCATTAAGAATGGAATAACTCTTATTTGAAACATTTTTTTCTAACTCGCTTAACTTTGGAGTTAGATGGAACCAAATTACTATTTGGCTTATAATTCCGTTAATATAGGGAATAGTGTAAAATCTTTCAAACAAAAGTTGTTTGTCATTAAGAATGGAATAACTCTTGTTTGAAACATTTTTTTCTAACTGGCTTAACTTTGGAGTTAGATGGAGCCAAATAGAAATTCTCAATTTTGGGTTGATCCAGTGTGTGAGTTATAATTCCGTTAATATCGGAAATAGGTAAAAATGTTTCAAATAAAAGTTGTTGGCCATTAAGAATGGAATAAGACTTATTTGAAACATTTTTTTCTAACTCGCTTAACTTTGTAGTTAGATTTAGCCAAATTCCTATTTGGCTTATAATTCCGTTAATATCGCAAATAGGGTAAAATATTTCAAACCAAAGTTGTTTGCCATTAAGAATGGAATAAGACTTGTTTGAAACATATTTTTCTAACCCGCTTAACTTTGGAGTTAGATGGAGCCAAATAGAAATACTCTATTTTGTGTTAATCCAGTGTGTGAGTTATAATTCCGTTAATATCGGAAATAGGGAAAAATATTTCAAATAAAAGTTGTTTGTCATTAAGAATAGAATAACTATGGTTTGAAACATTTCTTTCTAACTCGCTTAACTATGGAGTTAGATGGAGCCAAATTCATATTTGGCTTATAATTCCGTTAATATCGGGAATAGTGTAAAATCTTTCAAACAAAAGTTGTTTGTCATTAAGAATGGAATAACTATTGTTTGAAACATTTTTTTCTAACTGGCTTAACTTTGGAGTTAGATGGAGGCAAATAGAAATTCTCTATTTTGGGTTGATCCAGTGTGTGAGTTATAATTCCGTTAATATCGGAAATAGGGAAAACTGTTTCAAATAAAAGCTGTACGCCATTAAGAATGGAATAACTCTTATTTGAAACATTTTTTTCTAATTCGCTTAACTTTGTAGTTAGATGGAGCCAAGTTACTATTTGGCTTACAACTCCGTTAATATCGAAAATAGGCTAAAATGTTTCAAACCAAAGTTGTTTGTCATTAAATATGGAATAACTCTTGTTTGAAACAATTTTTTCTAACTCGCTTAACTTATGAGTTAGATGGAGCCAAATAGAAATACTCTATTTTAGGTTGATCCAGTATGTGAGTTATAATTCCGTTAATATCGGAAATAGGTAAAAATGTTTCAAATAAAAGTTGTACGCCATTAAGAATGGAATAACTCTTATTTGAAACATTTTTTTCTAAATCGCTTAACTTTGTAGTTAGATGGATCCAAATTACTGTTTGGCTTATAATTCCGTTAATATTGGAAATAGTGTAAAATGTTTCAAACAAAAGTTGTTTGTCATTAAGAATGGAATATCTTTTATTTGAAACATTTTTTTTCTAACTCGCTTAACTTTTGAGTTAGACGGAGCCAAATTGAAATACTCCATTTTGGGTTGTTCCATTGTTTGGGTTATAACTCCGTTAATATCGGAAATGGGGCAAAATGTTTCAAATAAAAGTTGTTCGCCATTAAGAATGGAATAACTCTTATTTGAAACATTTTTTTCTAACTCGCTTAACTTTGTAGTTAGATGGATCCAAATTACTGTTTGGCTTATAATTCCGTTAATATCGGAAATAGTGTAAAATGTTTCAAACAAAAGTTGTTTGTCATTAAGAATGGAATATCTTTTATTTGAAACGTTTTTTTTCTAACTCGCTTAACTTTTGAGTTAGATGGAGCCAAATAGAAATACTCTATTTTAGGTTGATCCAGTATGTGAGTTATAATTCCGTTAATATCGGAAATAGGTAAAAATGTTTCAAATAAAAGTTGTACGCCATTAAGAATGGAATAACTCTTATTTGAAACATTTTTTTCTAACTCGCTTAACTTTGTAGTTAGATGGATCCAAATTATTGTTTGGCTTATAATTCCGTTAATATCGGAAATAGTGTAAAATGTTTCAAATAAAAGTTGTTTGTCATTAAGAATGGAATATCTTTTATTTGAAACATTTTTTTTCTAACTCGCTTAACTTTTGAGTTAGATGGAGCCAAATTGAAATACTCCATTTTGGGTTGTTCCATTGTTTGGGTTATAACTCCGTTAATATCGGAAATGGGGCAAAATGTTTCAAATAAAAGTTGTTCGCCATTAAGAATGGAATAACTCTTATTTGAAACATTTTTTTCTAACTCGCTTAACTTTGTAGTTAGATGGATCCAAATTACTGTTTGGCTTATAATTCCGTTAATATCGGAAATAGTGTAAAATGTTTCAAACAAAAGTTGTTTGTCATTAAGAATGGAATATCTTTTATTTGAAACGTTTTTTTTCTAACTCGCTTAACTTTTGAGTTAGATGGAGCCAAATTGAAATACTCCATTTTGGGTTGTTCCATTGTTTGGGTTATAACTCCGTTAATATTGGAAATAGGGCAAAATGTTTCAAATAAAAGTTGTTCGCCATTAAGAATGGAATAACACTTATTTGAAACATTTTTTTCTAACTCGCTTAACTTTGTAGTTAGATTTAGCCAAATTCCTATTTGGCTTATAATTCCGTTAATATCGCAAATAGGGTAAAATATTTCAAACCAAAGTTGTTTGCCATTAAGAATGGAATAAGACTTGTTTGAGACATATTTTTCTAACCCGCTTAACTTTGGAGTTAGATGGAGCCAAATAGAAATACTCTATTTTGTGTTAATCCAGTGTGTGAGTTATAATTCCGTTAATATCGGAAATAGGGAAAAGTGTTTCAAATAAAAGTTGTTTGCCATTAAGGATAGAATAACTCTGGTTTGAAAGATTTCTTTCTAACTCGCTTAACTATGGAGTTAGATGGAGCCAAATTTATATTTGGCTTATAATTCCGTTAATATCGGGAATAGTGTAAAATCTTTCAAACAAAAGTTGTTTGTCATTAAGAATGGAATAACTCTTGTTTGAAACATTTTTTTCTAACTGGCTTAACTTTGGAGTTAGATGGAGCCAAATAGAAATTCTCTATTTTGGGTTGATCCAGTGTGTGAGTTATAATTCCGTTAATATCGGAAATAGGGAAAACTGTTTCAAATAAAAGTTGGACGCCATTAAGAGTGGAATAACTCTTATTTGAAACATTTTTTTCCAACTCGCTTAACTTTGGAGTTAGATGGAGCCAAATTCCTATTTGGCTTATAATTCCGTTAATATCGGGAATAGTGTAAAATGTTTCAAACAAAAGTTGTTTGTCATTAAGAATGGAATATCTTTTATTTGAAACATTTTTTTTCTAACTCGCTTAACTTTTGAGTTAGATGGATCCAAATTGAAATACTCCATTTTGGGTTGTTCCATTGTTTGGGTTATAACTCCGTTAATATCGGAAATAGGGCAAAATGTTTCAAATAAAAGTTGTTCGCCATTAAGAATGGAATAACACTTATTTGAAACATTTTTTTCTAACTCGCTTAACTTTGTAGTTAGATTTAGCCAAATTCCTATTTGGCTTATAATACCGTTAATATCGCAAATAGGGTAAAAAAAGTTGTTTGCCATTAAGAATGGAATAAGACTTGTTTGAAACATATTTTTCTAACTGGCTTAACTTTGGAGTTAGATGGAGGCAAATAGAAATACTCTATTTTGGGTTGATCCAGTGTGTGAGTTATAACTCCGTTAATATCGGAAATAGGGAAAAATGTTTCAAATAAAAGCTGTACGCCATTAAGAATGGAATAACACTTATTTGAAACATTTTTTTCTAACTCGCTTAACTTTGGAGTTAGATGGAGCCAAATAGAAATACTATATTTTGTGTTAATAAAGTGTGTGAGTTATAATTCCGTTAATATCGGAAATAGGTAAAAATGTTTCAAATAAAAGTTGTACGCCACTAGGAATGGAATAACTCTTATTTGAAACATTTTTTTCTAACTCGCTTAACTTTGGAGTTAGATGGAACCAAATTCCTATTTGGCTTATAATTCCGTTAATATCGGGAATAGTGTAAAATCTTTCAAACAAAAATTGTTTGTTATTAAGAATGGAATAACTCTTGTTTGAAACAATTTTTTCTAACTCCCTTAACTTATGGGTTAGATGGATCCAAATAGAAATACTCTATTTTGTGTTAATCCAGTGTGTGAGTTATAATTCCGTTAATATCGGGAATAGTGTAAAACCTTTCAAACAAAAGTTGTTTGTCATTAAGAACGAAATAACTCTTGTTTGAAACATTTTTTTCTAACCCGCTTAACTTTGGAGTTAGATGGAGTCAAATTACTATTTGGCTTATAATTACGTTAATATCGGAAATAGTGTAAAATGTTTCAAACAAAAGTTGTTTGACATTAAGAATGGAATATCTCTTATTTGAAACATTTATTTTCTAACTCTCTTAACTTTGGAGTTAGATGGATCCAAATAGAAATACTCCGCTTTAGGTTGTTCAAGTTTTTGGCTTATAACTCCGTTAATATCGGAAATAGGGCAAAATGTTTCAAATAAAAGTTGTTCGCCATTAAGAATGGAATAACACTTATTTGAAACATTTTTTTCTAACTCGCTTAACTTTGTAGTTAGATTTAGCCAAATTCCTATTTGGCTTATAATTCCGTTAATATCGCAAATAGGGTAAAATATTTCAAACCAAAGTTGTTTGCCATTAAGAATGGAATAAGACTTGTTTGAAACATATTTTTCTAACCCGCTTAACTTTGGAGTTAGATGGAGCCAAATAGAAATACTCTATTTTGTGTTAATCCAGTGTGTGAGTTATAATTCCGTTAATATCGGAAATAGGGAAAAATGTTTCAAATAAAAGTTGTTTGTCATTAAGAATAGAATAACTATGGTTTGAAACATTTCTTTCTAACTCGCTTAACTATGGAGTTAGATGGAGCCAAGTTCATATTTGGCTTATAATTCCGTTAATATCGGGAATAGTGTAAAATCTTTCAAACAAAAGTTGTTTGTCATTAAGAATGGAATAACTCTTGTTTGAAACATTTTTTTCTAACTGGCTTAACTTTGGAGTTAGATGGAGCCAAATAGAAATTCTCTATTTTGGGCTGATCCAGTGTGTGAGTTATAATTCCGTTAATATCGGAAATAGGGAAAACTGTTTCAAATAAAAGCTGTACGCCATTAAGAATGGAATAACTCTTATTTGAAACATTTTTTTCTAATTCGCTTAACTTTGTAGTTAGATGGAGCCAAGTTACTATTTGGCTTACAACTCCGTTAATATCGAAAATAGGCTAAAATGTTTCAAACCAAAGTTGTTTGTCATTAAATATGGAATAACTCTTGTTTGAAACAATTTTTTCTAACTCGCTTAACTTATGAGTTAGATGGAGCCAAATAGAAATACTCTATTTTAGGTTGATCCAGTATGTGAGTTATAATTCCGTTAATATCGGAAATAGGTAAAAATGTTTCAAATAAAAGTTGTACGCCATTATGAATGGAATAACTCTTATTTGAAACATTTTTTTCTAAATCGCTTAACTTTGTAGTTAGATGGATCCAAATTACTGTTTGGCTTATAATTTCGTTAATATTGGAAATAGTGTAAAATGTTTCAAACAAAAGTTGTTTGTCATTAAGAATGGAATATCTTTTATTTGAAACATTTTTTTCTAACTCGCTTAACTTTTGAGTTAGATGGATCCAAATAGAAATTCTCTATTTTGGGTTGATCCAGTGTGTGAGTTATAATTCCGTTAATATCGGAAGTAGGGAAAAATGTTTCAAATAAAAGCTGTACGCCAATAAGAATGGAATAACACTTATTTGAAACATTTTTTTCTAACTCGCTTAACTTTGGAGTTAGATGGAGCCAAATTACTATTTGGCTTACAACTCCGTTAATATCGAAGATAGGCTAAAATGTTTCAAACCAAAGTTGTTTGTCATTAAAAATGGAATAACTCTTGTTTGAAACAATTTTTTCTAACTCGCTTAACATATGAGTTAGATGGAGCCAAATAGAAATACTCTATTTTAGGTTGATCCAGTTTGTGAGTTATAATTCCGTTAATATCGGAAATAGGTAAAAATGTTTCAAATAAAAGTTGTTCGCCGTTAAGAATGGAATAACACCTATTTGAAACATTTTTTTCTAACTCGCTTAACTTTGTAGTTAGATTTAGCCAAATTCCTATTTGGCTTATAATTCCGTTAATATCGCAAATAGGGTAAAATATTTCAAACCAAAGTTGTTTGCCATTACGAATGGAATAAGACTTGTTTGAAACATATTTTTCTAACCCGCTTAACTTTGGAGTTAGATGGAGCCAAATAGAAATACTCTATTTTGTGTTAATCCAGTGTGTGAGTTATAATTCCGTTAATATCGAAAATAGGGAAAAATGTTTCAAATAAAAGTTGTTTGTCATTAAGAATAGAATAACTCTGGTTTGAAACATTTCTTTCTAACTCGCTTAACTATGGAGTTAGATGGAGCCAAATTCATATTTGGCTTATAATTCCGTTAATATCGGGAATAGTGTAAAATCTTTCAAACAAAAGTTGTTTCTCATTAAGAATGGAATAACTCATGTTTGAAACATTTTTTTCTAACTGGCTTAACTTTGGAGTTAGATGGAGCCAAATAGAAATACTCTATTTTAGGTTGATCCAGTATGTGAGTTATAATTCCGTTAATATCGGAAACAGGTAAAAATGTTTCAAATAAAAGTTGTACGCCATTAAGAGTGGAATAACTCTTATTTGAAACATTTTTTTCCAACTCGCTTAACTTTGGAGTTAGATGGAGCCAAATTCCTATTTGGCTTACAACTCCGTTAATATCGAAAATAGGCTAAAACGTTTCAAACCAAAGTTGTTTGTCATTAAAAGTGGAATAACTCTTGTTTGAAACAATTTTTTCTAACTCGCTTAACTTATGAGTTAGATGGAGCCAAATAGAAATACTCTATTTTAGGTTGATCCAGTATGTGAGTTATAATTACGTTAATATCCGAAATAGGTAAAAATGTTTCAAATAAAAGTTATACGCCATTAAGAATGGAATAACTCTTATTCGAAACATTTTTTTCTAACTCGCTTAACTTTGTAGTTAGGTGGAACCAAATTCCTATTTGGCTTATAATTCCGTTAATATCGGGAATAGTGTAAAATCTTTCAAACAAAAATTGTTTGTTATTAAGAATGGAATAACTCTTGTTTGAAACAATTTTTTCTAACTCCCTTAACTTATGGGTTAGATGGATCCAAATAGAAATACTCTATTTTGTGTTAATCCAGTGTGTGAGTTATAATTCCGTTAATATCGGGAATAGTGTAAAACCTTTCAAACAAAAGTTGTTTGTCATTAAGAATGGAATAACTATTGTTTGAAACATTTTTTTCTAAATCGCTTAACTTTGTAGTTAGATGGATCCAAATTACTGTTTGGCTTATAATTTCGTTAATATTGGAAATAGTGTAAAATGTTTCAAACAAAAGTTGTTTGTCATTAAGAATGGAATATCTTTTATTTGAAACATTTTTTTCTAACTCGCTTAACTTTTGAGTTAGATGGATCCAAATAGAAATACTCTATTTTGGGTTGATCCAGTGTGTGAGTTATAACTCCGTTAATATCGGAAATAGGGAAGAATGTTTCAAATAAAAGCTGTACGCCATTAAGAATGGAATAACACTTATTTGAAACATTTTTTTCTAACTCGCTTAACTTTGGAGTTAGATGGAGCCAAATAGAAATACTATATTTTGTGTTAATAAAGTGTGTGAGTTATAATTCCGTTAATATCGGAAATAGGTAAAAATGTTTCAAATAAAAGTTGTACGCCACTAGGAATGGAATAACTCTTATTTGAAACATTTTTTTCTAACTCGCTTAACTTTGGAGTTAGATTGAACCAAATTCCTATTTGGCTTATAATTCCGTTAATATCGGGAATAGTGTAAAATCTTTCAAACAAAAATTGTTTGTTATTAAGAATGGAATAACTCTTGTTTGAAACAATTTTTTCTAACTCCCTTAACTTATGGGTTAGATGGATCCAAATAGAAATACTCTATTTTGTGTTAATCCAGTGTGTGAGTTATAATTCCGTTAATATCGGGAATAGTGTAAAACCTTTCAAACAAAAGTTGTTTGTCATTAAGAACGAAATAACTCTTGTTTGAAACATTTTTTTCTAACCCGCTTAACTTTGGAGTTAGATGGAGTCAAATTACTATTTGGCTTATAATTACGTTAATATCGGAAATAGTGTAAAATGTTTCAAACAAAAGTTGTTTGACATTAAGAATGGAATATCTCTTATTTGAAACATTTATTTTCTAACTCTCTTAACTTTGGAGTTAGATGGATCCAAATAGAAATACTCCGCTTTAGGTTGTTCAAGTTTTTGGCTTATAACTCCGTTAATATCGGAAATAGGGCAAGATGTTTCAAATAAAAGTTGTTCGCCATTAGGAATGGAATAACACTTATTTGAAACATTTTTTTCTAACTCGCTTAACTTTGTAGTTAGATTTAGCCAAATTCCTATTTGGCTTATAATTCCGTTAATATCGCAAATAGTGTAAAATCTTTCAAACAAAAGTTGTTTGTCATTAAGAATGGAATAACTCTTGTTTGAAACATTTTTTTCTAACTGGCTTAACTTTGGAGTTAGATGGAGCCAAATAGAAATTCTCTATTTTGGGTTGATCCAGTGTGTGAGTTATAATTCCGTTAATATCGGAAATAGGGAAAACTGTTTCAAATAAAAGTTGTACGCCATTAAAAGTGGAATAACTCTTATTTGAAACATTTTTTCCAACTCGCTTAACTTTGGAGTTAGATGGAGCCAAATTCCTATTTCGCTTATAACTCCGTTAATATCGGGAATAGTGTAAAATGTTTCAAACAAAAGTTGTTTGTCATTAAGAATGGAATAACTCTTGTTTGAAACATTCTTTTCTAACACGCTTAACTTTGGAGTTAGATGGAGCCAAATTACTATTTGGCTTACAACTCCGTTAATATCGAAGATAGGCTAAAATGTTTCAAACCAAAGTTGTTTGTCATTAAAAATGGAATAACTCTTGTTTGAAACAATTTTTTCTAACTCGCTTAACATATGAGTTAGATGGAGCCAAATAGAAATACTCTATTTTAGGTTGATCCAGTTTGTGAGTTATAATTCCGTTAATATCGGAAATAGGTAAAAATGTTTCAAATAAAAGTTGTTCGCCGTTAAGAATGGAATAACACCTATTTGAAACATTTTTTTCTAACTCGCTTAACTTTGTAGTTAGATTTAGCCAAATTCCTATTTGGCTTATAATTCCGTTAATATCGCAAATAGGGTAAAATATTTCAAACCAAAGTTGTTTGCCATTACGAATGGAATAAGACTTGTTTGAAACATATTTTTCTAACCCGCTTAACTTTGGAGTTAGATGGAGCCAAATAGAAATACTCTATTTTGTGTTAATCCAGTGTGTGAGTTATAATTCCGTTAATATCGAAAATAGGGAAAAATGTTTCAAATAAAAGTTGTTTGTCATTAAGAATAGAATAACTCTGGTTTGAAACATTTCTTTCTAACTCGCTTAACTATGGAGTTAGATGGAGCCAAATTCATATTTGGCTTATAATTCCGTTAATATCGGGAATAGTGTAAAATCTTTCAAACAAAAGTTGTTTCTCATTAAGAATGGAATAACTCATGTTTGAAACATTTTTTTCTAACTGGCTTAACTTTGGAGTTAGATGGAGCCAAATAGAAATACTCTATTTTAGGTTGATCCAGTATGTGAGTTATAATTCCGTTAATATCGGAAACAGGTAAAAATGTTTCAAATAAAAGTTGTACGCCATTAAGAGTGGAATAACTCTTATTTGAAACATTTTTTTCCAACTCGCTTAACTTTGGAGTTAGATGGAGCCAAATTCCTATTTGGCTTACAACTCCGTTAATATCGAAAATAGGCTAAAACGTTTCAAACCAAAGTTGTTTGTCATTAAAAGTGGAATAACTCTTGTTTGAAACAATTTTTTCTAACTCGCTTAACTTATGAGTTAGATGGAGCCAAATAGAAATACTCTATTTTAGGTTGATCCAGTATGTGAGTTATAATTACGTTAATATCCGAAATAGGTAAAAATGTTTCAAATAAAAGTTATACGCCATTAAGAATGGAATAACTCTTATTCGAAACATTTTTTTCTAACTCGCTTAACTTTGTAGTTAGGTGGATCCAAATTACTGTTTGGCTTATAATTCCGTTAATATCGGAAATAGTGTAAAATGTTTCAAACAAAGGTTGTTTGTCATTAAGAATGAAATATCTTTTATTTGAAACGTTTTTTTTCTAACTCGCTTAACTTTTGAGTTAGATGGAGCCAAATTGAAATACTCCATTTTGGGTTGTTCCATTGTTTGGGTTATAACTCCGTTAATATCGGAAATAGGGCAAAATGTTTCAAATAAAAGTTGTTCGCCATTAAGAATGGAGTAACTCTTATTTGAAACATTTTTTTCTAACTCGCTTAACTTTGTAGTTAGATGGATCCAAATTACTGTTTGGCTTATAATTCCGTTAATATCGGAAATGGTGTAAAATGTTTCAAACAAAAGTTGTTTGTCATTAAGAGTGGAATATCTTTTATTTGAAACATTTTTTTTCTAACTCGCTTAACTTTTGAGTTAGATGGAGCCAAATTGAAATACTCCATATTGGGTTGTTCCATTGTTTGGGTTATAACTCCGTTAATATCGGAAATAGGGCAAAATGTTTGAAATAAAAGTTGTTCGCCATTAGGAATGGAATAACACTTATTTGAAACATTTTTTTCTAACTCGCTTAACTTTGTAGTTAGATTTAGCCAAATTCCTATTTGGCTTATAATTCCGTTAATATCGCAAATAGGGTAAAATATTTCAAACCAAAGTTGTTTGCCATTAAGAATGGAATAAGACTTGTTTGAAACATATTTTTCTAACCCGCTTAACTTTGGAGTTAGATGGAGCCAAATAGAAATACTCTATTTTGTGTTAATCCAGTGTGTGAGTTATAATTCCGTTAATATCGGAAATAGGGAAAAATGTTTCAAATAAAAGTTGTTTGTCATTAAGAATAGAATAACTCTGGTTTGAAACATTTCTTTCTAACTCGCTTAACTATGGAGTTAGATGGAGCCAAATTCATATTTGGCTTATAATTCCGTTAATATCGGGAATAGTGTAAAATCTTTCAAACAAAAGTTGTTTGTCATTAAGAATGGAATAACTCTTGTTTGAAACATTTTTTTCTAACTGGCTTAACTTTGGAGTTAGATGGAGCCAAATAGAAATTCTCTATTTTGGGTTGATCCAGTGTGTGAGTTATAATTCCGTTAATATCGGAAATAGGAAAACTGTTTCAAATAGAAGCTGTACGCCATTAAGAATGGAATAACTCTTATTTGAAACATTTTTTTCTAAATCGCTTAACTTTGTAGTTAGATGGATCCAAATTACTGTTTGGCTTATAATTTCGTTAATATTGGAAATAGTGTAAAATGTTTCAAACAAAAGTTGTTTGTCATTAAGAATGGAATATCTTTTATTTGAAACATTTTTTTCTAACTCGCTTAACTTTTGAGTTAGATGGATCCAAATAGAAATTCTCTATTTTGGGTTGATCCAGTGTGTGAGTTATAATTCCGTTAATATCGGAAGTAGGGAAAAATGTTTCAAATAAAAGCTGTACGCCAATAAGAATGGAGTAACTCTTATTTGAAACATTTTTTTCTAACTCGCTTAACTTTGTAGTTAGATGGATCCAAATTACTGTTTGGCTTATAATTCCGTTAATATCGGAAATAGTGTAAAATGCTTCAAACAAAAGTTGTTTGTCATTAAGAGTGGAATATCTTTTATTTGAAACATTTTTTTTCTAACTCGCTTAACTTTTGAGTTAGATGGAGCCAAATTGAAATACTCCATTTTGGGTTGTTCCATTGTTTGGGTTATAACTCCGTTAATATCGGAAATAGGGCAAAATGTTTGAAATAAAAGTTGTTCGCCATTAAGAATGGAATAACACTTATTTGAAACATTTTTTTCTAACTCGCTTAACTTTGTAGTTAGATTTAGCCAAATTCCTATTTGGCTTATAATTCCGTTAATATCGCAAATAGGGTAAAATATTTCAAACCAAAGTTGTTTGCCATTAAGAATGGAATAAGACTTGTTTGAAACATATTTTTCTAACTGGCTTAACTTTGGAGTTAGATGGAGGCAAATAGAAATACTCTATTTTGGGTTGATCCAGTGTGTGAGTTATAATTCCGTTAATATCGGAAATAGGGAAAACTGTTTCAAATAAAAGCTGTACGCCATTAAGAATGGAATAACTCTTATTTGAAACATTTTTTTCTAATTCGCTTAACTTTGTAGTTAGATGGAGCCAAGTTACTGTTTGGCTTACAACTCCGTTAATATCGAAAATAGGCTAAAATGTTTCAAACCAAAGTTGTTTGTCATTAAATATGGAATAACTCTTGTTTGAAACAATTTTTTCTAACTCGCTTAACTTATGAGTTAGATGGAGCCAAATAGAAATACTCTATTTTAGGTTGATCCAGTATGTGAGTTATAATTCCGTTAATATCGGAAATAGGTAAAAATGTTTCAAATAAAAGTTGTACGCCATTAAGAATGGAATAACTATTATTTGAAACATTTTTTTCTAAATCGCTTAACTTTGTAGTTAGATGGATCCAAATTACTGTTTGGCTTATAATTTCGTTAATATTGGAAATAGTGTAAAATGTTTCAAACAAAAGTTGTTTGTCATTAAGAATGGAATATCTTTTATTTGAAACATTTTTTTCTAACTCGCTTAACTTTTGAGTTAGATGGATCCAAATAGAAATACTCTATTTTGGGTTGATCCAGTGTGTGAGTTATAACTCCGTTAATATCGGAAATAGGGAAAAATGTTTCAAATAAAAGCTATACGCCATTAAGAATGGAATAACACTTATTTGAAACATTTTTTTCTAACTCGCTTAACTTTGGAGTTAGATGGAGCCAAATAGAAATACTATATTTTGTGTTAATAAAGTGTGTGAGTTATAATTCCGTTAATATCGGAAATAGGTAAAAATGTTTCAAATAAAAGTTGTACGCCACTAGGAATGGAATAACTCTTATTTGAAACATTTTTTTCTAACTCGCTTAACTTTGGAGTTAGATGGAACCAAATTCCTATTTGGCTTATAATTCCGTTAATATCGGGAATAGTGTAAAATCTTTCAAACAAAAATTGTTTGTTATTAAGAATGGAATAACTCTTGTTTGAAACAATTTTTTCTAACTCCCTTAACTTATGGGTTAGATGGATCCAAATAGAAATACTCTATTTTGTGTTAATCCAGTGTGTGAGTTATAATTCCGTTAATATCGGGAATAGTGTAAAACCTTTCAAACAAAAGTTGTTTGTCATTAAGAACGAAATAACTCTTGTTTGAAACATTTTTTTCTAACCCGCTTAACTTTGGAGTTAGATGGAGTCAAATTACTATTTGGCTTATAATTACGTTAATATCGGAAATAGTGTAAAATGTTTCAAACAAAAGTTGTTTGACATTAAGAATGGAATATCTCTTATTTGAAACATTTATTTTCTAACTCTCTTAACTTTGGAGTTAGATGGATCCAAATAGAAATACTCCGCTTTAGGTTGTTCAAGTTTTTGGCTTATAACTCCGTTAATATCGCAAATAGGGTAAAATATTTCAAACCAAAGTTGTTTGCCATTACGAATGGAATAAGACTTGTTTGAAACATATTTTTCTAACCCGCTTAACTTTGGAGTTAGATGGAGCCAAATAGAAATACTCTATTTTGTGTTAATCCAGTGTGTGAGTTATAATTCCGTTAATATCGAAAATAGGGAAAAATGTTTCAAATAAAAGTTGTTTGTCATTAAGAATAGAATAACTCTGGTTTGAAACATTTCTTTCTAACTCGCTTAACTATGGAGTTAGATGGAGCCAAATTCATATTTGGCTTATAATTCCGTTAATATCGGGAATAGTGTAAAATCTTTCAAACAAAAGTTGTTTCTCATTAAGAATGGAATAACTCATGTTTGAAACATTTTTTTCTAACTGGCTTAACTTTGGAGTTAGATGGAGCCAAATAGAAATACTCTATTTTAGGTTGATCCAGTATGTGAGTTATAATTCCGTTAATATCGGAAACAGGTAAAAATGTTTCAAATAAAAGTTGTACGCCATTAAGAGTGGAATAACTCTTATTTGAAACATTTTTTTCCAACTCGCTTAACTTTGGAGTTAGATGGAGCCAAATTCCTATTTGGCTTACAACTCCGTTAATATCGAAAATAGGCTAAAACGTTTAAAACCAAAGTTGTTTGTCATTAAAAGTGGAATAACTCTTGTTTGAAACAATTTTTTCTAACTCGCTTAACTTATGAGTTAGATGGAGCCAAATAGAAATACTCTATTTTAGGTTGATCCAGTATGTGAGTTATAATTACGTTAATATCCGAAATAGGTAAAAATGTTTCAAATAAAAGTTATACGCCATTAAGAATGGAATAACTCTTATTCGAAACATTTTTTTCTAACTCGCTTAACTTTGTAGTTAGGTGGATCCAAATTACTGTTTGGCTTATAATTCCGTTAATATCGGAAATAGTGTAAAATGTTTCAAACAAAGGTTGTTTGTCATTAAGAATGAAATATCTTTTATTTGAAACGTTTTTTTTCTAACTCGCTTAACTTTTGAGTTAGATGGAGCCAAATTGAAATACTCCATTTTGGGTTGTTCCATTGTTTGGGTTATAACTCCGTTAATATCGGAAATAGGGCAAAATGTTTCAAATAAAAGTTGTTCGCCATTAAGAATGGAGTAACTCTTATTTGAAACATTTTTTTCTAACTCGCTTAACTTTGTAGTTAGATGGATCCAAATTACTGTTTGGCTTATAATTCCGTTAATATCGGAAATGGTGTAAAATGTTTCAAACAAAAGTTGTTTGTCATTAAGAGTGGAATATCTTTTATTTGAAACATTTTTTTTCTAACTCGCTTAACTTTTGAGTTAGATGGAGCCAAATTGAAATACTCCATATTGGGTTGTTCCATTGTTTGGGTTATAACTCCGTTAATATCGGAAATAGGGCAAAATGTTTGAAATAAAAGTTGTTCGCCATTAGGAATGGAATAACACTTATTTGAAACATTTTTTTCTAACTCGCTTAACTTTGTAGTTAGATTTAGCCAAATTCCTATTTGGCTTATAATTCCGTTAATATCGCATATAGGGTAAAATATTTCAAACCAAAGTTGTTTGCCATTAAGAATGGAATAAGACTTGTTTGAAACATATTTTTCTAACCCGCTTAACTTTGGAGTTAGATGGAGCCAAATAGAAATACTCTATTTTGTGTTAATCCAGTGTGTGAGTTATAATTCCGTTAATATCGGAAATAGGGAAAAATGTTTCAAATAAAAGTTGTTTGTCATTAAGAATAGAATAACTCTGGTTTGAAACATTTCTTTCTAACTCGCTTAACTATGGAGTTAGATGGAGCCAAATTCATATTTGGCTTATAATTCCGTTAATATCGGGAATAGTGTAAAATCTTTCAAACAAAAGTTGTTTGTCATTAAGAATGGAATAACTCTTGTTTGAAACATTTTTTTCTAACTGGCTTAACTTTGGAGTTAGATGGAGCCAAATAGAAATTCTCTATTTTGGGTTGATCCAGTGTGTGAGTTATAATTCCGTTAATATCGGAAATAGGAAAACTGTTTCAAATAGAAGCTGTACGCCATTAAGAATGGAATAACTCTTATTTGAAACATTTTTTTCTAAATCGCTTAACTTTGTAGTTAGATGGATCCAAATTACTGTTTGGCTTATAATTTCGTTAATATTGGAAATAGTGTAAAATGTTTCAAACAAAAGTTGTTTGTCATTAAGAATGGAATATCTTTTATTTGAAACATTTTTTTCTAACTCGCTTAACTTTTGAGTTAGATGGATCCAAATAGAAATTCTCTATTTTGGGTTGATCCAGTGTGTGAGTTATAATTCCGTTAATATCGGAAGTAGGGAAAAATGTTTCAAATAAAAGCTGTACGCCAATAAGAATGGAATAACACTTATTTGAAACATTTTTTTCTAACTCGCTTAACTTTGGAGTTAGATGGAGCCAAATTACTATTTGGCTTACAACTCCGTTAATATCGAAAATAGGCTAAAATGTTTCAAACCAAAGTTGTTTGTCATTAAAAATGGAATAACTCTTGTTTGAAACAATTTTTTCTAACTCGCTTAACATATGAGTTAGATGGAGCCAAATAGAAATACTCTATTTTAGGTTGATCCAGTATGTGAGTTATAATTCCGTTAATATCGGAAATAGGTAAAAATGTTTCAAATAAAAGTTGTTCGCCATTAAGAATGGAATAACACCTATTTGAAACATTTTTTTCTAACTCGCTTAACTTTGTAGTTAGATTTAGCCAAATTCCTATTTGGCTTATAATTCCGTTAATATCGCAAATAGGGTAAAATATTTCAAACCAAAGTTGTTTGCCATTACGAATGGAATAAGACTTGTTTGAAACATATTTTTCTAACCCGCTTAACTTTGGAGTTAGATGGAGCCAAATAGAAATACTCTATTTTGTGTTAATCCAGTGTGTGAGTTATAATTCCGTTAATATCGGAAATAGGGAAAAATGTTTCAAATAAAAGTTGTTTGTCATTAAGAATAGAATAACTCTGGTTTGAAACATTTCTTTCTAACTCGCTTAACTATGGAGTTAGATGGAGCCAAATTCATATTTGGCTTATAATTCCGTTAATATCGGGAATAGTGTAAAATCTTTCAAACAAAAGTTGTTTGTCATTAAGAATGGAATAACTCTTGTTTGAAACAATTTTTTCTAACTCGCTTAACATATGAGTTAGATGGAGCCAAATAGAAATACTCTATTTTAGGTTGATCCAGTATGTGAGTTATAATTACGTTAATATCCGAAATAGGTAAAAATGTTTCAAATAAAAGTTGTTCGCCATTAAGAATGGAATAACACCTATTTGAAACATTTTTTTCTAACTCGCTTAACTTTGTAGTTAGATTTAGCCAAATTCCTATTTGGCTTATAATTCCGTTAATATCGCAAATAGGGTAAAATACTTCAAACCAAAGTTGTTTGCCATTAAGAATGGAATAAGACTTGTTTGAAACATATTTTTCTAACTGGCTTAACTTTGTAGTTAGATGGAGGCAAATAGAAATACTCTATTTTGGGTTGATCCAGTGTGTGAGTTATAACTCCGCTAATATCGGAAATAGGGAAAAATGTTTCAAATAAAAGCTGTACGCCAATAAGAATGGAATAACACTTATTTGAAACATTTTTTTCTAACTCGCTTAACTTTGGAGTTAGATGGAGCCAAATAGAAATACTATATTTTGTGTTAATAAAGTGTGTGAGTTATAATTCCGTTAATATCGGAAATAGGTAAAAATGTTTCTAATAAAAGTTGTACGCCATTAGGAATGGAATAACTCTTATTTGAAACATTTTTTTCTAACTCGATTAACTTTGGAGTTAGATGGAACCAAATTCCTATTTGGCTTATAATTCCGTTAATATCGGGAATAGTGTAAAATCTTTCAAACAAAAGTTGTTTGTCATTAAGGATGAAATAACTCTTGTTTGAAACATTTTTTTCTAACCCGCTTAACTTTGGAGTTAGATAGAGTCAAATTACTTTATATTTGGCTTATAATTCCGTTAATATCGGAAATGGTGTAAAATGTTTCAAACAAAAGTTGTTTGACATTAAGAATGGAATATCTCTTGTTTGAAACAATTTTTTCTAACTCGCTTAACTTATGAGTTAGATGTTTGTGTCTCTATTTTGTGTTAATCCAGTTTGTGAGTTATAATTCCGTTAATATCGGAAATAGGGAAAAATGTTTCAAATAGAAGTTATACGCCATTAAGAATGGAATAACTCTTATTTGAAACATTTTTTTCTAACTCGCTTAGTTTTGGAGTTAGATGGAGCCAAATTCCTATTTGGCTTATAATTCCGTTAATATCGGGAAAAGTGTAAAATCTTTCAAACAAAAGTTGTTTGTCATTAAGAATGGAATAACTCTGGTTTGAAACATTTCTTCCTAACTCGCTTAACTTTTGAGTTAGATGGAGCCAAATAGAAATACTCCGCTTTAGGTTGTTCAAGTTTTTGGCTTATAATTCCGTTAATATCGGAAATAGGGTAAAATATTTCAAACCAAACTTGTTTGTCATTAAGAGCGGAATAACTCTTCTTTGAAACATTTTTCTCTAACTCGCTTAACTTTTGAGTTAGATGGAGCCAAATAGAAATACTCTATTTTAGGTTGATCCAGTATGTGAGTTATAATTACGTTAATATCCGAAATAGGTAAAAATGTTTCAAATAAAAGTTATACGCCATTAAGAATGGAATAACTCTTATTCGAAACATTTTTTTCTAACTCGCTTAACTTTGTAGTTAGATGGATCCAAATTACTGTTTGGCTTATAATTCCGTTAATATCGGAAATAGTGTAAAATGTTTCAAACAAAGGTTGTTTGTCATTAAGAATGAAATATCTTTTATTTGAAACGTTTTTTTTCTAACTCGCCTAACTTTTGAGTTAGATGGAGCCAAATTGAAATACTCCATTTTGGGTTGTTCCATTGTTTGGGTTATAACTCCGTTAATATCGGAAATAGGGCAAAATGTTTCAAATAAAAGATGTTCGCCATTAAGAATGGAGTAACTCTTATTTGAAACATTTTTTTCTAACTCGCTTAACTTTGTAGTTAGATGGATCCAAATTACTGTTTGGCTTATAATTCCGTTAATATCGGAAATAGTGTAAAATGTTTCAAACAAAAGTTGTTTGTCATTAAGAGTGGAATATCTTTTATTTGAAACATTTTTTTTCTAACTCGCTTAACTTTTGAGTTAGATGGAGCCAAATTGAAATACTCCATTTTGGGTTGTTCCATTGTTTGGGTTATAACTCCGTTAATATCGGAAATAGGGCAAAATGTTTGAAATAAAAGTTGTTCGCCATTAAGAATGGAATAACACTTATTTGAAACATTTTTTTCTAACTCGCTTAACTTTGTAGTTAGATTTAGCCAAATTCCTATTTGGCTTATAATTCCGTTAATATCGCAAATAGGGTAAAATATTTCAAACCAAAGTTGTTTGCCATTAAGAATGGAATAAGACTTGTTTGAAACATATTTTTCTAACCCGCTTAACTTTGGAGTTAGATGGAGCCAAATAGAAATACTCTATTTTGTGTTAATCCAGTGTGTGAGTTATAATTCCGTTAATATCGGAAATAGGGAAAAATGTTTCAAATAAAAGTTGTTTGTCATTAAGAATAGAATAACTCTGGTTTGAAACATTTCTTTCTAACTCGCTTAACTATGGAGTTAGATGGAGCCAAATTTATATTTGGCTCATAATTCCGTTAATATCGGGAATAGTGTAAAATCTTTCAAACAAAAGTTGTTTGTCATTAAGAATGGAATAACTCTTGTTTGAAACATTTTTTTCTAACTGGCTTAACTTTGGAGTTAGATGGAGCCAAATAGAAATTCTCTATTTTGGGTTGATCCAGTGTGTGAGTTATAATTCCGTTAATATCGGAAATAGGGAAAACTGTTTCAAATAAAAGCTGTACGCCATTAAGAATGGAATAACTCTTATTTGAAACATTTTTTTCTAACTCGCTTAACTTTGTAGTTAGATGGATCCAAATTACTGTTTGGCTTATAATTCCGTTAATATTGGAAATAGTGTAAAATGTTTCAAACAAAAGTTGTTTGTCATTAAGAATGGAATATCTTTTATTTGAAACATTTTTTTTCTAACTCGCTTAACTTTTGAGTTAGATGGATCCAAATAGAAATTCTCTATTTTGGGTTGATCCAGTGTGTGAGTTATAATTCCGTTAATATCGGAAGTAGGGAAAAATGTTTCAAATAAAAGCTGTACGCCAATAAGAATGGAATAACACTTATTTGAAACATTTTTTTCTAACTCGCTTAACTTTGGAGTTAGATGGAGCCAAATTACTATTTGGCTTACAACTCCGTTAATATCGAAAATAGGCTAAAATGTTTCAAACCAAAGTTGTTTGTCATTAAAAATGGAATAACTCTTGTTTGAAACAATTTTTTCTAACTCGCTTAACATATGAGTTAGATGGAGCCAAATAGAAATACTCTATTTTAGGTTGATCCAGTATGTGAGTTGTAATTCCGTTAATATCGGAAATAGGTAAAAATGTTTCAAATAAAAGTTGTTCGCCATTAAGAATGGAATAACACCTATTTGAAACATTTTTTTCTAACTCGCTTAACTTTGTAGTTAGATTTAGCCAAATTCCTATTTGGCTTATAATTCCGTTAATATCGCAAATAGGGTAAAATACTTCAAACCAAAGTTGTTTGCCATTAAGAATGGAATAAGACTTGTTTGAAACATATTTTTCTAACTGGCTTAACTTTGGAGTTAGATGGAGGCAAATAGAAATACTCTATTTTGGGTTGATCCAGTGTGTGGGTTATAACTCCGCTAATATCGGAAATAGGGAAAAATGTTTCAAATAAAAGCTGTACGCCAATAAGAATGGAATAACACTTATTTGAAACATTTTTTTCTAACTCGCTTAACTTTGGAGTTAGATGGAGCCAAATAGAAATACTATATTTTGTGTTAATAAAGTGTGTGAGTTATAATTCCGTTAATATCGGAAATAGGTAAAAATGTTTCAAATAAAAGTTGTACGCCATTAGGAATGGAATAACTCTTATTTGAAACATTTTTTTCTAACTCGATTAACTTTGGAGTTAGATGGAACCAAATTCCTATTTGGCTTATATTTCCGTTAATATCGGAAATGGTGTAAAATGTTTCAAACAAAAATTGTTTGACATTAAGAATGGAATAACTCTTGTTTGAAACAATTTTTTCTAACTCGGTTAACTTATGAGTTAGATGGAGCCAAATAGAAATACTCTATTTTGTGTTAATCCAGTTTGTGAGTTATAATTCCGTTAATATCGGAAATAGGGAAAAATGTTTCAAATAGAAGTTATACGCCATTAAGAATGGAATAACTCTTATTTGAAACATTTTTTTCTAACTCGCTTAGTTTTGGAGTTAGATGGAGCCAAATTCCTATTTGGCTTATAATTCCGTTAATATCGGGAAAAGTGTAAAATCTTTCAAACAAAAGTTGTTTGTCATTAAGAATGGAATAACTCTGGTTTGAAACATTTCTTCCTAACTCGCTTAACTTTTGAGTTAGATGGAGCCAAATAGAAATACTCCGCTTTAGGTTGTTCAAGTTTTTGGCTTATAATTCCGTTAATATCGGAAATAGGGTAAAATATTTCAAACCAAACTTGTTTGTCATTAAGAGCGGAATAACTCTTCTTTGAAACATTTTTCTCTAACTCGCTTAACTTTTGAGTTAGATGGAGCCAAATAGAAATACTCTATTTTAGGTTGATCCAGTATGTGAGTTATAATTACGTTAATATCCGAAATAGGTAAAAATGTTTCAAATAAAAGTTATACGCCATTAAGAATGGAATAACTCTTATTCGAAACATTTTTTTCTAACTCGCTTAACTTTGTAGTTAGATGGATCCAAATTACTGTTTGGCTTATAATTCCGTTAATATCGGAAATAGTGTAAAATGTTTCAAACAAAGGTTGTTTGTCATTAAGAATGAAATATCTTTTATTTGAAACGTTTTTTTTCTAACTCGCCTAACTTTTGAGTTAGATGGAGCCAAATTGAAATACTCCATTTTGGGTTGTTCCATTGTTTGGGTTATAACTCCGTTAATATCGGAAATAGGGCAAAATGTTTCAAATAAAAGATGTTCGCCATTAAGAATGGAGTAACTCTTATTTGAAACATTTTTTTCTAACTCGCTTAACTTTGTAGTTAGATGGATCCAAATTACTGTTTGGCTTATAATTCCGTTAATATCGGAAATAGTGTAAAATGTTTCAAACAAAAGTTGTTTGTCATTAAGAGTGGAATATCTTTTATTTGAAACATTTTTTTTCTAACTCGCTTAACTTTTGAGTTAGATGGAGCCAAATTGAAATACTCCATTTTGGGTTGTTCCATTGTTTGGGTTATAACTCCGTTAATATCGGAAATAGGGCAAAATGTTTGAAATAAAAGTTGTTCGCCATTAAGAATGGAATAACACTTATTTGAAACATTTTTTTCTAACTCGCTTAACTTTGTAGTTAGATTTAGCCAAATTCCTATTTGGCTTATAATTCCGTTAATATCGCAAATAGGGTAAAATATTTCAAACCAAAGTTGTTTGCCATTAAGAATGGAATAAGACTTGTTTGAAACATATTTTTCTAACCCGCTTAACTTTGGAGTTAGATGGAGCCAAATAGAAATACTCTTTTTTGTGTTAATCCAGTGTGTGAGTTATAATTCCGTTAATATCGGAAATAGGGAAAAATGTTTCAAATAAAAGTTGTTTGTCATTAAGAATAGAATAACTCTGGTTTGAAACATTTCTTTCTAACTCGCTTAACTATGGAGTTAGATGGAGCCAAATTCATATTTGGCTCATAATTCCGTTAATATCGGGAATAGTGTAAAATCTTTCAAACAAAAGTTGTTTGTCATTAAGAATGGAATAACTCTTGTTTGAAACATTTTTTTCTAACTGGCTTAACTTTGGAGTTAGATGGAGCCAAATAGAAATTCTCTATTTTGGGTTGATCCAGTGTGTGAGTTATAATTCCGTTAATATCGGAAATAGGGAAAACTGTTTCAAATAAAAGCTGTACGCCATTAAGAATGGAATAACTCTTATTTGAAACATTTTTTTCTAACTCGCTTAACTTTGTAGTTAGATGGATCCAAATTACTGTTTGGCTTATAATTCCGTTAATATTGGAAATAGTGTAAAATGTTTCAAACAAAAGTTGTTTGTCATTAAGAATGGAATATCTTTTATTTGAAACATTTTTTTTCTAACTCGCTTAACTTTTGAGTTAGATGGATCCAAATAGAAATTCTCTATTTTGGGTTGATCCAGTGTGTGAGTTATAATTCCGTTAATATCGGAAGTAGGGAAAAATGTTTCAAATAAAAGCTGTACGCCAATAAGAATGGAATAACACTTATTTGAAACATTTTTTTCTAACTCGCTTAACTTTGGAGTTAGATGGAGCCAAATTACTATTTGGCTTACAACTCCGTTAATATCGAAAATAGGCTAAAATGTTTCAAACCAAAGTTGTTTGTCATTAAAAATGGAATAACTCTTGTTTGAAACAATTTTTTCTAACTCGCTTAACATATGAGTTAGATGGAGCCAAATAGAAATACTCTATTTTAGGTTGATCCAGTATGTGAGTTGTAATTCCGTTAATATCGGAAATAGGTAAAAATGTTTCAAATAAAAGTTGTTCGCCATTAAGAATGGAATAACACCTATTTGAAACATTTTTTTCTAACTCGCTTAACTTTGTAGTTAGATTTAGCCAAATTCCTATTTGGCTTATAATTCCGTTAATATCGCAAATAGGGTAAAATACTTCAAACCAAAGTTGTTTGCCATTAAGAATGGAATAAGACTTGTTTGAAACATATTTTTCTAACTGGCTTAACTTTGGAGTTAGATGGAGGCAAATAGAAATACTCTATTTTGGGTTGATCCAGTGTGTGAGTTATAACTCCGCTAATATCGGAAATAGGGAAAAATGTTTCAAATAAAAGCTGTACGCCAATAAGAATGGAATAACACTTATTTGAAACATTTTTTTCTAACTCGCTTAACTTTGGAGTTAGATGGAGCCAAATAGAAACACTATATTTTGTGTTAATAAAGTGTGTGAGTTATAATTCCGTTAATATCGGAAATAGGTAAAAATGTTTCAAATAAAAGTTGTACGCCATTAGGAATGGAATAACTCTTATTTGAAACATTTTTTTCTAACTCGATTAACTTTGGAGTTAGATGGAACCAAATTCCTATTTGGCTTATATTTCCGTTAATATCGGAAATGGTGTAAAATGTTTCAAACAAAAATTGTTTGACATTAAGAATGGAATAACTCTTGTTTGAAACAATTTTTTCTAACTCGGTTAACTTATGAGTTAGATGGAGCCAAATAGAAATACTCTATTTTGTGTTAATCCAGTTTGTGAGTTATAATTCCGTTAATATCGGAAATAGGGAAAAATGTTTCAAATAGAAGTTATACGCCATTAAGAATGGAATAACTCTTATTTGAAACATTTTTTTCTAACTCGCTTAGTTTTGGAGTTAGATGGAGCCAAATTCCTATTTGGCTTATAATTCCGTTAATATCGGGAAAAGTGTAAAATCTTTCAAACAAAAGTTGTTTGTCATTAAGAATGGAATAACTCTGGTTTGAAACATTTCTTCCTAACTCGCTTAACTTTTGAGTTAGATGGAGCCAAATAGAAATACTCCGCTTTAGGTTGTTCAAGTTTTTGGCTTACAACTCCGTTAATATCGAAAATAGGCTAAAACGTTTCAAACCAAAGTTGTTTGTCATTAAAAGTGGAATAACTCTTGTTTGAAACAATTTTTTCTAACTCGCTTAACTTATGAGTTAGATGGAGCCAAATAGAAATACTCTATTTTAGGTTGATCCAGTATGTGAGTTATAATTACGTTAATATCCGAAATAGGTAAAAATGTTTCAAATAAAAGTTATACGCCATTAAGAATGGAATAACTCTTATTCGAAACATTTTTTTCTAACTCGCTTAACTTTGTAGTTAGATGGATCCAAATTACTGTTTGGCTTATAATTCCGTTAATATCGGAAATAGTGTAAAATGTTTCAAACAAAGGTTGTTTGTCATTAAGAATGAAATATCTTTTATTTGAAACGTTTTTTTTCTAACTCGCCTAACTTTTGAGTTAGATGGAGCCAAATTGAAATACTCCATTTTGGGTTGTTCCATTGTTTGGGTTATAACTCCGTTAATATCGGAAATAGGGCAAAATGTTTCAAATAAAAGATGTTCGCCATTAAGAATGGAGTAACTCTTATTTGAAACATTTTTTTCTAACTCGCTTAACTTTGTAGTTAGATGGATCCAAATTACTGTTTGGCTTATAATTCCGTTAATATCGGAAATAGTGTAAAATGTTTCAAACAAAAGTTGTTTGTCATTAAGAGTGGAATATCTTTTATTTGAAACATTTTTTTTCTAACTCGCTTAACTTTTGAGTTAGATGGAGCCAAATTGAAATACTCCATTTTGGGTTGTTCCATTGTTTGGGTTATAACTCCGTTAATATCGGAAATAGGGCAAAATGTTTGAAATAAAAGTTGTTCGCCATTAAGAGTGGAATAACACTTATTTGAAACATTTTTTTCTAACTCGCTTAACTTTGTAGTTAGATTTAGCCAAATTCCTATTTGGCTTATAATTCCGTTAATATCGCAAATAGGGTAAAATATTTCAAACCAAAGTTGTTTGCCATTAAGAATGGAATAAGACTTGTTTGAAACATATTTTTCTAACTCGCTTAACTTTGTAGTTAGATGGAGCCAAATTACTATTTGGCTTACAACTCCGTTAATATCGAAAATAGGCTAAAACGTTTCAAACCAAAGTTGTTTGTCATTAAAAGTGGAATAACTCTTGTTTGAAACAATTTTTTCTAACTCGCTTAACTTATGAGTTAGATGGAGCCAAATAGAAATACTCTATTTTAGGTTGATCCAGTATGTGAGTTATAATTACGTTAATATCCGAAATAGGTAAAAATGTTTCAAATAAAAGTTATACGCCATTAAGAATGGAATAACTCTTATTCGAAACATTTTTTTCTAACTCGCTTAACTTTGTAGTTAGATGGATCCAAATTACTGTTTGGCTTATAATTCCGTTAATATCGGAAATAGTGTAAAATGTTTCAAACAAAGGTTGTTTGTCATTAAGAATGAAATATCTTTTATTTGAAACGTTTTTTTTCTAACTCGCCTAACTTTTGAGTTAGATGGAGCCAAATTGAAATACTCCATTTTGGGTTGTTCCATTGTTTGGGTTATAACTCCGTTAATATCGGAAATAGGGCAAAATGTTTCAAATAAAAGATGTTCGCCATTAAGAATGGAGTAACTCTTATTTGAAACATTTTTTTCTAACTCGCTTAACTTTGTAGTTAGATGGATCCAAATTACTGTTTGGCTTATAATTCCGTTAATATCGGAAATAGTGTAAAATGTTTCAAACAAAAGTTGTTTGTCATTAAGAGTGGAATATCTTTTATTTGAAACATTTTTTTTCTAACTCGCTTAACTTTTGAGTTAGATGGAGCCAAATTGAAATACTCCATTTTGGGTTGTTCCATTGTTTGGGTTATAACTCCGTTAATATCGGAAATAGGGCAAAATGTTTGAAATAAAAGTTGTTCGCCATTAAGAATGGAATAACACTTATTTGAAACATTTTTTTCTAACTCGCTTAACTTTGTAGTTAGATTTAGCCAAATTCCTATTTGGCTTATAATTCCGTTAATATCGCAAATAGGGTAAAATATTTCAAACCAAAGTTGTTTGCCATTAAGAATGGAATAAGACTTGTTTGAAACATATTTTTCTAACCCGCTTAACTTTGGAGTTAGATGGAGCCAAATAGAAATTCTCTATTTTGGGTTGATCCAGTGTGTGAGTTATAATTCCGTTAATATCGGAAATAGGGAAAACTGTTTCAAATAAAAGCTGTACGCCATTAAGAATGGAATAACTCTTATTTGAAACATTTTTTTCTAACTCGCTTAACTTTGTAGTTAGATGGATCCAAATTACTGTTTGGCTTATAATTCCGTTAATATTGGAAATAGTGTAAAATGTTTCAAACAAAAGTTGTTTGTCATTAAGAATGGAATATCTTTTATTTGAAACATTTTTTTTCTAACTCGCTTAACTTTTGAGTTAGATGGATCCAAATAGAAATTCTCCATTTTGGGTTGATCCAGTGTGTGAGTTATAATTCCGTTAATATCGGAAGTAGGGAAAAATGTTTCAAATAAAAGCTGTACGCCAATAAGAATGGAATAACACTTATTTGAAACATTTTTTTCTAACTCGCTTAACTTTGGAGTTAGATGGAGCCAAATTACTATTTGGCTTACAACTCCTTTAATATCGAAAATAGGCTAAAATGTTTCAAACCAAAGTTGTTTGTCATTAAAAATGGAATAACTCTTGTTTGAAACAATTTTTTCTAACTCGCTTAACATATGAGTTAGATGGAGCCAAATAGAAATACTCTATTTTAGGTTGATCCAGTATGTGAGTTATAATTCCGTTAATATCGGAAATAGGTAAAAATGTTTCAAATAAAAGTTGTTCGCCATTAAGAATGGAATAACACCTATTTGAAACATTTTTTTCTAACTCGCTTAACTTTGTAGTTAGATTTAGCCAAATTCCTATTTGGCTTATAATTCCGTTAATATCGCAAATAGGGTAAAATACTTCAAACCAAAGTTGTTTGCCATTAAGAATGGAATAAGACTTGTTTGAAACATATTTTTCTAACTGGCTTAACTTTGGAGTTAGATGGAGGCAAATGGAAATACTCTATTTTGGGTTGATCCAGTGTGTGAGTTATAACTCCGTTAATATCGGAAATAGGGAAAAATGTCTCAAATAAAAGCTGTACGCCAATAAGAATGGAATAACACTTATTTGAAACATTTTTTTCTAACTCGCTTAACTTTGGAGTTAGATGGAGCCAAATAGAAATACTATATTTTGTGTTAATAAAGTGTGTGAGTTATAATTCCGTTAATATCGGAAATAGGTAAAAATGTTTCAAATAAAAGTTGTACGCCATTAGGAATGGAATAACTCTTATTTGAAACATTTTTTTCTAACTCGATTAACTTTGGAGTTAGATGGAACCAAATTTCTATTTGGCTTATAATTCCGTTAATATCGGGAATAGTGTAAAATCTTTCAAACAAAAAGTGTTTGTCATTAAGAATGGAATAACTCTTGTTTGAAACAATTTTTTCTAACTCGCTTAACTTATGAGTTAGATGGAGCCAAATAGAAATACTATATTTTGTGTTAATAAAGTGTGTGAGTTATAATTCCGTTAATATCGGAAATAGGTAAAAATGTTTCAAATAAAAGTTGTACGCCATTAGGAATGGAATAACTCTTATTTGAAACATTTTTTTCTAACTCGATTAACTTTGGAGTTAGATGGAACCAAATTCCTATTTGGCTTATATTTCCGTTAATATCGGAAATGGTGTAAAATGTTTCAAACAAAAATTGTTTGACATTAAGAATGGAATAACTCTTGTTTGAAACAATTTTTTCTAACTCGGTTAACTTATGAGTTAGATGGAGCCAAATAGAAATACTCTATTTTGTGTTAATCCAGTTTGTGAGTTATAATTCCGTTAATATCGGAAATAGGGAAAAATGTTTCAAATAGAAGTTATACGCCATTAAGAATGGAATAACTCTTATTTGAAACATTTTTTTCTAACTCGCTTAGTTTTGGAGTTAGATGGAGCCAAATTCCTATTTGGCTTATAATTCCGTTAATATCGGGAAAAGTGTAAAATCTTTCAAACAAAAGTTGTTTGTCATTAAGAATGGAATAACTCTGGTTTGAAACATTTCTTCCTAACTCGCTTAACTTTTGAGTTAGATGGAGCCAAATAGAAATACTCCGCTTTAGGTTGTTCAAGTTTTTGGCTTATAATTCCGTTAATATCGGAAATAGGGTAAAATATTTCAAACCAAACTTGTTTGTCATTAAGAGCGGAATAACTCTTCTTTGAAACATTTTTCTCTAACTCGCTTAACTTTTGAGTTAGATGGAGCCAAATAGAAATACTCTATTTTAGGTTGATCCAGTATGTGAGTTATAATTACGTTAATATCCGAAATAGGTAAAAATGTTTCAAATAAAAGTTATACGCCATTAAGAATGGAATAACTCTTATTCGAAACATTTTTTTCTAACTCGCTTAACTTTGTAGTTAGATGGATCCAAATTACTGTTTGGCTTATAATTCCGTTAATATCGGAAATAGTGTAAAATGTTTCAAACAAAGGTTGTTTGTCATTAAGAATGAAATATCTTTTATTTGAAACGTTTTTTTTCTAACTCGCCTAACTTTTGAGTTAGATGGAGCCAAATTGAAATACTCCATTTTGGGTTTTTATTTGAAACGTTTTTTTTCTAACTCGCCTAACTTTTGAGTTAGATGGAGCCAAATTGAAATACTCCATTTTGGGTTGTTCCATTGTTTGGGTTATAACTCCGTTAATATCGGAAATAGGGCAAAATGTTTCAAATAAAAGATGTTCGCCATTAAGAATGGAGTAACTCTTATTTGAAACATTTTTTTCTAACTCGCTTAACTTTGTAGTTAGATGGATCCAAATTACTGTTTGGCTTATAATTCCGTTAATATCGGAAATAGTGTAAAATGTTTCAAACAAAAGTTGTTTGTCATTAAGAGTGGAATATCTTTTATTTGAAACATTTTTTTTCTAACTCGCTTAACTTTTGAGTTAGATGGAGCCAAATTGAAATACTCCATTTTGGGTTGTTCCATTGTTTGGGTTATAACTCCGTTAATATCGGAAATAGGGCAAAATGTTTGAAATAAAAGTTGTTCGCCATTAAGAATGGAATAACACTTATTTGAAACATTTTTTTCTAACTCGCTTAACTTTGTAGTTAGATTTAGCCAAATTCCTATTTGGCTTATAATTCCGTTAATATCGCAAATAGGGTAAAATATTTCAAACCAAAGTTGTTTGCCATTAAGAATGGAATAAGACTTGTTTGAAACATATTTTTCTAACCCGCTTAACTTTGGAGTTAGATGGAGCCAAATAGAAATACTCTATTTTGTGTTAATCCAGTGTGTGAGTTATAATTCCGTTAATATCGGAAATAGGGAAAAATGTTTCAAATAAAAGTTGTTTGTCATTAAGAATAGAATAACTCTGGTTTGAAACATTTCTTTCTAACTCGCTTAACTATGGAGTTAGATGGAGCCAAATTTATATTTGGCTCATAATTCCGTTAATATCGGGAATAGTGTAAAATCTTTCAAACAAAAGTTGTTTGTCATTAAGAATGGAATAACTCTTGTTTGAAACATATTTTTCTAACTGGCTTAACTTTGGAGTTAGATGGAGCCAAATAGAAATTCTCTATTTTGGGTTGATCCAGTGTGTGAGTTATAATTCCGTTAATATCGGAAATAGGGAAAACTGTTTCAAATAAAAGCTGTACGCCATTAAGAATGGAATAACTCTTATTTGAAACATTTTTTTCTAACTCGCTTAACTTTGTAGTTAGATGGATCCAAATTACTGTTTGGCTTATAATTCCGTTAATATTGGAAATAGTGTAAAATGTTTCAAACAAAAGTTGTTTGTCATTAAGAATGGAATATCTTTTATTTGAAACATTTTTTTTCTAACTCGCTTAACTTTTGAGTTAGATGGATCCAAATAGAAATTCTCTATTTTGGGTTGATCCAGTGTGTGAATTATAATTCCGTTAATATCGGAAGTAGGGGAAAATGTTTCAAATAAAAGCTGTAAGCCAATAAGAATGGAATAACACTTATTTGAAACATTTTTTTCTAACTCGCTTAACTTTGGAGTTAGATGGAGCCAAATTACTATTTGGCTTACAACTCCTTTAATATCGAAAATAGGCTAAAATGTTTCAAACCAAAGTTGTTTGTCATTAAAAATGGAATAACTCTTGTTTGAAACAATTTTTTCTAACTCGCTTAACATATGAGTTAGATGGAGCCAAATAGAAATACTGTATTTTAGGTTGATCCAGTATGTGAGTTATAATTCCGTTAATATCGGAAATAGGTAAATATGTTTCAAATAAAAGTTGTTCGCCATTAAGAATGGAATAACACCTATTTGAAACATTTTTTTCTAACTCGCTTAACTTTGTAGTTAGATTTAGCCAAATTCCTATTTGGCTTATAATTCCGTTAATATCGCAAATAGGGTAAAATACTTCAAACCAAAGTTGTTTGCCATTAAGAATGGAATAAGACTTGTTTGAAACATATTTTTCTAACTGGCTTAACTTTGGAGTTAGATGGAGGCAAATAGAAATACTCTATTTTGGGTTGATCCAGTGTGTGAGTTATAACTCCGTTAATATCGGAAATAGGGCAAAATGTTTCAAATAAAAGTTGTTCGCCATTAAGAATGGAATAACACTTATTTGAAACATTTTTTTCTAACTCGCTTAACTTTGTAGTTAGATTTAGCCAAATTCCTATTTGGCTTATAATTCCGTTAATATCGCAAATAGGGTAAAATATTTCAAACCAAAGTTGTTTGCCATTAAGAATGGAATAAGACTTGTTTGAAACATATTTTTCTAACTCGCTTAACTTTGTAGTTAGATGGAGCCAAATTACTATTTGGGTTACAACTCCGTTAATATCGAAAATAGGCTAAAACGTTTCAAACCAAAGTTGTTTGTCATTAAAAGTGGAATAACTCTTGTTTGAAACAATTTTTTCTAACTCCCTTAACTTATGAGTTAGATGGAGCCAAATAGAAATACTCTATTTTAGGTTGATCCAGTATGTGAGTTATAATTACGTTAATATCCGAAATAGGTAAAAATGTTTCAAATAAAAGTTGTTCGCCATTAAGAATGGAATAACACCTATTTGAAACATTTTTTTCTAACTCGCTTAACTTTGTAGTTAGATTTAGCCAAATTCCTATTTGGCTTATAATTCCGTTAATATCGCAAATAGGGTAAAATACTTCAAACCAAAGTTGTTTGCCATTAAGAATGGAATAAGACTTGTTTGAAACATATTTTTCTAACTGGCTTAACTTTGGAGTTAGATGGAGGCAAATAGAAATACTCTATTTTGGGTTGATCCAGTGTGTAAGTTATAACTCCGCTAATATCGGAAATAGGGAAAAATGTCTCAAATAAAAGCTGTACGCCAATAAGAATGGAATAACACTTATTTGAAACATTTTTTTCTAACTCGCTTAACTTTGGAGTTAGATGGAGCCAAATAGAAATACTATATTTTGTGTTAATAAAGTGTGTGAGTTATAATTCCGTTAATATCGGAAATAGGTAAAAATGTTTCAAATAAAAGTTGTACGCCATTAGGAATGGAATAACTCTTATTTGAAACATTTTTTTCTAACTCGATTAACTTTGGAGTTAGATGGAACCAAATTCCTATTTGGCTTATAATTCCGTTAATATCGGAAATGGTGTAAAATGTTTCAAACAAAAATTGTTTGACATTAAGAATGAAATAGCTCTTGTTTGAAACAATTTTTTCTAACTCGCTTAACTTATGAGTTAGATGGAGCCAAAGAGAAATACTCTATTTTGTGTTAATCCAGTGTGTGAGTTATAATTCCGTTAATATCGGGAATAGTGTAAAATCTTTCAAACAAAAATTGTTTGTCATTAAGAATGGAATAACTCTTCTTTGAAACAATTTTTTCTAACTCCCTTAACTTATGAGTTAGATGGAGCCAAAGAGAAATACTCTATTTTGTGTTAATCCAGTGTGTGAGTTATAATTCCGTTAATATCGGGAATAGTGTAAAATCTTTCAAACAAAAGTTGTTTGTCATTAAGAATAAAATAGCTCTTGTTTGAAACATTCTTTCCTAACCCGCTTAACTTTGGAGTTTGATGGAGTCAAATTACTATTTGGCTTATAATTCCGTTAATATCGGAAATAGTGTAAAATGTTTCAAACAAAAGTTGTTTGACATTAAGAATGGAATATCTCTTGTTTGAAACAATTTTTTCTAACTCGCTTAACTTATGAGTTAGATGGAGCCAAATAGAAATACTCTACTTTAGGTTGATCCAGTGTGTGAGTTATAATTCCGCTAATATCGGGAATAGTGTAAAATGTTTCAAACAAAAGTTGTTTGTCATTAAGAATGGAATAACTCTTGTTTGAAACATTTTTTTCTAACACGTTTAACTTTGGAGTTAGATGGAGCCAAAGAGAAATACTCTATTTTGTGTTAATCCAGTGTGTGAGTTATAATTCCGTTAATATCGGGAATAGTGTAAAATCTTTCAAACAAAAGTTGTTTGTCATTAAGAACGAAATAACTCTTGTTTGAAACAATTTTTTCTAACTCGCTTAACTTATGAGTTAGATGGAGCCAAATAGAAATACTCCGCGTTAGGTTGTTCAAGTTTTTGGCTTATAATTCCGTTAATATCGGAAATAGGGTAAAATGTTTCAAACCAAACTTGTTTGTCATTAAGAACGGAATAACTCTTCTTTGAAACATTTTTTTCTAACTCGCTTAACTTTGGAGTTAGATGGAGCCAAATTGAAATACTCCGCTTTAGGTTGTTCAAGTTTTTGGCTTATAATTCCGTTAATATCGGAAATAGAGTAAAATGGTTCAAACCAAACTTGTTTGTCATTAAGAACGGAATAACTCTTCTTTGAAACATTTTTTTCTAACTCGCTTAACTTTAAAGTTAGATGGAGCCAAATAGAAATACTCTATTTTGTGTTAATCCAGTTTGTGAGTTATAATTCCGTTAATATCGGAAATAGGGAAAAATGTTTCAAATAAAAGTTGTACGCCATTAGGAATGGAATAACTCTTATTTGAAACATTTTTTTCTAACTCGCTTAGCTTTGGAGTTAGATGGAGCCAAATTCCTATTTGGCTTATAATTCCGTTAATATCGGGAATAGGGTAAAATGTTTCAAACCAAACTTGTTTGTCATTAAGAACGGAATAACTCTTCTTTGAAACATTTTTTTCTAACTCGCTTAACTTTGGAGTTAGATGGAGCCAAATAGAAATACTCCGCGTTAGGTTGTTCAAGTTTTTGGCTTATAATTCCGTTAATATCGGAAATAGGGTAAAATGTTTCAAACCAAACTTGTTTGTCATTAAGAACGGAATAACTCTTCTTTGAAACATTTTTTTCTAACTCGCTTAACTTTGGAGTTAGATGGAGCCAAATTGAAATACTCCGCGTTAGGTTGTTCAAGTTTTTGGCTTATAATTCCGTTAATATCGGAAATAGGGTAAAATGTTTCAAACCAAACTTGTTTGTCATTAAGAACGGAATAACTCTTCTTTGAAACATTTTTTTCTAACTCGCTTAACTTTGGAGTTAGATGGAGCCAAATTGAAATACTCCGCTTTAGGTTGTTCAAGTTTTTGGCTTATAATTCCGTTAATATCGGAAATAGAGTAAAATGGTTCAAACCAAACTTGTTTGTCATTAAGAACGGAATAACTCTTCTTTGAAACATTTTTTTCTAACTCGCTTAACTTTGAAGTTAGATGGAGCCAAATAGAAATACTCTATTTTGTGTTAATCCAGTTTGTGAGTTATAATTCCGTTAATATCGGAAATAGGGAAAAATGTTTCAAATAAAAGTTGTACGCCATTAGGAATGGAATAAGTCTTGTTTGAAACATTTTTTTCTAACTCGCTTAACTTATGAGTTAGATGGATCCAAATAGAAATACTCTACTTTAGGTTGATCCAGTGTGTGAGTTATAATTCCGCTAATATCGGGAATAGTGTAAAATGTTTCAAACAAAAGTTGTTTGTCATTAAGAATGGAATAACTCTTGTTTGAAACATTTTTTTCTAACACGCTTAACTTTGGAGTTAGATGGAGCCAAAGAGAAATACTCTATTTTGTGTTAATCCAGTGTGTGAGTTATAATTCCGTTAATATAGGGAATAGTGTAAAATCTTTCAAACAAAAGTTGTTTGTCATTAAGAACGAAATAACTCTTGTTTGAAACAATTTTTTCTAACTCGCTTAACTTATGAGTTAGATGGAGCCAAATAGAAATACTCTATTTTAGGTTGATTCAGTATGTGAGTTATAACTCCGTTAATATCGGAAATACGGAAAAATGTTTCAAATAAAAGCTGTACGCCATTAAGAATGGAATAACTCTTATTTGAAACATTTTTTTCTAACTCGATTAACTTTGGAGTTAGATGGAGCCAAATAGAAATACTCTATTTTGGGTTGATCCAGTGTGTGAGTTATAACTCCGTTAATATCGGAAATACGGAAAAATGTTTCAAATAAAAGCTGTACGCCATTAAGAATGGAATAACACTTATTTGAAACATTTTTTTCTAACTCGCTTAACTTTGGAGTTAGATGGAGCCAAATAGAAATACTATATTTTGTGTTAATAAAGTGTGTGAGTTATAATTCCGTTAATATCGGAAATAGGTAAAAATGTTTCAAATAAAAGTTGTACGCCATTAGGAATGGAATAACTCTTATTTGAAACATTTTTTTCTAACTTGATTAACTTTGGAGTTAGATGGAACCAAATTCCTATTTGGCTTATAATTCCGTTAATATCGGGAATAGTGTAAAATCTTTCAAACAAAAATTGTTTGTCATTAAGAATGGAATAACTCTTCTTTGAAACAATTTTTTCTAACTCCCTTAACTTATGAGTTAGATGGAGCCAAAGAGAAATACTCTATTTTGTGTTAATCCAGTGTGTGAGTTATAATTCCGTTAATATCGGGAATAGTGTAAAATCTTTCAAACAAAAGTTGTTTGTCATTAAGAATAAAATAGCTCTTGTTTGAAACATTCTTTCCTAACCCGCTTAACTTTGGAGTTAGATGGAGTCAAATTACTATTTGGCTTATAATTCCGTTAATATCGGAAATAGTGTAAAATGTTTCAAACAAAAGTTGTTTGACATTAAGAATGGAATATCTCTTGTTTGAAACAATTTTTTCTAACTCGCTTAACTTATGAGTTAGATGGAGCCAAATAGAAATACTCTACTTTAGGTTGATCCAGTGTGTGAGTTATAATTCCGCTAATATCGGGAATAGTGTAAAATGTTTCAAACAAAAGTTGTTTGTCATTAAGAATGGAATAACTCTTGTTTGAAACATTTTTTTCTAACACGCTTAACTTTGGAGTTAGATGGAGCCAAAGAGAAATACTCTATTTTGTGTTAATCCAGTGTGTGAGTTATAATTCCGTTAATATCGGGAATAGTGTAAAATCTTTCAAACAAAAGTTGTTTGTCATTAAGAACGAAATAACTCTTGTTTGAAACAATTTTTTCTAACTCGCTTAACTTATGAGTTAGATGGAGCCAAATAGAAATACTCCGCGTTAGGTTGTTCAAGTTTTTGGCTTATAATTCCGTTAATATCGGAAATAGGGTAAAATGTTTCAAACCAAACTTGTTTGTCATTAAGAACGGAATAACTCTTCTTTGAAACATTTTTTTCTAACTCGCTTAACTTTGGAGTTAGATGGAGCCAAATTGAAATACTCCGCTTTAGGTTGTTCAAGTTTTTGGCTTATAATTCCGTTAATATCGGAAATAGAGTAAAATGGTTCAAACCAAACTTGTTTGTCATTAAGAACGGAATAACTCTTCTTTGAAACATTTTTTTCTAACTCGCTTAACTTTAAAGTTAGATGGAGCCAAATAGAAATACTCTATTTTGTGTTAATCCAGTTTGTGAGTTATAATTCCGTTAATATCGGAAATAGGGAAAAATGTTTCAAATAAAAGTTGTACGCCATTAGGAATGGAATAACTCTTATTTGAAACATTTTTTTCTAACTCGCTTAGCTTTGGAGTTAGATGGAGCCAAATTCCTATTTGGCTTATAATTCCGTTAATATCGGGAATAGGGTAAAATGTTTCAAACCAAACTTGTTTGTCATTAAGAACGGAATAACTCTTCTTTGAAACATTTTTTTCTAACTCGCTTAACTTTGGAGTTAGATGGAGCCAAATAGAAATACTCCGCGTTAGGTTGTTCAAGTTTTTGGCTTATAATTCCGTTAATATCGGAAATAGGGTAAAATGTTTCAAACCAAACTTGTTTGTCATTAAGAACGGAATAACTCTTCTTTGAAACATTTTTTTCTAACTCGCTTAACTTTGGAGTTAGATGGAGCCAAATTGAAATACTCCGCGTTAGGTTGTTCAAGTTTTTGGCTTATAATTCCGTTAATATCGGAAATAGGGTAAAATGTTTCAAACCAAACTTGTTTGTCATTAAGAACGGAATAACTCTTCTTTGAAACATTTTTTTCTAACTCGCTTAACTTTGGAGTTAGATGGAGCCAAATTGAAATACTCCGCTTTAGGTTGTTCAAGTTTTTGGCTTATAATTCCGTTAATATCGGAAATAGAGTAAAATGGTTCAAACCAAACTTGTTTGTCATTAAGAACGGAATAACTCTTCTTTGAAACATTTTTTTCTAACTCGCTTAACTTTGAAGTTAGATGGAGCCAAATAGAAATACTCTATTTTGTGTTAATCCAGTTTGTGAGTTATAATTCCGTTAATATCGGAAATAGGGAAAAATGTTTCAAATAAAAGTTGTACGCCATTAGGAATGGAATAAGTCTTGTTTGAAACATTTTTTTCTAACTCGCTTAACTTATGAGTTAGATGGATCCAAATAGAAATACTCTACTTTAGGTTGATCCAGTGTGTGAGTTATAATTCCGCTAATATCGGGAATAGTGTAAAATGTTTCAAACAAAAGTTGTTTGTCATTAAGAATGGAATAACTCTTGTTTGAAACATTTTTTTCTAACACGCTTAACTTTGGAGTTAGATGGAGCCAAAGAGAAATACTCTATTTTGTGTTAATCCAGTGTGTGAGTTATAATTCCGTTAATATAGGGAATAGTGTAAAATCTTTCAAACAAAAGTTGTTTGTCATTAAGAACGAAATAACTCTTGTTTGAAACAATTTTTTCTAACTCGCTTAACTTATGAGTTAGATGGAGCCAAATAGAAATACTCTATTTTAGGTTGATTCAGTATGTGAGTTATAACTCCGTTAATATCGGAAATACGGAAAAATGTTTCAAATAAAAGCTGTACGCCATTAAGAATGGAATAACTCTTATTTGAAACATTTTTTTCTAACTCGATTAACTTTGGAGTTAGATGGAGCCAAATAGAAATACTCTATTTTGGGTTGATCCAGTGTGTGAGTTATAACTCCGTTAATATCGGAAATACGGAAAAATGTTTCAAATAAAAGCTGTACGCCATTAAGAATGGAATAACACTTATTTGAAACATTTTTTTCTAACTCGCTTAACTTTGGAGTTAGATGGAGCCAAATAGAAATACTATATTTTGTGTTAATAAAGTGTGTGAGTTATAATTCCGTTAATATCGGAAATAGGTAAAAATGTTTCAAATAAAAGTTGTACGCCATTAGGAATGGAATAACTCTTATTTGAAACATTTTTTTCTAACTTGATTAACTTTGGAGTTAGATGGAACCAAATTCCTATTTGGCTTATAATTCCGTTAATATCGGGAATAGTGTAAAATCTTTCAAACAAAAATTGTTTGTCATTAAGAATGGAATAACTCTTCTTTGAAACAATTTTTTCTAACTCCCTTAACTTATGAGTTAGATGGAGCCAAAGAGAAATACTCTATTTTGTGTTAATCCAGTGTGTGAGTTATAATTCCGTTAATATCGGGAATAGTGTAAAATCTTTCAAACAAAAGTTGTTTGTCATTAAGAATAAAATAGCTCTTGTTTGAAACATTCTTTCCTAACCCGCTTAACTTTGGAGTTAGATGGAGTCAAATTACTATTTGGCTTATAATTCCGTTAATATCGGAAATAGTGTAAAATGTTTCAAACAAAAGTTGTTTGACATTAAGAATGGAATATCTCTTGTTTGAAACAATTTTTTCTAACTCGCTTAACTTATGAGTTAGATGGAGCCAAATAGAAATACTCTACTTTAGGTTGATCCAGTGTGTGAGTTATAATTCCGCTAATATCGGGAATAGTGTAAAATGTTTCAAACAAAAGTTGTTTGTCATTAAGAATGGAATAACTCTTGTTTGAAACATTTTTTTCTAACACGCTTAACTTTGGAGTTAGATGGAGCCAAAGAGAAATACTCTATTTTGTGTTAATCCAGTGTGTGAGTTATAATTCCGTTAATATCGGGAATAGTGTAAAATCTTTCAAACAAAAGTTGTTTGTCATTAAGAACGAAATAACTCTTGTTTGAAACAATTTTTTCTAACTCGCTTAACTTATGAGTTAGATGGAGCCAAATAGAAATACTCCGCGTTAGGTTGTTCAAGTTTTTGGCTTATAATTCCGTTAATATCGGAAATAGGGTAAAATGTTTCAAACCAAACTTGTTTGTCATTAAGAACGGAATAACTCTTCTTTGAAACATTTTTTTCTAACTCGCTTAACTTTGGAGTTAGATGGAGCCAAATTGAAATACTCCGCTTTAGGTTGTTCAAGTTTTTGGCTTATAATTCCGTTAATATCGGAAATAGAGTAAAATGGTTCAAACCAAACTTGTTTGTCATTAAGAACGGAATAACTCTTCTTTGAAACATTTTTTTCTAACTCGCTTAACTTTAAAGTTAGATGGAGCCAAATAGAAATACTCTATTTTGTGTTAATCCAGTTTGTGAGTTATAATTCCGTTAATATCGGAAATAGGGAAAAATGTTTCAAATAAAAGTTGTACGCCATTAGGAATGGAATAACTCTTATTTGAAACATTTTTTTCTAACTCGCTTAGCTTTGGAGTTAGATGGAGCCAAATTCCTATTTGGCTTATAATTCCGTTAATATCGGGAATAGTGTAAAATGTTTCAAACAAAAGTTGTTTGACATTAAGAATGGAAAATCTCTTGTTTGAAACAATTTTTTCTAACTCGCTTAACTTTGGAGTTAGATGGAGCCAAATAGAAATACTATATTTTGTGTTAATAAAGTGTGTGAGTTATAATTCCGTTAATATCGGAAATAGGTAAAAATCTTTCAAATAAAAGTTGTACGCCATTAGGAGTGGAATAACTCTTATTTGAAACATTTTTTTCTAACCCGCTTAACTTTGGAGTTAGATGGAGTCAAATTACTGTTTGGCTTATAATTCCGTTAATATCGAAAATAGTGTAAAATGTTTCAAACAAAAGTTGTTTGACATTAAGAATGGAATAAGACTTGTTTGAAACATATTTTTCTAACTGGCTTAACTTTGGAGTTAGATGGAGGCAAATAGAAATACTCCGCTTTAGGTTGTTCAAGTTTTTGGCTTATAATTCCGTTAATATCGGAAATAGGGTAAAATGTTTCAAACCAAACTTGTTTGTCATTAAGAGCGGAATAACTCTTCTTTGAAACATTTTTCTCTAACTCGCTTAACTTTTGAGTTAGATGGAGCCAAATAGAAATACTCCGCTTTGGGTTGTTCAAGTTTTTGGCTTATAATTCCGTTAATATCGGGAATAGTGTAAAATCTTTCAAACAAAAGTTGTTTGTCATTAAGAGTGGAATAACTCTTGTTTGAAACATTTTTTTCTAACTGGCTTAACTTTGGAGTTAGATGGAGCCAAATTGAAATACTCCATTTTGGGTTGTTCCATTGTTTGGGTTATAACTCCGTTAATATCGGAAATTGGGCAAAATGTTTCAAATAAAAGTTGTTCGCCATTAAGAGTGGAATAACACTTATTTGAAACATTTTTTTCTAACTCGCTTAGCTTTGTAGTTAGATTTAGCCAAATTCCTATTTGGCCTATAATTCCGTTAATATCGCAAATAGGGTAAAATATTTCAAACCAAAGTTGTTTGCCATTAAGAATGGAATAAGACTTGTTTGAAACATATTTTTCTAACTGGCTTAACTTTGGAGTTAGATGGAGCCAAATTGAAATACTCCATTTTGGGTTGTTCCATTGTTTGGGTTATAACTCCGTTAATATCGGAAATAGGGCAAAATGTTTCAAATAAAAGTTGTTCGCCATTAAGAATGGAATAACTCTTATTTGAAACATTTTTTTCTAACTTGATTAACTTTGGAGTTAGATGGAACCAAATTCCTATTTGGCTTATAATTCCGTTAATATCGGGAATAGTGTAAAATCTTTCAAACAAAAATTGTTTGTCATTAAGAATGGAATAACTCTTCTTTGAAACAATTTTTTCTAACTCCCTTAACTTATGAGTTAGATGGAGCCAAAGAGAAATACTCTATTTTGTGTTAATCCAGTGTGTGAGTTATAATTCCGTTAATATCGGGAATAGTGTAAAATCTTTCAAACAAAAGTTGTTTGTCATTAAGAATAAAATAGCTCTTGTTTGAAACATTCTTTCCTAACCCGCTTAACTTTGGAGTTAGATGGAGTCAAATTACTATTTGGCTTATAATTCCGTTAATATCGGAAATAGTGTAAAATGTTTCAAACAAAAGTTGTTTGACATTAAGAATGGAATATCTCTTGTTTGAAACAATTTTTTCTAACTCGCTTAACTTATGAGTTAGATGGAGCCAAATAGAAATACTCTACTTTAGGTTGATCCAGTGTGTGAGTTATAATTCCGCTAATATCGGGAATAGTGTAAAATGTTTCAAACAAAAGTTGTTTGTCATTAAGAATGGAATAACTCTTGTTTGAAACATTTTTTTCTAACACGCTTAACTTTGGAGTTAGATGGAGCCAAAGAGAAATACTCTATTTTGTGTTAATCCAGTGTGTGAGTTATAATTCCGTTAATATCGGGAATAGTGTAAAATCTTTCAAACAAAAGTTGTTTGTCATTAAGAACGAAATAACTCTTGTTTGAAACAATTTTTTCTAACTCGCTTAACTTATGAGTTAGATGGAGCCAAATAGAAATACTCCGCGTTAGGTTGTTCAAGTTTTTGGCTTATAATTCCGTTAATATCGGAAATAGGGTAAAATGTTTCAAACCAAACTTGTTTGTCATTAAGAACGGAATAACTCTTCTTTGAAACATTTTTTTCTAACTCGCTTAACTTTGGAGTTAGATGGAGCCAAATTGAAATACTCCGCTTTAGGTTGTTCAAGTTTTTGGCTTATAATTCCGTTAATATCGGAAATAGAGTAAAATGGTTCAAACCAAACTTGTTTGTCATTAAGAACGGAATAACTCTTCTTTGAAACATTTTTTTCTAACTCGCTTAACTTTAAAGTTAGATGGAGCCAAATAGAAATACTCTATTTTGTGTTAATCCAGTTTGTGAGTTATAATTCCGTTAATATCGGAAATAGGGAAAAATGTTTCAAATAAAAGTTGTACGCCATTAGGAATGGAATAACTCTTATTTGAAACATTTTTTTCTAACTCGCTTAGCTTTGGAGTTAGATGGAGCCAAATTCCTATTTGGCTTATAATTCCGTTAATATCGGGAATAGTGTAAAATGTTTCAAACAAAAGTTGTTTGACATTAAGAATGGAAAATCTCTTGTTTGAAACAATTTTTTCTAACTCGCTTAACTTTGGAGTTAGATGGAGCCAAATAGAAATACTATATTTTGTGTTAATAAAGTGTGTGAGTTATAATTCCGTTAATATCGGAAATAGGTAAAAATCTTTCAAATAAAAGTTGTACGCCATTAGGAGTGGAATAACTCTTATTTGAAACATTTTTTTCTAACCCGCTTAACTTTGGAGTTAGATGGAGTCAAATTACTGTTTGGCTTATAATTCCGTTAATATCGAAAATAGTGTAAAATGTTTCAAACAAAAGTTGTTTGACATTAAGAATGGAATAAGACTTGTTTGAAACATATTTTTCTAACTGGCTTAACTTTGGAGTTAGATGGAGGCAAATAGAAATACTCCGCTTTAGGTTGTTCAAGTTTTTGGCTTATAATTCCGTTAATATCGGAAATAGGGTAAAATGTTTCAAACCAAACTTGTTTGTCATTAAGAGCGGAATAACTCTTCTTTGAAACATTTTTCTCTAACTCGCTTAACTTTTGAGTTAGATGGAGCCAAATAGAAATACTCCGCTTTGGGTTGTTCAAGTTTTTGGCTTATAATTCCGTTAATATCGGGAATAGTGTAAAATCTTTCAAACAAAAGTTGTTTGTCATTAAGAGTGGAATAACTCTTGTTTGAAACATTTTTTTCTAACTGGCTTAACTTTGGAGTTGGATGGAGCCAAATTGAAATACTCCATTTTGGGTTGTTCCATTGTTTGGGTTATAACTCCGTTAATATCGGAAATTGGGCAAAATGTTTCAAATAAAAGTTGTTCGCCATTAAGAGTGGAATAACACTTATTTGAAACATTTTTTTCTAACTCGCTTAGCTTTGTAGTTAGATTTAGCCAAATTCCTATTTGGCCTATAATTCCGTTAATATCGCAAATAGGGTAAAATATTTCAAACCAAAGTTGTTTGCCATTAAGAATGGAATAAGACTTGTTTGAAACATATTTTTCTAACTGGCTTAACTTTGGAGTTAGATGGAGCCAAATTGAAATACTCCATTTTGGGTTGTTCCATTGTTTGGGTTATAACTCCGTTAATATCGGAAATAGGGCAAAATGTTTCAAATAAAAGTTGTTCGCCATTAAGAATGGAATAACACTTATTTGAAACATTTTTTTCTAACTCGCTTAACTTTGTAGTTAGATGGAGCCAAATTACTATTTGGCTTACAACTCCGTTAATATCGAAAATAGGCTAAAATGTTTCAAACCAAAGTTGTTTGCCATTAAAAATGGAATAACTCTTGTTTGAAACAATTTTTCCTAACTCGCTTAACTTATGAGTTAGATGGAGCCAAATAGAAATACTCTATTTTAGGTTGATCCAGTATGTGAGTTATAATTCCGTTAATATCGGAAATAGGTAAAAATGTTTCAAATAAAAGTTGTGCGCCATTAAGAATGGAATAACTCTTATTTGAAACATTTTTTTCTAACTCGCTTAACTTTGTAGTTAGATGGATCCAAATTACTGTTTGGCTTATAATTCCGTTAATATCGGGAATAGTGTAAAATCTTTCAAACAAAAGTTGTTTGTCATTAAGAGTGGAATAACTCTTGTTTGAAACATTTTTTTCTAACTGGCTTAACTTTGGAGTTAGATGGAGCCAAATTGAAATACTCCATTTTGGGTTGTTCCATTGTTTGGGTTATAACTCCGTTAATATCGGAAATAGGGCAAAATGTTTCAAATGAAAGTTGTTCGCCATTAAGAGTGGAATAACACTTATTTGAAACATTTTTTTCTAACTCGCTTAGCTTTGTAGTTAGATTTAGCCAAATTCCTATTTGGCTTATAATTCCGTTAATATCGCAAATAGGGTAAAATATTTCAAACCAAAGTTGTTTGCCATTAAGAATGGAATAAGACTTGTTTGAAATATATTTTTCTAACTGGCTTAACTTTGGAGTTAGATGGAGGCAAATAGAAATACTCTATTTTGGGTTGATCCAGTGTGTGAGTTATAACTCCGTTAATATCGGAAATAGGGAAAAATGTTTCAAATAAAAGCTGTACGCCATTAAGAATGGAATAACACTTATTTGAAACATTTTTTTCTAACTCGCTTAACTTTGGAGTTAGATGGAGCCAAATAGAAATACTATATTTTGTGTTAATAAAGTGTGTGAGTTATAATTCCGTTAATATCGGAAATAGGTAAAAATGTTTCAAATAAAAGTTGTACGCCATTAGGAGTGGAATAACTCTTATTTGAAACATTTTTTTCTAACTCGATTAACTTTGGAGTTAGATGGAACCAAATTCCTATTTGGCTTATAATTCCGTTAATATCGGGAATAGTGTAAAATCTTTCAAACAAAAATTGTTTGCATTAAGAATGGAATAACTCTTCTTTGAAACAATTTTTTCTAACTCGCTTAACTTATGAGTTAGATGGAGCCAAAGAGAAATACTCTATTTTGTGTTAATCCAGTGTGTGAGTTATAATTCCGTTAATATCGGGAATAGTGTAAAATCTTTCAAACAAAAGTTGTTTGTCATTAAGAATGGAATATCTCTTGTTTGAAACATTTTTTTCTAACCGGCTTAACTTTGGAGTTAGATGGAGTCAAATTACTATTTGGCTTATAATTCCGTTAATATCGGAAATAGTGTAAAATGTTTCAAACAAAAGTTGTTTGACATTAAGAATGGTATATCTCTTGTTTGAAACAATTTTTTCTAACTCGCTTAACTTATGAGTTAGATGGAGCCAAATAGAAATACTCTATTTTGTGTTAATCCAGTTTGTGAGTTATAATTCCGTTAATATCGGAAATAGGGAAAAATGTTTCAAATAGAAGTTATACGCCATTAAGAATGGAATAACTCTTATTTGAAACATTTTTTTCTAACTCGCTTAGTTTTGGAGTTAGATGGAGCCAAATTCCTATTTGGCTTATAATTCCGTTAATATCGGGAATAGTGTAAAATCTTTCAAACAAAAATTGTTTGTCATTAAGAATGGAATAACTCTTGTTTGAAACAATTTTTTCTAACTCGCTTAACTTATGAGTTAGATGGAGCCAAATAGAAATACTCCGCGTTAGGTTGTTCAAGTTTTTGGCTTATAACTCCGTTAATATCGAAAATAGGCTAAAATGTTTCAAACCAAAGTTGTTTGTCATTAAGAATGGAATAACTCTTGTTTGAAACAGTTTTTTCTAACTCGCTTAACTTATGAGTTAGATGGAGCCAAATAGAAATACTCTATTTTAGGTTTATCCAGTATGTGAGTTATAATTCCGTTAATATCGGAAATAGGTAAAAATGTTTCAAATAAAAGTTGTTCGCCATTAAGAATGGAATAACACCTATTTGAAACATTTTTTTCTAACTCGCTTAACTTTGTAGTTAGATTTAGCCAAATTACTGTTTGGCTTATAATCCCGTTAATATCGGAAATAGTGTAAAATGTTTCAAACAAAAGTTGTTTGTCATTAAGAATGAAATATCTTTTATTTGAAACATTTTTTTTCTAACTCGCTTAACTTTTGAGTTAGATGGATCCAAATTGAAATACTCCATTTTGGGTTGTTCCATTGTTTGGGTTATAACTCCGTTAATATCGGAAATAGGGCATAATGTTTCAAATAAAAGTTGTTCGCCATTAAGAATGGAATAACACTTATTTGAAACATTTTTTTCTAACTCGCTTAACTTTGTAGTTAGATTTAGCCAAATTCCTATTTGGCTTATAATTCCGTTAATATCGCAAACAGGGTAAAATATTTCAAACCAAAGTTGTTTGCCATTAAGAATGGAATAAGACTTGTTTGAAACATATTTTTCTAACTCGCTTAACTTTGTAGTTAGATGGAGCCAAATTACTATTTGGCTTACAACTCCGTTAATATCGAAAATAGGCTAAAACGTTTCAAACCAAAGTTGTTTGTCATTAAAAGTGGAATAACTCTTGTTTGAAACAATTTTTTCTAACTCGCTTAACTTATGAGTTAGATGGAGCCAAATAGAAATACTCTATTTTAGGTTGATCCAGTATGTGAGTTATAATTACGTTAATATCCGAAACAGGTAAAAATGTTTCAAATAAAAGTTATACGCCATTAAGAATGGAATAACTCTTATTCGAAACATTTTTTTCTAACTCGCTTAACTTTGTAGTTAGATGGATCCAAATTACTGTTTGGCTTATAATTCCGTTAATATCGGAAATAGTGTAAAATGTTTCAAACAAAGGTTGTTTGTCATTAAGAATGAAATATCTTTTATTTGAAACATTTTTTTCTAACTCGCTTAACTTTTGAGTTAGATGGAGCCAAATTGAAATACTCCATTTTGGGTTGTTCCATTGTTTGGGTTATAACTCCGTTAATATCGGAAATAGGGCAAAATGTTTCAAATAAAAGTTGTTCGCCATTAAGAATGGAGTAACTCTTATTTGAAACATTTTTTTCTAACTCGCTTAACTTTGTAGTTAGATGGATCCAAATTACTGTTTGGCTTATAATTCCGTTAATATCGGAAATAGTGTAAAATGTTTCAAACAAAAGTTGTTTGTCATTAAGAGTGGAATATCTTTTATTTGAAACATTTTTTTTCTAACTCGCTTAACTTTAGAGTTAGATGGAGCCAAATTGAAATACTCCATTTTGGGTTGTTCCATTGTTTGGGTTATAACTCCGTTAATATCGGAAATAGGGCAAAATGTTTGAAATAAAAGTTGTTCGCCATTAAGAATGGAATAACACTTATTTGAAACATTTTTTTCTAACTCGCTTAACTTTGTAGTTAGATTTAGCCAAATTCCTATTTGGCTTATAATTCCGTTAATATCGCAAATATGGTAAAATATTTCAAACCAAAGTTGTTTGCCATTAAGAATGGAATAAGCCTTGTTTGAAACATATTTTTCTAACCCGCTTAACTTTGGAGTTAGATGGAGCCAAATAGAAATACTCTATTTTGTGTTAATCCAGTGTGTGAGTGATAATTCCGTTAATATCGGAAATAGGGAAAAATGTTTCAAATAAAAGTTGTTTGTCATTAAGAATAGAATAACTCTTATTTGAAACATTTTTTTCTAACTCGCTTAACTTTGGAGTTAGATGGAACCAAATTCCTATTTGGCTTATAATTCCGTTAATATCGGGAATAGTGTAAAATCTTTCAAACAAAAGTTGTTTGTCATTAAGAATGGAATAACTCTTGTTTGAAACATTTTTTTCTAACTGGCTTAACTTTGGTGTTAGATGGAGCCAAATAGAAATACTCTATTTTGGGTTGATCCAGTGTGTGAGTTATAATTCCGTTAATATCGGAAATAGGGAAAACTGTTTCAAATAAAAGTTGTACGCCATTAAGAGTGGAATAACTCTTATTTGAAACATTTTTTTCCAACTCGCTTAACTTTGGAGTTAGATGGAGCCAAATTCCTATTTGGCTTATAACTCCGTTAATATCGGGAAAAGTGTAAAATGTTTCAAACAAAAGTTGTTTGTCATTAAGAATGGAATAACTCTTGTTTGAAACATTCTTTTCTAACACGCTTAACTTTGGAGTTAGATTGAGCCAAATAGAAATACTCTATATTGTGTTAATCCAGTGTGTGAGTTATAATTCCGTTAATATCGGAAGTAGGGAAAAATGTTTCAAATAAAAGCTGTACGCCATTAAGAATGGAATAACTCTTATTTGAAACATTTTTCTCTAACTCGCTTAACTTTGTAGTTAGATGGATCCAAATTACTGTTTGGCTTATAATTCCGTTAATATTGGAAATAGTGTAAAATGTTTCAAACAAAAGTTGTTTGTCATTAAGAATGGAATATCTTTTATTTGAAACATTTTTTTCTAACTCGCTTAACTTCGGAGTTAGATGGAGCCAAATTACTATTTGGCTTACAACTCCGTTAATATCGAAAATAGGCTAAAATGTTTCAAACCAAAGTTGTTTGTCATTAAGAATGGAATAACTCTTGTTTGAAACAGTTTTTTCTAACTCGCTTAACTTATGAGTTAGATGGAGCCAAATAGAAATACTCTATTTTAGGTTTATCCAGTATGTGAGTTATAATTCCGTTAATATCGGAAATAGGTAAAAATGTTTCAAATAAAAGTTGTTCGCCATTAAGAATGGAATAACACCTATTTGAAACATTTTTTTCTAACTCGCTTAACTTTGTAGTTAGATTTAGCCAAATTACTGTTTGGCTTATAATCCCGTTAATATCGGAAATAGTGTAAAATGTTTCAAACAAAAGTTGTTTGTCATTAAGAATGAAATATCTTTTATTTGAAACATTTTTTTTCTAACTCGCTTAACTTTTGAGTTAGATGGAGCCAAGTTGAAATACTCCATTTTGGGTTGTTCCATTGTTTGGGTTATAACTTCGTTAATATCGGAAATAGGGCAAAATGTTTCAAATAAAAGTTGTTCGCAATTAAGAGTGGAATAACTCTTATTTGAAACATTTTTTTCTAACTCGCTTAACTTTGTAGTTAGATGGATCCAAATTACTGTTTGGCTTATAATTCCGTTAATATCGGAAATAGTGTAAAATGTTTCAAACAAAAGTTGTTTGTCATTAAGAATGGAATATCTTTTATTTGAAACATTTTTTTTCTAACTCGCTTAACTTTTGAGTTAGATGGAGCCAAATTGAAATACTCCATTTTGGGTTGTTCCATTGTTTGGGTTATAACTCCGTTAATATCGGAAATAGGGCAAAATGTTTCAAATAAAAGTTGTTAGCCATTAAGAATGGAATAACACTTATTTGAAACATTCTTTTCTAACTCGCTTAACTTTGTAGTTAGATTTAGCCAAATTCCTATTTGGCTTATAATTCCGTTAATATCGCAAATAGGGTAAAATATTTCAAACCAAAGTTGTTTGCCATTAAGAATGGAATAAGACTTGTTTGAAACATATTTTTCTAACTGGCTTAACTTTGGAGTTAGATGGAGCCAAATAGAAATACTCTATTTTGGGTTGATCCAGTGTGTGAGTTATAACTCCGTTAATATCGGAAATAGGGAAAAATGTTTCAAATAAAAGCTGTACGCCATTAAGAATGGAATAACACTTACTTGAAACATTTTTTTCTAACTCGCTTAACATATGAGTTAGATGGAGCCAAATAGAAATACTCTATTTTGGGTTGATCCAGTGTGTGAGTTATAACTCCGTTAATATCGGAAATAGGGAAAAATGTTTCAAATAAAAGCTGTACGCCATTAAGAATGGAATAACTCTTATTTGAAACATTTTTCTCTAACTCGCTTAACTTTGTAGTTAGATGGATCCAAATTACTGTTTGGCTTATAATTCCGTTAATATTGGAAATAGTGTAAAATGTTTCAAACAAAAGTTGTTTGTCATTAAGAATGGAATATCTTTTATTTGAAACATTTTTTTTCTAACTCGCTTAACTTTTGAGTTAGATGGAGCCAAGTTGAAATACTCCATTTTGGGTTGTTCCATTGTTTGGGTTATAACTCCGTTAATATCGGAAATAGGGCAAAATGTTTCAAACAAAAGTTGTTTGTCATTAAGAATGGAATAACTCTTGTTTGAAACATTATTTTCTAACTGGCTTAACTTTGGAGTTAGATGGAGCCAAATAGAAATTCTCTATTTTGGGTTGATCCAGTGTGTGAGTTATAATTTCCGTTAATATCGGAAATAGGGAAAACTGTTTCAAATAAAAGTTGTACGCCATTAAGAGTGGAATAACTCTTATTTGAAACATTTTTTTCCAACTCGCTTAACTTTGGAGTTAGATGGAGCCAAATTCCTATTTGGCTTATAATTCCGTTAATATCGGGAATAGTGTAAAATCTTTCAAACAAAAGTTGTTTGTCATTAAGAATGCAATAACTCTTGTTTGAAACATTTTTTTCTAACTGGCTTAACTTTGGAGTTAGATGGAGCCAAATAGAAATTCTCTGTTTTGGGTTGATCCAGTGTGTGAGTTATAATTCCGTTAATATCGGAAATAGGGAAAACTGTTTCAAATAAAAGTTGTACGCCATTAAGAGTGGAATAACTCTTATTTGAAACATTTTTTTCCAACTCGCTTAACTTTGGAGTTAGATGGAGCCAAATTCCTATTTGGCTTATAATTCCGTTAATATCGGGAATGGTGTAAAATCTTTCAAACAAAAATTGTTTGTCATTAAGAATGGAATAACTCTTGTTTGAAACAATTTTTTCTAACTCGCTTAACTTATGAGTTAGATGGAGCCAAAGAGAAATACTCTATTTTGTGTTAATCCAGTGTGTGAGTTATAATTCCGTTAATATCGGGAATAGGGTAAAATATTTCAAACCAAAGTTGCTTGCCATTAAGAATGGAATAAGACTTGTTTGAAACATATTTTTCTAATTGGCTTAACTTTGGAGTTAGATGGAGGCAAATAGAAATACTCTATTTTGGGTTGATCCAGTGTGTGAGTTATAACTCCGTTAATATCGGAAATAGGGAAAAATGTTTCAAATAAAAGCTGTACGCCATTAAGAATGGAATAACACTTATTTGAAACATTATTTTCTAACTCGCTTAACTTTGGAGTTAGATGGAGCCAAATAGAAATACTATATTTTGTGTTAATAAAGTGTGTGAGTTATAATTCCGTTAATATCGGAAATAGGTAAAAATGTTTCAAATAAAAGTTGTACGCCATTAGGAGTGGAATAACTCTTATTTGAAACATTTTTTTCTAACTCGATTAACTTTGGAGTTAGATGGATCCAAATTCCTATTTGGCTTATAATTCCGTTAATATCGGGAATGTTGTAAAATCTTTCAAACAAAAATTGTTTGTCATTAAGAATGGAATAACTCTTGTTTGAAACCATTTTTTCTAACTCGCTTAACTTATGAGTTAGATGGAGCCAAAGAGAAATACTCTATTTTGTGTTAATCCAGTGTGTGAGTTATAATTCCGTTAATATCGGGAATAGTGTAAAATCTTTCAAACAAAAGTTGTTTGTCATTAAGAACGAAATAACTCTTGTTTGAAACATTTTTTTCTAACCCGCTTAACTTTGGAGTTAGATGGAGTCAAATTACTATTTGGCTTATAATTCCGTTAATATCGGAAATAGTGTAAAATGTTTCAAACAAAAGTTGTTTGACATTAAGAATGGAATAAGACTTGTTTGAAACATATTTTTCTAACTGGCTTAACTTTGGAGTTAGATGGAGGCAAATAGAAATACTCCGCTTTAGGTTGTTCAAGTTTTTGGCTTATAATTCCGTTAATATCGGAAATAGGGTAAAATGTTTCAAACCAAACTTGTTTGTCATTAAGAGCGGAATAACTCTTCTTTGAAACATTTTTCTCTAACTCGCTTAACTTTTGAGTTAGATGGAGCCAAATAGAAATTCTCTATTTTGGGTTGATCCAGTGTGTGAGTTATAATTCCGTTAATATCGGAAATAGCTAAAAATGTTTCAAATAAAAGTTGTACGCCATTAGGAGTGGAATAACTCTTATTTGAAACATTTTTTTCTAACTCGATTAACTTTGGAGTTAGATGGAACCAAATTCCTATTTGGCTTATAATTCCGTTAATATCGGGAATGTTGTAAAATCTTTCAAACAAAAATTGTTTGTCATTAAGAATGGAATAACTCTTGTTTGAAACAATTTTTTCTAACTCGCTTAACTTATGAGTTAGATGGAGCCAAAGAGAAATACTCTATTTTGTGTTAATCCAGTGTGTGAGTTATAATTCCGTTAATATCGGGAATAGTGTAAAATCTTTCAAACAAAAGTTGTTTGTCATTAAGAACGAAATAACTCTTGTTTGAAACATTTTTTTCTAACCCGCTTAACTTTGGAGTTAGATGGAGTCAAATTACTATTTGGCTTATAATTCCGTTAATATCGGAAATAGTGTAAAATGTTTCAAACAAAAGTTGTTTGACATTAAGAATGGAATAAGACATGTTTGAAACATATTTTTCTAACTGGCTTAACTTTGGAGTTAGATGGAGGCAAATAGAAATACTCCGCTTTAGGTTGTTCAAGTTTTTGGCTTATAATTCCGTTAATATCGGAAATAGGGTAAAATGTTTCAAACCAAACTTGTTTGTCATTAAGAGCGGAATAACTCTTCTTTGAAACATTTTTCTCTAACTCGCTTAACTTTTGAGTTAGATGGAGCCAAATAGAAATACTCCGCTTTAGGTTGTTCAAGTTTTTGGCTAGTAATTCCGTTAATATCGGAAATAGGGTAAAGTGTTTCAAACCAAAGTTGTTTGCCATTAAGAATGGAATAACTCTTGTTTGAAACATTTTTTTCTAACTGGCTTAACTTTGGAGTTAGATTGAGCCAAATAGAAATTCTCTATTTTGGGTTGATCTAGTGTGTGAGTTATAATTCCGTTAATATCGGAAATTGGGAAAACTGCTTCAAATAAAAGTTGTACGCCATTAAGAGTGGAATAACTCTTATTTGAAACATTTTTTTCCAACTCGCTTAACTTTGGAGTTAGATGGAGCCAAATTCCTATTTGGCTTATAATTCCGTTAATATCGGGAATAGTGTAAAATGTTTCAAACAAAAGTTGTTTGTCATTAAGAATGGAATAACTCTTGTTTGAAACATTCTTTTCTAACACGCTTAACTTTGGAGTTAGATTGAGCCAAATAGAAATACTCTATATTGTGTTAATCCAGTGTGTGAGTTATAATTCCGTTAATATCGGAAGTAGGGAAAAATGTTTCAAATAAAAGCTGTACGCCATTAAGAATGGAATAACTCTTATTTGAAACATTTTTTTCTAACTCGCTTAACTTATGAGTTAGATGGTGCCAAATAGAAATACTCTATTTTGGGTTGATCAAGTGTGTGAGTTATAATTCCGTTAATATCGGAAATAGGAAAAAATGTTTCAAATAAAAGCTGTACGCCATTAAGAATGGAATAACTCTTATTTGAAACATTTTTTTCTAACTCGCTTAACTTTGGAGTTAGATGGAGCCAAATTCCTATTTGGTTTATAATTCCGTTAATATCGGAAATAGGGTAAAATATTTCAAACCAAAGCTGTTTGTCATTAAGAATGGAATAACTCTTGTTTGACACAATTTTTTCCAACTCGCTTAACTTATGAGTTAGATGGGGCCAAATAGAAATACTCTATTTTGTGTTAATCCAGTTTGTGAGTTTTAATTCCGTTAATATCGGAAATAGGGAAAAATATTTCAAATAAAAGTTGTACGCCATTAAGAATGGAATAACTCTTATTTGAAACATTTTTTCCTAACTCGCTTAACTTTGGAGTTAGATGGAGCCAAATTACTATTTGGCTTACAATTCCGTTAATATCGCAAATAGGGTAAAATGTTTCAAACCAAAGTTGTTTGTTATTAAGAGTGGAATAACTCTGGTTTGAAACATTTTTTTCTAACTGGCTTAACTTTGGAGTTAGATGGTTTCAAATAGAAATACTCTATTTTGTGTTAATCCAGTGTGTGAGTTATAATTCCGTTAATATCGGAAATAGGGAAAAATGTTTCAAATAAAAGCTGTAGGCCATTAAGAATGGAATAACTCTTGTTTGAAACATTTTTTTCTAACTCGCTTAACTTATGAGTTAGATGGGGCCAAATAGAAATACTCTATTTTGGGTTGATCAAGTGTGTGAGTTATAATTCCGTTAATATCGGAAATAGGGAAAAATGTTTCAAATAAAAGTTGTACGCCATTAAGAATGGAATAACTCTTGTTTGAAATATTTTTTTCTAACTCGCTTAACTTATGAGTTAGATGGAGCCAAATAGAAATACTCTATTTTGTGTTAATCCAGTGTGTGAGTTATAATTCCGTTAATATCGGAAATAGGGGAAAATGTTTCAAATAAAAGCTGTACGCCATTAAGAATGGAATAACTCTTATTTGAAACATTTTTTTCTAACTCGCTTAACTTTGGAGTTAGATGGAGCCAAATTCCTATTTGGTTTATAATTCCGTTAATATCGGAAATAGGGTAAAATGTTTCAAACCAAAGCTGTTTGTCATTAAGAATGGAATAACTCTTGTTTGAAACATTTTTTTCTAACTCGCTTAACTTATGAGTTAGATGGAGCCAAATAGAAATACTCTATTTTGTGTTAATCCAGTGTGTGAGTTATAATTCCGTTAATATCGGAAATAGGGAAAAATGTTTCAAATAAAAGCTGTACGCCATTAAGAATGGAATAACTCTTGTTTGAAACATTTTTTTCTAACTCGCTTAACTTATGAGTTAGATGGTGCCAAATAGAAATACTCTATTTTGGGTTGATCAAGTGTGTGAGTTATAATTCCGTTAATATCGGAAATAGGGAAAGATGTTTGAAATAAAAGCTGTACGCCATTAAGAATGGAATAACTCTTATTTGAAACATTTTTTTCTAACTCGCTTAACTTTGGAGTTAGATGGAGCCAAATTCCTATTTGGTTTATAATTCCGTTAATATCGGAAATAGGCTAAAATGTTTCAAACCAAAGCTGTTTGTCATTAAGAATTGAATAACTCTTGTTTGACACAATTTTTTCCAACTCGCTTAACTTATGAGTTAGATGGGGCCAAATAGAAATACTCTATTTTGTGTTAATCCAGTTTGTGAGTTTTAATTCCGTTAATATCGGAAATAGGGAAAAATATTTCAAATAAAAGTTGTACGCCATTAAGAATGGAATAACTCTTATTTGAAACATTTTTTCCTAACTCGCTTAACTTTGGAGTTAGATGGAGCCAAATTACTATTTGGCTTAAAATTCCGTTAATATCGCAAATAGGGTAAAATGTTTCAAACCAAAGTTGTTTGTTATTAAGAGTGGAATAACTCTGGTTTGAAACATTTTTTTCTAACTGGCTTAACTTTGGAGTTAGATGGTTTCAAATAGAAATACTCTATTTTGTGTTAATCCAGTTTGTGAGTTATAATTCCGTTAATATCGGAAATAGGGAAAAATGTTTCAAATAAAAGCTGTAGGCCATTAAGAATGGAATAACTCTTGTTTGAAACATTTTTTTCTAACTCGCTTAACTTATGAGTTAGATGGGGCCAAATGGAAATACTCTATTTTGGGTTGATCAAGTGTGTGTTATAATTCCGTTAATATCGGAAATAGATAAAAATGTTTCAAATAAAAGCTGTACGCCATTAAGAATGGAATAACTCTTGTTTGAAACATTTTTTTCTAACTCGCTTAACTTATGAGTTAGATGGAGCCAAATAGAAATACTCTATTTTGGGTTAATCCAGTGTGTGAGTTATAATTCCGTTAATATCGGAAATAGGGAAAAATGTTTCAAATAAAAGCTGTGCGCCATTAAGAATGGAATAACTCTTGTTTGAAACATTTTTTTCTAACACGCTTAACTTATGAGTTAGATGGGGCCAAATAGAAATACTCTATTCTGGGTTGATCAAGTGTGTGAGTTATAATTCCGTTAATATCGGAAATAGGGAAAAATGTTTCAAATGAAAGTTGTACGCCATTAAGAATGGAATAACTCTTGTTTGAAACATTTTTTTCTAACTCGCTTAACTTTGGAGTTAGATGGAGCCAAATAGAAATTCTCTATTTTGGGTTGATCCAGTGTGTGAGTTATAATTCCGTTAATATCGGAAATAGGGAAAAATGTTTCAAATAAAAGCTGTAGGCCATTAAGAATGGAATAACTCTTGTTTGAAACATTTTTTTCTAACTCGCTTAACTTATGAGTTAGATGGGGCCAAATAGAAATACTCTATTTTGGGTTGATAAAGTGTGTGTTATAATTCCGTTAATATCGGAAATAGATAAAAATGTTTCAAATAAAAGTTGTACGCAATTAAGAATGGAATAACTCTTATTTGAAACATTTTTTTCTAACTCGCTTAGCTTTGGAGTTAGATGGAGCCATATTTCTATTTGGCTTATAATTCCGTTAATATCGGAAATAGGGCAAAATGTTTCAAACCAAAGCTGTTTGCCATTAAGAATGGAATAACTCTTGTTTGACACAATTTTTTCTAACTCGCTTAACTTATGAGTTAGATGGAGCCAAATAGAAATACTCTATTTTGTGTTAATCCAGTTTGTGAGTTATAATTCCGTTAATATCGGAAATAGGGAAAAATATTTCAAATAAAAGTTGTGCGCCATTAAGAATGGAATAACTCTTCTTTGAAACATTTTTTTCTAACTCGCTTAACTTATGAGTTAGATGGGGCCAAATAGAAATACTCTATTTTGGGTTGATCAAGTGTGTGTTATAATTCCGTTAATATCGGAAATAGATAAATATGTTTCAAATAAAAGTTGTACGCAATTAGGAATGGAATAACTCTTATTTGAAACATTTTTTTCTAACTCGCTTAACTTTGGAGTTAGATGGAGCCAAATTCCTATTTGGCTTATAATTCCGTTAATATCGGAAATAGGGTAAAATGTTTCAAACCAAAGCTGTTTGCCATTAAGAATGGAGTAACTCTTGTTTGACACAATTTTTTCTAACTCGCTTAACTTATGAGTTAGATGAAGCCAAATAGAAATACTCTATTTTGTGTTAATCCAGTTTGTGAGTTATAATTCCGTTAATATCGGAAATAGGGAAAAATATTTTAAATAAAAGCTATACGCCATTAAGAATGGAATAACTCTTGTTTGAAACATTTTTTTCTAACTCGCTTAACTTATGAGTTAGATGGGGCCAAATAGAAATACTCTATTTTGAGTTGATCAAGTGTGTGAGTTATAATTCCGTTAATATCGGAAATAGGGAAAAATGTTTCAAATAAAAGTTGTACGCCATTAAGAATGGAATAACTCTTATTTGAAACATTTTTTTCTAACTCGCTTAACTTTGGAGTTAGATGGAGCCAAATTCCTATTTGGTTTATAATTCCGTTAATATCGGAAATAGGGTAAAATGTTTCAAACCAAAGCTGTTTGTCATTAAGAATGGAATAACTCTTGTTTGACACAATTTTTTCCAACTCGCTTAACTTATGAGTTAGATGGGGCCAAATAGAAATACTCTATTTTGTGTTAATCCAGTTTGTGAGTTTTAATTCCGTTAATATCGGAAATAGGGAAAAATATTTCAAATAAAAGTTGTACGCCATTAAGAATGGAATAACTCTTATTTGAAACATTTTTTCCTAACTCGCTTAACTTTGGAGTTAGATGGAGCCAAATTACTATTTGGCTTACAATTCCGTTAATATCGCAAATAGGGTAAAATGTTTCAAACCAAAGTTGTTTGTTATTAAGAGTGGAATAACTCTGGTTTGAAACATTTTTTTCTAACTGGCTTAACTTTGGAGTTAGATGGTTTCAAATAGAAATACTCTATTTTGTGTTAATCCAGTGTGTGAGTTATAATTCCGTTAATATCGGAAATAGGGAAAAATGTTTCAAATAAAAGCTGTAGGACATTAAGAATGGAATAACTCTTGTTTGAAACATTTTTTTCTAACTCGCTTAACTTATGAGTTAGATGGGGCCAAATAGAAATACTCTATTTTGGGTTGATCAAGTGTGTGAGTTATAATTCCGTTAATATCGGAAATAGGGAAAAATGTTTCAAATAAAAGTTGTACGCCATTAAGAATGGAATAACTCTTGTTTGAAATATTTTTTTCTAACTCGCTTAACTTATGAGTTAGATGGAGCCAAATAGAAATACTCTATTTTGTGTTAATCCAGTGTGTGAGTTATAATTCCGTTAATATCGGAAATAGGGGAAAATGTTTCAAATAAAAGCTGTACGCCATTAAGAATGGAATAACTCTTATTTGAAACATTTTTTTCTAACTCGCTTAACTTTGGAGTTAGATGGAGCCAAATTCCTATTTGGTTTATAATTCCGTTAATATCGGAAATAGGGTAAAATGTTTCAAACCAAAGCTGTTTGTCATTAAGAATGGAATAACTCTTGTTTGAAACATTTTTTTCTAACACGCTTAACTTATGAGTTAGATGGGGCCAAATAGAAATACTCTATTCTGGGTTGATCAAGTGTGTGAGTTATAATTCCGTTAATATCGGAAATAGGGAAAAATGTTTCAAATGAAAGTTGTACGCCATTAAGAATGGAATAACTCTTGTTTGAAACATTTTTTTCTAACTCGCTTAACTTTGGAGTTAGATGGAGCCAAATAGAAATTCTCTATTTTGGGTTGATCCAGTGTGTGAGTTATAATTCCGTTAATATCGGAAATAGGGAAAAATGTTTCAAATAAAAGCTGTAGGCCATTAAGAATGGAATAACTCTTGTTTGAAACATTTTTTTCTAACTCGCTTAACTTATGAGTTAGATGGGGCCAAATAGAAATACTCTATTTTGGGTTGATAAAGTGTGTGTTATAATTCCGTTAATATCGGAAATAGATAAAAATGTTTCAAATAAAAGTTGTACGCAATTAAGAATGGAATAACTCTTATTTGAAACATTTTTTTCTAACTCGCTTAGCTTTGGAGTTAGATGGAGCCAAATTTCTATTTGGCTTATAATTCCGTTAATATCGGAAATAGGGCAAAATGTTTCAAACCAAAGCTGTTTGCCATTAAGAATGGAATAACTCTTGTTTGACACAATTTTTTCTAACTCGCTTAACTTATGAGTTAGATGGAGCCAAATAGAAATACTCTATTTTGTGTTAATCCAGTTTGTGAGTTATAATTCCGTTAATATCGGAAATAGGGAAAAATATTTCAAATAAAAGTTGTGCGCCATTAAGAATGGAATAACTCTTCTTTGAAACATTTTTTTCTAACTCGCTTAACTTATGAGTTAGATGGGGCCAAATAGAAATACTCTATTTTGGGTTGATCAAGTGTGTGTTATAATTCCGTTAATATCGGAAATAGATAAATATGTTTCAAATAAAAGTTGTACGCAATTAGGAATGGAATAACTCTTATTTGAAACATTTTTTTCTAACTCGCTTAACTTTGGAGTTAGATGGAGCCAAATTCCTATTTGGCTTATAATTCCGTTAATATCGGAAATAGGGTAAAATGTTTCAAACCAAAGCTGTTTGCCATTAAGAATGGAGTAACTCTTGTTTGACACAATTTTTTCTAACTCGCTTAACTTATGAGTTAGATGAAGCCAAATAGAAATACTCTATTTTGTGTTAATCCAGTTTGTGAGTTATAATTCCGTTAATATCGGAAATAGGGAAAAATATTTTAAATAAAAGCTATACGCCATTAAGAATGGAATAACTCTTGTTTGAAACATTTTTTTCTAACTCGCTTAACTTATGAGTTAGATGGGGCCAAATAGAAATACTCTATTTTGAGTTGATCAAGTGTGTGAGTTATAATTCCGTTAATATCGGAAATAGGGAAAAATGTTTCAAATAAAAGTTGTACGCCATTAAGAATGGAATAACTCTTGTTTGAAACATTTTTTTCTAACTCGCTTAACTTATGAGTTAGATGGTGCCAAATAGAAATACTCTATTTTGGGTTGATCAAGTGTGTGAGTTATAATTCCGTTAATACCGGAAATAGGGAAAAATGTTTCAAATAAAAGTTGTTTGCCATTAAGAATGGAATAACTCTTGTTTGAAACATTTTTTTCTTACTGGGTTAACTTTGGAGTTAGATGGAGCCAAATAACTATTTGGCTTATAATTCCGTTAAAATCGGAAATAGTGTAAAATCTTTCAAGCAAAAGTTGTTTGTCATTAAGAATGGAATAACTCCTGTTTGAAACAATTTTTTCTAACTCGCTTAACTTATGAGTTAGATGGAGCCAAATAGAAATACTCTATTTTGTGTTAATCCAGTGTGTGAGTTATAATTCCGTTAATATCGGAAATATGGAAAAATGTTTCAAATAAAAGCTGTACGCCATTAAGAATGGACTAACTCTTATTTGAAACATTTTTTTCTAACTCGCTCAACTTTGGAGTTAGATGAAGCCAAATTCCTATTTGGCTTATAATTCCGTTAATATCGGAAATAGGGTAAAATGTTTCAAACCAAAGCTGTTTGTCATTAAAAATGAAATAACTCTTGTTTGAAACATTTTTTTCTAACTCGCTTAACTTCGGAGTTAGATGGAGCCAAATAGAAATACTCTATTTTGTGTTAATCCAGTGTGTGAGTTATAATTCCGTTAATATCGGAAATAGGGAAAAATGTTTCAAATAAAAGCTGTACGCCATTAAGAATGGAATAACTCTTATTTGAAACATTTTTTTCTAACTCGCTTAACTTTGGAGTTAGATGGAGCCAAATTCCTATTTGGTTTATAATTCCGTTAATATCGGAAATAGGGTAAAATGTTTCAAACCAAAGCTGTTTGTCATTAAGAATGGAATAACTCTTGTTTGACACAATTTTTTCCAACTCGCTTAACTTATGAGTTAGATGGGGCCAAATAGAAATACTCTATTTTGTGTTAATCCAGTTTGTGAGTTTTAATTCCGTTAATATCGGAAATAGGGAAAAATATTTCAAATAAAAGTTGTACGCCATTAAGAATGGAATAACTCTTGTTTGAAACATTTTTTTCTAACACGCTTAACTTATGAGTTAGATGGGGCCAAATAGAAATACTCTATTCTGGGTTGATCAAGTGTGTGAGTTATAATTCCGTTAATATCGGAAATAGGGAAAAATGTTTCAAATGAAAGTTGTACGCCATTAAGAATGGAATAACTCTTGTTTGAAACATTTTTTTCTAACTCGCTTAACTTTGGAGTTAGATGGAGCCAAATAGAAATTCTCTATTTTGGGTTGATCCAGTGTGTGAGTTATAATTCCGTTAATATCGGAAATAGGGAAAAATGTTTCAAATAAAAGCTGTAGGCCATTAAGAATGGAATAACTCTTGTTTGAAACATTTTTTTCTAACTCGCTTAACTTATGAGTTAGATGGGGCCAAATAGAAATACTCTATTTTGGGTTGATAAAGTGTGTGTTATAATTCCGTTAATATCGGAAATAGATAAAAATGTTTCAAATAAAAGTTGTACGCAATTAAGAATGGAATAACTCTTATTTGAAACATTTTTTTCTAACTCGCTTAGCTTTGGAGTTAGATGGAGCCAAATTTCTATTTGGCTTATAATTCCGTTAATATCGGAAATAGGGCAAAATGTTTCAAACCAAAGCTGTTTGCCATTAAGAATGGAATAACTCTTGTTTGACACAATTTTTTCTAACTCGCTTAACTTATGAGTTAGATGGAGCCAAATAGAAATACTCTATTTTGTGTTAATCCAGTTTGTGAGTTATAATTCCGTTAATATCGGAAATAGGGAAAAATATTTCAAATAAAAGTTGTGCGCCATTAAGAATGGAATAACTCTTCTTTGAAACATTTTTTTCTAACTCGCTTAACTTATGAGTTAGATGGGGCCAAATAGAAATACTCTATTTTGGGTTGATCAAGTGTGTGTTATAATTCCGTTAATATCGGAAATAGATAAATATGTTTCAAATAAAAGTTGTACGCAATTAGGAATGGAATAACTCTTATTTGAAACATTTTTTTCTAACTCGCTTAACTTTGGAGTTAGATGGAGCCAAATTCCTATTTGGCTTATAATTCCGTTAATATCGGAAATAGGGTAAAATGTTTCAAACCAAAGCTGTTTGCCATTAAGAATGGAGTAACTCTTGTTTGACACAATTTTTTCTAACTCGCTTAACTTATGAGTTAGATGAAGCCAAATAGAAATACTCTATTTTGTGTTAATCCAGTTTGTGAGTTATAATTCCGTTAATATCGGAAATAGGGAAAAATATTTTAAATAAAAGCTATACGCCATTAAGAATGGAATAACTCTTGTTTGAAACATTTTTTTCTAACTCGCTTAACTTATGAGTTAGATGGGGCCAAATAGAAATACTCTATTTTGAGTTGATCAAGTGTGTGAGTTATAATTCCGTTAATATCGGAAATAGGGAAAAATGTTTCAAATAAAAGTTGTACGCCATTAAGAATGGAATAACTCTTGTTTGAAACATTTTTTTCTAACTCGCTTAACTTATGAGTTAGATGGTGCCAAATAGAAATACTCTATTTTGGGTTGATCAAGTGTGTGAGTTATAATTCCGTTAATACCGGAAATAGGGAAAAATGTTTCAAATAAAAGTTGTTTGCCATTAAGAATGGAATAACTCTTGTTTGAAACATTTTTTTCTTACTGGGTTAACTTTGGAGTTAGATGGAGCCAAATAACTATTTGGCTTATAATTCCGTTAAAATCGGAAATAGTGTAAAATCTTTCAAGCAAAAGTTGTTTGTCATTAAGAATGGAATAACTCCTGTTTGAAACAATTTTTTCTAACTCGCTTAACTTATGAGTTAGATGGAGCCAAATAGAAATACTCTATTTTGTGTTAATCCAGTGTGTGAGTTATAATTCCGTTAATATCGGAAATATGGAAAAATGTTTCAAATAAAAGCTGTACGCCATTAAGAATGGACTAACTCTTATTTGAAACATTTTTTTCTAACTCGCTCAACTTTGGAGTTAGATGAAGCCAAATTCCTATTTGGCTTATAATTCCGTTAATATCGGAAATAGGGTAAAATGTTTCAAACCAAAGCTGTTTGTCATTAAAAATGAAATAACTCTTGTTTGAAACATTTTTTTCTAACTCGCTTAACTTCGGAGTTAGATGGAGCCAAATAGAAATACTCTATTTTGTGTTAATCCAGTGTGTGAGTTATAATTCCGTTAATATCGGAAATAGGGAAAAATGTTTCAAATAAAAGCTGTACGCCATTAAGAATGGAATAACTCTTATTTGAAACATTTTTTTCTAACTCGCTTAACTTTGGAGTTAGATGGAGCCAAATTCCTATTTGGTTTATAATTCCGTTAATATCAGAAATAGGGTAAAATGTTTCAAACCAAAGCTGTTTGTCATTAAAAATGAAATAACTCTTGTTTGAAACATTTTTTTCTAACTCGCTTAACTTCGGAGTTAGATGGAGCCAAATAGAAATACTCCGCTTTGGGTTGTTCAAGTTTTTGGCTTATAATTCCGTTAATATCGGAAATATGGAAGAATGTTTCAAATAAAAGCTGTACGCCATTAAGAATGGAATAACTCTTGTTTGAAACATTTTTTTCTAACTCGCTTAACTTATGAGTTAGATGGAGCCAAATAGAAATACTCTATTTTGTGTTAATCCAGTGTGTGAGTTATAATTCCGTTAATATCGGAAATAGGGAAAAATGTTTCAAATAAAAGCTGTTCGCCATTAAGAATGGAATAACTCTTATTTGAAACATTTTTTCCTAACTCGCTTAACTTTGGAGTTAGATGGAGCCAAATTACTAATTGGCTTACAATTCCGTTAATATCGCAAATAGGGTAAAATGTTTCAAACCAAAGTTGTTTGTTATTAAGAGTGGAATAACTCTGGTTTGAAACATTTTTTTCTAACTGGCTTAACTTTGGAGTTAGATGGTTTCAAATAGAAATACTCTATTTTGTGTTAATCCAGTTTGTGAGTTATAATTCCGTTAATATCGGAAATAGGGAAAAATGTTTCAAATAAAAGCTGTAGGCCATTAAGAATGGAATAACTCTTGTTTGAAACATTTTTTTCTAACTCGCTTAACTTATGAGTTAGATGGGGCCAAATGGAAATACTCTATTTTGGGTTGATCAAGTGTGTGTTATAATTCCGTTAATATCGGAAATAGATAAAAATGTTTCAAATAAAAGCTGTACGCCATTAAGAATGGAATAACTCTTGTTTGAAACATTTTTTTCTAACTCGCTTAACTTATGAGTTAGATGGAGCCAAATGGAAATACTCTATTCTGGGTTGATCAAGTGTGTGAGTTATAATTCCGTTAATATCGGAAATAGGGAAAAATGTTTCAAATGAAAGTTGTACGCCATTAAGAATGGAATAACTCTTGTTTGAAACATTTTTTTCTAACTCGCTTAACTTTGGAGTTAGATGGAGCCAAATAGAAATTCTCTATTTTGGGTTGATCCAGTGTGTGAGTTATAATTCCGTTAATATCGGAAATAGTTAAAAATGTTTCAAATAAAAGCTGTAGGCCATTAAGAATGGAATAACTCTTGTTTGAAACATTTTTTTCTAACTCGCTTAACTTATGAGTTAGATGGGGCCAAATAGAAATACTCTATTTTGGGTTGATAAAGTGTGTGTTATAATTCCGTTAATATCGGAAATAGATAAAAATGTTTCAAATAAAAGTTGTACGCAATTAAAAATGGAATAACTCTTATTTGAAACATTTTTTTCTAACTCGCTTAGCTTTGGAGTTAGATGGAGCCAAATTTCTATTTGGCTTATAATTCCGTTAATATCGGAAATAGGGCAAAATGTTTCACACCAAAGCTGTTTGCCATTAAGAATGGAATAACTCTTGTTTGACACAATTTTTTCTAACTCGCTTAACTTATGAGTTAGATGGAGCCAAATAGAAATACTCTATTTTGTGTTAATCCAGTTTGTGAGTTATAATTCCGTTAATATCGGAAATAGGGAAAAATATTTCAAATAAAAGTTGTGCGCCATTAAGAATGGAATAACTCTTCTTTGAAACATTTTTTTCTAACTCGCTTAACTTATGAGTTAGATGGGGCCAAATAGAAATACTCTATTTTGGGTTGATCAAGTGTGTGTTATAATTCCGTTAATATCGGAAATAGATAAATATGTTTCAAATAAAAGTTGTACGCAATTAGGAATGGAATAACTCTTATTTGAAACATTTTTTTCTAACTCGCTTAACTTTGGAGTTAGATGGAGCCAAATTCCTATTTGGCTTATAATTCCGTTAATATCGGAAATAGGGTAAAATGTTTCAAACCAAAGCTGTTTGCCATTAAGAATGGAGTAACTCTTGTTTGACACAATTTTTTCTAACTCGCTTAACTTATGAGTTAGATGAAGCCAAATAGAAATACTCTATTTTGTGTTAATCCAGTTTGTGAGTTATAATTCCGTTAATATCGGAAATAGGGAAAAATATTTCAAATAAAAGCTATACGCCATTAAGAATGGAATAACTCTTGTTTGAAACATTTTTTTCTAACTCGCTTAACTTATGAGTTAGATGGGGCCAAATAGAAATACTCTATTTTGAGTTGATCAAGTGTGTGAGTTATAATTCCGTTAATATCGGAAATAGGGAAAAATGTTTCAAATAAAAGTTGTACGCCATTAAGAACGGAATAACTCTTGTTTGAAACATTTTTTTCTAACTCGCTTAACTTATGAGTTAGATGGTGCCAAATAGAAATACTCTATTTTGGGTTGATCAAGTGTGTGAGTTATAATTCCGTTAATACCGGAAATAGGGAAAAATGTTTCAAATAAAAGTTGTTTGCCATTAAGAGTGGAATAACTCTTGTTTGAAACATTTTTTTCTTACTGGGTTAACTTTGGAGTTAGATGGAGCCAAATTACTATTTGGCTTATAATTCCGTTAAAATCGGAAATAGTGTAAAATCTTTCAAGCAAAAGTTGTTTGTCATTAAGAATGGAATAACTCCTGTTTGAAACAATTTTTTCTAACTCGCTTAACTTATGAGTTAGATGGAGCCAAATAGAAATACTCTATTTTGTGTTAATCCAGTGTGTGAGTTATAATTCCGTTAATATCGGAAATATGGAAAAATGTTTCAAATAAAAGCTGTACGCCATTAAGAATGGACTAACTCTTATTTGAAACATTTTTTTCTAACTCGCTCAACTTTGGAGTTAGATGAAGCCAAATTCCTATTTGGCTTATAATTCCGTTAATATCGGAAATAGGGTAAAATGTTTCAAACCAAAGCTGTTTGTCATTAAAAATGAAATAACTCTTGTTTGAAACATTTTTTTCTAACTCGCTTAACTTCGGAGTTAGATGGAGCCAAATAGAAATACTCTATTTTGTGTTAATCCAGTGTGTGAGTTATAATTCCGTTAATATCGGAAATAGGGAAAAATGTTTCAAATAAAAGCTGTACGCCATTAAGAATGGAATAACTCTTGTTTGAAATATTTTTTTCTAACTCGCTTAACTTATGAGTTAGATGGAGCCAAATAGAAATACTCTATTTTGTGTTAATCCAGTGTGTGAGTTATAATTCCGTTAATATCGGAAATACGGGAAAATGTTTCAAATAAAAGCTGTACGCCATTAAGAATGGAATAACTCTTGTTTGAAACACTTTTTTCTAACTCGCTTAACTTATGAGTTAGATGGTGCCAAATAGAAATACTCTATTTTGGGTTGATCAAGTGTGTGAGTTATAATTCCGTTAATATCGGAAATAGGGAAAAATGTTTCAAATAAAAGCTGTACGCCATTAAGAATGGAATAACTCTTATTTGAAACATTTTTTTCTAACTCGCTTAACTTTGGAGTTAGATGGAGCCAAATTCCTATTTGGTTTATAATTCCGTTAATATCGGAAATAGGGTAAAATGTTTCAAACCAAAGCTGTTTGTCATTAAGAATGGAATAACTCTTGTTTGAAACATTTTTTTCTAACTCGCTTAACTTATGAGTTAGATGGAGCCAAATAGAAATACTCTATTTTGTGTTAATCCAGTGTGTGAGTTATAATTCCGTTAATATCGGAAATAGGGAAAAATGTTTCAAATAAAAGCTGTACGCCATTAAGAATGGAATAACTCTTGTTTGAAACATTTTTTTCTAACTCGCTTAACTTATGAGTTAGATGGTGCCAAATAGAAATACTCTATTTTGGGTTGATCAAGTGTGTGAGTTATAATTCCGTTAATATCGGAAATAGGGAAAAATGTTTCAAATAAAAGCTGTGCGCCATTAAGAATGGAATAACTCTTGTTTGAAACATTTTTTTCTAACACGCTTAACTTATGAGTTAGATGGGGCCAAATAGAAATACTCTATTCTGGGTTGATCAAGTGTGTGAGTTATAATTCCGTTAATATCGGAAATAGGGAAAAATGTTTCAAATGAAAGTTGTACGCCATTAAGAATGGAATAACTCTTGTTTGAAACATTTTTTTCTAACTCGCTTAACTTTGGAGTTAGATGGAGCCAAATAGAAATTCTCTATTTTGGGTTGATCCAGTGTGTGAGTTATAATTCCGTTAATATCGGAAATAGGGAAAAATGTTTCAAATAAAAGCTGTAGGCCATTAAGAATGGAATAACTCTTGTTTGAAACATTTTTTTCTAACTCGCTTAACTTATGAGTTAGATGGGGCCAAATAGAAATACTCTATTTTGGGTTGATAAAGTGTGTGTTATAATTCCGTTAATATCGGAAATAGATAAAAATGTTTCAAATAAAAGTTGTACGCAATTAAGAATGGAATAACTCTTATTTGAAACATTTTTTTCTAACTCGCTTAGCTTTGGAGTTAGATGGAGCCATATTTCTATTTGGCTTATAATTCCGTTAATATCGGAAATAGGGCAAAATGTTTCAAACCAAAGCTGTTTGCCATTAAGAATGGAATAACTCTTGTTTGACACAATTTTTTCTAACTCGCTTAACTTATGAGTTAGATGGAGCCAAATAGAAATACTCTATTTTGTGTTAATCCAGTTTGTGAGTTATAATTCCGTTAATATCGGAAATAGGGAAAAATATTTCAAATAAAAGTTGTGCGCCATTAAGAATGGAATAACTCTTCTTTGAAACATTTTTTTCTAACTCGCTTAACTTATGAGTTAGATGGGGCCAAATAGAAATACTCTATTTTGGGTTGATCAAGTGTGTGTTATAATTCCGTTAATATCGGAAATAGATAAATATGTTTCAAATAAAAGTTGTACGCAATTAGGAATGGAATAACTCTTATTTGAAACATTTTTTTCTAACTCGCTTAACTTTGGAGTTAGATGGAGCCAAATTCCTATTTGGCTTATAATTCCGTTAATATCGGAAATAGGGTAAAATGTTTCAAACCAAAGCTGTTTGCCATTAAGAATGGAGTAACTCTTGTTTGACACAATTTTTTCTAACTCGCTTAACTTATGAGTTAGATGAAGCCAAATAGAAATACTCTATTTTGTGTTAATCCAGTTTGTGAGTTATAATTCCGTTAATATCGGAAATAGGGAAAAATATTTTAAATAAAAGCTATACGCCATTAAGAATGGAATAACTCTTGTTTGAAACATTTTTTTCTAACTCGCTTAACTTATGAGTTAGATGGGGCCAAATAGAAATACTCTATTTTGAGTTGATCAAGTGTGTGAGTTATAATTCCGTTAATATCGGAAATAGGGAAAAATGTTTCAAATAAAAGTTGTACGCCATTAAGAATGGAATAACTCTTATTTGAAACATTTTTTTCTAACTCGCTTAACTTTGGAGTTAGATGGAGCCAAATTCCTATTTGGTTTATAATTCCGTTAATATCGGAAATAGGGTAAAATGTTTCAAACCAAAGCTGTTTGTCATTAAGAATGGAATAACTCTTGTTTGACACAATTTTTTCCAACTCGCTTAACTTATGAGTTAGATGGGGCCAAATAGAAATACTCTATTTTGTGTTAATCCAGTTTGTGAGTTTTAATTCCGTTAATATCGGAAATAGGGAAAAATATTTCAAATAAAAGTTGTACGCCATTAAGAATGGAATAACTCTTATTTGAAACATTTTTTCCTAACTCGCTTAACTTTGGAGTTAGATGGAGCCAAATTACTATTTGGCTTACAATTCCGTTAATATCGCAAATAGGGTAAAATGTTTCAAACCAAAGTTGTTTGTTATTAAGAGTGGAATAACTCTGGTTTGAAACATTTTTTTCTAACTGGCTTAACTTTGGAGTTAGATGGTTTCAAATAGAAATACTCTATTTTGTGTTAATCCAGTGTGTGAGTTATAATTCCGTTAATATCGGAAATAGGGAAAAATGTTTCAAATAAAAGCTGTAGGACATTAAGAATGGAATAACTCTTGTTTGAAACATTTTTTTCTAACTCGCTTAACTTATGAGTTAGATGGGGCCAAATAGAAATACTCTATTTTGGGTTGATCAAGTGTGTGAGTTATAATTCCGTTAATATCGGAAATAGGGAAAAATGTTTCAAATAAAAGTTGTACGCCATTAAGAATGGAATAACTCTTGTTTGAAATATTTTTTTCTAACTCGCTTAACTTATGAGTTAGATGGAGCCAAATAGAAATACTCTATTTTGTGTTAATCCAGTGTGTGAGTTATAATTCCGTTAATATCGGAAATAGGGGAAAATGTTTCAAATAAAAGCTGTACGCCATTAAGAATGGAATAACTCTTATTTGAAACATTTTTTTCTAACTCGCTTAACTTTGGAGTTAGATGGAGCCAAATTCCTATTTGGTTTATAATTCCGTTAATATCGGAAATAGGGTAAAATGTTTCAAACCAAAGCTGTTTGTCATTAAGAATGGAATAACTCTTGTTTGAAACATTTTTTTCTAACACGCTTAACTTATGAGTTAGATGGGGCCAAATAGAAATACTCTATTCTGGGTTGATCAAGTGTGTGAGTTATAATTCCGTTAATATCGGAAATAGGGAAAAATGTTTCAAATGAAAGTTGTACGCCATTAAGAATGGAATAACTCTTGTTTGAAACATTTTTTTCTAACTCGCTTAACTTTGGAGTTAGATGGAGCCAAATAGAAATTCTCTATTTTGGGTTGATCCAGTGTGTGAGTTATAATTCCGTTAATATCGGAAATAGGGAAAAATGTTTCAAATAAAAGCTGTAGGCCATTAAGAATGGAATAACTCTTGTTTGAAACATTTTTTTCTAACTCGCTTAACTTATGAGTTAGATGGGGCCAAATAGAAATACTCTATTTTGGGTTGATAAAGTGTGTGTTATAATTCCGTTAATATCGGAAATAGATAAAAATGTTTCAAATAAAAGTTGTACGCAATTAAGAATGGAATAACTCTTATTTGAAACATTTTTTTCTAACTCGCTTAGCTTTGGAGTTAGATGGAGCCAAATTTCTATTTGGCTTATAATTCCGTTAATATCGGAAATAGGGCAAAATGTTTCAAACCAAAGCTGTTTGCCATTAAGAATGGAATAACTCTTGTTTGACACAATTTTTTCTAACTCGCTTAACTTATGAGTTAGATGGAGCCAAATAGAAATACTCTATTTTGTGTTAATCCAGTTTGTGAGTTATAATTCCGTTAATATCGGAAATAGGGAAAAATATTTCAAATAAAAGTTGTGCGCCATTAAGAATGGAATAACTCTTCTTTGAAACATTTTTTTCTAACTCGCTTAACTTATGAGTTAGATGGGGCCAAATAGAAATACTCTATTTTGGGTTGATCAAGTGTGTGTTATAATTCCGTTAATATCGGAAATAGATAAATATGTTTCAAATAAAAGTTGTACGCAATTAGGAATGGAATAACTCTTATTTGAAACATTTTTTTCTAACTCGCTTAACTTTGGAGTTAGATGGAGCCAAATTCCTATTTGGCTTATAATTCCGTTAATATCGGAAATAGGGTAAAATGTTTCAAACCAAAGCTGTTTGCCATTAAGAATGGAGTAACTCTTGTTTGACACAATTTTTTCTAACTCGCTTAACTTATGAGTTAGATGAAGCCAAATAGAAATACTCTATTTTGTGTTAATCCAGTTTGTGAGTTATAATTCCGTTAATATCGGAAATAGGGAAAAATATTTTAAATAAAAGCTATACGCCATTAAGAATGGAATAACTCTTGTTTGAAACATTTTTTTCTAACTCGCTTAACTTATGAGTTAGATGGGGCCAAATAGAAATACTCTATTTTGAGTTGATCAAGTGTGTGAGTTATAATTCCGTTAATATCGGAAATAGGGAAAAATGTTTCAAATAAAAGTTGTACGCCATTAAGAATGGAATAACTCTTGTTTGAAACATTTTTTTCTAACTCGCTTAACTTATGAGTTAGATGGTGCCAAATAGAAATACTCTATTTTGGGTTGATCAAGTGTGTGAGTTATAATTCCGTTAATACCGGAAATAGGGAAAAATGTTTCAAATAAAAGTTGTTTGCCATTAAGAATGGAATAACTCTTGTTTGAAACATTTTTTTCTTACTGGGTTAACTTTGGAGTTAGATGGAGCCAAATAACTATTTGGCTTATAATTCCGTTAAAATCGGAAATAGTGTAAAATCTTTCAAGCAAAAGTTGTTTGTCATTAAGAATGGAATAACTCCTGTTTGAAACAATTTTTTCTAACTCGCTTAACTTATGAGTTAGATGGAGCCAAATAGAAATACTCTATTTTGTGTTAATCCAGTGTGTGAGTTATAATTCCGTTAATATCGGAAATATGGAAAAATGTTTCAAATAAAAGCTGTACGCCATTAAGAATGGACTAACTCTTATTTGAAACATTTTTTTCTAACTCGCTCAACTTTGGAGTTAGATGAAGCCAAATTCCTATTTGGCTTATAATTCCGTTAATATCGGAAATAGGGTAAAATGTTTCAAACCAAAGCTGTTTGTCATTAAAAATGAAATAACTCTTGTTTGAAACATTTTTTTCTAACTCGCTTAACTTCGGAGTTAGATGGAGCCAAATAGAAATACTCTATTTTGTGTTAATCCAGTGTGTGAGTTATAATTCCGTTAATATCGGAAATAGGGAAAAATGTTTCAAATAAAAGCTGTACGCCATTAAGAATGGAATAACTCTTATTTGAAACATTTTTTTCTAACTCGCTTAACTTTGGAGTTAGATGGAGCCAAATTCCTATTTGGTTTATAATTCCGTTAATATCGGAAATAGGGTAAAATGTTTCAAACCAAAGCTGTTTGTCATTAAGAATGGAATAACTCTTGTTTGACACAATTTTTTCCAACTCGCTTAACTTATGAGTTAGATGGGGCCAAATAGAAATACTCTATTTTGTGTTAATCCAGTTTGTGAGTTTTAATTCCGTTAATATCGGAAATAGGGAAAAATATTTCAAATAAAAGTTGTACGCCATTAAGAATGGAATAACTCTTGTTTGAAACATTTTTTTCTAACACGCTTAACTTATGAGTTAGATGGGGCCAAATAGAAATACTCTATTCTGGGTTGATCAAGTGTGTGAGTTATAATTCCGTTAATATCGGAAATAGGGAAAAATGTTTCAAATGAAAGTTGTACGCCATTAAGAATGGAATAACTCTTGTTTGAAACATTTTTTTCTAACTCGCTTAACTTTGGAGTTAGATGGAGCCAAATAGAAATTCTCTATTTTGGGTTGATCCAGTGTGTGAGTTATAATTCCGTTAATATCGGAAATAGGGAAAAATGTTTCAAATAAAAGCTGTAGGCCATTAAGAATGGAATAACTCTTGTTTGAAACATTTTTTTCTAACTCGCTTAACTTATGAGTTAGATGGGGCCAAATAGAAATACTCTATTTTGGGTTGATAAAGTGTGTGTTATAATTCCGTTAATATCGGAAATAGATAAAAATGTTTCAAATAAAAGTTGTACGCAATTAAGAATGGAATAACTCTTATTTGAAACATTTTTTTCTAACTCGCTTAGCTTTGGAGTTAGATGGAGCCAAATTTCTATTTGGCTTATAATTCCGTTAATATCGGAAATAGGGCAAAATGTTTCAAACCAAAGCTGTTTGCCATTAAGAATGGAATAACTCTTGTTTGACACAATTTTTTCTAACTCGCTTAACTTATGAGTTAGATGGAGCCAAATAGAAATACTCTATTTTGTGTTAATCCAGTTTGTGAGTTATAATTCCGTTAATATCGGAAATAGGGAAAAATATTTCAAATAAAAGTTGTGCGCCATTAAGAATGGAATAACTCTTCTTTGAAACATTTTTTTCTAACTCGCTTAACTTATGAGTTAGATGGGGCCAAATAGAAATACTCTATTTTGGGTTGATCAAGTGTGTGTTATAATTCCGTTAATATCGGAAATAGATAAATATGTTTCAAATAAAAGTTGTACGCAATTAGGAATGGAATAACTCTTATTTGAAACATTTTTTTCTAACTCGCTTAACTTTGGAGTTAGATGGAGCCAAATTCCTATTTGGCTTATAATTCCGTTAATATCGGAAATAGGGTAAAATGTTTCAAACCAAAGCTGTTTGCCATTAAGAATGGAGTAACTCTTGTTTGACACAATTTTTTCTAACTCGCTTAACTTATGAGTTAGATGAAGCCAAATAGAAATACTCTATTTTGTGTTAATCCAGTTTGTGAGTTATAATTCCGTTAATATCGGAAATAGGGAAAAATATTTTAAATAAAAGCTATACGCCATTAAGAATGGAATAACTCTTGTTTGAAACATTTTTTTCTAACTCGCTTAACTTATGAGTTAGATGGGGCCAAATAGAAATACTCTATTTTGAGTTGATCAAGTGTGTGAGTTATAATTCCGTTAATATCGGAAATAGGGAAAAATGTTTCAAATAAAAGTTGTACGCCATTAAGAATGGAATAACTCTTGTTTGAAACATTTTTTTCTAACTCGCTTAACTTATGAGTTAGATGGTGCCAAATAGAAATACTCTATTTTGGGTTGATCAAGTGTGTGAGTTATAATTCCGTTAATACCGGAAATAGGGAAAAATGTTTCAAATAAAAGTTGTTTGCCATTAAGAATGGAATAACTCTTGTTTGAAACATTTTTTTCTTACTGGGTTAACTTTGGAGTTAGATGGAGCCAAATAACTATTTGGCTTATAATTCCGTTAAAATCGGAAATAGTGTAAAATCTTTCAAGCAAAAGTTGTTTGTCATTAAGAATGGAATAACTCCTGTTTGAAACAATTTTTTCTAACTCGCTTAACTTATGAGTTAGATGGAGCCAAATAGAAATACTCTATTTTGTGTTAATCCAGTGTGTGAGTTATAATTCCGTTAATATCGGAAATATGGAAAAATGTTTCAAATAAAAGCTGTACGCCATTAAGAATGGACTAACTCTTATTTGAAACATTTTTTTCTAACTCGCTCAACTTTGGAGTTAGATGAAGCCAAATTCCTATTTGGCTTATAATTCCGTTAATATCGGAAATAGGGTAAAATGTTTCAAACCAAAGCTGTTTGTCATTAAAAATGAAATAACTCTTGTTTGAAACATTTTTTTCTAACTCGCTTAACTTCGGAGTTAGATGGAGCCAAATAGAAATACTCTATTTTGTGTTAATCCAGTGTGTGAGTTATAATTCCGTTAATATCGGAAATAGGGAAAAATGTTTCAAATAAAAGCTGTACGCCATTAAGAATGGAATAACTCTTATTTGAAACATTTTTTTCTAACTCGCTTAACTTTGGAGTTAGATGGAGCCAAATTCCTATTTGGTTTATAATTCCGTTAATATCAGAAATAGGGTAAAATGTTTCAAACCAAAGCTGTTTGTCATTAAAAATGAAATAACTCTTGTTTGAAACATTTTTTTCTAACTCGCTTAACTTCGGAGTTAGATGGAGCCAAATAGAAATACTCCGCTTTGGGTTGTTCAAGTTTTTGGCTTATAATTCCGTTAATATCGGAAATATGGAAGAATGTTTCAAATAAAAGCTGTACGCCATTAAGAATGGAATAACTCTTGTTTGAAACATTTTTTTCTAACTCGCTTAACTTATGAGTTAGATGGAGCCAAATAGAAATACTCTATTTTGTGTTAATCCAGTGTGTGAGTTATAATTCCGTTAATATCGGAAATAGGGAAAAATGTTTCAAATAAAAGCTGTTCGCCATTAAGAATGGAATAACTCTTATTTGAAACATTTTTTCCTAACTCGCTTAACTTTGGAGTTAGATGGAGCCAAATTACTAATTGGCTTACAATTCCGTTAATATCGCAAATAGGGTAAAATGTTTCAAACCAAAGTTGTTTGTTATTAAGAGTGGAATAACTCTGGTTTGAAACATTTTTTTCTAACTGGCTTAACTTTGGAGTTAGATGGTTTCAAATAGAAATACTCTATTTTGTGTTAATCCAGTTTGTGAGTTATAATTCCGTTAATATCGGAAATAGGGAAAAATGTTTCAAATAAAAGCTGTAGGCCATTAAGAATGGAATAACTCTTGTTTGAAACATTTTTTTCTAACTCGCTTAACTTATGAGTTAGATGGGGCCAAATGGAAATACTCTATTTTGGGTTGATCAAGTGTGTGTTATAATTCCGTTAATATCGGAAATAGATAAAAATGTTTCAAATAAAAGCTGTACGCCATTAAGAATGGAATAACTCTTGTTTGAAACATTTTTTTCTAACTCGCTTAACTTATGAGTTAGATGGAGCCAAATGGAAATACTCTATTCTGGGTTGATCAAGTGTGTGAGTTATAATTCCGTTAATATCGGAAATAGGGAAAAATGTTTCAAATGAAAGTTGTACGCCATTAAGAATGGAATAACTCTTGTTTGAAACATTTTTTTCTAACTCGCTTAACTTTGGAGTTAGATGGAGCCAAATAGAAATTCTCTATTTTGGGTTGATCCAGTGTGTGAGTTATAATTCCGTTAATATCGGAAATAGGGAAAAATGTTTCAAATAAAAGCTGTAGGCCATTAAGAATGGAATAACTCTTGTTTGAAACATTTTTTTCTAACTCGCTTAACTTATGAGTTAGATGGGGCCAAATAGAAATACTCTATTTTGGGTTGATAAAGTGTGTGTTATAATTCCGTTAATATCGGAAATAGATAAAAATGTTTCAAATAAAAGTTGTACGCAATTAAAAATGGAATAACTCTTATTTGAAACATTTTTTTCTAACTCGCTTAGCTTTGGAGTTAGATGGAGCCAAATTTCTATTTGGCTTATAATTCCGTTAATATCGGAAATAGGGCAAAATGTTTCACACCAAAGCTGTTTGCCATTAAGAATGGAATAACTCTTGTTTGACACAATTTTTTCTAACTCGCTTAACTTATGAGTTAGATGGAGCCAAATAGAAATACTCTATTTTGTGTTAATCCAGTTTGTGAGTTATAATTCCGTTAATATCGGAAATAGGGAAAAATATTTCAAATAAAAGTTGTGCGCCATTAAGAATGGAATAACTCTTCTTTGAAACATTTTTTTCTAACTCGCTTAACTTATGAGTTAGATGGGGCCAAATAGAAATACTCTATTTTGGGTTGATCAAGTGTGTGTTATAATTCCGTTAATATCGGAAATAGATAAATATGTTTCAAATAAAAGTTGTACGCAATTAGGAATGGAATAACTCTTATTTGAAACATTTTTTTCTAACTCGCTTAACTTTGGAGTTAGATGGAGCCAAATTCCTATTTGGCTTATAATTCCGTTAATATCGGAAATAGGGTAAAATGTTTCAAACCAAAGCTGTTTGCCATTAAGAATGGAGTAACTCTTGTTTGACACAATTTTTTCTAACTCGCTTAACTTATGAGTTAGATGAAGCCAAATAGAAATACTCTATTTTGTGTTAATCCAGTTTGTGAGTTATAATTCCGTTAATATCGGAAATAGGGAAAAATATTTCAAATAAAAGCTATACGCCATTAAGAATGGAATAACTCTTGTTTGAAACATTTTTTTCTAACTCGCTTAACTTATGAGTTAGATGGGGCCAAATAGAAATACTCTATTTTGAGTTGATCAAGTGTGTGAGTTATAATTCCGTTAATATCGGAAATAGGGAAAAATGTTTCAAATAAAAGTTGTACGCCATTAAGAACGGAATAACTCTTGTTTGAAACATTTTTTTCTAACTCGCTTAACTTATGAGTTAGATGGTGCCAAATAGAAATACTCTATTTTGGGTTGATCAAGTGTGTGAGTTATAATTCCGTTAATACCGGAAATAGGGAAAAATGTTTCAAATAAAAGTTGTTTGCCATTAAGAGTGGAATAACTCTTGTTTGAAACATTTTTTTCTTACTGGGTTAACTTTGGAGTTAGATGGAGCCAAATTACTATTTGGCTTATAATTCCGTTAAAATCGGAAATAGTGTAAAATCTTTCAAGCAAAAGTTGTTTGTCATTAAGAATGGAATAACTCCTGTTTGAAACAATTTTTTCTAACTCGCTTAACTTATGAGTTAGATGGAGCCAAATAGAAATACTCTATTTTGTGTTAATCCAGTGTGTGAGTTATAATTCCGTTAATATCGGAAATATGGAAAAATGTTTCAAATAAAAGCTGTACGCCATTAAGAATGGACTAACTCTTATTTGAAACATTTTTTTCTAACTCGCTCAACTTTGGAGTTAGATGAAGCCAAATTCCTATTTGGCTTATAATTCCGTTAATATCGGAAATAGGGTAAAATGTTTCAAACCAAAGCTGTTTGTCATTAAAAATGAAATAACTCTTGTTTGAAACATTTTTTTCTAACTCGCTTAACTTCGGAGTTAGATGGAGCCAAATAGAAATACTCTATTTTGTGTTAATCCAGTGTGTGAGTTATAATTCCGTTAATATCGGAAATAGGGAAAAATGTTTCAAATAAAAGCTGTACGCCATTAAGAATGGAATAACTCTTGTTTGAAATATTTTTTTCTAACTCGCTTAACTTATGAGTTAGATGGAGCCAAATAGAAATACTCTATTTTGTGTTAATCCAGTGTGTGAGTTATAATTCCGTTAATATCGGAAATACGGGAAAATGTTTCAAATAAAAGCTGTACGCCATTAAGAATGGAATAACTCTTGTTTGAAACACTTTTTTCTAACTCGCTTAACTTATGAGTTAGATGGTGCCAAATAGAAATACTCTATTTTGGGTTGATCAAGTGTGTGAGTTATAATTCCGTTAATATCGGAAATAGGGAAAGATGTTTGAAATAAAAGCTGTACGCCATTAAGAATGGAATAACTCTTATTTGAAACATTTTTTTCTAACTCGCTTAACTTTGGAGTTAGATGGAGCCAAATTCCTATTTGGTTTATAATTCCGTTAATATCGGAAATAGGCTAAAATGTTTCAAACCAAAGCTGTTTGTCATTAAGAATTGAATAACTCTTGTTTGACACAATTTTTTCCAACTCGCTTAACTTATGAGTTAGATGGGGCCAAATAGAAATACTCTATTTTGTGTTAATCCAGTTTGTGAGTTTTAATTCCGTTAATATCGGAAATAGGGAAAAATATTTCAAATAAAAGTTGTACGCCATTAAGAATGGAATAACTCTTATTTGAAACATTTTTTCCTAACTCGCTTAACTTTGGAGTTAGATGGAGCCAAATTACTATTTGGCTTAAAATTCCGTTAATATCGCAAATAGGGTAAAATGTTTCAAACCAAAGTTGTTTGTTATTAAGAGTGGAATAACTCTGGTTTGAAACATTTTTTTCTAACTGGCTTAACTTTGGAGTTAGATGGTTTCAAATAGAAATACTCTATTTTGTGTTAATCCAGTTTGTGAGTTATAATTCCGTTAATATCGGAAATAGGGAAAAATGTTTCAAATAAAAGCTGTAGGCCATTAAGAATGGAATAACTCTTGTTTGAAACATTTTTTTCTAACTCGCTTAACTTATGAGTTAGATGGGGCCAAATGGAAATACTCTATTTTGGGTTGATCAAGTGTGTGTTATAATTCCGTTAATATCGGAAATAGATAAAAATGTTTCAAATAAAAGCTGTACGCCATTAAGAATGGAATAACTCTTGTTTGAAACATTTTTTTCTAACTCGCTTAACTTATGAGTTAGATGGAGCCAAATAGAAATACTCTATTTTGGGTTAATCCAGTGTGTGAGTTATAATTCCGTTAATATCGGAAATAGGGAAAAATGTTTCAAATAAAAGCTGTGCGCCATTAAGAATGGAATAACTCTTGTTTGAAACATTTTTTTCTAACACGCTTAACTTATGAGTTAGATGGGGCCAAATAGAAATACTCTATTCTGGGTTGATCAAGTGTGTGAGTTATAATTCCGTTAATATCGGAAATAGGGAAAAATGTTTCAAATGAAAGTTGTACGCCATTAAGAATGGAATAACTCTTGTTTGAAACATTTTTTTCTAACTCGCTTAACTTTGGAGTTAGATGGAGCCAAATAGAAATTCTCTATTTTGTGTTGATCCAGTGTGTGAGTTATAATTCCGTTAATATCGGAAATAGGGAAAAATGTTTCAAATAAAAGCTGTGGGCCATTAAGAATGGAATAACTCTTGTTTGAAACATTTTTTTCTAACTCGCTTAACTTATGAGTTAGATGGGGCCAAATAGAAATACTCTATTTTGGGTTGATAAAGTGTGTGTTATAATTCCGTTAATATCGGAAATAGATAAAAATGTTTCAAATAAAAGTTGTACGCAATTAAGAATGGAATAACTCTTATTTGAAACATTTTTTTCTAACTCGCTTAGCTTTGGAGTTAGATGGAGCCAAATCTCTATTTGGCTTATAATTCCGTTAATATCGGAAATAGGGCAAAATGTTTCAAACCAAAGCTGTTTGCCATTAAGAATGGAATAACTCTTGTTTGACACAATTTTTTCTAACTCGCTTAACTTATGAGTTAGATGGAGCCAAATAGAAATACTCTATTTTGTGTTAATCCAGTTTGTGAGTTATAATTCCGTTAATATCGGAAATAGGGAAAAATATTTCAAATAAAAGTTGTGCGCCATTAAGAATGGAATAACTCTTCTTTGAAACATTTTTTTCTAACTCGCTTAACTTATGAGTTAGATGGGGCCAAATAGAAATACTCTATTTTGGGTTGATCAAGTGTGTGTTATAATTCCGTTAATATCGGAAATAGATAAATATGTTTCAAATAAAAGTTGTACGCAATTAGGAATGGAATAACTCTTATTTGAAACATTTTTTTCTAACTCGCTTAACTTTGGAGTTAGATGGAGCCAAATTCCTATTTGGCTTATAATTCCGTTAATATCGGAAATAGGGTAAAATGTTTCAAACCAAAGCTGTTTGCCATTAAGAATGGAGTAACTCTTGTTTGACACAATTTTTTCTAACTCGCTTAACTTATGAGTTAGATGAAGCCAAATAGAAATACTCTATTTTGTGTTAATCCAGTTTGTGAGTTATAATTCCGTTAATATCGGAAATAGGGAAAAATATTTCAAATAAAAGCTATACGCCATTAAGAATGGAATAACTCTTGTTTGAAACATTTTTTTCTAACTCGCTTAACTTATGAGTTAGATGGGGCCAAATAGAAATACTCTATTTTGAGTTGATCAAGTGTGTGAGTTATAATTCCGTTAATATCGGAAATAGGGAAAAATGTTTCAAATAAAAGTTGTACGCCATTAAGAATGGAATAACTCTTGTTTGAAACATTTTTTTCTAACTCGCTTAACTTATGAGTTAGATGGTGCCAAATAGAAATACTCTATTTTGGGTTGATCAAGTGTGTGAGTTATAATTCCGTTAATACCGGAAATAGGGAAAAATGTTTCAAATAAAAGTTGTTTGCCATTAAGAATGGAATAACTCTTGTTTGAAACATTTTTTTCTTACTGGGTTAACTTTGGAGTTAGATGGAGCCAAATTACTATTTGGCTTATAATTCCGTTAAAATCGGAAATAGTGTAAAATCTTTCAAGCAAAAGTTGTTTGTCATTAAGAATGGAATAACTCCTGTTTGAAACAATTTTTTCTAACTCGCTTAACTTATGAGTTAGATGGAGCCAAATAGAAATACTCTATTTTGTGTTAATCCAGTGTGTGAGTTATAATTCCGTTAATATCGGAAATATGGAAAAATGTTTCAAATAAAAGCTGTACGCCATTAAGAATGGACTAACTCTTATTTGAAACATTTTTTTCTAACTCGCTCAACTTTGGAGTTAGATGAAGCCAAATTCCTATTTGGCTTATAATTCCGTTAATATCGGAAATAGGGTAAAATGTTTCAAACCAAAGCTGTTTGTCATTAAAAATGAAATAACTCTTGTTTGAAACATTTCTTTCTAACTCGCTTAACTTCGGAGTTAGATGGAGCCAAATAGAAATACTCCGCTTTGGGTTGTTCAAGTTTTTGGCTTATAATTCCGTTAATATCGGAAATATGGAAGAATGTTTCAAATAAAAGCTGTACGCCATTAAGAATGGAATAACTCTTGTTTGAAACATTTTTTTCTAACTCGCTTAACTTATGAGTTAGATGGAGCCAAATAGAAATACTCTATTTTGTGTTAATCCAGTGTGTGAGTTATAATTCCGTTAATATCGGAAATAGGGAAAAATGTTTCAAATAAAAGCTGTTCGCCATTAAGAATGGAATAACTCTTATTTGAAACATTTTTTCCTAACTCGCTTAACTTTGGAGTTAGATGGAGCCAAATTACTATTTGGCTTACAATTCCGTTAATATCGAAAATAGGGTAAAATGTTTCAAACCAAAGTTGTTTGTTATTAAGAGTGGAATAACTCTGGTTTGAAACATTTTTTTCTAACTGGCTTAACTTTGGAGTTAGATGGTTTCAAATAGAAATACTCTATTTTGTGTTAATCCAGTTTGTGAGTTATAATTCCGTTAATATCGGAAATAGGGAAAAATGTTTCAAATAAAAGCTGTAGGCCATTAAGAATGGAATAACTCTTGTTTGAAACATTTTTTTCTAACTCGCTTAACTTATGAGTTAGATGGGGCCATATGGAAATACTCTATTTTGGGTTGATCAAGTGTGTGTTATAATTCCGTTAATATCGGAAATAGATAAAAATGTTTCAAATAAAAGCTGTACGCCATTAAGAATGGAATAACTCTTGTTTGAAACATTTTTTTCTAACTCGCTTAACTTATGAGTTAGATGGAGCCAAATAGAAATACTCTATTTTGGGTTAATCCAGTGTGTGAGTTATAATTCCGTTAATATCGGAAATAGGGAAAAATGTTTCAAATAAAAGCTGTGCGCCATTAAGAATGGAATAACTCTTGTTTGAAACATTTTTTTCTAACACGCTTAACTTATGAGTTAGATGGGGCCAAATAGAAATACTCTATTCTGGGTTGATCAAGTGTGTGAGTTATAATTCCGTTAATATCGGAAATAGGGAAAAATGTTTCAAATGAAAGTTGTACGCCATTAAGAATGGAATAACTCTTGTTTGAAACATTTTTTTCTAACTCGCTTAACTTTGGAGTTAGATGGAGCCAAATAGAAATTCTCTATTTTGGGTTGATCCAGTGTGTGAGTTATAATTCCGTTAATATCGGAAATAGGGAAAAATGTTTCAAATAAAAGCTGTAGGCCATTAAGAATGGAATAACTCTTGTTTGAAACATTTTTTTCTAACTCGCTTAACTTATGAGTTAGATGGGGCCAAATAGAAATACTCTATTTTGGGTTGATAAAGTGTGTGTTATAATTCCGTTAATATCGGAAATAGATAAAAATGTTTCAAATAAAAGTTGTACGCAATTAAAAATGGAATAACTCTTATTTGAAACATTTTTTTCTAACTCGCTTAGCTTTGGAGTTAGATGGAGCCAAATTTCTATTTGGCTTATAATTCCGTTAATATCGGAAATAGGGCAAAATGTTTCACACCAAAGCTGTTTGCCATTAAGAATGGAATAACTCTTGTTTGACACAATTTTTTCTAACTCGCTTAACTTATGAGTTAGATGGAGCCAAATAGAAATACTCTATTTTGTGTTAATCCAGTTTGTGAGTTATAATTCCGTTAATATCGGAAATAGGGAAAAATATTTCAAATAAAAGTTGTGCGCCATTAAGAATGGAATAACTCTTCTTTGAAACATTTTTTTCTAACTCGCTTAACTTATGAGTTAGATGGGGCCAAATAGAAATACTCTATTTTGGGTTGATCAAGTGTGTGTTATAATTCCGTTAATATCGGAAATAGATAAATATGTTTCAAATAAAAGTTGTACGCAATTAGGAATGGAATAACTCTTATTTGAAACATTTTTTTCTAACTCGCTTAACTTTGGAGTTAGATGGAGCCAAATTCCTATTTGGCTTATAATTCCGTTAATATCGGAAATAGGGTAAAATGTTTCAAACCAAAGCTGTTTGCCATTAAGAATGGAGTAACTCTTGTTTGACACAATTTTTTCTAACTCGCTTAACTTATGAGTTAGATGAAGCCAAATAGAAATACTCTATTTTGTGTTAATCCAGTTTGTGAGTTATAATTCCGTTAATATCGGAAATAGGGAAAAATATTTCAAATAAAAGCTATACGCCATTAAGAATGGAATAACTCTTGTTTGAAACATTTTTTTCTAACTCGCTTAACTTATGAGTTAGATAGGGCCAAATAGAAATACTCTATTTTGAGTTGATCAAGTGTGTGAGTTATAATTCCGTTAATATCGGAACTAGGGAAAAATGTTTCAAATAAAAGTTGTACGCCATTAAGAATGGAATAACTCTTGTTTGAAACATTTTTTTCTAACTCGCTTAACTTATGAGTTAGATGGTGCCAAATAGAAATACTCTATTTTGGGTTGATCAAGTGTGTGAGTTATAATTCCGTTAATACCGGAAATAGGGAAAAATGTTTCAAATAAAAGTTGTTTGCCATTAAGAATGGAATAACTCTTGTTTGAAACATTTTTTTCTTACTGGGTTAACTTTGGAGTTAGATGGAGCCAAATTACTATTTGGCTTATAATTCCGTTAAAATCGGAAATAGTGTAAAATCTTTCAAGCAAAAGTTGTTTGTCATTAAGAATGGAATAACTCCTGTTTGAAACAATTTTTTCTAACTCGCTTAACTTATGAGTTAGATGGAGCCAAATAGAAATACTCTATTTTGTGTTAATCCAGTGTGTGAGTTATAATTCCGTTAATATCGGAAATATGGAAAAATGTTTCAAATAAAAGCTGTACGCCATTAAGAATGGACTAACTCTTATTTGAAACATTTTTTTCTAACTCGCTCAACTTTGGAGTTAGATGAAGCCAAATTCCTATTTGGCTTATAATTCCGTTAATATCGGAAATAGGGTAAAATGTTTCAAACCAAAGCTGTTTGTCATTAAAAATGAAATAACTCTTGTTTGAAACATTTTTTTCTAACTCGCTTAACTTCGGAGTTAGATGGAGCCAAATAGAAATACTCTATTTTGTGTTAATCCAGTGTGTGAGTTATAATTCCGTTAATATCGGAAATAGGGAAAAATGTTTCAAATAAAAGCTGTACGCCATTAAGAATGGAATAACTCTTATTTGAAACATTTTTTTCTAACTCGCTTAACTTTGGAGTTAGATGGAGCCAAATTCCTATTTGGTTTATAATTCCGTTAATATCAGAAATAGGGTAAAATGTTTCAAACCAAAGCTGTTTGTCATTAAAAATGAAATAACTCTTGTTTGAAACATTTTTTTCTAACTCGCTTAACTTCGGAGTTAGATGGAGCCAAATAGAAATACTCCGCTTTGGGTTGTTCAAGTTTTTGGCTTATAATTCCGTTAATATCGGAAATATGGAAGAATGTTCCAAATAAAAGCTGTACGCCATTAAGAATGGAATAACTCTTGTTTGAAACATTTTTTTCTAACTCGCTTAACTTATGAGTTAGATGGAGCCAAATAGAAATACTCTATTTTGTGTTAATCCAGTGTGTGAGTTATAATTCCGTTAATATCGGAAATAGGGAAAAATGTTTCAAATAAAAGCTGTTCGCCATTAAGAATGGAATAACTCTTATTTGAAACATTTTTTCCTAACTCGCTTAACTTTGGAGTTAGATGGAGCCAAATTACTATTTGGCTTACAATTCCGTTAATATCGCAAATAGGGTAAAATGTTTCAAACCAAAGTTGTTTGTTATTAAGAGTGGAATAACTCTGGTTTGAAACATTTTTTTCTAACTCGCTTAACTTATGAGTTAGATGGGGCCAAATGGAAATACTCTATTTTGGGTTGATCAAGTGTGTGTTATAATTCCGTTAATATCGGAAATAGATAAAATTGTTTCAAATAAAAGCTGTACGCCATTAAGAATGGAATAACTCTTGTTTGAAACATTTTTTTCTAACTCGCTTAACTTATGAGTTAGATGGAGCCAAATAGAAATACTCTATTTTGGGTTAATCCAGTGTGTGAGTTATAATTCCGTTAATATCGGAAATAGGGAAAGATGTTTCAAATAAAAGCTGTGCGCCATTAAGAATGGAATAACTCTTGTTTGAAACATTTTTTTCTAACACGCTTAACTTATGAGTTAGATGGGGCCAAATAGAAATACTCTATTCTGGGTTGATCAAGTGTGTGAGTTATAATTCCGTTAATATCGGAAATAGGGAAAAATGTTTCAAATGAAAGTTGTACGCCATTAAGAATGGAATAACTCTTGTTTGAAACATTTTTTTCCAACTCGCTTAACTTATGAGTTAGATGGTGCCAAATAGAAATACTCTATTTTGGGTTGATCAAGTGTGTGAGTTATAATTCCGTTAATACCGGAAATAGGGAAAAATGTTTCAAATAAAAGTTGTTTGCCATTAAGAATGGAATAACTCTTGTTTGAAACATTTTTTTCTAACTGGGTTAACTTTGGAGTTAGATGGAGCCAAATTACTATTTGGCTTATAATTCCGTTAAAATCGGAAATAGTGTAAAATCTTTCAAGCAAAAGTTGTTTGTCATTAAGAATGGAATAACTCCTGTTTGAAACAATTTTTTCTAACTCGCTTAACTTATGAGTTAGATGGAGCCAAATAGAAATACTCTATTTTGTGTTAATCCAGTGTGTGAGTTATAATTCCGTTAATATCGGAAATATGGAAAAATGTTTCAAATAAAAGCTGTACGCCATTAAGAATGGACTAACTCTTATTTGAAACATTTTTTTCTAACTCGCTCAACTTTGGAGTTAGATGAAGCCAAATTCCTATTTGGCTTATAATTCCGTTAATATCGGAAATAGGGTAAAATGTTTCAAACCAAAGCTGTTTGTCATTAAAAATGAAATAACTCTTGTTTGAAACATTTTTTTCTAACTCGCTTAACTTCGGAGTTAGATGGAGCCAAATAGAAATACTCTATTTTGTGTTAATCCAGTGTGTGAGTTATAATTCCGTTAATATCGGAAATAGGGAAAAATGTTTCAAATAAAAGCTGTACGCCATTAAGAATGGAATAACTCTTATTTGAAACATTTTTTTCTAACTCGCTTAACTTTGGAGTTAGATGGAGCCAAATTCCTATTTGGTTTATAATTCCGTTAATATCGGAAATAGGGTAAAATGTTTCAAACCAAAGCTGTTTGTCATTAAACATGAAATAACTCTTGTTTGAAACATTTTTTTCTAACTCGCTTAACTTCGGAGTTAGATGGAGCCAAATAGAAATACTCCGCTTTGGGTTGTTCAAGTTTTTGGCTTATAATTCCGTTAATATCGGAAATATGGAAGAATGTTTCAAATAAAAGCTGTACGCCATTAAGAATGGAATAACTCTTGTTTGAAACATTTTTTTCTAACTCGCTTAACTTATGAGTTAGATGGAGCCAAATAGAAATACTCTATTTTGTGTTAATCCAGTGTGTGAGTTATAATTCCGTTAATATCGGAAATAGGGAAAAATGTTTCAAATAAAAGCTGTTCGCCATTAAGAATGGAATAACTCTCATTTGAAACATTTTTTTCTAACTCGCTTAACTTTGGAGTTAGATGGAGCCAAATTTCTATTTGGCTTATAATTCCGTTAATATCGGAAATAGGGCAAAATGCTTCAAACCAAAGCTGTTTGCCATTAAGAATGGAGTAACTCTTGTTTGACACAATTTTTTCTAACTCGCTTAACTTATGAGTTAGATGAAGCCAAATAGAAATACTCTATTTTGTGTTAATCCAGTTTGTGAGTTATAATTCCGTTAATATCGGAAATAGGGAAAAATATTTCAAATAAAAGTTGTGCGCTATTAAGAATGGAATAACTCTTATTTGAAACATTCTTTTCTAACTCGATTAACTTATGAGTTAGATGGGGCCAAATAGAAATACTCTATTTTGGGTTGATCAAGTGTGTGTTATAATTCCGTTAAAATCGGAAATAGATAAAAATGTTTCAAATAAAAGTTGTACGCAATTAGGAATGGAATAACTCTTATTTGAAACATTTTTTTCTAACTCGCTTAACTTATGAGTTAGATGGTGCCAAATAGAAATACTCTATTTTGGGTTGATCAAGTGTGTGAGTTATAATTCCGTTAATATCGGAAATAGGGAAAAATGTTTCAAATAAAAGTTGTTTGCCATTAAGAATGGAATAACTCTTGTTTGAAACATTTTTTTCTAACTGGGTTAACTTTGGAGTTAGATGGAGCCAAATTACTATTTGGCTTATAATTCCGTTAAAATCGGAAATAGTGTAAAATCTTTCAAGCAAAAGTTGTTTGTCATTAAGAATGGAATAACTCCTGTTTGAAACAATTTTTTCTAACTCGCTTAACTTATGAGTTAGATGGAGCCAAATAGAAATACTCTATTTTGTGTTAATCCAGTGTGTGAGTTATAATTCCGTTAATATCGGAAATATGGAAAAATGTTTCAAATAAAAGCTGTACGCCATTAAGAATGGACTAACTCTTATTTGAAACATTTTTTTCTAACTCGCTCAACTTTGGAGTTAGATGAAGCCAAATTCCTGTTTGGCTTATAATTCCGTTAACATCGGAAATAGGGTAAAATGTTTCAAACCAAAGCTGTTTGTCATTAAAAACGAAATAACTCTTGTTTGAAACATTTTTTTCTAACTCGCTTAACTTCGGAGTTAGATGGAGCCAAATAGAAATACTCTATTTTGTGTTAATCCAGTGTGTGAGTTATAATTCCGTTAATATCGGAAATAGGGAAAAATGTTTCAAATAAAAGCTGTACGCCATTAAGAGTGGAATAACTCTTGTTTGAAACATTTTTTTCTAACTCGCTTAACTTTGGAGTTAGATGAAGCCAAATTCCTATTTGGCTTATAATTCCGTTAATATCGGAAATAGGGTAAAATCTTTCAAACCAAAGCTGTTTGTCATTAAAAATGAAATAACTCTTGTTTGAAACATTTTTTTCTAACTCGCTTAACTTCGGAGTTAGATGGAGCCAAATAGAAATACTCCGCTTTGGGTTGTTCAAGTTTTTGGCTCATAATTCCGTTAATATCGGAAATATGGAAAAATGTTTCAAATAAAAGCTGTACGCCACTAAGAATGGAATAACTCTTATTTGAAACATTTTTTTCTCACTCGCTTAACTTTGTAATTAGATTTAGCCAAATTCCTATTTGGCTTATAATTCCCTTAATATTGGGAATAGTGTAAAATGTTTCAAACAAAAGTTGTTTGTCATTAAGAATGGAATAACTCTTATTTGAAACATTTTTTTCTAACTGGGTTAACTTTGGAGTTAGATGGAGCCAAATTACCATTTGGCTTATAATTCCGTTAAAATCGGAAATAGTGTAAAATCTTTCAAGCAAAAGTTGTTTGTCATTAAGAATGGAATAGCTCCTGTTTGAAACAATTTTTTCTAACTCGCTTAACTTATGAGTTAGGTGGAGCCAAATAGAAATACTCTATTTTGTGTTAATCCAGTGTGTGAGTTATAATTCCGTTAATATCGGAAATATGGAAAAATGTTTCAAATAAAAGCTGTACGCCATTAAGAATGGAATAACTCTTATTTGAAACATTTTTTTTCTAACTCGCTTTACTTTGGAGTTAGATGAAGCCAAATTCCTATTTGGCTTATAATTCCGTTAATATCGGAAATACGGTAAAATGTTTCAAACCAAAGCTGTTTGCCATTAAGAATGGAATAACTCTTGTTTGAAACATTTTTTTCTAACTCGCTTAACTTATGAGTTAGATGGAGCCAAATAGAAATACTCTATGTTGGGTTGATCCAGTGTGTTTGTTAAAATTCCGTTAATATTGGAAATAGGTAAAAATGTTTCAAATAAGTTGTACGCCATTAAGAATGGAATAACTCTTGTTTGAAACATTTTTTTCTAACTGGGTTAACTTTGCAGTTAGATGGAGCCAAATTACTATTTGGCTTATAATTCCGTTAAAATCGGAAATAGTGTAAAATCTTTCAAGCAAAAGTTGTTTGTCATTAAGAATGGAATAACTCTTGTTTGAAACAATTTTTTCTAACTCGCTTAACATAAGTTATGAGTTAGATGGAGCCAAATAGAAATACTCTATTTTGTGTTAATCCAGTTTGTGAGTTTTAATTCCGTTAATATCGGAAATAGGGAAAAATATTTCAAATAAAAGTTGTACGCCATTAAGAATGGAATAACTCTTATTTGAAACATTTTTTCCTAACTCGCTTAACTTTGGAGATAGATGGAGCCAAATTACTATTTGGCTTACAATTCCGTTAATATCGCAAATAGGGTAAAATGTTTCAAACCAAAGTTGTTTGTTATTAAGAGTGGAATAGCTCTGGTTTGAAACATTTTTTCTAACTGGCTTAACTTTGGAGTTAGATGGTTTCAAATAGAAATACTCTATTTTGTGTTAATCCAGTGTGTGAGTTATAATTCCGTTAATATCGGAAATAGGGAAAAATGTTTCAAATAAAAGCTATACGCCATTAAGAATGGAATAACTCTTGTTTGAAACATTTTTTTCTAACTCGCTTAACTTTTGAGTTAGATGGATCTAAATAGAAATACTCTATTTTGTGTTAATCTAGTTTGTGAGTTTTAATTCCGTTAATATCGGAAATAGGGAAAAATGTTTCAAATAAAAGTTGTACGCCATTAAGAATGGAATAACACTTGTTTGAAACATTTTTTTCTAACTCGCTTAACTTTGGAGTTAGATGGAGCCAAATTCCTATTTGGCTTGTAATTCCGTTAATATCGGAGATAGGGAAAAATGTTTCAAATAAAAGCTATACGCCATTAAGAATGGAATAACTCTTGTTTGAAACATTTTTTTCTAACTCGCTTAACTTTTGAGTTAGATGGATCTAAATAGAAATACTCTATTTCGTGTTAATCTAGTTTGTGAGTTTTAATTCCGTTAATATCGGAAATAGGGAAAAATGTTTCAAATAAAAGTTGTACGCCATTAAGAATGGAATAACACTTGTTTGAAACATTTTTTTCTAACTCGATTAACTTTGGAGTTAGATGAAGCCAAATTCCTATTTGGCTTATAATTCCGTTAATATCGGAAATAGGGTAAGATGTTTCAAACCAAAGCTGTTTGTCATTAAGAATGGAATAACTCTTATTTGAAACATTTTTTTCTAACTCGCTTAACTTGGGAGTTAGATGGAGCCAAATTCCTATTTGGCTTGTAATTCCGTTAATATCGGAAATAGGGAAAAATATTTCAAATAAAAGTTGTGCGCTATTAAGAATGGAATAACTCTTATTTGAAACATTTTTTTCTAACTCGCTTAACTTATGAGTTAGATGGAGCCAAATAGAAATACTCTATTTTGTGTTGATCAAGTGTGTGAGTTATAATTCCGTTAATATCGGAAATAGGGTAAGATGTTTCAAACCAAAGCTGTTTGTCATTAAGAGTGGAATAACTCTTATTTGAAACATTTTTTTCTAACTCGCTTAACTTGGGAGTTAGATGGAGCCAAATTCCTATTTGGCTTGTAATTCCGTTAATATCGGAAATAGGGAAAAATATTTCAAATAAAAGTTGTACGCCATTAAGATTGGAATAACTCTTGTTTGAAACATTTTTTTCTAACTCGCTTAACTTATGAGTTAGATGGAGCCAAATAGAAATACTCTATTTTGTGTTAATCCAGTGTGTGAGTTATAATTCCGTTAATATCGGAAATAGGGAAAAATGTTTCAAATAAAAGCTGTACGCCATTAAGAATGGAATAACTCTTGTTTGAAACATTTTTTTCTAACTCGCTTAACTTATGAGTTAGATGGTGCCAAATAGAAATACTCTATTTTGGGTTGATCAAGTGTGTGAGTTATAATTCCGTTAATATCGGAAATAGGGAAAAATGTTTCAAATAAAAGTTGTACGCCATTAAGAATGGAATAACTCTTGTTTGAAACATTTTTTTCTAACTCGCTTAACTTTGGAGTTAGATGAAGCCAAATTCCTATTTGGCTTATAATTCCGTTAATATCGGAAATAGGGTAAAATGTTTCAAACCAAAGCTGTTTGTCATTAAAAATGAAATAACTCTTGTTTGAAACATTTTTTTCTAACTCGCTTAACTTCGGAGTTAGATGGAGCCAAATAGAAATACTCCGCTTTGGGTTGTTCAAGTTTTTGGCTTATAATTCCGTTAATATCGGAAATAGGGCAAAATGTTTGAAATAAAAGTTGTTCGCCATTAAGAATGGAATAACACTTATTTGAAACATTTTTTTCTAACTCGCTTAACTTTGTAGTTAGATTTAGCCAAATTCCTATTTGGCTTATAATTCCGTTAATATCGCAAATAGGGTAAAATATTTCAAACCAAAGTTGTTTGCCATTAAGAATGGAATAAGACTTGTTTGAAACATATTTTTCTAACCCGCTTAACTTTGGAGTTAGATGGAGCCAAATAGAAATACTCTATTTTGTGTTAATCCAGTGTGTGAGTTATAATTCCGTTAATATCGGAAATAGGGAAAAATGTTTCAAATAAAAGTTGTTTGTCATTAAGAATAGAATAACTCTGGTTTGAAACATTTCTTTCTAACTCGCTTAACTATGGAGTTAGATGGAGCCAAATTCATATTTGGCTTATAATTCCGTTAATATCGGGAATAGTGTAAAATCTTTCAAACAAAAGTTGTTTGTCATTAAGAATGGAATAACTCTTGTTTGAAACATTTTTTTCTAACTGGCTTAACTTTGGAGTTAGATGGAGCCAAATAGAAATTCTCTATTTTGGGTTGATCCAGTGTGTGAGTTATAATTCCGTTAATATCGGAAATAGGGAAAACTGTTTCAAATAAAAGCTGTACGCCATTAAGAATGGAATAACTCTTATTTGAAACATTTTTTTCTAACTCGCTTAACTTTGTAGTTAGATGGATCCAAATTACTGTTTGGCTTATAATTCCGTTAATATTGGAAATAGTGTAAAATGTTTCAAACAAAAGTTGTTTGTCATTAAGAATGGAATATCTTTTATTTGATACATTTTTTTTCTAACTCGCTTAACTTTTGAGTTAGATGGATCCAAATTGAAATACTCCATTTTGGGTTGTTCCATTGTTTGGGTTATAACTCCGTTAATATCGGAAATAGGGCAAAATGTTTCAAATAAAAGTTGTTAGCCATTAAGAATGGAATAGCACTTATTTGAAACATTTTTTTCTAACTCTCTTAACTTTGTAGTTAGATTTAGCCAAATTCCTATTTGGCTTATAATTCCGTTAATACCGCAAATAGGGTAAAATATTTCAAGCCAAAGTTGTTTGCCATTAAGAATGGAATAAGACTTGTTTGAAACATATTTTTCTAACTGGCTTAACTTTGGAGTTAGATGGAGCCAAATAGAAATACTCTATTTTGGGTTGATCCAGTGTGTGAGTTATAACTCCGTTAATATCGGAAATAGGGAAAAATGTTTCAAATAAAAGCTGTACGCCATTAAGAATGGAATAACACTTATTTGAAACATTTTTTTCTAATTCGCTTAACATATGAGTTAGATGGAGCCAAATAGAAATACTCTATTTTGGGTTGATCCAGTGTGTGAGTTATAACTCCGTTAATATCGGAAATAGGGAAAAATGTTTCAAATAAAAGCTGTACGCCATTAAGAATGGAATAACTCTTATTTGAAACATTTTTCTCTAACTCGCTTAACTTTGTAGTTAGATGGATCCAAATTACTGTTTGGCTTATAATTCCGTTAATATCGGAAATATGGAAAAATGTTTCAAATAAAAGCTGTACGCCATTAAGAATGGACTAACTCTTATTTGAAACATTTTTTTCTAACTCGCTCAACTTTGGAGTTAGATGAAGCCAAATTCCTATTTGGCTTATAATTCCGTTAATATCGGAAATAGGGTAAAATGTTTCAAACCAAAGCTGTTTGTCATTAAAAATGAAATAACTCTTGTTTGAAACATTTTTTTCTAACTCGCTTAACTTCGGAGTTAGATGGAGCCAAATAGAAATACTCTATTTTGTGTTAATCCAGTGTGTGAGTTATAATTCCGTTAATATCGGAAATAGGGAAAAATGTTTCAAATAAAAGCTGTACGCCATTAAGAATGGAATAACTCTTGTTTGAAATATTTTTTTCTAACTCGCTTAACTTATGAGTTAGATGGAGCCAAATAGAAATACTCTATTTTGTGTTAATCCAGTGTGTGAGTTATAATTCCGTTAATATCGGAAATACGGGAAAATGTTTCAAATAAAAGCTGTACGCCATTAAGAATGGAATAACTCTTGTTTGAAACACTTTTTTCTAACTCGCTTAACTTATGAGTTAGATGGTGCCAAATAGAAATACTCTATTTTGGGTTGATCAAGTGTGTGAGTTATAATTCCGTTAATATCGGAAATAGGGAAAAATGTTTCAAATAAAAGCTGTACGCCATTAAGAATGGAATAACTCTTATTTGAAACATTTTTTTCTAACTCGCTTAACTTTGGAGTTAGATGGAGCCAAATTCCTATTTGGTTTATAATTCCGTTAATATCGGAAATAGGGTAAAATGTTTCAAACCAAAGCTGTTTGTCATTAAGAATGGAATAACTCTTGTTTGAAACATTTTTTTCTAACTCGCTTAACTTATGAGTTAGATGGAGCCAAATAGAAATACTCTATTTTGTGTTAATCCAGTGTGTGAGTTATAATTCCGTTAATATCGGAAATAGGGAAAAATGTTTCAAATAAAAGCTGTACGCCATTAAGAATGGAATAACTCTTGTTTGAAACATTTTTTTCTAACTCGCTTAACTTATGAGTTAGATGGTGCCAAATAGAAATACTCTATTTTGGGTTGATCAAGTGTGTGAGTTATAATTCCGTTAATATCGGAAATAGGGAAAGATGTTTGAAATAAAAGCTGTACGCCATTAAGAATGGAATAACTCTTATTTGAAACATTTTTTTCTAACTCGCTTAACTTTGGAGTTAGATGGAGCCAAATTCCTATTTGGTTTATAATTCCGTTAATATCGGAAATAGGCTAAAATGTTTCAAACCAAAGCTGTTTGTCATTAAGAATTGAATAACTCTTGTTTGACACAATTTTTTCCAACTCGCTTAACTTATGAGTTAGATGGGGCCAAATAGAAATACTCTATTTTGTGTTAATCCAGTTTGTGAGTTTTAATTCCGTTAATATCGGAAATAGGGAAAAATATTTCAAATAAAAGTTGTACGCCATTAAGAATGGAATAACTCTTATTTGAAACATTTTTTCCTAACTCGCTTAACTTTGGAGTTAGATGGAGCCAAATTACTATTTGGCTTAAAATTCCGTTAATATCGCAAATAGGGTAAAATGTTTCAAACCAAAGTTGTTTGTTATTAAGAGTGGAATAACTCTGGTTTGAAACATTTTTTTCTAACTGGCTTAACTTTGGAGTTAGATGGTTTCAAATAGAAATACTCTATTTTGTGTTAATCCAGTTTGTGAGTTATAATTCCGTTAATATCGGAAATAGGGAAAAATGTTTCAAATAAAAGCTGTAGGCCATTAAGAATGGAATAACTCTTGTTTGAAACATTTTTTTCTAACTCGCTTAACTTATGAGTTAGATGGGGCCAAATGGAAATACTCTATTTTGGGTTGATCAAGTGTGTGTTATAATTCCGTTAATATCGGAAATAGATAAAAATGTTTCAAATAAAAGCTGTACGCCATTAAGAATGGAATAACTCTTGTTTGAAACATTTTTTTCTAACTCGCTTAACTTATGAGTTAGATGGAGCCAAATAGAAATACTCTATTTTGGGTTAATCCAGTGTGTGAGTTATAATTCCGTTAATATCGGAAATAGGGAAAAATGTTTCAAATAAAAGCTGTGCGCCATTAAGAATGGAATAACTCTTGTTTGAAACATTTTTTTCTAACACGCTTAACTTATGAGTTAGATGGGGCCAAATAGAAATACTCTATTCTGGGTTGATCAAGTGTGTGAGTTATAATTCCGTTAATATCGGAAATAGGGAAAAATGTTTCAAATGAAAGTTGTACGCCATTAAGAATGGAATAACTCTTGTTTGAAACATTTTTTTCTAACTCGCTTAACTTTGGAGTTAGATGGAGCCAAATAGAAATTCTCTATTTTGTGTTGATCCAGTGTGTGAGTTATAATTCCGTTAATATCGGAAATAGGGAAAAATGTTTCAAATAAAAGCTGTGGGCCATTAAGAATGGAATAACTCTTGTTTGAAACATTTTTTTCTAACTCGCTTAACTTATGAGTTAGATGGGGCCAAATAGAAATACTCTATTTTGGGTTGATAAAGTGTGTGTTATAATTCCGTTAATATCGGAAATAGATAAAAATGTTTCAAATAAAAGTTGTACGCAATTAAGAATGGAATAACTCTTATTTGAAACATTTTTTTCTAACTCGCTTAGCTTTGGAGTTAGATGGAGCCAAATCTCTATTTGGCTTATAATTCCGTTAATATCGGAAATAGGGCAAAATGTTTCAAACCAAAGCTGTTTGCCATTAAGAATGGAATAACTCTTGTTTGACACAATTTTTTCTAACTCGCTTAACTTATGAGTTAGATGGAGCCAAATAGAAATACTCTATTTTGTGTTAATCCAGTTTGTGAGTTATAATTCCGTTAATATCGGAAATAGGGAAAAATATTTCAAATAAAAGTTGTGCGCCATTAAGAATGGAATAACTCTTCTTTGAAACATTTTTTTCTAACTCGCTTAACTTATGAGTTAGATGGGGCCAAATAGAAATACTCTATTTTGGGTTGATCAAGTGTGTGTTATAATTCCGTTAATATCGGAAATAGATAAATATGTTTCAAATAAAAGTTGTACGCAATTAGGAATGGAATAACTCTTATTTGAAACATTTTTTTCTAACTCGCTTAACTTTGGAGTTAGATGGAGCCAAATTCCTATTTGGCTTATAATTCCGTTAATATCGGAAATAGGGTAAAATGTTTCAAACCAAAGCTGTTTGCCATTAAGAATGGAGTAACTCTTGTTTGACACAATTTTTTCTAACTCGCTTAACTTATGAGTTAGATGAAGCCAAATAGAAATACTCTATTTTGTGTTAATCCAGTTTGTGAGTTATAATTCCGTTAATATCGGAAATAGGGAAAAATATTTCAAATAAAAGCTATACGCCATTAAGAATGGAATAACTCTTGTTTGAAACATTTTTTTCTAACTCGCTTAACTTATGAGTTAGATGGGGCCAAATAGAAATACTCTATTTTGAGTTGATCAAGTGTGTGAGTTATAATTCCGTTAATATCGGAAATAGGGAAAAATGTTTCAAATAAAAGTTGTACGCCATTAAGAATGGACTAACTCTTATTTGAAACATTTTTTTCTAACTCGCTCAACTTTGGAGTTAGATGAAGCCAAATTCCTGTTTGGCTTATAATTCCGTTAACATCGGAAATAGGGTAAAATGTTTCAAACCAAAGCTGTTTGTCATTAAAAACGAAATAACTCTTGTTTGAAACATTTTTTTCTAACTCGCTTAACTTCGGAGTTAGATGGAGCCAAATAGAAATACTCTATTTTGTGTTAATCCAGTGTGTGAGTTATAATTCCGTTAATATCGGAAATAGGGAAAAATGTTTCAAATAAAAGCTGTACGCCATTAAGAGTGGAATAACTCTTGTTTGAAACATTTTTTTCTAACTCGCTTAACTTTGGAGTTAGATGAAGCCAAATTCCTATTTGGCTTATAATTCCGTTAATATCGGAAATAGGGTAAAATCTTTCAAACCAAAGCTGTTTGTCATTAAAAATGAAATAACTCTTGTTTGAAACATTTTTTTCTAACTCGCTTAACTTCGGAGTTAGATGGAGCCAAATAGAAATACTCCGCTTTGGGTTGTTCAAGTTTTTGGCTCATAATTCCGTTAATATCGGAAATATGGAAAAATGTTTCAAATAAAAGCTGTACGCCACTAAGAATGGAATAACTCTTATTTGAAACATTTTTTTCTCACTCGCTTAACTTTGTAATTAGATTTAGCCAAATTCCTATTTGGCTTATAATTCCCTTAATATTGGGAATAGTGTAAAATGTTTCAAACAAAAGTTGTTTGTCATTAAGAATGGAATAACTCTTATTTGAAACATTTTTTTCTAACTGGGTTAACTTTGGAGTTAGATGGAGCCAAATTACCATTTGGCTTATAATTCCGTTAAAATCGGAAATAGTGTAAAATCTTTCAAGCAAAAGTTGTTTGTCATTAAGAATGGAATAGCTCCTGTTTGAAACAATTTTTTCTAACTCGCTTAACTTATGAGTTAGGTGGAGCCAAATAGAAATACTCTATTTTGTGTTAATCCAGTGTGTGAGTTATAATTCCGTTAATATCGGAAATATGGAAAAATGTTTCAAATAAAAGCTGTACGCCATTAAGAATGGAATAACTCTTATTTGAAACATTTTTTTTCTAACTCGCTTTACTTTGGAGTTAGATGAAGCCAAATTCCTATTTGGCTTATAATTCCGTTAATATCGGAAATACGGTAAAATGTTTCAAACCAAAGCTGTTTGCCATTAAGAATGGAATAACTCTTGTTTGAAACATTTTTTTCTAACTCGCTTAACTTATGAGTTAGATGGAGCCAAATAGAAATACTCTATGTTGGGTTGATCCAGTGTGTTTGTTAAAATTCCGTTAATATTGGAAATAGGTAAAAATGTTTCAAATAAGTTGTACGCCATTAAGAATGGAATAACTCTTGTTTGAAACATTTTTTTCTAACTGGGTTAACTTTGCAGTTAGATGGAGCCAAATTACTATTTGGCTTATAATTCCGTTAAAATCGGAAATAGTGTAAAATCTTTCAAGCAAAAGTTGTTTGTCATTAAGAATGGAATAACTCTTGTTTGAAACAATTTTTTCTAACTCGCTTAACATAAGTTATGAGTTAGATGGAGCCAAATAGAAATACTCTATTTTGTGTTAATCCAGTTTGTGAGTTTTAATTCCGTTAATATCGGAAATAGGGAAAAATATTTCAAATAAAAGTTGTACGCCATTAAGAATGGAATAACTCTTATTTGAAACATTTTTTCCTAACTCGCTTAACTTTGGAGATAGATGGAGCCAAATTACTATTTGGCTTACAATTCCGTTAATATCGCAAATAGGGTAAAATGTTTCAAACCAAAGTTGTTTGTTATTAAGAGTGGAATAGCTCTGGTTTGAAACATTTTTTCTAACTGGCTTAACTTTGGAGTTAGATGGTTTCAAATAGAAATACTCTATTTTGTGTTAATCCAGTGTGTGAGTTATAATTCCGTTAATATCGGAAATAGGGAAAAATGTTTCAAATAAAAGCTATACGCCATTAAGAATGGAATAACTCTTGTTTGAAACATTTTTTTCTAACTCGCTTAACTTTTGAGTTAGATGGATCTAAATAGAAATACTCTATTTTGTGTTAATCTAGTTTGTGAGTTTTAATTCCGTTAATATCGGAAATAGGGAAAAATGTTTCAAATAAAAGTTGTACGCCATTAAGAATGGAATAACACTTGTTTGAAACATTTTTTTCTAACTCGCTTAACTTTGGAGTTAGATGGAGCCAAATTCCTATTTGGCTTGTAATTCCGTTAATATCGGAGATAGGGAAAAATGTTTCAAATAAAAGCTATACGCCATTAAGAATGGAATAACTCTTGTTTGAAACATTTTTTTCTAACTCGCTTAACTTTTGAGTTAGATGGATCTAAATAGAAATACTCTATTTCGTGTTAATCTAGTTTGTGAGTTTTAATTCCGTTAATATCGGAAATAGGGAAAAATGTTTCAAATAAAAGTTGTACGCCATTAAGAATGGAATAACACTTGTTTGAAACATTTTTTTCTAACTCGATTAACTTTGGAGTTAGATGAAGCCAAATTCCTATTTGGCTTATAATTCCGTTAATATCGGAAATAGGGTAAGATGTTTCAAACCAAAGCTGTTTGTCATTAAGAATGGAATAACTCTTATTTGAAACATTTTTTTCTAACTCGCTTAACTTGGGAGTTAGATGGAGCCAAATTCCTATTTGGCTTGTAATTCCGTTAATATCGGAAATAGGGAAAAATATTTCAAATAAAAGTTGTGCGCTATTAAGAATGGAATAACTCTTATTTGAAACATTTTTTTCTAACTCGCTTAACTTATGAGTTAGATGGAGCCAAATAGAAATACTCTATTTTGTGTTGATCAAGTGTGTGAGTTATAATTCCGTTAATATCGGAAATAGGGTAAGATGTTTCAAACCAAAGCTGTTTGTCATTAAGAGTGGAATAACTCTTATTTGAAACATTTTTTTCTAACTCGCTTAACTTGGGAGTTAGATGGAGCCAAATTCCTATTTGGCTTGTAATTCCGTTAATATCGGAAATAGGGAAAAATATTTCAAATAAAAGTTGTACGCCATTAAGATTGGAATAACTCTTGTTTGAAACATTTTTTTCTAACTCGCTTAACTTATGAGTTAGATGGAGCCAAATAGAAATACTCTATTTTGTGTTAATCCAGTGTGTGAGTTATAATTCCGTTAATATCGGAAATAGGGAAAAATGTTTCAAATAAAAGCTGTACGCCATTAAGAATGGAATAACTCTTGTTTGAAACATTTTTTTCTAACTCGCTTAACTTATGAGTTAGATGGTGCCAAATAGAAATACTCTATTTTGGGTTGATCAAGTGTGTGAGTTATAATTCCGTTAATATCGGAAATAGGGAAAAATGTTTCAAATAAAAGTTGTACGCCATTAAGAATGGAATAACTCTTGTTTGAAACATTTTTTTCTAACTCGCTTAACTTTGGAGTTAGATGAAGCCAAATTCCTATTTGGCTTATAATTCCGTTAATATCGGAAATAGGGTAAAATGTTTCAAACCAAAGCTGTTTGTCATTAAAAATGAAATAACTCTTGTTTGAAACATTTTTTTCTAACTCGCTTAACTTCGGAGTTAGATGGAGCCAAATAGAAATACTCCGCTTTGGGTTGTTCAAGTTTTTGGCTTATAATTCCGTTAATATCGGAAATAGGGCAAAATGTTTGAAATAAAAGTTGTTCGCCATTAAGAGTGGAATAACACTTATTTGAAACATTTTTTTCTAACTCGCTTAACTTTGTAGTTAGATTTAGCCAAATTCCTATTTGGCTTATAATTCCGTTAATATCGCAAATAGGGTAAAATATTTCAAACCAAAGTTGTTTGCCATTAAGAATGGAATAAGACTTGTTTGAAACATATTTTTCTAACCCGCTTAACTTTGGAGTTAGATGGAGCCAAATAGAAATACTCTATTTTGTGTTAATCCAGTGTGTGAGTTATAATTCCGTTAATATCGGAAATAGGGAAAAATGTTTCAAATAAAAGTTGTTTGTCATTAAGAATAGAATAACTCTGGTTTGAAACATTTCTTTCTAACTCGCTTAACTATGGAGTTAGATGGAGCCAAATTCATATTTGGCTTATAATTCCGTTAATATCGGGAATAGTGTAAAATCTTTCAAACAAAAGTTGTTTGTCATTAAGAATGGAATAACTCTTGTTTGAAACATTTTTTTCTAACTGGCTTAACTTTGGAGTTAGATGGAGCCAAATAGAAATTCTCTATTTTGGGTTGATCCAGTGTGTGAGTTATAATTCCGTTAATATCGGAAATAGGGAAAACTGTTTCAAATAAAAGCTGTACGCCATTAAGAATGGAATAACTCTTATTTGAAACATTTTTTTCTAACTCGCTTAACTTTGTAGTTAGATGGATCCAAATTACTGTTTGGCTTATAATTCCGTTAATATTGGAAATAGTGTAAAATGTTTCAAACAAAAGTTGTTTGTCATTAAGAATGGAATATCTTTTATTTGATACATTTTTTTTCTAACTCGCTTAACTTTTGAGTTAGATGGATCCAAATTGAAATACTCCATTTTGGGTTGTTCCATTGTTTGGGTTATAACTCCGTTAATATCGGAAATAGGGCAAAATGTTTCAAATAAAAGTTGTTAGCCATTAAGAATGGAATAGCACTTATTTGAAACATTTTTTTCTAACTCTCTTAACTTTGTAGTTAGATTTAGCCAAATTCCTATTTGGCTTATAATTCCGTTAATACCGCAAATAGGGTAAAATATTTCAAGCCAAAGTTGTTTGCCATTAAGAATGGAATAAGACTTGTTTGAAACATATTTTTCTAACTGGCTTAACTTTGGAGTTAGATGGAGCCAAATAGAAATACTCTATTTTGGGTTGATCCAGTGTGTGAGTTATAACTCCGTTAATATCGGAAATAGGGAAAAATGTTTCAAATAAAAGCTGTACGCCATTAAGAATGGAATAACACTTATTTGAAACATTTTTTTCTAATTCGCTTAACATATGAGTTAGATGGAGCCAAATAGAAATACTCTATTTTGGGTTGATCCAGTGTGTGAGTTATAACTCCGTTAATATCGGAAATAGGGAAAAATGTTTCAAATAAAAGCTGTACGCCATTAAGAATGGAATAACTCTTATTTGAAACATTTTTCTCTAACTCGCTTAACTTTGTAGTTAGATGGATCCAAATTACTGTTTGGCTTATAATTCCGTTAATATCGGAAATATGGAAAAATGTTTCAAATAAAAGCTGTACGCCATTAAGAATGGACTAACTCTTATTTGAAACATTTTTTTCTAACTCGCTCAACTTTGGAGTTAGATGAAGCCAAATTCCTATTTGGCTTATAATTCCGTTAATATCGGAAATAGGGTAAAATGTTTCAAACCAAAGCTGTTTGTCATTAAAAATGAAATAACTCTTGTTTGAAACATTTTTTTCTAACTCGCTTAACTTCGGAGTTAGATGGAGCCAAATAGAAATACTCTATTTTGTGTTAATCCAGTGTGTGAGTTATAATTCCGTTAATATCGGAAATAGGGAAAAATGTTTCAAATAAAAGCTGTACGCCATTAAGAATGGAATAACTCTTGTTTGAAATATTTTTTTCTAACTCGCTTAACTTATGAGTTAGATGGAGCCAAATAGAAATACTCTATTTTGTGTTAATCCAGTGTGTGAGTTATAATTCCGTTAATATCGGAAATACGGGAAAATGTTTCAAATAAAAGCTGTACGCCATTAAGAATGGAATAACTCTTGTTTGAAACACTTTTTTCTAACTCGCTTAACTTATGAGTTAGATGGTGCCAAATAGAAATACTCTATTTTGGGTTGATCAAGTGTGTGAGTTATAATTCCGTTAATATCGGAAATAGGGAAAAATGTTTCAAATAAAAGCTGTACGCCATTAAGAATGGAATAACTCTTATTTGAAACATTTTTTTCTAACTCGCTTAACTTTGGAGTTAGATGGAGCCAAATTCCTATTTGGTTTATAATTCCGTTAATATCGGAAATAGGGTAAAATGTTTCAAACCAAAGCTGTTTGTCATTAAGAATGGAATAACTCTTGTTTGAAACATTTTTTTCTAACTCGCTTAACTTATGAGTTAGATGGAGCCAAATAGAAATACTCTATTTTGTGTTAATCCAGTGTGTGAGTTATAATTCCGTTAATATCGGAAATAGGGAAAAATGTTTCAAATAAAAGCTGTACGCCATTAAGAATGGAATAACTCTTGTTTGAAACATTTTTTTCTAACTCGCTTAACTTATGAGTTAGATGGTGCCAAATAGAAATACTCTATTTTGGGTTGATCAAGTGTGTGAGTTATAATTCCGTTAATATCGGAAATAGGGAAAGATGTTTGAAATAAAAGCTGTACGCCATTAAGAATGGAATAACTCTTATTTGAAACATTTTTTTCTAACTCGCTTAACTTTGGAGTTAGATGGAGCCAAATTCCTATTTGGTTTATAATTCCGTTAATATCGGAAATAGGCTAAAATGTTTCAAACCAAAGCTGTTTGTCATTAAGAATTGAATAACTCTTGTTTGACACAATTTTTTCCAACTCGCTTAACTTATGAGTTAGATGGGGCCAAATAGAAATACTCTATTTTGTGTTAATCCAGTTTGTGAGTTTTAATTCCGTTAATATCGGAAATAGGGAAAAATATTTCAAATAAAAGTTGTACGCCATTAAGAATGGAATAACTCTTATTTGAAACATTTTTTCCTAACTCGCTTAACTTTGGAGTTAGATGGAGCCAAATTACTATTTGGCTTAAAATTCCGTTAATATCGCAAATAGGGTAAAATGTTTCAAACCAAAGTTGTTTGTTATTAAGAGTGGAATAACTCTGGTTTGAAACATTTTTTTCTAACTGGCTTAACTTTGGAGTTAGATGGTTTCAAATAGAAATACTCTATTTTGTGTTAATCCAGTTTGTGAGTTATAATTCCGTTAATATCGGAAATAGGGAAAAATGTTTCAAATAAAAGCTGTAGGCCATTAAGAATGGAATAACTCTTGTTTGAAACATTTTTTTCTAACTCGCTTAACTTATGAGTTAGATGGGGCCAAATGGAAATACTCTATTTTGGGTTGATCAAGTGTGTGTTATAATTCCGTTAATATCGGAAATAGATAAAAATGTTTCAAATAAAAGCTGTACGCCATTAAGAATGGAATAACTCTTGTTTGAAACATTTTTTTCTAACTCGCTTAACTTATGAGTTAGATGGAGCCAAATAGAAATACTCTATTTTGGGTTAATCCAGTGTGTGAGTTATAATTCCGTTAATATCGGAAATAGGGAAAAATGTTTCAAATAAAAGCTGTGCGCCATTAAGAATGGAATAACTCTTGTTTGAAACATTTTTTTCTAACACGCTTAACTTATGAGTTAGATGGGGCCAAATAGAAATACTCTATTCTGGGTTGATCAAGTGTGTGAGTTATAATTCCGTTAATATCGGAAATAGGGAAAAATGTTTCAAATGAAAGTTGTACGCCATTAAGAATGGAATAACTCTTGTTTGAAACATTTTTTTCTAACTCGCTTAACTTTGGAGTTAGATGGAGCCAAATAGAAATTCTCTATTTTGTGTTGATCCAGTGTGTGAGTTATAATTCCGTTAATATCGGAAATAGGGAAAAATGTTTCAAATAAAAGCTGTGGGCCATTAAGAATGGAATAACTCTTGTTTGAAACATTTTTTTCTAACTCGCTTAACTTATGAGTTAGATGGGGCCAAATAGAAATACTCTATTTTGGGTTGATAAAGTGTGTGTTATAATTCCGTTAATATCGGAAATAGATAAAAATGTTTCAAATAAAAGTTGTACGCAATTAAGAATGGAATAACTCTTATTTGAAACATTTTTTTCTAACTCGCTTAGCTTTGGAGTTAGATGGAGCCAAATCTCTATTTGGCTTATAATTCCGTTAATATCGGAAATAGGGCAAAATGTTTCAAACCAAAGCTGTTTGCCATTAAGAATGGAATAACTCTTGTTTGACACAATTTTTTCTAACTCGCTTAACTTATGAGTTAGATGGAGCCAAATAGAAATACTCTATTTTGTGTTAATCCAGTTTGTGAGTTATAATTCCGTTAATATCGGAAATAGGGAAAAATATTTCAAATAAAAGTTGTGCGCCATTAAGAATGGAATAACTCTTCTTTGAAACATTTTTTTCTAACTCGCTTAACTTATGAGTTAGATGGGGCCAAATAGAAATACTCTATTTTGGGTTGATCAAGTGTGTGTTATAATTCCGTTAATATCGGAAATAGATAAATATGTTTCAAATAAAAGTTGTACGCAATTAGGAATGGAATAACTCTTATTTGAAACATTTTTTTCTAACTCGCTTAACTTTGGAGTTAGATGGAGCCAAATTCCTATTTGGCTTATAATTCCGTTAATATCGGAAATAGGGTAAAATGTTTCAAACCAAAGCTGTTTGCCATTAAGAATGGAGTAACTCTTGTTTGACACAATTTTTTCTAACTCGCTTAACTTATGAGTTAGATGAAGCCAAATAGAAATACTCTATTTTGTGTTAATCCAGTTTGTGAGTTATAATTCCGTTAATATCGGAAATAGGGAAAAATATTTCAAATAAAAGCTATACGCCATTAAGAATGGAATAACTCTTGTTTGAAACATTTTTTTCTAACTCGCTTAACTTATGAGTTAGATGGGGCCAAATAGAAATACTCTATTTTGAGTTGATCAAGTGTGTGAGTTATAATTCCGTTAATATCGGAAATAGGGAAAAATGTTTCAAATAAAAGTTGTACGCCATTAAGAATGGAATAACTCTTGTTTGAAACATTTTTTTCTAACTCGCTTAACTTATGAGTTAGATGGTGCCAAATAGAAATACTCTATTTTGGGTTGATCAAGTGTGTGAGTTATAATTCCGTTAATACCGGAAATAGGGAAAAATGTTTCAAATAAAAGTTGTTTGCCATTAAGAATGGAATAACTCTTGTTTGAAACATTTTTTTCTTACTGGGTTAACTTTGGAGTTAGATGGAGCCAAATTACTATTTGGCTTATAATTCCGTTAAAATCGGAAATAGTGTAAAATCTTTCAAGCAAAAGTTGTTTGTCATTAAGAATGGAATAACTCCTGTTTGAAACAATTTTTTCTAACTCGCTTAACTTATGAGTTAGATGGAGCCAAATAGAAATACTCTATTTTGTGTTAATCCAGTGTGTGAGTTATAATTCCGTTAATATCGGAAATATGGAAAAATGTTTCAAATAAAAGCTGTACGCCATTAAGAATGGACTAACTCTTATTTGAAACATTTTTTTCTAACTCGCTCAACTTTGGAGTTAGATGAAGCCAAATTCCTATTTGGCTTATAATTCCGTTAATATCGGAAATAGGGTAAAATGTTTCAAACCAAAGCTGTTTGTCATTAAAAATGAAATAACTCTTGTTTGAAACATTTCTTTCTAACTCGCTTAACTTCGGAGTTAGATGGAGCCAAATAGAAATACTCCGCTTTGGGTTGTTCAAGTTTTTGGCTTATAATTCCGTTAATATCGGAAATATGGAAGAATGTTTCAAATAAAAGCTGTACGCCATTAAGAATGGAATAACTCTTGTTTGAAACATTTTTTTCTAACTCGCTTAACTTATGAGTTAGATGGAGCCAAATAGAAATACTCTATTTTGTGTTAATCCAGTGTGTGAGTTATAATTCCGTTAATATCGGAAATAGGGAAAAATGTTTCAAATAAAAGCTGTTCGCCATTAAGAATGGAATAACTCTTATTTGAAACATTTTTTCCTAACTCGCTTAACTTTGGAGTTAGATGGAGCCAAATTACTATTTGGCTTACAATTCCGTTAATATCGAAAATAGGGTAAAATGTTTCAAACCAAAGTTGTTTGTTATTAAGAGTGGAATAACTCTGGTTTGAAACATTTTTTTCTAACTGGCTTAACTTTGGAGTTAGATGGTTTCAAATAGAAATACTCTATTTTGTGTTAATCCAGTTTGTGAGTTATAATTCCGTTAATATCGGAAATAGGGAAAAATGTTTCAAATAAAAGCTGTAGGCCATTAAGAATGGAATAACTCTTGTTTGAAACATTTTTTTCTAACTAGCTTAACTTATGAGTTAGATGGGGCCATATGGAAATACTCTATTTTGGGTTGATCAAGTGTGTGTTATAATTCCGTTAATATCGGAAATAGATAAAAATGTTTCAAATAAAAGCTGTACGCCATTAAGAATGGAATAACTCTTGTTTGAAACATTTTTTTCTAACTCGCTTAACTTATGAGTTAGATGGAGCCAAATAGAAATACTCTATTTTGGGTTAATCCAGTGTGTGAGTTATAATTCCGTTAATATCGGAAATAGGGAAAAATGTTTCAAATAAAAGCTGTGCGCCATTAAGAATGGAATAACTCTTGTTTGAAACATTTTTTTCTAACACGCTTAACTTATGAGTTAGATGGGGCCAAATAGAAATACTCTATTCTGGGTTGATCAAGTGTGTGAGTTATAATTCCGTTAATATCGGAAATAGGGAAAAATGTTTCAAATGAAAGTTGTACGCCATTAAGAATGGAATAACTCTTGTTTGAAACATTTTTTTCTAACTCGCTTAACTTTGGAGTTAGATGGAGCCAAATAGAAATTCTCTATTTTGGGTTGATCCAGTGTGTGAGTTATAATTCCGTTAATATCGGAAATAGGGAAAAATGTTTCAAATAAAAGCTGTAGGCCATTAAGAATGGAATAACTCTTGTTTGAAACATTTTTTTCTAACTCGCTTAACTTATGAGTTAGATGGGGCCAAATAGAAATACTCTATTTTGGGTTGATAAAGTGTGTGTTATAATTCCGTTAATATCGGAAATAGATAAAAATGTTTCAAATAAAAGTTGTACGCAATTAAAAATGGAATAACTCTTATTTGAAACATTTTTTTCTAACTCGCTTAGCTTTGGAGTTAGATGGAGCCAAATTTCTATTTGGCTTATAATTCCGTTAATATCGGAAATAGGGCAAAATGTTTCACACCAAAGCTGTTTGCCATTAAGAATGGAATAACTCTTGTTTGACACAATTTTTTCTAACTCGCTTAACTTATGAGTTAGATGGAGCCAAATAGAAATACTCTATTTTGTGTTAATCCAGTTTGTGAGTTATAATTCCGTTAATATCGGAAATAGGGAAAAATATTTCAAATAAAAGTTGTGCGCCATTAAGAATGGAATAACTCTTCTTTGAAACATTTTTTTCTAACTCGCTTAACTTATGAGTTAGATGGGGCCAAATAGAAATACTCTATTTTGGGTTGATCAAGTGTGTGTTATAATTCCGTTAATATCGGAAATAGATAAATATGTTTCAAATAAAAGTTGTACGCAATTAGGAATGGAATAACTCTTATTTGAAACATTTTTTTCTAACTCGCTTAACTTTGGAGTTAGATGGAGCCAAATTCCTATTTGGCTTATAATTCCGTTAATATCGGAAATAGGGTAAAATGTTTCAAACCAAAGCTGTTTGCCATTAAGAATGGAGTAACTCTTGTTTGACACAATTTTTTCTAACTCGCTTAACTTATGAGTTAGATGAAGCCAAATAGAAATACTCTATTTTGTGTTAATCCAGTTTGTGAGTTATAATTCCGTTAATATCGGAAATAGGGAAAAATATTTCAAATAAAAGCTATACGCCATTAAGAATGGAATAACTCTTGTTTGAAACATTTTTTTCTAACTCGCTTAACTTATGAGTTAGATAGGGCCAAATAGAAATACTCTATTTTGAGTTGATCAAGTGTGTGAGTTATAATTCCGTTAATATCGGAAATAGGGAAAAATGTTTCAAATAAAAGTTGTACGCCATTAAGAATGGAATAACTCTTGTTTGAAACATTTTTTTCTAACTCGCTTAACTTATGAGTTAGATGGTGCCAAATAGAAATACTCTATTTTGGGTTGATCAAGTGTGTGAGTTATAATTCCGTTAATACCGGAAATAGGGAAAAATGTTTCAAATAAAAGTTGTTTGCCATTAAGAATGGAATAACTCTTGTTTGAAACATTTTTTTCTTACTGGGTTAACTTTGGAGTTAGATGGAGCCAAATTACTATTTGGCTTATAATTCCGTTAAAATCGGAAATAGTGTAAAATCTTTCAAGCAAAAGTTGTTTGTCATTAAGAATGGAATAACTCCTGTTTGAAACAATTTTTTCTAACTCGCTTAACTTATGAGTTAGATGGAGCCAAATAGAAATACTCTATTTTGTGTTAATCCAGTGTGTGAGTTATAATTCCGTTAATATCGGAAATATGGAAAAATGTTTCAAATAAAAGCTGTACGCCATTAAGAATGGACTAACTCTTATTTGAAACATTTTTTTCTAACTCGCTCAACTTTGGAGTTAGATGAAGCCAAATTCCTATTTGGCTTATAATTCCGTTAATATCGGAAATAGGGTAAAATGTTTCAAACCAAAGCTGTTTGTCATTAAAAATGAAATAACTCTTGTTTGAAACATTTTTTTCTAACTCGCTTAACTTCGGAGTTAGATGGAGCCAAATAGAAATACTCTATTTTGTGTTAATCCAGTGTGTGAGTTATAATTCCGTTAATATCGGAAATAGGGAAAAATGTTTCAAATAAAAGCTGTACGCCATTAAGAATGGAATAACTCTTATTTGAAACATTTTTTTCTAACTCGCTTAACTTTGGAGTTAGATGGAGCCAAATTCCTATTTGGTTTATAATTCCGTTAATATCAGAAATAGGGTAAAATGTTTCAAACCAAAGCTGTTTGTCATTAAAAATGAAATAACTCTTGTTTGAAACATTTTTTTCTAACTCGCTTAACTTCGGAGTTAGATGGAGCCAAATAGAAATACTCCGCTTTGGGTTGTTCAAGTTTTTGGCTTATAATTCCGTTAATATCGGAAATATGGAAGAATGTTCCAAATAAAAGCTGTACGCCATTAAGAATGGAATAACTCTTGTTTGAAACATTTTTTTCTAACTCGCTTAACTTATGAGTTAGATGGAGCCAAATAGAAATACTCTATTTTGTGTTAATCCAGTGTGTGAGTTATAATTCCGTTAATATCGGAAATAGGGAAAAATGTTTCAAATAAAAGCTGTTCGCCATTAAGAATGGAATAACTCTTATTTGAAACATTTTTTCCTAACTCGCTTAACTTTGGAGTTAGATGGAGCCAAATTACTATTTGGCTTACAATTCCGTTAATATCGCAAATAGGGTAAAATGTTTCAAACCAAAGTTGTTTGTTATTAAGAGTGGAATAACTCTGGTTTGAAACATTTTTTTCTAACTCGCTTAACTTATGAGTTAGATGGGGCCAAATGGAAATACTCTATTTTGGGTTGATCAAGTGTGTGTTATAATTCCGTTAATATCGGAAATAGATAAAATTGTTTCAAATAAAAGCTGTACGCCATTAAGAATGGAATAACTCTTGTTTGAAACATTTTTTTCTAACTCGCTTAACTTATGAGTTAGATGGAGCCAAATAGAAATACTCTATTTTGGGTTAATCCAGTGTGTGAGTTATAATTCCGTTAATATCGGAAATAGGGAAAGATGTTTCAAATAAAAGCTGTGCGCCATTAAGAATGGAATAACTCTTGTTTGAAACATTTTTTTCTAACACGCTTAACTTATGAGTTAGATGGGGCCAAATAGAAATACTCTATTCTGGGTTGATCAAGTGTGTGAGTTATAATTCCGTTAATATCGGAAATAGGGAAAAATGTTTCAAATGAAAGTTGTACGCCATTAAGAATGGAATAACTCTTGTTTGAAACATTTTTTTCCAACTCGCTTAACTTATGAGTTAGATGGTGCCAAATAGAAATACTCTATTTTGGGTTGATCAAGTGTGTGAGTTATAATTCCGTTAATACCGGAAATAGGGAAAAATGTTTCAAATAAAAGTTGTTTGCCATTAAGAATGGAATAACTCTTGTTTGAAACATTTTTTTCTAACTGGGTTAACTTTGGAGTTAGATGGAGCCAAATTACTATTTGGCTTATAATTCCGTTAAAATCGGAAATAGTGTAAAATCTTTCAAGCAAAAGTTGTTTGTCATTAAGAATGGAATAACTCCTGTTTGAAACAATTTTTTCTAACTCGCTTAACTTATGAGTTAGATGGAGCCAAATAGAAATACTCTATTTTGTGTTAATCCAGTGTGTGAGTTATAATTCCGTTAATATCGGAAATATGGAAAAATGTTTCAAATAAAAGCTGTACGCCATTAAGAATGGACTAACTCTTATTTGAAACATTTTTTTCTAACTCGCTCAACTTTGGAGTTAGATGAAGCCAAATTCCTATTTGGCTTATAATTCCGTTAATATCGGAAATAGGGTAAAATGTTTCAAACCAAAGCTGTTTGTCATTAAAAATGAAATAACTCTTGTTTGAAACATTTTTTTCTAACTCGCTTAACTTCGGAGTTAGATGGAGCCAAATAGAAATACTCTATTTTGTGTTAATCCAGTGTGTGAGTTATAATTCCGTTAATATCGGAAATAGGGAAAAATGTTTCAAATAAAAGCTGTACGCCATTAAGAATGGAATAACTCTTATTTGAAACATTTTTTTCTAACTCGCTTAACTTTGGAGTTAGATGGAGCCAAATTCCTATTTGGTTTATAATTCCGTTAATATCGGAAATAGGGTAAAATGTTTCAAACCAAAGCTGTTTGTCATTAAACATGAAATAACTCTTGTTTGAAACATTTTTTTCTAACTCGCTTAACTTCGGAGTTAGATGGAGCCAAATAGAAATACTCCGCTTTGGGTTGTTCAAGTTTTTGGCTTATAATTCCGTTAATATCGGAAATATGGAAGAATGTTTCAAATAAAAGCTGTACGCCATTAAGAATGGAATAACTCTTGTTTGAAACATTTTTTTCTAACTCGCTTAACTTATGAGTTAGATGGAGCCAAATAGAAATACTCTATTTTGTGTTAATCCAGTGTGTGAGTTATAATTCCGTTAATATCGGAAATAGGGAAAAATGTTTCAAATAAAAGCTGTTCGCCATTAAGAATGGAATAACTCTCATTTGAAACATTTTTTTCTAACTCGCTTAACTTTGGAGTTAGATGGAGCCAAATTTCTATTTGGCTTATAATTCCGTTAATATCGGAAATAGGGCAAAATGCTTCAAACCAAAGCTGTTTGCCATTAAGAATGGAGTAACTCTTGTTTGACACAATTTTTTCTAACTCGCTTAACTTATGAGTTAGATGAAGCCAAATAGAAATACTCTATTTTGTGTTAATCCAGTTTGTGAGTTATAATTCCGTTAATATCGGAAATAGGGAAAAATATTTCAAATAAAAGTTGTGCGCTATTAAGAATGGAATAACTCTTATTTGAAACATTCTTTTCTAACTCGCTTAACTTATGAGTTAGATGGGGCCAAATAGAAATACTCTATTTTGGGTTGATCAAGTGTGTGTTATAATTCCGTTAAAATCGGAAATAGATAAAAATGTTTCAAATAAAAGTTGTACGCAATTAGGAATGGAATAACTCTTATTTGAAACATTTTTTTCTAACTCGCTTAACTTATGAGTTAGATGGTGCCAAATAGAAATACTCTATTTTGGGTTGATCAAGTGTGTGAGTTATAATTCCGTTAATATCGGAAATAGGGAAAAATGTTTCAAATAAAAGTTGTTTGCCATTAAGAATGGAATAACTCTTGTTTGAAACATTTTTTTCTAACTGGGTTAACTTTGGAGTTAGATGGAGCCAAATTACTATTTGGCTTATAATTCCGTTAAAATCGGAAATAGTGTAAAATCTTTCAAGCAAAAGTTGTTTGTCATTAAGAATGGAATAACTCCTGTTTGAAACAATTTTTTCTAACTCGCTTAACTTATGAGTTAGATGGAGCCAAATAGAAATACTCTATTTTGTGTTAATCCAGTGTGTGAGTTATAATTCCGTTAATATCGGAAATATGGAAAAATGTTTCAAATAAAAGCTGTACGCCATTAAGAATGGACTAACTCTTATTTGAAACATTTTTTTCTAACTCGCTCAACTTTGGAGTTAGATGAAGCCAAATTCCTGTTTGGCTTATAATTCCGTTAATATCGGAAATAGGGTAAAATGTTTCAAACCAAAGCTGTTTGTCATTAAAAACGAAATAACTCTTGTTTGAAACATTTTTTTCTAACTCGCTTAACTTCGGAGTTAGATGGAGCCAAATAGAAATACTCTATTTTGTGTTAATCCAGTGTGTGAGTTATAATTCCGTTAATATCGGAAATAGGGAAAAATGTTTCAAATAAAAGCTGTACGCCATTAAGAGTGGAATAACTCTTGTTTGAAACATTTTTTTCTAACTCGCTTAACTTTGGAGTTAGATGAAGCCAAATTCCTATTTGGCTTATAATTCCGTTAATATCGGAAATAGGGTAAAATCTTTCAAACCAAAGCTGTTTGTCATTAAAAATGAAATAACTCTTGTTTGAAACATTTTTTTCTAACTCGCTTAACTTCGGAGTTAGATGGAGCCAAATAGAAATACTCCGCTTTGGGTTGTTCAAGTTTTTGGCTCATAATTCCGTTAATATCGGAAATATGGAAAAATGTTTCAAATAAAAGCTGTACGCCACTAAGAATGGAATAACTCTTATTTGAAACATTTTTTTCTAACTCGCTTAACTTTGTAATTAGATTTAGCCAAATTCCTATTTGGCTTATAATTCCCTTAATATTGGGAATAGTGTAAAATGTTTCAAACAAAAGTTGTTTGTCATTAAGAATGGAATAACTCTTATTTGAAACATTTTTTTCTAACTGGGTTAACTTTGGAGTTAGATGGAGCCAAATTACCATTTGGCTTATAATTCCGTTAAAATCGGAAATAGTGTAAAATCTTTCAAGCAAAAGTTGTTTGTCATTAAGAATGGAATAGCTCCTGTTTGAAACAATTTTTTCTAACTCGCTTAACTTATGAGTTAGGTGGAGCCAAATAGAAATACTCTATTTTGTGTTAATCCAGTGTGTGAGTTATAATTCCGTTAATATCGGAAATATGGAAAAATGTTTCAAATAAAAGCTGTACGCCATTAAGAATGGAATAACTCTTATTTGAAACATTTTTTTTCTAACTCGCTTTACTTTGGAGTTAGATGAAGCCAAATTCCTATTTGGCTTATAATTCCGTTAATATCGGAAATACGGTAAAATGTTTCAAACCAAAGCTGTTTGCCATTAAGAATGGAATAACTCTTGTTTGAAACATTTTTTTCTAACTCGCTTAACTTATGAGTTAGATGGAGCCAAATAGAAATACTCTATGTTGGGTTGATCCAGTGTGTTTGTTAAAATTCCGTTAATATTGGAAATAGGTAAAAATGTTTCAAATAAGTTGTACGCCATTAAGAATGGAATAACTCTTGTTTGAAACATTTTTTTCTAACTGGGTTAACTTTGCAGTTAGATGGAGCCAAATTACTATTTGGCTTATAATTCCGTTAAAATCGGAAATAGTGTAAAATCTTTCAAGCAAAAGTTGTTTGTCATTAAGAATGGAATAACTCTTGTTTGAAACAATTTTTTCTAACTCGCTTAACATAAGTTATGAGTTAGATGGAGCCAAATAGAAATACTCTATTTTGTGTTAATCCAGTTTGTGAGTTTTAATTCCGTTAATATCGGAAATAGGGAAAAATATTTCAAATAAAAGTTGTACGCCATTAAGAATGGAATAACTCTTATTTGAAACATTTTTTCCTAACTCGCTTAACTTTGGAGATAGATGGAGCCAAATTACTATTTGGCTTACAATTCCGTTAATATCGCAAATAGGGTAAAATGTTTCAAACCAAAGTTGTTTGTTATTAAGAGTGGAATAGCTCTGGTTTGAAACATTTTTTCTAACTGGCTTAACTTTGGAGTTAGATGGTTTCAAATAGAAATACTCTATTTTGTGTTAATCCAGTGTGTGAGTTATAATTCCGTTAATATCGGAAATAGGGAAAAATGTTTCAAATAAAAGCTATACGCCATTAAGAATGGAATAACTCTTGTTTGAAACATTTTTTTCTAACTCGCTTAACTTTTGAGTTAGATGGATCTAAATAGAAATACTCTATTTTGTGTTAATCTAGTTTGTGAGTTTTAATTCCGTTAATATCGGAAATAGGGAAAAATGTTTCAAATAAAAGTTGTACGCCATTAAGAATGGAATAACACTTGTTTGAAACATTTTTTTCTAACTCGCTTAACTTTGGAGTTAGATGGAGCCAAATTCCTATTTGGCTTGTAATTCCGTTAATATCGGAGATAGGGAAAAATGTTTCAAATAAAAGCTATACGCCATTAAGAATGGAATAACTCTTGTTTGAAACATTTTTTTCTAACTCGCTTAACTTTTGAGTTAGATGGATCTAAATAGAAATACTCTATTTCGTGTTAATCTAGTTTGTGAGTTTTAATTCCGTTAATATCGGAAATAGGGAAAAATGTTTCAAATAAAAGTTGTACGCCATTAAGAATGGAATAACACTTGTTTGAAACATTTTTTTCTAACTCGATTAACTTTGGAGTTAGATGAAGCCAAATTCCTATTTGGCTTATAATTCCGTTAATATCGGAAATAGGGTAAGATGTTTCAAACCAAAGCTGTTTGTCATTAAGAATGGAATAACTCTTATTTGAAACATTTTTTTCTAACTCGCTTAACTTGGGAGTTAGATGGAGCCAAATTCCTATTTGGCTTGTAATTCCGTTAATATCGGAAATAGGGAGAAATATTTCAAATAAAAGTTGTGCGCTATTAAGAATGGAATAACTCTTATTTGAAACATTTTTTTCTAACTCGCTTAACTTATGAGTTAGATGGAGCCAAATAGAAATACTCTATTTTGTGTTGATCAAGTGTGTGAGTTATAATTCCGTTAATATCGGAAATAGGGTAAGATGTTTCAAACCAAAGCTGTTTGTCATTAAGAATGGAATAACTCTTATTTGAAACATTTTTTTCTAACTCGCTTAACTTGGGAGTTAGATGGAGCCAAATTCCTATTTGGCTTGTAATTCCGTTAATATCGGAAATAGGGAGAAATATTTCAAATAAAAGTTGTGCGCTATTAAGAATGGAATAACTCTTATTTGAAACATTTTTTTCTAACTCGCTTAACTTATGAGTTAGATGGAGCCAAATAGAAATACTCTATTTTGTGTTGATCAAGTGTGTGAGTTATAATTCCGTTAATATCGGAAATAGGGTAAGATGTTTCAAACCAAAGCTGTTTGTCATTAAGAGTGGAATAACTCTTATTTGAAACATTTTTTTCTAACTCGCTTAACTTGGGAGTTAGATGGAGCCAAATTCCTATTTGGCTTGTAATTCCGTTAATATCGGAAATAGGGAAAAATATTTCAAATAAAAGTTGTACGCCATTAAGATTGGAATAACTCTTGTTTGAAACATTTTTTTCTAACTCGCTTAACTTATGAGTTAGATGGAGCCAAATAGAAATACTCTATTTTGTGTTAATCCAGTGTGTGAGTTATAATTCCGTTAATATCGGAAATAGGGAAAAATGTTTCAAATAAAAGCTGTACGCCATTAAGAATGGAATAACTCTTGTTTGAAACATTTTTTTCTAACTCGCTTAACTTATGAGTTAGATGGTGCCAAATAGAAATACTCTATTTTGGGTTGATCAAGTGTGTGAGTTATAATTCCGTTAATATCGGAAATAGGGAAAAATGTTTCAAATAAAAGTTGTACGCCATTAAGAATGGAATAACTCTTGTTTGAAACATTTTTTTCTAACTCGCTTAACTTTGGAGTTAGATGAAGCCAAATTCCTATTTGGCTTATAATTCCGTTAATATCGGAAATAGGGTAAAATGTTTCAAACCAAAGCTGTTTGTCATTAAAAATGAAATAACTCTTGTTTGAAACATTTTTTTCTAACTCGCTTAACTTCGGAGTTAGATGGAGCCAAATAGAAATACTCCGCTTTGGGTTGTTCAAGTTTTTGGCTTATAATTCCGTTAATATCGGAAATAGGGCAAAATGTTTGAAATAAAAGTTGTTCGCCATTAAGAATGGAATAACACTTATTTGAAACATTTTTTTCTAACTCGCTTAACTTTGTAGTTAGATTTAGCCAAATTCCTATTTGGCTTATAATTCCGTTAATATCGCAAATAGGGTAAAATATTTCAAACCAAAGTTGTTTGCCATTAAGAATGGAATAAGACTTGTTTGAAACATATTTTTCTAACCCGCTTAACTTTGGAGTTAGATGGAGCCAAATAGAAATACTCTATTTTGTGTTAATCCAGTGTGTGAGTTATAATTCCGTTAATATCGGAAATAGGGAAAAATGTTTCAAATAAAAGTTGTTTGTCATTAAGAATAGAATAACTCTGGTTTGAAACATTTCTTTCTAACTCGCTTAACTATGGAGTTAGATGGAGCCAAATTCATATTTGGCTTATAATTCCGTTAATATCGGGAATAGTGTAAAATCTTTCAAACAAAAGTTGTTTGTCATTAAGAATGGAATAACTCTTGTTTGAAACATTTTTTTCTAACTGGCTTAACTTTGGAGTTAGATGGAGCCAAATAGAAATTCTCTATTTTGGGTTGATCCAGTGTGTGAGTTATAATTCCGTTAATATCGGAAATAGGGAAAACTGTTTCAAATAAAAGCTGTACGCCATTAAGAATGGAATAACTCTTATTTGAAACATTTTTTTCTAACTCGCTTAACTTTGTAGTTAGATGGATCCAAATTACTGTTTGGCTTATAATTCCGTTAATATTGGAAATAGTGTAAAATGTTTCAAACAAAAGTTGTTTGTCATTAAGAATGGAATATCTTTTATTTGAAACATTTTTTTTCTAACTCGCTTAACTTTTGAGTTAGATGGATCCAAATTGAAATACTCCATTTTGGGTTGTTCCATTGTTTGGGTTATAACTCCGTTAATATCGGAAATAGGGCAAAATGTTTCAAATAAAAGTTGTTAGCCATTAAGAATGGAATAGCACTTATTTGAAACATTTTTTTCTAACTCTCTTAACTTTGTAGTTAGATTTAGCCAAATTCCTATTTGGCTTATAATTCCGTTAATACCGCAAATAGGGTAAAATATTTCAAGCCAAAGTTGTTTGCCATTAAGAATGGAATAAGACTTGTTTGAAACATATTTTTCTAACTGGCTTAACTTTGGAGTTAGATGGAGCCAAATAGAAATACTCTATTTTGGGTTGATCCAGTGTGTGAGTTATAACTCCGTTAATATCGGAAATAGGGAAAAATGTTTCAAATAAAAGCTGTACGCCATTAAGAATGGAATAACACTTATTTGAAACATTTTTTTCTAATTCGCTTAACTTGGGAGTTAGATGGAGCCAAATAGAAATACTCTATTTTGGGTTGATCCAGTGTGTGAGTTATAACTCCGTTAATATCGGAAATAGGGAAAAATGTTTCAAATAAAAGCTGTACGCCATTAAGAATGGAATAACTCTTATTTGAAACATTTTTCTCTAACTCGCTTAACTTTGTAGTTAGATGGATCCAAATTACTGTTTGGCTTATAATTCCGTTAATATTGGAAATAGTGTAAAATGTTTCAAACAAAAGTTGTTTGTCATTAAGAATGGAATATCTTTTATTTGAAACATTTTTTTTCTAACTCGCTTAACTTTTGAGTTAGATGGAGCCAAGTTGAAATACTCCATTTTGGGTTGTTCCATTGTTTGGGTTATAACTCCGTTAATATCGGAAATAGGGCAAAATGTTTCAAACAAAAGTTGTTTGTCATTAAGAATGAAATAACTCTTGTTTGAAACATTTTTTTCTAACCCGCTTAACTTTGGAGTTAGATGGAGTCAAATTACTATTTGGCTTATAATTCCGTTAATATCGGAAATAGTGTAAAATGTTTCAAACAAAAGTTGTTTGACATTAAGAATGGAATAAGACTTGTTTGAAACATATTTTCCTAACTGGCTTAACTTTGGAGTTAGATGGAGGCAAATACTCAGCTTTAGGTTGTTCAAGTTTTTGGCTTATAATTCCGTTAATATCGGAAATAGGGTAAAATGTTTCAAACCAAACTTGTTTGTCATTAAGAGCGGAATAACTCTTCTTTGAAACAGTTTTCTCTAACTCGCTTAACTTTTGAGTTAGATGGAGCCAAATAGAAATACTCCGCTTTAGGTTGTTCAAGTTTTTGGCTTATAATTCCGTTAATATCGGGAATAGTGTAAAATCTTTCAAACAAAAGTTGTTTGTCATTAAGAATGGAATAACTCTTGTTTGAAACATTTTTTCTAACTGGCTTAACTTTGGAGTTAGATGGAGCCAAATTGAAATACTCCATTTTGGGTTGTTCCATTGTTTGGGTTATAACTCCGTTAATATCGGAAATAGGGCAAAATGTTTCAAATAAAAGTTGTTCGCCATTAAGAGTGGAATAACTCTTATTTGAAACATTTTTTTCTAACTCGCTTAACATATGAGTTAGATGGAGCCAAATAGAAATACTCTATTTTGGGTTGATCCAGTGTGTGAGTTATAATTCCGCTAATATCGGAAATACGGAAAAATGTTTCAAATAATAGTTGTACGCCATTAAGAGTGGAATAACTCTTATTTGAAACATTTTTCTCTAACTCGCTTAACTTTGTAGTTAGATGGATCCAAATTACTGTTTGGCTTATAATTCCGTTAATATTGGAAATAGTGTAAAATGTTTCAAACAAAAGTTGTTTGTTATTAAGAATGGAATATCTTTTATTTGAAACATTTTTTTTCTAACTCGCTTAACTTTTGAGTTAGATGGAGCCAAGTTGAAATACTCCATTTTGGGTTGTTCCATTATTTGGGTTATAACTCCGTTAATATCGGAAATAGGGCAAAATGTTTCAAACAAAAGTTGTTTGTCATTAAGAATGAAATAACTCTTGTTTGAAATATTTTTTTCTAACCCGCTTAACTTTGGAGTTAGATGGAGTCAAATTACTATTTGGCTTATAATTCCGTTAATATCGGAAATAGTGTAAAATGTTTCAAACAAAAGTTGTTTGACATTAAGAATGGAATAAGACTTGTTTGAAACATATTTTTCTAACTGGCTTAACTTTGGAGTTAGATGGAGGCAAATAGAAATACTCCGCTTTAGGTTGTTCAAGTTTTTGGCTTATAATTCCGTTAATATCGGAAATAGGGTAAAATGCTTCAAACCAAACTTGTTTGTCATTAAGAGCGGAATAACTCTTCTTTGAAACATTTTTCTCTAACTCGCTTAACTTTTGAGTTAGATGGAGCCAAATAGAAATACTCCGCTTTAGGTTGTTCAAGTTTTTGGCTTATAATTCCGTTAATATCGGGAATAGTGTAAAATCTTTCAAACAAAAGTTGTTTGTCATTAAGAATGGAATAACTCTTGTTTGAAACATTTTTTTCTAACTGGCTTAACTTTGGAGTTAGATGGAGCCAAATTGAAATACTCCATTTTGGGTTGTTCCATTGTTTGGGTTATAACTCCGTTAATATCGGAAATAGGGCAAAATGTTTCAAATAAAAGTTGTTCGCCATTAAGAGTGGAATAACTCTTATTTGAAACATTTTTTTCTAACTCGCTTAACTTTGGAGTTAGATGGAACCAAATTCCTATTTGGCTTATAATTCCGTTAATATCGGGAATAGTGTAAAATCTTTCAAACAAAAGTTGTTTGCATTAAGAATGGAATAACTCTTGTTTGAAACATTTTTTTCTAACTGGCTTAACTTTGGAGTTAGATGGAGACAAATAGAAATTCTCTATTTTGGGTTGATCCAGTGTGTGAGTTATAATTCCGTTAATATCGGAAATAGGGAAAACTGTTTCAAATAAAAGTTGTACGCCATTAAGAGTGGAATAACTCCTATTTGAAACATTTTTTTCCAACTCGCTTAACTTTGGAGTTAGATGGAGCCAAATTCCTATTTGGCTTATAATTCCGTTAATATCGGGAATAGTGTAAAATCTTTCAAACAAAAGTTGTTTGTCATTAAGAATGCAATAACTCTTGTTTGAAACATTTTTTTCTAACTGGCTTAACTTTGGAGTTAGATGGAGCCAAATAGAAATTCTCTATTTTAGGTTTATCCAGTATGTGAGTTATAATTCCGTTAATATCGGAAATAGGTAAAAATGTTTCAAATAAAAGTTGTACGCCATTAAGAATGGAATAACTCTTATTTGAAACATTTTTTTCTAACTCGCTTAACTTTGTAGTTAGATGGATCCAAATTACTGTTTGGCTTATAATCCCGTTAATATCGGAAATAGTGTAAAATGTTTCAAACAAAAGTTGTTTGTCATTAAGAATGAAATATCTTTTATTTGAAACATTTTTTTTCTAACTCGCTTAACTTTTGAGTTAGATGGAGCCACGTTGAAATACTCCATTTTGGGTTGTTCCATTGTTTGGGTTATAACTTCGTTAATATCGGAAATAGGGCAAAATGTTTCAAATAAAAGTTGTTCGCAATTAAGAGTGGAATAACTCTTATTTGAAACATTTTTTTCTAACTCGCTTAACTTTGTAGTTAGATGGATCCAAATTACTGTTTGGCTTATAATTCCGTTAATATCGGAAATAGTGTAAAATGTTTCAAACAAAAGTTGTTTGTCATTAAGAATGGAATATCTTTTATTTGAAACATTTTTTTTCTAACTCGCTTAACTTTTGAGTTAGATGGAGCCAAATTGAAATACTCCATTTTGGGTTGTTAAATTGTTTGGGTTATAACTCCGTTAATATCGGAAATAGGGCAAAATGTTTCAAATAAAAGTTGTTAGCCATTAAGAATGGAATAACACTTATTTGAAACATTTTTTTCTAACTCTCTTAACTTTGTAGTTAGATTTAGCCAAATTCCTATTTGGCTTATAATTCCGTTAATACCGCAAATAGGGTAAAATATTTCAAGCCAAAGTTGTTTGCCATTAAGAATGGAATAAGACTTGTTTGAAACATATTTTTCTAACTGGCTTAACTTTGGAGTTAGATGGAGCCAAATAGAAATACTCTATTTTGGGTTGATCCAGTGTGTGAGTTATAACTCCGTTAATATCGGAAATAGGGAAAAATGTTTCAAATAAAAGCTGTACGCCATTAAGAATGGAATAACACTTATTTGAAACATTTTTTTCTAACTCGCTTAACATATGAGTTAGATGGAGCCAAATAAAAATACTCTATTTTGGGTTGATCCAGTGTGTGAGTTATAACTCCGTTAATATCGGAAATAGGGAAAAATGTTTCAAATAAAAGCTGTACGCCATTAAGAATGGAATAACTCTTATTTGAAACATTTTTCTCTAACTCGCTTAACTTTGTAGTTAGATGGATCCAAATTACTGTTTGGCTTATAATTCCGTTAATATTGGAAATAGTGTAAAATGTTTCAAACAAAAGTTGTTTGCATTAAGAATGGAATAACTCTTGTTTGAAACATTTTTTTCTAACTGGCTTAACTTTGGAGTTAGATGGAGACAAATAGAAATTCTCTATTTTGGGTTGATCCAGTGTGTGAGTTATAATTCCGTTAATATCGGAAATAGGGAAAACTGTTTCAAATAAAAGTTGTACGCCATTAAGAGTGGAATAACTCTTATTTGAAACATTTTTTTCCAACTCGCTTAACTTTGGAGTTAGATGGAGCCAAGTTGAAATACTCCATTTTGGGTTGTTCCATTGTTTGGGTTATAACTCCGTTAATATCGGAAATAGGGCAAAATGTTTCAAACAAAAGTTGTTTGTCATTAAGAATGAAATAACTCTTGTTTGAAACATTTTTTTCTAACCCGCTTAACTTTGGAGTTAGATGGAGTCAAATTACTATTTGGCTTATAATTCCGTTAATATCGGAAATAGTGTAAAATGTTTCAAACAAAAGTTGTTTGACATTAAGAATGGAATAAGACTTGTTTGAAACATATTTTCCTAACTGGCTTAACTTTGGAGTTAGATGGAGGCAAATACTCAGCTTTAGGTTGTTCAAGTTTTTGGCTTATAATTCCGTTAATATCGGAAATAGGGTAAAATGTTTCAAACCAAACTTGTTTGTCATTAAGAGCGGAATAACTCTTCTTTGAAACATTTTTCTCTAACTCGCTTAACTTTTGAGTTAGATGGAGCCAAATAGAAATACTCCGCTTTAGGTTGTTCAAGTTTTTGGCTTATAATTCCGTTAATATCGGGAATAGTGTAAAATCTTTCAAACAAAAGTTGTTTGTCATTAAGAATGGAATAACTCTTGTTTGAAACATTTTTTTCTAACTGGCTTAACTTTGGAGTTAGATGGAGCCAAATTGAAATACTCCATTTTGGGTTGTTCCATTGTTTGGGTTATAACTCCGTTAATATCGGAAATAGGGCAAAATGTTTCAAATAAAAGTTGTTCGCCATTAAGAGTGGAATAACTCTTATTTGAAACATTTTTTTCTAACTCGCTTAACATATGAGTTAGATGGAGCCAAATAGAAATACTCTATTTTGGGTTGATCCAGTGTGTGAGTTATAATTCCGTTAATATCGGAAATAGGGAAAAATGTTTCAAATAAAAGCTGTACGCCATTAGGAATGGAATAACTCTTATTTGAAACATTTTTTTCTAACTCGCTTAACTTTGGAGTTAGATGGAACCAAATTCCTATTTGGCTTATAATTCCGTTAATATCGGGAATAGTGTAAAATCTTTCAAACAAAAGTTGTTTGTCATTAAGAATGGAATAACTCTTGTTTGAAACATTTTTTTCTAACTGGCTTAACTTTGGAGTTAGATGGAGCCAAATAGAAATTCTCTATTTTGGGTTGATCCAGTGTGTGAGTTATAATTCCGTTAATATCGGAAATAGGGAAAACTGTTTCAAATAAAAGTTGTACGCCATTAAGAGTGGAATAACTCTTATTTGAAACATTTTTTTCCAACTCGCTTAACTTTGGAGTTAGATGGAGCCAAATTCCTATTTGGCTTATAACTCCGTTAATATCGGGAAAAGTGTAAAATGTTTCAAACAAAAGTTGTTTGTCATTAAGAATGGAATAACTCTTGTTTGAAACATTCTTTTCTAACACGCTTAACTTTGGAGTTAGATGGAGCCAAATAGAAATACTCTATATTGTGTTAATCCAGTGTGTGAGTTATAATTCCGTTAATATCGGAAGTAGGGAAAAATGTTTCAAATAAAAGCTGTACGCCATTAAGAATGGAATAACTCTTATTTGAAACATTTTTTTGTAATTCGCTTAACTTTGTAGTTAGATGGAGCGAAATTACTATTTGGCTTACAACTCCGTTAATATCGAAAATAGGCTAAAATGTTTCAAACCAAAGTTGTTTGTCATTAAAAATGGAATAACTCTTGTTTGAAACAGTTTTTTCTAACTCGCTTAACTTATGAGTTAGATGGAGCCAAATAGAAATACTCTATTTTAGGTTTATCCAGTATGTGAGTTATAATTCCGTTGATATCGGAAATAGGTAAAAATGTTTCAAATAGAAGTTGTACGCCATTAAGAGTGGAATAACTCTTATTTGAAACATTTTTTTCTAACTCGCTTAACTTTGGAGTTAGATGGAACCAAATTCCTATTTGGCTTATAATTCCGTTAATATCGGGAATAGTGTAAAATCTTTCAAACAAAAGTTGTTTGCATTAAGAATGGAATAACTCTTGTTTGAAACATTTTTTTCTAACTGGCTTAACTTTGGAGTTAGATGGAGACAAATAGAAATTCTCTATTTTGGGTTGATCCAGTGTGTGAGTTATAATTCCGTTAATATCGGAAATAGGGAAAACTGTTTCAAATAAAAGTTGTACGCCATTAAGAGTGGAATAACTCCTATTTGAAACATTTTTTTCCAACTCGCTTAACTTTGGAGTTAGATGGAGCCAAATTCCTATTTGGCTTATAATTCCGTTAATATCGGGAATAGTGTAAAATCTTTCAAACAAAAGTTGTTTGTCATTAAGAATGCAATAACTCTTGTTTGAAACATTTTTTTCTAACTGGCTTAACTTTGGAGTTAGATGGAGCCAAATAGAAATTCTCTATTTTAGGTTTATCCAGTATGTGAGTTATAATTCCGTTAATATCGGAAATAGGTAAAAATGTTTCAAATAAAAGTTGTACGCCATTAAGAATGGAATAACTCTTATTTGAAACATTTTTTTCTAACTCGCTTAACTTTGTAGTTAGATGGATCCAAATTACTGTTTGGCTTATAATCCCGTTAATATCGGAAATAGTGTAAAATGTTTCAAACAAAAGTTGTTTGTCATTAAGAATGAAATATCTTTTATTTGAAACATTTTTTTTCTAACTCGCTTAACTTTTGAGTTAGATGGAGCCAAGTTGAAATACTCCATTTTGGGTTGTTCCATTGTTTGGGTTATAACTTCGTTAATATCGGAAATAGGGCAAAATGTTTCAAATAAAAGTTGTTCGCAATTAAGAGTGGAATAACTCTTATTTGAAACATTTTTTTCTAACTCGCTTAACTTTGTAGTTAGATGGATCCAAATTACTGTTTGGCTTATAATTCCGTTAATATCGGAAATAGTGTAAAATGTTTCAAACAAAAGTTGTTTGTCATTAAGAATGGAATATCTTTTATTTGAAACATTTTTTTTCTAACTCGCTTAACTTTTGAGTTAGATGGAGCCAAATTGAAATACTCCATTTTGGGTTGTTCCATTGTTTGGGTTATAACTCCGTTAATATCGGAAATAGGGCAAAATGTTTCAAATAAAAGTTGTTAGCCATTAAGAATGGAATAACACTTATTTGAAACATTTTTTTCTAACTCTCTTAACTTTGTAGTTAGATTTAGCCAAATTCCTATTTGGCTTATAATTCCGTTAATACCGCAAATAGGGTAAAATATTTCAAGCCAAAGTTGTTTGCCATTAAGAATGGAATAAGACTTGTTTGAAACATATTTTTCTAACTGGCTTAACTTTGGAGTTAGATGGAGCCAAATAGAAATACTCTATTTTGGGTTGATCCAGTGTGTGAGTTATAACTCCGTTAATATCGGAAATAGGGAAAAATGTTTCAAATAAAAGCTGTACGCCATTAAGAATGGAATAACACTTATTTGAAACATTTTTTTCTAACTCGCTTAACATATGAGTTAGATGGAGCCAAATAAAAATACTCTATTTTGGGTTGATCCAGTGTGTGAGTTATAACTCCGTTAATATCGGAAATAGGGAAAAATGTTTCAAATAAAAGCTGTACGCCATTAAGAATGGAATAACTCTTATTTGAAACATTTTTCTCTAACTCGCTTAACTTTGTAGTTAGATGGATCCAAATTACTGTTTGGCTTATAATTCCGTTAATATTGGAAATAGTGTAAAATGTTTCAAACAAAAGTTGTTTGCATTAAGAATGGAATAACTCTTGTTTGAAACATTTTTTTCTAACTGGCTTAACTTTGGAGTTAGATGGAGACAAATAGAAATTCTCTATTTTGGGTTGATCCAGTGTGTGAGTTATAATTCCGTTAATATCGGAAATAGGGAAAACTGTTTCAAATAAAAGTTGTACGCCATTAAGAGTGGAATAACTCTTATTTGAAACATTTTTTTCCAACTCGCTTAACTTTGGAGTTAGATGGAGCCAAGTTGAAATACTCCATTTTGGGTTGTTCCATTGTTTGGGTTATAACTCCGTTAATATCGGAGATAGGGCAAAATGTTTCAAACAAAAGTTGTTTGTCATTAAGAATGAAATAACTCTTGTTTGAAACATTTTTTTCTAACCCGCTTAACTTTGGAGTTAGATGGAGTCAAATTACTATTTGGCTTATAATTCCGTTAATATCGGAAATAGTGTAAAATGTTTCAAACAAAAGTTGTTTGACATTAAGAATGGAATAAGGCTTGTTTGAAACATATTTTTCTAACTGGCTTAACTTTGGAGTTAGATGGAGGCAAATAGAAATACTCCGCTTTAGGTTGTTCAAGTTTTTGGCTTATAATTCCGTTAATATCGGAAATAGGGTAAAATGCTTCAAACCAAACTTGTTTGTCATTAAGAGCGGAATAACTCTTCTTTGAAACATTTTTCTCTAACTCGCTTAACTTTTGAGTTAGATGGAGCCAAATAGAAATACTCCGCTTTAGGTTGTTCAAGTTTTTGGCTTATAATTCCGTTAATATCGGGAATAGTGTAAAATCTTTCAAACAAAAGTTGTTTGTCATTAAGAATGGAATAACTCTTGTTTGAAACATTCTTTTCTAACACGCTTAACTTATGAGTTAGATGGAGCCAAAGAGAAATACTCTATTTTGTGTTAATCCAGTGTGTGAGTTATAATTCCGTTAATATCGGGAATAGTGTAAAATGTTTCAAACAAAAGTTGTTTGTCATTAAGAATGGCAATAAATTTCAAACTCTTGTTTGAAACATTCTTTTCTAACACGCTTAACTTTGGAGTTAGATAGAGCCAAATAGAAATACTCTATACTGTGTTAATCCAGTGTGTGAGTTATAATTCCGTTAATATCGGAAGTAGGGAAAAATGTTTCAAATAAAAGCTGTACGCCATTAAGAATGGAATAACTCTTATTTGAAACATTTTTTTCTAATTCGCTTAACTTTGTAGTTAGATGGAGCCAAATTACTATTTGGCTTACAACTCCGTTAATATCGAAAATAGGCTAAAATGTTTCAAACTAAGGTTGTTTGTCATTAAAAATGGAATAACTCTTGTTTGAAACAATTTTTTCTAACTCGCTTAACTTATGAGTTAGATAGAGCCAAATAGAAATACTCTATTTTAGGTTTATCCAGTATGTGAGCTATAATTCCGTTAATATCGGAAATAGGTAAAAATGTTTCAAATAAAAGTTGTACGCCATTAAGAGTGGAATAACTCTTATTTGAAACATCTTTTTCTAACTCGCTTAACTTTGTAGTTAGATGGATCCAAATTACTGTTTGGCTTATAATCCCGTTAATATCGGAAATAGTGTAAAATGTTTCAAACAAATGTTGTTTGCCATTAAGAATGAAATATCTTTTATTTGAAACATTTTTTTCTAACTCGCTTAACTTTTGAGTTAGATGGAGCCAAATTGAAATACTCCATTTTGGGTTGTTCCATTGTTTGGGTTATAACTCCGTTAATATCGGAAATAGGGCAAAATGTTTCAAATAAAAGTTGTTCGCCATTAAGAATGGAATAACACTTATTTGAAACATTTTTTTCTAACTCGCTTAACTTTGTAGTTAGATTTAGCCAAATTCCTATTTGGCTTATAATTCCGTTAATATCGCAAATAGGGTAAAATATTTCAAACCAAAGTTGTTTGCCATTAAGAATGGAATAAGACTTGTTTGAAACATATTTTTCTAACCCGCTTAACTTTGGAGTTAGATGGAGCCAAATAGAAATACTCTATTTTGTGTTAATCCAGTGTGTGAGTTATAATTCCGTTAATATCGGAAATAGGGAAAAATGTTTCAAATAAAAGTTGTTTGTAATTAAGAATAGAATAACTCTGGTTTGAAACATCTCTTTCTAACTCGCTTAACTATGGAGTTAGATGGAGCCAATTTCATATTTGGCTTATAATTCCGTTAATATCGGGAATAGTGTAAAATCTTTCAAACAGAAGTTGTTCGCCATTAAGAATGGAATAACACTTATTTGAAACATTTTTTTCTAACTCGCTTAACTTTGTAGTTAGATTTAGCCAAATTTCTATTTGGCTTATAATTCCGTTAATATCGCAAATAGGGTAAAATATTTCAAACCAAAGTTGTTTGCCATTAAGAATGGAATAAGACTTGTTTGAAACATATTTTTCTAACTGGCTTAACTTTGGAGTTAGATGGAGGCAAATAGAAATACTCTATTTTGGGTTGATCCAGTGTGTGAGTTATAACTCCGTTAATATCGGAAATAGGGAAAAATGTTTCAAATAAAAGCTGTACGCCATTAAGAATGGAATAACACTTATTTGAAACATTTTTTTCTAACTCGCTTAACTTTGGAGTTAGATGGAGCCAAATAGAAATACTATATTTTGTGTTAATAAAGTGTGTGAGTTATAATTCCGTTAATATCGGAAATAGGTAAAAATGTTTCAAATAAAAGCTGTACGCCATTAGGAATGGAATAACTCTTATTTGAAACATTTTTTTCTAACTCGCTTAACTTTGGAGTTAGATGGAACCAAATTCCTATTTGGCTTATAATTCCGTTAATATCGGGAATAGTGTAAAATCTTTCAAACAAAAATTGTTTGTTATTAAGAATGGAATAACTCTTGTTTGAAACAATTTTTTCTAACTCGCTTAACTTATGAGTTAGATGGATCCAAATAGAAATACTCTAGGTTGATCCAGTGTGTGAGTTATAATTCCGCTAATATCGGGAATAGGGTAAAATATTTCAAACCAAAGTTGTTTGCCATTAAGAATGGAATAACACTTATTTGAAACATTTTTTTCTAACTCGCTTAACTTTGGAGTTAGATGGAGCCAAATAGAAATACTATATTTTGTGTTAATAAAGTGTGTGAGTTATAATTCCGTTAATATCGGAAATAGGTAAAAATGTTTCAAATAAAAGTTGTACGCCATTAGGAGTGGAATAACTCTTATTTGAAACATTTTTTTCTAACTCGATTAACTTTGGAGTTAGATGGAACCAAATTCCTATTTGGCTTATAATTCCGTTAATATCGGGAATAGTGTAAGATCTTTCAAACAAAAATTGTTTGTCATTAAGAATGGAATAACTCTTGTTTGAAACAATTTTTTCTAACTCGCTTAACTTATGAGTTAGATGGAGCCAAAGAGAAATACTCTATTTTGTGTTAATCCAGTGTGTGAGTTATAATTCCGTTAATATCGGGAATAGTGTAAAATCTTTCAAACAAAAGTTGTTTGTCATTAAGAATGAAATAACTCTTGTTTGAAACATTTTTTTCTAACCCGCTTAACTTTGGAGTTAGATGGAGTCAAATTACTACTTGGCTTATAATTCCGTTAATATCGGAAATAGTGTAAAATGTTTCAAACAAAAGTTGTTTGACATTAAGAATGGAATATCTCTTGTTTGAAACAATTTTTTCTAACTCGCTTAACTTATGAGTTAGATGGAGCCAAATAGAAATACTCTATTTTGTGTTAATCCAGTTTGTGAGTTATAATTCCGTTAATATCGGAAATAGGGAAAAATGTTTCAAATAGAAGTTATACGCCATTAAGAATGGAATAACTCTTATTTGAAACATTTTTTTCTAACTCGCTTAGTTTTGGAGTTAGATGGAGCCAAATTCCTATTTGGCTTATAATTCCGTTAATATCGGGAAAAGTGTAAAATCTTTCAAACAAAAGTTGTTTGTCATTAAGAATGGAATAACTCTGGTTTGAAACATTTCTTTCTAACTCGCTTAACTTTTGAGTTAGATGGAGCCAAATAGAAATACTCCGCTTTAGGTTGTTCAAGTTTTTGGCTTATAATTCCGTTAATATCGGAAATAGGGTAAAATGTTTCAAACCAAACTTGTTTTGTCATTAAGAGCGGAATAACTCTTCTTTGAAACATTTTTCTCTAACTCGCTTAACTTTTGAGTTAGATGGAGCCAAATAGAAATACTCCGCTTTAGGTTGTTCAAGTTTTTGGCTAATAATTCCGTTAATATCGGAAATAGGGTAAAGTGTTTCAAACCAAAGTTGTTTGCCATTAAGAATGGAATAACTCTTGTTTGAAACATTTTTTTCTAACTGGCTTAACTTTGGAGTTAGATGGAGCCAAATAGAAATACTCTATTTTGGGTTGATCCAGTGTGTGAGTTATAATTCCGCTAATATCGGAAATAGGGAAAAATGTTTCAAATAAAAGTTGTACGCCATTAGGAATGGAATAACTCTTATTTGAAACATTTTTTTCTAACTCGCTTAACTTTGGAGTTAGATGGAACCAAATTCCTATTTGGCTTATAATTCCGTTAATATCGGAAATAGTGTAAAATGTTTCAAACAAAAGTTGTTTGTCATTAAGAGTGGAATATCTTTTATTTGAAACATTTTTTTTCTAACTCGCTTAACTTTTGAGTTAGATGGAGCCAAATTGAAATACTCCATTTTGGGTTGTTCCATTGTTTGGGTTATAACTCCGTTAATATCGGAAATAGGGCAAAATGTTTCAAATAAAAGTTGTTCGCCATTAAGAATGGAATAACACTTATTTGAAACATTTTTTTCTAACTCGCTTAACTTTGTAGTTAGATTTAGCCAAATTCCTATTTGGCTTATAATTCCGTTAATATAGCAAATAGGGTAAAATATTTCAAACCAAAGTTGTTTGCCATTAAGAACGGAATAAGACTTGTTTGAAACATATTTTTCTAACCCGCTTAACTTTGGAGTTAGATGGAGCCAAATAGAAATACTCTATTTTGTGTTAATCCAGTTTGTGAGTTATAATTCCGTTAATATCGGAAATAGGGAAAAATGTTTCAAATAGAAGTTATACGCCATTAAGAATGGAATAACTCTTATTTGAAACATTTTTTTCTAACTCGCTTAGTTTTGGAGTTAGATGGAGCCAAATTCCTATTTGGCTTATAATTCCGTTAATATCGGGAAAAGTGTAAAATCTTTCAAACAAAAGTTGTTTGTCATTAAGAATGGAATAACTCTGGTTTGAAACATTTCTTTCTAACTCGCTTAACTTTTGAGTTAGATGGAGCCAAATAGAAATACTCCGCTTTAGGTTGTTCAAGTTTTTGGCTTATAATTCCGTTAATATCGGAAATAGGGTAAAATGTTTCAAACCAAACTTGTTTTGTCATTAAGAGCGGAATAACTCTTCTTTGAAACATTTTTTTCTAACTCGCTTAACTTTGTAGTTAGATTTAGCCAAATTCCTATTTGGCTTATAATTCCGTTAATATAGCAAATAGGGTAAAATATTTCAAACCAAAGTTGTTTGCCATTAAGAACGGAATAAGACTTGTTTGAAACATATTTTTCTAACCCGCTTAACTTTGGAGTTAGATGGAGCCAAATAGAAATACTCTATTTTGTGTTAATCCAGTGTGTGAGTTATAATTCCGTTAATATCGGAAATAGGGAAAAATGTTTCAAATAAAAGTTGTTTGTCATTAAGAATAGAATAACTCTGGTTTGAAACATCTCTTTCTAACTCGCTTAACTATGGAGTTAGATGGAGCCAATTTCATATTTGGCTTATAATTCCGTTAATATCGGGAATAGTGTAAAATCTTTCAAACAGAAGTTGTTCGCCATTAAGAATGGAATAACACTTATTTGAAACATTTTTTTCTAACTCGCTTAACTTTGTAGTTAGATTTAGCCAAATTCCTATTTGGCTTATAATTCCGTTAATATCGCAAATAGGGTAAAATATTTCAAACCAAAGTTGTTTGCCATTAAGAATGGAATAAGACTTGTTTGAAACATATTTTTCTAACTGGCTTAACTTTGGAGTTAGATGGAGGCAAATAGAAATACTCTATTTTGGGTTGATCCAGTGTGTGAGTTATAACTCCGTTAATATCGGAAATAGGGAAAAATGTTTCAAATAAAAGCTGTACGCCATTAAGAATGGAATAACACTTATTTGAAACATTTTTTTCTAACTCGCTTAACTTTGGAGTTAGATGGAGCCAAATAGAAATACTATATTTTGTGTTAATAAAGTGTGTGAGTTATAATTCCGTTAATATCGGAAATAGGTAAAAATGTTTCAAATAAAAGCTGTACGCCATTAGGAATGGAATAACTCTTATTTGAAACATTTTTTTCTAACTCGCTTAACTTTGGAGTTAGATGGAACCAAATTCCTATTTGGCTTATAATTCCGTTAATATCGGGAATAGTGTAAAATCTTTCAAACAAAAATTGTTTGTTATTAAGAATGGAATAACTCTTGTTTGAAACATTTTTTTCTAACTCGCTTAACTTTGGAGTTAGATGGAACCAAATTCCTATTTGGCTTATAATTCCGTTAATATCGGAAATAGTGTAAAATGTTTCAAACAAAAGTTGTTTGTCATTAAGAGTGGAATATCTTTTATTTGAAACATTTTTTTTCTAACTCGCTTAACTTTTGAGTTAGATGGAGCCAAATTGAAATACTCCATTTTGGGTTGTTCCATTGTTTGGGTTATAACTCCGTTAATATCGGAAATAGGGCAAAATGTTTCAAATAAAAGTTGTTCGCCATTAAGAATGGAATAACACTTATTTGAAACATTTTTTTCTAACTCGCTTAACTTTGTAGTTAGATTTAGCCAAATTCCTATTTGGCTTATAATTCCGTTAATATAGCAAATAGGGTAAAATATTTCAAACCAAAGTTGTTTGCCATTAAGAACGGAATAAGACTTGTTTGAAACATATTTTTCTAACCCGCTTAACTTTGGAGTTAGATGGAGCCAAATAGAAATACTCTATTTTGTGTTAATCCAGTTTGTGAGTTATAATTCCGTTAATATCGGAAATAGGGAAAAATGTTTCAAATAGAAGTTATACGCCATTAAGAATGGAATAACTCTTATTTGAAACATTTTTTTCTAACTCGCTTAGTTTTGGAGTTAGATGGAGCCAAATTCCTATTTGGCTTATAATTCCGTTAATATCGGGAAAAGTGTAAAATCTTTCAAACAAAAGTTGTTTGTCATTAAGAATGGAATAACTCTGGTTTGAAACATTTCTTTCTAACTCGCTTAACTTTTGAGTTAGATGGAGCCAAATAGAAATACTCCGCTTTAGGTTGTTCAAGTTTTTGGCTTATAATTCCGTTAATATCGGAAATAGGGTAAAATGTTTCAAACCAAACTTGTTTTGTCATTAAGAGCGGAATAACTCTTCTTTGAAACATTTTTTTCTAACTCGCTTAACTTTGTAGTTAGATTTAGCCAAATTCCTATTTGGCTTATAATTCCGTTAATATAGCAAATAGGGTAAAATATTTCAAACCAAAGTTGTTTGCCATTAAGAACGGAATAAGACTTGTTTGAAACATATTTTTCTAACCCGCTTAACTTTGGAGTTAGATGGAGCCAAATAGAAATACTCTATTTTGTGTTAATCCAGTGTGTGAGTTATAATTCCGTTAATATCGGAAATAGGGAAAAATGTTTCAAATAAAAGTTGTTTGTCATTAAGAATAGAATAACTCTGGTTTGAAACATCTCTTTCTAACTCGCTTAACTATGGAGTTAGATGGAGCCAATTTCATATTTGGCTTATAATTCCGTTAATATCGGGAATAGTGTAAAATCTTTCAAACAGAAGTTGTTCGCCATTAAGAATGGAATAACACTTATTTGAAACATTTTTTTCTAACTCGCTTAACTTTGTAGTTAGATTTAGCCAAATTCCTATTTGGCTTATAATTCCGTTAATATCGCAAATAGGGTAAAATATTTCAAACCAAAGTTGTTTGCCATTAAGAATGGAATAAGACTTGTTTGAAACATATTTTTCTAACTGGCTTAACTTTGGAGTTAGATGGAGGCAAATAGAAATACTCTATTTTGGGTTGATCCAGTGTGTGAGTTATAACTCCGTTAATATCGGAAATAGGGAAAAATGTTTCAAATAAAAGCTGTACGCCATTAAGAATGGAATAACACTTATTTGAAACATTTTTTTCTAACTCGCTTAACTTTGGAGTTAGATGGAGCCAAATAGAAATACTATATTTTGTGTTAATAAAGTGTGTGAGTTATAATTCCGTTAATATCGGAAATAGGTAAAAATGTTTCAAATAAAAGCTGTACGCCATTAGGAATGGAATAACTCTTATTTGAAACATTTTTTTCTAACTCGCTTAACTTTGGAGTTAGATGGAACCAAATTCCTATTTGGCTTATAATTCCGTTAATATCGGGAATAGTGTAAAATCTTTCAAACAAAAATTGTTTGTTATTAAGAATGGAATAACTCTTGTTTGAAACAATTTTTTCTAACTCGCTTAACTTATGAGTTAGATGGATCCAAATAGAAATACTCTAGGTTGATTCAGTGTGTGAGTTATAATTCCGCTAATATCGGGAATAGTGTAAAATGTTTCAAACAAAAGTTGTTTGTCATTAAGAATGGAATAACTCTTGTTTGAAACATTTTTTTCTAACACGCTTAACTTTGGAGTTAGATGGAGCCAAAGAGAAATACTCTATTTTGTGTTAATCCAGTGTGTGAGTTATAATTCCGTTAATATCGGGAATAGTGTAAAATCCTTCAAACAAAAGTTGTTTGTCATTAAGAACGAAATAACTCTTGTTTGAAACATTTTTTTCTAACCCGCTTAACTTTGGAGGTAGATGGAGTCAAATTACTATTTGGCTTATAATTCCGTTAATATCGGAAATAGTGTAAAATGTTTCAAACAAAAGTTGTTTGACATTAAGAATGGAATATCTCTTATTTGAAACATTTTTTTTCTAACTCGCTTAACTTTGGAGTTAGATGGAGCCAAATAGAAATACTCCGCTTTAGGTTGTTCAAGTTTTTGGCTTATAACTCCGTTAATATCGGAAATAGGGCAAAATGTTACAAATAAAAGTTGTTCGCCATTAAGAATGGAATAACACTTATTTGAAACATTTTTTTCTAACTCGCTTAACTTTGTAGTTAGATTTAGCCAAATTCCTATTTGGCTTATAATTCCGTTAATATCGCAAATAGGGTAAAATATTTCAAACCAAAGTTGTTTGCCATTAAGAATGGAATAAGACTTGTTTGAAACATATTTTTCTAACTCGCTTAACTTTGTAGTTAGATGGAGCCAAATTACTATTTGGCTTACAACTCCGTTAATATCGAAAATAGGCTAAAACGTTTCAAACCAAAGTTGTTTGTCATTAAAAATGGAATAACTCTTGCTTGAAACATTTTTTTCTAACTCGCTTAACTTTGTATTTAGATGGATCCAAATTACTGTTTGGCTTATAATTCCGTTAATATCGGAAATAGGGTAAAATGTTTCAAACCAAACTTGTTTTGTCATTAAGAGCGGAATAACTCTTCTTTGAAACATTTTTCTCTAACTCGCTTAACTTTTGAGTTAGATGGAGCCAAATAGAAATACTCCGCTTTAGGTTGTTCAAGTTTTTGGCTAATAATTCCGTTAATATCGGAAATAGGGTAAAGTGTTTCAAACCAAAGTTGTTTGCCATTAAGAATGGAATAGCTCTTGTTTGAAACATTTTTTTCTAACTGGCTTAACTTTGGAGTTAGATGGAGCCAAATAGAAATACTCTATTTTGGGTTGATCCAGTGTGTGAGTTATAATTCCGCTAATATCGGAAATAGGGAAAAATGTTTCAAATAAAAGTTGTACGCCATTAGGAATGGAATAACTCTTATTTGAAACATTTTTTTCTAACTCGCTTAACTTTGGAGTTAGATGGAACCAAATTCCTATTTGGCTTATAATTCCGTTAATATCGGAAATAGTGTAAAATGTTTCAAACAAAAGTTGTTTGTCATTAAGAGTGGAATATCTTTTATTTGAAACATTTTTTTTCTAACTCGCTTAACTTTTGAGTTAGATGGAGCCAAATTGAAATACTCCATTTTGGGTTGTTCCATTGTTTGGGTTATAACTCCGTTAATATCGGAAATAGGGCAAAATGTTTCAAATAAAAGTTGTTCGCCATTAAGAATGGAATAACACTTATTTGAAACATTTTTTTCTAACTCGCTTAACTTTGTAGTTACATTTAGCCAAATTCCTATTTGGCTTATAATTCCGTTAATATCGCAAATAGGGTAAAATATTTCAAACCAAAGTTGTTTGCCATTAAGAATGGAATAAGACTTGTTTGAAACATATTTTTCTAACCCGCTTAACTTTGGAGTTAGATGGAGCCAAATAGAAATACTCTATTTTGTGTTAATCCAGTGTGTGAGTTATAATTCCGTTAATATCGGAAATAGGGAAAAATGTTTCAAATAAAAGTTGTTTGTCATTAAGAATAGAATAACTCTGGTTTGAAACATTTCTTTCTAACTCGCTTAACTATGGAGTTAGATGGAGCCAATTTCATATTTGGCTTATAATTCCGTTAATATCGGGAATAGTGTAAAATCTTTCAAACAGAAGTTGTTCGCCATTAAGAATGGAATAACACTTATTTGAAACATTTTTTTCTAACTCGCTTAACTTTGTAGTTAGATTTAGCCAAATTCCTATTTGGCTTATAATTCCGTTAATATCGCAAATAGGGTAAAATATTTCAAACCAAAGTTGTTTGCCATTAAGAATGGAATAAGACTTGTTTGAAACATATTTTTCTAACTGGCTTAACTTTGGAGTTAGATGGAGGCAAATAGAAATACTCTATTTTGGGTTGATCCAGTGTGTGAGTTATAACTCCGTTAATATCGGAAATAGGGAAAAATGTTTCAAATAAAAGCTGTACGCCATTAAGAATGGAATAACACTTATTTGAAACATTTTTTTCTAACTCGCTTAACTTTGGAGTTAGATGGAGCCAAATAGAAATACTATATTTTGTGTTAATAAAGTGTGTGAGTTATAATTCCGTTAATATCGGAAATAGGTAAAAATGTTTCAAATAAAAGCTGTACGCCATTAGGAATGGAATAACTCTTATTTGAAACATTTTTTTCTAACTCGCTTAACTTTGGAGTAAGATGGAACCAAATTCCTATTTGGCTTATAATTCCGTTAATATCGGGAATAGTGTAAAATCTTTCAAACAAAAATTGTTTGTTATTAAGAATGGAATAACTCTTGTTTGAAACAATTTTTTCTAACTCGCTTAACTTATGAGTTAGATGGATCCAAATAGAAATACTCTAGGTTGATTCAGTGTGTGAGTTATAATTCCGCTAATATCGGGAATAGTGTAAAATGTTTCAAACAAAAGTTGTTTGTCATTAAGAATGGAATAACTCTTGTTTGAAACATTTTTTTCTAACACGCTTAACTTTGGAGTTAGATGGAGCCAAAGAGAAATACTCTATTTTGTGTTAATCCAGTGTGTGAGTTATAATTCCGTTAATATCGGGAATAGTGTAAAATCCTTCAAACAAAAGTTGTTTGTCATTAAGAACGAAATAACTCTTGTTTGAAACATTTTTTTCTAACCCGCTTAAATTTGGAGGTAGATGGAGTCAAATTACTATTTGGCTTATAATTCCGTTAATATCGGAAATAGTGTAAAATGTTTCAAACAAAAGTTGTTTGACATTAAGAATGGAATATCTCTTATTTGAAACATTTTTTTTCTAACTCGCTTAACTTTGGAGTTAGATGGAGCCAAATAGAAATACTCCGCTTTAGGTTGTTCAAGTTTTTGGCTTATAACTCCGTTAATATCGGAAATAGGGCAAAATGTTACAAATAAAAGTTGTTCGCCATTAAGAATGGAATAACACTTATTTGAAACATTTTTTTCTAACTCGCTTAACTTTGTAGTTAGATTTAGCCAAATTCCTATTTGGCTTATAATTCCGTTAATATCGCAAATAGGGTAAAATATTTCAAACCAAAGTTGTTTGCCATTAAGAATGGAATAAGACTTGTTTGAAACATATTTTTCTAACTGGCTTAACTTTGGAGTTAGATGGAGGCAAATAGAAATACTCTATTTTGGGTTGATCCAGTGTGTGAGTTATAACTCCGTTAATATCGGAAATAGGGAAAAATGTTTCAAATAAAAGCTGTACGCCATTAGGAATGGAATAACACTTATTTGAAACATTTTTTTCTAACTCGCTTAACTTTGGAGTTAGATGGAGCCAAATAGAAATACTATATTTTGTGTTAATAAAGTGTGTGAGTTATAATTCCGTTAATATCGGAAATAGGTAAAAATGTTTCAAATAAAAGCTGTACGCCATTAGGAATGGAATAACTCTTATTTGAAACATTTTTTTCTAACTCGCTTAACTTTGGAGTTAGATGGAACCAAATTCCTCTTTGGCTTATAATTCCGTTAATATCGGGAATAGTGTAAAATCTTTCAAACAAAAATTGTTTGTTATTAAGAATGGAATAACTCTTGTTTGAAACAATTTTTTCTAACTCGCTTAACTTATGAGTTAGATGGATCCAAATAGAAATACTCTAGGTTGATCCAGTGTGTGAGTTATAATTCCGCTAATATCGGGAATAGGGTAAAATATTTCAAACCAAAGTTGTTTGCCATTAAGAATGGAATAACACTTATTTGAAACATTTTTTTCTAACTCGCTTAACTTTGTAGTTAGATGGATCCAAATTACAGTTTGGCTTATAATTCCGTTAATATCGGAAATAGTGTAAAATGTTTCAAACAAAAGTTGTTTGTCATTAAGAATGGAATATCTCTTATTTGAAACATTTTTTTCCTAACTCGCTTAACTTTTGAGTTAGATGGAGCCAAATTGAAATACTCCATTTTGGGTTGTTCCATTGTTTGGGTTATAACTCCGTTAATATCGGAAATAGGGCAAAATGTTTCAAATAAAAGTTGTTCGCCATTAAGAATGGAATAACACTTATTTGAAACATTTTTTTCTAACTCGCTTAACTTTGTAGTTAGATTTAGCCAAATTCCTATTTGGCTTATAATTCCGTTAATATCGCAAATAGGGTAAAATATTTCAAACCAAAGTTGTTTGCCATTAAGAATGGAATAAGACTTGTTTGAAACATATTTTTCTAACCCGCTTAACTTTGGAGTTAGATGGAGCCAAATAGAAATACTCTATTTTGTGTTAATCCAGTGTGTGAGTTATAATTCCGTTAATATCGGAAATAGGGAAAAATGTTTCAAATAAAAGTTGTTTGTCATTAAGAATAGAATAACTCTGGTTTGAAACATCTCTTTCTAACTCGCTTAACTATGGAGTTAGATGGAGCCAATTTCATATTTGGCTTATAATTCCGTTAATATCGGGAATAGTGTAAAATCTTTCAAACAGAAGTTGTTCGCCATTAAGAATGGAATAACACTTATTTGAAACATTTTTTTCTAACTCGCTTAACTTTGTAGTTAGATTTAGCCAAATTCCTATTTGGCTTATAATTCCGTTAATATCGCAAATAGGGTAAAATATTTCAAACCAAAGTTGTTTGCCATTAAGAATGGAATAAGACTTGTTTGAAACATATTTTTCTAACTGGCTTAACTTTGGAGTTAGATGGAGGCAAATAGAAATACTCTATTTTGGGTTGATCCAGTGTGTGAGTTATAACTCCGTTAATATCGGAAATAGGGAAAAATGTTTCAAATAAAAGCTGTACGCCATTAAGAATGGAATAACACTTATTTGAAACATTTTTTTCTAACTCGCTTAACTTTGGAGTTAGATGGAGCCAAATAGAAATACTATATTTTGTGTTAATAAAGTGTGTGAGTTATAATTCCGTTAATATCGGAAATAGGTAAAAATGTTTCAAATAAAAGCTGTACGCCATTAGGAATGGAATAACTCTTATTTGAAACATTTTTTTCTAACTCGCTTAACTTTGGAGTTAGATGGAACCAAATTCCTATTTGGCTTATAATTCCGTTAATATCGGGAATAGTGTAAAATCTTTCAAACAAAAATTGTTTGTTATTAAGAATGGAATAACTCTTGTTTGAAACAATTTTTTCTAACTCGCTTAACTTATGAGTTAGATGGATCCAAATAGAAATACTCTAGGTTGATTCAGTGTGTGAGTTATAATTCCGCTAATATCGGGAATAGTGTAAAATGTTTCAAACAAAAGTTGTTTGTCATTAAGAATGGAATAACTCTTGTTTGAAACATTTTTTTCTAACACGCTTAACTTTGGAGTTAGATGGAGCCAAAGAGAAATACTCCATTTTGTGTTAATCCAGTGTGTGAGTTATAATTCCGTTAATATCGGGAATAGTGTAAAATCCTTCAAACAAAAGTTGTTTGTCATTAAGAACGAAATAACTCTTGTTTGAAACATTTTTTTCTAACCCGCTTAACTTTGGAGGTAGATGGAGTCAAATTACTATTTGGCTTATAATTCCGTTAATATCGGAAATAGTGTAAAATGTTTCAAACAAATGTTGTTTGTCATTAAGAATGAAATATCTTTTATTTGAAACATTTTTTTCTAACACGCTTAACTTTGGAGTTAGATGGAGCCAAAGAGAAATACTCCATTTTGTGTTAATCCAGTGTGTGAGTTATAATTCCGTTAATATCGGGAATAGTGTAAAATCCTTCAAACAAAAGTTGTTTGTCATTAAGAACGAAATAACTCTTGTTTGAAACATTTTTTTCTAACCCGCTTAACTTTGTAGTTAGATGGATCCAAATTACTGTTTGGCTTATAATCCCGTTAATATCGGAAATAGTGTAAAATGTTTCAAACAAATGTTGTTTGTCATTAAGAATGAAATATCTTTTATTTGAAACATTTTTTTCTAACTCGCTTAACTTTTGAGTTAGATGGAGCCAAATTGAAATACTCCATTTTGGGTTGTTCCATTGTTTGGGTTATAACTCCGTTAATATCGGAAATAGGGCAAAATGTTTCAAATAAAAATTGTTCGCCATTAAGAGTGGAATAACTCTTATTTGAAACATTTTTTTCTAACTCGCTTAACTTTGTAGTTAGATGGATCCAAATTACTGTTTGGCTTATAATTCCGTTAATATCGGAAATAGTGTAAAATGTTTCAAACAAAAGTTGTTTGTCATTAAGAATGAAATATCTTTTATTTGAAACATTTTTTTTCTAACTCGCTTAACTTTTGAGTTAGATGGAGCCAAATTGAAATACTCCATTTTGGGTTGTTCCATTGTTTGGGTTATAACTCCGTTAATATCGGAAATAGGGCAAAATGTTTCAAATAAAAGTTGTTCGCCATTAAGAATGGAATAACTCTTATTTGAAACATTTTTTTCTAACTCGCTTAACTTTGTAGTTAGATGGATCCAAATTACTGTTTGGCTTATAATTCCGTTAATATCGGAAATAGTGTAAAATGTTTCAAACAAAAGTTGTTTGTCATTAAGAATGGAATATCTTTTATTTGAAACATTTTTTTTCTAACTCGCTTAACTTTTGAGTTAGATGGAGCCAAATTGAAATACTCCATTTTGGGTTGTTCCATTGTTTGGGTTATAACTCCGTTAATATCGGAAATAGGGAAAAATGTTTCAAATAAAAGTTGTACGCCATTAAGAATGGAATAACTCTTATTTGAAACATTTTTCTCTAACTCGCTTAACTTTGTAGTTAGATGGATCCAAATTACTGTTTGGCTTATAATTCCGTTAATATTGGAAATAGTGTAAAATGTTTCAAACAAAAGTTGTTTGTCATTAAGAATGGAATATCTTTTATTTGAAACATTTTTTTTCTAACTCGCTTAACTTTTGAGTTAGATGGATCCAAATTGAAATGCTCCATTTTGGGTTGTTCCATTGTTTGGGTTATAACTCCGTTAATATCGGAAATAGGGCAAAATGTTTCAAACAAAAGTTGTTTGTCATTAAGAATGAAATAACTCTTGTTTGAAACATTTTTTTCTAACCCGCTTAACTTTGGAGTTAGATGGAGTCAAATTACTATTTGGCTTATAATTCCGTTAATATCGGAAATAGTGTAAAATGTTTCAAACAAAAGTTGTTTGACATTAAGAATGGAATAAGACTTGTTTGAAACATATTTTTCTAACTGGCTTAACTTTGGAGTTAGATGGAGGCAAATAGAAATACTCCGCTTTAGGTTGTTCAAGTTTTTGGCTTATAATTCCGTTAATATCAGAAATAGGGTAAAATGTTTCAAACCAAACTTGTTTGTCATTAAGAGCGGAATAACTCTTCTTTGAAACATTTTTCTCTAACTCGCTTAACTTTTGAGTTAGATGGAGCCAAATAGAAATACTCCGCTTTAGGTTGTTCAAGTTTTTGGCTTATAATTCCGTTAATATCGGGAATAGTGTAAAATCTTTCAAACAAAAGTTGTTTGTCATTAAGAATGGAATAACTCTTGTTTGAAACATTTTTTTCTAACTGGCTTAACTTTGGAGTTAGATGGAGCCAAATAGAAATTCTCTATTTTGGGTTGATCCAGTGTGTGAGTTATAATTCCGTTAATATCGGAAATAGGGAAAACTGTTTCAAATAAAAGTTGTACGCCATTAAGAGTGGAATAACTCTTATTTGAAACATTTTTTTCCAACTCGCTTAACTTTGGAGTTAGATGGAGCCAAATTCCTATTTGGCTTATAATTCCGTTAATATCGGGAATAGTGTAAAATGTTTCAAACAAAAGTTGTTTGTCATTAAGAATGGAATAACTCTTGTTTGAAACATTCTTTTCTAACACGCTTAACTTATGAGTTAGATGGAGCCAAAGAGAAATACTCTATACTGTGTTAATCCAGTGTGTGAGTTATAATTCCGTTAATATCGGAAGTAGGGAAAAATGTTTCAAATAAAAGCTGTACGCCATTAAGAATGGAATAACTCTTATTTGAAACATTTTTTTCTAATTCGCTTAACTTTGTAGTTAGATGGAGCCAAATTACTATTTGGCTTACAACTCCGTTAATATCGAAAATAGGCTAAAATGTTTCAAACCAAGGTTGTTTGTCATTAAAAATGGAATAACTCTTGTTTGAAACAATTTTTTCTAACTCGCTTAACTTATGAGTTAGATGGAGCCAAATAGAAATACTCTATTTTAGGTTTATCCAGTATGTGAGTTATAATTCCGTTAATATCGGAAATAGGTAAAAATGTTTCAAATAAAAGTTGTACGCCATTAAGAGTGGAATAACTCTTATTTCAAACATTTTTTTCTAACTCGCTTAACTTTGTAGTTAGATGGATCCAAATTACTGTTTGGCTTATAATCCCGTTAATATCGGAAATAGTGTAAAATGTTTCAAACAAATGTTGTTTGTCATTAAGAATGAAATATCTTTTATTTGAAACATTGTTTTCTAACTCGCTTAACTTTTGAGTTAGATGGAGCCAAATTGAAATACTCCATTTTGGGTTGTTCCATTGTTTGGGTTATAACTCCGTTAATATCGGAAATAGGGCAAAATGTTTCAAATAAAAGTTGTTCGCCATTAAGAGTGGAATAACTCTTATTTGAAACATTTTTTTCTAACTCGCTTAACTTTGTAGTTAGATGGATCCAAATTACTGTTTGGCTTATAATTCCGTTAATATCGGAAATAGTGTAAAATGTTTCAAACAAAAGTTGTTTGTCATTAAGAATGGAATATCTCTTATTTGAAACATTTTTTTCCTAACTCGCTTAACTTTTGAGTTAGATGGAGCCAAATTGAAATACTCCATTTTGGGTTGTTCCATTGTTTGGGTTATAACTCCGTTAATATCGGAAATAGGGCAAAATGTTTCAAATAAAAGTTGTTCGCTATTAAGAATGGAATAACACTTATTTGAAACATTTTTTTCTAACTCGCTTAACTTTGTAGTTAGATTTAGCCAAATTCCTATTTGGCTTATAATTACGTTAATATCGCAAATAGGGTAAAATATTTCAAACCAAAGTTGTTTGCCATTAAGAATGGAATAAGACTTGTTTGAAACATATTTTTCTAACCCGCTTAACTTTGGAGTTAGATGGAGGCAAATAGAAATACTCTATTTTGGGTTGATCCAGTGTGTGAGTTATAACTCCGTTAATATCGGAAATAGGGAAAAATGTTTCAAATAAAAGCTGTACGCCATTAAGAATGGAATAACACTTATTTGAAACATTTTTTTCTAACTCGCTTAACTTTGGAGTTAGATGGAGCCAAATAGAAATACTATATTTTGTGTTAATAAAGTGTGTGAGTTATAATTCCGTTAATATCGGAAATAGGTAAAAATGTTTCAAATAAAAGTTGTACGCCATTAGGAGTGGAATAACTCTTATTTGAAACATTTTTTTCTAACTCGATTAACTTTGGAGTTAGATGGAACCAAATTCCTATTTGGCTTATAATTCCGTTAATATCGGGAATAGTGTAAGATCTTTCAAACAAAAATTGTTTGTCATTAAGAATGGAATAACTCTTGTTTGAAACAATTTTTTCTAACTCGCTTAACTTATGAGTTAGATGGAGCCAAAGAGAAATACTCTATTTTGTGTTAATCCAGTGTGTGAGTTATAATTCCGTTAATATCGGGAATAGTGTAAAATCTTTCAAACAAAAGTTGTTTGTCATTAAGAATGAAATAACTCTTGTTTGAAACATTTTTTTCTAACCCGCTTAACTTTGGAGTTAGATGGAGTCAAATTACTACTTGGCTTACAATTCCGTTAATATCGGAAATAGTGTAAAATGTTTCAAACAAAAGTTGTTTGACATTAAGAATGGAATATCTCTTGTTTGAAACAATTTTTTCTAACTCGCTTAACTTATGAGTTAGATGGAGCCAAATAGAAATACTCTATTTTGTGTTAATCCAGTTTGTGAGTTATAATTCCGTTAATATCGGAAATAGGGAAAAATGTTTCAAATAGAAGTTATACGCCATTAAGAATGAAATAACTCTTATTTGAAACATTTTTTCCTAACTCGCTTAGTTTTGGAGTTAGATGGAGCCAAATTCCTATTTGGCTTATAATTCCGTTAATATCGGGAAAAGTGTAAAATCTTTCAAACAAAAGTTGTTTGTCATTAAGAATGGAATAGCTCTGGTTTGAAACATTTCTTTCTAACTCGCTTAACTTTTGAGTTAGATGGAGCCAAATAGAAATACTCCGCTTTAGGTTGTTCAAGTTTTTGGCTTATAATTCCGTTAATATCGGAAATAGGGTAAAATGTTTCAAACCAAACTTGTTTTGTCATTAAGAGCGGAATAACTCTTCTTTGAAACATTTTTCTCTAACTCGCTTAACTTTTGAGTTAGATGGAGCCAAATAGAAATACTCCGCTTTAGGTTGTTCAAGTTTTTGGCTAATAATTCCGTTAATATCGGAAATAGGGTAAAGTGTTTCAAACCAAAGTTGTTTGCCATTAAGAATGGAATAACTCTTGTTTGAAACATTTTTTTCTAACTGGCTTAACTTTGGAGTTAGATGGAGCCAAATAGAAATACTCTATTTTGGGTTGATCCAGTGTGTGAGTTATAATTCCGCTAATATCGGAAATACTAAAAAATGTTTCAAATAAAAGTTGTACGCCATTAGGAATGGAATAACTCTTATTTGAAACATTTTTTTCTAACTCGCTTAACTTTGGAGTTAGATGGAACCAAATTCCTGTTTGGCTTATAATTCCATTAATATCGGGAATAGTGTAAAATCTTTCAAACAAAAGTTGTTCGCCATTAAGAATGGAATAACACTTATTTGAAACATTTTCTTCTAACTCGCTTAACTTTGGAGTTAGATGGAACCAAATTCCTATTTGGCTTATAATTCCGTTAATATCGGAAATAGTGTAAAATGTTTCAAACAAAAGTTGTTTGTCATTAAGAGTGGAATATCTTTTATTTGAAACATTTTTTTTCTAACTCGCTTAACTTTTGAGTTAGATGGAGCCAAATTGAAATACTCCATTTTGGGTTGTTCCATTGTTTGGGTTATAACTCCGTTAATATCGGAAATAGGGCAAAATGTTTCAAATAAAAGTTGTTCGCCATTAAGAATGGAATAACACTTATTTGAAACATTTTTTTCTAACTCGCTTAACTTTGTAGTTAGATTTAGCCAAATTCCTATTTGGCTTATAATTCCGTTAATATCGCAAATAGGGTAAAATATTTCAAACCAAAGTTGTTTGCCATTAAGAATGGAATAAGACTTGTTTGAAACATATTTTTCTAACCCGCTTAACTTTGGAGTTAGATGGAGCCAAATAGAAATACTCTATTTTGTGTTAATCCAGTGTGTGAGTTATAATTCCGTTAATATCGGAAATAGGGAAAAATGTTTCAAATAAAAGTTGTTTGTCATTAAGAATAGAATAACTCTGGTTTGAAACATTTCTTTCTAACTCGCTTAACTATGGAGTTAGATGGAGCCAATTTCATATTTGGCTTATAATTCCGTTAATATCGGGAATAGTGTAAAATCTTTCAAACAGAAGTTGTTCGCCATTAAGAATGGAATAACACTTATTTGAAACATTTTTTTCTAACTCGCTTAACTTTGTAGTTAGATTTAGCCAAATTCCTATTTGGCTTATAATTCCGTTAATATCGCAAATAGGGTAAAATATTTCAAACCAAAGTTGTTTGCCATTAAGAATGGAATAAGACTTGTTTGAAACATATTTTTCTAACTGGCTTAACTTTGGAGTTAGATGGAGGCAAATAGAAATACTCTATTTTGGGTTGATCCAGTGTGTGAGTTATAACTCCGTTAATATCGGAAATAGGGAAAAATGTTTCAAATAAAAGCTGTACGCCATTAAGAATGGAATAACACTTATTTGAAACATTTTTTTCTAACTCGCTTAACTTTGGAGTTAGATGAAGCCAAATAGAAATACTATATTTTGTGTTAATAAAGTGTGTGAGTTATAATTCCGTTAATATCGGAAATAGGTAAAAATGTTTCAAATAAAAGCTGTACGCCATTAGGAATGGAATAACTCTTATTTGAAACATTTTTTTCTAACTCGCTTAACTTTGGAGTTAGATGGAACCAAATTCCTATTTGGCTTATAATTCCGTTAATATCGGGAATAGTGTAAAATCTTTCAAACAAAAATTGTTTGTTATTAAGAATGGAATAACTCTTGTTTGAAACAATTTTTTCTAACTCGCTTAACTTATGAGTTAGATGGATCCAAATAGAAATACTCTAGGTTGATCCAGTGTGTGAGTTATAATTCCGCTAATATCGGGAATAGTGTAAAATGTTTCAAACAAAAGTTGTTTGTCATTAAGAATGGAATAACTCTTGTTTGAAACATTTTTTTCTAACACGCTTAACTTTGGAGTTAGATGGAGCCAAAAAGAAATACTCTATTTTGTGTTAATCCAGTTTGTGAGTTATAATTCCGTTAATATCGGGAATAGTGTAAAATCCTTCAAACAAAAGTTGTTTGTCATTAAGAACGAAATAACTCTTGTTTGAAACATTTTTTTCTAACCCGCTTAACTTTGGAGGTAGATGGAGTCAAATTACTATTTGGCTTATAATTCCGTTAATATCGGAAATAGTGTAAAATGTTTCAAACAAAAGTTGTTTGACATTAAGAATGGAATATCTCTTATTTGAAACATTTTTTTTCTAACTCGCTTAACTTTGGAGTTAGATGGAGCCAAATAGAAATACTCCGCTTTAGGTTGTTCAAGTTTTTGGCTTATAACTCCGTTAATATCGGAAATAGGGCAAAATGTTACAAATAAAAGTTGTTCGCCATTAAGAATGGAATAACACTTATTTGAAACATTTTTTTCTAACTCGCTTAACTTTGTAGTTAGATTTAGCCAAATTCCTATTTGGCTTATAATTCCGTTAATATCGCAAATAGGGTAAAATATTTCAAACCAAAGTTGTTTGCCATTAAGAATGGAATAAGACTTGTTTGAAACATATTTTTCTAACTCGCTTAACTTTGTATTTAGATGGATCCAAATTACTGTTTGGCTTATAATTCCGTTAATATCGGAAATAGTGTAAAATGTTTCAAACAAAAGTTGTTTGTCATTAAGAATGAAATATCTTTTATTTGAAACATTTTTTTTCTAACTCGCTTAACTTTTGAGTTAGATGGAGCCAAATTGAAATACTCCATTTTGGGTTGTTCCATTGTTTGGGTTATAACTCCGTTAATATCGGAAATAGGGCAAAATGTTTCAAATAAAAGTTGTACGCCATTAAGAATGGAGTAACACTTATTTGAAACATTTTTTTCTAACTCGCTTAACTTTGGAGTTAGATGGAGGCAAATAGAAATACTCTATTTTGGGTTGATCCAGTGTGTGAGTTATAACTCCGTTAATATCGGAAATAGGGAAAAATGTTTCAAATAAAAGCTGTACGCCATTAAGAATGGAATAACACTTATTTGAAACATTTTTTTCTAACTCGCTTAACTTTGGAGTTAGATGGAGCCAAATAGAAATACTATATTTTGTGTTAATAAAGTGTGTGAGTTATAATTCCGTTAATATCGGAAATAGGTAAAAATGTTTCAAATAAAAGCTGTACGCCATTAGGAATGGAATAACTCTTATTTGAAACATTTTTTTCTAACTCGCTTAACTTTGGAGTTAGATGGAACCAAATTCCTATTTGGCTTATAATTCCGTTAATATCGGGAATAGTGTAAAATCTTTCAAACAAAAATTGTTTGTTATTAAGAATGGAATAACACTTATTTGAAATATTTTTTTCTAACTCGCTTAACTTTTGAGTTAGATGGAGCCAAATTGAAATACTCCATTTTGGGTTGTTCCATTGTTTGGGTTATAACTCCGTTAATATCGGAAATAGGGAAAAATGTTTCAAACAAAAGCTGTACGCCATTAAGAATGGAATAACACTTATTTGAAACATTTTTTTCTAACACGCTTAACTTTGGAGTTAGATGGAGCCAAATAGAAATACTATATTTTGTGTTAATAAAGTGTGTGAGTTATAATTCCGTTAATATCGGAAATAGGTAAAAATGTTTCAAATAAAAGCTGTACGCCATTAGGAATGGAATAACTCTTATTTGAAACATTTTTTTCTAACTCGCTTAACTTTGGAGTTAGATGGAACCAAATTCCTATTTGGCTTATAATTCCGTTAATATCGGGAATAGTGTAAAATCTTTCAAACAAAAATTGTTTGTTATTAAGAATGGAATAACACTTATTTGAAATATTTTTTTCTAACTCGCTTAACTTTTGAGTTAGATGGAGCCAAATTGAAATACTCCATTTTGGGTTGTTCCATTGTTTGGGTTATAACTCCGTTAATATCGGAAATAGGGAAAAATGTTTCAAATAAAAGCTGTACGCCATTAAGAATGGAATAACACTTATTTGAAACATTTTTTTCTAACACGCTTAACTTTGGAGTTAGATGGAGCCAAATAGAAATACTATATTTTGTGTTAATAAAGTGTGTGAGTTATAATTCCGTTAATATCGGAAATAGGTAAAAATGTTTCAAATAAAAGCTGTACGCCATTAGGAATGGAATAACTCTTATTTGAAACATTTTTTTCTAACTCGCTTAACTTTGGAGTTAGATGGAACCAAATTCCTATTTGGCTTATAATTCCGTTAATATCGGGAATAGTGTAAAATCTTTCAAACAAAAATTGTTTGTTATTAAGAATGGAATAACTCTGGTTTGAAACATTTCTTTCTAACTCGCTTAACTTTTGAGTTAGATGGAGCCAAATGGAAATACTCTATTTTGGGTTGATCCTGTGTGTGAGCTATAATTCCGCTAATATCGGAAATAGGGAAAAATGTTTCAAACAAAAGTTGTTTGTCATTAAGAGTGGAATATCTTTTATTTGAAACATTTTATTTTCTAACTCGCTTAACTTTTGAGTTAGATGGAGCCAAATTGAAATACTCCATTTTGGGTTGTTCCATTGTTTGGGTTATAACTCCGTTAATATCGGATATAGGGCAAAATGTTTCAAATAAAAGTTGTTCGCCATTAAGAATGGAATAACACTTATTTGAAACATTTTTTTCTAACTCGCTTAACTTTTGAGTTAGATGGAGCCAAATTGAAATACTCCGCTTTAGGTTGTTCAAGTTTTTGGCTTATAATTCCGTTAATATCGGAAATAGAGTAAAATGGTTCAAACCAAACTTGTTTGTCATTAAGAACGGAATAACTCTTCTTCAAAACATTTTTTTCTAACTCGCTTAACTTTGGAGTTAGATGGAGCCAAACAGAAATACTCTATTTTGTGTTAATCCAGTTTGTGAGTTATAATTCCGTTAATATCGGAAATAGGTAAAAATGTTTCAAATAAAAGCTGTACGCCATTAGGAATGGAATAACTCTTATTTGAAACATTTTTTTCTAACTCGCTTAACTTTGGAGTTAGATGGAACCAAATTCCTATTTGGCTTATAATTCCGTTAATATCGGGAATAGTGTAAAATCTTTCAAACAAAAATTGTTTGTTATTAAGAATGGAATAACTCTGGTTTGAAACATTTCTTTCTAACTCGCTTAACTTTTGAGTTAGATGGAGCCAAATGGAAATACTCTATTTTGGGTTGATCCTGTGTGTGAGCTATAATTCCGCTAATATCGGAAATAGGGAAAAATGTTTCAAACAAAAGTTGTTTGTCATTAAGAGTGGAATATCTTTTATTTGAAACATTTTTTTTTCTAACTCGCTTAACTTTTGAGTTAGATGGAGCCAAATTGAAATACTCCATTTTGGGTTGTTCCATTGTTTGGGATATAACTCCGTTAATATCGGAAATAGGGTAAAATGTTTCAAACCAAACTTGTTTGTCATTAAGAACGGAATAACTCCTCTTTGAAACATTTTTCTCTAACTCGCTTAACTTTTGAGTTAGATGGAGCCAAATAGAAATACTCCGCTTTAGGTTGTTCAAGTTTTTGGCTAATAATTCCGTTAATATCGGAAATAGGGTAAAGTGTTTCAAACCAAAGTTGTTTGCCATTAAGAATGGAATAACTCTTGTTTGAAACATTTTTTTCTAACTGGCTTAACTTTGGAGTTAGATGGAGCCAAATGGAAATACTCTATTTTGGGTTGATCCAGTGCGTGAGTTATAATTCCGCTAATATCGGAAATAGGGAAAAATCTTTCAAATAAAAGTTGTACGCCATTAAGAATGGAATAACTCTTATTTGAAACATTTTTTTCTAACTCGCTTAACTTTGTAGTTAGATGGATCCAAATTACTGTTTGGCTTATAATTCCGTTAATATTGGAAATAGTGTAAAATGTTTCAAACAAAAGTTGTTTGTCATTAAGAGTGGAATATCTTTTATTTGAAACATTTTTTTTCTAACTCGCTTAACTTTTGAGTTAGATGGATCCAAATTGAAATGCTCCATTTTGGGTTGTTCCATTGTTTGGGTTATAACTCCGTTAATATCGGAAATAGGGCAAGATGTTTCAAATAAAAGTTGTTCGCCATTAAGAATGGAATAACACTTATTTGAAACATTTTTTTCTAACTCGCTTAACTTTGTAGTTAGATTTAGCCAAATTCCTATTTGGCTTATAATTCCGTTAATATCGCAAATAGGGTAAAATATTTCAAACCAAAGTTGTTTGCCATTAAGAATGGAATAAGACTTGTTTGAAACATATTTTTCTAACTGGCTTAACTTTGGAGTTAGATGGAGGCAAATAGAAATACTCTATTTTGGGTTGATCCAGTGTGTGAGTTATAACTCCGTTAATATCGGAAATAGGGAAAAATGTTTCAAATAAAAGCTGTACGCCATTAAGAATGGAATAACACTTATTTGAAACATTTTTTTTTCTAACTCGCTTAACTTTGGAGTTAGATGGAGCCAAATAGAAATACTATATTTTGTGTTAATAAAGTGTGTGAGTTATAATTCCGTCAATATCGGAAATAGGTAAAAATGTTTCAAATAAAAGTTGTACGCCATTAGGAATGGAATAACTCTTATTTGAAACATTTTTTTCTAACTCGATTAACTTTGGAGTTAGATGGAACCAAATTCCTATTTGGCTTATAATTCCGTTAATATCGGGAATAGTGTAAAATCTTTCAAACAAAAATTGTTTGTCATTAAGAGTGGAATAACTCTTGTTTGAAACAATTTTTTCTAACTCGCTTAACTTATGAGTTAGATGGAGCCAAAGAGAAATACTCTATTTTGTGTTAATCCAGTTTGTGAGTTATAATTCCGTTAATATCGGAAATAGGGAAAAATGTTTCAAATAGAAGTTATACGCCATTAAGAATGGAATAACTGTTATTTGAAACATTTTTTTCTAACTCGCTTAGTTTTGGAGTTAGATGGAGCCAAATTCCTATTTCGCTTATAATTCCGTTAATATCGGGAAAAGTGTAAAATCTTTCAAACAAAAGTTGTTTGTCATTAAGAATGGAATAACTCTGGTTTGAAACATTTCTTTCTAACTCGCTTAACTTTTGAGTTAGATGGAGCCAAATAGAAATACTCCGCTTTAGGTTGTTCAAGTTTTTGGCTTATAATTCCGTTAATATCGGAAATAGGGTAAAATGTTTCAAACCAAACTTGTTTGTCATTAAGAACGGAATAACTCTTCTTCAAAACATTTTTTTCTAACTCGCTTAACTTTGGAGTTAGATGGAGCCAAACAGAAATACTCTATTTTGTGTTAATCCAGTTTGTGAGTTATAATTCCGTTAATATCGGAAATAGGGAAAAATGTTTCAAATAGAAGTTATACGCCATTAAGAATGGAATAACTCTTATTTGAAACATTTTTTTCTAACTCGCTTAGTTTTGGAGTTAGATGGAGCCAAATTCCTATTTCGCTTATAATTCCGTTAATATCGGGAAAAGTGTAAAATCTTTCAAACAAAAGTTGTTTGTCATTAAGAATGGAATAACTCTGGTTTGAAACATTTCTTTCTAACTCGCTTAACTTTTGAGTTAGATGGAGCCAAATAGAAATACTCCGCTTTAGGTTGTTCAAGTTTTTGGCTTATAATTCCGTTAATATCGGAAATAGGGTAAAATGTTTCAAACCAAACTTGTTTGTCATTAAGAACGGAATAACTCTTCTTTGAAACATTTTTCTCTAACTCGCTTAACTTTTGAGTTAGATGGAGCCAAATAGAAATACTCCGCTTTAGGTTGTTCAAGTTTTTGGCTAATAATTCCGTTAATATCGGAAATAGGGTAAAGTGTTTCAAACCAAAGTTGTTTGCCATTAAGAATGGAATAACTCTTGTTTGAAACATTTTTTTCTAACTGGCTTAACTTTGGAGTTAGATGGAGCCAAATGGAAATACTCTATTTTGGGTTGATCCAGTGTGTGAGTTATAATTCCGCTAATATCGGAAATAGGGAAAAATGTTTCAAATAAAAGTTGTACGCCATTAGGAATGGAATAACTCTTATTTGAAACATTTTTTTCTAACTCGCTGAACTTTGGAGTTAGATGGAGCCAAATTACTGTTTGGCTTAGAATTCCGTTAATATCGGGAATAGTGTAAAATGTTTCAAACAAAAGTTGTTTGTCATTAAGAATGGAATAACTCTTGTTTGAAACATTTTCTTCTAACTCGCTTAACTTTGGGGTTAGATGGAGCCAAATAGAAATACTCTATTTTGGGTTGATCCTGTGTGTGAGTTATAATTCCGTTAATATCGGAAATAGGGTAAAGTGTTTCAAACCAAAGTTGTTTGTCATTAAGAATGGAATAACTCTTGTTTGAAACATTTTTTTCTAACTGGCTTAACTTTGGAGTTAGATGGAGCCAAATGGAAATACTCTATTTTGGGTTGATCCAGTTTGTGAGTTATAATTCCGCTAATATCGGAAATAGGGAAAATGTTTCAAATAAAAGTTGTACGCCATTAGGAACGGAATGACTCTTATTTGAAACACTCTTTTCTAACTCGCTTAACTTTGGAGTTAGATGGAGCCAAATTACTGTTTGGCTTAGAATTCCGTTAATATCGGAAATAGGGTAAAATGTCTCAAACAAAAGTTGTTTGTCATTAAGAATGGAATATCTCTTATTTGAAACATTTTTTTTCTAACTCGCTTAACTTTTGAGTTAGACGGAGCCAAATTGAAATACTCCATTTTGGGTTGTTCCATTGTTTGGGTTATAACTCCGTTAATATCGGAAATAGGGCAAAATGTTTCAAATAAAAGTTGTTCGCCATTAAGAATGGAATAATACTTATTTGAAACATTTTTTTCTAATTCGCTTAACTTTGTAGTTAGATTTAGCCAAATTCCTATTTGGCTTATAATTCCGTTAATATCGCAAATAGGGTAAAATATTTCAAACCAAAGTTGTTTGCCATTAAGAATGGAATAAGACTTGTTTGAAACATATTTTTCTAACCCGCTTAACTTTGGAGTTAGATGGAGCCAAATAGAAATACTCTATTTTGTGTTAATCCAGTGTGTGAGTTATAATTCCGTTAATATCGGAAATAGGGAAAACTGTTTCAAATAGAAGCTGTACGCCATTAAGAATGGAATAACTCTTATTTGAAACATTTTTTTCTAATTCGCTTAACTTTGTAGTTAGATGGAGCCAAATTACTATTTGGCTTACAACTCCGTTAATATCGAAAATAGGCTAAAATGTTTCAAACCAAAGTTGTTTGTCATTAAAAGTGGAATAACTCTTGTTTGAAACAATTTTTGCTAACTCGCTTAACATATGAGTTAGATGGAGCCAAATAGAAATACTCTATTTTAGGTTGATCCGGTATGTGAGTTATAATTCCGTTAATATCGGAAATAGGTAAAAATGTTTCAAATAAAAGTTGTACGCCATTAAGAATGGAATAACTCTTATTTGAAACATTTTTTTCTAACTCGCTTAACTTTGTAGTTAGATGGATCCAAATTACTGTTTGGCTTATAATTCCGTTAATATTGGAAATAGTGTAAAATGTTTCAAACAAAAGTTGTTTGTCATTAAGAATGGAATATCTTTTATTTGAAACATTTTTTTTCTAACTCGCTTAACTTTTGAGTTAGACGGAGCCAAATTGAAATACTCCATTTTGGGTTGTTCCATTGTTTGGGTTATAACTCCGTTAATATCGGAAATAGGGCAAAATGTTTCAAATAAAAGTTGTTCGCCATTAAGAATGGAATAACACTTATTTGAAACATTTTTTTCTAACTCGCTTAACTTTGTAGTTAGATTTAGCCAAATTCCTATTTGGCTTATAATTCCGTTAATATCGCAAATAGGGTAAAATATTTCAAACCAAAGTTGTTTGCCATTAAGAATGGAATAAGACTTGTTTGAAACATATTTTTCTAACTGGCTTAACTTTGGAGTTAGATGGAGGCAAATAGAAATACTCTATTTTGGGTTGATCCAGTGTGTGAGTTATAACTCCGTTAATATCGGAAATAGGGAAAAATGTTTCAAATAGAAGCTGTACGCCATTAAGAATGGAATAACACTTATTTGAAACATTTTTTTCTAACTCGCTTAACTTTGGAGTTAGATGGAGCCAAATAGAAATACTATATTTTGTGTTAATAAAGTGTGTGAGTTATAGTTCCGTTAATATCGGAAATTGGTAAAAACGTTTCAAATAAAAGTTGTACGCCATTAGGAATGGAATAACTCTTATTTGAAACATTTTTTTCTAACTCGATTAACTTTGGAGTTAGATGGAACCAAATTCCTATTTGGCTTATAATTCCGTTAATATCGGGAATAGTGTAAAATCTTTCAAACAAAAATTGTTTGTCATTAAGAATGGAATAACTCTTGTTTGAAACAATTTTTTCTAACTCGCTTAACTTATGAGTTAGATGGAGCCAAAGAGAAATACTCTATTTTGTGTTAATCCAGTGTGCGAGTTATAATTCCGTTAATATCGGGAATAGTGTAAAATCTTTCAAACAAAAGTTGTTTGTCATTAAGAATGAAATAACTCTTGTTTGAAACATTTTTTTCTAACCCGCTTAACTTTGTATTTAGATGGATCCAAATTACTGTTTGGCTTATAATTCCGTTAATATCGGAAATAGTGTAAAATGTTTCAAACAAAAGTTGTTTGACATTAAGAATGGAATAACTCTTGTTTGAAACAATTTTTTCTAACTCGCTTAACTTATGAGTTAGATGGAGCCAAATAGAAATACTCTATTTTAGGTTGATCCAGTATGTGAGTTATAATTCCGTTAATATCGGAAATAGGTAAAAATGTTTCAAATAAAAGTTGTACGCCATTAAGAATGAAATAACTCTTATTTGAAACATTTTTTTCTAACTCGCTTAACTTTGTATTTAGATGGATCCAAATTACTGTTTGGCTTATAATTCCGTTAATATTGGAAATAGGGTAAAATGTTTCAAACAAAAGTTGTTTGTCATTAAGAATGAAATATCTTTTATTTGAAACATTTTTTTTCTAACTCGCTTAACTTTTGAGTTAGATGGAGCCAAATTGAAATACTCCATTTTGGGTTGTTCCATTGTTTGGGTTATAACTCCGTTAATATCGGAAATAGGGCAAAATGTTTCAAATAAAAGTTGTTCGCCATTGAGAATGGAATAACACTTATTTGAAACATTTTTTTCTAACTCGCTTAACTTTTGAGTTAGATGGAGCCAAATTGAAATACTCCATTTTGGGTTGTTCCATTGTTTGGGTTATAACTCCGTTAATATCGGAAATAGGGAAAAATGTTTCAAATAAAAGCTGTACGCCATTAAGAATGGAATAACACTTATTTGAAACATTTTTTTCTAACTCGCTTAACTTTGGAGTTAGATGGAGCCAAATAGAAATACTATATTTTGTGTTAATAAAGTGTGTGAGTTATAATTCCGTTAATATCGGAAATAGGTAAAAATGTTTCAAATAAAAGCTGTACGCCATTAGGAATGGAATAACTCTTATTTGAAACATTTTTTTCTAACTCGCTTAACTTTGGAGTTAGATGGAACCAAATTCCTATTTGGCTTATAATTCCGTTAATATCGGGAATAGTGTAAAATCTTTCAAACAAAAATTGTTTGTTATTAAGAATGGAATAACTCTGGTTTGAAACATTTCTTTCTAACTCGCTTAACTTTTGAGTTAGATGGAGCCAAATGGAAATACTCTATTTTGGGTTTATCCTGTGTGTCAGCTATAATTCCGCTAATATCGGAAATAGGGAAAAATGTTTCAAACAAAAGTTGTTTGTCATTAAGAGTGGAATATCTTTTATTTGAAACATTTTTTTTTCTAACTCGCTTAACTTTTGAGTTAGATGGAGCCAAATTGAAATACTCCATTTTGGGTTGTTCCATTGTTTGGGTTATAACTCCGTTAATATCGGAAATAGGGCAAAATGTTTCAAATAAAAGTTGTTCGCCATTAAGAATGGAATAACACTTATTTGAAACATTTTTTCTAACTCGCTTAAGTTTTGAGTTAGATGGAGCCAAATTGAAATACTCCGCTTTAGGTTGTTCAAGTTTTTGGCTTATAATTCCGTTAATATCGGAAATAGAGTAAAATGGTTCAAACCAAACTTGTTTGTCATTAAGAACGGAATAACTCTTCTTCAAAACATTTTTTTCTAACTCGCTTAACTTTGGAGTTAGATGGAGCCAAATTACTGTTTGGCTTATAATTCCATTAATATTGGAAATAGTGTAAAATGTTTCAAACAAAAGTTGTTTGTCATTAAGAGTGGAATATCTTTTATTTGAAACATTTTTTTTCTAACTCGCTTAACTTTGTAGTTAGATGGATCCAAATTACTGTTTGGCTTATAATTCCGTTAATATTGGAAATAGTGTAAAATGTTTCAAACAAAAGTTGTTTGTCATTAAGAGTGGAATATCTTTTATTTGAAACATTTTTTTTCTAACTCGCTTAACTTTTGAGTTAGATGGATCCAAATTGAAATGCTCCATTTTGGGTTGTTCCATTGTTTGGGTTATAACTCCGTTAATATCGGAAATAGGGCAAAATGTTTCAAATAAAAGTTGTTCGCCATTAAGAATGGAATAACACTTATTTGAAACATTTTTTTCTAACTCGCTTAACTTTGTAGTTAGATTTAGCCAAATTCCTATTTGGCTTATAATTCCGTTAATATCGCAAATAGGGTAAAATATTTCAAACCAAAGTTGTTTGTCATTAAGAACGGAATAACTCTTCTTCAAAACATTTTTTTCTAACTCGCTTAACTTTGGAGTTAGATGGAGCCAAACAGAAATACTCTATTTTGTGTTAATCCAGTCTGTGAGTTATAATTCCGTTAATATCGGAAATGGGGAAAAATGTTTCAAATAAAAGTTGTACGCCATTAAGAATGGAATAACACTTATTTGAAACATTTTTTTCTAACTCGCTTAACTTTTGAGTTAGATGGAGCCAAATTGAAATACTCCGCTTTAGGTTGTTCAAGTTTTTGGCTTATAATTCCGTTAATATCGAAAATAGGCTAAAATGTTTCAAACCAAAGTTGTTTGTCATTAAAAATGGAATAACTCTTGTTTGAAACAATTTTTTCTAACTCGCTTAACTTATGAGTTAGATGGAGCCAAATAGAAATACTCTCTTTTAGGTTTATCCAGTATGTGAGTTATAATTCCGTTAATACCGGAAATAGGTAAAAATGTTTCAATTAAAAGTTGTACGCCATTAAGAATGGAATAACTCTTATTTGAAACATTTTTTTCTAACTCGCTTAACTTTGTAGTTAGATGGATCCAAATTACTGTTTGGCTTATAATTCCGTTAATATTGGAAATAGTGTAAAATGTTTCAAACAAAAGTTGTTTGTCATTAAGAGTGGAATATCTTTTATTTGAAACATTTTTTTTCTAACTCGCTTAACTTTTGAGTTAGATGGATCCAAATTGAAATGCTCCATTTTGGGTTGTTCCATTGTTTGGGTTATAACTCCGTTAATATCGGAAATAGGGCAAAATGTTTCAAATAAAAGTTGTTCGCCATTAAGAATGGAATAACACTTATTTGAAACATTTTTTTCTAACTCGCTTAACTTTGTAGTTAGATTTAGCCAAATTCCTATTTGGCTTATAATTCCGTTAATATCGCAAATAGGGTAAAATATTTCAAACCAAAGTTGTTTGCCATTAAGAATGGAATAAGACTTGTTTGAAACATATTTTTCTAACTGGCTTAACTTTGGAGTTAGATGGAGGCAAATAGAAATACTCTATTTTGGGTTGATCCAGTGTGTGAGTTATAACTCCGTTAATATCGGAAATAGGGAAAAATGTTTCAAATAAAAGCTGTACGCCATTAAGAATGGAATAACACTTATTTGAAACATTTTTTTTCTAACTCGCTTAACTTTGGAGTTAGATGGAGCCAAATAGAAATACTATATTTTGTGTTAATAAAGTGTGTGAGTTATAATTCCGTTAATATCGGAAATAGGTAAAAATGTTTCAAATAAAAGTTGTACGCCATTAGGAATGGAATAACTCTTATTTGAAACATTTTTTTCTAACTCGATTAACTTTGGAGTTAGATGGAACCAAATTCCTATTTGGCTTATAATTCCGTTAATATCGGGAATAGTGTAAAATCTTTCAAACAAAAATTGTTTGTCATTAAGAATGGAATAACTCTTGTTTGAAACAATTTTTTCTAACTCGCTTAACTTATGAGTTAGATGGAGCCAAAGAGAAATACTCTATTTTGTGTTAATCCAGTGTGTGAGTTATAATTCCGTTAATATCGGGAATAGTGTAAAATCTTTCAAACAAAAGTTGTTTGTCATTAAGAATGAAATAACTCTTGTTTGAAACATTTTTTTCTAACCCGCTTAACTTTGGAGTTAGATGGAGTCAAATTACTATTTGGCTTATAATTCCGTTAATATCGGAAATAGTGTAAAATGTTTCAAACAAAAGTTGTTTGACATTAAGAATGGAATATCTCTTGTTTGAAACAATTTTTTCTAACTCGCTTAACTTATGAGTTAGATGGAGCCAAATAGAAATACTCTATTTTGTGTTAATCCAGTTTCTGAGTTATAATTCCGTTAATATCGGAAATAGGGAAAAATGTTTCAAATAAAAGTTGTTTGTCATTAAGAATGGAATAACTCTTGTTTGAAACATTTTATTCTAACTCGCTTAACTTTGTAGTTAGATTTAGCCAAATTCCTATTTGGCTTATAATTCCGTTAATATCGCAAATAGGGTAAAATATTTCAAACCAAAGTTGTTTGCCATTAAGAATGGAATAAGACTTGTTTGAAACATATTTTTCTAACTGGCTTAACTTTGGAATTAGATGGAGGCAAATAGAAATACTCTATTTTGGGTTGATCCAGTGTGTGAGTTATAACTCCGTTAATATCGGAAATAGGGAAAAATGTTTCAAATAAAAGCTGTACGCCATTAAGAATGGAATAACACTTATTTGAAACATTTTTTTTCTAACTCGCTTAACTTTGGAGTTAGATGGAGCCAAATAGAAATACTATATTTTGTGTTAATAAAGTGTGTGAGTTATAATTCCGTTAATATCGAAAATAGGTAAAAATGTTTCAAATAAAAGTTGTACGCCATTAGGAATGGAATAACTCTTATTTGAAACATTTTTTTCTAACTCGATTAACTTTGGAGTTAGATGGAACCAAATTCCTATTTGGCTTATAATTCCGTTAATATCGGGAATAGTGTAAAATCTTTCAAACAAAAATTGTTTGTCATTAAGAATGGAATAACTCTTGTTTGAAACAATTTTTTCTAACTCGCTTAACTTATGAGTTAGATGGAGCCAAATAGAAATACTCTATTTTGTGTTAATCCAGTGTGTGAGTTATAATTCCGTTAATATCGGGAATAGTGTAAAATCTTTCAAACAAAAGTTGTTTGTCATTAAGAATGAAATAACTCTTGTTTGAAACATTTTTTTCTAACCCGCTTAACTTTGGAGTTAGATGGAGTCAAATTACTATTTGGCTTATAATTCCGTTAATATCGGAAATAGTGTAAAATGTTTCAAACAAAAGTTGTTTGACATTAAGAATGGAATATCTCTTGTTTGAAACAATTTTTTCTAACTCGCTTAACTTATGAGTTAGATGGAGCCAAACAGAAATACTCTATTTTGTGTTAATTCAGTTTGTGAGTTATAATTCCGTTAATATCGGAAATGGGGAAAAATGTTTCAAATAAAAGTTGTACGCCATTAAGAATGGAATAACACTTATTTGAAACATTTTTTTCTAACTCGCTTAACTTTTGAGTTAGATGGAGCCAAATTGAAATACTCCGCTTTAGGTTGTTCAAGTTTTTGGCTTATAATTCCGTTAATATCGAAAATAGGCTAAAATGTTTCAAACCAAAGTTGTTTGTCATTAAAAATGGAATAACTCTTGTTTGAAACAATTTTTTCTAACTCGCTTAACTTATGAGTTAGATGGAGCCAAATAGAAATACTCTCTTTTAGGTTTATCCAGTATGTGAGTTATAATTCCGTTAATATCGGAAATAGGTAAAAATGTTTCAAATAAAAGTTGTACGCCATTAAGAATGGAATAACTCTTATTTGAAACATTTTTTTCTAACTCGCTTAACTTTGTAGTTAGATGGATCCAAATTACTGTTTGGCTTATAATTCCGTTAATATTGGAAATAGTGTAAAATGTTTCAAACAAAAGTTGTTTGTCATTAAGAGTGGAATATCTTTTATTTGAAACATTTTTTTTCTAACTCGCTTAACTTTTGAGTTAGATGGATCCAAATTGAAATGCTCCATTTTGGGTTGTTCCATTGTTTGGGTTATAACTCCGTTAATATCGGAAATAGGGCAAAATGTTTCAAATAAATTTGTTCGCCATTAAGAATGGAATAACACTTATTTGAAACATTTTTTTCTAACTCGCTTAACTTTGTAGTTAGATTTAGCCAAATTCCTATTTGGCTTATAATTCCGTTAATATCGCAAATAGGGTAAAATATTTCAAACCAAAGTTGTTTGCCATTAAGAATGGAATAAGACTTGTTTGAAACATATTTTTCTAACTGGCTTAACTTTGGAGTTAGATGGAGGCAAATAGAAATACTCTATTTTGGGTTGATCCAGTGTGTGAGTTATAACTCCGTTAATATCGGAAATAGGGAAAAATGTTTCAAATAAAAGCTGTACGCCATTAAGAATGGAATAACACTTATTTGAAACATTTTTTTTCTAACTCGCTTAACTTTGGAGGTAGATGGAGCCAAATAGAAATACTATATTTTGTGTTAATAAAGTGTGTGAGTTATAATTCCGTTAATATCGGAAATAGGTAAAAATGTTTCAAATAAAAGTTGTACGCCATTAGGAGTGGAATAACTCTTATTTGAAACATTTTTTTCTAACTCGATTAACTTTGGAGTTAGATGGAACCAAATTCCTATTTGGCTTATAATTCCGTTAATATCGGGAATAGTGTAAAATCTTTCAAACAAAAATTGTTTGTCATTAAGAATGGAATTACTCTGGTTTGAAACATTTCTTTCTAACTCGCTTAACTTTTGAGTTAGATGGAGCCAAATAGAAATACTCCGCTTTAGGTTGTTCAAGTTTTTGGCTTATAATTCCGTTAATATCGGAAATAGGGTAAAATGTTTCAAACCAAACTTGTTTGTCATTAAGAACGGAATAACTCTTCTTTGAAACATTTTTCTCTAACTCGCTTAACTTTTGAGTTAGATGGAGCCAAATAGAAATACTCCGCTTTAGGTTGTTCAAGTTTTTGGCTAATAATTCCGTTAATATCGGAAATAGGGTAAAGTGTTTCAAACCAAAGTTGTTTGCCATTAAGAATGGAATAACTCTTGTTTGAAACATATTTTTCTAACCCGCTTAACTTTGGAGTTAGATGGAGCCAAATAGAAATACTCTATTTTGTGTTAATCCAGTGTGTGAGTTATAATTCCGTTAATATCGGAAATAGGGAAAAATGTTTCAAATAAAAGTTGTGCGCCATTAGGAATGGAATAACTCTTATTTGAAACATTTTCTTCTAACTCGCTTAACTTTGGGGTTAGATGGAGCCAAATAGAAATACTCTATTTTGTCTTAATCCAGTTTGTGAGTTATAATTCCGTTAATATCGGAAATAGGGAAAAGTGTTTCAAATAAAGGTGGTACGCCATTAAGAATGGAATAACTCTTATTTGAAACATTTTTTTTCTAACTCGCTTAACTTTTGAGTTAGATGGAGCCAAATTGAAATACTCCGCTTTAGGTTGTTCAAGTTTTTGGCTTATAATTCCGTTAATATCGGAAATAGAGTAAAATGGTTCAAACCAAACTTGTTTGTCATTAAGAACGGAATAACTCTTCTTTGAAACATTTTTCTCTAACTCGCTTAACTTTTGAGTTAGATGGAGCCAAATAGAAATACTCCGCTTTAGGTTGTTCAAGTTTTTGGCTAATAATTCCGTTAATATCGGAAATAGGGTAAAGTGTTTCAAACCAAAGTTGTTTGCCATTAAGAATGGAATAACTCTTGTTTGAAACATTTTTTTCTAACTGGCTTAACTTTGGAGTTAGATGGAGCCAAATAGAAATACTCTATTTTGGGTTGATCCAGTGTGTGAGTTATAATTCCGCTAATATCGGAAATAGGGAAAAATGTTTCAAATAAAATTTGTACGCCATTAGGAATGGAATAACTCTTATTTGAAACATTTTTTTCTAACTCGCTTAACTTTGGAGTTAGATGGAGCCAAATTACTGTTTGGCTTAGAATTCCGTTAATATCGGGAATAGTGTAAAATGTTTCAAACAAAAGTTGTTTGTCATTAAGAATGGAATAACTCTTGTTTGAAACATTTTCTTCTAACTCGCTTAACTTTGGGGTTAGATGGAGCCAAATAGAAATACTCTATTTTGGGTTGATCCTGTGTGTGAGTTATAATTCCGTTAATATCGGAAATAGGGTAAAGTGTTTCAAACCAAAGTTGTTTGTCATTAAGAATGGAATAACTCTTGTTTGAAACATTTTTTTCTAACTGGCTTAACTTTGGAGTTAGATGGAGCCAAATGGAAATACTCTATTTTGGGTTGATCCAGTTTGTGAGTTATAATTCCGCTAATATCGGAAATAAGGAAAATGTTTCAAATAAAAGTTGTACGCCATTAGGAACGGAATGACTCTTATTTGAAACACTCTTTTCTAACTCGCTTAACTTTGGAGTTAGATGGAGCCAAATTACTGTTTGGCTTAGAATTCCGTTAATATCGGGAACAGTGTAAAATGTTTCAAACAAAAGTTGTTTGTCATTAAGAATGGAATAACTCTTGTTTGAAACATTTTTTTCTAACTCGCTTAACTTATGAGTTAGATGGAGCCAAATAGAAATACTCTATTTTGTGTTAATCCAGTGTGTGAGTTATAATTCCGTTAATATCGGAAATAGGTAAAAATGTTTCAAATAAAAGCTGTACGCCATTAGGAATGGAATAACTCTTATTTGAAACATTTTTTTCTAACTCGCTTAACTTTGGAGTTAGATGGAACCAAATTCCTATTTGGCTTATAATTCCGTTAATATCGGGAATAGTGTAAAATCTTTCAAACAAAAACTGTTTGTTATTAAGAATGGAATAACACTTATTTGAAATATTTTTTTCTAACTCGCTTAACTTTTGAGTTAGATGGAGCCAAATTGAAATACTCCATTTTGGGTTGTTCCATTGTTTGGGTTATAACTCCGTTAATATCGGAAATAGGGAAAAATGTTTCAAACAAAAGCTGTACGCCATTAAGAATGGAGTAACACTTATTTGAAACATTTTTTTCTAACACGCTTAACTTTGGAGTTAGATGGAGCCAAATAGAAATACTATATTTTGTGTTAATAAAGTGTGTGAGTTATAATTCCGTTAATATCGGAAATAGGTAAAAATGTTTCAAATAAAAGCTGTACGCCATTAGGAATGGAATAACTCTTATTTGAAACATTTTTTTCTAACTCGCTTAACTTTGGAGTTAGATGGAACCAAATTCCTATTTGGCTTATAATTCCGTTAATATCGGGAATAGTGTAAAATCTTTCAAACAAAAATTGTTTGTTATTAAGAATGGAATAACTCTGGTTTGAAACATTTCTTTCTAACTCGCTTAACTTTTGAGTTAGATGGAGCCAAATGGAAATACTCTATTTTGGGTTGATCCTGTGTGTGAGCTATAATTCCGCTAATATCGGAAATAGGGAAAAATGTTTCAAACAAAAGTTGTTTGTCATTAAGAGTGGAATATCTTTTATTTGAAACATTTTTTTTTCTAACTCGCTTAACTTTTGAGTTAGATGGAGCCAAATTGAAATACTCCATTTTGGGTTGTTCCATTGTTTGGGTTATAACTCCGTTAATATCGGATATAGGGCAAAATGTTTCAAATAAAAGTTGTTCGCCATTAAGAATGGAATAACACTTATTTGAAACATTTTTTTCTAACTCGCTTAACTTTTGAGTTAGATGGAGCCAAATTGAAATACTCCGCTTTAGGTTGTTCAAGTTTTTGGCTTATAATTCCGTTAATATCGGAAATAGAGTAAAATGGTTCAAACCAAACTTGTTTGTCATTAAGAACGGAATAACTCTTCTTCAAAACATTTTTTTCTAACTCGCTTAACTTTGGAGTTAGATGGAGCCAAACAGAAATACTCTATTTTGTGTTAATCCAGTTTGTGAGTTATAATTCCGTTAATATCGGAAATAGGGAAAAATGTTTCAAATAAAAGTTGTACGCCATTAGGAATGGAATAACTCTTATTTGAAACATTCTTTTCTAACTCGCTTAACTTTGGAGTTAGATGGAGCCAAATTACTGTTTGGCTTAGAATTCCGTTAATATCGGGAATAGTGTAAAATGTTTCAAACAAAAGTTGTTTGTCATTAAGAATGGAATAACTCTTGTTTGAAACATTTTCTTCTAACTCGCTTAACTTTGGGGTTAGATGGAGCCAAATAGAAATACTCTATTTTGGGTTGATCCTGTGTGTGAGTTATAATTCCGTTAATATCGGAAATAGGGTAAAGTGTTTCAAACCAAAGTTGTTTGTCATTAAGAATGGAATAACTCTTGTTTGAAACATTTTTTTCTAACTGGCTTAACTTTGGAGTTAGATGGAGCCAAATGGAAATACTCTATTTTGGGTTGATCCAGTTTGTGAGTTATAATTCCGCTAATATCGGAAATAGGGAAAATGTTTCAAATAAAAGTTGTACGCCATTAGGAACGGAATGACTCTTATTTGAAACACTCTTTTCTAACTCGCTTAACTTTGGAGTTAGATGGAGCCAAATTACTGTTTGGCTTAGAATTCCGTTAATATCGGGAACAGTGTAAAATGTTTCAAACAAAAGTTGTTTGTCATTAAGAATGGAATAACTCTTGTTTGAAACATTTTTTTCTAACTCGCTTAACTTATGAGTTAGATGGAGCCAAATAGAAATACTCTATTTTGTGTTAATCCAGTGTGTGAGTTATAATTCCGTTAATATCGGAAATAGGTAAAAATGTTTCAAATAAAAGCTGTACGCCATTAGGAATGGAATAACTCTTATTTGAAACATTTTTTTCTAACTCGCTTAACTTTGGAGTTAGATGGAACCAAATTCCTATTTGGCTTATAATTCCGTTAATATCGGGAATAGTGTAAAATCTTTCAAACAAAAATTGTTTGTTATTAAGAATGGAATAACACTTATTTGAAATATTTTTTTCTAACTCGCTTAACTTTTGAGTTAGATGGAGCCAAATTGAAATACTCCATTTTGGGTTGTTCCATTGTTTGGGTTATAACTCCGTTAATATCGGAAATAGGGAAAAATGTTTCAAACAAAAGCTGTACGCCATTAAGAATGCAGTAACACTTATTTGAAACATTTTTTTCTAACACGCTTAACTTTGGAGTTAGATGGAGCCAAACAGAAATACTCTATTTTGTGTTAATCCAGTTTGTGAGTTATAATTCCGTTAATATCGGAAATAGGTAAAAATGTTTCAAATAAAAGCTGTACGCCATTAGGAATGGAATAACTCTTATTTGAAACATTTTTTTCTAACTCGCTTAACTTTGGAGTTAGATGGAACCAAATTCCTATTTGGCTTATAATTCCGTTAATATCGGGAATAGTGTAAAATCTTTCAAACAAAAATTGTTTGTTATTAAGAATGGAATAACTCTGGTTTGAAACATTTCTTTCTAACTCGCTTAACTTTTGAGTTAGATGGAGCCAAATGGAAATACTCTATTTTGGGTTGATCCTGTGTGTGAGCTATAATTCCGCTAATATCGGAAATAGGGAAAAATGTTTCAAACAAAAGTTGTTTGTCATTAAGAGTGGAATATCTTTTATTTGAAACATTTTTTTTTCTAACTCGCTTAACTTTTGAGTTAGATGGAGCCAAATTGAAATACTCCATTTTGGGTTGTTCCATTGTTTGGGATATAACTCCGTTAATATCGGATATAGGGCAAAATGTTTCAAATAAAAGTTGTTCGCCATTAAGAATGGAATAACACTTATTTGAAACATTTTTTTCTAACTCGCTTAACTTTTGAGTTAGATGCAGCCAAATTGAAATACTCCGCTTTAGGTTGTTCAAGTTTTTGGCTTATAATTCCGTTAATATCGGAAATAGAGTAAAATGGTTCAAACCAAACTTGTTTGTCATTAAGAACGGAATAACTCTTCTTCAAAACATTTTTTTCTAACTCGCTTAACTTTGGAGTTAGATGGAGCCAAACAGAAATACTCTATTTTGTGTTAATCCAGTTTGTGAGTTATAATTCCGTTAATATCGGAAATGCGGAAAAATGTTTCAAATAAAAGTTGTACGCCATTAAGAATGGAATAACACTTATTTGAAACATTTTTTTCTAACTCGCTTAACTTTTGAGTTAGATGGAGCCAAATTGAAATACTCCGCTTTAGGTTGTTCAAGTTTTTGGCTTATAATTCCGTTAATATCGAAAATAGGCTAAAATGTTTCAAACCAAAGTTGTTTGTCATTAAAAATGCAATAACTCTTGTTTGAAACAATTTTTTCTAACTCGCTTAACTTATGAGTTAGATGGAGCCAAATAGAAATACTCTATTTTAGGTTTATCCAGTATGTGAGTTATAATTCCGTTAATATCGGAAATAGGTAAAAATGTTTCAAATAAAAGTTGTACGCCATTAAGAATGGAATAACTCTTATTTGAAACATTTTTTTCTAACTCGCTTAACTTTGTAGTTAGATGGATCCAAATTACTGTTTGGCTTATAATTCCGTTAATATTGGAAATAGTGTAAAATGTTTCAAACAAAAGTTGTTTGTCATTAAGAGTGGAATATCTTTTATTTGAAACATTTTTTTTCTAACTCGCTTAACTTTTGAGTTAGATGGATCCAAATTGAAATGCTCCATTTTGGGTTGTTCCATTGTTTGGGTTATAACTCCGTTAATATCGGAAATAGGGCAAAATGTTTCAAATAAAAGTTGTTCGCCATTAAGAATGGAATAACACTTATTTGAAACATTTTTTTCTAACTCGCTTAACTTTGTAGTTAGATTTAGCCAAATTCCTATTTGGCTTATAATTCCGTTAATATCGCAAATAGGGTAAAATATTTCAAACCAAAGTTGTTTGCCATTAAGAATGGAATAAGACTTGTTTGAAACATATTTTTCTAACTGGCTTAACTTTGGAGTTAGATGGAGGCAAATAGAAATACTCTATTTTGGGTTGATCCAGTGTGTGAGTTATAACTCCGTTAATATCGGAAATAGGGAAAAATGTTTCAAATAAAAGCTGTACGCCATTAAGAATGGAATAACACTTATTTGAAACATTTTTTTTCTAACTCGCTTAACTTTGGAGTTAGATGGAGCCAAATAGAAATACTATATTTTGTGTTAATAAAGTGTGTGAGTTATAATTCCGTTAATATCGGGAATAGTGTAAAATCTTTCAAACAAAAGTTGTTTGTCATTAAGAATGAAATAACTCTTGTTTGAAACATTTTTTTCTAACCCGCTTAACTTTGGAGTTAGATGGAACCAAATTCCTATTTGGCTTATAATTCCGTTAATATCGGGAATAGTGTAAAATCTTTCAAACAAAAATTGTTTGTCATTAAGAATGGAATAACTCTTGTTTGAAACAATTTTTTCTAACTCGCTTAACTTATGAGTTAGATGGAGCCAAAGAGAAATACTCTATTTTGTGTTAATCCAGTGTGTGAGTTATAATTCCGTTAATATCGGGAATAGTGTAAAATCTTTCAAACAAAAGTTGTTTGTCATTAAGAATGAAATAACTCTTGTTTGAAACATTTTTTTCTAACCCGCTTAACTTTGGAGTTAGATGGAGTCAAATTACTATTTGGCTTATAATTCCGTTAATATCGGAAATAGTGTAAAATGTTTCAAACAAAAGTTGTTTGACATTAAGAATGGAATATCTCTTGTTTGAAACAATTTTTTCTAACTCGCTTAACTTATGAGTTAGATGGAGCCAAATAGAAATACTCTATTTTGTGTTAATCCAGTTTGTGAGTTATAATTCCGTTAATATCGGAAATAGGGAAAAATGTTTCAAATAGAAGTTATACGCCATTAAGAATGGAATAACTCTTATTTGAAACATTTTTTTCTAACTCGCTTAGTTTTGGAGTTAGATGGAGCCAAATTCCTATTTCGCTTATAATTCCGTTAATATCGGGAAAAGTGTAAAATCTTTCAAACAAAAGTTGTTTGTCATTAAGAATGGAATAACTCTGGTTTGAAACATTTCTTTCTAACTCGCTTAACTTTTGAGTTAGATGGAGCCAAATAGAAATACTCCGCTTTAGGTTGTTCAAGTTTTTGGCTTATAATTCCGTTAATATCGGAAATAGGGTAAAATGTTTCAAACCAAACTTGTTTGTCATTAAGAACGGAATAACTCTTCTTTGAAACATTTTTCTCTAACTCGCTTAACTTTTGAGTTAGATGGAGCCAAATAGAAATACTCCGCTTTAGGTTGTTCAAGTTTTTGGCTAATAATTCCGTTAATATCGGAAATAGGGTAAAGTGTTTCAAACCAAAGTTGTTTGCCATTAAGAATGGAATAACTCTTGTTTGAAACATTTTTTTCTAACTGGCTTAACTTTGGAGTTAGATGGAGCCAAATGGAAATACTCTATTTTGGGTTGATCCAGTGTGTGAGTTATAATTCCGCTAATATCGGAAATAGGGAAGAATGTTTCAAATAAAAGTTGTACGCCATTAGGAATGGAATAACTCTTATTTGAAACATTTTTTTCTAACTCGCTTAACTTTGGAGTTAGATGGAGCCAAATTACTGTTTGGCTTAGAATTCCGTTAATATCGGGAATAGTGTAAAATGTTTCAAACAAAAGTTGTTTGTCATTAAGAATGGAATAACTCTTGTTTGAAACATTTTCTTCTAACTCGCTTAACTTTGGGGTTAGATGGAGCCAAATAGAAATACTCTATTTTGGGTTGATCCTGTGTGTGAGTTATAATTCCGTTAATATCGGAAATAGGGTAAAGTGTTTCAAACCAAAGTTGTTTGTCATTAAGAATGGAATAACTCTTGTTTGAAACATTTTTTTCTAACTGGCTTAACTTTGGAGTTAGATGGAACCAAATTCCTATTTGGCTTATAATTCCGTTAATATCGGGAATAGTGTAAAATCTTTCAAACAAAAATTGTTTGTTATTAAGAATGGAATAACACTTATTTGAAATATTTTTTTCTAACTCGCTTAACTTTTGAGTTAGATGGAGCCAAATTGAAATACTCCATTTTGGGTTGTTCCATTGTTTGGGTTATAACTCCGTTAATATCGGAAATAGGGAAAAATGTTTCAAACAAAAGCTGTACGCCATTAAGAATGGAGTAACACTTATTTGAAACATTTTTTTCTAACACGCTTAACTTTGGAGTTAGATGGAGCCAAATAGAAATACTATATTTTGTGTTAATAAAGTGTGTGAGTTATAATTCCGTTAATATCGGAAATAGGTAAAAATGTTTCAAATAAAAGCTGTACGCCATTAGGAATGGAATAACTCTTATTTGAAACATTTTTTTCTAACTCGCTTAACTTTGGAGTTAGATGGAACCAAATTACTATTTGGCTTATAATTCCGTTAATATCGGGAATAGTGTAAAATCTTTCAAACAAAAATTGTTTGTTATTAAGAATGGAATAACTCTGGTTTGAAACATTTCTTTCTAACTCGCTTAACTTTTGAGTTAGATGGAGCCAAATGGAAATACTCTATTTTGGGTTGATCCTGTGTGTGAGCTATAATTCCGCTAATATCGGAAATAGGGAAAAATGTTTCAAACAAAAGTTGTTTGTCATTAAGAGTGGAATATCTTTTATTTGAAACATTTTTTTTTCTAACTCGCTTAACTTTTGAGTTAGATGGAGCCAAATTGAAATACTCCATTTTGGGTTGTTCCATTGTTTGGGATATAACTCCGTTAATATCGGATATAGGGCAAAATGTTTCAAATAAAAGTTGTTCGCCATTAAGAATGGAATAACACTTATTTGAAACATTTTTTTCTAACTCGCTTAACTTTTGAGTTAGATGCAGCCAAATTGAAATACTCCGCTTTAGGTTGTTCAAGTTTTTGGCTTATAATTCCGTTAATATCGGAAATAGAGTAAAATGGTTCAAACCAAACTTGTTTGTCATTAAGAACGGAATAACTCTTCTTCAAAACATTTTTTTCTAACTCGCTTAACTTTGGAGTTAGATGGAGCCAAACAGAAATACTCTATTTTGTGTTAATCCAGTTTGTGAGTTATAATTCCGTTAATATCGGAAATGCGGAAAAATGTTTCAAATAAAAGTTGTACGCCATTAAGAATGGAATAACACTTATTTGAAACATTTTTTTCTAACTCGCTTAACTTTTGAGTTAGATGGAGCCAAATTGAAATACTCCGCTTTAGGTTGTTCAAGTTTTTGGCTTATAATTCCGTTAATATCGAAAATAGGCTAAAATGTTTCAAACCAAAGTTGTTTGTCATTAAAAATGCAATAACTCTTGTTTGAAACAATTTTTTCTAACTCGCTTAACTTATGAGTTAGATGGAGCCAAATAGAAATACTTTATTTTAGGTTTATCCAGTATGTGAGTTATAATTCCGTTAATATCGGAAATAGGTAAAAATGTTTCAAATAAAAGTTGTACGCCATTAAGAATGGAATAACTCTTATTTGAAACATTTTTTTCTAACTCGCTTAACTTTGTAGTTAGATGGATCCAAATTACTGTTTGGCTTATAATTCCGTTAATATTGGAAATAGTGTAAAATGTTTCAAACAAAAGTTGTTTGTCATTAAGAGTGGAATATCTTTTATTTGAAACATTTTTTTTCTAACTCGCTTAACTTTTGAGTTAGATGGATCCAAATTGAAATGCTCCATTTTGGGTTGTTCCATTGTTTGGGTTATAACTCCGTTAATATCGGAAATAGGGCAAAATGTTTCAAATAAAAGTTGTTCGCCATTAAGAATGGAATAACACTTATTTGAAACATTTTTTTCTAACTCGCTTAACTTTGTAGTTAGATTTAGCCAAATTCCTATTTGGCTTATAATTCCGTTAATATCGCAAATAGGGTAAAATATTTCAAACCAAAGTTGTTTGCCATTAAGAATGGAATAAGACTTGTTTGAAACATATTTTTCTAACTGGCTTAACTTTGGAGTTAGATGGAGGCAAATAGAAATACTCTATTTTGGGTTGATCCAGTGTGTGAGTTATAACTCCGTTAATATCGGAAATAGGGAAAAATGTTTCAAATAAAAGCTGTACGCCATTAAGAATGGAATAACACTTATTTGAAACATTTTTTTTCTAACTCGCTTAACTTTGGAGTTAGATGGAGCCAAATAGAAATACTATATTTTGTGTTAATAAAGTGTGTGAGTTATAATTCCGTTAATATCGGGAATAGTGTAAAATCTTTCAAACAAAAGTTGTTTGTCATTAAGAATGAAATAACTCTTGTTTGAAACATTTTTTTCTAACCCGCTTAACTTTGGAGTTAGATGGAACCAAATTCCTATTTGGCTTATAATTCCGTTAATATCGGGAATAGTGTAAAATCTTTCAAACAAAAATTGTTTGTCATTAAGAATGGAATAACTCTTGTTTGAAACAATTTTTTCTAACTCGCTTAACTTATGAGTTAGATGGAGCCAAAGAGAAATACTCTATTTTGTGTTAATCCAGTGTGTGAGTTATAATTCCGTTAATATCGGGAATAGTGTAAAATCTTTCAAACAAAAGTTGTTTGTCATTAAGAATGAAATAACTCTTGTTTGAAACATTTTTTTCTAACCCGCTTAACTTTGGAGTTAGATGGAGTCAAATTACTATTTGGCTTATAATTCCGTTAATATCGGAAATAGTGTAAAATGTTTCAAACAAAAGTTGTTTGACATTAAGAATGGAATATCTCTTGTTTGAAACAATTTTTTCTAACTCGCTTAACTTATGAGTTAGATGGAGCCAAATAGAAATACTCTATTTTGTGTTAATCCAGTTTGTGAGTTATAATTCCGTTAATATCGGAAATAGGGAAAAATGTTTCAAATAGAAGTTATACGCCATTAAGAATGGAATAACTCTTATTTGAAACATTTTTTTCTAACTCGCTTAGTTTTGGAGTTAGTTGGAGCCAAATTCCTATTTCGCTTATAATTCCGTTAATATCGGGAAAAGTGTAAAATCTTTCAAACAAAAGTTGTTTGTCATTAAGAATGGAATAACTCTGGTTTGAAACATTTCTTTCTAACTCGCTTAACTTTTGAGTTAGATGGAGCCAAATAGAAATACTCCGCTTTAGGTTGTTCAAGTTTTTGGCTTATAATTCCGTTAATATCGGAAATAGGGTAAAATGTTTCAAACCAAACTTGTTTGTCATTAAGAACGGAATAACTCTTCTTTGAAACATTTTTCTCTAACTCGCTTAACTTTTGAGTTAGATGGAGCCAAATAGAAATACTCCGCTTTAGGTTGTTCAAGTTTTTGGCTAATAATTCCGTTAATATCGGAAATAGGGTAAAGTGTTTCAAACCAAAGTTGTTTGCCATTAAGAATGGAATAACTCTTGTTTGAAACATTTTTTTCTAACTGGCTTAACTTTGGAGTTAGATGGAGCCAAATGGAAATACTCTATTTTGGGTTGATCCAGTGTGTGAGTTATAATTCCGCTAATATCGGAAATAGGGAAAAATGTTTCAAATAAAAGTTGTACGCCATTAAGAATGGAATAACTCTTATTTGAAACATTTTTTTCTAACTCGCTTAACTTTGTAGTTAGATGGATCCAAATTACTGTTTGGCTTATAATTCCGTTAATATTGGAAATAGTGTAAAATGTTTCAAACAAAAGTTGTTTGTCATTAAGAGTGGAATATCTTTTATTTGAAACATTTTTTTTCTAACTCGCTTAACTTTTGAGTTAGATGGATCCAAATTGAAATGCTCCATTTTGGGTTGTTCCATTGTTTGGGTTATAACTCCGTTAATATCGGAAATAGGGCAAAATGTTTCAAATAAAAGTTGTTCGCCATTAAGAATGGAATAACACTTATTTGAAACATTTTTTTCTAACTCGCTTAACTTTGTAGTTAGATTTAGCCAAATTCCTATTTGGCCTATAATTCCGTTAATATCGCAAATAGGGTAAAATATTTCAAACCAAAGTTGTTTGCCATTAAGAATGGAATAAGACTTGTTTGAAACATATTTTTCTAACTGGCTTAACTTTGGAGTTAGATGGAGGCAAATAGAAATACTCTATTTTGGGTTGATCCAGTGTGTGAGTTATAACTCCGTTAATATCGGAAATAGGGAAAAATGTTTCAAATAAAAGCTGTACGCCATTAAGAATGGAATAACACTTATTTGAAACATTTTTTTTTCTAACTCGCTTAACTTTGGAGTTAGATGGAGCCAAATAGAAATACTATATTTTGTGTTAATAAAGTGTGTGAGTTATAATTCCGTTAATATCGGAAATAGCTAAAAATGTTTCAAATAAAAGTTGTACGCCATTAGGAATGGAATAACTCTTATTTGAAACATTTTTTTCTAACTCGATTAACTTTGGAGTTAGATGGAACAAAATTCCTATTTGGCTTATAATTCCGTTAATATCGGGAATAGTGTAAAATCTTTCAAACAAAAATTGTTTGTCATTAAGAGTGGAATAACTCTTGTTTGAAACAATTTTTTCTAACTCGCTTAACTTATGAGTTAGATGGAGCCAAAGAGAAATACTCTATTTTGTGTTAATCCAGTTTGTGAGTTATAATTCCGTTAATATCGGAAATAGGGAAAAATGTTTCAAATAGAAGTTATACGCCATTAAGAATGGAATAACTCTTGTTTGAAACATTTTTTTCTAACTCGCTTAGTTTTGGAGTTAGATGGAGCCAAATTCCTATTTCGCTTATAATTCCGTTAATATCGGGAAAAGTGTAAAATCTTTCAAACAAAAGTTGTTTGTCATTAAGAATGGAATAACTCTGGTTTGAAACATTTCTTTCTAACTCGCTTAACTTTTGAGTTAGATGGAGCCAAATAGAAATACTCCGCTTTAGGTTGTTCAAGTTTTTGGCTTATAATTCCGTTAATATCGGAAATAGGGTAAAATGTTTCAAACCAAACTTGTTTGTCATTAAGAACGGAATAACTCTTCTTCAAAACATTTTTTTCTAACTCGCTTAACTTTGGAGTTAGATGGAGCCAAACAGAAATACTCTATTTTGTGTTAATCCAGTTTGTGAGTTATAATTCCGTTAATATCGGAAATAGGGAAAAATGTTTCAAATAGAAGTTATACGCCATTAAGAATGGAATAACTCTTATTTGAAACATTTTTTTCTAACTCGCTTAGTTTTGGAGTTAGATGGAGCCAAATTCCTATTTCGCTTATAATTCCGTTAATATCGGGAAAAGTGTAAAATCTTTCAAACAAAAGTTGTTTGTCATTAAGAATGGAATAACTCTGGTTTGAAACATTTCTTTCTAACTCGCTTAACTTTTGAGTTAGATGGAGCCAAATAGAAATACTCCGCTTTAGGTTGTTCAAGTTTTTGGCTTATAATTCCGTTAATATCGGAAATAGGGTAAAATGTTTCAAACCAAACTTGTTTGTCATTAAGAACGGAATAACTCTTCTTTGAAACATTTTTCTCTAACTCGCTTAACTTTTGAGTTAGATGGAGCCAAATAGAAATACTCAGCTTTAGGTTGTTCAAGTTTTTGGCTAATAATTCCGTTAATATCGGAAATAGGGTAAAGTGTTTCAAACCAAAGTTGTTTGCCATTAAGAATGGAATAACTCTTGTTTGAAACATTTTTTTCTAACTGGCTTAACTTTGGAGTTAGATGGAGCCAAATGGAAATACTCTATTTTGGGTTGATCCAGTGTGTGAGTTATAATTCCGCTAATATCGGAAATAGGGAAAAATGTTTCAAATAAAAGTTGTACGCCATTAGGAATGGAATAACTCTTATTTGAAACATTTTTTTCTAACTCGCTTAACTTTGGAGTTAGATGGAGCCAAATTACTGTTTGGCTTAGAAATCCGTTAATATCGGGAATAGTGTAAAATGTTTCAAACAAAAGTTGTTTGTCATTAAGAATGGAATAACTCTTGTTTGAAACATTTTCTTCTAACTCGCTTAACTTTGGGGTTAAATGGAGCCAAATAGAAATACTCTATTTTGGGTTGATCCTGTGTGTGAGTTATAATTCCGTTAATATCGGAAATAGGGTAAAGTGTTTCAAACCAAAGTTGTTTGTCATTAAGAATGGAATAACTGTTGTTTGAAACATTTTTTTCTAACTGGCTTAACTTTGGAGTTAGATGGAGCCAAATGGAAATACTCTATTTTGGGTTGATCCAGTTTGTGAGTTATAATTCCGCTAATATCGGAAATAGGGAAAATGTTTCAAATAAAAGTTGTACGCCATTAGGAACGGAATGACTCTTATTTGAAACACTCTTTTCTAACTCGCTTAACTTTGGAGTTAGATGGAGCCAAATTACTGTTTGGCTTAGAATTCCGTTAACATCGGGAACAGTGTAAAATGTTTCAAACAAAAGTTGTTTGTCATTAAGAATGGAATAACTCTTGTTTGAAACATTTTTTTCTAACTCGCTTAACTTATGAGTTAGATGGAGCCAAATAGAAATACTCTATTTTGTGTTAATCCAGTGTGTGAGTTATAATTCCGTTAATATCGGAAATAGGGAAAAATGTTTCAAATAAAAGTTGTACGCCATTAAGAATGAAATAACTCTTATTTAAAACATTTTTTTCTAACTCGCTTAACTTTGGAGTTAGATGGAGCCAAATTACTGTTTGGCTTAGAATTCCGTTAATATCGAAAATAGGCTAAAACGTTTCAAACCAAAGTTCTTTGTCATTAAAAATGGAATAACTCTTGTTTGAAACAATTTTTTCTAACTCGCTTAACTTATGAGTTAGATGGAGCCAAATAGAAATACTCTATTTTAGGTTGATCCAGTGTGTGAGTTATAATTCCGTTAATATCGGAAATAGGGAAAAATGTTTCAAATAAAAGTTGTTTGTCATTAAGAATGGAATAACTCTTGTTTGAAACATTTTCTTCTAACTCGCTTAACTTTGGGGTTAGATGGAGCCAAATAGAAATACTCTATTTTGTCTTAATCCAGTTTGTGAGTTATAATTCCGTTAATATCGGAAATAGGGAAAAGTGTTCCAAATAAAGGTGGTACGCCATTAAGAATGGAATAACTCTTATTTGAAACATTTTTTTTCTAACTCGCTTAACTTTTGAGTTAGATGGAGACAAATTGAAATACTCCGCTTTAGGTTGTTCAAGTTTTTGGCTTATAATTCCGTTAATATCGGAAATAGAGTAAAATGGTTCAAATCAAACTTGTTTGTCATTAAGGACGGAATAACTCTTCTTCGAAGCATTTTTTTCTAACTCGCTTAACTTTGGAGTTAGATGGAGCCAAACAGAAATACTCTATTTTGTGTTAATCCAGTTTGTGAGTTATAATTCCGTTAATATCGGAAATAGGGAAAAATGTTTCAAATAAAAGTTGTACGCCATTAAGAATGGAATAACTCTTATTTGAAACATTTTTTTCTAACTCGCTTAACTTTGTAGTTAGATGGAGCCAAATTTCTATTTGGCTTATAATTCCGTTAATATCGGAAATAGGGTAAAATGTTTCAAACAAAAGTTGTTTGTCATTAAGAATGGAATATCTCTTATTTGAAACATTTTTTTTCTAACTCGCTTAACTTTTGAGTTAGATGGAGCCAAATAGAAATACTCCGCGTTAGGTTGTTCAAGTTTTTGGCTTATAATTCCGTTAATATCGGAAATAGGGTAAAATGTTTCAAACCAAACTTGTTTGTCATTAAGAACGGAATAACTCTTCTTTGAAACATTTTTTTCTAACTCGCTTAACTTTGGAGTTAGATGGAGCCAAATAGAAATACTCTATTTTGTGTTAATCCAGTTTGTGAGTTATAATTCCGTTAATATCGGAAATGGGGAAAAATGTTTCAAATAGAAGTTATACGCCATTAAGAATGGAATAACTCTTATTTGAAACATTTTTTTCTAACTCGCTTAGTTTTGGAGTTAGATGGAGCCAAATTCCTATTTGGCTTATAATTCCGTTAATATCGGGAAAAGTGTAAAATCTTTCAAAGAAAAGTTGTTTGTCATTAAGAATGGAATATCTTTTATTTGAAACATTTTTTTTCTAACTCGCTTAACTTTTGAGTTAGACGGAGCCAAATTGAAATACTCCATTTTGGGTTGTTCCATTGTTTGGGTTATAACTCCGTTAATATCGGAAATAGGGCAAAATGTTTCAAATAAAAGTTGTTCGCTATTAAGAATGGAATAACACTTATTTGAAACATTTTTTTCTAACTCGCTTAACTTTGTAGTTAGATTTAGCCAAATTCCTATTTGGCTTATAATTCCGTTAATATCGCAAATAGGGTAAAATATTTCAAACCAAAGTTGTTTGCCATTAAGAATGGAATAAGACTTGTTTGAAACATATTTTTCTAACCCGCTTAACTTTGGAGTTAGATGGAGCCAAATAGAAATACTCTATTTTGTGTTAATCCAGTGTGTGAGTTATAATTCCGTTAATATCGGAAATAGGGAAAACTGTTTCAAATAGAAGCTGTACGCCATTAAGAATGGAATAACTCTTATTTGAAACATTTTTTTCTAATTCGCTTAACTTTGTAGTTAGATGGAGCCAAATTACTATTTGGCTTACAACTCCGTTAATATCGAAAATAGGCTAAAATGTTTCAAACCAAAGTTGTTTGTCATTAAAAGTGGAATAACTCTTGTTTGAAACAATTTTTGCTAACTCGCTTAACATATGAGTTAGATGGAGCCAAATAGAAATACTCTATTTTAGGTTGATCCAGTATGTGAGTTATAATTCCGTTAATATCGGAAATAGGTAAAAATGTTTCAAATAAAAGTTGTACGCCATTAAGAATGGAATAACTCTTATTTGAAACATTTTTTTCTAACTCGCTTAACTTTGTAGTTAGATGGATCCAAATTACTGTTTGGCTTATAATTCCGTTAATATTGGAAATAGTGTAAAATGTTTCAAACAAAAGTTGTTTGTCATTAAGAATGGAATATCTTTTATTTGAAACATTTTTTTTCTAACTCGCTTAACTTTTGAGTTAGACGGAGCCAAATTGAAATACTCCATTTTGGGTTGTTCCATTGTTTGGGTTATAACTCCGTTAATATCGGAAATAGGGCAAAATGTTTCAAATAAAAGTTGTTCGCCATTAAGAATGGAATAACACTTATTTGAAACATTTTTTTCTAACTCGCTTAACTTTGTAGTTAGATTTAGCCAAATTCCTCTTTGGCTTATAATTCCGTTAATATCGCAAATAGGGTAAAATATTTCAAACCAAAGTTGTTTGCCATTAAGAATGGAATAAGACTTGTTTGAAACATATTTTTCTAACTGGCTTAACTTTGGAGTTAGATGGAGGCAAATAGAAATACTCTATTTTGGGTTGATCCAGTGTGTGAGTTATAACTCCGTTAATATCGGAAATAGGGAAAAATGTTTCAAATAGAAGCTGTACGCCATTAAGAATGGAATAACACTTATTTGAAACATTTTTTTCTAACTCGCTTAACTTTGGAGTTAGATGGAGCCAAATAGAAATACTATATTTTGTGTTAATAAAGTGTGTGAGTTATAGTTCCGTTAATATCGGAAATAGGTAAAAATGTTTCAAATAAAAGTTATACGCCATTAGGAATGAAATAACTCTTATTTGAAACATTTTTTTCTAACTCGATTAACTTTGGAGTTAGATGGAACCAAATTCCTCTTTGGCTTGTAATTCCGTTAATATCGGGAATAGTGTAAAATCTTTCAAACAAAAATTGTTTGTCATTAAGAATGGAATAACTCTTGTTTGAAACAATTTTTTCTAACTCGCTTAACTTATGAGTTAGATGGAGCCAAAGAGAAATACTCTATTTTGTGTTAATCCAGTGTGCGAGTTATAATTCCGTTAATATCGGGAATAGTGTAAAATCTTTCAAACAAAAGTTGTTTGTCATTAAGAATGAAATAACTCTTGTTTGAAACATTTTTTTCTAACCCGCTTAACTTTGTATTTAGATGGATCCAAATTACTGTTTGGCTTATAATTCCGTTAATATCGGAAATAGTGTAAAATGTTTCAAACAAAAGTTGTTTGACATTAAGAATGGAATAACTCTTGTTTGAAACAATTTTTTCTAACTCGCTTAACTTATGAGTTAGATGGAGCCAAATAGAAATACTCTATTTTAGGTTGATCCAGTATGTGAGTTATAATTCCGTTAATATCGGAAATAGGTAAAAATGTTTCAAATAAAAGTTGTACGCCATTAAGAATGAAATAACTCTTATTTGAAACATTTTTTTCTAACTCGCTTAACTTTGTATTTAGATGGATCCAAATTACTGTTTGGCTTATAATTCCGTTAATATCGGAAATAGTGTAAAATGTTTCAAACAAAAGTTGTTTGTCATTAAGAATGAAATATCTTTTATTTGAAACATTTTTTTTCTAACTCGCTTAACTTTTGAGTTAGATGGAGCCAAATTGAAATACTCCATTTTGGGTTGTTCCATTGTTTGGGTTATAACTCCGTTAATATCGGAAATAGGGCAAAATGTTTCAAATAAAAGTTGTTCGCCATTGAGAATGGAATAACACTTATTTGAAACATTTTTTTCTAACTCGCTTAACTTTGTAGTTAGATGGAGCCAAATTTCTATTTGGCTTATAATTCCGTTAATATCGGAAATAGGGTAAAATGTTTCAAACAAAAGTTGTTTGTCATTAAGAATGGAATATCTCTTATTTGAAACATTTTTTTTCTAACTCGCTTAACTTTTGAGTTAGATGGAGCCAAATAGAAATACTCCGCGTTAGGTTGTTCAAGTTTTTGGCTTATAATTCCGTTAATATCGGAAATAGGGTAAAATGTTTCAAACCAAACTTGTTTGTCATTAAGAACGGAATAACTCTTCTTTGAAACATTTTTTTCTAACTCGCTTAACTTTGGAGTTAGATGGAGCCAAATAGAAATACTCTATTTTGTGTTAATCCAGTTTGTGAGTTATAATTCCGTTAATATCGGAAATGGGGAAAAATGTTTCAAATAGAAGTTATACGCCATTAAGAATGGAATAACTCTTATTTGAAACATTTTTTTCTAACTCGCTTAGTTTTGGAGTTAGATGGAGCCAAATTCCTATTTGGCTTATAATTCCGTTAATATCGGGAAAAGTGTAAAATCTTTCAAAGAAAAGTTGTTTGTCATTAAGAATGGAATATCTTTTATTTGAAACATTTTTTTTCTAACTCGCTTAACTTTTGAGTTAGACGGAGCCAAATTGAAATACTCCATTTTGGGTTGTTCCATTGTTTGGGTTATAACTCCGTTAATATCGGAAATAGGGCAAAATGTTTCAAATAAAAGTTGTTCGCCATTAAGAATGGAATAACACTTATTTGAAACATTTTTTTCTAACTCGCTTAACTTTGTAGTTAGATTTAGCCAAATTCCTATTTGGCTTATAATTCCGTTAATATCGCAAATAGGGTAAAATATTTCAAACCAAAGTTGTTTGCCATTAAGAATGGAATAAGACTTGTTTGAAACATATTTTTCTAACCCGCTTAACTTTGGAGTTAGATGGAGCCAAATAGAAATACTCTATTTTGTGTTAATCCAGTGTGTGAGTTATAATTCCGTTAATATCGGAAATAGGGAAAACTGTTTCAAATAGAAGCTGTACGCCATTAAGAATGGAATAACTCTTATTTGAAACATTTTTTTCTAATTCGCTTAACTTTGTAGTTAGATGGAGCCAAATTACTATTTGGCTTACAACTCCGTTAATATCGAAAATAGGCTAAAATGTTTCAAACCAAAGTTGTTTGTCATTAAAAGTGGAATAACTCTTGTTTGAAACAATTTTTGCTAACTCGCTTAACATATGAGTTAGATGGAGCCAAATAGAAATACTCTATTTTAGGTTGATCCAGTATGTGAGTTATAATTCCGTTAATATCGGAAATAGGTAAAAATGTTTCAAATAAAAGTTGTACGCCATTAAGAATGGAATAACTCTTATTTGAAACATTTTTTTCTAACTCGCTTAACTTTGTAGTTAGATGGATCCAAATTACTGTTTGGCTTATAATTCCGTTAATATTGGAAATAGTGTAAAATGTTTCAAACAAAAGTTGTTTGTCATTAAGAATGGAATATCTTTTATTTGAAACATTTTTTTTCTAACTCGCTTAACTTTTGAGTTAGACGGAGCCAAATTGAAATACTCCATTTTGGGTTGTTCCATTGTTTGGGTTATAACTCCGTTAATATCGGAAATAGGGCAAAATGTTTCAAATAAAAGTTGTTCGCCATTAAGAATGGAATAACACTTATTTGAAACATTTTTTTCTAACTCGCTTAACTTTGTAGTTAGATTTAGCCAAATTCCTATTTGGCTTATAATTCCGTTAATATCGCAAATAGGGTAAAATATTTCAAACCAAAGTTGTTTGCCATTAAGAATGGAATAAGACTTGTTTGAAACATATTTTTCTAACTGGCTTAACTTTGGAGTTAGATGGAGGCAAATAGAAATACTCTATTTTGGGTTGATCCAGTGTGTGAGTTATAACTCCGTTAATATCGGAAATAGGGAAAAATGTTTCAAATAGAAGCTGTACGCCATTAAGAATGGAATAACACTTATTTGAAACATTTTTTTCTAACTCGCTTAACTTTGGAGTTAGATGGAGCCAAATAGAAATACTATATTTTGTGTTAATAAAGTGTGTGAGTTATAGTTCCGTTAATATCGGAAATAGGTAAAAATGTTTCAAATAAAAGTTGTACGCCATTAGGAATGAAATAACTCTTATTTGAAACATTTTTTTCTAACTCGATTAACTTTGGAGTTAGATGGAACCAAATTCCTCTTTGGCTTATAATTCCGTTAATATCGGGAATAGTGTAAAATCTTTCAAACAAAAATTGTTTGTCATTAAGAATGGAATAACTCTTGTTTGAAACAATTTTTTCTAACTCGCTTAACTTATGAGTTAGATGGAGCCAAAGAGAAATACTCTATTTTGTGTTAATCCAGTGTGCGAGTTATAATTCCGTTAATATCGGGAATAGTGTAAAATCTTTCAAACAAAAGTTGTTTGTCATTAAGAATGAAATAACTCTTGTTTGAAACATTTTTTTCTAACCCGCTTAACTTTGTATTTAGATGGATCCAAATTACTGTTTGGCTTATAATTCCGTTAATATCGGAAATAGTGTAAAATGTTTCAAACAAAAGTTGTTTGACATTAAGAATGGAATAACTCTTGTTTGAAACAATTTTTTCTAACTCGCTTAACTTATGAGTTAGATGGAGCCAAATAGAAATACTCTATTTTAGGTTGATCCAGTATGTGAGTTATAATTCCGTTAATATCGGAAATAGGTAAAAATGTTTCAAATAAAAGTTGTACGCCATTAAGAATGAAATAACTCTTATTTGAAACATTTTTTTCTAACTCGCTTAACTTTGTATTTAGATGGATCCAAATTACTGTTTGGCTTATAATTCCGTTAATATCGGAAATAGTGTAAAATGTTTCAAACAAAAGTTGTTTGTCATTAAGAATGAAATATCTTTTATTTGAAACATTTTTTTTCTAACTCGCTTAACTTTTGAGTTAGATGGAGCCAAATTGAAATACTCCATTTTGGGTTGTTCCATTGTTTGGGTTATAACTCCGTTAATATCGGAAATAGGGCAAAATGTTTCAAATAAAAGTTGTTCGCCATTGAGAATGGAATAACACTTATTTGAAACATTTTTTTCTAACTCGCTTAACTTTTGAGTTAGATGGAGCCAAATTGAAATACTCCATTTTGGGTTGTTCCATTGTTTGGGTTATAACTCCGTTAATATCGGAAATAGGGAAAAATGTTTCAAATAAAAGCTGTACGCCATTAAGAATGGAATAACACTTATTTGAAACATTTTTTTCTAACTCGCTTAACTTTGGAGTTAGATGGAGCGAAATAGAAATACTATATTTTGTGTTAATAAAGTGTGTGAGTTATAATTCCGTTAATATCGGAAATAGGTAAAAATGTTTCAAATAAAAGCTGTACGCCATTAGGAATGGAATAACTCTTATTTGAAACATTTTTTTCTAACTCGCTTAACTTTGGAGTTAGATGGAACCAAATTCCTATTTGGCTTATAATTCCGTTAATAACGGGAATAGTGTAAAATCTTTCAAACAAAAATTGTTTGTTATTAAGAATGGAATAACTCTGGTTTGAAACATTTCTTTCTAACTCGCTTAACTTTTGAGTTAGATGGAGCCAAATGGAAATACTCTATTTTGGGTTTATCCTGTGTGTGAGCTATAATTCCGCTAATATCGGAAATAGGGAAAAATGTTTCAAACAAAAGTTGTTTGTCATTAAGAGTGGAATATCTTTTATTTGAAACATTTTTTTTTCTAACTCGCTTAACTTTTGAGTTAGATGGAGCCAAATTGAAATACTCCATTTTGGGTTGTTCCATTGTTTGGGTTATAACTCCGTTAATATCGGAAATAGGGCAAAATGTTTCAAATAAAAGTTGTTCGCCATTAAGAATGGAATAACACTTATTTGAAACATTTTTTCTAACTCGCTTAAATTTTGAGTTAGATGGAGCCAAATTGAAATACTCCGCTTTAGGTTGTTCAAGTTTTTGGCTTATAATTCCGTTAATATCGGAAATAGTGTAAAATGTTTCAAACAAAAGTTGTTTGACATTAAGAATGGAATATCTCTTGTTTGAAACAATTTTTTCTAACTCGCTTAACTTATGAGTTAGATGGAGCCAAACAGAAATACTCTATTTTGTGTTAATTCAGTTTGTGAGTTATAATTCCGTTAATATCGGAAATGGGGAAAAATGTTTCAAATAAAAGTTGTACGCCATTAAGAATGGAATAACACTTATTTGAAACATTTTTTTCTAACTCGCTTAACTTTTGAGTTAGATGGAGCCAAATTGAAATACTCCGCTTTAGGTTGTTCAAGTTTTTGGCTTATAATTCCGTTAATATCGAAAATAGGCTAAAATGTTTCAAACCAAAGTTGTTTGTCATTAAAAATGGAATAACTCTTGTTTGAAACAATTTTTTCTAACTCGCTTAACTTATGAGTTAGATGGAGCCAAATAGAAATACTCTCTTTTAGGTTTATCCAGTATGTGAGTTATAATTCCGTTAATATCGGAAATAGGTAAAAATGTTTCAAATAAAAGTTGTACGCCATTAAGAATGGAATAACTCTTATTTGAAACATTTTTTTCTAACTCGCTTAACTTTGTAGTTAGATGGATCCAAATTACTGTTTGGCTTATAATTCCGTTAATATTGGAAATAGTGTAAAATGTTTCAAACAAAAGTTGTTTGTCATTAAGAGTGGAATATCTTTTATTTGAAACATTTTTTTTCTAGCTCGCTTAACTTTTGAGTTAGATGGATCCAAATTGAAATGCTCCATTTTGGGTTGTTCCATTGTTTGAGTTATAACTCCGTTAATATCGGAAATAGGGCAAAATGTTTCAAATAAATTTGTTCGCCATTAAGAATGGAATAACACTTATTTGAAACATTTTTTTCTAACTCGCTTAACTTTGTAGTTAGATTTAGCCAAATTCCTATTTGGCTTATAATTCCGTTAATATCGCAAATAGGGTAAAATATTTCAAACCAAAGTTGTTTGCCATTAAGAATGGAATAAGACTTGTTTGAAACATATTTTTCTAACTGGCTTAACTTTGGAGTTAGATGGAGGCAAATAGAAATACTCTATTTTGGGTTGATCCAGTGTGTGAGTTATAACTCCGTTAATATCGGAAATAGGGAAAAATGTTTCAAATAAAAGCTGTACGCCATTAAGAATGGAATAACACTTATTTGAAACATTTTTTTTCTAACTCGCTTAACTTTGGAGTTAGATGGAGCGAAATAGAAATACTATATTTTGTGTTAATAAAGTGTGTGAGTTATAATTCCGTTAATATCGGAAATAGGTAAAAATGTTTCAAATAAAAGCTGTACGCCATTAGGAATGGAATAACTCTTATTTGAAACATTTTTTTCTAACTCGCTTAACTTTGGAGTTAGATGGAACCAAATTCCTATTTGGCTTATAATTCCGTTAATAACGGGAATAGTGTAAAATCTTTCAAACAAAAATTGTTTGTTATTAAGAATGGAATAACTCTGGTTTGAAACATTTCTTTCTAACTCGCTTAACTTTTGAGTTAGATGGAGCCAAATGGAAATACTCTATTTTGGGTTTATCCTGTGTGTGAGCTATAATTCCGCTAATATCGGAAATAGGGAAAAATGTTTCAAACAAAAGTTGTTTGTCATTAAGAGTGGAATATCTTTTATTTGAAACATTTTTTTTTCTAACTCGCTTAACTTTTGAGTTAGATGGAGCCAAATTGAAATACTCCATTTTGGGTTGTTCCATTGTTTGGGTTATAACTCCGTTAATATCGGAAATAGGGCAAAATGTTTCAAATAAAAGTTGTTCGCCATTAAGAATGGAATAACACTTATTTGAAACATTTTTTCTAACTCGCTTAACTTTTGAGTTAGATGGAGCCAAATTGAAATACTCCGCTTTAGGTTGTTCAAGTTTTTGGCTTATAATTCCGTTAATATCGGAAATAGTGTAAAATGTTTCAAACAAAAGTTGTTTGACATTAAGAATGGAATATCTCTTGTTTGAAACAATTTTTTCTAACTCGCTTAACTTATGAGTTAGATGGAGCCAAACAGAAATACTCTATTTTGTGTTAATTCAGTTTGTGAGTTATAATTCCGTTAATATCGGAAATGGGGAAAAATGTTTCAAATAAAAGTTGTACGCCATTAAGAATGGAATAACACTTATTTGAAACATTTTTTCTAACTCGCTTAACTTTTGAGTTAGATGGAGCCAAATTGAAATACTCCGCTTTAGGTTGTTCAAGTTTTTGGCTTATAATTCCGTTAATATCGAAAATAGGCTAAAATGTTTCAAACCAAAGTTGTTTGTCATTAAAAATGGAATAACTCTTGTTTGAAACAATTTTTTCTAACTCGCTTAACTTATGAGTTAGATGGAGCCAAATAGAAATACTCTCTTTTAGGTTTATCCAGTATGTGAGTTATAATTCCGTTAATATCGGAAATAGGTAAAAATGTTTCAAATAAAAGTTGTACGCCATTAAGAATGGAATAACTCTTATTTGAAACATTTTTTTCTAACTCGCTTAACTTTGTAGTTAGATGGATCCAAATTACTGTTTGGCTTATAATTCCGTTAATATTGGAAATAGTGTAAAATGTTTCAAACAAAAGTTGTTTGTCATTAAGAGTGGAATATCTTTTATTTGAAACATTTTTTTTCTAACTCGCTTAACTTTTGAGTTAGATGGATCCAAATTGAAATGCTCCATTTTGGGTTGTTCCATTGTTTGAGTTATAACTCCGTTAATATCGGAAATAGGGCAAAATGTTTCAAATAAATTTGTTCGCCATTAAGAATGGAATAACACTTATTTGAAACATTTTTTTCTAACTCGCTTAACTTTGTAGTTAGATTTAGCCAAATTCCTATTTGGCTTATAATTCCGTTAATATCGCAAATAGGGTAAAATATTTCAAACCAAAGTTGTTTGCCATTAAGAATGGAATAAGACTTGTTTGAAACATATTTTTCTAACTGGCTTAACTTTGGAGTTAGATGGAGGCAAATAGAAATACTCTATTTTGGGTTGATCCAGTGTGTGAGTTATAACTCCGTTAATATCGGAAATAGGGAAAAATGTTTCAAATAAAAGCTGTACGCCATTAAGAATGGAATAACACTTATTTGAAACATTTTTTTTCTAACTCGCTTAACTTTGGAGTTAGATGGAGCCAAATAGAAATACTATATTTTGTGTTAATAAAGTGTGTGAGTTATAATTCCGTTAATATCGGAAATAGGTAAAAATGTTTCAAATAAAAGTTGTACGCCATTAGGAATGGAATAACTCTTATTTGAAACATTTTTTTCTAACTCGATTAACTTTGGAGTTAGATGGAACCAAATTCCTATTTGGCTTATAATTCCGTTAATATCGGGAATAGTGTAAAATCTTTCAAACAAAAATTGTTTGTCATTAAGAATGGAATAACTCTGGTTTGAAACATTTCTTTCTAACTCGGTTAACTTTTGAGTTAGATGGAGCCAAATAGAAATACTCCGCTTTAGGTTGTTCAAGTTTTTGGCTTATAATTCCGTTAATATCGGAAATAGGGTAAAATGTTTCAAACCAAACTTGTTTGTCATTAAGAACGGAATAACTCTTCTTTGAAACATTTTTCTCTAACTCGCTTAACTTTTGAGTTAGATGGAGCCAAATAGAAATACTCCGCTTTAGGTTGTTCAAGTTTTTGGCTAATAATTCCGTTAATATCGGAAATAGGGTAAAGTGTTTCAAACCAAAGTTGTTTGCCATTAAGAATGGAATAACTCTTGTTTGAAACATTTTTTTCTAACACGCTTAACTTTGGAGTTAGATGGAGCCAAAGAGAAATACTCTATTTTGTGTTAATCCAGTGTGTGAGTTATAATTCCGTTAATATCGGGAACAGTGTAAAATCTTTCAAACAAAAGTTGTTTGTCATTAAGAACGAAATAACTCTTGTTTGAAACATTTTTTTCTAACCCGCTTAACTTTGGAGTTAGATGGAGTCAAATTACTATTTGGCTTATAATTCCGTTAATATCGGAAATAGTGTAAGATGTTTCAAATAAAAGTTGTTCGCCATTAAGAATGGAATAACACTTATTTGAAACATTTTTTTCTAACTCGCTTAACTTTGTAGTTAGATGGATCCAAATTACTGTTTGGCTTATAATTCCGTTAATATCGGAAATAGTGTAAAATGTTTCAAACAAAAGTTGTTTGTCATTAAGAATGAAATATCTTTTATTTGAAACATTTTTTTTCTAACTCGCTTAACTTTTGAGTTAGATGGAGCCAAATTGAAATACTCCATTTTGGGTTGTTCCATTGTTTGGGTTATAACTTCGTTAATATCGGAAATAGGGCAAAATGTTTCAAATAAAAGTTGTTCGCCATTAAGAATGGAGTAACTCTCATTTGAAACATTTTTTTCTAACTCGCTTAACTTTGTAGATAGATGGATCCAAATTACTGTTTGGCTTATAATTCCGTTAATATCGGAAATAGCGTAAAATGTTTCAAACAAAAGTTGTTTGTCATTAAGAGTGGAATATCTTTTATTTGAAACATTTTTTTCTAACTCGCTTAACTTTGTAGTTAGATTTAGCCAAATTCCTATTTGGCTTATAATTCCGTTAATATCGCAAATAGGGTAAAATATTTCAAACCAAAGTTGTTTGCCATTAAGAATGGAATAAGACTTGTTTGAAACATATTTTTCTAACTGGCTTAACTTTGGAGTTAGATGGAGGCAAATAGAAATACTCTATTTTGGGTTGATCCAGTGTGTGAGTTATAACTCCGTTAATATCGGAAATAGGGAAAAATGTTTCAAATAGAAGCTGTTTGTCATTAAGAATGGAATAACTCTGGTTTGAAACATTTCTTTCTAACTCGCTTAACTTTTGAGTTAGATGGAGCCAAATAGAAATACTCCGCTTTAGGTTGTTCATGTTTTTGGCTTATAATTCCGTTAATATCGGAAATAGGGTAAAATGTTTCAAACCAAACTTGTTTGTCATTAAGAGCGGAATAACTCTTCTTTGAAACATTTTTCTCTAACTCGCTTAACTTTTGAGTTAGATGGAGCCAAATAGAAATACTCCGCTTTAGGTTGTTCAAGTTTTTGGCTAATAATTCCGTTAATATCGGAGATAGGGTAAAGTGTTTCAAACCAAAGTTGTTTGCCATTAAGAATGGAATAACTCTTGTTTGAAACATTTTTTTCTAACTGGCTTAACTTTGGTGTTAGATGGAGCCAAATAGAAATACTCTATTTTGGGTTGATCCAGTGTGTGAGTTATAATTCCGCTAATATCGGAAATAGGGAAAAATGTTTCAAATAAAAGTTGTACGCCATTAGGAATGGAATAACTCTTATTTGAAACATTTTTTTCTAACTCGCTTAACTTTGGAGTTAGATGGAGCCAAACAGAAATACTCTATTTTGTGTTAATCCAGTTTGTGAGTTATAATTCCGTTAATATCGGAAATAGGGGAAAATGTTTCAAATAAAAGTTGTACGCCATTAAGAATGGAACAACTCTTATTTGAAACATTTTTTTCTAACTCGCTTAACTTTGTAGTTAGATGGAGCCAAATTTCTATTTGGCTTATAATTCCGTTAATATCGGAAATAGGGTAAAATGTTTCAAACAAAAGTTGTTTGTCATTAAGAATGGAATATCTCTTATTTGAAACATTTTTTTCCAACTCGCTTAACCTTTGAGTTAGATGGAGCCAAATAGAAATACTCCGCGTTAGGTTGTTCAAGTTTTTGGCTTATAATTCCGTTAATATCGGAAATAGGGTAAAATGTTTCAAACCAAACTTGTTTGTCATTAAGAACGGAATAACTCTTCTTTGAAACATTTTTTTCTAACTCGCTTAACTTTGGAGTTAGATGGAGCCAAATAGAAATACTCTATTTTGTGTTAATCCAGTTTGTGAGTTATAATTCCGTTAATATCGGAAATAGGGAAAAATGTTTCAAATAGAAGTTATACGCCATTAAGAATGGAATAACTCTTATTTGAAACAATTTTTTCTAACTCGCTTAGTTTTGGAGTTAGATGGAGCCAAATTCCTATTTGGCTTATAATTCCGTTAATATCGGGAAAAGTGTAAAATCTTTCAAACAAAAGTTGTTTGTCATTAAGAATGGAATAACTCTGGTTTGAAACATTTCTTTTTAACTCGCTTAACTTTTGAGTTAGATGGAGCCAAATTCCTATTTGGCTTATAATTCCGTTAATATCGGAAATAGTGTAAAATGTTTCAAACCAAACTTGTTTGTCATTAAGAGCGGAATAACTCTTCTTTGAAACATTTTTTTCTAACTCGCTTAACTTTGAAGTTAGATGGAGCCAAATAGAAATACTCTATTTTGGGTTGATCCTGTTTGTGAGCTATAATTCCGCTAATATCGGAAATAGGGAAAAATGTTACAAATAAAAGTTGTTTGCCATTAAGAATGGAATAACTCTTGTTTGAAACATTTTCTTCTAACTCGCTTAACTTTGGGGTTAGATGGAGCCAAATGGAAATACTCTATTTTGGGTTGATCCTGTTTGTGAGCTATAATTCCGCTAATATCGGAAATAGGAAAAAATGTTTCAAATAAAAGCTGTACGCCATTAAGAATGGAATAACTCTTATTTGAAGCATTTCTTTCTAAGTCGCTTAACTTTGTAGTTAGATGGAGCCAAATTGCTATTTGGCTTATAATTCCGTTAATATCGGAAATAGTGTAAAATGTTTCAAACAAAAGTTGTTTGTCATTAAGAGTGGAATATCTTTTATTTGAAACACTTTTTTTCTAACTCGCTTAACTTTTGAGTTAGATGGAGCCAAATTGAAATACTCCATTTTGGGTTGTTCCATTGTTTGGGTTATAACTCCGTTAATATCGGAAATAGGGCAAAATGTTTCAAATAAAAGTTGTTCGCCATTAAGAATGGAATAACACTTATTTGAAACATTTTTTTCCAACTCGCTTAACTTTGTAGTTAGATTTAGCCAAATTACTATTTGGCTTATAATTCCGTTAATATCGCAAATAGGGTAAAATATTTCAAACCAAAGTTGTTTGCCATTAAGAATGGAATAAGACTTGTTTGAAACATATTTTTCTAACCCGCTTAACTTTGGAGTTAGATGGAGCCAAATAGAAATACTCTATTTTGTGTTAATCCAGTGTGTGAGTTATAATTCCGTTAATATCGGAAATAGGGAAAAATGTTTCAAATAAAAGTTGTACGCCATTAAGAATGGAATAACTCTTCTTTGAAACATTTTTTTCTAACTCGCTTAACTTTGGAGTTAGATGGAGCCAAATATGTAGAAATACTCTATTTTGTGTTAATCCAGTTTGTGAGTTATAATTCCGTTAATATCGGAAATAGGGAAAAATGTTTCAAATAGAAGTTATACGCCATTAAGAATGGAATAACTCTTATTTGAAACAATTTTTTCTAACTCGCTTAGTTTTGGAGTTAGATGGAGCCAAATTCCTATTTGGCTTATAATTCCGTTAATATCGGGAAAAGAGTAAAATCTTTCAAACAAAAGTTGTTTGTCATTAAGAATGGAATAACTCTGGTTTGAAACATTTCTTTCTAACTCGCTTAACTTTTGAGTTAGATGGAGCCAAATTCCTATTTGGCTTATAATTCCGTTAATATCGGAAATAGTGTAAAATGTTTCAAACCAAACTTGTTTGTCATTAAGAGCGGAATAACTCTTCTTTGAAACATTTTTTTCTAACTCGCTTAACTTTGAAGTTAGATGGAGCCAAATAGAAATACTCTATTTTGTGTTAATCCAGTTTGTGAGTTATAATTCCGTTAATATCGGAAATAGGGAAAAATGTTTCAAATAAAAGTTGTACGCCATTAAGAATGGAATAACTCTTATTTGAAACATTTTTTTCTAACTCGCTTAGCTTTGGAGTTAGATGGAGCCAAATTCCTATTTGGCTTATAATTCCGTTAATATCGGGAATAGTGTAAAATATTTCAAACAAAAGTTGTTTGTCATTAAGAATGGAATAAGTCTTGTTTGAAACATTTTTTTCTAACTCGCTTAACTTATGAGTTAGATGGAGCCAAATAGAAATACTCTATTTTGTGTTAATCCAGCGTGTGAGTTATAATTCCGTTAATATCGGAAATAGGGAAAAATGTTTCAAATAAAAGCTGTTTGTCATTAAGAATGGAATAACTCTTGTTTGAAACATTGTCTTCTAACTCGCTTAACTTTGGGGTTAGATGGAGCCAAATGGAAATACTCTATTTTGGGTTGATCCTGTGTGTGAGCTATAATTCCGCTAATATCGGAAATAGGGAAAAGTGTTTCAAATAAAAGTTGTTTGTCATTAAGAATGGAATAACTCTTGTTTGAAACATTTTTTTCTAACTGGCTTAACTTTGGAGTTAGATGGAGCCAAATAGAAATTCTCTATTTTGGGTTGATCGAGTGTGTGAGTTATAATTCCGTTAATATCGGAAATAGGGAAAACTGTTTCAAATAAAAGCTGTACGCCATTAAGAATGGAATAACTCTTATTTGAAACATTTTTTTCTAATTCGCTTAACTTTGTAGTTAGATTTAGCCAAATTCCTATTTGGCTTATAATTCCGCTAATATCGCAAATAGGGTAAAATATTTCAAACCAAAGTTGTTTGCCATTAAGAATGGAATAAGACTTGTTTGAAACATTTTTTTCTAACTCGCTTAACTTATGAGTTAGATGGAGCCAAATAGAAATACTCTATTTTGTGTTAATCCAGTGTGTGAGTTATAATTCCGTTAATATCGGAAATAGGGAAAAATGTTTCAAATAAAAGTTGTACGCCATTAAGAATGGAATAACTCTTATTTGAAACATTTTTTTCTAACTCGCTTAACTTTGTAGTTAGATGGAGCCAAATTACTGTTTGGCTTAGAATTCCGTTAATATCGGGAATAGTGTAAAATGTTTCAAACAAAAGTTGTTTGCCATTAAGAATGGAAAAACTCTTGTTTGAAACATTCTTTTCTAACTCGCTTAACTTATGAGTTAGATGGAGCCAAATAGAAATACTCTATTTTGTGTTAATCCAGTGTGTGAGTTATAATTCCGTTAGTATCGGAAATAGGGAAAAATGTTTCAAATAAAAGTTGTTTGTCCTTAAGAATGGAATAACTCTTGTTTGAAACATTTTCTTCTAACTCGCTTAACTTTGGGGTTAGATGGAGCCAAATAGAAATACTCTATTTTGTCTTAATCCAGTTTGTGAGTTATAATTCCGTTAATATCGGAAATAGGGAAAAGTGTTTCAAATAAAAGTTGTGCGCCATTAGGAATGGAATAACTCTTATTTGAAACATTTTTTTCTAACTCGCTTAACTTTGTAGTTAGATGGATCCAAATTACTGTTTGGCTTATAATTCCGTTAATATTGGAAATAGTGTAAAATGTTTCAAACAAAAGTTGTTTGTCATTAAGAGTGGAATATCTTTTATTTGAAACATTTTTTTTCTAACTCGCTTAACTTTTGAGTTAGATGGATCCAAATTGAAATGCTCCATTTTGGGTTGTTCCATTGTTTGGGTTATAACTCCGTTAATATCGGAAATAGGGCAAAATGTTTCAAATAAAAGTTGTTCGCCATTAAGAATGGAATAATACTTATTTGAAACATTTTTTTCTAACTCGCTTAACTTTGTAGTTAGATTTAGCCAAATTCCTATTTGGCTTATAATTCCGTTAATATCGCAAATAGGGTAAAATATTTCAAACCAAAGTTGTTTGCCATTAAGAATGGAATAAGACTTGTTTGAAACAATTTTTTCTAACTCGCTTAACTTATGAGTTAGATGGAGCCAAATAGAAATACTCTATTTTGTGTTAATCCAGTTTGTGAGTTATAATTCCGTTAATATCGGAAATAGGGAAAAATGTTTCAAATAGAAGTTATACGCCATTAAGAATGGAATAACTCTTATTTGAAACATTTTTTTCTAACTCGCTTAGTTTTGGAGTTAGATGGAGCCAAATTCCTATTTCGCTTATAATTCCGTTAATATCGGGAAAAGTGTAAAATCTTTCAAACAAAAGTTGTTTGCCATTAAGAATGGAATAACTCTGGTTTGAAACATTTCTTTCTAACTCGCTTAACTTTTGAGTTAGATGGAGCCAAATAGAAATACTCCGCTTTAGGTTGTTCAAGTTTTTGGCTTATAATTCCGTTAATATCGGAAATAGGGTAAAATGTTTCAAACCAAACTTGTTTGTCATTAAGAACGGAATAACTCTTCTTCGAAACATTTTTCTCTAACTCGCTTAACTTTTGAGTTAGATGGAGCCAAATAGAAATACTCCGCTTTAGGTTGTTCAAGTTTTTGGCTAATAATTCCGTTAATATCGGAAATAGGGTAAAGTGTTTCAAACCAAAGTTGTTTGCCATTAAGAATGGAATAACTCTTGTTTGAAACATTTTTTTCTAACTGGCTTAACTTTGGAGTTAGATGGAGCCAAATAGAAATACTCTATTTTGGGTTGATCCAGTGTGTGAGTTATAATTCCGCTAATATCGGAAATAGGGAAAAATGTTTCAAATAAAAGTTGTACGCCATTAGGAATGGAATAACTCTTATTTGAAACATTTTTTTCTAACTCGCTTAACTTTGGAGTTAGATGGAGCCAAAAAGAAATACTCTATTTTGTGTTAATCCAGTTTGTGAGTTATAATTCCGTTAATATCGGAAATAGGGAAAAATGTTTCAAATAAAAGTTGTACGCCATTAAGAATGGAATAACTCTTATTTGAAACATTTTTTTCTAACTCGCTTAACTTTGTAGTTAGATGGAGCCAAATTCCTATTTGGCTTATAATTCCGTTAATATCGGAAATAGGGTAAAATGTTTCAAACAAAAGTTGTTTGTCATTAAGAATGGAATATCTCTTATTTGAAACATTTTTTTTCTAACTCGCTTAACCTTTGAGTTAGATGGAGCCAAATAGAAATACTCCGCGTTAGGTTGTTCAAGTTTTTGGCTTATAATTCCGTTAATATCGGAAATAGGGTAAAATGCTTCAAATCAAACTTGTTTGTCATTAAGAACGGAATAACTCTTCTTTGAAACATTTTTTTCTAACTCGCTTAACTTTGGAGTTAGATGGAGCCAAATATGTAGAAATACTCTATTTTGTGTTAATCCAGTTTGTGAGTTATAATTCCGTTAATATCGGAAATAGGGAAAAATGTTTCAAATAGAAGTTATACGCCATTAAGAATGGAATAACTCTTATTTGAAACAATTTTTTCTAACTCGCTTAGTTTTGGAGTTAGATGGAGCCAAATTCCTATTTGGCTTATAATTCCGTTAATATCGGGAAAAGTGTAAAATCTTTCAAACAAAAGTTGTTTGTCATTAAGAATGGAATAACTCTGGTTTGAAACATTTCTTTCTAACTCGCTTAACTTTTGAGTTAGATGGAGCCAAATTCCTATTTGGCTTATAATTCCGTTAATATCGGAAATAGTGTAAAATGTTTCAAACCAAACTTGTTTGTCATTAAGAGCGGAATAACTCTTCTTTGAAACATTTTTTTCTAACTCGCTTAACTTTGAAGTTAGATGGAGCCAAATAGAAATACTCTATTTTGTGTTAATCCAGTTTGTGAGTTATAATTCCGTTAATATCGGAAATAGGGAAAAATGTTTCAAATAAAAGTTGTACGCCATTAAGAATGGAATAACTCTTATTTGAAACATTTTTTTCTAACTCGCTTAGCTTTGGAGTTAGATGGAGCCAAATTCCTATTTGGCTTATAATTCCGTTAATATCGGAAATAGTGTAAAATGTTTCAAACCAAACTTGTTTGTCATTAAGAACGGAATAACTCTTCTTCGAAACATTTTTCTCTAACTCGCTTAACTTTTGAGTTAGATGGAGCCAAATAGAAATACTCCGCTTTAGGTTGTTCAAGTTTTTGGCTAATAATTCCGTTAATATCGGAAATAGGGTAAAGTGTTTCAAACCAAAGTTGTTTGCCATTAAGAATGGAATAACTCTTGTTTGAAACATTTTTTTCTAACTGGCTTAACTTTGGAGTTAGATGGAGCCAAATAGAAATACTCTATTTTGGGTTGATCCAGTGTGTGAGTTATAATTCCGCTAATATCGGAAATAGGGAAAAATGTTTCAAATAAAAGTTGTACGCCATTAGGAATGGAATAACTCTTATTTGAAACATTTTTTTCTAACTCGCTTAACTTTGGAGTTAGATGGAGCCAAAAAGAAATACTCTATTTTGTGTTAATCCAGTTTGTGAGTTATAATTCCGTTAATATCGGAAATAGGGAAAAATGTTTCAAATAAAAGTTGTACGCCATTAAGAATGGAATAACTCTTATTTGAAACATTTTTTTCTAACTCGCTTAACTTTGTAGTTAGATGGAGCCAAATTCCTATTTGGCTTATAATTCCGTTAATATCGGAAATAGGGTAAAATGTTTCAAACAAAAGTTGTTTGTCATTAAGAATGGAATATCTCTTATTTGAAACATTTTTTTTCTAACTCGCTTAACCTTTGAGTTAGATGGAGCCAAATAGAAATACTCCGCGTTAGGTTGTTCAAGTTTTTGGCTTATAATTCCGTTAATATCGGAAATAGGGTAAAATGCTTCAAATCAAACTTGTTTGTCATTAAGAACGGAATAACTCTTCTTTGAAACATTTTTTTCTAACTCGCTTAACTTTGGAGTTAGATGGAGCCAAATATGTAGAAATACTCTATTTTGTGTTAATCCAGTTTGTGAGTTATAATTCCGTTAATATCGGAAATAGGGAAAAATGTTTCAAATAGAAGTTATACGCCATTAAGAATGGAATAACTCTTATTTGAAACAATTTTTTCTAACTCGCTTAGTTTTGGAGTTAGATGGAGCCAAATTCCTATTTGGCTTATAATTCCGTTAATATCGGGAAAAGTGTAAAATCTTTCAAACAAAAGTTGTTTGTCATTAAGAATGGAATAACTCTGGTTTGAAACATTTCTTTCTAACTCGCTTAACTTTTGAGTTAGATGGAGCCAAATTCCTATTTGGCTTATAATTCCGTTAATATCGGAAATAGTGTAAAATGTTTCAAACCAAACTTGTTTGTCATTAAGAGCGGAATAACTCTTCTTTGAAACATTTTTTTCTAACTCGCTTAACTTTGAAGTTAGATGGAGCCAAATAGAAATACTCTATTTTGTGTTAATCCAGTTTGTGAGTTATAATTCCGTTAATATCGGAAATAGGGAAAAATGTTTCAAATAAAAGTTGTACGCCATTAAGAATGGAATAACTCTTATTTGAAACATTTTTTTCTAACTCGCTTAGCTTTGGAGTTAGATGGAGCCAAATTCCTATTTGGCTTATAATTCCGTTAATATCGGGAATAGTGTAAAATATTTCAAACAAAAGTTGTTTGTCATTAAGAATGGAATAAGTCTTGTTTGAAACATTTTTTTCTAACTCGCTTAACTTATGAGTTAGATGGAGCCAAATAGAAATACTCTATTTTGTGTTAATCCAGCGTGTGAGTTATAATTCCGTTAATATCGGAAATAGGGAAAAATGTTTCAAATAAAAGCTGTTTGTCATTAAGAATGGAATAACTTTTGTTTGAAACATTTTCTTCTAACTCGCTTAACTTTGGGGTTAGATGGAGCCAAATGGAAATACTCTATTTTGGGTTGATCCTGTGTGTGAGCTATAATTCCGCTAATATCGGAAATAGGGAAAAGTGTTTCAAATAAAAGTTGTTTGTCATTAAGAATGGAATAACTCTTGTTTGAAACATTTTTTTCTAACTGGCTTAACTTTGGAGTTAGATGGAGCCAAATAGAAATTCTCTATTTTGGGTTGATCGAGTGTGTGAGTTATAATTCCGTTAATATCGGAAATAGGGAAAACTGTTTCAAATAAAAGCTGTACGCCATTAAGAATGGAATAACTCTTATTTGAAACATTTTTTTCTAATTCGCTTAACTTTGTAGTTAGATTTAGCCAAATTCCTATTTGGCTTATAATTCCGCTAATATCGCAAATAGGGTAAAATATTTCAAACCAAAGTTGTTTGCCATTAAGAATGGAATAAGACTTGTTTGAAACATTTTTTTCTAACTCGCTTAACTTATGAGTTAGATGGAGCCAAATAGAAATACTCTATTTTGTGTTAATCCAGTGTGTGAGTTATAATTCCGTTAATATCGGAAATAGGGAAAAATGTTTCAAATAAAAGTTGTACGCCATTAAGAATGGAATAACTCTTATTTGAAACATTTTTTTCTAACTCGCTTAACTTTGTAGTTAGATGGAGCCAAATTACTGTTTGGCTTAGAATTCCGTTAATATCGGGAATAGTGTAAAATGTTTCAAACAAAAGTTGTTTGCCATTAAGAATGGAAAAACTCTTGTTTGAAACATTCTTTTCTAACTCGCTTAACTTATGAGTTAGATGGAGCCAAATAGAAATACTCTATTTTGTGTTAATCCAGTGTGTGAGTTATAATTCCGTTAGTATCGGAAATAGGGAAAAATGTTTCAAATAAAAGTTGTTTGTCCTTAAGAATGGAATAACTCTTGTTTGAAACATTTTCTTCTAACTCGCTTAACTTTGGGGTTAGATGGAGCCAAATAGAAATACTCTATTTTGTCTTAATCCAGTTTGTGAGTTATAATTCCGTTAATATCGGAAATAGGGAAAAGTGTTTCAAATAAAAGTTGTGCGCCATTAGGAATGGAATAACTCTTATTTGAAACATTTTTTTCTAACTCGCTTAACTTTGGAGTTAGATGGAGCCAAATTACTGTTTGGCTTAGAATTCCGTTAATATCGGGAATAGTGTAAAATGTTTCAAACAAAAGTTGTTTGTCATTAAGAATGGAATAACTCTTGTTTGAAACATTTTTTTCTAACTCGCTTAACTTTGGAGTTAGATGGAGCCAAACAGAAATACTCTATTTTGTGTTAATCCAGTTTGTGAGTTATAATTCCGTTAATATCGGAAATAGGGAAAAATGTTTCAAATAAAAGTTGTTTGTCATTAAGAATGGAATAACTCTTGTTTGAAACATTTTCTTCTAACTCGCTTAACTTTGGGGTTAGATGGAGCCAAATGGAAATACTCTATTTTGGGTTGATCCTGTTTGTGAGCTATAATTCCGCTAATATCGGAAATAGGGAAAAATGTTTCAAATAAAAGCTGTACGCCATTAAGAATGGAATAACTCTTATTTGAAGCATTTCTTTCTAAGTCGCTTAACTTTGTAGTTAGATGGAGCCAAATTTCTATTTGGCTTAGAATTCCGTTAGTATCGGAAATAGGGAAAAATGTTTCAAATAAAAGTTGTTTGTCCTTAAGAATGGAATAACTCTTGTTTGAAACATTTTTTTCTAACTCGCTTAACTTTGAAGTTAGATGGAGCCAAATAGAAATACTCTATTTTGGGTTGATCCTGTTTGTGAGCTATAATTCCGCTAATATCGGAAATAGGGAAAAATGTTACAAATAAAAGTTGTTTGCCATTAAGAATGGAATAACTCTTGTTTGAAACATTTTCTTCTAACTCGCTTAACTTTGGGGTTAGATGGAGCCAAATGGAAATACTCTATTTTGGGTTGATCCTGTTTGTGAGCTATAATTCCGCTAATATCGGAAATAGGGAAAAATGTTTCAAATAAAAGCTGTACGCCATTAAGAATGGAATAACTCTTATTTGAAGCATTTCTTTCTAAGTCGCTTAACTTTGTAGTTAGATGGAGCCAAATTTCTATTTGGCTTATAATTCCGTTAATATCGGAAATAGTCTAAAATGTTTCAAACAAAAGTTGTTTGTCATTAAGAGTGGAATATCTTTTATTTGAAACACTTTTTTTCTAACTCGCTTAACTTTTGAGTTAGATGGAGCCAAATTGAAATACTCCATTTTGGGTTGTTCCATTGTTTGGGTTATAACTCCGTTAATATCGGAAATAGGGCAAAATGTTTCAAATAAAAGTTGTTCGCCATTAAGAATGGAATAACACTTATTTGAAACATTTTTTTCTAACTCGCTTAACTTTGTAGTTAGATTTAGCCAAATTACTATTTGGCTTATAATTCCGTTAATATCGCAAATAGGGTAAAATATTTCAAACCAAAGTTGTTTGCCATTAAGAATGGAATAAGACTTGTTTGAAACATATTTTTCTAACCCGCTTAACTTTGGAGTTAGATGGAGCCAAATAGAAATACTCTATTTTGTGTTAATCCAGTGTGTGAGTTATAATTCCGTTAATATCGGAAATAGGGAAAAATGTTTCAAATAAAAGTTGTACGCCATTAAGAATGGAATAACTCTTATTTGAAACATTTTTTTCTAACTCGCTTAGCTTTGGAGTTAGATGGAGCCAAATTCCTATTTGGCTTATAATTCCGTTAATATCGGGAATAGTGTAAAATCTTTCAAACAAAAGTTGTTTGTCATTAAGAATGGAATAACTCTGGTTTGAAACATTTCTTTCTAACTCGCTTAACTTTTGAGTTAGATGGAGCCAAATTCCTATTTGGCTTATAATTCCGTTAATATCGGAAATAGTGTAAAATGTTTCAAACCAAACTTGTTTGTCATTAAGAGCGGAATAACTCTTCTTTGAAACATTTTTTTCTAACTCGCTTAACTTTGAAGTTAGATGGAGCCAAATAGAAATACTCTATTTTGTGTTAATCCAGTTTGTGAGTTATAATTCCGTTAATATCGGAAATAGGGAAAAATGTTTCAAATAAAAGTTGTACGCCATTTAGAATGGAATAACTCTTATTTGAAACATTTTTTTCTAACTCGCTTAGCTTTGGAGTTAGATGGAGCCAAATTCCTATTTGGCTTATAATTCCGTTAATATCGGGAATAGTGTAAAATGTTTCAAACAAAAGTTGTTTGTCATTAAGAATGGAATAAGTCTTGTTTGAAACAATTTTTTCTAACTCGCTTAACTTATGAGTTAGATGGAACCAAATAGAAATACTCTATTTTAGGTTGATCCAGTATGTGAGTTATAATTCCGTTAATATCGGAAATAGGTAAAAATGTTTCAAATAAAAGTTGTACGCCATTAAGAATGGCATAACTCTTATTTGAAACATTTTTTTCTAACTCGCTTAACTTTGTAGTTAGATGGATCCAAATTACTGTTTGGCTTATAATTCCGTTAATATTGGAAATAGTGTAAAGTGTTTCAAACAAAAGTTGTTTGTCATTAAGAGTGGAATATCTTTTATTTGAAACATTTTTTTTCTAACTCGCTTAACTTTTGAGTTAGATGGATCCAAATTGAAATGCTCCATTTTGGGTTGTTCCATTGTTTGGGTTATAACTCCGTTAATATCGGAAATAGGGCAAAATGTTTCAAATAAAAGTTGTTCGCCATTAAGAATGGAATAACACTTATTTGAAACATTTTTTTCTAACTCGCTTAACTTTGTAGTTAGATTTAGCCAAATTCCTATTTGGCTTATAATTCCGTTAATATCGCAAATAGGGTAAAATATTTCAAACCAAAGTTGTTTGCCATTAAGAATGGAATAAGACTTGTTTGAAACAATTTTTTCTAACTCGCTTAACTTATGAGTTAGATGGAGCCAAATAGAAATACTCTATTTTGTGTTAATCCAGTTTGTGAGTTATAATTCCGTTAATATCGGAAATAGGGAAAAATGTTTCAAATAGAAGTTATACGCCATTAAGAATGGAATAACTCTTATTTGAAACATTTTTTTCTAACTCGCTTAGTTTTGGAGTTAGATGGAGCCAAATTCCTATTTCGCTTATAATTCCGTTAATATCGGGAAAAGTGTAAAATCTTTCAAACAAAAGTTGTTTGTCATTAAGAATGGAATAACTCTGGTTTGAAACATTTCTTTCTAACTCGCTTAACTTTTGAGTTAGATGGAGCCAAATTCCTATTTGGCTTATAATTCCGTTAATATCGGAAATAGTGTAAAATGTTTCAAACCAAACTTGTTTGTCATTAAGAGCGGAATAACTCTTCTTTGAAACATTTTTTTCTAACTCGCTTAACTTTGAAGTTAGATGGAGCCAAATAGAAATACTCTATTTTGTGTTAATCCAGTTTGTGAGTTATAATTCCGTTAATATCGGAAATAGGGAAAAATGTTTCAAATAAAAGTTGTACGCCATTAAGAATGGAATAACTCTTATTTGAAACATTTTTTTCTAACTCGCTTAGCTTTGGAGTTAGATGGAGCCAAATTCCTATTTGGCTTATAATTCCGTTAATATCGGGAATAGTGTAAAATATTTCAAACAAAAGTTGTTTGTCATTAAGAATGGAATAAGTCTTGTTTGAAACATTTTTTTCTAACTCGCTTAACTTATGAGTTAGATGGAGCCAAATAGAAATACTCTATTTTGTGTTAATCCAGCGTGTGAGTTATAATTCCGTTAATATCGGAAATAGGGAAAAATGTTTCAAATAAAAGCTGTTTGTCATTAAGAATGGAATAACTCTTGTTTGAAACATTTTCTTCTAACTCGCTTAACTTTGGGGTTAGATGGAGCCAAATGGAAATACTCTATTTTGGGTTGATCCTGTGTGTGAGCTATAATTCCGCTAATATCGGAAATAGGGAAAAGTGTTTCAAATAAAAGTTGTTTGTCATTAAGAATGGAATAACTCTTGTTTGAAACATTTTTTTCTAACTGGCTTAACTTTGGAGTTAGATGGAGCCAAATAGAAATTCTCTATTTTGGGTTGATCGAGTGTGTGAGTTATAATTCCGTTAATATCGGAAATAGGGAAAACTGTTTCAAATAAAAGCTGTACGCCATTAAGAATGGAATAACTCTTATTTGAAACATTTTTTTCTAATTCGCTTAACTTTGTAGTTAGATTTAGCCAAATTCCTATTTGGCTTATAATTCCGCTAATATCGCAAATAGGGTAAAATATTTCAAACCAAAGTTGTTTGCCATTAAGAATGGAATAAGACTTGTTTGAAACATTTTTTTCTAACTCGCTTAACTTATGAGTTAGATGGAGCCAAATAGAAATACTCTATTTTGTGTTAATCCAGTGTGTGAGTTATAATTCCGTTAATATCGGAAATAGGGAAAAATGTTTCAAATAAAAGTTGTACGCCATTAAGAATGGAATAACTCTTATTTGAAACATTTTTTTCTAACTCGCTTAACTTTGTAGTTAGATGGAGCCAAATTACTGTTTGGCTTAGAATTCCGTTAATATCGGGAATAGTGTAAAATGTTTCAAACAAAAGTTGTTTGCCATTAAGAATGGAAAAACTCTTGTTTGAAACATTCTTTTCTAACTCGCTTAACTTATGAGTTAGATGGAGCCAAATAGAAATACTCTATTTTGTGTTAATCCAGTGTGTGAGTTATAATTCCGTTAGTATCGGAAATAGGGAAAAATGTTTCAAATAAAAGTTGTTTGTCCTTAAGAATGGAATAACTCTTGTTTGAAACATTTTCTTCTAACTCGCTTAACTTTGGGGTTAGATGGAGCCAAATAGAAATACTCTATTTTGTCTTAATCCAGTTTGTGAGTTATAATTCCGTTAATATCGGAAATAGGGAAAAGTGTTTCAAATAAAAGTTGTGCGCCATTAGGAATGGAATAACTCTTATTTGAAACATTTTTTTCTAACTCGCTTAACTTTGTAGTTAGATGGATCCAAATTACTGTTTGGCTTATAATTCCGTTAATATTGGAAATAGTGTAAAATGTTTCAAACAAAAGTTGTTTGTCATTAAGAGTGGAATATCTTTTATTTGAAACATTTTTTTTCTAACTCGCTTAACTTTTGAGTTAGATGGATCCAAATTGAAATGCTCCATTTTGGGTTGTTCCATTGTTTGGGTTATAACTCCGTTAATATCGGAAATAGGGCAAAATGTTTCAAATAAAAGTTGTTCGCCATTAAGAATGGAATAATACTTATTTGAAACATTTTTTTCTAACTCGCTTAACTTTGTAGTTAGATTTAGCCAAATTCCTATTTGGCTTATAATTCCGTTAATATCGCAAATAGGGTAAAATATTTCAAACCAAAGTTGTTTGCCATTAAGAATGGAATAAGACTTGTTTGAAACAATTTTTTCTAACTCGCTTAACTTATGAGTTAGATGGAGCCAAATAGAAATACTCTATTTTGTGTTAATCCAGTTTGTGAGTTATAATTCCGTTAATATCGCAAATAGGGAAAAATGTTTCAAATAGAAGTTATACGCCATTAAGAATGGAATAACTCTTATTTGAAACATTTTTTTCTAACTCGCTTAGTTTTGGAGTTAGATGGAGCCAAATTCCTATTTCGCTTATAATTCCGTTAATATCGGGAAAAGTGTAAAATCTTTCAAACAAAAGTTGTTTGCCATTAAGAATGGAATAACTCTGGTTTGAAACATTTCTTTCTAACTCGCTTAACTTTTGAGTTAGATGGAGCCAAATAGAAATACTCCGCTTTAGGTTGTTCAAGTTTTTGGCTTATAATTCCGTTAATATCGGAAATAGGGTAAAATGTTTCAAACCAAACTTGTTTGTCATTAAGAACGGAATAACTCTTCTTCGAAACATTTTTCTCTAACTCGCTTAACTTTTGAGTTAGATGGAGCCAAATAGAAATACTCCGCTTTAGGTTGTTCAAGTTTTTGGCTAATAATTCCGTTAATATCGGAAATAGGGTAAAGTGTTTCAAACCAAAGTTGTTTGCCATTAAGAATGGAATAACTCTTGTTTGAAACATTTTTTTCTAACTGGCTTAACTTTGGAGTTAGATGGAGCCAAATAGAAATACTCTATTTTGGGTTGATCCAGTGTGTGAGTTATAATTCCGCTAATATCGGAAATAGGGAAAAATGTTTCAAATAAAAGTTGTACGCCATTAGGAATGGAATAACTCTTATTTGAAACATTTTTTTCTAACTCGCTTAACTTTGGAGTTAGATGGAGCCAAAAAGAAATACTCTATTTTGTGTTAATCCAGTTTGTGAGTTATAATTCCGTTAATATCGGAAATAGGGAAAAATGTTTCAAATAAAAGTTGTACGCCATTAAGAATGGAATAACTCTTATTTGAAACATTTTTTTCTAACTCGCTTAACTTTGTAGTTAGATGGAGCCAAATTCCTATTTGGCTTATAATTCCGTTAATATCGGAAATAGGGTAAAATGTTTCAAACAAAAGTTGTTTGTCATTAAGAATGGAATATCTCTTATTTGAAACATTTTTTTTCTAACTCGCTTAACCTTTGAGTTAGATGGAGCCAAATAGAAATACTCCGCGTTAGGTTGTTCAAGTTTTTGGCTTATAATTCCGTTAATATCGGAAATAGGGTAAAATGCTTCAAATCAAACTTGTTTGTCATTAAGAACGGAATAACTCTTCTTTGAAACATTTTTTTCTAACTCGCTTAACTTTGGAGTTAGATGGAGCCAAATATGTAGAAATACTCTATTTTGTGTTAATCCAGTTTGTGAGTTATAATTCCGTTAATATCGGAAATAGGGAAAAATGTTTCAAATAGAAGTTATACGCCATTAAGAATGGAATAACTCTTATTTGAAACAATTTTTTCTAACTCGCTTAGTTTTGGAGTTAGATGGAGCCAAATTCCTATTTGGCTTATAATTCCGTTAATATCGGGAAAAGTGTAAAATCTTTCAAACAAAAGTTGTTTGTCATTAAGAATGGAATAACTCTGGTTTGAAACATTTCTTTCTAACTCGCTTAACTTTTGAGTTAGATGGAGCCAAATTCCTATTTGGCTTATAATTCCGTTAATATCGGAAATAGTGTAAAATGTTTCAAACCAAACTTGTTTGTCATTAAGAGCGGAATAACTCTTCTTTGAAACATTTTTTTCTAACTCGCTTAACTTTGAAGTTAGATGGAGCCAAATAGAAATACTCTATTTTGTGTTAATCCAGTTTGTGAGTTATAATTCCGTTAATATCGGAAATAGGGAAAAATGTTTCAAATAAAAGTTGTACGCCATTAAGAATGGAATAACTCTTATTTGAAACATTTTTTTCTAACTCGCTTAGCTTTGGAGTTAGATGGAGCCAAATTCCTATTTGGCTTATAATTCCGTTAATATCGGAAATAGTGTAAAATGTTTCAAACCAAACTTGTTTGTCATTAAGAACGGAATAACTCTTCTTCGAAACATTTTTCTCTAACTCGCTTAACTTTTGAGTTAGATGGAGCCAAATAGAAATACTCCGCTTTAGGTTGTTCAAGTTTTTGGCTAATAATTCCGTTAATATCGGAAATAGGGTAAAGTGTTTCAAACCAAAGTTGTTTGCCATTAAGAATGGAATAACTCTTGTTTGAAACATTTTTTTCTAACTGGCTTAACTTTGGAGTTAGATGGAGCCAAATAGAAATACTCTATTTTGGGTTGATCCAGTGTGTGAGTTATAATTCCGCTAATATCGGAAATAGGGAAAAATGTTTCAAATAAAAGTTGTACGCCATTAGGAATGGAATAACTCTTATTTGAAACATTTTTTTCTAACTCGCTTAACTTTGGAGTTAGATGGAGCCAAAAAGAAATACTCTATTTTGTGTTAATCCAGTTTGTGAGTTATAATTCCGTTAATATCGGAAATAGGGAAAAATGTTTCAAATAAAAGTTGTACGCCATTAAGAATGGAATAACTCTTATTTGAAACATTTTTTTCTAACTCGCTTAACTTTGTAGTTAGATGGAGCCAAATTCCTATTTGGCTTATAATTCCGTTAATATCGGAAATAGGGTAAAATGTTTCAAACAAAAGTTGTTTGTCATTAAGAATGGAATATCTCTTATTTGAAACATTTTTTTTCTAACTCGCTTAACCTTTGAGTTAGATGGAGCCAAATAGAAATACTCCGCGTTAGGTTGTTCAAGTTTTTGGCTTATAATTCCGTTAATATCGGAAATAGGGTAAAATGCTTCAAATCAAACTTGTTTGTCATTAAGAACGGAATAACTCTTCTTTGAAACATTTTTTTCTAACTCGCTTAACTTTGGAGTTAGATGGAGCCAAATATGTAGAAATACTCTATTTTGTGTTAATCCAGTTTGTGAGTTATAATTCCGTTAATATCGGAAATAGGGAAAAATGTTTCAAATAGAAGTTATACGCCATTAAGAATGGAATAACTCTTATTTGAAACAATTTTTTCTAACTCGCTTAGTTTTGGAGTTAGATGGAGCCAAATTCCTATTTGGCTTATAATTCCGTTAATATCGGGAAAAGTGTAAAATCTTTCAAACAAAAGTTGTTTGTCATTAAGAATGGAATAACTCTGGTTTGAAACATTTCTTTCTAACTCGCTTAACTTTTGAGTTAGATGGAGCCAAATTCCTATTTGGCTTATAATTCCGTTAATATCGGAAATAGTGTAAAATGTTTCAAACCAAACTTGTTTGTCATTAAGAGCGGAATAACTCTTCTTTGAAACATTTTTTTCTAACTCGCTTAACTTTGAAGTTAGATGGAGCCAAATAGAAATACTCTATTTTGTGTTAATCCAGTTTGTGAGTTATAATTCCGTTAATATCGGAAATAGGGAAAAATGTTTCAAATAAAAGTTGTACGCCATTAAGAATGGAATAACTCTTATTTGAAACATTTTTTTCTAACTCGCTTAGCTTTGGAGTTAGATGGAGCCAAATTCCTATTTGGCTTATAATTCCGTTAATATCGGGAATAGTGTAAAATATTTCAAACAAAAGTTGTTTGTCATTAAGAATGGAATAAGTCTTGTTTGAAACATTTTTTTCTAACTCGCTTAACTTATGAGTTAGATGGAGCCAAATAGAAATACTCTATTTTGTGTTAATCCAGCGTGTGAGTTATAATTCCGTTAATATCGGAAATAGGGAAAAATGTTTCAAATAAAAGCTGTTTGTCATTAAGAATGGAATAACTTTTGTTTGAAACATTTTCTTCTAACTCGCTTAACTTTGGGGTTAGATGGAGCCAAATGGAAATACTCTATTTTGGGTTGATCCTGTGTGTGAGCTATAATTCCGCTAATATCGGAAATAGGGAAAAGTGTTTCAAATAAAAGTTGTTTGTCATTAAGAATGGAATAACTCTTGTTTGAAACATTTTTTTCTAACTGGCTTAACTTTGGAGTTAGATGGAGCCAAATAGAAATTCTCTATTTTGGGTTGATCGAGTGTGTGAGTTATAATTCCGTTAATATCGGAAATAGGGAAAACTGTTTCAAATAAAAGCTGTACGCCATTAAGAATGGAATAACTCTTATTTGAAACATTTTTTTCTAATTCGCTTAACTTTGTAGTTAGATTTAGCCAAATTCCTATTTGGCTTATAATTCCGCTAATATCGCAAATAGGGTAAAATATTTCAAACCAAAGTTGTTTGCCTTTAAGAATGGAATAAGACTTGTTTGAAACATTTTTTTCTAACTCGCTTAACTTATGAGTTAGATGGAGCCAAATAGAAATACTCTATTTTGTGTTAATCCAGTGTGTGAGTTATAATTCCGTTAATATCGGAAATAGGGAAAAATGTTTCAAATAAAAGTTGTACGCCATTAAGAATGGAATAACTCTTATTTGAAACATTTTTTTCTAACTCGCTTAACTTTGTAGTTAGATGGAGCCAAATTACTGTTTGGCTTAGAATTCCGTTAATATCGGGAATAGTGTAAAATGTTTCAAACAAAAGTTGTTTGCCATTAAGAATGGAAAAACTCTTGTTTGAAACATTCTTTTCTAACTCGCTTAACTTATGAGTTAGATGGAGCCAAATAGAAATACTCTATTTTGTGTTAATCCAGTGTGTGAGTTATAATTCCGTTAGTATCGGAAATAGGGAAAAATGTTTCAAATAAAAGTTGTTTGTCCCTAAGAATGGAATAACTCTTGTTTGAAACATTTTCTTCTAACTCGCTTAACTTTGGGGTTAGATGGAGCCAAATAGAAATACTCTATTTTGTCTTAATCCAGTTTGTGAGTTATAATTCCGTTAATATCGGAAATAGGGAAAAGTGTTTCAAATAAAAGTTGTGCGCCATTAGGAATGGAATAACTCTTATTTGAAACATTTTTTTCTAACTCGCTTAACTTTGGAGTTAGATGGAGCCAAATTACTGTTTGGCTTAGAATTCCGTTAATATCGGGAATAGTGTAAAATGTTTCAAACAAAAGTTGTTTGTCATTAAGAATGGAATAACTCTTGTTTGAAACATTTTTTTCTAACTCGCTTAACTTTGGAGTTAGATGGAGCCAAACAGAAATACTCTATTTTGTGTTAATCCAGTTTGTGAGTTATAATTCCGTTAATATCGGAAATAGGGAAAAATGTTTCAAATAAAAGTTGTTTGTCATTAAGAATGGAATAACTCTTGTTTGAAACATTTTCTTCTAACTCGCTTAACTTTGGGGTTAGATGGAGCCAAATGGAAATACTCTATTTTGGGTTGATCCTGTTTGTGAGCTATAATTCCGCTAATATCGGAAATAGGGAAAAATGTTTCAAATAAAAGCTGTACGCCATTAAGAATGGAATAACTCTTATTTGAAGCATTTCTTTCTAAGTCGCTTAACTTTGTAGTTAGATGGAGCCAAATTTCTATTTGGCTTAGAATTCCGTTAGTATCGGAAATAGGGAAAAATGTTTCAAATAAAAGTTGTTTGTCCTTAAGAATGGAATAACTCTTGTTTGAAACATTTTTTTCTAACTCGCTTAACTTTGGGGTTAGATGGAGCCAAATGGAAATACTCTATTTTGGGTTGATCCTGTGTGTGAGCTATAATTCCGCTAATATCGGAAATAGGGAAAAGTGTTTCAAATAAAAGTTGTTTGTCATTAAGAATGGAATAACTCTTGTTTGAAACATTTTTTTCTAACTGGCTTAACTTTGGGGTTAGATGGAGCCAAATAGAAATTCTCTATTTTGGGTTGATCGAGTGTGTGAGTTATAATTCCGTTAATATCGGAAATAGGGAAAACTGTTTCAAATAAAAGCTGTACGCCATTAAGAATGGAATAACTCTTATTTGAAACATTTTTTTCTAATTCGCTTAACTTTGTAGTTAGATTTAGCCAAATTCCTATTTGGCTTATAATTCCGCTAATATCGCAAATAGGGTAAAATATTTCAAACCAAAGTTGTTTGCCATTAAGAATGGAATAAGACTTGTTTGAAACATTTTTTTCTAACTCGCTTAACTTATGAGTTAGATGGAGCCAAATAGAAATACTCTATTTTGTGTTAATCCAGTGTGTGAGTTATAATTCCGTTAATATCGGAAATAGGGAAAAATGTTTCAAATAAAAGTTGTACGCCATTAAGAATGGAATAACTCTTATTTGAAACATTTTTTTCTAACTCGCTTAACTTTGTAGTTAGATGGAGCCAAATTACTGTTTGGCTTAGAATTCCGTTAATATCGGGAATAGTGTAAAATGTTTCAAACAAAAGTTGTTTGCCATTAAGAATGGAAAAACTCTTGTTTGAAACATTCTTTTCTAACTCGCTTAACTTATGAGTTAGATGGAGCCAAATAGAAATACTCTATTTTGTGTTAATCCAGTGTGTGAGTTATAATTCCGTTAGTATCGGAAATAGGGAAAAATGTTTCAAATAAAAGTTGTTTGTCCTTAAGAATGGAATAACTCTTGTTTGAAACATTTTCTTCTAACTCGCTTAACTTTGGGGTTAGATGGAGCCAAATAGAAATACTCTATTTTGTCTTAATCCAGTTTGTGAGTTATAATTCCGTTAATATCGGAAATAGGGAAAAGTGTTTCAAATAAAAGTTGTGCGCCATTAGGAATGGAATAACTCTTATTTGAAACATTTTTTTCTAACTCGCTTAACTTTGTAGTTAGATGGATCCAAATTACTGTTTGGCTTATAATTCCGTTAATATTGGAAATAGTGTAAAATGTTTCAAACAAAAGTTGTTTGTCATTAAGAGTGGAATATCTTTTATTTGAAACATTTTTTTTCTAACTCGCTTAACTTTTGAGTTAGATGGATCCAAATTGAAATGCTCCATTTTGGGTTGTTCCATTGTTTGGGTTATAACTCCGTTAATATCGGAAATAGGGCAAAATGTTTCAAATAAAAGTTGTTCGCCATTAAGAATGGAATAATACTTATTTGAAACATTTTTTTCTAACTCGCTTAACTTTGTAGTTAGATTTAGCCAAATTCCTATTTGGCTTATAATTCCGTTAATATCGCAAATAGGGTAAAATATTTCAAACCAAAGTTGTTTGCCATTAAGAATGGAATAAGACTTGTTTGAAACAATTTTTTCTAACTCGCTTAACTTATGAGTTAGATGGAGCCAAATAGAAATACTCTATTTTGTGTTAATCCAGTTTGTGAGTTATAATTCCGTTAATATCGGAAATAGGGAAAAATGTTTCAAATAGAAGTTATACGCCATTAAGAATGGAATAACTCTTATTTGAAACATTTTTTTCTAACTCGCTTAGTTTTGGAGTTAGATGGAGCCAAATTCCTATTTCGCTTATAATTCCGTTAATATCGGGAAAAGTGTAAAATCTTTCAAACAAAAGTTGTTTGCCATTAAGAATGGAATAACTCTGGTTTGAAACATTTCTTTCTAACTCGCTTAACTTTTGAGTTAGATGGAGCCAAATAGAAATACTCCGCTTTAGGTTGTTCAAGTTTTTGGCTTATAATTCCGTTAATATCGGAAATAGGGTAAAATGTTTCAAACCAAACTTGTTTGTCATTAAGAACGGAATAACTCTTCTTCGAAACATTTTTCTCTAACTCGCTTAACTTTTGAGTTAGATGGAGCCAAATAGAAATACTCCGCTTTAGGTTGTTCAAGTTTTTGGCTAATAATTCCGTTAATATCGGAAATAGGGTAAAGTGTTTCAAACCAAAGTTGTTTGCCATTAAGAATGGAATAACTCTTGTTTGAAACATTTTTTTCTAACTGGCTTAACTTTGGAGTTAGATGGAGCCAAATAGAAATACTCTATTTTGGGTTGATCCAGTGTGTGAGTTATAATTCCGCTAATATCGGAAATAGGGAAAAATGTTTCAAATAAAAGTTGTACGCCATTAGGAATGGAATAACTCTTATTTGAAACATTTTTTTCTAACTCGCTTAACTTTGGAGTTAGATGGAGCCAAAAAGAAATACTCTATTTTGTGTTAATCCAGTTTGTGAGTTATAATTCCGTTAATATCGGAAATAGGGAAAAATGTTTCAAATAAAAGTTGTACGCCATTAAGAATGGAATAACTCTTATTTGAAACATTTTTTTCTAACTCGCTTAACTTTGTAGTTAGATGGAGCCAAATTCCTATTTGGCTTATAATTCCGTTAATATCGGAAATAGGGTAAAATGTTTCAAACAAAAGTTGTTTGTCATTAAGAATGGAATATCTCTTATTTGAAACATTTTTTTTCTAACTCGCTTAACCTTTGAGTTAGATGGAGCCAAATAGAAATACTCCGCGTTAGGTTGTTCAAGTTTTTGGCTTATAATTCCGTTAATATCGGAAATAGGGTAAAATGCTTCAAATCAAACTTGTTTGTCATTAAGAACGGAATAACTCTTCTTTGAAACATTTTTTTCTAACTCGCTTAACTTTGGAGTTAGATGGAGCCAAATATGTAGAAATACTCTATTTTGTGTTAATCCAGTTTGTGAGTTATAATTCCGTTAATATCGGAAATAGGGAAAAATGTTTCAAATAGAAGTTATACGCCATTAAGAATGGAATAACTCTTATTTGAAACAATTTTTTCTAACTCGCTTAGTTTTGGAGTTAGATGGAGCCAAATTCCTATTTGGCTTATAATTCCGTTAATATCGGGAAAAGTGTAAAATCTTTCAAACAAAAGTTGTTTGTCATTAAGAATGGAATAACTCTGGTTTGAAACATTTCTTTCTAACTCGCTTAACTTTTGAGTTAGATGGAGCCAAATTCCTATTTGGCTTATAATTCCGTTAATATCGGAAATAGTGTAAAATGTTTCAAACCAAACTTGTTTGTCATTAAGAGCGGAATAACTCTTCTTTGAAACATTTTTTTCTAACTCGCTTAACTTTGAAGTTAGATGGAGCCAAATAGAAATACTCTATTTTGTGTTAATCCAGTTTGTGAGTTATAATTCCGTTAATATCGGAAATAGGGAAAAATGTTTCAAATAAAAGTTGTACGCCATTAAGAATGGAATAACTCTTATTTGAAACATTTTTTTCTAACTCGCTTAGCTTTGGAGTTAGATGGAGCCAAATTCCTATTTGGCTTATAATTCCGTTAATATCGGGAATAGTGTAAAATATTTCAAACAAAAGTTGTTTGTCATTAAGAATGGAATAAGTCTTGTTTGAAACATTTTTTTCTAACTCGCTTAACTTATGAGTTAGATGGAGCCAAATAGAAATACTCTATTTTGTGTTAATCCAGCGTGTGAGTTATAATTCCGTTAATATCGGAAATAGGGAAAAATGTTTCAAATAAAAGCTGTTTGTCATTAAGAATGGAATAACTTTTGTTTGAAACATTTTCTTCTAACTCGCTTAACTTTGGGGTTAGATGGAGCCAAATGGAAATACTCTATTTTGGGTTGATCCTGTGTGTGAGCTATAATTCCGCTAATATCGGAAATAGGGAAAAGTGTTTCAAATAAAAGTTGTTTGTCATTAAGAATGGAATAACTCTTGTTTGAAACATTTTTTTCTAACTGGCTTAACTTTGGAGTTAGATGGAGCCAAATAGAAATTCTCTATTTTGGGTTGATCGAGTGTGTGAGTTATAATTCCGTTAATATCGGAAATAGGGAAAACTGTTTCAAATAAAAGCTGTACGCCATTAAGAATGGAATAACTCTTATTTGAAACATTTTTTTCTAATTCGCTTAACTTTGTAGTTAGATGGAGCCAAGTTACTATTTGGCTTACAACTCCGTTAATATCGAAAATAGGCTAAAATGTTTCAAACCAAAGTTGTTTGTCATTAAAAATGGAATAACTCTTGTTTGAAACAATTTTTTCTAACTCGCTTAACTTATGAGTTAGATGGAGCCAAATAGAAATACTCTATTTTGTGTTAATCCAGTTTGTGAGTTATAATTCCGTTAATATCGGAAATAGGGAAAAATGTTTCAAATAGAAGTTATACGCCATTAAGAATGGAATAACTCTTATTTGAAACATTTTTTTCTAACACGCTTAGTTTTGGAGTTAGATGGAGCCAAATTTCTATTTCGCTTATAATTCCGTTAATATCGGGAAAAGTGTAAAATCTTTCAAACAAAAGTTGTTTGTCATTAAGAATGGAATAACTCTGGTTTGAAACATTTCTTTCTAACTCGCTTAACTTTTGAGTTAGATGGAGCCAAATAGAAATACTCCGCTTTAGGTTGTTCAAGTTTTTGGCTTATAATTCCGTTAATATCGGAAATAGGGTAAAATGTTTCAAACCAAACTTGTTTGTCATTAAGAACGGAATAACTCTTCTTTGAAACATTTTTCTCTAACTCGCTTAACTTTTGAGTTAGATGGAGCCAAATAGAAATACTCCGCTTTAGGTTGTTCAAGTTTTTGGCTAATAATTCCGTTAATATCGGAAATAGGGTAAAGTGTTTCAAACCAAAGTTGTTTGCCATTAAGAATGGAATAACTCTTGTTTGAAACATTTTTTCTAACTGGCTTAACTTTGGAGTTAGATGGAGCCAAATAGAAATACTCTATTTTGGGTTGATCCAGTGTGTGAGTTATAATTCCGCTAATATCGGAAATAGGGAAAAATGTTTCAAATAAAGGTGGTACGCCATTAAGAATGGAATAACTCTTATTTGAAACAGTTTTTTTCTAACTCGCTTAACTTTTGAGTTAGATGGAGCCAAATTGAAATACTCCGCTTTAGGTTGTTCAAGTTTTTGGCTTATAATTCCGTTAATATCGGAAATAGAGTAAAATGGTTCAAACCAAACTTGTTTGTCATTAAGAACGGAATAACTCTTCTTCGAAACATTTTTTTCTAACTCGCTTAACTTTGGAGTTAGATGGAGCCAAACAGAAATACTCTATTTTGTGTTAATCCAGTTTGTGAGTTATAATTCCGTTAATATCGGAAATAGGGAAAAATGTTTCAAATAAAAGTTGTACGCCATTAAGAATGGAATAACTCTTATTTGAAACATTTTTTTCTAACTCGCTTAACTTTGTAGTTAGATGGAGCCAAATTTCTATTTGGCTTATAATTCCGTTAATATCGGAAATAGGGTAAAATGTTTCAAACAAAAGATGTTTGTCATTAGGAATGGAATATCTCTTATTTGAAACATTTTTTTTCTAACTCGCTTAACTTTTGAGTTAGATGGAGCCAAATAGAAATACTCCGCGTTAGGTTGTTCAAGTTTTTGGCTTATAATTCCGTTAATATCGGAAATAGGGTAAAATGTTTCAAACCAAACTTGTTTGTCATTAAGAACGGAATAACTCTTCTTTGAAACATTTTTTTCTAACTCGCTTAACTTTGGAGTTAGATGGAGCCAAATAGAAATACTCTATTTTGTGTTAATCCAGTTTGTGAGTTATAATTCCGTTAATATCGGAAATAGGGAAAAATGTTTCAAATAGAAGTTATACGCCATTAAGAATGGAATAACTCTTATTTGAAACATTTTTTTCTAACTCGCTTAGTTTTGGAGTTAGATGGAGCCAAATTCCTATTTGGCTTATAATTCCGTTAATATCGGAAATAGTGTAAAATGTTTCAAACCAAACTTGTTTGTCATTAAGAACGGAATAACTCTTCTTTGAAACATTTTTTTCTAACTCGCTTAACTTTGAAGTTAGATGGAGCCAAATAGAAATACTCTATTTTGTGTTAATCCAGTTTGTGAGTTATAATTCCGTTAATATCGGAAATAGGGAAAAATGTTTCAAATAAAAGTTGTTTGTCATTAAGAATAGAATAACTCTGGTTTGAAACATTTCTTTCTAACTCGCTTAACTATGGAGTTAGATGGAGCCAATTTCATATTTGGCTTATAATTCCGTTTATATCGGGAATAGTGTAAAATCTCTCAAACAAAAGTTGTTTGTCATTAAGAATGGAATAACTCTTGTTTGAAACATTTTTTTCTAACTGGCTTAACTTTGGAGTTAGATGGAGCCAAATAGAAATTCTCTATTTTGGGTTGATCGAGTGTGTGAGTTATAATTCCGTTAATATCGGAAATAGGGAAAACTGTTTCAAATAAAAGCTGTACGCCATTAAGAATGGAATAACTCTTATTTGAAACATTTTTTTCTAACTCGCTTAACTTTGGAGTTAGATGGAGCCAAACAGAAATACTCTATTTTGTGTTAATCCAGTTTGTGAGTTATAATTCCGCTAATATCGGAAATAGGGAAAAATGTTTCAAATAAAAGTTGTACGCCATTAGGAATGGAATAACTCTTATTAGAAACATTTTTTTCTAACTCGCTTAACTTTGGAGTTAGATGGAGCCAAATTACTGTTTGGCTTAGAATTCCGTTAATATCGGGAATAGTGTAAAATGTTTCAAACAAAAGTTGTTTGTCATTAAGAATGGAATAACTCTTGTTTGAAACATTTTCTTCTAACTCGCTTAACTTTGGGGTTAGATGGAGCCAAATAGAAATACTCTATTTTGGGTTGATCCTGTGTGTGAGTTATAATTCCGTTAATATCGGAAATAGGGTAAAGTGTTTCAAACCAAAGTTGTTTGTCATTAAGAATGGAATAACTCTTGTTTGAAACATTTTTTTCTAACTGGCTTAACTTTGGAGTTAGATGGAGCCAAATGGAAATACTCTATTTTGGGTTGATCCAGTGTGTGAGTTATAATTCCGCTAATATCGGAAATAGGGAAAAATGTTTCAAATAAAAGTTGTACGCCATTAGGAACGGAATAACTCTTATTTGAAACACTCTTTTCTAACTCGCTTAACTTTGGAGTTAGATGGAGCCAAATTACTGTTTGGCTTAGAATTCCGTTAATATCGGGAATAGTGTAAAATGTTTCAAACAAAAGTTGTTTGTCATTAAGAATGGAATAACTCTTGTTTGAAACATTTTTTTCTAACTCGCTTAACTTATGAGTTAGATGGAGCCAAATAGAAATACTCTATTTTGTGTTAATCCAGTGTGTGAGTTATAATTCCGTTAATATCGGAAATAGGGAAAAATGTTTCAAATAACAGTTGTACGCCATTAAGAATGGAATAACTCTTATTTGAAACATTTTTTTCTAACTCGCTTAACTCTGTAGTTAGATGGAGCCAAATTACTGTTTGGCTTAGAATTCCGTTAATATCGGGAATAGTGTAAAATGTTTCAAACAAAAGTTGTTTGCCATTAAGAATGGAATAACTCTTGTTTGAAACATTCTTTTCTAACTCGCTTAACTTATGAGTTAGATGGAGCCAAATAGAAATACTCTATTTTGTGTTAATCCAGTGTGTGAGTTATAATTCCGTTAATATCGGAAATAGGGAAAGATGTTTCAAATAAAAGTTGTTTGTCATTAAGAATGGAATAACTCTTGTTTGAAACATTTTCTTCTAACTCGCTTAACTTTGGGGTTAGATGGAGCCAAATAGAAATACTCTATTTTGTCTTAATCCAGTTTGTGAGTTATAATTCCGTTAATATCGGAAATAGGGAAAAGTGTTTCAAATAAAAGTTGTGCGCCATTAGGAATGGAATAGCTCTTATTTGAAATATTTTTTTCTAACTCGCTTAACTTTGGAGTTAGATGGAGCCAAATTACTGTTTGGCTTAGAACTCCGTTAATATCGGGAATAGTGTAAAATGTTTCAAACAAAAGTTGTTTGTCATTAAGAATGGAATAACTCTTGTTTGAAACATTTTTTTCTAACTCGCTTAACTTTGGAGTTAGATGGAGCCAAACAGAAATACTCTATTTTGTGTTAATCCAGTTTGTGAGTTATAATTCCGTTAATATCGGAAATAGGGAAAAATGTTTCAAATAAAAGTTGTGCGCCATTAAGAATGGAATAACTCTTGTTTGAAACATTCTTTTCTAACTCGCTTAACTTATGAGTTAGATGGAGCCAAATAGAAATACTCTATTTTGTGTTAATCCAGTGTGTGAGTTATAATTCCGTTAATATCGGAAATAGGGAAAAATGTTTCAAATAAAAGTTGTTTGTCATTAAGAATGGAATAACTCTTGTTTGAAACATTCTTTTCTAACTCGCTTAACTTTGGGGTTAGATGGAGCCAAATAGAAATACTCTATTTTGTCTTAATCCAGTTTGTGAGTTATAATTCCGTTAATATCGGAAATAGGGAAAAGTGTTTCAAATAAAGGTGGTACGCCATTAAGAATGGAATAACTCTTATTTGAAACATTTTTTTTCTAACTCGCTTAACTTTTGAGTTAGATGGAGCCAAATTGAAATACTCCGCTTTAGGTTGTTCAAGTTTTTGGCTTATAATTCCGTTAATATCGGAAATAGAGTAAAATGGTTCAAACCAAACTTGTTTGTCATTAAGAACGGAATAACTCTTCTTCGAAACATTTTTTTCTAACTCGCTTAACTTTGGAGTTAGATGGAGCCAAACAGAAATACTCTATTTTGTGTTAATCCAGTTTGTGAGTTATAATTCCGTTAATATCGGAAATAGGGAAAAATGTTTCAAATAAAAGTTGTACGCCATTAAGAATGGAATAACTCTTATTTGAAACATTTTTTTCTAACTCGCTTAACTTTGTAGTTAGATGGAGCCAAATTTCTATTTGGCTTATAATTCCGTTAATATCGGAAATAGGGTAAAATGTTTCAAACAAAAGTTGTTTGTCATTAGGAATGGAATATCTTTTATTTGAAACATTTTTTTTCTAACTCGCTTAACTTTTGAGTTAGATGGAGCCAAATAGAAATACTCCGCGTTAGGTTGTTCAAGTTTTTGGCTTATAATTCCGTTAATATCGGAAATAGGGTAAAATGTTTCAAACCAAACTTGTTTGTCATTAAGAACGGAATAACTCTTCTTCGAAACATTTTTTTCTAACTCGCTTAACTTTGGAGTTAGATGGAGCCAAACAGAAATACTCTATTTTGTGTTAATCCAGTTTGTCAGTTATAATTCCGTTAATATCGGAAATAGGGAAAAATGTTTCAAATAAAAGTTGTACGCCATTAAGAATGGAATAACTCTTATTTGAAACATTTTTTTCTAACTCGCTTAACTTTGTAGTTAGATGGAGCCAAATTTCTATTTGGCTTATAATTCCGTTAATATCGGAAATAGGGTAAAATGTTTCAAACAAAAGTTGTTTGTCATTAGGAATGGAATATCTCTTATTTGAAACATTTTTTTTCTAACTCGCTTAACTTTTGAGTTAGATGGAGCCAAATAGAAATACTCCGCGTTAGGTTGTTCAAGTTTTTGGCTTATAATTCCGTTAATATCGGAAATAGGGTAAAATGTTTCAAACCAAACTTGTTTGTCATTAAGAACGGAATAACTCTTCTTTGAAACATTTTTTTCTAACTCGCTTAACTTTGGAGTTAGATGGAGCCAAATAGAAATACTCTATTTTGTGTTAATCCAGTTTGTGAGTTATAATTCCGTTAATATCGGAAATAGGGAAAAATGTTTCAAATAGAAGTTATACGCCATTAAGAATGGAATAACTCTTATTTGAAACATTTTTTTCTAACTCGCTTAGTTTTGGAGTTAGATGGAGCCAAATTCCTATTTGGCTTATAATTCCGTTAATATCGGGAAAAGTGTAAAATCTTTCAAACAAAAGTTGTTTGTCATTAAGAATGGAATAACTCTGGTTTGAAACATTTCTTTCTAACTCGCTTAACTTTTGAGTTAGATGGAGCCAAATTTCTATTTGGCTTATAATTCCGTTAATATCGGAAATAGTGTAAAATGTTTCAAACCAAACTTGTTTGTCATTAAGAACGGAATAACTCTTCTTTGAAACATTTTTTTCTAACTCGCTTAACTTTGAAGTTAGATGGAGCCAAATAGAAATACTCTATTTTGTGTTAATCCAGTTTGTGAGTTATAATTCCGTTAATATCGGAAATAGGGAAAAATGTTTCGAATAAAAGTTGTTTGTCATTAAGAATAGAATAACTCTGGTTTGAAACATTTCTTTCTAACTCGCTTAACTATGGAGTTAGATGGAGCCAATTTCATATTTGGCTTATAATTCCGTTTATATCGGGAATAGTGTAAAATCTTTCAAACAAAAGTTGTTTGTCATTAAGAATGGAATAACTCTTGTTTGAAACATTTTTTTCTAACTGGCTTAACTTTGGAGTTAGATGGAGCCAAATAGAAATTCTCTATTTTGGGTTGATCGAGTGTGTGAGTTATAATTCCGTTAATATCGGAAATAGGGAAAACTGTTTCAAATAAAAGCTGTACGCCATTAAGAATGGAATAACTCTTATTTGAAACATTTTTTTCTAATTCGCTTAACTTTGTAGTTAGATGGAGCCAAGTTACTATTTGGCTTACAACTCCGTTAATATCGAAAATAGGCTAAAATGTTTCAAACCAAAGTTGTTTGTCATTAAAAATGGAATAACTCTTGTTTGAAACAATTTTTTCTAACTCGCTTAACTTATGAGTTAGATGGAGCCAAATAGAAATACTCTATTTTGTGTTAATCCAGTTTGTGAGTTATAATTCCGTTAATATCGGAAATAGGGAAAAATGTTTCAAATAGAAGTTATATGCCATTAAGAATGGAATAACTCTTATTTGAAACATTTTTTTCTAACACGCTTAGTTTTGGAGTTAGATGGAGCCAAATTCCTATTTCGCTTATAACTCCGTTAATATCGGGAAAAGTGTAAAATCTTTCAAACAAAAGTTGTTTGTCATTAAGAATGGAATAACTCTGGTTTGAAACATTTCTTTCTAACTCGCTTAACTTTTGAGTTAGATGGAGCCAAATAGAAATACTCCGCTTTAGGTTGTTCAAGTTTTTGGCTTATAATTCCGTTAATATCGGAAATAGGGTAAAATGTTTCAAACCAAACTTGTTTGTCATTAAGAACGGAATAACTCTTCTTTGAAACATTTTTCTCTAACTCGCTTAACTTTTGAGTTAGATGGAGCCAAATAGAAATACTCCGCTTTAGGTTGTTCAAGTTTTTGGCTAATAATTCCGTTAATATCGGAAATAGGGTAAAGTGTTTCAAACCAAAGTTGTTTGCCATTAAGAATGGAATAACTCTTGTTTGAAACATTTTTTCTAACTGGCTTAACTTTGGAGTTAGATGGAGCCAAATAGAAATACTCTATTTTGAGTTGATCCAGTGTGTGAGTTATAATTCCGCTAATATCGGAAATAGGGAAAAATGTTTCAAATAAAGGTGGTACGCCATTAAGAATGGAATAACTCTTATTTGAAACAGTTTTTTTCTAACTCGCTTAACTTTTGAGTTAGATGGAGCCAAATTGAAATACTCCGCTTTAGGTTGTTCAAGTTTTTGGCTTATAATTCCGTTAATATCGGAAATAGAGTAAAATGGTTCAAACCAAACTTGTTTGTCATTAAGAACGGAATAACTCTTCTTCGAAACATTTTTTTCTAACTCGCTTAACTTTGGAGTTAGATGGAGCCAAACAGAAATACTCTATTTTGTGTTAATCCAGTTTGTGAGTTATAATTCCGTTAATATCGGAAATAGGGAAAAATGTTTCAAATAAAAGTTGTACGCCATTAAGAATGGAATAACTCTTATTTGAAACATTTTTTTCTAACTCGCTTAACTTTGTAGTTAGATGGAGCCAAATTTCTATTATCTTATAATTCCGTTAATATCGGAAATAGGGTAAAATGTTTCAAACAAAAGATGTTTGTCATTAGGAATGGAATATCTCTTATTTGAAACATTTTTTTTCTAACTCGCTTAACTTTTGAGTTAGATGGAGCCAAATAGAAATACTCCGCGTTAGGTTGTTCAAGTTTTTGGCTTATAATTCCGTTAATATCGGAAATAGGGTAAAATGTTTCAAATAGAAGTTATACGCCATTAAGAATGGAATAACTCTTATTTGAAACATTTTTTTCTAACTCGCTTAGTTTTGGAGTTAGATGGAGCCAAATTCCTATTTGGCTTATAATTCCGTTAATATCGGGAAAAGTGTAAAATCTTTCAAACAAAAGTTGTTTGTCATTAAGAATGGAATAACTCTGGTTTGAAACATTTCTTTCTAACTCGCTTAACTTTTGAGTTAGATGGAGCCAAATTCCTATTTGGCTTATAATTCCGTTAATATCGGAAATAGTGTAAAATGTTTCAAACCAAACTTGTTTGTCATTAAGAACGGAATAACTCTTCTTTGAAACATTTTTTTCTAACTCGCTTAACTTTGAAGTTAGATGGAGCCAAATAGAAATACTCTATTTTGTGTTAATCCAGTTTGTGAGTTATAATTCCGTTAATATCGGAAATAGGGAAAAATGTTTCAAATAAAAGTTGTTTGTCATTAAGAATAGAATAACTCTGGTTTGAAACATTTCTTTCTAACTCGCTTAACTATGGAGTTAGATGGAGCCAATTTCATATTTGGCTTATAATTCCGTTTATATCGGGAATAGTGTAAAATCTCTCAAACAAAAGTTGTTTGTCATTAAGAATGGAATAACTCTTGTTTGAAACATTTTTTTCTAACTGGCTTAACTTTGGAGTTAGATGGAGCCAAATAGAAATTCTCTATTTTGGGTTGATCGAGTGTGTGAGTTATAATTCCGTTAATATCGGAAATAGGGAAAACTGTTTCAAATAAAAGCTGTACGCCATTAAGAATGGAATAACTCTTATTTGAAACATTTTTTTCTAACTCGCTTAACTTTGGAGTTAGATGGAGCCAAACAGAAATACTCTATTTTGTGTTAATCCAGTTTGTGAGTTATAATTCCGCTAATATCGGAAATAGGGAAAAATGTTTCAAATAAAAGTTGTACGCCATTAGGAATGGAATAACTCTTATTAGAAACATTTTTTTCTAACTCGCTTAACTTTGGAGTTAGATGGAGCCAAATTACTGTTTGGCTTAGAATTCCGTTAATATCGGGAATAGTGTAAAATGTTTCAAACAAAAGTTGTTTGTCATTAAGAACGGAATAACTCTTCTTTGAAACATTTTTTTCTAACTCGCTTAACTTTGGAGTTAGATGGAGCCAAATAGAAATACTCTATTTTGTGTTAATCCAGTTTGTGAGTTATAATTCCGTTAATATCGGAAATAGGGAAAAATGTTTCAAATAGAAGTTATACGCCATTAAGAATGGAATAACTCTTATTTGAAACATTTTTTTCTAACTCGCTTAGTTTTGGAGTTAGATGGAGCCAAATTCCTATTTGGCTTATAATTCCGTTAATATCGGGAAAAGTGTAAAATCTTTCAAACAAAAGTTGTTTGTCATTAAGAATGGAATAACTCTGGTTTGAAACATTTCTTTCTAACTCGCTTAACTTTTGAGTTAGATGGAGCCAAATTCCTATTTGGCTTATAATTCCGTTAATATCGGAAATAGTGTAAAATGTTTCAAACCAAACTTGTTTGTCATTAAGAACGGAATAACTCTTCTTCGAAACATTTTTTTCTAACTCGCTTAACTTTGGAGTTAGATGGAGCCAAACAGAAATACTCTATTTTGTGTTAATCCAGTTTGTCAGTTATAATTCCGTTAATATCGGAAATAGGGAAAAATGTTTCAAATAAAAGTTGTACGCCATTAAGAATGGAATAACTCTTATTTGAAACATTTTTTTCTAACTCGCTTAACTTTGTAGTTAGATGGAGCCAAATTTCTATTTGGCTTATAATTCCGTTAATATCGGAAATAGGGTAAAATGTTTCAAACAAAAGTTGTTTGTCATTAGGAATGGAATATCTCTTATTTGAAACATTTTTTTTCTAACTCGCTTAACTTTTGAGTTAGATGGAGCCAAATAGAAATACTCCGCGTTAGGTTGTTCAAGTTTTTGGCTTATAATTCCGTTAATATCGGAAATAGGGTAAAATGTTTCAAACCAAACTTGTTTGTCATTAAGAACGGAATAACTCTTCTTTGAAACATTTTTTTCTAACTCGCTTAACTTTGGAGTTAGATGGAGCCAAATAGAAATACTCTATTTTGTGTTAATCCAGTTTGTGAGTTATAATTCCGTTAATATCGGAAATAGGGAAAAATGTTTCAAATAGAAGTTATACGCCATTAAGAATGGAATAACTCTTATTTGAAACATTTTTTTCTAACTCGCTTAGTTTTGGAGTTAGATGGAGCCAAATTCCTATTTGGCTTATAATTCCGTTAATATCGGGAAAAGTGTAAAATCTTTCAAACAAAAGTTGTTTGTCATTAAGAATGGAATAACTCTGGTTTGAAACATTTCTTTCTAACTCGCTTAACTTTTGAGTTAGATGGAGCCAAATTTCTATTTGGCTTATAATTCCGTTAATATCGGAAATAGTGTAAAATGTTTCAAACCAAACTTGTTTGTCATTAAGAACGGAATAACTCTTCTTTGAAACATTTTTTTCTAACTCGCTTAACTTTGAAGTTAGATGGAGCCAAATAGAAATACTCTATTTTGTGTTAATCCAGTTTGTGAGTTATAATTCCGTTAATATCGGAAATAGGGAAAAATGTTTCGAATAAAAGTTGTTTGTCATTAAGAATAGAATAACTCTGGTTTGAAACATTTCTTTCTAACTCGCTTAACTATGGAGTTAGATGGAGCCAATTTCATATTTGGCTTATAATTCCGTTTATATCGGGAATAGTGTAAAATCTTTCAAACAAAAGTTGTTTGTCATTAAGAATGGAATAACTCTTGTTTGAAACATTTTTTTCTAACTGGCTTAACTTTGGAGTTAGATGGAGCCAAATAGAAATTCTCTATTTTGGGTTGATCGAGTGTGTGAGTTATAATTCCGTTAATATCGGAAATAGGGAAAACTGTTTCAAATAAAAGCTGTACGCCATTAAGAATGGAATAACTCTTATTTGAAACATTTTTTTCTAATTCGCTTAACTTTGTAGTTAGATGGAGCCAAGTTACTATTTGGCTTACAACTCCGTTAATATCGAAAATAGGCTAAAATGTTTCAAACCAAAGTTGTTTGTCATTAAAAATGGAATAACTCTTGTTTGAAACAATTTTTTCTAACTCGCTTAACTTATGAGTTAGATGGAGCCAAATAGAAATACTCTATTTTGTGTTAATCCAGTTTGTGAGTTATAATTCCGTTAATATCGGAAATAGGGAAAAATGTTTCAAATAGAAGTTATATGCCATTAAGAATGGAATAACTCTTATTTGAAACATTTTTTTCTAACACGCTTAGTTTTGGAGTTAGATGGAGCCAAATTCCTATTTCGCTTATAACTCCGTTAATATCGGGAAAAGTGTAAAATCTTTCAAACAAAAGTTGTTTGTCATTAAGAATGGAATAACTCTGGTTTGAAACATTTCTTTCTAACTCGCTTAACTTTTGAGTTAGATGGAGCCAAATAGAAATACTCCGCTTTAGGTTGTTCAAGTTTTTGGCTTATAATTCCGTTAATATCGGAAATAGGGTAAAATGTTTCAAACCAAACTTGTTTGTCATTAAGAACGGAATAACTCTTCTTTGAAACATTTTTCTCTAACTCGCTTAACTTTTGAGTTAGATGGAGCCAAATAGAAATACTCCGCTTTAGGTTGTTCAAGTTTTTGGCTAATAATTCCGTTAATATCGGAAATAGGGTAAAGTGTTTCAAACCAAAGTTGTTTGCCATTAAGAATGGAATAACTCTTGTTTGAAACATTTTTTCTAACTGGCTTAACTTTGGAGTTAGATGGAGCCAAATAGAAATACTCTATTTTGAGTTGATCCAGTGTGTGAGTTATAATTCCGCTAATATCGGAAATAGGGAAAAATGTTTCAAATAAAGGTGGTACGCCATTAAGAATGGAATAACTCTTATTTGAAACAGTTTTTTTCTAACTCGCTTAACTTTTGAGTTAGATGGAGCCAAATTGAAATACTCCGCTTTAGGTTGTTCAAGTTTTTGGCTTATAATTCCGTTAATATCGGAAATAGAGTAAAATGGTTCAAACCAAACTTGTTTGTCATTAAGAACGGAATAACTCTTCTTCGAAACATTTTTTTCTAACTCGCTTAACTTTGGAGTTAGATGGAGCCAAACAGAAATACTCTATTTTGTGTTAATCCAGTTTGTGAGTTATAATTCCGTTAATATCGGAAATAGGGAAAAATGTTTCAAATAAAAGTTGTACGCCATTAAGAATGGAATAACTCTTATTTGAAACATTTTTTTCTAACTCGCTTAACTTTGTAGTTAGATGGAGCCAAATTTCTATTTGGCTTATAATTCCGTTAATATCGGAAATAGGGTAAAATGTTTCAAACAAAAGATGTTTGTCATTAGGAATGGAATATCTCTTATTTGAAACATTTTTTTTCTAACTCGCTTAACTTTTGAGTTAGATGGAGCCAAATAGAAATACTCCGCGTTAGGTTGTTCAAGTTTTTGGCTTATAATTCCGTTAATATCGGAAATAGGGTAAAATGTTTCAAATAGAAGTTATACGCCATTAAGAATGGAATAACTCTTATTTGAAACATTTTTTTCTAACTCGCTTAGTTTTGGAGTTAGATGGAGCCAAATTCCTATTTGGCTTATAATTCCGTTAATATCGGGAAAAGTGTAAAATCTTTCAAACAAAAGTTGTTTGTCATTAAGAATGGAATAACTCTGGTTTGAAACATTTCTTTCTAACTCGCTTAACTTTTGAGTTAGATGGAGCCAAATTCCTATTTGGCTTATAATTCCGTTAATATCGGAAATAGTGTAAAATGTTTCAAACCAAACTTGTTTGTCATTAAGAACGGAATAACTCTTCTTTGAAACATTTTTTTCTAACTCGCTTAACTTTGAAGTTAGATGGAGCCAAATAGAAATACTCTATTTTGTGTTAATCCAGTTTGTGAGTTATAATTCCGTTAATATCGGAAATAGGGAAAAATGTTTCAAATAAAAGTTGTTTGTCATTAAGAATAGAATAACTCTGGTTTGAAACATTTCTTTCTAACTCGCTTAACTATGGAGTTAGATGGAGCCAATTTCATATTTGGCTTATAATTCCGTTTATATCGGGAATAGTGTAAAATCTCTCAAACAAAAGTTGTTTGTCATTAAGAATGGAATAACTCTTGTTTGAAACATTTTTTTCTAACTGGCTTAACTTTGGAGTTAGATGGAGCCAAATAGAAATTCTCTATTTTGGGTTGATCGAGTGTGTGAGTTATAATTCCGTTAATATCGGAAATAGGGAAAACTGTTTCAAATAAAAGCTGTACGCCATTAAGAATGGAATAACTCTTATTTGAAACATTTTTTTCTAACTCGCTTAACTTTGGAGTTAGATGGAGCCAAACAGAAATACTCTATTTTGTGTTAATCCAGTTTGTGAGTTATAATTCCGCTAATATCGGAAATAGGGAAAAATGTTTCAAATAAAAGTTGTACGCCATTAGGAATGGAATAACTCTTATTAGAAACATTTTTTTCTAACTCGCTTAACTTTGGAGTTAGATGGAGCCAAATTACTGTTTGGCTTAGAATTCCGTTAATATCGGGAATAGTGTAAAATGTTTCAAACAAAAGTTGTTTGTCATTAAGAACGGAATAACTCTTCTTTGAAACATTTTTTTCTAACTCGCTTAACTTTGGAGTTAGATGGAGCCAAATAGAAATACTCTATTTTGTGTTAATCCAGTTTGTGAGTTATAATTCCGTTAATATCGGAAATAGGGAAAAATGTTTCAAATAGAAGTTATACGCCATTAAGAATGGAATAACTCTTATTTGAAACATTTTTTTCTAACTCGCTTAGTTTTGGAGTTAGATGGAGCCAAATTCCTATTTGGCTTATAATTCCGTTAATATCGGGAAAAGTGTAAAATCTTTCAAACAAAAGTTGTTTGTCATTAAGAATGGAATAACTCTGGTTTGAAACATTTCTTTCTAACTCGCTTAACTTTTGAGTTAGATGGAGCCAAATTCCTATTTGGCTTATAATTCCGTTAATATCGGAAATAGTGTAAAATGTTTCAAACCAAACTTGTTTGTCATTAAGAACGGAATAACTCTTCTTTGAAACATTTTTTTCTAACTCGCTTAACTTTGAAGTTAGATGGAGCCAAATAGAAATACTCTATTTTGTGTTAATCCAGTTTGTGAGTTATAATTCCGTTAATATCGGAAATAGGGAAAAATGTTTCAAATAAAAGTTGTTTGTCATTAAGAATAGAATAACTCCGGTTTGAAACATTTCTTTCTAACTCGCTTAACTATGGAGTTAGATGGAGCCAATTTCATATTTGGCTTATAATTCCGTTTATATCGGGAATAGTGTAAAATCTCTCAAACAAAAGTTGTTTGTCATTAAGAATGGAATAACTCTTGTTTGAAACATTTTTTTCTAACTGGCTTAACTTTGGAGTTAGATGGAGCCAAATAGAAATTCTCTATTTTGGGTTGATCGAGTGTGTGAGTTATAATTCCGTTAATATCGGAAATAGGGAAAACTGTTTCAAATAAAAGCTGTACGCCATTAAGAATGGAATAACTCTTATTTGAAACATTTTTTTCTAACTCGCTTAACTTTGGAGTTAGATGGAGCCAAACAGAAATACTCTATTTTGTGTTAATCCAGTTTGTGAGTTATAATTCCGCTAATATCGGAAATAGGGAAAAATGTTTCAAATAAAAGTTGTACGCCATTAGGAATGGAATAACTCTTATTAGAAACATTTTTTTCTAACTCGCTTAACTTTGGAGTTAGATGGAGCCAAATTACTGTTTGGCTTAGAATTCCGTTAATATCGGGAATAGTGTAAAATGTTTCAAACAAAAGTTGTTTGTCATTAAGAATGGAATAACTCTTGTTTGAAACATTTTCTTCTAACTCGCTTAACTTTGGGGTTAGATGGAGCCAAATAGAAATACTCTATTTTGGGTTGATCCTGTGTGTGAGTTATAATTCCGTTAATATCGGAAATAGGGTAAAGTGTTTCAAACCAAAGTTATTTGTCATTAAGAATGGAATAACTCTTGTTTGAAACATTTTTTTCTAACTGGCTTAACTTTGGAGTTAGATGGAGCCAAATGGAAATACTCTATTTTGGGTTGATCCAGTGTGTGAGTTATAATTCCGCTAATATCGGAAATAGGGAAAAATGTTTCAAATAAAAGTTGTACGCCATTAGGAACGGAATAACTCTTATTTGAAACACTCTTTTCTAACTCGCTTAACTTTGGAGTTAGATGGAGCCAAATTACTGTTTGGCTTAGAATTCCGTTAATATCGGGAATAGTGTAAAATGTTTCAAACAGAAGTTGTTTGTCATTAAGAATGGAATAACTCTTGTTTGAAACATTTTTTTCTAACTCGCTTAACTTATGAGTTAGATGGAGCCAAATAGAAATACTCTATTTTGTGTTAATCCAGTGTGTGAGTTATAATTCCGTTAATATCGGAAATAGGGAAAAATGTTTCAAATAACAGTTGTACGCCATTAAGAATGGAATAACTCTTATTTGAAACATTTTTTTCTAACTCGCTTAACTCTGTAGTTAGATGGAGCCAAATTGCTGTTTGGCTTAGAATTCCGTTAATATCGGGAATAGTGTAAAATGTTTCAAACAAAAGTTGTTTGCCATTAAGAATGGAATAACTCTTGTTTGAAACATTCTTTTCTAACTCGCTTAACTTATGAGTTAGATGGAGCCAAATAGAAATACTCTATTTTGTGTTAATCCATTGTGTGAGTTATAATTCCGTTAATATCGGAAATAGGGAAAGATGTTTCAAATAAAAGTTGTTTGTCATTAAGAATGGAATAACTCTTGTTTGAAACATTTTCTTCTAACTCGCTTAACTTTGGGGTTAGATGGAGCCAAATAGAAATACTCTATTTTGTCTTAATCCAGTTTGTGAGTTATAATTCCGTTAATATCGGAAATAGGGAAAAGTGTTTCAAATAAAAGTTGTGCGCCATTAGGAATGGAATAGCTCTTATTTGAAACATTTTTTTCTAACTCGCTTAACTTTGGAGTTAGATGGAGCCAAATTACTGTTTGGCTTAGAACTCCGTTAATATCGGGAATAGTGTAAAATGTTTCAAACAAAAGTTGTTTGTCATTAAGAGTGGAATAACTCTTGTTTGAAACATTTTTTTCTAACTCGCTTAACTTTGGAGTTAGATGGAGCCAAACAGAAATACTCTATTTTGTGTTAATCCAGTTTGTGAGTTATAATTCCGTTAATATCGGAAATAGGGAAAAATGTTTCAAATAAAAGTTGTGCGCCATTAAGAATGGAATAACTCTTGTTTGAAACATTCTTTTCTAACTCGCTTAACTTATGAGTTAGATGGAGCCAAATAGAAATACTCTATTTTGTGTTAATCCAGTGTGTGAGTTATAATTCCGTTAATATCGGAAATAGGGAAAAATGTTTCAAATAAAAGTTGTTTGTCATTAAGAATGGAATAACTCTTGTTTGAAACATTCTTTTCTAACTCGCTTAACTTTGGGGTTAGATGGAGCCAAATAGAAATACTCTATTTTGTCTTAATCCAGTTTGTGAGTTATAATTCCGTTAATATCGGAAATAGGGAAAAGTGTTTCAAATAAAGGTGGTACGCCATTAAGAATGGAATAACTCTTATTTGAAACATTTTTTTTCTAACTCGCTTAACTTTTGAGTTAGATGGAGCCAAATTGAAATACTCCGCTTTAGGTTGTTCAAGTTTTTGGCTTATAATTCCGTTAATATCGGAAATAGAGTAAAATGGTTCAAACCAAACTTGTTTGTCATTAAGAACGGAATAACTCTTCTTCGAAACATTTTTTTCTAACTCGCTTAACTTTGGAGTTAGATGGAGCCAAACAGAAATACTCTATTTTGTGTTAATCCAGTTTGTGAGTTATAATTCCGTTAATATCGGAAATAGGGAAAAATGTTTCAAATAAAAGTTGTGCGCCATTAAGAATGGAATAACTCTTGTTTGAAACATTCTTTTCTAACTCGCTTAACTTATGAGTTAGATGGAGCCAAATAGAAATACTCTATTTTGTGTTAATCCAGTGTGTGAGTTATAATTCCGTTAATATCGGAAATAGGGAAAAATGTTTCAAATAAAAGTTGTTTGTCATTAAGAATGGAATAACTCTTGTTTGAAACATTCTTTTCTAACTCGCTTAACTTTGGGGTTAGATGGAGCCAAATAGAAATACTCTATTTTGTCTTAATCCAGTTTGTGAGTTATAATTCCGTTAATATCGGAAATAGGGAAAAGTGTTTCAAATAAAGGTGGTACGCCATTAAGAATGGAATAACTCTTATTTGAAACATTTTTTTTCTAACTCGCTTAACTTTTGAGTTAGATGGAGCCAAATTGAAATACTCCGCTTTAGGTTGTTCAAGTTTTTGGCTTATAATTCCGTTAATATCGGAAATAGAGTAAAATGGTTCAAACCAAACTTGTTTGTCATTAAGAACGGAATAACTCTTCTTCGAAACATTTTTTTCTAACTCGCTTAACTTTGGAGTTAGATGGAGCCAAACAGAAATACTCTATTTTGTGTTAATCCAGTTTGTGAGTTATAATTCCGTTAATATCGGAAATAGGGAAAAATGTTTCAAATAAAAGTTGTACGCCATTAAGAATGGAATAAGTCTTATTTGAAACATTTTTTTCTAACTCGCTTAACTTTGTAGTTAGATGGAGCCAAATTCCTATTTGGCTTATAATACCGTTAATACCGGAAATAGGGTAAAATGTTTCAAACAAAAGTTGTTTGTCATTAGGAATGGAATATCTCTTATTTGAAACATTTTTTTTCTAACTCGCTTAACTTTTGAGTTAGATGGAGCCAAATAGAAATACTCCGCGTTAGGTTGTTCAAGTTTTTGGCTTATAATTCCGTTAATATCGGAAATAGGGTAAAATGTTTCAAACCAAACTTGTTTGTCATTAAGAACGGAATAACTCTTCTTTGAAACATTTTTTTCTAACTCGCTTAACTTTGGAGTTAGATGGAGCCAAATAGAAATACTCTATTTTGTGTTAATCCAGTTTGTGAGTTATAATTCCGTTAATATCGGAAATAAGGAAAAATGTTTCAAATAGAAGTTATACGCCATTAAGAATGGAATAACTCTTATTTGAAACATTTTTTTCTAACTCGCTTAGTTTTGGAGTTAGATGGAACCAAATTCCTATTTGGCTTATAATTCCGTTAATATCGGGAAAAGTGTAAAATCTTTCAAACAAAAGTTGTTTGTCATTAAGAATGGAATAACTCTTGTTTGAAACATTTCTTTCTAACTCGCTTAACTTTTGAGTTAGATGGAGCCAAATTCCTATTTGGCTTATAATTCCGTTAATATCGGAGATAGTGTAAAATGTTTCAAACCAAACTTGTTTGTCATTAAGAACGGAATAACTCTTCTTTGAAACATTTTTTTCTAACTTGCTTAACTTTGAAGTTAGATGGAGCCAAATAGAAATACTCTATTTTGTGTTAATCCAGTTTGTGAGTTATAATTCCGTTAATATCGAAAATAGGGAAAAATGTTTCAAATAAAAGTTGTTTGTCATTAAGAATAGAATAACTCTGGTTTGAAACATTTCTTTCTAACTCGCTTAACTATGGAGTTAGATGGAGCCAATTTCATATTTGGCTTATAATTCCGTTTATATCGGGAATAGTGTAAAATCTTTCAAACAAAAGTTGTTTGTCATTAAGAATGGAATAACTCTTGTTTGAAACATTCTTTTCTAACTCGCTTAACTTATGAGTTAGATGGAGCCAAATAGAAATACTCTATTTTGTGTTAATCCAGTGTGTGAGTTATAATTCCGTTAATATCGGAAATAGGGAAAAATGTTTCAAATAACAGTTGTACGCCATTAAGAATGGAATAACTCTTATTTGAAACATTTTTTTCTAACTCGCTTAACTCTGTAGTTAGATGGAGCCAAATTACTGTTTGGCTTAGAATTCCGTTAATATCGGGAATAGTGTAAAATGTTTCAAACAAAAGTTGTTTGCCATTAAGAATGGAATAACTCTTGTTTGAAACATTCTTTCCTAACTCGCTTAACTTATGAGTTAGATGGAGCCAAATAGAAATACTCTATTTTGTGTTAATCCAGTGTGTGAGTTATAATTCCGTTAATATCGGAAATAGGGAAAGATGTTTCAAATAAAAGTTGTTTGTCATTAAGAATGGAATAACTCTTGTTTGAAACATTTTCTTCTAACTCGCTTAACTTTGGGGTTAGATGGAGCCAAATAGAAATACTCTATTTTGTCTTAATCCAGTTTGTGAGTTATAATTCCGTTAATATCGGAAATAGGGAAAAGTGTTTCAAATAAAAGTTGTGCGCCATTAGGAATGGAATAGCTCTTATTTGAAACATTTTTTTCTAACTCGCTTAACTTTGGAGTTAGATGGAGCCAAATTACTGTTTGGCTTAGAACTCCGTTAATATCGGGAATAGTGTAAAATGTTTCAAACAAAAGTTGTTTGTCATTAAGAATGGAATAACTCTTGTTTGAAACATTTTTTTCTAACTCGCTTAACTTTGGAGTTAGATGGAGCCAAACAGAAATACTCTATTTTGTGTTAATCCAGTTTGTGAGTTATAATTCCGTTAATATCGGAAATAGGGAAAAATGTTTCAAATAAAAGTTGTGCGCCATTAAGAATGGAATAACTCTTGTTTGAAACATTCTTTTCTAACTCGCTTAACTTATGAGTTAGATGGAGCCAAATAGAAATACTCTATTTTGTGTTAATCCAGTGTGTGAGTTATAATTCCGTTAATATCGGAAATAGGGAAAAATGTTTCAAATAAAAGTTGTTTGTCATTAAGAATGGAATAACTCTTGTTTGAAACATTCTTTTCTAACTCGCTTAACTTTGGGGTTAGATGGAGCCAAATAGAAATACTCTATTTTGTCTTAATCCAGTTTGTGAGTTATAATTCCGTTAATATCGGAAATAGGGAAAAGTGTTTCAAATAAAGGTGGTACGCCATTAAGAATGGAATAACTCTTATTTGAAACATTTTTTTTCTAACTCGCTTAACTTTTGAGTTAGATGGAGCCAAATTGAAATACTCCGCTTTAGGTTGTTCAAGTTTTTGGCTTATAATTCCGTTAATATCGGAAATAGAGTAAAATGGTTCAAACCAAACTTGTTTGTCATTAAGAACGGAATAACTCTTCTTCGAAACATTTTTTTCTAACTCGCTTAACTTTGGAGTTAGATGGAGCCAAACAGAAATACTCTATTTTGTGTTAATCAAGTTTGTGAGTTATAATTCCGTTAATATCGGAAATAGGGAAAAATGTTTCAAATAAAAGTTGTGCGCCATTAAGAATGGAATAACTCTTGTTTGAAACATTCTTTTCTAACTCGCTTAACTTATGAGTTAGATGGAGCCAAATAGAAATACTCTATTTTGTGTTAATCCAGTGTGTGAGTTATAATTCCGTTAATATCGGAAATAGGGAAAAATGTTTCAAATAAAAGTTGTTTGTCATTAAGAATGGAATAACTCTTGTTTGAAACATTCTTTTCTAACTCGCTTAACTTTGGGGTTAGATGGAGCCAAATAGAAATACTCTATTTTGTCTTAATCCAGTTTGTGAGTTATAATTCCGTTAATATCGGAAATAGGGAAAAGTGTTTCAAATAAAGGTGGTACGCCATTAAGAATGGAATAACTCTTATTTGAAACATTTTTTTCTAACTCGCTTAACTTTTGAGTTAGATGGAGCCAAATTGAAATACTCCGCTTTAGGTTGTTCAAGTTTTTGGCTTATAATTCCGTTAATATCGGAAATAGAGTAAAATGGTTCAAACCAAACTTGTTTGTCATTAAGAACGGAATAACTCTTCTTCGAAACATTTTTTTCTAACTCGCTTAACTTTGGAGTTAGATGGAGCCAAACAGAAATACTCTATTTTGTGTTAATCCAGTTTGTGAGTTATAATTCCGTTAATATCGGAAATAGGGAAAAATGTTTCAAATAAAAGTTGTACGCCATTAAGAGTGGAATAACTCTTATTTGAAACATTTTTTTCTAACTCGCTTAACTTTGTAGTTAGATGGAGCCAAATTTCTATTTGGCTTATAATTCCGTTAATATCGGAAATAGGGTAAAATGTTTCAAACAAAAGTTGTTTGTCATTAGGAATGGAATATCTCTTATTTGAAACATTTTTTTTCTAACTCGCTTAACTTTTGAGTTAGATGGAGCCAAATAGAAATACTCCGCGTTAGGTTGTTCAAGTTTTTGGCTTATAATTCCGTTAATATCGGAAATAGGGTAAAATGTTTCCAACCAAACTTGTTTGTCATTAAGAACGGAATAACTCTTCTTTGAAACATTTTTTTCTAACTCGCTTAACTTTGGAGTTAGATGGAGCCAAATAGAAATACTCTATTTTGTGTTAATCCAGTTTGTGAGTTATAATTCCGTTAATATCGGAAATAGGGAAAAATGTTTCAAATAGAAGTTATACGCCATTAAGAGTGGAATAACTCTTATTTGAAACATTTTTTTCTAACTCGCTTAGTTTTGGAGTTAGATGGAGCCAAATTCCTATTTGGCTTATAATTCCGTTAATATCGGGAAAAGTGTAAAATCTTTCAAACAAAAGTTGTTTGTCATTAAGAATGGAATAACTCTGGTTTGAAACATTTCTTTCTAACTCGCTTAACTTTTGAGTTAGATGGAGCCAAATTCCTATTTGGCTTATAATTCCGTTAATATCGGAAATAGTGTAAAATGTTTCAAACCAAACTTGTTTGTCATTAAGAACGGAATAACTCTTCTTTGAAACATTTTTTTCTAACTCGCTTAACTTTGAAGTTAGATGGAGCCAAATAGAAATACTCTATTTTGTGTTAATCCAGTTTGTGAGTTATAATTCCGTTAATATCGGAAATAGGGAAAAATGTTTCAAATAAAAGTTGTTTGTCATTAAGAATAGAATAACTCTGGTTTGAAACATTTCTTTCTAACTCGCTTAACTATGGAGTTAGATGGAGCCAATTTCATATTTGGCTTATAATTCCGTTTATATCGGGAATAGTGTAAAATCTTTCAAACAAAAGTTGTTTGTCATTAAGAATGGAATAACTCTTGTTTGAAACATTTTTTTCTAACTGGCTTAACTTTGGAGTTAGATGGAGCCAAATAGAAATTCTCTATTTTGGGTTGATCGAGTGTGTGAGTTATAATTCCGTTAATATCGGAAATAGGGAAAACTGTTTCAAATAAAAGCTGTACGCCATTAAGAATGGAATAACTCTTATTTGAAACATTTTTTTCTAACTCGCTTAACTTTGGAGTTAGATGGAGCCAAATTACTGTTTGGCTTAGAATTCCGTTAATATCGGGAATAGTGTAAAATGTTTCAAACAAAAGTTGTTTGTCATTAAGAATGGAATAACTCTTGTTTGAAACATTTTTTTCTAACTCGCTTAACTTTGGAGTTAGATGGAGCCAAACAGAAATACTCTATTTTGTGTTAATCCAGTTTGTGAGTTATAATTCCGTTAATATCGGAAATAGGGAAAAATGTTTCAAATAAAAGTTGTTTGTCATTAAGAATGGAATAACTCTTGTTTGAAACATTCTTTTCTAACTCGCTTAACTTTGGGGTTAGATGGAGCCAAATAGAAATACTCTATTTTGTCTTAATCCAGTTTGTGAGTTATAATTCCGTTAATATCGGAAATAGGGAAAAGTGTTTCAAATAAAGGTGGTACGCCATTAAGAATGGAATAACTCTTATTTGAAACATTTTTTTTCTAACTCGCTTAACTTTTGAGTTAGATGGAGCCAAATTGAAATACTCCGCTTTAGGTTGTTCAAGTTTTTGGCTTATAATTCCGTTAATATCGGGAATAGTGTAAAATATTTCAAACAAAAGTTGTTTGTCATTAAGAATGGAATAAGTCTTGTTTGAAACATTTTTTTCTAACTCGCTTAACTTATGAGTTAGATGGAGCCAAATAGAAATACTCTATTTTGTGTTAATCCAGTGTGTGAGTTATAATTCCGTTAATATCGGAAATAGGGAAAAATGTTTCAAATAAAAGCTGTTTGTCATTAAGAATGGAATAACTCTTGTTTGAAACATTTTCTTCTAACTCGCTTAACTTTGGGGTTAGATGGAGCCAAATGGAAATACTCTATTTTGGGTTGATCCTGTGTGTGAGCTATAATTCCGCTAATATCGGAAATAGGGAAAAATGTTTCAAATAAAAGCTGTACGCCATTAAGAATGGAATAACTCTTGTTTGAAACATTTCTTTCTAACTCGCTTAACTTTGTAGTTAGATGGAGCCAAATTTCTATTTGGCTTATAATTCCGTTAATATCGGAAATAGTGTAAAATGTTTCAAACAAAAGTTGTTTGTCATTAAGAGTGGAATATCTTTTATTTGAAACATTTTTTTTCTAACTCGCTTAACTTTTGAGTTAGATGGAGCCAAATTGAAATACTCCATTTTGGGTTGTTCCATTGTTTGGGTTATAACTCCGTTAATATCGGAAATAGGGCAAAATGTTTCAAATAAAAGTTGTTCGCCATTAAGAATGGAATAACACTTACTTGAAACATTTTTTTCTAACTCGCTTAACTTTGTAGTTAGATTTAGCCAAATTACTATTTGGCTTATAATTCCGTTAATATCGCAAATAGGGTAAAATATTTCAAATCAAAGTTGTTTGCCATTAAGAATGGAATAAGACTTGTTTGAAACATATTTTTCTAACCCGCTTAACTTTGGAGTTAGATGGAGCCAAATAGAAATACTCTATTTTGTGTTAATCCAGTGTGTGTTATAATTCCGTTAATATCGGAAATAGGGAAAAATGTTTCAAATAAAAGTTGTTTGTCATTAAGAATAGAATAACTCTGGTTTGAAACATTTCTTTCTAACTCGCTTAACTATGGAGTTAGATGGAGCCAATTTCATATTTGGCTTATAATTCCGTTAATATCGGGAATAGTGTAAAATCTTTCAAACAAAAGTTGTTTGTCATTAAGAATGGAATAACTCTTGTTTGAAACATTTTTTACTAACTGGCTTAACTTTGGAGTTAGATGGAGCCAAATAGAAATTTTCTATTTTGGGTTGATCGAGTGTGTGAGTTATAATTCCGTTAATATCAGAAATAGGGAAAACTGTTTCAAATAAAAGCTGTACGCCATTAAGAATGGAATAACTCTTATTTGAAACATTTTTTTCTAATTCGCTTAACTTTGTAGTTAGATGGAGCCAAGTTACTATTTGGCTTACAACTCCGTTAATATCGAGAATAGGCTAAAATGTTTCAAACCATAGTTGTTTGTCATTAAAAATGGAATAACTCTTGTTTGAAACAATTTTTTCTAACTCGCTTAACTTATGAGTTAGATGGAGCCAAATAGAAATACTCTATTTTAGGTTGATCGAGTGTGTGAGTTATAATTCCGTTAATATCGGAAATAGGGAAAACTGTTTCAAATAAAAGCTGTACGCCATTAAGAATGGAATAACTCTTATTTGAAACATTTTTTTCTAACTCGCTTAACTTTGGAGTTAGATGGAGCCAAATTACTGTTTGGCTTAGAATTCCGTTAATATCGGGAATAGTGTAAAATGTTTCAAACAAAAGTTGTTTGTCATTAAGAATGGAATAACTCTTGTTTGAAACATTTTTTTCTAACTCGCTTAACTTTGGAGTTAGATGGAGCCAAACAGAAATACTCTATTTTGTGTTAATCCAGTTTGTGAGTTATAATTCCGTTAATATCGGAAATAGGGAAAAATGTTTCAAATAAAAGTTGTTTGTCATTAAGAATGGAATAACTCTTGTTTGAAACATTCTTTTCTAACTCGCTTAGCTTTGGGGTTAGATGGAGCCAAATAGAAATACTCTATTTTGTCTTAATCCAGTTTGTGAGTTATAATTCCGTTAATATCGGAAATAGGGAAAAGTGTTTCAAATAAAGGTGGTACGCCATTAAGAATGGAATAACTCTTATTTGAAACATTTTTTTTCTAACTCGCTTAACTTTTGAGTTAGATGGAGCCAAATTGAAATACTCCGCTTTAGGTTGTTCAAGTTTTTGGCTTATAATTCCGTTAATATCGGGAATAGTGTAAAATATTTCAAACAAAAGTTGTTTGTCATTAAGAATGGAGTAAGTCTTGTTTGAAACATTTTTTTCTAACTCGCTTAACTTATGAGTTAGATGGAGCCAAATAGAAATACTCTATTTTGTGTTAATCCAGTGTGTGAGTTATAATTCCGTTAATATCGGAAATAGGGAAAAATGTTTCAAATAAAAGCTGTTTGTCATTAAGAACGGAATAACTCTTGTTTGAAACATTTTCTTCTAACTCGCTTAACTTTGGGGTTAGATGGAGCCAAATGGAAATACTCTATTTTGGGTTGATCCTGTGTGTGAGCTATAATTCCGCTAATATCGGAAATAGGGAAAAATGTTTCAAATAAAAGCTGTACGCCATTAAGAATGGAATAACTCTTGTTTGAAACATTTCTTTCTAACTCGCTTAACTTTGTAGTTAGATGGAGCCAAATTTCTATTTGGCTTATAATTCCGTTAATATCGGAAATAGTGTAAAATGTTTCAAACAAAAGTTGTTTGTCATTAAGAGTGGAATATCTTTTATTTGAAACATTTTTTTTCTAACTCGCTTAACTTTTGAGTTAGATGGAGCCAAATTGAAATACTCCATTTTGGGTTGTTCCATTGTTTGGGTTATAACTCCGTTAATATCGGAAATAGGGCAAAATGTTTCAAATAAAAGTTGTTCGCCATTAAGAATGGAATAACACTTATTTGAAACATTTTTTTCTAACTCGCTTAACTTTGTAGTTAGATTTAGCCAAATTACTATTTGGCTTATAATTCCGTTAATATCGCAAATAGGGTAAAATATTTCAAATCAAAGTTGTTTGCCATTAAGAATGGAATAAGACTTGTTTGAAACATATTTTTCTAACCCGCTTAACTTTGGAGTTAGATGGAGCCAAATAGAAATACTCTATTTTGTGTTAATCCAGTGTGTGTTATAATTCCGTTAATATCGGAAATAGGGAAAAATGTTTCAAATAAAAGTTGTTTGTCATTAAGAATAGAATAACTCTGGTTTGAAACATTTCTTTCTAACTCGCTTAACTATGGAGTTAGATGGAGCCAATTTCATATTTGGCTTATAATTCCGTTAATATCGGGAATAGTGTAAAATCTTTCAAACAAAAGTTGTTTGTCATTAAGAATGGAATAACTCTTGTTTGAAACATTTTTTACTAACTGGCTTAACTTTGGAGTTAGATGGAGCCAAATAGAAATTTTCTATTTTGGGTTGATCGAGTGTGTGAGTTATAATTCCGTTAATATCAGAAATAGGGAAAACTGTTTCAAATAAAAGCTGTACGCCATTAAGAATGGAATAACTCTTATTTGAAACATTTTTTTCTAATTCGCTTAACTTTGTAGTTAGATGGAGCCAAGTTACTATTTGGCTTACAACTCCGTTAATATCGAGAATAGGCTAAAATGTTTCAAACCATAGTTGTTTGTCATTAAAAATGGAATAACTCTTGTTTGAAACAATTTTTTCTAACTCGCTTAACTTATGAGTTAGATGGAGCCAAATAGAAATACTCTATTTTAGGTTGATCCAGTGTGTGAGTTATAATTCCGTTAATATCGGAAATAGGTAAAAATGTTTCAAATAAAAGTTGTACGCCATTAAGAATGGAATAACTCTTATTTGAAACATTTTTTTCTAACTCGCTTAACTTTGTAGTTAGATGGATCCAAATTACTGTTTGGCTTATAATTCCGTTAATATTGGAAATAGTGTAAAATGTTTCAAACAAAAGTTGTTTGTCATTAAGAGTGGAATATCTTTTATTTGAAACATTTTTTTTCTAACTCGTTTAACTTTTGAGTTAGATGGATCCAAATTGAAATGCTCCATTTTGGGTTGTTCCATTGTTTGGGTTATAACTCCGTTAATATCGGAAATAGGGCAAAATGTTTCAAATAAAAGTTGTTCGCCATTAAGAATGGAATAACACCTATTTGAAACATTTTTTCTAACTCGCTTAACTTTGTAGTTAGATTTAGCCAAATTCCTATTTGGCTTATAATTCCGTTAATATCGCAAATAGGGTAAAATATTTCAAACCAAAGTTGTTTGCCATTAAGAATGGAATAAGACTTGTTTGAAACATATTTTTCTAACTGGCTTAACTTTGGAGTTAGATGGAGGCAAATAGAAATACTCTATTTTGGGTTGATCCAGTGTGTGAGTTATAACTCCGTTAATATCGGAAATAGGGAAAAATGTTTCAAATAAAAGCTGTACGCCATTAAGAATGGAATAACACTTATTTGAAACATTTTTTTCTAACTCGCTTAACTTTGGAGTTAGATGGAGCCAAATAGAAATACTATATTTTGTGTTAATAAAGTGTGTGAGTTATAATTCCGTTAATATCGGAAATAGGTAAAAATGTTTCAAATAAAAGTTGTACGCCATTAGGAATGGAATAACTCTTATTTGAAACATTTTTTTCTAACTCGATTAACTTTGGAGTTAGATGGAGTCAAATCACTGTTTGGCTTATAATTCCGTTAATATCGGAAATAGTGTAAAATGTTTCAAACAAAAGTTGTTTGACATTAAGAATGGAATATCTCTTGTTTGAAACAATTTTTTCTAACTCGCTTAACTTATGAGTTAGATGGAGCCAAATAGAAATACTCTATTTTGTGTTAATCCAGTTTGTGAGTTATAATTCCGTTAATATCGGAAATAGGGTAAAATGTTTCAAATTAAAGTTGTTTGTCATTAAGAATGGAATAACTCTTGTTTGAAACATTTTCTTCTAACTCGCTTAACTTATGAGTTAGATGGAGCCAAATAGAAATACTCTATTTTGTGTTAATCCAGTGTGTGAGTTATAATTCCGTTAATATCGGAAATAGGGAAAAATGTTTCAAATAAAAGTTGTTTGTCATTAAGAATGGAATAACTCTTGTTTGAAACATTCTTTTCTAACTCGCTTAGCTTTGGGGTTAGATGGAGCCAAATAGAAATACTCTATTTTGTCTTAATCCAGTTTGTGAGTTATAATTCCGTTAATATCGGAAATAGGGAAAAGTGTTTCAAATAAAGGTGGTACGCCATTAAGAATGGAATAACTCTTATTTGAAACATTTTTTTTCTAACTCGCTTAACTTTTGAGTTAGATGGAGCCAAATTGAAATACTCCGCTTTAGGTTGTTCAAGTTTTTGGCTTATAATTCCGTTAATATCGGGAATAGTGTAAAATATTTCAAACAAAAGTTGTTTGTCATTAAGAATGGAGTAAGTCTTGTTTGAAACATTTTTTTCTAACTCGCTTAACTTATGAGTTAGATGGAGCCAAATAGAAATACTCTATTTTGTGTTAATCCAGTGTGTGAGTTATAATTCCGTTAATATCGGAAATAGGGAAAAATGTTTCAAATAAAAGCTGTTTGTCATTAAGAACGGAATAACTCTTGTTTGAAACATTTTCTTCTAACTCGCTTAACTTTGGGGTTAGATGGAGCCAAATGGAAATACTCTATTTTGGGTTGATCCTGTGTGTGAGCTATAATTCCGCTAATATCGGAAATAGGGAAAAATGTTTCAAATAAAAGTTGTTTGTCATTAAGAATAGAATAACTCTGGTTTGAAATATTTCTTTCTAACTCGCTTAACTATGGAGTTAGATGGAGCCAATTTCATATTTGGCTTATAATTCCGTTTATATCGGGAATAGTGTAAAATCTTTCAAACAAAAGTTGTTTGTCATTAAGAATGGAATAACTCTTGTTTGAAACATTTTTTTCTAACTCGCTTAACTTTGGAGTTAGATGGAGCCAAACAGAAATACTCTATTTTGTGTTAATCCAGTTTGTGAGTTATAATTCCGTTAATATCGGAAATAGGGAAAAATGTTTCAAATAAAAGTTGTTTGTCATTAAGAATGGAATAACTCTTGTTTGAAACATTCTTTTCTAACTCGCTTAACTTTGGGGTTAGATGGAGCCAAATAGAAATACTCTATTTTGTCTTAATCCAGTTTGTGAGTTATAATTCCGTTAATATCGGAAATAGGGAAAACTGTTTCAAATAAAAGCTGTACGCCATTAAGAATGGAATAACTCTTATTTGAAACATTTTTTTCTAATTCGCTTAACTTTGTAGTTAGATTTAGCCAAATTCCTATTTGGCTTATAATTCCGCTAATATCGCAAATAGGGTAAAATATTTCAAACCAAAGTTGTTTGCCATTAAGAATGGAATAAGACTTGTTTGAAACATTTTTTTCTAACTCGCTTAACTTATGAGTTAGATGGAGCCAAATAGAAATACTCTATTTTGTGTTAATCCAGTGTGTGAGTTATAATTCCGTTAATATCGAAAATAGGGAAAAATGTTTCAAATAAAAGTTGTACGCCATTAAGAATGGAATAACTCTTATTTGAAACATTTTTTTCTAACTCGCTTAACTTTGTAGTTAGATGGAGCCAAATTGAAATACTCCGCTTTAGGTTGTTCAAGTTTTTGGCTTATAATTCCGTTAATATCGGAAATAGGGTAAAATGTTTCAAACCAAACTTGTTTGTTATTAAGAACGGAATAACTCTTCTTTGAAACATTTTTTTCTAACTCGCTTAACTTTGGAGTTAGATGGAGGCAAATAGAAATACTCTATTTTGTGTTAATCCAGTTTGTGAGTTATAATTCCGTTAATATCGGAAATAGGGAAAAATGTTTCAAATAGAAGTTATACGCCATTAAGAATGGAATAACTCTTATTTGAAACATTTTTTTCTAACTCGCTTAGTTTTGGAGTTAGATGGAGCCAAATTCCTATTTGGCTTATAATTCCGTTAATATCGGGAAAAGTGTAAAATCTTTCAAACAAAAGTTGTTTGTCATTAAGAATGGAATAACTCTGGTTTGAAACATTTCTTTCTAACTCGCTTAACTTTTGAGTTAGATGGAGCCAAATTCCTATTTGGCTTATAATTCCGTTAATATCGGAAATAGTGTAAAATGTTTCAAACCAAACTTGTTTGTCATTAAGAACGGAATAACTCTTCTTTGAAACATTTTTTTCTAACTCGCTTAACTTATGAGTTAGATGGAGCCAAATAGAAATACTCTATTTTGTGTTAATCCAGTGTGTGAGTTATAATTCCGTTAGTATCGGAAATAGGGAAAAATGTTTCAAACAAAAGTTGTTTGTCATTAAGAATGGAATAACTCTGGTTTGAAACATTTCTTTCTAACTCGCTTAACTTTTGAGTTAGATGGAGCCAAATTCCTATTTGGCTTAGAATTCCGTTAATATCGGGAATAGTGTAAAATGTTTCAAACAAAAGTTGTTTGCCATTAAGAATGGAATAACTCTTGTTTGAAACATTCTTTTCTAACTCGCTTAACTTATGAGTTAGATGGAGCCAAATAGAAATACTCTATTTTGTGTTAATCCAGTGTGTGAGTTATAATTCCGTTAGTATCGGAAATAGGGAAAAATGTTTCAAATAAAAGTTGTTTGTCCTTAAGAATGGAATAACTCTTGTTTGAAACATTTTCTTCTAACTCGCTTAACTTTGGGGTTAGATGGAGCCAAATAGAAATACTCTATTTTGTCTTAATCCAGTTTGTGAGTTATAATTCCGTTAATATCGGAAATAGGGAAAAGTGTTTCAAATAAAAGTTGTGCGCCATTAGGAATGGAATAACTCTTATTTGAAACATTTTTTTCTAACTCGCTTAACTTTGGAGTTAGATGGAGCCAAATTACTGTTTGGCTTAGAATTCCGTTAATATCGGGAATAGTGTAAAATGTTTCAAACAAAAGTTGTTTGTCATTAAGAATGGAATAACTCTTGTTTGAAACATTTTTTTCTAACTCGCTTAACTTTGGAGTTAGATGGAGCCAAACAGAAATACTCTATTTTGTGTTAATCCAGTTTGTGAGTTATAATTCCGTTAATATCGGAAATAGGGAAAAATGTTTCAAATAAAAGTTGTTTGTCATTAAGAATGGAATAACTCTTGTTTGAAACATTCTTTTCTAACTCGCTTAACTTTGGGGTTAGATGGAGCCAAATAGAAATACTCTATTTTGTCTTAATCCAGTTTGTGAGTTATAATTCCGTTAATATCGGAAATAGGGAAAAGTGTTTCAAATAAAGGTGGTACGCCATTAAGAATGGAATAACTCTTATTTGAAACATTTTTTTTCTAACTCGCTTAACTTTTGAGTTAGATGGAGCCAAATTGAAATACTCCGCTTTAGGTTGTTCAAGTTTTTGGCTTATAATTCCGTTAATATCGGAAATAGAGTAAAATGGTTCAAACCAAACTTGTTTGTCATTAAGAACGGAATAACTCTTCTTCGAAACATTTTTTTCTAACTCGCTTAACTTTGGAGTTAGATGGAGCCAAACAGAAATACTCTATTTTGTGTTAATCCAGTTTGTGAGTTATAATTCCGTTAATATCGGAAATAGGGAAAAATGTTTCAAATAAAAGTTGTGCGCCATTAAGAATGGAATAACTCTTGTTTGAAACATTCTTTTCTAACTCGCTTAACTTATGAGTTAGATGGAGCCAAATAGAAATACTCTATTTTGTGTTAATCCAGTGTGTGAGTTATAATTCCGTTAATATCGGAAATAGGGAAAAATGTTTCAAATAAAAGTTGTTTGTCATTAAGAATGGAATAACTCTTGTTTGAAACATTCTTTTCTAGCTCGCTTAACTTTGGGGTTAGATGGAGCCAAATAGAAATACTCTATTTTGTCTTAATCCAGTTTGTGAGTTATAATTCCGTTAATATCGGAAATAGGGAAAAGTGTTTCAAATAAAGGTGGTACGCCATTAAGAATGGAATAACTCTTATTTGAAACATTTTTTTTCTAACTCGCTTAACTTTTGAGTTAGATGGAGCCAAATTGAAATACTCCGCTTTAGGTTGTTCAAGTTTTTGGCTTATAATTCCGTTAATATCGGAAATAGAGTAAAATGGTTCAAACCAAACTTGTTTGTCATTAAGAACGGAATAACTCTTCTTCGAAACATTTTTTTCTAACTCGCTTAACTTTGGAGTTAGATGGAGCCAAACAGAAATACTCTATTTTGTGTTAATCCAGTTTGTGAGTTATAATTCCGTTAATATCGGAAATAGGGAAAAATGTTTCAAATAAAAGTTGTACGCCATTAAGAATGGAATAAGTCTTATTTGAAACATTTTTTTCTAACTCGCTTAACTTTGTAGTTAGATGGAGCCAAATTCCTATTTGGCTTATAATACCGTTAATACCGGAAATAGGGTAAAATGTTTCAAACAAAAGTTGTTTGTCATTAGGAATGGAATATCTCTTATTTGAAACATTTTTTTTCTAACTCGCTTAACTTTTGAGTTAGATGGAGCCAAATAGAAATACTCCGCGTTAGGTTGTTCAAGTTTTTGGCTTATAATTCCGTTAATATCGGAAATAGGGTAAAATGTTTCAAACCAAACTTGTTTGTCATTAAGAACGGAATAACTCTTCTTTGAAACATTTTTTTCTAACTCGCTTAACTTTGGAGTTAGATGGAGCCAAATAGAAATACTCTATTTTGTGTTAATCCAGTTTGTGAGTTATAATTCCGTTAATATCGGAAATAAGGAAAAATGTTTCAAATAGAAGTTATACGCCATTAAGAATGGAATAACTCTTATTTGAAACATTTTTTTCTAACTCGCTTAGTTTTGGAGTTAGATGGAACCAAATTCCTATTTGGCTTATAATTCCGTTAATATCGGGAAAAGTGTAAAATCTTTCAAACAAAAGTTGTTTGTCATTAAGAATGGAATAACTCTTGTTTGAAACATTTCTTTCTAACTCGCTTAACTTTTGAGTTAGATGGAGCCAAATTCCTATTTGGCTTATAATTCCGTTAATATCGGAGATAGTGTAAAATGTTTCAAACCAAACTTGTTTGTCATTAAGAACGGAATAACTCTTACTTGAAACATTTTTTTCTAACTTGCTTAACTTTGAAGTTAGATGGAGCCAAATAGAAATACTCTATTTTGTGTTAATCCAGTTTGTGAGTTATAATTCCGTTAATATCGAAAATAGGGAAAAATGTTTCAAATAAAAGTTGTTTGTCATTAAGAATAGAATAACTCTGGTTTGAAACATTTCTTTCTAACTCGCTTAACTATGGAGTTAGATGGAGCCAATTTCATATTTGGCTTATAATTCCGTTTATATCGGGAATAGTGTAAAATCTTTCAAACAAAAGTTGTTTGTCATTAAGAATGGAATAACTCTTGTTTGAAACATTCTTTTCTAACTCGCTTAACTTATGAGTTAGATGGAGCCAAATAGAAATACTCTATTTTGTGTTAATCCAGTGTGTGAGTTATAATTCCGTTAATATCGGAAATAGGGAAAAATGTTTCAAATAACAGTTGTACGCCATTAAGAATGGAATAACTCTTATTTGAAACATTTTTTTCTAACTCGCTTAACTCTGTAGTTAGATGGAGCCAAATTACTGTTTGGCTTAGAATTCCGTTAATATCGGGAATAGTGTAAAATGTTTCAAACAAAAGTTGTTTGCCATTAAGAATGGAATAACTCTTGTTTGAAACATTCTTTCCTAACTCGCTTAACTTATGAGTTAGATGGAGCCAAATAGAAATACTCTATTTTGTGTTAATCCAGTGTGTGAGTTATAATTCCGTTAATATCGGAAATAGGGAAAGATGTTTCAAATAAAAGTTGTTTGTCATTAAGAATGGAATAACTCTTGTTTGAAACATTTTCTTCTAACTCGCTTAACTTTGGGGTTAGATGGAGCCAAATAGAAATACTCTATTTTGTCTTAATCCAGTTTGTGAGTTATAATTCCGTTAATATCGGAAATAGGGAAAAGTGTTTCAAATAAAAGTTGTGCGCCATTAGGAATGGAATAGCTCTTATTTGAAACATTTTTTTCTAACTCGCTTAACTTTGGAGTTAGATGGAGCCAAATTACTGTTTGGCTTAGAACTCCGTTAATATCGGGAATAGTGTAAAATGTTTCAAACAAAAGTTGTTTGTCATTAAGAATGGAATAACTCTTGTTTGAAACATTTTTTTCTAACTCGCTTAACTTTGGAGTTAGATGGAGCCAAACAGAAATACTCTATTTTGTGTTAATCCAGTTTGTGAGTTATAATTCCGTTAATATCGGAAATAGGGAAAAATGTTTCAAATAAAAGTTGTGCGCCATTAAGAATGGAATAACTCTTGTTTGAAACATTCTTTTCTAACTCGCTTAACTTATGAGTTAGATGGAGCCAAATAGAAATACTCTATTTTGTGTTAATCCAGTGTGTGAGTTATAATTCCGTTAATATCGGAAATAGGGAAAAATGTTTCAAATAAAAGTTGTTTGTCATTAAGAATGGAATAACTCTTGTTTGAAACATTCTTTTCTAACTCGCTTAACTTTGGGGTTAGATGGAGCCAAATAGAAATACTCTATTTTGTCTTAATCCAGTTTGTGAGTTATAATTCCGTTAATATCGGAAATAGGGAAAAGTGTTTCAAATAAAGGTGGTACGCCATTAAGAATGGAATAACTCTTATTTGAAACATTTTTTTTCTAACTCGCTTAACTTTTGAGTTAGATGGAGCCAAATTGAAATACTCCGCTTTAGGTTGTTCAAGTTTTTGGCTTATAATTCCGTTAATATCGGAAATAGAGTAAAATGGTTCAAACCAAACTTGTTTGTCATTAAGAACGGAATAACTCTTCTTCGAAACATTTTTTTCTAACTCGCTTAACTTTGGAGTTAGATGGAGCCAAACAGAAATACTCTATTTTGTGTTAATCAAGTTTGTGAGTTATAATTCCGTTAATATCGGAAATAGGGAAAAATGTTTCAAATAAAAGTTGTGCGCCATTAAGAATGGAATAACTCTTGTTTGAAACATTCTTTTCTAACTCGCTTAACTTATGAGTTAGATGGAGCCAAATAGAAATACTCTATTTTGTGTTAATCCAGTGTGTGAGTTATAATTCCGTTAATATCGGAAATAGGGAAAAATGTTTCAAATAAAAGTTGTTTGTCATTAAGAATGGAATAACTCTTGTTTGAAACATTCTTTTCTAACTCGCTTAACTTTGGGGTTAGATGGAGCCAAATAGAAATACTCTATTTTGTCTTAATCCAGTTTGTGAGTTATAATTCCGTTAATATCGGAAATAGGGAAAAGTGTTTCAAATAAAGGTGGTACGCCATTAAGAATGGAATAACTCTTATTTGAAACATTTTTTTCTAACTCGCTTAACTTTTGAGTTAGATGGAGCCAAATTGAAATACTCCGCTTTAGGTTGTTCAAGTTTTTGGCTTATAATTCCGTTAATATCGGAAATAGAGTAAAATGGTTCAAACCAAACTTGTTTGTCATTAAGAACGGAATAACTCTTCTTCGAAACATTTTTTTCTAACTCGCTTAACTTTGGAGTTAGATGGAGCCAAACAGAAATACTCTATTTTGTGTTAATCCAGTTTGTGAGTTATAATTCCGTTAATATCGGAAATAGGGAAAAATGTTTCAAATAAAAGTTGTACGCCATTAAGAGTGGAATAACTCTTATTTGAAACATTTTTTTCTAACTCGCTTAACTTTGTAGTTAGATGGAGCCAAATTTCTATTTGGCTTATAATTCCGTTAATATCGGAAATAGGGTAAAATGTTTCAAACAAAAGTTGTTTGTCATTAGGAATGGAATATCTCTTATTTGAAACATTTTTTTTCTAACTCGCTTAACTTTTGAGTTAGATGGAGCCAAATAGAAATATTCCGCGTTAGGTTGTTCAAGTTTTTGGCTTATAATTCCGTTAATATCGGAAATAGGGTAAAATGTTTCCAACCAAACTTGTTTGTCATTAAGAACGGAATAACTCTTCTTTGAAACATTTTTTTCTAACTCGCTTAACTTTGGAGTTAGATGGAGCCAAATAGAAATACTCTATTTTGTGTTAATCCAGTTTGTGAGTTATAATTCCGTTAATATCGGAAATAGGGAAAAATGTTTCAAATAGAAGTTATACGCCATTAAGAGTGGAATAACTCTTATTTGAAACATTTTTTTCTAACTCGCTTAGTTTTGGAGTTAGATGGAGCCAAATTCCTATTTGGCTTATAATTCCGTTAATATCGGGAAAAGTGTAAAATCTTTCAAACAAAAGTTGTTTGTCATTAAGAATGGAATAACTCTGGTTTGAAACATTTCTTTCTAACTCGCTTAACTTTTGAGTTAGATGGAGCCAAATTCCTATTTGGCTTATAATTCCGTTAATATCGGAAATAGTGTAAAATGTTTCAAACCAAACTTGTTTGTCATTAAGAACGGAATAACTCTTCTTTGAAACATTTTTTTCTAACTCGCTTAACTTTGAAGTTAGATGGAGCCAAATAGAAATACTCTATTTTGTGTTAATCCAGTTTGTGAGTTATAATTCCGTTAATATCGGAAATAGGGAAAAATGTTTCAAATAAAAGTTGTTTGTCATTAAGAATAGAATAACTCTGGTTTGAAACATTTCTTTCTAACTCGCTTAACTATGGAGTTAGATGGAGCCAATTTCATATTTGGCTTATAATTCCGTTTATATCGGGAATAGTGTAAAATCTTTCAAACAAAAGTTGTTTGTCATTAAGAATGGAATAACTCTTGTTTGAAACATTTTTTTCTAACTGGCTTAACTTTGGAGTTAGATGGAGCCAAATAGAAATTCTCTATTTTGGGTTGATCGAGTGTGTGAGTTATAATTCCGTTAATATCGGAAATAGGGAAAACTGTTTCAAATAAAAGCTGTACGCCATTAAGAATGGAATAACTCTTATTTGAAACATTTTTTTCTAACTCGCTTAACTTTGGAGTTAGATGGAGCCAAATTACTGTTTGGCTTAGAATTCCGTTAATATCGGGAATAGTGTAAAATGTTTCAAACAAAAGTTGTTTGTCATTAAGAATGGAATAACTCTTGTTTGAAACATTTTTTTCTAACTCGCTTAACTTTGGAGTTAGATGGAGCCAAACAGAAATACTCTATTTTGTGTTAATCCAGTTTGTGAGTTATAATTCCGTTAATATCGGAAATAGGGAAAAATGTTTCAAATAAAAGTTGTTTGTCATTAAGAATGGAATAACTCTTGTTTGAAACATTCTTTTCTAACTCGCTTAACTTTGGGGTTAGATGGAGCCAAATAGAAATACTCTATTTTGTCTTAATCCAGTTTGTGAGTTATAATTCCGTTAATATCGGAAATAGGGAAAAGTGTTTCAAATAAAGGTGGTACGCCATTAAGAATGGAATAACTCTTATTTGAAACATTTTTTTTCTAACTCGCTTAACTTTTGAGTTAGATGGAGCCAAATTGAAATACTCCGCTTTAGGTTGTTCAAGTTTTTGGCTTATAATTCCGTTAATATCGGGAATAGTGTAAAATATTTCAAACAAAAGTTGTTTGTCATTAAGAATGGAATAAGTCTTGTTTGAAACATTTTTTTCTAACTCGCTTAACTTATGAGTTAGATGGAGCCAAATAGAAATACTCTATTTTGTGTTAATCCAGTGTGTGAGTTATAATTCCGTTAATATCGGAAATAGGGAAAAATGTTTCAAATAAAAGCTGTTTGTCATTAAGAATGGAATAACTCTTGTTTGAAACATTTTCTTCTAACTCGCTTAACTTTGGGGTTAGATGGAGCCAAATGGAAATACTCTATTTTGGGTTGATCCTGTGTGTGAGCTATAATTCCGCTAATATCGGAAATAGGGAAAAATGTTTCAAATAAAAGCTGTACGCCATTAAGAATGGAATAACTCTTGTTTGAAACATTTCTTTCTAACTCGCTTAACTTTGTAGTTAGATGGAGCCAAATTTCTATTTGGCTTATAATTCCGTTAATATCGGAAATAGTGTAAAATGTTTCAAACAAAAGTTGTTTGTCATTAAGAGTGGAATATCTTTTATTTGAAACATTTTTTTTCTAACTCGCTTAACTTTTGAGTTAGATGGAGCCAAATTGAAATACTCCATTTTGGGTTGTTCCATTGTTTGGGTTATAACTCCGTTAATATCGGAAATAGGGCAAAATGTTTCAAATAAAAGCTGTTCGCCATTAAGAATGGAATAACACTTATTTGAAACATTTTTTTCTAACTCGCTTAACTTTGTAGTTAGATTTAGCCAAATTACTATTTGGCTTATAATTCCGTTAATATCGCAAATAGGGTAAAATATTTCAAATCAAAGTTGTTTGCCATTAAGAATGGAATAAGACTTGTTTGAAACATATTTTTCTAACCCGCTTAACTTTGGAGTTAGATGGAGCCAAATAGAAATACTCTATTTTGTGTTAATCCAGTGTGTGTTATAATTCCGTTAATATCGGAAATAGGGAAAAATGTTTCAAATAAAAGTTGTTTGTCATTAAGAATAGAATAACTCTGGTTTGAAACATTTCTTTCTAACTCGCTTAACTATGGAGTTAGATGGAGCCAATTTCATATTTGGCTTATAATTCCGTTAATATCGGGAATAGTGTAAAATCTTTCAAACAAAAGTTGTTTGTCATTAAGAATGGAATAACTCTTGTTTGAAACATTTTTTACTAACTGGCTTAACTTTGGAGTTAGATGGAGCCAAATAGAAATTTTCTATTTTGGGTTGATCGAGTGTGTGAGTTATAATTCCGTTAATATCAGAAATAGGGAAAACTGTTTCAAATAAAAGCTGTACGCCATTAAGAATGGAATAACTCTTATTTGAAACATTTTTTTCTAATTCGCTTAACTTTGTAGTTAGATGGAGCCAAGTTACTATTTGGCTTACAACTCCGTTAATATCGAGAATAGGCTAAAATGTTTCAAACCATAGTTGTTTGTCATTAAAAATGGAATAACTCTTGTTTGAAACAATTTTTTCTAACTCGCTTAACTTATGAGTTAGATGGAGCCAAATAGAAATACTCTATTTTAGGTTGATCGAGTGTGTGAGTTATAATTCCGTTAATATCGGAAATAGGGAAAACTGTTTCAAATAAAAGCTGTACGCCATTAAGAATGGAATAACTCTTATTTGAAACATTTTTTTCTAACTCGCTTAACTTTGGAGTTAGATGGAGCCAAATTACTGTTTGGCTTAGAATTCCGTTAATATCGGGAATAGTGTAAAATGTTTCAAACAAAAGTTGTTTGTCATTAAGAATGGAATAACTCTTGTTTGAAACATTTTTTTCTAACTCGCTTAACTTTGGAGTTAGATGGAGCCAAACAGAAATACTCTATTTTGTGTTAATCCAGTTTGTGAGTTATAATTCCGTTAATATCGGAAATAGGGAAAAATGTTTCAAATAAAAGTTGTTTGTCATTAAGAATGGAATAACTCTTGTTTGAAACATTCTTTTCTAACTCGCTTAACTTTGGGGTTAGATGGAGCCAAATAGAAATACTCTATTTTGTCTTAATCCAGTTTGTGAGTTATAATTCCGTTAATATCGGAAATAGGGAAAAGTGTTTCAAATAAAGGTGGTACGCCATTAAGAATGGAATAACTCTTATTTGAAACATTTTTTTTCTAACTCGCTTAACTTTTGAGTTAGATGGAGCCAAATTGAAATACTCCGCTTTAGGTTGTTCAAGTTTTTGGCTTATAATTCCGTTAATATCGGGAATAGTGTAAAATATTTCAAACAAAAGTTGTTTGTCATTAAGAATGGAATAAGTCTTGTTTGAAACATTTTTTTCTAACTCGCTTAACTTATGAGTTAGATGGAGCCAAATAGAAATACTCTATTTTGTGTTAATCCAGTGTGTGAGTTATAATTCCGTTAATATCGGAAATAGGGAAAAATGTTTCAAATAAAAGCTGTTTGTCATTAAGAACGGAATAACTCTTGTTTGAAACATTTTCTTCTAACTCGCTTAACTTTGGGGTTAGATGGAGCCAAATGGAAATACTCTATTTTGGGTTGATCCTGTGTGTGAGCTATAATTCCGCTAATATCGGAAATAGGGAAAAATGTTTCAAATAAAAGCTGTACGCCATTAAGAATGGAATAACTCTTGTTTGAAACATTTCTTTCTAACTCGCTTAACTTTGTAGTTAGATGGAGCCAAATTTCTATTTGGCTTATAATTCCGTTAATATCGGAAATAGTGTAAAATGTTTCAAACAAAAGTTGTTTGTCATTAAGAGTGGAATATCTTTTATTTGAAACATTTTTTTTCTAACTCGCTTAACTTTTGAGTTAGATGGAGCCAAATTGAAATACTCCATTTTGGGTTGTTCCATTGTTTGGGTTATAACTCCGTTAATATCGGAAATAGGGCAAAATGTTTCAAATAAAAGTTGTTCGCCATTAAGAATGGAATAACACTTATTTGAAACATTTTTTTCTAACTCGCTTAACTTTGTAGTTAGATTTAGCCAAATTACTATTTGGCTTATAATTCCGTTAATATCGCAAATAGGGTAAAATATTTCAAATCAAAGTTGTTTGCCATTAAGAATGGAATAAGACTTGTTTGAAACATATTTTTCTAACCCGCTTAACTTTGGAGTTAGATGGAGCCAAATAGAAATACTCTATTTTGTGTTAATCCAGTGTGTGTTATAATTCCGTTAATATCGGAAATAGGGAAAAATGTTTCAAATAAAAGTTGTTTGTCATTAAGAATAGAATAACTCTGGTTTGAAACATTTCTTTCTAACTCGCTTAACTATGGAGTTAGATGGAGCCAATTTCATATTTGGCTTATAATTCCGTTAATATCGGGAATAGTGTAAAATCTTTCAAACAAAAGTTGTTTGTCATTAAGAATGGAATAACTCTTGTTTGAAACATTTTTTACTAACTGGCTTAACTTTGGAGTTAGATGGAGCCAAATAGAAATTTTCTATTTTGGGTTGATCGAGTGTGTGAGTTATAATTCCGTTAATATCAGAAATAGGGAAAACTGTTTCAAATAAAAGCTGTACGCCATTAAGAATGGAATAACTCTTATTTGAAACATTTTTTTCTAATTCGCTTAACTTTGTAGTTAGATGGAGCCAAGTTACTATTTGGCTTACAACTCCGTTAATATCGAGAATAGGCTAAAATGTTTCAAACCATAGTTGTTTGTCATTAAAAATGGAATAACTCTTGTTTGAAACAATTTTTTCTAACTCGCTTAACTTATGAGTTAGATGGAGCCAAATAGAAATACTCTATTTTAGGTTGATCCAGTGTGTGAGTTATAATTCCGTTAATATCGGAAATAGGTAAAAATGTTTCAAATAAAAGTTGTACGCCATTAAGAATGGAATAACTCTTATTTGAAACATTTTTTTCTAACTCGCTTAACTTTGTAGTTAGATGGATCCAAATTACTGTTTGGCTTATAATTCCGTTAATATTGGAAATAGTGTAAAATGTTTCAAACAAAAGTTGTTTGTCATTAAGAGTGGAATATCTTTTATTTGAAACATTTTTTTTCTAACTCGTTTAACTTTTGAGTTAGATGGATCCAAATTGAAATGCTCCATTTTGGGTTGTTCCATTGTTTGGGTTATAACTCCGTTAATATCGGAAATAGGGCAAAATGTTTCAAATAAAAGTTGTTCGCCATTAAGAATGGAATAACACCTATTTGAAACATTTTTTCTAACTCGCTTAACTTTGTAGTTAGATTTAGCCAAATTCCTATTTGGCTTATAATTCCGTTAATATCGCAAATAGGGTAAAATATTTCAAACCAAAGTTGTTTGCCATTAAGAATGGAATAAGACTTGTTTGAAACATATTTTTCTAACTGGCTTAACTTTGGAGTTAGATGGAGGCAAATAGAAATACTCTATTTTGGGTTGATCCAGTGTGTGAGTTATAACTCCGTTAATATCGGAAATAGGGAAAAATGTTTCAAATAAAAGCTGTACGCCATTAAGAATGGAATAACACTTATTTGAAACATTTTTTTCTAACTCGCTTAACTTTGGAGTTAGATGGAGCCAAATAGAAATACTATATTTTGTGTTAATAAAGTGTGTGAGTTATAATTCCGTTAATATCGGAAATAGGTAAAAATGTTTCAAATAAAAGTTGTACGCCATTAGGAATGGAATAACTCTTATTTGAAACATTTTTTTCTAACTCGATTAACTTTGGAGTTAGATGGAACCAAATTCCTATTTGGCTTATAATTCCGTTAATATCGGGAATAGTGTAAAATCTTTCAAACAAAAATTGTTTGTCATTAAGAATGGAATAACTCTTGTTTGAAACAATTTTTTCTAACTCGCTTAACTTTGGAGTTAGATGGAGTCAAATCACTGTTTGGCTTATAATTCCGTTAATATCGGAAATAGTGTAAAATGTTTCAAACAAAAGTTGTTTGACATTAAGAATGGAATATCTCTTGTTTGAAACAATTTTTTCTAACTCGCTTAACTTATGAGTTAGATGGAGCCAAATAGAAATACTCTATTTTGTGTTAATCCAGTTTGTGAGTTATAATTCCGTTAATATCGGAAATAGGGTAAAATGTTTCAAATTAAAGTTGTTTGTCATTAAGAATGGAATAACTCTTGTTTGAAACATTTTCTTCTAACTCGCTTAACTTATGAGTTAGATGGAGCCAAATAGAAATACTCTATTTTGTGTTAATCCAGTGTGTGAGTTATAATTCCGTTAATATCGGAAATAGGGAAAAATGTTTCAAATAAAAGTTGTTTGTCATTAAGAATGGAATAACTCTTGTTTGAAACATTTTCTTCTAACTCGCTTAGTTTTGGAGTTAGATGGAGCCAAATTCCTATTTGGCTTATAATTCCGTTAATATCGGGAAAAGTGTAAAATCTTTCAAACAAAAGTTGTTTGTCATTAAGAATGGAATAACTCTGGTTTGAAACATTTCTTTCTAACTCGCTTAACTTTTGAGTTAGATGGAGCCAAATTCCTATTTGGCTTATAATTCCGTTAATATCGGAAATAGTGTAAAATGTTTCAAACCAAACTTGTTTGTCATTAAGAACGGAATAACTCTTCTTTGAAACATTTTTTTCTAACTCGCTTAACTTTGAAGTTAGATGGAGCCAAATAGAAATACTCTATTTTGTGTTAATCCAGTTTGTGAGTTATAATTCCGTTAATATCGGAAATAGGGAAAAATGTTTCAAATAAAAGTTGTTTGTCATTAAGAATAGAATAACTCTGGTTTGAAATATTTCTTTCTAACTCGCTTAACTATGGAGTTAGATGGAGCCAATTTCATATTTGGCTTATAATTCCGTTTATATCGGGAATAGTGTAAAATCTTTCAAACAAAAGTTGTTTGTCATTAAGAATGGAATAACTCTTGTTTGAAACATTTTTTTCTAACTCGCTTAACTTTGGAGTTAGATGGAGCCAAACAGAAATACTCTATTTTGTGTTAATCCAGTTTGTGAGTTATAATTCCGTTAATATCGGAAATAGGGAAAAATGTTTCAAATAAAAGTTGTTTGTCATTAAGAATGGAATAACTCTTGTTTGAAACATTCTTTTCTAACTCGCTTAACTTTGGGGTTAGATGGAGCCAAATAGAAATACTCTATTTTGTCTTAATCCAGTTTGTGAGTTATAATTCCGTTAATATCGGAAATAGGGAAAACTGTTTCAAATAAAAGCTGTACGCCATTAAGAATGGAATAACTCTTATTTGAAACATTTTTTTCTAATTCGCTTAACTTTGTAGTTAGATTTAGCCAAATTCCTATTTGGCTTATAATTCCGCTAATATCGCAAATAGGGTAAAATATTTCAAACCAAAGTTGTTTGCCATTAAGAATGGAATAAGACTTGTTTGAAACATTTTTTTCTAACTCGCTTAACTTATGAGTTAGATGGAGCCAAATAGAAATACTCTATTTTGTGTTAATCCAGTGTGTGAGTTATAATTCCGTTAATATCGAAAATAGGGAAAAATGTTTCATATAAAAGTTGTACGCCATTAAGAATGGAATAACTCTTATTTGAAACATTTTTTTCTAACTCGCTTAACTTTGTAGTTAGATGGAGCCAAATTGAAATACTCCGCTTTAGGTTGTTCAAGTTTTTGGCTTATAATTCCGTTAATATCGGAAATAGGGTAAAATGTTTCAAACCAAACTTGTTTGTTATTAAGAACGGAATAACTCTTCTTTGAAACATTTTTTTCTAACTCGCTTAACTTTGGAGTTAGATGGAGCCAAATAGAAATACTCTATTTTGTGTTAATCCAGTTTGTGAGTTATAATTCCGTTAATATCGGAAATAGGGAAAAATGTTTCAAATAGAAGTTATACGCCATTAAGAATGGAATAACTCTTATTTGAAACATTTTTTTCTAACTCGCTTAGTTTTGGAGTTAGATGGAGCCAAATTCCTATTTGGCTTATAATTCCGTTAATATCGGGAAAAGTGTAAAATCTTTCAAACAAAAGTTGTTTGTCATTAAGAATGGAATAACTCTGGTTTGAAACATTTCTTTCTAACTCGCTTAACTTTTGAGTTAGATGGAGCCAAATTCCTATTTGGCTTATAATTCCGTTAATATCGGAAATAGTGTAAAATGTTTCAAACCAAACTTGTTTGTCATTAAGAACGGAATAACTCTTCTTTGAAACATTTTTTTCTAACTCGCTTAACTTATGAGTTAGATGGAGCCAAATAGAAATACTCTATTTTGTGTTAATCCAGTGTGTGAGTTATAATTCCGTTAGTATCGGAAATAGGGAAAAATGTTTCAAACAAAAGTTGTTTGTCATTAAGAATGGAATAACTCTGGTTTGAAACATTTCTTTCTAACTCGCTTAACTTTTGAGTTAGATGGAGCCAAATTCCTATTTGGCTTAGAATTCCGTTAATATCGGGAATAGTGTAAAATGTTTCAAACAAAAGTTGTTTGCCATTAAGAATGGAATAACTCTTGTTTGAAACATTCTTTTCTAACTCGCTTAACTTATGAGTTAGATGGAGCCAAATAGAAATACTCTATTTTGTGTTAATCCAGTGTGTGAGTTATAATTCCGTTAGTATCGGAAATAGGGAAAAATGTTTCAAATAAAAGTTGTTTGTCCTTAAGAATGGAATAACTCTTGTTTGAAACATTTTCTTCTAACTCGCTTAACTTTGGGGTTAGATGGAGCCAAATAGAAATACTCTATTTTGTCTTAATCCAGTTTGTGAGTTATAATTCCGTTAATATCGGAAATAGGGAAAAGTGTTTCAAATAAAAGTTGTGCGCCATTAGGAATGGAATAACTCTTATTTGAAACATTTTTTTCTAACTCGCTTAACTTTTGAGTTAGATGGAGCCAAATTGAAATACTCCGCTTCAGGTTGTTCAAGTTTTTGGCTTATAATTCCGTTAATATCGGAAATAGAGTAAAATGGTTCAAACCAAACTTGTTTGTCATTAAGGACGGAATAACTCTTCTTCGAAACATTTTTTTTTAACTCGCTTAACTTTGGAGTTAGATGGAGCCAAACAGAAATACTCTATTTTGTGTTAATCCAGTTTGTGAGTTATAATTCCGTTAATATCGGAAATAGGGAAAAATGTTTCAAATAAAAGTTGTACGCCATTAAGAATGGAATAACTCTTATTTGAAACATTTTTTTCTAACTCGCTTAACTTTGTAGTTAGATGGAGCCAAATTTCTATTTGGCTTATAATTCCGTTAATATCGGAAATAGGGTAAAATGTTTCAAACAAAAGTTGTTTGTCATTAAGAATGGAATATCTCTTATTTGAAACATTTTTTTTCTAACTCGCTTAACTTTTGAGTTAGATGGAGCCAAATAGAAATACTCCGCGTTAGGTTGTTCAAGTTTTTGGCTTATAATTCCGTTAATATCGGAAATAGGGTAAAATGTTTCAAACCAAACTTGTTTGTCATTAAGAGCGGAATAACTCTTCTTTGAAACATTTTTTTCTAACTCGCTTAACTTTGGAGTTAGATGGAGCCAAATAGAAATACTCTATTTTGTGTTAATCCAGTTTGTGAGTTATAATTCCGTTAATATCGGAAATAGGGAAAAATGTTTCAAATAGAAGTTATACGCCATTAAGAATGGAATAACTCTTATTTGAAACATTTTTTTCTAACTCGCTTAGTTTTGGAGTTAGATGGAGCCAAATTCCTATTTGGCTTATAATTCCGTTAATATCGGGAAAAGTGTAAAATCTTTCAAACAAAAGTTGTTTGTCATTAAGAATGGAATAACTCTGGTTTGAAACATCTCTTTCTAACTCGCTTAACTTTTGAGTTAGATGGAGCCAAATTCCTATTTGGCTTATAATTCCGTTAATATCGGGAATAGTGTAAAATGTTTCAAACAAAAGTTGTTTGTCATTAAGAATGGAATAACTCTTGTTTGAAACATTTTCTTCTAACTCGCTTAACTTTGGGGTTAGATGGAGCCAAATAGAAATACTCTATTTTGTCTTAATCCAGTTTGTGAGTTATAATTCCGTTAATATCGGAAATAGGGAAAAGTGTTTCAAATAAAAGTTGTGCGCCATTAGGAACGGAATAACTCTTATTTGAAACATTTTTTTCTAACTCGCTTAGTTTTGGTGTTAGATGGAGCCAAATTTCTATTTGGCTTATAATTCCGTTAATATCGGGAAAAGTGTAAAATCTTTCAAACAAAAGTTGTTTGTCATTAAGGATGGAATAACTCTGGTTTGAAACATTTCTTTCTAACTCGCTTAACTTTTGAGTTAGATGGAGCCAAATTCCTATTTGGCTTATAACTCCGTTAATATCGGGAAAAGTGTAAAATGTTTCAAACAAAAGTTGTTTGTCATTAAGAATGGAATAACTCTGGTTTGAAACATTTCTTTCTAACTCGCTTAACTTTTGAGTTAGATGGAGCCAAATTCCTATTTGGCTTAGAATTCCGTTAATATCGGGAATAGTGTAAAATGTTTCAAACAAAAGTTGTTTGCCATTAAGAATGGAATAACTCTTGTTTGAAACATTCTTTTCTAACTCGCTTAACTTATGAGTTAGATGGAGCCAAATAGAAATACTCTATTTTGTGTTAATCCAGTGTGTGAGTTATAATTCCGTTAGTATCGGAAATAGGGAAAAATGTTTCAAATAAAAGTTGTTTGTCCTTAAGAATGGAATAACTCTTGTTTGAAACATTTTCTTCTAACTCGCTTAACTTTGGGGTTAGATGGAGCCAAATAGAAATACTCTATTTTGTCTTAATCCAGTTTGTGAGTTATAATTCCGTTAATATCGGAAATAGGGAAAAGTGTTTCAAATAAAAGTTGTGCGCCATTAGGAATGGAATAACTCTTATTTGAAACATTTTTTTCTAACTCGCTTAACTTTGGAGTTAGATGGAGCCAAATTACTGTTTGGCTTAGAATTCCGTTAATATCGGGAATAGTGTAAAATGTTTCAAACAAAAGTTGTTTGTCATTAAGAATGGAATAACTCTTGTTTGAAACATTTTTTTCTAACTCGCTTAACTTTGGAGTTAGATGGAGCCAAACAGAAATACTCTATTTTGTGTTAATCCAGTTTGTGAGTTATAATTCCGTTAATATCGGAAATAGGGAAAAATGTTTCAAATAAAAGTTGTTTGTTATTAAGAATGGAATAACTCTTGTTTGAAACATTCTTTTCTAACTCGCTTAACTTTGGGGTTAGATGGAGCCAAATAGAAATACTCTATTTTGTCTTAATCCAGTTTGTGAGTTATAATTCCGTTAATATCGGAAATAGGGAAAAGTGTTTCAAATAAAGGTGGTACGCCATTAAGAATGGAATAACTCTTATTTGAAACATTTTTTTTCTAACTCGCTTAACTTTTGAGTTAGATGGAGCCAAATTGAAATACTCCGCTTTAGGTTGTTCAAGTTTTTGGCTTATAATTCCGTTAATATCGGAAATAGTGTAAAATGTTTCAAACAAAAGTTGTTTGTCATTAAGAATGGAATAACTCTTGTTTGAAACATTTTCTTCTAACTCGCTTAACTTTGGGGTTAGATGGAGCCAAATAGAAATACTCTATTTTGTCTTAATCCAGTTTGTGAGTTATAATTCCGTTAATATCGGAAATAGGGAAAAGTGTTTCAAATAAAAGTTGTGCGCCATTAGGAATGGAATAACTCTTATTTGAAACATTTTTTTCTAACTCGCTTAGTTTTGGAGTTAGATGGAGCCAAATTTCTATTTGGCTTATAATTCCGTTAATATCGGGAAAAGTGTAAAATCTTTCAAACAAAAGTTGTTTGTCATTAAGAATGGAATAACTCTGGTTTGAAACATTTCTTTCTAACTCGCTTAACTTTTGAGTTAGATGGAGCCAAATTCCTATTTGGCTTATAATTCCGTTAATATCGGAAATAGTGTAAAATGTTTCAAACCAAACTTGTTTGTCATTAAGAACGGAATAACTCTTCTTTGAAACATTTTTTTCTAACTCGCTTAACTTTGAAGTTAGATGGAGCCAAATAGAAATACTCTATTTTGTGTTAATCCAGTTTGTGAGTTATAATTCCGTTAATATCGGAAATAGGGAAAAATGTTTCAAATAAAAGTTGTTTGTCATTAAGAATAGAATAACTCTGGTTTGAAATATTTCTTTCTAACTCGCTTAACTATGGAGTTAGATGGAGCCAATTTCATATTTGGCTTATAATTCCGTTTATATCGGGAATAGTGTAAAATCTTTCAAACAAAAGTTGTTTGTCATTAAGAATGGAATAACTCTTGTTTGAAACATTCTTTTCTAACTCGCTTAACTTATGAGTTAGATGGAGCCAAATAGAAATACTCTATTTTGTGTTAATCCAGTGTGTGAGTTATAATTCCGTTAGTATCGGAAATAGGGAAAAATGTTTCAAATAAAAGTTGTTTGTCCTTAAGAATGGAATAACTCTTGTTTGAAACATTTTCTTCTAACTCGCTTAACTTTGGGGTTAGATGGAGCCAAATAGAAATACTCTATTTTGTCTTAATCCAGTTTGTGAGTTATAATTCCGTTAATATCGGAAATAGGGAAAAGTGTTTCAAATAAAAGTTGTGCGCCATTAGGAATGGAATAACTCTTATTTGAAACATTTTTTTCTAACTCGCTTAACTTTGGAGTTAGATGGAGCCAAATTACTGTTTGGCTTAGAATTCCGTTAATATCGGGAATAGTGTAAAATGTTTCAAACAAAAGTTGTTTGTCATTAAGAATGGAATAACTCTTGTTTGAAACATTTTTTTCTAACTCGCTTAACTTTGGAGTTAGATGGAGCCAAACAGAAATACTCTATTTTGTGTTAATCCAGTTTGTGAGTTATAATTCCGTTAATATCGGAAATAGGGAAAAATGTTTCAAATAAAAGTTGTTTGTCATTAAGAATGGAATAACTCTTGTTTGAAACATTCTTTTCTAACTCGCTTAACTTTGGGGTTAGATGGAGCCAAATAGAAATACTCTATTTTGTCTTAATCCAGTTTGTGAGTTATAATTCCGTTAATATCGGAAATAGGGAAAAGTGTTTCAAATAAAGGTGGTACGCCATTAAGAATGGAATAACTCTTATTTGAAACATTTTTTTTCTAACTCGCTTAACTTTTGAGTTAGATGGAGCCAAATTGAAATACTCCGCTTTAGGTTGTTCAAGTTTTTGGCTTATAATTCCGTTAATATCGGAAATAGTGTAAAATGTTTCAAACAAAAGTTGTTTGTCATTAAGAATGGAATAACTCTTGTTTGAAACATTTTCTTCTAACTCGCTTAACTTTGGGGTTAGATGGAGCCAAATAGAAATACTCTATTTTGTCTTAATCCAGTTTGTGAGTTATAATTCCGTTAATATCGGAAATAGGGAAAAGTGTTTCAAATAAAAGTTGTGCGCCATTAGGAATGGAATAACTCTTATTTGAAACATTTTTTTCTAACTCGCTTAGTTTTGGAGTTAGATGGAGCCAAATTTCTATTTGGCTTATAATTCCGTTAATATCGGGAAAAGTGTAAAATCTTTCAAACAAAAGTTGTTTGTCATTAAGAATGGAATAACTCTGGTTTGAAACATTTCTTTCTAACTCGCTTAACTTTTGAGTTAGATGGAGCCAAATTCCTATTTGGCTTATAATTCCGTTAATATCGGAAATAGTGTAAAATGTTTCAAACCAAACTTGTTTGTCATTAAGAACGGAATAACTCTTCTTTGAAACATTTTTTTCTAACTCGCTTAACTTTGAAGTTAGATGGAGCCAAATAGAAATACTCTATTTTGTGTTAATCCAGTTTGTGAGTTATAATTCCGTTAATATCGGAAATAGGGAAAAATGTTTCAAATAAAAGTTGTTTGTCATTAAGAATAGAATAACTCTGGTTTGAAATATTTCTTTCTAACTCGCTTAACTATGGAGTTAGATGGAGCCAATTTCATATTTGGCTTATAATTCCGTTTATATCGGGAATAGTGTAAAATCTTTCAAACAAAAGTTGTTTGTCATTAAGAATGGAATAACTCTTGTTTGAAACATTTTTTTCTAACTGGCTTAACTTTGGAGTTAGATGGAGCCAAATAGAAATTCTCTATTTTGGGTTGATCGAGTGTGTGAGTTATAATTCCGTTAATATCGGAAATAGGGAAAACTGTTTCAAATAAAAGCTGTACGCCATTAAGAATGGAATAACTCTTATTTGAAACATTTTTTTCTAACTCGCTTAACTTTGGAGTTAGATGGAGCCAAATTACTATTTGGCTTAGAATTCCGTTAATATCGGGAATAGTGTAAAATATTTCAAACAAAAGTTGTTTGTCATTAAGAATGGAATAACTCTTGTTTGAAACATTTTTTTCTAACTCGCTTAACTTTGGAGTTAGATGGAGCCAAACAGAAATACTCTATTTTGTGTTAATCCAGTTTGTGAGTTATAATTCCGTTAATATCGGAAATAGGGAAAAATGTTTCAAATAAAAGTTGTTTGTCATTAAGAATGGAATAACTCTTGTTTGAAACATTCTTTTCTAACTCGCTTAACTTTGGGGTTAGATGGAGCCAAATAGAAATACTCTATTTTGTCTTAATCCAGTTTGTGAGTTATAATTCCGTTAATATCGGAAATAGGGAAAACTGTTTCAAATAAAAGCTGTACGCTATTAAGAATGGAATAACTCTTATTTGAAACATTTTTTTCTAATTCGCTTAACTTTGTAGTTAGATTTAGCCAAATTCCTATTTGGCTTATAATTCCGCTAATATCGCAAATAGGGTAAAATATTTCAAACCAAAGTTGTTTGCCATTAAGAATGGAATAAGACTTGTTTGAAACATTTTTTTCTAACTCGCTTAACTTATGAGTTAGATGGAGCCAAATAGAAATACTCTATTTTGTGTTAATCCAGTGTGTGAGTTATAATTCCGTTAATATCGGAAATAGGGAAAAATGTTTCAAATAAAAGTTGTACGCCATTAAGAATGGAATAACTCTTATTTGAAACATTTTTTTCTAACTCGCTTAACTTTGTAGTTAGATGGAGCCAAATTGAAATACTCCGCTTTAGGTTGTTCAAGTTTTTGGCTTATAATTCCGTTAATATCGGAAATAGGGTAAAATGTTTCAAACCAAACTTGTTTGTCATTAAGAACGGAATAACTCTTCTTTGAAACATTTTTTTCTAACTCGCTTAACTTTGGAGTTAGATGGAGCCAAATAGAAATACTCTATTTTGTGTTAATCCAGTTTGTGAGTTATAATTCCGTTAATATCGGAAATAGGGAAAAATGTTTCAAATAGAAGTTATACGCCATTAAGAATGGAATAACTCTTATTTGAAACATTTTTTTCTAACTCGCTTAGTTTTGGAGTTAGATGGAGCCAAATTCCTATTTGGCTTATAATTCCGTTAATATCGGGAAAAGTGTAAAATGTTTCAAACAAAAGTTGTTTGTCATTAAGAATGGAATAACTCTGGTTTGAAACATTTCTTTCTAACTCGCTTAACTTTTGAGTTAGATGGAGCCAAATTCCTATTTGGCTTAGAATTCCGTTAATATCGGGAATAGTGTAAAATGTTTCAAACAAAAGTTGTTTGCCATTAAGAATGGAATAACTCTTGTTTGAAACATTCTTTTCTAACTCGCTTAACTTATGAGTTAGATGGAGCCAAATAGAAATACTCTATTTTGTGTTAATCCAGTGTGTGAGTTATAATTCCGTTAGTATCGGAAATAGGGAAAAATGTTTCAAATAAAAGTTGTTTGTCCTTAAGAATGGAATAACTCTTGTTTGAAACATTTTCTTCTAACTCGCTTAACTTTGGGGTTAGATGGAGCCAAATAGAAATACTCTATTTTGTGTTAATCCAGTTTGTGAGTTATAATTCCGTTAATATCGGAAATAGGGAAAAATGTTTCAAATAAAAGTTGTTTGTCATTAAGAATAGAATAACTCTGGTTTGAAACATTTCTTTCTAACTCGCTTAACTATGGAGTTAGATGGAGCCAATTTCATATTTGGCTTATAATTCCGTTTATATCGGGAATAGTGTAAAATCTTTCAAACAAAAGTTGTTTGTCATTAAGAATGGAATAACTCTTGTTTGAAACATTTTTTTCTAACTGGCTTAACTTTGGAGTTAGATGGAGCCAAATAGAAATTCTCTATTTTGGGTTGATCGAGTGTGTGAGTTATAATTCCGTTAATATCGGAAATAGGGAAAACTGGTTCAAATAAAAGCTGTACGCCATTAAGAATGGAATAACTCTTATTTGAAACATTTTTTTCTAATTCGCTTAACTTTGTAGTTAGATGGAGCCAAGTTACTATTTGGCTTACAACTCCGTTAATATCGAAAATAGGCTAAAATGTTTCAAACCAAAGTTGTTTGTCATTAAAAATGGAATAACTCTTGTTTGAAACAATTTTTTCTAACTCGCTTAACTTTGGAGTTAGATGGAGCCAAATTACTGTTTGGCTTAGAATTCCGTTAATATCGGGAATAGTGTAAAATGTTTCAAACAAAAGTTGTTTGTCATTAAGAATGGAATAACTCTTGTTTGAAACATTTTTTTCTAACTCTCTTAACTTTGGAGTTAGATGGAGCCAAACAGAAATACTCTATTTTGTGTTAATCCAGTTTGTGAGTTATAATTCCGTTAATATCGGAAATAGGGAAAAATGTTTCAAATAAAAGTTGTTTGTCATTAAGAATGGAATAACTCTTGTTTGAAACATTCTTTTCTAACTCGCTTAACTTTGGGGTTAGATGGAGCCAAATAGAAATACTCTATTTTGTCTTAATCCAGTTTGTGAGTTATAATTCCGTTAATATCGGAAATAGGGAAAAGTGTTTCAAATAGAGGTGGTACGCCATTAAGAATGGAATAACTCTTATTTGAAACATTTTTTTTCTAACTCGCTTAACTTTTGAGTTAGATGGAGCCAAATTGAAATACTCCGCTTTAGGTTGTTCAAGTTTTTGGCTTATAATTCCGTTAATATCGGAAATAGAGTAAAATGGTTCAAACCAAACTTGTTTGTCATTAAGAACGGAATAACTCTTCTTCGAAACATTTTTTTCTAACTCGCTTAACTTTGGAGTTAGATGGAGCCAAACAGAAATACTCTATTTTGTGTTAATCCAGTTTGTGAGTTATAATTCCGTTAATATCGGAAATAGGGAAAAATGTTTCAAATAAAAGTTGTACGCCATTAAGAATGGAATAACTCTTATTTGAAACATTTTTTTCTAACTCGCTTAACTTTGTAGTTAGATGGAGCCAAATTTCTATTTGGCTTATAATTCCGTTAATATCGGAAATAGGGTAAAATGTTTCAAACAAAAGTTGTTTGTCATTAGGAATGGAATATCTCTTATTTGAAACATTTTTTTTCTAACTCGCTTAACTTTTGAGTTAGATGGAGCCAAATAGAAATTCTCTATTTTGGGTTGATCGAGTGTGTGAGTTATAATTCCGTTAATATCGGAAATAGGGAAAACTGTTTCAAATAAAAGCTGTACGCCATTAAGAATGGAATAACTCTTATTTGAAACATTTTTTTCTAATTCGCTTAACTTTGTAGTTAGATGGAGCCAAGTTACTATTTGGCTTACAACTCCGTTAATATCGAAAATAGGCTAAAATGTTTCAAACCAAAGTTGTTTGTCATTAAAAATGGAATAACTCTTGTTTGAAACAATTTTTTCTAACTCGCTTAACTTATGAGTTAGATGGAGCCAAATAGAAATACTCTATTTTGTGTTAATCCAGTTTGTGAGTTATAATTCCGTTAATATCGGAAATAGGGAAAAATGTTTCAAATAGAAGTTATACGCCATTAAGAATGGAATAACTCTTATTTGAAACATTTTTTTCTAACTCGCTTAGTTTTGGAGTTAGATGGAGCCAAATTCCTATTTCGCTTATAATTCCGTTAATATCGGGAAAAGTGTAAAATCTTTCAAACAAAAGTTGTTTGTCATTAAGAATGGAATAACTCTGGTTTGAAACATTTCTTTCTAACTCGCTTAACTTTTGAGTTAGATGGAGCCAAATAGAAATACTCCGCTTTAGGTTGTTCAAGTTTTTGGCTTATAATTCCGTTAATATCGGAAATAGGGTAAAATGTTTCAAACCAAACTTGTTTGTCATTAAGAACCGAATAACTCTTCTTTGAAACATTTTTCTCTAACTCGCTTAACTTTTGAGTTAGATGGAGCCAAATAGAAATACTCCGCTTTAGGTTGTTCAAGTTTTTGGCTAATAATTCCGTTAATATCGGAAATAGGGTAAAGTGTTTCAAACCAAAGTTGTTTGCCATTAAGAATGGAATAACTCTTGTTTGAAACATTTTTTCTAACTGGCTTAACTTTGGAGTTAGATGGAGCCAAATAGAAATACTCTATTTTGGGTTGATCCAGTGTGTGAGTTATAATTCCGCTAATATCGGAAATAGGGAAAAATGTTTCAAATAAAAGTTGTACGCCATTAGGAATGGAATAACTCTTATTAGAAACATTTTTTTCTAACTCGCTTAACTTTGGAGTTAGATGGAGCCAAATTACTGTTTGGCTTAGAATTCCGTTAATATCGGGAATAGTGTAAAATGTTTCAAACAAAAATTGTTTGTCATTAAGAATGGAATAACTCTTGTTTGAAACATTTTCTTCTAACTCGCTTAACTTTGGGGTTAGATGGAGCCAAATAGAAATACTCTATTTTGGGTTGATCCTGTGTGTGAGTTATAATTCCGTTAATATCGGAAATAGGGTAAAGTGTTTCAAACCAAAGTTGTTTGTCATTAAGAATGGAATAACTCTTGTTTGAAACATTTTTTTCTAACTGGCTTAACTTTGGAGTTAGATGGAGCCAAATGGAAATACTCTATTTTGGGTTGATCCAGTGTGTGAGTTATAATTCCGCTAATATCGGAAATAGGGAAAAATGTTTCAAATAAAAGTTGTACGCCATTAGGAACGGAATAACTCTTATTTGAAACACTCTTTTCTAACTCGCTTAACTTTGGAGTTAGATGGAGCCAAATTACTGTTTGGCTTAGAATTCCGTTAATATCGGGAATAGTGTAAAATGTTTCAAACAAAAGTTGTTTGTCATTAAGAATGGAATAACTCTTGTTTGAAACATTTTTTTCTAACTCGCTTAACTTATGAGTTAGATGGAGCCAAATAGAAATACTCTATTTTGTGTTAATCCAGTGTGTGAGTTATAATTCCGTTAATATCGGAAATAGGGAAAAATGTTTCAAATAAAAGTTGTACGCCATTAAGAATGGAATAACTCTTAGTTGAAACATTTTTTCTAACTCGCTTAACTCTGTAGTTAGATGGAGCCAAATTACTGTTTGGCTTAGAATTCCGTTAATATCGGGAATAGTGTAAAATGTTTCAAACAAAAGCTGTTTGCCATTAAGAATGGAATAACTCTTGTTTGAAACATTCTTTTCTAACTCGCTTAACTTATGAGTTAGATGGAGCCAAATAGAAATACTCTATTTTGTGTTAATCCAGTGTGTGAGTTATAATTCCGTTAATATCGGAAATAGGGAAAGATGTTTCAAATAAAAGTTGTTTGTCATTAAGAATGGAATAACTCTTGTTTGAAACATTTTCTTCTAACTCGCTTAACTTTGGGGTTAGATGGAGCCAAATAGAAATACTCTATTTTGTCTTAATCCAGTTTGTGAGTTATAATTCCGTTAATATCGGAAATAGGGAAAAGTGTTTCAAATAAAAGTTGTGCGCCATTAGGAATGGAATAACTCTTATTTGAAACATTTTTTTCTAACTCGCTTAACTTTGGAGTTAGATGGAGCCAAATTACTGTTTGGCTTAGAACTCCGTTAATATCGGGAATAGTGTAAAATGTTTCAAACAAAAGTTGTTTGTCATTAAGAATGGAATAACTCTTGTTTGAAACATTTTTTTCTAACTCGCTTAACTTTGGAGTTAGATGGAGCCAAACAGAAATACTCTATTTTGTGTTAATCCAGTTTGTGAGTTATAATTCCGTTAATATCGGAAATAGGGAAAAATGTTTCAAATAAAAGTTGTTTGTCATTAAGAATGGAATAACTCTTGTTTGAAACATTCTTTTCTAACTCGCTTAACTTTGGGGTTAGATGGAGCCAAATAGAAATACTCTATTTTGTCTTAATCCAGTTTGTGAGTTATAATTCCGTTAATATCGGAAATAGGGAAAAGTGTTTCAAATAAAGGTGGTACGCCATTAAGAATGGAATAACTCTTATTTGAAACATTTTTTTTCTAACTCGCTTAACTTTTGAGTTAGATGGAGCCAAATTGAAATACTCCGCTTTAGGTTGTTCAAGTTTTTGGCTTATAATTCCGTTAATATCGGAAATAGAGTAAAATGGTTCAAACCAAACTTGTTTGTCATTAAGAACGGAATAACTCTTCTTCGAAACATTTTTTTCTAACTCGCTTAACTTTGGAGTTAGATGGAGCCAAACAGAAATACTCTATTTTGTGTTAATCCAGTTTGTGAGTTATAATTCCGTTAATATCGGAAATAGGGAAAAATGTTTCAAATAAAAGTTGTACGCCATTAAGAATGGAATAACTCTTATTTGAAACATTTTTTTCTAACTCGCTTAACTTTGTAGTTAGATGGAGCCAAATTTCTATTTGGCTTATAATTCCGTTAATATCGGAAATAGGGTAAAATGTTTCAAACAAAAGTTGTTTGTCATTAGGAATGGAATATCTCTTATTTGAAACATTTTTTTTCTAACTCGCTTAACTTTTGAGTTAGATGGAGCCAAATAGAAATTCTCTATTTTGGGTTGATCGAGTGTGTGAGTTATAATTCCGTTAATATCGGAAATAGGGAAAACTGTTTCAAATAAAAGCTGTACGCCATTAAGAATGGAATAACTCTTATTTGAAACATTTTTTTCTAATTCGCTTAACTTTGTAGTTAGATGGAGCCAAGTTACTATTTGGCTTACAACTCCGTTAATATCGAAAATAGGCTAAAATGTTTCAAACCAAAGTTGTTTGTCATTAAAAATGGAATAACTCTTGTTTGAAACAATTTTTTCTAACTCGCTTAACTTATGAGTTAGATGGAGCCAAATAGAAATACTCTATTTTGTGTTAATCCAGTTTGTGAGTTATAATTCCGTTAATATCGGAAATAGGGAAAAATGTTTCAAATAGAAGTTATACGCCATTAAGAATGGAATAACTCTTATTTGAAACATTTTTTTCTAACTCGCTTAGTTTTGGAGTTAGATGGAGCCAAATTCCTATTTCGCTTATAATTCCGTTAATATCGGGAAAAGTGTAAAATCTTTCAAACAAAAGTTGTTTGTCATTAAGAATGGAATAACTCTGGTTTGAAACATTTCTTTCTAACTCGCTTAACTTTTGAGTTAGATGGAGCCAAATAGAAATACTCCGCTTTAGGTTGTTCAAGTTTTTGGCTTATAATTCCGTTAATATCGGAAATAGGGTAAAATGTTTCAAACCAAACTTGTTTGTCATTAAGAACCGAATAACTCTTCTTTGAAACATTTTTCTCTAACTCGCTTAACTTTTGAGTTAGATGGAGCCAAATAGAAATACTCCGCTTTAGGTTGTTCAAGTTTTTGGCTAATAATTCCGTTAATATCGGAAATAGGGTAAAGTGTTTCAAACCAAAGTTGTTTGCCATTAAGAATGGAATAACTCTTGTTTGAAACATTTTTTCTAACTGGCTTAACTTTGGAGTTAGATGGAGCCAAATAGAAATACTCTATTTTGGGTTGATCCAGTGTGTGAGTTATAATTCCGCTAATATCGGAAATAGGGAAAAATGTTTCAAATAAAAGTTGTACGCCATTAGGAACGGAATAACTCTTATTTGAAACATTTTTTTCTAACTCGCTTAACTTTGGAGTTAGATGGAGCCAAATAACTCTTAGGCTTAGAATTCCGTTAATATCGGGAATAGTGTAAAATGTTTCAAACAAAAATTGTTTGTCATTAAGAATGGAATAACTCTTGTTTGAAACATTTTCTTCTAACTCGCTTAACTTTGGGGTTAGATGGAGCCAAATAGAAATACTCTATTTTGGGTTGATCCTGTGTGTGAGTTATAATTCCGTTAATATCGGAAATAGGGTAAAGTGTTTCAAACCAAAGTTGTTTGTCATTAAGAATGGAATAACTCTTGTTTGAAACATTTTTTTCTAACTGGCTTAACTTTGGAGTTAGATGGAGCCAAATGGAAATACTCTATTTTGGGTTGATCCAGTGTGTGAGTTATAATTCCGCTAATATCGGAAATAGGGAAAAATGTTTCAAATAAAAGTTGTACGCCATTAGGAACGGAATTACTCTTATTTGAAACACTCTTTTCTAACTCGCTTAACTTTGGAGTTAGATGGAGCCAAATTACTGTTTGGCTTAGAATTCCGTTAATATCGGGAATAGTGTAAAATGTTTCAAACAAAACTTGTTTGTCATTAAGAATGGAATAACTCTTGTTTGAAACATTTTTTTCTAACTCGCTTAACTTATGAGTTAGATGGAGCCAAATAGAAATACTCTATTTTGTGTTAATCCAGTGTGTGAGTTATAATTCCGTTAATATCGGAAATAGGGAAAAATGTTTCAAATAAAAGTTGTACGCCATTAAGAATGGAATAACTCTTATTTGAAACATTTTTTTCTAACTCGCTTAACTCTGAAGTTAGATGGAGCCAAATTACTGTTTGGCTTAGAATTCCGTTAATATCGGGAATAGTGTAAAATGTTTCAAACAAAAGTTGTTTGCCATTAAGAATGGAATAACTCTTGTTTGAAACATTCTTTTCTAACTCGCTTAACTTATGAGTTAGATGGAGCCAAATAGAAATACTCTATTTTGTGTTAATCCAGTGTGTGAGTTATAATTCCGTTAATATCGGAAATAGGGAAAGATGTTTCAAATAAAAGTTGTTTGTCATTAAGAATGGAATAACTCTTGTTTGAAACATTTTCTTCTAACTCGCTTAACTTTGGGGTTAGATGGAGCCAAATAGAAATACTCTATTTTGTCTTAATCCAGTTTGTGAGTTATAATTCCGTTAATATCGGAAATAGGGAAGAGTGTTTCAAATAAAAGTTGTGCGCCATTAGGAATGGAATAACTCTTATTTGAAACATTTTTTTCTAACTCGCTTAACTTTGGAGTTAGATGGAGCCAAATTACTGTTTGGCTTAGAACTCCGTTAATATCGGGAATAGTGTAAAATGTTTCAAACAAAAGTTGTTTGTCATTAAGAATGGAATAACTCTTGTTTGAAACATTTTTTTCTAACTCGCTTAACTTTGGAGTTAGATGGAGCCAAACAGAAATACTCTATTTTGTGTTAATCCAGTTTGTGAGTTATAATTCCGTTAATATCGGAAATAGGGAAAAATGTTTCAAATAAAAGTTGTGCGCCATTAAGAATGGAATAACTCTTGTTTGAAACATTCTTTTCTAACTGGCTTAACTTTGGAGTTAGATGGAACCAAATGGAAATACTCTATTTTGGGTTGATCCAGTGTGTGAGTTATAATTCCGCTAATATCGGAAATAGGGAAAAATGTTTCAAATAAAAGTTGTACGCCATTAGGAACGGAATTACTCTTATTTGAAACACTCTTTTCTAACTCGCTTAACTTTGGAGTTAGATGGAGCCAAATTACTGTTTGGCTTATAATTCCGTTAATATCGGGAATAGTGTAAAATTTTTCAAACAAAAATTGTTTGTCATTAAGAATGAAATAACTCTTGTTTGAAACATTTTTTTCTAACCCGCTTAACTTATGAGTTAGATGGAGCCAAATAGAAATACTCTATTTTGTGTTAATCCAGTTTGTGAGTTATAATTCCGTTAATATCGGAAATAGGGAAAAATGTTTCAAATAGAAGTTATACGCCATTAAGAATGGAATAACTCTTATTTGAAACATTTTTTTCTAACTCGCTTAGTTTTGGAGTTAGATGGAGCCAAATTCCTATTTCGCTTACAATTCCGTTAATATCGGGAAAAGCGTAAAATCTTTCAAACAAAAGTTGTTTGTCATTAAGAATGGAATAACTCTGGTTTGAAACATTTCTTTCTAACTCGCTTAACTTTGGAGTTAGATGGAGCCAAACAGAAATACTCTATTTTGTGTTAATCCAGTTTGTGAGTTATAATTCCGTTAATATCGGAAATAGGGAAAAATGTTTCAAATAAAAGTTGTGCGCCATTAAGAATGGAATAACTCTTGTTTGAAACATTCTTTTCTAACTCGCTTAACTTATGAGTTAGATGGAGCCAAATAGAAATACTCTATTTTGTGTTAATCCAGTGTGTGAGTTATAATTCCGTTAATATCGGAAATAGGGAAAAATGTTTCAAATAAAAGTTGTTTGTCATTAAGAATAGAATAACTCTTGTTTGAAACATTCTTTTCTAACTCGCTTAACTTTGGGGTTAGATGGAGCCAAATAGAAATACTCTATTTTGTCTTAATCCAGTTTGTGAGTTATAATTCCGTTAATATCGGAAATAGGGAAAAGTGTTTCAAATAAAGGTGGTACGCCATTAAGAATGGAATAACTCTTATTTGAAACATTTTTTTTCTAACTCGCTTAACTTTTGAGTTAGATGGAGCCAAATTGAAATACTCCGCTTTAGGTTGTTCAAGTTTTTGGCTTATAATTCCGTTAATATCGGAAATAGAGTAAAATGGTTCAAACCAAACTTGTTTGTCATTAAGAACGGAATAACTCTTCTTCGAAACATTTTTTTCTAACTCGCTTAACTTTGGAGTTAGATGGAGCCAAACAGAAATACTCTATTTTGTGTTAATCCAGTTTGTGAGTTATAATTCCGTTAATATCGGAAATAGGGAAAAATGTTTCAAATAAAAGTTGTGCGCCATTAAGAATGGAATAACTCTTGTTTGAAACATTCTTTTCTAACTCGCTTAACTTATGAGTTAGATGGAGCCAAATAGAAATACTCTATTTTGTGTTAATCCAGTGTGTGAGTTATAATTCCGTTAATATCGGAAATAGGGAAAGATGTTTCAAATAAAAGTTGTTTGTCATTAAGAATGGAATAACTCTTGTTTGAAACATTTTCTTCTAACTCGCTTAACTTTGGGGTTAGATGGAGCCAAATAGAAATACTCTATTTTGTCTTAATCCAGTTTGTGAGTTATAATTCCGTTAATATCGGAAATAGGGAAAAGTGTTTCAAATAAAAGTTGTGCGCCATTAGGAATGGAATAACTCTTATTTGAAACATTTTTTTCTAACTCGCTTAACTTTGGAGTTAGATGGAGCCAAATTACTGTTTGGCTTAGAACTCCGTTAATATCGGGAATAGTGTAAAATGTTTCAAACAAAAGTTGTTTGTCATTAAGAATGGAATAACTCTTGTTTGAAACATTTTTTTCTAACTCGCTTAACTTTGGAGTTAGATGGAGCCAAACAGAAATACTCTATTTTGTGTTAATCCAGTTTGTGAGTTATAATTCCGTTAATATCGGAAATAGGGAAAAATGTTTCAAATAAAAGTTGTGCGCCATTAAGAATGGAATAACTCTTGTTTGAAGCATTCTTTTCTAACTCGCTTAACTTATGAGTTAGATGGAGCCAAATAGAAATACTCTATTTTGTGTTAATCCAGTGTGAGTTATAATTCCGTTAATATCGGAAATAGGGAAAAATGTTTCAAATAAAAGTTGTTTGTCATTAAGAATGGAATAACTCTTGTTTGAAACATTCTTTTCTAACTCGCTTAACTTTGGGGTTAGATGGAGCCAAATAGAAATACTCTATTTTGTCTTAATCCAGTTTGTGAGTTATAATTCCGTTAATATCGGAAATAGGGAAAAGTGTTTCAAATAAAGGTGGTACGCCATTAAGAATGGAATAACTCTTATTTGAAACATTTTTTTTCTAACTCGCTTAACTTTTGAGTTAGATGGAGCCAAATTGAAATACTCCGCTTTAGGTTGTTCAAGTTTTTGGCTTATAATTCCGTTAATATCGGAAATAGAGTAAAATGGTTCAAACCAAACTTGTTTGTCATTAAGAACGGAATAACTCTTCTTTGAAACATTTTTTTCTAACTCGCTTAACTTTGGAGTTAGATGGAGCCAAACAGAAATACTCTATTTTGTGTTAATCCAGTTTGTGAGTTATAATTCCGTTAATATCGGAAATAGGGAAAAATGTTTCAAATAAAAGTTGTGCGCCATTAAGAATGGAATAACTCTTGTTTGAAACATTCTTTTCTAACTCGCTTAACTTATGAGTTAGATGGAGCCAAATAGAAATACTCTATTTTGTGTTAATCCAGTGTGTGAGTTATAATTCCGTTAATATCGGAAATAGGGAAAAATGTTTCAAATAAAAGTTGTTTGTCATTAAGAATGGAATAACTCTTGTTTGAAACATTCTTTTCTAACTCGCTTAACTTTGGGGTTAGATGGAGCCAAATAGAAATACTCTATTTTGTCTTAATCCAGTTTGTGAGTTATAATTCCGTTAATATCGGAAATAGGGAAAAGTGTTTCAAATAAAGGTGGTACGCCATTAAGAATGGAATAACTCTTATTTGAAACATTTTTTTTCTAACTCGCTTAACTTTTGAGTTAGATGGAGCCAAATTGAAATACTCCGCTTTAGGTTGTTCAAGTTTTTGGCTTATAATTCCGTTAATATCGGAAATAGAGTAAAATGGTTCAAACCAAACTTGTTTGTCATTAAGAACGGAATAACTCTTCTTCGAAACATTTTTTTCTAACTCGCTTAACTTTGGAGTTAGATGGAGCCAAACAGAAATACTCTATTTTGTGTTAATCCAGTTTGTGAGTTATAATTCCGTTAATATCGGAAATAGGGAAAAATGTTTCAAATAAAAGTTGTGCGCCATTAAGAATGGAATAACTCTTGTTTGAAACATTCTTTTCTAACTCGCTTAACTTATGAGTTAGATGGAGCCAAATAGAAATACTCTATTTTGTGTTAATCCAGTGTGTGAGTTATAATTCCGTTAATATCGGAAATAGGGAAAGATGTTTCAAATAAAAGTTGTTTGTCATTAAGAATGGAATAACTCTTGTTTGAAACATTTTCTTCTAACTCGCTTAACTTTGGGGTTAGATGGAGCCAAATAGAAATACTCTATTTTGTCTTAATCCAGTTTGTGAGTTATAATTCCGTTAATATCGGAAATAGGGAAAAGTGTTTCAAATAAAAGTTGTGCGCCATTAGGAATGGAATAACTCTTATTTGAAACATTTTTTTCTAACTCGCTTAACTTTGGAGTTAGATGGAGCCAAATTACTGTTTGGCTTAGAACTCCGTTAATATCGGGAATAGTGTAAAATGTTTCAAACAAAAGTTGTTTGTCATTAAGAATGGAATAACTCTTGTTTGAAACATTTTTTTCTAACTCGCTTAACTTTGGAGTTAGATGGAGCCAAACAGAAATACTCTATTTTGTGTTAATCCAGTTTGTGAGTTATAATTCCGTTAATATCGGAAATAGGGAAAAATGTTTCAAATAAAAGTTGTGCGCCATTAAGAATGGAATAACTCTTGTTTGAAACATTCTTTTCTAACTCGCTTAACTTATGAGTTAGATGGAGCCAAATAGAAATACTCTATTTTGTGTTAATCCAGTGTGTGAGTTATAATTCCGTTAATATCGGAAATAGGGAAAAATGTTTCAAATAAAAGTTGTTTGTCATTAAGAATGGAATAACTCTTGTTTGAAACATTCTTTTCTAACTCGCTTAACTTTGGGGTTAGATGGAGCCAAATAGAAATACTCTATTTTGTCTTAATCCAGTTTGTGAGTTATAATTCCGTTAATATCGGAAATAGGGAAAAGTGTTTCAAATAAAGGTGGTACGCCATTAAGAATGGAATAACTCTTATTTGAAACATTTTTTTTCTAACTCGCTTAACTTTTGAGTTAGATGGAGCCAAATTGAAATACTCCGCTTTAGGTTGTTCAAGTTTTTGGCTTATAATTCCGTTAATATCGGAAATAGAGTAAAATGGTTCAAACCAAACTTGTTTGTCATTAAGAACGGAATAACTCTTCTTCGAAACATTTTTTTCTAACTCGCTTAACTTTGGAGTTAGATGGAGCCAAACAGAAATACTCTATTTTGTGTTAATCCAGTTTGTGAGTTATAATTCCGTTAATATCGGAAATAGGGAAAAATGTTTCAAATAAAAGTTGTGCGCCATTAAGAATGGAATAACTCTTGTTTGAAACATTCTTTTCTAACTCGCTTAACTTATGAGTTAGATGGAGCCAAATAGAAATACTCTATTTTGTGTTAATCCAGTGTGTGAGTTATAATTCCGTTAATATCGGAAATAGGGAAAAATGTTTCAAATAAAAGTTGTTTGTCATTAAGAATGGAATAACTCTTGTTTGAAACATTCTTTTCTAACTCGCTTAACTTTGGGGTTAGATGGAGCCAAATAGAAATACTCTATTTTGTCTTAATCCAGTTTGTGAGTTATAATTCCGTTAATATCGGAAATAGGGAAAAGTGTTTCAAATAAAGGTGGTACGCCATTAAGAATGGAATAACTCTTATTTGAAACATTTTTTTTCTAACTCGCTTAACTTTTGAGTTAGATGGAGCCAAATTGAAATACTCCGCTTTAGGTTGTTCAAGTTTTTGGCTTATAATTCCGTTAATATCGGAAATAGAGTAAAATGGTTCAAACCAAACTTGTTTGTCATTAAGAACGGAATAACTCTTCTTCGAAACATTTTTTTCTAACTCGCTTAACTTTGGAGTTAGATGGAGCCAAACAGAAATACTCTATTTTGTGTTAATCCAGTTTGTGAGTTATAATTCCGTTAATATCGGAAATAGGGAAAAATGTTTCAAATAAAAGTTGTACGCCATTAAGAATGGAATAAGTCTTATTTGAAACATTTTTTTCTAACTCGCTTAACTTTGTAGTTAGATGGAGCCAAATTTCTATTTGGCTTATAATACCGTTAATACCGGAAATAGGGTAAAATGTTTCAAACAAAAGTTGTTTGTCATTAGGAATGGAATATCTCTTATTTGAAACATTTTTTTTCTAACTCGCTTAACTTTTGAGTTAGATGGAGCCAAATAGAAATACTCCGCGTTAGGTTGTTCAAGTTTTTGGCTTATAATTCCGTTAATATCGGAAATAGGGAAAAATGTTTCAAATAAAAGTTGTTTGTCATTAAGAATAGAATAACTCTGGTTTGAAACATTTCTTTCTAACTCGCTTAACTATGGAGTTAGATTTAGCCAAATTCCTATTTGGCTTATAATTCCGTTAATATCGCAAATAGGGTAAAATATTTCAAACCAAAGTTGTTTGCCATTAAGAATGGAATAAGACTTGTTTGAAACATATTTTTCTAACTGGCTTAACTTTGGAGTTAGATGGAGGCAAATAGAAATACTCTATTTTGGGTTGATCCAGTGTGTGAGTTATAACTCCGTTAGTATCGGAAATAGGGAAAAATGTTTCAAATAAAAGCTGTACGCCATTAAGAATGGAATAACACTTATTTGAAACATTCTTTTCTAACTCGCTTAACTTTGGAGTTAGATGGAGCCAAATAGAAATACTATATTTTGTGTTAATAAAGTGTGTGAGTTATAATTCCGTTAATATCGGAAATAGATAAAAATGTTTCAAATAAAAGTTGTACGCCATTAGGAACGGAATAACTCTTATTTGAAACATTTTTTTCTAACTCGATTAACTTTGGAGTTAGATGGAACCAAATTACTGTTTGGCTTATAATTCCGTTAATATCGGGAATAGTGTAAAATTTTTCAAACAAAAATTGTTTGTCATTAAGAATGAAATAACTCTTGTTTGAAACATTTTTTTCTAACCCGCTTAACTTATGAGTTAGATGGAGCCAAATAGAAATACTCTATTTTGTGTTAATCCAGTTTGTGAGTTATAATTCCGTTAATATCGGGAAAAGCGTAAAATCTTTCAAACAAAAGTTGTTTGTCATTAAGAATGGAATAACTCTGGTTTGAAACATTTCTTTCTAACTCGCTTAACTTTTGAGTTAGATGGAGCCAAATAGAAATACTCCGCTTTAGGTTGTTCAAGTTTTTGGCTTATAATTCCGTTAATATCGGAAATAGGGTAGAATGTTTCAAACCAAACTTGTTTGTCATTAAGAACGGAATAACTCTTCTTTGAAACATTTTTCTCTAACTCGCTTAACTTTTGAGTTAGATGGAGCCAAATAGAAATACTCCGCTTTAGGTTGTTCAAGTTTTTGGCTAATAATTCCGTTAATATCGGAAATAGGGTAAAGTGTTTCAAACCAAAGTTGTTTGTCATTAAGAATGGAATAACTCTTGTTTGAAACATTTCTTTCTAACTGGCTTAACTTTGGAGTTAGATGGAGCCAAATAGAAATACTCTATTTTGGGTTGATCCAGTGTGTGAGTTATAATTCCGCTAATATCGGAAATAGGGAAAAATGTTTCAAATAAAAGTTGTACGCCATTAGGAACGGAATAACTCTTATTTGAAACATTTTTTTCTAACTCGCTTAACTTTGGAGTTAGATGGAGCCAAATAACTCTTAGGCTTAGAATTCCGTTAATATCGGGAATAGTGTAAAATGTTTCAAACAAAAATTGTTTGTCATTAAGAATGGAATAACTCTTGTTTGAAACATTTTCTTCTAACTCGCTTAACTTTGGGGTTAGATGGAGCCAAATAGAAATACTCTATTTTGGGTTGATCCTGTGTGTGAGTTATAATTCCGTTAATATCGGAAATAGGGTAAAGTGTTTCAAACCAAAGTTGTTTGTCATTAAGAATGGAATAACTCTTGTTTGAAACATTTTTTTCTAACTGGCTTAACTTTGGAGTTAGATGGAGCCAAATGGAAATACTCTATTTTGGGTTGATCCAGTGTGTGAGTTATAATTCCGCTAATATCGGAAATAGGGAAAAATGTTTCAAATAAAAGTTGTACGCCATTAGGAACGGAATTACTCTTATTTGAAACACTCTTTTCTAACTCGCTTAACTTTGGAGTTAGATGGAGCCAAATTACTGTTTGGCTTAGAATTCCGTTAATATCGGGAATAGTGTAAAATGTTTCAAACAAAACTTGTTTGTCATTAAGAATGGAATAACTCTTGTTTGAAACATTTTTTTCTAACTCGCTTAACTTATGAGTTAGATGGAGCCAAATAGAAATACTCTATTTTGTGTTAATCCAGTGTGTGAGTTATAATTCCGTTAATATCGGAAATAGGGAAAAATGTTTCAAATAAAAGTTGTACGCCATTAAGAATGGAATAACTCTTATTTGAAACATTTTTTTCTAACTCGCTTAACTCTGAAGTTAGATGGAGCCAAATTACTGTTTGGCTTAGAATTCCGTTAATATCGGGAATAGTGTAAAATGTTTCAAACAAAAGTTGTTTGCCATTAAGAATGGAATAACTCTTGTTTGAAACATTCTTTTCTAACTCGCTTAACTTATGAGTTAGATGGAGCCAAATAGAAATACTCTATTTTGTGTTAATCCAGTGTGTGAGTTATAATTCCGTTAATATCGGAAATAGGGAAAGATGTTTCAAATAAAAGTTGTTTGTCATTAAGAATGGAATAACTCTTGTTTGAAACATTTTCTTCTAACTCGCTTAACTTTGGGGTTAGATGGAGCCAAATAGAAATACTCTATTTTGTCTTAATCCAGTTTGTGAGTTATAATTCCGTTAATATCGGAAATAGGGAAGAGTGTTTCAAATAAAAGTTGTGCGCCATTAGGAATGGAATAACTCTTATTTGAAACATTTTTTTCTAACTCGCTTAACTTTGGAGTTAGATGGAGCCAAATTACTGTTTGGCTTAGAACTCCGTTAATATCGGGAATAGTGTAAAATGTTTCAAACAAAAGTTGTTTGTCATTAAGAATGGAATAACTCTTGTTTGAAACATTTTTTTCTAACTCGCTTAACTTTGGAGTTAGATGGAGCCAAACAGAAATACTCTATTTTGTGTTAATCCAGTTTGTGAGTTATAATTCCGTTAATATCGGAAATAGGGAAAAATGTTTCAAATAAAAGTTGTGCGCCATTAAGAATGGAATAACTCTTGTTTGAAACATTCTTTTCTAACTGGCTTAACTTTGGAGTTAGATGGAACCAAATGGAAATACTCTATTTTGGGTTGATCCAGTGTGTGAGTTATAATTCCGCTAATATCGGAAATAGGGAAAAATGTTTCAAATAAAAGTTGTACGCCATTAGGAACGGAATTACTCTTATTTGAAACACTCTTTTCTAACTCGCTTAACTTTGGAGTTAGATGGAGCCAAATTACTGTTTGGCTTATAATTCCGTTAATATCGGGAATAGTGTAAAATTTTTCAAACAAAAATTGTTTGTCATTAAGAATGAAATAACTCTTGTTTGAAACATTTTTTTCTAACCCGCTTAACTTATGAGTTAGATGGAGCCAAATAGAAATACTCTATTTTGTGTTAATCCAGTTTGTGAGTTATAATTCCGTTAATATCGGAAATAGGGAAAAATGTTTCAAATAGAAGTTATACGCCATTAAGAATGGAATAACTCTTATTTGAAACATTTTTTTCTAACTCGCTTAGTTTTGGAGTTAGATGGAGCCAAATTCCTATTTCGCTTATAATTCCGTTAATATCGGGAAAAGCGTAAAATCTTTCAAACAAAAGTTGTTTGTCATTAAGAATAGAATAACTCTGGTTTGAAACATTTCTTTCTAACTCGCTTAACTTTGGAGTTAGATGGAGCCAAACAGAAATACTCTATTTTGTGTTAATCCAGTTTGTGAGTTATAATTCCGTTAATATCGGAAATAGGGAAAAATGTTTCAAATAAAAGTTGTGCGCCATTAAGAATGGAATAACTCTTGTTTGAAACATTCTTTTCTAACTCGCTTAACTTATGAGTTAGATGGAGCCAAATAGAAATACTCTATTTTGTGTTAATCCAGTGTGTGAGTTATAATTCCGTTAATATCGGAAATAGGGAAAAATGTTTCAAATAAAAGTTGTTTGTCATTAAGAATAGAATAACTCTTGTTTGAAACATTCTTTTCTAACTCGCTTAACTTTGGGGTTAGATGGAGCCAAATAGAAATACTCTATTTTGTCTTAATCCAGTTTGTGAGTTATAATTCCGTTAATATCGGAAATAGGGAAAAGTGTTTCAAATAAAGGTGGTACGCCATTAAGAATGGAATAACTCTTATTTGAAACATTTTTTTTCTAACTCGCTTAACTTTTGAGTTAGATGGAGCCAAATTGAAATACTCCGCTTTAGGTTGTTCAAGTTTTTGGCTTATAATTCCGTTAATATCGGAAATAGAGTAAAATGGTTCAAACCAAACTTGTTTGTCATTAAGAACGGAATAACTCTTCTTCGAAACATTTTTTTCTAACTCGCTTAACTTTGGAGTTAGATGGAGCCAAACAGAAATACTCTATTTTGTGTTAATCCAGTTTGTGAGTTATAATTCCGTTAATATCGGAAATAGGGAAAAATGTTTCAAATAAAAGTTGTGCGCCATTAAGAATGGAATAACTCTTGTTTGAAACATTCTTTTCTAACTCGCTTAACTTATGAGTTAGATGGAGCCAAATAGAAATACTCTATTTTGTGTTAATCCAGTGTGTGAGTTATAATTCCGTTAATATCGGAAATAGGGAAAGATGTTTCAAATAAAAGTTGTTTGTCATTAAGAATGGAATAACTCTTGTTTGAAACATTTTCTTCTAACTCGCTTAACTTTGGGGTTAGATGGAGCCAAATAGAAATACTCTATTTTGTCTTAATCCAGTTTGTGAGTTATAATTCCGTTAATATCGGAAATAGGGAAAAGTGTTTCAAATAAAAGTTGTGCGCCATTAGGAATGGAATAACTCTTATTTGAAACATTTTTTTCTAACTCGCTTAACTTTGGAGTTAGATGGAGCCAAACAGAAATACTCTATTTTGTGTTAATCCAGTTTGTGAGTTATAATTCCGTTAATATCGGAAATAGGGAAAAATGTTTCAAATAAAAGTTGTGCGCCATTAAGAATGGAATAACTCTTGTTTGAAACATTCTTTTCTAACTCGCTTAACTTATGAGTTAGATGGAGCCAAATTACTGTTTGGCTTAGAACTCCGTTAATATCGGGAATAGTGTAAAATGTTTCAAACAAAAGTTGTTTGTCATTAAGAATGGAATAACTCTTGTTTGAAACATTTTTTTCTAACTCGCTTAACTTTGGAGTTAGATGGAGCCAAACAGAAATACTCTATTTTGTGTTAATCCAGTTTGTGAGTTATAATTCCGTTAATATCGGAAATAGGGAAAAATGTTTCAAATAAAAGTTGTGCGCCATTAAGAATGGAATAACTCTTGTTTGAAACATTCTTTTCTAACTCGCTTAACTTATGAGTTAGATGGAGCCAAATAGAAATACTCTATTTTGTGTTAATCCAGTGTGTGAGTTATAATTCCGTTAATATCGGAAATAGGGAAAAATGTTTCAAATAAAAGTTGTTTGTCATTAAGAATGGAATAACTCTTGTTTGAAACATTCTTTTCTAACTCGCTTAACTTTGGGGTTAGATGGAGCCAAATAGAAATACTCTATTTTGTCTTAATCCAGTTTGTGAGTTATAATTCCGTTAATATCGGAAATAGGGAAAAGTGTTTCAAATAAAGGTGGTACGCCATTAAGAATGGAATAACTCTTATTTGAAACATTTTTTTTCTAACTCGCTTAACTTTTGAGTTAGATGGAGCCAAATTGAAATACTCCGCTTTAGGTTGTTCAAGTTTTTGGCTTATAATTCCGTTAATATCGGAAATAGAGTAAAATGGTTCAAACCAAACTTGTTTGTCATTAAGAACGGAATAACTCTTCTTCGAAACATTTTTTTCTAACTCGCTTAACTTTGGAGTTAGATGGAGCCAAACAGAAATACTCTATTTTGTGTTAATCCAGTTTGTGAGTTATAATTCCGTTAATATCGGAAATAGGGAAAAATGTTTCAAATAAAAGTTGTGCGCCATTAAGAATGGAATAACTCTTGTTTGAAACATTCTTTTCTAACTCGCTTAACTTATGAGTTAGATGGAGCCAAATAGAAATACTCTATTTTGTGTTAATCCAGTGTGTGAGTTATAATTCCGTTAATATCGGAAACAGGGAAAAATGTTTCAAATAAAAGTTGTTTGTCATTAAGAATGGAATAACTCTTGTTTGAAACATTCTTTTCTAACTCGCTTAACTTTGGGGTTAGATGGAGCCAAATAGAAATACTCTATTTTGTCTTAATCCAGTTTGTGAGTTATAATTCCGTTAATATCGGAAATAGGGAAAAGTGTTTCAAATAAAGGTGGTACGCCATTAAGAATGGAATAACTCTTATTTGAAACATTTTTTTTCTAACTCGCTTAACTTTTGAGTTAGATGGAGCCAAATTGAAATACTCCGCTTTAGGTTGTTCAAGTTTTTGGCTTATAATTCCGTTAATATCGGAAATAGAGTAAAATGGTTCAAACCAAACTTGTTTGTCATTAAGAACGGAATAACTCTTCTTCGAAACATTTTTTTCTAACTCGCTTAACTTTGGAGTTAGATGGAGCCAAACAGAAATACTCTATTTTGTGTTAATCCAGTTTGTGAGTTATAATTCCGTTAATATCGGAAATAGGGAAAAATGTTTCAAATAAAAGTTGTACACCATTAAGAATGGAATAAGTCTTATTTGAAACATTTTTTTCTAACTCGCTTAACTTTGTAGTTAGATGGAGCCAAATTTCTATTTGGCTTATAATACCGTTAATACCGGAAATAGGGTAAAATGTTTCAAACAAAAGTTGTTTGTCATTAGGAATGGAATATCTCTTATTTGAAACATTTTTTTTCTAACTCGCTTAACTTTTGAGTTAGATGGAGCCAAATAGAAATACTCCGCGTTAGGTTGTTCACGTTTTTGGCTTATAATTCCGTTAATATCGGAAATAGGGTAAAATGTTTCAAACCAAACTTGTTTGTCATTAAGAACGGAATAACTCTTCTTTGAAACATTTTTTTCTAACTCGCTTAATTTTGGAGTTAGATGGAGCCAAATAGAAATACTCTATTTTGTGTTAATCCAGTTTGTGAGTTATAATTCCGTTAATATCGGAAATAGGGAAAAATGTTTCAAATAGAAGTTATACGCCATTAAGAATTGAATAACTCTTATTTGAAACATTTTTTTCTAACTCGCTTAGTTTTGGAGTTAGATGGAACCAAATTCCTATTTGGCTTATAATTCCGTTAATATCGGGAAAAGTGTAAAATCTTTCAAACAAAAGTTGTTTGTCATTAAGAATGGAATAACTCTTGTTTGAAATATTTCTTTCTAACTCGCTTAACTTTTGAGTTAGATGGAGCCAAATTCCTATCTGGCTTATAATTCCGTTAATATCGGAAATAGTGTAAAATGTTTCAAACCAAACTTGTTTGTCATTAAGAACGGAATAACTCTTCTTTGAAACATTTTTTTCTAACTTGCTTAACTTTGAAGTTAGATGGAGCCAAATAGAAATACTCTATTTTGTGTTAATCCAGTTTGTGAGTTATAATTCCGTTAATATCGGAAATAGGGAAAAATGTTTCAAATAAAAGTTGTTTGTCATTAAGAATAGAATAACTCTGGTTTGAAACATTTCTTTCTAACTCGCTTAACTATGGAGTTAGATGGAGCCAATTTCATATTTGGCTTATAATTCCGTTTATATCGGGAATAGTGTAAAATCTTTCAAACAAAAGTTGTTTGTCATTAAGAATGGAATAACTCTTGTTTGAAACATTTTTTTCTAACTGGCTTAACTTTGGAGTTAGATGGAGCCAAATAGAAGTTCTCTATTTTGGGTTGATCGAGTGTGTGAGTTATAATTCCGTTAATATCGGAAATAGGGAAAACTGTTTCAAATAAAAGCTGTACGCCATTAAGAATGGAATAACTCTTATTTGAAACATTTTTTTCTAATTCGCTTAACTTTGTAGTTAGATGGAGCCAAGTTACTATTTGGCTTACAACTCCGTTAATATCGAAAATAGGATAAAATGTTTCAAACCAAAGTTGTTTGTCATTAAAAATGGAATAACTCTTGTTTGAAACAATTTTTTCTAACTCGCTTAACTTATGAGTTAGATGGAGCCAAATAGAAATACTCTATTTTAGGTTGATCCAGTTTGTGAGTTATAATTCCGTTAATATCGGAAATAGGGAAAAGTGTTTCAAATAAAGGTGGTACGCCATTAAGAATGGAATAACTCTTATTTGAAACATTTTTTTTCTAACTCGCTTAACTTTTGAGTTAGATGGAGCCAAATTGAAATACTCCGCTTTAGGTTGTTCAAGTTTTTGGCTTATAATTCCGTTAATATCGGAAATAGAGTAAAATGGTTCAAACCAAACTTGTTTGTCATTAAGAACGGAATAACTCTTCTTCGAAACATTTTTTTCTAACTCGCTTAACTTTGGAGTTAGATGGAGCCAAACAGAAATACTCTATTTTGTGTTAATCCAGTTTGTGAGTTATAATTCCGTTAATATCGGAAATAGGGAAAAATGTTTCAAATAAAAGTTGTACGCCATTAAGAATGGAATAAGTCTTATTTGAAACATTTTTTTCTAACTCGCTTAACTTTGTAGTTAGATGGAGCCAAATTTCTATTTGGCTTATAATACCGTTAATACCGGAAATAGGGTAAAATGTTTCAAACAAAAGTTGTTTGTCATTAGGAATGGAATATCTCTTATTTGAAACATTTTTTTTCTAACTCGCTTAACTTTTGAGTTAGATGGAGCCAAATAGAAATACTCCGCGTTAGGTTGTTCAAGTTTTTGGCTTATAATTCCGTTAATATCGGAAATAGGGAAAAATGTTTCAAATAAAAGTTGTTTGTCATTAAGAATAGAATAACTCTGGTTTGAAACATTTCTTTCTAACTCGCTTAACTATGGAGTTAGATTTAGCCAAATTCCTATTTGGCCTATAATTCCGTTAATATCGCAAATAGGGTAAAATATTTCAAACCAAAGTTGTTTGCCATTAAGAATGGAATAAGACTTGTTTGAAACATATTTTTCTAACTGGCTTAACTTTGGAGTTAGATGGAGGCAAATAGAAATACTCTATTTTGGGTTGATCCAGTGTGTGAGTTATAACTCCGTTAGTATCGGAAATAGGGAAAAATGTTTCAAATAAAAGCTGTACGCCATTAAGAATGGAATAACACTTATTTGAAACATTCTTTTCTAACTCGCTTAACTTTGGAGTTAGATGGAGCCAAATAGAAATACTATATTTTGTGTTAATAAAGTGTGTGAGTTATAATTCCGTTAATATCGGAAATAGGTAAAAATGTTTCAAATAAAAGTTGTACGCCATTAGGAACGGAATAACTCTTATTTGAAACATTTTTTTCTAACTCGATTAACTTTGGAGTTAGATGGAACCAAATTACTGTTTGGCTTATAATTCCGTTAATATCGGGAATAGTGTAAAATTTTTCAAACAAAAATTGTTTGTCATTAAGAATGAAATAACTCTTGTTCGAAACATTTTTTTCTAACCCGCTTAACTTATGAGTTAGATGGAGCCAAATAGAAATACTCTATTTTGTGTTAATCCAGTTTGTGAGTTATAATTCCGTTAATATCGGAAATAGGGAAAAATGTTTCAAATAGAAGTTATACGCCATTAAGAATGGAATAACTCTTATTTGAAACATTTTTTTCTAACTCGCTTAGTTTTGGAGTTAGATGGAGCCAAATTCCTATTTCGCTTATAATTCCGTTAATATCGGGAAAAGCGTAAAATCTTTCAAACAAAAGTTGTTTGTCATTAAGAATGGAATAACTCTGGTTTGAAACATTTCTTTCTAACTCGCTTAACTTTTGAGTTAGATGGAGCCAAATAGAAATACTCCGCTTTAGGTTGTTCAAGTTTTTGGCTTATAATTCCGTTAATATCGGAAATAGGGTAGAATGTTTCAAACCAAACTTGTTTGTCATTAAGAACGGAATAACTCTTCTTTGAAACATTTTTCTCTAACTCGCTTAACTTTTGAGTTAGATGGAGCCAAATAGAAATACTCCGCTTTAGGTTGTTCAAGTTTTTGGCTAATAATTCCGTTAATATCGGAAATAGGGTAAAGTGTTTCAAACCAAAGTTGTTTGTCATTAAGAATGGAATAACTCTTGTTTGAAACATTTCTTTCTAACTGGCTTAACTTTGGAGTTAGATGGAGCCAAATAGAAATACTCTATTTTAGGTTGATCCAGTGTGTGAGTTATAATTCCGTTAATATCGGAAATAGGTAAAAATGTTTCAAATAAAAGTTGTACGCCATTAAGAATGGAATAACTCTTATTTGAAACATTCTTTTCTAACTCGCTTAACTTTGTAGTTAGATGGATCCAAATTACTGTTTGGCTTATAATTCCGTTAATATTGGAAATAGTGTAAAATGTTTCAAACAAAAGTTGTTTGTCATTAAGAATGGAATAACACTTATTTGAAACATTTTTTTCCAACTCGCTTAACTTTTGAGTTAGATGGATCCAAATTGAAATGCTCCATTTTGGGTTGTTCCATTGTTTGGGTTATAACTCCGTTAATATCGGAAATAGGGCAAGATGTTTCAAATAAAAGTTGTTCGCCATTAAGAATGGAATAACACTTATTTGAAACATTTTTTTCTAACTCGCTTAACTTTGTAGTTAGATTTAGCCAAATTCCTATTTGGCTTATAATTCCGTTAATATCGCAAATAGGGTAAAATATTTCAAACCAAAGTTGTTTGCCATTAAGAATGGAATAAGACTTGTTTGAAACAAATTTTTCTAACTGGCTTAACTTTGGAGTTAGATGGAGGCAAATAGAAATACTCTATTTTGGGTTGATCCAGTGTGTGAGTTATAACTCCGTTAGTATCGGAAATAGGGAAAAATGTTTCAAATAAAAGCTGTACGCCATTAAGAATGGAATAACACTTATTTGAAACATTCTTTTCTAACTCGCTTAACTTTGGAGTTAGATGGAACCAAATTACTATTTGGCTTATAATTCCGTTAATATCGGGAATAGTGTAAAAATGTTTCAAATAAAAGCTGTACGCCATTAGGAACGGAATAACTCTTATTTGAAACATTTTTTTCTAACTCGATTAACTTTGGAGTTAGATGGAACCAAATTACTATTTGGCTTATAATTCCGTTAATATCGGGAATAGTGTAAAATTTTTCAAACAAAAATTGTTTGTCATTAAGAATGGAATAACTCTTGTTTGAAACAATTTTTTCTAACTCGCTTACCTTATGAGTTAGTTGGAGCCAAAGAGAAATACTCTATTTTGTGTTAATCCAGTGTGTGAGTTATAATTCCGTTAATATCGGGAATAGTGTAAAATCTTTCAAACAAAAGTTGTTTGTCATTAAGAACGAAATAACTCTTGTTTGAAACATTTTTTTCTAACCCGCTTAACTTATGAGTTAGATGGAGCCAAATAGAAATACTCTATTTTGTGTTAATCCAGTTTGTGAGTTATAATTCCGTTAATATCGGAAATAGGGAAAAATGTTTCAAATAGAAGTTATACGCCATTAAGAATGGAATAACTCTTATTTGAAACATTTTTTTCTAACTCGCTTAGTTTTGGAGTTAGATGGAGCCAAATTCCTATTTCGCTTATAATTCCGTTAATATCGGGAAAAGCGTAAAATCTTTCAAACAAAAGTTGTTTGTCATTAAGAATGGAATAACTCTGGTTTGAAACATTTCTTTCTAACTCGCTTAACTTTTGAGTTAGATGGAGCCAAATAGAAATACTCCGCTTTAGGTTGTTCAAGTTTTTGGCTTATAATTCCGTTAATATCGGAAATAGGGTAGAATGTTTCAAACCAAACTTGTTTGTCATTAAGAACGGAATAACTCTTCTTTGAAACATTTTTCTCTAACTCGCTTAACTTTTGAGTTAGATGGAGCCAAATAGAAATACTCCGCTTTAGGTTGTTCAAGTTTTTGGCTAATAATTCCGTTAATATCGGAAATAGGGTAAAGTGTTTCAAACCAAAGTTGTTTGTCATTAAGAATGGAATAACTCTTGTTTGAAACATTTCTTTCTAACTGGCTTAACTTTGGAGTTAGATGGAGCCAAATAGAAATACTCTATTTTGGGTTGATCCAGTGTGTGAGTTATAATTCCGCTAATATCGGAAATAGGGAAAAATGTTTCAAATAAAAGTTGTACGCCATTAGGAACGGAATAACTCTTATTTGAAACATTTTTTTCTAACTCGCTTAACTTTGGAGTTAGATGGAGCCAAATAACTCTTAGGCTTAGAATTCCGTTAATATCGGGAATAGTGTAAAATGTTTCAAACAAAAGTTGTTTGTCATTAAGAATGGAATAACTCTTGTTTGAAACATTTTTTTCTAACTCGCTTAACTTATGAGTTAGATGGAGCCAAATAGAAATACTCTATTTTGTGTTAATCCAGTGTGTGAGTTATAATTCCGTTAATATCGGAAATAGGGAAAAATGTTTCAAATAAAAGTTGTTTGTCATTAAGAATGGAATAACTCTTGTTTGAAACATTTTCTTCTAACTCGCTTATCTTTGGGGTTAGATGGAGCCAAATAGAAATACTCCGCTTTAGGTTGTTCAAGTTTTTGGCTTATAATTCCGTTAATATCGGAAATAGGGTAGAATGTTTCAAACCAAACTTGTTTGTCATTAAGAACGGAATAACTCTTCTTTGAAACATTTTTCTCTAACTCGCTTAACTTTTGAGTTAGATGGAGCCAAATAGAAATACTCCGCTTTAGGTTGTTCAAGTTTCTGGCTAATAATTCCGTTAATATCGGAAATAGGGTAAAGTGTTTCAAACCAAAGTTGTTTGTCATTAAGAATGGAATAACTCTTGTTTGAAACATTTCTTTCTAACTGGCTTAACTTTGGAGTTAGATGGAGCCAAATAGAAATACTCTATTTTGGGTTGATCCAGTGTGTGAGTTATAATTCCGCTAATATCGGAAATAGGGAAAAATGTTTCAAATAAAAGTTGTACGCCATTAGGAACGAAATAACTCTTATTTGAAACATTTTTTTCTAACTCGCTTAACTTTGTAGTTAGATGGAGCCAAATTACTCTTAGGCTTAGAATTCCGTTAATATCGGGAATAGTGTAAAATGTTTCAAACAAAAGTTGTTTGTCATTAAGAATGGAATAACTCTTGTTTGAAAGATTTTCTTCTAACTCGCTTATCTTTGGGGTTAGATGGAGCCAAATAGAAGTACTCGATTTTGGGTTGATCCTGTGTGTGAGTTATAATTCCGCTAATATCGGAAATAGGGAAAAATGTTTCAAATAAAAGTTGTACGCCATTAGGAACGGAATAACTCTTATTTGAAACATTTTTTTCTAACTCGCTTAACTTTGGAGTTAGATGGAGCCAAATTACTCTTAGGCTTAGAATTCCGTTAATATCGGGAATAGTGTAAAATGTTTCAAACAAAAGTTGTTTGTCATTAAGAATGGAATAACTCTTGTTTGAAACATTTTTTTCTAACTCGCTTAACTTATGAGTTAGATGGAGCCAAATAGAAATACTCTATTTTGTGTTAATCCAGTGTGTGAGTTATAATTCCGTTAATATCGGAAATAGGGAAAAATGTTTCAAATAAAAGTTGTTTGCCATTAAGAATGGAATAACTCTTGTTTGAAACATTTTTTTCTAACTGGCTTAACTTTGGAGTTAGATGGAGCCAAATAGAAATACTCTATTTTGGGTTGATCCAGTGTGTGAGTTATAATTCCGTTAATATCGGAAATAGGGTAAAATGTTTCAAACCAAACTTGTTTGTCATTAAGAACGGAATAACTCTTCTTTGAAACATTTTTCTCTAACTCGCTTAACTTTTGAGTTAGATGGAACCAAATAGAAATACTCCGCTTTAGGTTGTTCAAGTTTTTGGCTAATAATTCCGTTAATATCGGAAATAGGGTAAAGTGTTTCAAACCAAAGTTGTTTGCCATTAAGAATGGAATAACTCTTGTTTGAAACATTTTTTTCTAACTGGCTTAACTTTGGAGTTAGATGGAGCCAAATAGAAATACTCTATTTTGGGTTGATCCAGTGTGTGAGTTATAATTCCGCTAATATCGGAAATAGGGAAAAATGTTTCAAATAAAAGTTGTACGCCATTAGGAATGGAATAACTCTTATTTGAAACATTTTTTTCTAACTCGCTTAACTTTGGAGTTAGATGGAGCCAAACAGAAATACTCTATTTTGTGTTAATCCAGTTTGTGAGTTATAATTCCGTTAATATCGGAAATAGGGAAAAGTGTTTCAAATAAAAGTTGTACGCCATTAAGAATGGAATAACTCTTATTTGAAACATTTTTTTCTAACTCGCTTAACTTTGTAGTTAGATGGAGCCAAATTCCTATTTGGCTTATAATTCCGTTAATATCGGGAATAGGGTAAAATGCTTCAAACCAAACTTGTTTGTCATTAAGAACGGAATAACTCTTCTTTGAAACATTTTTTTCTAACTCGCTTAACTTTGGAGTTAGATGGAGCCAAATAGAAATACTCTATTTTGTGTTAATCCAGTTTGTGAGTTATAATTCCGTTAATATCGGAAATAGGGAAAAATGTTTCAAATAGAAGTTATACGCCATTAAGAATGGAATAACTCTTATTTGAAACAATTTTTTCTAACTCGCTTAGTTTTGGAGTTAGATGGAGCCAAATTCCTATTTGGCTTATAATTCCGTTAATATCGGGAAAAGTGTAAAATCTTTCAAACAAAAGTTGTTTGTCATTAAGAATGGAATAACTCTGGTTTGAAACATTTCTTTCTAACTCGCTTAACTTTTGAGTTAGATGGAGCCAAATTCCTATTTGGCTTATAATTCCGTTAATATCGGAAATAGTGTAAAATGTTTCAAACCAAACTTGTTTGTCATTAAGAGCGGAATAACTCTTCTTTGAAACATTTTTTTCTAACTCGCTTAACTTTGAAGTTAGATGGAGCCAAATAGAAATACTCTATTTTGTGTTAATCCAGTTTGTGAGTTATAATTCCGTTAATATCGGAAATAGGGAAAAATGTTTCAAATAAAAGTTGTACGCCATTAAGAACGGAATAACTCTTATTTGAAACATTTTTTTCTAACTCGCTTAGCTTTGGAGTTAGATGGAGCCAAATTCCTATTTGGCTTATAATTCCGTTAATATCGGGAATAGTGTAAAATATTTCAAACAAAAGTTGTTTGTCATTAAGAATGGAATAAGTCTTGTTTGAAACATTGTTTTCTAACTCGCTTAACTTATGAGTTAGATGGAGCCAAATAGAAATACTCTATTTTGTGTTAATCCAGTGTGTGAGTTATAATTCCGTTAATATCGGAAATAGGGAAAAATGTTTCAAATAAAAGCTGTTTGTCATTAAGAATGGAATAACTCTTGTTTGAAACATTTTCTTCTAACTCGCTTAACTTTGGGGTTAGATGGAGCCAAATGGAAATACTCTATTTTGGGTTGATCCTGTGTGTGAGCTATAATTCCGCTAATATCGGAAATAGGGAAAAATGTTTCAAATAAAAGCTGTACGCCATTAAGAGTGGAATAACTCTTATTTGAAACATTTCTTTCTAACTCGCTTAACTTTGTAGTTAGATGGAGCCAAATTTCTATTTGGCTTATAATTCCGTTAATATCGGAAATAGTGTAAAATGTTTCAAACAAAAGTTGTTTGTCATTAAGAGTGGAATATCTTTTATTTGAAACATTTTTTTTCTAACTCGCTTAACTTTTGAGTTAGATGGAGCCAAATTGAAATACTCCATTTTGGGTTGTTCCATTGTTTGGGTTATAACTCCGTTAATATCGGAAATAGGGCAAAATGTTTCAAATAAAAGTTGTTCGCCATTAAGAATGGAATAACACTTATTTGAAGCATTTTTTTCTAACTCGCTTAACTTTGTAGTTAGATTTAGCCAAATTACTATTTGGCTTATAATTCCGTTAATATCGCAAATAGGGTAAAATATTTCAAATCAAAGTTGTTTGCCATTAAGAATGGAATAAGACTTGTTTGAAACATATTTTTCTAACCCGCTTAACTTTGGAGTTAGATGGAGCCAAATAGAAATACTCTATTTTGTGTTAATCCAGTGTGTGAGTTATAATTCCGTTAATATCGGAAATAGGGAAAAATGTTTCAAATAAAAGTTGTTTGTCATTAAGAATAGAATAACTCTGGTTTGAAACGTTTCTTTCTAACTCGCTTAACTATGGAGTTAGATGGAGCCAATTTCATATTTGGCTTATAATTCCGTTAATATCGGGAATAGTGTAAAATCTTTCAAACAAAAGTTGTTTGTCATTAAGAATGGAATAACTCTTGTTTGAAACATTTTTTTCTAACTGGCTTAACTTTGGAGTTAGATGGAGCCAAATAGAAATTTTCTATTTTGGGTTGATCGAGTGTGTGAGTTATAATTCCGTTAATATCAGAAATAGGGAAAACTGTTTCAAATAAAAGCTGTACGCCATTAAGAATGGAATAACTCTTATTTGAAACATTTTTTTCTAATTCGCTTAACTTTGTAGTTAGATGGAGCCAAGTTACTATTTGGCTTACAACTCCGTTAATATCGAGAATAGGCTAAAATGTTTCAAACCATAGTTGTTTGTCATTAAAAATGGAATAACTCTTGTTTGAAACAATTTTTTCTAACTCGCTTAACTTATGAGTTAGATGGAGCCAAATAGAAATACTCTATTTTAGGTTGATCCAGTATGTGAGTTATAATTACGTTAATATCGGAAATAGGTAAAAATGTTTCAAATAAAAGTTGTACGCCATTAAGAATGGAATAACTCTTATTTGAAACATTTTTTTCTAACTCGCTTAACTTTGTAGTTAGATGGATCCAAATTACTGTTTGGCTTATAATTCCGTTAATATTGGAAATAGTGTAAAATGTTTCAAACAAAAGTTGTTTGTCATTAAGAGTGGAATATCTTTTATTTGAAACATTTTTTTTCTAACTCGTTTAACTTTTGAGTTAGATGGATCCAAATTGAAATGCTCCATTTTGGGTTGTTCCATTGTTTGGGTTATAACTCCGTTAATATCGGAAATAGGGCAAAATGTTTCAAATAAAAGTTGTTCGCCATTAAGAATGGAATAACACCTATTTGAAACATTTTTTTCTAACTCGCTTAACTTTGTAGTTAGATTTAGCCAAATTCCTATTTGGCTTATAATTCCGTTAATATCGCAAATAGGGTAAAATATTTCAAACCAAAGTTGTTTGCCATTAAGAATGGAATAAGACTTGTTTGAAACATATTTTTCTAACTGGCTTAACTTTGGAGTTAGATGGAGGCAAATAGAAATACTCTATTTTGGGTTGATCCAGTGTGTGAGTTATAACTCCGTTAATATCGGAAATAGGGAAAAATGTTTCAAATAAAAGCTGTACGCCATTAAGAATGGAATAACACTTATTTGAAACATTTTTTTCTAACTCGCTTAACTTTGGAGTTAGATGGAGCCAAATAGAAATACTATATTTTGTGTTAATAAAGTGTGTGAGCTATAATTCCGTTAATATCGGAAATAGGTAAAAATGTTTCAAATAAAAGTTGTACGCCATTAGGAATGGAATAACTCTTATTTGAAACATTTTTTTCTAACTCGATTAACTTTGGAGTTAGATGGAACCAAATTCCTATTTGGCTTATAATTCCGTTAATATCGGGAATAGTGTAAAATCTTTCAAACAAAAATTGTTTGCCATTAAGAATGGAATAACTCTTGTTTGAAACAATTTTTTCTAACTCGCTTAACTTATGAGTTAGATGGAGCCAAAGAGAAATACTCTATTTTGTGTTAATCCAGTGTGTGAGTTATAATTCCGTTAATATCGGGAATAGTGTAAAATCTTTCAAACAAAAGTTGTTTGTCATTAAGAATGAAATAACTCTTGTTTGAAACATTTTTTTCTAACCCGCTTAACTTTGGAGTTAGATGGAGTCAAATCACTATTTGGCTTATAATTCCGTTAATATCGGAAATAGTGTAAAATGTTTCAAACAAAAGTTGTTTGACATTAAGAGTGGAATATCTCTTGTTTGAAACAATTTTTTCTAACTCGCTTAACTTATGAGTTAGATGGAGCCAAATAGAAATACTCTATTTTGTGTTAATCCAGTTTGTGAGTTATAATTCCGTTAATATCGGAAATAGGGTAAAATGTTTCAAATAAAAGTTGTTTGTCATTAAGAATGGAATAACTCTTGTTTGAAACATTTTCTTCTAACTCGCTTAACTTATGAGTTAGATGGAGCCAAATAGAAATACTCTATTTTGTGTTAATCCAGTGTGTGAGTTATAATTCCGTTAATATCGGAAATAGGGAAAAATGTTTCAAATAAAAGTTGTTTGTCATTAAGAATGGAATAACTCTTGTTTGAAACATTTTCTTCTAACTCGCTTAACTTTGGGGTTAGATGGAGCCAAATAGAAGTACTCTATTTTGTCTTAATCCAGTTTGTGAGTTATAATTCCGTTAATATCGGAAATAGGGAAAAGTGTTTCAAATAAAGGTGGTACGCCATTAAGAATGGAATAACTCTTATTTGAAACATTTTTTTTCTAACTCGCTTAACTTTTGAGTTAGATGGAGCCAAATTGAAATACTCCGCTTCAGGTTGTTCAAGTTTTTGGCTTATAATTCCGTTAATATCGGAAATAGAGTAAAATGGTTCAAACCAAACTTGTTTGTCATTAAGGACGGAATAACCCTTCTTCGAAACATTTTTTTTTAACTCGCTTAACTTTGGAGTTAGATGGAGCCAAACAGAAATACTCTATTTTGTGTTAATCCAGTTTGTGAGTTATAATTCCGTTAATATCGGAAATAGGGAAAAATGTTTCAAATAAAAGTTGTACGCCATTAAGAATGGAATAACTCTTATTTGAAATATTTTTTTCTAACTCGCTTAACTTTGTAGTTAGATGGAGCCAAATTTCTATTTGGCTTATAATTCCGTTAATATCGGAAATAGGGTAAAATGTTTCAAACAAAAGTTGTTTGTCATTAAGAATGGAATATCTCTTATTTGAAACATTTTTTTTCTAACTCGCTTAACTTTTGAGTTAGATGGAGCCAAATAGAAATACTCCGCGTTAGGTTGTTCAAGTTTTTGGCTTATAATTCCGTTAATATCGGAAATAGGGTAAAATGTTTCAAACCAAACTTGTTTGTCATTAAGAACGGAATAACTCTTCTTTGAAACATTTTTTTCTAACTCGCTTAACTTTGGAGTTAGATGGAGCCAAATAGAAATACTCTATTTTGTGTTAATCCAGTTTGTGAGTTATAATTCCGTTAATATCGGAAATAGGGAAAAATGTTTCAAATAGAAGTTATACGCCATTAAGAATGGAATAACTCTTATTTGAAACATTTTTTTCTAACTCGCTTAGTTTTGGAGTTAGATGGAGCCAAATTCCTATTTGGCTTATAATTCCGTTAATATCGGGAAAAGTGTAAAATCTTTCAAACAAAAGTTGTTTGTCATTAAGAATGGAATAACTCTGGTCTGAAACATCTCTTTCTAACTCGCTTAACTTTTGAGTTAGATGGAGCCAAATTCCTATTTGGCTTATAATTCCGTTAATATCGGGAATAGTGTAAAATGTTTCAAACAAAAGTTGTTTGTCATTAAGAATGGAATAACTCTTGTTTGAAACATTTTCTTCTAACTCGCTTAACTCTGGGGTTAGATGGAGCCAAATAGAAATACTCTATTTTGTCTTAATCCAGTTTGTGAGTTATAATTCCGTTAATATCGGAAATAGGGAAAAGTGTTTCAAATAAAAGTTGTGCGCCATTAGGAATGGAATAACTCTTATTTGAAACATTTTTTTCTAACTCGCTTAACTTTGGAGTTAGATGGAGCCAAATTACTGTTTGGCTTAGAATTCCGTTAATATCGGGAATAGTGTAAAATGTTTCAAACAAAAGTTGTTTGTCATTAAGAATGGAATAACTCTTGTTTGAAACATTTTTTTCTAACTCGCTTAACTTTGGAGTTAGATGGAGCCAAACAGAAATACTCTATTTTGTGTTAATCCAGTTTGTGAGTTATAATTCCGTTAATATCGGAAATAGGGAAAAATGTTTCAAATAAAAGTTGTTTGTCATTAAGAATGGAATAACTCTTGTTTGAAACATTCTTTTCTAACTCGCTTAACTTTGGGGTTAGATGGAGCCAAATAGAAATACTCTATTTTGTCTTAATCCAGTTTGTGAGTTATAATTCCGTTAATATCGGAAATAGGGAAAAGTGTTTCAAATAAAGGTGGTACGCCATTAAGAATGGAATAACTCTTATTTGAAACATTTTTTTTCTAACTCGCTTAACTTTTGAGTTAGATGGAGCCAAATTGAAATACTCCGCTTCAGGTTGTTCAAGTTTTTGGCTTATAATTCCGTTAATATCGGAAATAGAGTAAAATGGTTCAAACCAAACTTGTTTGTCATTAAGGACGGAATAACTCTTCTTCGAAACATTTTTTTTTTAACTCGCTTAACTTTGGAGTTAGATGGAGCCAAACAGAAATACTCTATTTTGTGTTAATCCAGTTTGTGAGTTATAATTCCGTTAATATCGGAAATAGGGAAAAATGTTTCAAATAAAAGTTGTTCGCCATTAAGAATGGAATAACTCTTATTTGAAACATTTTTTTCTAACTCGCTTAACTTTGTAGTTAGATGGAGCCAAATTCCTATTTGGCTTATAATTCCGTTAATATCGGAAATAGGGTAAAATGTTTCAAACAAAAGTTGTTTGTCATTAGGAATGGAATATCTCTTATTTGAAACATTTTTTTTCTAACTCGCTTAACTTTTGAGTTAGATGGAGCCAAATAGAAATACTCCGCGTTAGGTTGTTCAAGTTTTTGGCTTATAATTCCGTTAATATCGGAAATAGGGTAAAATGTTTCAAACCAAACTTGTTAGTCATTAAGAACGGAATAACTCTTCTTTGAAACATCTTTTTCTAACTCGCTTAACTTTGGAGTTAGATGGAGCCAAATAGAAATACTCTATTTTGTGTTAATCCAGTTTGTGAGTTATAATTCCGTTAATATCGGAAATAGGGAAAAATGTTTCAAATAGAAGTTATACGCCATTAAGAATGGAATAACTCTTATTTGAAACATTTTTTTCTAACTCGCTTAGTTTTGGAGTTAGATGGAGCCAAATTCCTATTTGACTTATAATTCCGTTAATATCGGGAAAAGTGTAAAATCTTTCAAACAAAAGTTGTTTGTCATTAGGAATGGAATAACTCTGGTTTGAAACATCTCTTTCTAACTCGCTTAACTTTTGAGTTAGATGGAGCCAAATTCCTATTTGGCTTATAATTCCGTTAATATCGGGAATAGTGTAAAATGTTTCAAACAAAAGTTGTTTGTCATTAAGATTGGAATAACTCTTGTTTGAAACATTTTCTTCTAACTCGCTTAACTTTGGGGTTAGATGGAGCCAAATAGAAATACTCTATTTTGTCTTAATCCAGTTTGTGAGTTATAATTCCGTTAATATCGGAAATAGGGAAAAGTGTTTCAAATAAAAGTTGTGCGCCATTAGGAATGGAATAACTCTTATTTGAAACATTTTTTTCTAACTCGCTTAACTTTGGAGTTAGATGGAGCCAAATTACTGTTTGGCTTAGAATTCCGTTAATATCGGGAATAGTGTAAAATGTTTCAAACAAAAGTTGTTTGTCATTAAGAATGGAATAACTCTTGTTTGAAATATTTTTTTCTAACTCGCTTAACTTTGGAGTTAGATGGAGCCAAACAGAAATACTCTATTTTGTGTTAATCCAGTTTGTGAGTTATAATTCCGTTAATATCGGAAATAGGGAAAAATGTTTCAAATAAAAGTTGTTTGTCATTAAGAATGGAATAACTCTTGTTTGAAACATTCTTTTCTAACTCGCTTAACTTTGGGGTTAGATGGAGCCAAATAGAAATACTCTATTTTGTCTTAATCCAGTTTGTGAGTTTGTAATTCCGTTAATATCGGAAATAGGGAAAAGTGTTTCAAATAAAGGTGGTACGCCATTAAGAATGGAATAACTCTTATTTGAAACATTTTTTTTCTAACTCGCTTAACTTTTGAGTTAGATGGAGCCAAATTGAAATACTCCGCTTTAGGTTCAAGTTTTTGGCTTATAATTCCGTTAATATCGGAAATAGAGTAAAATGGTTCAAACCAAACTTGTTTGTCATTAAGAACGGAATAACTCTTGTTCGAAACATTTTTTTCTAACTCGCTTAACTTTGGAGTTAGATGGAGCCAAACAGAAATGCTCTATTTTGTGTTAATCCAGTTTGTGAGTTATAATTCCGTTAATATCGGAAATAGGGAAAAATGTTTCAAATAAAAGTTGTACGCCATTAAGAGTGGAATAACTCTTATTTGAAACATTTTTTTCTAACTCGCTTAACTTTGTAGTTAGATGGAGCCAAATTTCTATTTGGCTTATAATTCCGTTAATATCGGAAATAGGGTAAAATGTTTCAAACAAAAGTTGTTTGTCATTAGGAATGGAATATCTCTTATTTGAAACATTTTTTTTCTAACTCGCTTAACTTTTGAGTTAGATGGAGCCAAATAGAAATACTCCGCGTTAGGTTGTTCAAGTTTTTGGCTTATAATTCCGTTAATATCGGAAATAGGGTAAAATGTTTCAAACCAAACTTGTTTGTCATTAAGAACGGAATAACTCTTCTTTGAAACATTTTTTTCTAACTCGCTTAACTTTGGAGTTAGATGGAGCCAAATAGAAATACTCTATTTTGAAACCAGTTAATCCAGTTTGTGAGTTATAATTCCGTTAATATCGGAAATAGGGAAAAATGTTTCAAATAGAAGTTATACGCCATTAAGAGTGGAATAACTCTTATTTGAAACATTTTTTTCTAACTCGCTTAGTTTTGGAGTTAGATGGAGCCAAGTTCCTATTTGGCTTATAATTCCGTTAATATCGGGAAAAGTGTAAAATCTTTCAAACAAAAGTTGTTTGTCATTAAGAATGGAATAACTCTGGTTTGAAACATTTCTTTCTAACTCGCTTAACTTTTGAGTTAGATGGAGCCAAATTCCTATTTGGCTTATAATTCCGTTAATATCGGAAATAGTGTAAAATGTTTCAAACCAAACTTGTTTGTCATTAAGAACGGAATAACTCTTCTTTGAAACATTTTTTTCTAACTCGCTTAACTTTGAAGTTAGATGGAGCCAAATAGAAATACTCTATTTTGTGTTAATCCAGTTTGTGAGTTATAATTCCGTTAATATCGGAAATAGGGAAAAATGTTTCAAATAAAAGTTGTTTGTCATTAAGAATAGAATAACTCTGGTTTGAAACATTTCTTTCTAACTCGCTTAACTATGGAGTTAGATGGAGCCAATTTCATATTTGGCTTATAATTCCGTTTATATCGGGAATAGTGTAAAATCTTTCAAACAAAAGTTGTTTGTCATTAAGAATGGAATAACTCTTGTTTAAAACATTTTTTTCTAACTGGCTTAACTTTGGAGTTAGATGGAGCCAAATAGAAATTCTCTATTTTGGGTTGATCGAGTGTGTGAGTTATAATTCCGTTAATATCGGAAATAGGGAAAACTGTTTCAAATAAAAGCTGTACGCCATTAAGAATGGAATAACTCTTATTTGAAACATTTTTTTCTAACTCGCTTAACTTTGGAGTTAGATGGAGCCAAATTACTGTTTGGCTTAGAATTCCGTTAATATCGGGAATAGTGTAAAATGTTTCAAACAAAAGTTGTTTGTCATTAAGAATGGAATAACTCTTGTTTGAAACATTTTTTTCTAACTCGCTTAACTTTGGAGTTAGATGGAGCCAAACAGAAATACTCTATTTTGTGTTAATCCAGTTTGTGAGTTATAATTCCGTTAATATCGGAAATAGGGAAAAATGTTTCAAATAAAAGTTGTTTGTCATTAAGAATGGAATAACTCTTGTTTGAAACATTCTTTTCTAACTCGCTTAACTTTGGGGTTAGATGGAGCCAAATAGAAATACTCTATTTTGTCTTAATCCAGTTTGTGAGTTATAATTCCGTTAATATCGGAAATAGGGAAAAGTGTTTCAAATAAAGGTGGTACGCCATTAAGAATGGAATAACTCTTATTTGAAACATTTTTTTTCTAACTCGCTTAACTTTTGAGTTAGATGGAGCCAAATTGAAATACTCCGCTTTAGGTTGTTCAAGTTTTTGGCTTATAATTCCGTTAATATCGGGAATAGTGTAAAATATTTCAAACAAAAGTTGTTTGTCATTAAGAATGGAATAAGTCTTGTTTGAAACATTTTTTTCTAACTCGCTTAACTTATGAGTTAGATGGAGCCAAATAGAAATACTCTATTTTGTGTTAATCCAGTGTGTGAGTTATAATTCCGTTAATATCGGAAATAGGGAAAAATGTTTCAAATAAAAGCTGTTTGTCATTAAGAATGGAATAACTCTTGTTTGAAACATTTTCTTCTAACTCGCTTAACTTTGGGGTTAGATGGAGCCAAATGGAAATACTCTATTTTGGGTTGATCCTGTGTGTGAGCTATAATTCCGCTAATATCGGAAATAGGGAAAAATGTTTCAAATAAAAGCTGTACGCCATTAAGAATGGAATAACTCTTGTTTGAAACATTTCTTTCTAACTCGCTTAACTTTGTAGTTAGATGGAGCCAAATTTCTATTTGGCTTATAATTCCGTTAATATCGGAAATAGTGTAAAATGTTTCAAACAAAAGTTGTTTGTCATTAAGAGTGGAATATCTTTTATTTGAAACATTTTTTTTCTAACTCGCTTAACTTTTGAGTTAGATGGAGCCAAATTGAAATACTCCATTTTGGGTTGTTCCATTGTTTGGGTTATAACTCCGTTAATATCGGAAATAGGGCAAAATGTTTCAAATAAAAGTTGTTCGCCATTAAGAATGGAATAACACTTATTTGAAACATTTTTTTCTAACTCGCTTAACTTTGTAGTTAGATTTAGCCAAATTACTATTTGGCTTATAATTCCGTTAATATCGCAAATAGGGTAAAATATTTCAAATCAAAGTTGTTTGCCATTAAGAATGGAATAAGACTTGTTTGAAACATATTTTTCTAACCCGCTTAACTTTGGAGTTAGATGGAGCCAAATAGAAATACTCTATTTTGTGTTAATCCAGTGTGTGTTATAATTCCGTTAATATCGGAAATAGGGAAAAATGTTTCAAATAAAAGTTGTTTGTCATTAAGAATAGAATAACTCTGGTTTGAAACATTTCTTTCTAACTCGCTTAACTATGGAGTTAGATGGAGCCAATTTCATATTTGGCTTATAATTCCGTTAATATCGGGAATAGTGTAAAATCTTTCAAACAAAAGTTGTTTGTCATTAAGAATGGAATAACTCTTGTTTGAAACATTTTTTACTAACTGGCTTAACTTTGGAGTTAGATGGAGCCAAATAGAAATTTTCTATTTTGGGTTGATCGAGTGTGTGAGTTATAATTCCGTTAATATCAGAAATAGGGAAAACTGTTTCAAATAAAAGCTGTACGCCATTAAGAATGGAATAACTCTTATTTGAAACATTTTTTTCTAATTCGCTTAACTTTGTAGTTAGATGGAGCCAAGTTACTATTTGGCTTACAACTCCGTTAATATCGAGAATAGGCTAAAATGTTTCAAACCATAGTTGTTTGTCATTAAAAATGGAATAACTCTTGTTTGAAACAATTTTTTCTAACTCGCTTAACTTATGAGTTAGATGGAGCCAAATAGAAATACTCTATTTTAGGTTGATCCAGTGTGTGAGTTATAATTCCGTTAATATCGGAAATAGGTAAAAATGTTTCAAATAAAAGTTGTACGCCATTAAGAATGGAATAACTCTTATTTGAAACATTTTTTTCTAACTCGCTTAACTTTGTAGTTAGATGGATCCAAATTACTGTTTGGCTTATAATTCCGTTAATATTGGAAATAGTGTAAAATGTTTCAAACAAAAGTTGTTTGTCATTAAGAGTGGAATATCTTTTATTTGAAACATTTTTTTTCTAACTCGTTTAACTTTTGAGTTAGATGGATCCAAATTGAAATGCTCCATTTTGGGTTGTTCCATTGTTTGGGTTATAACTCCGTTAATATCGGAAATAGGGCAAAATGTTTCAAATAAAAGTTGTTCGCCATTAAGAATGGAATAACACCTATTTGAAACATTTTTTCTAACTCGCTTAACTTTGTAGTTAGATTTAGCCAAATTCCTATTTGGCTTATAATTCCGTTAATATCGCAAATAGGGTAAAATATTTCAAACCAAAGTTGTTTGCCATTAAGAATGGAATAAGACTTGTTTGAAACATATTTTTCTAACTGGCTTAACTTTGGAGTTAGATGGAGGCAAATAGAAATACTCTATTTTGGGTTGATCCAGTGTGTGAGTTATAACTCCGTTAATATCGGAAATAGGGAAAAATGTTTCAAATAAAAGCTGTACGCCATTAAGAATGGAATAACACTTATTTGAAACATTTTTTTCTAACTCGCTTAACTTTGGAGTTAGATGGAGCCAAATAGAAATACTATATTTTGTGTTAATAAAGTGTGTGAGTTATAATTCCGTTAATATCGGAAATAGGTAAAAATGTTTCAAATAAAAGTTGTACGCCATTAGGAATGGAATAACTCTTATTTGAAACATTTTTTTCTAACTCGATTAACTTTGGAGTTAGATGGAACCAAATTCCTATTTGGCTTATAATTCCGTTAATATCGGGAATAGTGTAAAATCTTTCAAACAAAAATTGTTTGTCATTAAGAATGGAATAACTCTTGTTTGAAACAATTTTTTCTAACTCGCTTAACTTTGGAGTTAGATGGAGTCAAATCACTATTTGGCTTATAATTCCGTTAATATCGGAAATAGTGTAAAATGTTTCAAACAAAAGTTGTTTGACATTAAGAATGGAATATCTCTTGTTTGAAACAATTTTTTCTAACTCGCTTAACTTATGAGTTAGATGGAGCCAAATAGAAATACTCTATTTTGTGTTAATCCAGTTTGTGAGTTATAATTCCGTTAATATCGGAAATAGGGTAAAATGTTTCAAATTAAAGTTGTTTGTCATTAAGAATGGAATAACTCTTGTTTGAAACATTTTCTTCTAACTCGCTTAACTTATGAGTTAGATGGAGCCAAATAGAAATACTCTATTTTGTGTTAATCCAGTGTGTGAGTTATAATTCCGTTAATATCGGAAATAGGGAAAAATGTTTCAAATAAAAGTTGTTTGTCATTAAGAATGGAATAACTCTTGTTTGAAACATTTTCTTCTAACTCGCTTAGTTTTGGAGTTAGATGGAGCCAAATTCCTATTTGGCTTATAATTCCGTTAATATCGGGAAAAGTGTAAAATCTTTCAAACAAAAGTTGTTTGTCATTAAGAATGGAATAACTCTGGTTTGAAACATTTCTTTCTAACTCGCTTAACTTTTGAGTTAGATGGAGCCAAATTCCTATTTGGCTTATAATTCCGTTAATATCGGAAATAGTGTAAAATGTTTCAAACCAAACTTGTTTGTCATTAAGAACGGAATAACTCTTCTTTGAAACATTTTTTTCTAACTCGCTTAACTTTGAAGTTAGATGGAGCCAAATAGAAATACTCTATTTTGTGTTAATCCAGTTTGTGAGTTATAATTCCGTTAATATCGGAAATAGGGAAAAGTGTTTCAAATAAAAGTTGTTTGTCATTAAGAATAGAATAACTCTGGTTTGAAATATTTCTTTCTAACTCGCTTAACTATGGAGTTAGATGGAGCCAATTTCATATTTGGCTTATAATTCCGTTTATATCGGGAATAGTGTAAAATCTTTCAAACAAAAGTTGTTTGTCATTAAGAATGGAATAACTCTTGTTTGAAACATTTTTTTCTAACTCGCTTAACTTTGGAGTTAGATGGAGCCAAACAGAAATACTCTATTTTGTGTTAATCCAGTTTGTGAGTTATAATTCCGTTAATATCGGAAATAGGGAAAAATGTTTCAAATAAAAGTTGTTTGTCATTAAGAATGGAATAACTCTTGTTTGAAACATTCTTTTCTAACTCGCTTAACTTTGGGGTTAGATGGAGCCAAATAGAAATACTCTATTTTGTCTTAATCCAGTTTGTGAGTTATAATTCCGTTAATATCGGAAATAGGGAAAACTGTTTCAAATAAAAGCTGTACGCCATTAAGAATGGAATAACTCTTATTTGAAACATTTTTTTCTAATTCGCTTAACTTTGTAGTTAGATTTAGCCAAATTCCTATTTGGCTTATAATTCCGCTAATATCGCAAATAGGGTAAAATATTTCAAACCAAAGTTGTTTGCCATTAAGAATGGAATAAGACTTGTTTGAAACATTTTTTTCTAACTCGCTTAACTTATGAGTTAGATGGAGCCAAATAGAAATACTCTATTTTGTGTTAATCCAGTGTGTGAGTTATAATTCCGTTAATATCGAAAATAGGGAAAAATGTTTCAAATAAAAGTTGTACGCCATTAAGAATGGAATAACTCTTATTTGAAACATTTTTTTCTAACTCGCTTAACTTTGTAGTTAGATGGAGCCAAATTGAAATACTCCGCTTTAGGTTGTTCAAGTTTTTGGCTTATAATTCCGTTAATATCGGAAATAGGGTAAAATGTTTCAAACCAAACTTGTTTGTCATTAAGAACGGAATAACTCTTCTTTGAAACATTTTTTTCTAACTCGCTTAACTTTGGAGTTAGATGGAGCCAAATAGAAATACTCTATTTTGTGTTAATCCAGTTTGTGAGTTATAATTCCGTTAATATCGGAAATAGGGAAAAATGTTTCAAATAGAAGTTATACGCCATTAAGAATGGAATAACTCTTATTTGAAACATTTTTTTCTAACTCGCTTAGTTTTGGAGTTAGATGGAGCCAAATTCCTATTTGGCTTATAATTCCGTTAATATCGGGAAAAGTGTAAAATCTTTCAAACAAAAGTTGTTTGTCATTAAGAATGGAATAACTCTGGTTTGAAACATTTCTTTCTAACTCGCTTAACTTTTGAGTTAGATGGAGCCAAATTCCTATTTGGCTTATAATTCCGTTAATATCGGAAATAGTGTAAAATGTTTCAAACCAAACTTGTTTGTCATTAAGAACGGAATAACTCTTCTTTGAAACATTTTTTTCTAACTCGCTTAACTTATGAGTTAGATGGAGCCAAATAGAAATACTCTATTTTGTGTTAATCCAGTGTGTGAGTTATAATTCCGTTAGTATCGGAAATAGGGAAAAATGTTTCAAACAAAAGTTGTTTGTCATTAAGAATGGAATAACTCTGGTTTGAAACATTTCTTTCTAACTCGCTTAACTTTTGAGTTAGATGGAGCCAAATTCCTATTTGGCTTAGAATTCCGTTAATATCGGAAATAGGGAAAAATGTTTCAAATAAAAGTTGTTTGTCATTAAGAATAGAATAACTCTGGTTTGAAATATTTCTTTCTAACTCGCTTAACTATGGAGTTAGATGGAGCCAATTTCATATTTGGCTTATAATTCCGTTTATATCGGGAATAGTGTAAAATCTTTCAAACAAAAGTTGTTTGTCATTAAGAATGGAATAACTCTTGTTTGAAACATTTTTTTCTAACTCGCTTAACTTTGGAGTTAGATGGAGCCAAACAGAAATACTCTATTTTGTGTTAATCCAGTTTGTGAGTTATAATTCCGTTAATATCGGAAATAGGGAAAAATGTTTCAAATAAAAGTTGTTTGTCATTAAGAATGGAATAACTCTTGTTTGAAACATTCTTTTCTAACTCGCTTAACTTTGGGGTTAGATGGAGCCAAATAGAAATACTCTATTTTGTCTTAATCCAGTTTGTGAGTTATAATTCCGTTAATATCGGAAATAGGGAAAACTGTTTCAAATAAAAGCTGTACGCCATTAAGAATGGAATAACTCTTATTTGAAACATTTTTTTCTAATTCGCTTAACTTTGTAGTTAGATTTAGCCAAATTCCTATTTGGCTTATAATTCCGCTAATATCGCAAATAGGGTAAAATATTTCAAACCAAAGTTGTTTGCCATTAAGAATGGAATAAGACTTGTTTGAAACATTTTTTTCTAACTCGCTTAACTTATGAGTTAGATGGAGCCAAATAGAAATACTCTATTTTGTGTTAATCCAGTGTGTGAGTTATAATTCCGTTAATATCGAAAATAGGGAAAAATGTTTCAAATAAAAGTTGTACGCCATTAAGAATGGAATAACTCTTATTTGAAACATTTTTTTCTAACTCGCTTAACTTTGTAGTTAGATGGAGCCAAATTGAAATACTCCGCTTTAGGTTGTTCAAGTTTTTGGCTTATAATTCCGTTAATATCGGAAATAGGGTAAAATGTTTCAAACCAAACTTGTTTGTCATTAAGAACGGAATAACTCTTCTTTGAAACATTTTTTTCTAACTCGCTTAACTTTGGAGTTAGATGGAGCCAAATAGAAATACTCTATTTTGTGTTAATCCAGTTTGTGAGTTATAATTCCGTTAATATCGGAAATAGGGAAAAATGTTTCAAATAGAAGTTATACGCCATTAAGAATGGAATAACTCTTATTTGAAACATTTTTTTCTAACTCGCTTAGTTTTGGAGTTAGATGGAGCCAAATTCCTATTTGGCTTATAATTCCGTTAATATCGGGAAAAGTGTAAAATCTTTCAAACAAAAGTTGTTTGTCATTAAGAATGGAATAACTCTGGTTTGAAACATTTCTTTCTAACTCGCTTAACTTTTGAGTTAGATGGAGCCAAATTCCTATTTGGCTTATAATTCCGTTAATATCGGAAATAGTGTAAAATGTTTCAAACCAAACTTGTTTGTCATTAAGAACGGAATAACTCTTCTTTGAAACATTTTTTTCTAACTCGCTTAACTTATGAGTTAGATGGAGCCAAATAGAAATACTCTATTTTGTGTTAATCCAGTGTGTGAGTTATAATTCCGTTAGTATCGGAAATAGGGAAAAATGTTTCAAACAAAAGTTGTTTGTCATTAAGAATGGAATAACTCTGGTTTGAAACATTTCTTTCTAACTCGCTTAACTTTTGAGTTAGATGGAGCCAAATTCCTATTTGGCTTAGAATTCCGTTAATATCGGGAATAGTGTAAAATGTTTCAAACAAAAGTTGTTTGCCATTAAGAATGGAATAACTCTTGTTTGAAACATTCTTTTCTAACTCGCTTAACTTATGAGTTAGATGGAGCCAAATAGAAATACTCTATTTTGTGTTAATCCAGTGTGTGAGTTATAATTCCGTTAGTATCGGAAATAGGGAAAAATGTTTCAAATAAAAGTTGTTGTCCTTAAGAATGGAATAACTCTTGTTTGAAACATTTTCTTCTAACTCGCTTAACTTTGGGGTTAGATGGAGCCAAATAGAAATACTCTATTTTGTCTTAATCCAGTTTGTGAGTTATAATTCCGTTAATATCGGAAATAGGGAAAAGTGTTTCAAATAAAAGTTGTGCGCCATTAGGAATGGAATAACTCTTATTTGAAACATTTTTTTCTAACTCGCTTAACTTTTGAGTTAGATGGAGCCAAATTGAAATACTCCGCTTCAGGTTGTTCAAGTTTTTGGCTTATAATTCCGTTAATATCGGAAATAGAGTAAAATGGTTCAAACCAAACTTGTTTGTCATTAAGGACGGAATAACTCTTCTTCGAAACATTTTTTTTTTTAACTCGCTTAACTTTGGAGTTAGATGGAGCCAAACAGAAATACTCTATTTTGTGTTAATCCAGTTTGTGAGTTATAATTCCGTTAATATCGGAAATAGGGAAAAATGTTTCAAATAAAAGTTGTACGCCATTAAGAATGGAATAACTCTTATTTGAAACATTTTTTTCTAACTCGCTTAACTTTGTAGTTAGATGGAGCCAAATTGAAATACTCCGCTTTAGGTTGTTCAAGTTTTTGGCTTATAATTCCGTTAATATCGGAAATAGGGTAAAATGTTTCAAACCAAACTTGTTTGTCATTAAGAACGGAATAACTCTTGTTTGAAACATTTTTTTCTAACTCGCTTAACTTTGGAGTTAGATGGAGCCAAATAGAAATACTCTATTTTGTGTTAATCCAGTTTGTGAGTTATAATTCCGTTAATATCGGAAATAGGGAAAAATGTTTCAAATAGAAGTTATACGCCATTAAGAATGGAATAACTCTTATTTGAAACATTTTTTTCTAACTCGCTTAGTTTTGGAGTTAGATGGAGCCAAATTCCTATTTGGCTTATAATTCCGTTAATATCGGGAAAAGTGTAAAATGTTTCAAACAAAAGTTGTTTGTCATTAAGAATGGAATAACTCTGGTTTGAAACATTTCTTTCTAACTCGCTTAACTTTTGAGTTAGATGGAGCCAAATTCCTATTTGGCTTAGAATTCCGTTAATATTGGGAATAGTGTAAAATGTTTCAAACAAAAGTTGTTTGCCATTAAGAATGGAATAACTCTTGTTTGAAACATTCTTTTCTAACTCGCTTAACTTATGAGTTAGATGGAGCCAAATAGAAATACTCTATTTTGTGTTAATCCAGTGTGTGAGTTATAATTCCGTTAGTATCGGAAATAGGGAAAAATGTTTCAAATAAAAGTTGTTTGTCCTTAAGAATGGAATAACTCTTGTTTGAAACATTTTCTTCTAACTCGCTTAACTTTGGGGTTAGATGGAGCCAAATAGAAATACTCTATTTTGTCTTAATCCAGTTTGTGAGTTATAATTCCGTTAATATCGGAAATAGGGAAAAGTGTTTCAAATAAAAGTTGTGCGCCATTAGGAATGGAATAACTCTTATTTGAAACATTTTTTTCTAACTCGCTTAACTTTGGAGTTAGATGGAGCCAAATTACTGTTTGGCTTAGAATTCCGTTAATATCGGGAATAGTGTAAAATGTTTCAAACAAAAGTTGTTTGTCATTAAGAATGGAATAACTCTTGTTTGAAACATTTTTTTCTAACTCGCTTAACTTTGGAGTTAGATGGAGCCAAACAGAAATACTCTATTTTGGGTTAATCCAGTTTGTGAGTTATAATTCCGTTAATATCGGAAATAGGGAAAAATGTTTCAAATAAAAGTTGTTTGTCATTAAGAATGGAATAACTCTTGTTTGAAACATTCTTTTCTAACTCGCTTAACTTTGGGGTTAGATGGAGCCAAATAGAAATACTCTATTTTGTCTTAATCCAGTTTGTGAGTTATAATTCCGTTAATATCGGAAATAGGGAAAAGTGTTTCAAATAAAGGTGGTACGCCATTAAGAATGGAATAACTCTTATTTGAAACATTTTTTTTCTAACTCGCTTAACTTTTGAGTTAGATGGAGCCAAATTGAAATACTCCGCTTTAGGTTGTTCAAGTTTTTGGCTTATAATTCCGTTAATATCGGAAATAGTGTAAAATGTTTCAAACAAAAGTTGTTTGTCATTAAGAATGGAATAACTCTTGTTTGAAACATTTTCTTCTAACTCGCTTAACTTTGGGGTTAGATGGAGCCAAATAGAAATACTCTATTTTGTCTTAATCCAGTTTGTGAGTTATAATTCCGTTAATATCGGAAATAGGGAAAAGTGTTTCAAATAAAAGTTGTGCGCCATTAGGAATGGAATAACTCTTATTTGAAACATTTTTTTCTAACTCGCTTAGTTTTGGAGTTAGATGGAGCCAAATTTCTATTTGGCTTATAATTCCGTTAATATCGGGAAAAGTGTAAAATCTTTCAAACAAAAGTTGTTTGTCATTAAGAATGGAATAACTCTGGTTTGAAACATTTCTTTCTAACTCGCTTAACTTTTGAGTTAGATGGAGCCAAATTCCTATTTGGCTTATAATTCCGTTAATATCGGAAATAGTGTAAAATGTTTCAAACCAAACTTGTTTGTCATTAAGAACGGAATAACTCTTCTTTGAAACATTTTTTTCTAACTCGCTTAACTTTGAAGTTAGATGGAGCCAAATAGAAATACTCTATTTTGTGTTAATCCAGTTTGTGAGTTATAATTCCGTTAATATCGGAAATAGGGAAAAATGTTTCAAATAAAAGTTGTTTGTCATTAAGAATAGAATAACTCTGGTTTGAAATATTTCTTTCTAACTCGCTTAACTATGGAGTTAGATGGAGCCAATTTCATATTTGGCTTATAATTCCGTTTATATCGGGAATAGTGTAAAATCTTTCAAACAAAAGTTGTTTGTCATTAAGAATGGAATAACTCTTGTTTGAAACATTTTTTTCTAACTGGCTTAACTTTGGAGTTAGATGGAGCCAAATAGAAATTCTCTATTTTGGGTTGATCGAGTGTGTGAGTTATAATTCCGTTAATATCGGAAATAGGGAAAACTGTTTGAAATAAAAGCTGTACGCCATTAAGAATGGAATAACTCTTATTTGAAACATTTTTTTCTAACTCGCTTAACTTTGGAGTTAGATGGAGCCAAATTACTATTTGGCTTAGAATTCCGTTAATATCGGGAATAGTGTAAAATATTTCAAACAAAAGTTGTTTGTCATTAAGAATGGAATAACTCTTGTTTGAAACATTTTTTTCTAACTCGCTTAACTTTGGAGTTAGATGGAGCCAAACAGAAATACTCTATTTTGTGTTAATCCAGTTTGTGAGTTATAATTCCGTTAATATCGGAAATAGGGAAAAATGTTTCAAATAAAAGTTGTTTGTCATTAAGAATGGAATAACTCTTGTTTGAAACATTCTTTTCTAACTCGCTTAACTTTGGGGTTAGATGGAGCCAAATAGAAATACTCTATTTTGTCTTAATCCAGTTTGTGAGTTATAATTCCGTTAATATCGGAAATAGGGAAAACTGTTTCAAATAAAAGCTGTACGCTATTAAGAATGGAATAACTCTTATTTGAAACATTTTTTTCTAATTCGCTTAACTTTGTAGTTAGATTTAGCCAAATTCCTATTTGGCTTATAATTCCGCTAATATCGCAAATAGGGTAAAATATTTCAAACCAAAGTTGTTTGCCATTAAGAATGGAATAAGACTTGTTTGAAACATTTTTTTCTAACTCGCTTAACTTATGAGTTAGATGGAGCCAAATAGAAATACTCTATTTTGTGTTAATCCAGTGTGTGAGTTATAATTCCGTTAATATCGGAAATAGGGAAAAATGTTTCAAATAAAAGTTGTACGCCATTAAGAATGGAATAACTCTTATTTGAAACATTTTTTTCTAACTCGCTTAACTTTGTAGTTAGATGGAGCCAAATTGAAATACTCCGCTTTAGGTTGTTCAAGTTTTTGGCTTATAATTCCGTTAATATCGGAAATAGGGTAAAATGTTTCAAACCAAACTTGTTTGTCATTAAGAACGGAATAACTCTTCTTTGAAACATTTTTTTCTAACTCGCTTAACTTTGGAGTTAGATGGAGCCAAATAGAAATACTCTATTTTGTGTTAATCCAGTTTGTGAGTTATAATTCCGTTAATATCGGAAATAGGGAAAAATGTTTCAAATAGAAGTTATACGCCATTAAGAATGGAATAACTCTTATTTGAAACATTTTTTTCTAACTCGCTTAGTTTTGGAGTTAGATGGAGCCAAATTCCTATTTGGCTTATAATTCCGTTAATATCGGGAAAAGTGTAAAATCTTTCAAACAAAAGTTGTTTGTCATTAAGAATGGAATAACTCTGGTTTGAAACATTTCTTTCTAACTCGCTTAACTTTTGAGTTAGATGGAGCCAAATTCCTATTTGGCTTATAATTCCGTTAATATCGGAAATAGTGTAAAATGTTTCAAACCAAACTTGTTTGTCATTAAGAACGGAATAACTCTTCTTTGAAACATTTTTTTCTAACTCGCTTAACTTTGAAGTTAGATGGAGCCAAATAGAAATACTCTATTTTGTGTTAATCCAGTTTGTGAGTTATAATTCCGTTAATATCGGAAATAGGGAAAAATGTTTCAAATAAAAGTTGTACGCCATTAAGAATGGAATAACTCTTATTTGAAACATTTTTTTCTAACTCGCTTAACTTTGTAGTTAGATGGAGCCAAATTTCTATTTGGCTTATAATTCCGTTAATATCGGAAATAGGGTAAAATGTTTCAAACAAAAGTTGTTTGTCATTAGGAATGGAATATCTCTTATTTGAAACATTTTTTTTCTAACTCGCTTAACTTTTGAGTTAGATGGAGCCAAATAGAAATACTCCGCGTTAGGTTGTTCAAGTTTTTGGCTTATAATTCCGTTAATATCGGAAATAGGGTAAAATGTTTCAAACCAAACTTGTTTGTCATTAAGAACGGAATAACTCTTCTTTGAAACATTTTTTTCTAACTCGCTTAACTTTGGAGTTAGATGGAGCCAAATAGAAATACTCTATTTTGTGTTAATCCAGTTTGTGAGTTATAATTCCGTTAATATCGGAAATAGGGAAAAATGTTTCAAATAGAAGTTATACGCCATTAAGAATGGAATAACTCTTATTTGAAACATTTTTTTCTAACTCGCTTAGTTTTGGAGTTAGATGGAGCCAAATTCCTATTTGGCTTATAATTCCGTTAATATCGGGAAAAGTGTAAAATCTTTCAAACAAAAATTGTTTGTCATTAAGAATGGAATAACTCTGGTTTGAAACATTTCTTTCTAACTCGCTTAACTTTTGAGTTAGATGGAGCCAAATTTCTATTTGGCTTATAATTCCGTTAATATCGGAAATAGTGTAAAATGTTTCAAACCAAACTTGTTTGTCATTAAGAACGGAATAACTCTTCTTTGAAACATTTTTTTCTAACTCGCTTAACTTTTGAGTTAGATGGAGCCAAATAGAAATACTCTATTTTGTGTTAATCCAGTTTGTGAGTTATAATTCCGTTAATATCGGAAATAGGGAAAAATGTTTCAAATAAAAGTTGTTTTGTCATTAAGAATAGAATAACTCTGGTTTGAAACATTTCTTTCTAACTCGCTTAACTATGGAGTTAGATGGAGCCAATTTCATATTTGGCTTATAATTCCGTTTATATCGGGAATAGTGTAAAATCTTTCAAACAAAAGTTGTTTGTCATTAAGAATGGAATAACTCTTGTTTGAAACATTTTTTTCTAACTGGCTTAACTTTGGAGTTAGATGGAGCCAAATAGAAATTCTCTATTTTGGGTTGATCGAGTGTGTGAGTTATAATTCCGTTAATATCGGAAATAGGGAAAACTGGTTCAAATAAAAGCTGTACGCCATTAAGAATGGAATAACTCTTATTTGAAACATTTTTTTCTAATTCGCTTAACTTTGTAGTTAGATGGAGCCAAGTTACTATTTGGCTTACAACTCCGTTAATATCGAAAATAGGCTAAAATGTTTCAAACCAAAGTTGTTTGTCATTAAAAATGGAATAACTCTTGTTTGAAACAATTTTTTCTAACTCGCTTAACTTTGGAGTTAGATGGAGCCAAATTACTGTTTGGCTTAGAATTCCGTTAATATCGGGAATAGTGTAAAATGTTTCAAACAAAAGTTGTTTGTCATTAAGAATGGAATAACTCTTGTTTGAAACATTTTTTTCTAACTCTCTTAACTTTGGAGTTAGATGGAGCCAAACAGAAATACTCTATTTTGTGTTAATCCAGTTTGTGAGTTATAATTCCGTTAATATCGGAAATAGGGAAAAATGTTTCAAATAAAAGTTGTTTGTCATTAAGAATGGAATAACTCTTGTTTGAAACATTCTTTTCTAACTCGCTTAACTTTGGGGTTAGATGGAGCCAAATAGAAATACTCTATTTTGTCTTAATCCAGTTTGTGAGTTATAATTCCGTTAATATCGGAAATAGGGAAAAGTGTTTCAAATAAAGGTGGTACGCCATTAAGAATGGAATAACTCTTATTTGAAACATTTTTTTTCTAACTCGCTTAACTTTTGAGTTAGATGGAGCCAAATTGAAATACTCCGCTTTAGGTTGTTCAAGTTTTTGGCTTATAATTCCGTTAATATCGGAAATAGAGTAAAATGGTTCAAACCAAACTTGTTTGTCATTAAGAACGGAATAACTCTTCTTCGAAACATTTTTTTCTAACTCGCTTAACTTTGGAGTTAGATGGAGCCAAACAGAAATACTCTATTTTGTGTTAATCCAGTTTGTGAGTTATAATTCCGTTAATATCGGAAATAGGGAAAAATGTTTCAAATAAAAGTTGTACGCCATTAAGAATGGAATAACTCTTATTTGAAACATTTTTTTCTAACTCGCTTAACTTTGTAGTTAGATGGAGCCAAATTTCTATTTGGCTTATAATTCCGTTAATATCGGAAATAGGGTAAAATGTTTCAAACAAAAGTTGTTTGTCATTAGGAATGGAATATCTCTTATTTGAAACATTTTTTTTCTAACTCGCTTAACTTTTGAGTTAGATGGAGCCAAATAGAAATTCTCTATTTTGGGTTGATCGAGTGTGTGAGTTATAATTCCGTTAATATCGGAAATAGGGAAAACTGTTTCAAATAAAAGCTGTACGCCATTAAGAATGGAATAACTCTTATTTGAAACATTTTTTTCTAATTCGCTTAACTTTGTAGTTAGATGGAGCCAAGTTACTATTTGGCTTACAACTCCGTTAATATCGAAAATAGGCTAAAATGTTTCAAACCAAAGTTGTTTGTCATTAAAAATGGAATAACTCTTGTTTGAAACAATTTTTTCTAACTCGCTTAACTTATGAGTTAGATGGAGCCAAATAGAAATACTCTATTTTGTGTTAATCCAGTTTGTGAGTTATAATTCCGTTAATATCGGAAATAGGGAAAAATGTTTCAAATAGAAGTTATACGCCATTAAGAATGGAATAACTCTTATTTGAAACATTTTTTTCTAACTCGCTTAGTTTTGGAGTTAGATGGAGCCAAATTCCTATTTCGCTTATAATTCCGTTAATATCGGGAAAAGTGTAAAATCTTTCAAACAAAAGTTGTTTGTCATTAAGAATGGAATAACTCTGGTTTGAAACATTTCTTTCTAACTCGCTTAACTTTTGAGTTAGATGGAGCCAAATAGAAATACTCCGCTTTAGGTTGTTCAAGTTTTTGGCTTATAATTCCGTTAATATCGGAAATAGGGTAAAATGTTTCAAACCAAACTTGTTTGTCATTAAGAACCGAATAACTCTTCTTTGAAACATTTTTCTCTAACTCGCTTAACTTTTGAGTTAGATGGAGCCAAATAGAAATACTCCGCTTTAGGTTGTTCAAGTTTTTGGCTAATAATTCCGTTAATATCGGAAATAGGGTAAAGTGTTTCAAACCAAAGTTGTTTGCCATTAAGAATGGAATAACTCTTGTTTGAAACATTTTTTCTAACTGGCTTAACTTTGGAGTTAGATGGAGCCAAATAGAAATACTCTATTTTGGGTTGATCCAGTGTGTGAGTTATAATTCCGCTAATATCGGAAATAGGGAAAAATGTTTCAAATAAAAGTTGTACGCCATTAGGAATGGAATAACTCTTATTAGAAACATTTTTTTCTAACTCGCTTAACTTTGGAGTTAGATGGAGCCAAATTACTGTTTGGCTTAGAATTCCGTTAATATCGGGAATAGTGTAAAATGTTTCAAACAAAAATTGTTTGTCATTAAGAATGGAATAACTCTTGTTTGAAACATTTTCTTCTAACTCGCTTAACTTTGGGGTTAGATGGAGCCAAATAGAAATACTCTATTTTGGGTTGATCCTGTGTGTGAGTTATAATTCCGTTAATATCGGAAATAGGGTAAAGTGTTTCAAACCAAAGTTGTTTGTCATTAAGAATGGAATAACTCTTGTTTGAAACATTTTTTTCTAACTGGCTTAACTTTGGAGTTAGATGGAGCCAAATGGAAATACTCTATTTTGGGTTGATCCAGTGTGTGAGTTATAATTCCGCTAATATCGGAAATAGGGAAAAATGTTTCAAATAAAAGTTGTACGCCATTAGGAACGGAATAACTCTTATTTGAAACACTCTTTTCTAACTCGCTTAACTTTGGAGTTAGATGGAGCCAAATTACTGTTTGGCTTAGAATTCCGTTAATATCGGGAATAGTGTAAAATGTTTCAAACAAAAGTTGTTTGTCATTAAGAATGGAATAACTCTTGTTTGAAACATTTTTTTCTAACTCGCTTAACTTATGAGTTAGATGGAGCCAAATAGAAATACTCTATTTTGTGTTAATCCAGTGTGTGAGTTATAATTCCGTTAATATCGGAAATAGGGAAAACTGTTTCAAATAAAAGCTGTACGCCATTAAGAATGGAATAACTCTTATTTGAAACATTTTTTTCTAATTCGCTTAACTTTGTAGTTAGATGGAGCCAAGTTACTATTTGGCTTACAACTCCGTTAATATCGAAAATAGGCTAAAATGTTTCAAACCAAAGTTGTTTGTCATTAAAAATGGAATAACTCTTGTTTGAAACAATTTTTTCTAACTCGCTTAACTTATGAGTTAGATGGAGCCAAATAGAAATACTCTATTTTGTGTTAATCCAGTTTGTGAGTTATAATTCCGTTAATATCGGAAATAGGGAAAAATGTTTCAAATAGAAGTTATACGCCATTAAGAATGGAATAACTCTTATTTGAAACATTTTTTTCTAACTCGCTTAGTTTTGGAGTTAGATGGAGCCAAATTCCTATTTCGCTTATAATTCCGTTAATATCGGGAAAAGTGTAAAATCTTTCAAACAAAAGTTGTTTGTCATTAAGAATGGAATAACTCTGGTTTGAAACATTTCTTTCTAACTCGCTTAACTTTTGAGTTAGATGGAGCCAAATAGAAATACTCCGCTTTAGGTTGTTCAAGTTTTTGGCTTATAATTCCGTTAATATCGGAAATAGGGTAAAATGTTTCAAACCAAACTTGTTTGTCATTAAGAACCGAATAACTCTTCTTTGAAACATTTTTCTCTAACTCGCTTAACTTTTGAGTTAGATGGAGCCAAATAGAAATACTCCGCTTTAGGTTGTTCAAGTTTTTGGCTAATAATTCCGTTAATATCGGAAATAGGGTAAAGTGTTTCAAACCAAAGTTGTTTGCCATTAAGAATGGAATAACTCTTGTTTGAAACATTTTTTCTAACTGGCTTAACTTTGGAGTTAGATGGAGCCAAATAGAAATACTCTATTTTGGGTTGATCCAGTGTGTGAGTTATAATTCCGCTAATATCGGAAATAGGGAAAAATGTTTCAAATAAAAGTTGTACGCCATTAGGAATGGAATAACTCTTATTAGAAACATTTTTTTCTAACTCGCTTAACTTTGGAGTTAGATGGAGCCAAATTACTGTTTGGCTTAGAATTCCGTTAATATCGGGAATAGTGTAAAATGTTTCAAACAAAAATTGTTTGTCATTAAGAATGGAATAACTCTTGTTTGAAACATTTTCTTCTAACTCGCTTAACTTTGGGGTTAGATGGAGCCAAATAGAAATACTCTATTTTGGGTTGATCCTGTGTGTGAGTTATAATTCCGTTAATATCGGAAATAGGGTAAAGTGTTTCAAACCAAAGTTGTTTGTCATTAAGAATGGAATAACTCTTGTTTGAAACATTTTTTTCTAACTGGCTTAACTTTGGAGTTAGATGGAGCCAAATGGAAATACTCTATTTTGGGTTGATCCAGTGTGTGAGTTATAATTCCGCTAATATCGGAAATAGGGAAAAATGTTTCAAATAAAAGTTGTACGCCATTAGGAACGGAATAACTCTTATTTGAAACACTCTTTTCTAACTCGCTTAACTTTGGAGTTAGATGGAGCCAAATTACTGTTTGGCTTAGAATTCCGTTAATATCGGGAATAGTGTAAAATGTTTCAAACAAAAGTTGTTTGTCATTAAGAATGGAATAACTCTTGTTTGAAACATTTTTTTCTAACTCGCTTAACTTATGAGTTAGATGGAGCCAAATAGAAATACTCTATTTTGTGTTAATCCAGTGTGTGAGTTATAATTCCGTTAATATCGGAAATAGGGAAAAATGTTTCAAATAAAAGTTGTACGCCATTAAGAATGGAATAACTCTTATTTGAAACATTTTTTTCTAACTCGCTTAACTCTGTAGTTAGATGGAGCCAAATTACTGTTTGGCTTAGAATTCCGTTAATATCGGGAATAGTGTAAAATGTTTCAAACAAAAGTTGTTTGCCATTAAGAATGGAATAACTCTTGTTTGAAACATTCTTTTCTAACTCGCTTAACTTATGAGTTAGATGGAGCCAAATAGAAATACTCTATTTTGTGTTAATCCAGTGTGTGAGTTATAATTCCGTTAATATCGGAAATAGGGAAAGATGTTTCAAATAAAAGTTGTTTGTCATTAAGAATGGAATAACTCTTGTTTGAAACATTTTCTTCTAACTCGCTTAACTTTGGGGTTAGATGGAGCCAAATAGAAATACTCTATTTTGTCTTAATCCAGTTTGTGAGTTATAATTCCGTTAATATCGGAAATAGGGAAAAGTGTTTCAAATAAAAGTTGTGCGCCATTAGGAATGGAATAACTCTTATTTGAAACATTTTTTTCTAACTCGCTTAACTTTGGAGTTAGATGGAGCCAAATTACTGTTTGGCTTAGAACTCCGTTAATATCGGGAATAGTGTAAAATGTTTCAAACAAAAGTTGTTTGTCATTAAGAATGGAATAACTCTTGTTTGAAACATTTTTTTCTAACTCGCTTAACTTTGGAGTTAGATGGAGCCAAACAGAAATACTCTATTTTGTGTTAATCCAGTTTGTGAGTTATAATTCCGTTAATATCGGAAATAGGGAAAAATGTTTCAAATAAAAGTTGTGCGCCATTAGGAATGGAATAACTCTTGTTTGAAACATTCTTTTCTAACTCGCTTAACTTATGAGTTAGATGGAGCCAAATAGAAATACTCTATTTTGTGTTAATCCAGTGTGTGAGTTATAATTCCGTTAATATCGGAAATAGGGAAAAATGTTTCAAATAAAAGTTGTTTGTCATTAAGAATGGAATAACTCTTGTTTGAAACATTCTTTTCTAACTCGCTTAACTTTGGGGTTAGATGGAGCCAAATAGAAATACTCTATTTTGTCTTAATCCAGTTTGTGAGTTATAATTCCGTTAATATCGGAAATAGGGAAAAGTGTTTCAAATAAAGGTGGTACGCCATTAAGAATGGAATAACTCTTATTTGAAACATTTTTTTTCTAACTCGCTTAACTTTTGAGTTAGATGGAGCCAAATTGAAATACTCCGCTTTAGGTTGTTCAAGTTTTTGGCTTATAATTCCGTTAATATCGGAAATAGAGTAAAATGGTTCAAACCAAACTTGTTTGTCATTAAGAACGGAATAACTCTTCTTCGAAACATTTTTTTCTAACTCGCTTAACTTTGGAGTTAGATGGAGCCAAACAGAAATACTCTATTTTGTGTTAATCCAGTTTGTGAGTTATAATTCCGTTAATATCGGAAATAGGGAAAAATGTTTCAAATAAAAGTTGTGCGCCATTAAGAATGGAATAACTCTTGTTTGAAACATTCTTTTCTAACTCGCTTAACTTATGAGTTAGATGGAGCCAAATAGAAATACTCTATTTTGTGTTAATCCAGTGTGTGAGTTATAATTCCGTTAATATCGGAAATAGGGAAAGATGTTTCAAATAAAAGTTGTTTGTCATTAAGAATGGAATAACTCTTGTTTGAAACATTTTCTTCTAACTCGCTTAACTTTGGGGTTAGATGGAGCCAAATAGAAATACTCTATTTTGTCTTAATCCAGTTTGTGAGTTATAATTCCGTTAATATCGGAAATAGGGAAAAGTGTTTCAAATAAAAGTTGTGCGCCATTAGGAATGGAATAACTCTTATTTGAAACATTTTTTTCTAACTCGCTTAACTTTGGAGTTAGATGGAGCCAAATTACTGTTTGGCTTAGAACTCCGTTAATATCGGGAATAGTGTAAAATGTTTCAAACAAAAGTTGTTTGTCATTAAGAATGGAATAACTCTTGTTTGAAACATTTTTTTCTAACTCGCTTAACTTTGGAGTTAGATGGAGCCAAACAGAAATACTCTATTTTGTGTTAATCCAGTTTGTGAGTTATAATTCCGTTAATATCGGAAATAGGGAAAAATGTTTCAAATAAAAGTTGTGCGCCATTAAGAATGGAATAACTCTTGTTTGAAACATTCTTTTCTAACTCGCTTAACTTATGAGTTAGATGGAGCCAAATAGAAATACTCTATTTTGTGTTAATCCAGTGTGTGAGTTATAATTCCGTTAATATCGGAAATAGGGAAAAATGTTTCAAATAAAAGTTGTTTGTCATTAAGAATGGAATAACTCTTGTTTGAAACATTCTTTTCTAACTCGCTTAACTTTGGGGTTAGATGGAGCCAAATAGAAATACTCTATTTTGTCTTAATCCAGTTTGTGAGTTATAATTCCGTTAATATCGGAAATAGGGAAAAGTGTTTCAAATAAAGGTGGTACGCCATTAAGAATGGAATAACTCTTATTTGAAACATTTTTTTTCTAACTCGCTTAACTTTTGAGTTAGATGGAGCCAAATTGAAATACTCCGCTTTAGGTTGTTCAAGTTTTTGGCTTATAATTCCGTTAATATCGGAAATAGAGTAAAATGGTTCAAACCAAACTTGTTTGTCATTAAGAACGGAATAACTCTTCTTCGAAACATTTTTTTCTAACTCGCTTAACTTTGGAGTTAGATGGAGCCAAACAGAAATACTCTATTTTGTGTTAATCCAGTTTGTGAGTTATAATTCCGTTAATATCGGAAATAGGGAAAAATGTTTCAAATAAAAGTTGTGCGCCATTAAGAATGGAATAACTCTTGTTTGAAACATTCTTTTCTAACTCGCTTAACTTATGAGTTAGATGGAGCCAAATAGAAATACTCTATTTTGTGTTAATCCAGTGTGTGAGTTATAATTCCGTTAATATCGGAAATAGGGAAAAATGTTTCAAATAAAAGTTGTTTGTCATTAAGAATGGAATAACTCTTGTTTGAAACATTCTTTTCTAACTCGCTTAACTTTGGGGTTAGATGGAGCCAAATAGAAATACTCTATTTTGTCTTAATCCTGTTTGTGAGTTATAATTCCGTTAATATCGGAAATAGGGAAAAGTGTTTCAAATAAAGGTGGTACGCCATTAAGAATGGAATAACTCTTATTTGAAACATTTTTTTTCTAACTCGCTTAACTTTTGAGTTAGATGGAGCCAAATTGAAATACTCCGCTTTAGGTTGTTCAAGTTTTTGGCTTATAATTCCGTTAATATCGGAAATAGAGTAAAATGGTTCAAACCAAACTTGTTTGTCATTAAGAACGGAATAACTCTTCTTCGAAACATTTTTTTCTAACTCGCTTAACTTTGGAGTTAGATGGAGCCAAACAGAAATACTCTATTTTGTGTTAATCCAGTTTGTGAGTTATAATTCCGTTAATATCGGAAATAGGGAAAAATGTTTCAAATAAAAGTTGTGCGCCATTAAGAATGGAATAACTCTTGTTTGAAACATTCTTTTCTAACTCGCTTAACTTATGAGTTAGATGGAGCCAAATAGAAATACTCTATTTTGTGTTAATCCAGTGTGTGAGTTATAATTCCGTTAATATCGGAAATAGGGAAAGATGTTTCAAATAAAAGTTGTTTGTCATTAAGAATGGAATAACTCTTGTTTGAAACATTTTCTTCTAACTCGCTTAACTTTGGGGTTAGATGGAGCCAAATAGAAATACTCTATTTTGTCTTAATCCAGTTTGTGAGTTATAATTCCGTTAATATCGGAAATAGGGAAAAGTGTTTCAAATAAAAGTTGTGCGCCATTAGGAATGGAATAACTCTTATTTGAAACATTTTTTTCTAACTCGCTTAACTTTGGAGTTAGATGGAGCCAAATTACTGTTTGGCTTAGAACTCCGTTAATATCGGGAATAGTGTAAAATGTTTCAAACAAAAGTTGTTTGTCATTAAGAATGGAATAACTCTTGTTTGAAACATTTTTTTCTAACTCGCTTAACTTTGGAGTTAGATGGAGCCAAACAGAAATACTCTATTTTGTGTTAATCCAGTTTGTGAGTTATAATTCCGTTAATATCGGAAATAGGGAAAAATGTTTCAAATAAAAGTTGTGCGCCATTAAGAATGGAATAAGTCTTGTTTGAAACATTCTTTTCTAACTCGCTTAACTTATGAGTTAGATGGAGCCAAATAGAAATACTCTATTTTGTGTTAATCCAGTGTGTGAGTTATAATTCCGTTAATATCGGAAATAGGGAAAAATGTTTCAAATAAAAGTTGTTTGTCATTAAGAATGGAATAACTCTTGTTTGAAACATTCTTTTCTAACTCGCTTAACTTTGGGGTTAGATGGAGCCAAATAGAAATACTCTATTTTGTCTTAATCCAGTTTGTGAGTTATAATTCCGTTAATATCGGAAATAGGGAAAAGTGTTTCAAATAAAGGTGGTACGCCATTAAGAATGGAATAACTCTTATTTGAAACATTTTTTTTCTAACTCGCTTAACTTTTGAGTTAGATGGAGCCAAATTGAAATACTCCGCTTTAGGTTGTTCAAGTTTTTGGCTTATAATTCCGTTAATATCGGAAATAGAGTAAAATGGTTCAAACCAAACTTGTTTGTCATTAAGAACGGAATAACTCTTCTTCGAAACATTTTTTTCTAACTCGCTTAACTTTGGAGTTAGATGGAGCCAAACAGAAATACTCTATTTTGTGTTAATCCAGTTTGTGAGTTATAATTCCGTTAATATCGGAAATAGGGAAAAATGTTTCAAATAAAAGTTGTGCGCCATTAAGAATGGAATAACTCTTATTTGAAACATTTTTTTCTAACTCGCTTAACTTTGTAGTTAGATGAAGCCAAATTTCTATTTGGCTTATAATACCGTTAATACCGGAAATAGGGTAAAATGTTTCAAACAAAAGTTGTTTGTCATTAGGAATGGAATATCTCTTATTTGAAACATTTTTTTTCTAACTCGCTTAACTTTTGAGTTAGATGGAGCCAAATAGAAATACTCCGCGTTAGGTTGTTCAAGTTTTTGGCTTATAATTCCGTTAATATCGGAAATAGGGAAAAATGTTTCAAATAAAAGTTGTTTGTCATTAAGAATAGAATAACTCTGGTTTGAAACATTTCTTTCTAACTCGCTTAACTATGGAGTTAGATTTAGCCAAATTCCTATTTGGCTTATAATTCCGTTAATATCGCAAATAGGGTAAAATATTTCAAACCAAAGTTGTTTGCCATTAAGAATGGAATAAGACTTGTTTGAAACATATTTTTCTAACTGGCTTAACTTTGGAGTTAGATGGAGGCAAATAGAAATACTCTATTTTGGGTTGATCCAGTGTGTGAGTTATAACTCCGTTAGTATCGGAAATAGGGAAAAATGTTTCAAATAAAAGCTGTACGCCATTAAGAATGGAATAACACTTATTTGAAACATTCTTTTCTAACTCGCTTAACTTTGGAGTTAGATGGAGCCAAATAGAAATACTATATTTTGTGTTAATAAAGTGTGTGAGTTATAATTCCGTTAATATCGGAAATAGGTAAAAATGTTTCAAATAAAAGTTGTACGCCATTAGGAACGGAATAACTCTTATTTGAAACATTTTTTTCTAACTCGATTAACTTTGGAGTTAGATGGAACCAAATTACTGCTTGGCTTATAATTCCGTTAATATCGGGAATAGTGTAAAATTTTTCAAACAAAAATTGTTTGTCATTAAGAATGAAATAACTCTTGTTTGAAACATTTTTTTCTAACCCGCTTAACTTATGAGTTAGATGGAGCCAAATAGAAATACTCTATTTTGTGTTAATCCAGTTTGTGAGTTATAATTCCGTTAATATCGGAAATAGGGAAAAATGTTTCAAATAGAAGTTATACGCCATTAAGAATGGAATAACTCTTATTTGAAACATTTTTTTCTAACTCGCTTAGTTTTGGAGTTAGATGGAGCCAAATTCCTATTTCGCTTATAATTCCGTTAATATCGGGAAAAGCGTAAAATCTTTCAAACAAAAGTTGTTTGTCATTAAGAATGGAATAACTCTGGTTTGAAACATTTCTTTCTAACTCGCTTAACTTTTGAGTTAGATGGAGCCAAATAGAAATACTCCGCTTTAGGTTGTTCAAGTTTTTGGCTTATAATTCCGTTAATATCGGAAATAGGGTAGAATGTTTCAAACCAAACTTGTTTGTCATTAAGAACGGAATAACTCTTCTTTGAAACATTTTTCTCTAACTCGCTTAACTTTTGAGTTAGATGGAGCCAAATAGAAATACTCCGCTTTAGGTTGTTCAAGTTTTTGGCTAATAATTCCGTTAATATCGGAAATAGGGTAAAGTGTTTCAAACCAAAGTTGTTTGTCATTAAGAATGGAATAACTCTTGTTTGAAACATTTCTTTCTAACTGGCTTAACTTTGGAGTTAGATGGAGCCAAATAGAAATACTCTATTTTGGGTTGATCCAGTGTGTGAGTTATAATTCCGCTAATATCGGAAATAGGGAAAAATGTTTCAAATAAAAGTTGTACGCCATTAGGAACGGAATAACTCTTATTTGAAACATTTTTTTCTAACTCGCTTAACTTTGGAGTTAGATGGAGCCAAATAACTCTTAGGCTTAGAATTCCGTTAATATCGGGAATAGTGTAAAATGTTTCAAACAGAAATTGTTTGTCATTAAGAATGGAATAACTCTTGTTTGAAACATTTTCTTCTAACTCGCTTAACTTTGGGGTTAGATGGAGCCAAATAGAAATACTCTATTTTGGGTTGATCCTGTGTGTGAGTTATAATTCCGTTAATATCGGAAATAGGGTAAAGTGTTTCAAACCAAAGTTGTTTGTCATTAAGAATGGAATAACTCTTGTTTGAAACATTTTTTTCTAACTGGCTTAACTTTGGAGTTAGATGGAGCCAAATGGAAATACTCTATTTTGGGTTGATCCAGTGTGTGAGTTATAATTCCGCTAATATCGGAAATAGGGAAAAATGTTTCAAATAAAAGTTGTACGCCATTAGGAACGGAATTACTCTTATTTGAAACACTCTTTTCTAACTCGCTTAACTTTGGAGTTAGATGGAGCCAAATTACTGTTTGGCTTAGAATTCCGTTAATATCGGGAATAGTGTAAAATGTTTCAAACAAAACTTGTTTGTCATTAAGAATGGAATAACTCTTGTTTGAAACATTTTTTTCTAACTCGCTTAACTTATGAGTTAGATGGAGCCAAATAGAAATACTCTATTTTGTGTTAATCCAGTGTGTGAGTTATAATTCCGTTAATATCGGAAATAGGGAAAAATGTTTCAAATAAAAGTTGTACGCCATTAAGAATGGAATAACTCTTATTTGAAACATTTTTTTCTAACTCGCTTAACTCTGAAGTTAGATGGAGCCAAATTACTGTTTGGCTTAGAATTCCGTTAATATCGGGAATAGTGTAAAATGTTTCAAACAAAAGTTGTTTGCCATTAAGAATGGAATAACTCTTGTTTGAAACATTCTTTTCTAACTCGCTTAACTTATGAGTTAGATGGAGCCAAATAGAAATACTCTATTTTGTGTTAATCCAGTGTGTGAGTTATAATTCCGTTAATATCGGAAATAGGGAAAGATGTTTCAAATAAAAGTTGTTTGTCATTAAGAATGGAATAACTCTTGTTTGAAACATTTTCTTCTAACTCGCTTAACTTTGGGGTTAGATGGAGCCAAATAGAAATACTCTATTTTGTCTTAATCCAGTTTGTGAGTTATAATTCCGTTAATATCGGAAATAGGGAAGAGTGTTTCAAATAAAAGTTGTGCGCCATTAGGAATGGAATAACTCTTATTTGAAACATTTTTTTCTAACTCGCTTAACTTTGGAGTTAGATGGAGCCAAATTACTGTTTGGCTTAGAACTCCGTTAATATCGGGAATAGTGTAAAATGTTTCAAACAAAAGTTGTTTGTCATTAAGAATGGAATAACTCTTGTTTGAAACATTTTTTTCTAACTCGCTTAACTTTGGAGTTAGATGGAGCCAAACAGAAATACTCTATTTTGTGTTAATCCAGTTTGTGAGTTATAATTCCGTTAATATCGGAAATAGGGAAAAATGTTTCAAATAAAAGTTGTGCGCCATTAAGAATGGAATAACTCTTGTTTGAAACATTCTTTTCTAACTCGCTTAACTTATGAGTTAGATGGAGCCAAATAGAAATACTCTATTTTGTGTTAATCCAGTGTGTGAGTTATAATTCCGTTAATATCGGAAATAGGGAAAAATGTTTCAAATAAAAGTTGTTTGTCATTAAGAATGGAATAACTCTTGTTTGAAACATTCTTTTCTAACTCGCTTAACTTTGGGGTTAGATGGAGCCAAATAGAAATACTCTATTTTGTCTTAATCCAGTTTGTGAGTTATAATTCCGTTAATATCGGAAATAGGGAAAAGTGTTTCAAATAAAGGTGGTACGCCATTAAGAATGGAATAACTCTTATTTGAAACATTTTTTTTCTAACTCGCTTAACTTTTGAGTTAGATGGAGCCAAATTGAAATACTCCGCTTTAGGTTGTTCAAGTTTTTGGCTTATAATTCCGTTAATATCGGAAATAGAGTAAAATGGTTCAAACCAAACTTGTTTGTCATTAAGAACGGAATAACTCTTCTTCGAAACATTTTTTTCTAACTCGCTTAACTTTGGAGTTAGATGGAGCCAAACAGAAATACTCTATTTTGTGTTAATCCAGTTTGTGAGTTATAATTCCGTTAATATCGGAAATAGGGAAAAATGTTTCAAATAAAAGTTGTGCGCCATTAAGAATGGAATAACTCTTATTTGAAACATTTTTTTCTAACTCGCTTAACTTTGTAGTTAGATGGAGCCAAATTTCTATTTGGCTTATAATACCGTTAATACCGGAAATAGGGTAAAATGTTTCAAACAAAAGTTGTTTGTCATTAGGAATGGAATATCTCTTATTTGAAACATTTTTTTTCTAACTCGCTTAACTTTTGAGTTAGATGGAGCCAAATAGAAATACTCCGCGTTAGGTTGTTCAAGTTTTTGGCTTATAATTCCGTTAATATCGGAAATAGGGAAAAATGTTTCAAATAAAAGTTGTTTGTCATTAAGAATAGAATAACTCTGGTTTGAAACATTTCTTTCTAACTCGCTTAACTATGGAGTTAGATTTAGCCAAATTCCTATTTGGCTTATAATTCCGTTAATATCGCAAATAGGGTAAAATATTTCAAACCAAAGTTGTTTGCCATTAAGAATGGAATAAGACTTGTTTGAAACATATTTTTCTAACTGGCTTAACTTTGGAGTTAGATGGAGGCAAATAGAAATACTCTATTTTGGGTTGATCCAGTGTGTGAGTTATAACTCCGTTAGTATCGGAAATAGGGAAAAATGTTTCAAATAAAAGCTGTACGCCATTAAGAATGGAATAACACTTATTTGAAACATTCTTTTCTAACTCGCTTAACTTTGGAGTTAGATGGAGCCAAATAGAAATACTATATTTTGTGTTAATAAAGTGTGTGAGTTATAATTCCGTTAATATCGGAAATAGGTAAAAATGTTTCAAATAAAAGTTGTACGCCATTAGGAACGGAATAACTCTTATTTGAAACATTTTTTTCTAACTCGATTAACTTTGGAGTTAGATGGAACCAAATTACTGCTTGGCTTATAATTCCGTTAATATCGGGAATAGTGTAAAATTTTTCAAACAAAAATTGTTTGTCATTAAGAATGAAATAACTCTTGTTTGAAACATTTTTTTCTAACCCGCTTAACTTATGAGTTAGATGGAGCCAAATAGAAATACTCTATTTTGTGTTAATCCAGTTTGTGAGTTATAATTCCGTTAATATCGGAAATAGGGAAAAATGTTTCAAATAGAAGTTATACGCCATTAAGAATGGAATAACTCTTATTTGAAACATTTTTTTCTAACTCGCTTAGTTTTGGAGTTAGATGGAGCCAAATTCCTATTTCGCTTATAATTCCGTTAATATCGGGAAAAGCGTAAAATCTTTCAAACAAAAGTTGTTTGTCATTAAGAATGGAATAACTCTGGTTTGAAACATTTCTTTCTAACTCGCTTAACTTTTGAGTTAGATGGAGCCAAATAGAAATACTCCGCTTTAGGTTGTTCAAGTTTTTGGCTTATAATTCCGTTAATATCGGAAATAGGGTAGAATGTTTCAAACCAAACTTGTTTGTCATTAAGAACGGAATAACTCTTCTTTGAAACATTTTTCTCTAACTCGCTTAACTTTTGAGTTAGATGGAGCCAAATAGAAATACTCCGCTTTAGGTTGTTCAAGTTTTTGGCTAATAATTCCGTTAATATCGGAAATAGGGTAAAGTGTTTCAAACCAAAGTTGTTTGTCATTAAGAATGGAATAACTCTTGTTTGAAACATTTCTTTCTAACTGGCTTAACTTTGGAGTTAGATGGAGCCAAATAGAAATACTCTATTTTGGGTTGATCCAGTGTGTGAGTTATAATTCCGCTAATATCGGAAATAGGGAAAAATGTTTCAAATAAAAGTTGTACGCCATTAGGAACGGAATAACTCTTATTTGAAACATTTTTTTCTAACTCGCTTAACTTTGGAGTTAGATGGAGCCAAATAACTCTTAGGCTTAGAATTCCGTTAATATCGGGAATAGTGTAAAATGTTTCAAACAGAAATTGTTTGTCATTAAGAATGGAATAACTCTTGTTTGAAACATTTTCTTCTAACTCGCTTAACTTTGGGGTTAGATGGAGCCAAATAGAAATACTCTATTTTGGGTTGATCCTGTGTGTGAGTTATAATTCCGTTAATATCGGAAATAGGGTAAAGTGTTTCAAACCAAAGTTGTTTGTCATTAAGAATGGAATAACTCTTGTTTGAAACATTTTTTTCTAACTGGCTTAACTTTGGAGTTAGATGGAGCCAAATGGAAATACTCTATTTTGGGTTGATCCAGTGTGTGAGTTATAATTCCGCTAATATCGGAAATAGGGAAAAATGTTTCAAATAAAAGTTGTACGCCATTAGGAACGGAATTACTCTTATTTGAAACACTCTTTTCTAACTCGCTTAACTTTGGAGTTAGATGGAGCCAAATTACTGTTTGGCTTAGAATTCCGTTAATATCGGGAATAGTGTAAAATGTTTCAAACAAAACTTGTTTGTCATTAAGAATGGAATAACTCTTGTTTGAAACATTTTTTTCTAACTCGCTTAACTTATGAGTTAGATGGAGCCAAATAGAAATACTCTATTTTGTGTTAATCCAGTGTGTGAGTTATAATTCCGTTAATATCGGAAATAGGGAAAAATGTTTCAAATAAAAGTTGTACGCCATTAAGAATGGAATAACTCTTATTTGAAACATTTTTTTCTAACTCGCTTAACTCTGAAGTTAGATGGAGCCAAATTACTGTTTGGCTTAGAATTCCGTTAATATCGGGAATAGTGTAAAATGTTTCAAACAAAAGTTGTTTGCCATTAAGAATGGAATAACTCTTGTTTGAAACATTCTTTTCTAACTCGCTTAACTTATGAGTTAGATGGAGCCAAATAGAAATACTCTATTTTGTGTTAATCCAGTGTGTGAGTTATAATTCCGTTAATATCGGAAATAGGGAAAGATGTTTCAAATAAAAGTTGTTTGTCATTAAGAATGGAATAACTCTTGTTTGAAACATTTTCTTCTAACTCGCTTAACTTTGGGGTTAGATGGAGCCAAATAGAAATACTCTATTTTGTCTTAATCCAGTTTGTGAGTTATAATTCCGTTAATATCGGAAATAGGGAAGAGTGTTTCAAATAAAAGTTGTGCGCCATTAGGAATGGAATAACTCTTATTTGAAACATTTTTTTCTAACTCGCTTAACTTTGGAGTTAGATGGAGCCAAATTACTGTTTGGCTTAGAACTCCGTTAATATCGGGAATAGTGTAAAATGTTTCAAACAAAAGTTGTTTGTCATTAAGAATGGAATAACTCTTGTTTGAAACATTTTTTTCTAACTCGCTTAACTTTGGAGTTAGATGGAGCCAAACAGAAATACTCTATTTTGTGTTAATCCAGTTTGTGAGTTATAATTCCGTTAATATCGGAAATAGGGAAAAATGTTTCAAATAAAAGTTGTGCGCCATTAAGAATGGAATAACTCTTGTTTGAAACATTCTTTTCTAACTCGCTTAACTTATGAGTTAGATGGAGCCAAATAGAAATACTCTATTTTGTGTTAATCCAGTGTGTGAGTTATAATTCCGTTAATATCGGAAATAGGGAAAAATGTTTCAAATAAAAGTTGTTTGTCATTAAGAATGGAATAACTCTTGTTTGAAACATTCTTTTCTAACTCGCTTAACTTTGGGGTTAGATGGAGCCAAATAGAAATACTCTATTTTGTCTTAATCCAGTTTGTGAGTTATAATTCCGTTAATATCGGAAATAGGGAAAAGTGTTTCAAATAAAGGTGGTACGCCATTAAGAATGGAATAACTCTTATTTGAAACATTTTTTTTCTAACTCGCTTAACTTTTGAGTTAGATGGAGCCAAATTGAAATACTCCGCTTTAGGTTGTTCATGTTTTTGGCTTATAATTCCGTTAATATCGGAAATAGAGTAAAATGGTTCAAACCAAACTTGTTTGTCATTAAGAACGGAATAACTCTTCTTCGAAACATTTTTTTCTAACTCGCTTAACTTTGGAGTTAGATGGAGCCAAACAGAAATACTCTATTTTGTGTTAATCCAGTTTGTGAGTTATAATTCCGTTAATATCGGAAATAGGGAAAAATGTTTCAAATAAAAGTTGTCCGCCATTAAGAATGGAATAAGTCTTATTTGAAACATTTTTTTCTAGCTCGCTTAACTTTGTAGTTAGATGGAGCCAAATTTCTATTTGGCTTATAATACCGTTAATACCGGAAATAGGGTAAAATGTTTCAAACAAAAGTTGTTTGTCATTAGGAATGGAATATCTCTTATTTGAAACATTTTTTTTCTAACTCGCTTAACTTTTGAGTTAGATGGAGCCAAATAGAAATACTCCGCGTTAGGTTGTTCAAGTTTTTGGCTTATAATTCCGTTAATATCGGAAATAGGGTAAAATGTTTCAAACCAAACTTGTTTGTCATAAAGAACGGAATAACTCTTCTTTGAAACATTTTTTTCTAACTCGCTTAACTTTGGAGTTAGATGGAGCCAAATAGAAATACTCTATTTTGTGTTAATCCAGTTTGTGAGTTATAATTCCGTTAATATCGGAAATAGGGAAAAATGTTTCAAATAGAAGTTATACGCCATTAAGAATGGAATAACTCTTATTTGAAACATTTTTTTCTAACTCGCTTAGTTTTGGAGTTAGATGGAACCAAATTCCTATTTGGCTTATAATTCCGTTAATATCGGGAAAAGTGTAAAATCTTTCAAACAAAAGTTGTTTGTCATTAAGAATGGAATAACTCTTGTTTGAAATATTTTTTTCTAACTGGCTTAACTTTGGAGTTAGATGGAGCCAAATAGAAATTCTCTATTTTGGGTTGATCGAGTGTGTGAGTTATAATTCCGTTAATATCGGAAATAGGGAAAACTATTTCAAATAAAAGCTGTACGCCATTAAGAATGGAATAACTCTTATTTGAAACATTTTTTTCTAATTCGCTTAACTTTGTAGTTACATGGAGCCAAGTTACTATTTGGCTTACAACTCCGTTAATATCGAAAATAGGATAAAATGTTTCAAACCAAAGTTGTTTGTCATTAAAAATGGAATAACTCTTGTTTGAAACAATTTTTTCTAACTCGCTTAACTTATGAGTTAGATGGAGCCAAATAGAAATACTCTATTTTAGGTTGATCCAGTATGTGAGTTATAATTCCGTTAATATCGGAAATAGGTAAAAATGTTTCAAATAAAAGTTGTACGCCATTAAGAATGGAATAACTCTTATTTGAAACATTCTTTTCTAACTCGCTTAACTTTGTAGTTAGATGGATCCAAATTACTGCTTGGCTTATAATTCCGTTAATATTGGAAATAGTGTAAAATGTTTCAAACAAAAGTTGTTTGTCATTAAGAATGGAATAACACTTATTTGAAACATTTTTTTCTAACTCGCTTAACTTTTGAGTTAGATGGATCCAAATTGAAATGCTCCATTTTGGGTTGTTCCATTGTTTGGGTTATAACTCCGTTAATATCGGAAATAGGGCAAGATGTTTCAAATAAAAGTTGTTCGCCATTAAGAATGGAATAACACTTATTTGAAACATTTTTTTCTAACTCGCTTAACCTTGTAGTTAGATTTAGCCAAATTCCTATTTGGCTTATAATTCCGTTAATATCGCAAATAGGGTAAAATATTTCAAACCAAAGTTGTTTGCCATTAAGAATGGAATAAGACTTGTTTGAAACATATTTTTCTAACTGGCTTAACTTTGGAGTTAGATGGAGGCAAATAGAAATACTCTATTTTGGGTTGATCCAGTGTGTGAGTTATAACTCCGTTAGTATCGGAAATAGGGAAAAATGTTTCAAATAAAAGCTGTACGCCATTAAGAATGGAATAACACTTATTTGAAACATTCTTTTCTAACTCGCTTAACTTTGGAGTTAGATGGAGCCAAATAGAAATAGTATATTTTGTGTTAATAAAGTGTGTGAGTTATAATTCCGTTAATATCGGAAATAGGTAAAAATGTTTCAAATAAAAGTTGTACGCCATTAGGAACGGAATAACTCTTATTTGAAACATTTTTTTCTAACTCGATTAACTTTGGAGTTAGATGGAACCAAATTACTGTTTGGCTTATAATTCCGTTAATATCGGGAATAGTGTAAAATTTTTCAAACAAAAATTGTTTGTCATTAAGAATGAAATAACTCTTGTTTGAAACATTTTTTTCTAACCCGCTTAACTTATGAGTTAGATGGAGCCAAATAGAAATACTCTATTTTGTGTTAATCCAGTTTGTGAGTTATAATTCCGTTAATATCGGAAATAGGGAAGAATGTTTCAAATAGAAGTTATACGCCATAAAGAATGGAATAACTCTTATTTGAAACATTTTTTTCTAACTCGCTTAGTTTTGGAGTTAGATGGAGCCAAATTCCTATTTCGCTTATAATTCCGTTAATATCGGGAAAAGCGTAAAATCTTTCAAACAAAAGTTGTTTGTCATTAAGAATGGAATAACTCTGGTTTGAAACATTTCTTTCTAACTCGCTTAACTTTTGAGTTAGATGGAGCCAAATAGAAATACTCCGCTTTAGGTTGTTCAAGTTTTTGGCTAATAATTCCGTTAATATCGGAAATAGGGTAAAGTGTTTCAAACCAAAGTTGTTTGTCATTAAGAATGGAATAACTCTTGTTTGAAACATTTTTTCCTAACTCACTTAACTTTTGTGTTAGATGGAGCCAAATAGAAATACTCCATTTTGGGTTGATCCAGTGTGTGACTTATAATTCCGTTAATATCGGAAATAGGGAAAAATGTTTCAAACCAAAGTTGTTTGTCATTAAGAATGGAATAACTCTTGTTTGAAACATTTTTTTCTAACTCGCTTAACTTTGGAGTTAGATGGAGCCAAATAGAAAGACTCTATGTTGGGTTGATCCAGTGTGTGAGTTATAATTCCGTTAATATCGGAAATAGGGAAAAATGTTTCAAATAAAAGTTGTTTGTCATTAAGAATGGAATAACTCTTGTTTGAAACATTTCTTTCTAACTGGCTTAACTTTGGAGTTAGATGGAGCCAAATAGAAATACTCTATTTTGGGTTGATCCAGTGTGTGAGTTATAATTCCGCTAATATCGGAAATAGGGAAAAATGTTTCAAATAAAAGTTGTACGCCATTAGGAACGGAATAACTCTTATTTGAAACATTTTTTTCTAACTCGCTTAACTTTGGAGTTAGATGGAGCCAAATAACTCTTAGGCTTAGAATTCCGTTAATATCGGGAATAGTGTAAAATGTTTCAAACAAAAGTTGTTTGTCATTAAGAATGGAATAACTCTTGTTTGAAACATTTTTTTCTAACTCGCTTAACTTATGAGTTAGATGGAGCCAAATAGAAATACTCTATTTTGTGTTAATCCAGTGTGTGAGTTATAATTCCGTTAATATCGGAAATAGGGAAAAATGTTTCAAATAAAAGTTGTTTGTCATTAAGAATGGAATAACTCTTGTTTGAAACATTTTCTTCTAACTCGCTTATCTTTGGGGTTAGATGGAGCCAAATAGAAATACTCCGCTTTAGGTTGTTCAAGTTTTTGGCTTATAATTCCGTTAATATCGGAAATAGGGTAGAATGTTTCAAACCAAACTTGTTTGTCATTAAGAACGGAATAACTCTTCTTTGAAACATTTTTCTCTAACTCGCTTAACTTTTGAGTTAGATGAAGCCAAATAGAAATACTCCGCTTTAGGTTGTTCAAGTTTCTGGCTAATAATTCCGTTAATATCGGAAATAGGGTAAAGTGTTTCAAACCAAAGTTGTTTGTCATTAAGAATGGAATAACTCTTGTTTGAAACATTTCTTTCTAACTGGCTTAACTTTGGAGTTAGATGGAGCCAAATAGAAATACTCTATTTTGGGTTGATCCAGTGTGTGAGTTATAATTCCGCTAATATCGGAAATAGGGAAAAATGTTTCAAATAAAAGTTGTACGCCATTAGGAACGGAATAACTCTTATTTGAAACATTTTTTTCTAACTCGCTTAACTTTGGAGTTAGATGGAGCCAAATTACTCTTAGGCTTAGAATTCCGTTAATATCGGGAATAGTGTAAAATGTTTCAAACAAAAGTTGTTTGTCATTAAGAACGGAATAACTCTTCTTCGAAACATTTTTTTCTAACTCGCTTAACTTTGGAGTTAGATGGAGCCAAACAGAAATACTCTATTTTGTGTTAATCCAGTTTGTGAGTTATAATTCCGTTAATATCGGAAATAGGGAAAAATGTTTCAAATAAAAGTTGTCCGCCATTAAGAATGGAATAAGTCTTATTTGAAACATTTTTTTCTAGCTCGCTTAACTTTGTAGTTAGATGGAGCCAAATTTCTATTTGGCTTATAATACCGTTAATACCGGAAATAGGGTAAAATGTTTCAAACAAAAGTTGTTTGTCATTAGGAATGGAATATCTCTTATTTGAAACATTTTTTTTCTAACTCGCTTAACTTTTGAGTTAGATGGAGCCAAATAGAAATACTCCGCGTTAGGTTGTTCAAGTTTTTGGCTTATAATTCCGTTAATATCGGAAATAGGGTAAAATGTTTCAAACCAAACTTGTTTGTCATAAAGAACGGAATAACTCTTCTTTGAAACATTTTTTTCTAACTCGCTTAACTTTGGAGTTAGATGGAGCCAAATAGAAATACTCTATTTTGTGTTAATCCAGTTTGTGAGTTATAATTCCGTTAATATCGGAAATAGGGAAAAATGTTTCAAATAGAAGTTATACGCCATTAAGAATGGAATAACTCTTATTTGAAACATTTTTTTCTAACTCGCTTAGTTTTGGAGTTAGATGGAACCAAATTCCTATTTGGCTTATAATTCCGTTAATATCGGGAAAAGTGTAAAATCTTTCAAACAAAAGTTGTTTGTCATTAAGAATGGAATAACTCTTGTTTGAAATATTTTTTTCTAACTGGCTTAACTTTGGAGTTAGATGGAGCCAAATAGAAATTCTCTATTTTGGGTTGATCGAGTGTGTGAGTTATAATTCCGTTAATATCGGAAATAGGGAAAACTATTTCAAATAAAAGCTGTACGCCATTAAGAATGGAATAACTCTTATTTGAAACATTTTTTTCTAATTCGCTTAACTTTGTAGTTACATGGAGCCAAGTTACTATTTGGCTTACAACTCCGTTAATATCGAAAATAGGATAAAATGTTTCAAACCAAAGTTGTTTGTCATTAAAAATGGAATAACTCTTGTTTGAAACAATTTTTTCTAACTCGCTTAACTTATGAGTTAGATGGAGCCAAATAGAAATACTCTATTTTAGGTTGATCCAGTATGTGAGTTATAATTCCGTTAATATCGGAAATAGGTAAAAATGTTTCAAATAAAAGTTGTACGCCATTAAGAATGGAATAACTCTTATTTGAAACATTCTTTTCTAACTCGCTTAACTTTGTAGTTAGATGGATCCAAATTACTGCTTGGCTTATAATTCCGTTAATATTGGAAATAGTGTAAAATGTTTCAAACAAAAGTTGTTTGTCATTAAGAATGGAATAACACTTATTTGAAACATTTTTTTCTAACTCGCTTAACTTTTGAGTTAGATGGATCCAAATTGAAATGCTCCATTTTGGGTTGTTCCATTGTTTGGGTTATAACTCCGTTAATATCGGAAATAGGGCAAGATGTTTCAAATAAAAGTTGTTCGCCATTAAGAATGGAATAACACTTATTTGAAACATTTTTTTCTAACTCGCTTAACCTTGTAGTTAGATTTAGCCAAATTCCTATTTGGCTTATAATTCCGTTAATATCGCAAATAGGGTAAAATATTTCAAACCAAAGTTGTTTGCCATTAAGAATGGAATAAGACTTGTTTGAAACATATTTTTCTAACTGGCTTAACTTTGGAGTTAGATGGAGGCAAATAGAAATACTCTATTTTGGGTTGATCCAGTGTGTGAGTTATAACTCCGTTAGTATCGGAAATAGGGAAAAATGTTTCAAATAAAAGCTGTACGCCATTAAGAATGGAATAACACTTATTTGAAACATTCTTTTCTAACTCGCTTAACTTTGGAGTTAGATGGAGCCAAATAGAAATAGTATATTTTGTGTTAATAAAGTGTGTGAGTTATAATTCCGTTAATATCGGAAATAGGTAAAAATGTTTCAAATAAAAGTTGTACGCCATTAGGAACGGAATAACTCTTATTTGAAACATTTTTTTCTAACTCGATTAACTTTGGAGTTAGATGGAACCAAATTACTGTTTGGCTTATAATTCCGTTAATATCGGGAATAGTGTAAAATTTTTCAAACAAAAATTGTTTGTCATTAAGAATGAAATAACTCTTGTTTGAAACATTTTTTTCTAACCCGCTTAACTTATGAGTTAGATGGAGCCAAATAGAAATACTCTATTTTGTGTTAATCCAGTTTGTGAGTTATAATTCCGTTAATATCGGAAATAGGGAAGAATGTTTCAAATAGAAGTTATACGCCATAAAGAATGGAATAACTCTTATTTGAAACATTTTTTTCTAACTCGCTTAGTTTTGGAGTTAGATGGAGCCAAATTCCTATTTCGCTTATAATTCCGTTAATATCGGGAAAAGCGTAAAATCTTTCAAACAAAAGTTGTTTGTCATTAAGAATGGAATAACTCTGGTTTGAAACATTTCTTTCTAACTCGCTTAACTTTTGAGTTAGATGGAGCCAAATAGAAATACTCCGCTTTAGGTTGTTCAAGTTTTTGGCTAATAATTCCGTTAATATCGGAAATAGGGTAAAGTGTTTCAAACCAAAGTTGTTTGTCATTAAGAATGGAATAACTCTTGTTTGAAACATTTTTTCCTAACTCACTTAACTTTTGTGTTAGATGGAGCCAAATAGAAATACTCCATTTTGGGTTGATCCAGTGTGTGACTTATAATTCCGTTAATATCGGAAATAGGGAAAAATGTTTCAAACCAAAGTTGTTTGTCATTAAGAATGGAATAACTCTTGTTTGAAACATTTTTTTCTAACTCGCTTAACTTTGGAGTTAGATGGAGCCAAATAGAAAGACTCTATGTTGGGTTGATCCAGTGTGTGAGTTATAATTCCGTTAATATCGGAAATAGGGAAAAATGTTTCAAATAAAAGTTGTTTGTCATTAAGAATGGAATAACTCTTGTTTGAAACATTTCTTTCTAACTGGCTTAACTTTGGAGTTAGATGGAGCCAAATAGAAATACTCTATTTTGGGTTGATCCAGTGTGTGAGTTATAATTCCGCTAATATCGGAAATAGGGAAAAATGTTTCAAATAAAAGTTGTACGCCATTAGGAACGGAATAACTCTTATTTGAAACATTTTTTTCTAACTCGCTTAACTTTGGAGTTAGATGGAGCCAAATAACTCTTAGGCTTAGAATTCCGTTAATATCGGGAATAGTGTAAAATGTTTCAAACAAAAGTTGTTTGTCATTAAGAATGGAATAACTCTTGTTTGAAACATTTTTTTCTAACTCGCTTAACTTATGAGTTAGATGGAGCCAAATAGAAATACTCTATTTTGTGTTAATCCAGTGTGTGAGTTATAATTCCGTTAATATCGGAAATAGGGAAAAATGTTTCAAATAAAAGTTGTTTGTCATTAAGAATGGAATAACTCTTGTTTGAAACATTTTCTTCTAACTCGCTTATCTTTGGGGTTAGATGGAGCCAAATAGAAATACTCCGCTTTAGGTTGTTCAAGTTTTTGGCTTATAATTCCGTTAATATCGGAAATAGGGTAGAATGTTTCAAACCAAACTTGTTTGTCATTAAGAACGGAATAACTCTTCTTTGAAACATTTTTCTCTAACTCGCTTAACTTTTGAGTTAGATGAAGCCAAATAGAAATACTCCGCTTTAGGTTGTTCAAGTTTCTGGCTAATAATTCCGTTAATATCGGAAATAGGGTAAAGTGTTTCAAACCAAAGTTGTTTGTCATTAAGAATGGAATAACTCTTGTTTGAAACATTTCTTTCTAACTGGCTTAACTTTGGAGTTAGATGGAGCCAAATAGAAATACTCTATTTTGGGTTGATCCAGTGTGTGAGTTATAATTCCGCTAATATCGGAAATAGGGAAAAATGTTTCAAATAAAAGTTGTACGCCATTAGGAACGGAATAACTCTTATTTGAAACATTTTTTTCTAACTCGCTTAACTTTGGAGTTAGATGGAGCCAAATTACTCTTAGGCTTAGAATTCCGTTAATATCGGGAATAGTGTAAAATGTTTCAAACAAAAGTTGTTTGTCATTAAGAATGGAATAACTCTTGTTTGAAAGATTTTCTTCTAACTCGCTTATCTTTGGGGTTAGATGGAGCCAAATAGAAATACTCTATTTTGTGTTAATCCAGTGTGTGAGTTATAATTCCGTTAATATCGGAAATAGGGAAAAATGTTTCAAATAAAAGTTGTTTGTCATTAAGAATGGAATAACTCTTGTTTGAAACATTTTCTTCTAACTCGCTTATCTTTGGGGTTAGATGGAGCCAAATAGAAATACTCGATTTTGGGTTGATCCTGTGTGTGAGTTATAATTCCGCTAATATCGGAAATAGGGAAAAATGTTTCAAATAAAAGCTGTATGCCATTAAGAATGGAATAACTCTTATTTGAAACATTTCTTTCTAAGTCGCTTAACTTTGTAGTTAGATGGAGCCAAATTCCTATTTGGCTTATAATTCCGTTAATATCGGAAATAGTGTAAAATGTTTCAAACAAAAGTTGTTTGTCATTAAGAATGGAATAACTCTTATTTGAAACATTTTTTTTCTAACTCGCTTAACTTTTGAGTTAGATGGAGCCAAATAGAAATACTCCGCTTTAGGTTGTTCAAGTTTTTGGCTTATAATTCCGTTAATATCGGAAATAGGGTAGAATGTTTCAAACCAAACTTGTTTGTCATTAAGAACGGAATAACTCTTCTTTGAAACATTTTTCTCTAACTCGCTTAACTTTTGAGTTAGATGGAGCCAAATAGAAATACTCCGCTTTAGGTTGTTCAAGTTTTTGGCTAATAATTCCGTTAATATCGGAAATAGGGTAAAGTGTTTCAAACCAAAGTTGTTTGTCATTAAGAATGGAATAACTCTTGTTTGAAACATTTCTTTCTAACTGGCTTAACTTTGGAGTTAGATGGAGCCAAATAGAAATACTCTATTTTGGGTTGATCCAGTGTGTGAGTTATAATTCCGCTAATATCGGAAATAGGGAAAAATGTTTCAAATAAAAGTTGTACGCCATTAGGAACGGAATAACTCTTATTTGAAACATTTTTTTCTAACTCGCTTAACTTTGGAGTTAGATGGAGCCAAATTACTCTTAGGCTTAGAATTCCGTCAATATCGGGAATAGTGTAAAATGTTTCAAACAAAAGTTGTTTGTCATTAAGAATGGAATAACTCTTGTTTGAAACATTTTTTTCTAACTCGCTTAACTTATGAGTTAGATGGAGCCAAATAGAAATACTCTATTTTGTGTTAATCCAGTGTGTGAGTTATAATTCCGTTAATATCGGAAATAGGGAAAAATGTTTCAAATAAAAGTTGTTTGTCATTAAGAATGGAATAACTCTTGTTTGAAACATTTTCTTCTAACTCGCTTATCTTTGGGGTTAGATGGAGCCAAATAGAAATACTCGATTTTGGGTTGATCCTGTGTGTGAGTTATAATTCCGCTAATATCGGAAATAGGGAAAAATGTTTCAAATAAAAGCTGTATGCCATTAAGAATGGAATAACTCTTATTTGAAACATTTCTTTCTAAGTCGCTTAACTTTGTAGTTAGATGGAGCCAAATTTCTATTTGGCTTATAATTCCGTTAATATCGGAAATAGTGTAAAATGTTTCAAACAAAAGTTGTTTGTCATTAAGAATGGAATAACTCTTATTTGAAACATTTTTTTTCTAACTCGCTTAACTTTTGAGTTAGATGGAGCCAAATAGAAATACTCCGCTTTAGGTTGTTCAAGTTTTTGGCTTATAATTCCGTTAATATCGGAAATAGAGTAGAATGTTTCAAACCAAACTTGTTTGTCATTAAGAACGGAATAACTCTTCTTTGAAACATTTTTCTCTAACTCGCTTAACTTTTGAGTTAGATGGAGCCAAATAGAAATACTCCGCTTTAGGTTGTTCAAGTTTTTGGCTAATAATTCCGTTAATATCGGAAATAGGGTAAAGTGTTTCAAACCAAAGTTGTTTGTCATTAAGAATGGAATAACTCTTGTTTGAAACATTTCTTTCTAACTGGCTTAACTTTGGAGTTAGATGGAGCCAAATAGAAATACTCTATTTTGGGTTGATCCAGTGTGTAAGTTATAATTCCGCTAATATCGGAAATAGGGAAAAATGTTTCAAATAAAAGCTGTACGCCATTAGGAACGGAATAACTCTTATTTGAAACATTTTTTTCTAACTCGCTTAACTTTGGAGTTAGATGGAGCCAAATTACTCTTAGGCTTAGAATTCCGTTAATATCGGGAATAGTGTAAAATGTTTCAAACAAAAGTTGTTTGTCATTAAGAATGGAATAACTCTTGTTTGAAACATTTTTTTCTAACTCGCTTAACTTATGAGTTAGATGGAGCCAAATAGAAATACTCTATTTTGTGTTAATCCAGTGTGTGAGTTATAATTCCGTTAATATCGGAAATAGGGAAAAATGTTTCAAATAAAAGTTGTTTGTCATTAAGAATGGAATAACTCTTGTTTGAAACATTTTCTTCTAACTCGCTTATCTTTGGGGTTAGATGGAGCCAAATAGAAATACTCGATTTTGGGTTGATCCTGTGTGTGAGTTATAATTCCGCTAATATCGGAAATAGGGAAAAATGTTTCAAATAAAAGCTGTATGCCATTAAGAATGGAATAACTCTTATTTGAAACATTTCTTTCTAAGTCACTTAACTTTGTAGTTAGATGGAGCCAAATTTCTATTTGGCTTATATTTCCGTTAATATCGGAAATAGTGTAAAATGTTTCAAACAAAAGTTGTTTGTCATTAGGAATGGAATAACTCTTATTTGAAATTTTTTTTTCTAACTCGCTTAACTTTTGAGTTAGATGGAGCCAAATAGAAATACTCCGCTTCAGGTTGTTCAAGTTCTTGGCTTATAATTCCGTTAATATCGGAAATAGGGTAGAATGTTTCAAACCAAACTTGTTTGTCATTAAGAACGGAATAACTCTTCTTTGAAACATTTTTCTCTAACTCGCTTAACTTTTGAGTTAGATGGAGCCATATAGAAATACTCCGCTTTAGGTTGTTCAAGTTTTTGGCTAATAATTCCGTTAATATCGGAAATAGGGTAAAGTGTTTCAAACCAAAGTTGTTTGTCATTAAGAATGGAATAACTCTTGTTTGAAACATTTCTTTCTAACTGGCTTAACTTTGGAGTTAGATGGAGCCAAATAGAAATACTCTATTTTGGGTTGATCCAGTGTGTGAGTTATAATTCCGCTAATATCGGAAATATGGAAAAATGTTTCAAATAAAAGTTGTACGCCATTAGGAACGGAATAACTCTTATTTGAAACATTTTTTTCTAACTCGCTTAACTTTGGAGTTAGATGGAGCCAAATTACTCTTAGGCTTAGAATTCCGTTAATATCGGGAATAGTGTAAAATGTTTCAAACAAAAGTTGTTTGTCATTAAGAATGGAATAACTCTTGTTTGAAACATTTCTTTCTAACTCGCTTAACTTATGAGTTAGATGTAGCCAAATAGAAATACTCTACTTTGTGTTAATCCAGTGTGTGAGTTATAATTCCGTTAATATCGGAAATAGGGAAAAATGTTTCAAATAAAAGTTGTTTGTCATTAAGAATGGAATAACTCTTGTTTGAAACATTTTCTTCTAACTCGCTTATCTTTGGGGTTAGATGGAGCCAAATAGAAATACTCGATTTTGGGTTGATTCTGTGTGTGTTATAATTCCGCTAATATCGGAAATAGGGAAAAATGTTTCAAATAAAAGCTGTATGCCATTAAGAATGGAATAACTCTTATTTGAAACATTTCTTTCTAAGTCGCTTAACTTTGTAGTTAGATGGAGCCAAATTTCTATTTGGCTTATAATTCCGTTAATATCGGAAATAGTGTAAAATGTTTCAAACAAAAGTTGTTTGTCATTAAGAATGGAATAACTCTTATTTGAAACATTTTTTTTCTAACTCGCTTAACTTTTGAGTTAGATGGAGCCAAATAGAAATATTCCGCTTTAGGTTGTTCAAGTTTTTGGCTTATAATTCCGTTAATATCGGAAATAGGGTAGAATGTTTCAAACCAAACTTGTTTGTCATTAAGAACGGAATAACTCTTCTTTGAAACATTTTTCTCTAACTCGCTTAACTTTTGAGTTAGATGGAGCCATATAGGAATACTCCGCTTTAGGTTGTTCAAGTTTTTGGCTAATAATTCCGTTAATATCGGAAATAGGGTAAAGTGTTTCAAACCAAAGTTGTTTGTCATTAAGAATGGAATAACTCTTGTTTGAAACATTTCTTTCTAACTGGCTTAACTTTGGGGTTAGATGGAGCCAAATAGAAATACTCTATTTTGGGTTGATCCAGTGTGTGAGTTATAATTCCGCTAATATCGGAAATATGGAAAAATGTTTCAAATAAAAGTTGTACGCCATTAGGAACGGAATAACTCTTATTTGAAACATTTTTTTCTAACTCGCTTAACTTTGGAGTTAGATGGAGCCAAATTACTCTTAGGCTTAGAATTCCGTTAATATCGGGAATAGTGTAAAATGTTTCAAACAAAAGTTGTTTGTCATTAAGAATGGAATAACTCTTGTTTGAAACATTTTTTTCTAACTCGCTTAACTTATGAGTTAGATGGAGCCAAATAGAAATACTCTATTTTGTGTTAATCCAGTGTGTGAGTTATAATTCCGTTAATATCGGAAATAGGGAAAAATGTTTCAAATAAAAGTTGTTTGTCATTAAGAATGGAATAACTCTTGTTTGAAACATTTTCTTCTAACTCGCTTATCTTTGGGGTTAGATGGAGCCAAATAGAAATACTCGATTTTGGGTTGATCCTGTGTGTGAGTTATAATTCCGCTAATATCGGAAATAGGGAAAAATGTTTCAAATAAAAGCTGTATGCCATTAAGAATGGAATAACTCTTATTTGAAACATTTCTTTCTAAGTCGCTTAACTTTGTAGTTAGATGGAGCCAAATTCCTATTTGGCTTATAATTCCGTTAATATCGGAAATAGTGTAAAATGTTTCAAGCAAAAGTTGTTTGTCATTAAGAATGGAATAACTCTTATTTGAAACATTTTTTTTCTAACTCGCTTAACTTTTGAGTTAGATGGAGCCAAATAGAAATACTCCGCTTTAGGTTGTTCAAGTTTTTGGCTTATAATTCCGTTAATATCGGAAATAGGGTAGAATGTTTCACACCAAACTTGTTTGTCATTAAGAACGGAATAACTCTTCTTTGAAACATTTTTCTCTAACTCGCTTAACTTTTGAGTTAGATGGAGCCAAATAGAAATACTCCGCTTTAGGTTGTTCAAGTTTTTGGCTAATAATTCCGTTAATATCGGAAATAGGGTAAAGTGTTTCAAACCAAAGTTGTTTGTCAATAAGAATGGAATAACTCTTGTTTGAAACATTTCTTTCTAACTGGCTTAACTTTGGAGTTAGATGGAGCCAAATAGAAATACTCTATTTTGGGTTGATCCAGTGTGTGAGTTATAATTCCGCTAATATCGGAAATAGGGAAAAATGTTTCAAATAAAAGTTGTACGCCATTAGGAACGGAATAACTCTTATTTGAAACATTTTTTTCTAACTCGCTTAACTTTGGAGTTAGATGGAGCCAAATTACTCTTAGGCTTAGAATTCCGTTAATATCGGGAATAGTGTAAAATGTTTCAAACAAAAGTTGTTTGTCATTAAGAATGGAATAACTCTTGTTAGAAACATTTTTTTCTAACTCGCTTAACTTATGAGTTAGATGTAGCCAAATAGAAATACTCTACTTTGTGTTAATCCAGTGTGTGAGTTATAATTCCGTTAATATCGGAAATAGGGAAAAATGTTTCAAATAAAAGTTGTTTGTCATTAAGAATGGAATAACTCTTGTTTGAAACATTTTCTTCTAACTCGCTTATCTTTGGGGTTAGATGGAGCCAAATAGAAATACTCGATTTTGGGTTGATTCTGTGTGTGTTATAATTCCGCTAATATCGGAAATAGGGAAAAATGTTTCAAATAAAAGCTGTATGCCATTAAGAATGGAATAACTCTTATTTGAAACATTTCTTTCTAAGTCACTTAACTTTGTAGTTAGATGGAGTCAAATTTCTATTTGGCTTATATTTCCGTTAATATCGGAAATAGTGTAAAATGTTTCAAACAAAAGTTGTTTGTCATTAGGAATGGAATAACTCTTATTTGAAACATTTTTTTTCTAACTCGCTTAACTTTTGAGTTAGATGGAGCCAAATAGAAATACTCCGCTTTAGGTTGTTCAAGTTTTTGGCTTATAATTCCGTTAATATCGGAAATAGGGTAGAATGTTTCAAACCAAACTTGTTTGTCATTAAGAACGGAATAACTCTTCTTTGAAACATTTTTCTCTAACTCGCTTAACTTTTGAGTTAGATGGAGCCAAATAGAAATACTCCGCTTTAGGTTGTTCAAGTTTTTGGCTAATAATTCCGTTAATATCGGAAATAGGGTAAAGTGTTTCAAACCAAAGTTGTTTGTCATTAAGAATGGAATAACTCTTGTTTGAAACATTTCTTTCTAACTGGCTTAACTTTGGAGTTAGATGGAGCCAAATTACTCTTAGGCTTAGAATTCCGTTAATATCGGGAATAGTGTAAAATGTTTCAAACAAAAGTTGTTTGTCATTAAGAATGGAATAACTCTTGTTTGAAACATTTTTTTCTAACTCGCTTAACTTATGAGTTAGATGGAGCCAAATAGAAATACTCTATTTTGTGTTAATCCAGTGTGTGAGTTATAATTCCGTTAATATCGGAAATAGGGAAAAATGTTTCAAATAAAAGTTGTTTGTCATTAAGAATGGAATAACTCTTGTTTGAAACATTTTCTTCTAACTCGCTTATCTTTGGGGTTAGATGGAGCCAAATAGAAATACTCGATTTTGGGTTGATCCTGTGTGTGAGTTATAATTCCGCTAATATCGGAAATAGGGAAAAATGTTTCAAATAAAAGCTGTATGCCATTAAGAATGGAATAACTCTTATTTGAAACATTTCTTTCTAAGTCACTTAACTTTGTAGTTAGATGGAGCCAAATTTCTATTTGGCTTATATTTCCGTTAATATCGGAAATAGTGTAAAATGTTTCAAACAAAAGTTGTTTGTCATTAGGAATGGAATAACTCTTATTTGAAATTTTTTTTTCTAACTCGCTTAACTTTTGAGTTAGATGGAGCCAAATAGAAATACTCCGCTTCAGGTTGTTCAAGTTCTTGGCTTATAATTCCGTTAATATCGGAAATAGGGTAGAATGTTTCAAACCAAACTTGTTTGTCATTAAGAACGGAATAACTCTTCTTTGAAACATTTTTCTCTAACTCGCTTAACTTTTGAGTTAGATGGAGCCATATAGAAATACTCCGCTTTAGGTTGTTCAAGTTTTTGGCTAATAATTCCGTTAATATCGGAAATAGGGTAAAGTGTTTCAAACCAAAGTTGTTTGTCATTAAGAATGGAATAACTCTTGTTTGAAACATTTCTTTCTAACTGGCTTAACTTTGGAGTTAGATGGAGCCAAATAGAAATACTCTATTTTGGGTTGATCCAGTGTGTGAGTTATAATTCCGCTAATATCGGAAATATGGAAAAATGTTTCAAATAAAAGTTGTACGCCATTAGGAACGGAATAACTCTTATTTGAAACATTTTTTTCTAACTCGCTTAACTTTGGAGTTAGATGGAGCCAAATTACTCTTAGGCTTAGAATTCCGTTAATATCGGGAATAGTGTAAAATGTTTCAAACAAAAGTTGTTTGTCATTAAGAATGGAATAACTCTTGTTTGAAACATTTCTTTCTAACTCGCTTAACTTATGAGTTAGATGTAGCCAAATAGAAATACTCTACTTTGTGTTAATCCAGTGTGTGAGTTATAATTCCGTTAATATCGGAAATAGGGAAAAATGTTTCAAATAAAAGTTGTTTGTCATTAAGAATGGAATAACTCTTGTTTGAAACATTTTCTTCTAACTCGCTTATCTTTGGGGTTAGATGGAGCCAAATAGAAATACTCGATTTTGGGTTGATTCTGTGTGTGTTATAATTCCGCTAATATCGGAAATAGGGAAAAATGTTTCAAATAAAAGCTGTATGCCATTAAGAATGGAATAACTCTTATTTGAAACATTTCTTTCTAAGTCGCTTAACTTTGTAGTTAGATGGAGCCAAATTTCTATTTGGCTTATAATTCCGTTAATATCGGAAATAGTGTAAAATGTTTCAAACAAAAGTTGTTTGTCATTAAGAATGGAATAACTCTTATTTGAAACATTTTTTTTCTAACTCGCTTAACTTTTGAGTTAGATGGAGCCAAATAGAAATATTCCGCTTTAGGTTGTTCAAGTTTTTGGCTTATAATTCCGTTAATATCGGAAATAGGGTAGAATGTTTCAAACCAAACTTGTTTGTCATTAAGAACGGAATAACTCTTCTTTGAAACATTTTTCTCTAACTCGCTTAACTTTTGAGTTAGATGGAGCCATATAGGAATACTCCGCTTTAGGTTGTTCAAGTTTTTGGCTAATAATTCCGTTAATATCGGAAATAGGGTAAAGTGTTTCAAACCAAAGTTGTTTGTCATTAAGAATGGAATAACTCTTGTTTGAAACATTTCTTTCTAACTGGCTTAACTTTGGGGTTAGATGGAGCCAAATAGAAATACTCTATTTTGGGTTGATCCAGTGTGTGAGTTATAATTCCGCTAATATCGGAAATATGGAAAAATGTTTCAAATAAAAGTTGTACGCCATTAGGAACGGAATAACTCTTATTTGAAACATTTTTTTCTAACTCGCTTAACTTTGGAGTTAGATGGAGCCAAATTACTCTTAGGCTTAGAATTCCGTTAATATCGGGAATAGTGTAAAATGTTTCAAACAAAAGTTGTTTGTCATTAAGAATGGAATAACTCTTGTTTGAAACATTTTTTTCTAACTCGCTTAACTTATGAGTTAGATGGAGCCAAATAGAAATACTCTATTTTGTGTTAATCCAGTGTGTGAGTTATAATTCCGTTAATATCGGAAATAGGGAAAAATGTTTCAAATAAAAGTTGTTTGTCATTAAGAATGGAATAACTCTTGTTTGAAACATTTTCTTCTAACTCGCTTATCTTTGGGGTTAGATGGAGCCAAATAGAAATACTCGATTTTGGGTTGATCCTGTGTGTGAGTTATAATTCCGCTAATATCGGAAATAGGGAAAAATGTTTCAAATAAAAGCTGTATGCCATTAAGAATGGAATAACTCTTATTTGAAACATTTCTTTCTAAGTCGCTTAACTTTGTAGTTAGATGGAGCCAAATTCCTATTTGGCTTATAATTCCGTTAATATCGGAAATAGTGTAAAATGTTTCAAGCAAAAGTTGTTTGTCATTAAGAATGGAATAACTCTTATTTGAAACATTTTTTTTCTAACTCGCTTAACTTTTGAGTTAGATGGAGCCAAATAGAAATACTCCGCTTTAGGTTGTTCAAGTTTTTGGCTTATAATTCCGTTAATATCGGAAATAGGGTAGAATGTTTCACACCAAACTTGTTTGTCATTAAGAACGGAATAACTCTTCTTTGAAACATTTTTCTCTAACTCGCTTAACTTTTGAGTTAGATGGAGCCAAATAGAAATACTCCGCTTTAGGTTGTTCAAGTTTTTGGCTAATAATTCCGTTAATATCGGAAATAGGGTAAAGTGTTTCAAACCAAAGTTGTTTGTCAATAAGAATGGAATAACTCTTGTTTGAAACATTTCTTTCTAACTGGCTTAACTTTGGAGTTAGATGGAGCCAAATAGAAATACTCTATTTTGGGTTGATCCAGTGTGTGAGTTATAATTCCGCTAATATCGGAAATAGGGAAAAATGTTTCAAATAAAAGTTGTACGCCATTAGGAACGGAATAACTCTTATTTGAAACATTTTTTTCTACCTCGCTTAACTTTGGAGTTAGATGGAGCCAAATTACTCTTAGGCTTAGAATTCCGTTAATATCGGGAATAGTGTAAAATGTTTCAAACAAAAGTTGTTTGTCATTAAGAATGGAATAACTCTTGTTTGAAACATTTTTTTCTAACTCGCTTAACTTATGAGTTAGATGTAGCCAAATAGAAATACTCTACTTTGTGTTAATCCAGTGTGTGAGTTATAATTCCGTTAATATCGGAAATAGGGAAAAATGTTTCAAATAAAAGTTGTTTGTCATTAAGAATGGAATAACTCTTGTTTGAAACATTTTCTTCTAACTCGCTTATCTTTGGGGTTAGATGGAGCCAAATAGAAATACTCGATTTTGGGTTGATTCTGTGTGTGTTATAATTCCGCTAATATCGGAAATAGGGAAAAATGTTTCAAATAAAAGCTGTATGCCATTAAGAATGGAATAACTCTTATTTGAAACATTTCTTTCTAAGTCACTTAACTTTGTAGTTAGATGGAGTCAAATTTCTATTTGGCTTATATTTCCGTTAATATCGGAAATAGTGTAAAATGTTTCAAACAAAAGTTGTTTGTCATTAGGAATGGAATAACTCTTATTTGAAACATTTTTTTTCTAACTCGCTTAACTTTTGAGTTAGATGGAGCCAAATAGAAATACTCCGCTTTAGGTTGTTCAAGTTTTTGGCTTATAATTCCGTTAATATCGGAAATAGGGTAGAATGTTTCAAACCAAACTTGTTTGTCATTAAGAACGGAATAACTCTTCTTTGAAACATTTTTCTCTAACTCGCTTAACTTTTGAGTTAGATGGAGCCAAATAGAAATACTCCGCTTTAGGTTGTTCAAGTTTTTGGCTAATAATTCCGTTAATATCGGAAATAGGGTAAAGTGTTTCAAACCAAAGTTGTTTGTCATTAAGAATGGAATAACTCTTGTTTGAAACATTTCTTTCTAACTGGCTTAACTTTGGAGTTAGATGGAGCCAAATAGAAATACTCTATTTTGGGTTGATCCAGTGTGTAAGTTATAATTCCGCTAATATCGGAAATAGGGAAAAATGTTTCAAATAAAAGCTGTACGCCATTAGGAACGGAATAACTCTTATTTGAAACATTTTTTTCTAACTCGCTTAACTTTGGAGTTAGATGGAGCCAAATTACTCTTAGGCTTAGAATTCCGTTAATATCGGGAATAGTGTAAAATATTTCAAACAAAAGTTGTTTGTCATTAAGAATGGAATAACTCTTGTTTGAAACATTTTTTTCTAATTCGCTTAACTTATGAGTTAGATGGAGCCAAATAGAAATACTCTATTTTGTGTTAATCCAGTGTGTGAGTTATAATTCCGTTAATATCGGAAATAGGGAAAAATGTTTCAAATAAAAGTTGTTTGTCATTAAGAATGGAATAACTCTTGTTTGAAACATTTTCTTCTAACTCGCTTATCTTTGGGGTTAGATGGAGCCAAATAGAAATACTCGATTTTGGGTTGATCCTGTGTGTGAGTTATAATTCCGCTAATATCGGAAATAGGGAAAAATGTTTCAAATAAAAGCTGTATGCCATTAAGAATGGAATAACTCTTATTTGAAACATTTCTTTCTAAGTCGCTTAACTTTGTAGTTAGATGGAGCCAAATTCCTATTTGGCTTATAATTCCGTTAATATCGGAAATAGTGTAAAATGTTTCAAACAAAAGTTGTTTGTCATTAGGAATGGAATAACTCTTATTTGAAATTTTTTTTTCTAACTCGCTTAACTTTTGAGTTAGATGGAGCCAAATAGAAATACTCCGCTTCAGGTTGTTCAAGTTCTTGGCTTATAATTCCGTTAATATCGGAAATAGGGTAGAATGTTTCAAACCAAACTTGTTTGTCATTAAGAACGGAATAACTCTTCTTTGAAACATTTTTCTCTAACTCGCTTAACTTTTGAGTTAGATGGAGCCATATAGAAATACTCCGCTTTAGGTTGTTCAAGTTTTTGGCTAATAATTCCGTTAATATCGGAAATAGGGTAAAGTGTTTCAAACCAAAGTTGTTTGTCATTAAGAATGGAATAACTCTTGTTTGAAACATTTCTTTCTAACTGGCTTAACTTTGGAGTTAGATGGAGCCAAATAGAAATACTCTATTTTGGGTTGATCCAGTGTGTGAGTTATAATTCCGCTAATATCGGAAATATGGAAAAATGTTTCAAATAAAAGTTGTACGCCATTAGGAACGGAATAACTCTTATTTGAAACATTTTTTTCTAACTCGCTTAACTTTGGAGTTAGATGGAGCCAAATTACTCTTAGGCTTAGAATTCCGTTAATATCGGGAATAGTGTAAAATGTTTCAAACAAAAGTTGTTTGTCATTAAGAATGGAATAACTCTTGTTTGAAACATTTCTTTCTAACTCGCTTAACTTATGAGTTAGATGTAGCCAAATAGAAATACTCTACTTTGTGTTAATCCAGTGTGTGAGTTATAATTCCGTTAATATCGGAAATAGGGAAAAATGTTTCAAATAAAAGTTGTTTGTCATTAAGAATGGAATAACTCTTGTTTGAAACATTTTCTTCTAACTCGCTTATCTTTGGGGTTAGATGGAGCCAAATAGAAATACTCGATTTTGGGTTGATTCTGTGTGTGTTATAATTCCGCTAATATCGGAAATAGGGAAAAATGTTTCAAATAAAAGCTGTATGCCATTAAGAATGGAATAACTCTTATTTGAAACATTTCTTTCTAAGTCGCTTAACTTTGTAGTTAGATGGAGCCAAATTTCTATTTGGCTTATAATTCCGTTAATATCGGAAATAGTGTAAAATGTTTCAAACAAAAGTTGTTTGTCATTAAGAATGGAATAACTCTTATTTGAAACATTTTTTTTCTAACTCGCTTAACTTTTGAGTTAGATGGAGCCAAATAGAAATATTCCGCTTTAGGTTGTTCAAGTTTTTGGCTTATAATTCCGTTAATATCGGAAATAGGGTAGAATGTTTCAAACCAAACCTGTTTGTCATTAAGAACGGAATAACTCTTCTTTGAAACATTTTTCTCTAACTCGCTTAACTTTTGAGTTAGATGGAGCCATATAGGAATACTCCGCTTTAGGTTGTTCAAGTTTTTGGCTAATAATTCCGTTAATATCGGAAATAGGGTAAAGTGTTTCAAACCAAAGTTGTTTGTCATTAAGAATGGAATAACTCTTGTTTGAAACATTTTTTTCTAACTCGCTTAACTTATGAGTTAGATGGAGCCAAATAGAAATACTCTATTTTGTGTTAATCCAGTGTGTGAGTTATAATTCCGTTAATATCGGAAATAGGGAAAAATGTTTCAAATAAAAGTTGTTTGTCATTAAGAATGGAATAACTCTTGTTTGAAACATTTTCTTCTAACTCGCTTATCTTTGGGGTTAGATGGAGCCAAATAGAAATACTCGATTTTGGGTTGATCCTGTGTGTGAGTTATAATTCCGCTAATATCGGAAATAGGGAAAAATGTTTCAAATAAAAGCTGTATGCCATTAAGAATGGAATAACTCTTATTTGAAACATTTCTTTCTAAGTCGCTTAACTTTGTAGTTAGATGGAGCCAAATTCCTATTTGGCTTATAATTCCGTTAATATCGGAAATAGTGTAAAATGTTTCAAACAAAAGTTGTTTGTCATTAAGAATGGAATAACTCTTATTTGAAACATTTTTTTTCTAACTCGCTTAACTTTTGAGTTAGATGGAGCCAAATAGAAATACTCCGCTTTAGGTTGTTCAAGTTTTTGGCTTATAATTCCGTTAATATCGGAAATAGGGTAGAATGTTTCACACCAAACTTGTTTGTCATTAAGAACGGAATAACTCTTCTTTGAAACATTTTTCTCTAACTCGCTTAACTTTTGAGTTAGATGGAGCCAAATAGAAATACTCCGCTTTAGGTTGTTCAAGTTTTTGGCTAATAATTCCGTTAATATCGGAAATAGGGTAAAGTGTTTCAAACCAAAGTTGTTTGTCAATAAGAATGGAATAACTCTTGTTTGAAACATTTCTTTCTAACTGGCTTAACTTTGGAGTTAGATGGAGCCAAATAGAAATACTCTATTTTGGGTTGATCCAGCGTGTGAGTTATAATTCCGCTAATATCGGAAATAGGGAAAAATGTTTCAAATAAAAGTTGTACGCCATTAGGAACGGAATAACTCTTATTTGAAACATTTTTTTCTAACTCGCTTAACTTTGGAGTTAGATGGAGCCAAATTACTCTTAGGCTTAGAATTCCGTTAATATCGGGAATAGTGTAAAATGTTTCAAACAAAAGTTGTTTGTCATTAAGAATGGAATAACTCTTGTTTGAAACATTTTCTTCTAACTCGCTTATCTTTGGGGTTAGATGGAGCCAAATAGAAATACTCGATTTTGGGTTGATCCTGTGTGTGAGTTATAATTCCGCTAATATCGGAAATAGGGAAAAATGTTTCAAATAAAAGCTGTATGCCATTAAGAATGAAATAACTCTTATTTGAAACATTTCTTTCTAAGTCGCTTAACTTTGTAGTTAGATGGAGCCAAATTCCTATTTGGCTTATAATTCCGTTAATATCGGAAATAGTGTAAAATGTTTCAAACAAAAGTTGTTTGTCATCAAGAATGGAATAACTCTTATTTGAAACATTTTTTTTCTAACTCGCTTAACTTTTGAGTTAGATGGAGCCAAATAGAAATATTCCGCTTTAGGTTGTTCAAGTTTTTGGCTTATAATTCCGTTAATATCGGAAATAGGGTAGAATGTTTCAAACCAAACTTGTTTGTCATTAAGAACGGAATAACTCTTCTTTGAAACATTTTTCTCTAACTCGCTTAACTTTTGAGTTAGATGGAGCCAAATAGAAATACTCCGCTTTAGGTTGTTCAAGTTTTTGGCTAATAATTCCGTTAATATCGGAAATAGGGTAAAGTGTTTCAAACAAAAGTTGTTTGTCATTAATAATGGAATAACTCTTGTTTGAAACATTTTTTTCTAACTCGCTTAACTTATGAGTTAGATGGAGCCAAATAGAAATACTCTATTTTGTGTTAATCCAGTGTGTGAGTTATAATTGCGTTAATATCGGAAATAGGGAAAAATGTTTCAAATAAAAGTTGTTTGTCATTAAGAATGGAATAACTCTTGTTTGAAACATTTTCTTCTAACTCGCTTATCTTTGGGGTTAGATGGAGCCAAATAGAAATACTCGATTTTGGGTTGATCCTGTGTGTGAGTTATAATTCCGCTAATATCGGAAATAGGGAAAAATGTTTCAAATAAAAGCTGTATGCCATTAAGAATGGAATAACTCTTATTTGAAACATTTCTTTCTAAGTCGCTTAACTTTGTAGTTAGATGGAGCCAAATTCCTATTTGGCTTATAATTCCGTTAATATCGGAAATAGTGTAAAATGTTTCAAACAAAAGTTGTTTGTCATTAAGAATGGAATAACTCTTGTTTGAAACATTTTTTTCTAACTCGCTTAACTTATGAGTTAGATGGAGCCAAATAGAAATACTCTATTTTGTGTTAATCCAGTGTGTGAGTTATAATTCCGTTAATATCGGAAATAGGGAAAAATGTTTCAAATAAAAGTTGTTTGTCATTAAGAATGGAATAACTCTTGTTTGAAACATTTTCTTCTAACTCGCTTATCTTTGGGGTTAGATGGAGCCAAATAGAAATACTCGATTTTGGGTTGATCCTGTGTGTGAGTTATAATTCCGCTAATATCGGAAATAGGGAAAAATGTTTCAAATAAAAGCTGTATGCCATTAAGAATGAAATAACTCTTATTTGAAACATTTCTTTCTAAGTCGCTTAACTTTGTAGTTAGATGGAGCCAAATTCCTATTTGGCTTATAATTCCGTTAATATCGGAAATAGTGTAAAATGTTTCAAACAAAAGTTGTTTGTCATCAAGAATGGAATAACTCTTATTTGAAACATTTTTTTTCTAACTCGCTTAACTTTTGAGTTAGATGGAGCCAAATAGAAATATTCCGCTTTAGGTTGTTCAAGTTTTTGGCTTATAATTCCGTTAATATCGGAAATAGGGTAGAATGTTTCAAACCAAACTTGTTTGTCATTAAGAACGGAATAACTCTTCTTTGAAACATTTTTCTCTAACTCGCTTAACTTTTGAGTTAGATGGAGCCAAATAGAAATACTCCGCTTTAGGTTGTTCAAGTTTTTGGCTAATAATTCCGTTAATATCGGAAATAGGGTAAAGTGTTTCAAACAAAAGTTGTTTGTCATTAATAATGGAATAACTCTTGTTTGAAACATTTTTTTCTAACTCGCTTAACTTATGAGTTAGATGGAGCCAAATAGAAATACTCTATTTTGTGTTAATCCAGTGTGTGAGTTATAATTGCGTTAATATCGGAAATAGGGAAAAATGTTTCAAATAAAAGTTGTTTGTCATTAAGAATGGAATAACTCTTGTTTGAAACATTTTCTTCTAACTCGCTTATCTTTGGGGTTAGATGGAGCCAAATAGAAATACTCGATTTTGGGTTGATCCTGTGTGTGAGTTATAATTCCGCTAATATCGGAAATAGGGAAAAATGTTTCAAATAAAAGCTGTATGCCATTAAGAATGGAATAACTCTTATTTGAAACATTTCTTTCTAAGTCGCTTAACTTTGTAGTTAGATGGAGCCAAATTCCTATTTGGCTTATAATTCCGTTAATATCGGAAATAGTGTAAAATGTTTCAAACAAAAGTTGTTTGTCATTAAGAATGGAATAACTCTTATTTGAAACATTTCTTTCTAAGTCGCTTAACTTTGTAGTTAGATGGAGCCAAATTCCTATTTGGCTTATAATTCCGTTAATATCGGAAATAGTGTAAAATGTTTCAAACCAAAGTTGTTTGTCAATAAGAATGGAATAACTCTTGTTTGAAACATTTCTTTCTAACTGGCTTAACTTTGGAGTTAGATGGAGCCAAATAGAAATACTCTATTTTGGGTTGATCCAGTGTGTGAGTTATAATTCCGCTAATATCGGAAATAGGGAAAAATGTTTCAAATAAAAGTTGTACGCCATTAGGAACGGAATAACTCTTATTTGAAACATTTTTTTCTAACTCGCTTAACTTTGGAGTTAGATGGAGCCTAATTACTCTTAGGCTTAGAATTCCGTTAATATCGGGAATAGTGTAAAATGTTTCAAACAAAAGTTGTTTGTCATTAAGAATGGAATAACTCTTGTTTGAAACATTTTTTTCTAACTCGCTTAACTTTGGAGTTAGATGGAGCCAAATTATTCTTAGGCTTAGAATTCCGTTAATATCGGGAATAGTGTAAAATGTTTCAAACAAAAGTTGTTTATCATTAAGAATGGAATAACTCTTGTTTGAAACATTTTTTTCTAACTCGCTTAACTTATGAGTTAGATGGAGCCAAATAGAAATACTCTATTTTGTGTTAATCCAGTGTGTGAGTTATAATTCCGTTAATATCGGAAATAGGGAAAAATGTTTCAAATAAAAGTTGTTTGTCATTAAGAATGGAATAAGTCTTGTTTGAAACATTTTCTTCTAACTCGCTTATCTTTGGGGTTAGATGGAGCCAAATAGAAATACTCGATTTTGGGTTGATCCCGTGTGTGAGTTATAATTCCGCTAATATCGGAAATAGGGAAAAATGTTTCAAATAAAAGCTGTATGCCATTAAGAATGGAATAACTCTTATTTGAAACATTTCTTTCTAAGTCGCTTAACTTTGTAGTTAGATGGAGCCAAATTTCTATTTGGCTTATGATTCCGTTAATATCGGAAATAGTGTAAAATGTTTCAAACAAAAGTTGTTTGTCATTAAGAACGGAATAACTCTTATTTGAAACATTTTTTTTCTAACTCGCTTAACTTTTGAGTTAGATGGAGCCAAATAGAAATACTCCGCTTTAGGTTGTTCAAGTTTTTGGCTAATAATTCCGTTAATATCGGAAATAGTGTAAAATGTTTCAAACCAAACTTGTTTGTCATTAAGAACGGAATAACTCTTCTTTGAAACATTTTTTTCTAACTCGCTTAACTTTGAAGTTAGATGGAGCCAAATAGAAATACTCTATTTTGTGTTAATCCAGTTTGTGAGTTATAATTCCGTTAATATCGGAAATAGGGAAAAATGTTTCAAATAAAAGTTGTACGCCATTAAGAATGGAATAACTCTTATTTGAAACATTTTTTTTTAACTCGCTTAGCTTTGGAGTTAGATGGAGCCAAATTCCTATTTGGCTTATAATTCCGTTAATATCGGGAATAGTGTAAAATGTTTCAAACAAAAGTTGTTTGCCATTAAGAATGGAATAAGTCTTGTGTGAAACATTTTTTTCTAACTCGCTTAACTTATGAGTTAGATGGAGCCAAATAGAAATACTCTATTTTGTGTTAATCCAGTTTGTGAGTTATAATTCCGTTAATATCGGAAATAGGGAAAAATGTTTCAAATAAAAGCTGTATGCCATTAAGAATGGAATAACTCTTATTTGAAACATTTCTTTCTAAGTCGCTTAACTTTGTAGTTAGATGGAGCCAAATTTCTATTTGGCTTATAATTCCGTTAATATCGGAAATAGGGTAAAATGTTTCAAACCAAACTTGTTTGTCATTAAGAATGGAATAACTCTTGTTTGAAACATTTTTTTCTAACTGGCTTACCTTTGGAGTTAGATGGAGCCAAAGAGAAATCTCTATTTTGTGTTTATCCTCTGTGTGTTATAATTCCGCTAATATCGGAAATAGGGAAAAATGTTTCAAATAAAAGCTGTACGCCTTTAAGAGTGGAATAACTCTTATTTGAAACATTTCTTTCTAAGTCGCTTAACTTTGTAGTTAGATGGAGCCAAATTCCTATTTGGCTTATAATTCCGTTAATATCGGAAATAGTGTAAAATGTTTCAAACAAAGGTTGTTTGTCATTAAGGATGGAATAACTCTTATTTGAAACATTTTTTTTGTAACTCGCTTAACTTTTGAGTTAGATGGAGCCAAATAGAAATACTCCGCTTTAGGTTGTTCAAGTTTTTGGCTTATAATTCCGTTAATATCGGAAATAGGGTAAAATGTTTCAAACAAAAGTTGTTTGTCATTAAGAATGGAATAACTCTTATTTGAAACATTTTTTTTCTAACTCGCCTAACTTTTGAGTTAGATGGAGCCAAATAGAAACACTCCGCTTTAGGTTGTTCAAGTTTTTGGCTTATAATTCCGTTAATATCGCAAATAGGGTAAAATGTTTCAAACCAAACTTGTTTGTCATTAAGAATGGAATAACTCTTATTTGAAACATTTTTTTTCTAACTCGCTTAACTTTTGAGTTAGATGGAGCCAAATAGAAATACTCCGCTTTAGGTTGTTCAAGTTTTTGGCTTATAATTCCGTTAATATCGCAAATAGGGTAAAATGTTTCAAACCAAACTTGTTTGTCATTAAGAACGGAATAACTCTTCTTCGAAACATTTTTTTCTAACTGGCTTAACTTTGGAGTTAGATGGAGCCAAACAGAAATACTCTATTTTGTGTTAATCCAGTTTGTGAGTTATAATTCCGTTAATATCGGAAATAGGGAAAAATGTTTCAAATAAAAGCTGTATGCCATTAAGAATGGAATAACTCTTATTTGAAACATTTCTTTCTAAGTCGCTTAACTTTGTAGTTAGATGGAGCCAAATTACTACTTGGCTTATAATTCCGTTAATATCGGAAATAGGGAAAAATGTTTCAAATAAAAGCTGTATGCCATTAAGAATGGAATAACTCTTATTTGAAACATTTCTTTCTAAGTCGCTAAACTTTGTAGTTAGATGGAGCCAAATTTCTATTTGGCTTATAATTCCGTTAATATCTTAAATAGTGTAAAATGTTTCAAACAAAAGTTGTTTGTCATTAAGAATGGAATAACTCTTATTTGAAACATTTTTTTTCTAACTCGCTTAACTTTTGAGTTAGATGGAGCCAAATAGAAATACTCCGCTTTATGTTCAAGTTTTTGGCTTATAATTCCGTTAATATCGGAAATAGGGTAAAATGTTTCAAACCAAACTTGTTTGTCATTAAGAACGGAATCTCTTCTTTGAAACATTTTTCTCTAACTCGCTTAACTTTTGAGTTAGATGGAGCCAAATAGAAATACTCCGCTTTAGGTTGTTCAAGTTTTTGGCTTATAATTCCGTTAATATCGCAAATAGGGTAAAATGTTTCAAACCAAACTTGTTTGTCATTAAGAACGGAATAACTCTTCTTCGGAACATTTTCTTCTAACTCGCTTAACCTTGGGATTAGATGGAGCCAAATAGAAATACTCTATTTTGGGTTGATCCTGTGTGTGAGTTATAATTCCGCTAATATCGGAAATAGGGAAAAATGTTTCAAATAAAAGTTGTACGCCATTAGGAATGGAATAACTCTTATTTGAAACATTTTTTTCTAACTCGCTTAACTTTGGAGTTAGATGGAGCCAAATTACTGTTTGGCTTAGAATTCCGTTAATATTGGGAATAGCGTAAAATGTTTCAAACAAAAGTTGTTTGTCATTAAGAATGGAATAACTCTTGTTTGAAACATTTTTTTCTAACTCGCTTAACTTATGAGTTAGATGGAGCCAAATAGAAATACTCTACTTTGTGTTAATCCTGTGTGTGAGTTATAATTCCGTTAATATCGGAAATAGGGTAAAATGTTTCAAACCAAACTTGTTTGTCATTAAGAACGGAATAACTCTTCTTTGAAACATTTTTCTCTAACTCGCTTAACTTTTGAGTTAGATGGAGCCAAATAGAAATACTCCGCTTTAGGTTGTTCAAGTTTTTGGCTAATAATTCCGTTAATATCGGAAATAGGGTAAAGTGTTTCAAACCAAAGTTGTTTGTCATTAAGAATGGAATAACTCTTGTTTGAAACATTTTTTTCTAACTCGCTTAACTTTTGAGTTAGATGGAGCCAAATAGAAATACTCCGCTTTAGGTTGTTCAAGTTTTTGGCTTATAATTCCGTTAATATCGCAAATAGGGTAAAATGTTTCAAACCAAACTTGTTTGTCATTAAGAACGGAATAACTCTTCTTCGGAACATTTTCTTCTAACTCGCTTAACCTTGGGATTAGATGGAGCCAAATAGAAATACTCTATTTTGGGTTGATCCTGTGTGTGAGTTATAATTCCGCTAATATCGGAAATAGGGAAAAATGTTTCAAATAAAAGTTGTGCGCCATTAGGAATGGAATAACTCTTATTTGAAACATTTTTTTCTAACTCGCTTAACTTTGGAGTTAGATGGAGCCAAATTACTGTTTGGCTTAGAATTCCGTTAATATTGGGAATAGCGTAAAATGTTTCAAACAAAAGTTGTTTGTCATTAAGAATGGAATAACTCTTGTTTGAAACATTTTTTTCTAACTCGCTTAACTTATGAGTTAGATGGAGCCAAATAGAAATACTCTACTTTGTGTTAATCCTGTGTGTGAGTTATAATTCCGTTAATATCGGAAATAGGGTAAAATGTTTCAAACCAAACTTGTTTGTCATTAAGAACGGAATAACTCTTCTTTGAAACATTTTTCTCTAACTCGCTTAACTTTTGAGTTAGATGGAGCCAAATAGAAATACTCCGCTTTAGGTTGTTCAAGTTTTTGGCTAATAATTCCGTTAATATCGGAAATAGGGTAAAGTGTTTCAAACCAAAGTTGTTTGTCATTAAGAATGGAATAACTCTTATTTGAAACATTTCTTTCTAAGTCGCTAAACTTTGTAGTTAGATGGAGCCAAATTTCTATTTGGCTTATAATTCCGTTAATATCTTAAATAGTGTAAAATGTTTCAAACAAAAGTTGTTTGTCATTAAGAATGGAATAACTCTTATTTGAAACATTTTTTTTCTAACTCGCTTAACTTTTGAGTTAGATGGAGCCAAATAGAAATACTCCGCTTTATGTTCAAGTTTTTGGCTTATAATTCCGTTAATATCGGAAATAGGGTAAAATGTTTCAAACCAAACTTGTTTGTCATTAAGAACGGAATCTCTTCTTTGAAACATTTTTCTCTAACTCGCTTAACTTTTGAGTTAGATGGAGCCAAATAGAAATACTCCGCTTTAGGTTGTTCAAGTTTTTGGCTTATAATTCCGTTAATATCGCAAATAGGGTAAAATGTTTCAAACCAAACTTGTTTGTCATTAAGAACGGAATAACTCTTCTTCGGAACATTTTCTTCTAACTCGCTTAACCTTGGGATTAGATGGAGCCAAATAGAAATACTCTATTTTGGGTTGATCCTGTGTGTGAGTTATAATTCCGCTAATATCGGAAATAGGGAAAAATGTTTCAAATAAAAGTTGTACGCCATTAGGAATGGAATAACTCTTATTTGAAACATTTTTTTCTAACTCGCTTAACATTGGAGTTAGATGGAGCCAAATTACTGTTTGGCTTAGAATTCCGTTAATATTGGGAATAGCGTAAAATGTTTCAAACAAAAGTTGTTTGTCATTAAGAATGGAATAACTCTTGTTTGAAACATTTTTTTCTAACTCGCTTAACTTATGAGTTAGATGGAGCCAAATAGAAATACTCTACTTTGTGTTAATCCTGTGTGTGAGTTATAATTCCGTTAATATCGGAAATAGGGTAAAATGTTTCAAACCAAACTTGTTTGTCATTAAGAGCGGAATAACTCTTCTTTGAAACATTTTTCTCTAACTCGCTTAACTTTTGAGTTAGATGGAGCCAAATAGAAATACTCCGCTTTAGGTTGTTCAAGTTTTTGGCTAATAATTCCGTTAATATCGGAAATAGGGTAAAGTGTTTCAAACCAAAGTTGTTTGTCATTAAGAATGGAATAACTCTTGTTTGAAACATTTTTTTCTAACTGGCTTAACTTTGGAGTTAGATGGAGCCAAATAGAAATACTCTATTTTGGGTTGATCAAGTGTGTGAGTTATAATTCCGCTAATATCGGAAATAGGGAAAAATGTTTCAAATAAAAGTTGTACGCCATTAGGAATGGAATAACTCTTATTTGAAACATTTTTTTCTAACTCGCTTAACTTTGGAGTTAGATGGAGCCAAATTACTGTTTGGCTTAGAATTCCGTTAATATCGGGAATAGCGTAAAATGTTTCAAACAAAAGTTGTTTGTCATTAAGAATGGAATAACTCTTGTTTGAAACATTTTTTTCTAACTCGCTTAACTTATGAGTTAGATGGAGCCAAATAGAAATACTCTACTTTGTGTTAATCCTGTGTGTGAGTTATAATTCCGTTAATATCGGAAATAGGGTAAAATGTTTCAAACCAAACTTGTTTGTCAGTAAGAACGGAATAACTCTTCTTTGAAACATTTTTCTCTAACTCGCTTAACTTTTGAGTTAGATGGAGCCAAATAGAAATACTCCGCTTTAGGTTGTTCAAGTTTTCGGCTAATAATTCCGTTAATATCGGAAATAGGGTAAAGTGTTTCAAATAAAAGTTGTACGCCATTAGGAATGGAATAACTCTTATTTGAAACATTTTTTTCTAACTTGCTTAACTTTGGAGTTAGATGGAGCCAAATTACTGCTTGGCTTAGAATTCCGTTAATATCGAGAATAGTGTAAAATGTTTCAAACAAAAGTTGTTTGTCATTAAGAATGGAATAACTCTTGTTTGAAACATTTTTTTCTAACTCTCTTAACTTATGAGTTAGATGGAGCCAAATAGAAATACTCTATTTTGTGTTAATCCAGTGTGTGAGTTATAATTCCGTTAATATCTTAAATAAGGAAAAATGTTTCAAATAAAAGTTGTTTGTCATTAAGAATGGAATAACTCTTGTTTGAAACATTTTCTTCTAACTCGCTTAACTTTGGGGTTAGATGGAGCCAAATAGAAATACTCTATTTTGTGTTAATCCAGTTTGTGAGTTATAATTCCGTTAATATCGGAAATAGGGAAAAATGTTTCAAATAAAAGTTGTACGCCATTAAGAATGGAATAACTCTTATTTGAAACATTTTTTTTCTAACTCGCTTAACTTTTGAGTTAGATGGAGCAAAATTGAAATACTCCGCTTTAGGTTGTTCAAGTTTTTGGCTAATAATTCCGTTAATATCGGAAATAGGGTAAAGTGTTTCAAACCAAAGTTGTTTGTCATTAAGAATGGAATAACTCTTGTTTGAAACATTTTTTTCTAACTGGCTTAACTTTGGAGTTAGATGGAGCCAAATAGAAATACTCTATTTTGGGTTGATCCAGTGTGTGAGCTATAATTCCGCTAATATCGGAAATAGGGAAAAATGTTTCAAATAAAAGTTGTACGCCATTAGGAATGGAATAACTCTTATTTGAAACATTTTTTTCTAACTCGCTTAACATTGGAGTTAGATGGAGCCAAATTACTGTTTGGCTTAGAATTCCGTTAATATCGGGAATAGTGTAAAATGTTTCAAACAAAAGTTGTTTGCATTAAGAATGGAATAATTCTTGTTTGAAACATTTTTTTCTAACTCGCTTAACTTATGAGTTAGATGGAGCCAAATAGAAATACTCTATTTTGTGTTAATCCAGTGTGTGAGTTATAATTCCGTTAATATCGGAAATAGGGAAAAATGTTTCAAATAAAAGTTGTTTGTCATTAAGAATGGAATAACTCTTGTTTGAAACATTTTCTTCTAACTCGCTTAACTTTGGGGTTAGATGGAGCCAAATAGAAATACTCTATTTTGTGTTAATCCAGTTTGTGAGTTATAATTCCGTTAATATCGGAAATAGGGAAAAATGTTTCAAATAAAAGTTGTACGCCATTAAGAATGGAATATCTCTTATTTGAAACATTTTCTTTCTAACTCGCTTAACTTTTGAGTTAGATGGAGCAAAATTGAAATACTCCGCTTTAGGTTGTTCAAGTTTTTGGCTTATAATTCCGTTAATATCGGAAATAGGGTAAAATGTTTCAAACCAAACTTGTTTGTCATTAAGAACGGAATAACTCTTCTTCGAAACATTTTTTTCTAACTCGCTTAACTTTGGAGTTAGATGGAGCCAAACAGAAATACTCTATTTTGTGTGAATCCAGTTTGTGAGTTATAATTCCGTTAATATCGGAAATAGGGAAAAATGTTTCAAATAAAAGTTGTACGCCATTAAGAATGGAATAACTCTTATTTGAAACATTTTTTTCCAACTCGCTTAACTTTGTATTTAGATGGAGCCAAATTTCTATTTGGCTTATAATTCCGTTAATATCGGAAATAGTGTAAAATGTTTCAAACAAAAGTTGTTTGTCATTAAGAATGGAATAACTCTTATTTGAAACATTTTTTTTCTAACTCGCTTAACTTTTGAGTTAGATGGAGCCAAATAGAAATACTCCGATATTAGTTGTTCAAGTTTTTGGCTTATAATTCCGTTAATATCGGAAATAGGGTAAAATGTTTCAAACCAAACTTGTTTGTCATTAAGAACGGAATAACTCTTCTTTGATACATTTTTTTCTAACTCGCTTAACTTTGAAGTTAGATGGAGCCAAATAGAAATACTCTATTTTGTGTTAATCCAGTTTGTGAGTTATAATTCCGTTAATATCGGAAATAGGGAAAAATGTTTCAAATAAAAGTTGTACGCCATAAGGAATGGAATAACTCTTATTTGAAACATTTTTTTCTAACTCGCTTAACTTTGGAGTTAGATGGAGCCAAATTACTGTTTGGCTTAGAATTCCGTTAATATCGGGAATAGTGTAAAATCTTTCAAACAAAAGTTGTTTGTCATTAAGAATGGAGTAACTCTTGTTTGAAACATTTTTTTCTAACTCGCTTAACTTATGAGTTAGATGGAGCCAAATAGAAATACTCTATTTTGGGTTGATCCAGTGTGTGAGTTATAATTCCGCTAATATCGGAAATAGGGGAAAATGTTTCAAATAAAAGTTGTACGCCATTAGGAATGGAATAACTCTGGTTTGAAACATTTCTTTCTAACTCGCTTAACTTTTGAGTTAGATGGAGCCAAATTCCTATTTGGCTTATAATTCCGTTAATATCGGAAATAGTGTAAAATGTTTCAAACCAAACTTGTTTGTCATTAAGAGCGGAATAACTCTCTTTTGAAACATTTTTTTCTAACTCGCTTCACTTTGGAGTTAGATGGAGCCAAACAGAAATACTCTATTTTGTGTCAATCCAGTTTGTGAGTTATAATTCCGTTAATATCGGAAATAGGGAAAAATGTTTCAAATAAAAGTTGTACGCCATTAAGAATGGAATAACTCTTATTTGAAACAATTCTTTCTAACTCGCTTAATTTTGGTAGTTAGATGGAGCCAAATTATTATTTGGCTTACAATTCCGTTAATATCGCAAATAGGGTAAAATGTTTGAAACAAAAGTTGTTTGTCATTAAGAATGGAATATCTCTTATTTGAAACATTTTTTTTCTAACTCGCTTAACTTTTGAGTTAGATGGAGCCAAATAGAAATACTCCGCTTTAGGTTGTTCAAGTTTTTGGCTTATAATTCCGTTAATATCGGAAATAGGGTAAAATGTTTCACACCAAACTTGTTTGTCATTAAGAACGGAATAACTCTTCTTTGAAACATTTTTTCTAACTCGCTTAACTTTGAAGTTAGATGGAGCCAAATAGAAATACTCTATTTTGTGTTAATCCAGTCTGTGAGTTATAATTCCGTTAATATCGGAAATAGGGAAAAATGTTTCAAATAAAAGTTGTACGCCATTAAGAACGGAATAACTCTTATTTGAAACATTTCTTTCTAACTCGCTTAACTTTGGAGTTAGATGGAGCCAAATTACTGTTTGGCTTAGAATTCCGTTAATATTGGGAATAGTGTAAAATCTTTCAAACAAAAGTTGTTTGTCATTAAGAATGGCGTAACTCTTGTTTGAAACATTTTTCTCTAACTCGCTTAACTTATGAGTTAGATGGAGCCAAATAGAAATACTCTATTTTGTGTTAATCCAGTGTGTGAGTTATAATTCCGTTAATATCGGAAATAGGGAAAAATGTTTCAAATAAAAGTTGTTTATCATTAAGAATGGAATAACTCTTGTTTGAAACATTCTTTTCTAACTGGCTTAACTTTGGAGTTAGATGGAGCCAAATAGAAATACTCTATTTTGGGTTGATCCAGTGTGTGAGTTATAATTCCGCTAATATCGGAAATAGGGAAAAATGTTTCAAATAAAAGTTGTACGCCATTAGGAATGGAATAACTCTGGTTTGAAATATTTCTTTCTAACTCGCTTAACTTTTGAGTTAGATGGAGCCAAATTCCTATTTGGCTTATAATTCCGTTAATATCGGAAATAGTGTAAAATGTTTCAAACCAAACTTGTTTGTCATTAAGAGCGGAATAACTCTTTTTTGAAACATTTTTTTCTAACTCGCTTCACTTTGAAGTTAGATGGAGCCAAATAGAAATACTCTATTTTGTGTTAATCCAGTTTGTGAGTTATAATTCCGTTAATATCGGAAATAGGGAAAAATGTTTCAAATAAAAGTTGTACGCCATTAGGAATGGAATAACTCTTATTTGAAAGATTTTTTTCTAACTCGCTTAACTTTGGAGTTAGATGGAGCCAAATTACTGCTTGGCTTAGAATTCCGTTAATATCGGGAATAGTGTAAAATCTTTCAAACAAAAGTTGTTTGTCATTAAGAATGGAATAACTCTTGTTTGAAACATTTTTTTCTAACTCGCTTAACTTATGAGTTAGATGGAGCCAAATAGAAATACTCTATTTTGTGTTAATCCAGTGTGTGAGTTATAATTCCGTTAATATCGGAAATAGGGAAAAATGTTTCAAATAAAAGTTGTTTATCATTAAGAATGGAATAACTCTTGTTTGAAACATTCTTTTCTAACTGGCTTAACTTTGGAGTTAGATGGAGCCAAATAGAAATACTCTATTTTGAGTTGATCCAGTGTGTGAGTTATAATTCCGCTAATATCAGAAATAGGGAAAAATGTTTCAAACAAAAGTTGTTTGTCATTAAGAGTGGAATAACTCTTATTTGAAACATTTTTTTTTCTAACTCGCTTAACTTTTGAGTTAGATGGAGCCAAATAGAAATACTCCGATTTTAGTTGTTCAAGTTTTTGGCTTATAATTCCGTTAATATCGCAAATAGGGTAAAATGTTTCAAACCAAACTTGTTTGTCATTAAGAACGGAATAACTCTTCTTCGGAACATTTTCTTCTAACTCGCTTAACCTTGGGATTAGATGGAGCCAAATAGAAATACTCTATTTTGGGTTGATCCTGTGTGTGAGTTATAATTCCGCTAATATCGGAAATAGGGAAAAATGTTTCAAATAAAAGTTGTGCGCCATTAGGAATGGAATAACTCTTATTTGAAACATTTTTTTCTAACTCGCTTAACTTTGGAGTTAGATGGAGCCAAATTACTGTTTGGCTTAGAATTCCGTTAATATTGGGAATAGCGTAAAATGTTTCAAACAAAAGTTGTTTGTCATTAAGAATGGAATAACTCTTGTTTGAAACATTTTTTTCTAACTCGCTTAACTTATGAGTTAGATGGAGCCAAATAGAAATACTCTACTTTGTGTTAATCCTGTGTGTGAGTTATAATTCCGTTAATATCGGAAATAGGGTAAAATGTTTCAAACCAAACTTGTTTGTCATTAAGAACGGAATAACTCTTCTTTGAAACATTTTTCTCTAACTCGCTTAACTTTTGAGTTAGATGGAGCCAAATAGAAATACTCCGCTTTAGGTTGTTCAAGTTTTTGGCTAATAATTCCGTTAATATCGGAAATAGGGTAAAGTGTTTCAAACCAAAGTTGTTTGTCATTAAGAATGGAATAACTCTTATTTGAAACATTTCTTTCTAAGTCGCTAAACTTTGTAGTTAGATGGAGCCAAATTTCTATTTGGCTTATAATTCCGTTAATATCTTAAATAGTGTAAAATGTTTCAAACAAAAGTTGTTTGTCATTAAGAATGGAATAACTCTTATTTGAAACATTTTTTTTCTAACTCGCTTAACTTTTGAGTTAGATGGAGCCAAATAGAAATACTCCGCTTTATGTTCAAGTTTTTGGCTTATAATTCCGTTAATATCGGAAATAGGGTAAAATGTTTCAAACCAAACTTGTTTGTCATTAAGAACGGAATCTCTTCTTTGAAACATTTTTCTCTAACTCGCTTAACTTTTGAGTTAGATGGAGCCAAATAGAAATACTCCGCTTTAGGTTGTTCAAGTTTTTGGCTTATAATTCCGTTAATATCGCAAATAGGGTAAAATGTTTCAAACCAAACTTGTTTGTCATTAAGAACGGAATAACTCTTCTTCGGAACATTTTCTTCTAACACGCTTAACCTTGGGATTAGATGGAGCCAAATAGAAATACTCTATTTTGGGTTGATCCTGTGTGTGAGTTATAATTCCGCTAATATCGGAAATAGGGAAAAATGTTTCAAATAAAAGTTGTACGCCATTAGGAATGGAATAACTCTTATTTGAAACATTTTTTTCTAACTCGCTTAACATTGGAGTTAGATGGAGCCAAATTACTGTTTGGCTTAGAATTCCGTTAATATTGGGAATAGCGTAAAATGTTTCAAACAAAAGTTGTTTGTCATTAAGAATGGAATAACTCTTGTTTGAAACATTTTTTTCTAACTCGCTTAACTTATGAGTTAGATGGAGCCAAATAGAAATACTCTACTTTGTGTTAATCCTGTGTGTGAGTTATAATTCCGTTAATATCGGAAATAGGGTAAAATGTTTCAAACCAAACTTGTTTGTCATTAAGAGCGGAATAACTCTTCTTTGAAACATTTTTCTCTAACTCGCTTAACTTTTGAGTTAGATGGAGCCAAATAGAAATACTCCGCTTTAGGTTGTTCAAGTTTTTGGCTAATAATTCCGTTAATATCGGAAATAGGGTAAAGTGTTTCAAACCAAAGTTGTTTGTCATTAAGAATGGAATAACTCTTGTTTGAAACATTTTTTTCTAACTGGCTTAACTTTGGAGTTAGATGGAGCCAAATAGAAATACTCTATTTTGGGTTGATCAAGTGTGTGAGTTATAATTCCGCTAATATCGGAAATAGGGAAAAATGTTTCAAATAAAAGTTGTACGCCATTAGGAATGGAATAACTCTTATTTGAAACATTTTTTTCTAACTCGCTTAACTTTGGAGTTAGATGGAGCCAAATTACTGTTTGGCTTAGAATTCCGTTAATATCGGGAATAGCGTAAAATGTTTCAAACAAAAGTTGTTTGTCATTAAGAATGGAATAACTCTTGTTTGAAACATTTTTTTCTAACTCGCTTAACTTATGAGTTAGATGGAGCCAAATAGAAATACTCTACTTTGTGTTAATCCTGTGTGTGAGTTATAATTCCGTTAATATCGGAAATAGGGTAAAATGTTTCAAACCAAACTTGTTTGTCAGTAAGAACGGAATAACTCTTCTTTGAAACATTTTTCTCTAACTCGCTTAACTTTTGAGTTAGATGGAGCCAAATAGAAATACTCCGCTTTAGGTTGTTCAAGTTTTCGGCTAATAATTCCGTTAATATCGGAAATAGGGTAAAGTGTTTCAAATAAAAGTTGTACGCCATTAGGAATGGAATAACTCTTATTTGAAACATTTTTTTCTAACTTGCTTAACTTTGGAGTTAGATGGAGCCAAATTACTGCTTGGCTTAGAATTCCGTTAATATCGAGAATAGTGTAAAATGTTTCAAACAAAAGTTGTTTGTCATTAAGAATGGAATAACTCTTGTTTGAAACATTTTTTTCTAACTCTCTTAACTTATGAGTTAGATGGAGCCAAATAGAAATACTCTATTTTGTGTTAATCCAGTGTGTGAGTTATAATTCCGTTAATATCTTAAATAAGGAAAAATGTTTCAAATAAAAGTTGTTTGTCATTAAGAATGGAATAACTCTTGTTTGAAACATTTTCTTCTAACTCGCTTAACTTTGGGGTTAGATGGAGCCAAATAGAAATACTCTATTTTGTGTTAATCCAGTTTGTGAGTTATAATTCCGTTAATATCGGAAATAGGGAAAAATGTTTCAAATAAAAGTTGTACGCCATTAAGAATGGAATAACTCTTATTTGAAACATTTTTTTTCTAACTCGCTTAACTTTTGAGTTAGATGGAGCAAAATTGAAATACTCCGCTTTAGGTTGTTCAAGTTTTTGGCTAATAATTCCGTTAATATCGGAAATAGGGTAAAGTGTTTCAAACCAAAGTTGTTTGTCATTAAGAATGGAATAACTCTTGTTTGAAACATTTTTTTCTAACTGGCTTAACTTTGGAGTTAGATGGAGCCAAATAGAAATACTCTATTTTGGGTTGATCCAGTGTGTGAGCTATAATTCCGCTAATATCGGAAATAGGGAAAAATGTTTCAAATAAAAGTTGTACGCCATTAGGAATGGAATAACTCTTATTTGAAACATTTTTTTCTAACTCGCTTAACATTGGAGTTAGATGGAGCCAAATTACTGTTTGGCTTAGAATTCCGTTAATATCGGGAATAGTGTAAAATGTTTCAAACAAAAGTTGTTTGCATTAAGAATGGAATAATTCTTGTTTGAAACATTTTTTTCTAACTCGCTTAACTTATGAGTTAGATGGAGCCAAATAGAAATACTCTATTTTGTGTTAATCCAGTGTGTGAGTTATAATTCCGTTAATATCGGAAATAGGGAAAAATGTTTCAAATAAAAGTTGTTTGTCATTAAGAATGGAATAACTCTTGTTTGAAACATTTTCTTCTAACTCGCTTAACTTTGGGGTTAGATGGAGCCAAATAGAAATACTCTATTTTGTGTTAATCCAGTTTGTGAGTTATAATTCCGTTAATATCGGAAATAGGGAAAAATGTTTCAAATAAAAGTTGTACGCCATTAAGAATGGAATATCTCTTATTTGAAACATTTTCTTTCTAACTCGCTTAACTTTTGAGTTAGATGGAGCAAAATTGAAATACTCCGCTTTAGGTTGTTCAAGTTTTTGGCTTATAATTCCGTTAATATCGGAAATAGGGTAAAATGTTTCAAACCAAACTTGTTTGTCATTAAGAACGGAATAACTCTTCTTCGAAACATTTTTTTCTAACTCGCTTAACTTTGGAGTTAGATGGAGCCAAACAGAAATACTCTATTTTGTGTGAATCCAGTTTGTGAGTTATAATTCCGTTAATATCGGAAATAGGGAAAAATGTTTCAAATAAAAGTTGTACGCCATTAAGAATGGAATAACTCTTATTTGAAACATTTTTTTCCAACTCGCTTAACTTTGTATTTAGATGGAGCCAAATTTCTATTTGGCTTATAATTCCGTTAATATCGGAAATAGTGTAAAATGTTTCAAACAAAAGTTGTTTGTCATTAAGAATGGAATAACTCTTATTTGAAACATTTTTTTTCTAACTCGCTTAACTTTTGAGTTAGATGGAGCCAAATAGAAATACTCCGATATTAGTTGTTCAAGTTTTTGGCTTATAATTCCGTTAATATCGGAAATAGGGTAAAATGTTTCAAACCAAACTTGTTTGTCATTAAGAACGGAATAACTCTTCTTTGATACATTTTTTTCTAACTCGCTTAACTTTGAAGTTAGATGGAGCCAAATAGAAATACTCTATTTTGTGTTAATCCAGTTTGTGAGTTATAATTCCGTTAATATCGGAAATAGGGAAAAATGTTTCAAATAAAAGTTGTACGCCATAAGGAATGGAATAACTCTTATTTGAAACATTTTTTTCTAACTCGCTTAACTTTGGAGTTAGATGGAGCCAAATTACTGTTTGGCTTAGAATTCCGTTAATATCGGGAATAGTGTAAAATCTTTCAAACAAAAGTTGTTTGTCATTAAGAATGGAGTAACTCTTGTTTGAAACATTTTTTTCTAACTCGCTTAACTTATGAGTTAGATGGAGCCAAATAGAAATACTCTATTTTGGGTTGATCCAGTGTGTGAGTTATAATTCCGCTAATATCGGAAATAGGGGAAAATGTTTCAAATAAAAGTTGTACGCCATTAGGAATGGAATAACTCTGGTTTGAAACATTTCTTTCTAACTCGCTTAACTTTTGAGTTAGATGGAGCCAAATTCCTATTTGGCTTATAATTCCGTTAATATCGGAAATAGTGTAAAATGTTTCAAACCAAACTTGTTTGTCATTAAGAGCGGAATAACTCTCTTTTGAAACATTTTTTTCTAACTCGCTTCACTTTGGAGTTAGATGGAGCCAAACAGAAATACTCTATTTTGTGTCAATCCAGTTTGTGAGTTATAATTCCGTTAATATCGGAAATAGGGAAAAATGTTTCAAATAAAAGTTGTACGCCATTAGGAATGGAATAACTCTGGTTTGAAACATTTCTTTCTAACTCGCTTAATTTTGGTAGTTAGATGGAGCCAAATTATTATTTGGCTTACAATTCCGTTAATATCGCAAATAGGGTAAAATGTTTCAAACAAAAGTTGTTTGTCATTAAGAATGGAACATCTCTTATTTGAAACATTTTTTTTCTAATTCGCTTAACTTTTGAGTTAGATGGAGCCAAATAGAAATACACCGCTTTAGGTTGTTCAAGTTTTTGGCTTATAATTCCGTTAATATCGGAAATAGTGTAAAATGTTTCAAACCAAACTTGTTTGTCATTAAGAGCGGAATAACTCTTCTTTGAAACATTTTTTTCTAACTCGCTTCACTTTGGAGTTAGATGGAGCCAAACAGAAATACTCTATTTTGTGTCAATCCAGTTTGTGAGTTATAATTCCGCTAATATCGGAAATAGGGAAAAATGTTTCAAATAAAAGTTATACGCCATTAGGAATGGAATAACTCTTATTTGAAACATTTCTTTCTAAGTCGCTTAACTTTGTAGTTAGATTTAGCCAAATTTCTATTTGGCTTATAATTCCGTTAATATCGGAAATAGTGTAAAATGTTTCAAACAAAAGTTGTTTGTCATTAAGAATGGAATAACTCTTACTTGAAACATTTTTTTTCTAACTCGCTTAACTTTTGAGTTAGATGGAGCCAAATAGAAATACTCCGCTTTAGGTTGTTCAAGTTTTTGGCTTATAATTCCGTTAATATCGCAAATAGGGTAAAATGTTTCAAACCAAACTTGTTTGTCATTAAGAACGGAATAACTCTTCTTTGAAACATTTTTCTCTAACTCGCTTAACTTTTGAGTTAGATGGAGCCAAATAGAGATACTCCGCTTTAGGTTGTTCAAGTTTTTGGCTAATAATTCCGTTAATGTCGGAAATAGGGTAAAGTGTTTCAAACCAAAGTTGTTTGTCATTAAGAATGGAATATCTCTTATTTGAAACATTTTTTTCTAACTCGCTTAACTTTTGAGTTAGATGGAGCCAAATAGAAATACTCCGCTTTATGTTGTTCAAGTTTTTTGCTTATAATTCGGTTAATATCGGAAATAGGGTAAAATGTTTCAAACCAAAGTTGTTTGTCATTAAGAATGGAATAACTCTTATTTGAAACATTTTTTTCTAACTGGCTTAACTTTGGAATTAGATGGAGCCAAAGAGAAATACTCTATTTTGGGTTGATCCTGTGTGTGAGTTATAATTCCGCTAATATCGGAAATAGGGAAAAATGTTTCAAATAAAAGCTGTACGCCATTAAGAGTGGAATAACTCTTATTTGAAACATTTCTTTCTAAGTCGCTTAACTTTGTAGTTAGATGGAGCCAAATTCCTATTTGGCTTATAATTCCGTTAATATCGGAAATAGTGTAAAATGTTTCAAACAAAAGTTGTTTGTAATTAAGAATGGAATAACTCTTATTTGAAAAAATTTTTTTTCTAACTCGCTTAACTTTTGAGTTAGATGGAGCCAAATAGAAATACTCCGCTTTAGGTTGTTCAAGTTTTTGGCTTATAATTCCGTTAATATCGGAAATGGAGTAAAATGTTTCAAACCAAACTTGTTTGTCATTAAGAGCGGAATAACTCTTCTTTGAAACATTTTTTTCTAACTCGCTTCACTTTGGAGTTAGATGGAGCCAAACAGAAATACTCTATTTTGTGTCAATCCAGTTTGTGAGTTATAATTCCGCTAATATCGGAAATAGGGAAAAATGTTTCAAATAAAAGTTATACGCCATTAGGAATGGAATAACTCTTATTTGAAACATTTCTTTCTAAGTCGCTTAACTTTGTAGTTAGATGGAGCCAAATTTCTATTTGGCTTATAATTCCGTTAATATCGGAAATAGTGTAAAATGTTTCAAACAAAAGTTGTTTGTCATTAAGAATGGAATAACTCTTACTTGAAACATTTTTTTTCTAACTCGCTTAACTTTTGAGTTAGATGGAGCCAAATAGAAATGCTCCGCTTTAGGTTGTTCAAGTTTTTGGCTTATAATTCCGTTAATATCGCAAATAGGGTAAAATGTTTCAAACCAAACTTGTTTGTCATTAAGAACGGAATAACTCTTCTTTGAAACATTTTTCTCTAACTCGCTTAACTTTTGAGTTAGATGGAGCCAAATAGAGATACTCCGCTTTAGGTTGTTCAAGTTTTTGGCTAATAATTCCGTTAATGTCGGAAATAGGGTAAAGTGTTTCAAACCAAAGTTGTTTGTCATTAAGAATGGAATATCTCTTATTTGAAACATTTTTTTCTAACTCGCTTAACTTTTGAGTTAGATGGAGCCAAATAGAAATACTCCGCTTTATGTTGTTCAAGTTTTTTGCTTATAATTCGGTTAATATCGGAAATAGGGTAAAATGTTTCAAACCAAAGTTGTTTGTCATTAAGAATGGAATAACTCTTATTTGAAACATTTTTTTCTAACTGGCTTAACTTTGGAATTAGATGGAGCCAAAGAGAAATACTCTATTTTGGGTTGATCCTGTGTGTGAGTTATAATTCCGCTAATATCGGAAATAGGGAAAAATGTTTCAAATAAAAGCTGTACGCCATTAAGAGTGGAATAACTCTTATTTGAAACATTTCTTTCTAAGTCGCTTAACTTTGTAGTTAGATGGAGCCAAATTCCTATTTGGCTTATAATTCCGTTAATATCGGAAATAGTGTAAAATGTTTCAAACAAAAGTTGTTTGTAATTAAGAATGGAATAACTCTTATTTGAAAAAAAATTTTTTCTAACTCGCTTAACTTTTGAGTTAGATGGAGCCAAATAGAAATACTCCGCTTTAGGTTGTTCAAGTTTTTGGCTTATAATTCCGTTAATATCGGAAATAGAGTAAAATGTTTCAAACCAAACTTGTTTGTCATTAAGAACGGAATAACTCTTCTTTGAAACATTTTTCTCTAACTCGCTTAACTTTTGAGTTAGATGGAGCCAAATAGAAATACTCCGCTTTAGGTTGTTCAAGTTTTTGGCTAATAATTCCGTTAATATCGGAAATAGGGTAAAGTGTTTCAAACCAAAGTTGTTTGTCATTAAGAGTGGAATAACTCTAGTTTGAAACATTTTTTTCTAACTGGCTTAACTTTGGAGTTAGATGGAGCCAAATAGAAATACTCTATTTTGGGTTGATCCAGTGTGTGGGTTATAATTCCGCTAATATCGGAAATAGGGAAAAATGTTTCAAATAAATGTTGTACGCCATTAGGAATGGAATAACTCTTATTTGAAACATTTTCTTCTAGCTCGCTTAACTTTGGGGTTAGATGGAGCCAAGTAGAAATACTCCATTTTGGGTTGATCCTGTGTGTGAGTTATAATTCCGCTAATATCGGAAATAGGGAAAAATGTTTCAAATAAAAGCTGTACGCCATTAAGAATGGATAATAATGGATGAATAACTCTTATTTGAAACATTTCTTTCTAAGTCGCTTAACTTTGTAGTTAGATGGAGCCAAATTTCTATTTGGCTTATAATTCCGTTAATATCGGAAATAGTGTAAAATGTTTCAAACAAAAGTTGTTTGTCATTAAGAATGGAATAACTCTTACTTGAAACATTTTTTTTCTAACTCGCTTAACTTTTGAGTTAGATGGAGCCAAATAGAAATACTCCGCTTTAGGTTGTTCAAGTTTTTGGCTTATAATTCCGTTAGTATCGCAAATAGGGTAAAATGTTTCAAACCAAACTTGTTTGTCATTAAGAACGGAATAACTCTTCTTTGAAACATTTTTCTCTAACTCGCTTAACTTTTGAGTTAGATGGAGCCAAATAGAGATACTCCGCTTTAGGTTGTTCAAGTTTTTGGCTAATAATTCCGTTAATGTCGGAAATAGGGTAAAGTGTTTCAAACCAAAGTTGTTTGTCATTAAGAATGGAATATCTCTTATTTGAAACATTTTTTTCTAACTCGCTTAACTTTTGAGTTAGATGTAGCCAAATAGAAATACTCCGCTTTATGTTGTTCAAGTTTTTTGCTTATAATTCGGTTAATATCGGAAATAGGGTAAAATGTTTCAAACCAAAGTTGTTTGTCATTAAGAATGGAATAACTCTTGTTTGAAACATTTTTTTCTAACTGGCTTAACTTTGGAATTAGATGGAGCCAAAGAGAAATACTCTATTTTGGGTCGATCCTGTGTGTGAGTTATAATTCCGCTAATATCGGAAATAGGGAAAAATGTTTCAAATAAAAGCTGTACGCCATTAAGAGTGGAATAACTCTTATTTGAAACATTTCTTTCTAAGTCGCTTAACTTTGTAGTTAGATGGAGCCAAATTCCTATTTGGCTTATAATTCCGTTAATATCGGAAATAGTGTAAAATGTTTCAAACAAAAGTTGTTTGTAATTAAGAATGGAATAACTCTTATTTGAAAAATTTTTTTTTCTAACTCGCTTAACTTTTGAGTTAGATGGAGCCAAATAGAAATACTCCGCTTTAGGTTGTTCAAGTTTTTGGCTTATAATTCCGTTAATATCGGAAATAGAGTAAAATGTTTCAAACCAAACTTGTTTGTCATTAAGAACGGAATAACTCTTCTTTGAAACATTTTTCTCTAACTCGCTTAACTTTTGAGTTAGATGGAGCCAAATAGAAATACTTCGCTTTAGGTTGTTCAAGTTTTTGGCTAATAATTCCGTTAATATCGGAAATGGGGTAAAGTGTTTCAAACCAAAGTTGTTTGTCATTAGGAGTGGAATAACTCTTGTTTGAAACATTTTTTTCTAACTGGCTTAACTTTGGAGTTAGATGGAGCCAAATAGAAATACTCTATTTTGGGTTGATCCAGTGAGTGAGTTATAATTCCGCTAATATCGGAAATAGGGAAAAATGTTTCAAATAAATGTTGTACGCCATTAGGAATGGAATAACTCTTATTTGAAACATTTTCTTCTAGCTCGCTTAACTTTGGGGTTAGATGGAGCCAAGTAGAAATACTCCATTTTGGGTTGATCCTGTGTGTGAGTTATAATTCCGCTAATATCGGAAATAGGGAAAAATGTTTCAAATAAAAGCTGTACGCCATTAAGAATGGATAATAATGGATGAATAACTCTTATTTGAAACATTTCTTTCTAAGTCGCTTAACTTTGTAGTTAGATGGAGCCAAATTTCTATTTGGCTTATAATTCCGTTAATATCGGAAATAGTGTAAAATGTTTCAAACAAAAGTTGTTTGTCATTAAGAATGGAATAACTCTTACTTGAAACATTTTTTTTCTAACTCGCTTAACTTTTGAGTTAGATGGAGCCAAATAGAAATACTCCGCTTTAGGTTGTTCAAGTTTTTGGCTTATAATTCCGTTAATATCGCAAATAGGGTAAAATGTTTCAAACCAAACTTGTTTGTCATTAAGAACGGAATAACTCTTCTTTGAAACATTTTTCTCTAACTCGCTTAACTTTTGAGTTAGATGGAGCCAAATAGAGATACTCCGCTTTAGGTTGTTCAAGTTTTTGGCTAATAATTCCGTTAATGTCGGAAATAGGGTAAAGTGTTTCAAACCAAAGTTGTTTGTCATTAAGAATGGAATAACTCTTGTTTGAAACATTTTTTTCTAACTGGCTTAACTTTGGAGTTAGATGGAGCCAAAGAGAAATACTCTATTTTGGGTTGATCCCGTGTGTGAGTTATAATTCCGCTAATATTGGAAATAGGGAAAAATGTTTCAAATAAAAGCTGTACGCCATTAAGAGTGGAATAACTCTTATTTGAAACATTTCTTTCTAAGTCGCTTAACTTTGTAGTTAGATGGAGCCAAATAGAAATACTCTATTTTGTGTTAATCCAGTGTTTGGGTTATAACTCCGTTAATATCGGAAATAAAGAAAAATATTTCAAATAAAAGTTGTTCGCCATTAGGAATTAAATAACTCTTGTTTGAAACATTTTTTTCTAACTCGGTTAACTTTGGAGTTAGATGGAGCCAAATTCCTATTTGGTTTATAATTCCGTTAATATCGGGAATAGTGTAAAATCTTTCAAGCAAAAGTTGTTTGTCATTAAGAATAGAATAACTCTTGTTTGAAACATTTTTTTCTAACTCGCTTAACTTTGGAGTTAGATGGAGCCAAATAGAAATACTCTATGTTGGGTTGATCAAGTGTGTGAGTTGTAATTCCGTTAATATCGGAAATAGGGAAAAATGTTTCAAACCAAAGTTGTTTGTCATTAGGAATGTAATAACTCTTGTTTGAAACATTTTTTTCTAACTCGCTTAACTTATGAGTTAGATGGAGCCAAATAGAAATACTTCATTTTGGGTTGATCCAGTGTGTGAGTTATAATTCCGTTAATATCGGAAATAGGGAAAAATGTTTCAAATAAAAGTTGTTTGTCATTAAGAATGGAATAACTCTTGTTTGAAACATTTTTTTCTAACTCGCTTAACTTTGGAGTTACATGGAGCCAAATAGTAATACTCTATTTTGTGTTAATCCAGTGTGTGAGTTATAATTCCGTTAATATCGGAAATAGGAAAAGATGTTTCAAATAAAAGTTGTTCGCCATTAAGAATGGAATAACACTTATTTGAAACATTTTTTCCTAACTCGCTTAACTTTGGAGTTAAATGGAGCCAAATTGAAGTACTGTATTTTGGGTTGATCCAGTGTGTGAGTTATAATTCCGTTAATATCGGTAATAGGGAAAAATGTTTCAAATAAAAGTTGTACGCCATTAAGAATGGAATAACCCTTGTTTGAAACATTTTTTTCTAACTCGCTTAACTTTGGAGTTAGATGGAGCCAAATAGAAATACTCTATTTTGGGTTGTTCCAGTGTTTGTGTTATAACTCCGTTAATATCGGAAATAGAGAAAAATGTTTCAAATAAAAGTTGTTCGCAATTAAGAGTGGAATAGCTCTTATTTGAAACATTTTTTTCTAACTCGCTTAACTTTGGAGTTAGATGGAGCCAAACAGAAATACTCTATTTTGGGTTGATCCAGTGTGTGAGATAATTCCGTTAATATTGGTAATAGGGAAAAATGTTTCAAATAAAAGTTGTACGCCATTAAGAATGGAATAACTCTTATTTGAATCATTTTTTTCTAACTCGCTTAACTTATGAGTTAGATGGAGCCAAATAGAAATACACTATTTTGGGTTGTTCCAGTGTTTGTGTTATAACTCCCTTAATATCGGAAATAAAGAAAAATGCTTCAAATAAAAGTTGTTCGCAATTAAGAGTGGAATAGCTCTTATTTGAAACATTTTTTTCTAACTCGCTTAACTTTGGAGTTAGATGGAGCCAAATTCCTATCTGGCTTATAATTCCGTTAATATCGGCAATAGTGTAAAATCTTTCAAACAAAGGTTGTTTGCCATTAAGAGTGGAATAACTCTTGTTTGAAACATTTTTTTCTAACTCGCTTAACTTATGAGTTAGATGGAGCCAAATAGAAATACTCCATTTTGGGTTGATCCAGTATGTGAGTTATAATTCCGTTAATATCGGAAATAGGGAAAAGTGTTTCAAATAAAAGTTGTTTGTCATTAAGAATGGAATAACTCTTGTTTGAAACATTTTTTTTCTAACTCGCTTAACTTTGGAGTTACATGGAGCCAAATAGAAATACTCTATTTTGTGTTAATCCAGTGTGTGAGTTATAATTCCGTTAATACCGGAAATAGGGAAAGATGTTTCATATAAAAGTTGTACGCCATTAAGAATGGAATAACTCTTATTTGAAAAATTTTTTTCTAACTCGCTTAACCTTGGAGTTAAATGGAGCCAAATTGAAGTACTGTATTTTGGGTTGATCCAGTGTGTGAGTTATAATTCCGTTAATATCGGAAATAGGGAAAAATGTTTCAAATAAAAGTTGTTTGTCATTAAGAATGGAATAACTCTTGTTTGAAACATTTTTTTCTAACTCGCTTAACTTTGGAGTTACATGGAGCCAAATAGAAATGCTCTATTTTGTGTTAATCCAGTGTGTGAGTTATAATTCCGTTAATATCGGAAATAGGGAAAAATGTTTCAAATAAAAGTTGTACGCCATTAAGAATGGAATAACTCTTATTTGAATCATTTTTTTCTAACTCGCTTAACTTATGAGTTAGATGGAGCCAAATAGAAATACACTATTTTGGGTTGTTCCAGTGTTTGTGTTATAACTCCGTTAATATCGGAAATAAAGAAAAATGTTTCAAATAAAAGTTGTTCGCCATTAAGGATGGAATAACACTTATTTGAAACATTTTTTCCTAACTCGCTTAACTTTGGAGTTAAATTGAGCCAAATTGAAGTACTGTATTTTGGGTTGATCCAGTGTGTGAGTTATAATTCGGTTAATATCGGTAATAGGGAAAAATGTTTCAAATAAAAGTTGTACGCCATTAAGAATGAAATAACCCTTGTTTGAAACATTTTTTTCTAACTCGCTTAACTTTGGAATTAGATGGAGCCAAATAGAAATACTCTATTTTGGGTTGTTCCAGTGTTTGTGTTATAACTCCGTTAATATCGGAAATAATGAAAAATGTTTCAAATTAAAGTTGTTCGCCATTAAGAATGGAATAACTCTTATTTGAGTCATTTCTTTCTAAGACGCTTAACTTTGGAGTTAGATGGAGCCAAATAGAAATACTCTGTTTTGGGTTGTTCCAGTGTTTGTGTTATAACTCCGTTAATATCGGAAATAATGAAAAATGTTTCAAATTAAAGTTGTTCGCCATTAAGAATGGAATAACTCTTATTTGAATCATTTTTTCTAACTCGCTTGACTTTGGAGTTAGATCGAGTCAAATAGAAATACTCCGCTTTAGGTTGTTCAGGTTCTTAGCTTATAATTCCGTTAATATCGGAAATAGGGTAATATGTTTCAAACCAAAGTTGTTTGTCATTAAGAACGGAATAACTCTTGTTTGAAACATTTTTTTCTAACTCGCTTAACTTTGGAGTTAGATGGAGCCAAATAGAAATACTCTATTTTGTGTTAATCCAGTTTGTGAGTTATATTCCGTTAATATCTGAAATAGGGAAAAATGTTTCAAATAAAAGTTGTACGCCATTAAGAATGGAATAACTCTTATTTGAAACATTTCTTTCTAACTCGCTTAACTTTGTAGTTAGATCGAGCCAAGTTACTATTTCGCTTGCAATTCCGTTAATATCGGAAATAGGGAAAAATGTTTCAAACCAAAGTTGTTTGCTATTAAGAATGGAATAACTCTTATTTGAAACATCTTTTTCTAACTCGCTTAACTTTGTAGTTAGATGGAGCCAAATTTCTATTTGGCTTATAATTCCGTTAATATCGGAGAGAGGGTAAAATGTTTCAAACAAAAGTTGTTTGTCATTAAGAGTGGAATAGCTCTTGTTTGAAACATTTTTTTCTAACTCGCTTAACTTATGAGTTAGATGTAGCCAAATAGAAATACTCTATTTTGGGTTGTTCAAGTGTTTGTGTTATAACTCCGTTAATATCGGAAATAAAGAAAAATGTTTCAAATAAAAGTTGTTAGCCATTAGGAGTGAAATAACTCTTGTTTGAAACATTTTTTTCTAACTCGCTTAACTTTGGAGTTAGATGGAGCCAAATAGAAATACTCTGTTTTGGGTTGTTCCAGTGTTTGTGTTATAACTCCGTTAATATCGGAAATAAAGAAAAATATTTCAAATAAAAGTTGTTCGCCATTAAGAATGGAATAACTCTTATTTGAAACATTTTTTTCTAACTCGCTTAACTTTGGAGTTAAATGGAGCCAAATAGAAATACTCTATGTTGGGTTGATCCAGTGTGTGAGTTATAATTCCGTTAATATCGGAAATAGGGTAAAATGTTTCAAACAAAAGTTGTTTGTCATTAAGAGTGGAATATCTCTTATTTGAAACACTTTTTTTCTAACTCGCTTAACTTATGAGTTAGATGGAGCCAAATAGAAATACTCTATTTTGTGTTAATCCAGTTTGTGAGTTATATTCCGTTAATATCTGAAATAGGGAAAAATGTTTCAAATAAAAGTTGTACGCCATTAAGAATGGAATAACTCTTATTTGAAACATTTCTTTCTAACTCGCTTAACTTTGTAGTTAGATCGAGCCAAGTTACTATTTGGCTTACAATTCCGTTAATATCGGATATAGGGAAAAATGTTTCAAACCAAAGTTGTTTGCTATTAAGAATGGAATAACTCTTATTTGAAACATCTTTTTCTAACTCGCTTAACTTTGTAGTTAGATGGAGCCAAATTTCTATTTGGCTTATAATTCCGTTAATATCGGAGAGAGGGTAAAATGTTTCAAACAAAAGTTGTTTGTCATTAAGAGTGGAATAACTCTTGTTTGAAACATTTTTTTCTAACTCGCTTAACTTATGAGTTAGATGGAGCCAAATAGAAATACTCTATTTTGGGTTGTTCAAGTGTTTGTGTTATAACTCCGTTAATATCGGAAATAAAGAAAAATGTTTCAAATAAAAGTTGTTAGCCATTAGGAATGAAATAACTCTTGTTTGAAACATTTTTTTCTAACTCGCTTAACTTTGGAGTTAGATGGAGCCAAATAGAAATACTCTGTTTTGTGTTGTTCCAGTGTTTGTGTTATAACTCCGTTAATATCGGAAATAAAGAAAAATATTTCAAATAAAAGTTGTTCGCCATTAAGAATGGAATAACTCTTATTTGAAACATTTTTTTCTAACTCGCTTAACTTTGGAGTTAGATGGAGCCAAATAGAAATACTCTATTATGAGTAGATCCAGTGTGTGAGTTATGATTCCGTTAATAGCGGAAATAGGGAAAAATGTTTCAAATAAAAGTTGTACGCCATTAAGAATGGAATAACTCTTATTTGAAACATTTCTTTCTAACTCGCTTAACTTTGTAGTTAGATCGAGCCAAGTTACTATTTCGCTTGCAATTCCGTTAATATCGGAAATAGGGAAAAATGTTTCAAACCAAAGTTGTTTGCTATTAAGAATGGAATAACTCTTATTTGAAACATTTTTTTCTAACTCGCTTAACTTATGAGTTAGATGGAGCCAAATAGAACTACTCCATTTTGGGTTGATCCAGTGTGTGAGTTATAATTCCGTTAATATCGGAAATAGGGAAAAATGTTTCAAATAAAAGTTGTTTGTCATTAAGAATGGAATAACTCTTGTTTGAAACATTTTTTTCTAACTCGCTTAACTTTGGAGTTACATGGAGCCAAATAGTAATACTCTATTTTGTGTTAATCCAGTGTGTGAGTTATAATTCCGTTAATATCGGAAATAGGAAAAGATGTTTCAAATAAAAGTTGTTCGCCATTAAGAATGGAATAACACTTATTTGAAACATTTTTTCCTAACTCGCTTAACTTTGGAGTTAAATGGAGCCAAATTGAAGTACTGTATTTTGGGTTGATCCAGTGTGTGAGTTATAATTCCGTTAATATCGGTAATAGGGAAAAATGTTTCAAATAAAAGTTGTACGCCATTAAGAATGGAATAACCCTTGTTTGAAACATTTTTTTCTAACTCGCTTAACTTTGGAGTTAGATGGAGCCAAATAGAAATACTCTATTTTGGGTTGTTCCAGTGTTTGTGTTATAACTCCGTTAATATCGGAAATAGAGAAAAATGTTTCAAATAAAAGTTGTTCGCAATTAAGAGTGGAATAGCTCTTATTTGAAACATTTTTTTCTAACTCGCTTAACTTTGGAGTTAGATGGAGCCAAACAGAAATACTCTATTTTGGGTTGATCCAGTGTGTGAGATAATTCCGTTAATATTGGTAATAGGGAAAAATGTTTCAAATAAAAGTTGTACGCCATTAAGAATGGAATAACTCTTATTTGAATCATTTTTTTCTAACTCGCTTAACTTATGAGTTAGATGGAGCCAAATAGAAATACACTATTTTGGGTTGTTCCAGTGTTTGTGTTATAACTCCCTTAATATCGGAAATAAAGAAAAATGCTTCAAATAAAAGTTGTTCGCAATTAAGAGTGGAATAGCTCTTATTTGAAACATTTTTTTCTAACTCGCTTAACTTTGGAGTTAGATGGAGCCAAATTCCTATCTGGCTTATAATTCCGTTAATATCGGCAATAGTGTAAAATCTTTCAAACAAAGGTTGTTTGCCATTAAGAGTGGAATAACTCTTGTTTGAAACATTTTTTTCTAACTCGCTTAACTTATGAGTTAGATGGAGCAAAATAGAAATACTCCATTTTGGGTTGATCCAGTATGTGAGTTATAATTCCGTTAATATCGGAAATAGGGAAAAGTGTTTCAAATAAAAGTTGTTTGTCATTAAGAATGGAATAACTCTTGTTTGAAACATTTTTTTTCTAACTCGCTTAACTTTGGAGTTACATGGAGCCAAATAGAAATACTCTATTTTGTGTTAATCCAGTGTGTGAGTTATAATTCCGTTAATACCGGAAATAGGGAAAGATGTTTCATATAAAAGTTGTACGCCATTAAGAATGGAATAACTCTTATTTGAAAAATTTTTTTCTAACTCGCTTAACCTTGGAGTTAAATGGAGCCAAATTGAAGTACTGTATTTTGGGTTGATCCAGTGTGTGAGTTATAATTCCGTTAATATCGGAAATAGGGAAAAATGTTTCAAATAAAAGTTGTTTGTCATTAAGAATGGAATAACTCTTGTTTGAAACATTTTTTTCTAACTCGCTTAACTTTGGAGTTACATGGAGCCAAATAGAAATGCTCTATTTTGTGTTAATCCAGTGTGTGAGTTATAATTCCGTTAATATCGGAAATAGGGAAAAATGTTTCAAATAAAAGTTGTACGCCATTAAGAATGGAATAACTCTTATTTGAATCATTTTTTTCTAACTCGCTTAACTTATGAGTTAGATGGAGCCAAATAGAAATACACTATTTTGGGTTGTTCCAGTGTTTGTGTTATAACTCCGTTAATATCGGAAATAAAGAAAAATGTTTCAAATAAAAGTTGTTCGCCATTAAGGATGGAATAACACTTATTTGAAACATTTTTTCCTAACTCGCTTAACTTTGGAGTTAAATGGAGCCAAATTGAAGTACTGTATTTTGGGTTGATCCAGTGTGTGAGTTATAATTCGGTTAATATCGGTAATAGGGAAAAATGTTTCAAATAAAAGTTGTACGCCATTAAGAATGAAATAACCCTTGTTTGAAACATTTTTTTCTAACTCGCTTAACTTTGGAATTAGATGGAGCCAAATAGAAATACTCTATTTTGGGTTGTTCCAGTGTTTGTGTTATAACTCCGTTAATATCGGAAATAATGAAAAATGTTTCAAATTAAAGTTGTTCGCCATTAAGAATGGAATAACTCTTATTTGAGTCATTTCTTTCTAAGACGCTTAACTTTGGAGTTAGATGGAGCCAAATAGAAATACTCTGTTTTGGGTTGTTCCAGTGTTTGTGTTATAACTCCGTTAATATCGGAAATAATGAAAAATGTTTCAAATTAAAGTTGTTCGCCATTAAGAATGGAATAACTCTTATTTGAATCATTTTTTCTAACTCGCTTGACTTTGGAGTTAGATCGAGTCAAATAGAAATACTCCGCTTTAGGTTGTTCAGGTTCTTAGCTTATAATTCCGTTAATATCGGAAATAGGGTAATATGTTTCAAACCAAAGTTGTTTGTCATTAAGAACGGAATAACTCTTGTTTGAAACATTTTTTTCTAACTCGCTTAACTTTGGAGTTAGATGGAGCCAAATAGAAATACTCTATTTTGTGTTAATCCAGTTTGTGAGTTATATTCCGTTAATATCTGAAATAGGGAAAAATGTTTCAAATAAAAGTTGTACGCCATTAAGAATGGAATAACTCTTATTTGAAACATTTCTTTCTAACTCGCTTAACTTTGTAGTTAGATCGAGCCAAGTTACTATTTCGCTTGCAATTCCGTTAATATCGGAAATAGGGAAAAATGTTTCAAACCAAAGTTGTTTGCTATTAAGAATGGAATAACTCTTATTTGAAACATCTTTTTCTAACTCGCTTAACTTTGTAGTTAGATGGAGCCAAATTTCTATTTGGCTTATAATTCCGTTAATATCGGAGAGAGGGTAAAATGTTTCAAACAAAAGTTGTTTGTCATTAAGAGTGGAATAGCTCTTGTTTGAAACATTTTTTTCTAACTCGCTTAACTTATGAGTTAGATGTAGCCAAATAGAAATACTCTATTTTGGGTTGTTCAAGTGTTTGTGTTATAACTCCGTTAATATCGGAAATAAAGAAAAATGTTTCAAATAAAAGTTGTTAGCCATTAGGAGTGAAATAACTCTTGTTTGAAACATTTTTTTCTAACTCGCTTAACTTTGGAGTTAGATGGAGCCAAATAGAAATACTCTGTTTTGGGTTGTTCCAGTGTTTGTGTTATAACTCCGTTAATATCGGAAATAAAGAAAAATATTTCAAATAAAAGTTGTTCGCCATTAAGAATGGAATAACTCTTATTTGAAACATTTTTTTCTAACTCGCTTAACTTTGGAGTTAAATGGAGCCAAATAGAAATACTCTATGTTGGGTTGATCCAGTGTGTGAGTTATAATTCCGTTAATATCGGAAATAGGGTAAAATGTTTCAAACAAAAGTTGTTTGTCATTAAGAGTGGAATATCTCTTATTTGAAACACTTTTTTTCTAACTCGCTTAACTTATGAGTTAGATGGAGCCAAATAGAAATACTCTATTTTGTGTTAATCCAGTTTGTGAGTTATATTCCGTTAATATCTGAAATAGGGAAAAATGTTTCAAATAAAAGTTGTACGCCATTAAGAATGGAATAACTCTTATTTGAAACATTTCTTTCTAACTCGCTTAACTTTGTAGTTAGATCGAGCCAAGTTACTATTTGGCTTACAATTCCGTTAATATCGGATATAGGGAAAAATGTTTCAAACCAAAGTTGTTTGCTATTAAGAATGGAATAACTCTTATTTGAAACATCTTTTTCTAACTCGCTTAACTTTGTAGTTAGATGGAGCCAAATTTCTATTTGGCTTATAATTCCGTTAATATCGGAGAGAGGGTAAAATGTTTCAAACAAAAGTTGTTTGTCATTAAGAGTGGAATAACTCTTGTTTGAAACATTTTTTTCTAACTCGCTTAACTTATGAGTTAGATGGAGCCAAATAGAAATACTCTATTTTGGGTTGTTCAAGTGTTTGTGTTATAACTCCGTTAATATCGGAAATAAAGAAAAATGTTTCAAATAAAAGTTGTTAGCCATTAGGAATGAAATAACTCTTGTTTGAAACATTTTTTTCTAACTCGCTTAACTTTGGAGTTAGATGGAGCCAAATAGAAATACTCTGTTTTGTGTTGTTCCAGTGTTTGTGTTATAACTCCGTTAATATCGGAAATAAAGAAAAATATTTCAAATAAAAGTTGTTCGCCATTAAGAATGGAATAACTCTTATTTGAAACATTTTTTTCTAACTCGCTTAACTTTGGAGTTAGATGGAGCCAAATAGAAATACTCTATTATGAGTAGATCCAGTGTGTGAGTTATGATTCCGTTAATATCGGAAATAGGGAAAAATGTTTCAAATAAAAGTTGTACGCCATTATGAATGGAGTAACTCTTATTTGAAACATTTTTTTCTAACTCGCTTAACTTATGAGTTAGATGGAGCCAAATAGAAATACTCAATTTTGGGTTGATCCAGTGTGTGAGTTATAATTCCATTAATATCGGAAATAGGGAAAAATGTTTCAAACCAAAGTTGTTTGTCATTAAGAATGGAATAACTCTTGTTTGAAACATTTTATTCTAACTCGCTTAACTTTGGAGTTAAATGGAGCCAAATTGAAGTACTCTATTTTGGGTTGACCCAGTGTGTGAGTTATAATTCCGTTAATATCGGTAATAGGGAAAAATGTTTCAAATAAAAGTTGTACGCCATTAAGAATGGAATAACTCTTGATTGAAACATTTTTTCCTAACACGCTTAACTTATGAGTTAGATGGAGCCAAGTAGAAATACTCCATTTTGGGTTGTTCCAGTGTTTGGGTTATAACTCCGTTAATATCGGAAATAGGGAAAAATGTTTCAAATAAAAGTTGTTCGCAATTAAGAGTGGAATAGCTCTTATTTGAAACATTTTTTTCTAACTCGCTTAACTTTGGAGTTAGATGGAGCCAAACAGAAATACTCTATTTTGGGTTGATCCAGTGTGTGAGATAATTCCGTTAATATTGGTAATAGGGAAAAATGTTTCAAATAAAAGTTGTACGCCATTAAGAATGGAATAACTCTTATTTGAATCATTTTTTTCTAACTCGCTTAACTTATGAGTTAGATGGAGCCAAATAGAAATACACTATTTTGGGTTGTTCCAGTGTTTGTGTTATAACTCCCTTAATATCGGAAATAAAGAAAAATGCTTCAAATAAAAGTTGTTCGCAATTAAGAGTGGAATAGCTCTTATTTGAAACATTTTTTTCTAACTCGCTTAACTTTGGAGTTAGATGGAGCCAAATTCCTATCTGGCTTATAATTCCGTTAATATCGGCAATAGTGTAAAATCTTTCAAACAAAGGTTGTTTGCCATTAAGAGTGGAATAACTCTTGTTTGAAACATTTTTTTCTAACTCGCTTAACTTATGAGTTAGATGGAGCCAAATAGAAATACTCCATTTTGGGTTGATCCAGTATGTGAGTTATAATTCCGTTAATATCGGAAATAGGGAAAAGTGTTTCAAATAAAAGTTGTTTGTCATTAAGAATGGAATAACTCTTGTTTGAAACATTTTTTTTCTAACTCGCTTAACTTTGGAGTTACATGGAGCCAAATAGAAATACTCTATTTTGTGTTAATCCAGTGTGTGAGTTATAATTCCGTTAATACCGGAAATAGGGAAAGATGTTTCATATAAAAGTTGTACGCCATTAAGAATGGAATAACTCTTATTTGAAAAATTTTTTTCTAACTCGCTTAACCTTGGAGTTAAATGGAGCCAAATTGAAGTACTGTATTTTGGGTTGATCCAGTGTGTGAGTTATAATTCCGTTAATATCGGAAATAGGGAAAAATGTTTCAAATAAAAGTTGTTTGTCATTAAGAATGGAATAACTCTTGTTTGAAACATTTTTTTCTAACTCGCTTAACTTTGGAGTTACATGGAGCCAAATAGAAATGCTCTATTTTGTGTTAATCCAGTGTGTGAGTTATAATTCCGTTAATATCGGAAATAGGGAAAAATGTTTCAAATAAAAGTTGTACGCCATTAAGAATGGAATAACTCTTATTTGAATCATTTTTTTCTAACTCGCTTAACTTATGAGTTAGATGGAGCCAAATAGAAATACACTATTTTGGGTTGTTCCAGTGTTTGTGTTATAACTCCGTTAATATCGGAAATAAAGAAAAATGTTTCAAATAAAAGTTGTTCGCCATTAAGGATGGAATAACACTTATTTGAAACATTTTTTCCTAACTCGCTTAACTTTGGAGTTAAATGGAGCCAAATTGAAGTACTGTATTTTGGGTTGATCCAGTGTGTGAGTTATAATTCGGTTAATATCGGTAATAGGGAAAAATGTTTCAAATAAAAGTTGTACGCCATTAAGAATGAAATAACCCTTGTTTGAAACATTTTTTTCTAACTCGCTTAACTTTGGAATTAGATGGAGCCAAATAGAAATACTCTATTTTGGGTTGTTCCAGTGTTTGTGTTATAACTCCGTTAATATCGGAAATAATGAAAAATGTTTCAAATTAAAGTTGTTCGCCATTAAGAATGGAATAACTCTTATTTGAGTCATTTCTTTCTAAGACGCTTAACTTTGGAGTTAGATGGAGCCAAATAGAAATACTCTGTTTTGGGTTGTTCCAGTGTTTGTGTTATAACTCCGTTAATATCGGAAATAATGAAAAATGTTTCAAATTAAAGTTGTTCGCCATTAAGAATGGAATAACTCTTATTTGAATCATTTTTTCTAACTCGCTTGACTTTGGAGTTAGATCGAGTCAAATAGAAATACTCCGCTTTAGGTTGTTCAGGTTCTTAGCTTATAATTCCGTTAATATCGGAAATAGGGTAATATGTTTCAAACCAAAGTTGTTTGTCATTAAGAACGGAATAACTCTTGTTTGAAACATTTTTTTCTAACTCGCTTAACTTTGGAGTTAGATGGAGCCAAATAGAAATACTCTATTTTGTGTTAATCCAGTTTGTGAGTTATATTCCGTTAATATCTGAAATAGGGAAAAATGTTTCAAATAAAAGTTGTACGCCATTAAGAATGGAATAACTCTTATTTGAAACATTTCTTTCTAACTCGCTTAACTTTGTAGTTAGATCGAGCCAAGTTACTATTTCGCTTGCAATTCCGTTAATATCGGAAATAGGGAAAAATGTTTCAAACCAAAGTTGTTTGCTATTAAGAATGGAATAACTCTTATTTGAAACATCTTTTTCTAACTCGCTTAACTTTGTAGTTAGATGGAGCCAAATTTCTATTTGGCTTATAATTCCGTTAATATCGGAGAGAGGGTAAAATGTTTCAAACAAAAGTTGTTTGTCATTAAGAGTGGAATAGCTCTTGTTTGAAACATTTTTTTCTAACTCGCTTAACTTATGAGTTAGATGTAGCCAAATAGAAATACTCTATTTTGGGTTGTTCAAGTGTTTGTGTTATAACTCCGTTAATATCGGAAATAAAGAAAAATGTTTCAAATAAAAGTTGTTAGCCATTAGGAGTGAAATAACTCTTGTTTGAAACATTTTTTTCTAACTCGCTTAACTTTGGAGTTAGATGGAGCCAAATAGAAATACTCTGTTTTGGGTTGTTCCAGTGTTTGTGTTATAACTCCGTTAATATCGGAAATAAAGAAAAATATTTCAAATAAAAGTTGTTCGCCATTAAGAATGGAATAACTCTTATTTGAAACATTTTTTTCTAACTCGCTTAACTTTGGAGTTAAATGGAGCCAAATAGAAATACTCTATGTTGGGTTGATCCAGTGTGTGAGTTATAATTCCGTTAATATCGGAAATAGGGTAAAATGTTTCAAACAAAAGTTGTTTGTCATTAAGAGTGGAATATCTCTTATTTGAAACACTTTTTTTCTAACTCGCTTAACTTATGAGTTAGATGGAGCCAAATAGAAATACTCTATTTTGTGTTAATCCAGTTTGTGAGTTATATTCCGTTAATATCTGAAATAGGGAAAAATGTTTCAAATAAAAGTTGTACGCCATTAAGAATGGAATAACTCTTATTTGAAACATTTCTTTCTAACTCGCTTAACTTTGTAGTTAGATCGAGCCAAGTTACTATTTGGCTTACAATTCCGTTAATATCGGATATAGGGAAAAATGTTTCAAACCAAAGTTGTTTGCTATTAAGAATGGAATAACTCTTATTTGAAACATCTTTTTCTAACTCGCTTAACTTTGTAGTTAGATGGAGCCAAATTTCTATTTGGCTTATAATTCCGTTAATATCGGAGAGAGGGTAAAATGTTTCAAACAAAAGTTGTTTGTCATTAAGAGTGGAATAACTCTTGTTTGAAACATTTTTTTCTAACTCGCTTAACTTATGAGTTAGATGGAGCCAAATAGAAATACTCTATTTTGGGTTGTTCAAGTGTTTGTGTTATAACTCCGTTAATATCGGAAATAAAGAAAAATGTTTCAAATAAAAGTTGTTAGCCATTAGGAATGAAATAACTCTTGTTTGAAACATTTTTTTCTAACTCGCTTAACTTTGGAGTTAGATGGAGCCAAATAGAAATACTCTGTTTTGTGTTGTTCCAGTGTTTGTGTTATAACTCCGTTAATATCGGAAATAAAGAAAAATATTTCAAATAAAAGTTGTTCGCCATTAAGAATGGAATAACTCTTATTTGAAACATTTTTTTCTAACTCGCTTAACTTTGGAGTTAGATGGAGCCAAATAGAAATACTCTATTATGAGTAGATCCAGTGTGTGAGTTATGATTCCGTTAATATCGGAAATAGGGAAAAATGTTTCAAATAAAAGTTGTACGCCATTATGAATGGAGTAACTCTTATTTGAAACATTTTTTTCTAACTCGCTTAACTTATGAGTTAGATGGAGCCAAATAGAAATACTCAATTTTGGGTTGATCCAGTGTGTGAGTTATAATTCCATTAATATCGGAAATAGGGAAAAATGTTTCAAACCAAAGTTGTTTGTCATTAAGAATGGAATAACTCTTGTTTGAAACATTTTATTCTAACTCGCTTAACTTTGGAGTTAAATGGAGCCAAATTGAAGTACTCTATTTTGGGTTGACCCAGTGTGTGAGTTATAATTCCGTTAATATCGGTAATAGGGAAAAATGTTTCAAATAAAAGTTGTACGCCATTAAGAATGGAATAACTCTTGATTGAAACATTTTTTCCTAACACGCTTAACTTATGAGTTAGATGGAGCCAAGTAGAAATACTCCATTTTGGGTTGTTCCAGTGTTTGGGTTATAACTCCGTTAATATCGGAAATAGGGAAAAATGTTTCAAATAAAAGTTGTTCGCAATTAAGAGTGGAATAGCTCTTATTTGAAACATTTTTTTCTAACTCGCTTAACTTTGGAGTTAGATGGAGCCAAACAGAAATACTCTATTTTGGGTTGATCCAGTGTGTGAGATAATTCCGTTAATATTGGTAATAGGGAAAAATGTTTCAAATAAAAGTTGTACGCCATTAAGAATGGAATAACTCTTATTTGAATCATTTTTTTCTAACTCGCTTAACTTATGAGTTAGATGGAGCCAAATAGAAATACACTATTTTGGGTTGTTCCAGTGTTTGTGTTATAACTCCCTTAATATCGGAAATAAAGAAAAATGCTTCAAATAAAAGTTGTTCGCAATTAAGAGTGGAATAGCTCTTATTTGAAACATTTTTTTCTAACTCGCTTAACTTTGGAGTTAGATGGAGCCAAATTCCTATCTGGCTTATAATTCCGTTAATATCGGCAATAGTGTAAAATCTTTCAAACAAAGGTTGTTTGCCATTAAGAGTGGAATAACTCTTGTTTGAAACATTTTTTTCTAACTCGCTTAACTTATGAGTTAGATGGAGCCAAATAGAAATACTCCATTTTGGGTTGATCCAGTATGTGAGTTATAATTCCGTTAATATCGGAAATAGGGAAAAGTGTTTCAAATAAAAGTTGTTTGTCATTAAGAATGGAATAACTCTTGTTTGAAACATTTTTTTTCTAACTCGCTTAACTTTGGAGTTACATGGAGCCAAATAGAAATACTCTATTTTGTGTTAATCCAGTGTGTGAGTTATAATTCCGTTAATACCGGAAATAGGGAAAGATGTTTCATATAAAAGTTGTACGCCATTAAGAATGGAATAACTCTTATTTGAAAAATTTTTTTCTAACTCGCTTAACCTTGGAGTTAAATGGAGCCAAATTGAAGTACTGTATTTTGGGTTGATCCAGTGTGTGAGTTATAATTCCGTTAATATCGGAAATAGGGAAAAATGTTTCAAATAAAAGTTGTTTGTCATTAAGAATGGAATAACTCTTGTTTGAAACATTTTTTTCTAACTCGCTTAACTTTGGAGTTACATGGAGCCAAATAGAAATGCTCTATTTTGTGTTAATCCAGTGTGTGAGTTATAATTCCGTTAATATCGGAAATAGGGAAAAATGTTTCAAATAAAAGTTGTACGCCATTAAGAATGGAATAACTCTTATTTGAATCATTTTTTTCTAACTCGCTTAACTTATGAGTTAGATGGAGCCAAATAGAAATACACTATTTTGGGTTGTTCCAGTGTTTGTGTTATAACTCCGTTAATATCGGAAATAAAGAAAAATGTTTCAAATAAAAGTTGTTCGCCATTAAGGATGGAATAACACTTATTTGAAACATTTTTTCCTAACTCGCTTAACTTTGGAGTTAAATGGAGCCAAATTGAAGTACTGTATTTTGGGTTGATCCAGTGTGTGAGTTATAATTCGGTTAATATCGGTAATAGGGAAAAATGTTTCAAATAAAAGTTGTACGCCATTAAGAATGAAATAACCCTTGTTTGAAACATCTTTTTCTAACTCGCTTAACTTTGGAATTAGATGGAGCCAAATAGAAATACTCTATTTTGGGTTGTTCCAGTGTTTGTGTTATAACTCCGTTAATATCGGAAATAATGAAAAATGTTTCAAATTAAAGTTGTTCGCCATTAAGAATGGAATAACTCTTATTTGAGTCATTTCTTTCTAAGACGCTTAACTTTGGAGTTAGATGGAGCCAAATAGAAATACTCTGTTTTGGGTTGTTCCAGTGTTTGTGTTATAACTCCGTTAATATCGGAAATAATGAAAAATGTTTCAAATTAAAGTTGTTCGCCATTAAGAATGGAATAACTCTTATTTGAATCATTTTTTCTAACTCGCTTGACTTTGGAGTTAGATCGAGTCAAATAGAAATACTCCGCTTTAGGTTGTTCAGGTTCTTAGCTTATAATTCCGTTAATATCGGAAATAGGGTAATATGTTTCAAACCAAAGTTGTTTGTCATTAAGAACGGAATAACTCTTGTTTGAAACATTTTTTTCTAACTCGCTTAACTTTGGAGTTAGATGGAGCCAAATAGAAATACTCTATTTTGTGTTAATCCAGTTTGTGAGTTATATTCCGTTAATATCTGAAATAGGGAAAAATGTTTCAAATAAAAGTTGTACGCCATTAAGAATGGAATAACTCTTATTTGAAACATTTCTTTCTAACTCGCTTAACTTTGTAGTTAGATCGAGCCAAGTTACTATTTCGCTTGCAATTCCGTTAATATCGGAAATAGGGAAAAATGTTTCAAACCAAAGTTGTTTGCTATTAAGAATGGAATAACTCTTATTTGAAACATCTTTTTCTAACTCGCTTAACTTTGTAGTTAGATGGAGCCAAATTTCTATTTGGCTTATAATTCCGTTAATATCGGAGAGAGGGTAAAATGTTTCAAACAAAAGTTGTTTGTCATTAAGAGTGGAATAGCTCTTGTTTGAAACATTTTTTTCTAACTCGCTTAACTTATGAGTTAGATGTAGCCAAATAGAAATACTCTATTTTGGGTTGTTCAAGTGTTTGTGTTATAACTCCGTTAATATCGGAAATAAAGAAAAATGTTTCAAATAAAAGTTGTTAGCCATTAGGAGTGAAATAACTCTTGTTTGAAACATTTTTTTCTAACTCGCTTAACTTTGGAGTTAGATGGAGCCAAATAGAAATACTCTGTTTTGGGTTGTTCCAGTGTTTGTGTTATAACTCCGTTAATATCGCAAATAAAGAAAAATATTTCAAATAAAAGTTGTTCGCCATTAAGAATGGAATAACTCTTATTTGAAACATTTTTTTCTAACTCGCTTAACTTTGGAGTTAAATGGAGCCAAATAGAAATACTCTATGTTGGGTTGATCCAGTGTGTGAGTTATAATTCCGTTAATATCGGAAATAGGGTAAAATGTTTCAAACAAAAGTTGTTTGTCATTAAGAGTGGAATATCTCTTATTTGAAACACTTTTTTTCTAACTCGCTTAACTTATGAGTTAGATGGAGCCAAATAGAAATACTCTATTTTGTGTTAATCCAGTTTGTGAGTTATATTCCGTTAATATCTGAAATAGGGAAAAATGTTTCAAATAAAAGTTGTACGCCATTAAGAATGGAATAACTCTTATTTGAAACATTTCTTTCTAACTCGCTTAACTTTGGAGTTAGATGGAGCCAATTCCTATTTGGCTTATAACTCCGTTAATATCGGAAATAGGGCAAAATGTTTCAAACCAAAGTTGTTTATCATTATGAGCGGAATATCTCTTGTTTGAAACATTTTTCTCTAACTCGCTTAACTTTGGAGTTAGATGGAGCCAAATAGAAATACTCTATTTTGGGTTGATCCAGTGTGTGAGTTATAACTCCGTTAATATCGGAAATAGGGAAAAATGTTTCAAATAAAAGTTATACGCCATTAATAGAGGAATAACTCTTAATTGAAACATTTTTTTCTAACTCGCTTAACTCTGGAGTTAGATGGAGCCAAATTAGTATTTGGCTTATAATTCCGTTAATAACGGAAATAGTGTAAAATCTTTCAAACAAAAGTTGTTTGTCATTAAGAATGGAATATCTCTTCTTTGAAACATTTTTTTCTAACTCGCTTAACTTTTGAGTTAGATGGAGCCAAATAGAAATACTCTATTTTGGGTTGATCCAGTTAGTGAGCTATAATTCCGTTAATATCGGAAGTAGGGAAAAATATTTCAAATAGAAGTTGTACGCCATTACGAATGGAATAACTCTTATTTGAAACATTTCTTTCTAACTCGCTTAACTTCGTAGTTAGATGGAGCCAAATTACTATTTGGCTGATAACTCCGTTAATGTCGGAAATAGGGTAAAATGTTTCAAACAAAAGATGCTTGCAATTAAGAATGGAATATCTCTTATTTGAAACATTTTTTTCTAACTCGCTTAACCTTGGAGTTAGATTGAGCCAAATAGAAATACTCCGTTTTAGGTTGTTCCAATGTTTGGGCTATAACTCCGTTAATATCGGAAATAGGGAAAAATGTCTCAAATAAAAGTTCTTTGTCATTAAGAATGGAATATCTCTTCTTTGAAACATTTTTTTCTAACTCGCTTAACTTTGGAGTTAGATGGAGCCAAATAGAAATACTCTATTTTGTGTTTCAAAAAATGTTTCGAAAAATGTTTCAAATAAAAGTTGTACGCCATTAAGAATGGAATAACTCTTATTTGAAACATTTCTTTCTAACTCGCTTAACTTTGTAGTTAGATCGAGCCAATTTACTGTTTGGCTTACAATTCCGTTAATATCGGATATAGGGAAAAATGTTTCAAACCAAAGTTGTTTCCCATTAAGAATGGAATAAGTCTTATTTGAAACATTTTTTTCTAACTCGCTTAACTTTGTAGTTAGATGGCGCCAAATAGAAATACTCTATTTTAGGTTGATCCAGTGTGTGAGTTATAATTCCGTTAATATCGGAAAGAGGGAAAAATGTTTCAACTAAATGTTTTACGCCATTAAGAATGGAATAACTCTTATTTGAAACATTCTTTTCCAACTCGCTTAACTTTGTAGTTAGATGGAGCCAAATTCCTATTTGGCTTATAATTCCGTTAATAGCGGAAATAGGGTAAAATGTTTCAAACCAAAGTTGTTTATCACTATGAACGGAATATCTCTTGTTTGAAACATTTTTTTCTAACTCGCTTAACTTTGTAGTTAGATGGAGCCAAATTCCTACTTAGCTTTTAATTCCGTTAATATCGGAAATAGGGTAAAATGTTTCAAACAAAAGATGCTTGCAATTAAGAATGGAATATCTCTTATTTGAAACATTTTTTTCTAACTCGCTTAACCTTGGAGTTAGATTGAGCCAAATAGAAATACTCAGTTTTGGGTTGTTCCAGTGTTTGTGTTATAACTCCGTTAATATCGGAAATAAAGAAAAATGTTTCAAATTAAAGTTGTTCGCCATTAAGAATGGAATAACTCTTATTTGAAACATTTTTTTCTAGCTCGCTTAACTTTGGAGTTAGATGGAGCCAAATAGAAATACTCTATTATGAGTAGATCCTGTGTGTGAGTTATAATTCCGTTAATATCGGAAATAGGGAAAAATGTTTCAAATAAAAGTTGTACGCCATTAAGAATGGAATAACTCTTATTTGAAACATTTTTTTCTAACTCGCTTAACTTTGGAGTTAGATGGAGCCAAATAGAAATACTCTATTATGAGTAGATCCTGTGTGTGAGTTATAATTCCGTTAATATCGGAAATACGGAAAAATGTTTCAAATAAAAGTTGTACGCCATTAAGAATGGAATAACTCTTGTTTGAAACATTTTTTTCTAACTCGCTTAACTTTGGAGTTAGATGGAGCCAAATTACTATTTGGCTTATAATTCCGTTAATATCGGCAATAGTGTAAAATCTTTCAAACAAAAGTTGTTTGTCATTAAGAGTGGAATAGCTCTTGTTTGAAACATTTTTTTCTAACTCACTTAACTTTTGTGTTAGATGGAGCCAAACAGAAATACTCCGTTTTAGGTTGTTCAAGTTTTTGGCTTATAATTCCGTTAATATCGGAAATAGAGTAAAATGTTTCAAACCAAAGTTGTTTGTAATTACGAATGGAATAACTCTTGTTTGAAACATTTTTTTCTAACTCGCTTAACTTATTGGTTAGATGGAGCCAAATAGAAATACTCCATTTTGGGTTAATCCAGTGTGTGAGTTATAATTCCGTTAATATCGGAAATAGGGAAAGATGTTTCATATAAAAGTTGTACGCCATTAAGAATGGAATAACTCTTATTTGAAACATTTTTTTCTAACTCCGTTAACTTTGGAGTTAGATGGAGCCAAATTCCTATTTGGCTTATAATTCCGTTAATATCGGGAATAGTGTAAAATCTTTCAAACAAAAGTTGTTTGCCGTTAAGAATGGAATAACTCTTGTTTGAAACATTTTTTTCTAACTCGCTTAACTTTGGAGTTAGATGGAGCCAAATAGAAATACTCTATGTTGGGTTGATCCAGTGTGTGAGTTGTAATTCCGTTAATATCGGAAATAGGGGAAAATGTTTCAAACCAAAGTTGTTTGTCATTAAGAATGGAATAACTCGTGTTCGAAACATTTTTTTTCTAACTCGCTTAACTTTGGAGTTAGATGGAACCAAATAGAAATACTCTATGTTGGGTTGATCCAGTGTGTGAGTTGTAATTCCGTTAATATCGGAAATAGGGAAAAATGTTTCAAACTAAAGTTGTTTGTCATTAAGAATGGAATAACTCTTGTTTGAAACATTTTTTTTCTAACTCGCTTAACTTTGGAGTTAGATGGAACCAAATTGAAGTACTCTACTTTGGGTTGATCCAGTGTGTGAGTTATAATTCCGTTAATATCGGAAATAGGGAAAAATGTTTCAAATAAAAGTTGTTCGCCATTAGGAATGGAATAACTCTTGTTTGAAACATTTTTTTCTAACTCGCTTAACTTTGGAGTTACATGGAGCCAAATAGAAATACTCTATTTTGTGTTAATCCAGTGTGTGAGTTATAATTCCGTTAATATCGGAAATAGGGAAAAATGTTTCATATAAAAGTTGTACGCCATTAAGAATGGAATAACTCTTATTTGAAACATTTTTTTCTAACTCGGTTAACTTTGGAGTTAGATGGAGCCAAATTCCTATTTGGCTTATAATTCCGTTAATATCGGGAATAGTGTAAAATCTTTCAAACAAAAGTTGTTTGTCATTAAGAATGGAATAACTCTTGTTTGAAACATTTTTTCTAACTCACTTAACTTTTGTGTTAGATGGAGCCAAACAGAAATACTCCGTTTTTGGTTGTTCAAGTTTTTGGCTTATAACTCCATTAATATCGGAAATAGAGTAAAATGTTTCAAACCAAAGTTGTCTGTCATTATGAATGAAATAACTCTTGTTTGAAACATTTTTTTCTAACTCGCTTAACTTATGAGTTAGATGGAGCCAAATAGAACTACTCCATTTTGGGTTGATCCAGTGTGTGAGTTATAATTCCGTTAATATCGGAAATAGGGAAAAATGTTTCAAATAAAAGTTGTTTGTCATTAAGAATGGAATAACTCTTGTTTGAAACATTTTTTTCTAACTCGCTTAACTCTGGAGTTACATGGAGCCAAATAGAAATACTCTATTTTGTGTTAATCCAGTGTGTGAGTTATAATTCCGTTAATATCGGAAATAGGGAAAAATGTTTCATATAAAAGTTGTACGCCATTAAGAGTGGAATAACTCTTATTTGAAACATTTTTTTCTAACTCGCTTAACTTATGAGTTAGATGGAGCCAAATAGAAATACTCCATTTTGGGTTGATAAAGTGTGTGAGTTATAATTCCGTTAATATCGGAAAAATGTTTCAAATAAAAGTTGTTTGTCATTAAGAATGGAATAACTCTTGTTTGAAACATTTTTTTCTAACTCGCTTAACTTTGGAGTTACATGGAGCCAAATAGAAATACTCTATTTTGTGTTAATCCAGTGTGTGAGTTATAATTCCGTTAATATCGGAAATAGGGAAAAATGTTTCATATAAAAGTTGTACGCCATTAAGAGTGGAATAACTCTTATTTGAAACATTTTTTTCTAACTCGCTTAACTTATGAGTTAGATGGAGCCAAATAGAAATACTCCATTTTGGGTTGATCCAGTGTGTGAGTTATAATTCCGTTAATATCGGAAATAGGGTAAAATGTTTCAAACAAAAGATGCTTGCAACTAAGAATGGAATATCTCTTATTTGAAACATTTTTTTCTAACTCGCTTAACTTTGGAGTTAGATGGAATCAAATTCCTATTTGGCTTACAATTTCGTTAATATCGCAAATAGGGTAAAATGTTTCGACCCAAAGTTGTTTTTCATTAAGAATGGAATAACTCTTGTTTGAAACATTTTTCTCTAACTGGCTTAAGTTTGGAGTTAGATGGAGCCAAATAGAAATACTCAATTTTGTGTTAGTCCATTGTGTGAGTTGTAATTCCGTTAATATCGGAAATAGGGAAAAATGTTTCAAATAAAAGTTGTACGCCATTAACAAAGGAATAACTCTTATTTGAAACATTTTTTTCTAACTCGCTTAACTTTGGAGTTACATGGAGCCAAATAGAAATACTCTATTATGAGTAGATCCTGTTTGTGAGTTATAATTCCGTTAATATCGGAAATAGGGAATAATGTTTCAAATAAAAGTTGTACGCCATTAAGAATGGAATAACTCTTATTTGAAACATTTTTTTCTAACTCGCTTAACTTTGGAGTTAGATGGAGCCAAATAGAAATACTCTATTATGAGTAGATCCTGTGTGTGAGTTATAATTCCGTTAATATCGGAAATACGGAAAAATGTTTCAAATAAAAGTTGTACGCCATTAAGAATGGAATAACTCTTGTTTGAAACATTTTTTTCTAACTCGCTTAACTTTGGAGTTAGATGGAGCCAAATTACTATTTGGCTTATAATTCCGTTAATATCGGCAATAGTGTAAAATCTATCAAACAAAAGTTGTTTGTCATTAAGAGTGGAATAACTCTTGCTTGAAACATTTTTTTCTAACTCACTTAACTTTTGTGTTAGATGGAGCCAAACAGAAATACTCCGTTTTAGGTTGTTCAAGTTTTTGGCTTATAATTCCGTTAATATCGGAAATAGAGCAAAATGTTTCAAACCAAAGTTGTTTGTAATTAGGAATGGAATAACTCTTGTTTGAAACATTTTTTTCTAACTCGCTTAACTTATTGGTTAGATGGAGCCAAATAGAAATACTCCATTTTGGGTTAATCCAGTGTGTGAGTTATAATTCCGTTAATATCGGAAATAGGGAAAAATGTTTCAAATAAAAGTTGTTTGTCATTAAGAATGGAATAACTCTTGTTTGAAACATTTTTTTCTAACTCGCTTAACTTTGGAGTTACATGGAGCCAAATAGAAATACTCTATTTTGTGTTAATCCAGTGTGTGAGTTATAATTCCGTTAATATCGGAAATAGGGAAAAATGTTTCATATAAAAGTTGTACGCCATTAAGAGTGGAATAACTCTTATTTGAAACATTTTTTTCTAACTCGCTTAACTTATGAGTTAGATGGAGCCAAATAGAAATACTCCATTTTGGGTTGATCCAGTGTGTGAGTTATAATTCCGTTAATATCGGTAATAGGGAAAAATGTTTCAAATAAAAGTTGTACGCCATTAAGAATGAAATAACTCTTGTTTGAAACATTTTTTTCTAACTCGCTTAACTTTGGAGTTAGATGGAGCCAAATAGAAATACTCTATTTTGGGTTGTTCCAGTGTTTGTGTTATAACTCCGTTAATATCGGAAATAGAGAAAAATGTTTCAAATAAAAGTTGTTCGCCATTAAGAATGGAATAACTCTTGTTTGAAACATTTTTTCTAACTCGCTTAACGTTGGAGTTAGATGGAGCCAAATTACTATTTGGCTTATAATTCCGTTAATATCGGGAATAGTGTAAAATCTTTCAAACAAAAGTTGTTTGTCATTAAGAATGGAATAACTCCTGTTTGAAACATTTTTTCTAACTCACTTAACTTTTGTGTTAGATGGAGCCAAACAGAAATACTCCGTTTTTGGTTGTTCAAGTTTTTGGCTTGTAACTCCATTAATATCGGAAATAGAGTAAAATGTTTTAAACCAAAGTTGTCTGTCATTAAGAATGGAATAACTCTTGTTTGAAACATTTTTTTCTAACTCGCTTAACTTTGGAGTTACATGGAGCCAAATAGAAATACTCTATTTTGTGTTAATCCAGTGTGTGAGTTATAATTCCGTTAATATCGGAAATAGGGAAAAATGTTTCATATAAAAGTTGTACGCCATTAAGAATGGAATAACTCTTATTTGAAACATTTTTTTCTAACTCGGTTAACTTTGGAGTTAGATGGAGCCAAATTCCTATTTGGCTTATAATTCCGTTAATATCGGGAATAGTGTAAAATCTTTCAAACAAAAGTTGTTTGTCATTAAGAATGGAATAACTCTTGTTTGAAACATTTTTTCTAACTCACTTAACTTTTGTGTTAGATGGAGCCAAACAGAAATACTCCGTTTTTGGTTGTTCAAGTTTTTGGCTTATAACTCCATTAATATCGGAAATAGAGTAAAATGTTTCAAACCAAAGTTGTACGCCATTAAGAATGGAATAACTCTTGTTTGAAACATTTTTTCTAACTCACTTAACTTTTGTGTTAGATGGAGCCAAACAGAAATACTCCGTTTTAGGTTGTTCAAGTTTTTGGCTTATAATTCCGTTAATATCGGAAATAGAGTAAAATGTTTCAAACCAAAGTTGTTTGTAATTAGGAATGGAATAACTCTTGTTTGAAACATTTTTTTCTAACTCGCTTAACTTATTGGTTAGATGGAGCCAAATAGAAATACTCCATTTTGGGTTAATCCAGTGTGTGAGTTATAATTCCGTTAATATCGGAAATAGGGAAAGATGTTTCATATAAAAGTTGTACGCCATTAAGAGTGGAATAACTCCTATTTGAAACATTTTTTTCTAACTCCGTTAACTTTGGAGTTAGATGGAGCCAAATTCCTATTTGGCTAATAATTCCGTTAATATCGGGAATAGTGTAAAATCTTTCAAACAAAAGTTGTTTGTCGTTAAGAATGGAATAACTCTTGTTTGAAACATTTTTTTCTAACTCGCTTAACTTTGGAGTTAGATGGAGCCAAATAGAAATACTCTATGTTGGGTTGATCCAGTGTGTGAGTTGTAATTCCGTTAATATCGGAAATAGGGGAAAATGTTTCAAACCAAAGTTGTTTGTCATTAAGAATGGAATAACTCTTGTTTGAAACATTTTTTTTCTAACTCGCTTAACTTTGGAGTTGGATGGAACCAAATTGAAGTACTCTACTTTGGGTTGATCCAGTGTGTGAGTTATAATTCCGTTAATATCGGAAATAGGGAAAAATGTTTCAAATAAAAGTTGTTCGCCATTAGAAATTGAATAACTCTTGTTTGAAACATCTTTTTCTAACTCGCTTAACTTTGGAGTTACATGGAGCCAAATAGAAATACTCTATTTTGTGTTAATCCAGTGTGTGAGTTATAATTCCGTTAATATCGGAAATAGGGAAAAATGTTTCATATAAAAGTTGTACGCCATTAAGAATGGAATAACTCTTATTTGAAACATTTCTTTCTAACTCGGTTAACTTTGGAGTTAGATGGAGCCAAATTCCTATTTGGCTTATAATTCCGTTAATATCGGGAATAGTGTAAAATCTTTCAAACAAAAGTTGTTTGTCATTAAGAATGGAATAACTCTTGTTTGAAACATTTTTTCTAACTCACTTAACTTTTGTGTTAGATGGAGCCAAACAGAAATACTCCGTTTTTGGTTGTTCAAGTTTTTGGCTTATAACTCCATTAATATCGGAAATAGAGTAAAATGTTTCAAACCAAAGTTGTCTGTCATTAAGAATGGAATAACTCTTGTTTGAAACATTTTTTTCTAACTCGCTTAACTTATGAGTTAGATGGAGCCAAGTAGAACTACTCCATTTTGGGTTGATCCAGTGTGTGAGTTATAATTCCGTTAATATCGGAAATAGGGAAAAATGTTTCAAATAAAAGTTGTTTGTCATTAAGAATGGAATAACTCTTGTTTGAAACATTTTTTTCTAACTCGCTTAACTTTGGAGTTACATGGAGCCAAATAGAAATACTCTATTTTGTGTTAATCCAGTGTGTGAGTTATAATTCCGTTAATATCGGAAATAGGGAAAAATGTTTCATATAAAAGTTGTACGCCATTAAGAGTGGAATAACTCTTATTTGAAACATTTTTTTCTAACTCGCTTAACTTATGAGTTAGATGGAGCCAAATAGAAATACTCCATTTTGGGTTGATCCAGTGTGTGAGTTATAATTCCGTTAATATCGGTAATAGGGAAAAATGTTTCAAATAAAAGTTGTACGCCATTAAGAATGAAATAACTCTTGTTTGAAACATTTTTTTCTAACTCGCTTAACTTTGGAGTTAGATGGAGCCAAATAGAAATACTCTATGTTGGGTTGATCCAGTGTGTGAGTTGTAATTTCGTTAATATCGGAAATAGGGAAAAATGTTTCAAACTAAAGTTGTTTGTCATTAAGAATGGAATAACTCTTGTTTGAAACATTTTTTTTCTAACTCGCTTAACTTTGGAGTTAGATGGAACCAAATTGAAGTACTCTACTTTGGGTTGATCCAGTGTGTGAGTTATAATTCCGTTAATATCGGAAATAGGGAAAAATGTTTCAAATAAAAGTTGTTCGCCATTAGGAATGGAATAACTCTTGTTTGAAACATTTTTTTCTAACTCGCTTAACTTTGGAGTTACATGGAGCCAAATAGAAATACTCTATTATGAGTAGATCCTGTGTGTGAGTTATAATTCCGTTAATATCGGAAATACGGAAGAATGTTTCAAATAAAAGTTGTACGCCATTAAGAATGGAATAACTCTTGTTTGAAACATTTTTTTCTAACTCGCTTAACTTTGGAGTTAGATGGAGCCAAATTACTATTTGGCTTATAATTCCGTTACTATCGGCAATAGTGTAAAATCTTTCAAACAAAAGTTGTTTGTCATTAAGAGTGGAATAACTCTTGTTTGAAACATTTTTTTCTAACTCACTTAACTTTTGTGTTAGATGGAGCCAAACAGAAATACTCCGTTTTAGGTTGTTCAAGTTTTTGGCTTATAATTCCGTTAATATCGGAAATAGAGTAAAATGTTTCAAACCAAAGTTGTTTGTAATTAGCAATGGAATAACTCTTGTTTGAAACATTTTTTTCTAACTCGCTTAACTTATTGGTTAGATGGAGCCAAATAGAAATACTCCATTTTGGGTTAATCCAGTGTGTGAGTTATAATTCCGTTAATATCGGAAATAGGGAAAGATGTTTCATATAAAAGTTGTACGCCATTAAGAATGGAATAACTCCTATTTGAAACATTTTTTTCTAACTCCGTTAACTTTGGAGTTAGATGGAGCCAAATTCCTATTTGGCTTATAATTCCGTTAATATCGGGAATAGTGTAAAATCTTTCAAACAAAAGTTGTTTGTCGTTAAGAATGGAATAACTCTTGTTTGAAACATTTTTTTCTAACTCGCTTAACTTTGGAGTTAGATGGAGCCTAATAGAAATACTCTATGTTGGGTTGATCCAGCGTGTGAGTTGTAATTCCGTTAATATCGGAAATAGGGGAAAATGTTTCAAACCAAAGTTGTTTGTCATTAAGAATGGAATAACTCTTGTTTGAAACATTTTTTTTCTAACTCGCTTAACTTTGGAGTTAGATGGAACCAAATTGAAGTACTCTACTTTGGGTTGATCCAGTGTGTGAGTTATAATTCCGTTAATATCGGAAATAGGGAAAAATGTTTCAAATAAAAGTTGTTCGCCATTAGGAATGGAATAACTCTTGTTTGAAACATTTTTTTCTAACTCGCTTAACTTTGGAGTTACATGGAGCCAAATAGAAATACTCTATTTTGTGTTAATCCAGTTTGTGAGTTATAATTCCGTTAATATCGGAAATAGGGAAAAATGTTTCATATAAAAGTTGTACGCCATTAAGAATGGAATAACTCTTATTTGAAACATTTTTTTCTAACTCGGTTAACTTTGGAGTTAGATGGAGCCAAATTCCTATTTGGCTTATAATTCCGTTAATATCGGGAATAGTGTAAAATCTTTCAAACAAAAGTTGTTTGTCATTAAGAATGGAATAACTCTTGTTTGAAACATTTTTTCTAACTCACTTAACTTTTGTGTTAGATGGAGCCAAACAGAAATACTCCGTTTTTGGTTGTTCAAGTTTTTGGCTTATAACTCCATTAATATCGGAAATAGAGTAAAATGTTTCAAACCAAAGTTGTCTGTCATTAAGAATGGAATAACTCTTGCTTGAAACATTTTTTTCTAACTCGCTTAACTTATGAGTTAGATGGAGCCAAATAGAACTACTCCATTTTGGGTTGATCCAGTGTGTGAGTTATAATTCCGTTAATATCGGAAATAGGGAAAAATGTTTCAAATAAAAGTTGTTTGTCATTAAGAATGGAATAACTCTTGTTTGAAACATTTTTTTCTAACTCGCTTAACTTTGGAGTTACATGGAGCCAAATAGAAATACTCTATTTTGTGTTAATCCAGTGTGTGAGTTATAATTCCGTTAATATCGGAAATAGGGAAAAATGTTTCATATAAAAGTTGTACGCCATTAAGAGTGGAATAACTCTTATTTGAAACATTTTTTTCTAACTCGCTTAACTTATGAGTTAGATGGAGCCAAATAGAAATACTCCATTTTGGGTTGATCCAGTGTGTGAGTTATAATTCCGTTAATATCGGTAATAGGGAAAAATGTTTCAAATAAAAGTTGTACGCCATTAAGAATGAAATAACTCTTGTTTGAAACATTTTTTTCTAACTCGCTTAACTTTGGAGTTAGATGGAGCCAAATAGAAATACTCTATTTTGGGTTGTTCCAGTGTTTGTGTTATAACTCCGTTAATATCGGAAATAGAGAAAAATGTTTCAAATAAAAGTTGTTCGCCATTAAGAATGGAATAACTCTTGTTTGAAACATTTTTTCTAACTCGCTTAACGTTGGAGTTAGATGGAGCCAAATTACTATTTGGCTTATAATTCCGTTAATATCTGGAATAGTGTAAAATCTTTCAAACAAAAGTTGTTTGTCATTAAGAATGGAATAACTCCTGTTTGAAACATTTTTTCTAACTCACTTAACTTTTGTGTTAGATGGAGCCAAACAGAAATACTCCGTTTTTGGTTGTTCAAGTTTTTGGCTTGTAACTCCATTAATATCGGAAATAGAGTAAAATGTTTTAAACCAAAGTTGTCTGTCATTAAGAATGGAATAACTCTTGTTTGAAACATTTTTTTCTAACTCGCTTAACTTTGGAGTTACATGGAGCCAAATAGAAATACTCTATTTTGTGTTAATCCAGTGTGTGAGTTATAATTCCGTTAATATCGGAAATAGGGAAAAATGTTTCATATAAAAGTTGTACGCCATTAAGAATGGAATAACTCTTATTTGAAACATTTTTTTCTAACTCGGTTAACTTTGGAGTTAGATGGAGCCAAATTCCTATTTGGCTTATAATTCCGTTAATATCGGGAATAGTGTAAAATCTTTCAAACAAAAGTTGTTTGTCATTAAGAATGGAATAACTCTTGTTTGAAACATTTTGTCTAACTCACTTAACTTTTGTGTTAGATGGAGCCAAACAGAAATACTCCGTTTTTGGTTGTTCAAGTTTTTGGCTTATAACTCCATTAATATCGGAAATAGAGTAAAATGTTTCAAACCAAAGTTGTCTGTCATTAAGAATGGAATAACTCTTGCTTGAAACATTTTTTTCTAACTCGCTTAACTTATGAGTTAGATGGAGCCAAATAGAACTACTCCATTTTGGGTTGATCCAGTGTGTGAGTTATAATTCCGTTAATATCGGAAATAGGGAAAAATGTTTCAAATAAAAGTTGTTTGTCATTAAGAATGGAATAACTCTTGTTTGAAACATTTTTTTTCTAACTCGCTTAACTTTGGAGTTAGATGGAACCAAATTGAAGTACTCTACTTTGGGTTGATCCAGTGTGTGAGTTATAATTCCGTTAATATCGGAAATAGGGAAAAATGTTTCATATAAAAGTTGTTCGCCATTAGGAATGGAATAACTCTTGTTTGAAACATTTTTTTCTAACTCGCTTAACTTTGGAGTTACATGGAGCCAAATAGAAATACTCTATTTTGTGTTAATCCAGTGTGTGAGTTATAATTCCGTTAATATCGGAAATAGGGAAAAATGTTTCATATAAAAGTTGTACGCCATTAAGAATGGAATAACTCTTATTTGAAACATTTTTTTCTAACTCGGTTAACTTTGGAGTTAGATGGAGCCAAATTCCTATTTGGCTTATAATTCCGTTAATATCGGGAATAGTGTAAAATCTTTCAAACAAAAGTTGTTTGTCATTAAGAATGGAATAACTCTTGTTTGAAACATTTTTTCTAACTCACTTAACTTTTGTGTTAGATGGAGCCAAACAGAAATACTCCGTTTTTGGTTGTTCAAGTTTTTGGCTTATAACTCCATTAATATCGGAAATAGAGTAAAATGTTTCAAACCAAAGTTGTCTGTCATTAAGAATGGAATAACTCTTGTTTGAAACATTTTTTTCTAACTCGCTTAACTTATGAGTTAGATGGAGCCAAATGGAACTACTCCATTTTGGGTTGATCCAGTTTGTGAGTTATAATTCCGTTAATATCGGAAATAGGGAAAAATGTTTCAAATAAAAGTTGTTTGTCATTAAGAATGGAATAACTCTTGTTTGAAACATTTTTTTCTAACTCGCTTAACTTTGGAGTTACATGGAGCCAAATAGAAATACTCTATTTTGTGTTAATCCAGTGTGTGAGTTATAATTCCGTTAATATCGGAAATAGGGAAAAATGTTTCATATAAAAGTTGTACGCCATTAAGAATGGAATAACTCTTATTTGAAACATTTTTTTCTAACTCGGTTAACTTTGGAGTTAGATGGAGCCAAATTCCTATTTGGCTTATAATTCCGTTAATATCGGGAATAGTGTAAAATCTTTCAAACAAAAGTTGTTTGTCATTAAGAATGGAATAACTCTTGTTTGAAACATTTTTTCTAACTCACTTAACTTTTGTGTTAGATGGAGCCAAACAGAAATACTCCGTTTTTGGTTGTTCAAGTTTTTGGCTTATAACTCCATTAATATCGGAAATAGAGTAAAATGTTTCAAACCAAAGTTGTCTGTCATTAAGAATGGAATAACTCTTGCTTGAAACATTTTTTTCTAACTCGCTTAACTTATGAGTTAGATGGAGCCAAATAGAACTACTCCATTTTGGGTTGATCCAGTGTGTGAGTTATAATTCCGTTAATATCGGAAATAGGGAAAAATGTTTCAAATAAAAGTTGTTTGTCATTAAGAATGGAATAACTCTTGTTTGAAACATTTTTTTCTAACTCGCTTAACTTTGGAGTTACATGGAGCCAAATAGAAATACTCTATTTTGTGTTAATCCAGTGTGTGAGTTATAATTCCGTTAATATCGGAAATAGGGAAAAATGTTTCATATAAAAGTTGTACGCCATTAAGAGTGGAATAACTCTTATTTGAAACATTTTTTTCTAACTCGCTTAACTTATGAGTTAGATGGAGCCAAATAGAAATACTCCATTTTGGGTTGATCCAGTGTGTGAGTTATAATTCCGTTAATATCGGTAATAGGGAAAAATGTTTCAAATAAAAGTTGTACGCCATTAAGAATGAAATAACTCTTGTTTGAAACATTTTTTTCTAACTCGCTTAACTTTGGAGTTAGATGGAGCCAAATAGAAATACTCTATTTTGGGTTGTTCCAGTGTTTGTGTTATAACTCCGTTAATATCGGAAATAGAGAAAAATGTTTCAAATAAAAGTTGTACGCCATTAAGAATGGAATAACTCTTATTTGAAACATTTTTTTCTAACTCGCTTAACTTTGGAGTTAGATGGAGCCAAATAGAAATACTCTATTATGAGTAGATCCTGTGTGTGAGTTATAATATCCGTTAATATCGGAAATACGGAAGAATGTTTCAAATAAAAGTTGTACGCCATTAAGAATGGAATAACTCTTGTTTGAAACATTTTTTTCTAACTCGCTTAACTTTGGAGTTAGATGGAGCCAAATTACTATTTGGCTTATAATTCCGTTACTATCGGCAATAGTGTAAAATCTTTCAAACAAAAGTTGTTTGTCATTAAGAGTGGAATAACTCTTGTTTGAAACATTTTTTTCTAACTCACTTAACTTTTGTGTTAGATGGAGCCAAACAGAAATACTCCGTTTTAGGTTGTTCAAGTTTTTGGCTTATAATTCCGTTAATATCGGAAATAGAGTAAAATGTTTCAAACCAAAGTTGTTTGTAATTAGGAATGGAATAACTCTTGTTTGAAACATTTTTTTCTAACTCGCTTAACTTATTGGTTAGATGGAGCCAAATAGAAATACTCCATTTTGGGTTAATCCAGTGTGTGAGTTATAATTCCGTTAATATCGGAAATAGGGAAAGATGTTTCATATAAAAGTTGTACGCCTTTAAGAACGGAATAACTCCTATTTGAAACATTTTTTTCTAACTCCGTTAACTTTGGAGTTAGATGGAGCCAAATTCCTATTTGGCTTATAATTCCGTTAATATCGGGAATAGTGTAAAATCTTTCAAACAAAAGTTGTTTGTCGTTAAGAATGGAATAACTCTTGTTTGAAACATTTTTTTCTAACTCGCTTAACTTTGGAGTTAGATGGAGCCAAATAGAAATACTCTATGTTGGGTTGATCCAGTGTGTGAGTTGTAATTCCGTTAATATCGGAAATAGGGGAAAATGTTTCAAACCAAAGTTGTTTGTCATTAAGAATGGAATAACTCTTGTTTGAAACATTTTTTTCTAACTCGCTTAACTTTGGAGTTACATGGAGCCAAATAGAAATACTCTATTTTGTGTTAATCCAGTGTGTGAGTTATAATTCCGTTAATATCGGAAATAGGGAAAAATGTTTCATATAAAAGTTGTACGCCATTAAGAGTGGAATAACTCTTATTTGAAACATTTTTTTCTAACTCGCTTAACGTTGGAGTTAGATGGAGCCAAATTACTATTTGGCTTATAATTCCGTTAATATCGGGAATAGTGTAAAATCTTTCAAACAAAAGTTGTTTGTCATTAAGAATGGAATAACTCCTGTTTGAAACATTTTTTCTAACTCACTTAACTTTTGTGTTAGATGGAGCCAAACAGAAATACTCCGTTTTTGGTTGTTCAAGTTTTTGGCTTGTAACTCCATTAATATCGGAAATAGAGTAAAATGTTTCAAATAAAAGTTGTTTGTCATTAAGAATGGAATAACTCTTGTTTGAAACATTTTTTTCTAACTCGCTTAACTTTGGAGTTACATGGAGCCAAATAGAAATACTCTATTTTGGGTTGTTCCAGTGTTTGTGTTATAACTCCGTTAATATCGGAAATAGAGAAAAATGTTTCAAATAAAAGTTGTTCGCCATTAAGAATGGAATAACTCTTGTTTGAAACATTTTTTTCTAACTCGCTTAACGTTGGAGTTAGATGGAGCCAAATTACTATTTGGCTTATAATTCCGTTAATATCGGGAATAGTGTAAAATCTTTCAAACAAAAGTTGTTTGTCATTAAGAATGGAATAACTCTTGTTTGAAACATTTTTTCTAACTCACTTAACTTTTGTGTTAGATGGAGCCAAACAGAAATACTCCGTTTTTGGTTGTTCAAGTTTTTGGCTTATAACTCCATTAATATCGGAAATAGAGTAAAATGTTTCAAACCAAAGTTGTCTGTCATTAAGAATGGAATAACTCTTGCTTGAAACATTTTTTTCTAACTCGCTTAACTTATGAGTTAGATGGAGCCAAATAGAACTACTCCATTTTGGGTTGATCCAGTGTGTGAGTTATAATTCCGTTAATATCGGAAATAGGGAAAAATGTTTCAAATAAAAGTTGTTTGTCATTAAGAATGGAATAACTCTTGTTTGAAACATTTTTTTCTAACTCGCTTAACTTTGGAGTTACATGGAGCCAAATAGAAATACTCTATTTTGTGTTAATCCAGTGTGTGAGTTATAATTCCGTTAATATCGGAAATAGGGAAAAATGTTTCATATAAAAGTTGTACGCCATTAAGAGTGGAATAACTCTTATTTGAAACATTTTTTTCTAACTCGCTTAACTTATGAGTTAGATGGAGCCAAATAGAAATACTCCATTTTGGGTTGATCCAGTGTGTGAGTTATAATTCCGTTAATATCGGTAATAGGGAAAAATGTTTCAAATAAAAGTTGTACGCCATTAAGAATGAAATAACTCTTGTTTGAAACATTTTTTTCTAACTCGCTTAACTTTGGAGTTAGATGGAGCCAAATAGAAATACTCTATTTTGGGTTGTTCCAGTGTTTGTGTTATAACTCCGTTAATATCGGAAATAGAGAAAAATGTTTCAAATAAAAGTTGTTCGCCATTAAGAATGGAATAACTCTTGTTTGAAACATTTTTTTCTAACTCGCTTAACGTTGGAGTTAGATGGAGCCAAATTACTATTTGGCTTATAATTCCGTTAATATCGGGAATAGTGTAAAATCTTTCAAACAAAAGTTGTTTGTCATTAAGAATGGAATAACTCTTGTTTGAAACATTTTTTCTAACTCACTTAACTTTTGTGTTAGATGGAGCCAAACAGAAATACTCCGTTTTTGGTTGTTCAAGTTTTTGGCTTATAACTCCATTAATATCGGAAATAGAGTAAAATGTTTCAAACCAAAGTTGTCTGTCATTAAGAATGGAATAACTCTTGCTTGAAACATTTTTTTCTAACTCGCTTAACTTATGAGTTAGATGGAGCCAAATAGAACTACTCCATTTTGGGTTGATCCAGTGTGTGAGTTATAATTCCGTTAATATCGGAAATAGGGAAAAATGTTTCAAATAAAAGTTGTTTGTCATTAAGAATGGAATAACTCTTGTTTGAAACATTTTTTTCTAACTCGCTTAACTTTGGAGTTAGATGGAGCCAAATAGAAATACTCTATTTTGGGTTGTTCCAGTGTTTGTGTTATAACTCCGTTAATATCGGAAATAGAGAAAAATGTTTCAAATAAAAGTTGTTCGCCATTAAGAATGGAATAACTCTTGTTTGAAACATTTTTTTCTAACTCGCTTAACGTTGGAGTTAGATGGAGCCAAATTACTATTTGGCTTATAATTCCGTTAATATCGGGAATAGTGTAAAATCTTTCAAACAAAAGTTGTTTGTCATTAAGAATGGAATAACTCTTGTTTGAAACATTTTTTCTAACTCACTTAACTTTTGTGTTAGATGGAGCCAAACAGAAATACTCCGTTTTTGGTTGTTCAAGTTTTTGGCTTATAACTCCATTAATATCGGAAATAGAGTAAAATGTTTCAAACCAAAGTTGTCTGTCATTAAGAATGGAATAACTCTTGCTTGAAACATTTTTTTCTAACTCGCTTAACTTATGAGTTAGATGGAGCCAAATAGAACTACTCCATTTTGGGTTGATCCAGTGTGTGAGTTATAATTCCGTTAATATCGGAAATAGGGAAAAATGTTTCAAATAAAAGTTGTTTGTCATTAAGAATGGAATAACTCTTGTTTGAAACATTTTTTTCTAACTCGCTTAACTTTGGAGTTACATGGAGCCAAATAGAAATACTCTATTTTGTGTTAATCCAGTGTGTGAGTTATAATTCCGTTAATATCGGAAATAGGGAAAAATGTTTCATATAAAAGTTGTACGCCATTAAGAGTGGAATAACTCTTATTTGAAACATTTTTTTCTAACTCGCTTAACTTATGAGTTAGATGGAGCCAAATAGAAATACTCCATTTTGGGTTGATCCAGTGTGTGAGTTATAATTCCGTTAATATCGGTAATAGGGAAAAATGTTTCAAATAAAAGTTGTACGCCATTAAGAATGAAATAACTCTTGTTTGAAACATTTTTTTCTAACTCGCTTAACTTTGGAGTTAGATGGAGCCAAATAGAAATACTCTATTTTGGGTTGTTCCAGTGTTTGTGTTATAACTCCGTTAATATCGGAAATAGGGAAAAATGTTTCAAATAAAAGTTGTTTGTCATTAAGAATGGAATAACTCTTGTTTGAAACATTTTTTTCTAACTCGCTTAACTTTGGAGTTACATGGAGCCAAATAGAAATACTCTATTTTGTGTTAATCCAGTTTGTGAGTTATAATTCCGTTAATATCGGAAATAGGGAAAAATGTTTCAAATAAAAGTTGTACGCCATTAAGAATGGAATAACTCTTATTTGAAACATTTTTTTCTAACTCGCTTAACTTTGGAGTTAGATGGAGCCAAATAGAAATACTCTATTATGAGTAGATCCTGTGTGAGTTATAATATCCGTTAATATCGGAAATACGGAAGAATGTTTCAAATAAAAGTTGTACGCCATTAAGAATGGAATAACTCTTGTTTGAAACATTTTTTTCTAACTCGCTTAACTTTGGAGTTAGATGGAGCCAAATTACTATTTGGCTTATAATTCCGTTACTATCGGCAATAGTGTAAAATCTTTCAAACAAAAGTTGTTTGTCATTAAGAGTGGAATAACTCTTGTTTGAAACATTTTTTTCTAACTCACTTAACTTTTGTGTTAGATGGAGCCAAACAGAAATACTCCGTTTTAGGTTGTTCAAGTTTTTGGCTTATAATTCCGTTAATATCGGAAATAGAGTAAAATGTTTCAAACCAAAGTTGTTTGTAATTAGGAATGGAATAACTCTTGTTTGAAACATTTTTTTCTAACTCGCTTAACTTATTGGTTAGATGGAGCCAAATAGAAATACTCCATTTTGGGTTAATCCAGTGTGTGAGTTATAATTCCGTTAATATCGGAAATAGGGAAAGATGTTTCATATAAAAGTTGTACGCCATTAAGAATGGAATAACTCCTATTTGAAACATTTTTTTCTAACTCCGTTAACTTTGGAGTTAGATGGAGCCAAATTCCTATTTGGCTTATAATTCCGTTAATATCGGGAATAGTGTAAAATCTTTCAAACAAAAGGTGTTTGTCGTTAAGAATGGAATAACTCTTGTTTGAAACATTTTTTTCTAACTCGCTTAACTTTGGAGTTAGATGGAGCCAAATAGAAATACTCTATGTTGGGTTGATCCAGTGTGTGAGTTGTAATTCCGTTAATATCGGAAATAGGGGAAAATGTTTCAAACCAAAGTTGTTTGTCATTAAGAATGGAATAACTCTTATTTGAAACATTTTTTTCTAACTCGCTTAACTTTGGAGTTACATGGAGCCAAATAGAAATACTCTATTTTGTGTTAATCCAGTGTGTGAGTTATAATTCCGTTAATATCGGAAATAGGGAAAAATGTTTCATATAAAAGTTGTACGCCATTAAGAGTGGAATAACTCTTATTTGAAACATTTTTTTCTAACTCGCTTAACTTATGAGTTAGATGGAGCCAAATAGAAATACTCCATTTTGGGTTGATCCAGTGTGTGAGTTATAATTCCGTTAATATCGGTAATAGGGAAAAATGTTTCAAATAAAAGTTGTACGCCATTAAGAATGAAATAACTCTTGTTTGAAACATTTTTTTCTAACTCGCTTAACTTTGGAGTTAGATGGAGCCAAATAGAAATACTCTATTTTGGGTTGTTCCAGTGTTTGTGTTATAACTCCGTTAATATCGGAAATAGAGAAAAATGTTTCAAATAAAAGTTGTTCGCCATTAAGAATGGAATAACTCTTGTTTGAAACATTTTTTCTAACTCGCTTAACGTTGGAGTTAGATGGAGCCAAATTACTATTTGGCTTATAATTCCGTTAATATCGGGAATAGTGTAAAATCTTTCAAACAAAAGTTGTTTGTCATTAAGAATGGAATAACTCCTGTTTGAAACATTTTTTCTAACTCACTTAACTTTTGTGTTAGATGGAGCCAAACAGAAATACTCCGTTTTTGGTTGTTCAAGTTTTTGGCTTGTAACTCCATTAATATCGGAAATAGAGTAAAATGTTTTAAACCAAAGTTGTCTGTCATTAAGAATGGAATAACTCTTGTTTGAAACATTTTTTTCTAACTCGCTTAACTTTGGAGTTACATGGAGCCAAATAGAAATACTCTATGTTGGGTTGATCCAGTGTGTGAGTTGTAATTCCGTTAATATCGGAAATAGGGGAAAATGTTTCAAACCAAAGTTGTTTGTCATTAAGAATGGAATAACTCTTATTTGAAACATTTTTTTCTAACTCGCTTAACTTATGAGTTAGATGGATCCAAATAGAAATACTCCATTTTGGGTTGATCCAGTGTGTGAGTTATAATTCCGTTAATATCGGTAATAGGGAAAAATGTTTCAAATAAAAGTTGTACGCCATTAAGAATGAAATAACTCTTGTTTGAAACATTTTTTTCTAACTCGCTTAACTTTGGAGTTAGATGGAGCCAAATAGAAATACTCTATTTTGGGTTGTTCCAGTGTTTGTGTTATAACTCCGTTAATATCGGAAATAGAGAAAAATGTTTCAAATAAAAGTTGTTCGCCATTAAGAATGGAATAACTCTTGTTTGAAACATTTTTTCTAACTCGCTTAACGTTGGAGTTAGATGGAGCCAAATTACTATTTGGCTTATAATTCCGTTAATATCGGGAATAGTGTAAAATCTTTCAAACAAAAGTTGTTTGTCATTAAGAATGGAATAACTCCTGTTTGAAACATTTTTTCTAACTCACTTAACTTTTGTGTTAGATGGAGCCAAACAGAAATACTCCGTTTTTGGTTGTTCAAGTTTTTGGCTTGTAACTCCATTAATATCGGAAATAGAGTAAAATGTTTTAAACCAAAGTTGTCTGTCATTAAGAATGGAATAACTCTTGTTTGAAACATTTTTTTCTAACTCGCTTAACTTTGGAGTTACATGGAGCCAAATAGAAATACTCTATTTTGTGTTAATCCAGTGTGTGAGTTATAATTCCGTTAATATCGGAAATAGGGAAAAATGTTTCAAATAAAAGTTGTTTGTCATTAAGAATGGAATAACTCTTGTTTGAAACATTTTTTTCTAACTCGCTTAACTTTGGAGTTACATGGAGCCAAATAGAAATACTCTATTTTGTGTTAATCCAGTGTGTGAGTTATAATTCCGTTAATATCGGAAATAGGGAAAAATGTTTCATATAAAAGTTGTACGCCATTAAGAATGGAATAACTCTTATTTGAAACATTTTTTTCTAACTCGGTTAACTTTGGAGTTAGATGGAGCCAAATTCCTATTTGGCTTATAATTCCGTTAATATCGGGAATAGTGTAAAATCTTTCAAACAAAAGTTGTTTGTCATTAAGAATGGAATAACTCTTGTTTGAAACATTTTTTCTAACTCACTTAACTTTTGTGTTAGATGGAGCCAAACAGAAATACTCCGTTTTTGGTTGTTCAAGTTTTTGGCTTATAACTCCATTAATATCGGAAATAGAGTAAAATGTTTCAAACCAAAGTTGTCTGTCATTAAGAATGGAATAACTCTTGCTTGAAACATTTTTTTCTAACTCGCTTAACTTATGAGTTAGATGGAGCCAAATAGAAATACTCTATTTTGTGTTGATCCAGTGTGTGAGTTATAATTCCGTTAATATCGGAAATAGGGAAAAATGTTTCAAATAAAAGTTGTTTGTCATTAAGAATGGAATAACTCTTGTTTGAAACATTTTTTTCTAACTCGCTTAACTTTGGAGTTACATGGAGCCAAATAGAAATACTCTATTTTGTGTTAATCCAGTGTGTGAGTTATAATTCCGTTAATATCGGAAATAGGGAAAAATGTTTCATATAAAAGTTGTACGCCATTAAGAGTGGAATAACTCTTATTTGAAACATTTTTTTCTAACTCGCTTAACTTATGAGTTAGATGGAGCCAAATAGAAATACTCCATTTTGGGTTGATCCAGTGTGTGAGTTATAATTCCGTTAATATCGGTAATAGGGAAAAATGTTTCAAATAAAAGTTGTACGCCATTAAGAATGAAATAACTCTTGTTTGAAACATTTTTTTCTAACTCGCTTAACTTTGGAGTTAGATGGAGCCAAATAGAAATACTCTATTTTGGGTTGTTCCAGTGTTTGTGTTATAACTCCGTTAATATCGGAAATAGAGAAAAATGTTTCAAATAAAAGTTGTTCGCCATTAAGAATGGAATAACTCTTGTTTGAAACATTTTTTTCTAACTCGCTTAACGTTGGAGTTAGATGGAGCCAAATTACTATTTGGCTTATAATTCCGTTAATATCGGGAATAGTGTAAAATCTTTCAAACAAAAGTTGTTTGTCATTAAGAATGGAATAACTCTTGTTTGAAACATTTTTTCTAACTCACTTAACTTTTGTGTTAGATGGAGCCAAACAGAAATACTCCGTTTTTGGTTGTTCAAGTTTTTGGCTTATAACTCCATTAATATCGGAAATAGAGTAAAATGTTTCAAACCAAAGTTGTCTGTCATTAAGAATGGAATAACTCTTGCTTGAAACATTTTTTTCTAACTCGCTTAACTTATGAGTTAGATGGAGCCAAATAGAACTACTCCATTTTGGGTTGATCCAGTGTGTGAGTTATAATTCCGTTAATATCGGAAATAGGGAAAAATGTTTCAAATAAAAGTTGTTTGTCATTAAGAATGGAATAACTCTTGTTTGAAACATTTTTTTCTAACTCGCTTAACTTTGGAGTTACATGGAGCCAAATAGAAATACTCTATTTTGTGTTAATCCAGTGTGTGAGTTATAATTCCGTTAATATCGGAAATAGGGAAAAATGTTTCATATAAAAGTTGTACGCCATTAAGAGTGGAATAACTCTTATTTGAAACATTTTTTTCTAACTCGCTTAACTTATGAGTTAGATGGAGCCAAATAGAAATACTCTATTTTGTGTTAATCCAGTGTGTGAGTTATAATTCCGTTAATATCGGAAATAGGGAAAAATGTTTCATATAAAAGTTGTACGCCATTAAGAGTGGAATAACTCTTATTTGAAACATTTTTTTCTAACTCGCTTAACTTATGAGTTAGATGGAGCCAAATAGAAATACTCCATTTTGGGTTGATCCAGTGTGTGAGTTATAATTCCGTTAATATCGGTAATAGGGAAAAATGTTTCAAATAAAAGTTGTACGCCATTAAGAATGAAATAACTCTTGTTTGAAACATTTTTTTCTAACTCGCTTAACTTTGGAGTTAGATGGAGCCAAATAGAAATACTCTATTTTGGGTTGTTCCAGTGTTTGTGTTATAACTCCGTTAATATCGGAAATAGAGAAAAATGTTTCAAATAAAAGTTGTTCGCCATTAAGAATGGAATAACTCTTGTTTGAAACATTTTTTCTAACTCGCTTAACGTTGGAGTTAGATGGAGCCAAATTACTATTTGGCTTATAATTCCGTTAATATCGGGAATAGTGTAAAATCTTTCAAACAAAAGTTGTTTGTCATTAAGAATGGAATAACTCCTGTTTGAAACATTTTTTCTAACTCACTTAACTTTTGTGTTAGATGGAGCCAAACAGAAATACTCCGTTTTTGGTTGTTCAAGTTTTTGGCTTGTAACTCCATTAATATCGGAAATAGAGTAAAATGTTTCAAACCAAAGTTGTCTGTCATTAAGAATGGAATAACTCTTGTTTGAAACATTTTTTTCTAACTCGCTTAACTTATGAGTTAGATGGAGCCAAATAGAACTACTCCATTTTGGGTTGATCCAGTGTGTGAGTTATAATTCCGTTAATATCGGAAATAGGGAAAAATGTTTCAAATAAAAGTTGTTTGTCATTAAGAATGGAATAACTCTTGTTTGAAACATTTTTTTTCTAACTCGCTTAACTTTGGAGTTAGATGGAACCAAATTGAAGTACTCTACTTTGGGTTGATCCAGTGTGTGAGTTATAATTCCGTTAATATCGGAAATAGGGAAAAATGTTTCAAATAAAAGTTGTTCGCCATTAGGAATGGAATAACTCTTGTTTGAAACATTTTTTTCTAACTCGCTTAACTTTGGAGTTACATGGAGCCAAATAGAAATACTCTATTTTGTGTTAATCCAGTGTGTGAGTTATAATTCCGTTAATATCGGAAATAGGGAGAAATGTTTCATATAAAAGTTGTACGCCATTAAGAATGGAATAACTCTTATTTGAAACATTTTTTTCTAACTCGGTTAACTTTGGAGTTAGATGGAGCCAAATTCCTATTTGGCTTATAATTCCGTTAATATCGGGAATAGTGTAAAATCTTTCAAACAAAAGTTGTTTGTCATTAAGAATGGAATAACTCTTGTTTGAAACATTTTTTCTAACTCACTTAACTTTTGTGTTAGATGGAGCCAAACAGAAATACTCCGTTTTTGGTTGTTCAAGTTTTTGGCTTATAACTCCATTAATATCGGAAATAGAGTAAAATGTTTCAAACCAAAGTTGTCTGTCATTAAGAATGGAATAACTCTTGTTTGAAACATTTTTTTCTAACTCGCTTAACTTATGAGTTAGATGGAGCCAAATAGAACTACTCCATTTTGGGTTGATCCAGTGTGTGAGTTATAATTCCGTTAATATCGGAAATAGGGAAAAATGTTTCAAATAAAAGTTGTTTGTCATTAAGAATGGAATAACTCTTGTTTGAAACATTTTTTTCTAACTCGCTTAACTTTGGAGTTACATGGAGCCAAATAGAAATACTCTATTTTGTGTTAATCCAGTGTGTGAGTTATAATTCCGTTAATATCGGAAATAGGGAAAAATGTTTCATATAAAAGTTGTACGCCATTAAGAATGGAATAACTCTTATTTGAAACATTTTTTTCTAACTCGGTTAACTTTGGAGTTAGATGGAGCCAAATTCCTATTTGGCTTATAATTCCGTTAATATCGGGAATAGTGTAAAATCTTTCAAACAAAAGTTGTTTGTCATTAAGAATGGAATAACTCTTGTTTGAAACATTTTTTCTAACTCACTTAACTTTTGTGTTAGATGGAGCCAAACAGAAATACTCCGTTTTTGGTTGTTCAAGTTTTTGGCTTATAACTCCATTAATATCGGAAATAGAGTAAAATGTTTCAAACCAAAGTTGTCTGTCATTAAGAATGGAATAACTCTTGCTTGAAACATTTTTTTCTAACTCGCTTAACTTATGAGTTAGATGGAGCCAAATAGAACTACTCCATTTTGGGTTGATCCAGTGTGTGAGTTATAATTCCGTTAATATCGGAAATAGGGAAAAATGTTTCAAATAAAAGTTGTTTGTCATTAAGAATGGAATAACTCTTGTTTGAAACATTTTTTTCTAACTCGCTTAACTTTGGAGTTACATGGAGCCAAATAGAAATACTCTATTTTGTGTTAATCCAGTGTGTGAGTTATAATTCCGTTAATATCGGAAATAGGGAAAAATGTTTCATATAAAAGTTGTACGCCATTAAGAGTGGAATAACTCTTATTTGAAACATTTTTTTCTAACTCGCTTAACTTATGAGTTAGATGGAGCCAAATAGAAATACTCCATTTTGGGTTGATCCAGTGTGTGAGTTATAATTCCGTTAATATCGGTAATAGGGAAAAATGTTTCAAATAAAAGTTGTACGCCATTAAGAATGAAATAACTCTTGTTTGAAACATTTTTTTTTAACTCGCTTAACTTTGGAGTTAGATGGAGCCAAATAGAAATACTCTATTTTGGGTTGTTCCAGTGTTTGTGTTATAACTCCGTTAATATCGGAAATAGAGAAAAATGTTTCAAATAAAAGTTGTTCGCCATTAAGAATGGAATAACTCTTGTTTGAAACATTTTTTCTAACTCGCTTAACGTTGGAGTTAGATGGAGCCAAATTACTATTTGGCTTATAATTCCGTTAATATCGGGAATAGTGTAAAATCTTTCAAACAAAAGTTGTTTGTCATTAAGAATGGAATAACTCCTGTTTGAAACATTTTTTCTAACTCACTTAACTTTTGTGTTAGATGGAGCCAAACAGAAATACTCCGTTTTTGGTTGTTCAAGTTTTTGGCTTGTAACTCCATTAATATCGGAAATAGAGTAAAATGTTTTAAACCAAAGTTGTCTGTCATTAAGTATGGAATAACTCTTGTTTGAAACATTTTTTTCTAACTCGCTTAACTTTGGAGTTACATGGAGCCAAATAGAAATACTCTATTTTGTGTTAATCCAGTGTGTGAGTTATAATTCCGTTAATATCGGAAATAGGGAAAAATGTTTCATATAAAAGTTGTACGCCATTAAGAATGGAATAACTCTTATTTGAAACATTTTTTTCTAACTCGGTTAACTTTGGAGTTAGATGGAGCCAAATTCCTATTTGGCTTATAATTCCGTTAATATCGGGAATAGTGTAAAATCTTTCAAACAAAAGTTGTTTGTCATTAAGAATGGAATAACTCTTGTTTGAAACATTTTTTCTAACTCACTTAACTTTTGTGTTAGATGGAGCCAAACAGAAATACTCCGTTTTTGGTTGTTCAAGTTTTTGGCTTATAACTCCATTAATATCGGAAATAGAGTAAAATGTTTCAAACCAAAGTTGTCTGTCATTAAGAATGGAATAACTCTTGTTTGAAACATTTTTTTCTAACTCGCTTAACTTATGAGTTAGATGGAGCCAAATAGAACTACTCCATTTTGGGTTGATCCAGTGTGTGAGTTATAATTCCGTTAATATCGGAAATAGGGAAAAATGTTTCAAATAAAAGTTGTTTGTCATTAAGAATGGAATAACTCTTGTTTGAAACATTTTTTTTCTAACTCGCTTAACTTTGGAGTTAGATGGAACCAAATTGAAGTACTCTACTTTGGGTTGATCCAGTGTGTGAGTTATAATTCCGTTAATATCGGAAATAGGGAAAAATGTTTCAAATAAAAGTTGTTCGCCATTAGGAATGGAATAACTCTTGTTTGAAACATTTTTTTCTAACTCGCTTAACTTTGGAGTTACATGGAGCCAAATAGAAATACTCTATTTTGTGTTAATCCAGTGTGTGAGTTATAATTCCGTTAATATCGGAAATAGGGAAAAATGTTTCATATAAAAGTTGTACGCCATTAAGAATGGAATAACTCTTATTTGAAACATTTTTTTCTAACTCGGTTAACTTTGGAGTTAGATGGAGCCAAATTCCTATTTGGCTTATAATTCCGTTAATATCGGGAATAGTGTAAAATCTTTCAAACAAAAGTTGTTTGTCATTAAGAATGGAATAACTCTTGTGTGAAACATTTTTTCTAACTCACTTAACTTTTGTGTTAGATGGAGCCAAACAGAAATACTCCGTTTTTGGTTGTTCAAGTTTTTGGCTTACAACTCCATTAATATCGGAAATAGAGTAAAATGTTTCAAACCAAAGTTGTCTGTCATTAAGAATGGAATAACTATTGTTTGAAACATTTTTTTCTAACTCGCTTAACTTATGAGTTAGATGGAGCCAAATAGAACTACTCCATTTTGGGTTGATCCAGTGTGTGAGTTATAATTCCGTTAATATCGGAAATAGGGAAAAATGTTTCAAATAAAAGTTGTTTGTCATTAAGAATGGAATAACTCTTGTTTGAAACATTTTTTTCTACCTCGCTTAACTTTGGAGTTACATGGAGCCAAATAGAAATACTCTATTTTGTGTTAATCCAGTGTGTGAGTTATAATTCCGTTAATATCGGAAATAGGGAAAAATGTTTCATATAAAAGTTGTACGCCATTAAGAATGGAATAACTCTTATTTGAAACATTTTTTTCTAACTCGGTTAACTTTGGAGTTAGATGGAGCCAAATTCCTATTTGGCTTATAATTCCGTTAATATCGGGAATAGTGTAAAATCTTTCAAACAAAAGTTGTTTGTCATTAAGAATGGAATAACTCTTGTTTGAAACATTTTTTCTAACTCACTTAACTTTTGTGTTAGATGGAGCCAAACAGAAATACTCCGTTTTTGGTTGTTCAAGTTTTTGGCTTATAACTCCATTAATATCGGAAATAGAGTAAAATGTTTCAAACCAAAGTTGTCTGTCATTAAGAATGGAATAACTCTTGCTTGAAACATTTTTTTCTAACTCGCTTAACTTTGGAGTTACATGGAGCCAAATAGAAATACTCCATTTTGGGTTGATCCAGTGTGTGAGTTATAATTCCGTTAATATCGGTAATAGGGAAAAATGTTTCAAATAAAAGTTGTACGCCATTAAGAATGAAATAACTCTTGTTTGAAACATTTTTTTTTAACTCGCTTAACTTTGGAGTTAGATGGAGCCAAATAGAAATACTCTATTTTGGGTTGTTCCAGTGTTTGTGTTATAACTCCGTTAATATCGGAAATAGAGAAAAATGTTTCAAATAAAAGTTGTTCGCCATTAAGAATGGAATAACTCTTGTTTGAAACATTTTTTCTAACTCGCTTAACGTTGGAGTTAGATGGAGCCAAATTACTATTTGGCTTATAATTCCGTTAATATCGGGAATAGTGTAAAATCTTTCAAACAAAAGTTGTTTGTCATTAAGAATGGAATAACTCCTGTTTGAAACATTTTTTCTAACTCACTTAACTTTTGTGTTAGATGGAGCCAAACAGAAATACTCCGTTTTTGGTTGTTCAAGTTTTTGGCTTGTAACTCCATTAATATCGGAAATAGAGTAAAATGTTTTAAACCAAAGTTGTCTGTCATTAAGTATGGAATAACTCTTGTTTGAAACATTTTTTTCTAACTCGCTTAACTTTGGAGTTACATGGAGCCAAATAGAAATACTCTATTTTGTGTTAATCCAGTGTGTGAGTTATAATTCCGTTAATATCGGAAATAGGGAAAAATGTTTCATATAAAAGTTGTACGCCATTAAGAATGGAATAACTCTTATTTGAAACATTTTTTTCTAACTCGGTTAACTTTGGAGTTAGATGGAGCCAAATTCCTATTTGGCTTATAATTCCGTTAATATCGGGAATAGTGTAAAATCTTTCAAACAAAAGTTGTTTGTCATTAAGAATGGAATAACTCTTGTTTGAAACATTTTTTCTAACTCACTTAACTTTTGTGTTAGATGGAGCCAAACAGAAATACTCCGTTTTTGGTTGTTCAAGTTTTTGGCTTATAACTCCATTAATATCGGAAATAGAGTAAAATGTTTCAAACCAAAGTTGTCTGTCATTAAGAATGGAATAACTCTTGTTTGAAACATTTTTTTCTAACTCGCTTAACTTATGAGTTAGATGGAGCCAAATAGAACTACTCCATTTTGGGTTGATCCAGTGTGTGAGTTATAATTCCGTTAATATCGGAAATAGGGAAAAATGTTTCAAATAAAAGTTGTTTGTCATTAAGAATGGAATAACTCTTGTTTGAAACATTTTTTTTCTAACTCGCTTAACTTTGGAGTTAGATGGAACCAAATTGAAGTACTCTACTTTGGGTTGATCCAGTGTGTGAGTTATAATTCCGTTAATATCGGAAATAGGGAAAAATGTTTCAAATAAAAGTTGTTCGCCATTAGGAATGGAATAACTCTTGTTTGAAACATTTTTTTCTAACTCGCTTAACTTTGGAGTTACATGGAGCCAAATAGAAATACTCTATTTTGTGTTAATCCAGTGTGTGAGTTATAATTCCGTTAATATCGGAAATAGGGAGAAATGTTTCATATAAAAGTTGTACGCCATTAAGAATGGAATAACTCTTATTTGAAACATTTTTTTCTAACTCGGTTAACTTTGGAGTTAGATGGAGCCAAATTCCTATTTGGCTTATAATTCCGTTAATATCGGGAATAGTGTAAAATCTTTCAAACAAAAGTTGTTTGTCATTAAGAATGGAATAACTCTTGTTTGAAACATTTTTTCTAACTCACTTAACTTTTGTGTTAGATGGAGCCAAACAGAAATACTCCGTTTTTGGTTGTTCAAGTTTTTGGCTTATAACTCCATTAATATCGGAAATAGAGTAAAATGTTTCAAACCAAAGTTGTCTGTCATTAAGAATGGAATAACTCTTGTTTGAAACATTTTTTTCTAACTCGCTTAACTTATGAGTTAGATGGAGCCAAATAGAACTACTCCATTTTGGGTTGATCCAGTGTGTGAGTTATAATTCCGTTAATATCGGAAATAGGGAAAAATGTTTCAAATAAAAGTTGTTTGTCATTAAGAATGGAATAACTCTTGTTTGAAACATTTTTTTCTAACTCGCTTAACTTTGGAGTTACATGGAGCCAAATAGAAATACTCTATTTTGTGTTAATCCAGTGTGTGAGTTATAATTCCGTTAATATCGGAAATAGGGAAAAATATTTCATATAAAAGTTGTACGCCATTAAGAATGGAATAACTCTTATTTGAAACATTTTTTTCTAACTCGGTTAACTTTGGAGTTAGATGGAGCCAAATTCCTATTTGGCTTATAATTCCGTTAATATCGGGAATAGTGTAAAATCTTTCAAACAAAAGTTGTTTGTCATTAAGAATGGAATAACTCTTGTTTGAAACATTTTTTCTAACTCACTTAACTTTTGTGTTAGATGGAGCCAAACAGAAATACTCCGTTTTTGGTTGTTCAAGTTTTTGGCTTATAACTCCATTAATATCGGAAATAGAGTAAAATGTTTCAAACCAAAGTTGTCTGTCATTAAGAATGGAATAACTCTTGCTTGAAACATTTTTTTCTAACTCGCTTAACTTATGAGTTAGATGGAGCCAAATAGAACTACTCCATTTTGGGTTGATCCAGTGTGTGAGTTATAATTCCGTTAATATCGGAAATAGGGAAAAATGTTTCAAATAAAAGTTGTTTGTCATTAAGAATGGAATAACTCTTGTTTGAAACATTTTTTTCTAACTCGCTTAACTTTGGAGTTACATGGAGCCAAATAGAAATACTCTATTTTGTGTTAATCCAGTGTGTGAGTTATAATTCCGTTAATATCGGAAATAGGGAAAAATGTTTCATATAAAAGTTGTACGCCATTAAGAGTGGAATAACTCTTATTTGAAACATTTTTTTCTAACTCGCTTAACTTATGAGTTAGATGGAGCCAAATAGAAATACTCCATTTTGGGTTGATCCAGTGTGTGAGTTATAATTCCGTTAATATCGGTAATAGGGAAAAATGTTTCAAATAAAAGTTGTACGCCATTAAGAATGAAATAACTCTTGTTTGAAACATTTTTTTTTAACTCGCTTAACTTTGGAGTTAGATGGAGCCAAATAGAAATACTCTATTTTGGGTTGTTCCAGTGTTTGTGTTATAACTCCGTTAATATCGGAAATAGAGAAAAATGTTTCAAATAAAAGTTGTTCGCCATTAAGAATGGAATAACTCTTGTTTGAAACATTTTTTCTAACTCGCTTAACGTTGGAGTTAGATGGAGCCAAATTACTATTTGGCTTATAATTCCGTTAATATCGGGAATAGTGTAAAATCTTTCAAACAAAAGTTGTTTGTCATTAAGAATGGAATAACTCCTGTTTGAAACATTTTTTCTAACTCACTTAACTTTTGTGTTAGATGGAGCCAAACAGAAATACTCCGTTTTTGGTTGTTCAAGTTTTTGGCTTGTAACTCCATTAATATCGGAAATAGAGTAAAATGTTTTAAACCAAAGTTGTCTGTCATTAAGTATGGAATAACTCTTGTTTGAAACATTTTTTTCTAACTCGCTTAACTTTGGAGTTACATGGAGCCAAATAGAAATACTCTATTTTGTGTTAATCCAGTGTGTGAGTTATAATTCCGTTAATATCGGAAATAGGGAAAAATGTTTCATATAAAAGTTGTACGCCATTAAGAATGGAATAACTCTTATTTGAAACATTTTTTTCTAACTCGGTTAACTTTGGAGTTAGATGGAGCCAAATTCCTATTTGGCTTATAATTCCGTTAATATCGGGAATAGTGTAAAATCTTTCAAACAAAAGTTGTTTGTCATTAAGAATGGAATAACTCTTGTTTGAAACATTTTTTCTAACTCACTTAACTTTTGTGTTAGATGGAGCCAAACAGAAATACTCCGTTTTTGGTTGTTCAAGTTTTTGGCTTATAACTCCATTAATATCGGAAATAGAGTAAAATGTTTCAAACCAAAGTTGTCTGTCATTAAGAATGGAATAACTCTTGCTTGAAACATTTTTTTCTAACTCGCTTAACTTATGAGTTAGATGGAGCCAAATAGAACTACTCCATTTTGGGTTGATCCAGTGTGTGAGTTATAATTCCGTTAATATCGGAAATAGGGAAAAATGTTTCAAATAAAAGTTGTTCGCCATTAGGAATGGAATAACTCTTGTTTGAAACATTTTTTTCTAACTCGCTTAACTTTGGAGTTACATGGAGCCAAATAGAAATACTCTATTTTGTGTTAATCCAGTGTGTGAGTTATAATTCCGTTAATATCGGAAATAGGGAAAAATGTTTCATATAAAAGTTGTACGCCATTAAGAATGGAATAACTCTTATTTGAAACATTTTTTTCTAACTCGGTTAACTTTGGAGTTAGATGGAGCCAAATTCCTATTTGGCTTATAATTCCGTTAATATCGGGAATAGTGTAAAATCTTTCAAACAAAAGTTGTTTGTCATTAAGAATGGAATAACTCTTGTTTGAAACATTTTTTCTAACTCACTTAACTTTTGTGTTAGATGGAGCCAAACAGAAATACTCCGTTTTTGGTTGTTCAAGTTTTTGGCTTATAACTCCATTAATATCGGAAATAGAGTAAAATGTTTCAAACCAAAGTTGTCTGTCATTAAGAATGGAATAACTCTTGTTTGAAACATTTTTTTCTAACTCGCTTAACTTATGAGTTAGATGGAGCCAAATAGAACTACTCCATTTTGGGTTGATCCAGTGTGTGAGTTATAATTCCGTTAATATCGGAAATAGGGAAAAATGTTTCAAATAAAAGTTGTTTGTCATTAAGAATGGAATAACTCTTATTTGAAACATTTTTTTCTAACTCGCTTAACTTATGAGTTAGATGGAGCCAAATAGAAATACTCCATTTTGGGTTGATCCAGTGTGTGAGTTATAATTCCGTTAATATCGGTAATAGGGAAAAATGTTTCAAATAAAAGTTGTACGCCATTAAGAATGAAATAACTCTTGTTTGAAACATTTTTTTCTAACTCGCTTAACTTTGGAGTTAGATGGAGCCAAATAGAAATACTCTATTTTGGGTTGTTCCAGTGTTTGTGTTATAACTCCGTTAATATCGGAAATAGAGAAAAATGTTTCAAATAAAAGTTGTTCGCCATTAAGAATGGAATAACTCTTGTTTGAAACATTTTTTCTAACTCGCTTAACGTTGGAGTTAGATGGAGCCAAATTACTATTTGGCTTATAATTCCGTTAATATCGGGAATAGTGTAAAATCTTTCAAACAAAAGTTGTTTGTCATTAAGAATGGAATAACTCCTGTTTGAAACATTTTTTCTAACTCACTTAACTTTTGTGTTAGATGGAGCCAAACAGAAATACTCCGTTTTTGGTTGTTCAAGTTTTTGGCTTGTAACTCCATTAATATCGGAAATAGAGTAAAATGTTTTAAACCAAAGTTGTCTGTCATTAAGTATGGAATAACTCTTGTTTGAAACATTTTTTTCTAACTCGCTTAACTTTGGAGTTACATGGAGCCAAATAGAAATACTCTATTTTGTGTTAATCCAGTGTGTGAGTTATAATTCCGTTAATATCGGAAATAGGGAAAAATGTTTCATATAAAGGTTGTACGCCATTAAGAGTGGAATAACTCTTATTTGAAACATTTTTTTCTAACTCGCTTAACTTATGAGTTAGATGGAGCCAAATAGAAATACTCCATTTTGGGTTGATCCAGTGTGTGAGTTATAATTCCGTTAATATCGGTAATAGGGAAAAATGTTTCAAATAAAAGTTGTACGCCATTAAGAATGAAATAACTCTTGTTTGAAACATTTTTTTCTAACTCGCTTAACTTTGGAGTTAGATGGAGCCAAATAGAAATACTCTATTTTGGGTTGTTCCAGTGTTTGTGTTATAACTCCGTTAATATCGGAAATAGAGAAAAATGTTTCAAATAAAAGTTGTTCGCCATTAAGAATGGAATAACTCTTGTTTGAAACATTTTTTCTAACTCGCTTAACGTTGGAGTTAGATGGGGCCAAATTACTATTTGGCTTATAATTCCGTTAATATCGGGAATAGTGTAAAATCTTTCAAACAAAAGTTGTTTGTCATTAAGAATGGAATAACTCCTGTTTGAAACATTTTTTCTAACTCACTTAACTTTTGTGTTAGATGGAGCCAAACAGAAATACTCCGTTTTTGGTTGTTCAAGTTTTTGGCTTGTAACTCCATTAATATCGGAAATAGAGTAAAATGTTTTAAACCAAAGTTGTCTGTCATTAAGTATGGAATAACTCTTGTTTGAAACATTTTTTTCTAACTCGCTTAACTTTGGAGTTACATGGAGCCAAATAGAAATACTCTATTTTGTGTTAATCCAGTGTGTGAGTTATAATTCCGTTAATATCGGAAATAGGGAAAAATGTTTCATATAAAAGTTGTACGCCATTAAGAATGGAATAACTCTTATTTGAAACATTTTTTTCTAACTCGGTTAACTTTGGAGTTAGATGGAGCCAAATTCCTATTTGGCTTATAATTCCGTTAATATCGGGAATAGTGTAAAATCTTTCAAACAAAAGTTGTTTGTCATTAAGAATGGAATAACTCTTGTTTGAAACATTTTTTCTAACTCACTTAACTTTTGTGTTAGATGGAGCCAAACAGAAATACTCCGTTTTTGGTTGTTCAAGTTTTTGGCTTATAACTCCATTAATATCGGAAATAGAGTAAAATGTTTCAAACCAAAGTTGTCTGTCATTAAGAATGGAATAACTCTTGCTTGAAACATTTTTTTCTAACTCGCTTAACTTATGAGTTAGATGGAGCCAAATAGAACTACTCCATTTTGGGTTGATCCAGTGTGTGAGTTATAATTCCGTTAATATCGGAAATAGGGAAAAATGTTTCAAATAAAAGTTGTTCGCCATTAGGAATGGAATAACTCTTGTTTGAAACATTTTTTTCTAACTCGCTTAACTTTGGAGTTACATGGAGCCAAATAGAAATACTCTATTTTGTGTTAATCCAGTGTGTGAGTTATAATTCCGTTAATATCGGAAATAGGGAAAAATGTTTCATATAAAAGTTGTACGCCATTAAGAATGGAATAACTCTTATTTGAAACATTTTTTTCTAACTCGGTTAACTTTGGAGTTAGATGGAGCCAAATTCCTATTTGGCTTATAATTCCGTTAATATCGGGAATAGTGTAAAATCTTTCAAACAAAAGTTGTTTGTCATTAAGAATGGAATAACTCTTGTTTGAAACATTTTTTCTAACTCACTTAACTTTTGTGTTAGATGGAGCCAAACAGAAATACTCCGTTTTTGGTTGTTCAAGTTTTTGGCTTATAACTCCATTAATATCGGAAATAGAGTAAAATGTTTCAAACCAAAGTTGTCTGTCATTAAGAATGGAATAACTCTTGTTTGAAACATTTTTTTCTAACTCGCTTAACTTATGAGTTAGATGGAGCCAAATAGAACTACTCCATTTTGGGTTGATCCAGTGTGTGAGTTATAATTCCGTTAATATCGGAAATAGGGAAAAATGTTTCAAATAAAAGTTGTTTGCAATTAAGAATGGAATAACTCTTGTTTGAAACATTTTTTTCTAACTCGCTTAACTTTGGAGTTACATGGAGCCAAATAGAAATACTCTATTTTGTGTTAATCCAGTGTGTGAGTTATAATTCCGTTAATATCGGAAATAGGGAAAAATGTTTCATATAAAGGTTGTACGCCATTAAGAGTGGAATAACTCTTATTTGAAACATTTTTTTCTAACTCGCTTAACTTATGAGTTAGATGGAGCCAAATAGAAATACTCCATTTTGGGTTGATCCAGTGTGTGAGTTATAATTCCGTTAATATCGGTAATAGGGAAAAATGTTTCAAATAAAAGTTGTACGCCATTAAGAATGAAATAACTCTTGTTTGAAACATTTTTTTCTAACTCGCTTAACTTTGGAGTTAGATGGAGCCAAATAGAAATACTCTATTTTGGGTTGTTCCAGTGTTTGTGTTATAACTCCGTTAATATCGGAAATAAAGAAAAATGTTTCAAATAAAAGTTGTTCGCCATTAAGAATGGAATAACTCTTGTTTGAAACATTTTTTCTAACTCCCTTAACTTTTGTGTTAGATGGAGCCAAACAGAAATACTCCGTTTTTGGTTGTTCAAGTTTTTGGCTTATAACTCCATTAATATCGGAAATAGAGTAAAATGTTTCAAACCAAAGTTGTCTGTCATTAAGAATGGAATAACTCTTGCTTGAAACATTTTTTTCTAACTCGCTTAACTTATGAGTTAGATGGAGCCAAATAGAACTACTCCATTTTGGGTTGATCCAGTGTGTGAGTTATAATTCCGTTAATATCGGAAATAGGGAAAAATGTTTCAAATAAAAGTTGTTCGCCATTAGGAATGGAATAACTCTTGTTTGAAACATTTTTTTCTAACTCGGTTAACTTTGGAGTTACATGGAGCCAAATAGAAATACTCTATTTTGTGTTAATCCAGTGTGTGAGTTATAATTCCGTTAATATCGGAAATAGGGAAAAATGTTTCATATAAAAGTTGTACGCCATTAAGAATGGAATAACTCTTATTTGAAACATTTTTTTCTAACTCGGTTAACTTTGGAGTTAGATGGAGCCAAATTCCTATTTGGCTTATAATTCCGTTAATATCGGGAATAGTGTAAAATCTTTCAAACAAAAGTTGTTTGTCATTAAGAATGGAATAACTCTTGTTTGAAACATTTTTTCTAACTCACTTAACTTTTGTGTTAGATGGAGCCAAACAGAAATACTCCGTTTTTGGTTGTTCAAGTTTTTGGCTTATAACTCCATTAATATCGGAAATAGAGTAAAATGTTTCAAACCAAAGTTGTCTGTCATTAAGAATGGAATAACTCTTGTTTGAAACATTTTTTTCTAACTCGCTTAACTTATGAGTTAGATGGAGCCAAATAGAACTACTCCATTTTGGGTTGATCCAGTGTGTGAGTTATAATTCCGTTAATATCGGAAATAGGGAAAAATGTTTCAAATAAAAGTTGTTTGTCATTAAGAATGGAATAACTCTTGTTTGAAACATTTTTTTCTAACTCGCTTAACTTTGGAGTTACATGGAGCCAAATGGAAATACTCTATTTTGTGTTAATCCAGTGTGTGAGTTATAATTCCGTTAATATCGGAAATAGGGAAAAATGTTTCATATAAAGGTTGTACGCCATTAAGAGTGGAATAACTCTTATTTGAAACATTTTTTTCTAACTCGCTTAACTTATGAGTTAGATGGAGCCAAATAGAAATACTCCATTTTGGGTTGATCCAGTGTGTGAGTTATAATTCCGTTAATATCGGTAATAGGGAAAAATGTTTCAAATAAAAGTTGTACGCCATTAAGAATGAAATAACTCTTGTTTGAAACATTTTTTTCTAACTCGCTTAACTTTGGAGTTAGATGGAGCCAAATAGAAATACTCTATTTTGGGTTGTTCCAGTGTTTGTGTTATAACTCCGTTAATATCGGAAATAAAGAAAAATGTTTCAAATAAAAGTTGTTCGCCATTAAGAATGGAATAACTCTTGTTTGAAACATTTTTTCTAACTCCCTTAACTTTTGTGTTAGATGGAGCCAAACAGAAATACTCCGTTTTTGGTTGTTCAAGTTTTTGGCTTATAACTCCATTAATATCGGAAATAGAGTAAAATGTTTCAAACCAAAGTTGTCTGTCATTAAGAATGGAATAACTCTTGTTTGAAACATTTTTTTCTAACTCGCTTAACTTATGAGTTAGATGGAGCCAAATAGAACTACTCCATTTTGGGTTGATCCAGTGTGTGAGTTATAATTCCGTTAATATCGGAAATAGGGAAAAATGTTTCAAATAAAAGTTGTTTGTCATTAAGAATGGAATAACTCTTGTTTGAAACATTTTTTTCTAACTCGCTTAACTTTGGAGTTACATGGAGCCAAATAGAAATACTCTATTTTGTGTTAATCCAGTGTGTGAGTTATAATTCCGTTAATATCGGAAATAGGGAAAAATGTTTCATATAAAAGTTGTACGCCATTAAGAATGGAATAACTCTTATTTGAAACATTTTTTTCTAACTCGGTTAACTTTGGAGTTAGATGGAGCCAAATTCCTATTTGGCTTATAATTCCGTTAATATCGGGAATAGTGTAAAATCTTTCAAACAAAAGTTGTTTGTCATTAAGAATGGAATAACTCTTGTTTGAAACATTTTTTCTAACTCACTTAACTTTTGTGTTAGATGGAGCCAAACAGAAATACTCCGTTTTTGGTTGTTCAAGTTTTTGGCTTATAACTCCATTAATATCGGAAATAGAGTAAAATGTTTCAAACCAAAGTTGTCTGTCATTAAGAATGGAATAACTCTTGCTTGAAACATTTTTTTCTAACTCGCTTAACTTATGAGTTAGATGGAGCCAAATAGAACTACTCCATTTTGGGTTGATCCAGTGTGTGAGTTATAATTCCGTTAATATCGGAAATAGGGAAAAATGTTTCAAATAAAAGTTGTTTGCCATTAAGAATGGAATAACTCTTGTTTGAAACATTTTTTTCTAACTCGCTTAACTTTGGAGTTACATGGAGCCAAATAGAAATACTCTATTTTGTGTTAATCCAGTGTGTGAGTTATAATTCCGTTAATATCGGAAATAGGGAAAAATGTTTCATATAAAAGTTGTACGCCATTAAGAATGGAATAACTCTTATTTGAAACATTTTTTTCTAACTCGGTTAACTTTGGAGTTAGATGGAGCCAAATTCCTATTTGGCTTATAATTCCGTTAATATCGGGAATAGTGTAAAATCTTTCAAACAAAAGTTGTTTGTCATTAAGAATGGAATAACTCTTGTTTGAAACATTTTTTCTAACTCACTTAACTTTTGTGTTAGATGGAGCCAAACAGAAATACTCCGTTTTTGGTTGTTCAAGTTTTTGGCTTATAACTCCATTAATATCGGAAATAGAGTAAAATGTTTCAAACCAAAGTTGTCTGTCATTAAGAATGGAATAACTCTTGCTTGAAACATTTTTTTCTAACTCGCTTAACTTATGAGTTAGATGGAGCCAAATAGAACTACTCCATTTTGGGTTGATCCAGTGTGTGAGTTATAATTCCGTTAATATCGGAAATAGGGAAAAATGTTTCAAATAAAAGTTGTTCGCCATTAGGAATGGAATAACTCTTGTTTGAAACATTTTTTTCTAACTCGCTTAACTTTGGAGTTACATGGAGCCAAATAGAAATACTCTATTTTGTGTTAATCCAGTGTGTGAGTTATAATTCCGTTAATATCGGAAATAGGGAAAAATGTTTCATATAAAAGTTGTACGCCATTAAGAATGGAATAACTCTTATTTGAAACATTTTTTTCTAACTCGGTTAACTTTGGAGTTAGATGGAGCCAAATTCCTATTTGGCTTATAATTCCGTTAATATCGGGAATAGTGTAAAATCTTTCAAACAAAAGTTGTTTGTCATTAAGAATGGAATAACTCTTGTTTGAAACATTTTTTCTAACTCACTTAACTTTTGTGTTAGATGGAGCCAAACAGAAATACTCCGTTTTTGGTTGTTCAAGTTTTTGGCTTATAACTCCATTAATATCGGAAATAGAGTAAAATGTTTCAAACCAAAGTTGTCTGTCATTAAGAATGGAATAACTCTTGTTTGAAACATTTTTTTCTAACTCGCTTAACTTATGAGTTAGATGGAGCCAAATAGAACTACTCCATTTTGGGTTGATCCAGTGTGTGAGTTATAATTCCGTTAATATCGGAAATAGGGAAAAATGTTTCAAATAAAAGTTGTTTGTCATTAAGAATGGAATAACTCTTGTTTGAAACATTTTTTTCTAACTCGCTTAACTTTGGAGTTACATGGAGCCAAATAGAAATACTCTATTTTGTGTTAATCCAGTGTGTGAGTTATAATTCCGTTAATATCGGAAATAGGGAAAAATGTTTCATATAAAGGTTGTACGCCATTAAGAGTGGAATAACTCTTATTTGAAACATTTTTTTCTAACTCGCTTAACTTATGAGTTAGATGGAGCCAAATAGAAATACTCCATTTTGGGTTGATCCAGTGTGTGAGTTATAATTCCGTTAATATCGGTAATAGGGAAAAATGTTTCAAATAAAAGTTGTACGCCATTAAGAATGAAATAACTCTTGTTTGAAACATTTTTTTCTAACTCGCTTAACTTTGGAGTTAGATGGAGCCAAATAGAAATACTCTATTTTGGGTTGTTCCAGTGTTTGTGTTATAACTCCGTTAATATCGGAAATAAAGAAAAATGTTTCAAATAAAAGTTGTTCGCCATTAAGAATGGAATAACTCTTGTTTGAAACATTTTTTCTAACTCCCTTAACTTTTGTGTTAGATGGAGCCAAACAGAAATACTCCGTTTTTGGTTGTTCAAGTTTTTGGCTTATAACTCCATTAATATCGGAAATAGAGTAAAATGTTTCAAACCAAAGTTGTCTGTCATTAAGAATGGAATAACTCTTGCTTGAAACATTTTTTTCTAACTCGCTTAACTTTGGAGTTACATGGAGCCAAATAGAAATACTCTATTTTGTGTTAATCCAGTGTGTGAGTTATAATTCCGTTAATATCGGAAATAGGGAAAAATGTTTCATATAAAAGTTGTACGCCATTAAGAATGGAATAACTCTTATTTGAAACATTTTTTTCTAACTCGGTTAACTTTGGAGTTAGATGGAGCCAAATTCCTATTTGGCTTATAATTCCGTTAATATCGGGAATAGTGTAAAATCTTTCAAACAAAAGTTGTTTGTCATTAAGAATGGAATAACTCTTGTTTGAAACATTTTTTCTAACTCACTTAACTTTTGTGTTAGATGGAGCCAAACAGAAATACTCCGTTTTTGGTTGTTCAAGTTTTTGGCTTATAACTCCATTAATATCGGAAATAGAGTAAAATGTTTCAAACCAAAGTTGTCTGTCATTAAGAATGGAATAACTCTTGCTTGAAACATTTTTTTCTAACTCGCTTAACTTATGAGTTAGATGGAGCCAAATAGAACTACTCCATTTTGGGTTGATCCAGTGTGTGAGTTATAATTCCGTTAATATCGGAAATAGGGAAAAATGTTTCAAATAAAAGTTGTTCGCCATTAGGAATGGAATAACTCTTGTTTGAAACATTTTTTTCTAACTCGCTTAACTTTGGAGTTACATGGAGCCAAATAGAAATACTCTATTTTGTGTTAATCCAGTGTGTGAGTTATAATTCCGTTAATATCGGAAATAGGGAAAAATGTTTCATATAAAAGTTGTACGCCATTAAGAATGGAATAACTCTTATTTGAAACATTTTTTTCTAACTCGGTTAACTTTGGAGTTAGATGGAGCCAAATTCCTATTTGGCTTATAATTCCGTTAATATCGGGAATAGTGTAAAATCTTTCAAACAAAAGTTGTTTGTCATTAAGAATGGAATAACTCTTGTTTGAAACATTTTTTCTAACTCACTTAACTTTTGTGTTAGATGGAGCCAAACAGAAATACTCCGTTTTTGGTTGTTCAAGTTTTTGGCTTATAACTCCATTAATATCGGAAATAGAGTAAAATGTTTCAAACCAAAGTTGTCTGTCATTAAGAATGGAATAACTCTTGTTTGAAACATTTTTTTCTAACTCGCTTAACTTATGAGTTAGATGGAGCCAAATAGAACTACTCCATTTTGGGTTGATCCAGTGTGTGAGTTATAATTCCGTTAATATCGGAAATAGGGAAAAATGTTTCAAATAAAAGTTGTTTGTCATTAAGAATGGAATAACTCTTGTTTGAAACATTTTTTTCTAACTCGCTTAACTTTGGAGTTACATGGAGCCAAATGGAAATACTCTATTTTGTGTTAATCCAGTGTGTGAGTTATAATTCCGTTAATATCGGAAATAGGGAAAAATGTTTCATATAAAGGTTGTACGCCATTAAGAGTGGAATAACTCTTATTTGAAACATTTTTTTCTAACTCGCTTAACTTATGAGTTAGATGGAGCCAAATAGAAATACTCCATTTTGGGTTGATCCAGTGTGTGAGTTATAATTCCGTTAATATCGGTAATAGGGAAAAATGTTTCAAATAAAAGTTGTACGCCATTAAGAATGAAATAACTCTTGTTTGAAACATTTTTTTCTAACTCGCTTAACTTTGGAGTTAGATGGAGCCAAATAGAAATACTCTATTTTGGGTTGTTCCAGTGTTTGTGTTATAACTCCGTTAATATCGGAAATAAAGAAAAATGTTTCAAATAAAAGTTGTTCGCCATTAAGAATGGAATAACTCTTGTTTGAAACATTTTTTCTAACTCCCTTAACTTTTGTGTTAGATGGAGCCAAACAGAAATACTCCGTTTTTGGTTGTTCAAGTTTTTGGCTTATAACTCCATTAATATCGGAAATAGAGTAAAATGTTTCAAACCAAAGTTGTCTGTCATTAAGAATGGAATAACTCTTGTTTGAAACATTTTTTTCTAACTCGCTTAACTTATGAGTTAGATGGAGCCAAATAGAACTACTCCATTTTGGGTTGATCCAGTGTGTGAGTTATAATTCCGTTAATATCGGAAATAGGGAAAAATGTTTCAAATAAAAGTTGTTTGTCATTAAGAATGGAATAACTCTTGTTTGAAACATTTTTTTCTAACTCGCTTAACTTTGGAGTTACATGGAGCCAAATAGAAATACTCTATTTTGTGTTAATCCAGTGTGTGAGTTATAATTCCGTTAATATCGGAAATAGGGAAAAATGTTTCATATAAAAGTTGTACGCCATTAAGAATGGAATAACTCTTATTTGAAACATTTTTTTCTAACTCGGTTAACTTTGGAGTTAGATGGAGCCAAATTCCTATTTGGCTTATAATTCCGTTAATATCGGGAATAGTGTAAAATCTTTCAAACAAAAGTTGTTTGTCATTAAGAATGGAATAACTCTTGTTTGAAACATTTTTTCTAACTCACTTAACTTTTGTGTTAGATGGAGCCAAACAGAAATACTCCGTTTTTGGTTGTTCAAGTTTTTGGCTTATAACTCCATTAATATCGGAAATAGAGTAAAATGTTTCAAACCAAAGTTGTCTGTCATTAAGAATGGAATAACTCTTGCTTGAAACATTTTTTTCTAACTCGCTTAACTTATGAGTTAGATGGAGCCAAATAGAACTACTCCATTTTGGGTTGATCCAGTGTGTGAGTTATAATTCCGTTAATATCGGAAATAGGGAAAAATGTTTCAAATAAAAGTTGTTTGCCATTAAGAATGGAATAACTCTTGTTTGAAACATTTTTTTCTAACTCGCTTAACTTTGGAGTTACATGGAGCCAAATAGAAATACTCTATTTTGTGTTAATCCAGTGTGTGAGTTATAATTCCGTTAATATCGGAAATAGGGAAAAATGTTTCATATAAAAGTTGTACGCCATTAAGAATGGAATAACTCTTATTTGAAACATTTTTTTCTAACTCGGTTAACTTTGGAGTTAGATGGAGCCAAATTCCTATTTGGCTTATAATTCCGTTAATATCGGGAATAGTGTAAAATCTTTCAAACAAAAGTTGTTTGTCATTAAGAATGGAATAACTCTTGTTTGAAACATTTTTTCTAACTCACTTAACTTTTGTGTTAGATGGAGCCAAACAGAAATACTCCGTTTTTGGTTGTTCAAGTTTTTGGCTTATAACTCCATTAATATCGGAAATAGAGTAAAATGTTTCAAACCAAAGTTGTCTGTCATTAAGAATGGAATAACTCTTGCTTGAAACATTTTTTTCTAACTCGCTTAACTTATGAGTTAGATGGAGCCAAATAGAACTACTCCATTTTGGGTTGATCCAGTGTGTGAGTTATAATTCCGTTAATATCGGAAATAGGGAAAAATGTTTCAAATAAAAGTTGTTCGCCATTAGGAATGGAATAACTCTTGTTTGAAACATTTTTTTCTAACTCGCTTAACTTTGGAGTTACATGGAGCCAAATAGAAATACTCTATTTTGTGTTAATCCAGTGTGTGAGTTATAATTCCGTTAATATCGGAAATAGGGAAAAATGTTTCATATAAAAGTTGTACGCCATTAAGAATGGAATAACTCTTATTTGAAACATTTTTTTCTAACTCGGTTAACTTTGGAGTTAGATGGAGCCAAATTCCTATTTGGCTTATAATTCCGTTAATATCGGGAATAGTGTAAAATCTTTCAAACAAAAGTTGTTTGTCATTAAGAATGGAATAACTCTTGTTTGAAACATTTTTTCTAACTCACTTAACTTTTGTGTTAGATGGAGCCAAACAGAAATACTCCGTTTTTGGTTGTTCAAGTTTTTGGCTTATAACTCCATTAATATCGGAAATAGAGTAAAATGTTTCAAACCAAAGTTGTCTGTCATTAAGAATGGAATAACTCTTGTTTGAAACATTTTTTTCTAACTCGCTTAACTTATGAGTTAGATGGAGCCAAATAGAACTACTCCATTTTGGGTTGATCCAGTGTGTGAGTTATAATTCCGTTAATATCGGAAATAGGGAAAAATGTTTCAAATAAAAGTTGTTTGTCATTAAGAATGGAATAACTCTTGTTTGAAACATTTTTTTCTAACTCGCTTAACTTTGGAGTTACATGGAGCCAAATAGAAATACTCTATTTTGTGTTAATCCAGTGTGTGAGTTATAATTCCGTTAATATCGGAAATAGGGAAAAATGTTTCATATAAAGGTTGTACGCCATTAAGAGTGGAATAACTCTTATTTGAAACATTTTTTTCTAACTCGCTTAACTTATGAGTTAGATGGAGCCAAATAGAAATACTCCATTTTGGGTTGATCCAGTGTGTGAGTTATAATTCCGTTAATATCGGTAATAGGGAAAAATGTTTCAAATAAAAGTTGTACGCCATTAAGAATGAAATAACTCTTGTTTGAAACATTTTTTTCTAACTCGCTTAACTTTGGAGTTAGATGGAGCCAAATAGAAATACTCTATTTTGGGTTGTTCCAGTGTTTGTGTTATAACTCCGTTAATATCGGAAATAAAGAAAAATGTTTCAAATAAAAGTTGTTCGCCATTAAGAATGGAATAACTCTTGTTTGAAACATTTTTTCTAACTCCCTTAACTTTTGTGTTAGATGGAGCCAAACAGAAATACTCCGTTTTTGGTTGTTCAAGTTTTTGGCTTATAACTCCATTAATATCGGAAATAGAGTAAAATGTTTCAAACCAAAGTTGTCTGTCATTAAGAATGGAATAACTCTTGCTTGAAACATTTTTTTCTAACTCGCTTAACTTATGAGTTAGATGGAGCCAAATAGAACTACTCCATTTTGGGTTGATCCAGTGTGTGAGTTATAATTCCGTTAATATGGGAAATAGGGAAAAATGTTTCAAATAAAAGTTGTTCGCCATTAGGAATGGAATAACTCTTGTTTGAAACATTTTTTTCTAACTCGCTTAACTTTGGAGTTACATGGAGCCAAATAGAAATACTCTATTTTGTGTTAATCCAGTGTGTGAGTTATAATTCCGTTAATATCGGAAATAGGGAAAAATGTTTCATATAAAAGTTGTACGCCATTAAGAATGGAATAACTCTTATTTGAAACATTTTTTTCTAACTCGGTTAACTTTGGAGTTAGATGGAGCCAAATTCCTATTTGGCTTATAATTCCGTTAATATCGGGAATAGTGTAAAATCTTTCAAACAAAAGTTGTTTGTCATTAAGAATGGAATAACTCTTGTTTGAAACATTTTTTCTAACTCACTTAACTTTTGTGTTAGATGGAGCCAAACAGAAATACTCCGTTTTTGGTTGTTCAAGTTTTTGGCTTATAACTCCATTAATATCGGAAATAGAGTAAAATGTTTCAAACCAAAGTTGTCTGTCATTAAGAATGGAATAACTCTTGTTTGAAACATTTTTTTCTAACTCGCTTAACTTATGAGTTAGATGGAGCCAAATAGAACTACTCCATTTTGGGTTGATCCAGTGTGTGAGTTATAATTCCGTTAATATCGGAAATAGGGAAAAATGTTTCAAATAAAAGTTGTTTGTCATTAAGAATGGAATAACTCTTGTTTGAAACATTTTTTTCTAACTCGCTTAACTTTGGAGTTACATGGAGCCAAATGGAAATACTCTATTTTGTGTTAATCCAGTGTGTGAGTTATAATTCCGTTAATATCGGAAATAGGGAAAAATGTTTCATATAAAGGTTGTACGCCATTAAGAGTGGAATAACTCTTATTTGAAACATTTTTTTCTAACTCGCTTAACTTATGAGTTAGATGGAGCCAAATAGAAATACTCCATTTTGGGTTGATCCAGTGTGTGAGTTATAATTCCGTTAATATCGGAAATAGGGAAAAATGTTTCATATAAAAGTTGTACGCCATTAAGAATGGAATAACTCTTATTTGAAACATTTTTTTCTAACTCGGTTAACTTTGGAGTTAGATGGAGCCAAATTCCTATTTGGCTTATAATTCCGTTAATATCGGGAATAGTGTAAAATCTTTCAAACAAAAGTTGTTTGTCATTAAGAATGGAATAACTCTTGTTTGAAACATTTTTTCTAACTCACTTAACTTTTGTGTTAGATGGAGCCAAACAGAAATACTCCGTTTTTGGTTGTTCAAGTTTTTGGCTTATAACTCCATTAATATCGGAAATAGAGTAAAATGTTTCAAACCAAAGTTGTCTGTCATTAAGAATGGAATAACTCTTGTTTGAAACATTTTTTTCTAACTCGCTTAACTTATGAGTTAGATGGAGCCAAATAGAACTACTCCATTTTGGGTTGATCCAGTGTGTGAGTTATAATTCCGTTAATATCGGAAATAGGGAAAAATGTTTCAAATAAAAGTTGTTTGTCATTAAGAATGGAATAACTCTTGTTTGAAACATTTTTTTCTAACTCGCTTAACTTTGGAGTTACATGGAGCCAAATAGAAATACTCTATTTTGTGTTAATCCAGTGTGTGAGTTATAATTCCGTTAATATCGGAAATAGGGAAAAATGTTTCACATAAAAGTTGTACGCCATTAAGAGTGGAATAACTCTTATTTGAAACATTTTTTTCTAACTCGCTTAACTTATGAGTTAGATGGAGCCAAATAGAAATACTCCATTTTAGGTTGATCCAGTGTGTGAGTTATAATTCCGTTAATATCGGTAATAGGGAAAAATGTTTCAAATAAAAGTTGTACGCCATTAAGAATGAAATAACTCTTGTTTGAAACATTTTTTTCTAACTCGCTTAACTTTGGAGTTAGATGGAGCCAAATAGAAATACTCTATTTTGGGTTGTTCCAGTGTTTGTGTTATAACTCCGTTAATATCGGAAATAAAGAAAAATGTTTCAAATAAAAGTTGTTCGCCATTAAGAATGGAATAACTCTTGTTTGAAACATTTTTTCTAACTCCCTTAACTTTTGTGTTAGATGGAGCCAAACAGAAATACTCCGTTTTTGGTTGTTCAAGTTTTTGGCTTGTAACTCCATTAATATCGGAAATAGAGTAAAATGTTTCAAACCAAAGTTGTCTGTCATTAAGAATGGAATAACTCTTGTTTGAAACATTTTTTTCTAACTCGCTTAACTTATGAGTTAGATGGAGCCAAATAGAACTACTCCATTTTGGGTTGATCCAGTGTGTGAGTTATAATTCAGTTAATATCGGAAATAGGGAAAAATGTTTCAAATAAAAGTTATTTGTCATTAAGAATGGAATAACTCTTGTTTGAAACATTTTTTTCTAACTCGCTTAACTTTGGAGTTACATGGAGCCAAATAGAAATACTCTATTTTGTGTTAATCCAGTGTGTGAGTTATAATTCCGTTAATATCGGAAATAGGGAAAAATGTTTCAACTAAAAGTTGTACGCCATTAGGAATGGAATAACTCTTGTTTGAAACATTTTTTCTAACTCGCTTAACTTTGGAGTTAGATGGAGCCAAATAGAAATACTCTATTTTGGGTTGTTCCAGTGTTTGTGTTATAACTCCGTTAATATCGGAAATAAAGAAAAATGTTTCAAATAAAAGTTGTTCGCCATTAAGAATGGAATAACTCTTGTTTGAAACATTTTTTTCTAACTCGCTTAACTTATGAGTTAGATGGAGCCAAATAGAACTACTCCATTTTGGGTTGATCCAGTGTGTGAGTTATAATTCAGTTAATATCGGAAATAGGGAAAAATGTTTCAAATAAAAGTTGTTTGTCATTAAGAATGGAATAACTCTTGTTTGAAACATTTTTTTTCTAACTCGCTTAACTTTGGAGTTAGATGGAACCAAATTGAAGTACTCTACTTTGGGTTGATCCAGTGTGTGAGTTATAATTCCGTTAATATCGGAAATAGGGAAAAATGTTTCAAATAAAAGTTGTTCGCCATTAGGAATGGAATAACTCTTGTTTGAAACATTTTTTTCTAACTCGCTTAACTTTGGAGTTACATGGAGCCAAATAGAAATACTCTATTTTGTGTTAATCCAGTGTGTGAGTTATAATTCCGTTAATATCGGAAATAGGGAAAAATGTTTCATATAAAAGTTGTACGCCATTAAGAATGGAATAACTCTTATTTGAAACATTTTTTTCTAACTCGGTTAACTTTGGAGTTAGATGGAGCCAAATTCCTATTTGGCTTATAATTCCGTTAATATCGGGAATAGTGTAAAATCTTTCAAACAAAAGTTGTTTGTCATTAAGGATGGAATAACTCTTGTTTGAAACATTTTTTCTAACTCACTTAAGTTTTGTGTTAGATGGAGCCAAACAGAAATACTCCGTTTTTGGTTGTTCAAGTTTTTGGCTTATAACTCCATTAATCTCGGAAATAGAGTAAAATGTTTCAAACCAAAGTTGTCTGTCATTAAGAATGGAATAACTCTTGTTTGAAACATTTTTTTCTAACTCGCTTAACTTATGAGTTAGATGGAGCCAAATAGAACTACTCCATTTTGGGTTGATCCAGTGTGTGAGTTATAATTCCGTTAATATCGGAAATAGGGAAAAATGTTTCAAATAAAAGTTGTTTGTCATTAAGAATGGAATAACTCTTGTTTGAAACATTTTTTTCTAACTCGCTTAACTTTGGAGTTACATGGAGCCAAATAGAAATACTCTATTTTGTGTTAATCCAGTGTGTGAGTTATAATTCCGTTAATATCGGAAATAGGGAAAAATGTTTCATATAAAAGTTGTACGCCATTAAGAGTGGAATAACTCTTATTTGAAACATTTTTTTTCTAACTCGCTTAACTTATGAGTTAGATGGAGCCAAATAGAAATACTCCATTTTGGGTTGATCCAGTGTGTGAGTTATAATTCCGTTAATATCGGTAATAGGGAAAAATGTTTCAAATAAAAGTTGTACGCCATTAAGAGTGAAATAACTCTTGTTTGAAACATTTTTTTCTAACTCGCTTAACTTTGGAGTTAGATGGAGCCAAATAGAAATACTCTATTTTGGGTTGTTCCAGTGTTTGTGTTATAACTCCGTTAATATCGGAAATAAAGAAAAATGTTTCAAATAAAAGTTGTTCGCCATTAAGAATGGAATAACTCTTGTTTGAAACATTTTTTCTAACTCCCTTAACTTTTGTGTTAGATGGAGCCAAACAGAAATACTCCGTTTTTGGTTGTTCAAGTTTTTGGCTTGTAACTCCATTAATATCGGAAATAGAGTAAAATGTTTCAAACCAAAGTTGTCTGTCATTAAGAATGGAATAACTCTTGTTTGAAACATTTTTTTCTAACTCGCTTAACTTATGAGTTAGATGGAGCCAAATAGAACTACTCCATTTTGGGTTGATCCAGTGTGTGAGTTATAATTCAGTTAATATCGGAAATAGGGAAAAATGTTTCAAATAAAAGTTATTTGTCATTAAGAATGGAATAACTCTTGTTTGAAACATTTTTTTCTAACTCGCTTAACTTTGGAGTTACATGGAGCCAAATAGAAATACTCTATTTTGTGTTAATCCAGTGTGTGAGTTATAATTCCGTTAATATCGGAAATAGGGAAAAATGTTTCAAATAAAAGTTGTACGCCATTAGGAATGGAATAACTCTTGTTTGAAACATTTTTTTCTAACTCGCTTAACTTTGGAGTTAGATGGAGCCAAATAGAAATACTCTATTTTGGGTTGTTCCAGTGTTTGTGTTATAACTCCGTTAATATCGGAAATAAAGAAAAATGTTTCAAATAAAAGTTGTTCGCCATTAAGAATGGAATAGCTCTTGTTTGAAACATTTTTTTCTAACTCGCTTAACTTTGGAGTTAGATGGAGCCAAATTCCTATTTGGCTTATAATTCCGTTAATATCGGGAATAGTGTAAAATCTTTCAAACAAAAGTTGTTTGTCAACAAGAATGGAATAACTCTTGTTTGAAACATTTTTTCTAACTCACTTAACTTTTGTGTTAGATGGAGCCAAACAGAAATACTCCGTTTTTGGTTGTTCAAGTTTTTGGCTTGTAACTCCATTAATATCGGAAATAGAGTAAAATGTTTCAAACCAAAGTTGTCTGTCATTAAGAATGGAATAACTCTTGTTTGAAACATTTTTTTCTAACTCGCTTAACTTATAAGTTAGACGGAGCCAAATAGAACTACTCCATTTTGGGTTGATCCAGTGTGTGAGTTATAATTCCGTTAATATCGGAAATAGGGAAAAATGTTTCAAATAAAAGTTGTTTGTCATTAAGAATGGAATAACTCTTGTTTGAAACATTTTTTCTAACTCGCTTAACGTTGGAGTTAGATGGAGCCAAATTACTATTTGGCTTATAATTCCGTTAATATCGGGAATAGTGTAAAATCTTTCAAACAAAAGTTGTTTGTCATTAAGAATGGAATAACTCCTGTTTGAAACATTTTTTCTAACTGACTTAACTTTTGTGTTAGATGGAGCCAAACAGAAATACTCCGTTTTTTGGTTGTTCAAGTTTTTGGCTTGTAACTCCATTAATATCGGAAATAGAGTAAAATGTTTCAAACCAAAGTTGTCTGTCATTAAGAATGGAATAACTCTTGTTTGAAACATTTTTTTCTAACTCGCTTAACTTATGAGTTAGATGGAGCCAAATAGAACTACTCCGTTATGGGTTGATCCAGTGTGTGAGTTATAATTCCGTTAATATCGGAAATAGGGAAAAATGTTTCAAATAAAAGTTGTTTGTCATTAAGAATGGAATAACTCTTGTTTGAAACATTTTTTTTCTAACTCGCTTAACTTTGGAGTTAGATGGAACCAAATTGAAGTACTCTACTTTGGGTTGATCCAGTGTGTGAGTTATAATTCCGTTAATATCGGAAATAGGGAAAAATGTTTCAAATAAAAGTTGTTCGCCATTAGGAATGGAATAACTCTTGTTTGAAACATTTTTTTCTAACTCGCTTAACCTTGGAGTTACATGGAGCCAAATAGAAATACTCTATTTTGTGTTAATCCAGTGTGTGAGTTATAATTCCGTTAATATCGGAAATAGGGAAAAATGTTTCATATAAAAGTTGTACGCCATTAAGAATGGAATAACTCTTATTTGAAACATTTTTTTCTAACTCGGTTAACTTTGGAGTTAGATGGAGCCAAATTCCTATTTGGCTTATAATTCCGTTAATATCGGGAATAGTGTAAAATCTTTCAAACAAAAGTTGTTTGTCATTAAGAATGGAATAACTCTTGTTTGAAACATTTTTTCTAACTCACTTAACTTTTGTGTTAGATGGAGCCAAACAGAAATACTCCGTTTTTGGTTGTTCAAGTTTTTGGCTTATAACTCCATTAATATCGGAAATAGAGTAAAATGTTTCAAACCAAAGTTGTCTGTCATTAAGAATGGAATAACTCTTGTTTGAAACATTTTTTTCTAACTCGCTTAACTTATGAGTTAGATGGAGCCAAATAGAACTACTCCATTTTGGGTTGATCCGGTGTGTGAGTTATAATTCCGTTAATATCGGAAATAGGGAAAAATGTTTCAAATAAAAGTTGTTTGTCATTAAGAATGGAATAACTCTTGTTTGAAACATTTTTTTCTAACTCGCTTAACTTTGGAGTTACATGGAGCCAAATAGAAATACTCTATTTTGTGTTAATCCAGTGTGTGAGTTATAATTCCGTTAATATCGGAAATAGGGAAAAATGTTTCATATAAAAGTTGTACGCCATTAAGAATGGAATAACTCTTACTTGAAACATTTTTTTCTAACTCGGTTAACTTTGGAGTTAGATGGAGCCAAATTCCTATTTGGCTTATAATTCCGTTAATATCGGGAATAGTGTAAAATCTTTCAAACAAAAGTTGTTTGTCATTAAGAATGGAATAACTCTTGTTTGAAACATTTTTTCTAACTCACTTAACTTTTGTGTTAGATGGAGCCAAACAGAAATACTCCGTTTTTGGTTGTTCAAGTTTTTGGCTTATAACTCCATTAATATCGGAAATAGAGTAAAATGTTTCAAACCAAAGTTGTCTGTCATTAAGAATGGAATAACTCTTGCTTGAAACATTTTTTTCTAACTCGCTTAACTTATGAGTTAGATGGAGCCAAATAGAACTACTCCATTTTGGGTTGATCCAGTGTGTGAGTTATAATTCCGTTAATATCGGAAATAGGGAAAAATGTTTCAAATAAAAGTTGTTTGTCATTAAGAATGGAATAACTCTTGTTTGAAACATTTTTTTCTAACTCGCTTAACTTTGGAGTTACATGGAGCCAAATAGAAATACTCTATTTTGTGTTAATCCAGTGTGTGAGTTATAATTCCGTTAATATCGGAAATAGGGAAAAATGTTTCATATAAAAGTTGTACGCCATTAAGAGTGGAATAACTCTTATTTGAAACATTTTTTTCTAACTCGCTTAACTTATGAGTTAGATGGAGCCAAATAGAAATACTCCATTTTGGGTTGATCCAGTGTGTGAGTTATAATTCCGTTAATATCGGTAATAGGGAAAAATGTTTCAAATAAAAGTTGTACGCCATTAAGAATGAAATAACTCTTGTTTGAAACATTTTTTTCTAACTCGCTTAACTTTGGAGTTAGATGGAGCCAAATAGAAATACTCTATTTTGGGTTGTTCCAGTGTTTGTGTTATAACTCCGTTAATATCGGAAATAGAGAAAAATGTTTCAAATAAAAGTTGTTCGCCATTAAGAATGGAATAACTCTTGTTTGAAACATTTTTTTCTAACTCGCTTAACGTTGGAGTTAGATGGAGCCAAATTACTATTTGGCTTATAATTCCGTTAATATCGGGAATAGTGTAAAATCTTTCAAACAAAAGTTGTTTGTCATTAAGAATGGAATAACTCTTGTTTGAAACATTTTTTCTAACTCACTTAACTTTTGTGTTAGATGGAGCCAAACAGAAATACTCCGTTTTTGGTTGTTCAAGTTTTTGGCTTGTAACTCCATTAATATCGGAAATAGAGTAAAATGTTTCAAACCAAAGTTGTCTGTCATTAAGAATGGAATAACTCTTGTTTGAAACATTTTTTTCTAACTCGGTTAACTTTGGAGTTAGATGGAGCCAAATTCCTATTTGGCTTATAATTCCGTTAATATCGGGAATAGTGTAAAATCTTTCAAACAAAAGTTGTTTGTCATTAAGGATGGAATAACTCTTGTTTGAAACATTTTTTCTAACTCACTTAAGTTTTGTGTTAGATGGAGCCAAACAGAAATACTCCGTTTTTGGTTGTTCAAGTTTTTGGCTTATAACTCCATTAATCTCGGAAATAGAGTAAAATGTTTCAAACCAAAGTTGTCTGTCATTAAGAATGGAATAACTCTTGTTTGAAACATTTTTTTCTAACTCGCTTAACTTATGAGTTAGATGGAGCCAAATAGAACTACTCCATTTTGGGTTGATCCAGTGTGTGAGTTATAATTCCGTTAATATCGGAAATAGGGAAAAATGTTTCAAATAAAAGTTGTTTGTCATTAAGAATGGAATAACTCTTGTTTGAAACATTTTTTTCTAACTCGCTTAACTTTGGAGTTACATGGAGCCAAATAGAAATACTCTATTTTGTGTTAATCCAGTGTGTGAGTTATAATTCCGTTAATATCGGAAATAGGGAAAAATGTTTCATATAAAAGTTGTACGCCATTAAGAGTGGAATAACTCTTATTTGAAACATTTTTTTTCTAACTCGCTTAACTTATGAGTTAGATGGAGCCAAATAGAAATACTCTATTTTGGGTTGTTCCAGTGTTTGTGTTATAACTCCGTTAATATCGGAAATAAAGAAAAATGTTTCAAATAAAAGTTGTTCGCCATTAAGAATGGAATAGCTCTTGTTTGAAACATTTTTTTCTAACTCGCTTAACTTTGGAGTTAGATGGAGCCAAATTCCTATTTGGCTTATAATTCCGTTAATATCGGGAATAGTGTAAAATCTTTCAAACAAAAGTTGTTTGTCAACAAGAATGGAATAACTCTTGTTTGAAACATTTTTTCTAACTCACTTAACTTTTGTGTTAGATGGAGCCAAACAGAAATACTCCGTTTTTGGTTGTTCAAGTTTTTGGCTTGTAACTCCATTAATATCGGAAATAGAGTAAAATGTTTCAAACCAAAGTTGTCTGTCATTAAGAATGGAATAACTCTTGTTTGAAACATTTTTTTCTAACTCGCTTAACTTATAAGTTAGACGGAGCCAAATAGAACTACTCCATTTTGGGTTGATCCAGTGTGTGAGTTATAATTCCGTTAATATCGGAAATAGGGAAAAATGTTTCAAATAAAAGTTGTTTGTCATTAAGAATGGAATAACTCTTGTTTGAAACATTTTTTCTAACTCGCTTAACGTTGGAGTTAGATGGAGCCAAATTACTATTTGGCTTATAATTCCGTTAATATCGGGAATAGTGTAAAATCTTTCAAACAAAAGTTGTTTGTCATTAAGAATGGAATAACTCCTGTTTGAAACATTTTTTCTAACTGACTTAACTTTTGTGTTAGATGGAGCCAAACAGAAATACTCCGTTTTTTGGTTGTTCAAGTTTTTGGCTTGTAACTCCATTAATATCGGAAATAGAGTAAAATGTTTCAAACCAAAGTTGTCTGTCATTAAGAATGGAATAACTCTTGTTTGAAACATTTTTTTCTAACTCGCTTAACTTATGAGTTAGATGGAGCCAAATAGAACTACTCCGTTATGGGTTGATCCAGTGTGTGAGTTATAATTCCGTTAATATCGGAAATAGGGAAAAATGTTTCAAATAAAAGTTGTTTGTCATTAAGAATGGAATAACTCTTGTTTGAAACATTTTTTTTCTAACTCGCTTAACTTTGGAGTTAGATGGAACCAAATTGAAGTACTCTACTTTGGGTTGATCCAGTGTGTGAGTTATAATTCCGTTAATATCGGAAATAGGGAAAAATGTTTCAAATAAAAGTTGTTCGCCATTAGGAATGGAATAACTCTTGTTTGAAACATTTTTTTCTAACTCGCTTAACCTTGGAGTTACATGGAGCCAAATAGAAATACTCTATTTTGTGTTAATCCAGTGTGTGAGTTATAATTCCGTTAATATCGGAAATAGGGAAAAATGTTTCATATAAAAGTTGTACGCCATTAAGAATGGAATAACTCTTATTTGAAACATTTTTTTCTAACTCGGTTAACTTTGGAGTTAGATGGAGCCAAATTCCTATTTGGCTTATAATTCCGTTAATATCGGGAATAGTGTAAAATCTTTCAAACAAAAGTTGTTTGTCATTAAGAATGGAATAACTCTTGTTTGAAACATTTTTTCTAACTCACTTAACTTTTGTGTTAGATGGAGCCAAACAGAAATACTCCGTTTTTGGTTGTTCAAGTTTTTGGCTTATAACTCCATTAATATCGGAAATAGAGTAAAATGTTTCAAACCAAAGTTGTCTGTCATTAAGAATGGAATAACTCTTGTTTGAAACATTTTTTTCTAACTCGCTTAACTTATGAGTTAGATGGAGCCAAATAGAACTACTCCATTTTGGGTTGATCCGGTGTGTGAGTTATAATTCCGTTAATATCGGAAATAGGGAAAAATGTTTCAAATAAAAGTTGTTTGTCATTAAGAATGGAATAACTCTTGTTTGAAACATTTTTTTCTAACTCGCTTAACTTTGGAGTTACATGGAGCCAAATAGAAATACTCTATTTTGTGTTAATCCAGTGTGTGAGTTATAATTCCGTTAATATCGGAAATAGGGAAAAATGTTTCATATAAAAGTTGTACGCCATTAAGAATGGAATAACTCTTACTTGAAACATTTTTTTCTAACTCGGTTAACTTTGGAGTTAGATGGAGCCAAATTCCTATTTGGCTTATAATTCCGTTAATATCGGGAATAGTGTAAAATCTTTCAAACAAAAGTTGTTTGTCATTAAGAATGGAATAACTCTTGTTTGAAACATTTTTTCTAACTCACTTAACTTTTGTGTTAGATGGAGCCAAACAGAAATACTCCGTTTTTGGTTGTTCAAGTTTTTGGCTTATAACTCCATTAATATCGGAAATAGAGTAAAATGTTTCAAACCAAAGTTGTCTGTCATTAAGAATGGAATAACTCTTGCTTGAAACATTTTTTTCTAACTCGCTTAACTTATGAGTTAGATGGAGCCAAATAGAACTACTCCATTTTGGGTTGATCCAGTGTGTGAGTTATAATTCCGTTAATATCGGAAATAGGGAAAAATGTTTCAAATAAAAGTTGTTTGTCATTAAGAATGGAATAACTCTTGTTTGAAACATTTTTTTCTAACTCGCTTAACTTTGGAGTTACATGGAGCCAAATAGAAATACTCTATTTTGTGTTAATCCAGTGTGTGAGTTATAATTCCGTTAATATCGGAAATAGGGAAAAATGTTTCATATAAAAGTTGTACGCCATTAAGAGTGGAATAACTCTTATTTGAAACATTTTTTTCTAACTCGCTTAACTTATGAGTTAGATGGAGCCAAATAGAAATACTCCATTTTGGGTTGATCCAGTGTGTGAGTTATAATTCCGTTAATATCGGTAATAGGGAAAAATGTTTCAAATAAAAGTTGTACGCCATTAAGAATGAAATAACTCTTGTTTGAAACATTTTTTTCTAACTCGCTTAACTTTGGAGTTAGATGGAGCCAAATAGAAATACTCTATTTTGGGTTGTTCCAGTGTTTGTGTTATAACTCCGTTAATATCGGAAATAGAGAAAAATGTTTCAAATAAAAGTTGTTCGCCATTAAGAATGGAATAACTCTTGTTTGAAACATTTTTTTCTAACTCGCTTAACGTTGGAGTTAGATGGAGCCAAATTACTATTTGGCTTATAATTCCGTTAATATCGGGAATAGTGTAAAATCTTTCAAACAAAAGTTGTTTGTCATTAAGAATGGAATAACTCTTGTTTGAAACATTTTTTCTAACTCACTTAACTTTTGTGTTAGATGGAGCCAAACAGAAATACTCCGTTTTTGGTTGTTCAAGTTTTTGGCTTGTAACTCCATTAATATCGGAAATAGAGTAAAATGTTTCAAACCAAAGTTGTCTGTCATTAAGAATGGAATAACTCTTGTTTGAAACATTTTTTTCTAACTCGGTTAACTTTGGAGTTAGATGGAGCCAAATTCCTATTTGGCTTATAATTCCGTTAATATCGGGAATAGTGTAAAATCTTTCAAACAAAAGTTGTTTGTCATTAAGGATGGAATAACTCTTGTTTGAAACATTTTTTCTAACTCACTTAAGTTTTGTGTTAGATGGAGCCAAACAGAAATACTCCGTTTTTGGTTGTTCAAGTTTTTGGCTTATAACTCCATTAATCTCGGAAATAGAGTAAAATGTTTCAAACCAAAGTTGTCTGTCATTAAGAATGGAATAACTCTTGTTTGAAACATTTTTTTCTAACTCGCTTAACTTATGAGTTAGATGGAGCCAAATAGAACTACTCCATTTTGGGTTGATCCAGTGTGTGAGTTATAATTCCGTTAATATCGGAAATAGGGAAAAATGTTTCAAATAAAAGTTGTTTGTCATTAAGAATGGAATAACTCTTGTTTGAAACATTTTTTTCTAACTCGCTTAACTTTGGAGTTACATGGAGCCAAATAGAAATACTCTATTTTGTGTTAATCCAGTGTGTGAGTTATAATTCCGTTAATATCGGAAATAGGGAAAAATGTTTCATATAAAAGTTGTACGCCATTAAGAGTGGAATAACTCTTATTTGAAACATTTTTTTTCTAACTCGCTTAACTTATGAGTTAGATGGAGCCAAATAGAAATACTCCATTTTGGGTTGATCCAGTGTGTGAGTTATAATTCCGTTAATATCGGTAATAGGGAAAAATGTTTCAAATAAAAGTTGTACGCCATTAAGAGTGAAATAACTCTTGTTTGAAACATTTTTTTCTAACTCGCTTAACTTTGGAGTTAGATGGAGCCAAATAGAAATACTCTATTTTGGGTTGTTCCAGTGTTTGTGTTATAACTCCGTTAATATCGGAAATAAAGAAAAATGTTTCAAATAAAAGTTGTTCGCCATTAAGAATGGAATAACTCTTGTTTGAAACATTTTTTTCTAACTCGCTTAACGTTGGAGTTAGATGGAGCCAAATTACTATTTGGCTTATAATTCCGTTAATATCGGGAATAGTGTAAAATCTTTCAAACAAAAGTTGTTTGTCATTAAGAATGGAATAACTCTTGTTTGAAACATTTTTTCTAACTCACTTAACTTTTGTGTTAGATGGAGCCAAACAGAAATACTCCGTTTTTGGTTGTTCAAGTTTTTGGCTTGTAACTCCATTAATATCGGAAATAGAGTAAAATGTTTCAAACCAAAGTTGTCTGTCATTAAGAATGGAATAACTCTTGTTTGAAACATTTTTTTCTAACTCGGTTAACTTTGGAGTTAGATGGAGCCAAATTCCTATTTGGCTTATAATTCCGTTAATATCGGGAATAGTGTAAAATCTTTCAAACAAAAGTTGTTTGTCATTAAGGATGGAATAACTCTTGTTTGAAACATTTTTTCTAACTCACTTAAGTTTTGTGTTAGATGGAGCCAAACAGAAATACTCCGTTTTTGGTTGTTCAAGTTTTTGGCTTATAACTCCATTAATCTCGGAAATAGAGTAAAATGTTTCAAACCAAAGTTGTCTGTCATTAAGAATGGAATAACTCTTGTTTGAAACATTTTTTTCTAACTCGCTTAACTTATGAGTTAGATGGAGCCAAATAGAACTACTCCATTTTGGGTTGATCCAGTGTGTGAGTTATAATTCCGTTAATATCGGAAATAGGGAAAAATGTTTCAAATAAAAGTTGTTTGTCATTAAGAATGGAATAACTCTTGTTTGAAACATTTTTTTCTAACTCGCTTAACTTTGGAGTTACATGGAGCCAAATAGAAATACTCTATTTTGTGTTAATCCAGTGTGTGAGTTATAATTCCGTTAATATCGGAAATAGGGAAAAATGTTTCATATAAAAGTTGTACGCCATTAAGAGTGGAATAACTCTTATTTGAAACATTTTTTTTCTAACTCGCTTAACTTATGAGTTAGATGGAGCCAAATAGAAATACTCCATTTTGGGTTGATCCAGTGTGTGAGTTATAATTCCGTTAATATCGGTAATAGGGAAAAATGTTTCAAATAAAAGTTGTACGCCATTAAGAGTGAAATAACTCTTGTTTGAAACATTTTTTTCTAACTCGCTTAACTTTGGAGTTAGATGGAGCCAAATAGAAATACTCTATTTTGGGTTGTTCCAGTGTTTGTGTTATAACTCCGTTAATATCGGAAATAAAGAAAAATGTTTCAAATAAAAGTTGTTCGCCATTAAGAATGGAATAACTCTTGTTTGAAACATTTTTTCTAACTCCCTTAACTTTTGTGTTAGATGGAGCCAAACAGAAATACTCCGTTTTTGGTTGTTCAAGTTTTTGGCTTGTAACTCCATTAATATCGGAAATAGAGTAAAATGTTTCAAACCAAAGTTGTCTGTCATTAAGAATGGAATAACTCTTGTTTGAAACATTTTTTTCTAACTCGCTTAACTTATGAGTTAGATGGAGCCAAATAGAACTACTCCATTTTGGGTTGATCCAGTGTGTGAGTTATAATTCAGTTAATATCGGAAATAGGGAAAAATGTTTCAAATAAAAGTTATTTGTCATTAAGAATGGAATAACTCTTGTTTGAAACATTTTTTTCTAACTCGCTTAACTTTGGAGTTACATGGAGCCAAATAGAAATACTCTATTTTGTGTTAATCCAGTGTGTGAGTTATAATTCCGTTAATATCGGAAATAGGGAAAAATGTTTCAAATAAAAGTTGTACGCCATTAGGAATGGAATAACTCTTGTTTGAAACATTTTTTTCTAACTCGCTTAACTTTGGAGTTAGATGGAGCCAAATAGAAATACTCTATTTTGGGTTGTTCCAGTGTTTGTGTTATAACTCCGTTAATATCGGAAATAAAGAAAAATGTTTCAAATAAAAGTTGTTCGCCATTAAGAATGGAATAGCTCTTGTTTGAAACATTTTTTTCTAACTCGCTTAACTTTGGAGTTAGATGGAGCCAAATTCCTATTTGGCTTATAATTCCGTTAATATCGGGAATAGTGTAAAATCTTTCAAACAAAAGTTGTTTGTCAACAAGAATGGAATAACTCTTGTTTGAAACATTTTTTCTAACTCACTTAACTTTTGTGTTAGATGGAGCCAAACAGAAATACTCCGTTTTTGGTTGTTCAAGTTTTTGGCTTGTAACTCCATTAATATCGGAAATAGAGTAAAATGTTTCAAACCAAAGTTGTCTGTCATTAAGAATGGAATAACTCTTGTTTGAAACATTTTTTTCTAACTCGCTTAACTTATAAGTTAGACGGAGCCAAATAGAACTACTCCATTTTGGGTTGATCCAGTGTGTGAGTTATAATTCCGTTAATATCGGAAATAGGGAAAAATGTTTCAAATAAAAGTTGTTTGTCATTAAGAATGGAATAACTCTTGTTTGAAACATTTTTTCTAACTCGCTTAACGTTGGAGTTAGATGGAGCCAAATTACTATTTGGCTTATAATTCCGTTAATATCGGGAATAGTGTAAAATCTTTCAAACAAAAGTTGTTTGTCATTAAGAATGGAATAACTCCTGTTTGAAACATTTTTTCTAACTGACTTAACTTTTGTGTTAGATGGAGCCAAACAGAAATACTCCGTTTTTTGGTTGTTCAAGTTTTTGGCTTGTAACTCCATTAATATCGGAAATAGAGTAAAATGTTTCAAACCAAAGTTGTCTGTCATTAAGAATGGAATAACTCTTGTTTGAAACATTTTTTTCTAACTCGCTTAACTTATGAGTTAGATGGAGCCAAATAGAACTACTCCGTTATGGGTTGATCCAGTGTGTGAGTTATAATTCCGTTAATATCGGAAATAGGGAAAAATGTTTCAAATAAAAGTTGTTTGTCATTAAGAATGGAATAACTCTTGTTTGAAACATTTTTTTTCTAACTCGCTTAACTTTGGAGTTAGATGGAACCAAATTGAAGTACTCTACTTTGGGTTGATCCAGTGTGTGAGTTATAATTCCGTTAATATCGGAAATAGGGAAAAATGTTTCAAATAAAAGTTGTTCGCCATTAGGAATGGAATAACTCTTGTTTGAAACATTTTTTTCTAACTCGCTTAACCTTGGAGTTACATGGAGCCAAATAGAAATACTCTATTTTGTGTTAATCCAGTGTGTGAGTTATAATTCCGTTAATATCGGAAATAGGGAAAAATGTTTCATATAAAAGTTGTACGCCATTAAGAATGGAATAACTCTTATTTGAAACATTTTTTTCTAACTCGGTTAACTTTGGAGTTAGATGGAGCCAAATTCTTATTTGGCTTATAATTCCGTTAATATCGGGAATAGTGTAAAATCTTTCAAACAAAAGTTGTTTGTCATTAAGAATGGAATAACTCTTGTTTGAAACATTTTTTCTAACTCACTTAACTTTTGTGTTAGATGGAGCCAAACAGAAATACTCCGTTTTTGGTTGTTCAAGTTTTTGGCTTATAACTCCATTAATATCGGAAATAGAGTAAAATGTTTCAAACCAAAGTTGTCTGTCATTAAGAATGGAATAACTCTTGTTTGAAACATTTTTTTCTAACTCGCTTAACTTATGAGTTAGATGGAGCCAAATAGAACTACTCCATTTTGGGTTGATCCGGTGTGTGAGTTATAATTCCGTTAATATCGGAAATAGGGAAAAATGTTTCAAATAAAAGTTGTTTGTCATTAAGAATGGAATAACTCTTGTTTGAAACATTTTTTTCTAACTCGCTTAACTTTGGAGTTACATGGAGCCAAATAGAAATACTCTATTTTGTGTTAATCCAGTGTGTGAGTTATAATTCCGTTAATATCGGAAATAGGGAAAAATGTTTCATATAAAAGTTGTACGCCATTAAGAATGGAATAACTCTTACTTGAAACATTTTTTTCTAACTCGGTTAACTTTGGAGTTAGATGGAGCCAAATTCCTATTTGGCTTATAATTCCGTTAATATCGGGAATAGTGTAAAATCTTTCAAACAAAAGTTGTTTGTCATTAAGAATGGAATAACTCTTGTTTGAAACATTTTTTCTAACTCACTTAACTTTTGTGTTAGATGGAGCCAAACAGAAATACTCCGTTTTTGGTTGTTCAAGTTTTTGGCTTATAACTCCATTAATATCGGAAATAGAGTAAAATGTTTCAAACCAAAGTTGTCTGTCATTAAGAATGGAATAACTCTTGCTTGAAACATTTTTTTCTAACTCGCTTAACTTATGAGTTAGATGGAGCCAAATAGAACTACTCCATTTTGGGTTGATCCAGTGTGTGAGTTATAATTCCGTTAATATCGGAAATAGGGAAAAATGTTTCAAATAAAAGTTGTTTGTCATTAAGAATGGAATAACTCTTGTTTGAAACATTTTTTTCTAACTCGCTTAACTTTGGAGTTACATGGAGCCAAATAGAAATACTCTATTTTGTGTTAATCCAGTGTGTGAGTTATAATTCCGTTAATATCGGAAATAGGGAAAAATGTTTCATATAAAAGTTGTACGCCATTAAGAGTGGAATAACTCTTATTTGAAACATTTTTTTCTAACTCGCTTAACTTATGAGTTAGATGGAGCCAAATAGAAATACTCCATTTTGGGTTGATCCAGTGTGTGAGTTATAATTCCGTTAATATCGGTAATAGGGAAAAATGTTTCAAATAAAAGTTGTACGCCATTAAGAATGAAATAACTCTTGTTTGAAACATTTTTTTCTAACTCGCTTAACTTTGGAGTTAGATGGAGCCAAATAGAAATACTCTATTTTGGGTTGTTCCAGTGTTTGTGTTATAACTCCGTTAATATCGGAAATAGAGAAAAATGTTTCAAATAAAAGTTGTTCGCCATTAAGAATGGAATAACTCTTGTTTGAAACATTTTTTTCTAACTCGCTTAACGTTGGAGTTAGATGGAGCCAAATTACTATTTGGCTTATAATTCCGTTAATATCGGGAATAGTGTAAAATCTTTCAAACAAAAGTTGTTTGTCATTAAGAATGGAATAACTCTTGTTTGAAACATTTTTTCTAACTCACTTAACTTTTGTGTTAGATGGAGCCAAACAGAAATACTCCGTTTTTGGTTGTTCAAGTTTTTGGCTTGTAACTCCATTAATATCGGAAATAGAGTAAAATGTTTCAAACCAAAGTTGTCTGTCATTAAGAATGGAATAACTCTTGTTTGAAACATTTTTTTCTAACTCGCTTAACTTATGAGTTAGATGGAGCCAAATAGAACTACTCCATTTTGGGTTGATCCAGTGTGTGAGTTATAATTCCGTTAATATCGGAAATAGGGAAAAATGTTTCAAATAAAAGTTGTTTGTCATTAAGAATGGAATAACTCTTGTTTGAAACATTTTTTTTCTAACTCGCTTAACTTTGGAGTTAGATGGAACCAAATTGAAGTACTCTACTTTGGGTTGATCCAGTGTGTGAGTTATAATTCCGTTAATATCGGAAATAGGGAAAAATGTTTCAAATAAAAGTTGTTCGCCATTAGGAATGGAATAACTCTTGTTTGAAACATTTTTTTCTAACTCGCTTAACTTTGGAGTTACATGGAGCCAAATAGAAATACTCTATTTTGTGTTAATCCAGTGTGTGAGTTATAATTCCGTTAATATCGGAAATAGGGAAAAATGTTTCATATAAAAGTTGTACGCCATTAAGAATGGAATAACTCTTATTTGAAACATTTTTTTCTAACTCGGTTAACTTTGGAGTTAGATGGAGCCAAATTCCTATTTGGCTTATAATTCCGTTAATATCGGGAATAGTGTAAAATCTTTCAAACAAAAGTTGTTTGTCATTAAGAATGGAATAACTCTTGTTTGAAACATTTTTTCTAACTCACTTAACTTTTGTGTTAGATGGAGCCAAACAGAAATACTCCGTTTTTGGTTGTTCAGGTTTTTGGCTTATAACTCCATTAATATCGGAAATAGAGTAAAATGTTTCAAACCAAAGTTGTCTGTCATTAAGAATGGAATAACTCTTGTTTGAAACATTTTTTTCTAACTCGCTTAACTTATGAGTTAGATGGAGCCAAATAGAACTACTCCATTTTGGGTTGATCCAGTGTGTGAGTTATAATTCCGTTAATATCGGAAATAGGGAAAAATGTTTCAAATAAAAGTTGTTTGTCATTAAGAATGGAATAACTCTTGTTTGAAACATTTTTTTCTAACTCGCTTAACTTTGGAGTTACATGGAGCCAAATAGAAATACTCTATTTTGTGTTAATCCAGTGTGTGAGTTATAATTCCGTTAATATCGGAAATAGGGAAAAATGTTTCATATAAAAGTTGTACGCCATTAAGAGTGGAATAACTCTTATTTGAAACATTTTTTTCTAACTCGCTTAACTTATGAGTTAGATGGAGCCAAATAGAAATACTCCATTTTGGGTTGATCCAGTGTGTGAGTTATAATTCCGTTAATATCGGTAATAGGGAAAAATGTTTCAAATAAAAGTTGTACGCCATTAAGAATGAAATAACTCTTGTTTGAAACATTTTTTTCTAACTCGCTTAACTTTGGAGTTAGATGGAGCCAAATAGAAATACTCTATTTTGGGTTGTTCCAGTGTTTGTGTTATAACTCCGTTAATATCGGAAATAGAGAAAAATGTTTCAAATAAAAGTTGTTCGCCATTAAGAATGGAATAACTCTTGTTTGAAACATTTTTTTCTAACTCGCTTAACGTTGGAGTTAGATGGAGCCAAATTACTATTTGGCTTATAATTCCGTTAATATCGGGAATAGTGTAAAATCTTTCAAACAAAAGTTGTTTGTCATTAAGAATGGAATAACTCTTGTTTGAAACATTTTTTCTAACTCACTTAACTTTTGTGTTAGATGGAGCCAAACAGAAATACTCCGTTTTTGGTTGTTCAAGTTTTTGGCTTATAACTCCATTAATATCGGAAATAGAGTAAAATGTTTCAAACCAAAGTTGTCTGTCATTAAGAATGGAATAACTCTTGCTTGAAACATTTTTTTCTAACTCGCTTAACGTTGGAGTTAGATGGAGCCAAATTACTATTTGGCTTATAATTCCGTTAATATCGGGAATAGTGTAAAATCTTTCAAACAAAAGTTGTTTGTCATTAAGAATGGAATAACTCTTGTTTGAAACATTTTTTCTAACTCACTTAACTTTTGTGTTAGATGGAGCCAAACAGAAATACTCCGTTTTTGGTTGTTCAAGTTTTTGGCTTGTAACTCCATTAATATCGGAAATAGAGTAAAATGTTTCAAACCAAAGTTGTCTGTCATTAAGAATGGAATAACTCTTGTTTGAAACATTTTTTTCTAACTCGCTTAACTTATGAGTTAGATGGAGCCAAATAGAACTACTCCATTTTGGGTTGATCCAGTGTGTGAGTTATAATTCCGTTAATATCGGAAATAGGGAAAAATGTTTCAAATAAAAGTTGTTTGTCATTAAGAATGGAATAACTCTTGTTTGAAACATTTTTTTCTAACTCGCTTAACTTTGGAGTTACATGGAGCCAAATAGAAATACTCTATTTTGTGTTAATCCAGTGTGTGAGTTATAATTCCGTTAATATCGGAAATAGGGAAAAATGTTTCATATAAAAGTTGTACGCCATTAAGAGTGGAATAACTCTTATTTGAAACATTTTTTTCTAACTCGCTTAACTTATGAGTTAGATGGAGCCAAATAGAAATACTCCATTTTGGGTTGATCCAGTGTGTGAGTTATAATTCCGTTAATATCGGTAATAGGGAAAAATGTTTCAAATAAAAGTTGTACGCCATTAAGAATGAAATAACTCTTGTTTGAAACATTTTTTTCTAACTCGCTTAACTTTGGAGTTAGATGGAGCCAAATAGAAATACTCTATTTTGGGTTGTTCCAGTGTTTGTGTTATAACTCCGTTAATATCGGAAATAGAGAAAAATGTTTCAAATAAAAGTTGTTCGCCATTAAGAATGGAATAACTCTTGTTTGAAACATTTTTTTCTAACTCGCTTAACGTTGGAGTTAGATGGAGCCAAATTACTATTTGGCTTATAATTCCGTTAATATCGGGAATAGTGTAAAATCTTTCAAACAAAAGTTGTTTGTCATTAAGAATGGAATAACTCTTGTTTGAAACATTTTTTCTAACTCACTTAACTTTTGTGTTAGATGGAGCCAAACAGAAATACTCCGTTTTTGGTTGTTCAAGTTTTTGGCTTATAACTCCATTAATATCGGAAATAGAGTAAAATGTTTCAAACCAAAGTTGTCTGTCATTAAGAATGGAATAACTCTTGCTTGAAACATTTTTTTCTAACTCGCTTAACGTTGGAGTTAGATGGAGCCAAATTACTATTTGGCTTATAATTCCGTTAATATCGGGAATAGTGTAAAATCTTTCAAACAAAAGTTGTTTGTCATTAAGAATGGAATAACTCTTGTTTGAAACATTTTTTCTAACTCACTTAACTTTTGTGTTAGATGGAGCCAAACAGAAATACTCCGTTTTTGGTTGTTCAAGTTTTTGGCTTGTAACTCCATTAATATCGGAAATAGAGTAAAATGTTTCAAACCAAAGTTGTCTGTCATTAAGAATGGAATAACTCTTGTTTGAAACATTTTTTTCTAACTCGCTTAACTTATGAGTTAGATGGAGCCAAATAGAACTACTCCATTTTGGGTTGATCCAGTGTGTGAGTTATAATTCCGTTAATATCGGAAATAGGGAAAAATGTTTCAAATAAAAGTTGTTTGTCATTAAGAATGGAATAACTCTTGTTTGAAACATTTTTTTTCTAACTCGCTTAACTTTGGAGTTAGATGGAACCAAATTGAAGTACTCTACTTTGGGTTGATCCAGTGTGTGAGTTATAATTCCGTTAATATCGGAAATAGGGAAAAATGTTTCAAATAAAAGTTGTTTGTCATTAAGAATGGAATAACTCTTGTTTGAAACATTTTTTTCTAACTCGCTTAACTTTGGAGTTACATGGAGCCAAATAGAAATACTCTATTTTGTGTTAATCCAGTGTGTAAGTTATAATTCCGTTAATATCGGAAATAGAGAAAAATGTTTCATATAACAGTTGTACGCCATTAAGAATGGAATAACTCTTATTTGAAACATTTTTTTCTAACTCGGTTAACTTTGGAGTTAGATGGAGCCAAATTCCTATTTGGCTTATAATTCCGTTAATATCGGGAATAGTGTAAAATCTTTCAAACAAAAGTTGTTTGTCATTAAGAATGGAATAACTCTTGTTTGAAACATTTTTTCTAACTCACTTAACTTTTGTGTTAGATGGAGCCAAACAGAAATACTCCGTTTTTGGTTGTTCAAGTTTTTGGCTTATAACTCCATTAATATCGGAAATAGAGTAAAATGTTTCAAACCAAAGTTGTCTGTCATTAAGAATGGAATAACTCTTGTTTGAAACATTTTTTTCTAACTCGCTTAACTTATGAGTTAGATGGAGCCAAATAGAACTACTCCATTTTGGGTTGATCCAGTGTGTGAGTTATAATTCCGTTAATATCGGAAATAGGGAAAAATGTTTCAAATAAAAGTTGTTTGTCATTAAGAATGGAATAACTCTTGTTTGAAACATTTTTTTCTAACTCGCTTAACTTTGGAGTTACATGGAGCCAAATAGAAATACTCTATTTTGTGTTAATCCAGTGTGTGAGTTATAATTCCGTTAATATCGGAAATAGGGAAAAATGTTTCATATAAAAGTTGTACGCCATTAAGAGTGGAATAACTCTTATTTGAAACATTTTTTTCTAACTCGCTTAACTTATGAGTTAGATGGAGCCAAATAGAAATACTCCATTTTGGGTTGATCCAGTGTGTGAGTTATAATTCCGTTAATATCGGTAATAGGGAAAAATGTTTCAAATAAAAGTTGTACGCCATTAAGAGTGAAATAACTCTTGTTTGAAACATTTTTTTCTAACTCGCTTAACTTTGGAGTTAGATGGAGCCAAATAGAAATACTCTATTTTGGGTTGTTCCAGTGTTTGTGTTATAACTCCGTTAATATCGGAAATAAAGAAAAATGTTTCAAATAAAAGTTGTTCGCCATTAAGAATGGAATAACTCTTGTTTGAAACATTTTTTCTAACTCCCTTAACTTTTGTGTTAGATGGAGCCAAACAGAAATACTCCGTTTTTGGTTGTTCAAGTTTTTGGCTTATAACTCCATTAATATCGGAAATAGAGTAAAATGTTTCAAACCAAAGTTGTCTGTCATTAAGAATGGAATAACTCTTGTTTGAAACATTTTTTTCTAACTCGCTTAACTTATGAGTTAGATGGAGCCAAATAGAACTACTCCATTTTGGGTTGATCCAGTGTGTGAGTTATAATTCCGTTAATATCGGAAATAGGGAAAAATGTTTCAAATAAAAGTTGTTTGTCATTAAGAATGGAATAACTCTTGTTTGAAACATTTTTTTCTAACTCGCTTAACTTTGGAGTTACATGGAGCCAAATAGAAATACTCTATTTTGTGTTAATCCAGTGTGTGAGTTATAATTCCGTTAATATCGGAAATAGGGAAAAATGTTTCATATAAAAGTTGTACGCCATTAAGAATGGAATAACTCTTATTTGAAACATTTTTTTCTAACTCGGTTAACTTTGGAGTTAGATGGAGCCAAATTCCTATTTGGCTTATAATTCCGTTAATATCGGGAATAGTGTAAAATCTTTCAAACAAAAGTTGTTTGTCATTAAGAATGGAATAACTCTTGTTTGAAACATTTTTTCTAACTCACTTAACTTTTGTGTTAGATGGAGCCAAACAGAAATACTCCGTTTTTGGTTGTTCAAGTTTTTGGCTTATAACTCCATTAATATCTGAAATAGAGTAAAATGTTTCAAACCAAAGTTGTCTGTCATTAAGAATGGAATAACTCTTGCTTGAAACATTTTTTTCTAACTCGCTTAACTTATGAGTTAGATGGAGCCAAATAGAACTACTCCATTTTGGGTTGATCCAGTGTGTGAGTTATAATTCCGTTAATATCGGAAATAGGGAAAAATGTTTCAAATAAAAGTTGTTTGTCATTAAGAATGGAATAACTCTTGTTTGAAACATTTTTTTCTAACTCGCTTAACTTTGGAGTTACATGGAGCCAAATAGAAATACTCTATTTTGTGTTAATCCAGTGTGTGAGTTATAATTCCGTTAATATCGGAAATAGGGAAAAATGTTTCATATAAAAGTTGTACGCCATTAAGAGTGGAATAACTCTTATTTGAAACATTTTTTTCTAACTCGCTTAACTTATGAGTTAGATGGAGCCAAATAGAAATACTCCATTTTGGGTTGATCCAGTGTGTGAGTTATAATTCCGTTAATATCGGTAATAGGGAAAAATGTTTCAAATAAAAGTTGTACGCCATTAAGAATGAAATAACTCTTGTTTGAAACATTTTTTTCTAACTCGCTTAACTTTGGAGTTAGATGGAGCCAAATAGAAATACTCTATTTTGGGTTGTTCCAGTGTTTGTGTTATAACTCCGTTAATATCGGAAATAGAGAAAAATGTTTCAAATAAAAGTTGTTCGCCATTAAGAATGGAATAACTCTTGTTTGAAACATTTTTTTCTAACTCGCTTAACGTTGGAGTTAGATGGAGCCAAATTACTATTTGGCTTATAATTCCGTTAATATCGGGAATAGTGTAAAATCTTTCAAACAAAAGTTGTTTGTCATTAAGAATGGAATAACTCTTGTTTGAAACATTTTTTCTAACTCACTTAACTTTTGTGTTAGATGGAGCCAAACAGAAATACTCCGTTTTTGGTTGTTCAAGTTTTTGGCTTGTAACTCCATTAATATCGGAAATAGAGTAAAATGTTTCAAACCAAAGTTGTCTGTCATTAAGAATGGAATAACTCTTGTTTGAAACATTTTTTTCTAACTCGCTTAACTTATGAGTTAGATGGAGCCAAATAGAACTACTCCATTTTGGGTTGATCCAGTGTGTGAGTTATAATTCCGTTAATATCGGAAATAGGGAAAAATGTTTCAAATAAAAGTTGTTTGTCATTAAGAATGGAATAACTCTTGTTTGAAACATTTTTTTTCTAACTCGCTTAACTTTGGAGTTAGATGGAACCAAATTGAAGTACTCTACTTTGGGTTGATCCAGTGTGTGAGTTATAATTCCGTTAATATCGGAAATAGGGAAAAATGTTTCAAATAAAAGTTGTTCGCCATTAGGAATGGAATAACTCTTGTTTGAAACATTTTTTCTAACTCGCTTAACTTTGGAGTTACATGGAGCCATTTAGAAATACTCTATTTTGTGTTAATCCAGTGTGTGAGTTATAATTCCGTTAATATCGGAAATAGGGAAAAATGTTTCATATAAAAGTTGTACGCCATTAAGAATGGAATAACTCTTATTTGAAACATTTTTTTCTAACTCGGTTAACTTTGGAGTTAGATGGAGCCAAATTCCTATTTGGCTTATAATTCCGTTAATATCGGGAATAGTGTAAAATCTTTCAAACAAAAGTTGTTTGTCATTAAGAATGGAATAACTCTTGTTTGAAACATTTTTTCTAACTCACTTAACTTTTGTGTTAGATGGAGCCAAACAGAAATACTCCGTTTTTGGTTGTTCAAGTTTTTGGCTTATAACTCCATTAATATCGGAAATAGAGTAAAATGTTTCAAACCAAAGTTGTCTGTCATTAAGAATGGAATAACTCTTGTTTGAAACATTTTTTTCTAACTCGCTTAACTTATGAGTTAGATGGAGCCAAATAGAACTACTCCATTTTGGGTTGATCCAGTGTGTGAGTTATAATTCCGTTAATATCGGAAATAGGGAAAAATGTTTCAAATAAAAGTTGTTTGTCATTAAGAATGGAATAACTCTTGTTTGAAACATTTTTTTTCTAACTCGCTTAACTTTGGAGTTAGATGGAACCAAATTGAAGTACTCTACTTTGGGTTGATCCAGTGTGTGAGTTATAATTCCGTTAATATCGGAAATAGGGAAAAATGTTTCAAATAAAAGTTGTTCGCCATTAGGAATGGAATAACTCTTGTTTGAAACATTTTTTTCTAACTCGCTTAACTTTGGAGTTACATGGAGCCAAATAGAAATACTCTATTTTGTGTTAATCCAGTGTGTGAGTTATAATTCCGTTAATATCGGAAATAGGGAAAAATGTTTCATATAAAAGTTGTACGCCATTAAGAATGGAATAACTCTTATTTGAAACATTTTCTTCTAACTCGGTTAACTTTGGAGTTAGATGGAGCCAAATTCCTATTTGGCTTATAATTCCGTTAATATCGGGAATAGTGTAAAATCTTTCAAACAAAAGTTGTTTGTCATTAAGAATGGAATAACTCTTGTTTGAAACATTTTTTCTAACTCACTTAACTTTTGTGTTAGATGGAGCCAAACAGAAATACTCCGTTTTTGGTTGTTCAAGTTTTTGGCTTATAACTCCATTAATATCGGAAATAGAGTAAAATGTTTCAAACCAAAGTTGTCTGTCATTAAGAATGGAATAACTCTTGTTTGAAACATTTTTTTCTAACTCGCTTAACTTATGAGTTAGATGGAGCCAAATAGAACTACTCCATTTTGGGTTGATCCAGTGTGTGAGTTATAATTCCGTTAATATCGGAAATAGGGAAAAATGTTTCAAATAAAAGTTGTTTGTCATTAAGAATGGAATAACTCTTGTTTGAAACATTTTTTTCTAACTCGCTTAACTTTGGAGTTACATGGAGCCAAATAGAAATACTCTATTTTGTGTTAATCCAGTGTGTGAGTTATAATTCCGTTAATATCGGAAATAGGGAAAAATGTTTCATATAAAAGTTGTACACCATTAAGAGTGGAATAACTCTTATTTGAAACATTTTTTTCTAACTCGCTTAACTTATGAGTTAGATGGAGCCAAATAGAAATACTCCATTTTGGGTTGATCCAGTGTGTGAGTTATAATTCCGTTAATATCGGTAATAGGGAAAAATGTTTCAAATAAAAGTTGTACGCCATTAAGAATGAAATAACTCTTGTTTGAAACATTTTTCTCTAACTCGCTTAACTTTGGAGTTAGATGGAGCCAAATAGAAATACTCTATTTTGGGTTGTTCCAGTGTTTGTGTTATAACTCCGTTAATATCGGAAATAAAGAAAAATGTTTCAAATAAAAGTTGTTCGCCATTAAGAATGGAATAACTCTTGTTTGAAACATTTTTTCTAACTCCCTTAACTTTTGTGTTAGATGGAGCCAAACAGAAATACTCCGTTTTTGGTTGTTCAAGTTTTTGGCTTGTAACTCCATTAATATCGGAAATAGAGTAAAATGTTTCAAACCAAAGTTGTCTGTCATTAAGAATGGAATAACTCTTGTTTGAAACATTTTTTTCTAACTCGCTTAACTTATGAGTTAGATGGAGCCAAATAGAACTACTCCATTTTGGGTTGATCCAGTGTGTGAGTTATAATTCAGTTAATATCGGAAATAGGGAAAAATGTTTCAAATAAAAGTTATTTGTCATTAAGAATGGAATAACTCTTGTTTGAAACATTTTTTTCTAACTCGCTTAACTTTGGAGTTACATGGAGCCAAATAGAAATACTCTATTTTGTGTTAATCCAGTGTGTGAGTTATAATTCCGTTAATATCGGAAATAGGGAAAAATGTTTCATATAAAAGTTGTACGCCATTAAGAGTGGAATAACTCTTATTTGAAACATTTTTTTCTAACTCGCTTAACTTATGAGTTAGATGGAGCCAAATAGAAATACTCCATTTTGGTTGATCCAGTGTGTGAGTTATAATTCCGTTAATATCGGTAATAGGGAAAAATGTTTCAAATAAAAGTTGTACGCCATTAAGAATGAAATAACTCTTGTTTGAAACATTTTTTTCTAACTCGCTTAACTTTGGAGTTAGATGGAGCCAAATAGAAATACTCTATTTTGGGTTGTTCCAGTGTTTGTGTTATAACTCCGTTAATATCGGAAATAAAGAAAAATGTTTCAAATAAAAGTTGTTCGCCATTAAGAATGGAATAACTCTTGTTTGAAACATTTTTTCTAACTCCCTTAACTTTTGTGTTAGATGGAGCCAAACAGAAATACTCCGTTTTTGGTTGTTCAAGTTTTGGGCTTGTAACTCCATTAATATCGGAAATAGAGTAAAATGTTTCAAACCAAAGTTGTCTGTCATTAAGAATGGAATAACTCTTGTTTGAAACATTTTTTTCTAACTCGCTTAACTTTGGAGTTAGATGGAGCCAAATAGAAATACTCTATTTTGGGTTGTTCCAGTGTTTGTGTTATAACTCCGTTAATATCGGAAATAGAGAAAAATGTTTCAAATAAAAGTTGTTCGCCATTAAGAATGGAATAACTCTTGTTTGAAACATTTTTTTCTAACTCGCTTAACTTTGGAGTTAGATGGAGCCAAATTACTATTTGGCTTATAATTCCGTTAATATCGGGAATAGTGTAAAATCTTTCAAACAAAAGTTGTTTGTCAACAAGAATGGAATAACTCTTGTTTGAAACATTTTTTCTAACTCACTTAACTTTTGTGTTAGATGGAGCCAAACAGAAATACTCCGTTTTTGGTTGTTCAAGTTTTTGGCTTGTAACTCCATTAATATCGGAAATAGAGTAAAATGTTTCAAACCAAAGTTGTCTGTCATTAAGAATGGAATAACTCTTGTTTGAAACATTTTTTTCTAACTCGCTTAACTTATGAGTTAGACGGAGCCAAATAGAACTACTCCATTTTGGGTTGATCCAGTGTGTGAGTTATAATTCCGTTAATATCGGAAATAGGGAAAAATGTTTCAAATAAAAGTTGTTTGTCATTAAGAATGGAATAACTCTTGTTTGAAACATTTTTTTCTAACTCGCTTAACTTTGGAGTTACATGGAGCCAAATAGAAATACTCTATTTTGTGTTAATCCAGTGTGTGAGTTATAATTCCGTTAATATCGGAAATAGGGAAAAATGTTTCAAATAAAAGTTGTACGCCATTAGGAATGGAATAACTCTTGTTTGAAACATTTTTTTCTAACTCGCTTAACTTTGGAGTTAGATGGAGCCAAATAGAAATACTCTATTTTGGGTTGTTCCAGTGTTTGTGTTATAACTCCGTTAATATCGGAAATAAAGAAAAATGTTTCAAATAAAAGTTGTTCGCCATTAAGAATGGAATAACTCTTATTTGAGTCATATTTTTCTAAGACGCTTAACTTTGGAGTTAGATGGAGCCAAATAGAAATACTCTGTTTTGGGTTGTTCCAGTGTTTGTGTTATAACTCCGTTAATATCGGAAATAAAGAAAAATGTTTCAAATTAAAGTTGTTCGCCATTAAGAATGGAATAACTCTTATTTGAATCATTCTTTTCTAACTCGCTTAACTTTGGAGTTAGATGGAGCCAAATAGAAATACTCCATTTTCGGTTGTTCCACTGTTTGGGTTATAACTCCGTTAATATCGGAAATAAAGAAAAATATTTCAAATAAAAGTTGTTCGCCATTAAGAATGGAATAACTCTTATTTGAAACATTTTTTTCTAACTCGCTTAACTTTGGAGTTAGATGGAGCCAAATAGAAATACTCTATTATGAGTAGATCCTGTGTGTGAGTTATAATTCCGTTAATATCGGAAATAGGGAAAAATGTTTCAAATAAAAGTTGTACGCCATTAAGAATGGAATAACTCTTGTTTGAAACATTTTTTTCTAACTCGCTTAACTTTGGAGTTAGATGGAGCCAAATTACTATTTGGCTTATAATTCCGTTAATATCGGCAATAGTGTAAAATCTTTCAAACAAAAGTTGTTTGTCATTAAGAGTGGAATAACTATTGTTTGAAACATTTTTTTCTAACTCACTTAACTTTTGTGTTAGATGGAGCCAAACAGAAATACTCCGTTTTAGGTTGTTCAAGTTTTTGGCTTATAATTCCGTTAATATCGGAAATAGAGTAAAATGTTTCAAACCAAAGTTGTTTGTAATTAGGAATGGAATAACTCTTGTTTGAAACATTTTTTTCTAACTCGCTTAACTTATTGGTTAGATGGAGCCAAATAGAAATACTCCATTTTGGGTTAATCCAGTGTGTGAGTTATAATTCCGTTAATATCGGAAATAGGGAAAGATGTTTCATATAAAAGTTGTACGCCATTAAGAATGGAATAACTCTTATTTGAAACATTTTTTTCTAACTCCGTTAACTTTGGAGTTAGATGGAGCCAAATTCCTATTTGGCTTATAATTCCGTTAATATCGGGAATAGTGTAAAATCTTTCAAACAAAAGTTGTTTGTCGTTAAGAATGGAATAACTCTTGTTTGAAACATTTTTTTCTAACTCGCTTAACTTTGGAGTTAGATGGAGCCAAATAGAAATACTCTATGTTGGGTTGATCTAGTGTGTGAGTTATAATTCCGTTAATATCGGAAATAGGGAAAAATGTTTCAAATAAAAGTTGTTTGTCATTAAGAATGGAATAACTCTTGTTTGAAACATTTTTTTTCTAACTCGCTTAACTTTGGAGTTAGATGGAACCAAATTGAAGTACTCTACTTTGGGTTGATCCAGTGTGTGAGTTATAATTCCGTTAATATCGGAAATAGGGAAAAATGTTTCAAATAAAAGTTGTTCGCCATTAGGAATGGAATAACTCTTGTTTGAAACATTTTTTCTAACTCGCTTAACTTTGGAGTTACATGGAGCCAAATAGAAATACTCTATTTTGTGTTAATCCAGTGTGTGAGTTATAATTCCGTTAATATCGGAAATAGGGAAAAATGTTTCATATAAAAGTTGTACGCCATTAAGAATGGAATAACTCTTATTTGAAACATTTTTTTCTAACTCGGTTAACTTTGGAGTTAGATGGAGCCAAATTCCTATTTGGCTTATAATTCCGTTAATATCGGGAATAGTGTAAAATCTTTCAAACAAAAGTTGTTTGTCATTAAGAATGGAATAACTCTTGTTTGAAACATTTTTTCTAACTCACTTAACTTTTGTGTTAGATGGAGCCAAACAGAAATACTCCGTTTTTGGTTGTTCAAGTTTTTGGCTTATAACTCCATTAATATCGGAAATAGAGTAAAATGTTTCAAACCAAAGTTGTCTGTCATTAAGAATGGAATAACTCTTGTTTGAAACATTTTTTTCTAACTCGCTTAACTTATGAGTTAGATGGAGCCAAATAGAACTACTCCATTTTGGGTTGATCCAGTGTGTGAGTTATAATTCCGTTAATATCGGAAATAGGGAAAAATGTTTCAAATAAAAGTTGTTTGTCATTAAGAATGGAATAACTCTTGTTTGAAACATTTTTTTTCTAACTCGCTTAACTTTGGAGTTAGATGGAACCAAATTGAAGTACTCTACTTTGGGTTGATCCAGTGTGTGAGTTATAATTCCGTTAATATCGGAAATAGGGAAAAATGTTTCAAATAAAAGTTGTTCGCCATTAGGAATGGAATAACTCTTGTTTGAAACATTTTTTTCTAACTCGCTTAACTTTGGAGTTACATGGAGCCAAATAGAAATACTCTATTTTGTGTTAATCCAGTGTGTGAGTTATAATTCCGTTAATATCGGAAATAGGGAAAAATGTTTCATATAAAAGTTGTACGCCATTAAGAATGGAATAACTCTTATTTGAAACATTTTTTTCTAACTCGGTTAACTTTGGAGTTAGATGGAGCCAAATTCCTATTTGGCTTATAATTCCGTTAATATCGGGAATAGTGTAAAATCTTTCAAACAAAAGTTGTTTGTCATTAAGAATGGAATAACTCTTGTTTGAAACATTTTTTCTAACTCACTTAACTTTTGTGTTAGATGGAGCCAAACAGAAATACTCCGTTTTTGGTTGTTCAAGTTTTTGGCTTATAACTCCATTAATATCGGAAATAGAGTAAAATGTTTCAAACCAAAGTTGTCTGTCATTAAGAATGGAATAACTCTTGTTTGAAACATTTTTTTCTAACTCGCTTAACTTATGAGTTAGATGGAGCCAAATAGAACTACTCCATTTTGGGTTGATCCAGTGTGTGAGTTATAATTCCGTTAATATCGGAAATAGGGAAAAATGTTTCAAATAAAAGTTGTTTGTCATTAAGAATGGAATAACTCTTGTTTGAAACATTTTTTTCTAACTCGCTTAACTTTGGAGTTACATGGAGCCAAATAGAAATACTCTATTTTGTGTTAATCCAGTGTGTGAGTTATAATTCCGTTAATATCGGAAATAGGGAAAAATGTTTCATATAAAAGTTGTACACCATTAAGAGTGGAATAACTCTTATTTGAAACATTTTTTTCTAACTCGCTTAACTTATGAGTTAGATGGAGCCAAATAGAAATACTCCATTTTGGGTTGATCCAGTGTGTGAGTTATAATTCCGTTAATATCGGTAATAGGGAAAAATGTTTCAAATAAAAGTTGTACGCCATTAAGAATGAAATAACTCTTGTTTGAAACATTTTTTTCTAACTCGCTTAACTTTGGAGTTAGATGGAGCCAAATAGAAATACTCTATTTTGGGTTGTTCCAGTGTTTGTGTTATAACTCCGTTAATATCGGAAATAAAGAAAAATGTTTCAAATAAAAGTTGTTCGCCATTAAGAATGGAATAACTCTTGTTTGAAACATTTTTTCTAACTCCCTTAACTTTTGTGTTAGATGGAGCCAAACAGAAATACTCCGTTTTTGGTTGTTCAAGTTTTTGGCTTGTAACTCCATTAATATCGGAAATAGAGTAAAATGTTTCAAACCAAAGTTGTCTGTCATTAAGAATGGAATAACTCTTGTTTGAAACATTTTTTTCTAACTCGCTTAACTTATGAGTTAGATGGAGCCAAATAGAACTACTCCATTTTGGGTTGATCCAGTGTGTGAGTTATAATTCAGTTAATATCGGAAATAGGGAAAAATGTTTCAAATAAAAGTTATTTGTCATTAAGAATGGAATAACTCTTGTTTGAAACATTTTTTTCTAACTCGCTTAACTTTGGAGTTACATGGAGCCAAATAGAAATACTCTATTTTGTGTTAATCCAGTGTGTGAGTTATAATTCCGTTAATATCGGAAATAGGGAAAAATGTTTCATATAAAAGTTGTACGCCATTAAGAGTGGAATAACTCTTATTTGAAACATTTTTTTCTAACTCGCTTAACTTATGAGTTAGATGGAGCCAAATAGAAATACTCCATTTTGGTTGATCCAGTGTGTGAGTTATAATTCCGTTAATATCGGTAATAGGGAAAAATGTTTCAAATAAAAGTTGTACGCCATTAAGAATGAAATAACTCTTGTTTGAAACATTTTTTTCTAACTCGCTTAACTTTGGAGTTAGATGGAGCCAAATAGAAATACTCTATTTTGGGTTGTTCCAGTGTTTGTGTTATAACTCCGTTAATATCGGAAATAAAGAAAAATGTTTCAAATAAAAGTTGTTCGCCATTAAGAATGGAATAACTCTTGTTTGAAACATTTTTTCTAACTCCCTTAACTTTTGTGTTAGATGGAGCCAAACAGAAATACTCCGTTTTTGGTTGTTCAAGTTTTGGGCTTGTAACTCCATTAATATCGGAAATAGAGTAAAATGTTTCAAACCAAAGTTGTCTGTCATTAAGAATGGAATAACTCTTGTTTGAAACATTTTTTTCTAACTCGCTTAACTTTGGAGTTAGATGGAGCCAAATAGAAATACTCTATTTTGGGTTGTTCCAGTGTTTGTGTTATAACTCCGTTAATATCGGAAATAGAGAAAAATGTTTCAAATAAAAGTTGTTCGCCATTAAGAATGGAATAACTCTTGTTTGAAACATTTTTTTCTAACTCGCTTAACTTTGGAGTTAGATGGAGCCAAATTACTATTTGGCTTATAATTCCGTTAATATCGGGAATAGTGTAAAATCTTTCAAACAAAAGTTGTTTGTCAACAAGAATGGAATAACTCTTGTTTGAAACATTTTTTCTAACTCACTTAACTTTTGTGTTAGATGGAGCCAAACAGAAATACTCCGTTTTTGGTTGTTCAAGTTTTTGGCTTGTAACTCCATTAATATCGGAAATAGAGTAAAATGTTTCAAACCAAAGTTGTCTGTCATTAAGAATGGAATAACTCTTGTTTGAAACATTTTTTTCTAACTCGCTTAACTTATGAGTTAGACGGAGCCAAATAGAACTACTCCATTTTGGGTTGATCCAGTGTGTGAGTTATAATTCCGTTAATATCGGAAATAGGGAAAAATGTTTCAAATAAAAGTTGTTTGTCATTAAGAATGGAATAACTCTTGTTTGAAACATTTTTTTCTAACTCGCTTAACTTTGGAGTTACATGGAGCCAAATAGAAATACTCTATTTTGTGTTAATCCAGTGTGTGAGTTATAATTCCGTTAATATCGGAAATAGGGAAAAATGTTTCAAATAAAAGTTGTACGCCATTAGGAATGGAATAACTCTTGTTTGAAACATTTTTTTCTAACTCGCTTAACTTTGGAGTTAGATGGAGCCAAATAGAAATACTCTATTTTGGGTTGTTCCAGTGTTTGTGTTATAACTCCGTTAATATCGGAAATAAAGAAAAATGTTTCAAATAAAAGTTGTTCGCCATTAAGAATGGAATAACTCTTATTTGAGTCATATTTTTCTAAGACGCTTAACTTTGGAGTTAGATGGAGCCAAATAGAAATACTCTGTTTTGGGTTGTTCCAGTGTTTGTGTTATAACTCCGTTAATATCGGAAATAAAGAAAAATGTTTCAAATTAAAGTTGTTCGCCATTAAGAATGGAATAACTCTTATTTGAATCATTCTTTTCTAACTCGCTTAACTTTGGAGTTAGATGGAGCCAAATAGAAATACTCCATTTTCGGTTGTTCCACTGTTTGGGTTATAACTCCGTTAATATCGGAAATAAAGAAAAATATTTCAAATAAAAGTTGTTCGCCATTAAGAATGGAATAACTCTTATTTGAAACATTTTTTTCTAACTCGCTTAACTTTGGAGTTAGATGGAGCCAAATAGAAATACTCTATTATGAGTAGATCCTGTGTGTGAGTTATAATTCCGTTAATATCGGAAATAGGGAAAAATGTTTCAAATAAAAGTTGTACGCCATTAAGAATGGAATAACTCTTGTTTGAAACATTTTTTTCTAACTCGCTTAACTTTGGAGTTAGATGGAGCCAAATTACTATTTGGCTTATAATTCCGTTAATATCGGCAATAGTGTAAAATCTTTCAAACAAAAGTTGTTTGTCATTAAGAGTGGAATAACTATTGTTTGAAACATTTTTTTCTAACTCACTTAACTTTTGTGTTAGATGGAGCCAAACAGAAATACTCCGTTTTAGGTTGTTCAAGTTTTTGGCTTATAATTCCGTTAATATCGGAAATAGAGTAAAATGTTTCAAACCAAAGTTGTTTGTAATTAGGAATGGAATAACTCTTGTTTGAAACATTTTTTTCTAACTCGCTTAACTTATTGGTTAGATGGAGCCAAATAGAAATACTCCATTTTGGGTTAATCCAGTGTGTGAGTTATAATTCCGTTAATATCGGAAATAGGGAAAGATGTTTCATATAAAAGTTGTACGCCATTAAGAATGGAATAACTCTTATTTGAAACATTTTTTTCTAACTCCGTTAACTTTGGAGTTAGATGGAGCCAAATTCCTATTTGGCTTATAATTCCGTTAATATCGGGAATAGTGTAAAATCTTTCAAACAAAAGTTGTTTGTCGTTAAGAATGGAATAACTCTTGTTTGAAACATTTTTTTCTAACTCGCTTAACTTTGGAGTTAGATGGAGCCAAATAGAAATACTCTATGTTGGGTTGATCCAGTGTGTGAGTTGTAATTCCGTTAATATCGGAAATAGGGGAAAATGTTTCAAACCAAAGTTGTTTGTCATTAAGAATGGAATAACTCTTGTTTGAAACATTTTTTTTCTAACTCGCTTAACTTTGGAGTTAGATGGAACCAAATAGAAATACTCTATGTTGGGTTGATCCAGTGTGAGAGTTGTAATTCCGTTAATATCGGAAATAGGGAAAAATGTTTCAAACTAAAGTTGTTTGTCATTAAGAATGGAATAACTCTTGTTTGAAACATTTTTTTTCTAACTCGCTTAACTTTGGAGTTAGATGGAACCAAATTGAAGTACTCTACTTTGGGTTGATCCAGTGTGTGAGTTATAATTCCGTTAATATCGGAAATAGGGAAAAATGTTTCAAATAAAAGTTGTTCGCCATTAGGAATGGAATAACTCTTGTTTGAAACATTTTTTTCTAACTCGCTTAACTTTGGAGTTACATGGAGCCAAATAGAAATACTCTATTTTGTGTTAATCCAGTGTGTGAGTTATAATTCCGTTAATATCGGAAATAGGGAAAAATGTTTCATATAAAAGTTGTACGCCATTAAGAATGGAATAACTCTTATTTGAAACATTTTTTTCTAACTCGGTTAACTTTGGAGTTAGATGGAGCCAAATTCCTATTTGGCTTATAATTCCGTTAATATCGGGAATAGTGTAAAATCTTTCAAACAAAAGCTGTTTGTCATTAAGAATGGAATAACTCTTGTTTGAAACATTTTTTCTAACTCACTTAACTTTTGTGTTAGATGGAGCCAAACAGAAATACTCCGTTTTTGGTTGTTCAAGTTTTTGGCTTATAACTCCATTAATATCGGAAATAGAGTAAAATGTTTCAAACCAAAGTTGTCTGTCATTAAGAATGGAATAACTCTTGTTTGAAACATTTTTTTCTAACTCGCTTAACTTATGAGTTAGATGGAGCCAAATAGAACTACTCCATTTTGGGTTGATCCAGTGTGTGAGTTATAATTCCGTTAATATCGGAAATAGGGAAAAATGTTTCAAATAAAAGTTGTTTGTCATTAAGAATGGAATAACTCTTGTTTGAAACATTTTTTTCTAACTCGCTTAACTTTGGAGTTACATGGAGCCAAATAGAAATACTCTATTTTGTGTTAATCCAGTGTGTGAGTTATAATTCCGTTAATATCGGAAATAGAGAAAAATGTTTCATATAAAAGTTGTACGCCATTAAGAGTGGAATAACTCTTATTTGAAACATTTTTTTCTAACTCGCTTAACTTATGAGTTAGATGAAGCCAAATAGAAATACTCCATTTTGGGTTGATCCAGTGTGTGAGTTATAATTCCGTTAATATCGGTAATAGGGAAAAATGTTTCAAATAAAAGTTGTTTGTCATTAAGAATGGAATAACTCTTGTTTGAAACATTTTTTTCTAACTCGCTTAACTTTGGAGTTACATGGAGCCAAATAGAAATACTCTATTTTGTGTTAATCCAGTGTGTGAGTTATAATTCCGTTAATATCGGAAATAGGGAAAAATGTTTCATATAAAAGTTGTACGCCATTAAGAGTGGAATAACTCTTATTTGAAACATTTTTTTCTAACTCGCTTAACTTATGAGTTAGATGGAGCCAAATAGAAATACTCCATTTTGGGTTGATCCAGTGTGTGAGTTATAATTCCGTTAATATCGGAAATAGGGTAAAATGTTTCAAACAAAAGATGCTTGGAATTAAGAATGGAATATCTCTTATTTGAAACATTTTTTTCTAACTCGCTTAACTTTGGAGTTAGATGGAATCAAATTCCTGTTTGGCTTACAATTTCGTTAATATCGCAAATAGGGTAAAATGTTTCGACCCAAAGTTGTTTTTCATTAAGAATGGAATAACTCTTGTTTGAAACATTTTTCTCTAACTGGCTTAAGTTTGGAGTTAGATGGAGCCAAATAGAAATACTCAATTTTGTGTTAGTCCATTGTGTGAGTTGTAATTCCGTTAATATCGGAAATAGGGAAAAATGTTTCAAATAAAAGTTGTACGCCATTAACAAAGGAATAACTCTTATTTGAAACATTTTTTTCTAACTCGCTTAACTTTGGAGTTAGATGGAGCCAATTCCTATTTGGCTTATAACTCCGTTAATATCGGAAATAGGGCAAAATGTTTCAAACCAAAGTTGTTTATCATTATGAACGGAATATCTCTTGTTTGAAACATTTTCTTCTAACTGGCTTAACTTTGGAGTTAGATGGAGCCAAATAGAAATACTCTATTTTGGGTTGATCCAGTGTGTGAGTTATAACTCCGTTAATATCGGAAATAGGGAAAAATGTTTCAAATAAATGTTTTGCGCCATTAAGAATGGAATAACTCTTATTTGAAACATTCTTTTGTAACTCGCTTAACTTTGTAGTTAGATGGAGCCAAATTCCTATTTGGCTTATAATTCCGTTAATATCGGAAATAGGGCAAAATGTTTCAAACCAAAGTTGTTTATCATTATGAACGGAATATCTCTTGTTTGAAACATTTTTCTCTAACTCGCTTAACTTTGGAGTTAGATGGAGCCAAATAGAAATACTCTATTTTGGTTTGATCCAGTGTGTGAGTTATAACTCCGTTAATATCGGAAATAGGGAAAAATATTTCAAATAAAAGTTATACGCCATTAACAGAGGAATAACTCTTAATTGAAACATTTTTTTCTAACTCGCTTAACTCTGGAGTTAGATGGAGCCAAATTACTATTTGGATTACAATTCCGTTAATATCGCAAATAGGGAAGAATGTTTCAAGCCAAAGTTAATATCGGAAATAGGGAAAAATGTTTCAAATAAAAGTTGTACGCCATTAAGAGTAGAATATCTCTTATTTGAAATATATTTTTCTAACTCGCTTAACTTATGAGTTAGATGGAGCCAAATAGAAGTGCTCTATTTTGGGATGTTCCAGTGTTTGTGCTTTAACTCCGTTAATATCGGAAATAGAGAAAAATATTTCAAATAAAAGTTGTTCGCCATTAAGAATGGAATAACACTTATTTGAAACATTTTTTTCTAACTCGCTTAACTTTGGAGTTAGATGGAGCCAAATAGAAATACTATATTTTGGGTTGATCCAGTGTGTGAGTTATAACTCCGTTAATATCGGAAATAGGGAAAAATGTTTCAAATAAAAGTTATACGCCATTAACAGAGGAATAACTCCTAATTGAAACATTTTTTTCTAACTCGCTTAACTCTGGAGTTAGATGGAGCCAAATTAGTGTTTGGCTTATAATTCCGTTAATAACGGAAATAGTGTAAAATCTTTCAAACAAAAGTTGTTTGTCATTAAGAATGGAATATCTCTTCTTTGAAAAATTTTTTTCTAACTCGCTTAACTTTTGAGTTAGACGGAGCCAAATAGAAATACTCTATTTTGGGTTGATCCAGTTAGTGAGCTATAATTCCGTTAATATCGGAAGTAGGGAAAAATATTTCAAATAGAAGTTGTACGCCATTACGAATGGAATAACTCTTATTTGAAACATTTCTTTCTAACTCGCTTAACTTTGTAGTTAGATGGAGCCAAATTACTATTTGGCTGATAACTCCGTTAATGTCGGAAATAGGGTAAAATGTTTCAAACAAAAGATGCTTGCAATTAAGAATGGAATATCTCTTATTTGAAACATTTTTTTCTAACTCGCTTAACCTTGGAGTTAGATTGAGCCAAATAGAAATACTCCGTTTTAGGTTGTTCCAATGTTTGGGTTATAACTCCGTTAATATCGGAAATAGGGAAAAATGTCTCAAATAAAAGTTCTTTGTCATTAAGAATGGAATATCTCTTCTTTGAAACATTTTTTTCTAACTCGCTTAACTTTTGAGTTAGATGGAGCCAAATAGAAATACTCTATTTTGTGTTAATCCAGTGTGTGAGTTATAATTCCGTTAATATCGGAAAGAGGGAAAAATGTTTCAAATGAAAGTTGTACGCCATTAAGAGTGGAATAACTCTTATTTGAAACATTTTTTTCTAACTCGCTTAACTTTGTAGTTAGATGGCGCCAAATAGAAATACTCTATTTTAGGTTGATCCAGTGTGTGAGTTATAATTCCGTTAATATCGGAAAGAGGGAAAGATGTTTCAACTAAATGTTTTACGCCATTAAGAATGGAATAACTCTTATTTGAAACATTCTTTTCCAACTCGCTTAACTTTGTAGTTAGATGGAGCCAAATTCCTATTTGGCTCATAATACCGTTAATAGCGGAAATAGGGTAAAATGTTTCAAACCAAAGTTGTTTATCACTATGAACGGAATATCTCTTGTTTGAAACATTTTTTTCTAACTCGCTTAACTTTGTAGTTAGATTTAGCCAAATTCCTACTTAGCTTTTAATTCCGTTAATATCGGAAATAGGGTAAAATGTTTCAAACAAAAGTTGTTTGCAATTAAGAATGGAATAACTCTTATTTGAAGCATTTCTTTCTAACTCGCTTAACTTTGTAGTTAGATGGAGTCAAATTACTATTTGGCTGATAACTCCGTTAATATCGGAAATAGGGTAAAATGTTTCAAACAAAAGATGCTTGCAATTAAGAATGGAATATCTCTTATTTGAAACATTTTTTTCTAACTCGCTTAACCTTGGAGTTAGATTGAGCCAAATAGAAATACTCAGTTTTGGGTTGTTCCAGTGTTTGTGTTATAACTCCGTTAATATCGGAAATAAAGAAAAATGTTTCAAATTAAAGTTGTTCGCCATTAAGAATGGAATAACTCTTATTTGAAACATTTTTTTCTAACTCGCTTAACTTTGGAGTTAGATGGAGCCAAATAGAAATACTCCATTATGAGTAGATCCTGTTTGTGAGTTATAATTCCGTTAATATCGGAAATGCGGAAAAATGTTTCAAATAAAAGTTGTACGCCATTAAGAATGGAATAACTCTTGTTTGAAACATTTTTTTCTAACTCGCTTAACTTTGGAGTTAGATGGAGCCAAATTACTATTTGGCTTATAATTCCGTTAATATCGGCAATAGTGTAAAATCTTTCAAACAAAAGTTGTTTGTCATTGAGAGTGGAATAACTCTTGTTTGAAACATTTTTCTCTAACTCACTTAACTTTTGTGTTAGATGGAGCCAAACAGAAATACTCCGTTTTAGGTTGTTCAAGTTTTTGGCTTATAATTCCGTTAATATCGGAAATAGAGTAAAATGTTTCAAACCAAAGTTGTTTGTCATTAGGAATGGAATAACTCTTGTTTGAAACATTTTTTTCTAACTCGCTTAACTTATTGGTTAGATGGAGCCAAATAGAAATACTCCATTTTGGGTTAATCCAGTGTGTGAGTTATAATTCCGTTAATATCGGAAATAGGGAAAGATGTTTCATATAAAAGTTGTACGCCACTAAGAATGGAATAACTCTTATTTGAAACATTTTTTTCTAACTCCGTTAACTTTGGAGTTAGATGGAGCCAAATTACTATTTGGCTTATAATTCCGTTAATATCGGGAATAGTGTAAAATCTTTCAAACAAAAGTTGTTTGTCGTTAAGAATGGAATAACTCTTGTTTGAAACATTTTTTTCTAACTCGCTTAACTTTGGAGTTAGATGGAGCCAATTAGAAATACTCTATGTTGGGTTGATCCAGTGTGTGAGTTGTAATTCCGTTAATATCGGAAATAGGGAAAAATGTTTCAAACCAAAGTTGTTTGTCATTAAGAATGGAATAACTCTTGTATGAAACATTTTTTTTCTAACTCGCTTAACTTTGGAGTTAGATGGAACCAAATAGAAATACTCTATGTTGGGTTGATCCAGTGTGTGAGTTGTAATTCCGTTAATATCGGAAATAGGGAAAAATGTTTCAAACTAAAGTTGTTTGTCATTAAGAATGGAATAACTCTTGTTTGAAACATTTTTTTTTCTAACTCGCTTAACTTTGGAGTTAGATGGAACCAAATTGAAGTACTCTACTTTGGGTTGATCCAGTGTGTGAGTTGTAATTCCGTTAATATCGGAAATAGGGAAAAATGTTTCAAACCAAAGTTGTTTGTCATTAAGAATGGAATAACTCTTGTATGAAACATTTTTTTTCTAACTCGCTTAACTTTGGAGTTAGATGGAACCAAATAGAGATACTCTATGTTGGGTTGATCCAGTGTGTGAGTTGTAATTCCGTTAATATCGGAAATAGGGAAAAATGTTTCAAACTAAAGTTGTTTGTCATTAAGAATGGAATAACTCTTGTTTGAAACATTTTTTTTCTAACTCGCTTAACTTTGGAGTTAGATGGAACCAAATTGAAGTACTCTACTTTGGGTTGATCCAGTGTGTGAGTTATAATTCCGTTAATATCGGAAATAGGGAAAAATGTTTCAAATAAAAGTTGTTCGCCATTAGGAATGGAATAACTCTTGTTTGAAACATTTTTTTCTAACTCGCTTAACTTTGGAGTTACATGGAGCCAAATAGAAATACTCTATTTTGTGTTAATCCAGTGTGTGAGTTATAATTCCGTTAATATCGGAAATAGGGAAAAATGTTTCATATAAAAGTTGTACGCCATTAAGAATGGAATAACTCTTATTTGAAACATTTTTTTCTAACTCGGTTAACTTTGGAGTTAGATGGAGCCAAATTCCTATTTGGCTTATAATTCCGTTAATATCGGGAATAGTGTAAAATCTTTCAAACAAAAGTTGTTTGTCATTAAGAATGGAATAACTCTTGTGTGAAACATTTTTTCTAACTCACTTAACTTTTGTGTTAGATGGAGCCAAACAGAAATACTCCGTTTTTGGTTGTTCAAGTTTTTGGCTTACAACTCCATTAATATCGGAAATAGAGTAAAATGTTTCAAACCAAAGTTGTCTGTCATTAAGAATGGAATAACTATTGTTTGAAACATTTTTTTCTAACTCGCTTAACTTATGAGTTAGATGGAGCCAAATAGAACTACTCCATTTTGGGTTGATCCAGTGTGTGAGTTATAATTCCGTTAATATCGGAAATAGGGAAAAATGTTTCAAATAAAAGTTGTTTGTCATTAAGAATGGAATAACTCTTGTTTGAAACATTTTTTTCTACCTCGCTTAACTTTGGAGTTACATGGAGCCAAATAGAAATACTCTATTTTGTGTTAATCCAGTGTGTGAGTTATAATTCCGTTAATATCGGAAATTGGGAAAAATGTTTCATATAAAAGTTGTACGCCATTAGGAGTGGAATAACTCTTATTTGAAACATTTTTTTCTAACTCGCTTAACTTTGGAGTTAGATGGAGCCAAATAGAAATACTCCATTTTGGGCTGATCCAGTGTGTGAGTTATAATTCCGTTAATATCGGTAATAGGGAAAAATGTTTCAAATAAAAGTTGTACGCCATTAAGAATGGAATAACTCTTGTTTGAAACATTTTTTTCTAACTCGCTTAACTTTGGAGTTAGATGGAGCCAAATAGAAATACTCTATTTTGGGTTGTTCCAGTGTTTGTGTTATAACTCCGTTAATATCGGAAATAAAGAAAAATGTTTCAAATAAAAGTTGTTCGCCATTAAGAATGGAATAACTCTTATTTGAGTCATATTTTTCTAAGACGCTTAACTTTGGTGTTAGATGAAGCCAAATAGAAATACACTGTTTTGGGTTGTTCCAGTGTTTGTGTTATAACTCCGTTAATATCGGAAATAAAGAAAAATGTTTCAAATTAAAGTTGTTCGCCATTAAGAATGGAATAACTCTTATTTGAATCATTCTTTTCTAACTCGCTTAACTTTGGAGTTAGATGGAGCCAAATAGAAATACTCCATTTTCGGTTGTTCCAGTGTTTGGGTTATAACTCCGTTAATATCGGAAATAAAGAAAAATATTTCAAATAAAAGTTGTTTGTCATTAAGAATGGAATAACTCTTGTTTGAAACATTTTTTTCTAACTCGCTTAACTTATGAGTTAGATGGAGCCAAATAGAAATACTCCATTTTGGGTTGATCCAGTGTGTGAGTTATAATTCCGTTAATATCGGAAATAGGGAAAAATGTTTCAAATAAAAGTTGTTTGTCATTAAGAATGGAATAACTCTTGTTTGAAACATTTTTCTCTAACTCGCTTAACTTTGGAGTTACATGGAGCCAAATAGAAATACTCTATTTTGTGTTAATCCAGTGTGTGAGTTATAATTCCGTTAATATCGGAAATAGGGAAAGATTTTTCATATAAAAGTTGTACGCCATTAAGAATGGAATAACTCTTATTTGAAACATTTTTTTCTAACTCGCTTAACGTTGTAGTTAGATGGAGCCAAATAGAAATACTCTATGTTGGGTTGATCTAGTGTGTGAGTTATAATTCCGTTAATATCGGAAATAGGGAAAAATGTTTTATATAAAAGTTGTACGCCATTAAGAATGAAATAACTCTTATTTGAAACATTTTTTTCTAACTCGCTTAACTTTGTAGTTAGATGGAGCCAAATTACTATTTGGATTACAATTCCGTTAATATCGCAAATAGGGAAGAATGTTTCAAGCCAAAGTTAATATCGGAAATAGGGAAAAATGTTTCAAATAAAAGTTGTACGCCATTATGAATGGAATAACTCTTATTTGAAACATTTTTTTCTAACCCGCTTAACTTTGTAGTTAGATGGAGACAAATTTCTATTTGGCTTATAATTCCGTTAATATCGGAAAGAGGGTAAAATGTTTCAAACAAAAGTTGTTTGTCATTAAGAACGGAATAAGTCTTGTTTGAAACAATTTTTTCTAACTCGCTTAACTTATGAGTTAGATGGAGCCAAATAGAAATACTCTATTTTAGGTTGATCCAGTTTGTGAGTTATAATTCCGTTAATATCGGAAATAGGTAAAAATGTTTCAAATAAAAGTTGTACGCCATTATGAATGGAATAACTCTTATTTGAAACATTTTTTTCTAACCCGCTCAACTTTGGAGTTAGATGGAGCCAAATTACTATTTGGCTTTTAATTCCGTTAATATCGGAAATAGTGTAAAATCTTTCAAACAAAAGTTGTTTGTCATTAAGAATGAAATATCTCTAGTTTGAAACAGTTTTTTCTAACTCGCTTAACTTATGAGTTAGATGGAGCAAAATAGAAATACTCTATTTTGTGTTAATCCAGTGTGTGAGTTATAATTCCGTTAATATCGGAAATAGGGAAAGATTTTTCATATAAAAGTTGTACGCCATTAAGAATGGAATAACACTTATTTGAATCATTTTTTTCTAACTCGCTTAACTTTGGAGTTAGATGGAGCCAAATTGAAATACTCTATGTTGGTTTGATCCAGTTTGTGAGTTATAATTCCGTTAATATCGGAAATAGGGAAAAATGTTTTATATAAAAGTTGTACGCCATTAAGAATGGAATAACTCTTATTTGAAACATTTTTTCTAACTCGCTTAACGTTGTAGTTAGATGGAGCCAAATAGAAATACTCTATGTTGGGTTGATCTAGTGTGTGAGTTATAATTCCGTTAATATCGGAAATAGGGAAAAATGTTTCAAACCAAAGTTGTTTGTCATTAAGAATGGAATAACACTTATTTGAAACATTTTTTTCTAACCCGCTTAACTTTGGAGTTAGATGAAGCCAAATTACTATTTGGCTTATAATTCCGTTAATATCGGGAATGGTGTAAAATCTTCCAAACAAAAGTTGTTTGTCATTAAGAATGGAATAACTCTTGTTTGAAAGATTTTTTTCTAACTCTTAACTTTGGAGTTAGATGGAGCCAAATAGAAATACTCTATATTGGTTTGATCCAGTTTGTGAGTTATAATTCCGTTAATATCGGAAATAGGGAAAAATGTTTTATATAAAAGTTGTACGCCATTAAGAATGGAATAACTCTTATTTGAAACATTTTTTTCTAACTCGCTTAACGTTGTAGTTAGATGGAGCCAAATAGAAATACTCTATGTTGGGTTGATCTAGTGTGTGAGTTATAATTCCGTTAATATCGGAAATAGGGAAAAATGTTTCAAACCAAAGTTGTTTGTCATTAAGAATGGAATAACACTTATTTGAAACATTTTTTTCTAACTCGCTTAACTTTGGAGTTAGATGGAGCCAAATAGAAATACTCTATGTTGGGTTGATACAGTGTGTGTTGAAATTCCGTTAATATCGGAAATAGGGAAAAATGTTTCAAACCAAAGTTGTTTGTCATTAAGAATGGAATAACTCTTGTTTGAAACATTTTTTTCTAACTCGCTTAGCTTTGGAGTTAGATGGAGCCAAATTGAAGTACTCTATTTTGGGTTGATCCAGTGTGTGAATTATAATTCCGTTAATATCGGAAATAGGTAAAGATGTTTCAAATAAAAGTTGTACGCCATTAAGAATGGAATAACTCTTATTTGAAACATTTTTTTCCAACTCGCTTAACTTTGGAGTTAGATGGAGCCAAATTCCTATTTGGCTTATAATTCCGTTAATATCGGGAATAGCGTAAAATGTTTCAAATAAAAGTTGAACGCCATTAAGAATGGAATAACTCTTATTTGAAACATTTTTTTCTAACTAGCTTAACGTTGTAGTTAGATGGAGCCAAATAGAAATACTCTATGTTGGGTTGATCCAGTGTGTGAGTTATAATTCCGTTAATATCGGAAATAGGGAAAAGTGTTTCAAACCAAAGTTGTTTGTCATTAAGAATGGAATAACTCTTGTTTGAAACATTTTTTTCTAACTCGGTTAACTTTGGAGTTAGATGAAGCCAAATTCCTGTTTGGCTTATAATTCCGTTAATATCGGGAATAGTGTAAGATCTTTCAAACAAAAGTTGTACGCCATTAAGAATGGAATAACTCTTATTTGAAACATTTTTTTCTAACTCGCTTAACTTTGTAGTTAGATGGAGACAAATTTCTATTTGGCTTATAATTCCGTTAATATCGGAAATAGGGAAAAATGTTTCAAATAAAAGTTGTACGCCATTAAGAATGGAATAAGTCTTGTTTGAAACATTTTTTTCTAACTTCGTTAACTTTGGAGTTAGATGGAGCCAAATTTCTATTTGGCTTATAATTCCGTTAATATCGGGAATAGTGTAAAATCTTTCAAACAAAAGTTGTTTGTCGTTAAGAATGGAATAACTCTTGTTTGAAACATTTTTTTCTAACTCGCTTAACTTTGGAGTTAGATGGAGCCAAATAGAAATACTCTATGTTGGGTTGATCCAGTGTGTGAGTTGTAATTCCGTTAATATCGGAAATAGGGAAAGATGTTTCAAACCAAAGTTGTTTGTCATTAAGAATGGAATAACTCTTGTTTGAAACATTTTTTTTCTAACTCGCTTAACTTTGGAGTTAGATGGAACCAAATTGAAGTACTCTACTTTGGGTTGATCCAGTGTGTGAGTTATAATTCCGTTAATATCGGAAATAGGGAAAAATGTTTCAAATAAAAGTTGTTCGCCATTAGGAATGGAATAACACTTATTTGAAACATTTTTTTCTAACTCGCTTAACTTTGGAGTTAGATGGAGCCAAATAGAAATACTCTATGTTGGGTTGATCCAGTGTGTGTTGAAATCCCGTTAATATCGGAAATAGGGAAAAATGTTTCAAACCAAAGTTGTTTGCCATTAAGAATGGAATAACTCTTGTTTGAAACATTTTTTTCTAACTCGCTTAACTTTGGAGTTAGATGGAGCCAAATTGAAGTACTCTATTTTGGGTTGATCCAGTGTGTGAGTTATAATTCCGTTAATATCGGAAATAGGTAAAGATGTTTCAAATAAAAGTTGTACGCCATTAAGAATGGAATAACTCTTATTTGAAACATTTTTTTCTAACTCGCTTAACTTTGGAGTTAGATGGAACCAAATTCCTGTTTGGCTTATAATTCCGTTAATATCGGAAATAGTGTAAAATCTTTCAATCAAAAGTTGTTTGTCATTAAGAATGGAATAACTCTTGTTTGAAACATTTTTTTCTAACTCGCTTAACTTTGGAGTTAGATGGAGCCAAATTGAAATACTCTGTTTGGTTGATCCAGTGTGTGAGTTGTAATTCCGTTAATATCGGAAATAGGGAAAAATGTTTCAAACCAAAGTTGTTTGTCATTAAGAATGGAATAGCTCTTGTTTGAAACATTTTTTTCTAACTCGCTTAACTTTGGAGTTAGATGGAGCCAAATTCCTATTTGGCTTATAACTCCGTTAATATCGGAAATAGGGTAAAATGTTTCAAAGCAAAGTTGTTTATCATTATGAACGGAATATCTCTTGTTTGAAACATTTTCTTCTAACTGGCTTAACTTTCGAGTTAGATGGAGCCAAATAGAAATACTCTATTTTGGGTTGATCCAGTGTGTGAGTTATAACTCCGTTAATATCGGAAATAGGGAAAAATGTTTCAAATAAAAGTTATACGCCATTAACAAAGGAATAACTCTTAATTGAAACATTTTTTTCTAACTCGCTTAACTTTGGAGTTAGATGGAGCCAAATTGAAGTACTCTATTTTGGGTTGATCCAGTGTGTGAATTATAATTCCGTTAATATCGGAAATAGGTAAAGATGTTTCAAATAAAAGTTGTACGCCATTAAGAATGGAATAACTCTTATTTGAAACATTTTTTTCTAACTCGCTTAACTTATGAGTTAGATGGAGCCAAATAGAAATACACCATTTTGGGTGGTTCCAGTGTTTGTGTTATAACTCCGTTAATATCGGAAATAGAGAAAAATATTTCAAATAAAAGTTGTTCGCAATTAAGAATGGAATAGCTCTTATTTGAAACATTTTTTCCTAACTCGCTTAACTTTGGAGTTAGATGGAGCCAAATTACTATTTGGCTTATAATTCCGTTAATATCGGGAATAGGGTAAAATGTTTCAAATAAAAGTTGAACGCCATTAAGAATGGAATAACTCTTATTTGAAACATTTTTTTCTAACTCGCTTAACTTTGGAGTTAGATGGAGCCAAATAGAAATACTCCATTTTGGGTTGATCCAGTGTGTTATAATTCCGTTAATATCGGAAATAGGGAAAAATGTTTCAAACCAAAGTTGTTTGTCATTAAGAATGGAATAACTCTTATTTGAAACATTTTTTTCCAACTCGCTTAACTTTGGAGTTAGATGGAGCCAAATTCCTATTTGGCTTATAATTCCGTTAATATCGGGAATAGCGTAAAATGTTTCAAATAAAAGTTGAACGCCATTAAGAATGGAATAACTCTTATTTGAAACATTTTTTTCTAACTAGCTTAACGTTGTAGTTAGATGGAGCCAAATAGAAATACTCTATGTTGGGTTGATCCAGTATGTGAGTTATAATTCCGTTAATATCGGAAATAGGGAAAAATGTTTCAAACCAAAGTTGTTTGTCATTAAGAATGGAATAACTCTTGTTTGAAACATTTTTTTCTAACTCGGTTAACTTTGGAGTTAGATGGAGCCAAATTCCTGTTTGGCTTATAATTCCGTTAATATCGGGAATAGTGTAAGATCTTTCAAACAAAAGTTGTACGCCATTAAGAATGGAATAACTCTTATTTGAAACATTTTTTTCTAACTCGCTTAACTTTGTAGTTAGATGGAGACAAATTCCTATTTGGCTTATAATTCCGTTAATATCGGAAATAGGGAAAAATGTTTCAAATAAAAGTTGTACGCCATTAACAAAGGAATAACTCTTAATTGAAACATTTTTTTCTAACTCGCTTAACTTTGTAGTTAGATGGAGACAAATTTCTATTTGGCTTATAATTCCGTTAATATCGGATATAGGGAAAAATGTTTCAAATAAAAGTTGTACGCCATTAAGAATGGAATAAGTCTTGTTTGAAACATTTTTTTCTAACTTCGTTAACTTTGGAGTTAGATGGAGCCAAATTTCTATTTGGCTTATAATTCCGTTAATATCGGGAATAGTGTAAAATCTTTCAAACAAAAGTTGTTTGTCGTTAAGAATGGAATAACTCTTGTTTGAAACATTTTTTTCTAACTCGCTTAACTTTGGAGTTAGATTGAGCCAAATAGAAATACTCTATGTTGGGTTGATCCAGTGTGTGAGTTGTAATTCCGTTAATATCGGAAATAGGGAAAAATGTTTCAAACCAAAGTTGTTTGTCATTAAGAATGGAATAACTCTTGTTTGAAACATTTTTTTTCTAACTCGCTTAACTTTGGAGTTAGATGGAACCAAATTGAAGTACTCTACTTTGGGTTGATCCAGTGTGTGAGTTATAATTCCGTTAATATCGGAAATAGGGAAAAATGTTTCAAATAAAAGTTGTTCGCCATTAGGAATGGAATAACACTTATTTGAAACATTTTTTTCTAACTCGCTTAACTTTGGAGTTAGATGGAGCCAAATAGAAATACTCTATGTTGGGTTGATCCAGTGTGTGTTGAAATCCCGTTAATATCGGAAATAGGGAAAAATGTTTCAAACCAAAGTTGTTTGCCATTAAGAATGGAATAACTCTTGTTTGAAACATTTTTTTCTAACTCGCTTAACTTTGGAGTTAGATGGAGCCAAATTGAAGTACTCTATTTTGGGTTGATCCAGTGTGTGAGTTATAATTCCGTTAATATCGGAAATAGGTAAAGATGTTTCAAATAAAAGTTGTACGCCATTAAGAATGGAATAACTCTTATTTGAAACATTTTTTTCTAACTCGCTTAACTTTGGAGTTAGATGGAACCAAATTCCTGTTTGGCTTATAATTCCGTTAATATCGGAAATAGTGTAAAATCTTTCAATCAAAAGTTGTTTGTCATTAAGAATAGAATAACTCTTGTTTGAAACATTTTTTTCTAACTCGCTTAACTTTGGAGTTAGATGGAGCCAAATTGAAATACTCCATGTTTGGTTGATCCAGTGTGTGAGTTGTAATTCCGTTAATATCGGAAATAGGGAAAAATGTTTCAAACCAAAGTTGTTTGTCATTAAGAATGGAATAGCTCTTGTTTGAAACATTTTTTTCTAACTCGCTTAACTTTGGAGTTAGATGGAGCCAAATAGAAATAGTCTATTTTGGGTTGTTCCAGTGTTTGTGTTATAACTCCGTCAATATCGGAAATAGGGAAAAATGTTTCAAATAAAAGTTGTACGCCATTAACAAAGGAATAACTCTTATTTGAAACATTTTTTTCTAACTCGCTTAACTTTGGAGTTAGATGGAGCCAAATTCCTATTTGGCTTATAACTCCGTTAATATCGGAAATAGGGTAAAATGTTTCAAACCAAAGTTGTTTATCATTATGAACGGAATATTTCTTGTTTGAAACATTTTCTTCTAACTGGCTTAACTTTGGAGTTAGATGGAGCCAAATAGAAATACTCTATTTTGGGTTGATCCAGTGTGTGAGTTATAACTCCGTTAATATCGGAAATAGGGAAAAATGTTTCAAATAAAAGTTATACGCCATTAACAAAGGAATAACTCTTAATTGAAACATTTTTTTCTAACTCGCTTAACTCTGGAGTTAGATGGAACCAAATTCCTGTTTGGCTTACAATTCCGTTAATATCGGAAATAGTGTAAAATCTTTCAATCAAAAGTTGTTTGTCATTAAGAATGGAATAACTCTTGTTTGAAACATTTTTTTCTAACTCGCCTAACTTTGGAGTTAGATGGAGCCAAATTGAAATACTCTATGTTTGGTTGATCCAGTGTGTGAGTTGTAATTCCGTTAATATCGGAAATAGGGAAAAATGTTTCAAACCAAAGTTGTTTGTCATTAAGAATGGAATAGCTCTTGTTTGAAACATTTTTTTCTAACTCGCTTAACTTTGGAGTTAGATGGAGCCAAATAGAAATAGTCTATTTTGGGTTGTTCCAGTGTTTGTGTTGTAACTCCGTTAATATCGGAAATAGGGAAAAATGTTTCAAATAAAAGTTGTACGCCATTAACGAAGGAATAACTCTTATTTGAAACATTTTTTTCTAACTCGCTTAACTTTGGAGTTAGATGGAGCCAAATTCCTACTTGGCTTATAACTCCGTTAATATCGGAAATAGGGTAAAATGTTTCAAACCAAAGTTGTTTATCATTATGAACGGAATATCTCTTGTTTGAAACATTTTCTTCTAACTGGCTTAACTTTGGAGTTAGATGGAGCCAAATAGAAATACTCTATTTTGGGTTGATCCAGTGTGTGAGTTATAACTCCGTTAATATCGGAAATAGGGAAAAATGTTTCAAATAAAAGTTATACGCCATTAACAAAGGAATAACTCTTAATTGAAACATTTTTTTCTAACTCGCTTAACTCTGGAGTTAGATGGAGCCAAATTAGTATTTGGCTTATAATTCCGTTAATAACGGAAATAGTGTAAAATCTTTCAAACAAAAGTTGTTTGTCATTAAGAATGGAATATCTCTCCTTTGAAACATTTTTTTCTAACTCGCTTAACTTTTGAGTTAGATGGAGCCAAATAGAAATACTCTATTTTGGGTTGATCCAGTTAGTGAGCTATAATTCCGTTAATATCGGAAGTAGGGAAAAATATTTCAAATAGAAGTTGTACGCCATAACGAATGGAATGACTCTTATTTGAAACATTTCTTTCTAACTCGCTTAACTTTGTAGTTAGGTGGAGCCAAATTACTATTTGGCTGATAACTCCGTTAATGTCGGAAATAGGGTAAAATGTTTCAAACAAAAGATGCTTGCAATTAAGAATGAAATATCTCTTATTTGAAACATTTTTTTCTAACTCGCTTAACTTTGGAGTTAGATGGATCCAAATAGAAATACTCTATTTTAGGTTGATCCAGTTTGTGAGTTATAATTCCGTTAATATCGGAAATAGGTAAAAATGTTTCAAATAAAAGTTGTACGCCATTATGAATGGAATAACTCTTATTTGAAACATTTTTTTCTAACCCGCTCAACTTTGGAGTTAGATGGAGCCAAATTACTATTTGGCTTTTAATTCCGTTAATATCGGAAATAGTGTAAAATCTTTCAAACAAAAGTTGTTTGTCATTAAGAATGAAATATCTCTAGTTTGAAACAGTTTTTTCTAACTCGCTTAACTTATGAGTTAGATGGAGCAAAATAGAAATACTCTATTTTGTGTTAATCCAGTGTGTGAGTTATAATTCCGTTAATATCGGAAATAGGGAAAGATTTTTCATATAAAAGTTGTACGCCATTAAGAATGGAATAACACTTATTTGAATCATTTTTTTCTAACTCGCTTAACTTTGGAGTTAGATGGAGCCAAATTGAAATACTCTATGTTGGTTTGATCCAGTTTGTGAGTTATAATTCCGTTAATATCGGAAATAGGGAAAAATGTTTTATATAAAAGTTGTACGCCATTAAGAATGGAATAACTCTTATTTGAAACATTTTTTCTAACTCGCTTAACGTTGTAGTTAGATGGAGCCAAATAGAAATACTCTATGTTGGGTTGATCTAGTGTGTGAGTTATAATTCCGTTAATATCGGAAATAGGGAAAAATGTTTCAAACCAAAGTTGTTTGTCATTAAGAATGGAATAACACTTATTTGAAACATTTTTTTCTAACCCGCTTAACTTTGGAGTTAGATGAAGCCAAATTACTATTTGGCTTATAATTCCGTTAATATCGGGAATGGTGTAAAATCTTCCAAACAAAAGTTGTTTGTCATTAAGAATGGAATAACTCTTGTTTGAAAGATTATTTTCTAACTCTTAACTTTGGAGTTAGATGGAGCCAAATAGAAATACTCTATATTGGTTTGATCCAGTTTGTGAGTTATAATTCCGTTAATATCGGAAATAGGGAAAAATGTTTTATATAAAAGTTGTACGCCATTAAGAATGGAATAACTCTTATTTGAAACATTTTTTTCTAACTCGCTTAACGTTGTAGTTAGATGGAGCCAAATAGAAATACTCTATGTTGGGTTGATCTAGTGTGTGAGTTATAATTCCGTTAATATCGGAAATAGGGAAAAATGTTTCAAACCAAAGTTGTTTGTCATTAAGAATGGAATAACACTTATTTGAAACATTTTTTTCTAACTCGCTTAACTTTGGAGTTAGATGGAGCCAAATAGAAATACTCAATGTTGGGTTGATACAGTGTGTGTTGAAATTCCGTTAATATCGGAAATAGGGAAAAATGTTTCAAACCAAAGTTGTTTGTCATTAAGAATGGAATAACTCTTGTTTGAAACATTTTTTTCTAACTCGCTTAGCTTTGGAGTTAGATGGAGCCAAATTGAAGTACTCTATTTTGGGTTGATCCAGTGTGTGAATTATAATTCCGTTAATATCGGAAATAGGTAAAGATGTTTCAAATAAAAGTTGTACGCCATTAAGAATGGAATAACTCTTATTTGAAACATTTTTTTCCAACTCGCTTAACTTTGGAGTTAGATGGAGCCAAATTCCTATTTGGCTTATAATTCCGTTAATATCGGGAATAGCGTAAAATGTTTCAAATAAAAGTTGAACGCCATTAAGAATGGAATAACTCTTATTTGAAACATTTTTTTCTAACTAGCTTAACGTTGTAGTTAGATGGAGCCAAATAGAAATACTCTATGTTGGGTTGATCCAGTGTGTGAGTTATAATTCCGTTAATATCGGAAATAGGGAAAAGTGTTTCAAACCAAAGTTGTTTGTCATTAAGAATGGAATAACTCTTGTTTGAAACATTTTTTTCTAACTCGGTTAACTTTGGAGTTAGATGGAGCCAAATTCCTGTTTGGCTTATAATTCCGTTAATATCGGGAATAGTGTAAGATCTTTCAAACAAAAGTTGTACGCCATTAAGAATGGAATAACTCTTATTTGAAACATTTTTTTCTAACTCGCTTAACTTTGTAGTTAGATGGAGACAAATTTCTATTTGGCTTATAATTCCGTTAATATCGGAAATAGGGAAAAATGTTTCAAATAAAAGTTGTACGCCATTAAGAATGGAATAAGTCTTGTTTGAAACATTTTTTTCTAACTTCGTTAACTTTGGAGTTAGATGGAGCCAAATTCCTATTTGGCTTATAATTACGTTAATATCGGGAATAGTGTAAAATCTTTCAAACAAAAGTTGTTTGTCGTTAAGAATGGAATAACTCTTGTTTGAAACATTTTTTTCTAACTCGCTTAACTTTGGAGTTAGATGGAGCCAAATAGAAATACTCTATGTTGGGTTGATCCAGTGTGTGAGTTGTAATTCCGTTAATATCGGAAATAGGGAAAGATGTTTCAAACCAAAGTTGTTTGTCATTAAGAATGGAATAACTCTTGTTTGAAACATTTTTTTTCTAACTCGCTTAACTTTGGAGTTAGATGGAACCAAATTGAAGTACTCTACTTTGGGTTGATCCAGTGTGTGAGTTATAATTCCGTTAATATCGGAAATAGGGAAAAATGTTTCAAATAAAAGTTGTTCGCCATTAGGAATGGAATAACACTTATTTGAAACATTTTTTTCTAACTCGCTTAACTTTGGAGTTAGATGGAGCCAAATAGAAATACTCTATGTTGGGTTGATCCAGTGTGTGTTGAAATCCCGTTAATATCGGAAATAGGGAAAAATGTTTCAAACCAAAGTTGTTTGCCATTAAGAATGGAATAACTCTTGTTTGAAACATTTTTTTCTAACTCGCTTAACTTTGGAGTTAGATGGAGCCAAATTGAAGTACTCTATTTTGGGTTGATCCAGTGTGTGAGTTATAATTCCGTTAATATCGGAAATAGGTAAAGATGTTTCAAATAAAAGTTGTACGCCATTAAGAATGGAATAACTCTTATTTGAAACATTTTTTTCTAACTCGCTTAACTTTGGAGTTAGATGGAACCAAATTCCTGTTTGGCTTATAATTCCGTTAATATCGGAAATAGTGTAAAATCTTTCAATCAAAAGTTGTTTGTCATTAAGAATGGAATAACTCTTGTTTGAAACATTTTTTTCTAACTCGCTTAACTTTGGAGTTAGATGGAGCCAAATTGAAATACTCTGTTTGGTTGATCCAGTGTGTGAGTTGTAATTCCGTTAATATCGGAAATAGGGAAAAATGTTTCAAACCAAAGTTGTTTGTCATTAAGAATGGAATAGCTCTTGTTTGAAACATTTTTTTCTAACTCGCTTAACTTTGGAGTTAGATGGAGCCAAATTCCTATTTGGCTTATAACTCCGTTAATATCGGAAATAGGGTAAAATGTTTCAAAGCAAAGTTGTTTATCATTATGAACGGAATATCTCTTGTTTGAAACATTTTCTTCTAACTGGCTTAATTTTGGAGTTAGATGGAGCCAAATAGAAATACTCTATTTTGGGTTGATCCAGTGTGTGAGTTATAACTCCGTTAATATCGGAAATAGGGAAAAATGTTTCAAATAAAAGTTATACGCCATTAACAAAGGAATAACTCTTAATTGAAACATTTTTTTCTAACTCGCTTAACTCTGGAGTTAGATGGAACCAAATTCCTGTTTGGCTTACAATTCCGTTAATATCGGAAATAGTGTAAAATCTTTCAATCAAAAGTTGTTTGTCATTAAGAATGGAATAACTCTTGTTTGAAACATTTTTTTCTAACTCGCTTAACTTTGGAGTTAGATGGAGCCAAATTGAAATACTCTGTTTGGTTGATCCAGTGTGTGAGTTGTAATTCCGTTAATATCGGAAATAGGGAAAAATGTTTCAAACCAAAGTTGTTTGTCATTAAGAATGGAATAGCTCTTGTTTGAAACATTTTTTTCTAACTCGCTTAACTTTGGAGTTAGATGGAGCCAAATAGAAATAGTCTATTTTGGGTTGTTCCAGTGTTTGTGTTATAACTCCGTCAATATCGGAAATAGGGAAAAATGTTTCAAATAAAAGTTGTACGCCATTAACAAAGGAATAACTCTTATTTGAAACATTTTTTTCTAACTCGCTTAACTTTGGAGTTAGATGGAGCCAAATTCCTATTTGGCTTATAACTCCGTTAATATCGGAAATAGGGTAAAATGTTTCAAACCAAAGTTGTTTATCATTATGAACGGAATATCTCTTGTTTGAAACATTTTCTTCTAACTGGCTTAACTTTGGAGTTAGATGGAGCCAAATAGAAATACTCCATTTTGGGTTGATGCAGTGTGAGTTATAATTCCGTTAATATCGGAAATAGGGAAAAATGTTTCAAACCAAAGTTGTTTGTCATTAAGAATGGAATAACACTTATTTGAAACATTTTTTTCTAACTCGCTTAACTTTGGAGTTAGATGGAGCCAAATAGAAATACTCTATGTTGGGTTGATACAGTGTGTGTTGAAATTCCGTTAATATCGGAAATAGGGAAAAATGTTTCAAACCAAAGTTGTTTGTCATTAAGAATGGAATAACTCTTGTTTGAAACATTTTTTTCTAACTCGCTTAACTTTGGAGTTAGATGGAGCCAAATTGAAGTACTCTATTTTGGGTTGATCCAGTGTGTGAATTATAATTCCGTTAATATCGGAAATAGGTAAAGATGTTTCAAATAAAAGTTGTACGCCATTAAGAATGGAATAACTCTTATTTGAAACATTTTTTTCTAACTCGCTTAACTTATGAGTTAGATGGAGCCAAATAGAAATACACCATTTTGGGTGGTTCCAGTGTTTGTGTTATAACTCCGTTAATATCGGAAATAGAGAAAAATATTTCAAATAAAAGTTGTTCGCAATTAAGAATGGAATAGCTCTTATTTGAAACATTTTTTCCTAACTCGCTTAACTTTGGAGTTAGATGGAGCCAAATTACTATTTGGCTTATAATTCCGTTAATATCGGGAATAGGGTAAAATGTTTCAAATAAAAGTTGAACGCCATTAAGAATGGAATAACTCTTATTTGAAACATTTTTTTCTAACTCGCTTAACTTTGGAGTTAGATGGAGCCAAATAGAAATACTCCATTTTGGGTTGATCCAGTGTGTTATAATTCCGTTAATATCGGAAATAGGGAAAAATGTTTCAAACCAAAGTTGTTTGTCATTAAGAATGGAATAACTCTTATTTGAAACATTTTTTTCCAACTCGCTTAACTTTGGAGTTAGATGGAGCCAAATTCCTATTTGGCTTATAATTCCGTTAATATCGGGAATAGCGTAAAATGTTTCAAATAAAAGTTGAACGCCATTAAGAATGGAATAACTCTTATTTGAAACATTTTTTTCTAACTAGCTTAACGTTGTAGTTAGATGGAGCCAAATAGAAATACTCTATGTTGGGTTGATCCAGTATGTGAGTTATAATTCCGTTAATATCGGAAATAGGGAAAAATGTTTCAAACCAAAGTTGTTTGTCATTAAGAATGGAATAACTCTTGTTTGAAACATTTTTTTCTAACTCGGTTAACTTTGGAGTTAGATGGAGCCAAATTCCTGTTTGGCTTATAATTCCGTTAATATCGGGAATAGTGTAAGATCTTTCAAACAAAAGTTGTACGCCATTAAGAATGGAATAACTCTTATTTGAAACATTTTTTTCTAACTCGCTTAACTTTGTAGTTAGATGGAGACAAATTCCTATTTGGCTTATAATTCCGTTAATATCGGAAATAGGGAAAAATGTTTCAAATAAAAGTTGTACGCCATTAACAAAGGAATAACTCTTAATTGAAACATTTTTTTCTAACTCGCTTAACTTTGTAGTTAGATGGAGACAAATTTCTATTTGGCTTATAATTCCGTTAATATCGGAAATAGGGAAAAATGTTTCAAATAAAAGTTGTACGCCATTAAGAATGGAATAAGTCTTGTTTGAAACATTTTTTTCTAACTTCGTTAACTTTGGAGTTAGATGGAGCCAAATTCCTATTTGGCTTATAATTCCGTTAATATCGGGAATAGTGTAAAATCTTTCAAACAAAAGTTGTTTGTCGTTAAGAATGGAATAACTCTTGTTTGAAACATTTTTTCTAACTCACTTAACTTTTGTGTTAGATGGAGCCAAACAGAAATACTCCGTTTTTGGTTGTTCAAGTTTTTGGCTTATAACTCCATTAATATCGGAAATAGAGTAAAATGTTTCAAACCAAAGTTGTCTGTCATTAAGAATGGAATAACTCTTGCTTGAAACATTTTTTTCTAACTCGCTTAACTTATGAGTTAGATGGAGCCAAATAGAACTACTCCATTTTGGGTTGATCCAGTGTGTGAGTTATAATTCCGTTAATATCGGAAATAGGGAAAAATGTTTCAAATAAAAGTTGTTTGTCATTAAGAATGGAATAACACTTATTTGAAACATTTTTTTCTAACTCGCTTAACTTTGGAGTTAGATTGAGCCAAATAGAAATACTCTATGTTGGGTTGATCCAGTGTGTGAGTTGTAATTCCGTTAATATCGGAAATAGGGAAAAATGTTTCAAACCAAAGTTGTTTGTCATTAAGAATGGAATAACTCTTGTTTGAAACATTTTTTTTCTAACTCGCTTAACTTTGGAGTTAGATGGAACCAAATTGAAGTACTCTACTTTGGGTTGATCCAGTGTGTGAGTTATAATTCCGTTAATATCGGAAATAGGGAAAAATGTTTCAAATAAAAGTTGTTCGCCATTAGGAATGGAATAACACTTATTTGAAACATTTTTTTCTAACTCGCTTAACTTTGGAGTTAGATGGAGCCAATTAGAAATACTCTATGTTGGGTTGATCCAGTGTGTGTTGAAATCCCGTTAATATCGGAAATAGGGAAAAATGTTTCAAACCAAAGTTGTTTGCCATTAAGAATGGAATAACTCTTGTTTGAAACATTTTTTTCTAACTCGCTTAACTTTGGAGTTAGATGGAGCCAAATTGAAGTACTCTATTTTGGGTTGATCCAGTGTGTGAGTTATAATTCCGTTAATATCGGAAATAGGTAAAGATGTTTCAAATAAAAGTTGTACGCCATTAAGAATGGAATAACTCTTATTTGAAACATTTTTTTCTAACTCGCTTAACTTTGGAGTTAGATGGAACCAAATTCCTGTTTGGCTTATAATTCCGTTAATATCGGAAATAGTGTAAAATCTTTCAATCAAAAGTTGTTTGTCATTAAGAATGGAATAACTCTTGTTTGAAACATTTTTTTCTAACTCGCTTAACTTTGGAGTTAGATGGAGCCAAATTGAAATACTCCATGTTTGGTTGATCCAGTGTGTGAGTTGTAATTCCGTTAATATCGGAAATAGGGAAAAATGTTTCAAACCAAAGTTGTTTGTCATTAAGAATGGAATAGCTCTTGTTTGAAACATTTTTTTCTAACTCGCTTAACTTTGGAGTTAGATGGAGCCAAATAGAAATAGTCTATTTTGGGTTGTTCCAGTGTTTGTGTTATAACTCCGTCAATATCGGAAATAGGGAAAAATGTTTCAAATAAAAGTTGTACGCCATTAACAAAGGAATAACTCTTATTTGAAACATTTTTTTCTAACTCGCTTAACTTTGGAGTTAGATGGAGCCAAATTCCTATTTGGCTTATAACTCCGTTAATATCGGAAATAGGGTAAAATGTTTCAAACCAAAGTTGTTTATCATTATGAACGGAATATTTCTTGTTTGAAACATTTTCTTCTAACTGGCTTAACTTTGGAGTTAGATGGAGCCAAATAGAAATACTCTATTTTGGGTTGATCCAGTGTGTGAGTTATAACTCCGTTAATATCGGAAATAGGGAAAAATGTTTCAAACCAAAGTTGTTTGTCATTAAGAATGGAATAACTCTTGTATGAAACATTTTTTTTTCTAACTCGCTTAACTTTGGAGTTAGATGGAACCAAATAGAAATACTCTATGTTGGGTTGATCCAGTGTGTGAGTTGTAATTCCGTTAATATCGGAAATAGGGAAAAATGTTTCAAACTAAAGTTGTTTGTCATTAAGAATGGAATAACTCTTGTTTGAAACATTTTTTTTCTAACTCGCTTAACTTTGGAGTTAGATGGAACCAAATTGAAGTACTCTACTTTGGGTTGATCCAGTGTGTGAGTTATAATTCCGTTAATATCGGAAATAGGGAAAAATGTTTCAAATAAAAGTTGTTCGCCATTAGGAATGGAATAACTCTTGTTTGAAACATTTTTTTCTAACTCGCTTAACTTTGGAGTTACATGGAGCCAAATAGAAATACTCTATTTTGTGTTAATCCAGTGTGTGAGTTATAATTCCGTTAATATCGGAAATAGGGAAAAATGTTTCATATAAAAGTTGTACGCCATTAGGAATGGAATAACTCTTATTTGAAACATTTTTTTCTAACTCGGTTAACTTTGGAGTTAGATGGAGCCAAATTCCTATTTGGCTTATAATTCCGTTAATATCGGGAATAGTGTAAAATCTTTCAAACAAAAGTTGTTTGTCATTAAGAATGGAATAACTCTTGTTTGAAACATTTTTTCTAACTCACTTAACTTTTGTGTTAGATGGAGCCAAACAGAAATACTCCGTTTTTGGTTGTTCAAGTTTTTGGCTTATAACTCCATTAATATCGGAAATAGAGTAAAATGTTTCAAACCAAAGTTGTCTGTCATTAAGAATGGAATAACTCTTGTTTGAAACATTTTTTTCTAACTCGCTTAACTTATGAGTTACATGGAGCCAAATAGAAATACTCTATTTTGTGTTAATCCAGTGTGTGAGTTATAATTCCGTTAATATCGGAAATTGGGAAAAATGTTTCATATAAAAGTTGTACGCCACTAGGAGTGGAATAACTCTTATTTGAAACATTTTTTTCTAACTCGCTTAACTTATGAGTTAGATGGAGCCAAATAGAAATACTCCATTTTGGGCTGATCCAGTGTGTGAGTTATAATTCCGTTAATATCGGTAATAGGGAAAAATGTTTCAAATAAAAGTTGTACGCCATTAAGAATGGAATAACTCTTGTTTGAAACATTTTTTTCTAACTCGCTTAACTTTGGAGTTAGATGGAGCCAAATAGAAATACTCTATTTTGGGTTGTTCCAGTGTTCGTGTTATAACTCCGTTAATATCGGAAATAAAGAAAAATGTTTCAAATAAAAGTTGTTCGCCATTAAGAATGGAATAACTCTTATTTGAGTCATATTTTTCTAAGACGCTTAACTTTGGAGTTAGATGAAGCCAAATAGAAATACACTGTTTTGGGTTGTTCCAGTGTTTGTGTTATAACTCCGTTAATATCGGAAATAAAGAAAAATGTTTCAAATTAAAGTTGTTCGCCATTAAGAATGGAATAGCTCTTATTTGAATCATTCTTTTCTAACTCGCTTAACTTTGGAGTTAGATGGAGCCAAATAGAAATACTCCATTTTCGGTTGTTCCAGTGTTTGGGTTATAACTCCGTTAATATCGGAAATAAAGAAAAATATTTCAAATAAAAGTTGTTTGTCATTAAGAATGGAATAACTCTTGTTTGAAACATTTTTTTCTAGCTCGCTTAACTTATCAGTTAGATGGAGCCAAATAGAAATACTCCATTTTGGGTTGATCCAGTGTGTGAGTTATAATTCCGTTAATATCGGAAATAGGGAAAGATTTTTCATATAAAAGTTGTACGCCATTAAGAATGGAATAACACTTATTTGAATCATTTTTTTCTAACTCGCTTAACTTTGGAGTTAGATGGAGCCAAATTGAAATACTCTATGTTGGTTTGATCCAGTTTGTGAGTTATAATTCCGTTAATATCGGAAATAGGGAAAAATGTTTTATATAAAAGTTGTACGCCATTAAGAATGGAATAACTCTTATTTGAAACATTTTTTTCTAACTCGCTTAACGTTGTAGTTAGATGGAGCCAAATAGAAATACTCTATGTTGGGTTGATCCAGTGTGTGAGTTGTAATTCCGTTAATATCGGAAATAGGGAAAAATGTTTCAAACCAAAGTTGTTTGTCATTAAGAATGGAATAACTCTTGTTTGAAACATTTTTTTTTTTTCTAACTCGCTTAACTTTGGAGTTAGATGGAACCAAATTGAAGTACTCTACTTTGGGTTGATCCAGTGTGTGAGTTATAATTCCGTTAATATCGGAAATAGGGAAAAATGTTTCAAATAAAAGTTGTTCGCCATTAGGAATGGAATAACACTTATTTGAAACATTTTTTTCTAACTCGCTTAACTTTGGAGTTAGATGGAGCCAAATAGAAATACTCTATGTTGGGTTGATCCAGTGTGTGTTGAAATCCCGTTAATATCGGAAATAGGGAAAAATGTTTCAAACCAAAGTTGTTTGCCATTAAGAATGGAATAACTCTTGTTTGAAACATTTTTTTCTAACTCGCTTAACTTTGGAGTTAGATGGAGCCAAATTGAAGTACTCTATTTTGGGTTGATCCAGTGTGTGAGTTATAATTCCGTTAATATCGGAAATAGGTAAAGATGTTTCAAATAAAAGTTGTACGCCATTAAGAATGGAATAACTCTTATTTGAAACATTTTTTTCTAACTCGCTTAACTTTGGAGTTAGATGGAACCAAATTACTGTTTGGCTTATAACTCCGTTAATATCGGAAATAGTGTAAAATCTTTCAATCAAAAGTTGTTTGTCATTAAGAATGGAATAACCCTTGTTTGAAACATTTTTTTCTAACTCGCTTAACTTTGGAGTTAGATGGAGCCAAATTGAAATACTCTATGTTTGGTTGATCCAGTGTGTGAGTTGTAATTCCGTTAATATCGGAAATAGGGAAAAATGTTTCAAACCAAAGTTGTTTGTCATTAAGAATGGAATAGCTCTTGTTTGAAACATTTTTTTCTAACTCGCTTAACTTTGGAGTTAGATGGAGCCAAATAGAAATAGTCTATTTTGGGTTGTTCCAGTGTTTGTGTTATAACTCCGTTAATATCGGAAATAGGGAAAAATGTTTCAAATAAAAGTTGTACGCCATTAACAAAGGAATAACTCTTATTTGAAACATTTTTTTCTAACTCGCTTAACTTTGGAGTTAGATGGAGCCAAATTCCTATTTGGCTTATAACTCCGTTAATATCGGAAATAGGGTAAAATGTTTCAAACCAAAGTTGTTTATCATTATGAACGGAATATCTCTTGTTTGAAACATTTTCTTCTAACTGGCTTAACTTTGGAGTTAGATGGAGCCAAATAGAAATACTCTATTTTGGGTTGATCCAGTGTGTGAGTTATAACTCCGTTAATATCGGAAATAGGGAAAAATGTTTCAAATAAAAGTTATACGCCATTAACAAAGGAATAACTCTTAATTGAAACATTTTTTTCTAACTCGCTTAACTCTGGAGTTAGATGGAACCAAATTCCTGTTTGGCTTACAATTCCGTTAATATCGGAAATAGTGTAAAATCTTTCAATCAAAAGTTGTTTGTCATTAAGAATGGAATAACTCTTGTTTGAAACATTTTTTTCTAACTCGCCTAACTTTGGAGTTAGATGGAGCCAAATTGAAATACTCTATGTTTGGTTGATCCAGTGTGTGAGTTGTAATTCCGTTAATATCGGAAATAGGGAAAAATGTTTCAAACCAAAGTTGTTTGTCATTAAGAATGGAATAGCTCTTGTTTGAAACATTTTTTTCTAACTCGCTTAACTTTGGAGTTAGATGGAGCCAAATAGAAATAGTCTATTTTGGGTTGTTCCAGTGTTTGTGTTATAACTCCGTTAATATCGGAAATAGGGAAAAATGTTTCAAATAAAAGTTGTACGCCATTAACAAAGGAATAACTCTTATTTGAAACATTTTTTTCTAACTCGCTTAACTTTGGAGTTAGATGGAGCCAAATTCCTATTTGGCTTATAACTCCGTTAATATCGGAAATAGGGTAAAATGTTTCAAACCAAAGTTGTTTATCATTATGAACGGAATATCTCTTGTTTGAAACATTTTCTTCTAACTGGCTTAACTTTGGAGTTAGATGGAGCCAAATAGAAATACTCTATTTTGGGTTGATCCAGTGTGTGAGTTATAACTCCGTTAATATCGGAAATAGGGAAAAATGTTTCAAATAAAAGTTATACGCCATTAACAAAGGAATAACTCTTAATTGAAACATTTTTTTCTAACTCGCTTAACTCTGGAGTTAGATGGAGCCAAATTAGTATTTGGCTTATAATTCCGTTAATAACGGAAATAGTGTAAAATCTTTCAAACAAAAGTTGTTTGTCATTAAGAATGGAATATCTCTTCTTTGAAACATTTTTTTCTAACTCGCTTAACTTTTGAGTTAGATGGAGCCAAATAGAAATACTCTATTTTGGGTTGATCCAGTTAGTGAGCTATAATTCCGTTAATATCGGAAGTAGGGAAAAATATTTCAAATAGAAGTTGTACGCCATTACGAATGGAATTACTCTTATTTGAAACATTTCTTTCTAACTCGCTTAACTTTGTAGTTAGGTGGAGCCAAATTACTATTTGGCTGATAACTCCGTTAATGTCGGAAATAGGGAAAAATGTTTCAAATAAAAGTTATACGCCATTAACAAAGGAATAACTCTTAATTGAAACATTTTTTTCTAACTCGCTTAACTCTGGAGTTAGATGGAGCCAAATTAGTATTTGGCTTATAATTCCGTTAATAACGGAAATAGTGTAAAATCTTTCAAACAAAAGTTGTTCGCCATTAAGAATGGAATAACTCTTATTTGAAACATTTTTTTCTAACTCGCTTAACTTTGGAGTTAGATGGAGCCAAATAGAAATACTCTATTATGAGTAGATCCTGTGTGTGAGTTATAATTCCGTTAATATCGGAAATAGGGAAAAATGTTTCAAATAAAAGTTGTACGCCATTAAGAATGGAATAACTCTTATTTGAAACATTTTTTTCTAACTCGCTTAACTTTGGAGTTAGATGGAGCCAATTAGAAATACTCTATGTTGGGTTGATCCAGTGTGTGAGTTGTAATTCCGTTAATATCGGAAATAGGGAAAAATGTTTCAAACCAAAGTTGTTTGTCATTAAGAATGGAATAACTCTTGTATGAAACATTTTTTTTTCTAACTCGCTTAACTTTGGAGTTAGATGGAACCAAATAGAAATACTCTATGTTGGGTTGATCCAGTGTGTGAGTTGTTATTCCGTTAATATCGGAAATAGGGAAAAATGTTTCAAACTAAAGTTGTTTGTCATTAAGAATGGAATAACTCTTGTTTGAAACATTTTTTTTCTAACTCGCTTAACTTTGGAGTTAGATGGAACCAAATTGAAGTACTCTACTTTGGGTTGATCCAGTGTGTGAGTTATAATTCCGTTAATATCGGAAATAGGGAAAAATGTTTCAAATAAAAGTTGTTCGCCATTAGGAATGGAATAACTCTTGTTTGAAACATTTTTTTCTAACTCGCTTAACTTTGGAGTTACATGGAGCCAAATAGAAATACTCTATTTTGTGTTAATCCAGTGTGTGAGTTATAATTCCGTTAATATCGGAAATAGGGAAAAATGTTTCATATAAAAGTTGTACGCCATTAGGAATGGAATAACTCTTATTTGAAACATTTTTTTCTAACTCGGTTAACTTTGGAGTTAGATGGAGCCAAATTCCTATTTGGCTTATAATTCCGTTAATATCGGGAATAGTGTAAAATCTTTCAAACAAAAGTTGTTTGTCATTAAGAATGGAATAACTCTTGTTTGAAACATTTTTTCTAACTCACTTAACTTTTGTGTTAGATGGAGCCAAACAGAAATACTCCGTTTTTGGTTGTTCAAGTTTTTGGCTTATAACTCCATTAATATCGGAAATAGAGTAAAATGTTTCAAACCAAAGTTGTCTGTCATTAAGAATGGAATAACTCTTGTTTGAAACATTTTTTTCTAACTCGCTTAACTTATGAGTTACATGGAGCCAAATAGAAATACTCTATTTTGTGTTAATCCAGTGTGTGAGTTATAATTCCGTTAATATCGGAAATTGGGAAAAATGTTTCATATAAAAGTTGTACGCCACTAGGAGTGGAATAACTCTTATTTGAAACATTTTTTTCTAACTCGCTTAACTTATGAGTTAGATGGAGCCAAATAGAAATACTCCATTTTGGGCTGATCCAGTGTGTGAGTTATAATTCCGTTAATATCGGTAATAGGGAAAAATGTTTCAAATAAAAGTTGTACGCCATTAAGAATGGAATAACTCTTGTTTGAAACATTTTTTTCTAACTCGCTTAACTTTGGAGTTAGATGGAGCCAAATAGAAATACTCTATTTTGGGTTGTTCCAGTGTTCGTGTTATAACTCCGTTAATATCGGAAATAAAGAAAAATGTTTCAAATAAAAGTTGTTCGCCATTAAGAATGGAATAACTCTTATTTGAGTCATATTTTTCTAAGACGCTTAACTTTGGAGTTAGATGAAGCCAAATAGAAATACACTGTTTTGGGTTGTTCCAGTGTTTGTGTTATAACTCCGTTAATATCGGAAATAAAGAAAAATGTTTCAAATTAAAGTTGTTCGCCATTAAGAATGGAATAGCTCTTATTTGAATCATTCTTTTCTAACTCGCTTAACTTTGGAGTTAGATGGAGCCAAATAGAAATACTCCATTTTCGGTTGTTCCAGTGTTTGGGTTATAACTCCGTTAATATCGGAAATAAAGAAAAATATTTCAAATAAAAGTTGTTTGTCATTAAGAATGGAATAACTCTTGTTTGAAACATTTTTTTCTAACTCGCTTAACTTATCAGTTAGATGGAGCCAAATAGAAATACTCCATTTTGGGTTGATCCAGTGTGTGAGTTATAATTCCGTTAATATCGGAAATAGGGAAAGATTTTTCATATAAAAGTTGTACGCCATTAAGAATGGAATAACACTTATTTGAATCATTTTTTTCTAACTCGCTTAACTTTGGAGTTAGATGGAGCCAAATTGAAATACTCTATGTTGGTTTGATCCAGTTTGTGAGTTATAATTCCGTTAATATCGGAAATAGGGAAAAATGTTTTATATAAAAGTTGTACGCCATTAAGAATGGAATAACTCTTATTTGAAACATTTTTTTCTAACTCGCTTAACGTTGTAGTTAGATGGAGCCAAATAGAAATACTCTATGTTGGGTTGATCTAGTGTGTGAGTTATAATTCCGTTAATATCGGAAATAGGGAAAAATGTTTCAAACCAAAGTTGTTTGTCATTAAGAATGGAATAACACTTATTTGAAACATTTTTTTCTAACCCGCTTAACTTTGGAGTTAGATGAAGCCAAATTACTATTTGGCTTATAATTCCGTTAATATCGGGAATGGTGTAAAATCTTCCAAACAAAAGTTGTTTGTCATTAAGAATGGAATAACTCTTGTTTGAAACATTTTTTTCTAACTCTTAACTTTGGAGTTAGATGGAGCCAAATAGAAATACTCTATATTGGTTTGATCCAGTTTGTGAGTTATAATTCCGTTAATATCGGAAATAGGGAAAAATGTTTTATATAAAAGTTGTACGCCATTAAGAATGGAATAACTCTTATTTGAAACATTTTTTTCTAACTCGCTTAACGTTGTAGTTAGATGGAGCCAAATAGAAATACTCTATGTTGGGTTGATCTAGTGTGTGAGTTATAATTCCGTTAATATCGGAAATAGGGAAAAATGTTTCAAACCAAAGTTGTTTGTCATTAAGAATGGAATAACACTTATTTGAAACATTTTTTTCTAACTCGCTTAACTTTGGAGTTAGATGGAGCCAAATAGAAATACTCTATGTTGGGTTGATACAGTGTGTGTTGAAATTCCGTTAATATCGGAAATAGGGAAAAATGTTTCAAACCAAAGTTGTTTGTCATTAAGAATGGAATAACTCTTGTTTGAAACATTTTTTTCTAACTCGCTTAACTTTGGAGTTAGATGGAGCCAAATTGAAGTACTCTATTTTGGGTTGATCCAGTGTGTGAATTATAATTCCGTTAATATCGGAAATAGGTAAAGATGTTTCAAATAAAAGTTGTACGCCATTAAGAATGGAATAACTCTTATTTGAAACATTTTTTTCTAACTCGCTTAACTTATGAGTTAGATGGAGCCAAATAGAAATACACTATTTTGGGTGGTTCCAGTGTTTGTGTTATAACTCCGTTAATATCGGAAATAGAGAAAAATATTTCAAATAAAAGTTGTTCGCAATTAAGAATGGAATAGCTCTTATTTGAAACATTTTTTCCTAACTCGCTTAACTTTGGAGTTAGATGGAGCCAAATTACTATTTGGCTTATAATTCCGTTAATATCGGGAATAGGGTAAAATGTTTCAAATAAAAGTTGAACGCCATTAAGAATGGAATAACTCTTATTTGAAACATTTTTTTCTAACTCGCTTAACTTTGGAGTTAGATGGAGCCAAATAGAAATACTCCATTTTGGGTTGATTCAGTGTGAGTTATAATTCCGTTAATATCGGAAATAGGGAAAAATGTTTCAAACCAAAGTTGTTTGGAGTTAGATGGAGCCAAATTCCTATTTGGCTTATAATTCCGTTAATATCGGGAATAGCGTAAAATGTTTCAAATAAAAGTTGAACGCCATTAAGAATGGAATAACTCTTATTTGAAACATTTTTTTCTAACTAGCTTAACGTTGTAGTTAGATGGAGCCAAATAGAAATACTCTATGTTGGGTTGATCCAGTATGTGAGCTATAATTCCGTTAATATCGGAAATAGGGAAAAATGTTTCAAACCAAAGTTGTTTGTCATTAAGAATGGAATAACTCTTGTTTGAAACATTTTTTTCTAACTCGGTTAACTTTGGAGTTAGATGGAGCCAAATTCCTGTTTGGCTTATAATTCCGTTAATATCGGGAATAGTGTAAGATCTTTCAAACAAAAGTTGTACGCCATTAAGAATGGAATAACTCTTATTTGAAACATTTTTTTCTAACTCGCTTAACTTTGTAGTTAGATGGAGACAAATTTCTATTTGGCTTATAATTCCGTTAATATCGGAAATAGGGAAAAATGTTTCAAATAAAAGTTGTACGCCATTAAGAATGGAATAAGTCTTGTTTGAAACATTTTTTTCTAACTTCGTTAACTTTGGAGTTAGATGGAGCCAAATTCCTATTTGGCTTATAATTCCGTTAATATCGGGAATAGTGTAAAATCTTTCAAACAAAAGTTGTTTGTCGTTAAGAATGGAATAACTCTTGTTTGAAACATTTTTTTCTAACTCGCTTAACTTTGGAGTTAGATGGAGCCAAATAGAAATACTCTATGTTGGGTTGATCCAGTGTGTGAGTTGTAATTCCGTTAATATCGGAAATAGGGAAAAATGTTTCAAACCAAAGTTGTTTGTCATTAAGAATGGAATAACTCTTGTTTGAAACATTTTTTTTCTAACTCGCTTAACTTTGGAGTTAGATGGAGCCAAATAGAAATACTCTATTTTGGGTTGATCCAGTTAGTGAGCTATAATTCCGTTAATATCGGAAGTAGGGAAAAATATTTCAAATAGAAGTTGTACGCCATTACGAATGGAATAACTCTTATTTGAAACATTTCTTTCTAACTCGCTTAACTTTGTAGTTAGGTGGAGCCAAATTACTATTTGGCTGATAACTCCGTTAATGTCGGAAATAGGGTAAAATGTTTCAAACAAAAGATGCTTGCAATTAAGAATGGAATATCTCTTATTTGAAACATTTTTTTCTAACTCGCTTAACCTTGGAGTTAGATTGAGCCAAATAGAAATACTCCGTTTTGGGTTGTTCCAGTGTTTGTGTTATAACTCCGTTAATATCGGAAATAAAGAAAAATGTTTCAAATAAAAGTTGTTTGTCATTAAGAATGGAATAGCTCTTGTTTGAAACATTTTTTTCTAACTCGCTTAACTTTGGAGTTAGATGGAGCCAAATAGAAATAGTCTATTTTGGGTTGTTCCAGTGTTTGTGTTATAACTCCGTTAATATCGGAAATAGGGAAAAATGTTTCAAATAAAGGTTGTACGCCATTAACAAAGGAATAACTCTTATTTGAAACATTTTTTTCTAACTCGCTTAACTTTGGAGTTAGATGGAGCCAAATTCCTATTTGGCTTATAACTCCGTTAATATCGGAAATAGGGTAAAATGTTTCAAACCAAAGTTGTTTATCATTATGAACGGAATATCTCTTGTTTGAAACATTTTCTTCTAACTGGCTTAACTTTGGAGTTAGATGGAGCCAAATAGAAATACTCTATTTTGGGTTGATCCAGTGTGTGAGTTATAACTCCGTTAATATCGGAAATAGGGAAAAATGTTTCAAATAAAAGTTATACGCCATTAACAAAGGAATAACTCTTAATTGAAACATTTTTTTCTAACTCGCTTAACTCTGGAGTTAGATGGAGCCAAATTAGTATTTGGCTTATAATTCCGTTAATAACGGAAATAGTGTAAAATCTTTCAAACAAAAGTTGTTCGCCATTAAGAATGGAATAACTCTTATTTGAAACATTTTTTTCTAACTCGCTTAACTTTGGAGTTAGATGGAGCCAAATAGAAATACTCTATTATGAGTAGATCCTGTGTGTGAGTTATAATTCCGTTAATATCGGAAATAGGGAAAAATGTTTCAAATAAAAGTTGTACGCCATTAAGAATGGAATAACTCTTATTTGAAACATTTTTTTCTAACTCGCTTAACTTTGGAGTTAGATGGAGCCAATTAGAAATACTCTATGTTGGGATGATCCAGTGTGTGAGTTGTAATTCCGTTAATATCGGAAATAGGGAAAAATGTTTCAAACCAAAGTTGTTTGTCATTAAGAATGGAATAACTCTTGTATGAAACATTTTTTTTTCTAACTCGCTTAACTTTGGAGTTAGATGGAACCAAATAGAAATACTCTATGTTGGGTTGATCCAGTGTGTGAGTTGTAATTCCGTTAATATCGGAAATAGGGAAAAATGTTTCAAACTAAAGTTGTTTGTCATTAAGAATGGAATAACTCTTGTTTGAAACATTTTTTTTCTAACTCGCTTAACTTTGGAGTTAGATGGAACCAAATTGAAGTACTCTACTTTGGGTTGATCCAGTGTGTGAGTTATAATTCCGTTAATATCGGAAATAGGGAAAAATGTTTCAAATAAAAGTTGTTCGCCATTAGGAATGGAATAACTCTTGTTTGAAACATTTTTTTCTAACTCGCTTAACTTTGGAGTTACATGGAGCCAAATAGAAATACTCTATTTTGTGTTAATCCAGTGTGTGAGTTATAATTCCGTTAATATCGGAAATAGGGAAAAATGTTTCATATAAAAGTTGTACGCCATTAGGAATGGAATAACTCTTATTTGAAACATTTTTTTCTAACTCGGTTAACTTTGGAGTTAGATGGAGCCAAATTCCTATTTGGCTTATAATTCCGTTAATATCGGGAATAGTGTAAAATCTTTCAAACAAAAGTTGTTTGTCATTAAGAATGGAATAACTCTTGTTTGAAACATTTTTTCTAACTCACTTAACTTTTGTGTTAGATGGAGCCAAACAGAAATACTCCGTTTTTGGTTGTTCAAGTTTTTGGCTTATAACTCCATTAATATCGAAAATAGAGTAAAATGTTTCAAACCAAAGTTGTCTGTCATTAAGAATGGAATAACTCTTGTTTGAAACATTTTTTTCTAACTCGCTTAACTTATGAGTTACATGGAGCCAAATAGAAATACTCTATTTTGTGTTAATCCAGTGTGTGAGTTATAATTCCGTTAATATCGGAAATTGGGAAAAATGTTTCATATAAAAGTTGTACGCCACTAGGAGTGGAATAACTCTTATTTGAAACATTTTTTTCTAACTCGCTTAACTTATGAGTTAGATGGAGCCAAATAGAAGTACTCCATTTTGGGCTGATCCAGTGTGTGAGTTATAATTCCGTTAATATCGGTAATAGGGAAAAATGTTTCAAATAAAAGTTGTACGCCATTAAGAATGGAATAACTCTTGTTTGAAACATTTTTTTCTAACTCGCTTAACTTTGGAGTTAGATGGAGCCAAATAGAAATACTCTATTTTGTGTTAATCCAGTGTGTGAGTTATAATTCCGTTAATATCGGAAATTGGGAAAAATGTTTCATATAAAAGTTGTACGCCACTAGGAGTGGAATAACTCTTATTTGAAACATTTTTTTCTAACTCGCTTAACTTATGAGTTAGATGGAGCCAAATAGAAGTACTCCATTTTGGGCTGATCCAGTGTGTGAGTTATAATTCCGTTAATATCGGAAATAAAGAAAAATGTTTCAAATAAAAGTTGTTCGCCATTAAGAATGGAATAACTCTTATTTGAGTCATATTTTTCTAAGACGCTTAACTTTGGAGTTAGATGAAGCCAAATAGAAATACACTGTTTTGGGTTGTTCCAGTGTTTGTGTTATAACTCCGTTAATATCGGAAATAAAGAAAAATGTTTCAAATTAAAGTTGTACGCCATTAAGAATGGAATAACACTTATTTGAATCATTTTTTTCTAACTCGCTTAACTTTGGAGTTAGATGGAGCCAGATTGAAATACTCTATGTTGGTTTGATCCAGTTTGTGAGTTATAATTCCGTTAATATCGGAAATAGGGAAAAATGTTTTATATAAAAGTTGTACGCCATTAAGAATGGAATAACTCTTATTTGAAACATTTTTTTCTAACTCGCTTAACGTTGTAGTTAGATGGAGCCAAATAGAAATACTCTATGTTGGGTTGATCTAGTGTGTGAGTTATAATTCCGTTAATATCGGAAATAGGGAAAAATGTTTCAAACCAAAGTTGTTTGTCATTAAGAATGGAATAACACTTATTTGAAACATTTTTTTCTAACTCGCTTAACTTTGGAGTTAGATGGAGCCAAATAGAAATACACTATTTTGGGTGGTTCCAGTGTTTGTGTTATAACTCCGTTAATATCGGAAATAGAGAAAAATATTTCAAATAAAAGTTGTTCGCAATTAAGAATGGAATAGCTCTTATTTGAAACATTTTTTCCTAACTCGCTTAACTTTGGAGTTAGATGGAGCCAAATTACTATTTGGCTTATAATTCCGTTAATATCGGGAATAGGGTAAAATGTTTCAAATAAAAGTTGAACGCCATTAAGAATGGAATAACTCTTATTTGAAACATTTTTTTCTAACTCGCTTAACTTTGGAGTTAGATGGAGCCAAATAGAAATACTCCATTTTGGGTTGATCCAGTGTGAGTTATAATTCCGTTAATATCGGAAATAGGGAAAAATGTTTCAAACCAAAGTTGTTTGTCATTAAGAATGGAATAACTCTTATTTGAAACATTTTTTTCCAACTCGCTTAACTTTGGAGTTAGATGGAGCCAAATTCCTATTTGGCTTATAATTCCGTTAATATCGGGAATAGCGTAAAATGTTTCAAATAAAAGTTGAACGCCATTAAGAATGGAATAACTCTTATTTGAAACATTTTTTTCTAACTAGCTTAACGTTGTAGTTAGATGGAGCCAAATAGAAATACTCTATGTTGGGTTGATCCAGTATGTGAGTTATAATTCCGTTAATATCGGAAATAGGGAAAAATGTTTCAAACCAAAGTTGTTTGTCATTAAGAATGGAATAACTCTTGTTTGAAACATTTTTTTCTAACTCGGTTAACTTTGGAGTTAGATGGAGCCAAATTCCTGTTTGGCTTATAATTCCGTTAATATCGGGAATAGTGTAAGATCTTTCAAACAAAAGATGTACGCCATTAAGAATGGAATAACTCTTATTTGAAACATTTTTTTCTAACTTCGTTAACTTTGGAGTTAGATGGAGCCAAATTCCTATTTGGCTTATAATTCCGTTAATATCGGGAATAGTGTAAAATCTTTCAAACAAAAGTTGTTTGTCGTTAAGAATGGAATAACTCTTGTTTGAAACATTTTTTTCTAACTCGCTTAACTTTGGAGTTAGATGGAGCCAAATAGAAATACTCTATGTTGGGTTGATCCAGTGTGTGAGTTGTAATTCCGTTAATATCGGAAATAGGGAAAAATGTTTCAAACCAAAGTTGTTTGTCATTAAGAATGGAATAACTCTTGTTTGAAACATTTTTTTTCTAACTCGCTTAACTTTGGAGTTAGATGGAACCAAATTGAAGTACTCTACTTTGGGTTGATCCAGTGTGTGAGTTATAATTCCGTTAATATCGGAAATAGGGAAAAATGTTTCAAATAAAAGTTGTTCGCCATTAGGAATGGAATAACACTTATTTGAAACATTTTTTTCTAACTCGCTTAACTTTGGAGTTAGATGGAGCCAAATAGAAATACTCTATGTTGGGTTGATCCAGTGTGTGTTGAAATCCCGTTAATATCGGAAATAGGGAAAAATGTTTCAAACCAAAGTTGTTTGCCATTAAGAATGGAATAACTCTTGTTTGAAACATTTTTTTCTAACTCGCTTAACTTTGGAGTTAGATGGAGCCAAATTGAAGTACTCTATTTTGGGTTGATCCAGTGTGTGAGTTATAATTCCGTTAATATCGGAAATAGGTAAAGATGTTTCAAATAAAAGTTGTACGCCATTAAGAATGGAATAACTCTTATTTGAAACATTTTTTTCTAACTCGCTTAACTTTGGAGTTAGATGGAACCAAATTCCTGTTTGGCTTATAATTCCGTTAATATCGGAAATAGTGTAAAATCTTTCAATCAAAAGTTGTTTGTCATTAAGAGTGGAATAACTCTTGTTTGAAACATTTTTTTCTAACTCGCTTAACTTTGGAGTTAGATGGAGCCAAATTGAAATACTCTATGTTTGGTTGATCCAGTGTGTGAGTTGTAATTCCGTTAATATCGGAAATAGGGAAAAATGTTTCAAACCAAAGTTGTTTGTCATTAAGAATGGAATAGCTCTTGTTTGAAACATTTTTTTCTAACTCGCTTAACTTTGGAGTTAGATGGAGCCAAATAGAAATAGTCTATTTTGGGTTGTTCCAGTGTTTGTGTTATAACTCCGTCAATATCGGAAATAGGGAAAAATGTTTCAAACAAAAGTTGTACGCCATTAACAAAGGAATAACTCTTATTTGAAACATTTTTTTCTAACTCGCTTAACTTTGGAGTTAGATGGAGCCAAATTCCTATTTGGCTTATAACTCCGTTAATATCGGAAATAGGGTAAAATGTTTCAAACCAAAGTTGTTTATCACTATGAACGGAATATCTCTTGTTTGAAACATTTTCTTCTAACTGGCTTAACTTTGGAGTTAGATGGAGCCAAATAGAAATACTCTATTTTGGGTTGATCCAGTGTGTGAGTTATAACTCCGTTAATATCGGAAATAGGGAAAAATGTTTCAAATAAAAGTTATACGCCATTAACAAAGGAATAACTCTTAATTGAAACATTTTTTTCTAACTCGCTTAACTCTGGAGTTAGATGGAACCAAATTCCTGTTTGGCTTACAATTCCGTTAATATCGGAAATAGTGTAAAATCTTTCAATCAAAAGTTGTTTGTCATTAAGAATGGAATAACTCTTGTTTGAAACATTTTTTTGTAACTCGCCTAACTTTGGAGTTAGATGGAGCCAAATTGAAATACTCTATGTTTGGTTGATCCAGTGTGTGAGTTGTAATTCCGTTAATATCGGAAATAGGGAAAAATGTTTCAAACCAAAGTTGTTTGTCATTAAGAATGGAATAGCTCTTGTTTGAAACATTTTTTTCTAACTCGCTTAACTTTGGAGTTAGATGGAGCCAAATAGAAATAGTCTATTTTGGGTTGTTCCAGTGTTTGTGTTATAACTCCGTTAATATCGGAAATAGGGAAAAATGTTTCAAATAAAAGTTGTACGCCATTAACAAAGGAATAACTCTTAATTGAAACATTTTTTTCTAACTCGCTTAACTTTGGAGTTAGATGGAGCCAAATAGAAATACTCTATTTTGGGTTGTTCCAGTGTTTGTGTCATAACTCCGTTAATATCGGAAATAGGGAAAAATGTTTCAAATAAAAGTTGTTTGTCATTAAGAATGGAATAGATCTTGTTTGAAACATTTTTTTCTAACTCGCTTAACTTTGGAGTTAGATGGAGCCAAATAGAAATAGTCTATTTTGGGTTGTTCCAGTGTTTGTGTTATAACTCCGTTAATATCGGAAATAGGGAAAAATGTTTCAAATAAAAGTTGTACGCCATTAACAAAGGAATAACTCTTATTTGAAACATCTTTTTCTAACTCGCTTAACTTTGGAGTTAGATGGAGCCAAATTCCTATTTGGCTTATAACTCCGTTAATATCGGAAATAGGGTAAAATGTTTCAAACCAAAGTTGTTTATCATTATGAACGGAATATCTCTTGTTTGAAACATTTTCTTCTAACTGGCTTAACTTTGGAGTTAGATGGAGCCAAATAGAAATACTCTATTTTGGGTTGATCCAGTGTGTGAGTTATAACTCCGTTAATATCGGAAATAGGGAAAAATGTTTCAAATAAAAGTTATACGCCATTAACAAAGGAATAACTCTTAATTGAAACATTTTTTTCTAACTCGCTTAACTCTGGAGTTAGATGGAGCCAAATTAGTATTTGGCTTATAATTCCGTTAATAACGGAAATAGTGTAAAATCTTTCAAACAAAAGTTGTTTGTCATTAAGAATGGAATATCTCTTCTTTGAAACATTTTTTTCTAACTCGCTTAACTTTTGAGTTAGATGGAGCCAAATAGAAATACTCTATTTTGGGTTGATCCAGTTAGTGAGCTATAATTCCGTTAATATCGGAAGTAGGGAAAAATATTTCAAATAGAAGTTGTACGCCATTACGAATGGAATAACTCTTATTTGAAACATTTCTTTCTAACTCGCTTAACTTTGTAGTTAGGTGGAGCCAAATTACTATTTGGCTGATAACTCCGTTAATGTCGGAAATAGGGTAAAATGTTTCAAACAAAAGATGCTTGCAATTAAGAATGGAATATCTCTTATTTGAAACATTTTTTTCTAACTCGCTTAACCTTGGAGTTAGATTGAGCCAAATAGAAATACTCCGTTTTGGGTTGTTCCAGTGTTTGTGTTATAACTCCGTTAATATCGGAAATAAAGAAAAATGTTTCAAATTAAAGTTGTTCGCCATTAAGAATGGAATAACTCTTATTTGAAACATTTTTTTCTAACTCGCTTAACTTTGGAGTTAGATGGAGCCAAATAGAAATACTCTATTTTAGGTTGATCCAGTTTGTGAGTTATAATTCCGTTAATATCGGAAATAGGTAAAAATGTTTCAAATAAAAGTTGTACGCCATTAAGAGTAGAATATCTCTTATTTGAAATATATTTTTCTAACTCGCTTAACTTATGAGTTAGATGGAGCCAAATAGAAGTGCTCTATTTTGGGATGTTCCAGTGTTTGTGTTTTAACTCCGTTAATATCGGAAATAGAGAAAAATGTTTCAAATAAAAGTTGTTCGCCATTAAGAATGGAATAACTCTTATTTGAAACATTTTTTTCTAACTCGCTTAACTTTGGAGTTAGATGGATCCAAATAGAAATACTCTATTTTAGGTTGATCCAGTTTGTGAGTTATAATTCCGTTAATATCGGAAATAGGTAAAAATGTTTCAAATAAAAGTTGTACGCCATTATGAATGGAATAACTCTTATTTGAAACATTTTTTTCTAACCCGCTTAACTTTGGAGTTAGATGGAGCCAAATTACTATTTGGCTTTTAATTCCGTTAATATCGGAAATAGTGTAAAATCTTTCAAACAAAAGTTGTTTGTCATTAAGAATGAAATATCTCTAGTTTGAAACAGTTTTTTCTAACTCGCTTAACTTATGAGTTAGATGGAGCAAAATAGAAATACTCTATTTTGTGTTAATCCAGTGTGTGAGTTATAATTCCGTTAATATCGGAAATAGGGAAAGATTTTTCATATAAAAGTTGTACGCCATTAAGAATGGAATAACACTTATTTGAATCATTTTCTTCTAACTCGCTTAACTTTGGAGTTAGATGGAGCCAAATTGAAATACTCTATGTTGGTTTGATCCAGTTTGTGAGTTATAATTCCGTTAATATCGGAAATAGGGAAAAATGTTTTATATAAAAGTTGTACGCCATTAAGAATGGAATAACTCTTATTTGAAACATTTTTTTCTAACTCGCTTAACGTTGTAGTTAGATGGAGCCAAATAGAAATACTCTATGTTGGGTTGATCTAGTGTGTGAGTTATAATTCCGTTAATATCGGAAATAGGGAAAAATGTTTCAAACCAAAGTTGTTTGTCATTAAGAATGGAATAACACTTATTTGAAACATTTTTTTCTAACCCGCTTAACTGTGGAGTTAGATGAAGCCAAATTACTATTTGGCTTATAATTCCGTTAATATCGGGAATGGTGTAAAATCTTTCAAACAAAAGTTGTTTGTCATTAAGAATGGAATAACTCTTGTTTGAAACATTTTTTTCTAACTCTTAACTTTGGAGTTAGATGGAGCCAAATAGAAATACTCTATATTGGTTTGATCCAGTTTGTGAGTTATAATTCCGTTAATATCGGAAATAGGGAAAAATGTTTTATATAAAAGTTGTACGCCATTAAGAATGGAATAACTCTTATTTGAAACATTTTTTTCTAACTCGCTTAACGTTGTAGTTAGATGGAGCCAAATAGAAATACTCTATGTTGGGTTGATCTAGTTTGTGAGTTATAATTCCGTTAATATCGGAAATAGGGAAAAATGTTTCAAACCAAAGTTGTTTGTCATTAAGAATGGAATAACACTTATTTGAAACATTTTTTTCTAACTCGCTTAACTTTGGAGTTAGATGGAGCCAAATAGAAATACTCTATGTTGGGTTGATACAGTGTGTTGAAATTCCGTTAATATCGGAAATAGGGAAAAATGTTTCAAACCAAAGTTGTTTGTCATTAAGAATGGAATAACTCTTGTTTGAAACATTTTTTTCTAACTCGCTTAACTTTGGAGTTAGATGGAGCCAAATTGAAGTACTCTATTTTGGGTTGATCCAGTGTGTGAATTATAATTCCGTTAATATCGGAAATAGGTAAAGATGTTTCAAATAAAAGTTGTACGCCATTAAGAATGGAATAACTCTTATTTGAAACATTTTTTTCTAACTCGCTTAACTTATGAGTTAGATGGAGCCAAATAGAAATACACTATTTTGGGTGGTTCCAGTGTTTGTGTTATAACTCCGTTAATATCGGAAATAGAGAAAAATATTTCAAATAAAAGTTGTTCGCAATTAAGAATGGAATAGCTCTTATTTGAAACATTTTTTCCTAACTCGCTTAACTTTGGAGTTAGATGGAGCCAAATTACTATTTGGCTTATAATTCCGTTAATATCGGGAATAGCGTAAAATGTTTCAAATAAAAGTTGAACGCCATTAAGAATGGAATAACTCTTATTTGAAACATTTTTTTCTAACTAGCTTAACGTTGTAGTTAGATGGAGCCAAATAGAAATACTCTATGTTGGGTTGATCCAGTGTGTGTTGAAATCCCGTTAATATCGGAAATAGGGAAAAATGTTTCAAACCAAAGTTGTTTGCCATTAAGAATGGAATAACTCTTGTTTGAAACATTTTTTTCTAACTCGCTTAACTTTGGAGTTAGATGGAGCCAAATTGAAGTACTCTATTTTGGGTTGATCCAGTGTGTGAGTTATAATTCCGTTAATATCGGAAATAGGTAAATATGTTTCAAATAAAAGTTGTACGCCATTAAGAATGGAATAACTCTTATTTGAAACATTTTTTTCTAACTCGCTTAACTTTGGAGTTAGATGGAACCAAATTCCTGTTTGGCTTATAACTCCGTTAATATCGGAAATTGTGTAAAATCTTTCAATCAAAAGTTGTTTGTCATTAAGAATGGAATAACTCTTGTTTGAAATATTTTTTTCTAACTCGCTTAACTTTGGAGTTAGATGGAGCCAAATTGAAATACTCTATGTTTGGTTGATCCAGTGTGTGAGTTGTAATTCCGTTAATATCGGAAATAGGGAAAAATGTTTCAAACCAAAGTTGTTTGTCATTAAGAATGGAATAGCTCTTGTTTGAAACATTTTTTTCTAACTCGCTTAACTTTGGAGTTAGATGGAGCCAAATAGAAATAGTCTATTTTGGGTTGTTCCAGTGTTTGTGTTATAACTCCGTTAATATCGGAAATAGGGAAAAATGTTTCAAATAAAAGCTGTACGCCATTAACAAAGGAATAACTCTTATTTGAAACATTTTTTTCTAACTCGCTTAACTTTGGAGTTAGATGGAGCCAAATTCCTATTTGGCTTATAACTCCGTTAATATCGGAAATAGGGAAAAATGTTTCAAACCAAAGTTGTTTGTCATTAAGAATGGAATAACTCTTGTTTGAAACATTTTTTTCTAACTCGCTTAACTTTGGAGTTAGATGGAGCCAAATTGAAGTACTCTATTTTGGGTTGATCCAGTGTGTGAATTATAATTCCGTTGATATCGGAAATAGGTAAAGATGTTTCAAATAAAAGTTGTACGCCATTAAGAATGGAATAACTCTTATTTGAAACATTTTTTTCTAACTCGCTTAACTTATGAGTTAGATGGAGCCAAATAGAAATACACTATTTTGGGTGGTTCCAGTGTTTGTGTTATAACTCCGTTAATATCGGAAATAGAGAAAAATATTTCAAATAAAAGTTGTTCGCAATTAAGAATGGAATAGCTCTTATTTGAAACATTTTTTCCTAACTCGCTTAACTTTGGAGTTAGATGGAGCCAAATTACTATTTGGCTTATAATTCCGTTAATATCGGGAATAGGGTAAAATGTTTCAAATAAAAGTTGAACGCCATTAAGAATGGAATAACTCTTATTTGAAACATTTTTTTCTAACTCGCTTAACTTTGGAGTTAGATGGAGCCAAATAGAAATACTCCATTTTGGGTTGATCCAGTGTGAGTTATAATTCCGTTAATATCGGAAATAGGGAAAAATGTTTCAAACCAAAGTTGTTTGTCATTAAGAATGGAATAACTCTTATTTGAAACATTTTTTTCCAACTCGCTTAACTTTGGAGTTAGATGGAGCCAAATTCCTATTTGGCTTATAATTCCGTTAATATCGGGAATAGCGTAAAATGTTTCAAATAAAAGTTGAACGCCATTAAGAATGGAATAACTCTTATTTGAAACATTTTTTTCTAACTAGCTTAACGTTGTAGTTAGATGGAGCCAAATAGAAATACTCTATGTTGGGTTGATCCAGGGTGTGAGTTATAATTCCGTTAATATCGGAAATAGGGAAAAATGTTTCAAACCAAAGTTGTTTGTCATTAAGAATGGAATAACTCTTGTTTGAAACATTTTTTTCTAACTCGGTTAACTTTGGAGTTAGATGGAGCCAAATTCCTGTTTGGCTTATAACTCCGTTAATATCGGAAATTGTGTAAAATCTTTCAATCAAAAGTTGTTTGTCATTAAGAATGGAATAACTCTTGTTTGAAACATTTTTTTCTAACTCGCTTAACTTTGGAGTTAGATGGAGCCAAATTGAAATACTCTATGTTTGGTTGATCCAGTGTGTGAGTTGTAATTCCGTTAATATCGGAAATAGGGAAAAATGTTTCAAACCAAAGTTGTTTGTCATTAAGAATGGAATAGCTCTTGTTTGAAACATTTTTTTCTAACTCGCTTAACTTTGGAGTTAGATGGAACCAAATTGAAGTACTCTACTTTGGGTTGATCCAGTGTGTGAGTTATAATTCCGTTAATATCGGAAATAGGGAAAAATGTTTCAAATAAAAGTTGTTCGCCATTAGGAATGGAATAACACTTATTTGAAACATTTTTTTCTAACTCGCTTAACTTTGGAGTTAGATGGAGCCAAATAGAAATACTCTATGTTGGGTTGATCCAGTGTGTGTTGAAATCCCGTTAATATCGGAAATAGGGAAAAATGTTTCAAACCAAAGTTGTTTGCCATTAAGAATGGAATAACTCTTGTTTGAAACATTTTTTTCTAACTCGCTTAACTTTGGAGTTAGATGGAGCCAAATTGAAGTACTCTATTTTGGGTTGATCCAGTGTGTGAGTTATAATTCCGTTAATATCGGAAATAGGTAAAGATGTTTCAAATAAAAGTTGTACGCCATTAAGAATGGAATAACTCTTATTTGAAACATTTTTTTCTAACTCGCTTAACTTTGGAGTTAGATGGAACCAAATTCCTGTTTGGCTTATAACTCCGTTAATATCGGAAATTGTGTAAAATCTTTCAATCAAAAGTTGTTTGTCATTAAGAATGGAATAACTCTTGTTTGAAACATTTTTTTCTAACTCGCTTAACTTTGGAGTTAGATGGAGCCAAATTGAAATACTCTATGTTTGGTTGATCCAGTGTGTGAGTTGTAATTCCGTTAATATCGGAAATAGGGAAAAATGTTTCAAACCAAAGTTGTTTGTCATTAAGAATGGAATAGCTCTTGTTTGAAACATTTTTTTCTAACTCGCTTAACTTTGGAGTTAGATGGAGCCAAATAGAAATAGTCTATTTTGGGTTGTTCCAGTGTTTGTGTTATAACTCCGTTAATATCGGAAATAGGGAAAAATGTTTCAAATAAAAGCTGTACGCCATTAACAAAGGAATAACTCTTATTTGAAACATTTTTTTCTAACTCGCTTAACTTTGGAGTTAGATGGAGCCAAATTCCTATTTGGCTTATAACTCCGTTAATATCGGAAATAGGGAAAAATGTTTCAAACCAAAGTTGTTTGTCATTAAGAATGGAATAACTCTTGTTTGAAACATTTTTTTCTAACTCGCTTAACTTTGGAGTTAGATGGAGCCAAATTGAAGTACTCTATTTTGGGTTGATCCAGTGTGTGAATTATAATTCCGTTGATATCGGAAATAGGTAAAGATGTTTCAAATAAAAGTTGTACGCCATTAAGAATGGAATAACTCTTATTTGAAACATTTTTTTCTAACTCGCTTAACTTATGAGTTAGATGGAGCCAAATAGAAATACACTATTTTGGGTGGTTCCAGTGTTTGTGTTATAACTCCGTTAATATCGGAAATAGAGAAAAATATTTCAAATAAAAGTTGTTCGCAATTAAGAATGGAATAGCTCTTATTTGAAATATTTTTTCCTAACTCGCTTAACTTTGGAGTTAGATGGAGCCAAATTACTATTTGGCTTATAATTCCGTTAATATCGGGAATAGGGTAAAATGTTTCAAATAAAAGTTGAACGCCATTAAGAATGGAATAACTCTTATTTGAAACATTTTTTTCTAACTCGCTTAACTTTGGAGTTAGATGGAGCCAAATAGAAATACTCCCTTTTGGGTTGATCCAGTGTGAGTTATAATTCCGTTAATATCGGAAATAGGGAAAAATGTTTCAAACCAAAGTTGTTTGTCATTAAGAATGGAATAACTCTTATTTGAAACATTTTTTTCCAACTCGCTTAACTTTGGAGTTAGATGGAGCCAAATTCCTATTTGGCTTATAATTCCGTTAATATCGGGAATAGCGTAAAATGTTTCAAATAAAAGTTGAACGCCATTAAGAATGGAATAACTCTTATTTGAAACATTTTTTTCAAACTAGCTTAACGTTGTAGTTAGATGGAGCCAAATAGAAATACTCTATGTTGGGTTGATCCAGGGTGTGAGTTATAATTCCGTTAATATCGGAAATAGGGAAAAATGTTTCAAACCAAAGTTGTTTGTCATTAAGAATGGAATAACTCTTGTTTGAAACATTTTTTTCTAACTCGGTTAACTTTGGAGTTAGATGGAGCCAAATTCCTGTTTGGCTTATAATTCCGTTAATATCGGGAATAGTGTAAGATCTTTCAAACAAAAGTTGTACGCCATTAAGAATGGAATAACTCTTATTTGAAACATTTTTTTCTGACTCGCTTAACTTTGTAGTTAGATGGAGACAAATTTCTATTTGGCTTATAATTCCGTTAATATCGGAAATAGGGAAAAATGTTTCAAATAAAAGTTGTACGCCATTAAGAATGGAATAAGTCTTGTTTGAAACATTTTTTTCTAACTCGCTTAACTTTGGAGTTAGATGGAGCCAAATTCCTATTTGGCTTATAACTCCGTTAATATCGGAAATAGGGTAAAATGTTTCAAACCAAAGTTGTTTATCATTATGAACGGAATATCTCTTGTTTGAAACATTTTCTTCTAACTGGCTTAACTTTGGAGTTAGATGGAGCCAAATAGAAATACTCTATTTTGGGTTGATCCAGTGTGTGAGTTATAACTCCGTTAATATCGGAAATAGGGAAAAATGTTTCAAATAAAAGTTATACGCCATTAACAAAGGAATAACTCTTAATTGAAACATTTTTTTCTAACTCGCTTAACTCTGGAGTTAGATGGAACCAAATTCCTGTTTGGCTTACAATTCCGTTAATATCGGAAATAGTGTAAAATCTTTCAATCAAAAGTTGTTTGTCATTAAGAATGGAATAACTCTTGTTTGAAACATTTTTTTCTAACTCGCCTAACTTTGGAGTTAGATGGAGCCAAATTGAAATACTCTATGTTTGGTTGATCCAGTGTGTGAGTTATAATTCCGTTAATATCGGAAATAGGGAAAAATGTTTCAAACCAAAGTTGTTTGTCATTAAGAATGGAATAACACTTATTTGAAACATTTTTTTCTAACCCGCTTAACTTTGGAGTTAGATGAAGCCAAATTACTATTTGGCTTATAATTCCGTTAATATCGGGAATGGTGTAAAATCTTCCAAACAAAAGTTGTTTGTCATTAAGAATGGAATAACTCTTGTTTGAAACATTTTTTTCTAACTCTTAACTTTGGAGTTAGATGGAGCCAAATAGAAATACTCTATATTGGTTTGATCCAGTTTGTGAGTTATAATTCCGTTAATATCGGAAATAGGGAAAAATGTTTTATATAAAAGTTGTACGCCATTAAGAATGGAATAACTCTTATTTGAAACATTTTTTTCTAACTCGCTTAACGTTGTAGTTAGATGGAGCCAAATAGAAATACTCTATGTTGGGTTGATCTAGTGTGTGAGTTATAATTCCGTTAATATCGGAAATAGGGAAAAATGTTTCAAACCAAAGTTGTTTGTCATTAAGAATGGAATAACACTTATTTGAAACATTTTTTTTCTAACTCGCTTAACTTTGGAGTTAGATGGAGCCAAATAGAAATACTCTATGTTGGGTTGATACAGTGTGTGTTGAAATTCCGTTAATATCGGAAATAGGGAAAAATGTTTCAAACCAAAGTTGTTTGTCATTAAGAATGGAATAACTCTTGTTTGAAACATTTTTTTCTAACTCGCTTAACTTTGGAGTTAGATGGAGCCAAATTGAAGTACTCTATTTTGGGTTGATCCAGTGTGTGAATTATAATTCCGTTAATATCGGAAATAGGTAAAGATGTTTCAAATAAAAGTTGTACGCCATTAAGAATGGAATAACTCTTATTTGAAACATTTTTTTCTAACTCGCTTAACTTATGAGTTAGATGGAGCCAAATAGAAATACACTATTTTGGGTGGTTCCAGTGTTTGTGTTATAACTCCGTTAATATCGGAAATAGAGAAAAATATTTCAAATAAAAGTTGTTCGCAATTAAGAATGGAATAGCTCCTATTTGAAACATTTTTTCCTAACTCGCTTAACTTTGGAGTTAGATGGAGCCAAATTACTATTTGGCTTATAATTCCGTTAATATCGGGAATAGGGTAAAATGTTTCAAATAAAAGTTGAACGCCATTAAGAATGGAATAACTCTTATTTGAAACATTTTTTTCTAACTCGCTTAACTTTGGAGTTAGATGGAGCCAAATAGAAATACTCCATTTTGGGTTGATCCAGTGTGAGTTATAATTCCGTTAATATCGGAAATAGGGAAAAATGTTTCAAACCAAAGTTGTTTGTCATTAAGAATGGAATAACTCTTATTTGAAACATTTTTTTCCAACTCGCTTAACTTTGGAGTTAGATGGAGCCAAATTCCTATTTGGCTTATAATTCCGTTAATATCGGGAATAGCGTAAAATGTTTCAAATAAAAGTTGAACGCCATTAAGAATGGAATAACTCTTATTTGAAACATTTTTTTCTAACTAGCTTAACGTTGTAGTTAGATGGAGCCAAATAGAAATACTCTATGTTGGGTTGATCCAGTATGTGAGTTATAATTCCGTTAATATCGGAAATAGGGAAAAATGTTTCAAACCAAAGTTGTTTGTCATTAAGAATGGAATAACTCTTGTTTGAAACATTTTTTTCTAACTCGGTTAACTTTGGAGTTAGATGGAGCCAAATTCCTGTTTGGCTTATAATTCCGTTAATATCGGAAATAGGGAAAAATGTTTCAAACCAAAGTTGTTTGTCATTAAGAATGGAATAACTCTTATTTGAAACATTTTTTTCCAACTCGCTTAACTTTGGAGTTAGATGGAGCCAAATTCCTATTTGGCTTATAATTCCGTTAATATCGGGAATAGCGTAAAATGTTTCAAATAAAAGTTGAACGCCATTAAGAATGGAATAACTCTTATTTGAAACATTTTTTTCAAACTAGCTTAACGTTGTAGTTAGATGGAGCCAAATAGAAATACTCTATGTTGGGTTGATCCAGGGTGTGAGTTATAATTCCGTTAATATCGGAAATAGGGAAAAATGTTTCAAACCAAAGTTGTTTGTCATTAAGAATGGAATAACTCTTGTTTGAAACATTTTTTTCTAACTCGGTTAACTTTGGAGTTAGATGGAGCCAAATTCCTGTTTGGCTTATAATTCCGTTAATATCGGGAATAGTGTAAGATCTTTCAAACAAAAGTTGTACGCCATTAAGAATGGAATAACTCTTATTTGAAACATTTTTTTCTGACTCGCTTAACTTTGTAGTTAGATGGAGACAAATTTCTATTTGGCTTATAATTCCGTTAATATCGGAAATAGGGAAAAATGTTTCAAATAAAAGTTGTACGCCATTAAGAATGGAATAAGTCTTGTTTGAAACATTTTTTTCTAACTCGCTTAACTTTGGAGTTAGATGGAGCCAAATTCCTATTTGGCTTATAACTCCGTTAATATCGGAAATAGGGTAAAATGTTTCAAACCAAAGTTGTTTATCATTATGAACGGAATATCTCTTGTTTGAAACATTTTCTTCTAACTGGCTTAACTTTGGAGTTAGATGGAGCCAAATAGAAATACTCTATTTTGGGTTGATCCAGTGTGTGAGTTATAACTCCGTTAATATCGGAAATAGGGAAAAATGTTTCAAATAAAAGTTATACGCCATTAACAAAGGAATAACTCTTAATTGAAACATTTTTTTCTAACTCGCTTAACTCTGGAGTTAGATGGAACCAAATTCCTGTTTGGCTTACAATTCCGTTAATATCGGAAATAGTGTAAAATCTTTCAATCAAAAGTTGTTTGTCATTAAGAATGGAATAACTCTTGTTTGAAACATTTTTTTCTAACTCGCCTAACTTTGGAGTTAGATGGAGCCAAATTGAAATACTCTATGTTTGGTTGATCCAGTGTGTGAGTTATAATTCCGTTAATATCGGAAATAGGGAAAAATGTTTCAAACCAAAGTTGTTTGTCATTAAGAATGGAATAACACTTATTTGAAACATTTTTTTCTAACCCGCTTAACTTTGGAGTTAGATGAAGCCAAATTACTATTTGGCTTATAATTCCGTTAATATCGGGAATGGTGTAAAATCTTCCAAACAAAAGTTGTTTGTCATTAAGAATGGAATAACTCTTGTTTGAAACATTTTTTTCTAACTCTTAACTTTGGAGTTAGATGGAGCCAAATAGAAATACTCTATATTGGTTTGATCCAGTTTGTGAGTTATAATTCCGTTAATATCGGAAATAGGGAAAAATGTTTTATATAAAAGTTGTACGCCATTAAGAATGGAATAACTCTTATTTGAAACATTTTTTTCTAACTCGCTTAACGTTGTAGTTAGATGGAGCCAAATAGAAATACTCTATGTTGGGTTGATCTAGTGTGTGAGTTATAATTCCGTTAATATCGGAAATAGGGAAAAATGTTTCAAACCAAAGTTGTTTGTCATTAAGAATGGAATAACACTTATTTGAAACATTTTTTTTCTAACTCGCTTAACTTTGGAGTTAGATGGAGCCAAATAGAAATACTCTATGTTGGGTTGATACAGTGTGTGTTGAAATTCCGTTAATATCGGAAATAGGGAAAAATGTTTCAAACCAAAGTTGTTTGTCATTAAGAATGGAATAACTCTTGTTTGAAACATTTTTTTCTAACTCGCTTAACTTTGGAGTTAGATGGAGCCAAATTGAAGTACTCTATTTTGGGTTGATCCAGTGTGTGAATTATAATTCCGTTAATATCGGAAATAGGTAAAGATGTTTCAAATAAAAGTTGTACGCCATTAAGAATGGAATAACTCTTATTTGAAACATTTTTTTCTAACTCGCTTAACTTATGAGTTAGATGGAGCCAAATAGAAATACACTATTTTGGGTGGTTCCAGTGTTTGTGTTATAACTCCGTTAATATCGGAAATAGAGAAAAATATTTCAAATAAAAGTTGTTCGCAATTAAGAATGGAATAGCTCCTATTTGAAACATTTTTTCCTAACTCGCTTAACTTTGGAGTTAGATGGAGCCAAATTACTATTTGGCTTATAATTCCGTTAATATCGGGAATAGGGTAAAATGTTTCAAATAAAAGTTGAACGCCATTAAGAATGGAATAACTCTTATTTGAAACATTTTTTTCTAACTCGCTTAACTTTGGAGTTAGATGGAGCCAAATAGAAATACTCCATTTTGGGTTGATCCAGTGTGAGTTATAATTCCGTTAATATCGGAAATAGGGAAAAATGTTTCAAACCAAAGTTGTTTGTCATTAAGAATGGAATAACTCTTATTTGAAACATTTTTTTCCAACTCGCTTAACTTTGGAGTTAGATGGAGCCAAATTCCTATTTGGCTTATAATTCCGTTAATATCGGGAATAGCGTAAAATGTTTCAAATAAAAGTTGAACGCCATTAAGAATGGAATAACTCTTATTTGAAACATTTTTTTCTAACTAGCTTAACGTTGTAGTTAGATGGAGCCAAATAGAAATACTCTATGTTGGGTTGATCCAGTATGTGAGTTATAATTCCGTTAATATCGGAAATAGGGAAAAATGTTTCAAACCAAAGTTGTTTGTCATTAAGAATGGAATAACTCTTGTTTGAAACATTTTTTTCTAACTCGGTTAACTTTGGAGTTAGATGGAGCCAAATTCCTGTTTGGCTTATAATTCCGTTAATATCGGGAATAGTGTAAGACCTTTCAAACAAAAGTTGTACGCCATTAAGAATGGAATAACTCTTATTTGAAACATTTTTTTCTAACTCGCTTAACTTTGTAGTTAGATGGAGACAAATTTCTATTTGGCTTATAATTCCGTTAATATTGGAAATAGGGAAAAATGTTTCAAATAAAAGTTGTACGCCATTAAGAATGGAATAAGTCTTGTTTGAAACATTTTTTTCTAACTTTGTTAACTTTGGAGTTAGATGGAGCCAAATTCCTATTTGGCTTATAATTCCGTTAATATCGGGAATAGTGTAAAATCTTTCAAACAAAAGTTGTTTGTCGTTAAGAATGGAATAACTCTTGTTTGAAACATTTTTTTCTAACTCGCTTAACTTTGGAGTTAGATGGAGCCAAATAGAAATACTCTATGTTGGGTTGATCCAGTGTGTGAGTTGTAATTCCGTTAATATCGGAAATAGGGAAAAATGTTTCAAACCAAAGTTGTTTGTCATTAAGAATGGAATAACTCTTGTTTGAAACATTTTTTTTCTAACTCGCTTAACTTTGGAGTTAGATGGAACCAAATTGAAGTACTCTACTTTGGGTTGATCCAGTGTGTGAGTTATAATTCCGTTAATATCGGAAATAGGGAAAAATGTTTCAAATAAAAGTTGTTCGCCATTAGGAATGGAATAACACTTATTTGAAACATTTTTTTCTAACTCGCTTAACTTTGGAGTTAGATGGAGCCAAATAGAAATACTCTATGTTGGGTTGATCCAGTGTGTGTTGAAATCCCGTTAATATCGGAAATAGGGAAAAATGTTTCAAACCAAAGTTGTTTGCCATTAAGAATGGAATAACTCTTGTTTGAAACATTTTTTTCTAACTCGCTTAACTTTGGAGTTAGATGGAACCAAATTCCTGTTTGGCTTACAATTCCGTTAATATCGGAAATAGTGTAAAATCTTTCAATCAAAAGTTGTTTGTCATTAAGAATGGAATAACTCTTGTTTGAAACATTTTTTTCTAACTCGCCTAACTTTGGAGTTAGATGGAGCCAAATTGAAATACTCTATGTTTGGTTGATCCAGTGTGTGAGTTATAATTCCGTTAATATCGGAAATAGGGAAAAATGTTTCAAACCAAAGTTGTTTGTCATTAAGAATGGAATAACACTTATTTGAAACATTTTTTTCTAACCCGCTTAACTTTGGAGTTAGATGAAGCCAAATTACTATTTGGCTTATAATTCCGTTAATATCGGGAATGGTGTAAAATCTTCCAAACAAAAGTTGTTTGTCATTAAGAATGGAATAACTCTTGTTTGAAACATTTTTTTCTAACTCTTAACTTTGGAGTTAGATGGAGCCAAATAGAAATACTCTATATTGGTTTGATCCAGTTTGTGAGTTATAATTCCGTTAATATCGGAAATAGGGAAAAATGTTTTATATAAAAGTTGTACGCCATTAAGAATGGAATAACTCTTATTTGAAACATTTTTTTCTAACTCGCTTAACGTTGTAGTTAGATGGAGCCAAATAGAAATACTCTATGTTGGGTTGATCTAGTGTGTGAGTTATAATTCCGTTAATATCGGAAATAGGGAAAAATGTTTCAAACCAAAGTTGTTTGTCATTAAGAATGGAATAACACTTATTTGAAACATTTTTTTCTAACTCGCTTAACTTTGGAGTTAGATGGAGCCAAATTCCTGTTTGGCTTATAATTCCGTTAATATCGGGAATAGTGTAAGATCTTTCAAACAAAAGTTGTACGCCATTAAGAATGGAATAACTCTTATTTGAAACATTTTTTTCTGACTCGCTTAACTTTGTAGTTAGATGGAGACAAATTTCTATTTGGCTTATAATTCCGTTAATATCGGAAATAGGGAAAAATGTTTCAAATAAAAGTTGTACGCCATTAAGAATGGAATAAGTCTTGTTTGAAACATTTTTTTCTAACTTCGTTAACTTTGGAGTTAGATGGAGCCAAATTCCTATTTGGCTTATAATTCCGTTAATATCGGGAATAGTGTAAAATCTTTCAAACAAAAGTTGTTTGTCGTTAAGAATGGAATAACTCTTGTTTGAAACATTTTTTTCTAACTCGCTTAACTTTGGAGTTAGATGGAGCCAAATAGAAATACTCTATGTTGGGTTGATCCAGTGTGTGAGTTGTAATTCCGTTAATATCGGAAATAGGGAAAAATGTTTCAAACCAAAGTTGTTTGTCATTAAGAATGGAATAACTCTTGTTTGAAACATTTTTTTTTCTAACTCGCTTAACTTTGGAGTTAGATGGAACCAAATTGAAGTACTCTACTTTGGGTTGATCCAGTGTGTGAGTTATAATTCCGTTAATATCGGAAATAGGGAAAAATGTTTCAAATAAAAGTTGTTCGCCATTAGGAATGGAATAACACTTATTTGAAACATTTTTTTCTAACTCGCTTAACTTTGTAGTTAGATGGAGCCAAATAGAAATACTCTATGTTGGGTTGATCCAGTGTGTGTTGAAATCCCGTTAATATCGGAAATAGGGAAAAATGTTTCAAACCAAAGTTGTTTGCCATTAAGAATGGAATAACTCTTGTTTGAAACATTTTTTTCTAACTCGCTTAACTTTGGAGTTAGATGGAGCCAAATTGAAGTACTCTATTTTGGGTTGATCCAGTGTGTGAGTTATAATTCCGTTAATATCGGAAATAGGTAAAAGTTGTACGCCATTAAGAATGGAATAACTCTTATTTGAAACATTTTTTTCTAACTCGCTTAACTTTGGAGTTAGATGGAACCAAATTCCTGTTTGGCTTATAACTCCGTTAATATCGGAAATAGTGTAAAATCTTTCAATCAAAAGTTGTTTGTCATTAAGAATGGAATAACTCTTGTTTGAAACATTTTTTTCTAACTCGCTTAACTTTGGAGTTAGATGGAGCCAAATTGAAATACTCTATGTTTGGTTGATCCAGTGTGTGAGTTGTAATTCCGTTAATATCGGAAATAGGGAAAAATGTTTCAAACCAAAGTTGTTTGTCATCAAGAATGGAATAGCTCTTGTTTGAAACATTTTTTTCTAACTCGCTTAACTTTGGAGTTAGATGGAGCCAAATTACTATTTGGCTTATAATTCCGTTAATATCGGGAATAGGGTAAAATGTTTCAAATAAAAGTTGAACGCCATTAAGAATGGAATAACTCTTATTTGAAACATTTTTTTCTAACTCGCTTAACTTTGGAGTTAGATGGAGCCAAATAGAAATACTCCATTTTGGGTTGATCCAGTGTGAGTTATAATTCCGTTAATATCGGAAATAGGGAAAAATGTTTCAAACCAAAGTTGTTTGTCATTAAGAATGGAATAACTCTTATTTGAAACATTTTTTTCCAACTCGCTTAACTTTGGAGTTAGATGGAGCCAAATTCCTATTTGGCTTATAATTCCGTTAATATCGGGAATAGCGTAAAATGTTTCAAATAAAAGTTGAACGCCATTAAGAATGGAATAACTCTTATTTGAAACATTTTTTTCTAACTAGCTTAACGTTGTAGTTAGATGGAGCCAAATAGAAATACTCTATGTTGGGTTGATCCAGTATGTGAGTTATAATTCCGTTAATATCGGAAATAGGGAAAAATGTTTCAAACCAAAGTTGTTTGTCATTAAGAATGGAATAACTCTTGTTTGAAACATTTTTTTCTAACTCGGTTAACTTTGGAGTTAGATGGAGCCAAATTCCTGTTTGGCTTATAATTCCGTTAATATCGGGAATAGTGTAAGATCTTTCAAACAAAAGTTGTACGCCATTAAGAATGGAATAACTCTTATTTGAAACATTTTTTTCTAACTCGCTTAACTTTGTAGTTAGATGGAGACAAATTTCTATTTGGCTTATAATTCCGTTAATATCGGAAATAGGGAAAAATGTTTCAAATAAAAGTTGTACGCCATTAAGAATGGAATAAGTCTTGTTTGAAACATTTTTTTCTAACTTCGTTAACTTTGGAGTTAGATGGAGCCAAATTCCTATTTGGCTTATAATTCCGTTAATATCGGGAATAGTGTAAAATCTTTCAAACAAAAGTTGTTTGTCGTTAAGAATGGAATAACTCTTGTTTGAAACATTTTTTTCTAACTCGCTTAACTTTGGAGTTAGATGGAGCCAAATAGAAATACTCTATGTTGGGTTGATCCAGTGTGTGAGTTGTAATTCCGTTAATATCGGAAATAGGGAAAAATGTTTCAAACCAAAGTTGTTTGTCATTAAGAATGGAATAACTCTTGTTTGAAACATTTTTTTTCTAACTCGCTTAACTTTGGAGTTAGATGGAACCAAATTGAAGTACTCTACTTTGGGTTGATCCAGTGTGTGAGTTATAATTCCGTTAATATCGGAAATAGGGAAAAATGTTTCAAATAAAAGTTGTTCGCCATTAGGAATGGAATAACACTTATTTGAAACATTTTTTTCTAACTCGCTTAACTTTGGAGTTAGATGGAGCCAAATAGAAATACTCTATGTTGGGTTGATCCAGTGTGTGTTGAAATCCCGTTAATATCGGAAATAGGGAAAAATGTTTCAAACCAAAGTTGTTTGCCATTAAGAATGGAATAACTCTTGTTTGAAACATTTTTTTCTAACTCGCTTAACTTTGGAGTTAGATGGAGCCAAATTGAAGTACTCTATTTTGGGTTGATCCAGTGTGTGAGTTATAATTCCGTTAATATCGGAAATAGGTAAAGATGTTTCAAATAAAAGTTGTACGCCATTAAGAATGGAATAACTCTTATTTGAAACATTTTTTTCTAACTCGCTTAACTTTGGAGTTAGATGGAACCAAATTCCTGTTTGGCTTATAATTCCGTTAATATCGGAAATAGTGTAAAATCTTTCAATCAAAAGTTGTTTGTCATTAAGAATGGAATAACTCTTGTTTGAAACATTTTTTTCTAACTCGCTTAACTTTGGAGTTAGATGGAGCCAAATTGAAATACTCTATGTTTGGTTGATCCAGTGTGTGAGTTGTAATTCCGTTAATATCGGAAATAGGGAAAAATGTTTCAAACCAAAGTTGTTTGTCATTAAGAATGGAATAGCTCTTGTTTGAAACATTTTTTTCTAACTCGCTTAACTTTGGAGTTAGATGGAGCCAAATAGAAATAGTCTATTTTGGGTTGTTCCAGTGTTTGTGTTATAACTCCGTCAATATCGGAAATAGGGAAAAGTGTTTCAAATAAAAGTTGTACGCCATTAACAAAGGAATAACTCTTATTTGAAACATTTTTTTCTAACTCGCTTAACTTTGGAGTTAGATGGAGCCAAATTCCTATTTGGCTTATAACTCCGTTAATATCGGAAATAGGGTAAAATGTTTCAAACCAAAGTTGTTTATCATTATGAACGGAATATCTCTTGTTTGAAACATTTTCTTCTAACTGGCTTAACTTTGGAGTTAGATGAAGCCAAATAGAAATACTCTATTTTGGGTTGATCCAGTGTGTGAGTTATAACTCCGTTAATATCGGAAATAGGGAAAAATGTTTCAAATAAAAGTTATACGCCATTAACAAAGGAATAACTCTTAATTGAAACATTTTTTTCTAACTCGCTTAACTCTGGAGTTAGATGGAACCAAATTCCTGTTTGGCTTACAATTCCGTTAATATCGGAAATAGTGTAAAATCTTTCAATCAAAAGTTGTTTGTCATTAAGAATGGAATAACTCTTGTTTGAAACATTTTTTTCTAACTCGCCTAACTTTGGAGTTAGATGGAGCCAAATTGAAATACTCTATGTTTGGTTGATCCAGTGTGTGAGTTGTAATTCCGTTAATATCGGAAATAGGGAAAAATGTTTCAAACCAAAGTTCTTTGTCATTAAGAATGGAATAGCTCTTGTTTGAAACATTTTTTTCTAACTCGCTTAACTTTGGAGTTAGATGGAGCCAAATAGAAATAGTCTATTTTGGGTTGTTCAAGTGTTTGTGTTATAACTCCGTTAATATCGGAAATAGGGAAAAATGTTTCAAATAAAAGTTGTACGCCATTAACAAAGGAATAACTCTTAATTGAAACATTTTTTTCTAACTCGCTTAACTTTGGAGTTAGATGGAGCCAAATAGAAATACTCTATTTTGGGTTGTTGCAGTGTTTGTGTTATAACTCCGTTAATATCGGAAATAGGGAAAAATGTTTCAAATAAAAGTTGTTTGTCATTAAGAATGGAATAGATCTTGTTTGAAACATTTTTTTCTAACTCGCTTAACTTTGGAGTTAGATGGAGCCAAATAGAAATAGTCTATTTTGGGTTGTTCCAGTGTTTGTGTTATAACTCCGTTAATATCGGAAATAGGGAAAAATGTTTCAAATAAAAGTTGTACGCCATTAACAAAGGAATAACTCTTATTTGAAACATTTTTTTCTAACTCGCTTAACTTTGGAGTTAGATGGAGCCAAATTCCTATTTGGCTTATAACTCCGTTAATATCGGAAATAGGGTAAAATGTTTCAAACCAAAGTTGTTTATCATTATGAACGGAATATCTCTTGTTTGAAACATTTTCTTCTAACTGGCTTAACTTTGGAGTTAGATGGAGCCAAATAGAAATACTCTATTTTGGGTTGATCCAGTGTGTGAGTTATAACTCCGTTAATATCGGAAATAGGGAAAAATGTTTCAAATAAAAGTTATACGCCATTAACAAAGGAATAACTCTTAATTGAAACATTTTTTTCTAACTCGCTTAACTCTGGAGTTAGATGGAGCCAAATTAGTATTTGGCTTATAATTCCGTTAATAACGGAAATAGTGTAAAATCTTTCAAACAAAAGTTGTTTGTCATTAAGAATGGAATATCTCTTCTTTGAAACATTTTTTTCTAACTCGCTTAACTTTTGAGTTAGATGGAGCCAAATAGAAATACTCTATTTTGGGTTGATCCAGTTAGTGAGCTATAATTCCGTTAATATCGGAAGTAGGGAAAAATATTTCAAATAGAAGTTGTACGCCATTACGAATGGAATAACTCTTATTTGAAACATTTCTTTCTAACTCGCTTAACTTTGTAGTTAGGTGGAGCCAAATTACTATTTGGCTGATAACTCCGTTAATGTCGGAAATAGGGTAAAATGTTTCAAACAAAAGATGCTTGCAATTAAGAATGGAATAGCTCTTATTTGAAACATTTTTTTCTAACTCGCTTAACCTTGGAGTTAGATTGAGCCAAATAGAAATACTCCGTTTTGGGTTGTTCCAGTGTTTGTGTTATAACTCCGTTAATATCGGAAATAAAGAAAAATGTTTCAAATTAAAGTTGTTCGCCATTAAGAATGGAATAACTCTTATTTGAAACATTTTTTTCTAACTCGCTTAACTTTGGAGTTAGATGGAGCCAAATAGAAATACTCTATTTTAGGTTGATCCAGTTTGTGAGTTATAATTCCGTTAATATCGGAAATAGGTAAAAATGTTTCAAATAAAAGTTGTACGCCATTAAGAGTAGAATATCTCTTATTTGAAATATATTTTTCTAACTCGCTTAACTTATGAGTTAGATGGAGCCAAATAGAAGTGCTCTATTTTGGGATGTTCCAGTGTTTGTGTTTTAACTCCGTTAATATCGGAAATAGAGAAAAATGTTTCAAATAAAAGTTGTTCGCCATTAAGAATGGAATAACTCTTATTTGAAACATTTTTTTCTAACTCGCTTAACTTTGGAGTTAGATGGATCCAAATAGAAATACTCTATTTTAGGTTGATCCAGTTTGTGAGTTATAATTCCGTTAATATCGGAAATAGGCAAAAATGTTTCAAATAAAAGTTGTACGCCATTATGAATGGAATAACTCTTATTTGAAACATTTTTTTCTAACCCGCTTAACTTTGGAGTTAGATGGAGCCAAATTACTGTTTGGCTTTTAATTCCGTTAATATCGGAAATAGTGTAAAATCTTTCAAACAAAAGTTGTTTGTCATTAAGAATGAAATATCTCTAGTTTGAAACAGTTTTTTCTAACTCGCTTAACTTATGAGTTAGATGGAGCAAAATAGAAATACTCTATTTTGTGTTAATCCAGTGTGTGAGTTATAATTCCGTTAATATCGGAAATAGGGAAAGATTTTTCATATAAAAGTTGTACGCCATTAAGAATGGAATAACACTTATTTGAATCATTTTTTTCTAACTCGCTTAACTTTGGAGTTAGATGGAGCCAAATTGAAATACTCTATGTTGGTTTGATCCAGTTTGTGAGTTATAATTCCGTTAATATCGGAAATAGGGAAAAATGTTTTATATAAAAGTTGTACGCCATTAAGAATGGAATAAGTCTTGTTTGAAACATTTTTTTCTAACTCGCTTAACGTTGTAGTTAGATGGAGCCAAATAGAAATACTCTATGTTGGGTTGATCTAGTGTGTGAGTTATAATTCCGTTAATATCGGAAATAGGGAAAAATGTTTCAAACCAAAGTTGTTTGTCATTAAGAATGGAATAACACTTATTTGAAACATTTTTTTCTAACCCGCTTAACTTTGGAGTTAGATGAAGCCAAATTACTATTTGGCTTATAATTCCGTTAATATCGGGAATGGTGTAAAATCTTTCAAACAAAAGTTGTTTGTCATTAAGAATGGAATAACTCTTGTTTGAAACATTTTTTTCTAACTCTTAACTTTGGAGTTAGATGGAGCCAAATAGAAATACTCTATATTGGTTTGATCCAGTTTGTGAGTTATAATTCCGTTAATATCGGAAATAGGGAAAAATGTTTCAAACCAAAGTTGTTTGTCATTAAGAATGGAATAACACTTATTTGAAACATTTTTTTCTAACTCGCTTAACTTTGGAGTTAGATGGAGCCAAATAGAAATACTCCATTTTGGGGTGATCCAGTGTGTGACTTATAATTCCGTTAATATCGGAAATAGGGAAAAATGTTTCAAACCAAAGTTGTTTGTCATTAAGAATGGAATAACTCTTATTTGAAACATTTTTTTCTAACTCGGTTAACTTTGGAGTTAGATGGAGCCAAATTCCTATTTGGCTTATAATTCCGTTAATATCGGAAATAGGGTAAAATGTTTCAAACCAAAGTTGTTTGTCATTAAGAGTGGAATAACTCTTGTTTGAAACATTTTTTTCTAACTCGCTTAACTTTGGAGTTAGATGGAGCCAAATAGAAATACTCTATTTTGTGTTAATCCAGTTTGTGAGTTATAATTCCGTTAATATCGGAAATAGGGTAAAATGTTCCAAAGAAAAAGTTGTTTGTCATTAAGAATGGAATATCTCTTATTTGAAACATTTTTTTCTAACTCGCTTAACTTTGTAGTTAGATGGAGACAAATTTCTATTTGGCTTATAATTCCGTTAATATCGGAAAGATGGTAAAATGTTTCAAACAAAAGTTGTTTGTCATTAAGAACGGAATAAGTCTTGTTTGAAACATTTTTTTCTAACTCGCTTAACTTTGGAGTTAGATGGAGCCAAATAGAAATACTCTATGTTGGGTTGATCCAGTGTGTGAGTTGTAATTCCATTAATATCGGAAATAGGGAAAAATGTTTCAAACCAAAATTGTTTGTCATTAAGAATGGAATAACTCTTGTTTGAAACATTTTTTTCTAACTCGCTGAACTTTGGAGTTAGATGGAACCAAATTGAAGTACTCTATTTTGGGTTGATCCAGTGTGTGAGTTATAATTCCGTTAATATCGGAAATAGGGAAAAATGTTTCAAATAAAAGTTGATCGCCATTAAGAATGGAATAACACTTATTTGAATCATTTTTTTCTAACTCGCTTAACTTTGGAGTTAGATGGAGCCAAATTGAAGTACTCTATTTTGGGTTGATCCAGTGTGTGAGTTATAATTCCGTTAATATCGGAGATAGGTAAAAATGTTTCAAATAAAAGTTGTACGCCATTAAGAATGGAATAACTCTTATTTGAAACATTTTTTTCTAACTCGCTTAACTTTGGAGTTAGATGGAGCCAAATTGAACTGCTCTATGTTGGGTTGATCCAGTGTGTGAGTTGTAATTCCGTTAATATCGGAAATAGGGAAAAATGTTTCAAACCAAAGTTGTTTGTCATTAAGAATGGAATAACTCTTATTTGAAACATTTTTTTCTAACTCGCTTAACTTTGGAGTTAGATGGAACCAAATTTCTATTTGGCTTATAATTCCGTTAATATCGGAAATAGTGTAAAATCTTTCAATCAAAAGTTGTTTGTTATTAATAATGGAATAACTCTTGTTTGAAACATTTTTTTCTAACTCACTTAACTTTTGTGTTAGATGGAGCCAAACGGAAATACTCCGTTTTAGGTTGTTCAAGTTTTTGGCTTATAATTCCGTTAATATCGGAAGTAGGGAAAAATGTTTCAAATAAAAGTTGTTCGCCATTAAGAATGGAATAACACTTATTTGAAACATTTTTTTCTAACTCGCTTAACTTTGGAGTTAGATGGAGCCAAATTGAAGTACTCTATTTTGGGTTGATCCAGTGTGTGAGTTATAATTCCGTTAATATCGGAGATAGGTAAAAATGTTTCAAATAAAAGTTGTACGCCATTAAGAATGGAATAACTCTTATTTGAAACATTTTTATCTAACTCGCTTAACTTTGTAGTTAGATGGAGCCAAATTTCTATTTGGCTTATAATTCCGTTAATATCGGAGATAGTGTAAAATCTTTCAATCAAAAGTTGTTTGTCATTAAGAATGGAATAACTCTTGTTTGAAACATTTTTTTCTAACTCACTTAACTTTTGTGTTAGATGGAGCCAAACAGAAATACTTCGTCTTAGGTTGTTCAAGTTTTTGGCTTATAATTCCGTTAATATCGGAAATAGGGAAAGATGTTTCAAACCAAAGTTGTTTGTCATTAAGAATGGAATAACTCTTGTTTGAAACATTTTTTTCTAACTCGCTTAACTTATGAGTTAGATGGAGCCAAATAGAAATACTCCATTTTGGGGTGATCCAGTGTGTGACTTATAATTCCGTTAATATCGGAAATAGGGAAAATGTTTCAAACAAAAGTTGTTTGTCATTAAGAACGGAATAAGTCTTGTTTGAAACATTTTTTTCTAACTCGCTTAACTTTGGAGTTAGATGGAGCCAAATTTCTATTTGGCTTATAATTCCGTTAATATCGGAGATAGTGTAAAATCTTTCAATCAAAAGTTGTTTGTCATTAAGAATGGAATAACTCTTGTTTGAAACATTTTTTTCTAACTCACTTAACTTTTGTGTTAGATGGAGCCAAACAGAAATACTTCGTTTTAGGTTGTTCAAGTTTTTGGCTTATAATTCCGTTAATATCGGAAATAGGGAAAGATGTTTCAAACCAAAGTTGTTTGTCATTAAGAATGGAATAACTCTTGTTTGAAACATTTTTTTCTAACTCGCTTAACTTATGAGTTAGATGGAGCCAAATAGAAATACTCCATTTTGGGGTGATCCAGTGTGTGACTTATAATTCCGTTAATATCGGAAATAGGGAAAAATGTTTCAAACCAAAGTTGTTTGTCATTAAGAATGGAATAACTCTTATTTGAAACATTTTTTTCTAACTCGGTTAACTTTGGAGTTAGATGGAGCCAAATTCCTATTTGGCTTGTAATTCCGTTAATATCGGAAATAGGGTAAAATGTTTCAAACCAAAGTTGTTTGTCATTAAGAGTGGAATAACTCTTGTTTGAAACATTTTTTTCTAACTCGCTTAACTTTCGAGTTAGATGGAGCCAAATAGAAATACTCTATTTTGTGTTAATCCAGTTTGTTAGTTATAATTCCGTTAATATCGGAAATAGGGTAAAATGTTCCAAAGAAAAAGTTGTTTGTCATTAAGAATGGAATATCTCTTATTTGAAACATTTTTTTTTTCTAACTCGCTTAACTTTGTAGTTAGATGGAGACAAATTTCTATTTGGCTTATAATTCCGTTAATATCGGAAAGATGGTAAAATGTTTCAAACAAAAGTTGTTTGTCATTAAGAACGGAATAAGTCTTGTTTGAAACATTTTTTTCTAACTCGCTTAACTTTGGAGTTAGATGGAGCCAAATAGAAATACTCTATGTTGGGTTGATCCAGTGTGTGAGTTGTAATTCCATTAATATCGGAAATAGGGAAAAATGTTTCAAACCAAAATTGTTTGTCATTAAGAATGGAATAACTCTTGTTTGAAACATTTTTTTCTAACTCGCTGAACTTTGGAGTTAGATGGAACCAAATTGAAGTACTCTATTTTGGGTTGATCCAGTGTGTGAGTTATAATTCCGTTAATATCGGAAATAGGGAAAAATGTTTCAAATAAAAGTTGATCGCCATTAAGAATGGAATAACACTTATTTGAATCATTTTTTTCTAACTCGCTTAACTTTGGAGTTAGATGGAGCCAAATTGAAGTACTCTATTTTGGGTTGATCCAGTGTGTGAGTTATAATTCCGTTAATATCGGAGATAGGTAAAAATGTTTCAAATAAAAGTTGTACGCCATTAAGAATGGAATAACTCTTATTTGAAACATTTTTTTCTAACTCGCTTAACTTTGGAGTTAGATGGAGCCAAATTGAACTGCTCTATGTTGGGTTGATCCAGTGTGTGAGTTGTAATTCCGTTAATATCGGAAATAGGGAAAAATGTTTCAAACCAAAGTTGTTTGTCATTAAGAATGGAATAACTCTTATTTGAAACATTTTTTTCTAACTCGCTTAACTTTGGAGTTAGATGGAACCAAATTTCTATTTGGCTTATAATTCCGTTAATATCGGAAATAGTGTAAAATCTTTCAATCAAAAGTTGTTTGTTATTAATAATGGAATAACTCTTGTTTGAAACATTTTTTTCTAACTCACTTAACTTTTGTGTTAGATGGAGCCAAACGGAAATACTCCGTTTTAGGTTGTTCAAGTTTTTGGCTTATAATTCCGTTAATATCGGAAGTAGGGAAAAATGTTTCAAATAAAAGTTGTTCGCCATTAAGAATGGAATAACACTTATTTGAAACATTTTTTTCTAACTCGCTTAACTTTGGAGTTAGATGGAGCCAAATTGAAGTACTCTATTTTGGGTTGATCCAGTGTGTGAGTTATAATTCCGTTAATATCGGAGATAGGTAAAAATGTTTCAAATAAAAGTTGTACGCCATTAAGAATGGAATAACTCTTATTTGAAACATTTTTATCTAACTCGCTTAACTTTGTAGTTAGATGGAGACAAATTTCTATTTGGCTTATAATTCCGTTAATATCGGAAAGATGGTAAAATGTTTCAAACAAAAGTTGTTTGTCATTAAGAACGGAATAAGTCTTGTTTGAAACATTTTTTTCTAACTCAGATGGAGCCAAATTTCTATTTGGCTTATAATTCCGTTAATATCGGAGATAGTGTAAAATCTTTCAATCAAAAGTTGTTTGTCATTAAGAATGGAATAACTCTTGTTTGAAACATTTTTTTCTAACTCACTTAACTTTTGTGTTAGATGGAGCCAAACAGAAATACTTCGTTTTAGGTTGTTCAAGTTTTTGGCTTATAATTCCGTTAATATCGGAAATAGGGAAAGATGTTTCAAACCAAAGTTGTTTGTCATTAAGAATGGAATAACTCTTGTTTGAAACATTTTTTTCTAACTCGCTTAACTTATGAGTTAGATGGAGCCAAATAGAAATACTCCATTTTGGGGTGATCCAGTGTGTGACTTATAATTCCGTTAATATCGGAAATAGGGAAAAATGTTTCAAACCAAAGTTGTTTGTCATTAAGAATGGAATAACTCTTATTTGAAACATTTTTTTCTAACTCGGTTAACTTTGGAGTTAGATGGAGCCAAATTCCTATTTGGCTTGTAATTCCGTTAATATCGGAAATAGGGTAAAATGTTTCAAACCAAAGTTGTTTGTCATTAAGAGTGGAATAACTCTTGTTTGAAACATTTTTTTCTAACTCGCTTAACTTTGGAGTTAGATGGAGCCAAATAGAAATACTCTATTTTGTGTTAATCCAGTTTGTTAGTTATAATTCCGTTAATATCGGAAATAGGGTAAAATGTTCCAAAGAAAAAGTTGTTTGTCATTAAGAATGGAATATCTCTTATTTGAAACATTTTTTTTTTCTAACTCGCTTAACTTTGTAGTTAGATGGAGACAAATTTCTATTTGGCTTATAATTCCGTTAATATCGGAAAGATGGTAAAATGTTTCAAACAAAAGTTGTTTGTCATTAAGAACGGAATAAGTCTTGTTTGAAACATTTTTTTCTAACTCGCTTAACTTTGGAGTTAGATGGAGCCAAATAGAAATACTCTATGTTGGGTTGATCCAGTGTGTGAGTTGTAATTCCATTAATATCGGAAATAGGGAAAAATGTTTCAAACCAAAATTGTTTGTCATTAAGAATGGAATAACTCTTGTTTGAAACATTTTTTTCTAACTCGCTGAACTTTGGAGTTAGATGGAACCAAATTGAAGTACTCTATTTTGGGTTGATCCAGTGTGTGAGTTATAATTCCGTTAATATCGGAAATAGGGAAAAATGTTTCAAATAAAAGTTGATCGCCATTAAGAATGGAATAACACTTATTTGAATCATTTTTTTCTAACTCGCTTAACTTTGGAGTTAGATGGAGCCAAATTGAAGTACTCTATTTTGGGTTGATCCAGTGTGTGAGTTATAATTCCGTTAATATCGGAGATAGGTAAAAATGTTTCAAATAAAAGTTGTACGCCATTAAGAATGGAATAACTCTTATTTGAAACATTTTTTTCTAACTCGCTTAACTTTGGAGTTAGATGGAGCCAAATTGAACTGCTCTATGTTGGGTTGATCCAGTGTGTGAGTTGTAATTCCGTTAATATCGGAAATAGGGAAAAATGTTTCAAACCAAAGTTGTTTGTCATTAAGAATGGAATAACTCTTATTTGAAACATTTTTTTCTAACTCGCTTAACTTTGGAGTTAGATGGAACCAAATTTCTATTTGGCTTATAATTCCGTTAATATCGGAAATAGTGTAAAATCTTTCAATCAAAAGTTGTTTGTTATTAATAATGGAATAACTCTTGTTTGAAACATTTTTTTCTAACTCACTTAACTTTTGTGTTAGATGGAGCCAAACGGAAATACTCCGTTTTAGGTTGTTCAAGTTTTTGGCTTATAATTCCGTTAATATCGGAAGTAGGGAAAAATGTTTCAAACCAAAGTTGTTTGTCATTAAGAATGGAATAACTCTTATTTGAAACATTTTTTTCTAACTCGCTTAACTTTGGAGTTAGATGGAACCAAATTTCTATTTGGCTTATAATTCCGTTAATATCGGAAATAGTGTAAAATCTTTCAATCAAAAGTTGTTTGTTATTAATAATGGAATAACTCTTGTTTGAAACATTTTTTTCTAACTCACTTAACTTTTGTGTTAGATGGAGCCAAACGGAAATACTCCGTTTTAGGTTGTTCAAGTTTTTGGCTTATAATTCCGTTAATATCGGAAGTAGGGAAAAATGTTTCAAATAAAAGTTGTTCGCCATTAAGAATGGAATAACACTTATTTGAAACATTTTTTTCTAACTCGCTTAACTTTGGAGTTAGATGGAGCCAAATTGAAGTACTCTATTTTGGGTTGATCCAGTGTGTGAGTTATAATTCCGTTAATATCGGAGATAGGTAAAAATGTTTCAAATAAAAGTTGTACGCCATTAAGAATGGAATAACTCTTATTTGAAACATTTTTATCTAACTCGCTTAACTTTGTAGTTAGATGGAGACAAATTTCTATTTGGCTTATAATTCCGTTAATATCGGAAAGATGGTAAAATGTTTCAAACAAAAGTTGTTTGTCATTAAGAACGGAATAAGTCTTGTTTGAAACATTTTTTTCTAACTCGCTTAACTTTGGAGTTAGATGGAGCCAAATTTCTATTTGGCTTATAATTCCGTTAATATCGGAGATAGTGTAAAATCTTTCAATCAAAAGTTGTTTGTCATTAAGAATGGAATAACTCTTGTTTGAAACATTTTTTTCTAACTCACTTAACTTTTGTGTTAGATGGAGCCAAACAGAAATACTTCGTTTTAGGTTGTTCAAGTTTTTGGCTTATAATTCCGTTAATATCGGAAATAGGGAAAGATGTTTCAAACCAAAGTTGTTTGTCATTAAGAATGGAATAACTCTTGTTTGAAACATTTTTTTCTAACTCGCTTAACTTATGAGTTAGATGGAGCCAAATAGAAATACTCCATTTTGGGGTGATCCAGTGTGTGACTTATAATTCCGTTAATATCGGAAATAGGGAAAAATGTTTCAAACCAAAGTTGTTTGTCATTAAGAATGGAATAACTCTTATTTGAAACATTTTTTTCTAACTCGGTTAACTTTGGAGTTAGATGGAGCCAAATTCCTATTTGGCTTGTAATTCCGTTAATATCGGAAATAGGGTAAAATGTTTCAAACCAAAGTTGTTTGTCATTAAGAGTGGAATAACTCTTGTTTGAAACATTTTTTTCTAACTCGCTTAACTTTGGAGTTAGATGGAGCCAAATAGAAATACTCTATTTTGTGTTAATCCAGTTTGTTAGTTATAATTCCGTTAATATCGGAAATAGGGTAAAATGTTCCAAAGAAAAAGTTGTTTGTCATTAAGAATGGAATATCTCTTATTTGAAACATTTTTTTTTTCTAACTCGCTTAACTTTGTAGTTAGATGGAGACAAATTTCTATTTGGCTTATAATTCCGTTAATATCGGAAAGATGGTAAAATGTTTCAAACAAAAGTTGTTTGTCATTAAGAACGGAATAAGTCTTGTTTGAAACATTTTTTTCTAACTCGCTTAACTTTGGAGTTAGATGGAGCCAAATAGAAATACTCTATGTTGGGTTGATCCAGTGTGTGAGTTGTAATTCCATTAATATCGGAAATAGGGAAAAATGTTTCAAACCAAAATTGTTTGTCATTAAGAATGGAATAACTCTTGTTTGAAACATTTTTTTCTAACTCGCTGAACTTTGGAGTTAGATGGAACCAAATTGAAGTACTCTATTTTGGGTTGATCCAGTGTGTGAGTTATAATTCCGTTAATATCGGAAATAGGGAAAAATGTTTCAAATAAAAGTTGATCGCCATTAAGAATGGAATAACACTTATTTGAATCATTTTTTTCTAACTCGCTTAACTTTGGAGTTAGATGGAGCCAAATTGAAGTACTCTATTTTGGGTTGATCCAGTGTGTGAGTTATAATTCCGTTAATATCGGAGATAGGTAAAAATGTTTCAAATAAAAGTTGTACGCCATTAAGAATGGAATAACTCTTATTTGAAACATTTTTTTCTAACTCGCTTAACTTTGGAGTTAGATGGAGCCAAATTGAACTGCTCTATGTTGGGTTGATCCAGTGTGTGAGTTGTAATTCCGTTAATATCGGAAATAGGGAAAAATGTTTCAAACCAAAGTTGTTTGTCATTAAGAATGGAATAACTCTTATTTGAAACATTTTTTTCTAACTCGCTTAACTTTGGAGTTAGATGGAACCAAATTTCTATTTGGCTTATAATTCCGTTAATATCGGAAATAGTGTAAAATCTTTCAATCAAAAGTTGTTTGTTATTAATAATGGAATAACTCTTGTTTGAAACATTTTTTTCTAACTCACTTAACTTTTGTGTTAGATGGAGCCAAACGGAAATACTCCGTTTTAGGTTGTTCAAGTTTTTGGCTTATAATTCCGTTAATATCGGAAGTAGGGAAAAATGTTTCAAATAAAAGTTGTTCGCCATTAAGAATGGAATAACACTTATTTGAAACATTTTTTTCTAACTCGCTTAACTTTGGAGTTAGATGGAGCCAAATTGAAGTACTCTATTTTGGGTTGATCCAGTGTGTGAGTTATAATTCCGTTAATATCGGAGATAGGTAAAAATGTTTCAAATAAAAGTTGTACGCCATTAAGAATGGAATAACTCTTATTTGAAACATTTTTATCTAACTCGCTTAACTTTGTAGTTAGATGGAGACAAATTTCTATTTGGCTTATAATTCCGTTAATATCGGAAAGATGGTAAAATGTTTCAAACAAAAGTTGTTTGTCATTAAGAACGGAATAAGTCTTGTTTGAAACATTTTTTTCTAACTCAGATGGAGCCAAATTTCTATTTGGCTTATAATTCCGTTAATATCGGAGATAGTGTAAAATCTTTCAATCAAAAGTTGTTTGTCATTAAGAATGGAATAACTCTTGTTTGAAACATTTTTTTCTAACTCACTTAACTTTTGTGTTAGATGGAGCCAAACAGAAATACTTCGTTTTAGGTTGTTCAAGTTTTTGGCTTATAATTCCGTTAATATCGGAAATAGGGAAAGATGTTTCAAACCAAAGTTGTTTGTCATTAAGAATGGAATAACTCTTGTTTGAAACATTTTTTTCTAACTCGCTTAACTTATGAGTTAGATGGAGCCAAATAGAAATACTCCATTTTGGGGTGATCCAGTGTGTGACTTATAATTCCGTTAATATCGGAAATAGGGAAAAATGTTTCAAACCAAAGTTGTTTGTCATTAAGAATGGAATAACTCTTATTTGAAACATTTTTTTCTAACTCGGTTAACTTTGGAGTTAGATGGAGCCAAATTCCTATTTGGCTTGTAATTCCGTTAATATCGGAAATAGGGTAAAATGTTTCAAACCAAAGTTGTTTGTCATTAAGAGTGGAATAACTCTTGTTTGAAACATTTTTTTCTAACTCGCTTAACTTTGGAGTTAGATGGAGCCAAATAGAAATACTCTATTTTGTGTTAATCCAGTTTGTTAGTTATAATTCCGTTAATATCGGAAATAGGGTAAAATGTTCCAAAGAAAAAGTTGTTTGTCATTAAGAATGGAATATCTCTTATTTGAAACATTTTTTTTTTCTAACTCGCTTAACTTTGTAGTTAGATGGAGACAAATTTCTATTTGGCTTATAATTCCGTTAATATCGGAAAGATGGTAAAATGTTTCAAACAAAAGTTGTTTGTCATTAAGAACGGAATAAGTCTTGTTTGAAACATTTTTTTCTAACTCGCTTAACTTTGGAGTTAGATGGAGCCAAATAGAAATACTCTATGTTGGGTTGATCCAGTGTGTGAGTTGTAATTCCATTAATATCGGAAATAGGGAAAAATGTTTCAAACCAAAATTGTTTGTCATTAAGAATGGAATAACTCTTGTTTGAAACATTTTTTTCTAACTCGCTTAACTTTGGAGTTAGATGGAGCCAAATAGAAAGACTCTATGTTGGGTTGATCCAGTGTGTGAGTTATAATTCCGTTAATATCGGAAATAGGTAAAAATGTTTCAAATAAAAGTTGTACGCCATTAAGAATGGAATAACTCTTATTTGAAACATTTTTTTCTAACTCGGTTAACTTTGGAGTTAGATGGAACCAAATTTCTATTTGGCTTATAATTCCGTTAATATCGGAAATAGTGTAAAATCTTTCAATCAAAAGTTGTTTGTCATTAAGAATGGAATAACTCTTGTTTGAAACATTTTTTCCTAACTCACTTAACTTTTGTGTTAGATGGAGCCAAATAGAAATACTCCATTTTGGGTTGATCCAGTGTGTGACTTATAATTCCGTTAATATCGGAAATAGGGAAAAATGTTTCAAACCAAAGTTGTTTGTCATTAAGAATGGAATAACTCTTGTTTGAAACATTTTTTTCTAACTCGCTTAACTTTGGAGTTAGATGGAGCCAAATAGAAAGACTCTATGTTGGGTTGATCCAGTGTGTGAGTTATAATTCCGTTAATATCGGAAATAGGGAAAAATGTTTCAAATAAAAGTTGTTTGTCATTAAGAATGGAATAACTCTTGTTTGAAACATTTTTTTCTAACTCTCTTAACCTTGGAGTTAGATGGTGCCAAATAGAATACTCTATTTTGTGTTAATCCAGTGTGTGAGTTATAATTCCGTTAATATCGGAAATAGGGAAAAATGTATCAAATAAAAGTTGTACGCCATTAAGGATGGAATAACTCTTATTTGAAACATTTTTTTCTAACTCGCTTAATTTTGTAGTTAGATGGAGCCAAGTTACTTTTGGCTTACAATTCCGTTAATATCGGAAATAGGGTAAAGTGTTTCAAACCAAAGTTGTTTGTCATTAAGAATGGAATAACTCTTGCTTGAAGCATTTTTTTTTAACTCGCTTACCTGTGGAGTTACATGGAGCCAAATAGAAATACTCTATTTTGTGTTAATCCAGTGTGTGAGTTATAATTCCGTTAATATCGGAAATAGGGAAAAATGTTTCATATAAAAGCTGTACGCCATTAAGAATGGAATAACTCTTATTTGAAACATTTTTTTCCAACTCGCTTAACTTTGGAGTTAGATGGAGCCAAATTCCTATTTGGCTTATAATTCCGTTAATATCGGGAATAGCGTAAAATGTTTCAAATAAAAGTTGAACGCCATTAAGAATGGAATAACTCTTATTTGAAACATTTTTTTCTAACTAGCTGAACGTTGTAGTTAGATGGAGCCAAATAGAAATACTCTATGTTGGGTTGATCCAGTGTGTGAGTTATAATTCCGTTAATATCGGAAATAGGGAAAAATGTTTCAAACCAAAGTTGTTTGTCATTAAGAATGGAATAACTCTTGTTTGAAACATTTTTTTCTAACTCGGTTAACTTTGGAGTTAGATGGAGCCAAATTCCTGTTTGGCTCATAACTCCGTTAATATCGAAAATAGTGTAAAATCTTTCAAACAAAAGTTGTTTGCCATTAAGAATGGAACAACTCTTGTTTGAAACATTTTTTCCTAACTCGCTTAACTTTGGAGTTAGATGGAGCCAAATTCCTGTTTGGCTTATAATTCCGTTAATATCGGGAATAGTGTAAAATCTTTCAAACAAAAGTTGTACGCCATTAAGAATGGAATAACTCTTATTTGAAACATTTTTTCTAACTCGCTTAACTTTGTAGTTAGATGGAGCCAAATTACTATTTGGATTACAATTCCGTTAATATCGCAAATAGGGAAAAATGTTTCAAGCCAAAGTTAATATCGGAAATAGGGAAAAATGTTTCAAATAAAAGTTGTACGCCATTAAGAATGGAATAACTCTTATTTGAAACATTTTTTTCTAACTCGCTTAACTTTGGAGTTAGATGGAACCAAATTTCTATTTGGCTTATAATTCCGTTAATATCGGAAATAGTGTAAAATCTTTCAATCAAAAGTTGTTTGCTATTAATAATGGAATAATTCTTGTTTGAAACATTTTGTTCTAACTCACTTAACTTTTGTGTTAGATGGAGCCAAACGGAAATACTCCGTTTTAGGTTGTTCAAGTTTTTGGCTTATAATTCCGTTAATATCGGAAGTAGGGAAAAATGTTTCAAATAAAAGTTGTTCGCCATTAAGAATGGAATAACACTTATTTGAAACATTTTTTTCTAACTCGCTTAACTTTGGAGTTAGATGGAGCCAAATTGAAGTACTCTATTTTGGGTTGATCCAGTGTGTGAGTTATAATTCCGTTAATATCGGAGATAGGTAAAAATGTTTCAAATAAAAGTTGTACGCCATTAAGAATGGAATAACTCTTATTTGAAACATTTTTTTCTAACTCGCTTAACTTTGTAGTTAGATGGAGACAAATTTCTATTTGGCTTATAATTCCGTTAATATCGGAAAGATGGTAAAATGTTTCAAACAAAAGTTGTTTGTCATTAAGAACGGAATAAGTCTTGTTTGAAACATTTTTTTCTAACTCGCTTAACTTTGGAGTTAGATGGAGCCAAATAGAAATACTCTATGTTGGGTTGATCCAGTGTGTGAGTTGTAATTCCATTAATATCGGAAATAGGGAAAAATGTTTCAAACCAAAATTGTTTGTCATTAAGAATGGAATAACTCTTGTTTGAAACATTTTTTTCTAACTCGCTGAACTTTGGAGTTAGATGGAACCAAATTGAAGTACTCTATTTTGGGTTGATCCAGTGTGTGAGTTATAATTCCGTTAATATCGGAAATAGGGAAAAATGTTTCAAATAAAAGTTGTTCGCCATTAAGAATGGAATAACACTTATTTGAATCATTTTTTTCTAACTCGCTTAACTTTGGAGTTAGATGGAGCCAAATTGAAGTACTCTATTTTGAGTTGATCCAGTGTGTGAGTTATAATTCCGTTAATATCGGAGATAGGTAAAAATGTTTCAAATAAAAGTTGTACGCCATTAAGAATGGAATAACTCTTATTTGAAACATTTTTTTCTAACTCGCTTAACTTTGGAGTTAGATGGAGCCAAATTGAACTGCTCTATGTTGGGTTGATCCAGTGTGTGAGTTGTAATTCCGTTAATATCGGAAATAGGGAAAAATGTTTCAAACCAAAGTTGTTTGTCATTAAGAATGGAATAACTCTTATTTGAAACATTTTTTTCTAACTCGCTTAACTTTGGAGTTAGATGGAACCAAATTTCTATTTGGCTTATAATTCCGTTAATATCGGAAATAGTGTAAAATCTTTCAATCAAAAGTTGTTTGTTATTAATAATGGAATAACTCTTGTTTGAAACATTTTTTTCTAACTCACTTAACTTTTGTGTTAGATGGAGCCAAACGGAAATACTCCGTTTTAGGTTGTTCAAGTTTTTGGCTTATAATTCCGTTAATATCGGAAGTAGGGAAAAATGTTTCAAATAAAAGTTGTTCGCCATTAAGAATGGAATAACACTTATTTGAAACATTTTTTTCTAACTCGCTTAACTTTGGAGTTAGATGGAGCCAAATTGAAGTACTCTATTTTGGGTTGATCCAGTGTGTGAGTTATAATTCCGTTAATATCGGAGATAGGTAAAAATGTTTCAAATAAAAGTTGTACGCCATTAAGAATGGAATAACTCTTATTTGAAACATTTTTTTCTAACTCGGTTAACTTTGGAGTTAGATGGAACCAAATTTCTATTTGGCTTATAATTCCGTTAATATCGGAAATAGTGTAAAATCTTTCAATCAAAAGTTGTTTGTCATTAAGAATGGAATAACTCTTGTTTGAAACATTTTTTCCTAACTCACTTAACTTTGGAGTTAGATGGAGCCAAATAGAAATACTCTATTTTGTGTTAATCCAGTTTGTGAGTTATAATTCCGTTAATATCGGAAATAGGGAAAAATGTTTCAAATAAAAGTTGTACGCCATTAAGAATGGAATAGCTCTTATTTGAAACATTTCTTTCTAACTCGCTTAACTTTGTAGTTAGATGGAGCCAAGTTACTTTTGGCTTACAATTCCGTTAATATCGGAAATAGGGTAAAGTGTTTCAAACCAAAGTTGTTTGTCATTAAGAATGGAATAACTCTTGCTTGAAGCATTTTTTTTTAACTCGCTTACCTGTGGAGTTACATGGAGCCAAATAGAAATACTCTATTTTGTGTTAATCCAGTGTGTGAGTTATAATTCCGTTAATATCGGAAATAGGGAAAAATGTTTCATATAAAAGCTGTACGCCATTAAGAATGGAATAACTCTTATTTGAAACATTTTTTTCCAACTCGCTTAACTTTGGAGTTAGATGGAGCCAAATTCCTATTTGGCTTATAATTCCGTTAATATCGGGAATAGCGTAAAATGTTTCAAATAAAAGTTGAACGCCATTAAGAATGGAATAACTCTTATTTGAAACATTTTTTTCTAACTAGCTGAACGTTGTAGTTAGATGGAGCCAAATAGAAATACTCTATGTTGGGTTGATCCAGTGTGTGAGTTATAATTCCGTTAATATCGGAAATAGGGAAAAATGTTTCAAACCAAAGTTGTTTGTCATTAAGAATGGAATAACTCTTGTTTGAAACATTTTTTTCTAACTCGGTTAACTTTGGAGTTAGATGGAGCCAAATTCCTGTTTGGCTCATAACTCCGTTAATATCGAAAATAGTGTAAAATCTTTCAAACAAAAGTTGTTTGCCATTAAGAATGGAACAACTCTTGTTTGAAACATTTTTTCCTAACTCGCTTAACTTTGGAGTTAGATGGAGCCAAATTCCTGTTTGGCTTATAATTCCGTTAATATCGGGAATAGTGTAAAATCTTTCAAACAAAAGTTGTACGCCATTAAGAATGGAATAACTCTTATTTGAAACATTTTTTCTAACTCGCTTAACTTTGTAGTTAGATGGAGCCAAATTACTATTTGGATTACAATTCCGTTAATATCGCAAATAGGGAAAAATGTTTCAAGCCAAAGTTAATATCGGAAATAGGGAAAAATGTTTCAAATAAAAGTTGTACGCCATTAAGAATGGAATAACTCTTATTTGAAACATTTTTTTCTAACTCGCTTAACTTTGGAGTTAGATGGAACCAAATTTCTATTTGGCTTATAATTCCGTTAATATCGGAAATAGTGTAAAATCTTTCAATCAAAAGTTGTTTGCTATTAATAATGGAATAATTCTTGTTTGAAACATTTTGTTCTAACTCACTTAACTTTTGTGTTAGATGGAGCCAAACGGAAATACTCCGTTTTAGGTTGTTCAAGTTTTTGGCTTATAATTCCGTTAATATCGGAAGTAGGGAAAAATGTTTCAAATAAAAGTTGTTCGCCATTAAGAATGGAATAACACTTATTTGAAACATTTTTTTCTAACTCGCTTAACTTTGGAGTTAGATGGAGCCAAATTGAAGTACTCTATTTTGGGTTGATCCAGTGTGTGAGTTATAATTCCGTTAATATCGGAGATAGGTAAAAATGTTTCAAATAAAAGTTGTACGCCATTAAGAATGGAATAACTCTTATTTGAAACATTTTTTTCTAACTCGCTTAACTTTGTAGTTAGATGGAGACAAATTTCTATTTGGCTTATAATTCCGTTAATATCGGAAAGATGGTAAAATGTTTCAAACAAAAGTTGTTTGTCATTAAGAACGGAATAAGTCTTGTTTGAAACATTTTTTTCTAACTCGCTTAACTTTGGAGTTAGATGGAGCCAAATAGAAATACTCTATGTTGGGTTGATCCAGTGTGTGAGTTGTAATTCCATTAATATCGGAAATAGGGAAAAATGTTTCAAACCAAAATTGTTTGTCATTAAGAATGGAATAACTCTTGTTTGAAACATTTTTTTCTAACTCGCTGAACTTTGGAGTTAGATGGAACCAAATTGAAGTACTCTATTTTGGGTTGATCCAGTGTGTGAGTTATAATTCCCTTAAATATCGGAAATAGGGAAAAATGTTTCAAATAAAAGTTGTTCGCCATTAAGAATGGAATAACACTTATTTGAATCATTTTTTTCTAACTCGCTTAACTTTGGAGTTAGATGGAGCCAAATTGAAGTACTCTATTTTGAGTTGATCCAGTGTGTGAGTTATAATTCCGTTAATATCGGAGATAGGTAAAAATGTTTCAAATAAAAGTTGTACGCCATTAAGAATGGAATAACTCTTATTTGAAACATTTTTTTCTAACTCGCTTAACTTTGGAGTTAGATGGAGCCAAATTGAACTGCTCTATGTTGGGTTGATCCAGTGTGTGAGTTGTAATTCCGTTAATATCGGAAATAGGGAAAAATGTTTCAAACCAAAGTTGTTTGTCATTAAGAATGGAATAACTCTTATTTGAAACATTTTTTTCTAACTCGCTTAACTTTGGAGTTAGATGGAACCAAATTTCTATTTGGCTTATAATTCCGTTAATATCGGAAATAGTGTAAAATCTTTCAATCAAAAGTTGTTTGTTATTAATAATGGAATAACTCTTGTTTGAAACATTTTTTTCTAACTCACTTAACTTTTGTGTTAGATGGAGCCAAACGGAAATACTCCGTTTTAGGTTGTTCAAGTTTTTGGCTTATAATTCCGTTAATATCGGAAGTAGGGAAAAATGTTTCAAATAAAAGTTGTTCGCCATTAAGAATGGAATAACACTTATTTGAAACATTTTTTTCTAACTCGCTTAACTTTGGAGTTAGATGGAGCCAAATTGAAGTACTCTATTTTGGGTTGATCCAGTGTGTGAGTTATAATTCCGTTAATATCGGAGATAGGTAAAAATGTTTCAAATAAAAGTTGTACGCCATTAAGAATGGAATAACTCTTATTTGAAACATTTTTTTCTAACTCGGTTAACTTTGGAGTTAGATGGAACCAAATTTCTATTTGGCTTATAATTCCGTTAATATCGGAAATAGTGTAAAATCTTTCAATCAAAAGTTGTTTGTCATTAAGAATGGAATAACTCTTGTTTGAAACATTTTTTCCTAACTCACTTAACTTTTGTGTTAGATGGAGCCAAATAGAAATACTCCATTTTGGGTTGATCCAGTGTGTGACTTATAATTCCGTTAATATCGGAAATAGGGAAAAATGTTTCAAACCAAAGTTGTTTGTCATTAAGAATGGAATAACTCTTGTTTGAAACATTTTTTTCTAACTCGCTTAACTTTGGAGTTAGATGGAGCCAAATTCCTATTTGGCTTATAATTCCGTTAATATCGGGAATAGCGTAAAATGTTTCAAATAAAAGTTGAACGCCATTAAGAATGGAATAACTCTTATTTGAAACATTTTTTTCTAACTCACTTAACTTTTGTGTTAGATGGAGCCAAACGGAAATACTCCGTTTTAGGTTGTTCAAGTTTTTGGCTTATAATTCCGTTAATATCGGAAGTAGGGAAAAATGTTTCAAATAAAAGTTGTTCGCCATTAAGAATGGAATAACACTTATTTGAAACATTTTTTTCTAACTCGCTTAACTTTGGAGTTAGATGGAGCCAAATTGAAGTACTCTATTTTGGGTTGATCCAGTGTGTGAGTTATAATTCCGTTAATATCGGAGATAGGTAAAAATGTTTCAAATAAAAGTTGTACGCCATTAAGAATGGAATAACTCTTATTTGAAACATTTTTTTCTAACTCGGTTAACTTTGGAGTTAGATGGAACCAAATTTCTATTTGGCTTATAATTCCGTTAATATCGGAAATAGTGTAAAATCTTTCAATCAAAAGTTGTTTGTCATTAAGAATGGAATAACTCTTGTTTGAAACATTTTTTCCTAACTCACTTAACTTTTGTGTTAGATGGAGCCAAATAGAAATACTCCATTTTGGGTTGATCCAGTGTGTGACTTATAATTCCGTTAATATCGGAAATAGGGAAAAATGTTTCAAACCAAAGTTGTTTGTCATTAAGAATGGAATAACTCTTGTTTGAAACATTTTTTTTAACTCGCTTACCTTTGGAGTTACATGGAGCCAAATAGAAATACTCTATTTTGTGTTAATCCAGTGTGTGAGTTATAATTCCGTTAATATCGGAAATAGGGAAAAATGTTTCATATAAAAGTTGTACGCCATTAAGGATGGAATAACTCTTATTTGAAACATTTTTTTCTTACTCGGTTAACTTTGGAGTTAGATGGAGCCAAATTCCTATTTGGCTTATAATTCCGTTAATATCGGGAATAGGTAAAAATGTTTCAAATAAAAGTTGTACGCCATTAAGAATGGAATAACTCTTATTTGAAACATTTTTTTCTAACTCGCTTAACTTTTGAGTTAGATGGAGCCAAATAGAAATACTCCATTTTGGGTTGATCCAGTGTGTGAGTTATAATTCCGTTAATATCGGAAATAGGGAAAAATCTTTCAAACAAAAGTTGTGTGTCATTAAGAATGGAATAACTCTTGTTTGAAACATTTTTTTCTAACTCGCTTAACTTTGGAGTTAGATGGAGCCAAATAGAAATACTCTATGTTGGGTTGATCCAGTGTGTGAGTTGTAATTCCGTTAATATCGGAAATAGGGAAAAATGTTTCAAACCAAAGTTGTTTGTCATTAAGAATGGAATAACTCTTGTTTGAAACATTTTTTTCTAACTCGCTTAACTTTGGAGTTAGATGGAGCCAAATAAAAATACTCCGTTTTAGGTTGTTCAAGTTTTTGGCTTATAATTCCGTTAATATCGGAAATAGGTAAAAATGTTTCAAATAAAAGTTGTACGCCATTAAGAATGGAATAACTCTTATTTGAAACATTTCTTTCTAACTCGCTTAACTTTTGAGTTAGATGGAGCCAAATAGAAATACTCTATTTTGGGTTGATCCAGTTTGTGAGTTATAATTCCGTTAATATCGGAAATAGGGAAAAATGTTTCAAACCAAAGTTGTTTGTCATTAAGAATGGAATAACTCTTGTTTGAAACATTTTTTTCTAACTCACTTAACTTTTGTGTTAGATGGAGCCAAACAGAAATACTCCGTTTTAGGTTGTTCAAGTTTTTGGCTTATAATTCCGTTAATATCGGAAATAGGGTAAAATGTTTCAAACCAAAGTTGTTTGTCATTAAGAACGGAATAACTCTTGTTTGAAACATTTTTTTTCTAACTCGCTTAACTTGTGAGTTAGATGGAGCCAAATAGAGATACTCCATTTTGGGTTGATCCAGTGTGTGAGCTATAATTCCGTTAATATCGGAAATAGGGAAAAATGTTTCAAATAAAAGTTGTTCGCCATTAAGAATGGAATAACACTTATTTGAAACATTTTTTTCTAACTCGCTTAAATTTGGAGTTAGATGGAGCCAAATTGAAGTACTCTATTTTGGGTTGATCCAGTGTGTGAGTTATAATTCCGTTAATATCGGAAATAGGTAAAAATGTTTCAAATAAAAGTTGTACGCCATTAAGAATGGAATAACTCTTATTTGAAACATTTTTTTCTAACTCGCTTAACTTTGGAGTTAGATGGAACCAAATTTCTATTTGGCTTATAATTCCGTTAATATCGGAAATAGTGTAAAATCTTTCAATCAAAAGTTGTTTGTCATTAAGAATGGAATAACTCTTGTTTGAAACATTTTCTTCTAACTCACTTAACTTTTGTGTTAGATGGAGCCAAACAGAAATACTTCGTTTTAGGTTGTTCAAGTTTTTGGCTTATAATTCCGTTAATATCGGAAATAGGGAAAAATGTTTCAAACCAAAGTTGTTTGTCATTAAGAATGGAATAACTCTTATTTGAAACATTTTTTTCCAACTCGCTTAACCTTGGAATTAGATGGAGCCAAATTCCTATTTGGCTTATAATTCCGTTAATATCGGGAATAGCGTAAAATGTTTCAAATAAAAGTTGAACGCCATTAAGAATGCAATAACTCTTATTTGAAACATGTTTTTCTAACTAGCTTAACGTTGTAGTTAGATGGAGCCAAACAGAAATACTCTATGTTGGGTTGATCCAGTGTGTGAGTTATAATTCCGTTAATATCGGAAATAGGGAAAAATGTTTCAAACCAAAGTGGTTTGTCATTAAGAATGGAATAACTCTTGTTTGAAACATTTTTTTTTAACTCGCTTACCTTTGGAGTTACATGGAGCAAAATAGAAATACTCTATTTTGTGTTAATCCAGTGTGAGTTATAATTTCGTTAATATCGGAAATAGGGAAATATGTTTCATATAAAAGTTATACGCCATTAAGAATGGAATAACTCTTATTTGAAACATTTCTTTCTAACTCGCTTAACTTTTGAGTTAGATGGAGCCAAATAGAAATACTCTATTTTGGGTTGATTCAGTGTGTGAGTTATAATTCCGTTAATATCGGAAATAGGTAAAAATGTTTCAAATAAAAGTTGTACGCCATTAAGAATGGAATAACTCTTATTTGAAACATTTTTTTCTAACTAGCTTAACTTTGGAGTTAGATGGAGCCAAATAAAAATACTCCGGTTTAGGTTGTTCAAGTTTTTGGCTTATAATTCCGTTAATATCGGAAATAGGTAAAAATGTTTCAAATAAAAGTTGTACGCCATTAAGAATGGAATAACTCTTATTTGAAACATTTTTTTCTAACTCGCTTAACTTTGGAGTTAGATGGAACCAAATTTCTATTTGGCTTATAATTCCGTTAATATCGGAAATAGTGTAAAATCTTTCAATCAAAAGTTGTTTGCTATTAATAATGGAATAACTCTTGTTTGAAACATTTTGTTCTAACTCACTTAACTTTTGTGTTAGATGGAGCCAAACGGAAATACTCCGTTTTAGGTTGTTCAAGTTTTTGGCTTATAATTCCGTTAATATCGGAAGTAGGGAAAAATGTTTCAAATAAAAGTTGTTCGCCATTAAGAATGGAATAACACTTATTTGAAACATTTTTTTCTAACTCGCTTAACTTTGGAGTTAGATGGAGCCAAATTGAAGTACTCTATTTTGGGTTGATCCAGTGTGTGAGTTATAATTCCGTTAATATCGGAGATAGGTAAAAATGTTTCAAATAAAAGTTGTACGCCATTAAGAATGGAATAACTCTTATTTGAAACATTTTTTTCTAACTCGCTTAACTTTGTAGTTAGATGGAGACAAATTACTATTTGGCTTATAATTCCGTTAATATCGGAAAGATGGTAAAATGTTTCAAACAAAAGTTGTTTGTCATTAAGAACGGAATAAGTCTTGTTTGAAACATTTTTTTCTAACTCGCTTAACTTTGGAGTTAGATGGAGCCAAATAGAAATACTCTATCTTGTGTTAATCCAGTTTGTGAGTTATAATTCCGTTAATATCGGAAATAGGGAAAAATGTTTCAAATAAAAGTTGTACGCCATTAAGAATGGAATAACTCTTATTTGAAACATTTCTTTCTAACTCGCTTAACTTTGTAGTTAGATGGAGCCAAGTTACTTTTGGCTTACAATTCCGTTAATATCGGAAATAGGGTAAAATGTTTCAAACCAAAGTTGTTTGTCATTAAGAATGGAATAACTCTTGTTTGAAGCATTTTTTTTAACTCGCTTAACTTTGGAGTTGGATGGAGCCAAATAGAAATACTCTATGTTGGGTTGATCCAGTGTGTGAGTTGTAATTCCATTAATATCGGAAATAGGGAAAAATGTTTCAAACCAAAATTGTTTGTCATTAAGAATGGAATAACTCTTGTTTGAAACATTTTTTTCTAACTCTCTTAACTTTGGAGTTAGATGGAACCAAATTGAAATGCTCTATGTTGGGTTGATCCAGTGTGTGAGTTGAAATTCCGTTAATATCAGAAATAGGGAAAAATGTTTCAAACCAAAGTTATTTGTCATTAAGAATGGAATAACTCTTGTTTGAAACATTTTTTTCTAACTCGCTTAACTTTGGAGTTAGATGGAGCCAAACTGAAGTACTCTATTTTGGGTTGATCCAGTGTGTGAGTTATAATTCCGTTAATATCGGAAATAGGTAAGAATGTTTCAAATAAAAGTTGTACGCCATTAAGAATGGAATAACTCTTATTTGAAACATTTTTTTCTAACTCGCTTAACTTTGGAGTTAGATGGAACCAAATTTCTATTTGGCTTATAATTCTGTTAATATCGGATATAGTGTAAAATCTTTCAATCAAAAGTTGTTTGTTATTAAGAATGGAATAACTCTTGTTTGAAACATTTTTTTCTAACTCACTTAACTTTTGTGTTAGATGGAGCCAAACAGAAATACTCCGTTTTAGGTTGTTCAAGTTTTTGGCTTATAATTCCGTTAATATCGGAAATAGGGTAAAATGTTTCAAACCAAAGTTGTTTGTCATTAAGAACGGAATAACTCTTGTTTGAAACATTTTTTTTCTAACTCGCTTAACTTGTGAGTTAGATGGAGCCAAATAGAAATACTCCATTTTGGGTTGATCCAGTGTGTGAGTTATAATTCCGTTAATATCGGAAATAGAGAAAAATGTTTCAAACCAAAGTTGTTTGTCATTAAGAATGGAATAACTCTTGTTTGAAACATTTTTTTCTAACTCGCTTAACTTTGGAGTTAGATGGAGCCAAATAGAAAGACTCTATGTTGGGTTGATCCAGTGTGTGAGTTATAATTCCGTTAATATCGGAAATAGGGAAAAATGTTTCAAATAAAAGTTGTTTGTCATTAAGAATGGAATAACTCTTGTTTGAAACATTTTTTTTAACTCGCTTACCTTTGGAGTTACATGGAGCCAAATAGAAATACTCTATTTTGTGTTAATCCAGTGTGTGAGTTATAATTCCGTTAATATCGGAAATAGGGAAAAATGTTTCATATAAAAGTTGTACGCCATTAAGGATGGAATAACTCTTATTTGAAACATTTTTTTCTTACTCGGTTAACTTTGGAGTTAGATGGAGCCAAATTCCTATTTGGCTTATAATTCCGTTAATATCGGGAATAGGTAAAAATGTTTCAAATAAAAGTTGTACGCCATTAAGAATGGAATAACTCTTATTTGAAACATTTTTTTCTAACTCGCTTAACTTTTGAGTTAGATGGAGCCAAATAGAAATACTCCATTTTGGGTTGATCCAGTGTGTGAGTTATAATTCCGTTAATATCGGAAATAGGGAAAAATCTTTCAAACAAAAGTTGTGTGTCATTAAGAATGGAATAACTCTTGTTTGAAACATTTTTTTCTAACTCGCTTAACTTTGGAGTTAGATGGAGCCAAATAGAAATACTCTATGTTGGGTTGATCCAGTGTGTGAGTTGTAATTCCGTTAATATCGGAAATAGGGAAAAATGTTTCAAACCAAAGTTGTTTGTCATTAAGAATGGAATAACTCTTGTTTGAAACATTTTTTTCTAACTCGCTTAACTTTGGAGTTAGATGGAGCCAAATAAAAATACTCCGTTTTAGGTTGTTCAAGTTTTTGGCTTATAATTCCGTTAATATCGGAAATAGGTAAAAATGTTTCAAATAAAAGTTGTACGCCATTAAGAATGGAATAACTCTTATTTGAAACATTTCTTTCTAACTCGCTTAACTTTTGAGTTAGATGGAGCCAAATAGAAATACTCTATTTTGGGTTGATCCAGTTTGTGAGTTATAATTCCGTTAATATCGGAAATAGGGAAAAATGTTTCAAACCAAAGTTGTTTGTCATTAAGAATGGAATAACTCTTGTTTGAAACATTTTTTTCTAACTCACTTAACTTTTGTGTTAGATGGAGCCAAACAGAAATACTCCGTTTTAGGTTGTTCAAGTTTTTGGCTTATAATTCCGTTAATATCGGAAATAGGGTAAAATGTTTCAAACCAAAGTTGTTTGTCATTAAGAACGGAATAACTCTTGTTTGAAACATTTTTTTTCTAACTCGCTTAACTTGTGAGTTAGATGGAGCCAAATAGAGATACTCCATTTTGGGTTGATCCAGTGTGTGAGCTATAATTCCGTTAATATCGGAAATAGGGAAAAATGTTTCAAATAAAAGTTGTTCGCCATTAAGAATGGAATAACACTTATTTGAAACATTTTTTTCTAACTCGCTTAAATTTGGAGTTAGATGGAGCCAAATTGAAGTACTCTATTTTGGGTTGATCCAGTGTGTGAGTTATAATTCCGTTAATATCGGAAATAGGTAAAAATGTTTCAAATAAAAGTTGTACGCCATTAAGAATGGAATAACTCTTATTTGAAACATTTTTTTCTAACTCGCTTAACTTTGGAGTTAGATGGAACCAAATTTCTATTTGGCTTATAATTCCGTTAATATCGGAAATAGTGTAAAATCTTTCAATCAAAAGTTGTTTGTCATTAAGAATGGAATAACTCTTGTTTGAAACATTTTCTTCTAACTCACTTAACTTTTGTGTTAGATGGAGCCAAACAGAAATACTTCGTTTTAGGTTGTTCAAGTTTTTGGCTTATAATTCCGTTAATATCGGAAATAGGGAAAAATGTTTCAAACCAAAGTTGTTTGTCATTAAGAATGGAATAACTCTTATTTGAAACATTTTTTTCCAACTCGCTTAACCTTGGAATTAGATGGAGCCAAATTCCTATTTGGCTTATAATTCCGTTAATATCGGGAATAGCGTAAAATGTTTCAAATAAAAGTTGAACGCCATTAAGAATGCAATAACTCTTATTTGAAACATGTTTTTCTAACTAGCTTAACGTTGTAGTTAGATGGAGCCAAACAGAAATACTCTATGTTGGGTTGATCCAGTGTGTGAGTTATAATTCCGTTAATATCGGAAATAGGGAAAAATGTTTCAAACCAAAGTGGTTTGTCATTAAGAATGGAATAACTCTTGTTTGAAACATTTTTTTTTAACTCGCTTACCTTTGGAGTTACATGGAGCAAAATAGAAATACTCTATTTTGTGTTAATCCAGTGTGAGTTATAATTTCGTTAATATCGGAAATAGGGAAATATGTTTCATATAAAAGTTATACGCCATTAAGAATGGAATAACTCTTATTTGAAACATTTCTTTCTAACTCGCTTAACTTTTGAGTTAGATGGAGCCAAATAGAAATACTCTATTTTGGGTTGATTCAGTGTGTGAGTTATAATTCCGTTAATATCGGAAATAGGTAAAAATGTTTCAAATAAAAGTTGTACGCCATTAAGAATGGAATAACTCTTATTTGAAACATTTTTTTCTAACTAGCTTAACTTTGGAGTTAGATGGAGCCAAATAAAAATACTCCGGTTTAGGTTGTTCAAGTTTTTGGCTTATAATTCCGTTAATATCGGAAATAGGTAAAAATGTTTCAAATAAAAGTTGTACGCCATTAAGAATGGAATAACTCTTATTTGAAACATTCTTTTCTAACTCGCTTAACTTTGGAGTTAGATGGAGCCAAATGAACCGACCTATGGGACACTGTGTAAACTTGGGGCGACCCTCCAACTGCCACCAAATGTCCCCTTGGAGTCGCCCGATCGATTTTAAACCGCTCTTTTGCACATCGTTGAGTGATTAAGCTATCGCTCAGCCACTTTTCGACCACCCCAGACCGACCTTTGGAGCACTTTGGGTCAACTTGGGGCGACCCTCCAACTGCCACCAAAGGTCCCTTTGGAGGCGCCCGATCGATTTTAAACCGTTCTTTAGCACATCATTGATTGGCAAAGCTATCGCTCAGCCACTTTTCGACCACCCCAGACCGACCTTTGGAGCACTTTGGGTCAACTTGGGGCGACCCTCCAACTGCCACCAAAGGTCCTTTTGGAGGCGCCCGATCGATTTTGCACCGTCCTTTACCACATCATTGAATGCTATAGCTATCGCTCAGAAACTTTTCGACCACTCCAGACAGACCTTTGTGGCACTTAGGGTCAACTTGGGGCGATCCCTCAACAGCACCCAAACGTCCTTTTGGAGGCGCCCGATCGATTTTAAACCGTCCTTTACCACATCATTGAGTGGTAAAGCTATCGCACAGCCACTTTTCGACCACCCCAAACCGACCTTTGGGGCACTTTGGGTCAACTTGGGGCGACCCTCCAACTGCCACCAAATGTCCCTTTGAAGGCGCCCGATCGATTTTGCACCGTCCTTTACCACATCATTGAGTGGTAAAGCTATCGCTCAGCCACTTTTCGACCACCCCAGACCGACCTTTGGGGCACTTAATGTCAACTTGGGCGATCCCTCAACAGCACCCAAACGTCCTTTTGGAGGCGCCCGATCGATTTCAAACCGTGCACTAGCACATCACTGAGTGGTAAAGCTATCGCTCAGCCACTTTTCTACCACCCCAGACTGACCTTTGGGGCACTTTGGGTCAACTTGGGGCCACCCTCCAACTGCCACCAAATGTCCCTTTGGAGGCTCTCGATCGATTTCAAACCGTGCATTAGCACATCGTTGAGTGGAAAAGCTATCGCCCAACCACATTTCGACTACCCTATACCGACCTTTGGGGCACTTTGGGTCAACTTGTGGCGAAACCCCAACTGCCACCAAATGCCCCTTTGGAGGCGCCAGATAAATTTTAAACCGCCCTTTTGCACATCATTGAGTGGTAAAGCTATCACTCAGCCGCTTTTCGACCACCCCAGACCGACCTTTGGGGCACTTTGGGTCAACTTGGGGCGACCCACCAGCAGCACCCAAACGTCCTTTTGGAGGCGCCCGATCGATTTCAAACCGTGCATTAGCACATCATTGAGTGGTAAAGCTATCGCTCAGCCACATTTCGACTATCCCAGACCGACCTTTGGGGCACTTTGGGTCAACTTGGTGCGCCCCTCCAACTGCACCCAAACGTCCCTTTGGAGGCGCCCGATCGGTTTTAAACCATGCTTTAGCACATCATTGATTGGTAAAGCTATCGCTCAGCCACTTGTCGACCACCCCAGACCGACCTTTGGGACACTTTAGGTCAACTTGGTGCGCCCGTCCAACAGCACCTAACGTCCCTTTGGAGGCGCCCGATCGGTTTTAAACCATGCTTTAGCACATCATTGATTGGTAAAGCTATCGCTCAGCCACTTTTCGACCACCCCAGACCGACCTTTGGGACACTTTAGGTCAACTTGGTGCGCCCCTCCAACAGCACCTAACGTCCCTTTGGAGGCCCCCGATCGGTTTTAAACCATGCTTTAGCACATAATTGATTGATAAAGCTATCGCTCAGCCACTTTTCGACCACCCAAGACCGACCTTTGGGACACTTTGGGTCAACTTGGGGCGACCCTCCAGCAGCACCCAAACGTCCCTTTGGAGGCGCCCGATCGATTTTAAACCGTGCTTTAGCACATCATTGATTGGTAAAGCTATCGTTCAGCCACTTTCGACCACCCCAGACCGACCATTGGAGCATTTTGTGTCAACTAGGGGTGGCCCCTCAACTGCCATCAAATGTCCCTTTGGAGGCTCCCGATCGATTTCAAACCGTGCTTTAGCACATCATTGATTGGTAAAGCTATCGCTCAGCCACTTTTCGACCACCCCAGACCGACCATTGGAGCCCTTTGTGTCAATTTGGGGCGACCCCCCAGCAGCACCCAAACGTCCCTTTGGAGGCGTCCGATCGATTTCAAACCGTGCATTAGCACATCACTGAGTGGTAAAGCTATCGCTCAGCCACTTTTCGACCACCCCAGACCGACCATTGGAGCACTTTGGGTCAACTTGGGGCGACCCTCCAACTGCCATCAAATGCCCCTTTGGAGGCGCCCGATCGATTTTAAACCGCCCTTTTGCACATCATTGAGTGGTAAAGCTATCACTCAGCCGCTTTTCGACCACCCCAGACCGACCTTTGGGACACTTTAGGTCAACTTGGTGCGCCCCTACAACAGCACCTAAACGTCCCTTTGGAGGCCCCCGATCGGTTTTAAATGAGTGGTAAGGCTATCGCTCAGCCACTTTTCGACCACCCCAGACCGACCTTTGGAGCACTTTGTATCAACTTGGGACGACCCTCCAACTGCCACCAAATGTCCCTTTGGAGGCGCCCGATCGATTTTAAACCGCCCTTTTGCACATCACTGAGTAGTAAGGCTATCACTCAGCCACTTTTCGACCACCCCAGACGGACCTTTGGGGCACTTTGGGTCAACTTGGGGCGACCCCCCAGCAGCACCCAAACGTCCCTTTGGAGGCGCCCGATCGATTTTATACCGTGCTTTAGAACATCATTGATTGGTAAAGCTATCGTTCAGCCACTTTTCGACCACCCCAGACAGACCTTTTTGGCAGTTTGGGTCAAATTGGGGCGACCCTCCAGCAGCACCCAAACGTCCCTTTGGAAGCGCCCGATCGATTTTAAACCGTCCTTTACCACATCATTGAGTGATAAAGATATCGCTCAGCCACTTTTCGACCACCCGAAACCGACCTTTGGAGCACTTTGGGTCAACTTGGGGCGACCCTCCATCTGCCACCAAATGTCCCTTTGGAGGCTCCCGATCGATTTCAAACCGTGCATTAGCACATCATTGAGTCGAAAAGCTATCGCTCAGCCACTTTTCGACCACCCCAGACCGACCTTTGGGGCACTTTGGGTCGACTTGGGGCGACCCTCCAGCAGCACCCAAACCTCCCTTTGGAGGCGCCCGATCGATTTTAAACAGACCTTTGCCACATCATTGAGTGGTAAAGCTATCGCTCAGCCACTTTTCGACTACCCCAAACCGACCTTTGGAGCACTTTGGGTCAACTTGGGGCGACCCCCCAACTGCCACCAAATGTCCCTTTGGAGGCGCCCGATCGATTTTAAACCGCCCTTTTGCACATCACTGTGTGGCAAGGCTATCGCTCAGCCGCTTTTCGACCACCCCAGACCGACCTTTGGGGCACTTTGGGTCAACTTGGTGCGCCCCTCCAACAGCACCTAAACGTCCCTTTGGAGGCGCCCGATCGGTTTTAAACCGTGCTTTAGCACATCATTGATTGGTAAAGCTATCGCTCAGCCACTTTTCGACCACCCCAGACCCACCTTTGTAGCACTTTGGGTCAACTTGGGGCGATCCTCCAACTGCCACCAAACGTCCCTTTGGAGGCGCCCGGTCGATCTTAAACCGTCCTTTACCACATCATTGAGTGGTAAAGCTATCGCTCAGCCACTTTTCGACCACCCCAGACCGACCTTCGGGACACTTTGGGTCAACTTGGGGCGCCCCTCCAACAGCACCCAAACGTCCCTTTGGGGGCGCCCGATCGGTTTTAAACCATGCTTTAGCACATAGTTGATTGATAAAGCTATCGCTCAGCCACTTTTCGACCACCCCAGACCGACCTTTGGGACACTTTGGGTCAACTTGGGGCGACCCTCCAGCAGCACCCAAACGTCCCTTTGGAGGCTGCCGATCGATTTTAAACCGTCCTTCACCACATCATTGAGTGGTAAAGCTGTAGCTCAGCCACTTTTCGACCACCCCAGACCGACCTTCGGGACACTTTTGGTCAACTTGGGGCGCTCCTCCAACAGCACCCAAACGTCCCTTTGGAGGCGCCCGATCGATTTTAAACCGTCCTTTACCACATCATTGAGTGGTAAAGCTGTAGCTCAGCCACTTTTCGACCACCCCAGACCGACCTTCGGGACACTTTTGGTCAACTTGGGGCGCTCCTCCAACAGCACCCAAACGTCCCTTTGGGGGCGCCCGTTCGGTTTTAAACCATGCTTTAGCACATAATTGATTGATAAAGCTATCGCTCAGCCACTTTTCGACCACCCAAGACCGACCTTTGGGACACTTTGGGTCAACTTGAGGCGACCCTCCAGCAGCACCCAAACGTCCCTTTGGAGGCGCCCGATCGATTTTAAACCGCCCTTTTGCACATCACTGAGTGGTAAGGCTATCACTCAGCCACATTTCGACCACCCCAGACCGACCTTTGTGACACTTTGCGTCAACTTGGGGCGACCCTCCAACAGCACCCAAACGTCCCTTTGGGGGCGCCCGATCGGTTTTAAACCATGCTTTAGCACATCATTGATTGATAAAGCTATCTCTCAGCCACTTTTCGACCACCCCAGACCGACCTTTGGGACACTTTGGGTCAACTTGAGGCGACCCTCCAGCAGCACCCAAACGTCCCTTTGGAGGCTCCCGATCGATTTTAAACCGTCCTTTACCACATCATTGAGTGGTAAAGCAATAGCTCAGCCACTTTTCGACCACCCCAGACCGACCTTCGGGACACTTTGGGTCAACTTGGGGCGCCCCTCCAACAGCACCCAAACGTCCCTTTGGGGGCGCCCGATCGGTTTTAAACCATGCTTTAGCACATCATTGATTGATAAAGTATCGCTCAGCCACTTTTCGACCACCCCAGACCGACCTTTGGGACACTTTGGGTCAACTTGGGGCGACCCTCCAGCAGCACCCAAACGTCCCTTTGGAGGCTGCCGATCGATTTTAAACCGTCCTTCACCACATCATTGAGTGGTAAAGCTGTAGCTCAGCCACTTTTCGACCACCCCAGACCGACCTTCGGGACACTTTTGGTCAACTTGGGGCGCTCCTCCAACAGCACCCAAACGTCCCTTTGGAGGCGCCCGATCGATTTTAAACCGTCCTTTACCACATCATTGAGTGGTAAAGCTGTAGCTCAGCCACTTTTCGACCACCCCAGACCGACCTTCGGGACACTTTTGGTCAACTTGGGGCGCTCCTCCAACAGCACCCAAACGTCCCTTTGGGGGCGCCCGATCGGTTTTAAACCATGCTTTAGCACATAATTGATTGATAAAGCTATCGCTCAGCCACTTTTCGACCACCCAAGACCGACCTTTGGGACACTTTGGGTCAACTTGAGGCGACCCTCCAGCAGCACCCAAACGTCCCTTTGGAGGCGCCCGATCGATTTTAAACCGCCCTTTTGCACATCACTGAGTGGTAAGGCTATCACTCAGCCACATTTCGACCACCCCAGACCGACCTTTGTGACACTTTGCGTCAACTTGGGGCGACCCTCCAACAGCACCCAAACGTCCCTTTGGGGGCGCCCGATCGGTTTTAAACCATGCTTTAGCACATCATTGATTGATAAAGCTATCTCTCAGCCACTTTTCGACCACCCCAGACCGACCTTTGGGACACTTTGGGTCAACTTGAGGCGACCCTCCAGCAGCACCCAAACGTCCCTTTGCAGGCTCCCGATCGATTTTAAACCGTCCTTTACCACATCATTGAGTGGTAAAGCTATCGCTCAGCCACTTTTCGACCACCCCAGACCGACCTTCGGGACACTTTGGGTCAACTTGGGGCGCCCCTACAACAGCACCCAAACGTCCCTTTGGGGGCGTCCGATCGGTTTTAAACCATGCTTTAGCACATAATTGATTGGTATAGCTATCGCTCAGCCACTTTTCGACCACCCCAGACCGACCTTTGGGACACTTTGTGTCAACTTGGGGCGACCCACCAACTGCCACCAAATGTCCCCTTGGAGGCGCCCGATCGATTTTAAACCGTCCCTTACCACATCATTGAGTGGTAAAGCTATCGCTCAGCCACTTTTCGACCACCCTAGACCGACCTTTGGGGCACTTTGGGTCAACTTGGGGCGACCCCACAGCAGCACCCAAACGTCCCTTTGGAGGCGCCCGATCGATTTTAAACCGTGCTTTAGCACATCACTGATTGGTAAAGCTATCGTTCAGCCACTTTTCGACCACCCCAGACCGACCTTTGGGGCAGTTTGGGTCAAATTGGGGCGACCCACCAACAGCACCTAAACGTCCCTTTGGAGGCGCCCGATCGGTTTTAAACCGTGCTTTAGCACATCATTGATTGGTAAAGCTATCGCTCAGCCACCTTTCGACCACCCCAGACCGACCTATCGAACACTTTGGGTCAACTTGGGGCGACCTTCCAACTGCCACTAAAGGCCCCTTTGGAGGCGCCCGAACGATTTTAAACCGCCCTTTTGCACATCATTGAGTAGTAAGGCTATCACTCAGCCACTTTTCGACCACCCCAGACCGACCTTTGGGACACTTTGGGTCAACTTTGGGTGACCCCCCAACTGCCACTAAATGTACCTTTGGAGGCGCCTGATCGATTTCAAACCGTTCATTAGCACATTATTGAGTGGTAAAGCTATCGCTCAGCCACTTTTCGACAACCCCAGACCGACCTTTGGGGCACTTTGGGTCAACTTGGGGCGACACACCAGCAGCACCCAAACGTCCCTTTGGAAGCGCCCGATAGATTTTAAACCGTCCTTTACCACATCATTGAGTGGTAAAGCTATCGCACAGCCACTTTTCGACCACCTCAAACCGACCTTTGGAACACTTTGGGTCAACTTGGGGAGACCCTCCAACTGCCACCAAATGTCCCTTTGAAGGCGCCCGATCGATTCTGCACCGTCCTTTACCACATCATTGAATGCTATAGCTATCGCTCAGAAACTTTTCGACCACTCCACACAGACCTTTGGGGCACTTAGGGTCAACTTGGGGCGATCCCTCAACAGCACCCAAACGTCCTTTTGGAGGCGCCCGATCGATTTCAAACCGTGCATTAGCACATCAATGAGTGGTAAAGCTATCACTCAGCCACTTTTCGACCACCCCAGACCGACCATTGGAGCACTTTGTGTCAACTAGAGGTGGCCCCTCAACTGCCACTAAATGGACCTTTGGAGGCGCCCGATCGATTTCAAGCCGTTCATTAGCACATTATTGAGTGGTAAAGCTATCGCTCAGCCACTTTTCGACCACCCCAGACCGACCTTTGTAGCACTTTGTATCAACTTGGGGCGACCCTCCAACTGCCACCAAAGGTCCCTTTGCAGGCGCCCGATCGATTTTAAACCGCCCTTTTGCACATCACTGAGTAGTAAGGCTATCATTCAGTCACTTTTCGACCACCCCAGACCGACCTTTGGGGCACTTTGGGTCAACTTGGGGCGACCCCCCAGCAGCACCCAAACGTCCTTTTGGAGGCGCCCGATCGATTTCAAACCGTGCATTAGCACATCATTGAGTGGTAAAGCTATCGCTCAGCCACATTTCGACTACCCCAGACCGACCTTTGGGGCACTTTGGGTCAACTTGGTGCGCCCCTCCAACTGCACCCAAACGTCCCTTTGGAGGCGCCCGATCGGTTTTAAACCATGCTTTAGCACATCATTGATTGGTAAAGCTATCGCTCAGCCACTTTTCGACCACCCCAGACCGACCTTTGGGGCACCTTGTGTCAACTTGGGGCGACCCTACAACAGCACCCAAACGTCCCTTTGGGGGCGCCCGATCGGTTTTAAACCATGCTTTAGCACATCATTGATGTTAGCTTTAGGGTTTCGCAAGTGAAATAAAACCGACTCTGACTTCAATCAGGAATTATATTCGACCGCTTCTCGCAAGCTACAAGGTACAACTGATTCACTTTCAGGTAGATTTTATCATAAAAATAAACCGAAGCATTACACAACAAATAGTTCTTACAATTAGTCACCCCAGAACAAAGAGCGTCCGGGCTCACATAACATCCCCACCGGGAAGAACCAAACTCCCACGATAACACGGCCATCCTGATGGTGTGCGTCCTCGCACACTGAACTTATAATAATTTAACAAAGACAAATACACTAGAAATACTACTAACTAATGAAACATGAACTAATAACTATCAAAATTACAACAAGCAACCAGTTAAGGTTCATTTAGCAACAATCAAAAGAATATTAATAACTAATTAAGGTTCAAGTAAAGATTATCGAAATTACACCAAACAACCATTTAAGGTTCAATTAACAACTATCAAAAGAACAAATAACAAGTAAAGGTTCAATATATTGTCAAAAGTACGAATAACAACCATTTAAGGTTCAATTCAAAACTGTCAAAATTGTAACAACCATTTAAGGTTCATTTATCAATAGTCAAAACAATATTAACAACCAGTTAAGGTTCAAGTGAAAACCACCAAACAACCATTTAAGGTTCAATTCAAAACTATCAAAATTATAACAACCATTTAAGGTTCAATTATCAACCATCAGAAGAATAAACAACAACTAGCGAAGGTTCAATAAATTGTCAAAAGTACGAACAACAACCATTTAAGGTTCAACTAATCTCAAAAAAAAAAAATAACCAACAGTTAATATGAATTCAATAATCATAATTAACTAATTGCCGGCCTCTGGCCAACGTCTTAACTGTTCATGTGCCGCCGTTTTAGTTAACTTTGATCTCGTTTATGACCAGTTTTTCCACAGTTGAAACATTTGCCCTGAAATCAAACTTTTACTTCTAAATTGTGAAACCGCTTAGGCGGCCTGTCATGTCCGTAATGTTCAAGATTTCGTTTTATACCTCGGGTAGATTCGAGTTGACGTAAGACAGTCATTAGTTCAGTTTGATTTTTTGGAGATTGCAACCGGACCGTTTCATAAGTTGAATTGCAATCGATGCCTTCAATAACAATCGAGAGAATCGATATAAATCTCTTAATTTTGTTCGAGCATATTCACTAATAGTTTTTAAAATTCGAACATTTTACCTCATATGCGCGCTTGAACTTAGTACCCCACGATTCATAATCAGGAAATGAGGAAAGTAAATCATCTTGGAAAGTCTGCCAGTTGCGATTTATGGGTGCCCATCCATCGAAAAATCGCCGCCCTTCCCCACGTAAAGCTTCACCTGCTTTTAATATCATTAAGCAATCGTCTACCTTATACGTAAGACGAAGACGGTTTGCTTCTTTTAACCACTCATGCGCTGGATAATTTCTTCTGTTCGGATCAAATGACGATAATTGAAACGTAATTGGTTCACTTACATGAGTAACTACTGATGGCGCTGGTAGTACATTTTCCGAGATAGCATTAGCTTGTACTTCCGGAGATTTAGTAGAAGACTTCAATATTTTCAACTCATCCATTAAATATTTTAGTGTAGACTGCATCCCAAGAAGAGCAGACCGCAGGTTAGGTTCCTCTTCTTCGTCTGTATGTGGATTTTCATTACTCATTTTCGCACAAAATAATTTCGTAGAGAGACAAACGAATTAAAAAGAAAACAGAGAAGAAAAAAAAATACGCACAGGATTATCCCACTTCTGATGTTAGCTTTAGGGTTTCGCAAGTGAAATAAAACCGACTCTGACTTCAATCAGGAATTATATTCGACCGCTTCTCGCAAGCTACAAGGTACAACTGATTCACTTTCAGGTAGATTTTATCATAAAAATAAACCGAAGCATTACACAACAACTAGTTCTTACAATTAGTCACCCCCGAACAAAGAGCGTCCGGGCTCACATAACATCCCCACCGGGAAGAATCAAACTCCCACGATAACATTGATTGATAAAGCTATCGCTCAGCCACTTTTCGACCACCCCAGACCGACCTTTGGGACACTTTGGGTCAACTTGGGGCGACCCTTCAGCAGCACACAAACGTCCCTTTGGAGGTTCCCGATCGATTTTAAACCGTCCTCTACCACATCATTGAGTGGTAAAGCTATCGCTCAGCCACTTTTCGACCACCCCAGACCGACCTTCGGGACACTTTGGGTCAACTTGGGGCGCCCCTCCAACAGCACCCAAACGTCCCTTTGGGGGCGCCCGATCGGTTTTAAACCATGCTTTAGCACATAATTGATTGATAAAGCTATCGCTCAGCCACTTTTCGACCACCCCAGACCGAACTTTGGGACACTTTGGGTCAACTTGGGGCGGCCCTCGAGCAGCACCCAAACGTCCCTTTGGAGGCGCCCGGTCGATTTTAAACCGCCCTTTTGCACATCACTGAGTGGTAAGGCTATCACTCAGCCACTTTTCGATCACCCCAGACCGACCTTTGGGACAATTTGTGTCAACTTGGGGCGACCTTCCAACTGCCACCAAAGGTCCCTTTGGAGGCGCCCGATCGATTTTAAACCGCCCTTTTGCACATCACTGAGTAGTAAAGCTATCCCTCAGCCGTTTTCCGACCACCCCAGATCGACCTTTGGGACACTGGGTCAATTTGGTGCGCCCCTACAACAGCACCCAAACGTCCCTTTGGAGGCGCCCGATCGATTTTAAACCGCCCTTTTGCACATCACTGTGTGGCAAGGCTATCACTCAGCCACTTTTCGACCACGCCAGACCGACCTTTGGGGCACTTTGGGTCAACTTGGTGCGCCCCTCCAACTGCACCTAAACGTCCCTTTGGAGGCCCCCGACCGGTTTTAAACCGTGCTTTAGCACATCATTGATTGGTAAAGCTATCGCTCAGCCACTTTTCGACCACCCCAGACCGACCATTGGAGCCCTTTGTGTCAACTTGGGGCGACCCACCAGCAGCACCCAAACGTCCCTTTGGAGGCGTCCGATCGATTTCAAACCGTGCATTAGCACATCACTGAGTGGTAAAGCTATCGCTCAGCCACTTTTCGACCACCCCAGACCGACCATTGGAGCACTTTGGGTCAACTTGGGGCGACCCTCCAACTGCCATCAAATGCCCCTTTGGAGGCGCCCGATCGATTTTAAACCGCCCTTTTGCACATCACTGAGTGGTAAGGCTATCACTCAGCCACTTTTCGATCACCCCAGACCGACCTTTGGGACAATTTGTGTCAACTTGGGGCGACCCTCCAACTGCCACCAAAGGTCCCTTTGGAGGCGCTCGATCGATTTTAAACCGTCCTTTTGCACATCATTGATTGGTAAAGCTATCGTTCAGCCACTTTCGACCACCCCAGACCGACCATTGGAGCATTTTGTGTCAACTAGGGGTGGCCCCTCAACTGCCACTAAATGGACCTTTGGCGGCGCCCGATCGATTTCAAACCGTTCATTAGCACATTATTGAGTGGTAAAGCTATCGCTCAGCCACTTTTCGACCACCCCAGACCGACCTTTGGAGCACTTTGTATCAACTTGGGGCGACCCTCCAACTGCCACCAAAGGTCCCTTTGGAGGCGCCCGATCGATTTTGAACCGCCCTTTTGCACATCATTGAGTAGTAAAGCTATCCCTCAGCCGTTTTCCGAGCACCCCAGACCGACCTTTGGGACACTGGGTCAATTTGGTGCGCCCCTCCAACAGCACCCAAACGTCCCTTTGGAGGCGCCCGATCGGTTTTAAACCGTGCTTTAGCACATCATTGAGTGGTAAGGCTATCACTCAGCCACTTTTCGACCACCCCAGACCGACCTTTCGAGCACTTTGGGTCAACTTGGGGCGACCCTCCAACTGCCATCAAATGTCCCTTTGGAGGCTCCCGATCGATTTCAAACCGTGCATTAGCACATCGTTGAGTGGAAAGCTATCGCTCAGCCACATTTCGACTACCCCAGACCGACCTTTGGGGCACTTTGGGTCAACTTGCGGCGACCCTCCAGCAGCACCCAAACGTCCCTTTAGAGGCGCCCGATCGATTTTAAACCGCCCTTTTGCACATCACTGTGTGGCAAGGCTATCACTCAGCCACTTTTCGACCACCCCAGACCGACCTTTGGGGCACTTTGGGTCAACTTGGTGCGCCCCTCCAACTGCACCTAAACGTCCCTTTGGAGGCCCCCGATCGGTTTTAAACCGTGCTTTAGCACATCATTGATTGGTAAAGCTATCGCTCAGCCACTTTTCGACCACCCCAGACCGACCATTGGAGCCCTTTGTGTCAACTTGGGGCGACCCCCCAGCAGCACCCAAACGTCCCTTTGGAGGCGTCCGATCGATTTCAAACTGTGCATTAGCACATCACTGAGTGGTAAAGCTATCGCTCAGCCACTTTTCGACCACCCCAGACCGACCATTGGAGCACTTTGGGTCAACTTGGGGCGACCCTCCAACTGCCATCAAATGCCCCTTTGAAGGCGCCCGATCGATTTTAAACCGCCCTTTTGCACATTATTGAGTGGTAAAGCTATCACTCAGCCGCTTTTCGACCACCCCAGACCGACCTTTGGGACACTTTAGGTCAACTTGGTGCGCCCCTACAACAGCACCTAAACGTCCCTTTGGAGGCCCCCGATCGGTTTTAAATGAGTGGTAAGGCTATCGCTCAGCCACTTTTCGACCACCCCAGACCGACCTTTGGAGCACTTTGTATCAACTTGGGACGACCCTCCAACTGCCACCAAATGTCCCTTTGGAGGCGCCCGATCGATTTTATACCGCCCTTTTGCACATCACTGAGTAGTAAGGCTATCACTCAGCCACTTTTCGACCACCCCAGACGGACCTTTGGGGCACTTTGTGTCAACTTGGCGCGACCCCCCAGCAGCACCCAAACGTCCCTTTGGAGGCGCCCGATCGATTCTATACCGTGCTTTAGAACATCATTGATTGGTAAAGCTATCGTTCAGCCACTTTTCGACCACCCCAGACAGACCTTTGGGGCAGTTTGGTTCAAATTGGGGCGACCCTCCAGCAGCACCCAAACGCCCCTTTGGAAGCGCCCGATCGATTTTAAACCGTCCTTTACCACATCATTGAGTGGTAAAGATATCGCTCAGCCACTTTTCGACCACCCGAAACCGACCTTTGGAGCACTTTGGGTCAACTTGGGGCAACCCTCCAACTGCCACCAAATGTCCCTTTGGAGGCTCCCGATCGATTTCAAACCGTCCTTTACCACATCATTGAGTGGTAAAGCTATCGCTCAGCCACTTTTCGACCACCCCAGACCGACCTTCGGGACACTTTGGGTCAACTTGGGGCGACCCTCCAACTGCCACCAAATGTCCCTTTGGAGGCGCCCGATCGATTTTAAACCGCCCTTTTGCACATCATTGAGTAGTAAGGCTATCCCTCAGCCGTTTTCCGACCACCCCAGACCGACCTTTGGGACACTGGGTCAATTTGGTGCGCCCCTCCAACAGCACCCAAACGTCCCTTTGGAGGCACCCGATCGGTTTTAAACCGTGCTTTAGCACATCATTGAGTGGTAAAGCTGGCGCACAGCCACTTTTCGACCACCCCAGACCGACCTTTGGAGCACTTTGTATCAACTTGGGGCGACCCTCCAACTTTCACCAAATGTCCCTTTGGAGGCGCCCGATCGATTTTAAACCGCCCTTTTGCACATCACTGAGTAGTAAGGCTATCACTCAGCCGCTTTTCGACCACCCTAGACGGACCTTTGGGGCACTTTGGGTCAACTTGGGGCGACCCCCCAGCAGCACCCAAACGTCCCTTTGGAGGCGCCCGATCGATTTTATACCGTGCTTTAGAACATCATTGATTGGTAAAGCTATCGCTCAGCCACTTTTCGACCACCCCAGACCGACCATTGGAGCACTTTGGGTCAACTTGGGGCGACCCTCCAACTGCCATCAAATGCCCCTTTGAAGGCGCCCGATCGATTTTAAACCGCCCTTTTGCACATTATTGAGTGGTAAAGCTATCACTCAGCCGCTTTTCGACCACCCCAGACCGACCTTTGGGACACTTTAGGTCAACTTGGTGCGCCCCTACAACAGCACCTAAACGTCCCTTTGGAGGCCCCCGATCGGTTTTAAATGAGTGGTAAGGCTATCGCTCAGCCACTTTTCGACCACCCCAGACCGACCTTTGGAGCACTTTGTATCAACTTGGGACGACCCTCCAACTGCCACCAAATGTCCCTTTGGAGGCGCCCGATCGATTTTATACCGCCCTTTTGCACATCACTGAGTAGTAAGGCTATCACTCAGCCACTTTTCGACCACCCCAGACGGACCTTTGGGGCACTTTGTGTCAACTTGGCGCGACCCCCCAGCAGCACCCAAACGTCCCTTTGGAGGCGCCCGATCGATTCTATACCGTGCTTTAGAACATCATTGATTGGTAAAGCTATCGTTCAGCCACTTTTCGACCACCCCAGACAGACCTTTGGGGCAGTTTGGTTCAAATTGGGGCGACCCTCCAGCAGCACCCAAACGCCCCTTTGGAAGCGCCCGATCGATTTTAAACCGTCCTTTACCACATCATTGAGTGGTAAAGATATCGCTCAGCCACTTTTCGACCACCCGAAACCGACCTTTGGAGCACTTTGGGTCAACTTGGGGCAACCCTCCAACTGCCACCAAATGTCCCTTTGGAGGCTCCCGATCGATTTCAAACCGTCCTTTACCACATCATTGAGTGGTAAAGCTATCGCTCAGCCACTTTTCGACCAACCCAGACCGACCTTCGGGACACTTTGGGTCAACTTGGGACGCCCCTCCAACAGCACCCAAACGTCCCTTTGGGGGCGCCCGATCGGTTTTAAACCATGCTTTAGCACATAATTGATTGATAAAGCTATCACTCAGCCACATTTCGACCACCCCAGACCGACCTTTGTGACACTTTGCGTCAACTTGGGGCGACCCTCCAACAGCACCCAAACGTCCCTTTGGGGGCACCCGATCGGTTTTAAACCATGCTTTAGCACATCATTGATTGATAAAGCTATCGCTCAGCCACTTTTCGACCACCCCAGACCGACCTTTGGGACACTTTGGGTCAACTTGGGGATACCCTCCAGCAGCACCCAAACGTCCCTTTGGAGGCTCCCGATCGATTTTAAACCGTCCTTTACCACATCATTGAGTGGTAAAGCTATAGCTCAGCCAATTTTCGACCACCCCAGACCGACCTTCGGGACACTTTGGGTCAACTTGGGGCGCCCCTCCAACAGCACCCAAACGTCCCTTTGGGGGCGCCCGATCGGTTTTAAACCTTGCTTTAGCACATCATTGATTGATAAAGCTATCGCTCAGCCACTTTTCGACCACCCCAGACCGACCTTTGGGACACTTTGGGTCAACTTGGGGCGACCCTCCAGCAGCACCCAAACGTCCCTTTGGAAGCGCCCGATCGATTCTAAACCGCCCTTTTGAACATTACTGAGTGGTAAGGCTATCACTCAGCCACTTTTCGATCACCCCAGACCGACCTTTGGGACAATTTGTGTCAACTTGGGGCGACCCTCCAACTGCCACCAAAGGTCCCGTTGGAGGCGCTCGATCGATTTTAAACCGCCCTTTTGCACATCACTGAGTGGTAAGGCTATCACTCAGCCGCTTTTCGACCACCCCAGGCCGACCTTTGGGACACTTTGGGTCAACTTGGTGCGCCCCTCCAACAGCACCTAACGTCCCTTTGGAGGCCCCCGATCGGATTTAAACCGTGCTTTAGCACATCATTGATTGATAAAGCTATCGCTCAGCCACTTTTCGACCACCCCAGACCGACCTTTGGAGCACTTTGGGTCAACTTGGGGCGACCCTCCAACTGCCACCAAATGTCCCTTTGGAGGCGCCCGATCGATTTTAAACCGCCCTTTTGCACATCATTGAGTAGTAAAGCTATCCCTCAGCCGTTTTCCGACCACCCCAGACCGACCTTTGGGACACTGGGTCAATTTGGTGCGCCCCTCCAACAGCACCCAAACGTCCCTTTGGAGGCACCCGATCGGTTTTAAACCGTGCTTTAGCACATCATTGAGTGGTAAAGCTGGCGCACAGCCACTTTTCGACCACCCCAGACCGACCTTTGGAGCACTTTGTATCAACTTGGGGCGACCCTCCAACTGTCACCAAATGTCCCTTTGGAGGCGCCCGATCGATTTTAAACCGCCCTTTTGCACATCACTGAGTAGTAAGGCTATCACTCAGCCGCTTTTCGACCACCCTAGACGGACCTTTGGGGCACTTTGGGTCAACTTGGGGCGACCCCCCAGCAGCACCCAAACGTCCCTTTGGAGGCGCCCGATCGATTTTATACCGTGCATTAGCACATCATTGAGTCCAAAAGCTATCGCTCAGCCACTTTTCGACCACCCGAAACCGACCTTTGGAGCACTATGGGTCAACTTGGGGCGACCCTCCAACTGCCACCAAATGTCCCTTTGGAGGCTCCCGATCGATTTCAAACCGTGCATTAGCACATCATTGAGTCGAAAAGCTATCGCTCAGCCACTTTTCGATCACCCCAGACCGACCTTTGTGGCACTTTGGGTCGACCTGTGGCGACCCTCCAGCAGCACCCAAACCTCCCTTTAGAGGCGCCCGATCGATTTTAAACAGTCCTTTACCACATCATTAAGTGGTAAAGCTATCGCTCAGCCACTTTTCGACCACCCCAAACCGACCTTTGGAGCACTTTGGGTCAACTTGGAGCGACCCTCCAACTGCCACTAAATGTCCCTTTGGAGGCGCCCGATCGATTTTAAACCGCCCTTTTGCACATCATTGAGGGGTAAACCTATCGCTCAGCCGCCTTTCGACCACCCCAGACCGACCTTTGGGGCACTTTGGATCAACTTGGTGCGCCCCTCCAACAGCACCTAAACGTCCCTTTGGAGGCGCCCGATCGGTTTTAAACCGTGGTTTAGCACATCATTGATTGGTAAAGCTATCGCTCAGCGACTTTTCGACCACCCCAGACCGACCTTTGGGACACTTTGTGTCAACTTGGGGCGACCCTCCAACTGCCACCAAATGTCCCCTTGGAGGCGCCCGATCGATTTTAAACCGTGCTTTAGCACATCACTGATTGGTAAAGCTATCGCTCAGCGACTTTTCGACCACCCTAGACCGACCTTTGGGGCACTTTGGGTCAACTTGGGGCGACCCCACAGCAGCACCCAAACGTCCCTTTGGAGGCGCCCGATCGGTTTTAAACCGTGCTTTAGCACATCATTGATTGGTAAAGCTATCGCTCAGCCACCTTTCGACCACCCCAGACCGACCTATCGGACACTTTGGGTCAACTTGGGGCGACCTTCCAACTGCCACTAAAGGCCCCTTTGGAGGCGCCCGAACGATTTTAAACCGCCCTTTTGCACATCACTGAGTAGTAAGGCTATCACTCAGCCACTTTTCGACCACCCCAGACCGACCTTTGGGACACTTTGGGTCAACTTTGTGTGACCCCCCAACTGCCACTAAATGTACCTTTGGAGGCGCCTGATCGATTTCAAACCGTTCATCAGCACATTATTGAGTGGTAAAGCTATCGCTCAGCCACTTTTCGACAACCCCAGACCGACCTTTGGGGCGCTTTGGGTCAACTTGGGGCGACACCCCAGCAGCACCCAAACGTCCCTTTGGAAGCGCCCGATAGATTTTAAACCGTCCTTTACCTCATCATTGAGTGGTAAAGCTATCGCTCAGACACTTTTCGATCACCCCAAACCGACCTTTGGAGCACTTTGGGTCAACTTGGGGCGACCCTCCAACTGCCACCAAATGTCCCTTTGGAGGCGCCCGATCGATTTTAAACCGCCCTTTTGCACATCACTGAGTAGTAAGGCTATCACTCAGCCACTCTTCGACCACCCCAGACGGACCCTTGGGGCACTTTGGGTCAACTTGGGGCGACCCCCCAGCAGCACCCAAACGTCCCTTTGGAGGCGCCCGATCGATTTTATACCGTGCTTTAGAACATCATTGATTGGTAAAGCTATCGTTCAGCCACTTTTCGACCACCCCAGACAGACGTTTGGGGCAGTTTGGGTCAAATTGGGGCGATCCTCCAGCAGCACCCAAACGTCCCTTTGGAGGCGCCCGATCGATTTTAAACCGTGCATTAGCACATCATTGAGTCGAAAAGCTATCGCTCAGCCTCTTTTCGACCACCCGAAACCGACCTTTGGAGCACTTTGGGTCAACTTGGGGCGACCCTCCAACTGCCACCAAATGTCCCTTTGGAGGCTCCCGATCGATTTCAAACCGTGCATTAGCACATCATTGAGTCGAAAAGCTATCGCTCAGCCACTTTTCGATCACCCCAGACCGACCTTTGGGGCACTTTGGGTCGACCTGTGGCGACCCTCCAGCAGCACCCAAACCTCCCTTTAGAGGCGCCCGATCGATTTTAAACAGTCCTTTACCACATCATTAAGTGGTAAAGCTATCGCTCAGCCACTTTTCGACCACCCCAAACCGACCTTTGGAGCACTTTGGGTCAACTTGGGGCGACCCTCCAACTGCCACCAAATGTCCCTTTGGAGGCGCCCGATCGATTTTAAACCGCCCTTTTGCACATCACTGAGTAGTAAGGCTATCACTCAGCCACTTTTCGACCACCCCAGACCGACCTATTGTACACTTTGTGTCAACTTGGGGCGACCCACCAACTGCCACCAAATGTCCCCTTGGAGGCGCCCCATCGATTTTAAACCGCCCTTTTGCACATCACTGAGTGGTAAGGCAATCATTCAGCCACATTTCGACCACCCCAGACCGACCTTTGGGACACTTTGGGTCAACTTGGGGTGACCCCCCAACCGCCACTAAATGTACCTTTGGAGGCGCCTGATCGATTTCAAACCGTTCATTAGCACATTACTGAGTGGAAAAGCTATTGCTCAGCCACTTTTCGACCACCCCAGACCGACCTTTGGTACACTTTGGGTCAACTTGGGGCGACCCTCCAACTGCACCTAAACGTCCCTTTAGAGGCGCCCGATCGGTTTTAAACCGTGCTTTAGCACATCATTGAGTGGTAAAGCTGTCGCACAGCCACTTTTCGACCACCCCAGACCGACCTTTGTTGCACTTTGGGTCGCCCCGGGGCGACACCAGCTGCCCTTAAACTGCCTCTTGGAGGCGCCTGATCGGCGCTAAAGCTTCCTTTCGCCCACCGTTGAGTGGTAAAACGATCGCTCAGTCACTTTTCGAACACCCCAGACCGACCTTTGTTGCACATTGGGTCGCCCCGGGGCGACCCCCAACTGCCCCTAAACTTCCTCTTGGAGGCATCAGATTGGCGTTAAAGCGTCCTTTTGTCCACCATTGAGTGGTAAAACGATCGCTCAGTCGCTTTTCGAACACCCCAGACCGACTTTGTTGCATTTTGGGTCGCCTCGGGGCGACCCCCACCTTCCCCTAAACTTCTTAGAGGCGCCCTATCGACGTGATAGCGTCCTTTGGCCCACCATTGAGTGGTAAAGCGATCGCACAGCCGCTTTTCGAACACACCAGACTGACCCTTGTTGCACTTTAGGTCGCCTCGGGGTGACCCCCAAGTGCCCCTAAACTTCCTCTTGGAGGCGCCCGATCGGCGTTAAAGCTTCCTTTGGCCAACCACTGAGTGGTAAAACGATCGCTCAGCCGCTTTTCGAACACCCCAGGCCGACCTTTGTTGCACTTTGTGTCGCCTCGGGGCGACCCTCAACTGCCCCTAAACTTCCTCTTGGAGGCGCCCGATCGGCGTTAAAGCGTCCTTTGTCCCACAATTGAGTGGTAAAACGATCGCTCAGCCGCTTCTCGAACACCCCAGACTGACCTTTGTTGCACTTTTGGTCGCCTCGGGGCGACCCCCAACTGCATCTAAACTTCCTCTTGGAGGCGCCCAATCGGCGTTAAAGCGTCCTTTGGCTCGCCATTGAGTGGTAAAACGATCGCTCAGCCGCTTTTCGAACACCACAGACCGAACTTTGTTGCACGGGGTTGCCTCGGGGCGACCCCCACCTTCCCCTAAACTTCTTAGAGGCGCCCTATCGACGTGATAGCGTCCTTTGGCCCACCATTGAGTGGTAAAGCGATCGCACAGCCGCTTTTCGAACACACCAGACCGACCTTTGTTGCACTTTGGGTCGCCTCGTAGCGATCCCCAACTTCCCCTAAACTTCTCCTCGGAGGCGCCCGATCGACGTTAAAGCGTTCTTTGGCCAACTATTGAGTGGTAAAACGATCGCTCAGCCGCTTTTCGAACATCCCAAACCGACCTTTGTTGCACTTTGGGTCGTCTCGGGGCCACCCCCAACCGCCCCTAAACTTCCTCTTGGAGACGCCCGATCGGCGTTAAAGTGTCCTTTTGCCCACCATTGAGTGGTGAAACGATCGCTCAGCCGCTTTTCGAACACACCAGACCGACCTTTGTTGCACTTTGGGTCGCCTCGGGGCGATCCCCAACTTCTCCTAAACTTCTCCTCGGAGGCGCCCGATCGACGTCAAAGCGTTCTTTGGCCAACAATTGAGTGGTTAAACGATCGGTCAACCGCTTTTCGAACATCCCAGACCGACCTTTGTTGCACTTTGGGTCGTCTCGGGGCGACCCCCAACCGCCCCTAAACTTCCTCTTGGAGACGCCCGATCGGCGTTAAAGCGTCCTTTGGCTCACCATTGAGTGGTAAAACGATCGCTCAGCTGCTTTTCGAACACCCGAGACCGACCTTTGTTGCACATTGGGCCGCCCCGGGGCGGCCCCCAACTGCCCCTAAACTTCCTCTTGGAGGCACCAGATTGGCGTTAAAGCGTCCTTTTGTCCACCATTGAGTGGTAGAACGATCGCTCAGCCGCTTTTCGAACATCCCAGACCGACCTTTGTTGCACTTTGGGTCGTCTCGGGGCGACCCCCAACCGCCCCTAAACTTCCTCTTGGAGGCGCCCGATCGCCGTTAAAGCGACCTTTGGCTCACCACTGAGTGGTGAAACGATCGCTCAGCCGCTTTTCGAACACCCCAGGCCGACCTTTGTTGCACTTTGTGTCGCCTCGGGGCGACCCTCAACTGCCCCTAAACTTCCTCTTGGAGGCGCCCGATCGGCGTTAAAGCGTCCTTTGTCCCACAATTGAGTGGTAAAACGATCGCTCAGCCGCTTCTCGAACACCCCAGACTGACCTTTGTTGCACTTTTGGTCGCCTCGGGGCGACCCCCAACTGCATCTAAACTTCCTCTTGGAGGCGCCCAATCGGCGTTAAAGCGTCCTTTGGCTCGCCATTGAGTGGTAAAACGATCGCTCAGCCGCTTTTCGAACACCACAGACCGACCTTTGTTGCACGGGGTTGCCTCGGGGCGACCCCCACCTTCCCCTAAACTTCTTAGAGGCGCCCTATCGACGTGATAGCGTCCTTTGGCCCACCATTGAGTGGTAAAGCGATCGCACAGCCGCTTTTCGAACACACCAGACCGACCTTTGTTGCACTTTGGGTCGCCTCGTGGCGATCCCCAACTTCCCCTAAACTTCTCCTCGGAGGCGCCCGATCGACGTTAAAGCGTTCTTTGGCCAACTATTGAGTGGTAAAACGATCGCTCAGCCGCTTTTCGAACATCCCAAACCGACCTTTGTTGCACTTTGGGTCGTCTCGGGGCCACCCCCAACCGCCCCTAAACTTCCTCTTGGAGACGCCCGATCGGCGTTAAAGTGTCCTTTTGCCCACCATTGAGTGGTGAAACGATCGCTCAGCCGCTTTTCGAACACACCAGACCGACCTTTGTTGCACTTTGGGTCGCCTCGGGGCGATCCCCAACTTCTCCTAAACTTCTCCTCGGAGGCGCCCGATCGACGTCAAAGCGTTCTTTGGCCAACAATTGAGTGGTTAAACGATCGGTCAACCGCTTTTCGAACATCCCAGACCGACCTTTGTTGCACTTTGGGTCGTCTCGGGGCCACCCCCAACCGCCCCTAAACTTCCTCTTGGAGACGCCCGATCGGCGTTAAAGCGTCCTTTGGCTCACCATTCAGTGGTAAAACGATCGCTCAGCTGCTTTTCGAACACCCGAGACCGACCTTTGTTGCACATTGGGCCGCCCCGGGGCGGCCCCCAACTGCCCCTAAACTTCCTCTTGGAGGCACCAGATTGGCGTTAAAGCGTCCTTTTGTCCACCATTGAGTGGTAGAACGATCGCTCAGCCGCTTTTCGAACATCCCAGACCGACCTTTGTTGCACTTTGGGTCGTCTCGGGGCGACCCCCAACCGCCCCTAAACTTCCTCTTGGAGGCGCCCGATCGCCGTTAAAGCGACCTTTGGCTCACCACTGAGTGGTGAAACGATCGCTCAGCTGCTTTTCGAACACCCCAGACCGACCTTTGTTGTACACTGGGTCGCCACGAGGCGACCCCCAAGTGCCCCTAAACTTCCTCTTGGAGGCACCCTATCGACGTTAAAGCTTCCTTTCGCCCACCGTTGAGTGGTAAAACGATCGCTCAGCTGCTTTTCGAACACCCCAGACAAACCTTTGTTGCACTTTGGGTCGCCTCGGGGCGATCCCCAACTTCCCCTAAACTTCTCCTCGGAGGCGCCCGATCGACGTCAAAGCGTTCTTTGGCCAACTATTGAGTGGTAAAACGATCGGTCAACCGCTTTTCGAACATCCCAGACCGACCTTTGTTGCACTTTGGGTCGTCTCGGGGCGACCCCCAACCGCCCCTAAGCTTCCTCTTGGAGACGCCCGATCGGCGTTAAAGCGTCCTTTGGCTCACCATTGAGTGGTAAAACGATCGCTCAGCTGCTTTTCGAACATCTCAAACCGACCTTTGTTGCATTTTGGGTCGTCTCGGGGCCACCACAAACTGCCCCTAAACTTCCTCTTGGAGGCACCAGATTGGCGCTAAAGCGTCCTTTTGTCCACCATTGAGTGGTAAAACGATCGCTCAGCCGCGTTTCGAACACCCCAGACCGACCTCTGTTGCACTTTGGGTCGCCTCGGGTCGATCACCAACTTCCCCTAAACTTCCCCTCGGAGGCGCCCGATCGACGTTAAAGCGTTCTTTTGCCCACCATTGAGTGGTGAAACGATCGCTCAGCCGCTTTTCGAACACACCAGACCGACCTTTGTTGCACATTGGGTCGCCTCGGGGCGATACCCAACTTCCCCTAAACTTCTCCTCGGAGGCGCCCGATCGACATCAAAGCGTTCTTTGGCCAACGATTGAGTGGTTAAACGATCGGTCAACCGCTTTTCGAACATCCTAGACCGACCTTTGCTGCACTTTGGGTCGTCTCGGTGCGACCCCCAACCGCCCCTAAACTTCCTCTTGGAGGCGCCCGATCGGCGTTGAAGCTTCCTCTGGCCCACCATTGAGTGGTAAAACGATCGCTCAGCCGCTTTTCGAACACTCCAGGCCGACCTATGTTGCACTTTGTGTCGCCTCGGGGCGACCCCCAACTGCCCCTAAACATCCTCTTGGAGACGCCCGATCAGCGTTAAAGCGTCCTTTGGCTCACCACTGAGTGGTAAAGCGATCGCACAGCCGCCTTTCGGACACACCAGACTGACCTTTGTTGCACTTTGGGTCGCCTCGGGGTGACCCCCAACTGCCCCTAAACTTCCTCTTGGAGGCCCCCGATCGGCGTTAAAGCGTCCCTTGACCCACCATTGAGTGGTAAAACGATCGCTCAGCTGCTTTTCGAACACCCGAGACCGACCTTTGTTGCACATTGGGTCGCCCAGGGGCGACCCTCAACTGCCCCTAAACTTCCTCCTGGAGACGTCAGATCGGCGTTAAAGCATTCTTTTGCCCACCATTGAGTGGTAAAACGATCGCTCAGCCGCTTTCCGAACATCCCAGACCGACCTTTGTTGCACTTTGGGTCGCCTCGGGGCAACCACCTTCTTCCCTTAAACCTCTCCTTGGAGACGCCCATTCGGCGTTAAAGCGTCCTTTGGCCCGCCATTGAGTGGTAAAACGATCGCTCAGTCGCTTTTCGAACACCTCAGACCGACCTTTGTTGCACTTTGGGTCCTCGCGCGGCGACCCACAAGTGCCCCTGAACTTCCTCTTGGAGGCACCCTATCGGCGTTAAAGCTTCCTTTCGCCCACCGTTGAGTGGTAAAACGATCGCTCAGCTGGTTTTCGAACACCCCAGACCGACCTTTGTTGCACATTGGGTCGCCTCGTGGCGATTCCCAACTTCCCCTAAACTTCTCCTCGGAGGCGCCCGATCTACGTTAAAGCGTTTTTTGGCCAACTATTGAGTGGTAAAACGATCGCTCAACCGCTTTTCGAACACCCCAGACCGACCTTTGTTGCACATTGGGTCGCCCCGGGCGGCCCCCAACTGCCCCTAAACTTCCTCTTGGAGACGCCCGATCGGCGTTAAAGCGTCCTTTTGCCCACCATTGAGGGGTAAAACGATCGCTCAGCCGCTTTTCGAACACCCCAGACCGACCTTTGTTGCACATTGGGTCGCCCCGGCCGGCCCCCAACTGCCCCTAAACTTCCTCTTGGAGACGCCCGATCGGCGTTAAAGCGTCCTTTTGCCCACCATTGAGTGGTAAAACGATCGCTCAGCTGCTTTTCGAACACCCGAGACCGACCTTTGTTGCACATTGGTTCGCACAGGGGCGACCCCCAACTGCCCCTATACTTCCTCCTGGAGACGCCAGATCGGCGTTACAGCGTCCTTCTGCCCACCATTGAGTGTAAAACGATCGCTCAGCCGCTTTTCGAACAACCCAGACCGACCTTTGTTGCACTTTGGGTCGTCTCGGGGCGACCACCAACTGCCCCTAAACTTCCTCTTTGAGGCGCCCGATCGCCGTTAAAGCGTCCTTTGACTCACCACTGAGTGGTAAAACGATCGCTCAGCTGCTTTTCGAACACCCCAGACCGACCTTTGTTGTACATTGGGTCGCCTCGAGGCGACCCCCAAGTGCCCCTAAACGTCCTCTTGGAGGCACCCTATCGGCGTTAAAGCTTCCTTTCGCCCACCGTTGAGTGGTAAAACGACCGCTCAGCTGCTTTTCGAACACACCAGACCGACCTTTGTAGCACTTTGGGTCGCCACGTGGCGATTCCCAACTTCCCCTAAACTTCTCCTCGGAGGCGCCCGATCGACGTTAAAGCGTTCTTTGGCCAACTAATGAGTGGTAAAACGTTCGCTCAGTCGCTTTTCGAACATCTCAAACCGACCTTTGTTGCACTTTGGGTCGTCTCGGGGCCACCACAAACTGCCCCTAAACTTCCTCTTGGAGGCACCAGATTGGCGCTAAAGCGTCCTTTTGTCCACCATTGAGTGGTAAAACGATCGCTCAGCCGCTTTTCGCACACCCCAGACCGACCTCTGTTGCACTTTGGGTCGCCTCGGGTCGATCACCAACTTCCCCTAAACTTCTCCTCGGAGGCGACCGATCGACGTTAAAGCGTTCTTTTGCCCACCATTGAGTGGTGAAACGATCGCTCAGCCGCTTTTCGAACACACCAGACCGACCTTTGTTGCACATTGGGTCGCCTCGGGGCGATACCCAACTTCCCCTAAACTTCTCCTCGGAGGCGCCCGATCGACATCAAAGCGTTCTTTGGCCAACGATTGAGTGGTTAAACGATCGGTCAACCGCTTTTCGAACATCCTAGACCGACCTTTGTTGCACTTTGGGTCGTCTCGGTGCGACCCCCAACCGCCCCTAAACTTCCTCTTGGAGGCGCCCGATCGGCGTTGAAGCTTCCTCTGGCCCACCATAGAGTGGTAAAACGATCGCTCAGCCGCTTTTCGAACACCCCAGGCCGACCTATGTTGCACTTTGTGTCGCCTCGGGGTGACCCCCAACTGCCCCTAAACTTCCTCTTGGAGACGCCCGATCGGCGTTAAAGCGTCCTTTGGCTCACCACTGAGTGGTAAAGCGATCGCACAGCCGCCTTTCGGACACACCAGACTGACCTTTGTTGCACTTTGGGTCGCCTCGGGGTGACCCCCAACTGCCCCTAAACTTCCTCTTGGAGGCCCCCGATCGGCGTTAAAGCGTCCCTTGACCCACCATTGAGTGGTAAAACGATCGCTCAGCTGCTTTTCGAACACTCGAGACCGACCTTTGTTGCACATTGGGTCGCCCCGGGGCGACCCCCAACTGCCCCTAAACTTCCTCCTGGAGACGCCAGATCGGCGTTAAAGCGTCCTTTTGCCCACCATTGAGTGTAAAACGATCGCTCAGACGCTTTTCGAACAACCCAGACCGACCTTTGTTGCACTTTGGGTCGTCTCGGAGCGACCACCAACTGCCACTAAACTTCCTCTTGGAGGCACCAGATCGGCGTAAAGCGTCCTTTTGCCCACCATTGAGTTGTAAAACGATCGCTCAGCCGCTTTTCGAACACCCCAGACAGACCTTTGTTGCACTTTGAGTCGCCTCGGGGCGAACCCCACCTTCCCCTAAACTTCTTAGAGGCGCCCGATCGACGTTATAGCGTCCTTTGGCCCACCATTGAGTGGTAAAAGGATCGCTCAGCTGCTTTTCGAACATCCCAGACCGACCTTTGTTGCACTTTGGGTCGCCTTGTGGCGATCACCAACTTCCCCTAAACTTCCCCTCGGAGGCGCCCGATCGACGTTAAAGCGTTCTTTGGCCAACTATTGAGTGGTAAAACGATCGCTCAGCCGCTTTTCGAACATCCCAAATCGACCTTTGTTGCACTTTGGGTCGTCTCGGGGCCACCCCCAGCTGCCCCTAAACTTCCTCTTGGAGACGCCCGATCGGCGTTAAGGCGTCCTTTTGCCCACCATTGAGTGGTAAAACGATCGCTCAGCTGCTTTTCGAACACCCGAGACCGACCTATGTTGCACATTGTGTCGCCTCGGGGCGACGCCCTACTGCCCCTAAACTTTCTCCTGGAGGCGCCACATCGGCGTTAAAGCGTCCTTTTGCCCACCATTGAGTTGTAAAACGATCGCTCAGCCGCTTTTCGAACATCCCAGACCGACCTTTGTTGCACTTTGAGTCGCCTCGGGGCGAACCCCACCTTCCCCTAAACTTCTTAGAGGCGGCCGATCGACGTTATAGCGTCCTTTTGCCCACCATTGAGTTGTAAAACGATCGCTCAGCCGCTTTTCGAACACCCCAGACCGACCTTTGTTGCACTTTGAGTCGCCTCGGGGCGAACCCCACCTTTCCCTAAACTTCTTAGAGGCGGCCGATCGACGTTATAGCGTCCTTTGGCCCACCATTGAGTGGTAAAACGATCGCTCAGCTGCTTTTCGAACACACCAGACCGACCTTTGTAGCACTTTGGGTCGCCACGTGGCGATTCCCAACTTCCCCTAAACTTCTCCTCGGAGGCGCCCGATCGACGTTAAAGCGTTCTTTGGCCAACTAATGAGTGGTAAAACGTTCGCTCAGTCGCTTTTCGAACATCTCAAACCGACCTTTGTTGCACTTTGGGTCGTCTCGGGGCCACCACAAACTGCCCCTAAACTTCCTCTTGGAGGCACCAGATTGGCGCTAAAGCGTCCTTTTGTCCACCATTGAGTGGTAAAACGATCGCTCAGCCGCTTTTCGCACACCCCAGACCGACCTCTGTTGCACTTTGGGTCGCCTCGGGTCGATCACCAACTTCCCCTAAACTTCTCCTCGGAGGCGACCGATCGACGTTAAAGCGTTCTTTTGCCCACCATTGAGTGGTGAAACGATCGCTCAGCCGCTTTTCGAACACACCAGACCGACCTTTGTTGCACATTGGGTCGCCTCGGGGCGATACCCAACTTCCCCTAAACTTCTCCTCGGAGGCGCCCGATCGACATCAAAGCGTTCTTTGGCCAACGATTGAGTGGTTAAACGATCGGTCAACCGCTTTTCGAACATCCTAGACCGACCTTTGTTGCACTTTGGGTCGTCTCGGTGCGACCCCCAACCGCCCCTAAACTTCCTCTTGGAGGCGCCCGATCGGCGTTGAAGCTTCCTCTGGCCCACCATAGAGTGGTAAAACGATCGCTCAGCCGCTTTTCGAACACCCCAGGCCGACCTATGTTGCACTTTGTGTCGCCTCGGGGTGACCCCCAACTGCCCCTAAACTTCCTCTTGGAGACGCCCGATCGGCGTTAAAGCGTCCTTTGGCTCACCACTGAGTGGTAAAGCGATCGCACAGCCGCCTTTCGGACACACCAGACTGACCTTTGTTGCACTTTGGGTCGCCTCGGGGTGACCCCCAACTGCCCCTAAACTTCCTCTTGGAGGCCCCCGATCGGCGTTAAAGCGTCCCTTGACCCACCATTGAGTGGTAAAACGATCGCTCAGCTGCTTTTCGAACACTCGAGACCGACCTTTGTTGCACATTGGGTCGCCCCGGGGCGACCCCCAACTGCCCCTAAACTTCCTCCTGGAGACGCCAGATCGGCGTTAAAGCGTCCTTTTGTCCACCATTGAGTGTAAAACGATCGCTCAGACGCTTTTCGAACAACCCAGACCGACCTTTGTTGCACTTTGGGTCGTCTCGGAGCGACCACCAACTGCCACTAAACTTCCTCTTGGAGGCACCAGATCGGCGTAAAGCGTCCTTTTGCCCACCATTGAGTTGTAAAACGATCGCTCAGCCGCTTTTCGAACACCCCAGACAGACCTTTGTTGCACTTTGAGTCGCCTCGGGGCGAACCCCACCTTCCCCTAAACTTCTTAGAGGCGCCCGATCGACGTTATAGCGTCCTTTGGCCCACCATTGAGTGGTAAAAGGATCGCTCAGCTGCTTTTCGAACATCCCAGACCGACCTTTGTTGCACTTTGGGTCGCCTTGTGGCGATCACCAACTTCCCCTAAACTTCCCCTCGGAGGCGCCCGATCGACGTTAAAGCGTTCTTTGGCCAACTATTGAGTGGTAAAACGATCGCTCAGCCGCTTTTCGAACATCCCAAATCGACCTTTGTTGCACTTTGGGTCGTCTCGGGGCCACCCCCAGCTGCCCCTAAACTTCCTCTTGGAGACGCCCGATCGGCGTTAAGGCGTCCTTTTGCCCACCATTGAGTGGTAAAACGATCGCTCAGCTGCTTTTCGAACACCCGAGACCGACCTATGTTGCACATTGTGTCGCCTCGGGGCGACGCCCTACTGCCCCTAAACTTTCTCCTGGAGGCGCCACATCGGCGTTAAAGCGTCCTTTTGCCCACCATTGAGTTGTAAAACGATCGCTCAGCCGCTTTTCGAACATCCCAGACCGACCTTTGTTGCACTTTGAGTCGCCTCGGGGCGAACCCCACCTTCCCCTAAACTTCTTAGAGGCGGCCGATCGACGTTATAGCGTCCTTTTGCCCACCATTGAGTTGTAAAACGATCGCTCAGCCGCTTTTCGAACACCCCAGACCGACCTTTGTTGCACTTTGAGTCGCCTCGGGGCGAACCCCACCTTTCCCTAAACTTCTTAGAGGCGGCCGATCGACGTTATAGCGTCCTTTGGCCCACCATTGAGTGGTAAAACGATCGCTCAGCTGCTTTTCGAGCACCCGAGACCGACCTTTGTTGCACATTGGGTCGCCTCGGGGCGACGCCCAACTGCCCCTAAACTTCCTCTTGGAGGCGCCAGATCGGCGCTAGAGCGTCCTTTTGCCCACCATTGAGTGGTAAAACGATCGCTCTGCCGCTTTTCGAACACACCAGACTGACCTTTGTTGCACTTTGGGTCGCCTCGGTGTGACCCCCAACTGCCCCTATACGTCCTCTTGGAGGCGCCCGATCGGCGTTAAAGCGTCCTTTGACCCACCATTGAGTGGTAGAACGATCGCTCAGCCGCTTTTCGAATACCCCAGACCGACCATTGTTGCACTTTGGGTCGCCTCGGGGCGACACCCAACTGCCCCTAAACTTCCTCTTGAAGGCACCAGATCGGCGTCCTTTTGCCCACCATTGAGTGGTAAAACGATCGCTCAGCCGCTTTTCGAACACCCCAGACCAACCTTTGTTGCACTTTGAGTCGCCTCGGGGCGAACCCCACCTTCCCCTAAACTTCTTAGAGGCGGCCGATCGACGTTATAGCGTCCTTTGGCCCACCGTTGAGTGGTAAAACGATCGCTCAGCTGCTTATCGAACACCCCAGACCGACCTTTGTTGCACTTTGGGTCGCCTTGTGGCGATCACCAACTTCCCCTAAACTTCCCCTCGGAGGCGCCCGATCGACGTTAAAGCGTTCTTTGGCCAACTATTGAGTGGTAAAACGTTCGCTCGGCCGCTTTTCGAACATCCCAAATCGACCTTTGTTGCACTTTGGGTCGTCTCGGGGCCACCCCCAGCTGCCCCTAAACTTTCTCTTGGAGACGCCCGATCGGCGTTAAAGCGTCCTTTTGCCCACCATTGAGTGGTGAAACGATCGCTCAGCTGCTTTTCGAACACCCGAGAGTAGTATGTATTTGCCGATTCAAGAACCTCCTCCTCGAACCTGCGTTCCAGGAGGAGGTTCTTGAATCGGCAAATATTTTGGGACCTCTTCTCAAACCTGTGTTGGAGGAGGAGGTTCCGAAAGGAAGAAATATGTGGAGGTAAATGTTTTGCATCTTCCTCCCACCTGCGTATGAGGAGGTTCTTCATCTCGAAGGAGTGAGGTTTTGGAATGAGGATCTATTTTAAGAGAATTTTACAACGAAGAAGATTTTGGACGATGAGGAGGTTCTTGAAGAGAAATGTCGTGATGTTTATCCTCCCACGTTTCGCGATAAAATGTCATATAATTTGCATTAATCGCATGTTTATTTATGTACGTTATGAGAAATAACAAGTTTGAACATGTACGGTAGACGTATCCGGAAAGACCTAAAAATTCGCCCACCAAGTTTGGCATTGCTATAAAAGCAAGGGCCGTTTGCTTTGTAATCACAGAGTGCTCCCTCCCTACAGACTGTTCTGCTTCAATAGTAGTTCTTGTGCAGTGTTTGTATATTAAGTGTGAAGGATACTAAAAATTATCGAGTAAGTAAATCCAATTAATATTATTTGGTTGTATCTTAAAGAAAAGTGCTCGAAATGGAATAGTTGCTGGTAGCAATAACGAGATGTTAACAACGGAACAGGGAGTACAAAATGATAACAGCAATGGAAACGTGGTATGCGAGGGAATCAATCTTATGGCTTCTGATTTGGAGGAGTTCATGTTTCCTAACAATCAACAACAACAGTGGACCCAACTGCTTTCCAATAATCAACAGCAGTTTCCTAAGAACAATGCAACGTCTACTTTTACAGCAAGTGTCGTACCAAATGTCACAAGTAATGAAGGGAAAGGTAATCTAGCGCCATTATACTCAGAGAGTATATATTATTTAAATAAAAGTAAAACAAAATGGGTATCTGTTGGAATGTGCGCAAAACTTTATTTTGATCCCGTGATAAGATTGATGGGAAAAGGACAGTGTATTACTTTAACCGACCCAGAATGGAAGAATTTTATCAGTAGCAAACAATTGATTATGAATACCTTTATTGGCGATTTAAATACACCAGGACAGTTCGTTGTAAGCGGTATTACTTCTTGCGCTCGGTGGATAGAAAATGCAAGAAAGGTGTTAAAGATGGAAAGATGCTCAGAAATGTTCTATTTAGCGTACGACTCGTTGCACGAATTGTGGAAATTAGGTGATTTGATTTCGAGCAGGGTGGACGTTTTACGAAGTATGGATTATAAAAGTTATTACAATAATTTAATCGAAGTGATATCATCAATGCAAGGCGATGTTAAAGGAAATATATTAACAGCATTGAACGGTACACATTCTGAACAAGTGTGTGTAACCAAAGAATTGCTCGTATACGGAATGGACAAGATATTATTGGATTTAGACTTGCACGCTTTATTAAAGATGTAACCAAAATGTTGAAAAAAGTGACAATTTGTGAATCTAAAAATAAAGTGTACCGAATGCACACTTGGACGTATGCTTATAGACAGTCGAGAAAAGGTGATTGGGAAGCAAAGATGCTGGATGAAATTAGATTTAAGGATAGAATAAGAAATCTAAATCAATTATTGGAAAAATACTTGAGCGTAGATTATAGGTTAAAGGTATATCGGGAACGGTTTCTAACATTGTTAACATAATAGAATTAGTAACGAATTAATGATAGGTTAGATAAAGTAGGTTTAGATATAGATTAAGAATTGATTTTGTGAATAATGAACATGAATAAAAGGTTACGATTTCGAAGTTGATTTTCATTTAGTACTTATTACTCCCATTAAACGGAAGTAGTAAAAATTATAAAATGGCTCGTGTAGAACAAAATCGCAACAGTTATCGTTTGTCACGAAGACGGATTGGTCGCGGAATTTTAAATAAATTGATTGATAAACTTCCGATAGAACTCCATCTGCCGGGATACAATTATTGTGGACCTGGTACCAAGCTGGAAAAGAGATTAGCAAGAGGAGATCAAGGTGTGAATCCATTAGACGAAGCTTGTAAAAAACACGATATAGCATATTCTGTCAGTTCGAATTTAAAATTAAGGCATCAGGCAGATAAGGAATTATATCAAGCGGCAAAGAAACGAGTATTTAGTAAAGATTCTACTCTAGGGGAAAAGTTATCATCGGCTGCAGTTGCCGCATTAATGAAAACGAAAGTGGCGGTAGGTATGGGAGTTGGTAACAGAAATCGAACGGTGCGAAGGCGTACCGCCAAAGTGAGGAAATTAAAGCGTGGAGGTACCGTATCTTTTGGGGAAGCAGTTAGGTTGGCTCGAAATGCAATGGTCAGGGCCGGATCAAAAAATCTGTTGGCAAATGTAAAGGCAGCGTACGGAGCGTTAAGGAAGAAACGACAAAATATTTCCAAACCTAGAGGTCGTATAATCCGAATTCCAAAAACCGGAGGGTTTTTACCTTTAATTCCATTGTTTGCGGCTTTAGGAGCTCTAGGTAGTCTCGGTGGGGGTGCAGCGGCCATTGCAAAAACTGTTCACGACGCCAAAATAGCTAGAGAGCGTTTAGAGGAAGACAAAAGACATAATAAAGCACTTGAAGCTGCACCGGTTGGTAGCGGTTTCTATATAAAGCCATATAAGAAAAGGTGCGGGTTATTTATCGGTGGAGAGGAAAGTAATAGTGTCGGCGCAGGTTTCTATATTAAACCTTATAAAAAAGTTGCGGATTGTCAAATAGATCAAAAAACTAATTCGAATACCTCGTCGTGCGCTAAGTAACATCGAATTGGCAAGGTTCGTCAAAATACTAAAGATTCCATATTTTCGCGGTGTATTTATGAGAGACAATCTTCCAAAGAAAATTAAAAGGAATGAAAGAGGGATTGTCAACCTAGACCATTCGAAGGGACGAGGTACACATTGGGTCGCTTATAAGAAGGAAGACGGTGACATCCAATATTTTGATAGTTACGGCGATTTAAGGCCACCCACAGAAATTGAGCAATATTTGTTATCCGATGGTAGAGGTAGTGTGATAAATTATAATCATTCCCGATATCAACGTGATACAGATCAAAACTGCGGTCAGTTGTGTTTGAAATTCTTAACTGATTAAAGGCGCTATTAGGAGAACATTCGTGTTTGGTAATAGTAGGAATGGAGCAAGAAGCAGTACATACGAGTTACACATTCACATTAACGGGAAGATCATCCGAATTGTCTTGTAATTTTAATCCCCCAATATATTTAAACGAAGCCGGTACATACGAGCTGGCTCTTTTAAATTTCGAAACGTTTAATAGTTTAGCAAACATAGATGATAGTAACAATATTGTACAATATGAAGACAAATCAGGCAGCTTTCGAAACAATATAGTAATTCCGCTGGGAACGTACGATATTGATGATATCGCCAATCTCGTGGAGGAAAGTTTAAGAAAAAGGCACGCAAAAGATGTTGCAATAAGAATAAGAGGAAATAATAACACTCAACGCACTCATATAAAAACTACAAGACGAATTAATTTTGCGTGCAACAATTCAATAGGACCGTTGCTTGGTTTTAAACCTCAGGTTATTCCTAAAGATAAGGAAGTAACATCGGATCATATAGTAAACATAACTAAAACAAACGCATTACAAATTTATTGCAATTTGGTGACCGGATCATTTACTAACGGAATTCCAATGCATATTTTATATCATTTTTTTCCAAACGTTCCGGCCGGCTTTAAAATAATCGAAGCACCACAACAACCTATTTATTTGCCGCTTTCAACGAACGTGATTAGTACATTAACAGTGCGCGTACTTGATCAAGACGGACGATTGTTAGACTTCAGAGACGAAGAAATAACAGTGAGAGTTCACCTAAGATCGGTAAATTGAAGCAGCAGTCGTTATAGGCTATCAATATTATGACGTTATTATACCAAAACAAGAGAAAGTGGAGGTCAAGAAGTGATAAATTGTTTAATAGGGAAAAGTATAAAGGGACACTTGTCGGGAAACGTAGTAACAGTAGGCGACTACCTATTCATCGATTAACACCTATCAATCGAAGTTATTTAGCTCAGTTGGGATACGAAGTGTTGTTGTAATGGATATCTTAAAAGTGACCGATAAGTTAAAACCTGATTACTCTATCGTGAGTTATGAATACCATTCTCATCAACCGTTTGGTTCAACTACATTCGATAACAACGACGAAATTAGAATCTCTATTCCGGAAATAGATAATTACACTTTACCAAGCGAGAGTTATATATACGTTGAAGGTAGCGTTAATAAGATAGGTGTGGACGGAGTAGTAACAAAATTTCCCAGCACCACGGCAAAATTGGTAAACAATGCCGTGGCATTTATGTTTAGCGATATACGATATCTCATAAACGGAGTACAGGTGGACAGCGTGCGGAACGTCGGTATTACCTCTTGTATGAAAGGATACCTGTCGTATACGCGTAACGAGGTGGTTAAGTTAGAGAATGCAGGATGGCACGTAAAAAAAGATAGTATTGGAGTTTCAAAAGCGTTAGACGAACATGGCAATTTCGGATTAAGCGTGCCGTTAAAAACGTTGTTAGGATTTGCTGAAGATTTTAGGAAAATTATTCTGAATGCTCGACAGGAACTTGTGTTAATTCGCGGGCATGACGACACAGACGTCATATTTCAACCAGATACCGCTCCCGATGACGAAAAGGTGAAATTGACTATAAATAAGATTGTTTGGAGAGTTCCACACGTGGCTGTAGGCTTGCGGGAACAATTGGCGTTAACGAAATTATCAGAAAGAAACGTAGATATGCACGTACCGTTTCGTTCGTGGGAAATACACGAATACCCTCAATTACCTCAGACTACGAAACAAACTTGGGCGGTAAAAACTGCTCCACAATTGGAAACTCCTCGGTTTATAATTATTGGATTCCAAACTAAACGCAAGGGTGTATTAAAAGCAAACATGGCGCTATTTGATAACATAAGGCTAACGAATATAACGGTATTTTTGAATGGGGAACGTTTTCCATACGATAACTTAAACCTCGATTTCGAAAATAATCATTTTGCGATTTTATATGATATGTATTCGAGATTTCAACAAGCATATTACTATCAAGAAAGTGAACCGTTGTTTTCTCCAGAAGAGTTTAAAGCTTACGCACCATTAGTTGGAATAGATTGTACGTATCAACAGGAAGCAATACATAAAAGCGGAGTGGAAATAATAATTGAGTATACAACAAAAAGCCCAATTCCGGATGGCACTACCGCGTACGCATTAATTTTGCACGACAGATCCTTCGTATATTCGCCTCTTACGAAAATTGTCAAACAGTTAATATAGTTATGGTTTCTCAACCGTATTCATCAGTATTTGTATAGACGCCAAGGGAAAAGTTTAGTGATCAACAGTATGGCCTGTCAAAAAGATTTTATCATTTTCGACATTCAGGGTTTTACGGTGAACGATGAAGAATTTATTCCAAAAGAATTGGCTTCTTGCGATAGTAATCACTGTATAAGTCATTATGTATTTGAACCAAGTCGAAGCTTTTCTTCGTTATCTACGAAATTCCGAAATACTGCGAATTGGTTGATGAGTTATCATCATTGCATAGATTGGAACGAGGGGTTTGTCCCCGCATCTCGTTTCGATGATATTGTTTATAATCTGTGCCGTTCGGTAAAAGTAGCGTACGTTAAAGGGCGTGAAAAAGCTGTATTTTTAAGAAGAATCTTAACAATCCCGGTAAAAGAAATAGAAGAAAACAGGTGCAAACTGGAGGTTACGTTGCCGATGTGTCCGTTTCATAAAAGAACACCAAGTATGTGTTCTTTGTCGAATGTTTTTTACTTATTTCCATATGTAAATGGAACTGTAGCTATATAAATACGAAGTGTAAAAGGAAGGCGAGTAGTAGTAGCAGTAAAGTGTTCATCACTTCGAGATGGAACGTTTGTGGCGTTTGTTAAGTAGATTGGGTCTTTTAACCTACGTCATTAATAAAGTGTGGGACGTAATGCAAAGGTACGAAGCGGATTCATCGTTTAGGAACATTAAAAACTACGAATTATGTTATTTACCGTTGGAGTATTACCTGGAGGAAGTGAAGCCATTAGATTTGGCAAGTGTTTGGTTTAAATTACCGTTAAAGTACAGAAACGAAGAACGATTACAGAAGAAGTTGCCGTGTTTTGAACATTATAATTTGCAGAATTGGGAAACGCATATCGATGGTCCACCATCAGCAAAAAAGGATTGTTCTTTATGTAATAAGCGCAATGAGTGAATGTATTGTTTTTGTAAATTAAAAAATATTTAATAAATGTATGTAGTACTTCATATGTAGTTTTAATTATTACGTAGTTTAATAAGAGAAAAGAAAGAAAGGAGAAAAGAAAAAGGAAAAAAAAGGAGGAAAAAAGAGAAAAAGGGGAAGGAAGAAAAAAGGAGATTTCTTTAATAATTGTCCCGCCCTAGACTCCGCTCAAACTCCTCCCAAAAGTAGAGAGGGAAAAGTGGGGATGGGAGTGGGGAAAAAGGGAGGGGATTTAGAATTAATCTCTAATTGCATAATACTGTGTAGTGCTTTGCATCAGCTAGTGTTTCGTCACCGATTTCTCCTCGTTTTTTGGTAAGTTATTTACTCTCTTCAGTATAACTCTCTAATTACATAATACTGTGTAGTGCTTTGCATCAGCTAGTGTTTCGTCACCGATTTCTCCTCGTTTTTGGTAAGTTATTTACTCTCTTCAGTATCACTTTCTAATTATGAAATGTTTTGTGCAGTTTTACATACATCTTGCTGGGTTTCATTCGAAACAACAGAACGTCGAAGGTTCTATAAATCGCTACTCCTTTGGTAAGTATACAACTTCCACTACATTAACTTAAGGTACGTGTCTACATGAGATTAAGTCTCAAATGATTTGAGAGTTATCGCGCTCTAGCGAAGTCTGGAGATAACTTTGATTTCAGGTGGACATGTACATTTAAGATTTGCTTGTTGTCTAATTTCTTGTATTAGATACAAAGTAATCTTATTGTGTTTCTTTTTGTAGTTTATTCTGCCGACTTATTTTCTCAAGAAAACATTAAATTTTTGTGAGTATACCTTTTTTATTGACAATCGTTTTTATTAACAATCACCTACATTAACTTTTTATTTCACATTCTGCGGAAACTACTGAAAATTGCCAATTTTTACAGTTTTTAACGAACAATGTCGCAAGATGGATTCAGTCAAATTCCTTTAACACCACCGGGCTTTCCTAACAGTGATAGGAGTTTCTTTTTAAACGCTCTTGACACTAACCTCTTGGGGAGTGAACCTGCGCAATCTACTACTCCAATAGGAACGTCTTCCTCGAATCGTGAAGAAAAGAAAGAGAAATGCCTTTCACCACGTCTTCGGTATTCGAGGAAACGTGAACATTGGAAGAAAGCTGCAGGGTTGTGGTTACCGTCACAAGAATATAGAGCTCAAAGGCGAAGGAGCAGGGAGGCACGTGCTCAATCCAAGGCGCAATCCAAGTGTGTACCAAAGGAAGCAGCACCTTCGTCGGAGGTTGAAGTGACACACTCGGAGTTGATCGCCGATGAGGTGGAGTACGTGTCTGACAACTCCAACGACACTCTATTTCTCATGGCGGTATCGCAACACCTGCGACAGATGGAAGCAGGCGGCCTCGCTAACATTAAAGCTCCTATTAATACTTCTACTGCTACTACTTCTGCTGTTACTACTTTTGTTGTTACTACTTCCATTGCTACTAATTCCACTACGACAACCACAAATGCTCTTACCACCTCTGTCTCCGCAACACAAGCAAAAGTTTCTACATCTGCCACACCATCTTTGACACATCCTTCTGCCTCTAAACAATTAACAAACACTACAAATCCCTCTCATACTCCTTTACATTCCGAACTAACCAACGCAATTATAAATCCCTCGCATACTCCTTTACATTCCGGACTAACCAACGCAACAGAACACATTTTCTCAAACGCCATTTGTGCAAGTATTGAAAACGCTAAAGGGGGCATTTTAGGCGAAATGGATAATTTGTATCAGAATTTTCATAAAGACCTCCAAGGCAAACTTGCACAGATGGAGAGAAGTTTATATGAGCTGTTGCAGTTAAAGGAAGGGCTAGCGTCTTGCTCCGTATTTCATGAAACTCCTTTAACAGCTGCATTTGAAACAAGTATTCAATCCTTAAACAATGAGATTAAAAAGGCAAGAAACCTCCTGTCTTTGCTTAAAAATGCTGCGTAATCATTTAACTATTGACATTGACAATTTGACGTACGCGTAGTTCCATAAATTTTCACATTCCATTCTAAAATCCATCTTTCTAAAATCCATCTTCAATATTATTTGATAGAGATTCCGAAAATGACATCCCTCAGAATTCAACTTGCCGAAGGAAGAATATCGTCTCTAGAAAGAAAAGTGGACACATTGTCCAGTTTGGTATGTTATATCTTATAAACTTTTGCAAGTCTATAATATTGTCTGTTTAGATCAACAAGTTGTTGATCGAAGGGCCGGCGATTATGCGTGGGGCAATTCAAATACAAGATATGCATGTCCACGTGCATACACCGCCGGTCAAAACCGCCCCGCCGTCGCCGGTTAGTACGGCGGACATTACAAAAAACGACTATAAGGGCGAGCAGGAGGACGAAGAGGAGGAGGTGTGGTGATTTTATGCAGTGAAAGTCGTTTCATAGGGTTATGGTGTATATATATTGGGTTTTAGTTAAACGTCTTTCACTGTATATATCGGTTTAGGTTTAGCGCATAGTGTAATGTATAGTATAATGAATAAATGTTTGGTACAAGGTACTTTATATTATTACTTCTATACTATTTTCATTCAGTCTGGTATAGTTAACGTTGCACTTACTTTGTTCGCGAATCATGATTGAGGAGATAAAGTGTTCACCGCACCCGTTAACACTGCCTATAATAAATTTTAGTGAAGGTGCAGCCGAAGAATGCTTTACAAGGCATAGTGGGTTGTTTAGTGGAAAATGCAAGCGAGGTTTAATTGTTGGACCCTCAGGTGCCGGCAAAACAGACGTCATGTTATCCCTTTTACTTGCACGTAATGGACTGCGCTTCTTGAATTTATATTTGTGTTCTAATTCACTGTACCAAAATAAATACGAGTTTCTAAGACGTTTGTTGAAGCCTATAAAAGATTGCGGTTATTATGAGTTTTCTAATATAGATTCATTTATTAGTCCACAAGAAGTGAAAGAATATTCAGTAGTAGTATTTGACGATGTTCCTTGTACGGGTCAAAATGTCGTGAAGGATTTTTTTTCGTACGGTCGACACAAGAACATCGATTGTTTTCTGATTTGTCAGAGTTATTCTGCAATTCCAAAGCAACTAATTCGCGATAATTGTAACTTTTTGGTATTGTTTAAACAAGATCTAACTAATTTAAAGCACGTGTTCGAAGATCATCTAATGGCCTATATGGAATTTCATCAGCTACAGCGAATTACCGATGTTTGTTGGAAAAATAGACACGGAGTCCTAGTCATTGACCTAGACAGTAATATAAGTAATGGACGTTTTCGCAACGGTTTTGATAAATTTATTGTAGTTTAAAACTGACTAATTATACGGCTCGACTCTCAGTATTTTGCGATACATCGTATTATGAACAAGACGCTTGCTGCCCAACTTATTGCGGCTCGAGAGGCCGTGCGAGGCAAAATTCGCTCACTAAAAGAGGATGTAGCAGAATCAAGGAATTTTACAACGAACACTTCAAGAAGCTTATGTCACGGTATGGGATCAATCATTACAGCACATATTCCAATTTAAAGAGTTCCATTGTCGAACGGTTTAACAGGACACTTAAGGAAAAACTGTGGAAGGAATTTAATATGCAAGGTACCTTCCGTTGGTTGGAGTTGCTCCCAAAGGTAATTAATGATTATAACAACCAAGTGCACAGGACGATAGGAATGAAACCCAGCGAGGTAAATAACCGAAATGCACCGGCGTTGCTGAAGACTGTCTATAATTTCATAAAGATTTCTGACCCCAATACCAAAAAATATACAGTCGGTGATCACGTGCGAATAAGCAAGCATCGTCACGCTTTTACCAAAAACTACACGCCCAATTGGACTAATGAAGTGTTTACCATACATTCCGTTCGTAATACCTACCCGACAACATATCTGCTAAAAGATGCGTCCGGCGAAATACTTCTTGGCGGTTTCTATCGAGAAGAATTACAAAAAGTCAAACATCCCGACGTCTACTTGGTGGAAAAAGTATTACGGCGAAAGGGAAATCAAGTCCTTGTAAAATGGTTAGGATTAGGACCGTCTCATAATTCTTGGATATCAAAAACTAACGTTATTTAGAAAACACTACAATATGAAATGGAGTTTTAGGAATTTTATTACGAACCAACCGTTCCACAATTATTATGTTAACATTTTCATTAAATACAATTTTTTTTTTCAATTATAATAACATTTTCATTACAATCTATTATTTATTAACTTATGACCCCATGCTAAAGTATTACGTCCGTCCGGTAATATGTACCGTTTATCATCGCTCGACGAAAGGGCAATTTTATTCCTTAATTCTGTGTACATGGTATGAAAATCCGACTTAAATATATACATTTTCCTAAGGACCGATCCGCCACTTTCTATTACAGTTTTATAATCGCTTACGCTCAAATGCTTATCTATAACATATTTCTTCACTCCCTTGGCTTTCTTAACATTATCGTCCAATAAGGTAATGCAATACGCTTTGGCTCCAGTACCAATAAATGACGTTATGCATTTATTGGGGTATTCATCTTTCATTCTTCCCAAAATAGATCGTCCGCGAGGTATATTATGTATGTTATTTAACGGATAATTTGACGTGTCAAAATATTGGGCATTGTTTTTTATGTCTTCGTACACATTTGGAGTTTTAATTTCTAAAATTAGAGAATCCGTGTCGGTGTACAAAAGGGACACGTTATTCCCATACTTAACTTTCATGTAGTCATAAAAGAAATTGTACATCACAGTTTTCGAAAGCTCTAATATGCTAAATCCGACGTATAATGGTTTATTGTAACGAATTTTCGCTAGATTTAGCTGCACTGCCACCAAATTATCACAGAATACTTTTGAACATTTGAAATTTGGTTTAGCTATTAGAGCTTCCACGCCGGGTTTTTTATGACGACACTCCCAGTGAGTAACTAATCTTATATCCACTCTTTTTTCAACGTTTTCCATTGTCTTACCATATATTATGTTATTCATCGCTTTGTAATGATTTTTCTCAAACTCATTCTTAGCTTTTTCACGCTTATCTGAATTAAAATCGATGTAATTACGCATCCACTCTGATTGTTTGAATTCTAATACTCTATGAATCTTCGTCACTTTTAATCCAAACCTAACACACTGCTTTAGATTCACATAGTGAATTATGTACTTTTCTTTATTTTGCAAATTTGCAATTAATTTTTCATTTTTTGAACCTGGAGGGACAATTCGTTCTGGACAAAACGGCAAATCGTTATGTGCATCATGTATGTCGTCTGGATACTCTAAATTAACTTCTAGAACATAACCCTTTTCGGAATCATCGTCCACACTGTAAATATCTAACATTTCTATTTCCTCGCTTGATAACCATCGAAATCCGCCCGTCGGTAATTTTCGTCTCATCGCGTGTCCGTACAAATTCGTGGCGTCGAGGTACAAAATGTAGGATGTATCCTTGTGCCCCTCTTGGTGCACATACTCAATCCACCACGAATACCATTTTTAAAGAAGTGCAGTATATCTACGTCCGTTAATAATTCCAATTTTATTCTAGTCATACGTAATAACGCATCCCAACCGAATCCGGGTGCGGTGAAGTAATGACACGGATCCAAACCATAATACTTCATCGAGATACTTCGGAAGTTCTCAAAAACATCCGACAACAGTAGAACATCAGATGTCAGATAAATTTCGCTATATTCGCCTAAAGTGTGACAATTGAAAACTTTCCACACCTTTTGCGCACGACAATAACTTTCTTCGGTTACTTCTTCGTCGCATAAGGAATTATAAAAACTCTTTCGTTCTGGCAAATCAGTAAAGTCTAGCTTTTCGAACGAATCTACAAAGGAATATGGAAATATTCCCTTTTGGTGTATTAGTCGAAACTTTTCTTCATTTACAAAATATTTTCTAATTTCAACGCATTGATCGTCTTCTAAAAATGAACCCAATTTTTCCAAAGATAAAGCCATAAATCTAAATGAATCCACAAATCTCAATTTCATAAACACGCGTCTTTGTTTTCCTTTGCTATAAGTAATAGTTCCTACGGCAATTTTTTTCGAAAACGATATATATTTCTCTTTACTTTGAGCTATGACATCTACATCCTCTTCCTTCAAAGCCATATCCTTGACAAACATATGACAATCGTAATTGGAAAGGTTGTGGAAAAAGATTGGTATAAATTTTGGTAGTTGATAATTTATATTACACACAGAATGTGCGGGCCCTCTGTATAAGCCTGTAAGATGATCGTGATCGTATACTTTATCACCACACTTTATATTAGTCGAGCAGATGTGACAGGTATCTTGCATATGGTGCATTAATCTATCTATAGCTGGGAGTGGTAGCATTTCTTTTGGCTTACTTATAAAATCGTTGTAAATACGTTGAACATCCTCTTCCAACTTGTTCATGAAAACTTGAGAAGCATTGTGTCCTCGATATATTTCGAATTTCGACAAGGGGTCATCGTAAGAGCATTTTATGTAATACGCAAACGCATACGGTTCGTGTTTGAAACATTTTACGGAGTACGAACTATTTTCATTCAAGTTGGTTACTTCTCCATCTTCGATCGGTTTTAGTAACGCTTCGAAATCCGCATACACCACAAACGGAATTTTTAATTGTCTTTCAAAATTTATAAATTGTAAAACATTTTCTTTTTCTTCATTTCCGTATTTATTTATTCTCAGATCTGTTGTTGGTAATATTGCTCTCACCTTACCGCAGTCTTCGCTTTGGTGTCGCTGAACTTGATTTTCCGTTGAAAAGAATACTAAACAACCATCGCAAATATACTTTTCGTGACCGTTATGCGATGCTTGTGATGACAGTAATCGTGATAAATTTTTTATCCAACAATAGTGACTATTTCCTGAGTTATCTGTTATTAATAATAAATTTATATGTCTCTCTTCCTTTCGTTGACAATAGTACAGAGTATTTATATCGTAGTGCATAACGTAATCTTTAAAATACTCATTTACACCGTACACATTTATAGATAATTTGTTTTGCTGCTCAAATTTCGGTATATCACGCAATTTTACAGGAAATTCTATGTTAGAGTAATCTAAGCCACAATTGAGATAATTCGGATACGAAGATGTCCTCTGTGGCAAACCATTCGGTTCACATATTGCGGATGTTATCGCCCATGCAAAGCATGCGTTATCGAAATTTTGTACATTTATTACCGCACGCTTTGATTTTATTTCGAAAGGTAAATCTATGTAACTCGATGCTCTTATGGGATTGAATTTGTTTAAGTTTAACTCCATATAGAGAATTTGCATTAGAGTCCACCCTGAAAACGTATTTAAATTAGTTTTATGCGTATATTCAATTTTAATTCTCCTTACCTGAATCACGTTCCTGAAATTCTGACATTTTCGATGAAATTTCGTCGGCAAATTCCTTGTAAACTTTATACAGATCCGATGCAAACGATACTACTTTATTCTTTGTATTGAATGATTTTATTTCGCAATCTTCTCTAGATTGCAAAAAATATAAACCAAAACATTCCATATTACATTTTACACTTTGGTGAATATCGATTGAGCTTTGTATTAGATTTAGAACTTTTTCTCTAATCCGATGCGAAAATTCATCTAAATCGACAAAATTGCCCGGTTCACTTATCCGATAACTAACAATTTTATCACCAAATGCTCCAGATATTCTCTCTACTCCGTCGTCGATGATAACAAAAGCGTTCCGTTTATGTGCGTTGCTTCGTAAATGTGCGGAGTAACATTGCTTGTTTACATACTCCTCGCACGCATCACATCTTACGGCGTTCGAACTGCTCGGTGTTGTGAGTTTAACTCTCTTGCCTATACAGGATGTTAATTGATGTCTTTTTAAATTGTGTCGACGAGTGAAACTTTTTCCACAATTTTCACACACCAACATTTTAACTTTACACTGTTACAAAAGTACTACGCTGTAGCCTATTTTGTCGTGCTTATATATCCTCTTCCCTCCCATACCACTTGTAAGGTACGGGTTGGATGCCTTGTATTTTATTTGCACCAGTAACGTGTTTACAGCTTTTATCCCATTTATCCACAACAAAGGAGGAGGTTCTAACCAAGAGCAGGTAAAAAAGCAGGTAAAGAGATATTTGTCTCCCGATAACCCACCGCGGGATAACTCATTATTTATGCAAAATAAAAACGCGATCCTCCGTCAATGATCTCACTGCCGAATTATGTATGCAAAACACGCTACCCTTCGTCGACCAATTCATACCGTATACAAATAAATAAGCGACTAATGCAAATTATTTGACATTTTATCGCGAAATGTGAGAGGATAAACATCGCGACGTTTCCCTTCAAAAAACCTCTTCATCGTTTAAAATCCTCTCGGTTGTAATAAAATTCTCTTAAAATAGATCCTTTGCAGGTGGGAGGAGGATGCAAAACATTTACCTCAACATTTTTTGTCGTTTTCGGAACCTCCTCCAACACATGTTTGAGGAGAGGGTCCCAAAATATTTGCCGATTCAAGAACCTCCACAGGTTTGAGGAGGGGTCCCAAAATATTTGCCGATTCAAGAACCTCCTCCTGGAACGCAGGTTCGAGGAGGAGGTTCTTGAATCGGCAAATACATACTACTCCTCGAGGCGACCCAAAGTGCAACAAAGGTCGGTCTGGGGTGTTCGAAAAGCGGCTGAGAGATCGTTTCACCACTCAATAGTAGGCCAAAGGACGCTTTAGCGCCGATCGGGCGCCTCCAAGAGGAAGCTTAGAGGCAGTTGGGAGCCGCCACGAGGCGACCCAAACTGCAAAAAAGATCGGTCTGGAGTGTTCGAAAAGCGGCTGAGAGATCGTTTTACCACTCAGTGGTGGGCCAAAGGATGCCTTAATGTCGATCGGGCGCCCCCAAGAAGAAGTTTAAACGAAGTTTGGGGTCGCCTCGAGGCGACCCAAGGTGCAACAAAGGTCGGTGTGGGGGTGTTCGAAAAGCGGCTGAGCGATCGTTTTGCCACTCAATGGTGGGCCAAAGGACGCTTTAACGCCGATTGGGCCCCTCCAAGAGGAAGTTTAGGGGCAGTTTGGGGTCTCCACGAGGCGACCCAAAGTGCAACAAAGGTCGGTCTGGGGTGTTCGAAAAGCAGCTGAGCGATCGTTTTACCACTCAATGGTGGGCTAAAGCACGGTTTAAAACCGATCGGGCGCCTCCAAAGGGACGTTTAGGTGCTGTTGGTGGGTCGCCCCAATTTGACCCAAACTGCCCCAAAGGTCGGTCTGGGGTGGTCGAAAAGTGGCTGAACGATAGCTTTACCAATCAGTGATGTGCTAAAGCACGGTTTAAAATCGATCGGGCGCCTCCAAAGGGACGTTTGGGTGCTGCTGTGGGGTCGCCCCAAGTTGACCCAAAGTGCCCCAAATGTCGGTCTAGGGTGTTCGAAAACCGGCTGAGCGATTGTTTTACCACTCAATGGTGGGCCAAAGGACGCTTTAACGCTGATTGGGCCCTTCAAGAGGAAGTTTAGGGGCAGTTGGCGGTCGCCCCGAGGCGACCCAAAGTGCAACAAAGGTCGGTCTGGGGTATTCGAGAAGCGGCTGAGCGATCGTTTTACCACTCGATGGTGGGCCAAAGCAAGCTCTGACGACGATAGGGCGGCTCCAAGAAGAGGTTTAAGGGAAGTTGGGGGTCGCCCCGAGGCGACCCAAAGTGAAACATAGGTCGGTCTGGGGTGTTCGAAAAGCGGCTGAGCGATCGTTTTACCACTCAGTGGTGGGCCAAAGGAAGCTTTACCGACGATAGGGCGGCTCCAAGAGGAAGTTTAGAGGCTCGCCCGAGGCGACCGAAAGTGCAACAAAGGTCGGTCTGGGAGTTCGAAAAGCGGCTGAGCGATCGTTTTACCACTCAGTGGTGGGCCAAAGGAAGCTTTACCGACGATAGGGCGGCTCCAAGAGGAAGTTTAGAGGCTCGCACCGAGGCGACCGAAAGTGCAACAAAGGTCGGTCTGGGGTGTTCGAAAAGCGGCTGACCGATCGTTTTACCACTCAGTGGTGGGCCAAAGGATGCTTTAATGCCGATCGGTGGCCTCCAAGAAGAAGTTTAAGCGAAGTTTGTGGTCGCCTCGAGGCGACCCAAAGTGCAACAAAGGTCGGTCTGGGGTGTTCGAAAAGCAGCTGAGCGATCGTTTTACCACTCAGTGGTGGGCCAAAGGATGCCTTAATGTCGATCGGGCGTCTCCAAGAAGAAGTTTAAACGAAGTTTGGGGTCTCCACGAGGCGACACAAAGTGCAACAAAGGTCGGTCTGGGGTGTTCGAAAAGCGGCTGAGCGATCGTTTTACCACTCAATGGTGGGTCAAAGGACGCTTTAACGCCGATCGGGCGCCTCCAAGAGGACGTATGGGGGCAGTTGGGGGTCACACCGAGGCGACCCAAAGTGCAACAAAGGTCAGTCTGGTGTGTTCGAAATGCGGCTGTGCGATCGCTTTACCACTCAATGGTGAGCCAAAGGACGCTTTAACGTCGATCGGGCGCCTCCAAGAAGTTTAGGGGAAGGTGGGGGTCGCCCCGAGGCGACCCAAAGTGCAACAAAGGTCAGTCTGGGGTGTTCGAAAAGCGGCTGAGCGATCATTTTACCACTCAATGGCGAGCCAACGGACGCTTTAGCGCCGATTGGGCGCCTCCAAGAGGAAGTTTAGGGGCAGTTGGGGGTCACCACGAGACGACCCAAAGTGCAACCAAGGTCAGTCTGGTGTGTTCGAAAATCGGCTGAGCGATCATTTTACCACTCAATGGTGGGACAAAGGACGCTTTAACGCCGATCGGGCGCCTCCGAGAGGAAGTTTAGGGGCAGTTGGTGGCCGCCCCGAGGAGACCCAAGGTGCAACAAATGTCGGTCTAGGGTGTTCGAAAACCGGCTGAGCGATCATTTTACCACTCAATGGTGGGACAAAGGACGCTTTAACGCCGATCGGGCGCCTCCGAGAGGAAGTTTAGGGGCAGTTGGTGGCCGCACCGAGGAGACCCAAGGTGCAACAAATGTCGGTCTAGGGTGTTCGAAAACCGGCTGAGCGATCGTTTTACCACTCAATGGTGGGCCAAAGGAAGCTTTAACGCCGATCGGGCGCCTCCAAGAGGAAGTTTAGGGGCACTTGGTGGTCACCCCGAGGCGACCTAAAGTGCAACAAAGGTCAGTCTGGGTGTTCGAAAAGCGGCTGTGCGATCGCTTTACCACTCAGTGGTGGGCCAAAGGGCGCTATCACGTAATAGTCGCTCCGAGGCGACTCAAAGTGCAACAAAGGTCAGTTTGGGGTGTTCGAAGAGTGGCTGAGCGATCGCCTTACCACTCAATGGTGGGTCAAAGGACGCTATAACGCCGATTTGGCGCCTCCAAGAGGAAGTTTAGGGGCAGTTGGGGGTCGCCCCGAGGCGACCCATAGTGCAACAAAGGTCGGTCTGGGGTGTTCGAAAAGCGGCTGAGCGATCGATTTACCACTCAATGGTGGGTCAAAGGACGCTTTAACGCCGATCGGGCGTCTCCAAGAGGAAGCTTAGGGGCAGTTGGGGGTCGCCCCGAGACGACCCAACGTGCAACAAAGGTCGGTATGGGATGTTCGACAAGCGGCTGAGCGATCGTTCTACCACTCAATGGTGGGCCAAAGGACGCTATAACGTCGATCGGCCGCCTCTAAGAAGTTTAGGGAAGGTGGGGGTCGCCACGAGGCGACACAAAGTGCAACATAGGTCGGCCTGGGGTGTTCGAAAAGCGGCTGAGCGATCGTTTTACCACTCAATGGTGGGCAAAAGGACGCTTTAACGCCGATCGGGCGTCTCCAAGAGGAAGTTTAGGGGCAGTTGGGGGTCGCCCCGAGGCGACCTAAAGTGCAACAAAGGTCGGTCTGGGGTGTTCGAAAAGCGGCTGAGCGATCGTTTTACCACTCAACGGTGGGCGAAAGGAAGCTTTAACGCCGATAGGGCGCCTCCAAGAGGGAGTTTAGGGGCACTTGGGGGTCGCTTCGAGGTGACCCAATGTACAACAAAGGTCGGTCTGGGGTGTTCGAAAAGCAGCTGAGCGATCGTTTTACCACTCAGTGGTGAGCCAAAGGACGCTTTAACTTCGAACGGGCGCCTCCAAGAGGAAGTTTAGGGGCAGTTGGGGGTCGCCGCGAGACGACCCAAAGTGCAACAAAGGTCGGTCTGGTGTGTTCGAAAAGCGGCTGTGCGATCCCTTTACCAATCAATGGTGGGCCAAAGGACGCTTTAACGTCGATCGGGCGCCTCCGAGAAGTTTAGGGGAAGGTGGGGATCGCCCCGAGGCGACCCATAGTGCAACAAAGGTCGGTCTGGGGTGTTCGAAAAGCGGCTGAGCGATCGATTTACCACTCAATGGTGGGTCAAAGGACGCTTTAACGCCGATCGGGCGTCTCCAAGAGGAAGCTTAGGGGCAGTTGGGGGTCGCCCCGAGACGACCCAACGTGCAACAAAGGTCGGTATGGGATGTTCGACAAGCGGCTGAGCGATCGTTCTACCACTCAATGGTGGGCCAAAGGACGCTATAACGTCGATCGGCCGCCTCTAAGAAGTTTAGGGAAGGTGGGGTTCGCCCCGAGACGACTCAAAGTGCAACAAAGGTCGGTCTGGGGTGTTCGAAAAGCGGCTGAGCGATCGTTTTACCACTCAATGGTGGGCAAAAGGACGCTTTAACGCCGATCGGGCGTCTCCAAGAGGAAGTTTAGGGGCAGTTGGGGGTCGCCCCTAGGCGACCCAAAGTGCAACAAAGGTCAGTCTGGGGTGTTCGAAAAGTGGCTGAGCGATCGCTTTACCACTCAATGGTGGGTCAAGGGACGCTTTAACGCCGATCGGGCGCCTCCAAGAGGAAGTTTAGGGGCAGTTGGGGGTCACCCCGAGGCGACCCAAAGTGCAACAAAGGTTAGTCTGGTGTGTCCGAAAGGCGGCTGTGCGATCGCTTTACCACTCAATGGTGGGGCAAAGGACGCTATAACGCCGATCTGGCGCCTCCAAGAGGAAGTTTAGTGGCACTTGGGGGTCGCCCCGAGGCGATCCAAAGTGCAACAAAGGTCGGTCTGGGGTGCTCGAAAAGCGGCTGAGCGATCGTTTTACCACTCAATGGCGAGCCAAAGAACGCTTTAACGCCGATTGGGCGCCTCCAAGAGGAAGTTTAGGGGCAGTTGGGGGTCGCCCCGAGGCGACCCAAAGTGCAATAAAGGTCAGTCTGGGGTGTTCGAAAAGCGGCTGAGCGATCGCTTTACCACTCAATGGTGGGCCAAAGGACGCTTTAACGCCAATCGGGCGTCTCCAAGAGGAAGCTTAGGGGCAGTTGGGGGTCGCCCCGAGACGACCCAACGTGCAACAAAGGTCGGTATGGGATGTTCGACAAGCGGCTGAGCGATCGTTCTACCACTCAATGGTGGGCCAAAGGACGCTATAACGTCGATCGGCCGCCTCTAAGAAGTTTAGGGAAGGTGGGGTTCGCCCCGAGGCGACTCAAAGTGCAACAAAGGTCGGTCTGGGGTGTTCGAACAGCGGCTGAGCGATCGTTTTACCACTCAATGGTGGGTCAGTGGGACGCTTTAATGCCGATCGGGCGCCTCCAAGTGGAAGTTTAGGGGCACTTGGGGGTCGCCCCGAGGCGATCCAAAGTGCAACAAAGGTCGGCCTGAGGTGTTCGAAAAGCGGCTGAGCGATCGTTTTACCACTCAATGGCGAGCCAAAGGAAGCTTTAACGCCGATTGGGCGCCTCCAAGAGGAAGTTTAGGGGCACTTGGGGGGTCGCCCCGAGGCGATCCAAAGTGCAAGAAAGTTCGGTCTGAGGTGTTCGAAAAGCGGCTGAGCGATCGTTTTACCACTCAATGGCGAGCCAAAGGACGCTTTAACGCCGATTGGGCGCCTCCAAGAGGGAGTTTAGGGGCACTTGGGGGTCGCTTCGAGGCGACCCAATGTACAACAAAGGTCGGTCTGGGGTGTTCGAAAAGCAGCTGAGCGATCGTTTTACCACTCAGTGGTGAGCCAAAGGACGCTTTAACTTCGATCGGGCGCCTCCAAGAGGAAGTTTAGGGGCAGTTGGGGGTCGCCGCGAGACGACCCAAAGTGCAACAAAGGTCGGTCTGGTGTGTTCGAAAAGCGGCTGTGCGATCCCTTTACCAATCAATGGTGGGCCAAAGGACGCTTTAACGTCGATCGGGCGCCTCCGAGAAGTTTAGGGGAAGGTGGGGATCGCCCCGAGGCGACCCATAGTGCAACAAAGGTCGGTCTGGGGTGTTCGAAAAGCGGCTGAGCGATCGATTTACCACTCAATGGTGGGTCAAAGGACGCTTTAACGCCGATCGGGCGTCTCCAAGAGGAGGCTTAGGGGCAGTTGGGGGTCGCCCCGAGACGACCCAACGTGCAACAAAGGTCGGTATGGGATGTTCGACAAGCGGCTGAGCGATCGTTCTACCACTCAATGGTGGGCCAAAGGACGCTATAACGTCGATCGGCCGCCTCTAAGAAGTTTAGGGAAGGTGGGGTTCGCCCCGAGACGACTCAAAGTGCAACAAAGGTCGGTCTGGGGTGTTCGAAAAGCGGCTGAGCGATCGTTTTACCACTCAATGGTGGGCAAAAGGACGCTTTAACGCCGATCGGGCGTCTCCAAGAGGAAGTTTAGGGGCAGTTGGGGGTCGCCCCTAGGCGACCCAAAGTGCAACAAAGGTCAGTCTGGGGTGTTCGAAAAGTGGCTGAGCGATCGCTTTACCACTCAATGGTGGGTCAAGGGACGCTTTAACGCCGATCGGGCGCCTCCAAGAGGAAGTTTAGGGGCAGTTGGGGGTCACCCCGAGGCGACCCAAAGTGCAACAAAGGTTAGTCTGGTGTGTCCGAAAGGCGGCTGTGCGATCGCTTTACCACTCAATGGTGGGGCAAAGGACGCTATAACGCCGATCTGGCGCCTCCAAGAGGAAGTTTAGTGGCACTTGGGGGTCGCCCCGAGGCGATCCAAAGTGCAACAAAGGTCGGTCTGGGGTGCTCGAAAAGCGGCTGAGCGATCGTTTTACCACTCAATGGCGAGCCAAAGGACGCTTTAACGCCGATTGGGCGCCTCCAAGAGGAAGTTTAGGGGCAGTTGGGGGTCGCCCCGAGGCGACCCAAAGTGCAATAAAGGTCAGTCTGGGGTGTTCGAAAAGCGGCTGAGCGATCGCTTTACCACTCAATGGTGGGCCAAAGGACGCTTTAACGCCAATCGGGCGTCTCCAAGAGGAAGCTTAGGGGCAGTTGGGGGTCGCCCCGAGACGACCCAACGTGCAACAAAGCTCGGTATGGGATGTTCGACAAGCGGCTGAGCGATCGTTCTACCACTCAATGGTGGGCCAAAGGACGCTATAACGTCGATCGGCCGCCTCTAAGAAGTTTAGGGAAGGTGGGGTTCGCCCCGAGGCGACTCAAAGTGCAACAAAGGTCGGTCTGGGGTGTTCGAATAGCGGCTGAGCGATCGTTTTACCACTCAATGGTGGGTCAGTGGGACGCTTTAACGCCGATCGGGCGCCTCCAAGAGGAAGTTTAGGGGCACTTGGGGGTCGCCCCGAGGCGATCCAAAGTGCAACAAAGGTCGGCCTGAGGTGTTCGAAAAGCGGCTGAGCGATCGTTTTACCACTCAATGGCGAGCCAAAGGAAGCTTTAACGCCGATTGGGCGCCTCCAAGAGGAAGTTTAGGGGCACTTGGGGGGTCGCCCCGAGGCGATCCAAAGTGCAACAAAGTTCGGTCTGAGGTATTCGAAAAGCGGCTGTGCGATCGTTTTACCACTCAATGGCGAGCCAAAGGACGCTTTAACGCCGATTGGGCGCCTCCAAGAGGAAGTTTAGGGGCAGTTGGGGGTCGCCCCGAGGCGACCCAAAGTGCAATAAAGGTCAGTCTGGGGTGTTCGAAAAGCGGCTGAGCGATCGCTTTACCACTCAATGGTGGGTCAAAGGACGCTTTAACGCCGATTGGGCGCCTCCAAGAGGAAGTTTAGGGGCAGTGGGGGGTCGCCCCTAGGCGACCCAAAGTGCAACAAAGGTCAGTCTGGGGTGTTCGGAAAGCGGCTGAGCGATAGTTTTACCACTCGATGGTGGGCCAAAGGACGCTTTAACGCCGATCGGGCGCCTCCAAGAGGAAGTTTAGGGGCACTTGGGGGTCGCCCCGAGGCGATCCAAAGTGCAACAAAGATCAATCTGGGGTGTTCGAGAAGCGGCTGAGCGATCGTTTTAACACTCAATGGCGAACCAAAGGACGCTTTAACGCCGATTGGGCGCCTCCAAGAGGAAGTTTAGGGGCACTTGGGGGTCGCCCCGAGGCGATCCAAAGTGCAACAAAGGTCGGTCTGGGGTGTTCGAAAAGCGGCTGAGCGATCGATTTACCACTCAATGGTGGGTCAAAGGACGCTTTAACGCCGATCGGGCGTCTCCAAGAGGAAGCTTAGGGGCAGTTGGGGGTCGCCCCGAGACGACCCAACGTGCAACAAAGGTCGGTATGGGATGTTCGACAAGCGGCTGAGCGATCGTTCTACCACTCAATGGTGGGCCAAAGGACGCTATAACGTCGATCGGCCGCCTCTAAGAAGTTTAGGGAAGGTGGGGTTCGCCCCGAGACGACTCAAAGTGCAACAAAGGTCGGTCTGGGGTGTTCGAAAAGCGGCTGAGCGATCGTTTTACCACTCAATGGTGGGCAAAAGGACGCTTTAACGCCGATCGGGCGTCTCCAAGAGGAAGTTTAGGGGCAGTTGGGGGTCGCCCCTAGGCGACCCAAAGTGCAACAAAGGTCAGTCTGGGGTGTTCGAAAAGTGGCTGAGCGATCGCTTTACCACTCAATGGTGGGTCAAGGGACGCTTTAACGCCGATCGGGCGCCTCCAAGAGGAAGTTTAGGGGCAGTTGGGGGTCACCCCGAGGCGACCCAAAGTGCAACAAAGGTTAGTCTGGTGTGTCCGAAAGGCGGCTGTGCGATCGCTTTACCACTCAATGGTGGGGCAAAGGACGCTATAACGCCGATCTGGCGCCTCCAAGAGGAAGTTTAGTGGCACTTGGGGGTCGCCCCGAGGCGATCCAAAGTGCAACAAAGGTCGGTCTGGGGTGCTCGAAAAGCGGCTGAGCGATCGTTTTACCACTCAATGGCGAGCCAAAGGACGCTTTAACGCCGATTGGGCGCCTCCAAGAGGAAGTTTAGGGGCAGTTGGGGGTCGCCCCGAGGCGACCCAAAGTGCAATAAAGGTCAGTCTGGGGTGTTCGAAAAGCGGCTGAGCGATCGCTTTACCACTCAATGGTGGGCCAAAGGACGCTTTAACGCCAATCGGGCGTCTCCAAGAGGAAGCTTAGGGGCAGTTGGGGGTCGCCCCGAGACGACCCAACGTGCAACAAAGCTCGGTATGGGATGTTCGACAAGCGGCTGAGCGATCGTTCTACCACTCAATGGTGGGCCAAAGGACGCTATAACGTCGATCGGCCGCCTCTAAGAAGTTTAGGGAAGGTGGGGTTCGCCCCGAGGCGACTCAAAGTGCAACAAAGGTCGGTCTGGGGTGTTCGAATAGCGGCTGAGCGATCGTTTTACCACTCAATGGTGGGTCAGTGGGACGCTTTAACGCCGATCGGGCGCCTCCAAGAGGAAGTTTAGGGGCACTTGGGGGTCGCCCCGAGGCGATCCAAAGTGCAACAAAGGTCGGCCTGAGGTGTTCGAAAAGCGGCTGAGCGATCGTTTTACCACTCAATGGCGAGCCAAAGGAAGCTTTAACGCCGATTGGGCGCCTCCAAGAGGAAGTTTAGGGGCACTTGGGGGGTCGCCCCGAGGCGATCCAAAGTGCAACAAAGTTCGGTCTGAGGTATTCGAAAAGCGGCTGAGCGATCGTTTTACCACTCAATGGCGAGCCAAAGGACGCTTTAACGCCGATTGGGCGCCTCCAAGAGGAAGTTTAGGGGCAGTTGGGGGTCGCCCCGAGGCGACCCAAAGTGCAATAAAGGTCAGTCTGGGGTGTTCGAAAAGCGGCTGAGCGATCGCTTTACCACTCAATGGTGGGTCAAAGGACGCTTTAACGCCGATTGGGCGCCTCCAAGAGGAAGTTTAGGGGCAGTGGGGGGTCGCCCCTAGGCGACCCAAAGTGCAACAAAGGTCAGTCTGGGGTGTTCGGAAAGCGGCTGAGCGATAGTTTTACCACTCGATGGTGGGCCAAAGGACGCTTTAACGCCGATCGGGCGCCTCCAAGAGGAAGTTTAGGGGCACTTGGGGGTCGCCCCGAGGCGATCCAAAGTGCAACAAAGATCAATCTGGGGTGTTCGAGAAGCGGCTGAGCGATCGTTTTAACACTCAATGGCGAACCAAAGGACGCTTTAACGCCGATTGGGCGCCTCCAAGAGGAAGTTTAGGGGCACTTGGGGGTCGCCCCGAGGCGATCCAAAGTGCAACAAAGGTCGGTCTGGGGTGTTCGAAAAGCGGCTGAGCGATCGATTTACCACTCAATGGTGGGTCAAAGGACGCTTTAACGCCGATCGGGCGTCTCCAAGAGGAAGCTTAGGGGCAGTTGGGGGTCGCCCCGAGACGACCCAACGTGCAACAAAGGTCGGTATGGGATGTTCGACAAGCGGCTGAGCGATCGTTCTACCACTCAATGGTGGGCCAAAGGACGCTATAACGTCGATCGGCCGCCTCTAAGAAGTTTAGGGAAGGTGGGGTTCGCCCCGAGACGACTCAAAGTGCAACAAAGGTCGGTCTGGGGTGTTCGAAAAGAGGCTGAGCGATCGTTTTACCACTCAATGGTGGGCAAAAGGACGCTTTAACGCCGATCGGGCGTCTCCAAGAGGAAGTTTAGGGGCAGTTGGGGGTCGCCCCGAGGCGACCTAAAGTGCAACAAAGGTCGGTCTGGGGTGTTCGAAAAGCGGCTGAGCGATCGTTTTACCACTCAATGGTGGGTCAGTGGGACGCTTTAACGCCGATCGGGCGCCTCCAAGAGGAAGTTTAGGGGCACTTGGGGGTCGCCCCGAGGCGATCCAAAGTGCAACAAAGGTCGGTCTGAGGTGTTCGAAAAGCGGCTGAGCGATCGTTTTACCACTCAATGGCGAGCCAAAGGACGCTTTAACGCCGATTGGGCGCCTCCAAGAGGAAGTTTAGGGGCAGTTGGTGGTCACCACGAGACGACCCAACATGCAACAAAGGTCAGTCTGGTGTGTTCGAAAAGTGGCTGAGCGATCGCTTTACCACTCAGTGGTGGGCCAAAGGACGCTTTAACGTCGATCGGGCGCCTCCGAGTAGTTTAGGGGAAGGTGGGTATCGCCCCGAGGCGACCCATAGTGCAACAAAGGTCGGTCTGGGGTGTTCGAAAAGCGGCTGAGCGGTCGTTTTGCCACTCAATGGCGGGTCAAAGGACGCTTTAACGCCGATTGGGCCTCTCCAAGAAGAGGATTAAGAGAAGTTGGGGGTTGCCCCGAGGCGACCCAAAGTGCAACAAAGGTTGGTCTGGGGTGTTCGAAAAGTGGCTGAGCAATCGTTTTACCACTCAACGGTGGGCGGAAGGAAGCTTTAACGCCGATAGGGCGCCTCCAAGAGGGAGTTTAGGGGCACTTGCGGGTCGCTTCGAGGCGACCCAATGTACAACAAAGGTCGGTCTGGGGTGTTCGAAAAGCAGCTGAGCGATCGTTTTACCACTCAGTGGTGAGCCAAAGGACGCTTTAACTTCGATCGGGCGCTTCCAAGAGGAAGTTTAGGGGCAGTTGGGGGTCGCCGCGAGACGACCCAAAGTGCAACAAAGGTCGGTCTGGTGTGTTCGAAAAGCGGCTGTGCGATCCCTTTACCAATCAATGGTGGGCCAAAGGACGCTTTAACGTCGATCGGGCGCCTCCGAGAAGTTTAGGGGAAGGTGGGGATCGCCCCGAGGCGACCCATAGTGCAGCAAAGGTCGGTCTGGGGTGTTCGAAAGGCGGCTGAGCGGTCGTTTTACCCCTCAAGGGCGGGTCAAAGGACGCTTAAACGCCGATTGGGCGTCTCCAAGAAGAGGATTAAGGGAAGTTGGGGGTTGCCCCGAGGCGACCCAAAGTGCAACAAAGGTCGGTCTGGGGTGTTCGAAAAGCAGCTGAGCGATCGTTTTACCACTCAGTGGTGAGCCAAAGGACGCTTTAACGTCGATCGAGCGCCTTCGAGGAGAAGTTTAGGGGAAGTTGGGGATCGCCAAGAGGCGACACAAAGTGCAACAAAGGTCGGTCTGGGGTGTTCGAAAAGCAGCTGAGCGATCGTTTTACCACTCAGTGGTGAGCCAAAGGACGCTTTAACGTCGATCGAGCGCCTCCGAGGAGAAGTTTAGGGGCAGTTGGGGGTCGCCCCTAGGCGACCCAAAGTGCAACAAAGGTCAGTCTGGGGTGTTCGGAAAGTGGCTGAGCGATCGCTTTACCACTCAATGGTGGGTCAAGGGACGCTTTAACGCCGATCGGGCGCCTCCAAGAGGAAGTTTAGGGGCAGTTGGGGGTCACCCCGAGGCGACCCAAAGTGCAACAAAGGTCAGTCTGGTGTGTCCGAAAGGCGGCTGTGCGATCGCTTTACCACTCAATGGTGGGGCAAAGGACGCTATAACGCCGATCTGGCGCCTCCAAGAGGAAGTTTAGTGGCACTTGGGGGTCGCCCCGAGGCGATCCAAAGTGCAACAAAGGTCGGTCTGGGGTGCTCGAAAAGCGGCTGAGCGATCGTTTTACCACTCAATGGCGAGCCAAAGGACGCTTTAACGCCGATTGGGCGCCTCCAAGAGGAAGTTTAGGGGCAGTTGGGGGTCGCCCCGAGAGACCCAACGTGCAACAAAGGTCGGTATGGGATGTTCGACAAGCGGCTGAGCGATCGTTTTACCACTCGATGGTGGGCCAAAGGACGCTTTAACGCCGATCGGGCGTCTCTAAGGGGAAGTTTAGGGGCAGTTGGGGGTCGCCCCGAGGCGACACAGAGTGCAACAAAGGTCAGTCTGGTGTGTTCGAAAAGCGGCTGTGCGATCGCTTTACCGCTCAATGGTGGGCCAAAGGACGCTATCACGTCGATAGGGCGCCTCTAAGAAGTTTAGGGGAAGGTGGGGGTCGCCCCGAGGCGACCCAAAATGCAACAAAGTCGGTCTGGGGTGTTCGAAAAGCGGCTGAGCGATCGTTTTACCACTCAATGGTGGGCCAAAGGACGCTTTAATGTGGATCGGGCGCCTCCGAGGAGAAGTTTAGGGGAAGTTAGTGATCGACCCGAGGCGACACAAAGTGCAACAGAGAGCGGTCTGAGGTGTTCGAAAAGCGGCTGAGCGATCGTTTTACCACTCAATGGTGGGCCAAAGGACGCTATAACGCCGATCTGGCGCCTCCAAGAGGAAGTTTAGGGGCACTTGGGGGTCGCCCCGAGGCGATCTAAAGTGCAACAAAGGTCGGTCTGGGGTGTTCGAAAAGCGGCTGAGCGATCGTTTTACCACTAAATGGCGAGCCAAAAGACGCTTTAACGCCGATTGGGCGCCTCCAAGAGGAAGTTTAGGGGCAGTTGGGGGTCGCCCCGGGGCGACACAGAGTGCAATAAAGGTCGGTCTGGGGTGTTCGAAAAGCGGCTGAGCGATCGCTTTACCACTCAATGGCGAGCCAAAGGACGCTTTAACGCCGATTGGGCGCCTCCAAGAGGAAGTTTAGGGGCAGTTGGGGGTCGCCCCGAGGCGACACAGAGTGCAATAAAGGTCAGTCTGGGGTGTTCGAAAAGCGACTGAGCGATCGTTTTACTACTCAATGGTGGGCCAAAGAACGCTTTAACGCCGATCGGGCGTCTCTAAGGGGAAGTTTAGGGGCAGTTGGGGGTCGCCCCGAGGCGACACAGAGTGCAATAAAGGTCAGTCTGGGGTGTTCGAAAAGCGGCTGAGCGATCGTTTTACTACTCAATGGTGGGCCAAAGGACGCTTTAACGCCGATCGGGCGTCTCTAAGGGGAAGTTTAGGGGCAGTTGGGGGTCGCCCCGAGCCGACACAAAGTGCAACATAGGTCGGCTTGGGGTGTTCGAAAAGCGGCTGAGCGATCGTTTTACCACTCAATGGTGGGCCAATGGAAGCTTTAACGCCGATCGGGCGCCTCCAAGAGGAAGTTTATGGGCACTTGGGGGTCACCCCGAGGCGACCTAAAGTGCAACAAAGGTCAGTCTGGTGTGTTCGAAAAGCGGCTGTGCGATCGCTTTACCACTCAATGGTAGGCCAAAGGACGCTATAACGCCGATCTGGCGCCTCCAAGAGGAAGTTTAGGGGCACTTGGGGGTCGCCCCGAGGCGATCTAAAGTGCAACAGAGGTCGGTCTGGGGTGTTCGAAAAGCGGCTGAGCGATCGTTTTACCACTCAATGGTGGACAAAAGGACGCTTTAGCGCCAATCTGGTGCCTCCAAGAGGAAGTTTAGGGGCAGTTTGGGGTGGCCCCGAGACGACCCAAAGTGCAACAAAGGTCGGTTTGGGATGTTCGAAAAGCGGCTGAGCGATCGTTTTACCACTCAATGGCGAGCCAAAGGACGCTTTAACGCCGATTGGGCGCCTCCAAGAGGAAGTTTAGGGGCAGTTGGGGGTCGCCCCGAGGCGACACAGAGTGCAATAAAGGTCAGTCTGGGGTGTTCGAAAAGCGGCTGAGCGATCGTTTTACTACTCAATGGTGGGCCAAAGGACGCTTTAACGCCGATCGGGCGTCTCTAAGGGAAAGTTTAGGGGCAGTTGGGGGTCGCTTCGAGGCGACCCAATGTACAACAAAGGTCGGTCTGGGGTGTTCGAAAAGCAGCTGAGCGATCGTTTTACCACTCAATGGTGGGCCAAAGCACGCTTTAACGCCGATTGGGCGCCTCCAAGAGGAAGTTTAGAGGCAGTTGGGGGTCGCCCCTAGGCGACCCAAAGTGCAATAAAGGTCAGTCTGGGGTGTTCGAAAAGCGGCTGAGCGATCGCTTTACTACTCAATGGTGGGCCAAAGGACGCTTTAACGCCGATCGGGCGTCTCTAAGGGAAAGTTTAGGGGCAGTTGGGGGTCGCTTCGAGGCGACCCAATGTACAACAAAGGTCGGTCTGGGGTGTTCGAAAAGCAGCTGAGCGATCGTTTTACCACTCAATGGCGAGCCAAAGGACGCTTTAACGCCGATTGGGCGCCTCCAAGAGGAAGTTTAGGGGCAGTTGGGGGTCGCCCCGAGGCGACACAGAGTGCAATAAAGGTCAGTCTGGGGTGTTCGAAAAGCGGCTGAGCGATCGTTTTACTACTCAATGGTGGGCCAAAGGACGCTTTAACGCCGATCGGGCGTCTCTAAGGGGAAGTTTAGGGGCAGTTGGGGGTCGCCCCGAGGCGACACAGAGTGCAATAAAGGTCAGTCTGGGGTGTTCGAAAAGCGGCTGAGCGATCGTTTTACTACTCAATGGTGGGCCAAAGGACGCTTTAACGCCGATCGGGCGTCTCTAAGGGGAAGTTTAGGGGCAGTTGGGGGTCGCCCCGAGGCGACACAGAGTGCAATAAAGGTCAGTCTGGGGTGTTCGAAAAGCGGCTGAGCGATCGTTTTACTACTCAATGGTGGGCCAAAGGACGCTTTAACGCCGATCGGGCGCCTCCAAGAGGAAGTTTAGGGGCAGTTGGGGGTCGCCCCGAGGCGACACAGAGTGCAATAAAGGTCAGTCTGGGGTGTTCGAAAAGCGGCTGAGCGATCGTTTTACTACTCAATGGTGGGCCAAAGGACGCTTTAACGCCGATCGGGCGTCTCTAAGGGGAAGTTTAGGGGCAGTTGGGGGTCGCCCCGAGCCGACACAAAGTGCAACATAGGTCGGCCTGGGGTGTTCGAAAAGCGGCTGAGCGATCGTTTTACCACTCAATGGTGGGCCAATGGAAGCTTTAACGCCGATCGGGCGCCTCCAAGAGGAAGTTTATGGGCACTTGGGGGTCACCCCGAGGCGACCTAAAGTGCAACAAAGGTCAGTCTGGTGTGTTCGAAAAGCGGCTGTGCGATCGCTTTACCACTCAATGGTAGGCCAAAGGACGCTTTAATGTGGATCGGGCGCCTCCGAGGAGAAGTTTAGGGGAAGTTGGTGATCGACCCGAGGCGACACAAAGTGCAACAGAGATCGGTCTGAGGTGTTCGAAAAGCGGCTGAGCGATCGTTTTACCACTCAATGGTGGGCCAAAGGACGCTATAACGCCGATCTGGCGCCTCCAAGAGGAAGTTTAGGGGCACTTGGGGGTCGCCCCGAGGCGATCTAAAGTGCAACAGAGGTCGGTCTGGGGTGTTCGAAAAGCGGCTGAGCGATCGTTTTACCACTCAATGGTGGACAAAAGGACGCTTCAGCGCCAATCTGGTGCCTCCAAGAGGAAGTTTAGGGGCAGTTTGGGGTGGCCCCGAGACGACCCAAAGTGCAACAAAGGTCGGTTTGGGATGTTCGAAAAGCGGCTGAGCGATCGTTTTACCACTCAATGGCGAGCCAAAGGACGCTTTAACGCCGATTGGGCGCCTCCAAGAGGAAGTTTAGGGGCAGTTGGGGGTCGCCCCGAGGCGACACAGAGTGCAATAAAGGTCAGTCTGGGGTGTTCGAAAAGCGGCTGAGCGATCGTTTTACTACTCAATGGTGGGCCAAAGGACGCTTTAACGCCGATCGGGCGTCTCTAAGGGAAAGTTTAGGGGCAGTTGGGGGTCGCTTCGAGGCGACCCAATGTACAACAAAGGTCGGTCTGGGGTGTTCGAAAAGCAGCTGAGCGATCGTTTTACCACTCAATGGTGGGCCAAAGCACGCTTTAACGCCGATTGGGCGCCTCCAAGAGGAAGTTTAGAGGCAGTTGGGGGTCGCCCCTAGGCGACCCAAAGTGCAACAAAGGTCAGTCTGGGGTGTTCGAAAAGCGGCTGACCGATCGTTTTACCACTCAATGGTGGTCCAAAGGACGCTTTAACGTCGATCGGGCGCCTCCAAGAAGTTTAGGGGAAGGTGGGGATTGCCCCGAGGCGACCCATAGTGCAACAAAGGTCGGTCTGGGGTGCTCGAAAAGCGGCTGAGGGATCGTTTTACCACTCAATGGTGGGTCAAGGGACGCTTTAACGCCGATCGGGCGTCTCCAAGAGTAAGTTTAGGGGCAGTTGGCGGTGGCCCCGAGACGACCCAAAGTGCAGCAAAGGTCGGTTTGGGATGTTAGAAAAGCGGCTGAGCGATCGTTTTACCACACAATAGTTGGCCAAAGAACGCTTTAACGTCGATCGAGCGCCTCCGAGGTGAAGTTTAGGGGAAGTAGGGGATCGCCACGAGGCGACCCAAGGTGCAACAAAGGTCGGTCTGGGGTGTTCGAAAAGCAGCTGTGCGATCGTTTTACCTCTCAATGGTGGACAAAAGGACGCTTTAACGCCTATCTGGTGGTTCCAAGAGGAAGTTTAGGGGCAGTTGGGGGTCGCCCCGGGGCGACCCAATGTGCAACAAAGGTCGGTCTGGGGTGTTCGAAAAGCAGCTGAGCGATCGTTTTACCACTCAATGGTGGGCCAAAGGAAGCTTTAACGCCGATCGGGCGCCTCTAAGAGGAAGTTTAGGGGCACTTGAGGGTCGCCACGAGGCGACCCAATGTGCAACAAAGGTCGGTCTGGGGTGTTCGAAAAGCAGCTGAGCGATCGTTTTCCACTCAATGGTGAGCCAAACGACGCTATAACGCCGATCTGGCGCCACCAAGAGGAAGTTTAGGGGCAGTTGGGGGTCGCCTCTAGGCGACCCAAAGTGCAACAAAGGTCAGTCTGGTGTGTTCGAAAAGCGGCTGTGCGATCGCTTTACCACTCAATGGTGGGCCAAAGGACGCTTTAACGTCGATCGGGCGCCTCCAAGAAGTTTAGGGGAAGGTGGGGATCGCCCCGAGGCGACCCAAAGTGCAACAAAGGTCGGTCTGGGGTGTTCGAAAAGCGGCTGAGCGAACGTTTTACCACTCAATGGTGGGCCAAAGGACGCTTTAGCGCCGATTGGGCGTCTCCAAGAAGAGGATTAAGGGAAGTTTGGGGTTGCCCCGAGGCGACCCAAAGTGCAACAAAGGTTGGTCTGGGGTGTTCGAAAAGTGACTGAGCGATCGTTTTACCACTCAACGGTGGGCGAAAGGAAGCTTTAACGCCGATAGGGCGCCTCCAAGAGGAAGTTTAGGGGCACTTGGGGGTCGCTTCGAGGCGACCCAATGTACAACAAAGGTCGGTCTGGGGTGTTCGAAAAGCAGCTGAGCGATCGTTTTACCACTCAATGGTGGGCCAAAGCACGCTTTAACGCCGATTGGGCGCCTCCAAGAGGAAGTTTAGAGGCAGTTGGGGGTCGCCCCTAGGCGACCCAAAGTGCAACAAAGGTCAGTCTGGGGTGTTCGAAAAGCGGCTGACCGATCGTTTTACCACTCAATGGTGGTCCAAAGGACGCTTTAACGTCGATCGGGCGCCTCCAAGAAGTTTAGGGGAAGGTGGGGATTGCCCCGAGGCGACCCATAGTGCAACAAAGGTCGGTCTGGGGTGTTCGAAAAGCGGCTGAGTGATCGTTTTACCACTCAATGGTGGGCCAAAGGACGCTTTAACGCCGATTGGGCGTCTCCAAGAGGAAGTTTAGGGGCACTTGGGGGTCGCTTCGAGGCGACCCAATGTACAACAAAGGTCGGTCTGGGGTGTTCGAAAAGCAGCTGAGCGATCGTTTTACCACTCAGTGGTGAGCCAAAGGACGCTTTAACGTCGATCGGGCGCCTCCAAGAGCAAGTTTAGGGGCAGTTGGTGGTCGCCCCGAGACGACCCAAAGTGCAGCAATGGTCGGTCTGGGGTATTCGAAAAGCGGCTGAGCGATCGTATTACCACTAAATAGTTGGCCAAAGAACGCTTTAACGTCGATCGGGCTCCTCCGAGGAGAAGTTTAGGGGAAGTTGGGGATCACCACGAGGCGGCCCAAAGTGCAACAAAGGTCGGTCTGGGGTGTTCGAAAAGCAGCTGAGCGATCGTTTTACCACTCAATGTTGTGCCAAAGGAAGCTTTAACGCCGATCGGGCGCCTCAGTGGTATGTATTTGCCGATTCAAGAACTTCCTCCTCGAACCTGCGTTCCAGGAGGAGGTTCTTGAATCGGCAAATATTTTGGGACCCCTCCTCAAACCTGTGGAGGTTCTTGAATCGGCAAATATTTTGGGACCCATGTGTTGGAGGAGGTTCCGAAAACGACAAAAAATGTTGAGGTAAATGTTTTGCATCCTCCTCCCACCTGCAAAGGATCTATTTTAAGAGAATTTTATTACAAACGAGAGGATTTTAAACGATGAAGAGGTTTTTTGAAGAGAAACGTTGCGATGTTTATCCTCTCACATTTCGCGATAAAATGTCAAATAATTTGCATTGGTCGCTTATTTATTTGTATACGGTATGAATTGGTCGACGAAGGGTAGCGTGTTTTGCATACATAATTCGGCAGTGAGATCATTGATGGAGGATCGCGTTTTTTATTTTGCATAAATAATCAGTTATCCCGCGGTGGGTTATCGGGAGACAAATATCTCTTTACCTGCTTTTTACCTGCTCTTGGTTAGAACCTCGTCCTTTGTTGTGGATAAATGGGATAAAAGCTGTAAACACGTTACTGGTGCAAATAAAATAAAAGGTATCCAACCCGTACCTTACAAGTGGTATGGGAGGGAAGAGTATATATAAGCACGACAAAATAGGCTACAGCGTAGTACTTTTGTAACAGTGGAAAGTTAAAATGTTGGTGTGTGAAAATTGTGGAAAAAGTTTCACTCGTCGAGACAATTTAAAAAGACATCAATTAACATCCTGTATAGGCAAGAGAGTTAAACTCACAACACCGAGCAGTTCGAACGCCGTAAGATGTGATGCGTGCGAGGAGTATGTAAACAAGCAATGTTACTCCGCACATTTACGAAGCAACGCACATAAACGGAACGCTTTTGTTATCATCGACGACGGAGTAGAGAGAATATCTGGAGCATTTGGTGATAAAATTGTTAGTTATCGGATAAGTGAACCGGGCAATTTTGTCGATTTAGGTGAATTTTCGCATCGGATTAGGGAAAAAGTTCTAAATCTAATACAAAGCTCAATCGATATTCACCGAAGTGTAAAATGTAATATGGAATGTTTTGGTTTATATTTTTTGCAATCTAGAGAAGATTGCGAAATAAAATCATTCAATACATAGAATAAAGTAGTATCGTTTGCATCGGATCTGTATAAAGTTTACAAGGAATTTGTCGACGAAATTTCATCGAAAATGTCAGAATTTCAGGAACGTGATTCAGGTAAGGAAAATTAAAATTGAATATACGCATAAAACTAATTTAAATACGTTTTCAGGGTGGACTCTAATGCAAATTCTCTATATGGAGTTAAACTTAAACAAATTCAATCCCATAAGAGCATCGAGTTACATAGATTTACCTTTCGAAATAAAATCAAAGCGTGCGGTAATAAATGTACAAAATTTCGATAACGCATGCTTTGCATGGGCGATAACATCCGCAATATGTGAACCGAATGGTTTGCCACAGAGGACATCTTCGTATCCGAATTATCTCAATTGTGGCTTAGATTACTCTAACATAGAATTTCCTGTAAAATTGCGTGATATACCGAAATTTGAGCAGCAAAACAAATTATCTATAAATGTGTACGGTGTAAATGAGTATTTTAAAGATTACGTTATGCACTACGATATAAATACTCTGCACTATTGTCAACGAAAGGAAGAGAGATATTGTTGGATAAAAAATTTATCACGATTACTGTCATCACAAGCATCGCATAACGGTCACGAAAAGTATATTTGCGATGGTTGTTTAGTATTCTTTTCAACGGAAAATCAAGTTCAGCGACACCAAAGCGAAGACTGCGGTAAGGTGAGAGCAATATTACCAACAACAGATCTGAGAATAAATAAATACGGAAATGAAGAAAAAGAAAATGTTTTACAATTTATAAATTTTGAAAGACAATTAAAAATTCCGTTTGTGGTGTATGCGGATTTCGAAGCGTTACTAAAACCGATCGAAGATGGAGAAGTAACCAACTTGAATGAAAATAGTTCGTACTCCGTAAAATGTTTCAAACACGAACCGTATGCGTTTGCGTATTACATAAAATGCTCTTACGATGACCCCTTGTCGAAATTCGAAATATATCGAGGACACAATGCTTCTCAAGTTTTCATGAACAAGTTGGAAGAGGATGTTCAACGTATTTACAACGATTTTATAAGTAAGCCAAAAGAAATGCTACCACTCCCAGCTATAGATAGATTAATGCACCATATGCAAGATACCTGTCACATCTGCTCGACTAATATAAAGTGTGGTGATAAAGTATACGATCACGATCATCTTACAGGCTTATACAGAGGGCCCGCACATTCTGTGTGTAATATAAATTATCAACTACCAAAATTTATACCAATCTTTTTCCACAACCTTTCCAATTACGATTGTCATATGTTTGTCAAGGATATGGCTTTGAAGGAAGAGGATGTAGATGTCATAGCTCAAAGTAAAGAGAAATATATATCGTTTTCGAAAAAAATTGCCGTAGGAACTATTACTTATAGCAAAGGAAAACAAAGACGCGTGTTTATGAAATTGAGATTTGTGGATTCATTTAGATTTATGGCTTTATCTTTGGAAAAATTGGGTTCATTTTTAGAAGACGATCAATGCGTTGAAATTAGAAAATATTTTGTAAATGAAGAAAAGTTTCGACTAATACACCAAAAGGGAATATTTCCATATTCCTTTGTAGATTCGTTCGAAAAGCTAGACTTTACTGATTTGCCAGAACGAAAGAGTTTTTATAATTCCTTATGCGACGAAGAAGTAACCGAAGAAAGTTATTGTCGTGCGCAAAAGGTGTGGAAAGTTTTCAATTGTCACACTTTAGGCGAATATAGCGAAATTTATCTGACATCTGATGTTCTACTGTTGTCGGATGTTTTTGAGAACTTCCGAAGTATCTCGATGAAGTATTATGGTTTGGATCCGTGTCATTACTTCACCGCACCCGGATTCGGTTGGGATGCGTTATTACGTATGACTAGAATAAAATTGGAATTATTAACGGACGTAGATATACTGCACTTCTTTAAAAATGGTATTCGTGGTGGATTGAGTATGTGCACCAAGAGGGGCACAAGGATACATCCTACATTTTGTACCTCGACGCCACGAATTTGTACGGACACGCGATGAGACGAAAATTACCGACGGGCGGATTTCGATGGTTATCAAGCGAGGAAATAGAAATGTTAGATATTTACAGTGTGGACGATGATTCCGAAAAGGGTTATGTTCTAGAAGTTAATTTAGAGTATCCAGACGACATACATGATGCACATAACGATTTGCCGTTTTGTCCAGAACGAATTGTCCCTCCAGGTTCAAAAAATGAAAAATTAATTGCAAATTTGCAAAATAAAGAAAAGTACATAATTCACTATGTGAATCTAAAGCAGTGTGTTAGGTTTGGATTAAAAGTGACGAAGATTCATAGAGTATTAGAATTCAAACAATCAGAGTGGATGCGTAATTACATCGATTTTAATTCAGATAAGCGTGAAAAAGCTAAGAATGAGTTTGAGAAAAATCATTACAAAGCGATGAATAACATAATATATGGTAAGACAATGGAAAACGTTGAAAAAAGAGTGGATATAAGATTAGTTACTCACTGGGAGTGTCGTCATAAAAAACCCGGCGTGGAAGCTCTAATAGCTAAACCAAATTTCAAATGTTCAAAAGTATTCTGTGATAATTTGGTGGCAGTGCAGCTAAATCTAGCGAAAATTCGTTACAATAAACCATTATACGTCGGATTTAGCATATTAGAGCTTTCGAAAACTGTGATGTACAATTTCTTTTATGACTACATGAAAGTTAAGTATGGGAATAACGTGTCCCTTTTGTACACCGACACGGATTCTCTAATTTTAGAAATTAAAACTCCAAATGTGTACGAAGACATAAAAAACAATGCCCAATATTTTGACACGTCAAATTATCCGTTAAATAACATACATAATATACCTCGCGGACGATCTATTTTGGGAAGAATGAAAGATGAATACCCCAATAAATGCATAACGTCATTTATTGGTACTGGAGCCAAAGCGTATTGCATTACCTTATTGGACGATAATGTTAAGAAAGCCAAGGGAGTGAAGAAATATGTTATAGATAAGCATTTGAGCGTAAGCGATTATAAAACTGTAATAGAAAGTGGCGGATCGGTCCTTAGGAAAATGTATATATTTAAGTCGGATTTTCATACCATGTACACAGAATTAAGGAATAAAATTGCCCTTTCGTCGAGCGATGATAAACGGTACATATTACCGGACGGACGTAATACTTTAGCATGGGGTCATAAGTTAATAAATAATAGATTGTAATGAAAATGTTATTATAATTGAAAAAAAAAATTGTATTTAATGAAAATGTTAACATAATAATTGTGGAACGGTTGGTTCGTAATAAAATTCCTAAAACTCCATTTCATATTGTAGTGTTTTCTAAATAACGTTAGTTTTTGATATCCAAGAATTATGAGACGGTCCTAATCCTAACCATTTTACAAGGACTTGATTTCCCTTTCGCCGTAATACTTTTTCCACCAAGTAGACGTCGGGATGTTTGACTTTTTGTAATTCTTCTCGATAGAAACCGCCAAGAAGTATTTCGCCGGACGCATCTTTTAGCAGATATGTTGTCGGGTAGGTATTACGAACGGAATGTATGGTAAACACTTCATTAGTCCAATTGGGCGTGTAGTTTTTGGTAAAAGCGTGACGATGCTTGCTTATTCGCACGTGATCACCGACTGTATATTTTTTGGTATTGGGGTCAGAAATCTTTATGAAATTATAGACAGTCTTCAGCAACGCCGGTGCATTTCGGTTATTTACCTCGCTGGGTTTCATTCCTATCGTCCTGTGCACTTGGTTGTTATAATCATTAATTACCTTTGGGAGCAACTCCAACCAACGGAAGGTACCTTGCATATTAAATTCCTTCCACAGTTTTTCCTTAAGTGTCCTGTTAAACCGTTCGACAATGGAACTCTTTAAATTGGAATATGTGCTGTAATGATTGATCCCATACCGTGACATAAGCTTCTTGAAGTGTTCGTTGTAAAATTCCTTGATTCTGCTACATCCTCTTTTAGTGAGCGAATTTTGCCTCGCACGGCCTCTCGAGCCGCAATAAGTTGGGCAGCAAGCGTCTTGTTCATAATACGATGTATCGCAAAATACTGAGAGTCGAGCCGTATAATTAGTCAGTTTTAAACTACAATAAATTTATCAAAACCGTTGCGAAAACGTCCATTACTTATATTACTGTCTAGGTCAATGACTAGGACTCCGTGTCTATTTTTCCAACAAACATCGGTAATTCGCTGTAGCTGATGAAATTCCATATAGGCCATTAGATGATCTTCGAACACGTGCTTTAAATTAGTTAGATCTTGTTTAAACAATACCAAAAAGTTACAATTATCGCGAATTAGTTGCTTTGGAATTGCAGAATAACTCTGACAAATCAGAAAACAATCGATGTTCTTGTGTCGACCGTACGAAAAAAAATCCTTCACGACATTTTGACCCGTACAAGGAACATCGTCAAATACTACTACTGAATATTCTTTCACTTCTTGTGGACTAATAAATGAATCTATATTAGAAAACTCATAATAACCGCAATCTTTTATAGGCTTCAACAAACGTCTTAGAAACTCGTATTTATTTTGGTACAGTGAATTAGAACACAAATATAAATTCAAGAAGCGCAGTCCATTACGTGCAAGTAAAAGGGATAACATGACGTCTGTTTTGCCGGCACCTGAGGGTCCAACAATTAAACCTCGCTTGCATTTTCCACTAAACAACCCACTATGCCTTGTAAAGCATTCTTCGGCTGCACCTTCACTAAAATTTATTATAGGCAGTGTTAACGGGTGCGGTGAACACTTTATCTCCTCAATCATGATTCGCGAACAAAGTAAGTGCAACGTTAACTATACCAGACTGAATGAAAATAGTATAGAAGTAATAATATAAAGTACCTTGTACCAAACATTTATTCATTATACTATACATTACACTATGCGCTAAACCTAAACCGATATATACAGTGAAAGACGTTTAACTAAAACCCAATATATATACACCATAACCCTATGAAACGACTTTCACTGCATAAAATCACCACACCTCCTCCTCTTCGTCCTCCTGCTCGCCCTTATAGTCGTTTTTTGTAATGTCCGCCGTACTAACCGGCGACGGCGGGGCGGTTTTGACCGGCGGTGTATGCACGTGGACATGCATATCTTGTATTTGAATTGCCCCACGCATAATCGCCGGCCCTTCGATCAACAACTTGTTGATCTAAACAGACAATATTATAGACTTGCAAAAGTTTATAAGATATAACATACCAAACTGGACAATGTGTCCACTTTTCTTTCTAGAGACGATATTCTTCCTTCGGCAAGTTGAATTCTGAGGGATGTCATTTTCGGAATCTCTATCAAATAATATTGAAGATGGATTTTAGAAAGATGGATTTTAGAATGGAATGTGAAAATTTATGGAACTACGCGTACGTCAAATTGTCAATGTCAATAGTTAAATGATTACGCAGCATTTTTAAGCAAAGACAGGAGGTTTCTTGCCTTTTTAATCTCATTGTTTAAGGATTGAATACTTGTTTCAAATGCAGCTGTTAAAGGAGTTTCATGAAATACGGAGCAAGACGCTAGCCCTTCCTTTAACTGCAACAGCTCATATAAACTTCTCTCCATCTGTGCAAGTTTGCCTTGGAGGTCTTTATGAAAATTCTGATACAAATTATCCATTTCGCCTAAAATGCCCCCTTTAGCGTTTTCAATACTTGCACAAATGGCGTTTGAGAAAATGTGTTCTGTTGCGTTGGTTAGTCCGGAATGTAAAGGAGTATGCGAGGGATTTATAATTGCGTTGGTTAGTTCGGAATGTAAAGGAGTATGAGAGGGATTTGTAGTGTTTGTTAATTGTTTAGAGGCAGAAGGATGTGTCAAAGATGGTGTGGCAGATGTAGAAACTTTTGCTTGTGTTGCGGAGACAGAGGTGGTAAGAGCATTTGTGGTTGTCGTAGTGGAATTAGTAGCAATGGAAGTAGTAACAACAAAAGTAGTAACAGCAGAAGTAGTAGCAGTAGAAGTATTAATAGGAGCTTTAATGTTAGCGAGGCCGCCTGCTTCCATCTGTCGCAGGTGTTGCGATACCGCCATGAGAAATAGAGTGTCGTTGGAGTTGTCAGACACGTACTCCACCTCATCGGCGATCAACTCCGAGTGTGTCACTTCAACCTCCGACGAAGGTGCTGCTTCCTTTGGTACACACTTGGATTGCGCCTTGGATTGAGCACGTGCCTCCCTGCTCCTTCGCCTTTGAGCTCTATATTCTTGTGACGGTAACCACAACCCTGCAGCTTTCTTCCAATGTTCACGTTTCCTCGAATACCGAAGACGTGGTGAAAGGCATCTCTCTTTCTTTTCTTCACGATTCGAGGAAGACGTTCCTATTGGAGTAGTAGATTGCGCAGGTTCACTCCCCAAGAGGTTAGTGTCAAGAGCGTTTAAAAAGAAACTCCTATCACTGTTAGGAAAGCCCGGTGGTGTTAAAGGAATTTGACTGAATCCATCTTGCGACATTGTTCGTTAAAAACTGTAAAAATTGGCAATTTTCAGTAGTTTCCGCAGAATGTGAAATAAAAAGTTAATGTAGGTGATTGTTAATAAAAACGATTGTCAATAAAAAAGGTATACTCACAAAAATTTAATGTTTTCTTGAGAAAATAAGTCGGCAGAATAAACTACAAAAAGAAACACAATAAGATTACTTTGTATCTAATACAAGAAATTAGACAACAAGCAAATCTTAAATGTACATGTCCACCTGAAATCAAAGTTATCTCCAGACTTCGCTAGAGCGCGATAACTCTCAAATCATTTGAGACTTAATCTCATGTAGACACGTACCTTAAGTTAATGTAGTGGAAGTTGTATACTTACCAAAGGAGTAGCGATTTATAGAACCTTCGACGTTCTGTTGTTTCGAATGAAACCCAGCAAGATGTATGTAAAACTGCACAAAACATTTCATAATTAGAAAGTGATACTGAAGAGAGTAAATAACTTACCAAAAACGAGGAGAAATCGGTGACGAAACACTAGCTGATGCAAAGCACTACACAGTATTATGTAATTAGAGAGTTATACTGAAGAGAGTAAATAACTTACCAAAAAACGAGGAGAAATCGGTGACGAAACACTAGCTGATGCAAAGCACTACACAGTATTATGCAATTAGAGATTAATTCTAAATCCCCTCCCTTTTTCCCCACTCCCATCCCCACTTTTCCCTCTCTACTTTTGGGAGGAGTTTGAGCGGAGTCTAGGGCGGGACAATTATTAAAGAAATCTCCTTTTTTCTTCCTTCCCCTTTTTCTCTTTTTTCCTCCTTTTTTTTCCTTTTTCTTTTCTCCTTTCTTTCTTTTCTCTTATTAAACTACGTAATAATTAAAACTACATATGAAGTACTACATACATTTATTAAATATTTTTTAATTTACAAAAACAATACATTCACTCATTGCGCTTATTACATAAAGAACAATCCTTTTTTTGCTGATGGTGGACCATCGATATGCGTTTCCCAATTCTGCAAATTATAATGTTCAAAACACGGCAACTTCTTCTGTAATCGTTCTTCGTTTCTGTACTTTAACGGTAATTTAAACCAAACACTTGCCAAATCTAATGGCTTCACTTCCTCCAGGTAATACTCCAACGGTAAATAACATAATTCGTAGTTTTTAATGTTCCTAAACGATGAATCCGCTTCGTACCTTTGCATTACGTCCCACACTTTATTAATGACGTAGGTTAAAAGACCCAATCTACTTAACAAACGCCACAAACGTTCCATCTCGAAGTGATGAACACTTTACTGCTACTACTACTCGCCTTCCTTTTACACTTCGTATTTATATAGCTACAGTTCCATTTACATATGGAAATAAGTAAAAAACATTCGACAAAGAACACATACTTGGTGTTCTTTTATGAAACGGACACATCGGCAACGTAACCTCCAGTTTGCACCTGTTTTCTTCTATTTCTTTTACCGGGATTGTTAAGATTCTTCTTAAAAATACAGCTTTTTCACGCCCTTTAACGTACGCTACTTTTACCGAACGGCACAGATTATAAACAATATCATCGAAACGAGATGCGGGGACAAACCCCTCGTTCCAATCTATGCAATGATGATAACTCATCAACCAATTCGCAGTATTTCGGAATTTCGTAGATAACGAAGAAAAGCTTCGACTTGGTTCAAATACATAATGACTTATACAGTGATTACTATCGCAAGAAGCCAATTCTTTTGGAATAAATTCTTCATCGTTCACCGTAAAACCCTGAATGTCGAAAATGATAAAATCTTTTTGACAGGCCATACTGTTGATCACTAAACTTTTCCCTTGGCGTCTATACAAATACTGATGAATACGGTTGAGAAACCATAACTATATTAACTGTTTGACAATTTTCGTAAGAGGCGAATATACGAAGGATCTGTCGTGCAAAATTAATGCGTACGCGGTAGTGCCATCCGGAATTGGGCTTTTTGTTGTATACTCAATTATTATTTCCACTCCGCTTTTATGTATTGCTTCCTGTTGATACGTACAATCTATTCCAACTAATGGTGCGTAAGCTTTAAACTCTTCTGGAGAAAACAACGGTTCACTTTCTTGATAGTAATATGCTTGTTGAAATCTCGAATACATATCATATAAAATCGCAAAATGATTATTTTCGAAATCGAGGTTTAAGTTATCGTATGGAAAACGTTCCCCATTCAAAAATACCGTTATATTCGTTAGCCTTATGTTATCAAATAGCGCCATGTTTGCTTTTAATACACCCTTGCGTTTAGTTTGGAATCCAATAATTATAAACCGAGGAGTTTCCAATTGTGGAGCAGTTTTTACCGCCCAAGTTTGTTTCGTAGTCTGAGGTAATTGAGGGTATTCGTGTATTTCCCACGAACGAAACGGTACGTGCATATCTACGTTTCTTTCTGATAATTTCGTTAACGCCAATTGTTCCCGCAAGCCTACAGCCACGTGTGGAACTCTCCAAACAATCTTATTTATAGTCAATTTCACCTTTTCGTCATCGGGAGCGGTATCTGGTTGAAATATGACGTCTGTGTCGTCATGCCCGCGAATTAACACAAGTTCCTGTCGAGCATTCAGAATAATTTTCCTAAAATCTTCAGCAAATCCTAACAACGTTTTTAACGGCACGCTTAATCCGAAATTGCCATGTTCGTCTAACGCTTTTGAAACTCCAATACTATCTTTTTTTACGTGCCATCCTGCATTCTCTAACTTAACCACCTCGTTACGCGTATACGACAGGTATCCTTTCATACAAGAGGTAATACCGACGTTCCGCACGCTGTCCACCTGTACTCCGTTTATGAGATATCGTATATCGCTAAACATAAATGCCACGGCATTGTTTACCAATTTTGCCGTGGTGCTGGGAAATTTTGTTACTACTCCGTCCACACCTATCTTATTAACGCTACCTTCAACGTATATATAACTCTCGCTTGGTAAAGTGTAATTATCTATTTCCGGAATGGAGATTCTAATTTCGTCGTTGTTATCGAATGTAGTTGAACCAAACGGTTGATGAGAATGGTATTCATAACTCACGATAGAGTAATCAGGTTTTAACTTATCGGTCACTTTTAAGATATCCATTACAACAACACTTCGTATCCCAACTGAGCTAAATAACTTCGATTGATAGGTGTTAATCGATGAATAGGTAGTCGCCTACTGTTACTACGTTTACCGACAAGTGTCCCTTTATACTTTTCCCTATTAAACAATTTATCACTTCTTGACCTCCACTTTCTCTTGTTTTGGTATAATAACGTCATAATATTGATAGCCTATAACGACTGCTGCTTCAATTTACCGATCTTAGGTGAACTCTCACTGTTATTTCTTCGTCTCTGAAGTCTAACAATCGTCCGTCTTGATCAAGTACGCGCACTGTTAATGTACTAATCACGTTCGTTGAAAGCGGCAAATAAATAGGTTGTTGTGGTGCTTCGATTATTTTAAAGCCGGCCGGAACGTTTGGAAAAAAATGATATAAAATATGCATTGGAATTCCGTTAGTAAATGATCCGGTCACCAAATTGCAATAAATTTGTAATGCGTTTGTTTTAGTTATGTTTACTATATGATCCGATGTTACTTCCTTATCTTTAGGAATAACCTGAGGTTTAAAACCAAGCAACGGTCCTATTGAATTGTTGCACGCAAAATTAATTCGTCTTGTAGTTTTTATATGAGTGCGTTGAGTGTTATTATTTCCTCTTATTCTTATTGCAACATCTTTTGCGTGCCTTTTTCTTAAACTTTCCTCCACGAGATTGGCGATATCATCAATATCGTACGTTCCCAGCGGAATTACTATATTGTTTCGAAAGCTGCCTGATTTGTCTTCATATTGTACAATATTGTTACTATCATCTATGTTTGCTAAACTATTAAACGTTTCGAAATTTAAAAGAGCCAGCTCGTATGTACCGGCTTCGTTTAAATATATTGGGGGATTAAAATTACAAGACAATTCGGATGATCTTCCCGTTAATGTGAATGTGTAACTCGTATGTACTGCTTCTTGCTCCATTCCTACTATTACCAAACACGAATGTTCTCCTAATAGCGCCTTTAATCAGTTAAGAATTTCAAACACAACTGACCGCAGTTTTGATCTGTATCACGTTGATATCGGGAATGATTATAATTTATCACACTACCTCTACCATCGGATAACAAATATTGCTCAATTTCTGTGGGTGGCCTTAAATCGCCGTAACTATCAAAATATTGGATGTCACCGTCTTCCTTCTTATAAGCGACCCAATGTGTACCTCGTCCCTTCGAATGGTCTAGGTTGACAATCCCTCTTTCATTCCTTTTAATTTTCTTTGGAAGATTGTCTCTCATAAATACACCGCGAAAATATGGAATCTTTAGTATTTTGACGAACCTTGCCAATTCGATGTTACTTAGCGCACGACGAGGTATTCGAATTAGTTTTTTGATCTATTTGACAATCCGCAACTTTTTTATAAGGTTTAATATAGAAACCTGCGCCGACACTATTACTTTCCTCTCCACCGATAAATAACCCGCACCTTTTCTTATATGGCTTTATATAGAAACCGCTACCAACCGGTGCAGCTTCAAGTGCTTTATTATGTCTTTTGTCTTCCTCTAAACGCTCTCTAGCTATTTTGGCGTCGTGAACAGTTTTTGCAATGGCCGCTGCACCCCCACCGAGACTACCTAGAGCTCCTAAAGCCGCAAACAATGGAATTAAAGGTAAAAACCCTCCGGTTTTTGGAATTCGGATTATACGACCTCTAGGTTTGGAAATATTTTGTCGTTTCTTCCTTAACGCTCCGTACGCTGCCTTTACATTTGCCAACAGATTTTTTGATCCGGCCCTGACCATTGCATTTCGAGCCAACCTAACTGCTTCCCCAAAAGATACGGTACCTCCACGCTTTAATTTCCTCACTTTGGCGGTACGCCTTCGCACCGTTCGATTTCTGTTACCAACTCCCATACCTACCGCCACTTTCGTTTTCATTAATGCGGCAACTGCAGCCGATGATAACTTTTCCCCTAGAGTAGAATCTTTACTAAATACTCGTTTCTTTGCCGCTTGATATAATTCCTTATCTGCCTGATGCCTTAATTTTAAATTCGAACTGACAGAATATGCTATATCGTGTTTTTTACAAGCTTCGTCTAATGGATTCACACCTTGATCTCCTCTTGCTAATCTCTTTTCCAGCTTGGTACCAGGTCCACAATAATTGTATCCCGGCAGATGGAGTTCTATCGGAAGTTTATCAATCAATTTATTTAAAATTCCGCGACCAATCCGTCTTCGTGACAAACGATAACTGTTGCGATTTTGTTCTACACGAGCCATTTTATAATTTTTACTACTTCCGTTTAATGGGAGTAATAAGTACTAAATGAAAATCAACTTCGAAATCGTAACCTTTTATTCATGTTCATTATTCACAAAATCAATTCTTAATCTATATCTAAACCTACTTTATCTAACCTATCATTAATTCGTTACTAATTCTATTATGTTAACAATGTTAGAAACCGTTCCCGATATACCTTTAACCTATAATCTACGCTCAAGTATTTTTCCAATAATTGATTTAGATTTCTTATTCTATCCTTAAATCTAATTTCATCCAGCATCTTTGCTTCCCAATCACCTTTTCTCGACTGTCTATAAGCATACGTCCAAGTGTGCATTCGGTACACTTTATTTTTAGATTCACAAATTGTCACTTTTTTCAACATTTTGGTTACATCTTTAATAAAGCGTGCAAGTCTAAATCCAATAATATCTTGTCCATTCCGTATACGAGCAATTCTTTGGTTACACACACTTGTTCAGAATGTGTACCGTTCAATGCTGTTAATATATTTCCTTTAACATCGCCTTGCATTGATGATATCACTTCGATTAAATTATTGTAATAACTTTTATAATCCATACTTCGTAAAACGTCCACCCTGCTCGAAATCAAATCACCTAATTTCCACAATTCGTGCAACGAGTTGTACGCTAAATAGAACATTTCTGAGCATCTTTCCATCTTTAACACCTTTCTTGCATTTTCTATCCACTGAGCGCAACAAGTAATGCCGCTTACAACGAACTGTCCTGGTGTATTTAAATCGCCAATAAAGGTATTCATAATCAATTGTTTGCTACTGATGAAATTCTTCCATTCTGGGTCGGTTAAAGTAATACACTGTCCTTTTCCCATCAATCTTATCACGGGATCAAAATAAAGTTTTGCGCACATTCCAACAGATACCCATTTTGTTTTACTTTTATTTAAATAATATATACTCTCTGAGTATAATGGCGCTAAATTACCTTTCCCTTCATTACTTGTGACATTTGGTACGACACTTGCTGTAAAAGTAGACGTTACATTGTTCTTAGGAAACTGCTGTTGATTGTTGGAAAGCAGTTGGGTCCACTGTTGTTGTTGATTGTTAGGAAATATGAACTCCCCCAAATCAGAAGCCATAAGATTGATTCCCTCGCATACCACGTTTCCATTGCTGTTATCATTTTGTACTCCCTGTTCCGTTGTTAACATCTCGTTATTGCTGCCAGCAACCATTCCATTTCGAGCACTTCTCTTGTTTTCAATTTTTTCTGAAGAATTTACGACCGATCTCTTCATAGGGCTTTTATTGTTTGGTCTGGACGCCACTAAGTTGCATCATTATGTACATTAAGATACAACCAAATAATATTAATTGGATTTACTTACTCTATAATTTTTAGTATCCTTCACACTTAATATACAAACACTGCACAAGAACTACTATTGAAGCAGAACAGTCTGTAGGGAGGAAGCACTCTGTGATTACAGAGCAAACGGCCCTTGCTTTTATAGCAATGCTAAGCTTGGTGGGGGAATTTTTTAGGTCTTTCGGGATACGTCTACCGTACATGTTCAAACTTGTTATTTCTCATAACGTACATAAATAAATATGCGATTAATGCAAATTATATGACATTTTATCGCGAAACGTGGGACGGTAAACATCACGACATTTCTCTTCAAAAACCTCCTCATCGTCTAAAATCTTCTTGGTTATAAAATTCTCTTAAAATAGATCCTCATTCCAGAACCTCACGCCTTCGAGATGAAGAACCTCCTCATACGCATCCTCATACGCAGGTGGGAGGAGGATGCAAAACATTTACCTCCACATATTTCTTAGTAGTTATTAAGGGCGGGTTCTACGATAATTTGACCCACATTCATTTCAAGGTCATTGACCTTGCTTGAGCGAGCACTTGTGTGTACCGTTAGTTTTATAGATTGATTAATGATGTATGAAGGAAGATGTTAGTTGGTGTTCAAAAAATTAAAAATATTTTGAAAAAAACTTGAGTTATGTAATTTGACAGAGAGAGACGACAGCAATCCAATAGTAATAGTTGTAGTAGCAGCATTTACACCTTAATCTTACATCCGGGATGTGCTTTTTAAGAAAAATGTGTGTGAACCGACAGATAGATAACGGATGACAGCGACGACGAACCGGATGACTAATAGTGGAAAGAGTGTAACAAGAGTTAACTTGTTCATGTCATTTAAATGCGCGCGTGTGTGTGTGTGTGTGTGAACCAACCGCTTGATAATGCAGCTATGGTATATAATGGTAGTGTTCAGCTGCAATTCGACCATCTCAAACTTGCATTCAGAGAGAATAAAACCCAGAGAGCAAAACTGTTGATTTTTAAAAATGATTGAGACATTATTTACGTTAGCTTTAATGAAGGTTTGTATAGGATGTAAGAAGAGGTATCAACTGTGTAAGTATGTAGATATATTACCTAAAACAGTATATAATAAGGTGTGGACTAGTTGGTTTCAGGTTTGGAAAAATTATTTGTTTTACAATTTTGAAGATTTAGATATAAAGCGATATTCAGAAGATACGCGTAGTTTTACGTCATTAAATTTTAGTAAAGATAGAGACCTTTTAAGATTTTTCTTGTTTTTAATAAACGACTTAGAATATAATGGTTACCGAACTACGCAAAATAATTTTATAGATCAGTATTTTAGTGATGTTTCTTCTATTTTAAGAGTATCACTTCACACTCCAGATGGTGCTTTATGTTTAAATTGTTTTAAAAAAATAAATAAGTTTAGGCAAACTCAGAAATTGAAAAAGTATGCAAAAAAATTTAAGTACTTCTATTGTGAGCTAGAATTTAATAAATTGTTTGACTGTACTGATCATAAAGCATCATTCTGTAATTCTTGCTTTATTTCTCTACTCCGTTTTAACGATAATTATGATATACAAAATTTTTTTAGGTATTATCCTTCATTTTCTGATATAGAGTGGAATTCCAGCACTGATAGCGATAATACTAGTGGTAATATGTTAGAAAGTTTATGGTAAATAAATAGATAAGAATATTTAATGTTGTTTTATTTAAAAGCATAGTTACTATACAAAATCTGATTTCTTAATCCAACTTCTTTCATCTATGCCAAGCCACTTAACGTACATTCGATTTCCTTTCCGTTTCAATATTTTCTCAATCAACTGCACGTCTGGGTAGTGTGTACGTTGCAATTCTTCACTGTAGAATGCTCCTTTAATATTTTCACCTTTCAAATCTTGCAGTAGATATGTCACAGGATTGGTGTATTGAATCTTAACAATTTTAAAAACTTCATTGCTCCAGTTTGGAGTGTATCCCTTGGTGAATACTCCACGATGCTTAGATATTCTTACAAAATCGTTCAAGCGAAATTTTGTATTTAAAGTGGTTGTTTTTATGCGATTATAAACTGATCGTAGTAACTTTTTCTCATCCATCACCTCTATAGGTTTCATACCTGTAGTCGAATGCTTACGGGTATTGTACATTATTAAAATTTGTGGTAATAATTTTAACCATTTAAAAGATCCTTGAATGCTAAATTCTTTCCACATTAAACCTTTTAACGTTCTATTTAGACGTTCAACAACTGATGCTTTCAAAGAACTAAACGTGGAATAATGATTGATTTTTAATTGACTCATAAGCGAGTTAAATTCTTTATTGTAGAATTCCTTTCCTAGATCTGTTTGAAGATTTTTAGGTATGTGTGGATCTCTCAAAATAGTCCGCATTGCTTTGGTAACATCTTTGGCCGATTTAGTTTTTACTGGAACAGCCCATGCGTATTTGCTAAATACATCAATTACAACAAGTATGTACCGATTACCAGCATTTTGTCGTGCATAAGGTATCATTTCTACTAAATCAGCCTGAAATAAATCATTTATTCCTTTAACAATTACATGTCTTCTTTTGAAATGTCTCCGCGCAGGTTTATGAAGTTCTTCAACTATTTTTCTTTTAACATCACTGGACATTTTATTATCATTTCCACAAACAACGTATCAATTCCTGTAGTAGTAGTAGTAGTAGTAGTAGTAGTAGGTGCATTAAACCGTATTCTATCACCTTTTCTCAAAGGGATACCCTGAAAGGGAGTATTATATGATGTAGCGTTTACTCTAAGAGTTACGTCCGATGGTGAAGTTGTAATAGAATGAATTACTCCTGATTCAATAGGAAAAGTATAATAAAATTTTCCGTTATTAAGTGTGTAATTACTTAAAAGTTTTGAACCAGTGCAAGTAATATTAAAATAATAGTAATAATTAAAGTTTTCTTCTGTTGAGAAGGAAGAAGAGATATGATGTCCAAACTTGTGAATAGTCATGACTAAAGTGATGTATAGTACTGTAGGTTTATGCAATTATATGAGCCTCACGTAACTCCTCTATAATACTATTGATTTCATTAACATGTGATGTATTACCAGCAAGTTGAGAGGCTATCAATAGTTTTAATCTATCCACTAGTTCATTAGGATCATCCCAATAAATGAAGTTTGACCGTTGTTGGTTATTGTACTGCATTAGACCTTCTCCAGTTCTTATACGAACCGGAACGCTTTTCACTCTACGTCTGACGGTCGGTTCTACATTTAGGATAGGTGCAATTATTTGTCGATACTTATCCGACTTGTCACCTATAATTTGTTTGCTTTTATCATGATTTTTATTTAGTGCTGCTGTTGTTTTCAGTATTTCAATATAATTATTTTGATCATCATTGGTAAAGTTTTCCGGTTCTCTCTTGAAAATTAATTCATACAATCCTTCTGTACCTTTATAAGTTTTATTTGCAATAGTAATGTCATTAGATGTACGACTAAAGAAAATCTCACTATCTCCAATGTAAAATTTATCAGTTATAGGATTTTGTCGAATTCCTTTATTGCTTGAGTCGAATTTGTTTTCATGATCCGTTACGTAACCTTCAATATATTGTCTTGTTAGGGGCGCAAATTGATCCAAGTATAATAGAAACGATTCTTCAGGAACATCCATAGTTTCTGTTGTTGTTGATGCCACTCCCGTTGGTGAGGGAGATTCATCTGGAGATGCTCTAAAAACATCCTCACGTGACAGTGAAATTGCTGATGATTGAGATTCTGGTACATGTAATGATTGTATTGTTTTTGACACTTTTCTTCTTCTCTTTTTAGGTGTTACAGTTTCATATTCCTCTTCAACTTCCTCTTCATGTTGTTGTTCTTGTTCAGATTTATGCTCATCTTCCCTCTCCTCCTTCTTAATTACTTTAGGTTGTTTAATTGTTGACATTATTTCTTGTAATGGTTTTGTTACTACCTTATATTGTTCTTGAAGAAAATGTTCAGATTTACGTTTTAATGCTTTTAATTTATCCAATTTCTGTTTCACATTTTCTCTTGTTTTAATAAGCTTTTGCGTTAATTGTTTTGAATCCATGTTTTCACTACAATCGGTGAATACTTATACAGTGTTTACTTCAGTATTTTATCAGAGATTGGCTTTAATTAATCCGTTTTTAGGACATCAACCTCTTTTATACCTAATTCAACATTGTCTTCTTCTTCTTCTTCTGATTTCTCAAACCAAAACCCAATTTCCGTTTTACTTTCATTGCGTTGGTAACGAGCCATGCGTTCGCTTTCTCACCAATCGATGAGTCCTTTGCTAATACTCTTTTCCATGCTTCTTCAGCTAATACCTTATCTGCTTTATGTCGATTATGTAAATCAGTGTATTGTGTATACGCTAAATCATGACGTTTACAAGCTCTATCAAGCTCATTGATACCGCTATCTCCACGGGCTATCCTTTTCATAAGATTTGTCCCGGGACCGCAGAACTGATAACCAGGTAAATGTAGTTCTCCACCTGCTCGGATCACCAACATGATTGATGGATCTCTAAATAATCATAGATTTATATAGTAATGAAATCCGTTACGATATCTGCCATTATTTAGATCATCCTCTTTATTTATTACAAAAAATCCGAATTTATCTTTCCAACACATTGAACACATTTGCTTAAAAACATTAAATTTCATATCCGTTGTCACGTGATCATTATAAATGTGTTTTAAATTTAAATCATCTTGTTTGAAAAGTATTAAAAAGTTTGTATTATCACGTATCAAATGCTTTGGAATACGTGTATAACTCTGGCATAGATAAAAACTGTCTATTGCCTTATGACGTCCCATACAAAAATAGTCGCGAATAACTGATTGATTATCACATGCTACATCATCAAATATAAAAACTGAATGTTCTTTTGCTTTAGAAGGATGCATTATATCATTGCTGTTACTATATTCATAATATCCTAAACCTTTAATAGGTTTCAATAATTGTCTCAAGTATTCATATTTATTCTGATATAATGACTTTGAATAGACGTATACATTGTTGAATGATAGACCATTGGGATCCTCCAATAAATTAACTATCAAATTTGTTTTACCCGAGTTAGAAGGACCGGAAATTATACAACGTAGATTATTGGGAAATAAATAACCATGCTTTCCGTTTTCAGAGGAATAAGATTGATCATTAAATGACATTGTTATATCATGAACATTTAATGTGTAGGGCTGTTTGACCACTTTCATGTTTATATCATAACTGACATCTATATAATTATGGTTTAAAATATATAATATTCATTTGTCTGTGCGCGTTTAACATGACCGGACGACGACGACGACGACGATCATCATCTACTATTATGAAGAAAAAATGTGGTAAAGCAATTTCTTTTAATAAAGCTATAAGAAATGCAAAAATAAAATTAAAAGAAGTGAGTCCGAGTGATTTAAAATCTGCTGCTAAACTGGCTTTACGCGCTGTAAAAGGGATTGCCAAAAAGAAATATAATCGTTCTAGAATTATTCCAGTTCCAAAAAGCGGTGGTATTCTTCCACTTATTCCAATTTTTGCTGGTTTAAGTGCTTTAGGAGCTCTAGCAGGTGGTACTGCTTCTGTTGTTAATGCTGTTAATAAAGCGAAGCAGGCACAGGCAGAACTCAAAGAAAGTAAAAGACATAATCAAACAATGGAATCAATAGCTTTAGGTAAGGGCTTGTATTTAAAGCCATATAAAGAAGGACTTGGTATTTTTTTAGGAAAACGTTCAATAAAGTACAACAACAAAAGGCGTTAACAAATGTTGACCTAATGCGTTATGTGAAAAAGTTGAAAATACCTTACTTTAGAGGAATTTTCATGCAAGATAAATTACCTGCTCATATTAATAAAAATGAAAGAGGTATCATTAACCTGGACAGTGTAAAAGGACCTGGTACTCATTGGACAGCCTATATTAAGAAGGGAAATCTCATTACTTATTTTGATAGCTTTGGTAATTTAAAACCGAGTGAAGAAATTGTAAAGTATTTCAAAAGCGCAGGTAGCAATGTAATTATTAAATACAACCATGATCAGTATCAAGCATACAACACCAGTATTTGTGGACATTTATGTTTAAACTTTTTATCATCAGACACATTTTAGCTAAAACAGTCAAAGGATGTGGACGTTTGATTTAGTAGGAAAATCCTCAGTACTGTCAGCAAATTATCACCCTACGATAGAACTGAATCCTAACTATCAATATGAACTGGCACTTGTGAGCTTTGATGGTTATAACTCAATTCCAAATGTAGATGAAACAAACAATTGCTTAAAAATTGATAATGTGTTGATAACAATACCAACAGGATCTTATGAAGTAAAACATATTTCAAATGCCATCAATAAGCGACTTAAAGAGAAGAATATTAATGTAAATTTTAGTATACAAGCAAACGAGGATACATTACAAGCGGAGATCACGTGTAACAAGACCGTTGATTTCAATGTGGACAACTCTATCTCAACAATATTAGGCTTTAATAAATCAGACATACTAAACCCACTCAGATCCCCACACGTAGGTCTAAATATTGTGGATATATTTAAAGTAAATTCTATACAAGTACAATGCAACATTACACATGGTGCTTATCATAATGACGTACCTGCGCATACTATCTACTCATTTTTTCCAACGGTACCTAAAGGTTATAAAATATCAGAAACCCCTCACAATTTAATATATATGCCTCTGAATACACAAATAATTGATAATATTACTCTTAAAATAGTTGATCAAAATGGATTTTTAGTCAATTTCAGAGGAGAAGTCATCAAGATAAGACTACATTTAAGAAAGCTCTCTAGTAGTAATGGTTCTTAAGGTTAAAGGTAATATAAATTCACAAGCTTTAACCAGTACTTTTAGTTCTCTACACTCGGTGAAACCGTTAACACCTCAAAACAAACAATTTCTCCTGTCATTAGGATTTCAGTTAATAAAGTGAGTAACAAAGAGTATGAACATCTTAAACGTCTCCGATAAAGTGCAATTTGACAATTCGCTTGTACGGCTCCAGTACCATAACCATTTACCATACTCCTCGAATTCTTTTAACAATAGTGATGAAATTCGTATTGCAATTCAACAACAGGACGTATACACGTTACCAAGTCAATCTTTTATTTACATACAAGGCAAACTATTGAAAAGTGATAGAACCGTTGATAAAGATGCAAAATTGATAGTTAATCCTGTTGCTCATATGTTTAGTGAAATACGATTTGAATGTGGCGGAAATGTAATTGACAGAGTAAGAAATCCGGGAATAGCTAGCACTTTAAAAAATCTCTGTTCATTGACAAGGTCAGAGTATTATCATGCTTCTAACGCTGGCTTTGAATATTTAAATATTAAGGTAGACGAAAATACGGGTGATTTTGATTTTTGTGTTCCCTTGAAATATTTTCTTGGTTTCGCTGAAGATTATAATAAAATTTTGATAAATCTTCGTCAGGAATTAGTTTTGGTACGTAGTAATTCTGATAAGAATGTGATTGACAGTTTAACACCTAATATGATGATTAATATTAATAAAATAGTGTGGAAAGTACCGCACGTTTCAGTAGCTGATGTTGAGCGTTTGAAACTTCTTGAGTATATAGAACAAGGAATCGAATTAGATATGGGATTTAGATCATTTGATTTGCATGAGTATCCGTCATTACCAAAAAGTAGACAACACTCATGGACAATTAAAACATCTTCACAATTAGAGAAACCTCGATACTTAATATTCGGATTTCAAACCAATAGAAAAGACAATTCAACACGTCCTGCATCACAATTTGACCATTGCAATTTAACAGACATGAAAGTGTTTCTAAATAGCGAAAAATATCCTTATGAAACATTAAATTTAAATTTTAAGACAGGTCAAGTTGCTATTCTATATGAAATGTATTGTAATTTTGCAAAGTCCTATTATGATCGAGAACTTGCAGAACCAATGTTTAACAGAGCTACGTTTTTAGCAAATACACCGATTATTGTAATTGATTGTTCACGACAAAATGATATTTTAAATGTTGGAACCGTTGATATTCGTGTTGAATTTGAAACGAGTGAAGATATACCTGACGGTACTTCCCTCTACTGCTTAATCTTACATGACCGTGTTTTAAAATATGTACCTTTAACTGGCATGATTAATCAAATATAGATCAGTTTTGGTGTAACATTTAATGAGTTAAGATGTGGGTTCTCGACGTGCAGGGCTTCCAATTAAAACATAGCAATGTATTTATTTGTAAAGAACTCGCCTTAATGAATGTTAATGACTGTTGTTGTAAATTACATTTTATTTTTCAATATGATATAAATTTAAGTGAATTAAAGGAAGAACAACAAAAGCATTTACAATACATTACAAATTTTATTCACGGGCACCATTGGAATGAAGGAAAAACCTCATATGGAGATTTAACAAAGACGTTAATTGAAAGTGGAATTCATGAAAAAACTTACATATTAGTAAAGGGATTACAAAAACAACAATGGCTGCAAGGTTTACTTCCAACTTTTGAAAATATAAAAAACATTGAAGATTTTGGATACAAAAGTGTTGTTAAAGCTCATGGTTGTAATGTTAATCATTGCCATGATCATTCTATTAATAACTCTTTAAGATGTGCACTTCAAAACGTTTACGTACTACAGAACTGGGTGTGTGAGAACGCACACCTATTTACTTTATGATTGCTTCCGTGACAGAATGCATTAATAATTACAAATAAATACAAGTGTCTCTGACATCTCTTCCGCTATTTAATACAATAAAAATGTATACCAATGAGTATAAATATCGCGAATCTTCTAAGGAATAGTCAGTGTAACAACAGCAGCAGCAACTACTTCAACTTTGTAGCACCGTAAAACAGAAAACAAGATGAATAGTGTAAAGTTATTGAATAACTGTGCGACTGGCTTCAAGAAACTCACAAGTTTGGAACGGGAGAAAAGGTATAGAATTTACAATATGAAAACAATTAATACTAGATTCGGAGAGGCAATCATTGTCAACCTCTTTGATGAGGGAGATGTTATCCTTCCTAAACGTTTTAGTTCTTTGAGGGATAACATAGAAGAGTTAAATAAGAGCTTCTTAGAAAAAAGCATTTATCTTGTTGTTAAAAACACAGATTCAACTTTTACCGAAGTTGAATTTGTGGAATGAACCAAATTTATTTATATTATTATTATTATTTAAGTAATATTATTATTATTATTAGTTTAGAACGGGAAAAAGGTATAATATTTATAACACTAGATTTGGAGAGGCAATCATTACCAACCTCTTTGATGAGGGAGATGATATCCTTCCCAAACGCTTTAATTCTTTGAGGGATAACGTTGAAGAGTTAAACAAGAGTTTTTTAGAAAACAAAAAACATTTATCTTGTTGTTGTCAAGAACACAGATTCAACTTTTACTGAAGTTGTATTTTTGGAATAAACCAAACTTATTTATATTCATATTATTATTTAACTAATGATATTATTATTATTTCAGGCTGAAAAGATTACAAAAGAATATAAAATTGACAAATTCTTTGTTAAATAAGAAAATTTTATATTATAAAATGATTTTAAACATGAAACAGCTCTCTGTATAAAAGTATTTGTTAAGAGAATAATAATAAACAGATATTAATGTAACATCTGGTTTTTATTTCTAGTTTTAATCTAGTTAGTTAACATCCTCTAGTTTATCTCCTACTCCTTCTTCTCCCTCCATACATACACTTTCTTGTATACATGTAATCTGTGTGTAAGGTGCTCAGTCAGTCAGTCAACGTTTCATAAGTGTTTACGGTAAGCATCTACTTATTTTACTTTTTTATCTTCAGTGAATAACTAACAATGTCTCTGGCAGAATTAAGTGACACTGCAGTTAAAAATTTAAATGAAACTTTCAATTTAATTAAATCTTGCAATGATCTTAATAAACAAGATAAGTACTTAAATAAAATTATTGTTTTGCTAAAACGTGCAATTGTACAAGATAGCTTTAGGAACGATCGATTAAAATTGGAAAGTAATTTAGCTATTTTGAAATCTTTTAAAGAACAACTGAAACAGATAAGGTCGGGAAGAAGAAACAATAAAAAGTTATGTTGGCAAGATGTGTCTTCCTGTTTCAATAATAGGCTTAAAACCGGAGTAATTATTAATCTGCAATATAAAGATCCATCTCAGTTTCTTAGATATGCTTTTAGAATTTTTTCCAGAAAAATAAAGTCTTGTCAAAATTGTCTTTTAAAGGTAAATGTAGTATTATCAGCTAAATTTATACTACCAAGTAAAAATGTTTGTGAAATTAAAACATTTTCTACTGCTAATAGAGTTATAGACATGTCAACAGACCTTCAAGATTTCTATCATAATAATATTCGTAAACCGTTGTTAGAGAGATTGGAAGAATTTCAAGAGAAAGATTCAGGTTGGTCGCTTCTGGAAATACTTCACCTTAAAGTAAACATAAATACATATTCCCCGATTACAATAGGAAACTTTATTGAATTACCTAAATTTATTAAAGATAAAAGAGCTGTAATTAATCTAAAAACTAATGATAACTTTTGTATTTTATGGTGTTTAACAGCTGCATTGGCGCCTGCTTCTTCTAACCTTAATAAAATAACATCTTACCCACATTTCTCAACTGTATTGAAATATGATGGAATACAATTTCCAATTAAAATTGAAGATGTTTCTAAATTAGAACACTTAAATAAGTTATCAATAAACATATATGTTTTAGAAGCAATAAAGGAAAAGCAAAATGTGCTACCATACAGAATTAGTACCTATAAAGGACAACAGCTCATAAATTTATTATTACTGAAAGAAGGTAATAAGCAACATTTCACATTAATACAAAATTTATCACGTTTAATCTCATCTCAAATTAGCAGAAAAAAATGTAAAAAATTCTTATGTAACTCATGTTTAAATAATTTTGGTACTAGTAAATTACTACAACAACACTCTCTAAATTGTAATAATGAGTGTTTTAAGCAAAGAACTAAGATACCGGATAATCCTTTTGTTAAATTTAAAAATTTCAATAATAAACAAATATGTCCATTTATTATATATGCTGATTTTGAATGTATTTTAGAAAAAAGTAAATCATTGACAATGGAGTATCAAAACCACATTCCAATGAGCGTAGCTTATTATTTATGTTGTAGTTATGACAAACAACTCTCTAAATATGAATCATATCGAGGAGTAGAATGTGTTGAATGGTTTATCAATCAGCTTCGCCAAACAGTACTTTCTATTAGTAAATGTTTAAATGTTAATCTTCCTATGAATAAATTATCATTTAGTGAAGAAACATACTTTTCAACTAGTACCACATGTCATATTTGTGAAAAGAAGTTTAGTTTATTTGATAAACGTGTTCGAGATCATTGCCATCTAACCGGTAAATTTCGAGGTCCAGCACATGAAAATTGTAATTTAAATTATACAATTCCAAAAGTTATTCCTGTGGTATTTCACAATCTTAGTGGTTATGATGCACATTTATTTATAAAACAGTTGGCGGTTAGTGTAGATGGTCCCATCTCACTTCTTCCTCTAAATAAGGAGACTTATATTTCTTTCACTAAAACCTTCTCAGACTGTGACATATCTTTAAAATTTATTGATTCACTTAGATTTTTACCAGATAGTCTTGATAATTTAGCATCCTATTTAGAAAGAGATAGTATGAAAATTGTAAAATCACATTGTGGATCACAAGAAGAATTTGAATTAATAAATCGTAAAGGTATTTACCCATATGAATACATAGATAGTTGGAAAAAACTTGATGAGAAGAAATTACCTGAGATATCAAAGTTTTATAGTTCATTAAAAGATGAACACATTTCACCGGATGACTATGAGCATGCTCAACTGGTATGGAAACATTTCAATCTGAGTACGTTAGGTGATTACGCAGATCTCTATTTAAAAACTGATGTTCTTCTACTTTCAGATGTTTTTGAAAATTTTAGAAGCTTTGCTATAAAAACATATGATTTAGATCCTGCACATTATTATTCTTTGCCAGGATACACATGGGATTGTCTCTTGAAATCATCTCAAATTACTTTAGAACTTCTCACAGATATGAGCATGATAGAGTTTATTGAAAATGGAATTCGTGGTGGTGTTGCACAATGTTGTAACAGATATGCCAAAGCAAATAATAAATATATGAAAGATTATGATAACAAACAAACTGATGCATATCTCATGTATTTTGATATTAATAATCTATATGGACACGCAATGTGTTCTTCTTTACCTTACGGTTCATTTGATTGGGTTGAAAATTATGATATACAAACAATTTTAAATTTACCAAAAGATTCTGACGTAGGATACATTTTAGAAGTTGATTTAGATTACCCCTCGCACTTGTTTCACAGTCATAAAGATTTTCCTCTTTGTCCAGAAAAACTAATTTCACCAGCTTCATCTTCAAATAAAATTAAAAAATTAATGACTACATTTTATTCTAAGAGAAACTATGTTATACATTACTTAAATCTTCAACTGTATTTAAACCTTGGAATGAAACTTAACAAAATTCATCGTGTGTTAGAATTTAAACAGTCACCATGGATGAAAAATTATGTTCACCTAAACACGCGACTAAGAAGCTTGGCAAAAAATGATTTTGAAAAAACTTTATTTAAACTGATGATAAACGCTTGTTTTGGTAAAACAATGGAGAACGTAAGAAAATACAAAGACATAAAAATGGTTGTAAAATGGAATGGCAAGGGAGGTGCTAAAGAATTAATTTCAAAACCAAATTTTCATAGCAGTACCATTTTTAATGATAATGTAGTGGTAATTGAAATGGTACGTCCCACCATTACATTTAATAAACCAATATACATTGGGTTTTCCATTCTTGATATATCAAAGACATACGTTTATGATTTTCATTACAATTATATTAAAAAAGAATTTAATAATAATGCTACATTGTTATATACTGACACCGACTCATTAATATATAACTTTAAAGAAAACATTTATGAATTGATTAAAAGAGACAACTACAGATTTGACACATCCGATTATGATGAAGGTAATCAGTTTGGAATTCCTAGAAAGAATAAGAAAATTGCGGGTTTAATGAAAGATGAACTAGCGGGAGAAATAATGATAGAATTTATTGGATTAAGAGCTAAACTGTATGCCTATCGAACTGAAAGTAAGCACCATAAAAAGTCAAAAGGCATCACAAAGACTAGTTTAAAAACTATACATTTTAATGATTATTTAGAATGTCTTAAAAACCAAAAGATTATTTTTTGTCAACAAAGACTAATTCAATCGAAAAAACACGAACTAAAAACAATTAAATCTAATAAATTGGCTTTACACTATTATGATGATAAACGTAATATTAATTATTTTACTAATGAATCATATCCATGGGGTTATGAAACAGGTTATAATGATGATGATGATGGTGGTGGTGGTGGTGGTAAGTGGTAGAGGGAGACTTTTATTATTATTATAAAATAAAAGAGCAACTTGAATCTGAAGTCTTCTAGTTGAAGATTGTGTTACTGTGTTGTTATTATGGCTGTTGAATCAAGTTTATTTTTAATTCAATGTGATTTCTATAAAGAGTTGGAACATACTTACTTTTATCATTTGAAAAGATTTGTAAAAGAAGACAATCTTGCTGGTGTAAAAACCGTTTTTGAAAAAATAATACTCCCCGATCGAATATTATCATATACAAATTTACATTCAGCTTCAATTGACGTTTTGGAATTAATATTAAAAGAGAAGCTCAATCTTGACCACTTTGTTAAACACTCTTTGAATCTATTAACTGAAAATAACAATAATAATAATACCAAAACAAATGATTTATGTCTAAACGATTTTGAGTTGATTATCGATAAACTCGATTGTAAAATTGCTGATGAGATGTATAGAAAGTATTTGTTGTTAAACCTGTTTAAATACAAAGATGTTATTTCAATTTGTAACATCATTTGTAAATATAAAAACTTTTCCTACTATTATGACAAACTTATTTGTGATGCTTTATACTGTGCAGATAATCAATTTGTAAAGAATTGTTTAGACTTGTCTTCAAGGATCAACTATGAATTTCAATTGGAACCGTTTTCACGTGTATCTCATCAACATATTTTGAAATGGTTATCAAATAATGTGAGAAACGGTAACAGAGGAGATCCTGTTGGATGGTTATCTGGACCGGATTCGGCAATTTGGCCATCAGCAAATGCTCAGGACTATATAGAAGCTTTAAATTTAATTCAACCATATATAAAACTAACTTTATAAATAATACCTGATATTATTACTCAATAAAGTAATTAAAATAATATATTTATAAGTGTTTTATTTATTCGTTCATTTTGGTAATTTTTCTGTATAATACGTTCTTAAGAATTCTCTCTATTTCTTTAATACGTTTTTGAAACCGCTGTCTATCGAGCGAGGCCTCTAACCATTCCTGTCCGCTTCTTGCCTTCCTATGTACATCATCACACTCCACTTCATAAATCTCAATCTCTTCTTTAAATCGAACTGATTTCATACTATTTATTCATTACTACTATGAACTGACATGACAGAGAGAGAGAGAGAAAGAGAAGAAGAAGCAAAAATTTGTATAGCAATTAGCTTTTAAATAAAGCCACACGCATTAACATGACATGAACAAGTTAACTCTTGTTACACTCTTTCCACTATTAGTCATCCGGTTCGTCGTCGCTGTCATCCGTTATCTATCTGTCGGTTCACACACATTTTTCTTAAAAAGCACATCCCGGATGTAAGATTAAGGTGTAAATGCTGCTACTACAACTATTACTATTGGATTGCTGTCGTCTCTCTCTGTCAAATTACATAACTCAAGTTTTTTTCAAAATATTTTTAATTTTTTGAACACCAACTAACATCTTCCTTCATACATCATTAATCAATCTATAAAACTAACGGTACACACAAGTGCTCGCTCAAGCAAGGTCAATGACCTTGAAATGAATGTGGGTCAAATTATCGTAGAACCCGCCCTTAATAACTACTTTTCTTCCTTTCGGAATCTCCTCCTCCAACACAGGTTTGACGAGGGGTCTCAAAATATTTGCCGATTCAAGAACCTCCTCCTGGAACGCAGGTTCGAGGAGGAGGTTCTTGAATCGGCAAATACATACTACTTCGAGGCGACCTCCAACTGCCCCTAAACTTGCTCTTGGAGGCGCCCAATCGGCATTAAAGCGTCCTTTGGCTCACCATTGAGTGGTAAAGCGATCGCTCAGCTAATTTTCGAACACTCTAGACCGACCTTTGTTGCACTTTGGGTCGCCTCGGGGCGGCCCCCAACTGCCCCTAAACTTCCTCTTGGAGGCGCCCGATCGGCGCTAAAGCGTCTTTTGGCCCACCATTGAGTGGTAAAACGATCGCTCAGCCGCTTTTCGAACACTCCAGACCGACCTTTGTTGCACTTTGGGTCGCCTCGGGGCGACCTCCAACTGCCCCTAAACTTCCTCTTGGAGGCGCCCGATCGGCGTTAAAGCGTCCTTTGGCTCACCATTGAGTGGTAAAACGATCGCTAAGCTGCTTTTCGAACACCCCAGACCGACCTTTGTTGCACATTGGGTCGCCTCGGGGCGACCCCCAAGTGCCCCTAAACTTCCTCTTAGAGGGGCCCGATCGGCGTTAAAGCTTCCTTTGGCCCACCATTGAGTGGTAAAACGATAGCTCAGCCGCTTTTCGAACACCCCAGACCGACCTTTGTTGCACTTTGTGTCGCCTCGTGGCGATCCCCAACTTCCCCTAAACTTCTCTTCGGAGGCCCCCGATCGACGTTAAAGCGTCCTTTGGCCCACCATTGAGTGGTAAAACGATCGCACAGCCGCATTTCGAACACACCAGACTGACCTTTGTTGCACTTTGGGTCGCCTCGGGGCGAACCCCACCTTCCCCTAAACTTCTTAGAGGCGGCCGATCGACGTTATAGCGTCCTTTGGCCCACCATTGAGTGGTAAAACGATCGCTCAGCTGCTTTTCGAACACCCGAGACCGACCTTTGTTGCACATTGGGTCGCCTCGGGGCGACCCCCTTACTGCCCCTAAACTTTCTCTTGGAGGCATCAGGTCGGCGTTAAAGCGTCCTTTTGCCCACCATTGAGTGGTAAAACGATCGCTTAGCTGCTTTTCGAACACCCCAGACCGACCCTTGTTGCAGTTTGAGTCGCCTCGGGGCGAACCCCACCTTCCCCTAAACTTCTTAGAGGCGGCCGATCGACGTTATAGCGTCCTTTCGCCCACCATTGAGTGGTAAAACGATCGCTCAGCTGCTTTTCGAACACCCGAGACCGACCTTTGTTGCACATTGGGTCGCCTCGGGGCGACCCCCAACTGCCCCTAAACTTCCTCCTGGAGGCGCCAGATCGGCGTTAAAGCGTCCTTTTGCCCACCATTGAGTGGTAAAACGATCGCTCAGCCGCTATTCGAACACCCCAGACCGACCTTTGTTGCACTTTGGGTCGCCTCGGGTCGACCCCCACCTTCCCTTAAACTTCTTGGAGGCGCCCGATCGACGTTAAAGCGTCCTTTGGCCCACCATTGAGTGGTAAAGCGATCCCACAGCCGCTTTTCGAATACACCAGACTACCTTTGTTGCACTATGGGTCGCCTCGGGGCGACCCCCAACTTCCCTTAAACCTCTTCTTGGAGACGCCCTATCGGCGTTAAAGCGTCGTTTGGCGAGCCATTGAATGGTAATACGATCGCTCAGCCGCTTTTCGAACACCCCAGACCGACCTTTGTTGCACTATGGGTCGCCTCGGGGCGACCCCCAACTGCCCCTAAACTTCCTCCTGGAGGCGCCAGATCGGCGTTGAAGCGTCCTTTTGCCCACCATTGAGTGGCAAAACGATCGCTCAGCCGCTTTTTGAACACCCCAGAGCTACCTTTGTTGCACTTTGGGTCGCCTCGGGGCGACCCCCACCTTCCATTAAACTTCTTGGAGGCACCCGATCGACGTTAAAGCGTCCTTTGGCCCACCATTGAGTGGTAAAGCGATCGCACAGCCGCATTTCGAACACACCAGACTGACCTATGTTGCACTTTGGGACGCCTCGGGGTGACCACCAACTGCCCCTATACTTCCTCTTGGAGGCGCCCGATCGGCGTTAAAGCGTCCTTTGACCCACCACTGAGTGGTAAAACGATCGCTCAGCCGCTTTTCGAACACCCCAGACCGACCTTTGTTGCACTTTGAGTCGCCTCGGGGCGACCCCCAACTGCCCATAAACTTCCTCTTGAAGGCACCAGATCGGCGTTAAAGCGTCCTTTTGCCCACCATTGAGTGGTAAAACGATCGCTCAGCCGCTTTTCGAACACCCCAGACCGACCTTTGTTGCACTTTGGGTCCCCTCGGGGCGAACTCCACCTTCCCCTAAACTTCTTAGAGGCGGACGATCGGCGGTAAAGCGTCCTTTGGCTCACTAGTGAGTGGTAAAACGATCGCTCAGATGCTTTTCGAACGCCCGAGACCGACCTTTGTTGCACATTGGGTCGCCTCGGGGCGACCCCCAACTTCCCTTAAACCTCTTCTTGGAGACGCCCAATCGGCGTTAAAGCGTCGTTTGGCGAGCCATTGAATGGTAAAACGATCGCTCAGCCGCTTTTCGAACACCCCAGACCGACCTTTGTTGCACTATGGGTCGCCTCGGGGCTACCCCCAAGTGCCCCTAAACTTCCTCTTGGAGGCGCCCGATCGGCGTTAAAGCGTCCTTTGGCTCACCATTGAGTGGTAAAACGATCGCTCAGCTGCTTTTCGAACACCCCAGACCGACCTTTGTTGCACACTGGGTCGTCTCGGGGCGACCCCCAACTGCCCCTAAACTTCCTCTTGGAGACGCCCGATCGGCGTTAAAGCGTCCTTTGGCTCACTATTGAGTGGTAAAACGATCGCTCAGCCACTTTTTGAACATTCCAGACCGACTTTTGTTGCACTTTGGGTCGTCTCGGGGCGACCCCCAACTGCCCCTAAACTTCATCTTGGAGACGCCCGATCGACGTTAAAGCGTTCTTTTGCCCACCATTGAGTGGTAAAACGATCGCTCAGCCGCTTTTCGAACACCCCAGACCGACCTTTGTTGCAATTTGGGTCGCCTCGGGGCGACCTCCACCTTCCCATAAACTTCTTGGAGGCGCCCGATCGACGTTAAAGCGTCCTTTGGACCACCATTGAGTGGTAAAACGATCGCTCAGCCGCTTTTCGAACATCCCAGACCGACCTTTGTTGCACTTTGGGTCGTCTCGGGGCGACCCCCAACTGCCCCTAAACCTCTTCTTGGAGACGCCCGACCGGCGTCAAAGCGTCCTTTTGCCCACTACTGAGTGGTAAAACGATCGCTCAGCCGCTTGTCGAACATCCCAGACCGACCTTTCTTGCACTTTGTGTCGTCTCGAGGCGACCCCAAACTGCCCTTAAACTTCCTCTTGGAGACGCCCGATCGGCGTTAAAGCGTCCTTTGGCTCACTAGTGAGTGGTAAAACGATCGCTCAGATGCTTTTCGAACGCCCGAGACCGACCTTTGTTGCACATTGGGTCGCCTCGGGGCGACCCCCAACTTCCCTTAAACCTCTTCTTGGAGACGCCCAATCGGCGTTAAAGCGTCGTTTGGCGAGCCATTGAATGGTAAAACGATCGCTCAGCCGCTTTTCGAACACCCCAGACCGACCTTTGTTGCACTATGGGTCGCCTCGGGGCTACCCCCAAGTGCCCCTAAACTTCCTCTTGGAGGCGCCCGATCGGCGTTAAAGCGTCCTTTGGCTCACCATTGAGTGGTAAAACGATCGCTCAGCTGCTTTTCGAACACCCCAGACCGACCTTTGTTGCACACTGGGTCGTCTCGGGGCGACCCCCAACTGCCCCTAAACTTCCTCTTGGAGACGCCCGATCGGCGTTAAAGCGTCCTTTGGCTCACTATTGAGTGGTAAAACGATCGCTCAGCCGCTACTCGAACACCCCAGAGCTACCTTTGTTGCACTTTGGGTCGCCTCGGGGCGACCCCCACCTTCCATTAAACTTCTTGGACGCGTACTTTGGCCCACCATTGAGTGGTAAAACGATCGCTCAGCCGCTTTTCGAACTCCCCAGACCGACCTTTGTTGCACTTTGAGTCGCCTCGGGGCGACCCCCAAGTGCCCCTAAACTTCCTCTTGGAGCCGCCCTATCGTCGCTAAAGCTTCCTTTGGCCCACCATTGAGTGGTAAAACGATCGCTCAGCCGCTTTTCGAACACCCCAGACCGACCTTTGCTTCACTTTGGGTCGCCTCGGGGCGATCCCCAACTTCCCCTAAGCTTCTCCTCGGAGGCGCCCGATCGACGTTAGAACGTTCTTTGGCCAACTACTGAGTGGTAAAACGATCGCTCAGCCGCTTGTCGAACATCCCAGACCGACCTTTCTTGCACTTTGTGTCGTCTCGGGGCGACCCCAAACTGCCCCTAAACTTCCTCTTGGAGACGCCCGATCGGCGTTAAAGCGTCCTTTGGCTCACTAGTGAGTGGTAAAACGATCGCTCGGATGTTTTTCGAACGCCCGAGACCGACCTTTGTTGCACATTGAGTCGCCTCGGGGCGACCCCCAACTTCCCTTAAACCTCTCCTTGGGGACGCCTAATCGGCGTTAAAGCGTCGTTTGGCGAGCCATTGAATGGTAAAACGATCGCTCAGCCGCTTTTCGAACACACCAGACCGACCTTTGTTGCACTATGCGTCACCTCGGGGCTACCCCCAAGTGCCCCTAAACTTCCTCTTGGAGGCGCCCGATCGGCGTTAAAGCGTCCTTTGGCTCACCATTGAGTGGTAAAACGATCGCTCAGCTGCTTTTCTAACACCCCAGACCGACCTTTGTTGCACACTGGGTCGTCTCGGGGCGACCCCCAACTGCCCCTAAACTTCCTCTTGGAGACGCCCGATCGGCGTTAAAGCGTCCTTTGGCTCGCTATTGAGTGGTGAAACGAACGCTCAGATGTTTTTCGAACGCCCGAGACCGACATTTGTTGCACATTGGGTCGCCTCGGGGCGACCCCCAACTGCCCCTAAACTTCCTCCTGGAGGCGCCAGATCGGCGTTGAAGCGTCCTTTTGCCCACCATTGAGTGGTAAAACGATCGCTCAGCCGCTTTTTGAACACTCCAGAGCTACCTTTGTTGCACTTTGGGTCGCCTCGGGGCGACCCACACCTTCCATTAAACTTCTTGGAGGCGCCCGATCGACGTTAAAGCGTCCTTTGGCCCACCATTGAGTGGTAAAACGATCGCTCAGCCGCTTTTCGAACATCCCAGACCGACCTTTGTTGCACTTTGGGTCGTCTCGGGGCGACCCCCAACTGCCCTTAAACCTCCTCTTGGAGACGCCCGATCGACGTTAAAGCGTTCTTTGGCCAACTATTGAGTGGTAAAACGATCTCTCAGCAGCTTTTCGAACACTCCAGACCGATCTTTGTTGAAGTTTGGGTCGCCTTGAGGCGACACCCAACTGCCCCTAAACTTCCTCTTGGAGGCGCCCGATCGACGTTAAGGCGACCTTTGGCCCACCATTGAGTGGTAAAACGATCGCTCAGCCGCTTTTCGAACTCCCCAGACCGACCTTTGTTGCACTTTGGGTCGTCTCGGGGCGACCCCCAACTGCCCCTAAACCTCCTCTTGGAGACGCCCGATCGGCGTCAAAGCGTCCTTTTGCCCACTATTGAGTGGTAAAACGATCACTCAGCCGCTTTTCGAACATTCCAGACCGACCCTTGTTGCACTTTGGGTCGCCTCGGGGCGACCATCTGCCACTAAACTTCCACTTGGAGGCGCCCAATCGGCGTTAAAGCGTCCTTTGGCCCACCATTGAGTGGTAAAACGATCGCTCAGCCGCTTTTCGAACACCCCAGACCAACCTTTGTTGCACTTTGTGTCGCCTCGGGGCGGCCCCCAACTGCCCCTAAACTTCCTCCTGGAGGCGCCAAATCGGCGTTAAAGCGTCCTTTTGCCCACCATTGAGTGGTAAAACGATCGCTCAGCCGCTTTTCGAACACCCCAGAGCGACCTTTGTTGCAATTTGGGTCGCCTCGGGGCGACCTCCACCATCCCCTAAACTTCTTAGAGGCGCCCAATCGACGTGATAGCGTTCTTTGGCCAACTATTGAGTGGTAAAACGATCGCACAGCCGCTTTTCGAACACACTAGACTGACTTTTGTTGCACTTTGGGTCGCCTCGGGGTGACCCACAACTGCCCCTAAACTTCCTCTTGGAGGCGCCCGATCGGCGTTAAAACTTCTTTTGGCCCACCATTGAGTGGTAAAACGATCGCTCAGCCGCTTTTCGAACACCCCAGACCGACCTTTGCTGCATTTTGGGTCACCTCGGGGTGACCCCCACCTTCCCCTAAACTTCTTAGAGGCGCCCTATCGACGTGATAGCGTCCTTTGGCCCACCATTGAGTGGTAAAACGATCGCACAGCCGCTTTTCGAACACACCAGACTGACCTTTGTTGCACTTTGGGTCGCCTCGGGGTGACCGCCAAGTGCCCCGAAACTTCCTCTTGGAGGCGCCCGATAGGCGTTAAAGCTTCCTTTGGCCCACCATTGAGTGGTAAAACGATCTCTCAGCCGCTTTTCGAACACGCCAGACCGACCTTTGTTGCACTTTGGGTCGCCTCGTGGAGACCACAAACTGCCCCTAAACTTCCTCTTGGAGGCGCCCAATCGGCGTTAAAGCGTCCTTTGGCCCACCAATGAGTGGTAAAACGATCGCTCGGCCGCTTTTCGAACACCCCAGGCCGACCTTTGTTGCACTTTGGGTCGCCTCGGGGCGACCATCTGCCACTAAACTTCCTCTTGGAGGCGCCCAATCGGCGTTAAAGCGTCCTTTGGCCCACCATTGAGTGGTAAAACGATCTCTCAGCAGCTTTTCGAACACTCCAGACCGATCTTTGTTGCAGTTTGGGTCGCCTTGAGGCGACCCCCAACTGCCCCTAAACTTCCTCTTGGAGGCGCCCGATCGACGTTAAGGCGTCCTTTGGCCCACCATTGAGTGGTAAAACGATCGCTTAGCCGCTTTTCGAACTCCCCAGACCGACCTTTGTTTCACTTTGGGTCGCCTCGGGGCGACCCCCAACTTCCCTTAAACCTCTACTTGGAGCCGCCCTATCGTCGTTAAAGCTTCCTTTGGCCCACCATTGAGTGGTAAAACGATCGCTCAGCCGCTTTTCGAACACCCCAGACCGACCTTTGTTGCACTTTGGGTCGCCTCGGGGCGGCCCCCAACTGCCCCTAAACTTCCTCTTGGAGGCGCCCGATCGGCGTTAAAGCGTCCTTTGGCCCACCATTGAGTGGTAAAACGATCGCTCAGCCGCTTTTCGAACACCCCAGACCAACCTTTGTTGCACTATGTGTCGCCTCGTGGCGGCCCCCAACTGCACCTAAACTTCCTTCTGGAGGCGCCAGATCGGCGTTAAAGCGTCCTTTTGCCCACCATTGAGTGGTAAAACGATCGCTCAGCCGCTTTTCGAACACCCCAGAGCTACCTTTGTTGCACTTTGGGTCGCCTCGGGGCGACCCCCACCTCCCATTAAACTTCTTGGAGGCGCCCGATCGACGTTAAAGCTTCCTTTGGCCCACCATTGAGTGGTAAAACGATCGCTCAGCCGCCTTTCGAACACCCCAGACCGACCTTTGTTTCACTTTGGGTAGTCTCGGGGCGATCCCCAACTGCCCCTAAACTTCATCTTGGAGACTCCCGATCGACGTTAAAGCGTTCTTTTGCCCACCATTGAGTGGTAAAACGATCGCTCAGCCGCTTTTCGAACACCCCAGACCGACCTTTGTTGCAATTTGGGTCGCCTCGGGGCGACCTCCACCTTCCCATAAACTTCTTGGAGGCGCCCGATCGACGTTAAAGCGTCCTTTGGACCACCATTGAGTGGTAAAACGATCGCTCAGCCGCTTTTCGAACATCCCAGACCGACCTTTGTTGCACTTTGGGTCGTCTCGGGGCGACCCCCAACTGCCCCTAAACTTCATCTTGGAGACGCCCGATCGACGTTAAAGCGTTCTTTTGCCCACCATTGATTGGTAAGACGATCGCTCAGCCGCTTTTCGAACACCCCAGACCGACCTTTGTTGCAATTTGGGTCGCCTTGGGGCGACCTCCACCTTCCCATAAACTTCTTGGAGGCGCCCGATCGACGTTAAAGCGTCCTTTGGACCACCATTGAGTGGTAAAACGATCGCTCAGCAGCTTTTCGAACACTCCAGACCGATCTTTGTTGCAGTTTGGGTCGCCTTGAGGCGACCCCCAACTGCCCCTAAACTTCCTTTTGGAGGCGCCCGATTGACGTTAAGGCGTCCTTTGGCCCACCATTGAGTGGTAAAACGATCGTTCAGCCGCTTTTCGAACTCCCCAGACCGACCTTTGTTGCACTTTGAGTCGCCTCGGGGCGACCCCCAAGTACCCCTAAACTTCCTCTTGGAGCCGCCCTATCGTCGCTAAAGCTTCCTTTGGCCCACCATTGAGTGGTAAAACGATCGCTCAGCCGCTTTTCGAACACCCCAGACCGACCTTTGTTTCACTTTGGGTCGCCTCGGGGCGACCCCCAACTTCCCTTAAACCTCTACTTGGAGCCGCCCTATCGTCGTTAAAGCTTATTTGGCCCACAATTGAGTGGTAAAACGATCGCTCAGCCGCTTTTCGAACACCCCAGGCCGACCTTTGTTGCACTTTGGGTCGCCTCGGGGCGGCCCCCAACTGCCCCTAAACTTCCCCTTGGAGGCGCCCGATCGGCGTTAAAGCGTCCTTTGACCCACCACTGAGTGGTAAAACCATCGCTCAGCCGCTTTTCGAACACCCCAGACCGACCTTTGTTGCACTATGTGTCGCCTCGTGGCGACCCCCAAGTGCCCCTAAACTTCCTCTTAGAGGCGCCCGATCGACGTTAAAGCGTCCTTTGGAACAACATTAAGTGGTAAAACGATCGCACAGCCGCATTTCGAACACACCAGACTGACCTTTGTTGCACTTTGGGTCGCTTCGGAGCGACCCCCACCTTCCCTTAAACTTCTTGGAGGCGCCCGATCGACGTTAAAGCGTCCTTTGGCCCACCATTGAGTGGTAAAGCGATCCTACAGCCGCTTTTCGAACACACCAGACTACCTTTGTTGCACTATGGGTCGCCTCGGGGCAACCCCCAACTTCCCTTAAACCACTTCTTGGAGCCGCCCTATCGTCGTTAAAGCTTATTTTGGCCCACCATTGAGTGGTAAAACGATCGCTCAGCCGCTTTTCGAACACCCCAGACCGACCTTTGTTGCACTTTGGGTACCTCGGGGCGGCCCTCAACTGCCCCTAAACTTCCTCTTGGAGGCGCCCGATCGGCGTTAAAGCGTCCTTTGGCCCACCATTGAGTGGTAAAACGATCGCTCAGCCGCTTTTCGAACACCCCAGACCGACCTTTGCTGCATTTTGGGTCGCCTCGGGGCGAACCCCACCTTCCCCTAAACTTCCTAGAGGCGCCCTATCGACGTGATAGCGACCTTTGTTGCACTTTGGGTCGCCTCGTGGAGACCACATACTGCCCCTAAACTTCCTCTTGGAGGCGCCCAATCGGCGTTAAAGCGTCCTTTGGCCCACCAATGAGTGGTAAAACGATCTCTCAGCCGCTTTTCGAACACCCCAGACCGACCTTTGTTGCACTTTGGGCCGCCTCGTGGAGAGCACAAACTGCCCCTAAACTTCCTCTTGGAGGCGCCCAATCGGCGTTAAAGCGTCCTCTGACGCACCATTGAGTGGTAAAACGATGGCTCAGCCACTTTTCGAACACTCCAGACCAATTTTTGTTGCAGTTTGGGTCGCCTTGGGGCAACCCCCAACTGCCCCTAAACTTCCTCTTGGAGGCGCCCGATCGACGTTGAGGCGTCCTTTGGCCCACCATTGAGTGGTAGAACGATAGCTCAGCCGCTTTTCGAACACCCCAGACCGACCTTTGTTGCACTTTGGGTCGCCTCGGGGCGGCCCCCAACTGCCCCTAAACTCCCTCTTGGAGGCGCCCGATCGGCGCTAAAGCGTCCTTTAGCCCACCATTGAGTGGTAAAACGATCGCTCAGCCGCTTTTCGAACACTCCAGACCGACCTTTGTTGCACTTTGGGTCGCCTCGGGGCGACCTTCAACTGCCCCTAAACTTCCTCTTGGAGGCGCCCAATCGGCGTTAAAGCGTCCTTTGGCCCACCATTTAGTGGTAAAACGATCTCTCAGCCGCTTTTCGAACACTCCAGACCGATCTTTGTTGCAGTTTGGGTCGCCTTGGGGCGACCCCCAACTGCCCCTAAACTTCCTCTTGGAGGCGCCCGATCGGCGTTAAAGTGTCCCTTGTGTCGCCTCGGGGCGACCCCCAACTTCCCTTAAACCTCTTCTTGGAGGCGCCCGATCAGCGTTAAAGTGTTCTTTGGTCCACAATTGGGTGGTAAAACGATCGCTCAGCCGATCTTCGAACTCCCCAGACCGACCTTTGTTGAACTTTGGGTCGCCTCGGGGCGACCTCCAAGTGCCTCTAAACTTCCTCTTGGAGGCGCCCAATCGGCGTTAAAGCGTCCTTTGGCCCACCAATGAGTGGCAAAACGATCGCTCAGCCGCTTTTCGAACACCCCAGACCGACCTTTGTTGCACTTTGGGTCGCCTCGGGGCGACCCTCATCTGCCACTAAACTTCCTCTTGGAGGCGCCCAATCGGCGTTAAAGCGTCCTTTGGCCCACCATTGAGTGGTAAAACGATCTCTCAGCCGCTTTTCGAACACCCCAGACCGACCTTTGTTGCATTTTGGGTCTCCTCGGAGCGAAAGCCAACTTCACTTAAACCCCTTCTTGGAGGCGCCCGATCAGCGTTAAAGTGTCCTTTGGTCCACAATTGGGTAAAACGATCGCTCAGCCGATTTTCGAACTCCCCAGGCCGACCTTTGTTGCACTTTGTGTCGCCTCGGGGCGACCTCCAACTGCCCATAAGCTTCCTCTTGGAGGCGCCAGATCGACGTTAAAGCGTCCCTTTGCTCACCATTGAGTGGTAAAACGATCGCTCAGCCGCTTTTCGAACACCCCAGAGCGACCTTTGTTGCACTTTGGGTCGCCTCGGGGCGACCCCCAACCGCCCCTAAACTTCCTCTTGGAGGCGCCCGATCGACGTTAAAGCGTCCTTTTGCCCACCATTGAGTGGTAAAGCGATCGCTCAGCCGCTTTTCGAACACCCCAGAGCTACCTTTGTTGCACTTTGGGTCGCCTCGGGGCGACCCCCACCTTCCATTAAACTTCTTGGAGGCGCCCGATCGACGTTAAAGCGTCCTTTGGCCCACCATTGAGTGGTAAAGCGATCGCACAGCCGCATTTCGAACACACCAGACTGACCTATGTTGCACTTTGGGACGCCTCGGGGTGACCACCAACTGCCCCTATACTTCCTCTTGGAGGCGCCCGATCGACGTTAAAGCGTCCTTTGGCCCACCATTGAGTGGTAAAGCGATCCCACAGCCGCTTTTCGAACACACCAGACTACCTTTGTTGCACTATGGGTCGCCTCGGGGCAACCCCCAACTTCCCTTAAACCACTTCTTGGAGACGCCCAATCGGCGTTAAAGCGCCCTTTGGCCCGCCATTGAGTGGTAAAACGATCGCTCAGCTGCTCTTCGAACACCCCAGACCGACCTTTGTTGCACATTGGGTCGCCTAGGGGCGACCCCCAAGTGCCCTAAACTTCCTCTTGGAGGCGCCCGATCGGCGTTAAAGCGTCCTTTGGCTCACCATTAAGTGGTAAAACGATCGCTCAGCTGCTTTTCGAACACCCCAGACCGACCTTTGTTGCACATTGGGTCGCCTCGGGGCGATCCCCAACTTCCCCTAAGCTTCTCCTCGGAGGCGCCCGATCGACGTTAGAACGTTCTCTGGCCAACTACTGAGTGGTAAAACGATCGCTCAGCCGCTTGTCGAACATCCCAGACCGACCTTTGTTGCACTTTGTGTCGCCTCGGGGCGGCCCCCAAGTGCCCCTAAACTTCCTCTTGGAGCCGCCCTATCGTCGCTAAAGCTTCGTTTGGCCCACCATTGAGTGGTAAAACGATCGCTCAGCCGCTTTTCGAACACCCCAGACCGACCTTTGTTTCACTTTGGGTCGCCTCGGGGCGACCCCCAACTTCCCTTAAACCTCTACTTGGAGCCGCCCTATCGTCGTTAAAGCTTCCTTTGGCGCACCATTGGGTGGTAAAACGATCGCTCAGCCGCTTTTCGAACACCCCAGACCGACCTTTGTTGCACTTTGGGTCGCCTCGGGGCGGCCCCCAACTGCCCCTAAACTTCCTCTTGGAGGCGCCCGATCGGCGTTAAAGCGTCCTTTGGCCCACCATTGAGTGGTAAAACGATCGCTCAGCCGCTTTTCGAACACCCCAGACCAACCTTTGTTGCACTTTGTGTCACCTCGGGGCGGCCCCCAACTGCCCCTAAACTTCCTCCTGGAGGCGCTACATCGGCGTTAAAGCGTCCTTTTGCCCACCATTGAGTGGTAAAACGATCGCTCAGCCGCTTTTCGAACACCCCAGAGCTACCTTTGTTGCACTTTGGGTCGCCTCGGGGCGACCCCCACCTTCCATTAAACTTCTTGGAGGCGCCCGATCGACGTTAAAGCGTCCTTTAGCCCACCATTGAGTGGTAAAGCGATCGCACAGCCGCATTTCGAACACACCAGACTGACCTATGTTGCACTTTGGGTCGCCTCGGGGTGACCCCCAACTGCCCCTAAACTTCTTAGAGGCGCCCTATCGACGTGATAGCGTCCTTTGGCCCACCATTGAGTGGTAAAGCGATCGCACAGCCGCTTTTCGAACACACCAGACTGACCTTTGTTGCACTTTGGGTCGCCTCGGGGTGACCCCCAAGTGCCCCTAAACTTCCTCTTGGAGGCGCCCGATCGGCGTTAAAGCTTCCTTTGGCCCTCCATTGAGTGGTAAAACGATCGCTCAGCAGCTTTTCGAACACCCCAAACCGACCTTTGTTTCACTTTGGGTCGCCTCGGGGCGATCCCCAACTTCCCCTAAACTTCTCCTCGGAGGCGCCCGATCGACGTTAAAGCGTTCTTTGGCCAACTATTGAGTGGTAAAACGATCGCTCATGTTACCACGCGGTGTAAATTTGCCGCTGGACTTTTTGAAATTTTATTATTAAAGGTCGAAAAATTTAGAGAAGAACGTGGGGTTACGTAGCCCTGATTCGCAGAAGTTAAGGTGAAATTAGATTTTAATAAAAACTCAAAAAATAATTTTATACAAAAATATGTATTGAAAAAAAATAATTAATAATAGAAATGGTTAAAAAAAGATTAATTAAAAATTTTACTTACATTTACTGGGCTTCGGGGGACGAACAGGATTGGCACTCTCCAAGACTTTCTTTTTAGCCTAGACGGGGGACCTTGATCTTAACTAAACTCACTCTTCGCAGGCAGAATCTATTCTGTCTATTGTATTTTATTTGTTCGAGCGCGATCCTCGCGCTTCCTTTTAAAAAGCTGATTCAACAAAAAATTTATACAGGGCGATTTGTTACATCACCCCCTTATTTTAAAAAGAATGCGTGCCTGGAGGTGCCATTCCTTTTCATCAGCCCACTTAAACGGTTACAATTATATACTTAAGTAAACGCCTTAATTATTGACACAATTTTACTACTCAACGACACCCACAGTCATCGTCCCTGACGTTTCTCACGAGCTACAGTCCTGTTCACTATGTGCTCCGCGGGTGCGTTGGAACTACAAGGGGAAATTATTACCAGTAAAAGTTATACACATAGAACTAATAGTAATATTATTAGACATTACAATTAAAAAAAAAACATTTAATTACTTATCTTTTACGCGTAGGTATTCCACAAGGCTTTTTCTTAAACATCTATTTTACAACTTCATCGGTCCAATGCAAACTGGTCCCTAATTTAGGATAAATAGAGGACGCTGTAGTAGGCTGCTCACGATCCTCTTCTTCTTTAGGATGTTCCGGTGGAGGTTGATTATTGGTTTTTGTATACAACGTCCACAAAGCTAAGGCTCCCCAGAGACTACTTCCCAGATGAATTCCTTTTCCTAGCCTCTTATGCAATGTCACTGCTCGAACTCCGACGGCAACGAAATATTTTAGGATGCAGAAGATGTAATAAAATCCTATTAATCCGGCTATAAAGGTACCAATATCGGTAAACCAACCCCAAAGTTGCCGGAATGTAGTTTGAGCTAATTCCTTCATTTCTTTTGGGTTAAATAGATTAAGCGGCGTTATTCCTTGAGAATCGGTGTCTTTACCTTCTAATTTTCTAATCATAATGTTTTCTACGTTTCGTCTCTGTACCCCAAACATCAAGTTGTTTTGCAAAGTTCTAATTTCTTCTGGGGTATACAATCCTTGAGACCCCATAGATTTAATTGGAGTGAACTCTAGATTGATTTCTTCTTCGACATTTATTACCGTGGATACGTGACTATGCAGGCCACAATGGAAAATTGTACGAACTACTTCCACCATACAACTTTTTGCGTGTACATGGCGAAATTCGTCCTTTTGGAGTACCAAAGTGTGTATTCTCTGTTCTTGATATTGTGAGATTGGATCGGAGCATTCAGCTACGTCCTTCAGCGAGAATGCTGTAAGATTTACAGCTGGACCTTTTCAATCATACGTGATGAAAGCGCTCGTGGATACCCATACCGTCACCAACCAGATTACTGCGGTCAACATCTAAAAAAACAATATACCAGTATCTCGGTTCTAACAATAATTACATATATAAAAAAAAGTTCTATCTTAGATTTAATAACAAACATGAGAAAAAAAATCATTATAAACTTGTTGATACATTTTGGACTACGCCAGAAGGGCACGGCCTCTTTCTTTATCCTCCCGGAACCCTTGGAGGGAGCCTCTCGAGCTCTTTAATGTCAGCGGGTGGCCCGAGCTACCTTACTTCTCGGCGCTCCGACGGCCTGACTAGATGCTGACAGAGAGTGCCACACGGGGGACCACAAGACGTAAAAAATTTAGCAGTGGCAGAAAGAGCGACGGCGCCCTCCCTGCCAACTGTCCGAGTGGCACAGAACGGGCTTTCAGAAAAAAAAATTTTTGTCAGGTGGGTTCCAATATTTAAACTCCCGGAACCCTGGGAGGGACTCCGCCGTCACCGGCACAGCATCCTTTCTTTAGCCTCCCGGAGCCCTAGGAGGGTAACGAGGGTAAAAGAAATCATAGTTTCTTTGACCTTCGTTTGGATACTTAAAAAAAAAAATCCGTACAAGTTACAGTAGATATGGACAGGAATAAGACTTCGGCTTACTTATTTAGCCTTCCAAAAAGGGAAAGATAAATAATTTATTCCGGTCTATATCGCTGAGGAGGTCTTCGGGCTCTGCGTGACCTTCTCAAGAATTCGTCGTCATCGGTGGTGGTTAAGTCTATTACATCAATTGGTTTCTGATCAATATTATTTCTCGGAGTATGTAACAAAATATTAAAGCGGTTTTTATTTTTTTCATCTTGCTGATCGCTCTCGCTATTTTCTACTTCTTCTAACTCAACTTCTGAACTATCAAACTTTTGATTATTCTCTTTTTCCGGTTCGACTGAAATTTCATTCCTACTGTAATAATGTTTCAACTTGTCTACGTGAACTACTAAATCTGTTCTTTTTCCTACTTCTCGAATTTTGAAGGTAACCGGCCCTTTTTGTTCAAGTACTCGGAAGGGTCCATTCCAAAATTTTGCTAATTTCTTACTAAGACCTAACTTAACTGTAGGGTCGTGCAAATAAACTAGATCTCCTACTTTAAAATTTTTCTCCTTCGCATTTTTTTCAGTATTCTGATCTAAATGTTGTCGTACTTGATTGAAAACAATATTTAATTTTGAAATTAACTCTGAAGCATAATTTTGATCAGTATCGTACCGTAGTCTACGAGGTTTTATAAATTCATCTAAAGGCAATACAGGGTCTCGGCCATGTAAAATAAAATAAGGGCTATATCCCGTAGAACTGTGAACATGTGTACGATAGGCCATGAGAACTAAGGGCAACCAGTCGTCCCAGTCACGTTGATATTGATCGATATAGTGAGATAAAATATCTTTAAATACACGATGACTTCTTTCAATTAATCCGTTAGATTGAGGTCGATAAGGAGTAGTATGAATTCTTTCAATATTTAAAATTTTACAAACTTCTTTCATTACATTAGATAGAAAATTTGTTCCTCTATCAGAAATAAGAATTTTGGGAGTGCCGTGTCGTGCAATTACATGTTCTACTAATGCTCGAGCTACTGTGTCTGCCTTTTGATCTGATAACGGAATGGCTTCCGGATATTTAGAGAAATGATCCTGAAATGTCAATATATAACGATTACCTTTATAAGTAGAAACCAATGGTCCTACTATGTCCATAGAAGTCCTCTCAAAGGGTTCGTATACCGCGGGAAATTTTTGAAGTGGGGAAACTCCGTGATGAGGATTACTTTTTCTTTGATTACATGAATGACAACTTTTAACATAATTTTCTACGTCTGCTTTTAAGGTAGGCCAATAAAATCTAGTTGAAATTAGTTGAATTGTTTTTTGAATTCCCATATGTCCGACAAAAGGTAAATCATGATAGGTATACAATATTTTGGATATATAAGATTTTGGGGCGACTAATTGTTCTGTTAATAATTTTGTGTCTTTCTTGTACAAAAGTTTGTCACTGTCTAAGAAATAAATTTCACAAATGTTACCGTTACTTTCATTATTTAACTCTTCACTAATTTCTCTACAAAACCTATCAGTTTGTTGTGCTACCTTAATATCCTCACGATCCCAAATAGGGTTTATTTGCGGTTCTATTTCTTTACTTATAGTTTGTACTACCCGACTATCTTTAAATTCGTAGATTGTAATTAAAACGTTTGAGTTTCTAAAAATTTTATTAATAATTTCGCGAATGACATTCCAATTTAGTTTATCCAATCCACATCCAATTTTGGGCATCGCTAATTTTCTAATATTGTTAGCTAAACAAAAACATTTTAATTTGGTTAAACATTGATGTACAGACTCACAGGTAGGTTTTTCATAATATTTCTCCTTAGTAATTAAATAGAATACATAATGACATCCGTTTTTCAAATAGCAAAAATCGCCAACCGACTTATTTTGTGACAATAAAAAATCTACCTGGCCAAATTTCCTTTTGAACTGTTTTGCAATTCCCTTATCCATTTTAAAATCTGCCGATACGCAATGTACTAAGGAGCACTCGTTTACCGCTTGAAATAGATCCCCTATTTTTTCCTCAATCACACAATTTAAAGAATTTTTATTTATGATCTGTTGTTCCTGACAATCTGTTGTTGAATACATGCGACTTAGAGCATCCACGTTACTTTGATTTTTGCCTTGTCTGTGTCTAATTTCAAAATCGTATTCGGCTAATTGTAACGCCCACCGAGTTAATCGGGAACTACTATTGTTTTTCAACGTTAACAACCATTTCAAGGGTCTATGGTCAGTAATAATTATAAATTTCTTTCCACACAAATAATATCGAAATTGTTTAATTCCCCATACAACCGCTAGACATTCTAACTCCGTTGCCGAATAATTTCTCTCGGCCTTGTTTAATTTTCTACTTGCGAAAGCTATGGGTTTTTCAAAATTATCGCGATTTTGACTTAAAATAGCACCAATACCGATTCCGCTGGCATCGGTAGACAAAATAAAGGGTTCATGAAAATTCGGATAAATTAAAACACTATCTGATGTTAAGGCTGATTTTAATTTAGATATAGAATTTTGTACTTCGGGAGTGATCTCAAAAGGCTTATCCTTTTTAGTTAAATTTATAAGTGGATTCGCTAGTTCAGTATAATAAGGTATAAATTTCCGATACCAACCTACTAATCCTAAAAATCCTCTTACTTCTCTAACGTTTTTAGGAGTGGGAAAGTCTACTATCGCTTTAATTTTCTGTGGATCGGGTTTGATTCCTTGTTCCGATACTAAATGACCTAAATACTTAACTTCTTTTAACAAAAACTGACATTTTGATGCTTTTAATTTAACGTTAGCTTCTCTAAGACGATCAAAAATACATGAAATCCTATCTAAATGATCTTCAACACCCTTCGCGTTATAGATTACAATGTCATCTAAATAGACCAACCAAGATGTACCGACTAATCCTGATAAAGTGAAATTCATGAATCTTTGGAAAGTTGCAGGGGCGTTTGTTAACCCGAATGGCATTTTATTGAATTCGTAATGTCCGTCAGGTACTGAGAAGGCGGTTTTCTCTTTATCGTTTTCATCTACATCGATTTGATGATAAGCTGACGTCACATCAATAACCGTAAATAAATTTGCGTTACCTAACAGATCAAGTTGTTCATCGATATTTGGTATAGGAAAAAAATCTCTTTTTGTTACCGCATTCAAGGCTCTATAGTCAATACATACTCTTACTTTGTCTCTTCCCGTCGAGTCTTTTCTTAAAACTAAAACAACAGGGGCTGACCAAGGCGAATCTGAGGGTCTAATAACTTTAGTTTTCAATAACTTATGAATTTCATTTTGTAAAATGTTTTTATGATAATAAGGAACTCTGTAAGGTTTTTTCGCGATGGGAGGTACATTCTCAGTTATTATTCGATGTTTAATTTTAGTAGCGCTAGGTAAAATGTCATCATCCGTTATAAATAAATCTTGATATCTATTTATTAAATTCTCTGTTAATTCTTTTTCACGTTTCCCTAAATGTGATAAATCTACCGCTAGTTTGTCTGATCCAACTAATGTATTGATTCGGTCAAACAAACTACCTTCCGGATAATTTGTCAATATTGAAAAATTTTCGCTTCCGATTCCTAACACCGTTTGTGCTGATAATTCTACCTCATATGGATTTAAATTGCAAACTCTTACAAAGCATTGTGATGCTTTACAAATTCCTGCGGCTACATAGACTCCGGCTTCCGATAATTCTATTGGTTCTACCAAAAGTTCTTTACCCCGAATATTTCCTATGACACGACATTCTGCTATAGTTTCACAACGAGGAGGCAATTTCATAAGAAACTTAGATTTTACCACGTTATCAGTAGTCCATTGTTTATTACGATATTCGCTTACATTGTACTTTAGACAATCGTAAGAAGGTCCTGACTTAGCAGCAGACTCATTCCAGTAGCGCATCGTAACGTCCTCTAAATTATTATTTAATGACATAAGCAGTTTCGAAACAAACAGATTTATCATAGAAAAATACCGTTTAACTGAGCCTATAAATTCTTTTTTATGCGTATTAATAAAGTTTCCGCCCATTCGTACAATCCTTTGAATAATCTCGAGACCACTTTTCCAAATAAAGAACGAGATTCCTCCAGTCAAAATAAAAGCAAGTGATACCAAAATTAACATTATTTTACATATCTTAATAAAATTTTGTTTAAGGTTATTGCCAACATTTTTAATTTCCTCGATAAAATTGTATAAAATGTTAGGTTTTTCCAATTTTAAAAACTCATGATCGATTCCTAAAATATTTAATCTTCCAGTTTCAAAATTAATTTTTGTATGAGTAAATTTAAGAAAATCTCTGCCTAAAATTCCATCTGCTTCGAAAGTAAGTAACGGATCAGCTATTATACTGTCAAACCAAAATTTAGTTAAACCAATTTTAATTTCTACTTTGGCGGTACCTAACAAGGGTAATAAATGACCTGTGGCTCCCGCAAAAGTTGCTCCAGATAGCGGATTCAATGAAATTGAATTTAAATCTATTTTTCTACTATCTAATATCGTAACAGGTGATCCGGTGTCTACTACCAGCATTAAATTTTGACCACAAACATTAATTTTTATAAAACTAGGTATCTCTCCTACAGACGATTGAATATGGATAATTTGAGTGGGAGTATCAATTTTGTCTAGATGTCCCGTAAACCTTAATTTTTCGACTGATGTGGTCCTCCGTAGTGGGACTTGTACGAAGGGCTGTTCGCGTTTTTTGAGCCCTCAATTTTATCATTCTGATCAGATTTACTCGTACTAGGTCGGATGGGACTTTCCCTATTTAATGTATTGGTCTCGTACCTGTTTGTGTTTTTAGCGAATTTATTCATATTATTCAAGCGAGAAGGGGATTTTAATCTAAAACAATTGGTCTCTAAATGACCTTCTTTACCGCAATATCTGCAGACCGGTTTACTTTTCGGTTTTTCTCTACACTGAGCTATTTTATGTCCCGGCTTTTTACAATAAAAACATGTGATTACATTAAATTTCCTAACTTCATGTACCTGATAACCTTTATAACGCGATTTTAACTCTCGCTGACTCAACTCCTCATTTTCTGCAATTTCTTCCGCCTTATCTAGAGTAAGGTCCGGAATTTGTCTAAAGTGAAAATCTACTCTTTCAGCTATCTCCCGTTTTAATCCCCGTTTAAATTGTCGAACTACCATTTCATTAGCTACTGCTAACCTACCAGATTTTTGTTCTGGTGGACAACTTTCACATTCTTCGGCAATAAATTCTTCGCTACATAACTTTAGGCGATACGCGAATTTAGTTACCGACTCATCGTGCAATTGAAAACAACTTGCTAACTTATCCGCGGCTCTACCCGTCTGTTTTTTTGTCCCGAATCTCTTAATCAACAACGATTTAAAATCTTGATAGTTTAATGTATCAAATTCAGGGTTAGATTTAAAATATTTGTATGCGTCTCCCGACAATCTAAATTTAATAATAGTTAATGTTTGGTTCTCTGTCCAACCGTCTAATTTCGACCGCAATTCTAATTTATCAAAATACTCTAGTACATCTTTGCCTGCAAAAGGATCCACACTCGTAGCAATTACACCTAAACTATACGTAGGAATCATCGCCGACGTAGACGCGCCAGCTTGCGGAACTTGAGCCGCAGCTGTCTCAGTTTTAGCATCACCTAGCGGCATGATTTAAGTCGTAATTACAGATTAATGATCCACACAAAGAAAAATAATAAAAATTCCACCTTAATTTCTCCAGTGGATTTTCTAAAATTAAAAATCCCTTGACGCTGCCACCAATTGTTACCACGCGGTGTAAATTTGCCGCTGGACTTTTTGAAATTTTATTATTAAAGGTCGAAAAATTTAGAGAAGAACGTGGGGTTACGTAGCCCTGATTCGCAGAAGTTAAGGTGAAATTAGATTTTAATAAAAACTCAAAAAATAATTTTATACAAAAATATGTATTGAAAAAAAATAATTAATAATAGAAATGGTTAAAAAAAGATTAATTAAAAATTTTACTTACATTTACTGGGCTTCGGGGGACGAACAGGATTGGCACTCTCCAAGACTTTCTTTTTAGCCTAGACGGGGGACCTTGATCTTAACTAAACTCACTCTTCGCAGGCAGAATCTATTCTGTCTATTGTATTTTATTTGTTCGAGCGCGATCCTCGCGCTTCCTTTTAAAAAGCTTATTCAACAAAAAATTTATACAGGGCGATTTGTTACACTCAGCCGCTTTTCGAACACCCCAGACCGACATTTGTTGCACTTTGGGTCGTCTCAGGGCGACCCCCAACTGCCCCTAAACTTCCTCTTGGAGGCGCCCGATCGACGTTGAAGCGTTCTTTGGCCAACTATTGAGTGGTAAAACGATCGCTGAGCCGCTTTTCGAACACCCCAGACCGACCTTTGTTACACATTTAGTCGCCTCGGGGCGACCACCAAGTACCCCTAAACTTCCTCTTGGAGGCGCCCGATCGGCGTTAAAACTTCCTTTGGCCCACCATTGAGTGGGAAAACGATCGCTCAGCCGCTTTTCGAACACCCCAGACCGACCTTTGCTGCATTTTGAGTCGCCTCGGGGCGACCCCAACATTCCACTAAACTTCTTAGAGGCGCCCTATCGACGTGATAGCGTCCTTTGGCCCACCATTGAGTGGTAAAGCGATCGCACAGCCGCTTTTCGAGCACACCAGACTGACCTTTGTTGCACTTTGGGTCGCCTCGGGGCGATCCCCAACTTCCTCTAAACTTCTCCTCGGAGGCGCCCGATCGACGTTAAAGCGTTCTTTGGCCAACTATTGAGTGGCAAAACGATCGCTCAGCCGCTTTTCGAACATTCCAGACCGACCTTTGTTGCACTTTGTGTCGTCTCGGGGCGACCCCCAATTGCCCCTAAACTTCATTTTGGAGACGCCCGATCGACGTTAAAGCGTTCTTTTGCCCACCGTTGAGTGGTAAAACGATCTCTCAGCCGCTTTTCAAGTTTCGATAATAATGATGAAATTCGAATAGCTATACCTGAAATAGACAGCTATACACTACCAAGTGAGAGCTTTTTGTATGTGGAAGGTAACTTACGTAAGGTTAACGCAAGCGGTAACGTAACAAAGGATGCGAGTGCAACGGCTAAATTGATTAATAATCCTGTCGCCTTTATGTTCAGTGATATTCGGTATCTTATAAATGGTGTTCAAATAGATGGAGTAAGAAATGTAGGTATAACATCTTGTATGAAAGGTTATTTTTCTTACACTCCAAATGAAGTGTTAAAGCTAGAAAACGCCGGTTGGAATATTGAAGGCGATAAGCAAGGCATTGTAGAGGCCACATCGGTATCATTGGATAAAAAAGGTAATTTTGGATTGAGCGTACCACTAAAGACATTACTAGGTTTTGCTGAAGATTTTAAGAAAATTTTAATGAATGTGAGGCAAGAATTAGTGTTAATTCGCAATAATGATGATTCAGATGTAATTGTGAATAGTGTTGAAGAAGGGCTGAAGTTAACTATCGACAAAATAGTGTGGAGAATGCCACATCTTGCAGTAGGGCTTCGAGAACAATTGGTTTTAACAAAATTAGCGGGGAAGAATATTGATATCAACGTACCTTTTCGAAGCTGGGAAATACATGAATATCCTTCATTACCTAAAACAACAAAGCAATCGTGGTCTGTAAAAACTGCACCACAATTAGAAACGCCTAGATTTATAATTATTGGTTTCCAAAGTAACAAGAAAGGAAAAATGACAGAAAATTTGGCGAAATTTGATAATATAGGAATAACAAATGTAATGGTTTTTTTAAATGGGGAGCGATATCCTTACGATAACATAAACGTGGATTTTGATAACAATCGGATCGCTGTTTTGTATGATATGTATTCAAGATTCCAACAATTTTATTATAATAGAGAGGGTGAACCTTTATTATCACCCAAACAATTCATAGCAAATTTTCCACTTATAGGTATAGATTGTACATATCAAACGGAATCTTTACATAAAAGCGGGGTTGAAATAAGAATAGAATATACTACAAAAGTTGAGATCTCTGATGGTACAACAGCTTATTGTTTGATTCTACATGATAAAGCCTTTCAATATTCCCCTCTCACTAAAATCGTAAAACAGTTAGTATAAGTATAAATAGAAGTGAGGTTCAAATCGTGCACGTATTAGCCGCAAAGTATTGTAAGAGTAAACCAACATGAATTCAAAACTAGAGAAGTACGTAATTCTAGATATACAAGGTTTTATGATCAATGATGATCAATTCGTACCAAAAGAGCTAGCATCATTCGATAGCAGCAATCGCACTACCCATCACGTATTTCAACCAAGTCACAGTTTCTCAACTTTATCAACAAAATACAAGAATACAGCGAACTGGTTAATGATTCATCACCATTGCATCGACTGGAACGTAGGATTCGTACCACCTTCTCATTTTGATAATATTATTAAATATTTGTGTCGCAATGTGCAGAGTTTATGTGAAGGGGAATGATAAAATAAAATTTTTAAAAAATATAGTCCCAATACCGATTATTGAGATAGGAGAACATGAAGGAAAACTTCCGATTACAGTTGCAATGTGTGCTTTTCATGAACGAAAAATTTGTATGTGCGCTCTTTCTAACGTCTATTATTTACATTCAATAATTGAAAGTAAAGTGAGAACATCGGAGAAAGAAAGACAACAGGAGGTAAGGCACTATAAAGAGAAAATCCCTTTAGAAGCAACGATAGTTAGCGTAGAGTCACTATGGAGCGATTACTAGACATATTATGTTGTTGCTCGTTGACTTCACCAGAAAAGGTATATCGTGTAATGAGAAAATATGAAAAGGATCTATCATTTGAAAACATTCCACCCCGAGATTTGAAATATTTACCCGTTACGTATTACGTGGACAAAGTGAAACCTTCCGAATTAAGAAGAATTTGGCCGGAATTACCGTATTTGTATAAGAAATCCGAGTGTCTGCAGATGAAGTTACCGTGTTTGGAGCACTACAACGCAAATTCTGAAACTGAATTTGATGGGCCCGTACCTTCCAAAAGAAATTGTATTCAATGTAATTTACAAAAGAAATAAATGTTTATTAAAATATTTAGTTGTGTTTTATTATTATCATTCCGGCATTAATGAATGCAGTAGCATAACGGGTTTACTATGGATTGGCCGATCGCAGGGATCGCGCGGCCGACAAGTTCTGTTCGCGCGAAGCGCGAAGGTTCCTTTTCTTCGCGCGCAGCGCGAAGTTTTCCGTTTTTCGCGCGCAGCGCGAAATTTTTATGTTTCGAAACTTTTTTTTTTCGCGCTAAGCGCGAAAAAAAAAAATTAAAGAAATTAAAAAAATCTTAACCTTGAAGTGTACCAGGTTTCAATATTTTCTTACCATGCACATTCACCCCCCACCTTACTTATCTCATGGTATATAATCGAGTGCTAGCTAAACTCCTCAGTTGCATCTAAAGCAGTCGTACGATTAAGTTGCAATTAAAGCCATTCATTGAGTTGAAGTGTGAGACCTGAAATTAAAAGTAAGTACTCCATTTTCTATACTACGATAATTTTTTATTGTGCGAAATTTTCTGTTTGATTTTTCAGATTCAAACAAACAAAATACTAATTCGTAGTTAAGATAGTTAAGTTATATTCATATTTATATTTAAGATGAGTGAAGGTTATAGCAGAACAATCAAAGATACATCCGACATTGACAGTCAATATCTAATTAACTTCATAGAAAATTTAGAATCACAACAAGTGGATGTTAAAGAAAATGTGTCGGGGTTAACTTATCCTACTTTTCTAAAAGACGAAGATGATAGTGATGATGTAATTCCATTATCCCAATCGTCTCAACTTCTAGAAAATAGGTTAAGTTTAACCCTATCTTCCTATACTAAGACGTTGGAAGGTGAAGTATCACAGCAGAAAAGAAGTAAACTTTCGTTAAAGAAAAATCCTAAGTCCGTAGTTTCAAAGGATGCTGTGATACTTCAACTTTCAACAGTAAAATCTGTGGATGAATGTTCGGATTTCGTGAATGTTTCACCAACCCTCTCCAGTATCGGCACGAAAAAAGAAATAAAAATTTTGTCAGACATTTGTTTGAGAAAACCTAACAAACTGAAATCCCAAATTCACTGCTCCCCTAAAATTCTCAAAAATTTATTAACAAAACCCATTTCAAAGAAACCAAAACCTGAATCCGCATTAGGTTGTCCAAAACAGCAACCCAAATGTATTCCTCCAAAATCACAACCCGAACCAAACCCATACTTCCTTGATATGAATCGCGCAATGTTTAACGTAATCAATGATAAAGTAATTGATAATATTAGGAAAATTGAAAATATGAAAAAAGAATTAACCCAAGATTTGGCGATGTTTCAAAATTATTTAATTAGTCACGTTAACTTGGGCGATTCAAATGAAGGAATTAAATGTGGGGATTATCCTACCACTATCAAAATTCTAAAAGACCACATAAAAACTATGGAGGGTTTTCTCAAACAAATATAATCTGAATTTACAATTTATTTATTTTTTTTGGTCTACTCTTTAACACTTTTTTGTTGTTGCAGTGTTTTCATTAAAGTACATGTGCGAAGAGGCTGTCAATTCGGTGATTACCCGAAAATTCCGCATATTAAATTTAGTAGGATCGGTTCCAATAACGGTCATACTAAGTTTAATTTTAAGTTGGAACAATTGTTTCTGGAGTCGGATAGTTAAAAGTAAAAATCTAATCAATTGTAGGGAAGTCCGCTTCCCAACCGTGGATAACTTTGGGAAGAGAATGTCTCTCTCAACGATACGTAAAGTTTTCCACGGTTCCTCAGTTGATTGGGAGCTAACTTTTGGCTTGGGTAATAATTATCAGGCAAGGTATTCATACTATAAATGTCAATTAGGGAGAACTTGCCACAGTTGTCGTCGGCGTCTAACTAATGTTACTAAGGCGAATGTTTTCAAACTAAAGAATATTATGCTTTGTTCGAAAGTAAAGTATGTGAGTAGTGAAAAAGTTAGGGAATTTATATTAAATAAGCGTAATTGGTGCGAAATATGTTGCCGTAGATCATTATTTAGATTAATTCATGATGAAAGAGATTTGGATGAGTGCAGTACTGAAGAACTGTCTCAGTAAGTAACGTTATTTAGATTTTACTAACTATAAATAAGTCAATAAATGTTGATAAATTGATTAATACTTTGCCTGATAATATTGATTGTTCGAGTTAAGTACTTTACTTTTTAGTTTATTATTGTATTTTACGCAAATTATAAATATGTACATAAAATCGAATATTTAAATACTTTATCGTTAGAGCTAAAAATAGGTTAAATCGCTTATGGTCAACTTCCAAGTATGGCAAACAGGTTACAAGTATACGGGCGAAAATAACTCGACGCGTCCGAATCACAAACGGTGCACTTGACCACACTCAAGGCGAACCGCCACGGACTGATTAAGTACCTGAAGATATAGATGCGATCGAAGACCTCACAGCTGCTATAAATATACATCAATCTTAATTGATATTTCATCTGTTGTGTATTACAGATTTTGTACTTAATAATTAAGATATTACGCTTTGAAAGTTGAATGTAATTTGTAATTTTTACTAAAATTGTGATATGTTGAATATGGTAAAACTGTAAATATATATGATAATTATGTTAGAATTTAATTGCAGTTGTTATTAAACATCCTTTCTAATAACATGCTATAAAATATGGTAGACAATGTAAAATTTATTATTCAACCGCTAGCCCTCCCAATACAAAACGTGACAAACGAATTTGATAAAAATAAGTTTAAAAGGCATAGTGATCTATTTGGCGGTGAATGTAAGCGTTGTTTGATTATTGGAGCTTCAGGCTCAGGTAAAACTAATGCTCTGTTAACGTTATTAAAAGCGCCTAATGGATTACGATTCTTTAATGTGTACCTTTGCTGTAGCTCTCTTTACCAAGCAAAGTACGAATATCTTCGACAGTTGCTGAAACCCATCCAATTATGTGGATATTACGAGTGCTCAGATGTAAATCAATTCATTACACCAGCAAAAGTGAAAGAATATTCTATTATTATTTTTGATGACATAAGTCCAACACAGCAAAATATTATCAAAGAATATTTTTCATATGGTCGTCATAAAAATGTTGATTGCTTTTATCTTGCTCAAAGCTACAGCTCCGTTCCAAAACAATTAGTGCGCGACAATTGTAACTTATTAGTATTATTTAAACAGGATTTAACTAACTTGAAGCATATTTACAACGATCACTTGATAGGTGACATATCGTGGTACGAATTTGTAGTAATTTGTAGAACCTGTTGGGATACGCCGCACGGCGTGCTGGTAATCGACCTCGATTGCGAAAAAAACAATGGTCGCTACCGCAAAGGTTTCGATCAGTACATTATAATTTAAAGGTAAGACAATAGGATACCTACATCAGTCTGTATTTGCTCATTGGCGTATAATTATAACACTACCCTAACGCAAGAATTAATAGCTGCGCGAGAAGATGTAAAAGAGAAAATTCGGTCTTTGAAAGGAGATATAGAAAAAGCGCAGTCCCGTGCAGAAGCTCAGTTTGCTCCAATTAAAGAACCGTTAAGGGAAATATCAAAAAAATTAGAAACAGTCAATTTATTACCGTTTGCCAACAAACTATCCGCTTTAAAGCGTGAAACTTTTATCCCAAAAAAAGATTATTACCCCAACATTTCTTCTTTAATCGCAGAATTAAAGGAGTATCCAAGCGTTTCTGCAGTTGGCGAAACTTCGGTTGTGAAACCTAAATACAAACGTAGATTAACTTCTACACCTATCAAAGCCGAAGCCAAACCATTAGAAACGAAATCATCAGAAACAGCCCACAGTCCACAATATATGGAAGACGTCTTTGAGGCAAAAGGCGGAAAAGATGATTGGGAATTTAGTGAACCAAGCACGGAGTCCTTAGACGCGTACGAAGCTGCTGCGAGGGAAAAATTAGAAGAACTTAAAGATAACATGAATAGGTTAATGGAGCAGACCATTGTCCGAGAAGCCTTAGGGCAAATGGATCCCTTACCTCGTACTTATGTAACTGGTTTAACTACAGATGTAAACGACGATTTTGATCAACGTTACGGTATCCGTGCTGCTACGTAGTCGGTAAATTCACTTATGAAGGTACGCTGGGTTTATACGAGCTCTTATTCAAAAATAAACCGGGGAAGTTTTCGCTTCAAGATAGCCGTAATTACGAAGATATACTACTACGTTCGCATGCTCATACATAGAATTACGATCCCTCAGAAAATATGGTGACGGACAATGAAAGTAAAAAGTTCGTCGACATAATTAAGCCTATAGTTGAAGATAAACGACCTAACGTTTACTGGTCAAGATACTGGCCAAAACCAAAATTTGGTGGTCTATTGAATAAGTTGTTGGTGCCCGATGCAATTAAAGAATATGAATATTGGGACGATGCTAATGAGTTAGTTGATAGGTTACGTTTATTAATAGCTTCTCAAGCGGCTGGTCATACAGGTCACCAAAATGAAATAATATCCATTATAGAAGGGTTGAGGGAAGCTAATATTATTCGATAAGAGTATATAAACAGATAAATCTTATTAACATCTTCAGAACAAGTCGTAACATAGGCAGAGCATGACACTAAATCGATTTGGGAAGCATGGGTATACGACAATCGATAAATTCGGAAAACACATCCATGAGCATAACATAAACAAACATTTGAAGAAGTCTGAAATAATTAGACGTTTTCGTCCGACACTTATTTTAACGTTATGTGGTGACGGTAACGTAGACGTAACCAAACAATTTTTTTTAATTAACAATAAAACTACCACTAGTGAATACAAGAATTCTTTCTACGAAGGTCAAATAAAAGAAGTTGTAAACTCAGCACATGTTCAGATAATTGTTAACGATAAAGTCTTCAGTTCACTAGAAGGTGTACAACTAAAACGGGGAGATATCATTAAATGTAAAAACCTCGCACCGGTAGTAGGTCTTCCTTTTTTAGTTGAGTTGTTACCGAAACTAATTCGTAACTATAATAGTACTGTCCATAGAACAATTCACATGAAGCCATCAGAAGTTAATCGAAGAAATGAATCAGCTATACTAAATAGTGCGTATAATTCAATTAAAGTTGCAGATCCTACAAAACGCAAATTTAAAGTAGGAGAACATGTTAGAATTAGTAAATATCGACAAGCTTTTGATAAAGGTTACCTTCCGAATTGGACGAATGAAATATTTACCATAGTATCTATTCAAAACACTAATCCTAGGACTTACGTTATTAAAGATAGTAGAGGGGAAACGATTCTCGGAGCCTTCTACGGAACGGAATTACAACGTGTCAAACACCCAGATGTTTATTTGGTTGAAAAAGTACTTCGTCGAAAAGGAAATCAAGTTCGCGTGAAATGGTTGGGGATGGATAGCTCACATAATTCTTGGATTACTAAAGATAATGACACAAAAATTGACACAAAATAAAAATAAAACAAACTATTTTCTTTAATGAACTGGTTTATTATTATTATTATCATTATATTGTTACACAGAGAAAAAAAAACATAATACTTTTACTATTTCGGTTCCGTTGTATTAAAAATATCTAATAACTTATCTAAAAGTTCATCACTTTGAAGATCTGCAATAATAGTATTCCCCCACGCTAAAGTATGGCAACCATCCTTCATTATGTACCGTTTATCGTCCTTTGCTGACAAAGCCACTTTGTTTTTCAGCTCGGTATACATGGTATGGTAAGATGAACGAAACACATACATTTTTTTTTCTAATTAAACCACCATCTTCAACTATTCGTTTAAAATCCGAGACGGTTAAGTTTTTATCAATAACATACTTCTTCACACCCTTAGCTCGCTTGATGACTCCCTCTAAGGAAGTTAGACAATAAGCTTTAGCACCGGTCCCATAAAACGATGTTAATAAGGTATTCGGATATTCATCTTTCATTTTTCCAAGAACTGAAATTCCTCGAGGAATATTGTGTCTATTGTTCAACGGATAATTTGATGTATCGAACATTTCTATATTTTCTTTTATGTCATCGTACACATTCTCTGTAAAAATTTCTAGAATTAACGAATCCGTATCTGTATACAGTAACAGTACATTAGAACCATATTTATTTTTTAAGAAATTGTAAAAGAAATCATAGATAACTGATTTCGATAATTCCAAGATACAAAATCCTACGTAAAGAGGTTTATTATATTTCACCTCAACTTTCTTCATTTCTATCGCTACTAAATTGGGGAAAAAAATCTTTGACGATTTGAACGTAGGCTTCGCTATCAGAGCTTCTGCACCTGGCCTTCTGTAACGATTCTCCCAATGTGTCACTAATCGTACTTCAACTCTGTTTTCAACATTTTCCATAGTTTTGCCAAACACAATATTATTCATTGCCTTATAGTGGTTTTTTTCAAATTCATTCTTCGCATTTCTACGTTTTTCAGAATTAAAATCGATGTATTTCATCATCCATTCTGATTGCTCAAATTGTAAAACCCGATGAATTTTCTTAATTATAAGCCCTTTTTTCAAACATTCACGCAAATTCACATAATGTATAATATATTTTGTTTTATTTTGTAAGTTGGCAATCAATTTCGGTTGCTTCGAACCAGGGACAATTATATTTTCTGGGCAAAATGGTAAATCGTCATGCTCTTGATGTAAACTTTCGGGATACTCAAGGTCTACCTCAAATACGAAACCGACAGAAGTGTCATCGACGTAATTTACGTTTAACTTAGTTATTTCTTGTTCCGATAACCATTTAAAACTACCGGTCGGTAATTTACATCTCATCGCATATCCGTACAAATTAGTAGCGTCTAAATACAATATGTAGGATGAAGGTTTTGCGGGATTAAAATTCTGAAGGAATTTATTGTTAGCCTCAGCCGATCGTTTAACACACATGCTGAGACCACCTCTAATGCCCTTCTTAAAAAAGTGTAGCATGTCGATGTCCGTTAATAGTTCTAACTTCACACCCGTCATTTTCAATAAAGCATCCCATCCAAATCCAGGTGCAGTATAGTAATGGCATGGATCTAACTTATAATATTGCTAACATATTTCCCTAAAGTTTTCGAATATATCAGCTAATATTAATACATCGGATTTCAGATAGAGGTCACTATATTCTCCCAACGTTTTACAATTGAATTTACTCCATACCTCTTTTGCGCGTGAGTAGTCTTCATCGGAAACATTACTTTCACATAATATATCGTAAAAATCTTTATGTTCTGGTAAACGAGGGTAGTCCAACTTTTCGAAACAATCGAGAAACGAATATGGGAAAACACCTTTCTGACGCATGAGTCTAAACTTTCTATCATCATTAAAAGCTTTTTTAATTTCAACACATTGAGTATCCTCTAAAAATGATGCCAATTTTTCTAGTGAACATGTCATAAATTTAAAAGAATCTACAAATCTTATTTTCATGAAAACTTTCCGGCGCTTTCCTTTACAATCGGATATTTCTCCTACAGCAACCTTTTTTGAAAATGTTATGTACTTTTCCTTATTCTGCGCAATTACATCAACTTCTTCGTGATTTAATGCAATACTTTTAACGAACATATGACAATCGTAATTCGAAAGGTTATGAAAAAACACAGGTATAAAATTCGGAATTTTGTAGTTGATATTGCAAACGGAATGGGCAGGACCCCTATATAATCCCGCCATGTGACCGTGATCACAAACCTTCTCCTCATTCATCAGAATTGATTTGTCACAAATATGACATAATGTGCTTGCTTGATACAGAAATTGTTCCAAACAATCTAAAGGTAGCAGATCCTTTGTCTTGCTTAAATGATTTTTATATATCTCTATTATGTCTCTTTCTAATCTAGACATAAATTCTTTTGCGGCGTTTCGTCCACGATAACTTTCAAATTTAGATAAATCATCGTTATAAGCACACTTGATATAGTATGCAAATGAGTATGGTTCATGCTCGAAACATCGTGACGCATACGATTTATTTTCATCATTTAATTCTTCTTCGATATCCAACGGCTTTAGAATTGCTTCAAAATCCGCATACACCACAAATGGAACCTTCATTTTTCTTTCAAAATTTTCAAACTGTAAAATATTTGCCTTTTCCAGATGACCATATTTATTTACTTTCAATTCGTCGCTTGGTAGTGTTGCTTTTACTTTCATACAGTCATCGTTTTGGTGTCGTGCAAAATTTAATTCGGATGAAAAGTATAATAAGCAACCCTCACAGAAGTATTTTTCATGTCCATTTTGAGACGATTGAGAATTAATAAGGCGTGATAAATTTTTTATCCAGCAGTAATGGTTATTGCCAAAATTGTGGCTAAGTAATAATAAATTCACATGCCGATCCCTTTTTTGTTTACAAACACATATGGTTACTATATCATCAACCGTTTTCTCCCCATTGAACCATGAATTTATTCCATATACGTTTATTGACATATTATTTCGTTCCTCAAATTTTGGTATATCTCTTATGGCTACTGGAAATGTTAGGTTGTCGAAATTCATCCAAGTTTCCATAAAGTGTGGATATGATGATATTCTTTGTCGTAGTCCAGTGGGTTCATACATAGCAGATGTAAGCGCCCATGCAAAGCAGTCATTGTCATTATTTTGAACATTAATGACAGCTTTCTTCGCCTTGATTGACTTTGGTAAATCAATATAACTAGATGCTCTTGTAGGGTTGTACTTGTTACAGTTTACTTCTATGTACAAGATCTTCATTAAGGTCCAACCTATATCATATTGAATTTGATTACTTTACTTTACTTTACTTATACTTATTAACATTAACATTCCTACCTGAGTCTCGTTCTTGGAATTCTGACATTTTCGTCTTAGTCTCATCCATGAATTCATCGTACAAGTTGTAAAGATCAACAGCCAATGTTATAATTTTATTTCTTGTATTGAATGATTTGATCTCCACTTCTTCCTTGGAACTTAAGAAGTAAATACCAAAACTTTCTATATTTACTTTTAAACTTCCGTGCAAGTTCATCACTGACTCAATCAACGTAATGACCTTTTCTCTAATTCTGTTTGCAAATTCTGCAATATCAACATAATGCCTTCCAGGATCGCTTACTCGGAAACTGCTTATTTTATCTCCAAAGGTAGAATTTATTTTTTCTACACCATCATCTACTATTACAAAGGCATTACGCTTGTGATTGTTACTGCGCAAATGTGCCGAGTAGGCTTGTCTATTGACATATTCATTACATATTTCACATAATAATGAATCTGTCTGATGAGTATCGTCAATTTTTTGTCGTTTCTCGTAACATGGTTTTATTGTGCAATGGGCAAGGTGCATGAGTTTTGGTGTAATTAGGCACATCTATATATTTTTCTAAAGGATCGCCTACGTCAATAATTTTTGGAACTGTAGGCGATCCATTTAGTACTTCTTTTAAGAATTGTTTCTTTTGATTGCCCTTTACAAACACCACGTCATACTCTTCCACTACACCTTTGATGAGCTGTTTACCTTCTTGTTGCGTATACCAGCCCTCGGTATACGCCAACATATGATGTTTCACTTCAAGGTACCTTATTGAATTGACGACACTCCTTGGAAGATCTTCCAAATTTTTTTCACCTTTCATGTGTTCATGAAAGGTGTAAGTCCTGTTTTTGTCTAAGAGTACGAATTCCCGGACTTCGAATTGAGGGACATCGAACCCCTGCATATCAACAATAGCTTCTCTCAACATATTTTCACTTTGCTTTACTTTCACAAGCTTGCTGAGGAGGGAGTAAACTAATGATACGAACATGATACCATGCATTATATAGAAGGATGTAAGGCACCAATTAAAAAACTAAGTCAAGTATGTGGGGTTTGAAGGTTTTTCCTAGGTTAAGAATGGTAGGGATAGCGATCCTTGACCTCATTGTCGAGAATATATCATCAGTTAAAGGTCAAGGTCAAATTGAAGGTCAACGTCAAGGTCAAAGTATAAGGTCATGACCTTCACTATAATTTGCCGATTCAAGAACCTCCTCCTAAAACTTCAAGGTCAAGGTTACTCAGTGTGACCTTGACCCTGAGGTTTTAGGAGGAGGTTCGTGAATCGGCAAACACCTACTGCTGAGTGGTAAAACGATCGCTCAGCCGCTTTTCGAGCACCCCAGACCGACCTTTGTTGCACCTTGGGTTGCCTCGGGGCGACCCCAACTGCCCCTAAACTTCCTCTTGGAGACGCCCTATCGACGTTAAAGCGACCTTTGGCTCACCATTGAGTGGTAAAACGATCGCTCAGCCGCCTTTCGGACACCCCAGACCGATCTATGTTGCACTTTGGGTCGCCTCGGGGCGACCCTCAACTGCCACTAAACTTCCTCTTGGAGGCGCCCGATCGGTGTTGTAGCGCCGTAATCAACCAATACAAAAATAACACCGCGAGGTTCAGCAGGTTTTGGGCTCCAGCTAGCTTTGAAACAGTGGAGACGGGGGGGTTCGATTTTAGAAAATAAGGGCGCCACGGACTTACCAAAATACCTACCAAACGTTCTCTCGCCACACACCAATTAAGTCCGAAATCAGCAAAGAAACATTCAAACACACAGATAACGTAAATAATTAGGTTTATTTTATGATGCCAAATATATGTGTTATGAGTAGTTCCTGTCTGTGGCATAAAAAATATACCAATATGTTGATTTTTTGTAGAATGTAAATTGTTTAAGTTTAAAGAAAATGAATAAACTTTGTGAACGAAGGTACGAAATGAATAACACGCAGTTCAATTCGACAATGACAACTCAAGTTTATTGTAACGCGTTATATAACAAAACTGGTTTTTAAAAAAAGCAAAACGTGTACGCAATAAATATGAAAGATTAAAATTAAAATACAATAAAATAATAAATTTAACTAAACTTTAAACATTCCGCCCGCCTTGCCACACAGTGGCAACGAAAAGAACTATTGCAGTCGGTAAAATAGAAAACTAAACTAAAACTCAAGTAAAGAACTGAATGACAAGCGCAGATGTCAAGCATAAATTGACTGAATCAGAATAAACAAGATTGAACGTGTATGAAAGTTACCAGTGAATATAAGTGAAATTAAACTGCAAAAAATAAAAAGTAAGTACAATAATCTAGAAATATTTAAATGCCAAAGAAAATTTGAATTACAAGAAACTAAATTAAATTAAACAGTTGAAACTTATTCAGTAGGAAGAACGCATAATTTAACGAGAGGGCGAACCAAGGTCGAGGTCGAAGTCTTGATGGTAGCGACGCGTGGTTTACCATCAGCCCCTTCGTGAAGCTGCAGAACTCTGGCCAACATCCACTTAGCCGGTGGAAGTCGTTCATCTTTTAATAAAACCAGGCTGCCAACATCGGGTAAGTTCTTCTGGTTAAACCATTTTGTTGAATTTTGTATGGTCTGTAAATAATAAGTTGACCATTTTTTCCAAAATTCTTCAGCTAGCCGACGGAGGAATTGGTATCGATTCAAGCGATTAATGTTCAAATTCAATAGAGAGGGCTCTGGAACAACTGTTAATGATGATCCAATGAGGAAATGAGCTGGTGTTAAAGCTTCATAATTAGCGGGATCATCTGAGAGAGGAATTAATGGGCGGGAGTTAAGAACAGCCTCTATTTGAATGAGGACTGTTGCGAATTCCTCATAAGTCAGTAAGGTCGAACCCATTACTTTCTTTAAATGACTTTTGGTTGACCGAACTCCTGCTTCCCATTTTCCTCCAAAGTGAGGTGCCGACGGTGGGTTGAACTTCCATTTTGTGCCATCATTAGCAAGTAAGGCAGCAATATGATTCCAACTCTTTGAAGCTGCGGTGAAAAGCGCCCGTAACTCTTTGTCGGCACCGACCAAATTAGTACCACAGTCACTGTAGATGCATTGGCAAAGTCCACGGCGACCAGTGAAACGCTTGTAGGCAGCAAGAAACCCTTCTGTGGTATAATCGGTTGCCACCTCCAAGTGGACAGCAGACGTAGCGAGACAGATAAAAATAACGAGGTAAGACTTATACGTTTTATATCCTCTTCCTTTGGCAGTTTTTAATATGAATGGTCCCGCATAGTCGACTCCGGAATGAAGGAATGGTCTAGCTGGAATCACTCGAGACGGAGGTAATTGGCCCATCAGCTGATGACTATTTTGAATGCGGTATCTAGCACAGATGGCACATCTATGGATAAACGATCTGACCGGAATTCTACCTCCAAGTATCCAAAATCGACGTCTGATCGAGGAAAGTGTTAATTGAGTTCCCCCATGAAGCGTTCGACGATGATGAGCATCAATAACCAAATTTGTGAAATGGGAGTTCTTTGGCAAGATCATTGGGTGTTTTTCGTCCCAATCGAGAGTTGAAAAACGAAGACGTCCAGTTATTCTCAGGATACCGTCACCGTCGAGGAATGGCGTAAGTCGATATAATGGACTGATTTTTGGAATGGTCTTTTTTTCTTGCAGTAGGCGAATCTCGCTATTGAAATAACAATTTTGAATGTCCTTGATCCAGAATATGAGTGAATTTTCAATTTCATCAGGGGTGATGAAATCTGGAAAATATTCAAGATTAGGTTTTTTGGTTTTAGTAAATCGAAAACACCAAGAAGTGACACGAAGAAGCCTGTTTAAGGAGGAGTAGTTATTTTTGAGGTCCCATCCTTGGTTTGAAGTGTTGTGATGAACTTTAACTGCCCTGATTTCTCGATTAGCTTCGACGGCATTTAAGGTTGGTTGCGAAGGCCAATGATGTGGAGAAGCGGAGAGCCAAGAGGGTCCGGACCACCAAATGGATTCTGATTGTAGTCGACTGATTGGCACACCTCTGGATGCTAAATCTGCTGGATTTTCAATTCCAGGAACGAATCGCCACTTTGCCCCGGGCAAATCTTGAATCTTCACCACGCGATTTCGCACAAAATCTTTCCATTTACTTGGTTGGCTGCAGATCCATGATAAAGCTACGGATCAATCAGACCATAAATTAATTGAAATATCATTAAGTTTCAAACAATTCGAAACCCGTTTGATTAGCCGAGTTAGAACTACCGCCGCGCACAGTTCTAATCGCGGTATCGTTACGGTTTTTAACGGAGCTACTTTCGTTTTAGAAATCATTAGTACCACTCGCACTTCCGACAACTTTTCGAGCCGCACGTACACCACCGCGCCATAAGCAATTGAGGACGCGTCCGCGAATCCGTGTATTTGTACGTTCAAAACATGACTTTCGAGACCGAGCCAGCGAGGTATTCGAATAGTTTTAATATTTTGGAATTCATTTTGAAAGTTAGCCCACTTTTCGGAAAGTTCATTAGGGAGCTCATCATCCCATTCAAGACCGCGTACCCATAATTCTTGCATGAAAATTTTTGCAGTGATTATGAACGGTGATAGAAGTCCTAGAGGATCATATAATTTTGCGATAAATGACAGAACAGACCTTTTGGTGAATTTTCCATTTAAATGAAATTTATCGAACATGAAAAGAAATTGATCAGTCTGGTTATTCCAAGAAAGTCCGAGTGTACGAGGTGATTCATTTTCATCGAAACACAGAGTATGGATAGTGGAGATATCACTAGCTGGTAAATGTTCAATCACGGAAGGACAATTGGAAATCCATTTGCGTGCGTGAAAACCGCCCGCCGTAAGGATAGAATTTAAGTCATTCATAATTTGGCGAACTTCGTTAATACTATCTGCACCGGATAAGATATCGTCAACGTAAGTGTCTTTCAGTAGTACGTTTGAGCTGATAAAATGTGATTTCGAATGCTCCTCAGCTAACTGACGCAGACAACGAATTGCGAGAAATGGAGCGCACGATAAGCCGTAAGTAACTGTCTTCAATTCGTAGCTCTGAAGGTGTTGATCTGGTGTATCTCGCCACAGGATCCGCTGATAGCGAGTATCTTGTGGATGAACGTTGATTTGACGATACATCTTTTCTAAATCACAAGAGAATACGAATTGGTGACGTCGCCATTGGAGAAGAACATCAACGAGTTCATTTTGGAGTTTGGGACCAACATGTAGGCAATCGTTAAGGGAAAATCCAGAAGACGTTGAAGCAGACCCATTGAATACGACGCGAAGTTTAGTGGTAATACTCGTTTCTCGAATAACACCATGATGTGGCAGATAATAATTAAGTTCGTTGTTATTGAAAGAAACTGGCTTCATGTGCTCAAGGGTCAGATATTCCTGCATGAAATCTCGGTAAGCACCTGACAGCTCTGAATTTTGAGCGAATCGATGTTCCATTCGATTAAAAGATTTAACTGCATTGTCGTAGGATCTACCAAGGACAAATGGAGACCGTTTAAATGGTAGACGCACAGTAAAACGCCCCGAATCATCTCTCGAATGAGTTTGTTTGAAGTGGTATTCGCATTCCAGTTCATCAGTAGAAAGTTTATTAATTGAAATAGAATCATCTTCCAATTTCCAAAATTTTTGAATAGAATTCAATAATTCATGATCGATTGAACACTGAAAAACGTATTTGTCCGAATTTGAACTGGGAGAAGGGTGGGAAACCGAACCAAATAAAATCCAGCCGAACAAAGTTTCTTGAGCAACCGTATTTCCCTTGTTGAATTTACGAATATTATTGCCAATTATTCGTGAATAGACTTTAACTCCGAGGATTAAGTCTATTTTCCGGTTAGAGTTGTATTCCGGATCAGCCAATTGAAGAGCTTTAATCTCCTCAGGTAGTAAATTAGAATGCTTTTTTGGTACATAAGACGTCAATTTAGGTAGAATTAATATTTCTTCATTAATTAAAACGTTATTGTAACGGGACACCAAATCGATTGTAGCGAAACCATTCGAAATACACGTTTGGGTGGATCCCACGCCGTTGATCGGCACGCTAACTCCACGACGAGGTAAGGATAAACGTTGAATTAAAGATTCGCTTCCAAAAGAAACCTCCGAACCTTGGTCTATCAAGGCGCGCACAACGAAATAGTCACCGCGTACGGACCGAACCCGAACTAAGGCTGTTGCCAGTAAAACTGAAGAGTTTATATGAAAAGAATGAACTTGATGACTGGTCGATGGACCCGGTAAGTTTAGATTGTCGTAATTATTGTCTTTTGCACTTGAATTAGATTTATTTAGTTTTTCAGGTGGATAATCGTGTAGACACGTATGGTGACGCTTGGAACACTTATGACATCGCGAATTTACGCGACATTCGTTCAAAAAATGTTGTCCAAGACAATTAAAACAACGCTTTTGTTGAATTACGTACTCGCTACGTTGTTTAGGAGTTTTAAATAGAAAGGTTTTGCACCGCATTAAGTAGTGTTCGCCACGACAGAGAGGGCATTGAAGCTCTGTGATGGAAGCACCGTGAGCCTTGAATCCTTTGAATTTCGATACGGTTCCGGAACAAATTGATAACCTTTTCTTTTCATCGATCTTTTTTTTGATTGCTTCAAGCGCGAATACCCGATCGGTAAGAAATTTAATGAATTCACTAAATTTTGAAGGTGATCGACAATCACTAATGGATTTTTCCCATTCTTTTATAGAGTCTACAGCAAGTTTTTGGGCGAGAATATAAATGAGAAGGTCATCCCACTGATCCACCGGGCGACCAAGAGTTTGTAAGGCGCCAAGAGACTCTTTAATTTCGGTTATGAAATTATTGAGATCTGCAGAAGACTCATTTTTAATTGGTTTTGCGGCAAGAAGAGTAGTTAAATGAGTATCGATAAGAATTCGAGGATTTTCATAACGCTCATTCAACATATCCCACGCGACTGAAAAATTATCGTGCGTAATAGATAAATGTTTAATTAATTGTGCTGGTTGGTTTTCTAAACTAATTTTTAAATACTGAAATTTTTCGACAGGTGTCAACGAATCGTCATCCACAACCATCGTGGTGAATAAATCTCGGAACTGAGTCCAGTCTGAATAACGTCCACTAAAGGAGGGTAAATCAATTCGTGGCAATTGTCTTTGACGCGGCACGATGACATCTGAAGCGATGGGGGGAGGTTCTGTACGAGATGAAGGTTTTTCCAGGTCTTTTATCATATCAAGGATAATGCCCTTGCTTTCTATGTATGCTTCCTCGCAGATACAAAAACGATTGTCTTTGAAATAAGCGTTATCGGAACACTGAGACCGGTACGGAAGCACTAAAGCATGGTTTTGTTTAAACTCAGTCCAGCTATCTACAATCCGCTCAACCCGAGTATTTAAACTACCGATAGTGCGTTTAGGAATGCCTAATTTGCGAGCATTTTCACCTGCTCGAATAATCGAATCGCAAAGTTCAGTCTGCCGTGCGAAAACGGCTTCTAATTTTTTAACAGAGAGAGCTTCCGTCGACATTTTGGTTTGTTTGATTAATGTTGCAGGACAGTTAATAAAATTGAAACAATACGCGGAATCAAAGTCAATCAATAAGTATAGTCTAAATTAATAAAGTTAAAGAAAAGGCACGAAATTAACGCGAACTTCTCCGAAACGAGAAAGTAACTTAATAAAATTGAAATATATCACCCTGTTCTAGTCCGAAACACGCGAACAGTTGATTTGAAGTCATCCAGGGTCACCACTGGAAAAAAAATGGACGATGAGGACGTTGAAAACTGGTCCACGTGGTGATGAATTCTCCAGCCCGTCCTTTGGAATGAATCCGACCGTCAATCCTATCGTCTTCAATTCTCAATCCTCCATCCGGCTCGAAGGACCAAAAAATGTTGATTTTTTGTAGAATGTAAATTGTTTAAGTTTAAAGAAAATGAATAAACTTTGTGAACGAAGGTACGAAATGAATAACACGCAGTTCAATTCGACAATGACAACTCAAGTTTATTGTAACGCGTTATATAACAAAACTGGTTTTTAAAAAAAGCAAAACGTGTACGCAATAAATATGAAAGATTAAAATTAAAATACAATAAAATAATAAATTTAACTAAACTTTAAACACAATAATAATAATAAAAAAAAAGTGGGAAATCCCAATCGCAAACACCCTAAAATGAACAAAGTGCCCGTAATAAGCACCAAAAAAAAAAATAATAGAAACAAAATTAACAACCGCGAACGCGTTAAACCCGAGAGTAGCTACTGTCGCAGTTCGAAATCTATAAATAAAAATACTCAACCAGTTCCGAAATAAAATTAAAAAGAAAATCTTGCGATTAAGTTACACAAAAAAATTAAAGAAAGTTATTTTAAATATTAAATTACTGAAAATTATAGAAAAATATGCGTTTCGACAGGAACAAACAAAATCTTAAATAAAGTTCAAAACAATAAAAAAAACAAAATGTAGCAACAATTCAAGTTTCGATAATTAAATTAGTTAAGGTAATTTTCTTAATCTTTCCGGGGAGAATAGAAATAGGTTTAGTTCGCTTATCTGCTATAAATCCTGTGTTGGTGAAGTTGATTGAAGTCGTGGTAGGTGTCCAAATTTCGTGCGGAGACCAAAAGTCGAACCAACAGGGCTAAGGTCGCTCCAAGGTCGAGACGCAATAAGGAACAGATGGAGAATTAGTCTCGACGTAGTTCCAATCCCGGTCTAGTTCAAACAACAAATCCTAGACTTAAGGGATATCCAAAATTAAAGGCCTAAGGAAAAGAAATATTACCGTCTAACACCACAAATAAAGAAAAAGGAAGACATACCTTACGATCTTAAGCGGCCTAAAGAAGTCTGAGACTCCGAGAAAATATATCCGGAAATATCTCCGAAAATCGATACAATCGATGATTAAACCGGTCAATAAATCCGTCCAACGACGATAAAGAATCTTATCCAAACAATCTTGGAAACCAAACTTCTATGATAATGATTCTTTTAATAAATGACCACGTTTTCCAACTCGGAGCTCAAAACACGTCTTCGTTTTACCAAATCACGAAGCCAAAAGAGGACGAGCACGCCAAACCTGCTCTGAAGTTAGATCGGAACCAAACGTCGAAACTCGAATAATCGACAATAGATGACACCCCTATACCAACGACCTTCAAATAAAACGAAATATCACCAGAAAGCGAACCAAGAAAACGAAACCGTTACATTCCCCCCTTACGTCAAGAAAGTTTACCTAGTAAACTTTACATAATTCTAAGAAGACGAGTCCTATACGAAGATAGAACCCCAAATAGTAGATTCAAGCAGAACCTCAAATATGGCCAAAAATGACCAAGAACAAAACTAATACAACCCAACCCCCAAAACACCCCATCATAGAAACCAACCACCTGGCCCACCACGTGCCCTAAGCCACCAGGTCTTCGGCATTCGGCCGGAAAAAGGAAAGTAAAACAAAAATGCAAGGACGAGGCAAATGCGTTCCCAACCACGTGCCCGACATCCACCCCGTGCGTATCGGCCAGTCCCGAGCATCCGTCAAACAAAAAGCGGGAGGGTGAAGAAAAGTGACAGCTCAAGATCCTATCCGGACTTACACTTACTTAACTTCCGAGGCCGGTGAAGGAAAGAAGAAAACCGAGAGACCTCAACCGTTTGGACATCGACACGCTGCGAGCGCAAAAGCCTCAAAACGAAGTCTTCGTGAAGCGAAGAACTTCGAAAACAAAACACTAAAAAAAGACTCTAACAGGATCAACAAAAAAAAGGGTTATTACTAACGTTAAAGGATAACAAGCGGAAAAGGATTGGGAAATCAAAGACGGGTTCGTTGGTTTCTATGCCCACCCCACAAACAAACAAAATAACCCCACCAAGAAAATGCGAAACTAAAGCGCGAAACTACGCTACCAACGATAGCGGATCCAAAAGATGACAAACGGAATTGAAACAACCGGTCTTCTGGCGTATTATAAGGCCCCAACCAGGTGGGCCACGACGAAACCACCTAAACGGAATCATTGTGATAAGATTTGAAGTCCTTCGCATGCCAAGACCCTGCCACACGACCATTCTAATCCCTCAACAGGTATGTCCACGTGGACAAAACTTTATCGATGGTAAAAGGACCAACATACTTCGGTGCTAACTTACTGGAGAAGTGTTTAGAAGCATCAGACAAAACAAAGTTCCGCTTCCACACCTTCTGTCCAATCACAAACTTATCAGGGCGCTTTCTCAGATTATACAACCTCTCGTTTTTAGCCGATGACTGGGCAATGCGTCTTTTTATATCCTCTAACACATTAACAAGATCCTTATTATTAAATTGATGAGTATCCCTGTCAAAAACTTTATCATGGTGACTACCGTCCAAAATCATCTCTCTACCCGTACACACAAAATAAGGAGTGAGTCTAGTAACCTCGTGACGAGCCGTGTTCATGGCGCAAACTACTTTAGGAAGACTGACATCCCAAGTACGTTGATCATCCTTACAATACATCGAAATGATAGTTTTAAGCGTCCGATTGACACGTTCGACGGGATTTGCTTGGGGATAGTAATTAGCATTAAATTTGATATTGACACGGTATTCCTGGGATAAGGACAACAATTGTTTTGAACGGAATTGAGGTCCATTATCACAAATTAAGGTCTTAGGAACACCATACTTGAGGAATATCTCATTTTCCAGGATCTGGGATATTTTGTCTGCCGTAGCAGAGCGCATGGGAAAGGCTGAGGTGAATTTGCTAAAATAATCTGAGGCTACAAAGATAAATTTATTACCTTTTTTAGAGCGGGGAAGGGGACCAACAAGATCGACTGATATCATTTGCCAGGGCTTCTCACAGTTAGGTTGCTGCACAAATTGACCGGCAGACTTGATATTAGGGATTTTGAAGGATGCACAGGTTTTACAAGCTGAGACGTATCTGACTACATCGGTTTTCATCTTGGGCCAAAAATAGTGTTCGGAAAGCCTACTGAGGGTTTTAAAAACACCCATATGACCGGAAGTAGGGACATCGTGAACCAGGGAGAGAACTTTATGTCTGAAATCCTTAGGGACAATACGTTTCCAGGGTTGTTCATTGCGACCTAAAATGGATGAGGTTACGTATTTATAGATGTCGCTGTTCTCAACTCGGTATAAAGGATATTTGGCGGGGGAACACTGGATTGAATTCTTTAATTTAAGGAACCACTTATCCGATGTGTCAGAAAAATTGAGATCAGAATCGACTTGGGTAGAATCGACCTGCTCAACCGCACGGGATAACATATCGGGGACGACATTATCACACCCTTTCCTGTGTTTAATTTCAAAATCGAATTGCTGAAGCCTAACCGCCCATCTGGCAATACGTCCCGTAGGAACTTTCAGTTTCAACAGCCAAAGAAGAGAGTAATGGTCAGTCACCACGGTAAAATTAACACCCTCCAAATATGGCCTAAGCTTCTCAACCGCCCAAATCACAGCTAAACACTCTCTTTCAGTCGCCGAATAATTACGCTCAGCAGAATTCAGGGATCGACTAAGATATGACACCACACGATCACCATTCTCACCGTCAGGCTGCAACAAAACCGCGCCAAGACCAACACCAGAAGCATCCGTATGCAATTCAAAAGGGAGAGAATAATCAGGGCAACAAAGAATAGGTGCAGATACCAATTTTTCCTTAATAGACTTAAAGGACTTCTCACATTCCACGGACCATTCGACCTTAGCATTCTTTTTCAAAAGCCGGGTAATTGGAGCTATCAGAGTGGCAAAATTGGGAATAAACCTTCTATACCAAGAAAATGTACCTAACACTCGTCTGACCTCTTTTTGATTACGTGGAACGGGTATTCGCATCATAGCATCTACCTTCTCCGGATCGACATGAAGACCGTATTTATCGACAACGTACCCCAAATATCTGAGTTCGGGTCGACAAAGATGACATTTCTCCCAACTCAACCTTAAACCAGCGTCGGTCAACCGACGTAGAACTTCAGTAAGTACCGCCAAATGTTCCTCAAATGTCTCAGTAACAACAATTACATCGTCCAGATAAACGAAAACCTTAGGCTCCAAATCAGCACCTAACACACGGTCAATCAACCTCTGCCAAGTCGCAGGCGAATTATGTAAGCCAAATGGCATACGAGTGAACTGGAATAAACCTCTACCAGGGACCGTAAATGCAGTGTATTGTTTAGAAGACTCTTCCATAGGAACCTGCCAAAAAGCGGACTTAATATCAAGGGAGGAAAGATATCTTGCGTTTTTCAGTTTGTCGAGGGTGGCCGAGACATAGGGGAGGGGATAACTATCTCGTTCAGTAACAGCATTGAGTCGACGAAAGTCTACACAAAATCGATAAGATCCATCTTTTTTCTTAACTAAAAGGATCGGAGAAGACCACGCACTGGAAGAGGGTTCAACAACTCCTTGAGCCAACATATCATCAAGTTCTTTATTAATATGCTGCTGGACTATAGGAGAGACAGGGTAATATCTCTGTTTGATGGGATCAGAGGAGGTGCGGATAACATGACTAACTAGGTGGGTACAACCTAAACCGCTTCCCATTTTATTTTTAAAACTTCCGACCAGAGAATCCAAACGCTTTCTCTCGTCAGGGGTCAAAGAGATGCTAACAGAATCTAACGATGCCAAAGATTCACCAGCAAAATTCCAGGAGTCGTTGCGCAAATCGGGGACAATTCCCAAAGATCTAAAGAAATCAACGCCTAATATAAGAGTCTGGGGCAAATCAGGGACCACCAACATATCGACAAGGCTCACGCGGCCTTTCAAACCCACAGGAACCGTGACCACACCCAAACTATTACACATTTGGCCATTCGCAACTCTCACCGCAGAAGCCACCGGACGAACTTGGAAGCCCATATCCGAAATCATTTGCCAACCTTTCCGACCCAAAATGGTACGAGAAGCACCCGTATCAAGAAGACCCAGAATTTCTTTACCCAAAACGGATATCGCCAAATAAGGCCTCTCATCAGGACCACAACTTTCAAGAATATAGCTCAGGACAGAAGAAAACTTATCAGCCGAAAGAACGTCGATGTCAGCTAGCCGGCTCACTAGTGACGACGATTGGCGTTTCCCGAAGAAGAAGAACACTTAGGACAATTTTTGGTAGTGAATCCCTTTTCCTTGCACTTAAAACAGTGGACCCGTCGAGGAGCAGAACAACCTCGGGCTATGTGACCGGAGCCACCACAATTAAAACATTTCACCGAAGAATGTTCAGGAGCAGACGTCGCCTCCGCATAAGCCAATTCAGGTTCCAACATTCTACCTCGGTTCCTTGGAGGGTGGAATTCCTTTAATACTCTACTTGACTCCTCTAATTGCTTACATAGGGACTTTAATTGGGTTACTGAGTCAATGGAATGCAGAGCTAACTGTGCCTGGAAACTAGGCAAAATGTTTCGCCGAAGAATTCTAACCTTTGCTTCTTCTGAGACTGGACAAGTCAGACGACTAAATAAACCCATCATATTCGCTATAAAAATAGTCACTGATTCACGTTCACCCTGAGTTCTATGACGGATTTCCTCTAACAGCTGTTCGTTATAATCCGTGGGCAAGAATTCCTCTCGAAGTAAAGTTTCTAATTCATCCCAAGAAGAAACTGAATTCCTAATCGATCTATACCAAGCCAAGGCTGGACCATCAAATAAATCAAGGGCTGATACGAAAACTTGGTGGAGGGGAACACCCCTAGCAGCAGAAAGCTCACGTACACGTTCAAGAAACGCACCCACAGACATTCCTGATTTTCCGGAAAACTTCAAATCCCACTTATGAACCGGTACAACCTTAGTAGAGGGAATAGGGGAAGGAACTGTATCAACGGGCGTCGACGTAGAGGTAGCAGCGACATTAAGGGATTCGTTTAGGGTTCGTTCTAATACTTCTAACTCCACAGGTCGAGATAAAGTAGCTAATAATGCATGAAATTTGTCCTTTAAAGCTATAGCCTCTTTCATAAATAGAGTCCGATTCTCAGAAAGTGAGTCCATTCTCTTCACACGACTCAAAACATACCAAAGCTTCAACTCCACACGCTTCGCATCCTTACTCTGAAAATTATCTAACAAAGACTTAATCTCCCCTAAGCGATTCCTAACAGCCTCACTATCTTCCTTATCGGTAAATGGGTAGTCAGGATAAGCATTCACATCAACCAAACCCGATTTCTCTTTCTGAAGGATCGGGGTAAGAAGCCTTCTCATTTCATCAACAGTCTCTCCATGAACAATACCACGCACGCTCAACTCATAACTCAATTCAGCCTTACTAAGATAGTTAATGGTAACTTTGAGAGCCATTATAAAAAAGATATCGAATACCAAACAGGGAAAAATTAACAAACAGAACCACAGTGGCCTAACAACTATATGGCCTAACAACTATATGGCCTAACAACTATCGAGCCTAACAACTATCGGGCCTAACAACTATCGGGCCTAACAACTATTGAGCCCCACGTTGGGCGCCAAAAATGTAGCGCCGTAATCAACCAATACAAAAATAACACCGCGAGGTTCAGCAGGTTTTGGGCTCCAGCTAGCTTTGAAACAGTGGAGACGGGGGGGTTCGATTTTAGAAAATAAGGGCGCCACGGACTTACCAAAATACCTACCAAACGTTCTCTCGCCACACACCAATTAAGTCCGAAATCAGCAAAGAAACATTCAAACACACAGATAACGTAAATAATTAGGTTTATTTTATGATGCCAAATATATGTGTTATGAGTAGTTCCTGTCTGTGGCATAAAAAATATACCAATAATAATAATAAAAAAAAAGGTGGGAAATCCCAATCGCAAACACCCTAAAATGAACAAAGTGCCCGTAATAAGCACCAAAAAAAAAAAATAATAGAAACAAAATTAACAACCGCGAACGCGTTAAACCCGAGAGTAGCTACTGTCGCAGTTCGAAATCTATAAATAAAAATACTCAACCAGTTCCGAAATAAAATTAAAAAGAAAATCTTGCGATTAAGTTACACAAAAAAATTAAAGAAAGTTATTTTAAATATTAAATTACTGAAAATTATAGAAAAATATGCGTTTCGACAGCAACAAACAAAATCTTAAATAAAGTTCAAAACAATAAAAAAAACAAAATGTAGCAACAATTCAAGTTTCGATAATTAAATTAGTTAAGGTAATTTTCTTAATCTTTCCGGGGAGAATAGAAATAGGTTTAGTTCGCTTATCTGCTATAAATCCTGTGTTGGTGAAGTTGATTGAAGTCGTGGTAGGTGTCCAAATTTCGTGCGGAGACCAAAAGTCGAACCAACAGGGCTAAGGTCGCTCCAAGGTCGAGACGCAATAAGGAACAGATGGAGAATTAGTCTCGACGTAGTTCCAATCCCGGTCTAGTTCAAACAACAAATCCTAGACTTAAGGGATATCCAAAATTAAAGGCCTAAGGAAAAGAAATATTACCGTCTAACACCACAAATAAAGAAAAAGGAAGACATACCTTACGATCTTAAGCGGCCTAAAGAAGTCTGAGACTCCGAGAAAATATATCCGGAAATATCTCCGAAAATCGATACAATCGATGATTAAACCGGTCAATAAATCCGTCCAACGACGATAAAGAATCTTATCCAAACAATCTTGGAAACCAAACTTCTATGATAATGATTCTTTTAATAAATGACCACGTTTTCCAACTCGGAGCTCAAAACACGTCTTCGTTCTACCAAATCACGAAGCCAAAAGAGGACGAGCACGCCAAACCTGCTCTGAAGTTAGATCAGAACCAAACGTCGAAACTCGAATAATCGACAATAGATGACACCCCTATACCAACGACCTTCAAATAAAACGAAATATCACCAGAAAGCGAACCAAGAAAACGAAACCGTTACAGTGTTAAAGCGTCCTTTGGCCCACCATTGAGTGGTAAAACGATCGCTCAGCCGCTTCTCGAGCACCCCAGACAGACCTTTGTTGCACTTTGTGTCGCCTTGTAGCCACCCCCCAGTGCCCCTAAACTTCATCTTAGAGGCGCCCAATCGGCGTTAAAGTGTCCTGTGGTCCACCGTTGGGTGGTGTAACGATCGCTCAGCCGCTTTTCGAACACCCCAGACCGACCTTTGTTGCAGTTTGGGTCGCCTGGGGGCGACCCCCAACTGCCCCTAAACTTCCCCTTGGAGGCGCCCAATCGGCGTTAAAGCGTTCTTTGGCCCAACATTGAGAGGTAAAACGATCACTCAGCCGCTTTTCGAACACTCCAGACCGACCTTTGTTGCACTTTGGGTCGCCACGGGGCGACCCCAACTGCCTCTAAACTTCCTCTTGGAGGCGCCCGATCGGCGTTAAAGCGTCCTTTGGCCCAACATTGAGAGGTAAAACGATCGCTCAGCCGCTTCTGGAACACCCCAGACCGACCTTTGTTGCACTTTAGGTCGCTTCGGGGCGACCCCCAAGTGCCCCTAAACTTCCTCTTGGAGGCGCCCGATCGACGTTAAAGCGTCCTTTGCCGCACCACTGAGTGGTAAAACGATCGCCCAGCTGCTTTTCGAACACCACAGACCGCCCTTTGTTGCACTTTTTGTCGCCTCGGTGCGACCTCCTACTGCCCCTAAACTTCCTCTTGGAGGCGCTCGATCGGCGTTAAAGTGTCCTTTGGCTCACCACTGAGTGGTAAAACGATCGCTAAGCCGCTTTTCGAACACTCCAGACCGACCTTTGTTGCACTATGGGTCGCCCCGGGGCGACCCCAACTGCCCCTAAACTTCCTCTTGGAGGCGCCCGATCGGCGTTAAAGCGTCCTTTGACCCACCATTCAGTGGTAAAACGATCGCCCAGCCGCTTCTCGAGCACCCCAGACAGACCTTTGTTGCAGTTTTGGTCGCCTGGGGGCGACCCCCAACTGCCCCTAAACTTCTTCTTGGAGGCGCCCGATCGGCGTTAAAGCGTCCTTTGGCGCACCATTGAGTGGTAAAACGATCGCTCAGCTAATTCTTGAACACTCCAGACCGACCTTTGTTGCACTTTTGGTCGCCTCCTACTGCCCCTAAACTTCCTCTTGGAGGCGCTCGATCGGCGTTAGAGTGTCCTTTGGATCACCACTGAGTGGTAAAACGATCGCTCAGCCGCTTTTCGAACACTCCAGACCGACCTTTGTTGCACTTTGGGTCGCCCCGGGGCGACCCCAACTGCCCCTAAACTTCCTCTTGGAGGCGCCCGATCGGCGTTAAAGCGTCCTTTGACCCACCATTCAGTGGTAAAACGATCGCCCAGCCGCTTTTCGAACACCCCAGACAGACCTTTGTTGCACTTTAGGTCGCCTCGGGGCGACCCCCAAGTGCCCCTAAACTTCATCTTAGAGGCGCCCAATCGGCGTTAAAGCGTCCTGTGGTCCACCATTGGGTGGTATAACGATCGCTCAGCCGCTTTTCGAACACCCCAGACCGACCTTTGTTGCAGTTTGTGTCGCCTGGGGGCGACCCCCAACTGCCCCTAAACTTCCTCTTGTATTCGCCCGATCGACGTTAAAGCATCCTTTGGCCCACCATTGAGTGGTAAAACGATCACTCAGCCGCTTTTCGAACACTCCAGACCGACCTTTGTTGCACTTTGGGTCGCCACGGGGCGACCCCAACTGCCTCTAAACTTCCTCTTGGAGGCGCCCGATCGGCGTTAAGGCGTCCTTTGACCCACCGTTGAGTTGTAAAACGATCGCTCAGCCGCTTTTCGAACACCCCAGACCGACCTTTGTTGCACTTTGGGTCGCCTCGGGGCGACCCACAACTTCCCTTGAACCTCTTCTTGGAGGCGCCCAATCGGCGTTAAAGCTTCTGTTTAAAGTTTAGTTAAATTTATTATTATTATTTTCGAGAGAAATTTATTATTTTATTGTATTTTAATCTTTCATATTTATTGCGTACACGTTTTGCTTTTTTTAAAAACCAGTTTTGTTATATAACGCGTTACAATAAACTTGAGTTGTCATTGTCGAATTGAACTGCGTATTATTCATTTCGTACCTTCGTTCACAAAGTTTATTCATTTTCTTTAAACTTAAACAATTTACATTCTACAAAATCAACATTTTTTGGTCCTTCGAGCCGGATGGAGGATTGAGAATTGAAGGCGATAGGATTGACGGTCGGATTCATTCCAAAGGACGGGCTGGAGAATTCATCACCACGTGGACCAGTTTTCAACGTCCTCATCGTCCATCTTTCCAGTGGTGACCCTGGATGACTTCAAATCAACTGTTCGCGTGTTTCGGACTAGAACAGGGTGATATATTTCAATTTTATTAAGTTACTTTCTCGTTTCGGAGAAGTTCGCGTTAATTTCGTGTTTTTCTTTAACTTTATTAACTTAGACTATACTTATTGATTGACTTTGATTCCGCGTGTTGTTTCAATTTTATTAACTGTCCTGCAACATTAATCAAACACACCAAAATGTCGACGGAATCGCTCTCTGTTAAAAAATTAGAAGCCGTTTTCGCACGGCAGACTGAACTTTGCGATTCGATTATTCGAGCAGGTGAAAATGCTCGCAAATTAGGCATTCCTAAACGCACTATCGGTAGTTTAAATGCTCGGGTTGAGCGGATTGTAGATAGCTGGACTGAGTTTAAACAAAACCATGCTTTAGTGCTTCCGTACCGGTCTCAGTGTTCTGATAACGCTTATTTCAAAGACAATCGTTTTTGTATCTGCGAGGAAGCATACATAGAAAGCAAGGGCATTATCCTTGATATGCTAAAAGACCTGGAAAAACCTTCATCTCGTACAGAACCTCCCCCCATCGCTTCAGATGTCATCGTGCCGCGTCAAAGACAATTGCCACGAATTGATTTACCCTCCTTTAGTGGACGTTATTCAGACTGGACTCAGTTCCGAGATTTATTCACCACGATGGTTGTGGATGACGATTCGTTGACACCTGTCGAAAAATTTCAGTATTTAAAAAATAGTTTAGAAAACCAACCAGCACAATTAATTAAACATTTATCTATTACGCACGATAATTTTTCAGTCGCGTGGGATATGTTGAACGAGCGTTATGAAAATCCTCGAATTCTTATCGATACTCATTTAACTACTCTTCTTGCCGCAAAACCAATTAAAAATGAGTCTTCTGCAGATCTCAATAATTTCATAACCGAAATTAAAGAGTCTCTTGGCGCCTTACAAACTCTTGGTCACCCGGTGGATCAGTGGGATGACCTTCTCATTTATATTCTCGCCCAAAAACTTGATGTAGACTCTATAAAAGAATGGGAAAAATCCATTAGTGATTGTCGATCACCTCCAAAATTTAGTGAATTCATTAAATTTCTTACCGATCGAGTATTCGCGCTTGAAGCAATCGAAAGAAAGATCGATGAAAAGAAAAGGTTATTAATTTGTTCCGGATCCGGATCGAAATTCAAAGGATTCAAGGCTCACGGTGCTTCCATCACAGAGCTTCAATGCCCTCTCTGTCGTGGCGAACACTACTTAACCCTTAACCCGAAACATTAGAATTTTGTTGCTAATGCGGAACCTATGGTCTGTTGGACCAGTATACGAAAAAAGTGAAATAAGTGGAAAACAAACGCGGTACAAAAACGTTATGAAGTTTATTAGGTGTAAACAAGCAAAGAAATATTATATCTAACAAATAAATACCAAAAATAGAACATTATTGTAGGTATATTAGTCATAATCAAGTGCTAAAAAAACATATAGAGTCAAGTGGGGTAAACGTAAACTAGGGGTAATTGTAAACAAGGCTTTGTTTTACTAAATATTCAAAATAAGTGACTTTCGCGTACCTTTTACTTCTTAGGTGGCAGGAACGTGTTCACTGCAGTAGGTACGCGAAAGTCACTTATTTTGAATATTTAGTAAAACAAAGCCTTGTTTACAATTACCCTAGTTTACATTTACCCCACTTGACCCTACGTTTAGAAAGAAAAAAATATATAGCTAGTAATTTTGAAGACAGGTAACACAAACCTTTCTACTACACTCCAAACAAATAGCTTTTGAGCAACGCACACATTTATAATTTGTCTTCCTCATTTTCGATGATGGACAAATGCTACACAATTTTCTTTTGGGAAGCTTATCATCTGGAACATTGTCGCATATATCCTCGATAGGCACATCCGGATTAATTCCCAAAATAATCTCTATATTCTTTTTAAGTTCTCGGGGAAGATTTGTTTCTAGTCTTTGCCTTAGATGAGGCTGAAGTAATTCGTATGCCAAATCTTTTACAAATTTAAAACGGGGATGTAATTTATTATCTTTGTAACAAAGAAAAAGGATGTAACTGTTGATTGAACTTATGTTTACAAGTGTGTAAAATACGGCTACGGGCCAACGTCTTGTCCGGCGATTTGCACTATAATTGGCACACTTCATATCTAACACATCAACTCCCGATTTTGTACTATTATAATACTTAATTATTTCTGGTTTTCCTAATTCAATATCTTTGGTGTGATGCATAGAGGATAATAAAAGCACAGCTCTATTTTTCTTCGCTACATATGATATCAAGGTAATGTCATCGGAAAAACCATAGAGGGTTGTACCAATTCTCCTACTTTTATTAGCCTGGAATTCCAAAGGAACTTCTCGTTTATTTTTTTTACTGTACCCACATAAGTGAGGTGACGTTTTTGTAATTCTTTGACTAACTCTATTAAAGAGAAGTAGTTATCAGCCGTAATATTTCGATTAGAGCCCTCTATTGGCTTGGATAATCGTATGACACATTGAGCAGGCTTGGAAAGCTTTAGTTTCTTCTTCTGAAAGTCCCACATCATCCGAATCTTTTCCTGAGTATATATACCCATTATAGAAATACGAACTCTTAGCATCTGTCATGCACATTATTTTTATGCCGTATTTGGCAGGTTTACTAGGCATGTAGATTCGAAAACCACAGTGACCTCTAAACGGAAGTAGCATCTCATCCACAGTTACACAATCTGACAACGTGAATAGTTTCTGGCAATTAGACACAAAATTATTGAAAATATTTGAAATTGCCGCTGTTTTATCAGTTTTCTTTTGTTCTTCGCGATCCATGCTATTATCAAATCTAAGACTTGACAAAAGTATTTCAAATCTCTTCAAAGACATAGTCATTCTGAATATTGGCCGACCCAAAACATCTTTAGAAAACAGTTGAAGCATATCTTCATGTGAAGATTTTATAATTGAAGATAGCATAAAAAGCCCAATCAGAGCCTTTATCTCAACTATATTTGTACTTCTGTAGTTTGATGTATTAGTTGAATCAGACAACTTTTCTCTCATTATAATAATTTTTTGGTTTGTCCACGTTACAATTTCTTCTAACATCTCATCATCCATCAACAAATTCCAAATATCAGATTTAGAAGGGCCGTTTCCCAAAGTCCTGCTATGCGCTGTTAGACCTGGTAATCCTGTGATAATGTTATGTCTTCGTGTCCTTGTATTTCTCGGAGGCTCCGTTCCCTGCCACTGAAAACCGTTTTTTCCTTTGAATATATTCACATCCTCTTCTGCTTGTAAAGGTTCGGCTCTGGATAGTACATCATTAGAGGATTCATCTAATTCCAAAAGTTCGGAATCTGAATTCGATTCTTCGCTCCCAGATGGTTCACTTTGTCGAATTATAAAATCGGGATCTTCATCCGAATCATCAATAACATTATCTGTATCCTCGCCACTCTCTAGGTCGGATACATACAAATCTTGACCATCGGCAAGTAGCATACTTTTTATTTTGTTTGCAAAATCTGGGTTCGCCAGATTTACACGGTCAATTCTGCTAGGTCCTGCTTTATCCATTTTTACTACAAAATTACAAAATATTAGTGTAAATATGCTTTTTATACACAAAATATGAAATACCTTATTATTCATCAGCACACAATCCGTAACAAGTGGCCTCCTAGACCTGTCATAAAAACACTATAATGCGAAACACCTGGCTTACTAGACCTATACGTTTGCAGAACAATCGTTATTACGACGTAAACACCATAGCAGTCGCGACGATACTGCAGGATTATGCTTGTTATAGACTAGCCAGAAGGTATTTAGACGGACAAGCGCATGGGACTTACAATGTTGACGCGATTAGCAGATATTCTTTCGCTTGGGTCTGTCAGACCAACGTTTCGGGTTAAGGGTTAATGCGGTGCAAAACCTTTCTATCTAAAACTCCTAAACAACGTAGCGAGTACGTAATTCAACAAAAGCGTTGTTTTAATTGTCTTGGACAACATTTTTTGAACGAATGTCGCGTAAATTCTCGATGTCATAAGTGTTCCAAGCGTCACCATACGTGTCTACACGATTATCCACCTGAAAAACTAAATAAACCTAATTCAAGTGCAAAAGACAATAATTACGACAATCTAAACTTACCGGGTCCATCGACCAGTCATCAAGTTCATTCTTTTCATATAAACTCTTCAGTTTTACTGGCAACAGCCTTAGTTCGGGTTCGGTCCGTACGCGGTGACTATTTCGTTGTGCGCGCCTTGATAGACCAAGGTTCGGAGGTTTCTTTTGGAAGCGAATCTTTAATTCAACGTTTATCCTTACCACGTCGTGGAGTAAGCGTGCCGATCAACGGCGTGGGATCCACCCAAACGTGTATTTCGAATGGTTTCGCTACAATCGATTTGGTGTCCCGTTACAATAACGTTTTAATTAATGAAGAAATATTAATTCTACCTAAATTGACGTCTTATGTACCAAAAAAGCATTCTAATTTACTACCTGAGGAGATTAAAGCTCTTCAATTGGCTGATCCGGAATACAACTCTAACCGGAAAATAGACTTAATCCTCGGACTTAAAGTCTATTCAAGAATAATTGGCAATAATATTCCTAAATTCAACAAGGAAAATACGGTTGCTCAAGAAACTTTGCTCGGCTGGATTTTATTTGGTTCGGTTTCCCACCCTTCTCCCAGTTCAAACTCGGACAAATACGTTTTTCAATGTTCAATCGATCATGAATTATTGAATTCTATTCAAAAATTTTGGAAATTGGAAGATGATTCTATTTCAATTAATAAACTTTCTACTGATGAACTGGAATGCGAATACCACTTCAAACAAACTCATTCGAGAGATGATTCGGGGCGTTTTACTGTGCGTCTACTATTTAAACGGTCTCCATTTGTCCTTGGTAAATCCTACGACAATGCAGTTAAATCTTTTAATCGTATGGAACATCGATTCGCTCAAAATTCAAAGCTGTCAGGTGCTTACCGAGATTTCATGCAGGAATATCTTACCCTTGAGCACATGAAGCCAGTTTCTTTCAATAACAACGAACTTAATTATTATCTGCCACATCATGGTGTTATTCGAGAAACGAGTATTACCACTAAACTTCGCGTCGTATTCAATGGGTCTGCTTCAACGTCTTCTGGATTTTCCCTTAACGATTGCCTACATGTTGGTCCCAAACTCCAAAATGAACTCGTTGATGTTCTTCTCCAATGGCGACGTCACCAATTCGTATTCTCTTGTGATTTAGAAAAGATGTATCGTCAAATCAACGTTCATCCACAAGATACTCGCTATCAGCGGATCCTGTGGCGAGATACACCAGATCAACACCTTCAGAGCTACGAATTGAAGACAGTTACTTACGGCTTATCGTGCGCTCCATTTCTCGCAATTCGTTGTCTGCGTCAGTTAGCTGAGGAACATTCGAAATCACATTTTATCAGCTCAAACGTACTGCTGAAAGACACTTACGTTGACGATATCTTATCCGGTGCTGATAGTATTAAAGAAGTTCGCCAAATTATAAATGACTTAAATTCTATCCTTACGGCGGGCGGTTTTCACGCGCGCAAATGGATTTCCAATTGTCCTTCCGTGATTAAACATTTACCAGCTAGTGATATCTCCACTATCCATACTCTGTGTTTCGATGAAAATGAATCACCTCGTACACTCGGACTTTCTTGGAATAACCAGACTGATCAATTTCTTTTCATGTTCGATAAATTTCATTTAAATGGAAAATTCACCAAAAGGTCTGTTCTGTCATTTATCGCAAAATTATATGATCCTCTAGGACTTCTATCACCGTTCATAATCACTGCAAAAATTTTCATGCAAGAATTATGGGTACGCGGTCTTGAATGGGATGATGAGCTCCCTAATGAACTTTCCGAAAAGTGGGTTAACTTTCAAAATGATTTCCAAAATATTAAAACTATTCGAATACCTCGCTGGCTCGGTCTCGAAAGTCATGTTTTGAACGTACAAATACACGGATTCGCGGACGCGTCCCTAATTGCTTATGGCGCGGTGGTGTACGTGCGGGTCGAAAAGTTGTCGGAAGTGCGAGTGGTACTAATGATTTCTAAAACGAAAGTAGCTCCGTTAAAAACCGTAACGATACCGCGATTAGAACTGTGCGCGGCGGTAGTTCTAACTCGGCTAACCAAACGGGTTTCGAATTGTTTGAAACTTAATGATATTTCAACTAATTTATGGTCTGATTCATCCGTAGCTTTATCGTGGATCTGTAGCCAACCAAGTAAATGGAAAGATTTTGTGCGAAATCGCGTGGTGGAGATTCAAGATTTGCCCGGGGCAAAGTGGCGATTCGTTCCTGGAATTGAAAATCCAGCAGATTTAGCATCCAGAGGTGTGCCAATCAGTCGACTACAATCAGAATCCATTTGGTGGTCCGGACCCTCTTGGCTCTCCGCTTCTCCACATCATTGGCCTTCGCAACCAACCTTAAATGCCGTCGAAGCTAATCGAGAAATTAGGGCAGTTAAAGTTCATCACAACACTTCAAACCAAGGATGGGACCTCAAAAATAACTATTCCTCCTTAAACAGGCTTCTTTGTGTCACTTCTTGGTGTTTTCGATTTACTAAAACCAAAAAACCTAATCTTGAATATTTTCCAGATTTCATCACCCCTGATGAAATTGAAAATTCACTCATATTCTGGATCAAGGACATTCAAAATTGTTATTTCAATAGCGAGATTCGCCTACTGCAAGAAAAAAAGACTATTCCAAAAACCAGTCCATTATATCGACTTACGCCATTCCTCGACGGTGACGGTATCCTGAGAATAACTGGACGTCTTCGTTTTTCAACTCTCGATTGGGACGAAAAACACCCAATGATCTTGCCAAAGAACTCCCATTTCACAAATTTGGTTATTGATGCTCATCATCGTCGAACGCTTCATGGGGGAACTCAATTAACACTTTTCTCAATCAGACGTCGATTTTGGATACTTGGAGGTAGAATTCCGGTCAGATCGTTTATGCATAGATGTGCCATCTGTGCTAGATATCGCATTCAAAATAGTCATCAGCTGATGGGCCAATTACCTCCGTCTCGAGTGATTCCAGCTAGACCATTCCTTCATTCCGGAGTCAACTATGCGGGACCATTCATATTAAAAACTGCCAAAGGAAGAGGATATAAAACGTATAAGTCTTACCTCGTTATTTTTATCTATCTCGCTACGTCTGCTGTCCACTTGGAGGTGGCAACCGATTACACCACAGAAGGGTTTCTTGCTGCCTACAAGCGTTTCACTGGTCGCCGTGGACTTTGCCAATGCATCTACAGTGACTGTGGTACTAATTTGGTCGGTGCCGACAAAGAGTTACGGGCGCTTTTCACCGCAGCTTCAAACAGTTGGAATCATATTGCAGCCTTACTTGCTAATGATGGCACAAAATGGAAGTTCAACCCACCGTCAGCACCTCACTTTGGAGGAAAATGGGAAGCAGGAGTTCGGTCAACCAAAAGTCATTTAAAGAAAGTAATGGGTTCGACCTTACTGACTTATAAGGAATTCGCAACAGTCCTCATTCAAATAGAGGCTGTTCTTAACTCCCGCCCATTAATTCCTCTCTCAGATGATCCCGCTAATTATGAAGCTTTAACACCAGCTCATTTCCTCATTGGATCATCATTAACAGTTGTTCCCGAGCCCTCTCTATTGGATGTGAACATTAATCGCTTGAATCGATACCAATTCCTCCGTCGGCTAGTTGAAGAATTTTGGAAAAAATGGTCAACTTATTATTTACAGACCATACAAAATTCAACAAAATGGTTTGACCAGAAGAACTTACCCGGTGTTGGCAGCCTGGTTTTATTAAAAGATGAACGACTTCCACCGGCTAAGTGGATGTTGGCCAGAGTTCTGCAGCTTCACGAAGGGGCTGATGGTAAACCACGCGTCGCTACCATCAAGACTTCGACCTCGACCTTGGTTCGTCCCCTCGTTAAATTATGCGTTCTTCCTACTGAATAAGTTTCAACTGTTTAATTTAATTTAGTTTCTTGTAATTCAAATTTTCTTTCGCATTCAAATATTTTTAGATTATTGTACTTACTCTTTAATTTTTGCAGTTTAATTTCACTTATATTCACTGGTAACTTTCATACACGTTCAATCTTGTTTGTTCTGATTCAGTCAATTTATGCTCGACATCTGCGCTTGTCATTCAGTTCTTTACTTGAGTTTTAGTTTAGTTTTCTATTTTACCGACTGCAATAGTTCTTTTCGTTGCCACTGTATGGCAAGGCGGGCGGAATGTTTAAAGTTTAGTTAAATCTATTATTATTATTTTCGAGAGAAATTTATTATTTTATTGTATATTAATCTTTCATATTTATTGCGTACACGTTTTGCTTTTTTTAAAAACCAGTTTTATTATATAACGCGTTACAATAAACTTGAGTTGTCATTGTCGAATTGAACTGCGTATTATTCATTCCGTACCTTCGTTCACAAAGTTTATTCATTTTCTTTAAACTTAAACAATTTACATTCTACAAAATCAACAGCTTCCTTTGGCACACTATTGAGTGGTAAAATGATCGCTCAGCCGCTTTTGGAACACCCCAGACCGACCTTTGTTGCACTTTGGGTCGCCTCGGGGCGACCCACAAGTGCCCCTAAAGTTCCTCTTGGAGGCGCCCGATCGGCGTTAAAGCGTCCTTTGACCCACCATTGAGTGGTAAAACGATCGCTCAGCCGCTTTTCGAACACCCCAGACCGACGTTTGTTGCACTTTGGGTCGCCTCGGGGCGACCTCCTACTGCCCCTAAACTTCCTCTTGGAGGCGCTCGACCGGCGTTAAAGTGCCCTTTGGCTCACCACTGAGTGGTAAAACGACCGCTCAGCCGCTTTTCGAACACCCCAGACCGACCTTCGTTGCACTTTGGGTCGCCTCGGGGCGACCCCAAACTGCCCCTAAACTTCCTCTTGGAAACGCCCAATCGGCGTTAAAGCGTCCTTTGGCTCACCATTGAGTGGTAAAACGATCGCTCAGCCGCTATTCGAACACTCCAGACCGACCTTTGTAGCACTTTGTGTCGCCCCGGGGCGACCCCAACTGCCCCTAGACTTCCTTTTGGAGGCGCCCAATCGGCGTTAAAGCTTCCTTTGGCCCACTATTGAGTGGCAAAATGATCGCTCAGCCAATTTTCGAACTCCTCAGGCCGACCTTTGTCGCACATTGGGTCGCCTCGGGGCGACCCCCAAGTGCCCGTAAACTACCTCTGTGAGGCGCCCGATCTGAGTTAAAGATTCCTTTGGTCCACTATTGAGTGGCAAAATGATCGCTCAGCCAATTTTCGAACTCCCCAGGCCGACATTTGTTGCACTTTGGGTCGCCTCGGTGCGACATCCAACTGCCCCTAAACTTCCTCTTGGAGGCGCCCGATCGGCGTTAAAGCGTCCTTTGGCGCACCATTGAGTGGTAAAACGATCGCCCAGCCGCTTTTCGAACACCCCAGACCGACCTTTGCTGCACTTTGTGTCGCCTCGAGGCGACCCCCCAAGTGCCCCTAAACCTCTTCTTGGAGGCGCCCAATCGGCGTTAAAGCCTCCTTTGGCCCACAATTGAGTGGTGAAACGATCGCTCAGCCGCTTCTTGAACACCCCAGACCGATCTTTGTTGCAGTTTTGGTCGCCTTGGGGCGACCGCAACTGCCCCTAAACTTCCTCTTGGAGGCGCCCGATCGACGTTAAAGCGTCCTTTGGTTCACCATTGAGTGGTAAAACGATCGCTCAGCTAATTTTCGAACACCCCAGACCGACCTTTGTTGCACTTTGGGTCGCCTCGTGGCGGCCCTCAACTGCCCCTAAACTTCCCTTGGAGGCGCCCGATCGGCGCTAAAGCGTCGTTTGGCCCACCATTGAGTGGTAAAACGATCGCTCAGCCGCTTTTCGAACACTCCAGACCGACCTTTGTTGCACTTTGGGTCGCCCCGGGGCGACCCCCAACTTCCCTTAAACCTCCTCTTGGAGGCGCCCAATCGGCGTTAAAGCGTCTTTTGGCCCGCCATTGAGTGGTAAAACGATCGCCCAGCCGCTTTTCGAACACCTCAGGTCGACCTTTGTTGCACTTTGGGTCGCCTCGTGGCGGCCCTCAACTGCCCCTAAACTTCCCTTCGAGGCGCCCGATCGGCGTTAAAGCGTCGTTTGGCCCACCACTGAGTGGTAAAACGATCGCTCAGCCGCTTTTCGAACACTCCAGACCGACCTTAGTTGCACTTTGGGTCGCCACTGGGCGACACCAACTGCCCCTAAACTTCCTCTTGGAGGCGCCCGATCGACGTTAAAGCCTCCGTTGACGCACCACTGGGTGGTAAAACGATCGCTCAGCCGCTTTTCGAACACCCCAGACCGACCTTTGTTGCACTTTGGATTGCCTCGGGGCGACCCACAACTTCCCTTAAACCTCTTCTTGGAGGCGCCCAATCGACGTTAAAGCGTCCTTTGGCGCACCATTGAGTGGTAAAACGATCGCTCAGCAGCTTTTCGAACACTCCAGACCGACCTTTGTTGCACTTTGGGTCGCCACGGGGCGACCCCAACTGCCCCTAAACTTACTCCTGGAGGCGCCCGATCGGCGCTAAAGGGTCCTTTGACCCACCATTGAGTGCTAAAGCGATCGCTCAGCCGCTTTCGAACACCCCAGACCGACCTTTGTTGCACTTTGTGTCGCCTAGGGGCGACCCCCAAGTGCCCCTAAACTTCCTCTTGGAGGCGCCCCATCGGCGTTAAAGCGTCCTTTGGCCCAACATTGAGAGGTAAAACGATCGCTCAGCCGCTTTTGGAACACCCCAGGCCGACCTTTGTTGCACTTTGTGTCGTCTCAGTGCGACCCCCAACTGCACCTAAACTTCCTCTTGGAGGCGCCCAATCGGCGTTAAAGCGTCCTTTGGCCCACGATTGAGTGGTATAACTATCGCTCAGCCGCTTTTCGAACACCCCAGACCGACCTTTGTTGCACGTTGGGTCGCCTCGTGGCGGCCCTCAACTGCCCCTAAACTTCCCTTGGAGGCGCCCGATCGGCGTGCAAGCGTCGTTTGGCCCACCACTGAGTGGTAAAACGATCGCTCAGCCGCTTTTCGAACACTCCAGGCCGACCTTTGTTGCACTTTGGGTCGCCACGGGGCGTCCCCAACTGCCTCTAAACTTCCTCACGGAGGCGCCCGATCGACGTTAAAGCCTCCTTTGACGCACCATTGGGTGGTAAAACGATCGCTCAGCCGCTTTTCGAACACCCCAGACTGACCTTTGTTACACTTTGGGTCGACCCGGGAGGCGCCTTCCTCTTGGAGGCGCACGATCGACGTTAAAGCCTCCTTTGACGCACCATTGGGTGGTAAAACGATCGCTCAGCCGCTTTTCGAACACCCCAGACCGACCTTTGTTGCACTTTGTGTCGCCTCGGGGCGACCCCCAAGTGCCCCTAAACTTCCTCTTGGAGGCGCCCTATCGACGTTAAAGCGTCCTTTGGCTCACCATTGACTGGTAAAACGATCGCTCAGCTAATTTTCGAACACCCCAGACCGACCTTTGTTGCACTTTGGATCGCCTCGGGGCGACCCACAACTGCCCCTAAACTTCCTCTTGGAGGCGCCCAATCGGCGTTAAAGCGTCCTTTGGCCCACAGTTGAGTGGTAGAACGATCGCTCAGCCGCTTTTCGAACACTCCAGACCGACCTTTGTTGCACTTTGGGTCGCCACGGGGCGACCCCAACTGCCCCTAAACTTCCTCCTGGAGGCGCCCGATCGGCGTTAAAGGGTCCTTTGACTCACCATTGAGTGCTAAAACGATCGCTCATCCGCTTTTCGAACACCCCAGACCGACCTTTGTTGCACTTTATGTCGCCTCGAGGCGACCCCCAAGTGCCCCTATACTTCCTCTTGGAGGCGCCCTATCGGCGTTGAAGCTTCCTTTGGCCCACCATTGAGTGGTAAAACGATCGCTCAGCCGCTTTTCGAACACCCCAGACCGACCTTTGTTGCACTTTGTGTCGCCTCGGGGCGACCCCCAACTTCCATTAAACCTCTTCTTGGAGGCGCCCTATCGGCGTTGAAGCTTCCTTTGGCCCGCCATTGAGTGGTAAAACGATCGCTCAGCCGCTTTTCGAACACCCCAGGCCAACCATTGTTGCACATTGGGTCGCCTCGGGGCGACCCCCAAGTGCCCGTAAACTTCCTCTTGGAGGCGCCCGATCGGCGTTAAAGCTTCCTTTGGCCCACTATTGAGTGGTAAAACGATGGCTCAGCCGATTTTCGAACTCCCCAGGCCGACCTTTGTTGCACTTTTGGTCGCCTCGGGGTGACCTCCAACTGCCCCTAAACCTCCTCTTGGAGGCGCCCGATCGGCGTTAAAGCGTCCTTTGGCCCGCCATTGAGTGGTAAAACGATCGCTCAGCCGCTTTTCGAACACCCCAGACCGACCTTTGTTGCACTTTGTGTCGCCTCGAGACGACCCCCAAGTGCCCCTAAACTTCCTCTTGGAGGCGCCCGATCGGCGTTAAAGCGTCCTTTGACCCACCATTCAGTGGTAAAACGATCGCCCAGCCGCTTTTCGAACACCCCAGACCGACCTTTGTTGCACTTTGGGTCGCCTCGGGGCGACCTCCAACTGCCCCTAAACTTCCTCTTGGAGGCGCCTAATCGGCGTTAAAGCGTCCTTTGGCCCACAATTGAGTGGTAAAACGATCGCTCAGCCGCTTTTCGAACACTCCAGACCGACCTTTGTTGCACTTTGGGTCGCCACGGGGCGACCCCAACTGCCCCCAAACTTCCTCCTGGAGGCGCTCGATCGGCGTTAAAGGGTCCTTTGACTCACCATTGAGTGCTAAAACGATCGGTCATCCGCTTTTCGAACACCCCAGACCGACCTTTGTAGCACTTTGTGTCTCCTCGAGGCGACCCCCAAGTGCCCCTAAACTTCCTCTTTGAGGCGCCCTATCGGCGTTAAAGCTTCCTTTGGCCCACCATTGAGTGGTAAAACTATCGCTCAGCCGCTTTTCGAACACCCCAGACCGACCTTTGTTGCACTTTGTGTCACCTCGAGGCGACCCCCAAGTGCCCCTAAACTTCCTCTTGGAGCCGCCCTATCGTCGTTAGTAGTATGTATTTGCCGATTCAAGAACCTCCTCCTCGAACCTGCGTTCCAGGAGGAGGTTCTTGAATCGGCAAATATTTTGGGACCCCTCCTCAAACCTGTGGAGGTTCTTGAATCGGCAAATATTTTGGGACCCCTCCTCAAACCTGTGTTGGAGGAGGTTCCGAAAGCGACTAAAAATGTTGAGGTAAATGCTTTGCATCCTCCTCCCACCTGCAAAGGATCTATTTTAAGAGAGTTTTATTACAACCAAGAGGATTTTATACGATGAGGAGGTTTTTGAAGGGAAACGTCGCGATGTTTATCCTCTCACATTTCGCGATAAAATGTCAAATAATTTGCATTAGTCGCTTATTTATTTGTATACGGTATGAATTGGTCGACGAAGGGTAGCGTGTTTTGCATACATAATTCGGCAGTGAGATCATTGACGGAGGATCGCGTTTTTATTTTGCATAAATAATGAGTTATCCCGCGGTGGGTTATCGGGAGACAAATATCTCTTTACCTGCTTTTTACCTGCTCTTGGTTAGAACCTCCTCCTTTGTTGTGGATAAATGGGATAAAAGCTGTAAACACGTTACTGGTGCAAATAAAATAAAAGGCATCCAACCCGTGCCTTACAAGTGGTATGGGAGGGAAGAGGATATATAAGCACGACAAAATAGGCTACAGCGTAGTAGTTTTGTAACAGTGGAAAGTTAAAATGTTGGTGTGTGAAAATTGTGGAAAAAGTTTCACTCGTCGAGACAATTTAAAAAGACATCAATTAACATCCTGTATAGGCAAGAGAGTTAAACTCACAACACCGAACAGTTCGAACGCCATAAGATGTGATGCGTGCGATGAGTATGTAAACAAGCAATGTTACTCCGCTCATTTACGAAGCAACGCACATAAACGGAACGCTTTTGTTATCATCGACGACGGTGTAGAGAGAATATCTGGAGCATTTGGTGATAAAATTGTTAGTTATCGGATAAGTGAACCGGGCAATTTTGTCGATTTAGATGAATTTTCGCATCGGATTAGAGAAAAAGTTCTAAATCTAATACAAAGCTCAATCGATATTCATCGAAGTGTAAAATGTAATATGGAATGTTTTGGTTTATATTTTTTGCAATCTAGAGAAGATTGCAAAATAAAATCATTCAATACAAAGAATAAAGTAGTATCGTTGGCATCGGATCTGTATAAAGTTTACAAGGAATTTGTCGACGAAATTTCATCGAAAATGTCAGAATTTCAGGAACGTGATTCGGGTAAGGAGAATTAAAATTGAATATACGCATAAAACTAATTTAAATACGTTTTCAGGGTGGACTCTAATGCAAATTCTCTATATGGAGTTAAACTTAAACAAATTCAATCCCATAAGAGCATCGAGTTACATAGATTTACCTTTCCAAATAAAATCAAAGCGTGCGGTAATAAATGTACAAAATTTCGATAACGCATGCTTTGCATGGGCGATAACATCCGCAATATGTGAACCGAATGGTTTGCCACAGAGGACATCTTCGTATCCGAATTATCTCAATTGTGGCTTAGATTACTCTAACATAGAATTTCCTGTAAAATTGCGTGATATACCGAAATTTGAACAGCAAAACAAATTATCTATGAATGTGTACGGTGTAAATGAGTATTTTAAAGATTACGTTATGTACTACGATATAAATACGCTGTACTATTGTCAACGAAAGGAAGAGAGACATATAAATTTATTACTAATAACAGATAACTCAGGAAATAGTCACTATTGTTGGATAAAAAATTTATCACGATTACTGTCATCACAAGCATCGCATAACGGTCACGAAAAGTATATTTGCGATGGTTGTTTAGTATTCTTTTCAACGGAAAATCAAGTTCAGCGACACCAAAGCGAAGACTGCGGTAAGGTGAGAGCAATATTACCAACAACAGATCTGAAAATAAATAAATACGGAAATGAAGAAAAAGAAAATGTTTTACAATTTATAAATTTTGAAAGACAATTAAAAATTCCGTTTGTGGTGTATGCGGATTTCGAAGCGTTACTAAAACCGATCGAAGATGCAGAAGTAACCAACTTGAATGAAAATAGTTCGTACTCCGTAAAATGTTTCAAACACGAACCGTATGCGTTTGCGTATTACATAAAATGCTCTTACGATGACTCCTTGTCGAAATTCGAAATATATCGAGGACACAATGCTTCTCAAGTTTTCATGAACAAGTTGGAAGAGGATGTTCAACGTATTTACAATGATTTTATAAGTAAGCCAAAAGAAATGCTACCACTCCCAGCTATAGATAGATTAATGCACCATATGCAAGATACCTGTCTCATCTGCTTGACTAATATAAACTGTGGTGATAAAGTATACGATCACGAACATCTTACAGGCTTATACAGAGGGCCCGCACATTCTGTGTGTAATATAAATTATCAACTACCAAAATTTATACAAATCTTTTTTCACAACCTTTCCAATTACGATTGTCATATGTTTGTCAAGGATATGGCTTTGAAGGAAGAGGATGTAGATGTCATAGCTCAAAGTAAAGAGAAATATATATCGTTTTCGAAAAAAATTGCCGTAGGAACTATTACTGATAGCAAAGGAAAACAAAGACGCGTGTTTATGAAATTGAGATTTGTGGATTCATTTAGATTTATGGCTTTATCTTTGGAAAATTGGGTTCATTTTTAGAAGACGATCAATGCGTTGAAATTAGAAAATATTTTGTAAATGAAGAAAAGTTTCGACTAATACGCCAAAAGGGAATATTTCCATATTCCTTTGTAGATTCGTTCGAAAAGCTAAACTTTACTGATTTGCCAGAACGAAAGAGTTTTTATAATTCCTTATGCGACGAAGAAGTAACCGAAGAAAGTTATTGTCGTGCGTAAAAGGTGTGGAAAGTTTTCAATTGTCACACTTTAGGCGAATATAGCGAAATTTATCTGACGTCTGATGTTCTACTTTTGTCGGATGTTTTTGAGAACTTCCGAAGTATCTCGATGAAGTATTATGGTTTGGATCCGTGTCATTACTTCACCGCACCCAGATTCGGCTGGGATGCGTTATTACGTATGACTAGAATAAAATTGGAATTATTAACGGACGTAGATATGCTGCACTTCTTTAAAAATGGTATTCGTGGTGGATTGAGTACGTGCACCAAGAGAATAGCCGAAGCAAACAACAGGCTTATGAAGGATTTCGATGATACAAGGGATACCTCCTGCATTTTGTACCTCGACGCCACGAATTTGTACGGACACGCGATGAGACGAAAATTACCGACGGGCGGATTTCGATGGTTATCAAGCGAGGAAATAGAAATGTTAGATATTTACAGTGTGGACGATGATTCCGAAAAGGGTTATGTTCTAGAAGTTAATTTAGAGTATCCGGACGACATACATGATGCACATAACGATTTGCCGTTTTTCCAGAACGAATTGTCCCTCCAGGTTCAAAAAATGAAAAATTAATTGCAAATTTGCAAAATAAAGACAAGTACATAATTCACTATGTGAATCTAAAGCAGTGTGTTAGGTTTGGATTAAAAGTGACGAAGATTCACAGAGTATTAGAATTTAAACAATCAGAGTGGATGCGTATTTACATCGATTTTAATTCAGATAAGCGTGAAAAAGCTAAGAATGAGTTTGAGAAAAATCATTACAAAGCGATGAATAACATAGTATATGGTAAGACAATGGAAAATGTTGAAAAAAGAGTGGATATAAGATTAGTTACTCACTGGGAGTGTCGTCATAAAAAACCCGGCGTGGAAGCCCTAATAGCTAAACCAAATTTCAAATGTTCAAAAATATTCTGTGATAATTTGGTGGCAGTGCAGCTAAATCTAGCGGAAATTCGTTACAATAAACCATTATACGTCGGATTTAGCATACTAGAGCTTTCGAAAACTGTGATGTACAATTTCTTTTATGACTACATGAAAGTTAAGTATGGGAATGACGTGTCCCTTTTGTACACCGACACGGATTCTTTAATTTTAGAAATTAAAACTCCAAATGTGTACGAAGACATAAAAAACAATGCCCAATATTTTGACACGTCAAATTATCCGTTAAATAACATACATAATATACCTCGCGGACGATCTATTTTGGGAAGAATGAAAGATGAATACCCCAATAAATGCATAACGTCATTTATTGGCACTGGAGCCAAAGCGTATTGCATTACCTTATTGGACGATAATGTTAAGAAGGCCAAGGGAGTGAAGAAATATGTTATAGATAAGCATTTGAGCGTAAGCGATTATAAAACTGTAATAGAAAGTGGCGGATCGGTCCTTAGGAAAATGTATATATTTAAGTCGGATTTTCATACCATGTACACAGAATTAAGGAATAAAATTGCCCTTTCGTCGAGCGATGATAAACGGTACATATTACCGGACGGACGTAATACTTTAGCATGGGGTCATAAGTTAATAAATAATAGATTGTAATGAAAATGTTATTATAATTTAAAAAAATTATTGTATTTAATGAAAATGTTAACATAATAATTGTGGAACAGTTGGTTCGTAATAAAATTCCTAAAACTCCAATTCATATTGTAGTGTTTTCTAAATAACGTTAGTTTTTGATATCCTAGAATTATGAGACGGTCCTAATCCTAACCATTTTACAAGGACTTGATTTCCCTTTCGCCGTAATACATTTTCCACCAAGTAGACGTCAGGATGTTTGACTTTTTGTAATTCTTCTCGATAGAAACCGCCAAGAAGTATTTCACCGGACGCATCTTTTAGCAGATATGTTGTCGTGTAGGTATTACGAACGGAATGTATAGTAAACACTTCGTTAGTCCAATTGGGCGTGTAGTTTTTGGTAAAAGCGTGCGTGACGATGCTTGCTTATTCGCACGTGATCACCGACTTTATTTTTTTTGGTATTGGGATCAGAAATCTTTATGAAATTATAGACAGTCTTCAGCAACGCCGATGCATTTCGGTTATTTACCTCGCTGGGTTTCATTCCTATCGTCCTGTGCACTTGGTTGTTATAATCATTAATTACCTTTGGGAGCAACTCCAACCAACGGAAGGTACCTTGCATACTAAATTCCTTCCACAGTTCTTCCTTAAGTGTCCTATTAAACCGTTCGACAATGGAACTCTTTAAATTGGAATATGTGCTGTAATGATTGATCCCATACCGTGACATAAGCTTCTTGAAGTGTTCGTTGTAAAATTCCTTTCCGTTATCCGTTTGAAGGTTCTTTGGTATGTTTCTTCGTTTGCCTGATAAAATTGTTTCCATAGCACTCGCTACTTCTTTGCCAGTTTTGTTTTTGAGCGGAAGGGCCCATCCGTATTTTGAAAAAGCATTAATAACCGTAAGAATGTATTTATAATTGCGATTTATTTTTGAATAAGGTATCATTTCTATTAAATCAGCTTGAAACAAATCCATTAAACCCTTTATAATAACACGTCTACGTTTATAGTTTTTCCTCGCGGACGCGTGGAGTTCGTTTACGACATCTCGCTTAATATTACTCATCACGAACTTTTTCAATTACTAATTCTACAATAAAGGGTGTTGTTGATATAACAGGTCTAGCTGTGGTTCGACAAGCTAGTATTGATCCTACGGTGAGAAAATTCAATGGTTTATTTGGATCGGAGTTCGCTCCATTAATAAGCAATTGAACGTCCCCTACAATTCGATGATTTACTATTTCACCGTTATAGAAAAAGTTTGTGTATTTAATTACGTGTCCCAAATTTTGAATAACGAAATAATAATCTCCTGCATCCGTAGTACCGTCTCCGGTTAAAGTCAATACAGTTTGTTGCTTCAAATGTCGTTGAATGATTTCAGGTCTCTTTAAATGTGCATTAATGTTGTGTCCGTGTACGTGTTTACCGAATTTATCGATCGTCATACTAGAGGTGTGCTGTCCGAATCTACTTAAAGACATGTTTGCTACTTCATGGTCTACGACATATTAAAATCGTAGTATCTACAAATTGCTTATTTATTGTATCTTTGGGCGAATAACTTTTGCTTCTATTAACTCAGAAATTATCGAGGTAATTTCGTTCACATGTGCAGAATGACCTGCAGCCTGCGAGGCCATCAGTAAGCGCAGTCTGTCGACTAGCTCGTTGGGATCGTCCCAATACTCGTATACAGTTTGTTTTTCAGGAGTGGATGTAATAAATCTTCCTTTTGATTTCTTCAATGCAATTTTAGGTTTTTTAATAGAATATTCATCTTCGTATTTCGGTGGTAAGTAAGAATCAGTTTCTACCTTTGGATGCAAAACCGCGGATTCTATTTTTGTGACTATATCTTTTAATGGTTGTGTAATTAGAGCGTACGCTGTTTCCGTCCGCATCCTTGATTCTGCTACATCCTCTTTTAGTGAGCGAATTTTGCCTCGCACGGCCTCTCGAGCCGCAATAAGTTGGGCAGCAAGCGTCTTGTTCATAATACGATGTATCGCAAAATACTGAGAGTCGAACCATATAATTAGTCAGTTTTAAACTACAATAAATTTATCAAAACCGTTGCGAAAACGTCCATTAGGGGAGGGTGGGGCAAGACGGGGAAGTGGGGTAAGACGGGGTACCCCGTTTATTCTTGCAACAAAGCACATTTATGCAACGTTAGAAATAATGAGAGCTTTTATTAGTTCCTCTTTATCATATCACTTGATAACCAATATTGTAGGAAGTCGCATTGTCATGGTATCGAGCAAAATCCTGTTATGTCGAGTTTTCTTATAATTTATGAATAATTTCATCGCGTGATAGTTATTAAACGATGCGGTGACTTCATACAAGTGTTGGTTTCATGAAATTAGTAAGAAATGAGTTTAAACCTGAGTACCTTTTTAAGTCCATTTTAAGTGTGCAATCGTATTATAATTATTTTTTTGCAAAAGCGCCCAATGGGGCAAGATGGGGTACCCCGTCTTAATTGCTGCATTTCATGGAGGATGGGACAAGACGGGGAAGTGACGTAAAATAGGGAACTGCGTCTTAGGAAGAAAGCTGAAAGACTCGAAAAGAAAGAGGAAAAACCGAGCAAAAAGGGAAAATTTTATGATAAAACCCAAAAAACAAGAAAACGTAGAAAATTAATGTGCTTGTGTTAAATGATGATGTCGATGAGGCACTCCACGTTTGCGTATTATGTGAATCTGATAAACACCCCAATCTGATAATGTTAATTTAGTTATATTTTATCTTGTTTCACGTATATTCTATCTTGTTCCCCATCTTACCCCACACGTGGGGCAAGATGGGGTGAAATGACTTTTTATGTTTAATCGTTGATTATGTTCAAGTTAAGGAATTAGTATTCACTTCTTGCCAAAAATCTTAAAGTTTAATCATCGAAGATTATATAAACTAAAACTATTTTTCTCTATGAACGAAATTCTGAATTTTATTAACCTCCAAACCTTAAGTACCCCGTCTTGCCCCACTCTCCCCTACTTATATTACTGTCTAGGTCAATAACTAGGACTCCGTGTCTATTTTTCCAACAAACATCGGTAATTCGCTGTAGCTGATGAAATTCCATATCGGCCATTAGATGATCTTCGAACACGTGCTTTAAATTAGTTAGATCTTGTTTAAACAATACCAAAAAGTTACAATTATCGCGAATTAGTTGCTTTGGAATTGCAGAATAACTCTGACAAATCAGAAAACAATCGATGTTCTTGTGTCGACCGTACGAAAAAAAATCCTTCACGACATTTTGACCCGTGCAAGGAACATCGTCAAATATTACTTCTGAATATTCTTTCACTTCTTGTGGACTAATAAATGAATCTATATTAGAAAACTCATAATAACCGCAATCTTTTGTAGGCTTCAACAAACGTCTTAGAAACTCGTATTTATTTTGGTACAGTGAATTAGAACACAAATATAAATTCAAGAAGCGCAGTCCATTACGTGCAAGTAAAAGGGATAACATGACGTTTGTTTTGCCGGCACCTGAGGGTCCAACAATTAAACCTCGCTTGCATTTTCCACTAAACAACCCACTATGCCTTGTAAAGCATTCTTCGGCTGCACCTTCACTAAAATTTATTATAGGCAGTGTTAACGGGTGCGGTGAACACGTTATCTCCTCGACCATGATTCGCGAACAAAGTAAGTGCAACGTTAACTATACTAGACTGAATGAAAATAGTGTAGAAGTAATAATATAAAGTACCTAATACCAAAAATTTATTCATTATTAATACCCTATACATTATACACCTAAACCTATACCAAATCTTATTAATATACTATACATTATACCATACACTAAACCTAAAACCGATATATACAGTGAAAGTCGTTTAACTGAAACCTAATATATATCACAACCCTATAATATAAAGTTTATAAGATATAACATACCAAACCGGTCAACGTCTCTACCTTTCTTTCTAGTGCGACCATACGTCCTTCTACTAGTTGTAATCTTAACGACATTTTTCGGAAACTGTGTCAAACAATATTGAAGATGGACTTTAGAATGGAATGCGAAAATTTATGGAACTACACGTACGTCATGATTGTTAATGTCAATAGTTAAATGATTATGCAGCATTTTTAAACAAAGAGAGGAGGTTTCTTGCCTTTTTAATCTCATTGTTTAAGGATTGAATACTTGTTTCAAATGCAGCTGTTAGAGGAGTTTCATGAAATACGGAGCAAGACGCTAGCCCTTCCTTTAACTGCAACAGCTCATATAAACTTCTCTCCATCTGTGCAAGTTTGCCTTGGAGGTCTTTATGAAAATTCTGATACAAGTTATCCATTTCGCCTAAAATGCCCCCTTTAGCGTTTTCAATACTTGCACAAATGGCGTTTGAGAAAATGTGTTCTGTTGCGTTGGTTAGTCCGGAATGTAAAGGAGTATGCGAGGGATTTATAATTGCGTTGGTTAGTTCCGAATGTAAAGGAGTATGCGAGGGATTTGTAATGTTTGTTAATTGTTTAGAGGCAGAAGGATGTGTTAGAGATGGTGTGGCAGATGTAGAAACTTTTGCTTGTGTGGCGGAGACAGAGGTGGTAATAGCATTTGTGGTTGTCGTAATGGAAGTAGTAGCAATGGAAGTAGTAGCAACAAAAGTAGTAACAGCAGAAGTAGTAGCAGTAGAAGTATTAATAGGAGCTTTAATGTTAGCGAGGCCGCCTGCTTCCATCTGTCGCAGGTGTTGCGATACCGCCATGAGAAATAGAGTGTCGTTGGAGTTGTCAGACACGTACTCCACCTCATCGGCAATCAACTCCGAGTGTGTCACTTCAACCTCCGACGAAGGTGCTGCTTCCTTTGATACACACTTGGATTGTGCCTTGGATTGAGCACGTGCCTCCCTGCTCCTTAGCCTTTGAGCTCTATATTCTTATGACGGTAACCACAACCCTGCAGCCTTCTTCCAATGTTCGCGTTTCCTCGAATACCGAAGACGTGGTGAAAGGCATTTCTCTTTCTTTTCTTCGCGATTCGAGGAAGACGTTGCGATTGCAGTAGTAGATTGCGCAGGTTCACTCCCCAAGAGGTTAGTGTCAAAAGCGTTTAAAAAGAAACTCCTATCACTGTTAGGAAAGCCCGGTGATGTTAAAGGAATTTGACTGAATCCATCTTGCGACATTGTTCGTTAAAAACTGTAAAAATTCGCAGAATGTGAAATAAATTCGTTAAAAACTGTAAAAATTCGCAGAATGTGAAATAAAAAGTTAATGTAGGTGATTGTTAATAAAAATGATTGTCAATAAAAAAGGTATACTCACAAAAATTTAATGTTTCCTTGTGAAAATAAGTCGGCAGAATAAACTACAAAAAATAAACACAATAAGGTTACTTTGTATCTAATACAAGAAATGAGACAACAAGCAAATCTTAAATGTACATGTCCACCTGAAATCAAAGTTATCTCCAGACTTCGCTAGAGCGCGATAACTCTCAAATCATTTGAGACTTAATCTCATGTAGACACGTACCTTAAGTTAATGTAGTGGAAGTTGTATACTTACCAAAGGAGTAGCGATTTATAAAACCTTCGACGTTCTGTTGTTTCGAATGAAACCCAGCAAGATGTATGTAAAACTGCACAAAACATTTCATAATTAGAAAGTGATACTTAAGAGAGTAAATAACTTACCAAAAAACGAGGAGAAATCGGTGACGAAACACTAGCTGATGCAAAGCACTACACAGTATTATGTAATTAGAAAGTTATACTGAAGAGAGTAAATAACATACCAAAAAACGAGGAAAAATTCTAAATCCCCTCCCTTTTTCCCCACTCCCATCCCCACTTTTCCCTCTCTACTTTTGGGAGGAGTTTGGGCGGAGTCTAGGGCGGGACAATTATTAAAGAAACCTCCTTTTTTCTTCCTTCCCATTTTTCTCTTTTTTTTTCTCCTTTTTTTCCTTTTTCTTTTTTCCTTTTTTCCTTTTTTTTTCTTTTCTCTTATTAAACTAAGTAATACTTAAAATAAGTAATAATTAAAACTACATATAAAGTACTACATACATTTATTAAATGATTTTTTATTTACAAAAACAATACATTCACGCATTGCGCTTATTACATAAAGAACAATCCTTTTTCGCTGATGGTGGACCGTCGATATGCGTTTCCCAATTTTGCAAATTATAATATTCAGAACACGGCAACTTCTTCTGTAATCGTTCTTCGTTTCTGTATTTTAACGGTAATTTAAACCAAACACTTGCCAAATCTAATGGCTTCACTTCTTCCAGGTAATACTCCAACGGTAAATAACATAATTCGTAGTTTTTAATGTTCTTAAACGATGAATCCGCTTCGTACCTTTGCATTACGTCCCACACTTAATTAATGACGTAGGTTAAAAGACCCAATCTACTTAATAAACGCCACAAACGTTCCATCTCGAAGTGATGAACACTTTACTGCTACTACTACTCGCCTTCCTTTCACACTTTGTATTTATATAGCTACAGTTCAATTTACATATGGAAATAAGTAAAAAACATTCGACAAAGAACACATACTTGGTGTTCTTTTATGAAACGGACACATCGGCAACGTAACCTCCAGTTTGCACCTGTTTTCTTCTATTTCTTTTACGGGGATTGTTAAGATTCTTCTTAAAAATACAGCTTTTTCACGCCCTTTAACGTACGCTACTTTTACCGAACGGCACAAATTATAAACAATATCATCGAAACGAGATGCGGGGACAAACCCCTCGTTCCAATCTATGCAATGATGATAACTCATCAACCAATTCGCAGTATTTCGGAATTTCGTAAATAAGGAAGAAAAGCTTCGACTTGGTTCAAATACGTAATGACTTATACAGTGATTACTATCGCAAGAAGCCAATTCTTTTGGAATAAATTCTTCATCGTTCACCGTAAAACCCTGAATGTCGAAAATGATAAAATCTTTTTGACAGGCCATACTGTTGATCACTAAACTTTTCCCTTGGCGTCTATACAAATACTGATAAATACGATTGAGAAACCATAACTATATTAACTGTTTGACAATTTTCGTAAGAGGCGAATATACGAAGGATCTGTCGTGCAAAATTAATGCGTACGCGGTAGTGCCATCCGGAATTGGACTTTTTGTTGTATACTCAATTTTTATTTCCACTCCGCTTTTATGTATTGCTTCCTGTTGATACGTACAATCTATTCCAACTAATGGTGTGTAAGTTTTAAACTCTTCAGGAGAAAACAACGGCTCACTTTCTTGATAGTAATATGCTTGTTGAAATCTCGAATACATATCATATAAAATCGCAAAATGATTATTTTCGAAATCGAGATTTAAATTATCGTATGGAAAACGTTCCCCATTCAAAAATACCGTTATATTCGTTAGCCTTATGTTATCAAATACCGCCATGTTTACTTTTAATACACCCTTTCGTTTAATTTGGAATCCAATAATTATAAACCGAGGAGTTTCCAATTGTGGAGCAGTTTTGACAGCCCAAGTTTGTTTCATAGTCTTAGGTAATTGAGGGTATTCGTGTATTTCCCACGAACGAAACGGTACGTGTATATCTACGTTTCTTTCTGATAATTTCGTTAACGCCAATTGTTCCCGCAAGCCTACAGCCACGTGTGGAACTCTCCAAACAATCTTATTTATAGTCAATTTCACCTTTTCGTCATCGGGAGCGGTATCTGGTTGAAATATGACGTCTGTGTCGTCATGCCCGCGAATTAACACAAGTTCCTGTCGAGCATTCAGAATAATTTTCCTAAAATCTTCAGCAAATCCTAACAACGTTTTTAACGGAACGCTTAATCCGAAATTGCCATGTTCGTCTAACGCTTTTGAAACTCCAATACTATCTTCTTTTACGTGCCATCCTGCATTCTCTAACTTAACCACCTCGTTACGCGTATACGACAGGTATCCTTTCATACAAGAGGTAATACCGACGTTCCGCACGCTGTCCACCTGTACTCCGTTTATGAGATATCGAATATCGCTAAACATAAATGCCACGGCATTGTTTACCAATTTTGCCGTGTTGCTGGGATATTTTGTTACTACTCCGTCCACACCTATCTTATTAACGCTACCTTCAACGTATATATAACTCTCGCTTGGTAAAGTGTAATTATCTATTTCCGGAATGGAGATTCTAATTTCGTCGTTGTTATCGAATGTAGTTGAACCAAACGGTTGATGAGAATGGTATTCATAACTCACCATAGAGTAATCAGGTTTTAACTTATCGGTCACTCTTAAGATATCAATTACAACAACACTTCGTATCCCAACTGAGCTAAATAACTTCGATTGATAGGTGTTAATCGATGAATAGGTAGTCGCCTACTGCTACTACGTTTACCGACAAGTGTCCCTTTATACTTTTCCCTATTAAACAATTTATCACTTCTTGACCTCCACTTTCTCTTGTTTTGGTATAATAACGTCATAATATTGATAGCCTATAACGACTGCTGCTTCAATTAACCGATCTTAGGTGAACTCTCACTGTTATTTCTTCGTCTCTGAAGTCTAACAATCGTCCGTCTTGATCAAGTACGCGCACTGTTAATGTACTAATCACGTTCGTTGAAATCGGCAAATAAATAGGTTGTTGTGGTGCTTCGATTATTTTAAAGCCGGCCGGAACGTTTGGAAAAAAATGATATAAAATATGCATTGGAATTCCGTTAGTAAATGGTCCGGTCACCAAATTGCAATAAATTTGTAATGCGTTTGTTTTAGTTATGTTTACTATATGATCCGATGTTACTTCCTTATCTTTAGGAATAACCTGAGGTTTAAAACCAAGCAACGGTCCTATTGAATTGTTGCACGCAAAATTAATTCGTCTTGTAGTTTTTATATGAGTGCGTTGAGTGTTATTATTTCCTCTTATTCTTATTGCAACATCTTTTGCGTGCCTTTTTCTTAAACTTTCCTCCACGAGATTGGCGATATCATCAATATCGTACGTTCCCAGCGGAATTACTATATTGTTTCGAAAGCTGCCTGATTTGCCTTCATATTGTACAATATTGTTAATCTCATCTACGTTTGCTAAACTATTAAACGTTTCGAAATTTAAAAGAGCCAGCTCGTATGTACCGGCTTCGTTTAAATATATTGGGGGATTAAAATTACAAGACAATTCGGATGATCTTCCCGTTAACGTGAATGTGTAACTCGTATGTACTACTTCTTGCTCCATTCCTACTATTACCAAACACGAATGTTCTCCTAATAGCGCCTTTAATCAGTTAAGAATTTCAAACACAACTGATCGCAATTTTGATCTGTATCACGTTGATATCGGGAATGATTATAATTTATCACACTACCTCTACCATCGGATAACAAATATTGCTCAATTTCTGTGGGCGGTCTTAAATCGCCGTAACTATCAAAATATTGGATGTCACCGTCTTCCTTCTTATAAGCGACCCAATGCGTACCTCGTCCCTTCGAATGGTCTAGGTTGACAATCCCTCTTTCATTCCTTTTAATTTTCTTTGGAAGATTGTCTCTCATAAATATACCGCGAAAATACGGAATCTTTAGTATTTTGACGAACCTTGCCAATTCCATGTTACTTAGCGCACGACGAGGTATTCGAATTAGTTTTTTGATCTATTTGACAATCCGCAACCTTTTTTATAAGGTTTAATTTAGAAACCTGCGCCGACACTATTACCTTCCTCTGCACCGATAAATAACCCGCACCCTTTCTTATATGGCTTTATATAGAAACCGCTACCAACCGGTGCAGCTTCAAGTGCTCTATTATGTCTTTTGTCTTCCTCTAAACGCTCTCTAGCTATTTTGGCGTCGTGAACAGTTTTTGCAATGGCCGCTGCACCTCCAGCGAGACTACCTAGAGCTCCTAAAGCCGCAAACAATGGAATTAAAGGTAAAAACCCTCCGGTTTTTGGAATTCGGATTATACGACCTCTAGGTTTGGAAATATTTTGTCGTTTCTTCCTTAACGCTCCGTACGCTGCCTTTACATTTGCCAACAGATTTTTTGATCCGGCCCTGACCATTGCATTTCGAGCCAACCTAACTGCTTCCCCAAAAGATACGGTACCTCCACGCTTTAATTTCCTCACTTTGGCGGTACGCCTTCGCACCGTTCGATTTATGTTACCAACTCCCATACCTACCGCCACTTTCGTTTTCATTAATGCGGCAACTGCAGCCGATTATAACTTTTCCCCTAGACTAGAATCTTTACTAAATACTCGTTTCTTTGTCGCTTGATATAATTCCTTATCTGCCTGATGCCTTAATTTTAAATTCGAACTGACAGAATATGCTATATCGTGTTTTTTACAAGCTTCGTCTAATGGATTCACACCTTGATCTCCTCTTGCTAATCTCTTTGCCAGCTTGGTACCAGGTCCACAATAATTGTATCCCGGCAGATGAAGTTCTATCGGAAGTTTATCAATCAATTTATTTAAAATTCCGCGACCAATCCGTCTTCGTGACAAACGATAACTGTTGCGATTTTGTTCTACACGAGCCATTTTATAATTTTTACTACTTCCGTTTAATGGGAGTAATAAGTACTAAATGAAAATCAACTTCGAAATAGTAACCTTTTATTCATGTTAATTATTCACAAAATCAATTCTTAATCTATATCTAAATCTACTTTATCTAACCTATCATTAATTCGTTACTAATTCTATTATGTTAACAATGTTAGAAACCGTTCCCGATATACCTTTAACCTATAATCTACGCTCAAGTATTTTTCCAATAATTGATTTAGGTTTCTTATTCTATCCTTAAATCTAATTTCATCCAGCACCTTTGCTTCCCAATCACTTTTTCTCGACTGTCTATAAGCATACATCCAAGTTTGCATTCGGTACACTTTATTTTTAGATTCACAAATTGTCACTTTTTTCAACATTTTGGTTACATCTTTAATAAAGCGTGCAAGTCTAAATCCAATAATATCTTGTCCATTCCGTATACGAGCAATTCTTTGGTTACACACACTTGTTCAGAATGTGTACCGTTCAATGCTGTTAATATATTTCCTTTAACATCGCCTTGCATTGATGATATCACTTCGATTAAATTATTGTAATAACTTTTATAATCCATACTTCGTAAAACGTCCACCCTGCTCGAAATCAAATCACCTAATTTCCACAATTCGTGCAACGAGTCGTACGCTAAATAGAACATTTCTGAGCATCTTTCCATCTTTAGCACCTTTCTTGCATTTTCTATCCACTGAGCGCAACAAGTAATACCGCTTACAATGAACTGTCCTGGTGTATTTAAATCGCCAGTAAAGGTATTCATAATCAATTGTTTGCTACTGATAAAATTCTTCCATTCTGGGTCGGTTAAAGTAATACACTGTCCTTTTCCCATCAATCTTATCACGGGATCAAAATAAAGTTTTGCGCACATTCCAACAGATACCCATTTTGTTTTACCTTTATTTAAATAATATATACTCTCTGAGTATAATGGCGCTAGATTACCTTTCCCTTCATTACTTGTAACATTTGGTACGACACTTGCTGTAAAAGTAGACGTTATATTGTTCTTAGGAAACTGCTGTTGGTTGTTAGGAAACATGAACTCCTCCAAATCAGAAGCCATAAGATTGATTCCCTCGCATACCACATTTCCATTGCTGTTGGCATTTTGTACTCCCTGTTCCGTTGTTAACATCTCGTTATTGCTACCAGCAAATATTACATTGCGAGCACTTTTCTTGTTTTCAATCTTTTCTGAAGAATTTACGACCGATCTCTCCATAGGGCGTTTATTGTTTGGTCTGGACGCCACTAAATTGCATCATTATGTACATTAAGATACAACCTAATAATATTAATTGGATTTACTTACTCGATAATTTTTAGTATACTTCACACTGAATATACAAACGCTGCACAAGAACTACTATTGAAGCAGAACAGTCTGTAGGGAGGAAGCACTCTGTGATTACAGAGCAAACGGCCCTTGCTTTTATAGCAATGCTAAACTTGGTGGGGGAATTTTTAGGTCTTTCGGGATACGTCTACCGTACATGTTCAAACTTGTTATTTCTCATAACGTACATAAATAAATATGCGATTAATGCAAATTATATGACATTTTATCGCGAAACGTGGGAGGATAAACATCACGACATTTCTCTTCAAAAACCTCATCGTCTAAAATCTTCTTGGTTGTAATAAAATTCTCTTAAAATAGATCCTAATTCCAGAACCTCACGCCTTCGAGATGAAAAACCTCCTCATACGCAGGTGGGAGGAGGATGCAAAACATTTTCCTCCACATATTTCTTCCTTTCGGAAACTCCTCCTCCTCCAACACAGGTTTGAGAAGGAGTCCCAAAATATTTGCCGATTGAAGAACCTCCTCCTAGAACGCAGGTTCGAGGAGGAGGTTCTTCAATCGGCAAATACATACTACTTAGGATATTAGTGTGTATTTTTATTTTACCAGTCCCCCTTCCATAAGATAAGTTGATATTAAATTACAGTGACGATTCATTAGCTAATCAGTAGTGCTGCGCGCTTCAAACGGTAATCATCGCTATTTAACATGTTTAACGATAATTTGAGTGAAACGTTAAATTTAGTTAACAGTGTATACAATGGAATTAATAAACCAAAAGTTTATGTGTCATCTTTAGAGCGTAATAAAGTTTACCCCATCTTGAATATAGACCGTACTCCTAATAATACTACTACCCTACAACCGAGGATTTTAGTTGAGTTGGAAAAATATCGGGTGTATTTACCGAGAATCTATGAAGACGTATTAAATGACGATAATATTTAAATCCTAAACGCATCTATAAATAAACTCGGATTAATTTATAAAGGATCTACCTTTGTGGGGGAAGGGATAAAAATTGTTAAATTAGAATTCATCCCCTTCCACCATATTGTCGCTAATAAAATAAATTAAACATTAAATTTATTAATCATATATACAAGCTATACTCTTGACACAAGCACCACGACAGCAGCTTCCTGGGCGGCGCCTTGGGATGATTTCCATTTTAAACTGAAAGAATATCTAAACAGCAAAATTTTTCATGAAGAAACTGATGAACTGGATTTGGAAATTATTGACATAGAAGACATCGACATCGATAAAATGGTTGGAACTGAATTTATTCTGTTTTGTGAATTTTCTTCTATCATGTGGAAAGTGTACCGAAAAGGCAATATTCTCTGCGTGTGATATATAAGTCACTTCGATTTCCATGATAAATTTAATTTTTTTTAAGATTAATGGCTATTTCCCAAACAATGAAACCGCAAAACTTATTATTAGGTATAATAATATCAATGATTATAATAGCTCCGAATTTAATACCGAACTTATTACCATCTCGACAATGAGGATGATTATTGGAGTATTTATCGTAAAGAAAATACAATTATTGCTGTTTATGAGTATAATATTAATTAAATTATTTTTTAAACAAATCATTGATTGTTTTATTTTTATCCTTTTCACCCACTAACAGTGCGTCTCGTTACGTCACATAATCGCAAACGTATCGTTATCAACACCTTCATTTGTTATTGATATAGTTTTAATAATAATTTTAATATAAAAATATTTCTTTGCATTTGCTTTTTATTTAAACCCGTTCTCAGAGACCCGTCATCCGCCACCCTCGCGCGTGCGAATGGGAGGCCCAGGGACGGGGGTGCTTAAACGTGCGTCACCTAGAGGCCGTATTGCGGCGGAGCTCGGCTCCCAGGGCACTTACTAGGACCACCACCAATAGATGGCGCTTGCTGCGCTTTTTCCTCGCAGGAGCTACTTCCGGTCTAGAACTCTCGTTATTCAACTACTCTCATCATTAAGAATGGTATAACTCTTATTTGAAACATGACGCTTTAACATCGATCGGGCGCCTCCAAAGGGACTTTTGGGGGCAGTTAGGGGGGAGACTCAAGGTGACCCAAAGTGCCCAAAGGTCGGTCTGGGGTGGCCGAAAAGCGTCTGAGCGATCGTTTAACCACTCAATGGTGGGCCAAAGGACGCTTTAACATCGATCGGGCGCCACCAAAGGGACTTTTGGGGGCAGTTAGAGAGGAGTTCCAAGGTGACCCTAAGTGCCCAAAGGTCGGTCTTGGGTGGTTGAAAATCGTCTGTGCGATCGTTTAACCACTCAATGGTGGGCTAAAGGACGCTTTAACATCGATCAGGCGTCTCCAAAGAGACGTTTGAGGGAGGGGGGGGGTACCTCCAAGGTCACCCAAAGTGCCCAAAGGTCGGTCTGAGGTGGTCCAAATAGGAGCCAAATGAAATATTCCATTTGGGGTGTTCCGGTTTCTGGGTTATAACTCCGTTAATATCGGGAATAGGGGAAAATGTCTCAAATAAAAGTTGTTCGCCGTTAAGAATGGTTTAACTCTTATTTGAAACATTTCTTTCTAACTCGCTTCGCTTTTGAGTTAGACAGAGCCAAATAGAAATATTCCATTTGGGGTGTTCCAGTTTTTGGGTTAGAACTCCGTTAATATCGGGAATAGGGAAAAACGTTTCAAATAAAAATTGTTCACCATTAAGAATGGTATAACTCTTAAATAAGAGTTATACCTTATTAATATCTTATACCTGTTAATTTGAAACATTTTTTTCTAACTCGCTTAGTTTTGAGTTAGATGAAGCCAAACAGAAATATTGCATTTGGGTTGTTCCAGTTTATGGGTTATAACTCCGTTAATATCGGGAATAGGGAAAAATGTTTCAAATAAAAATTATTCGCCGTTAAGAATGGAATAACCTCTGTTTCAATCATTTTCCCTAACTCGCTTAGCTTTTGAATTAGAAGGAGCCAAATAGAAATATTCCATTTGGGGTGTTCCAGTTTTTGGGTTATAACTCCGTTAATATCGGGAATAAAGAAAAATGTTTCCAATAAAAACTATAAGCCGTTAAGAATGGAAAAACTTTTATTTCAATCATTTTTTCCTAACTCGCTTAGCTTTTGAATTAGATGGAGCCAAATAGAGATATTCCATTTGGGGTGTTCCAGTTTCTAAGTCCAGCTCCTATCCATCTAACTCAAAAGCGAAGCGAGTTGGGAAAAAATATTTCAAATGAAAGTTATTCCACTTTTGACGGCAAACAAGTTTGATTTGAAACATTTTTCCCCATTCCCGATATTAACGGGGTTATAACCTAGAATCTGGAACACCCCAAATAGAATATTTCTATTTGGCTCCATCTAACTCAAAAGCTAAGGGAGTTAGGAAAAAATATTTCAAGTGAAAGTTATTCCATTTTTAACAGCGAACAACTTTGATTTGAAAAATTTTTCCCCATTCCCGATATTAACGGAGTTATAACTCTTATTTAAGAGTTATACCATTCTTAATGGTGAACAATTTTTATTTGAAACATTTTTCCCTATTCCCGATATTAACGGAGTTAGAACCCAAAAACTGGAACGCTCCAAATGGAATATTTCTATTTGGCTCCATCTAACTCAAAAGCTAAGCGAGTTAGGAAAAAATGTTTCAAATAATAGTTATGTTTATTCTCGATATTAACGGAGTTATAACCCAAAAACTGGAACACCCCAAATGGAATGTTTGTATTTGGCTCCATCTAACTCAAAAGCGAAGCGAGTTAGAAAGAAATGTTTCAAATATCTTAGTTTATATTAAAAAATTGGTAGATGTGAGGTTATGATTCGATTTTAAGTTATGACTTTCTTAATATCAAAAATTCATGAAAATTATTTGTAATAAAACGTGTTTGTAATTAATAAATCTACAAGTTTTATTTAAAAGAGTTTTTTCTATTTGACTTACAAGGAGAGTGCCCGGTCTTGGGTTCATGGATTTAGTTCAAATTTTGTAAGATGGTGGATTTAGTTTTCTTGTTGATGAAGACATATGATTATAGAGGCTACTATTCTCACTCGTTAGGACAAGTCCGCAATTAGATAACGTCAAAAATAACCGAATTTATACCGATTAAGTCTGACTATTAATTTTAAAGTTTTAGCACATCAAATGACAATTAACTGACAAATCGGAAGTACAGTGTACACTCAAAAAATGTTCCGGTGTCGCAACATTTTATCGGCACTGTTGGTATCTTTATAGGCAAAAATAGGCATAAGATTAAAAAAAAATATTCGTACTCCCTGAATTCTAACTCGGCACCCAACGTCGAGAAGCCGATTTGTTGCTTCTACGCTAAACCCATTATGATTAATCGTTTGTTACAGAACTGAATTTAACTAATGAAATGCATCTTCAATTACAAATATCTTAAAAGCTGTTGAGTAGTGGCCCCTACATCCATATATTTTCATGAACAGGGAAACTAAATCTAACATCCTACAAAATTTGAAGTAAATCTGTGACTCCAAGACCTTGCACTCTCCTTGTAGTTTTTTATACTTCATTTAATAACTAGGAGGAGTGAATCTCAAAACCCCATTTACATAGGAAAAAGTAACTAAAAAATACCCTAAACATTTTTAGCGGCAAATTTGAACATTCTAGAACATACCAAATATCTCTATGGCCATTTATCTATAGGTACATTGTTCAAAATTTATCCAAAAGACGTTCCTTGTGTTGACGTATTATATCCAACAGATGACATCGTACCATACCTTCTTCGAACTTAATATATTTTGATCGCAACCATTTGAGCATAACGAAAAAGCGAGAAACAAGTTGACAAATTAGGTAAAACACCTAACCTCAAACGTCAAAAAGAATAAACGACAAAAACCAAATTTTTCGTCTTTGTAAACTGGACTGCGGAGCGGCCAATAATAGTTCACTATTTTACCGCGCAAAATTCAAATCACTCCTCCTAGTTATTAAATGAAGTATAGTTGATTTTAAAAAATTGACAGGTTAATTAATTAAAATTTTGCAGATTTTGCATTAACACCGATTATTTCAGAAATGGTCAACTTTAGCGAGATTTCATAAGTATACCAAATTTGCGTAAAAATGATCAATGAATCGTTCTTAACTCTAAAATTTATAAAAATCTAAATAATAAAAAAATTAAGCGAGTTTTAAGAGTATTATTTTGTGTAGATAGCGCCCTCTGCAATCTTGACAAAAATTGGTATCAAATTAGTATTTCCCGTCTTTAAATTCGGCGTTCTACCAATTTTCATAAAGATATTTCAAATATAAGGGAAATTATTGAAGAAAAACTAAAATAAAATGTTAACTTTAACAGTCTCTATCTTTGTTATTATTAACAATTCAACCAAGATAAATTTTGCTAATACTAACCCTGCTAATACTAACCCTGTATATGTCAGATTCAGTTAAAATAATCAGACATTTTCTTCTGAACTGTTGTCTCAACTCTTTTTTTCGCAGCAAGATCCCGGATTTGTTTTAGTAATGGCAATTGTGCAGAATTAGACTTGGCTGTTTTTCAAACCATTTCATGACAGTTTCCATTGACTGAAATGCTTCTGAATGGGAAGGGATAAAATTATCATCAACGTCGTCAGCATCGCTGCTATCTTCGACGTTAGCATTATCGTTGTTGTCTAATACCACGTTAACAATTTCATCATCGTCATAAATTTGATATCCTTGTAAATTATCGTCAGTTTCGAGCCATTCATTCACATTTTGTTCGTCACACTTTTCGAATCCATGTATTCTTTGACAAGTGGTTACAATGTCTGTAGTTATACACTCCGCATCAAAATTAACGCACCACAAAAAAAAATCCACAAAATTCAAAGTTCATTTTCTCTCAAGTCACTAGTCTAATTTAATTTTTGTTTTCTTTTGTAATGTAGACTTTTTCTTCAGGAACAACCCAGAGTATAACATTTTTATTTAAACTTTAGTTTAAGACATGTACCGGGTGGCCAACTAAGAATGATCACCGGCCATATCTTAATGACGGATCATCCTATTTTAATGAAACAAAAAATTTTATAAGGAAAGTGGCCATAAAAAATCGCTGGAAAATATTTTCAACTTTCTTAAATGGCCGCTAGGGGACGTAACCTAAATGACTGAACAGAAAATCACGATTTTTTTCATTTTCTTCAAAATTAAGGGGTATTGAAAATAAATTAATTTGAAAGGTAAATGAATTTCGACTAACATTTATGAAACACTTTTTGTCGTACCTCCAAAAATAAAGTGGTGGGGATGAGTTGAAAATGTTCATTTTCGATGGCCGATTACTCCGGTCATACTGAACAGAATTTAATAAATTTAATCTCGTTGGAAAGGGTTTTTCGTGGTCTACTAACGGCTCCTTACGCTGTTTTGATATGAATATTCGTTTCGCCGCCAGAGGGCAATATCTAGAATTTTGATAAATATTATAGCTTTTCTCAAAAAAATTAAATGGAACGGTATGTTCATTTTTACACGATAAAATAAAGAACTAAAAGCTTAACATGACGCTGAAAACCCGAGCTCGCTATCTTGCTTCTAACGGTAGATATTAGACCAAAAGCTATAGCTTTTACCCCTTATTTTAAAGGCGAATAATAACAAAACTACCCCGCGGAAAAAAACGAAATCGGTGTCGTTTTTAGCGTGATTTAACTCTGTATTATCAGTAGAAACTTCAAATTTTGTCTCCCACTCGTATAATAATTATGACAGGTTTAATAAAAAAATGTACCCAGTTTTGGACTCTCGCTGCAGTATCTCAATGTTGCGATTTTTTTACACGGGAATAGCTTGTCGAAAAAACTTGAAATTTCAACAACACATTGTCTTAATTGTCCTAAACATGTTGGTAATTTTTATTTTTAATTTTTCTCTCACGTGTTTAAATAACAACACATTATGTGAAATAGCGATATCTGGATAAGCCGTTATCGTAGAAGTTTGAAACTGACACCATTCTGGCAACAGTCATATTAAATTGAATCAAAATTTAATATGCGTTACAAACCTCGTATAAAAAAAATAAATGCGAAATAGTTTTAGTGGGTATGATGCGTAAGGCGGGAGCGCAGGCGAAGTCGAACGGTCGGTCGGGTCGGCTAGCATATAAATTGGTATCAAATATCAAGTAAGTTGTGGAAATCAGACGCTAAAAAAACGTATGTTAAACATATGTCAACAATGTAACATCGGTCAACTAGATCTTATAATGCTATAGTTTTTGCTTTTTAGCTAATATCTACCGTTAGAAGCAAGATAGCGAGCTCAGGTTTTCAGCGTCATGTTAAGCTTTTAATACTTTATTTTATCGTGTAGAAATGAACATACCGTTCCATTTAAATTTTTTGAGAAAAGCTATAATATTTGTCAAAATTCTAGATATCGCCCTCTGGCGGTGAAACGAATATTCATATCAAAACAGCGTAAGGAGTCGTTAGTAGACCTCAAAAAAACCTTTCTAACGAGACTAAGTTTGTTAAATTCTGTTTAGTATGACTGGAGTAATCGGCCATCGAAAATGAACATTTTCATCTCATCCCCACCACTTTATTTTTGGAGATAAGACAAAAAGTGTTTCATACATGTTAGTCGAAATTAATTTATCTTTCAAATTAATTTATTTTCAATACCTCTTAATTTTGAAGAAAATGAAGAAAATCGTGATTTTCTGTTCAGTCATTTAGGTTACGCCCCCTAGCGGCCATTTAAGAAAGTTGAAAATATTTTCCAGCGATTTTTTATGGCCACTTTCCTTATAAATTTTTTTGTTTCATTAAAATAGGATGATCCGTCATTAAGATATGGCCGATGATCATTCTTAGTTGGCCACCCGGTACAGGGTGTGTAAGAAAGACATCGTTTTTTCATCGACCTTTGGAACACCTGTGAGCCGTTTCAAATGCACCATCTGATGATTACCACAATCAAAAGGTATTCCAGTCTTTTCTTAACCATTTGGTTTTTGAATCATGTGTTTATCTGTTTATGCAAGCAAACAGTGGACCTTTTAAAACTGACTGACTAATTTATTGAAAGAGTACAGAAAAAAATTAAACATGTAAGCCAAGGTAGGCCAAGGAGAAAAACGGTTTATTTGAAAAATTAAAAAAGGAATTTAACATTTTTAAACCTAAGAAGTTACATCAAGTAACCAAAAGAAATTAGTAGCGCGTATTTCCGCCCCTAGACCGTATGACGGCCTCACAGCGACGTCTCATGCTTAAAAATAAACGTCGTATTTCTTTTTGATCGATGTTGTCCCAAATTTCTCTTACATATCTCTCAACATTATCAAGAGAAGCGGCGAGCGGTTGATGATTTCTGCTGTCTTGCATCAACAAGAAATCATTTCCAATGTACCCAGCAAATGGGACTACATGTTCTGCTAAAATCTCATTGATGTATCGTTGACTGTTTAGAGAGGCTCCTCGTAATGATACCAGTTCTGTTCGAGCGGTTGAGGAAATTCCTCCCCAAAACATCACAGAACCTCCATTAAATGAAACCGTAGGACAAATATTGCATTGTGCGTATCGTTCGTTTCATCGTCTAAGAACTTGTACTCGGCGATCAGACGAGTCTTTACTCGTCTTTGCAATTGCCTTTGCAATATCTGGTTTCGTCGGTAAACAGAACATGCTCCCAATCTCGAAGCGTCCAATTGACATGATGACTCGCGAATTCCAACCGGGCTCTGCGATGGCTTTCAGTCAACTTTGGTACCCTTGCTGGAATCCTAAATTTTAAACCTCGTTCCGCTAAACGACGTCTTACGGTGGACAAACATATTTGAATGTTGTGAGTTGCATTCAGTTGTACCTGAACATATCTTGATGTTACAAATCGTTCTCTCAAACCTCATAATTGAATGAAACGGTCTTGCATAAGTGTGGTTTTCCGAGAGCTTCCCTGACCATGACGTCTGCTATAATCATTAGTTGCTTCACAACGACGAACAACGCGCATTACAGAAGTATGAGATACACTGAGTCTCTTACCAATAGCACGGTAGCTTAATCTTTCTTGGGCCAATGTAGTCGCCATTATACATACATCGCGACATAAATTTCTTGTTTGGCGTTCCATATTTTGTTACAAAAACTCGAAGCACACAAAATTTGTGATACAACTGACCAAGTTTGACAGCTGCTATGTAACTTATTACAATTTTGTTCCATAGCCTACTTTACTGTCAAATTAAATGATATCAAAGAATCATTTTATTTCAGTACTCTTTTTCAATAAATTAGTCAGTTAATCTTTAAGAGACCACTGTTTCTTTGAATAAACAGATAAACACATGATTCAAAAAACAAATGGTTAAGAAAAGACTGGTATACCTTTTGATTATGGTAGTCATCAGATGGTGCATTTGAAACGGCAGACAGGTGTTCCAAAGATCGATGAAAAAACGATGTTTTTCTTACACACCCTGTACATGTCTTAAACTAAAGTTTAAATAAAAATGTTATACTCTGGGTTGTTCCTGAAGAAAAAGTCTACATTACAAAAAAAACTAAAATTAAATTAGACTAGTGACTTGAAAGAAAATGAACTTTGAATTTTGGGATTTTTTTTGTGGTGTGTTAATTTTGATGCGGAGTGTTTGATGCGGATAATACCATCTGGACACTCTCGTTTTCTTCGTCAGTTAAACTGGTCCACGAGTCTGCCAACATATAACAGTCTTTTAAAGTTAACTGTTTCGAAAAAGCAATCACACTGTGTTCTATTTTGATCTCGAGTGGAGGAGGGTGTAACTGATACGCTGTCTTGGTGTTAACTGGTTCTTTATTATCAGTGTTGGGGGTATAATACATAATTCAATAAGTAAAGGTGGTGATTTACACTACACAGTCTTCGTCTTGGTCGCTAATAAGCAAGCGTCGCAATAATTGCTTTCGATATAATTTTTTTAATTTGGCTATGATTCCCTGATCCATGGGCTGTAAAAGAGACGTCGCATTTGGTGGAAAAAACATCACCTTAGAATCCTTATCAGTTGTGTTTAAACGGTCTGATCCAAGGTGAGTCGGCGCATTGTCAATAAGCAACAATACTTCCCCAACTTTGCCCTCTTTCTTTCTGTATTTTTTTTACCTCGGTTATAAACATCTTAGAAAACCATTCCAAGAAAATTTCGGATTCCATCCAAGCACTTTTTTGTCCTCTATAAGTGACAGGAAGGCCTGACATTTTTGAAGCAACGCTGATACTTGCTTTTGCCTATCACTAGCAAAGGAAGTGAATGCATGCCACTTGCGTTTGAACAGATCATGGCAGTAATTCTGTCTGCTTACTTTATATCCAGGAGCTTTTTCTTTCTCGACTAGATGCGAGAGATTTGGTTGGTAACGCACGCCAATTAACGCCTATTTCATCTGCGTTATAAATATCATCCCTTGAACATTTTTGTGTCCTTACAATCTCGTTAAATTTCACTTCAAACACTTCTGATGCAGCACGGTCACCAGATAAAATTTCTCCTTCAATTTGAAGCTCCCTAATTACGTGGCGTGTTTTAAAACTTGCAAGCCATCCGCTACTTGCCTTGAAATCGGAGGACCCTTTTAATTTTTCATTTAATAGTAGAGCCTTTTCACATAGGATTGGCCAAAAACAGGTTCGCCCAAACTATGTTTCTGAGTAAACCATAAATAGACAGCGTCATCCAATTTTGTATTTTGTGCAGTTTTTAAGGTTTTTCTATTTTTCGGTCCGTCATCCAAATCCACTTTTGTAATATAATTTTGTATAGATTGCCGTTTATTTTTAATATCGGTAATTGTTGCCTTTCCCAGACCATGAATCTTGGCCAGACCTTATCCAGATTCTCCCTTTTCCAGTCTACTTAAAATTTCCATTTTTGATTGCATTGTTAATGTCGAATGTTTTCGATTTCTGGTTTGAGTCATATTGATTATTACAATATAAATTAGGTGAATGCACTAACAATAAGTCGCGTTTCACTAATTCAACACGCAAACTGTATAAACAGGAACTAATAAGAAACAGTTTGGGTACTTTGACAACCCGAATTTAATGTTAATTAAATTGAGGTAATCCCCTTAATTTTTGTTGCAATGACTTCTACTATTTGGTTGGCGAATAGTCGAATTATTGATTCTGCGTTTAAGATAGTCGTCAACAGAGTTCATAATTATTGAACAAATATATCGCCGTTCCGGAAGAACATCGATATAACTGCAAAATAAAAAATTTTGCAGGAGAAGGAAAAAGCAATTAAATCAGCATTTTTTGGATACATTGATGGCCTTAACTCATTTTATCAAAAAATTGCAGTTACGTCGATGTTGTTCCGGAACAGCGATATGTAGTTATTGTTTTTTTACTCCAAATAATATTTTTTCATATAATGGTCTTAAGTAAAAAAAAATATAAAATTTCATTAAAATTTAATAAAATTTTTATTTATTTTTTTTAGCGTTCGGATTAGCGAGAGTTCGGATTACTAGGGTTCGGATTATCGAGGTTCTACTGTATTTATTAACTTAACTGTTTATTCAACTTAACATTAACAATTTATTAATTAATTGATGTCAATTATTGTAAGATCACTAAAAGGTACCGTAATTTTTAGTGTATTTAGAATGTGTACTGTTTGCGATCGCGTTCAAAATACTCGTAGTGATTGTGTATATGATTCTGAACGTTATCGTTACGTTTGCGAATGTGTCAGAAACACTACAGAAGTAGCGAATGTGATTGCGAAGATGTACGGAACCTGTAGTGGACGGTTTTTTTCGTTTCCTGATATTTTCACTAAACAAACATAAATAGGAACTTACAAAAAATAGATTATTATTTTTTACTAATAAAGAAAGTGACATTAATCAATTTCCTTGTTACATTGGTCGAGAACTAAAGGGTATTAAATTGATTTTCGACCACCTATAATAAGAGTGTAAAAAAAGAATTCTTAGGTCTAATTCAATGGTCGCACACTAAAACTTAAAAAGTAGATATACCGTGTGTCCGTAAAGTAGGGGATATAGGCAATATAATCGTTATAAAGGGTTTATGGAAAAATCGCTAAAACGGGTCTAAAGATTTACATCTTTTGTAATTTTTTGATGAAGATTTTAAATTTTTTCCGCCATTTTTCAGTGAGTTATGGCGTCATCGATATTTTTTTTAAATGGCAACCCCCCATTTTTATTACGGAATATGAAAGAAGATTTTTTTCTAAGTTCAGTACAGTCAATATTAATATCGGTTGCATAAGAAAATTTTCGAGAAAAATTACTTTAAAATTTACTTCGAATTTATTTAAAATGATAAAAATAGCAGTTGCCATGATTAAAAAATGGAGAGAAATGTGAGAAATTAATCATGGCAACTGCTATTTTTATCATTTTAAGTAAATTCGAATTAAACTTTAAAGTAATTTTTCTCGAAAATTTTGTTATATAACCGATATTAGTATTAACTGTACTGAACTTAGAAAAAAGCCTTCTTTCATATTCCGTAATAAAAATGGGGGGTTGCCATTAAAAAAAAATATCGATGACGCCATAACTCATTTAAAAATGGCGGAAAAAATTTAAAATCTTCATCAAAAAATTACAAAAGATGTAAATCTTTAGACCCGTTTTAGCGATTTTTCCATAAACCCTTTATAACGATTATATTGCCTATATCCCCTACTTTACGGACACACGGTATAAATAAATTGAAGTACAGTGAAATCTCCCTTGGGCGGACACCAACGCGACCGACCGAAAGTGTCCGTTCAAGAGGGGTGTCCGCTTAAGAGAAATCCGAAGTAAATATCGTATTTTTTTAATGAAAAATATTATTTGAAAAATCGCATATTTAAAGCGTATATGTGAATGTGTTTAAAATAAATAAAAAATTTAAAGCTTAAATTCACTTATTAAGTAAAATTAAGAGTATTCTTGCTCTCTGTTTTAACAAATTGATGTAAGTATTAACTTAAAGGGACTGAAACTCTCTTTCAACGATTAAATAATTCTGGCACTTTTTTTAAACTTGCGAAAAAAAGGATTTGTTAACTTACAAAGTACATACAAAATACATACAGTGATCAACAAAAGTCTTGATACTCTTACATTATTTCATTTATTTCCGTAAAAAGTGACACCAGAAACAACAATATAGCGGTTTTTTATGTATCGTAAAATAAAATTACTTGTATTCTTTTATGAACAGGAAAAATAAAACACACAAAATTTATACTTTAATAACTAGAAACGAAAATTCTATGAAACTGCATGAAACGGCACGGCGTTGCAAAACTGTTGATACTCCTGACAAAAGAGTGCTAAAATGTTTGAAATTTAGCACAATTTCGTTAATCTTAATATTTTGTAGGGTATCCTTTCAGTCGAATTACTTCCTTTAGTCGGTTGGGTATCGAGTGTGTCAGCTTTTTTGTGTAATCTGTGCTAATTTGTTGCCATTCTATTTGGAGTATGTTTTTTAAGTGACTTTTCGAAGTTATATGGTGTTTCCTTAAACGTTTTTCCAGATGTTCCCATAAATGTTCAATGGGATTAATATCCGGACTTTGTGGAGGTGTTTGTAGAAGGTGGGGTACTGTATATATTAACCACATGTTAATTATATGAGCTGTATGCTTTGGGTCGTTATCATGTTGGAAGTGAAAATTTGCAGAGAGAGCCATTTTTTCCGCACTTTACAATAAATTTTCTTGCAAAATTTTCAGGTAAACCTCTTTTGTCATTATTTCATCAATTACGACAAGGTTATCGACACCTGAGGTGGACATACAGCCCGAAACCATGGTACTGCCACCCCCATGTTTCACTGTTTTAATAGTGTTTTTTGGATATAAATCCTCGTTTGGTTTTCTCCATACCCTTAGGCGGCCATCACTTCCAAATATATTAAATTTAGATTCGTCGGAAAAAATTATCGTATCCCAAAAATCTAATCCTCGGTTTGATATGTTTTTGCTAATTGAAGTCTTTTATTTTTATTAATCTCACTTACGAAAGGCTTCTTTCTAGCAACACATGATTTATAACCACCCCTTTTGATGGACCTACGCACTGTATCAGCAGAAACAATGATGTTTGTAGTCGCGTCAAGAGCAGCAGCTATCTTGGGAGCACTTTGAAAAGGATCCTTTTCGATTAGTCGTTTAATAGCACGGTCGTTTCTGTCACTTAATTTTCGGGGACGCCCAGCTCGTGGTTTGTTTTCTATTCTTTCTTCATCGATGAATCGTTTTACGACTTTTTGTATCGTAGCTTTACTTCTTCCAACAATTTTGCCAATTTCTGCATATGATTTTCCATCTTTATGACACTTCATAACAATTTTTCTTACTTCAATTGTCAACTCTTTTCTGCTCATTTTAAAAATTTAGCTTTTCGAAAGCTAGGAACATAAAATCTACTAAAAATTACACAGATGCGTGATAAATAACAGATGACAGATAGATAGGGTAGTTCAACTCAGCGGGAAAAAGTGTAATCAAAAAAAAGGACATATGCCGACACACTGCTGGCGCTGATGTACTAATTTTGAAAGGTTACAGAAATTTATAGAAGATGTTTCCATGACAGTTTGATTTGTTCAAATAAATCTACGTCATTTCCTGCTTACCGTTACTATTTACTTGTTTATTGAAAAAAATGTAACACAAATGCCAAAAAATGTAGAATAAAATCTAATATTTTTCTAATTAATCCTGTAATCGGTAAGGTAACTAACTTAAAAATTTTGAATCTCGGCATTACAACGTTTGTTAAAGTTGATGAAGTCTAAAGAAATTAACTATGAACCAATTCAGTCCTGCTCAGCTGAAACCCCCCAACCTTCTCAAATCCTGTACTCCGCTAAGCTTTCTCATTCTGCATTATGTAAGTATTTATTGGTTACTTTTGTTAACAAAAAATTTATAAAGATTACGTTTTGATTAGGTTGCACAGTTCAGAAACCACCCAGTTAGCGACTTATTCTAAGATTCTCTTGACTATGGACAAGTAAAAACAACAAACTTTGCCAAATATGCACTCTTCCAAGAAGAAAGGTCTGCCAAAAAGTTTGTAACTTACAAAACTTTTCAAAGAAATAATTGAGAAGGCAACAACCAAGAGGCTATTAATAACCTGATTGAGCAGACATCTACCGAAAATATACCAAGTATCCGCCCTATCTTATTAAAGAAATAAGGAATAACTTTACCAAAAATTATTATCTTTACTTGTATTAATTACGTAAAGAAAATTAAAAGATATTTTAACGTATTTTAAAGCCGTTTTTAGGCATTACTATTTTCCGTACAATAATAAGTGAGCTATAGTCACTTATTGTTGTATAGGTGAAATAAAGTATAAATTAAAAAAAAAAGAATTTTATTTCCAATTTCACGGGTTCAGAAGTAGTTTTGGGTATTTCGCTAGGGGGCACTTTCAAAAAAATCATATTAGCGCCATCAGTGTGTCGGCATATGAATGCGCAAGCCGATTTCACTGATCTAGTGAGAGTTGACCTTCTATGCATATTATTTTTTCTATGCAGATAAATCACTAAAAACAAAATAAAACTATGCAACTCGCGCATACCGTTATTTTCGTTGCTTTTCATCGCTGTACGAGGGGCATCAATACTTTTACTGTGTAAGCTTTTGAATTTAAATTATGTTTTCGTTTGTAATTATTAACGGAAAAGCCTAATATGCTTATTTGTTCATGTTTTTGCAAGAATACAGATAGGTTTATTTTATTATAAATAAAAAACAATATAATTTGATTGATTCTGCAAATTTTCATGGAAGGAGGTCAAATAATATAAGGGTATCAAGACTTTTTCTGCACACAGTACATGTAATAGAACATATGTAACAATACAAAATATGAAACTAAATGTTAGTCTAATGACGTAAAAAATGATCTATTGTTGTTTGTCTGTTTTTTTTTTTTCTTTAAACTGGCGTCCAGAAATCGTATTTTTAATTTAGATATTCTCTGCGAGTACTGGTACCTCATCGATGTCAGAATCTTCAGATAGTTCTTGCACTTCGGGATTTTCACTTTCTTGTCCTGAATCTGGATTCTCAACATATAAATTTTCATCCAATTTTAAAAAATCATTAAGGTTTTTATTATCAGTCAATTTCAACCAATTCTTATATTTGGGAATATCTGCAGAGTACATTAAGTGGTAAGTCATCTTCTGGATCAGATGTAAAAACCTCATTTAGCTGATCTTCACTTTGCATATTGTCTTGCTTAAATCTTGCCCTACGGAAGTCATTTTTAACTGTTTCCTTGGTTACTTGAGCCCAAGCGGTTTTTGCAAAGTACAATACATCCGCATATCTTTTTCTGCATAGACGTGAAACTTGTATTAAACCCCTATTTACCAAAAAAATGAGAACGTTTAAATTTCGGTTAGTCGGGGAAGTGCCTCATTCAAGCTAAGCAGAAAGGTACGACATAGGCTGCGCTTGTACCTTGCAAATCTTTTATTAAAGAGAGACGTTCAAGAGAATGTCCGCCCAAGAGAGAGTTAACGCAATGCAAATTAAATGAGAGTCGGTCCGTTCCATGAGAAACTGTCCGCCCAAGGGGGGTGTCCGCGAAGGGGAATTTCACTGTATACACAAAAATACCAACAATTCTTAAATGGATGATATTACCAAAACAAATATTTTTTTAAAAGCTTACTGATTCTCGACCATTTTGGTCGAGAACTGAAAAAGACAATTTTAATATTGGTTGGCGACCATCAAATATTAAGCAAAAAACTTAGAGTGAGTCTATTTTTTCTTAAAATATATAAGCAACTATAACTAATAATAGATATAAACCATAATATAATCACCTAACGTGTTTAAAATCAACATTATTTACTATTTTCTGGCCAAGTTCGGTTGACACTTTTTTTACACTGTATATGAAACTATACTGTCATCGCGATAGACATGTATTTACTGATTTTTCACGGAATAACACAGATTTTTAACTCCATTTTGAGAACAATTTTAAAAGTGCTATAGAAGTACAAAACCAAATTTGCACACCTTTTTAAAGTATAGCGAATATATTTGTTATTATTTGATTTTAAATGACAAAATGGTCGAGATCCAGTGCCATTCACCGCACGATATTCAGCGGTATTTCTATTAAACACAAAATAATTGTTTATTATGCTTATCTAGCATATTGAAACTCGCAGCGCCATGACAGTCAAACGGTTAATATATCCCAAATTATTTACAACAAAATTTGTTTATAAATAATAAATCTACAAGTTTTATTTAAAAAGTTTTTCTATCCCGCTTGGTTTTTGAATTATTTTAGGTGAAAGTCGAAAAACTGACACATTTTAGTTCATGATTATTTTATAACTTTGTTAATATCAAACACTTTTAAAAACCATTTATAATAAAATGTGTTTATAATTAAACAAGCTACAAATTTTATTTGAATTTTTTTTCTATTTGTCTTAGTTTTTCAGTTATTTCAGTTTATGTTAAAAAAATTGACAGATGTGAGGTTATGATTCGATTTTTAGTTATAACTTTCTTAATATCAAAAATTCATAAACTTATTTATACTAAAATGTATTTATAATTAATAAATCCACAAGTTTTATTTGAAAAAGTTTTTTCTATTTATCTTATTTTTTGAGTTATTTTAGATTATATTAACCCTTTCGTGGATAAATTATATTTTTGAGAGTTTCGCCGCTTTTTAATTAATCGATCCGTTTATATTAGTTCTATAATAGGTTCTTCATATTCATTGCACGTAAAGTTAGTGGTAAGTATGTATACCAATATCTGCGAAAGGGTTAAGAAGTCGACAGATTCTACCGTGCGTTCAGAAATGATTGTAGATCGTTTGAATTTGGCGCGCTATAGATTAATTTTTAAGGTTGGTATAAATACAATAATGTTCAACGATCTGGCAACGTCGCTCGCTACGCTCTCTCTGGATGGAGCATGCGCCGGTTTGTTTTGTAATACACGTAAACAGTAAACAAAGCTCCCTCCTATCCTCATGTTTGTAAACAGTTGAGTGTTTATGGTTATGATCTGAGTTTTCAAACATAGCCTATGAAGTTTTTTTCTAAATTTGCTTTTTCAAATATCGAAAATCCTTGATTTCACGATTAAAAGTTTTTTATTTCATTACGTTTCTAAGCCCCAAGTTATCAAATTAATGTTTATAAATAAACCTACGGTGTTTGTAAACACAAAATCAGCAAGATGGCGGCATTCATCCTTGTTACAAAACAAACCGGCAGAATACAATAGCAATGCTCCATCCAGAGAGAGCGTAGCGAGCGACGTTGCCAGATCGTTGATAATGTTAATCATATCTCATAGGCGTGTCATGGAAAATATTGAAAGCTGTCATAAGTTGTTAAAAAACCGAAAGACAAAGGTATTTTATTGAATTTATTGACCATAGAAAAAATAATATACATAGAAGGTCAACTCTCACTAGATCAGTGAAATCGGCTTGCGCGTTCATATGCCGACACACTGATGGCGCTAATATGATTTTTACGAAAGCGCCCCCTGCCAAAATACCCAAAACCACTTCTGAACCCGCGAAATTCGAAATAAAATTCTTTTTTTTAATTTATACTTTATTTCAATTATACAACAATAAGTGACTATAGCACACTTATTATTGTACTTGTATTTTTTAATTTTCATCATATTTACATAATTAATACAAGTATAGATAACAATTTTTGGTAAAGTTATTCCTTATTCCTTTAATAAGATAGGGCGGATACTTGGTATATTTTCAGTAGATGTCTTTGCCCAATCAGGTAATTAATAGCCTCTTGGTTGTTGCCTTCTCAATTATTTCTTTGAAAAGTTTTGTAATTTACAACCTTTTGGCAGTCCTTTGTTCTTGGAAGAGTGCATATTTGGCAAAATTTGTTGTTTTTACTTGTCCATAGTCAACAGAATCTTAAAATAAGTCGCCAATTGATGGTTTCTTAACTGAGCAACCTAGTCAAAACCTAATCTTTACAATTTTTTTGTTAACAAAAGTAACCAATAAATACTTACATAATGCAGAATGACAAAGCTTAGCGGAGTACTGGATTTGAGAAGATTGGGGGGTTTCAGCTGAGCAGGACTGAATTGGTTCATAGTTAATTTCTTTAAACTTCATCAACTTTACCAAACGTTGCAATGCCGAGATTCAAAATTTCTAAGTTAGTTACCTTACCGTTTACAGAATTGATTAGAAAAATATTATATTTTATTCTACATTTTTTTGGCATTTGTGTTAAACATAGAAAAAATAATATATACTATAGAAGGTCAACTCCCACTAGATTGCTGAAATCAGTTTTCAGTTAGTAAACCATCCGTGGCATTCGATTTGGCACTCTAAGCAAATTAATGCCCTCTACCGACAAAACAAAAAAAAGTCTCAGAACCCGCGAAATTTGAAATAATACTTGTACTTTTTTGGTTATTGGATTTTATTTTTTCCCTGTCCCAATAGGTGAACTGTTAGTGGCTCACTTATTGAGGTGTAGATAAATAGTAATGCAATAAAAAGACGCTTTTAAAGTGGAGGAACATTTTTTTTATTTAGTTTTATAAAACTAATACAAATAAACTTGAAATTAAGGAAACTTAACTAATATCTTCTATAAAAATAATAACAGAATTAACAATTTCTATAATTATAACAGTGCAGATGTAGGATAAACATTTGAATAATAATTAATGATATACAGTGAAATTCCCCTTCGCGGACACCCCTCTTGAACGGACACCTCCCTTGGACGGACACTTTTGGTGGGTCCCGTTGGTGTCCGCACAATGGAGATTTCACTGTATTGTTATATATAGCTTTTCGGTTTGCAAGAAAAATAAATGTTTGTTTAAATATAATTTAAATATTTTGTTTTTCCTACTTTAGCACCCTAAAAACCTCAAGTACGTTTCTTTATATTAAGTTCCGCAACTGTAATATTAAACCAATATTGTGACTATCTGAACTAGTAGAGAAATAATTTCCATGACCCAAATAGGTGGTTTTCTAAATAAAATTGCTCTGTTACTTTGTAAAATGAACTACGGATATTTAGTCAAAAGGTCGCTACTTTAATGATAATGAAAAATTTATGCATTAGTATATACAAACATCTTGAGATCTATTTTTTGATAACCGTAATTGCATATCACAAAATAACATTACTGTTATGTACTGAGACTTTAAATAAAACGCACAAGTAACTCTGTTTGGTTTTATTTATTAGACGCCCTCGCTTACAACTGACGCTCCTTCGCCTTCTCGTTACATACATACTGCGCGTGTCAACTTAGTACCAACTTATAAAACTAAATGTCACAACAATTACATTTTTATTAAGTCTCATTTTAGATAATGGGAATTTTTTCAGGGCTTTTTCGGCCTGTTGTAAACGTGTTTTGAAATTACGGTTGCGGAATCTTAATAAAGAAATAGTTTGTTTAAACTTTTTCAGGGTCTTGCTGTGTCTCGGCTGAACTATGTTTGGATGTTTTGATCGGTTCAGTGGGATCGGGTTCGAACAGTGCGGACGGGTCGTTTGGATTAGGTTCAATTGTTGGTGGTTTTCAGATCCAGCTATTAATTAAAAATAAAAGAAATGATTAGGAATGTCTTAGGTCTTAGAATAAGTGGTTAGTTAAGGAATTTAATGATGATCGGTGATTTAAAAATGGTTACTTTAATTAAAAACCAGGTTTCTCATTGTTTTATGTATTTGTTTTGGTAAGAAAATAGACTTTAATGCTTACATGAAGTTGGAAGAAAAGACGCGAATTGAAAAATATTAGTCTGGTCAAGCAAGGGCGGGGTGCATATGAGTTCCTTTGGAGACTCTTCAATGGCTTTAATAAAAATAAGTATGAGAAAAATTGCTATGAAATAATGTAAAAAAATTACCTGATAAATACAATGCCGGTACGCACCTTCTCCTTAATTTTCCGAGTGGAATTTGGTCTTCTGTCCTAAAGTTTGCGAATCCTTATTTGGATTCGGGAAACGGTGGCGTGGAGCATCTATTTGTGCAACAAGGAACCGAACATGGTACATACCCAGGCATGATACTGTAGTTAAAAAGAATTATGATCGCGATCTTTAAAATTTAAAAATTAATGAACTTACCGGCAATAGAAATAGTAGAAAATACAATGATCAAAATTAGTTAAACGTTAACGTTATGTGAATATAATGTAGTATATAATATGTTTTATATAATTTTAATGAACGATCGACACGATTATGACAAAATTAAACAAAATTTCAAAATAAATAGTCAAAATAAACTTTCATGGAAACACATTTTTACATTTTTCAAAATTTTGATAGTAGCGCCACGCTACTATACTACGGATGGTTTACGTACTCAAAACCGATTTCAGCATTTTGCAGGGAGTTGACCTACCCTGGTGTTATTTTTTTTTTTATAAATAAGTAAATAGTAACGGTAAGCAGGAAATGACGTAGATTTATTTGAACAAATCAAACTGTCATGGAAACATCTTCTATAAATTTCTGTAACCTTTCAAAATTAGCACATCAGCGCCAGCAGTGTGTCGGCATATGTACTTTTTTTTGATTTCACTTTTTCCCGCTGAGTTGAGCTACCCTGTTATTGACATATGCCATTGCAATTGATATCCGATCTCCAATAATTATGAGTATATGTACCGGGTGGCCAACTAAGAATGATCACCGGCCATATCTCAATGACGGATCATCCTATTTTAATAAAACAAAAAATTTTATAAGGAAAGTGGCCATAAAAAATCGCTGGAAAATATTTTCAAATTTCTTAAATGGCCGCTAGGGGGCGTAACCTAAATGACTGAACAGAAAATCACGATTTTTTTCATTTTCTTCAAAATTAAGGGGTATTGAAAATAAATTAATTTGAAAGATAAATGAATTTCGACTAACAAGTATCCAACACTTTTTGTCGTATCTCCAAAAATAAAGTGGTGGGGATGAGTTGAAAATGTTCATTTTCGATGGCCGATTACTCCGGTCATACTGAATAGAATTTAACAAACTTAATCTCGTTGGAAAGGGTTTCTCATGGTATACTAACCTCTCCTTACGCTGTTTTGATATGAATATTCGTTTCGCCGCCAGAGGGCGATATCTAGAATTTTGACAAATATTATAGCTTTTCTCAAAAAATTTAAATGGAACGGTATATTTATTTTTACAAGATAAAATAAAGGATTAAAAGCTTAACATGACACTGAAAACTCGAGCTCGCTATCTTGCTTCTAACGGTAGGTATTAGCTAATAAGCAAAAACTATAGCATTATAAGATCTAGTTGACCGATGTTACATTGTTAACATATGTTTGACATACGTTTTTTAGCGTCTGATTTCCACAACTTATTTTGATACCAATTTGATACCAATCAAATATCATTTGATACCAATTTATATGCTAGCCGACCCGACCGACCGTTCGACTTCGCTTGCGCTCCCGCTTTACTCATCACACCCACGAAAACTATTTCGCATTTATTTTCTTTTATACGAGGTTTATAATGCATATTAAGTTTTGATTCAATTTAATATGACTGTAAGACTGGTGCCAGTTTCAAACTTCTACGATAACGGCTTATCGAGATATCGTTATTTCACATAATGTGTTGTTATTTAAACACGTGAGAGCAAAAATTTAAAATAAAAATTACCAACATGTGTAGGATACTTAAGGCAATGTGTTGTTGAAATTTCAAGTTTTTTCGGCAAACTATTTCCGTGTAAAAAAATCGCAAAATTGAGGTACTGCGCCGAGAGCCCAAAACCGGGTACTTTTTTTTATTAAACCTGTCATAATTATTATACGAGTGGGAGGCAAAATTTGAAGTTTCTACTGATAATACAAGGTTAAATCACGCTACCAACGACAGCGGTTTTGTTTTTTCCGCGGGGTAGTTTTGTTATTATTCGCCTTTAAAATGAGGGGTAAAACTACAGCTTTTGCTTTTTGGTTAATATCTACCGTTAAAAGCAAGATAGCGAGCTCGGCTTTTCAGCGTCATGTTAAGCTTTTAATTCTTTATTTTATCGTGTAAAAATGAACATACCGTTTCATTTAAATTTTTTAAGAAAAGCTATAATATTTGTCAAAATTCTAGATATCGCCCTCTGGCGGCGAAACGAATATTCATATCAAAACAGCGTAAGGAGTCGTTAGTAGACTACGAAAACCCCTTTCCAACGAGGTTAAGTTTGTTCAATTCTGTTCAGTATGACCGGAGTAATCGGCCATCGAATATGAACATTTTCAACTCATCCCCACCACTTTATTTTTGGAGATACGATAAAAAATGTTTGATACATGTTAGCCGAAATTCATTTAATTCATTAATTTATTTTCAACACCCCTTAATTTTGAAGAAAATGAAAAAATCGTGATTTTCTGTTCAGTCCTTTAGGTTACGCCCCCTAGCGGCCATTTAAGAAACTTGAAAATATTTTCCAGCGATTTTTTATGACCACTTTCCTTATAAAATTTTTTGTTTCATTAAAATAGGATGATCCGTCATTAAGATATGGCCGGTGATCATTCTTAGTTGGCCACCCGGTACATATACACTTAATACTAAAAGGAATACATCATGAATAAATCCAGTTACGCCATTGATATGCAAGATACGACGTAGGTAATTCACAGGTAACAATATTGACCATCGAAAATCACTAAATTACGAGCGCGCCAAATTCAAACGATCTACAATCATTTCTGAACGCACGGTATGTAGGTTATGACCTATTTTTAGGTTATAACTTTCTTAATATGAAAAATTCATAAAAATCGTTCATTATAAAATGTTTTTATAATTAAATAAGCTACTAGTTTTATTTAAAAAAGTTCTTTCTACCTCGCTTAGTTTTTGGATTATTTGAGGTTAATGTTGAAAGTTAATAATTGATATTTCGTTAAAAATTAAAACAGATTAAAAATTTTTTACTTTATATATTTAAAAATGTTAAAAATAAACTTAATGTTAATAAAAATTTAAATTAATTAATTTTTTTATTTAAATTAGTAAACTTTGAGTTTTCATCTTCGCTATTTTCTTCATTACAATCACCCTCTAAATCAATAACACTAAGTTTAAGCCGTTTTGCTAGGTTTTAGTTTTCGTATTTTTCCTTTAATCTTTCCAGTTCGTCTTCTTTTTTTTTCAATTTGTCTTTTCATTATGTTTATTTTATTTTCATAACTTTCTTTAAGTTTTTCAATAAATTTTTCATGTTCGGCATTTTCATTTTCATTATTTTTACAATTTTCATCATCATCACAATCACTATCCAAATTAATAACACTAACTTCGAACCTTTTATTTTCCAATTCCAGTCTTAATCTTTCCAAAGCGATTTCCTTCTGCCTTTCCATTTGTTCTTCTCTAATTTTTATCCTTTTCTCATAAGTCGTTTTAATTTGTTCAATAAAATTCCTCGTATCTAAAAGTTGTTGCTGCGTAACTTGTTCAAAACTCGCTTTGGAATCTTCCCTTTCATTATACATTTCCACGATTAATTCCTTAAGTTTGCCATTTTCCTCCTCTAAGTCAATAACCCTTTCCAAGTAATCACCTTCATTAATATTATCTAATTTAACAGATTTCGTTTTCCTAAAAGCTATTTCTTTAGCAACCGCGGTAAAATTCAACACGTGTATATTTTCGTCCAACATTTCGATCGAAGGATTGATATTAACTATCAAAGCTAAGTCTTCCTTTCCGGATAAAGCGTTTTGAAATAACATCGTTAATTTCGATTCACGATACGGTATTAATTTACTATAGTTTTTACTATTACTTTTCGATTGATTTTCTCTTATTAAATTAATACATCTTCCCAAAACCATTAAAGACGTATTAATACTATTGGATTCTTTTAATCTATCGCCGACGTTTAATGTTTTTTTCGATCTTTCCGAACCGGCTAAATCGCAAAAATTAAAATAACTTATGTTGTAATTTTTTTCACTTTCGCTTTCGATTATTTGAACGAGTTTTATTGTAAAAATGGAATGGGATCGACTTGAATGTGAATTGATTGCGGTTGAGGCGTAGTTAAGATTCTTTAAGCCGTATTGTAAGATTTGATAGGCTTCGATTCCGCTTTTGACGGCGATGTTGGTTAGGTTTCTGATGTAGGTGAGGTTTTTCGCTTTTCCTAATTGTAATTTTGTTCGGTTTGTTGGTTTGGATTTGGTTTGATCGTGAGAAAGTAAGTCGCAGATTTGTTCGTTGTAGATCTCGGCGAATGACACCCAAACGGATATTGATAGGTCCTTGTATTGGTCTAATTCGGCTACGGGTTCCAGTAGTATGTATTTGCCGATTCAAGAACCTCCTCCTCGAACCTGCGTTCCAGGAGGAGGTTCTTGAATCGGCAAATATTTTGGGACCCCTCCTCAAACCTGTGTTGGAGGAGGAGGTTCCGAAAGGAAGAAATATGTGGAGGTAAATGTTTTGCATCCTCCTCCCACCTGCGTATGAGGAGGTTCTTCATCTCGAAGGCGTGAGGTTCTGGAATGAGGATCTATTTTAAGAGGATTTTACAACCAAGAAGATTTTAGACGATGAGGAGGTTTTTGAAGAGAAATGTCGTGATGTTTATCCTCCCACGTTTCGCGATAAAATGTCATATAATTTGCATTAATCGCATATTTATTTATGTACGTTATGAGAAATAACAAGTTTGAACATGTACGGTAGACGTATCCCGAAAGACCTAAAAATTCCCCCACCAAGTTTAGCATTGCTATAAAAGCAAGGGCCGTTTGCTCTGTAATCACAGAGTGCTTCCTCCCTACAGACTGTTCTGCTTCAATAGTAGTTCTTGTGCAGGGTTTGTATATTAAGTGTGAAGGATACTAAAAATTATCGAGTAAGTAAATCCAATTAATATTATTTGGTTGTATCTTAATGTACATAATGATGCAACGTAGTGGCGTCCAGACCAAACAATAAAAGCCCTATGAAGAGATCGGTCGTAAATTCTTCAGAAAAGATTGAAAACAAGAAAAGTGCTCGAAATGGAATAGTTGCTGGTAGCAATAACGAGATGTTAACAACGGAACAGGGAGTACAAAATGATAACAGCAATGGAAACGTGGTATGCGAGGGAATCAATCTTCATATCTCCTAACGTTCATATTTCCTAACAATCAACAACAACAGTGGACCCAACTGCTTTCCAACAATCAACAGCAGTTCCCTAAGAACAATGTAACGTCCACTTTTACAGCAAGTGTCGTACCAAATGTTACAAGTAATGAAGGGAAAGGTAATCTAGCGCCATTATACTCAGAGAGTATATATTATTTAAATAAAAGTAAAACAAAATGGGTATCTGTTGGAATGTGCGCAAAACTTTATTTTGATCCCGTGATAAGATTGATGGGAAAAGGACAGTGTATTACTTTAACCGACCCAGAATGGAAGAATTTCATCAGTAGCAAATAATTGATTAAGAATACCTTTATTGGCGATTTAAATACATCAGGACAGTTCGTTGTAAGCGGCATTACTTGTTGCGCTCAGTGGATAGAAAATGCAAGAAAGGTGTTAAAGATGGAAAGATGCTCAGAAATGTTCTATTTAGCGTACGACTCGTTGCACGAATTGTGGAAATTAGGTGATTTGATTTCGAGCAGGGTGGACGTTTTACGAAGTATGGATTATAAAAGTTATTACAATAATTTAATCGAAGTGATATCATCAATGCAAGGCGATGTTAAAGGAAATATATTAACAGCATTGAACGGTACACATTCTGAACAAGTGTGTGTAACCAAAGAATTGCTCGTATACGGAATGGACAAGATATTATTGGATTTAGACTTGCACGCTTTATTAAAGATGTAACCAAAATGTTGAAAAAAGTGACAATTTGTGAATCTAAAAATAAAGTGTACCGAATGCACACTTGGACGTATGCTTATAGACAGTCGAGAAAAGGTGATTGGGAAGCAAAGATGCTGGATGAAATTAGATTTAAGGATAGAATAAGAAATCTAAATCAATTATTGGAAAAATACTTGAGCGTAGATTATAGGTTAAAGGTATATCGGGAACGGTTTCTAACATTGTTAACATAATAGAATTAGTAACGAATTAATGATAGGTTAGATAAAGTAGATTTAGATATAGATTAAGAATTGATTTTGTGAATAATGAACATGAATAAAAGGTTACGATTTCGAAGTTGATTTTCATTTAGTACTTATTACTCCCATTAAACGGAAGTAGTAAAAATTATAAAATGGCTCGTGTAGAACAAAATCGCAACAGTTATCGTTTGTCACGAAGACGGATTGGTCGCGGAATTTTAAATAAATTGATTGATAAACTTCCGATAGAACTCCATCTGCCGGGATACAATTATTGTGGACCTGGTACCAAGCTGGAAAAGAGATTAGCAAGAGGAGATCAAGGTGTGAATCCATTAGACGAAGCTTGTAAAAAACACGATATAGCATATTCTGTCAGTTCGAATTTAAAATTAAGGCATCAGGCAGATAAGGAATTATATCAAGCGGCATAGAAACGAGTATTTAGTAAAGATTCTAGTCTAGGGGAAAAGTTATCATCGGCTGCAGTTGCCGCATTAATGAAAACGAAAGTGGCGGTAGGTATGGGAGTTGGTAACAGAAATCGAACGGTGCGAAGGCGTACCGCCAAAGTGAGGAAATTAAAGCGTGGAGGTACCGTATCTTTTGGGGAAGCAGTTAGGTTGGCTCGAAATGCAATGGTCAGGGCCGGATCAAAAAATCTGTTGGCAAATGTAAATGCAGCGTACGGAGCGTTAAGGGGATTCACCACTGAAAAAATACTTTTTTTTTAATACACAATAAAAATGGCCTAACTATTTTTTTCTAATGTATAGTAGGTTATAAAAAATACAAAAATATGAAATGGCCAAAAAGTTGTCACGTACAGGCTACAGCTAATAAAAATGATTTTTTTCCACGTTTTTCAGACCATATTTCAAAGTGATATATCTAAAAAACTTTTCAACATATTGCACTGATCCTGGTCTTATTTTGAAGATAATGATCTATTTTAAATATTTAGGTAGATTTATTTAGGTAGCTTTAGTGGTTTTCAAAAAATCATAGACAATTTTTTACTTTTTTTCATAAAACATACATGTATTTATACATAATTATGTTTCTAAGCAGCATATGCACCTAAAATTCTAATTCTACCTAAATATTTAGTAAAAGATCTACTGAATATGTGGTGAAAATATGAACTCTCTATCTAAATTGGTTCTCAAGATATATCAATTTTTGTCTGAAAATTTGTCGAAATTAAAACTTTCGGAAAACTGCAGTACTCTTATTCAGAAGGCTCCAAATGACAAAATAAGACAAAAAAAAATTTTTTTTAATTTAATGATTTTTCACTATTTTCAGTGGTGAATCCCCTTAAGGAAGAAACGACAAAATATTTCCAAACCTAGAGGTCGTATAATCCGAATTCCAAAAACCGGAGGGTTTTTACCTTTAATTCCATTGTTTGCGGCTTTAGGGGCTCTAGGTAGTCTCGGTGGGGGTGCAGCGGCCATTGCAAAAACTGTTCACGACGCCAAAATAGCTAGAGAGCGTTTAGAGGAAGTCAAAAGACATAATAGAGCACTTGAAGCTGCACCGGTTGGTAGCGGTTTCTATATAAAGCCATATAAGAAAGGGTGCGGGTTATTTGTCGGTGGAGAGGAAGGTAATAGTGTCGGCGCAGGTTTCTATATTAAACCTTATAAAAAAGGTTGCGGATTGTCAAATAGATCAAAAAACTAATTCGAATACCTCGTCGTGCGCTAAGTAACATCGAATTGGCAAGGTTCGTCAAAATACTAAAGATTCCCTATTTTCGCGGTGTATTTATGAGAGACAATCTTCCAAAGAAAATGAAAAGGAATGAAAGAGGGATTGTCAACCTAGACCATTCGAAGGGACGAGGTACGCATTGGGTCGCTTATAAGAAGGAAGACGGTGACATTCAATATTTTGATAGTTACGGCGATTTAAGGCCACCCACAGAAATTGAGCAATATTTGTTATCCGATGGTAGAGGTAGTGTGATAAATTATAATCATTCCCGATATCAACGTGATACAGATCAAAACTGCGGTCAGTTGTGTTTGAAATTCTTAACTGATTAAAGGCGCTATTAGGAGAACATTCGTGTTTGGTAATAGTAGGAATGGAGCAAGAAGTAGTACATACGAGTTACACATTCACGTTAACGGGAAGATCATCCGAATTGTCTTGTAATTTTAATCCCCCAATATATTTAAACGAAGCCGGTACATACGAGCTGGCTCTTTTAAATTTCGAAACGTTTAATAGTTTAGCAAACATAGATGATAGTAACAATATTGTACAATACGAAGACAAATCAGGCAGCTTTCGAAACAATATAGTAATTCCGCTGGGAACGTACGATATTGATGATATCGCCAATCTCGTGGAGGAAAGTTTAAGAAAAAGGCACGCAAAAGATGTTGCAATAAGAATAAGAGGAAATAATAACACTCAACGCACTCATATAAAAACTACAAGACGAATTAATTTTGCGTGCAACAATTCAATAGGACCGTTGCTTGGTTTTAAACCTCAGGTTATTCCTAAAGATAAGGAAGTAACATCGGATCATATAGTAAACATAACTAAAGCAAACGCATTACAAATTTATTGCAATTTGGTGACCGGATCATTTACTAACGGAATTCCAATGCATACTTTATATCATTTTTTTCCAAACGTTCCGGCCGGCTTTAAAATAATCGAAGCACCACAACAACCTATTTATTTGCCGCTTTCAACGAACGTGATTAGTACATTAACAGTGCGCGTACTTGATCAAGACGGACGATTGTTAGACTTCAGAGACGAAGAAATAACAGTGAGAGTTCACCTATCAATATTATGACGTTATTATACCAAAACAAGAGAAAGTGGAGGTCAAGAAGTGATAAATTGTTTAATAGGGAAAAGTATAAAGGGACACTTGTCGGTAAACGTAGTAACAGTAGGCGACTACCTATTCATCGATTAACACCTATCAATCGAAGTTATTTAGCTCAGTTGGGATACGAAGTGTTGTTGTAATGGATATCTTAAAAGTGACCGATAAGTTAAAACCTGATTACTCTATCGTGAGTTATGAATACCATTCTCATCAACCGTTTGGTTCAACTACATTCGATAACAACGACGAAATTAGAATCTCCATTCCGGAAATAGATAATTACACTTTACCAAACGAGAGTTATATATACGTTGAAGGTAGCGTTAATAAGATAGGTGTGGACGGAGTAGTAACAAAATATCCCATCAACACGGCAAAATTGGTAAACAATGCCGTGGCATTTATGTTTAGCGATATTCGATATCTCATAAACGGAGTACAGGTGGACAGCGTGCGGAACGTCGGTATTACCTCTTGTATGAAAGGATACCTGTCGTATACGCGTAGCGAGGTGGTTAAGTTAGAGAATGCAGGATGGCACGTAAAAGAAGATAGTATTGGAGTTTCAAAAGCGTTAGACGAACATGGCAATTTCGGATTAAGCGTTCCGTTAAAAACGTTGTTAGGATTTGCTGAAGATTTTAGGAAAATTATTCTGAATGCTCGACAGGAACTTATGTTAATTCGCGGGCATGACGACACAGACGTCATATTTCAACCAGATACCGCTCCCGATGACCAAAAGGTGAAATTGACTATAAATAAGATTGTTTGGAGAGTTCCACACGTGGCTGTAGGCTTGCGGGAACAATTGGCGTTAACGAAATTATCAGAAAGAAACGTACATATACACGTACCGTTTCGTTCGTGGGAAATACACGAATACCCTCAATTACCTCAGACTACGAAACAAACTTGGGCTGTTAAAACTGCTCCACAACTGGAAACTCCTCGGTTTATAATTATTGGATTCCAAACTAAACGCAAGGGTGTATTAAAAGCAAACATGGCGCCATTTGATAACATAAGGCTAACGAATATAACGGTATTTTTGAATGGGGAACGTTTTCCATACGATAACTTAAACCTCGATTTCGAAAATAATCATTTTGCGATTTTATATGATATGTATTCGAGATTTCAACAAGCATATTACTATCAAGAAAGTGAACCGTTGTTTTCTCCAGAAGAGTTTAAAGCTTACGCACCATTAGTTGGAATAGATTGTACGTATCAACAGGAAGCAATACATAAAAGCGGAGTGGAAATAAAAATTGAGTATACAACAAAAAGCCCAATTCCGGATGGCACTACCGCGTACGCATTAATTTTGCACGACAGATCATTCGTATATTCGCCTCTTACGAAAATTGTCAAACAGTTAATATAGTTATGGTTTCTCAACCGTATTCATCAGTATTTGTATAGACGCCAAGGGAAAAGTTTAGTGATCAACAGTATGGCCTGTCAAAAAGATTTTATCATTTTCGACATTCAGGGTTTTACGGTGAACGATGAAGAATTTATTCCAAAAGAATTGGCTTCTTGCGATAGTAATCACTGTATAAGTCATTATGTATTTGAACCAAGTCGAAGCTTTTCTTCGTTATCTACGAAATTCCGAAATACTGCGAATTGGTTGATGAGTTATCATCATTACATAGATTGGAACGAGGGGTTTGTCCCCGCATCTCGTTTCGATGATATTGTTTATAATCTGTGCCGTTCGGTAAAAGTAGCGTACGTTAAAGGGCGTGAAAAAGCGGTATTTTTAAGAAGAATCTTAACAATCCCCGTAAAAGAAATAGAAGAAAACAGGTGCAAACTGGAGGTTACGTTGCCGATGTGTCCGTTTCATAAAAGAACACCAAGTATGTGTTCTTTGTCGAATGTTTTTTACTTATTTCCATATGTAAATGGAACTGTAGCTATATAAATACGAAGTGTAAAAGGAAGGCGAGTAGTAGTAGCAGTAAAGTGTTCATCACTTCGAGATGGAACGTTTGTGGCGTTTGTTAAGTAGATTGGGTCTTTTAACCTACGTCATTAATAAAGTGTGGGACGTAATGCAAAGGTACGAAGCGGATTCATCGTTTAAGAACATTAAAAACTACGAATTATGTTATTTACCGTTGGAGTATTACCTGGAAGAAGTGAAGCCATTAGATTTGGCAAGTGTTTGGTTTAAATTACCGTTAAAGTACAGAAATGAAGAACGATTACAGAAGAAGTTGCCGTGTTTTGAACATTATAATTTGCAGAATTGGGAAACGCATATCGACGGTCCACCATCAGCAAAAAAGGATTGTTCTTTATGTAATAAGCGCAATGAGTGAATGTATTGTTTTTGTAAATTAAAAAATATTTAATAAATGTATGTATAAAAAGACCACAGTATAAAAAGACCACAATGCGCGAGACTAAGTCACTTTTTTCAACGTGTTTCATCTCTTCTTGGTAAGTTTTTTACTTATTTTTTTCCTAACTTTAACTCTCTACTTCTATAACATTGTGTAGTGCTGTGCATAAATTACTGTTCGCCCGTTACCAAAGCGGTTTCTCCTCCTCCTCGTTTTGGTAAGTTCTTTACTCTCTTCAGTATAACTCTCTAATTACATAATACTGTGTAGTGTTTTCAATCAGCTACTGTTTCGTCACCGATTTCTCCTCATTTTTATAAATCACTACTCCTTTGGTAAGTATTCAACTTTCACTACATTAACTTAAGGTACGTGTCTACATGAGATTAAGTCTCAAATGATTTGAGAGTTATCGCGCTCTAGCGAAGTCTGGAGATAACTTTGCTTCCAGGTGGACATGTACATTTAAGATTTGCTTGTTGTCTCATTTCTTGTATTAGATACTAAGTAATCCTATTGTGTTTATTTTTTTTGTAGTTTATTTTCTCAAGGAAACATTAAATTTTTGTGAGTGTACCTTTTTTATTTACAATCATCTTTTTTTAACAATCACCTACATTAACTTCTTATTTCACATTCTGCGGAAACTACTGAAAATTGCGAATTTTTACAGTTTTTAACGAACAATGTCGCAAGATGGATTCAGTCAAATTCCTTTAACACCACCGGGCTTTTCTAACAGTGATAGGAGTTTCTTTTTAAACGCTTTTGACACTAACCTCTTGGGGAGTGAACCTGTGCAATCTACTACTCCAATCGGAACGTCTTCCTCGAATCGCGAAGAAAAGAAAGAGAAATGCCTTTCACCACGTCTTCGGTATTCGAGGAAACGTGAACATTGGAAGAAGGCTGCAGGGTTGTGGTTACCGTCACAAGAATATAGAGATCAAAGGCGAAGGAGCAGGGAGGCACGTGCTCAATCCAAGGCGCAATCCAAGTGTGTACCAAAGGAAGCAGCACCTTCGTCGGAGGTTGAAGTGACACACTCGGAGTTGATCGCCGATGAGGTGGAGTACGTGTCTGACAACTCCAACGACACTCTATTTCTCATGGCGGTATCGCAACACCTGCGACAGATGGAAGCAGGCGGCCTCGCTAACATTAAAGCTCCTATTAATACTCCTACTGCTACTACTTCTGTTGTTACTACTTTTGTTGTTACTACTTCCATTGCTACTACTTCCATTACGACAACCACAAATGCTATTACCACCTCTGTCTCCACCACAAAAGCAAAAGTTTCTACGTCTGCCACACCATCTTTAACACATCCTTCTACCTCTAAACAATTAACAAACATTACAAATCCCTCACATACTCCTTTACATTCCGGACTAACCAACGCAATTGCAAATCCCTCGCATACTCCTTTACATTCCGGACTAACCAACGCAACAGAACACATTTTCTCAAACGCCATTTGTGCAAGTATTGAAAACGCTAAAGGGGGCATTTTAGGCGAAATGGATAACTTGTATCAAAATTTTCATAAAGACCTCCAAGGCAAACTTGCGCAGATGGAGAGAAGTTTATGTGAGCTGTTGCAGTTAAAGGAAGGGCTAGCGCCTTGTTCCGTATTTCATGAAACTCCTCTAACAACTGCATTTGAAACAAGTATTCAATCCTTAAACAATGAGATTAAAAAGGCAAAAAACCTCCTCTCTTTGTTTAAAAATGCAGCTTAAGACGTACACGTAGTTCATTCCTTTCTAAGATCCATCTTCAATATTGTTTGATACAGTTTCCGAGAAAATGTCCGTAAGAATGTACTTGGCAGAAGCAGGTATTGCGAGCCTAGAAAGGAAAGTGGACACATTGTCCACTTTGGTATGTTATACCTTATAACTTTTGCAAGTCTATAATATTTTCTGTTTAGATCAACCGGTTGTTGGACGAAGGTCCGTCGGTTATGCGCGGCACCATTACGGTCCAAAATATGCAGTTGCACGTGCATACGTCGCCTGCCAATGCCTCCAAGCCACCGCTGAAAACTGAGGAAGTTATAAATATAATAACGGACGACAAAAGGGAACAGGAATTACAAGACGAGGAAGAACAATGGTGAAGATTCTATACAGTGAAAGTCGTTTTATAGGGTTGTGGTATATTGGGGTTTAGTTAAACGACTTTCACTGTATAGATCCGTATATATGTATAGTATTTTTGGTATACCTTTAATGTATTAATAAATGTTTGGTAAAAGGTACTTTATATTATTACTTCTACACTATTTTCATTCAGTCTAGTATAGTTAACGTTGCACTTACTTTGTTCGCGAATCATGGTCGAGGAGATAACGTGTTCACCGCACCCGTTAACACTGCCTATAATAAATTTTAGTGAAGGTGCAGCCGAAGAATGCTTTACAAGGCATAGTGGGTTGTTTAGTGGAAAATGCAAGCGAGGTTTAATTGTTGGACCCTCAGGTGCCGGCAAAACAAACGTCATGTTATCCCTTCTACTTGCACGTAATGGACTGCGCTTCTTGAATTTATATTTGTGTTCTAATTCACTGTACCAAAATAAATACGAGTTCTAAGACGTTTGTTGAAGCCTATAAAAGATTTCGGTTATTATGAGTTTTCTAATATAGATTCATTTATTAGTCCACAAGAAGTGAAAGAATATTCAGTAGTAATATTTGACGATGTTCCTTGTACGGGTCAAAATGTCGTGAAGGATTTTTTTTCGTACGGTCGACACAAGAACATCGATTGTTTTCTGATTTGTCAGAGTTATTCTGCAATTCCAAAGCAACTAATTCGCGATAATTGTAACTTTTTGGTATTGTTTAAACAAGATCTAACTAATTTAAAGCACGTGTTCGAAGATCATCTAATGGCCGATATGGAATTTCATCAGCTACAGCGAATTACCGATGTTTGTTGGAAAAATAGACACGGAGTCCTAGTTATTGACCTAGACAGTAATATAAGTAATGGACGTTTTCGCAACGGTTTTGATAAATTTATTGTAGTTTAAAACTGACTAATTATACGGTTCGACTCTCAGTATTTTGCGATGCATCGTATTATGAACAAGACGCTTGCTGCCCAACTTATTGCGGCTCGAGAGGCCGTGCGAGGCAAAATTCGCTCACTAAAAGAGGATGTGGCAGAATCAAGGATGCGGACGGAAACAGCGTACGCTCCAATTACACAACCATTAGAAGATACAGTCACAAAAATAGAATCCGCGGTTTTGCATCCAAAGGTAGAACCTGATTCTTACTTACCACCGAAATACGAAGATGAATATTCTATTTAAAAACCTAAAATTGAATTGAAGAAATCAAAAGGAAGATTTATTACATCAACTCCAGAAAAACAAACTGTAGCTCCACATCCCGGTCCCATATTCGATGCACCAGAAGAAGTATTTGAAGCTCAACCAGGCGACTTTGATGAACAAGACTATGTCCACTCCAGTGAAGATACTGGTGCGCTCATATCGCACGGACAAAAACGAGTAGAACAACTTAAAGAGGAAATGGAAGAGCAATTAGAAAGCTCAGATGTACAAGCTGCTTTACAACAGTTTCATCCTTTGCCCAGAACGTATGTTGTTGGTTTAGCTACAGATTTGGCAGATGAATATGACCAGCTGTATGGTATTCGACAGACTCCTGACGGTTTGTACATAGGAACAAGTCCCGTTCACTTTGAGGACAAAGACGTTCACGTTGGAAACTTCAAGTATGCGGGAACCGTTGGTTTATATGATTTGTTATTTAAAAATAATCCTGGCAAATTTACGCTCCAAGATATGCGTAATTATACAGATATTTTGCTACGTTCTAACGCTCCTTACATGAATTACATTCCGGAAGCAGGAATGACCACAGAGGATGACAGTGAAAAATTTCAGAATATTATTAAACCTTTAGTTGAGGGTCAGAAGCCCAAGGTGAGTTTTGCGAGATACTGGCCGAATCCGAAAAAAACGTTGGGTAGCGGTTTGAAGAAACAAGTTGTTCCTGGAACCCTTGTCGAATACGAGTATTGGGACGATCCCAACGAGCTAGTCGACAGACTGCGCTTACTGATGGCCTCGCAGGCTGCAGGTCATTCTGCACATGTGAACGAAATTACCTCGATAATTTCTGAGTTAATAGAAGCAAAAGTTATTCGCCCAAAGATACAATAAATAAGCAATTTGTAGATACTATGATTTTAATATGTCGTAGACCATGAAGTAGCAAACATGTCTTTAAGTAGATTCGGACAGCACACCTCTAGTATGACGATCGATAAATTCGGTAAACACGTACACGGACACAACATTAATGCACATTTAAAGAGACCTGAAATCATTCAACGACATTTGAAGCAACAAACTGTATTGACTTTAACCGGAGACGGTACTACGGATGCAGGAGATTATTATTTCGTTATTCAAAATTTGGGACACGTAACTAAATACACAAACTTTTTCTATAACGGTGAAATAGTAAATCATCGAATTGTAGGGGACGTTCAATTGCTTATTAATGGAGCGAACTTCGATCCAAATAAACCATTGAATTTTCTCACCGTAGGATCAATACTAGCTTGTCGAACCACAGCTAGACCTATTATATCAAAAACACCCTTTATTGTAGAATTAGTAATTGAAAAAGTTCGTGATGAGTAATATTAAGCGGGATGTCGTAAACGAACTCCACGCGTCCGCGAGGAAAAACTATAAGGCCGGAGACACACACAACGGTTTTTCGCCGTACGGCAAAATGCCGTCCGATATTTTGCCGGACGGCGAAAAACGAGCTTGCTTTCACACACAACGTTTTATTGCCGTTGGTTGAGTTCAGTACAATATTTGACATTACTTACTTGACGTTAGTTACGTCTTACTAGACAGTGTATTCCAATGACAAGACAATTTCTAGACAATTCCAAACGGCAAAAATCCGTTGCGTGTGAAAGCTTGTATTTAAACACGTAGGCCTCTATCTACTATCTACGGCACGGCTGCCGTCCCTTGCAGTGACAATGGACGGCTGCTAAACGGCACGATTTTTTGCCGTGACGTTTTTTTGCCGGTGCCGTCTAGTGTGAAAGGTCTCAATCATTTATTCGCTCCACTGTCGGAACGTACGGCACGGCATTTTGCCGTACGGCGAAAAACCGTTGTGTGTGTCCCCGGCCTAAACGTAGACGTGTTATTATAAAGGGTTTAATGGATTTGTTTCAAGCTGATTTAATAGAAATGATACCTTATTCAAAAATAAATCGCAATTATAAATACATTCTTACGGTTATTAATGCTTTTTCAAAATACGGATGGGCCCTTCCGCTCAAAAACAAAACTGGCAAAGAAGTAGCGAGTGCTATGGAAACAATTTTATCAGGCAAACGAAGAAACATACCAAAGAACCTTCAAACGGATAACGGAAAGGAATTTTACAACGAACACTTCAAGAAGCTTATGTCACGGTATGGGATCAATCATTACAGCACATATTCCAATTTAAAGAGTTCCATTGTCGAACGGTTTAATAGGACACTTAAGGAAAAACTGTGGAAGGAATTTAGTATGCAAGGTACCTTCCGTTGGTTGGAGTTGCTCCCAAAGGTAATTAATGATTATAACAACCAAGTGCACAGGACGATAGGAATGAAACCCAGCGAGGTAAATAACCGAAATGCACCGGCGTTGCTGAAGACTGTCTATAATTTCATAAAGATTTCTGACCCCAATACCAAAAAATATACAGTCGGTGATCACGTGCGAATAAGCAAGCATCGTCACGAGTAGTATGTATTTGCCGATTCAAGAACCTCCTCCTCGAACCTGCGTTCCAGGAGGAGGTTCTTGAATCGGCAAATATTTTGGGACCCTTCCTCAAACCTGTGGAGGTTCTTGAATCGGCAAATATTTTGGGACCCTCTCCTCAAACATGTGTTGGAGGAAGTTCCGAAAACGACAAAAAATGTTGAGGTAAATGTTTTGCATCCTCCTCCCACATGCAAAGGATCTATTTTAAGAGAATTTTATTACAACCGAGAGGATTTTAAACGATGAAGAGGTTTTTTGAAGGGAAACGTCGCGATGTTTATCCTCTCACATTTCGCGATAAAATGTCAAATAATTTGCATTAGTCGCTTATTTATTTGTATACGGTATGAATTGGTCGACGAAGGGTAGCGTGTTTTGCACACATAATTCGGCAGTGAGATCATTGACGGAGGATCGCGTTTTTTATTTTGCATAAATAATGAGTTATTCCGCGGTGGGTTATCGGGAGACAAATATCTCTTTACCTGCTTTTTTACCTGCTCTTGGTTAGAACCTCCTCCTTTGTTGTGAATAAATGGGATAAAAGCTGTAAACACGTTACTGGTGCAAATAAAATAAAAGGCATCCAACCCGTACCTTACAAGTGGTATGGGAGGGAAGAGGATATATAAGCACGACAAAATAGGCTACAGCGTAGTACTTTTGTAACAGTGGAAAGTTAAAATGTTGGTGTGTGAAAATTGTGGAAAAAGTTTCACTCGTCGAGACAATTTAAAAAGACATCAATTAACATCCTGTATAGGCAAGAGAGTTAAACTCACAACACCGAGCAGTTCGAACGCCGTAAGATGTGATGCGTGCGAGGAGTATGTAAACAAGCAATGTTACTCCGCACATTTACGAAGCAACGCACATAAACGGAACGCTTTTGTTATCATCGACGACGGAGTAGAGCGAATATCTGGAGCATTTGGTGATAAAATTGTTAGTTATCGGATAAGTGAACCGGGCAATTTTGTCGATTTAGATGAATTTTCGCATCGGATTAGAGAAAAAGTTCTAAATCTAATACAAAGCTCAATCGATATTCACCAAAGTGTAAAATGTAATATGGAATGTTTTGGTTTATATTTTTTGCAATCTAGAGAAGATTGCGAAATAAAATCATTCAATACAAAGAATAAAGTAGTATCGTTTGCATCGGATCTGTATAAAGTTTACAAGGAATTTGTCGACGAAATTTCATAGAAAATGTCAGAATTTCAGGAACGTGATTCAGGTAAGGAGAATTAAAATTGAATATACGCATAAAACTAATTTAAATACGTTTTCAGGGTGAACTCTAATGCAAATTCTCTATATGGAGTTAAACTTAAACAAATTCAATCCCATAAGAGCATCGAGTTACATAGATTTACCTTTCGAAATAAAATCAAAGCGTGCGGTAATAAATGTACAAAATTTCGATAACGCATGCTTTGCATGGGCGATAACATCCGCAATATGTGAACCGAATGGTTTGCCACAGAGGACATCTTCGTATCCGAATTATCTCAATTGTGGCTTAGATTACTCTAACATAGAATTTCCTGTAAAATTGCGTGATATACCGAAATTTGAGCAGCAAAACAAATTATCTATAAATGTGTACGGTGTAAATGAGTATTTTAAAGATTACGTTATGCACTACGATATAAATACTCTGTACTATTGTCAACGAAAGGAAGAGAGACATATAAATTTATTATTAATAACAGATAACTCAGGAAATAGTCACTATTGTTGGATAAAGAATTTATCACGATTACTGTCATCACAAGCGTCGCATAACGGTCACGAAAAGTATATTTGCGATGGTTGTTTAGTATTCTTTTCAACGGAAAATCAAGTTCAGCGACACCAAAGCGAAGACTGCGGTAAGGTGAGAGCAATATTACCAACAACAGATCGGAGAATAAATAAATACGGAAATGAAGAAAAAGAAAATGTTTTACAATTTATAAATTTTGAAAGACAATTAAAAATTCCGTTTGTGGTGTATGCGGATTTCGAAGCGTTACTAAAACCGATCGAAGATGCAGAAGTAACCAACTTGAATGAAAATAGTTCGTACTCCGTAAAATGTTTCAAACACGAACCGTATGCGTTTGCGTACTACATAAAATGCTCTTACGATGACTCCTTGTCGAAATTCGAAATATATCGAGGACACAATGCTTCTCAAGTTTTCATGAACAAGTTGGAAGAGGATGTTCAACGTATTTACAACGATTTTATAAGTAAGCCAAAAGAAATGCTACCACTCCCAGCTATAGATAGATTAATGCACCATATGCAAGATACCTGTCACATCTGCTCGACTAATATAAAGTGTGGTGATAAAGTATACGATCACGATCATCTTACAGGCTTATACAGAGGGCCCGCACATTCTGTGTGTAATATAAATTATCAACTACCAAAATTTATACCAATCTTTTTCCACAACCTTTCCAATTACGATTGTCATATGTTTGTCAAGGATATGGCTTTGAAGGAAGAGGATGTAGATGTCATAGCTCAAAGTAAAGAGAAATATATATCGTTTTCGAAAAAAATTGCCGTAGGAACTATTACTGATAGCAAAGGAAAACAAAGACGGGTGTTTATGAAATTGAGATTTGTGGATTCATTTAGATTTATGGCTTTATCTTTGGAAAAATTGGGTTCATTTTTAGAAGACGATCAATGCGTTGAAATTAGAAAATATTTTGTAAATGAAGAAAAGTTTCGACTAATACGCCAAAAGGGAATATTTCCATATTCCTTTGTAGATTCGTTCGAAAAGCTAGACTTTACTGATTTGCCAGAACGAAAGAGTTTTTATAATTCCTTATGCGACGAAGAAGTAACCGAAGAAAGTTATTGTCGTGCGCAAAAGGTGTGGAAAGTTTTCAATTGTCACACTTTAGGCGAATATAGCGAAATTTATCTGACGTCTGATGTTCTACTTTTGTCGGATGTCTTTGAGAACTTCCGAAGTATCTCGATGAAGTATTATGGTTTGGATCCGTGTCATTACTTCACCGCACCCGGATTCGGTTGGGATGCGTTATTACGTATGACTAGAATAAAATTGGAATTACTAACGGACGTAGATATGCTGCACTTCTTTAAAAATGGTATTCGTGGTGGATTGAGTATGTGCACCAAGAGAATCGCCGAAGCAAACAACAGGCTTATGAAGGATTTCGATGATACAAGGGATACATCCTACATTTTGTACCTCGACGCCACGAATTTGTACGGACACGCGATGAGACGAAAATTACCGACGGGCGGATTTCGATGGTTATCAAGCGAGGAAATAGAAATGTTAGATATTTACAGTGTGGACGATGATTCCGAAAAGGGTTATGTTCTAGAAGTTAATTTAGAGTATCCAGACGACATACATGATGCACATAACGATTTGCCGTTTTGTCCAGAACGAATTGTCCCTCCAGGTTCAAAAAATGAAAAATTAATTGCAAATTTGCAAAATAAAGAAAAGTACATAATTCACTATGTGAATCTAAAGCAGTGTGTTAGGTTTGGATTAAAAGTGACGCAGATTCATAGAGTATTAGAATTCAAACAATCAGAGTGGATGCGTAATTACATCGATTTTAATTCAGATAAGCGTGAAAAAGCTAAGAATGAGTTTGAGAAAAATCATTACAAAGCGATGAATAACATAGTATATGGTAAGACAATGGAAAACGTTGAAAAAAGAGTGGATATAAGATTAGTTACTCACTGGGAGTGTCGTCATAAAAAACCCGGCGTGAAAGCTCTAATAGCTAAACCAAATTTCAAATGTTCAAAAGTATTCTGTGATAATTTGGTGGCAGTGCAGCTAAATCTAGCGGAAATTCGTTACAATAAACCATTATACGTCGGATTTAGCATATTAGAGCTTTCGAAAACTGTGATGTACAATTTCTTTTATGACTACATGAAAGTTAAGTATAGGAATAACGTGTCCCTTTTGTACACCGACACGGATTCTCTAATTTTAGAAATTAAAACTCCAAATGTGTACGAAGACATAAAAAACAATGCCCAATATTTTGACACGTCAAATTATCCGTTAAATAACATACATAATATACCTCGCGGACGATCTATTTTGGGAAGAATGAAAGATGAATACCCCAATAAATGCATAACGTCATTTATTGGTACTGGAGCCAAAGCGTATTGTATTACCTTATTGGACGATAATGTTAAGAAAGCCAAGGGAGTGAAGAAATATGTTATAGATAAGCATTTGAGCGTAAGCGATTATAAAACTGTAATAGAAAGTGGCGGATCGGTCCTTAGGAAAATGTATATATTTAAGTCGGATTTTCATACCATGTACACAGAATTAAGGAATAAAATTGCCCTTTCGTCGAGCGATGATAAACGGTACATATTACCGGACGGACGTAATACTTTAGCATGGGGTCATAAGTTAATAAATAATAGATTGTAATGAAAATGTTATTATAATTGAAAAAAAAATATTGTATTTAATGAAAATGTTAACATAATAATTGTGGAACGGTTGGTTCGTAATAAAATTCCTAAAACTCCATTTCATATTGTAGTGTTTTCTAAATAACGTTAGTTTTTGATATCCAAGAATTATGAGACGGTCCTAATCCTAACCATTTTACAAGGACTTGATTTCCCTTTCGCCGTAATACTTTTTCCACCAAGTAGACGTCGGGATGTTTGACTTTTTGTAATTCTTCTCGATAGAAACCGCCAAGAAGTATTTCGCCGGACGCATCTTTTAGCAGATTTGTTGTCGGGTAGGTATTACGAACGGAATGTATGGTAAACACTTCATTAGTCCAATTGGGCGTGTAGTTTTTGGTAAAAGCGTGACGATGCTTGCTTATTCGCACGTGATCACCGACTGTATATTTTTTGGTATTGGGGTCAGAAATCTTTATGAAATTGTAGACAGTCTTCAGCAACGCCGGTGCATTTCGGTTATTTCCCTCGCTGGATTTCATTCCTATCGTCCTGTGCACTTGGTTGTTATAATCATTAATTACCTTTGGGAGCAACTCCAACCAACGGAAGGTACCTTGCATACTAAATTCCTTCCACAGTTTTTCCTTAAGTGTCCTATTAAACCGTTCGACAATGGAACTCTTTAAATTGGAATATGTGCTGTAATGATTGGTCCCATACCGTGATATAAGCTTCTTGAAGTGTTCGTTGTAAAATTCCTTTCCGTTATCCGTTTGAAGGTTCTTTGGTATGTTTCTTCGTTTGCCTGATAAAATTGTTTCCATAGCACTCGCTACTTCTTTGCCAGTTTTGTTTTTGAGCGGAAGGGCCCATCCGTATTTTGAAAAAGCATTAATAACCGTAAGAATGTATTTATAATTGCGATTTATTTTTGAATAAGGTATCATTTCTATTAAATCAGCTTGAAACAAATCCATTAAACCCTTTATAATAACACGTCTACGTTTATAGTTTTTCCTCGCGGACGCGTGGAGTTCGTTTACGACATCCCGCTTAATATTACTCATCACGAACTTTTTCAATTACTAATTCTACAATAAAGGGTGTTTTTGATATAATAGGTCTAGCTGTGGTTCGACAAGCTAGTATTGATCCTACGGTGAGAAAATTCAATGGTTTATTTGGATCGAAGTTCGCTCCATTAATAAGCAATTGAACGTCCCTACAATTCGATGATTTACTATTTCACCGTTATAGAAAAAGTTTGTGTATTTAGTTACGTGTCCCAAATTTTGAATAACGAAATAATAATCTCCTGCATCCGTAGTACCGTCTCCGGTTAAAGTCAATACAGTTTGTTGCTTCAAATGTCGTTGAATGATTTCAGGTCTCTTTAAATGTGCATTAATGTTGTGTCCGTGTACGTGTTTACCGAATTTATCGATCGTCATACTAGAGGTGTGCTGTCCGAATCTACTTAAAGACATGTTTGCTACTTCATGGTCTACGACATATTAAAATCATAGTATCTACAAATTGCTTATTTATTGTATCTTTGGGCGAATAACTTTTGCTTCTATTAACTCAGAAATTATCGAGGTAATTTCGTTCACATGTGCAGAATGACCTGCAGCCTGCGAGGCCATCAGTAAGCGCAGTCTGTCGACTAGCTCGTTGGGATCGTCCCAATACTCGTATTCGACAAGGGTTCCAGGAACAACTTGTTTCTTCAAACCGCTACCCAACGTTTTTTTCGGATTCGGCCAGTATCTCGCAAAACTCACCTTGGGCTTCTGACCCTCAACTAAAGGTTTAATAATATTCTGAAATTTTTCACTGTCATCCTCTGTGGTCATTCCTGCTTCCGGAATGTAATTCATGTAAGGAGCGTTAGAACGTAGCAAAATATCTGTATAATTACGCATATCTTGGAGCGTAAATTTGCCAGGATTATTTTTAAATAACAAATCATATAAACCAACGGTTCCCGCATACTTGAAGTTTCCAACGTGAACGTCTTTGTCCTCAAAGTGAACGGGACTTGTTCCTATGTACAAACCGTCAGGAGTCTGTCGAATACCATACAGCTGGTCATATTCATCTGCCAAATCTGTAGCTAAACCAACAACATACGTTCTGGGCAAAGGATGAAACTGTTGTAAAGCAGCTTGTACATCTGAGCTTTCTAATTGCTCTTCCATTTCCTCTTTAAGTTGTTCTACTCGTTTTTGTCCGTGCGATATGAGCGCACCAGTATCTTCACTGGAGTGGACATAGTCTTGTTCATCAAAGTCGCCTGGTTGAGCTTCAAATACTTCTTCTGGTGCATCGAATATGGGACCGGGATGTGGAGCTACAGTTTGTTTTTCTGGAGTTGATGTAATAAATCTTCCTTTTGATTTCTTCAATTCAATTTTAGGTTTTTAAATAGAATATTCATCTTCGTATTTCGGTGGTAAGTAAGAATCAGGTTCTACCTTTGGATGCAAAACCGCGGATTCTATTTTTGTGACTGTATCTTCTAATGGTTGTGTAATTGGAGCGTACGCTGTTTCCGTCCGCATCCTTGATTCTGCCACATCCTCTTTTAGTGAGCGAATTTTGCCTCGCACGGCCTCTCGAGCCGCAATAAGTTGGGCAGCAAGCGTCTTGTTCATAATACGATGTATCGCAAAATACTGAGAGTCGAACCGTATAATTAGTCAGTTTTAAACTACAATAAATTTATCAAAACCGTTGCGAAAACGTCCATTACTTATATTACTGTCTAGGTCAATAACTAGGACTCCGTGTCTATTTTTCCAACAAATATCGGTAATTCGCTGTAGCTGATGAAATTCCATATCGGCCATTAGATGATCTTCGAACACGTGCTTTAAATTAGTTGCTTTGGAATTGCAGAATAACTCTGACAAATCAGAAAACAATCGATGTTCTTGTGTCGACCGTACGAAAAAAAATCCTTCACGACATTTTGACCCGTACAAGGAACATCGTCAAATATTACTACTGAATATTCTTTCACTTCTTGTGGACTAATAAATGAATCTATATTAGAAAACTCATAATAACCGAAATCTTTTATAGGCTTCAACAAACGTCTTAGAACTCGTATTTATTTTGGTACAGTGAATTAGAACACAAATATAAATTCAAGAAGCGCAGTCCATTACGTGCAAGTAGAAGGGATAACATGACGTTTGTTTTGCCGGCACCTGAGGGTCCAACAATTAAACCTCGCTTGCATTTTCCACTAAACAACCCACTATGCCTTGTAAAGCATTCTTCGGCTGCACCTTCACTAAAATTTATTATAGGCAGTGTTAACGGGTGCGGTGAACACTTTATCTCCTCGGCCATGATTCGCGAACAAAGTAAGTGCAACGTTAACTATACTAGACTGAATGAAAATAGTGTAGAAGTAATAATATAAAGTACCTTTTACCAAACATTTATTAATACATTAAAGGTATACCAAAAATACTATACATATATACGGATCTATACAGTGAAAGTCGTTTAACTAAACCCCAATATACCACAACCCTATAAAACGACTTTCACTGTATAGAATCTTCACCATTGTTCTTCCTCGTCTTGTAATTCCTGTTCCCTTTTGTCGTCCGTTATTATATTTATAACTTCCTCAGTTTTCAGCGGTGGCTTGGAGGCATTGGCAGGCGACGTATGCACGTGCAACTGCATATTTTGGACCGTAATGGTGCCGCGCATAACCGACGGACCTTCGTCCAACAACCGGTTGATCTAAACAGAAAATATTATAGACTTGCAAAAGTTATAAGGTATAACATACCAAAGTGGACAATGTGTCCACTTTCCTTTCTAGGCTCGCAATACCTGCTTCTGCCAAGTGCATTCTTACGGACATTTTCTCGGAAACTGTATCAAACAATATTGAAGATGGATCTTAGAAAGGAATGAACTACGTGTACGTCTTAAGCTGCATTTTTAAACAAAGAGAGGAGGTTTTTTGCCTTTTTAATCTCATTGTTTAAGGATTGAATACTTGTTTCAAATGCAGTTGTTAGAGGAGTTTCATGAAATACGGAACAAGGCGCTAGCCCTTCCTTTAACTGCAACAGCTCACATAAACTTCTCTCCATCTGCGCAAGTTTGCCTTGGAGGTCTTTATGAAAATTTTGATACAAGTTATCCATTTCGCCTAAAATGCCCCCTTTAGCGTTTTCAATACTTGCACAAATGGCGTTTGAGAAAATGTGTTCTGTTGCGTTGGTTAGTCCGGAATGTAAAGGAGTATGCGAGGGATTTGCAATTGCGTTGGTTAGTCCGGAATGTAAAGGAGTATGTGAGGGATTTGTAATGTTTGTTAATTGTTTAGAGGTAGAAGGATGTGTTAAAGATGGTGTGGCAGACGTAGAAACTTTTGCTTTTGTGGTGGAGACAGAGGTGGTAATAGCATTTGTGGTTGTCGTAATGGAAGTAGTAGCAATGGAAGTAGTAACAACAAAAGTAGTAACAACAGAAGTAGTAGCAGTAGGAGTATTAATAGGAGCTTTAATGTTAGCGAGGCCGCCTGCTTCCATCTGTCGCAGGTGTTGCGATACCGCCATGAGAAATAGAGTGTCGTTGGAGTTGTCAGACACGTACTCCACCTCATCGGCGATCAACTCCGAGTGTGTCACTTCAACCTCCGACGAAGGTGCTGCTTCCTTTGGTACACACTTGGATTGCGCCTTGGATTGAGCACGTGCCTCCCTGCTCCTTCGCCTTTGATCTCTATATTCTTGTGACGGTAACCACAACCCTGCAGCCTTCTTCCAATGTTCACGTTTCCTCGAATACCGAAGACGTGGTGAAAGGCATTTCTCTTTCTTTTCTTCGCGATTCGAGGAAGACGTTCCGATTGGAGTAGTAGATTGCACAGGTTCACTCCCCAAGAGGTTAGTGTCAAAAGCGTTTAAAAAGAAACTCCTATCACTGTTAGAAAAGCCCGGTGGTGTTAAAGGAATTTGACTGAATCCATCTTGCGACATTGTTCGTTAAAAACTGTAAAAATTCGCAATTTTCAGTAGTTTCCGCAGAATGTGAAATAAGAAGTTAATGTAGGTGATTGTTAAAAAAAAATGATTGTAAATAAAAAAGGTACACTCACAAAAATTTAATGTTTCCTTGAGAAAATAAACTACAAAAAAAATAAACACAATAAGATTACTTATGGCGTATTCGATTGGTTGCACTCGTGTGCACCAGAATTTGACCTTGAGTGCATGTTAGTGCATACATCACATTAGGTTAGTACACAAAACTGACAGTTCAATAGAACACTCTACTGTGCACTAGTGCACACCAGTGCGCACTAGTTTTACCAATCGAATTCGCCATTAGTATCTAATACAAGAAATGAGACAACAAGCAAATCTTAAATGTACATGTCCACCTGGAAGCAAAGTTATCTCCAGACTTCGCTAGAGCGCGATAACTCTCAAATCATTTGAGACTTAATCTCATGTAGACACGTACCTTAAGTTAATGTAGTGAAAGTTGAATACTTACCAAAGGAGTAGTGATTTATAAAAATGAGGAGAAATCGGTGACGAAACAGTAGCTGATTGAAAACACTACACAGTATTATGTAATTAGAGAGTTATACTGAAGAGAGTAAAGAACTTACCAAAACGAGGAGGAGGAGAAACCGCTTTGGTAACGGGCGAACAGTAATTTATGCACAGCACTACACAATGTTATAGAAGTAGAGAGTTAAAGTTAGGAAAAAATAAATAAAAAACTTACCAAGAAGAGATGAAACACGTTGAAAAAAGTGACTTAGTCTCGCGCATTGTGGTCTTTTTATACTAAACCAAAAGGAGGGGCGTGGCGTGGGGAGTGTTCAAAAAGTGGTGGGGGAAAGGGGCGGAGTTAGGTGGGGGACCTTTTTTCCTGGTGCTGTTTTCTATTTTATCGGGGGGGGGGGGGGATTTCTAAATCCCCTCCCTTTTTCCCCACTCCCATCCCCACTTTTCCCTCTCTACTTTCGGGACAATTATTAAAGAAATCTCCTTTTTTCTTCCTTCCCCTTTTTCTCTTTTTTTCCTCCTTTTTTTCCTTTTTCTTTTCTCCTTTCTTTCTTTCTTTTCTCTTATTAAACTACGTAATAATTAAAACTACATATGAAGTACTACATACATTTATTAAATATTTTTTAATTTACAAAAACAATACATTCACTCATTGCGCTTATTACATAAAGAACAATCCTTTTTTGCTGATGGTGGACCGTCGATATGCGTTTCCCAATTCTGCAAATTATAATGTTCAAAACACGGCAACTTCTTCTGTAATCGTTCTTCATTTCTGTACTTTAACGGTAATTTAAACCAAACACTTGCCAAATCTAATGACTTCACTTCTTCCAGGTAATACTCCAACGGTAAATAACATAATTCGTAGTTTTTAATGTTCTTAAACGATGAATCCGCTTCGTACCTTTGCATTACGTCCCACACTTTATTAATGACGTAGGTTAAAAGACCCAATCTACTTAACAAACGCCACAAACGTTCCATCTCGAAGTGATGAACACTTTACTGCTACTACTACTCGCCTTCCTTTTACACTTCGTATTTATATAGCTACAGTTCCATTTACATATGGAAATAAGTAAAAAACATTCGACAAAGAACACATACTTGGTGTTCTTTTATGAAACGGACACATCGGCAACGTAACCTCCAGTTTGCACCTGTTTTCTTCTATTTCTTTTACGGGGATTGTTAAGATTCTTCTTAAAAATACCGCGTTTTCACGCCCTTTAACGTACGCTACTTTTACCGAACGGCACAAATTATAAACAATATCATCGAAACGAGATGCGGGGACAAACCCCTCGTTCCAATCTATGCAATGATGATAACTCATCAACCAATTCGCAGTATTTCGGAATTTCGTAAATAAGGAAGAAAAGCTTCGACTTGGTTCAAATACGTAATGACTTATACAGTGATTACTATCGCAAGAAGCCAATTCTTTTGGAATAAATTCTTCATCGTTCACCGTAAAACCCTGAATGTCGAAAATGATAAAATCTTTTTGACAGGCCATACTGTTGATCACTAAACTTTTCCCTTGGCGTCTATACAAATACTGATAAATACGATTGAGAAACCATAACTATATTAACTGTTTGACAATTTTCGTAAGAGGCGAATATACGAAGGATCTGTCGTGCAAAATTAATGCGTACGCGGTAGTGCCATCCGGAATTGGACTTTTTGTTGTATACTCAATTTTTATTTCCACTCCGCTTTTATGTATTGCTTCCTGTTGATACGTACAATCTATTCCAACTAATGGTGCGTAAGTTTTAAACTCTTCAGGAGAAAACAACGGCTCACTTTCTTGATAGTAATATGCTTGTTGAAATCTCGAATACATATCATATAAAATCGCAAAATGATTATTTTCGAAATCGAGATTTAAATTATCGTATGGAAAACGTTCCCCATTCAAAAATACCGTTATATTCGTTAGCCTTATGTTATCAAATACCGCCATGTTTACTTTTAATACACCCTTTCGTTTAGTTTGGAATCCAATAATTATAAACCGAGGAGTTTCCAATTGTGGAGCAGTTTTGACAGCCCAAGTTTGTTTCATAGTCTTAGGTAATTGAGGGTATTCGTGTATTTCCCACGAACGAAACGGTACGTGTATATCTACGTTTCTTTCTGATAATTTCGTTAACGCCAATTGTTCCCGCAAGCCTACAGCCACGTGTGGAACTCTCCAAACAATCTTATTTATAGTCAATTTCACCTTTTCGTCATCGGGAGCGGTATCTGGTTGAAATATGACGTCTGTGTCGTCATGCCCGCGAATTAACACAAGTTCCTGTCGAGCATTCAGAATAATTTTCCTAAAATCTTCAGCAAATCCTAACAACGTTTTTAACGGAACGCTTAATCCGAAATTGCCATGTTCGTCTAACGCTTTTGAAACTCCAATACTATCTTCTTTTACGTGCCATCCTGCATTCTCTAACTTAACCACCTCGTTACGCGTATACGACAGGTATCCTTTCATACAAGAGGTAATACCGACGTTCCGCACGCTGTCCACCTGTACTCCGTTTATGAGATATCGAATATCGCTAAACATAAATGCCACGGCATTGTTTACCAATTTTGCCGTGTTGCTGGGATATTTTGTTACTACTCCGTCCACACCTATCTTATTAACGCTACCTTCAACGTATATATAACTCTCGCTTGGTAAAGTGTAATTATCTATTTCCGGAATGGAGATTCTAATTTCGTCGTTGTTATCGAATGTAGTTGAACCAAACGGTTGATGAGAATGGTATTCATAACTCACGATAGAGTAATCAGGTTTTAACTTATCGGTCACTTTTAAGATATCCATTACAACAACACTTCGTATCCCAACTGAGCTAAATAACTTCGATTGATAGGTGTTAATCGATGAATAGGTAGTCGCCTACTGTTATTACGTTTACCGACAAGTGTCCCTTTATACTTTTCCCTATTAAACAATTTATCACTTCTTGACCTCCACTTTCTCTTGTTTTGGTATAATAACGTCATAATATTGATAGCCTATAACGACTGCTGCTTCAATTTACCGATCTTAGGTGAACTCTCACTGTTATTTCTTCGTCTCTGAAGTCTAACAATCGTCCGTCTTGATCAAGTACGCGCACTGTTAATGTACTAATCACGTTCGTTGAAAGCGGCAAATAAATAGGTTGTTGTGGTGCTTCGATTATTTTAAAGCCGGCCGGAACGTTTGGAAAAAAATGATATAAAATATGCATTGGAATTCCGTTAGTAAATGATCCGGTCACCAAATTGCAATAAATTTGTAATGCGTTTGTTTTAGTTATGTTTACTATATGATCCGATGTTACTTCCTTATCTTTAGGAATAACCTGAGGTTTAAAACCAAGCAACGGTCCTATTGAATTGTTGCAAGCAAAATTAATTCGTCTTGTAGTTTTTATATGAGTGCGTTGAGTGTTATTATTTCCTCTTATTCTTATTGCAACATCTTTTGCGTGCCTTTTTCTTAAACTTTCCTACACGAGATTGGCGATATCATCAATATCGTACGTTCCCAGCGGAATTACTATATTGTTTCGAAAGCTGCCTGATTTGTCTTCGTATTGTACAATATTGTTACTATCATCTATGTTTGTGTAATTGTTTACTATTACCAAACACGAATGTTCTCCTAATAGCGCCTTTAATCAGTTAAGAATTTCAAACACAACTGACCGCAATTTTGATCTGTATCACGTTGATATCGGGAATGATTATAATTTATCACACTACCTCTACCATCGGATAACAAATATTGCTCAATTTCTGTGGGTGGCCTTAAATCGCCGTAACTATCAAAATATTGAATGTCACCGTCTTCCTTCTTATAAGCGACCCAATGCGTACCTCGTCCCTTCGAATGGTCTAGGTTGACAATCCCTCTTTCATTCCTTTTAATTTTCTTTGGAAGATTGTCTCTCATAAATACACCGCGAAAATATGGAATCTTTAGTATTTTGACGAACCTTGCCAATTCGATGTTACTTAGCGCACGACGAGGTATTCGAATTAGTTTTTTGATCTATTTGTCAATCCGCAACCTTTTTTATAAGGTTTAATATAGAAACCTGCGCCGACACTATTACCTTCCTCTCCACCGACAAATAACCCGCACCCTTTCTTATATGGCTTTATATAGAAACCGCTACCAACCGGTGCAGCTTCAAGTGCTCTATTATGTCTTTTGTCTTCCTCTAAACGCTCTCTAGCTATTTTGGCGTCGTGAACAGTTTTTGCAATGGCCGCTGCACCCCCACCGAGACTACCTAGAGCTCCTAAAGCCGCAAACAATGGAATTAAAGGTAAAAACCCTCCGGTTTTTGGAATTCGGATTATACGACCTCTAGGTTTGGAAATATTTTGTCGTTTCTTCCTTAACGCTCCGTACGCTGCCTTTACATTTGCCAACAGATTTTTTGATCCGGCCCTGACCATTGCATTTCGAGCCAACCTAACTGCTTCCCCAAAAGATACGGTACCTCCACGCTTTAATTTCCTCACTTTGGCGGTACGCCTTCGCACCGTTCGATTTCTGTTACCAACTCCCATACCTACCGCCACTTTCGTTTTCATTAATGCGGCAACTGCAGCCGATGATAACTTTTCCCCTAGACTAGAATCTTTACTAAATACTCGTTTCTTTGCCGCTTGATATAATTCCTTATCTGCCTGATGCCTTAATTTTAAATTCGAACTGACAGAATATGCTATATCGTGTTTTTTACAAGCTTCGTCTAATGGATTCACACCTTGATCTCCTCTTGCTAATCACTTTTCCAGCTTGGTACCAGGTCCACAATAATTGTATGCCGGCAGATGGAGTTCTATCGGAAGTTTATCAATCAATTTATTTAAAATTCCGCGACCAATCCGTCTTCGTGACAAACGATAACTGTTGCGATTTTGTTCTACACGAGCCATTTTATAATTTTTACTACTTCCGTTTAATGGGAGTAATAAGTACTAAATGAAAATCAACTTCGAAATCGTAACCTTTTATTCATGTTCATTATTCACAAAATCAATTCTTAATCTATATCTAAATCTACTTTATCTAACCTATCATTAATTCGTTACTAATTCTATTATGTTAACAATGTTAGAAACCGTTCCCGATATACCTTTAACCTATAATCTACGCTCAAGTATTTTTCCAATAATTGATTTAGGTTTCTTATTCTATCCTTAAATCTAATTTCATCCAGCATCTTTGCTTCCCAATCACTTTTTCTCGACTGTCTATAAGCATACGTCCAAGTGTGCATTCGGTACACTTTATTTTTAGATTCACAAATTGTCACTTTTTTCAACATTTTGGTTACATCTTTAATAAAGCGTGCAAGTCTAAATCCAATAATATCTTGTCCATTCCGTATACGAGCAATTCTTTGGTTACACACACTTGTTCAGAATGTGTACCGTTCAATGCTGTTAATATATTTCCTTTAACATCGCCTTGCATTGATGATATCACTTCGATTAAATTATTGTAATAACTTTTATTATCCATACTTCGTAAAACGTCCACCCTGCTCGAAATCAAATCACCTAATTTCCACAATTCGTGCAACGAGTCGTACGCTAAATAGAACATTTCTGAGCATCTTTCCATCTTTAGCACCTTTCTTGCATTTTCTATCCACTGAGCGCAACAAGTAATACCGCTTACAATGAACTGTCCTGGTGTATTTAAGGGATCAAAGGGGACGACAATAAGGATTTTTAGAAACTAGAGCATCTCAGCAATCATTTGATGTACTGCATTTTTTTGGACCGTTTTGGACCTTAAACGATTTTGCAGTTTAAAGTATGAGATCTCTATCATATACATTTGATAAGTTTTAAAGCGTGTATTGAGCATATTGTAACGTAGTACAAGAATTTTAATTTTATTTTTTTTAGAATTTAATTATTAAGTTCCACCCGTTAGATAACCAAACCTACAGCTGATAAATTTTATCACATTTGAGAAATTATTAAACACACGACATGGATCAGTTTATTATTTTACTAAACAATATCATTTGAATTCATTATTTGCAACTATCTAATTAAACGAGAGAATTGAGCTCTTGGGAATCACAACGGAACAAACGACGAGGGAAATTAAAACAGCATTTCGTTTTTTTCAATCCAAGCTTCCCAAATAATTTATTTCTTCGTCAGGGTAGACTTCAATTCAAAGACGAGAAGTTTAAGTTTATAATTGAAATATTAAATAAATTAATCTACTTACAACATAATTCAATAGAGATTGACCAACAATAATGTAACTGGGCATTAAGTAACTAACGAATAATGTGGCCATAAGAATTACTAAAATTTAACCAATATCCAGGTGTCGCCGAAATGCGTATACGCGACCGGTTTATTTGGTAGATGTTCAAATGATAGAATCGAGCTGTTCGGGTCCGCTCGGCTTGGTAGAAAACGCTAGGCTCCGCCTCGCGCCAGGAGGCGGCGCGCGCCGCTCCTTATGCACGGCCCGCGTCGCGACGCCCCCCTCTCACGTTCCCCATACCGTACTTCGAGTCTTTCAACAACAGAGGGAATTAATACTTAAGCGATATACTTTATTTCCTTAAACTTTCCAGTTTTTTAAATTCACTCATGATTTACACATTATAACACGTCTTGTTCGAATAAAAAGTAAATCAGTTTATTTAAATACGTAATAACTTATTTAATATCTTGTTCGAATAAAAAGTAAATCTGATTATTTGAATATTCCGTATCAATAAATAATTGTTAAGTGAGAGTTTTAAAGTTATTTATTGTACTTTTGCAGGTGATTTTGTCCGGGTATGTACTTCAAAATTTTATTATTGAAAGTAATCAATAATGAAGTAGAAGTATGTATGTATGTATGCCTACGTGCTAGTTTTTAATCTTTTACATTGACAGAGGATTAGATGTTCCATAATGAATTTTAAGTCGCGGTTTACTTAATCGCTCAATTATTTTATCAAGACTTTATTCACCTCCAAGGTAAATGTAATTTAAAATTTATTTTGAAATGAAAAGGAATTTTTCAAATATAGAACCGCGTGTTTAAATTGGATGGTTTTTTAAACAGTATGTAGAAAATTATCTGAAAATTACGATAAAATAAGAAAAAAGTTGAGGAAACGTTATTTACTTACCGAAAATGAATTGGAAAAGTCGCTACGTTTTGGGGTTAATTTAGGTTATATTCCTTGTTTTGCCACTAGATGGCGCTGTAAACGCATTGCTCTAATTGTAACGATTTTTTTTAAGATTCGATTGTTCACATCCATAGCGGCCCTCCGGGCCGCTCTTTATCATTCATGACTCAACTAAACACGATCCAACCACTTTTTTTTTTTTTTTTGGGGGAGCCCCCCCCCTCAACCCAGCCCAAACCAACCCGACCCAAAACCGCCGAAACCCAGCTCGATTGATCACATCCATAGCGGCCCTCCGGGCCGCTCTTTATCATTCACGATTCAACTAAACACGATCCAACCCCCAACTCAACCCAAGCCAACCCGACCCAAAACCGTCGAAACCCAGGTCGATTGATCACGTCCATAGCGGCCCTCCGGGCCGCTCTTTATCATTCATCACTCAACTAAACACGATCCAACCCCCAAACCAAGCCAACCCGCCCCAAAACCGCCGAAATCCAGCTCGATTGATCACACCATAGCGGCCCTCCGGGCCGCTCTTTATCATTCATGAATGTGATCAATCGAATCTTTAAAAAAATCGTTAGAATTCAAATTAAAATTATTTAGTTGGTAACGTTTTCTCTAAAAATGGTGTTTTTTCTTTTTAAGTTAATGTTACTAGATGCGATATTTAAATCAACCAATCACAGTGATGCGTTTACAACGCCATCTAGTGGCAAAACAAGGAACATAACCTAAATTAACCCCAAAACGTAGCGACTTTTCCAATTCATTTTCGGTAAGTAAATAACGTTTCCTCAACTTTTTTTTTATTTTATCGTAATTTTCAGATAATTTTCTACATACTGTTTAAAAAATCATCCAATTTAAACACGCGGTTCTATATTTGAAATTTGCCAATAATATTGTAATAACATTATGTTTTAGCCTATCAAAGTGGAAAATTAATTTATGAATTGGTTTTCGATGACATAACCTTTGTTCGTAACATGTACATTAACCAGTTAACTGTGATTGACGAGTATACTCGTCATGGAAAAGTTGCACTATTTTGTGTATTGACGAGTATACTCGTCATGCATATAATGTAGTGACCATTGACTCGATTTTGGTGACACAAAACAGTGCACGCTTTCAAACAAGGGCGCCACAGTTAACTGGTTAATACTTTGTTGACCGGGAATTTTATATAGAAACTATCTCATGTCACCGCAATTTGACATAACAAGTACTATGACGACGAGTTAACTCGTCAGCGGTCAGCAACGTTTGGGTATGAAAAGACGAGGTAACTCGTCACCAGTCAACAAAGTGTTAATGAGCAATAAAAAAGTTAGTTGTCGAAACTTAGATTCCAAATAATGGAAGTTACGAGGTGTTGAGGAATATAAATTGGGTCGTTAAGAACCTTTTATTCTATGGAATTTACCAGCAAAATTTTAGTCATGAATTTGTTTCGGGTTGAAGAGCTTTCCGTATGTGATATGTTCAACAATTGCAGTGATGTTTACATTACATGGATAGTACTAATAAATTATTGGAGTAAAATATGCTAATAATTGGTATTTATTCATAAATTTGTTACTGTATTATAATTTTAGAGATTATAATAAATGAGATGAAGATAAATATCCGAACTAAAAAGTAAAGATTTATACTTTACGTGTGTTACCTTTTAAGTTAATCATTTTTATGTTTTAAATTAAATTCATCATAAAAGTGTATTATGAGTAATAAATAATGTTAAACAAATGTGTTGAAGCTATTTTGTTGAAATAAACTAAGAAGATTGATTGAATGATATTGAGTACCTAGTGTCTTTATGTTTGTTCGTCTTTCCTTTTTCCCTGTTCAGACAATTACTTGTACAAATTAATTTTAATGTTATTTCACTCAAGATGAATACTGTAAAACTTTAATTTTCAATTTATTGATTAAAAATATTTTAAAAACATCTATCTTTTTACACGTTAGTTACAAAATAACAAGTAATGGAGGTGTTAACTAACCAGGAACACAAAACTAATGATGTTTTAAACTGAACACAAAAAAAATGTTTACACATAAATATTTTTTTATCTAACGAATGTCTTTAGTGTTTTATATGATGAAAACATTCTAATGTTACAATAAACGTTTTTAAATATACAGTGGAAAGTCAAAATTTATGTACATAATAGTGTGAAATGTAATGTATTGCTTTTAAAAGTAAATTAAATGGTACTCAATTAATTATATCAAGCTCTTTACGTATAGGCAACTAATAATAGTCAGAATTATTTTAAAATATTAGATACAATAAATTATTTAGGATTACAAGCTAATGTCAAATAATCAAATATGTAAATTAATGTTTAGTAAGATTTCCATACTAATTCTTAAGTTGACAGTAAAATACATTATTGATTAGGAATCCAGCTGTCTACTTCCTAAGTGTTATTCACTAATCTAAAAAAATCAATTATGATATATACAATACGCATTTTTCCTTTGTTTATAACAAAGCTCTATGGGTGTGTTCTCTTAAGAATTTATTTTTCCATCTCATGTTCCTTGGAGTTCTCAAACAGATAAGTAGTGTGTTAATTAAAAGCTAAAGTTTTACTCTATCCATTTTGAGTGAAGAAACATTAAAGTTAACTTATAATGTGTCATTATCGTCCTATCTGATAGGAAATAATGAAGAAGGAACGAATATGAAGAGAAAAGATACCAAATGTGATTCCATTTTCTTGGTTTATTTCAACAAAATACTTTTAAGAGAATTGTTTAACATTATTTATTATTGACTGATATAAAATGTAAGAAAATATTAACCTAAGACGTAACACATGTAAAGAATTAATCTTTAGTTTTATCATTAATGTTAATATAATCATAATGTCTTAAATTATAATACAGTAACAAATTTAGAGATATTTAAATATATAAACATTTTCATTCCAATAATTTGCTAATATGTGGAAAACCACATAATATGAATATAACTTCAATGCGATTCTTTAACACCTCACACACGGAAAACTCCTCGGCCAAAAATACTATTACTTCAATTTAGCCGGTAAATATCAAGGAATAAAAGCTTCTTAACAGTCCAATTTAAATTCCATAACGAATTGACAACACCCACTATTTTTCAATCTAGGTTTTGACGACTGAGTGTTTTACTGCTGATTAATATATTAAGCCTGTTTCCAGTACAGGTTATGTTTGTTAAAATCCAATTAATAACTGAATTATTCACTTCGATAAGCTAAAATATAGTACCATTACAATATTACTTCGATATAATCGTTAAATTGCATTTACCTGTAGGTGAATTCGATAGAATTATTTTAATAAACTACGATCTGAGAATCAATATAAAACATCTGATCTGTATCTGTCAAAGTGATAATTTAAAAAGTTGTACTCTATCATTTATTTATTGTTAACTATTTTAAATAATAAAATCGAACAAGATGGTTTCTGTGTTGAAACTTACACGAGAATTCAATAAATGAAGTGATTTAAAGAAATAAATGATATATTATTTAAAAAATTAGCTCCACCTGTTGGCGAAGAGCCAAAACAAGGTGTGGAAACGAGACGAAAAATATGAGGCCGGACAACGCCGCAACGCATGGCGGTCCCTAAAGGAGCGGCGCGCGCATTGGCCGCGGGTCGGGCTAATTGGAACGTTTTCTACCAAGCCGAGCGCCCGAACATACCCGAAGCTTTCTATCATTTGAAAATTCTATCTCGTGATATAGACTCTGCGTATACAACGTCAAACCATAGATTATTTGACTCAAAATAGATCGATGTTAACTTATCTATATCCAAAGCTGCTTCGTTTCGCCGCTAGAGGGCTTTAAAAATAATATTTTCCGTGAGTTTCTCTTAAGTTACTTGAAAAATCTTCATTAGATTTTATTCATTCTTTGACCATGTCTTTATATCAGCTGTGTACAGCTTTCTGTGGAACAAATTCGAATTCCGAAACATACAGGATATTTAAAAATACTCTCACCACAAGTTATCTATCTAAATTTTTTTAACCACCTGTATAGTTTTCTATAAATTCTTTTTCTGAATAGCTACATTAGTTTAGAAACTATTTTCCCTCTTATAAAATTTCAGTTGGACAAATGGTTTAGGCACAAAACAAGATTTTCTAAATGCTTACAAGCCCAAATCTGTAAATTAACCCTTAACGGTCCTGCTATTTTGACATATGTTATTAGCTGAGTCCACATTTATTTTTTCGTGAAACATTGGTTGTCTAAGATCACGGGGTTTACAACTGAAAAGTATATATCTATATATCGACGCTCTCAAGCCAAAACGGCATAAACGCCAAAACGGGCATTTTTTAGTTAGCTGCACTGTTGAGTAGCATTTTTAAATCTGCATACAACAGTTAAAGCGGTATACCCGCAAACAAACTTCATTCACTATAAAATTGGTTTAAAGTTTGCGTAAAAGCCATTTAAGATTCATTATGTCAATCGTTTTTTTGCGTTTTCTGAAAAATTAGGTTAATGGCGTTTATGCCGTTTTGGCTTGGCAGCGTCGATATATTTCTTTCTGCCAATTTTCTTTCCGTAGTCATTCCCAGAACGTCTGAACAATGAACCAACTAGTAGAACAAGCCTTGACAACAATGAAAACTCTTAAATTATTTGTCTAGATACTTCAAACATTAAATTTGTTGTGTCTAAACGTCATGTCCACAACGTCTGGACATAGGACTTGACAGGAATAATGCAATGTCCACAACGTCTGGACAACGGACCGTTAAGGGTTAAAGTAACATCAGGGGCCTGACACGGGAATAATTTAAGTAGGTATGTAGTTCACGAGACGCTATAGGCGCTTCCGTCGAATATTCTGCATTGCTTGTTTTCCCGCGATAAATTATTATTATAATTACAATATATTGATGAATACTGTATTAATAAAAGTAATATTATACAAATATTTATCATTATAATTTAAATTTACAAAAATCCACAGTTGAATATTTCTGCTGTGATGTGTTTGGTACTTTACCTACATATGTCTATGGTTAGAAACTCCTACGTACGCTGTAAAACACAATTTGTTAAAATCGTTGTCGTTTTGCTCCATTACACTTTTTTAGCATGATACACGTTTGGAAAGTTGAGTTATTAGTGTGTTATTGTTTTAAATTAAACATGCCTTCAAAACAAGTGAGTATAACGGTATAACCCTATTTTTTTATTAACATTTTGGGTTATGTGTCATCGGTGATATTATTTAGGGTGAATAAATAAGTATTATGTTATTTTCAGGTCGCCCAATGTTGTCCGTGAAGGAACGGGAGTTGCGTGTGAGGTTGAGAAAGGCCGATTTGAAAGAATTTAGAAGTAACGTCGTTTTTGTCGGATATCGTTTTTACGCAATTAAGATACTATTGATCTACTTTCGGAGTGTGAAGAAAGAGTCTGCTAACATTTGCTACCCTTGTGTTACCACTATTTTAAAGTTTGTATTACATTCCTTCCATTATTAATATAGTAGTATTAATTTTATTAATTTTAATGCTAATGTTAATGTCAACTATTAATTTTGTTTTGTGGTCGCTACCACGCTGTATAGATAGGTCGTGAGTATCGCACTCATAATTCAAAAAATAATGAATTTAGACAATAATTATGATCATTACAAAAGATTTTAAGTTTTAAACTAATAACATTTCGTTTATAATAAATGTGGCCACGAATTATAGGAAATTCCCTACTGTGCCGTGTAGTAATTACATACTAAGGATAGTATAAATAAGTAACTTTTTTAAATATATATTATGTTGTTTAATAACTTTATAATTATTGCAAATGTAATTTATAAATATATTTTAATTTATAAATATTTTATATGTTATACTTATTATTAACCCGGCGTGTGTATACTATATTTTTTGAGACACGGTGTGTATACTGGGTCTTTTAGGGAACAGGCATGTTTTCAAAGTTTTCTAGGCTTTCAAAAATTCTAGAAAAATTCTGAGTTACTTATTGAAGCGTCTACTGCATGGCCGAGCAGTTACCAAACTTTTTTTAGCGGGGATAGCCGAAGCTTACCTTCTATCCATAAGAGAGAATTTCGAATTTCAAATTTTGACTGTTCCTTCAAAGACCCAGTGTACACACGGAGGGTTAATATTATTCTGTATAAATAGTATACGCTTGTATGTGCTTCATATTTTGTAATAATTATACATTTTTTATATTTTACAATTCGACGCTCCCAACGAAGACTGTACTAACTCAAATTTTGAACTTTGGAGATAAATCAAGTAAAACTTTTGAACCACCTCCAATATTATTTATTTTATTTGTTATTCAATTTCTCCTTCTTCCACACTCTCATCCTCGTCTTCACTACACGTCGAATTTTTGTTCGCCGGAAGACCACTTGAAAATAAATGTTTTAGGCAATGTAACTCAAATAACCAAAAATTTGAATTAGTACAGTCTTCGTTGGAAGCGTCGAATTATTTTATTTTATTCATTTGATCACAAAGCGGTAAAGTATAATTTTGAAATGATTTAAATCCTCCAGCTTCGCGCTTTGTTTAATAGTTCGACACGAGACGCTAGAGACGCTTAAGCAGCACAAAATTTTTAGTATTACGTGCCTAATCTTTTATGTATTGGTCTGTGGGTAACATTAACACAGTTCAAAGTAGTAATTTCTTCACGGCATCTCAAGCTCTTTCATGAAAACCATATGTTATAGGTTTGAAAGTACTTTATTGCTCAAAATTTTGCCAGGATTTGTGACCATCATCAGGGCAGAAATAATACCGTGTGCAAAATTGTTACAGTTTGCTCTTTTCGTTGTAGTTATGTTTTTATGATATCCGATAATAAAATCACAAGGTGTTAGGTTTACTGATCTTGCTGACCAGTTTACAGGAGCATAATTTCCCCTTCATTTCCTCCGATTCTACAGTAGAATCTGCACAATACGGACTAAGAAGGCTAAACCCTGATGATGTTCACAAATTATGGCGAAAATTTGAAAATTTTAAGCAATCAACTTTCTCTAAACCTATAACATGTGGTTTTCTTGAAAGATCTTCATATCTCGTGAAGAAATTGCTACTTTGAATTTTGTTAATGTTACCTTAACCCATTATGACCGGTAATCGTAAAATTTTAGAAATAAGCACTGGTGTCCGTTATGTGGATATGCCAATACTAAGCTGTCAACACAGGTTTCTAACTATGTTACATATATGTAACGATAGGTTATAATGGGTTAATTTACCGTTTTGGGCTTGAGCATTTAGAAAATCTTGTTTTGTGCCTAAACCGTTTGCCCACCTGAAATTTTGTAAAAGAGAAAAGAAATTCTAAATGAATGTAGCTGTTCAGAACAAGAATTTATAGAAAATTATACAGGTGGTTAAAAAAATTTAGATAGATAACTTGTGGTGAGAGTGTTTTTAAACATCCTGCATGTTTCGGAATTCGAATTTGTTCCACAGAAAGCTGTAGCCAGCTGATATAAAGACATGGTCAAAGAATGAATAAAATCTAATGAAGATTTTTCAAGCAATTTAAGAGAAACTCACGGAAAATATTATTTTTAAAGCTCTCTAGTGACGAAACGAAGCAACCTTGGATATAGATAAGTTAACCTAAATCGACCTATTTTGAGCCAAGGAATCTGTGGTCTTAGGTTGTACACACATTTTGGAGACACCTGTATACAGGGAGTCCCAGATTTTAATACGCAAACTTCACCAGGACATAGTACTCATAAAAATAACACAAAAGTTTTATATAAACATGGGGTCGCAACTCTTATTTTCGAGATATGGCCGTTCAAAGTTGGAAGAAAAATTTACATTTTCATTTTTACTTCAGCTATTTATAAACGAAGGAATGTCAATTTTTACAATAATGTACTACAGCCTAGTATGTTATTTCCAATCCTTAATTAACCAACCCCGGCGTACCTGAAAGGGTTGAAATTCACGATCACCACTACACTTTCCAATAGAAATTTTTAACTCGGTAAAATTTTAACACGAAAAACTATCCCTTAGAAAGCTCATTCCTTAGCGAGACTTTTTTGTCTCTTACATTCGAGAAAAAAAATAAAATCTTAGCGTGTGTCAGACCAATTTTCCAAAAGAACTTTCTAATTCGGTAGAATTTTAACCTAAAAAAATATGCGTTAGAAAGCTCATTCCTTAGCGAGATTTTTTGTCTCTTACATCTTTCGCATAAAACTGATAGTTTTCGAGAAAAAAAAATAAAATCTTAGCGTGTGTCAGACCAATTTTCCAAAAGAACTTTCTAATTCGCTAGAATTTTAACCTAAAAAAATATGCGTTAGAAAGCTCATTCCTTAGCGAGATTTTTTGTCTCTTACATCTTTCGCATAAAACTGATAGATTTCGAGAAAAAAATAAAATCTTAGCGCATGTCGCACTGCACCGCTTCACCCCTAACCAAATGTTCTTTAAAAGTTGGCTATGGTTCTAGAGTAATAAGTAATAACAATAATAAGCTAAAAAGATTAACAATTACACTTTAAATTAAATGCATTCTATCTTATTGTTAGTCAACGTACAGTTCATCAGTACAAAGAAATCAGACCAAAACCATGGCCAACTTTTAAAGAACTTTTGGTTAGGGATGAAGCGGTACAGTACGACACGCGCTAAGATTTTATTTTTTTTTCTCGAAATCTATCAGTTTTATGCGAAAAATGTAAGAGACAAAAAAAATCTCGCTAAGGAATGTGCTTTCTAACGCATATTTTTTTAGGTTAAAATTCTACCGAATTAAAAAGTTCTTTTGGAAAATGTAGTGCTGATCGTGAATTTCAACCCTTTAAGGCACGCCGGAGTGGCTAAATTAAGGCTTGAAAATAACATGCTTGGCTGTAGTACATCACTGTATAAATTTACATTCCAGTGTTTATAAATAGCTGAAATAAAAATTAAAGTGTAAATTTTTCTTCCAACTTTGAACGGCCATATCTCGAAAACAAAAGAGTTGCGACCCCATGTTTATATAAAACTTTTGTATTATTTTTATGAGTACTATGTCCTGGTGAAGTTTGCGTATTAAAATCTGGGACACTGTATATAATCTATAATTATATAATCTCTTTAAAACATGTTTTCCAGGACACCCTGTATAAACATAAGTCTCAAATAAATTTTTTATCGATATTAAAAAGTTAATTTATTTAACCCTTTCGCTACGGGAGTGTGCTCCGTCGGAGTGATACCACTGAACGGGCCGTGGCGCCGCCGGAGTAGCGCTACTGAACGGAGCATTGTTCTCTAGTAAGTTCTCTAGCAAGTTCTCTAATACTGCTTTCCCTGAGATACATTTAAATGCAATGTTGTTTCTCAAACGCCACTTTTGTAACCACCCGTCAGAAGCTCGAAATGTACTCACTCCAAATTTTTCTGCAATTTCCCTTGCTTTTCTCTTTACTAATGGCCCTGATAAGGGAATGTTTTTATTTCTTGCTTTCACAAACCAATCAAAGCATGCTTTGTCAATTTTTAAACTTTCACTGCTTGAGAAGTTTTTCTTCGTTTTTATGTTGGCCCCAGACTGCCATTTCTTTCGAATATCTTCTTTATTTTTAAGTATTTTCGCCGCTTGCGTTTTATCAATGTTAAATCTTTTAGCCATATCACGAACTGACAGCTTCTCTTTGTCTAATAAACAAACTATTTCCATTTTCTCCTTTAAGGTCTCTGCCCATTACACCGTATCATACCATGACCGTAACCGTATCGACATATGCAAAAAAACGTTCTTTGTATACATTATTATGAGGCAATGCCCACTTGACCGTTCCGGTACCGGCCAACACCGTACCGTGCCATGCCCGGTCCGACAGCAATTCCCCAGTAAGAATACTTTGCAGGTATCGAAACGTTCCGTGCATGGCAAGCGCTGTTGCTAACCGATGTGTATAGGCGGCCCAGACACGTGCTTGCCGCACATACTCCGCGTTTGCATTAAACTTGAATGATGACATACGAAAATACTGAAAACATTTTTCTTCATCAACTAAGTGTCTATACAATGTCCAGTATTCTTCCTCGGCTTTTCGTTCTTTTAGAGCATCGTGAATCCAGTAACGTCGTTTCTTTTTTGGGGTTCTTCTTGCTCATCCAAAATAATGACAATCATTGCCAATTGTCTAATAGACAAGTTTTTAATGTCCGTACCACTGTTTTTATGAAATTAACCGCACGTTCGGGAAACAGCAAAAACTTTCAACTACCAGATCCGATGCTGCGCTGAATGAGCATTTACACTTTCCAATATACGGGTATAATACACGTCGCACACGAGCATGATACGCGTTTCATACGGGAACATAACGTTGTTGATACGTTGCAGTGGGCATAGTAGTGCTCGGGACGTTTTCTTTCGTGCTTGACACGTTCGTTCCTATTACGGTCCTAGTGAGGAACGGTGTAATGGGCAGAGACCTTTAAGGTAAGTATTTTTTTCTTGGTTGCCATTTTAACGCATGCTACACCAAAGCGAACAAACTAATAATAGTAACTCGCAGTACTTACTGGGAATTACCTGTCTTTGACAAGCGAAACGCACAAAGAGGGGAATCCCCGAAAACTTGTCGGTAAATATGTATACCTACTACTGTTTAGTAACGTGTTCGTCTAACTTATTAGAGCCGTGCGTCCGCCTATTAGAGATTTTTGTCCATTATTGAGGAAAAACTGTGTCCGCGTCCGCTTAACCCTCATCCGGACTTCGTTTCTAGAACCATATCCGGACTTGGTGTATCAAATTGACACAAAGCCAGATCATAATTTTATGCCTATTTTTCTTATGATTGAGTGAATGAATGCATTTGAATAGTTGAAAATAGGGATCTTTCTTTAGTTTTTTATATTTTATTGACTATTGGCTATTTCATTGAGCCAAAATATTTAGTGGATTCGACCGTAAATAACAAAAAGATTAACAAATAACTTTGAAAGCTGTGTCAATTTGACACAAAATCCGGATGAGGGTTAAGGGAGAGCAGTTTGTATGGAAAGACATATCGTTCAACGGCGGCAATAGTGGCACATCTCAAAAATCGTAAATATTCTAGTAACTGTTGTATTAAAATCTGGCATCTTATACCTTTTGTATCTGCAAGATCGCCACAAAGTTAGGTCATCTCAAATCGAATAAATGACGGATGTTACACTATAACCTTATTTCAATTGGGACTTATATGTAGCTGCAATAGTGACACAAATTTAATACGACGGTAGCATTGCTGCTTATCGATTTCTTTTATTAATCCAACTTCCAAAAATTACATTAGTCATTATGGTTCTTTTCATTTTTGTCTATATTCCAGTGCATGGATATCGCATTTCAAATTACTGCAATTTTTAAACGCCATTTTCTCCTTTATTACAATTTTTGAGATGTGCCACTATTGCCGCCATTGAGCGATATCTTTGAGGTTCGTGCCAAGGTTTTTGTCCGCTTATGACAGATGTCCGCTTATTAGAGCGTCCGCGTACTAGAGCTTTCACTAATTCCATTTCTAGTAAAGCAAGATTAATGGGTAACTAGTAAGCAGCTTAGGAAGTTAGGATCTCGTGCGCATAGTCGAATCAACCATGTCAGAAATTTATGCTTCTGTTATAATCTTTTCGTAACAAATCGCTGGCTTGCGAGAATAATGACGCAACGCAAAATTAATTTAAATTGAACTAAACATAAAAAACGATAGTAAATCCATGATATTTTAACATAAACAGAAACATTGTTTCTGTTAACATGCTTCTTTATTGTTTCTTTCAACATGAACGGGAAGATTGTATCTGTTAATGTTAAAATATTATGGATTTACGTTCGTTTTTTATGTTTAGTTCAATTTAAATTAATTTTGCGTTGCTTCATTATTCTCGCAAGCCAGCGAAATGTTGCACACACGTAACGTAATATCAATACATACAATTGTTGCTCGCGCAATGTTCGCCATACGCTTGCAGATGAAACATTGAAATGATGTGACAATTTTCTGGTGCTAGTAGTAGGAGATAGCTGAACAGCATCCTTTCTTCAACATTAGCAGTTCGTCGAAATCTTTGTCGGCCAGCGTTTTATCGTTGTGGTTTTAGCGTGTCAGATTCCCTAGAACGTCTTTCAATGGCTTCAAACGTTTTCCGATTGGGAAACGTTCCATGATATTTCCAAACAGCAGCAACGCTATTTTTATGTACCTCGCCATAAATTAATAGCATGCCTGTTTGTTCTTCAAAAGTGAATAAATTTGTGGTGTCTCCCATGACAATACAAAATGGAAATCTTCTTATTAACTCATACTACAACGCACAGAAATAGTAACACAAGTTATTTATTTACACGAACAGTGTTTAACACTAATTGGTTTAATCATCTGTCAAACACAAAAGCGCTTTGCATTTGCAATCCATGGCCATCTGATTAAATTCAAGACATTTAGGAATTGATCTTTAACTTTTCAATATCTCGACAAAAAATTAATTTGAGACTTATGTTTATACAGGGTGTGGCACTTAAAATGCATCGGACCATAGCTCCTTTACGATAAAAGCTATCGAAAAAAATGTATATTTCTAATACCGTTGAGTACAGTTGTCCGTATTTGTGTTTTTGTTTTCTCATAGCACACTTGGGAACGGAAAACCTTTCCCGACATTTGCGATGAAATTCCTTTTTTCTCCGAAAATTTGTTATACAATGTGTGATTTTTTTTGTACCAATGGAAAATTTAGAGTTTTGGCTGTACAACGCCGTAATTTTTTTAGGGGGGTGCCATTTGAAATTTTCGAGAAAAATGACAACATGTGAAGATCAATCAAAGATAATTCTTTTTTTCATAAATTACCCGAAAAATATATATTCAAAATTGAGGCGCCCTTAGTTCAAAATTTAGGCGCCGGTGTTAATTAGTTTCTCTACAAAAAAATCTCAAAAATGGGGAGCAATTTTGAAAGAAGGAGTTATAACAGCGAAACCGCTAAAGTTAAGGGTACAACATGTTAGATAAAAAAATGAGTACTCTTCGAGCACTTTCCAAATCTGCAATAAAAAATAGGGCATTCCATTTAAAAAAACATATGTTTGGTACGCCACTGGAATACGGCACGCCACTGATGATTAGAAATATTTTAGAAACATAGCGACGGTAATTATGCACCACTTTGCTCTTACATTTTTTTCAATAGCTTTTATCGTAAAGGAGCTATGGTCCCAGGCGTCTTAAGTGCCACACCTTGTATAAACTTTCTTGTTTATTTCGTGCTGGAGAACATATCCCTGAAATAGTACCGTGCAATTCTGAAACATCTGTATATTAATACATATCTAGTGTACACCAGTGGCACTTTACTTTAAATAATGTTGCAACTCTTTCGATACGCAAGATTGTATAGTTTGTAGAAGCATCATTTTGGAAATGTTATAAACAATGGCTACATTTTCAAACAGGTTAATAGATTTACTTATGACTTCATAATTTTTTTCTTTCTTTTTCTGTATGTAAATCGCAAAGTTCTTTTCTATCATTATGATTTCTGGTATTTGTGGGTATTAGAACAAAAAGTAAAGTAAATCTTTAATGTTAGAAAGAATTAGCGCCTTTTTAACAGATTAAGAGATGTAGCTACGGCAAACAATTTTTCTCTATAACCTTTTCTATACTATCTTTAGGGGTTGCTATCACCCCTTTAGACTGAAAAAGGACAATAAAATCAAATGCTATAAAACATAACTTTTTATTCGTAAATACTAATATTTTTCTTTGTAATAATTTTAAATATTATAAACAATAAATCCCTTTTGCAGCAGATTAATAGGTCTACTTAAGATAAACAACTTTTCCCTATAACTGTTTCGTGCACATTACTTTATTCGCGAAATAGAAAAATAAAACCGAAAAATTGGGGAAACTTGTGGGGCTGATGCTACCAAATGCTATAATGCTTGTCTTCACGTATAGCATTAATTTTATTACAAAATCCAGACTAACATTTTATTGCTAATAAATATTAACATTTCTGTTTATAACAATGTTAAATATTATAAACAATAAGTGTCTTATACAGCAGTTTAATAGATCTACTGCAGGTAAATAATTTTTCTCTAAAATTTTTTTATACCTGCTTTCATTTTCGAAATAAAAAATAAAATTCAAAAATAGCGGAAACTTTGAAAGGTTCATATCTCCCATTTTAACTAAATTTGGACAGGAAAAGAAAATGCGATAATAATCTGCTCCGAGTAGTCTACATATCATCCTGGTTTCATATTTTGTTTTAATTTTCGGGTTGGGGATCCTTCCTTGTTAGTTAAGTAACTTTATTTTTTCCCTCTTTTTCTTCTTCGTTGCTTAGGGAGAATTTCCGGCAACAACTTCAGTCATCCCTGATCTTTTGGGACAATCTTTCCGCGTTATTAACAATAATTTGTTAATCTACTAAATGTCTCTACTAGCGCTTTGTATCAACGTTTCGTTAGTAAAGATTATTTCCCTCCATCCTACTTTGTTAACAATTTTTGAGTTTCGTTTATATCCGAATTTCATTTCTCTTTCCGAAAAATCATTTTTTTTAAATTATAACATCGAAGCGCTGGATAACGTTATATCTCCACCATTTAAAAGCGACCCGCGGTTAAAGGGGATCTTACTTCTATAAAAAGACAGCGTCAAAGAAATCTTTTAATTTAACGCGCTAACAACGCATACCAACCGGAGTACGTCACAATATTCAAACAATTTTACAAGATGAGAATAATGGTAGTATGAAGTTTGAAACCTACTCCTAAGGACATAAAAATTTCAATTACCCCCTTCGTTTAGTTTTGACGGGAGAATTTCTTAAAGCAGTACATGTCGAATCAAGAAAATTCAATTAGTTTTGGAAATGTCGAATTTGATCAATATTTTCTATAGGAAATTTAATCAAATTAAATGCTGCAAATGCATTTATAAATAGACTCAAGTGTGTCGAATATAAAATACACCGAAAGTCTTTTAAAACTTAATTTTAATACGGATGTCCGATATTAGAACATTTCGCTCACTGCGACGGTGAGCGCGTTTCGCCAGTACTGATATATATCAGTACAGGTCGACAGTTGGGCACTAAATCCAGCCTAACAAGTAATTTTTTCTTATTTATAATTAATAATCTAACACCGATCATTACAAACGTCCCTAATCACCCTGAAACCATTTTCATTTTCTAATAATAACTTACTGATAAATAGTAATATTTTCCTTATCCCTTGTAGCATTTAAGGTGCTCAATAACGCGTTTCGAGTGGCCCTTTCAGTCTCTTTTAGAACTTCCGTTAGAAAAGTAACTTCTCCCGTAACAGTTGGCTTCACCGTTGGACAATCAGAGAGCTGAGGCAGAGATCTGAATAGGTATTCTAACGCCCTGGGAATAATACCCGGATGTTCAGCCGTACCAACTATTGTATATGTCTTTCCTAAAAAATTACTTAATCAAATATTTACTTTTTCTTAATTGATTTTTGACAATTAAAAAAATTAAAGGATTTTTTTTAATATATTTTAAGAATTTTTAATTAAAATTACCAACTTTTAAATCCACCATCTCGAATATTAATTTAAGATGTTTGTGTTCACTTCATAAAATTCTTTGGAATTAACTAATTACTAATTAACAGAGATAACTAATTATTATTATTTAAAGTTAACACTTAACTACGGAAGTGCCATCTGAGAAACGGCATATAAACGTAATATTCTTATTTTTCAAATATTTTTTTGCACATAACCTTATTAGTATACGATGAAAATAATAGTTAATAATAATACCTAATACTTCAAAAATGATCTAAATGTACTGATTACAGAAAATATGTGATTGTTTTAAGACTTTATGCCATAATATCAGTGGTGGTCTGCCAGACAGCACCTCAGGGTTTATGTTTTGCTTACATATTGTACCTCCGTAGTTAAGGGTTAAAGATGAAAAATTGATATTTGAGGTTATAACTCCCTTAATATTAAAAATTCTACGAAATTGTTTATAACAAACAATATTTACAATAAAATGAGCTAAAATTTTTATTCAAACAAGCTTTGTCTATCTGTCTTATTGTTAGTTTTTGAGTTATTTAAAATTTAAATTGAAAAATTAGCATATGAGTTTATAATCAAATTTTAAATCATAACTCCCTTAATATTAAAAATTCAACTAAATTGCTTATAATAAATAATGTTTAGAATAAAATAAGGTACAATTTTTACTCAAACAACTTTTTTCCATCTTACAAGGAGACCTTACGAATTGCCCCTCACCTATTTTAATGAAAGTGGTACCAATCGATAGATATTGGTACATAGTACAAAAGTATAAAATATTAGGGCGCAATACTTAGCGGTTCGCAAGAAAATTGGTGTTAAAGTTTGCGAATAGCGTATCAGTGATAAGTCAAGTCCTTTAAGCCCCGCCCATAATCGTAGTAAACATGTATAGGCTTCCACATACGAGGTTCGAATTCTGAATAATAGGGGAAGGTGGGTATGTTTGGGACGGTGGTATGTTTGGGACAATTGATCTAAACCGAAAACTTGTTTGAATTTACCCCGTTGTCATACTTTAAATTTACTAGTGCTACCTACAGTGCTACATCGTCGAAACTTGAAGTCAGTTATTTTAACCTTAAAAATTGGACGTTTGCGTTTATGTTGTTTCAAAGTAAAAATCGGGTGCATCAGATAAGTACTAGTTATAACTATGTTTATTTACAAAACTTAATAAATTATTATTGGTGAAGTCTACAAACTGTTTTTGATCAATACACCTTGCTGTTTTTTATTTGTGTCCTATACTAAAATTTAAAAAAAATCAAATGTAGACAAACTACAATGAGGTATGTTTGGGACATTGAAAGAAAGGGATATTTGGGACGTCCCAGATATACCTCCTATATACATAATCGGCTCTTGGTAATTGGTTCTTGAATAACCCGTGCAAAGCAGTTACAATTTACAAAGATATTAACAAGCATACCCGGAAAACTGTTAATAGAAAAAACATTAAAAATCAAGAATGAAAAATTTTGAAAAAGGGAAAAGAAGGTTAAACACAGCGTAAAAAGAAATTAGAGACGGAGGAAGATGAAGAAATCAATTATGCGTCCGTCATTTTGTGACTGTCCCATACATACCAACGCAAGGTACGTTTGGGACAAGAGTACAAATGATCACTTCTACTGCCACAAAAATCTAACTATTAGAAAAAATGACATCAAATGAGTACCAAAATATAGTATAAACAGTAAGCTATTCGATGGTATACATTTTAAAATTTTTATGTTGCTGGTATGGCCACAATTAAATGGATTATAAAAAGTGTCCCTAACATACCCACCTTCCCCTATTCTTTTTATTTCCATTTTTATTTTTAATGCAACATTTCATTGAAATTTATGTCGGTAAATTGGCTGGTAGCACGTAACGATCGACAAAACAATCATATGCCCAAGAGTCAATCAATTTATACTTATCGATAATCGTTCTTCCTTTTCAGACGTGTTCTTCCCATCTCTTTAATTCTCTTATGCGTTTTAAGCGTCAACATCCTTTCTTCTGAAGAGTTTGCAAAGGCCAATAGGGATGTTCTTTAGCGCGATTCACAACTTTTAACTTGTAATAAAAGGGAATATTATAATCGTCCTGTACTTGTTTTATCGGGAGTTCCGGAGATAAATTTGCGTCAAACGGAAACACGAATTCGAAAGCACATTCTTCGTCAGTTTAGTCCATGAGTATTAAGTCATCCGTACTTACAAATGTTGTCTTTGTCAAGATGTCGAGAGCAATATTTCTTCGCCAATTTACAGAGCTTCTTTTGAAATTTCCACGGTTGGGTCCACGGTCACAAGATCACTTTTCATTAGCAGTTTCTCAAAATGCAACTATGTATCACTCAAGAGTAACGTTGATTTGCTAGTTTGCGTCATTATCAGTATAATCATAATATCGATACCTAGTGTATATGTAATATCATGTACATAGACAATAAGTAAAGTTAGATGTAAGCAATATAATAAATTATTTTACATTACTTATGTGCGTATTTTTATTATAAAACGTAATACCATTTTAAATGGTAAAGAAGAAATTGGAATGAATGATTCTAATAAAAGTACTTTAAGTTTCCTGAACATAGAAGGCGAGAAATTAAAAAGTAGGATAATGAAAGAGTGTCCTTAATTGACTATATTTTGTAATATCAAAATATTATAAAAATAAAGTGAAAAGTTGCATTAAAAATAAAAATGGAAATAAAAAAAAGTATTATTCAGTATTCGAACCTTCGTATGTGGAATGCATATGCATATTTACTATGGTTATGGGCGGGGCTTAAAGGGCGTGACCTTATCATTGACTTACGCTATTCGCAAACTTTAACACCAATTTTCTTGCGAACTGCTGAGTATTGCGCCCTAATATTTTATACATTTGTACTGTGTACCAATATCTATCGATTGGTACCACTTTCGTTAAAATCGGTGAGGGGCAAGTCGTAAGGTCTCCTTGTTAGTTTTTAAATTATTTGAAATTAAAGTTGAAATATTGACATTTAAGGTTATGATCAGATTACCTGCTCCAGATGTTCCATAAGTCATCAACGTTGAATTTTGCCCGTTCATTAAATCCAACAATTTCGGTTTAACAATACGATTAAAAAGTTCTTCTTGGGCGAATTTGTACCAAAGACATGCGAAAAAGTATAACATGTCTTCATAAACTGACCATTTTCAACGCCACGATTACTATGCGTCCCTTCTGGTGGTAAACAATGCAACTTATTACCGTCCAATTCGTAAAACTCGCCCATACTGTCCACATTTTTAATCCTAAAGTATATGAATATTACGAAGAGTTTGCTAATAAAAGAATAATTAGAAATAAAGGTTATATTAAAACGAAATAATACCTCTTCGGAAGGTGCACGTAGGCTTTCCTCATCTGTAATACTTTCTTCTTTAAGGGCTAAATTACATTTACGTAGGTTAGATCTTTTACCATTCTAAAAAGTAGGATCTCGAGCTCGTAAATACGAAGGTTTCGGTTTATTATCCATATTACCTTCGTTTTAAGATCTAAATACTTAAACAATTAAAATATTTAAGTAAAATTTCAACATTAAACATACACGACACAACATGTACCATGCAAATGACACTTCAACCGTTAATTCGAATTTAAATGTAGTGACATTTGATTTGTGGTGACATTTCTTCAGTCAAAAAAGAAACTTTATTTCTTTTTAAAATTGATCTGAAATAATAACTAGTTCAATTATTAATCGAAATTAATAAGTTTGATACTTAGTAACTAACAAGGAGACCTTGCGACTTGCTCCTCATACATAGTACAAATGTATAAAATGTTAGGGCGCACTACTCAGCGGTTGGCAAGAAAATTGGTGTTAAAGTTTACGAATAGCGTACTGTCAGTTATAAGCCCCGCCCTATACGGACAGCCCATTGTCATACTGAACCAAAGAAAAAATGATATACATAGGTCAACTCTCTCTAGATCAGTGAAATCGGCTTGCGCGTTCATATGCCGACACAATGATGGCGCTAATATGATCTTTTTCGAAAGCGCTCCCTACCGGAATACCCAAAACTACTTCTGAACCCGCGAAATTCGAAATAAAATTCTTTTTTTTTATTTATGCTTTATTTCACCTATACAACAATAAGTGACTATAGCACACTTATTATTGTACGAAAAATAGTAATGCCAAATAACGGTTTTAAAATACGTTAAATATTTTTTAATTTTCATTTACGTAATTAATACAAGTATAGATAATAATTTTTGGTAAAGTTATTCCTTATTCCTTTAATAAGATAGGGCGGATACTTGGTATATTTTCTGTAGATGTGTTTGCCCAATCAGGTAATTAATAGCCTCTTGGTTGTTGTCTACTCAATTATTTCTTTGAAAAGTTTTGTAATTTACAAACTTTTTGGCAGTCCCTTGTTCTTGAAAGAGTGCATATTTGGCAAAATTTGTTGTTTTTACTTGTCCATAGTCAACAGAGTCTTAGAATAAGTCGCCAATTGGTGGTTTCTGAACTGAGCAACCTAGTCAAAACCTAATCTTTATAAATTTTTTGTTAACAAAAGTAACCAATAAATACTTACATACAGCCGGCCCAATCCATCTTGGCCGATGAAGGTCACGAGAAATGCGCAGACGAAGGAGTGCGACAGTAAATCGTTGGAGAAAGATGGGTGTATTCGTTAGATAGGAGCGGCAAGTATAGAGCGCGGCAAAAGTTGACCTGTACAAAAACATGTACAGGTATTGTATTGTAAATTTTAAACAGGTAAATTTTTAATAATGAATTTCTTTGTAGTAGGTTATTTTTCAGTAGGTTATACACAAAAATACTAACAATTCTTAAATAGATGATATTATCAAAACAAATAATTTTTTTAGAAACTTACTAATTCTCGACCATTTTGGTCGAGAACTGAAAAAGGCAATTATTTTAATATTGGTTGGCGACCATCAAATATTAAGCAAAAAACTTACTGTGAGCCTATTTTCTGGCCGAGTTCGGTTGACACTTTTTTACACTATACATGAAACTACTCTCTTTTCGCGGAAAGATGTCTCATGCGTCATTAGTTGTCGGCGTTTTCTCGACATATGTCAAATATTTTTTTCTTTATTTAATCATATATGTCAGATAGAGACGAAAGCCGAAAATAGTAGTCTAGGATAATATAATTAATTAATGACGCATGAGAGATCTTTCCGCGAAAAGAGTATATACTGTGATTGAAACTATAATGATTTTTCACAGAATAACGCAGATTTTAAGCTCTATTTTGAGAACAATTTTAAAAGTGCTGTAAGAAGTACAGAACCAAATATGCGCACCTTTTTAAAGTATAGCGAATATATTTCTTACTATTTGACTTTAAATGACAAAATGGTCGAGATCCAACGCCGTATGCCGGTCGACTAACCAGTGCATTTACCCTATTTCATATTGTGTTTATAATATGTGTTTTGATGTTACAATACACGTATAATTAATTAAAGGCACTTTTGTAATACATTATAAAAATAACGTGAAATGTTTGAAAAATAAAAATGTATTATTAAGGATTCGAGCCACTGTCCTATAGATATTAAAACAAATATATTTTCATTTCAGCTGTAGGGGTGTTTAAGGGGAATGGCTAATCCTAACATATAACTCGCTCGTGAACTATGACGCCAAACCTACTTATAAACACACAATACAAAGAATTTGCCAATATTTCCTGATTTGAAAGCCTGAGTTGGAGGTCCTCGACCTCCAACTCAGAGAATACCTTATAGAATTACTTCAGAATAAGTAATTAATTTGTAAAAATCGCCTTGAATGATAAATTTAATCTTAAATAAATCATTTATATTAACTTGAATGTAAATTTAGGTTGATATTTATATAAATTTGCATTATGTTGAATCAATTTTATTCATTGCAGTGGCGCACCGAGAAATTTCCTCTAGGGGGGGTTTTCGCTAAACATTTTCTTGGCTTATACTGACGAATTCCTATTAATCAAAGCAATAGTAATATAAGTAAAATAAGTTTAAGTTGAAAGGTTTTTTCTATTCTATAACGAGTTCAAATTGTCTTAATGTCTTAACGAGCATTAACGACAAAATTAAAAATTTATATTTCGTCTGGGGGGGTTTTAACCCCCAAACCCCCCTCCCCCCTGGGTGCGCCACTGATTCATTGACAAATATATTTGTTAGTCTGATTTTGACAAGTAATAAATACTTTAAGTTGGACGTTTCTTTTTAAATTGTTTCAAATATAAAAATATTAATTTTTAGAAATTACTTTAATTATTAAAATTAATTGTAAACGATTTATGGTGATTAAATCATAAGTACGAGTTGTTATTTCAATCAAAATGATCTTGATGGATACGTTTATTGGCTAAAATTTATGACGAACAGTAAGTTTTGTAGATATTTAACATCAAAAGATAATAATTGAAAAATATAGAGAAGAAAGTGCGTTTCAAAAGTAGATCAAACGTAAGTTTTAAAAAATGTTAAGTAAAGAATGACTTGTGTATCTGGTTGAACATTTTAAAAGGAATTTGTGATCAAAGGTTGGTAGAAATATGTGGTAAACTTACAAATTTGGAATGTTAAGTGGTTTTGAAAGGTAATTAAAATTCCAAGAAAATCTGTTTTAAAAATCATTTCTAGACAAGTCGTACAAAATCGCAATACTTTGTTCTTAAGTGTAGTTTTTAGTGTTTTTAATGAAATGGAAGCTGAGGTTGTGCTTACGGAAAAATCTCCGAAACAAACTTCAAATGTTTTCTCAAAGATTCTTTTTACGTGAGTAAAAAAAAATGTATGAAATTTTCATTTGTTAAATGAAATAAAATTTTATACATAGTTGGTTAATTGATGTAATCAAGAAAGGTAACAAAAATGGATTAACATCTTTAAATGAACTATACTTAATTGATAGTTGTAACAAGTCCAATATCCTTGGCGATAAACTCGAAGACTTATGGAAGAAAGAAATTGAAAAATCAGAAATATCAAAACGTAAACCGAAGTTGATAAAAGTCTTGTTAAAAATGTTTTGGAGAAATTATTTCTTTTACGGTTTCTTAATGTTCCTCCACATGGGATTCCTTAGGATATTTCAACCGATCGTTATTGCCTTATTAATCGAACTATTTAACGATAAAACTCAAACCAACTACCAATTCCGTTTGATATCGTACGGCTGTTGTTTGATCTTTCTTTCAATTCTCATCGCCTTTATTAACAATCACAGCAGTTTGTATTTGATGAGAATAGGAATGCAAGTTAGAATTGCATGCGGTTCGTTAATTTATCGTAAAGTATAAGTCTTAAATAACTTGTTAATAGATATTACAAAATAAATTTGTAGTCATTAAAATTAAATTCATCGACTTTAAACTCTCACGTTTCGGGACAAATAGCAAACGTCATCTCGAACGATATGAATCGATTTGAAAACGTAGCCGCAGCTTTACATGCGATTTGGATAGTTCCCATAAAAGTAATACTAATAAGTTATTTTATGTGGGAAGAGATGGGAATATCGTTCTTGTCGGGACTTTTGGGAATGGTTTTGATGACGGTTGTGTTACAAGGCAAGTTATTTTGATGTAGTTATGTGTATGTATATTTAAGTTTTTTGATTGAAAGTCTATTTTGTTTCAAATTAATTTTATTTATCAGTTTAAAGTTTTATGTTCTTTAATTATTAGCGATGATTTGGACTTTTACTCGAAAGAAAAATGAGTAGGTGTATATTTATGGTCAGCTGCAATACTCTAAAATTTTTATTGAAATTCAATCAAAAGCGTGCAAAATATGGAGGAACTATTTTAAGTAAACGTTTTAAACAAAACATAGAAATAAACACAAGACAAAATAGAAAACAGACAAGTAGTTAACAAAATAAAGAAGAATTAACTCACATCAGATGTTCGAAGCGGAATCTCATTTTGTTCAATGTATTTTCGACGTCTTCTTGCAATAGAGTTTACCGTCACTGAAATTTGATGGGGATTAGCACGCAAATTATTTGCAGCGTGTTCTATCCTCTTCGCCAATTCTTCGGGAATTTTTACTGGCGCGGCATAGACGAGCTGTTTAAGGTATCCCCATACAAAAATATCTAAAATATTAAGATCAGGCGACCTCGGTGGCCTTGTGATCGGTTCCCTGTTTACTTCTATTTCGTTAACTTTGTGACCGATTCATCCTATCAATCGATGTGGAAAATTTGGATTGCACAACTCACGTACATCAATTTGCAACCAATACCTCTCTGTCAAATTAAGAGCTACGTTTTCTAGGTGCTTATACAAATCTTTTCTTAAAAACTGCAAAAAAGGACCCGGAGTTCAAACGGGATGGTAGAAAATGGGGTCTACGGAGATTACCGCCGATGATATAGTTCCCTTTGTCTATCATTGTTCCAAGGTGTTGAAAATAATCCACTTGTTCTTCGCGTTTATTTCTATGTGTATGTCCTTTCTGTCATCTCTCAATATAATTACCTTTGTTTTGTTCTTATTAACCCTCGTTTCATTTTCCTTCATCACTGTATTCCATATATCCAGATTACTTTGTAAGCGTTCTCCATTTTCGGTATACAGGGTGTAACAAAAGTATGGAATATAGCTGATAAATACGTTATTTATGATTGAAATGAAAAAAGTTTCAAATAAAAGTTTCTTGATAAATTATGGGACATCTGTTGCCCATATTCGTTTGTTTATATTACTTATTGTTTGGTTGCTATGGTAACCAACTTTGTTATCTTAAATGGGATGGGTATATGTTTGTGTGTGTTTTGATAGATAATTTTTCACATATATGTCTACCTGTGAAAAAATCTAAAGGTCACACGTCTGGTGCGACCTCCAAACTAACAAGGGGAGCTTGTTAATTTGTATAAATGAAGTCTGATTGACTTTTGAAGACTTCATTTTCAATTATTGCGTACAAAAATGGTAGTAAAAATTGAATTTAACAATTAACGGGTTATAGTTTTTCAAAACAAAAATTATTCTTGTATAATTTTAGGTTGCTCAGGAAAATTATCTTCTTACTTCAGAAAGAAAACTGTAATTCGAACCGAAAATCGATTAAATCTACTTAATGAATTTTTAGCTGGAATAGTAACGATAAAAATGTCATCATGGGAGGAACCTTTTAAACATTTGTTAAATAATTCTCGAAAGAGAGAATTGAAATTCATAACTTACACGTCTTACATGATCGCCGTGTACGAAACGTCATGTTTGATAGTCGAAAAAGCGGCTTCTTATTTTACTTTAACTTGTTACTACTTTTTGGGATATCCAATTACAGCAAGCAAAGTGTTTTTCCTTTCTCAATGTCACAACGTTCTTCAAATGTCGATGGCGGTTTACTTTCCTTATGCGATTCAATGCGGAGCCGAATGTAAAGTTTCTTTAAAAAATCTTGAAGAAATTTTGTTGGTAAAAGAAGAAAACAGAGAAGCCAACCCAAACTTAAAAGATGAAAAAGTTGTTTTAAAAAACATATATGCCGATGCTAACGGGTTTACTTTAAATGACATCAACTTAGATATTAATCCCGGAGAATTATGCGCTATAATCGGTCCTGTTGGATCAGGAAAAACTACATTACTAAATCTGCTTTTAAAAGAACTAACCAAAACAAGCGGAACTTTACAGATCAGCGACAACATTTCATTTTGTTCCCAAACTCCCTGGTTATTTAACTCGTCTATTAGAAAAAATATCATCTTCAATCAGAAGTTTGATAAAATGAGATATCTACAAGTTCTAAAAGTAACCACTTTAAATAAAGATGTTGAAATACAAAGTAATCGGGATCATACTTTTGTTGGAGAAAAGGGCATGCTTTTAAGCGGAGGACAAAAATCAAGGGTCAATTTAGCTCGAACTGTTTTTAAAGAATCTGATATTTACATTTTGGACGATCCTTTTTCTGCTTTGGACGCCGAAGTCGCTAAGAACGTTTTTGAGAAGTGTATTTGTGGGTTTTTACGTAGAAAAACTAGAATTATTGTTACGCATAATTTAGAGATATTAAAAAATTTTGATAAAATAATCGTAATGAATTCGGTAAGTTTTAATGAGTAAATATGTCTCATATCTTTAAGTAATTCTCACATCTTTAAATATTTCTCAATTTACATTTTTAAAACTTACCAATTAGGGAAAAATAGAATCTCAAGGAACTTATTCCGATTTGTTAGCGTCTAAAAATGAATATTTAGTTTCCTCTATAAAAACATTAAGAAGAAGATCTACTATTCCAGAGGTCGATGTTTGGGTAAAAAGAAGGAAACCTTCACTTATTTCAAGAGTTTCTTCATTATCACTTTTGGTACATTTTTTTTATTTTAAACTAAAAGTGTAGGAATTAAAAAGGATTCATCGATATTCTTTCAAGTTCCTAATAGCTTTAAAAATCATATAGAAATTATTTGTGAAAATTAAGAAACAATTTTTACATTAAATTAAAATCAGCTGGCAGTTCTATTATTATTTAGACCGAATCGATTCTAAATATCACAAAAAATTGAAAATAATTTTGATTGAACCCCATGTAGCAAAGGATCAGACTTTATTTATAAGTGAAAATTTTGTGTCATTGCCACAACTTAGATGCGAAATTAAAATAGCATAAACAAAAAAAATCTTATTTGTTATCGGCGCTACTCAAGTTTCGATTCCAAGGTTCTTCATCGCATACTACTTTAAAATATATGAAATAGGTATAAAAACAAATATAAAATAAGTTCCGTAAGTAATGAGATACTGTTCGTATAACGTTGAATAACTACGTCGATCCAACTATAGCTTAATTATAATATTTAATAAGGCATATAAATAAAATATAGTACATTTGTTAAGGTGTTAGGTATAGTGTCATTAACATTAAGTAAAAAGATCTAAAATACAAAATAATCCAAGACCATTGTTAGTGGCCTTTAGTTACTTATTGGGGTTTTTAGGAATTTTTGTTTACCTGTTGGAGTCTTGACACCCCTTTTCCAAATTCTGAAGTAAGCAAACCATTGTCGTGTCAATTCTAATTCAAGTAAGTCAAAATGCATTATCTGCGTATCAAAAGACCTCGGTGATGCATTGATAAGAAGCATTGCGTTCATAAAAAGCTAAGGTTAATTAAAAGAATGTCTCAAAGAGTTCAAGAGCAATCAAATTAACACTAATTATTATTTATTGAGCCTAACTTACACCAGAAAATTTTGCTCTTCTTGTGGACATCCACCTGAGAGATGGTGAAGGAATATTCAGATTTTCTGTTGTCCCAATTTTTTGGCACACTGCAGAAATGAGTCACTGGCGTTTCGGTATTATATTAGGTCGTTAAGTGAGAGATCGTTGTTGTTCTTATTCATGTGTATGCAAAAGTCCAATTCTTTACACATTTACAGGCTTTTTAGTTGTTTTCCATTGTCAATATTACAGCTGTGTTTCTCTTTTAATTAAATCCAAAGTTCAAACAAAATCTGAATCTAGAAACTAAAGCTTTTTTGTTTATGCGATTTTGATTTCCCATCTTTATCTATGGGAATGAAGAAATGATTTTTATGTTAAACGCTAAAGAATGTTTTCCACAATAAATGTGTAATGCTTAGGGTTCCATTAATTAATTAATTAACCCCATCCCTGTACCGCCATTATTAAAAATGAACGGGGTAACGTAGCCGCCACCAGGGCAAAGTTTTTCCCCGGGAAAACCTTCTGGAAAATCCGTGTATTCTTGCGCCAAGGCTCTGATTCGAGATGCAAAAGTATTGTAGGGTAGAAAAGGATATAAAAAAACTACTTTATTTTTATGATCAAAACTTTAACTAATTAGATTCCGAAAGGGGAAAATTAATCTTTATTGAATAAAAAGACAAACCTAGCTTTAAAAGTTTATTTAAAAAAATTGCAAAACTTTATAATCTAATTAATCAAGAGGATAGCTATGCGAATTCCTAACTCAAATAATTATTAACCGGAGAGATTTGTCTACTAGTAATTAATTACCCAGGCTTAGAAAACTGACCCACTTTTCCTTAACCACAAAACCCGTTGGTTTGCGGTTATGCCCTCAGTTTGTGCTCCGCGAAGATGGTGAAATTACCATAGCAGAGATAAACCTCGGATGGGAGCACGCGCAAGTCTATCATGCGGACATAACCGCCGAGGAACACTCAAACTCGGATGCGAAATCTGAACCCGCGAAAAACCGTCGATGTGTTGAATAGCTTCTCAAAACATATCCAACACATTATCGCGAAGAAGAAATTCTTCTTTACTCGAAAAGAACCCCGGGAAAAAAGAGCGATCTGAGCACCCGCTCTTCCATAAATACCACGTGTTTTTTCAAACAGGTGGTGGGAGAATATCTTTAAACGTTTTTTTTTTCTACTAAGCAAAATCCTTGCACGTACTTTAACAATTTCTAAAAACAACCCTCGTGTTAAACTTTTTCTACCTGCCAACAGGCACTTTTAAAAAATGACATTTTTATTGTATACAATTTATGGCTTTGGGACTTTCGAGCCCCCCGTACCTGACTTGAAGTGAAAACACCAAATACAAAACTAAAATTTAATTTAAAAAAATGGCCTTTAAATTCAACCCGTAATAATCTGAATTGTTACAATAGTCTACTTCATTCTAGTTATAAAAAAAACAAGAGAAAATGTCGATGAATACTTTTTATTGCTATACCTTCAAAACCTTAATAATACCTAAATGAATTTAACTTTAAGAGTTCATTATCTGAATCTCAAGAAGAAGCTTACAATAAATCTACCAAAGAAAAAATTGTAAAACAAGGATTCCTACCTTACAAAGAATATTTAAAATCAGCCGGAGGATTCCTTCCTTTATTGATTTTAACGGTCTTTATGTTGTTTGGACAAATTTCAAGTAGTTTCTTCGACTATTTATTAACAATTTGGTTAGTATCATTTCGTCGTTGTCATTTTAATACCTCCTATGTGACATTGCCATCAAAAATATGGTTTTAGTACTTTAACATTGCTCTATTTGAAGTCTATGCGTTGGTAAACTTCTCCTATGTGTATCTCTTTCCATTGCTTTGTAATGACTAGAATTTAACTTATCCTATGTGATCACCTGAAAGAGCTCTTTGATAACAACTCCTATGTGCTGTTTGTAGCACATGGGAGATATTAAGAAGATCAACTAGAAACACAGGCGAAGTAGAATAGATTCAATGGCACGTTTTCGTCCTGTCTAGTTATTGTTTAAAGTTGTGCCAAAATAAATGGTAAACGTAAAAAAGTGACAATCCAACAAATGATAAGACAGTGTTTATTGTTGTTTAACTTATACCTGACTAAGTTAGTTTTTTCTTTACTTTTGGAAACATAACCCCAAAAAAAATAATAAACCCCATCGACCTTTTTATGATTCTCTTACATTTAAACCCGACAAAAAAAATAATTTCGTTTTAAAGTTTTTTTTAATCATTTTGAATAATTACTTTTTTATTACAATTACCTGTTTTCTAAAATAAAAATAAAATCTGTTCAAAAGTTTATTTTGCAGAATGTATTTAAAAACAATGTCACCTATGTGAACATAACGAACATTTAATATCTCATATGTGTAGACTACCACACAAATACTTGTACTTGTATTTTTTATATAATAAACTCTCGTGTAGCATCATGAAAATAGATAAATTATAATATCAAAATGTCGAAAAACATTATTGAGGTGCATTAGATAACAAATATAACCCTGTAAACTTTTCAAACATTTTTTAAATAGTTTTTGTTAATTTACTCAAAACAATCTGTTTTGCACATAGAAGATATTAAAATGACAACGACGATTTGCAATCTTTAGAAGCTCATTTATTTTATATTCATTTCTTTTGTTTATTTATGTTAAAGGACAACTTCATCTTATGCAAGATTCTCCGGCGATTATTTTTACTTCTACATCTTTACCTCATCCATTTTAATCCTTACAATAATCCTCACGATAAGATCATTTTTGTATTTCAAACTATCCATAAAGGCTTCAAATAATCTTTATTCTTCAACAATTGAAGCTTTATCAAAGACTTCGATAAGATTCTACGATGAAACACCATCGGGAAGGATTTTAAACCGTTTATCTAAAGATATCTCAACTATCGACTGTACTTTACCTAGATGTTCAATCGAAGCTCTTCAAATCATTTTGCAAACGATCGGAGTTATGGTGATGATTTGTTTGTGTAATTATTATCTACTTGTAGCTGTTTTTATTATTGTTATCTTATTTGGAAAGATTCCAATGTGGTATTTGGGGTCTTCAAGAAGGATTAAACATTTAGAAGGAATTGGTGAGTTTAATAACAATGGGTTAAAATTTTTAATGATACTTTTCTTATGATAGCAAAAAGTCCCGTTTTATCTCATTTAAGGACCACATTAGACGGGATAATCACTATAAAAGCTTTTAAAAGTGAAAAAGATGTTATATCTCAATTTGATGGCCATCAAGTAAGTTAATTTTTTAAACTTTATTATTTTTATATTTAGAGATTAAATAATTTTTAAGGATGTTCACACCTCAGCAATTTTTTTATCGCTAACTTGTATAAATGCTTTTAATTTATGGTTGGATTTATTAGCTGTGGTTTTTGTAACATTTATAATTTTTGGATTCATAGTTTTAACTCAAGGTAAATCGAAACGATATTTTCGTTTCAATCTAATATTTGCATTTTGACTTTTAAGTAACTTCTATAAATGACAGTTTCGTTGGTTTGGCTGTAACACAAGCAATGGTTTTAACGAGAATCCTTCAACACGGAGTTCGTCAAATGACCGAGTGCGTTAATCAAATGACGTCAGTTGAAAGAATTAGTGAGTATAAAAATTTGCCAAAAGAAGAAACAGAAGAAGGGGGAAAGTGTGAAAAATATATTTCGTTTTTGACTAACGATTGGCCGAAAAATGGTAAAATTGAATTTAAAAACGTGTCACTGAGATATTCGGAATGTGAAGCGAATATTTTAAAGCGTTTAAATTTCGTTATAAATCCCTGTGAAAAAATAGGAGTTGCTGGAAGATCCGGCGCTGGAAAATCTTCGATTATATCTGCGGTTTTCCGAATGGCTTTGATCGAAGGAAGTATAAAAATAGATGAAACTGATACTAAAGAAGTTCCTTTAAATGTTCTTAGAGATAAAATTTCAATTATTCCACAAGAACCAGCTTTATTTTCTGCGTCCATTAGATATAATTTGGATCCCTGTGGACGATTTGATGATTCACAAATATGGAATGCCATACACGAGGTAATTAAATTTTCTTTTTCATAAAGAAAAATCTAATTATAAGTACCTAATTGATTTATTTTATTTAGGCTGATTTAAAACCATTAATTCCAACTTTAGACTACGAAATAGAAAATTCAGGTTTGAATTTAAGCATAGGTCAACGCCAACAGATTTGTTTGGCTCGGGCGATTTTAAGAAACAACAAAATCTTAATCTTAGACGAAGCCACGGCGAATATGGATACGAAAACTGACAGTTTAATTCAAAAGACCATAAGAAAACATTTTAAAAATTGTACAGTTCTGACCGTAGCTCATCGTCTCGATACGATAATCGATTGCGACCGAGTTATGGTGTTATCATACGGTCACTTATTGGAAACCGATCATCCTTATTTGTTGTTACAAAATAAGAATGGTTATTTTTTTAAACTGGCTTTGGAGTGTGGACCGGGTGTTTTAAAGGAATTGATTAATATTAGTTCGAAATCGTTTCATGGGAAATAAAAAAATACCTAAAAAGAAAATTAAATAGATTTTATTGCATAATTTTAATGTTTTAGTAATAATGTTTGAAGTGCTAATTTAAAAAAGTTCTTTTTAATCATTTAAATAAGAAACAACTACACTGTTTTATCATTTCGTATTAAATCTCATCAATCGTAAATATCCTTTATTTACTGTAGTAAACAAATAAATACATTTTATTATAACAGGTTGTCACCATTGTTCTACCGCTATTCTTCTTCTCTCCGTATTACCTAGTTACCACCAACAATTTGGCAACGGCGCTCGATACGCTTTCTCTGTATAAGCACCGCCCTATCTTTATACACTGGTGTGTTGCTCCAGCGTTATTCCCTCCATAGTCCATAACCCTCAATGCTGTGTTATTGTTGACATTTTGTATTTACATTTAGAACGGCGTCATATTTTAATTTTTAACTTTATATACAGCCAATAATATAAATGTGAAATTACACTGCTCACGAAAAAACAAAAAAAAATGCAGCACCCACGAGGGATGTTTATACGAACTTTGAAATTTTGGTGATGTGTACAGCTCATTCGAGATAATAAATGATTAACATTTGATCATGATCAGTGAACTATTTAGTAATTTTTTGTCCGCTGTTGTATGTTTAATCCTTCACTTAAGTATGTGTTATATTATGCGTCAATGGAAAACAGTCTTACGTTCAATTAACCTCTCTTAAGGAGAGTCAAAATATGGAAATGCGTAAAGCTTCAAATAATGCAATGGTTTAACATCACACTCACAAATTTCACGGATTTCTTTAATGTCAGAGCATCCAGTTTCCAGATTCAAGCGGTACATGTTGAGGGGGCATCAGATCGAAGAATAACATCAAACCGTCTTTAGTGGTGAATATCGAATTTGTCTATAGAATGTTGATGGACAATTGTATCTTAGACGATCTAGAGTAAAAACAGTAAATTTGGAATTCCCTTATGGATGTTATTCTGGCTTAACACATGGCATGCGGGTATAATTTGCCGCCAACTTACGCGTGTAGCGGGCGTTTCTGTGTAAACCGTTGAAATTACAAATCTACGAAAGCGTATTTTTACGTGACCCGCGCTCCAGTGACAGATTGCAAAAAACGTAAAAATACGTTGCCCGCATACCAAGTGTTAAGATCTGGTGTTGTGATGGGGTGAAATACAATTTGGAAGCCGGTCATTTTAAGTTATCATTTAAGTCTGATTGCGGTCTTATACATCAACGAAATTTTAGAGGCAATTTTGTTACCATACTTTCAAACACCTCGCAACAATGTTTTTCAACAAGACACACTAACATTTTTAATAAGAACAGTATCAATTTACTGCCATAGCACACGATCTCGACATTTATCGTCCGTTGAACACCTATCACCAGTGTTTCCAGAGTATTCGCTTCCGTCGAATATTCGGAAACCTTCGACATTGTTCGTTTTCCCGTGGATTAATAATTATTGTAAATACTGCATATTAATTAATTTCTTATACATTAGAGTGATATTATACGGAGTGGGCCACTGAAAACAGTAAACGCAAGTTTTGGCCACTTAACATCAATTTTGCGAAAAACGCTCGAACACGTCAATTTTATTATGAAGGGGGATATCGGAATGGATTAGTACTATTTGCATAACTCCAACCCTAAGTTGGGGGTAGATTGCACCCCAAACATTTTAAATTGAAAGGGGTGTCAAACGCTACACAGTTTTAAAGGCCTTTCAAATCTCTTTTCAGCAGTCCGTTTTTATTTTTGAAATACGATCGGAAAAGGCTATCGGGTTTGTGGACGACAGTTCAGGGATGACCAATTTCAAACTAAAGCCACGATGAAGTTGTGTGGGAAACAACTTCCACAACTGATTGTGTGTTCAGAAAACATTTTCCCTAATAAACCTTTTCATACTTATCCCAATACTCCTCCCAGTACTTCTTCTAGTACTATTCCAAATATTTCTTCCATTATTCCTCCGACTAGTCCCTCCAATACTCCACCCAACAGATTTCCCATTAACCCAATGTCTTCTGTACTTGATACTGCTCCTACTTCACATCTGAGGAGGTATCAAGGTAAAAATTTATTGTATACTAATTAGTTAATAATTTCTATCACATAAATTATAGTTTTTAAGTGCTGAATAACGAACTAACGCCATTTTTAGGTCGCACAATACCATCCCGAAAATACAGGGACCTGCGCATGAGGCTGAGGAAGGCGGAAAATTGTGTTAGGTACGTGATCTAGCGAGAAAATGGAAGCAACCCATTGTTTTCTATTTTACGCATAAGGCGGCGAATCAGTATATATTACAATCACTGATCAAACAGGTTGTACGAGTCGTTCATAGACAAAAGGATTTAGACCATTGTATTTGTATTCTTATAGTAGATCGACCTGTGTTAGTTCCTGGGCTTGAACACCAGGGAAGTATTTTAAAATTCTATTTTTATAATGTTTTCTTATTAAGTCTGATGTAACAGTTCATTTTGGAAAAGGGGTCACTTGTCCAAAATAGTTTGAGGTATCCCTAATTTAGACTAATACCGTTGTTTATAGATGTATAGTTGGTCAACGCTCTGTAATATGTGGTTCGTATTCTAACTTTAAGGCCGTGTAAAGTGCTGCCACCCGACCTATTACATGTGAAATAGAGGAAATGAATGAATTTCTGATCTTTCTCGTCTCAAATCGTTTCAACTGGGAAACGTGTATCTGGGGATAAACGAACGACTACAAAACCAAAGTAGTTATCTATGTACAAAACTTGTACCTCCTCGAACCTTTTGATATGTAAACAAAGTCAGAGCTATTTTCGAACTTCTAGCATACAAAAATTACAATTTTTGTTGGTGCTTGGTCTTGTTCAAAACAAATTAGATAAAATCATTACTACAATTTTAATAAATTAATATTAATTATTATTATAATAAATAATGATATGTAATAAGAATCTATACATTTATTTTAGTGCCTACAAATGAACACAAATACAGTAGTACGCAATAAAAACTGTACTATTCCATTTAAAATAACAATGTTGTATCCTACTTCCAGTCGACTGGAAGTGGCAGCCATCTTGAAAATATTTTAGATCGCAAGATTAGGATGAATAACCCCCACTTGCAAAATCTCAAACATCTACTAATAGCGGAACCCAATAAAGTTCTAACGAACCAGTTGATTGAGAAACCCTGTTTAAATTATTTAGAAAAATTGAAAAAAGCAAACCTCTTGTAAAAGATAATCAGATGTATAAGCTGCTAAAAATCTTTGAATAGTTGATACAAAGAAACAAGTAACTCAAGGACAGTAGAGTAACGCTTATAAGGTTGTCCAACTCCCTATCCTTCCTATATTGCAATCAAAATTTCCCCTCACATGCCCAAGTTCTCGATTATGTGACGTCATCCTTGTCCTAGCCGTCTGCAATATACGCGTTGTTTGTAAATTTCACGTTATTGTCAGTTTTGTACGAATAATCATTTTCCTTTTTATGTAGACTTTATTTGTTTATATCTATCGTTCGTTTGTGACTTTACTGTAGTTTTGCGTTTACTTTTACTTAAAAATTTACGGTTTTGAGTAAAAGTAAGTGTTAAATATGTATAATAACTTTAATAGATTTAATGAGAATTGCTTCATTGTTATTACAGGACATTAGATTTGTTTTTCGTTACCGTTTAGTATAGTTAGCTAGTGTGATACCAATTTTAATTTAAACGTAAGTTTTACCATTTCAAGATAGAAGTTCATTCGTTTACTTATTGAAGTGATAATTTAGTTAATTAAACTATACATTTCTACTGTAGATGCTAAACTTTTGGGTTTGAAACCAAAGTTATTATTAAAAGAGACAGCAATACCAAGTATCAAAGTACCAACTATTCAAGAAGAAAGTAATGATACCGGTAAGGTCACTGAAGAAATCCTTTGTTTAAGTGCTTACCCTCCACTATCGAAACTGCTACTGTATCTATTGAAACTGTAGAGGAAGACAACATTAAAATTCTCGCAAAAAGCGCAACAAGTCAAACTGACACAAATCCCCATCATGCTCTGCATACAGAAGAAGAAAAAGAAGTCTCCTTGTTACAATGCAAAATAACTGAAGCCCAGTTAGAAATTGAAAAACTTAAAGAACATCTAAACAGAAAACAAGCAATTATATTAAAACAGAGACGCCAATTAAGTTCATTATCACAGCAGATGCGTAAGTTAAAACAATACAAACAAAATAAAATAAATTTACGTCAGGCGATTAGAAACAGCTTGACAAAATACTAACCAAAAAACAAGTTAGGTGGAATGAAGAAGACATTAACATTGCTTTCACATTACGTTACCTTAGCAAACGATCTTATTTATACTTACGAAATTATTTAAATTATCCATTGCCAGGTAAGGTTTAACTTACTTATTACATGCTGTTAACATCTGTATGGGGTTTTAGGTGAATCTACACTACATATGTGGCGCTTTAAAATAAATATGGATCAAGAATTTTACATTCTATGTTCATGTTTCTTTCCGTTGCGGCAAAGAATTTTAACATTCAAGAGAGGTTGACAGTAGTTTCATTTGATGAGATGAAAGTGAGTGAAATTTACGAGTACGACCCTAAAAGAGATCAAGTTATAGGACCACACTCACAGATGCAAGTAGCAGTTGCAAGGGGCTTATTTGGAGCGTGGAAACAGCCAATTTTTGCTGGTTTTGATACGAGAATAACTAAAGACATTTTAAATACATTAATAGGCATGTTACACGGTATTGGATATGAAGTAGTTGCTTGTGTTTGTGACTGCGGCCCTACAAGTGTTGGATTATGGAGAGAACTAAATGTAACATACGACAAACCTTCTATTTCACATATTTATACAGGAAATACTATTTATTTTTTTACCGATGCACCACATTTGTTAAAACTTGTTAGAAATTGGTTGCTGGATTCAGAATTTGTTATCGACGGAACTACAATCAACAAATATTATCTGGAAAAATTAATTGAAGATTGTAGAATTAAAATAAGTAGCTGTTATAAGTTAAAGCATGTACAATGTGAAGGGCCAAGAAGGCAAAATGTTAAATTAGCTGCACAGCTCTTGTCTCATACAACTGCAACAGCATTTAAATGCTACTACGGAAATAGTAAAGAAGCCATAGCTCTAAGTAAATTTATCAGCATGGTCAATAATTGGTTTGACATAATGAATTCCCACATTCCTCATAATTCCGTTATTTTAAAATCCGGTTATGGAAACTATGTAATGCCACAAAACAATGTATTAGATACGATGTATAGTAAAATCACTGCCATACGATTTAAAAATAAAAAAAACATTGCAAACCTTTCAAAAAGGTATTGTAATGTCCATTAATTCTTTGAAATCACTTTATAGTGATATGAAAGAGTTGTACAACATTGAATATATTTTAAGGCTGCGGTCTCAGATCCGAAAAAGTTTTTCCAATGCTACGCTGTAACCGCTTGAGATATCAAAAAAAATTTCAAACGAAAGTTGTCTGATAATGAAAAATCTAGGCCCGCACAAAGAGATATTTGAGCAATTATTGTTAATAACAGAGATTATTAGGAATAATTTTTAAACGGACTTCGTGCGGGCATAGACAAATATTTAACAAATGGTTTTTCTATTTACCACATTTTGATATTTTGTAAAATAAATGTGCAGTATTGGAAATTCCCACGGTACAATATCTCGAATTATTTCTTAATTCGGTCAGATAGCTCCGCCCTAATAACATGTAGTGTGGCTGGCCGAGATGAATAGATGACGTCAGTTATTTGTTTTTTGTCCATTCTACCTTTTCATTCTCTACTGAGGATAAATACTTTCGAGAACGATTTGGAGGTCTGAGTTCACCGATTTTATTATTAATGAAAAGTCTAATAAAGGCCTTAACCTTTTAGGTACGACGCGCCACTTATAGTGAATGTTGAACTAAAAAAAAAAAACTAATTGTAAGATTGTTAGAATTTTTTAGCAATTTATCAAGTGCTTTAATTCTACATTTTCGTGTTGTAAACTTTTCTACATACAGTGAAGTTCCGCTAATCCGGATCAATGAAAACCGAGACAATCCGAATCAGTGAAACATCCGGATTATTGGAACTTTTTTAAAAGTCACAAAAGGACGTTGAATACATGTAGGGATTTATTAAATCAAAACACACACTACTAACATATTGAAAATATTACCAAAAATGAACTCTCTTAATTCTAAATATAAATTAAAAAGTTATATTGTGTACGCAAAAAGTAAAGAAAATGTGTATGTATAAAGTAAAAGCTAAAACTAAGGTTTAAAAAAATCACTAAGCTTTGTTTGTTTTATACTACACTGGTTGGCTTGCATTGCGCGTTGCAATATCGTGCATGTCGATCCGGATTATGGAATCACAAGTAATCCGGATTATGGAATACATAATGTAAATAACTAATATTTCAATTTCGTCCGGATTACTGGAGAATCCGGATTATTGGAGTTCGGATTAGCGGAGCTTTACTGTATATATATATATATATATATATACCGGGTGCTCATTTCAAAACTTCCCACCTCAATTTATGTAAATCCAGAAGTTTAAAAAGAAAATCGCTGAAATAGGTAAAGAATAAAACCAAAGGGGACAACTTTTTATGCAAAAATTTACTCACTCACTTCCACCCCCCCGTCGCCAGAAACCAACCCCTTAAAAATCTTAAATGGAAAGAGGTGTCAAGTGATACCTCATTTTAAAGATCTTTTAAAGTACTACATGTTAGTATTTTTTTTAATGATCGATTCATTTTCGAAATTTTTGAGAAAATCTTTTTTTTTTGTATTTTCCGTTTTTATTAATATTAATAACTTTAATAAGGTTCTTAAAAACAAGAATAAGTAATCTTTTATTATTAATTTATAAAAAAATAGAATATCCGTTTTTACAACGAACATCCTTTTTATAACTTCTATTATTTCGAAGCAGTCCAAAATCTTTAATCTTCAATTTATTGTGACAATGAAATACTGTTGAAATAATTAAATACTAATTGTAAGTTATAACAGACCAGGGCGTTGGTTTGCTTGCCTGGCGTCTGTTAGAGATATTTGGAAAAAACGATTTGTGTTTAATTTTTCTTTTGTTTTAGGTTTATTTGGTTATTACTTAAATAACTCTTAACTGTTTGAAACGTTTTATTCTATTTTTAGTTATTTGATTATGTACAAATACTTTTTACAGAGAAAATCAACTTAATAATTGAATCGTTTATTTCAGAAAGGGACTAAGTAACATTTTTGTAGTTTTGAGAAAAACGACAAAAAAGGAAAATTTCCAATTTAAAGATTATTCATGGCATTTGTTATAATAAATTCTATGTTTAACTATCAGTACATGTTGTCCTGACACAATTTATTGTTTTCTCAATTGCGATAGAGAAAAAAATCAAACTAAAAAAGTGTACTTAGTACTTCTCTGCAATAAACCTTATGTTTATAGATTTAGTTTATTCTGTGCTCTCATATTAACATGACAAACAGTGGAATAACTTGGAATCGGCGCGAATAGCTAATTGACAAACAAAAATGTGACATTTAGATACCCGCATTCGCTACAGTTACTAATGGCGAATTCGATTGGTTGCACTGGTGCGCACCAGTGCATAACAGCGTGTTCTATTGGTTGTTTCGTAGTGTTCTGTTACATTTTATTATTGTGGTTTATAAAACATTTTAAACATCATCAAGCCTTGAACACACTTACAAGTGATGTTATGCTTACGTTTGATTTTATCGCGTTCTGTTGAATTTGCCCGTTTTTGCACTAAGCTAGTGTGACATGTCACATTTTGCACTCAACTAGTGCGCACCAGTGCACACTAGTTCTGCCAATCGAATACGCCATAAGTTAAATAGGGTCAATGCATTGATTCTCGACCAGTTAACAAAAAAATTGACTTTGAATGTATTTTACATATCGAAAAATTATTCAAATTTTATTACACCTAGCCTTCAGCTATTCCCCAATGAGTTCTTAACAGTGCGCAAGTATGCTTTTTCCTTTCTTTCAACAATATTTATTAAATGTTCAATAAAAATAAAAAAAAGTACAATATCACTACTTCGCGACCACTCCGCGGAGTTCTCGGCCATTTTATGTTAGTTCTCGACCACCACAAATTGGACTAATTTCTAAGAAAAAACATATAGAGCAATAGATTCCATTAGAGAAAAACATAAATTCAAACAATTTTAATATATGTATACATATATTTTTACAAAACAAACATAAAGAGGAACTTACAAAAAGATAGATTATTATTTTTTACTAATAAAGAAAGTGACATTAATCAATTTTCTTGTTACAGTGGTCGAGAACTAATTGATTTTCGACCATCTATAATACGAGTGTAAAAAATGAATACTTAGGTCTAATTTAATGGTCGCAAACTAAAACTTAAAAAGTAGATATATAAATTAATTGAAGTATACACAAAAATACCAACAATTCTTAAATGGACGATATTACCAAAACAATTAATTTTTTTAAAAGCTTACTGATTCTCGACCATTTTGGTCGAGAACTGAAAAAGGCAATTATTTTAATATTAGTTGGCGACCATCAAATATTAAGCAAAAAGCTTATTGTGAGCCTATTTCTCCTTAAAATATGTAAGCAACTATAACTAATAATAGATATAAATCATAATATAATCACCTGATGTGTTTAAAATTAAAATTATTTACTATTTTCTGGCCGGGTTCGCTTAACACTTTTTTTACACTATACATGAAACTATACTGTCATCGCGACAGACATGTATTTACTAATTTTTCACGGAATAACGCAGATTTTTAGCTCCATTTTAAGAACAATTTTAAAAGTGCTATAAAAGTACAAAACCAAATGTGCATACCTTTTTAAAGTATAGCGAATATATTTCTTATTATTTGACTTTAAATGACAAAATGGTCGAGATCTAGTGCCGGTCGGCTAACCAGTGCATTTACCCTACTTTCACGATCATTATAATCATTTACATTTTGGCCGTGCTCAAGTAGACACATGTTGCAAGTGTGAAGAATTTAACATAAACATAAAAAGTCCATCCTTAGGAGAACATACAAAGCGTGCAGCAGTCGTTGAATTGATGGTACATAAACGACGAGCGAAAAAATTTTACACGTTCTTGAAAAGCTTTATTGTGCGGTGCAAAAATCGATAGCCGGTATTAGTTGTAAATTTCATTACTATTTTAGGGCAAAATTTCACTCTTTTACAACCTTATCAAGAAAATTTCGTCATTGCGGAATAAAAAACTTGAAGGGCTGTATACGATTGTAGTTTTAAGATAATTATTATTATGACTACAACTTAAGTTGCATTTTTAAATTGATGGTTTATTGCAGAAAGGAACCATCCGATGATGCATGGTCCCTTTCTACAACAAACCAAAAATTCTGTCTCCACAATAAAATGTTCCGGGCATATAAAGTATAAGCCTTTCTACTCAAAACGATAGGTCTACAGCTAGAGAGCACGAATATACATCTATCTAAAAATCGTCAAAAATGTTACTTATTGTTAGTCCCTTTCTGAAATAAACGATTCAGTTGTTCAAAGTGTTGTCCGTTATTGGCTAAGCAATGGTAAAACCGTTGTTCAAAACTACGGCGCACATGTTCAAAAACTTTCTTTTGAATTCCACGGCAAGCTGCAGTAATTCTCTGACGAAGTTCTTCTAAATTTTGAGGTTGAGGAGTAAATAAAAAAGACTTTAAATGATCCCATAAAAAAAGTGTAATGGCGTCAAATCTGGTGATCTGGCTGGCCATTCTATAGGATCTCTGCGTCCTATCCATCTGTTTGGAAACGCACTATCCAACCACTGCCGTACCGGAAGAACATAATGAGGAGGAGCTCCGTCTTGTTGAAAATGTAATTGATTCTCATCAAGTAAGGCATTTCCTTCCCTATCCAATTGATTCTCGAGAGCTTCCGTAATTAGTGGGTTGATAGTATTTTCTAACATATCCAGGTATACTTCGCCGTTTAAATTTCCATCGATAAATAGTGGACCAATCACTTGGTCTCCCAAATGCCTGCCCATACATTAAGTTTTTCAGGATATTGTGTATGCCCTTCTACAGTCAGATGAGGGTTTTCATTACTCCAGTATCTGCAGTTATGTTTATTTACAAATCCATTTAAATAAAAAGTACATTCATCACTAAAGCAGATATTTTTCACAAAATCGTTGTTATTATTAATAACAGTGGCCACTTCTTCACAAAACTGTATTCTCCTGTCAAAATCGTCTTCATCTAACTCTTGATGTATTTTCAATTTATAATCATAGAATTTATGAATTTTTACAACATTATGAATAGAACCCAAGGATATACCAGTTGCTCTATATAGAAGTATTGGGATTGATACCGAAATCACCCAACACTTCCAGTTGGGCGGTTTCATTCAAAACTCTCGGCTCATTATGTTTTATGTTGGCAACGGACCCAGCCTGAGTAAATTTCTTCCTGAAGTTCAGGACGTATCTGTGAGATACGTTCTTATCTGTATGGCTTTCGTTTAAAACTGCGGCAGTTCGTCGAGCACATTCATTTTGGGCTCCATACATTAAAACAATTTCAATCCTTTCTTGCAAACTGTAAACCATAATTGTGACTTTATTTAAATAACTTTTTTAGGTGGATAACACTAAATAACTAAATTTATAATAAAGCTACAGCACATGTGCTTTCCAACGAAGAGTACTGGAACAGACTAAATTTATACTAAAGCTACACCACATGTGTTTTCCAACGAAGAGTACTGGAACAGGACCGGACAAAAACCAGTTTTTATACTATTACTGGTTTTTTGTTTATGCCTATACAAATATTTTGCGTTAAATATAACTTATCAAACTTTATCGAATACATTTCTTTGTTCAATATTCTGATTAAAAGATTCATTATTTTTTATCAATGAAATTATGACCGTCACCCAAAATACCTGGTGTTGAGGGTTGGTTGGTTTGATCTCTTTTGAGACCAAATTGAACTCCAAACAACTTTTAACTCTAATTTCATTTGGAACTTAATCAACGCTTCACAACGCTTAACAGGTAAAAGAATAATGAGTTTAAGAATAACAAGTTTTAGAATAATAAGTTTACGAATAATAAGTTGAAGAATAATGAGTTTTAGAATAATAAGATGAAGAATAATGAAGTAAAATGCTTTTATACTAGAACCCCTTCTTGCGTTTTGCAACTAGGTGGCCTGATCGCACTGACCAATCAGGGCTTTTCTTGACTACGTACTAAGAAGTGCATTTAAGCTGACAATTATAATTTTGAAAACAATATCGCGTTGCAAAACTCAAGACGCAATTAAAAATACAAATACAATGTAACATACTTAAAGTTAACAATTTAACTCGGTGGATTACAACATCCCTCCCCCCTTATTTTTGAAAATTGTATCTTGGGTTAGGGATACAATTTTCAACATCAGTTTCTTCTTTCTTAACGTTTGACAGTTCTAAATCGGATTGTTCGGAATTTTTTGATTTTGTTTCATTAAATTTGTTTCTTACATTTCTATGATAGTTAATATAAATGATGATGATGATTACAATTATAATTAACGTTAACAATAATCCTACGCTAATGTTTACATAATAAGAATACGACGGCGAATTTTCTTTACGATTAGCTTCTAAGTCTAACAGATTAATATCACTACTTATTTCGTGCAAGGATTTAGCATCGTTATTGGTTATAACTAACGTGTTCTTCAATACAGGTAAGTATGATTTATTTAAATAACTTTCTAAAATTGAAGTATTTTTAAGAGTTGATAATAAATCTAAAGGCGGTATGTATGGAATAATTTGTTTTGAACAAAATTTTTTATGTGTTTTTAAAATTAGGGAATTTGTGTAAGCCGAACAATTAGGATGTAAGGTTAGTAATTTAAGGTTAGTAAAGTTAACAATTTAACTCGGTGGATTACAGCACTGGATAAGCGTCCTGCAACTTGTTAGTAAGTTAGAAAATTACGTTAATAATTGATGTTTATTTTTTTATAGGATCGGGTTCCGATTAACTCTGCGGAGAAGGGAGGGGTTCAGATGTTAAATGAAAGGGCGCCACGAACTTAAACCGATACCTACCAACCTTCACTTATCCTAGGATCAGGCAAGTCCGAATCCACGATCTAAGGACAACAACAAAATAAAAGACAATTTTGAAAACCAAAATTCACTTGTATTAAAAAGAAACAATGAAATAATAAAGATGAAAAATAAAGATTGTTCAAGTTGAATATACAAATATAAAACAAATTATACAAATTGTAATAAACCCCTAGCGCTCACAAAGAATTAACAAACAAATAACCTGAAATTAAAATGTTAACGCGAACACAAAAAAAAATAAATGATAACAGCTGTTGTCAAATACGTATCACACTTTCAAATGAGTGTCTAATTTTAAATCGGAATAAAAATTCTCTGAGCGACTAGGTACACAAATAATTTACTGAATGGTAATAAATAAATTTAGAATAACACAAGTTAAAATATTATTCGGATTGAAGATCCGTAATAACAAATAAAATAAAATAAAAACGATAATAAAAGAAAAATATAAAGCGTTATATTTAAGCTTATCTGTTGGTGGCTGTCTGGTTTCACAGGAGTGGTCTCTCTTCCTCTCTCTCGATCAAGTGCGTCGCTCTGGAGTCGGCTAAATGTACTTCCGTCCCTGTCTCTCTAACGGTGTCCAATGTAATGATGAGAGAAAGCTGGCCGCCAGGGGTTCACTCAAAATTGCGACGCAGTAAGTTTTCAAATACAATCGGGGGTGATTTGTAGCAACAAGTTTCCTTGTAACGGACGGACTTCTTGCCGATCTTCGCACACAGTTTCTCCCGTTGAATTGGTTTGAAATAAGACCAATTCCGATTCGGTGGAATGTATACTTTCTTCGTCCAGTCGAGATGTTTTTCTGTGTGTGCACTTCGATATGGGAAGATGTCGTAGTATTTCGTAGGCACACGTGGGTCGTTTGCTTGCATCCAAACTGGTAGCATGGCACAAATATTCACCACGTTGGAATTCTTTACATTTGTTAACTGTCGTAAAGTATTTATCTTTATTTTCTGCTAGGTAGGGCTGAGGAACATTGAGAATAAGCTAACTGGAATTTTGTTTAATAGAAAATGGAATTAAATGGTAGTATTGGTAAGTGGTTGTTTCTATTAAGGGAATTTATAATAAATAGATTAGAATGTAGCCTTTTATGTACGCTTTTACCGTAATAGTTTTTTCGATTTGGTAGAGATTTTCGTCTGTCGGATTCAATAAAATTCGTTGTTCTCCTATCGACGATTGAATGAAACGTAAATCTTTTTAGCTCTCATTACTAGGTTAAAACGTGCTTGTTTATCTCCCTGATCTTTGATATGTTGAATAATTGTATTTATCCGTTGGGCTACTTCATATTGATTTTCTCGAATGATTTTTAGATTATCTTCAAATATTTTAAGTGTTCCTTGAGACAACTGAATTTGTGCCTGTATTGTTGTTGCTAATTCTTGTTGATTAGATCCTAGTTCCGTTATTATCCTATCGGATTTTACAGCATCTTCTGCGTCTAAATTACCCGATTTGGCTTTTATAATTGAGCCTAAGAAATTAAATGCTCCTCTGCGGTTCCTGCTTGTTGGGATAAGCTGCTGTTTTCCAAAGTTTAATTGTTGTAACAAATCCTTAGTATTTCTCATAAGCGTCTGAAATGTATTTTTCCGTATCATTCTCCAATTCTTCCACGAATTTCGTAAGTTCGTTATATTCTTCAGTTAATTTGGCAATCTGCATCATTAGTGGTTCCAGATCACATTGTACGACTGTTGTCTATTGGCTTACTTGATTTTTGGTTACTCCCAGGTGTAATGAGAATAACGGTCCATCTAGGGTGGTTATTCGGACATCGGGTCTTGCCCAGGAGCATCTGGAACAATGCCGTGTTTAAGATGTCTGGTGTGATACACGTCACGTGTATCACGCCACGTCTGGTTTGGACATCTACTGTGCTGTTATCATTTACTTTGATAATGGTGTATGGTCCAAAGTACGGTTTCATCATTTTATTACTTTTCGTTATGTTTTCTACATACACCTTTTCTCCTATGTTCCATGTTGAAACCTTTACTTTTTCTTGCTGTTTCTCCTGAGTTTTTAATTTTCGTTGTTCATCTTTTCTTTTTTAGCCTTCATACATAATCGCCATTCGACTTTTATGTTTGTCGATAATATCTTGGTATGTTGGGGTGTCATAAAATAAATCGAGTGGGTTTCTTGTCTTCGTGTGTCCGAAGAGTGCTTCGAACGGAGTCATTCCTATCGCGCTATTAATGCTGTTATTATACGCGATTGTAGCAGAACAAATTTTCTTTTCTTTTGCAATACTGGGATCGTAATCAAGATATCTCAGGTGTTCTAGTAACGTAGAATGGAATCTCTCTACATTAGCTTGACTTTCGGGGTTCTTTGCTGTGCCAAAATGCAAATGAATTGGAAGTAGTGCTGCCAATTCCTTTACCAGTTGATTATTAAACTCTGATCCCACTGCTTGGTCGTCGTTTCTTAGCTTTCTTTATTCTCGTCGTCTTGATTTTCTTCATTTTTCTTGTGTCATCGTCGGGGAAAATTGCGGTATTATTGAAATCCGCAGAATCTTTGATGTCGTCTTTACTCATCGTCTTTTATTCGTCTTCTTTTTTTTTTTTTTTGTTTAAGTTCTCGGAAAAACACAGCTGTTATCGATCGGTAACGAGCGCCGTCCGTCTGGCCGTCTGGCGCCAACTGACCACCGTACAACCGTGCGCACTTGTTTAAACACGAAATCCGTCGTTTATTTCGTTATTTATAACAAAATTAGTTCGATTCGAAGTCCACTCTTTTCATAAGGTTTTTTACTTACAGTCTTATTAACGGTTTTGTTCCTTAGGCGCTTAATGTTGATCGCGGTCGAGCCCCCAAATTTTGTGGGATTAAAATTAGGGTAGTCACACAATTAACCGTTTGAGTCCCAGGGGGTTTTGAAAAAACACTGTCGAAGAATCCCAAACAGCGCGATCGCGCTTTCTATAAATGAGCATGAAAAGACGCAAGCAGCGCGATAGCCCTTTTATAATATTATTCTATCTATTGTAAAATATACTATGGGATTTGTATGATGTACTTGCTTCAGTAAATCCGAGCGCGCGACTTCGATACTCGGTAACGGACCGTGAGTTGCCTGCAATGTTCGATATGTACTGAGCAGGGGCCGGACACGATATAGGGAATATTTTAAGCAGGTATATAGTTCTGCACGCGACGATAGAGGCGCTTCCGTCGAATATTCTGCATTGTTTGTTTTCCCGCGATAAATTATTTTTATAATTACAATATATTAATGAATATTGTATTGATAAAAGTAATATTATACAAATATTTATCATTATAATTTAAATTTACAAAAATCCACAGTTGAATATTTCTGCTGTGATGTGTTCGGTACTTTACCTATATATGTCTGTGGTTAGAAACTCCTACGTACGCTGTAAAACACAATTTGTTAAAACCATTGTCGTTTTGCTCCATTACACTTATTTAGTGTGATACACGTTTGGAAAGTTGTGTTATTAGTGTGTTATTGTTTTAAATTAAACATGCCTTCGAAACAAGTAAGTACCGTGCGTTCAGAAATGATTGTAGATCGTTTGAATTTGGCGCGCTATACATTAATTTTTAAGGTTGGTATAAATACAATAATGTTAATCATATCTCATAGGCGTGTCATGGAAAATATTGAAAGCTGTCATAAGTTGCCAAAAAACCGTAAGAGAAAGGTATTTTATTGAATTTATTGACATATGCCATTGCAATTGATATCCGATCTCCAATAATTATGAATATATGTACATATACACTTAATAGTAAAAGGAATACACCATTAATAAATCCAGTTACGCCACTGATATGCAAGATACGATGTAGGTAATTCACAGGTAACAATGTTGACCATCGAAAATCACTAAATTACGAGCGCGCCAAATTCAAATGATCTACAATCATTTCTGAACGCACGGTATAACGCTACTTTTTTATTTATATTTTAGGTTATGTATCACCGGTGATATTATTTAGAGTGAATAAATAAGTATTATGTTATTTTCAGGTCGTCCAATGTTGTCCGTGAAGGAACAGAAGTTGCGTGTGAGGTTGAGAAAGGCCGATTTGAAAGAATTTAGAAGTAAAGTCGTTTTTTGTTGGATATCGTTTTTATCTACTTTCGGAATGTGAAGAAAGAGTCTGGTAATATTTGCTACCGTTGTGTTACCACTATTTTAAAGTTTGTATTAAATTCCCTCTATTATTAATATAGTAGTATTAATTTTGTTGATTTTAATGCTAATGTTAATGTCAACTGTTAATTTTGTTTTGTGGTCGCTACCACCCTGTATGGATAGGTCGTTGGTATCGTACTCATAATTCAATAAATAATGAATTTAAACAATAATTATGATCACTGCGCAAGATTTTAAGTTTTAAACTAATAACATTTCGTTTATAACAACTGTGGCCACGAATTATAGGAATTCCCCACTGAGCCGCTTAGTAATTACTAAGGATGGTATAAATAAGTAACTTTTTTAAATATATATTGTTTAATAACTTTATAATTATTGTAAATGATATTTATAAATATGTATATTTTATATGTTATACTTATTATTAATATTATTCTATGTAAATAGTATATGCTTGTATGTGCTTCCTATTTTGTAATAATTATATATTTTTTATATTTTACAATTGTTTTATTTTATTCATTTGATCACAAAGCGGTAAAGTGTAATTTTGAAATGATTTAAATCCGCCAGCTTCCCGCGTTTCTGTTTAATAGTTCCGCACGCGACGATAGAGGCGCTGTAAGCAGCACAAAATTTTTAGTATTACGTGTCCAGCACAGACCAATACTAATAAGACTGGACACGCAATGTTAAAAATTTGGACTGCTTACAGCACCTCTATGAACGCCCCCCCGGAACTAATCCTGAACAAGGCGGGAAAATGGCGGGTTTAAATAATTTTAAACCTACACGTTACTGTATTATATTCAAATAAATAAGAAAATAAAACAAGTGTATAAAATAAAAAAAAATCATTTAATTATAAGAAAATAAATAAATTATATACCTAAAACGCATAATACAAATATACAAGTTTATGGTTAAATAACACAAACATTTTTATCAATTTGAAAAATTCATACAGACCTGATTTATGAAAATCAAGATAAAATCTTATGCCTAAGGATAATTTAAAACGTCTATTTTACAACAAACAAATTAAACTTAACTAAATAATAATGAAAAAACATATTTCAAAAAATAATAATAACAATAATGGTTCTTTTTGGTTATATGGAAATTTCGCAGGAGGGCAAGGACAAAAATGCGAAGAGTTTTAGGTAAGCAATAAATATTTTGGATGTTGGTTAGGGTGGATGGGGAGAGGACATCGACATTGCAGTGTCCACAGGATTGGGACAAAGAATGGATTCGTTTTCTACCATACTGCAAACACTTTGCCGCACTCTTCAACCTCATGTGGAGCTCTCTTTCCCTTACCGATCATATTTTGCAACCTGAAAATAATAAAACACTTATTTATTTACCCTTTAAATAATTCAAAAGTATGCTATAGATGTTATACCTAATTACAGTAGAATAAATATTTACCTTTATATCTTCTTGATGTGACATCCTTAAAGTGTGGCCAACACATTTGGTAACATCTTCGGAATAACTGTGAGATATTGTTCTCAGGCAGATTCGTCCAGCCAATTATTTTTAACCATTTTAAGAAAACAGACCATCCTAACAGTTTTCTAAGAGCTTTGTATTGTTCGGGTCATTTCTACAAATTAGAGTTTTTTAGGTTACTTCACGTATTTGCATGTATAACGCAAACAAAATATTAAATAATAATGTTATACTTACTTCACTTGAAGACATAATTATAAGCATAGTTATATAATCTTATACATGTATTATAGTTTTACAAAACTAAACAAAACAACGCAAATCATCAACAAACTGCGCTTGACAGCATGATGAAAAACTGTCAAACAACCATAGACATACAGGGTGTCCGGAAATAACGTTCGTATACTGAAGGGGGTAATTCTACAGCAAAAATTATGAAGAAAAGTTCATATGAACGTGTGTCCGGAAATGCTTCCCAAAGGAGCTACAGCTCCTTGAAGTTGACACTCACGGTGTGGTTTTTTTAAATTATTTCACTTATCCTACAGAGTAGGATGTTGAATTTTGGAACATCCCCTATTATTTACATAAGGAATATGATGATGGTAACCAAAATAATGTACGATGAACAGGATTTGGTACTGAGGCTGAGGAGCGCGTTTAAAGTCCCGTATTTCTTTTGGTCGATAATTTTTTGAAAATCTGATTTCAAAATTGGAATGTTTAGACAAAAATACAAAAAAAAGTTACTAACATACGATGTCCTACCATGCACCCATTTGGAGAAATTCAACGATTATGCAGTAGTGACACACAATTTTATGTTCAGAAAATCTCTAAATATCGTAGTAGGTTCGCGCCATATTATTTGACAATTAGTATGTGTCACTCCTTAATAAAAAATAATGATAAAAACCTAATTTTATAAGCAAAAGCAAGTACATAACTAAACAGGAAAAGATTTATTTAAGTAGAAACACAGAAACTGTACCCGTTTTTGTTTATAAAATTAAGTATTTATCATTATTTTTTATTAAGAAGTGACACATACGAATTGTCAAATAATATAGCGCGAACCTACTACGATATTTAGAGATTTTTTTAACATAAAATTTTGTGTCACTACTACATAATCGGTGAATTTCTCGAAATGGGTGCATGGTAGGACATCGTATGTTAGTAACTTTTTTTTGTATTTTTGTCTAAACATTCCAATTTTGAAATCAGATTTTCAAAAAATTATCGACCAAAAAAAATACGAGACTTTAAACGCGCTCCTCAGCCTCGGTACCAAATTCTGTTCATCGTACATTATTTTGGTTATCATCATCATATTCCTTATGTAAATAATAGGGGATGTTCCAAAATTCAACATCCTACTCTGTAGGATAAGTGAAATAATTTAAAAAAACCACACCGTGAGTGTCAACTGCAAGGAGCTGTAGCTCCTTTGAGAAGCATTTCCGGACACACGTTCATACGAACTTTTCTTCATAATTTTTGCTGTAGAATTACCCCCTTCAGTATACGAACGTTATTTCCGGACACCCTGTATATATAAATACTTAGATGACGCTTACAAGGAGACCTCACGACTTTGGAATCACCGATTTTAACGAAAGTGGTACCAATCGATAGGTATTCGTACATAGTGCAAATCTGTAAAATATTAGGGCGCACTATTCAGCGGTTCGCGAGTAAATCATTAATAAATAATTAATTAATCGCCAATCAAGGCCGAGCGAGCTGACATCAGTGACAGACCACGCCCCCAAGGCCGATTCATAGCCGCGGTGAAATTAGCCGAGTTCACGTGCAAACGTAGATGGTTCGAATCCGGAATAAAATAATTATTTTTTTTTCTTTTAATTTTTAATATAATATTTCAGTCTATTTTTATAATATTTTATTTTTACGCAATATAATTAATTAAGAATACTTTTTCTTAATTTTGATTTTATCCCTCAACTATTGCGACGCGTTATTAGTAACAATAAAAGGTTGGTGCAGTTTTGAGAGCTAATATTTTAATATAAATAAAAACACAAGTATTTTACAAATCTATAATGTGCGAAAATGGGAGAATTAGTTGCAACAGCAGGTTTAAAAAGTATATGCAACTTGCACTATTATTTTTAATACAATCATTTTTCTGTTTTTTTTTTACCATTTAACACGTTCGCTACCAGCCGGCTCATATTTGAGCCAAATGGTTTTCTCTAAGAGACCAACGACTCATATTTGGGACGTTGATATAGGCGCATTAAAACATATCATTGATCTATGGGAGACGGTGCCCTTTTGCATAGTGGTAGCGAACGTGTTAAAAAGATCTTACGTTTTGCATTATCAATACCCACGCATGTAATGTAAAATAATTTATTAAACTTTTATACAAGAAAAACAAATTAATATAACATTTTACTTATTATACTTATTATCTAGAGATATGATATTACACATTAGTACATATCAATTATAATACTGATGATGATTCAAACAAATAAATCAAAGTTACTTTTGAGAGGTGCACTATTGTATTTAGAGAACCTACTACTGGAAAATGATCTTGTTACACCAGAACCAACCGTGGAAATTCCAGAAAAGGCTGAGCAATTTGGTAAAGATATATTTGATGCTATCGTGGACATCTTAAATAAGAAAAAATTTGTAAATACCGAGGAACCAATTCTAATGGACGAAATGGACGAAGAACTTGAGTATAAGGTAAGAGTTGTGAATATTGCTAAAGAACATCCCAAGTGGTCTTTGCAAACTCTTCAGAAGAAAGGATGTTCACGCTTAACCAAAAGGCACATTTAAAGGAATGGGAGGAACATGTCAGAAAAGGAGGATCAATTGTTGATAAGTAAAAATTGATTGACTCTTGGGCATATGATCGTTTTGTGGAAGCTAGACAAGATCATCAATAAGAAACGACAAGGAATCTCCAAGAGTGGGGCTTAAGTGCCGTTAGCCAATTTACTGACATAAATTTCAAAGCACCTAATTCGTGGGTTTTGAATTCTAAGAAACAACATAGAATTCGATAGAGGAAAACTACGAAATTTGTTACTGAAAGAGAAACTGCCACAACTGAGGAAACTAGCTGCAGCAGAAACGTTTCGGAACCAAACGCGTCCTTTAATAGCTTTATTTTTGCACATTATAGATTTGTAAAATACTTGTGTGTTTATTCATATTAAAATATTAGCTCTCAAAACTGCACCAACCTTTTATTGTTACTAATAACGCGTCGCAATAGTTGAGGGATAAAATCAAAATTAAGAAAAAGTATTCTTAATTAATTATATTGCGTAAAAATAAAATATTATAAAAATAGACTGAAATATTATATTAAAAATTAAAAGAAAAAAAATAATTATTTTATTCCGGATTCGAACCATCTACGTTTGCACGTGAACTCGGCTAATTTCACCGCGGCTATGAATCGGCCTTGGGGGCGTGGTCTGTCACTGATGTCAGCTCGCTCGGCCTTGATTGGCGATTAATTAATTATTTATTAATGATTTACTCGCGAACCGCTGAATAGTGCGCCCTAATATTTTACAGATTTGCACTATGTACGAATACCTATCGATTGGTACCACTTTCGTTAAAATCGGTGATTCCAAAGTCGTGAGGTCTCCTTGTTAGACCCACTGCGCATCATGTAAATTTCGTACATTCGGCCGCCGCCATTTTGATCTATGTCCTGTCATATAGTCGTACTCAGCTGTCGTGATTATTTTGTTTTCGTTTCGTTTATCGCGATTACTCGATTTATTCTTGCGTTTTTTGAATTGAACATGAGTTGTTGTGTGCTAAACTGCTAGAATATTAAAAGAATATCAAAAACATCATCGTCATCACCAGATCGTTATACACAAAAAGAATAAATTTTAAAATTTATAACTATAGATTCGCATAAAGAAATTCTGAAGTTCATGTACACGACTGAACTTATTACTAATCACAATTATTTAATTTCACCAAAAATATTAAAGGTTTTAAAAGTTCAATGCACCAAGCAAAAAATAAACTTTGTTATCGTCACAGGGTTATTAAAAAATTAAAGCAAAAAGTAACATCACTTCAATCGGTGATAATAAAATTAGAAAATTCGAATTTGATATCATCAACTGGAGTAAAATATTTACAAAAATCTTTAGAAGGCGTGCTTCGGGATCTCATTTTAAGATATATATTATAAGAAATTGACAGCTTAACAAATTCAATATTTGTCAAAATGTCAAACAGTTTTTTTGTTGTTTCCTACATTAGAAAACTACACCAATGATGCAGCTATTTTAAAAGAACATCCATTTATTTGAATAAAATCTATTATAAAATGTTATCTAAAGATTAGATTATTTAATTTAGCAAAAAACTGTACTGAAATTTGACAAGGAAAGGCTGTTAGGCAAAAATACAATAAATTAATATTGTTTAGCCATCAATAAATAAAATAAATGTATTATATAAAATGTAAGTGTATTTATTTTTATGAAACTGGTGTACCTATTCTGGAAACTTGTCAGGCCTTATAGTTTTAAAATAGTCTTTACTGGCAGTATTCTACAAATATACTCTAAATGTGTAAAAGAAACAGTTTTAATTTATTTATAATATTTTACAAAGTGAGACCCTACAAAATAAATACGAAGTCCAGATAAAAGAAAAAAATTAAATATATCCGGCCGACCCTGTCCTACTGAATACGGTCCTGTATTAGATCAAAATGGCGGCCTCCACCTGTACGAATTTCTGAGTGGTACTGCGCATCTTTAAGCGTCATCTAAGTATTTATATATATGTCTATGCAAACAACGCACGTGTAGAAAGTACCGAACGAAAATATGTTTTTTGACTGTGAATATTTTTGCATTTAAATTATAACGATAAATATTTATATAACATTACTTTCGTCTATATGAGATTAATTAATATGTTATAATTATAACAATTATTTAACCGCGGTAAAACGAACAATTCCGAATGTTTCCGAGTATTGGCCAGGAGCGTCATCTATGAACGCCCCCCTTGAACTACATATGTGGTCTACGTATTTCGTATCTCGTGTCAGCCCCCTGGTGTCCAGTCTTTATAGTATTGGTCTGTGGTACTGAGTTTTCTCGACATAAAATCTGAACAGCGCGATCGCGCTGCTTGGGACTCAAACGGTTAAACACTCTGTTTTAATTAAGAAACAAAATAAACGATATGTTCTTACTTAATTGTTACAAAATAATGATAAAATAAGATATTAACTGTAAGAGCACGTCTTTTCGTCGCGGCGGCCGTCGTCATTCTCTTCAGTGTTGCCAGATAAATTTTTCTCACAGCGGTAAAATCTTGCCTTAAATAGCGGTAGATGGCGGTAGAATCCGTTCATCAGTGCCATCTATTGGCATGAGTTGTTAAAAACAGAGTGGGCCACATTTAATTGTAAGTTGTAAAAATCGTAAGCCTGAAGTTTAATAGAGTTTATTATTTTTTTTTAATTAATATTTTTGTTTTTAAACAATAATTTATATTCAAATGTAAATCGGTTATAAACGCAAGTCGCTAGAGGCGCCAGTTATGTGGATTTGAATATTACACGTATTATTACCTATAGTATTTAATGCAATCAAAATAATGTCTCCAAAAAATAGTACATATCGTTTTGTTAAAATTGTTTAAAAATTACAAATTCAAAAATACACTATGGCTTATGATAAATCCGTGCCGATTCCATGGTGCTACACTCTCAGGGGTTTGAGACAAAAAATTTAAAGTTTAAAATTCGATAACATTCAAAAAGATGGATTTAGTCGATTTGCTTGGCAAGTGAAGCATCCAATTGGTAATCACATAAACTCCTTTGAACATTTTTAAATGATTGGTTTTATAAAAAATAAACAGAAAGATATAAACATTTATTTAAAAGACTAAAAACAAGCTAATATCTAATCTTTGTACATTTCTTTGGTCAATAAACGACGTAAATTATTATTAGGCTTAAAATTAAAACACGTATCCGTAACAATACGTTTACTGTGCAACAAACCTATAATGGTATCAGTACCAAGTTTGTTTCTTTGTTTGGTTTTTAGCAGATTTATTGTTGAAAACGTTCTTTCCACATTAGCACTTGAATGTGGTAAAATCAGTAATTTAAAAATAAATTCTGTTAAATTCGCAAACATAGGTGTGCCATCGCCGCATTTTATGCTTGAAATTGTGAACCAAAATTCAAAGATTTTTTCAGTGTTTGGGACATCTATGTTTTTTAAAAGCCTCCATTCATTGTCAATTATTTGTAGGTTTTTCTCCTCGACTAAATTTGGCCATTTTGATGCTATAGGGGCAATAGTATTAAACGGTGTTTGACGGACAGACTGAGGATTCAAAAAAAGATAACTCTTTTAATAAATTGTCTCTTAAAGGAAAACGCTGCAATATTTGTTTTACTCCTTCAATATAAAACGCCAGGCAATTTGTTTTAAGATGATGTAACTCCGTCTCTTGTAAATTTGTTAAATTAATTGCAACCCCAAAATACATTTTTTCCAAAGGTAACATATTCCTAGGATTTTGAAGATCTACGTTAAAAACTTCGTTGCTTTGTAGAATTTCAGGTTTTATGTAATAATCCATTATTGTTTTTACTACCAATGTCACTGAGGTATATATATTGCTTATTTGAGGACTTTCAGATTGCATCTGCCTGTTTAAGTTTACAAATAATGGTAAAACACACTGCAAAAATTGCAAGTATAATTTGTAGACTGGGTTTTTTAAATGAGTTAAAATATTATCGGACTGAATATCATCCTTATGATGGTATGAGACATCAGTGAAAAAGAGGACTAGGGCGTCATATTGTTCGAGGATTCGGTCAACCACACTTATAAGAGATAGCCAACGAGTCTGACACGGGTGCAAAATTTTATGGCCTTTAATACTACAGAAGTCTTGGAATGCTTTGAATTCTGAAATCCGTTTAGGACTATTGCTGAAATAATTGTGAATATCTCGAGTGATAGCTTCTACAAAATTTGGTAGTTTACTACATGCATTTGACGCACACAATGCAAAACTATGACAAATGCATTTTAAAATAAAAATATTGGGAACTGCCTTAATGAACCTTGAAGCTACTGAATTATGCCGCCCCATCATATTGGAAGCCCCATCCGCAGCAAAGCCAATGAGATTTGACGCATAGAGAATGTTATTTTGAGTAAAAAAAGAAATAATTTGTTCAAATAAAGCTTCTGCTTGAGCATTTTCTACTGGAAGAAGGGTTAAAAAGCAATCTTGAATATTATTATCAAACATTAATCTTACAACCAAGCATAAATGTTTCATTGTTGTTCTGTCTGTTGTTTCATCGATAATTAAACTAAATTTATTATTTTTTAATAACTGAATTAATGTTTGGGATGAACAAGGCACCAATGACATTTTTTATTATATTTGTTGTTTTAGTTCGCGCAGTTTTAATACCTGCAGCAATTTTTGAGTCAGGACATACCGATCGTAGCAAGTCGGGGATATGATCCATTAATACAAAGGGCAAATTATGTTCAACCACAAAGGCCGCCAATTTTAATTCAGCATCTTTTACTTGAGTGTTGAGTTCGCCAGACATCATATCTCTTAAGGATCTCTGCTTGAGTTTCCCTCGACAAGCTTGCTTGTGCTTTTCTCTTTCTGCGTGTCGGCGAAGTTGAAGCTTTCCAGCTTTGATGCTGATATCCAGATCACAAGCAATGCAATAAGCAAAATAGGATCCCTACAAAAAATGGTATGAACTATAAACCAAGTTAATGTCTAAAAAAAACCTTTTTGCTTGCCTGCAGCCACCCCTTTAGGTTTGGTTCATCTTCCCATCTGCAACTGTAGGTTTGATGGTATTTTAATTTTTTGGCAGGTGTTTGAGCCTCATCAGAATTTTCTCGTGTTTCTTCAGAACTACTGGACCGACGCAATGTTCTTGAATGTCCTGCTTCTGCCATTATGCACCGTACTACATTTCCAAAAATGTTAACGATTTGGTATTTTTTTCGTTTTTATAGTGTACTTATACACAAGAACAAATAAAAATAAATTCACTTACCACTTGTTAAATCGGATTCAAATCAAAGAACACTTAAAAACACTAAACGCTTTGTAATTTTTCGTGGTTTAAATATAAATGACTCATAATTCTCTTCGATTTTCTTTTATACCTCGCCAGTTGGGTAATGTACCCATTTTCGAATTTAATTGAACTAGCGACAGAGGGGACTTTTACAAAACGGTAAAGTCGCCACTTGGTCGACATTTCGGTAAAGTACCCATTTTCATTATCTAAAAATGTAGCGCTCGTAGCGCCAACTAGAATTACCGACTTTACAGAATCCGCACCAGCAAGTGAACTACTGAATGTAAAAATACTTTTAAATACTAACAGAGGGCAGTATTTGAAAAACTTCCTTCATTTGTTTTCAAATAAATTTACTCATCAAAAATATAATACAATTTACTAAAGTAAATAAAAATAAAATAAACATTAAAGTGTATGACAACAAAATAAAAAACGGTAGATTTGGTTGTTAAAACGGTAGGGCGGTATTTGTAATATGAAAACGGTAGAAATACCGCTTTAGCGGTAGATCTGGCAACATTGATTCTCTTCCAACTCAATCCTACACCCGTCTCTTTCCACCTCACTCTCTCTCATTCCCACATAAATATAAAAAGTTTTGTTGCCAGTCATATAATTTTTATATAAATTAAGCATGTGCTGATATTGGTTTTCTCATGGTATTCGTACCAAATGGATGGTGTTATCACCTCTTGTTTGAATAATAATTTCTAATTCATTTCCTAAACTTTTCGTTATAATAAACTGTGTCTTTTTATTATCAATTATGGTATCTTGAGTTCCGATTGATGTCTTTGGCTCTGCTGTTTGCGTTTTGTGAATGGTGTTGTTGTCCTCATCTTCTTTGTTTTCCTTTATACGATGTTTCGCTGATCTTAATTGTCTCGTTGGTTTATCTGATATTTTTATATCTTTTCGATCGATACCTTGTCCTCTGGTGGGAACAGGTGGAGGTACTGGAGGATCAATTAATGCAATTGACATTTCCTCAGCTATTTCCAATAATTCGTCATCGTCCAAGTTTGGTAAAATACTGTCTAAGTCGCTTTGTGTTATCGCATTCAGATCAACTAATTTAATCCTTGATAGCGCATCTGCGTTTGTGTTTGCTTTGCCCTTTTTATAAACGATGTCAAAGTCGAATTCTTCCAACTTTATTCTCCAACGCATTAGCTTTGAGTTCGGTTCCTTTCATGACCAAAGCCACACTAACGGTCGGTGATCTGTAAATATGGTAAATTTCTTTCCGTAAAGGTATGGTCTAAACTAGTGTTTCCCAACGTGGGGCGTAGGCCCCACAGGGGGGCAATTTCGGTTTTTGAAGATGTGTTCAAAAAAATTTTGTTAGTCCGTTTCGTAAAAAATTGGCTATTGATTTCTTCCTAAAAGGCATCAGAAAAGATTGTTATATGAACGATCCCATAAAAAATATTTACTTTAAAACCGTGAGACTTTTTATTTATTTTTTTTTTGGGCGCATGGATGTGTTTTAAGGTAGATTTTGTGTTTCAACTGTATATTGTTTTCATATGTAAATACCCAAATCTACAAATTTTTTTCTTGGTGGGGCCTCGCGGAACCTCAGGGGGGACATACCAATATTACACCTAACATGGGGCATGGCAGAAAAAAGGTTGGGAAACACTGGTCTAAACTGTTTCACGGCATAGACTATTGCCAGATGTTCTTTTTCCGTTGTTGAATATCTTGTTTCGGTATCTGAAAGTGTTCGAGACGCACAGCAAATAGGCTGATCTTTGCCAATGGTTCCTTGTGAAAGAACGGCTTCTAATGCTATATCTGACGCATCTGTTGTCACAATGAATTCTTTGGTAAAGTCTGGATATTTTAACACGTTCGTCGCCATGTCAGTCATATGTGTCTGACGCTAAGGGGTTCTCCATGAGCCATGTCAGACATATATGTCTGACGTAGTAGTAAAGTTATTTTCACATGGCCCATGTGAAAATTTTTCTGATATTACCATGGCGATGAACGTGTTAAAATGGGATCGTTAGTAAGTAATTCCTTACATTGTTCGAATGCGGTTACGTAAGCTGGATCTTTCACATTAATTTTGGCGTTTTTCTTTAAACAAGAAGTAAATGGCTTGGTAATTTTGGCAAAATCCTTAATAAATTTTCGGTAATATCCTAATAATCCTAAGAAGCTTTTTATTTCTGTTCTCGTTTGTGGTACGGGAAATTGTGCGATTGCTCTAATTTTCTCTGGATTGGGTATAACGCCTTTGTCCGTTATGATGTGTCCCAAATATTTAATTTCTTTTTTTAGAAATTTACATTTTTGCAGATTAATTTTAAAATTGGCTGAATCCAAACGATCAACAACTTTAATTAATTTCTGTAGATGTTCTTGTAATGACGATGAGTAAATTACTATATCGTCAAGATATACCAGGCATGTATCTTCTAACAATCCTCGCAAAACATCATCCATCAAACGCTGAAACGTAGCTGGAGCATTTTTTAAGCCAAACGGCATTCTCTTAAATTCAAAGTGGCCTTGTTCCGTGCTAAACGCTGTTTTTTCTCTTATCTTCACTTATTTTCCGGTTCCATTTCAATCTGATGGTAGCCTGATGCCAGATCTAGTGAGGTAAAATAATTTGCTCTACCCAATTTATCCACTGTCAGGTATGTTCGGGATTGGATATTTGTCTTCTATCATTTGCTCGTTTAGTCGGCGAAAATCAGCCACCATTCTGTTCTTAATTCTTCCGTCTTTTTTTGTTGTTACGATGTGAACAGGTGCATTCCAAGACGAAATGCTTTCCCTTACAATGTCTTGACGTAACAGTTTCATCGTTTGTTTTTTAAGTTCCTTTTTAGTTTCAATTGGTTGACGATAGTTTCGGACATAAACGGGTCTATTGTCTTTCATGTTCAGATGGTGCTTTATTTTGTGGGTAAAAGTTAACTTCTGTCCTTCGATATGAAACAAACGTTTATATTTAATTAACAATGCTGTGGAGAGCCTTTTGTTCTTGTAAATTTAGATAGTCTAATTTAAAATTTTTTTCAACGTTTTCCAATTGAAGTGCCGCTAAATGATCTTTATTAATAAAGTGTAACCTACATTAATATCTTCTTCAATTTCGCTGACTGGTTGAACTTCTACGGGTGCCGGGTTTAAGTGCATCGGGATTCCATAAGTGTTTGTAACATAAATTTGCGTTGCGTGGTCTTTTATTTCAACAAGTGATTCCGGGATTATTACTCTATCTGATTCGTCTCTCATTTCAGAAAATAACGCTATTCCGTTTTCAATATTTGTTACTTGGTAATTAATTAATGTTTGCGAATAAGGTTTAATTGTTTGGCTGTTATTAATTTGATAAGGAATTGTTGTGTTTTCCGTAACAATATCTTGCTTCTTAGTATCTAGCGAAGCTCCTAGTTTGGTTAATAAATCTGTTGCGTTAAACAAAAGAAAGAGTCCGGAAATTTAAAATGTCTATTAATAACGTTTAAATAAAAAAGTACAAAATAATAATAAAAATAGTCTTACGTAAATTCCAACTTTTGCACTGTCTTACACTTATTAGTTATTTAACGATTTTATCCGCGATAGAGAACGACGGTATTTTACAAAATTACTCTCGCACAATGCTAAAACTCAACTCTCGTAACAAAAGATAAAACTCAACTTATATATAAATCAAAAAACGAAAAACTGGATCGGCGAGAGAAAGAACCGAAATGAAACACATAATTTAACTTAAATATTTTAAACATACCGCCCCCCTTGAGAGTGATAGCGAGCAACAAATAACTAAATGCTTTACAAAAATGAATAATGGTACAAATTAAACAAAAATGAGTAACATTAATTGATTGGAAGCATACATAATTTCGCAACCGGACGTGCTAGTGAAGAAGTTGAAGTTTTAACTACAGCTACTCGCTGGCGGCCATCTGGTCCATCATAAAGATGTGTAACGCGAGCTAGAGGCCACTTAGATGGAGGCATTCTTTCATCCTTGATTAGCACTAAAGCGCCGACGTGGAGTACCTGCTTAAGGTTGAACCATTTTGAGCGATTTTGGATGTGTTGTAAATAATACTTGCTCCAATAGACCCAGAATTGCTCCATAAATTTTCGAAGTAGCTGCCATTTAGAGAGCCGGCTAGAATTAACAGAGACAAGGGAAGGCTCAGGAATAGATGCCATTGCTCCGCCTATCAAAAAATGAGAAGGTGTTAATGAACTTATATCATTAGGATCGTCAGTAAGAGGGCAAAGAGGTCTTGAATTTAATACTCCTTCTATCTCCACTAGTAGTGTAGAAAATTCCTCGTATGTTAGCAAGGTGGTGCCGACAACTCGTTTTAAATGGAATTTCGTGGCTTTTACTGCAGCTTCCCACTTTCCACCGAAATGGGATACAGATGGAGGATTAAATTTCCAAATGGTACCGTCATTGGCGAGGTTGGAAGCGATCGTTTTCCAAGTTGAGGAAGATGATTTGAGTAATGCTGTCAATTCTTTATCAGCGCCAATTAAGTTCGTGCCACAATCGCTTGTCAGAGATGCACATATTCCTTTGCGGCCTGTGAAACGTTTATATGCAGCAATAAATCCAGCAGTTGTATAATCTGTGACAGCCTCTAAATGCACTGCGGATGTGACTAGGCAAACGAAGACAATTAAATAGCCTTTGTACGTTTTAGCACCGCGTCCTCGGAAAGTGCGAAGTGAAAATGGACCAGCGTAGTCTATGCCAGAATTGAGAAAAGGTCTCCCAGGATTAACTCGAGCAGATGGCAACTGACCCATGATCTCTTGACTGCATGTAGCTTTGAGACGAGCACAAACCACGCAACGATGGATGAAGCTGCGTACAGGAATTCGTCCGCCAATAATCCAAAATTGTTGACGAAGAGAGGCTAATGTCACTTGCGTTCCAGCATGCAGATTTTTTCGGTGATGATGATTGATCAAAAGTGTTGTAAGAGCTGATTCCCTCGGAATAATTAAAGGATGTTTTTCATTCCAATCTGAATTGGCGAATTGGAGGCGACCACTTAGCCTTAGGAATCCATCATCATCAACAAACGGACATAAGCGATGTAACGCATTTGATTTCGGTAAGTATTTCTGACGATTGAGTAATTTAAAGTTTTCGTGAAAGTACTGCTGTTGTGTTTGGCGTACTCATAACATTAGAGCGTCGTTGAGTTCTTGTGGAGATAGGACTACTGTAAAAGAAAGCAAAGATTTTTCTTTTAATTTTTTAATGAATCGAATACACCAAGCAGTCACCCGGAGGAGCTTCGTTAGGTTAGAGTAGCGATCTATCAGTGACCATATCGGGTTGACGACAGGGTTGGTGACGTTAGCATGGACTCGTCGTTCTTCTATTGAGGTATCAGAAGGAACGATGACTTGAGCTCTTGGCCATAACGAGGCGGGTTGGGTAAGCCAAGCTGTACCATTCCATCATAACTGTTCGTTCATGAGTTTTGCTGCGCTGAGTCCTCGAGATGCTAGGTCTGCAGGATTGTCTTTACCAGAGATGTGATGCCATTTAGCAGTGGAAAGTTCCTGAATTTCGATGAGACGATGTTGAACGAAATCTTTCCATCGGGATGAGTTGCTGTTTATCCACGAAAGTACGATGGAGGAGTCCGTCCAGAGATGAATACTTGAACTAGGTACATTGAGAGTTTGTTGAACGCGTTTTACGAGACGAGTAAGTAACACTGCGGCACACAATTCTAAACGCGGCATTGTAACGAGTTTTAACGGTGCAACTTTTGTTTTAGCCGTAATAAGAGTTATTCGCGGTTCGGAATTATCACAATACACCCGACAATATACAACCGCGCCCAAAGCTTTTTTAGAGGCGTCTGAAAATCCGTGTAATTCGAATTTTGAATCGGTCATGGTACCAAGCCATCTTGGAATAGTGATTGCAAAAATGTTTTCGAGTTCGTTGAGAAACTGGCACCATTGAGTAGATAATTGGGGTGGGAGTTCAGTGTCCCAATCAAGTTGTTGCAACCAAAGCTGTTGCATAAAAATTTTAGCGCTTACAGTAATAGGTGATAGCCACCCCAGAGGATCAAATAATTGAGCAATTTGTGACAAAACAGTTCGTTTTGTGAGGACTGAGTCTTTAGGTTGTACGAGCGATTGTCATTTAAATTTAAATGAGTCATGGGTATTATTCCAAATTATTCCTAATGTCCTGATAGGACACTCATCATTGAAGGGACGAATAGAAGTAGAAGCAAGTTCATCTGGAGAAATATCGTCGAGAATAGCAGGATTATTAGCAATCCATTTTTTCGTGATAAAACCACTAGATTTAAGAGCATTTCTGACATGATCAATTCGAGACGTTGCGGTAAGAATATCATCTGCCCCTGATAAAATGTCGTCAACATAAGTGTCATGAAGAATTATATTCTCTGCCAAAGGATAAGTGTTACGAGTATTGTGAGCAGTTTGTCGGAGACAACGGAGAGCAGGATATGGTGCACAAGCTAGCCCATATGTGACTGTAGATAATTGATAGACTGAGACGGTATCGTTAGGATCATTCCTCCATAAAATTCGTTGAGTGATCTATCATCTGGATGAACAATGATCTGTCTATACATCTTTTCTATGTCTGATGCAAATACGAAACGATGAAGTCGCCAACGTAGTAGAACATCTGTTAATTCAGTCTGCAACTTAGGGCCTACATGAAGGCAATCATTGAGCGAGAATCCATTTGATGCTTTATGAGATCCGTTAAAGACTACTCGAAGTTTGATTGTCGTACTGGTTTCACGTATGACTCCATGATGTGGCAAGAAAAATTGTTTGCCTGATGTTGTATAATAAGCAACCTTTTCCATATGGTTCAAAGCTAAATATTCCGACATAAATGCAGAGTAGCGTTGTTTTAGAACAGGGTCTTTGGCGAATCTTTTTTCCATTGAAATTAAACAACGTAGTGAGCCCGTATATGAATCGCCAAAATCTTCTAGGGAATGTTTCAAAGGAAGGCGCACAACATGTCTTCCTTCTGGATTTTGGTAATGCGTTTGCTTGAAATGTTCTTCGCATTAAAAACAAAAACGCTGCATTAATTCCCTTAATTCGAAATCGACAGAGCACTGATAACTATGAATCGATCGATATTTTGATAAAGTTCCGACAGTACCAGATAGTATCCAGCCTAGAGTGGTTTTTTGAGCAATCGGAGCATCGACATCATCTCGGCGGATACCTTCTCGTATGATTTCAGCGTACACGTCAGCTCCGAGGATGACATCTATGGACCGTTGAGAAAAATAATCTTTGTCAGCTAAAGGAATACCTTGTAAATGTTTCCAATTTGAGGTGTACAATTTTTTAGGTGGTAAGTACGATGTCAATTTTGGAAGAATTAGAGCTTTGACATTATATTCCGTGATAGGATTCAGTTTTGAAAAAAATCGCAATGATACAACTCCTCGAGAATAACCAGCAGTTTGAGCTGCAATACCAGAAATAGAAATATTTGTAGAGGTTCGCTTGAGATGCAATAGCTGTACCAAGGATTCCGATACAAATGAAACTTCTGAACCCTGATCGATGAGTGCGCGTACTTCACATTTACCAACTTCTGAGTCTATAGTAATAATTGCTGTCGCCAACAGAACGTTTTTATTGCAGATAACTTGGGTGTTCATCGGACTGTTACAAATTTGTGAGGTTGGACTTTGTTGAGATGTCGACTCAATTGTAGAAACTGGTGACACCGTGTTCACCTTTGTGCTTGAAGTTAGTGAGTTATGAAGAGAACTATGATGTTGCTTTTGACATACTCGGCATCTTTTTGCTGTTCTGCAATTTCTTAAGAAATGGGGTGCTAAACAATTAAAGCATAGACCTTTTGACGTAATGAAATTTTTTCGTTGAGAGGGTGTTTTACTGAGATACTGCTGACAAGATGAAATGTAATGCTCTGCTTTACATAAAGCGCAACTTTGAGGCAATGTTGAGACGTTGTGAGTTTTAACACGAGAGTGAACGTTAGATGACTGTAAGCCAAGTAATTTAGAATTTTTCGATATTTGCTCGATTGCTTCTAGAGAATGAATTCTGCCTACTAGAAAAGTCTCTAATTCTGCAAATGTTGCAGGATCCTTTTTTGAACCAATGGATTTTTCCCAATCTTTTAACGATTCTGAGTCCAGTTTGTGTACAATCATGAAAACTAATATTTGATCCCAACTTTCGACTGGACATCCTAGAGATTTCAGTGCACCTAGAGATTCCTTTACTTTACCAATTAAATGTTTCATTTCGTTAAAAGATTCTTGTTTGATATTGTAAATGTTAAAAAGTAAAGATAAATGCGGATCGATTAATATTCTTTTGTTTTCGTATCTTTCAATCAAAATATTCCACGCACGAACGAAGTTATCACTGCAAATCTCTATATTTTTTAACAACTAGACAGGTTCATCAACTAGGCTCATTTTTAAATAACGTAACTTTTCAACCGGTGTCAAGTCTGAGTTGGTAACTACCATTGATGAGAATAAATCGTGAAAATTACTCCATTGAGTGTAATTACCCGACAATGTTGGTAATTCAATTTTATGAAAGAAAGTTAGTATTTTGATCCATTTTTACTACCAGTTGATAATTAACTTCGTGATTGATAAATGTAAATAAAAAATAATAAATTGATAAATCATTTATCAATCACGAAGTTAATTCAATTTTAGGTAAATGAAATGAACGATTGACCTTTTGAGAAATAGCGTCATCGTTAGCGGGTTCAGTTTTTTTAGAAAGCGCATCAAGAATATCCAACATTTCGCCCTTAGCAGCGATGTACTTTTCTTCGCAATTAGAGTAAATATCATTTTTAAAATAATCATGATCTTCTTCCTCGGTTATGAGTTTCAACAAACTTTCGTGATGTATTTGAAATGAATTCCAATTATGATTGAGAGTGTCTATTCTGCTTTGAACTTTTCCGTTCGTAATTTTAGCAGCGCCAAGTTTATTTAAATTATCGACCGCGCACGAAATAAGTCCAAAAGGTTCGTATTGTCCTTTAATTGTAGATACGATTGTTGCCATTATAAAGATTTAATAGAAAGAAAATCAGACGAAATTTTGTTCTAAAGAAAAGTTTATTTTTAGATTTAAACCGGCCCGAAATTAGAACAACTCGAACAATGACACACGTGTTCTGAGATCACGCACTAGAGAATAGAGAATCAAATTAAATTTCCGAAAACTGCTAATCCGGCTCGAAGGACCAAAAAATGCTGCGTTAAACAAAAGAAAGAGTCCGGAAATTTAAAATGTCTATTAATAATGTTTAAATAAAAAAGTACAAAATAATAATAAAAATAGTCTTACGTAAATTCCAATTTTTACACTGTCTTACACTTATTAGTTATTTAACGATTTTATCCGCGATAGAGAACGACGGTATTTTACAAAATTACTCTCGCACAATGCTAAAACTCAACTCTCGTAACAAAAGATAAAACTCAACTTATATATAAATCAAAAAACGAAAAACTGGATCGGCGAGAGAGAGAACCGAAATGAAACAGAAAATTTAACTTAAATATTTTAAACAAAATCAAATCCAAATAAACCGTCAAATGTGCGTGAAAAATCAAAACACAAATAAATGATATTCCGGTGATTTAAAAATATCAGGAAGAGGTGCGTAAACTGCGCTTTTTGTTTTTTCTATTCCGTGCGGTGTCCTAATATTGAATTCCTGAGTAGCGCATCCGTAAATTGATTTAACATCTTCGTATAATTTTGAATTGATAAGTGAACATTCTGCGCCGGTGTCTATAAGGAATTTTAAGCCTTCAAATTTTACATATGGAAGTAATGGGTTTTTTGAGTAAGCTTTATTCGAAATTGTTACGTAGGTTGTTCTTGAGGTGTGTCCTGGGGAAAATCCTTCGTCATTGTGTCTTCTGTGTACTCAGCATTTTCATCCACGTACTGTTCAACATAATCATTGTCCCCTTGCTCATCCTCCGGATATTGAACATAGAAATTTTCTTCGCCTGTCTCACAAGGAGACCTCACGACTTGCCCGTCACCGATTTTAATGAAAGTAGTACCAATCGATAGATATTGGTACATAGTACAAATGTATAAAATATTAAGGCGCACTATTCAGCAGTTCGCAAGAAAATTGGTGTTAAAGTATGCAATCGGCTTATATGTCAATGATTTGTCATTTCCCCTACAACCCCTGACAGCTAAACTGAAAATATACCGGCTTCCAAATCCGTAGTACGGTGGTTCGAATCCCGAATAATACATTTTAATTTTCTTTTTTAATACAATGTTCTAAGTTATTTTTATAACACGTTGATGTAATATTAAAATATTTTTAAAATAACATGAAATATTGTATTCAAAATAAAAATAAAAAAGTTATTGTTCGAGATGCGAACCACCGTACTATGGATCTGGAAACCGATATATTTCCACTATGGCTATTGGGGGGTTGTAGGGGAAATGACAAATCATTGACATATAAGCCGATTGCATACTTTAACACCAACTTTCTTGCGGACCGTTGAATAGTGCGCTCTAATATTTTACACATTTGTACTATGTACCAATATCTATCGATTGGTACCACTTTCGTTAAAATCGGTGACGGGCAAGTCGTGAGGTCTCCTTGTCAGATGGAAATTCGATATTATTTGATATCCATTGTCTCTTCGGGGCTGGTCTGTTAATAGACGAAGCTGGACGTTTATTATTGCTGTCTACCTCTATCGGTGTTGGTTTAAAAGGTCTTTGTTGCATTTGTGCAGGCGATCTAGCAAATGATTGATTATTTGGTTGCTGCGGATAAAACATTGGTCGTGATGGCATTAACGCTGGCGGAATAAATCTAATCTGCTGAGAATAAGGTTGTGGTTGCATTGGCGGTACCCTTTGCATTGTAGTTGGGCGATTTATAATCATCGGAGATGGTCTGATAATGTTTCTCATTGGGACTGCGTTCGGCTGTCTTGTGTGATAGAGGAAACGCTGCTTTTGTGTATTATAATTCGTTATTTCTCATGCGTACCCTTCTGCTCAATGTCGGCAGGTTGTCGTAATTTGACTTCTAAGCATATGTTGGAATTCATTAGGTCCAGTCCGAATAAATAGGTTCTTAGGGCAATTTGGTTGTACTGGTTTTGTTTAAGATTTCGTATTGCTATGTTATTTTCCTCTAAATTTATTTTTGAAAGAAGAGTGTAAAGTGTGGATTTTATTTTGTTAGCATAGCTTGCAGTAGTATCGTCTTTCTGGGGAACCAAGCTGGTCAAATCATATACAAGAACTTCTTCGGATCGCTTGTCTCCAAACGAGTGAATTAGAATTTGTTTTAGTTCGGGCCAGGTTGTAGGTAATTTATTTGCATCGACTGCCTCACGTGCTTTAGCGCGTAATCTGCCCATAAAAATCATAAGGAGGCGTTTAGCCATTCGGGGCTCTTGTGGCGTTATTGGTGCTGCTGGCAAATATTCTTCGATCAAGAACTCGCAGGCATTTATGTAACTCTTCAGAGTTATTCGGTCTCCATCAAAGACAGGAATTAAATCTTGATCCACCTTTGATATTTCTCGGGCCATTTCGATTTCGTAAATGGCTTCCAACAAGTCGTTAAAGTTGTCCACAATGATTGGGAAAGGAAAGGAAGGTATACAGAAAAATAAAGATACTTACAACTGTACTAAAATTAATGGAATTGTAAACATTGGTCTGTAGTCCTGGGAATCGGTCGCCAATTTTAGATGATCCAAACTCCTCGGCAGGTTCTACTATTCTTCTCGTATCCGGTAGCAAAGAACTTAAAAGGTCACCACAAGTGTTCCGTAAGTCGGACCGATTTTAGGCACGATACAAGATTTTAATCACTCGCGCTTACCGGATCCTACTGACTGCGTCAGTTAAATGATTTATTTGATTAAGTTAAAAAAATGTTTTTATTTAAAAAATTTAAGTTACAATAAAATTAAATAATTACAATTCTAATTTACACGAATAACTGGTTCGGCAGTTTGAGACGAACCCGATATTTCGCGGAGTCGGCGTGTACTACGATAGTAATTTATTGACTGACTCCTGTTGGTTTCTTTCCGGTATTTATTGCTAAATATCCCTTCGTCAGCAATGTCCTCTTTAAAAAGGGTTAACGAACTACCGGACGTGTTAACTATATGTCTGACGTACGCGATGGCCCATGTGAAAATTTTTCTGATATTATCGTGGCGATTAACGTGTTAATGACTCAAACGTGTCCTTGAATTCTAACCATTCTTCATATTTTCCATTGAACTTTGGTAAACGAATTTTTGATAGCTTGATGTTATTGTTCGGTAAAGGTGTGGAATGTGTGGTGATTGCACCGATTGATTGCCACTCTTGTTAATGCTCGAAATGGTACCTGTTGTTTCAGTCCTGTAACTTAGTAGCATTTGTTTAGCTTGTGCTAATGCCTTATAAAAACTATTTTCAAAGTTCTCCCTCTCGCTGTTGATCGTAATCTTCATGAATGTCTTCGATCCCATATTGAACGGTTTTAAACTCGGGTAGTAATGACTCAATCTTCTCCACTCTTACTTCAAGTTCAGATAAAGATCTTTCTTTATCTTCAGTTTGAGCACTAGTCAACGTTTGATTTAGTGAGGTTAGAAAATTTGAGAAAGAAGTAAGCTTTGATTTCAATGTTCCACGTTTCCTAACAAGAGTTGTGATTACCTCCGGTGACATTTTAACGAGTAATTTACGTAAGGAAAGGATAACACAAAGGATAAAAGGTCTTGCCAATGTTTATTTCCCTCGTTGTCTCAAGGACTACGCCTGGGCGTGTATGACCCCTATGACGTCACTCCGTTGAACGGTCTCTTGATTATTATAGAATTCACAATACTGCTTGGAATTCTTGCTCGAATGATGCTATCGAAGTAATATTAATCTTGCTCGAAGGACCACAAATTATGTTTGTTACTTGACTTTTTCTTGTTAAAATAAAACTAAACCGAATTGTGTACATCCACCAATTTATTTTCCTACACAATGACTCTGTTGGTATTACCAACTCACATTTTAAACTAAACTAAAAGTCCCTAACAACTACCTTAAACCCGAGTTTAAATCGATCCAATTTAAAGCATTTTAAAGAACCGAGAACTCATATCAGGAAATATTATAAGTGTGGATTCGATTTTCAACACAAAAAGTTATTAATTCTACTTCTACATAATTAATTCAACTCAAAAAACTGCTTACATTATAATTCCTTTCATATAAACCAATAAATGTATCGGTCATTTAAACATAATCGAATTTGTTTATAACAATTATTTATAATAATTATTAACTTAACTTTTATGGCCGGTGTTGAAAGGACAACATATTTAGAAGCAATTTATATCCTAAATATTTTTCAATATTATTTATACTTTTGGAGATACGAATTTTTTTTATATCCGATTTTTTGATCGCAAACTGTTGATTTCACCCTTCCGCGGTATATGAAGAAAAATTAAAGAGAACATGTTATCGACGTTGTAGATATCTAGTACTAACCAAAAACTGAGATAGATAGGTATCTTCCCCACGTAAATAATCGAATTTGTTTATAATGATTGTGTATAATAATTTTTAATCTGAAATTTTTAACAGGGGTTAGCAAGAGGACCTAAGTGGGGATATTTTTTATCTGAAACTTTTTTTGATAGCATGAATCGTTTAGGAGAAAACAATTATTTTCCAAAAACTGCTCAATTTTCAGGGGTCGTTTCCATCCCTTCAAACCGTTTTTGGGCAGCAATGGAAAGTAGGGGTTTACTTAGGTTGGGACCCTCTACAAATGTACCGATTTTGAAAAAAAGTCGGCGTGTTGGGTTTCGGTATGTCCCTTGTAAGTTAGAACCCAATATTACGAAATTATGTAAAAGTCATCAACCTCAAGGTTCTCATTAAAACTCTAAATTTAATATGGGTACTTGTTTATACCTTTTAAGTTAAAAGTAAAATAAAGTTATTTCTTTTCTTGTTGTTTCTAATTTCACTTTTTTACACTAATTAAATGTAGCGTACATGTACTATAGAGGAATGTGCCGGGTGGAAAATCCACAATTTTACTTTTTGAGTTGGCTGGACATGCAATTTTCATTCAAAAGTGTAGGGGGCGATCATTGAAGCAAGCCTGATCAAGTGGGCAATTCCCTCTAAAAGGTTGAGAAACACTGTGATAAACTGGATATGGATGTCGATCCTTCGTAACCAGTTGATCTTCCTTGAAAAGTCAAATTGCTATCATCTCTTACTACAGTTACAGGTGGGCACTACTATAACCTCTTTCATAATGTGACTACGTGAGTATTCTGGCAAGGAAACCTTACAACTTGCCCGTCACGGATTATAATTAATGTAGTACCGATCGGTGAGTATCAGTACGCGGTAAAGATGTATAGCATGTTAGGACGCAGTATTCAGCAATCCCCGAATAAATCGTAATCAAAGCAGGTATCGATTTAATACTTATCGATTGATACCACTTTCATTAAAATCGGTGACAGGCAATCGATTGAATGACGAATTACTCACGAATCGCTGAACAGTCCGCACTAATATTTTACTCATTTGTACCGTCTACGCAACTTTTTGCACACCAGATAGTAATTGTCTAATTTTTTTTAATTAGAAACGTTGTGAAACGTTCGTTCATTTAGAAAAAAAGAGAATTCAAATGTTCGCGCGTAACTAATACTGCGACTGTGAATAGTCAGAATTTACTAAATTAAAAGTTTTTACTTTTTGTGTCCTTTAGGGAAATTGAAGGTCGTACAAATGAAACGAATCGAATCGAAGAACATGAACACTGACTTTTATTATAATAAATTCACTATGTCACAACAATTCTATACAGGTTTTTAAGTACAAGTTAAGTACGCACGTGCATAAACGAAAACAAAATGTATAAAAGTATCTTACGAAATAAAAATTACGAAATAAAGAAAAATAAAATTTAATCAATTTTAAACAGTAATATACCTATAAATTCAACATTCAGTGCCTTTTGTGAAGTTAAATTACTAATGCCGCTGGGTAATGATGAATTACCGACGTAATATATTTTGTTACGTACATTTTTTGTCGTAGTGTAGTACAAAACAAGATAATATTACTATTACTTGCTCGAAAACTCTTCAATTAGTACCAATTATTATAGGAGTTCTCTTTAAAACTTGATTTCGTTCAGTTATTTAAATTTAGGAATAATCTAAGTGATCCGAGAGACACGTTTACACTTAAAAGCATAAGCAAAATGAGTCAGCAGGTGCTAATTCCTTATTTGAAAGACAGAACCGCTTTGTAACAGAATTTTCAAAACTTGGTGTATTGTTAAGCGATTAGAAGAAAGGGGAGAAATACTTTATGGCAAAGCCGGTCCATTATTTTTTACTCATTCACCTTTTTCCATTTCGATATCATAGATTATCTTTCAATCAAAGGAACATGTGGGAGCTTATTTTGCATCCGAGGAGATAGTGCTACGAAAGGTTTTAGCATGATTAGCGTCCGACGAGCCACACATGTGAATTTTTACAAAAGAGGGAATTATGGGATAATTCGTCGAATGCGACACGAGCGAGTGTCCAGGTAGAAGGTAGAAGTTAGTTAGCGCTAATCTTAAGTGGTTGTACTAACATAGAAAGCTAAAGGAATAAAAGAACCAAATAGAATCCAGAATTTGGTTGTTCAGTTCCCAACCACAGCTGTTTCTGACTTCGTGCTATGTCTCGGAGTAAATTTTACGTTGGAGTGGCATATAAATTTTACACGATTCTACGCAATTGAAGTACGTACTTATTTCCAAACATAACACAAATTACGTTTGCCGGGTATGGTTTGCTTTACAAGTTTTATTCTTGATTTTCTTAAAATAATGTTTGTTAGTAGCGTTCTGTACATCTACGTGAGCACATCGTTTGCAAATACATATTCTTAAATCGTGGCTGCAATGCTTCTTTTTGTTATCTTTAAGAACAGTTGTAGAAATCACTTTCGTAATAATGTGTAACAAGAATAAGACAACCGAACGACCTAGAAAATTGTTTTCAACATTTCTTCTCAAATAAACTTTCTATAACATACCCCTCCTACAAGCGCTGGCGAAAGAGGCGTAAATTTTCCCACTGTAATATAAACAGGTCGATTTAATCGCATTATATTTATAATGATCATTTTTCGAAATGAAGCGGATGAACTGTACCATGGAGTTTCATATAATGATCCCGGTATTTCTGAAAACTAATTAAGAAAATTATGTATAATAAGCAAATCCTATATTGCAATACGGAGAAGAGGATGAAAGACCAAACCCCGATCTACGGAAAGGAGATTGAAGTTTCATCCTTCTCTCCATAGTGCAATTTTGTGCATATCTTATTAACTCTAACAATTAGTAGGAAAACTTACGGCGATTGTAACTATATATCCAAAAATGCAGTAAATACTCAACTGACAGATTACAAAAAAGTATATTTGTAGTTCAGTGAAAAAATCCGCGGAAAATACTTCAGCCTATAAAATACAGACAATTAGAAAATACTTAAATATTGAGTCAGATACTCCATGTAATGGTGAAAGCCAGTTTAGCACTGATTGTGAGAGAATAATCAACATGCATAAGGCATGTGTTAGATATTAGCTTATCGATATCATCATAAATAATAAGTAATTTTGCTCACAAGGAAACATACCAAACCCGAACTCGCTGATTTTTTTCAAAATCAGTAAATTTGTAGAAAGTCCCAACCTAAGTAAAACCCTACTTTCCGTTTCTACCTAGAAACGGTTTGAAGGGGTGAAAACGACCCCTGAAAACTTGACAGTTTTTAGAAAATAATTTATTTTTCCTAAACAATTTCATGATATCAAAAAAAGTTTTAGATAAAAAATGTCCCTACGTAGGCCCCCTTTCTAACCTCTGCTAAAAATTTCAGATTAAAAATTGTTATGAATAAATTAGATTATTTACGTAGAACAAATACCTATCTATCCCAGTTTTTGGCTAGTACTAGGTACTTACATCATTATCAACATGTCTTCTTTCATTTTCCTTCAAATATCGTAGGGGGTGAATTCAAACCCTTCGTTGTCAAAAAATCGCATACAAAACAAATCCTATCTGCAAAAGTATTTCCTGATATGCGTTCTCGGTTTTTTAAAATCGTTTAAATTGTATCGATTTAAATTCAGGTTTAAAGTAGTTTAAATAATTTGTTATAAACAATTAAAAGTAAAATATATATTTTTGAAACGTAATACATCGATACCTTAATTAATACAAACTAGCTAACGCCTTATGTGTTCCAAAGGTTACCACACACCTTTGGCAGGTTGACCAATTAATTGTAAGACACTGATTACTTAACAATTATTTGTAATAATTATTAAATTAACTTTGATGGCCAGGGTTGGAAAGCGAACGTATTTAGAAGCAATTAATGTCCTACACATTTTTGAATGTTATTTGTACTTTTGGATATGCGAATTATTTTATATGCGATTTTTGGCAACAAAGGGGTTGAATTCACCTTCCTAGAATATTTGATGGAAAATGAAAGAAGACATGTTGATGTTGTAAGTTCCAACTGCTAGCCATAAATTGGGATAGATAGGTATCTTCCCTACGTAAATAATCGAATTTATTTATAATAATCTTTAATCTGAAACTTTTTTTGATATCATGAATCGTTTAGGAGAAAAAAAATTATATTCCAAAAACTGCTCAATTTGCAGGGGTCATTTTCACCCCTTCAAACCGTCTTTGGGCAGAAATGCAAAGTAGGGTTTTACTTAGGTTGGAACCGTCTACAAATGTACCGATTTATATTCCCTTGTCAGATAATTTTTTAAAATGTTTTTGACGATAAATTGTGCAGAATAACCTGCATGAGGAATATTATCAGATATGTGTAGATATACCATTTTTAATTAGAAACTAAAACTTACCGAAGCGATTGATAATAGTGTTGCCATCGTTGAAAATAGAGTGAAAATTACTTGTGGTAGACATATATATCTGAATATTTCATCAACATTTTCAGCTAGACAAAGTAGTTTTTGTAAAATGATTGTTGCCGATCTCATTTCCTTGTTTAACCTGTTATCCACTTTGTCCTTAGTTAAACTTGAAGCGAGTTTACTTACGGGTAAATTAAATGAACTTCCATTTCCAATTTCTCTTACACATTTTTGGATTGCTTTGGCGTATGTTGTCAAATATATTGTCACACTCATAAATAGTATATCAGAACCTATAAAATTAGAGATTCAGCACTATCGTTTTTATCTTCCAAATTCAATTTCTTACTAAATATAAAACATAATGTATAAAATGCAGCGAATACATGCCATATTAACATCATACTACAAGAAATTTTAGTAACATTTTCTGGAACTGGTGTAAAATAAATTAATATTTCATTACAACTAATTTGACCAGAAACGAAATCATCATCAAATAAAATCAATTTGTGAAGCTTGGGCATCATTATATTTATAATGATACACAACGCAGTTAATAAAAAGCCTCGAGAAATATATTTATCCCATTTTAGTCCCTTTTTAAGCACTATGAGATGAGGTCCATCGAAACTTGTAAAATATTCATGAAGCATATTAAAATCCTTCATCGCAGAAACTAACTGTTTTCTGTACACGATTAAAACAACAAATTTTATAACCATGATGAGATGAGTTGGAATAATTATTATGCAATCCATTAGTTTATCTATATCATCTAAGGAATAAATAATTTCCAATATTTCACCAATTAATAAGCTCATAGCACACAAAATCACGAGAATCGTGTAAATGTTATAAATTGGATTTAATGTGTTTGGACCTAGTTGGAGTAAACGGATCATACCGTTTATTTTTAATATAGAAACGTTTACTTCAAACATTTTCAATGTTTTGCGTTTAATATTTAATCGAAAAGTGTACTGATCTCGTTGAAAAGTAGCTTTGAACTGAGGCTTAATTCTCAGTTAAGTCTAATTTTATTAAAGTCGATAAAGTCGATGTGCGCAGTTCTTCTACGAATCAACTCTTTTCTAGTGAACACCAATTTTAACTTGTTAGAGGAAACATTATTGTAAATCGGTTTCGTACGTTTCAAAACTAAAATTAAGGAGTTTTAGACGAAATTATACATAATGTATGTATATTTCCAAAACATGATATACTTATAGATTTTAAATGTATTTTAAAGATTTAATTTTTTTATTTATGTTTTCTTAATTTTCTATATCTAGAATTAACAGTTTTCTAACATATTTTCTTTTGTGTAATAATAAGGCTTTGACGGGATATATAACCAAGAGGCTGTAAAGTCCTGTTGTCAGAAAGACAATTTAGAAATATCCAAAATAACTGAAAACTACTCATCTTTTGTTTACAAATAACTGCAAAATAAGAGTACGATGTGAAGAGTACGGTGTCATAGGTAAAGTCAGTGAACTTCCGGATGCTCCTAACACGAAAGTTTTCCTCCAAAAAAGAATCTGGGAAAGGACCTTTATGACCGGTGATTATTTCTATGTAACATGGCCAAAATTCAAAATCGTAGGTTCGGCGGTTTAGGAAATATCGCAAGTTAAATCAAAAAAGTACCGGTTTTTACCAGTTTTTTTAACAGTTTTTACCTGTTTAACACAAATTTTCTAATGATCTTGAAGAGGTGATTGCTTTTGCAAATTAAACTTTGTCTAATTTAAAAAAGAAGTATTCACAAATAGAGGAAGAGGGCATTATTATTTTTATTACTTTTACTGCTATCACTTTTGATTTAAAGAACTTTAGCCAATAACGTAGGGTGCAAAGTTCGTTCTAGTAACTGAACTACCAAGTGAGGATTACGATAATGCATTCGATGACTTAGAAATAGATTATTGTTTTCTTTTTTAACAAATCCAAAGATTTTAATATCAGTTTTAATACTATTAAAGAAAAAACTTTATGCGATGAAACCTTAAGTAAAATCAAAGATTTTATAATTAATGGATGGCCTAACAAAATTAACGATCTAGATATTAAACCCCATTTTTCAGAGAAACGATTTTTATATTAAATATGGTTGTGTTATGTGGAATCACAGAACTGCAATCCTGAAAGGGTTACAACGTGATATTTTATTACAATTACATTCAACACATATGGACATTGTAAAAATGAAAGGTCTAACCAGACCCAAGCAGCAAATTGTGTCCGATTTCGGGCACAATTTTTTTGAGTCCGAATTGAGTCGACACTTATCGGACTTTTTGTGTCCTGTATCCAATTTATAAGAATGTAGCCGCTATGTGTCGACAAATTATGGACACAGTGTGTCAGAAAAAAATGCGTGTCTAAACAGACACATTTTGGACTCATGTGTCTAATATGTTTCCATTATGTGTTACTTTCGACTTCAAAACACAATTTAGTCACAGACGAGTCGACACTTAATTGACACAATGTGCTTGAATTTGTTCTTAAGTTTGCGTTTCTAATTTGTTTCCAAAATGTGTTAAGTAGACGCAATTTAAGCCCAGATGAGTCGACACTTAATTGACACGATGTGCCTAAATTTGTTCTTCAGCTTGCGTTCCTAATTTGTTTCCAAATTGTGCTCAATAACACACATTAGTATCTATTTAGTATCCAGTTAGGTTTATTTTAAACACATGTATTCCATTTTGTTACTAAAGTTTGTCAGGTTTTATTATCTCTGTGTCGTGTGTTAGTTTGCTCAAGTTATAAATAGTTTCATACTAGTGAAAATGCCAAAAATTAAGAAGTATAAGGGGAAGGTTGTATATAATACAACCTATTACCGTTCTGTGCATAAAGAAATAATGAAGACTAAAAAGCAGTTGCTAGAGCATATGAAGAAGAAAGAAGATGCCAGCATAAATTCATCTGCACAACAACAAGTATCAACACACGCATCAATCAAGGCAAGCAGTTCTTCACCTGAGCGTGACATTAAAGTGGATTGTAATCTGCAAAGTAGTAGCACAGGAGCCAACATCGCCACTGATGCCGACAGTGGCGATGTTGGCTACCTACAAAGTGATGAGTTGTCGTTTATGGAGCAGTTAAAAGCATGGGCTCTTAAAAATAAAATCACGCATGAAGCACTTAATGAATTATTAGTGTTCCTCAGGAAATCACATAGTTATCTGCCAAAAAATAGCAGAACCTTACTTAAAACTCCCTTAAATGTGAATGTGGAGCCAATGGCATCAGGTCATTACTGGTATAATGGCCTGAAAACATGTTTAGCCTCGTGCAGGGAAATTTCTCAAAATCCGCCTCAAAATTTAATTTTAAGTTTTAATATTGATGGATTACCTCTATACAACAGCTCAAAAGCTGAGTTTTGGCCTATTTTGTTTAAAATTGACAACAAGACTGGGATTAATCCTATGATTATTGCAATTTATTGTGGAGAAAATAAACCAAACTTGCAATCATTTTTGACGCCCTTTGTGGAGGAGCTACTTGAAATCCTTCAAAATGGAGTAGAAATAAATGGCTGCAAGATAAACATTAAAATAAGATGTTTTATATGTGATAGTCCTGCAAGATCATATGTTAAAGGTTAGTACAGTCACATTTAAATAAATGTGCGCAGTCAGTTTTAATGCATTTTTTAAATATAAAAAATGATTCTTTTATAGGAACTGTGAATTTTAACCATTATCACGGATGCACAAAATGTATTTGTATTGGAGAATACTATAGAGATGGGAGGCATATGAGTTATCCCCGAATCGATTTACCAGCAAGGACTAATGATAGTTTTCGTAAAAGAACAGATCCTGATCATCATAAAGATGATTCACCTCTAGAGAGATTACCAATAGATATGATAGCCGATTTTCCTGTGGCAGATTCACTTCATTTAATCGATTTGGGGATGACAAAAAAATGTCTTACCACTTGGACACATGGTACTTACAATTTCAGGACTAAATTTTCTCAAAACGACATCAACTCAATTTCTAAATTATTAATAGAATGTAACCGACGAATGCCAATAGAAATACACAGAGCTGTTAGGCCCCTTGATTCATTAAAATTCTGGAAAGGTACAGAGTTTAGAACCTTTTTATTGTACGTGGGACCTATCGTACTAAAAGATTTTTTACCAGACGATGTTTACGAACATTTTCTCATGCTGTCATGTGTAGTTCGAATATGCAGTTGTTCAGCATACCTGAAATATTTGGAAATAGCTGATAAAATATTGAGAGATTACATAGAAACATTTATTATAATTTATGGTATTGATTCTGTGAGTAGCAATGTACATAATCTTTGTCATCTTATAGAAGACGTCAAAAGATTTGGGGCTCTACCTTCATTTAGTGGATATCCTTTCGAAAATCACCTTTACCAAATAAAGAAACTTTTACGTCATGGCAACAAACCATTACCTCAAGTAGCCAAACGTATTCAGGAGATAACAACAGCGCAGTTTCAATACGAGCCTAAAACTAAATATCCTTTGATTAAAAATAATAAAGAAGTGTACATAAGTAAGGAATTTAGGTTGTCCACGAAGGAAAACGATAAATGGTTTCTTACAAAAAATTATGAAGTGTTTCAAATAATTAATATAAATAGGGAGGATGGTACACTACGTTTCCTGGGCTCCAGGATCAAGAAGAAATATGACTTTTTTACCCGTCCTTTTAAGTCATCTTATATTAATATATATTCTGTATTTTCTACAGAATTATATCGCCCTTTAGAATATGCGTCTTTAACTGACGTAAAATGTAAATTGATTATGCTTAAATACAAAAACGAATTTGTATTTATACCATTAATTCACACAATATATGAAATAGAATGAATATATGAAATAAAAATGATACTATATTTACGAAATTATATTTATTTAAATATGTAATTAAACATTAACAATAAATTATTTATTATTACTATTAACATGTAGAATTTTCTAATTTAATTATCTTCTGCCTCCTCCGTATTTTCTTCATTTTGACATTTTTTCTTTCTTTTAGTAGCTCTAAATGTTTAAAATATTTTTCAGTAAAAATTAAGGCTTTCTGAATGCAATTAATTATGTATTTATACAACGTCCGGCGAAAGCCGTCTCATGCGTCATCATTTAATTGTATTATCCTAGACCATTGTTTTCGGTTTTTGTTTCTGTCATGTACAATTAAATTTAAAAAAAACGGTGAGAAGTAATGACGTATGACACATCTTTCACCTGACAGACTTTACTTCCATTTCTCTTTGAAATCTTTGATTATTCCGCTTAAATATTTTAAATTGTAGTATCTTTTCGACAGAAATTCGTGTTGCTGTTTTGTCCGCTTTTTCACATTATAAAAATAAAAACTGAATTATCTTTTGATAATTAACAAATGTTAAATTAGGACGACCATCTTCATTTTTAGAGATGGAAAGACCTTTCCATGTGTATTGGCATAATAAAGCATTTGTAAATAATTCTCTCATTAATCGCGTGGTAACTTTTTCCCCATCCTCCTTTCCTGAATTCCCTCCAACTTTAGTTAAATAATTAAACTAAAACAAGATGAAATGTCAACAAATTACATTAAGGCACTCTTTTTCCAACCTCCTATTAACTTATGTACTGGTTAATTACTATTGTTTACTGACCAAGTAAAAAATCGCATATAGAACAAAGTGAAATAGGAGTAATCATTGTTATAAACCGACAATTACGGTAACAGGAGTTTGAAACAAATGAGCTAAAGGGCCGTTTTATTCACCTTTGGGTAGATTAATTTATCAGATATTTATTATCATTACTGGTCAAATAACCAATCATGGCAAGTGAAATAACAGTAACTATGAGGTAGAATAATTTACCCAAACGTGAATAAAGCGGCCCTAAAAATGTAAGAGCATGTTTTGGGGTGAAAAAGCTAATCTCTTCATAAAAGCATTACTTAAAGGGAAAGCACAAACTTAGCACGCAATGTGAAGCAGCAAATCAAAGAATGGTAAAATATTGAATTGTTCAGAAAGTAATTTCATTTTTTTCGTTCTTTTAGGTGTGAAGGTGGGTGCAAAAAAAAATACAATTAAATCAAAAATAAATGAAACGAAATTACTTTCCAAACAATTCATTAGAGTACGCAAGTATACAAAAAGATGAAAGCAAAGTAAGACCATCAAATTTGTTTAAGAATTAATTAATTACTAATTTATCATTAAATTCCTTATCTACACCCAGTTTCATGTCTAATTTATCAACTTCTTCGGGATCGTTCAAGGGAAATTTAAATTCAGAAATTTCATTATTTTCAATTAAAGTATTACATGTAACAGATTCTTGTAAATTTTTAGTAAGTGCAGCTATTAATGTTTTAATTTCAGCATTTGTTGTCAAAAAGAAATCAATTTTTTTGTTTATTGTCTCAATTTTCTTCTCTATTTCTTCTAATTTTATGTATACAGCTGGAAATAAAACAAACATATAAATAACAATGAAATATATGCAAACACTTAATTTTGGATGACAAAAAATTACATAAATTGTACTTACAGCTTTTGTTTGTATCCTTATCTTGTGGGGCTACCTTGTCACTTTCAAGTGATAGAAGATACATTACGCTTTCATCATCAGCTAGGGTTTTACTAATATCATTTACATTTGTTTGTAGACAAGCAAGGCTATCAAATTCACTGTTATAACTTGTATTTAAAGCGCTATTTCCTGAAGAAACAGTTTTCCTCTTCCTCTATTGCCGTCTTTGAAAGTATCTACAAAGCACTCCCAATTTATACCAAAGCTGAAAACGGAATGGTATACTTACTCAATTTCCGCGTCTGTATCTGGCAAATTCGTATATAAAGAGCATAACTTGTTACCAGTGTTTAAGCTTTCAATATCAGCCTCTTTTAAAACACACGCCATTTTCTCCCAATCTTCACGTGGTACGGAGTTCGCGTTCTTAATTAATTTGTCGGCGCCCTTATAGGTTTTAGGCGGCCAATGTAAAATTCCGCCTTTCTCCCACGCTGCTGGTACGCAACACAGCTGTGTTACGCCGTCCTCAATAGTTTTTATAACTTTAAAAGACATTTTTCGCCTTGTCTCGCACATACACTAAATTCCTTTTTGGCGGCAAACACTACAATAAGTGAGGTTAGGAAACGATAGAAATGAAGTTAGACGCATTTCGGTCTGAAAACGGACGCGGGTGTCTCAGTTGTTTCTAAAATGTATCTAAATGGCTACATAGACACTTTTAGGCAACATATCGGTCAAGTTTTGGAAACACGAGTCCAAATTATAGCCCTTATGTTTCTTGTGTTACATTGAACCATTTTCGGAAAATAATTGGTTAAATATCGGACACGTGAATTATATCCGCCGTATTAAATTCGCATAACAATGAAGATGCAAGTACTGCATAATGGCAAGTGCAATTCGCAGAAGAACCGCGAGAAATGTGCAGCAGTGGACATTTTAAGTGAGAACCAAAATGTATATTATAATTCATTATTCAATGGTACTGCAATCCGTCTAAACGTTCGCTCATACGCTTTTGTAAAAGTTACAAATAAATAAAAAGTTAATTTTCGTTTTAAAATATAAGTGAGCATTTTATTTAAAGAACCTACAACAAAAGAAAACTGGCGCAGTCAGCAGGATCGTGTCCGGGAATTTCGCGAATCGACGTGTGATTTTTTCGTATCAACGATTAACTGGAACGATCAGGTGTTTGTTGTTTGAAACTTTTGGTTACGACTCCAGTACGCGAGTGTCGGTCTATCAAAGACTCGTAATACAAGGGAACTTTCAACAATCATCGGGAAGTGGATCAAATCATCCATTTTTGCGAAGACACCAACTTTGGGAAAAGGACCACATTGCCTTCACCAAAATTTGGACTTCATAGAATAAGAAAAAACAGAAAGAAGGAAAGAAAGAAAGAAGAAGATGCTCAAATTGACGTAAGTGCAAGTACAAGTATTAAATTGAATGACAACAAACGAAATAGAAACCTTAACTGAATTATTATTAAGCGTAAATTTAGAAGATACCCCAATTAATCAATCAAATTCAGAAATAACTCAACCTTTTGTCACAATGGCCCAATTTAAACCAGAATACCTTAATTGCGTACCCGAATTCGATGGTAATCCCAACGAATTAAATCGTTATTTAGCTGTTTGCAACATGATTGTAGAAAATTTTTATAATCAACAAAATCCAAACGATTTTCAAAACATTTATCTGTTGAATTCTTTAATTTCAAAGTTGAAAGGAAATGCTAAATTAGTTATTAATATTCAAAATGTTAAAACTTGGCAAGAACTTCAAGTTGCTTTAAACAGAAATTTTGGAGATAGGAGAGATGAGGTTTGTTTAACTAGAGATTTGGTAGTAATGCGTCAAACGTCTAACGAAAAACCACAAGAGTTTTACGACAGAGTTTTAAAGCTTTTAAATCTGTTGTGTAGTTATGTTGATGCTCATGAACAAGCCGATCAATCTAAGCAGGTCAAACGAGATCTATACAACAACTTAGCATTAAGAACCTTCTTAAGCGGTCTTAGGGAACCTTTAGGGAACACTATAAGATGTATGCAACCTAGAACATTAGCTGATGCTCTACAACTTGTGATCCAGGAAGATAATGTTCAATATCTTCAACATTTTACAAGCAAGTTGCACAGTAATCAGACAATAAATCATAATCATTCTCACAATTCTCAACAAACTAATCCGTTTAAGCAAAAATTTGCTCCAAGGTCACAACCAAATTATTTCGTTAGACCACAACATTCTTTTCAAAGGCCTCAAATGCCGCAATTTAGACCAAGAATGAACGTGGCAGGTGAGCGACAACGATTTTTATCGAACGCTGATGTCTTTAGATATCCCCACCAAAATAAAACATTTACGCCCCAACAAAATAAGAATTTTCAAAAACCTACACCTATGAGTATTACTAGCCGATTTAGTAATAATAATCATTTTCAACACCGTCAACAATACGAATCGATGGAAATAAACAATACTGTGACCGAACAACCATATTATGATAATTTACCAGATTATAATCAGCATGAGTTTCAAGCTGAAATCAATGACGATTTTACTTATAATTATGATCCTCAATTTGAGAGTATGACTACTGAGAATTCCTCAGAAGTCATTGATTTTGGTGAGCAAACTGATTTTGCTATTCCTAATTCTTTACAAGAGCAAAATTTTTACAACCAGCCTCAATCCCCCGACCAGACATGATAAAGCCTGTTCAAATACCTTTAAATAATTATACGGCAAATGAACTTGGATATGTTTTTATACCTGAATATAATTTAAAACTTTTAGTGGACTCTGGTGCAAGTAAATCATTCATTAATCCTGAAATTGCTGAAAAATTATTTCCAAACGACATTAGGCATGACCCATTTATTGTTTCGTCAGTATTTCAAAAATCCGCTCATAGATATAGCGCAATGATTCCAGTTTCTACAATATTTAATATCCCAAAACCTACATACTTAAAGTTTTATTTATTTAAATTCCATAACATTTTTGATGGGTTACTTGGACTTGATAATTTAAAATTACTACGCGCTCAAATAGATTTAAACAAACACTGTTTAGTCACGCCTACAGCGAAAATAAAATTATCCTATTTAAAAACTCCCAAAGAAATTAATAAAATTATTTTAGAACCACGATCAGAAAAAGTAATTAAAATTAAATCTTCAATAAAAAATGGAGAAATTATAATTCCCTATACTAAACTTCAAAATTGTGAAATCCCAGAATGTATAACTATCGCAAAGAATGGAGAAGCAATAACAACTATTTTGAACAACACTGTAGACAAAATTACATTAGATTTCTCTGAACCTCTAAGCGTAGAAAGATTCGAAAAAAATGAAATTCAAAATTTTAATATAAATATGTTAGAAGAACCCCAAAATGGTCAATTAGATTTTTCAAAAGTTAGAAGCACGCATCTTAATACAGAGGAAAAAGAAAATCTTTTCCAATTATTGCGTGATTATAAAGATGTAATTTACCAAGAAGATCAACCCCTAACATTCACAAATAAAATAAAACATAACATTCGTACTACCGATGAAATACCCGTTTATTCCAAATCTTACCGTTATCCGTTTATACATAAAGAGGAAGTTAGTCGACAAATTCAAAAAATGTTAGACCAAAAAATTATACAACCAAGTAATTCCCCTTGGTCGTCACCAATTTGGATAATTCCGAAAAAATTAGATTCATCCGGGAAACAAAAATGGAGGATAGTCGTAGATTATCGACGTTTAAATGAAAAAACGATTGATGATCGCTATCCGCTACCCAATATTTCCGATTTACTAGATAAGTTAGGCAGGTGTCAGTATTTTTCGACCATTGACCTTGCTAGTGGCTTTCATCAAATTGAAATGGAAGATGACAGTATACAGAAAACGGCTTTTAACACCGAACATGGTCATTATGAATTCCTCAGAATGCCATTTGGATTAAAAAACGCCCCCGCGACATTCCAACGGGTAATGGACAACATTCTTCGCGGAATTCAGAATGAAAAATGTCTAGTATACTTAGACGATATAATTGTTTTTTCGACCAGTTTGCAGGAACATATTGATAGCCTCAGATCAGTCTTTAACCGATTACGAGACGCAAATTTAAAGATCCAACTCGATAAGTCAGAATTTTTACGCAAAGAAGTTTCATATTTAGGACACATTGTAACTCCAGAGGGTGTTCGTCCAAACCCCGACAAAATTCATGCTATTAAAAACTATCCGGTCCCCAAAACAGCAAAACAAATAAAGGGATTCCTAGGTCTACTCGGATACTATAGACGCTTTATAAACGATTTTGCAAAACTTACCAAACCATTAACTAGATGCCTGAAAAAGAATGCAAAAATTGAATTAAACGAAGAATATTTAAATTGTTTCGAAAATTGTAAAAATTTATTATTAAATGACCCGATACTTATCTACCCCGATTTCTCAAAACCTTTTAATCTTACCACAGATGCTAGTAATTTTGCATTAGGTGCCATCCTTTCACAAGGACCTATCGGCAAAGATCGTCCTGTAGCTTACGCATCTCGTACGCTCAATGAATCCGAAATAAATTACTCTGTTATAGAAAAAGAATTGTTAGCGATCGTATGGTCAGTAAAATACTTTAGACCATATCTTTTTGGACGAAAATTTAATATAATAACCGACCACAAACCATTACAATGGTTAATGTCTTTAAAACAACCAAATTCAAAATTATTACGTTGGAAAATTTATTTAGATGAATATGATTACAATATAATATACAGGGTTTCTCACGCAACTGGTTCGTTAGAACTTTATTGGGTTCCACTATTAGTAGGTTTTTGAGATTTTGCCAATAGGGGTTGTTCATCCGGATCTTTTGATTTAAAATATTTTCAAGATGGCTGCCACTTCCGGTCGACCGGAAGTAGGATACAACTTCGTTATTTTAAATGGAATGGTATAGTTTTTATTACGTATTTTAATTCTACATGTAAAAATAAGTAGACTTTGATAAGGGTTGTTGGTACTTATCGTTTTTCGTTTTCGAGTAATTTTGATTTTAAGATTTTTTTGACAATTTTCAACCTGTTGTTTAAAATCACATTTCTTAGTCACTGTTCAGGCAAGAAAGTTGATAACTATTACGATTACTCTCCAGACATTGCCAAATGGAACGCCACTACTCCCACCCCTTTTTAATATACAGGCTGGTCACAAAGAGGGTTACCGTTCTTCCATATTCAATTGCAAAAAAGTGGAAAATTTTAAATGGAACACCCTATATTTTATTAGCCTATCCGATAGAGAATTTAATTCTCTACAAATTTGCAATACATGTCCCTATACCCATCGGTTAAGATTTCCAAGATATAAGGGAATTTGTCAAAATTGCGTATAAAATGTCAGAAGTTTTTCTTTTTTTTATTAGTAGGCTATGGAACTTGATCGATTTTTTTGCTTGACACGATAGGGAATTTAATTCTCTACCAACCTTCAATACACTTCCCTATACCTATCGATAAAAGTTTTGAAGATATAAGGGAATTTATCAAAAAACTGTTCAAATTTCGTAGCCCACTAATAAAGAAAAACTTTTTTTGACATATTACGCGCAAGTTTTATAAATTCGCTTATATCTCCAAAACTTTAACCAACAGGATAGGGAAGTGTATTGAAGATTGGTAAAGAATTAAATTTTCTACCGTATCAAGCGAAAAAACTGTTCAAGTTTCATGGCCTACTAATAAAAACAGGACTTCTTCTGACATTTTACACGCGATTTTGACAAATTCCCTTATATCTTGAAAACCTTAACCGATAGGTATAGGGAAATGTATTGCAAATTTGTAGAGAATTAAATTCTCTATCGAATAGGTTAATAAAATATGGGGTGTTCCATTTAAAATTTTCGACTTTTTTGCAATTGAATATGGAAGAGCGGTAATTCTCTTTGTGACCACTCTGTATGTGAAAGAGGGGTAGGGGTAGTGGGGTTCTATTTGGCAATGTCTGGAGAGTAAACGTACCAATTATTAACTTTCTTGCTTGAGCAGTGACTGAGAAATGTGGTTTTAAACAGCAAGTTAAAACTTGTTAAAAAAATCTTAAAATCAAAATAACTCGGAAACAAAAAGCGATACGTACCAACAACCCTTATGAAAGTTTACTTATTTTTGTACGTAGAATTAAAATATGCAATAAAAATTATACCATTCCATTTAAAATAACGAAGTTGTATCCTACTTCCGGTCGACCGGAAGTGGCAGCCATCTTGAAAATATTTTAAATCAAAAGACCCGGATGAACAACCCCTACTGGCAAAATCTCAAAAATTTACTAATAGTGGAACCCAATAAAGTTCTAACGAACCAGTTGCGTGAGAAACCCTGTATAAGAAAGGAAAGCTCAATACTAACGCAGACGCTCTCTCAAGAGTCGAAATTAATTTCAAGGAGATAACTAATTCTTTAGGTAATTCAAATCAAAATTTAACCGGTACCTTGAACGAACAAGTCAACGCACAAATACGTGATAATGTTAGTAGACTCAATGTAATTGATCAGCAGATTCCCTCAACAAGTCGCGAATATGATGATAATATATCGATGCAAGTTCAACCTGATGAAGATCTTTACGTAGACGATTTGAACGATGATACAATGCATTCAAATAATGAACAAAATCCGATTGTAGATATACCTATTTCAGACGTACCTTTAAATTATGGTCAAAATCAAATAGTTTTCAAATCTGTACTTCATTCACCAGCATTGCCAAAAGTCACTATACTATTTGGTAATAGAAAACGACTACTTGTCCAAATATCCGAACATAATTTTGAAAAAGACATTATCAATTTTATTAAAAGCTATATAATCCCAAAAGTTGAGTATTATATATTTTTTGAAACACCTAGCATGTACGAAAAATTTTCAGTTGTTTTGCAAAATTATTTTAAATGGCCATCGATAAAATTTAAAAAATGTTCGAAAAAATTAATCGATATTACAGACAAAAACGACATTAACGATATAATAAGAAATTATCACGAAGGTAAATCTAACCATCGAGGAATCGATGAAACAACTTCGCGAATAAAAGAAAAATATTATTGGCCTAATATAAAAAATTCAGTTCAAACTTTTATCAATCAATGCGAAGCATGTCAGCAGAGTAAATACGATAGAAATCCAGTGAAAGTAAAAATGAATATTACCCCTACTGCGACGCAACCGTTAGAAATTATTCATTTAGATACATTCACATTTGAACATATGAAATTTTTGACAATTATAGATAGTTTTTCTAAATATGCCCAAGCGTATCACGTTACTTCACTAAACGCTACTGAAATTGCCGACAAATTAATTCAATTCTTTGGTCACCATGGTATACCAAAACAAATCATTGTAGACAATGGAACCGAATTTAAAAACTCCGTAATTTGTGAATTATTGTCTCTACATAAAATTAAAGTTCATTTTTGCTCTCCAAATCATCCACAATCAAATGGAGCGATAGAGCGATTCCATTCTACCATTACAGAACATCTACGTCTATTAAATACTAGAGGATTCTTAAAAACACCCTGTAACATGAAAATGGTTTATGCTATTTTGGCATATAATCATAGTATTCACTCGAGTACTAAAATGAAGCCCATTGATGTAATAAATGGACATATTACCGGTAATGACCCGTTTGATATTGAAATGGATAAAATTTTATTAAATGAGTACGTTAATTCTCATAGAGAAAAATCAAAATTATTGTATTCAAAATTAAACTCGGATATAATGCATAATAAAGAAAAGGTAATAAATAGACGGAACGAAAATAGAGATAATCCCGAAATGTTTGAAGCCCAAGATACTGCTTTTATTAGAAAACACGTTAGACAAAAACATGCTAATAAGTTTTCCAAACCAACTGCATTAAGAGGTATTAATGTCAGAGATAAGACTGTTAGTACCGAAGAACAAGATAAAATTCATATGGATAATTTAAAACGTCCATTGAAAAAAACTTTTCATTTTACTTAGAATTTATTTAGAGTAGGTTTAAACTTTTACAAATTTTTATTGCTTACATTATTTTACAATTATTAAGTTACATTTATTTTATATCTTACATTTATTTTATATTGTTTATTCCAGACTTGCCGTTTGTTGCTTATACATTGGCGTACTTTCCGGTCAAAATGGAAAGGTTACATTACGAAACTTGAGCGATAACACTGGTTTGATTCCTTTAAAACTCGGAACTGTTAAAGTAGAGGAGTATACCCATAAATTGATACATTACTACGACTTAAATCCGTTAATTGACCAATATGAAAATCTGAAAAATCAATCAAATATAATTATCAGCACAATAAGTAAGAATAAAGATTACTTGTCCGAAACATCTAATTATATTAAAATACTTACCTTCACGGAAAATAAAGTAAAAGAAAAATTAAATGAAATATTACCTTATCCAAAACGAACAAAACGAGGTTTAGTAAATGGGTTAGGATCTATATTTAAAGCCATTACAGGTAATTTGGATGCCAATGATGCTGAAAGATATGAAAATTTGATTAAAGAATTACAAAATAACCAAATGAAATTAGCTGAAGGTATTAATAAACAAACGTCATTAGCTGTCACCGCAATTGAAAAATTTAATAATAGTATTCAACAGATAAGTCATAATGAAAAAGTTTTGGAAACAAAAATAAATCAAATCGCGATGTTTATTGGAAAAAACGCTTATAGAGAAAACGCGATGTTCATAAAAGATAGCTTAATTCAAGTAATTAATTTGTTTGAACTAATGATATCAGTATTACAAGATATTGAAACATCTATTTCTTTTTCTAAATTACAAGTCATGCACCCCACTATCATAAAAAGTGACGAATTGTTTAAAGAATTATTAGATTTAGAAAACCGTCTCATAAATGGTCAACTACCAATTAAAATTTCATACGATAACATCCCGTTATTCCAAAATATTATTAAACTTGAAAGTTACATCACTGATAATAAAGTTAGATACATATTACAAATTCCAATTACTTACAGTTACACATTTAATTACTATCACCTTTTTCCAACCCCTATACTTACTAATAATCAGTTTAAGGCTATTTTACCCAGAAATAAGTTTCTAATTTCGAGTGACTTGTACTTTGCATTTATGAACAAATTATGCACTGAAATTTATCCTCAAAACTATATATGTCCGAGAACAGATTTACAGAAATTACAAGAAACCAAATTCTGTGAAATTCAGCTGTTAAAGATGGAAAAAGATCCACCCTGTGAAAAAACAAATATTAAAATTTCGTCAATAAAATTAAAACAATTAGGAACATCAAATAAATGGATTGGGTTATTCCCTAAAGAAGGCATCGTGAAGTTTAATTGTGAACAACAAGAAGAAATATTAACATTAGTTGCTGGTACTTACCTTATCGAAATTCCAAAAGGATGTGAAGTCAACACGCCACTGCAGAAAATCATAAACACCGATCAGACCGACTGTCAATTAATACTACTTCCAAAACTAAATTTTGAAACAAAGGATATAATAAAGGAAACAAATTATTCTGTTCATCTTGGAGATATCGACTTGGATGGATTGCAAGAAATTAAATCGCAAATGTTAGAAAATCACGCAAAAATATCATTTGAAGACATTTACTTAACTCCTAATTTATGGACATTCATTATCTACGCGTTAATCATCGCTGCTGCAATTGCTGTTTGTTTGAAGAAGATAATAAGAAAAATAAAAGTCAAAAACGAAAGAATAGAAGGATATTATGTTAACCAAGGTAATCAAGTTAATCAAGCTAATCAAGTTAATCAAGAAGTTCGCCTTCCTCTTTAATTTCGGAAGTCGAATCTCAGCGGGGAGGAATTATATCCGCCGTATTAAATTCGCATAACAATGAAGATGCAAGTACTGCATAATGGCAAGTGCAATTCGCAGAAGAACCGCGAGAAATGTGCAGCAGTGGACATTTTAAGTGAGAACCAAAATGTATATTATAATTCATTATTCAATGGTACTGCAATCCGTCTAAACGTTCGCTCATACGCTTTTGTAAAAGTTACAAATAAATAAAAAGTTAATTTTCGTTTTAAAATATAAGTGAGCATTTTATTTAAAGAACCTACAACAAAAGAAAACTCGTGTTTCTATTTGGACACAACCATTAAATCTGCCATATTTTCGTTGAAAAGTTGTGCCAACGAGATGAAAAAAAAATGGCGAATATCTATATTTTGCTTTTAATTACAATATTTGGCGTTAATAAACATAAATATTCGAGCAAATAATTTTTTTGTGTCACCCCAAATATCTCCACACTAATTTTTGACAACATTTCTTGAAATTTGTAATAACTAAAAATTTTTGACTTTTTTAGTTTTTTAAAAATAATCAATATTTTTGAGGCGCGTTCGTTATTTAAAGGTATCATACACACTATTATCAGAAAATTTGAATCCGTAATATTTTTTAACCCTCAGACATAGCAAAACTTTAATTATAAAATACCAGTATAAAATACCTTAGCAGTTTTCATTTGCAACTAAAGTGAGAAGAAGTACACAATAGTTTAATTTAGTGTCGACAATATGTCCATAATGTTTCCAGGGAAAAAAACTTGTGCCTATTTAAACACATTTTAGCACACAATAGTGTCCTGTCAGGCTGTGTCGACTAAAATTCGACTCATTTGTGTCACTTTTGTACCTTGATTTACTGCACACAATACCGACGCTTATTAGACACACTTAAATTTGCTTGTAGGAACATAATGGACACATGAAAATCTATTTGGTAACAAAAGAGAAACATTTTGAACACATTAAACGTTCACTTTGGAAACATATGCGACACAAATGCGACACATTCTGGAGACATTTTAGTACAATTAAAGGCGCATTTTAAACACTAACTTGGGTACATTTTGGGCACTATATGGTACACATTTCTGTCACCATTTTGGACACATTTCCCAAACATAGCGGGCACTGTGTCGACACTGTGCCCATAGAATGTGTCGTGTCCAGGCTTATGTGTCGACACAGTGTCGACCATGTGTCCAAAATTGCTGCTTGGGGAGGCTATTTTGGATCCCTTATATTGACAATGAAATTGAGATTATTTGTAAATATGAAGCTTGCAATCAGTCTTCAATTTAAATTTTAAGTTCATTATTCATCAGACTTGGTTTACCTTGTTTATTAGTATCAGATAATGGAAGGGACTTTGTATCGAAGAAATTTGAAGAATTTCTATTAAAAAATAATATAAAATATATAATTAGTAATCCTTACCACCCATCTTCAAATGGAGCAGCTGAAAACGTGGTTAAAGAAAGGTAAGTTACAATATTAGTTATAAGTATTTTATAATAAATTAAAAGAATGTTTAGTGGGGACATTAAGTAATACGTAATGTTTATTTTGGATTTTGTTGGTATCGGGTTGTAAAATAAGTTTTGGTTTCCATTATTTCATAAAACGCGTGGTACAAAGTGTACGCCTGACGGGGGTCCAGTGTGACTGATAGTGACTAAATAAAGTTGTTGTTTAAACCTTAAATGTGTTTCCATATACAGGGTCCGGAAATGTCGTGTATAACGGAATACCACAGATACCTTGGTCAAAAATATGACGATTGACCCAATTTCTCTATACAAAGTTGCTTAGCTAAGCCGCAAGCAGACTTTAAATATTATATCTTTCGTGAGTTTTTCTGAAATTACTCCAAATATCTTTGTTAGATTTTATTTATTTTTTGTCCATGTTTTTATATCAGCAGACTGCAGTTTCCTATGGAATAAATTCCAATTTCTAAAATTACAAGATGTTTAAAAATACTCTCATAACAAGTTATCCATCCAAACCTTTTTAATCAGTTGTACAGTCCTCTACCAATCTTTCTCTGAATAGCTACATTAATTTAGAAACTATTACATCTATTACAAAATTTCAGTTGGGTAAACGCTTTAGCCATAAAAAATGTTTTCTAAATCCTACAATTCCAAATCGATAAGTGCAGAACATTAAAATCATCAGGGTTTAGTCCTGATTGACCAGCAGGATCACTAGACCTGAAACCTTGTGATTTTGTTTATAGGGTGTTACATAGTAAAATTGCTACGAGAAAAGCAAATAATAAGAACTTTGCATTCTGTACTATGTGCAGCCGTAATGATGATCACAAATCCTGGCGAATTTTTTAAACAATAAAATACTTCTAAACCTCTAAAATTTGGTTTTCTCGAAAGAACTTCATATCGCTTAAAGAAATCGCTGCTCTGAACTTTGTTAATGTTACCTTAATTTACCGATTTGGAATTGTAGGAATTTAGAAAATATTTTTTGTAGCTAAAGCGTGTACCCAACCGAAACCAATTTACAAAGTCGTTGAAAAGTTAATACGTTCTACAACCTGTTATTTTAACGTTGTATCTTTTATTCCGAAATACTTATACAGTTTTCCTAATAATATAATGGTTTATAAATTTTAAATGGTCGTATATTTCCTCATAAGTACTTGCAAATTGCATATCACTAGTCGAGCACCATAGAAAACACATGCATTTTTAACATGGAAAGTAAATAAATAATTCAGAACGAAAACCGCTTTTGAAGATGGATCGATTTCACCTTAATATAAATATTAGTTATTTAGTAAACAGAAGAACATTTTTAGATATCCCAATAAATTGAAACTTAAATCTTGATCTTCGAGCGAATGATCTTCGGTTTGGCGAACGGGCCGTATGAGTTTTCCAGGCTAACGAGAAAAGTACTGGGGCCATTGCGGAACAAAGTGGCAATGTTTTATCTGGATAACATAATTATACCTGCCTACGATTGGGAAGAGATGTTTACGAAAGTGAAGATGGTATTTCATAGGTTACGCGGAGCCGGATTAACACTAAAGATATCCAAATATGAATTCGGTCGTAAGAAAGTGGAATACTTGGGGTTGATTCTATCCAGTGAGGGATTACGGCCGAGCGAAAGAAAAATAAAAGCGGTAAAGGATTTTCCGCGTCCCGCCAATGTCCACAATGTACGAAGAGTCTTGGAACTTACATCGTTCTTTCGACGTTTTGTTAGTAACTACGCGATGAAGGCAAGACCGCTAAGTGATTTAACGAGGAATAGTGTCGTTTTTCATTGGGATGAAAAACCAGAAAGAGCTTTTTGTGAATTAAAATGGGCATTAATATTAGATCCAGTTTTAAAACTATATAAAGTACATGGAAAACGAACGGCGTTCGATACGAGAATAAAATTATAAATAAACGAATACGAGGTATAAAATTGTAACATTAGGTAATGATCTTTACAAAATGTCTGAATTCCAAGAATGAGACTCAGATATCCCAATATTCAAAACTGTTAATAATGTAATCAAATTTAATATTATGCACGTGTCCCAAAATTATAGCAAATAAGTATTGAGACATATTTCTTATGTCATTTTAAGTAAACTGAAGTTAAAACTTGTTCTCCGGTCTTTTATAGTTTCAGGGATATTCATTTTAATTTTTTTCTTTACATCTTCTTGAATTTTCACTTTTACGTCTTTTCGCTCAGCTACTAATTTTTACATTTAAATCATTAAGTCTTACCTTTAAATTATGATGAACTGATCGAAAACTTTGCGGTAGCGACCATCATTTTTTCTTTCACAATCAAGACTACTAATACACCGTGCAGCATATCATAACATGTTCTACAGGTTATTACAAATTCATACCGTGGTAAGTGACTTAACAAATGATCGCTGTAAATATGCTTCAAGCTCATTAAATTCAATTTAAATAATACTAAAAAGTTACAAATATCACACGCTAATTGTTTCAGAACAGAGCTATAGCTATGAGCAAGATAAAAGCAATCAACATTTTTATGGCGACCATATGAAAAATATTCCCTGATAATATTTTGCTGTTATGGTGTTTTCATCAAAAATAATAATAGAATATCCTTTCACCTTTGCAGGTGTAATAAATTGATTTGTATCTGTGGATTCATAATATCTATTATGCTTAATAGATCTCTATGTCTTTTAAACATACTTTTATGAAATTCCTTTAACAAATTTTGTATTTGAAGGGTTTTTAATTTTACATCGTCTATGGTATCTGGTAGGATGTTATTAAAAAGGCTGTTTAATAACAATTGAAATCGAATTCTAACAATGGCCGACAGCGACATCCAGTGGTGACATCAGAAAACACTTCTAAAAAATCGAGCTTTAATTTATTTTGCTGCTTGTTTCTGAAAATTCAATATAATTTCGTTTTTACTTTGTATCCAAAGCCGTTTTATTCAAAATCTGCACATGTAAGCTTTACAGGATGTTATATAGGCTGTGCGGAAATGTCGTGTACAGCAGAAGACCACAGATTCCTTGGCCGAAAATATGATGATTTAACTCAACTTATCTATATATAAAATCGCTTAGTTTAGCCACTAGAGGACTTTAAAGATCGTATTTTTCGTGAGTTTTTCTTAAATTACTCGAAAAATATTGGTTACATTTTATTCATTTCTCGACCATGTCTTTATATTAGTAGGCTACAGCTTTCTGTGGAATAAATTCGAATTTCGAAAATTACAGGGTGTTTAAAAGCACATTCACGACAAGTTATCCATCCAGATCTTTTTAACCAGCCTGTATAATTCTCTATGAATTTTTTTCTGAATAGCTATATTAATTTAGAACTTATTTTCTCTCTTATAAAATTTCAGTTGAATAAACGGTTTAGCCACAAAAAAATATTTTCCAAATCCCTACAAGCCCAAATTGATAAACTAAGGTACCATTAGCAAATTTCAAAGTAGCAATTTCTTTAAATGGTGTGAAGTTCTTTCAAAAAATCTAAATTTTTTAGGTTTATAAATACCGTATTGCTTAAAATATTAAAATTTTCGGGAAGATTTGTGACCATCACCAGGGCCAAGAAGAAGACAGAGCGCAAAATTTTTAAAATCTGCTTTTGTCGTGGCATTTTTGCTTTATGACAACCCATCAACAAAGCCTTAGGTCTAGTGATCTTGCTGGCCAATCAGGGTTAAGTCCTGATGATGGTCACAAATCCTGGCGAAAATTTGAATATTTTAAGCAATAAAGAACATATAAACCTGCAACATCTGGTTTTATAGAGAGTACTTCCTACTGCTTAAAAAAATTGCTATTCTGAACTTGGTTAATGGTACCTTAACTTATCGATTTGGGCTTACAGGGATTTAGGAAGTATTTTTTTATGGCTCAATCGTTTGTCCAACTGAAATTTTGTAAGAGAGGAAATAGTTTTTAAATTAATGTAGCTATTCAGGAAAAAAATTATAGAAAATTATACAAGCTGGTTAAAAAAATCTGGATGGATAACTTGTAGCAAGAGTGTTTCTAAACACCCTGTATGTTTCGAAATTCGAATTTGTTCCACTGAAAGCTGTAGCCTGCTGATGTAAAGATATGATCCAAAGATGAATAAAATCTAATAAAGATTTTTTCAGTAATTTAAGAAAAACTCACGAAAAATATTGTTTTTAAAGTCTTTGTTGTGTCTCTTAGGGTTACGTGCGGAGCACAATAATACACGTCGTTACGCTACGACTATCTTTATTGAACTCAACTCTCCGAACGCTATGTACAGTGTTGCCTAACTTATTTACACTACAACTCCTTTTTTTTTTTTTTTTTTTTTTACAGAAAGGAATTAAGAACTTTTAACAAAACTACAAATCTAATTGTTAACATACTGATATTTGTTTTTTATTTGTCTACCCGACCTTGAGGTATAATTGTTCATTTTTTCTAAGACTTCATGTTCCTTTGGTTTCTTTTGGTAGTTATTTCCGGTGTTCTCTTCTTTATTAATCTCTTCCTTGAATTCATTCTCATTGGTCATTTTTAAGTCATTTTTGTTTTTATCTTGGTCATTATTTGTTAAATCATGTCTTTTATTGATGAATTTTTCATTTCTTCTGTATATTTTGTCATTTTCGTCTATGACTTCATATGATCTTGGTTCTTCTGTTTTGGTTATTATTTTTCCTTGCTTCCATTCTTCTTCCAATCGCTTCTTAAAATATACATTTTCTCCTTCTTCGAATACTTCCTCCTTCTTCCTTGCATTCCTATCATAATACTCTTTGTATTTTTGTTTGTTATTATTTATTTCTCTTTTGTTCTTTTGTAGATATACTTTTGGTTTTAAAACGTCAAATTTCATTGGTATGTTGGTTCTAAGCTTCCTGTTATAAAGAATTTCCGCTGGTGAATTTATTTTTCCTCGATTGGTGTTTCGTAGGTTTAATAGTGCTAAATATACATCTGATTTATCTTCCTTGCATTTCTTGAATATTTGTTTTATTCTTTTTACTGCTGACTCAGCAAGTCCGTTCGATTGTGCATAATGAGGACTCGACATTACATGTTTAAAATCCCATTCTCTCGCAAATTTTTTAAATTCCGAACAATTAAAATATAACGCTCCATCAGTGAATACTTTTAGAGGAATTCCGTGTCTTGCAAAAATACCTTTTATTTTCCTTATTACGGTCCTGCTTGTTAAATCCTTTAGTCTTTCCACTTCAATGTAATTTGATAAGTAATCCACTACTACTACATAATTGGATTTTTCATATTCAAACATGTCTATTCCTACTTCTTGAAAGGGTAAATCTGGAGTTTCTCTTAAAACCAGTCTTCTTTTGTTTATTTTCTTGAAACTTCTTGCAAACTTGACATTGATTAACATATTTCGCGATATCTTTAGTAATTCCAATCCAATATAATGCGTTTTCGGCTCTGCTGGTTGTTCTTTTGATTCCACAATGTCCAGTATGTAATTTTTCCATCATTACTTTTTTTAATTTCTCCGGTATTAAAATCCTGTCTTGCATAAAAATTAGTTCTTTTTGTACAGTTAAATCTTTCATTAAATGGTGAAATGGTTTCACATCTTCTTCTATATCTTTATAATATTTCGGCCATCCTTCCACTATAGTCTTTTTCAATTTTAAGTACGTGTTATCCTTCTTTCCTTCTTCTGAGATTAATTTCCACACATTTTCTGCTACTGGTAGGGTTTGTATTACTAAATTGACTTGTAACTCTATGTCATCTAAAGTTGAATTATCGTCACGGTCAGTATTTTTCACATCTCTTGATAAAGTATCAGCAATGTACATATGTTTTCCAGGTGTGTATTTCATATTAAATGTATACTGTTGTAATTTTAGCATCATTGATCTTATTCTTGATGTTAACTTATCCAGTGGTTTTTTGCAAATCGATACAAGAGGTTTATGATCCGTCTCTATTGTGATCTCTCTTCCTAAGATATACTGCTTGAATTTTTCACATCCAAATACAACTGCTAAGAGTTCTTTCTCTATTTGCGCATATCGCTGTTGTGTGTCGTTTAGTGCTTTTGACGCAAATGCGATCGGTTTTCCTTCTTGCATAATCGCCGCTCCTAATCCTGTTGCGCTTGAGTCTACTGTTACTGTTATTTCTTGTTTTTCATTAAAAAAGTTTAATTCAGGCGCGTTTATTACTGCTTCCTTCAGTTTCTTCAAGTCTTCTTCTAGATGATGATTCCATTTAAATTCATTTTCTTTCTTTAATACTTGCCTCATATTGTTCGTTAAATCCGAAAAGTTTGGTATGTATTTACTCACATAATTAAAAAATCCTATTACTCTTTGAAGAGATTTCTTGTCTGTTGGCGTTTTTAAATTTTTTAAACTTTTTACTTTTTCTTCATCGATCTTCATTCCGTATTCCCCAAATTTGTGACCTAAGAATGTTACTTCGTTTAATTTAAATTTACATTTTTCCTTGTTAAATTTAATTTTCCTTTCTCTAGCTCTTTTTAATACTTTCTGTGTTCTATTATTTAATGTTTCTTCATCGTCCGCATAAATTAAAATATCATCCTGAAATGTTACCACCCCGTTGATTTTTTCAAATGATTGCGCTATAATCCTGTGGAATATTTCGCCAGAACAATTCAATCTAAACGGCAATCTTAAAAACTTGTATCTTCCGAATGGTGTTTGAAAAGTACACAGCTTCGTACTTTCCTTTTCTAACGGTACCATCCAATATCCCGAATTGGCATCTAGTTTCGTAAAAAATTTTGCTCCATGCAGTTTCGCTGATAATTCTTCTAAGGTTGGTAACGGAAAATGACTTCGCTTAATGGCTTTATTCAGGTGTTGCGGATCCAGACATAATCTTAATTTTCCATTTGATTTTTTAACGATTACAATATTGCTGACCCACTCTGATGGCTCTTCGACCGGTTTAATTATCTGATCTTTGACCAATCTATCTAATTCATTTTTTAAATCATCTCTTATGCTAAATGGAACCCTTCGAAACGGTGCAATACTCGGTTTTACATCTTTATTTAATATTAATTTTACTTTGGTGTCTATACAACCTATTTTGTTGTCAAACAAATCATTAAACGAATCTAAATTTACATTATCTACTTTTTGTATAATATTTAATTTTACGCACGCATTTAACCCTAAAATATTATTATGCTTTTCTTTTGTTACATAAAACTTTACCTTTTTTATTTGTTCTTTATACATACATTTTATAACAACAGTACCTATAATCGATATTTTTTCTTTCGTAAACGTCGTGATTAAATCATTTGTTTTTATTATGTCATTTACATTTAACCCTAACTTTGAATACATTTCTAACGATAACAAATTACAATCCGCTCCGGTATCTAATTTTAATTTTAACTCTTTATTGTTTACAGTAAAAATTACGTACCACGAATCCTTTTGTATTTTGCTTACTTGTTTTTCTACAGTTTCTATTGTGTGATCACAGGAATTATCGTCGCTCGAATCGCTTTCTTGTTTTTCTATGGCCTTGACTCCCTTCACGCCGCTGTTCTTCCTGGAACCACTTTTTATCGTCGTGTTCCCCTTGGTTGGCGCCTCGATCTTGTTTATTCTTGTCTTGCAGGCTATTGCGAAATGATTAAATTTTCCACATTTTTTGCATGTTTGTCCAAATGCCGGGCAATTCTTCCTTTCATGGGATCTATCGCATCTTCCACATTTGAATAATTCTTCTTTCTTCCTGTTCTTCTTAATTACTTCTACTTCATAATTTTCATTCTTCAATGTTTCTGCCTGTTTTTCCGAAATTTTCTTGATTTGACAAATTTCTAAAGCTTTTTCTATTGTTAACTTCTCTGTTCTTAACAAACTTTCTTTTATTCCTTTATTTATGATTCCGCTAACGAAGACATCTTTAATTAGTTCATCCCTTAACGTACCAAATTGACAACTTTCACTTAAATTTTTCAATATTGTTGCGTACTGTTCATAACTTTCGGTTTCGCTTTGTTTTCTATTAAAAAATATGTATCTTTCGTATGTAATGTTTGTTTTAGGAACGAAGTAATTTTCAAATCCTTCCATAACTCTTTTTAACGTTTTTTCTTCTTCTTTTATATTAAAAGTTTTGTATATTTCATACCCTTCATCGCCCATTGCGTACAGGAACATCGCGATTTTCTTCTTCTCTTTCGTGTCCTCTTCGCAAAAAGCATCTAAGTACGTGATGAATTTCTGTTTAAATTTCACCCAATTGTTATTTACGTTTTTTCCGTATTCCATTTCTGGTAATGCTGCATTCGTCCAGCTTTTCTTGTTTTCCATTTTCTTTTTTCTCTCTTCTATTTTATTTTCTTACTTCTTTTTTTCTTTTCTTTCTTCTATTTACTTTTCTTACTTCTTTTTTCTTTTCTTTCTTCTATTTTCTTTTCTTACTTCTTTTTTCTTTTCTTTCTTCTATTTTCTTTTCTTACTTCTTTTTTCTTTTCTTATTTTTATTTGTTTTCCGCTGTCACCATGTTGTGTCTCTTAGGGTTACGTGCGGAGCACAATAATACACGTCGTTACGCTACGACTATCTTTATTGAACTCAACTCTCCGAACGCTATGTACAGTGTTGCCTAACTTATTTATACTACAGTCTTCTAGTGGCTAAACTAAGCAACTTTGTATATAGATAAGTTGGGTTAAATCAACATATTTTTGACCAAGGTATCTGCGGTACTCCGTTGTACACGACATTTTCGGACACCTGTATATTTCAGAGAAGACTTGTGATAATGTAATTTATTCCAAAACCTACTACTACGTAATTAAAAGCTACACTTAAAAATCTTTGAAATTGTATATTTCAAAAAAGACTTGAGCGAATTATTAAGTGTGGCATATTTTTGGAAAGGGAACTTTAACCTATCGCCGAATATGTAAAAATATACAGGACGTTTCATTTGAAAAACTCATTTTTATGTCAATAACTACCAAAATATCGCTTGTAGAGAAATCTAAATACTTTCAGTAAATTCTACGTAAAAAGTTGCTTCGAGAATGTTTTCACAGAAACCAAAATTTTTCAATAAGAAAGAAGTTATGAAGACTTTTCAAAAACGTACTTTTTATCGTAAGAGATATCAATATGTGGTTTTCACCGTTAAGCTTTTTACAAAAATCGAGCGTCAGACACCGATATCATTTTTCCTCTATCTCTTATAGAAAGATGAGTTTCCCTTTAAAAGCGTCCAATTTGGCCCAATAAGAACAACGTGATTTTATGCGAATCTTTTATTTTTTGAAATCGTACGAATCCAATTGTCAAAATGTTTCTTTGGGTTTCCAAGTCTGCATCATACCAATTTAAATTATAAATGGTTGTCGACACATTATCTCCCTAAAATAATTAATAAATTAACAGGGAAAAAATAATAAAAAAGAAGTGATACCGTACTGATGAACCTTTGCATTACGTGATGGCTGTAACATAATGTTAAAAATATCCCACATATAACAACAAATTCTGATAAATTTGGACGCTAAAAAATAAGTTTAAAATTTAATTTATATTTTACTTAAGTATGTTTGTTTTCTTACAAACCAATAAAAACCCAGTAGCGGATAAAATTATGCAAATTATAAGAGATAATTTTTAACCTATAATAATAAACGTCCTAAAATCATTAATCATTTTAAATAACTTATATATGTGTTGGTAATAATTAATAACACCTTTCAATTTAATATTATCCATTTGATTCCATTTAAAACAAATACTGTCAATCGATGATGCAAAATGTTCCTAACGTAAAATTAATAAATTATGCATTGAGGATGTCTCCGAAATGCGTGTACAACGTAAGACCTCAGATTCCTTGGCTTGAGACAGGTCGATTTAAGTTAACTTATCTATATCCAAAGTTGCTTCGTTTCGCTGCTAGAGGGCTTTAAAAATAATACTTTCCCTGAGATTTTCTTAAATTACTCGAAAATTCTTCATTAGATTTTATTCATTTTCTGACCATATCTTTATATCAGCTGGGTACAGCTTGCTGTGGAACAAATTTCCAAAACGTACTGGATGTTTAGAAACACTCTCACCGCAAGCTATCCATCTAAATCTTTTTAACCAGCCTGTATACCTTTCTATCAATTCGTTTTCTGAATAGCCACATTCATTTAGAAACTATTTCCTCTCTTACAAAATTTCAGTTGGACAAACGGTTTAGGCAAAAAAAAAAGATTTTCTAAATGCCTACAAGGCCTAATCGGTAAATTAAGGTAACATTAACAAAATTCAAAGTAGCAATTTCTTCACGGGATACGAAGATCTTTTAAGAAAACCACATGTTATAGGTTTGGAAGTAGTTTATTGCTTAAAATTTTCAATTTTCCCCAGCATTTGTGAACGTTATCAGGGTTTAGCCCTTTTAGTCCGTATTATGCAGATTATATAAACTGGCCAGCAAAATCACTAAACCTAACATCTTGTAGTTTTGTTTATCGGGTATCATAAAAACAAAAATGCAACGAAAAGAGCAAACTGTAAAAATTTTGCACAATGTGTTATTTCTGCCCTGATGATAGTCAGAAATGCTGGCAAAATTTTCAAAATTTTGAGTAATAGACTCAATTGGTAAGTGAATTCACATAAATAAGGTTATTGCGCACTGGGTGTGCAGCTCGCTCTTCGGAAAATTTTTATTGCGAGGAGTAGATTGAACACTATGTGTGCAATGTAAGTTAAAATGAAAATACATCATTAATAAAGTTTGGAGACTTTGTCCTTGTTTGTTCTTGAGAACGGGGATCCACACACGAGCGATAACAATGAGACAAATGCCTATTCGTATTCATAACATGTTACATGTAAGAAAATCTTCAGATAATTTTTAATATAGGAATTGAATTAAGGGCAATTCCGCCACAGAGATGCAACCGTACGGTATAGCCAAGGAGCAAGATGGAAGCTCAATGGATTTGATCCATCTAACTCTTTCAAATTACCGGCATAATAAATTAACTCACATTCATAGTCATAGATAAAGCATTTCTTTAAAACAAATTTGACTTGAGCAAAATATCATGTGTCATAATTTTGAGAAAGAAATATTAATGAGAAAATTGTAACTTTTCGAAGAAGGGCCTGTATATCTGGAATCGTAAGAGATATCATTATGTCGTTTTGACCATTAAATTTCTTATAAAAATCGAGCATCAGACACCGATATTATTTTTCCCCTATCTCTTATAGAAACAGGAGTTTCCCTTTAAGTGTCCAATTTAGCCCACCCTGTACATGCATTGCATGTGTTCAGCATTGAAAGTTGAGGAATCTGGTCACCCTAGTCTAGTAAGAGGTCTATTAAGTAATGTTAAATATTGTATTGAACTCAATCAACTGCAATAACACGTTGTGCGTGAAAGCAAGCTTCTCTTTGGACGTCGGGCAAAATATCGTCCGATATTTTGCCAGTCGAGAAAGAAGAACACGAGCAGGAAGGAGTTGTCCCATGAGTTGTTGCCCAGCTTCGACTAGATACCTCGCGCAGACGACGCAGCGATGAAAAAGCCCGTACTGGAGGACGTCTTCCGACAATCGAAAAACGTCGGATGACAAAGTGAGCTGTGCCTCCGTGTAATGTCCGTTGATGATGGTCTCTGATAAACAGCGCTGTAAGCGTGGATGTTTTTGGGAGAATTAGGGGTGCTTTTCATTCAAATCCAGTGAAGCGAATCGAAGACGCCCAGTCACTCGAAGAAGTCCTTGGCCATCGAGAAATGCAACCAATCGGTATAGGCTGCTCGATTTTGAAACAGATTGATTTTCTTTCAGAATGCATCTGAAACATGAGGTAGTTTTATTTTCCTAAATGGTCTCAAGCATGTAAAAGTCGACTTAATTCCGAATACTTGTGTAACACCTAGCCAAATTCGGATAACGTGGTTTGACTAGATATTCATGTTTGAAAGGAGGGTTGTTAAAAAAAACGAAACTGGAATCTGTTTCAAAACTAATCTAATGATCGTAAATCTACAACAAGGATTCCCAACGGGGTCGGTATCGACCCCTTGGGGGTCAATGAAGTTGTAGAGGGGGTCAATGTTGATCAGAGGGTCGATTGGGGGTCGATAGCTATAGCTGTTCGCTTTCGAGACATAGAAAATTTGGATGTGCCAACATGGCTTATAGATCCATTACAGTGCGATATATCTCGATATAATATTATGGTGCAAGAAGAGTTAATTGCGTTGAAGGAAGATGTTCAAGCACAACTCTTATTCAAAACACACGGATACGCAAAGTTTTGGAATTTGAAAATCATTAGAGAAAAGTATCCACAATTACTAGTTATTACAGAACCACTATTATTAACGTTCCCCTCTTCTTATATGGTGGAGGAAGGTTTTAGTCACCTCGACAACTTGCTGCGTAAAACAAGAAATTGATTGAATGTTTTCGAAAGAGGGGACTTAAGAATTGCATTAAGTAATTTTAAGCCAAATATTAAAAAATAGTATCGACACATCAAGCGCAGCCATCACATTGACGACTTTTCAACAAAATTTTGTAAAAGTGCTAAGGGGTCAATGTAAGAAACTGTTCTCTTACAAGGGGTCGATACAAGAAAAAGGTTGGGAATCCCTGATCTAAACCAAATTTCGTATATAGGACTTAGAGACCGAAAGGGATAAAAGTATAAAACAAATTTGAGACATATTTGAAAACATTTTTATGCATTTGGACACAAATGACCAAAAATAACAGAACATTTACTAAAAATTGGAAAATTGTAGGCGTCGATTACATTAAGCAGCATAATTCGTATAATTGTGGAATGTTCATCATATATTACTTTCATCAATTAAGTAAAGGTTTACCTTTAACTGAAAATAAAGATATGGATCGCTATAGATCGGCCCTGGGAAACAAAGTTTGTTTTATAATTTTATCCCTTTCGGTCTCTAAGTCCCGTATACGAAATTTGGTTTAGATCTTCGAGTTAATAGAGCCGCTATGGAGGGCAATATAAAAGTTTGGTATTTAGTTAGGTATTCACTAAGGCACTGGTAAACAAAATTTATTTTAAAATTTTATCCCTTTCGGTCTCTAAGTCCCGTATACGAAATTTGGTTTAGATCTTCGAATTAATAAAGGCGCTACAGAGGGCAGTAAAATAGTTTGGGGGCGACTAACCCCCGCGAAAGCACTGGCAAACAAAATTTGTTTTATAATTTTATCCCTTTCGGTCTCTAAGTCCCGTATACGAAATTTGGTTTAGATCTTCGAGTTAATAGAGGCGCTATGGAGGGCAATATAAAAGTTTGGGGGCGGTTAGCCCCCACTAAGGCACTGGCAAACAAAATTTGTTTTATAATTTTATCCCTTTCGGTCTCTAAGTCCCGTATACGAAATTTGGTTTAGATCTTCGAGTTAATAGAGGCGTTATGGAGGGCAATATAAAAGTTTGGGGGCGGCTAGCCCCCACTAAGGCACTGGCAAACAAAATTTGTTTTATAATTTTATCCCTTTCGGTCTCTAAGTCCCGTATACGAAATTTGGTTTAGATCTTAGAATTAATAAAGGAGCTACAGGGGGCAGTAAGATAGTTTGGGGGCGGTTAACCCCCGCGAAAGCACTGGCAAACAAAATTTGTTTTATAATTTTATCCCTTTCGGTCTCTAAGTCCCGTATACGAAATTTGGACTCTTTTTTATTCAACTAACCTAAGTAATTTAGCGACTACCAAAAAAAAACACTCCTAATTATTTTTTTTTTTTAATATATTTTAATACCATATCCATATAATACATAAAATTCATTATACAAAATCAAAGAGGCGTTTCGATGGCAAATCATAATAAATACGTTTGAGGTTCACTGCAAGAATTTCTTTTTATACATAGAGATGTTTAAATAAGTGCTAAATTACTTGCATTGGAGCAAAAAATATAGATATGACAAATTCTTCTTTGGAAGTTAGAGCTTTAATCGTTCCTTGTCTTGGGATTATTATTATTTCGGGATATTTACCCTTTTTGTAAATATTAAAATTAAGAGGAGTAACTAGTAGTAGTATCTACATTGATAGAACTTATCAAGCTTGCCGCCAACCGCATTTCCAGCAGTAACGTAAGTGGTAAGTGTTTTACTATCCTCATAGATAGAAGACAGTCTGTTTTAGCTGTTAGCCGGGAGAGGATCATCTCCGGACTTATATTGGACTGTCACAGTGCACTGGAGGTAGCAACCATGCACAATTAGGTAACTCTCCAGTGGGTAAAGGGACACGGGAACTGCTCGGGAAATAGACGGGCCGACAAGTTGGCCAAAATGGCCGCTAATAGGCGATCCTATTCACCCGAATCAGTCACCACCTCAAGTTCGCATCTCGACTGCGTAAAGCACATTACCCCTTCTAAATGTTCACACTACTGGGACGCGGTTAAGGGCTGCCAAGTATCTAAATTATTACTAACAATAAGATACCCCTCGTGCGAGGCGAACTGGTTCTTTACAGGTTTCAACAGGGAAGGTCTACGCCTAATCACAGTGCTCCTGACGGGACACTGTAAGGTTAATAAGCACCTTTATAATTTAGGGTTTGCCGCTTCTCCTCTATGTCGTGCTTGTGTGCAAAACGTTCAGACTGTTAAGCACATCCTATGTGATTGCCCGAATCTCAAGGACCTTAGATAAGGGACTTGGGCGACGACTGGCCAACTATGGATGGAATCAGGGATACACCTCTGAACTACATCCTAAACTTTTGTAAATCTCTAGGCCAGTCGATGTAGACAGAGTGAGTGACAGGGAAATTACCGCTTTCATTTTTTCTTACAGCTTCAACATAAATGCACCCTCAGCCCACGATGTTTCATTCTTTGTGGAAAATCATTCGTATTTTTATTCTTTATATGAAAATTCCGTACAACTTTTTATAGAATATAAATATACCTATGTATATTAAGTTTTTTCTTGTGGTTTGTTGTGATTATTTATACGTACCGCTGAATTATACACTAAAATTTTAAATTACTTGTTTTATTGATTTTTTAAAACCTAATTATAATACTGCCCCCATAAGGATAAACGCGGTATGTTCAAAATTGTTCAAATTTGAGTTAAGGGCGTAATATGGTTTATCGTACATCTATTTAATCGTGTAATAACTAATTTTATGGAATAAACTATAGTCACAAAACAAAGGTATTCACCCAAAAAAGTAAAGTTTTCTGGCATATATCTAAAGGCTGAGAGAGAACACAAAAAACGTGTTTTCTCAGTTTCGTGTCTTTGTGACATACCGCGTTCTTCTTTATGAGGGCAGAATAGAGCTTCGATAATCGACACTGGACTCGTGTTAAACAGCAAGTTTTCGTATATACGTGTTTAATTGTGTGTATTTATTATTATTATTAGGTATATGAATAGCAATATTTATTCATAAAATAAATAAACATCTACTGTAGAAGAAAAAACTACATACACAATTATAAGTGTTTTAAAAGTTCTTTAAACATAGTAAACAATACAAATATATAACAAAGAAATAAAGCTTATCAGTAGAAACGTTTACTTTATTTTATATGCAAAACAACCTAAAATAATTTTTACTTTAAAATTTCATTAAATACAGCTTACATACGTCCTATACAACTTCAAGATACTTTCCAGCAAAAAAAAGCCATAGAATATCTGCGATGTATAGATAGACTGCCCATCTGACCAATCAGCGACAATTAAAACAACACGTCATCAGAATGGCGGCATTAATGTATAGAAACAAATACCCTATTCAATTTCATATGTGGTCGAAATACGGTACACATAAATTTCCTAATTTGTATCAGAATTTAATATAATTGCTGATAGCATACAACCGTGTCAAAAAGAACCATCAATTTATAAAAGAAAAAAGGTATAGATGCTAAGGCCATCTAATCACAGAACCTCACAGTTCTACTTTTATTTTTAGTATAGACTACTGTTAGACACATTCAGGCGTCCCATATAATTTACATTGTAAAAACGTAAGATTGACAGTTCTCAAAACTGACTAATTTTATCGCGAATTTCTTGCGATGAAAAACTGCCTATGACTATTCAGCATGGTCTGAATATAAAATTAGCGAGATTTATGCGTCCACGTACAAATAATCACGGTTTGTTTTCGTCTAAAATTAAAGTTAACTTCCTGAATTTTTTTGTGCAATAAAAGTAGGAATTTTAACTTGCGCCGATATTCGTACCAAAGCTTGGAATGTCTACTTTCAGGCTATACAAAAACTTTCGCTTAAATGTTTGTCGTTTCCGAGAACGGTCGATCTAGGTGACACTCTACATAGAGCACTGTACAACATACACTTTAACGCGCCCTTAACGTAATAAATCTAATGGAAATTTTTAACTCCTATGTCAGCGAGACTCACGATCAGGTAAATTTCAGAAAGAAAACTCGACAAGAACCGGTTTTTTTTTCAGCGCATTACGACTGGGAAAACCGTTCTCGCGTAAGTTGTACTTTTAAAACATTAACTTACAATTAATAATAATTTATAGAAAATAAATTTTTCTTTTCATTTTTTTTAACATAGGAGTCGAGAAACAACATCCACTAGACTCTTTCATTTTCATTTTTAATTGTCGCGAGTTTTCAACAAAATTAATTCGACGCGATTTTAACTCAATTCTTTTCGAATTAAAAGCGGTTAATAACACATAAAAACCTCTTTCAAAAGCAATAAATTGTTAAAATTCAAACAATCACTTTGACATACTTTGTATATGATATTACTCTTATATAAAGTATTTTAACCTAAACACCCAAACACTCGGTGCCATAAGTGAAGTCAGTAAACCTTCGAATGCTCGTACTCCGAAAGTTTTCGTCGAAAAAAAAAATCGATTTAAAGACTATTATGATCGGTGATCCTTTCTGCGTAACATATCCAAAATTCAAAATCTTAGGTCCCGCGGTTTAGGAAATATCGCGAGTTAAATGAAAAAGGACCGGTTTTTTGACCGGTCTCATCTGTTTACTATAACGGGGTACTTTTTTTCTTTTTGAAAAATTCCGTCTATTTTCGCCAAAAAAATCAATTTCCGAAATAGTCGATCTCGAGAACCGCTGGTCGCATCTTAACGGGATTGCCACGAGGTGATAGTAAAAAATTCAAACTATCTTAATTGCTAGGAATATACTCATTTTTCGATTGTTAAATAATAATAAAAAATTATTTTGTGTTTAATGAAAATGTGGTATCTCGCGCACGGAATGATCCCCTTCTTCTCCTTAGCTCCTCCTTAATTTCTAGTTTTTGTGATTCTGGCCATGTGAAGACGTCATTGCGGCGTCCACGTGATAGGTTCGAGGTACACTCCATGTTTATTTTGAAAGAACACGTACTGTATTTTTTTGTTTTTAAAAACATGGCGAGAACCACAAAAACTGGGAATTAAGGAGGAGTTAAGGAGAAGAAGGGGATCGTTGCTGCGCGAGATACCACATTTTCCTTAAACACAAAATAATTTTTTATTATTATTTAACAATCGAAAAATGAGTATATTCCTAGCAATTGAGATAGTTCGAATATTTTACTATCACCTCGTGCCAATTTAAATAAAGAAAGGAACTACTGCAGATACGTCCACCATAATTTAAATTCGTGTATCTTATAAATATTTTTCAAGTATTTTATTCTTAAATATAATAATAGTTACATTAACCAAGACACTTACTTTTATAGTCATTAAAGTAGTGCTATTGCTACAAACTAGCGTGCAAAGTAACAAGGAATGTGATTTTATGCGAATTTTTTATTTTTAAATCTTCTTAAATTCCTAAAAAATAAAATTTCGATATTACAGAAGACATAAATTTGTCGAATGAGAAGTATTCACATTCCACAATTGCAAATGTGACAGACTTCCGAATAAAGGCAGTTCGAGCGTTAATCTTCTTTGGGTAATCGTAAGAAAGGTTAAAACATCTTTTTGGATTGCCAAATCGGCGTCGTACCAATTTAAATTATAAATCGCTTCTGATAAATTATCTCCCTAAGATAATCGAGAAAATATAATGAAATCAATAAAAAAGAAATTATACCGCATCAGTCAGCATTTGAGTTCTGTGATGAACGTAACACAACATTATTAGTGACACACCCATAATAACAAACTCTGGTAAATTTGGTCGCTAAAAAAAGGTTCAATTTTTAATAATTTTATAGACTAATTTAGATTTATTACAAACCAACAAAAAACCTGTAGCGGATAAAGAGATACAAATCATGATAGACAATTTTGTTCCCACAATAATACCCGTCGTGAAATCATTAACCATTTGAAATAACTTGTATATGTGCTGATAATACGCGATAACTTTTCTAAGTTTAAAATTTACCTTTCGCTTAAAACGAATATTGTCGATCATCGATGTAAGATGTTCCAAACGTACAATCAATAATTCTAATGAATAGCTATAAAATAATACCAAACCGAGAACAATTTGTGTAATCGTGATAATGGAATACATTTGATATAAGACTGTCATAGCTTGATGCCATTTTTTTAAATTAAACGGAACGTAATAGATTTGCATTAAATTACATGTGAATCCTTTGTTATTAAGAAACCAATGTGAAGTGATGCAAAATTGTTTCTCAAAAAAAAAAATACCATACGATGTTAAATTGACTGCAATAAAACCTATATAATTAACAATCTTCAAGGCGGATCTATTATTTTTTTCAACAAATTCCATTTGTTTCGGATAACCGAATTTATTAAAATCGCTTAAGGCCGTGGTCTCGGGCCCGAAAAAGTTGTTCCAATATTTCGCGTTAACCGTTTGATAAATCAAAAAAACTTTCAAACGAAAGTTGGATAAAACTGAAAAATCTAGGCAAGCGAATAGAGATATTTAATAAATTATTGTTAATAACTGAGATTATTAAGAAGCATTTTTAAACGGGCTATTCACATGTCTAGATAAATACTCAGGATATATTTTTTCCATTTACCATTTTTTGATATTTTAAAAGATAAGCGAGAAATTTTGGAAATTCCCACGGTACAAACTTGGGAATATTTTTCAATTTCGCCCGATAGCTCCGCCCTGATTGACCACGTGGTATGGCCGGCGGAGTTGAGTAGGTGCCGTAAGTAAACAGACACGTTTTTTGTGTAAGTCGATTCTGCTTCATTGTGCATTTCTGGAGATAAAATACTTTGGAGGATTATTCGAGTTTGGAATTCACAGATTTTATTGCTTGTAAAAAATTTTAGAATTTTAGTAAACTAAAATGAATGAAAAGTTCATTTCATAATTTTACTAATCTTTTTGTTATATAAGTACCTCGACCTCATGAAAATAAACTTCGATATTGTAATTTTGAACACTAACTTTTTCTTTACATACACTACATGTAGCAGAGAAAGTATGTACAACTGGGCCAAATTGGTCACTTTTCAAGGGACACTCCTGTTTCTATAAGAAATAGAGGAAAAACAATATCGGTAACTGATGGTCGATTTTCATAAGAAATCGAATGCTGAAAACCTCATATTAATATCTTTTACGGTTTCAGAGATATTGGGGATGCTTTTCGAGAAAGTGCATTTTTAAAGTCTTCATAATTTTTTTTCCTATTGAAAAATGTTTAATTTTGTGAAAACATTCTCGTGGCAACTTTTTATGTAGATTTTGACGGTGTAGGTTAGTTTTCTCTGTAAGCAATATTTTAATAGCTACATACATAAAAGTGTTTCTTTAACGGAACACTATATTATTACATATTACACGAGAGCCTAGAATTCCCTTTCCAAAAATATGCCTATAAAGTTTGAAAAATGGGATAGATACGATAATTTGTTTCAGAGAATCTGGAGAAAATGCAGAGGTTGTATTTACATAAACGATATACAGAGAGAAGATAACGTTTAAACTCATTTAAGGTATCATGTGTGGCACACTTTTGGAAAGGCAATTTAAACTCCCGTCGAATATGCAAAAATGTATAGATGTTCCATTTGAAAAAGAAATATTTGTCTGCATCTATTAGAATATTGCTTACAAAAAATCTAATTTACACCAACAAATTCTACATAAAAAGTTGTTTCGGGAATCTTTTCACAGAATCAAACATTATCCAATAGAAAAAAAGTTATGGAGATTTTTTAAAATGCACTTTATCGAAAAACACCTGTATTTCCGAAACCGTAAGAGGTATCAATTTGCGATTTTCACCATTCGATTTCTTATAAACATCGAGCAAGACACCCATATTAGTTTACCCTATCTCTTATAGAAACAGGGGTGTCCCTTTACAAGTGTCCAATTTGGCCCATCAGTACAGTACAGTCGATTATCCTATCTGTACTACGAACTGCTGTACCATTTTAAAACATCTAATTTTTTTGAACAGTATTTATTACATATACTAAAATAAGTCATGATCTTATTAGAATTTAGTAAGAAAGATACATCTAATGTTTCCGTCTTTTTCTACTTTACTAAAACGAACTGAACCTCGATTCATGTATTCACTTCTCGACAAAAGATAAATAAACACATGAGTTTCGAATGTAAATCCTTTGTCTCTTATCTACAGAGGGCGGAGCGTAGCTCAGAATTATGTCCACCTTCCTGCTTCCGCACGTCCGTCTTCTGCGCCCCTGAGAAACTCGATGACCGTAAGACCACAGCCTTAAAGCATCGATTAATTCGTGCAGATTATTACCACGACAAAGAAATAAGGTATCCGTTATTAAGAATCCCAACGCAAATATTGCGAATTGTATATGGTATAAAAATTCAAGGAAAATCATTTTGTAATCTAAAAAAGTGCAGTACATACTTTCCTTAAATTATTTGACATATTATTATAAACCTACTTGATATTTCTATTACTCCAGGATAAATTGACCAAATGAAATTGATAAGCAATAAGATAATTCCACCCAAACCTCGAATACCATCGTTAGTAGGCCAAGAATGATACTTCTGAAAATAGTATTCCAACAAATAAAAACCGTAAGTGTTTGATTTTTTCATCTCACACACTTTGCTTTTATATTCGATTTTATATATGAACCGACTTTCTTAACTCAAACTTAACAACTGATGTTATTTAACTGTCAGCGACAGTTTACGAAATGTTTACTAAAGTTGCATTATAACATGGTTAATTATGAGAATACTAATATGTTTAAACAAGAGGTCAAATGGTTTGTCATTAGCATAAATAATTGAAAGGAAAGCGGATGGGGGATAAGTGGATAATGGAAGTCTCTCTTATTTTTGAATTAATTTGACTTCGATTTGATGTTGAAAGGTTTTTAATAATGCGTTTATTTAGAAATGACTTATGGTTTCATTAATTCAAATATAACAATGACTTTTCAAATGCAAATTGGAATGAATCAATTTCAAATTGAGAATAATCAATTTCTAAATGGGGTTAGAAATTAAGGCTGCGGTCTCAGGCCCGAAAAAGTTTTTCCAACAATTAGCTGTAACCGATTGAGATATCAAAAATTTTTTCAAACGAAAGTTGTCTGATAATGAAAAATCTCTGCTTGCTCTAAGAGATATTTGAGCAATTATTGTTAATAACAGAGATTATTAAGAATAATTTTTAAACGGACTTTGTGCCGGCAAAGACAAATATTTAAGAAATTCTTTTTATATTTACCACTTTTTGATATTTTGCAAAATAAATGTGCAACATTGGAAATTCCCACGGTACAATATCTCGAATTATTTCTTAATTCGGCCAGATAGCTCCGCCCTAAAAGAACATGTGGTGTGGCCGGCCGAGTTGAATAGATGACGTCAGTTATTTGTTTTTGTCCATTCTACTTTTTATTCTCTACTGAGGATAAATACTTTCGAGAATGATTTGGAGCTCTGAGTTCACCGATTTCATTATTTATGAAAAATCTAATAAATGCCTTAAAAATGTTTAAGTTTTTGAATCAAGATGTTGTGTTGAACTAAAAAAGAACTAAAATTGTTAAATTTTTTTAACAATTTATCAAGTGCTTTAATTCCATATTTTCGTGTTGTAAACTTTTCTACACACAGATATATATATACAGGGTGTCCCACATTTTAATACGCAAACTTCACCAGGACATAGTTCTCATAAAAATAATACAAAAGTTTTATATAAATATGGGGTCGCAACTCTTTTGCTTTCGAGATATGGCCGTTCAAAGTTGGAAGAAAAATTTACATTTTTATTTTTATTTCAGCTATTTATAAACGCAGGAATGTGAATTTTTACAATAATGTACTACAGCCTAGTATGTTATTTCCAAACCTTAATTAACCCACCCCGGCGTACCTGAAAGTGTTAAAATTCACGATCACCACTACATTTTCCAATAGAACTTTTTAACTCGGTAAAATTTTAACATGAAAAAATATCCCTTAGAAAGCTCATTCCTTAGCGAGACTTTTTTGTCTCTTACATTTTTTGCATAAAACTGATATTTTTCGAGAAAAAAAATAAAATCTTAGCGCGTGTCAGACCTATTTTCCAAACGAACTTTTTAATTCGGTAAAATTTTTACCTAAAAAAATATGCGTTAGAAAGCTCATTCTTTAGCGAGATTTTTTTGTCTCTTACAATTTTCGCATAAAACTGATAGATTTCGAGAAAAAAAATAAAATCTTAGCGCGTGTCGTACTGTACCGCTTCACCCCTAACCAAATGTTCTTTAAAAGTTGGCTATGGTTTTAGAGTAATAAGTGATAATAATAATAATAAGCTAAAAAGATTAACAATTACACTTTAAATTAAATGCATTCTATTTTAGTCAACGTACAGTTCATCAGTACAAAGAAATCAGACCAAAACCATGGCCAACTTTGAAAGAACACTTTTGTATTCAAAGTATTTCCTATATTCGATTTTTGTCACTTTTTCTTCTCAAAATTAATATTAATAATTCTGAAATTTATTTACACTATAAAATAACGATTTGCAGCTGATTATTTTATAATATTTCTTTTATTGCGAATAGTTCTTGTCGTATTATACCTATAAAATACCCAAATAGTAGCGACATGTATCAAATAATTATACAATATTTCCATCTTTGTCTGTTTGACCACAAAAAACTCAACTTTTATTCATACATTCATTCCTCGATAAAAGAGAAATAAACACATGAGTTCTGAATAGAAATCTTACGCCTGTTATTTACAAAGGGCGGCGCTTACGGGTCCACCTTCTTGCTTCCGAGCGTCTTACCGCGACTCCCCTGAGAAACTCAATAACCGTGAGACCACAGCCTTAACTTAGATTTAAATCTTAAATGGAGTAAACGGAGTGGCACCAACACATAGTCGAAGACGAAGTATAGCAAAAATTGTAACCAATCAGCTTTGCTGCCTGTATTAAATTCAGAACATATTTTTACGAGAATTTTAAATTAGTTAATTTGACTCGCAGCGTTGGATGTTTCGATTAATTTTATTTTATCCTCAATTTTAGTTCACAGTTTATCGATAGTTTTTTCCACTTAAAAAAATACTAATGGAGAGACATATTTGTGTCTGGGTTCAATTCGATCTCTATCATCCACCAAATCTCTTAGAGCGTACGACTGGTGGAATTGCGTTCGTGATTTTCGACATTTCCTTTTTTCTTGGTAAGTATTTTTGGACTTTGGGTCGAACCTAAAGCTATTCCGATATTTTCGGGATATTCACTGGAAAGTATTTGTTCGTTTGTCAACTTCTGTTAGCAGCGAATCACGGTTTAACCGGATATAAAGCTCGTTTGGGAGAATTAAACACGTATTTGTTGGTGAGAGCTTCGTCCATCAGAGGCTCTTTTTCCTACCTTGGAAGAGTTCTTGAGTTTTGTACCGCTCGCGATATCTGGTTTTTGGTGTCTTACTTTCGGCCTTCGAAAACATCTGGAGTTACAAGGTCATCTGAACAGTTACCGATCATTGAAATTATTGCATCACCGTTCATCACAAGGTCAGAAATCATATTTATTTTCGCGTTTCCCTGAAAAGATCATTGGGATAATTATTAATATTTTGCGTACATTTTGGACCATATTTACGTTATATAAAAAATAATACAGTAGGACTTCTATATAACGAATTTTTTCTATAATGAATTTTTCTTGAAGTTCCAATAAATTCTTTTATAAGTGCATTTGTACATAACGAAGAAAACTTCTATATAACGAACTGAAATTCTCTGAAGAAATAGTGTAAATTACGGAAAAGTGAGGTAGATATTCCTGGGGATCCCCGAGAGGATCTGTTTGTGACATACGGCAACTGATTGGATACTTCAGTACAGTTACAACTATTATTGTATTAATTGTGATTTCATCTATCACCATGCCAAGCGAAGGGATTTTATTTGAAGTAGATAAAATAATGTATGAATAGGGTACATTACTACAATACAAGAATAGGGTATATTATTTTTTGTATGGACACGAACTGGCATGAAATCATGAAAGCACGTTTACAGTGTTGCTAAATGTGTGTTCCTTTAAATTAGTTTCTGAGGATATACGGATCATGATCCTATATTGCACCATTGAGATTGTCGATTCAAAATTGTACGAAGAATGTCGCACGTGAAGCTCTTTATACGCAAATTTATACACATTTCTTGTATGTCGGACTTTCGACTTAAAACGAACACTCCGTCTCTTGTATTAGTTGGTTATTAGAGATTTTATCTAAAGTAATCTGAACTGGAATTTTGTCAAATGCAAAACATTTGTTAATAAAGTTTTATTAACTTTGCAAAATATTTGTTGTATTTGTTTTATAAAAAATCTCTGTCGAGTAAATTTTGCAATATAATAGGCTGTATTATATAAAAGGTTTATTGCGTGAACTATCGTTTATTAAAATTCATTCCACCACATTCGATAAAAGATCTATATTTAATAAACATACTTTATGAACATTCTATAAAAGATCTTTCATAAAAACTTTGATAGTGTAATAGCGGCCTTAGGCATAATAGTTTTTTAATTAATTCTTCCACAAAGTAACTTATGCTTTTATTTTACATTTTATATATTTGTTCAATAGTTTGTACAAAATATGGTGATTTATTAAAGCCATTTTATGTATGACAAATATGTTGACGAAACTTTTTCAGTACGCCATAATTCATTGAAATGTATAAAAAAATCTTTTGTGTACCAGCCTTTTGCTGGCAATAAAAAAAAATAAAAATGGATAACTCTTGTTATTTGAAACTTTCGATATGTAGTAAATAGAGTTAATTATTAAAACAGCTATCGGAAAGCTATTTACTGTGTTAATATAATTTTTGATGGTATAGGATGATTTTTCAAAATTACATTGTCTACCATAAAAAAATTAACTTACATTTATAGAAATTGTATTAACAACATTATTTATGAAAATTAATTTAATACCCTTAATTTTTTCTTTCATTTTTTTCAATAGTTATTTTTGCGTACCAATTATTTTGTGTAAAATGAAAAATTTATTTAATTTTGGAAACAGCCATGGATTTCGATTATTTTAATAAGACTCAACGTAACAATAAAAAATACGTCCTAATTCGAAAATTGTAAAAAAATAAACACTGGTTATTCTTTAAAACATCAACAAGAATGAAATTATTTTTTCTTAAAGGGTATTTTTTCAGGTGTACTGTTTTTCTTGGTAAGTAGAAAAAATCAAAAATCAGTCACGTTTGTTATCAATATCCTCAATGCGCAGCACTCATTAGTACTAAACTAGCTGTCAGCCAACCATTGTGTTCGTACAAGTTCCGAGACGCGTAATGTCGTTTCCGGATCTAAATCGACACTATAACATCCTGCGGAAGTTTGTTAAACAATGTAATTAGATCAACTGTAACAATGTAGATAGTAGAAATCTACTCTAGTTCGAAGATTGAAGGATCAATATCGGAACAACTTGTTCTAACAGATGCAGCTTCGAAATTCAATGCCCCTCTTTCAAAGAGGTTTTACGAGAGGAGGGCACGAGGTGGTTCAAATTGCGTTTGAAGTTTAACGCTTCGTTTATATTTTGGATAAGTAAACTCGTTTACATGTATTCTATTACATGTATTATATTTGAATGATTTCTATAGCCTTATTAATAATAGCCACAACAGTTCAGCAAAATACTATATTTAGTAAATACAATGATTAGTAGTATTACTGCTGTTTATTATTTTTTCGCATACTTTATTAATCGGTCCTACGTACAAACGTTTATAAGAAAGATATTCCATTATTTTGCTATGTAAAGTGCTTGTAAAAGTTTGTCAGTACCAACGATTTCAATTAATTAATAAAATAAATAAACAAAAAATAAAAAAATTAACAAAATACACAAATCTAATTTTTTACCTTTCATGGGGAGGGCGCGAGGTGGTTTTTTTAATCTGTCCTTGAGCTGAGTGGTATGATAGAGTATCATACAAGGATTCAATTGACAAAGTACTAAAACGCACTATTCAGCCAAAATTGAATATATCGCGTTTGAAGTTTAACGTTTCGTTTATATTTTGGATAAGTAAACTCGTTTACAAGCGGTCGGTAGCCGGATTGTGAAAGTGATGAGTCAGCAAACCAGAAATAGCGGACATCCCTGGTTCGAATCTTTTCATGTCTTTTACTTTTTGATTTTTGTTTAATACCCTAATTTTTAAACATTTATCGTTTTCTATTGATGATTTTATAAATTTAAAATAAATTTTGCTTTTTAATGAAAATATCTCATTATAAAATAAAGTTCAACAGTTTTGAACAAAAAATTATAATTAGAAAATAAATTACTGGCAAATACAATAATGTTGTTAGGAGCAAACATCAATTACGAAAAATTAAATTATTCAAATGGATAGACTCGGCGACGAAAACGCTTATTGAGAATATGCTTTATAGAAACCAAAATAATACTCATTGTAAAAACAAAAAGGATATATCATTTAATAGCAAAATGTGATTTGATTTTTTTATTGAAAACAAAATATATTTAAAATTCATTAAACAAATAAATATTTATAAATTAGTATATTAAACAAAAACCAAAAAGTAAAAGACACGAAGAGATTCGAACCAGCGATGTCCGCTTTTTCTCAATATGTGACTCACCACTCGTAACGGTTCGGCTATCGCGTACCTGTAAACACAGGTTTACTTATCCAAAATATAAACGGAGCGTTAAACTTCAAACACGATTTATTCAATTTTGGCTGAATAGTGCGTTTTAGTATTTTGTCAAATGAATCCTTGTATGATACTCTACCACTCAGCTAAAGGGCAGATTATTTTTAAAAACCACCTCGCACCCTCCCCTTGTAAGTTGATTTTTTCATGTTCTACTTTGACGTGATTCATTATTTTTTTTGATAGTGTGCGTAGTATCATCGATGGTAATCATAGCTAAATTGCTTTGTTCGGGTTCAAATGTATCATCAATTGGTGATTTTTCAACCAAGCTTTCAGGAGCGGATTCTAAAGCTTTAAGAACACTAAAAGTTTGATCTAATAAATCGGTATGTGCATTCCAATATTTCAATTCTTCGCTTTCTTAATTCAACGATAAGGCGATCGAGTTTTGCATCGAGACACATTTCAAATTCGATGCTATTAATAATATTCTCGGCTGGTATTCCCTCATAAGCAATTTGGTAGCCGTTAGTTACTACTTTGTATTGAGTAGTTGGACTGTATGAATAATAGCCGAAGTAAGTTGAGTGTAAGCGAGCACTTACTTCATGGTTCTTTCTACTAAACCAGATGAACAGATCATAAGCGGGATCAACACGTTAAAAAAACGAAGAAATTTATAAATTGTCATGTTTAATTTATAACCTCAGTTAAAATTATTAAACAATCTTTATTAGTTTTCGTGAAATAAGAATTTAAACCGAACCTAACATTTTAGTGAAATAGCAAATTTTTAAGGTTATTTTAGAAATTTCTATAAAATCGCTTAAAAGAGATATTGTCAATTTTTCTTGAAATTTATAAACTATCATTTTTAATTTATAATCTCAATTAAAATTATTAAAATATCTTTTTTAGTATTGGAGAAAAAAAAATTTAACCGAACCCAACATTTTAGTGAAACATCAAATTTTTAAGGTTACTTTAGAAATTTCTATAAAATCGATTAAGGCCCGGTCTTACGAAACACAGAATAAATTAATTCTCGAATAATTGCTATAGTTACGCCTTTTTGAAGTAATGTGAGTGGCTGAAATAGAAGTTATTCTGGCAATTATTCCGAGAATAACTTATTCTGCCTTTTATAAGACCGGGCCTAAAACAAATATTGCCGATTTTTCTTGGAATTTATAAACTATCATCTTTAATTTATAATCTCAGTTAAAATTCGTTATAAAATCATTACATTCTTTTTGGTAAATTATTAAGACAATTTGCGGTTCACAACATGGGTTTAATTTTAAAACATTCTATTTTACTACTATTCACGAATCTGACATACATAGAATTGTAAAATGTTTAGTGCACTAAAGTTTACCTTATTCGAAATTTATATCTTTCTGATCTATTGACAACAATTAACTAATATCAGATTTTAGGCCTCTGCGAGTGAAAGGTATCATCTCCCACAACAAGTTGTAAGTCGATTAACTGACAGCACTTGACGTGTTTTCAATTTTCATAATCATATCTATAAAATAGGTATACATATTATTTTTAAGTAAATAAAATTGATCTGTTTTGTCCTTTTTACAAAATCGTTTTTCTCATCGTTTTATTGAATTTAATCCATAATTGTACCACTCACTGTATATTACCTTCTTAATAATTATTTATGATAACGACAAAGCCTTCGATTTCTTATTGAAAACAAGTTCATTTTCCCATAATTTAAATACCTAATAAGAAAATGCAGGATGTAAGTGAAGTAAATCAAGTTTAACCAAATCAGTTGTCAACTTTAAGTTGAAAAGGTCGGTTCATATCGTACATAGAAGTAAAGAGTATAAAATTAAAAATGGTTTCTGGTGCCACAAAAGAAATTTGTAAAGTTTCAAAAACCTTTGGTTTTTATTTGTTTGAACGTTACTTTCGAAAACACCAAGCTTGGCCTTGTAACGATGGTAGTCGTGGTTTGGGTGGGATTATTTTAACATTAATTAGTCTTATTTGGGCTATATATCCTGGAATAATAGAACTTTTAAGTAGATTTATGATAACATTTTTAATATTTGAAGAAAAATATGTACCGTATTTTTTTATATTACAAAATGATTTTCCTTGAATATTTATTCCATCTACAATTCCTAATATTTGGATTAGGATTTTCAATAATGGATACCTTACTTCTCTATCGTGGCAATAATCTCTTCGAATTGATGGATGCATTAAGGCTCCTCATCTACGGTCCTAAAGTTTCTCAGGGGGGCAGCGGTGAGACGCTCGGTAGTAAAAAGGCTGGACTAGGTTATCGCTTAAGCACCGCCCGCAGTAACCAGCCGACAAAAGAAGTTGTTATCGATATTCGTTCTGTTTATTTATTTTATACAAAAAGGGAGGGACGTTAACTGGAGCCATTTTTCTTCGTGTAAAATAAAGACGGAAGAGATATTTTTAATAATAATGAAAGAGAAACTTTTAGAAACAATTATTATTTTAAATATTCAATATCATCTATTCTTTACCCGCGTGAAGATAGCAACAAACCTCCCAGCAACGAATTTTAACCATTATATTCCTATCTACTTTACGTCACGATATCTTTGTTAATAATGAAAATAGCGAAAATCTAAGTGCACCATCGGAAAGCTTGATCCTTTTGCTATATAAAACCGGATTTTCTTCCATCGAAATCTTAACACTAACGATGAAAATAATATGATACGTGTCGCCTCACCTACAACACCTTAAAATGACCGGACTTCAAAGTCTTGTGCAGCGCTTATTAGATGAACATTAAACAAATGGGCTACAGATTATGAAAGACACGACCTAAGACCATCTTAATCCGAGTTTTCGTTCGCGAATATCTCTCGCCGTCCGCAAAAAAAAACTCGTTTAAATAGAACCTTATCTGTGACAGCCCACAACACATTTTTCTTTAATGTATGCGCCACATTTTGATCAGACGGCTGCACAAGCGTGTTTTTGGCCAAAAACCACCTAAATAACAGATTTTCGTTACCACTAACCCTTTCTAGCATTAATAACTTTCTTATTTAATAGGAAGAAAACTCTGGAAAACTATATCGTTGGCGTCATATGAAAATTGCCTAAGTCCTTTTTTTTTGGGAAATTGAGATTTTAGTGTAATCTTGTTAAAAATCAACTTAACTATAACGTAGGACCATAGTTTGATAATAAGTTGTTTGGTGGCACCGCAATATCAATATTTGAAAATTGCATAAATCCGATCAAGTTTAAACAATGTGAAAATTACGTAAATCCGCTGCTTTGCAAATTAAAATGAATGAAATAAGATTCGACAATCACGTAAGTGATTTTAATAAAAAAGGAGACAAGATAACATTACAAAATTTATATTATGACCGTTCTCAGCCAATAGAAGTTACAGCCAGACTAGACTGGCTTAGTAAAGAATCACTATCACCAACTAGAATAAACAGTACAAATTCGGAAGCTAAAACTCAATATCAAAATCAAAAACAATTAAGAAGTACTGATAAAAAGAAGAAAGTAATGGATTTTTTCAGCAGTTTACCAAAATTAGAATTCCACTATTGCAGGAAAACATCAACTAAACTGTACTTAGAACCGTGTTGGAAAAGTGAATCTGAGCTTTACAAGATTTTTCGTAAATTCGTGGTGTAAAGACCGAAAAATTGAAGGGATAAGTAAGACAATGTTTAAATATATTTTTGATGACATGAATTTGGCCTTCTTCAGACCTAAAAAGGATGAGTGCGATATTTGTGTGGAATTTCGAACCAAAAATATTGTAGAGGAAATTTATCAAGAATACTTTAAAAGGAAAATTGAAGCACGTGCTGAAAAAGAAAAGGACAAGGAATCATCAAACTTAGTTATAACCATGGATTTACAATCAGTTTTTTTATGTCCCCAGTCTAATGTCTCCTCTTTATATTATAAAACTAACAAGTTGTAAGTTAATAATTCATAATTTTACAATTTTTGACTTACATTCTAAGAATGGATATTGCTTCTTCTGGCACGAAGGAGAAGGCGAGCTAACGGCTAACTGCTTTGCATCTATTATTTGTAATATTTTGGCTACAACAATGTTACGTGATATAGATCTCAAGAATAAACCTGACGTTATTATTTATAGCGATGGATGTGGTTCACAGAATCGTAACGCTACTCTTTCAAATGCCCTGTTAAATTTTGCGATGGAACATAATATTTGTGTCATACAAAAATATTTAGAAAAGGGGCACACACAGATGGAGTGCGACTTCATACACTCTATCATAGAAAGAAAAATATCTGTTAAAGTGATCAACGTACCAGCAGATTATATTCATTATGCAAAAACAGCTAGACTTCGCCCAAGATCTTATGTCAGTGTTGCCAGATAAATTTTTCTCACAGCGGTAAAATCTTGCCTTAAATAGCGGTAGATGGCGGTAGAATCCGTTCATCAGTGCCATCTATTGGCATGAGTTGTTAAAAACAGAGTGGGCCACATTTAATTGTAAGTTGTAAAAATCGTAAGCCTGAAGTTTAATAGAGTTTATTATTTTTTTTTAATTAATATTTTTGTTTTTAAACAATAATTTATATTCAAATGTAAATCGGTTATAAACGCAAGTCGCTAGAGGCGCCAGTTATGTGGATTTGAATATTACACGTATTATTACCTATAGTATTTAATGCAATCAAAATAATGTCTCCAAAAAATAGTACATATCGTTTTGTTAAAATTGTTTAAAAATTACAAATTCAAAAATACACTATGGCTTATGATAAATCCGTGCCGATTCCATGGTGCTACACTCTCAGGGGTTTGAGACAAAAAATTTAAAGTTTAAAATTCGATAACATTCAAAAAGATGGATTTAGTCGATTTGCTTGGCAAGTGAAGCATCCAATTGGTAATCACATAAACTCCTTTGAACATTTTTAAATGATTGGTTTTATAAAAAATAAACAGAAAGATATAAACATTTATTTAAAAGACTAAAAACAAGCTAATATCTAATCTTTGTACATTTCTTTGGTCAATAAACGACGTAAATTATTATTAGGCTTAAAATTAAAACACGTATCCGTAACAATACGTTTACTGTGCAACAAACCTATAATGGTATCAGTACCAAGTTTGTTTCTTTGTTTGGTTTTTAGCAGATTTATTGTTGAAAACGTTCTTTCCACATTAGCACTTGAATGTGGTAAAATCAGTAATTTAAAAATAAATTCTGTTAAATTCGCAAACATAGGTGTGCCATCGCCGCATTTTATGCTTGAAATTGTGAACCAAAATTCAAAGATTTTTTCAGTGTTTGGGACATCTATGTTTTTTAAAAGCCTCCATTCATTGTCAATTATTTGTAGGTTTTTCTCCTCGACTAAATTTGGCCATTTTGATGCTATAGGGGCAATAGTATTAAACGGTGTTTGACGGACAGACTGAGGATTCAAAAAAAGATAACTCTTTTAATAAATTGTCTCTTAAAGGAAAACGCTGCAATATTTGTTTTACTCCTTCAATATAAAACGCCAGGCAATTTGTTTTAAGATGATGTAACTCCGTCTCTTGTAAATTTGTTAAATTAATTGCAACCCCAAAATACATTTTTTCCAAAGGTAACATATTCCTAGGATTTTGAAGATCTACGTTAAAAACTTCGTTGCTTTGTAGAATTTCAGGTTTTATGTAATAATCCATTATTGTTTTTACTACCAATGTCACTGAGGTATATATATTGCTTATTTGAGGACTTTCAGATTGCATCTGCCTGTTTAAGTTTACAAATAATGGTAAAACACACTGCAAAAATTGCAAGTATAATTTGTAGACTGGGTTTTTTAAATGAGTTAAAATATTATCGGACTGAATATCATCCTTATGATGGTATGAGACATCAGTGAAAAAGAGGACTAGGGCGTCATATTGTTCGAGGATTCGGTCAACCACACTTATAAGAGATAGCCAACGAGTCTGACACGGGTGCAAAATTTTATGGCCTTTAATACTACAGAAGTCTTGGAATGCTTTGAATTCTGAAATCCGTTTAGGACTATTGCTGAAATAATTGTGAATATCTCGAGTGATAGCTTCTACAAAATTTGGTAGTTTACTACATGCATTTGACGCACACAATGCAAAACTATGACAAATGCATTTTAAAATAAAAATATTGGGAACTGCCTTAATGAACCTTGAAGCTACTGAATTATGCCGCCCCATCATATTGGAAGCCCCATCCGCAGCAAAGCCAATGAGATTTGACGCATAGAGAATGTTATTTTGAGTAAAAAAAGAAATAATTTGTTCAAATAAAGCTTCTGCTTGAGCATTTTCTACTGGAAGAAGGGTTAAAAAGCAATCTTGAATATTATTATCAAACATTAATCTTACAACCAAGCATAAATGTTTCATTGTTGTTCTGTCTGTTGTTTCATCGATAATTAAACTAAATTTATTATTTTTTAATAACTGAATTAATGTTTGGGATGAACAGGCACCAATGACATTTTTTATTATATTTGTTGTTTTAGTTCGCGCAGTTTTAATACCTGCAGCAATTTTTGAGTCAGGACATACCGATCGTAGCAAGTCGGGGATATGATCCATTAATACAAAGGGCAAATTATGTTCAACCACAAAGGCCGCCAATTTTAATTCAGCATCTTTTACTTGAGTGTTGAGTTCGCCAGACATCATATCTCTTAAGGATCTCTGCTTGAGTTTCCCTCGACAAGCTTGCTTGTGCTTTTCTCTTTCTGCGTGTCGGCGAAGTTGAAGCTTTCCAGCTTTGATGCTGATATCCAGATCACAAGCAATGCAATAAGCAAAATAGGATCCCTACAAAAAATGGTATGAACTATAAACCAAGTTAATGTCTAAAAAAAACCTTTTTGCTTGCCTGCAGCCACCCCTTTAGGTTTGGTTCATCTTCCCATCTGCAACTGTAGGTTTGATGGTATTTTAATTTTTTGGCAGGTGTTTGAGCCTCATCAGAATTTTCTCGTGTTTCTTCAGAACTACTGGACCGACGCAATGTTCTTGAATGTCCTGCTTCTGCCATTATGCACCGTACTACATTTCCAAAAATGTTAACGATTTGGTATTTTTTTCGTTTTTATAGTGTACTTATACACAAGAACAAATAAAAATAAATTCACTTACCACTTGTTAAATCGGATTCAAATCAAAGAACACTTAAAAACACTAAACGCTTTGTAATTTTTCGTGGTTTAAATATAAATGACTCATAATTCTCTTCGATTTTCTTTTATACCTCGCCAGTTGGGTAATGTACCCATTTTCGAATTTAATTGAACTAGCGACAGAGGGGACTTTTACAAAACGGTAAAGTCGCCACTTGGTCGACATTTCGGTAAAGTACCCATTTTCATTATCTAAAAATGTAGCGCTCGTAGCGCCAACTAGAATTACCGACTTTACAGAATCCGCACCAGCAAGTGAACTACTGAATGTAAAAATACTTTTAAATACTAACAGAGGGCAGTATTTGAAAAACTTCCTTCATTTGTTTTCAAATAAATTTACTCATCAAAAATATAATACAATTTACTAAAGTAAATAAAAATAAAATAAACATTAAAGTGTATGACAACAAAATAAAAAACGGTAGATTTGGTTGTTAAAACGGTAGGGCGGTATTTGTAATATGAAAACGGTAGAAATACCGCTTTACACCATGATTTCTTTAAAAATTTTTCTAGCATTAATTTTGTAAATTCAATTCGTCCGGGGATTAAGGTTGGTGATCCTACTGCTAACAACCTTAGAGTGCTAGAATACTACTCCAATGTATTTGAAATTTTACTGGTTAGAATAAATAAGATGGCTTTAATACCAATGGAAAATTTGCCGAAATTATATGGTGACAAATTAAAAATTAAGAAAGAAAAATACGAACATCTTCAATCTTTAAAAAATACAATAGAGAAAGGTTATCATGGTTTTTATGATGCTCTTCAACATGTTTAGTTAATATTTACTTCACCATCCTTAATTAATATTTAATTTAAAGTTAATATAATCTTATATAATAAAAGTTAATTGTGTACCAAGAATTTTTTCATTCCTATATAACAATAATAGTGTTTTCGGGTTCATAAAAATCGTGCGTCGCGTCGATGTGAAAATTGCGTAAATCCAAAAAACTAATGTATTTTGTTATAATTTTTGCCTAACTCCATTGCATTTTTGTAAGAGCTTTTTTTTTGCGTTTTCATTATTTATATGTTAACATAGGATCTTGCCTTAAGCATTATTGAAAAGAAAATTAAGATATATAAAATATTACAGTTGAGAAATGATTTTTTTTGTCTCCTGTAAAATTTACTTTTTTGGACTTAGGCAATTTTCATATGACGCCAACGATATATCTTATAGGAAATTTTCTGCTCTTTCCAACGGTATCCGTTACCTTTCGATTGAATGTTTGCACAAGCGTATTTTTGGCCAAAAACATGCTTGCCTATGTTTGGTCTTTTTAGCGAAAAACATGCTTATGCAAACATCCGATCAAAATGTGACGCACACGCATATCAAATAAAAAAGTTATTAACAGGATTGACTAATCACAGCGAAAACCCTGTGTTCGGAGGGTTTTCGGCCAAAAACACGCTTGTGCAAACGGCCGATCGAAAGGTGACGCACACCGTTAAAATGAGTAGAAAATTTCCTATAGGATAGACGTAGCCCCAAAATTTTCACCATGTCAAATAACGAAATTAACAAGGAAAAAGGAGTTGTGGACTGTCACAGGTAGGATTCTATTTAAACGCCTTTTTTTTGCAGACCGCGAAAGATATTCGCGAACGAAAACTCGAAGTAAGATAGTCCTAGATCGCCTCTTTGAGAATCTATAGCCCGTTTGTTTAATATTAATCTAATAACCGTTGCACAGGGCCTGAAAGTCCTGTCATTTAAGGTGTTGTAGGAATAATTATTTAAAATTTTTTTTTCTGTAAGAACATGAATAACTAATAATTACAAAATACTTTTTTTTCAAAAACAGCTTAGTTGTAAGGGGACGTTTTTGGGCCGAAGCGGTGGTGAATGTTGAGCTTTTCAGAAATCAGGACAGTGTTTTTATATTTATCAATAATTATTGAAAACGTTAAAATACCACACATGTTACTTTTCTAAAACTAACCCAGAAAGTAGAAAAACCTACTTCAACTGGTCGAAAGAATTAAATATCCGAGTCGATATTATTCATCTCCAAAGATATCATTTTTGTGCCTGTGTTTTGTTTGTTTACACAGTGATATCAGTAGAGAAGCGGGCACGTCGGCCCACACTTCTTTTAAACAAATCACAGCTCGTGAGATCTTGGCAACTAGAAATATTCCGAACCTTTTAAATTTCATGTTAAACCGTAGTTTACTAATCACGTGCTTATTGTTGATATTTCGAAAAAATGATAAAGGAAAAATGTTTCTATTTTTTCATTTTACATCCGGGAAAACAAGAAAGAACGCGAAAATCCCAATACTTTAAGAGATAAAGTAACATTTTTCTTCAAATTTTATTTTTTGTTGTTTTCCTGGATGTAGAATTGTTATGGAAACCTGCACACAAGGAATCAGTTCAATCTGTTAATAAATAAAGAAGTTATTAGTAAACTACGTTGATGCTCTCAAATAACGAGCCTTAAGTGATTTTAATAATTTCGGTTACCCAAAGCGAATGCAATCTCTTGAAAAAATAATAGATCCGCTTTGAAAATTGTTAATTATATGGGTTCTGTTGCAATCTTTTTAATATCATATGGAGTTTTCTTTGATAAAAATTTTTGCATAAATTCACAATGGCTTCCAAAGAAGAAAGGATTTACCTGTAGTTTAATGGCATCTTATTACGTTCCATTTAATTTAAAATCATGGCATCAAGCTGTAATAGTATTATATCAAATGTACGTTATCACGACGGTTGCACAAATTATTCTCGGTTTGGTATTATTTTATTCTTATTCGTTGGAACTATTGATTTTACGTTTGGAAGATCTTACATCATCGATCGACAATATTTGTCTTAATAGAACAAGTAATTTTAAACTGAAAGAGATTATCGCGTATTATCAACACACATACAAGTTATTTCAAATGACTAATGATTTCATGAGGGATATTATTATTGGACCAAAATTGTCAATCATAATTTGTGCGATTCTGTCCACTTGTTTTTTGTTGGTTTGTAGTAAAATAAAATTAGCTCATAAAATTATTTAATCTTAAATGTTTTTTAGCGTCCAAATTTGGCAGAGTTTATTATTATATGTGTGACAGTTTCAATGTTGTATTTTCTATTCTTTGAGTTCAATTGTATTTTCTTGATTATCTTAGGGAGATAACTTATCGAAGGTTATTTATAATTTAAATTGGTACGATGCGGACTTGGAAACCCAAAAAGACGTTTTGACCTTTCGTACCATTAGTCAAAGATCATTAATTGTTGAACTACCTTTATTCAACTTCGAAATGTGAATACTTTCAATTATGTAAATAGCTTTCTTGATAATATCGAAATATTATTTTTTAGGAATTAGAGGAAATTTATATTTGGATCAGTTGGATTCGTACAATTTCAAAAAATAAAAGATTCGCATAACATCACATTTTTTGTCCCTTTACACGCTAGTTTCTAGCAATAGTACTAATTTAATTAATATAAAAGCATGTGTTTTGGTTAAGGTACACGAATTTCAATTACGGTGGACGTGCCTGTAGTAATATCTTTCTTTACTTAATTTATAGCGATTTTTCGGTGTGTATTCACCATTTAACCTACTGATATATATATATATATATATATATATATATATATAAAGTAGAGCGTCGGTTATCCGAACTAATTGGGACCAAAGTGCGTTCGGATAAACGATTTTTCCGGATAATCGATTAGATAGAAAAATAAGAAAAATCAATGGAGGATCAGTACGGAAAGATTTTTATTTGAAACTCTCTGTAGGTTCCCCATTTAGAAAACATTTATTTTTTAATTGAATTAAAAAAAATATTTTGAAAAAGAAATATTTTCTATATTCCAATCAAATACAACTTTAATATACAGGGTGTCTCCGAAATGCATGTACAACGTAAGACCACAGATTCCTTGGCTCAAAATAGGTCGATTTAAGTTAACTTATCTATATCCAAAGTTGCTTCGTTTCGCCGCTAGAAGGCTTTAAAAATAACATCTTCCATGAGTTTTTCTTAAATTACTCGAAAAATGTGTATTAGATTTTATTCATTTTTTGACCATGTCTTTATATCAGCTGACTACAGCTTTCTGTGGAACAAATTCGAATTTCCAAACACACAGGGCGTTTACAAACACTCTCACCACAAGTTATCCATCCAAATCTTTTTAACCACCCTGTATAATTTTCTATCAATTCTTTTTCTGAATAGCTACATTAATTTAAACATTATTTTCTCTCTTATAAAATTTCAGTTGGGCAAACGGTTTAGCCACAAAAAAACATTTTTTAACTCCCTGCAAGTTCAAATCTGTAGGTTAAAGTAACATTAACCCAGTTCAAAGCAGTAATTTCTTCACAGGATATGCATCTCTTTCAAAAAAATCACATTTTAGAGGATTGGAAGTAGTTTTTGCTCAAAATGTTGCCAGGATTTGTGACCATCATCAGGCCAAAAATAATATAGTGTGCAAAATTTTTACTGTTTGATCTTTTCGTTGAATTTTTGCTTTTATGATACTCAATAAACAAAATCAGAAGGTGCTAGATTTACCGGTCTTGCTGACCAGTTTGCAGGAGCATGACTTCCTCTTTATTTCCTTCGATTCTACAGTAGAATCTGCATAATACGGACTAAAAGGGCTAACCCTGATAACGTTCACAAATGCTGGCGAAAATTTGAAAATTTTAAGCAATAAATTACTTCCAAACCTATAACATGTGGTTTCATTGAAAGATCTTCATAGCCCGTGAAGAAATTGGTACTTTGAATTTTGTTGATGTTACCTTAATTTACCGTTTTGGGCTTGTAGGTATTTAGAAAATCTTCTTTTGTGCCTAAACCGTTTGTCCAACTGAAATGTTGCAAGAGAGAAAATAGTTTCTAAATGAATGTAGCTATTCAGAAAAAGAATTATTAGAAAATTATACAGGGTGGTTAAAAAGATTTGGAAGAATAACTTGGGGTAAGAGTGTTTCTAAACACTCTGTATGTTGCGAAATTAGAATTTGTTCCACAGAAAGCTGTAGTCAGCTGATATAAAGACATGGTCAAAAAATGAATAAAATCTAATACAAATTTTTCGAGTAATTTAAGAAAAACTCATAGAAAATGTTATTTTTAAAGCCTTCTAGCGGCGAAACGAAGCAACTTTGGATATAGATAAGTTAACTTAAATCGACCTATTTTGAGCCAAGGAATCTGAGGTCTTACGTTGTACACGCATTTCGGAGACACCCTGTATAGTGATTAATTACTACCTAATTTTACAAAATAATCATTTAATTTTCTTTGAATCAATTTCTTTCCTCTTTTCTTGGCAGCTTAGTCACACATCTTCTTTACCATGAGTAACTGACTGGGAGTACACTCTTCTTGACGCTCATACCAACATATTGCTCTTTCCAACGCAGCAGAAGTTTCTTCATTACTTGGTCCACTTTGCACTTGTTCTAGATCTTCATCGCTTTCGCTAGTATCAGAATACTGCGTATTACTCGCCAAAATTTCATCGTCACTTAAAATTTGAAAGCCAGGATCCTCTTCGTCGAGTTCCAACCACAGTTGGGCATCTTTTTTATCGCATTCTTGAAATCCGGAAATGTTTGCACACATTTCTATAATTTCATTAACACCTTCCTCCATTTCTTCATAGTTGTTTATAGTCTCCAATAATTTATACCGCACATTTTTAAGATTCTGTTGTGTTAAAATATTCCAAGAAATGGTGATCATAGAGGCACACTCCTTAAGGTTTAGTTTTTTTTGTAAATGCGATCATACCTTCTTCATCTTCAGCAAATAACAAACAACGTAAGATTTGTTTTCTGTACATTCTTTTCAGCTTTTCTATAACACCTTAGTCCATTGGCTGGACAAGTGCGGTAACATTGGGTGGTAAGTAAATGACCTTAAAATTTTCATCAATTGAATTTAACTTACCCAATTTCGGGTGTGAGGGGGCATTATCTAAAAGCAGAAGTACTTTTCCAGTTTTACTTTCTTTCTCTTTAATTTTTTTTTACATTTGGAATAAAGTTTGCTCTGTACCAGTTCATAAACACCTCACGATTCATCCAAGCGTTCTTCTGGGTTTTGTAGCATACTGGAAGGCATTTCATATTTTTAAAACATCGATGTCTAGCAGCTTTTCCTATCATTAACAACGGTAGAGCATGAGTTCCCATGGCGTTTGCGCCTACCATTATTGTAACACGCTCTTTACTAACTTTAAACCCAGGAGCAGCTGTTTCACGCTTAGACTAGAAAGACTTTCGGGGCAATGATTTCTAATTTAAGCCTCTTTCATCAGCATTGTACGAGATCTAGATAATAACCTTCCTTTTTTAGGAATTCTAAAAATGTTGCTTTAAAATTTTCAGCTGCCTGAACGTTCCCAGATACAGATTGTCCTTGTATCTCCAATTCTTGTATACCATGCCAAGATTGAAACCTCTTTAACCACCCTGTACGTGCCTTGAAATCTATTGAACCATCAAACTTTTTATTCACTTCTAGCGCTTTTTCGCACAATAATGGTCCAGAAACAGACTCTTCCAAACTTCTCTTCTGAACGAATCATAAAAAGACCATGTCTTCTAATTTTTCATCTTGTGCTTTTTTCATAGTTTTCCTTCTTTTGGATCCGTCTGCAGTATCCAAGGTGGACGCAAAATTTAAAATGTCCTCCTTGCAATTTTTAATATCAGATACTATCGATTTACCGATACTGAAAGCTTTCGCAATTACTACCATACTTTCCCCTTTTTCTAGCCGACTTATTGTTTGAATTTTGGTTTCAATAGATAACACATTTCGACTTCTTTTTCGTGAAGGAATCATATTTCTTTTATATTTTGCAGCTTAAAATATCTTAAAGATCTACTAAACAGAAATTATAAAAATAAAAATCGTTCGAGGCATAGTAAAAACCGAAATAATAGGACTTATGGCTAACGTGCCGACAAATATATGTCGCGACCGGCGCCGTCATGAGTTTCGGGTAACCGACGTTCCGGTTGATCGACGTTCGGATAATCGACGCTCTACTGTACTAGATTTCATACTAAATAAGAAAATAAAATCTTAATTTAGACATTAGTTTATTTATTATGGACGGAGGCAGTCAAATTCCTTTTTTCTGATTAATATTTTTATTATGGCGCCAATTAATTACAATAATAATGAGATGGCAGATATGATATTCTGCTATTGGCTAGCTGATGGAAATTCTGCGTTAGAAGTTCGTTTATACGTAAGGAGATTCCCCAACAGACGATTGCCCAATAGGAAGTTATTTAGTTCATCGGGTCTTTTATTCCCTTCAGCTTGTGTGTTTTGTTCGTATTCAACTGGTATTATTTCGAATTCTTACGCAATATATTAACTTCTCATTCTGTTCTCTTGAGAATTCGCAAAAATTTTTAACTTTTTCGGCGGACATCTTAATCATAAACATCTTAATCGTCACACAACCTAGTACGTGACGCACCTGTTGCCCCAAAAGGGATTGCAGCGGATGTACACACTTGGATAGTGAAGATGGAGTCTAAAGCTCTGTGCGAGAGCGAGTCTATTTCAGGAGGTAGACGTCCAAAAGATAGAAAACGTTCGGGTATGTTCGGGCCCTCTGCTTGGTAGAAAACGCTCCGATTGGCCCGACCCGCGGCCAGTGCGCGCGCCGCTCCTTAAAGTGCTTTCTCAATCACGCGACTGCAGCGGCGATCATCGCGCGGCTTTGGCGATTTTGCGTCAGCCACTATTTTAAATTGCATTATATGGATACGTGGATGGATATATGGATAATCCGAAAGAGAAAAAACCGAAGGCGACTATTGCCGCACAATTGACACTTAATAAGGCGACTGTAGAAGCGCTAGAAAAGTCACGAATCTGCAGCCGCGCGACGATCGCCGCTGCAGTCGCGTGATTGACAAAGCACCTTTAGGGACCGCCTTGCGTCGCGGCGTTGTCCCACGTAATATTTTTCGTCTCGTTTCCACACCTTGTTTTGGCTCTTCGCCAACAGGTGGCGCTAATTTCTTAAGTACATAATTTATTTCTTTAAACTACTTAAGGGGACTACTTAAAAGTACTTTGGAAGGTTATTTTTGGATTTTCTTAACAGGATAATAAGTATGGTTTTTTAAAATTTTGTGAGCATTTTAAGGCCTTTATTTAGTATACAAAAATTATTTTTGGTTTCTCAAAAAAGTAATGCATATATACATATTTAACATTAAAAACAACGCGTCTACTCTCCACTTGTTTTTTCTTTCTGTACACTGTAGTTCATGCAACTCTGATCTGAAACAGAGATGGTACGTAAAAATCTAATCTACGTACTCTACTATACTCAATGAAACACAAAAATGAAAAGAAAACAAACATTAAAATTATACTGAACTGAAAAAAAGGACTAGAATTCTCGTTAAAAAACTGATGCTTTTTATGCAAAAAGAAAAGTTTATATAAATAGTATTATCGATCTTTTTGGTTCATCGACGATGGTTTGACATTGTAGAACTAAATATTTTTGGAAAAATTCAATCAGTTAAATATTTTTCTTTCTATCGTGTACACAAATTGCAAAATCCACATTTTTCAGAAAACGGCTAAACCTAATCGGCTATTCTAGCACTACATAGCAATCCCTCTTCTTGTTCATAAAAGTAATTTTTATGAGTCTCAATGTCTGTACGTCTTTGTCGAGCCTCCTTCGTAGAATTAACCGGGCGATGCTCCGCCCTCTTAATTCGCTGTGAGTCAACATTACGGGCGAAATTTTTACACTCTTGTCCAATGTTTATATCTAGTTGATTCATTATATTTAAAATCGACTTATACCCTTCATTGAAGATACCAGCCGCTATGTAGGCGGCAATTTCGATGATTTTTGTGCCAGTATTTAAGTGTTTCGGTGCAAGGCGACAGATAGTGGCATTAAAACTCTCATTGGAGTTCTTAGTATGACCCCCTAAACACCTTACTAAAAGATATTCTTTCGAGAAATCGTTGTAAATAGGAATCAAATGCTTCTCAACTGTTGAAGAAAGTGGTCTACGATGATTATAATTTTCAAGATTCTTTGCAGCTTCATGTTGACGCCATTTACACCAGCTGCCTGCTCCGACAGGGCACTTGTCATGGCGAGGTTTTTCGTTTGTTGAGCACATATGTTCAAGTGATGCCCATATTGCCCTTCTCATATCAGCATTGGAGTCTATATTACGTCTTATTGCTAATCCATAGTAGTTACTCAACTTATTAATGAGGACATTTGTAAGATCACCTCTGCCGCCCAGCTTGTGCGTTTTTTTTACATTGCGAAGTCTTGTTCCCATCCTTTTGTGGACATGCCCAATACATTCACTTTTAACCACAGGAAATTCGTCGCCATATGGAGTTAAATCTAGAAGTGATTTATAAGTTTTTGAATCACCGTCACCTATGTAATTCAGATATTTAATACCATATTTTTCCTCGAATCTCAAAAACATTTCTTTCATGGCATCAACCTCCATTTTCCCCGAAGAACCAGAATGATTTGCAAAACACTCTGGTTCATGTTGCGCATACCATACTATGTATTCAGCAGTACCTTCTTTACTCTTGTTATAAGTGCAAGCCTGACAGTACCGGATTAACGTCGTGACACCAAATACCGAAGTAAAGCCACGCTTTTTCCATGATCCGTCGCCTGACACTTTAAAGTGTGTTGCTGGTCCTTCTTATTTTTATATTTTCTTGTTTCTCTTCTTCTAGGGCCTTTGTACATATTGCACTAAAAACTGCTTTTGTAGTTTCGTGTATATGCTGTACAATACGATTATATGTGGCCTCTGCTAGTCCCTGGCGAATGTCCATAAGACCGGCTAATAAATTTATTCCTTGTCAACTAGTGCCCAATAGTCTCATAACTAATACCATTCTTCTATTTATTTCGAAACCGTTGTTAATCAAAGGTCGAGAGTTTATTCCTGAGGAACCACACTGGCACTTTACGATCAGTTTGAATCCAAAACCGCGAACATTAGTTTCTTCAAATTTTACATTTTGTTTGCACTTTGCACAAATAAGTAATGCCGCCAAGGCATTGAAAACTGAAAATAATGTAATTAACCTGTATCTGTGTTGTAGATTATATACCAAATCGTCACTAGTCGACGTGTTTAATTTTTTGGCACTTGTACATTGTTCGTCTTTTTCAGTGGTTTCTTCAGTACTTCTTGGTGTATGTTGGTTAACGTGGAATTTTCTTTTTGGAGGTCTTGACGCGCGTCTAGTTGATCCGCTCTTTCCTTTCGGATACATTATGCTTTAAAATTTTTATTCAATAGGTGATAACTATACGCCTTCGGTTGAATATAATAAAACAAAAATATTTCTAATAGTAGCGTAAAGCGCTTTCATTTATAGTACTATATCTACAGAGGGTATACAGAGGGTACGAATTTCGATCTAAAACTTTGCTATAACATTTTTAAAGAGTTTTACTATTGATTTATAAAATTAAAAAAAATCATGAAAATTTGACCCTGTAATGCAGGTTCCCCCCTTAATTTATTGAATTCTCGAGTCTATTTCAGGAGGTAGAAGTCTAAAAGATAGAAAACGTTCGGGTATGTTCGGGCGTTCCGCTTGGTAGAAAACGCTCCGATTGGCCCGACCCGCGGCCAGTGCGCGCGCCGCTCCTTAACCCTTTGGTCTATAACCACGAGTCTGACTCATGGTAAAGAATTTGTGCCATAAGCGAAAACCACGAGTCTGACTCGTGGTAAAGAATTTGTGCCATAAACGAAAACAACGAGTTTGACTCGTGATAAAGATTTGTGCCATAAGCGAAAACCACGAGTCCGACTCGTGGTAAATCTTTTGTGTCCTATTGTCCATAGTTTTTTTTTTTCGTCAGTTCGGGTACACGGCTAAACGGTTGAATGTCACCGCGCGCGATTTATTTTCTCGTATACTATGGCACGCGCAATTGGCAGATGTTGTGTAGACCAAGGGGTTAAGGTGCTTTGTCAATCACGCGACTGCAGCGGCGACGGTCACGCGGCTCTGCCGACTTTGCGTCAGCCACTCGTTTGCATTGAATTATAGGGATACATGGATGGATATATGGATAATCCGAAAGAGAAAAAACCGCAGGCGACTATTGTCGCACAATTGGCACTTAATGAGGCGGCTGTAGAAGCGCTAGAAAAGTCACGAGTGTGCAGCCGCGCGACGATCGCCGCTGCAGTCGCGTGATTGACAATGCACCTTTAGGGACCGCCTTACGTCGAGGCGTTGTACCGCCTGATATTTTTCGTCTCGTTTCCACACCTTGTTTTGGCTCTTCGCCAACAAGTGGCGCTAATTTCTTAAATAATATATCATTTATTTCTTTAAGCCGCTTAATTTATGGAATTATCGTGTAGGTTTCAACATAGAAACCATTTTGTTCGATTTTATTGTTTAAAATAGTTAACTATATACAGGGTGTCCCACATTTTAATACGCAAACTTCACCAGGACATAGTTCTCATAAAAATAATACAAAAGTTTTATATAAACATGGGGTCGCAACTCTTTTGTTTTCGAGATATGGCCGTTCAAAGTTGGAAGAAAAATTTACATTTTCATTTTTATTTCAGCTATTTATAAACGCAGGAATGTGAATTTTTACAGTTATGTACTACAGCCAAGCATGTTATTTTCAAGCATTAATTTAGCTACCCCGGCGTGCCTTAAAGGGTTGAAATTCACGATCATCACTACATTTTCCAAAAGAACTTTTTAATTTGGTAGAATTTTAACCTAAAAAAATATGCATTAGAAAGCTCATTCCTTAGCGAGATTTTTTTGTCTCTTACATTTTTCGCATAAAACTGATAGATTTCGAGAAAAAAAATAAAATCTTAGAGCGTGTCGTAGTGTACCGCTTTATCCCTAACCTAAAGTTCTTTAAAAGTTGGCCATGGTTTTGGTCTGATTTCTTTGAACTGATGAACTGTACGTTGACTAAGATAGAATGCATTTAATTTAAAGTGTAATTGTTAATCTTTTTAGCTTATTATTATTGTTATCACTTATTACTCTAAAACCATAATCAACTTTTAAAGAACATTTGATTAGGGGTGAAGCGGTACAGTACGACACGCGCTAAGATTTTATTTTTTTTCTCGAAATCTATCAGTTTTATGCGAAAAATGTAAGAGACAAAAAAATCTCGCTAAAGAATAAGCTTTCTAACGCATATTTTTTTAGGTTAAAATTCTACCGAATTAAAAAGTTCTTTTGGAAAATTGGTCTGACAAGCGCCAAGATTTTATTTTTTTTTTTCGAAAACTATCAGTTTTATGCAAAAAGTGTAAAAGACAAAAAAGTCTCGCTAAGGAATGTGCTTTCTAAGGGATATTTTTTCATGTTAAAATTTTACCGAGTTAAAAAGTTCTATTGGAAAATGTAGTGGTGATCGTGAATTTCAACCCTTTCAGGTAGGCCGGGGTAGCTAAATTAATGCTTGAAAATAACATGCTTGGCGGTAGTACATTACTGTAAAAATTCACATTGCTGTGTTTATAAATAGCTTAAATAAAAATGAAAATGTAATTTTTTCTTCCAACTTTGAACGGCCATATCTCGAAAACAAAAGAGTTGCGACCCCATGTTTATATAAAACTTTTGTATTATTTTTATGAGAACTATGTCCTGGTGAAGTTTGCGTATTAAAATGTGGGACACCCTGTATAAATAATGATAGAGTACTACTTTTTAAATTATCACTTTGACAGATCAGATGTTTCATATTGATTCTCAGATCGTAGTTTAAAAATAATTGCAAAATGATTCTATCGAATTCACCCACAGGTAAATGCAATTTACCGATTATATCGAAGTAATATTGTAATGGTATTACATTTTAGCTTATTGAAGTGAATTAATTGGATTTTAACAAACATAACCTGTACTGGAGACAGGCTTCTAATTAATCAGCAGTAAAACACTCACAATCAGTTGTCAAAACCTAGATTGAAAAATAGTGGGTGTTATGAATTCGTTATGGAATTTAAATTGTACTGTTAAGAAGCGTTTATTCCTTGATATTTACTGGCTAAATTGAAGTAATAGTATTTCTGGCCGAGGAGATTTCCGTATGTGAGGCGTTAACCTTCCGGTGGCCGCGCCTGTGGCAAATAGCCGCATATTCAGCCGTATATACACTCAATATAGGGCTCTACATGCCGCAGGCGCGCCCACCGGAGGGTTAAAGAAAGAATCACATTGAAGTTATATTCATATTATGTGGTTTTCCACATATCGACGCTGCCAAGCCAAAACGGCATAAACGCCATTAACCTAATTTTTCAGAAAACGCAAAAAATGATTGACATAATGAATCTTACATGGCTTTTTCGCAAACTTTAAACCAATTTTACAGCGAATGAAGTTTGTTTGCGGGTATACCGCTTTAACTGTTGCATGCAAATTTAAAACTGCTACTCAACGGTGCAGCTAACTAAAAAATGGCCATTTTGGCGTTTATGCCGTTTTGGTTTGAGAGCGTCGATATTAGCAAATTATTGGAGTTAAAACTGTATTACAATTTAAGACATTATGATTATATTAACATTAATGATAAAACTAAAGATTAATTCTTTATATGTGTTACGTCTTAAGTTAATATTTTCTTATATTTTATATCAGTCAATAATAAATAATGTTAAACAATTCTCTTAAAACTATTTTGTTGAAATAAATCAAAAAATTGAATCATATTTGGTATCTTTTCTCTTCATATTCGTTCCTTCTTGATTATTTCCTATCAGACAGGACGATAACGACATAAGTTAACTTTAATGTTTGTAGTATAGGCAACTGGAGATACATAGCATCCTCGATGTAAGAGTTAGTTAATGGCTAAGGTTTGAACAATAAAGTGTTAAATAAACTACTCTTCTTTAATTTCACAAATATAAATACAACATGGTGCAGTCCAGAGGAACATAAACTAATAAAGTGAGTGAAAATCAACTAAATACGTTCAAGATGGAACACAGAAGCATGCAGCAAATGAATTTAACGGGAAATACGTGTGAAAATTGGAGGTTATGGCGCCAAAGGTTCGAGATTTATTCAACGGCTATAGAACTAGATAAGAAACCCGAAAATGTACAATGTGCCCAATTATTACATCACCTAGGGGACGATTGTATAAAAATCTACAACACCTTCAACTTAAATCAAGACGAAAAGAACAAGATAGAAGTTCTGAAAACTAAATTCGAAGAGTACTTTGTTCCGGAAAAGAATGTAACATACAAAAGATACAAATTGTTCACTGTGAGACAAGGAAGTTTATCAATGGAGCAATTCATAAGACAAATAAAAGGACAAGGACAGCAGTGTGAGCTAGGATCCGATAAATTGACAATGGAATTAACACTGACAATGTTAATAATTGGAATTAATGACGAAACAATACGAGAAAAGCTACTCCAAATGGACAATTTAACACTTGAAAAAGCAATATAATGTTGCGTAATAACTGAAACATCAAGAAAACAACTTAAGGACATGCAAGAACACCGATCAGAAGCCAAGAAAGGATCGACAATTGATGCAGTAAGAAGACTAGAAAAAGAGGACAGGGACAAACAGGACCAAAGAAAGACAGAAAACAAGACAGATTCAGCAGGAGGACCTCGAAATCACTACAAAACAGATAAGTACATAAAAATTGTAACAAATATGGTAAAAATCATAAAATAAATAAAATAAATAAAAAATAACAAACATAAAAAAAGTTGTCCAGCGTTCGGAAAAATCTGTAAAAATTGCGGCATCAAAAACCATTTTTCAAATGTTTGTAAATCCAAAAAGAAACAAATTCATGAAATAAGCAATATAAATAAATAAATAAATCTAGAAATAAAAAATAAATTAATAAGATTTAAGATAGATACAGGTGCTAATGCCAATGTCATCACTTCACAATTAAAAATTGTAGAATTTGATTTTAGAAACATATCAAAACTGAAGACACTACTAGCTTATACAGAAAAAAATAAATACTTTAGGAAAATGCTACATTACTATTAAATTCAAGACCAAAATACTTAAAATAGAATTTTATGTCTGTAAAAACGAAAACCAAAAATGCATTTTAGGAATAGATACAACTCTAAAATTAGGCATTGTAAAATTTCACAAAAAAGCAGAATTGAACAGTATAAGAGTAGAAAATAAAATTTCTAAAAACGCAGAGCAGACTACGACACCCTAATTCAAAAATATAAAGAAATTTTTGAAGGAATCCCTTTAGGAATGTACCATTTATGTTAGAAGATCAATTTAAACTTTACCGAGTAGATTTCATGATTATGTAATGACTTAATGAATAGAAACATATTCGCTATGTAAGTAGTTATCTCGACAACCGGGATGTGGTATAGGCAACTCGAGATACATAGTATCCTCGATGTAAGAGTTAGTTAATTGCTAAGGCTTGAACAATAAAGTGTTAAATAAACTACGCTTCTTTAATTTCACAAATATAGATACAACAAGTTGATTGATTTATTAATTGAATTTATGTGTAATTATTAACGTTAATTTTAGGAATTAAAAAAAAATATGCTGGGTGTCAGTCAATTATTAAACATTCGTACAGAGACAATTTCTAAGTCAGATTTACTTGGAAATTTAATTTGTTTTACGATGCTTGAAGAAACTATACAAGAGTATAACATACACATATTTTAAGGAATGGAAATTACTGATTTATATAACATGTATTTTTTTTATTTATTTGTCTATAAGCACTTTATTGGTAGTGAATAATAATTTTATGTTAAATCTGTAACAATCACAATAATATTAAAAAATACGCAGGAATATCCCTGGAATGGCTGGGTTAAATCAACAAAAATTGGTGTACTAGCCTAGAATTTCAAGAGAAATTGGATGGTAGTATCAATTTTGTATGAAACTCATTAATGGCGTGCAGGTAAAGGGTTGAGTTGGTTAATTGTTTATCTAACTTTTTGCATATGAACTTTTTACTGCCCTGACTTATAATTTAGATATCTTAGACTTTTCTACGTAAGAATGTTCATAATGTTGCACCTGCGTACCTGTGACCGTTTCCAAATAAATCGTCTTCGAAAACCAACTAATCTCATTTTTGAACTAACAATAAGAAGGAGAGTGCAAGGTCTTGAGGTCACAGATTTGGTTCAAATTTTGTAGGATGGTACCTTTAGTTTCTCAGTCAATGAAAATATATGGTTGTAGGGGCCACTACTCAGTAACTTTTTGGATATTTGCAATTGAAGATGTAATTAACTAGCTAAATTCAGTTCTATAGTAAACGATTAAAAGTAATGCGTTTGGGGTAGCAGCAATAGATTAGCGTTTCTCGTCATTAACCCTTTGAGCGCTATGCACCCATATATGCGTCATTGCTCAACCATTCAATTTTGACTATGAACCCATATATGCGTCGTCGCATATATGGGATACGGATTGTATATTCGTACGGAGTGGGGAGTCCACGGCGAACGCTTAACCTCGGGCAGCTCAGCACTGAAAGGGTTACAACGGTTTTTCGCCGTCCGGCAAAATGCCGTCCGATAGTGGAGCGAAGAAATGACTGAGATCTTTCACACTAGCATGTGTGAAAGGTCTCATTTACTTCTTCGCTCCACTATCGGACGGCGAAAAACCGTTGTGTGTGTCTCCGGCCTTAAGCGTCGGCTTCGAATTCGGGGAGAGTGAATAATTTTTCTTCAATGTTTTTTTTTTATTTCTACATATAAATACACGATCAGTGCCCATAAAATGATGTGACACCGAATTATTTTTTGAGTGTGCACCGCACTTTCGATCTGTCAATTTTTGGTCATTTAATGTATCAAAATTTCAAAATTAATAGGTCGATATACCCTGGCACCTGGCATTACAATCTTCCTTCAAAAAGCCAGACATAATCGGTATAAATTCGATTATTTTTGACATACAATTAAAAAAATGCAATAAAATACAATAAATTTATTTTTTTGATAGTCCAACTTCGGACTTGTGTTAACGAGTGAACTACATCAATTCCAAATATTTAAAAAAATATTGAATAGTGGCCTCTATAGCCATATATTTTCATCAACAGGGAAATGAAATCTATCTTATACTCTCCTTGTAAGTGGAATTTTTTTAATCGTACGCTTACTATAGGCATGTGTACTATATCCCGAAATGGAGCTGCACCATGAAGAGAAAGCTGAAAGAGTACTCGGCAATGTTACATAGAGAGGACTTACTTTTTCATCTTTCTCTTCATGGTGCAGCTCCATTACGGGTTATAGCACAAGTGAGCGTTAGATGTCATAAAGCGCACGCTTTAACAAATATTTCTAATCGCGCATTTGTCGAGCGTTTAACGCTTGAGTCTATACACTCCTTTTAAAATGCATATACACGGTGTTCCGTAATGATATGCGAATATTGAAGGGGGTGATTCTACATCGAAAATTAATGATGGTTTCTTATATAAACTATGGTCCCAAAATGTTCCGTTGCTAAAATACATGGTGTTAAAGTTTTAGATTAAAAAAAAGGATATTAATTAATATTTTCGGAACAGCTTTAGGTATTTTTATGAAATTTGGCATATAGTGACTATTAATAAAGACGCATATCTTTCAATACAAATCTAATTTCTATCTTTAACAGTGGCGTGCGTACGAGCACTGACTTTAATATTTTTAAAGAAAAAAATGGTACGCCAATGGTTTTTTTCCCAAATAAAAAATATTTTTGAATTCCCCCTTCAATTTGACAAATAAAAGCCCTCTTGAGTTTTTCAACTGTAATGCGCCGTTTTTGAGAGAAAAATTAAAAACCGTCAGTTGTTCAGCAGAAATAATACGCATTGTAATTATTAAGGATACAATTTTACAATAAATCTAGGTGGCTGAGCATAAATGTCATTTGTTGTTTTATGTACACACTTGGACAGCGATTACGACGCCTAAAGCTTTGTGCGAGAGCGATAGCTAGAACGAGCTCGGGCACGGTCGGTTTTCGAGGGAAAGAAACCTGGCACGAGGCTAGGTGTAGAAACCATCGACGGGCCGCACCGAGTCTGGCTGCGGCCCGTCGAACGTTTCTACACCTAACCTCGTGCCAGGTTTCTTTCCCTCGAAAACCGACCGTGCCCGAGCCCGTTATCGCTATCGCTCTCGCACAGAGCTTTAGGCGTCGTAATCGCTGTCCAAGTGTGTACGTTTGACATTTCAAACAACTGTTTGTAGTTGAAATCTGTTTACTGTGAAACAGATTCTAAAACTTTAACACCCTGTATTTTAGTAACAGAACATTTTGGGACCATAGTTTATATAAGAAACTATCATTAATTTTCGATGTAGAATCACTCCTTTCAATATTCGCATATCACTACGGAACAACCTGTACACAAAAACGTGCGTTAGCAAGCGTACGAATAAACAGGCGTTCAAAACCTGTTAGGGGTTTGATTTTATGAGTAAATTGTGTAACCATGTAAACTACAAGGTTCTGAGATGGTCTTTTTTGCCAATGCTCCCTTCAAGGAACTGTAGCTCCTTTAGGAAGCATTTTTTCCCAAGGTTTATTTGAGCTTTTGTTCTTATTTTTGAACGTAGAATGCACTCGTGGGTCAACCTGCAGGTCAAACAATACTTTCCTAAGAGTTTTGGGAGCGCTGAACTAAAATTCAGACTTACAATTAGAGTTGCTCCATCACATCAGGTTTTTGAAATATTCTAACCTAAAGGTGTAAAAAACTCGAGTTTTAAACACGCCTGGGATTAAATAAGGTAGCGTGTACATTTTTATCCAAAAATTCTATGCAACAACTGATTTTTAGTTTGTTCAATATATATCTCAATTCGTTTTTGAAGAAATTGTTTTTCTATAACATCACCTTTAGTCCAATCATTAACCTAGAAGAGGCAAACAGTAGTAGTCGTATTTGTCAATTGAAGGTCGCTTTTCATTTACGCTACACCTACAATTATCGCTAGGTAATCACTGATTTAAATGGATACATTTTCACTTACGTCGCGCGACAAAGCAACGTATCGTGCCGCGTTAAGTGCGAACGTAGCCATTTAAATAAGTGCTATAATTTCCTAGCGATAATTTGTATAGATGAGTCGCGGCGCATCGCACAGCTAACAATAAGTGTAGCGCAAGTAAGAAGCGATCTTTAGTAGACGGTTTTTCTGTACAATTGAAGGTAGAATAACAGCATTACATAACAATAATTCATCAACTAGTTAAGAAATTTTTAAAAAATGTACACGATTTTTTAAATTTATTAAAGATTATCTTTTGTTCTCCTGTAAAATTTGGGGTTAATGTTGTTTTAACGTAGAAGCATTGACGTAAATATCTGCCTATTTTAACAACGTTTATCATAAGCCCAGACTTCCCTTTCAGGAAGTTGTGCTGAACTTTGTACTGATAGTTCCCAAGTGGTGATGCAGTCATCAAGTCCGAATGCATTTAGAGAACCATATCAGTTCTAATAAAGTCCTCCGCATATACAACATTATACGTTCAAGTAAGGTAAGAGAAATTTTGAAGTATTGATCGAATCATGAGAAAATTAGCGCATATTAAGACGAAGTTTAAACTGATTTTAATTTTTTGTGAGTGTTTAGTTAGTCATTATCAGTTTTTTAATTTCACATTTTTTTACGTTTTCTAGAAAGGTTTTAAATCGTACACAATAAAAAATTTATATAAAGATAACTTCCTTATAAATAAAACACCGACCTTAAATCATATTCTTGATATCTTTTTAAATTTCTTTTCAATATCTATTAAATATTTACATTTCATAACTACATATTCAATTCGATCCTTGCCAACGTATAAGTAGTACAAATATTAGTTGAACACTACATTCTTGCCTGAGTACTTGAACACAATGTCTATTTTAAATCGAACTTGGGGATTTTATCAATTCGAAATACGTTTTTGTAAGCTTCACGCGTGGCCGCTGGAAAAAACATGGAACCGTTTTGGAAATATAATTATAATAATCATCAATTTAGTATGGGCAATATATCCTTTTACAATACAATTAAAAAGTACGTAGAACAATACAAATGTTTTTATTTTCACATCATCCTTTTCATGCAATTTAATCATAGTGTATATTTTAGATGGAAGAAATGATATACCTAAATGTTTATTTACCATGCAGTTTATAATAGTTGCAGGAGCATGTTTTCTTTTTAACATACTCGTTTTAATTAAAAAGAACGCCTTGGGTGAAATATGCGATGAATTGAGTGATTTTAATAGATTTGGAGTACCTCCTCAGCTAAAATCCGTCGATAACATGTTTACACGAGTTTTAAACATAATTAAGTGGATAGGTGCGATAATTCCTTTTCTAATGACTGAATTTATACTTATTAGTAAAGATTATGGCACCTATCGAGAATTTTTAAAAAGTGACGATTGTACATATGTTCTAATAATTGGATATTACACACCTTTTCGTGTTCAACGTTGGCATAATGGTTTGATGGTGTTGTTTCAAATGTTTAGTATTATAACTGTGGCAAAAGTGATAATTATCCATTTGTTGTTGCATACTTACATGTTTGAGTTAATAATAATTCGTTTGGAATGCCTCATAACAAAAATTGAAGATGTTGGAGAAATGAAAGATTTTAAAATTCGTTATTTAATTGCTTATTATCAGGATATTCACAGGTAAATTAATATAGTAATTTTAATTTTATTTATTAAAATGAACGACGTGGATGTAATTTAATATGCATATCTGTTTTAGATTGTTCACTATTGTTACAAAATTAATGAATAAAATTATCGTTCCAGTACGATTTTTTGGTATGATTTGTATGGCGATAACCGTAGCCTATTTAATTAAGGTATTTTATGATTATTTTTTATCCGCGTATTATTATCACGCGAACTTTATTTTAGTATCGAGATTTAATGGGTATTGGAGTATTCTTGTTTATTATTGCGGTTATATTCATGATTCATAGTATTGGACAACGTATTATAAATGCAGTAAGATAAGTTATAATATGTCTTTGTAAATCTATAAGGTTTTTCAATAAGGGCAGTTTTTTAATGTAATTGAGAAAGTAGTCATTTCTTTTTCTGTTTGATAGAACGTTTTGTGGGGATAAGTATGGAATTTAATATCGCCCAAATGTTTCTGCGGCTTTGCTGAGTGGATAGTACTTATGAGGTTCAATTTTTGATGATTCTGTTGTGTAAAACTGTTTGGAACTGTTGGATGGTGTTTGTTATGTTAACTTCGAGGGCATCAAATGTTTGCTGTATTTTCACATAAACCTATCATTTACGATATTTTCCAACGAAATAGTCTAAAGGGGTTAAATCGCACCATTTTGGTAGCCACTTGATTTCCTAAACGTCAAAGAGTCGACTAAATAGAATCAAAAATCATATCATGCATAACAACTTATTTTCAAGGAAGCTTTTGAAGGAAGTTCCACAGTTATTGGTTAGAGTACTAAGACAGAATTCACAACAAATATGAATGTTGTTATCGTTACATATCTAGTTGCTAGAATGTAACAAACTTCGAGCATCCTTTTTGAAAGACCCTATACTTAAAAATCGAAATAATTACTAATTAATAATTAGTAATTGCTTTTTAGAAAAAAACAATTCGTTGTAGCAATTGCTTATTGAGTCTAAAAATTTTCATCATTTAAATGTTTGCAATATACATTTGTATAAGAACGGCAGTTTTTTAAGACAGATGAATAAAGAAAAATACTTTTCTCTAAGAAAACTGAAATCATAGATCCAAACCCTTGTTTTTAGGAGGGCTTGTAAACATTATTGTTCCTATTTATTAAAGAAGAACTTTAATTGAATAAGTCACTTTTAAGCAACTGCTGACAAGAAAAGTAATTACTTCAGGTTGTATTCGTTTAATTTAAGGGGTTAGACCACTCTAGAATTTTCAAAAGATCGAATTTTTGTTTTTTGCGCTGAAAGGTGCCTTATGGTCTTAAAAATAAGATGCAATGTCAGTTATAAGTGGGAACAGTTTTTAAATGCCTGTATTTTGATTCTGAATGTTGTCCGATAACGTGTGCTCAGTACAGGTTAAACAAACTTTAAATGCGTTTTTCTCTAAATCACTTTTCTTGAAACGGCCGGAAACATAACTCATACAATTCTTTACCGATTTACTTGAAATTTTAACTGCACCTTCCAAGTAGCATTATCTAAAGAAAGACGTAGGATTTTTTTGATATCAAATGTAGTTCTTTAATTATAAACAATTTAGTAGATATTTTTTTAGGCTAAAACGCAAAGTTTTTGTAATATGCCCACCATTTCTGCAAAAAAATAATTAAAAAGAAATCCCTACGTCTTTCTCTAGCTTTTGAGTTGTAAAAACTAAATACCTTTTCGTTTTTGCTTTCGATTGAAAATTGTAGGTAAAATCGTTCCGGCCGCGGACCCCTTAGCGCTTAACAAGGTTTTCATCAAGCAGTTACATCGCGTTCATTTTTTATGTTAATTATTTAGCAAAATATATTTCTTATTCCTAAATGTATGTACAACAAAGATATATAAACAATTTTTCCACAGCTCTTATTGTTTTCTCGGAAAAATATGGGGAAATTACGTTAATTTTCCACGGTCTAAAGTGGTCTAACCCCTTAAAGCATTTACATTGATTTTATAAGAAAAAGCAATTGCTAAATTTTTATTAATTAAGGTCAAAATATTATTGATTTATTTTGTTGTAGCATAACGCTTTAACACAAGCGATTTATAACATGAATTGGTGCGATGCAGATGTACAAACTCAAAAAGACATTTTGACTTTCCTATGTTTAAGTCAACGAAGTTTTATAATAGAACTAAACTTTTTAGGGTCTCTTTCGTATGCTACTATGGCAGATGTTAGTTTACTGATTGATATATTGAGTTTATGTGTAATAACTAATGTAAATTTTAGGAATTTAAGAAAATTTATACTGGATGTCAGTCAATTATTAAACTGTCGTATAGAGACAATATCTAAAACATTTTGATGTTTACTTAATTACTGATGGTTAAATTATCTAAAGTAATGAAGCTTGACATTTTGAAAATATTGACGTTACGCACTTTACTTTGTCTTTTAAGGTATATTTCTTTTCTGTATATTCATGACACATTTTATTGTTATTTATGTTAAAAGTCTTATATTAGAGATATTATGTAATAAATGCTCTCAGTATTTTGAAATTTTCAGTTTATTTACATTAGTCCTGTCATATTCCGTTATGATTATTCTTAATTTTATTCTTATACAGGTGTCCCACCAAAGTGGACTAGTGGAAATATCTCGGAAATACAAGTCCAATAATTTTTAAATTTTATACACAGATTTAGTACATTGTAAACTACATTTGGAAAATATTTTCAGTCATCCACGACTTCCGGTTATACCGGAAGTGGTTAAGGAATTATTATTTTCGAACACAATATTTATTTTTCGTTAGGTTGTTTAATTTGAAGATACTTTTACTCGAAACATTTTTCTCTACCATTTGTAATTTCAGAGAAAAAAATTATTTTTCATAATTATTTACGTTTGATTGGGGTAAAAAAAGGTTAGCCATGAAAAAATAGCATCTTGGATTGCGAGTTATAGCTTATTTTTTCACCTCAATCAAACGTAAAAAAATATGAACAATAATTTTTTTCTCTACAAGTGATAGAAGAAAATGTTTTAAACAAAATTATTTTTAAATGAACCAACCTAACGAAAAATAAATATTATGTACGTTCCAATAAAATAATTCCTTAACCCCTTCTGATACAACTGAAAATCATGGATGATTGAAAATGTTTTCAAAATATAGTTCAGTATGTACTAAATATATGTATAAAATTTCAAAGTCATCGGATTTGTAGTTTCCAAGATATTTCGACCGGTCTACTTCGGTGGGACACCTGTATAGTTTTCTACGATGAAAATGCTTTTCCGCGCTGCAATTCGACCAAATCTGGACGATTAAGCACATTTCGGATCAATTAAACTACATTTTCATCACAAAAATCATAAGTTACGAAACTTAACATATCCCGGATAAAGCTCAAGGAAAGAAAAATTTTTAAAATCTAAGAATAAAAAATTCCGAAGGAAAAAGAAATTACTGCAGTACGCACAGAAAAGAAATGTTAATTGCGTCAAACTTAAATGGTCCAGAATCATGAAATCTTAATTATTTTTTATATTCGAAATAAAATTCGTTTTTTAACTTAAATTTTATTTTACCTATACAACACTGAGTGACTATGGCATGCTTATTATTGCACGGAAAATAGTAATGCTAAAAAACAGTTTTAAAATCAGTTAAAATATTTTTTAATTTTCATTTACGTAATTAATACAAGTGTGGATAATAATTTTTGGTAAACAAGTTATTCCTTTAATAAGATAGGCCGGATACTTGTTATATTTTTCGTAGATGTTCCTTGCCGAATGAGGTAATTAATAGCCTCTTGGTTCTTGCCTTCTCAATTATTTCTTTGAAAAGTTTTGTAATTTACAAACTTTTTGTGGTCCTTTGTTCGTGGGAGATGGCGGATATTTGGCACAATTTGTTGTTTTCACTTGTCCATAGTCAATAGAATCTTAGAATAAGTCGTCAATTGGTGGTTTCTCAACTGAGCAAGCTAGTTAAAATCTAATCTTTATACATTTTTTGTTAATGAACGTAACCAACAAATACTTACATAATGTAGAATGACAAAGCTTAACGGGGTACTGGATTTGAAAGGATTGGGGGGTTTCACCTGAGCAGGACTGCATTGGTTTATAGTCAATTTCTTTAGGCTTTATCAACTTTAACAAACGTAGTAATGCCGAGAATCAAAATTTTAAAGTTAATTACCTTACCGATTACAGGATTAATTAGATAAATATTAGATTTTATTCTACATTTTTGGCATTTGTGTTCAATTTTTTTTAAATAAATAAGTAAATAGTAACGGTAAGCAGGAAATGACGTAGATTTATTTGAACAAAACGAACTGTCATGAAACATCTTTTTTATAAATTTTTGTAACATTTCAAAATTTGTACATCAGCGCCAGCAGTGTGTCGGGGATGTACTTTATTTTGATTTCATTTTTTTCTGCTGAGTTCAACTACCCTGTTTTAGTCTTAGAATAAATATTCTTAAACACCAAATTAGAAAGAAATATTTAAAATTTGTACTGTTGTCACTTCCTAATAAAAAATGTATATCAAGACCATTTTCTTACAAGTAAATAAGAACATTAAATCGATTCCTCATAATTTTTAAATTTGTTTTCAATATCGCATCTTACAATTGTATATTCAATATCGTACCTAGCTACACATATGTAGTATACATAAAATATAGTTGAACTGCACATCATTGTTAGAGACTCAAGAAAATGTATCAAACCTGGGGGTTTTATCAATTTGAAAAATATTTTGGTGATCTTCACGTGTGGCCATTTGGAAAGCCATGGAGCGGATTTGGAAATATAATTATAATTATCATCAACATAATATGGGGACTATATCCTTTAACTATACAAATAAAAAGTACGTAAAATAAAACAGAAATTCTATTTTAAAACTTTATTATAATTTATAATAAATTCTAGATGCGAGAAATGATATACCTAAATGTTTGTTCGATATACAATTTTTTATAATTGCCGGAGGATGTTTTTATTTTAATGTACTCTATATAATCCATAAAAAATCTATGTTTGAAATGATCAAACAATTAAGTGATTTTAACACTTTTGGAGTGCCCAAGCAGTTAAAAGCCATCGAGAAAAGGATTGCACGCGCATTAAAATTCGCGAAGTGGATAGGTGCGATGATTTCTTTTCTAATGACACATTGTATCCTTCTGAACAAAGGTTATAGTTCATATCAAGAATTATTAAAAGCTGCCGACTGCCAATACATTTTACTAGCTGGATTTTACACACCTTTTCACGTTCAAAATTGGCACCATGCTTTGATGGTTTTATTTCAAATGTTTTCTATTACTGCAGTAGCAAAAGTGGTACTTATCAATTTGTTATACAAAATCTATTTATTCGAACTTTTGATAATCCGTTTGCAAGATATTACAGAAAAAATTAATGAAATTCATTTCGTATTTGGATACACAAGAGATTTTCAAGTGAGATATATTATTGCTTATTATCAGGATATTTACAGGTAGTATGTTAATAAGTCTTTATTTTAATAGATATAAATATGTCTATTTTTAGATTATTCACAATTGTTACAAATTTTATAAACAAAATCATCGTACCAATGCGTTTTTTCTGTATGATTATTATGGCTACAACAATCGCATATTTAATTAAGGTATTTTATCATTTCTATATCTGTCTTATTTATTTCCTTATCCATGCTATTATTATCAGTATTATTGTTATACGTAGTTTGTTTTAGTATAAAGACGTAACGAGTATTGGAATATTCTTACTTGATATTGCAACTATATTCATTATTCATACTGTTGGACAAACCATCATAAAAACAGTAAAATTATGACGCTTTTAAGTTTTTATACTATAATATATCTAATTTTGTTATAGCATGATGCATTAATGGAAGCTATTTATAATATGAATTGGTACGATGCAGATGTAAAAACTCAAAAAATTATTTTGATTTTTCTTTGGTTAAGTCAACGTGGTTTTATGATAAAACTTGATTTTTTCGGATCTTTATCATATAATACCATGGCATTTGTTAGTTGATCGATTAGTTTGCTGGAAGTATAATAAAATTATTAATGTTAATTTTAGGAATTTAAGAAGATTTATGCTGGGTGTCAGACTATTATTAAACTTTCGTACAGAGACAATTCCTAAATTGGGTTGAAACCTAAATTGTTTTCTAGTGGTTGAAAAAACTTGACAAGAATTTAATACAGAAATATTTCATTTGTTGTAGGGTTTAATCAATAAGAAGCTCTATAATAACGCATTTCAATATTCAAGTTTATGTACCATTCATCCTGTATACAAGAATTATAGCAAATACGTTATAAGAAAAAATACAGCGTATTTCAGAACTGTACGGCACCATTTCAGGAATATGTTCTCCAGCACGAAATAAACAAGAAAATTTATATAAACATAAGTCTCAAATTAATTTTTTATCGAGATATTGAAATGTTAATTTATTTAACAATAAAACATTCAGAGTAACTGTTCAAAGTGCCCTCCGTTTTGTTGAATGCAGCATTCAGCACGACGAATTCATGATTCTCTGACACGACTTATAGCATCGGCCCGACCCCTCATAGTAGCTACTGCTTCTTTGATGCGATTTCTTAGCTCTTCTTGCGTGGCAATAGATATAGAATAAGCCACAGACTTCATCCAGCCCCATACAAAGTAATCTAACGGCGTTATATCAGCAGATCGTGGTGGCTATTTAACCGTTAGACTGCCACTGCGCTCCTCGTTTCAATATGCTTATTTATTAAACTTTCGCATGCTCGTACTCCGAAAGTTTTGGCCAAAAAAAATCGGGGTAAAGACTGTCATAATCGGTGATCATTTCTGTGTAACATATCATCGATTGAAAATCGTAGGTCCCGCGGTTTAGGAAGTATCGCGAGTTTAATGGAGAAAGGACCGGTTTTTTGACCGGTCCGCTAGGAGCGCAGACTTTGGGATTTTTTTTCTCGGAAACCGCTGAAGAAAAAAATTCGGGCCTTTTGTAGGATGTAGCCTGATCTGTTTACTATAACGTGGTATTTTTTTCTTTTTGAAAAATTCCATCTATTTTCGCCAAAAAAATCAATTTCCGAAATAGTCGATCTCGAGAACCGCCGGTCGCATCTTAACGGGATTGCCATGAGGTGATAGTAAAAAATCCGAACTATCTCAATTGCTAGGAATATATTCATTTTTCGATTGTTAAATAATAATAAAAAATTATTTTGTGTTTAATGAAAATGTGGTATCTCGCGCACGAAACCATCCCCTTCTTCTCCTTAGCTCCTCCTTAATTTCTAGTATTTGTGATTCTGGCTATGTGAAGACGCCATTGCGGCGTCCACGTGATAGGTTCGAGGTACACTCCATGTTTATTTTGAATGAACTCGTACTGTATTTTTTGTTTTTAAAAACATGGCGAGAACCACAAAAACTGGGAATTAAGGAGGAGCTAAGGAGAAGAAGGGGATCGTTGCTGCGCGAGATAGCACATTTTACAACGGTTAACAGGTCCGTTTCGGCTAACCCATCGGTTACCATATGCTGTGTTTAAATAATCGGTGACAATATGAGAAAGGTGAGCACGTGCCGGTGAGACGGTGCCCCCGTCATGCATAAATCACATCTCCTGCCCGTTGGCAATCGGAGTATCTTCTAGAAGTTCATACAGATTATTTTGCAAAAAAATCAAGTAAGATATTCCTGAAAGCCTTGTTGATAAAAAGAAAGAGCCGATGAGATTATCACCAAGAAGACCACATCAGACATTTAATGAAAAGGTATGTTGGTAATGCGTAATAGCAGTCGTGTGAGGGTTTTTAAATTAGTAAGTTAGTTCCATTAGTAGTTCCATTTCTGGTAAAGCAAGATTAATCGGTAACTAGTAGGCAGCTCAAGAAGTTAGGATCTTGCGTGCATTATCGAATTAACAACTGGCAGAAATTTATGCGCTTGTTATAATCTTCTGGTAACAAATTTTGCACACACGTAATGTGATATGGATACAACTGTTGGTCGCGCAATGTTCGCCATACGCTTGCAGATGAAACATTGTGACGATGTGACAATTTTCTGGTGCTAGTAGTAGGAGATAGCTGAACAGCATTGAGTATCCCTTCTTCAACATTAGCATTTCGTCGAAATCTTTGTCGACCAGCGTTTTGTGGTTGTGGTTTTAGCGTGCCAGATTCCCTAACACGTCTTTCAATGGCTTCAAACGTTTTCCGATTGGAAAATGCTCCATATTTTCGAACAGCAGCAACGCCATTTTTATGTTCCTCGCCATAAATTAAGAGCATATGTGTTTGTTTTTATTTAATTTATATTTTGTTAAAAATATAAATTCTTTTGTTAAAACTCGAACAATCACAAATAATTGGGAAGATCTAAGCTTCCAGTATTGGAAAGAGATATAGAGAAATTGTATTCCAATTTAAGATATATACCGCGTGAACACCGATGAGTTGCGGATACGTTTAACGTAAGTGGAAAAAGCCCGACAATAAGTCTTCCATTAGTTAACACAGGACAGATATACTCCGTTTACTTATCTGGCCGATTGGAGTTGATATGTGCCTCTTTATCTAACTCATTAAAATCGTATGCAATTCTGGCCTTGTCTAACACATAGACCTGCCTTATCCGCAACTCGAATGTGTTCAGTCTGAACGTAACTTGTTTGTATACAAACTTTAAAATCGATTTTGAAGAGTGCGAACTCCTGAAATGAAATTAAAACTAAATAATTTATGTTTTTATTTGATGCGTACATTTGATAACGACTGAAAAATTAATTTCATTATATATTTGGATTGACACGATTCGATTGTAAGCAGTGAAAATGCTCAATACATCCAGCGAAAAAATGTTTGCTTTCAATTTAATTTTATTCATTTGGCTGTTTAACTTTTCGCCTATTTGCTAATAAATTTTTTTATACACGGTTCGGCGAAGAATGTCTCATGCGCCGTTACTTTTCCCCGTTTTCTCGACGTACGTCAAATAATTCTCCTTATTTAGTTGTGCATGACCGAGAGAGAGAGAGATGAAAATCGAAATATTCGTCTAGGATAGCGCAATTAATTGATGATGCTTAGGATGTCTTTCGGTGAACCGTGTATATGTTGACGCTGCCAAGCCAAAACGGCATAAACGACATTAACCTAGTTTTTCAGAAAACGCAAAAAATTATTGAAATAATGAATCTTAAATGGCTTTTATGCAAACTTTAAACCAATTTTATAGCGAATGAAGTTTGTTTGCGGGTATGCCGCTTTAACTGGTGCATGCAGATTAAAAAATGCTACTCAACGGTGCAGCTAACTAAAAAATTGCCGTTTTGGCGTTTATGGCGTTTTGGCTTGAGAGCGTCGATGTATTAATTGTTTAGCTACTCGTTACTTTAGCCGCTTGCTCAATTAAACCGAAATTAATGAACATAAATGAATCAACTCGCATAAGATGACTTATAAAATGATTTGTGACGTCTGGAATTTACAAATTTAATCTAACGACATCAATGCAACGAACGTTCGGGCTTATACAGGGTTTCTCACGCTACAGGTTCGTTAGAACTTTATTCGGTTCCACTATTAGTAGATTTTTGAGATTTTGCCAGTAGAGGTTGTTCATCCTGTTCTTTCGATTTAAAATATTTTCAAGATGGCTGCCACTTCCGGTCGAACGGAAGTAGGATACAACTTCGTTATTTTAAATGGAATGGTATAATTTTCATTGCGTATTTTAATTCTACGTACAAAAATAAGTAAACTTTGATTAGGGCTGTTGGTACTTATCGTTTTTCGTTTGCGAGTTATTTTGATTCTAAGATTTTTTTGACAATTTTCAACCTGTTGTTTAAAACTACATTTTTCAGTCACTGTTCAAGCAAGAAAATTAATAACTGGTACGATTACTCTACAGACATTGCCTACTAGAGCGCCACTGCCGTCATCGCTATTTCATATACAGACTGGTCACAAAGAGAATTACCGTTTTTTCATATTCAATTCCAAAAAAGTCGAGAATTTTAAATGGAACACCCCATATTTTATTAGCCTATCCGATAGATAATTTAATTCTCTACTAATTTGCAATACACATCCCTATATCTATCGGTTAAGGTTTTCAAGATATAAGAGAATTTATCAAAATCTTGTATAAGGGAAGTGGCTAATCACTGACATAAGCCGCTCGCGAACTTTAACAGCGGTCTTGCATATTTGTACTGTCTACCAATACCAATCGATAGGTATCATCTTCATTAAAATTGATGACGGGCAAGTCGTGAGGTCTTCTTGTGAGTATATCTATTGGTTGTCATCAATAGGTATACAGTGAAATTCCCCCTCGCGGACACCCCCCTTGAGCGGACACCCTCCTTGGACGGACAGTTTCTCATGGAACGGACCGACTCTCATTTAATTTGCATTGCGTTAACTCTCCCTTGGACGGACATTCTCTTGAACGGACGCGGACACTACCAAGTGTTCTCTTAAACGGACAATCGCGCCGCGCGCAGGCTTGGCTGTCTCCCTTTAATAAAAGATTTTCTCTTTAACCGGTGTTTTACCGACTTCAATATTTGCAAGGTATAAGCGCAGCCTATGTCGTACCTTTCTGCTTAGCTTGAATGAGGGACTTCCCCGACTAACCGACGTTTAAACGTTCTAATTTTTTCGGTACATACGGGGTACAATATTAGTTTATCGTCTATGCAGAAAAAGATATGCGGATGTATTGTACTTTGCAAAAACCGCTTGGGCCCAAGTAACCAAGGAAACAGTTAAAAATTGCTTCCATAGAGCTTGATTTAAGCACGACAATATGCAAAGTGAAGACCAACTAAATGAGGTTTTTACATCTGATCCAGAAGATGACTTACCGCTTAATGTACTCTGCAGATATTCTCAAATATAAGAATTTGTTGAAATTGACTGATAATAAAAGCTTTAATGAATTTTTAAAACTGGATGAAAATTTGTATGTTGAGGCCCTAGATTCAGGACAAGAAATTGAAAATCCAGAAGTGCAAGAACTATCTGAAGATTCTGACGTCGTTGAGGTTCCAGTACTATCAGAGAATATCCAAAATTATGGTGATAGAGTCTTTGAAGCTTCTCTCTAAATTAAAAATACGATTTCTGAACGCCAGTTTAAAGAAAAAAAGGAGACAAACAACAATAGATGATTTCTTACGTCATTAGGCTAACATTTAGTTTCATATTTTGTATTGTTACATATGTTCTATTACATGCATGTATTTTGTATGCACTTTGTAAGCTAACAAATCCCTTCTTTCGCAAGTTTTAAAAAAATGCCGGAATTATTTAATCTTTGGAAGCGAATTTCAGTCCTTTTAAGTTAATACTTACATCAATTTGTTAATACAGAGAGTAAGAATACTCTTAATTTTACTTAATAAGTCACTTTAAACTTTAAATTTTTTATTTATTTTAAAAACATTCACATATACGCTTTAAATATCCGATTTTTTAAATAATATTTTTCATTAAAAAATACGATATTTACTTCGGATTTCTCTTAAGCGGACACCCCTCTTGAACGAACACTTTCGGTCCGTCCCGTTGGTGTCCGTCCAAGGGAGATTTCATTGTACACCGCTCGGTGAAAGATGTCTCATGGGTTATTACTTGTTATAGTTTACTCGACATATGACAAAATGACCACTTGTACTCATGGAAGACGATTTATAATTAATAAATGCTGTTAAATAAGAGTGTCTGATGTTAACTTTCTGTCAGACATGTATTTAAAGTTCTTTGTAAAACTATGGCATTTTACATGTATACAAAAATACTAATTACTCGAATACTAATTAAGATATCAAATTCAAATTAACGCAGTTCAATAAACCTTTCTTCTATCAAATTAACTAAGGGTCCGTTCCGAAAAGCATAAATTACTGTAGATAATTAATTAATAAGTAATGAGGTGAGGAGGAAATACAGAAAGAGTGGGCATATTTGAGGGACTCAATCTTGTTTCTCCTTTGATCAATTTTAACCACTTGCGGTGGCTAGACGTACAGTGTACATCGAGATACTTTTGTTACCGGAACGCTCGATTCGGAAAATCGAATCTACAATTATAAAAGTTAGCTATTTCATGACATGCGTTTTCGGTTATTTTCGTTTTAAAGTTGTTTAAATTGGATCGGTTTAAATTCGAATTTAAGGTAGTTTGAATAATTTATTATAAACAATTAAAAATGTATATTATAAACAATTATGTTTCAAAAAGTTCCAACGTCGTCTCTTCTTCGATTAATGGGATGTATCCAGTACCGACGATTTCTTCTTCGATTTAATCTGCGACGGTGTAACAACCACAGTGCTGCTATTTGCTTTTTATTCATAATAAAATGTTGCTACTGTTACGCCACAATACAGTACAGAGAGCGTGTTTACTTATTATTAGTAGCAACTAAACTGACTAAAACGTAAAAATATGAAACCGTACGGTGAAATATCGTCAAGTGTGAAAGCAAATCGTTCACGGTAAAAACCGTACGGTTATTTGCCGTACGGCCAAAACCGCTGAGTGTGAAAGAGCCCTAATAGTCCGTTCACACGATATGGTTTCGACCGATTTTCTTGATGCGTTATTTTGCCGTATTGAACAGTGGCGCATAATTTCATATAGGACTGTTCACATGAAAGTCCGACCGACCGGGTACGGCAAGTTACCGATACGGCAATTTTTGTTGTACGGTTTTGTTGTCAGCACAAACCGTATCATCAATACGGTAAAGTACCGATTCGGTCATGAGTGGCGCATACATCCTAGTGAGAGTGTTCAGACGAATAGTAATTTTTGCCGTAGACGGATACTGACCAGATATTAAGCAGAATTTGTTTTTGGAATGGAGGCGATAGATAACAAGAAACTAATTTCTTTAATTGAGGAACGTCCTGCATTATGGGACAAATCATTGGTTTTGTATAAAGATAAAACTTTAAAACAATCTCTTTGGAAAGAAATATGTGTTGTATTTAACGAAAACTTTGAGTCGCTGGAAGAGAAACAAAGACAGGATTTTGGTATGTTTTACATAGGTATTTTAATTATTATTAAGAAATTTTAAAATATCTCATTTGTTACTATTAGTATTCAAACATAGTAGGTAATGGTATTGTAGTGTTTAATTTGTTTTTATTGACATATTGCGTCATCCTGCCACGGAAGTGTACCAGCATAGGAAATGAAAATAATTCGAAAATGCTGATCTTGTTGAATTGGCGTAACTACCTCCTCGAATCATCTGTGCTTTTTGTACAGTAGGAAGTTCAGCTCTTCCTTGTATTTGTACGTTTTCGTAATTTAAACCGTCTTTTTCCCGGACAAAATTATGTAGCACTGTGCAGGCTTTAATTATTGAAATAGCTGTTTCAACATTTACATCCAAAGGTCGGTGAAATATTCGCCATTTGTTGGCTAAAATGCCAAAAGCACACTCCACATATCTTCTCGCTCTCGTTAACCTGTAATTAAATATTCGCTTTTTCCTAGCCAAATGAGTGCCCCATAAGGCCTCATTAAATTTTCATGTAAAGAAAATCCTTCATCGCCAACAAGCACAAATGGCACATTGACTTTAGAATTCGCCCATAATGGCATTGGTGATGGCAAATTTAAATTATTTTTAATCATTTTTTTTCCAAAATATTGTGGTTTTAAATATCGACGAATCGCAGTCTTTGCCATAGGACCCGATATTCACATAAATAAATCTATATTCTAAATCTACGATAGCTAATAATATTCCTGAGAAGTAATCCTTGTAGTTGTAATACATTGAGCCGCTATTTTTTGGTTTTTTAACTCTGATGTGCTTTCCGTCAACAGCGCCTATGCAGTGAGGAAAGTTAGTTTTTCTTTCATATTCATTTGAAATTTCCTTCCATTTTCAGCTGTAGTTGGCATTAACATAAATTCGGTGTGTAGATCCATCCATATAGCTTGTGTTACCTCTTTCACAATGTTGCTGATTGTGGAAATTCCGACTCGATACGTATAGAAAAGATCTTTGTATGAACACCCACATGCCAGATATCTGTAAAAAAAACAAAATATTTTTTTATTTAAGGAAAAGTGGTCGTGAAGAGATAGACACAAATCCGCGATTCGTGGTTAAAATCAATTAAAAAAGAAAAGGCCCTAAAGAAAACAGGATCGTCCGCGAAGCCATCAAAATTATATGTATACCATAAGCAACTGTTATTTTTAAAAAAGGTTGTGGATATATCTCTTACTCATGAGAGTATGCCAATTTTTCTTCTGAACTTATGCTTTTCCTCAACATTGTATCTTCTTTTGTTATGTCGTATTTCACTAATCTTAATAGGTCATCAAATGTGGGTGCCGACATTCGAAAATAATTAAAAAACTTTACTTCATCTTTTCTCAGTTCATTCATAAGTAACTGAAAAGTACCCAAACGATATCTTTGCCTTACAATAGGATGTAACCAATATCTACTTTTAATATTTTTACATCTTATTTTACGATAGAACCAGTATATAATTACAAACGTTTTGATGTTCATCTTCCATAAAAAACTTCTTAGTCTTCTTAGTCTTCAACTTAAGCTAAACAACCGCAACCGCCTCTAGTTTACTTGTTACGGCGGAGACAGATTCGGCAAAAAATCGTTCTCAGCAAATAACCGTTCGTGTGAACGAGGCTTAAGTGTGAAACAGGCCTAACTCCATTTTGAGAACAATTTTAAAAGTGCTATAGAAGTATAAAACCAAATGTGCACACCTTTTTAAAGTATATGGAATATATTTCTTATTATATGACTTTGATAATTTTTTTTAATGGAAACTCCTGATTTTTATTACGGAATATGAAAGAAGATTCTTTTCTAAGTTCAGTACAGTCAATGTTAATATCGTTTACATAAGAAAATTTCCGAGAAAAATTACTTTAAGGGGGAACAACAGGGTGGAGACTACGAAAAAACGCGACAATTAAGATTTTATTTTGGTTCATTCATATATTTTAGAAAAATCGGAATTTGGTATTTGTAACTACATAGTTTAAACTTATTTTAGGAACTGTAAAGAAAAAAAATATGTGTCTTGGAATACATGTATGGAGTAACGGAGTGAACTTTACTCATTGTCAGTTGCGTTAACGTAAATTACGTTAACGCAACATAAAGAGATTAAGCCAGGTTATAAAAATTTTAAGAAAAATAAATTTTCTTAATCTCTTCACTTCCCTCTAATATGATAATACTACAAAGTTGAAACTTTTTTTCACCGAACCTTTATTTTTAAAAATTAAGGAATGTTTTTTTTTGGGAAATTATAGCTTAAAATATATTTTTAATATAACATATAGTAATCGGTATGTCAAGGTATACAAATTTTGAGTAAAAAATGTTTTTCTAAACATCTACGTTTTCACCCATTCCATAAACGTTTCATTTTTTCTTTCCTTTAAGGTCGATTTTTTTATAATAATATTTATATTAGTTGCAGTTATTGATAAGAAGAGTTTCTAACTGCTTCGGAACTCCAATTAAAAACATGAAAGTGTCTTTCTCTCCGATTTTATGAAGAGTTAAGACTTTAACACTTATAATATTTATTACACGAGAATTGAATGTTTTCTAACGTCTCATTTTATTTTTATTCGCACTGTGCTTCACTCTAATCTTTATAAAATTCTTGTAATTAAAGAATAAAGGTTTGAAAATCAATAAAATATCTTGTAATACCTTCCACTTTGTTTATTAATTTAATTAACAACTTCTACTAAAACCCAAGTCTTTAATTAACAAATTTCTGTTCCTATACAAGCTTTTAATTTCCACTAACTTCCTTTATAAGTTCTTACATGTCTTTATAATTATAAAATTGCACTTTATCACTTATTCAAACCGAACTAATATCGCGAAATTTAGAATTCAGACCTTTCAAATCAGACAGAATGAGTTATCATGTCTTAATTTAATAATAAACTTCTAAAAGGTATATAAAGGCGGTTTGAAGACCTTCAAGATACCTGATGACATTTAATAGTGCTTCGAAAATGAAGTTCTTGTATTATAATTTGAAATTGATGAATTTGGGATCTTTAATTCCACTTGATAAAGAAGCTGGTTGGATTAGAAAATTAATTTTTTATTTTATAAGAGTTGTGTGTTTATGTTTTACTTCTTGGTCGGCTGTAATAACGAGTTTTTATTTCTTTTACATAGATAACTCAACTGAGGCTCTTCTAAAGTTTACTAACAGTGGTAAGTAATTAAATAATTTATTTATTAATTTAAGATTATTAGAAAATATTTTAGTTGTTTATGTTGGAGTAATAATTAGAATGGTTGTGTATTATTTATTCGATTATAAAGCGGTAAAAATTATACAATTTATAAATGAGAACTTTAAACTTTCTTCTAACACCGATTTAGAAGAGATTTCTATTAAATATTTGTTGAACGTGGCTAATTTCGTTTCTTCTACTCAAAGTATTTCGTCGTTTATTGCTGGAATGGCTTTTTCTATTGTTCCAATCATTTACAGGTATGAAAATTAGTTTAGTTTTATTACAAACATTATTGAAGAAATTATAGCTTAAAGTTGTTAATTAATTACAAAAGTTTATTAAGTCAAAAATTTCTAAACTTTAAAAATTACATACTCCTTATTTTTAGGATTGTAGTAAAGATCTTTTGAGTTATTATAAGTTAAAATCTATATATTTTAATGTGACGTAAAAATTTGGAAGTTTATGAAAATGTTGAGAAAAAGAATTTTTTTGTTACTATGGCAAAAATGTCAAAATTAGGTTTAAAAATCGGATTGAATCGTCAAGAAAACATTGCTTGGGAAATTATATTTTAAGATATTTCCTTAAAACGACTTAAAAATTTGTAACTTACGAGGAAAAATACCGAACCCGAACACATCGATTTCTTTCAAAATCGGTGCATTTTTAAAAGGTTCCAATCTAATTGTAAGTAAAATCCTATTTTCCATTTCTCTCCAAAAACGGTTTGAAGGGGTGAAAACTGAACTTTTTTTGAAAAATAGTTTTACGCTCCTAAACTATTCATGGTACCAAAAAAAGTCTCAGATAAAAAATCTTCCCGTGTAGGTCGTCTTTCCAACCCCTATTAAAAATTTCTGATTGCAATTAATATAAACCATTATTATAAACAAGTTCGATTATTTTCGTAAGAAAGATACCAAACTTTTCCTGTTCTTGGCTATTACTGGATGTTTGCAACATCGGCAACATGTCCTCTTTCATTTTCCTTCAAATGTCGTAGAAGGATGAATTCAACCCTTCAAAAGTATAAATAATATGGAAAGATGTTTAGGATATTATTTGCTTCTAAATACTTTTTTTATTATTTCAGCTATAGAAAGTTAATTTAATAATTATCAATAAAACTCTTGTACTGTATTTTTAATGTAATTTAATAATTATTGCAACTAATTGTTATAAACAAATTCTCTTATTTATGGATGACCGATACGTTTATCGGTTTATGTCAAAGGCATTGTATTGTAAACAGCTTGTTGAATTTAACTCATTCAAAATCGAATGCACAGTTATAAAAATTAGCTATTTTCTGATATACGTCCTTGGTTTTTTAAAGTCATTTAAATTGGACCGATTTAAGTTCTGGTTTCAGGTAGTTTGATTAACTCATTATAAATAATTAATAATAAACAATCAATTTTGGAAAAATAATACGTCGATACCTTAATTATACCGATCTATCCAACGAAAACTGTCGTAAGTCAAAAATGATGATTTTGAAAGATTTGAAAAGAAAACAGAATTAATTGCTATTCTTCTATGGTGAATCCTTTCGGAATCCTCTATATAAGATATCTATAGCAACCAAGTAAGAAATTTTTACATAGAAAATTTTATTTCTTAGAATGCAATCTGTACAAAACCTTTAAACGCTTATATCTCACTCAGTTCTATCAAAAATGACTTACAATAGTCTTCGTTGCATAGGTCGATACGATACTGATATTAGAATACAATCGCAGGCAGATTGATTATGTAAAATGACTACTATGATTCCGATTCTAATGATATTACCCTAACTACAAACTACTCTTATAATGCAGTCTAATTAATGGTTACTTCATATAGCGGTAATGGAATTGTTTGTAAAAATGGTGAAAACATAGATCCTGTCCACATCAAGAACACCGTATTATGACGTATTTTCCATATTTACAACAACGAGGTAATTGAATAAGACCCGGATTTTGAAATGCATAATCAATAGGATTTTCATTCTGATTAGACTTCTCTGGTATATAACCACTTTTATACCACGCATATGAAAATATTTTATACCTTGGAGCAGAAAGATGATTATGAACCAAACATTGCAGTTATCTTGTTACGAACATGTAGGTTAACGCCACGTTTATACAATATTACCATATCTGAAAACTCCCTTAAAATTTTTTTCCAGATACGAAATCCATACACGTCTAAAAGCTGTAAAATGCCTGTAGTTTGTTTAGGTATAGTGAATATTTCCAAACGTTTAGTTAATGGAACAGCCTGTAAAAAAGATGCTGCGCAATGACCAGTCCTGCAAAATGAATGCAGTAAAAGAAAACTTTCGGAACCCGTCTGTTCAAGAAAAACATTTAAGAATCATTCTTTAAATAATGCGGACGTTAACATTTCACACGTCGAAGCAGCCACATAAACGTTGGAAGATTGAAACATTTTTTCTTTTATCTTCATCCCAAATGTCTCATCTCGTTCTTTTAAAACAGTAAACAGTTTCCTTAAGAATTTTGTGGACGCTGACATAGCAGGAAAAATTGTGTAGCTATGTGTAGTTGACGATATTGATTGTACCGTTGTATGACCGGTGTTAACCCCTTGAACAATTAGTTCTTCCAGAATAAAATTTTTACAATTAATTATTTATATCTTTTATATTAATTATTTATAATAAATTATTCAAACCATCTTAAACCCGAATTTGTCGTTCCAATTTAAACGATTGTAAAAAATCGGGAACGCATATCAGGAAATAGCTAATTTTCATAACTGTGAATTCGATTCTTAATAAAAAAAGTTTTTAATTCTACTTTTACATAATTAACTACATTCAACAAACTAGTTATAGTACAATCCCATTTATATAAACTGATAAATGTATATAAATGTGAAAATTATTATTTGTAATCATTATTGAATTTACTTTTATGACCAGGCTTGGAAAGAAAACGTATTTAGGAACAATTAATGTCTCAAACATTTTTCAATATTATTTATACTTTTGGAGATACAAATTTTTTTATATGCAATTTTTACGCGAAAATGAAAGAGGGCATGTTACTAATTTTGTAAATAACTAGTATTAGCCAAAAACTGGTATAAATAGATATCGTTCCTATGTAAATAATCGAATTCTTTTATAACAATTGTTTTCAATGATTTGTAATAGAGGTTTTCCAAAAACTGTTCAGGGCTTGTTTTCGCCCCTTCAAAGCGTATTTGCGCCGAAACGGAAAGTAGGGTTTTACTTAGGTTGGGACCCTCTACAAATGTACCGATTTTGAAAAAAATCGCCGTGTTCGGGTTCGCTATATTTCCTTGTTAGATTATAAGAACTTTTATCATTTTTTTTTCTTTACCTCTGTATCTTCACCTAACCTAAATAAATTGAAGTAGAAAATCGTTTAAACTTTTCTTTAGAGACGTGTTTTTAAAAGATTTTTTGAAAATTTATGGATTATAATATATATTTGAAGATGATATAAACGTGTGCACGTCAGATTCTAAAAATGTCGAGAATTTTTTTTCCTAAGCTTGTATGGAAACCCTTCAAAGTTGAAATTAAGAAAATTGTCTTTAATTCTAAGAAATCTAAAAGATCTTTGCAAGGTTATAGTTTAGAATATCTATTTTAATGTAACATATAAACAGTTATAGGTTAACTTATAAAAACTTTGAGAATAAAAGTTTTGCTCCTAACTTCTACATTTTTAACATGGTCATAAGAACCTCGAAATTGTAAATTTAAAAACTCGTCTAGACTTTATTTTTAGGTAAACAACAACACATCAAAATTTATAGATAATGGTATAAAAATTTTGAAAAAAATTGTACCTTATCCTCTAGAAACGAAATTGTTCGAAAATTACTAAAAAAGTTGCCATGTTAATAAAACGTTAAATTTTAGGAAGGAACCAATTTCTCTATGGTATCCATATGACGCAAACTCTTCACCATTTTTCGAAATATCACACACCTACCAACTAATTTGCCAAATTATTATATTTTATTATTACAACATAACTGATGCTTTTTACATTTGTGTCGTATTGGCAACAGCTGGACAATTTAAAATTCTAGGTAGGTAAAGCAATCATAAAAGCAATAAATCGATAAATAAACATTTTTAACAAAATTAACGAAATTGTTTTAAAACCAGCTTGGGAAATGGAAAACGTCGTGTATACAAGTCTAATTGCATCCGGATTCAACAAAGATATCGTCAAAAAATTCAAAAGTAATTTACCCAAATCGAAAGTAATCCAAAAAGACGAAGAATTCTTCGAAATTTATCAATTTATGCAAACCGACGTATTTTCTAAACAGATCAAATCGAAAATGATCCAAATTATTAAGTATCATAAAGACGTTTTAAATTTATGCGATTATTTAGAAGATTTTTTATCCGTCGCTTTACTCCTAATGTTTTTAAGCATTTTAGGAAATTCGGTTTTTATTATGTTTGGCTTAAGTGTGGTAAATAATTATTTTTTGATAAAAAGAATTATTTTTTACAAGTAATTTGTAATTAATCCTTATAGACAACTTCTTTATCAAGTCGAATTCAAATGGTTACTTATTTCCTAGCATCAGCTATTCAAAGCTTTTTAGCGGCTTATACATCTGATTATCTTTTACAAGAGGTTTACTTTTTCCAGTTTTTCTAATAATTTATATAATTAAAGAAAAATTTCCTTTTAGAGTGGAAAACTCCAATTTTCTCTTTATTCAACCCCTTGGTATCTTTGTCCGAAACAAACTAAAACTTTGTTTTTATTCACTCACTTACGATTACAAAGAGACTTTGGAATTTCCCTGGGAAAGTTCACTAGGTTCGACTTAAGCGCTTACAGCTGGGTAATAATAATTATTATTGATGTAACCAGTCTTGTAATAAACGTTTTTAGGTCATCAAGACCTCGTTCAGTTGCTTTACAGTTCTTAGAAATCGACGGGAAGAGGAACAAGTTTTAACAACTTAATAATATTTAATTAAAATCATTGTTAAAAGATTATAGAATAGAGTTTTAAGACTTTTGAAGAATTATTAATTAAATTAAATGTGTTAGTTTTAATGATATAAATGTTTTCAATGAATAGTTAATGTTAAAATAGCTTCACTTCGGTTTGGTTGTTATTATTAATCATAACGTAGTCTTAAAAGTATAGAAAAGTGTTATAAATATATTAATAAATTTTCAATTTTTTAGGATATTAAAAGCTAAAATATTTTAATTTAACATATAAAATATGAACTTTTATATGTTAAGTTATAAAAATTTAAAGAAAAAATTCTTTTTTAAATCGAAGTCAAAATTTAAAAAGTCGCCCACACTCCCTTTTTAGGATTCAAGAAAAGGTTCTTTAGACTTTCATAGATTATATCTTTTCAAGTTTAAATTGAAACTAATCAATTTCAAGTTGAGACTAATCAATTTGAAATTAAGGGCGCGTTAAACATTGAGTCCACTTGAGATGACCTCTAACAATGCCGACTAGATATACAGGCCCAAGTCATCGAATGGGGGAATACTCCGAGATGTAGAAGTCGATCGGTAGGGGAAATAACAGGGCAGAAGGATTGCAACCAAAGATACATGGAGCTCTATGAAAACACCTAAGCATAATATGATCGTCATACGACCATCATCCTACGACAGGCAAAAGAATACTGAACGCACGGCACGGGGATGAAACTCGGATACGGAACCCGGTAATGCCGGACTCAGAAACACAGATGCCACGTCAAATTATTGAATTATGTGGCAACACCGCGTTGTCACAGTGCGTCTGCGCGGAATAAGTAGTGGCGTAGTAGCGTCGTTTCCCGGCATTTTGGACGCGATGTAAGGTTAGTGGTTTACTGTTTTATCTTATTTTACGGTAAGTTTCTAAATATTGTTTCTAAAAGGCCTATTTTGTAACTCTTAACGACATCGTTATGAACCGATTGTCGTTCATGAACGACAATTCGTATTTTGTAACTTCCAACGACATCATTATGAACGACTTTCAGGTTAGGTTTGGTCGTTTGGTGAACGACATCCCCGTAGCAGTCGTTTACATCGTTAGCATAGCACAATTGAATTTTAAAATGAGTTGTGTACCGAGTGTATTGAACAAATGACTTTTTATACATTTAACTGCAAGCTCAAAATGTGTAAGATCATCTCTGGTTTAAGATCATCGTTTAGCATTATCTTCGGTAAAATTTCATTTTAAAAAGTTCAACCCTTGATACCCTAACATGGAAGGATGCCAGAAACTCACTGAACCCATTTGAAATGCCAGATAACACTTTTTATAAAATACAAATTTCTAGTAATTTTTTCAAAAATGATTTCTTTCAAGTTATGCCATTTTCCTCAAGACGGCACAAAAATATTACTACCTATAATTTCTTGTGGAACTATACTTCTATGCTTGAAGAAGCTATCAAAGCTATTTCTAAAGCAAATTCAAGAAAAATATTAGTGATTACAGCTTTTTTTCAGAAAATAATGTCAAATAATGGATTCTTCTAAAGATAGTCCTTCATCCACTTGTGTCATTAATTGTCAAAACTTGTCAAAATGGAACCTCCTGGGTAGTTTGAGAATTTAATGTTTTATTCTTTGTGGAAGACCATTTAATTTGGTTTTATTCTATTAAAACTTACTTATAAAAAAGAATCGCTAACCCCTTTTTTTTGTTTCATGTGGACACAACGTTTTGCAAGAAGAAAAAGTCGTTTACAGATTAAGGAATAATCAAGTGTAGTATCGTCTGGACTGGTCTGGATGGTTCAAAAGCATCTAACTTCCCTAAGAAAGAATTTGGAATGAAGATATGCATCGAATCAATTTAAAATTAGCTCTAGAAAATGTGTTTCGTGTTTTTTCTTTTATTTTATTTTTTAAATTTTCTACTCTTTATAGCATAAATATGTTTAATATAATACTATTTGTTATTACAAATCATTTTATTGCAATGAAACATGTTGTAAAATTTATATAAATTAAAAGTGAAATAAATATTTTAAATTATTTGTACTTTTGTTTGTAATTTTGATATTTTCTTTCATTCTTATGTTTATGTTATATTTTTTCACTGTAGTGATAAAATTTTGTTCACTACAGTGAATAAGTATAATGTAAAAATAAAGATAAGTTATAAATACAGATTTGTTTACATTTTCAAATCCGCCATTTTCGCGCGCACCTAGGCCACTCGAAAGTGGGGATAGCCCAATCACCCGTTTTATAACGTTGACCTTCCACTTCTCATTATATTTGTTCTGTGACTGAACGTTACTCCAATATCGTGTGGAGTACCCCGAGATGTTACCTACTCCCACTCCATGACTTGGGCCTGTATATCTAGTCGGCATTGCCTCTAATAATCGATCGAGCTTCATTCACAATCCGTTTATTGATAGATGTCGCCCTATGTAGCATTTTAACGAAGCAATCAGTTTCGGTCTGCGAACCGAAACAAGTTGTCGAGCCGAGTCTATATCACGAGATAGAACGAGCAAATGATAGAAAGCGTTCGGGTATGTTCGAGCGCTCGGCTTGGTAGAAAACGCTCCGATTGGCCCGACCCGCGGCCATTGCGCGCGCCACTCCTTAAGGACCGCCATGCGTCGCGGCGTTGTCCCGCCTCATATTTTTCATCTCGTTTCCACACCTTGTTTTGACTCTTCGCCAACAGGTGGCGCTAATTTTTTAAATAATATATCAGTTATTTCTTTAAGGGGTTAGACCACTTTAGACCTTGGAAAATTAACGTAATTTCCCCATTTTTTTTCGAGAAAACAATAAGAGCTGTGGAAAAATTGTTTATATATCTTTGTTGTACATACATTTAGGAATAAGAAATATATTTTGCTAAATGATTAACATAAAAAATGAACGCGATGTAACTGCTTGATGAAAACCTTATTAAGCGCTAAGGGGTCCGCGGCCGGAACGATTTTACCTACAATTTTCAATCGAAAGCAAAAACGAAAAGGTATTTAATTTTCACAACTCAAAAGCTAGAGAAAGACGTAGGGATTTCTTTTTAATTATTTTTTTGTAGAAATGGTGGGCATATTACAAAAACTTAAGGTTTTAGCCTAAAAAAATATCTACTAAATTGTTTATAGTTAAAGAACTACGTTTGATATCAAAAAAATCCTACGTCTTTCTCTAGATAATGCTACTTGGAAGGTGCAGTTAAAATTTCAAGTAAATCGGTAAAGAATTGTATGAGTTATGTTTCCGGCCGTTTCAAGAAAAGTGATTTAGAGAAAAACGCATTTAAAGTTTGTTTAACCTGTACTGAGCACACGTTATCGGACAACATTCAGAATCAAAATATAGGCATTTAAAAACTGTTCCCACTTATAACTGACATTGCATCTTATTTTTAAGACCATAAGGCACTTTTTAGCGTAAAAAACAAAAATTCGATTTTTTTAAAATTCTAGAGTGGTCTAACCCCTTAAATCACTTAATTTATTGAATTCTCGCGTAAGTTTCAACACAGAAACCATTTTGTGCAATTTTATTATTGAATATAGTTAACAATAAATAAATGATAGAGTACAACTTTTTAAATTATCATATTGATTCTCAGATCGTAGTTTATTAAAATAATTCTATGGAATTCACCTACAGGTAAATGCAATTTAACGATTAAATCGAAGTAATATTGTAATGGTGCTATATTTTAGTTTGTCGAAGTGAATAATTCAGTTATTAATTGGATTTTAACAAACATAACCTGTACTGGAAAAAACCTTATACATACCGTGCGTTCAGAAATGATTGTAGATCGTTTGAATTTGGCGCGCTATAGATTAATTTTTAAGGTTGGCATAAATACAATAATGTTAATCATATCTCATAGGCGTGTCATGGAAAATATTGAAAGCTGTCATAAGTTGTCAAAAAACCGTAAGAGAAAGATATTTTATTGAATTTATTGACATATGCCATTGCAACTGATATCCGATCTTCAATAATTATGAGTATATCTACATATACACTTAATACTGAAAAGGATACATCATGAATAAATCCGGCTACGCCACTGATATGCAAGATACGACGTAGGAAATTCACAAGTAACAATATTGACCATCAAAAATCACTAAACCACGAGCGCGCCAAATTCAAACGCTCTACAATCATTTCTGAACGCACGGTATATACATATTAATCAGCAGTAAAACACTCAGTTGTCAAAACCTAGATTGAAAAATAGTGGGTGTTATCAATTCGTTATGGAATCTAAATTGGACTGTTAAGAAGCTTTTATTCCTTGATATTTACTAGCTAAATTGAAGTAATGGTATTTCTGAACGAAGAGTTTTCCGTAAGTGAGGTGTTAAAGAATCACATCGAAGTTATTCTCATATGATGTGGTTTTCCACATATTAGCAAATTATTGGAGTGAAAATGTTTATATATTTAAATATCTCTAAATTTGTTACTGTATTATAATTTAAGACATTATGATTATATTAACATTAATGATAAAACTAAAGATTAACTCTTTACATGTGTTACGTCTTAAGTTAATATTTTCTTACATTTTATATCAGTCAATAATAAATAATGTTAAACAATTCTCTTAAAACTATTTTGTTGAAATAAATCAAAAAAATGGAATCATGGTACCTTTTCTCTTCATATTCGTTCCTTCTTCATTATTTCCTATCAGATAGGATGATAATGACACATTATAAGTTAACTTTATTGTTTCTTCACTAAAAATGGATAGAATAAAACTTTAGCTTTTAATTAACACACTATTTGTCTGTTTGAGAGCTCCAAGGAACATGAGATGGAAAAATAAATTCTTCAGAGAACCCACCCAAAGAGCTTTGTTATAAACAAAGGAAAAATGCGTATTGTATATATCATAATTGATTTTTTTAGATTAGTGAATAACACTTAGGAAGTAGACAGTTGGATTCCTAATCAATAATGTATTTTACTGTCAACTTAAGAATTAATATGAAAATCTTACTAAACATTAATTTACATATTTGATTACTTGACATTAGCTTGTAATCCTAAATAATTTATTGTATCTAACATTTTAAAATAATTCTGACTATTATTAGTTGCCTACACGTAAAGAGTTTGATATAATTAATTGAGTACCATTTAATTTACTTTTAAAAGCAATACATTACACACCACACATTTCACACCATTATGTATATAAATTTTGACTTTCCACTGTATATTTAAAAACGTTTATTGTAACATTAGAATGTTTTCATCATGTAAGACACTAAAGACACTCATTAAATAGAAAAATATTTATGTGTAAACATTTTTTTGTTTGTATTCAGTTTAAAACATCATTAGTTTTGTGTTCCTGATTAGTTAGCACCTTCATTATTGTTATTTTGTCACTAACGTGTAAAAAGATAGATGTTTTTAAAATATTTTTACTTAATAAATTGAAAATTAAAGTTTTACAGTATATTTTGAGTGAAATAACATTAAAAGTAATTTATACAGGTAATTGTCTGAATAGGGAAAAAGAAAAGACGAACAAACAAAAAGACACTAGATACTCAATATCATTCAATCAATCTTCTTAGTTTATTTTAACAAAATAGCTTTAACACATTTGTTTAATATTATTTATTACTCATAATACACTTTTATGATGAATTTAATTTAAAATATAAAAGGTATTTGTTTGATAATCTAAACTTAAAAGGTAACACATCTAAAGTATAAATCTTTACTTCTTAGTTCGGACATTTATCATCATCTCATTTATTATAATCTCTAAAATTATAATACAGTAACAAATTTATGAATAAATACCAATTATTAGCATATTTTACTCCAATAATTTATTAGTACTATCCATATAATGTAAAGCTCAATGCAATTGTTGAACAAATCACATACGGAAAGCTCTTCAACCCGAAACAAACTCATAACTAAAATGTTGTTGGTAAATTCCATGGAATAAAAGGTTCTTAACGACCCAATTCCTCAATACCTCGTAACATCCATTATTTGGAATCTAAGTTTCAATAACTAACTTTTTTATTGCTCATTAATTTACGGTACGAACAAAGGTTATGTCATCGAAAACCAATTTATAAATTAATTTTCCACTTTGATAGGCTAAAACATAATATTATTACAATATTATTTCAAAATAAATTTTAAATAACATTTACCTTGGAGGTAAATAAAGTCTTGATCAAATAATTGAGCGATTATCTTAAGTGTAAACCGCAACTTAAAATTCATTATGGAACATCTGATCGTCTGTCAATGTAAAAAGTTTAAAACTAGCACGTAGGCATACATACATACTTCTACTTCATTATTGATTGGTTTCAATAATAAAATTTTGAAGTACATACCCGGACAAAATCACATGCAAAAGTACAATAAATAACTTTAAAACTCTCACTTAACAATTATTTATTGATACGGAGTATTCAAATAATCAGATTTACTTTTTATTCGAACAAGACGCTAAATAAGTTATTACGTATTTAAATAAACTGATTTACTTTTTATTCGAACAAAACGTGTTATGATGTGTAAATCATGAGTGAACTAAAAAAACTGGAAAGTTTAAGGAAATAAATTATATCACTTAAGTAATTAATTCCCTCTGTTGATGAAAGACTCGAAGTACGGTGTGCGGAACGTGACAGGGGTGGCGTCGCGACGCGGGCGGTGCATAAGGAGCGGCGCGCGCCGCACAGTGGTTCAGATATGCATGTTTGCGGAAAAAAGTCTGTAACTTTTGGTACGAACCTTATATGTGGACGAAATTGCATATAGAGTTGATAGACACTATTGAGAGACTCATGTCAATTTTTCAATCAAATTCGTCAACCGGAAGTGGTACTTTACCTGAACTCGTATTCACTATTTTTCATATAAACTAGTACTTTAAATTGCAATAAATGGACAAAATATTGTATAGCCCTTTATAATCATGAAAAGGGTTCAGATATTAAATATAAATAAAATCGGATAACCGGAAGTGGTAGCTTATTTGAAGATATATTTAGATTTTTAACATACTCCTCTTTGAGTCCAGTCCCATTTACTTGTTTATAGTATAAGATTTAATTGACACAACATATGCAGCTATAACGCATACCGTACTATCGGTTGTAATTTTCTAACATTTTCATTTGAGAGTTTGTTGCTGGCTATACCCTAAAAATGCGTGTAGGCGTATTAATCCTCAATAACAGACACAAAAATCATGCGAAAACTATGACTTCGAAGATATTTATTGAATCATTCAATACATAAAACATTTTGATAATAAAACTGACTACATTTTCTACTATAACTCTTTTTGTGTATTTATTATAATAAAAGTATTTCTTAAAACGAAATAAATTATTAATAACAATTTAGATATATATAATAAATATTAATTTGAACAATAATAACAAATAGATAATAATAATAAATTCATTTAATTATCACAAATGTCATGAATCAAGAAAACAATAATTGAAGTTTTCTTAAACGAAGATTCCAAAACGTAAGAGGATAAGAAAAAAAGGCTTTTGAAAAAAGGTTTTGAATGAGGTTTTCCGCGCTTCACAGACATTTGCATATTTTATATCAATAAAACTTAATTATGAGCACCTACCACTTCAATTCCATCTGGTTATCGGGGTGGCAGATAGGGGCAGCTGAAATTCACTTTATTGGATTGAGTTTGATGTAAACTAACACCAAGTGGTAGCCATTGGACGGAGCAACGCGGAGCTCAAAAGTTCTTCACTGCACAAATAAAAAACTTTAATCTTTTTTAGGTATTCCTTGAAATCGAAAACATGGCTTACGCTTACACCTTATGTATGATTTAAATCGATCTGTACATTATAAAAGTGCCGTACTTTCACGTAAAATAGGTTTTATTTTCATATCTACTACGGATATGTTTTTATATTAATGTAAAATATAAGATTAATTCCGCGTGATTTGCTACGATTTCGTTACCCATACTTGGTCTTTAATTTATTCGTAAACGACATGAGAAATAACGATTATTTTTACTGTTTTATCATTGTAAGACATTTCTGATCTTATGGCCAGAACCATATTTCCATATCAAAAAGTTGAGAAAACGGACTTTTTGCAGCCTATAAACCACTGTGCGCCGCCTCCTGGCGGGAGGCGGAGCCTAGCGTTTTCTACCAAGCCGAGCGGACCCGAACTGCTCGATTCTATCATTTGCACTTCTACCGAATAAACCGGCTCCTGTCGAGCCTTCCCCCACCAGCGTCTAGACCTCTCTGTTGTAACTTATTTACCCGTTTATTTGGGCCCGATTTAAATATTTCATTTAAAAAAAAGTCATCCAAGACGAATTATTGATATTTTTGGTGAATATTCTCCGCTTAATACTCATATTAATAATAAAATGTTTTAATTTTATTCAATAAGACAAAAATTGATTAAAAAAGAGAAGGTTCTGATATTTTATTAGAACGAGATAAAATTATTCATTGGCACTTTTACCAACAAAGACGGAACGCATTAACAGAACCGACGCGACATAATTGTTTAGATTGGTTGTATGTATAAGAAACTGTCGTGTTGTACTCTCGCGTAGCCATACAATTTCCAATAATGTGTCGCGATGCTGTAATACAGCGTCATTAAACGTGGTCTATCCTTATATCCTGCATTTTTTTACAAACTAGGGTAAACCGCCCAAATGTCGCCCCCCCCTAAAAATACTGCCTAAAGTCGGCCTATCTATAAAAATCCATATAGAAAAACTGGAAAGCCGACTTTAGGCGACTCAGCATGGCTGAGTTTTGGTGTGTTTACCTTATATATTGACGCGTTGAGTTGTTTCTATTCTTTAGATTGATTAATTAAATTTAATAAGACTTGAATTAAGAACAGGACGTGCGCACACCAAAACCTTTCACATGTTCTTGGATGTTCGCAATAACGAAGATTTGCATATATACCATTTACAAAATATTGTAATTATAATTATTATTATTGTACAATTACATTTATATTACAAATACCTGTGTGTTCTTATTTTCCCCTGAACGTCAACGTAATTTGTATTTATAAGGTGAGTATTACTTTTAAACCGTTTTGTTTTGACCAATCAAGTTGCATAATGGAAACCTGCACCAGCATGCGCGAAATTTGCATACTTCAGTCTAATTTTATGTATTTATTATTATTATTAGGTATATGAATATAGTATTTTCGGCGAAAGATATCTCATGCGTCATTAGTTGTCGCCGTTTTCTCGACATATGTCAAATATTTTTTTTTATTGAAGTGTACATGTCAGAGAGAGACGAGAACCGAAAATAGTAGTCTAGGATAACATAATTAATTAATGACGCATGAGACATCTTTCGCCGAAAATAGTATAGCAATATTTAATCATAAAATGAATAAACATCTACTGTAGAAGAAAAAACTACATACACAATTATATGTGTTTTAAAGTTTCTTAAACATAGTAAACAATACAAATATATAACAAAGTAATAAACGTTATCAGTAGAAACGTTTACTTTATTTTATATTGTAGGAATGCCACTGGCGTTGCCCTACCAATTTCAAAAACAAGGGACGTCGAAGAGTGGGGAACCGGCGAGCCACGGGAGGGAAACTAGGATTTAAAAATCGGCAACAGCCTACGTTACATGCCTTGCAGAAGGCACGTTTACATAGGAAAATTTTACTGTCGGAATATTATGGCCGTTAGTAAAGTTTAAAGTAAGAAAAATGTTTAAAATTGAATGTTTACACGTAGTAAATGCGTGACAAATTTATTTGTTTAATTGTTTGAAGCAATAAGTGAAGTAGTTTCAATTAGTAAGTTTCTCTAGTGTAAATGGGTTTACGCCCACCGCTGCATGGCTATGACACAGCAGAATGAAGTTAGTTGTTTTTGAGTGATGTTTGTTGACAGGTAAGATAAATATTTTATTTTCTTCAATTGAATATTTTGTGATTATTGTCTTGTAATATTTTTGTATTATCATGTCTAACATTGCCGAATTAAACTAATTATTTTTTTTATCTTTTAGAAGCTGTGGAGATAACAATTGATTCAATTAGTACCTCGAGAAAAGAACATTAAAGTTCATCGTAATACAATGTCAAAATTAAAAGGAATGCTAAGGCTGAATTGAACTTTATAAGAAAACTATATGACGAGGGCCGATTTAAGTACAACGAAATTACTTTGATTTCCGTAACAAATGTTCCGGAAAACGTTCACGTATTTAATGTTAATGAACAAAAAGTATGCACGATTTTTGACGTACCGCATTTACTCAAAAATACGCGAAATGCACTTTTGAGATATAATGTGGAATTTCGTATGTCCGTATTTAGTAATTTCGTCGAATGTCCGTAGATAAATTGTTTGATTCACTGAATGGGTCGTCTCGGTATCCTAAACCTGGTAAGGAATTACGGTGTTCGTTGTCACAAGATTCACCACATTTGGCTTTTTGGTCGAATCTTTTACCTGAACTTACCAAATGGAAAATGATTGACCATCGAACTGGTAAAGATTGCACAAATCAAGTCCGGTTTGTCAAGGGGTGGCAGATTACCATCAGGTCAATCATTTACCTCTGGCAAAATTTAACTAAACACGGCGTGTCATTTCTTTCGTTAAGGTCATTAAATCAAGATCCCTTGGAGAATTTGTTCTGTCAAGTACGTCAACATGGCGGGTTTAACCCGGCGTCAATGAACATGGGTGTAGTATACCCGAGATGTTTTTATGTGTGCGTTGTTTGATTATTTAGGACCATTCTGTTACAAAATTCTCAGTAGCTGCCCTAAACACATGCAGTTTTTGTTTGTAATTATTACTCTTGTATCTGTGGTGACCACGTGCGAACGTCTTAACAAAAACTTTTGGTCCTGCATTATTAATTTATTGATTTATTATTCCTCGGGTGTCACACACCCAGTTCATTGACGGTGTAACAAAATATATGTTCATTGACGCCGGGTTAATGTTAATCCTACGTGTCATCAGTTTGTGGCTGCCCTAAAGACGATCATAGTTAATAACTTTTCTGTTCCCTTAACAAAGGGTAGGAATTGTGAAGATGACTACTGTGAATCTTTAGGAAGCCTTCGCGATTTTTTGCTATATTCTCCAGAGGGTTTTGATTCTAATGACAGTCCCCCCGATTGCTTTCAATTGGATATCGAGTATGATTCAGAAATTGTACAAAATAATCGGGCAACAGCATATGTGGCGGGTTATTTTTTGAAAAAAAGTAGAAATTGGCTACTGTCAATCTTGTTGTCAGACTCTATTTTCTTCAGAAAGTAATCCAAACCATTTGTTCACATCTTTTAAAGAGTACGCAAATGATCCACACTTGCAATATGCAAGTGATCGTCTTATTCAGATGATTGATTCTATCCATGATCGGGTGTATCAGTTTCTGGATAAGAATGGTCACTTGCATCCTATCGAAAAAATGTTTAAATCATCTAACGTTGAATTTTTTAGTTCATTTAATTTTTGCTCAGTTCATGAACAAGTTAAACTTTCTATTGATAAATGTATTAAATTAAATATTTATAAGTATTTACGAGATAGAGATGCTAAGGAATTCAATGTTAGAAAAGTTAAACGTACAAAGTTTTGAAGTAACATATTATTTATACAGGGTTAGTATAAAGTCCCGGAACGGTCGAATAACTTTGTTGTTTGAGAAGTATCAATGTTGAAATTCTACCTGATTATATAGTTAAATGCGACGCATTTAATAATAACACTTTCATTTTTCTTTCGTTTCCGGTTTTACAGGAAATGCATCCAACTTTGTTTTCTTAAATGGCATGTATAGTATATTCGTGCATTTTCGAATGCGGAATAAAAAACTACGTTCAAAAATACCAAAACTCTTTATTCTATTAATAAAGAAGCATAATAGGTCTTAATTTAAAAAGTCTGTTTAACACAAAATCAAGCAGACACGTCACCTTACTGAAACTTCATATTGCTGTCATATGTTACCTGTGTCATTATCAATAATTAATTAAGTTAATAAGAAAATAAGAAATGACTGTAAAACTTGTTACAAGGACAGTAATATGTTTACTTTTATTGAACGAAACGCAATTATTAAAAAATTAATAGTGAAATTTAGTGTATTGCTGATATTTACTGAAATATCAGCAGTATGATATTACAGTAAAGTGACATGTCTGCTTGATTTTGCGTTAAATTGATTTTTTAAATTTAAGTCTTATTATGCGTTTTTATCGATAGAATAAAGAATTTTGGTATTTTTGAACGTAGTTTTTTATCCCGCATTCGAAAATGCACGAATATACTATACATACCATTTAAGAAAACAAAGTTGGACGCATTTCCCGTAAAACCGGAAACGAAAGAAAAATGAAAATGTTATTATTAAATGCGTCGCAGTTAACTACATAATCAGGTAGAATTTCAACATTGATACTTCTCAAACAACAAAGTTATTCGACCGTTCCGAGACTTTATACTAACCCTGTATATCTTTTTCTTTTTTTTTCATATTTCGGTGACGCTTTTTGGAGGCTGAAACTTGTTGTAATTACTTGTTAAGTTTGTTATAGAAGTATGCTTTATTTATTTGTTATTGTATTAAGACTGTATTATTTTTTTGTTATAGAATTATATTTTATTTATTTTTTAGTTTAAGTTTATTTATTGTTAGTTATTTATTACGTTTTTTAATAAAAAATTTTTCCCTTTTAAATGTGTGTTTTATTTCTAATTAATTAAGAAAATTATAAATTTAAGAAGTGCAAGGTACTAGTGTCAGTTCGAATTTCGCGCCTAACTTTGCCGTGCAAAAGTGGGGGTAAAATGTGTTGCTCGAATTTAACGTGCAGTGGGCGCTTCTTCTCATATTGTTTTGTGCGGCGAGCAGTACGAGAGAAGACGTAGTAGAGTGATACACGACGATTTAAACTTATCATTAGTTATATTTGTTATATTTTATTCAATAATATATAAATTAAGTGAAAGTTAAGAGTGTTAATTCCCGTAATCCCACAATATGCAAAACAACCTAAAATTATTTTTACTTTAAAATTTCATTAAATAGAGCTTACATACGTCCTATACAACTTCAAGATGTTTTCCAGCAAAAAAGCCATAGAATATCTACGACGTATAGAATAGACTGCCCATCTGACCAATCCGCGAGAGTTAAAACCACACGTCATCAGAATGGAGTCATTAATGTATACAAACAAATGCCCTATTCAATTTAATATGTGGTCGAAATACGATACACATAAATTTCCTAATTTGTATTAGAATTTAATATAATTGCTGATAGAATACAACCGTGTCAAAAAGAATCATCAATTTCTAAAAGAAAAAAAGGTATAGATGCTAGCGCCATCTAATCACAGAAGTTCACAGTTTTACGTTTATTTTTAGTAGTCTAACATTCAGGCATCCCATATAATTTACATTGCAAAAACGTACGTCAAACAGTTCTCAAAATTGACTAGTTTAATCGCGAATTTTTTGCGATGAAAAACTGCCTATGACTATTCTGCATGGTATGAATATAAAAGTAGCGAGATTTATGCATCCACGTACAAATAATCACAGTTTGTTTTCGTCTAAAATTAACGTTAACTTCCTGAATTTTTTTTATACAATAATATTAGGAGTTTTGACTTGTGCCGATATTCATACCAAAGCTTGGAATGTCTACTTTCAGGCTATACAAATATTTTCACTTAAATGTTTGTCTTTTCCGAGAACGGTATGACGCGGTGACACTCTACAAAGAGCACTGTACAACACACACTTTAACGTGCCCTTAACTCCACAGAATTATAACATTAAAAAAAATATGTCTTAAAACGCTCACTCCCTAGCGATATTTTCTGGCTTTTACATTTATATGATAGAAAAGTTAGTTATACTATTTTCGGCGAAAGATGTCTCTTACGTCATTAGTTGTCGTCGTTTTCTCGACATATGTCAAATATTTTTTTAAATTTAATTGTACGGGATGCGGCAATATAAACAGTACTGAAATGCGCATGTGTCAAATTCAATGTGTCAAAAAATTCAACGTTTTTTTCGTGCCATGCAACAACCTATGTTCACAGACATGTTTATGAACCTTCGCGAACGCTACGAATGCTGCTTGGAACTGAACGGAGGGCATCTTGAACATCTGTTTTATCGGGAACGTCGTCGACGTGAATAATGCTTTCAAGTATATTTCAGTATATATGTAAAGTAAATACATAAATAATAAACGTTTCATAATTTCAGTACTGTTTATTTTGCCGCATACTGTACATGTCAGAGAGAGACGAAAACCGAAAATATTAGTCTAGGATAACGTAATTAATTAATGACGCATGAGACATCTTTCGCCGAAAATGGTATAGTTGTCGAGAAAAAAATAAATAAAATCGTAGCGGGTAAAATTTCTTTAAAAGTTAGTTATGGTTTTGGACAGATTTGTTTGCAGTGACGAACTGTACGTTGACTTACAAGGAGACCTTACGACTTGCCCCTCACCGATTTTAACGAAAGTGGTACCAATCGATAGATATTAATACATAGTACAAATGTATAAAATATTAGGGCGCAATACTCAGCGGATCGCAAGAAAATTGGTGTTAAAGTTTGCAATCGGCTTATATGTCAATGATTTGTCATTTCCCCTACAACCCCCCAATAGCCATAGTGGAAATATATCCGTTTCCAGATCCATAGTACGGTGGTTCGAATCTCGAACAATACCTTTTTTATTTTTATTTTGAGTACAATATTTCATGTTATTTTAAAAATATTTTAATATTACATCAACATGTTATAAAAAAACTTAGAATATTGTACAAAAAAAGGAAATTAAAATGTATTATTCGAGATTCGAACCACCGTACTATGGATCTGGAAACCGATATATTTCCACTATGGCTATTGGGGGATTGTAGGGAAAATGACAAATCATTGACATATAAGCCGATTACATACTTTAACACCAATTTTCTTGCGAACGGTTGAGTATTGCGCCCTAATATTTTATACATTTGTACTATGTACCAATATCTATCGATTGGTACCACTTTCGTTAAAATCGGTGAGGGGAAAGTCGTAAGGTCTCCTTGTTAGAACGCATTTAATTTAAAGTACTTGTTCGTCTTTTTAGCTTACTATTATTACTAATTACTATGATAAATAAGTTAAGAAATCTAAATTACCAGTGATGAGACCAATCGAAACCTTAAGGCTAAATTCTGTTTGGAATTTTTTAGTACGTATTTTCCGTGGATTCACATTCTCCCATACTCACAAATTGTGATAATTTGCCACCTTACTTTTTATAAGCATTGCTTCAGCCGTTCACAATTTTTTTTGGTACATGAAACTTTCTTCTATTCTTTGTGCCAAGGTCTGTAGAGTAATGCTTATAAGGTTGTCCAACTCCCTATCTTTCCTATATTGCAAGCAAAATTTTCCTTCACATGCCCAACTTCTCGATTACGTGACGTCATCATAGTCCTAGCCGTCCGCAATATACGCGTTGTTTGCCAATTTCTCATTATTGTCTGATTGCCAGTTTAGTACGAATGATTATTTTCCTTTTTTATTGGCTTTATTTTATTTATATCCATCGTCCTTTTACTTTAACTTTATTTTTGTTTTGGGTATACTTTTATTTAAAAATTTATGGTTTCGTGTACTTGTATAAAAGTGTTGCGAACCACAAAGGTAATAATAAAAAACATGATAAATTAATTAAATTCATTGAAACAATGTATGAGCTCCCACTCTTAAGGAAGGAAGGTTTCGCGAATAGTAGGGGGATAAGTTTGTTTATAATAATGCGCAGTGGACCGGCAAAGGGTATATAGGTCCTTGCAGAGCAAAATTAAGGGAGTTCCGGAGTTCGGGAGTCTCGTCGTCAAGTCTCGTCGTCTTAGAAGTTCATCTTGAGTTAAGTCTCGTCGGAAATTATTCGTCTCGTCCAATGCCGACTAGATATACAGGCCCAAGTCATCGAGTGGGGGAATACTCCGAGATGTAGAAGTCGATCGGTAGGGGAAATAACAGGGCAGAAGGATTGCAACCAAAGTTACATGGAGCGCTATGAAAACACCTAAGCATAATATGATCGTCATACGACCATCATCCTACGACAGGCAAAAGAATACTGAACGTTACTCCAATATCGTGTGGAGTACCCCGAGATGTTACCTACTCCCACTCCATGACTTGGGCCTGTCATCTAGATTTCATCTTAAATTCATTCGATTCGTCTTTCGTTTTAAATCAGTCTTTGCTTTTTTATCGGTACTTCGTGAATTGCTTTTCGTCCGAAAGTTCTTGGTTAATCGTTTGAGTACGTATTTTTCTATCGTCGCGAGTTACATCAAAATTATTGTGTCATTTTCGCGGTTATTTGTGTATAAACTTATTTAGCGCGATCGGTACCGGTCCACGGTAAATTCAACAACCTTAATTTAGTTCTTTTGGATTATATCATGTCGACCCATGGATTTTGGGGTAAGTCTGTTTAAGTGTTTGTGTAGCCAACCGTTCGTAATCAACTCATCAACTAGAGTTAAGTTCTGTTTAATTGTCTGTTTATTCTTAAACAGACTAAATAAATAAAATATAAAAAAAAACTTAAAAAATGTACTCAATGAAACTCATTATTTATCGTTAACTTTTCACTATTTTTAAAATGTGTAAAATGTCCATTTTGTTACACTTTGTTGTAAGAATTATCGGTAAAAATTTCATCTCGCCGGACTACCGTGACGTCACGCCCGCCTCTCTCCCCTCAAACACGGCGCCGCTCGAGTTGGCATGCCATTACTCTACTGACCTTGCTTTGTGCATGAAGTTGTCTAGAAGCCTTGGGGGTGCTCTGAGTGTTATTGACTTAAAAAAATTAAAAATGGTTTGTTGATGCCTGCCATGAAGTCATTATCCTGATGGGTTTTTAATTCAAGTTATTTGATGCTCCGGTGGCCTTCAATATACACCTTCGTATACTCTGGATACTGCTCTCGCATTTCCATCAGAAAATCCATAAATAAGGTGAATAACTGCATATTCTCCATTTGTGAACAAATACACTTTAAATTAAGTGCATTCAGACCAAAACCATGGTCATCTTTTAGAGAACTTTTGGTTACAGGTGAAGTGGCACAGTACGACACGCACAAAGATTTTATTTTTTTTCTCGAAAACTATCAGTTTTTCTAAAAAATGTGAAAGACAAAAAAAATATCGCTAAGGAATGAGCTTTCTAAACTATATTTTTTCATATTAAAATTCTACCGAGTTAAAAAGTTCTTTTAGAAAATCTAGTAATGATTGTGAATTTCAACCTTTTCAAATTTAAGGTGCGCAAAGGAGGTTAAATTAAGACTTGAAAATAATGTTGGTTTGCCTATGGTACGTAAGCGTAAAAATTTACATTACTGAATGGTGTTGCGAGGGTTGAAATAAAACCAATCACTTGTCTCACTTGTCTCTTTGTGGTTTACTGTTAATATTGAATTTGATGTGGTTTACAGAAGGAACTTAGCTCTACTTAATTTGATCGATGCGTCGCGTTCGGTGTTGTCTTAAGATCTAATCTACTATCCCTGATTCTCAGTTCATCGGAGTTCGAACAATTGTTGTATGACTTTTTATTAACCAATAAAATTGCAGCATGTCACCACTCGTAACAAGTGCATTGAACATCAAATTTACTGAATTTGCAAAAATAATATGTGGAACTGAGAGTCAGCGATTCACGTATGCACGATTCTTCTAATTGAGGAAAAGAATTTAAAACATGATTATTACGAAAAAAAAAATAATATTTAATATCTAAATCGTACTAAGAAATAAAAGAAAGAAAATATATTATTGAAAATAATATAGGAGGTAAAGCAGGGATTTACAACAATGGTTTATTGTTGACTTTCATTTTACGTAGACTTGGCGCTTTCTTAGGTTAAGTGAAAATATTAATTGCATTAGCCTCAAAACATATGCATTATAATCAGCCTCGTGTAATATTCTTTTAATGGTTATGGGATGAATATTCCTTCCAATATCTTGCTTTACTTCAGTAGCAATCTATGTTGATGTTATTTTTGGACCTACTTTTAGTTTTAGAAGTATCTACTTAAAGCTCGGGGTCGCCCAGTATGCTTATCACTTTTGACATATGATGCTCTTTTAACCGGTTAACAACACGGCAAATAGTATATCGGCTTTTGTTCTACATTTTTTCAGTCTCAACATACGATCTCCATTGGTTCAGCAAATGATGAAGCATTTTAGTATTTGGTGGTTTCTTTCTGTTTTTTACCAACAGTCATAGTGAACCACTATACTTAAGAAAAACACAGACACTTTTAGTGAGTCTTGACATTACGATTAAGCATACGTTTGTACCAATTGTTAAATGTGCGAGTAATTTTGTGCGATGAAAATCTGTACTTTTTATTGGCTTAATTTGAAGTGGAAAATTAAAAACGCAGAATGTGATGCAGAGTGGCATAAATGCTTTTAATGTCAGTGAATATGTTAAAACAATGTAGAAAAATACTTTTATCTAATACAATTTACTAATTGGGTTTAAAAAGAACCGTAAAATGTGAACAATTGTATCAATAATTAAGTTTGGCGCTGTGTTTATATTTAGGATTCGAAATCATTCTGAAAGAGTCCAAGTAGGCGAACAAAACTGCTCTTTATTAAACTCTCTATAAATATCACACCAAAAACTTGCTCTCTTTTTATAAAAATCAACTCCGATGTGATTTCTATTTAAATTTATGTTTAAATAATGAATATTATCACCTTTTACACTTGGCCATAACTTATCACCATTATTCCCTTTAAAATTAATTGTGCCGTTTTTAATAAAACTACCAAACAACCCGATAGTGTTTTTAATAGATTTATATTCAATTGTGTCCTGTTTAAACGCCGAATTTGGTGTTTTTTCATTAGTAAATAAGTACCATAAATCGTCTATGTGCGAAACACCTTTAAGATTAATCGTAATGTTATTACTTGGTTTTACTGAATTTAATTCTGATTCAGATGAAAATAAATAAACGTAAACGTCTTGTTTATGAGCTAAATGGCCAAAAATTGTTACGTAAAGCGGATATGTAAAATAACTATCGGTCTGTAAGGAAATGTGTGAATCTAGTACTGAATCTTTATCGATTTTATAAAAGTTTTCAATCTTTTTTGTCAAGTTTATAAGTTCCGATTCATTTAAATTAAGTCGATATGGAATATATCGGTTTGTCGGTAGAGGTTTGTAATTTTTATAATCTCTTAGAATGTATAACGCGTCGAAAATGATTCCTTCCGAGCTTGTCATTCCGATCATTAGTTGAATTTTAGTGTTAAATTTGCCCGATTTTATTATGTTTCTCGGTGTGTCCGGAAGAAAGGAGTTTGTTAAGTTTCCGCCAGTTATTGGTCTGAATTTGTTTGGTACGTGTATCGGTATTAACTGAAAAAAAAACATTATAGTTATATTTATTCTAATTATTATTAAAACGTTACAAAGAGTGATCAAATAGAAGAATTTTTAATTCAAGCTAATATAACCTCAAAAAATGTTTAACTAATCAAAAAAGTATTTACGACTTGTTTTGTAAAAATTAATGATTTTTATATTAAATTGAACATGAAAGACTCCACTGGTGGAGTCGATATTTCAGCGGCTAACTCTCGGGTTAGCACGCTTGATGCCCCGGATTTGAGCCCCGATTCTTGTTACACCTAAAGTCTACAGAGTAGTTGTTGTAAGGTTGTCCAACTAACTATTCTTCCTATATTGCAAGGGAAATTTCTCCTCACATACCCAAGTTCTCGAATACCAACGTCACGGAGGTTAGAGCTTATTCGCTATACGCTTTATTAGTTTACGCTTTAGTGGTTTGTATCAAATAAAAGACCCATTTTTCTTCGTTATGAATAGCTCCATTCTTCAGTTTGGGTAAATTAAAATAAAACTTTAGAAGTACTGAAGATAATTGTATTTTATTTGCTCTCGACGACCCGGGTTTCGACCATATGGTCGTCTTCAGGTCATAGCTAAAAGATTATTTTAAATCGAATCACCATTACATAATTAAAAAAACATATAACAACAAGTTAAAATTATTCATAATTACCGTCAATGAAGATACAAGAAGAAGATGAGAACCATGCAAACCAATGTGTATGACAAGAACTAACTATTTCAAAGCTATCCGCAAGTAATTCCGCACGTTATTATATGAATATTATTAAAAATAACAATCTAAAATTATGATAAACAACTATTGACAAAAGATAAATTAATTATAGAATATATAAATTAAAGATGGATGAGATTACCTAGGATTACACTCGACTCGCTTCCAGAAAAGCAGACAATAAACTAAGCGATGGCGTTGGAAACGGGTTGAGGTGCCTGCAAGTTAGGCGGCAAATTTGAAATATATTTATTTGTTGAAATGAACAAGTGTTTGAAGTTTATGTCGGTAATCTCATTTAACAAACATTTATTATCTATTAAACTATGTCTATAAATTTCTAGTTCTTCATATAAGTCTAATTTTTTAGATTTTTGTAAATTATGTAAAAGTGTTATAGATGAAAAATCGATATGATGACCAGTATCTAGAATGTGTTTACCCACCGCAGAATTAATGTTGTTATTATTATTTTTAGATGTAATTGTATGTTCTTTGAAACGAGTGTTAATACTTCTTCCAGTTTAACCAATATATATTTTGTTACAATCATTACATTTAATTTTGTATACACCACTTTTGGACAATTGGTTAATTTTATGTTTAGAATTGTTTATAATGTTTAAAATTTTATTATTGTTTTTGTATGCTAAGTTTATATTATGATTAGTTAAATTTTTTTGGAGTATTGATAAATTTTTATGATAATTTACTGAAATGAAAGTTCTTTTTATGGAATAATGTGGATATATTTGTTGAATTAAATTTCTATTATGTATTTTATTGAAAATATTCTGAAGAAAAGTGATATCGTAATCATTATTTAGGGCTAATTTCACTATATATTTGATTTCCTGATCATAATTAAGTTTTAATAGTGGAATAGAGTTAACACGTTCTATAAAGTATCTAAATGCAGCTTCTTGCAGCTTTGCAACCCATTTTTCTCATAAATTTATCATTATCTTTAATCTTCAAAGATAAAATCATTTCTTCCTTTTGTTATTTAAGAACTTAACAATTTAAAGTAAAATTTTATTACATCTTCAGACCACTGTGACGTCACGTCTGCCTTTCTCCTTTTAAACACGGCACCACTCAGATTGGATAACTTAATATCATTAACTTTACCGTTAACTTTACCTTTAACTTTACTTTACCTTGTTTAGGACCTATGCGATGTTAGCCTCCACCCCCTCATTAGATGGGCATTTACATGTACAGGGTGGGCAAATTTGGGTGTTATTATAGGCTATCTCAGAAACTATAAGAGATACAAAAAAAGTAGGTACCATGTCTCGGTCTCTTTTTTCGAAAAAAACTCAATGGCGCAAACACCAACCCTCTATCTTCTTTTGTTTTTGAGTTATAGCCAAAAAGTCAAATTTTGAGATTTTCGAAAAATGCTCGTATTTCGTTTATTTTTGAAATTAGAGAAAAGCGGTTGATACGTACTTCAGGCACTTTTTTGAGTAGAATACACTGACGTTGAAAAATTTTAAATATACTTGATAATTTTTGAGATATAACACAAAGTTGTATTTTTTTTAAATACAAACCATACTTTATTATGGTGTTATTGAAAAGAGAATATTTTTAGCGTTCCAATGATGTATCGCACGTATGGTGTAATTGTGAAAAATCAGCGTTATTTTGCAATTCAAGAAGTTTTTTCAAAAAAAAAAAAATATCATAGTAGGCGGATAACAACTGCCTACTTAGTTACCATAGCAACGTGTGTTATTTCACTAATTGTCTTAAAAATGTATAGAAATAAAATGTAGAATATCTTTTACTCAAAGTAACAACATTGATTCAAAATGTATTTTTTAATAGTAACGAACAATAATAATAAACATTAAACAAAAACTTAAATATTAACATAAATTGCAATAAATTAGTTTATGATAAGGTTTTTTCATTGGTAGTGATGCTTTTCATTTTAACTTCGATAACGGAGTTATGTTCGAAGCAGATCTTTTAATTGTTCACCATGGCTTTGTTTACGCTGAGTCGTTTCAATTGTTCAGTCTAACTATGGTGCGGGTCTCTAATTAAATAGTGTGACCCGATTATTTATTAATTGGTATACCTGCTGCCACCAGAAGCAGTTATTTTTGCGCTAATTAATTATTTAATTACCCTCAAAAGCGCGCGGTTACTACTTCAGAACCGTGAGTCCTTGCACTAAAGCTCTAGCAGAAAAGGGGAAATGAAACTCAAGTGTAAAACAACACTTAAACTATATTTACAAAATAATATCAAAATCTCGATTAGTTACAATAAAAATGACCCTAACGTTAACTAACCGACGTTACTTTAGAGAGAGAGAGAATAGACTAGGAATCCCGATCTTTATCTAAAACCCTAATACACGGATGGTCCCTAACAGGTGATCACGAGAATTGGCAAACAGACTTACTCTGGACTTGCGGATGATTGATGCAATTAATCCCGATCGTCAATCTGGATTCCCCTGGTGCCTTCTCGAACTGGGCTGTTCGTGAATATCCAACACCTTGCAATGATCACACCACACCGAAATAACACGCGTCGCGGTTTATTTCCAAAGTCCCGAAGTTTGAATGCACCGAAGAAAACGAATACTAAGATTCGATGATGAATGCTAAGATTCAAGCTCGTGTCGAAATTGTAGCTAAGATTCTGTTGAGATTTTCGGGCTAAGAGTCCGATTGAGATTTTCGGGCTTAGAGTCCGATTGAGATTTTCGGGCTTAGAGTCCGATTGAGATTTTCGGGCTTAGAGTCCGATTGAGATTGACCAAAATAAAATGATTCTCTCGCAAGTAACCGCGGTTCAAGGGAGGTGGCAATTCTGAATTACTTGGGCGTACCTAACGTCTGGACAATCTCTCGCAGGAGGCCAATCCAGAAGATTTGGGCGGGTGTTTTTACAATATTAATTAACCAACCCCTAACGCACCTTACGTCGACACTTAGGCCACGGGACCTACCAAAAACCCCCCGCCAACTAGCTAATTGCGAAAACCCTCACGTAATTCCCAGACAGTGGGACCATCAACGATTACGTGAGCCAAAACCCCTAATTTTTCAACGGCTATTTTGTTCCGCGAAAACCCATAAAGTTGAGGATACATAACTTCCCTAAAAATTCTTCAAGTTTAGGTGTCTCTACCGGACGTCGTAAACGAAAGACGTGATTTTCGACTTTTCTACCAAACACGATACATAACTTGAATCCCTAATGTGAATGGTATTTTTTCTAAACCCACAGTAATACCCGAATTACTACATAACCAATTTGCGTCTGAATAATATTGGTTTTGAAACCACATTCAAAATTCTACACGTCGTTGACAATCACCCCCTGAAAGCTGTTGGCGTTTTCTTATTAAATAAGGTTTAAATTTATTTTTCTTTAATATGGTCGTCTAGAAATTTCCGAATCCGCTTCAATTTGGCGACTGCATACCGTTGGATTTGCAATAATGGCTCCAATTAGATCAATAGCGATGTTTTCAGGATTTTGGATATTGTATTTTTTGATCTTGTTTTCTTAAAACATCCACAATTTATGAGATTTTTCTTCAATCAATTAAAAGCAGCCTTAAGCGGTTGCCTTCGTTTTGGGTAGCAGTTGAAATATGTGCACATGCAGCATCAACATTATTATCATTGAGAATAGAACATTTCAACGTCATATTTCTCAAAATTGCTGAATTCCATTTTAGTGCTTTACTTTTTTACTTTATTACAGTTAAACAATAAAAACACGAGCACACTATCACGATTTTTGCATTAACTGTTTTTGTTATAGGAGAAGTAAACACACTTTGCTATGATAACTAAGTAGGCAGTTGTTATTCGCCTACTATGATCAATTTTTTTTTGAAAAAACTTCTTAACATGAAAAATAACGCTGACTTTTCACAATTACACTATACATGCGATACATCATTGGAAAGCTAAAAATATTCTCTTTTCAATAACACCATAATAAAGTATGGTTTGTATTTAAAAAAATACAACTTTGTGTTATATCGCAAAAATTATCAAGTATATTTAAAATTTTTCAACATCAGTGTATTCTACTCAAAAAAGTGCTTTAAGAACGTATCAACCGCTTTTCTCTAATTTCAAAAATAAACGAAATACGAGCATTTTTCGAAAACCTCAAAATTTGACTTTTTGGCTATAACTCAAAAACAAAAGAAGATAGAGGGTTGGTGTTTGCGCCATTGAGTTTTTCTCGAAAAAAGAGACCGAGACATGGTACCTACTTTTTTTGTATCTCTTATAGTTTCTGAGATAGCCTATAATAACACCCAAATTTGCCCACCCTGTACAGGGTAAACAAATAAGAATGCAAAGTGCTCTATCTCACAATCAGAAACTACTCATCGTAGAGAGTTGTAAAAAATTTAAAAACTTATGTGAACAAGAGGAAATCCCGGAAATTATTTTCGGGTTCCTAAGATAGCCACTAGAGGGCGTAATCTTCATCGTGAATTACAAAATGTAGATTTCCTTGGAATTCCGCTATATTAAGATAACACAAAAGGATATGCCGTTTAAAGTGAAGATAAAGTGAAAATATAATCAGGTTCAATCATTATCAAGATTTTTCCCGAATTTCTCGAAGATTTTATAAAAGATCTTTTATAAAATGTCTTTGTCAAATAAATTTTGCAATGTAATGGTCCATATTTTATAAACGATTTGGTGCATAAAACATCTTTTATCAAAGTTGGCTGCATTAAACCATATTTGATAAAAGATTTGGGGCAGTTTGACAAAATGACATCAAGTAAGTTTACGTGGACATTAACTGTTACCAGAATCTAAATTACCGAATACGACAGTCGTAAATTTTTATATAACGTGCAGCATATAAAATACAAAAACAAAAATAAAAGATTGGAAGCTTATAAATACATTTCTTATTCATGTATTATACAGCTTAATGTACATTGTGGTATTTGAGTTGAATATATTAATTTGGAATAACTTTCTCTTGTGACCAAAAACCGAAGAGTTGCAAAAACACGATCTTCTACACTAATGCAACTTCTTAAATGTGTATTTGTTCGCCCAACAAAAGGAGCAATTTTTAACACAATCAACTGAATGGTCGCATTATCCATTCTTAAGTAACTTCTGTACCATAACGTGTCTTCAATTCATAGTTTTGTTAACAAGTTTTGATGTATACCCGGAATTTCACGTCTTGACACCCATGATTTAACCTATACCCGTTTTTTCTGGGTTTTTTGCTCAATTTTTCGTTTTTTAAATATTTAACGGCTCTTTTTAACGATACCAATTCTATTGAATTCCATTCAGTGTTTTGGAATTATATGTATTTGTTTACAAGCATATTCGATCGCTCCCCACTACTTAATTTTTAGATATACGGGAAAAAGTTTTTAATATAAAAGATTGGAAGTTATCTTCACTTTAAACGGCATATCGTTTTGTGTTATCTTAATATAGCGGAATTCCAAGGAAACCTACTTTCTGTAATTCCTGATGGCGATTACGTCCCCTAGCGGTCATCTTAAGAACCTGAAAATAATTTCCGGGATTTTCTGTTGATCACATTAGTTTTGAAATTTTTTCCACAACTCTCTACGATGAGTAGATTCTGAGATACAGCACTTTGCTTTCTTATTTGTTCGCTTCTACAGTAAATATTTTTTTAAGAATATCCTTTAAACAGTTTGAACGCTCTATGCATCATTCGAAACTTCAGCCTTGGCGAATATACCACACGAAAAGGCCAATTCGAGCTCCTTTAAGAACTACTCAAAAAAATTTGCTTAGCACCCTTGTGCACAATAACAATGGGAACATACCAATACCCTTTTTTTATGTAACTGATGTTCATAAACCTAAACACGACGCCGTTTAAACGCTTCTGCAAGGTTAATGCACGAAATTTGACATGCACCATTTCCGTATACAGATCTTTTAAATCCGCTGAATGGTTTACAAGCAACAGTTGCGTAAATATGTCAATTTTCGCATTGTTTTCGCATGTATCTTTAAGCTATTTAAACTGTCTTCGAGGTTTTCTTAACGAATTTGAAATCGGCCATTCCATCTTTTAAATTCCCCACGAATCAGCCTTTCTAATGGTGTGTAAAATGTCAAAAATTTTCAAAAAGTTTTCTTAAAAAAAGTCTTTTACTGTACATGTAAATTTCTATCTAAGGGGGAGCCAGACGCTAATTTCGCATAGGTTTGTGTAGGAGGTTTCTAAGCCAAGGCATGCTTAGTTCGCGCCGCCTTGTTTGAGAGGGTCTGCGAGGAGGTGGTACTTGCTATTTCAACACTTATAAACTTCCCGAGGTTTAATATGAGGGGCCTGCTGAGGCCTAAGTGTTAGCGTGACAGTAGCCTATCCCACAGTCCTACATACACAAGATTTTACTTTTGATTAATAAGTTACATTTATTCTAATTCTTACAAAGAAAAAAATTCAAAATAAATTTAAGTTCGTAAAAATTGACAAGTAACTAACCAAACTTCTTTTGAATTTAATTTTAAGAAATCATACGGAGGGTATTTTTAGAAATTAAGAAATTATTGTCAATTATCACCAAAACTATTAGAAGAAATGGTAAATCTAACTGATATCTATCAATACTTACTATAGATGCATCCAAAGAAGCCCTTTTGAGATCTTCGTAAGTAGCATTTTGTAAAACTTCAAGCATTTTCTCTTCGTCATCTCCTTCGAAACCTAAATACTTGGCGGAACTAAATCCGTTATTCCTTTCTCCGTTACACCAAGGTGATAACGCGGTTCCACTTTGTAAAATAGCTCTTTGAAACAATCCTAGTTAATTATAAAATACAAATTAATTTTGTACAGATTAAAAGAAACCATTGGGGTAATCGTAAGTTTTACGTGAGTAAAACATTGAAAAATAATAAAGTTTCACGAAAAAAATAATAATTCCAACAGTTATTGAAATGTTGACTTGAAAAGCCTCACCGGCTCCTGGGAGCTGTCTTGCAGATGAAATTAAGTGTATACTTACTAGAAAATTGAGAAGAAATGGGAGGGAAATTAACGAAAATGAGAGAAAATTGATAAAATAAAGAGTTGAATTATACGGGAAAATGAAACTTGTTTCTAGAAAGAGCAGTTTAGTCTACAAGTTTCAATTAATGACAGATTCGATAAAGGTTGGGACTGTGGCCCTTATCGGCTACATTTCTCGTTGTTCTTTTACTTTTTAATATAGAAAATAACTCTTTACACTCCTACTACCGACTACCGCAATAAGATAGTATAATAATTACATCTTATATGGTCAATACTGGCCCATTTTGTAAAGTTCATGCATAAAGTTCATTACCGGATTTGTATATAGCCCATATTATTAGACTGACATTTACAAAAATTATGTTCAATTGAAATAGAAGGAGAAGATGGAAAAAACTTGAATAGTTTAAATACTTCATTTGTATCTGGTTCATAAAAATCCGATATGTGGCTTTGAATATTTTTTGTCCGTCACTGTGTATATAACTTTATATCCTTCTTTAAATATACCGGGTGTAAGGAAATGACGTATACAATGAAAGATCACAAGCAGGTTGACCAAAAATGTGTTGACTTAACTCAACTTACCTATACATAAAGTTGCTTAGGTTAGCAAGAAAGAGAGCTTTAAAAATAATATTTTTTGAAATTTTCTTTAGTAACTTGAAGAATCTTTCTTGGAATTTATTCATTTTTTGTTCAGGTGTTTGTACAAATGGTCTACAGCTTTTTGTGGAATAAATACCAATTTCACACCTTGTGTCATCATTACCAGTTTTTTTCTGAATAGATATTTCAATTTGGAAACATTGTTCCGTTTTACAAGATTTCCGTTGGGTAAACGGTTTAACCATGTAACGACGAAACACATTTTCGAGAAGAACGACCGAACGTGTTCAGACCTGTACGCCGAAAGCCGTCAAAAGGGCGTCAGAACCTTCTAGAAGCCGCCCAACGCTATATAAGCGCTCGGGCGAAAAACAGAAAATCAGTACGAAACCGTCGGTCATCGCGAGTCCTTAGACTAAGCCCTTTAGGAGAATGCGCGTTTTCGTTCGGACGAATCCATACTTTTTCTATTGTACTTTATTATTTTAATTAAAAAACGCAATAAGTGATGCCCGACGTGCGCCAACGCAATAAGTGGTGCCCAACGTGCGCCAACGCAATAACCATAAAAAATATATTCAAAGACCTTACAAGCCTCTAAAGGACGTTGAAAAAGTTTGGATGGATAATCGTGTTATACATGTTTTCAAACACGTAATTTTACAAATTAGACTTTTTACAGAAAACTGTAGTTTGCTGATACAAACCTTATATTAGTTCCTTAATATTACTTCCGAGGTCCTCTAGTAGTTAAATTAAGCAACTTTTTATATAGGGGAAGGTGGGTATGTTTGGGACGGTGGTATGTTTGGGACAATTGATCCAAACCGAAAACTTGTTTGAATTTACCCCGTTCTTATACTTTAAATTTACTAGTGCTACCTACAGTGCTACATCGTCGAAACTTGAAATGCAGTCAGTTATTTTAACCTTAAAAATTGGACGTTTGCGTTTATGTTGTTTCAAAGTAAAAATCGGGTGCATCAGATAAGTACTGGTTATAACTATGTTTATTTACAAAACTTAATAAATTATTATTGGTGAAGTCTACAAACCTCCTATTGTTTTTGATCAATACACCTTGCTGTCTTTTATTTGTGTCCTATACTAAAATTGGTTAGTATTGGGTTATTCGGAAAGTAATTTCGTTTTTTCCCGGATTTTTTTTTTTCTAACTGAAACTAAAAACATTCTAGTTTTAATTTAAAAATACCGTTTTATTCTAAATTTTACCAACAAAATTTAAAAAATTTTCAAATTTCGCAAAAAAATTTTTAAGTTAGGAAATCAATAATCCTTTAAAAATTCATAAAAATTGAAATTTAAAGATTTTGATCTGATTTTTTTTTCTAAATGAAACTAAAAACATTCTAGTTTTAATTTAAAAAGACCGTTTTGTTCTAAATTTTACCAAAAAAATTAAAAACATTTTCAAAGTTGGCAAAAAAATTTTTTAGATTAAGAAATCAATAATTTTTAAAAAATTCGTAAAAAATTGAATTTAACATATTTTGATCTGATTTTTCTTCTAAATGAAACTAAAAACATTCTAGTTTTAATTTAAAAAGATCGTTTTGTTCTACATTTTACCAAAAAGAAAATTAAAAAGATTTTCAAAGTTGTCAAAAAAACATTTTAGATTAGGAAATCAATAATTTTTAATAAATTCGTAAAAAATTGAATTTTAAATATTTTGATCTGATTTTTCTTCTAAATGAAACTAAAAACATTCTAGTTTAAATTTAAAAATGCCGTTTTAATTAATCTAAATTTCACCAAAAAAAATTAAAAAATTTTCAAAGTTCGCAAAAAAATTTTTAGGTTAGGAAATCAACAATTTTTTAAAAATTCACAAGAAATTGAATTTTAAAGATTTTGATCTGATTTTTTTTCTAAATGAAACTAAAAACATTCTATACTTCATTTTTTAATTCGGAGGAATAAATTGAAAAATCACGTTTACACCGGGGAAATATTCTCAAAGCTGTTTTGGCGGCAGTTTTAAAACAGACAAGGGAGATCTATTATTATCTATTGTATTTTATATTAGGCCAAAAAACCATTGAAATTATATGACTGTAAAGTATGGCGACCGATGAACAGCATTTAAACGATTGAATTATTTTATTTATAATTCTTATTTTTATATGATTATTTACAAGCAAACAACAATTTAGACAAACATTATTTAGAACATATACATATAAAACAATAACTTAATACAGCACTTACTCACTATCCATTTCGCTCTCTATTTCACTTGAACTATCTTTATTCACTGATATAATAAATGGTTCGATTGTATCATCTATTAACCCATCTAACTCAGACATTCTTCTTTAATTAGGTGAAGCAATTTGCCCCGTCTCCTTATAATTTTTTATAGTTCGATAAACAGTAGACCGTGCCACTCCTAAAAGTAAGGTAACATTATATGTACCTATTGATAGTATTGGGGTAAATCCAAGGGTTTGGACAGCACTCAGATCAGTCTAATTTTTCGTATATACCTATAAAAGCATGTATAAAACACAATAGAATAAAAAAGAAAGTGCGGAAACGATATTTACTTACCGAAAATTTATTAAGAAAATCATCATGTTTTCCGTGTTTTGGAGATTAATTGCACGTTCTGCCAAACAGATGGCGCCGTAAGCGCTTCAATGTGATTGGTGGAAACGCATATTGCCGTGTTTAAATTTCAAAATTTGACTTATTGATGTGGCTTACAGTGTTGGTCAATAGGTGGCGCTGTGATCGCTTCGGCGGTTGAGGGTTAGGTTGGCAGCGGGAGGGTAGCAATAATAAAGCCGGAGACACACATGCCGGTTTCTTGCCGTCCGGCAAAATACCGTCCGGCCACATTCCAATAGTGGAGCGAAGAAGTAATTGAGACCTTTCACACAAGCCGGCACGCGCCAACCTGCCCCCAACTGTCGAACTGTCAGTTCGACAGTTCGTGGGAATTGGGCGTCGGGTCGGAAAAGGCGTGGTTAAACAGTTATATCGCTCTTTATTTATCTAATATACTTCCTATATGCTTCTCTTGTTACCACGCGGTGTAAATTTGCCGCTGGACTTTTGTAATTTTGTTATTAAAGGTCGAAAAATTTAGAAATGAACGTGGGGTTTCGTAGCCCTGATTCGAAGAAGTTAAAGGTGAAATTTAGATTTTAATAAAAACTCAAAAAATAATTTTATACAAAAAAATATGTATTGAAAAAAATAATAATAATAATAGAACTGGTTAAAAAAAATTAATTAAAAATTTTACTTACATTTACTGGGCTTCGGGGGACGAACAAGATTGGCACACTCCAACACTTTCTTTTAGCCTAGACGGGGGACCTTGATTTTAACTAACTCACTCTTCGCAGGCAGAATCTATTCTGTCTATTGTATTTTATTTGCTCGAGCGCGATCCTCGTGCTTCCTTTTAAAAAGCTGATTCAACAAAAAAATTTATACAGGGCGATTTGTTACACTCTATTGCACGCATTATTTTCCTATACCCTGAAGTAAAATTTCTAGATCTGTATACATAGATACCAAATTTTCATATTAACATTTTAAAAAACGATGTCTTGATAAAAATAAATTTAAGGCTGGTTTTAGTGCTCAACCGAAGGTCGGTACTGACCGTCAGTACTGACGGTCAGTACCGACCGTCGGTTTGTGTTGTTCAGTGCTTAGCTGATTGACAGATCTGTCAAAACGCGCTGACCGTCAGTTTGTACAGTCTCACGAAAAATGGACGCATTAACAAATTGTACGATACTTGGGTATTTCATTGTTCTGTAATTCTTTAACCGTGCATCACGGTCTTTATATAAATTATGAGACAAAATCCCGTAATTCCGGAGGCAACCGGACTTCGGTTATTAATCGTTCTGTATCTATGCTCATTATTTCAAGATGACTGTACACGTACTGACAGCAGTCTGTCAGTTGGCTGACGTACATACGGACGCGTTCGACCGACAGTTGTCATACGCGCCGCGTACCGTACGCGCGTAGGGTTCATCAGTGCAGCACTGAACAGCTACATATAAATACGTTGCGAAGTTACGCGCGACCGACGTCGGTACCGACCGTCGGTTGAGCACTAAAACCGGCCTTAGAAATAACATTTCCCTTAGTGCCATCTCTTGACCTATTGTAGAAGTCCAAACTGAAACTCCGCCATGTTGCCTTAAAAATCGCCTCACCTACATCAAAGGTGCCGACCGAGAGTGTCCATACTATAGTATATCTCTACGCAAGGTCGGTAGATGGCGGTATATTGTATATACCAGGTTGGTCCCAACGATCTGGCAACGTCGCTCGCTACGCTCTCTCTGGATGGAGCATGAGTCGGTTTGTTTTGTAATACACATAAACAGTAAACAAAGCGCCCTCCCATCCTCATGTTTGTAAACAGTTCAGTGTTTATGGTTATGATCTGAGTTTTCAAACATAGCCTATGAAGTCTTTTTCTAAATTTGCTTTTTCAAATATCGAAAATCCTTGATTTCACGATTAAAAGTTTCTATTTCATTACGTTTCTCAGTCCCAAGTTATCAAATTAATGTTTGTAAATAAATCTACGGTGTTTGTAAACACAAAATCAGGAAGATGGCGGCATTCATCCTTGTTACAAAACAAACCGGCAGAATACAATAGCAATGCTCCATCCAGAGAGAGCGTAGCGAGCGACGTTGCCAGATCGTTGGTTGGTCCACTCCCTATCTTTTAATACTTTCCTGTATACGTCACAGAGGCAAATTACGTCACGTACGTTTGATTTGATTTTAAAGTGCGAATCTTTCTTGTTTGTGTACTTTATTCAATTAATGTTCGTTTATTTAGTTATTTTTTAGTGTTTGGATCATAGATAGTGTTGTAGTAATAGATTAAGTGTATAAAAAACTGTTATATATAATAATAGTGCCTTTTGTTTACCATACAGGGTGTCCCAGACCACCCGTACCACCTGATTTACTCGAAAACTATAAGTCCTAGGAACTTCAAACAAAAACTTTGATACATAAGTAGGGTATAAACTTTCTTGTGAGTGAGAAAGTAACATCTAATATCAACCGGAAGTATGAGCTATTGAAGATTATTTTATTATTTGATATATGAAGGGAGGTTAATTTTGATATTGTTGGAAAGCGCTTTTCAAAAGAAATAACTTTTATAGGAATCATTTTTTGATGTTATTTACTGTTTTTGTTCAAAATCGCTTTCAAAATCTCGATTTTTACAAGCTTTTCCTGATGTTACCATTAGATGTCGCCGTCGGCCACTTTAAAAAAACCATGACATTTACTAATGACGAGTGACAGTAACTCACAAGGAATAATTTTATTAACAATACGACAAAATAATGTAATACCCTTAACTAAACTTCATGACTTGAAACACTTAAGCCTAATACCATAAAGCAATTTCATTTTTTAAAATAACCATCAGCGACATCTAGTGGTGACATCAGAAAACACTCGAAAAAATCGAGATTTTGAATGCGATTTTGATCAAAAACAGTAAACAATATCAAAAAATCCTTCTTATAAAAGTTATTTCTTTTGAAAAACTCTTTCCAACAATAGCAAAATTAACCCCCCTTCATATGTCAAATTATAAAGTAACCTTCAATTGTTCATACTTCCGGTTGGTAATAGATGTTCCTTTTCCACTCATAAGAAAGTTTATACCCTATTTATGTATCAAATTTTTTGTTTCAAGTTCCTAGGACTTATAGATTTCGAGTAAATCAGGTGGTACGGGTGGTCTGGGACACCTCTATAACAAAAAGAACAAAGGTAAAGTAAATCGCTGTTAAAACATTTTCTTATTAATATTATAATCAATGTTATCTGTAGTTGGAAGGCTGTTCATTTGCCAATTGTACTATGTCTGCTGTAAAAGCAAAAAAATGGGCAAAAAGGAATCAATTATTTAAATTTTAAAATGTCACAGGAAAAATCGTGTCCAAAATTAAAAAGTCGAATGTAGAGCATTAGAAAAAAAATGAAAAAAACTTAATAAATTAATTTATTAATTAGATTTAAATTGAGAAATTTGGCAAAGTAATAAGTAAATTCAAATCCAGTATAAATACAAGTCCAATTAATTTTTGTTTAATTAATGATGTAACATCTGCTCAATGTTGACATAAGTTAGTTTATAAAGATTTTTAATAAAACAATTTTGTTTATAAACTACAACCAGATTATTGGTATTAAATACTAGTGTTTCCTGGTTTACTAATAACATTGTTTGTTAGACAGTGTGAAAAGTATTATTTGAAGATAAAACTAATATATTTTCGGCTATTTGACAATTAAGTCATTTTGGACTTAAGCCCTTTTATGGTGGAATTAGGATGTCAAACGTAAAGGCTGTAATCGTAACCGTAGCAGTAACCTTAGTATTTAAAAAACGTTATATTATTTTGTTTCAATAGAAGCGTTTAGGCAACGTCTAGAAATGACGACAAATTTGTTGGTTATTACATCTAAGGTTACGGTTAAATTTGACATCCTAAACCCACCATTAGTTCTCATGTGTAGAACTGATACAGATTGATACTTTCTCAATATTAAATTATGTCATTTGAAAACGGTATGTAATGCCATCTATTGGGTTTAAATTGAATTACTTTGCATTTGCCTCACTGACGTCATATACCCCCGCTTCACCCGACCTCTCTTTCCTTAAAACTCGCGAGTGGACCAACCTGGTATATACAATATACTGCCATCTACCGACCTTGATCTCTACGCTGGTTTTACTAAACTCAAATTTGCCACTAGGGGCGCTCAACAAAACTTGTCGTAACAGTATTAGAAACCGAACCTTAACAGAGTCATCTGTAGAGTTTCTCTCCAACTAATTTGTTGTGGTGCCAAAATTTAAATACCGCACTTTTAAAATTAAATACAATTTTTTTTTAGAAATTAATTCTTCTTATTTTTTTTTCAGTGAATATTCATACATTAATAGAAAAAATTAGAAAAAATTAATTTCTAACATAATATTGAACTAGGTGATGAAGGAAAACAATAGCATTAATAACAGTGTTACATTAGTTTATTTATTATGTTTTAGAGTAAATTTCATTGCGTTTTTATAAATGGGGTCGTTCCCTTTATATCTGAAATCTTTTCGACTTAAAATTCTGTTCACCCCTAATGCCCAATTGTGGCAGCATAACAAAAAAATTGTAAATAATTTTATATACAGGGTGGTCCGTAACTAATGGGACACAGAGTAACAGTGAATTCCTCACGTCAAAACATTCTATCTTCACTAAATTAATTCAAACTTTGCAGGATGTACATTAACACCGATTATTTCAGAAATGGTCAACTTTAGCGAGATATTATAAGTATACCAAATTTGCGTAAAAATGATCAATGAATCGTTATTAACTCTAAAATTTATAAAAATCTAAGTAATAAAAAAATTAAGAGAGTTTTAAAAGTATTATTTGGTGTAGAAGGCGCCCTCTGCAATCTGGACAAAAATTGGTATCAAATTAGTATTTCCCGTCTTTAAATTTGGCGTTCTACCAATTTTCATAAAGATATTTCAAATATAAGGGAAATTATTGAAGAAAAACGAAAATAGAATGTTAACTTTAACGGCCTCTATCTTTGTTATTATTAACAATTCAACTAAAATAAATTTTGCTAATACTAATGTTTTGACGTGAGGAATTCACTGTTACCCTGTGTCCCATTAGTTACGGATCACCCTGTATATATCACATTCACTGAAATGCATATGACAAACTACTTTCTTCCTCTATACTTCCTTGGCATTCATAAGCATTAAATCGTCATTTCCGCATGCTTTTATCCAAGCTGCGAATCTATCCGGATATTTTTGAGGGTTTGAAAATAAATGTCTGTGAGATACTTTATCTTCACAACCTTTAATACTACATGTACGAAAGCGAACCATTGTTAAATGTTTTTAACAATGAAGAGAACACTAGAAAACAGTTTCTATAATAGGTTTATCCTAAAATATAAAAATCAGTAGGTAATCAAATTATACTTACAATACCGAAGATTATTAACCTTTCGGTACACGCGCGCGGACTGTCAGTCCGCAAATTTCAAATTTATAATTTGTTTGTGGCGTCCTCTCTTATTAAGTAGTCGGACGAATATGACTTTGTGGAAAATTAAGTATTTGTGAGTTGAACTGTCAAGTGCTTTAAAGTTAAAAATTTTAAATTAATAGAATACAGCTTCGTACGATAACGTGGTAAGTACATATATGATATACAGGGTGTTTAAAAAATACGTTCGAATATTTGGCCCACTTATAGATCTCATCAGTACAAACAAAAAAGTCAAAATAAACATAAGTCCAAAAATCAGCCGTTTCCTAATTACAGCCTGTTTTTCAAATTAAAATAATTTACACTCAGTAGGAGTGATTCGCATATTTATGAAGTCATCCATGGAAATAACAAAACAAATTTTGTTCGTTTCTGTTAGTGTAGTTGCCACATTTGTTGTAATTATTGTGTGTCCGTTATTGTCAGTATTTATTGAAGTAGTTGTTGCTGTAACCCATTGTTGAAATTTTCGAATATGCCTTATACCAACGCAGAAATGGCAGACATGCATTTTATGTATGGCAAAGCCGATGGAAATGCTTGTGAGGCACGTCGCCTTTATGCCGAAGCATTCCCAAATCGGGTACTTCCGTGTGACAAACTTTTTACAAATTTACATCAACGTTTATCCGAAGTTGGATCGTTTAAATCAAGGAACGGTGATGGTGGTCGGCCTAGATCAGTTTGTACTCCCGACGCAGAACTTAACATTTTAAGACGAATTGAAGAAAATCCTGGTACTAGTACTAGAAGACTCTCTACTGAAACAAATATTAATTTTTCCCTTATTTTACAGAATTTTACGGGAGCAGCAATTGCACCCATACCATATTCAAAGGTACAGGCTCTAGCTGTGCCTGATTATGCCGAACGACTGGTGTTTTGTCGAAGAATGTTGACAAAAGTCGCGGAGAACCCAAATTTTGTTACGAAAATTTTATTTACAGACGAAGCTGGTTTCACGAGAAATGGCATTTTTAATTTTCATAATAGCCATGTTTGGGCCGACGAAAATCCGCATGCCGTTGTTGAATCGAATCATCAACACCGATTTGCAATCAACGTTTGGCTTGGTGTGTTAGGAGACCATCTGATAGGACCTTGTTTCCTGCCTAACCGTTTGACTAGTAAATTGTACCTTGACTTTTTGCGGAATACATTACCACTGCTGTTAGAAGATGTGCCCCTCAACCACAGAATTAATATGTGGTTGATGCACGATGGAGCTCCTGCGCATTACGGAGTCTTGGTCAGAAATTATCTAAACGAAAATTACAATGGCAGGTGGATAGGGCGAGGAAGTCCAATTGCATGGCCCCCTAGATCTCCCGACCTCACTCCACTCGATTTTTGCATTTGGGGGTATTTAAAGACATTAGTTTATTCAAGTCCTGTGAATAATTTAGATGAGTTGCGAGAACGAATTGAACATGCCTGCCAGACTGTTCGTATAAATCCGGGACTCTTTGAGAGAGTGCGGCGTTCACTTTTACGGAGATGTGAAATGTGTATACAAATGGAAGGAGGACATTTTGAACATCTTCTTTAAGAATCATTAATTTGTAATAATTAAAATGTATTTATACTGATATTTGAGTGTAAATTATTTTAATTTGAAAAACAGGCTGTAATTAGGAAACGGCTGATTTTTGGACTTATGTTTATTTTGACTTTTTTGTTTGTACTGATGAGATCTATAAGTGGGCCAAATATTCGAACGTATTTTTTAAACACCCTGTATGTGATTTTTTTTTAATCTTGTTACTCTGTTTGATAGCGAGTAATAAATAGTGGTAATAAATCGCAGTCTGAAAGTTTCATCGTATTTAAGCTTTTTCATCATTATTCTGAATATGAGGACGATGAAGACGAAAACGAAGTTGACTATTTACATGACAGAACAGACGATTCAGACACTGAACAGAATATTTCAGATGATGATGAGGATATGCATGAGTCACCGCTTTCAGAAATATCATTTTACACATGTAGTAAAAACGGAGTCACTCAATGGAAAATTAATTATTTATTTACAATTATTTAATTATTTGTTATTTATTTATTTATTTGATTAAAAATTTTGTTAAATATATATATTTATTAATTATTATAAAATTTGATTCATTTACATATTTAGCGCCATCTATTGTTCTGTCGATTGACAACTGCGGACTGTGAGTCCGCGCGCGTGTGCTAGCGTAAGGCCGAAACGCGCGTGTACTGGAAGGTTAATCACAACAATACTTTTAAGATTATGTAGCAGGATAGTTAGGAAAAGATAGAAATAATAACAAGATAAAATATAAGGATAGGCGAACTACTAACTACTATTATACTAGGATTCTTTCTTGTATCTTTCTTATTTACAATTGAAGGGCCGCGGCTAAAAACGATCGAAGTGCAAACGTCTACATTTTACAATATTTAAATTTGAAAAATTTTAATTGATTGTTATTATTATTAGTCAGTACAGTAGAAATAAAACAAAAATGTGATTTCAAACGAACAACTATTGTTTAATAAAAAGCATTATATCCTAAGAGAAGACTTTGACCTTTTATACCTGTTAATACCTGGACCTTGATCGTTTTTCGGCGGTACCTATTATTTTCAAAGACGTTTTTTTCGAAGAATATTATTTTTTTTAGCAGTGGGGGATAACTGTTGGATAATACATACTATAAGCTATTTTATAGTGACATTATCTCATAAAAAAAATGGACTTTGATCGTTTTTAGCCGCGTCCCTTCAATTGTCAACAATTGTTTACAATGTCATACGTCAAATTTGAAATTACCACATACGACAATCACAAGTTCATAATTGTAGTTTACTATTTTCCAACGTATACGACATCTAATGAGTTTCTCTCCAATTAAAAGTAAAGTTTCAAACCAGGTCCACGAAAGGTGCTATTAAGTTAGTACAGTACCCCCTGGAGATGTCTAACATAATATCTGACATCTACATATGTCAAATACGCGAGTGAACGAAGTATCGTAATTATTGTATTGAAATTCTTGAAAAAAATGTTTACATCGTATTTAGTCTTGCAATTTGTGTTTATTAGTATCCAATGACTGGAATATTGTCACGTATGTCCAGAAATAAGTCCAAAGATGAAAGGCTCTGATGGGAACTACGCGAATCTTTGATTTCACTAGCATCGCGAAGTGTGGGAACTGTAGATTTGCTGAAGATGCGAGGTTTCTTTTTATGTGCTTATTCAAAATATTATTTTGTCGTTAAAAATTGTTTTGTTATTAACCACCGCGAGAATAAGATCGACGAGAATAAAGTTGTGTTAGCAGTTGTACTGGAGAGCATCCTTGAATTGTTCTCTAAACCCTTTTGTATTTTTTAAGCTGTGTATGATGAAATTGAACAAAAACAAACAGACTACAAGCAAAATTTGTTTTTGTTTAATTTTATCTTGCATGGTTTTGTAACAAGTAGGAGTAACATTTTATTTTAAAAATTCCCGCGTTTGCTCATTAGCGCCAAATGCGGTGCGGCTTGAACTAAAAACATTATTAAAATTAAATGTCGGCAGTCGGCCATCTATAACTAGATTACTGGACTGGAATAATGTGAACCGGTCTTTAAATATCGGTTATTTTGCAGTTAATTATGAATAACGTTGAATAATTAGCTGTAATGGCTAACTGGTTCATTTATAGGTTAGCAGATGGAAATGTAATAATAATTTTATGTTGCACTCATTAACCCGTTAAGCGGCTCGATGGATTGAAATTATATGTAATCATGACGAATATATACGTCATAGCCGCTTAAGGGGTTAAAAACCAATGTTAAACATTTAAATTCAAATATTCATCTAGGCAACTCAACTAACAAAGGTTTCTATCGGTTTTACTTCGTAGTATTTTCGTATTGTTGATACACGGTGTAAATATACAATGTCAAACACAGACGAATTACTACCAGTAGGTATTGGTTAGTGGTTGTTACAAAATTATTGGTGTTATTGACGTGAGTGTGGATTACAAAATTTTCATAAGATATCCTCCCGGATAAATCATTTTACTCGTTAAGTTTACTTTAAACAATTAAAATAATAAAGAAATCCTATAAGTTAATCATAGAAATAAACAAGATAATAATAATGGATCCATATTCCGCCGAAATTGAATTATTAGAATATGCAGTGCGTACTGGAAGCTTTGAAGAAATTGAAGAGTGTTTATCTCAAGATCAGTTAACTTACATGTATCGATACGTTTAAATCATTTGATTTCTTGATTTTATAGTCACTGTTACCAAATAGCTTGTGGGGACTACATCGTTAGGAGTAGTCGTACAACTTGAAAATTTTAAACTTGTACAGATGTTAACTGAGTACAGTAGGGCCCCAACATTCACGACTTCAGCATTCGCGGTTTCGTGTATTCGCGTTTTAAACTTTGCTACCTTTTTCAACATTCGCGTTTCGATTATTCGCGAATATGTACATACGCACTTTTTTCTTTATTCAAACTATTATTTCTATAAAATGTGCTTTAAATGACATTAAAATATCGACTGTCAGTAATTCATAGAAAAAATTGTTAAAAAAAGACACCGAAAAATCTTCTGAAGGTTGATAAGGCAATAGACAAAGCTGTGCTCTCTGCACGGTTGCTACCAGGAGACGATTTTCAAGAGGTGGTAGCAGCTGATATAGAATCTCTTGTCAATGAACAAAACGAAGGGTTATCTAATGCGAATTTAGAAGCATTCCTGATAGAGAGTGAAACAGGATCGGATGAAGATGAGGTTATTTCTCCTTGTAATAAATTATCGTTGAAAGAACTTAATTCTTTTATACAAGAAGCAAATCATCTTGCTGAAAAGATAGTAGCAATGGATCCAGTAATGGAACGTAGGATAAAATTTAAAAATGAGTTAAATAATCTTCTTGCTTCTTACAAAGAGCTTCAAAAGGATGTGCAAAATAAAGCTGTACAACCTACCATACATTTTTCAAACCATCATGTTCTAAATCAGTGCCTGAACATGTTGATGAAAGGTAAGTTAATTTTTATTTGCTTTTTTTATGACGTATTCGATTGGTTGCACTGGTGCGCACCAGTGCATAACAGCGTGTTCTATTGGTTGTTTCGTTGTGTTCTATTACATTTTATTATTGTAGTTTATAAAACATTTTAAACATCATCAAGCCTTGAACACACTTACAAGTGATGTTATGATTATGTTTGATTTCATCGCGTTCTGCTGAATTTGTCCTTTTTAACACTAAGCTAGTGTGACATAAGGCCGATTTACACTTTGATTAGTGCGAGTGCAAGTGATTAGTGATTAGCGTTTTTTGTGAGCGATTAGTTTAAGTGTGTAGTGCGAGTATTGTCCACTGTACTGTTTAGCTACTGCGCTTATACCTCAACGGTCGGGCGTCGAAACAGCAAATATGGTCGAACAAGCTCACATCCGCTTGCAATTGCAAGAGATACTGAAAAAAGTATTAGACGCGGTGGTGTCTAAATCCGAAGAACTCTTGGAATCGGAACTTGCACGACCAAGCAGATTATGGGAACGAAAGTGGATAAGCAGAGGACTCGTTCATGGAGCAAGCTACCAACTCCTTAAGGAATTGGCCTCTGAAGATACCATGGAATACTACTTTGCTATCAGGATGACTGGAGCGTCATTTAATACATTACTCAATCTTGTCGCACCTGTTATTCATAAATCGGATACATTTATGAGACCTGCTTTACCGGCACAAGTGAAATTGCACACTATTTTATACTTGTTGGCAAATGGAATTAGTTTACGCTGTTTGCAACATCTATTCAGAATACCAAAGTCGACCACCTGGAAATTTATATCAGAAGTATGTCCAAACGTGTTTAGTAGCATGTCCAAGCGTGTTTAGTAGAAGGCAAGCTGCAAGTGCAAGGCGCGCGAGACGTAGCTACTCGCAAAAAAAAGCCGGTTCTATTCACTGTTAACTAATCACTCGCACTTAATTACTAATCACTCGCATTCATCAATTGCGGTTCACACGTGTTTGCTCCTAATCACTAAACACCTGCACTAATCACGTGCACTCGCACTAATCAAAGTGTAAATGGGCCTTTATGTCACACTTTGCACTCAACTAGTGCACACTAGTTCTGCCAATCGAAAACGCCATTAGTTTATTTCTTCGATATTTATTTTTGCGTTTATTTTTATTTGACCGAGTTTATTTTTTTAACTTTAAATGATTATTTTACTGTACATATTATATTTGAATACAATTATTGTTGCAGAAAATTTAGTCATTTTATTTTGAAATATTGTGTGTGTTTTATTTAACATAACTAATTTTATTAATTTTAAAAATCATACTTATTCAAATTTTTAATTTTGTTACTATTTTTAAATAAAACATCTCTCCATTTGATTTATTTCGTCTTCGTTTTACTTTTTAAAATGACATAGAAGCAGTTTTTCTTTTATAAGATCGAGTGCTTCAACATTCGCGGATTCAACATTCGCGACGTATTTTCAGAACCTAACCCTCGCGAATGTTGAGGCCTTACTGTATTTTAAAAAGAACAATTGGAAGTTGGAAATCCAGCCATTTTTTATGCAGCTGTTACAAATGGTTTGTTTAGAGTTATATTTCATCTAATGTGGATCTAAATTTTTTTTAATTATAAGGCACAAGTATTAAAAAATTATATTTTAGGTAATTTAGAAATCGTTAAATACCTAGTAGAACAATATCCAGAAATCGATGTCAACTGTACAAACTCTCCTTACCATTCTCATATACCACCTTTATATAAAGCGATTCAAAACAATCACGTAGATGTTGCGAAATATTTAATAAGTAAAGATGCCGACGTAAACTTTTGCACAGTTTATAATAAAACAATTTTACGTATGGCAACTCGCGAATCATCGTTTAAAGCGGTTAAATTGCTTTTAGCAAATAAAGCCAAAATTAATACTAGGGACATACGTTATCTTATAAGAGAGTTCATTTATAACGGCTTTGATAACATAGGAAAGGTGTTTACTCGATTCAAAAAAGAAAATCTCCTTACCGTTTATTTTCCCAGAATAAAGATAAAATAATGCAAAAAGCAACGTTTAATTAAGTCTGGAGCAAAAATTAATGATGATGACATGTGCGTAGCTGTGGAACGGGGTTCTTTGAAAGTTGTGAAGATTTTACATTAAAATGGAGCTGTGTTAACATGTATGGATAGCGGAGGAGATACTCTCTTAATGAAAGCGTGCATACAAGAGCAGTTTGAAATTGCGGAATATTTATTACAAAATGGTAAATTTTATCAGTCAAAGTTTCTAAATAATCATTTTTTTAAAGTTAATTTAATAAAAATTAATTATTAAAAATACTTATTAAATTTAGGTAATTCTTCAAACGCAATCAACAAAAATAATGGTATGACGGCTTTACATTATTGTATCCAACCATTTGTCAATCGTCAGGAATCAATTTATAATTCAGAGCTCTTCAAAAAATTTTTGGAGCTTCTTTTATACTACGATGTTAATTTAGAGTTTGAAAATGAGGATGATAGAAACGCTTTTCCTATGCAATACACACTTGGAATTATCATGCAGCACGTAACTTGGTAAAATATGGTTTTGATGTGAACTGTATAGAAAAAGAATGGGTACGGAATTTAAGGATTAATTATTGGGAATACCATGGAGATTTAATGTTGAATAATAGGCGAAACAGTTTAATGAATTTTGGTTAAATGCATCTTTTATGCTGGATTTGATTTTGAAAATGTAGAAATGTTGAAAGATTCAATCGATGAGATGATTTTTAAGTTTATCGTGGATTCAAGTAAACCACGTTCTTTGAAAGATTTATGTAGAATTCGAATTAGGAGATCGTTGGCAAGAAAATTATGGGTTAATTTATATAAACTTGATCTTCCCGAAAAATTACATCAGTTTTTAGCTTTAGATATTTTGTAACAACGTAAATAAAAATGTATCAACATAAAATGGTTGTTATAAAAGCAACAAGTTCACATAAACGTGAGCTTCCCAAAGAATTGCATTATATTTAGCTTTAAATGCTTTGTAAAACTGTAAATACATATTTGTTGTAAATTATAACTGTTATTTTCATATGAATAAAATTCCTGTTAACGAAATAAGTAAATTAAAATTCCATTAATACCCAATATTTTTTGGTCACCGATGGTAGAGATATGTACTATCATATAAGCCCTTCAGTGAACACATCGATTAACACGTTAACTGCCATGTGTACCATATATGGACACAGTTGCATTAACTTAATTAATTTTTTGATGGCAGTTAACGTGTTAACTCCACTTTTTGAAAAATTTTAAATTTAACAATAAGTACCAAAGCACTTGGTATAGTTATAAATTTTTATATTTATATTAACACATTGCGTACGGGTCACGAGATATCTCGTTTTCATGTTTTTTTATTCAGTCTTCAACTAAACAATGAGCCGCATATACTTTAATTACGTTACGACGGTAACGAAGCCTATCGCATAGCAACGTTCAGTTTGCTAAAAACGAGAATTCTCGTGACCCGTACGCAATGTGTTAACTTTCCTGAATAATAAAAATTAACAGCATTAAACGGCAAAGTTTGTTTGGCCATTGAATAAAAAGAAATTTATTTCAGAAGCCATTTTGATTAACTCCATACTCTAATGTAAATCCTTTCAATAACGCAATTATACATTATGTATATTTGAATTTATATTATAACAGGAATTTAAAAAAATAATATAAATTATTTCATCACATCAACTTTTTGTTCTATGGAGTTAATCGATGTGTGCACTGAACGGCTCATATATGTGTTGATTTATACAGTTATTTGTAAAGAATAAAGTTACTAGAATTTAGTTAACAATTCTGAAACAACCTGCATATAAAACATTTATATTAAATTTCAATTTTGCTATGCTAATGACATAAACGACAGCTACGAGGATGTCGTTCACCAAACGATCAATCCTAACTTGAAAATCGTTCAAAGCGATAACGTTAGAAGTTATAAAATACGAATTGTCGTTAATGAACAACAAACAATTCATAACAACGTCGTTAAGAATAACAAAATAGGCATGATAATAATATGTTTATAATAAGCATATATACAGGGTGTCTCGTTTTGATTGTCCGATCATTTACTGGCGTATTCTCTGATTGAAAACAAGCAAAAAAGTCCTAATGAACATAGGTCCAAAAGCGCTCCGTTTTCGAGATATTCGATGTTTTAGTTTCACATGTTAACCCATTATTAAGATCATTACAGTGAATTATTTAAATTAAATTATTAAGTAATTGCGATGGTTTCGACAAGCTTTTGTACCTAACTATACTTCATTTAATAACTAGGAGGAGTGATTTGAATTTTGCGCGCTAAAATAGTGAACTACTATTGGTCACTCCGCAGTCAAGTTTACAAAGACGAAAAAATTGGTTTTTGTCGTTTATTATTTTTAACGTTTGAGGTTAGGTGCTTTACCTAATTTGTCAACTTGTTTCTCGCTTTTTCGTTGTGCTCAAATGGTTGCCATCAAAAAATATTAAGTTCGAAGAAGGTATGGTACGATGTCATCTGTTGGATATAATACAACACAAGGAACGTATTTTGGATAAATTTTGAACAATGTACGTATAGATAAACGGCCATAGAGATATTTGGAATGTTCTAGAATACTACGCTCAAACGCTTGGTGTTTTGTTGGTTGCATAAATGTGACTGATTTGAAGTTTAGAATTCAAATTTGCCGCCAAAAATGTTTAGTGTATTTTTTAGTTACTTTTTCCAAGGTCAATAGAGTAATGCTTATAAGGTTGTCCAACTCCCTATCCTTCCTACATTGCAAGCAAAATTTCCCCTCACATACCCAAGTTCTCGAAAATGTGACGTCATTCTTGTCCTAGCCGTCCGCGATATACGCGTTGTTTGTAAATTTTACGTTATTATTTCACGTATTGCCTTTAAAGTACTTGTTGGGAATTTGCAAGAGGAATTTAAAAAATATTTAGGGGAAAATGTTAACCACAGAAAAAAAACATTATTCCACATTTTCCTGAGAATTTTCATCACATAATTAAAATTTATATTAAACAAAGGCTATTTATTAGAATAAATTTTTTAAATACAAAATATGAGACTTTAAAAAAGTCAATATTTTAAAAGAAAAATTTTCAGTATAAAGGAAAAACAAAAAAAATTCACCCAATAAAAATCATTTTTTAGCAGTAAATAATCATTATTTTCAAAATGTGTAAAATTTCCTTTTTATTATATTTTGTTATAAGAATTATTGATAAGAATTTCATCTCGCCAGACAAGCGTGACCTCTCCCTTCAAACACGGCGCCACTCGAGTTGGACAACCTTACACCATTGCTTGACTGACCTTGACTTTTTCCTATGTAAATGGGGTTTTGAGATTCACTCCTCCTATACTTCATTTAATAACTAGGAGGAGTAAATCTCAAAACCCCATTTACATAGGAAAAAGTAACTAAAAAATACACTAAACATTTTTAGCGGCAAATTTGAATTCTAAACTTCAAACCAGTCACATTTATGCAACCAACCAAACACCAAGCGTTTGAGCGTAGTATTCTAGAACATACCAAATATCTCTATGGCCGTTTATCTATACGTACATTGTTTAAAATTTATCCAAAAGACGTTCCTTGTGTTGACGTATTATATCCAACAGATGACATCGTACCATACCTTCTTCGAAATTAATATTTTTTGATCGCAACCATTTGAGCACAACGAAAAAGCGAGAAACAAGTTGACAAATTAGGTAAAGCACCTAACCTCAAACGTTAAAAACACTAAACGACAAAAACCAATTTTTTCGTCTTCGTAACTTGACTGCGGAGCGACCAATAATAGTTCACTATTTTGGCGCGCAAAATTCAAAACACTCCTCTTAGTTATTAAATGAAGTATAGTGTAGTCTAATAATGACAATTCATCGAAACCATAGAAACGGGTTGATAATTTAATTTAAATAATTCACTTTGATTATGTTAATAATAGGAAATTATGTTAATAATAGGAAAACGGTGGAATTAAACTTCCAATATCTTGAAAATGAATCACTTTTAGACCCACGTTCATTAGAACTTTTTAAGTTATTTTTATCCAAGGAATACGCCAGTAAAGGATCGGACAATCAAAACGAGGCCCTGTATATAGCTTTGTTCCAACAAGCACATTTGACTCGTACACGAACTCGTCATTCCAGTCGAACACATTAAATAATGAATTCAAATCTGTTGCTATGCGACGGCATTGTTTGATATGTGCGATTGTAATACGCCGCATTAGTGGTGACGACACATGTTGAGGCAGTCTCTGTACTTGAATCCAAACAAACTTTTTCTACATAGATTCAGTCCATAAGCGGCGAGAAAATCATTTTTTTAGAGTACTTAGAGACATATTTAAGGTATGAAAAGTGGGCACAGAATGTAAAATATCGTTTTCTACATCTAAACAGAAAATGGTAAGTTAAATAAATTTTTTAACGCCGTAAGAGCAGAAGTAAGTTCGCGTACACATAACCTCCAAAACCGTATCTGTCAAACGTAAGCTTAAAAAGTTCATAGTTCGGTAATTAATAAGATTTGGGCCACCAAATCTTACAAATGGGAAGGTTATTATCCTCAGAATACCTTACAGCCCTCCTTTGGTGAAAAACAACACCCTCGGATTAGTTTAGATTCAATGCTAGTAACAAGTATAAATTTGATAAGAATATAGGTATTTTGTTACAAAGGAAGGGTTTTCCAATAGTTTTCTGACCTTTATTATTGTACCATTTGCAGGTAAAACATAACAACTATGAAATTTGCTGATAAAGAATATCTATTAAGACATTTTACCACAATAAATATGCTGCTGATAAAAAACGTCTATTAAAAGACATTTTACCACAAAACGTACAAGTACATCAAACAGAAATTGTAGTAAGAACCAGGATATATACAAAAAGGAGCATACCTGTGATGAAGTGTTTCAAGATTCTAAGTTTTATATCGTACACTCTTCGAAGCCACTCCGACACCATAGTATAAGTTATTAGAACTCTTACAGATTTACTTTACTTAACTTGAATAATTAATAAATAAATTAGTTAACATTTGTAGCTGTGTTTTACTTTTAATTCATATTTACACATTCATATCCAACTTTTGAATCTAACCATTATAGTTATTACAACTACCCCCATTTATTACTACCTGGGATTTTTATTTCAATAATATAGATATTGTGTCGTGACATTACAATTTTAATATGTTTTGTATATTTTCCTTTTTCTGCTTTGATTTTATTATAATGAGATTTAGAATAAGAGAGTACTATGAGCACTGTATATTAAAAATCTAGAGATCAGAGTTAAAAATATTTAATATTTAAAATTAAAATTACATTTGTAACGGCGACGAAACGCGTAGGACGAAGACGACTGGCGCCCGAAAGAATATCAAAGGGCGAACGGTCCGGTTTTATAAGCAGTCTTAGTTCGGTTGCGATTGGAGACGTACTTGCGATTATTTATTCGGAAAACACGCTGTACCTACGACTTATTTTTTTTTACAATAAACCAAATCAAACAATTAAAGTGGTTTGTTATAGTGGCGCTCAACTCGTGGCCAGTGTTTTTTTTCGGTAAATAACTATCGCGAGTGTCAGAATGCCTCCGAAGAGAGCGACAGAAACCGTGACTCACGACGAAGAAGACGTTCAACAACGGCCGTTCGTAATGTCTCAACAACATTTCGCCGAATTGTTGACGATTCTTCAACATTCGCAAGCTCTATTAAACCAGCAATTGATCGAACAATTTTCCGCGCGTACCGAGACGCCGACGACGGTGTTTTCGTCCGGTAGTTTCGCGAAGTGTTCGGCTCGGTTTGATGGCACCACGAAAAACAAAGACGCGATCGAAGCTTTTATCGACGCCATACAAATATTTAAGGAATGTGAAGGGATTAGTGATGACCACGCCTTACGAGGATTACCGATGTTGTTAACTGGAGACGCCGCAACCTGGTGGCAAGGTATAAAAAAATCCGTAACAGCATGGGATGACGCGTTAGAGAAATTGCGTGCGATGTACGGCGTAGTTAAGCCGGCGTACCAACTTTTTCACGATTTGTTTTCACAAGAACAAGACGACGCGACAAAGTGCGATGTTTTTTTGAATCAAGCGCGATCATTGTTATCGAAATTACCGTACGACCTTCCCGAAGAAGCGAAAATCGATATGGTTTACTGTTTATTAAACAAAAAGATTCGTAAATGCGTACCACGCGATACAATTACTAGTTTCGATGCCCTTGTCCAGAAAACGCGAGAAGCGGAAGCGCTGATAGACGAATACCGCAATACTTTTTCGGAACCGATTACCAAAGACGCAGTTACCGGTCCTAATAACGACGGAAAAATGCGAAACCGTCCGCGATGCAATTATTGCAAACGTTATGGTCATATTAAAGATGATTGCCGTTTTTTAAAAGAAAGGAACGAAGAGACGAAGAAGCAAGAAACCAGGAACGAGGATAAAAGCATTCTACGATGCTACGGATGTGGAACAGTGGGAGTGATCCGGTCCAGATGCAGTAAATGTAAGGAAACTGCTAAAAAGCCAGAACAAGATACGAAAAATGTTTCGCTTGGATCGATATCTTTTTGGCAAATAACTCTAACAAACGATAACCAAGAAACAAGACCGCAAATCTTATTAGAAGTATGTGGTAAGACGGGAATAGCTTTTGTTGATTCAGGTGCACAAATGACTATCGCAGGTCATAAATTGTACGAAGTCCTGAAAGAGGCCAATTGTCAGTTTAAGTCTAGGAAGATGGACATAACCTACGCCAATGGAAAAACTAACCCTGAAACAGTACTCGAAACGACAGCAGAGGTTGCAATTGAAGGACGACGATTTACGCAAAAATTTGTGGTTCTTCCCAACGCACGTGAAAACAGAACACTAGTAGGAGTGGATTTCTTGGTCAATACTGGTATTGTGTTGGACGTGCCTCGAGGAAAATGGTGGTTTACGGAAAACGCGAATACAACGTATCCGTTCACGCAACACACAATTCCCCAAAAGACACAGGAAAAACAAGAGGATGTCGACGATCAACAAGGTTGTGAGAGAGCCGAAATTAACGAGTTGAATGTTTACGTTGATTATAAAATCGCGGAGAAGAACGATCAAACGAAGAAATTACGGCAAGAAGAAGGGATTAATTTGTCCGACCCACAAAAGGAAAAGTTAGAAAATCTTATCCAGGAATACGAAGACATTTTCCAACCAGGGGGAGACCCGACACCCTACGCGGAACACCGCATTGAAACAGTAGATTGTACACCTATGGCTGTTCCTCCTTACAGGATGACCCCCGAAAAACGGAAAACATTGGAAGCGGAGTTAACGAAGATGTTGGACGATGACATAATCGAGGAATGCGAATCTCCATGGGCTGCACCGGTAGTTCTTGTACCCAAAAAGGACGGTTCGAGCCGCGTATGTATTGATTATCGAAAGCTAAATTCGGTGACTGTTAGTGATAGTTATCCTCTCCCACGAATCGAGGATCTATTGCATCTTGCGCGAGAAGCTTTGTATATGACGACTCTGGACTTGAAATCGGGGTATTGGCAAGTTAGCGTTCGGGAACAAGATCGCGACAAAACAGCGTTCGTGACGCCATTCGGAACTTATCGTTTCAAAAGGATGCCGTTCGGTTTAAGAAACGCGGGTGCGACTTTCCAGCGGTTGATAGATCGTTTTCGCGCTGGTTTAAAAGACGTTACGGTTTTATGCTACCTCGACGACATTATCATTGTGTCCAATAGTTTCGAAAAACATTTAAACGATTTACGAAGTGTACTTCAGAGATTACGCAAGTTTTCTCTTCGCGTTAACCGCAAAAAATGTGTCTTAGCGTGCAATGAGGTCAAGTTCCTTGGACACGTGCTGACTAGGGATGGTAGTAAGGCCGACCAAGATAAAGTGGCAGCCATTTCGAAGATGACACCGCCGCTAAACTTAAAACATTTGAAGACATTTCTTCAGACTTGCTCTTGGTACAGGAGGTTTATGCAGAATTTTTCCGCCATCGCTAAGCCCCTTACCGACTTGACAAGAAAGAATGCACATTGGAAATGGGAAGATGCTCAACAAGAAGCCTTCGAACAGTTGAAGAAATTGTTGACTTCTGCGCCTATCTTACGACAAGCAAACGAACGAGAAAGTTTCACCATACGGACCGATGCCAGTGCGTATGCACTCGGGGCGGTATTGTTACAAGGAGAAGGAGCAGACGAAAGGCCCGTAGAATACGCTAGCCGACTGCTAAGCGCGCCTGAGAAGAATTATTCTACAACTGAGAGGGAAGCCTTGGCTTTGGTATGGGCTGTAACTAAGTTTAGAGGGTACATAGAAGGGTCGAAAATTCTGGTAGCGACCGACCACCAGCCTCTTCGTTGGTTAATGTCATTGAAGTCGCCGAGCGGACGTTTGGCAAGGTGGGCATTAGTTCTTCAATCCTATGACCTGACGATCGTGTATACACCCGGAAAATGTAATGCTGTAGCTGACACATTATCGAGACCTCCGTGTGCTTCTGATAATGATGAGGTATGCTTATGCTACGTTGAAGTTGAATTGCCTAGGGAAAATTCGACCAGAATACGAGCTAAACAGATTGCCGATCCCGAAGTACGAAAAATTATACAAGCCTTCGAAGAAGTTAGTTCCGATTTGCCAAACTGGACCAGCAGTGGTTATACGATGATGGATGGAGTGCTATACAGGTATGTGCCTGAAGTCGATAGCGACGAACCACAATTGGTGATCCCAGAAGAGGAGAAAGAGCGAATTCTGTACGAAAATCACGATGCACCGACAGCAGGCCATTATGGTGTGGACAAAACGCTACAACGAATCTCTGCCCGATATTATTGGTCAGGTATGAAGAAACAGGTGAGCGACTATGTTTCGAAGTGCATAGAATGTCAGAGATATAAACCGACCAACCTGAAACCAGCCGGTTTATTAAGGACCCCTGTTGTGTCACAAAGATTTGAGGTAATATCCGTGGATTTGTTTGGTCCACTGCCCGTAGCACCGAGTGGTCACCGATGGATTCTCGTGGTAGAAGATGTTGCTTCCCGATGGGTTGAACTTTTCCCTATTGTTGAAGCTACCGCTGAAAGCTGCGCACAGGTGCTAATCGACGAAATCGTATTGAGGTATGGAACACCACGTAAAATGTTGTCAGACAATGGTGTTCAGTTCATTAGTTCCATTATGCAAAAGATGGCATACTGTTTGGACATATCGCAAACGTTTACCCCATTATATCATCCTGATTCCAACCCTGTTGAAAGGAAGAATAGGGATATGAAGATACAGCTAGCCATATTAGTGGGAGAAGATCATACTGATTGGGTAGATAAGCTTCCTAGTATACGATTTGCTATGAATTCGACGAAGTGTTTGACGACAGGAATGAGTCCAGCATTTGTTACATTTGGAAGAGAAATTCGTGCACCCGGACACGTGTCGCGTGACTTGAGAGCTATTGTAGAAGCCGAGGCTTTGGTATGGGCTGTAACTAAGTTTAGAGGGTACATAGAAGGGTCGAAAATTCTGGTAGCGACCGACCACCAGCCTCTTCGTTGGTTAATGTCATTGAAGTCGCCGAGCGGACGTTTGGCAAGGTGGGCATTAGTTCTTCAATCCTATGACCTGACGATCGTGTATACACCCGGAAAATGTAATGCTGTAGCTGACACATTATCGAGACCTCCGTGTGCTTCTGATAATGATGAGGTATGCTTATGCTACGTTGAAGTTGAATTGCCTAGGGAAAATTCGACCAGAATACGAGCTAAACAGATTGCCGATCCCGAAGTACGAAAAATTATACAAGCCTTCGAAGAAGTTAGTTCCGATTTGCCAAACTGGACCAGCAGTGGTTATACGATGATGGATGGAGTGCTATACAGGTATGTGCCTGAAGTCGATAGCGACGAACCACAATTGGTGATCCCAGAAGAGGAGAAAGAGCGAATTCTGTACGAAAATCACGATGCACCGACAGCAGGCCATTATGGTGTGGACAAAACGCTACAACGAATCTCTGCCCGATATTATTGGTCAGGTATGAAGAAACAGGTGAGCGACTATGTTTCGAAGTGCATAGAATGTCAGAGATATAAACCGACCAACCTGAAACCAGCCGGTTTATTAAGGACCCCTGTTGTGTCACAAAGATTTGAGGTAATATCCGTGGATTTGTTTGGTCCACTGCCCGTAGCACCGAGTGGTCACCGATGGATTCTCGTGGTAGAAGATGTTGCTTCCCGATGGGTTGAACTTTTCCCTATTGTTGAAGCTACCGCTGAAAGCTGCGCACAGGTGCTAATCGACGAAATCGTATTGAGGTATGGAACACCACGTAAAATGTTGTCAGACAATGGTGTTCAGTTCATTAGTTCCATTATGCAAAAGATGGCATACTGTTTGGACATATCGCAAACGTTTACCCCATTATATCATCCTGATTCCAACCCTGTTGAAAGGAAGAATAGGGATATGAAGATACAGCTAGCCATATTAGTGGGAGAAGATCATACTGATTGGGTAGATAAGCTTCCTAGTATACGATTTGCTATGAATTCGACGAAGTGTTTGACGACAGGAATGAGTCCAGCATTTGTTACATTTGGAAGAGAAATTCGTGCACCCGGACACGTGTCGCGTGACTTGAGAGCTATTGTAGAAGCCGAAAATTATGTACCACAGATAACACCGAAGCTGATGAAAATGGCTGATACGTTAACGGATGTGAGAGGGAAAATTGAGAAGCATCAAGATCACTCGAAGAAATACGCAGACCTTAAACGAAGAGAGTCCCCAGTTTATAAGGAAGGCGATCTAGTATTAGTTACTTCACAACTTCTTAGTAACGCTAAGCAAGGGAAGAGCGTCAAGTTTGAACCAAAGAGGGATGGACCATACAAGATTCTACGACCACATTCTTCTGCAAGTTATGAAATATGTAACGTTAATGGTCCTCAGTCTGTTATAGGTTGTTATCACGTCAAAGATTTGACGCCCTATAGAGGCCGTGAAGGTGTTCCTGATCCAGTGCGACCCAAACGATCGAGAGGACGTCCAAAGGGATCAACGAAGAAGAAAATCCTGGACCACTTACGAGGGCGTAACAGTGATCCAGAGGGGGAGTGTAACGGCGACGAAACGCGTAGGACGAAGACGACTGGCGCCCGAAAGAATATCAAAGGGCGAACGGTCCGGTTTTATAAGCAGTCTTAGTTCGGTTGCGATTGGAGACGTACTTGCGATTATTTATTCGGAAAACACGCTGTACCTACGACTTATTTTTTTTTTACAATAAACCAAATTAAACAATTAAAGTGGTTTGTTATACATTCACATTATAAGAAAAAACAGAAGTCGTGAAGTCAATGCAAAGAATACTACAATAACCCAACAGAGTTTGATCCTATCAAGTCCTATAACAGAAAAAAACTTAATGTAGTAGTACTAATATTTACCGTTAGTTATTCCAGAAATAAAATATACAACATTATCCACAATAGCAGTGGTCTATATATTTAACTAAAGGGGGCTACAAATTTGTAAGAGCTTGAACAGACTTTTACTGTTGTGTTAGAATGTATGATCCTTTTAGCATGTATCCTGGGTCTTACTTGGGTTTCTGTTTGGTGTATTTCTACGCCTTATGGTAAAATGTCCTTTAAAAGATATTCTTTATAAGCAAATTTCATACTTGTTATGTTTTACCTGCAAAGGGTACAATAAGAAAGATCATAAAACTATAAGAACTCCTTCCTTTATAACAAAATACCTATATTTTTATCAAATTTATACTTGTTACTAGCATTGAATCTAAACTAATCCGAGGGTGTTGTTTTTCACCAAACGAGGGCTGTAAGGTATTCTCAGGATAATACCCTTCCCGTTTGTAAGATTTGGTGGCCCAAATCTTATTTATTACCGAACTATGAACTTTTTAACCTTACGTTTGACAGATACGGTTTTGGAGGTTATGTGTACGCGAACTTACTTCTGCTCTAACGGCGTTAAAAAATTTATTTAACTTACCATTTTCTGTTTAGATGTAGAAAACGGTATTTTACATTGCAGTGCCCACTTTTCATACCTTAAATATGTCTCTAAGTACTCTAAAAAAATGATTTTCTCGCCGCTTATGGACTGAATCTATGTAGAAAAAGTTTGTTTGGATTCAAGTACAGAGACTGTCTCAACATGTGACGTCACACTAATGCGGCGTATTGACGAGTCCCCGACTAGTCAGAAGTCTTGTTGGAACAGACCTAAATACGCGATATTAGTGGTGACGTCACATGTTCTCGTAGGTCAGTGCCATGCATCCAAACAAACTTTTTCTATACTCTTTTCGCGGAAAGATGTCTCATGCGTCATTAATTAATTATATTATCCTAGACTACTATTTTCGGTTTTTGTCTCTATCTGACATATATGATTAAATAAAGAAAAAAATATTTGACATATGTCGAGAAAACGGTGACAAGTAATGACGCATGAGACATCTTTCCGCGAAAAGTGTATACATAGATTTAGTACATAAGCGACGAGAAAATAATTTTTTTAGAGTACTTAGAGACATATTTAAGGGATGAAAAGTGGGCATTACAATGTAAAATACCGTTTTCTACATCTAAACCAAAAATGGCAAGTTAAATAATTTTTTTAACGCCGTAAAAGCAGAAATAAGTTCGCGTACACATAACCTCCAAAACAGTATCTGTCAAACGTAAGCGTAAAAAGTTCATAGTTCGGTAATTAATGCAATTTGGGCCACCAAATCTTACAAGTGGGATGGAATTATCCTCAGAATATCTTACAGCCCTTATATAGTGAAAAACATCACCCCCGGATTATTTTAGATTCAATGCTAGCGACAGGTATAAAACTGATAAAAATAGAGGTATTTTGTTATTAAGGAAGGGTTTTTTATAATTTTATGACCTTTATTATTGTACCCTTTGCAGGTAAAACTTAACAACTATGAAATTTGCTGATAAAGAATGTCGATTAAAAGGTATTTTACAACAAGGTGTAACCAAACAGAAACCATAGTAAGAGCCAGCATACATCTTAAAAGGACCATACATTCAACACAATAGTAAAGGTTATTCGAGCTCTTAAAAATTTGTAGCCCCCTTTAGTTACATATGTAGAACACTGCCATTCTTCGAGTAACAGGGATTACCGTGGATTATTTTGTACATTCTATTTCTGGAATAACTAACGATAAGTATCAGTACTACTAAATTAACTTTTTTTTTGTTGTAGGATTTCGTAGGATCAAATTCAGTTGGGTTATTGTAGTCTTCTATGTTTTGACTTCACGGCTTCTGTTTTTTCTTAGGTTCTTATAATGTGAATGTAATTTAATGGCGTATTCGATTGACAGAACTAGTGTGCACTGGTGCGCACTAGTTGGGTGCAATATGTGAAATATGTCACGCTAGCTTAGTGCAAAAAAGGGCAAATTCAACAGAACGCGATGAAATCAAATGTAATCATAACATCACTTGTAAGTGTGTTCAAGGCTTGATGATGTTTAAAATGTTTTATAAACTACAATAATAAAATGTAATAGAACACAACGAAACAACCAATAGAACACGCTATTATGCACTGGTGCGCACCAGTGCAACCTATCGAATTCGCCATTAATTTTAAATATTAAATATTTTTAACTCTGATCTTTAGAGTTTTAATATACCAGTGCTCATAGTACTCTTATTCTACATCTTATTATAGGAAGGTAAATATTTTAAATGAATTAATAAAAATCAAAACAGAGGAAGGAAAATAAACAAAACGTATTAAAATTATAATGTCACAACACAATACTTATATTATTGAAATAAAAATCCTAGCTAGTAATAAATGGGGTGTGAATAAAGTTGGATATGAATATGTAAATCTGAATTAAAAGTATAACACAGCTACAAATTTTAATTTATTTATTATTTAAGTAAAGTAAATCTTTAAGAGTTCTAATAACTTATACTATGATGTCGGAGTGGCTTCGAAGAGTGTATGATATAAAACTTAGAATCTTGCAACATTTCATCCCACGTATGGTCCTTTTAGCATGTATCCTGGTTCTTACTACGGTGTACTTGTACGCCTTGAGGTAAAATGTCTTTTAATAGACATTTTTTATCAGTAAATGTCATAGTCGTTATGTTTATCTGCAAAGGGTACAATAATAAAGGTCATAAAACTATTAAAACCCCTTCCTTTATAACAAAATATCTATATTTTTATCAAATTTATACCTGTTGCTAGCATTGAATCTAAAATAATCCGAGGGTGTTGTTTTTCACCAAAGAACGGCTGTAAGGTATTCTGAGGATAATACCATCCCATTTGTAAGATTTGGTGCCCCAAATCTCATTAATTACCGAACTACGAACTTTTTAAGCTTACGTTTGACAGATACGATTTTTGAGGTTATGTGTACGCGAACTTATTTCTGCTTTTACGGCTTTGAAAAATTTATTTAACTTACCATTTTTGGTTTAGATGTAGAAAACGGTATTTTACATTGCACTGCCAACTTTTCATCCCTTAAATATGTCTCTAAGTACTCTAAAAAAATGATTTTCTCGCCGCTTATGGACTGAATCTATGTAGGAAAAGTTTGTTTGAATACACATACAGAACCTTCCACAACATGTGACGTCACACTAATATCGCGCATTGAGCGTCACTAAAGAAAAACGTTACAATAAAAATACATAGAGACCAATTCATATAAAATAATTTAAGTGGTATTTCATTTTTTTTTAACAATTCACAGTTTATTCAAAATGCGTAGGATTGCATGCCGCCCTCCAATGCGTCGGATTTCATGCTGGCGTCCAATGCGTCCACCTATCTTAAGGTGGGATTTCGTTGCAACGTCCAGCGTTCGCGGCTGATCGCGACGTTTGGCAGTCAAGAACTGTTCCTAATGATTTTGAACCGGAGTGATTTCGTTGAGGCGGTGCGTCTTGTCGGCTCGACGGAAAGACGTCGACGGCTGCGTCTGGACTGCTCGAATAGCAGTCGAGACGCGAACGCCTTTAACAAGCGCTTACGAAAATAACAAATTTTTAAGATTTTCACTGAGATTTAATAATTGAAAATGGCACAGAAAGTCTCGCGTGTTGATGATTAAAAATTGATTGAAAGAGTGCGTGAATATCCATGCTTGTACAATCACGAACAGAAAGATTTTAAGGATTTTCAGATTAGAGAGAATGCGTGGAATGAGATTTTCGTTATTTTATCGAAGACCAGTAAGCATAAATAAGTCATTTAATATTATTAATATGTAATTACTTATTAGAAGAATATTCAAATATACAGGGTGTCCGGAAATAACGTTCGTATACTGAAGGGGGTAATTCTACAGCAAAAATTATGAAGAAAAGTTCATATGAACATGTGTCCGGAAATGCTTCCCAAAGGAGCTACAGCTCTTTGAAGTTGATACTCACGGTGTGGGTTTTCTTAATTATTTCACTTATCCTACAGAGTTGGATGATGAATTTTGGAACATCCCCTATTATTTACAAGAGAAATATGGTGATGGTAACCAAAATGATCTACGATGATCAGGTTTCGGTATTGAGGCTGAGGAGCGCATTTAAAATCCCCTATTTTTTTTGGTTGATAATTTTTTCAAAATTCGATCTCAAAATTGGAATGTATAGACAAAAATACAAAAAAAAGTTACTAACATACGATGTCCTACCATGCACCCATTTCGAGAAATTCAACGATTATGCAGTAGTGACATAAAATTTTGTGTTCAAAAAATCTCTAAATATCGTAGTAGATTCATGCCATATTACTTGACAATTAATATGTGTCACTCCTTAATAAAGAATAATGATAAATACCTAATTTTATAAACAAAAACGAGTACAATTTCTGTGTTTCTGCTTAAATTAATATTTTCCTGTTTACTTATGTACTTGTTTTTGTTTATAAAACTAGGTTTTTATAATTATTTTTGATTAAGGAGTGACACATACTAATTATCAAATAATATGGCGCGAACCTACTACGATATTGAGAGATTTTCTGAACATAAAATTTTGTGCACTACTGCATAATCGTTGAATTTCTCGAAATGGGTGCATGATAGGACATCGTATGTTCGTAACTTTTTTTTGTATTTTTGTCTAAGCATTCCAATTTTGAGATCAGATTTTCAAAGAATTATCAACCAAAAAAAATGCGGGACTTTAAATGCGCTCCTTAGCCTCAGTACCAAAACCTGTTCATCGTAGATCATTTTGGTTACCATCATCATATCTCTTATGTAAATAATAGGGGATGTTCCAAAACTCAACATCCTACTCCGTAGGATAAGTGAAATAATTCAAAAAAACCGCACCATGAGTATCAACTTCAAAGAGCTGCAGCTCTTTCGGGAAGCATTTCCGGACACATGTTCATATGAACTTTTCTTCATAATTTTTGCTGTAGAATTACCCCCTTCAGTATACGAACGTTATTTCCGGACACCCTGTATGAACATTATACAGGGTGTCACAGAATAACTATTCCTAAGTTTCGGAAATGATAGAAGACACTAAAATACATACTTTTTGTTAATAAACTAGTGTCGGGAAATTTCTCGGTATCAAAATAAACATCAATCTCAATTAATAATAATAACAATCTTTAATAACAATCTCAATTACAACAGGGAAGAGTTAAGTTACGTTACATTTTATTAGTAATAATACTGTATTAAACCTTATAAAAATTGTTCGAAGTTACGACCATCATTTTCGATACACCAGTTGTAACGATTTTCAATCGAATGCCGAATTCTTCGAAATAGCTGAGGACGTTCACGAATATCGTCAAATGCTAGAATAATTCGAGCCAGTAACTCTTCTTCTGTATTAACAGGTGTCTCATAAACCATTGATTTAATATGACCCCAAATCCATCCAATCCATCTGTTTGGAAATTGTGCATTTAAATAATTTCGGCAATTTAATCCAAAGTGCGCTGGTGCACCATCATGTTGAAAAATAATATTTCTTCGAATATTAAGTGGGATATTTTCAAGCAATTCTGGTAGAGTATATTCAAGAACTACGCTATACACATGACCATCTAATCGTGCAGGCGGCAAATATGGTCCTACTACATAATTATCAACAATCCCAGCCCAAATATTAAGCGAAAACTAATGTAGCTAATTAATGTAGCTAAAGTTTTCTTATCCATGCTGAATAAGCGTTTCAGCTCAGAGCTATTAATGAATAGAACTGCCGAAACGCACAGGACAGACGATTCAACGAAATCAAGGCGATCGTAGCGGCTAGCCGTGACTGCCAGACGTCGCGGCGAGCCGCGTACGCTGGACGTTGCAACGAAATCCCACCTTTAAAGTATTTACCATACTGGGAAGTTGAATTACTAATATTTGCAATGGACAGTGGAAGCATTGAAGAAGTTGGACGGTGTTTACCTTTAGGTAAGTTAATTTACATGTGTTGATGTGTTTAAACTATTTTATTTCTTGATTTTATAAAATCCACGCTAACGAATGGTATTCAGTATATCGGGCGTTAGAAATTGCTGTACGAATTGGAGAATTAAAATTTGTACAAATATTAACGGAGCATTTTAAAAACAACAATTGTACGATGGAAATCCAGAAGATTTTTTATATAGCTCTTATAAAAGGTTTATTTAGAGTTAATTTTAATGTAAAATTTATTTAAATTTTTTTAATTAATACGGTATAAAAGTCATCAATCAAAAAATTATATTTTAGATAACTTAGAAATCATCAGTAAGTCAACAGTAGAGAATTTTTTGGTGTATCACCTTTATACAAAGCGGTCAAAGATAATAACCTAGATGTTGCGAAATATTTAATGAGTAAAGGTGCCGACGTAAACTTCTGCAGAGATGAAACAACAATTTTATACATGGCAACTCGCGAATCATGGTTTAAAATGGTTAAATTGCTTCTAGCAAATAACGCTAAAGTTAAGATCGGGGACATACGCCCCATTATATTACAGTCAATTAGTAGCGGTTATGATAAGATAGCAAAGGTATTTTCTCAACTTAACAGCAGATATTCTATTGACTATTTGAATGACACGATCAGATACAAAATGGTTAAGAAAGCTAAACATTTAATTAAGTCCGGATCGTATATTACTGAAGCTCACATGCTTAGAGCTGTGCAATGGAGTTGTTTGGAGATTGTAAAAATTTTACATCAAAATGGAGCTTTGTTAACATCTGTGGATCGCGAAGGAGATACTCTCTTGATGAAAGCGTGCATTCAAGAGCAGTTTGAAATTGCGGAATATTTATTACAAAATGGTAAATTTTATCAATCAATAAAGTTTCTAAATATTTTTTTTTCATTAATTTAATAAAAAATAATTATTAAAAATACTTAATAATTAAATTTAGGTAATTCTCCGAACGCGATAAACAAAAAGAATGGTATGACGGTTCTACATTACTGTATCCGACCATATGTCAATTACCGGACAATATATTATACATTATACAATACAACGTCTCTTCCAGATCTCTTTAAAAAATTCTTGGAGCTTCTTCTACGGTACGATGTCACTTTAGAATGTGGAAGCGTGAACGGTAGAAACCCCTTTTCCTATGCAATATACACTGGTAATTTTCATACAGCACATAATTTGGTAAAATATGGTTTTGATGTGAACTTCATAGAAAAAGGATGGGTAGGGAAATTACCATTCGTTCATTATTCCGAAAGATTATCTGATTGTGAGATTAAAAAATTCGTGGCAAATAAAAGACGAAACTGTTTAGTTGACTTGGTTAAATGCGTCTTTTATGCTGGATTTGATTTTGAAAATGTAGAAATGTTGGAAAATTCAATGGATGAGATGATTTTTAAATTTATCGTATATTTGACGAGTAAACCACGTTCTTTGAAAGATTTATGTAGAATTAGAATTAGGAGATCGTTGGGAAAAAAATTATGGGTTAATTTGTATAAACTTGATCTTCCCGAAGAATTACATCGCTTTTTAGCTTTAGATATTTTGTAACGTTGTCAGATTGTTTTTATGACTAAATAAAATTAATTTTACTCTTTATTTATTTATTTATTATTAAAAAAATATATACAGGGTGTCTCCGAAATGCGTGTACAACGTAAGACCACAGATTCCTGGGCTTGAAACAAGTCGATTTAAGTTAACTTATCTATATTCAATGTTGCTTCGTTTTGCCGGTAGAGAACTTTAAAAATAATATTTTCCCTGAGTTTTTCTTAAATTACTCGAAAAATCTTCATTAGATTTTATTCATTTTTTGACCACGTCTTTATATCAGCTGGGCACAGCTTTCTGTGGAACAAATTCGAAATTCGCAACATACAGAGTGTTTAGAAACACTCTTACTGCAAGTTATTCATCCAAATCTTTTTAACCAGCCTGTATAATTTTCTATCAATTATTTCTCTGAATAGCTACATTTATTTAGAAACTATTTTCTCTCTTACAAAATTTCAGTTGGGCAAACGGTTTCGGCACAAGAGAAGATTTTCTAAATGCCTACAACCCCAAAACGGCAAATTAAGGTAACATTAACAAAATTCAAAGTACCAATTTCTTCACGGGATATGAAGATCTTTCAAGAAAAACACATGTTACAGGTTTGGAAGTAGTTCATTGCTTAAAATTTTCAAATTTTCGCCAGCATTTGTGAACGTTATCAGGGTTTAGCCCTTTTAATCCGTATTATGCAGATTATACTGTAGAATCGAAGGAAATAAACAGGAAATCATGTTCCTGTGAACTGGTCAGCAAGATTAGCAAACCTAGCACCTTCTGATTTTGTTTAGTGTGGGTGTCATAAAAGTAAAAATTCAACAAAAAGAGCAAACAGTAAAAATTTTGCACACTGTATTATTTTTGCGTTGATGATGGTCACAAATCCTGGTAACATTTTGAGCAAAAACTACTTCCAATCCTCTAAAATGTGATTTTCTTGAAAGAGCTGCATATCCTGTGAAGAAATTACTACTTTGATCTGGGTTAATGTTACCTTAACTTACAGATTTGAACTTGGAGGGACTTAGAAAATGTTTTTTTGTGGCTAAACTGTTTGCAAAACTGAAATTTTATAAGAGAGAAAATAATGTCTAAATTAATGTAGCTATTCAGAAAAAGAATTGATAGAAAATTATACAGGGTGGTTAAAAAGATTTGGATGAATGACTTGTGGTGAGAGTGCTTGTAAACGCCCTGTATGTTTGAAAAATCGAATTTGTTCCACAGAAAGCTGTAATCAGCTGATATAAAGACATGGTCAAAAACTGAACAAAATCTCATACAAAATTTTCGAGTAATTTAAGAAAAACTCATGAAAAATATTATTTTTAAAGCCTTCTAGCGGCGAAACGAAGCAACTTTGGATATAGATAAGTTAACTTAAATCGACCTATTTTGAGCCAGAGAATCTGTGGTCTTACGTTGTACACGCATTTCGGATACACCCTGTAATTACAAATTTATTTTTTCGGCAAAAATCGATCCAAAACACTCGTCGGTTTAGATTTAAAACCTTTCGCCTTTTTATCCTCTTGTTTATCCTTTTCTTTTAACGTCTTCATCTTTTTAATAAATTCCTTAAAGAAAAAAATAAGAATCAATAAATAAAATACAATAAACATTACATTTCCAACCAATCATTTAAATAGCTTTTAACGCATTAAAAAATTATAATATTTTTAACACTCACAATCGGTAACTTAATGACTTTTAAGGTGTTAATATTGCCACGATCAGGGTAAAGCCCCAAAAGAGGGTAATTGTATATTGCGGAGATAGCACAAAAACCTAGTGGAACGAGTATAAAAAGGAAGGGAATTCAATAGAAGGGACTACTTGATTGTTGGTCATCAGCCCCGCCGTCAGCTCGTTCGAAGACGTTCCAGGTGCTAGCTCCACTTGTGAGGTCAATAAAAGCAGTTAACTACTTCGGTACGGCGCCTATCGGCCGCGAAACGTTACCAAGAACCGGCTTTCATCGTCCATACGCTGGCCCAGCCGTCGACTATAGTCGACGTTCGGCCGTCTGTGGTCATCTGTTTCCGTCGACTATATGTAGTCGACGCCCGTACCGAAGTGGTTAAGGGAACGTCAGCTGGTGTGTTATTTGAAAGACCCCCTCTCTGGTCTTTTTAACGGTATTCTTTAATTAAAAATAAAATATTTTTAGTTTCAATTAAAAAAAAATCAGATCAAAATCTTTAAAATTCAATTTTTTACGATTTTTTAAAAAATTATTGCTTTCCTAACCTAAAAATTTTTTTGCGAACTTTGAAAATTTTTTTAATTTTTTTGATAAAATTCAGAGCAAAACGGTATTCTTTAATTAAAACTAGAATGTTTTTAATTTCATTTTGAAAAAAAATCAGATCAAAATCTTTAAAATTCAATTTTCTATGATTTTTTTTTAAAATATTGATTTCCTAACCTAAAAATTTTTTTTGCGAACTTTGAAAATTTTTTTAATTTGTTTGATAAAATTCAGAACAAAACGGTATTCTTTAATTGAAACTAGAATGTTTTTAATTTTATTTAGAAAAAAAATCAGATCAAAATCTTTAAAATTCAATTTTCTACGAATTTTTAAAAAATTATTGATTTCCTAACCTAAGAATTTTTTTGCGAACTTTGAAATTTTTTTTTTATTTTTTGTGGTAAAATTTAGAACTAAACAATATTTTTAAATTAAGACTAGAATGTTTTTAGTTTCATTTAGAAGAAAAATCAGATCAAAATATTTAAAATTCAATTTTCTACGAATTTTTAAAAAATTATTGATTTCCTAACCTAAGAATTTTTTTGCGAACTTTGAAATTTTTTTTTTATTTTTTGTGGTAAAATTTAGAACTAAACAATATTTTTAAATTAAGACTAGAATGTTTTTAGTTTCATTTAGAAGAAAAATCAGATCAAAATATTTAAAATTCAATTTTTTACGAATTTTTTAAAAATTATTGATTTTCTAATCTAAAACGTTTTTTTGCCAACTTTGAAAATTTTTTAAATTTTTTTTGCTAATATATAGAACAAAACGGTCTTTTTAAATTAAAACTAGAATGTTTTTAGTTTCAACTAGAAAAAGAATCAGATCAAAATCTTTAAAGTTCAATTTCTTAGGAATTTTTAGAAAAATATTGATTTCCTAATCTAAAAACTTTTTTTTGACAACTTTGAAAATTTAAAAAATTTTTTTGGTAAAATTTAGAACAAAACGGTCTTTTTAAATTAAAACTATCGAAAAGGAACTAACAGATAACTATAATTTTTAACAGGTAACTTAACCTAATTTTTAAAAAAATCTAAAAAATCGTACCGAACTTATTTATAAGAGTAAAGAAACGATTTTCATGTCAGATGAAACCTAAAATATTCTATTTTATCTTAAATCGGTCAAATTTGTTGCAATAATAAATCCAATTGTAAATCGAAATAAATGTAGTTTTAAGAATACTACATTTCCCCTTTTTTTCTTTAGTTTTATAAAAGAAAATCAAATTCTATTTTAAATAAAACTTAGTCATCGAATTGAATTTAAATAAAACGCCTTCATTTTCGATCTCTTTACCCAAATATGAACACTTTCGTTACTCACACCTGGATTTTACAAATAAGAACGGCGAGAATTGGTATTGCGCGTGGGTAGGCAGCATAGGTTACATATTTTCCTTTCAGTATTCATTGCCGTCGCGACGAAGAACGTTCCACAAAGCTTCGCAACGCTTGAACACGTGATCGACGTCCAATTCAAATTTCAAGTGATTTTTTTGAAGAAGTCGATATTAGTTGCCTATTTGAACTAAGTAGGGATTTTTAAATTTTAAAGTATTTTGGTGTTGGATTAATTTGAAAATTGAAGGGTTTTAATGAGAAGTAATTATGTTAATCTGGTTAAAATAATTAAAAACATGACGTTTGAGTGGTTTTGCAAAAGTGTTACGTTCTAACGTGACTGTTGGAATCGTTAAAAGTTATCGCTTATCGGTTGTAATAGCGTGCAGACTGACAAAAGAGGGGTAAAAGTAAAAAGTTCTTTTAAAATGCTCACATGTGAGTTAATTTATTGCTTGGTGTGTTTATTTTTGGATGTTTGATATATTTCGTGTGGTTAATAATTTTGTATTGAAGCTTTATTAATTAATCCTTCTTAAAAATTAACTAAAAATTTATTTTTTAAGAAAAAATGAAAATGAAAACTGAAATTTATTAAAAATTTATTAATTCATTAATCAAATTTATTACCCTATTTTGAGAAAAAAATGTAAAAGAATACAGAAAAGTAGAAATCAACATTTCAAAAATTAGTTTGATTTTTAAACCAAATTTATTTATAGTTTGTTATTATAATTATTAAAAGTTTTTAAAATAGTCAAAAAATATTGAATCCTTATTGTTATCTTTTAATTGTTATCGAAGATTTTTTTTATAATTCCGATAAATGTTAAAAGATTGTGACCGAACCTAACATAACCTTAAAATTTTTTGAACAAATTAAAAAAAAATCACATAGAGTTTATTTATCAAAATTATGGGATAAAAATTTAAAGAGAGATAAATTAAGATGTCTATTTTTAATTGTAACTATTAGATTTGTTCTAATTCTTATCAAAAAATTTAAAAAAATTCTTGAAAATAACGAAAAACTTTTACCTAAACTGTTAAAATTTTAACCATCTTTAAAAAAAATCACTCAAAGTTTATTTATGAAAATTATGGAATAAAAACTTAAATAGAAATAAATTGAATTGTTTATTTTTAATTGTAACAATTAGATTTGTTTTAATTCTTAACAAAAAATAAAAAAAAATCTCAAAGATAGTGAAAATTTTTTTCTTAAATTATCAAATTTTTGACCAACTTTAAAACATCCCAGAAAGTATATTTATAAAAATTGAGGAATAAAAATTTAAAAAAAGATAAATTAAAATATCCATTTTCAATTGTAACTATTAGATTTGTTCTAATTCTTACCGAAAAAATTTAAAAAAAAAATCCCAGACAGCGAAACATTTTTAACTAAAACATCAAATTTTTTACCAACTTTAAAAAATTTCAGAGAGTTTATTTATAAAAATTGAGGAATAAAAATTTAAAGAAAGATAAAGTATCTATTTTCAATTATAACTATTAGACTTGTTCTAATTCTTAGCAAAAAATTAAAAAAAAAATCCTAAAATAGAGAACAATTTTTATCTAAAACATCAAATTTTTTACCAAGTTTAAAAAATCCCAGAGAATTTATTTATGAAAATTGAGGAATAAAAATTTAAAGGACGATAAACTAAAGTATCTATTTTCAACTAAAACAATTAGATTTGTTCTAATTCTTACCAAAAAAATAAAAAAAAAATAGCGAACAATTTTTACCTAAAACATCAAATTTTTTACCAACTTTAAAAAATTCCAAAGAATTTATTTATAAAAATTGAGGAATATAAATTTAAAGAACGATAAATTAAAATATCTATTTTCAATTATAACTATTAGATATGTTCTAAATCTTATTAAAAAGAAAAAAAAATCTTAAACATCATAAAAAATTTTATCTAAAACATCAAATTTTTTATCAACTTTAAAAAATCACACCAAACTTATTTATAAAAATTAAGTAATAAAAACTTAAACGTAGATAAATTAAAATGTCTATTTTTAATTATAATTATCAGATTTATTCCAATTCTTACCAAAAAAATTAAAAAAAATTTCCAATAAAACCATATTTTCACCAAATCTAATGTAATTTTACAAATTGAAAAACATCCCCTAAAACAATAAAATTCTAAAATCACCTTTTTCAATAATTTCAGATGCTTCTAACACCAAAAAATTAACAAAACCAACCCAACTTAACTAAAAATAACCAATGCAACCATTTCCCCGTTACCATCTAGTACCAGCCACGAATATCGATTTTACAATTAAACCACCCAACAAATTAAACTACAGCTCCATTTATATCAATTAACCTTAACGTTTACAAAATCTAACATGAAGTGGAAGACGACAAAAAGTCCTAAAAAATCAAAACCCCGTCCATTTCTAGTCTTACCTCTTATTGAAGTCGACAACGCTCTAGACAACAACAAAAGTATGAAAAACAAACCCAATTTAAAACTTTTCACCCTAACTTTTACACCTAAAGAGAAAATCAACGATGAAAATGTTAGACCGTTAACGGCGACTTTAGAAAAACTTCAAGTTTTAGATATATGATTTATCGCTAAAATCGATATGTCGTTAGTACGAAAAGAGTTCCTTTGCATCACGAATTTATGTCGACATCCAATCGCCGTGTTGAAGGCGCGTCGAAAACCACCTCTTTTCAATCAGAGACATCACGGAAGTATTAAACCATCGATTTTACCAAGTAAAGGCGTCCAAAAAGTTAGTAGACCCGGGACTAGTGATGATAGTTTGGAGGATGAAAGTAGTTGTTCGCAAACACCAACAGCAACAATAAGAAAACAAGGTAAGTTTGTTAATTTTTTTTTAAATTTTATGTATTAGTTTTATTTAAAATAGGTCAAAAGAGACAAAAAATGATCAAGCAACAAACTACAATTTTAACCAAAAAACACTCAAAAAAGACCAGTCAGAATGACAGCAACAATAATTTTAATACATACCGGGTGAGTAAGAAGCGAATGATCGTTCCTTTACCTTGTAATGCATGTGGAAGACCAGATCAACCAGAGAGATTTCATAGTCACCCGGAAGTAGCTGAAAATCCGGTGAAAAAAATGGAGAAAAAGGTTCAGGTGAAGAATATCGTTCAAAAACCGGTCGCTATGAAATATAAATCGAATAGTGTTGAGAAAAAGAGATCGGTTTCACCTAAAAAACCAACGTCATCAAATCAAATGCCTTCTTCTTCGATGACTAATGAGGAAAGAAATTTAAAAAATAGGGAAAATGTTGATTTGAAGAATAGAGAAAATGTAAATTTTAAATATAAAGAGAATATAGATTTGAAAAATAGAGAAACTGTAAATTTGAAGAATAGAGAGAATGTAAATTTGAAAAATAGAGAGAATATAGATTTGAAAAATAGAGAAAATGTAACTTTCAAATATAGAGAAAATATAGATTTGAAGGATAGAGAAAATGTAAATTTGAAAAATAGAGAAAATATTGGCTCGAACAATAGAAAAAATACTGATTCAAAAAATAGAGAAAATATTGACTCAAAAAGTAAAGATTCTGGAAAAGGTCCGAGAACTTTAACATGTTACATTTGTGGAAGAGAGTTTGGAACGGTGTCCTTGCCGTTACACGAGCCGAAATGCTTAGAGGTGAGATCAGCAAAATTGTCAGTTTTATTTTTATAATCGATGACGTAAATTGCAAATTAACTCGATTAGTTTATTATTTAATAATTAGATCATTGTTTATTTTGATTTATTGATCTTTGCTTCATGTTAAGATTATTACTGATTTAAAGCCTAATCTTTACTTTAATTCTAAAACAAGTTTACAAAAAAAATAGATCTAATTTGATTAAATTTGTAAGAATACAAGAAAGCATTTCATAGTAAAACGAAGAAAACTTTTGTATCTCTTTTTTTCTATCATTTGACAAAATAACTTCATTTCGTTGTGTTCATGGAATTAAAATAAACTCGATAGAGTTTAGTTTTAGGTATCTTTTACTGTTTATAATTCAAAAAAAGTATATTATGGAGTTACAGTTGCTCCCAAAAGTATCCGGCCGCCTGGCAAATTCTCACATTTAACACTATATTACTTAAGAATTAAATAATATAACCAATAGTTTTTTTTTATGATGCTGGTATATTATCATTCAACTTTTGATACATTGCAAATATAACAACAGCAAACAATGTAACAAAGAACATAAATAACATTATTATAGGCACACAAAAGTATCCGGCCACCTATACAAAATAGCTTTAAAAAAACTAAATAAAATGAAATGTCACTCTTAAAAGCTATTAAAACAGCTTTTTAATATTTTGTGGGGTAACCTTTTGAATTTAAAACATCTCTCAATCTGTTGGGCATTGACTTAACCAATTTATTCGTTAATGAAGAGTTTATCATCTTCCATTCCAGCAGTGAATGGTTTTTAAGCATTTCTTTACTGGAAATGCGCTTTTTGTTCAGACTGACAAAACTTTCAAAATTGCCCATAAATGCTCTATTGGGTTGAGATCTGACTTGTTGCGTTATACAATAACCATTCTCCCGTTCTCATGCCACAATATGTATTAAGTAATAGTGTTAAATGTGAAAATTTGCCAGGCGGCCGGATACTTTTGGGAGCAACTGTATTTCGTTTTTGAAAACTTCCTCTACAATTCTTCTTTGTGTTAGAAATGATTCATTAATTTTCTAATCCCAATCGTTTTTCAAATCAATTATCTATTTCAAATCAATCTTATAAAATGAGTATAATATACTATTTTTTTCTACTTTTGATAAGTATTTTGATAACAACTGCAAAATAAAGTTAATTAAAGTCAAATATCTAATCAGTTTTGACAGATGTAAATTTTATGGCGTATTCGTTTGGTAAAACTGGTTTGCACCAGAATTTGACCTTGAATGCATAGTGAGTGTATACATCGCACTAACTTATGGCGTATTCGATTGGTTGCACTCGTGTGCACCAGAATTTGACCTTGAGTGCATGTTAGTGCATATGTTACGGTAAAAGTAGATATTGCGGCAAATGTACACATTTTCCGGTAAATGTGCACATTTGCCTCCTCGTTTGGGTAATGTTCATTCAACTAACATTTACAATTTCAAAGAAGGGAAATGTACATTGAATTTACAATAACCATGTCGTTTTGGTAAATGTGAGCATACAAAACACGAAATCGCAAGTGTTAGTAATGTGGTGCGCATGCGCACTTGTCGTGGTACGAAACTACCTTTTCGGCTAGTTTAGTAGGCGCTGCGTATACGTTACGTATTTTGTGGAAGTGCTGTATCCCAAACGCCAAATTCCCCTAATTATAAAAAAGTGCTCTATCTATAATGTTAATCTTATTGTGTTTATGGGTACATAGGTTGTAGGGTTGCAATAATTGCATTACAAATTAATGCCATAGTACTGAAGATTTCTGGATATAATTTAAGATATTTAGAGAAATAAGACTCAGGTAAGTTAAAATTATCATAATTATAGATTTAAAATTTTAATTTTCTTACAAAAAAAAATATTTTTTTAGTTAGAATTTTTGAAAAACAATGGAACAACAAGAAAAATTTAAAAATCAACTAGAACAGATTGTGTCACAGAAAAACAAAAATAATATTTATTTAAACCAACATCAGTATGAAAAAATATTATTGGAAGTAAAGGCAGCAAAATTAAAAGAAAAGAATAAAAGTGATGTAGATTACCGTCGGCTGAAAAGATACGATATAATAGTGGTAGGGAAGGAAGAAAGATTAATAAGTCCATTAAAAGAAGGAGGTAGCATAAAATACTTTGCAACAATTGAAGAAACTTATGGAATTATACACGATGCTCATTTGGCAATTGGCCATGGTGGCCGAAACAGATTAGTAAAAGAAATTAATAACAAATACAACAACATTACTACTGAAGCAGTTATGTTGTATTTATCTTTATGTGAGGCATGTCAAAAAAAGGCAAAAGGCAAGAAAAAAGGAATTGTGATAAAACCAATTTTGACGAGTGAAATGAATTCCAGGTGTCAAGTGGATCTTATAGATTTACAGACACAACCAGATAATGAATTTAAATTTATTTTAAATTATCAAGATCATTTAACCAAATTTGTTGTACTGCGCCCACTAAAAACAAAAACTGCGTCAGAAGTAGCAAAACAACTTATGGACATTTTCACTCTTTTGGGAGCCCCATCCATTCTCCAATGTGATAATGGTAGGGAGTTTGCAAATAAAATTATCCAAGAATTAGCAAATATGTGGGATGGTATGAAAATAATACACGGAAAGCCTCGTCATTCCCAAAGCCAGGGCTCGATAGAGCGAGCGAATCAAGATGTTCAAAATATGCTTACAACCTGGCTTATCACTAACCAAACAACCAAGTGGTCAGAAGGTTTAAAATATGTTCAACTGATGAAAAATAGAGCTTTTCATCAGGGTATAAAGCAAACTCCCTATGAAGCTTTATTCGGAACAAGAATGAAATTGGGTTTGAGAACATCAAATTTACCTATGGAATCTGTTGAACACCTGGAAACAGAAGAAGAGTTAGAGCAATTACTAGAAGGAGTACACACAGCCAATTCACCAGATGGCAAAGTCGCAGAGAACGATGCATTTTCCATTGAAACGTTAGACATAATTTTCGATGATGGTTTATTATGCAACCAAATTGAAGATAAAGATGAAAGTTTTGGATTAAATTCTGTTTTAAATGAGAAGAAAATTATAATTGATAATGCTCGAAAGAAAGCAAGGGAAAATTTAGAAGATCAAGCTATAAAAATGTGTAATCTTTCCAAAGAAAAATTTCCTGCTGCTGTGGTTGGTGACAATGTTAGAGTTTCCATTCCAGATGTTGATCGTGGTAAAACGGATCCAAAGAATTTGATTTGCGTTGTTTTGTCTAGAGATGACGATAAAAATTTATATAAATTAGGAACTAAACAGGGAGTCTTAAAACAATCTTATTCTAGGCATGAATTCGCCATTTGCAAACAAAAGTTTATATTATACGAAGATGTTCCTCAAGATGTTGAGAAATCGGTAAGAGAAATTATAGGAATGCAGTCCCTTACTGGTGGACAAGGTTTTAAAAGATGCATGTGTAAAGGAACATGTTCCTCAAAAAAATGCAGTTGTAAAAATGCTGGAATATTATGTAATTCCAAGTGCCACAATAGCAATTCTTGCTCAAATAAATAAAAATTTTTTGGTTCTGAAAAACTAGGACGAAAATTGTATTTATGAATATTGGGATCATAACCTACGACATATTATATAATATGCAAAGAAAAGTATGTTTTGTTTGTCATTTACATTTTTTAATTAAAATAATTTTCGTTATTAAAGTCTATTGTATTATGTTTATTTAAATAAATATTTTTTTACTGCAACAACATTTAATTTAATTTATTTGTATTCCAACTTTTCTTAAAACATGAAGGTAAGAGTATACATTTACCAAAACGTGAAGGCAAGAGTACACATTTGCGGGAAATGTACATATATATTATGTTCAGTTCACATATACCAAAGTTTTTGGGAAATGTACACATTTACGGTAAAAGTGTACATTTCCCAAGAGCGTACATTTGCCGTAACACATACATCACATTAGCTTAGTACACAAAACTGACAGTTCAATAAAACACGCTACTATGCACTAGTGCACACCAGTGCGCACTAGTTTTACCAATCGAATTCGCCATTAGTGCAAAAAAGTGCACGTTCAATAGAACACTTCTTTACTGCGATTATTCATGTTGACAACTATATTGCACTGACACTCGTACTTGCCGTCAAAACTCATGTCAAAAATTTTGCACTGAAAAGTGCAAAATTCGATGCACTTTTTTTACCAATAAAACACAAAACACTTAATTTCAGATAACCAATACAACACGCTATTATGCACTAGTGCGCACCAGTTTTACCAATCGAAAACGTCATTAGATTATGTCATGTGTCAAATTTTTATATCGCTCAACAGTGGTAATAGTGGCACAACTTAACATCAGGGTGGGCGAACTCTATGTAAAATATTTGAAATTGATTTTTAGTACGTAAACCGAAACACCTTTAGCGCTGATGTATAATTTTTTAGTGAAGTCCCTAGATTTATAAATCTAGGGATATTCATTTTAAACAAATACGAAAATACAACAACGTTTCCATGACAACACGTTCAAAACATATTTTAACTTCATGTAAGAGCATTCGGAGTTATTATGATTGATTTTTGATCATTTCGAGCTTAAACGTGAAACATAACGTTTACAGTGACTACAATTGTGTTCCGTACTATTTTTTTTACTTCTATTACCGGTAAGTGTTGATTAACTTTAACATTTTTACAATCTTTCGTTACATTATGTTTCCTTTTCAAATATATATAGCGTGTACGGTTTCTATTTGTAATGATAAGGAGTCTTCCCACTATCGATTCCCGAATTGCAGTAAGGATCCGGAGAGATTTAATAAGTGGATTTGGGCTAAGTGGATATTAGGTATATTTGTTTTGTTTAATAAATTACGCATTCTTGTATTAGCTTCATAAATGAAAATAAAAAAGATTAATCTATTTTAAAAAATGTTTTTTCTTTTATCATTGCTACTTATTTTTCGTACACAATAAGTGAATCACTTATGGCTCACTTATTGTAGTACGAATAAAGAAATAAAATTAAATAAAAAAATATTTTATTTCAAATTTCGCGGTTTTTTTGAATAGTTGCACATCAGCGCTGTGAGTTCTCGGTTTACGTACTAAATTTGACGCATTTCCAAAAATCTAGTGGGAGTTCACCTTCTATATCTTTCTTTTTCTATGACTTAACATTAACAATAGCTTTGTTCGTTAGGGCTGCACTGCTTGCACAAAGCAGTTCAGTGCATTATTAAATTTTGGTTACATATGCGTTCGTTGGATCACAGTTCATACTTGAACTAAAGAGCACCAAATTACACTGAATTACAGTCATTCCCCTTTAAATGCTGCCCGAAACTGCACATTAGCACCATAGTGCAACTTAGTGCAGTGCAAGTTTTAACCCAACGAAAAAAGCTATTGGTTCTACATTTTGTAGTAAGAAAATTTAAAAAAATCATTGAAACCTAAAACTTCATTTGACACGTACTCCGTTCGGCAAAAATGTCTCATGTGTCCTTAATTAATTGTAGTATTTTCGGTATTCACCTCTCTCTCTCTCCCATGAACAACTAAATAAAGTAAACTGTTCAACGTATGTCGAGAAAATGTTGACAAGGCATAACGCATGCGACATCTTTCATCGGACGGAGATTAAAAACCTATCTAATTTGCCACATTTCTTCAAAAATGCGGCTGATCAAGCAATGATGCTCACTATCACGACATAATAACAATTTTTATGTCCATTTACTTGATGATATCTTGGATATAGATGACACATACCGTATTAAGGCGCGATTACACGGCGCGTGGTTCGCCGAATCTCTCTGGACGAACCACGAACCACAAGCCGTCTGACAAAGCCGGTTCGCATTGTTCCGTGGTTCGTGGTGCGCGGTTCGCTCATTCCCATCGAGTGTCGGTAAACTTGGAAAGATCAAAGGAGAGCTCGGGCAAGGTTCGTGATGGTTTGTGTTGACTCGTGTTGTCTCCTGTTGGCTCGACGTCACAGAGGAACTTCGTTGCAGATTTTGTAGGTTAAACAACGTAGGTACATCATTCAATTCCTTCGGGTTAATATGGCGTGGTCCACAGAAAAGACATTTGAATTTATTGATTCCTGGAACAAACCCTGGAAATATGGAACCCCAAGGATTAGAAAACAAATACGCCGTTTCTATAAAGGAATATAAAAAAAGACGGAATATTTGCTACTTATAGAAAGTATGCAAAGAAATTCATGATTCCAATTCAGGACTGACAGACTTTCGACAAACCACGGACGAATCATTAGGACGAACCAAATCACGTTAAAAGTCTGACGAACCGCGCACCGTGTTGTCACTACTGGTTCGTTAAAACGCAAGCCATCCCGAACTGGCTTGTAGTTTCGTGGTTCGGCGAACCACGCGCCGTGTAACCGCGCCTTTACAGCTCAAGCATCAATTCAATAGCTGCATATGTAACTTTTTTGAGAAAATTGCGACTTGCCCCTCACCGATTTTAACGAAAGTAGTACCAATCGATAGATATTAGTACATAGTACAAATGTATAAAATATTAGGGCGCAATACTCAACGGTTCGCAAGAAAATTGGTGTTAAAGATTGCGATCGGCATATATGTCAATGATTAGTCATTCCCCTTAAACACTCCCAACAGCTAAACTGAAAATATATCGACTTCCAAATCCATAGTACGTTGGTTCGAATCCTGAATAATACATTTTAATTTTCTTTTTTAATACCATATTCTAATGGTGGGTTTAGGATGTCAAACTTAACCATAACCTTAGCTGTAATAACCATCAAATTTGCCGTAATTCCTAGATGTTGCCTAAACGCTTCTATTGAAACAAAATAGTTGAACTTTTCTTAAATACTGCAGTTACTGCTACGGTTACGATTACAGCCTTTAAGTTTGACATCCTAAATCCACCATAAGTTATTTTTATAACATGTTGATGTAACATTAAAATATTTAAAAAAAACATGAAATATTGTATTCAAAATAAAAATAAAAAAGTTATTGTTCGAGATTCAAACCACCGTACTAAGGATCTGGAAACCGATATATTTCCACTATGGCTATTGGGGGTTTTAGGGGAAATGACAAATCATTAATACATAAGCCGATCGCAAACTTTAACACCAATTTTCTTGCGAACCGCTGAGTATTGCGCCCTAATATTTTATAAATTTGTACTATGTGTACTAATATTGTAATAATCGGGGCTCAATTATTTAAGATAATTAAACCCCATCGCTGAACCGCCATTATTAAAAATGAACGGGGTAACGTAGCCGCCACCAGGACAAGGTTTTTCCCCGTGAAAACCTTCCGGAAAAGCCGTGGATTCTTGCGCCAAGGCTCTTGATTCGAAATGCAAATGTTGCAGGGTAGCAAGTGATATATAAAAAAACTACTCTATTTTTATGATCACAACTTTAATAAAACCAGATTCAGAAAAGGGAAAATTAAACTTTATTAAATAAAACTCAAACCTAGCTTCAAAAGTTTATTAAGAAAATGCAAATCTTTTTATTATAATTAATCAAGAGGATAGCTATGCGAATTCCTAACTCAAATAACTATTAACCGAAGAGATTTGTCTAATAGTAAATATTTATTCAGGCTCAGAAAACTCACCCGCTTTTCCTCAACCACAAAACCCATTGGTTTGCGATTATGCCCTCAGTTTGCACTCCACGAAGATGGCGAAATTACCATAACGGAGATAAACTCCGGATGGGAGCACGCGCAAGTCTATCATGCGGACATAATCGCCGAGGAACACTCAAACTCGGACGCGAAATCTGAACCCGCGAAAAACCGTCGATGTGTTGAATAGCTTCTCAAAGCATATCCAACACATTTTCGCGAAGAAGAAAAATCTTCTTGACTCGAAGAGAACCCCAGGAAGAGAGAGCGATTCAAGCCCAAAACTTCCCTTTAAAAACACGCGTTTTTTGTAAAGTTGGTGGGAGAATATCATTTAGACTTTCTTTTTCTACTAAGTAAAATTCCAACGCGTAGGTCAAGATAAATTTATTCAAAGGTTCGGCTGACTCGAGTTTAACAACTTCCCAAAAACAACCCTTAGTTAAACTCTTTTACCTGCCAACAGGCACTTTTAAAAATGACATTCTTATTGCTTGAATTTATTACTTTTTTTAGCAAGGACAGAGTCCTTTCTACCTGACTTGAAGTGAAAACACAAAATACAAAACTAAAATTTAATTTAAAAAAAGATCTTTAAATTTAACCCGTAATAATTGAATCAACCGAATAATCCGAATTATTACAATATCTATCGATTGGTACCACTTTCGTTAAAATCGGTGAGGGGCAAGTCGTAAGGTCTCCTTGTTAGCTGCATTTATGAAAAACGGTTGTTGCAAACTTCAACAGAAGAGTGAGTATGTGTCAGCAAAACCGTGGAAACCATTTATCTGATAAGTGTACTATTCCATAAATAACACTGGCCAACATTTTCTAAACCCATAGATCAGACAATTGTTTCCTAATAATTCTAGGCGCGCTGAACTCAAATTTTGCCGCAGAATTGCTTCATCATATGAGGTTTCTGAAATTTTCTAACCTAAAGATGCAAAAAATCTCGGTTTTTAAACATGTTCATCCTCTAACAACGGGAGGGCGCGAGGTGGTTTTTTTAAAAACTCTGTCCTTTTGCTCACCGATAGAATAGCACACAAAAGTTCATATAGCAAAGTACTAAAACGCACTATTCAGCCAATCGCGAGTAAATCGCGTCTAAAGTTTAGCGCCCAGCGTATAATAAGTAAGGAAATCTTACCGTAAGATCTCCGTGGCGTTATAGTTAGCATGCTGACTCACCAATGCGTACGACGCGGGTTCGAATCTCGCAGTTTTTTTTTTTTTTTTTTCATTTACTGAATTTATCCATTAGACATAATTATTTACTAATTTTCATTGATGATACTTTAGTTAAAAAAATATGTCTTTTATTTAAAAAAAATAGTTAATTTTTAACGACAAATACTTAATAACACCAAGTTATCATGAACTACACCATCAATATATTCCAGTTTTGAATTTGTTTTTGTGAAAACAAGTTTCAAAAACATTCACAATGTCAAAAATCTTACCAGTTCTTCGATTTACGTGCAAGGAAAAGGTGTGGATCCTAATTTTAAGTACATACAGCGACGATTCGAAACGGCTCTTGCGAGATGTTGTTGAATATTTTAAACATTTACTGTATGAAGAAGGTCTTACCTGTGAAGAAATTTCAACAATGTTACGGAGAGGGAGCTTACCTTTTCATCTTTCTCTTTACGCTGCAGCTCCATTTCGAGTTATTGTACCTTAGGATGATAATATAAACAGTGAAGTTGAAGGAATAATTTTTAAGATTTAATGCGATAGTTATGATTTTTACAATTGGGGAATAGGAGTAACCAAAGGGCTAAATGTCAAAATTAATTGAAGATACTTCATTTTCCTACAAAGTAACTGTTAGCCCCTTTGTAAGTTCTCATTTTCCAATCAAGATAAACAAGTTTTTTTATGAGGTTTTTGTCTGAACACTTCGTCTGTTTGATAGGCTATAATCGGCGGCATATAGAACTTTTTCATAATAATATCTCACTTTTCTGACACTTACAAGCCTATTTTGTAACTCTCAACGACATTGTAATGAATCGTTTATCGTTCATAAAGCAGAATTCGTATTTCCTAATCTCTAAGAGCATTGCTGTTCATCGAGTTTCAGGTTACGTTTGATTGTTTAGTGGACAACATCTCCATAATCTGCAAAATGTCGTTTTTACGAGTCCCTGCATTTCAGCCGTCGATATGCTGACGTTAAGACATTTCAGCAACCCATTAAATCCATCTGAATTCCCGGCTGATTTTTTTTATTATACAACTTCCTAGTGAATTTGGACAGTGATTTTTTCTTACAGCATAGTATTTCTAGACTTGGGAGCTAAAAAGATCATCAGAAACAGACAACGGCTGTCCATCATTTGAATTTTTTTTTAAAACAAATTCATGAAGAATATCACTGATTTAATATTAGTCTTTTTCGGAGAAACAATATCAATTTCCCAACTACTTTTTTCAGGAAATTACAATAAACAATGGGTTTACCCAAAAGTACCTCTTTCATCTACTTGAGTCTTAACACTTTCCTTACCAGTGACGAGTGAACTGGTTTTTTCATACCCAAACATTGCTGACTGCTGACAAGTTAACTCGTCAATTACATAATAATAGCCAGTGGCTTGACAGTCTGTGTAAAATTCCCATTCAACAAAATCTTAATTGTTAAAGCTTGTCAAAATCGCAGACGTAAGTTTCGTTCTGAAGTTATGTTATGTTATTCTATGTGAATGGGTTTTGTAGTTTGAACACTCACAAGGAGACCTTACGACTTGCACCTCACCGATTTTAATGAAAGTGGTACCAATCGATAGATATTGGTACAAATGTATAAAATATTAGGGCGCACTATTCAGCGGTTCGCAAGAAAATTGGTGTTAAAGTTTGCGAATAACGTCTGTCAGTGACAAGTCCCGCCCTTTAAGCCCCGCCCATTGTCGTACTGAATATGTATAGGCTTCCACATACGAGGTTCGAATTCTGAATAATACTTTTTTTTATTTCCATTTTTATTTTTAATGCAACATTTCACTTTATTTTTATAATATTTTGATATTACAAAATATAATCAATTAAGGACACTCTTTCGTTATCCTACTGTTTAATCTCTTTACTTCTATGTTTAGGAAACTTACGGTACTTTTATTAGAATCATTCTTTACAATTTCTTCTTTACCATTTAAAATGTTATTACGTTTTATAATAAAAATACCCACGTAAACATCCCGTCTTATCTCCTTTATTTCGGGGAGGATGAGATAAGACGGGGAGATGAGGTAACATGGGGAACCCAGTGTTAAGAAGAAGGCTAAAAGATTCAAAAAGGAAGATGAAAAACTGATTAAAAAGAAACATTTTATGATTAAAACCCAAACACAAGACAACGTACAACTAATGTGCTTGTGTAGATGTTGATGACGTTGAGGCTATCCATGTTTGCGTATTATATGAATCTGATTAACAGTCTTTTATAACGTGATTCATAAAAAATTTCGATGAAAATTTGCTCTAAACATTCAACAGCTTTCTTCTTAACATTGGGTTCCCTATCTTACCTCATCTCCCCGTCTTATCTCATCCTCCCCTAAATAAAGGAGCTAAGACGGGATGTTTACGTGGGTATCTTTATTATAAAACGTAACACCATTTTAAATGGTAAAGAAGAAATTGTAAAGAATGATTCTAATAAAAGTACCGTAAGTTTCCTGAACACAGAAGTAGGTAAATTAAAAGTAGGATAACGAAAGAGTGTCCTTAATGAATTATATTTTATAATATCAAAATATTATACAAATAAAGTGAAATGTTGCATTAAAAATAAAAATGGAAATAAAAAAAAGTATTATTCAGGATTCGAACCTCGTATGTGGAAGCCTATACATGTTCAGTACGACAATGGGCGGGGCTTAAAGGGCGGGACTTGTCACTGACAGTCGCTATTCGAAAACTTTAACACCAATTTTCTTGCGAACCGCTGAATAGTGCGCCCTAATATTTTATACATTTGTACTACGTACCAATATCTATCGATTGGTACCACTTTCGTTAAAATCGGTGAGGGGCAAGTCGTAAGGTCTCCTTGTCAGTTCATATTACACTCCAGCTACAGAATTTTTGTACAATTAATAGAATTCTTGCATTCTTGTAACTTGTTAATCTCTTCTTTATTGAAGTATTTTTATTATTTTTTTTCTACTGTTCTGAAGTTATGTTGTTAATTCAAAAGATTGATTCTTTTGGTTCATAAGATCAAATGTAACATTTTATATTTCATATCCTATATGAAAACGCTAACTTCAAACTAAAATTGAAAACCTAAAATTTCTAACGACTGATTTAAAAAATACGGTTTTTACAAAAAGTCGTTTAAGATTGGAATCGTATCCAACGATATCGTCGAGTAGCAGCAATTACAAAATAAGCCTGTTAGTCTCTTTGTTATTTCTAATCTTTAATTGTTAACATTAAAATAACGTTAACGTAGTTTTCTCTATCTTTTTATAAAATATCTGCTTTTTAAAGTTGTAAAACAAAGTTGAAGGAATTAAATTTGCATAATTTTCCACATTATCTTGTATAGAAAAAAACTGTGTTGAACATAATCACCTAATAATTACACACCAGCATTTGTGTGGTAATTAAGAAATATTTCCTGGTTATGTTTCACTTTTGTGCGGGTATAATTTACGTTTACTTCTAACGTTAATGCAGTTTGTATTCAAATTTAAAAATTTCTTTTTTCAAAAAAAAATTTCAAATGTCGAACTACTTCATATTTTCAAAAACAAATCTGTTTAAATTTAGAAATGTTTTACATGCTTTAAAAATGACCCTAAAATCTCACTTTTAACCACTATAAATCATAAAATTTACATAACACACACCAATTTTCCACCAAGAATACATTTCATCCCATCAATTTGTTCGCGTTTATTCAAATTTAATCAAATTCAATACGTCTTTTTTTTCTACCACTTTCCATTACACCCATTTTTTTTCCTTTAAACTCAATTTCTTATTCGTTCAAGTGACCTTTAAGCTGACGGCTAAGTAAAGTTAACCCAGTTTGTGACTAATGCGGTGGAATAAATTTCAAAAAGGGAAACAAAAGTTCCCTTTTCATCGACGCAAATATAAATTTTATTGTAGTCTGTAGACGGTTAAAAGTCAAGTGTAATGACTTTTCTGAGTTATTATTAGAGTGCCTGGGAATACCTGGTTCGTTTTAATGGAAAACGAGTTTTTTTTGTATTGTTTGTAGAAATGGGAACGAGAAAATGCGAGTTTACCTGTAGAAATGAGAAGGAAAAAACCCGTGAAACCTGAAAAGGCTTTAACTAAGCAGGAGTATAATAATTATGCTTGGGAATCTTCTCAGGTAAGATATCTAAAATAATTTAAATTGATAATTTGATAAAATGAGTTGTTTTATATGAAAATTATTTTACTAAAAAAATTAGAAGTTTGAATTTTTCGAAAATAAAAAAAAAATAATCGGCTTAAATAAAGATTAACTTGTCTTTTATAATTCCACACTGTTTTATTTGTTAATTTAAGATAATTTAGAAGAAATAAATTCTTAGAGCTAATCATGTCGTCTAGATCTTGATAAATAGGTTAAGTGAAGATATGGATTTCTTTTATAAAAAAAGTATAAAACTTGGAAACTTGAGTTTTAGTACAAATAAAGGTTAACTTATTCTCTAAAACTTAACAAAGTTTCATTTTTTAATTCAAAATAGTTTAGAAGGAATGAATTTTTAAAGTTGATCAATTATTTTATTCAATTCTTAACAAATAGGTTAGGTTAAGATACCGCTCTTTTAATGGAAAACTAAAGAACTTGGAAGCCTGAGTTTTGGTATAAATAAAGACTAACTTATTTTCTAAAACTTGATAAAGTTTCATTTTTCAATTCAAAATAGTTTAGAATAACTAAATTTTTAAAAGTCAAGTTTTCGAATTCTTAACAAATAGGTTAAGTCAAGATACCGAGTTATTTAATAGAAAACCAAAGAACTTGGAAACTTGAATTTTGTTACAAATAAAAATTAACTTATTTTCTAAAACTTGACAAAGTTTCATCTTTCAATTCTAAATAGTTTAAAAGAAATAAATGTTTAAATTTAGTCAGTCATTTTATCCAATTCTCAAGGTATAGGTTAGGTTAAGATACCGGTGTTTTAATGGAAACATAAAAAACCTGGAAGCTTGAATTTTGGTACAAATGAAGATTACGTTATTCTCTTTAACTTGGCAAAGTTTCATTCTTCAATTCAAAATAGTTTGGAAAAAATAAATTTTTAAAGCTCGTCAGTCATTTTATCAAATTCTCAACAAAAAGGTTAGGTTAGGATACCGGTTTTTTAATGGAAACCAAAGAAGTTGGAAGCTTGCGTTTAGGTACAAATAAAGATTAACTTATTCTTTATAACTTAACAGAGTTTCATTTTTCAACTTTAAATTGGTTAGGAGAAATAAATTTTTAAAGTTCATCAGCCATTTTATCCAATTCTCAACAAATAGGTTAAGTTCCACCGATGTTATACCGATGTTGTTATTGGAAAACCAAAAAAGTTCGAAACTTGAGTTTTAGTACAAATAAACTTGACGAAATTTCATTTATTAATTTAAAACAGTTTGGAAGCAATAAATTTTTAAATTCAGTCATGTTATATATATATAATATATATATAATACAATACTTAACAAAAAACTTAGGTTAAGATACCAAGTTTTTTCCTGGAAAACTATAGAGCTTTGAAGCTTGAATTTTGGTATAAAGAAAGACTAATTTATTCTCTACAACTTGACAAAGTTTCATTTTTCAATTCAAAAGAGTTGAAAAGAAATAAATTTTTAATGTAAATCATCTCATCTAAATTGTAACAAAAATGTTATGTGAATATACAATTTTTTTTTATGAAAAACTATACTAAAACCTAGAAACTTGAATTTTGACACAAATAAAGATTGATCTATTATTTATAATTCCACAAAGTTACATTTCTGAATTTAAGATAATTTGGGAAATATTTTTTTTTATTCAGTTATGTCACCCAATAAATTTATTTAAGTTCATTCAACATGTCTTTTATACAGGGTGGTCCGTAACTAATGGGACACAGAGTAACAGTGAATTCCTCACGTCAAAACATTAGTATTAGCAAAATTTATCTTAGTTGAATTGTTAATAATAACAAAGATAGAGACTGTTAAAGTTAACATTCTATTTTCGTTTTTCTTCAATAATTTCCCTTATATTTGTAATATCTTTATGAAAATTGGTAGAACGCCGAATTTAAAGACGGGAAATACTAATTTGATACCAATCTTGCAGAAGGCGCTTTCCACACCAAATAATACTTTTAAAACTCTCTTAATTTTTTTTATTATTTAGATTTTTATAAATTTTAGAGCTAAGAACGATTCATTCATCATTTTTACGCAAATTTGGTATACTTATGAAATCTCGCTAAAGTTGACCATTTCTGAAATAAGCGGTGTTAATGTACAACCTGCAAAATTTTAATTAATTTAGTAAAGATAGCTACGCCCATAAATTGATGCTTTTTTTTCATGGCTAACCTATTTTTTACAACAATCAAACGTACATAATGATGAAAAACAATTTTTTTCTCTGAAATGAGAAATGTCGGAAAAAACTGTTTCAAACAAAGTTATCTTCAAATTAACCAACCTAACGAAAAATAAATATTGCGTTCGAAAATAATAATTCCTTAACCACTTCCGGTATAACCGGAAGTCATGGATGACCGAAAATATTTTCCAAATGTAGTTCACAATGTATTAAATCTACGTATAAAATTTCAAATTTTTTGGACTTGTAGTTTCCGAGATATTTCAGCTAGTCCACTTCGCTGCGACACCCTTTATATCTTCGGTTTAGAATTTTGATCAAAGCCTATTTATTAAAAACTGCACTGTAAGCTCTAATGTTCTGTATTTCGAATTAACATCCTACTTTCGTTTTTTTTTTTTGCAGTAATTTCAGTTGTTTTTAAAACGATTTTTGTTAAATGATAATTTTCAAGCTTCCATGAATAATAATTCCTAAAATTAAATGCACCATAATGAGTAAACAAATTAATTTTTTCTTTATTTAACCAACAATGAGTTGCGTACCTACTTGACTAAATTAATTAAAATTTTGGAGGTTGTACATCAATACCGATTATTTCAGAAATGATCAACTTTAGCGAGATTCCATAAGTATACCAAATTTGCGTAAAAATGATCAATGAATCGTTCTTAACTCTAAAATTTATAAAAATCTAAATAATAAAAAAAATTAAGAGAGTTTTAAAAGTATTATTTGGTGTGAAAAGCGCCTTCTGCAATCTTGACAAAAATTGGTATCAAATTAGTATTTCCCGTCTTTAAATTCGGCGTTCTACCAATTTTCATAAAGATATTACAAATATAAGGGAAATTATTGAAGAAAAACGAAAATAGAATGTTAACTTTAACAGTCTCTATCTTTGTTATTATTAACAATTCAACTAAGATAAATTTTGCTAATACTAATGTTTTGACGTGAGGAATTCACTGTTAGTCTGTGTCCCATTAGTTACGGACCACCCTGTATAAATATGGACTAAACTAAGACTAAAACTAACATTAACACCAACTCTAACACAAGACTTAGAACTAGGAGCTTTCGAATTTTAGCTGTGTGCCTTTTTAACACTTTGCTGACCGGTGACGAGTTAACTCGTCGTCATTGCATTTGCACTGCGGTGACATGACATAAGCTTTGTTCGTTGGGTTAAAACTTGCACTATGGTGCAAAGGTGCAGTTTCGTGCAGCATTTAAAGATGAATGACTGTAATTCACAAGGAGACCTTATGACTTTCCCCTCACCGATTTTAACGAAAGTGGTACCAATCGATAGATATTAATACATAGTACAAATGTATAAAATATTAGGGCGCAATACTCAGCGGTTCGCAAGAAAATTAGTGTTAAAGTTTGCAATCGGCTTATATGTCAATGATTTGTCATTTCCCCTACAACCCCCCAATAGCCATAGTGGAAATATATCCGTTTCCAGATCCATAGTACGGTGGTTCGAATCTCGAACAATAACTTTTTTATTTTTATTTTGAGTACAATATTTCATGTTATTTTAAAAATATTTTAATATTACATCAACATGTTATAAAAAAAACTTAGAATATTGTATAAAAAAAGGAAATTAAAATGTATTATTCGAGATTCGAACCACCGTACTATGGATCTGGAAACCGATATATTTCCACTATGGCTATTGGGGGGTTGTAGGGGAAATGACAAATCATTGACATATAAGCCGATTACATACTTTAACACCAATTTTCTTGCGTACCGTTGAGTATTGCGCCCTAATATTTTATACATTTGTACTATGTACCAATCAATATCTATCGATTGGTACCACTTTCGTTAAAATCGGTGAGGGGAAAGTCGTAAGGTCTCCTTATCAGTGTTATTTGGTGCACTTTAGTTCAGGTATGAACTGTAATCAAAGAAGGCATATATAACCAAAATTTAATATTGCACTGAACTGCTAAGTGCAAGAAGTGCAGCCCTAACGAACAAAGCTATAGTTTCTGTGCAAGATTCCCGGTTAACAAAGTATTAAAAGGCGTTTGACGTTTCGGATACCATATTACAACCTTCTTTAGAATCAAGTTCGAAGTAACAAGATCGCTTTCCAGTACAGTGGGTCACTTAAGTATTTGTACACCTAACATTTTCTATAAAAATTGCAACAGAAATAAACAAACTCAAATTTTAAATGATATTATATTTACAATAATAACAACAATAATAGTACTATTAATAACATATCAAAAAAATAAACAGTTTAGGAAATTTTAACAATAATGAAAGTTTTGACATCACAAAAGTATTTGTACACTAGAGTCTAGGGCTGGTTTTAGTGCTCAACCGACGGTCGGTACTGACGGCCGGTACTGACCGTCAGCACTGACCGTCGGTTTGTGTTGTTCAGTGCTTAGCTGATTGACAGATCTGTCAAAACGCGCTGACCGTCGGTTTGTACAGTCTCACGAAAAATGGACTCATTAACAAATTGTACGATACTTGGGTATTTCAATGTTCTGTAGTTCTTTAACCGTGCATCACGGTCTTTATATTAATTATGAGACAAGTCCCATAATTCCGGATGCAATCGGACTTTGGTTATTAATCGTTCTGTGTCTATGCTCATTATTTCACGATGACTATACAGTAGTCTGTCAGTTGGCTGACGTACATACGGACGCGTTCGACCGACAGTTGTCATACGCGCCGCGTACCGTACGCGCGTAGGGTTCATCAGTGCAGCACTGAACAGCTACATATACTCTCTTTTCGCGGAAAGATGTCTCATGCGTCATTAGTTGTCGGCGTTTTCTCGACATATGTCAAATATTTTTTCTTTATTTAATCATATATGTCAGATAGAAACGAAAACCGAAAATAGTAGTCTAGGATAATATAATTAATTAATGACGCATGAGACATCTTTCCGCGAAAAGAGTATAAATACGTTGATAAGCTACGGGCGACCGACGTCGGTACCGACCGTCGGTTGAGCACTAAAACCAGCCTAGGACAAGTTTAAACGCGTATAGATACCGAAGCGATAGGCGTTTACCAGTTGTTGCCAAGATACCATCCCTACATACACGCGTTACCAAAAGTTTTGTTGTATACTATCATTTTTTGAGTCAAAATGCCGAAAACTAAGGAGTTTTCTTTTTCTGAAAAAGTGCAAATTATAGCTTTGTTTAAAGAGCAAAAAGGTTTGCGAGAAATTGCTAAAATTATCAAAGGACCGCATACTACTGTTCGCTATATTATTGCCAAGTTTAAGTCTAACAAAACTATAGAAAATATGCATCGCTCCAGACGACCGAAACTATTAAGCGATCGTGAACGACGATCTATTCTGAAAGAAGTCCAAGGTAATCCCAGAACTAGTGCTCAAACATTGGCTGTCCATATCGCAGAGAGAAAAGGAACAACTGTTCATCCAGAAACCGTAAGGAGAGTTCTCCCAAGAGCTGGTTACCACGGAAGAGTAGCGCGTAAAAAACCATACATAAGCAAGAAAAATAGAATTAAGCGACTAGAGTTTGCAAATGAATATGTGGACAAACCTTTAAAATTTTGGAAAAATGTTATTTTTAGTGACGAATCAAAATATAATTTAGTTGCATCTGATGGCCGACAAATGGTTTGGCGAAAACCAAATACAGAACTTCAAGGCAAACATTTAATTTCAACAGTTAAGTATGGGGGAGGGCATGTTCTCATGTGGGGTTGTATGTCCTATAATGGAGTGGGAAACTTGCACTTTATTGATAGTATTATGGATGCTAAAACCTATCTAAAGGCCTTGCAAAATAATTAACTGAAAAGTGCCTGTAAAATGGATATAGAAGCTTCCTTCATACTCTAGCAGGACAACGCTTTTATTACCCTAAATTACAAGTTATTACCCTAAACATACTGCCAGAATTATTAAAGAGTGGTTTTTATATACTGGGCTTAAAACTCTTCCGCACCCTCCCAAAAGCCCAGACCTGAACCCGCTCGAAAATTTGTGGCATATTTTGAATGTTAATATTAGAAAGCAACGGATAACCAATAAAAATGACTTAAAAATTTACTTGGCGTCAGAATAGAAGAAAATTTCACAAGAAATAACAGCCAAATTGGTAATGTCTATGCCAAAACGCCTACAAGAAGTTATAAATGCTAATGGGATGCACACAAAGTACTACTTAGGTGCTTAGTTCAAGAAGGATATAATTTAATTTCGTGAAGTGTACAAATACTTTTATGATGTCAAAACTTTCATTATTGTTAAAATTTCCTAAACTGTTTTTTTTTTTTGATATGTTATTAATAGTAGTATTATTGTTGTTCTTATTGTAAATATAATATCATTTAAAATTTGAGTTTGTTTATTTCGGTTGCAATTTTTATAGAAAATATTAGGTGTACAAATACTTAAGTGACTCACTGTATGTATTTTATAAATGGTAACATTAAAATGAATCGATAGCTTTCAGTAGTTAGGTTCGAGCTTCAATGTTAAGGGCGTTGACATCGAACCTAGTCAATAAATAATTCCCTTCGTACAAAGGACGAATCGATTTCAAAGCAATTATGGGAAACAACACACATGTACTACACGTTAACGTCGTTTTGTCGTATTCTGATCTTTTTTTAAACTTCAATCAATACCAAAATTTCAAACTAAAAAATTTTAAAAATAATTAAAAACAAATTTTCCATAATCTACAAATGGACCGTTTATTATGAAAGTGGTGTAAGAACATTTTTGAAAAAAAAATGAGATATCGCGTAATTCATGCTCAATTTAATGTAAATTTTTCATGTATGATAAGTCCGTGTTTAATTTCTTAAAAAATTGCCATGTTTTGTACAACTTAAAATTGGTCGGTAAATGAAATTACATAATCATCGATTATGAAAGTGGTGTAAGTCCAATAGACAGTGGTTACATTTATTTTATGTTACATGTCAAAAGTTGCTAATTTAGGTTACTTATTCTATTTTTTTCTTAAAATGGATAACTTTAAAAGAAAGATTTTCAGTACACACCACAGGATTATTGTGATGTAATAACACAATGTAGAAAACAGATTCATTTTACATGAAATGAAACGAGAAAATTTCGTTTCAACAAAAAATATTCAAAATGCGACTAAAAAACATGTTAAAAAAAAACTAATGGCGAACAGATCAATTGGTTGCAAATATGTTGGTTGAAGTTTCTCAAAAACGCATCATATACTATTTTATATAAAACATCGATGAAGGGCACTGAATTTAAAACTATACACTTATTACTTACACGTCCTGAAAGACCGCTAAAATTTGAAAAAATCGCCCTGACGCCTTTTTACCAAAATGCCAGGCCTATTACTTACGAAAAATATGATGACATCAAGCAGTTATTACCTTATATACCTCCGGTACATCATGCATATTTCGAAACACTGCCACATGCAGAGCATAACGTTACCTTACTTTGAAAACCTTGTAACTTCACTTTTTTGCGAAATTGAGTTTTTTGGAATATCTTGCGAAAACCCACATCTTGTAGGTGCTGTGAAAATCTCGAGAATTATACACCTAATTCTGTTTTTACGCGAACTTTTTTTACGCGAATTTGATTTAACGCGATTTAAAAACTATATTTCATTCTTTTTTTACGCGATTTAATTTGATTTAACGCGATGCAAGAAATTTTAATCTAGAATAATTTTGACATTAAAATTTCGTTTACGTGCTAGTAGGAGCAAGCGCTTGAAAAGTAAATGATTGTGCGAAAATCGATACCTCCAGATTTCGCTAGTGCATCAAGAATTACAGGGGATTTCCCTAATTTTATAGCATTTCACATCTGTTGTAGTTAACATAAGTAAGTTCACAGCACAGACCAATACTAACTGGTTCACAGTTTGATTTCAACGTTTAAGGTGGGTATTAAACAAAACCGAATAATAAAATATTAAATAAAATCTATTCAGATAAAAATTTGTCTGAATTAACCACTTGCGGTGGCAAGAAATTTACGGCTTAGCGTGCCAGGTGAGTCATTAAATAAACTGTAATTTATAATTTTCTTGATACATTCAATGTTTTCTTATTAAGTATAAATAAATAATATTGTTATAGGTGGTCTAATCACAATGTCAGCTATAAAACAAACAAAAAGAAAAGCTATTTCTTTGGAAGTTAAAATCAACATTTTAGATAATTTAGCTAATGGAGATAGCGTCACCACTGTAGGACAACGTTTCGGTTTAAGAGAATCCACAATCCGAACTATAAAGAAAAATGAGGACGCGATTAGAAAATCTGTAATTGCTGGGACAAAATTAAGTGCTCATACTACATCATACACAAGAGACATTGTGAAGCAAAAAATGGAAAAGGCTCTTGTAATATGGATGGAGGATATGTCTCAAAAACGAATACCTGTTAGCGGAAATAGCATCAAACAGATGGCATTAAAGATTTATAACAAGATTAATGAAGCGGAACCTCAAACATCACTCGAAAAAAGAAGTAAATTTGAATTTTCTGCAAGTACTGGATGGATGAATGGTTTTTACAACGAAATGCGCTACATAATATAAAGATAAAAGGTGAAATTGCATCTGCTGATGATCTAGCAGCTAAAGAATTTCCAACAAAACTGTTTAAAATAATTGAAAAAAGGTGGTTACAGTCCAGATCAGGTGTGGAATGCGGACGAAACAGGCTTTTTCTGGAAGCGTATGCCAAATAGAACATACGTAGCTAAATCCCAGAAAACTGCCAGTGGCTTTAAGGCAGCCAAAGATCGTGTAACCTATTTATTTTGCTCTAATGCATCTGGGGATCGAATCTTAAAACCGTTGCTTGTTAATCGAGCTCTAAAACCACGGTGTATGAAAGGTGTAAATTTAGACACCTTACCAGTTTACTATTCAGCTAATAAAAAAGCCTGGGTGACTAAAGACATTTTTAACGAATGGTTTGTCAAGCATTTTATCCCAGAAGTGCGGCGCTATTTGAGCGATAAAGGTCTTGAATTTAAGGTTCTTCTGACTATAGATAACGCACCTGGTCACCCACACATTGAGCATCCGAATGTTGAATTTTGTTTTCTTCCACCAAATACAACTTCTTTGATACAGCCGTTGGATCAAGGAATTATTGCAACGTTTAAAATCCATTATGTAAAGCAAACATTTCGCTACATTTTAGACAAATTAACAAATGATAAAAGTTTAACGGTCATTGACGTGTGGAAGAAATTTTCAATAAATGACTGCATCAAACATGCTGGATTAGCACTATCTGAGCTGAGTCCATCAACTTTAAATGCATGTTGGAGATCTATTTGGCCAGAATGTGTAAAAAATAAAGATCAGGTGTTTTCTAATATAGATCAATACCCTAACATCACTGCTTTAGCTCATGAAATAGGCGGAGAAGGATTTGATGATATATCATCTGCAGATATCGATGAACTTTTAGAGGATATTCAAATTATTACCGATGATAAAATTATTACTTTAGCACTTGAGAGTCCTGATGTTAAAGAATGTAGCAGTAATGACGAAGAGGTTCCTTTCCTTACTGCGGATTTAATCAAAGAAGGACTACAACTGGCTGCTAAATTAGGCAGTCATTTTAAAAAGCATGATCATATCGAGGAAAGATCTAGTAAATTTCAACCTGAAATTAAATTATTAATGGGCAATTATCGTGAATTGTATAATAGCCTCGTCAAACCAGGAACACAACGATCAATTACAGAATTTATTACTAGAAGTACTGATGTGATAGTACAGCCTGAGAAGGAAAGCGCAGCGAAGAGTGCTAGTAGTTAGATTTTGGTTTCACTAAATAATAAATTTTTGTTTACTTTTATTTTTTCATTTTTTTTAAGTTGTGAATTATTTCTTATTTTCTTCTTAATTAGGTTTAAATAAGTTTAATTTAAATAAAAGCACGTTAAAAAAGATAAATTCGTTTACTTTAATCTTAACATTTTAACCGATTTTTGAAATGTCAGAACCTATCCCCTATTTTTACATAAGTGCCATATCTTTTTTTACGCGAATTTATTGGGAACGTATCTGTCGCGTAAAAACAGAATTGAGTTTATATCAATATTACGCCATCTATAAACAAATTTATAAACCTCGTAAGAATTTCTTCATTATCTAGAAACTGAACACCTCGTAAGTGCAGTTTTAAAGTACTTAGAGAAAGGTCACACGCAAATGGAGATGGACAGCATGCATGCGTGTTTTGAAAGAAGGATCAAAAATCGTGAGATTAACATTCCCGCGGAGTATGCCGTACATTGTCAGAAAGCTCGAAAGTTGCGTAAACCGTATGATGTTCATTACTTAAATTACACGTTTTTTCGTGATTATTCTAAAGTGAATTTCTATAATTTCATTAGACCAGGTGTGCGGTCAGGAGACCCAGTGGTCAATGATTTAAAAGCCATTAAATACTCTCCGAATAAAGAAATTCATTTTAAGTTAAGTCATACTGATGACTGGTCTTTATTAAATAAGCGTTTCAATAAGGCTGCTAAACATATACCAAACGACTCATTGCCAAATTTATATTCTGGCCCTAGAGAACTAACTAAAGACAAATTTGATAATTTGCAAGAGTTAAGGAATAACTTGCTAAGCGATTTACACTCATTGTATGGCAATCTAAAATTTAAATAGTTGCACAATAATATCCGTTACTAAAAATTTTGTTAATTTCGTTTTGTTACTCGTCTTTTTTTTCCGTAATTGATTAGAAAAAGTCGTAAGTTGTGGTAAAACCCGTCAGAAAGAAAATTATTTAAATTTTGAATCGACAAATGAAATTGCAAGTGAAATAGTATTTTGAAACATACATTCATGCCAAAATTCCAACAGTACTTTGCAAAAGAAGTTTTTTGTTGCTCTTGTAAAATTAATTGATATGGATTTACGAGGTTTTCAAAGTAAGGTATCGATAAGTAAATACTATCAGTATCTTGTAATTTTGACAATGTAATTAGCGTCTAAAATTAAATTTTATGTCTTATCATGCGTATTTGTAAACAAAGTTGGATTAAACTGAAGTATATTTTAAGTGATATTTAATTTTTCAAAATTGAAATTAAACGTTTTTTACAATTGTCTAATTTTGAAAGTGATGTAAGTCCATTTACAGCCCCGAAATAGGTATTATTGTAGTCTAATTCGCCTAAAACAAATCTACATAATCAAATTAAATATTGATAAACAAATAAAAATATTGCCAGACTTCATATAATTTGCCTAAATTTTGAATGATATGTTAACCTCTAATTTTCTCGAAACAAGAGAAAATGGACTTACACCACTTCAAAATAAACGGTCCAAATTATCATTAAATAAATTATTATTCAATTTTTTCTTAATAACATTTTCCTCTTTCATAAATAAACATCTTAAAATATAATCTAATCACAAAGGTTTTTTTTCTATTTACGTTGTAAATTTTACCCTTGACTCAAATAACCCAAATGACAAATTTCAATACGAACGGAAAGTGGATGAAATTGAATTCCATTATGTAAATGTAGGTGAAAAATTGATCAAAAATATCCATTAATTTCGAAACCTGCTGCTTATATCTTAAGACCTCCATAAAGACCTCCAATTCAAGTTCAGAACTCTAAATATAGAAAACAATTTTGCATATAATTTTAATTGCAAAATTCCCAGCTTCGTGCAACACTAATTGAGCCTCAACTACATTTTCCCTTCCGTTTCTCTTGTTTATAATTTTACCCAAGAAAAAAATCTATAAACCTAACATTCAATAATCAAGGTTAAACGTAGAAATACAGGGTGTTTAAAAAATACGTTCGAATATTTGGCCCACTTATAGATCTCATCAGTACAAACAAAAAAGTCAAAATAAACATAAGTCCAAAAATCAGCCGTTTCCTAATTACAGCCTGTTTTTCAAATTAAAATAATTTACACTCAAATATCAGTATAAATACATTTTAATTATTACAAATTAATGATTCTTAAAGAAGATGTTCAAAATGTCCTCCTTCCATTTGTATACACATTTCACATCTCCGTAAAAGTGAACGCCGCACTCTCTCAAAGAGTCCCGGATTTATACGAACAGTCTGGCAGGTATGTTCAATTCGTTCTCGCAACTCATCTAAATTATTCACAGGACTTGAATAAACTAATGTCTTTAAATACCCCCAAATGCAAAAATCGAGTGGAGTGAGGTCGGGAGATCTAGGGGGCCATGCAATTGGACCTCCTCGCCCTATCCACCTGCCATTGTAATTTTCGTTTAGATAATTTCTGACCAAGACTCCGTAATGCGCAGGAGCTCCATCGTGCATCAACCACATAAAGGCATATTCGAAAATTTCAACAATGGGTTACAGCAACAACTACTTCAATAAACACTGACAATAACGGACACACAATAATTACAACAAATGTGGCAACTACACTAACAGAAACGAACAAAATTTGTTTTGTTATTTCCATGGATGACTTCATAAATACGCGAATCACTCCTACTGAGCGTAAATTATTTTAATTTGAAAAACAGGCTGTAATTAGGAAACGGCTGATTTTTGGACTTATGTTTATTTTGACTTTTTTGTTTGTACTGATGAGATCTATAAGTGGGCCAAATATTCGAACGTATTTTTTAAACACCCTGTATAGGTAAATAGACAAATAGACGTCCAATTACCATCACACGCCCTTTTATTTCGTTTACAGTCCTATCGATGGTTTGCGTGTGTGATATCTGATGCACTTAAGCTGTTGTAAGTTCAAGGACTATAAAATTGCGGGAATAAAACCTTTTGAATAAGTAATGAAACTAGATGAGATGATTAGTTCGAATCGTAAAGCTTAGAATTTAACCCAACCTTATAAATTAATTAGTTTTATTGAAATTGGTGGGAATTATAAAGGGAAAATTTTCCATACGAAATTGATGTTGTTATTAGTTTTTTTTATAGCTCAGGAATGAATTATAGGATATTAACCCTTGCCACTCCGCATATTTTTGCACGTTATGACGAAAGGCTCCGTAGCGGAGCCTGCGGAGCGGTAAGGGTTAAGGGCTTGGAAAGTGGGACATTCTGTGTAAAAGTGATGACAAATTACTGTTTCTATAACTTCTAACGATTCCAAATGTGGTGGTGATTTTTTCTCTTGAAAATGGGATATCAACTTCTAAGTAGTCTATTTGTGTTTGCTTAATTATCTCTCTTATTAACGTTTATTGAAATTCATTCAAATAGTTTTTTTTATTTTTCGTGTAGAAATTTGTAATGAATTGATTTGTAAAAAAATGTCTTTTAAATGTCAAAATTATTAGTATAATTTAAAAAAAAATTGTATTTTATTTATTTCAGGCGAATTTAGTGCCATGTAAAAATTGTAAAAGGACTTTCTACCCGGATAGACTTATCGTACACCAAAGAAGTTGTAAACCAGCACAAACTGTGGTCACTGTAAGATTTTTTTTTATTATTTTGACATTTTATGTCGTTTTTGTTATGTCATAGTTGTGTTAAGTTGAATTTATGAGGTTAAAATTTGTATTTTGGAAAAATGGAAAGTCAAAATATTAAAATTTCATTAAAATTTTTAAATATTCTTAAAGATAATTAAAGATCCTTTAATTTGATACCAAACACGACTATATTTCGACTACAAATAACGAAGTTGCATCAATTTAAAAAAAATTCAAGATGGCCGAATGTCAATTGTTTTTAAAAAGGTTCGATAACTATAGAAATTTTTAAATATTCTTAAAGATTATTTAAAATCATTTGATTTGATACCAAACATGATCATATTTTGACCAAAAATAACTATGTTATGTTAATTTTTAAAAATTCCAAGATGGCCGAACGTCAATTATTTATAAAAATCCATAATTTTGTAAATATTTAAGCTAGATGAATCGTGTTTGTACTTAAATTAAAGCAAATTTGATTTTCTAACGACAATAATTTTCTAAAAACAATAAAGTTCATCGATTAAAAAAAAAATTCAAAATGGCCGAACGTCAATTGTTTTTAAAAAGATTCGATTACTCAATTTTTTAAATATTCTTAAAGATTATTTAAAATTATTTAATTTGATACCAAACACGACTATATTTTGTCTAAAAATAGAAAAGTTATGTCAATTTAAAAAAATCCAAGATGGCCGAATGTCAATTGTTTCTAAAAATCAATAATTTCGTTAATATTTAAGCTAGATAGGTCGTGTTTGTACTCAAATTAAAGGAAATTTGATTTCCTAACGATCTCCGATAAAAATTTAACTCTAAAATAAATTTTTTATTTTTCTTTTTAAAAATTCAAAAATTAAAATTTTAAAAATACCTTAAAATTCTTAAATATAAATAAAAATCCTTTAATTTCATACAAAACCCGATCAAATTTCGACTAAAAAAAAATAAAGTTTCACCAATTTTTAAAAATTTCAAGATGGCCGATCATCATTTGTTTTCATATTTAAAAAAGTCAATAGCTTCGTAAGTATTTAAGCTAGATATGTCATATTTGTACTCAAATTAAAGGAAATTCCATTTTCTAACGATTTCTAATAAAAATTTTAATCTAAAAATATTTTTAGTTACCATTTAATACAAAATTTATATTATTTTAGACAAAATACATAAGAAGTGAGGAAAGAAACGAACGTAAAAGTCCAGCAAGTTTAATGACAAGTCCAAATCCATCGATACAACAAAAAGGAATTCCTTGTAGCGTTTGCGGAAGACTTTTTGGTACCCAATCGATCAAATTTCACGAACCGCAATGTTTGAAAAAGTGGCATTTGCAAAACGATCATTTGCCAGTTAGTAAACGTGAACCAATGTATAGTGAGTTAGGTAAGTTGTTAATTTAGATAAGTTTTTGGTGTATTAATTTAAAAAAATTAATAAAATAATTTTATATTTTAGCTCAAAATGTTGCTGAAAAGAAAGTTACACCACCCGAAACACCATCATCACAAGAAAGTACCGAAACTTCGAGTAAAAAAGCACCGATGTTTCCGTGTTATTTATGCGGAAGATTATTTTCCGTTAATTCGATTTATATCCACGAACCACAATGTTTGAAAAAGTGGAAAAATGAAAACGATAAGTTACCGCCGCATAAAAGAAAACCAATTCCAATGAAGCCGGATATAAAATTTACACGTAAGTTAAAAAAATTAGATTTTTAATCAAATATTAATTCCAATAGGAAAAAAATATTGTGTGGTTTAAATCGTTTTATAATTCAAACCTTTTAATGATTCATTCGTTTACTTATCGTCGTTAGGAAATCACCTGCAGTACCTTTAATTGAACCCTACAGGGCTAAAGTTCATCAACCCTTAACGTTATCGATCAGACACAAAAGGAAAAAAGTCATAAACTGTAACTGGTGTGGTTTTCGTTTTTACCCTTAAGTGCTACTTTCATGTAACTCTAGGAATTGCCGCGATTAAAATCATAACAGTAATCATCATGCGGAAGAACACTGCATAATAACTGCTTTTAAAAAATAGTTGTTCTCACCTTTGTTTAAGTTTGGAGAAAAAATTACTATAAAAACTCACTAATTAGTTTTGTGAGATTATAATCAGGGCGAAAAAAAGATCGGATTTCTTAGGTTATAGAAAATTATCAATTTTAAAAAATCATACTAAATTTATTTGTGAAAATTGAAGAAAAAAATCTTTAAGGAATGATAGATTAAAATGTCTATTTTTTAGTAAATTAATTGTATTTGTTCTAATTATTCTCAAAAAATTTTAAAAAAATTCCAAAAGTGCCAACATTTTTTTGATCGAATTTAACCTTATAAAATCACCAACTTTAAAAAATTATACTGAATTTATTTTATGAGAATTGAAGAAAGAAATTTTTAAGGAATGATAGATTAAAATGTCGATTTTTTAGAAAATAAATCGTTTTTGTTCTAATTATTTTCAAAAAATTTTAAAAAATTTCCAAAAGTGCCAAAATTTTTTGATCGAACTTAACCTTAAAAAAATATCAACTTTAAAAACTCATACTGAATTTATTTGTGAGAATTGAAGAAAGAAAATTTTAAGGAATGATAGATTAAAATGTCTACTTTTTAGAAAATTAATCGTATTTATTCTAATTATTTTCCAAAAATTAAGAAAAAAATTTACATAAGTGCCAAAATTTTTTGAACGAACTTAACCTTAAAAAATTATCAACTTTAACCACTTGCGGTGGTTGGGCGTACAATGTACGTCACGGGAGGGAAAGTAGGATTTAAAAATCGGCAACAGCCTACGTCACAGGCCGTGCAGATGGCACGTTTACACAGGAAAATTTTACTGTCGGAATATTATGGCCGTTAATAAAGTTCAAAGTAAGAAAAATGTTTAAAAGTAAGTGTTTACGCGTAGTAAATGCGTAACAAACTTATTTGTTTAATTGTTTGAAGCAATAAGTGAAGTAGTTTCAATTAGTAAGTTTCCCTAGTGTAAGCGGGTCTACGTATCGCGTGAAGATTGCGCGAAGTGGCTTCCCCCACCGCTGCATGGCAATGACACAGCAGAATGAAGTTAGTCGTTAGTGAGATCGGTTGTGTTTGTTGACAGGTAAGATAATTATTTTATTTTTTTTAATTGAACATTTTTTTTATTATTGCCTTGTAATATTTCTGTATTACCATGTCTAGCGTCCCCGAATTATCCTCATCCAAACAGAAATGGTCTTGTAAATTCCCATCTTGCCATAATTCCTACTACACTAATAATCCAAACAATAAAAAGTTCCGTAGATTTCCTAAAGATCCCACAATTTCAGCATCCTGGAAATCCTTATGCAACCTAGATCCTACAGTTAAAACAACAAACTTTTATATATGTGAGGACCATTTTTCCGATTCCGATTATAACAATTCCGAAAAGATTCGCCTTAATTATAATGCTCTTCCTAAACCTTTTCCCAGAGCTCCTGTTTCTCACAATCCTAATGTTTCCGAAGAACATGTGGCCCCCACCTCTCCAATTGCTCCCAATAATATCATAAACCAATTAAATCCTAGTATTCCAGACATTCCTGTCCTATGTGGGGATATTGGCGTTGAAGCTGGAGAGGTTTGCCAATTTGATAATTTAGATTTTGTTTATCTTTTAGAGGATGTGGAGGTAACAAATGATTCAAAGGCGCACTTATTAGACCCGCAAGAAAAGAACGTTAGAGTTCATCGTAATACAATATCAAAATTGTCAAAATTAAAAGGACAGCTTAGGAATGTGAAAGCTGATTTGAACTGTATAAGAAAACTATATGACGAGGGCCGATTTGAGTACATCGAAACTACTTTGAATTCCGTAACAAAGGAGTTTATTAATTCTCAGTTACGTAATTGTGGTAGAGCGCCATCTGGTAAACGATGGACTTTGGACGATAAAGCTTTTGCTTTGTCGATCTATAAAAGGAGCCCCCGGTTGTATCGTTATCTTCAAGTTCATTTTGATTTGCCTTCCATAAGAACTTTGAAAAGTGTGTTATCCCACATTTCATTTAAATCAGGGTTAAATGCTAACATCTTGGAATATTTAAAATGTCAAGTTAGGGTAATGTCCGATGTTGATAAAATATGTACCTTAATCTTCGATGAAGTACAGCTGAAGAGTGGTTTACACTATGAAGCTCATGAGGAAAGAATCTCAGGATTTGAAGATTTGGGTACACTCGGGAATAATAACAAAATGGCAAATCATGCTCTAGTTTTTATGATCAGGGGAATACAAAAAAAATTACAAGCAAGTTGTTGCTTATTATTTTGTACAAAATACTATCGCAGCTACTTCACTTAAACAGTTAATTGTTCAAATTATTAGTGAGTTGCAAAATATTGGTTTGAAAGTGGTGGCAACTGTTTGCGATCAGGGTCCTACTAATGTAGCTGCATTGAATTCACTTTGTGGGGAAAACGTTCACGTGTTTAATGTTAATGAACAAAAAGTATGCACGATTTTTGACGTACTGCATTTACTCAAAAATACGCGAAATGCACTTTTGAGATATAATGTCGAATTTCGGCATAAGCAGTACGCAAAATTCGAACATATTCGGGCTGCATTTAATTTAGATCAGCAGCTTAGGACTTATAAACAGTTGCCAAAACTGAAAGCCGAATATTTTAATTTTGATAATTCATATATAAAAATGAAGGTGAAAGTTGCTGCTGCTCAGTTGAGTCATACAATTGCAGCGTTTATCGAAACTTTCCATGTAACTAAAAACTTACCCGTTGAGTCTTTAGCTACAGCGGAATTTGTTGATACCGTAGATAAATTGTTTGATTCACTGAATGGGTCGTCTCGGTATCCTAAACCTGGTAAGGAATTACGGTGTTCGTTGTCACAAGATTCACCACATTTGGCTTTTTGGTCGAATCTTTTACCTGAACTTACCAAATGGAAAATGATTGACCATCGAACTGGTAAAGATTGCACAAATCAAGTGCGGTTTGTCAAGGGGTGGCAGATTACCATCAGGTCAATCATTTACCTTTGGCAAAATTTAACTAAACACGGCGTGTCATTTCTTTCGTTAAGATCATTAAATCAAGATCCCTTGGAGAATTTGTTTTGTCAAGTACGTCAACATGGCGGGTTTAATGTTAATCCTACGTGTCATCAGTTTGTGGCTGCCCTAAAGACGATCGTAGTTAACAACTTTTCTGTTCCCTTAACAAAGGGTAGGAATTGTGAAGATGACTACTGTGAATCTTTAGGAAGCCTTCGCGATTTTTTGCTATATTCTCCAGAGGGTTTTGATTCTAATGACAGTCCCCCCGATTGCTTTCAATTGGATATCGAGTATGATTCAGAAATTGTACAAAATAATCAGGCAACAGCATATGTGGCGGGTTATTTTTTGAAGAAAGTAGAAATTGGCGACTGTCAATCTTGTCGTCAGACTCTATTTTCTTCAGAAAGTAATCCAAATCATTTGTTCACATCTTTTAAAGAGTACGCAAATGATCCACACTTGCAATATGCAAGTGATCGTCTTATTCAGATGATTGATGCTATCCATGATCGGGTGTATCAGTTTCTGGATAAGAATGGTCACTTGCATCCTATTGAAAAAATGTTTAAATCATCTAACGTTGAATTTCTTAGTTCATTTAATTTTTGCTCAGTTCATGAACAAGTTAAACTTTCTATTGTTGACAAATGTATTAAATTAAATATTTATAAGTATTTACGAGATAGAAATGCTAAGGAATTCAATGTTAGAAAAGTTAAACGTAAAAAATTTTGAAGCAACTTATTTATATATCTTTTTCTTTTTTTTTCATATTTCGGTGACGCTTTTTGGAGGCTGAAACCATAATATTTAGTATTATTAATATTAATTACTTGTTGTGTTTGTTATAGAAGTATGTTTTATTTATTTGTTATTGTATTAAGTTTGTATTATTTTTTTGTTATAGAATTATATTTTATTTATTTTGTTATATTTATTTTTTAGTTTAAGTTTATTTATTGTTAGTTATTTATTGTTTTTTAATAAAAAATGTTTCCCTTTTAAATGTGTGTTTTATTTCTAATTAATTAAGAAAATTATAAATTTAAGAAGTGCAAGGTTCGAACTGGTGTCAGTTCGAATTTCGCGCCTAACTTTGCCATGCACAAGTGGGGGTAAAATGTGTTGCTCGAATTTAACGTGCAGTGGGCGCTTCTTCTCATATTGTTTTGTGATGTACGTCGACATGCTTCTGTTACCAGAACGCCAGCGACGTGCCGCGTACGCCGTCGGACGATTGTTACCCGAACGTGCCCGAACGCTAGCGATGTACTTCGTACGTCGTCGGGCGATTGTTGCAGGAAAGAGCATGCGCGGCACATCGATTATTAATGACCTTTTTTACCGACGCAGCGTTTTTCGCGTCACTTGAAATACGTAAAATGGAAAACGATAATAAATTGAATATTATTTGCATAAATAAAAGGAAAAGAAAAATGCAGAATCTGATAGCGATCAGGAATGGATATGGAAAGACACAGAAAACGTAACTGAAGTATGAGAGATATTCGAGAATATCTAGAATAAATATTCTAGTATTGTGGTAAAACAGTAAGAATTTTTTGCAGCGGATTTATAATTTTTAAAGTTTTTTTTTCTTACGGTATTTAAATTGCATTTTCTTTCATGTAGAAAAAACTAAACGTGTTAGAAAATTTATCTTTGGTGAAAATAAAAATTAAATTTTAACCTAAATCAACATAAAAATTTCAAATCTTAACCCTTAAAAATCTTTTATCCAGACATTGTGGACATAATATATACAGGGTCCCGTTTTGATTGTCCGATCCTTTCCGTCTAATATGCCGTCGACGCTCGTACTGAAGTGGTTAATGAATAAATTTAGTATTATCCTATTCTTATAGATTATTAATAAATAAATTTAGTATTCATGCGTATGTTAATTTATCAGTTGATGCGTTTCCCTACCAAAGTCGCTCGCGAGTAATTTGTACTTGCCATTCTGACAGTCTCAGCCACAAAACAATATGAGAAGAAGCGCCCACTGCACGTTAAATTCGAGCAACACATTTACCCCCACTTGTGCACGGCAAAGTTAGGCGCGAAATTCGAACTGACACTAGTACCTTGCACTTCTTAAATTTATAATTTTCTTAATTAATTAGAAATAAAACACACATTTAAAAGGGAAAAATTTTTTATTAAAAAACGTAATAAATAACTAACAATAAATAAACTTAAACTAAAAAATAAATATAACAAAATAAATAAAATATAATTCTATAACAAAAAAATAATACAGTCTTAATACAATAACAAATAAATAAAGCGTACTTCTATAACAAACTCAACAAGTAATTACAACAACTTTCAGCCTCCAAAAAGCGTCACCGAAATATGAAAAAAAAAGAAAAAGATATATAAATAATATGTTACTTCAAAACTTTGTACGTTTAACTTTTCTAACATTGAATTCCTTAGCATATAAATATTTTGTACAATTTCTGAATCATACTCGATATTCAATTGAAAGCAATCGGGGGGACTGTCATTAGAATCAAAACCCTCTGGAGAATATAGCAAAAAATCGTGAAGGCTTCCTAAAGATTCACAGTAGTCATCTTCACAATTCCTACCCTTTGTTAAAGGAACAGAAAAGTTGTTAACTATGATCGTCTTTAGGGCAGCCACAAACTGATGACACGTAGGATTAACATTAAACCTGCCATGTTGACGTACTTGACAGAACAAATTCTCCAAGGGATCTTGATTTAATGACCTTAACGAAAGAAATGACACGAAGCCAAATGTGGTGAATCTTGTGACAACGAACACCGTAATTCCTTACCATGGTTAGGATATCGAGACGACCCATTCAGTGAATCAAAAAATTTATCTACAGACATTCGACGAAATTACGAAATACGGACATACAAAATTCGACATTATATCTCAAAAGTGCATTTCGCGTATTTTTAAGTAAATGCGGTACGTCAAAAATCGTGCATACTTTTTGTTCATTAACATTAAATACGTGAACGTTTTCCGGAACGTTTGTTACGGAAATCAAAGTAGTTTCCTTGTACTTAAATCGGCCCTCGTCATATAGTTTTCTTATAAAGTTCAATTCAGCCTTTGCATTCCTTTTAATTTTGACATTGTATTACGATGAACTTTAATGTTCCTTTCTCGAGGTACTAATTGAATCAATTGTTATCTCCACAGCTTCTAAAAGATAAAAAAAATAATTAGTTTAATTCGGCAATGTTAGACATAATAATACAAAAATATTACAAGACAATAACCACAAAATATTCAATTGAAGAAAATAAAATATTTACCTTACCTGCAAACAAACATCACTCACAAACAACTAACTTCATTCTGCTGTGTCATAGTCATGCAGCGGTGGGCGTAAACCCGTTTACACTAGAGAAACTTACTAATTGAAACTACTTCACTTATTGCTTCAAACAATTAAACAAATAAATTTGTTACGCATTTACTACGTGTAAACATTCAATTTTAAACATTTTTCTTACTTTAAACTTTACTAACGGCCATAATATTCCGACAGTAAAATTTTCCTGTGTAAACGTGCCTTCTGCACGGCCTGTGACGTAGGCTGTTGCCGATTTTTAAATCCTAGTTTCCCTCCCGTGGTCTCAGCCGTAATGATGCGTCTCGCGGGCGCGTTTGGGGAGGGGGGAAGATTGTGTCGGGTTTTCTACTCGACCGTCCTGGCACACTCGGCCGTAAATTTCTAGCCACCGCAAGTGGTTAAAAAATCATACTGAATTTATTTATGATAATTGAAAAAAGAAATCTTTAAGGAATGATAGATTAAAATGTCTATTTTTTAGTAAACTAATTGTTTTTGTTGTAATTATTTTCAAAAAAATTAAAAAAAATTCCAAAAGTGCCAAAATTTTTTGAACGAACTTAACCTTAAAAAATTATCAACTTTAAAAAATCATACTGAATTTATTTATCAGAATTGAAGAAAGAAAACTTTAAGGAATGATAGATTAAAATGTCTATTTTTTAGTAGATTAATCGTATTTATTCTAATTATTCTCAAAAAATTTAAAAAAATTTCCAAAAGTGCCAAAACTTTTTGATCGAACTTAACCTTAAAAAATTATCAACTTTAAAAAATTCTACTGAATTTATTTATCAGAATTGAAGAAAGAAAACTTTAAGGAATGATAAATTAAAATGTCTATTTTTTAGTAAATTAATCGTATTTATTCTAATTATTTTCAAAAAATTAAAAAAAATTTCCATAAGTGTCAACATTTTTTGAACGAACTTAACCTTAAAATCAACTTTAAAAAAACATACTGAATTTATTTATGAGAATTGAAGAAAGAAATCTTCAAGGAATGATAAATTAAAATGTCTATTTTTTAGTTAATTAATTGTATTTGTTCTAATTATTCTCAAAAAAATTAAAAAAAAATTCCAAAAGTGCCAACATTTTTTATTGAACATAACCTTATAAAATCACCAAGTTTAAAAAATCATATTAAATTTATTTATAAAAATTTTGAAACGAAAATTTCAATAAATATAAATTAAAATATGTATTTTTGATTTAAAGTATTACTTTAGTTCTAATTATTACCAAAAAAAATTGAATCCTGTTTGACTGAATCTAACATAACCTTACAAAATTTAGAAAAAGAGACCAAAAAAAAGGTAGAATAAAATAGTAAAATTTAAAGTAAAATAAACCATCCCTAAATTCAATAAAAATAAGTTGTCTATCGCAATATTTTTATTTTAGCACTTCTCAAATTTAACCAGATTCTGTTATATTTATTTGAGTTATGTTCATGGATGAAAGATTTTCCGTTTTACTTGCAGGTGACGGTAAAGTCGATCATCAGGCGATGGCAGACGCCAATTGGCGGAGTCATCTCGAACAGCTCGTTCCCTGCAAGAATTACGGAAGAACTTTCAATCCGGATAGAGTTTGTGTTCACGAGAACTTTTGCAAAGGCGAAGAAAGAAGTAGTAATAATTTTAAGGATATTAAAGTTGAAATGTATCATTAGATTAAGACTGTAAAAACTATATTTAATAAATCTTTGGTTTAGTACAGCACTAATTACCAAAACAAACAAAAACAATTACATATATTTGTTCATGATGGCTTTTTCTCTTATTCTATGTAACAGAAGAAGTAGGGGTAAATCAGATTTTCTTTTGCTCATTCTATCACCAAATTAAAAGAATTTATAACATCATTGATGTTTTTATTGTAGTCATCCGACGTTTTTTCATTTTCTTCAACAGGAGTAGTTTCACTTTCTACTTCAGGATTTTCTTCAGGGTTAAATGGATTACTTGCCTCGCGTGTTCAACTTGCCCACTCCATAATTTCGTTATCTGCTAAATTACAATCATTAAATATCGAATTATACAATCTTGCCAGGGGAATATCATCTTCTTCTGAAAAGTGATCAGAAAGAATGTTGAAATGAATTTCATAACTTGACGAAAAAAGATGAAAAAAAACACGGGAATTTCACTCCATGCCTGCACCACTAAATAAACAACATCTTTCAAATTTATATTTTTCAATGTTGAAACTATTCCATCTTCTCCACCTAAGGCTGCAAGACATGCAAGTAGATGTTTGCGATAGCGTTGTTTTAGCGATTTTATCACATTTTGATCTAGTGGTTGCAATAATGGTGTGTTATTAGGGGGAAAAACATAACTTTGAAATTCGGGTTACCAGTAAAATTATTCTCAGACCCATGGCAAGTTAGATTATCTACTAAGAGAAGGGCTTTTACGGGAAGATTTATAGATTCCAAGTGTTGAGTTACTGAAGGTATGAATATATCATTATACCAGTCGCTAAAAAGTGTATAAGTTTGCCAAGCATTTTTAGATGATTTGTAATACAGGGTGATTCATTAGCTCTATGACAAACTTTATCAGATGAAAGGTGATGCGATTCTGAGGAAAAGACCCATATTCATATAACAATGAATATGGGTCCGATTCATTTTGGTTAAAGAGTTACAAGCCTTTGAAAATTTTACACAGTTTAATAGGCAAATGAAAATGTAACATAAAAAATAAGTTTAAAAATTACAAAAATTGTTCTAAATGTCCGCCTTCAACTTGAATGCACCCCTCACATCGACGAAGTAAAGATTCTGTCGCACGACTTATGATATTTGGATCATTCCGTATGCTATTAACTGCATCTTGAATTCTGTTCAATAGTTGCTGACGGGTAGTAATTTCTACATGGTACACAAGCTGCTTCATGTGTCCCCAGAAATAATAATCTAGGGGATTTAGATCTGGGGATCGTGGTGGCCAGACTATTGGACCTCCATTGCCAAAATGTTCATATAACCAAGCGATGACTTGTCTTCCTCGATGTGGTGGTGCACCATCGTGCTGATACCACATATTTTGAACGATGTTAAGTGGTACGTCGTCGATAAAACCGAAAAGGTTATTTTCCAAGAAATTTCTGTACATATCTGCATGTAACCGGTCATTTATCACCCATACATCTAGCAAAGAATTGTTAAAAATGCCACCCCAAACGTTTACACTAAACCGTTGCTGAAATCTTCGTGGTCTAACTGCATGTGGATTTTGCAAGGACCACACATGTTCGTTATGATAATTATTTATGCCGTCCCTAGTGAAACACGCTTCATCAGACCACAGAACTTGTGAAATGAAGTTATTATTTTGAGCATGTTGCTGAATAATCCAGTGGCAAAATGCTAAGCGTTCCTCAGTATCTCCAGGATGTAATGCTTGAACATTTTGGCGATGAAACGGATGTAACATTTCTCGATTCAATACACACCATACAAAACTTTGGGATATTTGTAGCATGCTCGCTATACGCCGAGTACTAATTGAAGGTTCGTCAAGTACTAAATCAATAACATGTTCTTCATTTTGTACATTCCCTTCATGGGGACGAACGGAATGTGGTGGAACGGGGTTACCTGTTTCTCTTAGTCTGCGTAATGATGCACTAAACACTGTACGGGCAGGTTGATGTCTATTTGGAAACCTACGAAGGTATTGTCTTGCTGCTTGCCGAGCGTTTCCATTACATGCGCGTATACAAAAATAATATCTGCATATTCTTCAGTCATAAATACATGCATTTTCGTTTTCGATCAAAACCATGCACTGCTCACTCCTATCATAATGTCAAAACTTACGTTTAGTACCGGATGATGTCACAAATGGCGCTGCATTCTACTATAAAATTTATTTTGGCAGCTTTTTTACAGGAACCTATATGATTAATATGCACTGCGCATCATTTGTCCAGGGCATAGTTGATATTGCACATTTTTCAAATATTTTCATACATTAAAAAGTTGACATTCCTTGTCATGTGTCTTATTCTTTTTGTGAAAAGCGAGAATTGTGCAAGTTATTTGAAGTGATTCTAATTTGTTCAGTGGATTTTAAGTGATTTGGTTTTGGTGTTTCGAGTGATTTAATGAACCAAAATTTACAAGAAGAATGAATACCAAACAGCAAGATTAGATACATAAGTATTAGTTGTGACCCCAAACCCATATTATTATTTTTATTGGTCAATAAATCCATGAGTTTTATTAATAAAATTAGATGGTTTTAATGTTGTAACTTTTAGTATTTTATGAAAAAAAATTGAGAAGAGGTATAAAATTGACAATTATTTAAATTTCCCGCCAGTACTTAAAACTGCAAAACGAATGTAGCGCCATTGGTGACATCATCCGCAACTAAACGGAGTTCCAGCCAAACATAAGAAAGTCGCCTATCTATATAAGTATATGTCATCTATGATCAAAACTCTGACCACTAATTGTCAGAACTCAGCTTTGTTATCACAGTCAACTCTGTATTTGTGTTTCATAATTATTGTTGCGATTCTGCGAATCTTTACTTCGTCGGTGTGAGGCGTGCATTCAAGCTGCCGACGCACATTTCGAACAATTTTTGTAATTTTTAAACTTATTTTTTATGTTACATTTTCATATGCCTATTAAACTGTGTAAAATTTTCAAAGGCTTGTTACTCTTTAACCAAAATGAATCGGACCCATATTCATATAACATCTTTTCCTTAGGGCCGGTTGTACAATCTTAGGATAAATCTACCGGATAACTATCCGGCCGATAAGTTTATCGGGAGGATAAAAGTATTTCCTGTAGTACAAACTGAATTTGTCGGTAGGATTGCTATCGGCGAAATAAGAGCCGGTTGGTAGCATTTTTTCCCCAAATCTAGGAATGAGTGCAAATTAGGTTGGGAACGCTAACATCTGCGGCTAACGTCTTAACGTTTGACAACAGTCGTTTAAAGTGTAATATTTTGAATATTATTGAAAAAATGTTTAATTTATACGACACTAGTACTGCCCTCCTAACAAGAAAGGTCCTATCTGCAATATTTAAGTTTTGAGCAAATCACGTTTTTCTTTCTTTTTATTGAATAAAACATGGTATTTCAGCAAACCATTTATATTTTATTTCATATATTATGTCGGAGAATAGAATCTAATTGCTAGTCATAATTTTGATGTACCTTTTCTCGATTAGGAGATTTTTGATAATATTATCACTTAGGACAATAAAGCTTAGTATATGCAATTCGGTATTTTCAAATTTTACCTACTGAACTTGTCCTAAATAAAAGTAATGTATTATACTGAACAATTTATTATATTTATCATATTTAAAAACTTAACACTTAATTTGTAAAATAATAGATAACAAGAAATATATTTGAAAGAATATTAAAATATTAATCCACTGCCGTACTAGACTTAATTGTCCTAACTGACATCACTCAACTCAAAATACTAGTTTAAATTGTCCTAACTGCATTTTTCAAATAAGAACGGACTATTATTTACAGTAGTTTATGTGGGATCGGACAATTTATGTTAGTATACATGGCTTTTTATTCACTTAGGACAAAACATTTAGGCATAGAATAAAGCATTTTTAACGCAGATAGGACATTTTAATTTTCCACACATATTAATAAAATGTTTACGAACACTCCAAGCCAAAAAAGTCAATTTGCTAAATTTTGCAGATAGGACCTTTCTTGTTAGGAGGGCAGAGTAGTAGCAGCGAATCCGAAAACGAATTTCTCGCTTTTATGAAGTAATTTTTAGTATTATTTCACAAAAATAATAATCTTGGGTAACACAAAAAAATCTTTTTATTTCGCTTTACAAAAAATATTATATTCCACCTTTTTTGTTAAAATTTCAATTTCCATTTCCATTTTTTTTATTGTTAGATTATTTATAGTTATTATTTGGTTATTTATTTGGAGCTGCTGCTCGTGCAGTTCTTGTTCTCTGCCTTGCTTTGCGTCGAACTCCTTTTGGAGCAATTGTTTTTTAAAAATAGTTAGTTCAGCCTTGGCATCCACCCAAGGCTGCAACTTCTGTCCAGCTACCGAAACATCGCTTATCCTTTTCCTTTTTTTTGTTTGAAGAGCTCTATGTTTCGGAGTCTTCAATTGAGCAGGGGAATAGCTGCTCCAATCTTCAATTTCTAACAATAGGTCATCTGCAAGTAAAGTAAAAAAAATCTACATTTACAACTGCTTACAAAATTACCTTGCACATTAATCGGGGCACTAATTGAACTACTCGCGCATGGTTCTGTATCTGAAAAGATAATTATGTCATGTAAGGTCTACAACAATGTTCCAAAAAGTTACTTATTAAAAGTGGTGACCTAGGGCTTGGCACTTCGGTAATGTTATATTTGCTTTCCAACGCACTTGTGCTCTGGGTCTGAGTATATAGAATATCAAAGTAAAAAGAGTTAATATCTCATAAACACAGTTAAGCATATATAAAGTTATTAAATTAAATTACCTAAACGGTCACTATCAAATTGTGACGGGATTCCATCGCAACTGAGTTTAATGAGCGTTAAAATTTTTTCGTACAAAGGATTTAGATTTTCTTCGAAAGGTCCTCCACCAGTACACAGCATAGAATTTTTATTTTTCGCAACCGCTCGACGTGTTTCTTTTTTTAATGTTTCGTATTTACTACGGAGTTGCTCCCAAGTACGATGAGACGTACTCGTAGAATTAAAGGTTTGGCAAATGGTTTGCCATGCCATTTTCTAAATTCATAAAATATATAATTATATTATCAAGTATATTGTTCAATAAAGCTTACCTTCCCCTTCCATGTTAACGCATCCGTTTTTTTATTCTCTATCACACCAGCATGTTTCTCTATTATTTCAATGAGTCGCCAACACTCCTCTTTTGAATAATTTGCGGCGCGCTTACTACTATTGGCACTTTTTTCACTCATGTTTTCAAAAAAACATATAACAATTTGACAAAACGGACTATTTATGTCAATCACGTTTAAATTTATCTGGCCGACAACTGTGTTATCGGCAGCATCGGGTACCCGATAAGTTATCCTACCGACAATCTGACCGATAAAAATATCACTAGATCGTAATACGGAACAAACTAACGTATCGGCAAGATAAGACTGTCGGGAAGTATATCGGCATATTGTACAACCGGGCCTTAGAATCGCATCACCTTTCATCTGCTAATGTTTGTCATAGAGCTAATGAATCACCCTGTATACTGGCAAATCCATATTTTTGAAGTAACGAGGAGATTTCGATTTCCCTATCATCATCAAATCTAATTTATGAGTACTTGTAGCGTTTACGCATGGCATAATTGTTACTCTGTCCTTCATTGCTTTTCTTCCAGCAGCGGATTTTTCAAAATATGTAACGTTAGTTTTATTGGGCAAGCTTTTATAGATGAGACCAGTTTCGTCGCTATTATATATTTGTTCAGGCAAAACGCCATTTTCTGCAATATAATTTTTAAATTTATTTTTAAATGAATTAGCTAGCTCCACATTGCCAGACATACTGTCTCCACAAACAGACAAAATCCGTATACTGTGGCGTTTTTTAAATTTCGTTAACCACCCATCACTTGCTACAAATGTTTTAGATCCATTATATAATCTATTTACTTCGAGTGCTTTTAATTTTATCATTTCATTTGGAACTAAATCGTTTAATTGTCGCCGCTCCAAGAACCAAGAAAAAACTGCATCGTCGATTTCACTATATTTTACTGTTTTCATTCGCTTAATCTTATTCTGATTCACATACGTTTTGGATGCATATTCTTCTAAATTTTCTTTATTTTCTTTTATTCTACTTATTGTAGATTTAGCAACTTTATGTTGGCTACAAATGTCCTTTATTTTGTTACCATTTTAATTGTCCTTTAAAATGGATAGTTTATCTTTTAACGAAATTGAACATCTTTTTTCTTCTGATTCATAGTTTATGGTTGAATTTAAAGCACAAAAATATTAATTAATTAATTTATTAATTAACGGAAACTAACAGAATTCAAGTAACATTCTATTTAACAGAAATTCACTTCAATACTGGCAGCACAAAACTCAAACATATTCCAATGACAGAATTTTTTACAATTTGATTGACAACATAACATAATTTGATGTTATGTTGTTGTGAACAGCTGATTGAAAAAAAATAAGTTGCTTATACAAACAGTTGAATTAAAAAAAAGTTGCTTGTATAGAGGGTGCTTATGAAGAATGTTGCTTATAGAGAGATTGCTTATATAGAGCTTTCACTTTATATGATTTTTAGTAAGACAAAATAATTCCTTAACCCTTCATAACTATCATATTACAGTAATGATAGAAATTTAAACTAATTTTAGAGTAAAATCTTTATGATAAAACGTTAGGAAATTAAATTTCCTTTCATTTAAGTACAAACACGACCAATCTAGTTTTAATAGTTTTAAAGTTATCGACCTTTTTAACCCAAAAAACAATCGACAATCGCCCATCTTTAAAACAACGTAATTTATTTGATATATTAGTCATATTTCATGTTACCTTAAACGATTTTAAGAATATTTTGGAATTTTGAGGAATTTTCTAATAATATAACTGTAGATTTTTTAAAAATTTTAAAATGATTATTTAAATTTTCTATGATGATACATCATAGAAAGTTAATACTATCATCATTCATGTCTAATTCTCTAAAGAGGTTCATAAAATTCATATTTTATTATTAGTAAACATATAAAATGAATAGAAACGAATTTCACAATGTTATTTCACGTGATGTATCGAATTTACGATTGAATAATCGTAGTAAATATTATGGTTTATGCACGTACACACATACACAGTATAAAAATTGCAATTTCACAACGTTATTAAACCTTGTTTATCAAATAAAAGGAACGGAGTATTCCAGGTTGATTCAAGAATCACTGATAAGAGTATAAATATAGAATATGTATTCTTAATTGTTGAATTAATAATCTACAAAGAGACAAAACATGTTTTTTTATCATTCTATTTTTATTTTTATTATTTAAAGAATGCATTTATAAATTTTATGGATTTAAATCTCATTATTTTTTTTATTTCCTTTCTTTAATATTTAGATCATAAGACCAGAAAATTTGAAAATAATCAACTTTTAGAAGTTTGTTCAAAAACTTTTGTTATGAAATGTATATAAATATTATTTTATGCACTTTATAACTTTATTATTTCATTTATGAGTTAATTATAAAACTAAATGATTTATAAAATATAAAGTCTAAATAACTTTTTAAATTTTGGTTTATTTAAATAACAAAATTAATTTTTTTTAAAATAACAATTTATAATTTCCAATCTTTTTAATTTTCAAGTAGATTAATATAAATATTACATCTTGTATACTTATAAAGTAAAAAATCTCCTTAAAACGTTAAATATTTACATAATAAAAACTTATTTTTTAATAAAAACTTGTACAAAAACTTTTTTTATGTACTGTATAAAAATATTTTTTATTCTATGCAACCCACACATTCTCGACGTCTTGCACGTGTGCATTTATTGATTTTTAAGGTGTTGCACAATATTAGATACAAGGATTTATCTACAAAAACATTTTTACAATCACTTACCGTTTAAATCCTAATTTTTAATTTTTATTTTAAGTTAATTTAAAGTAAGTAACCTTTTTTTGTTTACATTTATAGCGTCTGGAAGCGTTGATTTCGTAGGAACATTTCATCGCGTGTGGGATAATCATTTGGCAGAACTGGTTGAGTGTAGAAAATGCGGTCGAAAATTCTTTCCCGATCGGATTGAAAAACACGAAGCTGTTTGTGCCGGTTTAAAAATATCTTTAAAAGGAAAATCTAATAAAAAATAAATGAGATAATTAAAATTAAATTTGGTATTTATTTTTTAATAATGCATTTTTATGCATTTTTACCCCCACCATTGAGTTTCGAAACCGTTTCGGAAGCGCTGATCGAAACTACAAAAACGGTGATTGGTTGGCTGTCAAATATTTGTCGAGCAGCGCCCTCTGGTACTGCGTGGCAACCAGTTCGCTCTCTATCTTCCTTTTGCAGGGAGTACGCCATTGTTGGCGTTTGTGTTTTAACCCAAGAAAAGAAAATCTAATATCATCCAAGATGGTAAGTCTTTTAATACGATTTTAAACCAACCAATCGAAAAATTTACTTCTGATTTATTTATTGACGCGTGTATTTTTTTAAAATCTTGGAATCTCTTTGGGATAAAATGCAACAAAATCGCGATTGCACAATGGTGTGAAATCCATTTTCAAGTCAAGTTTTATACGAAACTATCTTGTTTAAACATTTTTTTTATTTAAGTTTAATTAAAAAAATCATTTTAAATCTATTTATATGTAATTATCACCTTTAAAACTATCAAAACCGTCAAAAACATCAAAATGGTAATGTACCACGTTTTTTTTCCCAATCTTCAATATGTTTATCACCATTTATTTCAATTAAAACAACCATATTTTAAAAATTAAACAATTTTTTGATGTAATTTACTTTCCATATGGTGCTATACACCTCGTGTTTATTTTAGGTTATGAAAAATTTTTTTAGTTACGATTTTTTTTTTTTTTAATTAAGATTTGTTTTTTTATTTTAGGTGAACTTTACGGTAGACGAAATCCGTGCCATGATGGACAAAAAGAAGAATATCCGTAACATGTCTGTCATTGCGCACGTAGATCATGGAAAATCAACCCTCACTGACTCCCTCGTTTCGAAAGCCGGTATTATTGCTGGCGCCAAAGCTGGAGAGACTCGTTTTACTGATACTAGGAAAGATGAACAGGAACGTTGTATTACCATCAAGTCCACGTAAGTAATTTGAGTAAAAAAATAAAAGAAAGAAGAATGTGTTAATAAATAAATTGATTTTATAAATTCTTTAGTGTTAAGTGTTGACATAAATTTATAAAATAATGTTGTTTATGTTTGTGTAATCAAATTTTTTGTTTTTCATATAAGTAGTTTTAATCCTAGTGTAGATTAGTAATTATAATTATTGAATTGAAGGAATGTTAATTAATAAATGTGATCAAAATTCTTACATTTATCGTCAGTTTGAAATTTTCTATATTTTGTTATTATTTTTATTTTTTCTTTGTGTGATTATTAGCCAATATTACAGACAATGGCAAGAAATCATAGACATATTGAGATTGTCTAAATTAAATATAAACGTGTGAGGTTTATAACCCGTGAACAAAAAAATACAGTACAATACAGAATCTGTATATCTTTGCAAACACATTTGGTGCCTGTGTAGTGTTTGTGTACATATTCACAAACGTAACGATAGTGTTTGGAATTACATACACAATCACTATGTAGAGTATTTTGAATTCAATCGCAAACTGTACGTGTTCCAAGTACACTAAAAGTTATGGTACGTTTTAGAGAACTTGGAAAAATTTAGATTAATTAATCATTAATTCTAAGGCGAATAAACAGTTAAGTTAATAAGTCTGTTGTGTTGCACTAATTTTAATGTAAGTAAATGATTTACGAAGTACACTAAACAAACCAAATTTTTTAGTGTATTTGCAATGTGTACGGTTTGTGGTTGCATTCAAAATACTCTCCATAGAGAATGTTTACATAGTTCCCAACGCCATCATTGTGTATATGTTTGTGTATCTAAACGCTATGAAGTGAGGTAGACAATCTCCTTGCTTCAATGTACAGTACGTTTAGTGGTTAGTTGAAGGATTGTGTTTTTTTTGTACCTTGTTTATAACAAACAAGTTTATTGATAGAATTGTTTTTAAATCCAAATAATTACCAAATCTCAAATTACAATTGACTCAAAAAGCATAAACTATCTCTAAAAAGCTAATCTTAGACAATAACAATATGTAAGAATGACCAGTCTTCCTAAAAAAGTTATCCCATGAAGATGAAGGTTAATGCAAATCTAAACAAACCTTTGGGAGATGTGCTGAAAAGAGCTGTGTCTCATAAAGTGCCTGGTCTATCAGGGTGTAAGTACTGTAAGGCCCTCCACACACGAATGGACCAATTGGCAACCCGAGTTTCAAATTAGTTATGAGTACAACCACTTTGCCACCAGAAAGCAACCCATCTATGCACACTTGCACGACTAGGTTTGAATCAGTTGATATTGTTCACTTACAAGCGAAATACATATTTTCTCTTATGAAGACAATTTTGCTCATATGTCAAGTAGCAGTTCTAACCCATACTTATGAAAACAACACAAAAGTGGACATTAACCTATAATACGAACTTTAGTTTGATTATGAAATCAACCCTTAATTTATTATAACTGAGGCATACACATGCCAAGTGCGACATGTCAAAATAGGATAATTATAAAATATATGATATGCATATGGACACAAATTTGTAATGGTAATGTATGTTACAAATTTTGCCTTTATACTTATTATGTACTATTTTTTACAATACAGTGTAACCTCTTTAATCTGAACACATGTTAATCCGAACATACATTAATCCGAACGACCATTTATACTCTGTATAAATATATGTATATCTTACTTAGTTCATAAAATAAGTTTTATTTTTTTTTTTGTATAGTTTATATCTTGTTGCAATCAAACATTACATATAAATATGTATAATACTATGTATACATAAATACATATATGTACTTCTAAAAAAAGTACATATGTTTTTACTGTATATTCGTTAATCCGAACAATCCGGTAATCGGAACGTGGTCTGGCAACGAGGTGTTCGAATTAAACAGGTTACACTGTATTTTCTTTTTGACATATTGCAGTTTACATTTGTATGCCTCAATTTTAAAATTTTGTGGCTGATTAATATTAATTTCTCTTACAACTGAGTTTTTGCTCAGCAATATCTGTTATAGTATTAATATATGTGTTAAACAAGTAACAAAAATAGACATAAGAGATATATACAAAGTAGTTCATGTTTTTCTACTTTTCTAAAAACCTTTGTTAGTTTCCTGATCCATACCGAAAAGAAGAACAATGAAACGTATTTGTATAATATGCAACCATGCAACTGAAACTATTTTGCGACAGGGAAAATCAGTTGCATGCAACCAGTTGGATACTGATTGCAAATTGGTCTCAATTTTGTCGACCTGTGTGTGGATACTCAGTTTCGTATACGAGCAAAGTCGCCAAACGGTTGCACCTCCAACTGATTTGAAACTCAAGTTGCAAATCGGTCGATCTGTGTGCGGAGGGCCTAAGTTAATCCTGAGCCTCAACATGGAAAAAAAGGATGCAAGGGTGGGGTTCCTCTCTGTAGCTTTAGCAAATAGGCCAGATTGGAGTATAGTAGAAGGAAGAACTGGAGTATTGTCCAGTCCGCCTTAATGCAAAAGTTCTTGTAGGCGAAAACATCGTCGAAAAAAGACCAACCTCACTTTGTTTTTCGCCTCTACTGTAAGACTCTAAAAAATACCAAAAGTCCAGGCAAAAGAGTTAAAGTAACGAGGCGTGGTGGATCTTTTTTCGACGGTATGTTGACCTGCAAGGCCTTTACATTAAGGAGAGCCAATACTCCGATTCTCCTTTCTACTGTACTCCAGTTGAATCTACAGTTGCGGGGAGGAACTCGCCCTTGCATCCTTATTTCCATGATGAGGTTTAAGATCAACTTATAGTACATTTCTGATTTTCTAAATTGCAAATGGTTCTTGGTCCTGTCCTTAGTAAAAACGGTTATTTAATCACAACTGCGCATATAGTCCATGTCTACGTTTTATAGGTGTTGTAATACCCAACTTTTGTAGGACTCTATACCTAACTTTCCTCTCACAATGGAGTTCTGAAGATTTGTAACAATTACACACCTGGATGATCCATTTACAGTGTTGAATTCAGATTATGTTATGCAATTTAGTTAAAAACGTCTTTAAGGTCTCGATCCTTTTTACATAATACGATTTTTACCTGATTTTCAGGTAAATTTGTGTATCTATTATACTTTAGACATCTTGGTTTTTGTTATGCCAAGCTTTTCTTATAAAACGTAAATGTAACAATCTGTGGTGTCATCCAGGTAAAATCCAAGTCCGTAAGTTAATATGGGCCTTAAGGAACACAAGATTACATTAATTCATCTTACAAATCAATAAATAAAACAAATATTCTTGTGTAAAAAAATTGTCAACTTCTTTCAATAAAACTGGGAATCATTTGTTGATTACCGAGAAATTTAGATCAATCTTACAAAACCTCTATAAGTTTAAAACGTTTCCTTATAAAAACTTTTGAAATTTTCAACATTTATGGATATAGATATTATTTATAACAAACGATAGTTTATTATATCTTAATAATTTAATCAAAGTTAATTTATGATTTATGTAATATGATGATTGTTCTCACAGACCTGTTCTGATTAAATATATTGAAGAATATAAGAACGGCCAGCTGATAATAAATTAAATTTCTTTTAAAATCTAATTTAGATCTGTACATAAGCAATTTTTTTATCAATCATTATTTAATTTCAGTGCCATCTCTATGTTCTTCGAGCTTGAAGACAAAGATTTAGTGTTCATCACGAACCCCGATCAGCGCGAAAAAGACGAGAAAGGTTTCTTAATCAACTTAATTGACTCTCCCGGACACGTCGATTTCTCTTCTGAAGTCACCGCCGCTCTTCGCGTAACTGATGGAGCTCTTGTCGTCGTGGACTGCGTTTCAGGTAAATAATAACTTCACGGCTTTTTATTATTTCCTTTATTATTTAAATTATAAAATCGTTAAAACACCTTCCAACACAATACGAGTCACTTTGCAGATCGCATTGTTCCGAATTTTATTTATTCGGTACAATCGATCATTGACGATGTTGACAGTGTAAATGGAAGGAGATTAAATTTAAAAGAGTAGTCTTTAAACGCTGTTATCTTGGACCTCTATTCTTATGTCTGATGGTAATTAGTTACGGGACAAGTTTTACATTTAAATTTTAAGATAAAATTCATTTTTAATGGTGAAGTCATTTGGAAACTTAAAAAAGATGTAATTTTAAAGGTGTGTGCGTACAAACTGAAACTGTACTCCGTCAAGCGATCGCCGAACGTATCAAGCCGATTTTGTTCATGAACAAGATGGATCGCGCACTCCTAGAGTTGCAATTGGACTCTGAAGAACTCTTCCAAACTTTCCAACGTATCGTTGAAAACGTCAACGTTATTATTGCTACTTATTCCGATGATAGTGGTCCGATGGGTGAAGTTCGTGTAAGTAAAATGTGTATAAACTTTGGATTCTTATTAAAAATACCCCACGCAAATAAGCCGACTTAATTCACAATATTATAGGAATTAAGTGTGCTCGCGGTGGGAACATTAAAATTTCTTTACATGTGTATGGTTGCTGTCTTTCAATGACATCAACCAAAGGACGTTTTGAAACAATTTTTACTAAAAAAAAAAAAAGAAGTATTCAATTTCCAAATTTTTTATCTCCAGTTATGTATCACTTATTTTATTTATTTATTTTTTGTTATTAGGTTGATCCAAGTAAAGGTTCAGTTGGTTTTGGATCTGGTTTACACGGTTGGGCGTTCACCCTAAAACAATTCGCTGAAATGTATGCGGAAAAATTCAAGATTGACGTAGTTAAGCTAATGAACCGACTTTGGGGTGAAAACTTCTTTAATCCGAAGACAAAGAAGTGGGCTAAACAGAAGGAAGCTGATAACAAACGTTCCTTCTGCATGTACATCTTGGATCCGATCTATAAGATTTTCGATTCCATCATGAATTACAAGAAAGAAGAATACGAGGCGTTACTCCCCAAACTGGGCATCACAATCAAACATGAAGACAAAGACAAGGATGGTAAACAACTTTTAAAGGTTGTTATGAGAACTTGGTTACCAGCCGGCGAAGCTTTACTTCAAATGATTGCCATTCACTTACCATCTCCTGTCGTCGCTCAAAAGTACAGGATGGAAATGTTGTACGAAGGTCCTCACGATGACGAAGCCGCTTTGGGTATTAAAACGTGCGATTCTAACGGACCTTTGATGATGTACGTTTCTAAAATGGTACCGACCTCCGATAAAGGACGTTTCTACGCGTTTGGACGTGTATTTTCTGGAAAAGTATCGACCGGAATGAAGGCTCGTATCATGGGACCTAATTACACGCCCGGAAAGAAGGAAGATTTGTATGAAAAAGCCATCCAAAGAACTATTTTGATGATGGGACGTTACGTTGAAGCTATTGAAGATGTACCTTGCGGTAACATTTGCGGTTTGGTTGGAGTAGATCAATTTTTGGTTAAGACTGGTACTATTACCACGTTTAAGGATGCTCATAACATGAAAGTTATGAAGTTTAGCGTTTCTCCTGTTGTAAGAGTTGCTGTTGAACCGAAGAATCCAGCTGATTTACCAAAATTAGTAGAAGGTATGATTTTTTTTTATTATTATATTTCCTCCTAATTAATTTGAAAAATTAATTTATGGTTCATTTATTTATTATGATGATTATTTTTTGTGTACCGTCCCAGTATGATTTAAATTTTGATTCAAATTACACACTGATTATTTTTCTTTAATATAATTTGCAATTTTTTAATTTAAATTTTTTGGAACTTGATTTAAAGCATTGGTCTATTTTTTCTTTTTAGGATTGAAACGTTTAGCCAAGTCAGATCCTATGGTACAGTGTATCATTGAAGAATCAGGAGAGCACATCATTGCTGGTGCTGGTGAGTTGCATTTGGAAATTTGCCTTAAGGATTTGGAAGAGGATCACGCCTGTATTCCAATTAAGAAGTCCGATCCGGTTGTATCTTATCGTGAAACTGTTAGTGAAGAATCAAATCAAATGTGTTTGTCTAAATCGCCCAACAAACATAACAGGTAACTAGGTTATTAAATTAATTTTTTTTTTTTTTGCAATGTTAATATACTGGTGATGTTAGCACAACATCGAGTCACTTCAGCGACCTCCGAAGGGTTATTAATCCGTCAGTTCCGCAACCAGTCGAACACTTCTGGTTGGATATCATCCTAGTAAATTGGAAAAATTGTTCTTTTAAAGAAGTGTTATGAGGACGTCTTTTTATTAAAAATTTAGAAAACCTCAGTCTCTCCTGTTCAAATTAGGTTTTAAATTTAGGTTTTGATTATTTTAACTTATTTAAAATTTACCCCACCCAAATAAGCCGACTTACTTCACTTTGCCATAGGAATTAGGTGTGCTCACGGTGGGAACAATAAACTTCTTTACATGTGTATGGTTGTTGCCTTTCAATGACACCAACCAAAGGACGTTCTGAAACAAGAAATTATCGTTAATCTTTTCTTATAAACAAAAAAAAATTATTTACAAATTGTAATTAAATTCTTGTGAATTGGCACATACATTTATAAAATTCTCGTTATAAAACCACATTAATAATATATTTTTTTTTTCTTTTAAAGGTTGTTCATGAAAGCTTGTCCAATGCCAGATGGTTTAGCCGAAGATATCGATAACGGTGATGTAAACCCCCGCGATGACTTCAAAGTCCGCGCTCGCTACCTTAGCGAAAAGTACGATTACGACGTAACCGAAGCACGTAAGATTTGGTGTTTCGGTCCAGACGGTACTGGTCCGAACATCCTCGTCGATTGTACCAAGGGAGTACAATACTTGAACGAAATCAAAGATTCCGTCGTCGCCGGCTTCCAATGGGCCGCCAAGGAAGGTGTTCTATCCGAAGAGAACTTGCGTGCAGTTCGTTTCAACATTTACGATGTTACTTTACACGCTGACGCTATCCATCGTGGTGGCGGACAAATTATTCCAACTACGCGTCGTTGTTTGTATGCTTGTTTGTTGACGGCCGCTCCAAGGCTTATGGAACCAGTTTATCAATGTGAAATTCAGGTAAGAAAGAATTTTATTTGGGTTTTTTTGTATGATTTATAAATTTTAAAATTGAATATTTGGTCAAATTTTTTTACGAACTTGTAGCAGATCTATAAAATTAATACAATATTTTATGAGATTTACTAAGGTTCGAAGAGCAATTTTATTTATCCACTGATTGCCCTGTAATGAATTTAATGTTTATTACAGTTTCCCAATGTGGAACATTATTTCTATCAAAAATTAATTTTATTAATCTATTTGTTGATCAGTGCGAATTGTGTATAAAAGCCGATTTCCATTAGTCCAGCGCGGTGAACGCAACACAAAGAAAATTTTAAACGGATTTTGTAGCGTTGTATTGCGCTGCGCTGGACTAATGGGAATCAGTCTTAAATTAAGAGCAAACACTTAAAAACGGGAATATTCACATGAAACCAAGTAGTCTAAACAAACACCAATAAATTCAAACTTCAAGCAAAAATCGGTAATTCTTCTGTAACTAATCTTGAATGAAGAAGCAGATAATTTTGGGTTTGTTATATAGTTTCAGTTTTTTTTTATCGTTTCAAGGGTTTTCTGACCATTTTGATTTGAAATGAATGGCTAGTAACATTCATGTTGAAGAATTTTTGTCTGTTTTTTCTAATATTAACCCATTCGAGACGACAATTTTTTTCGAACACGATTCTCAGGAGCGAAGTTTTTTTTTTTTTTTTTCATTTTGTTGTTCCTTTACTGTTATTGCACACATAGTGTGCAAACGATGTCGAATGGGTTAACAACTAGATAACACGTTCAGTTTATGGAAACGTGTTCAATCGAAGGAGCGCGATCGCGGCCTTTGGCTTTTTGGTAATTAATTAGTATTCAATGCCTTTTTGTTAATATTCTTTTCTATTCTAAAAATCAGACAACTTTTAAATCATTTGCATTAACATTGAAGATCATTTAGGTTATATAATGAAAATTGAATGACTTTATCTAATATAATAACGGAAGTACATACTTAAAAAAAATTAAAATCTGAAAATTAACACTTTTGAGTGCATTTATACTTTTCGCACACAACAAAAATTATTTGTAGCGATTTTATTTCTTTATTTATTCTTTCTTTCTTGTTTAGTGCCCAGAAGTAGCTGTTGGTGGTATCTACGGTGTATTAAATAGAAGAAGAGGTCACGTATTTGAAGAACAACAAGTAGCAGGAACACCAATGTTCGTTGTAAAAGCATATCTACCAGTAAATGAGTCGTTTGGTTTTACCGCCGATCTCCGTTCGAATACTGGAGGTCAAGCTTTCCCTCAGTGTGTGTTTGATCACTGGCAAATCCTTCCCGGTGATCCGTTGGAACCTAGCACCAGACCCTACAATGTCGTTCAGGTAAATAATGAAAGTAAATCTCCATTCGGTGAAAGATGTCTCATGCCTCATTACTTGTCATCGTACTCTAGACGTACTTACCTCAAATAACTCCTTTTATCAAATTGTACCATAACCTCAAATAGAGTAAACCCAACCCAGATAGAGTAAGATGAAAAAATAAGCCTCCTCTCCGTAACATTGCCGAGTACTTCTTTTTTTCTTTTCATGATGCAGCTCCATTTTGGATTATAGTAAGTACATGACAGACAAATTAATTAATAAATTAAGACAAGTAATGACGCGTGAGACATCTTATGGCAAATGGAGTATATAAAAATTGAGTAAAGTTTTTGATTTTTACACAATTTTTTTTTGTGTGTGATTTTAGGAAACACGTAAACGTAAAGGGTTAAAGGAAGGTTTACCAGACCTTACTCAATATTTGGACAAATTATAAACAAGGGAGTGTTTAGGATCTGTACAAATTATTTCAAAAAAAGATACAAAAATAAAAGCCCAACACTATTATTTACTTGACTGATCTATCAACAATTCCTTAATTTTTTTCTATAGTTGAATGCAATTCAAAACAGAATTGATTGGTTAATCCGGATAATAAATAAAAAATTGTTTTAATTGATATTTTATTTTGCTACGTACATTTTTCTGTTTAGCAGTTGGCCACTGATGGTGTATAACCTGGAAAATGCCAATAAAATGAATAACTTGAAATACTATTTTCTTATTACCTATAAAGTTTTCTTTTTATTCTTGATTAAGTGGTGATTAAGACTTCTTAGAGTTTGGTTTAAAAATAGTAATTTGTACAGTAAAGAATTGAAAGACACCCATTACAATATTCGGTGTTAATTTATTATTTATAATTATAAAATTTGTATTGTGGGTTTAGAGTCCGCGCAATTCGATAATTATTGTTGTATATTAAAGTGCATAACTCCGGTTAATTAGTTACTTTCAATTATCAGGTTTTTGCATAATGTTATTTTGTTTTTTTATGCATTTTAAATAAAATTACCCATTAATTTTTTTTATGTTCTTTCTTTATAATTTCACCTAAATAAGAAATTATACGTTTTTATTATTATTAAGTTTAATTTTTAAGAAGTTATAGTGAAAAGATTTCAGGTAAGTGAAGTTTTTATTTTGTCTTTTTTATGTATATTAACGTATATATCGAGTCTTTAGCAGACCACAAAACTTGATTTTTTGTGTTTTGAATGGTTTACTAAGGCTCGAAGAAAATCCCACAAAGTTTCATTTCATAGTAATCATTTTATTTTTATTATGGTGTATTTTTTGTGGAACATTGAAAATGTTATTTTTAACATTTTATTTTTGATTCTCGTTATGAATTAATTTCATCTTCATATTAATCCTAATTTACCCTAATTTTTGATTTATTTAGCTTTCTAGAATTGGATAATGATGGTTTTTCTTGACACAATCTAAAAAAGTAAGTATTTTTATAAATGTACGAATAATTTAAAGGCTTCCTAACCCTTTGTTGACCGGGAATTTTAATTAGAAACTTTATCATGTCACTGGCAATGACAAGTTGACTTATCACTGGTCAGCAAAGTGTTAATTTATTATGATGTTTTTCATACCGCCCCAGACTGAAAAATTAACGTGTTTGATTGGTTTTTTTACTGAATATTGTTATTAAAAGAAGTTATTTTTTATTTCCCAAAATTTTATTCGTGTTTAACTAAATAAAGTAATTTTATTAATTACAGGTATTACTTTGAGACCAACTTTTAGAAATCAACTTTACATCAAATGTCTCAGGTTAGTAAATTTAAATCTAAATTATAACATTTAAAATATCCGAATTACCTCAAGAATCTAAATAAATCATTAATCCAATCAATATAACTTTATCCAATTATAAATAAAAATTTATATACAGTGAAGTTCCGCTAATCCGGATCAATGAAAACCGAGGCGATCCGAATTACTGAAACATCCGGATTATTGGAACTTTTTTAAAAGTCGCAAAAGTACGTTAAATACATGTAGGGATTTATTAAATCAAAACACACAGTACTAACATATTGAAAATATTACCAAAAGTGAACGCTCTAAATTTTAAATATAAATTAAAAAGTTATATTGTGCACACAAAAAGTAAAGAAAATATGTACGTATAAAGTAAAAGCTAAAACTAAGTAAGATTTAAAAAAATCAGTAAGCTTTGTTTGTTTTATACTACACTGGTTGGCTTGCATTGCCCGTTGTCGTGCATGTCGATCTGGATTATGGAATCACAAGTAATCCGGATTATGGAATACATAATGTAAATAACTAATATTTCAATTTCGTCCGGATTACTGGAGAATCCGGATTATTGGAGTTCGGATTTTTATGAAAGTTTTTTATTATTTTTGAAGTTATATTCAAAATGTAGATGTTTAGAAATTAATTTATTATTTAATTTTGATAAAATTTTGACAAAAATTGTTGATTTTAGTGAAAAGTAGACATTTTAATCTAATAATAGTCCTTAATATAATTTAAAAAAATATTTTTGTAAATGCATGAATAAGGTTTTTTGAACAAACTTTTCAATTTATTATGATGTTTTTTTATACCGCCCCAGACTGAAATATTTACATGTTTGATTGGTTTTTTTACTGAATAAAGCAAAAATTGTCATACTTTTTTCCTAAATTTTTTTCGTGTTTAACTAAACGAAGTAATTTTATTGATTACAGATATTACTTTGAGATCCAACTTTTGGAAAACGACTTCACCTCAAATGTAGGTTAGTATATTTATATTTAACTAAATTTTAATGTTTTTCAATTATTTGGAGTACTTTGGAATGTTTATTTATTTAATATGATGATTCATATACCGCCCCAGGCTGAAAATATTCATGTTTGATTGGTTCCGTCTCTGATTTTTTTTTCTCTTAATACGCAATAAATTTGTTTAGTCTTATTCTTATTTTATCAGTTTGTTTTCTTTTTTTACAGATGTTACTTTGAAATTATCTTCAAAATAATATATGAACATACGAGAAATTGAAAGGTGAGTTTTGTTTTACTGTTTAATTATTAAATATTATAGAAATATTTGTCCACAATAAGACAGTGGTAGGTCGTTTAACCAAATACACCTATCATTCGCATTTTGTGGAAGATTATAAGATTTTTAAGTTTCTGTTTTGGAGATTTAAAACCAATCCTTAACAAGAATAGGGAATCTAACAGTTCAAATAATAAAATAATCATTTTTAACCACTTCGGTACGGACGTCGACTACAGTAGACGGCTACAAATGACCCCACACAGCCAAGCGTCGACTATAGTCGACGGCTGTGCCAGCGTACGGACGATGAAAGCCGGTTCTTAACGACGTTTCGCGGCCGATAGCCGCCGTACCGAAGTGGTTAATATTATTATGTGTATCATAAGTGCTTTTAACTAACGTTTTTTTTATAATTATTTTTCAGAAATATTTATTCAGTGATTACTCTTCCTTATGAGACTTTGAGAAAAAAAATAAAGGTAAGAATTTACTTATTTATTATTTATGTGAAAGTAACGAATATTATTAGAGAGAATATGGTTGTAATCCATTTTAACCAGTGATATTTTGGTGTTAGCCATCTTCAGAGGCAAAAATCGACTTTCCGAAAAATGAACTTTTCAAATTTAAAAGACCAGTACTTAGATTTTTGTTTATTTAGGTTGTAAATTTGATAATAATTATTTTAAAGTATGTTTGTAATGTTTACTTTTATTATTAATTAACTTCATTTTCACTTTTTGTCTCTGAAGATGGCTAACGTCGAAACATGTTAGACCATCAAATTTCGTTATAACCAATATGGCATAAAAGTTTTATTTATTAATTAACGAGTATAAGCTTGAAATGATGATTGTTCTCACAGACCTGTACTGAAATTAAAATGTCGACAAATAAGAACGGCCAGCTGAAGTATATTATAAATAATTCTCTCTACTTTTAATTTTAAAATAATCATAAATATTTTAATTTCCTTTTTTATTTTACAGGTTTTCTTTTGGGTTAAAGATCTTTTAGAATGTTGGATCTCTAATTAAATATTATAAACAGAAATGGTAAGTTTCAGTCAATTTTGTTTGAAACTCTGATTGGATTAGTTTAATTTTTATAATGATTCATTTAGAAATACATTTGAGAAAAATATAATCTAGTACAGTAAAATACAGTGTTCAAAAATGTTTGCAAAGTGTAAATGTTAAAAAAAGTGTAAATAGAATTTATCTATAAAAGAGTGGATTCTTTTAGTATTTTATTTTGTTCGTTTTGAATCAGGAGATTTTTATGATGATTGTTCTTTCACAGACCTGTACTGAAAAATGTTACTTGTCGACAATAAGAACGGCCAACTGATATATACAGGATGTTTGAAAGGTCAATACAATGTTTCAAAAAGATAATCAAGCGTTTAATCAATACCTTAAAAGATAATCAATTGATTGCAAAAATAAATACTTAATTAGGTTAAGATTACTTAAAAATATTGTCACAAGTCCCTTGCTTGTTTCTGATTATGGGGTTCAATAAGCAAAAGGTATATTTATTTTTTTGTTGGGGGCTTTCCTTGGAGCTGCACTAACACTTCCAGGGGAAAGGGACGTACAAGTAACACACCAGCTGACGTTCCCTTAACGCTTTGTTGACCGAGAATTTTACATAGAAACTATGTCATATAGTCATATGTCGATTTATCTCGTCACCGGTCAACAAGGTGTTAACTGCCTTTATTCCTGACGGACGGAGCTAGCACTTGGAACTTCTTCAGACAAGCTGATGGTGAGGCTGATGACCAAGAATCAAAAAGTAGTCCCTTCCATTAAATTCCCTGCATTCGTATACACGTTCGATTAGGTGTTTGTGCTAACTCCGCAATATACGTTGATCCCCTTTTGGGGCTTTGCCCTGATCGTGGCAATATGCCTTATGAGATGACCTTTAAGAATGTATTGACTTTCTAAACATCCTGTATTTTAACCGAATTTATAAATTTATTGTTAATTTTTTTTAAAATCATTACATTTATTGTTTCATTTTTGTTGTTAGGTTGGATCTTTTGGAATATTTTGTTTGGAGGATGCTTTTACTTCAAAGGTGTGTATTATTTTCATTTTAAATGTTGCTTTAAGAGTTTTTATTAAATCTTAAACAACATAAGAAGTAAAATGATGACCAAATTTTTATACTTGAAAATCTATGAGAGTATATATTAAGCTCAACAGGACTGAACACATAATAAATAAATATTCACTTAAGTTATTATCTAACGTTATTAGAATAATTTAATAAAAATCGTTTTTATTTTTTAATTTCAGATTTAAACCGTTCGACGAAGTTTGGTAAGATCTTAACCCTTATTTTCAAATTTCTTTTATAAACATATATATTTATGTAAATATTTTGAAAATTAATAAATAAAATTCCCTTACAAATCGGCTTTTTCTTTTTATTTCCTTTTTATTACAAGATTTTTTCCAAATATCGAGTCTAAGAAGGCCTCAAAACCTGATCCTTTGTGTTTTGCTGGTTTAAACTGGCTCGAAGAAAAAAATCATACAAATCAACCGTGAAGAGTGAATAATTTCTCACTTTTTACGATGTACTTATGAAACATGATTCATCAATAAAAACTAGAATTTAAAAATGAAGTAATGATTGTATACTTATTAAAATTTAAATAAAGGATAATAAAATTAAAATAATATAAGTATTTAAGCAGTTTTATTTTTTAATCTTTCGATTTATAATTTTTCCTTAACCTAATTAATTTACATTTAATAAACACATTCGGTTATTACATTTGTATTTTTTTAGTTAAAGCAAGTAAATAAAAGTAAACTTAAGTATAAGAAAATCATGATATGATTATTTATAAGAAATAATAATGATTTTTTTTATAAGTCACAAAAAGATCACATTTACACTCAAAACTTGACATCTCATTTTATTCCGTTTAATAAAAAAAATCTCATGTATAAACTTTAAACGAAACAGTTTAAATTATAAATCTGTACAGATAAGTATATTTCTCTTTGTTTCTTTCCACAAATTAATTTAGTTAATTTCCAATTATGTTTTTATACAATGTCGCTAACGTTTTTGCAGCCATTAAGATAATTTCTCTGCGTGATACTCCAGTCAAAGCATAATGCCATTCTGAATGATGTACCTAAATTATAAATCATAACATAAATTAATAAAGAAAATGCAAAAAAACTTACATGTAAGTTATTTGCCATAAGACTTCCAATTGTTACATTTAAACCAGACCATTTTAAATTATAATCACTGGGAGTATCTTCTTGTGCCAAATTAACTATGGCAGTTGGAACAGGAGTCATTTGAGTAAACGTTTGAAGGTTAATTTGCTTAATTGGATCGGTTAAAATTAAAACACCAAGATCATACCATCTAAAAATGAAATTATTACTTCGACCTATACAACGAAAACTATCGTAAGTCAAAAATGGTGATTTTGAAAAATTTGAAAAGAAAACAGAATTAATTGCTATTCTTCTATGGTGAATCCTTTCGGAATCCTCTATAGCATATCTATAGGAACCAAGTAGGAAATTTTTACCTAGAAAATTTTATTTCTTAAAATGCAATCGGTTCAAAACCTTTAAACACTTATATCTGACTCAATTCTATCAAAAATGACTTACAATAGTTTTCGTTGCATAGGTCGACTTGATAACTTGAAGAAAATTAAATAAGATTGATTTGATTTGTAAAAAAACTTACTTATCTTCTCCAACTTCAACAATAAAATTTTCAATTGCAACAACTGGTGCGGGATGTTCTAAAACCTTGGGTTGTTGAAGAACAATTTGTATCCTTTCTTCGGCTGCTTTAACAGCGGCAGCAAATCCAACCGGTTGTGGGGCGATATTACTTGATTGAGCAGGGATACCCCTTTGATTTATAAAATATTTTAAAATTTTTATAACTCTTTTAAGAAAATATTTACGTTACTGTTGCTTTTCCAAAGATTTGTTGAAACGCTTCACGGACGGCACTGATTTTAATCTCTTTATCCGAAGCTACTAAAATATCCAAATCACCTCCGGAATCTAAATAAAACGTTGATTCAATCAATATAAGTAATTTTATGTAATTATTAATAAAAAACTAGTTGAAAGTTAAAATATTCTATTTTATTACAAAAAAATGCTCTATTTGTTGTCCAAGAAATTTAAAAAAAGCATAAAGGTGACTAAAATTTTTTACAGTTAACCTAACTTTTTTTGAAAATTTTGACCAAATTTAAAAAATCGTGAAGACTTTATTTTTTAAAATTAAGAAATGAAATTTGTTTTAATTGAAAGTTAAAACACTCTATTTTGTAATAAAAACATCAATTTTGTTCTAATTATTATCCAAAAAATTAAAAAAATTCATAAAAGTGACTAAAATTTTTAACAATTAACCTAACCTTTTTGAAAATTTTGACGAAATTTAAAAAATCGTGGAGACTTTATTTTTTTAAATTAAGAAATGGAATTTGTATTAATTGAAAGTCCAAATATTCTATTTTGTAATAAAAATGTCCAATTTCCTCTAAATATTAGCCAAAAAATTTAAAAAATTTGTAATAAAGTAGATTTTTTTAAAGTTAGTTTATATCCAAAATGTAGATATTTAGAAAAAAAGTTTTTATATTATTGTAATAAAACTTGGCAAAAATTTGATGATTTTATTGAAAACTAGACATTTCAATCTAATAATGGTTAAAAAAATTTTTCTTTTATACTGATAAATAAAATCTAGAATATTTTTTTAATTTTTCCCATTTTTAATTTTGAGGTTATGTTCAAAATATAGACACTAATTAAAAACCAATCAATTTTAAAAAGACTTAAAAGACTATTTGTTAAAAACCTACAAATATATTCTCTCATTTGTGGATCTAAGGTGGTAATCATTGAATCAACCGAGTGTTTAGCTTTTTCAGCCACTTTAGACAAAATTCCTCCGCTAGAAACAGCTCCTTTCATCCATCCTATTATCCCACCTGAATCCTGATTACTTCCCACAGGTATAGCTTGTGGAATACCACCTTGCGGAACTCCTTTACTTGGTGGAATAGCCGCACTACAATCACTTTAAATTCAATCAAATCCACATTAAAATATTTTTTAACCCAACCTGAATTGAGTAGGATAAAACGGTTCATTCGGCACAGAAGGTAACAAAGGAACTTTAGATTCAACATGTTCACTTTGTTTTACAGCAATGGGTTTACTTTCAACAGGTTGAAAAGATGAAACCGCTGGATGACTCTGATGAGTAACAAAAGTGGGTAAAGCTGATGGTGGTGGCACGTTAGAGAGTAAATTTCCAGTTGGGATGGTTGTAACCGATACCCCGGGTGAAGGTAATAGTGAAATAGACGAAGACATGCTGCTTGTACTTTCTAAAAAGTTAAAAGTAATTTTTTGTGACGTTTTTGACAAAAATTTGTTTACCTGTCTTGTCCGCCATCGAACCTTCTTCCCCTTTCTTGTCTATAATCTCAAAAGTATTCTCTCCGTTTGAATCGTCTTGCATTGTTGTTGATTGTTGTTTAGAATTGTAAATAATAAACACTGGGAATTTTTTTGTAATCGTGGCCGAACTATGGTTATAGGGATTTTCAAGTTTTTTTTTCTTGACGTTTAACTTATAAATGTCAAATGATTTTGTACGAATTTACTTATAATTTTAAACTTTTTCATATTTATATGATTTATTTAATAATATATAAATGGTTTTTAATAAAAAAGTTGTTAATTATTAAAAGACTATTTCAAAAGATTAAAAAGAAAATTCCTAGGAATTTTTTTATTAAACAGTTGGTGAAACTTTCTGTCAGTGTATGTGTCAAAATTTAGAACAAAGATTTTTTTAAAAGTCGTGTTTATTTAACATTAAATCAATATTTTTTATAATACAAGTAAAAAAAATCTTTTAATTAGTATTTATTAATCTCTTTTTTTATTAGAATAAAAATTACTAAATAAAATTTAATAAACTTTTTTAAATCTAACCTTTTTAAAAAAAATTTAAGGTTAAGTTATAAAAACGTCAAAATTTAATTATCACAAAAAACTCCTTTATCGCAAAAATTTACGCCCCTTTTAGTCGTCCAAACGTAAATATCACCTCAACCACTCGCTTAAAAGTTTTCGCGATCGTAATTCATTCTAATGCGAATCTATTATTGATTAAATCCCGCCATTTGCGTCGTGTACGTTTTCAAATTTAGCTCTTCTTCAGTCGCTTACGTCAAACGACGGTTTATTGTTGTCGAATTTATCGGTTTATTCGAGCAGCGAAAAATGGCTGATCCGGTGGAGCCTCCCCCTTTGTTCGAGAACGTGAATATTAACAACGAGGAAGAAGAGGATGACGTTTTCGCATCCGCTATGCAGGTAGATAATAAATAGATACAACGCGACATAAATACCGGTTTGAGCTTTCACTTAACCTACGTTACGGACGATAACCTTAAGTCTCGTGGCCCCCGGTTAAAATTAACGTCGATAAATTTGTTTGTCGAGTGATAATAATAAATTTACTTTTCATTGTTTATTATTAGGACAATCCTCCAGTTTTATCCTTAGAGGAAGATGACGCGCACGATATTACGAATGGGGAAGAAATTAGAAAAATGAAAATATCCGAAACAAGATCTGAAATGGAAACTGTGCCAATTAGCGATGATATTATTATAGATACACCAACAATGGAAGAAGTATTAAATTATTTTTTTATCATTTTCATTTTTAATTAATTAATTTATTTATTTGAATTAGGTTGAAGCCGTTGACGGCGAACAATACATAAGCATTTCGATTACCGAACCGCAAAAGATCGGTGAAGGAATGGGATCTTATTTAGCTTATCGTGTATGCACCACAACTAATATGCGAGTGTTTAAAAAGAAAAACTTTGAGGTTTTGAGGCGTTTTAGTGATTTCTTGGGGTTACATGATAAGTTAACAGAGAAATATCTTAAAGTTGGAAGGATTATTCCTCCCGCACCAGAAAAAAGTGTCATCGGTAGGTATTTTATTAGATATTTTTGCTATTTTAAAACTTATTATTAAATTACGAATGATGATTCATGTATTAGTCAATATTAAGTGGTTAAACATTGATAAGAAAGTTTTACAATTTTTTATCATTCTTGGTAATGGAATTTTGTTAAGTATTCAATGCTTTAAATTTTAATTGTTTGAGTGTTTAACTAAAAGTAAAATTCGTTTTTTACCACCTGTCTCTTCTTATTTTTACCTAAAATAAAGTGGTAATCGTAAAGTCTTGCATTGACAAAAACTGAGCATGTTGCAGTTATCGGCTTTGCAACCTAAAGCGTTAGCACTGTTTGAGCAACAGAGAAGAAGTGCAATAACGTTTATCGGTACTTAAACAGTTAACCATGTTATAAAATTCCATTTATGAAATATTCTTTTAAATTTTTAGGTTAGGTTTGAAAGTTTAAGAAAGATAATAAAATAAAAAAGATATGAATATTTTAATAAAAAAAATAGACATTTCAGTCCAGTGTTTTATTAATTTTTTAAAAATCAATAATTTTTTGAGTTTTGAGATTAGGCTTAAAACGTAGAAATTGAGAAAAAAAAATTGTAATGATTTTTTGAAAAAATTTGTATGATTTTGGAGAAAGATTGACGATTTTATTGAAAACAAGGCATTTCAATGTACGAAAGATTAAAAAATCTTCTTAATTCCCGTAAATATAGTCTAGATTTCTAGATTATAAAAACTTTTCTCATCTTTCAAATCTTGAGGTTAAATCTAAGACGTAAACACTTACAGTCAGTCCCAAAAGTCATCGTACACCAACAGTTTTTGTATGATTCCTAAAATGAGGTTGTAAATAATAGCAATTTCTTTTATCCTAGTTATAATTATTTATTTTGAATGGATTTATAAATAAAAAACTCTTAAACTCAACAAAATAAATTAATAATTCTTTAAAACTATTCCATTGCAATCTCACAAAAGTAATCATACAACGAAAAAGAACAGGGATTCTCCCTTGTCACTGTGACTTTGTGTGCGGCTAACAAAGTCAATCCTATCCCGTAATTGTTGCACCCGTGTTACATATCGTTTGTAAATAAACGTTATGCCTCCTCGAAGAATGGAAACAAGTGTAGAAGTGCGAAAAATTGTCATAAAATTGCACAATAACGGTCGTTCTATACGTGAAATTGTTAAAACACTTTTCAAAAGTGCTGCTACTATTCAATACATTATTAAAAGATTTGTTAATATAGAAAATGCACCACGTACTGGCCGTCCAAAATTGCTAACTCCACGAGAAGAAGGTAGCATTACACCACCACTGCATTGTGAGTGCAGAAACTGTGAGAAGAGTTTTACGATCTGCCGATTACCGTATTTTTCGGACTATAAGACGCACTTTTTACATAGAAAAATGGACTCAAATTTTGGGTGCGTCTTATCGTCCGAAGATAACATTAAAGTATATTTTTCTAAAAATCAGTTTATAAATTCTGGGTGCGTCTTATCGTCCGGTGCGTCTTATTGTCCGGTGCGTCTTACAAGTCCGAAAAATATGGCTCGACACTGAAGGTTGGAAGGTTGGACACCGATTTACCTACCGTCTTTGTCTATGATCGTCGATAACTAAATAGTACCTATTAGGCTTAGCCTATAATCGTGTGTATATTTGTATGATTCATTTGAATTACTTTTATACATCTTTAATATTTTTTTTTCTAAAATTCGAAAAAATGAGCGTAAAACAAAAAAGACTTTCATATAACGTGAGGTATAAACTAAATGTGATCAATTATGCAAAACAATATGGAAACAGGGCAGCAGAGACATTTTGGTCCACCACCAACAGAAAAAATGGTTCTCGAATGGGGAAAACAAGAGGAACAATTAAAACTGCTAAGTGAAGACAAAAAAACATTCCGTTCACACTTAGAAAAATGGCCAGAATTAGAAGTACACATGAAAAATTGGGTAACATACAATCGAAGCATGGGCATATCTGTTTCTACAAAAATGATAATTTTTGAAGCAAAAAGATGGGCATCTCCTAATGGAATTTTAGATTTTTCCAGGTCACCGTCTTGGTGCTTTAGATTTATGAAAAGACATGGGTTATGTATGCGTACAAAAACCACACTAGCCCAAAAAATGCCGGCTGAATACGAATCTAAAATTATAGAATTCCATAGATTTGTAATATCAGCGAGAAGGAAATATAATTTCGAGTTTAATCAAATTGCAAATTTGGATGAGGTGCCTCTAACTTTTTATGTTCCTTCAAATCGAACTGTAGATTCAAAAGGCACCAAATCAATACTAATCAAAACAACAAGTCACGAAAAAACTCACTACACTATAGTTTTAGCTTGTTGCGAGGACGGAGGAAAACTACCGCCCATGGTAATCTTCAAGAGAAAAACATTACCAAAAGATAAAATTCATAGTGGCATTATTATTCACGTTCAAGAAAAAGGCTGGATGGATGAGTCAGGCATGAAATTTTGGATAGAAAATATATGGGCAAAACGTCCAGGTGCATTGTTTAAAAAGCCTGCGATGTTAGTGTGGGATCAATTCAGAGCCCATACAACGGAATCAACCAAGAAACTTGTAAAAGGAATGAATACAGAAATAGCAGTAATTCCTGGAAGCTTCACAAGGCAATTGCAACCCTTAGATGTCTCTATCAATAAACCTTTTAAAAATTTTATGCGAGAAGAGTGGAATAAATGGATGGCAAAACCAAATCTTGATGTCACCACAACAGGACGTATGAAACGGCCAACAATTTCAGAAGTTTGTACCTAGGTGAAAAATTCATGGGAAGCTGCGAAAGAAGATACGATTATAAAGTCATTAAAAAAATGCGGAATAAGTAATGCTATGGATGGTACTGAAGATGACGCAGTTTTTGCAAAGAGCGATAATAGTAGTGCAGACGAAACTAATCCGAACGGTGACAGTAGCGAGACGAGTGATAGTACCGAGAGTGAAGATGAACTGAATGTTGCTATACTTCATTTAATAACTAGGAGGAGTAAATCTCAAAACCCCATTTACATAGGAAAAAGTAACTAAAAAATACACTAAACATTTTTAGCGGCAAATTTGAATTCTAAACTTCAAACCAGTCACATTTATGCAACCAACAAAACACCAAGCGTTTGAGCGTAGTATTCTAGAACATACCAAATATCTCTATGGCCGTTTATCTATACGTACATTGTTCAAAATTTATCCAAAATACGTTTCTTGTGTTGACGTATTATATCCAACAGATGACATCGTACCATACCTTCTTCGAACTTAATATTTTTTGATCGCAACCATTTGAGCACAACGAAAAAGCGAGAAACAAGTTGACAAATTAGGTAAAGCACCTAACCTCAAACGCCAAAAACAATACATAAACGACATAAACCAAAGGCGTTTTCTGGCGATGCAGCGGTTTGAAAGCTTTTGAAATCTTTTTATTCTCGCGTCAAACCGTGACGTCACTGACGAAAACGCTTGAACCGTTTCAAAATGCTCTACGGGCTCGGTTCAAAACTGACACACACACACATGCGCACATTGAAAGATGAACATAACCTCCAATAACTTAATGTTTCCCGCGTTTGACACTGTACTTTTCGCTACCTGTAACTGCGCATACCCAATTTTTTTAGTGAGTTTAATAATTAATTAATTATCATTTATTAAACATAATACAGAACTTTTTAAGTCCATTTTTGAAAATGTGGTTATGTGACATATATGTGATGACAGTTGATTCGAATGCGGTTTGAAAACATACATTCGCGCGAGTGCTCAAACTATGACGTAGCGTTTCAAACCGATTTGAATCCACGGTCGAAAGCGCTGCACGCCAGAAAACGCCTCAAATTTTTCGTCTTCGTAAACTTGACTGCGGAGCGACCAATAATAGCTCACTATTTTGGCGCGCAAAATTCAAATCACTCCTCCTAGTTATTAAATGAAGTATAGTACGAGTTATGTTAATAAATAAAAATTATGATCCGAAAGTAACATTAAAGTACATTTTTCTAAAAATTATCTTATAAATTTGAGGTGCGTCTTATCGTCCGGTGCGTCTTATAGTTCGAAAAATATGGTATAACGGGCGAGTAAAGAAGCGAATTGAATTCGCAAAAAATACATAAAGAAAAGGATATGGATTTTTGGAAAAGGGCGATTTTCACCAAACGAGTCCAAATATAAAATTTTTGGATGTGCTGGTAGAGATAAAATTTGGAGGAAAGCTCGTATAACGCTAGATTTAAAAAATGGTTGTGTTATGGTATGGGGATCTATGGCTGCTTCAGAGTCGGTAGTTTAGTGTTTATCAAAAACATAATGGACAGATGGCAATACTTAAACATTTTAAAGAACAATTTAATACAAAATGCTACACAATTGTCTTGGAAACAATTGGATCTTTCATCAAGATCAAGACCCAAAATATACAGGGCGTGTATTTCGGGAATGGCTTTTATATAACGTGTCCAAGCAGCTACATTCTCCACCACAATCACCAGATTATCATTATTATAAACCCCATACAGCACATGGGGGATTATTTAGAGAAAGCTATCAGAAAACGTCACATTAGTAACAAAGAATCTCTAAAAGCTGCATTACAAACAGAATGAGGAAAAATTCCGGTATCGTACACTGAAAAACTTGTCAAATCAATGCCGAGAAGATGGAAAGATGTACTAGAAGCGAATGGAGGACCAACGAAGTGCTAGCAGTAGATAGAATTCATCGAACAGTGCAAAATTTAGAACTGTACGATTAGTTTTGGGTTATTGTAATGAAAGGTTTCTGAAGAATTATTAATTTATTTTGTTATTTTAAATAATTATAACTAGAACAAAAAAAATTGCTTTTATTTACGGCCCCATTTTAGAAATCATGCGAAAATTGTTGGTGTACAATGAGTTTTGGGACTGACTATAATTTTATAATTAAATTTTTTTGTTGTAACTTTAGGAAACGCGAAAATAAAAATGTCTAGCCAACCAGAAGGAGGAACAGTCAACGGAAACGATTTTGTTGAAAGACGTAGAGCCTCTTTAGAAAGATACCTTCGCAGAACTGCTTTACATCCAGTTCTAGTCCTCGACCCGGACTTTAGGGAGTTTCTAGAATCCGGTAAAACTTTTTAAATTGTTTTATCAACTTTCAAAAACTTATTGCTTACATTTTTAGATATTGAATTGCCAAAAGCAACCAGTACATCGGCTTTAAGTGGAGCAGGTGTTATGAGACTCTTTAATAAAGTGGGAGAAACCGTTAATAAAATTACTTATAAAATGGATGAAACAGATCCAGTAAGTTTTTTTTATTACTAATGAATTAATTTCTTTTTATTATATTTATTTATTAATAATTAATTTATCTATTATAATTATTTTATAAAGTGGTTTGAAGAAAAACTCGCTCACGTTGAAGCCTTAGAAGGTCAACTTAGGAAACTTCACTCGAGCATCGAAGCAATGGTAACATATCGCAAAGAATTAGCCAATTTAACGAACGGAGTAGCTCGATCAGCCGCAATGTTAAGCGCTTGCGAAGATCATAACTCACTCTCTAGAGCTTTATCCCAATTAGCAGATACAGAAGAAAAAGTCGAAGCTCTTCACGTCGAACAAGCAAACACAGATTTCTTTATTTTATGCGAATTACTAAAAGATTATTTGGGTCTTTTGGGCGCGGTTAGAGATGCTTTTCACGAACGAACAAAGTTGTATCAACATTGGGAACATTCGAAGCAGATGTTAACGAAGAAACGCGAGGCGAAAGCTAAGTATCAAATTAATAATAGGGCTGATAAGATCGATCAAGCCGGACAGGAAGTTCTCGAGTGGGAGGCGAAGGTTGAACGTGGAAAAGAGAATTTTGAACGAATCTCGAAGATGATTAAAATTGAAATGGATCGGTTTGAAAGGTGTCGTATAAATGAGTTTAAAACGACGTTTATTAAGTATCTTGAGAATCATATGGATCATCAAGCGAAGGTAATAAAATATTTTTGGATTAATTTTAGAAATAAAAGATTACTTTTACTGGTTATTTACTAATTATTGTCTGACTAGTTTCGGTTTACATCTTCGGAGACAAAATTTTAAGACGATTTTTGTACGTTTTTATGTTATTTAAAAACAACACTAAATAATTTTGGTTAAATTTAGTTAAACGAAGAATAATTTTTTAAAAATCTTCCAATTTTTAATCAGTAAAAGCTTGATTGTGATCCTTTAATCAGCACTTTTTTTGGTTTTAATTTTTAAAATTCTTTACATGTTTTGACTTAAGACCATTCTCCGAGATAAGTTGTCAGGTTTAAGTCGGGTTACGTACACCAGAACACGTTCAAATGTAAAATGAAAGAGGTTGTAGTGTATGTTTAAAGGAGGTGTTTAATTTCTACATCCCGATAATTAATTAACTTTCTAGTAAATTGTAGGTTAGTTCTTAAACTTTTACAACCAGTATTCCTACCCAACTTCTATAAAATGAATCATTCATTTTACATTTGTATAATAATTTGATCTTGTGTATTTGGTCGTTTGTAAAAATTTTAATATCATAGTATTTTAATTATGTCAACCAATTTTTTATACAGGTGTTTCAGAATGGCACGGCACTATTTCAGGGTTCTATTCTTCAGCACGAAATAAACAAGAAAGTTTATATAAACATAAGTCTCAAATTATTTCTTTATCGAGATATTGAAAAGTTAAAGCAAATACATTTCTGCCAGTGGTTGATTCGACAATGCAAATGAGATCCTAACTTCCTAAACTGCATACTAGTTACCGATGAATCTTGCTTTACCAGAAATGGAATTACTAATTTTCGAAACACTCATACTTGGAGCGACGAAAACCCTCATACGACTGCTATTACGCATTACCAACATACCTTTTCATTAAGGGTCTGGTGTGGTCTTCTTGGTGATAATCTCATCGACCCTATCTTTTTACCAACAAGGCTTTAAGGCTGCAGTCTCAGGCCCAAAAAAGTTTTTCCAACAATAAGCTGTAACCGATTGAGATATCAAAAATTTTTTCAAACGAAAGTTGTCTGATAATGAAAAATCTCGGCTTGTACTAAGAGATATTTGAGCAATTATTGTTAATAACAGAGATTATTAAGAATAATTTTTAAACGGACTTTGTGCTGGCAAAGACAAATATTTAACAAATTTTTTTTATATTTACCACTTTTTGATATTTTGCAAAATAAATGTGCAGTATTGGAAATTCGCACGGTACAATATCTCGAATTATGTCTTTATTCGGCCAGATAAGTCCACCCTAAGTGCCGTTTCACATGGGGCGTATGGTCAGGACAGATCGTCAGGTCGTATAAGCAAGCACCATTCGTTTAAATGAGTAATTTCACATGAAGCGCGTATGATCAGTACGTATGATTTGGTACGACGGGCATACGCCGGGCCCGTGCGTCGTCGTATCGTCAGCGCGCGCACGAGTCATTGTTTATAATGAGTAACTTCACATGAGAACTGATGGTCAGTGCGTACCAGTGGCAACAGCGGCTTGACGGTTGCTGACCATACGACGTACATGTGAAAGACGTACGTCGCGTATGAAAAATCGGCGCGTATAATCAGCGCTGACGATCCGTCCTGACCATACGCCCCATGTGAAACGGCACTAATAGAACATGTGGTGTGGCCGGCCGAGGTGAATAGATGACGTCAGTTATTTGTTTTTTGTCCATTCTACTTTTTCATTCTCTACTGAGGATAAATACTTTCGAGAATGATTTGGAGCTCTGAGTTCACCGATTTTATTATTTATGAAAAATCTAATAAATGCCTTAAAAATGTTTAAGTTTTTGAATCAAGATGTTGTGTTGAACTAAAAAAAAAACTAAAATTGTTAAAATTTTTTAACAATTTATCAAGTGCTTTAATTCCATATTTTCGTGTTGTAAACTTTTCTACACACAGATATACAGGGTGTCTCCGAAATGCGTGTACAACGTAAAACCACAGATTCCTGGGCTTGAAACAAGTCGATTTAAGTTAACTTATCTATATTCAAAGTTGCTTCGTTTTGCCGGTAGAGAACTTTAAAAATAATATTTTCCCTGAGTTTTTCTTAAATTACTCGAAAAATCTTCATTAGATTTTATTCATTTTTTGACCACGTCTTTATATCAGCTGGGCACAGCTTCCTGTGGAACAAATTCGAAATTCGCAACATACAGAGTGTTTAGAAACACTCTTACTGCAAGTTATTCATCCAAATCTTTTTAACCAGCCTGTATAATTTTCTATCAATTATTTCTCTGAACAGCTACATTTATTTAGAAACTATTTTCTCTCTTACAAAATTTCAGTTGGGCAAACGGTTTCGGCACAAAAGAAGATTTTCTAAATGCCTACAACCCCAAAACGGTAAATTAAGGTAACATTAACAAAATTCAAAGTACCAATTTCTTCACGGGATATGAAGATCTTTCAAGAAAAACACATGTTACAGGTTTGGAAGTAGTTCATTGCTTAAAATTTTCAAATTTTCGCCAGCATTTGTGAACGTTATCAGGGTTTAGTCCTTTTAATCCGTATTATGCAGATTATACTGTAGAATCGAAGGAAATAAAGAGGAAATCATGTTCCTGTAAACTGGTCAGCAAGATTAGCAAACCTAGCACCTTCTGATTTTGTTTAGTGGGTGTCATAAAAGTAAAAATTCAACAAAAAGAGCAAACAGTAAAAATTTTGCACACTGTATTATTTTTGCGTTGATGATGGTCACAAATCCTGGCAACATTTTGAGCAAAAACTACTTCCAATCCTCTAAAATGTGATTTTCTTGAAAGAGCTGCATATCCTGTGAAGAAATTACTACTTTGATCTGGGTTAATGTTACCTTAACTTACAGATTTGAACTTGCAGGGACTTAGAAAATGTTTTTTTGTGGCTAAACTGTTTGCAAAACTGAAATTTTATAAGAGAGAAAATAATGTCTAAATTAATGTAGCTATTCAGAAAAAGAATTGATAGAAAATTATACAGGGTGGTTAAAAAGATTTGGAGGAATGACTTGTGATGAGAGTGCTTGTAAACGCCCTGTATGATTGAAAAATCGAATTTGTTCCACAGAAAGCTGTAATCAGCTGATATAAAGACATGGTCAAAAACTGAACAAAATCTCATACAAAATTTTCGAGTAATTTAAGAAAAACTCATGAAAAATATTATTTTTAAAGCCTTCTAGCGGCGAAACGAAGCAACTTTGGATATAGATAAGTTAACTTAAATCGACCTATTTTGAGCCAGAGAATCTGTGGTCTTACGTTGTACACGTATTTCGGATACACCCTGTATATAATAATTCCATACTTTTGGATTGTAATATTGTCTGTCCCATTTATTATCAATCTTTCCCGACAAATTTAATATTTTTCGAAACCAGTATAATCACCATTTTTACATCGTTGAACTTTTCATATTTATGATATTGCTAGCAATTATTCGTTATAACGGATGTAAATACAATTGTGACTTATTCTTTTATAAGGCAAACTGTACCCACTTATATTTTGTGTATGCCTGGTGTGGATATACCTTTACCTGCTGTTTATGTATTTGGGACCACTTGTTATAAACTGAAGATCTTATACTTTTTGAACATTCAGTTTTGGAGTTGTGGTAACTAAACCTCGTGTCGTTACTTATTAACTGTAGAAGGTTTCAAAAAAGTTTAGAATTACATAATGTTAAATTCAATAAAGTAATTGGCGATGGTGACAGTAGTGTCTATCGAAAATTATTGGAAGCGAGACCCTATGGATCACACTTGTTAGAAAAGATAGAGTGTGTGCCAATCATTTATTACGTAATTCTTGCATTCGATTAAAAGTGCTATGTGGTCGAAAGTTTAGTTCACGGGGTATTTTTGTGTCTATTCGGCTGAGAAAATTAGTAGAAGACAGCATAAAAAGGTTACGCACAGCTGCCGTTGCCGCTGCAAAACACAGAACACTTCAAAGGGACGAAACACTACTACGTAATGATTTGGCTAATAGCATAAACTACGCATTTGGACAACATAAAAACTGTGACCAATACTTTTGCAAGAGACAGAATATTAATGAACCGAATTCGGCACAAGATTTAATTAATTGTGGGTTGTGCAATGACATATAATCTTGCGTAAATCGATTAATTTATCACACACACAGCTTAATTTTAAATATGTCTAACAATGTTGCAGAGTCCTGCAACTCTGTTGTTTGCAAATATGTGGGAGGTAAAAGAGTAAATTACTCGCTAGACTATTTGTACAACACTAGAGGGGGGCACATGAAAGTATTTATAAAAGGCTGGGCAACAACAGTATTGGAAAATATACATCAAAATACGCCAAATTAATTTCCGATCGCGTTTCCAAACGTAAATTGTGCAATGTAGGAAAGAGACAGAGAATAATTCAACCAGCTGATGAAAATTATGGTTAGGAAGAAGATATTCACTAAAAGAAAAGACGAATTCTTAGACGAACTTCAGAAAACCGAAGAAGAAATTGCCGAAATGGAAATTGGAACTGCTGGTCAAGGCAGAAGTCAATTATGGCACGAAGAAAGGGTAAAACGTCTAACGACTTCTAACCTCGGAAAGATTTACAAAAAAAAAAGAGAATCTACCAATTGTGCCAATTTAATCAAGCACATTACATAGGGTGTCCGGAAATGTCGTGTACAACAGAATACCACAGATACCTTGGTCAAAAATATGATGATTTAACCCAACTTAGCTATATACAAAGTTGCTTAGTTTAGCCGCTAGAAGACTTTAAAATTCATATTTTTCATGAGTTTTTCTTAAATTACTCGAGAAATCTTTATTAGATTTTATTAATTTTTTGACCTTGTCTTTATATCAGCAGGCTACAGCTTTCTATGGAACAAATTCGAATTTCGGATCATACAAGGTGTTTAGAAACACTCTCACGACAAGTTATACATTCAGATCTTTTTAACCAGCCTGTATAATTTTCTGCCAATTTTTTTCTGAATAGGTATATTAATTTAGAAAATATTTTCTCTCTTATGAAATTTCAGTTGGGCAAACCATTTAGCCATAAAAAAATATTTTCTAAATCCCTACAAACCCAAATTGATAAATTCCGGTACCATTAGCAAAGTTCAAGTGTAGTAATTTATTTAAACGGTGCTAAGTTCTTTCAAAAAAACAAATTTTTCAGGTTTAGAAGTACTTTATTGCTTAAAATATTCCAATTATTCAGCAGGATTTATGACCATCATCAGGGCTAAAAATAATACAGAGTGTAAAATTTTTAGAATTTGCTTTTTCGTGGCATTTTTGCTTTATGATACCCTATAAACAAAGTCTTAGGTCTAGTGATCTTGCTGACCAATCAGGGTTAAATCCTGATGAAGGTCGCAAATTCAGACGAAAATTTGAAAATTTTAAGCAATAAAGTACTTATAAATCTGTAACATCTGGTTTTGTGGAAAGAACTTCATACCGCTTAAAGAAATTGCTATTCTGAACTTTGTTAATGGTACCTTAACTTATTGATTTGGGCTTGTAGGGATTTAAAAAATATTTTTTTCTGGTTCAACCCTTTGCCCAACTCAAATTTTGTAAGAGAGAGAATAGTTTCTAAATTAATGTAGCTACTCAGAAAAAAATTCACAGAAAATTATACAGGCTGGTTAACAAGATCTAGATGGACAACTTGTGGTAAGAGTGTTTCTAAACACTCTGTATGTGTCGAAATTCGAATTTGTTTCCCAGAAAGCTGTAACCTGCTTATACAAAGACATGGTCAAAAGATGAATACAATTTAATAAAGATTTTTCGAGTAATTTAGGAAAAACTCACAAAGAATATTGCATTTGAAGTTCTCTAGCGGCTAAACTAAGCAACTTTGTATATAGATAAGTTGGGTTAAATCATCATATTTTTGACCAAGGTATCTGTGGTACTCCGTTGTACACGACATTTCCGGACACCCTGTATACAAAGGTTTTCCTACCACGAAAGCCATGCAATATGGGATTTAATGTATCTAATTTATTCAGTGAAAATTCGGTGCTTTGTCACTTTTGTATTCAAAGTATACTTATATTCGATTTTTGCCATTTTTTCTTTTCAAAATATTATTTGAAATATATTTACACTATAAAAAGCCGATTTGCAGCTGATTATTTTATATCATTTTTTTTATCGTGAATAGTTCAAGTCGTATTATACCTATAAAATACCCAAATAGTACCGATATATAATAAATAATTATACAATATTTCCATCTTTGTCTGTTTGACCACAAAAACTTGACTTTTATTCATACATTCACTCCTCGATAAAAGATAAATAAACACATGCGTTCTGAATAGAAATCTTACGCCTGTTATTTACAAAGGGCGGCGCTTAAAGGTCCACCTTCTTGCTTCCGAACGTCTTACCCCGATTCCCCTGAGAAACTCAATGACCGTGAGACCGCAGCCTTAAGGAATATCTTGATTTTTTTGCAAAATGATCTGTATGAGCTTCTAGAAGATACTCCGATTGCCAACAGGTAGGGGATGTGGTTTACACATGACGGTGCACCTTTTCACTTTTATCATATTGTCACCGATTATTTAAACACAGCATATGGTAACCGATGGGTTGGCCGAAACGGACCTGTTAAATGGCTCCACGATCTGCTGATCTAACGCCGTTAGATTATTTTGTATGGGACTGGATGAAGTTTGTTGTTTATTCTACGTCTATTGCCACGCAAGAAGAGCTAAGAAATCGCACCTAAGAAGCAGCAGCTACTATGGGGGGTCGTTCCGATGCTATAAGCCGTGCCAGAGAATCATGGATTCGTCGTGCTGAATGCTGTATTCAACAAAACAGAGGGCACTTTGAACAGTTACTCTGAATGTTTTATTGTTAAATAAATTAACTTTTCAATATCTCGATAAAAAATTAATTTGAGACTTATGTTTACATAATCTTGTTTATTTCGTGCTGGAGAACATATCCCTGAAATGGTGCCTTGCAATTCTGAAACAGCTTGTATAAACACTGGCTATAAGTCTGACTTTAAGCCGAAACATATAAGGATTATAAATAATAAACCAGATAAATGTTAAATAACATATTTCATTCCATGTTTCAATTTTTAATTAATTGCAAATAATTTCAGATGGTTAAGTACTGGGAAACGTTTTTGCCAGAAGCCAAAGCGATTGCTTGACTAGACGAGATCTACAGGGAATAGCAACAACGACATTCCAATTGGAAGTTTCCTTTGCTGTGAAAAGACGGAACAGCTTGCCTCTTGCAATTTAAAAAAAAAAACATAAACAATGTTTAAAACTAAAAATCTATGAATCACAAAATTCTCTATATTTCTTAAAGCAAGTCATACGTATTACTACCTAATATATAGATTTTTATTGCTGAAGGTGCGTTTTTACATTTTTAATCATAAATTAAAAATCATCCGAGCAACTCAATTTTACAATTTATAAGTTTAAAAATTTTACTTAAAAGTTACGGAAGTAAAACTTCATTTTTAATTTAAAATACAACTGCTTTGTATTGATATTTTATATTCTAAGTAAATATATGAAGAATTAAGACAATTTTATATCTCACAAGATCGAAAATAAAATCAAAAACTGATTATTTTAACATCTTCAAACCATTCAAACAAAACCGTTTCATTATAATATGTATAACTTGCTTAAAAAGATTAAATTTAATCAAATTATTTAATTTATCATCATATTACCAAACATATTTTATATTCTAGGAAATTTTTATTATTATTTATTATTAACAAACTCCACACAAGTCAAGAAAATGTTAAAATTATACTCCATAAAAAGAAAGTTTTCTTTATAACCTATAAAACCAATCCAACTCAAATAATTCATTACCAACCTAAAAATAATAAAAAAATCCCTAGAATATAATTTGATAATATGATAAATCATATAATTAAAATATTTGCTCATATTATTTTTACATATTTTATTCTATAAATATAAGTATATAAAATATTTCTGGTTATAACCTTTAAAAAAAATCCTACCTATGTTACATCAGCACTTATTTATAATCATTAAAGTGTATATAATATAATTACCACTATTTCTTCCATTAAGAAGAAACAAATTAAAAATCTGATCATAAAAGTACTAAAAATTTAAAGTACAACCTTCGTATAGTAAATAAATTGATACAAAAAAATTTATCTAATCCTCTTTTAATTTTCAGTGTGAGAATCGAAATAGCTTTAAAAATAAACGCAAATTTATACATTTTGAACACCACGCGATTTTTGTAATATGCCCATAAGTACTTTTATACAGATGTGTGTGTGTTAGCAGATAGAAGTAAATACGTAAGATTATAAACAATTCTATTTACATACTATATCGTATTAATAAGTATATTTGTGTATAGAGAAGTGATAAAGGCCAAATGTAAATCAAATCTAATTTTTTGTTAAACTCACATTTTTTTTTCTTTTTAATACAACACATTTAAACGATGTAATTAAATAATTTGTAATCGTAAGAAAGTAAAGTTTAAGCGATTGTGTCTTTGATGTAAAATCGGTACGGTTAGAGGTATGCTTCAACGTGTAAATGTTGCTAATTAATTTTTTTTGTTATATTGTTAAAGCTTATTACGTTTTTTGTGTGTACACTTTATTAATAAATATTATTCCATTAAAAATTTTTTCTATTATATGATTTAGGTTATGTTTTTAAATTTACCGCCATATTTATAGATTTTTACCCAATGAATTTATATGATTAAAAAAAGATAACTTATCAATCTTTTTTAACGTTAGAAAGAAATAACAATATGAGATAATGACATAATCTATTTTAGATAAATGTCATTTTATTAAAACATCCAATGATTTAATCTTCATAAATAAGTACCCATTTTTTCTCCTACTATTAAAAGGAGATAACCTATCATTTATCATGAAAGTTAGAAAGAGATAAATTTATAAACGTTGACGTTATATATTTACATAAATGTCTTTTAACACATGTCAAATTGTAATCGTAACCAACGTTTTTATCACACATTTTCTTCATAAAATTTGACTTGTTATGGACAGAAATATCAACGAGAGAATTCGAAAACCTCGAAGAAGTAAAGGCACACCTTTGTACTGGCAAAGAAATCTTTTTGCGTTCGGCGGGCTTGTTTTTGGAGGATTTTGTTGGTATCTTTACGAGTAAGTTCTCTTTTATCTTAATTTGACTATATCTAAAGCTTAAATCCATGGATAGATTGTGGCCGGAGGCGCAAAAATTAAAAAAGAGCGTTTTGGAGGGTAAATTTAAATATTCTCCTGAGTATCTTACCCAGATTAAAACAATACAAGAAGGACTTCAAGATACGGGAACTGCTTTAGCTTACAGTAGGTTTCGATTGAAGAAAGAACAAGAGGAAAATGAAGAGGAGGTTACGAAGCAATCTTGGCTTAGTAGAGCCATGTCAAGCAAAGTCGACTACTAAGAATACCAAAAAAAATTCTAAAATCGATTGGTTAGTTATATTTTAGTTAATTTTGTTAAAGTAATTAATTAATATTGAATAAAAACTATTAAAAATATCTTTTTTATTGATTTATTTCTTTTCTTTTTATAGTTCTGGAAAAACCGAATCTACTTCTAAATATTTTAAAAAAGAAAATAATTCACCAAACGTAAAAAATGTACAAAATCAAGATTCATTCGAATCGCCTTATAAAAACTTAGTTAAAGATCAAAAAGTAGTTTTAAATGATACGGCAAGTGAAGAAAGTGATTTTAAAACTCCTCCGGCGATTAAAAGACCGCAAAAAATTCAAGAAAATAAAAATAATGATAAGAAAAAAAGTAAAAAGGTTACAAATTCTAAAGGAAAAGGGAATAAAAGTAAAGCTAAGCAAACCACTTTAGTTAAAATGCTTGAAAAACAATTTTCTCGGTCGGAATGTAACCCGGAACATATTCAAATGGCTATTGCTTTATCTAAATCTGAACAAGAGGAAAAAAATTTAGGGGAAAATTTTGAAAGTGATGGTTTTTTATCAACGCAAGAAAAAATTGTAAATATTCGAGCTACTTTAGAACAGTTTGGGTTTAAATCTAATAAGGAATGTTCTACGTTGAGTAGTAATGTGCTTCAGGTAGGTTTTATATTTAAAAAATTGGGTTGTTTTTTGAAGATAAGTGCAAATTGTTAAGATATTAAGGATTGCTTGAAGTTTTTTGTTTTGCGTATCCGTTTGTTATGAAATTGGAAGAAAAATGTGCTGTTTCAGGTGTATGCCTTAAGATTTTTTGAAAATTGTCTAATAACTTGATTAAAATGATCAAAATTGATTCAAATATCGTCTAAAATAATCTAAATTTGTTAGAAACCGTTTAAAAATCTTTTAAAATCGCTTCAATTTGAACAAAAATGACTATAATTTTTTAAAGAGTTTTTTGAGAATCCTTTAAAAACTTCTAAATTCGTATAAAATCTTCAAAAATAACTCATCTATAAAACATATCAAATATAAACAAAAATAGTGTCATTTATTATTTTTTTTTAGGATACCAAGCGACCAAAAAACTCCAGATTTCGTTACATCACTCCAACACTTTTAATTAAATCCCAAGAAGACAGAGAAATTGAAATCGCCAAAAAAATTTCGGCAATTTTAGCACAAAACAACCTTCCATCAAATCAAACTAACAAAGAAAATTATTCCATCTCAAGTAGTTATTTAGAAAATATAGTAAATCCCGAGAAGATGTGTTTTTCAAAAAGTACTTTAAATAATTTATCAAAAGATGATTTTTACGTTCCGATTTTAAATCTTCCTCATTCTACGTTTAAATGTGGAAGTTTATTAAAAGATTGGAATACGATAGCTGGAAGAGATAAAAGTCCAATTAGAAATGAAATATTGGTTAAAGATAATGAAGAAAGTAATTGTGATAAAAATGATTTTAATAAAATAGAAAGTGATTTTAATAAAATAGAAAATAACGAAATACAAACGTTAGAACTTCCAATAAATTTTAAAGAAGATAGAGAAATGTCACCGGATTTATTTTCATCAGATGATGAAATCCCAGATAAATCAAATCAAGTTACAAAAATAAATGAAAATTTAGAATTTAACAAAAAAAATAATTTAAATTTACAAGAAACTTCCTTAGAAAATAATACAAGTAATGATTTAAATCCATTAGAAATAACTTTATCACCAAACGGATTAAAATCAAACCCAAAATCAACACTTAATTCCCCGAAAAAAATCATTGGACTTTCAGCATCAATGATGAGTAACTTTAAATCATTAGATAACTTAAATACAAGCGATTCGGAATCTGATTTTGAAACGTTTGAAAGTAATAAAGGAATAAAACACTTTGAAAGTTTTAATGTAGATGCTGATGATTTAGTTTTTAGTATTTCTCAGAAATATAATGATGAATTGTTGGATGAAAATCAAGAACATTTTAAATGTATTGAAGGTAATTCAAATCAAAAAATTATTTCAAGAAATGAAAATTATTTCAAATTGAGTCAATTAAATCGAATAAAAAGCTTTGAAATTAACGATTTGAGAAAAGATTTAAATGAAACGGGGGAAATAATTCGATTAGAAATGAATTATTTGAGTCAAAATTCTATAGAGACTATTGAAATTTTTGATAGTGACTCGGAAAGTTATAAAGGTGAAAATTCAAAAGATATTTGTAATAAACCCAATTTAAATAATCTTTCAAATGGGAAAGAAATCAAATTTAAAGATTATAAAACCTCAAATACTTTAGATTTTACTTTAGACGAAGAAATTAATTCATCTTATTTAGATTTAAATCAAACTAATATAAAACTAGAAAATAAATCGGAAGAATTTAATAAAAATCTTGTTTATAAATCAATAAAAAATGTCAAAAATGATAAAAATATATCAGATTTAACACAAAATTCTCATCGAAAATTACATAAAAAAACTGAAAATGAATCAAAATCTTTATTATTTAACAAATCAACGTTAAAAAATAATTCTCAATTTAAGAAAAATGAAAATAAACTCTTTGAAGAAAATTTAATTAAAAGATCTGATCAAAAATTAAATAAATTAGACTCAATTATGGACTTATCATCAACTAATTTTGTTCAATCTAATCATAGGACTTTATCATCCCATCAAAAATCATCAAAAGATGATTTAATTTCTTCTAAAAATGAATCAAAATTAAACCAAAATATTAGTTTTAAAGATATTTCAAATGATAGCTTGATGAATTTAAACGTAACGGATTATATTAATCGAATATTAAACGATAATGACAATAGATCAAATGGTAAATCTAATAATGATGATGTTATTTTGGATTTGACTGAAGATTCAGATCAAGAATTGAATTGCAATTCAAAATTAGATTACAATTCAAAATCAGATTACAATTTAAAATTAGATTACGATTCAAAATCAAATTGTAATTTTGATAACAATTCAAAAATTAGTAATGATTCAGTTAAAAATTCACGAGATTTTGATTTAAATCAATCTGGAATGATTAATAAAAGTTTTTCATTTGGTCCAACTTCAATTACTAATTTTGAAATAGAAAATGAGTTTGATGAAGAAAATTTCGTTAGAAATCAATCAAATGATGATTTAAACTATGATAATAAGTCAAATGATGACGATATATTACATTCAAGACAAGATTCAAATCGGAAAATTAATGATTTTAATAAAATAAGTCAAAATTCATCATTTAGAAAGTCCTTGGATAATAATGATGACGGTAATCATTTAAATGATTACTTAAATTATGATAGGAAATCAAATGATGATGAAATATTTGATTCAACTCAAGATTCCGATCAGAAAATTAATGATTTCTATAAAATAAGTCAAAATTCATTTTTCAATAAGTCTCTAAATGATGTTGATGATGATAATCAATCAAATGATGATGAAATTTTTGATTTAACACATAATTTTGATCGGAATATTTATGATTTTAATAAAATAAATCAAAATTCATTATCTAATAAATCAATAAATGATGTTGATGATGATAATCAACTAAATGATAACTTAAGCTCTGATAAAAAGTCAAAAAATGATATATTGGATTTATCACAAGATTCCATTCGGAAATTTAATGATTTTAATAAAATAAGTCAAAATACATCATTCGATAAGCCTCTAAATAATGTGGATGATGATAATCAACCAAATGATGACTTAAACTATGATAGAAAATCGAATAATGATGATATATTTAATTTAACACACGATTTTGATCGGAATATTGATGATTTTAATAAAATAAGTCAAAATTCATTCTCCGATAAATCTGTAAATGATGTTGATGATGATAATCAACCAAATGATAACTCAAACTATATCCAAACGTCAAATAATGATGATGTATTCGATTTAACACAAGATTCCGATCAAGAACTTAATAATTATAATAAAATAAATCGAAATTCATTGTCCGATAAGTTTTTAAATGATGTTGATGATGATAAACGACCAAATGATAACTTAAATTTGGATAAAAAGTCGAATAATGATGAAAAATTTGATTTAAGACAAGATTCCGGTCAAGAAATTGATGATTTTTATAAAATGAGTCAAAATTCATTCTTTAATAAGTTTTTAAATGATGTTGATGATGATTATCAACCAAATGATAACTTAAACTTTGATAGATCAACAATAAAACAAGATTCCGATCAAGAAATTAATTATTTTAAGGAAACAAATCAAAATCCATCATTTAGAAAGTCTCTGGATAATAATGATGATGATAATCAATCAAATGATAACGTAATCTTTGATAAATCGTCAAATAATGGTGATATATTTGATTTAAAACAAGATTCCAATCAGAAAATTAAAGATTTTTATAAAATAAGTCAAAATTCATCCTCTAATAAATCTCTAAATGATGTTGATGATGAAAATCAACAAAATGATAATTCAAACAATGGCAAAAAATCAAATAATGACGATGTATATGATTTAACACAAGATTCCGGTCAAGAAATTGATGATTTTTATAAACTGAGTCAAAATTCATTCTTCAATAAGTCTTTAAATGATTTTGATGATGATAATCAACAAAATGATGACTTAAACTTTGATAAATCGTCAAATAATGATGTATTAGATTTAACACAAGATTCCGATCAAGAAAGTAATTATTTTAAGGAAATAAATCAAAATCCACCATTTAGAAAGTTTCTGGATAATAATGATGATGACAATCAATCAAGTGATAACTTAAATCATAATAAAACATCAAATAATGATGGTATATTTTATTCAAGGTACAATTCTGATGAAAAAAATAAAAATTTTAATAACACATTATTTGCGAAATCTTTGAATGATGATGATAATTATAAAAAATCAAATGATGACTTGTATAATTATGAAGAAAAGTCAAATGATGATTATATATTTGATTTAAAGCAAAATTCCGATCACAATGTTAAATATTTTGATGAAAGAAGTCAAAATTCGATCTTTATTAATTCTTGGAATGATGATGTTAATGATGGTGATAAAAGTAAATTAAATGAATGTGATTTATTAGAATACGAAGGATATTTTAAAATCAATATAAAAAATAAAGGAAAATATAAAAAGTATTTAAATGAGAATAAATTTCTTTCTTCTGATGATTTAAATGATTTTAACGATTTTAACTTACAAAATAATCATCAGAAAACATCTTCATTTGATGATTTTAATAATTATGATTTTAATGAAATGGAATTTGAATTTCAAAGTGATTATAATAATGAGGATTTGATGATAAATGATTTAATTTCGAAACCTTTAAAAAATCAAGAAGAAAATGTTCAAGAAATTGATTTGTTAGAAGAGATTTACACTCCGAAAAAATTTAAAAAGTCACTTTCTTCTGATCAATGTAAATCAATTAAAAAACCAACTCCTAAAAAATTTAGAAAATCACTCACATTTTCTTCTCCAAGAGAAAATAATAAAATGAATTTATTCACTTTTAATCAAAACGATCCAAATCAATTTGATTCTTTAATAAAAAAACATGATAGTTCAGAAAGTATTTGTATAAGTGATGAAGAACTTAATTATTCTTCTAATTTTTCAACTCCAATTTCTCATAAGACAAAACAATCAAATTTATTAAGAAAATCTCCGGAAATTATTGAAAATTTTAACATAAATCTAACACCAATAAAACCTACAACAGAAGTTTTACAAAATCAAACGCCTAAATTAACTCATAAACGTATAACTGAATTAATAAATCCCATACGATCATCATCACCGATTCAAAACGTTCCTTCAACGCCCAATAATACAGATGTTATTATCAAAACACGAAATATAACTCCGATGCCGGATTACGATCGAATGAACACACCAACAATAATTAAAGAACTTGAAAAGATTGGGGTTAAGAATTTAAAGAGGAAACGAGGTGTTCAAATTTTAAAGCATGTTTATCATTCTACTCATCCGGAAGTTGAATCTGAAGGGATAAATGAGGATATGGATGATGATAATAGAAAAGTTAAAAGGAGGAAAAGTTTAATTTGTGATGATTTCAATCAAGTATTAAGTCAAGATGTTGAGAATAATGATTTTAATCAAGTATTAAGTCAAGATGTTGAGAATAATGATGAAAATAATTACGCTTTAAGAAGTGAAGAGATTGAAGTCAATGAGATGGGTGGAAATGTTGATATTGTTGGTGAAATACCTGAAAGGTGAGTTTTTAATTTTATATGTTTATTTAGAAATCATCTAAATAGTTAGAAATTAACTTTGTTTTTTTTTCTTATTTTAATAGAATAATATTATATACAGGTGTCCCGTTTTGATTGTCCGATCCTTTACTGGTGTATTCCCTGATTGAAAATAAGCAAAAAAGTCTTAATGAACATAGGTCCGGAAGTGCTTCGTTTTCGAGATATTCAAGGTTTTAATTTCACATGTTAACCCATTATTAACGTTATTACAGTGAATTATTGAAATTAAATTATTAAGTACAGGGGTGGCACGCTAATTAGCACACCGTCAGGTATGTTGGCGAAAACGCAAAAATCGCAGAAAAATGAAAGATTTCGACAAGGAACTCAATAATATTTATTTTTTATATAAAATCAAAGATCAAAACATCAAAACAAACGTTGAAAACAAAATCAAAATCAAGGGAAGTCGTCAACCATTTATCAACATACTTAATGAAAAATAACACCTTATTTAATACAATTGGAAAATATTTACGATGTAGTGTATAAGGTTCATAAGTATTCAATACTCTGTTGGAAATCCCTTTTGGACAATTACGGCTTCACATCGCCTTTACATGGACGATACAAGATCTGCGCATGTTGCCCTCGGGATTTTTTGCCATTCCTGCTGAATGACATCCCATAATTCTTGTTGCGTTTTTGATTTTAGCGCCATAACCTTCCTTTTAATAATTGCCCATAAATTTTCAATTGGATTTAAATCCGGTCTTTGCGCAGGCCAATTCAATAGAGGTATTGCCTGATTTCGAAACCACTCTGTCACCAGCTTCGACCGATGACTTGTTGGAACACCGTTTTTGAATAAATTGACAACTTTGACAAATTTTCTAAATATGGTATAAGAGTATCTGACAACAAATTTTTATAAGCTAGGCTAGAGCATTGAGCTTTCCTTTTATTTCAACAATTGGCCCAACACCACGCTCGCTGAAGCAACCCCATACCATTACGCTTCTGCCGCCGAACTTCACCGTCTTCCTCGTATACCTTGGATCCAATTTCTTATTTGGAGGACGTCACACATAACTCCTACCATCCGGATCGCATAGATTAAATTTAGATTCATCGCTCCAAATTACAGAATTCCAGAAAAGGAGAGGACGTCAAATAAAGCTTTAAACGAATTCCAAGCGTTTCTTTCGGTTTCCAATCAAAACTTTCACTTTTTTAAACTTTGCCATCCCCGAAGGTTATTTTCAAGAAGTCGCTGTCTGACGGTTCTACTACAGATGTTTACGCCGTATTCTTATTGCATTATGGCTCTTATCTGTGAAGAAGTTGCGAAAGGGTCTTTAAGTGCATGTCGAACAATTAGAGAATCTTCCCTTTTGGAAGTTTTTCTACGTCTGGATCGTTTTTGATTTGCAAAAGTTTTATATTGTCGGTAATATTTGAGCGCATTTTGAACTTTTTTCCGCGAACATCCAATAGATCTGGCAATCTTACTGATATTTTTTTTTCTTTTTCATACATTTTCCATATTAGCAGTCTTTCTCCCTCCGTAGAGCTCTTTTTGCTTCCCATTTTAATTGTGTTTGAATGCTTTACGTTTATTAATTGATTTAACTAACGTTTAACCTGCCTTTAAATCAAATTCAACTATCCGCGCGAACTTCACACCAAAGAAACTTTGCTAACATCAGAGTGTGCTAATTAAAATGCCAACTTAAACTAAACTAATTTTTGAAAAGTGCTTGTATCCATTTAAGCTCCGATAAAATCTTATTACAATTGATCCTTTACGAACAATAAAATAATAGTCAATACAATTAACTTAAAAATTATATTAAAATGCCGTTATAGTTCCAAGTACAGTGTGAGTCTCTAACTTGGAATAAATTCACTAAACCGAATACATTGTTTTTTCGGAAATATGCTCGAACACGTCGATTAGTATTTTAATCTGTCTTATTTTTCATGTAAGAAAATTTTATACAGCGTGTCCCAAATCTGTGATATGACGTCATCAACAATTTTTTTAAATGGCAAGCCTAATTTTTTTAAGGTGTTTTTAAAGGGTATATCAAGTTAAATATGCGTACTAAATTTCAAATTTTTATTCCTTCTCATTAAAAAGATATTACAACAAATATTAATTCGAAAAATCCAGAAACTCATCAGGAGTGTAGGCTAATTTCCGCAGAAGTAATTAGAAATGTTCAAAATGAGTTTCAGTTCCGTGTAGGGCATTGTCAGGTAGTACATGGACAACATTTTGAACATTTATTATGATTTAGTTGATTCTTTTTCTTGATTTTTCGAATTATTATTTGTTGTAATATCTTTTTAATGAGAAGGAATAAAAATTTGAAATTTAATACGCATATTTAACTTGATATACCCTTTAAAAATACTTTTAAAAAATTAGGCTTGCCATTTAAAAAAATTGTTGATGGCGTCATATCTCAGATTTGGGACACGCTGTATAAAATTTTCTTACATGAAAAATAAGACAGGTTAAAATAATAATCGACGTGTTCGAGCATATTTCCGAAAAAAGCAATGTATTCGGTTTAGTGAATTTATTCCAAGTTAGAGACTCACACTGTATAGGTAATACTGTGCGAACTTGCAAGGGTGTGCTAATTAACGTGCCAGCACTGTAGTTGCTATGGTTTCGAGAAGCTTTTATACCTAACCAGTGTGGTCTAACAATGACAATTCATTGAAATCATCGTTACGAGTTAATAATTTAATTTAAATAATTCACTTCGATGATGTTAATGATAGGGAAACGTGTGGAATTAAACTTCGAATATCTTGAAAATGAGTCGCTTTTGGACCCATGTTCATTAGAACTTTTTTACTTATTTTTAGTCAAGGAATACGCTAGTAAAGGATCGGATAATCAAAACGGGACACCCTGTATAATAAAATTGTAACTTCCAAACGTCATACTTTAATGTAATCCAAAGAAAATTCCGCTTTTAGAACGTAGCCTAATTTTTAGTATGTTTAAAATTTCAATTAAGGACGTTAAGTTAGATTTTCTCTTCTGAGGAAAAAACTAAAAGTCGGAGAACATTCACCTTTGGCGAAAAACAAGACTAAGTTTTAATTTAAAACATAATAACATTTCAAGTCTTAATAACAATTAGTTTTTTAGATATGAATTTTTAAAAATTGACAATTTTTAGACCAACCAAAAAAATTGATCAACATTAAAAAATCGTAGGGAGTTTATTTATGAAAATTTGTAAAAGAAATTTTAAATTAAATTAAATTAATGTATTTATTTTTAATTTTAATTAATAGATTTTTTCTATTTATTACCGAAAAAATTAAAGACATTTTTAAGGACATGCTGGACTTTTTAACATAATAAAAAAAATTGATCGATTTAAAAAAATCCTACAGACTTTATTAATGAAAATTTTTGAAAAAAATTTTACACTAACATAAATTAATATATCTACTTTTGATTACAATCGACAGATTTTTTTTATTTATTACGAAAAAAAATTAAGAAATTTTCAAAGACATGATGGATTTTTAACATAACCAAAAAAAAATTGATGGACTTTAAAAAATCCCACATGGTTTATTTATGAAAATTTTTAAAAAAATGTTAAACAAAGATAAACCAATATATTTACTTTTAATTGTAATGAACACATTTGTTCTATTTATTAACAATTTTTTTTTTAATTTTTGAAGAGATCGTAAATTTTTGAAACCTTAAAATTTTGAATTAGGTTCGATAAAAACAAATTTAAACGAGATTTTTTTCTAAATAAGGGTAAGAATAAAAAGTGGCTTAATTAAAACCAAAAATCAAATTAATTTCTCTCATATATGTGTAATAAAGTTGTAACTTTTAAACGTCCAATTTTTTTAATTTTTTGGGTAATATTTAGAGAAAATTGGACTTTTTGTTACAAAATAGAATATTTTAACTTTCAATGAATACAAATTCCATTTCTTAATTTAAAAAAATAAAGTCGCCACGATTTTTTAAAAATTGGTCAAAATTTTCAAAAAAATTAAGTTAACTGTTAAAAATTTTAGTCACCTTTGTGAACTTTTTGGGTAATAATTAAAACAAAATTGACTTCAATTACAAAATAGAATATTTTAGCTTTCAAGTAATACAAATTTCATCTCATAATTGAAAAAAATAAAGTTTCCACGATTTTTTAAAATTGGTCAAAATTTTCAAAAAAAGTTAGGTTAACTGTCACAAATTTTAGTCACCTTTATGAATTTTTTGGGTAATAATTAGAACAAAATTGACTTTTTTTATTACAAAATAGAATATTTTAGCTTTCAAGTAATACAAATTCCATTTCTTAATTTTAAAAAATAAAGTCTCCACGATTTTTAAAAATTGATCAAAACTTTCAAAAAAAGTTAGGTTAAACAGTTAAAAATTCAAACTAGACTTATAAATTCATCATTTTTTCTCAAAATACATTTGTTATTTAATTGAAATTTATTACATATGACTTATCATAATTTATCTTTATTTAAAACGTCAGTTTACATTAAAAAAAATTTCAAAGTAAATTTATGTTTATAGGCCAAGGTCATCTCATAAGATATAAACATTTCAGACTTGTTTTTACAACCAATTTGTTCATATTCAGATAAACATGAATCAATACTTATGATTTTATTTGTATTTATTTCAGTGAGAAATTAATTTTTGAAAAAACCACTTCTAAAAAGATACATTCCTGCGCTTTACCTTTACACATCGCTTGGTATAACTTTTTGGCGGCAAATCCACAGATAAAAGAAAATATTTTATTATACTTACCGTTACAATTAGAAGTTTTATACGATATGTTAAAAGAACAAGGTTTAAAGTATCATATTCAGGTAATAAATAATAAATTTAAAAAAGAAGATGTCCATTTAGATAAATTTGTTTTGAAAACCGTGTTTATAGGATCTCCTCACGTTCTTAGATAAGAAATGTATCACGATAAGAACCAATCAACAACAAGGTGGGCAAAGAAGGAGGCAAAAGAAAAAACAAGTAGATTTTGGTTTGGAAAGATAACACAAAACGTTAATGTAAGTGTTTATTAATAATTTATCTACTAAATGTATTTCTAACAAATCTAAATTTTATACTAAACTATAAAATTCCACACCAAACACAATCAGTATCACATCTCCAAATTTATTCTTTACGTTAAACTCAACCCGACTTCTTCTGTTGTTTAATTTTATAATCAGACAAAGCAGCTTTAATCGCATCTTCGGCTAACATAGAACAATGTAATTTCACTGGCGGCAAGCATAATTCCTTAGCGATATCAGTATTTTTTAATTTTAAAGCCTGATCGACAGTTTTTCCCTTCACCCATTCTGTAGCCAAAGAACTACTAGCAATAGCTGATCCACATCCAAAAGTTTTAAACTTAGCGTCAATAATTTTCCCATCTGCGTCAACTTTTATTTGCAACTTCATGACATCTCCACATGCGGGTGCTCCAACCAATCCCGTACCAACGTTAGTGTCCGATTTATCCAACGAACCGACATTTCGCGGGTTTTCGTAGTGATCGATTACTTTAGGATGGTAAGAAGCGGTTGCTAATTTTAAGGGGCTTTGTGCCACCTTTAAAAGTTTCCCCGTGACGGCGTTTAACGCCATCTTTTTCTCCTAATTACGCCCGGTTTCTAAGGAAGTTTAATTTTAAGTATTTATTGCACAATAGTTGCGGATACTTACGTTTTACTGCGTAATTTGGCGCTTTGAAAATACCGACTGGCTAAAAACGTCAATATTTGACGTTTAAATGACATTTGTGATGTGGTGGGAGGTTAGGTTAAACATTTTTTATAAAGTCAATAGATGGCGCTAAATAATATAATTTATATCTAAATTTTATATTTATAATAAATTGGTATATATTTTTACAACGAAGATAATTCATTTTACAAAATAATAATTTATACTACATATTTTTAAATTACTTTCAATTAAATGATAATATTAAAAAAAAGAAATTGTAATTTATTACTTCTTCTGTAAACCAATAGATGACGCCAAATTGCTTTGTATTGTTTTCATTTGGAAGTATTATGAAATTAATATTTGTTTATTTACAAAATGTACAAAACAAAGATAAAATTTTAATTTTGATTAGATTTAAATTGTTATGAAACACGATCACATGATAAAAAGATGTTTATAAATAAGTTATAAAATATTAACAATTTATTCGTTTTGTCAATAGATGGCGATAAGATTGAATTAAAATTGTTAGTTTTAAAATATTTATAAAATTTATCTTTTTATTTATAAATTACGTGAAACAAAGATTAAATTTTAATTTATTTTAGAATTTAATTGTTATGAAATAAGATTACAATTTATATTACTTATAAATAAGTTATAAAATTTTGATCATTTATTTAGTCAATAGATGACGATAAAATTGATAATTACTTTTAAGTTATTAAAAGAATTAATATCTTTATTTGAAAAATTTAAAAACTAAAGATTAAATTTGTATTTATATTTATATAAAATTATTACAAAATTATAACTTAACTTTTTTATAAAATAAGTCAATGTAAACGTTTGACATTTTATCTATTTTTAGCTAACTTCACGCACCATCACAGAATTACCGGGTTAACAAAATTATGACAGTTCGCTACTTGTAAAGATTACAATGTCGAATTTCGATAAAAACTCCTAAAAAATTCCTAAATTCTCATTTACGAAACGATAAATTAAGTGCGTGTCGTTCGCGTAACAATTTGTCCTTGGAAATTCTCCGATATCATCGGTTATCTATGCGTTAAAATATATTAACACGTCACAATTTGTTTATACGGCAAGTACTAATAATAATATCGCGATGATTCGTCCTTCGCACCTGTAATCACGTTTTATTTTCATTTGTACGGTGTCCTAATTTAATACTAAATGTCGCGAATTATTGTGACGATATTACTAGCGGTTATTTTTAACTGTTTTTGCGTTGGAATATCACCTGAAAATAAACTGGAAGATGTAGTGAAGAAAAATGAAACAAAAAATGAAACGAAAAATGAAGATACTAATAGTAAAACGGTTACAATTGAAATTAAAGATAATTTAAATAATAAAACGTTAAATATAAGTAAAGTTCAGAATGTTACCGGACAAGAAACACCTCCAATTATTAAAGATTCCGATAAAGTTCCAAAAGAGAGTGAGAATCATACGAATCAAGAAAAAAATATAAGTGTTATTAATCCTATTAGTCCTAATCTTCCCGCTCTTAACGAACCTGCTTTGCATAGACTGTTTTATGTACTTTTAGGTTTAAGTACAGTTACAGTTTGTTATGTTGCTATGAAAATGTATAGGTAATTATTTTTTTTTATCGTTTAAAAATTAACCCTTTTATTATTTTAATTATTTATTAGAAATTCTGTTTTAGGGTAAGAAAAGGTGTAACTAGACCTACGCATGTTAGAAAGTATGGTGTTTTAACTCAAAGGAGTGATATTGAAATGGAACCTTTACACTTGGATGATGATGAAGATGACGATACGGTTTTTGATGTTGGGGCGCACGCGAACAGATGATGGATTTGGGGTGATTTTATTGTGATCTGAGTGATGTACTTAGGAGTGGAAGACTGAGAAATTTGTTCAAGTTAGAGAACTCTACTTATTAATCTATTGGAAATATTGCTACTTTTATATTTATGAAATTGTTGTGAATAAATTGTAGATTAAGTGATTAAATGATTTTTGCATTAAATTAGAGCTAAGAATATTCAATTTTTTGTGTTATAAATATTGAATTTATTTTAATTATTACCAGGAAATTAATATACAGTGAAATCTTCCCTGAGCGGACACCAACGGGACCAACCGAAAGTGTCCGTTCAAGAGGGGTGTCTGCTTAAGAGAAATCCAAGGTAAATATCGTATTTTTTTAATGAAAAATATTATTTAAAAAATCGGATATTTAAAGCGTATATGTGAATGTTTTTAAAATAAATAAAAAATTTAAAGCTTAAATTTACTTATTAAGTAAAATTAAGAGTATTCTTGCTCTCTGCATTAACAAATTGATGTAAGTGTTAACATAAGGGACTGAAACTCTCTTTCAAAGATTAAATAATTCCGGCATTTTTTTAAAACTTGCGAAAAAAGGATTTGTTAGCTTACAAAATACATACATATAATAGAACATATGTAACAATACAAAATATGAAACTAAATGTTCCTCTAATGACGTAAGAAATCATCTATGGTTGTTTGTCTCATCTTTTTCTTTAAATTGGCGTCCAGAAATCGTATTTTTAATTTAGAAAGAAGCTTCAAAGACTCTATCACCATAATTTTGGATATTCTCTGCTAGTACTGGAACCTCATCGACGTCAGAATCTTCAGATAGTTCTTACACTTCTGGATTTTCAATTTCTTGTCCTAAATCTAGGTCCTCAACATACAAATTTTCGTCCAGTTTTAAAAAATCATTAAAGTTTTTATTATCAGTGAATTTCACAAATTCTTATATTTAAGGATAACTACAGAGTACATTAAGTGGCAAGTCATCTTCTGGATCAGATCTAAAAACCTCATTTAGCTGGTCTTCACTTTACATATTGTCGAGCTTAAATCCTGCGGCGTGATTGTCCGTTTAAGAGAACACTTGGTAGTGTATGTCCGTTCAAGAGAATGTCCGCCCAAGAGAGAGTTAACCCAATCAGGGGCGCGCCGTGCCGGGGGTGCAAGGGGTGCATCGCACCCCGGCGCGGTCAATCAAGGGGCGCATACCACGCGATAAAATTACGCGTTCATCATCTGAAGAAATTGTAATTTCAAAAAGTTGTTACACTTCTTATGAAGTTCCAGGTACTTGACCGGAATTGATTACTGATGCAATAAGAATGATGTTAATAGAAATAGGAGCTGTTGAACTTGAAAACCATAAATTTTCATCAGATAAAAATAATAGATCGTTTTCAACAAAATATTTTTACCGAATTTTAAATAATGGCGAAAAAATTCGCAGAAGCTGGTTAGTGTACTCTAAAAGAAAAAAATCAGTTTATTGCTTTTGTTGCAAAATATTCGTTAACAACTTCAACGGGTTTAATGGTTTTGAAGGTTACAGCGATTGACAACATTTATCCAGAAACTTGGAACGGCACGAAAAAAGTGCATCTCATTATAAAAGCTACAAATCGTGGACTGACTTAAAAAGAGCACTGAACGAAAAGCAAACTGTCGATCAGTTTAATGAAAATATAATATTTCTAGAAAAGAAACGGTGGAAACTGGTAATAGAACGGATCATAATTATTATTTAAGAGGACATAGTAATAGAATATTTGAAAATAATAACGGAAACTTTTTAAAATTGGTTGAAGCGATCGCTCGTTATAAAAAGTGATAAATGAATGCCGCATTATTTAGGTGAAAAAATACAGAACGAGATTATTCATATAGTTGGGCAAAACGTAAAAACTGAAATTGTTAATACCTTAACCCGTTAAGCGGCTCGATGTATTGAAATTACATGTAATCATGACGAATATATACGTCATAGCCGCTTAAGGGGTTAAAGAAGTGTAAATACTTTTCAATTATATTAGACTGCACACCAGACATAAACCATCAAGAACAGATAACGATTATCATACGTTTTGTGCACATGAATAAAGCATCAAATACGGTAAAAATAAAAGAACATTGTTTAGGATTTTGTCCCATAACAAATACAACTGGTGATGGTTTAACAGATTTTTTATTGGACTATTTACATAAAGAAGATATAGATATTCAAGATATGAGAGGTCAAGGATATGATAACGGAGCCAATATGAGAGGAAAGCATAATGGTCTCCAAAAAAGAATTTTAGATATAAGTTCAAGAGCGTTTTATGTTCCATGTTCCTCACATACTTTAAATTGTTCTGCTTCTCAACATCGTTGGCATGTATTTAAAAATCAATGTCCAACTTTAACATTAAAACCACTTTCAGATACTAGATGGGAAAGCAGGGTTGACGCTGTAAAAGTTTTTAGATATAACTTGCCATCAGTGTATGATGCTTTACATGAGTTGTATAATGACTCCACAAGAGACGCTTCTACAAGAAATGCGGCAAACGCATTACTTACGAAAATGAAATCGTTTAAATTTATATGCTCAACGGTTATATGGTGATTAACGCTTAAAAGATGCTGGATTAATTGCAATAGAAATGGAGAGCGAATGTAAGTTTCCTGATGCAGACACAGTTCACTCACGCAAGAAAAAGCAATCATTTGATTATGAACATGCAGATGAAACTATTCAAAATCCAGAATTAAATTTTAAAATCAACTTTTATTACCCATTATTATATATTGCTACGACAAAAATAAAGGACAGATTTGATCTTTTAAAATCGCTTAATGAAATATTTCAACTTTTAGATAATATTTATAACTTAAAATGTGAATGTAAAGAGACAAAAATAAAATATTATACAAACTTGGAACAAAAATTAAAAAATAATGACAATTATGATATATGTGAAAAAGATTTGTATGATGAAATAGAAATCTTAGTAACATATTTGAAGCCCAATATGAGTACAATAAATGTCTTAGAATATATTTTTATTAATGATTTATTTAACATGCTTCCAAATGTTACCTTCGCACTCAGAATATATCTAACTTTACCCGTCAGTGTAGCTTGAGGAGAAAGCTCTTTTTCAAAGCTCAAAATAATAAAAAACTGTTTAATTGTAAGAGCAAGTATAAATCAAGAGAGACTTACCAATTTAGCCCTAATAAGTATTGACACTGATATTGTTAAAAGTTTAAATATCGACAACATTTTTAACGAATTTGCAACAAAAAACGCAAGAAAAATTAACTTTTTGTAAATATTTATATAGTTTTATCAAGTCAAACTTACAATAAATGTTTGTATAAAAAATGTAATACATAAAATACAAAATGTTCAATCGTTCAAATTATTCCAATATGAATGGGGGCGCCAAAAATAAGTTCGCACCCCGGCGATCATTTGTAACGGCGCGCCACTGAACCCAATGCAAATTAAATGAGGGTCGGTCCGTTCCATGAGAAACTGTCCGTCCAAGGGGGGTGTCCGCTCAAGGGGGGTGTGCGCGAGGGGGAATTTCACTGTACATACGCTGTTTTAATGAAGTTTAATACTAATTATATCTTAGAAGTTCTAAAAAAAGTGTGTATTTATGTAATTATGTTTTTCTAAGATATGGAAAAACTGATTAGAATTGATTAACAAATCTTAGGGATTTTAAGGTATTATATTTGTTTCGGTTTTGAACGTTTTTGAGATTTGTACAGAAATATATTTATGAAAAGTGTAAATTTTGGGTATAATAAGGTTCCGTACACCAACTATTTTAGATTACAACCTCATCTGTTTTATTTCCTTAAATACATTTAGTTTATTTATATATTTACACAATGGTTTTTGTCGAATTCGGGATTTTAATTAAGATTATGGTATCAGATAAGGTTCGGGATTCCTAATCTATTCTCTCTCTCTAAAGTAACGTCGATTTAATTAACGTTAGGGCTATTATTTTATTTGTACTTGATCATTTATTATATTATTTTGTAAATATAATTTAAGTGTTGTTTTACACTTGAGTTTCATTTCTCTTTTCTACTGGAGCTTTAGTGCAAGAAATCACGGTTCTGAAGTAGTAACCGCGCGCTTTTGAGGGCAATTAAATAATTAATTAACGCAAAATTAACTGCTTCTGGTGGCAGCAGGTATACCAATAAGTAAATAATTGAGTCACTCAATTAATTAGGGACCCGCACCACATAAGCTAAGATTTTCATTTGATAAAGGTTTTATCTGTTTTAGATTTTGATAAGATTTTGTGGAGATTGACGAAAATAAGAAAATTGTCTCACAAGTAACATCGGTGAAGAAGAGAATTGGTAACTCTGTCTTACAGTGGGGTTGATTATGTCTAGACAACCCTTAGATAGAGACTAATCCACTAACAATAAGTTAGAACGAACGTTTTTACAATAATTTTTGATCAATCCCCAAACACACCCTACGCTGATAATTTGAACACGGGCGCAACAACAAATCTCTGCAACTATCTAACTGTGAAAACCCTCACGTAATTTCAAAAGTGCAAGACCAAACATCAAACCATTACGAGAGAGAAAAATATCTTTATTGGCTATTAACCAAACAGTCTTTCGACTTTCGATCTTTCCGCCGCAAAAACAATTATAGGTGTACAACACACATATGTAATATATCGTGTCTTAACATATCGTTCAACGGCGCCAATAGTGGCACATCTCAAAAATCGTAAATATTCTAGTAACTGTTGTATTAAAATCTGACATCTTATACCTTTTGTATCTGTAAGATCGCCACAAAGTTAGTTCATCTCAAATCGAATAAATCACGGATGTGACACTATAACCTTATTTCAATTGGGACTTATATGTAGCTGCAATAGTGACACAAATTTAATACGACGGTTGCGTTGCTGCTTATCGATTTCTTTTATTAATCCAACTTCCAAAAATTACACTAGTCATTATGGCTCTTTTCATTTTTGTCTATATTCCAGTGCATGGATATCGCATTTCAAATTACTGCAATTTTTAAACGCCATTTTCTCCTTTATTACAATTTTTGAGATGTGCCACTATTGCCGCCATTGAGCGATATGTGACCTGATTCTCACTTTTTTACCGATTCAGACTAATGTAAGTTTAAGATGTTCTTTCATATGGTGAAAACCACAACGTCGTAACTTACTCAAAAGTCCACTAAAAATGTAGAGAAAAGAGAATACAAATAGGAAAGAAACTGATTTTTTTGTTGAGAAAATTAATTGAGTAATGAGATAAAAAAACGTAATTTTATTCAAAAAAAAAAACGTATTCTAGCACCAAAAAAAGCAGCATATGCTACGCAAAAAAACACGTTTTACGATACTAACAATAAGTAATTTTTGCATTTTTCTTCCTCGTCCTCCTTCTTGAAACTTTTTTAGGTGTAAGTTGTGAGGAAGGTGGACCTTGTTCCACTCCTGGTTAGAGAAGACCACAAACTTTCGCATTTCTTTTCTTCAATGTCAACTCTATCTTTGGTAATGGAGCTACCATATCTGCTTTGCTTCTATCTGAAACCAAGTTGCGATTGATTGTGGTAGTTATACCATTGGTGTTCCAAAGACAAACCAATTGGTTGTATAATTTCTGGCATTCGATCATCGACATGTTTTACCAAGAGCTTAAACTGCTGGACTTCCTCACTGTCTGCGAATTGTTTATTTTTTACACAATCCGTACCGATAATAAAACGGTGAAATTGTGTTATGCCAACCAGCGACTTATAAAATGGTTTAAGATAGCTGTCCCATTCATACCAAACAACGTTCTCGGACGATACAGCTTCATTAAAACCACCTGGTGACGATTGCGCCACGCACTGCAGTAAATCTTCATACGTATCGATATTATTGACAGCGTACTTAGCCTTACAAATGCCAAAAAAGCGATCGGGCGCGAACTTCGTGTGACTAGTAAGGATAGAATTAAATAAAATCGTTTTTTTTTAGTCCTCGAGCTAGACGCCATTGCAGATACGATAGGAAAACGTTATTTTTATTCTGTCCAACGCAATTGTCGCAGAAAAGAATGAGTGTTTGGAAGTCTTTACAGTAGGTTTGCAGGTGGTAATGCAGGATGCTCATAACGCAGTTCGATCCCTTGCCCACATAATCTTTTTCATGTATCAAGTAATTATACTGTACAAAAAAATTATAAGCAATACGCATAAATTCACTTCTTCAACATTTACTCGTTCAAAAAGCCGAAACTAGCAACTTACGCGATTAACTACAATAATATTCTAAACTGAAACAACACTTTGACGTCTTTCGACACCGGCCGACGCAGAGAACAGGGAACAATCAAAGAGAAACTGACGAAACAAGTTGTTTATCTTTAACAGCTTATTTCTCGAAAATTTATTTTCGAACGTAAGCTCCCTTTTCGTAGATCAGGTCACATATCGTCGGCTTAATTAGTAAATCACATAAGTCCATTTTTACTCAAAATGAGATTTTTGTGTAATTTATTGCAGAAAACAATAAACTAAATTCATTTATTCATCCCAATGAATAAATATTAATAACAATTCAAAGATAATTGTTCTTCAACAGTACCCAACAACATCCTTATATAGTTCATTCGGCAATAAGAGGTTTTTTTTGCTCTCCTACACTATTTGTGATTTGGTACTTATGTGATTTACTAACTAACAGGCTTGTTTTGTAATTGTCGTTACCTAACGACATCGTTCAGCCAACGACTCCAATCTCTAACGACTTTTTGTTAAAACCGTATTTTGTAAATCAGTCGTTAGGAATTTTAGCTGTAACGACACAAGTTAATGTTTTCATATAGGATAATAACATAAAATGTCACTTTTGATCTAATGTTAGATCTTTTGAACTAACAACATAACCTCAAAGGAGAACTTATGTCTGCATTTTGACAAGCTTGGACAATTAATGACTCAAGTGGATGAAGGAGCTATCTTTAGAAGAATCCATTATTTGACATTATTTTCCGAAAGAAAGTTGTAATCACTAATATTTTCTTGAATTTGCTTTAGAAATAGCTTTGATAACTTCTTCAAGCATAGAAGTATAGTTCCACAAGAAATTATAGGTAGTAATATTTTTGTGCCGTCTTGAGGAAAATGGTATAACTTGAAAGAAGAAATCATTTCTGAAAAAATTACTAGAAATATGTATTTTTAAAAAAATGTTATCTGGCATTTCATATGGGTTCAGTGAGTTTCTGGCATCCTTCCATGTTAGGGTATCAAGGGTTGAAGTTGTAAAAATGGAATTTTACCAGAGATAATGCCAAACGATGATTTTAAACCAGAGATAATGCCAGAGATGATCTTACACATTTTGAGCTTACAGTTAAATATATAAAAAGTCATTTGTTCAACACACTCGGTACACAACTCATTTTAAAATTCAATTTTGTTATGCTAACGACGTAAACGACTGCTACGGGGATGTCGTTCACCAAACGACCAAACCTAACCTGAAAGTCGTTCATAACGATGTCGTTAGAAGTTATAAAATACGAATTGTCGTTCATGAACGACATAGAAAAAATAATATACATAGGTCAACTCTCACTAGATCAGTGAAATCGGCTTGCGCGTTCATATGCCGACACACTGATGGCGCTAATATGATTTTTTTGAAAGCGCCCCCTGCCAAAATACCCAAAACCCCTTCTGAACCCGCGAAATTCGAAATAAAATTCTTTTTTTTTTAATTTATACTTTATTTCACCTATACAACAATAAGTGACTATAGCACACTTATTATTGTACGGAAAATAGTAATGCCAAAAAAAAAAACGGTTTTAAAATACGTTAAAATATTTTTTAATTTTCATTTACGTAATTAATACAAGTATAGATAATAATTTTTGGTAAAGTTATTCCTTATTCCTTTAATAAGATAGGGCGGATACTTGGTATATTTTCGGTAGATGTCTTTGCCCAATCAGGTAATTAATAGCCTCTTGGTTGTTGCCTTCTCAATTATTTCTTTGAAAAGTTTTTTAATTTATAAACTTTTTGGCAGTCCTTTGTTCTTGGAAGAGTTCATATTTGGCAAAATTTGTTGTTTTTACTTGTCCATAGTCAACAGAATCTTAGAATAAGTCGCCAATTGATGGTTTCTGAATTGAGCAACCTAGTCAAAACCTAATCTTTATAAACTTTTTGTTAACAAAAGTAACCAATAAATACTTACATAATGCAGAATGACAAAGCTTACCGGAGTACTGGATTTGAGAAGATTGGGGGGTTTCAGCTGAGCAGGACTGAATTGGTTCATAGTTAATTTCTTTAGACATCAACTTTAACAAACGTTGTAATGCCGAGATTCAAAATTTTTAAGTTAGTTACCTTACCGATTACAGGATTAATTAGAAAAATATTAGATTTTATTCTACATTTTTGGCATTTGTGTTAATTTTTTTTAAATAAATAAGTAAATAGTAACGGTAAGCAGGAAATGACGTACATTTATTTGAACAAATCAAACTGTCATGGAAACATCTTCTATAAATTTCTGTAACCTTTCAAAATTTGCACATCAGCGCCAGCAGAGTGTCGGCATATGTACTTTTTTTTGATTTCACTTTTTCCCGCTGAGTTGAACTACCCTGATGAACGACAATCGGTTCATAACGATGTCATTGAAAGCGAGGCCATTGATTATCATTATATTTACTTATAGAAACATAGAATCTTTAAAAAACTTTATTGACGCCTAAAAAAAAGGTCACCGGCGCAGTATTCGGCCCCTGTACGATAAGTACTTACTTTGAGAACCGAGGCGGGGTGCGAGGCCACTCTCAAACGCGAGGCCATGTGCAACTGCACACTTGCACATGCCCTCACGCCGCACATAGGGGTATTTGGTCGATCTAGCTGGCCAAAACTATTTACTTTAATAATTAATTGAGAAACTGATTTTTTTTTCAATCTTTTGTCGTATCTTGTAAAGAACAAGTAATATATTGGTTAAAGAAAACATGTTAATCTTACATGGAAGTTATAGCTTTGTAGAAGCAATTTCCACCGATTTGGAATTTTTTGAACAAATCAAATTGTTTCATTTTAATCACATGTAAAAAGTCCTAAAGTTTGATTGCTTGAAAAAATGAGAAACCGTTGAAAATCGCTTCTACGAACAAGCCTATATTTATACAAGGTACATCTGAATATACGCTAAAATTGTTCCAAAATTTGGAAGAAACGTACAGTATTCTACATCTTATACACTGATCTCTTTTAGCACGAGAGACCCATCTTGTCTTTCCGTATACAGTTTGGTTTGGATAGCATGGACGAGGATTATCAAACCGGGCTCTGTGAGACTCTCCGTTGTTCTCGTCTTTGTTCTTTCACTACAGACTTAAAGTCTCTTGCTGACCATAAATCGCATTATAACTTTTGGCAACTCAAAAATGCCTGATAACCAGTTCTTATTTTTCGAAAGAAATTTATCAACTTTATAACTAGAAGCCTTCAAAATTTACAAGGAAATTTTCTATAAAGCCCAATTTTTTGTTAAAATTAGGTAAATCTTATTCTTCCATTTTATTAAAAATATGATTTCTGATTATCAACCTCAGATTTGAGGGACCTAAGATAAAAGCTGCATGTCATTGTGGTAATTGATTAAACGAAATAACACATTTTTATTCATTCAGGCTTTTAGTTACACCTACAATTTTGAAAGAAGGCGGATAAGGTCGGAAAAGATTATTATTATTTCATAAAATAATATTATGTTGCCATCGATTTTTATTAAAAAATATACCGGGACGCACCCTGATATATAACAAATTTGTTAATCTTTTAAAAAAGTTGTTGGGAATATTTAATAAGTAACTCTTGTGGAGTAAATTAAAACATTAACACACCACAAATATGATAAACTGACAAAAACATTGCAAGAGAATTCCTACATACCTGCTTCATCAATTTTAATTACGAAAAGTCTTTAAAAGTAATAGCAAATTACAAAATGTTACTTCAAAAATAAGTTGAAAAATCGTTTATGTGAAACACAAACATTTACATAAGTAGGTGATCGAATGTCGATCATTCGATACGAAGCAAGTTACAAGTTCACAGTTGTACAACCGCTTCTTTTATTTAATAAAATCATTAGAAAAGAGAATACGATAGTTTTTTCATTTAGATTTAACTATTTTGTAATTTGAATTATGACCAGCTAGATTAGCTATATACCCCTATGTGCGCCGGCCCTGCCTGTAAGTCGACGATATAGTGTAACGTTTTTCGTTCACTTGATTGGTTTGATCTGGAGAACAGTCTGTCCAATATTAGTCGGTTATAGTCTTTCTTCATAAACTTTTTTCTTAGTCTTAGATGTCATTCGTTAATTAGCGTTATTTGTGATTGTCTGTATAATTCGTCATATTTCGTATGTTATGAAGAGGGTTTCGGATATGTCGGATTTTAGTGATTACTCTCAAATATTTCCTTTTCGTCTTCAACAAATCATTACGTGAGCTAACACTTAATTCTTCAACGATTATCATATCAGAAATTATCTACTTAATCTAAAACATTTCTATAATAAAAATCAAATTTATTCGAATTATTACAAAAAAAAATAATAATAATAATAATAATAAAAATTCTATCTTTAACTCATCGAAAAATATTTCTTTACAAATGACATAATACAAAATAAAAATTCAATTAATTTATGAAACACTTTATTAATAAATATTGTATCAACAAGCTTAACATGTAGGCAACATTAAACTAACGATCGAACTAGAAGTGAACACATCAAACACCTTCAACAAAATTATTATTTTTTTTACAATTTAATCCGGAAGAGATAAACCTTATTTCTTAAATTTCTTTAGTTGTTATTTATTTACCCTTTTTTTGGTTTTAATTTTAACATGTTCAAACCGAGTTCGATTTTATTCCAGATAGATGCAGCTGATAAATAATGTCATAGTAGAAACAGAAGCGTTTTTATTACAAGTACCCTAAAAATGCGTTCGTAAAGTTATTTCGCAGTCTTCTTATTACTTAAGTGTCTAATTTTTTAGACTAACAAATAAAAGAATAGAGTGATTTTTTAAATTGTAATTAGATGCAAATTAAAAATTAAACACGTTACAAACTATTTAAATGGAAATGAAAAAAGTCTAAAGTTGGTTTATAATACCAACTTTAACTACTATTTTTTTTTTTAATTTTATTTAATTTAATATTTGTGGGATCCATTAAATTTCATATTCAAAAAATGATATGTGAAAGTTCACAGTGAATTCGGTTTATTATTAAAATCTTATATTTCGGTTTTTATTATTTAATTAATCGATTAATTATTGTTATAAATGTTTAGGTGAGGTAATAAATAAAAATTTAACGGTTCCAACAAATAATCTTATTATAGATAAAATTATTTATGTATGAAAAAAGCGCGTCTATTAAGTTATTTAGATTAATTAGATTTTTTTACGTTTAAATAGACATTGATCATAAATTTTTGAAGAGTTCTATTATATCCGAATAAAGCCGTTATTTTACTTTTTTCTTGTTTGAAGTTTAAAGTATGAAGTATGAAATATGAAATAAAATTAACAATAAGATAAAAACGACGAGTAATATCGAGAAGATTGATTGTAAGCTTCAGTACAATATCAGTAATAAAGACTAACTCGTCGATTTTTTTTTCTTTTTTTGAAATGTTACAATAAGTTTTTAATTATATTTAAGTTTGTATTTTGAAAAAGGACGTGCATGCAGGACGCGTTTTTAAGATGATAAAGAACGTTTTGTGTTTTAGCGAAAAAGAACGCGTAATTTCTATCCGGTACAAAAGTTCACATTAAAAAAATAAATTGATACAATTTTAACACTTTTACGAATTTCTATAACAAATTTTTATTTTTCTCGTTTAAGGTATAAAAATACAATTTCTATCATGTGTTTTAAAGTATCTTTTAATCATCTGAATAAACGATTAAGACACATAATAGAAATTGTATTTTTAATTTTTTTTTTATTTTTATTTTTGCGTCAGGGATTTTTTTTATTCTTGCACCTTGTAACCACTTTTTATGTATTATTACTTTTTTTCTCTAAGCTATTTTTTTACATGTAGGGTCTGTTATTGCAGTCGGTTTATCGACTAATTATTATTGCTGACTAAAACAGTGACACAACTAAAGTTTTTTTACTTGCTATTACACAAATAGTATTCTGATTTATTTATTTTTTTTACTCATTTCTTTTTTTCTATGAACTAATTGATCTTACTATTGTAACTAAAGTTTGTACACTGTATATTGTAATGTACAGGGTGATAATTTTTAAAATTTGTTGGATTATTTAAGCTTGGATTTTTTTTGGATAATTTTTTTAATAAATTTGGCAATTTTTATGTTTTGTATAAAAATAAAAATGGTTAATTATTGTCCCTTAAGCTAATATTATTGCTATTTTATTAGAATATTAATTTCTATTTTACTGATACGGTTTAGAATTTTAGAATTTATGTAAATTCATAACAAAGACATTATAGGAAGACAAATTTTAAAAATTGCAAGTAAAATAAATCGAATCTAATTGTAAGATGTAAACATAAAAATTGCCTCGTTTATTAAATTGATTATTTTCTATTCTAGTAAAACATTTTGTACTAAAACGATTTTAAAAACTAAAACTTTTTTATTTAATTGATATATTATGTGATGTAGCGAATAGTTATTTTTAAATACTATTTGTACCTGTTTTTTTAATTTAAATAAAACTGGTTTATATTTTGAAAGTTATAATAATAATTTGGTAAAATAAAAATACCATGTGTTGATAGATTCTTCTATGATTTCGATTTACTACAATTGAGGAGTAGAAATAATAAAGGAGCTAAGTACTATTTTGTCGAAACGTGACATCTTATTATTAAAAAGATTTACAGTTTATATCCTATTAACACGTTGACTGCTGCGTCGCCCATATTCGGGTGACAGTAAAATCGGTGGTATCCAACAGAATACGCTTCGTGTAGCAGTACGGGTGGCCTGAAGGAGAAAAAGAAAGCCTGACGCAGTCTACGTGTTAAAAAGAAAACACCATGATTTAAAATCAATTTGTTTGTTCTCTTTGAAATTATTTCGAAAATAAATTTGAATATCATCTTCAAAGAGTTATAGCTCCTTTGATAAACATTTCTGGACACGTTCGTTCAAGAGGGGTGTCCGCTTAAGAGAAATGCGAAGTAATTTTATGAGAGTCGGACAGTTTCTCATGAAACCAAGGGGGGCGTCCGTTGAAGAGGGGTGTCCGCGAAGGGAAATTTTACTGTATATGCGTTCGTTGGATCACAATTCATACTTAATCTAAAGTGTAAGAAATTACATTGAATTACAGTCACTCCCCTTTAAATGCTGCACGAAACTACATCTTTACACCATCGTGTAACTTAGTGCATAGATATAATGCTAGAAAAGCAGCAATACTGGAGAGCCGTAGATGAAATGGTAAAAAAATAGGAAAAAGAATTGGAAAATAGAAGAGGAAATGTACAGTAGACTTCCAAAATCAGATTTGTATGCCTTTAAAGTTATAACCCCATCAAGTTATACCTTGATGGGTAGTTCCGGAGGCGGAGGAGAAAGAGTTTTAGTTGGTTGATGTATTCAAGATGAGTATATCAACCCAACACTGACAATGAGTGGTCGACGATACGGTCACTTAGACAGTGATTCGGATCTCTCGTCTATCAACAGACTTCCTAAACTTCTACTTACAAGGAGAGTGCAAGGTGTTGGGGTTACAGATATGCTTGAAATTTTGTAGGATGGTAGATTAAGTCTCCCTGTTGAGGAAAACATATGGTTGTAGGGGCCACTACGCAATAGCTATTTAGATATTTGCAATTGAAGTTGTAATTCTCTAGTTAAATTCAGTTCTATAGTAAACGATCAAATGTAATAGGTTTAGTGTAGCAGCAACAAATCGGTGTTTTTCGTCATTAGGCGTCAAATTCGAGTTCGGGAAGTGTAATTAATTCTTTTTCAATGTTATGTCTAGTTTCAGATATAAAGATATTATCGGTACCCAAAACATGTAACGATATCGATAAACTTTTTGAGTGTGCACCGCACTTTGATTTGTCAACTAATTGTCATTTAATGTATCAGAATTTCAAAATTAATACAGGAACATAACCGGACATTACAACCTTCCTTCAAATTAAATGAAAGTTATTTTATAAAATTTGATGTAAAATTCATTATTTTGGCGAAGAAATTGGTAATTTTGAAGAATAGGGGAGGGTGGGGCAAGACGGGGAAGTGGGGTAAGACGGGGTACCCGGTTTATTCTTGCAACAAAGCACTTTTATGCAACGTTAGAAATAATGAGAGCTTTTATTAGTTCCTCTTTATCATATCACTTGATAACCAATATTGTAGGAAGTCGCATTGTCATGGTATCGAGCAAAATCCTGTTATGTCGAGTTTTCTTATAATTTATGAATAATTTCATCGCGCGATAGTTGTTAAACGATGCGGTGACTTCATACAAGTGTTGGTTTCATAAAATTAGTAAGAAATGAGTATTAAACCTGAGTACCTTTTTAAGTCCATTTTAAGTGTGCAATCGTATTATAATTATTTTTTTGCAAAAGCGCCCAATGGGGCAAGATGGGGTACCCCGTCTTAATTGCTGCATTTAATGGAGGATGGGACAAGACGGGGAAGTGACGTAAAATAGGGAACTGCGTCTTAGGAAGAAAGCTGAAAGACTTGAAAAGAAAGAGGAAAAACCGAGCAAAAAGGGAAAATTTTATGATAAAACCCAAAAAACAAGAAAACGTAGAAAATTGATGTGCTTGTGTTAAATGATGATGTCGATGAGGCACTCCACGTTTGCGTATTATGTGAGTCTGATAAACACCCCTTAATAATGTTAATTTAGTTATATTTTATCTTGTTTCACGTATATTCTATCTTGTTCCCCATCTTACCCCACACGTGGGGCAAGATGGGGTGAAATGACTTTTTATGTTTAATCGTTGATTATGTTCAAGTTAAGGAATTAGTATTTCCTTCTTGCCAAAAATCTTAAAATTTAATCATCGAAGATTATATAAACTAAAACTATTTTTCTCTATGAACAAAATTCTGGATTTTATTAACCTCCAAACCTTAAGTACCCCGTCTTGCCCCACTCTCCCCTATATCAAAAAATAATAAATGATTAGGCAAATTAAAATATGGTACGGATAAAGTAATCAAAATGTACTCATCATACTCAGATCGCAGTTTTTAATGGAAAAAAGTGAAGCATAAACCTTGAGACTGGAGAAGAAGAGCTAAACACTCAAACTCCAAATCCAATACCTTGTAAAATAAAAATAAATAAATAAATAATAACCTTCCTTCAAAAAGCCTGACTTAATCGATAAAAATTCGGTTATTTTTAACGTTATCCAACTTCGAACGTCCTAACGAGTGAAATGCACTTTCAATTGCAAATATCAAAAAAGCTATTGAGTAGTGGCCCCTATAACCATATATTTTCATCAACAAGGAGACTAAATCTACCATCCTACAAAATTTGAAGCAAATCTGTGACCCCAAGACCTTGCACTCTCCTTGTTAAACAAAAAAAAAATAATTTAATGTAACGTAAGTTTTAACCTTATCCAGATATAATATTCCGAGGGTCACCCTGATACCTCAAATCGAGTCACCGAACCCGTAGCTCGCAGAAGAATCTCCGATCACATATGTTATGGTCTATTTTTCTTAAGAGTGTTTTATATTATGTTAGAAATTTGTGAGTATTTCTTAAACTACGGAGTAGGAAATAAATAAAGGAGTCGAAGAGAGAAGAGAGAAAAAAGAATAAAAGTGTTTTTAAGAAGAAGAGAATAAGAATCGAAAAATCCCGTCAAGTCTGCAAAAATTCTGCACCTGGAGTGTAATATAAGCTGATGGTTCGAACTCCAAAACCCAACCAGAGGGAAGCTAATGAACTAACTAATTAATCTTTTCGGAGATGATTTTTTCATGATTACAAAAATGACTTACGTTTTATGACTTCAATTCAAAAAGAAAAAGAAAATAATAAGAGACCAAGCGTTCACATAGGTGATCAAAGGTGTGAAGAGGTTAAATATACGAAATTAATTCTTAAACACCTGTATAATGCCCGTTAGTAAAAATAAAAGACAAATCACAAAGACAGACATTTTTTAAAAGACAAATCACAATAAAGATTTGGATTCCGTTGATGAAAAGACGAAAAAGGCCAAAGAAAAACAAGCAGGTAGGTGAAGCGGTATTGATTAAGAATTATGCAATAGTGAACAAATCGAATTTTATTAAAGGAAAAATTGTCAAAGTGATAGTTGTATGCATCTTGTAAAAGTTCCAGAGTTACAGAAGAGATAGAAAAGACATGCTAATCAGGTAAAGAAATTTACTTTCGTTGACTTACGTATACTTTAAGATTACTTTTGTACTTCAAGTAATCAATCAGAAAAAGTTGGTATAATGTTAATTAAGTTTGTAAAAGTAATGTTTTTTTTTCAAGGGGAAAGTAATGTATGTAGTAAAACTCGTTATGGGACTTGTTCAAAGTATGCGCCTGTTTACAATAATTGTAGTTCAGTTCTGGTTTTGTGTGTGTGTGGAATAAAGACGCATTTACAACTCATCAAATACAACACAAATATAAAAGTAATACCATTACATACTCGGTTTAAATTTTGTTTCAAAATATAAACCAGTTTAAAAATAGCAAAATATTCACGTTTATAAAAGACTATTTCCTTTTAACGATCCAAAATCCGGATCGTTATGAAAAAAATTATCACCTATCAAAGGCCGGAATGGTTTCTTTAAAGCTAATATTCCACTAAAACGAAAATAAAACGCACGGACGCAAAGAATATTAACCTCTCTTTTTTTCTATTTTGAGCGTACTTAAGGGACTATTTTAGCATTAATCATCACTCTGTATATTAAAGACCCTAATTTAATCTCATTTTATTTGTGTGTTTTTCTTCCTCTTTATTTTACTTACTGTTCTTTAAGTTTTTTTTACGTCTAAGGAGCTGGAAAGCCCTCATTTTCTAAAAATTACACCTACATGTTCTCCCTTTTATTATATCTCCTGTTTTACTTCTAGTGATTCTATTTTATTTTTATTTTAGTACCTTACTTAGTTATTATACTCCCTTTCGATGCTCCTCACTAGTAAATAAACGTTTATACTCGGTTTGTATCTTAACTCACTTTTACGATTCACCCGATGACGCGACGATTTTAATTACTCAATCTTAATTTAGTGCCATATAAATTGCTACAAAGTACCACTTTGACTGTTTCGTTGTGGAGGACTTTTTCTTAAATCTTCCAATTGAATCAACTACAATTAAAAAAAAATAATTAACTATAAATTAAAAAAATATATATAAATTAACTATAAATTTAAAAAAATTGCATCTTTTATCTTTATCTTATTTGTTTAAATACAATATCTTTTTACCTTTTCTATTGGAATTAAGTTCAACTCACCCCCACCACATTGTGGTGGGGGAAGCGGAGCGGTGGGGGTAACCGCCATTTTGCTCGCTTTTTCGGCAGCTTCCCGAGCTCTTCTTTCCTTTAATTTTAAAGAGAAAATAGCCACCGATCGAGCTCGTTTCATCAGACTTTGTTTTACTCTCGTTTTCTTTGCTGCTAATTCTTCAGCTAAAAATATTAATCTTATCAAAATTTAACTTCTTTCCCAACCTAACTTTTTCATTAGAAAATACAGGGTGTTCCATAACACTCATACCAGTCGATTTATTTAACAATACTGAGCGTTCATAAATTATTGTAAGATGTTTAAATTTAGCGCGTTAGTTTTTGGGGTTGGCATCTGGCATCTTAGAAATTAATAAATTAATTCAATGTGTGATAATTAATGAACTTGACTAACATTTTTGTTATAAACGTTTTTGTTTGAAGTTCTTAGGATTTATCGTTTTTGAATAAATCGACTGATACGGATAATCTGGGACACGTGTATTTATAAAATATTGGATTGTTCGGAAAGTAATTTCGTTTTTTCCCTACAGAGGATTTAATTGTATTTTTTTGCAACCAACTTCACACTTAAGCCGTATAATTATTGTATACTTTGAGAGCTGATATAGCAAGGCTTGTATGTGAAAAATTCCAATTAATTCTACGAAGTAGTTTTTGGTTGGTGCCCTTTTAAATATGGAGAGTGATAAGCAACATTTTCAACATATCTTACTGCTTTACTATAGAAAGGGTAAAAATGCTGTTCAATCCAGAAAGAAATTGACCGATGTGTATGGAGAAGGTGTGTTAACAGTACACCAGTGTCAGAACTGGTTCGCTAAATTTCGATCCAGTAATTTTGATGTCGAAGATGCACCAGGTGTGGGAAGGCCGGTTGAAGCTGATAAAGACGCGATAAAGGCATTAATTGATGCGAACCGGCGAATAACAACACAGGAGATCGCATTGAGGTTAAGTTTATCAAATTCAACAGTTTATGACCACTTGAAAGCCTGAGATTATCCTCGAAGCTGGATGTATGGGTTACTCATGTTCTCTACTGTCATCAGCTGGACCAACTGAATAATGCACTTCAACAGAAAAGGCCAGAAGTAATCAACAGAAAAGGCGTAGTGTTTCACTAAGACAACGCGAGACCTCACACAAGTTTGGTCACTCGCCAAAAGCTTTTACAGCTTGAATAGGATATAATGCCACACCCACCATATTCTCCTGACCTGGCACCATCGGATTATTGTTTGTTCCGGTCACTCCAAAATTTTTTAGACGGTAAAACCTTCACCTCAAATGAGTGGCTCAAAAACCACCTCGATCAGTTTTTTGCCAGCAAAGATAAAAAATTTTATGAACGTGGAATTATGCTACTACCAGGAAGATGGCAAAAGGTGGTTGACCAGAACGGCCTAATTTAACAAAGTATTTGTTTATTATACGAAAATTACCTTTCATTTCCACAAAAAAAAAAACGAAATTACTTTCCGAACAGCCCAATATAATATATTATAAAATACCTTTGGCTTGTTCATCAGCTTCCTGACTAGAAATACTCTTCGCACTGTCGCTTAAAGAAGCATCGATCGGAGCTGGACTTGTTGCTTTTGGAATATGTACGTTACTGTTACTAGGTGGCGTTCGCGGTCTCGGCGGCCATATTGGACTTTGGTTTTTTAATAAATCCGAATCTGAACTAGATGAATCCTTAAAAAAAATAAAATTAATTTTAAAATTTAAGTGTGCTTATGATAAATACTTTGCTCGCTATACAATCACTACTTCGATGTATATCTTCTTCCTTTAACCTTCTAGACCACTCAGCGCCACCCGTAGGTCCAATTGTTAAATGATATCCACCTTCATTCTAACAAATTTTCAAAAATCAATATTTTTTATTTATCTGTCTACAAAAAAATTTTCTAACCTCATTCCACTCCTTGGATTTTCTTGGTTTAAATGGTGGAATCGGTTGGATACTATCCGGAGTAATTGACACAGGTTTATGATGAAAATTAATCGAATGTGGCGTAGTTGGTGTAGAAACCGGAGTAACACTCGTTGAAGTCTTTAAAACTTCATTAATACTTTCTTTACTTGGTTGTTTCTCTTCCGGCTTCTTATTAGCTCCATTATTTGTAACCAAACTATGACTTGGAGAAACAGAAAACCTTCCGATTGTTTTTGCTGTGACTTCATCCGGTGAAGGAGTACTAGTGTTTCCCAATCGACTAGCTTCTCTTCTAGCCCATTCGATTTTAGCCATTTCGGTAGCTAACCAACCGGGAATATCCGGAATCGCGCAAGTTATTATAAATCGAATGCAGAGCATGATGTGTTCTAAAGCTACTATTAAGAGGATCGTTTGCGTGGCCGTCATATCGGGAAACATTCGATGTACTTGTCCTGAGAGACCGATTAAGGCGCAATTTACTAAAACTGCCATTATACTCATATATTCCATACAATGCTAAAAATACATTAAATAACTATTGAATTATACGCGGTTCGGCGAAAAATGTCTGATACGTCATTAATTAATTGTGGTATTTTAGACGACTATGTTCAATTTTTATCTCTCTCTGTTATATACGCTCATGGTCATTGGAAATGAACTTCAAAGCTCTGTGCCAGAGTGATACCTAAAACGGTTTCGGGTTCGGTCGGCTTTTGACAGAATGAAACCTGGCAAGAGACTAAAGACGTAGAAGCGTGTCGACGGGACAGCAGCTCTACTCGGTGCGGTATTTATAAATACTGAGCAGGTAAACGAACATTGACTTGGATGAATTATAGCCTCACGCCTGGTTTCATTCTCTTGAAAGCCGGTCGAATCCGAAACCGTTCTAGTTGTCGCTCTCGCACAGAGCTTTGAAGTTCATTTCCAGTGACTATGAATGTACATGGTTCAGTAAACTTGAGTATGTGACTTCGACAATCGGTAGCGCACCATCAGTTGTCAACAATGTTCAAAATGTACTGGGTTTTCCTGACATGAAATCTGAACAGCGCGATCGCGCCGTTTGAGAATGTGTGAAAATTGCTATCTTTCCCTAATGGGTTCTGGGAGTGTCGAGGGCACCAAGTTAACAAATTTTTATGTTAAGGCTTCAGATGTATTGCTAAATATCGTCCAACATTCGCTTTAATACTCGTATCTTTCGAGGAAGGTTAGCAAATTTTTGGGTGGATGCTTCGGTTGCATTGCTAAATATTTTCCGAGATTCGTTTAGTTCTACGTTTCTTCCGAAGGTTCAGGAAATGGACGTAATCCAAACCTAGTGGTCAAAATGAGAATCTTTCCTTGACGCCTCCGCATACCAGTCGACTGATTTGCAGTCCAAATTTCAAATCAGTTGGAGATGCAACTCTTTGGAGGCTTTGCCCGTGTACGAGAACGAGGATCCACACACGAGCGATAAAAATAAGATCACTTTGCAGTCAACATCCTACTGATTTGAAACTTGAGTTGCCAATTAGTCAACTCGTATTGCCTTTGAAGTTCATTTCCAGTGACCATGAGTGTACAACTAAATAAGGAAAATTATTTGATGTGCGTCCAGGAAACGACGTCAAGCAATGACGCATGGGACATCTTTCGCCGAACCGTTTATATAACATTTTATTAAAAATAATAATAATAATACTGTCATTGGACCTTCTCTGAAGATAATGAATAGCCGAAACTAGTCAGAAAGGTCTTTAATTAATAAACTAGTAAAAAAAGTTCGCCTCACTTTGAGGGGTTAAGTAACTAAAGACGCAATTCGACTGAGGCAACTTTTGAGCAACATGTAACACGCGTCAATGACGCATGTCATGTTATGTGTTTCAATCGAAGGAACGTGAAACAACACGAAGCATAGGTCTTTTCACCATGCCACTTGTTGATGATTGTTACTGGCTGCATGCGGTAGTGTTCGACAAGATTCAACATGTCGGGGTATGTTATCATCTATCCAGTAATCAGTGAATCGGTGCGGCTTGTATAGTGTAACATGGAGTGGAATTATATCACAACAATACGCGATATTATCACATGGTGATATTTTACATAGAATTAAAGGCCGGAAAGGAATAGCCGAAACTAGTCAGAAAATTCTTTAATTAATAAACCAGTAAAAGTACAACAATAGTGTTGGAATAATATTAAGAATTAATTAACTTTGATAGACGAGAAAGTGGAATTGAGTTGGGAAAAGAAACAAGAAGATTAATTTTAAAAAATAAAAAATCAGGTAACTTCTTCGAACACATTGAAATATTTTGAAAAAGGAAAACCAGTCATAATAGAATGTGAAGCCAGCGCTTACGGGTTAGGAGAAACACTATATCAAGGTAATTATGTGATCGGATTCGCCTCTCGTACACTTACAAAAACAGAAATAAGTTATGTTCAAGTAGAAACAGAACTACTTGCAATGGCATTTGCTTGTATAAGATTTGATCAGTACTTAGCAGGTAACAGAATAACCATAAGAACAGACCACAAACCCTTAATAAATATGATCAGAAAGTCATTACTTAGTACGCCTAAGCGACTGCAACGTATGCTCATGACATTACTACGATACAACCTTAGCGTGGAGTATGTAAATGGAAAAGATAACATGGTGGCGGATGCACTATCAAGAGCATCATTAACACTTATCCGACTACGCGCGCCGCTGTGAACTGTACGGTTTCCACCACGCTCGATACATTGAAACGGGGAGATCTCCCCGATCGGTCGGGCAGCGATTTACATTGAAACGGGGAGATCTCCCCGATCGGTCGGCTAAGTACCGATAATACTTTCGAGAAAGAAGATATTAGAATTTATACGATTTCCACAACCTCCGAAGAAAGATTATGTAAAAATCTACAAAGTCTTTCAAAACAGGTGAGTGTTTCCGAAAAAAGATTAAAGGAAATCAGAGACGAAACAGCTAACAATTTTTGTCTAAACAAAATTAAAGATTATATATTAAGAGGATGGCCTAATACCATACATGAGATGCCCGATGAAGTTAAACGTTATAACTCTTATAAATATGAGCTTACGTACCAGAACGGTATAATCTACAAAAATCATCAAATAGTCATACCATTTAAACTTCGAAAGAGAATTTTGAGAATTCTACATACCAGTCACAATGACATTGAAGGCACGATCAACGTAGCAAGACGAAACGTCTTTTGGCCTGGAACAACTACGGAAATTCGAAATGCAATAAAAGAATGTACAACTTGTATGAAATTAGCAGATTCACCAAGTAGAACATCTATGCAATCACATCCCACACCCGAGTTCCCATTTCAATACGTATCAATGGATGTATTAACAATAACGTACAAAAGAAAGAAAAGATACTTTCTTATTACAATTGACCACTACTCAGATTTTTTTTAATTAGATATGATAATTAAAAAATTATCTTCAAAAATTCTTATTGATATCTGTAAGAAAAATTTCAGCAGATGCGGAATACCGCAACGGTTGATAACTGATAATGAGATCAATTTTGCCAGTGAAGATTTCAAAACAATTGCAAAAAAAGTGTGTTATATATGCCATTCAACATCATCACCTCATTATCCACAAGCAAACGGAAAGGCAGAAGCCACAGTGAAAATTGCTAAGCGACTAATTAAAAAATCAGAAATGAATAACGAAGATATATGGCTTAATCTACTACATCAACGTAACGTACCAAACAAAATCGGTACAAGTCCAACTCAAAGACTATATTCAAGATCAACGCGAACCTTGGTACCTTCAGTGGCTAAAAATTATTTACCTAAAATCGCCTAAAAAGATAGAAGAAAATAGACAAAAAGCTAAATTCCACTATGACAAAAGGACTAAACACCTACCAGGTTTGGAAAATGGACAACCAGTAACAACTCAACTAAATCCTGAAATTACCAAAGAATGGATTCCTGGAAAAATCGAAAGAAAACTTAGTGACATATCGTACGTAGTCGATGTACAAGGAAAGAAATACCGACAAAGTCAAGTACATATTAAACCCGCGATCATAGAGCTAACTGAAGATCCTACCGATATATCTCAAAATCCTCACCAACCATTGAATAAACCAGAAATAATGGAAGACAGTTCATGTAAAGAAAATGAAGAGAAGAGAGAAGATTCCATCAAGGATGACGCAAATGGGACAAATAAAAGTGAAGCGATAAGTGAAAAAACAACAAAGAACCGAAATTGACGCGACCAAAAAGATATATAAAACTACTCGCAAAACTTAAAGACTTTTGGTGGGTTTAGGGTGTCAAACTTAAAGGCTGTAATCGTAACCGTAGCAGTAACTCTGGTATTTAAAGAAAGTTCAACTATTTTGTTTCAATAGAAGCGTTTAGGCAATGTCAAGGAATTACGGCAAATTTGATGGTTATTACAGCTAAGGTTACGATTAAGTTTGACATCCTAAACCCACCATTTGTGTGCAATTAAAAACAAAAAAAAATGTTTAAGTTAATGATTTTTATTTCTTTAAGAGAAGGGCATGTTGGAATAATATTAAGTTGATGGTTACCCTAGATAAGTAAGCATGCGCTAGCGTAAAAATGCATGTAGCGGAGACGCGTAATGAAAGCAGTATGTATGGAGATACGGAGTTCGAATAAAGTTATAAATCCAAAAACTTTTGTATCATTAAAGTACATAAGAAAACAAATAGTCTTTAGTTGTCATCGTTAAACAAAAATTGAGAAAGTTTGCAGGGTTTGTCTCACATTGAGGCAACAACCAACAAGCAATTAGCAGACGTCTCACATTGGAGCAATTCGATATTGCCTCTCTATCTACGATGTGTTTGCTTCAATGTGAGAGACAGTGGCAATGTCGCCTATTGCTGATTGTTAGCTTCTTATTGCTGGTTGCTTCAGTGTGAAACGTGTATAAACCATTCACTTACTTGCCACGTTCCAATATTAGGAACTCTCTGTCCAAAAGGTCTTTGACAAACATAAGCCAATTTAAAAGCATCGCTTCTTATCTCAATGAAATTATTAAACATCGCGCAAAGTGCTGCCGGTGGAAAAGCGGAAGAAAATAATATAACATAACCCAATTGAATCGTCATTTCTAGATGATCGGAGAACGTTCCATCATACTAAAAAATATTTAAAAAACTCATTTATCAATCATTCAAAAGTAATACAAAAAATTATTACAACCTTAAATAAAGAACTTTCTAATTCAGCTTGACTCATACTTCGTTTGCTTGTAACACCTTCAGGTGTATCACCATCTTTATGACTTTCCAACAATGTTTCTTCTTCTTGTACTTCGCCCGGTGGAGGTCTAGAACTTGTCGGACTTAAAGCACCCCATAAATCAAAGCTCATTTTAGCCAACTTTAAATGTTCCAACATATAAGGTAAAGCTGATTCTTTAAGATTTCCGATTACTTGACGTGAAATTAAAAGTGCGGCGAGTTGCTAAAAATCAAAACAGAATTTCTTTATATTTTTATTACCAGAAAAAAAAACTTTACCTCTTTTAATCGCGCTTGATCTTGTAGATAAAAAGCGATGTAGAAGAGTGACATAAAAGAATTGATGAATTGAAACTGGAAAAGAGTAAATATCTTTTTTGGAGATTAATAAGAAAAATTAATTTAAATATTATGCTTTGACTATTTAAGCTGATTTAAAATTTAAATGATTTAGCATGCATTTTTTTTTCTTTGGGTCATACTTATTTATATACAAAAAGCTAAGCTATATACACATTTATTTGTTCTTATTAAATTCAAATTACAAAATTCAAGTATGACAATTGATTCAATCCTGTTTTAGTAATTATCTTTTAAATAAATTTGTTTATTTAAGAGATAATCAACAACAACACATATTTAGACTACAAAATCGGTTTTCATTAGGAAACTACTTGTATAAAAGACAGACACATGTACTGGAAATATACAAACCAAAGCCACTTTGCCGATCAGATGATTCTCATACTTGGTTTCAAGGCGGTAATTCTCTGGCAGCGTGAGGAAAACACGCCAACAATAAATACCACTATTCTAAACGAACTTAAATAGATAAAACTACTTATTTCTATTTGAAGAAGTAAATAGTTGGAAATCAAATAGTTTCTTTTACGAGATTTTTACTCCAAGGTTTTCTAAGGAACGTATATCTACCGTGTAAAAAAGATTTGGAGAATACTTTCTAAGTATATGAATAAATTGATTTGAAAATATTAATTATTTAAATATTAATCATTTTTTTTTAATTTTTTTATTATTAAGATTTTTAAGAAAGTTTTAAAAGTAAAATGTAATATTGGATAAGTTCATAAAAAATGGAATTCTAACTGATTGTGAGTCATAAGACTATTAGTAAATGATTAATCTCATTCATAAAAATTAAATAACAATCTTTTGACTCATAAATTTAAACGATAATGGTAAAATATATAAAATGAATGAACATAGTGAGATATGATTGATTCCTTATACTAAATATTATATAACTAAGGAGTAAGAAAATTTGTCTATATACCATGCAAGGCTAAAATTTAGAAAGTAATTAGAGTAGATAATCAGAAGTTGTGTAATTTAAAGGTTATAAAAGAACAGTTACCTTTGTCGTTTAACCAAAGGGCGATTTTAAAGTACGCTTCGTCCATTAGCGTGATAACAACGGCTAACATCACTTTGGGGATATATCCGAGCCAAATTGGAAAACCTCTGATGTGTAATTGGGCATCCCACCAATCCTTTAAAATATAAGAGAATCTATCGTACTTTTATTCTTATAAGCATTAAATTACTGAACTAAGAAGGTTCAGGTGTAAGTCTCTTTATTTTAGTAAGCTATTTTTGTTTGAAGAAAAAATATCTCAGGTTATAAAACTACGTTTGGCATGTGAAAAATATCTTGGGTTAGTATTTGTTCACAACAACAGTTGTTTCTATAAGTGTCTTTATAAGTATTGACAGGAAAGTTAAACCAGATATCTGGCTATAGCTCTGCGAAATGGTACACCCATGTCGAATAGCGATCATACATCAAAATAGACGTTTTCTATGGAAGAAAAGCCCAACAATGTCAAATGAAATTGATGGAAGGTCTTAGAAAGAATGTCCTTTTATGCATATAGGAGCGTGAGGCAATTATCACCCTAACACTTTGGTCTAAGTAGGCGCCTTGTATTAGACTCCAGAAGGGTTGTTGAAATAATTAGCATCGCTTCCTCACAGACTCCCCAAAACCAAAGCGACGTTAATCACGCCTTGGTTCGGATCCGTTTTACCCTCGAAGTGTCGCTCAGTGAGCGCAAACGCCTCCTACACACAAGGGTGATACACTACCAGAGGTGTTCCATTGGTTACAGGACCGATGGCTTAATAATCTTCCCAACGATCGGTGAAGCGACTCGGTGTTAGAATAATCGGGGTTTAACAATCTCGGACATCAAGCGTACTAACTCAAGAGTTAGCCGTTGAGCCATCGACTCAATTTGAACCCTTTTGGGTTTCGTTTTTTGTCCGTTCAACACCACGAGCTTCCGCTGACTCTCTCTCTCTCTCTCTCTCGTGTTCATTTGTAAGCTCGCCTCTTGCGAATTTTTGTCTTACAAGGGGACCACCAGACGTGTGACCTCCAGCTTTTGCAGAATTATTTCAGGGAGATGGCCACGCATTTTTGAGTTACGAATTTTTGAAATCTTTAACGAAATGTACTTCTGAAGTAGATATCTGCTAGTTTAATACTATTACCAACCGAGAATTGAACTTGTATCGACACAATCAATAACTTGCGTCTTAATCGTCCCGGCTACCGGACCTGTTAGTAACAAAATTAAACCAGCGGATGACTACTTACGGAAATTTCGTCAACAATTTCAAAAATTCGTAACTCAAAAATGCCTGGCCATCTCTCAGAAATATTTTACCAAGAAGCTTCATATACATATTTCCACCTGTAAACAAATCGATGTCAAAATCTAGAAGTCCCACGTCTGGTGGTTTCCTTGTTAGTTAACAAATTATGAAGTCTGGGCTTTGTTACAAAATTGTCACATATTCGCGGTTCTTCAGGTTGCTATTTTTCAAAAACAGCCCAACTGAACCAAACTCCACATGAAATAACCGCTCTCCAGCCAACTCAACCCACCACCTAAGTTCAAAGGAACTCATATCGAATAATCACATGCTAGCGGTCCTTCAGGATGCTTTTTCTGAAGAACAACTGCCCTGAACCCAACCTAAATCATCTACCGCCAAAATCCAGGTGGATTTTGTTATATAGCAACCTTCCAGACCTCTAAAATCTATATCTCTTTTCATATCGGACAGTTACAAAGTGGGCGAAAAAATTTCAGCAGGGACTCGAGACAACCAGTAATAAGTAACGAACAGATCGACCTGTGAGTGAGCGAACCGATATGACACAAGTAGTAATCAAACACCTGCTAGAGGAAGACAAATATTGGACGCTAGTTGAACTACAAAACAAAAGTGCAATTGAGAAACGCACCATCCACCGGATTTTGAAAGACCATCTATATTTAGGGAAAATTGCAGCAAAGTGAGTGCTACATGCATCGACAGATGTCCAAAAATGGACACGGGTTACATCAACTTTGCACGACGAAAGCCAGATATTTGGTTTGACTATTGTTATATACAGTTGGTAGAATTATCTCCGCGAGTTTAGGAGTTCGGTGTGTAAGCATGGTGTCAATCAATTTTCTAGTAGAAGTTAGCCAGCGAATAGGCGAAGCGCGCACAAGTGATCGTGTGGGAGTTAAAAAACTGTACCCACAACTTATTAGATTAAAAGCATTTACAGTTACCGAGTTGTTCATTTTATTTATACCTTACAAATACAACAACTATCCTCTGTATACTATGAAAAACACTTACAAGGAGAGTGCAAGGTCTTGGGGTCGTGGATTTAGTTCAAATTTCGTAGAAAGGTAAATTTAATTTCCCTGTTGATGAAAATATATGGTTATAGGGGCCACTATTCAATAATTTTTAAAATATTTGCAATTAAAGATGCAATTAATTCGTTAGGACAAGTCCGGATAATGTCAAAATTAACCGAATTTATACCGATTAAGTCAGGTTTTTTGAAGAAAGGCTATAATGCCAAGTCATATTCCTGTATTAATTTTGAAGTCTTGACAGATCAAATGACAATTAACTGACAAATCCAAAGTGCGGTGCACACTCAAAAAATGTTTCGATGTCGCAACATTTTATATCCACCCATGGTATCTTTATATGTAAAAATGGACACTCTCAGAACTCGAACCCGGCGCCTAATGACGAGAAACACCGATCTAATGCTACTACGCTACACCCATTATGTTTAATCGTTTGCTACAGACCTGAATTTAACTAGTGAATTGCATCTTCACTTGCAAATATCTAAAGAACTATTGAGTAGTGGCCCCTACAACCATATATTTTCTTCAACAGGGAAACTAAATTTACCATCCTACAAAATCCTACTAAATCTATGACCCCAAGACCTTGCACTCTCCTTGTTAGAGAAACAACTGTTGTTATAAACACACACATTAACCTAACTTGTCTTTCATACACCAAACTTAATTTTATATCGTGGCATCACTTCTTTTCAAACAGAAATATTTGCCATAACTTATTCCCAAACCCTCGGATTTATGATACAAGAATAATTATTTAATTATTAATAAAATTACTTACTTGAAATTGTAAAGAAACAATCATGACGAAAAACACCGAACACAAACAGAAGGCGATAACCGGAACGGACACAAAATACCGATACACGTGTCTCTTCCAGGTGGGTTGCCAAGGTTCCAATCGGCCCGTAACGGGACTCGGTTGTAAGGGGCCCTGGAAACATACCACATGTCGGGATACCTGGACAGGTCGACATGTTCCAAACTTAAAACATCTAATAAGAAGCTATTTTAACTAAAAAAATCATGCTAAACTCTCTATAGCGATCGTTTCATAACAAACATTTTATTATAAGTCATTTTCATACCCTAAATAAAGGTCGAGGTTCGGCCAAAAGATCATCTCTTTGATCTAAAGTACCCCATCTAAAAGCTAATTCAGCAGAGTATCTTTTCCAAGCTTGTAAATAAGTTGTAGCCCAAACAACGTTAAAAACCGAAAATAAAACGTAACCGACGTCTTCTAAAGTTTGATGTTTTCCATTACAACACAACTAAAATAAAAGTTAAATTTTTAAATTCGTTTATTTTAACATAAATAAATTTTTTTTACCCAAAATAGAAAACCAACAACTGCTGGAATACTTAAAGCCGTTGTATAATGACCTAACCAGGCAAAATACATTCCTATTTTTACCCCAAAGTATTCCGATATTTCATCTAAAATTATACAATAAAAAGAAGAAATATTACAGTCATAAAAATAAATTTAAAAAGTAAAAAGGTTATTTATGGTGTTACCTAAAGGTTGGCGAGCTAAAATATCTCTAACCCATGAATTTTGTAATCTTTCTAAAGCGGTCGCGTCGTGTAATGGAAAAATTTGTGATATTACTCCAGCGGAAAGACATTTAGGAACTAAAATCAAAAGTTTATGAGAATAAAAATACAAAATCTTTAAAAAATCTTAAATATTCTTAAAGTTTATTAAAAATCCTTTAATTTGATACCAAACACGGCTATATTCGGATAAAAAATAAAAAAGTTATCGTGATTTGAAAAATTTCAAGATGGTTGTTATTAAAATTAAAAATTTCGATAACTTTTGATTTGTTAAAGTTAGGTAGGTCGTATTTCTACTCAAATGAAACGAAATTTTATTTTCTATCGATATTTAATAGAAATTTCGTTCTAAAATTATTTTTAACATTTCTTTTTTTTTTAATTTTTATATTTTTTGATTTTTTTTACATTTTTAATTTTTTAGAAATCTTTTTAGAAAAGTTTTTGATATTTCTTTAAAAATTTTAAAATTATTTTGAAAAATTTAATATCATTTTTGAAGATTTAACATAATTTTAGAAAATGTTTACATTTTATTTTTGAAAACTTTAAACTTTTTATCAAAAATTCTTAAACCTTATTAGAAATCCTTTAATTTAATACCAAACACGACTATATTCAGATAAAAAACAAAAAATGTATCATGATTTAAAAAATTTCAACACGGCCGACTTCCGGTTGTCATTAAAATTAAAACTTTCGATAGCTTTTGATTTATTAAAGTTAGATAAGTCATGTTTGTACTCAAATGAAAGGAAATTTTATTTTCTATCGATATTTAATAAAAATTTCGTTCTAAAGTTATTTTTGACATTTTATTTTTTAATTTTTAATATTTTTTGATTTTTTTTACATTTTTAATTTTTTTAGAAATCTTCTGAAGTTTTTGATATTTCTTTGAAAATTTTAAAATTATTTTGGAAAATTTAATATCATTTTTGAAGATTTAACATTATTTTTGGAAATTTTTACATTTTATTTTTGAAAAATTTGAACTTTTTATCAAAAATTCTTAAACCTTATTAGAAATCCTTTAATTTGATACCAAACACGACTATATTCGGTTAAAAAACAAAAAAATTATCGTAATTTAAAAAATTTCAAGATGGCCGACTTCCGGTTGTCATTGAAATTAAAAATTTCGATAGCTTTTGATCTGTGAAAGTTAGATAGGTCGTGTTTGTACTCAAATTAAAGGAAATTTAATTTCCTATCGAACTAAAATAAAAAATTTATTCTATAATTATTTTTAAATCGATGTTTAAAGGTAATTGTAATATTTTGTCACTTTAAAAAGTTGGGATTTGAAAAATTATAGAAAGAACTTGAATTTACTTACTGATTGGTTGTCCTTCTAATAAATTAACCCCAGATAAAGAATTACAATCACCACTTTTCGCTCTAATACTCTCTAACAAACGTAAAACAAGCCATTGTCTTTCTTGGGTTGTAAAGAAAAACTCTTCACTGTCACAACCTTCAAAAAATTGTGCGTCTTGAACGGAAAATTCTTTTAATCCGCCTCCTTTTGATTCCTTGAGTGTTTTAGGCAAGTGATATTCTTCGGCTGCTTTTAATAGACTAAAAGAAAATTAATTAAAAAATTTTAAAAAAAATTTGTTGTTAGTAGAGATGGATAATTACATATTAAAAGGTGCTGTAAGATAAAAAGCACTAGATTGAGTGCTTGCGTGATGTCTCACGTGTACAGTTAATCCAGGAGATTGACGAAGCTTCGATAACAACCAAAGTAAAGAAGAATCTTCGGTATTTGGCGGAAAAACAACAACAACGTCGCAATTCGGAGTAGAAACCCTTTTAAGCCATAATCTTTTCGGTGCCAAAAAATGTCTGGCACATGGAATTTTACGTTTTATTAATTCCGAAGCTTTAAATAAAAATAATCATTTTCTCGCAAAAAAAATAGAAGATATTAAGATGTTACCTTGTTCGAATGTCTCTTGAGCACATTCAACGAATTTCCGTCTTCTAGTCATCGTTTCGTCGTTTTCTTTCATTTCCGATTCACCACTCACTTCATCCGTGGCCATTTCGACCGATTTTCCTCACTCGAAATTCGCACAAAAAGACCGTCTTTTCACGGTATTCTTAAAGCGGCGCGAATCAATGAACACCTAACGTTAGGTAACAGGTTTGCTACCCCCTTTTGTGACGCCTACCCTCTTTTAGCAGCCATCTTTGTCCTCCAGCGTACGATAAGGGTGAACATTTTGGGGACTTCTGTAATGACGTAATCGCACGCAAGCCCTTACTTCCCCCTCAAACCCCTCAATCGTTTTGTACCATGTTTAGGACGTCCACCGACGAATTTAATTCGATTTTCGTGCACTTTACTCTCACGCAATCCTATTTATATCGATTTGAATCCGAAATTTATATTAAATTGATTATTTAAATACACTTATAAGATTTAAAGATATGAATTGTAAAAAAAAAATCATGATGAAAAATCGATTTTATATTATAATTTTTTTTCAACTCTGAAAATTTTTTTTGATTTTTTTGACAACAGTTGGAATAAAGCGGTCTTTTTTATATAAAACTAGAATGTTTTAAGTTTCATTTAGAGAAAAAATCAGCTCAAAATATTTAAAATTTAATTTTTTATGAATTTTTATAAAATGATTGAATTTCTAAAAAAATGATTAATTTTGCAACCTAAAAAATTTTTTTACCAACTTTGGAAATTTTTTTAATTTTTTTGATAACATTTTGAACAAAACGGCCTTTTTTTATATAAAACTAGAATGTCTTAGGTTTGATTAAAAAAAATCAGCTCAAAATATTTACTACTCAATTTTTAATGAATTTTTTAAAAAATTGTTAATTCTCTAACCTAAAAATTGTTTTTCCAACTTTGAAAATTTTTTAAATTTTTTTGATAACGATTAAAATAAATCCGTCAATTTTAATGTAAAATAGGCATTTTAATCAATTTTTTCTTAAAATATTTTTCCGGGATTTTCAAAATTAAAATCATTATGATTTTTTAAAGTTAAACAAAAATTTAGGTTCTATCAAAATCCTCTATGTTTTTAGGAATTTCTTTAAACTATTTGGTAATAATTAGAAAAAATTTGATAATTTTAATTAAAAATAGATATTTTAATTTATTTTTCTTTAAATTTTTTTTCCTTAATTTTCTTAAATAAGTTCTGTACGATTTTTTAAAGTTAATAAGAAATTTTGAGGTTAGATTCAATCGAAAATCATTGCTGTCTTTGGGAATTTTTAAAATTTTTTTGGTAATGATTGAAATAAATTTGTTAATTTTAGTTGAAAATAGACATTTCAATCTAACGTTTCCCAAAGTTATTTTCTTTCATTTAGAGAAATACATTTTCTGGGATTTTTTTTTAAATAAAAATTCTAAAAAATTAGGTTTTAAAAGTTTCCTTCAAAATTAAATCTATTGAAATTATTATAAATAATTATGAATTATTATATTTAAATACGTATAAAAGGTAAAAAAGAGAAAATAAATAAAAATTATAATCTAAAATTTAAATAAAACTTGTTCATATAGGCAACCGAATTCACACATAATTTATTAAAATAATTCATTAATTTCATACAAGATGGCGTTATATGTATTAAAATTATTAGAAATAACATTTAAATTATTTGTTATCTATTATTAAACAATTTTTACTTAATAAAGTTGCTTATTAAAATCTATTATTTAATTAAGTCAATTGATTTTTATTAAAACTAAATTATTAAAATAAATATTAATAAAATAATTTATATAGGCAACTTAACACATAATTTAAAACAATAAGCGCCATCTATATGTAAGATTTAAACGAATTGTGTTTTTGTGTACAACTTCTAAAGTTGGTTTATAAAAACCGCGTTTTTCAATGAAATTAATCGGTTTTCAAGCTAACATTATCAATACTAGGTCGTAAAAAATGGTGAGAAAATCTAGTAGGATATCGAGAGGTAATTTTTCGTATTTCTTTCATAAACTAATAACAATACTAATCAAAGAAATGTTAGTTTCTAGCGAAAGATCATCAAAAGCTCTAAGTAAGAAGACGTTTACATCGAATTCATCATCCCCAGCTTCAAATATAAACGGTAAATTAGTATTTTTAAATATGTTAGGTTAAGTTTTAATTGTTTGATTAAAATTTCAAGCTGGAGTAAGCGGAAACTCAGTTTGTAAAAGAGAAACACCATCGTGGCAAAAACCGATAGGTGCTTTTTTTAAAAAAGAACCTAAACTTATTGATGAAGCTAATGAAGAAATCAAAGATTCAATTTGTATTCGGGGATTTTATATAAGTAAAGATGACCTTAACGAAGCTGGTTGTAGTCATGATAATTCCGATGCAAAGGCTAAGAAACGAGACTCGTCCTTAAAACAGGATAAGGAGAATTTAGATAGTAACGGTGAACCTAAAAGAAAGATTCCAGTTTATCATTCGAATAAAACGGTTAGGAAAATGAAACCTGCTTATTATAAAAATTTGGAAAAGTTTGAATCAAATGGAAGAGAAGATAAGAAGCGAGAGTTGTATCCGGATAGTGATGCTGAGATGGATTTAGAGATTATTAATAAGACTGAAATTCTTAAAAATGTTACAAAGAAGGTAATCGAATAATTGTTGTATTTTTTGCGTGAATGATTCTTTTTTAATATTTAGTTTTCTAGTCGTTAAATAAAGAAATAATTTTTTAATTTGTTGTTTTTTTTATTCTTTTATACCATTAGTTAATTTTTAAAAATTCATATCTAAGAAACTAATTCCAACCGAAAGCAAATTCTAATCTAACTTATTTATGTTTGCTAAAAATTGTCAATTGTTAAAAATTAATATCTAAGAAACTAATTGTTGTTGAGACTTGAAATTTGATGAGGATCTAGACTAATACTTAATCTTTAGTTTTACCAAAAATGAATTATCTACGACCTTTCGTTTTTCCCTTAGAAGAGAAATTCTAATCTAAGTAACAAATCGATTAAAATTTGTCCATTTTTAGAAATTGATATCTAAAAAACTAATTGTTGTTGAAACTTAAAATTTTATAAGATTTTAGATTAAGACAATCTTTATTTTTGCCAAAAAAAAATTTTCTGCGACTTTTCGTTTTTCCCTCAGAAGAGAAATTCTAACCTAATTTGAGAGACGTTTTGAGTGTCAACGAGAGAAGATCGGCTCCTGATTGTGCTCGACTTTTATTACGGATTGCTGCCCCGTGGTGAATTTTAACGTGTAGTATTTGTTAAGTCCTCCCCCTTATCCATCAATTTATACCGGGAATCGGAAAGTTAGATTGACGCAACTTGGTATAATTTTAAATAAAGCCTCGGATCCAATATGGGTCCCGTTAGCGGAGGTGGCGTGCCACCTCCAAAAATTGATTTTTTAAACTATTTTGACGACCCAGAGGCTAATATGACAATGGAGAAATTTTTTGATTACCTCCAGACGAACATTGATAACTTAGATATATCCAATTTTTCCGATTTAAGTTTTAAAAACGAATTTTTAATCCAAACGAGCAACGTGCTCAAAACCGGTTTTTATACTAACTCTGACAGAATTAATACAACAATTTCTCAAAAAACGATCGAAGTTTGTAGTAAGGTGCTGCAACAAAATGGTATTAAACACATTGTTAAGCCGAAAGTATTCTACACAAATAAAGACTACCGTATTTTTCGGACTATAAGACGCACCGGACGATAAGATGCATCTCAAATTTATAAGGTGATTTTTAGAAAAATGTACTTTAATGTTATCTTCGGACGATAAGACGCACCTCAAATTTTTAAGATAATTTTTAGAAAAATGTACTTTAATGTTATCTTCGGACGATAAGACGCACCTCAAATCTATAAGATGAATTTTAGAAAACTATACTTTAATGTTACTTTCGGATCATAATTTTTATTTATTAACATAACTCGTACTAGCAACATTCAGTTCATCTTCACTCTCGGTACTATCACTCGTCTCGTTACTGTCACCGGTCGGTTACTTTCGTCTGAAGTACTGTTATCGCTCTTTGTAAAAACTGCGTCATCTTCAGTACTATCCATAGCATTACTTATTCCGCATTTTTTAAATGACTTTATAATCGTATCTTCTTTCACAGCTTCCAATGAATTTTTCTCCAGGTACAAACTTCTGAAATTGTTGGCCGTTTCATACGTCCTGTTGCGGTGACATCAAGATTTGGTTTTGCCATCCATTTATTCCACTCTTCTCGCATAAAATTTTTAAAAGGTTTATTGATAGAGACATCTAAGGGTTGCAATTGCCTTACGAGGCCCCCAGGAATGACTGCTATTTCTGTATTCATTCCTTTTACAAGTTTCTTGATTGATTCCGTTGTATGGGCTCTGAAGTGATCCCACACTAACATCGCAGGCTTTTTAAACAATGCACCTGGACGTTTTGCCCATATATTTTCTATCCAAAATTTCATGCCTGTCTCATCCAACCAGCCTTTTTCTTGAACGCCACTAGGAATTTTATCTTTTGGTAATGTTTATCTCTTGAAGATTACCATGGGCGGTAGTTTTCCTCCGTCTGCGCAACAAGCTAAAACTACAGTGTAGCGAGTTTTTTCGTGACTTGTTGTTTTGATTAGCATTGATTTGGTGCCTTTTGAATCTACAGTTCGATTTGAAGGAACATCAAAAGTTAGAGGCACCTCATCCATATTCGCAATTTGATTAAACTCGAAATTACATTTCCTTCTCGGTGATATTGCAAATCCATGGAATTCTATAATTTTAGATTCGTATTCAGGCGGCATTTTTTAGACTAATGTGGTTTTTGTACGCATACATAACCCATGTCTTTTCATAAATCTAAAGCACCAAGACGGTGACCCGGAAAAATCTCAAATTCCATTAGTAGTTGCCCATCTTTTTGCTTCAAAAATTATCATTTTTGTAGAAACAGATATGCCCATGCTTCGATTGTATGTTACCCAATTTTTCATGTGTACTTCTAATTCTGGCCATTTTTCTAAGTGTGAAGGGAATGTTTTTTGTCTTTACTTAGCAGTTTTAATTGTTCCTCTTGTTTTCTCCATTCGCGAACCATTTCCTCTGTTGGTGGTGGACCAAAATGTCTCTCTGCTGCTCTGTTTCCATATTGTTTTGCATAATTGATCACATTTAGTTTATACCTTATGTTATATGAAAGTTTTTTTTGTTTTACGCTAATTTTTTCGAATTTTAGAAAAAAAAATATTAAAGATGTATAAAAGTAATTTAAATGAATTATACAAAAACACACACGATTATACTGCCGTCTTAAGCGTTAACGCCGTATATGCATTTTTCAACATTTTGCGTTTGCGGCATTTTACCATAATTTAATACGTTCTACAGCGTTTTCCCCAAGTTAGAATTTTTATAAAAAAAATCATATACGGCGTTAACCCTTAACACGGCAGTATAGGCTAAGCCTAATAGGTACTATTTAGTTATCAACGATCATAGACAAACACGGTACGTAAATCGGCAATTCCCCTGCTTGTCTCTGTCATACTAACCTGTGATACCAACCTTCAGTGGCGTGTCATATTTTTCGGACTTGCAAGACGTACCGGACTATAAGACGCACCTGACGATAAGACGCACCCAAAATTTGAGTCAATTTTTCTATGTAAAAAGTGCGTCTTATAGTCCGAAAAATACGGTATCCTCCATTTGTTGTTTGCAGTGAATCAATTAACAAAAATATAGGTCAACTGAGGAATTTAAAAATTGGAAAGCTTTTGTACAATAACCATATCGAAGGTATTAAGACAGTTTAGAAGAGAAGACGAAACAGAATTGAGGTGGAATTTGGCAACAGAGGTAATGCAAACAAATTCATTGTCTCCGAAGTAACTGTTAAGAATGGTTGGACAGTTTTCATTCCCAATCATAGAATTTCATGCAAAGCCGTCATCAGACACATTGATCCAGGATTATCAGAGGAAGAGATACTATCCCATTAACGAAGAGAGGACGACGAACCTATTTTACATGTGAAAAGGTTGACAAGAAGAATAGAAGACACAGAAGGCACAAGATACGTTAGTACAGCATCCATTGTGGTAACATTTAGAGGCGTAAACATACCTAGATTTGTTCAATTATTTTGTTGTCACCGCATTCCCGAACCATATAGAGCCCCCGTGACCCAATGTTATAAGTGTCTAAGGTACGGGCATACGAAGTTACAATACAGATCTCGCTTAAGATGCCCAGCCTGTGCCGAATAACACGAGTTGGAAGCGTGTGTGAAAACCAAAACCCCATGCTGTTTATTTTGCAGCCAGGAACACTTAAGTAACGAGAGAGGGACGCCGATATCAAAACGAAAATGTCCTGAATACGCTAAGCAATTGAAAATTAAGGAAATTATGATGAGGTATAATTGTTTCCCACACGAAGCGGCACAGAAAGTGGAACCCAATGGCGTAACAAGAGATAGGGGAAGCGGCCCACAGTACTCGCAGGTTGTTATAAATTCCAAGTCATTCCCAGAAATTAAACAGCGACAGTTCCAAGCCTCCAGGTCCAGTACCCAACCACAGGTTCAAGTATCGCCCGAATCTCAGCTAAGGTCATATAAGAAAACCATTACCTCGCCGAAAAAAAAACAAAAGTCAACGAAAAGAAACATAAGATCGAAACTCCAACTGACCTATTATTCCAATTTAACTGTGACAAAAAAATGCAAACAACCTTGGCAAAGGAAAATCCCTCAAAAGAAAATATGGAATGCGAAGAAATGGTTCAGAGTGCCTCGAAATCGTGGAGTGAAGATTTCCAGCCCAGCACTAACGAATCGGTGAAGATAAGTAGATCGAGAGAGAGCACGCAGAGTCGTCATGTGGGATTGGAGCACTCGTACGCGGAGGTGAACATTTATAACGTCTTAGATAATGAATAGTAGCACATTACTAAAAATTATGACTTGGAACGCGAGAAGTTTTATGAAGAACAAATTCAGCTTGTATGGTGTCTTAAGAGATAATCTACAAGATTTTGGGATTATTTGCGAAACTTGGCTAAGTGATCATTTATTCTTAACTAAATTAATTAAGGAACTTTTAAATCATAATTGCAAACTTCCAATTAATTTAGCATCAATTCTAGCCAGAGAGTCAAGTGAAATATATTTATTATTATATAAATATATTATTGATATAGGATTACAACTGTGATATTAAAGTGTGATAAATATTATAATGTGATGTTATATTTTTATTCGCAGAGTTAAAGGAATTTTATAATAGGATAATATGGTAGCTTAATAATCAAAACTAATATAATGCTGTGATAAGTAGAGACTGATACAATATTCCTGTTCTCAATCTTTAGTACCTAATTCCTTCTCCATATCTGATGTCCGAGGGCCTCCCCTAAACCTTTGTGAAGTCGAGTCGCCGGGTCCCCGGCTCGCAGAAGAGTTTTAATGTGTATGTTAATTGAGTTTTATTGTTAATAAAAATCCACGGGGCAGCGAAGAACAGACGATTTGGAAGACCGTATCAGTGGAAGAGACGAGCATTGAACTTGAAACTGGAGTATGATATGAACGGAAAGTTCGAACTCCATTGCCCTTTCCAGTTGGATAATTACTAATTACTACTAACCTAATTTAAGTAAGAAGTCCATTAAAATTTCTTAATTTTTAAGAATTCATATCTAAAAGATTAATTGTTCTTGAGATTTGAAATTTTATAAGGATTTAGATTGAAACATAATCTTTATATTTATCAAAAATTAATTTTCTACGACTTTTAGTTTTTCCTTCAGAAGAAAAAATATGACTTAATGTCGTTAATTGAAATATTTAAAAATTAAAAAAAATATGTTACGTTCTAAAAATGGATTTTTCTTTGGATTAACCTAAACTTGACCTTTAGAAGTTACAATTTTATTATACATGTGTTTCAGAATTGCACGGCACTATTTCAGGGATACGTTCTTCAGCACGAAATAATCAAGAAAGTTTATATAAACATAAGTCTCAAATTAATTTTTATCGAGACGTTGAAAAGTTAAAGATAAATATCTACATGTCTTGAATTCAGATGATTAAACCGATTAGTATTAAATACTGTTCGTATAAATAAGTAACCTGTTTTACTATTTCTGCGCGTTTTCGTAAAAGTTCATAAGAAGACTTCCGTTTTGTATTATCATGGGAGACACCACAAATTTATTCACTTTTGAAGAACAGACATGCTCTTAATTTATGGCGAGGTAAAATTGTCACGTCGTTTCAATGTTTCGTCTGCAAGCGTATGGCGAACATTACGCGAGCAACAATTGTAACCATACTACGTTACGTGTGTGCAACATTTGCTACCTGAAGATTATAACAAGCGCATAAATTTCTGCCAGTGATTGATTCGACAATGCACGCGAGATCCTAACTTCCTGAACTGCCTGCTAGTTACCGATGAATCTTGCTTTACCAGAAATGGAATTACTAATTTTCGAAACACTCATACTTGAAACGACGAAAACCCTCATACGACTGCTATTACGCATTACCAACATACCTTTTTATTAACAGTCTGGTGTGGTCTACTTGGTGATAATCTCGTCGGCCTTTTCTTTTTACCAGCAAGGCTTTCAGGAATATCTTACTTGAATTTTTTGCAAAATAATTCAATTTTAATTATTTAAACAAATATTTTGTGTGGTACTGGATGAAGTCTGTGGTTTATTCTACGTCTATTGCTACGCAAGAAGAGCTAAGAAATCGCATCGAAGAAGCAGCAGCTACTATGAAGGGTCGCCCCGATGCTACAAACCGTGCCAGGGAATCATGGATTCGTCGTACTGAATGCTGTATTCAACTAAACGGAGGGCAATTTGAACAGTTACTCTGAATGTTTTATTGTTAAATAAATTAACTTTTCAATATCTCAATAAAAAAATAATTTGAGACTTATGTTTATATAAACTTTCTTGTTTATTTCGTGTTGGAGAACATATCCCTGAAATGGTACCGTGCAATTCTGAAGCACCTTGTATATAATTATCCATTTAAATATCTAGAATTGTGAAAATGTAATAAACCTTCAAAACATTTTTGTTGTTAGCTTAAGCTTACATTGCTTCGAGATAGAACAAGTAATTTTCTTGCATCACTGTCGATTTTAATATCTGTTTCTTAATCCATAAAGTCATAAACCTAAAAACGTTTTTAGAAACCATCTGTTTTCCATAATTTTTAATACAGGGTGTTTATAAATGAATATCGAGGTTTTAACGCTTTATAATATTTATTACATTAAACTTACAGTTATAAATATTATGTCAAATGAACGAACAACTCAAACAGTTTTGTTTGTTTGCACCAGTGTGCATGTGCGCGAAATGTTTCTACTACAATCCGCTAGAGGTGGTACAAATGCAACGAGATTCTCCTAAAGTGAATGTTTTTTGTGCCGTATCCCGGCGAAAAGTTTATGGGCTTTCCTTTTTTGGTGAACCTACTGTAACTGGCACTTCTTACCTTGATACACTAGAGCAATGGCTCTTCCCTCAGTTGGAAGAAAATGAGCCAGAGGACTTCATTTTCCAGCAAGATGGTGCGCCACTTCACTGGCATAACGATGCATGCATGGCCTCCATGATCTCCTGATCGTGTGTGCGTGCCTCTGCTACCAGCTGACCTCCCTGAATTAAGAAATCGGATGGAAGCAGTTGTTGCTACAATTACTGAATACACACTTATCAACGTTTGGGAAGAACTCAACTATAGACTTGATGTGTGCCGTGTGACAAATGGTTGTCACAGTGAACATTTATAAGGTTCTTGGTAAAACTGAGTTGCTTTTTCATTTGACATATAATTTATAACTGTAAGTTTAATGTAATAAATATTATAAAGAGTTAAAACCCCGATATTCATTTATAAACACCCGATATAATTCAAAACATCATAAAAATGTTTAAAGATGTCTCTAAAAAATTCCCGATAAGTAAGATTATTTTTCTCTATAATCGTCAAATTGACTGATATCGAATGCTATCGAGTAGTTACATGAACTTCATTTAGTCGGATATATTCAAATGATAAAATAATTAACCCTCCGTGTGTACACTGGGTCTTTGAAGGAACAGTCAAAATTTCCGTTTTTCTGACTTCTCAGACGATTCAGACGATTGTTTCATTTTTATTGACCACAGTTTTAAACTTTTGAATTTGGTAACTGCTCGGCCATGTAGTAGACGCTTTAATAAGTAACTCAGAATTTTTCTAGAATTTTTGAAAGCCTAGAAAACTTTGAAAACATGCCTGTTCCCTAAAAGACCCAGTATACACACCGTGTTTCAAAAAATATAGTATACACACGCCGGGTTAATAGACAAAATAGTTTTAAGTTTAGTAAGAAATGAATTTTTATGTTGAATAGAAAAACCCTCTTCTTAAAAAAAAACTATTGCCCCGTTTGAAAATTTTACTTTACAATTACCTCAGTTATAATTTATTTTAACGACTTCTTTAATTAGATACCCACTTAAAACTCTATTTTTATTACAGCAGGTAGAAAATTACAGCTGGTTGCTATAATTATATTCGCGGAAATTTAGTGATTCATAACTAGCATGTAGATATAAGTGGCTTTAAATAATTGTTTCTTAATTTAGTGTATCTAATCGTACAATAATTTTTTGTCTGATTAATTGAGATTTTACAAAGAAATTCAAAACTTTAAAGAAACTTTATTAATTCGTTTAAAGTTTAATTGTAAGTTTAAAATTCGTGTTAAAATACAAGATTGATTTCTTTTTCAAATAAATTCAATTAAAAAATACTTTTAATCAATTTGCAGTTTCTTTAAGAAGTTTATAAATGAATTCAATAACAATGCAAAGAATATAGAGTCTTAATTAAATTATAACCTCTCAACTGTGTGAGAAATTAAATCAGTAAACTGGTAGCAATGACTTACGAATAGGTTGAGCACTTTAAAACGCTATGTATCGTTTAAGTTTTAGGCTAATGTTAAGTATATTTCTCCTTCTCTTTTAATCATGTGCTTCATGATAATTGTGATATGGACAGAAAAGAAGCGCGGTGTAAGCCGGGCGAGTTTGTGACGTACTTACGCTGAGAAAACTAAATAAAGCTAATTTATGATTATATTTAACCACCCCGTATAACATACAAGTACAAAGAGGACTTGTTTACTCGGAACGTACGTCCTTAACATTTCGAGCGCCATCCACCACATCGCACAAACGCTGGAACCAATCCAATTCCGGCTTAATTTATGTCTGACATCGCTAGATTTATTTTGTACTCGGAAAAAGGCGAATGATTCGACTAAAAAAGGAAGATATTTCCGCGGTTATTAGGTGATAATGTCAACAACCAGAAGAAAATCATTTTAGACATGTCAAGCAAGAAAATATATACTTCATTTATAAAGTGGAAGGTGTTGAACTTGAGCAAAAAAAGGAATAGTCTCCAATCAAAAATTAAACTATTTATTTATGGTTTAATATCAATGATTAACATCTATAATATGATTAATTAGAATAAAATCGTCTTTTTGTATGTTAAGCTGTAAGTTTTATAGTTTATTTACAAAGTGGAAAGTATTGAAGTTATTTTAATTAAAAGAATGGTCAGGAATCAAAAGTAAAACTAGTTATTTCTGGCTCAATATCAATGATTGTCATTTATAATGTTAATAACTAGGAAAAATCTTCATTTTAACGAAGTAACAAATTGTATATTTTATCTAGAAAGTGGAGGATGTATAAGCTATTTTAGTAAAAAAAGTAGTTACCAATCAGAAGTAAAACTAGTTATTTCTGGCTAAATATCAGTGATTATCATCTACAATGTTAATAACCAGAAGAAAAACTTCATTTTGTATGGCATGATGTAATAAGTTGTATATTTTATTTAGAAAGTGGAGGTAATTTTAGATTCTAGTTCAATATCAATGATGTCAACTTTTGCAACTTGATTAAGTGTGTGGAGGGATAAAAAAAGTTTAACATTTCTCTCTTACACAACATGTTGTCTATTTTAAATGAAATTGTAAGCAAGACTACCCCTTCTACATCTTAATAGATGTTATAATTCGCTCTGTTGGTCATCTGTAAAGTAGTAATGATGAATCGAATGTCACACGAAGCGGCGACAATGAGTCGGTGTTTCTTGGGTTTCCACCACCACTTCTGCGATCGGCGTCGGTTGATTTAAAGCGGAGACGATATAAAGCCGGGACGACATTGGCACAAATTGACCCCCCTCGTTGAATGTAATAGTTTTCCGAGCACCAGACGCAACACGAAAGAATTCGCCGAGTGATGACTTAACCGGGCCCGATCATGGGCTTGTTTGTCGCTCGGTCTCAACTCTGACATTAGGCCGAGCCCACCGAAGGTTGAAATTTGTACGGCGTAAATCACGGCCCCCACCAGAAAACGGACTTTTCAACTACCACCCGTTTTTACTGCTTCAACTACCCAGACGTTCGCGACCGAATCAACTCCGCGTTCTCTTTCCTCGAATTCGACAAAACTCCGACGAGAAGAAAGAGTTAGAAAGTAAGAAGAAAGTGTTTTTAGTGTCCCAAAGTAGTAAGTCCTTGTAGTACGAAAGAATCCATCCCGATACTTTTCCAAAATGCCTTTCAATGTTATGATCCAGCTTTGCCGCGTCACGCGCGCGAGCAAGCTTTTCCAAAGAAACTTTTACCTGCCCCTTTTAAAACCCCTCTCTCCGAAAGATGCCCTTCGAAGACACATCATCACCGGTAAAAACCTTCTCGGACAACGAATTGAACATTACATCCCCGTTTTGGAAGAATACTCGGCTAGGGTGCAAAGAAGAAAGTACATGGTAAAAGGTTTGGGGAAAAAACGACAAAGAAAGAAGGCATCGATGAAATATGTCATGCCGTTTTTCGATGATGACATGGAAGGTCATAGCGAACTCAGAAGCATCATCGCGAGGAAATCTAAAGGTAGAGGACAATGTTACACTTATCACGTCCCGGATAAACAATGTACATTGGTAATTTCCCATCAATTCGAAAGAGCCATACGCGACAAGAACATTCTTGACGTGGTTATGGCTCAGAGAAGTGAAAAAATCGTTGTTAAATTATCCAACGAGAAAAAAATTACTTTACCGTTAGTCGCTTACGATGGAAACGCTCCGTTTTACTGCGGAGAAGGTTGGACGAAAAAAGAAATCGAGGAATACCATCACCACGGTAGAGAAACCATGTCTTTGGCAAAACTCTTCGAAGCCAAAGAACAAGGTGTCGAAGAATGGGAATTGGAAATGATGAGACTCGCTAATAAGAGAAAGAAGAAGCACAAAGGTGAAGGTACCACCGATTGGAAGCAAATGATGGCCGCGGCAGCCGAAAATATGGATTGGGATAAATTCGAAGAAGATGCCAAACAAATCGTTGAAGAAGTAAAAGATCCTCTTGACGAAGAACCGATCGCGATGGAAGTCGACGATATGGCTAAAACCAAAAATGTTAATGAAAAACTTATGGCTGCTGGACCGGAAGTTTTGGACAAACTTCCATTGATGGGTGAAATTCCCGAATGCGTCAAATTAATGCCAGACGGTGAATTCACCGAAATCGCAGAAGTTTCCGGTGTTACATTAACACTAGACTCAAACGGAAAAGAACGTTTTATCGCCGGTCAAATGGTAAAAGGTGAGGAAGGAGATATTTTCATGCCAGGTCAAACCGTCGAAAACGAAGAGGGTAATTTCGAATACACCCCTGGTTTTACCATTATGATGGACGGTGAAGCAACTTTATTACCTGGTTTAGTCATGGGTGATGATCCCAATAAACCAATGTTCTTACCAGGTGAATCATCCATCACAGAAACTGGTGAACTCCAATTCACCGAAACCGAAGCTGATCGCGATCCAAATTACGTAACACCTCCTCCGGAACCAGAACCCGAACCGGAACCGGAAATAGAAGAAGAAGAAATCGAAGAAGAGGAGGAAGAGGAAGAAGTTAAACCTCCCCCTAAACCAAAACCAAAACAACCAGAATATAAAGTCCCCAGAAGGGAAATTAAAGAACCCGAAGGTATTAAAAGAAGGGAGAAACCTACTAAAAAGAAAGTACCCGTTCCGGAAGCACCACCTCCCGAAGAACCCAAAGAAAAAGTCCCACATACACCCCGAAGAGTTTACGATATGTCAACGGTTCAACTCGAAAAAGATACGATAGAACAAGAAAAAGAACGCGTTAAAAAATTAACGGAGAAGAAGAACGTCGAGGAAAGATCCATCAATATAAAACGAAGGGAGATCATCATGAAAGCTAAACAATTATTAACTAATATTCCTCCGGCTAAATACGTTCCACTTGAACCGGTTAAAAAGAGTGAAAAACTCGCCGAATGGGAACAAAGCATCAAAAGTGGAAACTTTTTCGACGTCGATTACAAAAGGTTTATTAATAAAGACCTAAGAAGGAATAGAAAAGTCGATTGGAGAGAGCCGTACGCTTTTCAAAACGTCATCGAATCAGTGGGCATTAATCGTACAAAGATTTGGAAACCAGTCGTGTGAAATACCCCGTAGATTTTATTTTATTTTATTTTTTTCTTTTGATACACACACACACACATAAATACACAACCCCAAATAATTATTTATTCCATCTTTCCACCTACAATAAAATTAAATTAATTATTATATAATAATAATAAAATAAAATCTATTTTGAGAACACAATAAAATTCATTACCGACAATTACATCAGTGTTTTATTTTTATTAGTGACCCTTTTAACTTTGAAAAAAAGAATGGGTGTATTGTTAGCTCAAAGGTGACCGACTCTCGCAGCCAGACGATGTTGCGTTATACATTCTTGGAGATCGAACCAACTAATACGTTCAAGAATGTACCTTTGGAAGAACGCGTCCAGGTATTTGGGCAAATTGTCAAAATTGTATGGAACGATCATTCTTTATTTCTGTGCTGATGTTGATCTTAAAATGTTTAATGTCAAACGGTAAGTATACTTGGAACTTGATTGAAAAGCAGATAAGTTAAGAATGAAATCAATTTAAAACTATGGTTATTACATAAATACGAAGGCTTTCACAGCTGGTGTTAACTGAACAAAGACTAGAACTAACATTAGCACTAATTCTAACACTAGAACTAAAACTAGGAACTTTCGGATTTAACTGTGCGTCTTTTGAAAGAACGTTTGACTTTTCATATGCCATGTTGCAACCTTCATTAGAAATACTCGAACTCGTTTCTGAAGAAGGTTGCAACATGGCAATCGAAACGTTAAACGTCTTTTTAAAATACTAAAAAGGCTAAAGCCTAAAGCTCCTAGTTCTAGTTCTAATGTTAGTTCTAGTCTCAGTTCAGTATGGTTGTAACAAGTAAAATTATAATAGTTATAACAAAATAAAATTAGATGTTTTTAAGTTATTGTAATTTTTAAATATTTTTTTAAAGATTTCTTTAAATTAACTTAAAACTAGCTCTTAAGAGAAGATGAAAGGTGATCATGAATGAGTTCTTTAAAAATACTTCAGTACTAATTTCGTTTCAATCAACAGTGAGTGTTCATTAAGCAACTACTCTTTCAAAAGTTTATTTTTATCTTTCAACACGTTTTATGTTATGTCATTGTGGGATATTTTTAAAACCCAAAATATTTATTCCATTTTTCTCTGAAACTAAACCAAATAGAAAAAAATGTTTCAAATAAAAGTTATGCCTTTTTTAACTATTAATATTTTTTATTACAAACATTTTTTTTAATTCTCGACATTAAGGGAGTTAGAATCAAAAAACTTTTAACAACTCCAAAACTCCATATTTTCAACTTTGGTTCCATTTTTCTGGAAAACTAAATGAGGTAGAAAAAAAATGTCTCAAATAAAAGTTATGCTTTCTTTAACTACGAACATTTTTTATTCTAAACATTTTTTTCAATTGTCGATATTAAGGGAGTTGTAATCAAAAAAATGCAATAACCCCAAAACACCATTTTTTCAACTTTGTTCTCTTCTCAACTCTTTTCCATATTTATAGAAAACTAAATGACACAGAAAAAAAAATATTTCAAATAAAAGTTATGTCCTTTTTAGCTATAAAGATTTTTCAATATATTTTTTTCAATTCTCGATATTAACACTTTGCCGTCCGCACGATTCGTATACATTTTTTCGCTTGGCGCCGGCAGCACTTATTCGGATCACTTGACCGTTCTTCTGGGGACACCACTGTGGTGTCGCCCGCCGTTTACCGCTAATTTGTGCACATCACCACTGTGGTGACGCCGGCCGTTAACCGCAAGTTTGCGCACATCACCATTGTGGTGACGCCGGACGGCATAGTGTTATGGGAGTTGTAACCAAAAAAATGCAATAACCCCAAAACACAATTTTGTCAACTTTGTTCTCTTCTCAACTCTTTTCCATATTTATAGAAAACTAAATCAGACAGAAAAAAATATTTCAAATAATAGTTATGCCTTTTTTAATTATGAATATTTTTTATTATAAACATTCTTTTTAATTCTCGATATTAAGGGAGTTATAACCAAAAAACTGCAGCAACCCCTACAACTGCACTTGTTTCAACTTTGGTTCTAATTTTTTCCGAAAACTAAACGAGATAAAAAAGAATATTTCAAATAAAAGTTATGTTTTTTTTAAGTATAAAAATTTTTCAATATAAATATTTTTTTCAATTCTTGATATTAAGAGAGTTATAACCAAAAAACTGCAACAACCCCCAAAACTCAATTTTTTTCAATTTTGGTACAATTTTTTTTGAAAACTGAAAGAGATAGAAAAAAATATTTCAAATAAAAGTTATGTCTTCTTTAGCGGCAAATATTTTTTATTATAAACATTTTTTTTTTAATTCTCGGCATTAAGGGAGTTAGAATCAAAAAACTTCAACAACCCCCAAAACTCCATTTTTTCAGCATTGGTTCCATTTTTCTCGAAAACTAAATGAAGTAGAAAAAGATGTCTCAAATAAAAGTTATGCTTTTTTTAACTATGAACATTTTTTATACTAAACATTTTTTTTCAATTTTCGATATTGAGGGAGTTGTAAACAAAAAAATGCAACAACTCCAAAACCCCATTTTTTCAACTTTGTTCTCTTCTCAACTCTGTTCCATATTTCTGGAAAACTAAACGAGACAGAAAAAAATATTTCAAATAATAGTTATGCGTTTTTAACTACAAACATTTCTTATTATAAACATTTTTTTTTAATTATCGATATTAAGGGAGTTATAATCAAAAAATTGCAACAATCCCAAAACCCCATTTTTTTCAATTTTGGTTCCATTTATCTCGAAAACTAAATAAGGTAGGAAAAAATATTTCAAATAAAAATTATGCCCTTTTTAACTACAAATATTTTTTTATTACAAATTTTTTTTCATTTCTTGATTTTAAGAGAGTTACTACCAAAAAACTGCAACAACCTCAAAACCCCACTTTTTCAACTTTAGTTCCATTTTCCTCGAAAATTAAACCAGATAGAAAAAAAAACTCAAATCCTCAAAAAATCTTTGATCGATATCTTTAACTTCAATTGTATATTTACCTAAAACATTTTAATAAATTTTAAAATCTATTTTTTAAATTTTGGAAAGTAATCAAAAATGTGAATGAAGAAAAATTCAAAATAAATTTCGAATAACTTAACCCGAGCGTTAAGAATAGATTGTATACATAAGTTATAAGTAGTTCAAATAAACTTGATCTTTGATCTAAACGCAGCCATAAGGCGACCACGTGTCCAAAAGTATTTCAACAGGTAGCTGATATCCCATCGCTTCCTATGCCCTTCTATAAATCCGTCCTCGTTCATCTTGGACGATTTACGTCTTCAAAGGTCAATCCAAACCGGGATCGGTATCCGAAAGGCGATTGGATGGGATCGACACCTCTCCCACAACCGATTATCTATTAATGTTCTATCCCATCTCTGGTTTCAGTCCCGAGCAGGTAACAGCTGATCGCGGACATATATAGAAGAATTGCCCATCAGAAATCCGAAACTATACTTCACAAATTACCGATTCACAAATTCAGTTCCGAGTTTGAATCGCCCGAAACAGGATGGTTGAGAAAAAAGTTGTTAAGAAGAAGAAGAAGGAAAAAGTTGAAGAGGTTATCGTTCGAAGAGAATCAAAAGTTGATCCGTTAATAGCATATGAAGAACGTAAAAAACAACAAGAGGAAGAAGATAATAAAAGAATCAAAGAGAGGAAGGAAAATAAAATCCGGGAAGAAGAAGCTAAAGTCGATAAACTTCGTATGCAGATTAGGAGACAATTTAAAAGTATGGTAATCCCTAAACCACCACCGTATAAACCATTAGAACCGGTTAAAAAGAGTTCTAAATTGGCCGAGTATGAAGATTTAATTTCAAAAGGGATTTTCTTCGACGACGATAACACCAAGAGGATTCTGGAGGACGTAAGACAGACAAGCAGAAAGTATAAATTAATGGAGAAGTTGAGTTCCCACGGGATCATCGACGGAATCTCCCCGGTATTCGGGAAGGTTTAAATTTGAAAAGCGTCGCGGCGCCTCGCGTCGTTCAGTAGTGCTTCAGTGTGCGTCGTAGTAAGGCCGTCGTCGTCGTAGTCGTGCGTTCGCTGGCACTTTCGAATTCGAGATCACGCGACCAAACGAACTTTAAAATTATCATATACATCTAAATAATCGCGAATAGCTTTTAAGAAATTTGCTTATTAATTAATAATTTTCTTGCTCATAATATTTGTTATCCACACTATTCTCAATTTGTATCACCATCTAAAAAAAAATTTCTTTTTTGGGGTTGTGAATATTATGTGTGTGTGTAAAGAAAAATTAATCTTTGCAAAATAAAAAGAAAACTGAATCAGTTTAATAAACAATAAACCCTAAAAAAATAATTACCACTGTTTTATTCATCTTTAATTCACCATCTAAAATCTTCAAAGAAAAAGTAAGTAAATTTATTGTTATTTAAAAGGTATAGGAATAAAAGGGCTTTAAAACATTTTTTCTAATTTTTTTTTATTCTATCTAAATTAATAAAAGTAAAATGATATGAATAAAATTTCTTTTTTAATTATTACCAAAAAACGACTTTATTTATAAAAATTAAAGAATAATTTGTATAAAAATGAGAGGGGGAAAATAATCTTCATTAGGCTTTTGAGTTAATAAGTTTTTTTTGCCATTACAATTTTTATATTCAACCAGCTTAGGGATTTAGGTTAAAATGCAGCTGAGAAATATGTCCGTAATTTCATCCATAGTTGACCCAAATCCTTCAGTTTGAGGTCTTTGAAAATAAGGCAAATACATGGGATGTGTTTAATAGTCTCATCATTTTGTTCACAAGTACGAAAGATAGATGTATCAGCAAGTTTTAAGTTTTGAATGTGCTTATTTAGCTTATACTGTTTCGTCAAAAGCTATTTAAGTCCTGTGGCTAAGTGTAAGTTTAAGTCTCTCCTATTGAAACCTACAAAGATTTTTAGAAAAACGTTGAGTCGCTTTACTCAAAGTGTATCTTAGTAACTTAGAAAGCACTCCTGACTATATTCGCAAGGGATGTTTTGTGATGTGATGATTACATAAATAATTAATAATAAATAGTTGATGTTTGATATCTGATTAGGTTTGAGAAAAGTCTCCAAGCTGGATGAACCTTGAGAGAAGTCTTGTAAGAGGTTGAAAGAGTTAAGAACTGTCTTATTGTTAGTCCTGTGACTAAGCATAAGTCTCTCCTATTGAAACCTTCAAAGCATTGAGCTGCTTTAACCAAAGAGTATCTTAATTATAACTTAGAAAGGCTTCCATTCTATATTCGCGGAGATATCTTCGTGATGCGATGATTTAGAATAAATAGTTGATGTTTGACTGGGTTTGGGAAAAGTCTTCACGCGAGATGAATCTTAAGGGAAGATTTGTAAGAGGTTGAAGGGGTTAAGAGCTGTCTTACCCTCTTTACTCGAAGGTTATCTTACAATTGGTAATAACTTAGAAAACCTTCCTGTCCATATTCGCGGTGGAGTTCTCGTGATGCAATGATTTAGAATAAATAGTTGACGTTTGACTGGGTTTGGAAAAAGTCTCCAAGTGAGTTGGACCTTGAGCGAAGTCTTGTAAGAAGTTGAAAGTGTCAAGAGCAGTCTTAGCCTTGTGGATAAGCGTAAATCTTCCCTACTGAGACCTTCAAAGCATTGAATCACTTTACTCGAAGGGTATCTTATTGTTAGTAATAACTTAGGGTAGGCTTCCCGTCCATATTCGAGAAGATGTCTTCGTGGTCCGATTATTTAGAATAAATAGTTAATGTTTGACTGATGTTTGACGTCTGACTGGGTTTGGGAAGTTCTTGAGGGAAGTCTTGTAAGAGGTCGAAGAGGTTAAAAGCTGTCTTTTTGTTAGTCCTGTAGCTAAGCGTAAGTTTCCCATACTGAAACCTTCAAAGCATTGAATCGCTTTACTCGAAGGGTATCTTATTGTTAGTAATAACTTAGAAAATGTCAAGGGCTATTCTAGCCTTGCGGCTAAGCATAAGTCTTCCTTATTGAAACCTACAAAGATTTTTATCAAGACAATGAGTTTCTTTTATTCGAAGGGTTTCTTAGTAATAACTTAAAAACATTCCTGTCCATATTTGCGGTGTTGTTTTCATGATGCAATGATTTAGAACAAATAGTTGACGTTTGGCCGGGTTTGGGAAAAGTTTCCAAGCGGGGTGAACCTTGAGGGAAGTCTTGTAAGAAGTTGAAGGTGTCAAAACTTGTCTTAATCTTGTGGCTAAACGTAAGTTTTCTCTATTGAGACCTTCAAAGCATTGAATGGCTTTACTCGAAGGATATCTTAGTAATAACTTAGAAAACGTTCCTGTCAATATTCGTAGGGTTGTCTTCGTGATGCAATGATTTAGAATAAATAGTTGCTATTTGACTGGGTTTGGGATAAGTCTCCAAGCGAGATGAACATTTAAGGACGTCTTGTAAGAAATTGAAATGGTTCAAATATGTGTTGTTCAAACTTATTTTCAGTATTCCAGTTTTCAGAAATTGATCGATTATTTTCAATAAGTAAGTCTAGACTCCTATGTTGTACTTTTTGTAAATTAATTCTTTGTGTAATACAGATTTAGATGAATCTCACAGTTAGTATGGTTGCTAACAGTAAAGCTAATATTAATTGCTTTGGCTTACCTAAAATCGTAGCGAGAACGTGACTAATTGTAGAATAAGAAGGAATAATCGTTCGTTAATTTTTGAGGGTGAATGTTGCACTGCTAACCTAATTTGGGCTATTTGCCGTCATCAGAGTTTACAAGAAGTTAGAAAAACAATAATTTTAAATGATGATAAAATATAAAAATGGGTGATGAACCGAAAATGCAAATGAAAAGCAATGCGAAAAGTGTAATTACCGTTCGCGGAATAGATACATTAATCCTCAGTATTTTGGAAATTTTTCTCTAATTTCTTGTAGACTCTGATGATAGTGAATAGCCGAAACTACTTACAATTACTAAGTTAATCAATAAAACCAATAAAACTTCACCACTTCAATACCCACCGTAGAAACCGTTCTATATCCAGAGGATATCCTGATTGCTAATCTTCTATTAATTGAGGAAAGCATATTTAAACAGTATTTATAATTTAGAGCTCTATTCCATGTCGGAGCGGCATTCATAATGACCGAAAGAACAGTAGAAGCGAGGAGTTTCCGTTTCTTCTCTTTGGGTCCTCTGATGTTTGGCATAATTTTTGATAAATTGTTTATCATGACGTTTGCTTTCTTGCATATTTCCTTTACATGTTCGGTCATTTTCATACCTTAGTCTAAGTTAGCACTCCTTATCTCATTTTCGTTTATTTATAGTTGTATTTCTTTTAACTTTCTTCTTCCTTGTAGTAATACTATTTCTGTTTTCTCAGGTACTACTTGAAGTCCCATTCTCTTAAGTTCTTCTGTGACCCTTTGAATCGCATAATTAGCCTTTTTTCGCAGAAGAGTGCTATCTTTGTGTGTAATTACGAGTGCAAGATTATCCGCGTAAGCAATAAAATGAATATTGGGTTCCAGATTAATTTTTAGAATTTTATTATAAAAAATAATCCAAAAGAGAGGTCTTAAAAGAGTGCCTTGAGAAACTCCACAAGTTACTTTGTAGATTTCCTCGTTTTCAGATATCACTCTTCTGTTTGAGAAACAGAACTTTATTATGTTCATCAAATAGTCACTAATCTTACCCTCTTCTAAAGTTTTTATAATTCCTTCCCAAGGAGCAGAATTAAATGCATTCTTAATATCAAGTAACACCAACGTGCAGAATTCCTGTTCCTATAGCTTTTCTCTTTTAATTGATTTACAATGATTTGAACATTAGAAATTGCGTCTAAAGTTGACTTACCTTTTTGAAAACCAAGTTAATTTCTTTCGATTAGTTTTTTATCTACTACTTCTTCTTCCAGCCTTTTTTTGATTAGTCCTTCTAATATCTTACCTGTTGCATCGATCAGACAAATTGGTCTATATGATTTCTCGTTACTTTTTTTTTGGTTTTTCATTTAGTACTAATCTAGATTTATCCAGATGTCGGGGAAAATTCCTTCTTTTAGGCACCTATTAAAAACATTTTTTAAATCTTCGCAGTATTTTCCTACTAAAATTTTTAATATTTCTCATGTAATACCGTGTGAGCCTGTAGCTTTTTTATTGTTTAATTTTGATACTATAGATTTTATTTTTTCGTTCTTAAAAAGTTTGTCCTTTTCAACTATAATTTCTTGTTTGGTCCATTCAATTTCTTCATGATTTGGAAAAAGTTTTTTGATTTCATTTTTAACGGTGTTTACTTCAATTTTAGTTCACTTCTTTAAATTTAATCTTTTCATTATAACCTGATAACTTTTACCCCATACGTCCTCGTTTAGGTTTTCGCAGTTTGTTCCATTTTTCTGTTTTGCTTTTTTGTGTTATACAAATTCGGAAATTTTATTTATGGATAGTGAATATCTTCGAGTCCCACGTCTCTCTCATTAACTAAGGTGGTTGTTGCCAATTTTGTGTGGGTGAAGGGTCATATCGGTATCTTACATAACGAACAGGTGGATCTTTTGGCTATGGAAGCAACACAGGTTGGCAAACTTATTGAGGGTGGTTTACCAAAATCTGAAATACTATCGATTTTCAAGGAAAAAAAGTTTACAAAGTTTGCAACTGACTCTGGAAATTCTCGCTGGTTTTCATTTGCTATCAGATTGAAGTTTGCATATACAGTTGCTCCCAAAAGTATCCGGCCGCCTGATAAATTTTCACATTTAACACTATATTACTTAATACATATTGTGGCATGAGAACGGGAGAATGGTTATCACATAACGCAACAAATCAGATCTCAACCCAATAGAGCATTTATGGGCAATTTTGACAGTTTTGTTAGTCTGAACAAAAAGCGCATTTCCAGTAAAGAAATGCTTAAAAACCATTTACAGCTGGAATGGAAGATGATAAACTCTTCATTAACGAATAAATTGGTTAAGTCAATGCACCAACAGATTGAGAGATGTTTTAAATTCAAAAGCTTACCCCACAAAATATTAAAAAGCTGTTTTAATAGCTTTTAAGAGTTACATATTTAGTTTTTTAAAGCTATTTTGTATAGGGGGCCGGATACTTTTGTGTGCTTATAATAACGTTATTTATGTTCTTTGTTACATTGTTTGCTGTTGTTATATTTGCAATGTATCAAAAGTTGAATAATAATATACTAGCATCATAAAAAAAATAACTATTCATTGTATTATTTAATTCTTAAGTAATATAGTGTTAAATGTGAGAATTTGCCAGGCGGCCGGATACTTTTGGGAGCAACTGTAGCTATTTCCCAAGGACGCTGAACTAACAGGACAGCTCAATTTCTTATGGGATTGATCCATTTTGTTAGTCCAACATCCTTGACTACTTCCCATTCATCTCAACAGATTAAAGGTCGTGTCGTCTCCAAGTTGCAAGTATGGAGTTGAAGTAAGAGACCTTAACCATTTACTGTTTAACCCACTTGCATCATAAGTGCATATATGCGCGCATTTTGCTTCGTCATTATCACCAGAGCGCGCATACAGACTGCACACATTCGAGTTGCTGATAGGGCAGGCATTGTGTTAGACAAGGCATCGAATTGCATACGATTTTAATGAGTTAGATAAAGAAGCACATATCAACTCCAATCGGCCAGATAAGTAAATGTAGTATATCTGTCTTGTGTTAACTAATAGAAACCTTATTGTCGTCCTTTCTCCACTTAAATTAAACGTATCCACAACTCATCGGTGTGCACACGGTATGTGCGCTCATTGCATACAGAGTATTCCAAAGCCAAAGCCAGTGGCTCATTTCTGTAATGTGTCAAAAAAATGGTACCACAGGAAATTCAAATATTCCTTCTCTACTTAATCATAGATGGGAGGCGAAATTTTTTTATGTAATTTAATTGTATTGCTCTTGGACGTTTTTATACATTATTTTAGTCAAATTAACACTTTTATGTGAGCGACGCTTCTTATAAATGTATCCTCGCAATCTTCCGATACCCGTATTTGTACATTTTAACTTATTTGAATCAGAGTTGACACGACAATGGGTTTGGTTACCACAGAATATGGAAGGGAGATATCAAGCCCCTTCGTATCAGGTTAACATGAAAATTTCTAAAGACCCCAATGAATCACTCGCTTTGACCTCGGAATAAACTGTATAAAATTGCATATAAAAAAATGTTCGGTGATAAGAAAAAGTCTTTCATTTTTCTGTGTGATGCAAATGGGAAAAGTGCACAATTCATAATGAGCATCGTTCCATTTTCTTGGACTCTTGGTTTGTGGTTTTTCCGTTACCTCTTAATTTTTTATCCGCTCTGAGTTACAATTCCTTAATTTATTTATTAGTATTTATAAGTTTCTAAATGATGCTGCTCTGTCGATTTAGTTATTTAGGTTGTTATTTTGATTAGTTTAATTCAGTTCTGTACTATATTGTACAGAACCGAAGGTTTTATTTATGTTGGATATTATTAAATGAGTATTCAAGGGTTAAATATTAATAAAATGATGAAAGGGATATTTGATAAAGTGCTTTAACCTAATTTTATATGTTGGTATAATCTTTTACTGTTTTCTAAATTCATATTTTTACTAAAAAAAATTTAAAGTTAGAAGCAAAAAATGTCAATAAAACCCTTTTATTTATGTCATCTTATTTTTTGCCTTATTTATTTATTTATTGTAATTCAAACCATCTATTTTTTTCTTTAAAGGTCCATCTGATTTAAAAATGAATTACGTCTTGAACTTCTGTAAAATCACCGGAAAAAGTAGAATCTTCAAAAGACACTTTTACCTCCCACTTTTAAAACCCCAAACACCGAAAGATGCCTTAAGAACGTTTAAAATAACCGGAAAATGGTTGTTAGGATCGAAAGTACAACACTACATGCCGGTTTTATTCAATCACCGTAGAAAAAGATCGAAATCCTCGAAAGATTACGGAAAGATCACGCACAAACTTATGAAAGGCTATAAATATCTTACACCTGTACTCGATCCGAATTTAGAAAGCCACCAATTACTTCTAAATATACTCAAGAGTAAATCCGGAAAAGGGAAGTTTGTATACACCATTGAAGATAAAAAACACAACTTAGTTTTTAACGCCGAATTAGAATTAGCCATCAGAGATGGAGATGTTATCGACGTTTTAGTTTCACATAGTAGTAATAAAATCTTATTAAAACTAAAAGATTTTAAAAAAGTTCCAATCGAATTGGAAAATTTTAATTTAGACGAAGCTATGTTTAATGGAGAAGGTCAAACGTCAATAGAAGAAGAAAAGTTTCATCACTATGGTAAATTTACGATGAGTTTAGCGAGAATTTTTGAGGAAAAAGAACGTGAACTTGAAGAATGGGAACTTGAGTTGATAAATATTATAGAAAAACGGAAAAAACAACATGGTGAAGGAACGATCGAATGGGATGATATGGTTAAAGAGGAGATTAAGAATTTAAATTGGAAGAATTTTGAAAAAGAAGCTAAACAAGTTATCGATACGATTTTCGAACAAGTCGAAGAAGAGCATATTGGAATGGAAGTTGATGATTTTGAGATTACTAAAGATGTAACAAATAAAATTTTGGAAAATAACTGCTTAGATTTACTACCTTCAATGATGGAAATTAATGAAATTACTAAAAATATGGGTTCAGCTAAAGCATTTACAATTGGGAATGGAACAAAAAAAGTTTGTGGTGTTAAACTTAATTTGGATAATGGAAAAGAAGTTTTTATTCCGGGTCAAATGGTAAAAACCGACGAAGGAGAAGTTTTTGTACCCGGACAAACGATTCAAAATGAATTTGGTTACGAATACGCTCCTGGAATTACTATTAATTTAGATGGTAAACCTTCTTTAATAACTGGGTTAATTATGGCTGAAGAAAACACCCAAAAACCTATGTTTTTACCATCTGAATCTACTATAACAGCTGATGGACAATTAACTTTTACTACAAATCCAGAAGAAAGACCAAAACCAATTCCAAAATCAAATCTAAAAGTTGAAAAAGAAATTAATGAAGTTAAAGAAAAGAAATCAAAAAAGAAAAAGAAGAAGAAAAATAATAAAAGTGAAGAAGTAACTTTATCTGAAAATCTAAACGAAGAAATAACATCTAAAGACTTAATAGCTAAAGAAGAAATCAAAGAACAACCAATTATCGAAGAAATTTTAAATGAAATTAAAGTAGAAGACGTAGCAATCGATTTAATAGAAGAAACCCCAAGTTATTTAGAAGAAGCTTCTTTCATCGACGATTCTAAAATGGGTTCATTAGATAACTTAACAGAAGATAACTTAACCGATGAATTAGAACACAAAGATAAAGAAATAATCGAAATAACCCCAATTCATGATGGTATGGATAACGTTATAGCTTCAGTTGAAGAAAAAAAATCAGATTTACAAAAAAAATTAGAAGAGTTGCGTAAAATAACCCTTCCAGCCGGAGATGACTTTGTAACTTACGTAACTTTAGAAGATGCAAACTTAATAGCTTCGCAAATAACCGACGATGAATCTAAAAGTTATAAAATAGCAGACATACTTTTAACTTTATTACGAAGAGCTTCTACATTTAGAGAACGTAGTAAAATAAACATGCAAAATATAAACAATCCAATTATGTTAGATAGCAGCGTTTTTATAACTGAATCAGACGAAAAATTCTTTGCGACAAACCCAAATATAAAAATCGCTTTAAAAAGTGCAGCTGTAGCAGCAAATGATATATTCAAAAAACGTCCCAAAGATCAAGCTTTAGCTTTAACAACAATGGGAGAAATCATAATAGATTTATTAAAAGATAAAAATAGACTTTTAGAAGAGATGTGTTTATTAATGAACACTCCCATTGAAAGAAACGAAATTACCACGAGTATTTTTAAAGAACTCACTCAAGATATAAGAGAAAATAAAGTTGAGTTACTTAAAAGTTTTATAGATTTATGCGATAAGCACGAACATATTGGTATGCTTGATAAAATATTAAATGTTTTACCAGAAAACGATTTAATAACCGCATCAATAAAAAAATTAGGTAAAGTCGAACCTGAATTATTATATTTTATCGCTGATAATGTCGAAGAAAGAATTGATTTTATTAAAACGGAATTATCAGCTGTTAATTTACTTGAAAATTCGATTATCGAAGCGATTAAAGATTTTTCGAACGAAAAATTACAAGAATTTGTCGTTTTATCGGACAAGAATAAAATAAAAGATTTTATTTTAGAAGGAATTGGTATTTCAAAAGCTTTAGGTTTACAAGAAGTCTCCGAAAATTTAAATCAAATCCTTATCGATTCCGATTTAAAAATAATGAGCGTTGATAAATCATCATTGGAATTATTAAAACGAATGATTATTATAAGAAAACTTGCCGAGAGAGATTACTCGTGTAAAGCAGCCTTAGAAAGGATTCGTAAAAATCCGGATTGTGGTCAAACCGATCCAAGAATAAGACAATTAGTACGTGAAAGTGCTTCTTTAATGTTACAACCAAATCCTATAAAAACATCAAGAGAAATACCACTAAGATTATTTAGAAATGAAAACTTTTTAGCAATTGAAGATTATATAATAAGAAGGAATAAAGGTGATCATCCTATTTTAATAAGTCGAAATGGTATTCAAGCAGTTGTACCAAAAGAAGCAGCAAGAGGTGTTTTAGCAGGTCGTGTACCATATCTTTTAATCGATGAAAGTGGAGTAACTAATTTTAAACCAATGCATATGTTTAACGCTTTAAAAATGACAAGAAATCGAGAGAAGAGATACGAAAATTACGCTAGTATTGGAGGACACGAACGACTTTTAGATCCCGATATGAAAAAACGCCAAGAAAGAGTTTACAGTCCACCGAAAAGATCTTCAGCTGAAGTAAGAAACCGTGTTCGTAAAATGTCCCTTAATAATCGAATGGTTGCGTAGTTATTTTGTCTCTTTTAAACTAAAAACCTAAAGACTTGTATAAAAGTGAGTTTTGTATTTGTTAATCGTGGTTGTGATCCTTTTATATAATCAAATGTAAAATGTGTTACGTTTTTTTTTACCCAAAATTAGTGTTGAATTAAATCGACTAAATAGATTAAATCGTCAAATAATGTTTTAAAAATAAACTAGTAGACGGTTCGTGGTGATAAATTGATGGAATCTCTCACCTACGCTTTGGCACTTTTAAAAGACGGTGAGTCATAGTGTAATTGACCGTCTGGTATTTTTATGTGTGATTATAAAATTTTACGGCTTTTTTAGTTGGATTGTTTAACGTGGGTTTTATTTTATTTTGATACAATGTATATTTTATAAGTTAGAGATTTTATTTTATATAATAAAGTTGGATATTAATCCCAAGAAATTTTAGTCTAATTCTTAATGTTTAAAAACTTTAATTAAAGATATTAAGTTACATTTTCTCTTCTGAGGGAAAAAGCAAAAGTCGTGGTAAATTTCTATTTGGTAAAAATAAATATTAAGTTTCAATCTAAATCCTTATAAAATTTTAAGTTTCAATAATAATTAGTTTTTTAAATATGAATTTTTAAAAATTGACAAATTTTAATGGATATGTAAATTAAGTTAGGTTAGGATTTCTCTTCTTAGGGAAAAACTAAAAGTCGTAGAAAATTCATTCTTAGTAAAAATAAAGATTAAGTTTCAATCTAAATCCTTATAAACTTTTAAGTCTCAATAATAATTACTTTTTTAAATATGAATTTTTAAAAATTGACAAATTTTAATGGATATGTAAATTAAATTAGGTTAGGATTTCTCTTCTTAGGGAAAAACTAAAAGTCGTAGAAAATTCATTCTTAGTAAAAATAAAGATTAAGTTTCAATCTAAATCCTTATAAAATTCTAAGTCTCAATAATAATTAGTTTTTTAAATATGAATTTTTAAAAATTGACAAATTTTAATGGATATGTAAATTAAGTTAGGTTAGAATTTCTCATCTGAGGGAAAAACAACAAGTCGTAAAAAATTTATTTTTGGTAAAAATAAAAACTAAGTATTAGTCTAAATCCTTATCAAATTTCAAGTCTCAGCAACAATTCGTTTTTTAGATTTAATCTTTTTAAACCTGATCGTTTTTCTAAGTTAGATTAGAACTATTAAAAATTTTTACCAACTTTAAATTTTTCTTTAATTTTTTAGACAACATTTAAAATAAAACGACCTTTTTTAATTAAAATTAGAATGTTTTAAGTTTCATTTAGAGAAAAAATTAGATTAAAAGCTATAAAAATCGTTTTTTTTTATGAATTTTTAAAGATAAACAATTTTTTTAAGTTGATAAAAGTTATTACTAACTTTAAAATTTTTTTAAATTTTTTTGACGAAATTTAGAACAAATCGGTCTTTTTTAGTTAAAACTAGAATATTTTAAGTTTCATTTAGAAAGAGAATCAAATCAAAATCTATTAAGATGAATTTTTTTATGAATTTTTAAAATTAATCGTTTTTTCTAAGTTAGGTTAGAACTATCAAAAATATTTACCAACTTTAAATTTTTTTTTTTAATTTCTTAGACATCATTTAAAATAAAACGACCTTTTTTAATTAAAATTAGAATGTTTTAAGTTTCATTTAGAGAAAAAATTAGATTAAAAGCTATAAAAATCGTTTTTTTTTATGAATTTTTAAAGATAAACAATTTTTTTAAGTTGATAAAAGTTATTACTAACTTTAAAATTTTTTTAAATTTTTTTGACGAAATTTAGAACAAATCGGTCTTTTTTAGTTAAAACTAGAATATTTTAAGTTTCATTTAGAAAGAGAATCAAATCAAAATCTATTAAGATGAATTTTTTTATGAATTTTTAAAATTAATCGTTTTTTCTAAGTTAGGTTAGAACTATCAAAAATATTTACCAACTTTAAATTTTTTTTTAATTTTTTAGACATCATTTAAAATAAAACGACCTTTTTTAATTAAAATTAGAATGTTTTAAGTTTCATTTAGAGAAAAAATTAGATTAAAAGCTATAAAAATCGATTTTTTATGAATTTTTAACGATAAACAATTTTTTTAAGTTGATAAAAGTTATTACTAACTTTAAAATCTTTTTTAATTTTTTTGACAAAATTTAGAACAAATCGGTCTTTTTTAGTTAAAACTAGAATATTTTAAGCTTCATTTAGAAAGAGAATCAAATCAAAATCTTTTAAGATGAATTTTTTTATGAATTTTTAAAATTAATCGTTTCTTCTAAGTTAGGTTAGAACTATCAAAAATTTTTATCAACTTTAAATTTTTTTTTTTAATTTTTTAGACAACATTTAAAATAAAACGACCTTTTTTAATTAAAATTAGAATGTTTTAAGTTTCATTTAGAGAAAAAATTAGATTAAAAGCTATAAAAATCGATTTTTTATGAATTTTTAAAGATAAACAATTTTTTTAAGTTGATAAAAGTTATTACTAACTTTTAAAATTTTTTAAATTTTTTTGATAAAATTTAGAACAAATCGGTCTTTTTTAGTTAAAACTAGAATATTTTAAGTTTCATTTAGAAAAAGAATCAAATCAAAATCTTTAAAGATGAATTTTTTATGAATTTTTAAAATTAATCGTTTTTTCTAAGTTAGGTTAGAACTATCAAAAATTTTTACCAACTTAAAATTTTTTTTTAATTTTTTTGACAACATTTAAAATAAAACGGTCTTTTTTAATTAAAACCAGAATATTTTAGGTTTCATTTAGAAAAAAAAATTAGATTAAAAACTATAAAAATCGATTTTTTACGAATTTTTAAAAATAAACGATTTTTTTAAGTTGATAAAAATTATTACTAACTTTGAAAATTTTTTAAATTTTTTTGACAACATTTAGAACAAATCGGTCTTTTTTAGTTAAAACTAGAATATTTTAAGTTTCATTTAGAAAAAGAATCAAATCAAAATCTTTAAAAATGAATTTTCTATGAATTTTTTAAGTTGATCGTTATATCTATAATACATATCCATAACACTCTTAAAGAATTTAAACACTTAATTATAACCAACTTATAAGCTATAAAACTAGAATATCTATTTTAGAAAATCGCTTTCGCATACTTCACTGCACTTACCTTCCACTTTACCGTTTTTTTTTCTTTATTCCTAGTCTTAAAATGGAACAAAAAGGGATTAAAGACTTAACTGAAAATAGGGCTGTTGAGTAGTTACGGTTTTAGCAAAGAAAATCTTACCAGATACGAACCGGTAAGTAATAACACACCCGATACTGTTATTACCGAGAACAGAATCCGCGATTCCGTGCGTTTGAGGGCACTTTTGCAAGGCTCCAGAAGACGCGACATGTGATGATTATCGTTGGTCAGTCAGCCATCGTCCGTTAGTTCGAGTAATGTAATGGAATGTTAAGGGAAAGAGGAAAAAAGACGTCGGAGGTACTTTAATGAAACGTTTCTTGTTTTATTTGAATACTTAAGGAATGTTGTTGTTAATAATAGAACTTTCTTAATTATGTTACTTAAGTTAGGTTAGAGTTTCTCTTCTGAAGGAAAAACGAAAAGTCGTAGAAAATTCATTTTTGGTAAAAATAAAGATTGTGTTTCAATCTAAATCCCGATGAAATTTTAAGTCTCAACAACAATTAGTTTTTTAGAAAAGAATTTTTTTAATTTGACATGTTATAATAAACACGTAAACGAAGTTAGGTTAGAATTTCGTTTCTGACGAAAAAACTAAAACTCATAGACTATTAATCTTTGGCAAGACTAGTAAATAGATAATAGATATTATCATATGTTTGTACAATCCACCAATTTGAGATTTAACAACAAATCGATTAGTTAAATGATATTTTGAAGAATAAAAGAGGTTCATTGAAATTTTCTTTTATTATTTATTTGGTGATAATTAGAATAAATTTATACTTTAGAATAAAAAATAGAACCTTTGAGGGTTAATTTGACGTAAAAATTATTTCTTAATGTTTATAAATAAAGTCTGGGTGATTTTTTAAAGTTGGTGTATTTTTTAAAAAAGGTAAGTTAGTTAACTGTCAAAAAAATTTATCAAGTTTAGAAATTTTTTTAATTTTTTTGATAACACTTAGAAAAAATCCGTCTTTTTTAATTAAATTTATAATATCTTATCTATTAATTTCCAAAAAATTATTTCTTAGTTTTTAAAAATAAATCTTTGGCGATTTTTTAAAGTTGACTTGTTTCTCTAAAAAATTAAGGTTATAAAGTGTCAACAATTTTTCACCAACTCTGGGAATTTTTTTAATTTTTTTGGTAACATTTAGAAAAAATCCATCTTTTTAAAATAAATTTAGAATGTTTTAACTTTCATTTTCAAAAAAATCTTTTCTTAGTTTTAAAAAATAAATTTTTGGCGAATTTTTAAAGTTGACTTGTTTTTCTAAAAAATTAAGGTTATAAACTGTCAAAAAATTTTCACCAACTTTGGGATTTTCTTTTATTTTTTCGGTAATACTTAGAAAAAATCCATCTTTTTTAATTAAATTTAGAATCTTTTAACTTTCATTTTCCAAAAAGTCTTTTCTTAGTTTTAAAAAATAAATTTTTGGCGATTTTTTAAAATTGTTTGTTTTTCTAAAAAATTAAGGTTATAAAGTGTCAAAAATATTTCACCAACTTTGGGAATTTTTAAAATTTTTTTGGTAATACTTAGAAAAAATCCATCTTTTTTGATTAAATTTAGAATGTTTTAACTTTCATTTTCCAAAAAGTTTTTTTGGAAATCTCACTTTTTAAATATGTATAATATATTTGTTTCTAGAAGAATTTATTGGTAATGTGCCTAATAATAACAAATTAAGCTTGACTCTAATTTATATTTATAAATGACATCTTGGCAGAAAGTCAGTATTTTAGAGGTGGATCGTCCATCGTTTCTATTTTAAGTACCGAAAATTTTTTCTTCTTTCTTTCTTCTTATCTACAAAAAAAATAAACCAATTAGAAAATTTTTTTTACATCAACTATAATTTTAAACCTTCTTTCTTTTAAGCTATATATAATTTTTTTTAATTTAAAAATAGATTGAACTTCAAAATATCTTACTTCATAATTTCCCAAAAACCCAATAAACAAACTATTTTTAAACCCTTATTTTCATTCAATTCGCGTACAAAATTTAAATCTCAATGTCATTTCGGAGATGACAAATTCTGAGACTTTGAACTTTATCCAAAACAATCCTCAACACAATCACACCTCAAGGTGACATACTTTGTCGAATATCAACACGCGAATCGTCGGTGTTGCAAAAGCAACGTCGTCAAATTAGGCAACAAAGTTGTTGTTGAAAAAACCCATTCGTATTCTTTCTCGTTCAGCCCTTCGAACGCTTCAACTCGATTTCTTCGCTCCGATTTAGGTAGGTTTTTCGTTTTTCTTTCCACTTCATTTCGTTTTATCTTTCTTGTTACTCGTTACGCTCCTGTTAAGTCTTAAATCGCCGTACCGAGTTTATTAATACAACGTACAACGGCACGTTTTAACACGTGTTACTACTTCTTTTCATAAACCAGTTACATTTTGTTTTATTGTTACGGTTTTGGTTTTTGTTTTCGATTTCTTAAGGTTATTTTTAACGGTTCTACTTAATGAGGCTGAGTGATTCCATGCGGTGTTAATTTTAGAATTTTAAGTAAAAAAGTAGACGTGATATTTATTGAAAACAAATCGAAAGTTTTCTTGGAAAAACGGAAATAAATATTTATTATACTATATGTAATAAAGTTGTAATTTCTAATCGTCAAATTTTAAAGTAAAACGGTCTTCTTTAATTAAAATTAGAATCTTTTATGTTTCATTTAGAGAAAAAATTAGATTAAAAACTATAAAAATCTATTTTTTATGAATTTTTAAAGTTAGAAAATTTTTTTAAGTTGATAAAAATTTTCACCAACTTCGAAAATTTTTTAAATTTTTTTAACAACATTTAGAACAAATCGGTCTTTTTTAATTAAAACTAGAATGTTTTAAGTTTCATTTAGAAAAAGAATCAAATCAAAACCTTAAAAAATGAATTTTTAATGAATTTTTAAAGTTGATCGTTTTTTTTAAGTTAGGTTAGAACTGTCAAAAATTTTTATTAACTTTAAAAATTTTTTAATTTTTTTGGAAACATTTAAAATAAAACGGTCTTCTTTAATAAAAACTAGAGTGTTTTATCTTTCATTTAGAGAAAAAATTAGATTAAAAACTATAAAAATCGATTTTTTATGAATTTATAAAGTTATAGAATTTTTTTAAGTTGATAAGAATTTTCACAAATTTTGAAAATTTTTTTAATTTTTTTGGCAACATTTAGAACAAATCCGTCTTTTTTTAATGAAAATTAAAATGTTTTAAGTTTCATTTAGAAAAAGAATCAAGTCAAAATTTTTAAAAATGAATTTCTTATGAATTTTTAAAGTTGATCGTTTTTTTTTTAAGTTAGGTTAGAACTGTCAAAAATTTTTATTAACTTTAAATTTTTTTTAATTTTTTTGAAAACATTTAAAATAAAACGGTCTTGTTTAATTAAAACTAGAATGTTTTAAGTTTCATTTAGAGAAAAAATTAGATTAAAAACCATAAAAATCGATTTTTTACGAATTTTTAAAGTTAAACGATTTTTTTAAGTTGATAAAAATTTTTACCAACTTTAAAATTTTTTTGATAACATTTAAAATAAAACAGTCTTTTTTAATTAAAATTAGAATGTTTTAGGTTTCATTTAGAAAAGAATTTAGATTAAAAACTATAAAAATCGTTTTTTTACGAATTTTTAAACGATTTTTTAAGATCTAAAATTTTCATTTTCGTTTCTTCGTCTTATCATCTACATTTAAAAAGTTTCTCTCAATTTTTTTTTCTTTTATAGTCAAAATGAATTCTTTACATAGACCTGTTTATATGCACGGTAAAGCAATGAAACAATGTCCAATACCAATGCGTCCAGCAAAACCACCACAAAGACCAAACACACCACCTCCTCCACCTACACCAATAGCACCAGGACCAAGTACAACTTTTGTTCCCGACGAAGATGAAGACGAAGAGGAACACTTACCATATTTAATCTGCCGATCAGATTGTAAAATGGTAATTCCACACGAAGCAACAAGAGACGTTTTAACAGGAAGAGTTCCTTATTATTTACTCGATGAAAACGGCGTTCAAAAATATATACCAAAACACATTTTCTGCGCTTTAAAATTAAATAAAAAACAAAGGGATAAATACGGCGAATATCCGGTTGTTGGGGCGCATCAACGATTTTTACCGAAAAAAGAAGTGCAAAAACGAGGTTATAAAAGGCATTATATTTCGCAAGAAGTCGGCGCTAGAGGAGTTTATGGCGTAAGTATGTTGCGAAATGTGGGTTTTATTTTTGGATTTGCGTGATGGTTTCAAATTAAAGTGTATATCTGAACATTAGCAAGTCAATGTCCTCAATAAAGATTATCAAAGAAGATATCTTATGTTAGATGGAGGTCAAGTTTTTTTTTGGTATTAATTGATGGTAATTTCGTGTGTGGTTCGATTGCAAAAACGGAGTCGTAAAACGGGACCGTTAATTTATACCCGATCGAGGTGGAAATGTGAAAATTCCGAACGGTGCGATTATTCTCGAGTTAATGGACACCGATCGAATTTACAATGGAACAATTAGGACCGTTAACGTATACTGTGTTTTATAGTATGGGTGGTCTACGAGTTTATTATTATAGTTTCCAAACCAAATGTTAATTACTATAAATAGTGGTTGAGTAGTTTTCGTATTTTGGGATCTAGTTAAAACATTATTCTAAAATACGATACTAATCTACGTCGGTAATCTCTCTTTGATTATTGAAACAGCATAAAACACTTTTATAAATGAAGTTATTGAGAAAAGTTTACCTTAATAACTACAACTAAGCTTTGATTTCCTATTTTTAGTGTATGACAACATATCGTTTATTTGCTTAAAAACGATTATTAAGAGATAGGTTTTCTTACTCGTATTTAGAAAAGTTTCAAAATTGTTCTGTGTGGATATCTTCAGTGTTTGAGTTGTACTGATATCCTAACATGTAAATGATATGATATAACATTATAGTTATATACAGGGCGGTTCATTTAATTTGTGATAAGCGAATAACTCGAAAACGATTTATTTTGCATAAAAGGGAACCAATTGAAAGTTGTTTTTTACGAAGGAGGATATTTCATACTATTTTTTAACCTTGATTTTATTTTCAAGGTCATATCCAATGAAATGAAGATCAAGTCCAATAATTTTTAAAGGACACTCTATATTTCTGATTGCAAAAATCGAATCTATGAATAACAGTAAACCAATTCAAAAAATAAAAGAAAAATTTTGTTGTGGTTTTGCCAAAACAAATGTAGGAAATTTGGTTGTGTCTAGGGCAGTGTTTCCCAACCTTTTTTGTGCCATGCCCCATGTTAGGTGTTGTAATATTGTTATGCCCCCCTAAGGTTCCGCGAGGCCCCACAAAGAAAAAATGTGTTGATTTGCGTATTTACATATGAAAACAATATAAAATGGAAACATAAAATCAACCTAAAAACATGTCATGGGACACAATCCATGCGCCCAAAATAAAAAGAAGGTCACATGGAATTGTTCACATAACAATCTTTTATGATACCTCGTAGGAAGAAATCAATACGAAACTTTTGACGAAACGGAGTAACAAAATTTTCGAAACATATCTTCAAAAACCGAAATTGCCCCCCTTAACAATCAAATTGCCCCCCTGTGGGACCCCACGTTGGGAAACACTGGTCTAGGGGTTTAATTTTTGGTAATAAGGTCTGGTTGTTTAGTAAAACAATATAAACGAATATATTTAAAAAAATAATAAAATATACAATTGTTCGTCTTTCTACGTTTTTACTACTTCGCGTCTTTTTACAGCTTCATCCCGTCGTACATCATAACACCACTATCGCCTTCTCCAAACACCCGTCTTTACACGTCTTAATTCTCTACCCAACTAAACTCTCTTCTCCAAACGTTTTTGACCCAAGCCAAACCTATTTCCATCCCAAACCTTCTGTAATAAATTCATTGGATAACTAACTAAATCCCATCGCTATACCGCCATTATGTAATGATCGGGGTAATATAGCCGCCACCAGGGCAAGGTTTTTACCCGGGAAACCTTTCGGAAACCGTGGGTCCTTGCGTTAGGGCTCTGCGGTTTGAAATCCAAAAGGATTGCAGGGTAGAAAACGATTAATATAAAAAAAACTATAGATTATTCTCAAAAACTTTAATTTAACTTGATTCCGAAAAAGGGGAATTAAGCTTTGTCAAATAAAAACACAACCCTAGCTTTAAAAGTTTATTAAAAAAATGCAAATCTTTATAACCTAATTAATCAAGAGGATAGCTATGTGAATTCCTAACTCAAGAAATTATTAACCGAAGAGATTTGTCTAATAGTAAATATTTGCTCAGGCTCAGAAAACTCACCCCTTTTCCTCAACCACAAAACCCATTGATTTGCGGTTATGTTCTCAGTTTACGGCTCGGGATGTTGGTGAAATTACCATGACGGAGATAAACTCCGGATATCAGCACGCTCAAGTCTATCATGCGAACATAACCGCCGAGGAAAACTCAAATTCGTAAACGAAAACTGAACTCGCGAAAAACCGTCGATGTGTTGAATAGCTTCTCAAAACACATCCATCACATTATCGCGAAGAAGAAGTTCTTCCACACCCGAGAAGAACTCCGGGTGGAGAGTGCGATTCAAGCGCGAACTCTCCCTTAAATAAGCTCGGTTTAAAAGAGGGAAGTCACATTTTTGGGCTTTGTCTCGTTAAGCAGAAAACTATCACGTTCGTATGGACAATATCTATTCAAGGGGCAAGTTGGCTTGCACATTTAACAATTCCAATTTATCACTTTTTGTAGGGACAGAGTCCCTACCTGACCTGGACGGAAATACCAAAACAAAACTGAAAATTTTTAAACTCCACCCCGTAATAAAGCGAATCATTACACTTCTAATCTATTTCCGCGTTCTTACGAATAAACTTAACCTATGTAACTTATAATATTAAAAAATAATCGATTCCTACACATCGAAACGTCTCTTTTCTATTCATAGGTTAAATCCAAAGAGCTCCAAGTTTTAATCCGGTAATGTGAGAGAACTGGTTGTATGTCTTGAATTGAATCTTACAAATTCGACAACCAAATAAAAAGCCTCCAGCTAAGATGTTGTACTTTTAATGGTTGTTAAATTTGCACTCTTCGTTGCCATACAACCAGTCCTCTCAAATTAACTGGCAAAACTTGGAACTCGGTTTTATATCAAATTATTTCCTAAATAATTTAAAATTATTAATTGTTTATATGTTGCTAAAGTATATGGATGACAACTATGGTCCATTTAAACACTTATCTATTTTGGAAGCTAGCTCGAATTATAAGCGATTTAATCGGGAATATTCCCCTCACTGGTTGACACCGAATTGACATAGAATTTTTCATACGTTTGATTGGTTTTTAACAAATGCGGGAAATATTAATCGACAAGTATACTATTAATCAACAAGTTTTCTATTAATTGGGATAGGAAATTGAACCTCCCACTTTAATTCATCGCTCAACATAATCCCGATTTAAAGCTTCTCGGTCAATTTCAGCTATCATTTTACAGCCACATATTGTATCTTATCGTTAGTTCCAATTTTAAATCTTCATGTAACATTCACTTCATTATCATTTAATTTACCATCAAACATTATTCGACCAAAGTTATTGCTGTTCTACTTCACGTAACCATCCCGGATTTTCAATCCCCCAATATGACATGTTGTATCTATTGAAAAAGCGTAAGAGAATAGCAATTGAAACGAAAATTAACTTTCAACCGCTTAATTCTTGTGCCTATTGATAAAATACTAATCGATTTTCAATATCACCTCCATGAAATGTGATATTGATGTATCATACACTTAATGCGCTTTAATATTCTTAGGGCCGGTTTATTCAGATTTACGGCCGGTTTATTAACCTTTGGGTAAATTAATCCATCTGATATTTGCCATAGTTACTGGCTAAATAACAAATCAAAGTGAGTGAAATTGCAGTAACTATAGAAAATATCAGATGGATTAATTTACCCAAACGTGAATAAATCTTGTAAATTAAGGCCAGGCGCGCACTCGCGACTTTATTGCTGACCAACTTAAAAATCGCTAGATTAAAAAATTGCCATTAGATTTCCGCTCAGCGCACTATCGACTAGATAGTTGCTGCAGTCTTAAATTTCAACATGGACGCTACTGATGTAGCATGTGTCTGTACGTTGATTATCAAAAGAAGAAAAAGGAAGAACAGACGTTTTTGGGTTCATCCCCTCATTAGTCAGCGACTGTTTAATGGTCAATTTTATAAACTGTTTGAAACATTGAAAAACCATCCCATGAAATTCTTCAATTACTATAGAATGAGTTATACGAGTTTTAACATCTTATTGACTGCAGTTTATGATTTTTTAAAAATGGTCAAAATTATAGGTTATGTGAAAAATCTTCCTTGTCTATAGGAATTTTTTAAATTTTTTTGACACTACGCAGCAAAAATCCATCTATTTTAATTAAAACTAGACATTATAATTTACATTCACTTCAAAAATCTTTTAAAGATTCCTATAAATAAACTCTTGGTGATTTTTTAAAGCCGGTCTTTTTTCTATTTCACTAATAAATAATTCTACGTCTACAGATATTTTTGTTTACTATACGTTGCGAGACGTATAATGTCTTGCTATGTAGCGGCTGTGATACACGTAGCAACTGACCGAATAATCGTCTGTGCGCGCGTACTGGTTAAAACATGCACGTTTCATTATTTCCGGCAACAGTTGAGTCGCCTTGAAAATAGGGCAAGATGTAATTTTTTAGTTGCCGTGATTAAGTAGTTGCTATTGCGCGCCGCTTCATATAGTTCAGTGTATTTCATTTTGGTGATTTTTAAGTTGCCGCAACTAAATCGCTAGTGCGCGCCTGGCCTAAACCTTAGGAAAATTAATCTGCCTGATATTTTCCATGACTATTGTTGTTTCACTTGCCATGATTGGCTATTTGACCAGTAACCATGGTAAATGTCAGATTAATTTATCCAAAGGCTAATAAACTGACCCTTAAAATGCTAGTTATTAGATTCAAAGATTTTTTTGAAGAAGATTAGATTAAGTAAATTAGAATGGTGTTCTTACATTTTACCACTTTAGATTTCTAGGGTTTCTCTAGATTAAATTGTAATAAGGTTTTATATTGATTTAGGTTTTTAATTTTATATTGACTTCTAATTTTATTCTCATAAATGATTTAACTAAATCACCAATCACTTAACTGTAAGGCCCGGTACAGACGAGCGTTTTTTGAAAGCGCGTTTAATCATGCGCTTAAGGTGCTTTGTCAATCACGCGACTGCAGCGGCAATCGTCGCGCGGCTCTGGCGATTTTGCGTCAGCCACTCGTTTGCATTAAATTATATGGATACGTGGATGCATATATGGATAATCCGAAAGAGAAAAAACCGAAGGCGACTATTATCGCACAAATGACACTTAATAAGGCGGCTGTAGAAGCGCTAGAAAAGTCACGAGTCTGCAGCCGCGCGACGATCGCCGCTGTATTCGCGTGATTGAAAACGCACCTTTACTATTAGCAAGTGTACAAGTAAACGTTATATGTTATATGTCATAATACACACTCTTTAACATAAATCTCGAATCACGCGTTTGTCGGACATTTATGATTTGAGTTTGTACAATCATATTAAAATTCTGTAGGGAATTTCGCTGTATCTATACCTTTTCAAGTTCAAATTGGGACTAATCAATGTCAAATTGAGACTAATCAATTTCAAATTGAAGGGTGGAGTGCAAGAAGTACCTAAGTAGCATTTTTATAAAATCTGCCTAATTGCGAATTTATCATGCTATCAAACATGATAAACCGAGATATTGCGATTAGGCAGATTTTATAAAAATGCTACTTAGGTACTTCTTGCACTCCACCCTTCAATTGGGAATGTTATATTTATATAAAAAATATGTAAGTTGTGGAAGTTAGCATAATTTATTATAAAAAAATATAAAGGGACAGTAGGATGTACTGTAACCCAAAATGAACCTGCACCATGAAGAGAAAGATGAATAAGTAAGCCTGCTCTTCGTTACAATGCCGAGTACTCTTTCATCTTTCTCTTCGTGGTGCAGCTCTATTTCGGGTTATAGTACCTTTGTATACGCGCTGTAAATTTCGTACATGTAGCGAGAAATATCACTCTGTTTTTTTCACTGAAAGAAAATTGTCCGAATGTCGCAAGCCAGACCACTCTTGTCTCCAGCTTTAAAAACTGTCCATAGTATTTCTATGAAGACCTCAATTGAATCGTGGTATGGAAAATTATCTGGCACCAAAACCGCAGGTTCTTCATATATACGTTTGGCATTGCGAAGAGGTTGGCTTCAGTCTTTTCAAAAGTATCTTTTTGAATTTGATGATGTATGAGGCCCGTAATGTCAATATATTCAATTAAGTGAATATTTGGTCCTTTCATAGTCAGTGAAATAAAAAGGTTTAAATTGATCTCATACACACCTTTACAATGCCCAACGTCTATACCAAGAAACTGTGGTATTGGTGACAGATAATGTAAAGAATATATTCTACTTATTGTTAGAAATTAATTGAGTTTCAACATCAATTTTATTAGTCCCAATTTGAAATTGATAAGTCCTAATTTAAATTTGATTAATCCCAATTTGAACTATCGTCCTTACTCAAGGATACTGGATTAATAACAGGATTGCTCAATCTAATAAGATGTATATACGTGAAATTTTTAGTGGGTAGCCGTCACTGCGTCGTACGTTTGACGTCACTGCTGGACGTTTTCAAAGTAAAATATTAAAATTTATTTTGTTTTCCTTATCATTGATATCCTAAATAGTTTTAAACTTAATTCAAAATACGTTGTTGTCAATACATAAATTATTGGGAAATGTCACTAAAAGTCTCATCAATAAAAGTCACGATTTAAGTGAAACAACCAAGTATAAGACAGAGACGCTACGTCTGGCAGTGACGTCAAAAGTGGTGGACGATTTTCGCTGATTGAGCAATCCTGTTAGTCCAGTATTCTTAATCCTTATACAACTTTCGTTTTTACACGTCTCTCCTCGCCTAGCATTTCCGAACTACCTAAACCAATTTCCAACCCAAACCCTCTATACCTACCTTCACGCTCTTACCAATAAACTTAACCTTATAACTTATAATAATGAAAATAATCGATTCTTACTATACGTATATACCAAGACGCGCGTTTGCAAACGTACGATTAAGCCCTCATTTATAAGCGTCACGTTTGTGCATGCCTTAAGAATAAATGTGTATACTCCATTCGGCGAAAGATGTCTCATACGTCATCAATTAATTGTGTTAATCCAGATTAACATTTTCAGTTTTTATCTCTCTCTGTCATACACAATTAGATTAAAAAAAATATTTGTCATATGTCAAGAAAACGGTGACTATGAGGCGTGAGACTTCATTAAGTAATAAGTTTCTGAAATCTAGATTCAAATTCTTTTCTTACTTGAAATTCTTTTCAAGACTTTCTTCTTTCAAATAAAAGAAATAATCTTCTTTCCTTATTTAAACTTCCCCATCAAAGGATTTCTTCATTCAGTAACCATCTGCTCATATTCCCCTTCGGTTGAAATTCCTTCCGCCACACACCGTACTTCTTCCTGCACGTAACCAAACCATCAAACGAAAAGCCTTTCCTTTCTCCGTCTGCACAAGCAACCCATGTCAGGGCCGATGTTGTTGAGGCAACGGCAGGTGTCTACCGCCATGACAGGTGAGCACGCGGTCAGTTCTGGTCGAACCGCGGGGGCCTCCTGACGCGATACGAGCTCTTCCGGCGTTCGCGTGGGTTCTTTCGAAGCAACGGACGAAGTGCATTTCGAACCTGTGTCTCTAAAACGGAGGATTAGCGCAAGTGAGATTTCTAAATCGATTTCCAAGAGTGAACAAGAACCAAGTAAGTTTGCCACTTTCGGTTCTTGTAAATGTTAAAGACAAAGGGATCGGAGAGATGGTATTGCGCGGTGATTTTAAATGAATTCGCCGTAGTACGTCGATTTGTGTTACTTCCGGCGCGCTTAATTACCATTTGCCACGGGTGCGTGGTTTGCTGCTTTAGGCGTGTGTATAAGATTTTTCTTCTTCCTTCTAATTCTTCTTCTTCTTGAGTTAATTTTATGTTAGATAATTCTAATCAGACTGAAAGAAAAAAAAGTCTCTATTTGATTGATAGAAATCTCTAAAATGTGTATAAGATTTTTCTTCTTCTTCCTTCTTCTTCTTCTTCTTGAGTTAATTTTATGTTCTGAAAAATTCTGAAAAAAACGTTTCTATTTAATTGATAGGAATCTCTAAAGTTTTTTATAAAGAATAACAGATGGGTTTGTTTCTCTTTGCGTGTTTTCGATTTTTTTTCTTCTTCTACTTCTTGAGTTAATTTTGTATTCTGAAAAATTCTTTTATAAAGTCTTTTATAAAGAATAAGAGATGGGTTTGTTTCCCTTCGCGTGTCTTCGATTTCTCTTCTTCCTTCTTCTTCTTCTTGAGTTAGTTTTGTGTTTTAAAAAATTCTGGAAAAAAATAGTTTCTATTTAATTGATAAAAATCTCTAAAACCTTTTATAAAGAATAATAGATGGTTTTGTTTCTCTTCGCGTGCCTTCGAATTTTCTTCTTCTCCCTTCTTCTTTTTCTTCTTGAATGAATTTTGTGTTCTGGAAACTTCCGAAAAAAATCATTTCTATTTAATTGATAGAAATCTCTAACGTCTTTTATATAGAATAACAGATGAGTTTGCTTCTCTTCGCGCGTCTTCAATTTTTCTTCTTTCTTCTTCGTAACTTAATTTTGTGTTAGATAGTTATAATAATTCTGAAAGAAAACATCATTTCTATTTAATTGTTAGAAATCTCTAAAGTCTTTTATAAAGAATAACAGATGGGTTTGTTTCTCTTATTTTTAATTTCCTCAGAAATAGTTATTTTCAATTTGTTCGACTTTCTTTTACTCAAGTAATGTATCTTTACTAATTAAGATTTTTTTCTAACGGTTTCTTGTAATTACGTTTCTCTGTGTTACTTCTTTTTAAAAGATTCCTCAAGAAAGTTAAATACACTATTAAATAAATACATTGAATTAACGCGTAAAAAAATTTATTCTTTAGAAATGATTTTATAATTTATTACATAAATAAAAGATTAATTCTCAACACAAACTCTTACTTATATTCGCATCATAATGACTTAATATACACAATGTATAAAAAGAAAACTCTAAAGTCTGTTTTACACGTACTTGATTAATAAACAGTGAACAAAATTGATTCTTACAATAGTAAATTATAGAAAGGAAACGAATTTTTAAAACTAATAAATCAGATTTTCAATAAATTGAAAACCAACGTTCAGGAATAATAAGCCATTTCAAAATTGAATCAATGTTTATTGAAAAATGTTTGTGTGTTCATCGAACACAATGGATAATTTTGTGGATATAAATGAATTACTGGTTGTTTCGTAATATATCGAGAATTGAAATCAATGTATTGTAAAGAGTTAAATTTAATGTTCAAATATTGCAAATTTCTAACCTAACCCAACTTTCAAATTTGATATTTTTAAAAAAAAATCGTACAGATTTTATTTATGAAAATAAAGAAAAGATTTTTTTAGAAAATGATAGGTTAAAATCTATAATTATCGATGAAATAATCACTTTGGTTCATACTTTCATCAAAAAAATTAAAAAAATTCTCAAAGATAACTAAAATTTCTGACATAACCTAACTGTCAAATTTGATATTTTTTTAAAAAATCGTACAGATCTTATTTATGAAAATAAAGAAAAGATTTTTTTACAAAATGATAGATTAAGATTTATAATTTTCGATAAAATAATCACTTTGATTCCAACGTTCATCAAAAAAATTAAAAAAATTCTCAAAGATGACTAAAAGTTCTAACCTAACCTAACTGTCAAATTTGATATTTTTTTAAAAAGTTGTACAGATTTTATTTATGAAAATAAAGAAAAGATTTTTTACAAAATGATAGATTAAGATTTATAATTTTCGATAAAATAATCACTTTGATTCTAACGTTCATCAAAAAAATTAAAAAAATTCTCAAAGATGACTAAAAATTTCTAACTTAACCTAACTGTCAAATTTAATATTAAAAAAAAAATCGTACAGATCTTATTTATGAAAATAAAGAAAAGATTTTTTTACAAAATGATATATTAAGATTTATAATTTTCGATAAAATAATCGCTTTGGTTCCAACGTTCATCAAAAAAATTAAAAAAATTCTCAAAGATGACTAAAATTTCTCACATAACCTAACTGTCAAATTTGATATTATTTTAAAAAATCGTACAGATCTTATTTATGAAAATAGCCAACCGAAAACTGAATCAATTTAAATCAAGAGAACCCTAGATTTATACTTAAACCTCTTCTAGAAATTTTACAAAAAACATTCTTATCTATTTATTACTTTATCTGCAACTGTTACTCTTTTAACTATTACTCTATCAAGAGGAATATACAATAGGTTTACGTAATTTTGGCTAATTTAACCGAATACCCTTTAACGTAACACAAGAACACTTTCTAAAAACACCAACCTGTACGTATAAGAAATTCGTAATTTCCAAAGTCGATTGTTAGTGAACGTATGTAACTCTAGTAACTGCTTTTCGTTCGTTCCTTCACTTTAATCCTCTAAGACATTAGTAAAACAACGTTGCAACGTTACATTCTTAGATGTAATCGCCTACCACGGTCCAACCCAGATCGTTCATTTACATACAAGTTACCTGCTTCGTTGGAGGATTTTATTTTCATAATGGAAAATTTTTATACATTTACTTTTATGCTAGTCAATTTTAAAATATTCATATGTAAAAAACTAATTATTATTGAGACTTCAAATTTTATGATGATTTAGATTGAAACGTAACCTTTATAAATATTACCAAAAAATTTTAAAAAATCCCAAAGTTGGTGAAAAATCTTTGACACTTTATAACCTTAATTTTTTAGAAAAACAAATCAACTTTAAAGAATCGCCAACAATTTATTTTTTAAAACTAAGAAAAGACTTTTTGGAAAATGAAAGTTAAAACATTCTAAATTTAATTAAAAAAGATGGATTTTTTCTAAGTGATACCAAAAAAATTAAAAAAATTCCCAAAGTTGGTGAAATTTTTTTGACACTTTATAACCTTAATGTTTTAGAAAAACAAGTCAACTTTAAAAAATCGCCAAAAATTTATTTTTTAAAACTAAGAAAAGACTTTTTGGAAAATGAATGGTAAAACATTCTAAATTTAATTAAAAAAGATGGATTTTTTCTAAGTATTACCAAAAAATTTAAAAAAATTCCCAAAGTTGGTGAAAAATTTTTGACACTTTATAACCTTAATTTTTTAGAAAAACAAGTCAACTTTAAAAAATCGCCAAAAATTTATTTTTTAAAACTAAGAAAAGATTTTTTGGAAAATAAAAGTTAAAACATTCTAAATTTAATTAAAAAAGATGGATTTTTTCTAAGAATTACCAAAAAAATTAAAAAAATTCCCAAAGTTGATGAAAAATGTTTGACACTTTATAACCTTAATTTTTTAGAAAAACAAGTCAACTTTAAAAAATCGCTAACAATTTATTTTTTAAAACTAAGAAAAGGCTTTTTGGAAAATGAAAGTTAAAACATTCTAAATTTAATTAAAAAAGATGGATTTTTTCTAAGTGTTACCAAAAAAATTAAAAAAAATCCCAAAGTTGGTGAAAAATTTTTGACACTTTATAACCATAATTTTTTAGAAAAACAAGTCAACTTTAAAAAATCGTCAAAAATTTATTTTTTAAAATTAAGAAAAGATTTTTTGGAAAATAAGAGTTAAAACATTCTAAATTTAATTAAAAAAGATGGATTTTTTGTGAGAATTAACAAAAAAATTTAAAAAATTCCCAAAGTTGGTGAAAAATTGTTGACACTTTATAACCTTAATTTTTTAGAAAAACAAATCAACTTTAAAAAATCGCCAACAATTTATTTTTTAAAACTAAGAAAAGACATTTTGGAAAATGAAAGTTAAAACATTCTAAATTTAATTAAAAAAGATTGATATTTTCTAAGAATTACCAAAAAAATTAAAAAAAATCCCAAAGTTGGTGAAAAATTTTTGACACTTTATAACCATAATTTTTTAGAAAAACAAGTCAACTTTAAAAAATCGCCAAAAATTTATTTTTTAAAACTAAGGAAAGGTTTTTTTGGAAAATAAGAGTTAAAACATTCCAAATTTAATTAAAAAAGATGGTTTTTTTGTAAGAATTAACAAAAAAATTAAAAGAATTCCCAAAGTTGGTGAAAAATGTTTGACACTTTATAACCTTAATTTTTTAGAAAAACAAGTCAACTTTAAAAAATCGCCAAAAATTTATTTTTTAAAACTAAGAAAAGATTTTTTGGAAAATAAAAGTTAAAACATTCTGAATTTAATTAAAAAAGATGGATTTGTTCTAAGAATTACCAAAAAAATTAAAAAAATTCCCAAAGTTGGTGAAAAATGTTTGGCACTTTATAACCTTAATTTTTTAGAAAAACAAATCAACTTTAAAAAATCGCCAACAATTTATTTTTTAAAACTAAGAAAAGACTTTTTGGAAAATGAAAGTTAAAACATTCTAAATTTAATTAAAAAAGATGGATTTTTTCTAAGAATTACCAAAAAAATTTAAAAAATTCCCAAAGTTGGTGAAAAATGTTTGACACTTTATAACCTTAATTTTTTAGAAAAACAAATCAACTTTAAAAAATCGCAAAAAATTTATTTTTTTAAACTAAGAAAAGACTTTTTGGAAAATGAAAGTTAAAACATTTTAAATTTAATTAAAAAAGATGGATTATTTCTAAGAATTACCAAAAAAATTAAAAAAATTCCCAAAGTTGGTGAAAAATTTTTCACTTTATAACCTTAATTTTTTATAAAAACAAATCAACTTTAAAAAATCGCAAAAAATTTATTTTTTTTAACTAAGAAAAGATTTTTTGGAAAATGAAAGTTAAAACATTCTAAATTTAATTAAAAAAGATGGATTTTTTCTAAGTGTTACCAAAAAAATTAAAAAAATTCCCAAAGTTGGTGAAAAATTTTTGACACTTTATAACCTTAATTTTTTAGAAAAATAAATCAACTTTAAAAAATCGCCAAAAATTTATTTTTTAAAACTAAAAAAAGACTTTTTGGAAAATGAAAGTTAAAACATTCTAAATTTAATTAGAAAAGATGGATTTTTTCCAAGTATTACCAAAAAAATTTAAAAAATTCCCAAAGTTGGTGAAAAATTTTTGACACTATAACCTTAATTTTTTAGAAAAACAAATCAACTTTAAAAAATCGCCAAAATTTATTTTTTAAAACTAAGAAAAGATTTTTTGGAAAATGAAAGTTAAAACATTCTAAATTTAATTAAAAAAGATGGATTTTTTCTAAGTGATACCAAAAAAATTAAAAAAATTCCCAAAGTTGGTGAAAAATTTTTGACACTTTATAACCTTAATTTTTTAGAAAAATAAATCAACTTTAAAAAATCGCCAAAAATTTATTTTTTAAAACTAAAAAAAGACTTTTTGGAAAATAAAAGTTAAAACATTCTGAATTTAATTAAAAAAGATGGATTTGTTCTAAGAATTACCAAAAAAAATTAAAAAAATTCCCAAAGTTGGTGAAAAATGTTTCACTTTATAACCTTAATTTTTTAGAAAAACAAGTCTACTTTAAAAAATCGTTAAAAAGTTATTTTTTAAAACTAAGAAAAGATTTTTTGGAAAATTAAAGTTAAAGTATAGTAAATTTAATTAAAAAAGGCGGATTTTTTCTAAGACTTACCAAAAAATTTTTAAAAATTCCCAAAGTTGATGAAATTTTTTTGCAGAATATAATCTAACATTTTTAGAAAATTAAATCAACTTTAAAAAATCTCCAAAAATTTATTTTTAAAAACTAAGAAATAATTTTTTGGAAATTAAAAGATAAGATATTACAAATTTAATTAAAGAAGACGGTTTTCTTCTAAGTGTTATCAAAAAAATTAAAAAAAATCCTAAACTTGATAACATTTTTTAACAGTTAACTAACCTAACTTTAAAAAAAAATACACCAACTTTAAAAAATCACCCAGACTTTATTTATAAACATTAAGAAATAATTTTTACGTCAAATTAACCGTCAAGGATTCTATTTTTTATTCTAAAATATAAATTTATTCTAATTATCACCAAAAAATTAAAAAAGAATTTTTTAATGAACCTCTTTTACTCTTCAAAATATCATTTAACTAACCGATTTGTTCTTCTTCATTTCTAACCTGAAGAATCATATTATTAAAAAATCTCAAATTGGTAGATCGAAACATATGATAATATCTATTATCTATTTACTACTTTTGCCAAAGATTTTCTATGAGTTTTAGTTTCTTTCGTCAGAAACGAATTTCTAACCTAATTTACATGTTAAAAACTTGTTAATTTTTAAAAATTCATATCCGACAATCTAATTGTTGTTGAGATTTTGTGATGATTTCGATTGAAATGCAATTTTTATTTTTGCCAAAAATGAATTTTCTACGACTTTTCATTTTTCCCTCAGAAGAGAAATTCTAACCTAACTTCATTAACTTGTCGATTAAAACTTGTTAATTTTTAAAAATTCATATCTAAAAAACTAATTGTTGTTGAGATTTGAAATTTGATGAGGATTTAGATTGAAATCTAATCTTTATTTTCACCAAAGATGAATTTTCTACGACTTTTCATTTTTCCCTCAGAAGAGAAATTCTAACCTAACTTCATTAACTTGTCGATTAAAACTTGTTAATTTTTAAAAATTCATATCTAAAAAACTAATTGTTGTTGAGATTTGAAATTTGATGAGGATTTAGATTGAAATCTAATCTTTATTTTCACCAAAGATGAATTTTCTACGACTTTTCATTTTTCCCTCAGAAGAGAAATTCTAACCTAACTTCATTAACTTGTCGATTAAAACTTGTTAATTTTTAAAAATTCATATCTAAAAAACTAATTGTTGTTGAGATTTGAAATTTGATGAGGATTTAGATTGAAATCTAATCTTTATTTTCACCAAAGATGAATTTTCTATCAGTTTTAGTTTTTCCCTCAGAAGAGAAATTCTAACCTCACTTAATTTCCATATCGGTTAAAACTTGTCAAATTTTAAAAAATCATATCTATAAAACTAATTGTTGTTATGATTTAAAATTTTATGAGGATTTAAATTAAAACTTAATCTATATTTTTACCAAAGATAAATTTTCTACGACTTTTAGTTTTTTCTTGAGAAGAGAAAATGTAACTAAATGTTTTGAATTGAAATTTCTAAAGATTCTAAAAATTAGGTTACGTTCTAAAAGTGAAATTTTCTTTAGATTGCATTAAATTTTATTATATATAATGAGTCTTCTTCTAAAGGAACTTTTTGTTTGTCTTCACGTATTCATTAAAGCTAAGTTTTTCTGGGAAAAGTACGTTTCGGTCGTAAACGTCCACGTCGAACAATAAAGCAACATTATCAACGATTTCCATCTGCGCGATGACTCTGCGAACGTTTAAAATCCCAGATGCATAAAGTGGCGAACGTTAGAGACGTTTTCAAGACAAAATTTCACGTCAGGTGCCAATGCCGACGACTCTCTTATCTTTGAGAAACTATTTAGACAGTTCTCAATAACCATAACTCGGAAAACGGTTTTACCGTAAACGGCTTCTTAAAACGTTTATTGCTTATTGTTTCGTTTTGGTTTGACATCACGGGAAAATTTATTATACCGAAACGAAATAATAACTATTCTAATTATGAAGATATCACATCAAAGAACTTTAAAAAGTCATATTTTGTTTTTTTTTCAAGAATTATAGGTTAGAATTTTTTGATAAGGAAGTAATTATAATGTGAAGAAGGAAAAAAGAAAATTTTCCAAAACCTAAGTACGTTCCTGTTTATCAAACGCCAATTTGACAGTTAACGTCAAAATTATGAATTTCACTTAAAAATGACTGATATTTTACCTTAATAATAAATAATGAATGATTAATGAATAAAAAGGAAATTTACAAAGTTAAAAGAAAATCTTTGAAGTGAATGAAATCCACAATAGGTTTAGGTACGGCAAAAAGCTTAGTATAAACGTATACAGTAGGTTTAGTATGTATGAGACGTGCCCAAGTCTGCGAGCATTGTTTGCTCGTGCCCCTTTCGTGCTCGTTTCGCGGCCCGTACGATGTCCGGGCGTGTAGCGGGGGCCCCGGCGGCAATCACGCAATTTTCCCGGCATTTGTCGTCGCGCCGGCTCGATTTATGTCGCCCCCGGGGGCCCCGTGGGCATCCCGAGGAGGCGCGTTCCACTTTGTTTCACAACGGACGGATCCGCGCGGACGAGCGTACCGGTTCGGTTTCCACACATACATACACGTTCTTCAAATGGCACGAGAAACCGAGAAACGAACGAATCGAACGAGAATCAACTCCGGTCGAGAAGAAAGAGAACGAACTGTATTCGTCACGAAGATTCCTCTTCGACTTCTTCTTCTTCTGGGTCGTGATGTGAACTTTCCGCACGAATGTTTCAAACAGTTTTTTATTTAAAAGTCTTTGCAATTAGAATTTTGTTTGTTGGATTATTTAGTAATTTCCTTTGTCTTTCCTTTTAAAAAGGTCTTCTTCATTTTGAATCTATTTTCATATTCTTCCTTCACTGTTATTTTCTAGAGTATCTGTTAAGATAGTAGATTTTCTCTCATTGCGACCTTTTTTAGACTTAAGTCTTGGTCCAATTTGCAGAAAAGGTCGAAAGTCTTCCGGAGAGAAATCTTATTAGTTTGTATTTAGTTTATTTTCTATCCGTCGAACACTAAAGATCAGATTGTGGAACTATCTTTTACTCTTTCCATTGCTCCAGATCATTCAGAATGTTTCTCAGTTTGTTTTTGTAGTGGTTACTATTTTCTTAGGAGTATCAGTTAAGATAGCAGATTTTCTCTTCTTGTAACCTTTTTTAGACTTAAGTCTCAGTCCATCCTGCGGATAGGTCGAAAGTCGGGTCGAACACTAGAATCAGATTGTGCTGTGGGATTATCTTTTGATCTTTCCATTGCTGCAGATAATTCAGAATTTTGTTCAGTTTGTTTTTATAATGGTTATTATTTTCTTAGGAGTATCAGTTAAGGTAGCAGATTTTCTCCTCTTGTGACCTTTTTTAGACTTAAGTCTCGGCCCATCCCGCGGAAAGGTCGAAAGTCGGGCCGAACAATAGAATCAGATTGTGCAGTGGGATTATCTTTTGGCCTTTCCATTGCTGCAGATAATTCAGAATGTTGCTCTGTTTGTTTTTGTAGTGGTTACTACTTTCTTAGGAGTATCAGTTAAGATAGCAGATTTTTTCTTCTTGTAACCTTTTTTAGACTTAAGTCTCGGTCCATCATGCAGAAAGGTCGAAAGTGGGGCCGAACACTAGAATCAGATTGTGCTGTGGGATTATCTTATGGTCTTTCCATTCCTTCGGATAATTCAGAATTTTTCTCAGTTTGTTTTTTGTAGTGGTCGATTAGTTACATTGGATGGTGCAAAATCTACTTTTGTAAATACATCTTTATTGTAAGGAAATATCTCTATTGTAATTTCTGTGTAGTTAAATCCAGCAATAGCGTTTGTGCCAGTAATAGCTAAAAGATAAGACTTTCTTACCATATTTAGTATATTATGAATCGTTATTGTCTTACCTGGATTATTACGCATCCAATTGTCGGTAGCAACATTGATCATTTTAAGGCATGTCTCACACTGAGGCCGCCAGTAACACGGGATATTGCTACTTGCTGACATTTTACGTAGAATTAAAGCAAACGTCTTACATTGGAGCAATACGATATCGCCAATAGAGAAGCAACATCGGGTTTTGCTGTTTGCTAGTTGCTTGTTGCTGGTTGCCTCAGTGTGAGACATGCCTAAAAGGTCCATATACAGCACGATCTAGCGGTTGCAATTCATGGGCGCAATGGGATGGGAAACATAATAAAATAATTCCGTTATCTTTAAAAAATTGCAAACATTTTATGGACAAGTGTGATTGTGATTCGTGATTGTCGAGCAAGAAGACATTTACTAGCTAAAAATTCATTGGTAAAGATGCGGTTTGAAACTATGAATTGAAGTTTTGGCGGGGAAACTTTATAGAGACTCGATTTGGGATAAACCCTAGACTTTTTGAACGGATTTCAGGGGTGGACAAACCTCGTCGAGAGACATTTCAAAGGTGCATAAACTTCGTCGATGGACATTTCAAGGATGGGCAAACTTTGTAAAGAGACATCAAAGATTTGTAAATATAACCAATCAGTTTGGAAGGCTTTAGAGCAGTGTTTCCCAACGTGGGGCGTAGGCCCCACAGGGGGGCAATTTGGGTTTTTGAAGATCTGTTTAAAAAATTTTGTTAGTCCGTTTCGTAAAAAATTGCCTATTGATTTCTTCGTAACAGGCATCAGAAAAGATTGTTTTATGAACAATCCCATTAAAAATTATGACCTTAAAACCGTGTGACCTTTTTTTTGGGCGCATGGATGTGTTTTTAGGTAGATTTTATGTTTCAACTTTGTATTGTTTTCATATGTAAATACCCAAATCAACAAACTTTTTATTGGTGGGGCCTCGCGGAACCTTAGGGGGGACATACCAACATTACAAAATCTAAGATGGGGCATGGCAGAAAAAAGGTTGGGAAACACTGCTTTAGACGAAAAAAATTAACGTCTTCACGTCCAAATTATACCATTTTAAAAGAGTTGGGAGGAATTTTAACTTATAATTCATGAAATGTTAATGAAATATCACGTTATGGACGTTTTATTTACCGCGATATTCGAAAAACGATCAACACAAATTGTATTGAAAGGTTATGAAACAGGACCCTTTAAAATCGTCCGAAAGAGCTTTATTTAATCAATTTATGTCGATAAAAGGCTTGAAACTTAAGAAATAGACTTGATTTTAACGATTTTTGCATCAACATGTAGAGCAACAAAGGTTGCAAGGTCAAAAAAGGCGAAAAAAGAAACGGTTCGTTTAACGTTTAGAAACGTCAAAAATCACTTAATTTCGAACTTTAAAATCGTCTGCAAGAACTTTATTTGAGCGATTTATGCCGATAAAAGACTTGAAACTTAGAAAATAGACTTGATTTTAACAATTTTTGTATCAACATTTAGAATAACAAAGGTTACAAGGTCAAAAAAGGTGGAAAAAGAAGCGGTTCGTTTGACGTTTAAAACGTCAAAAATTACTTCGGACTTTAAAGTTCCGAAAAAATTTATTTGATCGATTTATGCCGATAAAAGACTTGAAAATTAAGAAATAGACTTGATTTTAACGATTTTTGTATCAACATGTAGAGCAACAAAGAATGCAAGGAAAAAAATGCGGAGAATACCAAGCGGTTTCTTTGACGTTTAAAAACGTAAAAATCACTAGACTTCTGACTTTAAAATCGTCCGAAAGAACTTTATTTGATCGATTTATGCCGATAAAAGTCTTGTAACTTAAGAAATAGACTTGATTTTAACGATTTTTGTATCAACATGTAGAGCAACAAAGCTTGTGAGGTCAAAAAAGACGAGAAAAGAAGCGGTTCGTTTGACGTTTAGAAACGTCAAAAATCACTTGACTTCGGACTTTAAAATCGTCCGAAAGAACTTTATTTGATCGATTTATGCCGATAAAAGACTTGTAACTTAAGAAATAGACTTGATTTTAACGATTTTTGTATCAACATGTAGAGCAACAAAGCTTGTGAGGTCAAAAAGGCGAGAAAAGGAGCCGTTTGTTTGACGTTTAGAAACGTCAAAAATCACTCGTTATTTATTATAATAACTAGTCTATATTTAAAAATTCATATCTACAAAACTAATTCTTGTTGAGACTTGAAATTTTATGAAGAATTAGATTGAAATTTGACCTTTATTTTTACCAAATACGAATTTTCTACGGCTTTTAGTATTTTCAACCGAAAGGAAATTTTAACCTAACTTAATTAAAATGTTTATTTAAACTTGTCAATTTTTAAAAATTCATATCTAAGAAACTAATTATTCGAGAGATTTGAAATTTCATAACGATTTAGGTTGAAACTTAATCTTTATTTCTACCAAAAATGAATTTTCTACGACTTTTAGTTTTTTCAACAGAAATGAAATTATAACCTAACCTAATTTACATGTTGATTAAAACTTGTTAATTTTTTAAAATTCATATATAAAAAACTAATAGTTGTTGAGACTTGAAATTTTATGAAGATTTAGATCGAGACTTAATCTTTAGTTTTACCAAAAACTAATTTTCTACTACTTTTAGTTTTTCTTTCAGAAGAGAAAATGTAACTTAATGTCCTTAATTAAGTTAATCTTGCAATTAATTTTATTTATTGTCCTCAATTCGTAAATAACATCAACAAATCAACTCTATAAACAATTAAATAATTTCCAAACTTTCCTATATTGAGAAATTTAAACCAAAACAGTTAAAACCGGTCGATTTCGTTTCATCTAATACCTACACTGTGAATAAATTTAGATCGATGCCAACGAACCGATTTGATGTTAAACAGTTCGACGAGGCGTCCATTCGGTCCAGAAATATTAAACCTACTTTAACATCGCCTTTAGCGCTTTGAATGAATAGATTCACGGCATTTATTTGTGTCACTTTGTTATCGATAACGGTCGCTTTTTATAGCGGTTATAAAAACACCAAGTTGTTTATCCTTTTCTGCCTCTTTTCTAAACCTTATAATCGTGTTGGTTTCAAAAAGGTATGAGGAGAAAAACGGTTCGTGTCACTTGAATAATGACACTTGATTTGGAATGGGTTGTTAATGCTTTAATTAGCGCCGAAGGTAATTTATTAGGATTCTTCGAGTTACGATCATTAATATTAATTAGTGGAAGTATTAATGGATTAAATGGGTTTTGTTTCATTTTTTTTATTTTGAGAAAATCTGTGGTAATTCATTTGATAATCGGGTTGTTAATTGATTTTGTAAATGTAATGCATAAGTACATATATTTTCTCTTCTGAGAGAAAAACTAAAAGTCGTAGAAAATTCATCTTTGGCAAAAATAAAGATTAAGTTTCAATCCAAATCCTCATAAATTTTCAAATCTCAATAACAATTAATTTCTTAGGTACGATTTTTTTTAATTGACAAGTTTTAATAGACATGTAAATTAAGTTAGGTTACAATTTCTCATCTGTGGAAAAAACTAAAAATCGTAGAAAATTTATTTCTGGTAAAAATAAAGATTAAGTTTCAATCTAAATCCTAATGAAATTTCAAGTCTCAACAACAATTACTTTCTTAGATATGAATTTATAAAAATTGAAAAATTTCAATAAAAATTCTCACAACATTTTAAATCTCAATAACAAATACTTCATCAGATATAACTTAAAAAAAGTTGACTAATCACCTTTATAAAAATGTTAATAACTGTATAAACTGTTTGATATTAACCGTTGATATTCATACGAGCGTTAAACTATGCATTAGTTCCTGAGGTTTTCCGATTGAGGTCGAGATAAATTCCTCATAAACATGAAACCTATATGCATTACAAAACCTCGTTTGAAATACATAAAAAAGTTTATATACATATTCACAACAACGAGAGGAATTTGTAATTTTATATTTTCCTTTTGGAATTTATCCGTCTCGTTACCATAAGGATCTTAATTTCTGAGAAATGTTAAATAGCTTTGGTCGAAATGAGGTTAATGATAAATCACTCTGTCATCCTGTTCGTTAATTACTTGAAATAGTTGTGATGTTGACGATTGGAATGATCGAATAACGTTATTAGCAGGTTTCTACAACGTAGTTGTTTTTTGACCCGATTTTCTATCTCGTTCGTACGACTTTTTCTGTCGATAGCTGTAAGATTTTATGGTTAATTATTGGGAGTTTCTTGAGGCTTAGCGGTTTTATTCCGGTTTTACATGTGGGTCACCTCGAAAAAACATCACGATTGAAATTTTCACTTTTAATTATTCATTTAAATTTATGTATTGATCCAAATTTTCTTTTATTGTTTTTTCTCAGTTGGTATATTTTAAAATAATCGTTTTCATATTAAAAGTAGAAGAAAAATGGTTTATTTATTCATTACAATTCCCAAAAAAAATTTTTAAAGGTCACAAAAACACCGATTTTTGACAACTTCTAAACATTTGAGTCAACTTTAAAAAAACGTATGAATCTTATTTTTAGGAATTAAGAAAAAAAATTTTCAATAAGAATAGATAAAAGTGTCTATTTTGAAATAAAATAATCAAATTTATTCTAATTATTACCAAAAAATTAAAAAAAAATCCCAAAGACAGCAAACTTTTTTTCGAATTTAACCTCCAAACGTCAAATTTAAAAAATCGTGCAGACTTTATTTTTAAAAATTGAGAAAAAAAAATTTCAATAAGAATAGATAAAAGTGTCTATTTTGAAATAAAATAATCAAATTTATTCTAATTATTACCAAAAAAATTAAAAAAATTCCCAAAGACAGCAAACTTTTTTTCGAATTTAACCTCCAAACGTCAAATTTAAAAAATCGTGTAGACTTTATTTTTAGAAATTGAGAAAAATTTTTTTCAATAAGAATAGATAAAAACATCTAGTTTTAAATAAAATAATCAAATTTATTCTAATTATTATCAAAAAATTTAAAAAAAAATCCTAAAAACAGCAAAGTTTTTTGAATGAATTTAACCTCCAAACGTCAAGTTAAAAATATCGTGTAGACTTTATTTTTAGGAATAGAGAAAAGATATTTTATATAAGAATAGATGAAAATATCTATTTTGAAATAAAATGGTCAAATTTATTCTAATTATTACCAAAGAATTAAAAAAAAATTTCAAAATCACTAATAATTTTTAATTGAACCTAACCTTAAATTTTGATCTGATTTAAAAAATCACACAGACTTTATTATTGAAAATTTAAAAGAAATTTTTTCAATAAAGATAGATTAAAGTATCTATTTTAACACAAAATCATCAAATTTATTCCATTTATTACCAAAAAAAATTTAAAAAATCCCAAAAACTATACTCCATTTTTAGGATTTTTTTCTTTTTGTATAAAATAACCGCCTTAAATTAAAAATAGAGTTTAAATTATTTGTTTCTGCGTTTCAATTCCCAAAAGATAAACGTAAATATTCCCTATTGTCTTATTTGTAAGAAAATTGATGTGTCTTCTTTACCTATCGTTAGCAGAAGCTTCAATAGGTATCGATTATTGGTAAACCATTTATTCATAACGAACAAAATGAAACGTTCCTTTTTGTACTCAAAGAAAACTCATAATTTATTAAACCTTGAACCATTAATAATTAAATAAGGGATGAAGTTAACAACCTTTTCATCCTTCAAATTCTTAGAGGTCATAAAATGTTTTCATTCTTCATTCACAATACTTCAAAATGAATTCCAACTCTTAAATTAAAAACAGTAAAGTTTTTTGATCAAACTTAACCTCCAAACGTTAACTTTAAAAAATTGTGTAGACTTTACTTTTAGGAATTGAGAACAGATTTTTTTAAAGAGAAGAGATTAAAATGTCTATTTTGAAATAAAACACTCAAATTTATTGTAATTATTACCAAAAAATTTTAAAAAATCCTAAAAAGACCAACATTTTTTTAACCGAACTTAACCTCCAAACATCAACTTTAAAAAATCGTGTAGATTTTATTTATAGGAATTGAGAAAAGATTCTTTAGATAAGAATAGATTAAAATATTTATTTTGAAATAAAATAATCAAATTTATTCTAATTATTTCCAAAAAATTTAGAAAAATTTCTAAAAACACCAAAGTTTTTTTTGGGTCGAATTTAACCTGGAAATGTCAACTTTAAAAAATCGTGTAGACTTTACTTTTAGGAATTAAGAAAAGATTTTTTTAATAAGAATAGATAAAAATGTCTAATTTAAAATAAAGCAATAAAATTTATTCTAATTATTACCAAAAAATTTCAAAAGAATCCCAAAAAATAGGAAAGTTTTTTAATCGAAATTAACCCCCAAACGTCAACTTAAAAAGAATAGTGTAGACTTTATTTTTAGGAATTGAGAAAAGATTTTTTTTATAGAAATAGATAAAAATGTCTATTTTAAAATAAAATTGTCAAATTTATTGTAATCATAACCAAAAAATTATAAAAAATTTCCAAAGACATCTAAATTTTTTGATCGAACTTAACCTCCAATGTTTGAGTCAACTTTAAAAAATCGTGTAGACTTTATTTTTAGGAATTGAGAAAAGATTTTTTAGATAACAATAGATAAAAATGTGTATTTTGAAATAAAATAATCAAATTTATTCTAATTATAACAAAACAATTTTAAGAATTCCCAAAAATAGCAAAATTTTTTTGATCGAATTTAACCTCCAAACGTCAAATTTAAAAAATCATGTGGAGTTTATTTTTAGGAATTGAGAAAAAAATTTTTAAATAAGAATACATGAAAATGTCTATTTTGAAATAAAATAATCAAATTTATTCTAATCATTACCAAAAAATTTAAAAAAATTCCTAAAAACACCAAAGTTTTTTTTTGGGTTGAATTTAACCTCCAAATGTCAACTTTAAAAAGTCGTATAGACTTTATTTATAGGAACTGAGAAAAGATTTTTTCAAAGAGAATAAATAAATTAAAATCATTCTAAATTAAGATCATCATTTACGTTTAATAATACAACAACCGATTCAATAACGACTTCTATAACATCCATCTGGAAATTAACCGGTCAACCAGATTGAATCGATTGTGGCGCGTAACGCGACACGATTTTTCGATTAATCGACCAACAGGTGCCTGGCGAACGCGATTTTTTCCTTACTTAACCCATTACGGCACTGATATTGACGTTAACGTCGACGGTTTTAGCCCGAAGATATTTTACCGTTTACCGAGCTCGATTTTTTTCTTTTTGGAATTCTTTTTACACTTGACCTCTTGTGGCACAACCCAAAAAGAATAAAATCGAGAGAAGAGATGCACTCGAAAAGTGGCACAACACGGTTCTTCTTGGAGTACTTCTCGGAGATCTTGGGTTGGGCGTGTTGTGAGAAACCATAGTAGAGGTATATAACAGTACTTTCGATGCTCCATTCAGATATAAAGTTTAATTACTCTTGGATGTTGACCTTGTTTTTTTTATTTATTTTTTTCTTTCTTTAATTTTTTTACCGTAATCCAAGTTTTGATATATTATCTCTTCTTTTTTGTTGTCAAAAGATTTACATTTCAATCAGTCAGTTTTTAAAAATTCATATCTAAGAAAGTAATTGTTGTTGAGATTTGAAATTTTATGAAGATTTAGATTGAAACTGAATATGTATTTTTAACAAAAATGAATTTTCTATGACTTTTAGTTTTTCCCTTGGAAGAAAAATTCTAACCTAACTTAATTAACATATCGATTAAAATTTGTCAATTTTTAAACATTCATATCTAAGAAACTAAATGTTATTGAGATTTGAAATTTTAGGAAGATTTAGACTGAAATGTAATCTTTATTTTTACAAAAAATGAATTTTCTACGACTTTTAGTTTTTCCCTCAGAAGAAAAAATGTACATCAAATTTTTATGTTTTTTAGGTTAGATCTTTTGACGTTTTAAATTTGTGTTAATATTTTTGAATTTTCAAACCTTAAAAAGTGACATTTTCATTAAACGTCAAAAGTAAACAACGGAATTTTCTTTCTGAGGAATTTCATATAACATTAATATGCAAATTATCATCCTGTTATAATTGCAATCGCTTGATTGGTTTTACCGTTGGATTTTAACTGCACACCTCTACTTAAGTAAATAAATTTTCCTCTACCAACTATAAAATAATATTTTTTTTTTCTTCGAAAATTAATTTCAAAAGTAATAAACAGTTTTACACCTCACATATTTTATGTCGTGTTTCTCGAAGAGTACACCTTTCAAAATTCACACGGTTAGCTTTAAGCCTCGAGCGTTAGGCATAAAGCACGCGGAAGTGCACGAACTCGGATCGTTTAAGATAATATTACCGACGTATAAAGCTTCGTTAAAGTTGCGTGGCGTGAAGTTGACGTTAATTGGGACATGTTCGGACGTGTTCAAGACGGTTGGATGTTCGTTATTAGTATTGTGAGGATTAAGGGCTTTAGTTGGAGTAATATTTTTTTAAAGGTTGTAATTTAGATGTGAGATGTTGATCGGATGATTCTTATTTCTTTGGGGATAAAATGAAGATGGGATATGGAGATGTGTTGAAGTAGACAACATCGCCTTTGGTAGATACGCAACGATATCATTAGCGGGAGATTTGCAGTAGATCGTTGAAATGCACGAGCTGGGTCAGTAACCTAATGGCAAGGTCGATCCTACGGTATAGATAACTTTGGCCGGTAACCAGTCGATGTGCAAACGTAAAACGTAGGTTGTGGTATGTCAAAAACGATCTACAAGAATATTGTAGAGATTTTTGATGTAGATTCACTAAACGGGTTCGTTTTAAAATGAACATTTTTACGTAAACTTAAAGAAAAAGGTGAAATATTAAAAACTTAGGTTGGATTTAATCCTAATTTTTCATTCAAAATTCTTGTTAATACTTTTTTTGACGAGATCTTAACCTACCTAACGAGATCTTTACCTAACCTTAAAAATTTTTGATCCAATTTTTATAAATCGCACAGACTTTATTTATGAAAATTAAAAAAAGATTTTTTCAATAGAGATAACTTAAAGTATCTATTTTAAAATAGAACAATCAAATTTATTTTAATTATAACCAAAAAATTATAAAAAATTCCCAAAGAAGCCTAAATGTTTTGACCGAATTTAACCTCTAAATGTTTGAGTTAACTTTAAAAAATCGTGTAGACTTTATTTTTCGGAATCGAGGAATGATTTTTTCAATAAAGATGTATTAAAGTATCTATTTTAATATAAACCAATCGAATATATAGTACTTATAACCAAAAAAATTAAAAAAATTCCTAAAGACATCAACGTTTTTTGAACCTAACCTTAGATTTTGATCTAGTTTAAACAATCATAGACACTTTATTCATGAAAATAGAAAAGAATTTTTTTCAATAAAGATAGACTAAAGTATCTATTTTAAAATAAAACAATCAAATTTATTCTAATTATAACAAGAAGAATATAAAAAATTCCCAAAAACACTTAAATTTTTTTATCGAATTTAACCTCAAAACGTTTGAGTTAATTTTAAAAAATCGTGTAGACTTTAGTTTTAGGAAATGAGAAAAAAAATTTTCAATAAGAATAGATGAAAATGTCTATTTTAAAGGAAAGCAATCAAATTTATTCTAATTATAAGAAGAAATTATAAAAAAATCCCAAAAGCAGTTAAACTTTTTGATAAAATTTAATCTCCAAACGTCAACTTTAAAAAAATCGTGGAGACTTTATTTTTAGGAACTAAGAAAAATTTTTTTCAATAAGAATAGATAAAAGTGTCTATTTTGAAACAAAATAATCAAATTTATTCTAATTAGTATCAATAAATCAAAAAAAAACCAAAAATAGCAACGTTTTTTTGACCGAATTTAACCTCCAAACGTCAAATTTAAAAAATCGTGCAGACTTCATTTCTAGGAATTCAGAAAAGATTTTTTGGATAAGAATAGATTAAAATGTTTGTTTTGAAATAAAACAATCAAATTTACTCAAATTATTACCAAAAAAATTAAAAAATTTCCCAAAAATAACAAAGTTTTTTGAGCGTATTTAACCTCCAAACGTCAACTTTATAAAATCATGTAGACTTTATTTTTAGGAATTGAGAGAAGATTTTTTTTAATAAGAATAGATAAAAGTGTTTATTTTGAAATAAAATAATCAAATTTATTCAATCTATTACTAAAAAATTTAAAAAACTTCCCAAAAATAGCAGTTTTTTTTTTCTTCGAATTTAACCTCCAAACGTCAAATTTAAAAAATTGTGTAGGCTTTATTTTTAGGAATTGAGAAAAGATTCTTTTAATAAGAATAGATGAAAATATCTATTTTCAAATAAAATAATCAAATTTATTCTAGTTAGTACCAAAAAATTTTAAAAAATTCCCAAGAATAGCAAAGTTTTTTTGACCGAATTTAACCTCCAAACGTCAAATTTAAAAGAAATCGTACAGACTTTATTTCTAGGAATTCAGAAAAAATTCTTTAGATAAGAATAGATTAAAATGTTTATTTTGAAATAAAACAATCAAATTTACTCAAATTATTATCAAAAAATTTAAAAAATTTCCCAAAAATAACAAAGTTGTTTGAGCGTATTTAACCTCCAAACGTCAACTTTAAAAAATCATGTAGATCTTATTTTTAGGAATTGAGAAAAGTTTTTTTTAATAAGAATAGATGAAAATGTTTAGTTTGAAATAAAACAATCAAATTTATTTTAATTATTACCAAAAAATTATAAAAAATTACCAAAGCCGCCGAAATTTTTTGGACCTAACCTAAAATTTTGATCTAATTTAAAAAATCGCACAGACTTTATTTATGATAATTAAAAAGATTTTTTTTTAAATCAACATATATTAAAGTATCTATTTTAAAATAAAACAATCAAATTTATTCTGATTATAATGAAAAATTATAAGAAATACCCAAAAACGGCAAAGTTTTTTTGACCAAATTTAACCTCCAAACGTCAAATTTAAAAAATCGTGTAGACTTTATTTTTAGAAACTGAGAAAAAATTTTTTTCAATAAGAATAGATAAAAGTGTTTATTTTGAAATAAAATAATCAAATTTATTGTATTTATTACCAAAAAATTTAAAAAAATTCCTAAAAACAGCAAAGTTTTTTTGACCGAATTTAACCTTCAATCGTCAACTTTAAAAAATCGGGTAGACTTTATTTTTAAAAAATGAGAAAAGATTTTTTCAATATAGATATATTAAAGTATCTATTTTTAAATAAAATAACCAAATATATACTAGTTATAACCAAAAAAATTAAAAAAATTCCCAAAGACACCGAAATTTTTTAAACTTAACCTAAAATTTTGATCTAATTTTAAAAAATCGCACAGACTTTATTTATAAAAATTAAAAAAGAATTTTTTTAAATAAAGATATATTAAAGTATCTATTTTACAATAAACTAATCAAATTTATTCTAATTATAACCAAAAAATTATAAAAAATTCTCAAAATTTTTTGACCAAATCTAACCTATGAAAGTTTGGGTCAACTTTAAAAAATCGTGTAGAGTTTATATTCACAAATTGAGAAATGATCTTTTCAATAAGAATACATGATAATGTCTATTTTGAAATAAAATAATCAAATTTATTCTAATTATTTCCAAAAAATTATAAAAAATTCCCAAAGTTACTTGAGCATTTTGACCGAATTTAACCTATAAAAGTTAGGGTCAACTTTAAAAAATCGTGTAGAGTTTATTTTCACCAATTGAGAAAAGACCTTTTCAATAAGAATAGATGAAAATGTCTATTTTAAAGTAAAACAATCAAATTTATTCTAATTATAACCAAAAAATTATAAAAAATTCCCAAAGTTACATAAATTCTTTGATCAAATCTAACCTCTAAAAGTTTGGGTAAACTTTAAAAAATCGTATAGAATAGACTTTATTTTTAGGAATTGAAAAAAAAAATTTTCAATTTGAAACATGAAAATGTCTATTTTGAAATAAAATACAGTGAAGTTCCGCTAATCCGGATCAATAAAAACCGAGGCAATCCGAATTAGTGAAACATCCGGATTATTGGAACGTTTTTAAAAGTCACAAAAGTACGTTAAATACATGTAGGGATTTATTAAATCAAAACACACACTACTAACAAATTGAAAATCGTCGATGTACCAACTACATAATTAGTAGCCAACACCTTTCCACTAACACCACTTTTTAATTTTTGCAATATATCGTGTTTTTCCGCTAGAGTTAATGGTTTGTGTGTTCTCTTTGGCGCCATTATGCTTTTTACACGAACAGCGTGACGTATATACATGGCAAACCGCGCAACCTACGATCCGGATTATGGAATCAAAAGTAATCCGGGTGTGGAATACATAATGTAAATAACTAATATTTCAATTTCGTCCGGATTACTGGAGAATTCAGATTATTGGAGTTCGGATTAGCGAAGCTTTACTGTAATCAAATTTATTCTAATTATTTCCAAAAAATTATAAAAAATTCCCAAAGTTACTTAAGCTTTTTGACCAAATTTAACCTCTAAAAGTTTGGGTCAACTTTAAAAAATCGTGTATTTATTTTTAAGAATTGAGAAAAGATTTTTTCAATAAGAATAGATAAAAATGTCTATTTTGAAATAAAACAATAATATTTATTCTAATTATAACCAAAAAATTATAAAAAATTTCAAAAGCACGTAATTTTTAACTAAACCTAACCTACATTTTTGATCTAATTTAATAAATTAAAGTGTACACGGATGTAGAAAATAAATAGAAATTATCGTCAATTGTTAGATTAACTTTAACTGTATGAATATAAACGAGGACAACTGCATAGACATTAAAACTGTTTCAAGTTTCAATAGAAACGAAGATTATAACTTAACTGAAACTAGGAAGTAGGTCAAGTGACACTTTCGATTTATAAGCTAATCTACCAGTTAGTATTGAATTAATCTTCGAGGTCACGATCAATAAATTTTCTTTTATTGTTCCTTAGAGATCTAAATTCCAATTCCAACCAACAAGTTTATAATTCTTATAAATCTAATTTAAATCTAAACAAAGATCAAAACTAAAATTTCTCTTTGATAAATCTAAAATTGAAGAAATACTCTGCACTATACTATACAGTTACTTATCATCATCTCAAAGCATTAAATTACGTTCCCGCTACCCACGCACGCACACAAATCCAACGTGCTCACAATCAAACTTGCGAATCTATCTAGCAAAGGCCTCAAGTTCTCTCTTTGGAGAGAGAGCCAATAACTTCTTCGCCGGCGAATCGATATAAATAACGAGGCGCGCCGGACTGTTGTTTACAACCGGCCGATACCATAATATTCAATTATTGCGTGTAACGGCCCCAAACAGGAAATCCAATTGGTCTTCCCTTCGAGTCTCGCGGTTGTACTCGGGGAATGCCGAAGAACTGGCTTGGCCCGCGCACCACAACCGAGAATTGCATAATTATAATTTATTGTCGGTGTAGAAAGCGAGTAGGAGACCGTAACGATATTGTCTGGAGGTCCGAAACGGTCTTCGCTATGATAATTCTAGTGTTAATTCCAATGTAATGCTGTAGAAACACCATGCGATAAATTTAATGTCTCGTTGGAGTGATAAGTGTGATTTTTTTAAATTCTTTGGTTACAAGTAGAATAAATTTGATTATTTTATTTTAAAGTAGACATTTTTATCTAAAATATCTTTTCTCAATTCCTAAAAATAAAGTCCACACGGTTTTTTAAGTTGACGTTTGGAGGTTAAATTCGGTCAAAAAACTTTACTATTTTTGGGAATTTTTTTTTAATTTTTTGGTTATAATTTGAATAAATTTGATTGTTTTATTTCAAAATAGACATTTTTATCTATTCTTATTTAAAAAATCTTTTGTCAATTCCTAAAAATAAAATCTACACAATTTTTTAATTTTGATTCTAGCTTAAATTTGGTCAAAAAGTTTTGCTATCTTTGGGATTCTTTGTTAATTCTTTGGTAATAATTACAGCAAATTTGATTGTTTTATTTTAAAATAGATGTTTTTATCTATTCATACTAAATACATCTTTTTTCAATTCGTAAAAATAAAATCTACACGATTTTTTAAAGTTGACATTTGGAGGCTAAATTCGGTCAAAGAACTTTGCTGTCTTTGGGATTTTTTTTAAATTTTTTAGTTATAATTGGAATGAATTTAATTATTTTATTTCAAAATAGATATTTTTATCTATTGTTATTAAAAAAAGTTTTTCTCAATTCCTAAAAATAAAGTCTGCACGATTTTTTAAATTTAATTGGGGGTTAAGTTTGGTCAAAAAAAACCTTGCCTTTTTGGGAATTTTTTGAAATTTTTGGTAATAATTAGAATAAATTTAATTGTTTTATTTCAAACTAGGCATTTTAATCTATTCTTATTAAAAAAATCATTTATCAATTCCTAAAAATAAAGTCTACATGATTTTTTAAACTTAACTCAAACGTTTAGAGGTTAAATTCGGTCTAAAAGTTTAGAGGTAAAATAAAAATCAGTGTTTTTTTAGATAAAATCTAATATAAAAAATGTATACCTATTTATTTATTAAGTTTTCCTGTATTTTTTTTTTCTCATAATTTTGATGCTTGTTTTTATTGAATTTACAATTTGTCCTGATATTGTTAATAAATTTGTTAGAATAATTAATATAATAAAGATACTTTGAAATTTTAAAGAGATTTTTTGAGATTTTACTATTCAAAAACTTGAAATCTTTTTCAAGCAAACGACAAGAAATGGATGACATTCTAAGGTTATTCTTGAAGTGTCAAACGTCATATTTGACATTTTAAGGTACTTTTATGTTTTCAACCGTCAGCTTTTCCAATTAAAAGTTTAATTTTGACGTTTTGAATATCAAATTTGACATTTAAAACTACCTTTGACATCTCAAACTTAAAATTTGACATATTAAGATTATTTTCGGAGTGTCAAACGTCAAATTTGACATTTTAAGGTAATTTTTGTCGTTTCAAGGTTATTTTTGAAATGTTAAACGTCAAATGTGACATTTTAAAGTAGTTTTTGTCTTTTCAATTGTAAAGTTTTCCAATGAAGAGTTTATTCTTAATGTTTTGAACATCAAATTTGACATTTAAAAGTATCTTTGACATATTCAACTTAATATTTGACATATCAAGACTATTTTCGAAGTGTCAAACGTCAAATTTGACATTTTAAGGAATTTTTTGTCGTTTGAAGGTTATTTTTGGAGTGCTAAACGTCAAATGTGATATTTTAAAGCAGTTTTTGTCTTTTCAATTGTAAAGTTTTCCAATGAAGAGTTTATTCTTGATGTTTTGAACATCAAATTTGACATTTTAAACCTAAAAGCTGACGTTTTAAGATTATTTTTGAACTGTCAAACGTAAAACTTGACTTTTTAAGAAAGATTTCGTAGCTTCAAACGTAAAATTTCCTAATTAAGAGATTATTCTTGACGTTGTGAATATCAAATTTAACATTTTAACGCATTTTTGACTTTTTAAGCTTAAAGTTTGATATAGTAAGATTATTTTTAAAGTGTCAAACGTCAAATTTCACATTTTAAGATAGTTTTTAAGGTAGTGTCTTTAGGATTTTTTTCTAATTTTTTGGTTGTAATTAGAATAAATTTGACTACTTTATTTTAAAGTAGATATCTTAATATATCTTCATTGAAAAAATCTTTTTTTAATTTTCATAAATAAGGACTGTACGATTTTTTAAAATTAAGTCAAAATCTGAGGTTAAATTCAAAAAACTTCGATGTCTTTGGTAATTTTTTAATAATAATCAAAATAAATTTGATTGTTTTCTTTAAAAGTAGACATTTTTATCTATTCTTAGTGAAAAAATCTTTTCTTAATTCCTAAAAATGAAGTCTACACGATTTTTTAAATGTGATTGGAGGTCAAAAAACTTTGATTTTTTGGGAATTTTTTTTAATTTTTTGGTAATAATTAAAATAAATTTGAATGTTCTATTTAAAAGTAGATAGTTTAGTATATCTTTATTGAAAAAATTTCTTATCTATTTTCATAATTAAAGTCTGTACGATTTTTTAAATTAGAGGAAAATTTAAGGTTAGGTTCAAAAATCTTTAGTCTTTAGAAATTTTTTAAAATTTTTTCCTTATAGTTAGAGTAAATTTAGTTATTTGATTATAAAATAGACACTTTAATATATCTTCATTGAAAAAATCTTTTCTTATTTCCTAAAAATAAAGTCACAACGATTTTTTAAAGTCGACTCAAACGTTTAGAGTTTAGGTTCGGTCAAAAAACTTTGGTGTTGTTTAGGATTTTATTTTAATTTTTTGGGTGTACTTAGAATAAATTTGATTATTTTATTAACAGTTTACAGATAAGCTTATAAATCGAAAGTGTATTTAACCTACTTCCTCATTTAACTTATTATCTTTCCGTTTCTATTAAAGCTTGAAACAGTTTTAATGTTCATACACTTGTCCCAGTTTATATTCTTACAGTTAAACTTAATCTAACAACTACGATAAAGATAATTCCTGTTTATTTTCTACATCCGCGTACATTTTTAGAATTCCACAAACCTCAAAATACATTTTCATTCAAAACTATCAACAAGTTTCTTTCTCTAATGATTTAAGTTAACTGATTTCAATTAACTAAATTTAAATTAACCAAATTTAATTTATCCGCCAAGTACTTAAGTATAAAAGCCAGACGTATTTATTATCGCCTCGATAATCTTTTAGACAACTCGGTTCGTAAATTTAAGCGCTATAAACTTTCGCGTCCGTAACGTGGCAGATGTTATATTCAAGTACTCGGTGACTTTTTGGCACAATTTCAAACCGTCAAACGATTGTAAATTTCTGGTGTAAAGTGTTTCCGAGACGGTTGTTATGTTTTGGAAATAAACGTAATTGTCTTTGTGGACAAAACGTTTTTCAATGAAATGTGTGTAAAGTTTATATTTCTAAAACAAACAAAGCTAAATCATTTATTTATGTTAATGATTAGAAATTTATCTATTTTAGTTTTTTCATTCAACATTTAAAATTTAAAATTCAAATATTTCAATGAATCACCATATTTTGCCTGAGAATTTAAAGAAATATTGACGTAGGTTGGGATTGGTTTCCTTTTCATTTTTTTAAAATTGCATACACATCGTAATATTTTTTCTATGATATTTTTCTAATTTACAATTTAAATTATTCAAATTATGTCTACAATCTTTTTGCAAATGAGAATATCTCCTTTAAATCATAACATAAAATGTTGATAATGTGATAAATGGGAATAAAATAGTAAGTTGTAACTGTCACTTTGACGTTTAAAACGTCAAATTTATTAAAAATTAGTTGAATTTCTTCAAAAATCAGTGAATAATTCTAAATGGACTATTTGACGTTTGAAATGCCACTTTGACGTTTCAAATGTCAAATTTATTAAATTCGCAAAATACATACAGTTACTCACGAAAGTCTACATACACCTCTATAAATTACAAGTTAACTATTAAAATAAGTACCTTCGGTAATTCAAACAAATCTAATATGGTTATTATGCTATTCAATTAGTAATTTTAGAGTATGCGCCATTTCAAACAATTAAAACATGAAAAAACCAGAAATCTTCAGTAACACATATGTATATTGGAAAGTCACAAAAGTCTACATACAATATGTCTTTATCAGTATATTTAATAACAAAGAATTAATTAATATTTTGTAATACCTCCATTGACTTTAATAACAGCCATTATTCGTCGAGACATGGAATTCACTAATTTTTCTGTTACCATCTCGGGTATTTTATGCCAATCTTCCATCATGGTTCGTTTTAAATTGTCGCAACCGTTGATATGCCTCTTTTTCAGGCAACGTTTCAATTCTTCCCATAGATGTTCTATGGGGTTTAAATCTGGATACTGTGATGGGGAATGAAGTTGTATAGGGACGTTGTACAGTACAAATTCTTCTGCTAAATAAGACGTGTGTTTAGGATCGTTATCCTGTTGGAAGATGCAATCTGTGCCTAGACGTAATTTTTGCACAGTTTTTCTCAAATTACTTTTCAAAATATTAATGTACTGGTATGTCTATAGTGCCTTCAATGAACTCAATATTCCCCACCCCAGCCGGCAATATACAACCCCAAAGTAAAACTGACTGTCCGCCGCCTTTCACAGTGGGTTGCGCATTTTCCATTTTAAATTCTCTATTACGCTTTCGTGAAACATTAACGCAACCATCAGATTGAAATAAGTTAATTTTTGTTTCATAGGTAAATAAAACTTTATTTCAGATCACTGGCTCTACATTTTCGTGTTTTGGGTAAATTCTAATCTTGCAATTCTATTTTTCTCACTGATCAGTTGTTTGTGTGTGACAATACGACCGTTATACCCAGAATTTCTCAAAATTCTGCGAATACATTCGGCGTGTAGTATCTTTCCCAATTCTAATTCAACATTTTGCGGCAATTTTACTGCGCTAGTTTTTGGTTCCTGTTTAATTTTTTTTAATAATTTGTTTTTTACCCCTTTGAGTGAGTAGTGATGGATGATCGCTACGTGGTTTATTTTCAATTGTTCCTGTATTTTTAAAGTTTCTTAACACTGTATGTACTGATGATCGAGGTTTTTAACGATTTTAGAAATTTCTGGCAGTGACTTCCGGTCATTTTTCAACGAAACAATGAAATGTTTAATATCGTTTGAAATTTCACGCCGAGTAACCATCTTTATAGTTTGAATAATTTTTGACAATTATATTCAACGCACATAGACTATCATTCATTTTTCTTTCGCAATTTTCTGTTGTTTTTGTTGTGAGCTTTGTTAAGCAACGCTTTCTTTGTCTGTATGTAGACTTTTGTGAGTTCCTTAATATATGTGATTGAGGATTTTTTTATTTTTTAAATGTTTTGATTGTTTGAAATGGTCCGTATTCCAGAATTACAAATTGTGCAATAAAATAACCCTTTTAAACTGGTTTAAATTGTCGAAAGTGCTTATTTTAATGGTTAACTTGTGATTTATAAAGGTGTATGTAGACTTTAGTGAGTAACTGTATAAACGGATTAACATCAATAGTTTATTTATATGAATGACACATTAAATTTAAGCCAACAAAATATTTCACTTCTAAGACATTTCTATTCCTTTTACGGTCGATTAACATTAAAATAAATCGCTTTGTTGAATAATCAAATTTATCCAAGAGTTAACGCACCATATTTGGTAGATTTGGATCGGTTTCAAAAATACTTGGCTTTAAAGCAAACCGCGTCCAAATGGCTTCATTACATTCGGCTATCGGTGTTGGCGACATCTTAATCGTAACGTTGACAGTAATAGAACGAAAGAATTATTCTTTACTAAAAATATAATCCCAACATCTAACGATAATCAGAAAACATTAGTTTGATAGTTTCGAAGAAACGTAAATAAATCGTTTCGTAATCGTTTCCGATTATTCGAAATCAATTAATCGACAATTTACCGTCAAATACGAAGACGTCGAGTTGAATTCAATTGGTAGCATTAAAGCTCGACTTAAGCCGAGCGAGTTAACGGTCTGGTGAGCAAAATAGCGTCGGCAACGCGTAGATTTATGAAATAGGAAGTGCCAGGAGACAAGATGAGCGTCTTGAAGCGAGCCGACGTCTCCTGCATTCCAGGTCAGGTCGATGCTCAAAGCTTTCCAGTTTCTTCCGTAAAGAACTTGAAGTACTTTACGATATCGGTCCCTTTAACGACCCATAAACCAGCTAATTGGTCAGTATTTAACGACGACCAAGATGGTCTTTTATACTTTTAGTGTTGGTTAAACTTGTACCAGTTAATTTATTTGGTATTAAACTTTAATAACGATTTTATCGGGTTTTAAATCGGTTAATCTTCGTTTGTAATTGATTCCTTTTGTCATTTCAGTTTCTTCCTTTCATAAATTAATTTTCATTTATCTCCAAGTTATTTCTCCAAATGTAAATTACCTACTAATTACAAATTTACACTTTAAGAGGTAACATGAAAGTTTCTTCGGTTTGAAATGTCGGAAATAAAGCTATTGGTAAAGGAAAGCTGACACTACCGTATAAGATGAAGAACAGATTTAAGTATCGAATGCTTGAGGGAATATATGCGTTTAGTCTTCAAACACCTGGCGCGTCCGTTTGTTGGTATTTCAACGCTTAGGTTAGATTTATTAGAACGTCGGTTTAAGTTAGTGTTTGAAATTCTGAGAAATATTTCGCGTGAATGGACGATTCGAAGGAATTGAGTTAAATGACTTTTTGGACTTCGATCTGGTCGTTAATAATTCTTTATGGTAGAAAATTTTGATTGATGGATATTGGGAGAGTTAATTTTTATTGATGAGGTGGAATGATGGATTAAATTTAGTTAACCTACTTTGGGTTTATATATAAAAATGAGTATAAGCGTTTATTATGAAAAATTAACTTGTTAACAAAAATGATTAATTTTAAAAAATCCCTCAGAGTTTATTTATAGTCTTTAAAAGTTGATTTATAGCTTAAATGAAGCCTAAAAGATACTAATTTTAAATAAATCAATCAATTTTTTTATAAAAATCCATAAAAAAATTAGAAAAAATCTTAAAGACATTCTTGTTTTTAAAGTGAACTTAAGGCTCCTGGACCACGGTCCTAAAGTTTCTGAGGGGATTCGCTGTGTGGGGGGAAGAAGCTCAAAGGCGGGTCGGTGGGTATGGTCTAAAACTATCACGTGATCGTTTCTGTTTATAGGATATGAGAGGTTCAAATATCGGCAAAGATAAATACCGGTTCTTTACATTTTAAATAAAGAAAAGCAATGCTCAAAATATCAAAGCACCTACGTATAAAATGTTCGATAGAACGAAATGATGTATTTTAATATACAGTGAAATTCCCCCTCGCGAGCACCCTCCTTGGGCGGACACCCCCCTTGAACGGACAGTTTCTCATGGAACGGACCGGTTCCCATTTAATTTGCATTGCGTTAACTCTCTCTTGAACGGACATTCTCTTCGAGGGACGCGGACACTGCCAAGTGTTCTCTTAAACGGACAATCGCGCCGCGCGCAGACTTAGCTGTCTCTCTTTAATAAAAGATTTTCTCTTTAACCGGTGTTTTACCGACTTCAATATTTGCAAGGTACAAGCGCAGCCTATGTCGTACCTTTCTGCTTAGCTTGAATGAGGGACTTCCCCGATTAACCGAAATTTAAACGTTCTCATTTTTTCGGTACATACGGGGTTCAATACTAGTTTCACGTCTATGCAGAAAAAGATATGCGGATGTATTGTACTTTGCAATAAACGCTTAGGCCCAAGTAACCATGGAAACAGTTAAAAATTCAGGCAAAAAGCGAAATGTTTTTTTATGATATGGAGTCCAGTAGGATCACCCCATATTGAAATAATTGAAAAGGACGATAATTTTTGGAGTGCTAAAATGAAACCGAAATTGAACGAATTTTTCCAAACTCATTTATTACCAGAAATTTTAAAACAACCTATTTGATATTGCTTCATTTACAAACTAGTCAATTTTTAAAATTTCATAAGTAAGAAACTAATTACTGTTGTAACTTAAAATTTTATTAGTATTTAGGATATTTATTAGGATACTTAATCTTTATTTTTATCGAAAATAAATTTTCTACGACTTTTAGTTCTTACTGCGAAAACGAAATTCTAATCTAACTTAATGAACATGTTTAGTAAAACTTGTCAATTATTAAAAAATCATATCTAAGAAACTAATTGTTGTTGAGACTTGATACTTCATGAGGATTTAGCTTGAGATTGAATCTTTATTTGTACCAAAAATGTATTTTCTACGACCTTCAGTTCTCTCTACAAAAAATAAATTCTAACCTAACTTAATTAACATCTCAAAAACTTGTCAATTTTTAAAAATTCATATCTAAAAGAAAAAATGTTGTTGAAACTTCAAATTTTATTAGAATGTTGCTTGAAAATTAATCTTTATTTTTGTCAAACAGGAATTTTCTACGACTTTTAGTTTTTTATCAGAAAAAAACGTGACTTAACGTCTTTAATTGATATTTTTAAACATTAAAAGTTAGACTATGTCCTCGAACTGAAATTTTCTTTAGATTACATTAAAATTTAACGTTTGGTAGTTACAACTTTATTATATACTAGCGTGGTGCATCAGTTGAGAGTACGGATATTATGAATAGGTAAAATTTAGTGGACTTTCGGGAAATTTAAATCCACCAATGGCGTTCAACAATTTCCTAAACGTGCAACGCGATTGATTAATTTAAATTCCTTAGCCTTATCAATATTTTAAATTTGAAATCATTGCTTTGCTGTCTTAAATAAGTTTACTTAACTATATAAACAACCTGTAAACACGATCTAGAGAATTTGAATCAATGTGGTTGGTTAATCTTAATTCAGAGCTTTGTCCATGTTTTAAATTTGAAATATTGCTTTGGACGTTTTTTAGTTCTCAAAGGTATATAATTTGGTATTGATATTAAGGCAAATCGTATTCCGCGATTTTTACTTTTTGCCGGTGATCTTTAGTGGTAACAGTTAATTATTTCATAGGCCATCGTTCAATTACAGTGCGAAAAGAAAAAATTAGAATCTCTTCATGATACTTTTGGTTTGTCCCATACCGAGCGAATTATTCCAGAAACGTTAATTACGATGGGCAAACTGTTTTAAGAACTGCACTGGTCAAAAATAATTTAAAGTACTTTTTCGATGTTCGTCTTTTCGTGTTGACAAAAAAAAGAATCATAAGTTGCTTGTAATCAAATAAAACATAGAAAAGGATTCGTTGCTTACAAAACTGTTCTCTAAAGATCCCATTAAGTTAACATATTGTGGAAACCAACATCAAGTGATTTTGTTAGCTTCGAAAACACACTTATACATTGTTCTGGCATCGCAATTTCTTTCCCCTAATTAAGTTTTTTTAATGGCTTTGCAGATTTGTCTCCATTTTCTCCAAATTTCGGTTTATAATAATCAAATATTTGTTTTATCCATTTATTAATGCTATTTCATTTCAATTTCGAAAATGTAGATTTTTTTGATTTTTACTTAAAATTTATTTTCGTATTTTTTTTCTTTTTATTCGATAGGCTTTTCTTTCCCTTTTAACTTGTTCATTAGTAGAACGATATCTTCTTTAAAATTTCATTATTCCTTTTGAAGTTTCCTGTTGTTTTTTTCTTATTAAATATCTATAAATTTAACATATCGTTAATATCCCGTGATTTTTCTATCGAAAGTATCATTTCTTTTTGGCCACATTTGATCTAACAAAGCTGCATCATAGTACTCCTTCCCCTGAACAACTTTTTTAGATGTTTCTGCAATTGATTATTAACATAATACATTGTTCTTGCTCGTTTTTGGCATTGATAATTCTTCATAGAAGTTTCAAAACAACTTCTTCTTGATTGTCTTAAGGTTTCACGTCGCAATCAAGCTTATTAATTTATGTAAGTGATAAACTTTTCATTTTGTATCATTTTTATATTGAAAAACTTTGTAAATTCAGATTCAAGTCAAAAATTACAAAAACTCCAGAAAAGAGACGCTCCTCTTCGAAAAACTCCGGTTGTGTTCAAAAGATAACAAAAGTACACTTGCAATACCATTAATAATCTGTTTTAATGTCTCCAAGTATAAAAGTAGTTTAAAATAAACATCACCGACTCCATTTGTTGATAGAAAATCGAATCTTTGGACTTTTTCAGCATATTTTTTTCATGGCTAAAAGGTTAGATTTTAATTTAAATTTTTTTTAATAATAAACACTTGTGAAAGTAGCTAACCTTTCCAAACCGAAAGGGTAAACGTTTTCGAGACCGTTGTATACAATTTTTAAAGATTTTCGGCCAATTTTCGCTTTGAATCGAAGCATATTGGAGAAAAGTGCCAAACGTCAAAACGAATTGTCATTCTTGGTCGACCCTGGTACTCGAAGAGGGTTATTGTTTAACTTCTTCCAAGCAGTTTTTTCGAAAAACGGATACAAATAAGTGTTTGTTTTACTCAATTTTTATGATTTTGAACAATTTTATACATAAGAAAATGCGATTTTAGCCGTTTTCAATGAAAAATTTATTGTTCGAAAAACGGTCAATAGAAATTGTACCCGTCCTAACGGCACAAAATCGGGCCCGGAAAAGAACGTTTGGAAAGGCATTATTTAACCGATTTAGGCTCAAAAATAGCCCGAAACCTATAAAATAGGCTATATTCTAACGTTTTCTTCATCAACATGAACGCCAGCTAAGGCGGCAAGGTCGAAAAAGTCCGGAAAAAAAGGGCCAATTTGACGTTTAAGAGCGTAACGAACGAAAAAATGGTCGACTGCCGGCGTTAGTTCCGAAAAATTTTAACACTTCTTTTGCATTTTTCTCCCTTAAAAAACGTCGTACGGGCGCCATACTCGCTTATGAAAAATACCCATATAGAATCAGGTCCCGGTAGTACCCCCCAAAACTGTCGGAGAGCTCGTTTTCACGGAGAAAAAAGTGAAAAACCTCGAAAAGATGGCGCTGATTGTTTACTACTTTAATATATTATATTATAATAAATATATTATAACTAGTGTAAAGTGGATCGCCTTTTTCGTAAGGATCCTTGAGGGTGTGAATCCGAGAAAGGTGGCAGACAGTTAAAAAAAATCGTTTGGGATACATGACGGGCGGCCTGCGGCCGCCCTGTCACCGGAACCAAGCGGACCAATCGGCTGCAAGCGTACCGCGACGTAACCACGGCAACGGCGAACGCGCCGACGCGTTCCGTTGACACAAAGGTGCGCGCTCGAACCCGGTCTGATTCAAATGAAATTTAACCGTTTGCATACCAAAGGGTTTTGAAAAAACACGATCGAAAAATGCCAAGGAGCGCGATCGCGCTCCTCGATTATGTGCCGAAAAAAGCCAAAGAGCGCGATAGCGCTCCTTTCATAACGTATTAGTGGACCGCCAGTTGTCTGTTTTGACAAAATGCCCTGGCTTTTTTCGACACGAAATCTGGGGAGCGCGAAAGTGGCTCGTGGTACGCAAACGGTTAAACAGTTTTTATTGACGGGCGGTTCGCGATCGAAATTCAGTCGGGATGACGTAACGGAAAAGTTTTGGGGAGTGCACAGGGGGGTAGGAAAAAAGGTCCAAATTTACGAATGCGTCGCGAGCGGAATTCAAAATTGACCGATATCATAGTACTTTTTTGGTAAACCGTTTTTGGTAGGCAACCCAAATTACATCGGCCAACCCATTCCCGTATAGACAACTCACATGACGTCCGAAAGAACGCGAAATTTTTAACCAATAAGGAACATTTTAAAAATCCTATTTATTAATTTTTAATTTATTTCAGAGAAATATTAAAGTCTACTTAATTATTTAGATTGATTAGTAAATTTAAAATCCGTTTTATACATCTTATAAACTATCTCTGGGCCAAATTCTTTCTGACATCAAGGAATTCAGGTTAAATGGAATTTTAGTAACTCTTGAGTTTCAGAAACTGGAATATTAAAGTTTCTTATAGTTTACTTAATTGTTGAAGTTGATTAATTTACCTTAAGTCTACTTTATGACATGTTATAAACAGTTTTTCGGACAAACTCTCTTTGGTATCAAAAAATTTCGGTTAAAGATGATTTTTGATTCTCTTGACCTTTCAAAACGGGACTATTGAAATTTATTAAAGTTTAGTTAATCATTTAAGTTGATTAACATGCTTTAAATTGACTTGGTACACCTTATAAACCATTTCGGGGGCAAATAGTTTTCGACATCCAAAAATGTAGGTTAAATGGTACTTTTTGTCTTTCTTATGATTCTAAAACGGGAATATTAAAGTTTATTATAGTTTACATAGTTGACAAACTTGATCTATGTACTTATAATTCGTTGTACACATCTTATAGACTGTTCCTTGGACAAACTCTTTTCGGCATGAAGTGTGCCTACAACTTTTGCTGTTTTTGAATTAACCAAACTTAATACTTTCCTTAAACTGGCATAGTGAGTATGGAAAAGATTCATATACTTCTCTACAAACCAAATTTTACCGTCCAAACGCTTTCTGAAGCAAAAAAAAATCCCACCGTAAACTTTGGGGTTATGTTGTAATTTTAATCAAGGTTTTACCTTACTCGCCGTATTTAGTCTACACTAAACGGTTCAAATCAATCAAGCAAAGGTTCCTGAATATATTTAGAGCCCTCTATAAGCCGACAAAACGCTTTTGAGTTCATTTTTAACAAACATTTCGATATGACCGGACCGAACCTACAAACCAATGTTTATTTGGAGTTTTTTAATTAATTGAATGCTCCTTGCCTTGATTAAATGCTCCAAATCAATTAAATAAATATTCCTGAGTATATTTATTGCCCCGTGGAAGCCGATAAAGCGCTCTTTTACTCCGTTTTTAACGAAAAAATTCGACATGACATAACCTAACCTGCAACTCGATGTTTGTTGACATCTTTCCAAGTAATTTAATGCTACTTGCCTTGATTAAATGCTCCAAATCAATGAAACAAAGATTCCCGAGTACATTTTGAGCCCCGTCAAGGGGGATAAAGCGTTCTTTTACTCCTTTTTGAACGAAAAAATTTGACACGACATAACCTAACCTGCAATTCGAAGTTTGTTGACATTTTTTAAGACAATTTAACGCTACTTGCCTCCGTTAAACACTCCAAATCGACGAAACAAAGCTTTCCGGACGTGTTTTAAGCCCCGTCGGAGGCCCAAAAGCATTTTTTGACTCGTTTTCATCCAATTCTCGGGAGCTTGTCGGCCGGCCGTCCGACCGGTGACGTTTATACACATTTTATGAACCGATATCGGTATACTTGCCCCCGAAGACGCAATTGGACGTCCGGAAACGGCTTTTAGGACGTTTTGGTGACCGCGTCGGGGCCCGCGAAGCCCGTTTTGGTCCGTTTTTCCGAAATTTACGTGAAATTTTTCGCGAACCTGTCAAATCGAACCTGTGACGTCACCCGGCGACTCCCGCAGTGCGTAAAGCGACGAACCCGACGTACAAAAATGATTTTTATTCATAAAACGATAATTTTAGGTTTTTGGGGCCCTCGGACTGTTGAATCGTATGCAAATATCGTTTTTACAACCATTTTAATCGATACGCGGCTCGAGTAAGGTAGAATATAGGTGATTATTTCGTAAATTTCATTTAAAATTTAAATCGGTCAAAAATGGCGGGAAAGGATTTTGTCGATTGGCGGGAATGGCGGTCAGAGGTACTAAATGGAGCATCTCGAGTTGGCCCCCTTGGGGGCCCTACGAAACTATACGCGCTATACGAATCTCTAAATTTTTCGATACGAAACGGTTTAAAAAAAACCGCGAGGCGCTACGCGCGGTAATAAAAAAGTTGTAAACGATTGAAATTTTAAAAATAAATAGTGGCGGCGCTAGTAATCCAGGTGTCGCTGATTGCTTACGTCTTTAATATATATTGGGCTCGGAATATTGGGCTCGGACTAGCAAACAGTGGATCGCTTAAACGGGGGATCCTCGAAAAGATGTGAATCCGAGAAAGGTGGCAAACAGTTAAGAAAGATCGTTTGTACTGCATGACGGGCGGCCTGGGGCCGCCCTTTTACGAATGCCAACGGACCAATGAGCGGCAAGCACTCCTTGACGTAGCCATGGTAACTAAACGCGATTCGTTGATTTAAAAATACGCGCGTGAATCGAACTCAATTCAAATTCAAACTTTAATTTTTTTTATTTTCGGCCAAATTCTTTAACTGAATAAGACCAAACTGTAAACGATCCGTCTACCATAATTGCTGTAAACGTATTACGCTTTTCATATTCTTCAACTTGATGCCGGTTGTTTCCCATCCTTGTACGGACTCTTTCCGTAATTCCCATTAAAGCCAACCCTTTAGCTTCCTGTAAAGTTTTTCCTTTTCTTTTCTAGTATTTTTATTATTTCTTCACAACCCCAATTGTTACGGTCCTCGTCTTCTTCTCTTTCTCCGCATTGTTGCCTGTCAGACTTGCTTCGCCAGGCTTGAATTTTGCATCCTGTAAAGATGACTCCACAAACTGAGTTGTCGCTTTTCAATAAAATCGTTTAGTGATTTGATATGAGGATATTTCCATATCTCAGAGTTTCCAAGGTTATCTTTCTTAGTCACTCCCTTTACCCTTCTAAGATATTTCATTTCAACTGTTTGTAATTTTTTCTTCTTTCTCTTTGAAAGCATTCAAGTCTCATATCTAAGGATAAATATTGACAAAAAAATGAGAAAGTAAAATACATTACTTTGTATGTATTTATCTTCGTTTTCTTCATTTCCTCCCTCTTGTTAATTAATAGATTCTTCATGTCGTCAGTAAGTTGCAATGTCTTCTCTATCCATGTATTTAGTTCTTTTTCGTGTTTGCCATCCTTTTCTATTTCTGCTCCTAAGTAGGTACTTGTAATGGTTTCCTTATTCTATAATCGTCATTTTCACCTGTATTTTTATCTCTTCCTCTTCCCTCATCACCATGACCTTTGTCTTATTCATCTTTATTCCATATTTTGTCAATGTCGAATTCTGTTTCTCTAGACTATCTTGTAATTCATCCGCAAACTTTCCTTCTTTAATTTCTATATTCTTAGTAATTACTACATTTAAATTACTTTTTTATATTTCTTGTATGAATCAAATGGTTTTGTTCTCGATTCCTCTTCTCTCTAGAATTTTCCACAATTTTTTACTTAGAATGATATCTAAGTTTTTTTCAAAGTCGATGAATCCTATGTGTACCTTTATTATTTGATTGTTTCTTTTTTGTTATTTGCTTAATAGTAAATATGTGGTCTTGGATACTTGTGTCATTTATAAATCCACTCTGTGCCTCATCCAATTCTTGTATTATTATTGGTTTGATTACTTTCTCAACGATTTGTTCTAATATCTTCATGGTGGTGACTTAAGAGGCGCATATCCACATGAAAAATTACGTTTCCGAAGAGATACAGAATTAAAGATCAAAGTTCTGGACCCAAATATTGATTTCTTCACATAATCTCTCCATGACGTGATTTATTCTTCGTTCTAAACTAATAAAATGAAAACTAATTCTCAAATAGTAAATATTCAAATATCAATAAGGCAAAATATCTAGTTTTAAATTTAATATTTGTCTTGCATCGTTTTTCGTCCTCCAAGTACCTTCACAAAAGAATTGTAACGATTTCATTGGTGATTAAAACGTTGATTTACTTCAATAATTACATTTCTTTCCAGAAAGATATAAATATAAAAATCTAAGCTACAAACCCAAACGTCGGTTTCTTCATCAAATTGGAAAATAAAACATCCACCTACTTTGGTAATTACATTCTTGCAGTGATGAACCATTAAAAAGTGAAATTGTGGTCTTAAATGTCCATTTTCATTATAGCACTAACTTTTCTGTTCTTCAATTTACTTCAATCGATAAATTTTGAAGCCAACAGATATATTTTTAAGAGTATTAAAGCTTACTTTTTCGTTTAGATTGATTAATTTACTTTAAATCCACATTATAGACCATTTCTTTGGCAAACTCTTTTCGGTATCGAAACGTTCTAATATCATAGCGTAAACTGTTCTCAATAGATGTTTAGGCGAATTTTCCAACGATTCATACAGCAAAACAGCCTTTGTTTCTTTATATTATTAAAAATTTTAATTAGATTGTAATATTTTTATAGCAATCACCTGTTTGAACCATTAAAATGATTCATTCGTCTTTTCCATCTTCCAAAAGTAGCTCTTTTCCAATCGTCAAAGCACATTTTCGAGCGGAAAACGTATAAATTTACAACATAAAATTTATCAATAATTTTCGAAATTTTTGAAGAAATTTTACGTTAATCCTCTCCTTAAACGATTAAAATCGGCGTGGAAAAGGTTCGAATACACCATTCTAGTCCAAATTTGTACGTCCAAACGCTTTTTGAAGCAAAAAATTTCTTCCAGTAAACGTTGAAATCATGTTGCAATTTTATTCAAGTTTTCAGTGCACTCGTTGGCTTTAGACTTGTAAAACATTTCGCTCGTCCTTCAGTCATCCAAATAGAATCCATTTTCGATCATTTAAGGGGGTTTTAGGCCTTTTTTAAATGTAAAATATTGACGCGAAAGACATAACCTACAAATCGATGTTTATTAACATGTTTTTGAGATAATTTGATGTTACTTGCCTTTATTAAACGCACGATATCGATGAAAAAAAGGTTCCCGAACGTATTTTGAGCCCCTCCGAGACGGACAAAGCGCGTTTTAACCCTTTTTATCCAATTTTCGAGAGCGAACGGGTCGGCCATTCGGCCGATGACATTTATGGAAACTTTTTAAAATAATCGTACTCTACTTACTCCGTTAAACGCACGTAATTGTTCGGGGGCGTATTTTAGGCCATTCCGGTAGTCTTATCGGGGCCCCAACGACTCGTTTTCATTAAATTTGCGCGGATAACCTCTCGAAAATGTCAACCAAAAACCAATATGGCGTCGCCGTATTTTACTTACGATTTTCGTTAAAAATTCGTTAAAAAAAACGTATTTGGAGCCCGCGGAAGGATTAGTTTAGGTGTAAAAACCGTTTTTTGCAACTTTTCTGACCGATGCGGTACCAAAACTTGGTTGAAAAAGTAAGAAAAATTATTTAAAAAAATTTTAAATTGATGAAAATTGGCGGGAAAAGTATTGAAAATGGCGGGAAACGATAATTTTCGGAACTAAAAACTGGAAATTCGGTTGAGGTATTTCGGGGCCCGACGAAACCGCGCGCACGGTACGCGTAAATCAATTTCTCGAACAGGAGACGTTTAAAAAAAACCGCGAGGCGCTACGCGCCGTACTTGCCGCGCAATAATGGGGCGAAAATTTGAATTTTCAATATAGGGGGCGCTGATATAGGGGGTGCTGATTCCCTTCTGCTTTTATTATACTGATGTTTTTAGTTTTATTTAGAAAAAAAAATCAGATCAAAATCTTCTTAACTTTAAACTAACTTTGAAATTTAACAACCAGTGTCTTAAAAACCAACAACCAAATTTTTCAAAAAATCGATCAAGTTTAAAAAATCACACAGACTTTATTTATAGACTTTAAAAATTGATTTATAGCTTAAATGAAACCTAAAAGATTTTAGTTTTAAGTAAATCAACCAGATTTTTCATAAATATCCATAAAAAAATTAAAAAAAATTTTAAGAATGTCTATGTCTTAAAAATGTACTTAACACTTTGTTGACCAGCAATTTTACGTAGAAACTGTCATGTCACCGCAATGTGACATAACAAGTGCTATGACGACGAGTTACCGGTCAGCAACGTTTGAATATGAAATGACGAGTTATCTCGTCACCGGTCAACAAGGTGTTAACCTAACTCTTCAAAAAAATTGATCAACTTTAAAAAATCCCACAGACTTTATTTATAGGACTTAAAACTTGGTTTATAGCTTAAATGAAACCTCAACGATTCTAATTTTAAATAAATCGATCAAATTATTCATAAGAATCAATAAAGAAATTTAAAAAAATCTTAGGAAAACAAAACCTAATTTCTCAAAAAAATCAATTTATAACTTAAATGAAATCAAAATAAGTCTAGTTTTCAAGAAATTAAATTATTCATGATAACCCATAAGAAATAAATAAAAAATATTTCAAACGGGTTTATGTTGTGAACTAAACTCAACTTGTAATTGTGATAAACTGATAATTTCCCTTAGAAAATAACCACCTTAGTATCAACCTTTCAGTACATATCGATCGAACGCTACATTAACTTTAACTAAACATCAAACGCCGGAATCTACGCGTAAATACACCTTTCGATTAACAGATTAAACCCGGTAAGGAATTCCGACACGCAAGCGTATTACGAACGGAGAGCAAAGAGACCAAAACGGCTTAGATTTTACAACCTCAGCCGTTGGGGATCTTAATATTCTCCTCAACCGCTTAGTTAATTGACTCGATTAAAACGATAAAAAGTCAACCTTTTCATTCCTAAAGCAATTCCTAACGTTTACGCCGTACTAATTGCAATGTGCGCGCTTCTACCGGGTTTTTGGGTTCGTCTAAACCACTTTATATTCCGGAACGTAATGAATTAGGTTTTTGTCCGGGTATTACACCATTATCTTCATCATTTTGTGTTTTTGCCACAGTATTAGCTAATCGATAGGCGTGGAGTATCAGGAAGGTTTTGATTGAGCTATTTTAGAAATTGGTTTTAAATTAAAGAAGTAATAATGTTTTGATTTTTGTTATTGAGCTTTTTTTTAATGTTTTGATTTTTTGTTGTAGAGATATGCCGATCGGTACACTTATAGCAGAGAACCATTGCCGATGACAGCCCTTTACGGGGCTAGCTACAGGCCAAGGGCCTAACAACATGCGTGAAGAAGAACTAGAAGTAGCCCTTAAGGTAAATTAGTAAATACTAAATTATTAAATTTAATACAAAATTAAAGTTATTAATAATATAATTTATAATAATATAAAGTAATTTATAATATAAACGATACCGTGTATTTCTTCCTCTTGCGCTAATTACAACCTGTCATCGATGAAGTATACATTGAATTCAGTTTCATCGTAAAGAACATCGATCACATTCTAATTGATGGTCTTTAATTTCTCCAATAGTAATTCACTCAGCTCCTGAACAATTCTTGAAGTTGGTGTACGTTTTCGGATACGTCATCCTAACTCATTCCAGATATGTTCAACGGAATTTATGTCTGGATTGAGGGTTGGCTAATTAACCTTTTGATTGCTGCGTGTATCCGCTAATAATTATGGTTGGTGACTGAATACTCTTCCATGTAATTTGAATTTGTTCGCCAGTGTACTAAATTCTAATATAGTACAGAATCCAATTATTGTTACTTTATTCACATAGATTATATGGACGTATACGTGCGCACTATAACCCAAAATAGAATTGCACCATGAAGAAAAAGATGAAAAAGTAAGCCCCATCTTCGTGACATTGCTGAATACTCTCTCATCTTTTTCTTCATGGTGCAGCTCCATTTCGGGATATAGTACATACTTTATATCCACGTCTTTCACTGGGCACACATTTGAGTCTGTAGCGGTCAAACGGGTTAAACCGTCTCATTACTACTTCATTCAGATACTCACTAATAACATTAGCTGTTTGTCATCTAGCATTTTACGCATGAAAAATAACATGATTCCCTAGAATCTGAAATATGTTCTTGTGAGATGTCAGAGAACCATGTTCTATGAAGATTAATTTTGTGCATGGTTCTGATAAGAAGTGATATCTAAAAAAAACTATATCTGCCCAGTTTCTCATCAACACAAATTGCAACCCAACCCAAGTCTCTCATTAATACAAATTCCAGCATATCTGAACTAACAAATCAGGACTATTTACTGATTATAAAATTGCACATCCAATCCTAATCCTGCAGTTAAGAAACAACCCATTTACATAATTTCACATGTCCATTAAATTATATTGTAAACATTTTACTCTATTCCATTTAACACTTTGACTAGTATGGACGAAAATGTGCGCCCATCGAAAACTATCACTGTGGACACGCAAATGCTTCTATAGTCTATGTGGATAAAATAGAGGAAAGGTGTACGAGATGATTCCCTTAAGGGCGAATGAACGTAGTCTATACAATATTGAAATGAATACAATTGTAAAAACTTTAATGACAGTAAATTTATCTGTCTACCTGGCGGTATATTCAAAATATTTTATTTATTGATATTTCATTGTACTATTTTAATATTTTTAAACCACTATCAAAGGTTCATCTTGGGTACTTCGGTGTCCAAGATGATCCCTGCCATATGGGCAAGATGATGCTGGAGATAATCTTGCCTGTATTTTGGTAATATTTTGGGTTTGATAGAATTAAATGAACTTTATAAAGTTTTTAGGAATAATAACGTCTTTGTTTATGTGAATTGAAGTTTGAGTAATCTTTATATTTTTTATTATGCAGAAGAACATTTAAACCGAGTTAGTCTCTTTAATAGTCAACCTTAAAAACTATGCACTAAAAAGTGCCGTTAAAATTATTTCTAGATTTTTCGTGTGTGAAAGATGGCCGTCTAAAATTAATAACAAAGTATCATCTGCAGTAGGTTTCGTATGATGTAGGAAATGGTCAAACCATTTGCAAAATACGTCTATACTTCGTTCACCGAACAGATGCATTGATTTGAAATTACAACTCTTTCCACAAATATGCGCGAAATTTAAATCGAATTTTTCTATTGGTAAGCTCAGTTCACATAAGTTAACCAAAACCAGCTATCTTTGTTATTATTTTCCTTGTTATTACGTATATTTCTGACGTTTGTCATTCGAATTTCAAACTAATTTGCGTTCAATCCTTCTTCGACTTAACATTATTTTCCCGTAAATCCCGTACTTTTCAGTACGATTTACCGTAATTTTATAACTTATTGTTACTATGGATGAAGCCGCTGCTCTTCCTTTAGTAAAAAAAACGTCCAGCCAAACATTTTTCAGTAGATGATAAACAGCATGTATTAAATAGTTACGATAATAATAGTTACGATAACGAGAATCCACACAAGACAAAGACGCAAAAGGTCCAGTTTACTGCAACTGCATCAGGTAATTTTCAATTATATCTTTATTTTGAATAAATAAATTGGAAAAAAATTGTTTCTTATACAGGCGTGTCTGTTCGTAGTGTATTTAAAATACTTAATGAATACACAAGTACGCATGAATTTATACCACCGAAAAGATACCACCGCCAAAGAATAGTTTTGGATAATATTGACGACGACACCAAGAGCGCTCTCAGACGGTTGATTCTTTTTTTGAAAAAAAAACGAACCTCCAACGTTGAATAAAATTTTAGCGCTGATACATGAAAATGATGCTATACCTGATTTTAAGCGGACTTCCTTGTGGAAATTGATGAAAGAAATTGGTTTTCGGTGATAACACTTTTTTCTAATGTTACAAGTTCTAATATAACTGTTTGGTAATAGGTTCTCAAAAAGATCACGCAATAATGTACTTAAGGAAAAGCACGATATTATTGTACGGCGCAGACGCTTCATACGAGAAATCCGAAAATCCTGGGTGAACGCTGGACATATTGTCAATAAGGTATGGAAGGACACGTCGGTTACAACGCCGAGGCAGGCTTTTATTGAAGGCTTAACATCAGGATTAAAGGATCCTTCATGGAAAAGTGGTCGTCTAATAGTTCTCCACATAGGTTCAGAGGACGGTTTTGTAGAAAATGGTTTACTATGTTTTGAATCAAAGAAGACTGGAAATTACCATGAAGAGATGATTGCTGAAGTCTTTGAAAAATGGTTTGCTCAAATTCTAGCACATTTAGACGACCATGCCGTGAATGTGATGGACAACGCTCCTTACCACACTAGAAAAACGGAAAAACTACCTAATAATGTTACAAAAAAACAGACATTCAAACCTGGCTGACGAATAATTTAATTGCTTACGAAGCTGATATGCTAAAATGCGAACTGCTGGATCTTGTGAAACAGGCAGCTGTTACACCAAGGTATGTGGCCGATGAAATGGCAAGACAACAAAATCGAACAATATTGCGACTGCCCCCATATCATTGTGAATTAAATCCTATTGAACTAATATGGGGACAAATAAAAGGAGAAGTTGCGAGAAATAATACTACATTTAAAATGAAAGATATGCACGCATTATTTCAGCAAGCTGTAAGAAATGTTTCACCTGATAATTGGAGAAATGCTATTCGTCATGCCAAAGGTGAGGAAGAAAAAATGTGGCAGGTCGACAATGTAATGGAGACTACAATAGAGCAGTTGGAAATTAACGTGGGGAATGATTCTTCCTCGGAAGAGAAAACTTCCTCTGAAACTGATTCGGACTAAATCAGATTATCCCAATTTAGAAAATTCTCCTTTTAACAACGAGCTGATCACAATATTATTTTATAATACGATATATAAAACGCCATAAAATATTATTTAGCAGTAAACCTAGCCATATAAGGGTGCTAATAATTCTACAAACTTTTATGTGGTGCTAAAATTGTATACATAAATTAAATCTTGTTTGCATTTATTTTTTATTTGTTTTTATATAAAAAGTTTGAAATCATTTCATATATTATTACTTTTACTATTCACGATTTACATTATTAAATTTATAAATAATCTGTGAAATTCATTTTGACACCTAACATACGTCACATAAGTAAATTTTTAAATGACATATAACCTCTATCACTAACATTACACTTCATGCTTATAACTCAATTTTATTCTGTTTTATTTTTTGTGTGTGAAACTGGCTATTGTGTAATAGTGGGAGTAATGGGCGTTCCTTCGTTCAGGTTTACTGCATCTGTTCGGTGAACAGGGTATAGTTTCACACACCCAGATGAATTACATGTCCATATGAACGCTGGTGGTGAACCCATTAGCTCCATTTTCACTCGAATTCCCGGCAGGTAAGCATAGGCGGAACAAAAATTAGTGTAGCAGACATGCAAATGACAGCAGTTGTTGTTTTTCCCCTTTCATCTGATATAACTTTTGCTACTTCTTTTCGTCCAGTTCTTTCAGACACTTTGGTGTTTTTGGTTGGTGCCGTAGAATCACATAGGAACATCATTGTTTCTACAGTGTGTCCATAAAGTAGGGGATATAGGCTATATAATCGTTATAAAGGGTTTATGGAAAAATCGCTGAAACGGATCTAAAAATTTACATTTTTGCAATTTTTTGATGAAGATTTCAAATTTATTCCGCCATTTTTAAATGAGTTATGACGTCATCGATATTTTTTTTAATGGCAACCCCCCATTTTTATTACGGAATATGAAAGATTTTTTTCTAAGTTCAGTACAGTCAATATTAATATCGGTTACATAAGAAAATTTTCGAGAAAAATTACTTTAAAGTTTAAGTCGAATTTAGTTAAAATGATAAAAATAGCAGTTGCCATGATTAATTTCTCACATTTCTCTCAATTCTTTAATCATGAACTAATTAAATGATTTGCCAATTATCTATACATCGCTATCCAACCCATCTACTCGTGCGCGCTAAATTTTCTTGGATTTGTTTTGAAAGCAAGCAAAGTTTCCTTCATTAAATAAAGATTTTAATTTACTGTTTTACCCTGAGATTTTCAGGTGAAGCCACAAAAATTTTTCGTCATTTTGTAAATAGTTTTAAATGGATTTGTAAACGTATTTAGGTTTAGATTTAAATCTAAATGGATTTCTGGCCTCATTTTGAAAAATGAAATTGATAATTCTAAATAAACTAACAAGGAAACCGCACGACTAAATAGGTTGTCACCGATTTTAATAAAAGTGGTACCAATGGATAGATATTAATTCGTACATAGTACAAACCGTTTTACGTCAGTGGTTGGCCACTAACTCAGAGATTAAAAGCAGTTATGTGATGGGGTTCGAACCACGTTAGACGGTATATGGGAACTGGTTCGAGGTGACTCAACAAGGGGTAGTTTTGGGAAAAGAAGCTAACCACTGACATTTAAGCGGCGTAAATTTTTGAACTAATTTACAATTTACTCGCGAATTGATAAGCAGTGTGCACTAATATTTTACCTATTTGTACTATATACTATACCTCATTTAATAACTAGGAGGAGTAAAACTCACAACACCATTTACATAGGAAAAAGTAACTAAAAAATACACTAAACGTTTTTAGCGGCAAATTTGAATTCTAAACTTCAAACGAGTCACATTTATGCAACCAACAAAACACCAAGCGTTTGAGCGTAGTATTCTAGAACATACCAAATATCTCTATGGCCGTTTATATATACGTACATTGTTCAAAATTTATCCAAAAGACGTTCCTTGTGTTGACGTATTATATCCAACAGATGACATCGTACCATACCTTCTTCGAACTTAATATTTTTTAATCGCAACCATTTGAGCACAACGAAAAAGCGAGAAACAAGTTGACAAATTAGGTAAAGCACCTAACCTCAAACGTTAAAAACAATAAACGACAAAAACCAATTTTTTCGTCTTCGTAAACTTGACTGCGGAGCGACCAATAATAGTTCCCTATTTTGGCGCGCAAAATTCAAATCACTCCTCCTAGTTATTAAATGAAGTATAATATATACCTATCAATCGCTAACACTTTTATTAAAATTGATGAGGACCTATTTAGTTGTGAGGTCTGCTTGTAAGTGTAGAATTAAGATTAGTACTAACTCCAAAGCCTGTTCCATACATTCGACGAGAGCGCTCGTCGAGACGTCTCGGCCAGACAGTTCGTTATCAACATAATTCTCCACACTTTTGTCCATTGCACCAATGATCAATATCGATGGAAGACTTACCGGGACGTAGGTTCTTTCGTACATATAAATGAGCTGATATAATTACCAGTTGGTGTTACACAGGGTGTCAAAGCCTGTTGTTCTGGATTCCACGATGTACAGTACATGTACTTTTATTAACTGCTAACTTACACGGTTGTTAAATGATTTACTGCAGAAAAGAATCAAAAACTTTCCAATGGACCCGAAGACACTTCGGGTTAGAATTTTGAAAAAGTTGTATAAGTACTAAAAATCTTATGATTTAAAATAAAAATGCTGGATTTAAATCATAGTATCTGGAATTATAGACAAATATATCTAGTTTTAAAAATATAAAACAGAATTAAGATATCTCATTTGGTTTTTGAGAAATGAATTTTCAAAATTGACATATTGAAAAATATTAATTTAAAAAAGTTGTATAAGTGCAAAAAGTCCTGTGGATTAAAGAAAAATTGCTCGATTTAAATCAAAGTATCTAGAATTATAGACAAGTATATCTAGTTTTAAAAATATAAAACAAAATTAAGATATCTCATTAGGTTTTTGAGAAATGAATTTTCAAAGTTGACAAATTGAAAAAATTGAATTTAAAAAGTTGTATAAGTGCAAAAAGTTTAACCCGAGTTAACACTTTGTTGACCGGTGACGACTTAACTCGTCATTTCATGCCCAAACGTTGCTGACCGGTAAGGAGTTAACTCGTCGTCATAGCACTTACATTGCGGTGACATGATATAGTTTCTATGTAAAGTTCCCGGTCAACAAAGTGTTAAAAAATCGAGTTTAAAAGTTTGACAAATGGTTTTTAACGACTTAGTCGCTAAATGGTTAATAAAAGAACACGTATTTCACAGCGTTAGATCCAGAAAGAAAAACCTTTCAAATACCGTGATGAAAAATAAACGTTATAATTTGAAGAATAAATTCAATAGGAAATTACGTTTGGTATCTAGTTCATGAAAATCTGAACAGAAATATCGGATATTTCGAACTTTGGACGTCTTTTTTCTAGCACTTGTATAACAACATTTAGTGGTGACCAAAACGAGAGTGTGGAGGGGTGGTTTTTGTAGAGGCGAATCTTGGAGAAAGCCCTTTGGCTCGGACCAAAATACCGACATAAAGCGGAGACATAGGCGAGGCGAGAGGATGAGGAGACAATGAACTAAGGTTTTCCACACTCTCGGTCTCGGTAACCCTCGCCATGAAGACATTTAACATTTCAGATGTCAACGTTATCAGGATGTAATCCTCTTCAAAAACACTTTGAACTTACTGATATTTCTAATAAAACTAATACAGATAGATAACAGCAACCACTAGTTGTAATTAGAGACATTTTAAAAACTAATACGCATAGTTCCATTTTCACCTACCGTTAGTTAATAGAAAACTAAACTGCCCAGAAAATGGTATTTGACCCAAAGAATTTATTTAATTTTAGAGAAGAATTAGAAGCAATTAAACGCAAAACTTTTCAAGAAACGGTATATAAGTATCCTATGTTAACGAGACATCAGTTAATCATTAATGATTAATGACGTATAAGATTACTGCAAAGACGGAGAAAATTACAATATTGGGAAACTGCTCTTTCAATAAAATTTTAAAAATTATGTGTGTTCATGAACTCGAATGTTTATGGCAAATTTAATAACGAATAGCTTATCATATGACAGAACTATTTCTAAAAATCACTAAAAAAGCTATGCATATGACTGATGATGTTTAATAATCTCTCAAAAAAACAAATTATTTACTGTCTAAAAGAAACAATAATTCCCAAATGGTTAATATTTTATAAATTATTTGTATTTTATTTCAGGTGGTAATTGTGGGCAACGGTGGAGTAGGAAAATCTAGCATGATCCAAAGATACTGCAAAGGCACGTTTACAAAAGATTATAAAAAAACGATAGGAGTCGATTTCTTAGAACGACAAATCGAGTAAGTTACCTTTTAAATACTCGTCCACTCTTATTTAAATCCAATCTTATATTCCCACAGTTAACTTTTAAGTACTTAAACCTTATTTAGTCACGGTTAAAAAACCATCAAACCATCCCAAAACTTATTAAATGGACTCATTTTTTTACCTTATTTTTCTTTAACAAGCGTCTTTAAACCAATCTCTTTATCCTCGTTTTATTCTTCTTTTCTTGTTAAAATGAAATCGGTTAACATAAAAGATTAAAATGGAAAATTTTCATCATTATTTTTGAGGTTGTTATAAACGTATTTTTCTTTTATGTAATGAAACGAGAAGTGTTAAGTGTTAAGCCAGACATTTTAAAATGAATAATGGTTTTATTTACAAAATTTAATTCCAACACGAATAACTTTGTGCCAAAATGTAACTTTAACATGTTCGTAATTAATTTTCAAATGTCTTAACCACAATTTAAAATCCTTTAAGAGAAAGAAAAAAAAGTCTTTAAAGTTTTATACCTCACAACATATTTCTATCTCATTAAAACTTAAAACGATGTAATAAACTTAAGAGTTTATTTCCTAAATAGTCTTCGTGTCTGTCACAATTTCTCTTTTCGTTTTATAAGAGAAAAAGGAAGGAGAGAAAAGAGAAAAAACCTTTCTAATTTCTCTCGAGTTAAAATTAATAGTCCATTCGTAAAGTTATTGACCGTATATGACCAAATGCGATAAAATAATACCAAATACCGCTATCTATAACGTTTTAAGTAACCACTAATATCGGTAATAGTGCCATTTGGAACGGTTCAGTAGGTGTGTCGAAAGGATCTTGTGTGTCCTGTCTTACAGCAGCTTGTCAACTGCTTTGAGCTACTTTACTTCCTGAATTCCAACTTGAAATCGAAAGTACATACAACAGATGTTAAGAAAAGAGTTGGTTTTTGTATTGATATTAATTTTAAAAAAAGGTGTTGGGTGTTAAAATTAAAAAAAGATTCACTAATATCATTTTAAATATATTTATATAACTAGTTAATTTTTATAACGATTTGAATTAAAAATTATAGTTTTAACTAAACAAATCCGTTTTATTCTAAGAGTTGTCAAAAAAATTAAGAAAATTTTCAAAGTTGCTAAAAAAAATTTTTAGGTTAGAAAACTATTTTCTTTAAAAAATCATAAAAAATTGAATTTTAAATATTTTGCACTGATTTTTTTTCTAAATGAAACTTAAAACATTCTAGTTCTATATAAAAAACACTGATTTGTTCTAAGTGTTGTCAAAAAAATTTAAAAAAAATTTCAAAGTTGGTAAAATATTTAATCAACTTAAAAAAATCGTCTAATTTTAAAAATTAGTAAAAAATCAATTTTTACAGTTTTTAATCTAATTATTTTTCTAAATAGAACTTAAAATATTCTAGTTTTAATTAAAAAAGGCCGCTTTATTCCAAATGTTGTTAAAACAATTTTAAAAAAATTTAAAGTTGATAAACATTTTGACATTTCTTAACCTAACTCAAGAAAATCGATCAGTTTTAAAAATTCATAAAAAATTGGATTTTAAATATTTAAATTTGGTTTTTTCTTCCAAATGAAACTTAAAACATTCTAATTTTAATTAAAGAAGACCGTTTTATTCCAAGTGTTGGCAAAAAATTAAAAAAAAAAAATCAAAGTTGGTAAACATTTTTGATACTTCTTAACCTAACCTAAGAAAATTGATCATCTTTAAAAATTCATCAAAAATTCATTTTTAAAGATTTTAATCTGATTTTTTTGCTAAATGAAACTTAAAACATTTCAATTTTAATTAAAAAAGATCGTTTTATTCCATGTGTTATCGAACAAATTTAAAAAAATTTCAAAGTTGGTAAACATTTTTGACACTTCTTAACTTTACTTAAGAAAATCAATCAACTTTAAAAATTCATCAAAAATTCATTTTTAAAGATTTTGATCTGATTTTTTTGCTAAATGAAACTTAAAACATTCGAATTTTAATTAAAAAAGACCGTTTTATTCCAAGTGCTGTCAAAAAAACTTTAAAAAAATTTAAAGTTGGTAAAAATTTTTGATACTTCTTAACCTAACTTTAGAAAATCGATCAACTTTAAAAATTCATCAAAAATTGCATTTTAAATATTTTGGTTTGGTTTTTTTTCTAAGCGAAACTTAAAACATTCTAATTTTAATTAAAGAAGACCAATTTGTTCTAGGTGCTGTCAAAAAAATTTAAAAAAATTTCAAAGTTGGTAAAAACAATTGTTGGTTAGAAAATTAATCATTTTTTAAAAAAATCATAAAAAATTCAATTTTAAATATTTTAAACTGATTTCTCTTCTAAATGAAACCTAAAACATTCTAGTTTTATATAAAAAATCCGATTTGTTCTAAGTGCTGTTAAAAAAATTTAAAAAATTTTCAAAGTTGGTAAAAAAAATTGTAGGTTAGAAAATTGATCATTTTTTTTTAAATTCATAAGAAATTGAATTTTTAATATTTTAAACTGATTTTTTTTTCTAAATGAAATTTAAAACATTCTAGTTTTATATAAAAAAGACCGATTTGTTTTAAGTATTGCCAAAAAAATTTAAAAAAAGTTCAAAGTTGGTGAAAAAAATTGTAGGTTAGAAAATTAACCATTTCTTAAAAAAAATCATAAGAAATTGTATTTTAAATATTTTGAAGAGATTTTTTTTCTAAATGAATTCTAAAACGTTCTAGTTTTATATAAAAAAGATTGATTTGTTCTAAATGTTGTCAAAGAAATTTAAAAAATTTTCAAAGTCGGTAGAAAAAATTGTAGGTTAGAAAATTAACCATTTTTTAAAAAAATCATAAAAAATTGAATTTTAAATATTTTAAACTGATTTTTTCTCTAAATGAAACGTAAAACATTCTAGTTTCATATAAAAAAGACCGATTTGTTCTAAATTTTGCCAAAATAATTAAAAAAAATTCAAAGTTGGTAAAAAAAATTATAAGTTAGAAAATTTCCCATCTTAAGAAATATTTATAATTCTTTAGCTAATAAATAAAGTTGTAATTTCTAAACGTTAAATTTAACGTAATTTAAAGAAAATTCCGTTTTTTAAACGTAGCCTAATTTTAAATGATTAAATAATTCAATTAAGGACGTTAAGTTACATTTTCTCTTCTGAGGTTAAAAATGGGAGGAAATTTATCTTTGGTAGGAATAAAGATAAACTTTTATTCTAAACCGTGATAAAATTTCAAATATCAATGACAATTAGTTTTTGAGATATGAATTTTTTTAATTTGCCGAAGTAATAAAATATTTTATCAACTTAAAAAAATCGTCTAATTTTAGAAATTCGTAAAAAATCGATTTTTATAGTTTTTAATCTAATTATTTTTCTAAATAGAACTTAAAATATTCTAGTTTTAATTAAAAAAGGCCGTTTTATACCGCCGTTTTTAATTTTTAAAAAATTTAAAGTTGATAAACATTTTGACATTTCTTAACCTAACTCAAGAAAATCAATCAGTTTTAAAAATTCATAAAAAATTGGATTTTAAATATTTAAATTTGGTTTTTTCTTCCAAATGAAACTTAAAACATTCTAATTTTAATTAAAAAAGACCGTTTTATTCCAACTGTTGGCAAAAAATTAAAAAAAAATCAAAGTTGGTAAACATTTTTGATACTTCTTAACCTAACCTAAGAAAATTGATCATCTTTAAAAATTCATCAAACATTCATTTTTAAAGATTTTAATCTGATTTTTTTGCTAAATGAAACTTAAAACATTTCAATTTTAATTAAAAAAGACCGTTTTATTCCAAGTGTTGTCGAACAAATTTAAAAAAATTTCAAAGTTGGTAAACATTTTTGACACTTCTTAACCTTACTTAAGAAAATTAATCAACTTTAAAAATTCATCAAAAATTCATTCTTAAAGATTTTGATCTGATTTTTTTGCTAAATGAAACTTAAAACATTCGAATTTTAATTAAAAAAGACCGTTTTATTCCAAGTGCTGCCAAAAAAATTTTAAAAAATTTTAAATTTGGTAAAAATGTTTGATACTTCTTAACCTAACTTTAGAAAATCGATCAACTTTAAAAATTCATCAAAAATTGGATTTTAAATATTTTGGTTTGGTTTTTTTTCTAAGCGAAACTTAAAACATTCTAATTTTAATTAAAGAAGACCAATTTGTTCTAAGTGCTGTCAAAAAAATTTAAAAAAATTTCAAAGTTGGTAAAAAGAATTGTTGGTTAGAAAATTAATCATTTTTTAAAAAATTCATAAAAAATTCAATTTTAAATATTTTAAACTGATTTCTCTTCTAAATGAAACCTAAAACATTCTAGTTTTATATAAAAAAGACCGATTTGTTTTAAGTATTGCCAAAAAAATTAAAAAAGAATTCAAAGTTGGTGAAAAAAATTGTAGGTTAGAAAATTAACCATTTCTTAAAAAAATCATAAGAAATTGTATTTTAAATATTTTGAAGAGATTTTTTTTCTAAATGAATTCTAGAACGTTCTAGTTTTATATAAAAAAGATTGATTTGTTCTAAATGTTGTCAAAGAAATTAACAAAATTTTCAAAGTCGGTAAAAAAATTGTAGGTTAGAAAATTAACCATTTTTTAAAAAAATCATAAAAAATTGAATTTTAAACTGATTTTTTCTCTAAATGAAACGTAAAACATTCTAGTTTCATATAAAAAAGATCGACTTGTTCTAAATGATGCCAAAATAATTTTTAAAAAATTCAAAGTTGGTAAAAAAAATTATAAGTTAGAAAATTACCCATTTTTAAAAAATATTATGGAAAATATAGGGTAGATTAATTTATCCAGAGGTGAATAAACCGGCCCTTAATGTAATTTAAAGAAAATTCCGTTTTTGAAACGTATCCTAATTTTAAATTATTAAAAAATTCAATTAAGGACGTTAAGTTACATTTTCTCTTCTGAGGGAAAAATTAAAAATTGGAGAAAATTTATCTTTGGTAGGAATAAAGATAAACTTTTATTCTAAATCGTGATAAAATTTCAAATCTCAATAGCAATTAGTTTTTGAGATATGATTTTTTTAAATTTGCCGAAGTATATAATCGATATGTTAACTAACAATAAGTTAGGTTAGAATTTCTCTTCTGAGGGAAAAACGAAAAGACGTAAAAAAATTATTTTGATAAAAATAAAGATTAAGTTTCAATCTAAATCCTTATAAAATTTTAAGTATAAAGAACAATTAGTTTCTTAGATATGAATTTTTTAAAATTGATAAAAAACCAAAAGTGAAAAATTCATTTTTAGTTAAAAATGCAGATTATATTTCTTGACATCTTGCATATATTTTTACTTAATGTTTGTTATTTAATTTTAGGGTCGATGGTGAAGACGTAAGATTAATGTTATGGGATACGGCGGGTCAAGAAGAGTTCGATGCCATCACCAAGGCGTATTACAGAGGGGCCCAAGCGTGCGTCCTGGCGTTTTCAACGACCGATAGGGATTCGTTCGAGGCTGCACACTCATGGAAACTAAAAGTAAATAGACTTTACTGTTACTATATCCGTGCAGTTCGAAAATATCGCCATCCTTTGATGGTTCCTTAAATAACCCGTTGCATAACCGAGATGTGAGTCTTTCACCGGGACTCGTTCGCCTCTTTTTGCGCTCGTTACGGACCCCAAGAATAAACTAACTAGAATTTAACTTGTCCAAGAAGAATTATTACGACGCCGAGAGAAATCACTTTTGATTTTTTTCTAAATAATAAAAGGTTACTTAAAAAAGAATTTCTCTCCTCTCGGTATTTCTCTAGAGAAAAGTTCGCGAGGTATAATTTAAAGAGCTTATGTAGATTTCGCTTTCGAAATGGAAATTGTATTATTACATTCCCATCGTAGTGAATCCGACATTAATGATTCTTTTTACGTAAATTAGGAAGGTGGATGTTGGTAAAAAAGGTGCAATTATACCGGTTTATGCACATTGTCCCACCGCAAATTGTTAAATTATACGTTTATTAGTCACGCATGCAAATTTCTTAGAATTATAATCGTAATATGGCTAATTGGGTAAGATTGTGGACGGGAATTTATGTTGGAAGAAGTACTTGAGAACATATTTGTCATATTTTATTAATTTATGCGAAATTATCTCATCTAATTTGAAATAAATTAGATATTTTTTTATTACTATTTATTTTTTTATTTTCAGGTTGAAAATGAATGTGGTGAAATTCCAACTGTAATAGTTCAGAATAAAATAGATCTAATTGATCACAGCGTTGTCAGTCCGTAAGTACAACAATTTTTTCTAGATCTTTAAAAAAATATACTCTTCAAAACACACATTCAATCGAGATATATTCAAAAAAATACAAAAAATTTGTATATGTTATAACCGCCTGGCAAAAGATGTCTCATATGTCATTACTTGTTTTCTCGATTTATGTTAAATGATTTTCTTTATTTAATTGATAAAGAGAGGGGAAAATTAAAAATACTTGTCTAGGACAACACAATTAATTAAAACCGCGAGAGCCATCTTTCACCAAACGGACTATAAATTACTATGAAAATCCGTTCATCAAACGACCCAACCTAAACTGAAATTCGACGAACAACGACATCGTTAAAAGTTATAAAATACAAATTGTCGTTTATAAACAATAAACGATTCATAACGACGTTATCAAGAGATACAAAAAAGTCCGATTTATCGTATTTTAATTCCCAACTTAATTTAATTCAAAACGAATCCAATCCAACCTAATTAAATTACTCCATTCTATTTTTTTTTTTATCACTCAACACAATCAATTTGAATACTTAAATAAAGCATTTAACGTTATAATCGTCTAATGTTAAAACATTTTCAATGTCTTAAGAGGTTAATAAACTATCTAGTGAAAGGATGTTTATATCAAATGATAAAATTTCAAACTAAACGATGAATAAATCACGATTAAGACGATTTAATATGTCAGGAAATCGCATTTGAAATATTATCGTAGTCTCAGAAACATTCAAACTGTAAAATTAACGTCCGTCTTTATATGCATATCACAAAACCCGTTATTTATTGCTCGTTAAAGTTCAAAAATTGCGCGCGGTCGTCTCATTAGTGTATTTGCCAAAAACTAAAATATATCTACACGTTGAAAGTTTTAACGATTTTAATGGAATAACTAACGATATTTTCTTAATTGATTTCATATTTGTTGTAAACAAGAAAATCTTAACAGATAGATTAACTAGATTCATTAAATAGATTACACTAACTTCTCTAGTTCTAGTTTGTAAGGATTTACATAATAAATAAAATAATTACAGGATAAAACGTCGCAGAAAAACATAAACCAAGTACACACAAACCCGGTATCTAACTGTACACTCGACCTATAAATCTTATGCAAATTCTAAACTGGTCGCAGTAAATAAATCCCTCGTCGCCCAGAAATTTCTGCGAAGGTGTACCGGTAATCTAAATATTACCGGACCGTAATTAAACTCTCGCAATAGTTTATTTATGTATTACAGTTACCATAACTGGAACTAGACGAGACACAAAACATGAATAAAAAAAGTTAACAATGTAAAAACTGTAACTTTTAAACGTCAAATTTTTTTTAATTTTTTGGGTAATGGTTAGAACAAAATTGACTTTTTTATTACAAAATAAAATATTTTAGCTTTCAATTAATACAAATTCTATTTCTTAGTTATAAAAAATAAAGGCTCCACGATTTTTAAAAATTGGTCAAAATTGTTAAAAGTTAGGTTAACTGTAAAAAAATTTAGTCACCTTTATGAATTTTTTTTAATTTTTTTGGTAATAATTAGAACTAAATTGACTTTTTTAGTAGAAAGTAGAATATTTTAGCTTTCAATTCATACAAATTCCATTTCTTAATCTTAAAGAATAAAGTCTCTACAATTTTTTAAAATTGATCAAAATTTTCAAAAGAAGTTAGGTTAACTGTAAAAAATTTTAGTCACCTTTATGATTTTTTTAAATTTTTTGGGTAATAATTAGAACAAAATTGACTTTTTTATTACAAAGTAGAATATTTAGCTTTCAATTCATACAAACTTCATTTCTTAATTTTAAAAAATGAAGTCTCCCCGACTTTTTAAAATTGGTCAAAATTTTCAAAAGAAGTTAGGTTAACTGTAACAAATTTTTGTCACCTTTATGAATTTTCTTAATTTTTTGGGTAATAATTAGAACAAAATTGACTTTTTAATACAAAGTAGAATATTTTAGCTTTAAATTCTTACAAATTCCATTTCTTAATTTAAAAAAATAAAGTCTCCACGATTTTTTAAAATTGGTCAAAATTTTCAAAAAAAAGTTAGGTTAACTATTAAAAATTTTAGTCACCTTTATGATTTTTTTAATTTTTTTGGGTAATAATTAGAACAAAATTGTCTTTTTTATTACAAAATAGAATATTTTAGCTTTCAATTAATACAAATTCCATTTCCCAATTTTAAAAAATAAAGTCTCCACGATTCTTTAAAATTGATCAAAACTTTTAAAAGTTAGGTTAACTGTAAAAAATTTTAGTCACCTTTATGATTTTTTTTTAATTTTTTGGGTAATAATTAGATCAAAATTGACTTCTTATTACAAAATAGAATATTTTAGCTTTTAATTAATACAAATTCCATTTCTTAATTTTAAAAAATAAAATCTCGACGATTTTTTAAAGTTGGTCAAAATTTTTAAAAGTTAAGTTAACTGTAAAAAAATTTAGTCACCTTTATGATTTTTTTAATTTTTTGGGTAATAATTAGAACAAAATTGTCTTTTTTATTACAAAATAGAATATTTTAGCTTTCAATTAATACAAATTCCATTTCCCAATTTTAAAAAATAAAGTCTCCACGATTCTTTAAAATTGGTCAAAATTTTTAAAAGTAAGGTTAACTGTAAAAAATTTTAGTCACCTTTATGATTTTTTTAAATTTTTTGGGTAATAATTAGATCAAAATTGACTTTTTTATTACAAAATAGAATATTTTAGCTTTTAATTAATACAAATTCCATTTCTTAATTTTAGAAAATAAAATCTCGACGATTTTTTAAAGTTGGTCAAAATTTTTAAAAGTTAAGTTAACTGTAAAAAATTTTAGTCACCTTTATGAATTTTTTTAATTTTTTGGGTAATGATTAGAACAAAATTGATTCTTTTATTACAATATAGAATATTTTAGCTTTCAATTCATACAAATTTCATTTCTTAATTTTAAAAAATAAAGTCTCCACGAATTTTTAAAATTGGTTAAGATTTTTAAAACAACTTAGGTTAACTATAAAAAAATTTTGTCACCTTTATAAATTTTTTTAATTTTTTGGGTAATAATTAGTACAAAATTGACTTTTTAATTACAAAATAGAATATTTTAGCTTTCAATTAACACATATTCCATTTCTTAATTTAAAAGAATAAAGTCTCCAGGATTTTTTAAAATTGGTCAAAATTTTCAAATGAAGTTAGGTTAACTGTAAAAAATTTTTGTCACCTTCATGAATTATTCTAATTTTTTGGGTAATAATTAGAACAAAATTGACTTTTTTATTACAAAATAGAATATTTTAGCTTTCAATGAACACATATTCCATTTTTTAATTTAAAAAATAAAGTCTCCACGATTTTTAAAAATTGGTCAAAATTTTCAAAAGAAGTTGGGTTAACTGTCAAAAATTTTAGTTACTTTATAGAAAAAAATTAGGTTAGATTTGAAATAAATTTTTAAAGAAATTACTAGTAAATAATAAATATCGTAAATAAATTGAACCGTTCAAACTCATTATCGCTCAACTTCCTGTAATTATTTTTGCGTAAAAGACAAACATTAAAGTTTGAAACGTCATTCTCTTGGACGTTATAAATAGTTGCGGTTTCCGGTGAATCTTATCCCGTTTTTAAAATAAATTAACGCGCGAGCCGGTCTAATCACACGACAAACTTTGTAAACCGCTCATTAGGACCTTCGCGTCGATAAATAAATTACCACCAATCCGGTTAATTGACTTATGGAATTTTTTATTCATAAGTTAAGATAAACATTCGTTCGTTCGATGTTAACGTTCGACGGTCGCGTCGTTAAACCGAGTCGGTTAACGACGCGTGAATTATCGTTGTTAGACAAGGTTGGATTTATTTTAAAATACGACCAATGTGTGTATAATAGAAAATTCCTTTACAACGTCTTAATGAATACGTTGTTAATGAATGGATTCAAACGTATGTTGTTAACGTTAGAAAGTATTTTTTGTCTCTTTGTTATTTAGAACTAGTAATTCTTTAGAAATTCATTTCAAATCTAATCTAATTTTTTTCTATAAAGTAACTAAAATTTTTGACAGTTAACCTAACTTTTAAAAATTTTGAACAAATTTAACACTAAACCTACCGATACTTCATGTATTCCTATTCTTACCAAAGGGAGTCAAATGACCCGTCTCCAAAATCTTATATATATATTACTATGTCTTGTGAGAAATATATCAATTAGGCCAATTTGGTACATAATAAAACAATTTTTTTTTAATAACGACTCAAAATAGTTATAGGGGAGGGTGTGGCAAGACGGGGAAGTGGGGTAAGATGGGGTACCCGGTTTATACTTGCAACAAAGCACTTTTATGTAACGCTGGAAGTAATGAGAACTTTTATTAGTTCCTCTTCATCTTGTCAATGGATAACCAATAATGTAGGAAGTCGCATTGCCATGGTATCGAGGAAAATTTTGTTATGTGGAATTTTCTTATAATTTATGCATAATTTCATCGAGCGATAGTTATCAAACGATGCGGTGACTTCATACAAGTGTTAGTTTCATGAAATTAGTAGGAACTGAGTATTAAACATGAGTACCCTTTTATGTCCATTTCAAGTGTCCATTTGTATTATTATCATTTTTTTTGCAAAAGCGCCCAATGGGGCAAGATGGGGTACCCCGTCTTAACTTCTTCATTTAATGGATGATGGGACAAGACGTGGAAGTGACATAAGATAGGGAACTGCGCCTTAGGAAGAAAGCTGAAAGACTCGAAAAAAAAGAGGAAAAACCGAACAAAGAGGGAAAATTTTATGATAAAACTCCAAAAACAAGAAAACGTAGAAAATTAATGTGCTTGTGTTCAATGATGATGTCGATGGGGCACTCCATGTTTGCATATTATGTGAATCTAATAAACACCCTTTAATAATGTTAATTTAGTTATATTTTATCTTGTTTCACGTATATTATATCTTGTTCCCCATCTTGCCCCACGTGTGGAGCAAGATGGGGTGAAATGACTTTTTATGTTTAATCGTTGATTATGTTAAAATTAAGGAAATAGTATTCCGTTCTTACCAAAAATCTTGAAGTTTAATCATTGAAGGTTATATACACTAAAACTATTTTTCACTATGAACGAAATTCTGGATTTAATTAACCTCCAAACCTTAGGTACCCCGTCTTGCCCCACTCTCCCCTATATTAAATTTAAAAACATAAAAATAATACAAGAAAAAAATCAAATGTTCTTCAATTGAATCTCAAATTTAGAAAATAATTAAATAATATGCTAACATTATTCATGTTCACCGCATATTTTGCAAATTATTGGGTTCTCGAAGGTACATTTTCCACACATATATTTATTGCATTTGAAACAGATTTCCGTAGTTTTGTTCTCTTTGCAAAAACCTATTTGGCACCTTTTTCGCATTTGAACACGTGAATCCGAGCTTGAATTTGTTGACATTTTCTGTTTCTGTTCTTGTTTCTCTGTATAAAACCCATGAGTTGATTCCAGAGAGGTCAAGAATATTGAAAAAAAATCTGCACAGGCCATCTTTGCGATTTCGATTTCACAGTGTATTTTCTGGCCATTTAATCCGTCATGTCTACACCGTGCTTAGTATTATTGTAAAACCTAATCGTTTCAGGTATACGCTTGCCATCGGTTTCAATGCTTACAGATTTATGCTTTGAGCTTAGCAGAAGGATTTTTTTGTTTGGCTTACTTTTGTAAATAGTAAGTGAACAATGATTCGATTTATACAGGGTGTTCCGTAATGATATGCGAATATTGAAGGGGGTGATTCTACATCGAAAATTAATGATAGTTTCTTATATAAACTATGGTCCCAAAATGTTCCGTTACTAAAATACAGGGTGTTAAAGTTTTAGAATCTGTTTCATAGTAAACAGATTTTAACTACAAACAGTTGTTTGAAATGTCAAACGTACATAAAACAACAAATGACATTTAGGCTCAGCCAACTAGATTTATTGCAAAATTGTATCCTTAATAATTACAATACGTATTATTTCTATTGAACAACCGACGGTTTTTAATTTTTCTCTCAAAAACGGCGCATTGCAGTCCAAAAGCTCAAGAGGGCTTTTATTTGTCAAATTGAAGGGGGAATTCAAAAATATTTTTTATTTGGGAAAAAACCATTGGCATTTTTTCCTTTAAAAATATTAAAGTTAGTGCTCGTACGCACGCCACTGTTAAAGATAGAAATTAGATTTGTATTGAAAGATATGCGTCTTTATTAATAGTCACTATATGCCAAGTTTCATAAAAATACCTAAAGCGATTCCGAAAATATTAATTAATATCCTTTTTTTTCTAAAACTTTAACACCCTGTATTTTAGTAACGGAACATTTTGAGACCATACCTTATATAAGAAACTATCATTGATTTTCGATGTAGAATCACCCCCTTCAATATTCGCATATCATTACGGAACACCCTGTATAGTTTTGTGGAGAAGCGTGGCATACCATCTTTTGCCTGCTTGGCGAATTTTGGTAGTTCTCTTTTGTTCCTGCGGATCGTTCCAACAATAATGGTTCTTTTTTCTAGTAGCTTTGAAGCTAGTGATGCGCTTGTAAAGAAATTATCAGTAGTGACGTTTCTTCCGCATCCTGTAAACGGTTTCAGTAGTTTGAGAACAACAAATTCCCCAAGCGGAGTTGAAGTTCCTCTGCTTTCTTCCTTTCCCAAATATGGGAATCCATTTATGATATATTTGGTGCTAACATCAGATGATAGCCAGAATTTGAACCAAACTTATCCGGTTTGTTCGGCATATATTGTGTAAACCTACACCTCGGTCTGGTTGGGAAAAGCTGTTCATCGATAGTTACATGCTCCCCAGGTTTGTAACAATTTTGGCTATTCTCGATGAATTTATACCGTACTTCGGATATTAGGGCAAATTTATGTGTTTGTAAACGCTGGCTTCGTTGACTTTTTTGTCAAATCTGCTAAACCGCATAATTTCACAGAAGTTACTCCTAGACATGGCTTTTGAAAAAAAGCGAGACTCCATTTACTGTTCCAAAGATATGAAATATTTAAATTGTTTGCCTGATATGCGCCATGTGCATATAGAACAGCAATAAATGCTTTTAGTTTTGCAGGAGTAAGATTTCATTGAGTTCCCAGTACTCGAGACGCTTCTTCTTCTGTGCATTTTCTTATGTGCTCCATTACACGATTGTCAATAATCAAAGAAAATGCAGTTCTTAATTTGCCCTTCATGATATTTCGCTTGGCATATGCAGTCGAGCCTACAACCTCCCTAAAAATATTATAAATTGGAAATTGTCCAGGTGTGGAACCTTGTTCAATTTCTTGTCAAATTATACCATCAGTCGCAATTTCAGTATATCGGTCTTCCACATCACTTTCACTTTCTGAACTCGATAACGGTCTTTTTCTGTTTTGTCCTCTTCATATATTCGAAATATTCTCGTCTTCACTTTCTTTACCTGAGGACTCACATTCGTCCGTAGTATCAAATCAATCACTACATCCTTCTATGTTATCCACTTCACTTTCAGAACAACAAATATAACACAATGCAGCAAAATATATCACAGAATAGCAAAAATGTTCAAAATCACAAGAAATTGCAAATCAGGGAACAAAATCTTTGAATGGGTCAAATGACCCCTTGCGGTATTTAAGGTAGATTACATATACAGGGTGTCCCAGACCACCCGTACCACCTGATTTACTCGAAAACTATAAGTCCTAGAAACTTGAAACAAAAAATTTGAGGCATAAATAGGGTATAAACTTTCTTAGGAGTGGAAAAGGAACATCTAATATCAACCGGAAGTATGAATAATTGAAGGTCACTTTATAATTTGATATATGAAGGGGGTTAATTTTGGTATTATTGGAAAGAGCTTTTCAAAAGAAATAACTTTTGCAGGAAGCATTTTTTGATATTATTTACTGATTTTGTTCAAAATCGCTTTAAAAATTTCAGTTTTTTACGAGTATTATCTAATATCACCATTAGATGACGCTGTCGGCCATTTTGAAAAATCAAATTGCTTTATGTTATTGGGCTTAAGTGTATTAAATTATGAAGTTTAGTTTTGGGTATTACATTATTTTGTCATATAGTTAATAAAATTATTCCTTGTGACTTACTATTACTCGTCATTTCTAAATGTCATGATTTTTTAAAATGGCCAACAGCGACATCTAGTGGTGACGTCAGGAAACACTTGCAAAAAATCGAGATTTTGAAAGCGATTTTGGATAAAAATAGTAAATAATATCAAAAAATGTTTCCTATAAAAGTTGTTTCTTTTGAAAAGCTCTTTCCAACAATACCAAAATTAGCCCCCCTTCATATATCAAATTATAAAGTGACTTCCAATTATTCATATTTCCGGTTAATATTCGATGTTCCTTTTCCACTCATAAGAAAGTTTATACGCTATTTATGTATCAAATTTTTTGTTTCAAGTTCCTAGGACTTATAGTTTTCGAGTAAAACAGGTGGTACGTGTGGTCTGGGACACCCTGTATTTCTCGGTAAAAGAATTAACAGAGAGCAGTAAATCTTGGAAAACACATTCGATGTATTTTATAACAAAAGTCGTAAAGGCAAATGGTGATGTGATAATGTTATTTTCAAGAAATTCTGACAAAAAGTTCAAAATGGGTCATTTGACCCTTCATGGTAGGTTTAGTGTTAAAAAATCGTAGAGACTTTATTTTTTAAAATTAAGAAATGGAATTTGTGTTAGTTGAAAGCTAAAATATTCTATTTTGTAATAAAAAAATCAATTTTGTTCTAATTATTACCCAAAAAATTATAAAAATTCATAAAGATGACTAAAATTTTTTACAGTTAACCTAACTTTTTTAAAAATTTTGACCAAATTTAAAAAATCGTGGAGACTTTATTTTTTGCAATTATGAAATGAAGTTTGTATTAATTGAAAGTTAAAATATTCTATTTTATAGTAAAAAAGTCAATTTTGTTCTAATTATAACCCAAAAAATTGAAAAAATTCATAAAGGTGACTAAAATTTTTTACAGTTAACCTAACTTTTAAAAATGTTGGTCAATTTTAAAAAATCGTGGAGACTTTATTTTTGAAAATTAAGAAATGAAATTTATATTAATTGAAAGCTAAAATATTCTATTTTGTAATAGAAAAGTCAATTTTGTTCTAATTATTACTCAAAATAAAAGCAAAACTTTTTAAATAAATGATGACTAACCCTTCATCAATGATGACTAATCACCATAAATTTTAATATAACCAGGAACCAACGAACTACATGCAGAAGCAATGTTTAGAATCCGTCGATCTATTTCCACTCTAAGCTTTTCTATTTTAGACAACGGCGTCACAAGAATCCGACTAAAATTAACGCGGACACGTCACCATAAACGCTCGAGCAAAGATTTCCCTTTAAAGAAGCATCCAAATATCCAACTTTGAGAACAAAACAAACCGAAAAGTTTTTGGCAAACGTTTTAAAACTTTCTATCTTTGTATTTACCAAGAAAACTAATAATAACATCAAGATTAATTTATCCCCTTATTGGTTTTAAGTGTTTACGTAAATTTGAATGATGGAAATTGCAATTTTCCAATAATTTCATGTTTTGGTTTTAAGATAAATCGAGATATAATATTTTTAAAAGATAAATTCCAAAAATACCGATTTCACAAACCGATTACGTACACGAAAATCGTGTAAACTGTCCCAGTAATAAAATTCTTTGCACTTGCTCTCGAAGTGGTTAAGCGTTTGTTGACGTTTCGCTCGCCAAAAGATTTTATGCGAAATTGTAAATGATGAATCACTTTGTATTGCTTTGAGTTTGTACTATTTTGATTTAGATTGATTAATAGGTTAAATAAATCTTTTACATTTTTATTTATATCATTTTTACTAAAACCAAAAATGAAAAATATTAAAGAAAAAACTTACCGTTTGTAGTAAATTTAGATTTTTTTATAAACTCTTCGATTTTAACACTCCTACAAACATGAATCTGTTATAACAAATAACAAACAAATATAAAGTTTCAAATTAAAATAAATTGAATTATTACCTTATTATCGCTTCATTGTTTCGTTTTAAGAAATTTTTATTTAAAAATCGCTTTTGAAAATTGAAATTGAAAACGTTCACCAAAACCCACATCGTGTAAAGAATACCTAAAACAAGGTTTTAAGACTTATGAGTAACTTCTACGAATTTATTCTAATTTTTATTTCGAAATAGAATATTTTAACTTTCAACCAATATAAATTCCATTTCTTAATTTTAAAAAATAAAGTCTCCACCATTTTTTAAAATTGGTCAACATTTTTAAAAAAGTTAGGTTAAAAAAATTTTAGTCCCTTTTATGATTTTTTTTTTAATTTTTGGGTAATAATTAGAACAAATTTGACTTTTTTATTACAAAATAGAATATTTTAGCTTTCAATTAATACAAATTCCATTTCTTAATTTTAAAAAATAAAGTCTCCACGATTTTTTAAAATTGGTCAAAACTTTTAAAAGTTAGGTTAACTGTAAAAAATTTCAGTCACCTTTATAATTTTTTTTAATTTTTTGGGTAATAATTAGAACAAAATTGACCTTTTTATTAGAAAATGGAATATTTTAGCTTTCAATTCATACAAATTCCATTTCTTAATTTAAAAAAATAAAGTCTCCCGATTTTTTAAAATGGTCAAAATTTTCAAAAGAAGTTAGATTAACTATTAAAAATTTTAGTCGCCTTTATGAATTTTTTTAATTTTTTGGGTAATAATTAGAACAAAATTGATGTTTTTATTACAAAATAGAATATTTTAGGTTTCAATTAATACAACTTTCATTGCTTCATTTAAAAAAATGAGATTTCGACGATTTTTTAAAATTAGTCAAAATTTTTTAAAATGTTAGGTTACCTGTATAAAATTTTAGTCACTTTTATGATTTTTTTTTTTAATTTTTTGGGTAATAATTAGAACAAAATTGACTTTCTTATTACAAAATAAAATATTTTAGCTTTCAATTAATACAAATTTCATTTCTTAATTTAAAAAAATAAAGTCTCTACGAATTTTTAAAATTGGTCAAAATTTTCAAAAAAAAATAGGTTAACTGTTAAAAACTTTAGTCATCTTTATGAATTTTTTAAATTTTTTGGACAACAATTAAAGCATATTTGACTTTTTTGTAATAAAATGGAATATTTTAACTTTTAACCAGTTCGAAGTTTGGTTAGGTCAATAAACATTCTCATCTTTAAGAATTTTTTCTAATTTTGTGAAACTAATGACAGAAAATCCGTCTTTTTTACATTAAAATAGAATGTATTAGATTTAATTTGATACAAGAATCATTTTCTTATTCCTGTAAATAAAGTCTGTACGATTTTTTTAAAGTGCACTAATTTTTTGAAAAGTTAGGTTATGTCAATAAACATTCTCATCTTTAAGAATTTTTTCTAATTTTTTGGTACTAATTAGAGAAAATCCATCTCTTTTAGATTAAAATAGAATATTTTAGATTTAATTTAACACAAGAATCATTTTCTTATTCCTATAAATAAAATCTGTACGATTTTTTTTAAATGTACTAAAATTTTGATGTTAGTTTATGTCGATAAACATTCCTATTTTTAAGAATTTTTTCTATTTTTTTGATACTAATTAGAGAAAATCAGTCTTTTTTAGATTAAAATAGAATATTTTAGATTTAATTTAACACAAGAACCATTTTCTTATTCCTATAAATAAAGTCTGTACGATTTTTTTAAATTTATTAAAATTTGAAAAAGTTAGTTTATATTAAAAACTCACTTTTAGGAATTATTAGTGATGTGACGAATAGTAATTCAACCGAATAACCGAATACCGAACATTCGGCTAAATTTTAACCGAATATTCGGTCTTTCTTGAATGGCGTGAAAATAAGATTCAAAGAAATAGAGAGGGGAAAAATTTATTTTTTTGGCAACGTTGTTAAATCCCCACTATCGCTTAAATTTTTTCTCATGTGAAAACATATCCATTAGAAGGCATACTATTTTTTGGAAGCACTTGGAAGAGAAATGATAAGATGAATATAAACACAAATATTCAGCAACTGTCCTCTACAACAGGTAAAAACTTGAATCGAAGTCATTTTTCGTTTTGGTACTGCTATAAAGCCATAGCCACATCTAGTAAGGCCGTTAAATACTGCAGTCCTAGAAATAGAGTAGCAATTTAACTGGACGTTTACTTGTCTGAGGAATTACTAATGAGAGAGCAAGTTGCATTTATTTAGTGTAAACAAGTTAGCTTGAAATACCCAAAAATGAGTAAACTTTTTTTTAATTTCTTTAATATTACTATTCTAATAAAATAATAACAAAACTAATAAATTAATTATCAAGTAAAGAAACCTTCAATATAGTGTTTAAAATCGTCAAAAAGTCTTTTTATTTATTTTACATTAACCCTTAACTACGGAGGTACAATAAGCAAAACATAAAACCTGAGGTGCTGTCTGACAGACTACCACTGATATTATGGCATAAAGCCTTAAAACAGTCACATATTTTCTGTAATCAGTACATTTAGATAATTTTTGAAGTATTAGTAATTAAATTACTAAACAATTGCTTAAAACACTTGCTGTACAGAATGATGACAAAGAATACAAAATAACATAAATAATATAAATAGTATAAAATTACGTTTATATGCCGTTTCTCAAACGGCACTTCCGTAGTTAAGGGTTAACTGTTAAATTGACGTTTGATAAACAGGACCGTACTTAGGTTTTAGGAAATTTTCTTTTTATTTTTCATTTTTCGCGTTATAATTACATTTTTATCGAAAAATTTTAGTATATAATCCATAAAAAAAAATCTAAAAACCAAATATTTCAAATCAAATCAATAATTAATCAGATTAGATTCCTCAAAATATCTTTTCTCGATTTGTAGAAATCGAACCTGAATGATTTTTTATATATGTTATGTCCAATAATGTCTAGATAAAAGATTTTTTAAGGGTTAAGGAAGAAATTTAGTGTATAAACACTTCATATGAAATATTAATTAACATACCGAGTACGTAACTCGGTTTATTATCCTACGAGCCAACAGAGGACGCTAATTTATTCATGTGGGCTTAACTAAAATCCTTTTGATGTCCACCCGGTAATTAATAGGCTACGTGTTTGCTTTTAATACGGGTATTAACGCGTTAAGCCGAAGAAGTTTGAAATTAATATAGCTTTCAGCTACATACCTACTTGCTATTATAAATTTGGCGAAATTATAAGCTCTTTAGCTCTTGTGATTTATGGAAAATTATGAAAGATTACGGAAGATTATAAAAGATAATTATTGTTGTGTTAGTATTATTAGTATTATTTGACTTAATTCATTAAAATATATTGAATGAACTTTTTGACTAAATTACTACTGCCAACTGCTACCAACTTTACTTCTAGAAAATCTCTAAAAAAACTGACAGTTTTCTGTATCATAATCAATATATTTATATTTTCATAGTGCTATAGTTCAGCTTTTAATTCGTAGTTCGGAACCAGAAGAGGCGTCATTTTCAAATTCTTATTACTTAGTGCCGTTTCACATGGGGCGTATCGGCAAGACAGATCGTCAGGTCGTATAAGCAAGCACCATTCGTTTAAATGAGTAATTTCACATGAAGCGCGTATGATCAGTACGTATGATTTGGTACGACGGGCATACGCTGGGCCCGTGCGTCGTCGTATCGTCAGCGCGTGCACGAGTCATTGTTTATAATGAGTAACTTCACATGAGAACTGATGGTCAGTGCGTACCAGTGGCAACAGCGGCTTGTCGGTTGCTGACCATACGACATACATGTGAAAGACGCACGTCGCGTGTGAAAAATCGGCGCGTATAATCAGCGCTGACGATCCGTCCTGACCATACGCCCCATGTGAAACGGCACTTAGGCTGGTTTTAGTGCTCAACCGACGGTCGGTACCAACGTCGGTCGCGCGTAGCTTATCAACGTATTTATATGTAGCTGTTCAGTGCTGCACTGATGAACCCTACGCGCGTACGGTACGCGGCGCGTATAACAACTGTCGGTCGAACGCGTCCACATGTACGTCAGCCAACTGACTGACTACTGGATTATATTATAGCGTTCATTGTTTGGCAGATACGTCAGTATGGTCAGTACGTGTACAGTCATCGTGAAATAGTGAGCATAGACACAGAACGATTAATAACCGAAGTCCGGTTGCATCCGGAGTTATGGGACTTGTCTCATAATTTATATAAACCGTGATGCACAGTTGAAGAATTACAGAACAATGAAATACCCAATTATTGTACAATTTGTTGATGCGTCCATTTTTCGTGAGACTGTACAAACTGACGGTCAGCGCGTTTTGACAGATCTGTCAATCAGCTAAGCACTGAACAACACAAACCGACGGTCAGCGCTGACGGTCAGTACTGACCGTTAGTACCGACCGTCGGTTGAGCACTAAAACCAGCCTTAGTCTATATTTGTAGAATAGCTTTATTAAGCGGTTTTAGAATTAATAGGAACATGGTAAAACATAGATTGATCGATTATAAGAGTATAAGTGGAAATATATGTATGATCACTCTTTGAATAAGACTATAATGTAATCGTAATTATTTTATGTTTCAGTGAAGAGGTCGATTTGTTAGCTAGAGCGTTGGGTTGTAAATTGATCAGAACGTCCGTTAAAGAAGACGTTAACGTCGCCGCGGTTTTTAGGCATTTGGCGGCGAGATGTCTTCAGGAAATGAGGGAACCTCGTGAGGATTATTATGTTGCTCCGAATGGACATCATCCAGTTACGATTAGTAAGTAAAATATTAAAGAATCGCAGGCCTATAACATTTTATGAAAGGTGAGACCCATAGACCGAATAGTACTTTTCTAAAAGGTTTGGCACACTGAATTCAAATATGACTTCAGACCTGCTCCGTCACCTCAGGATTTCAAGATATTCTATTTCGATTTCAATCTATAGATAAGAAAACTCGAGTTTTAAACATATTTGGAATTGAATAACGTAGCAAATAAATTTTTATCTACAAAACTCCATGTAGCATCTAAATGTACCACTTTTCCCATCCAGAAAGCATTTTGAATATTTTCAGGATCTTAATTTCTTCAGGAAAAAATATAATCGTCGGTATAGTAAACAACGATTTGGTCGTAGTCCCAAAAAAATCGTTTTCTCTTTTATTCAAACGAACGTTATAGTGACCCAACCTAACTTATGGAATTATCTTCCCTTTTCAAAGCTCGGCAATAGTACGCCATCATTCTTTCATCCCATCTACACTCATTTTTTGTGTCAAAACGTGCACAAATATAACAAAATTTATTTCTTTATTTAACACAATGGCTTCTAGAAGTCATCGTTGTCTCCAAATCATCTAAATTGAAGTTACACGTGCTGAAAGAACATTATAGGCTTACTCTATCGACGACTACTTCTGCTCCTATGAGTTAATGATTGGGCAAAAAGTGATATTATAGAAATTATATTCCTTCAAGAAGGAGTGAAGATATTCGAAAAATTCAAAATACGTTTAAAATGGGAACAGTGGTGCTTTCAGGTGCCACATGGAATTGTGTGAATAAAAATTTATTCGCTATACTATTTAATCCCGAACGTGTTTAAAAATCGAGGATTTAGCATGTTTTAGTTGGAATATTTCAGAAACGTGATGTAATGGAGTAATTCTGAGAGCTCTAAATCAGGAAGCTATTGTCTGATCTATGGGTTTGAAAAATGTTGGCTAGTGTTATCAAAGACGACAATAATTTCGACTCGATTTTCTTTGGCTATAACATCTACTATGTAAACAATGCTAATTTGCTGTTAATTGTTGATTTGAGTTCTTACTCCTACATCTTCAATGGGATTGTTGAGAACATCGTCGGTGATTATGTTATCATTTAATTTTATTTATTTTTTATCCAAGAAACAAATCTGAATTGGTCAAATTATAGTATCTTAATTAATTGTAACCATACAAATCTCTTATAATGGTAAAAACCGAAATCTGTTAGACGCTTATAAAGAACAGTAAAACAACAAAAAAAAAACTCTTTAAAATACCTTTTAAATCTAAAATTCAAACTGAATTGTTTAAAACGTTAGTAATTCGTTAAAGGGTCTTAAAATTCTATAAAGTGACTCATTCAAGTGACCAAAATTTATTGAAAAACATCCACAAACGTCTTATTTACGCCAAAAATAAAGACGTCAAATACACGTGGGAACTCTTGAGTAAGACCGAGAAACTTTTGCCAAAAATTTACCTCATCAAAAGGTTCATTGTTAATAAATGAAGTTCATTAAACAGATAGGAACATTTATTTTTCTCTTTGGCAATTTAATGTAAGCTAATTTTCTGAGTTCATTTTGTAAGAACATAATGTAAGTTTTATTTTACCTATCTTTATTTTGTTTGTTTATGTACTAGTCAATTTTTAAAAAATCATATCTAAGAAATTAATTTTTGTTGAGACTTATCAGGATTTAGATTGAAACTTGGTCTTTATTTTTTCCATAAATGAATTTTCTACGACTTTTAGTTTTTCCCTCAGAAGAGAAAACGTAATCTAATGTCCTTAATTGAAACTTTTTAATATCATATTAAAATATATAATTTATTTTTTATTTCAGGTGCCTTTAATACTAGTCACCCATCAAAAAATCAAAACGGCACGATCATCCTAAGACCTAACAAACACAAAAAGCGAAAGAACGTGCTAAAAAGTGCCTGCAGATTGTTTTAAATTAAAAATCCGATCCGAAACGTCGCCACCTTTCAGCCACCAAAAGTGCTACTTTTAGTCATAAAACCACCCAATTTTTTCAATGTATATTTATTTAATTTTTCCCCCCAGTTTGGATTTTTTCTTATTAACTTATTTTTTTTGTATTCAGGCCAATGGTGAAGTGCTAATATATTAATATCAATTATATCACCTTTTTAAAAAAAATAAGAACAAAGTGATTTTGTAATTAATCACTTTATTTTAAATTAAATACTGTATATATTTCATTCTTGCCCGTTAAATAAAAATAACACAACGAATACTTAAATGAAAAGTAAATGAAAATTAAAAGAAAAAAAAAATTCTTATTTCCGTACCTCATAATTTTAATTTATTTTAATTCGCGTCATATATTCCCTTTTATTTTACTGACATTGTTATGTTACGTATATCGTTTTATTTATGAATTTATTCCTAGGTTTTTTTTTCTTTACTCTTTCTTAATTGTATAAATCATTAACTTACATCTTATTGTATATGTAGTAATACTAGTTTTTCCGGCTAGTATATTGTACCTACTATTATTGATCAATAAACAATTTTAATTTGACGTTGTAGTATTTAATTACTTATATCTAACTCTAATTCACATCAATTTTTAATGACCTTCACAACTAGTTTTACAATTTACCTTTTCAATCCTCTCTCAGTTCAACGAATTAGATAGACGCACAGATTATTGATATGGTTTTCGTTCGAGTTAAGAGTCAATACAGTGAAGATAACTTATCAATGTTTTGAAAATTATTTATATAAGTGAATGAAGTGTAAAGTCATGTTGATAAAAGAAATGAAATTCTTGTTATACGCTTAATTTAGTTATATTTTACTTGTGTGATGGATGTTTATAATTTTTGGTTTTCAACGGTGTTAGTTTTGGTTTGTTATTTGAGTTTAAAGTATTTGTTTCGTGATAGAATCACTAAATATGTTGATAAAATACCTGGACCGATTAAATTGCCTATTTTGGGAACAACGTGGCCTTTGTTATTTCTACCAAAAACTAGTAAGTTTTTAACAATTATGTCATTTTCAAGAAAAAACATTTTTTTGTATTTTTGTAGTGATATTTTTTATAATAAAAAGAGTAATAAGAAGATACGGTCCGATTACAAGAACTTGGTTGGGAAATGAACCGGTTGTACATTGTATTGTACCTGAAAATGTTGAAGTAAGTACAATAATAAATCAAAATTACCGCAAAAAAATTCTTTAGTTTAGATTTTATTCCATTTCTCACCATATTTAGTATCAAAGAGATGACGAGAGTGTTTAAAATCACTCTGATACATTTTAACACCCTGTATAATCCTCTATAAAAACTTTTCTGAATACCTACTTTAATTTAGAAACTAGTTGAAAGATAAATTACTCTATTTTATTACAAAAAAATTAAATATGCTCTATTTGTTGTCCAAAAAATTCAAAAAAGTCACTAAAATTTTCGGCAGGTAGCCTAACTCTTCTAAAAATTCCGATTAATTTTAAAAAATCGTGGAGACTTTATTTTTTTTAATTAAGAAATGGAATTTGTATTACTTGAAAGTCAAAATATTCTATTTTGTAATAAAAAAGTCAATTTTGTTCTAATTATTACCCAAAAAATTAAAAAGATTCTTAAAAGTGACTAAAATTTTTTACAGTTAACCTAACCCTTTTAAACATTTTGATCAATTTTAAAAAATCGTGGAGACTTTATTTTATTTTTTTTTAAATTAAGAAATAAAATATGTATTAATTGAAAGCTAAAATATTCTATTTTCTAATAAAAAAGTCAATTTTGTTCTAATTATTACCCAAAAAATTAAAAAAATTCATAAAGGTGACTAAAATTTTTTAAAGTTAACCTAACTTTTAAAAATGTTTATCAAGTTTAAAAAATCGTGGAGACTTTATTTTTTTTAATTAAGAAATGGAATTTGTATGAATTAAAAGCTAAAATATTCTATTTTGTAATAAAGAAGTTAAATTTCCTCTAAATGTTACCCAAAATATTAAAATAATTTGATGTTTAAAAGTTACACCTTTCTGTCTTACAAAATTTTGGTTTTGTAAAGGTGAGTTTACATTTACTAATCAACTCGTGCAATTTGAAAACATCCTAATTACAAGACTACTATTTTTTCATTCACACATGTTTATGATTAAATGCTATTGAATAACATTCTGAAAGTTTTTCGGATCTTTTTTTTATAAACATTAACATTGCATAAGTGAACGAACATATTTTCCAAAGTTTATTTTTCAATTCACTTATCCATTTCTTGAGTTAAATAAATCTTTACACACTCTTGAAGTACTGAAATTACAATACCGATTGCAATCAACAACATTTTTAGGTAAAGTAAGTTAGGTTAAACATGTTTTTGATTAGTGCAATTATGCTGATCGGTTGAAAAAAATCCGTATAGTCAAGTTTTTATTGTTAGTTACGTTCATTTAATGTCAATTTTTTCAAGTCACTACAGGCATTCCGTTTGGCGAAAGATGTCTGATGCGTTATTATTTGTCATCGTTTTCTCAATGTACTAAAACCGCACAGTACATTCATCTTTCTCTTCATGGTGCAGCTCCATTTCGGATTATAGTACTATAAAACGATCCTAAACCACACCATGCAAGAGCGTGGTTCCTCCCCGTAACTTTACCGAATAGGCCCGGCCAGAATACAATAGAAGGGAGGACCGGAGTATCAACGGGTCTTCACTAATGCAAAGGTCTTCAGACAAAAACGCTATCGGGAACAGGCCCACCACACCTCGTTACTTTAACTTTTTCGGTCAGAATAATAAATTGGTAGCAGTGAAAGCGATTTGTGATGTCACATCCTAATGTGTATAAAATTTGATTAAAACTATAACCAGCAATTGTGGTTGGGAGTTAACATTAAATTGCTGTAAGACCCGAAAAAGGGTCAAAAGTCTGACCGAAAAAGTTAAAGTAGCGAAGTGCGGTGGGCCTGTTCCAGACAGCGTTTTCTCCTGAAGACCTTTGCGTTAGTGAAGACCCGTTGATACTCCGGTCTTCCCTTCTACTGTATTCTAGTCGGGCCTACTCGGTAAAGTTACAGGGAGGAACCGTGCTCTTGCATCCTTCTCTCCATGGTGTGGCTTTGAATCGTCTTATAGTACATGATAGAAAGAGACAAAAACTGAAAATACTGGTTAAGGATAACACAATTAATTAATGACGCATGAGACATCTGGAACAAAATGTGATTTAAGGTTTTTTTAAAAATCTACTTAAAAATATGCTAATAAGTTTAACATGTTCAGTTACTTACCTTAGAAAATGGTTTTAAGAGAACTCGGAACACACCCGGAAAAATCACCGAATTTTCAAAAAAATATGCGTCCAACTCCGCCAAAGTCTTTATATGAACTAATTCTTTGCCGATAAAATAAAACGTTTATAAATAACCGGGGTAAGCGCAGGTAAAAATTTCCAGTTTTCCATTTCGAAATTACAGTTGGTCTAAACAAAGCGTGCCCCACCATTCCAATCAACCAGTGCAATTACTGGCGTGTTCTTACCATTTCCAAATTTGCCGATTAATATAAATCGGTTTTAAAATAAAAACTACGTAAACTTTGATTTCTATAAAAAATGAGATAAGTTATCTCTTCAGTATCCCTTATAAGTTATCTCTTCAGATCACAACAGATACGTTTTCATCAGACACGTACTATTGTTGTGGAATGAAAACACGATGCCGTACTTTTCAGAGTTTTTATTGTAATAATAAAACTGATTACACACAGAACTTCTACTTTCGAAAAACGTTCCTTATTGTTAGTCCAAATCGCGAGCAAATCTAAATCTCTGTTCCAGACTCAAAGTCTTTTGCATTCCATTTCGCAAAGTAATTTTGATATTCAAAAAGACTTAACTTTTGTTCTTACTGATATTTCATTACATAGACCTGTATCTAAACTCATTCACTGCAAAACTAGAATAATTCGCAGAAATGTTTGTGGGACTTGAGTCTGGACGAGCCGGATTTAGAATTACTCGTGCGACTTTTCTATAATCTTAACTTACGATAAGGTTTCTACGAACTACTGAAAATTGCAATGCATATGAAAATACGAAAATATGTAAAAAATACACAAATACAGGTGGTTTACAACACTATAATTCCAAGGATGTTGGACTAACGGGATAGTTCAATCCCATAAGATCTGTATACGCTAAAATTTAGTGGGCAACCGCCAGTTTGACGTCACTTCTTGCGGTTTGCGGCCGAGTAAAAGACAGAGTCGAGTGTAAAATAGAGACGCTAAGCTTAGCAGGACATCAAAAGTTGGCGGACGGTTATCGCAGATTGAGCTATCCTGTTAGTTCAGGATCCTTGTTATAATCCGAAATGGAGCTGCACTATGAAGAGAAAGATGAAGAAGTAAGTAAGCTCTCCGTAATATTACCAAGTACTCTTTCATCTTTGTCTTCATTGCTCAGCTCTATTTTGGGTTATGGTACGTCTACTTTCCAACGGTCGATACGAATCATACGTGTTTGATATTCTGTCAAGCAACGACCGTATTTACTTTTCGGACAATGAAAGGACTTCTCATCACAGAAAATCCGCAGACAAGTAAAATCTTTATTATAGATTAAATTAGAATACCGTTTTATACAGGGTGTTTAAAAAATACGTTCGAATATTTGGCCCACTTATAGATCTCATCAGTACAAACAAAAAAGTCATAATAAACATAAGTCCAAAAATCAGCCGTTTCCTAATTACAGCCTGTTTTTCAAATTAAAATAATTTACACTCAAATATCAGTATAAATACATTTTAATTATTACAAATTAATGATTCTTAAAGAAGATGTTCAAAATGTCCTTCTTCCATTTGTATACACATTTCACATCTCCGTAAAAGTGAACGCCGCACTCTCTCAAAGAGTCCCGGATTTATACGAACAGTCTGGCAGGCATGTTCAATTCGTTCTCGCAACTCATCTAAATTATTCACAGGACTTGAATAAACTAATGTCTTTAAATACCCCCAAATGCAAAAATCGAGTGGAGTGAGGTCGGGAGATCTAGGGGGCCATGCAATTGGACCTCCTCGCCCTATCCACCTGCCATTGTAATTTTCGTTTAGATAATTTCTGACCAAGACTCCGTAATGCGCAGGATCTCCATCGTGCATCAACCACATATTAATTCTGTGGTTGAGGGGCACATCTTCTAACAGCAGTGGTACTGAATGTATTCCGCAAAAAGTCAAGGTACAATTGACTAGTCAAACGGTTAGGCAGGAAACAAGGTCCTATCAGATGGTCTCCTAACACACCAAGCCAAACGTTGATTGCAAATCGGTGTTGATGATTCGATTCAACGACGGCATGCGGATTTTCGTCGGCCCAAACATGGCTATTATGAAAATTAAAAATGCCATTTCTCGTGAAACCAGCTTCGTCTGTAAATAAAATTTTCGTAACAAAATTTGGGTTCTCCGCGACTTTTGTCAACATGCTTCGACAAAACACCAGTCGTGCGGCATAATCAGGCACAGCTAGAGCCTGTACCCTTTGAATATGGTATGGGTGCAATTGCTGCTCCCGTAAAATTCTCCAAATTAGGGAAAAATTAATATTTGTTTCAGTAGAGAGTCTTCTAGTACTAGTACCAGGATTTTCTTCAATTCGTCTTAAAATGTTAAGTTCTGCGTCGGGAGTACAAACTGATCTAGGCCGACCACCATCACCGTTCCTTGATTGAAACGATCCAACTTCGGATAAACGTTGATGTAAATTTGTAAAAAGTTTGTCACACGGAAGTACCCGGTTTGGGAATGCTTCGGCATAAAGACGACGTGCTTCACAAGCATTTCCATCGGCTTTGCCATACATAAAATGCATGTCTGCCATTTCTGCGTTGGTATAAGGCATATTCGACAATTTCAACAATGGGTTACAGCAACAACTACTTCAATAAACACTGACAATAACGGACACACAATAATTACAACAAATGTGGCAACTACACTAACAGAAACGAACAAAATTTGTTTTGTTATTTCCATGGATGACTTCATAAATACGCGAATCACTCCTACTGAGTGTAAATTATTTTAATTTGAAAAACAGGCTGTAATTAGGAAACGGCTGATTTTTGGACTTATGTTTATTTTGACTTTTTTGTTTGTACTGATGAGATCTATAAGTGGGCCAAATATTCGAACGTATTTTTTAAACACCCTGTATATCAAGAAATAGCTTTTAAAATATAATCATATGTGGTTATACCCAATGGATAATACTCTCTAAACTTCTCTGGGTAATTTGGAAGCTTTAAAGAAGTTTTGTATACTTCCCTTCCTTGTGTGATTGGTATAATATATGCATGCAATAACTACGTTTCGGTTTATTGTATTTACTGGTAATACTTTCTATTTCCATACTTCGACGCTCTCAAGCCAAAACGACATAAACGCCAAAACGGCCATTTTTTAGTTAGCTGCACCGTTGAGTAGCATTTTTAAATCTGCATGTAACAGTTAAAGCGGCATACCCGCAAATAAACTTCATTCGCTATAAAATTGGTTTAAAGTTTGCTTAAACGCCATTTAAGATTCATTAAGTCAATCATTTTTTGTGTTTTCTGAAAAATTAGGTAAATATCGTTTATGCCGTTTTGGCTTGACAGCATCGACTTAGCCATTCATTCCATTCATCGGAATCTGAGGAATTCATGTTAAACTTCTTGAAAACTCTTTACTAAATAACAATAACTTCTTGTTTACTCGTCGAGCATTATCTACCGTATAAATTCGGTACAAATGAAGCCACTACAACGGACATGTTTGATCTAATCTTGTCTGGTCTGGTCTGATCTGATCTGATCTGAAGCAACGTCAGTGAAGTTTCTATCTTCAGTCCAACGGGAAACCAAAATATCAACGAAACTTCGAGTCAACGAACAGATCTCACAACTAAAGAAAGATCTCATTAAGCAGTCAAAATCATACATCGAATCGATCCCTTTGTTCAGTAAGAGCTTATACGTATATCCTCCATCGATCCACTGCACAATAATATAAACAAAGTTACACCCGGTTTATCAAGAAGCCTTCATGTTTTAAGAGTAGGAGATCAACCTCATTATCAACCAGTTAAATTACTCCATTATTAAACTTTTATTATTAAATTCTTAACACATTTACGGTTCGCAACAAAAGCTTTGACTGCATTCAATGATTCGTGCAATAAATACGCTCAGTTAGAAGTTGTTTCAGTTAGTAATATTGAGGAACAGATTAAAAAGACGCCATATAAGCGCGATAGTGGATGAGAAGGGCTTCATTTGGTCTTTTTTGTTAAAGGTCAATAAAAATCATAAATGTGAAAGCTACGTTTGCCCACCATTTGTAATATTTTCAAAAGCAAATAGAAATATAAACTTCCCAATACTTCATAACGAGTTTTCTCAAAATCACGTTTTTTGACATAGCACTTTGTCTTTGGTCTTCAAATGTAAACCCAACCTAAATGCTATTCAAAAAAGTTGTAATGATCATACAAGGTGTTTATTTAGATGGATAACTTAACGTGGGCGTTTTAAAAAATTCTCTAACAACTATACTAAGCAACTTTTTATATACAGGTGTCCCAAAACTCAGAAACCAAACGCTAACCACCCATTCTAGAGCTGATTTCATGCCGATTCAACGAAAAAGACATCCGAAATTACTTCCTAATAGAACTATAATCTCCATTTTGAGGATGAAATGTTTGAACAGCTTTTTTTCAAATATAAAACTCTCCAAGTTTAATTATTATAACTAAAGCCGTCATTAAGATATTTCAAGAAAACCTGTTCAAACACATCATTCCTAAGAGGTTCTAGTTAAAAAGATTAACTTAAGAACCAATTTTGAATCAGGACTTTTTCATTGAATAGGCATAAAATCAGCTTTATCGTGCGTAAATAGCTTTTAGTAACCGAGTTCTGGGACAGCTTATAGATAGGTTAAGTTAAACTATAACATTCTTTACTAAAGCTTACTTTTTAGGTAATTTTAAATAATTCTATTCAAATTACTAAAAGTAAAATGTATAGAATAGTCCATCCTTGGCTTGGAGAAGGTTTGCTAACGAGCAAAGGAGAAAAATGGCACCGACATCGAAAATTAATTACGCCGACTTTTCACTTTAAGATTTTGGAAAACTTCATGGATGTGTTCGTGGAGAAAAGCCAGAGATTAGTGGAAATATTACGGGATAAAACGAACGGAGACGTTTTCAATTTATATCCGTACATAACAAGATGTACTTTGGATATTATTTGTGGTAAAATATTTATTTTAACTAAATAAATTTTCGCGAAACTGACAAATTGTAATAAAAATTAAGGTAATAAAATAAACTTTAATTTTAGAAACAGCTATGGGCGTTAAAATAAACGCTTTGGATGATCCTGAAAACGAATATATAAAAAGCATTTATGGGTAGATTTTCAAACACACATAGTTTTTTTTTAATCCACATAAAAATATTTTTTAGAATCACTAAATTAACAATGCAAAGATTAACAACAGCGTGGCTTCATCCGGATTTTATATTTTACAACACAAGATATGGAAAAGTTTATAATAAATATTTAGAAACACTTCACAATTTTACAAAACAAGTTATTCAAGATAGAAGAAAATCATACGAAAATGATCACTCAAAAGTTAATGAATCAAATAATGAATTTGGTATTAAAAACCGACAAGCTTTTTTAGATTTATTCATTGAAATGTCAAATAAAGAGAATGCTTTTACCGATGAAGAAATAAGAGAACAAGTTGATACGTTTATGTTCGAGGTAAATTTTAATTTAGTTAGTTTATAGTTTGATACTCGGTTTTAGATAATTCGAACTGTCCTTTAAATCCTTTTATATCGTCTAAAAACCTTCAAAACTGTTTCTTATTTAGGGACATGATACAACTACAGCTGCAATCAACTGGACACTATTTCTCTTAGGAAATCATCAAGATATTCAAGAAAAAGTCCATCAAGAAATCAACGAAGTGTTTCAAAATACAAATAAATTAAATATAAACGCTTTGAATGATTTAAAACTTTTAGAAAGATGTTGTAAAGAAGCTTTAAGATTATATCCGAGTGTTCCGTTTATAGGAAGGAAATTAACTCAAGATATTAAATTGAGTAAAAACCCTAAATTAATAATAAATATTAATGTCATAAAAAAATTTACATTTTAGGTGATTATTTAATACCGGCTGGTTGTACGGTTTCAATACAAATGGTTGCGCTTCATAGAAATCCTAACGTTTTTCCAAAACCGGATAAATTCGATCCAGATCGATTCCTACCTGAAAATACTAAAGATAGACATCCGTATGCTTATGTTCCTTTTAGTGCTGGACCAAGAAATTGTATAGGTTTGTTTTCTAAAAAAATATATGTAGTATATTTTTTAAAATTAAGTTGTATTTGTTTCAATACTTGAACATAGTTTAATGTACGATTGGTTCTTTAGGACAAAAATTTGCTATGTATGAAGAAAAAACGATCTTAGCTTATATCTTGAAAAATTATAAAGTAATTTCAACCCAAACGGAAAAAACGATTAAACCTATGATGGAATTAATTTTGAGACCTAAAGATGGATTTTTTGTTAAGTTGGAAGCGAGGAATTAAAAAACGTTTGTAATTATTTGTAGTAATAAAATAAGGAAGTGTAAATAATGAAAATAAATAACAAAATTCTTGACAGATAATTTCTTTTATGCGCGAAATAAGAAAATTTTATTGAGAAAAGTTAATTAAAATGTTTTTAAATTCATTAAAAATTATTGAAAATTACATAAGATCGAAAAAAATATCTTAAAATAGTCTAAAATCGTTGAAGATCAACACAGTCTAAAATTAAATATTGAAAATCCTTTGAAAATCATTCAAACTACGTAAAATATACTTAAAATGATTTAAAAAAGTAGAGTCGTTTAAAGTCATTCAAAATCGAACTAATTCTCGTGCCTACTTCAAAATCATTCGACATACCGTAATTTCGAGCTAAAACTGATCATGATAGTGTAAAATAGTCTTAAAATCGTGTAAAACTGCCATAAACTTGTGTAAACTCGTTCAACAGTGTGTAAAATCAAGTTGAAATAATTTAAAACTACGTAAATTTGACTTAAAATGAACTAAAATCAGGACATGTGCGGTACGAGTGCACTACTTAATTGAATGACAAGATTATTTATTTATTGGAATTTCCGCTGCCATCAGAAGCAGTTTTATGCTAATTAACTAATTAGTTAACCTCAAAAGCGCGCAGTTACTACTTCAAAATCGTGAGTTCTTGCACTAAAGCTCTAGTAGCAAAGGAAAATAAAACTCAAGTGCAAAACAACACTTAAAATATGTTTCCAAAATAACATGAATATTAGGTCAGTTATAAACAAAGCAATAACCTTAACGTTAACTGACCTCAAGTACTTTAGAGAGAGGAAGAGATTAGGAACCTCGATCTTTATTCGATAACCTAACAAACGGATGGTCCTTAACCAGGTGATCACGAGAATTGGCAAACAGACTTACTCTGGACTTGCGGTTGACTGTTGCTATTATCCTGAGCAAAGATCTGGACTCCCCTGGTGCCTTCTCAAACTGGGCTGATCGTGAAAATCCAATACCTTGCAAAGAACACACCACATCGAAATAACACACGCGCCACGGTTTATTTCCAAAGTCCTAAAATCTGAGTGCACCCAAGTAAACGAGTACTGAGATTCGATGATGAATTCTAAGATTCAAATATCGTGACGAAGTTGTAGCTAAGGATTGAAGATCTTGCTAAGATTTTGATTAAGATTTTCGAGTGAGATTAACAAAACGAAGAAAGTTCTCTCGCAAATAACCTTGGTTCAATGGAGGTGGTAATTCTGATTTACTGGGGCGTACCTAACGCTTGCACAACCCCTTGCAGTGGGCCAATACACAAGATTCGGGCGGACGTTTTTACAATAATTCTTAACCAATCCCTAATGCACCTTGCGTCGACACTTTGTCCACGAAGCCCAGCAACTCCCGCCACTAGCTAATCGCGAAAATCGTTATGGTTATTTCCTTCCTCAAAAAACCATAAAATTGAGAATACATAACTTACCCTAAAATTCCTCAAGTTTACGTGTTTCTACCGGACGCCGTAAACGAAAGACGTGATTTTCGACTTTTCTACCAAACACATTACCTATCTCGAATCAATGATGACGAGATACGTAGGAAACGAACGCGACAAAGATGCTAGTAGGGCTCATAGATCACTTGAGCACGAATTTAAATGAACACCTGATATTTTTTCCTAAATTCACAGTAATTCCAGAATTTCTACACATATGCTGTCCCAGTGTAGGAAATTTTTAATATTACGGCTGACAAGGAGGGTGCAAGGTCTTGGGGTCGTGGATTTAGTTCAAATTTCGTAGAATGGTAGATTTAGTTCCCCTGTTGATGAAAGTATGTGGTTGTAGGGGCCACCATTCAATAATTTTTAAAATATTTGCATTTAAAGATGCAATTAATTCGTTAGGACAAGTTCGGATAATATCAAAATTAACCGAATTTATACCGATTAAGTCAGGCTTTTTGAAGAAAGGTTATTTATTTATTATTTATTTATTTTTATTTTACAAGGTATTGGATTTAGAGTTTGAGTGTTTAGCTCTTCTTCTCCAGTCTCAGGGTTTATGCTTCACTTTTTCCATTAAAATCTGCGATCTGAGTATGACGAGTACATTTTGATTACTTTATTCGTACTATATTTTAATTTGCCTACTATATTTAATCATCTATTATTTTTTGATATATTCTTCAAAATTACCAATTTCTTCGCCAAAATAACGATTTTTACATCAAATTTTATAAAATAACTTTCATTTAATTTTGTTTAATTTGACAGTTTTTTGAAGAAAGGTTATAATGTCAAGTCATATTCCTGTATTAATTTTGAAGTCTTGACACCTTAAATGACAATTAACTGACAAATCCAAAGTGCGGTGCACACTCAAAAAATGTTTTTACGTCGCAACATTTTATATCCACCCATGGTATCTTTATACCGTGTGTCCGTAAAGTAGGGGATATAGGCTATATAATCGTTATAATGGGTTTATGGAAAAATCGCTGAAACGGGTCTAAATATTTACATCTTTTGCAATTTTTTGATGAAGATTTCAAATTTTTTCCGCCATTTTTAAATGAGTTATGATGTCATCGATATTTTTTTTGAATGGCAACCCCTCATTTTTATTACGGAATATGAAAAAAGGTTTTTTTCTAAGTTCAGTACAGTCAATATTAATATCGGTTACATAAGAAAATTTTCGAGAAAAATTACTTTGAAGTTTAATTCGAATTTACTTAAAATGATAAAAATAGCAGTTGCCATGATTAAAAAATGGACAGAAATGTGAGAAATTAATCATGGCAACTGCTATTTTTATCATTTTAAGTAAATTCGAATTAAACTTTAAAGTAATTTTTCTCAAAAATTTTCTTATGTAACCGATATTAATATTGACTGTACTGAATTTAGAAAAAAATCTTCTTTCATATTCCGTAATAAAAATGGGGGGTTGCCATTTAAAAAAATATCGATGACGTCATAACTCATTTAAAAATGGCGGAAAAAATTTAAAATCTTCACCAAGAAATTGCAAAAGATGTAAATCTTCAGACCTGTTTCAGCGATTTTTTCATAAACCCTTTATAACGATTATATAGCCTATATCCCCTACTTTACGGACACACGGTATGTAAAAATAGACAGTCTCAGAACTCGAACCCGGCGCCTAACGATGAGACACACTCTTGCTGCTACGCTAAACTCATTATGTTTAATTGTTTGCTACAGACCTGAATTTAACTAGTGAATTGCATCTTCAATTGCAAATATCTAAAGAGCTATGGGGTGGTGGCCCCTACTACCATATATTTTCATCAACAGGAAAACTAAATCTACTATCCTATAAAATTTGAACTAAATCTATGACCCCAAGACCTTGCACTCTCCTTGTGAGACAACATTATGTCCTAGTTACTGAAAATCATAGACGACAAAAAATAACGCTATGTTGTGCCTCCAAACATATTCTAAGACCGTCTAAATCACTATGAGTCCATAGATTTCTCAACACAATCGTTCTCGATCTAATCATGCATTTCTTTCATCAATTTATAAATTTTTTTTAATGCCCATGAATTTTTGAACAAAATTTTTCAGATATTTTTCCCATTTTATTTCCTTGAAGAGTGGCAAGAGAATTTAAAAGCCTTATAAATAAAATATGTTAACGCAACTAGACATAAAAATATTATTATAAAAACGTAACCTAAAATATTCATCAAATGTTAATCAAAAATTTAAGTAAAAATGTCAATAAAAATGAGCTATTGACTCTAGCATTCCGGTCAGAACATACTATTGTGGTACAACCACATTTTCTTACTGTCATAACAGTACATTAGTAATGTATATTATATTGAATATTAAATTAACATGTGCGCTCACCCCTAATAAGAAATCTGTAATCCCCTACTGTAATTCCAGGATTACTATATGCAACATGTATTAACCCTTAAAAGCATTCATATTCCCAGATTTAGATTACTGTAAGTGAAGGAGTTTATTCAGACAAGTGTGCAAGCTACGAGATCGCACCCCAAAGCCTCAACTTTCATGGGAAATGTTTTCATAAAACCTCACAAATCGTGGGAAGAAATCCCCACTCTTCTAATTTATGGTATACAAAAATCGGGAGAGTATAAGAAAGAATAGCTAAAGAATTCCTAGATATTCATATTAACAGTCACATTAACATTTATACAGGGTGTCCGGAAATAACGTTCGTATACTGGAGGGGGTAATTCTACAGCTAAAAATACGAAGAAAAGTTCATATGAACATGTGTACGGAAATACTTACCAAAGGAGCTACAGCTCTTTGAAATTGATACTCATGGTGTGGTTTTTTTAAATTATTTCACTTATCCTACAGAGTAGGATGTTGAATTTTGGAACATCCCCTATTATTTACATAAGAAATATGATGATGGTAACCAAAATGATCTACGATGAACAGGTTCTGGTACCGAGGCTGAGGAGCGCATTTAAAGTCCCGTACTTTTTTTGGTTGATAACTTTTTGAAAATCTGTTGTCAAAATTGGAATCTTTAGACAAAAATACAAAAAAAAGTTACTAACATACGATGTCCTACCATGCACCCATTTCGAGAAATTTAACGATTATGCAGTAGTGACATAACATTTTATGTTCAAAAAATCTCTAAATATCGTAGTAGGTTCGCGCCATATTATTTGATAATTAGTATGTGTCACTCCTTAATAAAAAATAATGATAAATACTTAATTTTATAAACAAAAACGAGTACAGTTTCTGCGTTTCTGCTTAAATAAATCTTTTCCTGTTTAGTTATGTACTTGTTTTTGCTTATAAAATTAGGTTTTTATCATTATTTTTTATTAAGGAGTGGCACATACTAATTGTCAAATAATATGGCGCGAACCTACTACGATATTTAGAGATTTTCTGAACATAAAGTCGTGTGCACTACTGCATAATTGCTATATTTCTCGAAATGGGTGCATGGTAGGACATCGTATGTTAGTAACTTTTTTTGTATTTTTGTCTAAACATTCCAATTTTGACAACAGATTTTCAAAAAGTTATCAACCAAAAAAAGTACGAGACTTTAAATGCGCTCCTCAGCCTCGGTACCAGAACCTGTTCATCGTAGATCATTTTGGTTACCATCATCATATTTCTTATGTAAATAATAGGGGATGTTCCAAAATTCAACATCCTACTCTGTAGGATAAGTGAAATAATTTAAAAAAATCACACCATGAGTATCAATTTCAAAGAGCTGTAGCTCGTTTGGGAAGCATTTCCGGACACATGTTCATATGAACTTTTCTTCATATTTTTGGCTATAGAATTACCCCCCTCAGTATACGAACGTTATTTCCGAATACCCTGTATAGACATTCATAATCACAGTAACATTCACATTCACAGTTGAGAATCAAGAATTGACAGTTAAGAATTTTTAGCCTATAACACTTTTTAATAGTCGTTCGTAATTCGCCTACCATGGACTGCGCCCTTTTTACGAAAGATGGCAATTTATCAACGATGTTACAACGCAGCTACTGCTGAAAGAGCGTAGCGAGCGACGTTGCCAGATCGTTGAAATTTATAAACTGAATTAGGTAACCCAAATTACATCCGCATATGGGTTCGTCAAGGTCATTAGAGTAATGCTTATAAGGTTGTCCAACTCCCTATCCTTCCTATGTTGCAAGCAAAATTTCCCCTCACATACCCAAGTTCTCGATTATGTGACGTCATCCTTGTCCTAACCGTCCGCGATATATGCGTTGTTTGTAAATTTCACGTTATTATTTCACGTATTGCCTTTAAAGTACTGATTGGGAATTTGAAAGAGGAATTTAAAAAATATTTAGGGGAAAATGTTAACCGCAGGAAAAAAAACAGTAAAAAAATTGTATACAAAAATTATTCCACATTTTCCTGAGAATTTTCATCACATAATTAAAGTTTATATTAAACAAACGCTATTTATTAGAATAAATTGTTTAAATACAAAAATCACACTTTAAAAAAAGTCAATATTTTAAAATAAAAATTTTCTGTATAAAGGAAAATCAAAAAATACACCCACTAAAAATCATTTTTTATCAGCAAATTATCGTTATTTTCAAAATATGTAAAATTTCTTTTTTATTGTATTTTGTTGTAAGAATTATTAATAAAAATTTCATCGCACCGGACAAGCATGACGTCACGCCCGCCTCGCTCCCCTCAAACACAGCGCCACTCGAGTTGGACAACCTTATACCATTACTCGACAGACCTTGGGGTTCGTGACTTAAACCAAATGGTTATGCCATAATGAATAGGTGGGTTCATAGCAAAATTGAATAGTTGTGCGAAAACGCATATATGAGTTCATAGCTAAAACTAAATGGTTGTGGGCGAACCCATATATGAGTTCATAGCACTCAAAGGGTTAAACCAAGTAGGATCAAGAAGTGGTGTTTTATTTGCAACATAGTCTTAAGAAAAGGAATATTCTGAAACTTCCCCAACTCCGGTGAAGTTGATACTCCTAATATTGGTTGGCGCTCCTAACATTGGAGGCAGCTTCCTAATAAGACCTTGTCTCGGGGTTCAGATAAATTTGGGTTTACGGTGGCACATATGCCGTCCCATTATTGAAGCTTGAGAAATTATTGTTGAAGGTGCACTGATATGGAAATATTTATACGTCTCCAAGGCCTTCAACATTTTAGACATTAAATTTTGTCTAATAATCTCTTAAAGGAGAAATAACTAATCCCGGCAATGGGGTACATATACTGATTTTTTTACCGTATTGAAAGGATTTTAAAAGATCTTTTTTTTTAAGATAGAAAAAATAATAACCTTTAACTCTGACTTATAATAACTTTTATTTTCACAAAAATCAAAGAAAAAAGTAAAACTTAAATAAAACAAAGTTTCTTTTTTTATATATTTTAAGATACATTTCTACCTACTCCTGAAATCATAAAGACAACAATAAACAAAAATACATCCTGTCGTTTCCACCCTTTCCACATTAAAAGTCTCATTTTTATTCCCCAACTTCACCGATCATCACGACTTAATAACTAATATTTCTGTTCAACAATATTGTAGGTTTTTTTGTTTCATCAACATGTATATTTATAATAACATTGCGTTGCTAATAATAATGCGAAACTATCCGCACGTTTTCTTCAGTTTTTTTCGGCCTATTTATACAGCATGTTTGCGACTGAATCTTTTTATTTTTTAATTTTTAAATTTAAATATCAATATGCTATTTTATATATTAATGTATTCTATTTTTTTTTTAATTATACATAAATATTTAATTTTAATTTAAATACATACGTATAATTTTGTATTATTATTTTTTAATTATAATTAAAGCTGATTACTATAGTATTGTTTTTATACACAAAAGAAACAAACACCTTTATTTTTATACATGTAAAAATTAATTAGTAATTTAAAAAAGAACAAAGTAAATTTGAAGCGTAAATTAAATGCAATTCGTGATATGATTTATTTTATATTTAAAACTTTTAACGTTAAAATCTTGAGTGTACATATTTTATATTGTTAGAACTTTTCCAATATTTAGTTATGTACACATCAATCTTTATAAATTAAAAGGAAAGAAAATTTATTATTAAAAAAAATAAATCCAAGTTTTTAAAACGATGTACAAAGATAATATATACACATAATGAGGCGTTAAATATTGTTATATATATAATATTTTATATTATACTGTATTGTAGAGTCATATTCTCGGTTTGCTTTTTATTCTGCATGTACAGTTTGTACAAAAAGTTTTCGCGACAGGACCGTCTGTTATTATTTGTATGAAAGGCAGTGTTTTCTAATCTATATGATTTTTTTTCTTTTTATTTTCTTCTTTTTTACTTTTAGTAATTATTTTTTTTTAGAACGAATTAGTTGTTTATTTAATTCATTTTGAATCTGATTGAATGCGGTTTATTATAGAGGTTAATAACTTTAATTATAACGACGATTGAAAAAAAAGAAAACGTTATATTTAATGTTATTGCACTTTTTTGGCAATTTTTAGAAGGTACTTTTTTTAATAAGATTTATAAATTATATAAGATATTTTAGAAGTTTAAAATAAGGAAAAATTTTAAATAAAAAAATAAAATTTTAATAATACAAAAATGAAAAGAAAATTAAATAATTTTAAGTCCAAAAAAATGGAAGTTGTTATTAAAAAAAATTACCAAAAAACTCTTCTAAAATATACTTTATAAACCCTAATAAAACTTTTAATACAAATTAATTACAATATAACAGTCTCTAATACTTTTTCAGGGTAGTTTTTTTTTATTAAACTTTTTTTTCTTTCAAATCAATTTAAAAATCCCGTTAAAATATTTAAATCTGATTTCAAATTGTTCTAAACTATGTTAAATCGGTTTAAAATTATCGAAAACCATTGAAAAATAATTCAAGATCGTGTAAACCAGCCATAAACTCGTATAAAATCGTTCGGAATTTAAACTGGAGCTAAAATAACCTAAAATAGTTCAAAATTAAGTTTAAAATAGTTCAAAATTACATAAAATTAATTTAAAATTTGTCAAAACTGTTTAAGGTCGTGTTAAATAGACTTGAAATCATGTTAATTTATTTAAGATTCTTCCAAACTTTCTAAATCTGTTTAAAATCAAGTTCAAATAATCTAAAATAGTTCAAAACTAAGTTCAACATCGTTCAAAACGGCATGAAATCAACTTAAAATTTCCCAGAATTGTTTAAGATCGTGTAAAATAGCTTTAAAATCGTGTTAAATTGTCCAAAACTTTCTAAATCTGTCTAAAATCAAGTTCAAATAATCTAAAGCAATTTAAAATCATTCTAAATTTCTTTAAAGTCGTTCAAAATTATCTAAAACAATTAAGAATAATTGAAGATCGTGTAAAATAGCCTTGAAAGCGCATTAAATTGTTCAAAATTGTTCCAAACTTTCTGTGTTTAAAATTAAGATCAAATAATCTAAAATAGTTCAAAATCATTCTAAACTTCTTTAAAGTCGTCCAAAACTATGTAAAATCGACTTAAAATTATCTAAAATAATTCAAGATCGTGTAAAACGGTCATAAATAACTATAAAATCGTTCAAAGTTATCTAAAATCAGGTTAAGATAATCTAGAATAATTTAAACTTATTCAAAGTTATGTAAAATCAACTTCAAGCTTACTGAAGTCATTTAAGATCGTGTAAAACAGTTCTGAATCGTGTTAAATTATTCAAAATTATGTAAAACCGACTTAAAATTGACTGAAATCGCTTAAGATCTTGACAAAGCAGTGTTGACTATTAATAACTCGTACTAATTTGTCTAAAACTACGTAAAATCGCCTTCAAATTGTCTGAAATCGATAAATATCGTGTAAAACAGTCTTGAAATCGTATTAAATTGCTTAAAATCGTTCAAATCTGTTTACAGTTGACTTAGAATATTAAAAATTTCGTTCAAATTGTTGAAAACCATGTAAAATCGACTTAAAATTTAATATAATCGATCAAGATCGTGTAAACCGGTCTTGAAATCGTATAAAATTGTTTAAAATTACTCAAAACTGCGTACGATCGACTTAAAATATTAAAAATTTCGTTCAAATCATCCTAAACCATGTTAAAATTGACTTAAAATTATCTAAAACCATTGAAAACAATAAAAGATTGTGTAAAACAGCCTTAAACTTGTATAAAATCGTTCATAATAGTTTAAAATCGAGTTAAAATAGTCTAAAATAATTCAAAATCATTAAAGATTACATACAATCAGATATAAAATTGTCTAAAACCAATGAAGATAGTTTAAGAACGTGTAAAACGGCCATAAAATTGTGTGAAATCAATGAAAACTCTTTTAAATCGAGTAAAAATAGTCTAAAATTATTCAAAATCATTCAAAACAAGGTAAAATTGACTTAAAATTTGCTAACATCGATCAAGATTGTGTAAAATAGTGTTGAAATCGTGTAAAATGACCAATTTTTTGGCAATTTTATTGAAAAAAATGACATTTTTTTAAGCTATCTCAAAAAATCACTATTCAAAACTAGGGAAAGTCGACTTAGAATTGACTAACATCAATCAAGATCGTGTAAAATAGTATTGAAATCGTGTAAAATGACCAAGTTTTTTGGCAATTTTATTGGAAAAAAGGATACTTTTTGAAACTATTAAAAAATAATAAATAAATAATACCTTGAGAGTTGTCAAAAAAATTAGAATAAAACGAAAACAATTTTTTTGAAAAGTATTTAAAAAAAATAAGTTTTTCTTATTGAACTTTTTTTTACTTTTACACTAATTTGAAAATCTAAAATTCTTAAAGTTTTACAAGCCATAAAAAAAACTACCCTGTTGCCTTAAATAGATTAAAAGATGTCAAAACATTATTATTGGATTATTTAATAAATGCATACACATCGTATTTATGTATATTTGTGACAAATAACGAATGAACGAGATAAAAATCAGTACATAAACTAATCAAAGTCTTAAATAAACTTCCCCCAAATTAACGAAGGTTTTCTCTTTTTCTTTTAATTTCTCTTATTCGATATAAAATACTTCAAATAAATACAAAAAATATATATACCTTGAAGTATATAAATATATAATAAAAAATAATATTTGTGTATATATATAAAAAAACAACATTGATTTTAAAAAAACAACTAAATAAAATGAATAAATTAATAGTTAAAACGAAATCTAGTCTTAAAATAAAAATAATACCGGATGAAAAAAGCTGACATGAAAAGGACATTAATTTTTTAATATGTTTTTTTTTTGTTTTTGAGCTTGTGACAAAAAATGGCACGCGAGCTGCTCGTGTTTACACTTGTTAAGATTTATTATATCCGTTTTTTGTGCTCGAGCGTGAGACGAGACGCTACGTTACAAGAGCGCGATGTACTTTCGCATGGCAGCTAATTGTCAGCTGACGTCGTCGTTTCACGTCTGCAGGGCCGTATTAATCTCGTCGTGGATGGTCACCAAATCCTGAATACGTCCCGCCAACTGTTGATTCAACGTCAATAATACCTGCCTTTGCGATTCGTGCGCACTCAACGCGACTTCCAACTCCGATTGTGATAATTTCGCCGTCGCTTGTAATTCTTGATTTTCTTTTTGTAAAGACTAATATAAAAAAAACGTTTGTTAAATAAAAATTAAATTACATAAAAAATCTTACCTGTATAATATCAGATCCTTTATGAGCAACAGTTAACTGTTTAATTTCGTTATTCTTAACTTCAAGTTCCGTTTCAAGTTGTTCGACTCTTTGCACTAATGCTTGAATCTCTTTTCGTAAATCATCCGCTACTTCTCCACCACCTACAAACAATACAATTTCATCTTATGTATTTAAAAAAACACTGAAAGAAAAAGTGAGAGAGAGAATCTTTTCTCTTTGCACTTTTAATTCGATTTTAGACAGTTTTGAAAGATTATACGATTTTATAGCCGTATTACCCGACTTGAAGCTAATTTTACACACTTTAAGTGATTTTAAAGAACACTATTTCAGGCCTATTTCACACGATCTTAATAAGTTTTAGTCGATATTACGTAATTTTAAATGATTTTAAATTTTGAACAATCTTAAACGACTTAAAACCCATTAATTCGATCAAATTGAAAAGTTAAATTACTTTATTCTCTAAATCAGCGTTTTTCAAAGTAGGGGGCGCATAGCTACATGTTAAAGGGGGCGCAGGCGGTCGACCCGCGTACGCCGTAATACCCTAAAAGCCACTAATTTTTGGAATTTTTACAAATGTGACTAACTTGTTAAAATATTTTACATTTCCGAATGCTTACAACCCCTTTAGCTTATTTACGTTTTCGAGGAACACCCAGCAGAAGTATGGTGACTAGGGTTTCCAATCCCGGGATCCCGGAATCTCGAATCCCGGGATCCCGATGTTCTTTCAATCCAGAAATCCCGAAAAAATCCCGAAATCCCGAAACAAATCCCGATTCTGTCTCGAAATTCAGCGAATATAGGAGCGAAGAACTATAATGTTAGGAGTCATGGATTATCTCCAAAATCCCAATAAGCAAGACAGCGAGAATCCTTTTTTTAATTTGCCCCCTACCGACATAATTGCGAATTTCGTCAAAAATACTACCTCTGTCCCATAATAAGTGACCGATATGGTGGAAATTTAAGTCCCAAAATAAGTGTCCGTTTTAAAATAAAAAAGCTTATAATTTTTTTTCAAGATTTTTTTAATATCAAACGTCCAAAATTGTTAAGAAATATATTTATAACTTTACAAAACTGTCTAAGAGTAATAATAATACTACTTAATTAGTGCTACTAATCTTTGCCTGAATAACGGTACACACTTTGTAAATAATGGTACACACTTTAACGCGCTTCCTGGTTTAGGTTAGGCCTTTTTGGTTGAGGCACAACTTCAAAAACTCCTTGACGGTCCATTATGTGACCACTCCGGTACTTTTAGAAATAACAAGACGACGTATGATTTATAAATCACTACTCAAAAGTTAAGTAAACGCGTTTAAATTTTTTAACAACATTCATGTGTCAGTTTTAACTTAAGTCTCTTGATGGAATACAAGATTGCAACCGACATTTCGAAATAACGTTAAGATTCGGGAAATACCAAAATCGGACACTTATTATGGGACAGAGGGAGTATTTCAGAAAGCTTATCAGGAAACGTTCTCAGCAACCAAGCTGAACCAACTACAATAAATCTTGACGAGAACGGTTTCGACTCTGAAGATGAGTTGCCAATCAGCCGATTGAAAGGAAATGAAAATTTCTCAAAAGAAAAGTCTCAAAAACAAACTCGAACAGGCTATAATAAATACGATGAAACCGGTACAACAACCATTGAAAGGAAAATCTATTGATGTTTTAAAGGTGGCGAAAAAAAGAAATGGCCCTTTTAGAAAATGGTGGATTGCGTGGTTTACATTTGCAGCGGTGCTTTGAATGCTTGCTTACAGTTCAACCCACCAGTGTGGAATCGGAACGAGCTTTTTCTTCTGCGTCATCGCTTGCCACAAAAATAAGATATCGGTTAGCCGATTCTACCTTAGATGCACTGGTGATGCTCAGAAGCCATTTCCGTTCTAAGTTGTAAATATAATTTGTTTGTTAAAATTTTATGTTTTTGTTTAAATTTGAGTTCACAATATTATTATCGAGTTACGTAATTTATGTATTAAACAATAAGATTTACATATTACTTTTCCAAGCTCTTTTATTAAAATAGTCAAAAGTGTAAGTTATTTTAACCCTATAAATTATTTTTCTAATTTTTCGGGATTTCGAGATTAATCCTGGAATTGAAATACAAAATCCCGAAATTTAAACCCGATCCCGAAATTTGGAAACCCTAATGGTGACATTGTAGGAAGTACCGAATCAGTATCAATATCGACACGCACGCAGTTACGTGTATATTTTACATCGTCATGAGCTCGACTAAGAAACGAAAATACGGTTTTGTTCCTATACATAAAAATGGTGTCGATCAGCCGCAGTGTGTTATTTGTTATGAAGTGCTGAGCAACGATGCTATGAGACCTTCCCGTTTGGAGCGACATTTGTCAACAAAACATGCTGCTTTAAAGAACAAATCGAAGGAGCTTTTTGCCTCCAAATCTACAAGTTTGAAACGCATAAAATTGGATAATACTAGATCCTTTGCTCAGTCAACTGAAAAGGCGCTGGAAGCTTCGTATGAATTATCGCTACTCATCGCAAAGACCTAGAAAAACCACACTATCAGTGAAACACTTATCAAACCTTGCCTGTTGAAAGTAGCTGATATCCTTCTTGGCCCGGAAAGTAAACAAAAACTTTCACAAATACCGCTTTCTGACAGTGCTGTTAAACGTTGCATTGATGATATGGCCGAAGACATAAAAATTCAGGTAGTGGAGGCCGTGAAAGGATCCATGTTTTTCGCAATGCAGTTGGATGAGACTACGGATGTTGCACATTGTTGTCAATTGCTAGTTTTCGTTAGATATATACAAAACGAAACAATCAAAGTTGAAATGCTGTTTTCTACGGAGTTAACCACAACTTCAAAAACAGTTGATATAGGGTAAGGTTGCTCAAGTCATACCTGCGCCTAAGTCGTACCTTAGTTGTATTAAATGCCACCACAGCGTTGACAGCAAAAATAACACTACAGGATTGTCTAGTAAGGAAGGCACTCCATTCTATACCATCGTACTAGACAATCCTGTAGTGTTATTTTTGCTGACAACGTTGTGGTGGCATTTAATATAGCTAAGGTACGACTTAGGCGTAGGTACGACTTGAGCAACCTTACCCTAATGGCAACTATCTCTGAATTCTTTGACAAATATGAACTGTCATGGAAAAAGCTGATAGGCGTCTGCACCGACGGCGCTCCCGCAATGCTTGGCTCTCGCTCAGGATTCGTGCAGTTGGTCAAAGAAAAAAAATCCCAATGTCACAGTTGTTCATTGTTTTATACACCGTCAAGCTTTGGCGGCTAAAACACTTTCAAACGAATTCAACGATGTGTTAAAATTACGCATCAAAGTTGTGAATTATATTAAAAAAAAGTGCGTTAAATACCCGACTTTTTACAATATTTTGTGAAGATTTGGGCACAGAACATAAAACATTGTTGTTCCATTCGGCAGTAAGCTGGCTCTCAAAAAGAAATATGTTAGCAAGATTATTTGAGCTTCAAGACGAAGTAATTTTGTTTCTTGAAATTCAAAAACAAACTGAACTGCATGTGGAATTCAGAAAACCAACTGTCCTAGCAGTATTGTCTTATCTGTCGGATATTTTTGATTCGTTGAATTCACTAAACTTAAAATTACAAGGGAGTGACTCGAACATAATTTATCATCGAGATACCATCACTGCGTATGTTGAAAAATTAGAACTCTGAAATCGCAAAATTTCAGTACGCAATTATTCCTGCTTTCCTAAATTATTTTCAATCTCAGAAGAAACACGTTTCAACGAAGTTTTTGAGAACACTGATATGAAGTATAAAATAACAAATCATTTGCAGCACCTCGCTGATGAATTCAAGCGCTACATCCCTGACTCGTGCGATAATAACATTTATAAGTTAGCCACGGATCCTTTTTATGTTAAAATAGACGAGCTACCAGATACACTACAAGAGCAGGCTGTGGAAATTAAAAATGATTCTGCAGCCAAATATGACTTTGAGAAAATGAATAAGGCGCTATTTTGGGTAAAATATCTCAAAGTTTATCCTAGCATAGCAGAGCAGGCGTTGCAACTGTATTTACCCTGTTCCAGCACCTATTTGTGCGAAAGGGCGTTTTCTGCAGTAGTAGCAATAAAACTGAAATATAGAAACAAACTTAATGTTGCTAGTGATCTACGTTGCGCGTTGTCTTCTATTCAACCTAGAATTGGAAATCTTGTCAAAAGCATGGAAGCTCATCCATCTCATTGATTGATTTATTCTTTCTGCATATATGTGAAACTAGTATTCTATTATATAATAAAACTTTTGTGAAATATGTATTTTGTAGTTATTATTATATCAACCTATCCAACGAAAACTGTCGTAAGTCAAAAATGATGATTTTGAAAATTTTTAAAAGAAAACAGAATTAATTGTTATTATTCTATGGTGAATCTTTTCGGAATCCTCTATATAAGTTCTACAGCAACCAAGTAGGAAATTTTTACATAGAAAATTTTATTTCTTAAAATGCAATCTGTTCAAAACCTTTAAACGCTTATATCTCACTCAGTTCTATCAAAAATGACTTACAATAGTCTTCGTTGCATAGGTCGATATGTATCCACCATAAAATTGTGAGAAGGGGGGCATGGGGTTTTGATATTAGGTACCAGGGGGGCGTAATAAAAAAGACTTTGGGAACCGCTGCTCTAAATACATAGTTTACAGAAAACTGCGGAAAAACTCATGAAAGAAAAGCTTACAATTTCTAATTAACCAATCAATTAGTGAGGGAACCGTTTCACCGCAATAGTTTTAAAACTTTTACGCCAAATTCGTAATATCTCCGCGGCGATAAACGCGGCGGTTATTGGACGGTCGTAAAAGAGAAACCGAGTTACGGGGAAACGATTCTCGGACTCTTCGGGGACAAGCTGTCGTCCGAACTTGTCGGGAAGTGGACTGCGGCGACGATTAGGACCCGGTTTAATTGAAACCGAAGAAACGACCGATTGTCAATTACGCAATACGTTTCAATAAGTGTAGATAAAATGATAAAACTTTGTAATTTCCAATTGGGAATTACGATTATGGTAGACATTAAATACATCATATGTTGCAACATTAATCAAAATCATTATGTAATTATATAGGTTTATGTCTACTTTGGTCTGTTATTTTTAAAATAAACTATTTAGGTTTTATCACTGTGTTTAACTTATTACTGGCCGCTAAAAATCCTTACTTAACTCGGAGTTAAGCCGGGCCTGGATCATTCAAATAACTAGTGAATTTACACTAGTTATTCAAATAAAAAAAGTGCCTAATTTGAAAATTGAATTTCTAGTAATTTCATTTAATATGATAGTTCTCAAAATATTTTTCTACAGATAAAAGCATCTGACAATATCCGTACATGAAGCAGGTTTCTCTCCTTTTGCCATGATTTTTACAACTTTACAACGTTTCTTAGGAAACTTCTCTTTCCACGAACTACGATTTTTTATCAGGCTGTGCGTTTTTATATCTCTTGAAGGTCTAGCTGGTGCATCTTTACAAGAAATTCTTTTTGATGGAACTGTGGATTTTCGTCCAACCTTTAGCAACTTGTAGTAAATAAGAGGTAAATTTTATTTTCTTTTCCGGATTCAGTTTTTTATATAAATGAATTAAATAATGTTCTATATATTATAAAACAGGTCTATAAACGCAACCATTAGTTTTAATAAAACATCACGACGACGAGTTCGTTCGGGAATTATTTATCCTCGTTTCCGGTACGTCGGAAACGTCGAGGACAAATAGTAATACGCCGTTATCCGGCGTCGATAGAGTCCTTTGTTTGGTGTAAACGTTTTATTATCGCAAATAGACGAAAAAGTGTTAAAAAGATCGGCGAACTACGCGCTCCCGTTTCAGTCCTGCTGGAAGAAAACACGATCATCGCTTTAGTTCCGAACGATCGCCCCACAGGGTGAAATACTGCACCGAAAAGAACCGGCTCTTCCGCGTCCCCCGAAAAGAAAAGGACGACCCGATATTAAAATGTCTCAAACATTGCGCGTTTTTACGGTTGCTCTTCAAAAGTCCTCCGTGCGGGATGCATTTTTGATTCGGTATAAATTTCTAACTGGACTTGTATAAATATTCTAGCAGGGTTCGAGTTATGGGATTATCTAGCTCCCCGGAGCAACCCCATCGTGAATATTGATCGCAGATCTATCAAATCTACCGGTGTATTGGTGGGATAAAAATGTCGCGGAAGAAAGAAGAAAGTGTATAAAAGAAAGAAGAACATTACAACGAATTCGCAAAAGAAGACAAAATATGGTAGTAAACGTGATTAGAAGAAACAAGGAAAAGCTTATGTGAAGAATTGAAGTAAGTCATATGGGGTACAGCCTATCAAATTGCAACAAAGAGGATGAAAAGTCAAAGAAGAAAAGAAATTGATCATAAAACAATTGAGGGACAATTTATGAAGTTATTTCCAAAGGTAGAGGAGGAAGAAGATAACCAAGAACAAGAAGACAAAAGCTATGAGGAAGAAACTCTATGCCCGTTTACAATCGAGGAATTACAAGTGAATCTAAAACAGCTTAAGACAAAGAAGGCGCCAGGACAAGACTCCATTACAAATGAGATCCTGAAGGTGTGCGTAACAGCAAATCCAGAGTTGTTCCTGAACACATACAACGATTGTTGGATGAAAAGCGAATTCCCCAGAATATGGAAAGAAGCAATGTTGGTATTAATAGAAAAACCGAGGAAAGAAGGAAAAGAGCAAACTTATAGACCTTTGTGTTTGCTGAGTGCTATAGGTAAGCTCTTGGAGAGGTTAGTAAACGGCATACTAATAGCAGAAATAGAAGAGAACGGAAAATTAAGCGACGTACAGTATGGGTACAGAAAGAAAAGAAGTACGGTGGACGCATTTATGCGCATAGTACATGAAGTGAGAGAAGAGAAGAAAGAATCTACAAAGAACAGAGGATTAAGCGTAATGATAACGTTAGGTATTAAGAATGCGTTCAATTCTGCACCCTGGAAAATAATAAAAGAAGAAGTCAGAAAGAAAGGATTTACAGAAGGTATAAGAAAAATAATAGATTCTTATCTATCGAACAGAAAGATAATTCTCCCAAATGGAAGGGTGGAAAGAATGACGTGTGGTGTTCCCTAAGGATCAGTCATAGGAGGAACTTTGTGGAATGTGTTTTACGACAGAATATTAAGACTAAGAATGGAGGAGGGTGTGACCCTGGTGGCTTATGCTGATGATTTGGCGGTGGTAGTGAAAGGAAGGAACGAGGACATAATAAAAGACAAAGCAGTGTATGCATTAGAAATAATAGAGGAGGAGATGAAAGAGATGGGCTTGCGGCTGGCATTTCAGGAATGGAAAAGACCGAAATGGTCATTCTAGAAGGAAGAAGAAAGTTAAAGGAATTGGAAATCGAGATAAGACAACAGAAGATAAGAAGTTCAAAAGCAATCAAATACTTGGGAGTGTACATAGGTAAAGACCTAAAAATGAGTGAACACGTAAAAAAAGTTAGACTAAAGGCAGCCAAAGCGAGCACAGTTCTAAAAAGAATAATGCCAAAGAAAGGAGGTCCAAGTCACTCCAGAAGAACCCTGCTGGCGACCGTAATAAGGTCGATAACACTCTATCCGGCGCCAGCTTGGGAAAGTGTGCTAAGGTACCAAAAATATAAGAGTATGATAAGGAGCATTGAGAGACAAATAGCGATAAACGTGACATCAGCATACAGAACTATATCAACGGACGCAGTGGGAGTGCTAGCAAGGCAGCCGCCAATGGATCTCCTAGCATGGAAGCGATGTAGGAACTGGGAGATAAAAGGAAAAAGAGCGAAGGAGAATAGAAAAATGGTGTATGAGAAATGGCAAGAAAGATGGGACGAGTATACAGGGTGGATGAAAGTGTTTATAAAGAAAGTGAAGGAGTGGCATTTAGAAGGTTCAAAGGTGGATTACTATATAACGCAGGCGCTTAGCGGACATGGTGTATTCTGCCAATACTTAAAAACAATTAAGGAGAGAGAGCGCGACATGTGCTGGTTTCAATGCCAAACAATAGATACCCCGGAGCACACTATTTTTGAATACGAACACTTCAAAACACAAAGAGAAGAGTTGGAAGCCCAGATAGGAAGGAAGTTCGAGAAAGAAGGAGCGGCGGAGTTAATGAGGGAAGAGGATAGCAGAAATGTGATAATGCAGTTTCTAAACAACATAATGAAAGATAAAGAGATGGAGGAAATGAGAGTAGGGAGAGAGAAGGAAGTGGAAGAAACGAGATTAGGAGAAGTGTAAAGGAAGAAGAGAAACTATAAAGAACTTATGCCGAGCGGCTTGCAGTAATGCGAAGAGCGGGTCCGAGCTGCTCAAGATCCGAAAGGCAAAGAAATGAGGGGGAGTTTTAGTCGGTAACCCCAACAAGTGTTGGCGGAGTAGATCCCAAAGAAAGGCGCCAACAGTAGACCGGGGTGCATAACGCTTCTCTCCTCCTCAGCGCCAAAAAAAAAGATCTATCAAATCTACACCATTGATATTCATAATGTAATCCATAATATTTTTTGAAAAATATCTTTGAAAAATTTTGTTTGCCATTTCACCAGTTTTTTCAATTTATTTTACCGGTTCTATCACTCGCGCCTGATATATTATGGAAATCAAATCCTTTCTATTGTCTTTATGATGCGCCTAGAGAACAATAAAACAAACTGATTGTATAAAAAAACGTATTAATACGTCAACGGCTTTTAGATTGTAAAGAAAAAATAACGTATTGCACCAATACCTCGCTTTGCGTCGTTTCGTTTTGCGTTTTTTCTAAGTTACGTCGCTGCTTAATTGGTACTAATTTTCACTGTGCGTCGTTAGATTTTCGAGGTTGCGTTGTTTTGGATTTGAATCTTTAATTTTTCTTTAATGGAGACTGACATAAATGAATTGCTAATCTCGCATAACCAAAAATTCTGTAATGAAGAACTCTTGCAACTGGAATTGCAATTTGCTAAAGTGACAGTGACCGTTCAATAGAAATCTCCGAAGAACAAAATTTAACATCCAAACAAATTTCCAAAGCGATGTGTTTGATTGACGAAGCTATGGAGATGTTTTTAAAAAACGATCCTGATAGCAGGAGTTTTAAAATGTGCCAGGCAGTAACTACGAATATCAATTGCTACAAGGAAATTTATTTTACATTGAAAAAAAAAGCTGTTAAGCAAACATTGGACAAATTTTTTGTGAAGGAAAGCCGACTTACACTAGCCACTATGGACAAATCAGACAGTGATTAATTTTAATTTTGTTTTTCATAAATTAATTGAATAATTTATTTTGTTTTAATGAAATACGTTTTTTTTTGTTTTTGTATGTATGTAACAAAATTTTATAATATTTTTGTTTTTTAAATGTTTACTTAGTTCTATTTTCTTTTTAAAAAGTAGTATTTTCGTAACCCTGGAACCTATCTTCGATCTTTACATGGTTTGCTATAGAAAATGTTAATTCACTTTGCGTAGTGTTTTTCTGGAACGTAATCCCGACGCAAAGTGAGGTATGGGTGTATTGCACTAGCGGCCAGTAATCAGTTAAACAGTATAGTCGGCCAACGGTGTTTAGTGCGATATCTGATGTCCAGATACATATCGTGTACACATACGTTAAGAACCAATGAAATGTCTAGAAAAATCAAATGTCATCCAATGAAAATCAAACATTCCCGATAAAACGGCTTGTAGTTACAGTACGAACCGCATATTAACGATAGAACGATAAGCATAGAACGTTGACTAACTATGCATTTATAAACAATGGTCTTATCAAAAAGATTGACTACGTTGACAGATGATAGCAAATGTCTTCTAAAGTCACCTTTGAACATTTAAAAAGATTCCTTAAATTAATCAAATTAAAGAAAATAATTTTACTGGAGCGTTCATTTCCCCTAATTTTATAATTTATTTGCTTTAACATCATAGTTAGATTTTAAGATCAACTGAATCAATTGAAACTTGAGAATAAAATTAGACTTGAAAGATTTTTTTGTCCTTTTACTGGTCTTTATTTTACTATTTTCTGACTAGTTTCGGCTTTGTCATCATCAGAGACAAGTCTAAGTAATTTCCAAGACAAAAACCGGTTATTCAGTAATAACCAGTTTATTTATTTAATGTTTGTTTTATATTAAGGCGTATAATTCCTTATAATTGCTTTTATTGGATTGTTCGGAATGTAATTTCCTTTTTTCACGACAGAGTAGTTCTCCGCAGTAGTTCTTGGTTGGTGCCCTTTTAAATATGGATAGCGATAAGCAGCATTTTAGACATATCTTACTGTTTTACTACCGAAAGGGTAAAGATGATGTTCAAGCCAGAAAGAAATTGACCGATGTGTATGAAGAAGGTGTGTTGACAGTACGCCAGTGCCAGAACTGGTTCGCTAAATTTCGATCCAGCAATTTTGACGGCATTAGTTGATGCGACCCGGTGAGTAACAACACATGAGATGGGATTGAGGTTAAATTTGTCAAATTCCACAATTTAATGACTATACTCTTTTCGCGGAAAGATGTCTCATGCGTCATTAATTAATTATATTATCCTAGACTACTATTTTCGGTTTTCGTCTCTATCTGACATATATGATTAAATAAAGAAAAAAATATTTGACATATGTCGAGAAAACGATGACAAGTAATGACGCATGAGACATCTTTCCGCGAAAAGAGAGTACTTGAAAGGACTGGGATTATCCTCGAAACTCAATGTATGGGTTCCCCATGTTCTCTACTGTCATCAGCTGGACGAACTGAATGATGCACTTCCACACAAAAGGCTAGAATTAATCAACAGGAAAGGTGTAGTGTTTCACCAAGACAACACGAGACCTCACACAAGTTTGGTCACTCGCCAAAAGCTTTTACAACTTGAATGGGATACAATGCCACACCCACCATATTCTCCAGACCTGGCACCATCGAACTATTATCTGTTCCGGACACTCTAAAATTTGTTAGACGGTAAAACCTTCACATCAAATGAGGAGGTCAAAAACCACCTCGATCAGTTTTTTTTTGCCAACAAAGACTAAATATTTTATGAGCGTGGAATTATGCTACTACCAGAAAGATGACAAAAGGTGTTGGACCAGAACGGCCAATATATAATCTAATAAAGTATTTGTATATTATACGAAAACTGTCTTTCATTTCCACAAAAAAAAGAAATTACTTCCGACCAACCCAATAAATTGTTAATTTTTAGAAGTTTTTAAAGAAAACTTTTTAATTCGTGCATAAGAATATGTTAATATTTGGAAATAATTTAGACTTGTCTCTAATGATGGTGTTGAAATTAATCAGATAATGGTAAAATAGGCACTAGTAAAAGTACAAAAAGTCTTTCAAATCTCATTTTATTCCCATATAACTGGTATAATGAATTACATAATTGATTTCAATTCACTGAATCAATTAGATTAAATCAATTAGAAGGTTTATTATTTTTTTAATTTATTTTTAACACTTTGATTATCGCAAAAAAACCAATTTAAACATTAAACCCCAAATATCTTAATTATAACACTTACTAACCAAGAAATCATATAGAAAATTAAATCTTTTAGATTCAATCTTTTTCAATTTAACTCATAATCAACAATCAATTTGTAAAAATAAATATTTCGATATTTTACGTAATTTAAATTGTAAACAAGACCTAAATTAAAATCCACATAAGACTTATTTCAAAATTTAGTATATTTTCACAACAAGAAAAAAAAATTTAGTTATGCATTCTAACCGATTTAATAACTTTACGCTCTAATTAAGTTTTTTACTCCACAATATGTAATTAATTATATATTACTCAACAATACAATTTACTAATCTTTCTTATAAATGTCCCAATTCTAATTTTAAATGGAAAAAAAATTAAAATAAATTCATCATTCCTATTAAAAACCCAAACCAAATCCTTTAACTTTCTTTTATGATGTAATAAACGCAAACCTCATATTTTTTAATACGCATTTAGTTTCCTCCTTTGGTGCAATAAACCATCCCAAAGGAATAAAAACGCTTTAATAAATTTGCCTGCCGTCTCATAAAAAACCATACATAAACCCGTAGAAGCGTAACTAATTAATCTAAAGAAATGCAAAAAACAAAGCGTTAATCTAGTATTAACGCACGGTGGCATATTGTCTCTTAAAAATCGATTCCGCTTCTTCATTCCAGATTATGTCACCGAACGCACTACTTTCTCGCGGCTATTAATAACGAATTATCGACACAACGACGCAGGAAATAAGTTTCAATGTTACGCCGAGTACGAAATGGCACGCACATCGACCATCTGTGGTATACTTGCGCAAACGTACTTACACACTTACTCTTAAAACAACAAAACGCTTATTAGACTTTCTTACCTTTACAATCTTCCAAATCCGCTTGATATTTAGCTTTCATGCGCATGTTTTCTTCCTTGTAAGTGTGAAGCTGTCTTTTCCACTCTTCCACGTTGGCCGTGCTTTCTTGAAGGGCGCTTGTTAAACGCGCGTTGTTACTTTTTAAAGTTGCCAATTCGATTTCCCATTTTTTCGCATTCGCAGAACTAAAAAAATAAATAAATAAATATAAAAATAAGAAAATGAATAAAAAAGAAAATCACTCAAGCATAAACAATAATACTAACGAGAATCGTTACGCAATTTACGACTTAATTTGCGTTGTGTTTAAACGCAAAAACGGATAACATAACGTTTTAAACGAAGCGAAATGATGTAACTCGATCGCTCGACCGGGACAAATTAGAATTAAATAATTAAGTAAGTAGAGGATGATAGGATTGAGAAAAGAAATCGGTAAAATGAAGATGACGTTCGTCACCTTTCTAAATTATATTTACTTAGATTGAAATAAAATTGTATGTATGTTTGAGAGATTTTTTTTTAATTAGATCGAGTTTCATTCGTTCAAAATTTTAACGAATTTAATTTCATTATTACAAACGGGATTAATTATAATAAAAAATAATAATCTAATTATTAAGAAATGGTTATTTTATGACTATTAAAACGAATGTAGGTAACACCTGTCGATAAGTACACACAATGACTAAGTTGTTACTTTCTAGTACGTTCATATAAGTTACCAACTACGCCTTTTCTACTCTCTGTTAACAGCATTGTTCTTTTAACGTCCGCATACAGTTACCAAAGCGAGAATTAAGTATCTAATTAATCGTAGAAACAAAATAGACACTACAAAAAGAATTTTACAATAAAATTTTTATGAGAAATCGTTAGGAAATGAAATTTCCTTTAATTTAAGTACAAACATAACCCATCTAGCTTAAATAATCTCAAAGTTATCGACCTTTAACATCTTTAAAATTTTTATCATAAATCGTTAGAAAATAAAATTTCCTTTAATTTAAGTACAAACACGACCCATCTAGCTTAAATACTTTCAAAGTTATTGTTATTTTTAATTCTAAAAACAATCGACGACCGGCCATCTCTAAAATTTTATTTAAAATTGTTAGAAAATTAAATTTCCTTTAATTTAAGTACAAACACGACCCATCTAGCTTAAATAGTTTAAAAGTTATTAATATTTTTAACCTTAAAAACAATCGACGATCGGCCACCTTTAAAATTTGTTATAAATCGTTAGGAAATAAAATTTCCTTTAATTTGAATACAAACACGACTATATTCGGATAAAAAATAAGAAAGTTATCGAAATTTTTAGTTTTAATGACAACCGGAAGTCGGCCATTTTGAATTTTTTTTTAATCACGTAATTTTTTTGTTTTTTATCCGAATATAGTCGTGTTTGTACTCAAATTAAACAATTTTTTATAAATTTTAAGAATTTTTAATAAAAATTTTAATACATTTTAATAAATTTTTAATCAAAAAAATAATTTTTTAAAAAATAGAGAAAAAATTTAAAAAAATCAAAGTTTCCAAAGAAATATCAAAAACTTTTTAACAAAGAAAACATTTTATATCTAGCTTAAATACTTTCAAACTTATTGTAATTCCGTATTCTAAAAACAATCGACGATCGAAATCTATTATCATAAATCGTTAGGAAATAAATTTTCCTTTAATTTAAGTACAAACACGACTATATTCGGATAAAAAATAAAAAAGTTATCGAAATTTTTAGTTTTAATGACAACCGGAAGTCGGCCATTTTGAATTTTTTTTAATCACGTAATTTTTTTGTTTTTTATCCGAATATAGTCGTGTTTGTACTCAAATTAAACGATATTTTATAAACTGTAAGAATTTTTAATAAAAATTTTAATAAATTCTAATAAATTTTTATTAAAAAAAATATTTTTTTAAAAAACAGAGCAAAAAAAATAAAATTTTTTTAAAAAATATCAAAAACTTTTTAACAAAAAAAATTTTCTATCTAGTTTAAATACTTTTAAACTTACTGTAATTTTTTTATTCTAAAAACAATCTACGATCGAAATTTTTTATCATAAATCGTTAGGAAATGAAATTTCCTTCAATTTAAGTACAAACACGATCTATCTAACTTAACTAGTTTTAAAGTTATTGACTTTTTTAACCTTGAAAACAAATGACGTTCGGCCATCTTGGATTTTTTTAAATTCATGTAACTTTCTTATTTTTAATCGTAATATAGTCGTGTTTGGTATCAAATTAAATGATTTTTAATAAACTTTAAGAATATTTAAGAATTTTAAGTTATAAATTAACTTTTTAAATAAAAACGAAAATGTTGCTTGTTAAAATTCATTTTTTATGAAGTGTAAAGTTTGCGAAAACATCACAACATTACTTATTAAGCAACTATCAGTAAAACGTCTCGCTTTCGTGGTAGATATAATGCGTTACCGTTTTAACACATTTTTTTTTGTAATTTTCTTTCCTCTCCAGCCGAGTAAAGAAAAGTTGCGTAAATTTACAAAATCCGCTATTGCCTCGGTATTAGAATCGGAGCGGAGTGACGTAAGGTTAAATAAATGGCGTTAAATGATGGTCATTTGGGTTAGGTTTAATTTCACGCCGCCGACATTCGCGCGGATTAACGAGGCGTCGTCTTTTGTACCATCCGGTTTCTGAACCACGAAATTGCCCAACGCCGACTAAACCGGACAATTATCGCCGCTTCGATTACGTCAGTCTAATAATAATAATAAGCAGTAGTATATTTTATAAAAGAGTAACGATGCGTTTTTGAAACGATCCGATTTGGTAAGATTTGTTGCATGCAAACGAGACGAGATTGTGTTTTAAAACTATGACTCAATCTTGTAACTGTCACAATAATAAAAAAAAATAAAGCTTAAAGAAATGAAAATTATATGATAGATACGTATAATATTGAAATGGATAATTACTAATTGTAAGTCATTTGTGATCGGTTATGTAATTATAGGTTGCATTATAAAGATAGGTTGTAACATTTTAGAAACTGTTAATTAAGAAGTGTTCATGTGTTATTTTATACACAACACATAAAATAGAAACGTAAAATACAAATTGAAAATATGGAAATTGAAAATCGTTTAAAAGTTGGTAAACATTTTTGACACTTCTAAACCTAACTTAAGAAAATCGATCAATTTTAAAAATTCATAAAAAATTCATTTTTAAAGATTTTGATCTGATATTTTTGCTAAATGAAACTTAAAACATTCTAATTTTAATTTAAAAAGACCGTTTTATTCCAAGTATTGTCAAAAAAATTTTAAAAAAATTTTCAAAGTTGGTAAAAATTTTTGACACTTCTAACCTAATTTGAGAAAATCGATCAACTTTAAAAATTCATCAAAAATTGAATTTTAAATATTTTGATTTGATTTTTCTGCTAAATGAAACTTAAAACATTCTAATTTCAATTAAAAAAGACCGTTTTATTCCAAGTATTGTCAAAAAAAATTTAAAAAAATTTTCAAAGTTGGTAAAAATTTTTGACACTTCTAACCTAATTTGAGAAAATCGATCAACTTTAAAAAATCATCAAAAATTCCTTTTTAAACATTTTGATCTGATCTTTTTGCTAAATGAAATTTAAAATATTCTAATTTTAACTAAAAAAGACCGTTTTATTCCAAGTGTTGTTAAAAAAATTTAAAAAAATTTCAAAGTTGGTAAAATTTTTTGACACTTCTTAACCTAACTTTAGAAAATCCATCAACTTTAAAAATTCATCAAAAATTCATTTTTAAAGATTTTGATCTGATTTTTTTGCTACATGAAACTTAAAACATTCTAATTTTAATTAAAAAAGACCGTTTTATTCCAAGTGTTGTCAAAAAAAAATAAAAAGAAAATTCAAGGTTGGTAAACATTTCTGACACTTCTTAACCTAACTTGAGAAAATCGATCAACTTTAAAAATTCATCAAAAATTCATTTTTAAAGATTTTGATTTGATTTTTTTGCTAAATGAAACTTAAAACATTCTAATTTTATTTAAAAAAGATAGTTTTATTCCAAGTGTTGTCAAAAAAATTAAAAAAATTTTCATAGTTGGTATAATTTTTTGACACTTCTAATCTAAATTAAGAAAATCGACCAACTTTAAAAATTCATCAAAAATTCATTTTTAAATACTTTGATTTGATTTTTTTGCTAAATGAAACTTAAAACATTCTAATTTTAATTAAAACAGACCGTTTTATTCCAAGTACTGCTAAAAAATTTTAAAAAAAATTTCAAAATTGGTAAAAATTTTTGACACTTATAACTTAACTTGAGAAAATCGATCAACTTTAAAAAATCATCAAAAATTCATTTTTAAATATTTTAATCTGATTTTTTTGCTAAATGAAATTTAAAACATTCTAATTTTAACTAAAAAAGACCGTTTTATTCCAAGTGTTGTTAAAAAAATTTAAAAAAAATTCAAAGTTGGTAAAATTTTTTGACACTTCTTAACCTAACATTAGAAAATCCATCAACTTTAAAAATTCATCAAAAATTCATTTTTAAAGATTTTGATCTGATTTTTTTGCTACATGAAACTTAAAACATTCTAATTTTAATTAAAAAAGACCGTTTTATTCCAAGTGTTGTCAAAAAAAATAAAAAGAAAATTCAAGGTTGGTAAACATTTCTGACACTTCTTAACCTAACTTGAGAAAATCGATCAACTTTAAAAATTCATCAAAAATTCATTTTTAAAGATTTTGATTTGATTTTTTTGCTACATGAAACTTAAAACATTCTAATTTTATTTAAAAAAGATAGTTTTATTCCAAGTGTTGTCAAAAAAATTAAAAAAAAATTCATAGTTGGTAAAATTTTTTGACACTTCTAATCTAAATTAAGAAAATCGATCAACTTTAAAAATTCATCAAAAATTCATTTTTAAAGATTTTGATTTGATTTTTTTGCTAAATGAAACTTAAAACATTCTAATTTTATTTAGAAAAAATAGTTTTATTCCAAGTATTGTCAAAAAAATTTAAAAAATTTTCATAGTTGGTAAAATTTTTTGACACTTCTAATCTAAATTAAGAAAATCGATCAACTTTAAAAATTCATCAAAAATTCATTTTTTAAGATTTTGATTTGATTTTTTTGCTAAATGAAACTTAAAACATTCTAATTTTATTTAAAAAAGATAGTTTTATTCCAAGTGTTGTTAAAAAAATTTAAAAAAATTCAAAGTTGGTAAAAATTTTTAACACTTCTAATCTAAATTAAGAAAATCGATCAACTTTAAAAATTCATCAAAAATTCATTTTTAAAGATTTTGTTCTGATTTGTTTGCTAAATGAAACTTAAAATATTCTAATTTTAATTAAAAAATACCGTTTTATTCCAAGTATTGTCAAAAAAATTAAAAAAATGTTTAAAGTTGGTAAACATTTTTTCTACAGAAATGAAATTCTAACCAAAGAATCTTATTGTTGTTGAGACTTGTAATTTTATGAAGATTTAGTTTGAAACTTAATCTTTATTTTTACCCGACTTTTAGTTTTTCCCTCAAAAGAAAAAAGACTAATTTAATTTCCCTAATTGAAATTTTTAAACATTCTAAAAATTAGGTTACATTCTAAAAGTGGAATTTTCTTTGGATTACATTAAAATTTAGATTTAGAACTTATAACTTAATTATATACTAATTACTTTTTAAAAAAGCAAAACAATAATCAAATTAACACAGATGAAATTAAAATGATGTAACTTCAATCATACCAATCGTACAACTTCAATCGTTAACAATCGAATTTAATTACGAATAAGTCATAAATCTAACAATAACCTTTATTATTACAGTTACATTTGAAGTAATTAAACTAAAAATAAAATTTTCTCTTCGACCTTTTAATTTTTTCACCCTACGATTTGATATAAAATACTTATGACTTACATTTATTAGTAGAAAAATTAATAAAAGACAATTTTTATACATATATGAAAATAATTACGTTTAAAATCTTTTTTTTTTTCTTTCGTTATAGTAAAAGAGACGCCTCACTACGGTACTAAAAGTGAAAGCTATTAATGAAAACGAACCCCCCCGTTTGTTCTCTCGTTTGTACGTTCGATGCCCAAACCATCCCGCGTCTATATAAAGCCATCGTCGGTAGCTTCCGATATCGCCAAACCGACCGCCGACTTGTGTTCTATAAATTATTTGTTGTTCCAATCAAAAAAAGACAACCCAGGGGAAAAATGAACGCTTATCTTAAAGTGAGTGCTACAAGAAAAAAAATCTACAACAAAAAAAAAAACAATTTGGATTTACTACATATAAGAAAAACTAAATTAAAAAATTAAAATAAAATTTAAAAAAATAAATACTAATAAAGAATTTTGTGTGTTAACAGATCGCCGTTTGCTTCGTGGCTCTTTTCTTCGTCTGTATCGAAGCTGGGTACATTGGGGGCGGCTTTGACGGCGGATACGGGGGCGGTCTCGATGGAGGATACGGAGGTGGTGACGACGACAAAGATTACAAGGTAATATAACAAGAAATTTACATTTTCAATATGAACAAAGTTGGATAATTAAAATTGATTTATCTTGTTTTATAAATTTGTCTTTGGAAAAACAAAAAGATGAAATTTATAAAAAAAATTGAGAAACTCAAAATACAAAAGATATTGAAAATATTAATAATAAAATTCAATAATTATTTTTAATTTTATTAAATCAATCAGATAAAAAGAATTCAAGATAAGAAAATATCTATACTATAAATGACACAGATGTGTTTGCATTTATTGGTATTTATTTTTATACACTTTGTTCGATGCGTTTCGACCCATTTGTAATAATAATTTTAGAGGACAGTAGTGTAATAATAATAATGAAGGAAGTTAATGTTATATACATATACAGGCTGTCCCAACGACCTGAAAAAGGTCCATAACTTGTTTATTATTGGAGATATTTACCTTTTCCTTTTTTTAAGTTATAGCTGTGATGGTACTACACATTTTTAAAATATTGCAACTTGTATACAGATGTCTCAAAATTATAAAAAATACTAAAGTTACTATTTTTTAAATGGAATGCACCCGATTTTATTTTATTTTTGAAATCCATGGTAGAATACGATTCACTTTTATAGATGTCGTTTTTATCTAAGCTGTCAGGAAATTTGATTTTTGACAGTTTCTTTGCCAAAATTTCGAAATGCAGTGGTCTGTTTAAAAATTCTTTTCTGTTAAATTTTTCGGTTAACTTTAAAGTAGGTGACGTTGTTTGATTGCTAAATGTTTCCTGCATCTTTGAAATGTCTACTCAATAACCTGCTTAGTCACAACTGCCTACAAATTAGTCAAATGGCACCCCCGATGTATACCCCCGGGGTACAGTAGTAGTGATCAAAAATTATTTTGACAAACTTTCCATCCATAATAAGGTAAAATTAGCATGTCAGAATAACTTTTGACCAATATAATAACAAATAGGTCGTTGAGTAAACATTTAAAAAATCCAACAAACATTCAACAATCAAACGGAGTCAATTACTTTGACAACAAAGCAAGGATATTGAAAATAAGAATTTTTGAACAAACCACTGCATTTGGAAATTCTGGCAAAAAAGTGTCATAAATCAAATTTCCTTACAGTTTAAACAAAAACAACCTGTATAAAAGTGAATCGTATTGTACCATAGAATCCAAAAATAAAATAAAATCGGGTACATTCAATTTAAAAAATCGTAACTTTCGTATTTTTTGTAATTTTGGAACACCAGTCTCACAATCACAATATTTTAAAAATGTGTAATACCATTACAGCTATAACATAAAAAAGGAAAAGATCAATATTTCCAATAATAAGCAAGTTATGGAGCTTTTTCGGACCGTTGGGACACTTGTGTATAAAATAAGACTCAATTTCAGAAGACAAAAGCCTCCGAAGATGGCATAAATCGCCGAAACGCGCCAAATAGAGCATAAATAAAAATACCAATAAAAGCAAAAGAAACATATTAGCAAACGCATCAACAAAATATCTGTTATCTGGAAAATATCTGATCTTGAATATGCATGTAATGAAGGACATCGTTTTTTAAAATGTTGGTATAGAGATTGGTATCTATGTAAAATAATTATTGATAAAAAAATAATAAAATATTTGGGACGTTCGATAAAAGCTTTCAACGAACGGACCTATTTTAAATATTTTAACAACGAAAGTTTATTGTAAAGAAGATTTATTATCTTTAGGTCCGCTTTATTCACCTTTGGATAAATTAATCTATCCGATATCTGCCATGGTTACAGGCTAACGAGCCAATCATGGCAAGTGAAATTATAGTAACTATGGAAAATATCGGGTAGATTAATTTATCCAGAGGTGAATAAACCGGCCCTTAGTTATATTTCCATTTTCTTCAAATAGCTTTTCTAGTGCTTTTATGTTACTACAAAAATTATACATAATGAAAATATTATCAATAAAACTTCGAAAAAAAAAAATATATACAGGATGTCCCAACCCGAAAAAGCTCCATAAAGGTGCAGTGTCAATCACGCGACTGCAGCGGCGATCGTCGCGCGGCTCTGGCGACTTTGCGTCAGCCACTCGTTTGCATTGAATTATATGGATACGTGGATGGATATATGGATAATCCGAAAGAGAAAAAACCGAAGGCGACTATTGTCGCACAATTGACACTTAACCCCTTGGCCTACACAACATCTGCCAATTACGCGTGCCATAGTATACGAGAAAATTGATCGCGCGCCGTGACATTCAACCGTTTAGCTGCGTTTAGCCGTGTACCCGAACTTGCGAGAAAGAAAACTAAGGACAATAGGACACAAAAGATTTAGCACGAGTCAGACTCGTGGTTTTCGCTTATGGAACAAATCTTTACAACGAGTCAGACTCGTTGTTTTCGTTTATAGCACAAATTTTTTACCACGAGTCAGACTCGTTGTTTTCGCTTATGGCACAAATTTTTTACCACGAGTCAGACTCGTCCTTATAGGCAAAGGGTTAATAAGGCAGCTGTAGACGCGCTAGTAAAGCCGCGAGTCTGCAGCCGCGCGACGATCGCCGCTGCCGTCGCGTAATTGACAATGCACCTTAACTTGTTTATTTTTGGAGATATATTTTTCCTTTTTTTGAGTTATAACTGCGACTCTACTACATATTTTAAAAATATTGCGACTTATATACAGGTGTCCCAAAATTACAAAAATACTAAAATTACGATTTTTCAAGTGGAATGTACTCAATTTGATTTTATTTTTGGATTCTATGATACAATACGACTTACTTTTACACAGTTCGTTTTTATCTAAACTGTCAGCAAATTTGATTTATGACTTTTTTTTGTCCAAATTTCAAAATGTTTTGTTCAAAAATTCTTATCTTCAATATCTTTGCCTTGCCTTGATTTCAAAATAATTTTTAAATGTTTACTTAACACTTTGCTAATCGGTGACGAGTCAAGTCGTCATTGCACTCGTCATAACCGGTGACATAGCATAGTTTCTATGTAAAATTCTCGGTCAACAAAATGCTTTAACAACCTGCTGCATTTGCCTACCGCTATTTCTTAAACATGACTAATTAAAAATGTTGAAAGTTCATGTTTTTTAAATTGCAAACCCTTTTAGGACACCTGTATATAAATCGCAAAATTTAAAAAACGTACAAAAGAATAGCAGCTATAACCAAAAACAAAAAAGCAAAAAAATCATTTTCTTCAATAATAAACAAGTTATGGACTTTTCTTCGGACTGTTGGAACACCTGTATATAGATACGACTTTTTATCTGTAAATTATACAGGATAAATCGAAAGAAATGGTCCTAATTTTAAAAATTGACTTATAAAAAAGTCAAAAGTAAAAAAAAATTAATATTTTATTATTCGAATAATCATTTATTTTTTTCTTATAACCAGTTAATTAACCTGACGCGATATTCGATTAAAGTTAATCTTTAACCCAAGATAACTCGCATTTTAAGTCAGGTAGAAAAAATTTTTCCTAAAAATACAACATGTTTGGTCAATTACGATCATTATTCATCATTAGGGTGCGGATAATTTTATCAAAGCGTGCCTCACCATACCAAACAACAAATACTACAACTGGCTTAAATGCATCATTTTCCATTTTTACCAAAAATGAAATTTTAATACGACTTTATAAACATAAATTTTGTACTTCAAATTTTCTTCAAACAAATTCTTGCAAAAACTTAATACAAATGAGGAGCTTGCCTGCAAAACCGGATAAATCCATATTTTGACGAAATTGAGTTATACATATTAACTATATGATATTCATCCATTCTAATCATTTTTACAAGTTTTTGTAGGTAAAAAAAGCATGTCTAAATTGTATTTAAAGTTGACGTATGCGAGCAAAAGCTAAATCCGAATAAATCCAATCTTGTTTTGCAATATTTTCAAACATAAAAAATATTTAAAAAAACAGACTCTTATTCCTATAAGAGTCTGTTTTGTTATATGGGCTGGCTTCCTAAGCCAGCCCATATAACAAAACTTATCCTGTAATCAGTTAAAAAAAAATGATACGTTTTCTGCGTCTCCTGAAAAATTTTACAAAATGGATATATCCGCTTTTGCACACAAGCTCCTCAAATATAAGCTTAAAAATTATGGCGTGTTCATTTGGCTGAACTAGTGCGCATCAGAATTTAACGTTGGATGCATATGTCACATTGGCTTTGTGTAAAAAAGAGCAAATTCAATAGAACGCGATGAAATCAAACATAATCATAACTGCTAATGTGATCATAACATCACTTACAAGTGTGTTCAAGGCTTGAGGTTGTTTAAAATGTTTTAAATAAAATGTAATAGAACGCAAAACACTTATTCGGTGCAACCAACACAACACACTGTTGTGTATTGATGCCAAGGACCAAGGACACTAGACTAACAGGATGTCCCAATCTGCGATAATCGCCCGCCACCCTTTAACGTCACTGCCAAGCTTAGCATCTTTGTCTTACACTCGACTGAAACTACAATAAGTTATGTCAAATTGGCGGCTGCGCACTAAATTTCGGCGTATACACATCTTATGGGATTGAGCCATCCTCTTAGTCCAGTATCCTTGCACCGGTGCCCTAATTCAGCCAAATGAAAACATCATTAGTTATTATAGATAATCTAATTCATAAATCAATTTACTCCTTTTGAATAAAAATAAAATTACCCGATTTACGAATTAAAATATCCTTATACGAATTCTTTCGGATTATCCGCGCCTAAATCATAAACACTTTTTCAAATTTTTGATATCAACAAATTTTCGAATGGGTAATTTACTTAAAGGTTTATCTCGTTAATCGATTAAAATCTTTTATTGACGCTGTAATTTGCAATCAAATAAAAATGTAGTTTCATGAGCAAAAAAAATCTCTTTAAATTTATTAAAAAGAGAAATTATAATAAAATAAACAATTATTAATAATTTGATTTGTATATTTGTGTAGGCTTATCCAAAATACAACTTTAACTACGCCGTAAGCGATCCACACACCGGCGACGAAAAACAACACCACGAAGAACGCGACGGCGATCAAGTTAAAGGATCGTACACGTTAAAAGAAGCCGATGGAACAACCCGTATCGTTGAATACCAAGCCGACAAACACAACGGATTCAACGCGGTCGTTCATAAAGTTGGACAAGCCGGTGGACACGGTGGAGCCGGAGGTTACGGCGGACATTATTAATCGAAATCCCGATCAAACTATTCCCTCAAAGACATCCAAATTTAAAAAAAATAATAATTAATAAAAAAAAAACTCTAGAATATGTGATATTTATATATGGTATTAATCTTAAACTATTTCTTCGTATTATTATTATTCCTACTTATTATAAATGTTGATTTAAATTAGAATTAAAGTCACAGTCGCCACGTTTTCGATCGATACTCAACGAGTAATAAAATTAAGAATTAAAATAAGTTATTTTATTTTTTCCAACCCAACTTTTTTTTAAGTAAGTAGTCAATTTTTAAAAATTCATAGCTCAAAAACCAATTATTTTTAAAACTTGAAATTTTATCACGATGTAGATTTAAACTTAATCTTTATTTTAATCAAAAATTAACTTTCTACAACTTTTAATTTTTCCCTCAGAAGAGAAAATATAACTTAACATCCATAATAAAAATTTTTAAACATTCTAAAAATTATCCTACGTTCTAAAAGTAAAATTTTCTTTAAATTACATTAAAATTTACGTTTAAAAATTACAATTTTATTACATAAAATAACTATCCAACCCAACTTTTTTTTAGTAATAATCTTCCGAGTATCAATCGAGTTGCGAACGAGTAAACTTTCTAATATCTCGCTTGTTCAAGTCGTGAGTACAAACTGCGAAGCGCGCAATCGACAAAACCGTTAATTGCCGCTTGTGCCGTACTTCCAGCGTGCTTTTATGGACAGGCTACGCGTTTCTTCTTTCAAACGACCGAGCGAACTTTTATTCCCGGTAAACGAAACGACGTTACGCCGCGCGACGCGTCACTTTCCATTTTAAACGGTTAGCAAAAACCTTTATCAATGGCTATTGAAAGATGTTGCGAGTCAGTTGGGTGACTTAAAACTCCTTTGAAAGTTAAACGCGTGGATTGTTTTCTTAATTGATTGTGTAGTACATAAATAAATGTATGAGAGGATCATAAATTTAAATTTTTATTTAGTTTTTCTAATAGAAATATAAAATATTGTCAAACTGTTTAATTTTTTTTCCAAGTTTAAGAATTTTTTTAATATTTTTGTTAACATTTAGAATAAATTTAACTCTTTAAATCGAAAATAGAATCTTTTAACTTCAATTTGGTGTAAAAATCATTTCCTTATCTTTAAAAATAAAGTCTGGATGATTTTTTTAAAGTTTATAAAAATTTTTAAAAAGTTAGGTTAAACTGTCAAAAAATTTTACCAAACTTTAAGAATGTTTTTAATTTTTTTGGTAGCAATTAGAAGAAATTTGACTTCTTCAATTCAAAATAGAATCTTTTAAGTTCAATTTAGTGTAAAAATTATTTCTTTATCTTTAAAAATAAAGTCTAAGTGATTTTTGTTAGTTGGTAAAAATTTTTAAAAAGTTAGGTTAAACTGTCAAAAATTTTTACCCACTTTAAGAATTTTTTTAATTTTTTTTGTCAACAATTAGAATAAATTTAACTTTTTAATTCAAAATAGAATCTCTTAAGTTCAATTCAGTGTAAAAATCATTTCTTTATCTTTAAAAATAAATTCTGGGCGATTTGTTAAAATTGATAAAAATTTTTAAAAAGTTAGGTTAGTTAACTGTCAAAAAACTTTACCCAAATTTACGATTTTTTTTAAATTTTTTGGTAATGTTTAGAATAAATCTGATTATTTTAGTAAAAACATAGATATTTTAGTTCATCATTTTTAAAATTTTCTTTCCTTAATTTTGATAAATAAACCCAGAGTGATTTTTCAAAGTTGGTAAAAAAATTTGAGATTAGGTAAAAAAATCGTTGATGTCTTTATAATTTTTTTAAAATCTTTGGTAATATTTAGAATAAATCCGATCGTTTCAATAAAAAATAGATATTTTAATTTATCATTTTTAAAGTTTTCTGTACTTAAGTTTCATAAATAGACTCAGAGTGATTTTTCAAAGTTGATCAAAAATTTGAGGTTAGATAAAAAATCGTCGATGTCTTTGTCAATTTTTTTTCATTTTTGGGTAATATTTAGAATAAATCTGACCGTTTTAATAAAAAAATAGATATTGTAGTTTATTACTTTTAAAATTTTCTTTCCTTAATTTTGATAAACAAACTCAGACTGATTTTTCAAAGTTGGTCAAAAAATTTCAGGTTAGGTAAAAATAGTCGATGTCTTTGTGATTTGTTTTAAATTTTTTGGTAATATTTAAAATAAATCTGATTATTTTATTAAAAAATAGATATTTTAGTTTATTATTTTTAAAATTTTCTTTCCCTAATTTTCATAAATAAACTCAGTGATTTTTCAAAATTGGTCAAACAATGTGAGGTTAGGTAAGAAATAGTCGACGTCTTTGTAAATCTTTTTAAATTTTTTGGTAATATTTAGAATAAATCCGATCGTTTTAATTAAAAAAATAGATATTTTAATTTATCATATTTAAAATTTTATTTCCTTAATTTTCATAATTAAATTCAGGGCGATTTTTCAAAGTTCGTCAAAAAATTTGAGATTAGATAAAAATCGTCGATGCCTTTTTGAGTTTTATTAATTGTTTAATTTTTTTTGATACTAATTAGAGAAAACCTGTCGTTTTTAGATTAAAATAGAATGTTTTAGATTTAATTTAATAGAAGAATCATATTTTTATTCCTATAAATAAAGTCTGTACGATTTTTTTAAAGTATACTAATTTTTTTGAAAAATTAGGTTATGCCAATAAACATTCTCATCTTTAAGAATTTCTTTAATTTTTTTGGCAACAATTAGAACAAATTTAACTTTTTCAATCCAAAATAGAATCTTTTAAGTTCAATTTAGTGTAGAAATCATTTCTTTATCTTTAAAAATAAAGTCTGGGCGATTTTTTAAAGTTGGGCAATTTTTTAAAAAAGTTGGGTTAAACTGTAAAAAAATGTTACCCCACTTTAAGAATTATTCTAATTTTTTTGGCAACAATGAAAATAAATTTAACTTTTGAAATCCAAAATAGAATCTTTTAACTTCAATTTGGTGTTAAAATCATTTCTTTATCTTTAACAATAAAGTCTGGGCGATTTTTTTAAATTTGTAAAATTTTTTAAAAAGTTAGGTTAGTTAACTGTCAAAAATTTTAGGAATTTTTTTAAATTTTATGGCAATATTTAGAATAAATGTGATCTTTTTAATAAAAAAATAGATATTTTAATTTATCATTTTTTAAATTTTCTTTCCTTAATTTTGATAAACAAACTCAGAGTAATTTTTCAAAGTTGGTCAATAATTTGAGGTTAGATAAAAAATCGTCGAAGTCTTTGTAATTTTTTTTTAAATTTTTTGATAATATTTTGATGAACTAAAATCTATATTCTTACAAAAAAATAGATATTTTAGTTCATCATTTTTAAAATTTTCTTTTCTTAATTTTCATAAATAAACTCAGAGTGATGATGTGTGAAAATCTTAAAAATCACTTTCACAAACCTCCTCTTCATTTATCCTTCAATTTATTCCTTCTTCTAAGTAAAAAATTACTTGTATTTGAATTGATTTCAATTAATTTACTCAATAAATATTTATATAAGTAATTAAAATAAAATAACAATAAAGTCAAAAAACACATTTATTAACCTTCACATTAATATACTCACCTCTGTGCTAAAGCAAGTTTCAACCGATCATTCTCATATTTCAACTGCATATCCGTCTGGTTAGAATTCCCACCTCCGGGAAGTGGATACAACCCTTTATCAGCCTTCGCTTGGTGACTCGGACTCTCATTGCTTTGCATCCCGGAGACTGAGTGGCTTCGAACGTGTGGCATTTCATCTTCTTGCTTCGCATTTTGACTTGGCATCACCGCACTTCCCGGAGGCTCCAAAAGATCCGAACCATCGTTGGTTGCAGTTGCAGCTCTGGCTGTTATCGGGGAAGCGTTAGCACTTGTTACCGGTGTTACAGCTGTTCCACCGTTTGCTGTTACTTTAGATATTGCGTTTCTTGTCGCTTCTTTTACTTCATTAAATTTATCTATGAACTAAATAACAAAAAAAAAAGTCAAAAATTAAATTTTTTAATCACATTTTAAAAAAGAAATTGATTTTATGACTCATTTCTTAAAGTAAACATTCTCTAAATCCTTTACATCTAGATAATTTCATTTTATTATTATTATAACCCATAAGTCAACAAAATAAAATCTTCTTATCAGTAAAAATATAATAAACAGAAAATTCCAGCTTATTTATAACAAAAAACATCCCTTTTTTTTATATAAAACTTACCTTTTGTAATTCTGATTCTGAAGAAAATCCCAAACCGTAAACGGTATTAGCTCGCACATCAGACCATTGTCCGAATTTTTGAGACGTCTTAGTAAAAGTCATATTAGGTGTAATAGTGCTATTAATAACAGCTTTCGTCCCCTCGACACTAATGATTCTATACAAGCCCCTTTGAGAATCGAAGAAGAATGAGACGTTCACAGCGGTGCTGGAAGCCGGCATCCATGACCGTTTCGTTTTCGGGTCGATGTGGAAGACGTGAGCCTTGCAGCTAAAAATGGGTTGTTCCCTAGAAGAAATTAACGTTTCCATCACTAATAAAATCCAACAACGATCACAATAAATGAACGGTAAAATACAAATCCATAAAAAAAAAGTAGGAGTGGCTTAGATAAGTTATCATTTTCGTTCCAATTAGATAAGTTTATCCCGAAAAAAAAATATGGTTAATAATAAATAATAACATGTGTGGGAAGTAAATAACATTTTTAAAAGAAAAACGGTTATTTTTTTTAAATCGGATTTTTGTTAAATGAATAAATAAAAAGGGTTGGGTTTTTATAATGTGGGATTAGATATAAACGAAGGAATGATATAAGAATATTTACCCCATCGTCTCGTTTTCGTACACAATTGGATTTTAAAGCCGAGAATAAACAAATGTATTTTTATAAATATATCCCCGAATTTTTAACTGTCAAATGAATGTCATCGCCATGCTGCCACAACAAAATCTACGATAAAAATACCCTAAAATTATTAAATTATTTATAATTTAAAATCAACATATACCAAAAATAATTTTAATATTCCTAAATTAATTTCATAATGTAAGTTCTTATAAATAATTGTATATAATCATTTTATAAACAAAATTTTAAAATTAATAGAATGAAATTAGTAACCTATCAAAATTAGTCAACCAATTATACACAAATTTTATTTTTTAATTTTAATTCTTTAATTAAAATTTAACAAAAATCTACTTTAATTTAATTTAAATAAATTTTATATTATACATTTTCCATATTTAAAAGTTATATATTTTATAATTTCCTTGAAAGAATTTAAAATTCTAGGGACTTTTTTAGTTATAAATTGGTATATCTGAAAAAGACAACATCCCTGTCTCTTTTGGTGTCTAACCGCATCGACCACGTTTCTCGTTCGAGCAACAAATTAAAAAACAAGTAAGGTTTAACCCAAATTAACCCAATTTTACAACAAAAAAACTTTTATAATAACTTTTACTATCGATTTATTTAAGATATGGGTCGCGTACGTACAAAGACGGTGAAAAAAGCCTCAAAGGTTATCATCGAAAAGTACTACACACGTTTGACGTTGGATTTCCACACCAACAAACGTATTTGCGAGGAAATCGCAGTCATCCCAACAAAACCGCTTAGAAATAAGATTGCCGGTTTTGTTACACATTTAATGAAACGCCTCCGCCACTCTCAAGTTAGAGGTATTTCAATTAAACTTCAAGAAGAAGAAAGGGAAAGGCGTGATAACTACGTTCCGGAAGTATCTGCTTTGGAGCACGATATCATTGAAGTCGATCCAGAAACTAAAGAGATGTTGAAGACCCTTGAATTCAACAATATTACCGGTTTGCAATTAACGCAACCTTCAACCGGAGCCGGATTTAATAGACGCGCTTAATTATTTAAGTTAGAGATGAAAAAATAAATGTTTTACATTTGGATAAAATGTTGTTTTATTTTTAAATAAAATCGTACACATAATGGTGGAAGGTATTGCAAATTAATCTATATTTTACGTTATTATTGAAACAATTACATTTACTTATTTATTATCTTACAATTCGAACAGTTCTTCTTGTTGCCATTCGTGCCTTTTCATCGAAGTTTTTATTTTGTGATCTTGAGCAACTACGGTTCTCGTAGGTGCAAAAGAATTTCTCGTATCGCTTGACGATTGATTTGAGATTCCATAACCATTTATATCTTGAGATATTCTATAATAAAATAATTAATTAAAATAATTTTCAAAACATCAAAATTGAGATTTAACAAATTTCACATAAAAACCTTGAAACGTCAAAAAAAATTTCCAACTTTAAGAATTTTTTTTAATATTGACAACAATTAGAATTAATTTAACTTTTTTAATCCAAAATACAATCTTATAAGTTCAATTTGGTGTAGAAATTATTTCTTTATCTTTAAAAATAAAGTCTGGGCGATTTTTTAAAGTTGGTCAAATTTTTTAAAAACAACCTGTTAAAAATGTCAAAAATTTTTACCCAACTTTAAGAATTTTTTTTATTTTTTTGGTAACAATTACAATAAATTTAAGTTTTTAAGTCAAAAATAGATTCTTTTAAGTTCAATTTGGTGTAAAAATTATTTCTTTATCTTTAAAAATAACATCTGTATGATTTTTTTAAATGTGGATCAAATTTTTTAAAAGTAAGGTTAAACTGTCAAAAATTTTTATCCAACTTTAAGAATTTTTTAATTTTTTTAGTAACAATTAGAATAAATTTAACTTTTTAAATCGAAAATATAATCTTTTAAGTTCAATTTGGTGTAAAAATCATTTCTTTATCTTTAAAAATAAAGTCTAGGCAATTTTTTAAAGTCGATAAAAATTTTTAAAAAGTTAGGTTAATTAACTGTCAAAAAATTTTACTCAAACTTAAGATTTTTTTAAATTTTTTTGGCAACAATTAGAATAAATTTAACTTTTTAAGTCAAAAATAGATTCTTTTAAGCTCAATTTGGTTTAAAAATTATTTCTTTATCTTTAAAAATAAAGTGTATGATTTTTTAAAGTTGATCAATTTTTTTAAAAAGTAAAGTTAAACTGTTAAAAAATTTTGCCCGAATTTCATTATGTCAAATTTTAACGAATTTGACATACAAATATAACCTTCAAACGTTAAAATTTACATAAAAATAAAACTACCAAACGTAAAAAAAATTTTTTTAGTGAACAAAATTATGAAAATTAGATGATAATAAATATTAAAACACTAATATTTTTCAATACCTCGAAATTGACTGTTAACAAATTTTATATAAAAACATAACCTTCAAACGTCAAATCTGACATTTAAGGAATTTGACATAAAAACATAACCTTCAAACGTCAAAACTAACATTTAACGAATTTGACATAAAAATATGTATAACCTTCAAACGTTAAATTTTTTTTTAATGAACAAAATTATGAAAATTAGATGATAATAAATACTCCCTCTGTCCCATTATAAGTGTCCGATTTTGGTATTTCCTGAATCTTAACGTTATTTCGAAATGTCGGTTGCAATCTTGTATTCCATCAAGAGACTTAAGTTAAAACTGACACATGAATGTTGCTAAAAAATTTAAACGCGTTTACTTAACTTTTGAGTAGTGATTTATAAATCATACGTCGTCTTGTTATTTCTAAAAGTACCGGAGTGGTCACATAATGGACCGTCGAGGAGTTTTTGAAGTTGTGCCTCAACCAAAAAGGCCTAACCTAAACCAGGAAGCGCGTTAAAGTGTGTACCATTATTTACAAAGTGTGTACCATTATTCAGGCAAAGATAAGTAGCAGTAATTAAGTAGTATTATTATTACTCTTACACAGTTTTGTAAAGTTATAAATATATTTCTTAACAATTTTGGACGTTTGATATTAAAAAAATCTTGAAAAAAAATTATAAGCTTTTTTATTTTAAAACGGACACTTATTTTGGGACTTAAATTTCCACCATATCGGTCACTTATTATGGGACAGAGGTAGTATTAAAACAGTAATAGGTATTTTTCAAAACCTCAAAATTGACATTTAAGAAATTTTATATGTATAAAAACATAACCTTCAAACGTCTATTCTATTCTATGACCCCTAGGGTAAGGGGAAGGGTAATGGGATTTGGGAACTTAGCCCTTATGACTCCCAGACACTTGCGTAAAAGATATATAACACGTAAATTAAATGAAAACTTGAATTATATCATTAAAATTCACTGATTACTTTGAATAAACTAGATAATTAAAGATATAAATCAAAATTTTGGACGAACACAAACACTTCATCCGTTCCCGACCAGAGCCGGAAACGGAATCCTTTTAAACGTCAAATCTGACATTTAAGGAATTTGACATAAAAACATAACCTTCAAACGTCAAAACTGACATTTAACAAACTTGACATAAAAATATAACATTCAAATCTTAAAATTTACAAAAAATTAAATCATTTTTTTTAACACAATTATATTTTACAATAAATATAAGATAACCTCTACATATTAAATTTACTCTAAAATTTATTTCTCTTAAAGAGAATACTTACTTGCTATTTTTTTGAGCTCGTTTTACTTCTTCTTTTGTACTAGCAATTGCAGCATCGATTTTACCTAAGAAATCATTAGCGTTTTCACAAGTTTCCGGAGACATAGGTGCGCTGGAAGGAAGGATATTATTTAAATTGTCCGATTTCTCATATATACTATTATTTTCCGTCTCAGGTATCAATAAATGCTCCCTTAAAAATAAACTATCACTGGTCCATAAACGATTTGCTCTGCGAATTTGTTCCATCTAAAATTCAATATATTTATTCAATTGAAAACAATTTAATCCCTTTCCCTTTTATTACTTACAGTGACTCCATATTTTAAAGCGATCCCTTGTAAAGTATCTCCAGGTGTAATGATATGTTTTAGGTAATTCTCCCTAATAGTATGTTTATTTGTACTTCCGTACTTTTTCAAAGACCGAGCCGACTCTCTAATAGATAATTTTTCATAACTACTTCTTTCATCCATTGTATTTTAGTAAATACTCTCCCAGAACATTCTCCTTAGTAAAATTCCTCTCAATCTACTTGTGTAATGTAGTGTTGAAATAGGAAGCTGAAAACATAACATTTTACGTAAAGTTACGACGCAGATACTTATCAAACGACGGTTACAAACGATTATCTTTCGATAAAAACCGATGAAAAAATTTTGGTCGTCTTTGTATTGTAAGTTTCTGCGGACAAACTACACCATCAGCTGACTGTCACGTTCAACGTCAAAACCGATTTTCTAATTTGGTTGGATTTGGAACGTTCGAATACACGTCGCAAAATGATTACAACATTCCTTTTGCATTATTTTACAGTTTAACGCGATCAATCGTGTATGACCGTAAAAGGGAAATGCACTGGATAGGTTATCATTATTTAATTCAAAAATTTCACCATTTAATTATAAATATGACATTTATTTATTAGAATTTAATTAATACATGTTAATTTTACATATTATTGTATATTTTTAATGTTATTATAGATAAAATATAAAATAAATTAATATTTATTAACTGTATAAATTTGTAAGTTATGCAACCCAATATACACAGAAGTAATTTGGGTTGCTTCTTTATAAATAACATTTTTAAAATGTTATGCTTTATTATTATATTCATTTATAAATATTAAGTTATTTTAATTTCATTTAATCTAATTTACCGATAAAAATAATTATTTATAAAAAATTCGATGAGTTTATACGTAATTTTATTTTTCATACTTATGTCAATAAACATTCTCATCTTTAAGAATGTTTTCTAATTTTTTGATACTAATTAGAGAAAATCCGTCTTTTTTAGATTAAAGTAAAATGTTTTAGATTTAATTTAATACAAGAATTATGTTTTTATTCCTATAAATAAAGTCTGTACGATTTTTTTAAGTGTTAATTTTCGAAAAATTATATCAGTAAACATTCTCATCTTTAAGAATTTTTTCTAATTTTTTGATACTAATTAGAGAAAATCCGTCTTTTTTAGATTAAAGTAAAATATTTTAGATTTAATTTAATACAAGAATCATGTTTTTATTCCTATAAATAAAGTCTATACGATTTTTTTAAGGTACACTAACGCTTTTATAAATTTTATATTCATTTTAAATCTTCTTGACGTTTAAGTTGTCAATTTCACCAACCGACAAAAATGATAATTCCTAAAACCTAATTTTTAAAAAAATTATGAATTTAAGTAATGTTGTATTTTTAATCAATTTTTATTTAAACTTTCATCAAATTTAATAATTTTAATCTATCTTTTATACTAATTTAATAAACGTAATTAAATTTATATTTTTTTAACTTGTCATTTTGACAGTTGACAGATAACCTTAATTTCGTGAAATGTCATTCCCTATTTTAAATTTGCATTTTTAATTAGACATCGAATGCAAAATATAATTTACAGTTCAAATTTAAATATTTAAATAACGTGGAATAATATTGATTCAAGTTATAATTTAACAAAACAGGTGTTAATGGGCCTGTCCACTTTTTCCAAAGTATAGGTTTTTTTGGGCGGAATCCATTCTCTAAAAGGCGATTATCATATATGTCAAGGCTTTAGTATTTATTTTTACGGTATTACGTCAAAAAACGATCTTAAAACCTATATTTTTGAAATGCGATTCATAACGTGACCTGTTGATGACGTCGAAGCGTTAATTGATCGCTCATTGGCTGAATCCATCGGCCATGCTGAATTTCCCTGTGAAGTTGGTGTTGTTTAAATTGCCACAGATTTAATACAGTACTTATGAGTTGGCAAAAGAAAAATCCGACGCAAAGATATATATCCATCCTTTTCTATTATAGGAACTCGTTGTACCTATCTCTTTCTAATAACCTAGTAGTTATCGTTAAGAAGTCGGTGGACAAATTATTTTTCTTTGTTATTAATATGTGTATTATTTGCTATATATACCTCAAAAGTCAATATAAGGAAGTAAACAACACGTAAATACGCAAAAAATAACCTAGCCATAAAACACATATTATCATTAGCATCTGGTGATTTCCGTCCGTAAACAAACCGTTTTGCCGTACAACTTCAGACCATTTGAACGGGTTTTTTGGTAGAGGGGATCGAACGCTCCGACGTCACACAGTACCTTGTTTAAACGCTCTTTTAAGTTAGCCGACTTTATGATTTTTTTCTGAACGATGGGATAAGCTATGAAAAAAACGCAAAAATACGGAGAAACTTTTTTTTTCTGCTCTATCCAATGCAATAAAAATTGAAAAATGGTGGACAGGCCCATTGTTGAAATGTAGAAACCTGTTACTAAAATCGTGGAAATATTTTATAGTAAATAAAATAAATTATATCTTTGTAATTAAGAAGTGATAAAAAATGATAAATTTAGTATTTATGATAACCTAAAACATCGGGCGTGAACTTGGTAATGTTTAAAGACAATTAAAATTTAAATTTTTGATTATTTCTGTTGCTGTCAAGACGTAGATCGTGTGAATTTCGCGAATAATTAATGCACATACATTTCGTTTGGATTACGTTTACGCAACGGAATGCGAAATGTGCAACTAACGTTAATAAATTCCGGGGGCGCAAGAAAGCGGATTGATTATTTATTTATTATTATGCAAGTTTGCGCGGCGGTTCCTTTCCACTCGGACTGCCAAAATTACGTTTGACGTCACTATCGTAGGTGAACGAGGTGAACTGTCAACAGAAAATGGGAGCAACGAGTAATGCAATAGTTTTTCGTTAAAATCCTCGGATTTTCAACGTTCGAATCCGCGATTACGGTAAACTAATGAATAAAATAAAACCGTTCGTTCGGCTACGTTTTACTGTCAAGGGAAATCAATCGAGCTTCTGTTACTATTAAAAGAAAGTTTGATAAGCTACTAAGCTAACGTTAAAAAAAAAGGAAATTGTGCACTTTCGTGATTACTAAATCCGGTTTGTTCCTTTTTAAAAAATACCTTTATTGTAATCGTTATCAGAGTAACATAAAACACCAATAAAAAATGGGTGATAGTTAACCTCCAAAAGTGACTTGTTTACGAAATATTAAAAAGGTAATCTTGTAATTTATTAAATTATTTTTCCAAACTTATAAACATAAAATTTACAGAATGTACATTTAAGACTGGTTCGACGAAAGACCTCAAACATGTCAACAAACGCAACTACGGAAAATCCAAACACCCAAAACGTACATAACCGTAACCGATTGAGGAATAACAACAACCAAAACCCTGCTTTTAATATGCGGGACCAGTTGTTTCGAACAATCTTCTTTAGAGTGGCTATTATGTACGCTAGATCCTTTCCGAAACCCGTTCGAAGACTTCTTGAGTTTATTATTTTAATTAAAGCGATCGCAGCCTTTTTCGTGTTAGTGTATATACATATGGTGTTTACTAAAACACCGGCGTCTTGCCTGAATCACGTTAAAGATACTTGGCCTCGCGATGGAATATTAAGGGTTGAAATATTAGATGCGTCGAGGAGTGGAACGAGGGAACGAAGGGATGGACGGATACAACCTAATGTGAATGTCGATAGTTACTTTTTAGATAGGGATGGGTTTGTTGCTATCGATCCCTCAGCCGTGGAGGAAAATAAAAAGGTTACTGAACCGCTTTCCGAAGCAAATAGTAAGTGGTTTTTGGGGTTGATTTAATACTATGTTGACGGGAAATTTTAAAAAAGAAATTATATCATGTCATCGGCTATGATGAGTGCAATGAGGATTTGACTGGTTACCGATTATCGAAGTGTTAAAAGTTTAAATATGAAGTTTAAAAATTTTTTTAATTTTTTTGGTAACAATTAGAATAAATTTGACTTTTAGAATCAAAAATAGAATCTTTTATGTTTAATTTAAAATAAAAACCATTCCTCTATCTTTAAAAATAAAGTCTTGGCGATTTTTTAAAGTTGGTTAAATTTTTTTAAAAAGTTAGGTTAAACTGCCAAAAATTTTTACTCAACTTTAAAATTTTTTTTAATTTGTTTGGTAACAATTAGAATAAATTTGACTTTTAGAATCAAAAATAGAATCTTTTATGTTTAATTTAAAATGAAAATCATTTCTCTATCTTTAAAAATAAAGTCTGGGTGATTTTTTAAAATTGGTAAAATTTTTTAAAAAGTTAGGTGAAAGGGTCAAAAATTTTTACCCAACTTTAAGAATTTTTTTGGTTACAATTAGAATAAATTTGACTTTTAGAATGAAAAATAGAATCTTTTATGTCCAATTTAAAATAAAAACCATTCCTCTATCTTTAAAAATAAAGTCTGGGAGATTTTTTAAAATTGGTAACATTTTTTAAAAAGTTAGGTTAAAGGGTCAAAAATTTTTACCAACTTTAAGAATTTTTTTAATTTTTTTGGTAACAATTAGAATAAATTTGACTTTTAGAATCAAATATAGAATTTTTTGTGTTCAATTTAAAATGAAAATCATTTCTTTATCTTTAAAAATAAAGTCTGGGAGATTTTTTTTAAGTTAGGTAATTTTTTTTAAAAAGTTAGGTTAAACTGTCAAAAATTTTTAAGAATTAAAGAAAAATTTTTTTTTGTAGGAATTACAATAAATTTGACTTTTAGAATCAAAAACACAATCTTTAAGTCTTAATTTACAAAAAAATCTTTTCTTTATTTTTACAAATAAAGTCTAAACATGACAACTGAAACATCAAACGCTTTTTCAAAACACAGCTAAACCCGAAAGTTTCTAGTTCTAAGTCAAGTGTTAGAGTTACAATGTTTGTACTAGTCTTAACTTAGTTTAAAGTTTAAATTCTAAATTTTTAAAGGCTAATTAATTTTTTTTTACAGATATAGACTACGAAAATAAATTATATTCTAAAGATTACACAAAATTAGATAATAAGGGTCGTAATGTATTAAGCGATTGGCAAAGATTAAAAACTTTAACAGAGGAGTACGTTCGTAAAAAGGAGGAACAATTACATATTAGTAAACAATCGGTTATAACACCAACATCACAAATAAGTCTCTCTTCTTCCTTATTCGATAAACCTAATGTGAACGTGTACGAAGATGAACAACCGGAAGGTGTTGAAAAAAGTATTTATTATACATTTCGATTTTTTTAATAAGTTTAACTCTAACTTTTATTGGTAGAATCTAATAAAGACGAATACATAGTAGAATATTCTTTGGAATATGGATTTTTAAGATTAAGTCCGGCGGCTAGACAAAAATTAAACGTTCCTGTACAAACGGTTGTGTTAGATCCTTGGAAGGATGCGTGTTTCGGAGATTACTTTACTAGGTTTATGCTGTCTGAGTTTTTGGGGTACGATGATATTTTAATGCTGTCTATTAAACCGCTTGCTGAACAAGAGGAAAATAAAGGATTTTTAAGGTAAATTAAATCAATAATAATTTTGAAGGAAAAAATTTATTTTTCATTTTTTTAGAAATGTTGCTACAGGTGAACATTTTCGATTTGTTAGTATGTGGATGGCTCGGACTTCCTACATTGCTGCGTTTTTCATCATGATCGTCTTTGTAAGTATATTTTTTTTATTTTTAAATGTATTTATTTTTTTTATAAACTTTTAAAAAAGTGAAATTAACATGTATGTATGTTGAGTAAATGGAAATGTTACGTAATTTTTAATTTGATGTTTAACTCGTACGCATTGAACGATCTGAGGCCGCCGGGAGGGTTGTTAACGGTCGGTGTCATGTGATAGCGTACCGTTGACTGTCATTTAGTGGGCAACGGGGGAGGTAGTTAGGCCACCCATCTCATATGTAGATTTATGACCTTCTCAGAAATACGACCGCTCAATTATTCCCGCCCCTGTCGATCTCTCTTTCTCTCTCTATGACAGACATGAATTTTTCGAATTTATCGTTATTCATAGTTAGTTATATCTAAAATACAAATTATATTCGTGGATTTATTACATGATGTAATTGAAAGTGGTTCAATCATCATCTTAATACAATCATCTTAATTGGTGGTAGTTAAATAATTTTAAAATTAAAAGAATGTTAAATAACCGAAGATGTTTTATACAAATGGTGACGTAGTAAGAACTTTGTGTCTTTCAGAAACCAGAAGTACTGGAATTTTTTTTTCTAATTATTCGGTAATTCAAATGCGGTAAATTGTAGAAAAACAAAAAGAAAAAAATAACTAAAGCAGGTATAAACTTTTTTATGAGTGGAGTGTGAGCGAGGAATAATTATTGAAAGTGTGAAGCATTGAACGTTTTATAACTGAATTGAACCTTCGTTAAAAACTTTGTTTTTCCCAACAATTGAAGAAGAGAACGTTCAAACCTTTCAGTGGGCGAAAATGAGAGAATATTTTTCTAACAGTCGTTGACAGTGCTTCGTTAGGAATCTCTTTTTTTCCCAATAATCGAAGAAGAGTTCGATTGAAGAAGAGAACGTTGTTCAAACCTTTCAGTGGGCGAGAGTGAGAGAATATTTCTCTAATAGTTTTCAGGCGAATCAAGAACTTAAAATCGGTGAATGTTGGTGGTAAAGCTTCCAATATGAGATTGCTTCAAACGTTCTCCAAGGTTGAACAAGAGAACGTAAGCCAAACCCTTCAACAGGCAAAAATGAGAAATGAGGATCTCACTTTTCCCGCTCACTTTTCCCTATACATTTCCGAACGTTTCAAAACCGCTAAGTCAAGGAATCTTCATGTGGTCAGTTCTCGTTAATTGCGAAATATTGTTTGTTCATTTCAATCCCCGTTTCTCTTTGAGTTTAACTGTTTGAATCCCAGGGAGTATTGAAAAACACTGTCGAAGAATCTCAAACAGCTCAATCGCGCTTATTTTATTTTATGAAGAGAAATACTAAGCGGTGCGAAATACAAAGTGATTCATTAGCTCTATGACAAACTTTGGCAGTTGAAAGGTGATGCGATTCTAAGGAAAAGATCGCACCCCGGCGAGAATAGTATCACAACTCAAAAACGACATTTTGAAATTACCATCAGTAATGATACGTATGGTGTGCCTCTGACTTGCAGAAAAACGTCACATCTTTAACTCACAATTTATCCGTCGAAGAGGAGTTATTTCAATTTTGTCTTATGTTAGTTTATTACTTATTATGGCAAGAACAGTGTCACTTTATTTGTTATTACTCAAATACTGCATTTTTGAGTTATGTCATTGTTATTGCCGGGGTGCGAGATGTTATAGCCGGCCCGTTTCATCTTGACCTACCGAGGTCATCTGCGCAGTGCAATAGGTGGGACCTTCTTAGAGAGCTCATTTCCGTAGTATACTCAACAGGGTACTGATCGTGTACAGATCAAAGCAAAAGTTTGTGTATAAGTGCGTGAGATAATATTTAAGTTCAAGATGCTGGAAAGTAAAGTGAAAAATAAAGTTCTTATTTATTTATTATTTTTGTTAATAGTTTTAGCAGATATTGTACTAAGGGCCTTCCCATCAGTTTTGACAGTTACGTCACTACTTACGTCTGGTCACGTGATCGCGCTGTTGTCAAGCGTTTAATGTTTTGGTTGGAGGTACTAGACCATAACCTTGCGATAATATGCGGCAACGTTGTAAACAGCTGTTTCGCTAAGGTTGGGTAAGATTAAAACATCATGTTAACTTTTTATTTCAGCTTAATACGAATTTTATTTTGAAATTTTGTTTTAATGAACATATTTTGCCACTTTATCGTCGTATAAATTATATTCTGTGAACAGTGTATTTTAAAATAGCTTAATTATGAAAATAATTTTTAATGTGGTTTACCACCGAACGGTTGGTGGCAAATCTAAATTCAAATTGTGGTGACGTAAACTGTGACGTAACTGTCAAAACTGCTGGGAAGACATATATTTGCAGTTTAAAATATGTTTTATTTTTGAGTTTGAAATTTCAATAATTTAATCCAAAATGAAGACAAAACTATGAAACATTGTTTTATAAGAATTTTTGATATTTGATACTGTTATATTTTGTGTTTAATATTATTTTATTAAGAATTTACCTGTTTAAAATTTTTGTTAGAATCAATTTGAGTTTTTTTTATTGCATGTCATTGTTCAGCATTCGGCATGCTTTGAAAAAATACACTCATTTCCCAAAACCCCGTAATACTCCATTGTTGAACAGGCAGTGTACGGTGCACGAGGTACATATTTTTGTACAGGTCAACTTTTGCCGCGCTCTGTACTTGAGACTCCTATCTAACGAATATACCCATCTTTCTTCAACGATTTACTGTCGCACTCCTTCGTCTGCGCATTTTTCGTGACCTTCATCGGCCAAGATGGATTGGGCCGGCTGTATATGAATATGGGTCCGATTCATTTTGGTTAAAGAGTTACAAGCCTTTGAAAACTTTACACAGTTTAATAGGCAAATGAAAATGTAACATAAAAAATAAGTTTAAAAATTACAAATTTGTTCGAAACGTCCTGCTTCAGCTTGAATGCACGCCTCACATCGACGAAGTAAAGATTGAAGGCGGACATTTCGAACAATTTTTGTAATTTTTAAAGTTATTTTTTATGTTACATTTTCATTTGCCTATTAAACTGTGTAAAATTTTCAAAGGCTTGTAACTCTTTAACCAAAATGAATCGGGCCCATATTCATATAACATCTTTTCCTTAGAATCGCATCACTTTTCATCTGCCAAAGTTTGTCATAGAGCTAATGAATCAGCCTGTATTAAAAGGAGCTGTGTGATGTACACTCATGGTCAATGGAAATGATTTTCAAAGCTTTGTGCGAGAGCGATAGCTAGAACGGTCTCGGGTATAGTCGGTTTTCGAGAGAATAAAAAATGATGATAGAATCGCAACGGTTAGTGTAATACGTTGATCATAATGGGCCAGCGTCTCGCAGCGGTTTTAACGCTCGTGTAGACGAGTCCATTAAAATCAATATATTACATTATTGCGTGAACATCGCTTCGATTCTATCACTGCGATTTCAACGCTCGTGTAGACGCTCCCTAAAGGCGTAGAAGCGCGTCGACGGGGCAGGATCCTGACTTGATGCGGTATCCATAAATACGAAGCAGGTAAACGAACATTGACTTGGATGAATTATAAGCCTCACGGCAGGTTTTATTATCTCGAAACCCGTCCGAACCCAAACCTGTTCTAGTTATCGCTCTCGCACAGACCTTTGAAGTTCATTTTCAGTGACTATGAGTGTGCATGTTTCAATAAATCCGAGTATGTGACTTCGACAATCGGTAACGCACCGTCAATAATCCACAATGTTCGAAATGTGTTGGGTTTTCTTGACATAAAATCTGAACAGCGCTATCGCGCCGTTTGGGACTCAAACGGTTAAGTAAGAGAATATAACCCATAGTTTTCAATAACCAACGGTTAAAATCTTTTCCTAACGGTTCTACGTCACCAGATTGGAAAACATTGCTAAATATCGCCCGGCATTCATTTCTCATTCGTTACTCATTTCTTCCAAAAGTTGAGAAAGAGATTGTAACCTAAACCCTTCAATGTACAAAAATGGCAATCTTTCGCTAATGGGTTCCGGAAGTGTCGAAAATACTAAGTTAACAAATTTTTATGTTAAGGCCTCGGATGTATTTCTAAATATCGTCCGATATTCGCTTTAATACTCGTTTCTTTCGAGGAAGGTTGGTAAATATTAGGGTGGATGCTTTGGTTGCATTGCTAAATGTTGCTCGAGATTCGTTTAGTTCTACGTTTCTTCCGAAGGTTCAGCATGTGGGCGTAATCTAAACCCTTTGCCCAAACCTAGTGGGCAAAAATGAGGATCTTTCCTTGACGCGTAAGGCCCTCCGCACATGAGTAGACTGATTTGCAGTCCGACTTTCAAGTCAGTTGGAAATACAACCATTTGGTGAGTTTAGGTTGGGTTGGATTTGCAACTCGAGTTTCAAATCAGTAGCAGATGCAACCATTTGGTGACTTTGCCCGTGTACGAGAACGGGGATCCACACACGAGTCGACAAAAATGAGACCAGTTTGCAATCAGTATCCAACTAGTTGCATGCGACTGTTTTTCCCGGTCTTAGGCTCTCCGCACATGAGTCGACCGATTTGCAACCCGAGTTTCAAATCAGTTGGAGATGTAACCGTTTGGTGACTTTACCCGTGTACAAGAACGAGGACCCACACACAAGCAATAAAAATGAGACCACTTTGCAATCAATATCCAACTAATTTGAAACTTGGGTTGTCAATCAGTCGGCTCGTGAGCATAAGGCCTTAAAATAGTTTCAGTTGCACGGTTACATGTTATACAAATACGTTTCGCGATTTTTCCTTTCGGTATGGATCAGGAAACTAACAAAGTTTTTTTAGAAAAGTAGAAAAACATGAACTACTTTGTATATATTTCCTATATCTTTATTTTTGTTGTTTGTTTAGCAAATATATTAATACTTTAACGGATATTGTTGGGCAAAAACTCAATTGTAAGAGAAATTAATAATAAATTACAGCTACAAAATTTTTTAAATTGAGGCATACAAATGTAAAGTGCAATATGTTAAAATGAAAATATTGTAAAAAATGCGATGAAGAGAAAGTAAATTGCACCATGAAAGGAAAGATGCAAGACCAATCTTATTTTCTTTTTTGTGGTACAAGTAATCTTTTCTTCAATAGTACATAACATGTATAAAAAATTTGCAACATATATTACCGTTACAAATTTGTGTGCATCTGTATTATCATATATTTTATAATTATCTTATTTTGACATGTCGCACTTTGCATGTGTACGCCTCAGTTACAATAAATTAGGGCTTGATTTCATAATCAAACTAAAGTTCATATTAAATGTTTATGTTTACTTTAGTGTTGTTTTCATAAGCACGGGTTAGAACAGCTGCTTGACATATGAGCAAAGTCTTCATAACAAAAAATATGTATTTCGGTTGTCAGTGGACAACTGATTCAAAACTAGTCGCGCTAGTGTGCGGACAGGGGTTATTTTCTAGTTGCAAACTGGTTGTACTCATAACCGATTTGAAGTATCGAGTGTGTCAGGTGGATGATTTTCGTGTGGGTGCTTCAGATGTATTGCTAAATATCTTACGATCTTCGTTTCAATACTTATTTCTTCCGTATGTCGATAAAGAGAATCTAGTCCAAACCTTAACTTAGTGGGAAAAGTGAGAATCTTTCCCTAACGTCTTGTGGACGTTTCTAGGTTACACCAGGTTGGCGAATTATGGGGTGGAAATTTCGTTTGCATTACTAAATATTGTTCGAGATTCACTTCGTTTCACGTTTCTCCAGAAGATCGAGAGAGAGACAACGTAACCCAAATTCTTCCGCAAATAAAAGTAATAATTCTGCTCCAACACTTTTTATCTTTGCCCATTAAAGGGCTTGGCTTCAGCGAGTACTAAAACCTAATTTTAAATTAATTTTTTTGATGGGTAAAACTGAGAATAATTCCCTAGCGATTTCCGGACATTTCGAGACTGTCAAGTCGTCGAATCTTCGTATCGACGCTTCTCAATTACCAAATACTACTCGATTTTGGTTTCAATACACGTTTATTCTGAATATCGACAAAGAAAATCTAGTCTAAACTTCAGTGGAAAAAAATGAGAATCTTTTCCTAGTGGCTTCCGAACGTTTCTAGGTCATTAGGTTGGCGAATTTTGGGGTAGAAACTTGGGTTGCATTTCTCAGTATTGTCCGAGATTCATTTTATTCCATGTTTTTTCCAGAAGGTCGAAAGAGAGAGAGAACGTAATCCAAATTCTTCCGTGGGCAAAAGTAATAATTTGCCCCTACAGTTTTTACCTTTGCCTACTAAAGAATTTGGCTTCAGTGAGTGCTAAAACCTAACATTGAATTAAACTTTTTCAATGGGTAAGTCGGCGAATCTTCGTATCGACGTTTCTCATCAATTACCAAATATCACTCGATCGTCGTTTCAATACTCGTTTCTTCCAAATGTCGACAAAGAAAATCTAGTCTATATCCTTCAATGGAAAAAAATGAAAATCTATCCCTAGCGGTTTCCGGACGTTTCTAGGTCACCAGGTTGGCGAATTTTGAAGTGAACGCTTGGCTTATATTGCTAAATATTGTCCAAGATTCACTTCGTTCCACGCTTCTCCAGAAGATCGAGAGAGGGAGAGAGAGAACGAAACCCAAATCCCTCAGTAGGTAAAAGTGATAATTCTCCCCTAACAGTTTTTACCTTTGCCCATTAAAGGATTTAGTTTTAACGAGTACTAAAACCTAACTTTGAATTAAATTTTTTCAATGGGTAAAACTGAAAATCACTCCCTAGCGATTTCCGGATATTTCCAGACTGCCAAGTCGTCGAATCTTCGTATCAACGCTTCTCATTAATTGCCAAATATTCCCCAACATTCGTTTCAATCCTCGTTTCTCTGGAAGGTTAAAAAAGAACACGTAATCCAAACCTTTCCACAACTAAGGCTGACTTTTACCAACCTCCTGTTAATTTAACCAGCGGTTTAATTTCAATTTCAACTTATGCGATTGGCTACTTTGCCAATAACCATGGTAATAAACCGCTGGTTAAGTTAACAGGAGGTTGGTAAAAGTCAACCTAAAAGTAACAATCCTACTCCAATGATTTTTCTATTATTTGAATTAATCTAAACCCAATTTAATTCAATCCAACCCATTTGTTGTCTTCTGATTTCGGTAAAATAACAAAAAGTAAAATTAAAAATTAAAAACTATATAAAATATCGCTATGTGTTTTAAATATCCCCACTTGAATTTTATTTTTCCATTTCAGACGGTTTCTGTGTCACTTCTTCTTCATTACTCCCATCATCAAATCTTCGTTTTTATCGGTAAGTTTATTAATGGTGGATTTAGGATGTCAAATCTAAGGCTGTAATCGTAACCGTAGCAGTAACTGTGGTATTTAAAAAAAGTTCAACTACTTGTTTCAATAGAAGCGTTTAGGCAACGTCTAGGAATTACGGCAAATTTGATGGTTATTACAGCTAAGGTTACGGCTAAGTTTGACATCCTAAACCTACCCTTATATTAATGTTTATTCTATACTCAATAATAATCTAATTTATTCTTCTTTTTTTGTATTTTAGTTGAAGTATTGCACATGATCGAGTACAACGTTCCGATAACGTTCCCCGCTGCCTCTCTATTGACCGTCATTTTAGCGCTGGTCGGTAAGTAACACAAACGATCCACTTTAACAAATTCAATGATCAAGTTTAATTAATAATTTTCGCCTATTCTCTCGCCGAATCGCAATGCGAACCGTTACAGCCGGTCCATTAGGACAACTGGCATAATCTTTAGCCATTAAATGCGGGGGGCACTATTAGGACTCCTTACGGTCGACTGCGTCGCATTTTGATCGGCATTCAGGCATAATTTCAATGCAATAGACCGTGGACCTATACCAATGGTGGAATTTGCGTATCCACATTGTTTCCTTTTATTACAAAAAAAGTCAGTTTTATTAAAATGTTAGTTTTATTAAAGTATTAATTTTATTAAAATATTAGTTTTATTAAAATATCAGTTTTATTAAAATATCCAATCAATTGATTCAATAGTTTTAATCCTTAAAAGTGTTTTTCTACAAATGATATTAGTTCAGTCCAATTTTTTTTATAAATAATTTAGAGAAATTAATTGTCTAAAATTACTAGGTTTATAATTATATTATAGAAGTTTGATGTTAAAATGTTGAAAAATATTGGAAATTTTTGTCTATTTTAAACATAATTAGTTCATTTTAGGTTATTATTAAAGTAAAATATCAGAAATTTAGAAACGAATTTTATAATTTATTTTGACATTAACTGTCAAATTGACGTTTGATAAACAGAGCCGTATTTAGGTTTTGGGAAATTTTCTTTTTCGTTTTTCGCATTATAATTACATTTTTATCGAATAATTCTAATCTATAATTCACGAAAAAATCTTTTTTCGATTCGATGTTAAACGAGTTTTTAAAATAAAAGAAGCAATAGTTAGATGAAAATACAGATGTATAAAAAATTTTTTTTTTCTCAAAATTTTTATAACCTAACGTGTAGATTTTTATATGTTACGTTAAAGAAAACATTCTAGCGCATTATTATCCAAAAAATATTTTCTCGATTTTTAAAAACCAAATTTAAACGATTTTTTAAAGTTGATATTTTTTTTTAACGTTAGGTTAAACGGTCAAAAATTTTTATCAACTTAAATTTTTTTTTTAATTTTTTTGGTGGCAATTAGAATAAATTTGACTTTTAAAATCAAAAAGTAGAATTTTTAAGTGTTAATTTAAAGTAAAAATTTTTCCTCTATCTTTAAAAATAAAATCTGTGTGATTTTTTTCAAGTTTTTTAAAAGTCAAAAATTTTTATCAACTTTAAAAATTTTTTTTAATCTTTTTGGTAACAATTAGAATAAATTTGACTTTTAGAATTAAAAATAGAATCTTTTATATTCAACTTAAAACAAAAATCTTTTCTTAATCTTTAAAAATAAAGTCTGGGAGATTTTTTAAAGTTAGTCGATTTTTTTTTAAGTTAGATTTAAGTTAAAATTTTTATCAATTTTAAGAATTTTTTTAATTTTTTGGTAGCAATTAGAATAAATTTGACTTTTAAAATCAAAAATAGAATCTTTTATGTTCAATTTAAAACAAAAATCTTTTCTATATCTTTAAAAATAAAGTCTCGAAATGATAAATAATTAACAATATAATGTCGAAATTGTCTGGACAAAAGATCTTTTAAGGGGTTAGACTACTCTAGACCGTGGAAAATTAACGTAATTTCCCCATATTTTTCCGAGAAAACAAAAGTTGTGAAAAAATTGTTTATATATCTTTATTGTACCGGGTGGCCTACTAAGAATGATCACCGGCCATATCTCAATGACGGATCATCCTTTTTTAATGAAACAAAAAATTTTATAAGGAAAGTGGCCATAAAAAATCGCTGGAAAATATTTTCAAGTATTTTAAATGGCTGCTAGGGGGCGTAACCTAAATGACTGGACAGAAAATCACGATTTTTTTCATTTTCTTCAAAATTAAGGGGTATTGAAAATAAATTAATTTGAAAGATAAATGAATTTCGACTAACATGTATGAAACACTTTTTGTCGTATCTTCAAAAATAAAGTGGTGGGGATGAGTTGAAAATGTTCATTTTCGATGGCCGATTACTCCGGTCATACTGAACAGAATTTAACAAACTTAATCTCGTTGGAAAGGGTTTTTCGTGGTCTACTAACGACTCCTTACGCTGTTTTGATATGAATATTCGTTTCGCCGCCAGAGGGCGATATCCAGAATTTTAGCAAATATTATAGCTTTTCTTAAAAAAATTAAATGGAACGGTATGTTCATTTTTACACGATAAAATAAAGAATTAAAAGCTTAACATGACGCTGAAAACCCGAGCTCGCTATCTTGCTTCTAACGGTAGATATTAGACAAAAAGCAAAAGCTATAGCATTATAAGATCTAGTTGACCGATGTTAGATTGTTGACATGTATTTGACATACGTTTAACCGAGTCAATTTCCATTTTGCCGGCCGATCCTTTGAGGTTTGCACTACACTCGCTTTTGTGAGTGTTAAACCACCCTAAATGTTCTGCAGTGTCAGATTTTGTTCTTCCACTGTTCACATTGCTTGCAGTACTTGGTTTTTACCTACAACGTCAACAATTTTTCCGCTATACCAGCCAATCAGAGATACTAAACCAAACAACGAAGAAAATTCGCGTTTTCAAAAAAGGGTCAATTTTGCTACCCTTTGTCCGCGATTGACATGAGTGTTTTACCTGTACCGAGCACACGTTATCGGACAACATTCAGAATCAAAATACAGGCATTTAAAAACTGTTCCCACTTATAACTGACATTGCATCTTATTTTTAGGACCATAAGGCACTTTTTAGCGCAAAAAACAAAAATTCGTTTTTTTTGAAAATTTTAGAGTGGTCTAACCCCTTAAGAATTAAAAGAAAATATTTTTGGTAAAACATAGACGATTTTATTAGATGTAAAGTAATATTCGTTCTTTCCGTTCGGGAAAAATTGATTGGACAAATAGAGAAGGTTCGAAAAAGAGAGAAAACTGGGTTTTCGGGCGGACGGAATACTGTCACGCCCAATTTGTTTGAAAATCGGATTTATTTTATTTTTCACGTTACCAGTCAATCAATAACTAATAATTCGTTCGGCGCGGGACGGCCGCGATGCTTTGGAATTCGAGTTGTGCACTCTGTTATTGCAATAAAGCCCTCCGTTGCAAATAATAAAGCCTCGGTGCGCCGGCAGCATTTTTCATATAAACTAAAACGCGTATTTGCCGAATGCTCCGCACACGGTATCTTTGTTTTGCTCATTTTCGGATCTTTCGTATTTTACGTCCGACGTTTTTAATCTTGGATGGAAAACAGCGTTAATTATTAGCATTGGGTAGTAGTTTTCAGTTGTGTACGGTTTGTAAGTCGGTTTGGTTTTGTTACTTAAAAAATTATGTTTATTATTCTATATGAAGTATTTTTCTTCGTGTTTGTGAATGTAATTTAATCTTAAAAAATTTTAATCCAATTTAAAAGACTTTATTTATGGACATTAAAAAGGTTTTTTAAATAAGGATAGATTAAAATACTTTTTTTTACTACAACTGCTCTTTTTTTCGATAAAATTTGAAGTTTTCAAACTTGATTAAAAATTTTAAAGGTTATGTTAACTTCGGTTAAAAATCTTCGATGGTTTTGAAAATTAATTAAATTTTTTTGACAATAATTGGATTAAATCTAATTATTTTAATAAAAAATACACATTTTAATTTATCATTGGTTAAAAGATTTTTTCTTAGTTTTCATAAATAAAGTCTGGATGATTTTTCAAACTTCGTTAAAAATTTTAAAGATTATGTTAGGTTCAGTTAAAAATCTTCGATGGTTTTGAAAATTAATTAAATTTTTTTTACAAGAATTATGTTAAAACTAATCATTTTAATAAAAAATAGACGTTTTAATCTATCATTGGTTAAAAATTTTTTTCTAAGTTTCAATAAAGTCTGGATGATTTTTCAAACTTGGTCAAAAATCTTAAAGGTTCGGTCAAAAATCTTCGATGGCTTTGAAAATTAATTAAAATTTTTTGACAATAATTAGAACAAAACTAATCATTTTAATAAAGAATAGACATTTTAATTTATCATTGGTTAAAAAATGTTTTCTTAGTTTTCATAAATAAAGTCTGAATGATTTTTCAAACTTGGTTAAAAATTTTAAAGGTTAAGTTCGGTCAAAAATTTTCGATGGTTTTGAAAATTAATTAAAATTTTTTAACAATAATTGGATTAAAACTAATCATTTTAATAAAAAATAGATATTTTAATTTATCATTTGCTAAAAGATTTTTTCTTAGTTTTTATAAATAAAGTCTGGATGATTTTTTAAACTTGGTTAAAAATTTTGAAGGTTGAGTTCGGTCAAAAATCTTCGATGGTTTTGAAAATTAATTAAATTTTTTTGATAACACAAGGAAACAGCATTTTTGTTGCATGAAATATTATGACTAATGTTATACTTTCTCTGAGTGCTGATTTGAGATCTGAAGGCAGATTGTTCGTATCAGCTTTAATTTTTGAGATATAATTAAAACGCGTTTTTTTTTTTAAAAGAAAAATCTATATTTTATCAAAACATTTTCTTTTATAAGATTTTCTTGCTTGACTTGGTTCACGAGGGCTGCTTTTAATGCTCCAACAATAGTCTACCATCATGTGAGCATTCCAGTGACCCTCCGTTAAACGTGACCTAACGTTCCTCCATAGTTCGAATGTCTTGATGGAACCGTTCCCCTTGTTCTTCACTCAAATCACCAAGATTTACAAGGAAACGGTTCAAATGACTGTGGAGAAAGTGTACCTTGATGCTCATACTACATCCAAGCTGCTGGAAGTGTAACAACATCAGCTCAATGCGCTCCGCATAGCTTTCGTCCTTTTTGTTTCCCAGAAAATTTTGTGCAGTCCAAACGAATTCATTCCAGGCATTTTTTTCAATATCAGTCATGTAACTATTAACCCTTTCCTTACGGCAGTTCGATCCGCTGGAGTGGCGCCACTGAACGCACCCGTACACACAGGTTATCGCGCGGCCGCCGCCTATAGTCGGCACCCGTACACACAGATCGTCGCGCGGCCGCCGCCTATAGGCGGCACCCGTAATGAAAGGGTTAAAGTTTTCATCCTTTATCAACCTTCTTATTTGAGGACCATCAAAAATTCCGGCTTTAAGTTTCTCTGTGCTCAAGTTATGGAACTTTTTAGCGATGTATTGAAAACACTCACCATCCTTGTTTAGAGCTTTGACAAATTGTTTCATAAGCCCTAGTTTGATATGTAAAGGTGGAAGTATTATACGATCCCTGAACACAAGGGGTTCATTTATCACATTCAGCTTTCCCGGAACCATACTTTGCCTGGAAGGCCAATCTTTTCTAACCCAGTACTCAGACTTAGCTCTGCTGTCCCAGAAACAAAAAAACCATGGATATTTTGTATAACCCCCTTGTTGTCAAAGAAGAAATTTAACCATCTTTAGATCTACACATATCAGCTACTTGTGTTCGTTGTACTTGATTTTATCCATAACAGAAGCTACAATAGCATATTTTTCTTTGACTGTACCTGAATGTGCAATCAGTATCGAACTCAGTTTATTGCCGTTATGCATAAGTACACATTTTAGGCTACGTTTTGAAGAATCAATAAATAAACGCCATTCATGTGAATCATACTTCTCTACTCCCATTGCTTTCAATAAACCAGGAACATCTGAACAAAAAGCAAAGTCTTCGTCTTTAGCAAAGAATGAATGCAATTCTGTCTCTCGGTTACGATAGTATGAAATTCTTATTTCCGGGGTTACAAGATTTCTTTGCTTTAATCGAGAAGCTAGAATCTCTGATGCTTTTTTAGAAAGATCAAGGTCTCTGACTAATGCACTGAAGTCTTTCCTGATTGAAATTGGGTTAAAATCACTTGTCCCACTTTCATCACTTAAAGAAGACCTTGTTTCCTCAAACTCGAGATCATTTGGTGTAGGTGAAGGATCTTGGGGTACTGAGGCATCTCCGGAGTACAGGACTGGTCGAATAACAGATAACAAGTGAGGGTAAAACCATTTTGACCGGTTTCTTCTATTAATTCTGTTTATATTAACCACACAAAAATAACAATCATCTTGATGGTTTGAAGGCTCTCGCCACATCATTGGTGTTTGATAGTTAAAATGAGGTCTTTTCTTATTCGCCCATAACCTCAAAGACTCCACACATATTTTACATACCATATGAGGGATCCAGTAATTGTCACGGGTGTCCAACGGGAATCCAAAATAATCAAAATACACCTGTTTCATGAACGCCGACACACTTTCTTAGTTTTCGTAAATAAAGTCTGGATGATTTTTCAAACTTGGTCATAAATTTTAAAGGTTAAGTTAGGTCAAAAATCTTCGATGATTTTGAAAATTAATTAAAATTTTTTGACAATAATTGGATTAAAACTAATCATTTTAATAAAAAATAGACATTTTAATCTATCATTGGTTAAAATTTTTTTTCTAAGTTTCCATAAGTAAAGTCTGAAGAATTTTTAAACTTGACTAAAAATTTTTTTTTGACACTAATCACATTAAAACTAAACAATGTTTTTATGTTATTTAGGAATGGAAGCGATCATGTCGGAATTTTTCAACGATACCACAACAGCTTTTTACATCATACTGATTATTTGGGTAGCCGATCAATTCGACGGTATTTGCAGTTATACAGCCATTACGAAACGACATTGGCTTCGGTAAGTTTCCCGATTTGTACCTTCTCCTCCATCCCCCTTTTTTTCAAATTTTCATTCGTCGTACGTTCTACGAGTTTCACATCCGATTCGTTTTGCTAAAAAATGTTCCCATCTAATCGATTAGCAGTCCGGTAGACGCCGGACAGTAATTTGTTCCTAAATTAAACAGGAATTCGCTCGCAGTGCGTCGAAACGGTCCAAAACAATTAGAAAACTAAATTGGGGAAAAGCGTAAATTTCAATTGACTTTAAACTGATTTAAATTAATATAATCTTTTATCTTAAGTATTACTTTAATAAGATTTTTCTTGTTAAAATTTTTTTATTAATACTGATTTTTTTTAATTTTTTTAGGTTATTTTTAATCTTCATTTGAACGTTATAATTTGTCATAATCATTGATAAACACATTGAGGGTGGTAAATTCGGTGAAGGACTCTGTGTAGAAGTCGATTGGGGTAATTTCGGGTTTAGAGGGAGAACCGTCGTCATCTATCATTAGTTAATGAGAGCTCAATAGGCCGTAATTTCGCGAGGAGCGGCGCCCCGCGGACGGCGGACGACGCCCGCGGACTCTCTTTGTGATTCGCCGGCTATTTCTTGTTTGCGGCCGCTTGTTTACACTGCAAACACGCCCTGAATGGCGCAATTAGGGCCGATCAAAGAGAATTATGACGTACAGTGTGTCATAATGATGCACCGCGGCCCCGTTTTCCATATCGCGGGGGCTCTCCGACTAATAATAAAGTGAGCGACGGGGCGTTACTTTAATCAAACGTCGTCAAATTGATAAAAAGTATTTAATTATTAATTGGGGGTTATTTTATTAGGATAAAGTCTTAATTTATATTTTCTTTCAAATTAGAGTTAATTTTGTGTTGGTCTTTAAAAACTTTTTTCTAATTTTTTGGTAACAATTAAAATAAATTTCACTTTTAAAATTAAAAATAGATTATTTAAGTGTTAATTTAACGAAAAAATCATATCTTTATCTTTCAAAATAAAGTCTGGGTGATTTTTTTAAATAGTAGGGTTAGTTAACTGTCAAAAAATTTTCCCAACTTTAAGAATTTTTTGTAATTTTTTTGGTTCTAATTGGAATAAGTTTGACCTTTAGAATCAAAAATAGAATCTTTTATGTTCAATTTAAAATAAAAACCATTCCTCTATCTTTAAAAATAAAGTCTGGGCGATTTTTTAAAGTTGATGATTTTTTTTTAAAGTTAGGTTAAACTGTCAAAAAATTTTTCCCAACTTTAAGAATTTTTTTAATTTTTTTGGTTCTAATTGGAATAAGTTTGACCATTAGAATCAAAAATAGAGTCTTTTATGTTCAATTTAAAATAAAAACCATTCCTCTATCTTTAAAAATAAAGTCTGGGCGATTTTTTAAAGTTGATCAAATTTTTTTAAAAAGTTAGGTTAAACTGTCAAAAAATTTTCCCAACTTTAAGAATTTTTTTTAATTTTTTTGATTCTAATTGGAATAAGTTTGACTTTTAGAATCAAAAATAGAATCTTTTATGTTTAATTTAACGTAAAAATCTTTCCTCTATCTTTAAAAATAAAGTCTGGGCGATTTTTTAAAGTTGATGAATTTTTTTTTTAAATATAGGTTAAACAGTCAAAAATTTTTACCAACTTACCAACTTTACCAAATAATTAGAATAAATTTGACTTTTAGAATCAAAAATAGAATCTTTTAAGTTAACTTTTGTGTAAAAATCATTTCCTTATTTTTTATAAATTTGGTCGTTACGATTTTTTAAAGTTACTTTAAACTTAACCTAAATCAAAAAAAAGTAATTATTTCTTATTATACGACTATTATTAATCCATTAATCAAAAAAACGTAAACTGCACTTTTCTCATAAATTCTTCCTTCTACATCATCAATTTGAAATATTGACCGTAAAAATTCGTTGGATATAAAGTACATGATATACGATTTCAGTCGAATTTATTCGATTCTTGGAAATAGTTCAAAACGCATTAAATTCCTCTTAATTTGCTCTTTCTCGTCGTCATCAATTAATCTGTTATTAACGTGTCGGTTTGTTATCGGCCAGAGAGAATATTTGGAAGCTTTGCGGTCAAATCGATGGACAATAATACTCGCTCTGCGGAAATTTATCCGATCGCAACCGGTAGCATTATATAAATCAATCGGTGACAATGGCGGCCGCTTTCACGTGGTTCCGTCACGTGCGCGAACGTCCACGTGACCCCCGCACAAAGACCTTTCCAACCCATCACTTCCTAAACCTGCATTTGAACATTATTACGTTATTTTGATTGTTTACGAGGTTTAGTTTTGGTTCGAAGTAAATTTAAATTTACGCGTGTTTTTTTATCTTTCAGGTTCTTTTACTTGTACCAGTTTATCTTCTACGCTTACCATTATAGATTTAATGGTCAGTACAGCGGTTTAGCGTTAGTTTGTTCTTGGTTATTTATACAGGTAAGTTTCTTTTTTAAAATCATTTTTTAAAATGGTTGATTAGATTTGTCATTGAAGGTTGAAAACATGAAATTTTAATTTAAGTTAGTAGCTTTAATATGTTTAAAAAGACGTTAATTTAATGAATGAATAGTTGTGTGTACAAACGTTGACGGAGGGTTGTGACTATTCGTTAGAGTTGAAATCAGTCAACTAGTGACAGTTTGATTATTGGTATTATTATTGATTAAATTTTCAAGAACTTCTATCACTTAAATCGTGCTTACCTTAATATTAGTTGCTCAATCGAGATGATTCCTTCGGCGTTGGGTTGGGTTATAGGCCTGGAAATCTAGTTTCCAATGATATGCTATAGTTCGTTCTAGCACTAAGAAATTTGATGTTACAGCTAAAAAACAGACTTAAGTACCCTAAACAAAACTTCTAGTGATTAAATCGTCTATAGCTCCCTTACTAATTGCTCTATTGAGACGATTCTTTCGGTATGTTATAGTTCTGGAAATCTAGTTTCAAACGATATGCTATAGTTCGCTCTAACACTAAGAACTTGGAGGTTATAGCCAAAAAAAACGACTCAAATAACCCAACAGAATTTTCAGCAATTAAAGAATGCATAGCTCCCTTACTAGTTGTGCTATCGAGACTATTCGTTCGACGTGTTATAACTCTGGAAATCTAGTTTTCAACGGTGTGCTATAGTTCGCCCTTGCATTAAGAACTTGGAGGCTACAGCCCAAAAAACGAACTGAAGTCCAACCCCAACAGACCTTCCAGTAATTAGATCGTCCATAGCTCCCTTATTGGTTATGCTATCGAGATGATTCTTTCGACGTGTTATAGTCCTGGAAATCTAGTTTCAAGCGATATGCTATAGTCCACTCTAACACTAAGAACTTGGAGGTTACAACTAAAAAAAACCGACACATGTGCCCCAACAGAACTTCCAGTAATTAAATCGTCCATAATTCCCTTACTAGTTGTGCTATCGAGATGCTTCCTTCGGCATATTATAGGCCATGAAATCTAGTTTTCAACGGTTTGCTATAGTTCGCCCTTGCATTAAGAACTTGGAAGCTACAGCCAAAAAACGAACTGAAGTCCAACCCCAACAGACCTTCCAGAAATTAGATCGTCCATAGCTCACTTATTGGTTATGCTATCGAGATGATTCTTTCGAAGTGTTATAGTCCTGGAAATCTAGTTTTAAGCCATATGCTATAGTCCACTCTAACACAAAGAACTTGGAGGTTACAACCAAAAAAACCGACACGTGCCCCAACACAAGTTCCAGTAATTAAATCGTCCACAATTCCCTTACTAGTTGTGCTATCGAGATGCATCCTTCGGCATATTATAGGCCATGAAATCTAGTTTTCAACGATATGCTATAATTCGGTTTAGCACTAAATTAGCTGTTGTAGCCATAAAACTGACCCAAATACCCTCAAAGAACTTCCAGCAAACGTTGACGGAAAGTTAACAATTCATCAGAGTCGAAATCTGTCAAATAATAACAGTTCGATTATTGATATTGGTTATTGTCTAAATTTTTAATGATTTTTTGGACGATTTAATGTTACTTCAGAACGATTTAGTTACCTTTTTGATGATTTACTAACATTTTTTTAATAATCTAATCTAATGACTTTTTTTTGGACAATTTTAGTTACTTTGTTTGGTTAAGAAATAATTGGGAAATTATTTTATTGTAACGCAGATAATATATATATTGTAACGGAAAGCAGAAGGTTCTGGGTTCGGATCCCAGTGCAGTATAACATTTTTTCTCCAGGTAGCGCATTAAGGTTCATGAATTTTCTTTAATATATACTTTGTTTGGTGGTTTAGTATTTTTTTAATTTATAGTCTTTGGTATCACTTCTATATCTATGATATCGAATTGCTTCAATGCAAGCTACATGATTAGATGATTGCCTCAGTATAAGACGTGTGTTAAAACCAAATTATTCTATTAATTATTTATCAGTTTTCTTAAAACTGAGTTTTTGACACCAACCTATGTTATGCTTCAAATTCTTGCTCATAGTTTACTACAAATTTACGTCAATTCGTGTCGCTGACAAATAGGTTTTAGTAGATGTACCATCGGTGCCCAAAAGATCTTGGGACAAGCTGTTAATTGAGAAATGTCAAAAATAACCGGATTGGGTTGGGCTTTTTAGGGAAATGTTAGAATATGAAGTGACAGTCAAAATACGTAAATGAAAATAATTATCGAAACACTTTTCATTTTATTCATGTTTATACAGGGTGTTTAAAAAAGATGCGGCAATATTAAAGGGGGTGATTGTCCAGCTCCTTTTATACAAAAAAAACTTATAATAAACATAGTCTGGAAACGCTTCGTTACCGATCTACAGCGTGTTGAAGTTTAATTAAAAAAAGCAGTAAAAATTTACATATTTTGGAACAGTTCAACGCATTCAAGCATTACTTCCTGCTGATTTTCCTCCTCGCATTGGATTCTGTCAATGGCTTTTGCAGAAAATGGTTGAAATCCCTCAATTCCTGATGTTGATTCTGTTCACCTATGAAGCGAATTTTTCAAAACACAATTTCCATAATAACCATGTATGGTGTGACGAAAATCCACATGAAATTGTTGAAGATCGTTTTCAACATCAGTTTTCTTTGAACGTTTGGCTTGGGATTGTGGGTGACTGCCTAATTGGACCGGTATTTTTACCAGGAAGACTTACCGGAGAGGTGTATCCCAACTTTTTGGAAAACACGCTCCCTGGTTTTCTGGAGGACGTACCATTAGCAATTAGAGATGGATGCGATGTGATATATGAGGTGGACCTCACTTATGGTCTGCATGATCCCCGGACTTAAATCCCCTGGATTTTTTCCTTGGGGGCCATTTGAAGTCCTTGGTGTACGCTACTCCATTATAAAACGTAGAAGACTTAAGAAATCGAATCATTGCTGGGTGGAACTCAATTAAAACAGATCTTGGTGTTTTTGAGAGAGTTTGCCGGTCAATTAGGAGAAGATTGGATTCTTGCATCCGAGCTCGAGGTGGTCACTTTGCACAGTTTTTGTAATTTTTGCTTGGTAAAATTGTTGGTTTGGTAAAATATTTGTTTTTGTCCTTGAATAAAACCCTTGTCCTTTAAAAAAAAATTTCTTTTATTATAAACTTTTTTGTTTATAATAAAAATGTTTAAACTTCAACACGCTGCAGATCGGTAACGAAGCGTTTCCTGACCATGTTTATTATAAACTTTTTTGTATAAAATGACCTGGACAATTACCCCCTTTAATATTGCCGCATCTTTTTTAGACACCCTGTAGAATTAGGAAATTTAATATTTTGTCATCTCCCCATTGTTTACTATAACATTTTGTAATCTCTAGGGCACAGAGAATACTACATTTTTTGTAATTTTCTGGGTAATTGCGTTCCAAACTTCAATACCTTTTTTTACGTTAACTGCAAAGTCTGTTTCCCATTTAACAATAGCTGCCTATGCAAATGGATTTTATCGAATATAATCTACTAAATGCTCGTCTTCTTCCTTGCTTGTAGAATTTCACGTTCTCGAACCAGATATTTTTATTCTGCTGTACTCTAAAATTTTTTGTTGCTTTCAAAGACGGTGTTTTTATTAGCCCATTTGCATCATAAGCGCATATATGTGCGCATTTTGCCTGACCACTATCACCAGAGCGCGCATATATTTATGCGCTCATTGCACTTGGACATTTATCACCAAAAAAATGTTTGGTGATCAGAACACATTTTTCACTTTTCTGTGTGATGCAAATGGGTTAATAGCCAATTTAAGGGCTATAGCATGCATATGTATTCCATCTCGGAGGCGTTGCTTAATAGTTCGCTTACCATTCTCTTGAGAATTAGACATTATTATACCTAATAATTTTATTTATGTTAGATCTGTAGCTTTAACATACAGTTAATTACAAAAGTCTACATACACCACCTAAAATAGTAATACCATTACAAAGAACATCAAGTTCCTCTCTGTGACACATATAAATTTACTTCTATTTACTCAAGAAAATACCGCACTAAACAAATCTGAAATTAATTACTCCATGGACGGAGTAAACGATTAAAAACGGATAAATGAACCTCACAAAAGTCAACATACTGTTACGCGTTTGATACACAAGAGCTGTCACAGTGGACTTTATTCAATTTTTGCATTTTTTAAGTTTAGAAAGTTGATATTATGGTTACTTTTTAACAACTGCATAAACAAATATAATATTTAAAACTTCCGTTACACGATAATATGGCAAGAAAGGAAATATCGGTTAAAATACGGCATTTAATAGTAAAATTACGAAATGAGGGACAATCATATGGTGAAATTGCCAAAATTATGGGAAAAAGTCAAGACACAGTTCAAACAATTATTCGAAATTTTGCTTCAAATGTAAGTGTAATGAATAAATCGCACGTTGGTCGTCCAAAACTCTTAAATCAACGAGATGTTCGGATAACTAAAAAAAAGTAAAAGAAAATCCACGAATAAGTGCTCCGCAACTTGCAAAACATATTCAATACGCTACTGATAAAGTAGTAAATCTAGAAACTGTACGTAGGTTATTACCATTTAACGGATTTAATGGACGAGTTCCGCGAAGAAAACCTTTAATTTCCGAACAAAATAGAAAAAAAGGATTGACTTTGCCAACAAATACATTGAAGAAAATTTAGAGTTTTGGAAAATAGTTTTGTTCACGGATGAGAGCAAATACAACATTTTCGGATCGGATGGCAGAGGAAAAATTTGGCGGAAAGCAAATGAGGATATGAAAACAAAAAACTTCCTCCCAACCATTAAACATGGTGGTGGGTCGGTAATGGTTTGGGGCTCGATGGTGGCTTCTAGGGAATTTAGTTTTTATAGAAGGTATTATGAATCATAAACAATATTTGAAAATATTGCAATGCAATCTGAAAAAATCAGCAGAGCGCTTAGGACTTAGAGGTCGTTGAATTTTTCAACAAGACAACAACCCTACGCATACCGCGCGTCGTCGTTCGAGAATGGATCCTTTCCAGTGTACCTAAACAACTGCATTCACCTCCTCAGACGCCTGACCTCAACCCTATTGAGTACATTTGGGATGAGGTAGAACGGAGGGTGCGGAAATACACCGTTACTAATAAGCAAACACTGAAAGATGCGCTAAAAAAAGCTTGGGCAGAAATACCAGCCGAGAGAAATACTGTGACCAAAAATCTTGTCCTTTCTATGCCAAGACGACTCCAGGCAGTTCTCGATTTACAAGGTGGTTCCACAAAATATTAAAAGTTTTGTGTTCGTCCATAATTAACTTACATAATACCTTTAAATTTAATTTCATAGGGTTCTGTGTATGTAGATTTTTGTGAACTGTTACTTTTAGTTTATATATTTTTCCTAAGAAAGTGTTATGGTAATGCAGGCAAGGCGTTTCAAAATGACCTCCAATTGGGCAATAATATACATTTTTTAAAATACATTGTTCAATAGCATGTTGTTTTATTTAACTGGAGTGAATTTACTTGGTGTACAGTGACTCACATAAGTGATCGGACACTTATGTATATACACGAAAATATATATTTACTTTTACAATTGACTTATTACCGCTTCTTTAGTGTGTTTATTATGTTGTTAAAGAAATTTCCTTCAGTGATTTAGTAGAATTTTCTATAAACTTTCATATATTTTGCAACTAAATCAACTAAACTCGGATGGGTTGTGAAATTACACACACATAAATCATCGGACACTCGATCTGCTACTGTAATAAATGAGTTGTACAAAACTAGACGGTACCACAAACTTAAATATTGTTAATATCTAATATGTCAAATGTCAAGTTTCAGTGAAAACAACAAAGGTGTTTGAATCTTTTGAACAATGGCACCGAAAAGATCAGAAACAACAATTGAGATAAGAAAGTTGGTTATTGCCCATCATAAAGAAGGAAAATCGGTTCGCGAAATTTCTAAAATAGTTAAGATTAGTCGGTCAACAGTACACGACATAATAAAGCGGTTCAAAAATGAAGGTAGGGTAACAAATAAACCAAGAAGTGGTGCACCAAGTATTGTAAGTGAGGCGGAAAAAAGAATTATTTTGCGAGAAATTTAAAAAATCCTCACTTAAGCGCCCCCGATGCGTACACCCCGATACCATACGCTGTGTTATCAGAAGTGCAGGTTATGATGGTAGAAGTGCCCGAAAAAATTTTTTTGAAAACGAAGGAAATCGTAAACTTCGCTTAAAATTTGCAAAAAGTATGGTTGAAAAGGATATTGACTATTGGAACGAAGTCATTTTTGTAGACGAAAGTAAATTTAATATATTTGGGAGTGATGGGCGGATAATGGATTGGAGAAAACGAAATGAAGAAATGAAAAAACAAAATCTAATGTCAACCGTAAAACATGGCGGTGATGGAGTCATGCTTTGGGGGTGTATGTCTGCAGCTGGGGTGGGTGATTTGGTTGTAATAGATGGCATAATGGATCAATATGGCTATTTAAGGATTTTAAACAATCATTTAAAATCGTTCGCCAAAAAAATGGGCCTACTAAACAACTTCAAATTTTATCAGGATAACGACCCTAAGCATAAAGCCCATAATGTAAGACTATGGTTACTTTACAACTGTCCAAAAGTCATTGAAACACCTCCACAATCACCCGATCTTAACCCAATTGAACACCTTTGGGAAGAATTAAATCGCTGAATAACGTCGCGAATCATATCCTCAAAACCAGAGTTCATTAAAGCGCTAAAAGAAGAATAGGCAAATATATCCCCCACAATTACCCACAATTTGGTCAACTCCATTCCGAAAAGGTTGACAGCTGTTTTATCGGCCAAAGGAAATCCCACGAAATATTAGAACACGCCTAAATTAATTTAATAAAGTTCCGTCCAATGACTTCTGTGCTATCTAATTTATGCAAAATTTTTGTTTTGTTTGTTTTGTATCGTAAGACATAATATAAATAACATCTTATCGTTGTTTTAGTATTAATAGGTATATTCTCTACATATTTTCTATAATAAACAGCTTTCGTTGTTGATTTATTTAATATTTATATATTTTTTGTGCTGTCACCCAATGTCCGATCATTTATGTGAGTCACTGTATATAGACTTTTGTGAGTGACTGCGTTAAATGTCAATTAACTGACAAATCCAACATATGATACACAATAAAAAAAATTCAATATCCCAAAATTTTTTGTACACCGTATATTACCTTTAACTTCAAAAGTAAAAAGCTCGTTTTTTGTAAAATTTAAAAAGAATGGATGTAGAATAGTTTGGTTCTAAAGCGATGAAATTTTTTCAATGACAAATTTAATATCCCAATTGACAATTTAATTGATATGGTGCTATCAAGTATGTAAACGACTTATTTTCTCATCATGATTGTGACATATCCGTCAAAAAATTTTTTTTGATTGATGTTAAAGTTAATAATTTTTTTAGCATTCTATGGTGTATTTTTTCCATCATTACGAGTTACCGGCGATTCTCCACCAAGCTCAAATTGAGCAGGTATTAAGACAGACCGCCCAGAGCGAGACGAGGATCGTAGCGGGGTTCGCGAATCCGTTGGCCGTACGCTTGTCGCAGCTGGTATCAGCCGTGAGGTCGTCGGCGACCACCCAAACGACAGACACCGTCGCCGAGGCCACCACTTCCACATCGACAACGAACATGTCCACGGTAGGAACGTCCGCGCAGCCGATTACGTCGAGCCAGACGAGTCAGACGACGCCGGCGTCGGTGGAGTTTGGCTCTCAGACGTCGCCGACGACGTCGACGACGGCGGTCGCTAGTCAGACGACAGAGAGGGCGAGGATGAGGCCGAGCGGAGGTTCCGACGAACCCTAGTTGCTGCCGGATTATTTTTGGTTGTTTCTTTTTTTGGTATACATATTAGTGAATTAAATTATGTCTAAAACGGATGTTTAAAAGAGGAAACGTTTGGTTGCGTAAATAGGGCGTAGATCGAACGATGCGAGCCGTTTTTTTTAATCGTTTTTATTCGTTCAGGTGGATGTTCGATTTCACTTTGTTTTAACTTGTATGCTTTATAAGAGGTAGATTTATGCGCGCGTTTAATGCGATTGCTCTGGTTTTTAGTTTGTAAATAAATTGATATACAATCGTTATTTTATGGTGGTTTTATTTTATTGATTTGTTCTAATGTGCATTACTGCATTAATATAGAATCTTTTAAGTGTAATTTAAGATATAAATTATTTCCCAAATTCTTTAAATAAAATTTGAGCGATTTTTTTTAATATGATCGATTTTCTTATAAGTTACTTTGAAAACACGGATGTTTTAAAACTTTTTTTAATTTTTTTCTGGATTCTTATAGATAATTTGGACCATTTATTTAAAAATAAAATCTCTTAAGTTTCATTTAAGCTATAAATTATTTTTTAAATCCTGTAAATAAAATCTATGTGATTTTTTGAACTTAATGAATTTTTTTGGAAAAGTTAGGTTATCATTTTCAAAACATGAACGTCTTTAAATTTTTTTTTAATTTTTTTATGGATTTGCCTGAAAATTTTGGTTAATTTATTTAAAACTAGAATCTTTTAGGTTTCATTTAAGCTATAAATCAATTTTTAAAGTCTATAAATAAAGTCTGAGCGATTTTTTAAAATTGATGATTTTTTTGAGAAGTTAGGTTAAGTTCATTTTCAAAACATGAACGTCTTAAAAATTTTTTTTTATGGATTCATCTGAAAATTTTGGTTAATTTATTTAAAACTAGAATCTTTTAGGTTTCATTTAAGCTATAAACCAATTCTTAAATCTTATAAATAAAGTCTGGGTGATTTTTAAAAATTCATCATTTTTTTTGGAAAAGTTAGGTTATCATTTTCAAAACATGAACGTCTTTAATTTTTTTTTTTTTTTTTTTTTTGTGGATTTGCCTGAAAATTTTGGTTAATTTATTTAAAACTATAATATTTTAGGTTTCATTTAAGCTATAAACCAATTCTTAAATCTTATAAATAAAGTCTGGGTGATTTTTTAAAATTGATCAATTTTTTTAAAGGTTAACTTGAAAACATCGAAATTTAAAAAAAATTTATTTTTTTTGAATTGTTATAAATAATTTGGATGATTTATTTAAAAATAGAATCTTTTAAGCTTTATTTAAATTAAAAATCACATTTTAAATTTCAAATATCAAATCAAGATGATGTTTTAAACACAAGTTAAGAATGAATTTTTGGTGGAGGCGCCGGGAAAATTAATAAATAAATCTATAATTAAGTATATATTTATTTTATATCTTTATTAAACTTAAAATAAGACATTTTAATATAGATTTTATCTAAAAGATTTTAAATAAAATTAATATTTTGACGATTTAACCCATTTAATTGATACTAAAATCATTCCAATTTACTCCTTGTGTTCTTTCTTCTTGTTGGTTGAAAGTCACTTGTCAGCTACGTGTATTCTCAAGCAATAACATCCCTAAATATGTGTTAATTACCCAAGAATACACGTGACCAACCAAGTTATATCCTATTAGACCCATAAAGTCACCTAGAATAAAAAAAATTTAATCAATCACATTAAAATCTACAATTAAATTTATTCAATGTCATTAGAAAATTGGGATTATTAGGTTTATCAGATTTATATTTCTCCCCCTTTTCTTTTTTTTTAACAACTAATTCAAAAAGATTCGAATGTATCAAATCAATCACCTGCAGGAGAGAGGACTGAATCAATTTTGAGTCCCCTTTTTCGTCGTCGCGCCGGCTTTTATCGGCAAACGTTGCGTGGGCCCCGAACCGTATCGGATACAGTTTCGACACCTCCCCGTCGGCAAATTGATCCGCAATTTCGGGGGAGCGCCAATTAAATTTTCGCGACGACCCCCCGAAAGCAAACCATGAATCAGTCCGATCGGTGCCGATTTAAATAGACAATTTGCGTCAAATTAGCGGGGGACCGGTTAGGACATAATAATTCCAGTAAGTTATTCGTGTAATGCAATCTGTCAGTGTCGGAGGGACGCGACGGGGACCTCTCCTTCTCCTCCTCGTCTTCCTTCCGTAACAGTCGAGTTTCCCGTGTAATGACATTTCTCGGCGGGAAGGCGGATAATTGAGTTAGGTAACGCGAGCAGTTCCGACTCGAACACCAGGTGGTCTGGACACATGCTGTGACCGGTTTCGATGTGTACGGACATCTACTGACATTCCAATAGATTTATAAGATTTTTTTTCTGCTATACTTTTAACATTAAAGCAAAAAAAAATTTTGAAAATTGGAGTGCGTTTAAAATTTTTTTTCTAATTTTTGTGTCGATTATAATACAAATTCGGATGTTTCATCTTAAAATAGAATCTTTTAGCTTTAATTTAAACAATAAATCATTTCTTAATTCCTATAAATAAATTTTCAATGATTTTTTTAAGCTTGTCTTAACATTTAGAGGTTAGGTTTTCTTAAAAATGTGTTTAAGAATTTTTTTTTAATTCTTTTGTTGATTGTTATACAAATTTAGACGTTTCATCTTAAAATAGAATCTTTTAGCTTTAATTTAAACCACAAATCATTTCTTAATTCTTATAAATAAATTTGTAGTGATTTTTTAAACTTGTCTTAACATTTAAAGGTTAGGTTTTCTTAAAATAATGAATGTATTTAAGATTTTTTTTTTTAATTTTTGTGTCAATTATGATACAAATTTGAATATTTTTTCCTAAAATAGAGTCTTTTAGTTTTAATTTCGTATAAAAGCCGTTTTCTAAATCGTACAAATAAAGCTGTAGTGATTTTTTAAAGTTGACTATTTTTTAAGAGGTTAGGTTAGTTTTTAAAAGAAATTCTAAATTTTTATTTCGATTATAATACAAATTTGGATTTTTTAATTAAAAATAGATTCTTTTAGCTTTATTTTAAACTATAAATCGTTTCTTAATTCCTATAAATAAATTTGTAGTAATTTTTTAAACTTGTCTCAATATTTAAAAAATTGGGTTTTCTTAAAAACGTAGATCTATTTAAGATTTTTTTAAAATTTTTGTGTCAATTATGATACAAATTTGAATGTTTTTCCTAAAACAGAATCTTTTAGTTTTAATTTCGTATAAAAGCCGTTTTCTAAATTTTACAAATAAAGCAGTAGTGATTTTTTATAGTTGACTGTTTTTTAAGAGGTTAGGTTAGTTTTTAAAAAATTCTCTAAATTTTTATTTCGATTATAATACAAATTTGGATTTTTTATTTTAAAATAGAATCTTTTAGCTTTATTTTAAACCATAAATCATTTCTTAATTCTTACAAATAAATTTGTAGTGATTTTTTAAACTTGTCTCAACATTTTAAAATTGGATTTTCTTGAAAACGAAGATGTATTTAAGAATTTTTTTTTAATTTTTATGTGGCTTTTGATCAAAATTTAAATGTTTTGTCTTAAAATAGAATCTTTCAGCTTTAATTTCGTATAAAAGCCGTTTTCTAAATCGTACAAATAAAGCTGTAGTGATTTTTTAAAGTTGACTATTTTTTAAGAGGTTAGGTTAGTTTTTAAAAAATTCTCTAAATTTTTATTTCGCTTATAATACAAATTTTGATCTTTTAATTAAAAATAGATTCTTTTAGCTTTATTTTAAACTATAAATCGTTTCTTAATTCCTATAAGTAAATTTGTAGTAATTTTTTAAACTTGTCTCAATATTTTAAAAATTGGGCTTTCTTAAAAACGTAGATCTATTTAAGATTTTTTTTTTAATTTTTGTGTCGATTTTGATCCAAATTTGAATGTTTTTTCTTAAAATAGAGTCTTTTAGTTTTAATTTCGTATAAAAGCCGTTTTCTAAATCCTAGAAATAAAGCTGTAGTGATTTTTTTAAGTTGACTGTTTTTTAAGAGGTTAGGTTAGTTTTTAAAAAATTCTCTAAATTTTTATTTCGATTATAATACAAATTTGGATTTGTTATTTTAAAATAGAATCTTTTAGCTTTATTTTAAACCATAAATCATTTCTTAATTCCTACAAATAAATTTGTAGTGATTTTTTAAACTTGTCTCAACATTTTAAAATTGGATTTTCTTGAAAACGAAGATGTATTTAAGAATTTTTTTTTTTTTTTAATTTTTATGTGGCTTTTGATCAAAATTTAAATGTTTTGTCTTAAAATAGAATCTTTCAGCTTTAATTTCATATAAAAGCCGTTTTCTAAATCCTACAAATAAAGCAGTAGTGATTTTTTAAAGTTGACTAATTTTTTTAAAAGTTAGGTTAGTTTATAAATTTTTTTCTAAATTTTTATTTCAATTATAATACAAATTTAGATCATTTATTTTAAAATAGAATCTTTTAGGTTTATTTTAAACAATAAATCGTTTCTTAATTCCTATAAATAAATTTGTGGCGATTTTTTAAACTTGTCTCAATATTTAAAAGTTAGGTTTTCTAAAAAACATGAATGTACTTAAGAATTTTTTTTTTTATTTTTTTGTTGATTATTATAAAAATTTGGACGTTTTATCTTAAAATAGAATCTTTTAGCTTTAATTTAAACAATAAATCATTTCTTAATTCCTATAAATAAATTTGTGGTAATTTTTTAAATTTGTCTTTTAATATTTAGAGATTTTCTTAAAAATCAAATTTAGATATTTTTTCGAAAAAGAGAGCCTTTTAATTTTAATTTAACAATTTTTCCAAGATAAATAAATCTTTATTATTTGGAATAGAGGGTTTTGTGTGGGGATCGGAGGGTGCACGTGCAAGTCGGGTCGTAAACACGTGCCCCCCGCGGCCCTGCGACGTTTTCCTGGAAGCCTCCTGCGGCGGGATCGGCAAACATTGATTCCCCGGGATCGGAATCGGAGCTCCTTCGACTGGCCGTCGCTTGATTAAGACGGATCCGGGATCATTTTCCGCTTTCCTTATTTTTCCCAACCGGATGCAGTGACTTATCGGGATTATCTATCGAACGTTCGGGAGATAAATGACGTTTTGTTCGGCTTTCAACCCCCCCGGAAGAGACGATTATTGAAAAATCTTCGCCACATCTGACATTTTGAGTGATTGAAAATAAAACTTGAGGATTATTAAAGACTTATTATTAAAGACATATTAGTAAAAACATCTTGTTTAAAATTTATCTCCACACATATAAAAGCATTCCAAAAATTATTTAACTAAATAACTTTAAATGAAAATTCAAACTTCTTAAAGAATCTTAACTTGTATTAAGAAGTTGAACCCGGAACTTCTTAGAAGTTACGTTTAACTAGAAACCGGCTATAGATATAGCTGTTCTGGAACCGTAAAGGACTAAAGGGAGGAAGATCTGATGCATAACACGAGTAAATTTCGCACGTATACGACCGATGGGAATCCTAAGAGCAACTAAACAGTGATATTACATCGCGTCGCTACCGCAGTCGTTCGTGTAACAAACGCATAAACACTTCCTGCTCAACGATCGATAGTTGTACGCGTTCCAACGTTACCTGTTATTAACTACTAAAGCTTAATCCTTAATCATTTGTAACCTAACTTTATAAAATAATAAAATACGTTTGATATCAAATTAAACGACTTTTAATAAAGTAATTAATCCTCGAAAGTAATTAATAACTTTCAAATACTTTTACATTTTTTTTTAATACCAAATTTTCAAAAGCAAAAATTTCAAAAATAATTTTAGAATAAAACATTTAGTAAAAAACGATAGAAAATTAAATTTTCTTTAATTTAAGTACAAACACGACTTATCTAACTTGAATAGTTTCCAAATTATTGACATTTTTATCATTAAAAACAATCGAGGATCGGCTATCTTTAAAATTTTTTCATAAATCGATAGAAAATTAAATTTCCTTTAATTTGAGTACAAACACGACCCATCTAGCTTCAATAGTTTCCAAGTTATCGATTTTTTTAACATTGAAAACAATCGACGAACGGACATCTTTAAAATTTTATCATAAATCGTTAGAAAATTAAATTCCCTTTAATTTAAGTATAAACACGACCCATCTAGCTTAAATAGTTTCTAAGTTGTCGATTTTTTCATCATTGAAAACAATCGACGAACGGCCATCTTTAAAATTTTTAAATTGAGGTAACTTTGTTATTTTTAATCCGAATATAGTCGTGTTTGGTATCAAATGAAAGGAAATTTAATAAATTTTAAGATTTTTAAATTATTTTGAAAAAATCGACGAACGGCCATCTTTAAAATTTTTAAATTGAGGTAACTTTGTTATTTTTAATTCGAATATAGTCGTGTTTGGTATCAAATGAAAGGAAATTTAATAAATTTTAAGATTTTTAAATTATTTTGAAAAAATCGACGATCGGCCATCTTTAAAAGTTTTAAGTCGACATAACTTTGTTATTTTTAGTCCGAATATAGTCGTGTTTGTACTCAAATTAAAGGAAATTTAATTTCCTATCGATTTTTAATAAAAATTTCATTCTAAAATTATTTTAAAAAATGCATACTGTGTTAAGATGTGAAATTTCTGTTTAAGTATAATACTGATCAAAAAAATGAGTGCATGCGGTCTTGATTAGCATCACAAAGAGGTGAAATTAACGTCACTAAGTGACCACCAAACGTTTTGTACAAAGGGATCGACCGAGATTAAATGCGTACGTACCTGTTCGGTTGGAATTACGCGAGAATACAAGCTTGTACCGAGGTCGTGTATCGAAACCGATTTTCGTCGTTAAAATGAAATTTGTCGCCTGTGTATTCGATTTATTCGCGTTTTGTTTCGTCAAAATTCCAGTTCCGAATTTAATAATCTTTTAGACAATAGTTGAACGTTGCGGCTGCCAATTGTACCCATTGTACCTACGCGTGTACCGTTTGGTAAATAAAATTCGACCTCGTCAACCTACATATTTGTTTAACAAAACATAATATCCCAATACAAAGAAAAATATTTATGTGTGGAATTTTTAACGTTTGCATTATGCCTTCTTTCATAACCGCCCCTCGTTGAGCCACCACCAAACTTACAAATTTTATGATACAATTTTATTTTTTAGCAATCTCTAATGAAAATTTTCCTTTAAAATTCTTAAATTTTCTTAAAATTCATTAAAAATCCTTTAATTTGAGTACAAACACGTTTTATCTACGATTAAAAATAAAAAAGTTACATCAATTTTAAAATTTTCAAGATGGCGGTTAAAAAAAAAATAAGGTTTTTATTAAAAATTCTTAAACTTTATTAAAAATCCTTTAATTTGATACCAAACACGACTATATTCCGATTAAAGACAAAAAGTTACGTCAACTTAAAGAAATTCAAGATGGCCGATTATCAAATGTTTTTAAAATTGAAAATATCGATAACTAAGAAACTATTTAAGTTAGGTGGGTCGTGTTGTACTCAAATTAAAGAAAATTTAATTTTCTAACGATCTAAGATAAAATTATAAAAATGGCCGACTTCCGGTTTTTAGTAAAGTTAAAAAATTCGATAACTTTTTTATTTTTGATCATAGACATATCGTGTTTGTACTCAAATTAAAGGAAATTTAATTTTCTAACGATTTCTGATAAAATTTTGAAGATGGCGGATCATCTATTGTCGTTAAAGTTAAAAATTTCGATAACTTTCGATCTGTTAAAGTTAGATAGGTCGTGTTTGTACTCAAATTAAAGGAAATTTAATTTTCTAATGATTTTTAAAAAAGTTTTCTTCTAAAATTTTTTTTATTCTTTCCGTAGTAAACCCATCGTTATTTTTAAATGTTTTGTAAGTACATAATTGGTTTTTAATAAGAAGGGAGAAAAAAGACCTATTCTTAAATAGTTACTTAGCTAATTGCTCTGGGATTCGCCTAAACAGTTTCCGTGGTCGGGCTTACACATGCAAACGAATTTATTTGCGCGGCAGAGCCGAATAAGTAGATCTTCCCAGTGTGATTCTAATGCAATTAGGTTGATTAAAATATCTCCAGTGTGTTGCATGACCATGCAAATGGCCGCGAAATCGATCTATCTCGGCAATCCAATTTTTTCCCCTCCAACTACACCGTACTGTTAGTTAGAAACGAAACAACCAACATTTTTTTTAAATAATTAATTAAATACCCAACTTTTTTTTTAGATTTTTTACATTTTATCTAAAAAACAACATTTTGCATAAAAGTAATCTTAGTCTTCTTTCGTATTAACTTATGTTAAAATGTCTACTAGCGGAAAAGTGATGAGGATGGAAAACCTTTCTGAAACTTTACACCCTTTTAGCGTAAGGTTAATAAACTATGATGATAGAGCTTTGTTCGGGAGAGCGAGCAAAAAGCTTGGAGCGAATTTATTACGCGCGTTATCTACACGTCCTTTCATTACGACACATTTCATTAATAAAAGTACAGGTACCAAAACGAATGACGTTAATAAGTTATTGACGCATTTATACACTTTGTTGACGTACTTTTTATATCCATCGATATTATTTATGATTAATTTATTTACTTTAACTTAAAACTAAATTATCGTTTGTGATAATATTGCTTGAGAATACACATAATATTTTTTTGTGTTTATCGAAAACAATTTTTTTATTTTTTATTGTTGAGGTTTTAGAGGTAAAAAAAAATTGGAGTGAAGAGTAATAAAGGAGGTGGTATTTAATGGTAGATTAAAAATAAAATAAAAGTTTTAAATTTTCTTAAAGAATATGAAAAGTCATTTAATTTGAGTACAAACACGACTATATTTGGATTAAAAATAACGAAGTTATGTCGATTTAAATAATTTAAAGATGACCGATTGTCGATTTTTTTCAAAATAGTTAAAAATTCTTAAAGCTTATTAAAAATCATTTAATTTGATACCAAACACGACTATATTTGGATTTAAAATAACAAAGTTACGACAATTTAAAAATTTTAAAGATGGCCGCTTGTCGATTGTTTTCCAGATTAAAAAAATCGATAACTTAGAAACTATTTAAGATAGATGGGTTGTGTTTGTACTCAAATTAAAGGAAATTTAATTTTCTAACGATTTATAATAAAATCTTAAAGATGGCCGATTGTCGATTGTTTTTAAGGTTAAAAATATCAATAACTTTTAAACTATTTAAGGTAGATAGGTTATGTTTGTACTCAAATTAGAGGTAATTTTATTTTCTATCGATTTTTAATAAAATTTTTCTTGAAATTTTACTTATATAAATTAAGTAAGTAATTGTGTAAGTAAATTCTATTAATGGAGTAAAAATATTTATACGAAGTTTATTTAAAAGAATATTGAAAAAGATTGAAAAGGAGAAAAGCTCATAAAGATGGTCAGATTTCATTCGATCGAGAAAAGTTCGTCGTCGTTGTAGTCGTCACACCCTCGTAACAAATCAAGTTTCACCGAAGACGAAACTCTCGAAGACGAAGCACGCGAAAAAGCGACCGCGTTATATCCTCGGCCATCCATCGTTTCGTTTCCCTCCGCAACAATTTTCACGCAGATAAACACAAAACCTTATCAGGCTCGCCATACGCCCCCTGATGGATGCCCGTCGACGTGTGATCCCCATAAAATGATTCTCACGTACGATTTAACGCGAGGGAGGCGCCAAAAAGGGGGGAGAAACCGACCGCCCGAGCGCAATATGATTACTTAGAGTATATTTACATAGCGAATAATGCCACTCAGAGTTCTTTCCTTCCCCCCTAGTCCTTTACCCTGCATTCGAAAAAGGGGACTTAGATCAGACACTTTAGCCTTTTTCGAAAAAAAGAAGAGGAAGTAGAAAACGAGAAGCTTTTCTAACTTATTTTATTTTATTTTATTTTTTGTTTCTTATTTTGCTTTTCATTTTATTTCTTATTTTTTTTTACTTCTTATTTTGTAAGTTCTTCTTCTTGAATGACGATCGATTTCGCCCCCCTAAAGGAGGTGTTCAGATTGCATAGCGATGTATCACAACGGGGGTGTCGGAACGCCCTCAACGAACCGGCACGTTGGTCGGATGTAGGAGAAGCTTTTACTGAATTAACACCGGAAATGGGCCTGGTATGATGCGCCGTTTGACGCCGCTGTTTGGGACCGTTTGGGGGGGTCGATTATCGGTCGTGGGGGGTTTAAATGTCCAGCTGTGTGACTGAATGCACTTTTGCACATTTATCATAAGAAAACCACTTAACAAAAAAATGTTAAATTATTGATTAAGTTGCTCTAAGGATGAAAACCTTTAGAAAAATGGCAAAAAAATAAAATTTTTTTAGGACAAAATTTTAGAATTAAAAATATTTGATCAGAAATCAATAGAAAATTGAATTTCCTTTAATTTGAGTACAAACACGACCCATCTAACTTAAATAGTTTCAAAGTTATTAACATTTTTAACAGTAAAAACAATCGACGACTTTAAAATTTTATATTAGATAGTTAGAAAATTAAATTTCCTCTAATTTAAATACAAACATAACACCTCTAACTTAAATTGTTTAGAAATTACAAGCGTTTTTAACTTTGATGATCCGCCATCTTGAATCTTTTCAAATTAACATAACTCCATTGTTTTTAGTCGAAAGATAGTCATGTTTGGTATCAAATTAAAGTATTTTTAATAAACTTTAAGAATATTAAAGAAAATTAAGCCATTTTCAAATTTTTAATTTGTAATTAAAAAAAAAATGGTTAAAAATAACTTTAGGGTAAAATTAACTAATTAAAATAAAAAGATAAATTAACCATAATACGAAATATCCTAAAATATAAAATTTCACTTAATTAATAGGCTGAACATCAACCGGCGTAAATCAACAGGTTCGAATTCGAGCCATTAAACACACGTTCGAAGCGCGCCGCGTGACGTATTGTATAATGTGATATGGCATAATTCATTTTCGATTTCCCGCCGCATTATAAATTATCTACAATTTGCGTTCGACCCTTTCGGTAAGGATAAATCAAACGAACCGGCAATTCGCTTTAATCGCCCTCGCGATGAAACGATCTTGTCAACTAGGACATTATTTGTAATCGGAATCTGTTTTTACCGGGTTAAAAAAGCGTAGCGTTTAGTTACTTTAATCCTTCGGTTGCTTGGTAACCGTGCGTTCATTTGCGCATCCGATTTTATAAAAGGAAGTGGAATGTAACGGTGCTATTTAAACGTCAATCGAAGCACGATTTCCAATAATTTATTATATCCAATGATGAATTCAATAAACGGTTTTAAATAATTTAATAATAAAGTGGGAATGTAATATTTTCGGAATTATTTTGATTGGATTATTTCGTTTATAGGGTGTTTCAAAATTACACGGCATTATTTCAGGAATATGTTTTCCAACAGGAAATAAACAAGAAAGTTTATATAAACATAAGTTTTAAATTAATTTTTTATCGAGATATTGAAAAGTTAAATACCTAAATGTCTTGAATTTAGTCAGATAGTTGGATCGTGTTCGTATGAGTTAACGCTGGTCGACAAAGATTTCGACGAACTGCTAACGGTGATGAAGGGATACTCAATGCCGTTCAGCTGTCTCCAACTACTAGCACCAGAAAATTGACACATCGTTTAAATGTTTCATCTGCAAGCGTGTAGCGAACATTGCGCGAGCAACAATTGTATCCATATCACGTTACGTGTGTGCAACATTTGCTACCAGAAGATTATGAGAAGCGCATATATTTCTGCCAGTGGTTGATTCCTTACTTGATTCTTTTGCAAAATAATCTCTATGAGCCTCTAGAACAGTGTTTTCCAACGTGGGGCCCACGCCCCACAGGGGGGCAATTTGATTGTTTAGGGGGGCAATTTCGGTTTTTGAGTATATGTTTCGAAAATTTTGTGAGTAAGTTTCGTTAAGAATTTGCTACCGAATTCATTCTAAAAGGTATCGTTTTAGTTTCTTGTGTGCACAATTCAATCTTGTAATATTAAAAAGTATTACTTTAAGGCTGGTTTTAGTGCTCAACCGACGGTCGGTACTGACCGTCAGTACCGACCGTCGGTTTGTGTTGTTCAGTGCTTAGCTGATTGACAGATCTGTCAAAACGCGCTGACCGTCAGTTTGTACAGTCTCACGAAAAATGGACGCATTAACAAATTGTACGATACTTGGGTATTTCATTGTTCTGTAATTCTTTAACCATGCATCACGGTCTTTATATAAATTATGAGACAAAATCCCATAATTCCGGATGCAACCGGACTTCGGTTATTAATCGTTCTGTGTCTATGCTCATTATTTCACGATGACTGTGCACGTACTGACAGCAGTCTGTCAGTTGGCTGACGTACATACGGACGCGTTCGACCGACAGTTGTCATACGCGCCGCGTACCGTACGCGCGTAGGGTTCATCAATGCAGCACTGAACAGCTACATATGAATACGTTGCGAAGCTACGCGCGACCGACGTCGGTACCGACCGTCGGTTGAGCACTAAAACCGGCCTAAAAATGAGTGAACTTTTTTTTTTTTGGGCGTCGATTGTCTCCCATGAAATTTTTTCGACAAATTGAATGTTTGTAGTTTATATTGCTTGGATATGTAAACAGCCACATCAACACATCTTTACTTTGTGGGGCCTCGCGGAATCTTGCGCTGTCCCTGGTGTTACAAAGGGGGACATAAAAATATTACAAAACCTAAGATGGGGCATGGCACAAAAAAGGTTGGGAAACACTGCTCTAGAAGATGCTCCGATTGCCAACAGGCAGGGGATGTGGTTTATACATGACGGTGCCCCTGCTCACTTTTCTCATATTGTCACCGATTACAGTGGTACTATAAGACGATCCTAAGCCACACCTTGGAGAGAAGGATGCAAGAGCGCGGTTCCTCCCCGTAACTTTACCGAGTAGGCCCGACTAGAATACAGTAGAAGGAAGGACCGGAGTATCAACGGGTCTTGACTAACACAAAGATCTCCAGGCAAAAATGCTATAGGGAACAGGCCCACCGCACCTCGCTACTTTAACTTTTTCGGTCAGAATAATAAGTTGGTAGTAGTGAAAGCGAATTGGTAGTTGGAGAGTTAACATTAAATTGCTGTAAGACCCGAAAAAGGACCAAAAATCTAACCGAAAAAGTTAAAGTAGCGAGGTGCCGTGGGCCTGTTCCCGACAGCGTTTTTGCCTGAAGACCTTTGGTTAGTGAAAACCCGTTGATACTCCGGTCATCCCTTCCACTGTATACTAGTCGGGCCTACTCGGTAAAGTTACGGAGAGGAACGGCGATCTTGCATCCTTCTATCCATGGTATGGCGTAGGATCGTCTTATAGTACCTCCATATACGAGTGCCCTAATATACGAGTGTTTTGAGATACGAGCCTCCGAGCGAGCGATATTTTACTTTGAGATGAGAGCAAGATTTGAGATACGAGTGTGCTGGTTTACCTCGTTTTCGAAGTATTTTTGATAAGTTGGCTTCGTGTTTTTTACTTTTTGTATATTTACAGAACATCACATTTATTTTTATAATCATGGGCCCGAAGAAAAAGATGATGTCTATTGAATTAAAGCGTGAAATCATAGAAAAACCTGAGCAAGGTGTGCGAGTAATTGATTTGGCGGGGAGGTACGGGCGTAGCACATCAATGATATGCACTGCGCTTAAACAGAAGGACTTACATAACGGTAGAGAAAAAGACGATACCAAGTCACAAACCCATGAAGGATAGATTAACTTTATACTTCATTTTCAGTTTTCAGATAGAATTACACTAGGAAAATTTGACGTGTAGCCAGCCGCCATATTCTCAGAACAGCTGTTTTCGTATATTTTGGTGTATACGTTTGTGTTTCATTTTTCTCCTTAAACTTGCGTTGTAACAGTAAAACAGTTCTTTTAAGAACTAATCAGCTGATACACTCGTGTGAAACCTTTTTACGTATTTTTTATTCGATATGGACGAAATACCAAGTATTTCTGGATTGCAAACATCTCCACCGAAAAAGCGTAAACTTTTGACGTTAGGACATTTAGCTGTGAGGGAAAAGCAGAATATATTAAATATATTTAAAAAACTTAGAGCAGACAACCCCACGATGAGAATCACCGCTATTGTTGCAAGGATCTCGAGTATGATAGGTTGGTATAATAAAACAATACTATCAATAGGTACATATAATGTTACCTTATTTTTAGGAGTGGCACGGTCTACTGTTTATCGAACTATAAAAAATTATAAGGAGACGGGGCAAATTGCTTCACCTAATTAAAGAAGAAAGAAGAATGAGTTAGATAGGTTAATAGACGATACAATCGAACCATTTATTATATCAGTGAATAAAGATAGTTCAAGTGAAATAGAGAGCGAAATGGATAGTGAATAAGTGCTGCATTAAGTTATTGTTTTATATGTATATGTTCTAAATAATGTTTGTCTAAATTGTTGTTTGCTTGTAAATAATCATATAAAAATAAGAGTTATAAATAAAATAATTCAATCGTTTAAATGCTGTTCATCGGCCGTCATACTTTACAGTCATATAATTTCAATGGTTTTTTGGCCTGATATAAAATACAATAAATAATAATAGATCTCCCTTATCTGTTTTAAAACTACCGCCAAAACAGCTTTGAGAATATTTCCCCGGTGTAAACGTGACTTTTCAATTTACTCCTCCGAATTAAAAAATGAAGTATAGCACTTTGCGCCAATGCGTGTGGTGACTGCAAAATCAAGCCTCTACTAATACACCACTTGGATAATCCCAGAGCCTTTAAATTACATAAGATTTTAAAAGAAAAACTGCAAGTTAGATGGAGGGAAAATCCGAACGCGTGGGTTACCAGGAAATTCCTTGTGGAGTGGATAAACCTGATATTTGGCCCTTCTGTTAAAAAATATTTACAAGAAAATAACCTACCCATGAAAGCTCTTCTCGTCCTCGACAATGCCCCTGCTCAACCACCAAATTTAGAAGATGATTTACTCGAAGTGTTCAAGTTTATAAAGGTTATCTACCTACCACCCAACAACACTCCTATCTTGCAGCCCATGGTGATTTCTAATTTTAAGAAGTTGTACACCAAGCACATTTTTCGGCACTGTTTTGAGATAACGGAGAACACAAACCTTACTCTTCGAGAGTTCTGGAAGGACCACTTCAACATCGTTATATGCCTAAGAATTATTGATCAGGCCTGGCTGGATGTTACAACGAAGACCTTAACCTCTGCATGGAAGAAGTTGTGGCCTGAGGCTATAGCTGAAAGGACTTTCGAAGGATTGGAACCCGAAGTGTCAGTGGTAGAGGAGATTGCTTCTCTGGGAAAATCCATGGGTCTGGAGGTGGATGAGAGAGATGTGAATGAACTCGTCGAGGAACAGTCTCAGGAACTGATAACCGAGGAGTTACACGATCTGCATTCACAGCAGCATACCGTGGTTTAACGAAAAATTAGTCGTGAAGAGGAGACAGAGATGGAGGACATTATCTCCACAAGAGATATAAACGAGATGCTGGGAATGTGGGAGAAAGTTGTAGAGTTCGTGGATAAAAATCACTCCGAAAAAGTTGCAACTGATCGTGCATCGGAGCTGTTCAACGAAACTTGCCTAACTCATTTCCGCAATATCCTGAAGAGGAGGAACAAACAAGCCTCCTTGAACAGTTTTTTTAAACGATCTACAGGTGAAAATGAGCAAAGGGTGAGGAAAAAAGCGAAGACCAGCGACGAAAATTAAGCACTTCACTTTTTCCTTTATTATGTTTTATAGAATATGTATTTGTTATTTATAAATAAATGTTTCTTCTTGTAAATACATTTTTCTTCTTCAAAAACACTTAACAAAAACAACTGAGATGGCGCTTTGGGAGCTGGAACGGATTAATGGCATTTCAATTAATTTCAATGAGGAAAATTGCTTTGAAATACGAGCAATTTGACATACGAGCAAGGTTACAGAACGAATTAAACTCGTATGTCGAGGTACCACTGTATTTAAACACAGCATATGTTAACCGATGGGTTGCCCGAAACGGACCTGTTAAATGGCCACCCCGATCTCCTGATTTAACGCCGTTAGATTATTTTGCGTGAGACTAGATGAAATCTGTGGTTTCTTCTATGTCTATTACCACGCAAGAAGAGCTAAGAAATCGCATCGAAGAAGCAGCAGTTCCTATGAGGGGTCGTCCCGATGCAATAAGCAGTGCCAGAATCATGGATTCGTCGTGCTAAATGCTGCATTTAACAAAACGGAGGGCACTTTGAACAATTACTCGGAATGTTTAATTGTTAAATAAATTAACTTTTTAGTATATCGATAAAAAAATTAATAACACCCTGTATATTGATGGTTTCAAATTTTAATGTAATTCATTAAAATTAGATTATAGAATTTTTGCAAGAAACGAAATAAATTTTCCTAAATTAAAACAACAACTTCCTTAATTATACTAAACATTTAGGGGGATGTTGTACCTTTATCATATCTATTGTTAAAGTGAATGGATCGTTAAATCAACCTCTCGTACGTTGTAGGATGCCTTCAATGAGGGGAAGACAATTGGCTTTGTTTTAGCACTTGAATAGCGACGTTCTATGGTTAAATATACCGCATACATGTTTTACGATAGGTCTAACCCTAATTTCTATTTATTCAAAAACCAAAACATTTTTTTTTTATTATTAGAGAAGTATTTAAGTTTCAGTATGATTTAAATTTTTCCAAGAAATCGTAGAAAGATACACGGTTTGAATGGAAAAAGACACGCGAAAAATATGATGCCGAGATTCCTTGGAACAGATTGAAACCGGCTTATCTATTCGAGCGCGAGGAAAATATCAAATTTATAAGTGTCAATAGCAGCTATTGTAGACGTATATCTGGAAAATATACACGACTATAAATGGACTTATTTTTCGTGAAAAGCGTTTGAAAGCTTTAGGTGTTCAATGCGCTGACTGTACGCGATCCGGATCGAACGTAAAATATTTACTGGAAAAATATTTATTTACCACTTTTCTAGCAATTGGAAAGTATCACTTTATCATCTAATAAAAAAAAAACATAAAAAAGTTTTTTCTTTTAGTAAAGAAACAAAACTTATATCATTGAACAAAAAATATCACCCTGTATATTGAAATTATTTCACTATTTTACATATGAAAATATGTTAATAAAAAAAAGTTAAAATAAACATTCAATTTTGATAATTTTCATTTTTAAAACATCATTTGACATCTTTAAACGTCAAAAAAACACTAAAAAAGTTTTTTTTTCAACCTTAAAAACTTTCATGTTGATGAAAAAAAAATTTTTTAACGTTATTTTTTTTATTTTTCTTTTTAAGATTTTTATTTTAAATTTCAACAAATAATTTTATAAGATTTTTTCATTAAAGTTTGATTAGAAAATAATTCCGGTAAAAAAGATCATCCTGTATATTCAAATTAGTTCACCGTTTGACATTTAGAAACGTCAAAAAATCGCATTCTTTCCGGACTTTTTCTAACCTTAAAACTTTATTTCCAGTTCATGTTGAAGTAAAAAACGTTAAAACCAAGTTTATTTTTTTAATTTTAGGTGATTTTTCTTTACAAGTCAGTGAAATAATGATATTATGAATGTTTTTTATAACCTCGATTTTGGTCATTTGACATTTCTAAAGGTTAAAAAGTAATCCTTTTTTCAAGCTTTTTCTGATCTTAAAATTGTATTTCCAATTCATGTTGATGTAAAAAATGTTAAAATAAAGTTTATTCTTTACATTTCAGGCGATTTTTCTTTATAAATCGGTGAAATAATAATATTATGAATGTTTTTTCTAGACTTGATTTTGATCATTTGACATTTCTAAAAGTTCCAAAAAGTATCCTTCTTTTTAAACTTTTTCTGACCTTAAAATTGTATCTTCGATTCATGTTGATGGAAAAAATGTTAAAATGAAGTTTATTCTTTACATTTTAGGTGATTTTTCTTTGTAAATCGGTGAAATAATTATATTATGAATGTTTTTTATAACCTCGATTTTAGTCATTTGACATTTCTAAAGGTTAAAAAGTAATCCTTTTTTCAAACTTTTTCTGACCTTAAAATTGTATTTCCAATTCATGTTGATGTAAAAAATGTTAAAATAAAGTTTATTCTTTACATTTCAGGCGATTTTTCTTTATAAATCGGTGAAATAATAATATTATGAATGTTTTTTCTAGACTTGATTTTGATCATTTGACATTTCTAAAAGTTCCAAAAAGTATCCTTCTTTTTAAACTTTTTCTGACCTTAAAATTGTATCTTCGATTCATGTTGATGGAAAAAATGTTAAAATGAAGTTTATTCTTTACATTTTAGGTGATTTTTCTTTGTAAATCGGTGAAATAATTATATTATGAATGTTTTTTATAACCTCGATTTTAGTCATTTGACATTTCTAAAGGTTAAAAAGTAATCCTTTTTTCAAACTTTTTCTGACCTTAAAATTGTATTTCCGATTCATGTCGATGGAAAAAATGTTAAAATAAAATCTTTTTTTTTACATTTTAAAAGATTTTTCTTTGTAAATCAAACAAATAATAATGTTACGAGTGTTTTTGTAAACTTCATAAAATTTTCATAAATAAATTTTGTACTTTTTAAAATTGGATATAAACTTGTAAAGTTAAATTAGACCCAAATTAATCTTTGTATATGTTATTGTAACAAGAAACGAATGAAATAAAAGAAGTAAAATTTTCAGTTCATAAAATAAATATAATAAAACGAGTAAAACCACGCACACAAAAAAAGTAATAGTATGCGAATTATTTGGTGAAATATTAAAGCCACGACCCTTCAGGGCGAGAGAGATAATTTAATAAACCCGTTTCCTATATCAACTAACTTCCCTATCTTGCGCCAAAAAATTTAATATACATTTATTTTCGTCGAGAGAAAAATAATTACTGCTAACCTAAAAAAGACGAACATCAAAATAACCCCTCAACTTTACAATAAGAATTTTAAAATAAATTCCCATTTGAAAGTACACAATTTTTTCTCATTTTAATTATTAAAATGTCTAGTTTTAATTGAAATAGACGAATTTTTGCTAAGTAGTATGAAAAAAATTAGAAAAATTCATAAAAACAAAGATTTTTCACCTAACCTAAAATTTTGACCATCTTTAAAAAATCCCCAAGAGTTTATTTACAGGAATTAATGAAAAATTTTTTGAATTGAATGTAAATTAAAATGTCTAGTTTTAATTAAAATAGATGGATTTTTCCAAAGTAGTATAAAAAAAATTAAAAAAATTTCTAAAAATGAAGATTTTTCACCTAACCTAAAATTTTGATTAACTTTAAAAAATCCCCACGAGTTTATTTATAGGAATTAATGAAAAATTTTTTGAACTGAATGTAAATCAAAATGTCTAGTTTTAATTAAAATAGATGGATTTTTCCAAAGTAGTATAAAAAAAATTTAAAAAATTTCTAAAAACAAAGATTTTTCACCTAACCTAAAATTTTGACCATCTTTAAAAAATCCCCAAGAGTTTATTTATAGGAATTAATGAAAAATTTTTTGAACTGAATGTAAATCAAAATGTCTAGTTTTAATTAAAATAGACGGATTTTTCTTAAGTAGTGTCAAAAAAATTTAAAAAATTCCTAAAAACAAAGATTTTTCACCTAACCTAAAATTTGGACCATCTTTAAAAAATCCCCAAGAGTTTATTTATAGGAATTAATGAAAATTTTTTTGAATTGAATGTAAATTAAAATGTCTAGTTTTAATTCAAATAGATGGATTTTTCCAAAGTAGTATGAAGAAAATTAAAAAAATTCCTAAAAACTAAGATTTTTCACCTAACCTAAAATTTTGACCATCTTTAAAAAATCCCCAAGAGTTTATTTATAGGAATTAATGAAAATTTTTTTGAATTGAATGTAAATTAAAATGTCTAGTTTTAATTCAAATAGATGGATTTTTCCAAAGTAGTATGAAAAAAATTTAAAAAAATTCTAAAAGTGAAGATTTTTCACCTAACCTAAAATTTTGTCCACTTTTAAAAAATCCCCAAGAGTTTATTTATAGGAATTAATGAAAAATTTTTTGAACTGAATGTAAATTAAAATGTCTAATTTTAATTCAAATAGATGGATTTTTCCAAAGTAGTATGAAAAAAATTAAAAAAATTCCTAAAAACAAAGATTTTTCACCTAACCTAAGATTTTGACCATTTTTTAAAAAATCCCCAAGAGTTTATTTATAGGAATTAATGAAAATTTTTTTGAATTGAATGTAAATTAAAATGTCTGGTTTCAATTAAAATAGACGGATTTTCACTAACAATAAGTAGTATTAACCACTTGTGGTAAGAATTTTATCTCTCGACGTTTTATTAAGTTAAAAGAAAATGTACAGACTGAGAAAAAAGTTTTTGTATTTGAAAATTTTTATAATTTAAAAATGTAATAAAATTAATCAAAACGCGACTACTTAATCACGGCGTATTATTATTTTTTTGATTCTTTTGAAAGATAAAAAGGTTCTCGTCAGTCACTTGAGGCGGTTTCCGGACGAATCCCGCACATAATACGGTGTTTACAAAGGGCGTTGGCATTTTCCGAGAGCTTTACGAGAAAGTTAATTTTCCAAAGACTTTCCAACCTTCCTCCTTTACGCTTCGGGGCCGGAAACCGGCGAGGAAGTGGGAAAGAATGAAATAAAAATCGATGTGTGTGTCGCAACCGCCCGTATGCCTCCGACATTAGCAGGTGAAAAGCTCCCGGCACCGACGCTTATCGCACCTTTTTATCAGTTTACCTCAAGTGGGCACATGTTACCATCCTCCTGTTTACTTTAACACATCTGCTCGCGCTTTTCCAAGTGTTTGTCACCATCGAACATTTTCATAAAATAACCACACGAAAATTATAATATAAAAAAACATTTTATCTTAATTAAATTTTATTTAGTTTATCTCATTTTAATTAATTAAAAAAATAATATTAAAAAAATATTTTAACAAATAAAATTTTTCTTTAATAAAGTATAACATATGTTTCCTCATTTTATAAAAAAGTAGATGGATTCAAAGGAAAAATCTTTTAAATAAGAAAATCTAAAGTATCACAAATGAGCTTAAACTTACCTTTGATATCTTGAAGGGATTTACTATGTATAGATGGAGTGATGTGATTGCGTCGGTTGACTGGTTTGGTTGATGTGCGGTCTTTTGTGTGTTGGAGGAAAAACGCCAGGTCGGTTTGGAAAGCTCGTTGGGAGTGCGATGTAAAAGCTACAAGCTGTTCACAAGCTACTGAATTATCATTGAAAGGCAGTAGTCGCCACACCCCATAAGGGCCGCGGGCGCGTGCGCCGTTTCCACCACCCCTTTTGGAATCAACCCCGAACGCGTATACAGTCATCCGGGATTCTTGTGTGTTTCTAAAGAAGGGAGAAACCGATATATATTGAGTTAATATAGAAATTTAATTCGTCTTAATTGGGTTCTTCTTTAGAGAATTTTTTTTTAATAATTGGGAAAAAAAGTGTTGGGTAAAATATAACATCCTGTATAGTAAAAATAACCCTCTAGTTTTAAAAACATTTTTTTACATTTCTAAACATATATCAAAAAATGACATCTCTCCGGATTTTTTTTAACTTCAAAATTTAGTCTTTCGTTAGTGTTAATGAAAAATGTTTGTTAACTTTAACAATTTTTTTAATCTTTTTGGTAATAATTAGAAAAAATCTGTCTTTTTAAAATCAAAATATAATGTTTTATCTTCAATTTGATGTAAAAATTATTCCTTAATTCTTATAAATAAAGTCTGGGCGATTTTTTAAAGTTGGTCAAATTTTTTAAAAAGTTAGGTTAAACGGTCAAAAATTTTACTAACTTTAAAATTTTTTTTTAATTTTTTTAGTAATAATTAGGAAAAATTTGTCTTTTTTGAATGAAAATAGAATGTTTTATCTTCAATTTGCTGTAAAAATCATTCCTTAATTCTTATAAATAAAGTTTGGGCGATTTTTTAAAGTTGGTCAAATTTTTTTAAAAAGTTAGGTTAAACGATCAAAAAATGTTTACTAACTTTAAGAATTTTTTTGGTAATAATTAGGAAAAATCTGTCGTTTTTAAAACAAAATAGAATCTTTTATCTTCAATTTGTTGTAAAACTTACTCCTTAATTCTTATAAATAAAGTCTGGGCGATTTTTTAAAGTTGGATAAGTTTTTTTAAAGAAGTTAGGTTAAACGGTCAAAAAATTTTTACTAACTTTAAAATTTTTTTTTTAATTTTTTTGGTAATAATTAGGAAAAATCTGTCTTTTTAAAATCAAAATAGAATGTTTTATCTTCAATTTGCTGTAAACATTATTCCTTAATTCTTATAAATAAAGTCTGGGTGTTTTTTTAAAGTTGGTCAAATTTCTTAAGAAGTTAGGTTAAACGGTCAACAAATTTTTACCAACTTTAAGAATTTTTCTAACTTTTGGTAACAATTAGGAAAAATTTGACCTTTCTAAATTAAAATAGAATGTTTTATCTTCAATTTAATGTTAAGACATTCCTTAACTCTTATAAATAAAGTCTGTACGATTTTTTAAAGTTGATATAAACTTAAAAAAATCGGGTACTTAAGTGTCAAAAATTTTTATTAACTTTAAGAATTTTTTTGATTTTTTTCGCAAGAATTAGAACAAATCTGTCTTTCTTGGTTAAAAATAGAATCTTTTAAATACAATTTAAAATAAAATCGATTTCTCAATCTCTAAAAATAAACTCTGTACGATTTTTTAAAGATAATCGGAATTTTTAAAAGAACTAGGTTATAAACTATCAAAAATTATAATCATCTTTATAATTTTTTTTTTATTTTTTGTGTAATATTTAAAAAAATGACTTGTTTAGGAGAAAATAAATTATTTGAAATTCAAATTTTAATTTTTTTAAATTTCGATTTTAACTTTTCAATTCTTCTTGAAATTTTTCTTTTTTTATTTCCATCAACAATTTCATCCATTTTCTTTTAAATAAAATTTCATTAAAATACTGTGTTGGATAAAAATAACACCCTGTATAATAAAAATAAGCTTCTAGTTCAATTTCTTCTTTTTTCAATTTTAAAACTTAGTTTTTCGTTCATGTTGATGAAAAAAAACAACATTTTTTAATTCTTCTTGAAAATTTTCTTTTTTCATTTCCATCAACAATTTCATCCATTTTTTTTTATTAAAATTTCATTATAATAGTGTTGGTTAAAAATAACACCTTGTATAGTAAAAATAAGCTTCTAATTTTATAAACGTCATTTGACATTTCTAAACGTCAAAAAATCACATTTTCTCGGACTATTTTTTAACCTTAGAACTTAGTTTTTCCTTCATGTTGACGAAAAAAACATTAAATTGAAGCTTATTCTTTACGTTTTATTCGATTTTTTTATCTGAATCGATTAAATAAAGATTTTCCGAACATTTTTTCTAAGCTCGATTTTGGCGACTTTACTTATTGTTAGATATTTGTCAAAATAATTACACTTTAAAGGCCGGTTTATTCACCTTTGGGTAAATTAATTATCTATTTACCATGGTTACTGAATAAATAACCAAACATGGCAAGTGAAATTGCAGTAACTATGGAAAATATCAGATAGATCAATTTCAATTAATTAATTAATTAATTCAAACTAATGGATGAACCCAAAAATTTTGAAATTAATGTTACATAAAAAACTTAAAACATAAATAACCAGATTTTATTAATACCAAAGTAAACTTTACATTATACTATTTAAGATGTGGAAAAAGAATGAAAGATAAAAATGTTATCCATCATATTGTATGCAACTTTCAGTCTTCTTTATGAAATCGTTCATAACATGTTTTCTTGGTATTTTTCAATAATATCTAAATTTCAAAGCTTGTGATTTATCCGATTCTTTAAATACTTCTAAATTGATAAGTCTAATGACTTTGGAATTACTAGAGAATCTAACACCCGTATGCATAGTCGATCGCTGGCGGTTCGCTGGCGATTCGCCGGAGATTCTCCGGAGACTCGCCGGCGATTCGCCGGATTCTCCGTTCGCCAATAGAAAATTCCGTTGCAGTCAATCTCCATGGAATCATTCACGTGCGTTATGCTGTTTTTTCTGGCGACGCGCCGGAGATTTGCCGGAGATTTGCCGGCGATTTGCCGGCGAATTGCCGGAGATTTGCCGGAGATCGGTCGATGTCAAAAATGTCAATAAAATCACAATTTATGTCAGATTAATATTGTATATATAAAATAGATAGGGATTTGAATTGAATGTATAGTGCCAATACATCACAAATCACCAGCGATTCGCCAAAGCGGAGATCGCAGGGAGATCATCACAAATTATATTCCGACCGTTCGCCGGCGAGTTTCCGGCGAATCTCCGGCGAATCTCCGGCGAATCGCCGGCGAATTGCCGGCGATCGACTATGCATACGGGTGTAAGAATATCTAGCGATCTAAGCTCCAGGACGACGGAACATGTCCAAAACCTATAATGAGTTTCCATGAGAATGGAATGACATATTAGGTCAATAAATGACATTACGTAGTTGAAATTGTAAATAGCATTCTTTCTATTGTTAATAAAATCTTGTAAATACTTCATGTAACACTTATTTTAAAATCGTCCGGTTCTCAATTATCATCCTGTATATAATTTTTTTAATCAAAATTTAATTAAAATATAATTTCAGTAAAAAATAGCACACTGTATATTGAAATTAACCATTTCGTTTAAAAAAACGTCATTTGACAGTTCTAAACGTCAAAAAATAACATTTTTTTCGGATTTTTTCTGATCTTAAAACTTTATCCCCGATTCATGTTGATTGAGAAAACGTTAAAATAAAGTTTATTCTTTACATTTTAGGTGATTTTTCTTTGTAAATCAGGTAAATAATAGTTTTATGAATGATTTTCCTAAACTCAATTTTGGTCATTTGACATTTCTATAGGTTACAAAGAATACCTTTTTCAAGCTTTTTCTGACCTTAAAATTTTATCTCCGATTCATGTTGATGAAAAAAGCGTTAAAATAAAGTTTATTCTTTACATTTTAAGTGATTTTTCTTTATAAATCGGTTAAATAATAATTTTATGAATGTTTTTCTTAAACTCGATTTTGCTCATTTGACGTTTCTAAAGGTTACAAAAAGTACTTTTTTCAAGCTTTTTCTGACCTTAAAATTTTATCTCCGGTTCATGTTAATGAAAAAAACGTTAAAATGAAGTTTATTCTTTACATTTTAGATGATTTTTCTTTATAAATCGGTTAAATAATAATTTTATGAATGATTTTCTTAAACTCGATTTTGCTCATTTAACGTTTCTAAATGTTACAAAAAGTACCTTTTTTCAAGCTCTTTCTGACCTTAAAATTTTAGCTACGATTCATGTTGATGGAAAAAACGATGAAATAAAGCTTATTTTTTACATTTTATACAATTTCTAACGTAAAACCAATAGTATATTTGAAGAAAAAGTTTTTTTTATTAAATAAATCTAACAAAATTCCTTTTCCTCACGTAACCACTAAGGGTGTGTATCTCAAACATGTTAAGGGGTATTATTGATCACAAACCTCTTTGCTTTCTTAACCGCAACAAATCGATACCTCTCCATCAAAATCACCAATAAATATTTATACGTAAAACGCCTTCTTCGTCCATCGGTCCGTCCTTCGTCAGTCGTACGACTATCATATGTCCTTCGTCCTCTCCCGAAGACCCTGTATACTGATTCCACGAGGAATCTCCTTCGCAACGTGACGACTGACGACTCCATTAAATCCCATCAAGAAGGTGGCGTTAGCGCCAAAGGAAAACGTCTCGCCTTCCGTCGTCCCGTATTCAATACCAAGGTGATAGCTCAAAAGAATACGCCACACGCTACTCATCCTCGAGTACGAGGCCCTTTTAACGGCCTTTCGATGGCTTTCCCGGTCGATATCATGTCCCGGTAATCAGGTTACATAATAAAATTTCCTCTTACACAACAATAACAATCATTATATTTACCGGAAAGCTTTAACATTACTCCACACTAGTTGGTTATTAGTATTTAATCCAATTAAAACTTTGGGTTTTCATTTCACTTTAATTACAAGCTTATTATTATTATCATACATAAATAAATAAATCAAAAAAGTCATCTTATTCCAAAAACCACAAAAAAAATTTATTAAAAAAAAATTTTAGATTTTTAATTTAACTTGTTAGAAACTGATTAATATTTCTAGCAGATGGTTTTACGTTGATACTGTTCTAGTATTCAAAGCTTCGAAGATATTTTACTTTAAAAACCAATAATGAAGCGAGTCGGCGAGAAACGGCAAATATTAATATATATTAATATATTCCTTTTTATAAAGGAAAAATTGAGCTTCGCGTTTTTTAATAAAAGTCGCGATCGCGGCGAAACGTTCGCGTTCTATGCGCTCTCTACCGGCCGCGGGATACATTAACGGCCGCGCCTAAGTAATTTCATAATGGCCGGTTTTACGTGACAAGTGTAAACAGACCTTAATCGCCCGTAATTCATTAATTATCGATTATTTTTTAAGTATATCACGAAACGAAAAAAAAAATTTAACCGTGTTATTGTTATAAAAAGCAAAAACATACTTAAATACTTAAAAAAATAAGTAAATATTTAAAAACAGGACCGTAATAAGGTAAATTTTTAATAAAAATAAAAATATTTTTTATTAAAAGTAAATTATTATTAAATTTTCTTAAAGTTCATTAAAAATCATTTAATTTGATACCAAACACGACTATATTTCGATTAAAAACAAAAAAGTTACATCAATTTAAAAAAATTCAAGATGGCCGATCGTCGATTATTTTCGAGGTTAAAAGTGTCAATAACTTCCAAACCATTTAAGCTAGATATATCGTGTTTATACTTAAATTAAAGGAAATTTAATTTTCTAACGATACATATTAAAAAGTTTAAAAATTTCCGATCGTCGCTTTTTTTAAACATTAAAAATGTTAATAACTTTAAAACTATTTAAGTTAGATATGTCATGTTTATACTCATATGAAAAGAAATTTAATTTTCTAATGACCTCTTTTGAAAATTTTATGACAAAATCATTTTTAAAACATTTACTTTTAAAAAGACAAAGATTAAAATGTCAAAAATTAAAAATTTTTAAATAGTTTTAAAATTCGTTAAAAATCTTTTAATTTGATATCAAACACGACTATATTCGGATTAAAAACAAAAAAGTTACGTCGATTTAAAAAAATTCAAGATGGCCGATCGTCGATTATTTTCAAGATTAATAATGGCACTAACTTCCAAACTATTGAAGCTAAATATATCGTGTTTGTACTCAAATTAAGGGAAATTTAATTTTCTAACGATATGTACTAAACAAATTTAAAATGGCCGATCGTCGACTATTCTTAAAATGAAAATTTCAATAACTCCAAAACTATTTAAGCTAGATATATCGTGTTTGTACTCAAATTAAAAGAAATTTAATTTCCTAACGATCTCTTTTGAAAATTTTATGGTAAAATCATTTTTGAAACGTTTATTTTTAAAAAGACAAAAATTGAAATGTCAGACATTAAAAATTCTTAAATAGTCTTGAAGTTTATTAAAAGCCTTTTAATTTGATACCAAATACGACTATATCCGGATTAAAAAGAGAAAAGTTATGTCGATTCAAAAAAATTCAAGATGGCCGATCGTGGATTATTTTCAAGGTTAAAAATATCAATAACTTCCAAACCGTTTAAGCTAGATATATCGTGTTTGTACTTAAATTAAAAGATATTTAATTTCCTAACGATGTATACTAAAAATTAAAAAAATGGCCGATCGTCGTTTTTATAAACACTGAAAATGTTAATAACTTTAAAGTTATTTAAGTTAGATATGTCATGTTTGTACTTAAATTAAAGGAAATTTAATTTTCTAATGATCTATGATAAAAAAATTAAAAATGGCCGATCGCCGATTGTTTTTAGAATTAAATATGATAATAAGTTTGAAACTATTTAAGCTAAATATATCGTGTTTGTACTTAAATTAAAGGAAATTTAATTTTCTAACGATTTCCGATAAGAATCTTATTCTAAAATTGTTGTGAATGGAGATAGAATAATTGTTTTATATGTTTATACTTTTTTCATATCTTTTTTATGGTTTTTATTGAATTATCAAGTAAATTTCGAAGGGTCATTTAGACCATTTACAGCACAGATATATCTTAATCGTACTAACCTAGTTCATTGCCGTGAAGGCTTGCAAACCAATGAGCACCGGATTGCTTGGCCGCGCTGTTTGCGTTCGTTACCAAGGAAACGACGTCGATTATTTCCGGACGCGTTCGACGCGACCGTATCAACTCGATTCGCAATTAAATCCGTATATACTACGGGACAATACGTATTATGGTCATTTTTCATAAAAACGCGAACAAACTGTACGATTCGAAGAGAACACATAAAAAAATTAATTAATCGTACGAATCAAATTGATCGCGAACATTTGTAATGTTTTTTTTTTGGTTTCTTTCGTTTTTTGAATCTTCTAAAATAGAAAATAAAATCCAATGGAAATTTATTGGGGATTTTAATCGTATTATTTTGTTTATCTTAAGAGAAAAGCTTTTTTGTAATTTGTTTTTTTAGAAAATAAAAATATTTTTGCTCGGAACTATACATTTTTTGTTATGTATGTACAATTCTTGGCAAAAATTTTGAACGTTATCATTATTTATTGGATCGCATTTAAATGCTCAGTATTTTTATACCTTATTGCTCGGTAAAAAATACTAAACGTATTTAATTTTAAACATGTTAAGTATAAAAACAAAAAATGCTCAGTAAAATATTTGAAATGTTAAACATATAAAGCATAGTATGAAATTCAATAACTCCCAGTAAAGAATTACGATTGCTTAATGGGTATCAAGTAGATCAGTAAATGTGAGGCGCTGCTTTAACTGGTTGGTAACACTGACATCGCAGATTACGATTTACAGTGCTCGCCGTGTGTTCATCTAACCTCAAAATTGTTCATCAAAATTTTAGATTAAAATGAATGAAATATCTCATTACGAGAGTGATGAAAGAGAAAGTGAACACGAAGAAACTGTTTTTTTGTTCAGGCAAAAATTATCGATGACTGGGAATTTTTTTAATTTTTTTGGGAACAACCACAATTAATTTGATTTTTTAACATAAAATAGATACTTTAACCTATTTCTATTCAAAAAATCTTTTCAAAATTTTCATAAATAAACTCAATGAGATTTTTCAAATTTGTTCAAATTTTGTTGAATTTGGGAAAAAATCATCGATGACTTTGGGAATTTTTTTAAATTTTTTGGGAACAGTTACAGTAAATTTCGTTCGTATTGCATAAAATAGATACTTTATCGTATTTCTATATAAAAAATCTTTTCAAAATTTTCATAAATAAGCTCAGTACAATTTTTCAAATTTGTTCAAGTTATATTAAATTCGAGCGAAAATCATCGATGACTTTGGGATTTTTTTTATTTTTTCTGGGAACAGTTACAATGAATTTGATTTATTTAGCATAAAATAGATGCTTTAATGTATTTCCATTTAAGAAATCTTTTCAAAACTTTCATAAATAAACTCAGCACGATTTTTTAAATTTGTTCAAGTTATGTTTAGTTTGGGCAAAAAGCGTCGATGACTTTGTTTTTTTTTTAGGAACAGTTGTAATTAATTTGATTTGTGTTATATAAAATAGATGCTTTAATATATTCCTATTTCAAAAATCTTTTAAAAATTTTCATAAATAAACTCTGAGCGGTTTTTCAAAAGTCTTCAATTTATACTAAATTCGGGCGAAAATTATCGATGACTGGGATTTTTTTTTTTTTATTTTTTTGGAAACAGCTGCAGTAAATTTGATTTGTTTGACATAAAATAGATACTTTAATGTATTCCTATTCCAAAAATCTTTTCAAAATGTTCATAAATAAGCTCTGAGCGGTTTTTCAAAATTCTTCAATTTATACTAAATTCTGGCGAAAATTATCGATGACTGGGATTTTTTTTTATTTTTTTGGAAACAGCTGCAGTAAATTTGATTTGTTTGACATAAAATAGATACTTTAATGTATTCCTATTCCAAAAATCTTTTCAAAATTTTCATAAATAAGCTCAGTGCGATTTTTTAAAAATTTTCAGGTTATATTGAATTTGGCCAAAAATCATTGATGACTTTGGGAATTTTTTTAATTTTTTCGGAAAAAGCTACAGCAAATTTGATTTGTTTAACATAATATAGATATGTTAATGTCTTTCTATTTAAAAAAGCTTTTCAAAATTTTCTTAAATAAACTCAGTACGATTTTTCAAATTTGTTCAATTTTTTTTGGGTTCGGGCAAAAATCGTCGATGACTTTGGGAATTTTTAAAATATTTTTGGAAACAGCTACGATAAATTTGATTTGTTTAGCACAAAATAGATGGATTAATGTATTTCTATTTAAATTGTTTTTTTTTTTGAGTTTCCAGAAATAGCCTCAGTACAATTTTTTAGATTTGTTCAAGTTATGTTGAGTATGAGCATATTATTTTTTTAAAAGTAGTTTTGATTTTTTACCGATTATTTGGTATAATTACTGAACATTTAAGATTTGTACTGAACATTTAGGATTTTTACTGAGCATTTAGTATATTGACTCTGCATTTAACATTTTTAATGGTCATTTAGTTTCCGTACTGAATATTTATATTAATACTGAGCGGCTAGTTTTTTACTGAGCAATTAAATAATATACTGTGTATGCCTACTTTACATTCAAGTGTAATACTGGGTATTTAATTTATACCCTTATTTATTTATTTCCTTTTTTTGATTTAGATTTAAATTATTTTGGTTTTGATGTTATATTAATAGAAAATAATCAGTTGGAGGATGATAAAAGGATTTTTTTTTTTAGATTTCAAGGCAATTTTTAATGATTTTTTAATGGAGGCAGACCTTTCGTCGTTCATAACTCTCTTATTAAATGTACCATCGCGATGATTTTTTCAGCGTATCATAGATTTTGAAGTCTATTTTCTAACGATGTGCTATAATCCACTCTAACACCAAAAACTCGGAAGCAACGTTTGAAAATTTGACTAAAACACCGGAAAAATAGATTTTCTGTCGTCCATAACGCTCTTATTACTTATGATATCATGATAATTCTTTCAACATATCATAACTTTTAAAGTCTACTCTCCAATGATGTACTATAATCCACTCTAGACCAAAAACTTGGAAGCAACGTTGAAAAATTTGACTAAAATACCGCAAAAGTAGATTTTCCGTCGTCCATAACGCTCTTATTACTTATGATATCGTGATAATTCTTTCAACATATTATAACTTTTAAAGTCTACTTTCTAACGATGTACTATAATCCCCTCCAGCACCAACAACTTGGAAGCAACGTTTGAAAATTTGACTAAAATACCGCAAAAGTAGATTTTCCGTCGTCCATAACGCTCTTATTACTTATGATATCGTGATAATTCTTTCAACATATTATAACTTTTAAAGTCTACTTTCTAACGATGTGCTATAATCCACTCTAGCACCAAAAACTCGGAAGCAACGTTTGAAAATTTGACTAAAATACCGGAAAAGTAGATTTTCCGTCGTCCATAACGCTCTTATTACTTATGATATCATGACAATTCTTTCAACATATCATAACTTTTAAGGTCTACTCTCCAATGATGTACTATAATCCACTCTAGACCAAAAACTTGGAAGCAACGTTCAAAAATTTGACTAAAATACCGCAAAAGTAGATTTTCCGTCGTCCATAACGCTCTTATTACTTATGATATCGTGATAATTCTTTCAACATATTATAACTTTTAAAGTCTACTTTCTAACGATGTACTATAATCCCCTCCAGCACCAACAACTTGGAAGCAACGTTTGAAAATTTTACTAAAATACCGGAAAAGTAGATTTTCCGTCGTCCATAACGCTCTTATTACTTATGATATCGTGATAATTCTTTCAACATATTATAACTTTTAAAGTCTACTTTCTAACGATGTGCTATAATCCACTCTAGCACCAAAAACTCGGAAGCAACGTTTGAGAATTTGACTAAAATACCGGAAAAGTAGATTTTCCATCGTCCATAACGCTCTTATTACTTATGATATCGTGATAATTTTTTCAACATATTATAACTTTTAAAGTCTACTCTCCAATGATGTACTATAATCCATTCTAGGACCAACAACTTGGAAGCAACGTTTGGAAATTTGACTAAAATACCGGAAAAGTAGATTTTGCGTCGTCCATAACGCTCTTTATACTGGTGCTATCGCAATGATTCTTTAGTATATTATAGCATTTGAAATATATTTTCCAACGATGTATTACAATCTACTCTAGCACTAAAACCTTAGAAGCTACTTTTAAAAAAGTAACTCTAATACTGGAAAAAAAGACTTTTCATCGACCATAGCTTTCTTATTACTTGCGCTATTGTTATGATTTTTTCAGCGTATCATAACTTTTAAAGTCTACTTTCCAACAAAGTACTATAATCTATTCTATAATCAAAAACTTGGAAGCTACATTGAAAAAACTGACTTAAATACCGGAAAAGTAGACCTTCCATCATCCATAACTCTCGTATTATTAGTGCTATCGCGATGATTCTTTTGGCATATGATAGCTTCTAAAGTCTACTTTCCAACGATGTACTATAATCCATTAAGAAATCTAGTATTAAGAAATTGGAAGCTATGTTTAAAAAACTCATTACTAGATTAACGTACATTTCTTTTTGCTCAGAGGTGTATATCTTGTACAAAAATATACAGTCACGAACAAAATAATTTTTTTTAAAGTGTTTTCTGACGAGTTTTTAAAAAGAGTATTCTAATAAACATCCTTTACCTGGATAAAATTAATTATTAAACAACGAAAATTTATTTTTTTACCCATTTTCTTTTATAAAATATTAAATTAAAATTTTTTTAATTAATAAAATATAAATTAAGAGATTAAAAAGTCAAACTTTTATCAAACTTTTTACCATAAAAATTTATTATTTTTCATGGATGCGAAGAAAGGATTAGATTCCTAGATTTCTACGTAGAGGTCGCTGCGGCTTAAAACGAACTGGCAACGTTCGCATTCAATTAGTGTTTTTGACACCGTTGTCAATAAAATGGTTCGGGCATCGCGGCGACAAGCCCTGATTATTTATCGGAAAGTAAAGGAAATTTTCCTCGCAATTTGCATACGCTACCGCCCGCTTAAACTTACTTATGCGCGCGACGTTTATCGACGAGGGGGGGCGCCACCGTCGACGTCGTCGTCGTCGTCGTCGGCGCCGCTCGCTTTGTTTTTCGCCGGTGCCGTTCGCAGCGGAGACCTCGCAGCGGGGGTGTGACGCGAATTAGAATGAACCGAAACGTCTAAATCAACGTGGATGTGGCAAATTAATCGACAGATTGTCGCCCCGACCCGCCAACCACGTCGATTACGCTACGCCCCGCTACTAAAGGCGCGCGATATTAAACCGTAACCCCCGTAACCCCCGTAACCCAAACTTGTCCCGTTTTAACATCGCCTTAAGGAAAGCGGAACGGAGATTGTTATAATTATTATTCAACTTGCCTACAGCTTCCTACGTGTTATAAAGACTATGTTTCTCGGGTTTCTGGGTTAATCATTATTTAGTTAGTATAACAATATTATTGTAGTTGTATATATAACAAAGTTATAATTTGTAAACGTCAAAAAATTTCACTTTTAGAACATATCCTAATTTTTAAAATGTTTCAATTAAGGAGGTTAAGTTACATTTTCTCTTCTGAGGGAAAAACTAAAAATCGTAGAAAATTTATTTTTGGTAAAAATAAAAATTAAATTTCAAACTAAATCCTCATAGAATTTCAAGTCTCAATAATAATTAGTTTTCGAGATATAAATTTTTAAAAATTAACAAGTTTTAATTAACATATAAATTAAGTTAGGTTAGAATTTCTCTTCCGAGAGAAAAACTAAAAGTCGCAGAAAGTTTATTTTTGGCAAAAATAAAGATTAAATATCAATCTAAATCTTGATAAAAATTCAAGTCTCAATAATAATTAGTTTTTTAGATATGAATTTTTAAATATTGACTTGGTATAACTTAATTTTCTTATGATGTAAAAAGTGTTGATTTGTGAAGTGAAGTAAATTCAGAGCAAAAAAAAACAAAGGATTAGTTGATGAATAACGAATAACAGTGAAATATAAACGTAAACAAGCGGAGTACCGCGAACTGCCAATTGGAATATGATTTATTAGGGATTCATTAGCCGGTAAATGAAATGAAGCGCATTCGCATCAGTCATAACTGTCACACAGCGTAACCAAATAAACGAGTTCAAGTGGATAAACATAGGAAAGGGTTAAAGCATTAAAACCGCATCAACAGAATGTGTTTACAAATATCATATTCGACCCGTTTAAATTTTTCTTTTATTATCAAAAAAAATTTTTAATTCTGAATTTTTGAGTCTACTTTAAAAATTCCCCAAAAATTCACAAAAAGAGATATTAATAACTTTCTTGTAATTTTATAAACTACAATGTTTAATTTATAAATTTTATAAAAATCATTAAAATCTACTTTGTAGTTTTTTAGAAAAAAAATTTTTTATCCAACTTAATTTTTTAAAAAATCTGGATTTTTAAGTCTACTTTAAAAATTCCCCAAAAATTCACAAAAAAAGATATTAATAATTTTCTTATAATTTTATAAACTACAATGTTTAATTTATAAATTTTATAAAAATTATTAAAATCTACTTTGTAGTTTTTAAGAAAAAAAATTTTTTTATCTAACCTAATTTTTTTAAAAATCTGGATTTTTAAGTCTACTTTAAAAATTTCCCAAAAATTCACAAAAAGAGATATTAATAATTTTCTTGTAATTTTATAAACTACAATGTTTAATTTATAAATTTTATAAAAATGATTAAAATCCACTTTGTAGTTTTTAAGAAAAAAATTTTTTTATCTAACCTAATTTTTTAAAAATCTGGATTTTTAAGTCAACTTTAAAAATTCCCCAAAAATTGACAAAAAGACATATTAATAATTTTCATGTAATTTTATAAACTACAACGTTTAATTTATAAATTTTATAAAAATGATTAAAATCTACTTTGTAGTTTTTAAGAAAAAAATTTTTTTATCTAACCTAATTTTTTAAAAATCTGGATTTTTAAGTCAACTTTAAAAATTCCCCAAAAATTCACAAAAAGACATATTAATAATCTTCTTGTAATTTTATAAACTACAATGTTTAATTTATAAATTTTATAAAATCATTAAAATCTACTTTGTAGTTTTTAAGAAAAAAAAATTTTTATCCAACCTAATTTTTTTTTTAATCTGGATTTTTAAGTCTATTTTAAAAATTCCCCAAAAATTCACAAAAAGAGATATTAATAATTCTCTTGTAATTTTATAAACTGCATTGTTTAATTTATAAATTTTATAAAAATCATTAAAATCTACTTTGTAGTTTTTAAGAAAAAAAATTTTTTATCCAACTTAATTTTTTAAAAAATCTGGATTTTTAAGTCTACTTTAAAAATTCCCCAAAAATTCACAAAAAGAGATATTAATAATTTTCTTGTAATTTTATAAACTACAACGTTTAATTTATAAATTTTATAAAAATGATTAAAATTCACTTTGTAGTTTTTAAGAAAAAAATTTTTTTATCTAACCTAATTTTTTAAAAATCTGGATTTTTAAGTCAACTTTAAAAATTCCCCAAAAATTCACAAAAAGAGATATTAATAATTTTCTTGTAATTTTATAAACTACAATGTTTAATTTATAAATTTTATAAAAATCATTAAAATCTACTTTGTAGTTTTTAAGAAAAAAAATTTTTTATCTAACCTAATTTTTTAAAAATTTGGATTTTTAAGTCTACTTTAAAAATTCCCCAAAAATTCACAAAAAGAGATATTAATAATTTTCTTGTAATTTTATAAACTACAACGTTTAATTTATAAATTTCATAAAAATGATTAAAATCTAGTTTGTAGTTTTTAAGGAAAAAATTTTTTTATCTAACCTAATTTTCTTAAAAACCTGGATTTTTTAAGTCTACTTTAAAAATTCCCCAAAAATTCACAAAAAGAGATATTAATAATTTTCTTGTAATTTTATAAACTACAATGTTTAATTTATAAATTTTATAAAAATGATTAAAATCCACTTTGTAGTTTTTACGAAAAAAATTTTTTTATCTAACCTAATTTTTTAAAAAATCTGGATTTTTAAGTCTACTTTAAAAATTTCCCAAAAATTCACAAAAAGAGATATTAATAATTTTCTTGTAATTTTATAAACTACAATGTTTAATTTATAAATTTTATAAAAATGATTAAAATCCACTTTGTAGTTTTTAAGAAAAAAATTTTTTTATCTAACCTAATTTTTTAAAAATCTGGATTTTTAAGTCAACTTTAAAAATTCCCCAAAAATTGACAAAAAGACATATTAATAATTTTCATGTAATTTTATAAACTACAACGTTTAATTTATAAATTTTATAAAAATGATTAAAATCTACTTTGTAGTTTTTAAGAAAAAAATTTTTTTATCTAACCTAATTTTTTAAAAATCTGGATTTTTAAGTCAACTTTAAAAATTCCCCAAAAATTCACAAAAAGACATATTAATAATCTTCTTGTAATTTTATAAACTACAATGTTTAATTTATAAATTTTATAAAATCATTAAAATCTACTTTGTAGTTTTTAAGAAAAAAAATTTTTTATCCAACCTAATTTTTTTTTTAATCTGGATTTTTAAGTCTATTTTAAAAATTCCCCAAAAATTCACAAAAAGAGATATTAATAATTCTCTTGTAATTTTATAAACTGCATTGTTTAATTTATAAATTTTATAAAAATCATTAAAATCTACTTTGTAGTTTTTAAGAAAAAAAATTTTTTATCCAACTTAATTTTTTAAAAAATCTGGATTTTTAAGTCTACTTTAAAAATTCCCCAAAAATTCACAAAAAGAGATATTAATAATTTTCTTGTAATTTTATAAACTACAACGTTTAATTTATAAATTTTATAAAAATGATTAAAATTCACTTTGTAGTTTTTAAGAAAAAAATTTTTTTATCTAACCTAATTTTTTAAAAATCTGGATTTTTAAGTCAACTTTAAAAATTCCCCAAAAATTCACAAAAAGAGATATTAATAATTTTCTTGTAATTTTATAAACTACAATGTTTAATTTATAAATTTTATAAAAATCATTAAAATCTACTTTGTAGTTTTTAAGAAAAAAAATTTTTTATCTAACCTAATTTTTTAAAAATTTGGATTTTTAAGTCTACTTTAAAAATTCCCCAAAAATTCACAAAAAGAGATATTAATAATTTTCTTGTAATTTTATAAACTACAACGTTTAATTTATAAATTTCATAAAAATGATTAAAATCTAGTTTGTAGTTTTTAAGGAAAAAATTTTTTTATCTAACCTAATTTTCTTAAAAACCTGGATTTTTTAAGTCTACTTTAAAAATTCCCCAAAAATTCACAAAAAGAGATATTAATAATTTTCTTGTAATTTTATAAACTACAATGTTTAATTTATAAATTTTATAAAAATGATTAAAATCCACTTTGTAGTTTTTAAGAAAAAAAATTTTTTATCTAACCTAATTTTTTAAAGAATCTGAATTTTTTAAGTCTGCTTTAAAAATTCCCCAAAAATTCACAAAAAGAGATATTAATAATTTTCTTGTAATTTTATAAACTACAATGTTTAATTTATAAATTCTATAAAAATGATTGAAATCCACTTTGTAGTTTTCAAGAAAAAAATTTTTTTATCTAACCTAATTTTTTAAAAAATCTGGATTTTTAAGTCTACTTTAAAAATTCCCCAAAAATTCACAAAAAGAGATATTAATAACTTTCTTGTAATTTCATAAACTACAATGCTTAATTTATAAATTTTATAAAAATCGTTAAAATCTACTTTGCAGTTTTTAAGAAAAAAAATTTTTTTATCTAACCTAATTTTTTTAAAAATCTGGATTTTTAAGTCTACTTTAAAAATTCCCCAAAAATTCACAAAAAGAGATATTAATAATTTTCTTGTAATTTTATAAACTACAATGCTTAATTTATAAGTTTTATAAAAATCATTAAAATCTACTATGCAGTTTTTAAGAAAAAAATTTTTTTAATCTAACCTAATTTTTTAAAAAATCTGGATTTTTAAGTCTACTTTAAAAATTCCCCAAAAATTCACAAAAAGAGATATTAATAATTTTCTTGTAATTTTATAAACTACAATGTTTAATTTATAAATTTTATAAAAATCGTTAAAATCCACTTTGTAGCTTTTAAGAAAAAAATTTTTCAATTTAACCTAAGTTTAAAAAAATAAATCTAATTATTTTATTGTGTACAAATAATTAGACTCCCCCTTTTAAAAAATTTATTTATTTATTAAAACGACCGAAACGAAAAGCGATGGGGGTTCGTTTTAGAATTTACATAGTAATTGCAGTTTCGTAATACAGAGTCAGTCCGATTCCTTCCGGTCCATTAAACGCGCCGTCCGTCGTCCGACGGCAAGTGTGACAATTTCACGCTTAATTTCGTCCGGTCGCGTTAAAATTTTCATAACAACTCATGCAAATTAACAGCGAGAGAGTCGTGAATTTCGACGCGACTACGACGATGCAATTAAATCTTCGCGTTTAATGAACCGATATCCTTGCGATCCAACTCGAATTTAGTCGAGCACGTAAATAACAGTTAAAGGAAGAGGAACCCTCGAGAAGTCTTATTTTCGTCCGGATGCTAAAGCTAGAAGAAGGTGTTTTCCCGGAAAACCCCTAATATGGGGGTATCGTTACACTAATAACTCGAAAAGCCATCGAACTATACGTTTTATAACGATCGAAAAATAATAATTAAAAGACAAACGTTCTTTAATTAATATTGGAATGTATGTGTCAAAGTAAACTTTTTTTTTTAATTACTTTTTAATGCTTGTTATCTCGGTTCATTCACTAAAATTAATACATCAATAAAAATTTTATTAAATATCGTTAGAAAATAAAATTTTATTTAATTTGAGTACAAACCTGACATATCTAACTTAAATACTTTCAAAGTTATTAATATTTTTAACTTTAAAACAATCGACTATCGGCCATCTTTAAAACTTCTATTACAGATCGTTAGAAAATTAAATTTCCTTTAATTTAAGTACAAACACGACCTATCTAGCTTAAATAGTTTAGAAGTTACTAACATTTTTAACTTTGATGATCCGCCATCTTGAAAATTTTCAAATCAACATAACTTAATTGTTTTCAATTGGAATATAGTCATGTTTGGTATCAAATTAAAACATTTTCAACATATTTCTCAACCTTAAAAATAATTGACAATCGGCCATCTTTAATTTTTTTAAATTGACATAACTCCATTATTTTTAATCCGAATATAGTCATGTTTGGTATCAAATTAAATGATTTTTAAGAAATTTTAATTTTTTTAAAGAATTTTTATATGTTTTATTTTATTTATTTATTTGAACCTAATTATATAATTAAATGCAATAAGAAACCTATAAAATACACATTTCTAAAAGTTTATTTTAGTGATTCATTGAGAAACTTTCCCCTTATAAAAGCATTTAATTTAATTTTGTTCACAGTTTGACTCCTAATTATTACGATAGTAATTGAAACCCCACAATTAGACTGTCATTTGTACCGCACGACGGGTGGTGGCGCCACACTCGTTTACTACGGTATCATACACGGAAATAAACATTCCACACGAGGAGAAATAAATATTCAACGTCGATATTCAGGGTGAGTTTCGATAATGCTCTTATTATTTACTCTCTAGTTCTCGTAAAAGAGAGAAATGCAGGCCGCCGAGAAAAGTAGTTTTTAATGTATTGAAAATCCTTCAACCGTCATCCGCAAACGCGACAAGACAAACAAGCGGAAAAGCGACGATACGATGAGATAAAGAAAAGAACGGAAGGGTGTGAGACAGATGGTTGTGGCGTATTAAGTTCGCACCTTATCTTTGTTTTGCTATCAAATATTAACGACATTGTGTTCAGACTTATGAGAGTTGGGGAAAAAATATATTCCGTTTGTTTTATTTCCATTTCATTTCAACTCATGCTTATGTTTTTATAAATTATTAAATTATCACAACAACAAAAAAATAAGATAATAATTAAAAAAGTGGTCAATCGAAACCCTATTAAAAAATTGGTCAATCGAAATCCTATTAAAAACGCGTTAATCGAGGTCAATCGAAATCGTACCATGATCGTACCTCAGAAATGTCACTTATCAACCGAGTAACAACAAGATAAAAAATCGTTCATAAAATCATTATTTAATCAATTTACATTAAAAAATCGTTTAAAACTTAAAAAAGAAATATGATTTTTACATATTTTATATCGACATAAACGAGAAATACAATTTTAAGGTAAGAAAAAGCTTAAAAAAGTGGTTTGTTTACAAATGTCAAAATGACGTTTTAAAACGAGACGTTCAATTTAATGTATAATAATTATTTAATCAATTTACACCGAAAAATCGTCAAAAACTTAAAAAATAAATTAGATTTTGATGTATTTTGCATCAATATGATCGATAAATAACGTTTTAAGGTAAGAAAAAGTTTAAAAAAGTGATTTTTTTACAAATGTCAAAATGACGTTTTAAAACTTGACGTTTAATTTAATGTACAGGGTGTTATTTTTTATCAGAATTATTTTTTTGCGAAGTTTGGTGAAAAATTGAATGATTATTGGAAATAATACATCGATTTTGAATTTTATAAACAGATGGAGTTTGGAAAGTATATTTTTTTCGTAACATACGTTAAAAAATTGTTATTTAATCGATTTACACCAAAAAAATCTTAAAAACTTAAAGAATAAACTTGTTTTAATAATTTTTATGGGAATATGAAAGTGAAACAAAGTTTTAAAGTAAGAAAAAGTATAAAAAAGTGATTTTTTTACAAATGTCAAAATGACGTTTTAAAATTTGACGATTAATTTAATGTACAAGGTGTTATTTTTTAGCAGACCTATTTTTTTGCGAACTTTTGATGAAAAATTGGATAATTATTGAAAATAACACATCGATTTTGAATTCTATAAACAGATGGAGTTTGGAATGTATGTTTTTTGGCAATATACATTAAAAAAATCGTTATTTAATCGATTTACACCAAGAAATTATTTAAAACTTAAAGAATAAACTTGCTTTTAATAATTTTTATGGGAATATGAAAGTGAAATAAAGATTTAAAGTAAGAAAAAGCATAAAAAAGTGATTTTTTTACAAATGTCAAAATGACGTTTTAAAATTTTACGTTTAATTTAATGTACGGGATGTTATTTTTTGTCAGAATTATTTTTTAATGAACTTTTGATGAAAAATTGGATGATTATTGGAAATAACAAATCAATTTTGGATTCTATAAACAGATGGAGTTTGGAAAGTATATTTTTTTCGTAATATATATTAAAAAAATCGTTATTTAATCGATTTACACCAAGAAATAATTTAAAACTTAAAGAATAAACTTGCTTTTAATAATTTTTATGGGAATATGAAAGTGAAACAAAGTTTTAAAGTAAGAAAAAGCGTAAAAAAGTGATTTTTTTTACAAACGTCAAAATGACGTTTTAAAATTTGACGGTTAATTTAATGTACGGGATGTTATTTTTTGTCAGAATGATTTTTTAATGAACTTTTGATGAAAAATTGGATGATTATTGGAAATAACAAATCAATTTTGGATTTTATAAACAGATGGAGTTTGGAAAGTCTATTTTTTCGTAATATATATTAAGAAAATCGTTATTTAATCGATTTACACCAAGAAGTTATTTAAAACTTAAAGAATAAACTTGCTTTTAATAATTTTTATGAAAATATAAAAGTGAAACAAAGTTTTAAAGTAAGAAAAAGTATAAAAAAGTGATTTTTTTACAAATGTCAAAATGACGTTTTAAAACTTGACGTTTAATTTGATGTACAGGGTGTTATTTTTTGTCGAAAGTACTTTTTAATGAACTTTTGATGAAATGTTGGTATGATTATTGGAAATTACACACAACCTTGAATTATATTTTCCGGGTGGATGTTGGAAATTGGATGGAATCAATTTTTCTAGTAATAGTAACCGAATCTGGCAAATCCCATCAAATCGAATGCATTCGACCCGCGCCGGTGGTTAAACAATTTGCCCCCGGGACTCCGATCCGTAATGGACAACGTGGAAAACCGTGAGAGAATCGAATCGGGGCCGCTATCATCTCTCTCCATTAACATTAACGATTCAAATTTGGGATTCATTCTGCCGTACGATCGTTTCTCCCGCTTAATTGACGCGAAAAGCCGTCCCGACGCCCTTAAAATAAATCAACGCATAAAGAAATTAAGATGTTTATCCAACTATTATTCGAATTGAAACTAAAAAAAAATACAACCCTATTTTAATCATAAATACAATTAAAATACAGTCAAGTGAAATGTAAGAACTCGTGACAACATCTATATTGACGTCAGAAGTGGTAGCGATGGTCACCCTCTCTATGGATACCATTTCCCGTCCCCCGACGCCCCTCGGCGGGGTAAAACGACGCCGGGCGTCGTGCGGAAAGAGGGCTTCAAAACACGTCCCGGCGGAAAAATCTTTTTTGACACTTTTCTTTCCTTCCTTCCTTCCTTCCATCGAACGGGACCGAGATCGGCGATCGACGGGATCGAATGTAAGGTGTTTACAAAAGCAAACGCGCCGATAACAATCGGAAATCGGCAGTTACGCGGCGTCGCGACGCCGACCCGGCCGTCTTTTTACGTTTCGTGAAAACGTCTCATTAAAAAAGCGACCCGCTCTCACCTTTTATCCCACTTACATTCGAAGTCGTACAATTCAAAATGAACATAGAACAACAGTAACGTTTTTTTAAACGTTATTGGACATTAAAGAAAATATAATATGTTGTATTTCGTTTCTTTCTTTTTTTCTTTTCCTATTTCTTTTTTTTTTAAGTCTTTTTTATTTTGACACATTACATTAGAATAATCCTAGTACTTCAAACATTATACAGAGTGCACGCTGGTAGGCTGCGGATACGTTTAACGTAAGTGGAAAAAGGACGACAGTAAGGCTTCTATTAGTTAACACGGGACAGATATACTACGTTTACTTATCGGGCCGATTAGAGTTGATATGTATCTCTTTATCTAACTCAGGGGTCTCAAAACTACGGCCCGCGACATGCTTAAGGACCCTTTCACATTTGCCGGTTTTGGCCGTCCGGCAAATAACCGGCCGGTTTTTAGACGGAGACGCTCGGTAGTGAACTATTAATATAAATGTGCCCTTTCCCACTGGCCAGTAGACGATTTTTCCCGTCCGGTCGACCGTGAGCAACAATCTCAATGACTGAACTGGGCGGTCGCCGGACGGTTCTTCTTCTGCAGTGACATACGTGACTTTACAGATGCTTTCATACTGGACGATTTTAGCCGTGTCCAGTCGATCTCCAGAAAAATTTTAGGTTAGAAATTTAACCTAACAAGGGAACATACCGAACCCGAACTCACCGATTTTTTTTTTTTTTTTTTCAAAATCGGCACATTTGTAAAGGGTCCCAACCTAAGCAAAACCCCACTTTCCGTTGCTGCCTAAAAACCGTTTGAAGGGGTGAAAACGACTCCTGAAAATTGAGCAGTTTTTAGAAAATAATTTTTTTCTCCTAAATGATTCATGATATCAAAAAAAGTTTCAGATAAAAAATGTCCCCACTTAGGTCCTCTTGCTAAACCCTTTTAAAAATTTCAGATTAAAAATTATTATAAACATTTATGAACAAATTCGATTATTTACGGCGGGAAGATACCTATTTATTCCAGTTTTTGGCTAGTATTAGATACAATATCAACAACACGTCCTGTTTCATTTTTCTTCAAATATCGTAGGAGGGTGAATTCAACCCCTTTGTGATCAAAAAATCACATATAAAAACAAAATTCGTATCTCCAAAAATATAAATAATATTGAAAAATGTGTAGGATATTAATTGCTTCTAAATGTGTTCTCTTTCCAACCCTGGCCATAAAAGTTAAGTTAATAATTATTACAAATAATTGTTATAAACAAATTTGATCCATGTATCGGTTTATGACAAAGGGATTGTACTGTAAGCAGTTTGTTGAGTTTAATTCATTATGTAAAAGTAGAATTGACAATTTTTTGTATTGAAAATAGAATCCACAATTATAAAAGTTAGTTATTTCATGACATGCTTTCTCGGTTTGTTGAAGTCGTTTAAATTCGGATTTAAGGTAGTTCGAATAATTTATTAGAAACAATTAAAAATGTATATTATAAACAATTATGTTTCAAAAATGTTCCAACTTCGTCTTTTCTTCGATTAGTAGGATGTACCCAGTACCGACGATTTCTTCTTCGATTTAATCTGCGACGGTGTAACCACAGTGCTGTTATTTGCTTTTTATTCATAATAAAATGTTGCTACTGTTACATGCAGTACAAAGAGCATGTTTACTTATTTTTATTAGAAACTAAACTGATTAAAACGTAAAAATATAAAACCGGACGGTAAAATACCGTCAAGTGTGAAAGCAAATCGTTCACGGTAAAAACCGGACGGTTATTTGCCGGACGGCCAAAACCGGCAAGTGTGAAAGGGCCCTAAGTCTAGTCGCGTACCACTGATGGTACGCGAGAAGTTCTCAAGTGGTACGCAAGCCAACGTTAAATTATTTATAGAGTATAATTTTCTTTTCTCTCAAATAAAAAATTATAATGTCCTAATAACTCAATAGCAAAATAAAAAAACATAAAAGATAATCGGATTTTAGGTTCGTGAATATAGGCATATATCAACCGTCCCAGTACTCAGCAAGTGTGTGAATCCCCAATTTCTAAATACGGTACTACAGCGTATCAATAAAGTTTGTTATTTTACTGGGTAATATTGTTAGCGTGTATTGTTGGAAAGTGTTGTTATTTACAAATTGTTATATTTAGTTTGCTTGTATTTTTACGTCAACATGGATAGTGGCTCAATAAAGCTTCTGAAAAACAACCGTGCGTAGAAGTATCAACGGAATCTACTTCAGGGACTGAATGTGTAGATACAGAAGAAATTCCTTCGAAGATAAAAAAGTTATTAGAAAATATGATGCTAACTACATTAGTATTGGATTCACCGTTACGGAGGTCAAAAATGAACCTCGTCCTCAATGTGTAGTCTGCTTTGAAATTCTATCAAATCAGTGTATGAAACCGTCGTTATTGAAACGCCATCTTACAACAAAACATTCAACATTAGAAAACAAACCTAAAGAATATTTCCTTCGCAAATTGAATGAAATGAAAATTCCGAAAAAGATAATGTCTTCTTTTACGAGCAGTACTCAAAAAGGTGTGGAAGCGTCCTTTTAGCTAACCTAAAGGCGCGGTTACACGGCGCGTGGTTCACCGAACCTCTCTGGACGAACCACGAATCACAAGCCGTCTGACATAGCCGGTTCGCATTGTTTCGTGGTTCGTGCGCGGTTCGCTGATTCCCATCGAGTGTCGGTAAACTTGGAAAGATCAAAGGAGAGCTCGGGCAAGGTTCGTGATGGTTTGTGTTGGCTCGACGTCACAGAGAAACTTCGTTGCAGATTTTGTAGGTTAAGCAATGTAGGTACATCATTCAGTTCCTTCGGGTTAATATGGCGTGGTCCACAGCAATGGCGTATCCAGACTTGACCCTTGGGGGGGGGGATATAAAAACTATTATTGAAATATGTGTCTATATATATATATATATATATTTGAATTTAAAAAATTAAAAAGTGAGAGCTAAACGCCTCGGTTTTTGTGAAAAATTATCCAGTACCACTTCAATAGAAAGATGTTGATCTCTATGAACCGACAACATAGCCAATTTTTTAGATGAAGTAGGTTCTCTTTCTAAATCAAAGGAATCAACTGCTGACGCAGACGTATACTCACCACCGTTTTTATCTGTTGACTTTATTTTTAGAAAACTCGACAAAAGACTTTGTTTACTCATTATGAATTTACGAAATATCCGACATTATATATTTATTTCCAATATACGTACTTTAGTTAATGGTTTAACTTGAACGTTTGGATCAACAACGTAGTACGTCGAACGTAATACATACGAGGGCTCAAATAACCTAGAATTCTGGTTGTCATCGACTGGGATTCCCACATCGAAGTTGGGTTTATGCGATAACACTACCATACTAGTACGTACATGTTAGGCAATGTCATAAGGAATTATATTTAATTATTAGATGACTATGTAGAAAACTAATGGCGTATTCGTTGGGTTGCACTGGTGCGCGTTTTTGTCATTAATTTTAAGAAATTCGTGCCATTCATCTGAATTTTTAGAACTACCTACTGATTGTATAAGAATCTTTTTAACTTTATTACAGTTTGAGTTTTCTATTAAATCTATCTTATAACTATCACTATTCGAGGTACTAGATGTATGGTCTTAGTCTTCTACTTGATCAACTCTTCTTGATCGGCACAGCAATTGAAAATGGTTCATTTTTCCACATTTATGACATTTTTTCCCGTATGCTGGACATTTATTGATTTAAACTTACCACAGTTTCTGCAGTTATTTATTTGACCAACCTTACGAATTTCTTTCTTCTTCCATTTCTTGTTTTTGTTTTCTTTCCAATTTCTTGTTCCATGTGGTTTTCTTATTACTGTATTTACTTCAGCTTCTTTCTTGCTCATCTCTTTTCTTTGAAATTGAACACTTTCTGCTACAACACAAGATTCTACAGCCTTTTCTAGAGATTGATTTTGATCTTCCAGCAGTTTTCTTCTCATTTCATCATCCTTTATTCCTATCACTAGTACTGTTAGTATTATACCATCTTCTAAATTTCCAAATTCACAACTTTTTGCTTTGTTCTTTAGTTCTGTTATGAATTCTTCTGCAGTTTCATCCGTTTGTTTGTATGTAAAGAGCTTGTACCTTTCGTATAAAACATTTTTCTTTGGAACAAAGTAATTTTGAAATTTTGTTTTAAGTATTTCGTAATTATCCGCATCTGTTTTATTATCGAATTTGAAACTATTAAATATAGGAATGGCTTCTTCTCCCATTAGATATTTTAGTTGAGCGCATTTAACTTTGTCGTTTTTCTTGTTAATTTCTGTCGCTATTAGGTAATTCTCGAATTTTTGAATCCATATTTTCCAATTCTCAGCGATATTGCCCTTCATTGGCATTGGTCTTATGCGATTATCCATTTTCTTTTTTTTTGTAATTTAAATCTACTCAGCACTTATTTATTTTTTCTTTAAACTGGTGCGCACCATAATTTGACCTTGAGTGCATAGTGAGTGCATACGTCACATTAGCTTAGTACAAAAAAGTGACAGTTTAATAGGACACGCTATTATGCACTAGTGCACACCAGTTTTACCAAACGAATACGCTATAAATCTTTTTTCGATCTACACCAATAGCGACAAAACATTTTTAATATTATTTGGTTTTTAACGTCACGATCTGGGATTTAAATCAAATTCTGGTTTTTCTATTTCTCGAATGTCTTGGACAATTTAAATATTTTAAAAAGGATGGCGGAGTCGATAGATGTCATGGGGGGGATATATCCCCCTTATCTCCCCCCGTAAATACGCCACTGGTCAACAGAAAGGACATTTGAATTTATTGAAGACCTGGAACAAGCCCCGGAAATATGGAACCCCAAAGAAATGGGCCATTATGACCGCAATATTGTGCATACGGCATGAGCTAGATTAGAAAACAAATACGCCGTTTCTATAAAAGAATTAAAAAAAAGACAAAATATTTACTACTTATAGAAAGTATGCAAAGAAAGTGGCAAAGTTAAAAAAAGTGGAAGTGGGACGCAGGACATATGAAGGGTTTCGTGCAAGAAGTCCCTAAGTGACATTTTCACGATTTTGTACTATCTGCATCATCAGATGCAACATCACCTATTTTCATAATATTGAAACTATTTTGTTCGTATAAGTCTCTGAACAGTTAAATTCTTATATACTTCTTTTATGCCTTCACTAGACTTTTTTTGAAAAGTGCCTAAGTTCTAAAAAGTCCCTAAGTAAAAAAAAATAAAACGGCGGTGACTTCGGTTTCTATTTGTATTGTAAAATTTTATGTTTACTGTCACTTGAGTTATTGTGCTTTAATTGTTGACTATTGACAAAAATGAGCGATATTAATAAAAAAATATCTGGTAAGTTAAATCAAAATTTCAATCGCGTTAATACGTAACATTTAACTTGCCTGTACAGAACCATTTTCAAGTAATGACGAAGAGGAAGAAGTTCAATGTAAAAAGAGAAAATCCGACCCAAAGCAATGGGTGCGCGAAAAGAAAAAGATGAGCTTAAAAAACTCACGAAAACCATCTGAAATGCCAAAGTGTCGTTGCAACTGCAAAAGTAGAATTTCTAGCGATTCTCGCGAGCAAATATTTTCCAACTTCCAATCTTTAATCTATAATGAGCAAAATTTGTATTTAAGAGGCTGCGTAACTTCAACACCAGCGTCAAGACACATTAACAAAAATAAAACTCCGAGAATGGTTTTTCAATACAAAGTTATAGCTAATGGAAAATCTATTACTACATGCCAAAACAGTTTTTTGGCATTGCATGGCATAAAAAGAGATAGACTTAGAAAGAAGATTTTAAATTTTAAGGTAGAGGATATAAGGGACTATAGAGGAAAATACCCTAATCGAAAAAACAAAGTACCTGCAGAGACTATTGCCAAGGTGAATAGTTTTTTAAAAAATGTACCAGCACTTGAGTCACATTATAGTCGTTCTGAAAACAGGTGCAAAAAGTATCTGCCGTCAGATCTTACTATAACCCAACTCCATAGAGATTATTGTAAACATTTTCCTGATCATACTGTAAAGTATGGACTATTCTACAAAATTTTTACGGAAGATTACAACTACTCCTTTGCACATCCAAAGAAAGATATATGTGCAGTGTGTACAAAGTTTCTTGCTAACCTTAATTCTTCGAAACTTAGAAAAAATGAAGATGAAATTAGCTCTATTACTGCAGCAAAGGAACTACACCTTCGTAAGTCCCAGGTGTTTTTTGATCTCCTTAAAGATAAGAAAGAACATGCCAGTAATAGAGACTTAGTTATATGTTTCGATTTTCAAAAAAACCTACCTTTACCAGTTACTAACATTACTGATGAATACTATAAAAGGCAACTATGGCTTCATAATTTTGGCATAAATAACGTTGTTACTAATCAGGCAACTATGTTTCTCTTTACTGAAAACTTTGCCACGAAAGGTCCTAACGAAGTTATCACTGCTCTAGATTATTATTTAAAAAAGTATAAGAGAACTGAACAGCAAACCCTGACAATATTTTGTGACAACTGTTTTTCCCAAAACAAAAATAGATATTTATTTACCTATTTAGATTCTCTTTGTGCATCAGGAATTTTTCAAATTATTGTAATATATTATCCTATGCCTGGTCACTCTATGATGCCTGTAGACCGATGCTTTGCGTTAATTGAAAAGAAGAGACTTAAAAGCGAAAAAGCAAATAATCCAGAATATTATGTTAAGCTTATACAAAATGCTCGATAGAAGGATCCTTTTGAAATAGTGTTCTTAGAACACAGTTTACTAACTAAAAATAACAATATTTCAGAAGAAATTAACGTTCTTAAAGTACTGGATTACAAAAAAATGTTTGGTGAAGAGATAAAGGCTTCTATACCTAATATATCAAAATGTCGATCCGTCATATTTTCTACTCACGAAAAACCTAAAATAAGGGAGAGCATGACAGGATATTATGAGCCTTTCGTTTTATATAAAAAGGGACACCAACGATTTCTTTCTGCAACAATTTCACCAAATCCAGCATACACTTCATTTCTGAAACTGAAGCCAGAGAAGTTAAAAAATATTAAGTTCCTCGTCAATTATATTGAAAAAGAAGAAGACAAGGAGTTTTATAAGTTGTTGGATGAAGAAAGCGATCAAATGGAAGATGGAGAAGAAGAAAAATCAGATATAGAAGAGTATGAATAAATTTGTTGTTAGTCCTGTTTAAAAATATTATTTTTTCTTTGTTAAGAACATTCATTTCTTTATAAGTTTATTTGTTATAGACAGTCCAGAATTTTGTTAGAATATGTTTGCAGTTTTGATGTTATTGTTACTTCTTTGAATAAAATACATAATTGTTTTTTTTTTGAAAGTCCCTAAGTTATAATAAAAACCCTTAATATCTCAAAACATTAAAATGTCACTTAGGGACTTTTTGCACGAAACCCTTCATATATGAACCGAACTGGTGGTACTATAAATCGCTTGACAAATTTTTGCGGTCGGTTTATACACCATCCACCATCTCTTTTTATGACGCTTCTGCAGTATTAATCCTACGTTAATAACACAATAATTTTCTGCCTGTCATCCATGATTCCAATTCAGGACTGATAGACTTTTGGCAAACCACAGACGAACCATTAGGACGAACCAAATCACGTTAAAAGTCTGACGAACCGCGCACCGTGTTGTCACTACTTGTTCGTTAAAACGCAAGCCATCCCGAACTGGCTTGTAGTTTCGTGGTTCGCCTATACAAAAGGTGAAGAATTGTTGTTACCTGCTGCACCAGATATGGTCAATTGCATTTTGGGCGAAAACGCTGCTAAGCAATTGGATGTTATATCACTCTCAAATGATACCGTTCGGCGTAGGGTAGATGCTATGGCATCAAACGTGAAGAACATATTAATAGATAGAATAAGAAGTAGTGATTTTTTTGCCATTCAACTTGATGAAAGCACGGATGTTACAAATTATGCCCAAGTTATGGTTTATGTACGGTACTTATTTAATACCGAAATTAAGGAAGATTTTGTACGACATTATCAACCCATACTACTGCAGACGAAATATTTAAGAATTTGAATGAATTTTTTGAAGAAAAGAGCCTCGATTGGAAGAAATGTGTGGGTTTTTATTCTGATGGTGCTCGAACTATGACTGGAAAGTATGGAGGTGTTGTTAGTAAAATAAAAGAAATTACAGAAAATTGTATTTTTACCCATTCTCCAATTCAGAGAGAAGCTCTCGTTGTAAAGTGGATTCCTGATGAATTTAAAAATGTTCTTCAAGAAGCAGTTAAAATAGTAAATTATATAAAATCACGTGCACTGAACTCTCGGTTATTTCCAAAACTGTGTTCAAAACTGGACAGTGACCATATTCAATTATTACTACACACAGAGGTCAGATGGCTTTCACAGGGAAAAATGTTAAATAGGTTATTTGAATTAAATTCTGAAGTGCAAATGTTTCTTATGGAAACAAATTTTGAACTGCGTGATTGATTGAACGATGAGAGGTGGCTATTAACGCTGACGTATTTATCGGATATTTTCAGTCGCCTTAATATATTAAACTTAAGTTTGCAAGGAAAAGCAATAAACCGATTTTGATAAAATTCAGGCATTTGTCAAGAAATGCGAAATGATAATCAATAATATATCCAAGGAAAACTTGCAATCATTTCCTAATTTAGAAAATTTTATGACTGAACACAACGTAAGCATAGGAGAAAATTTTATTGATAATATAAAACGCCATTTTCAAATGCTAATTGATTCTTTTGAGCAGTATTTTAAAGAAGATCATTCCCATTTCCTTTGGATTCGAAACCCATTTGTTCAAAATGAACCTTCGTTAAACAACTTATCTATAAATGAAAAGCAATCTTTATTAGAATTATCTTGTGATGGTGACTTGAAAATAGTATTTACCCAATTGGAGTTGGGTGAATTTTGGTTAAAAATTAAAAATGAATATTCATCGCTTAGCAAAAAAGCGTTAGCATTTCTAATTCCATTTACAACTACCTATCTCTGTGAAACTGGACTTTCTGCAATGTTGATCGTAAAAAATAAATTTCGAAATAAATTATTAAACTTGGACCCAAATTTACGGTTAAAATTGTCTACAATTCAGCCTAACATTTCTACACTTGTTTCAAGTATGCAGCATCATCCATCGCATTGACTTTACGTTTACGCATTATTATTACATAAATACAGATCTGGAAATTTTATTTGAGGATATAGGAAAATAATGTGTGCAACAAAGAAGCATATAGGAAGTAGATTAGATAAACAAAGAGCGATATAATTGTTTAACCACGCCTTTTCCGATCCGACCCTAGTCGCCCAACCAACCACCTTCTTCCCACAAACTGTCGAACTGTCAAACTATCAAACTGTCAGTTCGTTGCGTTTTTAAACAGTTATATCGCTCTTTGTTTATCTAATCTACTTCCTATATGCTTCTTTGTTGCACGCATTATTTTCCTATACCTTCAAATAACATTTCCAGATCTGTATATCGGTGTTATTTTCTACTTATTATATATTACTAGTTTAGTTTTATTTTTTGTATTTTTCCAAAAAAAATTTATTGTTTTTGGTTGAATTGATCAACATCTTAGTAACTTTGGTGGAAGCTTTACGAATTTAGTAAGTTTTTAGTGGAATTAAAAAAAAAATTGGTACATTTTTGGTGGAATTTTTACAAATTTTGTAAGTTTTTTGGTGGAATTTTTAAAAAATTCATTATTTTTGGTAGAATTATTAAAAATTTTAGTAACTTTGGTGGAATTTTTATGAATTTACTAAGTTTTTGATGGAATTTTCAAGGTTTTCGTTAATTTTTAATGAAATTGTTTCTAACTTGATTGATTGTTGGTGGAATTTTAAAAGAATTTGGATATTTTGGTGGAATTTTTAAAAAATTTGGTAAGTTTTTAGTACAATTGTTAAAAATGTTGACAATTTCGGTGTAATTTTTAGGATTTTTGTAAGTTTTTGGTGGAATAAAAAAAATTCAGTAAGTTTTGGGTGTAATTGTTAAATATTTTAATAGCTTTGGTGGAATTTTTGCGAATTTTATTCATTTCTGGTGGAATTTTAAAAAAATTCAGTGTTTTTGGTAAAATTCTTATGAATTTAGTAAGTTTTTGGTGGAATTTTTAAAAAATTCAGTATGTTTTTGGTGGAATTATCAAAAATTTTGATAACATTGGTGGAATTTTTGCGAATTTTATTCATTTCTGGTGGAATAAAATAAATCAGTATTCTTGGTAAAATTCTTATGAATTTAGTAAGTTTTTGGTGGAATTTTTGCTAATTGTATTAATTTTTGGTGGAATTTTTAAAAAATTCAGTATATATTTGCTGGAATTATCAAAAATTTTGATAACACTGGTGGAATTTTTGCGAATCTTATTCATTTTTGATGGAATTTTTAAAAAATTCAGTGTTTTTTATGGAATTTTTACGAATTTAGTAAGTTTTTAGTGAAATTTTTCCAATTTTATTAATTTTTGGTGGAATTTTTATAAAATTCAGTATGTTTTTGATGGAATTGTTAAAAAAGTTGATAACTTTGGTGGAATTCTTATTAACTTTAATCATTTTTGGTGGAACTGTTAAAAATATTGGTAATTTTAGTAGAATGTTTATGAATTTGGTAAGTTTTTGGCGGTATTTTTTAAAAATCAGTAAGTTTTTGGTGGAATTATTCAACACTTTTGTAGCTTTGGTGGAAAATTGAAAGAATTTAGTACGTTTTTGGTGGAATTGTTAAAAATGTTGGTAACTTTGGTGGAATTTTTACGAATATAGTGAGTTTTTCGTGGAATTTTTACCAATTTTATTGATTTTGGGTGGAATTTTTAAAAAATTTACTAAGTTTTTAGTAGAATTGTCTCCAAATTTAATAATTTTTGGTGAAATTATATTCAATTTAACTAATTTTTGTGGAATTTTTATTATTACTTTTTTATTTTTGTGGAATTTTTAAGAATCTAATCAATTCTTGACGAAATTAATCTTAATTTTAGTATATTTTTTAAATATTCAGCAAGTTTTTGGTGAAATTGTTAAATATTTTGATAGCTTTGGTGGAATTTTTACAAATTTTATAAGTTTTTGGTGGAATTATTAAAAATTTTAGTAGCTTTGGTGGAATTTTTACAAATTTACTTAAATTTTTGGTGATATTTTCAAGAATTTAATTAGTTTTTAGTGAAATTTATTCGAATTTTTGCTCTGCATAAATTAAATATTTGATAATTATTAATAAACCGATCGTTTTGACATTTCATGTGGCATTAGCGTGGTTAGAATAATAAATAACGTTTATGAAAATTGAACCAACTGTTTTATCGGCCCAAATCGAAAATGACGGAAAACGGGGACTTCGTTTAGGGCTTAAATCGGCCGTTTCGGGTCCAAAGGAGCCCCAATTCGCATATAACGTTGCGTTATAAAGCCGTTCAAAAGGTTAGCCGGAAGCAGAGTCGCGGAGCCGGTGACTTTTTGGACAAAAAGTGCGTTCGAAAATTAACGAAAATGACAGGCGGACGATCGAGAATTTTAGTTTCAATTAGGGCTACCGCAACGTCGTTTGATTTTCAGGGCCGTTTTTCCGAAATCGGTCACTGATCCCCCAAAATCGTCGGGGAGGTGAAGATAATGGTCGGCAGAATCGCGTAAAACTGTTTGTTCGCCCGGAAAATCCTTTTCAAAAAAACTATTAAGAAAAGAGCTGGGCGCCTGTGGCGCACTCTTTTAAAGAGGCGTTGCTTGTTTACTACTTTAATATATTATAATTAGTACTTGGGTTTAGTGTAAATACTTAATTTATTAAAATCGTTATACAGTTTATATTTGCATTATCATTATTTTTTTTTGTTCAGTGGTACTACCTAATTTTTAAAATAGTCTTAGTGGTACGCAAGGATATGTTTGAGAACCGCTGGTCTAGCGTCATCAATCTGGCCCGCGACAAGTTGATAAGTTGAAGAAGTAAACAGAATGATAATTACTCGGTTTTATTTACTTGCAAGGTAAAACTTAACGACAGAAATGATGACGCAGAAAACTTAAGTATCTAAGCTTAGGCATATTAATAACTAACAAATAATTGAAATTAATCCCACTAATCACAGTAAAACAAAAACACTAATGAGATTTATGTAATTGTGATTTTCCACCGACAATAGTTTGTAGTTGTGGATCAATTTTACTTGCAGCAATTATTAAAAGAGATTTAAGATGCTCATCGGTTAATTTAGATCTGTAAACATTCTTTGTGTACTTCACCTTAGAAAACGATTTCTCATACAAGTAAGTAGTACCAAAAACAGAAAACAACCCACGAGCAAATTTATGCAAATTATCAAATTGTACCAGTGGAAGACTCTTATAAAATTCCAACAAAGATGAATTTTGATATTTGTTCTTAATCATATCACTACACTGTAAATCAATAATTTCCATTTGGACTTCTGGAGCCAGGGTTTCAATGTCAGAATCAAAAGAATTTTGAAAAAGCTTAATTTCATTCGCAATGACATCAAAATCTGAGAAACAAGTATCAAAATTTTTCTTCAAAGCACTCAAAGTTTCGATTGCAAAATTGACGGGAAATTCAGTCTCTGTAGTGTGGCTGAATATTTCACATGTTTTAAAATGTGTGAAACATTTTTTACGTAATTGCGATTGAAATAGTATTATTTTCTGTCTGAAGGATTTGATATTGGTGTATAAATCAGGGAGAAGCTGATTTTCTCGTTGCAATCTCAAATTCAGTTCGTTCATATGATTTGTCAAATCGACATAGAATGCTAACTTCCACATCCATTCACTATTTTCTAAATCGGCAAAAGGGCGCTGCTTCTCATTTAAAAAAATTTCGATCTCTGCTCGAAGTTCAAAAATGCGCTTAAGGACTTTTCCGTAAATAAGCCAGCGTACGGCAGTATGGTATGGTAAGTCATTTTCTCCAATCTCTTCAATAAACTCGCGGAATACGTCGCATTAGTGTGACGTCACATGTTGAGGTCATAGGATTGAATCCAAACAAACTTTTTCTACATAGATTCAGTCCATAAGCGGCAAGAAAATCATTTTTTTAGAGTACTTAGAGACACATTTAAGGTATGAAAAGTGGGCAATGCAATATAAAATACCGTTTTCTACATCTAAAGCAAAAATGGTAAATTAAATAATTTTTTTAACGCCGTAAAAGCAGAAATAAGTTCGTGTATACATAACCTCAAAAATCGTATCTGTCAAACGTAAGCTTAAAAAGTTCGTAGTTCGGTAATTAATGAGATTTCGGCCACCAAATCTTACAAATGTGATGGTATTATCCTCAGAATATCTTACAGCCCTTCTTTGGTGAAAAACAACACCCTCGGATTATTTTAGATTCAATGCTAGCAACAGGTATAAATTTAATAAAAGTATAGGTATTTTGTTATCAAGGAAGGGATTTTCATAGTTTTATGACCTTTATTATTATACCCTTTGCAGGTAAAACATAACAACTATGACATTTACTGATAAAGAATGTCTTATGGTTTTGAACCACCATCATTTTCTACAGCCTCTGACACAAGTGCAACCACTCCTTTATTTTTACCACACATATTTTTGCCTCCATCAGTTGTAATAGATTTCAAATTTCTCCATCGAAGGTTCTTTTTATTAATGGCATTTTCAACTCCCTTAAAAATATCTGCCCCAGTTGTCATGCCGTGAATGCTATCAATATCAAGAAGATTTGAGTCCGCGCTTCAAAGCTTCAAATTTTTCCGTCCACAAACTTCCTGTATACTTTTCTAACGAGACGGTTAATTTCATATACAGGGTGGTATTTTTTCCAAACTTTATAAAATTATTAATTTTTAAAAATGTTAGAACATTTATTTACAAAAATAAGAAAATTGTTTAAAATTTAAAGAATAAATTTTATTTTAACATTTTTTACATCAATATAAATAGAAAATAAGATTTTAGGTTCAGAAAAAGGCAAAAAAAATAATTTTCTTTTTGACGTTTAGAAATGTCAAATGTCATCTTAAAATAAGACGATTAATTTAATATACTGGGTGTTATTTTTACCAAACTTTATAAATTTATGATTAATTTTTAAAAATCTTAAAAAATTTATTTATAAAAATAAAACGATAGCTTAAAATTTAAACAAGAAACTTTATTTTAACTTTTTTTACATTAACATAAATAGAAAATGACATTTTAAGTTCAGAAAAAGTCATCAATTTTTTTTCCTTTTTGACGTTTATAAATGTCAAATGATATCTTAAAATAAAACAGTTTATTTACTATACAGGGTGTTATTTTATAAAATCATAAATTTATTATCAAATTTTAAAAAAACCAATCTATTTATTTATAAAAATAGGAAAATAATAGTTATAATTGACATTTTAAACATAAAAAAATGTTAGGCTACGTTCTAAAAATCAATTTAAAAAAATCTTGGTGATTCATTTTAATTTTTATGAAAAAACCAAGTAAAAAATCAAAAGAAAAATTTTTGTGTGCTGCCACCCTTTAATTATTTTTCAAATTTCTTCTCAAAAACACCCTTTAAAATTCACCTTTTAATCCCTAGATGGCATCAAAAAAAAAGATCCCTTTTAAATTTTTTTTTAGAAAGTAACTCTATTTATCTCTATAAGTACTTATATCTTTCGTTATTAGATGGCGCTGTTCTACAATTTTGTAACCCAGCTGGTAGGCGGGGCTTAGCTTAGCGCAGCCGACTACGAAGAATACATTGAACTTGGTTTCGGTGTCTGTGATGTTCGTTCGTGCCGTTCTGCTCCCGATCGACTTGAAATCCACCACTTCTAAATGAAATTGTAAGTAGAACGCTTTTAATTCAATAATTTCAATCAACCTCAAACGAAATGTCCTACTTTTAATTTAAAATACGGCCGGTTTTGGTCGATTTACTCTTATTTTCGTATAAACCAGCCGCGATTTTTGTTTATATACGAGCAGACGATGCGGGTTCATATCCGAATGGGATTTATGGCGAGACTTTTACGATTTTTCCGTTTATAACTTTAAACGCCGAGTAGGCCGTGATACCGATGGTAACTAGATTTATACAAGACCCGTTTCCAAATATAGTTTTGTAAATTTAGAAGCTTCTCTCTCTCGTTGTACGATTTGCGGTCGAAATTCCAGAACGAGTCTTTGGATGTCTTGTAAGCGGAATTGCAGATGTAATATCGAACAAGGAGGAATACTGTTTTGAAAGTTAAAACGTAATCCCGCTTCCTTACTTTTGGTCAATTCTTACGTTTTGCTTGTATGCTACTACGTCGACCTTCTTGATGAATGGGACAGATGCTTGGTCGGTCTCTTGGTGGGCATTATGCAACAAAGAATGCCTAAAGAGGGAACGCGGCTACAAAAGAAACCGTTTTGTTTGCCATTCAATACGTCTACAACATTGAATGGTAAATTCTTTTAGAATATTTACGATTTATTTTGTTATTAAAATTTGTTTACTTTTTGATATATTTATGTAAATTTACTTTTAAAATTCAAATAAATGTATTTACTTTTACATTAATTCATAAAATATATTGGTAAAATCGTCAATTTATTTTTTTTTAATTCGATTTTGTACAAAAAAAAATAAAATTAATTAATCGAAATTGTCTTATTTAAAAAGAGGTCAATCGAAATTGTCTTATTTAAGAAAAGGTCAATCGAAATTGTATTTGTTAAACGTCATTTAAACGTCAATAGTTATTTGTAACCTGATGATTGTAACCGAAAAGAAAAACATTCAAAAGAAGTATTATTTGATCAATTTATGGAAAACTATCGTTTGAAATGTAAAGAATAAACTTGATTTTAATGTTTTTTACATCAACATGAATTGGAAATAAGATTTTAAGGTCAGAAAAAGCCATAAAAAAATATGATTTTTTTAGGGTTTGAACTGTCAAATGAAAATTTAACACTTGTACGATTGTAACCGGAAAGAAAAGTATTCAGAAACGGTATTATTTAATCAATTCATGGAAAAATATCGTTTGTAATGTAAAGAATAAGTTTGATTTTAACGTTTTTTTTATCAACATGAATTGCAAATAAGATTTTAAGGTCAAAAAAAGCTTACAAAAAATGTTTTTTTTTTTAGACGTTTAGAACTGTCAAATGAAAATTTAACATTTGTACGATTGTAGCCGGAAAGAAAAAGATTCAAAAAAGGTATTATTTAACCAATTTATGGAAAAATATCGTTTGAAATCTAAAAAATAAACTTGATTTTAACGTTTTTTACATCAACATGAATTGGAAATGAGATTTTAAGGTCAGAAAAAGTCTTAAAAAAATCCGCAAAAATACGATTTTTTTTGACGTTTAGAAATGTCAAATGAAACTTAACTAATTTGATATACAGGGTGTTATTTTTTATTAGATTTTTATTTTTAGTGAAAAATTCGTATAAAATCGTTTGTGAAAATTAAAAAAAAGAAAAACTTCAAGAAAAATTTTAAGTTTTAGATTTAATTCTTGCCTTTTTATTAAAAAATGCTTTATTTAAAGTTGATTATTGTACAAAAATTTCTAACAAAAAACTTAATAAAATCGAACCCGGAAAAAAATGTTCGGAAAATTCTTTTTTTATCGATTTGTAAAAAGATGGTTTGAAATCTAAAAAATAAACTTGATTTTAACGTTTTTTACATCAACATGAACTGGAAATAAGGTTTTAAGGTTAGAAAACGACCAAAAAAATATAATTTTTTTGACGTTTAGAAATGTCAAATAAATGTTAATTAATTTTATATACTGGGTGTTATTTTTTATCAGAATGATGTTTTAGTGAAAAATTCGTATAAAATCATTTGTGGAAATTAAAAAAGGGAAAATTTCAAGAAAAGTTAAAAGTTTAAAGCTTGTTTTTTTATAACAAGCCCAAATTAAATAAAATCCAACAGAAAAAAATATATAAAGTAATCAAATTTTTTTTAAATTCCACCAAAAATTTCATTGATTTTTAAAAAATTTACTACAAGTGAGAATAAATTCACTAAAAAATTATAAAATTCAAAAAATTCCACCAATGTTACCAACATTTTTCACAATTCCACCAAAGTTACCAAAAATTTTTAAAATTCCACCAAAAACTAAGAAGATTTTTTAAAATATTTGTTAAGAGAGATTAAAATTAAAGATAAGTTCACCAAAAATGTATTGGATTTTAAAAATTCCACCAAAGTTATCAAAATTTTTAACAATTCCACCAAAAATTTGATTGATGTTTTAAAAATTTACTACAAGTGAGAATAAATTTGCAAAAAAATTACAAAGTTTATAAAAGTTCCACCAAAGTTACCAATATTTTTAACAATTCCACCAAAGTTACCAAAAATTTTAAAAATTCAACCAAAAACTAAGAAGATTTTTTTTAATATTTGCTAAAAGAGATTAAAATTAAAGATAAATTCACCAAAAATGTATTGGATTTTAAAAATTAACCAAACCAAAGTTATCAAAATTTTTAACAATTCCATCAAAAATTTGATTGATTTTTTAATAATTTACTACAAGTGAGAATAAATTCACTAAAAAATTATAAAATTCATAAAAATTCCACCAAAAACTAAGAAGTTTTTTTTTAATATTTGTTAAAAGAGATTAAAATTCAAGATAAGTTCATCAAAAATGTATTGGATTTTAAAAATTTCACCAAAGTTATCATAATTTTTAACAATTCCACCAAAAATTTGATTGATTTTTTAAAAATTTACTACAAGTGAGAATGAATTCACTAAAAAATTACAAAATTCATAAAAATTCCACCAAAAAACTAAGAAGATTTTTTTAAATATTTGTTAAAGGAAATTAAAATTAAAGATAAATTCATCAAAAATGTATTGGATTTTAAAAATTCCACCAAAGTTATCAAAATTTTTAACAATTCCATCAAAAATTTGATTGATTTTTTAATAATTTACTACAAGTGAGAATAAATTCACTAAAAAATTATAAAATTCATAAAAATTCCACCAAAAACTAAGAAGTTTTTTTTAAATATTTGTTAAAAGAGATTAAAATTCAAGATAAGTTCATCAAAAATGTATTGGATTTTAAAAATTTCACCAAAGTTATCATAATTTTTAACAATTCCACCAAAAATTTGATTGATTTTTTAAAAATTTACTACAAGTGAGAATAAATTCCCAAAAACATTACTAAATTTATAAAAATTCCACCAAAGTTACCAACATTTTTAACGATTCCTCCAAAGTTACCAAAAATTTTAAAAATTCCACCAAAAACTAAGATGATTCTTTTAAATATTTGTTTAAAGAGATTAAAATTAAAGATAAGTTCACCAATAAAAAATGTACTGGATTTTAAAAATTCCACCAAAGTTATCAACGTTTTTAACAATTCCATCAAAAATTTGATTGATTTTTTAAAAATTTACTACAAGTGAGAATAAATTCACTAAAAATTAAAAAAATCATAAAAATTCCACCAAAATTACCAACATTTTTAACAATTCCACCCAAGTTACCAAAGATTTTAAAAATTCCACCAAAAACTAAGAAGATTTTTTTTAATATTTGCTAAAGGAGATTAAAATTAAAGATAAGTTCACCAAAAATGTATTGGATTTTAAAAATTCCACCAAAGTTATCAAAATTTTTAACAATTCCACCAAAAATTTGATTGATTTTTTTAAAATTTACTACAAGTGAGAATAAATTCACTAAAAAATTACAAACTTCATAAAAATTCCACCAAAGTTACCAAAAATTTTAAAAATTCCACCAAAAATTAAGATTTTTTTAATATTTGCTAAAAGAGATTAAAATTAAAGATAAGTTCACCAAAAATATACTGGATTTTAAAAATTCCACCAAAGTTATCAAAATTTTTAACAATTCCACCAAAAAATTGATTGATTTTTTTTAAATTTACTACAAGTGAGAATAAATTCACTAAAAAATTACAAACTTCATAAAAATTCCACCAAAGTTACCAACATTTTTAACAATTCCACCAAAGTTACCAAAAATTTTAAAAATTCCACCAAAAACTAAGATTTTTTTAAATATTTGCTAAAAGAGATTAAAATTAAAGATAAGTTCACCAAAAATATACTGGATTCTAAAAATTCCACCAAAGTTATCAAAATTTTTAACAATTCCACCAAAAATTTGATTGATTTTTTTTATTCCACCAAAACCAACAAGATCACTGTTGGTTTTAAAACCGTCAAAAAATAATTACACCTTTCAATTTGAATTACGATCACAATTCTTCGAAAGACTTAAGTAAAACAAACACATCTAAAATATACATACAAGGCAAAAAAAATATTCTTTGATGATGATCATTTCTTTTTCGGGTAACCGTCGTTTTGTTTCCAAAAACGTCCCACAGTTTAAATATAACTTGAATATATAAACGTAGAGGAGTGAAGAAAGACGGTTTTACTTTACTTAAAACTACAATAACCTTTTCATCAGTCAAAAGTTGACGGTTAAAATGTCTATTTTGCAATCTCTCAATCGATTTTATTTTCCCTCTTTCGCTATAAAAGCGTCACCGATAGTTATTGGTATTAAACGGTTGACGTTTTAATGCGGCTTTTACCCGTCGTCAATCGAGATAAATCGATGAGAACGGATGCGCTCGCTCTATTTATTTTCTTATCTACTCAACAAGTACGAACGTAACGATGAGTGTGGTTACGAAAAGTTAAGGGATTGTGTTTCCAACTGTTAGTAACCGTTTTAAATTTAAACATTGTTTTCTCATCGAGTACTCGAGTTATTCTTGGATGTATGTATGTATATATTGGAACCGATTCCGAGACAACATTTTGTCCTAATTCGCGGCTATTAAACCATTTTATCCTTTATCGTTTGTATGTTTCATCGAGTATTATCGTATATTGTTATTGTACAATTCGATATGATAATGAAATCGTTTAAATGTTAAAAGCCGCAGATAATCTGGGTTGAGTTTTCCAATTTTATAAAGAAGTGTTAGTCATAAATTATATTAGGTGGGTGTCTAATTTAAACTTCTTTAAAGTCTATTTATAATGTTATAAAATGACGTGTTAAAAGTATAAATATAAAGTCGTGATTCTATTAATGATTTTCTAATTTTAAATGATAAAAAAAAAATTTTTAACGAATTTTATCAAAAAATTTTTTATAATTAGAAAAAAATTTGAGGATTTTAATTAAAGATCTAAAAAATAAACTTGATTTTAACGTTTTTTTATATCAACATGAATCGTATAATTTTTAAATTGATTAAAATTTTTGACAACTTAAATTTTTTTTTTAATTTTTTTGATAATATTTAGAACAAAACGATATTTTTTATATAAAACTAAAATGTTTTAAGTTTCATTTAGAAAAAAAAAATTTCAAAATTTCCTAAAATCGATTTTTTATGAATTTTTAAAGTTGATCATTTTTTTAAAGTTAGCTTAAAACTGACAAAAATTTTTTTTCAACTTTAAAATATTTTTTAATTTTTTGGTAAAATTTAGAATAAATCGGTCTCTTTTATATAAAACTAAAATATTTTAAGTTTCATTTAGAAAAGAAAAAAATTTCAAAATTTTAAAAAATCGATTTTTTATGGAGTTTTAAAGTTGATCAATATTTTAAAGATTAGGTTAAAATTGTCAAATTTTTTTTAATTTTTTTTGGTAAGATTTAGAATAAATCCGTCTCTTTTACATAAAACTAAAATGTTTTAAGTTTCATTTAGAAAAAAAAAATTTTTTTAATTTTCAAGAATCGATTTTTTATGAATTTTTAAAGTTGATCAATTTTTAAAAAATTAGGTTAAAACTGTCAAAAATTTTTTACCAACTTTAAAAATTTTATTAATTTTTTTGGTAAAATTTAGAATAAATCGGTCTCTTTTATGTAAAACTAAAATGTTTTAAGTTGCATTTAGAAAAAAAAATTTTTCAAAATTTTCAAAAATCGATTTTTTATGAATTTTTAAAGTTGATCAATTTTTTTAAAAATTAGGTTAAAACTTTCAAAAATTTTTTACCAACTTTAAAATTTTTTTTAATTTTTTTGGTAAAATTTAGAATAAATCGGTCTCTTTTATATAAAACTAAAATGTTTTGTTTCATTTAGAAAAAAATTTTTTTCAAAATTTTTAAAAATCGATTTTTTATGAATTTTTAAAGTTGATCAATTTTTTTAAAGTTACTGTCAAAAAATTTTTACCAACTTTAAAATTTTTTTTAATTTTTTTGGTAAAATTTAGAACAAATCGATCTTTTTAAATTAAAACTAGAATGTTTTAGGTATCATTTAGAAAAAAAATCAAATCAAAATCTTTAAAATTCAATTTTTTATGAATTTTTAAAAACTACAGGGTGTTACTTTGAACACTCGAACTTTACAAACAACCAATTCCAAGAAGTTTCTTAAGAGATTTGTTAACATTAACAGAAACGAATTGGTAACAATAGATTTTAATTAAAATAACTGACAGGGAGACATTTCATAACTCCCACAATGCGAACGTTGGGTTAAAATGTTATTAGAACAATGGATGAATTAATCAAAGTTAATCGTCCGAATCGAAATCATCAATTTTAGATTCTAATTTGACTACAAGATACATTAGTTCTAATCTGGGTTTTAATGTACAGGGTGGACAAATTTGAGTGTTATTATGGGGTATCTCTCACTTCAATTTTTCAACTTTGGTTCCATCTAACTCAAAAACTAAACAAAATAGAAAAAAAGTTTTCAAATAAAATTTATTCATTTTTTAATTATAAACATTTTTTGTTATAAATATTTTTTTAATTCTCGATATTAAAAGAATTATAATTTAAAAACTAGTTATAACCTCAAAACGTCATTTTTTAACGTTGGTTCCATCTAATTCAAAAATTAAAGAAGATATAAAAAAATGTTTCAAATAAAACGTATTCCTTTTTTAATTATAAACATTTTTTATTCTAAAAATTTTTTTGAATTTTCGATATTAAAGGAATTATAACCTAAAAACTAGTTATAACCCCAAAAAGTCATTTTTTCAACTCTTGATTCCATCTAATTCAAAAATTAAAGAAGATAGAAAACAATTTTTCAAATAAAATTTATTCCTTTTTTAATTATCAACATTTTTCATTAAATACATTTTTTTCGATTCTCGATATTAAAAAAGTTATAAGTTAAAAACTAGTTATAACCCCAAAACGTCAATTTTTCAACTTTGGTTCTATCTAATTCAAAAACTAAACAAAATAGAAAAAAAGTTTTCAAAAAAAATTTATTTCTTTTTTAATTATAAACATTTTTTATTCTAAACATTTTTTTGAATTCTCGATATTAAAGGATTTATAACCTAAAAATTAGTTATAACCTCAAAACATAATTTTTTCAACTTTGGTTCCATCTAATTCAAAAACTAAACGAAATAGAAAAAAAATTTCAAATAAAATTAATTCCTTTTTTAATTATAAACATTTTTTATTAGAAACAATTTATTCAATTTTCAATATTAAAGGAGTTATAACCTAAAAACTAGTTATAACCTCAAAACGTCATTTTTTCAAATTTGGTTCCATCTAATTCAAAAACTAAACAAAATAGAAAAAAAATTTTCAAATAAAATTTATTTCTTTTTTAATTATAAACATTTTTTATTCTAAACATTTTTTTCAGTTTTCAATATTAAAGGAATTATAACCTAAAAACTAGTTATAACCCCAAAAAGTCATTTTTTCAACTCTTGATTTCATCTAATTCAAAAATTAAAGAAGATAGAAAACAATTTTTCAAATAAAACGTATTCCTTTTTTAATTATAAACATTTTTTATTCTAAAAATTTTTTTCAATTTTCGATATTAAAGGAATTATAACCTAAAAACTAGTTATAACCCCAAAAAGTCATTTTTTCAACTCTTGATTCCATCTAATTCAAAAATTAAAGAAGATAGAAAACAATTTTTCAAATAAAATTTATTCCTTTTTTAATTATCAACATTTTTTATTAAAAACATTTTTTTCGATTCTCGATATTAAAAGAGTTATAAATTAAAAACTAGTTATAACCCCAAAACGTCAATTTTTCAAGTTTGGTTCTATCTGATTCAAAAACTAAACAAAATAGAAAAAAATATTTCAAATAAAATTTATTTCTTTTTTAACTATGAACATTTTTTATTCTAAACTTTTTTCTCAATTCTCGATATTAAAGGAGGTATAATCTAAAAGTTAGTTATAACCTCAAAACCTCTTTTTTCAAATTAGGTTCCATCTAATTCAAAAACTAAACAAAATAGAAAAAAAGAATTCAAATAAAATTTATTCCTTTTTTAATTGTAGATATTTTTCGTTTTAAAATTTTTTTTGAATTTTCGATATTAAAAGAGTTATAACCTAAAAATTAGTTATAACCTCAAAACGTAATTTTTTCAACTTTGGTTCTATCTGATTCAAAAACTAAACAAAATAGAACAAAATGTTTCAAATAAAATTTATTTCTTTTTTAACTATACACATTTTTTATTATAAACTTTTTTCTCAATTCTCGATATTAAAGGAGTTATAACCTAAACGTTAGTTATAACCTCAAAACCTCATTTTTTCAAATTAGGTTCCATCTAACTCAAAAACTAAACAAAATAGAAAAAAAGTTTTCAAATAAAATTTATTCCTTTTTTAATTGTAGATATTTTTCGATCTAAACATTTTTTTGAATTTTCGATACTAAAAGAGTTATAACCTAAAAATTAGTTATAACCTCAAAAAGTCAATTTTTAAACTTTGATTCCATCTAATTTAAAAACTGAACAATATAGAAAAAAATGTTTCAAATAAAATTTATTCCTTTTTTAATTATAAACATTTTTCATTTTAAATATTTTTTTCGATACTCGATATTAAAAGAGTTATAACCTAAAAACTAGTTATAACCTCAAAACGTAATTTTTTCAAATTTAGTTCCATTTAATTCAAAAAATAAATCCGAAACTAAAAATCGGAAAAAATATTATTTTTTTACGTTTAAAAATGTAAAATAAAAATTAATTAATTTGATATACTGGGTGTTATTTTTTACAACAACAAAATTTGATATAAAATAATGTGGTTTTAAAGCGACAAATTGTTAAATGAATTATGACTAAATTAAAAGACCATTTTTATTCGCGAAAACAAACACACACACGCGGAGTGAATAAATGAAACGGTTGTTTGAGTCATTTCGCAAATGCAAACGTCGACCGGGAGGCAATAATTTTTAACGGTTCTGGCGACGGAGGCAGAGCTCTCGCCAACGGCAGCATGTGTTCCGAAACGGCTTTTGATCTCATTTTTCTCGGTCGAACATCTGCGAACGTTTTCCCTTCGTCGAAAGGGTTCGGGGGTTCGGCCTCGACCTCGACGCGTACCTTTGTCAAACGAACGAAAACCAAAGCTCCGCCAACCTCAAAACAAACAGTACTCGCCGCGTTTCCTGTCGCTTGCAGGAAACACCTTTTACATGTACTACGCGCGTATCCGACCATTATTTGCTTCTGGGCTTCTTCTACTCGGATCGGTTTATATTTTATTTTTACGTTAGCGACGTCGACGGAACGAGTTCGCGCCGGTTTCTCGACCGTCAAGACACGTTGTCGAAACGGTTTTTATCGCCGTGAAACTTGAAACGAGAAGTTTTCTTTTGCTGGTGTTGCGTCTGCTTTCACGCAGATTCTTGGTTTACTTTACGATAATTGAGATAAAATGATTTATAATAATATATCAACCAGAATTTAAAAAAAATTGTATCAATTAAAATAAAAAATATATCTTATTTTTTATTTTTTAATTTTTTATTCTTAAAATATTTGATAAGACTAAAACTTGTCAAATTCATAAGTATAGGATAAATGGTCAATCGAAATTGTTCCATCAAAAGAGTTTAATCGAAATTCTCCCAGAAAAAGAGGTCAATCGAAACCTTCTTAAACGTCACTTAAATAATTTGTAACTAGGAAAAAAAAAACGTTCAGAAAATTCTTATTTGACCAATTTGTACAAAACATTCGCCTCAAATTTAAAGAATAAGCTTGATTTTAACGTTTTTTATCTCAACATGAACGACAAATAAGATTTTAAGGTCAGAAAAAGCCTACAAAAAAATATGTTTTTTGACGTTTAGAACTGTCAAATCAACAATTATACGATTGTAACCGGAAAGAAAAACGTTCAGAAGAAGTATTAATTCATCAATTTATGGCAAAAGAAACTTAAAAAATTTAAAAAATAAACTTAGTTTTTACGTTTTTTACATCAACATGAATTAGAGATAAAGTTTTAAGGTCAGGAAAAGCTTAAAAAAAGATAGTTTTTTTAACCTGTAGAAATGTCAAATGACTAAAATCGACTTTAGGAAAAAAACATTCATAAAATTATTATATCACCAATTTACGAAGAAAAATTATTCAAAATGTAAAGAATAAACTTAATTTTAACGTTTTTTACATTAACATAAATCTGAAATAAAATTTTAAGGTCAGGAAAAGCTTAAAAAAAGATACTTTTTGTAACCTTTAGAAATGTCAAATGACCAAAATCGAATTTAGGAAAAATGTTCATAAAATTATTATATCACTGATTTACGAAGAAAAATCATTTAAAATGTAAAAAATAAACTTGATTTTAACGTTTTTTACATCAAAATGATCTGGAGATAAAATTTTAAGGTCAGAAAAAGCCTACAAAAAATATGTTTTTTTGACGTTTATAAATGTCAAATATAAACGTTTTCATTTTGATATACAGGGTGTTATTTTTTAATAGAATGATATTTTAATGAATTTTTAGTAAAAAAACGGTATAAAATTCTTTGGGAAAATTAAAAAGAGAATAAATAAATTTATTAAATAATTAAAAATGTTATAAGTTCGATTTTTGAAATAAATTTAATCGACTTTCGAACGAAATTAAACTAAAAACTTATTAAAATACAATGAAAAAAACCTTTTTAATTACTTTAAAATCAAATATCTTTTAAAACGAACTAAAATTTTCCAAAAACGATTCTTAACCGAACTTTTTTTAGGTTATGTTTAACGTCAACCTCCAAAATTCGTAATTTACTTCTAAAACTTAATATTAATAGAGGACAAAGTAATATATTGAGATAAAACGATTAAAATTTCATAAACGAAACCAAAGAGTAAAATTTAATTAACTTATATTGGTGTCACATATGTTAGTTTACATTTTAAAGTAATTACTTTAACGGCTTTTTAAGTTTAACGATGGTCAGATGGTAACTTGCAAAATTTGCTTCTATATTTAAATAAAGCTTCTAATTACTTTTTTTTATTATTAGAAACTCTCCTGAAAATAACAACCGAACCAAACCGAAAGTTTGTTTATTATAAAGTTTCATCATTTGTAAACCATTAAATTGTATGCGTTGTAACTGTAATTACATCAGCGCGGTCATTAATACTCACTTAAATACGTATTTAGAGTTTCCTTGTTTACTAATTTAAGAGGGTTTTATGGCTTTTAACAGTCCATGTAGTGTTAAGTCTATTAAAGATTCTTTTGTGACGTTAAATTTTTTTTTAAATCTTATTTTAATTTTATTTTTTAAAAGTGAACCAATTTTTTTTATTAATTGAGTAATAAAATCTAAAATTAGTAAATGTTTGGGTGCCGTAAAATAAAAATATAATAACATTTTTAAAGAGAGGTCGTGACTTGTATTATTAAAAATACCCTATCTTAAATTGTTTATAGGCTTAACTTATTTAACGGTGTTGTTTATTCGAGTTTGTAATCAAAATATAAAATCTAAAATTGCTTAGATCAGCTTGAGTATATATCATTCTTTTAAAATGCTAACTAACAGAAATAAAATTTGTAATCTGAGAAGAGAATTTTGTTACATATCTTCTCAGTGTTGCTGACTAATAATAAAAGAAAAAGGAATTAAGAATTATATGTTCTTTATTATGCTCTCAAACTTCTTTAAAAGCTTACTTATCCAATTTACTTCGGACAAAAATACAAATTTATTTCGGTAGATAAAAATTGTAAAATGAAATTGTTAGTGATCAGTCGTAATGAGAGAAAGTTCTTTTAGGTAAACGATTACGTCCTTTTCAACCCACACCATATACAAGAACTCTTGACAAAGATACATGAATACCTCCTACATTCACAACTCCAAAGATGGTTAAATGAATTTGTAATATGTTCAATAGAAAAAATCCTTTTGGATTTCACGACTTTACATTTTTTTAAGGTTGAAACTTTTAATTAAAATATGATACTATAAATGAATGTGTTTACTCGATAATTCATCTTTAAAAGTTTAACCTTAAAAAATTAATTCGTTCCAAGGCTAAAACCGGTGATTCATTGGGATCTTTAGGAATTTTCATGTTTATTTGTTAGCATCTTGGCATCCCCCTCCTAAATTCTAAAGTAACTAATTGTTTTGTCAATTCTAATCAAAGTTGTCAACCGTACGGTAATTACCGTATATTTTTTATGATTTTATGATAAAATTTTATTTTTCAACGACCTCTAATGAAAAAATTTCTTCAAAATTCTTAAACATTCATAAAATTCATTAAAAGTCCTTTAATTTGAGTACAAACACGACCTATCTAAGATTAAAAATAAAAAAGTTACGTTAATTTTTTTAATTTTCAAGATGGCGGTTTAAAAAAATTAAATATTTTATTAAAAATTGTTAAAGTTTATAAAAAATCCTTTAATTTGATACCAAACACGACTAAATTCGGATAAAAAATAAAAAAGTTAGGTTAATTTTTTAATTTTCAAGATGGCCGACTTCCGGTTCTTATTAAAATTAAAAATTTCGATAACTTTTTTACTTTTAATGACAGATATGTCGTGTTTGTACTTAAATTAAAGGAAATTTAATTTCCTATCAACGTTTAATAAAATTTTCGTTCTAAAATTATTTTTGCCGTTTCTTTTTTTTTAATTTTTAAGATCTTTATTTTTTTAGAAATTCTTAAAAATTTTGGCGTTATTTTTGAAAATATTGACATTTATTTATTTATTTTTTTGAAACATTTGAAATTTTTATTAAAAATTGTCGATTAAAAAAACAATCGACAAACGGCCATCTTTAAAATTTTTAAATTGACGTAACTTTGATATTTTTTATCCGAATTTAGTCGTGTTTGGTATCAAATTAAAGGATTTTTAATATACTTTAAGAATGTTTAATAAAAACTTTAATTTTTGTAAACCGCTATCCTGAAAATTTAAAAATTGACGTAACTTGTTTATTTTTAATCGTAGGTAGGTCGTGTTTGTACTCAAATTAAAGGATTTTTAATGAATTTTAAGAATATTTTAGAATTTTAAAGGAAGGTTTTCATTAGAGATTGTTAAAAAACAAAATTATATCATAAAATTATTTTATAATGAAAGTATTGTACATGTGCGGTTGGAAACTTTGGTGGTGACTCAACTAGGGGCGGTTCTGACCGAAGGCCCAACCACTGACATAAAGTGGCGTTGCCTTAAATCGACATCTTGAATCGCAATAAAATGGAATGATTTAATTTCAGGTTCGGATTCACCTCTTTTATGGTTAATTTAATATAAACGTTAAAAATTCCACACGTAAATATTTCTCTTTGTATTGGGATATTCTGTTTTGTTAGACAAATATGTAGGTTCATGAGCTCGAATTTTATTTATCAAACGGTATATGCGTGGGTACAATGGGTACAATTGGCGACCGCAACGTTCAACTATTGTCTAAAAGATTATTAAATTCGGAACTGGAATTTTGACGAAACAAAACGCGAATAAATGGAATACACGGGAACAAATTTCATTAACGACGAAAATTGGTTTCAATACACGACTTCGGTACAAGCTTGTGTTCTCGCGTAATTCTAACCGAACCGATACGTACGCGTTTAATCTCGGTCGATCCCTTTGTACAAAACATTTGGTGGTCACTTAGTGACGTTAATTTCACCTCTTTGTCATGCTAATTATCACCGCATGTACTCATTTTTTTGACCAGGATTATACTTAAACAGAAATTTTACATCTTAACACACTCTAATAATTATTACTAAATAGGTTGATTTTTTTTTCTAAATTAATTTAGTTAAAATCGTTTTAGTTAGAATCACCTCTAGAATACATCAACGTGACATTTCTAAAAATATTAACCATACGAACCTCAGCTCACAAGCAAATTCCATCTTGTATTTAGCCAATTTTGAACATGTTCAGGTATTAGACTCACAAGAAGACCTCACGAATCAATAAGTTCATTAATAAATCACGATTAAAGTTCGCAACTTCCACCACGCCGCTTAAACCAAATCAACAACGTCAGTAGTTGCCTTGTTTTCCCGAAACCGTCCCTAGTTGAATCACCACGAACCGTCAAACCGTTCGAATCGTAAAATGTTACGTGATTTGATTTTTTTAAAAATTGTTTAATTTTGTAATTTCTCGAGTTTTAAAATTTATGTCATTTTGATAAAAAATAATACTTCAAAAATTCTTATATATTCTTAAAGTTTATTAAAAATCCTTTAATTTGATACCAAACACGACCAAATTCGGATAAATAATAAAAAAGTTAGGTTAATTTTTCAATTTTCAAGATGGCCGACTTTCGGTTGTTATTAAAATTCTTAAAGTTTTATAAAAAATCCTTTAATTTGATACCAAACATGACCTACCTACGATTAAAAATAAACAAGTTACGTCAATTTTAAAATTTTCAGGATAGCGGTTTACAAAAATTAAAGTTTTTATTAAACATTCTTAAAGTATATTAAAAGTCCTTTAATTTGATACCAAACACGACTATATTCGGTTAAAAAACGAAAAAATTATCCTTATTTAAAGAAATTCAAGATGGCCGACTTCCGGTTTCCATTAAAATTAAGAATTTTGATAACTTTTTTATTTTTAATCGTAGATATGTCGTGTTTGTACTCAAATTAAAGGAAGTTTAATTTCCTATCGGTTTTTAATAAAAATTTAGTTCTAAAATTATTTTTGACATTTTTTTTTAATTTTATTTTCTAAGATTTTTCTTGAAATTTAGCATTTTTATTTTTTTTTTTGTTTGAAAACTGACATTTTTTTTGAAAATTTTGACGATATTTTTAAAAATTTTGACGATATTTTTGAAAAAATTGACTTTTTTTTAATTTTAAATTTTTATTCAAAATTGTTAAAGTTTGGAAAAAATCTTTTAATTTGATACCAAACACGACTATATTGGGATAAAAACCAGAGAAGTTGTCGCGATTTAAACAATTTCAAGATGGCCGACTTCCGGTTTCCATTAAAATTATAAGTTTGGATAACTTTTTTGTTATTAATAGTAGATATATCGTGTTTGTACTCAAATTAAAGGAAGTTTAATTTCCTATCGGTTTTTAATAAAAATTTAGTTCTAAAATTATTTTTGACATTTTTTTAAATTTTATTTTCTAAGATTTTTTCTTGAAATTTAGCATTTTTATTTTTTTTTGTTTGAAAACTGACATTTTTTTTGAAAATTTTGACGATATTTTTAAAAATTTTGACGATATTTTTGAAAAAATTGACTTTTTTTAATTTTAAATTTTTATTCAAAATTGTTAAAGTTTGGAAAAAATCCTTTAATTTGATACCAAACACGACTATATTGGGATAAAAAACAGAGAAGTTGTCGTGATTTAAACAATTTCAAGATGGCCGACTTCCGGTTTTCATTAAAATTATAAGTTTGGATAACTTTTTTGTTAATAATAGTAGATATATCGTGTTTGTACTCGAATGAAAGGAAATTTAATTTCCTATCGATTTTTAATAAAAATTTAGTTCTAAAATTATTTTTGACATTTTTTTTTGAAGTTTTTAAAATTTTTCTTGAAATTTTTAACATTTTTATTTCTTTTTTTGGAATGTTTCTTTTTTTTAGGAAATTTTTGATATTTCCTTGAAAACAGTTGACGTTTTTTTTCTTTTTTTGACAATTTTAACATTATTTTAAAAAAATCTTTTTTAATTTTAATATTTTTATTAAAAATTCTTAAAGTTTACAAAAAAATCGTTTAATTTGATACCAAACACGACTATATTCGGTTAAAAAACAAAAAAGTTATCGTTATTTAAAAAATTTCAAGATGGTCGACTTCCGGTTTCCATTAACCACTTCTGTACGGCGCCTATCGGCCGTGAAACGTCGTTAAGAACCGGCTTTCATCGTCCGTACGCTGGCACAGCCGTCGACTATAGTCGACGTTCGGCTGTGGGGGGTCATCTGTCACCGTCGACTATAGTCGACGTCCGTACCGAACTGGATAAAATTAAAAATTTTGATAACTTTGAATCTGTTAAAGTTAGATATGTCATGTTTGTACTTAAATAAAAGGAAATTTAATTTCCTACCGATATACGATAAAATTTTTCAAAATGGCCTATTTCCGGTTTTTATTAAAATAAAAATTTCGATAACTTTCGATCTATTAAAGTTAGATACGTCGTGTTTGTACTCAAATTAAAGGAAATTTAATTTCCTATCGATTTCTTGTAAAAATTTCATTCGAAAATTATTTTTGCAAATTTTTATTTTTATTTATTTGGGTTGGAATACTCTAGTTCTAAGGCTAGGTTCACATGACGACGATCTGACGCGTGATTTCTAAGCGCGCGTTTAGATATCGTGGTATTTAAATAGAACTATTCATATGAACGCGCGCTAACGTGCGTTAGGACGCGTTAACACAGCGCTCAATGCAAAAATCTCTAGACGCGCGCGATTACGCGTTAACGCGCGCTTTGAGTTCTACATGCCATCCATACAACGTTCACATGAGCATGCGTTTTTATCATGAAACAGGTTGTTGTGGACCTTAATAACAGATATCTTATGCAAAGAAGAAGATTCCGATCAGTTTTTCAAGTATACAAGAATCTCGTTTCCCAAATTTAAACATATGAGTCGTAGAACAAAGGGCTTAAATGCCAAAAATTTCAATTATTGAAGAAATTTCATTTTCCTGCTGAATGGCACTTAGCCGCTTTGTGAATTTTGAAGCCGTCATTGTTAATACGCTGACAAAAAATTGTCAGCAAGTATTTAGCCGTAATCGTAAAAATTTCAGTTAGCCAACTTTTGCTTTTTAACGATAACATTTAAACAAATATAGTTGTACTTTTTTAAATGTTACAGCTACTAATGTTGGGTTTAGGATGTCAAACTTAACCGTAATTTTAGCTGTAATAACCATCAAATTTGCCGTAATTCCCAGACGTTGCCTAAATGCATCTATTGAAACAAAATTGTTGAATTTTTTTAAATACTAGAGTTACTACTACGGTTACGATTACAACCTTTAAGTTTGGCAACCTAAACCCATCCCACGTTTGACATCCTAAACCTACCATTAGACTTTTCAAAGATTCCAAAATGATTAAAACATGGAAACTATCAAAATTTCATGTTTTGGAGGAAGTTCCCAACCAAAATTGATATTGGCAAAACTGTTAAATTTCCTGAATTAATAAGATTGTAATATATTTTGAGTGTTAGTCAAAACTCTCAAAACTGCAAAAACAACTTTATACAAGTCAAAATTAAAGGTCGGTAATATGTATAAAACTATTTTTTAAGATTACATAAAGCTTTATTAAAAAAAATTAATCATTTTTTTCTAAAAATTACTTGATAGTTCTGATTCCAAATATAGAACTCTGAGTGAGTATTTCTTCAAACATTAAAATATTACCAAAAAAATTGAATTGGATACCATATAGAAGTTATATCTGGTCTGTAGTTTGTGAAAAATGGCTGAGTTTGCAGATATTGACACCGACTTACTAATTGATGAAATAGAAAAGAGACCGGGAATTTGGAATATAGGTTCGGAATCATATAGTTTTTCACTGGGTGAAATACAATATCTAATTGCATTTGGTGCTGCCTTAATATCCCAAATTAGTTGCAGCAAGTCATCAAATGATTTCAGAGACATTCTAAAGTAGTTAAAGAATTTTCCTTCATTATCTCTCAGTGTTGGATATAAAGTTATGAGTAAACTTTTGTTTTTATTTTTCAAAAGAGGATGTGTCCAATGTGCCCGTCGTCTTTGTTTCTTCTTTATTATTTCCATAAAATTATAGCTTCTTCTACATTCATTCTCAGATGTACTATCTCGAAAACGTTCTGAAGCCAACTGATCTGAATTGGTCTAAATTTATCAGTTTTGCAATTAAAGCGCGCATTACGCTCGTTATGTGAACGCTTTCAATATTTTATCGCGCGTTAACGTGCGTTTTTGTGCGTCACATGTGAACCTAGCCTAACTCTACTTTATTCTAACCTTCAAAAATTACTTCTTCCACTTATTGGAATAATAATTACCTAATAAAACATTCATATAGCCATCTTTTTAGATAAATAAGTCGTTTAAATGCAACTACTGACGTAAACAGAACGCCAAAAATGGTAACACACAAGACTGCGATACATAAATATCAACTGGATGACACTTCGGATGGATTAAACATGCGTCCGACACGGTTGGACACACAGTCGGACACGATAACGTGTCACGTACGTCCTAATACATATACAGAATGTATGTAGTATACCTTATCGGGATTTACAATACCATTTCGATCTGTATAGTTGCAATATATCCCGCCGCGGTGGTCTAATAATAATCGTTTTATTATGTCTTTTCTATTAATTGGCGTCTTTGAATACAAAACGAACGTATCGTTTAATAAATAAAGATACCGCTCGGGTTTTGCGCCAGATACCGTTTATATCAATACAAACAACCGTGACCTTTGTAAACGCGTATCTTTAAGATGAGAAACAACGAGATCGTGTTCGGGGAGAAAGCGTTTTATCTCTTAGGAAGAAAGCGCGTATCTCTAAGTTTTAGAATTATTGTTCTTTGGGTTCGTACGGTTTCTTTGTTCGTTTGGAATTTTTCGATGAGGGTGGATTTAGGTCGGAAAGGTTTATAAAGGAAAAGGGAGGAGAGCGAACTGTCAAAAGGTGTAATCCGTACGTTTAATATCCGCACCTGGTGGATTATTAAAATATTTGTCTCTTCGAATTCACGATTCGAATGTGAATTTGAAAAGATGAGAAAAAGTTTTTTTTAAGTTATTTTCTTTCATTTCTTTTATAGAATGGGATGGTTTTAAAACTTTATCGGAAATAAAAATAGTTTTGGGATTTTATCATTTTGTTTGTGTCAATAAAACCTTTTACCTAGAAAATTTTAAAAGGGAGGAGATAAAGAAAATCAAATAGGATGTTCTATAAATAATAATTCCTGTCCTTTTCCCCAGTTTAAAAAATTTTAAAAGTGATTTTGTTAGAACATTTAGACAGATCATAAATTGATTGATTTTAAAGTACAGTGTAGATATTTCACTTCAACTACTTAGCAGACAGTACGTAGAAAAGTCGATACAATCTATTACTAATTCAAGCACGAAATACAACAACTGTTACTCATACCGTTTGTTATTTAAATAAAGAGTTATTTTTCTGTATTGAATGGTAACGAAAAGATTTGTTTTTCAATTGATTAACAATAAAAAAATATAATGCTTATTATACTTACGAGTGTTATCTGATATCACCATTAGATTATCGGTGGTAATGATCGGCAAAGTTTTCGTATAGGATAGCGTTTTGTTGTCTTTGGATAATCTGTTAGTTTAATCTAATTGTCTCATTGTTGGTTTAATATGTCTGTTTTAAAACATTTTAAATAAACTTCTGTCTAAAAAGCCTGCCGTAACGTTGCCTTATTTGCTATTATTATAGTTCATATAGCTGTTCGTTTCTAATGTTTCTGATTCGTGCAATCGTTTATCCTCATGTCTTACTTTTGTTATGATTCTTAGGCTTTTCTTTCGGCTTTGTTTCTAACGTCTACAGTCTGTCAAGTTATATTTGCTGTCAGTATTTATTAATACAATAAAGTTGTAAATAAACTTTGTAAATGATAGTTTTAAAATAACAGTTTTGACGTTTAAAGACCAAAATTTTTTTTCAAATTGTCAATTTTAACGTTTAAATGTCTAAATCCATTTTAAAATGTTAATTTTGACGCTTAAACGTCACTTTTCATCTTTAAAGTGTCACTTCTGACGTTTACAGATCAATATTCTCTTTCGAAATGTCAATTCTAACGTTTAAACGTCACTTTTCATCTTCTAAAGTGCCACTTTTGACGTTTAAATGTCTAAATCTTTTTGAAAATGTCAATTTTGACTCTTAAAAGTCTAAATCCATTTTTAAAATGTCTATTTTGACGCTTAAACGTCACTTTTCATCTTTAAAGTGTCACTTTTAACGTTTTCAGATCGAAATTCTCTTTCGAAATGTCAATTCTGTCGTTTAAATGTCATGTTACATCTTTAAAATGTCACTTTTGACGTTTAAATGTCTAAATCTCTTTGAAAATGTCAACTTTGACTTTTAAAACTCACTTTTCATCTTCAAACAGTCACTTTTGACGCTTACAGATCAAAACTCTCTTTCGAAATGCCGATTCTAACGTTTAAACGTCACTTTTCATCTTTTAAAGTGTCGCTTTTAAAGTTTAGATGTCAAAATCTCTTTGAAAATGTTAATTTTGTCTTTTAAAAGTCTAAATTCATTTTTAAAATGTCAATTTTGACTTTTAAAAGTCACTTTTCATCTTCAAACAGTTAGTTTTGACGTTTACAGATCAAGATTCTCTTTCGAAATGTCAATTCTGACGTTTAGAAGTCATGTTTCATCTGTAAAGTGTCACTTTTGACGTTTAAATGTCTAAATCTCTTTGAAAATGTCCATTTTGACTTTTAAACGTCACTTTTCTTCTTTAAACCGTCACTTTTGACGTTTACAGATCAAAATTCTCTTTCGAAATGTCAATTCTGACGTTTAGAAGTCATGGTTCATCTGTAAGGTGTCACTTTTGACGTTTAAATGTCTAAATCTCTTTGAAAGTGTCAATTTTGACTTTTAAAAGTCACTTTACATCTTCAAACAGTTAGTTTTGACGTTTACAGATCAAAATTCTCTTTCGAAATGTCAATTCTGACGTTTAGAAGTCATGTTTCATCTGTAAAGTGTCACTTTTGACGTTTAAATGTCTAAATCTCTTTGAAAATGTCCATTTTGACTTTTAAACGTCACTTTTCATCTTTAAAGTGTCACTTTTGACGTTTACAGATCAAAATTCTCTTTCGAAATGTCAAATCTGACGTTTAAATGGCATGTTTCATCTTTAAAATGTCACTTTTAACGTTTAAATGTCTAAATCTGTTTGAAAATGTTAGTTTTGACGTTTACAGATCAAGATTTTAATATGTTGTTGTATTTCTTCTGACACCAGGGCAGTTGTTTAAGGTACAAACTCCGTAAACCCAATAATGTTTTTAAACGTTTATTTGAGATTATCAAAAATGTATAAAACGAATAAAATATGACGACGCGACGAAGACTTCTCTAAGACTAAAGACTATTGCAACTATTCTATCTAATTACTACGGAGCGCAATATTGCATTACCTAACGAGAAACGCTAACTATACAAATGATAAGAATATAAAAGGAAGATTTTAAATACAACAATGTTCATAATCTAATAGTTACTTATGGTATACTAAACTAACATTTTTAGTTTTCGTCTCCTTTTGTCATGTACAATTGGATAAAAAAAATATTTGACGTATGTCGAAAAAACCTGAGAAAAGAAAATACCTTGTACATTCATAAAAACGTGTTACTTCCTCTTGTGTTCAACAACCCTTAATTAACCACCACTAATCACCCACTTAACACCCTTTTTAAAACATATCTCAAGTAGGTGTAAGATACATCCCTGGATTTTCATCACCATGTAAACAGATTCACACGCATACAGTATTTCCTGTTATTATTTCAACCCCTCAACTCGATTTCTCATACCTGTTAGCGTGTGGTTTACAATTTCTTTCGTACTCTGTCTTGATAAGATGTCTACAGTCTGGAGTCTAGACGTTCGAGGGGTTGGGTTGGGTTCACTTCACTGAATAATTTATGCAAACTGTCTTGTTTGTACGTGTTTATACAGGGTAATTGGAGAATTCCAAAGGGAAATATACGATTTATTTTTTTAGATCGATCTTTTCTTTGTGATATTATGTATTTACATTTAAAGTTATTAAACTATTATTTTAAGAAATAAATTTAAGATTTTGAAATAAATTATCTTCTAAATGAAGATTATTCAAAACTAACTCTAACAGTAGATCTAGAACTAAGAGCTTTCAGGTTTTAGCGGTGGATTTTTTGAAAAGGTATTTGACGTTTCGGATGCTATGTTACAACCTTTTTTAGAAATAAGATGTTCAATTAAATATACATATTTTAAAAGCCAAAAAAATCTGATTAAATTATGTAATCTATTTCTAACAAAAACTAAAAGATTAGAACTAAACTTCTATAGATTTTATTTGTCTTTTCTTTTATTTACTTGGTTTTGAACGTTTCAAACTAACTTAATATCGATTCATCTTCACCAGATGTCGAAACCATTTTAATTACAAGCTCTAAACTTCCTTTGTTATCAACTCCACTCCTAGTTTCTCTTTTATGACATAATTGTACCTTCTATCCTTTCTTTAAGGTTCTCTTAGACTTCGTTAAAATGTAGTACCACTTAACAACTAAATTAAATTAATACTCTACACGAATTTTATTTCTGTACGGTTTAAAGTTTAGTAAATAAAGTCATTTAAATTGAATTAATTTGTTCTCTAGATTTATTTTAAACGAAACTAGTATAATAATATTTTAATATACCCTTTTTAATTAGTTTCATTGCAATTATTTTTATATTAATTTTAATTTAAAAACTCGAGTTTATTGAAAATAAGGTTTAAAACGTGAAAGAAGAGAACCGACCTCGTTTCGTTTTAATATTTTTAAATTAATCTTCGGTTGAATAGTCTCCAGGTAGAATATAAAGGTCCGTTTCATATCAAAAAGTTTCCAATTTGCAAATGAAAACGAAATATACCTTTTAGTTTTTTTTAAAGCTGATTTATTCATCTGCTCATAAGGTTTCCTATAACTTAAAATTAGATTTATTCACCTTTCACATTTGTAAATGTGTTACAAAGTCTAGATTAGAGATTATAAATTGAAAAGAAGGGGGAATATTCCAATCTAAATAAAATTTAAAAAAATGGAAAAAGAAAAATAGAGAAATAAACAGAAAATTTTAATTTTGCGATAAAAATTTGGTTTTTAACCATCTCTAATGAAAGAATTTCTTTAAAATTCTTAAACGATCTTAAAATTCATTAAATGTCCTTTAATTTGAGTACAAACACGACCTATCTACGATTAAAAATAAAGAAGTTAGGTTATTTTTTTAATTTTCAAGATGGCGGTTTAAAAAATTTCAAATTCTAATTAAAAATTCTTAAAGTTAGTTAAAACCCCTTTAATTTGATACCAAACACGACTATATTCCGATAAAAAACAAAAATGTTATGTTGATAATTAAAATTTTCAAGATGGCCGACCTTCAATTGTTTTTAAAGTTAAGAATGTTAACAACTTGGTTATTATTGAAGTTAGATGGGTTGTGTTTGTACTCAAATTAAAGGAAATTTAATTTTCTAACGATCTATAATAAAAATTTTAAAAATGGTCGAACGTCGATTGTTTTAACATTAAAAATCTTAATAATTTTGAAAGTATTTAAGTTAGATATATTGTGTTTGTACTCGAATTATAGGAAATTTAATATCGTAACGATCTTTTATGAAAATTGTATTCTAAAATAATTTTTAAAACGTTTATTTTTAAAAAGACAAAAATTAAAATATCAAAAATTAAAAAACCTTAAATAGTCTTAAAGTTCATTAAAAATCCTTTAATTTGATACCAAATATGACTATATTCCGATTAGAAACAATTAAGTTATGTTGATTTAAAAATTTTCAAGATGGCGGATCATCAAAATTAGAAACGTCGGTAACTTCGAAACTATTTAAGTTAGATATGTCATGTTTGTACTTAAATTGAAGGAAATTTAATTTCCTAACGATCTATGACAGAATTTTTAAAGATGGTGATCGTCGATTGTTTTTAAACTTAAAAACATTAACAATTTTTTTGTTATTGAAGCTAGATGGGTCGTATTTGTACTCAAATTAAAGGAAATTTAATTTTTTCAACGATTTTTAAGAAAAATTTCTTTCTAAAATAAATTTTTAATTTTTATATTGGTGAAAAATGAAATTCAGATTTTAAACCACAAACAAAAAATATCAAAATCCATTTGACCCAACACTTATTTAAGTTTTATTTACACAACTGATATATAAACCCCGATTAGAGCCAAATGAAAAAGAATCATCTCGCCTATCATATCTGGTTCTTTAACGTTGTTTAGTAACCTCTATAATTGATTGATAGTAATTATATAGGGCGTAGAAGAATCGATACCCTCTCGGAGTATAACTGAACGCACACCCACGACACTAAACGCGTCCCAGATGCGAGAAGTGAGAATTTCTGTCTGTTTCGCTTGCAATTGGTTTCATTTAAAAGAGTTGTACGCGCGCGACTCGGTTTAATCTGGATGGAACGCGGTCCAATTGAGCCATTCGGTCGATTCGTAGTTGGGTTGGACGTCATTGATATAATACTCGGTAATATGTCCCGGTTGTGTGTGAACTTTTAGATGAGGTCGCGGGGTGCACCAAGTTCTTGACCCTAAACTATAAATAAATAAGTCTTCAGCTGTACCTCTCTCTCTTTTTGTAGACTACTACCCGACGAATCCTTCTGTACGTGTGTTTTCCCGTCTATATACGTTTATATTTTGGGTGAATTTATTATTCAGTTCACTTAAAAGTAGTCGTTATACTACAAATTATTGCAAATAAATAAAAAATATTAAAAAGTTCTTAAATTTTCTTAAAGTACATTAAAAATCCTTTAATTTGATACCAAACACGACTATATTCGGTTAAAAAGCAAAGAAGTTATCGTATTTTAAAAAATTTCAAGATGGCCGACTTCCGGTTGTCATTAAAATAAAAAAATTCGATAACTTTTTTATTTTTAATCGTAGATATGTCGTGTTTGTACTCAAATTAAAGGAAATTTAATTTCCTATCGATTTATGATAAAATCTTAAAAATAGCCGATTTCCAGGTTTTATTACAATTAAAAATTTCGATAACTTTAAATCTATTAGAGTTAGATATGTCGTGTTTGTACTCAAATTAAAGGAAATTTAATTTCCTAACGATTCTTAATAAAAATTTTGTTCTAAAATAATTTAGATGAAATTTTCAGTCGTTTTGATTATGTTAACGTTGGAATTTTTTTGTTATTCTAAAATATACGGATGTCCCATAACAAATTGCGTCGATCTGTATTAAAATAAGTACAAAAGTCATTTTTCCGGATTTTTTTAGTAGTGGTCTTTCACAGCTTATTTTGAACACCCTGTATGTAGTAGAACAGCATTTGAGCTATCATAGATTTAAGTTATGACATCTTTAATGAATATAATTTTAAAACGTGAAAACGTATTTCTTTCGAACACCCCGAGAGATAGTATTTTGCATAGTAGTACTTATTTGACCACCCTATAACATATAACAAGTAACCGCAACAAGGTTTATATTTCTAAAGCTCTCTAACATCGGTCAATAAGTCTAGTAGTGACTAAAGTTACGCGATATGATTCGATTTAAAGCTTCCAGTTGAATGCTTTCTTACAATTACTCATATTTTTATTGAAATTCAAAACGTTAAAAGACAAAGCTTATCTAATTGTGTAAGAAAGGTTTTTCAAAGAATAAATATTATACTAATCGTTTGTAGAGATAACGTTTTTATGTATTTACCAGTCGTAAATCAATGAAGATAATTTTTCATTCTAGTTAAGTTATAGTCTATTTAAATAGTTTGGAACGGATTTAATATGCAGTCTATTTAGTTTTCAAACGGACATCAAAGAGATAAACTGGTTAGATTAGATATGTACGGAGCTGATTGATATTGCATACGGCGCGGCGACTCTGTAGTGTCAATTAAGTCATAAATGTTTTCATCACTCGGGATCGCAAATCGGTCGGAATTTTGTGTTGCAGCCGATCAAAGAAACTAGGTTATGTAAATAGACAAAAACCCGTATTATGCAGCTTGAAAGATAAAATCATTATTACGTTATTATTTTTTTAAATTTAAATCATTAGATTTGTTTTAATTATTGTTAAAAATTAAAAAAAAAAGTCTTAAATATACCAAAGAATTTTGACATAACTTGACTTAACCTTAAAATTTTTCAACCAAGTTTAAAAAAATCACCCAGACTTTATTTATGGATATTGTGAAAAACATTTTTGGGAAAAATTACATTAAAGTATCTATTTTTTATTGTAATTGTCAAATTTTTTCTAAGTATTAAGAAAAAAATTAAAAAAAATTTCAAAGACATCAAAGATTTTAAACGGAATCTAACCTTAAAAATTTAGGTTAAGTTTAAAAAATCGTACAGACTATATTTTTTAAGATATTGAAATAAATTTTAAAAGAAAAAATACAATAAAATGTCTACATTTTATTATAGTTATTAGATTTTTTCTAAGTATCACCAAAAAAATTAAAAAAATTTTTAAAGTCACCAAAAATTTTTACCCGAATCTAACCTTAAAAATTAGATTAAAAAGTTAAGTTTAAAAATTCGTACAGACTTTATTTTTTAAGATATTGAAATAAATTTTAAAAGAAAAGATACAATAAAATGTCTATATTTTATTATAGTTATTAGATTTTTTCTAAGTATCACCAAAAAAATTAAAAAAATTTTTAAAGTCACCAAAGATTTTTACCCGAATCTAACCTTAAAAATTAGATTAAAAAGTCAAGTTTAAAAAATCGTACAGACTTTATTTTTTAAGATATTGAAATAAATTTTGAAAGAAAAGATACATTAAAATGTCTATTTTTTATTATAGTTATTAGATTTTTTCTAAGTATTATCAAAAAAATTAAAAAAAATCTTAAAGTCACTAAAGATTTTTATCCGATTCTAACCTTAAAAATTCAGGTTAAAAAGTCAAATTTAAAAATTCGTACAGACTTTATTTTTTAAGATATTGAAATACATTTTAAAAGAAAAGATACATTAAAATGTCTATTTTTTATTATAGTTATTAGATTTTTTCTAAGTATTACCAAAAAAATTAAAAAAATTTTTAAAGTCACCAAAGATTTTTACCCAAATCTAACCTTAAAAATTAGATTAAAAAGTCAAGTTTAAAAAAATCGTACAGACTTTATGTTTTAAGATATTGAAATAAATCTTGAAAGAAAAGATACATTAAAATGTCTATTTTTTATTATAGTTATTAGATTTTTTCTAAGTATTACCAAAAAAATTAAAAAAATTTTTAAACACACCAAAGTTTTTTTACCCGAATCTAACCTTAAAAATTTAAGGTAAGTTTAAAAAATCGTACAGACTTTATTTTTGAAAATTGAGAAATAAAGTTTGAAATATAAATACATTGAAATGTCTATTCTTTATTATAATTGTCAATTTTTTTCTAAATATTATCAAAAAAATTAAAAAAAATTTTTAAGTCACCAAAGATTTTAAACCGATTCTAACCTTAAAAATTTAGGTTACAAAGTCAAATTTAAAAATTCGTACAGACTTTATTTTTTAAGATATTGAAATAAATTTTGAAATATAAACACATTAAAATGTCTATTTTTTATTGTAATTGTCAAATTTTTTCTAAGTATCACCAAAAAAATTAAAGAAATTTTTAAACACACCAAAGGTTTTTTACCCGAATCTAACCTTAAAAATTTAAGGTAAGTTTAAAAAATCGTACAGACTTTATTTTTGAAAATTGAGAAATAAAGTTTGAAATATAAATACATTGAAATGTCTATTCCTTATTATAATTGTCAAATTTTTTCTAAATATTATCAAAAAAATTAAAAAAATTTTTTAAGTCACCAAAGATTTTACACCGATTCTAACCTTAAAAATTTAGGTTAAAAATTCAAATTTAAAAATTCGTACAGACTTTATTTTTTAAGATATTGAAATAAATTTTTAAATATAAACACATTAAAATGTCTATTTTTTATTATAATTGTCAAATTTTTTCTAAGTATTACCAAAAAAATTTAAAAAAATTTTAAAGTCACCAAAGATTTTTACCCGAAACTAACCTTAAAAATTAGATTAAAAAGTCAAGTTTAAAAATTCGTACATACTTTATTTTTTAAGATATTGAAATAAATTTTGAAATATAAACACATTAAAATGTCTATTTTCTATTGTAATTGTCAAATTTTTTCTAAGTATCACCAAAAAAATTAAAGAAATTTTTAAACACACCAAAGGTTTTTTACCCGAATCTAACCTTAAAAATTTAAGGTAAGTTTAAAAAATCGAACAGACTTTATTTTTGAAAATTGAGCAATAAATTTTGAAATATAAATACATTAAAATGTCTATTTTTTATTGTAATTGTCAAATTTTTTCTAAGTATCACCAAAAAAATTAAAGAAATTTTTAAACACACCAAAGTTTTTTTACCCGAATCTAACCTTCAAAATTAGATTAAAAAGTCAAGTTTAAAAAATCGTACAGACTTTATTTTTTAAAATATTGAAATAAATTTTGAAAGAAAAGATACATTAAAATGTCTATTTTTTTATTATAGTTATTAAAATTTTTTTTAAGTATTGACAAAAAATTAAAAAAAAAGTACATAAAAATTTTTTTATACATAAAAATAATTTTAAGATTTTCTTTCACGTTTAGACGATTCAACCCTAAAAGACTCCAAAGAAATTTGACTATCACTACCATCGTGTTCTTTCCTTTCATAAGCAGATAATTTAGATAACTTATTATGAAACTCTCTCCATTTTTTATTCTGCTTCTGTTCCAAATGACAAAACTCCCGACTAACTTCCAATCGAATTTTCAAAAACTGATCCGTTATATCATCCATAAACCTCCTCATAATCTCTTTATTAGTGTTAATAATTTCTTGTTTAAGTGCTCGTAAAGAATTCTCTTCTACGAGTTGATAATAAGGCACTTCGTTTCCTTCTCCGATTGGAATTACATTAAATTGACTTCCTTCCGTTTCTAAATTCCCGTGTAATTCGCTTTTTGGTAAAAGAAAATCACTTTTAATAAAATCCCCCAATTTAAAAACACTTAACGATTGATTAGTTTTAACCGAAGAAGTTTTAGATGTTAAATCTAGAGATTTACCCGAACTGAAGGAAATATTTTTAACCGGTGAGTTTTTTTGTGAATCAAATGAGTATTTTAATTTGGATGGTTGTCGTTTATCAAAACAAATCATTCTTCCTTCTGAGGTTCCGATGATTATATCTTCGTTTTGTTTGGAATAAGCTACAGCGGTTAAATCCATTCCAAAAGTAACATTATTAACGATGGAATTTGTACGAAGGTCGTAAAATAAAATTTTTTGATCACTACTAACTGAAATTAATAAATCATCGTTTGTTACGCAAATATCAGCAACGTCTTTTTCGTGACTTTTAAAATCGAATTTTAGGTTAAATGTATTAACATCCCAACCAGCTAAAACACCTTCTTTACTTCCGGCTAATAAAAATGAATCTGATTTAGGATGAAACATCAATGATGAAACCGAAGTACTTGAAGGAACTCCAATACGAACGTTTACAAATCCATTTGAATCGTAGAAATAAATTTTACCATCTTTACAACCCGCTGTGAGTAAAATATCATTGTATGTGTAATCTAAAAGTACAACCGGATCTGAAAGACGAGTATATGTTCGTACAATAGATTGATTTACAACATCGTAAGCCATAATATCTCCGGTTATTAAACCGATTGTTAAATAATTATCAACTGTATTAGGAAAAATCCCACATTCGATTCCATCGTTTAATCCCTTTAAAATATCCGCAAAAAAGACATCATCGGAATTTTCATTACTACTACATTCCTTAAGTAAAATTGGATTGTGTCCGGAAGGAACGGCTAATAACTTATTCCCCGAATTTGACCAAGATAATCCCTTAAAGGTTACTCCATGTATTGTAGACACTCCTCCGATTAAAGATCCATCAGGCCATTCGTGAATTTTTACTTCTTTTCCACACGAAGCTAACATATTCAAACTAAAATTTATCCAACTTATTGTATACTATTTTAATGACATCCCCATCAAAAAATTGACTTATTTTTTATATAAAACGTCAAATAAATATAATTTTTAGTTTTTGTTTTCATTATTAACACTTAAATAGCAAAAATATCGATAAATTTCAATATTAATGATTTATTTCTCCTAAAATGTCAAAAAAGTTAGGTTAGGTTTCATCCATAACAACACTGAAGTTCGTTCGTAAGGCTTGGCGTACACTTTCGCTACATATTAAGAATAATTTACAATTTTTTACAAAAAAATAAATTTAAATATCAACAATAAGAAAGATATTTGTCTTAAATAAAAATTTATTAAAGAAAAAATAGAATATTAAACTAAATTATAATTAATTACTTTTAATAATAAATAAATATCTTACAAGTGTATGATAGGTCTAAGAATTAATAATAATCATTAATAAAAGTCAATTTTAATGTTTATTTCTTTATAAATTAAAAAAATTATTTATTTTTTAAATTAAATTGTTCATTATCATCAATTAATATCATTTTTTAATATTTTTTTCTTTTTTCGATAAATTTAATTATTAGGTTACGTTCTAAAAATTAATAAAGCTAACATTTTTCGATATACAGGGTCTTTAAAATCACATCTTTTTTAAAAAAATTAATTTTATTAATTTATTTCCTCTTCCATGACAAAATTTTTAATGAAAATTAATAACTTACAATTAAAAAATAACAAAAACCAATTACATTTTAAATTAAATGTTTATTTTTTTAAGTTAAATTTTTTATTATCAGTAATAAATAACGTTTTTAAATGTTATAAATTAGAAAAATTTAATGATTTTTCTTAAAATTAAACATTTTATTATACAGAGTGTTTAAAATTACATCTCTACTTTGAAAAAAATTAGTTTAGTGATTTATTTTGTTTTGTGTGACAAAATTTCAAATGGAAATTAACAAGTTAGTTAGGGAATGACAATTCAAATTCAATTTCAATGGAATTTCAATGAAATTTCGTCGTGTTAATCACCATTGTACGATAAAACCGTTATTGATGGTGGCGTTCAATTGCAGCTTCCGCTCGGTACAGCGATGCCAAGCCCTCCAAAACAATACGACGCACCCAGGGTGTGTTGCAGTGTGATGAAATCGAGAATAATACAAGCGGGTTTACAATTATCCCTTTGGTAATGTTCCCCCGGAATTAGAGCGTGCGGATGATTAAAAATGAAAAGATCGGTGCTTGATTACATCATCAATTTGTCATCTCTTCAAATTTATTTATCTTATAATAACATAAATACCACAAAAACACCACAAAAGCACCAAAAAATTTCCTCACTTTTCATTTGTGGAATCTCCATCTGGTTAATTACAAGAATTTTATTTTAAGCGATTACTCACCACTTGAAAAAGACTACATCATTCGCAATAATACAGATACTGTACTATATTCGGTTGTGACATGTTTCATTTTGTTTTCAGAAGATGCGCACATGATTGATAGCCGAAAATGCCTCCCGCATACACATTAACGCTTACGCTGCTCTTGGTGCTGACCACTTCCGGTGCCGTCGACGAAGACTTCGCTTTCGATCTTTCCGACGAGATTGGAACGCCGATTCCCGTACAAAATTTAAATAAAAAGTTCCTTCCGACGACTACAGCCGTCGTTGGACACGTATTTCATTATCAAATTCCGGTAGATGTTTTTAAAGAAGAAACTATTAAGTTAAAGGTAAAATTTTCATTTTAATTTTTAAACATTCTTAAAGTTTATAAAATATCCTTTAATTTGATACCAAACATGACTATATTTCGATTAAAAATAAGAATGTTAGTCAATTTAGAAAATTTAAAGATGGCCGATTGTCGATTCTTTTTAGGTTTAAAAATATCATTAAAAATCCTTCAATTTGAGTACAAACACGACTATATTCCGATTAAAAATAACAAAGTTATGTCAATTTTTTAAAATTCAAGATGGCGGATCATCAATTGTTTTTTTAAATTAAAACGTTTATTAAAAATCCTTTAATTTGATACCAAACATAACTATATTTCCATCAAAAACAATGAAGTTACGTTGATTTTAAAAAATACAAGATGGCGGATCATCAAAATTAGAAATGTCAATATCTTGGAAACTATGTAAGCCAGATAGGTCGTGTTTGTACTCAAATGAAAGGAAATTTAATTTTCTAATGATTCATAATAAGAAATTTAAAGATGGGCAATTTTCGATTGTTTCTAAGATTGGAAATGTCAATAATTTTGAAAATATTTAAACTATTTAAATCGTCTTTGTATTAAATTTAAAGGGAATTTAATATCGTAACGATCTTTTTTGAAAATTTTATGATAAAATTATTTTCTAAAGGTTTATTTTTAAAAAGACGATAATTAAAATGTCAGGAATTAAAAATTCTTAAATATTCTTGTAGTTCATTAAAAATCCTTTAATTTGATACCAAACATGACTATATTTCCATCAAAAACAATGAAGTTACGTTGATTTGAAAAAATTCAAAATGGCGGATCATTAAAATTAGAAGCGTCAATAATTTGGAAACTATGTAAGCCAGATAGGTCGTGTTTGTACTCAAATGAAAGGAAATTTAATTTTCTAATGATTCATGATAAAAAATTTAAAGATGGACAATTTTCTATTGTTTTTAAGACTGGAAATGTCAATAATTTTGAAATTATTTGAACTATTTAGATCGCCTTTGTATTAAATTTAAAGGAAATTTAATATCGTAACGATCTTTTATGAAAATTTTATGATAAAGTCATTTTCTAAAGATTTATTTTTAAAAAGACGATAATTAAAATGTCAGGAATTAAAAATTCTTAAATATTCTTAAAGTTCTTTAAAAATCCTTTAATTTGATACCAAACATGACTATATTCTGATTAAAAATAAAAAAATTATATTGATTTAAAAAATTTCAAGATGGCGGATCATCAAAATTAGAAATGTCAATAACTTCCAAGGTATTTAAGCTAGATATGTCGTGTTTGTACTCAAATGAAAGGAAATTGAATTTTCTAATGATTCATGATAAAAAATTTAAAGATGGACAATTTTCAATTGTTTTTAAGATTAAAAATGTCAATAACTTCCAAACTATTTAAGCTACATGGGTCATGTTTGTATTCAACTTAAAGGAAATTTAATATCTTAACGATTTTTTATAAAAATTGTATGTAAAAATAATTTTTAAAACGTTTATTTTTAAAAAGACGAGAATTAAAATGTCAGGAATTAAAAATTCTTAAATATTCTTATAGCTAATTAAAAATCCTTTAATTTGATACCAAACATGACTATATTCTGATTAAAAATAAAGAAGTTACAATGATTTAAAAATTTTCAAGATGGCGGATCATCAAAATTAGAAATTTCAATAACTTCCAAGCTATTTAAGCTAGATATATCGTGTTTGTACTCAAATTAAAGGAAATTTAATTTCCTAACTACTTCTAATAAAAAAGATATTCTAAATTGATTTTTGTAACAAAAAAAAATTAATATTTTTGTTTTTCTTTAGGCAAAATTAGATGGTCATCAACCTCTACCATCTTGGTTATTATTCAATAAAGTAGAAGGTCTTTTCTGGGGTTTACCAACCGAAGAAGACGTCGGAGAACACCACATAGTCGTCAAAGCGTACAAAAAGAATGATATATCTGCTTATGAATTTATACTAATCGTTCACGAAGAAGAATCCGTTGGAGAATGCGAACCCAAAGAAGATTTAACGGTGCTCAAAATCAAAATCGCCAAAGAATTGAAGAAGATCAATCCTAAACAAAGAGTGAATTCAGTTGTGAATCTCGCTAAGTTCTTCGGACTGCCAGATGTAAGTTAAAAAAAAAATAAATTAAAAAATTTTTTTTATGATATAAAATTTTAGAGTGCCTTTAAACTAAAATCCCTCGAAACGGATGACAACGCGAATATTTTCCTGGCCGGACCGGGAAATTTAAAATCGCGCAATTTAAAGGCTTTATCAATCCTCGAAGGCGTTGTCGGATGCGGTGGAAAATTATGGAATAAAACGTCGAAAATCGTACACAGATTGAAACCACAAAGTGTTGATGGAACCGTTGAAGAAGTTATCGGTTTACCTGTTAACGGTTGGCAATTAAGTAAAGAGAAATCGGATTTTAGATCAAAACGACAAATTGAAAGTAATTTTTATTTATTAATTTATGTTATATTATATCGGATGTCTGGAAATTACTTATACAACAAAGATATACAAATACCTAACTAAAAATATGATGACTTCGCTTAAGTTAAATGTAACCTAAAAACTAGAATTAAATGTCAAAAGTGACATTTGTAAAATTACCAAATTTTTTAAAGATCTAATAATTTCTAATTAGTTTTATAGTGAAAAATCGTATTTTAAGTACACAAACGATAAAATCCAACTTATTTATGCATAAATAAGAAATTAATTCGGTTAAAATTTATAATAATAAAAAATAATAATAAACTGAACGTCATCTAAAAGATTACATCAAATGTTAAAAGTGACGTTTATAAAATTACAAAATTTTTAAAAGATTTAAGAAGTTCTAATTAATATTTTAAAGAAAAATCTTGTTTTAAATGTTTAAGATGCAAAACTAAAATTATTCATTCATTAAATAAGAAGTTAGTTCGTTTAAAATTATAATTAAAATCAGTTAGAAAAACTTACAATTAGACAAAATGTTAAAAGTAAGGTATAGAAGAATTAACAAGTTTTTATAAGATTTAAAGATTTTTATTTAATTTTATAACAAAAAATCGGCTTGGAAGTATACAAACGATAAAATTAAACTTATTTATACATAAATAAGAAGTTAATTCGGTAAAAATTTATAAATTGAAGGTAACCTAAAAAACTAGATTAAACGTCAAAAGTGACGTTTATAAGGACTAACGTCCGAATCCCATTGCCTTTCCCCTACCTTAGGGGCAGAAGAAGAAGAAGAAGAAGACGTTTATAAAATTATTAAGTCTTTATAGGATTTAAGGATTTTTGATGAATTTTATAGCAAAAAATCAACTTGTAAGTATACAAACGATAAAATTTAACTTATATATACATAAATAAAAAGTTAATTCGGTCAAAATTTATAAATTGAAGGTAACCTAAAAAACTAGATTAAACGTCAAAAATGACGTTTATAAAATTATTAAGTCTTTATGGGATTTAAGGATTTTTTATGAATTTTATAGTAAAAAATCGGCTTGTAAGTATACAAAGAATAAATTTTAACTTATTTATACATAAATAAAAAGATGATTTGGTCAAAATTTAGAAATTGAAGGTAACCTATAAACTAGATTATATGTCAAAAGTGACGTTTATAAAATCATCAAGTTTTTATAAGATTTACGGATTTTTAACTAATTTTATAGCAAAAAATCAACTTGTAAGTATACAAACGATAAAATTTAACTTATGTATACATAAATAAAAAGGTAATTCGGTCAAAATTTATAAATTGAAGGTAACCTAAAAAACTAGATTAAGCGTCAAAAGTGACGTTTATAAAATTATCAAGTTTTTATAGGATTTAAGGATATTTGACTAATTTTATAGTAAAAAATCAGCTTGTAAGTATACAAACGATAAGATTAAACTTATTTATACATAAATAAAGTTAATTTGGTCTAAATTTATAAATTAAACGTAACCTAAAAAATTAGATCAAATGTCAAAAGTGACGTTAATAGAATTATCAAATTTTTAAACGATTTAAAGACTTTAAATTAATATAAAGTTATTTCCGGACATCTATATCACAATACATTTTATTAAAAGTAAACAAAATTTATTTTAGCTGGAAGCGGTGATGATATATCAAACAGTGGAGACGGCGAAGACGATTACCTTTACAACTATGATGATTACGAAGAATATTCTGAAAATAACGACCTAGAACCTCCGGTTCTTTCATTCCCAACTATAACAACAACAGCTCGTACAACAACTACAACAACCGAAAAGCTAACAACGTCTACAACACCTACAACCACTTCAACAACAACCGTTCCAACTATAACACAAGAAATTACTGAAGTTCATCCTCACAGACACCATCACGGAGAATCTATAAGTTCGATGTCGGATAAAAAAACTACTTTAGGAATACAAACCGGAAGAGAAAGTGATATTTTAATGAGTACGACTGAAAAAGATGATCTTGAAGATGATTACGATTATGAAATTGATGGTGGTGATGATGACGATGTGGAAAGTGAAACTATTATACCTGTTAGTAGAACGAAAGGTGAAATTTCGGAAGGTGAAGTGACTGAAGTTGTTAAAAAAGTTGATGAAACAACTTTAGGTTATGTTCCAAGTGAAACCGGATTTAATAGTAAAGTAACTGAAATTGTTGAAGAAACGACAATTACTCCTAAAAAATCTACAGTTGTATTAATTGAAAAAGAGGAGGAATTAAAGCCGGAAATAGTTAGTTTAGATCATGAAAGTACTTCTACTACTTCGACAACTGAAATTGAAAAAGAATTAACAACAATATCAAGTACGACAACAATTAGTACTACTTTATCAACAACTACAAGTACAACAACAACTCCAACAACAACACCAACAACAAATTTACCTCCATTAGTAATAAATACAACACAAGAAGTTGAATCTACACTTCCGTCAACAACAACAACAACTGAACCACCGATTAAAATAACAACGGAAATAATTAATACTTCATCTGAAATAATTACCGAATCTACAACAAATCAATTATCTTCTACAACTGAAGAAGTAGAAGAAAAAATAAGTCAAACTCAGGAAGAAACTGTTGTTAAACAAACAACCTTAAGACACATAACAACAACACAAAAACCAACAACTCACGTTACGACAGAGACGATTATATACGAAGTGAAGAATTTCCCGCCGACTTTACAAAATCGATTAAACCGTATTGCTGCGACGGCAGGAAAAGCGTTTAATTTTACGATTCCGGAAGATACTTTTACGGATTTGGAAGACGGGACGAATTTAAAGTTGGAATTTTTAGATTCGGAAGGACGACCGGTTGATAAATACTCTTGGTGTCAGTTTAGACCAGAAGCTAGGGAAATTTATGGATTGTAAGTTATTATTTAATTATTTTCTCTTAAAATTTTATTTTTTTATTTAAAAAAATTGTAAATATTCTTAAAGTTCGTGAAAAATCCTTTAATTTGATACCAAACATGACTATATTCCGATTAAAAATAAAGGAGTTATGATGTTTTAAAAATTTTCAAGATGGCGGATCATCAATTGTTTTTAAAATTAAAAACGTCAATAATTTCTAAATTATTTAAACTAGGTATGTCGTGTTTGTACTCAAATTAAAGGAAATTTAATTTTCTAACGATTTATAACAAAAATTTTAAAAATAGCCAATTGTCGATTGTTTTTAAAATTAAAAATATTAATAATTTCTAAATTATTTAGGTTAGACGGGTCGTGTTTATACTCATATTAAAGAAAACTTAATTTCCTAACGATCTCTTTTGAAAATTTTATGTTAAAATCATTTTTAAAACGGTTATTTTTAAAAAGACGATAATTAAAATGTCAGGAATTAAAAATTCTTAAATACTCTTAAAGTTCATTAAAAATCCTTTAATTTGACACCAAACACGACTATATTCTGATTAAAAATAAAAAGGTTTCATTGATTTGAAAAAATTCAAGATGGCGGATCATCAAAATTAGAGATGTCAATAACTTCCAAGCTATTTAAGCTAAATATGTCGTGTTTGTACTCAAATGAAAGGAAATTTAATTTTCTAATGATCTGTTTTAAAATTTTTATTCTAAAATTATTATTTTTTTAACGATTGTTATTTTTGTTTTAGGCCCATGGAAGATAACGTCTCCAGATGGACGTATACGATAAAAGCGACCGATTCCGAAGGAGCTTCCGTTACGGATCATTTAGAAATCTCGGTTCAACATCATAAATCGAGACGGGCCGTTAATCACGAGTTCTCACTTTACGTGCAAGTCGAGAAAAAGTATCAGTTTCCGTATCAGATCGAATGGCCGTTGAGGATACTTAATTCTTTGAAGGAAATTTATCGTCTTCCGAATTTAAACGATATAACCGTTAGGAACGTTGATCATCATAGCGTTCCGGCCGTTTTTACCTGGACAAATGATTCATTGCCGAAACATATTTGTCCTAAAGAGGAATTGGATAGTATTTTTAAGGTGATTAATACAAATTTTATTTCTTAATTAAAAAAAATAAAGTCTCCAGGATTTTTTAAATTTAGGTTAACCGTCAAAAATTTTAGTCACCTTTAAGAATTTTTTTAATTTTTTGGGTAATAATTAGAACAAAATTGACTTTTTTATTACAAAATAGAATATTTTAACTTTCAATTAATAAAAATTTCATTTCTTAATTTTAAAAAATAAAGTCTCCACGATTTTTTTAAATTGTTCAAAATTTTTAAAAAAGTTAGGTTAAAAAAATTTTAGTCACCTTTAAGAATTTTTTAATTTTTTGGGTAATAATTAGAACAAAATTAACTTTTTTATTGCAAAATAGAATATTTTAACTTTCAATTAATACAAATTTCATTTCTTAGTTAAAAAAAATAAAGTCTCCACGATTTTTTAAATTTGGTCAAAATTTTTAAAAGTTAGGTTAACCGTCAAAAATTTTAGTCACCTTTATGATTTTTTTTTATTTTTTGGGTAATAATTAGAACAAAATTGACTTTTTTATTACAAAATAGAATATTTTAACTTTCAATTAATACAAATTTCATTTTTTAATTTTAAAAAATAAAGTCTCCACGATTTTTTTAAATTGTTCAAAATTTTTGAAAAAGTTAGGTTAAAAAAATTTTAGTCACCTTTAAAAATTTTTTAATTTTTTAGGTAATAATTAGAACAAAATTGACTTTTTTAATACAAAATAGAATATTTTAGCTTTTAATTAATACAAATTTCATTTTTTAATTTTAAAAAATAAAGTCTCCACGATTTTTTAAATTTGGTCAAAATTTTTAAAAGTTAGGTTAACCGTCAAAAATTTTAGTCACCTTTATGATTTTTTTTTATTTTTTGGGTAATAATTAGAACAAAATTGACTTTTTTATTACAAAATAGAATATTTTAACTTTCAATTAATACAAATTTCATTTCTTAGTTAAAAAAAATAAAGTCTCCACGATTTTTTAAAGTTGATCGAAATTTTTAAAAGTTAGGTTAACCCTCAAAAATTTTAGTCACCTTTATGATTTTTTTGGGTAATAATTAGAACAAAATTGACTATTTTGTTACAAAATAGAATATTTTAATTTTCAATTAATACAAATTTCATTTCTTAATTAAAAAAAATAAAGTCTCCACGATTTTTTTGAATTGTTCAAAATTTTTAAAAAAGTTAGGTTAAAAAAATTTTAGTCACCTTTAAAAATTTTTTTAATTTTTTGGGTAATAATTAGAACAAAATTGACTGTTTTAATACAAAATAGAATATTTTAGCTTTTAATTAATACAAATTTCATTTCTTAGTTAAAAAAAATAAAGTCTCCACGATTTTTTAAATTTAGTCAAAATTTTTAAAAAAGTTAGGTTACAAAAATTTTAGTCACTGTTAAAATTTTTTTTAATTTTTTGGATAATAGAACAAAATTGACTCTTTTTTTTTAGGTGTTGACAATAAACAAAGAAGGTGATCCAACTCATGAATTAATAACCTCTCTTTCTCCCGCTCTCAAAGTAAAAAAGGTCGCTTATAAAGGATTAGGTGTTTGCGAACCAAAACAACCACCTCCTGCTCCGATGACACCTCCGACGAATTTCTCCCCAGTTTTAAGGAATCCCGTCGATCATATCAACGCTACAGTTGGAAAATTATTAGTGTTCAAAGTTCCAGATGTAAGTTATTTTTTATTTTATTCAAATTAAAAAAATAAAAATAAAAATATTTTTTTAGGACACATTTTACGATCCTGAAGATACAGATCCACGTAATTTACGTATGAAACTCTTAACAGCCGACCGTCAACCGATTCCTTACGACAACTGGTTACAATTCGACGATAAAAACAAAGAGTTTTACGGTATTCCAATGATAAACGATACCGGTTCCCGAGAATACCAATTAATTTGTAAAGATAGCGGAGGATTATCCGCTAGCGATAGTTTAGTCGTGGTGGTTCACTCGGCTCCAAGATACCATTACAACGTAGAATTTAGAATGTCACTTGTAACCGAGTACGAAAAATTCGTACATAGCGCCGGTGTTAAAAGAAAATTCGTCGAAAAACTACAGGAATTGTTCGAAGATAAAACCACAGATCACATCCAATTAAAATCTATAAGTAGAGGTTCGACGATTATTAGCTGGTACAATACTTCGCTTAGATTAGATCAATGTCCGAGGGAGGAAATTAAAAGACTCGGATCGATGCTGGTTAATAACGATCGGACGATCGCTTCGAGAGTACAATACATTATGGATCCGGATTTTCCGGTCAAGTCGATACAATTAGAAGATTTAGGAGCGTGTAAAAGACAATCCGTACAAGTACCTAAATTAGAAGTTACTCCTCCTCCACCGGTAGACGAAGGAGGGTCTTCCGGATCGTATCAAGACGAGTATTTAGTCACATTTATCGTTCCGGCTATTATTATTACCGCTATGTTATTACTAGCTGGGGTGTTTGCTTGTATTTTGTATCGGAGGAGACGTAGCGGAAAAATGAATGTTGATGATGAAGGTAAAATTTTTTTCGAACTTATTTTTAAATATTTAAAAAATTTATGAAAGATCCTTTAATTTAATACCAAACATGACTATATTCGGATTTAAAATAAAGGAGTTATGGTGATTTAAAGAAATTCAAAATGGCGGATCATCAATTGTTTTTAAAAATTAAAACGTTTATTAAAAATCCTTTCATTTGATATGAAACATGACTATATTTCCATCAAAAACAATGAAGTTACATTGATTTGAAAAAATTCAAGATGGCGGATCATCAAAATTAGAACTGTCAATAACTTCAAAACTATTTAAGGTAGATAGGTCGTGTTTGTATTCAAATGAAAGGAAATTTAATTTTCTAATGATTTATAATAAAACATTTAAAAATGGCCGATTATCAATTGTTTTTAAAATTTGAAAAGTCAATAATTTTGAAACTGTTTAAACTATTTAGATCGTTTTTGTATTAAATTTAAAGGAAATTTAATATCGTAACGATCTTTTATAAAAATTTTATGATAAAATCATTTTTTAAAGGTTTATTTTTAAAAAGTCGAGAATTAAAATGTCAGGAATTAAAAATTTTTAAATAGTCTTATAGTTCATTAAAAATCCTTTAATTTGATACCAAACATGACTATATTTTGATTAAAAATAGAGAAGTTACATTGATTTAAAAATTTTCATGATGGCGGATCATCAAAATTAGAAATGTCAATAACTTAAAAACTATTTAAGTTAGATAGGTCGTGTTTGTACTCAAATTAAAGGAAATTTCATTTTCTAACGATTTATGATAAACATTTTAAAGATGGACAATTTTCAATTGTTTTTAAGATTAAAAATATCAATAACTTCGAACCTATTTAAGCTAGATGGGTCATGTTTGTATTCAACTTAAAGGAAATTTAATATCTTAACGATTTTTTATAAAAATTTTATGTAAAAATAATTTTTAAAACGTTTATTTCTAAAAAGACGAGAATTAAAATGTCAGGAATTATTTTTTTTTTAATATTCTTATACTTCATTAAGAATCCTTTAATTTCATACCAAACATGACTATATTCCGATCAAAAATAAAAAAGTTACATTGATTTGAAAATTTTCAAGATGGCGGATCATCAAAATTAGAAACGTTAATAGCTTCAAAACTATTTAAGCTAGATAGGTCGTGTTTGTACTCAAATTAAAGGAAATTTCATTATTTATCGATCTATGATAAAAATTTTAAAGATGAGCGATTTTCAATTGTTTTTAAGATTGAAAATGTCAATAGCTTCCAAACTATTTAAGCTAGATGGGTCATGTTTGTATTCAACTTAAAGGAAATTTAATATCTTAACGATTTTTTATAAAAAATTTATGTAAAAATAATGTTTAAAACGTTTATTTTTAAAAAGACGATAATTAAAATGTCAGGAATTAAAAATTCTTCAATATTCTTAAAGTTAATTAAAAATCCTTTAATTTGATACCAAACATGACTATATTCTGATTAAAAACAAAGAAGTTACATTGATTTAAAAATTTTCAAGATGGCGGATCATCAAAATTAAAAATGTCAATAACTTCCAAGCTATTTAAGCTAGATACGTCGTGTTTGTACTCAAATTAAAGGAAATTTCATTTTCTAACGATTTATGATAAACATTTTAAAGATGGACAATTTTCAATTGTTTTTAAGATTAAAAATATCAATAACTTCGAACCTATTTAAGCTAGATGGGTCATGTTTGTATTCAACTTAAAGGAAATTTAATATCTTAACGATTTTTTATAAAAATTTTATGTAAAAATAATTTTTAAAACGTTTATTTCTAAAAAGACGAGAATTAAAATGTCAGGAATTATTTTTTTTTTAATATTCTTATACTTCATTAAGAATCCTTTAATTTCATACCAAACATGACTATATTCCGATCAAAAATAAAAAAGTTACATTGATTTGAAAATTTTCAAGATGGCGGATCATCAAAATTAGAAACGTTAATAGCTTCAAAACTATTTAAGCTAGATAGGTCGTGTTTGTACTCAAATTAAAGGAAATTTCATTATTTATCGATCTATGATAAAAATTTTAAAGATGAGCGATTTTCAATTGTTTTTAAGATTGAAAATGTCAATAGCTTCCAAACTATTTAAGCTAGATGGGTCATGTTTGTATTCAACTTAAAGGAAATTTAATATCTTAACGATTTTTTATAAAAAATTTATGTAAAAATAATGTTTAAAACGTTTATTTTTAAAAAGACGATAATTAAAATGTCAGGAATTAAAAATTCTTCAATATTCTTAAAGTTAATTAAAAATCCTTTAATTTGATACCAAACATGACTATATTCTGATTAAAAACAAAGAAGTTACATTGATTTAAAAATTTTCAAGATGGCGGATCATCAAAATTAAAAATGTCAATAACTTCCAAGCTATTTAAGCTAGATACGTCGTGTTTGTACTCAAATTAAAGGAAATTTAATTTTCTAACGATTTATGATAGAAATTTTTAAAATGGACGATCTTCAATTGTTTTTAAGATTAAGATTATTAATAATTTGTAAATGATTTAAGTTAGATATGTCGTGTTTGTACTCAAATTAAAGGAAATTTATTTTTCTATCAATCTACAATGATAATTTAATTTAAATTTTTATTTGAAGAATTATTTTTAATTTTTTATACTGTTACGTGTTAATTCTAGGTAGAGCTACATATGGAAATAAAGGTATCCCAGTAATATTTCAAGAGGAATTGGAAGATAAACCAGAATCAGGGACGAAAACTCCTATAATATTTAAGGACGAGAAGCCCCCTTTGGCGCCGCCCGAGTACAGTAAGAGCGGTTCGTTAAAATTGACGGACGATTCGGAGCCATATCAACCTCCGCCACCGGTCGCTAGGGTGCAGGAAAACGGGAGGCAGCTAAGACCGAAACCGACACCCACATATAGAAAACCACCACCTTACGTGCCTCCCTAAAAATCTAACCCTAGTTTCCCCCCCCCCCATATGAATTCCCCCTCGGTGAGAGCTTGCTACGGTCGTTTTCGTAGAGACATACTTTCTTATCCTGTCCGTATTTTATTTCCGATTTACGTGTACTTTATGATACGGTTTTTTACGTCTATTTACATATCGTAACCGTAGAAGTTTTAAAGAAAATGTGTTCTTCATTTCTTTTAAATGTGTATATATCTCTTCTCTTTTCAAATGATTATTTTAAATGATCATTTTAAATGATGATTTTAAATGATAATTTTAAATGATGGTTTTAAAAGATGATTTTAAAGGATGAAACGTTGGTAATTTTTATTTTAAACTGTGATTAATTCTGATGGATCTGGTAATCACAGGGAGCTAAAAAAAAGAGAACTTTGTAAATCAAAAAATGTACTTAGAACCCATATAAATAGGTTTTGTTCTTATAAAACGTACAAGGGAGGAGAATGAAGACGAATTGTGATTTTTAAAAACCATTTTATACATATCTAGAAACGGTATCTAGAAGAAAAAAAACGGTGTTGTATTTTATTTATTTCAATGCTACGATACAATCTTTACGTAAATCAACAATTCAATAGGGATTGATTTATTGATTTACTTGTGAATAAAAATAAAGTACAACATTTTTCATTTGAAGCGTTTAAATGTTTAAAAGTTAAGATTTGTTTTTTTTTGGTTAATTTTTTTAAGTTCTTTTTTTTAATTTTTTGGGAAAAAAAGCTTTATTTACTTTATTTTTTTCTAAAATTTCTTTTCTTAATATTCACAAATAAACGTATTTAAAATTTAAACCTTAAATTTTTATAGTTGGAAAAAAAAATTTGAGGTTATGTTAGGTTCGGACAGAATTCTTTGATAATTTAAGTTATTCTTTGATAACTTATTTGATTATTACTTTAAAAAATAGACATTTCAATTTATTTTTCTTTAAAATTTTTATTATTAATTTTCACAAATAAAGTTGGTGTGATTTTTATAAGATCGGAGAAAAATTTCTGACATTATTTAAGGTTCGGGTTAAAATTCTTTAATGATTTCAGGATTTTTTTTTTAATTTTTTGGTTAGCAATTAGCACAAATTTGATAATATTTTTAAAAATAGACTTTTCAATCTGTTTTTCTTTAAGATTTCTCTTCTTAATCTCTACAAATAAAGTCGGTGTGATTTTTTTAAGATCGGATAAACATTTTTGAGGTTATTTGAGATTCGTTTTTATGATTTCTATGACAATTCTTATATAATATCAGTTTCTTTTCTTTAATTTTTAATTTTTTTTAATAATAAGTACAAATTTGATGTTTTTTTAAACCAGAATTTTTGAGGTTATGTTAGGTTCGGTCAAAATTTTTCAATGATTTCAGGTTTTTTTTTAAATTTATTAATGATATTTAGAAATAATTTGATGATTAAAAAAAATAGACTTTTCAATCTGTTTTTATCAAAGATTTATTTCCTGAATCTGTACAAATAAAGTCGGTATGATTTTTTTAAGATCGGACAACATTTTTGACATTATGTGAGGTTCGGTTAAAATTCTTAGATGATTTCAGGATTTTTTTTAAATTTTATAGTTAACAACTAGAACAAGTTTCATGATTTCTTTAAAAAATACACTCTTCAATCTGTTTTTATCAAACGTTTCTTTTATGAATCTCTACAAATAAAGTTGGTGTGATTTTTATAAGATCGGACAAAAATTTCTGACATTATGTGAGGTTCGGTTAAACTCAATGAAGAGTCTCCAATGATTTCAGGTTGTTTTTTTATAATTTCTTTTTAATAATTAGAACAACTTTGATGATCTCTTCAACAAAAATTTTTTAGGTTATGTTAAATTCGGTCAAAACTTTTAGATGATTTTGGGATTTTTTGGTAATTTTTTGATAATAATTAGAACTAATTTGACGATTTCTTTAAAAAAAAGACATTTCGATCTATTTCTCTCTAAGATTTCTTTTCTTAATTTCAACAAATAAAGTCTGTATGATTTTTTTTTTAATCGAACGGTTAAACGGAAAGGTTAAGTTCGGTTAAAATTCTATGATTTCAGGTTTTTTTTCCTTATTGCATGTATTTCTTGGTAATGATTAAAACCAATTTGATGATTTCTTTAACAAATAGGCATTTCGATCTCTTTTTGTCTAAGATTTCATTCCTTTTCAAATCCGTATAATGTTTTTACAATCAGACATTTTTGAGGTTATGTCAGATTTTAAAATAAACTTTTAAATCTATTTTTGTTAAAAATTTCTCTTATTAATTTCTACAAATGAACACTATACAATTTTTTTGGAATTTTCCAAATTTTTGTATAGGTCTCAAATTTGCATGATTTTTAGGATATAGTTAGAAATATATATATAAAACACCGTAAAAGAAAAAGAAAAGTGCGGAAACGTTACTTACTTACCAAAATTTGATTAAGAAAGTCATCTTGTACTACAGGTTATGGTGATTAGTTACACGTTCTGCCCGACCAGGGGGCGCTGTAAGCCCTTCACTGTGTTTGGTCGAAAAGAATTCCCATGGATACCCGTACTTAAAATTTCAAAATTGTAAAAAAATTACCTTAAAACATTTTAAAAGGTATGCAGCAATAATCTACATTGAAGCGCTTACAGCGCCCCCTGGGCGGACAGAATGTGTAACTAACCTCTATAACCTGCAGTACATGATGATTTTCTTAATGAAATTTTAGTAAGTAAATAACGCTTCCGCACTTTTTTTTGTTCTTTTATAGTGTTTTATACATATTTATCTAGCTGTATTCCAAAAATCATGGAAATCTGAGACCTATACAAAAATTTGGATTTACCCATTTTTTTTTAAATTTTTTTACATAAAAAGAATTTAAGATTATAGTTGTGAAGTGTTCCGATCAACTTTTGAAGTACGTATCATATTCCAACCACAAAATTAAACTGATGTTTCCGATGGGGTTAAAGTTCTTTGGCATATTGTAACTTTATTAAAATTTTTCTGTTACCTCATAGATTTGTTTGGTGTTTACATCTGTATTATAAAAAATGATATCAAAAAGAGAAACTTTTCTCCAAGTCAAAAGTCTAGTGACTCGGCTATCACACAAATTTTAGTATAATTCTCAAATTTTCAAAAATATTGTAAGAAAGAAACTTATTAAGATCTGAAACAGTCTTTTAATTAATTTTTTAATTAATTTCATTTATATTTTTGAGGTTATTAGATTTTTAGGATTTTAAACTTTGAAATTTTAAGGTTATGTTAACTTCGAAAAAAATTCCAAGACGATTTCGAGTGACCAACTTATTATTTTATATTCATTTGTAAAATTTAACATAAACTTTTACATTTAAACGCTTCATTTAAACATTTAAGTTATAAAATCATAGCAAAACTTAAGCTTTAACACGTCTTATTTTCATCATAGATCAAAAAAGGTACCAATAAAAAATAATAATAATAATACTTCTAATATATACGATACAAATTCTATTGATGGGTATCACCTTTTGTATGTTTTTACTTTTCTATTATATTAGTAGTTTCCCTTTCTATTTAAAAAAATAAAAAGAAAATCTAGTGTTCGGACCAAAAAAACCAAGAAGAAACTTTATACCGTTTAAGTTTACTTTTATCACTTAAACCATTGTAATTATATTTTAATACTAATTTAAGACATTTAACCAACTTTAAATTTCAACTAATTGAATTATTATTAAAATATAAATACAATGTTTACACTTGAACAAGTGTATATTTATGATTATTGTACGTACTTATATATTTATCATTATATAGTTGCGCGCGTAGTCTCACTCGTGTCTTTCTCGTTAAATATGATTCTTCCTAATAATAATTAATAATTATTAATACAAAAGAGAAAAAAAGGAAAAGAAAGAGGAAAAAACGATCGTAAAACTAACAAAACTATCAGAATAAGTGCCATATATATTTTTAATAATGATTTTATCTCGGTAATCGATTAATTAATTAATCATTTTAGCCTCATCAACAATAATAATTAAGAAAAGTATAAGATTTTTTTTCTTTGATTAATTAATTAATTAATATTTTATAGTAAATAAGGTCCACCTTGGTATACAATCGAAGAAAATGTTTAAAATAAGACTGTACATTTAATTTAATTTTACTCCTACTTTTTTTTTATTATGATCTGTATCTTATTGTCAATAAAATATATGTGTATTCAATGTATTCCACGTGTGACGTAGTTTGTGGAATTATCTAATAAACTATAGTAAGAAAAAAATTCATTGAATTCTCATTTGACAGATGTCATAATTTTTAAATCTTAAATTATGAAATTTTGGATTCAAAGTGAAAATAATAATCGAAGTGAAAATGAAATGTCAATAATGAAACGTCATTTTATTAACCCGGCATTTGACATGTGGGGTATAACAAACCCCAAACCATCCCAGATTAAAATATGTATACTATATTGTTATATCAGTATTGTTAATAAAGATACAGGACTTTTCATTTGCTCTTATCCTTCTCACATCCCATGTGTCAGGTGTCAAACGCCGGGTTAAAATTATTCTCTTAAATATTTTTAGACATTTTTTATTTTTGAAAAATTACTATAATAACGCATACATTTTATTAAATTTTATTGATTTAAAACAATTTTTTACATTATCAAATTTGATTTTATTCGTTTTTTCCGAAAATTTTTTTTGGTTGAAAAGTGGTCAATAGAAATTGTAATCGCCTTTAGATTATGAAATGGGAACATTTTAAAATCGTCCAGGAAAGCATAATTTGATCGATTTAGGATGAAAAAACCTTGAAACATAAAAAATACATTTCATTCTAACTATTTTTGCATCAACATGAGAGGTAATAAAGGTTATAAGGTCCAAAAAAGTGAGGGAAAAAATGGTTAGTTTGACGTTTAAAAGTGTCAAAATTTTCGTTAATGAGCAATGAAATGGGACGTCCTAAAATCGCCCGAATTTGCGTAATTTGATCAATTTAGACTGAAAAAACTCTCCAAACTTAAAAAATACACTTGATTCTAATGATTTTTATATCAACATGTAGAATAATAAAGGTTATAAGGCCTTAAAAAGTGAGGAAAAAATGGTTAGTTTGACGTTTAGAAGTGTCAAAATTTTCGTTTATGAGCAATGAAACGGGACCTCATAAAATTACCCGAATTACAGTAATTTGATCAATTTACAGGGTTATTTTGTAACTCTTAACGACGTCGTTATGAATCGTTTGTCGTTCATGAACGACAATTCGTATTTTGTAACTTGTAACGACATCGTTGTAAACAACTTTCAGGTTAGGTTTGGTCGTTTGGTGAACGACATCCCCGTAGAAGTCGTTTACGTCGTTAGCATAGCAAAATTGAATTTTAAAATGAGTTGCGTACCGAGTGTATTGAACAAATGACTTTTTATATATTTAACTGTAAGCTCAAAATGTGTAAGATCATCGTTTGAGAGATAATGCTCGGGTAAAATTCCATTTTTACAAGTTCAGCCCTTGATACCCTAATTTGGAAGGATGCCAGAAACTCACTGAACCCGTTTGAAATGCCAGATAACATTTTTTAAAAACTACAAATTTCTAGTAAATTTTACAGAAATGATTTCTTCTTTCAAGTTATGCCATTTTCCTCAAGACGGCACAAAAATATTACTACCTATAATTTCTTGTGTAACTATACTTCTATGCTTGAAGAAGTTATCAAAGCTATTTCTAAAGCAAATTCAAGAAAAATATTAGTGATTACAGCTTTCTTTCGGAAAATAATGTCAAATAATGGATTCTTCTAAAGATAGCTCCTTCATCCACTTGCGTCATTAATTGTCAAAGCTTGTCAAAATGCAGACATAAGTTCCCCTTTGAGGTTATGCTGTTAGTTCAAAAGATCTAACATTGGATCAAAAGTGACATTTTATGTTACTATCCTATATGAAAACATTAACTTGTGTCGTTACAGCTAAAATTCCTGACGACTGATTTACGAAATACGGTTTTAACAAAAAGTCGTTAGCTGAACGATGTCGTTAACAAACACAACGACAATTACAAAATAAGCCTGTTAGACCGAAAAAACCCTTCAAACTTAAGAAATACACTTGATTCTAACGATCTTTATATCAACATGTAATATAATAGAGGTTATTTTTCTTCTTCTTCGTCCGTGAAGGGATTTGGAGTTCGAACCACCGTTCATATCATACTCCAGCAACAATTTTAAAAGATTTATCATTCATTTTACAAAATCTCCATCCATCTCTTGGAAGGGAAACTCTTGCTGTTTTATATCTTTGGCCCCGTGAATTTTTTTTTATTTTTGTAATTAATTAATGACTAGATTAAAAAGACAAATACACATTAACACAGGTTAAAACTCTTCTGCAAGCCAGGGGTCCAGTGACTCGGCTTACACATGGGATAGGGGGACCTTTGGGTTTTAGTGCCTGGATAAGGATTTCAGGAAAGATGATTAAGACTTAAGAACTTCATATTTTAAATTATCACAGTTTAGATATTTTTAAGTTTACTACCTACTTAAATGTCACATGTTTATCACAGTTGTATTTTCGTCATAATAGTAAATTCGTACAGCGCTGAATATACAGTGAAAGCTCTAATAAGCGGACACTGACGGTGCCAACATTTTTGTCCGGTTTTTGGAGATGTCCGCTTATAAGAAAGAGCTATTAAAATGGAAAATATTGCACTATTTCTGACAATTGTTGATTTTTTAACGTTATTAAAACATAAACAACTTCTTATCTTAAAATATTTTTATTTAAAACAAAATATTCTACCTTGTACATTGACTATTTAAACTCAAACTATACTCTTTTCGCGGAAAGATGTCTCATGCGTCATTAATTAATTATATTATCCTAGACTACTATTTTCCGTTTTCGTCTCTATCTGACATATGATTAAATAAAGAAAAAAATATTTGACATATGTCGAGAAAACGCCGACAACTAATGACGCATGAGACATCTTTCCGCGAAAAGAGAGTATGTATTTATTTTTGTTGTTGAATAAAATCTAAAAAACTTCATTGACGAAGTGAAGCTTCTCTTTGTGATAGGAAACAACGTTCTATATGTGTTTCTATATTTTTTAAATGTTGAAAACCAGTAAAATCATTCTTCATGAACGATTTAAGTCTGGAAACTACATCCAATGCTTCTTTATAAGACCTGATTGGTTTGCAGTCCTCCTCCGCACCACCTGCTTCCGACTCATTTTCACTTTCAATGTCTTCTATTTCTTCCGAAAATTCCAAATCTTCTGTTGCGACATCTTCGTCCACATTTAAATATTCTTCTACTACCTTTACACTTTCTACTCCTAGTTCTTTACTACATTTAAACAAATTAGCTAATCTTGCGAGTGGTAAATCATCTTCAGCATCGTAGTCATTGTCAGTTGAATTATCTTGATCCATATGAAATCAAGCCTTTTTAAAGCAATTTCTAATTGTTTCTGGAGCGACCTGAAAAAAGAGTCCACTTTAATCGGCGTTGAATATATCCTCTTCTCGGTAACCTTGTAGCAAAGCCGGTAGTTTTTTCATAAATTGATCGACATCTTCGTCATTCACATCAGCTGCTTCCCCGGAGATACATTTAAATGTAATGTTTCTCAAACGCCACTTTTGTAACCACCCGTCAGAAGCTCGAAATGTACTCACTCCCAATTTTTCTGCAATTTCCCTTGCTTTTCTCTTTACTAATGGTCCTGATAAGGGAATGTCTTTATTTCTTGCTTTCACAAACCAATCGAAACACGCTTTGTCAATTTTTAAACCTTCACTACTTGAGAAGTTTTTCTTCGTTTTTATGTTAGCCCCAGACTGCCATTTCTTTCGAATATCTTCTTTATTTTTAAGAATTTTCGTTGCTTGCGTTTTGCCAATGTTAAATCTTTTAGCTATATCACAAACTGACAGCTTCTCTTTGTCTAATAAACAAACTATTTCCATTTTCTTCTTTAAGGTAAGTATTTTTTTCTTGGTTGCCATTTTAACGCATGCTACATCAAAGCGTACAAACTAATAACAGTAACTCGCAGTACCTACTGGGAATTACCTGTCTTTGACAAGCGAAACGCACAAAGAGGGGAATCCCCGAAAACTTGTCGGTAAATATCTATACCTACTACCGTTTAGTGACTTGTTCGTCTAACTTATTAGAGCCGTGCGTCCGCTTATTAGAGATTTTTGTCCATTATTGAGGGAAAAATGGTGTCCGCGTCCGTTTATTGGAGCGTCCTCTTAAGGGAGAGCAGTTTGTATGGAAAGACATATCTTTGAGGTTCGTGCCAACGTTTTTGTCCGGTTATGAGAGATGTCCGCTTATTAGAGCGTCCGCATACTAGAGCTTTCACTGTATTTCGAATGAGTTAATACTTAATAAAGAGATTATATTTGCGGGAAGATTACATCTTAATTTCAATAGTTTATTGATTAATGTTCTTCTAGCTTCCTCAAATTTAGCACAGCCAAAGAAAATATGATTAATATTCCGTTCTTCTCCACAGTCACATTGTGGGTTATCTTTAAGTCGAACCTTATACAAATAGGATGGGGTTAATGCATGACCCAAACGTAACCTTGTTATGAGAGATAGAATTGTCTGGAGATAAAACGGGCATTTCTGAACTAGGGTTTTTTGGATGTCGGTTGACATTTTGCATAGGTAATTGATTCCCTTTTGTTGTGTTGATTCTATTCATTCTTGATGTATTACTTCTTTCATTTGGTTGTACAGATCCTCGAGGGGTATTTTAACTGATTGGATCGTTGCTTGGTGCCCTCTTCTAGCCACGGAATCCGTTTTTTCGTTTCTTTCTATTCCGGAATGTCCGGGAACCCAAACAAGTGTAATTTCCATATCCAATTCATAAGCTATGTACAACAGCCTCAGTGTATTTAATATATATGGGTGTGGACTCGTCCTAAAATCGAAGTATTTTATTCCCTTTAGGGCCGGTTGTACAATCTTAGGATAAATCTACTGGATAACTATCCGGCCGATAAGTTTATCGGGAGGATAAAAGTATTTCCTGTAGTACAAACTGAATTTGTCGGTAGAATTGCTATCGGCGAAATAAGAGTCGGTTGGTAGCATTTTTCCCCAAAATCTAGGAATTAGTGCAGATTAGGTTGGGATCGCTAACATCTGCGGCTAACGTCTTAGATAACGTTTGACAACAGTCGTTTAAAGTGTAATATTTTGAATATTAGTGAAAAAATGTTTAATTTAGACGACACTAGTAGTAGCAGCGAATCTAAAAACGAATTTCTCGCTAACGTGTTCTTGAGTAAAAGAAAGGAGAAACAAATTAGAGAACGACCTAACCACAAGGAGCAATGAGACGAAACAGAATCTTTTAAACGGTTTCGGTTAAGAAAAAATAATGTTGTGGACCTTTTAGCTCGAATTGTGGACAGACGTTTTTTTATTCTCTATCACACCAGCATGTTTCTCTATTATTTCGATGAGTCGCCAACACTCCTCTTTTGAATAATTTGTGGCGCGCTTACTACTATTGACACTTTCGCTCATGCTTTCAAAAAAACATATAACAATTTGACAAAACAGACTATTTATGTCAATCACGTTTAAATTTATCTGGCCGACAACTGTGTTATCGGCAGCATCGGGTACCCGACAAGTTATCCTACCGACAATCTGGCCAATAAAAATATCACTAGATCGTAATACGGAATAAACTAACTTATCGGCAAGATAACACTGTCGGGAAGTATATCGGCATATTGTACAACCGGCCCTTAGGGTACTTTGAGAATCGGAAAAGATTACTGTTTTTGGCGTCGCTTTCTCCAAGACAATCTCTATAGCTCTGGCAATCGCAAAGGCTTCTGCACTGAATATTGATAAGGGATTAGGTAAATGTAGAGATTCTTCTATTTCCAAAGTAGGAGAGATAAGGAGCTGGATGGATCCTTAATCAGCGAACCATCTGTGTAGATGTAATGTGCGTTTGACCATGTTTTCTTTATATAATTATCGATACCTCTTCTTATTATTCTGTCGGAGCCCTCGATCGACCGCAAACCCACATAGGCATTCGGTATGGCTTTAACCATGAGCGACCATTGTCTAATAAAAGTTATAAGATCGCTCAGCCGCTTTTCGAACACCCCAGACCGAACTTTGTTGCACTTTGAATCGCCTTGGGGTGACCCCCAACTTCCCCTAAACTTCCTCTTGGAGGCGCCCGATCGACGTTAAGGCGTCCTTTGGCACCCCATTGAGTGGTAAAACGATCGCTCAGCCGCTTTTCGAACACCCCAGACCGACCTTTGTTGCACTTCCTCTTGGAGGCGCCCGACTGACGTTAAAGCGTCCTTTAGCCCACCATTGAGTGGTAAGACGATCGCTCAGCCGCTTTTCGAACACCCCAGACCGAACTTAGTCCCTAGATTTATAAATCTAGGGACAAATCTAGTTCAAAACATATTTTAACTTCATGTGTTCATGTAAGAGCATTCGGAGTTATTGTAATTGATTTTTGATCATTTCGAGCTTAAACGTGAAACATAACGTTTACAGTGACTACAATTGTGTTCCGTAGTATTCTTTTTGCTTCTATTATCGGTAAGTGTTGATTAACTTTAACATTTTTACAACCTTGGGTTATATTATGTTTCTTTTTCGGATATATATCGTGTACGGTTTCTAGTTGTAATGATAAGGAGTCCTCCCGTTATCGATTCCCGAATTGCAGTAAGGATTCGGAGAGGTTTAATAAGTGGATTTGGGCTAAGTAGATACGTGTTAAAAAAAATATGACATGTGATGATGTTTTTGCTAACACATTTAGGTTTACGGAAGGTATTGTAAAATACTTTTATATAAATAAAGTCCTTACGGGGTATAAAAAGTTCAAATTTGTAAACTAGTATTATTAGTGTAGTAAGTATATTCGTTTAGTTTAATAAATTACGCATTCTTGTATTAGCTTCAAGAAATAAAATTTAATAAAAAAATATTTTATTTCAAATTTCGCGGTTTTTTTTGATTAGTTGCACATCAGCGCTATGAGTTTTCGGTTTACGTACTAGATTTGACGCATTTTAAAAATCTATTGAGAGTTCACCTTCTAGATATATCTTTCTTTTTCTATGATAAGGTCCAAAAAAGTGAGGAAAAAATGATTAGTTTGACGTTTAGAAACGTCAAAATTTTCGTTAATGAGCAATGAAATGGAACCTCCTAAAATCGCCTGAATTAGCATAATTTGATCGATTTAGACCGAAATAACCCTTCAAGCTTAAGAAATACACTTCATTCTAACGATTTTTGTTTCAACATGTCAAATAATAATAGTTATAAGGTCCAAAAAAGTGAGGAAAAAATGGTTAGTTTGACGTTTAGAACTGTCAAAAATCATCATTTGTGATTGGTCAATTTTTGTTAATGAAGAGTTAAGATAAATTCAATATTCAACAAATATAAATTAACTACTTTAATTAAAAAATTAATTATTTCAATACATAATCTTTTGGATAATCTATAATCTTTGGAAAAGCTTTCACTTCTTCTTCTGTATAATGATCCAAACGTTTCGGAATTGGTCTTAATTGCCTAATTTGATTAGAAACATTTTCTAGCATTTCACTCGGAACGTTAGCATCCGGAAAAATATGTAACCTCTCCATAGTATACCTCCGTTGTAAATTTCCATCCATACTATTATAAATAGCCTTTTTTAACACCTTAAAAACCCAAATTAAATTAAATTTCTTTTCTTGCTATAAAAACTTAAAAATTACCATCGTAGGATCTTTACTATGTAATTCCCAAGCTAAAGTCCACGAAGCACCTCTCGGATACCCCGTATGATGGAAATAAACCCTCTTCTTCCATTCATCACCTGGTAGAGCGATATTACCGCTATTTATAACAATCACATGGTCACCACAATCATCTAAAAACATTTTTCGGTTTAATTTATTAAATTTAAATGGAATTAAAAGTATCAAAAGCATACTCATAGGATGATATATCGGTTTATAAAGTCCCATTAAGTACTTTTTAATTAAACTAGCCGATTCGAAAGGATTTTGCCAGGATGCGTCGTATATGTGCCAAATTCTCGCGAAAGTTGCCCATTGCTAAAATTTAAAGTTTACAAATCAATTAATTCATATCTAAATATAAATTTACCTGTGTTCTTTTAAGTGCATTCATTTTACTTTAGAAAAGTATTTGAGGTTAGATTGTTTGACAGTATTGTGTGAAGTTAGACGATTTTTTGATTTTAATTTTTTTATATATTTTAATTAATTTTAATAAAATAAATAAATACGAATTTAGATGTAAATATACTTTTGTGAATAGATAGTATATAGATTAAAATTGGGAAAAATTCTTTTTAATTAATATATATTTGATTAGTTTGTAGTGAAGTTAGATGACTTTTCTATTTTTAATTTTGTTATAATTTCTAATTAAAATAGGTTTTTGATTTTTTTATGAAATATAAATATATAATGAAATATAAATATATTCTAAATAAAAATTTATAATTAAAAATTTTAAACTTTCTCTTGAATTTGTTTTACTTTTATTATTCAATAGATGGAGGCACTTAAATAGGTCAATTACTTTGGGAAACACTGATGAAGTCAATATAATTCCTACTAAACATTATTAAAATTAAAAATAATAATTTAATGTAATTTTATATTAATTATAGGTGTAAAATAATAATTTAATTGTGATTTTTAATTCAAAGCTTTTTTTTATATTTTAAATAAATTATAAATTTGTTTTTTGATGTTTGGAATTATGATGACAAACGTTGTATTGAGCAGTTGAACCAAAGTATAGCCATTTTGTGATTACCTTTCATTCGCTGTTTGGGGAGTGTCAGTTGTGTGTCAAAACCAAGAAGAATTATTATAGTGAAGCGAACAAAAAAAAAACCGTAAATGCAAAAAACCATACTAAAAAATAATAATTAATAACGTATGTTTCAAAAATTTTAACCGTTTTTGTATTGTTTAGCACGAGGTGTAACGATGGGTGTATTGTGTTGTGTTTTTAGGCGAGGTGGTGAGCCGTGTCATCCGTTGTGTTGTCGTTGTGTAGCGGTGCAGAGTGCGTATGATCTCTGGAAGGGACAGAATAACCGTACGGATACAAAACATGAAAAGAAGTAGTGATAGAGACACGCCGCCGCGCAGTAAACGGTCTCGGTCCAGCATGGGACGTTACGATGACAGTTCAGACGAGCGAATCACCCCGGAAAGGATTCGCAGAAGGGGTAGTCGCGGTCGATCGCCAAGTCCCAGACCGAGATATCTCTCCCCGCATAGAGATGAATATATGCGACCACCGGAAAGATATCCTTATAAAGTTTTATGTGTTAGTGCTTTACATCCGAAAGCAAGCGATGAAGTTATTAAAGATACTTTATATCGGGAATATAAAAAATACGGGGAGTTGAGTATAAGGATTTCTCATGATTTAGATGAAAGGGTGGCTTACGTTTGCTTTAGAAATCCGGAAGATGCTCGTGAGGCTAAACACGGTCGTCCGAGGATTATTATTTACGATAAAGTTGCTTTAGTTGAAGCTGTTTACGAGGTTGCTAGGTCTTCTAGTGATATGTACCGTCGTCCACGGTCGATAACTCCCGAATACGATAGACATTATTACTCGAGGAACGTTTCTCCGGAACGTTTAAGACCGGTTGAACGTTACGATAGAGCTTACGGTCCTCCACCGGGAGTTCCCGTCCATCGGGAATTCCGTCGCGAAGCTTTACCGGGTCCTCATCACGAATATTTACCTCGTCCTCCTATTCATCATCCTCATATGACCCCAGCTCATCCTTACGGCCCCCCTAGACACGTTCCGCGTCCTCCGTTTGAAAAGACCGAAAATAAAAAAGATAAATTCCCTAATTATTTACATCATATTTCTCCGGAAGAAGATCCATTAGCCACACGAACTTTATTCGCTGGTAATTTAGAAATTAATATAACCGAAGAGGAATTACGTAGAATTTTTGGTAGATATGGAACCGTCGAAGACATAGATATAAAACGTCCACCTCCGGGGACCGGAAACGCTTTCGCTTTCGTTCGTTTTTACACTTTAGATATGGCACATCGTGCTAAAGTTGAATTATCCGGTCAATACATCGGAAAGTTTCAATGTAAAATCGGATATGGTAAAGCAACCCCAACTACTCGTATTTGGGTTGGTGGTTTAGGTCCTTGGACTTCGGTAACTCAATTAGAAAGGGAATTTGATCGATTCGGAGCGATTAAAAAGATTGATTATGCTAAAGGCGATAATCAAGCTTATATTTTATATGATAGTATTGATGCGGCTCAAGCTGCCGTTAAAGAAATGAGAGGTTTTCCTTTAGGAGGTCCGGATAGACGTTTAAGAACCGATTTTGCTGATGTAACACCCGGAGTTTCTTACCGACCAAAACCTTCTTATCCGATACATGATGACCCCTTAGAATATCGTAGAATTGAACCGGAATATGATTACGAAGATAGTTATTCTAGATATAGACGTTCAGCTTATCCGGAAAGACGTGAAAGTCGCGGTCCTTATAGATATATGGACGAAGAAGAATGGAATCGAAGACCGGAAGTTGAATACGATCGTCATAGATCAACTTCAAGGGGTGTTGATCGTTCTAGATCAAGATCACCGAGAAGATCAATCGATTCAGACTCAGATAACGGTTCAAGAAGAGCCGGTTTATTAGCTTCAAGTAGAACTTTACCCGAAGTAGCTAGAAAATGTTCAACCGTTTGGCAAGGAGCATTAATTTTAAAAAATTCTTTATTCCCGGCTAAATTTCACCTTATCGATGGTGATACAGACATCGTAGAAGGATTAATGAAAGATGAAGACGGTCGACATCAATTAAGAATAACTCAAAGATTACGTTTAGATCAACCGAAATTAGAAGACGTTCAAAAACGTATAGCCGGGGCTAGTTCTCATGCGATTTTCTTAGGATTAGCTGGATCGACAGCTTCGGTAACTAATGATGATGCTAACGTTCAAACGAGACCTTTACGTAACTTGGTATCTTATTTAAAACAAAAAGAAGCAGCCGGGGTTATATCTTTATTGAACAAAGAGACAGAAGCGACCGGAGTACTGTATTCCTTTCCACCTTGTCCCTTTTCCGCTGAATTAATTAAAAGAACCTGTCATAACCTTCCCGATGATGCTTTAAAAGAGGATCACTTGGTTATTGTTGTGGTACGTGGCGGTACAGCTTAATCACAAAAATAGATAAATTTTATTTAAACGAAAAGTTTAAAAATTAAAAAAAAAAAAAAATTAATTTTATTTTTTCATTGACACATTTAAATTAAAATTCATTTTAATATAAAACACACTTTATATAACATCATTATATATCTATAATTTTTTTTTACTTTTTAATTTTTAATTTTATTTTAGTAATATGAGGAACAATAGTTTAAGAATTAATTAATAATAGCGTTGTTTCATCTTGTTTTTCAGGAAATAAGTGAGCCGAAATAATTTTTGTGGAAGTATTTCGTTTTAGTTGTAACTCAAAAATGTACTTTTTTCATTGTTATAAATTTGTGACATAAAAAAAATATTCTATAGTGAAAATAGTGATTAATAGTGCTTTTGCTGGTTTGTTAATTTTTTTTTTATTTAAATTTAAAATAACATTTTGGTTTATAACAAAGTTTATAAGAAATTTCGCTAGATTTTTTTTTATTATAGTGGTGTAATTTCTGCGTAAAAAATGTTTACTTTGTATGTGAAATGGACTGTACACAGCCGCTTTATTCAGAAGTAATAAAATGATGCAGTGTTAACGTTGTGTTTGTGATGTAGTTGGATAAAAAAAGGGGAAAAAGTAAACAGAGTTTGATTGTGCTACAAATTTCGGAATAAAATCGGCACTGTTTTTTAATGATGGTGATGTGGTGAAGTTTAAAGTTCACTTTCGACTTTTGACTTTTTTGATCTCTAAATTTGAACTGTGAGTTAAATGAAAACTGTTAGGGTGGTTTTTTGGGGGAAGTTGAGATAATTACAAAATTCTTTTTTTTTTTTTGAAGAAAATAATGTGTATAAAATGATTTGTGGTGAGTGATTTTTTAGTAAGGTTTAAAGACTGTAAATATTTATTTTTTATCTGATGAAATAATGGTAAAATTATTAAAGTTAATATGAAAGTAAAATTGAGAATAAAAGAAATTTAAGAGAGTATTTTTGGGGTTTTAAATATATTCATTACAATTCAATTAAATCATTTTTTAAGTAATAAAGAAATAAATAAAGAGTATCATTCCATCAATTTTTCGGGCCGATTTTTTGAAGTGAAGAGGAAGAAAGATGTAGGTAGGTATTAATTTTAATTAAATTTAGTACAATTTTAACCCTTTAAAGTCCTTTTATTTAGACATATGGTATTAGTTGAGTCTCAGTATTTCAAACATTAAATTTATTTTGCCAAGATGTTATCACTTTGTTGATCGGAAATTTTATATAGAAACTATGCCATGTTATTGGTTATTATTTTGTAATTGACAAGTTAACTCGTTACCAGTCAGCAACGTTTGGGTATGAAAAGACGAGTTAACTTGTTACTGGTCAACAAAGTGTTAAGTTTACAACGTCTGAACATAAGATTTTGCAAAGAATAATATAATGGTTAGAGTATCCGGATAAAAGACTTTTAAGAGTTAAATCTTACACATCTTTAATGTACCGACTTTGGCTCATTCTATCTTAAACGAGCAAATGTTTGCTCGTTCGTTAAGAAGGTACTCACACAGAGATTATTGATAGCAAACGTTTGTTCTTTCTTGTTTGTTCATTTTCGCCTTTTTAATGAATACGCACCTTAAGAGGACTGTTTCCATAATTTGGTCTATATGAAATACATGTAAATGTGCAACCGTCTAGCACTTATTGAGTTCGTGATTTCAAAATTAAAAAAATACTTTTCTATAGAGCTCTACTTGATGTATGATTTCGGTGAATTATTTTTTTTTTTTAATACCAAAATCGCTAAAAAAATGAGTAAATATTGAATTATAAGCACTTTTTTAACAATTTTTTATGAGTGTCTCAATCATAGAATTCGAAATATAATTCATGGAAACTATAGTTCGCACTTTTAAGAACACACTTCAAAAAAAAAAAAAAATAGACAATTATGATAAAAACTACGTTCATAATCTTGTCGCACAAAAGTCATTGCAAAAGACGAATACTTTTGACACTCGAGCAGATATAAGACGCAGAACTTTTTCCATTTGGAGTGTAAGGGACAGTACAATAAAAGTGTTTTTGCACGCCTCAATCCTCAATCGCACTGCGAGGATTACTACAACCTGTTTAGGGAAGTTGATATTCATGTTCTATGCAGGTAAGATCTGTTTTTTTTACAATCATAATATTTGTAGAAGTTGTAGTCTTAAGAAAAGTAATAAGAGCTTTCGTTCATTAATCATTAATATTTCGATGTTGAGTTCTTTCTGGATATTTAATGGTTTTACTAGAAATGAATTAAAAAAACGATTTTTATTTCTTCAAATAATTTCTTAGCAATAAAACTAAAGAACTGTTACAAAACTACGATATGATGTTTAGAATTTGATCCTTTTTCTTTAGTTCTGATGATAATTCATTTACCAAAATTTACAAAAAGAAATATTTTTTAGTGGGTTCTTCAGCTAAACTGAGTATCGGTTTTTCTTTTACGAGTAGTCGGTTTGACAATAAAACTAGAAGTTATTGTTTTAAAATTCAGTATTCTTTTTCTTGCGTAAGAATCAAAACTTATTTTTTAAATTCAAGTTCAGATTTCTAAACGGTAATTCTTAAGAAATTCTACGAAAATGGCGAGTTTTGTACTTATTGTGGAATTAAAACTTCTGCCAATAATTCTTAATAATTTTTACTAAAAATTAGGTTTTAGTGTTTTTTCCAACAGAGTTGAGTATTCATTTTTCTTCTTTAAGTAATTTCTTAATATCAGTTCTTAAAGAATTTTCTAAAACTCACTGTTTTAGAATTCAGGAAAACTTAATAAAAACAATTTTTCTTGATTTATTATGACCATAAAAGTTCTGATTTTTCTTCTTTAAATAATTTCTTGAAAATATAGTGGAACCTCGCATAACGAGTATAATTCGTTCTAGGATCTTACTCGTTATATGAAACACTCGTTAAGCGAAACAAATTTTTCCATATAAATTAATGTAAAAAGGGATAATGCGTTCCGTGACAAAAATACTTGGCATATTTTTATAATTTAACGTTTATTTACAGATATAATAATATCCTATCTACTTATATATAACTTTTAACGAACGAAATTATCCTCTCTTTTTTAATTCTCTTTTGTACAGTATCGAAAAATCTGGAATGTAAATCACATAACGTAGTTCAATATTTTTATGAGAATTATATCTACCTAATCCTTTTTAATTAGATAACTATCTAATGTCGTTTGCTTTCGTCGGTGCTTCAAAATTTGGTCAAAGTATGACACCGCATTGTCGTAGAACAAATTTGCAGAGCGCAGAGCCACCTCTTTATTGGGATGATGTTTTTCAATGAATAACGTAACAGTTTCCATTCTTTTAACATTTCTTTCATTGCATCAGATGATGGCTCCTCTACTGCTCCCTCGTCTGAAAGACTCTCCTTTTCACCTTCACCTTCTTGCTGTGCAAGGTGTAGCAGTTCTGTAAGCTCTTTGGTGGTTAGCTCTTGATTGTGCTCTTCCACAAGCTCATCAATATCGGTGTTATTTACCTCTAGTCCCATGGTGTTAGCTAAAGACACAATTTCGTGAACTACAGGATTCGCATTTACTGCATCAGCACCCTCAAGTCACTTTCAACAATGCTTTTTGGCCAAAGCTTTTTCCAAGCCGAAGTGAGAGTTCTCTTCGTGACTCCTTCCCATGCTTTATCAATCATTTTGAGGCAATTAACGATATGGAAGTGATACTTTCAGAACTCTCTAAGAGTAAGATTTGTCCCTTGAGTCACCTCAAAACAACATTCAAAAAGTATTTTAGTGTAGAGTTTCTTAAAGTTGGAAATAACTTGCTGGTCCATGGGCTGAAGTAACGATGTGGTGTTAGGAGGCAGAAACAGAATTTTGATGAAGTTAAATTCTTCACGGATATCGTTTTGTAAGTGTGGGGGATGAGCAGGTGCGTTGTCCATTACAAGTAAGAGATGGAATGGCAGATTCATCTCTAGCAAATATTTTTTCACAGAAGGCCCAAACTCTTGATATATCCAATCAGTGAATATTACACGGGTCACCCAACCCTTGCAATTGGATCTAAATCAGCCACACTCATACCATCTTCGTGTTTTTGAATGATTTCTCTTTTCGTTTCCATGGTTATTTTTCTCCTTTTATGCATGGCGACCTTCGTATGGCTTATTCGTCGACAATGTGAACAGAGTTATTAAACTTTGCCAAAATAAATAATGTCCAAACAAAAACGGCATTAACACACTAGCGCAACTGCAGAAAACAGATTTAATAGAAGTACTGACGACGAACATCGTATAAACGCGCAAAGTGCAGCTAATTCCAACTTGAATGTTGCGCAGAAACAAAGAGGGTTGGATCAAAGGATAATAAATTAACACTTTGTCATGTCGACTTTGTAACGTTTCCTTATTGCTGGCAAAAAAAAATATATTCTTGAAAATTGTTTTTGCCTTTGCGTCTAGACACATTTGGGCAAAATGTTTATTACTCTGTTACGAATGTGTTCGTCAGTGACTTGTTACGAATCGTCCGCGACATCCCATTCATCTACATCGCACGTATCGATGTCTTGGCATCCAGGAATACTTTTTAGCATTTCGCTCAAGTTTTCGAAATTTTCTGAGTCACGTTCTTCAAGCCCATCATACAATTTTCTCCAACATCTTTGAAGAGTTTCAGAGATAATCAGAAATAATCGGTGACAATATGAGAAAAGTAAGCAGGGGCACCGACATGCATAAACCACAGCATATGGTAACCCATAGGTTGGCCAAAACGGACCTGTTAAATGGCCTCCACGATCTGCTGATCTAACGCCGTTAGATTATTTTGTGTGGGGCTGGATGACGTCTGTGATTTATTCTACGTCTATTGCCACACAAGAAGAGTTAAGAAATCGCATCGAAGAAGCAGCAGCTACTATGAGGGGTCGTCCCGATGCTATAAACCGTGCCAGAGAGTCATGGATTCGTCATGCTGAATGCTGCATTCAACAAAACGGAAGGCACTTTGAACAGTTACTCTGAATGTTTTATTGTTAAATAAATTAACTTTTCAATATCTCGATAAAAATTAATTTGAGACTTATGTTTATATAAACTTTTTTGTTTATTTCGTGCTGGAGAACATATCCCTAAAATGGTGCCGTGCAATTCTACAACACCCTGTATAATCGTAACATAAAGTAAGTACCTAATACTAAAAACATATTGAAACATATCAAAGTTAGTTGCACTTATTAAAGGTAAATTTTATTGAAGAGTTGTGCTTCTGAAGTACAAATTGTTTTAAGGTATTAACCAACAACTGAGGAATTACGTGTATCAAGGATTGCAATTACGAGGAAAATTTAAGATTTCTACATAATTACCTTTTTTCTTAAAAAAAGAATCTAGGTTAATAAACAAGCACATCCATAAAAGCAATTGATTTTCGTTTTATTTGCAACAATTTGAAGTACATCACATCGTTTTATATAATATACTATTTAAACAAAAAGGAAATATAATTATAAGTGCAAAAATTAATCTTAACATTTTCATTTTTAATAGGTAATAATAATAACAATATTTATATTTTGAAAAAGTGAACTGTGTTATAGTGCTTGAATCAACATCATTACTTCCGGCTTTAAATAACTATTAGTCACCCTAGTTATTTCCTCGGCTATCGACGGATCCCATTGAAAACTCAGAATTGTCGCCGGAACCAACCTCAAATCAACCAAACTTTTATCATGATCGCTTTCTTCAAACTTGTGTCCGGTTGGTGATAAAAGAATAAAAGGACAATCGTGTTCGAGATTTTCTTGTATAAATAGGAGGATTTCTGAGAATTTTTCATAAACAGAAAAAGTTCCCTAAAAAAATTCAATTTTAATTATTATCACTAATTATTTTAAAATATATTTTTTTAAATAAAAGTAATTACTTGTAAAAAGACTCCATCCGGAAATCGTATCCTTATCAAAGCAAATTTATACTTTCGTATTTCTCTAAGCTCGTCTTTTTCTCTCATAGCTTTGGTTCTTAATTGCATTTGCTTTTGCATAGCTTCAGTTCTAAAAAGAAAAGAAAAAAGTAAATATTTAAGAAGTAATTTAAGTCATTAAATACAAATATTCAATTCATTTTGGACTTAATCATAATTTTTTAAGGATATTTTAGGTTATGTTTTAGTTGTCAAATATCATCAATTTTTAACTTAACACTTTGACGGCCAAAGTCATGTATGCGTGAGTTTACGAGCCAGCGGTTATCGGCCAAAATCACGTACACGTGACTTCGCGCAATCGCCAGTTTGACACAATTTGGCACTATTTGATACAATTTAACACAATTTGACAGCAATTTGACACAAAACTGAAAAAATGCTCCGGCGGCAGGTGCAATTCTTTTTCCGAAACGTGCGGCCGTCAAAGTGTTAAAAATTTAAAAAAAAATTAAAATATTTTTATTTAAATTAGTATTAGAAATATTATAATAATCTTTATTTTATTTGTTTATTTCAAAAATTTTAATTAATTAATTTAAAAATTTATATTATTTTTATTTAAATTTTAGTATGTTAAGAAAGATTTACGCCATCTAATGATGATCCTAAAAACTATTATCTTAAAATTTGATATTTTTTTAAAAAATCATACAGATCTTATTTCTAAAAATAAAGAAAAGATTTTTTTACAGAATTGGAAAGGTTAAGATCTATAATTTTCGATAAAATAATCACTTTCATTCCCACATGCGTCAAAAAAAATTAAAAAATTCTCAAAAATAACTAAAATTTTTGACATAACTTAACTGTCAAATTTTATATCCATAAAATTAACAGTTAAAATACTAAAATGACGTTTAAAACGTTAAAAAGAGACAATGAAACGTCAAGATTGACATTTGAAACAATAAAATGACATTTAAAACGTCAAAAGTGACAATTAAAACGTTCAAAATGGCAATGAAACGTCAAAATTGACATTTGAAACAATAAAATGACGTTTAAAACGTCAAAAGTGACAATTAAAACGTTCAAAATGGCAATGAAACGTCAAAATTGACATTTAAAATTATAAAATGACCTTTAAAACGCCAACAGTGACTATTAAATCATTAAAATTGACATTTAAAATAATAAAATGACGCTTAAAATATCAAAATTAACATTTAAAATAATAAAATGAGGTTTAAACTATTAAAAGTAACAATTAAAACGTTAAAAATGACAATTAAATCGTCAAACTTGGCATTTAAAATAAGTAAATGACGTTTAAAACGTCAAAATTGATATTTAAAATAATAAAATGACGTTCAAAACGTCAAAAGGAAGAATCAAATCATCAAAATTGACATTTACGTAATGAAATGACGTTTAAAACGTCAAAAATGACAATTAAAATATCCAAAATGACAATTAAATCGTCAAAATTTACACTTAAAATAACAAAATGATGTTTAAAACGTCAAAAGTGACAATTAAAATGTCCAAAATGACAATTAACCGTCAAAATTGACATTTAAAGTAATAAAGTGACGTTAAAAACGTCAAAAGTGACAGTTAAATAATCAAAATTAACATTTAAAGTTATAAAACACTGTTTAAATCGTCAAAATTGACATTTGAAATAATAAAATGACAATTAAAACGTCAAAAGTGACAATTATAACCTTCAAAATGACAATTAAATCGTCAAAATTTGCATTTAAAATAATAACAATGGTGAAAACGTCAAAAGTTATAATTAAATCATCAAAATTGACATTTAAAGTTATAAAGTGACAACTAAACGCTAAAATTTACATTTAAATTAATAACATAACATTTAAAACGTCAAAATAGACATTTAACATAATAAAGTGACGTTTAAAACGTCAAAAGCTACAATTATAACCTTCAAAGTAACAATTAAATCGTCAACATTGACGTTTAAAGTAATAAAATGACGTTTAAAAACGTCAAAAGAGACAAATAAAAACACAAACTATTATTTAAAATAAAAAATTCAAACAAAATATTTAAAAATCATTTTTAGAACGTTAACCTAACCTTTAAGATATGACAATTGTGACGTTTAACTTGTCAAATTAATATAACTAAAATTTAGATTAAACGTTAGATTAAAATTACATCCGGAATAAACTTGTTTAAAAATAAAATAATAAAAAAATTCTTTTTTTTTTCATTTTACTTTACCTTAACATTTGCTCCTTCTTAATCTCCTCTTTACTGATAGCAAAAAATTCTTCGGGTAACTCAACCCTTTTATTTGCTTGAGCCGGAGATAAGACTTGAACGTTTCTATCTAATTCCAACTCGATTCTATCCTCGGCTTTAATCGCATCTCTTAAAAACTAAATTTATTATTATTAATAAAAAGCCTATTTAAAAAAATCTACTTATTCTAAACTTATTATCTACCTCTAAAGTTTGAATATCTCCCCCGATATTTTCCAAAGAAAAGACCCAAAAAGTCTCCATAGTTCCATTATTATCCATCTCGGTTGATCGAAAACCAGCTGCGTATAAAAATTCAGTTGCTCCGAGAATCGGTTCAACTTTATCTCTGTAAGTTGCATTCGAACAACGTATTTTTTGATATTTTACTTCACTCGGGTTTGAAATTATATTTTCTAAATACTTGCAAAGAATTTCTACGCAATCATTAATCTTAAAAATATTTTTCATTAATTTTAATAAGAATTTAATTAAATTTAAGAGAAAAAACAACTTAAATAATTACTTTTGAACGATTATAATTACAAGAATGAATAATTAAACAAGCCGTTAACCCTCTTTCTTCTTCTAATTGATCAAAAAGGAAATTTTTTATTTTAATTCTCCAATCTTCCTTCGATAATATTTCTTCGCTTATCATCGAACAACGGAAATAAACACCTAATTAAAACAAAAATGATTAAAATATGAAATTAATTCATTGAATTAAAATCTTACCACTAACGGCTAATAAAGGTGAACTTTCTAAATTAGTTTCAACGGGTTTTGTACAAGACGGAACATCATTCTCTTTTAAATTCTTTTTTTCAGCTTCTAATTCCCGTTTAACCTGTGCTTGAATAGCGGCTAAAGAAGTATTAAAAGCATTATCTTTTTTCTGACTATTTAACCGTGCTAAAGCGGCTTCGGCGGCTTGTTTTGTTGCACTTGAAGGTTCAGCTCTCGGCGGAGGAACAAATCCTTGTTGGTTTCTATTTCTATTACTACTCGGACCAACTACCGATGAAGATGATTCTGTTAGTTTATGTCCAGGTCCGGCTAATTTAAATTTAGCATCTAATTTCTTTTTTTGAAAGAATTTCTTTATTTTTTCCGCCATATTTTCTTATTTTAATATTTATTTATTTTTTTTTTAATTTAAATTCTTGGTGTGTGTTCCTTTGGTAGTTTTAATTTAGATACGCTTGCTTTAAGTTCTTCTATAGCTTTTGAGGTAGCTAAATTAAATATAAAATTAACGGATTTTATTTAAATAAAATTTTAAACATTAAAAAACCTGGTTTCATAAAACGTTCACAAATTCCTTTACCATAAATCGTCCACGCTATAAATACCAAAAGTAAATTGATAATTAACGTGATGAGAAATCCCCAAAGTAATTTCAACTGAAATTCGGTAAATTCCAAAGAAAAAGGGAGGTTTTCAAGCTCAAACGTAACGATGTTCGGGTTTACGTCTAACGAACCGAATAATTCCGACCAAAAACTCGTTATAGAGTGCCAAAAACTTACGAGAAGATCAAAACTCGTCGCGTTATCATTACTGGAAGGAAACATGCTGGTTAATTACACATTTTTAATGAACACGGAAAAGTTCGAACCTGGAAATGTCACATCTGACATTTATCATTCGAGAAACGTCATTTGAGTTTTATTTTAATTGTATAGATGGCACTTTATAAAGATTTATTTCATCAGTTTTAAATAAATATAATCGTTTTATTAAAAATTAATTAATAATTTAAAAATTATTTAGATTTATATTAATTTATACGTTTAAAAATTTTAAATAAATTAGGTTGAAATTTGTATTAAATTTTAATTAATTCTAGATTTGATTTAAATTTTTATAATTTCTCACTAGATGGCGATTGATTAAGAATTAATATTTAATTAGAAATAATTACTAATTTTTAATTTTATCTATTTAATTCTAAGTAACTTTTTAATGACTTTTAAGGTTTTAAAATTAATTTTTTTATTCATTAAATTTATTTATTAAAAATATTTTATAAATTAAATTATAATTTACTGTTTTTATGTCTAATCAATAGATGGCGCCTATAAGAAACCTCGAAATTAGTGTAATTTTCAAATAATAAATTGAAATTTATTATGTATATTTATTATTATGGTTAATTTTTAAATTAAATGCTTTTAAATTTACTGATTAATGATTTAATTGAGAAAAATTAAATTTGAATTGGTTTTAAAATTAGATTTGATGAAATGAGTTGTCACTAGATGGCGATCGTTTGACATATAAAATTTTTATTAAATATTATTTTAATTATGAATTAATAAATAGTCTGTTGAGTCTTTTTAAATTATTTTATTCTAAGTGAGTTTTTAAAGGTTTGAAATAGGGATTTTAAATTATTAAACAATTTTTTAATTATTAAAAATCTTAGATTATAACTATTTTTATAGTTAATCAATAGATGGCGTTTATTAATTGACGTGTAAGTTTCTTATTAAATATTATTTTAATTATTAAATATTGATTTTTCTTTAATTATTAATTCTAAGTAATTTTTTAAAGAGATAAGATAAAGAGATTTTAAAATATTAAACTTTTTTTTTATTTATTTTATTAAAAAATCTTAGATTATAAGAACTTTTATATTTAATTAATAGATGGCGCTTAATAGAAACGTCAAAAATTTAATTTATATAAATCGAATTTTTACATTTTAACATAAAAGATAGTTAAAATCCACCCCAAAAGGAAAAAAATAGGAAAATAAAACAAATTTTTATTTAAATATCTTTATTTATTAATTTAGTTTAATATTCTCACACACATTGTTTACTTAACCAAGTTAAAAGTTCATCCCGAGGTTCCAATTTCACAATATGTTCCTTTACATCTTTAATTAACTTCCCTCTATTCTTAACTCCCTTCTTCAACGCCCCTAAAGACGAAATTAAAACTGCCCAACACTCCACCACATTCGGATAGTAATATATCGCTTTTTGAGCTGCTTTTAAAGCTTTTTTATAACTCCCCGATAACAATAAACTAAGTGAGACTAAACATAAAACATTTTTAACGTCCATATTAGTTTGACCTAATTCTGTGGCGATTCGCGCGCATTGAGAAGCAGCAAAATCTTTCGGACGTTCTTTATGCAAACGGATTAATAAGATCGAAAGAGAGAGCCATAACGAAGCTTGATTCGGATGACGGTGTAATAACTTGCTTACTTGACGGATCGCTTGTTTACTTTCACCTTTTAAGAGGTAAAAATAAGAGATTAAAGTTGAGTAATGACTTAAAGAGTCTTTTTGATCTTTTATTATGGACATTTCGTTTAAGACGAGTTGTGATAAATGGAGATCGTGATGAAGTAAACCTATTGAAAGGATTGAGAAGTAACCCCATGAAGACGGTGGAGTTAATTTTAAGCTAAAAAAGTATAAAAATAATAAAAAAAAATTTTTTATTAATTTAAAAGTGAATTTATTAATTTACCTTTGAAATAATAAAGTTTTAGCAGCTTCATGTCCTTCGAATAAATAAGCCATAGATGCTAAAGCTACTAAAAGATCGCTTTGTAATTTATTATTATCATCGGTTAACCAATGTAAAGCTGATTCGTAAGAACCGTAAGATTCCTCGTATTCTTTATCTATTAATTAGAATTAAAATAAAAATTAATTAAAAAAAATTTAATTTAATTTATTAATAACTTACTTTTAAAAAGTGCTAAAGCTAAAGAACTTCCACTTTTAAACGTAGCCGTTTTAACACCTTTTAAAATCCTTACAGCTTCATTATACTGTTGATTTTCAATTAAAGATCTTCCGTAATTAACGAGTATTTTGTCTTTTTCTTCGTCCGTTTTTGTTAGAACCAAAGAATGTTTGTAGTCTTTCATTGCGGACGTTTTAAAACCCATTCTTTCCTTTAAAAGACCTAACATGTTCCAACCGGATGAATCATTCGGATGCAATTCTAAAAAAAATAAATAAATTAAAAATAAAAAAGAAAGAAAAATTAGTGAAAAATAAAATTTTATTGAAAGTTTTCTAAATTTACACTCTTAAATGAAAGTAACACCTTACTAATGTCCTAAAAATGAAGGTTAATATTAAGAAATTAATGTTAATAGTTTAGAAATGAACGTTAATAATATAAATTAACACATGTTCTTCGAAAATTTTTTTTAAATTTATGTTACAAATTCACTAGGTACATAGAAAAGGCTAAAAGATTCCGGAAAAAAGAAAGTTAACCTGGATTTCGTTGGGAAAACTGCTAAACAAATCGGAGAAAATAAAAGTGAATCCGTACGAAAATTGTTAACGCCAATAAGCTTTTTACAAATAAACCGTAATGGATATAAGATGGTATTCGGGTTGTTTCAATCAGTTTGCTTCTAGTCAATCGCGTCAACTTGTTTACTTTATGTGCTGGTCGATTAAAAAAAGGAAGAAAAGAAAATGTTAAAGTACGTTTTTATTTTAACTTTGTGTTTTTGTTTGTGTGCCGCGAATGATTTAAGTGAAACTGGACGGAAAAAAGGCGGATATTTATTGTGTAAGTACCGTTTAATTGTGGAGTTTTTTTTATTCATTTGATTTTAAAGTGAAAATCTCAATGTTAAAAAGATTTCTAACCAATTCGGAAAAATAATACTGAAATAAAATCTACCTGGGGAAAACTTTATTAAATTTAAGTGAATTTGCCAAAAATATGTACGAAATTTGAATCAATTTGGAGAAAAATTTTATTAAATTTGAATTATTCTGGAAAAATATTACGAAATTCGACAGAATATAAGACTAAAGTAACTAAATTTCTTTTATATTCGCAAAACAGCCCCTAAATTTAACCAAAATTTGCAAATATGTCAACAAAATGGAATCTATTTTCAAAAAAAAGATGGCAAATTTGAATGAATTTGGAAAAAAGTTATTAAATTCGATTAAATTTAAGAAAAAAAGTTAATTGATTTGGCATATTTATAAAATAGTCATTAGATTTGGGAGATTTTTGCATAATAGTCACTGAACTTGATTAAAATTTACAAAGTAGTCACTAAATTTGATTAAAATTTATAAAGTAGTCACTAAATTTGATTAAAATTTGCAAAGTAGTCACTAGATTTAAGAAAAATTTGCAAAATAGTTACTAAATTTGATTAAAGTTTGCAAAAAAGTCTCTAAATTTTGAAAAATTTAATAGTCAAAAAAGTAGTCACCAAGTTTGACAAAAATTTGCTAAATAGTCAGTAAATTTGGGAAGAATTTGCAAAATAGTCACTACATTTGATTAAAATTTACAAAGTATACCCTAAATTTGATTAAAATTTGCAGAGTGGTCAGTAAGTTTGACTAAAATTAGCTAAATAGTCACCAGATTTGGAAAAATTTGCAAAATAATTTTTAAATTTGATTAAAATTTATAATAAAATCGCTAAATTTGGGAAAATTTGCAAAGTGGTCATTAAGTTTGACTAAAATTTGCAAATAGTTGCGAATTTAGGAAAAATTTGCAAAATTTGATTAAAATTTACAATACAATTTCTAACTTTGGGAAAATTTGTAAAGTAGTCACTAAGTTTGACTAAAATTCGCTAAATAGTCACTAGATTTAGGAAGAATTTGAAAGTAGTCATTAAATTTGATTAAAATTTATAAAGTAGTCACTAAATTTGATTAAAATTTGCAAAGTAGTCACTAGATTTAAGAAAAATTTGCAAAATAGTTACTAAATTTGATTAAAGTTTGCAAAAAAGTCTCTAAATTTTGAAAAATTTAATAGTCAAAAAAGTAGTCACTAAGTTTGACAAAAATTTGCTAAATAGTCAGTAAATTTGGGAAGAATTTGCAAAATAGTCACTACATTTGATTAAAATTTACAAAGTATACCCTAAATTTGATTAAAATTTGCAGAGTGGTCAGTAAGTTTGACTAAAATTAGCTAAATAGTCACCAGATTTGGAAAAATTTGCAAAATAATTTCTAAATTTGATTAAAGTTTATAATAAAATCGCTAAATTTGGGAACATTTGCAAAGTGGTCATTAAGTTTGACTAAAATTTGCAAATAGTCGCGAATTTAGGAAAAATTTACAAAATTTGATTAAAATTTACAATACAATTTCTAACTTTGGGAAAATTTGTAAAGTAGTCACTAAGTTTGACTAAAATTCGCTAAATAGTCACTAGGTTTAGGAAGAATTTGAAAATAGTCACTACATTTGATTAAAATTTACAATGTACACCCTAAATTTGATTAAAATTTGTAAAGTAGTCACTAAATTTGACTAAAATTAGCTAAATAGTCACTAGATTTAAGAAAAATTTGCAAAATAATTATTAAACCTGATTGAAACTTGCAATAAAATCTCTAAAATTGGGAAAATTTGTAAAGTAGTCACTAAGTTTGACTAAAATTCGCTAAATAGTCACCAGATTTTGGAAGAATTTGCAAAATAGTCATTACATTTGATTAAAATTTACAAAGTAGACCCTAAATTAGATTAACATTTGCAAAGTAGTTACTAAGTTGGACTAAAATTCGCTAAATAGTCACTAGATTTGGGAAGAATTTGCAAAATAATCATTAAATTTAACTAAAATTAACTTTATAATTACTAGATTCAAAAAATGCAGGATAGTCACTGAATTTGACTAAAATTAGCTAAATAATCACTAGGTTTTGGAAGACTTTGCAAAATAGTCACTATATTTGATTAAAATTTACAAACTAGACCCTAAATTTGATTAAAATTTGCAAAATAGTCACTAAATTTGATTAAAATTAGCTAAATAGTCACGAAATTTGGGAAAAAGTTGCAAAATAAAATTTGATCTAAGTAGTAGACCCTAAATTAGATTAAAATTTACAAAGTAGTCACTAAGTTTCACTAAAATTCGCTAGATTTGGGAAGAATTTACAATGTAGATCCTAAATTTGATTAAAATTTGCAAAGTAGTCACTACATTTTGAAGGAATTTGCAAAATAATCATTAAATTTAACTAAAGTTAGCTTAATAATCACTAGATTAAAAAAATGCAAGATAGTCACTGAATTTGACTAAAATTAGCTAAATAGTTACTAAACTTCGGAAAAATTTACAAAATAGTCACAGATTTGACCAAAATTAGCTAAATAGTCATTAAATTTGGGAAGAATTTGCAAAATAGTCACTAAATTTGCTTAAATTTAAGAAAAAAAGTAAATCGATTTGTCACATTTAACAGTCACTAAATTTAAATAAAATATGCAAAGTAGTTACTAAGCTTGACTAAAATTAACTAAATAGTCACTGGATTTAGGAAGAATTTGCAAAATAGTCACTAAATTTGACCAACATTGGTTAAATAATCATTAAATTTGGGAAGAATTTGCAAGACATTAAATTTCAGTAAAATTGGCTAAATAGTCACTACATTTGGGAAAAATTTTCAAATTAGTCACTAAATTTGAATAAAATTTGCTAAATAGTCACTGGGTTTAGAAAGAATTTGTAAAATAGTCATTACATTTAACTAAAATTGATTAAATAATCACGAACTTTAGGAAACATTTTCAAAATGGTCATTAAATTTGACTAAAATTGGTTAAATAATCACTAAGTTTGGGAAGAATTTCTAAGTCATTAAATTTCAGTAAAATTGGCTAAATACTCACTACAGTTGGGAATAATTTCCAAATTAGTCACTAAATTTGAATAAAATTTGCTAAATAGTCACTGGGTTTAGGAACAATTTGCAAAATAGTCATTAAATTTGACTAAAATTGGCTAAATAGTCACTACAGTTGGGAAGAATTTCCAAATTAGTCACTAAATTTGAATAACATTTGCTAAATAGTTACTAAGCTTGACTAAAATTAGCTAAATAGTCATTATAATTGGGAAGAATTTCCAAATTAGTCACTAAATTTGAATAAAATTTGCTAAATAATCACTGAATTTAGGAAGAATTTGCAAATAGTCACTAAATTTAACAAAAATTGGTTAAATAATCACTAAATTTTTGGGAAAAATTTTCAAAATAGCCATTAAATTTGACTAAAAAATTAGTTAAATAATCACTAAATTTGGGAAAAATTTTCAAAATAGCCATTAAATTTGACTAAAAAATTAGTTAAATAATCACTAAATTTGGGAAGAATTTGCAAATCATTAAATTTCAGTGAAATTGGCTAAATAGTCACTACATTTGGGAAGAATTTTCAAATTAGTCACTAAATTTGACTAAAATTGGTTAAATAATCACTACATTTGGGAAGAATTTCCAAATTAGTTACTAAATTTGAATCACATTTGCTAAATAGTTACTAAGCTTGACTAAAATTAGCTAAATAGTCACTATAATTGGGAAGAATTTCCAAATTAGTCACTAAATTCAAATAAAATTTGCTAAATAGTCACTGGATTTAGGAAGAATTTGCAAATAGTCACTAAATTTAACTAAAATTGGTTAAATAATCACTAAATTTTTAGGAAAAATTTTCAAAATAGCCATTAAATTTGACTAAAAAATTAGTTAAATAATCACTAAATTTGGGAAAAATTTTCAAAATAGCCATTAAATTTGACTAAAAAATTAGTTAAATAATCACTAAATTTGGGAAGAATTTGCAAATCATTAAATTTCAGTAAAATTGGCTAAATAGTCACTACATTTGGGAAGAATTTTCAAATTAGTCACTAAATTTGACTAAAATTGGTTAAATAATCACTACATTTGAGAAGAATTTTCAAATTAGTCACTAAATTTGAATAACATTTGCAAAATAGTTACTAAGCTTGACTAAAATTAGCGAATAGTCACTGGGTTTAGGAAGAATTTGCAAAATAGTCACTAAATTTGATTAAAATTGGCTAAATAGTCACTACATTTGGAAAGAATTTTCAAAATAGTCACTGAATTTAAATAAAACTTTCAAAATAGTCACTGGATTTGAATCAAACTTACGAACATGTTAAGAAAATGAAATCAACTTTCCACAATGATTATCAACTTTCAATCAGTTTCGAAAAATGTTACTGATTTTGATTAAATTTAAGAAAAAAAAAATACTAAATTTTCGTCAACTCTGTAAAATAGTTACTAAATTTGAGTAAAATTCATAAAATAATTATTAGATTTGTGTAAAAATTTCAACATAGTCACTAAAACGGAATCAATTTGAAAAAGAAAATTTAAGTCAATTTAACAAAAATGATATTAAATTTAAATCAATTTTTTACTAGTTTGTAAATAATTGTTACTAAATTTAAACTACTCTGTTAATAAATGTTAGAAAAATTTTACCAAGTTTGCAAAAAAATATTAAATTTAAAGGAGATTTTCGAATCAGAATCAAAATAAAAATTTCACCACACGTCTTTATTGAGTTAATTTAAACCCACTCTGTATTATTATAAATTTAATTAATTAAAAAAAAATCTTTTTCCAAATTAGATGGAACGGGAGTGTTATACTATCTAACATTCCTCCTTATAAAAGTTAAAATCGTCGCCGTCGTTGGAACATTAATCGCCATCGCTTTAGTAGCAGGAAAAATATTCGCTTTTTACAAATACCTAGCGTACGCAGGTAAGAAAATTTCTACATCATTAATCACCCCCTATTAAAATTTAAAATACATTTTAATTTTAGCCCCTCATCATCACATCGAACCAGTTTACGAAGAAATACCTCACCATCACGACTTCCACTACGAAAAAGAAGTATATCTCGATCATCCACCGTACGAAGCGGAACACGATCAAACAACTTACACACAACAACCGCCAGATAATCACGATAAAACATACTCAACATATGCAGAAACATATTCTTCCCCGTATTCAAGTAACTATCACGCTAGGAAAATTAATAATGTCAATGATATTTACGATATGACTACAAGAATTTTTAAAAGGTAAGTTTTTTTAAATCTTGAATTAATTTAAACGTAAAAAGTTACTTTTTATTGATTTTAGTTTAAAATTATCCGAATTGGCTTTTGATGCGATGCACATCAAAACGGATAATTGCAAAAGAAGGTTTATGTGCGAAGCGTATTTTCGAGCAGAAAATAATACGATTTTATCGTTGGGTTTATCACTTTTAAAGTAAGTAAAGAGAATAATATATATTTTTGTTGATGTTTTAAGATACTATTTTAATTTTTTTTTAATAGTGATACATCGCAAGAAAAATATCGACCGGAAAAAGAAGTTTCAAAACTTGAAGATTGTCAATTAATATATAACGAATGCAAAGAATCTCAAGAAATGTATCGAAGCTAAAATAGCATGAATAGTTATTATTATTATTTATTTAAAGTTTTATTTATTTTATTTTATGAAATTTTTTTCTAAATTATTTTAAAAAATGAAATGTATTTAAATAAACTATTAGATTACTTTGACAATTAATCTCAAATTATTTTCAATAATATTACTTATTTTTAATACCATAAAGAAATACTAACAAGGAGACCTCACGACTTTGGAGACGCCGATTTTGGATTCACACCCCTTGAAATTTGCCCATAGCTAAAGGGCAATCGGATGTCTTTTAGATCCAAACGTCGATGGTTCGAATTCCGAATAAAATAACATTTTTTTTCCTTAATTTCTATTTTTAATGCAATATTTCATTTTATTTTTATAATATTTTCTAAATTAACAAAAAAAAAAATATTTTATTCGGAATTCGAACCATCGACGTTTGCATATGAAAGCCAGCCGAACTTTGGGAAAATTTGCAAAATAGTCACTAAACTTGACTAAAATTAGCTAAATAGTCACTAGATTTAAGAAAAATTTGCAAAATAATTATTAAACCTGATTGAAACTTGCAATAAAATCTCTAAAATTGGGAAAATTTGTAAAGTAGTCACTAAGTTTGACTAAAATTCGCTAAATAGTCACTAGATTTGTGAAGAATTTGCAAAATAATCACTAAATTTAACTAAAATTAGCTTAATAATCACTAGATTAAAAAAAAAATGCAGGATAGTCACTGAATTTCACTAAAATTAGCTAAATAATCACGAGATTTGAGAAAAAGTTGCAAAATAAAATTTGATCTAAATAGTAGACCCTAAATTAAATTAAAATTTGCAAAGTAGTCACTAAGTTTCACTAAAATTTGCTAAATAGTCACAAGATTTGGGAAGAATTTACAAAGTAGATCCTAAATTTGATTAAAATTTGCAAAGTAGTCACTAAGCTTCACTAAAATTTGCTGAACAGTTACTAGATTTGGGAAGAATTTACAAAGTAGATCCTAAATTTGATTAAAATGTGCAAGGTAGTCACTACATTTTGAAAGAATTTGTAAAATAATCACTAAACTTAAGTAAAATTAGCTTAATAATCACTAGATTAAAAAAATGAAAGATAGTCACTGAAATTGACTAAAATTAGCTAAATAGTCACTAGATTTCGGAACAATGTACAAAATCGTCACAAATTTGACCAAAATTAGCTAAATAGTCATTAGATTTGGGAAGAATTTGCAAAATAGTCACTACATTTGATAAAAATTTGCAAAATAGTCACTAAATTTGACCAAAATTGGTTAAATAATTATTAAATTTGGGAAGAATTTGCAAGACATTAAATTTCAGTAAAATTGGCTAAATGGTCACTAATTTGGGAAGAATTTTCAAATTAGTCACTAAAATTGAATAAAATTTGCAAAATAGTTACTAAACTTGACTAAAATTAGCTAATAGTCACTAGATTTAGGAAGAATTTGCATGATAGTCACTAAATTTAATTAAAATTGGCTAAATACTCACTACATTTGGAAAGAATTTTCAAAATAGTCAATAAATTTGAATAAAACTTTCAAAATAGTCACTAAATTTGAATAACATTTTCAAAATACTCAGTGGATTTGAGACAAACTTACGAACATGTTAGGAAAATGAAATCAACTTTCCAAAATGATTATTAAATTTTAATTAGTTACGAAAAATGTTACTGATTTTAATTAAATTTAACAGAAAAAAATACTAAATTTTTGTGAACTCTGTAAAATAATCACTAAATTTGAGTAAAATTCATAAAATATGATACCTCACGACTTTGGAATCGCCGATTTTGGATTTACACTCTTTGAAATTTACCCATAGCTAAAGGGCAATCGGATGGCTTTTAGATACTAAAGTCGATGGTTCGAATTCCAAATAAAATAACATTTTTTTTCCTTAATTTATATTTTTAATGCAATATTTCATTTTATTTTTATGTTTTATAAATTAATGAAAAAAAAATAATTATTTTATTCGGGATTCGAACCATTGACGTTTGCATCTGAAACCTGGCAGATTACCCTTTGACTGCGGGCGGACTTAAGGGGAGTGGCCTAATGTTCACATATAAGTCACTTGAACTTTTTTGACGGGTAAATTTATTCGCGAACCGCTGAACAGTGCGCCCTAATATTTTACACATTCGAACTATGTATCAATATCTATCGATTGGTACCACTTTAATTAAAATCAGCGATTCCAATGTCGTGAGGTCTCTTTGTAAGTTTGGTTAATATCTTACCTGTGTACCACGTTAAAGAATCACAAGCAACGGGAACACCATGCATATTATGTATGGCATATTGAGCTTCTTTAGTTTGTTCGCCAAGTAAAGTCTTACAAACCCAATAGCCGTAACCGATTTCACTTTGTTCGTGACATCCAAGTTGTGTGCTATGTCTAAATAAATCCATACAATCTTCATGACCCAAATATTCAGCTATTAACGCCTAAATAATAATAATAAAAAAGAAAAAATAATAATTAATCTCAAATATTTATAATAATATATTTTATAATAAATACCTGTCCGATCCAACTATTAATATAATTAGGATCACATCTTTGCGCTTGAGAAAACGCCTCGTTAGCCAACTTAATCTCCTTTAAATGTAAATACAAAGTACCTAAATTACACCAAGCTATCGCACAATTTTTATCCAAAATAGTCGCTTTTATAAACGCGTGTTGACAGAGCGAATACGATTGGGGCTCTTTAAAATAAGCCAACACTCCCATTAAGTTCCAATGAGCCCAATTACTCGGATTCGTTATTATACAACGATGAATAGCGGCGAAAGCTTTGTTAAAGAGGTCTTTTGATTTTTCTGGATCATCAACGATTTTTGCGTAGGAGAGAAGACAATTTGCTAAATCGTGCCATATTAAAACATTATTTTCAATACAAATTATAGCTTTTGAATAACACCTAAAAATGAGAGACAAAAATAAAGTTGGATTTAATGAAATTTTTTGTTTTTGTAAAGATTATAAATACCTAATTGCAAATTCAAATATTTCTTCTCGTTCGATGAACTTCTTTTGTAAAACGTTCGATTCTAGTTTACCTTGTAAAAAATGTTGGTATACTCGTAAACAGCAATAACGTTCCGATAACTGAGCCACCAAAAAACAACAATCGCCTAATAACTTCCAAATGCATGATAATGTATTGTCTTGAAGAATAACACTGAAAATGAATATTTATTAAAGTAATATTTAGATTCACTGGGTTTTTATTTAATTATTTTTCCAAATTTTTATCGTTTAATCACTACTTTTCTTCGATCATTTAGAAATTTTAAATCTTTTTTTAACTTTTTAATTTTTAAACTCATTTTCTTTATTTGAATATTTTATTTTTGATTTTTTAACAAAAAAAAAAATTTTTTTAATCGTTTAAACTCCGATATCCATTAGTCCAGCGGAGCGTAGTGCAACACGACACGAGAAAATCCGTTTAAAATTTTCTCTATGTTTTCATTACGATACCAGCTGAGTGCTGCGCCGCATTGCACCTAGATGGCAGATGTGAATTATGGTCCGACGCGATGTATGTACACGCATGGTTAATGAAAATGAACTTCAAAACTTTTTGTGAGAAGGACAGCTAGTGCTATTTTGGGTTCGATTTTCAAAAGAATTAAACCTAATACAAGGCTAACGGCGTAGAAGTGTGTCAACGTGGATTCTACTGACAAGGTTGGTTTTGCCAGTAATTGAAGAAGAGACGACGCAAGTATAACTTTCCATGTAAACCTTTTTAAAGGGCTAGAAATCAGGACATTAGAAATTCTTTGCAAGGAATTTTTGATCATTAATCGTAAATAATAACAATAAAATAAATAAATAATCTTCTTAAACAGTTAACGTTTTAGTAGGTGTCTATACTTCATTTAATAACTAGGAGGAGTGAATCTCAAAACCCCATTTACATAGGAAAAAGTAACTAAAAAATACACTAAACACTTTTAGCGGCAAATTTGAATTCTAAACTTCAAACCAGTCACATTTATGCAACCAACAAAACACCAAGCGTTTGAGCGTAGTATTCTAGAACATACCAAATATCTCTATGGCCGTTTGTCTATACGTACATTGTTCAAAATTTATCCAAAAGACGTTCCTTGTGTTGACGTATTATATCCAACAGATGACATCGTACCATACCTTCTTCGAACTTAATATTTTTTGATCGCTACCATTTGAGCACAACGAAAAAGCGAGAAACAAGTTGGCAAATTAGGTAAAGCACCTAACCTCAAACGTTAAAAACAATAAATGACAAAAACCAATTTTTTCGTTTTTGTAAACTTGACTGCGGAGCGACCAATAATAGTTCACTATTTTAGCGTGCAAAATTCAAATCACTCCTCCTAGTTATTAAATGAAGTATAGTTATTAAATGAAGTATAGAACTTTTAAATCCTTTATTTATTTATTTTTTTTAACTTTTTAATATTTTAAACACATTTACTTTATTTGAATATTTTATTTCTGATTTTTCAACGAAAAAAAAATTTTAAAATCGTTTAACCACTTGTGGTGGCAAGAAATTCACAACTGAGCGTGCCAGGTTAGTTATTTTTCTACCTACAACCACAAGTGGTTAATCACCGATTCCTACTAGTCCAGTGCAGTGCAGGACAATACGATGCAACAAAATCCGCTTAACATTTTCTCTGTGTATTCATATGATACTGTTCACATTAATACAGTGTGATATAACATGACACAGCATCACACTGTGCAGCGAAATTTTATAGCTGTATTGCTCCAATACATTGGTGAAATTTGGTATTCATCAAATAATTGATTATATTGGGTTGGTAACTAAGTAATTGCAGATTTCACTCATAGATTGCTTCAGTTGAATTTTTAGGTTTGCAGACGTAGTACAAATGTAAAACACATTTTGTTATTTGATAGTTGGCAATTCAGCAGACAATCAGCAAAAAAAGTTTTTTGATCGGTTGCATAGTTTTCATTTGGCTTTCGTTGAAAAATGGAAAATCAAAAGGAACATTTTCGTCATATTTTGCTTTTTTATTTCCGCAAAGGGAAAAACGCATCGCAAGCTCATAAAATTTTATGTGCTGTATATGGCGACGAAGCCTTAAAAGAACGGCAGTGTCAAAATTGGTTTGCCAAATTTCGTTGTGGTGATTTTTCACTCAAAGACGAAAAACGATCTGGTCGTCCAGTTGAAGTTGATAAAGTCAACACGTGAGATTGCAGAAAAGCTTCATGTATCACATACATGCATTCTCCTATATATTCTCGCATAAATGCACACTCTTACCACCCAACCAAACGATCAATTCTCATGTCTACATTGAACAACTAACGAAATTAACCACTTCGGTACGGCACCTATCAGCCGCGAAACGTCGTTAAGAACCGGCTTTCATCGTCCGTACGCTGGCACAGCCGTCGACTATAGTCGACGCTCGGCTGTGTAGGGTCATCTGTTTTTGTCGACTATAGTCGACGTCCGTACCGAAATGGTTAAACAATGCAGTTAAAGAAAAGCGGCCCGAATTGACAAATCGAAAAGGTGTTGTATTCCATCATGACAATGCAAAGCCACACACATTTATGGTCACTTGGCAAAAATTATTGGAGCTTGGTTGGGATGTTTTGCCACATTCACCATATAGTCCTGACCTCGCACCATATGATTACTTTTTGTTTAGATCTTTACAAAACTCCTTAAATGGTAAAAATTTTAATAATGATGATGCTGTCAAATCGTACCTGATTCATTTTTTTGCTAATAAAAACCAGAAGTTTTATCAACGTGGGATTATTATGCTGCCTGAAAGATGGCAAAAGGTCATTGCATCGATCAAAATGGGCAATACATTATAGAATAAAGTTATTTAGTTCCATGAAAAAATTGTCTTTGATTTTCTAAAAAGAAATCCGCAATTACTTATGGCGAATTCGATTGGGTGCACAGGTGCGCACCAGTGCATAACAGCGTGTTCTATTGGTTGTTTCGTTGTATTCTATTACATTTTATTATTGTAGTTTACAAAACATTTTAAACATCATCAAGCCTTGAACACACTTGCAAGTGATGTTATGATTACGTTTGATTTCATCGTTTTCTGTTGAATTTGCCCTTTTTTGCGCTAAGCTAGTATGACATATGTCAGATTTTGCACTCAACGAGTGCGCACCAGTGCACACTAGTTTTGCCAATCGAATTCGCCATTAGTTTCCAACCCAATATTTTTCACGGGTTATTCTATAATATTTATATAATTTCATATACCCAACAAGTACACTTCTTTTTTTGCTTACGTTTCTCATATTCAAGACATACACTTGCTAATACAAGTACATCGTTTGAGGACGAAGAAGAACTAAGTTTGTTTGTGCAAAAATCAACTGAATCAAATTGCTACTGACGTTTGAAATTTACAATTTGTTGCCTCTACATTGCGCTGTGTTGCGTCGTGTTACACTAATGTATATGCACTCCAAAAATGATACTTTTCGCTGCACTGGACTAATGGAAACCAGCCTTAATTGGTTTTTAAACATCTTGAGATCATTTTTTTAACTAATAAATCCGTCGATATCCATTAAAACATCTATTACTTCATATTGACAGTTTAAATTATTTGTAATTTTCAATTTTAGTCGTAAATTAATGGTTGTAAAAGACTAGATGTAAAGGAATTATTAAAAATAAAAAAATTTGATTATTTTTATACAACGAATGCAAAAAATAGCCGCAATACTATTTCGTTCACAAATTGTTCATAACAACTCAAACAAACAGATGGCATTAAAATCAAAATTCGTTAAAATTAATAGACTAATGAATAAATAGACGGAACCTTTTGAAAAGGGGAACTGATTTTAGCGGTAAGAGGAGAATAGTTGCACTTCGATTAGTTTCATCACGACTCGTTTGTGTTCAACATTGTATGATCCCTACCCCGTATGTCACTGAAAACTGACCATAGTCTATTCTAGAGTACACAAACAGGGCATAAACAGAGTATTTGTAGAAATTTTACATAAATAAACTGTGAATTGCAAAAAATGAAACCCCACTTACAATTAAACAATTTTACATAAATTGGCCTCTATTCATGTCTGTTCTAAGGTTTCTTTTCAGTGACATCCAGTGTACTATAACTCAAAATGGAGCAACACCATGAAGAGAAAGATGAAAGAGTACTTGGCAATGTTACATTCATGGTGCAGCTCCATTTCGGGTTATATTACATGAGCTAACCATAGACATACGATTATAGCAATTATACCAATCAGGCCCCATGCTTGAAGGGGCCCGGCATTATGTAGTGGTCGATTTTATAAAGCTCCATGAAGTTTTTAATATAGAAAAATGTTGACTTGTGCATCATGACTCTTTTTTAGACGTCGATTGTGTCCCATGACCTTATTTTTTTTTTTAGAAAGATTCACTATTTGAATATGTAGACAGCCAATCAACATTTATATTTAAACTTTGTGGAGCCCCGCGAAAAATATTTAATTGAGCCTTGCACTTACTGGATCCGGCCCTGTTCGTACCTTACAACCAAATTCGTTCCACATCCATATTTATAAGTCTATGTACAAGAATCTTGCAACCGAATTTTATTGAGTAACATAACCAAATACAACTAGCTCCTCTTCATCCTAAATATCAGCTCCATTTCATTCATGGATTATAGTAGAGGTTCCGTCTATGTATTTATTAATCTATGTTAAAATTACGTCAAAATATGTAAAGTTGCACCATTATATTTATATTCTCATAGTAGTAGTACAGCCTGCGTTAGTTCAGAGTCTGCCAATAGATGGTGGGGTCCTTTATGTGTCGTTTCATTGATTATTTTTGAATTTTATGAATGAAACGACACATAAAGGACCCCACCATCTATTGGCAGACTCTAAACTAACGCAGGCTGTACTACTATGAGAATATAAATACAATGGTTGCACGTATTATTCATTATAGTATTTGGGTAAATTAAATATTTACTTTTTCAATTTCAATTTTAAAGATAAAAAAAGATTACTAAAATTAAAATTAAAAAAAAAAAAATTACTTAGATAATGTATCTACAGCCATTTGAGAAGAATCCATCGCAAGACCCCACAATTGATTCCTTTTAAATTCTTTAGCTTCACCTAAATAAGTTTCCGCTAAGCCTTTTAAAGCTGGAATATACGATTTATTATTAACGAGTACAGCTTGGAATTGTTCTTTAGCTTCTTTAAATTGTCCAAGAATCTATAAAAAGAATTAATAAATCGCATTTATTAATAACTAAGGTAGATATAAACCTGTTGAATTGATGCAATTCGTATTTGAGGATATAAACTACCCGGATTTAACTCCAAACTTTTTTGGTATGATTTTAAAGCGGAAGTATAAGCTCCTCTTGCCAAATAAGTATCGCCCAAAGCTTCCCAACACGTTCTAATCAATTAAAATAAAATTAATAAATCAATATGAGTCTCTTTATAAATATAAATGCTTTTACGGTCGATGTTAACTAAACTAAGATTAGAACTAACATTACAACTAACGTAAGCTTTAACTCTAACATGAGATTTAGAACTAGGAGCTTTTGAGGTTTAGATATTAGTTCTTTGAAAGGGCGTTTGACTTCGAATTGTTTCTAAATGCCTTTTCAAAGTGATTTTGAACTTGTTTCTGAACAAGGTTGCTATATTACATCCAAAACGTCAAAAGCTTTTTCAAAAGACTAAAAAAGTCTAATCCTGAAAGCTCTTAATTGTAGGTCTATTGTTAGAGTTAGTACTAATGTCAGTTTTAATCTCAGTTTAATGGGTTTATTTATTTTATTAGTATTTAATACCTATTTTCCGGATCTAAACGAATAACAATTCTTAAAGTATCCACGGCTTTATTATAATCCCCTTTTTCATAATAAACCAAACCCAATTGCATCCAAGCCCATAAATTTGAATTATTTACTTTACCTTCAAGATAATTTTCAAGAATATTTATACTACCAACCTAAAAAATAATATTTTTATTAACGATAACTCAGAATAAGGGTGGATGTCCACTGGATCAACCCAATCAAAATCGATCTGATTAGAATGGTCTGTTCAAAGTAGTACTTATGTGTTTATATTGATCTGTGTCCATTGATACAACATTAGTTAGATCCAACTGAAGTTATATACCAACCAGTCGAGCCCAACCTTGTTTCCAAGATCATGTTCAATAGTTGTTACCCGATTAGATAATTGTTCTTGAATTTAAATTATATTTGAGTATCTTTGTTCCTGTACAAATATAAAAGTATCTCTGTGAGGGTTGTTTTTTATGTAAGTATAGATGTATCCAATATCTGTGGCGACGCTTCCTTTTTCTTTAACAGCTTTTTCTTCATTTCATGACATGATATCAAAAATAGCAATGGACAGACGTTGGGAATTTCTATTATTTCGACTAATCTTAACAACAGATGTAAGTTGGTTCGATTATGATTAGTACGATCTGGTGAACATCCAGTCTAAGGCTGGTTTTAATGCTCAACCGACGGTAAGATGACATCGGATGTGCGTAAATATATCATCGTATGTGTATGTGTTGTAAAAAAACCCATTTTAGATATCAATATAATCAAAATTTACTACATTGTTAGTTCAATACTTTATTTGGCATGGGAATCTGAAATGTTGGGTTGCGAATTAAGAGTTTGTTTAGGCTAGGACTGATATGCCAATATAAGAAACGCTGAGGTGTTAGTGGCGTGACTGTAATGGGACCAATTAAAAAAAATCTAGTTCCACTACCGAAACCCGGGGTAGTTGAGAGAAAGGAATGATTAAAAGAGAGTATGTCGGAACACGGAAGAATTAAGTTCGCAAAACGGAAAAGTGTCAAGTTTTTAGGAATGTAAATGGTGATGAGAAGTTTTTACTTTGTATGAAATTGTCATAAGGTAGTACATTTTGTTTGTTTGAGTCGATCGAATATTAAAAAAATTGTGCAACAAGCGTAATCATCATCCAAACCGAGGGAATTTTGTAATCTCTATGGTTGAGGAAAATGAATGAGTTAATCGTAGCCTAGCTGATATGTATTAACCACCTGGCCTAAAGTTAATTACAGGTAACCCTCCTATAACACGGTAGTTAGGTTCCTAGAAAATGCCGTGTTGTGTGGAATCGTGTTGCATGAGACTCAGAGCTAGTACTACAAAAAGACGTTCCAAAAACTTATTAAAAACAAATATTTTTTTTTAGTATTTTTGGTTCTTAGTAGGTCATTGTAAATTTCCCGTTATGGAGCTAAACAGTTTTCCAGCTCCCTTTTGAATTTTCGACTTCTTTCCGTGGAAGGATCTTCATTCAAGAAAAATGACTCGAGATTTTCCGCTAAGCATAGGCCTTCTTGTAATTTTTTTAATCTTAAATTCTTAACTACACAATCTTCATCAGAGCTAGCCTCCTCAAAATCGATTTGATTTGCATCTAGGGACGCAGTTTCCATCAAATCCGCGTCGTCAACTTCTTCTTCCACTAATAAATCTTGAATGTCTTTGGTAGCCATATCCACAAAACCTTCGCCTCCGATTTATCGACTTCTAATATGGCATTCATTTCATTTTCAAATGGTTTATGCATGTTTTCTGTTTCAACTGCAGAGGGCCATATCTTCTTCCAACACGCATTTAAGGTTGATGTTTTTATTTCTTTCAGGGACAAAGATATGATTTCGATACAGTGCTTAATTGAAAATTTCTTCCAAGTTTCCATTACGCTAATTGATTTCGAATCGGTTGCGTCTAAAATCCACTGTAAGGATCTTCTTATATAATATGTTTTAAAGTTGTAAATAATACCTTGATCCAATGGTTGGGGCAACGAAATAGTGTTAGGTGGTACTTGACGTTGAGATATGTCAAATCTGGTGGGTGGCATGGAGCATTATCTAACAGTAGTGGCGCCTTGAGTTAAAATTTTTCTGTCTTAAATAACGCTCAACGCTTGACACAAAACAATTTGAAAACCAATCTTTAAATAAATTTCCTGTTACCCAAGCTTTCGAATTTGCTGTCCAGTATACCGGCAAGATGTTTTTATTTACGTTTTTCAGTGCACTAGGATTCAAAGATCTATAAACTAGCAAGGGTTTTCTCATGAAGTCCCCCGATGCATTGCTACACAAAAGGAGCGTTAGACGATCTTTGGACACCTTAAATCCGGTTGCAACTTTTTCTTTTTTAGATATAAAGGTTTTACTGGACATTTTTTCCACCAAAGCCCAGTTTCGTCGGCATTGAAAACATGATCCGCTGTGTATCCTTGCTCGGCTATAATGTTATGAATTGTTTCTGGATATGTCCTAGCAGCTTCATAATTAGCAGACGCAGACTCTCCTTGGATTTTTATGCTATGAATTGCAAAACACTCTCTGAATTTTTCAAACCAACCTTTTCATTACGTGCGAAACCGTGTTATAGGATGCCATCTTGTAGGAGGGTTCCCGCAATTTACGAATCGTGTTAGAGCGAAACCGTGTTATGAGATACCGTTTTAGAGGAGGGCTACCTGTATTAGTTTATTGAGAAATCAGATACCCACGCCATTATATAATTCCTCCTTCAGTTAGATTATTATTTTTCTTATTACTTGTATGTTTGGGTAACTTTCATTTTGTTTAATAAATCGCCTATTAAACTAAAGTTTTTGTTTTATATAAAATTCAAAAAGTAAAATGAGTAAAGCAAATAAACCCGAGTGTTGTTCGTTTTCAAACAAACGCTATAGCAGTATGCCAAACCCCACCAAACGATAACAACCTCAAAGAGGCAGCAAAGATCGTTCGTATTGCTCAGCTGGGACACGAGCCATGAATTCAATAGGGCAATTTGCGAAATTCAGCCGCGAGTCAGAGAGCTACTGCCGGCTTGTTACAGTATCTATTCACTGCTGTACTGATGAACAGTTATTAACACTATTACATTGTATTAGAACATTCAGAGTTTGGCAGATTCGTTAATGCATGTATGTACAATCCTCTTAAACCATAAAAACGAACATTGATACGGAAAGGCTAATAACCAAACTCCAACTGCATCCGAAATTATAGGACTTGTCCTATAATTTGTATAAAAACAGTGATGTACAATTAAAAGCTTAGCTTAAAATGAGTCAAGCTTTGTTTTCTAATTTTGCTAATATGTTGGAGAGCGTTAAATTTTTCTTAAGAATTGTACAAGTTTTTGTTATTTTGTTCATCTATTAATTAGCCATACATGGAACAACATTTAACTAACCGACAGTGAACACATTTCATCAGTACTAACAACAATACCGATCATTGGTTGAGCACTAAATCCAGCCTAAGATTTCATTATATTTTAATTTTATTTATACCCAATTTTGTTGTATCTTATAAATTTTATTCAACTCAATAACACCGTTTAAACACTTTCGGTGAAGTTTAACCACTTTTTCAAAACATCTCCGAGCTTTATCCAAATCGTTAAACTTCCTATAATAAGTTCCCAATTTTAAAAATACTCTATAAGACGTTTGATTAAGTTTAGCGGCTTTTAAATAATTTAAAAGGGATTTATCAAAGTTTTCCAATTCCCAATAAATATTTCCCATTTCTAAAGTCGATTTCCAATCATTTTTACTTTGACTTTCTAAAATTTCCAAAGCTTCGTATAACTTTCCTTTTGATTTTAACACTTGCGCTTGAAGTAAAATTAATTCTTTATTCGTGATGTTTGTAGGTTGATTTATTAAGTTTTCAGCTTCTTCAATTTGATTTAAATTAATATAACAACGAATTATTGAGGTTATGGTGTTTGGATTTTCCGATAAATTAGAACTCTAAAAAAAAAAAACAACTTTATATGCATATTCCATATTCAAAACGTCAAATTTAACGTTTAAATGTCTAAATTCATTTTGAAAATGTCAATTTTGACGTTTAAACGTCACTTTTCATCTTTAAGGTGTCACTTTTGACGTTTACAGATCAAAATTCTCTTTCGAAATGTCAATTTTGACGTTTAAATGCCTAATTCTCTTTCGAAATGTCAATTTTGACGTTTAAATGTCTAAATTAATTTTCGAAATGTTAATTTTGACGTTTAAACGTTACTTTTTGTTTTTAAAATGTCACTTTTGACGTTTACAGATGAAAATTCTCTTTTGAAATGTCAATTTTGACGTTTAAATGTCTAAATTAATTTTCAAAATGTAAACTTTGACGTTTAAACGTCACTTTTCGTCATTAAAGTGTCACTTTTGACGTTTGTAGATCAAAATTCTCTTTCAAAATGTCAATTTTGACGTTTAAATGTCTAAATCCATTTTCAAAATGTGAACTTTGACGTTTAAACGTCACTTTTCGTTTTTAAAACATCACTTTTAACGTTTCCAGATCAAAATTCTCTTTTGAAATGTCAATTTTGACATTTGAATGTCTAAATTCATTTTCAAAATGTAAATTTTGACGTTTAAACGTCACTTTTCATCTTTAAAATGTCACTTTTGACGTTTATAGATCAAAATTTTCCTTCGAAATGTGAATTTTGACACGTTTAAGTGTCTAAATTCATTTTCAAAATGTGAATTTTGACGTTTAAACGTCACTTTTCGTCTTTAAGATGTGACTTTTGACGTTTACAGATCAAAATTCTCTTTCGAAATGTCAATTTTGACATTTAAATGTCTAAATTCATTTTCAAAATGTAAATTTTGACGTTTAAACGTCACTTTTCATCTTTAAGATGTCATTTTTGACGTTTATAGATCAAAATTTTCCTTCGAAATGTGAATTTTGACGTTTAAGTGTCTAAATTCATTTCCAAAATGTGAATTTTGACGTTTAAACGTCACTTTTCGTCTTTAAGATGTGACTTTTGACGTTTACAGATCAAAATTTTCCTTCGAAATGTGAATTTTGACGTTTAAACGTCACTTTTCGTCATTAAAGTGTCACTTTTGATATTTACAGATCAAAATTCTCTTTCGAAATGACAATTTTAACGTTTAAATGTCTAAATCCATTTTCAAAATGTAAATTTTGACGTTTAAACGTCACTTTTCGTCATTAAAGTGTCACTTTCGACGTTTACAGATCAAAACTCTCTTTCGAAATGTCAATTTTGACGTTTAAATGTCTAAATCCATTTTCAAAATGTTAACTTTGACGTTTAAACGTCACTTTTCGTCATTAAAATGTCACTTTTGGCATTTACAGAACAAAATTCTCTTTTGAAATGTCAATTTTGACGTTTAAATGTCTAAATTAATTATCAAAATATCAGTTTTGGCGTTTAAAAACGTGTAAAATTTAAAAACTTTAGTTTTTAAAAAAACGTTAGTAGATGGCACTTCGTTTAATTTATTAATTTTTAAAGATTTTTTTTTGTATAAATTGATTAAATTCATTTAGAATTAATAAAATTTAAAAAAAATACTAAAAATTATTAAAATTGATTTTTAATGATTTTTTTAATTATTAAAAGTTTTAAATTGAAAGAAAAAAACAAATTTCAAAGAATTTTTAATGCCATCTGTTGACTTGAGTTGTTACAACTCGTCTAAAAAATAGTACTAAATTAAATAAAAAAATCACGAATTAATATATCTTTTATAAAAATATCTAATTTTCAATAATTCAGATAAATTTAGTCTTTTATATTAATCTAGGATTTAAATTCAAAATTATAAAGTGTTAAAATGAAGTAATAGATATCTTAAGAGATAATGGATAAGTTCATTAGTCAAAAAAATGATCTCGATATGTTTAAAAACCAATTTTAAAAGCGAGTTTAAAAAGAATTTGCTAAATCCTGAAAGGAAACGTATTAAAAGTTATATTAAAATTGACAATTTTTAAAAGATTTCTTAAAAAGAAATTTTTAAAATTATTATAAATTTTAGATTTGATTTTTAATAGATGTCAATGAAGATATATTAAATTTATGTTGGTAATAAAAAATCAATAAAGTTTTTAAATGTCAACAAGTTAAAGGTCAACAAAAGTTTTTTAACCTCAAAAAACTTACATTTTTATAAATTTCTAAAGCGTTTTTCCAGTCTTTTTCATCGTCACTATACGAAAGTAACTCTATTAAAATAACATCTATATTCATTTTTAGGTTAATTTCATCGGTGGATTTTTCCATTAATTTTTTCGCTTTTAAAATCGAAGATAAAGCATCAATTGGTGAAAAATTTAACTCCACTTTGGATTTTAAAAACCATATTTGAACGGAATTTGGTTTTAAATCAGTAACTAAAATAAAATATTATAAATAAATAAATAAATAAACATTTATTAATCATTTTTTATTTTACTTTCTTGTAATAAGTCTTTAGATTGGTGAAAATCCTTGTGTATAAAGCTTAAAATCGCTTTCGATAATAAAAAATCAAAATCTTTTTTAAATTCTTCAAGAAAATTTTCATTCATAGTAATTTCTCGGATGTTATCATAATCACTGTCATTAAATTTATAATCAGTGAAGAATAACTTATTAAATACTTTACAAATCCATAAAGTAAGTTCATTTTTATTATTGTTAACCGTATTTGTTAAATTATAACATTTTATTCCTTCTTCGAAAGCTTTTTTATATTCATTTAGATTAAATAATAATTTTATATAATCATTTTGTATCTCGGAAGTTATTAAATCATCATTTTTAAGAAGTAATTCCAAAAGATTTTTAAACTAAAATCATAAATAACAATAAATATTAAGAAAAATCTGTTAGAAAAAAAAAATTACATATAAAATTGAACTTCCAGATAAATTTTTAGTTTTTAAGTAGTTATAAAGTAAAATACGAATAGTATTTTTAGCGCTGTTTGTTACACAATCGTAATTAATCAATTCCTCGATATACTTTACCAAAATATCTGTTTTTTCATCACAAAATTTTAATATCTTACCAACACATTCAATAATTCTTTTTTCATTACTAAAAAAAAAATTAAATTAATTCTAACCTAAAATTTTTTTTTAGGTTAGAAAAACCTCACCAATCCAATTTAATAATAGTTTGATATATATTAAATAATTCATTTTTTTCTTCACTACTTCCATGCTTTTCGTAAAAACTAGCCAAACCATTAAAAGCAATCCAATTCGATTCGTTTAATTGTACAGCTTTTTTAAAAGCGTTACCAGCTTGTTCGATCGGACCCACTTCTTGGAGAGATATTCCGAAAAATACTAAAGCCATGTAATTAGTTCTATCTTCGTTTAAAATTTCCTAAAAATAATTTTTAATATACATCGGAATAAACATTAAAATAAACCATACTTTGCATAGTTTTATACAAGTTTGATAATCTTTATTGTTTATGGCTTCCCGAGCTTCTTTTAATAACTTTTTCGAAGACATTTTAAAAGTATTTTAGTTAATTAAGGAGAGTTTCTTTGAAAAAAGATCAAATCAACACAATCCTTTAAAATTTTTGAGGTTATTCTTATTTGATAGCTTTGACAGTACGTAAAATATAGTTTATATACATTGAGATGAAAATTTTATATTTTTTAAAATAAAAAAAAGATTTAAAAATTCATTTTAATAATTTATTTATATTTAAAAGTATGTAATATATGATTATTTATTAAACTAAGATTATTTTTTAATTAATTTATTTATTATTTATTTTAGAATTTAATTTTACTATTTAGGGGAGGAATCGTTTTAGTTTAAATGTACTATATATTTTGGATATTTTAAATTAAAATGTTCGTTTGTAGGTTATAACTCAATTTTAAGTTATAACTGTTTTAATATTAAAAATTCAATAAAATTATTTATAATAAATAATATTTAAAACAAAATAAGCTACAATTTTTATTTGAACAAATTTTTTCTATCTATCTTAATTCTTGAGTTATTTGTAGTTAATGTTCAAAAATTGACGGTTGAGGTTATCATTTAATTTTTAGGATATAACTCCATAAATATTAAAAATTCAACAAAATTGTTTATAACAAATAATGTTTAAAATAAAATAAGCTACAATTTTTATTTGAACAAATTTTTTCTATCTACCTTAGTTTTTGAGTTATTTGAAGTTAATGTTAGAAAATTGACAGTTGAGGTTATCATTTAAATTTTAGGATATAACTCCCTTAATATTAAAAATTCAACTAAATTGTTTATAATAAATAATGTTTAGAATAAAATAAACTACAATTTTTATTTGACAAATTTTTTCTACCTCTCTTAGTTTTTGAATTATTTGAAGTTAAAGTTGAAAAATTGACATTTTAGACTAAAACCCAATTTTAGGTTATTACTCCCTTAATATTAAAAATTCAATAAAATTGTTTATAACAAATAATATTTAGAATAAAATAAGCTACAATTTTTATTTGAACAAATTTTTTCTATCTATCTTAATTTTTGAGTTATTTGAAATTAATGTTGAAAAATTGACACTTGAGGTTATCATTTAAATTTTAGAATATAACTCCATAAATATTAAAAAATCAACTAAATTGTTTATAACAAATAATGTTTAGAATAAAATAAGCTACAATTTTTATTAGAATAAATTTTTTCTATCTATCTTAATTCTTGAGTTATTTGAAGTTAATGTTCAAAAATTGACAGTTGAGGTTATCATTTAATTTTTAGGATATAACTCCATAAATATTAAAAATTCAACAAAATTGTTTATAACAAATAATGTTTAAAATAAAATAAGCTACAATTTTTATTTGAACAATTTTTTTTTATCTAACCCGGTTTTTCAGTTATTGAAAGTTGAAAAATTTACATTTCAGGTTTTCATTAATTTTTAGTCATTAATTAATATAGTAATTCCATAAATATTAAAAACTCAATAAAATTGTTTATAACTTTATTAATATTTCATAACATCTTTAAGATTAATTAACTAAATTAATTATTTTATATAAAAAAAAAATTAAGAATATCTCAAATTATCTTTGAGGTTAGGTTTTATCTGTCAGTACAATAGAATACAGACTATTTAAAATAATCCGAAAATGTTATAAGGAGTAAAATACAGAAACTACATTTAAAAATTCTTTTTAATAATTTATTTATATTTAAATTAATGTAAAATAAGATAAATTATTAAAATAATATTACTTATTAATTAGTTAAAACGTTATTTTCCTTAAAATTTAATTTTACGATTTATCAAATAAATCGGTTTATTTTGAATAGTCTATACATAAACTTTGACAGTTCTCATCTTGATGGTTTAAGGTGGATTAAGTTCTTTTGAAGGCTTAAAATTTTAAAAATAAGCTATAAAAAGGTTTAAATTATGGCTACACCACATCGAGAAACGATCCAAAAACAAATCCAACAAGATTGGGCTAATAGAGAGTACATAGATGTAATCACCGTTAGCATTAAGAAGATTACCGATTTCTTAAATTCCTTCGGTGGGTGTTTATTAAATAAGTTTTAAACTAGCTTGGTTGAAAACTTAATTAAAATGTTAAAAAAAAACGTTTTAGATTTATCGTGCAGATCGAAATTAGCCGTTTTAAATGAGAAATTAACTACGCTCGAAAGGAAAATTGATTATTTAGAAGCTTGCGTAAGGAAGAAATAAAATTAAGAAATAAAAATTGGGTTTTAATTTTTTTTCTTGTTTTTTAGGTTACTAAAGGAGAGACTTTAACGTAAATAATTATTAAGGTTTTTTATTGTAGATTATTTTTATTTTTAAGGTATAAAAACTTTTATATAATAATTTTCTTAACCTAAAAAATGTATTTAAATTTGTAAATTAACTATCGACAATACACACCGGTGAAATTCCTTTAAAATAATCATTATTTCTTTCGAAATTGATAACTTTATTACTTAAAATGTTTAACAACTTTCTAAAATAATCACAATTCCAAGTGTTTCCGGCAAAATCCATCTGTTTTAATCTCGGTAAGTAATCAAATAAGTTCGAATCGATTCTTCTTAATAAATTATATTCTAAATTTAAATACGTTAAACTTCCTAAAGATTCGAAAATTTTAACATTGATATTACTAATTTGATTATTATTTAAGTAAACCTTTTCGAGGTAATTTAACTTAAATATTCCAATCGGTAAAGTTTGTATGCTATTGTGAGAAAGATCTAGTTGTATTAAATGAGTTTGATGGAATAAATTCTTCGGAAGTTGTGTAATACTATTCCGAGAGATATTTAAATACCTTAAAGATTTTGTATCATCAAACGTACCATCTTCGAGAGATTCGATTCGATTTTGAGACAAATCTAAGACCTCTAATTTTTTATTTTTATCAAAAATACCATTTTCAACATTTTTTAACTTACAATTTTGTAAATTAATCGTTTGTATATCTTCCGATTGATCAAATAAACCTAAAGTAAGTTGATAAAGTCCGTTATTACTTAAATCTAAAACTTTTAACTTTAACATTTCATCGAATAAACCTAAAGGTAAGTTTTTGAAATTATTCTCGGATAAATTTAAACTTTCCAAAGCGTTTAATTTATCTAAACAACCTAAAGGTAAAGATTTTATTTTGTTATTAGATAAATTTAGTTTTTGAAGATTGGTAGATTTATCGAATAAACCTAAAGGAATTTCTTGGATTAAATTATATGATAAATCTAAGTAAATTAAATTCCTTCCGCCGTCTAATACACCCAATTTAAGTATAGTTATAAGATTGTTATTCGCATTTAAGACTTTTAAGTTTGGAATAGCGTCTAAAGTACCGATTTTTAATTCGATTATTTTATTGAAACTTATATCTAAGGTTTTTAAATTCCAAGCGTGATAAAACGTGTCGATTGTTGTTAATGTTAAATCGTTGTGGGATAAATTTATCGTGTCGAGGGATGTTAAATCTAGGAATAAATTGTGTGGAAGACGAACGATTTGATTTGAGGATAGGTTTAAAACGGTTAGTTGTTTTAGGTTTCGAAGGGCTTTTTCTTCGAAAGTTATTATGTTACAGTGAAGGTTTAAGACTTTTAGGTTTTCGAAAGGAAAGGTTTCGGCTTTTGCGTGTCCTAAGTAACATGTCTTGATGTTTGCTTCGATAATTGTACTCTGAAAATAAAAAATTTGATGTTAAAAGAAATCGATCAACTTTAAAAAATCGTACAGAATTTATTTTTTGAGATTGGGAAATAATTTTTAGGTTAAATTAATATTTAAAGATTATATTTTGATTCAAAAAAGTTAAATTTGTTCTAATTGTTACCAAAAACATGAAAAAAATTTGTAAAGTTGGGAAAATTTTTTGACAGTTAACTAACCTAACTTTTTAAAAAAATTCGATTGATTTTAAAAAATCACCCAGACTTTATTTATAAGAATTAAGGAATGATTTTTATCTTAAATTAAACATAAAATATTCTATTTTGATTTTAAAAAGTCAGATCCTTCCAAATTATTACCAAAAAATTTAAAAAAATTCTTAAAATTAGTAAAAATTTTTTGACCATTTAACCTAACTTTTTAAAAAAATTGACCAACTTTAAAAAATCGCCCAGATTTTATTTATAAAAATTAAGGAAAGATTTTTAGATTAAATTGAAGATAAAACATTCTATTTTGATTTAAAACAGACGGATTTGTTCTAATTGTTACCAAAAAAATTAAAAAAAAGTTTAAAGTTGGGAACATTTTTTGGCAGTTAACTAACCTAAGTTTTTAAAAAAATTCGATCGATTTTGAAAAATCACCCAAACTTTATTTATAAAAATTGAGGAATGATTTTTATATTAAATTGAAGATAAAACATTCTATTTTGATTTAAAAAACTGAAATTTTTCCTAATTGTCACCAAAAAAATTAAAAAAATTCTTAAAGTTAGTAAAAATTTTTTGACCTTTTAACCTAACTTTTTTAAAAAATTTGACCAAATTCAAAAAATCGCCCAGACTTTATTTTTAAAGATAGAGGAATGATTTTTACATCAAATTGAAGATAAAACATTCTATTTTCATTTAAAAAAGTCAGATTTTTCCTAATTGTTACCAAAAAAATTAAAAAAATTCTTAAAGTTTGTAAAGAATTTTGACAGTTTTAACCTATTTTTTTTCTTTTTTAATTAGCCCAACTTTAAAAAATCGCCCAGACTTTATTTATAAGAATTAAGGAATAATTTTTACATCAAACTGAAGATAAAACATTCTAGTTTGATTTAAAAAAGTCAGATTTTTCCAAATTATTACCAAAAAAATTTTAAAAATTCTTAAAGTTAGTAAAAAAATGTTGATCGTTTTAACCTGACTTTTACGGAGTTAGACGGATTCTTAGAGCGAATAAGCCGCCCCATACGTACCGTCAAAAGAGGAAGTTGAGGGCATAATGGGCGAGGACAGAATCATGGACTCCACCGACTGTACTATACCACGATCGTAAGCCTCACAATGGAGAGAAGGATGTAAGAGCGCGGTTTCTCCCCGTAACTTTACCGAATAGGCCCGACTAAACTCCAATGGAAGGGAAGACCGGGTATCTACCGGTCCTCGCAAACGCAAAGGTGTTCAGGCAAAAACTCCGTTGAGGACAAGCCCACCGCATCTCGCTACTTTAACTTTTTCGGTCAGACTTTTGGTCCTTTTCGGGTCTTGCAGCAAAAGCAAAAAGTTAACTCTTCAACCACAATTATTGGTTATAGTTTTAACCACTTCGTTACGGCACCTATCGGCCGCGAAACGTGGCCAACAACCGGCTTTCATCGTCCGTACGCTGGCACAGCCGTCGACTATAGTCGACGCTCGGCTCACAGTTATCTGTGGCCGTCGAATATAGTCGACGTCCGCACTGAAGTGGTTAATCAAATTTTATACACATTAGGATGTGGGAAATTCGCTTTCACCACTACCAATTTATTTAAACGCCCTCAACGGCGTTTTTGCCTGAAGACCTTTGCGTTTGCGAGGACCGGTAGATACTCCGATCCTCCCTTCTACGTAGTTTAGTCGAGCTTATTCCGTAAAGTTACGGGGAGGAACTGCGCTTTTGCATTCTTCTCTCCATGGTGAGGCTTACGATCGTGATATAGTGCAATATTGATCAATTTGAATGAATTGGAAAATGCTCTGCAGTCGAGACAAGACATCGCAGTTGGGGACGATGAAGTATCTTATTCTGTGCTTAGAAACATGCCTCATCAGTATAAATTAGCATTGTTGAATTCTTTTGATAATATATGGCGTGGAGGAGAGTTTCCAAATGAATGGAAAAAAAATTAATATTATTCCTATACTAAAACCCAACAAAAACCCGAATCTAGCAGATAGTTATCGACCAATATCGCTGTTATAGTGCATTAGAAAATCTTTTAAGCGTATAATAGCCGATAGAAAGGAATGGTGGTTCGAAAACAAGAACATTTTCGATGATCTCCAGTTCGGATTCAGAAAGAGAAAAGGAGTTCTCCACGCGGTTGCGGCTTTGGTAATGGATATTCAACAGCCTTCATACGAAGTAAGTCAGTACTCGCCGTATTTATAGACATCAAAACGGCCTACGATAATGTTCATGTTCCAATGTTGACAAAGATTGTTGATTGTTTTGGGAACTCCTCCAATTTTCTCGATGTTGACGCAGAAGCTTTTTTCAACACAAGAGAAAGGATTGGTTATAAGAGTCTTCCGCAGAGAATAACGTGAACGTCAAAGCAACAAGTTATGCAGATGATTTGGTAATTTATTGTAGCCACTCCGATATCGATATTGCGACCGGATGTCTGAACCAAGCTTTGGACATGTTGGAGGAATTTCTGGATTTTCGGCATTTGGAAATTTCACTTCTGAAAACAAAATCAATTCTTTTCACAAGAAAAAGAAATGTGCCTCCATTCGAACTAAAATACAAAAACCAACCGATCCAGAACGCCGTAAATATAAAATACCAGGGATTTCATCTGAACTGTAAGCTTAGTTGGAAGGAACATGTTAACGCCGTAGTTAGATCATGTGGGAGCGGAATTAACCTACTGAAATCTTTGTCGAACTCAAAATGGGGTAGCGATCCGACAATTCTAAGTACAGGATGGGGCGTGGTAACTTCCTTTTTTGAAAATGTAATAAAACACTGTACATGTTTCATGCGACGTTATTCTTATTTTCAGCCTGTCACACAACATTGGAGGTTTGAATTTACACAGTTTTAAAAAGAATTTGTGGCAAATGTCGCTCTCCATTGTCAATACACTGATTCAATCGAATTTTAAAGTTTTGGTGCACTCTTTCAAGCATATCGCCTGGGATATTGACAATTTCGGCTTGAATGTTGTTCTGTAAGTGTTCCAGGGTATTGGGACGATCATTGTAAACTAGGGACTTGAGATAACCCCAGAGGAAGTAATCAGGGGGAACTAAATAAGGCGAGCGCGCAGGCCAGTTTATGTCCCCTCGCAGGGAGATCAGTCGTTCGGGGAAAGCTGTTCTCAAAACATCCATGGACACCCTGGAGGTGTGGACCGTAGCCCCATCTTGTTGGAACCAGACGTTCTCAAGATTCATTTCTTCGAGAGTCGGTAAGAAGAATTGCTGGATCATTGCCACATATCGGTTTGAATTGACGGTAACAGCACGTCCGTTTTCTTGAAAAAAGTAAGGGCCAGTGATCCCTACCCTTGATATGGCACACCATACCGTAACGCGATCCAAATGAAGGGGCCTTTCATACAGTTCTCTGGGATTTGTATGACTCCAGTACCGCATGTTCTGTTTATTTACGCAGCCACTAAGGTGAAAATGTGCCTTATCAGAAAAGAACACAACTGCGTCGTTCGGCAAGGTGTCACGTAGCTGCTCACATAATGTTTGTCGGGTTGCATAATCACGTGCTGTCAGTTGTTGTACCCCAATCATTTTGTACGGGTGAAAATTGAGCTCACCGTCGAGAATTCGACGAAAAGAACGGCCCGACATCCCAAGGGAAACTGCATGTTTACGCGCAGAACGCTTGGGTGACCGCTGAACAGACACACGAACTCTTTCCACATTGTCAGATGTCGTAACAGACTTCGGAGGTCCTTTGCTCCTTTTGGAGACACCTCCCGTTTCTCTGAACATATCCACCCACAATAAAACAGATTTTCGATCAGGAACACGATCCCGTAGGGGAATATCGAAGTATGACGAAAGGCACGTTGTACCGCAATTATTGAGTAACCATTAGAAAATACATGCTTGCGACTGAGAAGGGTAGAAACACAAACCTCCCACTCTACCTCTTCCATTGAACACTTCCTCGCCCCTCTGTTATCTTCGCAAACTGCACTACAGTATATTCAAAAAAGGAAGTTTCCACGCCCCACCCTGTATAATTTATAAAGCAATAATTAGATCCAGGATTGAATATGGTCTTTGGATAATGCTACCATTACCCAAAACAATATTATATAGCTTGGAGAAGGTATGTTATCGGGCTTATAGACATATATTTGGTGCAGTTAAATCCTCACCAGTAAATGTCATAACTCATAACAGTGGAAGCTGGAGAAACATCTCTGCAAACTAGAGCTAGACGTATGGGCACTAAGTTTCTAACTAGCAACATTAGTATTAGAAACTATCCTGTAATCGAAAGAATACCATTTTTATACTCTCTCCTTAACAGAAACGTTGAGCTCCCAAAAAGAAGTCCGATAATATGTCGAATATATGCTAAGTTGATAACAACAACAAATAATATCTACAACAACCATACATGTAACATACACACTCTTCCATACAGCATTAGACAATGGTCTTCAACCGTCGAAGCTATCCCAACACACCTTTGGAACATTCGTACGACTGAACACTCCAACATGATATTCAAAAAAGAGATCGAGGATTACATTAAGAAAAAATGTTCGGAAGGCCAGTATATTTATACGGATGGCTTGCTGATCGATGATCCCATTAGAGGTGTTGCATGTGGCATTTACTCTCCCACTCTTGGAGTTGAAGAAGCAATCCACCTGCCAGGTAAGTTATCAATATTTAGTGCTGAAGCTTTTGCCATAAAGGAAGCAATAAAAATTGCCTTACAATTAGACCGATCAATTCCAAAAATAGTAATTCTGCCTGACTCGCAAAGCGCCCTGAATGGAGTGAAAGATTATAACTTTAGCTCCAGTGTACACACTCGGACAGCGAACATGTCGCCTAAAGCTCTGTGCGAGTGTGTACATCCATATATAATCGACATATTGAGACTGTTGCACAGAGCCAAAGAAGCGGACATGGAGGTGACCCTTGTTTGGGTTCCGGGGCATTCTGAAATAGAGGGAAACGAAAAAGCCGACCTTTTTGCAAGAAGAGGTCATCCCGAGAACATTTACCCTGCGAAGACGCATTTAATCACATGAAAAAAATAATCGCCGAAGAATGGGAACCCGAATGAATAAATTCTTGTCGTTACAAAGGAATTAATTACTCAAAATGCCAGTCGGTTATTCCAAGAAGCCCCTGGTTCAAAAGGACCCCTTTATATCTAAACAATTTTTTACATTGATAGTAAGGTTAAGACTGGGTCATGCCTTAACTTCAACGTATTTGTATAAAATCCGCTTAAAAGAAACCCCTCAATGTGAGTGTAGCGAGGAAGGTGATATAAACCACATATTTTTGGCTTGTCCAAAATATGGAAGGCCAAGGAGAGTTTTAATTGTAAAGTTGCTGGAACAAAAGTGCCAATTTCCTACAAATATTAGAACTCTCTTAGCCATGAATTCATTGGATATTTATATATTTGTATTATAACTTTCTTAAAAAATTAGTCCAACTTTAAAAAATCGCCCAGGCTTTATTTTTAAAGATAGAGAAATGATTTTTAGATCAAATTGAAGATAAAACCTTCTATTTTGATTTAAAAAAGTTAGATTTTTCTTAATTATTACCAAAAAAATTAAAAAAAATCTTAAAGTTAGTAAACATTTTTTGACAGTTTTAACCTAACTTTTTTTTTAAAATTAACCCCAATTTTAAAAATTGCCCAGACTTTATTTTTAAAGATAGAGAAATGATTTTTACACCAAATTGAAGATAAAACATTCTATTTTGATTTTAAAAACGTAAATTTACCGTAAATCTTAGCAAAAAAATTTAAAATTAATAAAAATTTTTTACAGTTAACTAACCTAAAAATTTTTAACAACCTCTTTATTAAAATTTTCCTAATTATACTCACCTTGGTTGTAAAAAACGTATTCACTATACTTTGAACATCGGCATATTCACAATTTATCGTTCCTTTTTTATAAGAACACGCCCCATTTGACCTTTCAACAACTACCAGTAATAAAACCAATTTTACAACATTTATTTTACTCATCTTTTAACAAATTCCGTTAAAGATTTTTAAACTAATCAAATTAAATTAAACCAGAAACTGAATACATTTATTATTATCCATCAAATAAGTGTTAAAACCCAACAACAACTAATATCAAGCGAGAAACAAACTCTTGGACATTCCGAAGGTCAAACAGATATAAATAAAACACGTAAATTAAACCAGATTTATAATCCTTATTTTTCCTTTTAAATTTTCTCATTAAACATTAAATTAAATTACAACCAAAACAGTCATATCGTACTTTTTTATTATTTTTTTTTAATAAAATATTATCTACACCTAATCAAAGTAAAATTATTGATAAGATTATCAACTACTTTAACTTATTGTATCTCACATCCGTTTTTAGTATCGATTGTGAACAATTTATGTTTTAGTGCGTTTATATATTTTAAGTTTTAAAATGAATTTCTATCGATTTTTAATTTTTTTATTTATAAGTAACTAAAATTTTTCATTTAAACAGTAATTATTTTAACTTTTTTATATTTTTACTTCTTTTAGTTCATAAAACTCTCGGTAAAGATATTAATCTCGAGTCAGATGACGATGTTGAAATCGAATTCGATGAAACTAACGAGATACTTATTACTGTCGAGGATGGATTTCAAATATTAATCACGGTTGAAAGTTTAAATATGACTAATGATCAAAATACGGCTGAATATATTTTAATAAATGCAGGTAAAAATAATTTTAAGGTGATTTTTTTAAAAGATGGTTAGAAAATAAATTTTCCTTGAATTTAAGTACAAACATGACATATCTAGATTAAATAGTTTAAAAGTTATTAACATTTTTAATCTTAAAAACAATTGAAGTTCGGCCATTTTTTAAATTTTTATTATAAATCGTTAGGAAATTAAATTTCCTTTAATTTGAGTACAAACATGACATATCTAGCTTAAATGGTTTAAAAGATATTAGTATTTTTAATCTTATAAACAATTGACAATCGGCCATCTTTAAAATTCCATCAGATTGTTAGGAAATTAAATTTCCTTTAATTTGAGTACAAACACGACCCATCTAGCTTAAATAGTTTAAAAGATATTAACATTTTTAACCTTAAAAACAATTGACGTTCGGCCATCTTGAATTCTTTTAAATCGATATAATTTCATTGTTTTTAATCCGAATATAGTCGTGTTTGTACTCAAATTAAAGGATTTTTAAAGATCTTTGAAAATATTTCAAATTCTAAAAACAATTGACGTTCGGCCATCTTGAATTTTTTTAAAACCGATGTATTTTTCTTGTTTTTAATCCGAATATAGTCATGTTTGGTATCAAATTAAAGGATTTTTGATCAACTTTAACAATCTTTAATAACATTTTAAAATTTTAAAAATGCTAAAAATTAAAAAGAAGTTTTAAAATTTTCAAAAAAAAAGAAGGATCAAAAATAATTTTAGAACGAAATTCTTATTAAAAATGGACAGGAAATTAAATTTTCTTTAATTTAAGTACAAACACCATATATTTACGATTAAAAATAAAAGAGTTATCGAAATATTTAATTTTGATAAAAACCGGAAGTTGGCCATCTTAAAAATTTTTAAACTAACCTAACTTTTTTATTTTTTATCCGAATTTGGTCATTTTTTATAAAATTTTCTAATTTTTCAAAAAAAAAAAAATATCCATTTTTCCAAAAATTATATCAAAACTTAAAAAAGAGTCAACATTTCCAAAAAAATATCAAACACAAAGAAACTTATAAAAAAAAAATAAAAATGTTAAAATTTTCAAATGAAAGGAATATCAAAAATAATTTTAGAACGAAATTTTTATTAAAAATAGATAGAAAATTAATTTTCCTTTAATTTAAGTACAAACACGATATATTTACGATTAAAAATAAAAAAGCTATCGAATTTTTCAATTTTAATGGAAAGCGGAAGTCGGCCATCTTGAAAATTTTTAAGCTAACCTAACTTTTTATTTTTTATCCAAATTAGGTCGTGTTTGGTATCAAATTAAAGGATTTTTAATAATCTTTAAGAATAAATAAAATTCTAAAAACAATTGACGTTCGGCCATCTTGAATTTTTTTAAATTAACCTAACTTTTTTATTTTTAGTCGGAATTAGGTCGTGTTTGGTATCAAATGAAAGGATTTTTAATAATCTTTAAGAATATTTAAAGATTTTTTTATGATACTTTTATTTTTTCACATAATTTTTTTGTTTAAGATAAATTTTATATTTAATACTGTTTATTTTTATTATTTAAGACGGTAAAACAGACGATGACTACGATGGTATTATTTTCACTCACTTTATAAAAACCCCAAGGCAATATTTATCGTTAAACAACAAAGTTAGTATAAGTAAAAGAGAAATTGATGTTATGAGACCGCAAAGAACAAAAAGTTTAGAAGATGAAACGAATTCCGAGGCTTTTGATGTAATTGAAACTGCAGAAACTGAAACTCCAGAACCGGAAATACCTAAATCCGAATTTAAAATCACAGTTCGTAGATTTGGTAAGTTATTTTTCAAATTTACAATTTAAAAAAGAAAAAACTCGTCAAAGCGATTAATTTTCATAATTTTTTAAATGTAATTTTTATTTTTAGGGGAAGGTACTACAACGACTGAAACACCAACTACAGAAATTCCTTGGCCGACACCTTCTATACATGAATCGGATGAAATTACGGTTAATATTACGGGACAACCACCATCGTGGTACACAAACGATAATATCAGATTATTACGAGAAAATATCGCAAAGATGGCAATAGAATATTGTGAAATTAATAATATACAAGGAAATATTAGGTAACAAATTTTTTACCAACTTTGAATTTTTTTTTAATTTTTTTGGTAAAATTTAGAACAAAACGGTCTTTATAAATTAAAACTAGAATGTTTTTAGTTTCATTTAGAAAAAAAATCAGATCAAAATCTTTAAAATTCAATTTCTTATGATTTTTTTAAAGTTATTGATTTTTTAACAATTAAAAATTTTTTAACCTAAAAAAATCTTTTTACCAACTTTGAAATTTGTTTTAATTTTTTTGGTAAAATTTAGAACAAAACGGTCTTTTTAAATTAAAACTGCAATGTTTTTAGTTTCACTTAGAAAAAAAATCAGATCAAAATCTTTAAAATTCAATTTTTTATGAATTTTTTAAAAGTTATTGATTTTTTAACAATCACAAATTTTTTAACCTAAAAAAATTTTTACCAACTTTGAAAATTTTTTTAATTTATTTGGTAAAATTTAGAACAAAACGGTCTTTTTAAATTAAAACTGCAATGTTTTTAGTTTCATTTAGAAAAAAAATCAGATCAAAATCTTTAAAATTCAATTTTTTATGAATTTTTTAAAAGTTATTGATTTTTTAACAAACATTTTTTAACCTAAAAAATTCTTTACCAACTTTAAAAATTTTTTTAATTTTTTTTTTTGTAATATTTTGAACAACGGTCTTTATAAATTAAAACTAGAATGTTTTTAGTTTCATTTAGAAGAAAAATCAGATCAATTCATTTTTTACGAATTTTTTAAAAAAATATTGATTTTCTAACCTAAAAAATTTTTTTACCAACTTTGAAATTTTTTTAAATTTTTTTGGCAAAATTTAGAACAAAACGGTCTTTTTAAATTAAAACTAGAATGTTTTAAGTTTCATTTAGGAAAAAACCCAAATTAAAATCTTTAAAATTCAATTTTTAATAAATTTTTAAAGTTGTTTATTTTAAAGCGTTTTCTGTTCGAGTGAAGTAATTGATATCTTAAGCGATAATGGACAAGTTTATTAGATAAAAAAATGATCTCGATATATTTATAAACCAATTTTAAAAACGGTTCTAAAAAGAATTTATTGAATCCTAAAAGAAAACATATTAAATTTATTAAAATTGACGATTTTTAAAAGATTTCATAAAAAGAAATTTTTAAAATTATTAAAAATTTTAGATTTGACATTAATAGATGTCAATGAAGATATATCAAAATTATGTCGGTAAAAAGGTTCACAAAAAAAATCACCATATTTTTAAATGTCAACTCGTCAACTAATGTCAACAAAATGCACATAACCTAAAAACTATAAAATATCTTTTTTCACTCATTAATCTATTAAAATGTTAATAACACAAAATTAACTTTGGAATTTTCCAAATTTTTGTATAGGTCTCAGATTTCCATGATTTTTGGAATACAGCTAGAAAAATATGTATAAAACACTATAAAAGAAAAAAAAAAGTGCGGAAGCGTTATTTATTTATTTTATTTTATTTATTTATTTTTAAATTTTTAGTTATGAAAATGTCTTAATCGATACAATAGTTCAATGTCCGATAAATTGGCCAAATAGACAAAATTGCGTTCAAATAACATTTAGATTACCGATAATTCAAGAAGACGACGAAGAATACCAATTAACCACCGAACATTTACAATTAATGTGGTCAAGACATTCCGAGAATTTCTTACAACCATTATTTACAAATTACGAACTTCCCTCGGCTTCTATTTTTACAACCTGGTTGATAATAATATGCGTTATAATCCTCCTATTTAGTGTTGTTTTATATCTTTTTAAGAGATTTAAACAAAAATTAACCGGATTTAGTAAAAGGTAAGTTTTACTAACTTCATAAAAATCTTACGATCTGATTTTTAATCATTTTTAAATTTATACTTGTAGAAAGAAGTCTGTTAGTAGCGATCAAGAGAATATAATCTATTCAGAAGCTCCTCGAAGTGATTCTCTTCATCCGCATCCTAAACAAATCGTTCCTGGAATGTTTGAAAGTGAAAATCAATATTACGATCCAGATGCAGCAGATTTAAGATAAATTTTTGGTTGATTTATGATTTATTTTTAATTGATATATGTAAATTAAGTTAAATTAAAGTATTACTTACTGAATTTTACCCATTTTTTCTTTTTAATTTGGAATGGTTATGAGATTTAGAACATTTAATGTGGTATTTTTGGAGAAAAATGAAATTTTAACCTTAACCTGTCAAAATTTGACGTTTTAAGTTTTGCAAATCGTTGCCAATTGTATAAATTTAAATAATTAAAACTAATCGATTTAATAATTTTTAAATTAATTTGAAATAATTTAAATTATTTAAATTTAGTGATTATTAATAAATTTAGGTTAATTTTTAATAAATATGAATGAATTTTTAATAAATTAAAACGAATTTTTTAATAAAAACTTGAATGAATTTTTAACAAATTTTAATCAATAGATGAAAGGTAATAACTTTCTTTTTTATTTTCAAATATGATAAAAAATGAGTTCTTTTTAAATAAAATGAAAAATAAATACGATTAACCAAATTTAATCAAAATTCGTATTTTAATAAATTAGTTTTTAAAAATTTAATACCAACCTAAAATAATTCAATACTTTCAAGAATAAAAATAATGAATTTTATGTTATAAAAATTAAAAGTAGTTTATTAAATGAAATATATTTAAAATTAGAATAAAATAAAGCATTAAAATTCTTTTTATTAATTAGTTTTTTTATTAATTATTTTTAGAAAGTGACACATTAATACCAACATAAAATAATTCAACACAAAATGTTTAGATATGTTTAGACCTGTTTAATGAATTAAAAAAACTAAAAAAGAAGTTAAAATTTATTGTTGTGAACGATATTAACATTCCAAAATGGTCCAAAAAAATACAGAACCTTGTCTTTCATGTAAATTAATATCCGTCGGTTGTATGTTGGGAATTGGAGGTTATTTATTTTACCAAGGAAGAAAACAAACACGGCTTTCTAAGTATACATTTTATTCATTAGCATCTGGTAATAATAAGTATTTTAAAGTATTAAATAAGAAAGCGTAATATTAAAGGGATATATTTTTTAGGTGCGAGTGCTTTAGGAATCGGAGAAATGTTCGATTACTCTCCATTTCGACACGCACAAAATTAATATTAACAAACAAACAATTATTTTCCAACTTTTCCCAATTTAGTATCGGTTTTTGGATTGGCTGTAATATTTTGTACGGAAACGATGACTTCATTCCCTTTAGTTTGTAAGTTACGCAAGTCTTGTATGTAAAGAAGTCTTAAAACTTTCGCCGCTTGGTTTAAACCGACGTCTCCCAAATCGAAACCGAGATCGGTGTTGTGATATGGAAATGGAGTACCCTACATAAAATCAAATTAAAATTATAATCTTTTAAATAAAACAAACTTACTTTATTATCGGTTGTTTTACTTCCGTTTTCAACAAAAAAGTGATTTTCAACAACCTTCCGACAAGCTTCTAAAGTAATAAAATGATTCGGATGTTGGGTTACTTTTAAAACTTTGGCTAAATTCCCCACACCATCGATAAATTCCTGACTTGAAAAGTCTATATTATCTAAGGGATTATCGGTTTGAACGTTCGGAACGTTTGGTTTTTTCGACGATTCAATTGAATTAAATTTACTTTCTTAAAAATAAAATTTTCTTTTAATCGTTTAAAATTTAATTTTAAAAACAACATACTATCTTTTGAATAAATAATTTTTACTGCGTAACCAGCCAACCAATCGATTTGAGCCTCTTTATTTAAATTATCGGGACATTTTAACGATGATAAATAATTTAAAAAAACCTCATTCCAATTTGGTGATTTTATATCGCCTAGTTCATCTAAAAGGTTTTTATCACATTTTCTTATAACATTACCTTCTAACCAAGTTACAACATTTCTAAATTCATCCTCGTCTAAAATATTACACGTACATTAAAACCTTTAAAATTGCTCCATATTTAAACCTTAATCACCTTGAATATTTAAGTTTTTCACGTTTGGATATTGTAAAGCTTCCAACTTTCTTTGTAAAACCATTTTATTTTGAGTAAATTAATATTTTTTGTAACCGGTGAAATGAAATTAGAACTGTCAAAATTTGACAGTTTAGATTTCGATTGACTTAACACCTCTATTTCTTATATTTAATCGTTTTTAATAAATAAAAATTAAAAAAATACGTTAAATATAAATAAAACAATTTTAAAAATAAATAATTTATTAATATCTATTTAAAAATCTAAAAATAACTTTATATAATCAAATTAAAATAATCAATCGAACTCTTACACATAACCTAAAAATTAACCTAACCTATATACCCGCATTAACTAAAAATGGCTCATAAAATAGCACAAAAATTAGGGATTAATTTACTTTCTGTATGTAAAAACTTTTAAATATACATGAAAACCTTTAAATATACATAAAGAATAAAATGATAATAATAAAAACATATATAAACAAACATTTTATTATTTCTAGGACGTAAAATTAGGAATATTCTCTCCGACAACTACTTTATTAAACTACCAACAAGTAAGATACAGAAGGACTAAACATTGGGATCCAAAATGGAAATTACTAAGAAAATTAAAAGTAGTAAAAGTCGATTTACCAAAATACAATGAAAAATTTGAAGATTTAAGTGAAGAAGAAGTTCGTTCAAAGTTAAAAGAACAAGGTTTATTACCGCCAAGACCGTGGGCTGAGCGTCCTTTTTATTTAAGTTGTACGGGAGGTGTTTTTGAACCTTACGTACCTCCCGAAGGTGATGGGAAAGTTTCAGCGATCACACCGGAAGGTGCCAAACAAAATATTGAGCTTTTATCGAAGAAAACTCGTTCGATGATGGCTATAAGAAAAATTCGTTCATTTCAAGAAGAATTTGATACAACAGCTTTTTGTAAACAAGCTAACGACATTTATATTAAATCTCACGAAGCTTTAATGAGTGGCGATAAAGTTAAAATAAAAGAACTTGTTACCGAGAGAGCTTATCCGGAAGTAATGCATAATATTTACTTAAAAACCATCCATTGGAAGTTTATTAAAGAGATTGAACCTCCAAGGGTTGTACACGCTCGTTGTACGGATATTATTACTAAAGAAAACGTTTTTGCCCAAGTTACCATTCGATTTCACACTCAACAATGTTTAGCTATTTACGATAGATTCGGTAGACTTATGCACGGGAGTAAAATTATAGCTAAAGATGTACTTGAGTATGTTGTTTTTGAGAAACACTTGGCTAATGAATATGGTACTTGGAGGATTCACGATAAGATTATTCCTGATTGGATGCCACCGAAAGATCCTTCGGCTTTAACATTTAAACAAGTTGCGGAGGTTGTTAGTAGTAAAGAAGTCGAGGTTAAGGAAAAAGAGGTTGTTGTACCGGAAAAGAGTGGTGAATTGCAACCAAAAGTGTAGAGGTAAATGAGGTGGAGTTAAATATAAATATGTTAATAAAAAAAATAAATAAAAATTTGTAATGTTTATGTGTAGTTTAATTTTTAATTTAGGGTTAAATCAAAACAAAAATTTTGATTTTTTTTAAAAGAAAAGATTAAAAAAATCATTATAGGTTAAAACCTGAGAGTTTCAGGTTTTACCGGTTAATTGGGAAAAACTGGCACTTATTCTTCAAGCGATCCAACCACTTTAATTGAATGACAAAATTTTTGTTGATGGATTCATGGTTTTACCAGCTGAAAAGTCAGACGTAGATTTTGAATAAAAAAGTTGTAATTGCTAATTGTTTAATTGTAAAACCAGTAAAAGTACAGGTTTTTCATGCAATATTTACATCTGACTTTGATTGACAACAGTTTGTTTAATTTTCGTAAACATTACTCTAACCATGTTGTCAAAATGAAATGTCAAAACGATCGCCAGTCTCGTGATATAATGTCGAAATTTGTAAAGTACAATTTTACTTAAAAACACTCTGTTTGACATTAGAATCACAGCAAAAAAAATCTCCTTCGATTCATGTTGTCCTGATTCAAAGTCACTGATATCAAAATTGCAGAAAGGAAAGAAGGTGGTGAAGAAAACGGAATATCTTCTTAGATTAATGTTTTTCTGATACAAAAATCGTTGTTATCCATTGATAACGTCACATTTGTCAACACACACATTTGTGGCGTATCCGTGAGCTACTCGCTGCTTACTGGGTTATTCGGGGGAAAAATAGCCAAAAGGTATTTACCGCTTGCTTAGTATCTTCACTGGCACTGGTAAATGGGGGTTGAGAGATGTTACAAAAGACAGTTGGTTGACTTGGGCAACAATCTATTCGTCTCCGGTGGAGGCAGCACCTCGACCTCTTCGAACCGCGCCTTGTTAGCAAGTCCCGTCTTTTTATTCATTTTTGTTCGATTAGGCTTTAGTGTTGATTCTGCATTTGCAATCATCTCCTTTTAAGGTATCAACCTGGTCGTGGCAAATGTCGCAGAAAAACGAGAAGATGGTGAGCAGTAAAGAACAGAGGAATACCCCCTTCGATTGATTTTTTCTTGATATAGAATCGATATTTTTTAAAGTACAGTTTTTGTGAACTCGGTTTGATATCAGGATCAGAGGAAAGCAAGAAGATGGCGAGGAATAAAGACAGGAATAACTCCTTTGATTGATGTTCTCATATAAAGTTTAGATCAGTGTTTCCCAACCTTTTTTGTGGCATGCCCCACTTTAGCTTTTCTAATATTCTTAGGCCCCCCTATGTAACACCAGGGATATGGCACAAGGTTCCCCGAGGCCAAGTGCGAACTGTAAAAGGCCCCAGAAAGTAAAAATGTGTTGAATTGGCTGTTTACATAGAAAACAAATAATATAAACTTTGAAACATTAAATCTTTCTAAAAATCTAATGGCGAATTCGATTGGCAAAACTAGTGTGCACTGGTGCGCACTCGCTGAGTGCAAAATGTGACGTATGTCACACTAGTTTAGTGTAAAAAAGGGCAAATTCAACAGAACGCGATGAAATCAAACATAATCATAACATCACTTGTAAGTGTGTTCAAGGCTTGATGATGTTTAAAATGTTTTATAAACTACAATAATAAAATGTAATAGAACACAACGAAACAACCAATAGAACACGCTGTTATGCACTGGTGCGCACCAGTGCAACCAATCGAATACGCCATAAAAAATGTTGTGGGACGCAATCGATACCTAAAAAAAGTCACAGCTTTATAAACTAATAATTTTTGACATAAGAAACATAAATGATAGATTTTAGGAAGAAATCACTAAGAAATTGTTAACGAAACGGAGTAAGTAAATTTTCGAAACAATAATGAAAAATCGAAATTGCCCCCCTGTGGGGCGTGGGCCCCACGTTGGGAAACACTGGTTTAGATCTTTCACCCTTAAAAGTGCTTTGTCCACACGTTGTTTACATTAGTTTTTTCAAGTCCTATGTCCAGACGTTGTGAACATAACGTCTAGGCCAGAGGTGGGGAACGTGCGGCCTTGAGGCAGTATGCGGTCTCTATGGCTTTCTTGTGCAGCCTCCATAAAAGCTCTTGGATTTTGTTATATAAATAATTAAATAAAGGTCGGTATGAATGTATGTTTCGGTGATTACTGGTGGTAATAGCCAATTCTAAGTGGCTGCACCGATGGGACATCTTCCATGAGAGGTAAAAAAGAAGGATTTGTTGCATTATTGAAAATGAAGAACTTAAACTTCAAAAAATTAATATCGTTTCACTGCACAAAATCCCCCATTTTGCAATACACTCTGGATAGAACCATTGGGATTGTCAACTATATACGCGTTAATGCAATGCGTCATAGTGAATTTCGACAGATGCTAACTGTAGACGAGGATACGTACAGTGTTGATCTACTGTATTACTGCAAGGTTCGCTGTCAATCAACAGGACAAGTTTTGGTAAAAGTTTTGGCTTTACGACAAATTTAAAATTTTTGTCAAGAAAAAGGTAAATTATGTGATCTATCACAACGGTGGCCAAACGGCGGCTCGCGAGCCACATGCGGCTCTTTTAGAGGTTTGGTGTGGCCATTGTTTATAAATGCATAGCTCAATGTCAACGCTCTGTAATATGTGGTTCGTATTCCAACTTTAAGGCCGTGTAAAGTGCTGCCCCCCGACCTATTATATGTGAAACACAGGAAATGAATGAATTTCTGGTCTCTCTCGTCTCAAGTCGTTTCAACTGGGAAACTTGTATCTGGGAATAAACGAACGACCACAAAACTTATACCTGCTCGAACCTTTTAATATGTAAACAAAGTCAAAGGTCTTTTCGAACTTCTAGCATACAAAAATTACAATTTTTGTTCGCTGCTTGGTCTTGTTCCAATCAAATTTCATAAAATCAGTACTGCAATTTTAATATATTAATATTAATTATTATTTTTATAAATAATGATATGTAATGGGATCCCATAAATTTATGTTAGTGCCTACACATGAACACAATTACAGTAGAACTTTGCTAATCCGTCGTCACATTTGGGACTGGAGGTGTTGGTCAGATCACAAAAAAGGTCGGATTGTCGAAAGTACAGATAATCACGTACTTAAAGTCAAATAAACAATCTCCCAACATAAAAATAATTTGTCTAAGGCGGACAATCACGGTCGGATTAACGGGGGTGCCAGAACCGAGCACAGATTAGCGAGGTTCTACTGTAATTCTTATGATCCACATTGTTCATAAATTATTTCGATTTTGGCTTTACCCAGTTACGACCCAACAATTGGCAAAATTTGGTTTTTAATTTATAGGTTGAATTTTTGAGGGTATTGTTACCTTATCAAGCGTTATATTTCACATTTTTTTTTTTGCTTTCAATCCTTCCCTAAGTGTACTTAAATATAATAACCACTACCACGTTTTAAAATGAAATTCTTTTATGGAATTGAAAGTCACTTTAGCAAAATATTTTCTAGATAACTAAAACTGTTCTGAATATTTATCAAATGTATGTGGAGCAGTGTAAAAATCAGAGATATGTGCAAAATGTAACTCTACGTGAACTAACCCTCTCCCCAAACTTTCAATCTTCTAACACGAATAGTCATGCAGAAAAAGAATTAAAAACGATTTTTTTCGCTTCCGTGAGTGGCGGAAATCCTCGTCCTAATTTATCCGACACGTTAATAAGAATTTATGTTCTCTTTGTAATTACTGTTTGAAATGATATTGATGTATTGTTACGTAAAGGGTTTTTATAACGATTATTAAGGCAGGTATGTAGAATAAGCCTTTAAGGATTACGACGAAGGTACAACTTGTCAGATTAAGAAACAGACTATCGCTGAGATGCGTATGGAGAGAAGTGAGATCGCATTCGGAGCAAAAAGGATGCAGCGTACGCACGCTAAAGAATAAGAGATTATTCTTTTCATTCATTCTCTTCGAACTATTGATTATAAAAATAATTAAAATAATTATAGAGATATAAATTAGGTAGCACGATTAATAACATATGAAGTATTCTTTATCATTAAATACAGAGGTTTTAAAAATTTTTTGAAAGGGATGAATAAGGAACGAATTCTTCCCATACATCGTTAAGAAATAAGTAAAGACCAAGGGAGACAAAGCTCTAAAAATAGTAGGCAAATAAATAATAATAAATGTAAACAATTACTAATACTAATATTCTACACACAGCAATATTGTATACAATCACTTAAATATTTAAATTCAAATATTCATTTAGGCAACTCAACGAACAAAAGTTTCCACTACTTTTGCTTGATAGTATTTTAGTAGTAAATTTTAAAGAATGGGCACATTTCAGTAGCACGCCCCCTGGGCATCAGTAAACGAACTAAACCGCGTTGACCAACTATGCATTTATAAACAATGGTGTGGCTAAATTAAAAAAATGTCATCAATACTTTTTACTAGGTCTTGAATGAATAACAAAATATTTTTCCTATAATGGAATTGAATCAGGAGGTATAATTCACTGGATCTCCTTTTTTTTGGAGGGCGAATTTCCGATGAGGCTTAAAAAATGGCTAAACGGCAGCTCTTTCTCAGTTTTATTGCGGCTCAATTAAAAAAATTTAGGTTTTGAAAGAAGCAGGAGGTGCAATTTACTGAATGTCCTTTTTTTTTGAAGGGTGAATTTTCCGATGTGGCTCTTCAAAATTTTCAATTTCGCAATGCGGCTCTTAGTACCACCAAGTGTGGCCAACCCTGATCTATCAGATGAAGTATTTTGCAAAAATATTGCATTTTTGTCTAATATTACGACAAAACAAAACAATTTAAATATTTGTCAACAAGGTAAAACGAAGCATGTAATATGAAATGTGGCAAAAGATCCAGGTATTTCGAAAAAACTAAATATTTTTTATAACATTGCTTGCTATTGGTAGAATTAGGGGTGAGTTTAGGATGTCAAACTTTACCGTAACCTTAGCTGTAATAACCATCAAATTTGTCGTAATTCCTAGACGTTGCCTAAACGCTTCTATTGAAACAAAATAGTTGAACTTTTTTTAAATATTGCAGTTACTGCTACGGTTACGATTACAGCCTTAGATTTGACATCCTAAATCCACCATAGGATGTTAAACGTAAAGGCTGTAATCGTAACTGCGGCAGTAACTCTAGTATTTAAAAAACGTTCAATTATTTTGTTTCAATGGAAGCGTTTAGGCAACGTCTAGAAATTACGGGAAATTTATTGGGTATTATAGCTAAGGTTACGGTTAAGTTTGACATTCTAAACCCACCATATCTCGAATATACCTGCAGAACACTTTCCGGAGCTAGCAAAAATTTACAATGAGCAGAAATGTCAAAATAAAGTATTTGATGAATATGTATGTGTCTTCAATTCTTTATTAGAAGAATATACTGAAAGATTAGCAGATTTTGACGAGCAGACTCCTGCTATGAAACTGGTACGGGAACCACATTTAGTAGATATAATCGAGGCAACTACCGAATTACAAATGCCATTCGGGAGTTATTATATACATTCGAGAGTTATTCGAATTGACAGAAGAAAATGTTCTCAAATCTCTTTTTGACACTAAAAAGGATCCATTAGAAATTTGGAAAAATGTTGTTGAATATCCATGCCTACGGGAGCATGTACGAAGTATATTTTCTTGTTTTGGAAGTATTTACTGCTGCGAGTCAACATTATCTACAATGACAAAAAATAAAACAAATCTAAGAACGCAAATTACAAATGCTCATTTAGAGAACCAATTAAGGCTGCGCGTTACGAAGCTTAATCCAAATATTCAACTACTCCACAAATAATTTATAGGTATATCAATTCATGCGGCCTCCTTAATTGCTACCTAATTTAAATGCGGCCTCTAACGATAAAAAAGTTCCCCACCTCTGGTTTAGGCAAAACAAACGTAACGTTTGAAGTACTGACAAGACTTAACTGTGTTTGTGAGACTCAACTAATGTCATGAGTCAAAATAAAAAAACTTTTAAGTGTTAAAGTACAATTCTCGAGAACTCGGTTTGGTACTAAGATTGCTTCATTTCTTTGTGACTGTTGTACCTTCTCGAATTCGAGACCTTTTCGAACTTTGTACCTTCTCGAGCAAGAGGTGTTCCCTAATTAGTCCTTGCAGCCCAGTCTTAAGTCTATTGTAGCCTCTGGAAATGTGCTTAAAAGAGCTCCTTATCTTTCATAGAGCCAGCATCACGTTGAGATTAAATAGCCCCAGTTTATTGGGTTGTACTTTATGCTCCTTTAGCTATACCTGTCTCACCTGGACGAAAGCCTCAGATTTCCACATCAAGTGATGGGAGGTTTCTGCTTTCTCTTTACATCCTCTACAGATCGGCTTCTCTATAAGCCCCATCCTGTGGTGTTGCCTGAACGCTCCGTGTCTCGTCATAATCGCGTTCCACAATCTTAAGTCACTTTAGCTCAACCAGAGTACCTTCTTTGACGTTCTTTTAACGTCCTAAGTGATAATCTATACGAATTAAGTTAACAATTCAATTTTGTTTATTTCATTTGGAAAATAATTACATTAACGATGATAATTTACAATTGTCGAGTAGAAGTAACAAATATGTTAAGTGCTATTTTGCCAAAAAATGAAATGTTACTATAGAAAAATTCCATATACTGTTAATTTATATCCTAATAAGCAGACGAAACACTCGGAGACAAAAATCTCCTAGAAAAATTATTTATCTCGATTAAAAAATCAGAACTTACAAAGGATTTAAGTAAAAATTTACAGGAAAATGAGATAAGAATCAGTAAATAAAAAAAATTCTTTGTATTTATTATTAGATCTCTTTATTTTTTAAAATATATACATCGATTAATAAATAACAAAACAATATTTTATTCTAAAAATTTTAAAATGATTTTTACAAAGTTTCTATTTAATTTAATTTAATTTATTAATTTATTTTTTTTTATTAAACGTTTACCAGAATTAATACTCCAAATGTAAATACATATTTTTTCTTATTTAAACAATCACCGGAACCCTTAAAATATGAAAAATAAATAATCATACTCAAAATTAAAAAGGAAAAAAAAAAATACTAATTTGTTAATACAGATTAATTAAAATTTTATCCTAATATAGGATGTGTTAATTTAAAAAATGTGATAATTTATTAATAATAAAAAAAAAATTAAAGAAAAAAATAAATTATTATAAAGCTGCATTAATTCATCTCTCGGTAATAAATAAATTAATAAAAACCAAAAATTAATTCCTCCTAAACAAAACTGCTGGTCGGTTGTTCTAAAAACAACTCATCTTTCCTCTCAATTTTCCTTACAATCGCATCTTTTTTACTATTATAATCTCCCTGTCCCCAATTAGAAGGTTTAATAGGTACGATTTTCGGTTTTGGAGGTAACGGAGGCGGTTCCGTTAATTTATTATACACCAAAGTCGTTTGACACGTCGGATTCTTCTCGATAACAGTAACGTCTAATTTATTTTTCGTCGGCGAACTTTGATTCGAAGTCGAACTTTCCTCGGACGTTGAAAAAGTCACGTTCGTTTTATTCTCCGGACTGTTAATCGTGTGATTTTCGTACTCTTGTTTATTTCGGGGATATTTACGAACGTCCGTACAAGAAGTGTAAAATTTTGAGTTTTCTACTTGTTTTTCTTGAGACGGTTTGTGATTCGAATTCTCTTTGTCTTTTAAGAAATCGGGAAGTTCGTAATTTATTTCCGTTCCACGTTGATCTTCCAAACGTGATCTTTGTGCTCTACTTAGACCTTCATATAATTCTAAAAAATAAAAAAAATAATAATTTTTTTATATAAACTAGAATGTTTTAGGTTTCATTTAGAAAAAAAAATAGATTAATAACTATAAAAATCGATTTTTTACGAATTTTTAAAGTTGAACGATTTTTTAAGTTGACAAAAATTGTTACCAACTTTGACAATTTTTTAAATTTTTTTGACAATATTTAGAACAAATCGGTATTTTTTAATTAAAACTAGAATGTTTTAAGTTTCATTTAGAAAAAGAATCAAATCAAAATCTTTAAAAATGAATTTTTGATGAATTTTTAAAATTGGTCCTTTTTTCTAAGTTAGAAAACTGTCAAAAATGACTACCAACTTTAAATCTTTTTTTTAATTTTTTTGTCAACATTTAAAATAAAACGGCCTTTTTTAATTAAAATTAGAATGTTTTAAGTTTCATTTAGAAAAAAATCAAATCAAAATCTTTAAAAATGATTTTTTTATGAATTTCTAAAATTGATCATTCTTTTCAAGTTTGGTTAGAACTATTAAAAACTTTTTACCAACTTTGAAATTTTTTCTAATTTTTTTGACAACATTTAGAATAAAACGGTTTTTAAGATCAAAACTAGAATGTTTTAGGTTTCATTTAGAAAAAAAATTAGATTAAAAACTATAAAAATCGATTTATTACGAATTTTTAAAGTTAAACGATTTTTTTACTTGATAAAAATTGTTACCAATTTTGAAATTTTTTAGAATTTTTTTGACAATATTTAGAACAAATCGGTTTCTTTTAGTTAAAACTAGAATGTTTTAAGTTTCATTTAGAAAAAGAATCAAATCAAAATCTTTAAAAATGATTTTTTTATGAATTTTTAAAATTGATCGTTTTTTCTAAGTTAGAAGTGTCAAAAATTTTTTACCAACTTTGAAATTTTTTTAAATTTTTTTGACAACATTTAGATTAAAACGGCTTCTTAAAATCAGAACTAGAATGTTTTAGGTTTCATTTAGAAAAAAAACCAGATCAAAATCTTTAAAAATGAATTTTTGATGAATTTTTGAAGTTGATCATTCTTTTCAAGTTTGGTTAGAACTGTTAAAAAATTTCTTACCAACTTTGAAATTTTTTCTAATTTTTTTGACAACATCTAGAATAAAACGGCTTCTTAAAATCAGAACTAGAATGTTTTAGGTTTCATTTAGAAAAAAAAAAACCAGATCAAAATCTTTAAAAATGAATTTTTGATGAATTTTTAAAGTTGATCGTTCTTTTCAAATTTAAAGATAAAATTATGTCGGTAATAAAGGTCACGAAAATTATGATTTAAATGTCAACAAAACTTCCTAACCTAAAAATCAATCAGTACGTTTTTTTACTCATTAATCGATAAAAAAAATTACCAAAAATCCTTTTAAAATACGATTTTTACTACTAAAAAAGAAAATAGTTTCATTTGTTAGTACATTTTTAAAAATACAAACATATTTTTTTTTTTCAATACCTTTATAAAATAATTTTCAATACCTTTATAAAATAATTTTCAATACTTTTATAAAATATTTTTCAATACTTTCAAACAGGTAATTAATATTTGATAATTTACCTGTATTCATTAAATTATTTAAAAGATATATTCATCAAATTTCGTCTAAATTAATGTTTTAATAAAAAAATTTAAAAATAATTTAAAATTAAGTTTATGAGAAACTTACAAAAAACGTTCAAAGATGGCGCAATTTCGTATTATTAATTTTCATGTTTGACGTTTAAAATTTTTAACAAAATTAATTACTAAATCTTAAAAAAAAGTATTAAAAATGAAAATTGATTTTTTTTTAAATTATTAATTCAGTTTTTTTATTTAAAAAATGTTAGATTTCAAAGAAGATAGATTAAAATCATGTCGGTAAAAAAGGTCACTTTATTATGATTTAAATGTCAAAACTTCCTAACCTAAAAATTAATCAGTACATTTTACTCATTAATTGATAGAAACCGATCAAAAATTTATTGAAAACACGATTCTTACCACAAAAAGAAGAAACGTTACGTTTGTAAGTACATTTTTAAAGATATTTTTTATACTTTTAAGATTAAAAATGAAGAGAAAAATGTTTAACTTACCATCACTTTCACTACAAGCCGTTTGTAACCTAGGTCCGGCTTTCCATTTAGCAATAAGAGGTTTTTTAATAATATGATTACCATGACTTAATTCATTAGTAACATCTTCACTACTGTTATTTGACGAAGTCATTTTACAACGTGTTAAAAGTTTCTTTTTACGATCTAATAAAGCCGAATCTCTTCTTAAAAATCTTCCGATAATACTTGATGAATGATCTGAACCCCAATCTTCACTCTAATATTTACAAAAAATCAATCAATAATTAACCAAATTTTAAAAGAAAATAAAAATCAAATTTAAATATTGAAATTTTTACCTTAACCGAACTTCTATCAGATTTAGTTTTAACGCAATCCGTTTTCCCTTGTAAAATATCCTTATAAACCTTATTAGTAATCTCATCTAGCATTTTGGCGTTCTCTAAAACGGTTAATTTAACCGCGTTCGACGTCGAACTCGGTCTGGACTGTTTTAAAACCACCAACAATCGGCAATTTTCAAACGCCGTAACCGGTAAATCTAAATTAATTATTTCCTCTCCGTTCATTATATCTAAATCCGATAATAAATAATCGTAGCGTTGAAGTAATTGTTTTAAAACGTCCCCGATTATTTTCGTGTGCTTCGATTTGACGCAAATGATTTTCTTATTCGGCAAGTCTAACTTAAAGGTAACTTTACGTTCTACGAATACTTCACAGCCTGTTAGTTTTTGGGATGATAATTTTATATCCATCGGCTAAAAATTAATATTATTTTTAGTGTTTAAGTATTTTATATTAGATAAATTATGTTAAAAATTATTTAGACTATGATTAATTAAAGTTAGAAAATCAAAATTACAAGATAAGTTAGTGTTTGGTTGCAAAAACGTTTATTAAATTTATTTTTTTATCAAAATTAATCCACCGTTAACAGGTTTTTTTAACATACAATTCATTAGTATTATAAGATATCATATAATTTTTTTAAATATTCTTAAAATTTATTCAAAATCCTTTAATTTGAGTACAAACACGACTATATTCGGATCAATAATAATGAAATTATATCGATTTAAAAAATTTCAAGATGGCCGAACGTCAATTGTTTTTAGAATTTGAAATATTCGCAAAGATTATAAAAAATCCTTCAATTTGAGTATAAACATGACTATATTCGGATTAATAATAACGAAATTATATCAATTTAAAAAATTTCAAGATGACCGAACGTCAATTGTTTTTTAAATTTGAAATATTCTCAAATATCTTTAAAAATCCTTTAATTTGAGTACAAACACGACTATATTCAGATCAATAATAATGAAATTATATCGATTTAAGAAATTTCAAGATGGCCGAACGTCAATTGTTTTTTAAATTTGAAATATTCTCAAAGATTTTTAAGAATCCTTTAATTTGAGTACAAACACGACTATATTCAGATCAATAATAATGAAATTATATCGATTTAAAAAATTTCAAGATGGCCGAACGTCAATTGTTTTTTAAATTTGAAATATTCTCAAATATCTTTAAAAATCCTTTAATTTGAATACAAACACGACTATATTCAGATCAATAATAATGAAATTATATCGATTTAAGAAATTTCAAGATGGCCGAACGTCAATTGTTTTTTAAATTTGAAATATTCTCAAAGATTTTTAAGAATCCTTTAATTTGAGTACAAACACGACTATATTCAGATCAATAATAATGAAATTATATCGATTTAAAAAATTTCAAGATGGCCGAACGTCAATTGTTTTTTAAATTTGAAATATTCTCAAAGATCTTTAAAAATCCTTTAATTTGAGTACAAACACGGCTATATTCGGATTAGAAACAATGAGGCTATGTCAATTAACAAAATTTCAAGATGGCCGAACGTCAATTGTTTTTAAGGTTAAAAACGTTAATATCTTCTAAACGATTGAAGCTGGATGGGTCGTGTTTGTACTCAAATTAAAGGAAATTTAATTTCCTAACAATCTATGATGGAATTTTAAAGATGGTCGATTGTCAATTGTTTTTAAGATGAAAAATATTGATATTTTCTAAACTATTTAAGTTAGATATGTCATCTTTGTACTTAAATTAAAGGAAATTTAATTTCCTAGCGATCTATAATAGAAATTTTAAAGATGGCCGAACGTCGATTGTTTTTAAGGTAAAAAATGTTGATATTTTCTAAACTATTTAAGCTAGACGCGTCATATTTGTACTTAAATTAAAGGAAATTTAATTTCCTAACGATTTCTAATAAAAATTTTATTTAAAAATTATTTTTAAAGAGGCATTAAGAACTTGTTAACATGTGAAACAACAAATTTAAACGTTTTTGCAATGTTAATGTTATATTAACCACAAATAATAACCATTCTACTACTAAAACTACTTATATATCGATCCCAATAAAGATTAGTTAAACAGATTAACACAAAAATTTTAAAAATTCATGCATACTTTTGAGGATTTATCCGTTGTAACATCGTAACTATGAAAAGTAAGTCCCCGCTTCTCAAGTAACCGATCAACTAACTGTTGAATGCTTTCGCTTTCTCTGATTTGAACTACGGTCGTGCTGCCGGAAGTGCCGGAACTTAAATTTACCCGACACAACGGCTGTTGTCTACTTAGTGCGCTTTCCTACAATATTAGTTAAAAGAAAACCTTTTTAAATAAACACTCCACAACAAAAACAAACCAATTAAAGACTTTCCAAACTCCCACTTACCGTTTGAACGCTAACATCAGTCTCTTTACTTTTCTCAATCCAATCGATATCGCCTCGATCTTTCGATTTAGATCGATTTTTCTTATGCCACGGTAACAAAGATTTCCTCCGTCTATCTTCGGCGTTACTCAAAGATTTTTTCAGTTTCGAAGGAGTAACCGTTTGGGGCGGTTGAATTAAAAGCCGAGTGTCCAATTCCGGACAATCTATCGATCCGGATAAGCTTTGCTTGTACAGGTCGGATTTTAAAAACCTCGGATAGCTGTCGAATTTCATCAGGTTGAAGATTTGTTTTTGGGCTAGTTCGAACGTTTGATTTCCGGCTTCTTCGAGACATTGTTTCGCTATCGAACGAGCTTGAGAATCGACGTTAACGGCGTCGGTAGAACCTATGCATAAGTGACGTTCGTAGATTCTTTGTGCTTCGTTTCGTTTTTCTTGACCGGATGGCATTAATTTAAAACGTTCGCAAGCCGTCCAAAAATATATGTTTTCAGCGCTAAACTCTTTTTTGAGAAATTCCTAAATAAAAAAATTAAGAATTAAAAACTTGCATTTATAATAAAATACATTTAATGAGTTGGAAATAAACGGAATATTTGATTAATTAACTTGACGAGAGATTTGATCAAAGTTCAATTTTAACCCCAAATATCTCAAATTCTAACCTAAATACAAAACATTTCCCAATTAAAAAATGTAATTAGATCAATTAGAAACATTACTTATTTTAACTTATTTAATCAGATGAAAATAGAACCAGCAAATTTATATAATTATACTTACTGCGAATGTATGAAGACCGATAGAACATTCTAATAATTTTTCAAGCGACGTCGTCCAAGACGCAGGTCCTTCACTGTTTAATTCGTTCTAAAAAAATAAAAGTAAAAAAATAAATAAAAGTAAACATATAATTTATCAGTTACAATTAATCGCGACAAATTACGCCATTAATAATCCTTATGAATTATTTATTTAAGATCTTATAAATAATTCACGATGTTGGTACAGTTTGGTTTTGTGTAGAATTTATGTTAATAAGCGAACCAGTTCAACATTTACCGAGTTATTCCAACATAACGGTTAATGATTTTCTTAATCGTAAATACGTTCAATAAAAAAAAGGTTTTTAACAGTCGTATTAATAAACGTTAACGGATTAACAATTCGTCTGAATCAAAATATAACGATCAGTTAACGTTTAGTTAACTGTCATGATTGAGATTTAGTTAGTTTTCACGATTTTAATTTATTCACTTGGTTCAATGATTCACAAATGTGACTATTCGTGAGAGTTTAATGAACTGTTAGACATTTTGTAAATGAATTGTTGGTTGACAATGTGTTATTAGGAGTTTTGTGTGTACGGATATTAATTTTAGAGATTAAATTGGTTGATTGATGTTTTTCTTCGGATTGGATCTTGAAATTCGAACTTATTTTTTTATAAAACACCCCAAGTTTATTCTTGAATATGTTTCATCGTTTGTTGACAAAAAAATTTTAACCTAAACGAAGAGTTAAAACACCGTAATTTAACGTAAATTTTCTCATACACGTTTTAACGATTTATGGCGAATTCGATTGGTTGCACTGGTGCACACCAGTGCATAACAGCGTGTTCTGTTGGTTGTTTCGTTGTGTTCTATTACATTTTATTATTGTAGTTTATAAAACATTTTAAACATCAAGCCTTGAACACACTTACAAGTGATGTTATGATTACGTTTGATTTCATCGCGTTCTGTTGAATTTGCCCTTTTTTGCACTAAGCTAGTGTGACATATGCCACTTTTTGCACTCAACGAGTGCGCACCAGTGCACACTAGTTCTGCCAATCGAATACGCCATTAATATAAGAGTACTTTTGTGCTATATATTTCTCTATTCTTCAGAGAATAGCAAATAAAAAAGCAGTGGAATATACTGAAGGTTTTTATTTTAGGGCTTGTCTATCTAGGTTTCGGCGTCGTCGTCGTCTTCAGGAACGCGTCATAAAATTTCTGAAGACGGTGGTGACGCCGAAATAAAGGTAGACAAGCCCTAAAATAAAAACCTTCAGTATATCCCTTATTTCCTTTTTATGAAAAAAAATTAACTATGATAGCTAAAGCCGTTTATAAGATATCTTAAAAAGATTTGTTCTTCAAGAGATTTTGAACTCTCTTAGGAAGTAATTTCGAATAACAAGTACGTTCGATCAGTATGAAATTAACTTTGGAACGCATAGCTTAACGTTTAGCAATTGAGTTATAGGACACCTTTATAATAGAGTTTTTGAGGTTCGGTTCTATTATGATCCCATTCGGATAAAATATACAGGTTGTTTCAGAATTGCACGGCACTACTTCAGGGATATGTTCTCCGGCACGAAATAAACAAGAAAGTTTATAATATAAACTTTTATATTATATTATAAACATAAGTCTCAAATTAATTTTTCATCGAGATGCTCTTAATTTATTGTGAGGTATATAAAAATGGCGTTGCTGCTGTTCGAAAATATCATGAAACATTTCCCACTGGGAGGATACCAAATAGGAAAACGTTTGAAAGCATTGAAAGACGTCTTAGGGAAACTGACACGCTAAAACCACAATGACAAAACGCTGGTCGACAAAGATTTCGACGAACTGCTAACGTTGAAGAAGAGATACTCAATGCTGTTCTATCTCCTACTACTAGCACTAGAAAATTGTCACTTTTTAATATTTCATCTACATATGGCGAACATTTCGCGAGCAACAATTGTAGTGGTTGATTCGACAATGCACACGAGATCCTAACTTCCTGAACTGCTTGTTACTTACCGATGAATCTTGCTTTACCAGAAATGGAATTACTAATTTTCAAAACACTCGCACTTGGAGCGACAAAAACCCTGATACGACTCCTATTACGCATTACCAACATACCTTTTTATTAACCCTCCATGTGTACACTGGGTCTTTTAAGGAACAGTCAAAATTTGAAATTCGAAATTCTCTCTTATGAATAGAGGGTAGGCTTCGGCTACCCCCTTTAAGAAATGTTTGGTAACTGCTCGGCCATGTAGTAGACGCTTCAATAAGTAACTCAGAATTTTTCTAGAATTTTTGCAAGCCTAGAAAACTTTGAAAACATGCCTGTTACCTAAAAGACCCAGTATACACACCGTGTCACAAAAAATATAGTATACACACGCCGGGTTAATGGTGGGTTGACACGGTGCGATTGTGCTCGGCCGAGTCTACTCGGTGTGAGCAAACTCGCGTGCGAGTACTGTTGACACACACAATTTTACTAGCTTGCTTTTAGCATAATGCAAAATGGCAGAACTTGTGCGTGCTGGTGTAACTATTGTTGCACAGCTACTAATCCACGAACTAAACCAATTACATGCTGTAAAAAAGCGACGTCCCAGACGAAAGTGGATTCGGGACTGGATAAAGCGACGTAACAAATTTGGTGCTTCTGCAACGTTTCTAAGAGAAGTAGCATTGGAGGATCCAGAGATATTCAGAATCTACCTAAAATTAACAACAAATCAGTTTGATGAATTATTGTCACTGGTAAAACACTCCATTAAAAAGCAAGATACATTAAAGAGAGTTGCTTTAGAGCCCAGAATAAAGTTGCAAGTTACTCTTCATTACTTGGCGACTGGAGATTCATTCAGCACATCGGAACATGTGTATAAAATTCCAAAGAGTACCATTTCGACGTTCTTCCCAGAAGTCTTAAAAGCTATATATGCGCCTCTATTTTTATAAAGAGCATGTCAAAAATTCCACAGGCACTTTGCTTCTACATATAATTCCACAAATTTTAAGGTTTGCCCTTCTGTCCATCTTTTGTGCACCATATTTACAGACAAAATACAAATAAACTCGAGTACTAGCATGAAACTCGCACGCTGGAAGTTGGAAGACGACCGATTAACTCGTACGAAAACTAGCAACGTGCAAGCGTACTCGCGTGTCTGTTTATACAGTGCGAATTTCGTACGAGTACCAAGCGAGTAATGATACCAGTAGTCTCGGCCGAGCACAATCGCACCGTGTCAACCCACCATAAAGGTCTGGTGTGGTCTTCTTGGTGATAATCTCATCAGCCCTTTCTTTTTACCAACAAAACTTTCAAGCATATCTTACTTGCATTTTTTGCAAAATAATCTGTATGAGCTTCTAGAAGATACTCCGATTGCCCCTGCTCACTTTTCTCATATTGTCACCGATTATTTAAACACAGCATGTGGTAACCGATGAGTTGGCCGAAACGGACCTGTTTCCACCACGATCTGATCTGAACGCCGTTAGATTATTTTGTGTGGGACTAGAAGAAGTCTGTGGTTTATTCTACGTCTATTGCCAGGCAATAAGAGCTAAGAAATCGCATCGCAGAAGCAGCAGCTACTGTGAGGGGTCGTCCCAATGCTATAAGCCGTGCCAGAGAATCATGGATTCATCGTGCTGAATGCTGCATTCAACAAAACGGAGGGCACTTTGAACAGTTACTCTGAATGTTTTATTGTTAAATAAATTACCTTTTCAATATATCGATAAACAATTAATTTGAGACTTATGTTTAACTAAACTTTCTTGTTTATTTCGTGCAGGAGAACATATCCCTGAGATAGTGCCGCGCAATTCTGAAACACCCAGTATAGTTCGAATTTTCCGTTCATATCATACTCCAACAGCAGTTTGAGGTTAGAAATCACGACAAAAAAAATTTTCACCTAACGTTTTATATTTCAATTCAAAATACAAGAACATATATCTCAAGAAAAAAAAATTGTTAGTAAATATAGGGTGACCAGACGTACGGAATTTTGCTGTATTGTACAGCATTCGCCATTTATTATTGAATTTGTGATGTAACTAGTTTAGTTTTATTTTTAGTATTTTTCTAAAAAAAAATTATTGTCTTTGGTTGAATTGATCAACATTTTGGTAACTTTGGTAGAAGCTTTACGAATTTAGTAAGTTTTTGGTGGAATTAAAAAAAAAAATTGGTAAATTTTTGGTGGAATTTTTACAAATTTTGTAAGTATTTTGGTGGAATTTTTAAAAAATTCATTATTTTTGGTAGAATTATTAAAAATTTTAGTAACTTTGGTGGAATTTTTACGAATCTACTAAGTTTTTGATGGAATTCTCGAGGTTTTAGTTAATTTTTAATGAAATTGTTTGTAATTTGATTGATTTTTGGTGGAATTTTAAAAGAATTTAGACATTTTGGTGGAATTTTTAAAAAATTTGGTAAGTTTTTGGTAGAATTGTTAAAAATGTTTTTGGTGTAATTTTTAGGATTTTTGTAAGTTTTTGGTGGAATAAAAAAAAATCAGCAGTTTTGGGTGTAGTTGTTAAATATTTTAATAGCTTTGGTGGAATTTTTGCGAATTTTATTCATTTCTGGTGGAATTTTAAAAAGATTCAGTATTTTTGGTAAAATTCTTATGAATTTAGTAAGTTTGTGGTGGAATTTTTAAAAAATTCAGTATGTTTTTGGTGGAATTATCAAAAATTTTGATAACATTGGTGGAATTTTTGCGAATTTTATTCATTTCTGGTGGAATAAAAAAAAATCTGTGTTTTTGGTAAAATTCTTATGAATTTAGTAAGTTTTTGGTGGAATTTTTGCAAATTGTATTAATTTTTGGTGGAATTTTAAAAAAACTCGGTATATTTTTGGTGGAATTATCAAAAATTTTGATAACATTGGTGGAATTTTTGCGAATTTTATTCATTTTTGATGGAATTTTTTAAAAATTCAGTGTTTTTTTATGGAATCTTTACGAATTTAGTAAGTTTTTAGTGAAATTTTTCCAATTTTATTAATTTTTTGGTGGAATTCTTATAAAATTCAGTATGTTTTTGACGGAATTGTTCAAAAAGTTGGTAACTTTGGTGGAATTTTTATTAACTTTAATCATTTTTGGTGGAATTGTTAAAAATATTGGTAATTTTAGTAGAATTTTTATGAATTTGGTAAGTTTTTGGTGGTATTTTTTAAAAATTAGTAAGTTTTTGGTGGAATTATTCAACATTTTTGTAGCTTTGGTGGAAAATTGAAAAAATTTAGTACGTTTTTGGTGGAATTGTTAAAAATGTTGATAACTTTGATGTAATTTTTACGAATACAGTAAGTTTTTCGTGGAATTTTTACCAATTTTATTGATTTTGGGTGGAATTTTGAAAAAATTCACTAAGTTTTTAGTAGAATTGTCTCCAAATTTAATAATTTTTGGTGAAATTATATTCAATTTAACTAACTTTTGTGGAATTTTTATTATTACTTTTTTATTTTTGTGAAATTTTTAAGAATCTAATCAATTCTTGACGAAATTAATCTTAATTTTAGTATATTTTTTAAAAATTCAGTTTTTGGTGGAATTCTTAAAAATTTTGATAGCTTTGGTGGAATTTTTATAAAATTTTATAAGTTTTTGGTAGAATTATTAAAAATTTTAGTAGCTTTGAATTTTTACAAATTTACTTAAATTTTTGGTGATATTTTCAAGAATTTAATTAGTTTTTAGTGAAATTTATTCGAATTTTTGCTCTGCATAAATTAAATATTTGATAATTATTAATAAACCGATCGTTTTGACATTTCATGTGGCATTAGCGTGGTTAGAATAATAAATAACGTTTATGAAAATCGAACCAACTGTTTTATCGGCCCAAATCGAAAATGACGGAAAACGGGGACTTGGTTTAGGGCTTAAATCGGCCGTTTCGGGTCCAAAGGAGCCCCGATTCGCATATAACGTTGCGTTATAAAGCCGTTCAGAAGGTTAGCCGGAAGCAGAGTCGCGGAGCCGGTGGCTTTTTGGACAAAAAGTGCGTTCGAAAATTAACGAAAATGACAGGCGGAAAATTTCCTCGAATATGTAAAAGTATACACGGTGTTCCATTTGAAAATATCATTTTTAGGTCTATAACTGTTCAATTAAATAGACTTTTCAAAAATGCACTGTTTATGTGACTTTATGTGATCATCAAACACCAATATCAATTTTACTTTGTTTGTTGTAGAAACAAGAATCTCCCTTTAAAGGTGTCAATTTGGCCCATCCTGTGCTATAACCCGAAATGGAGCTGCACCATGAAGAGAAAGATGAAAGAGTAACTTGGTAATGTTACGGAGAGGGAGTTTACCTTTTCATCTTTCTCTTCAAGGTGCAACCCCTTTTCAGGTTAAAGTTCATGTGTTATATCTGTACAGCATTGAAAGTTGAGAAATCTGGTCATCCTAGTAAATATAAATTGTAGGAATGTTTGGAGAAAAACCGGATGTCGATTCGAACGATTAACGTTATCCTAGCGACATAATAAAAAAGATTAAATAGGTTAGTAGTTGTAAAATATTGTCAGATTGCAAACATAACCTAATATTTATAGAAATCTTTATCTATCAACATTTCTATTTGTACAACGAATATTCACAGGAAAAAATGGTAAATTTTAAATATTGACGAAATAAAATAAAGTATTTTGAACCGGTTAATCTTAAAATGTTCGATAACTAAAGTAAATTTATTCCGATAAGAAATCAAATGTAACAGTAGTTTTATATATTATTTCAAAAAAGCATTCACAATTCTTTCAATGAAACAATTATTTATTGAAATATTTACATTATTTACTAAAATTTCATTGCTTTCATTATCAATTACTTAAAAAATTGATTTTAATTTTACGTAAAACAAACATTACAATAAACTACAAATGTTAAATTGCTTTTAAATCGTGAATAAACAAAAATAAAGTTACATCAAGTTATTAAAACATTAGTAAAACACATAATTAAACTTCTAAATAGATAAATATTAATACATAAAAAGAGTAATAATAATGTTGATTTATCGAAATTAACCAGCAAAAAATATTTCGTCACAGTTAACGATTACTTTTTTTACGCTTAATTTCTCGGGTTGTTACGAAACTTCCTAGAAAGCGGTCGATATTGTAGTATTACCACATATTTGGACGGTAAAGTCTTTGTGTTGGTTTAAACTTTAAAAAGAAATTTTATGTGGGAATACTCTGATTGATAACAATGGTGATAATTTGTGTTGTGAACGAGAAGACATAAAGATGACTATTAAATAGTTTTAATAACACGATTAATATGAGTTTATTTAAATTGTATTCATTATTAAAGATGTTTAAGAAAGCTTAATAGTTAAAAAAGATATAATAAATAAAATAAATGAAATTTTTAAGAAAGATAAGTTATGTAAGTTTTATTATTTTTGTTTAGTGAAGTAATTATCACTTATGACTTATCTAGAAAATATTTATAAAAAAATTTATAGTTTAAATTATCGAATTATCGATTAATTATCGCTAAATTATCACACATTTTTATCATTAGTAAAATAACTGTGTTATTTTAAAATGGAAGATTTTCTTATGTAACTAAAATTTTTAATCATTTAGGAAGGAAAAGTTTATTTTTAAAATTATAACATAACATAAATAATTTGATTATTTTTCATTTCACATTTTATACTCTAATAACAAATATAAATATTTATTATTAAATAACATTTTCTAAATTCCATAACTTGTATATCTTCTTGTTTGCGTTTTATTTTAAGACCATTAAAGCCAATTTAAAAGACAGAAAAATAATAAAGTTCCATTGACCATCAAGCTAAAAATATTGTTGAAGGTTTGTATACATTTTGAACTTCACACAATCAAAAAATAAGAAAATCTCATGTGTTCAATAAAAAAATCGACTTTAGAGTTATAATTAAATATCTTTAAGTTGGTAACACTGTAAACTGACATTTAAAACGTCAAAAATTTGGCATTTAGTCATTAAATCTAACCTCAAAAACACATAAAATGATATAAACTGACATGTAAAATGTCAAAAATTGACGTTTATTGATTAATTTTACCCTCTAACGAACGTAAAATAACGTAAATTGTCTCTAATCTTTGATTTAAAACAATTTGAAGAAAAAATGACATAAATTAACATTTAAAATGTCAAAAATTTGACGTTTACTCCTTAAATCTAACCTCAAAAATACATAAAATAACATAAATTGTCTTTAGTCTTTGATTTAAAACAATTTGAAAAAAAAATGACATAAATTCACATTTAAAATGTCAAAAATTTGACGTTTACTCCCTAAATCTAACCTCAAAAACACATAAAATGATATAAATTGTCTTTAATCTTTAATTTAAAAAAAATGACATAAATTGACATATAAAATATCAAAAATTAGACGTTTACTTGTTAAATCTAACCTCAAAAACACATAATATGATAGAAATTGTTTTTAATCTTTCATAAAAAAATTGACATTTAAAACGTCAAAAATTTGACGTTTACTTGTTAAATCTAACCTCAAAAACACATAAAATGATATAAATTGTCTTTAATCTTTGATTCTAAAAAAATGAAATAAATTGACATATAAAATACCAAAAATTAGACGTTTACTTGTTAAATCTAACCTCAAAAACACATAAAATAACATAAATTGACATTTAAAATGTAAAAAATTTGACGTTTACTCCTTAAATCTAACCTCAAAAACACATAAAATGATATAAATTGTCTTTAACCTTTGATTCTAAAAAAAATGACATAAATTGACATATAAAATATCAAAAATTAGACGTTTACTTGTTAAACCTAACCTCAATAACACATAATATCATAGAAATTCTTTTTAATCTTTGATAAAAAAAATTGACATAAATTGACATTTAAAACGTCAAAAATTTGACGTTTACTTGTTAAATCTAACCTCAAGAACACATAAATTGACATTTAAAATGTCAAAAATTTGACGTTTACTCCTTAAACCTAACCTCAAAAACACATAAAATGATATAAATTGTCTTTAATCTTTGATTCTAAAAAAAAAAATGACATAAATTGACATATAAAATACCAAAAATTAGACGTTTACTTGTTAAACCTAACCTCAAAAACACATAATATGATAGAAATTCTTTTTAATCTTTGATAAAAAAAATTGACATAAATTGACATTTAAAACGCCAAAAATTTGACGTTTACTTGTTAAATCTAACCTCAAAAACACATAAAATAACAAATTGACATTTAAAATGTCAAAAATTTGACGTTTACTCCTTAAATCTAACCTCAAAAACACATAAAATGATATAAATTGTCTTTAACCTTTGATTCTAAAAAAAATGACATAAATTGACATATAAAATATCAAAAATCAGACGTTTACTTGTTAAATCTAACCTCAAAAACACATAATATGATAGAAATTCTCTTTAATCTTTGATAAAAAAAATTGACATAAATTGACATTTAAAACGTCAAAAATTTGACGTTTACTCGTTAGTTCTAACTTCAAAAGTACGTAAAACGACATAAACATGAACTGTCTTTAGTCTTTCATTTAAATAAAATTGACAGATAAATTGACATAAAATATCAAAAATTAGACATTTACTTGTTAGATCTAACCTCAAAAACGCATAATATGATAGAAATTGTCTTTAATCTTTGATTCAAACAAAATTGATATATAAAATATGAAAAATTTTACGTTTAGCGATTAATTTCACCCTTTAATGTACACAAAATGACATAAATTGTCTTTAAAACGTCAAAAATTTGACGTTTACTCGGTGGTCTTAACTTCAAAACTACGTAAAATGATATAAACTGTTTTTAGTCTTTGATTTAAACAAAATTGGCATATAAATGGACATGAAACTTGAATTGAAATCAAAAATTTGACATTTAATCGTTAAATCTAACCTCAAAAACACATACAATGATATAAATTGTCTTTAATCGTTGATTTAAAAAAATTGATATTTAAAACGTAAAAATTTTGACATTTACTCGTTTACTCTATCTTTAAAAGCACTTAAAATAACGTAAAATGTTTTTAATTTTTCATTAAATAAATTAACATATAAAACATCAACAAATTAACATTTAAAATGTCAACACTTTGACATTTACTCGTTTAATCTGTGTTAAAAAGTACGCAAAACGACATAAACTGTCTTTAGTCTTTGATTCAAACAAAATTGACATATAAGTTGCCATGAAACGTCAAAAATTTGACATTTACTCGTTAAATCTAACCTCAAAAAAACGTAAAATGACATAAATTGTCTTTAATCTTTGATTTAAAAAAATTGGCATTTAAAACGTAAAAAATTTGACATTTACTCGTTTGCTCTATCTTCAAAAGCACTTGAAATAACGTAAAATGCCTTTAATTTTTCATTAAATAAATTAACATATAAAACATCAACAAATTGACATTTAAAACGTCAACACTTTGACATTTACTCGTTTACTCCATCCTCAAAAGCACTTAAAATAACAAACTATTTTTAATTTTTGATTAAAAAAGTTGTCAAAACGTCAAAAAAATTGACATTTACTCGTTAATTCAAAAACATGCAAAATAACAAACTGTCTTTAATTTTTGATTTAAAAAATTGACATATAAAACGTTAAAAATTTGACGTTTACTCGTTAAATCTAACCTCAAAAACACATAAAATGACATGAACTGTCAAAAAAAGTCAAATTTCAGGTGTGGTAACCTAAAAGATTTTTCCTGATTTTAATTTTTTTTCTTGAGTACACTTTATTTTATATAACTACAAAAAAAAATTTTAATCTCTTTTTGTGTTAATTGAATTAAAAGCAAGACACATTCCTGATTCCTAGTTACTCGTAAAACGGAACGGTTAAGTTCCCGTTCTCTAAAGAATCTAGAATCGCGTAGATTGTAGATAGATAATGTACCTGTAACACCTGTTGGCCTGTTATAGACTTGACGTGAGCCAACCGTCTACCGGAGCTACATTTCAAGGAATTTAGCCTTTCTAAAGGGGACTGAAGAACTATAACCAGTCCGTTACCGACAGAGTTACCTTGCCTAATAGAACAAAAAAAGAAAACATATTTAAATAGAAAAAAATCAAAATAAAAAAAAAAAATAAACCGTATCGCAATAACAAATCTCGCGCATGCAAGCAGATAAAAGGTAACAGCAACACAAAACGTGCGCGCAACACAAACGGCTCACGTGACGAACACGAAAAGCGACAACGAAAAAGGGGGCTTCGCTGCTTCATACGTCATAGTCGCGCAATGTTTGCTTTGCTTTATGGATCTTGGCGAAACGTTGCGGTATCCCAAATATGTTGCAGATAATGTTTCTTTACTTTTCTACTTTTATAAATGTGCTATTTCCGTTACTAAAGTATTTATTTTTTTATGCAGTTACAATACTGGAATTCATTAGGGGATTTTCTAGAATGATTTACTGCTTTTGTGTATTTACGTGTTTATTTTATGTAGGAATGTAGACAAAAATAAATTACTTAGAAAAGATGTCATAATGTAAACACAAACAATATAGAAAAAATAAAATTACTTTAGATTTTTTTCTAAAATCAACTAATAGAGATATTATTGAGATTTTTTCGTTTTTATAAACCATTTTTATAAATGAAGACCTTGGGATTTTTCAAAGTTGATCTAAAAAAATTGAGGCTAGTTAAAACTAAAACTTAAAAAAATGTGTTGACATGATTTAAGATTTTTTTTTCAATTTTATGTTGGTTACAGTTTAAACTAAAATATGAAATATTTGAAATGTCAAAAATTTGAAACGTCAAAAACTAGAAACGTAAAAAATTTGAAATTTAACACTCTAACCTTAAAAAATGATTGACATAATTTAACTTTTTTTTTCTTAATTTTAGGTTGGCCACACTTCAATTCAAATATGAAATATTCGAAATGTCAAAAAAATTTGAAACGTCAAAAACTAGAAACGTCAAAAATTTGAAATTTAACACTCTAACCTTAAAAAATTATTGACATAATTTAACTTTTTTTTTTCTTAATTTTAGGTTGACCACACTTCAATTCAAATAAGAAATATTCGAAATGTCAAAAAAATTAGAAACGTCAAAAATTAGAAACGTCAGAAATTTGAAATTTAACACTCTAACCTTAAAAAATTATTGACATAATTTAACTTTTTTTTTCTTAATTTTAGGTTGACCACACTTCAATTCAAATATGAAATATTCGAAATGTCAAAAAAATTTGAAACGTCAAAAACTAGAAACGTCAAAAATCTGAAATTTAACACTCTAACCTTAAAAAATTATTGACATAATTTAACTTTTTTTTTCTTAATTTTAGGTTGGCCACACTTTAATTCAAATATGAAATATTCGAAATGTCAAAAAAATTTGAAACGTCAAAAACTTAATATTTAATATTCTAACCTTAAAAAAAATTAATAATACGATTTAACATTTTCCTATTTCTTAATTTTAAGTTGATTCCACTTTAATTTGAAAGATGGAACATTTAAAATGTCAAAAATTTGAAACGTCAAAAACTTGACATTTAAAACTAAAATTAAAAAAAATTTAATGACATAATTTAGCATCTTTTATTTCTTAATTTTAAGTTGGCTACACTTTTAACTGAAATATGACGCATTTGAAACATCAAAATTTCCAAATGTCAAAAATTTGACATTTAAACGTAAAAATGTCAAATTTTGATTCAAAGAAAATTCCGATTTTAGAACGTAGCCTAATTTTTAGAATGTTCAAAAATTTCAATTGAGGATTAAGTTACATTTTTTCTTCTGAGGGAAAAACTAAAAGTTGTAGAAAATTTATTTTGGGCAAAAATAAAGATTAAGTTTCAATCTAAATCGTGATTAAATTTAAAATCTCAATAACAATTACTTTTTTTAGATATAAATTTTTAAAAATTGACATTTTTAGACATGTTAGATAAGTTAGGTTAGAATTTCGTTTCTATAGAAAAAAATTAAGTTTCAATCTAAATCCTCATAAAATTTCAAGTTTCAACAACAATTAGTTTCTTAGATATAAATTTAAAAAGCTTGACTACTTAAATTAATAAAATACATTTTTACATTTTTCAAGCATCCTTTAATCCCATTTTAAGAAACATAACCTTAATAAAAAACCTCAAATATTTAACAAACCCATTTTAGTTTTACATATTTCAACCTGTGGCCTGAAAAAATTTGTATGTAGAAAGAATCCAGGTTAAGTACTCAACCTAAGTTGGAGGTCACAAAGCAAACAAGCGTAACGACCGCGACAAAAAAAATACATACAAGAGCTTACAAACCACTAGACAAAAAAAACTCGGTTTAAATCGCGTTATTTTATCATCGGTTATCAACAAAAAAAAGAAATACATATACACACATAAGAATAACCACACAAAACAACCACAAAACACAATAAAATTTTCAAACCTAGTCGTTGAGAAAATTCCGTCAACAAAACCTTCAAAAATACTATCGAGAACCGTTTTAGTCGCGTTCATCTTTCGATTTATACTGTTTTTCATACGTTTCGTTCTTTCGTGCGATCCGTTCGAACGCGCTAAATGCACTGAAAGAAGTAAGTACGTGTGTCTGTGTGTAAAACGTTAATCTAATCTATTGGTCGGACGATTAGCGGTATCGGAATAAGTGAATAAGTGAAGTGACACCACGAACTGGGACGATTAACCATAATTAAATACAGTTACGTTTACCAAAGTCAAAGAAACTTTTTAATTTTTACATAAATAAAGTTATAAACCGACCTTATCACTTTTTTTTACACTTATCTTGCACTAAACTTACAAAAATTATCCATAAATTTTACCAAAAATAGATTTTTTTAAAGAAAACATAAATTTTTAGATTTTGTATAAAGGTCCCTAGAAAATTTTCTTTTACCTTTAAATTGAAATTAAAAAAAAAATACCTTTTTTTTTTACTCATTAGTTAATAAAAAAACGATCAAAAATCCGTTTAAAATATGCTTTTTATTACAACAATAAGAAGTATTATACAAGGTATTTTAGAATTGCACGGCACTATTTCAGGGTTCTATTATTCAGCACGAAATAAACAAGAAAGTTTATATAAACATAAGTCTCAAATTAACTTTTTATCGAGATATTGAGAAGTTAAAGATAAATATCTAAATGTCTTGAACTTTATCAGAGAGCTGTGAATTGCAATGGGGTCCTTGCACATTTTTTCTTGTCTTGTGTAGCCGGTTCACTGTAATTAAATGTAGTACAATACGAAGCCGTTTTTCCGACAAATAAATAATAAAAAGATATATCGGTTCCAAATTCGAAAAGAAACTTTTCGCGCCAAAACGTCTCGTTCCTGTCAATGACGTCACATTTAGGTAACTTATGTGTGCACGGCTTTATTCGTCTATCTTTCGTTGTATTCGTGAGTCGTGTTTGAAATTTAAGCGGCAAATTCGAAATAAATATGGTGTATAGTGCCCCTTTGTAAAAATACTTCCATCGCAACTCCATCAAAAACGTTCATCAGTGTACCACTAGAAAAGAAAATGCGAAAAGGCAAATTTTGCATTTAATAACGCAAGCGCCACCTGACCGTTTCAACTGAACATAACCTATAGCTGCATCTCCATACTTTTGCCTTTCAGCATTAAAAAAGCTTCACAATTATCATTTGCATTATATAATATTAGGGGAGACTGGGGACAAAAGTAACATTTTTTAGTTTCATGTCGATTATTAACTCATTTACAAGAGTTGTACAGAATGGACGTTACCTGTACAAAGGTCATTCATTTCTTTATTAATAAACGCAAACTTTAAGCGCGATGTGCAGCGGTTGTTTATTTATAAGATTTTTACTGCGAAATGTCAAGTGTTACTTTCATCCCATACATACAGGACGAAAGTAACATGTTGTGGGGATGAAAGTAACAGGATTTGGACTAATGAATAGATTATAATAACAAAATAAATTTGTTCGAGAAATCAAATAAAAGGTGTAACATAACTTATTCGGATATAGAGTCATCATCTTCAGGCTCCATAGACCTTAACTCAGCCTATGAAAACTTATAGAAAACTTGTAGCGATCTAGAACTTATTTCAAATTGTCAAAGAGCGTATTAACATTAGTTTCATCGAAACTGGTTGCACATGCTAAGCTTGTGGCTTGAGGAGTACGTAAGGCTAAAGTGGGATGTCTATGTGTAAAACAGAAAAATCATTCGGCTTCAGCTAAGTCATTGTTGTACCACGTTTCTGGAATTTTTTTATCATCTGCCACAGCTAATTGGCAAGCCAATTTTCTCACTTTTTAAGGACGAAGTCCATAATATAAATTTCCCGAATCTACAGTATATCAGGTTGGCAAACAAGATATCCATTATTTTTACGTGAGCCAAAAGTAGGTCGAAAAAATAATGGATTTCTTTTTCCCCAAACTAATATTTCTCAAACATTTTTTCTTCTTCTTCAGTAAAAACGCGTCTGACACTATGATATCTCACCATTGCCGATATGTCGCCTGCTTTTATTTGTTTATATATTTTAATAAGGTAACATGGCAAATTTCGTACATTTCGTAAATTTTTATTTTGCTGTCCCCCTATTTAGTAGTTTTTCTAATACGTGTACGAGGCATTCTACAAAGTTAGATTTGAAAATTAAGCATAATATTGTAATCGGAATTTGTTGTGGACATAAGTAACATGTTACTTTCGTCCTTAAAGTACTTCGTTACTTTTGTCCCCAAACGCGTATTTAAGGACAAAAAATTTACAGCTCCATTGCACTATATTTGACAAGTTCCCAAATTTATAAATTAATAAAGTAGACATTCAAGAAACGAACTAACCATGTTTGAACCTATTACAAATAAAATTAATGATATTTCTCTATATAAAAATAAAAGCAGACATACTTACTTTAGTCACTTTGAAACACAAATTGTGACATAGAACTACAAGATTGCACGATAGTTCCATATCACTTTATCGTTTTCATGGACACAGAAATACACAACTATTAGCGAAGAGTAAACCTCTTAAAAGCATAAGTGCAAATTAGGAGAAGCATTGTTACTTTCATGACGTGTTACTTTTGACCCCGGTCTCCCCTATGTATAAATGTGTTTTGCTTACCGTTGTGCTTTTATACCCCTTATTTCAGCAAGCGTAAATTCGCTACTTGATGAAAAGAATTCTGCTACCATGAGGGAATCCACTCGCGGTAAATTATTACTCTGTGCTTTCGTAAAATTGTCCTCAGTCATTGTTTACTTACATCTTCACACCGTTCAATAATCGACTACAAACAGAGTAGTAAGCAAACCAACAACTTAAAACACGGAAACGCGCCGTTTAAAACGTTTAGAAATAGAAATAAATTCAAACTACCTAAATGTGACGTCACGACCAATCAGAAGCGTTTCTCATATTTAAAAATTCTTACTCGATTTTAAGACGATTTGTACAACATTCGTAGTAGATTTTTGGTAAAACTGATTATGGATCCGTTATATGTGAATATAACGCTAATCATTTAAGTGCATTTTATCGAAAAAGGGTAGTAGTGCAAGGACCCTATTGCAAAGCGCTTTTGTGTTTGACAAATGATTAAACCGATTAGTATTAAATACTGTTCGTGTAAATTAGTAACCTATTTTACTATTGCTGCGCGTTTTCGTATGAGTTAATAAGACGACTTCCATACTCCGATTACCAACAGACAGGGTATGTGGTTTATGCATGACGGTGCCCCTGCTTACTTTTCTCATATTGTCACCGACTATTTAAACACAGAATATGGTAAAAGATGGATTGGCCGAAACGGACCTGTTAAGTGGCCACCACGATCTACTGATCTAACGCCGTTAGATTATTTTGTGTGGGGCTAGATGAAGTCTGTGGTTTATTCTAAGTCTATTGCCACGCGAGAAGAGCTAAGAAATCGCATTGAAGAAGCAGCAGCTACTATGAGGGGTCATCCCGATGCTATAAGCCGTGCCAGAGAATCGTGGATTCGTCGTGCTGAATGCTGCATTCAACAAAACGGAGGGCACTTTGAACAGTTACTCTGAATGTTTTATTGTTAAATAAATTAACTTTTCAATATCTCGATAAAAAATTAATTTGAGACTTATGTTTATATAAACTTCCTTGTTTATTTCGTGCTGGAGAACACATCTCTGAAATAGTGCAGTGCTATTTTGGAACACCCCTGTATATTTTCAATTTTCTTACAAAATATTTTTAAATAGCTAAGTAATATTTGTTAACTACTAACTTTATTCGCATTCATTAAGTTATTTCTCTATTAGCAGTTTTAAACATTAAACTTCTATTAAACGGTAGTTAAAGTAGGTTAAACCGTTAAGAACCTATTTTATATTTTACCATTGAAGTATTGAAGGCAAATACTTGAATAAAACATCAGTTAAACGACTCATCTAAACCGAAGGACGAATGATTCGAATTTATCATCGAGTAATTACATCGTACGCATAACTGGGAGTGTTGAGAATACCGAAGAATAAGAGTGGAATGTTTGATTACATAATAACGATTTAAAATCTATTTCACGGACGACAGTTTATTTTACATGGATAATTAATTATTATTAAATGAATAATAAAGGGAGAAAATTTAAATACACGTTTATGCTTTCAAATACAAATGATTTAGTTTGGAAATTGCTTCTGTTTAATAATTGACGTAGTAAATGTAAATGATGTAATATGAATACGGTGAACGTAATGTACGTAAATTCATGAAATATAATAATTGCTACCTTCATATGAATGTGGATTTTCATTGACGTAGTTTTTAAACTGCCAATGATTTTTTTTAATTTAATTGGTTCGTTCTGTGAATCAATTTTATCAATTCTTAGAATAAATTACTTGTCATATGATCATCAATGAAATTGTACTAACAGAAATGTACTTTTAGTATTTTAAAATTAAAGCTAGTATTTATTAATAGTAATTTTGATTATTGTGTTCGTAATGTTTTTGTGTTTTTTCTTGTATCTTCACATTAAAAATAAATCGTGTAATCTACCTATTATTTATCAAAGTGATTCTAATTAATATCCTTTTATTGTCAAAGTGACTAACATTGAAAACATTTCTCGACAAGTACAGTCATACTTTGGATTGCTAACGTCTCAGTTTACGAAGAAAATTCGCGAACATATTTTACTTCGGTTCACGAACGGTGCTGTGATTTACGAACACACACGTAAAAAACGTATAGAGCGAACGTAACGTGCATTATATACAGTGTATTTCGCTTGGACAACTGTTTAATTGGGATAAAACTTAGAAGACAAAAAATATTTATGTAGGATAAATATGATTAGTTACGATGAGATAATTAACCGCTTAATTAGGAGAAATTGTAAGAAGTTAGATGTGTCGCAATTAAATGGAATGCACTGTATAACTCAATGCACAACAAATAACTTCGTACAGAATGGCAAAATTAACTTTTGTTTGTATCCTTTGTTGTTTACTTTCTATTCTCATTTTGGCGAAGAGGTAGAGGTTGCGTAAAACTTTAGCAACAGTTTGAAGTTGGAAATTAACGATGAAGGAGATATAGAGCTGCTAAGTTATAGAGCTGCAGATCATAGCCAAGAACTCACTTTAAAAGAACTTATGGAATTACAACTTGGATAGTTGTTGGAAATATCTGTAAGTTGGAAATCTGGGAAGAAATTTGGAAGGTTACTGTGGTGTGAAGTTAGCAATGAAAAGTGACTCAAAAGTGGTAGTTAATTGAATGATAGGTGTTCAAACAATAACAACGTACTTAGATACTGTTGAAAATTTTGATTATATCTTTGCTCAATTAAAAAAAAGGGTACGACTTTTTATTGGGTTGAACCAAAGATCTGATTTAATAGTTGTACTTTTCTTTCCGTATCATTACAACAGATAAAACCATAAAATTTCGATTTATATTATAAAGCCGGGAATACACCTGGCGAATGTTACCATTCGTTCGCAGTGGTTCGCATTCGTTCTCAAGGTGCATTTAACCACTTCGGTACGGCACCTATCGGCCGCGAAACGTCGCCAACAACCGGCTTTCATCGTCCGTGCACTGGCACAGCCGTCGACTATAGTCGACGCTCGGCTGTGTGGGGTCATCTGTTTCCGTCGACTATAGTCGACGTCCGTACCGAAGTGGTTAAATTAGAGCGAACAGAAGCGAACGAACGAATTCGTTCGCCTAAGCTAGCATAATTTATATGGGGAACCAAACATGAACGAACGATCTCGTTCGTGTTGTAAACCCTGTCGGTAAATCAGCGAATCATCAAAGGAAATCGGTGCTCAATGTGGACAGTGAAATTTAGAAACGATCGAATTCGCTACGAACGCGAACAGCTGATTTATACGCTATATCGATTTTTTGAGTTAGGTTATTTTACATTCGTGAGTGTTGTAAGTTTTTACCAACATGGAATGGACAAACGAAAAAACACTCCAGTTGATTGAATTATACAGATCTGGAAATTTCATTTGAGAACATAGGAAAATAACGCGTGCAACAGAGAAGCATATAGGAAGTAGATTAGATAAACAAAGAGTGATATAACTGTTTAATCACGCCTTTTCCGATCCGACCCTAGTCGCCCAACCAACCACTTTCTTCCCACAAACTGTCGAACTGTCAGACTGTCAGTTCGTTGCGTGGTTAAACAATTATATCGCTCTTTGTTTATCTAATCTACTTCCTATATGCTTCTCTGTTGCACGCATTATTTTCCTATGTCGTCAAATGAAATTTCCAGATCTGTATAGGAACGAAACATATTTGTGGTATCCACAGTCAAAACTGTATAAACTAATAAACAAAAAAACGGATGCATGGAATAAGATCTCTACAGAGAGAGCACACCTCGGGAATGATGTAACTTATTGCAGATGTTGAAATTTTGAACAAATATTTGAGGCCTGCATAAGAGTCACCCGTTGCAAGGAAGCGAAGAGTCACTAGCAGTCGTTTTTTAGCCGTAATTGTTTTTTTTTTTGAAACTTGTATCTTCTCTAGAAATGTTAGGTCCAACCAAATTTAATAAGAATTCAAAATCTTCCGTTGACATTCTGCAGAAGTTGGTGACTGGGGCCAAATTGTCACTCGTTAAGTCCATTAACAAAACTTCCCCTCCCGTTTTGCTTCTTTTCTTTAATAAATTAAAACACCGCACCCTTTTCTTTCTTTTTTTCTCGGACAGTCCGGCAATAACTACAAAACTAGCGGCGCTAACTAAAATGTCTTCATCCGTATCCGTATCCGACATCGTGAACGAATGGATCATCGACAAACACGAATGTTCGCTCTAATTGAAACGCTCCTGTTTTATATAGAACAAACGAACGAGCGAATACCTGCGAATTCGTTCCTTCGTTCGTTCGCTTCTGTTAGCCCTAATTTAAATGCACTTATACATTTGAACGAATAGCTAGCTTTCTCTCATTGCGAATAGTTTCACTCGTTCGCATTTAGTTCGTTTGGTGTGCAATTCGTTAACATGGCCATTGCGAAGGTAAATAAATATGAATACAAATTCAAATAGAAGAGATAAGTAGTACCAAAATTTGAACTGTTGTTTGAATGTGTATTTTTTAATAGGTTTCATGGAGCGTCAGTGAATGCATAAAACTCATTTGAGTTGTACCGTACGCACCTGGTCTGTGGGATACAACTAAGACCCATGTTATACGGGCAGCTTTGACGCTACAGATAAAACGCTGACGCTGATCATAAAATTCGGAGCTGTTATACGAGCAGAAAAAAAAGCCGCGTCGTCGACACAAACGTTCGGTGGTGGAGGTGTTTATTAAGGGCCATATTACACGGACAGCAAAAACACGACAGATTTTTCGTCGCGTACACGCCGTGCCTACCGGGTAATGGACTTCCCTGTATGTAAGTTATACGAGCGTTTTATTTGTCGCGTCGGACCCTGAGGTAGCAGATCTGTCGCATCAAAGCTGCCCGTATAACAGCGACTGGCATCATTTCTGCCGCGTATTTGCTGCTAGTCTACCGGTCTGAACGCGTTGTCGACAGATAAAACGCTCGTATAACTTGCATACAGGGAAGTCCATTAAATGTATTAAAAGTAATGTCAAAAACAAGGATGCATGGGCAGAAATACCTACGGAAATAAAAATTTCTGAAAAAAATGAAGAGTCTTATGGCATCATTTTATCATTTACTTATCACAAAACCAAAAATTACAAAATAGCTTTCCGCGACGAACGCTAGACAACTACTACACCTTATAGAACATGTCCACATATGAACGTTTCCAGACATTCGTGGCTGGCATTTTCCTTTGATCTTTTTACTTTTACCGACAACCTGGAACGCGTTCGTTCGTGCCTATTCCATTCGTCCTGCTATTAACCACTGCGGTACGGCGCCTATCGGCCGCGAAACGTCGTTAAGAACCGGCTTTCATCAACCGTACGCTGGAACAGCCGTCGACTATAGTCGACGCTCGGCTATGTGGGGCCATCTGTTTTTGTCGACTATAGACTATAATCGACGTCCGTACCGAAGTGGTTAATTTTGCTGCAAATGCATGTCCACACATGAGCAAGAAATTCTCGGGAATGCGAACGAAAGGTAACATTCGCCAGGTGTATTCCCGGCTTAAGAAAGAAGCTCGGATTACGAACTTTTCAACTTATGAACAGGGTAGAGGAACGACTTATGTTCGAAAACCGAAATATCACTGTATTTTTAATCTATGCTATGGTTAGAAAACTCTAAAGCCTGTTTTACACGTACACACTTGGACAGCGATTACGACGCCTAAAGCTCTGTGCGAGAGCGATAGCTAGAACGGGCTCGGGCACGGTCGGTTTTCGAGGGAAAGAAACCTGGCACGAGGCTAGGTGTAGAAACGTTCGACGGGCCGCAGCCAGGCTCGGTGCGGGCTCGGTAAATACGAGGCAGGTAAACGAACAATCACTTGGATAAATTATTGGTATACGATATTGTTTGAATACGTTTGAATTGGAGAGGATCTACCGAAAAGAGATCTATCAGATCCCTACTTAAATTTTAACCATTTAAAAAGTTATTTATGATTTCTGATTTCGGTTAAAAAATGAAAACGGCATTAATTTGTTTGCAGTGTAGAAACAATAATGGAGTAATAATCAACCGCAAAACAATGTATAATAAAATATACATTTATTTACATAAAAGAAATAACATTTAATGTTGGAAGTAATGTATTGGGATATTAATACCCATATGCATAGTCGATCGCCAGCGTCTCAAGTAACTAAGCGTTTTTAACAGTTAAATATAAATACAATAGTTTTAAAATAATAATAATTATTTATTTAATTTAAATGTTGTTTTGTTTTATGTAAACTTACTTAAAATGTGGTTAATGGTTATATTAATTATAAAATAAAAGGTAAAGGTAAATAAAACAAAAAATCATAAACAGTAACATCCACTTTTATTTGAGTATTAATGGTTTGTATAGAATCCATTACTTTCTATACATAATTCTAATCTATTGCGCATAGAATTAACTAATTTTCTACATAAATCTTTGCCGCGTAATGCTTCCCATTTTCTGAAAGCATTACTTTTAACTGCTGCCGAAGATTGAAGATCTACGTAATTTGTCATTTTAGTCATATAAGACCAAACCTTTTCTATAGGGTTGAGGTCCGGTGATCTTGCTGGCCACTTTATCAACTCTATTTCTGTGTGGTCCTCAAACCAATCACGGACACACTTCGCTGTGTGTCTCTACATCCCCATACACAGCCCTGACAGAAGGCAGAAATACTTCTTCTAATACATTAATATAGTGTCTTGTTGTAAAATGGGGTGGTGTAATCTTCTCCAATGCCCCCGGTCCGGCCTCCGACATCCATCCCCACATTCCTATCAGTTATTATACAATATTAATATCATAGAATTAAAACTATAATTATACTTGTATTGAGTCACGGTAATGACACTTCCTTTTAATTATTGAAGTTTGGTTTCCTTTTTTAAAAATGAATTTCCTTCATCAGAACGTTAAAAGCAAAAGTAAAAAAAATTTGGTAACTGCCAATTTTTTTTTTAAACACTATCATACATATTAAAGAGCTTTGTCATTATTAACTGTAGTCAACATATGAATTTTTAATAGAAACAGTAAAAAAGTCAACATCTTAACTTTAGGGTTTGTAATTATTTTATGAAAAACGAATGTTAAAAGTCATACTTTTAATTCATGGTACCAAGATTAAAAAATTGAAGTTTATAAAACAGCGGATTAAAAATTACTTTTAACATTAACGTAAAAGTTTTTTCCACTCACAAAATTAAACTTTTGATTTAACACTTGTATTGTAAACAACTATTACCTAATGAAATATCGTATACCAATAATTTATCCAAGTGATTGTTCGTTTACCTGCCTCGTATTTACCGAGCCCGCACCGAGTCTGGCTGCGGCCCGTCGAACGCTTCTACACCTAGCCTTGTGCCAGGTTTCTTTCCCTCGAAAACCGACCGTGCCCGAGCCCGTTCTAGCTATCGCTCTCGCACAGAGCTTTAGGCGTCGTAATCGCTGTCCAAGTGTGTACGTCTATTGATTGTAAGCAAGTCGATAAAATTCTATGATCACAACTGTACCTTTTGATATAGCTTTTTATATTTAAGGAAGGAACATTTAACCAAATTATCTCTAACTATAAAAAAGCTTGTTGTAATTATAGTTCTTGATATATTTCGACTTACACAAAGGTGAAACCCTTAAATTCCTCCATCACTTAAATTTTACTAAAAATTGAATAATAATTAAATAAGTATAAAGAAATAATTGGGAATTATTAACGCAAATAAATCAAATAATAATTGAAAAGTCATTACCATTAATACGTTATCCGAGAAAAAATGTCATTGCTGCACTGGGATCCGAACCCAGAACCTTCTGCTTTCCGGGCAGATGCTCTTACCAATTGAGCTATGCAGCTGGACAAGTTTTCTCACATTTCTGGATACGTAATGTCACATGTACATGCGCACAATTACTTACCAACGTCAAGAATTATTCCCGAAAGTGGGTAATACACAAATATTAATATAAAGAAATAATTGGGAATTATTAACGCAAATAAATCAAATAATAATTGAAAAGTCATTACCATTAATACGTTATCCGAGAAATTTAAATAAGTGTTAATGTAAAAGAAACATTTCAAGAAATATAGACAACAAGACTGAAAAAAACCTAGAGTTTTAAGTCATGCTTTAAATTTGAATCTTATACAGTTCGTTCATAAAGAATCACAAAATTCATTTTTAGATTATTTTATTTTTATTAATTTTTTTTATATTGATCGTATAATATATTAAAATTTTAGAACTTAACACGCCTTAAATGGAAAAATCTATTTTCTCAAATTTAAATAATATGTAGGGTGATTCATTAAAAAAATATATAATCATTTTCCATACTTGGTTTACTAAGTATTCTTAATACATAATTACAAATTCTAATAAATTAAAAGTAAAATTAAAAAGTGAAATCTATTCTTAGAAAATTTTATTTGAAGTTAGGAAAGAAATGAGTTAACCAAATTAATTAACCAAAACTATTCTTATAAAGACTACCTTATATTACATATTAAAAAAATATTGACGTAAATCATACAAATAAAGCTCGAAAACCGTATAAATCAAACACCGTAAATAGTCATACAGTAGTCGTACACTCACATTGACAATTCATATTATTTCGATTGTATGCACGCGCTCGTCAACCGTATACAAACACCCGTCGAAAACCGGTAGGTATTGACTCGTTACGGCGAACGATTCAATTCACAACGATAATAAATTTCACGTATACTGTACACGTCGTCGCGTTATTTGTTTTGCCGTTTATCGTAGGTTGTGTACCGAGAATCGAATCCTCCTCGAAATAGCTATCCGTCCGCCGCTTACGCAAACGCGCATACCTGTTAGGCATTCGTTCGTTCGGCGGAAGTTACAAAACTCGTCGGGAGCCATTACACGACCAGATATAATGAAAAGAGCTCGCTCGGTGAATGCCAATTCTTCCTCGCGGTTGGAAAATCGAGCGCACCGTATTGTTTTTAGAGCGGAAACGTACCGGTTTGGGTTTTAAAACGCGACTCGTTCTGGTTTACTTTACGGAAGTAAAGTAAACTAGCTACTAACAAAGATACAGGTGAAAATTTTAACTGTTAACTGTGAGATTGTATTTCTACAATTGCGGATATGCACTTTTTATTACTAGTTTCTGATAATTACATCCGTGTAAAACGGACTTTAATTTTTTTTAAATATAAATTTTTGATTTATCAAAATATTTTGTTATCAAGTTGTTAAAAAAATGCTAAAAAGAAATTTCAAAATTAGTTATTTTAAAATAAAGGGTCGATTACACGATTTATTTTTCATGTCAAAAACAAACCAATCAAAATTTAATGACTTGAAGAATATACAAAAAATAATTTAACTTGGATTTGAAAAAATTTCTAAATTTTGATAATAAACCTGAAGATGGCAAAAAAGTTGAAACTTAAGAAATCAAAATCAAAACAAAAATTTTAAAGTTTCAGTTTACTTTAGTTTCTTTTTTAATAATACATTCATCAAACATTCATTGACAAATTTTTCTAACAGGTTGTGGTTAAAAAAATTTTAAAGCCTGTTTTACACGTACGTTTATTGATTGACCGATCAAAATTTTATAGCGGCAATTATATACACATATAATTCGACTTGAAGTTAAAGAAATTTTAAAATACATCCAAAAAATTTCTTAAAAACTCGATTTAAAAAGATAAAAATATTTTTAACATTAAAAAATTATCGTGTAGTCCACCCTTTATTTGTCAAAATGACATTTAAAATCTCTTAATCATCAAAGTCGATGACATTTAAAGTATTTGTTAATAACTGTTTCAAATAACCTGTGAATAAAAACTTTTAAAGCCTATTTTACACGTATATAATCTGCTGTTTGTTAAATGATTCAAATTTAATCATCAGAACTGTATATACACAATAATTTTACTCGGAATTAAAGAAATTTTACAATACATCCAATAGATTTCATAAAAATTCGATATAAAAAGGAAAAATTCTTTTAACATAAAAAAAAAATCGTGTAGTTCGTTCCTTATTTGTTAAAATGACTTTTAAAATCTCTTAATCGTCAAAGTGAATGACATTTAAAATGTTCATTAATAACTGTTTCTAATAATCTATACTAAGAAAATTTTAAAGCCTGTTTTACACGTATATAATCTCTTGATTGTTAAATAATCAAGTTCTAATGATTAGAACTATACGTACATAATTATTAGACTTGAAATTAAAGAAATTTTATAATAAATCTATTAAATTTCGAAAAAAATCGTTTTAAAAAGATAAAAATACTTATGACATTAAAAAATAATCGTGTAATTCACCCTTTATTTGTCAAAATAGCATTAAAAATCTTTTTGTAATTAAAATGAAAGATATTTAAAATGTTCGTTGATAACTGTTTCTATTAACCTAGGAATAAAAAATTTTAAAGCCTGTTTTACACGTATGTAATCTAGTGATCAAAATTTAATAACCGCAACTATAGATATAATATAATTTAACTTAGAGTTCAAGAAATTTTACAATAGAACCAATAATTTTTTTTAAAACTCAATTTAAAAACATAAAAATTCTTTTAACACTAAAAAAAATCGTGTAGTACATCTCTTACTTGTTAAAATGACATTTAAAATCCCTTTAACGTCAAAATAATTGATATTTAAGATATTAACATATAAGCCTTTCCAATAAATTGTCATTAGCAAATTCTAAAGCCTCGTTTACACGTCTGTTATCTATTAATTGTCAAGTGATTAAAATTTAATCATCGGAATTGTATATACACAATAATTTAACTTGAAATTAAAGATATTTTATAATAAATCTATTAAATTTTTTAAAAAGTCGATTTAAAAAGGTAAAACTCTTTTTGACATTAAAAGATAATCGTGTAACTCAATCTTTATTTGTCAAAACAACATTTAAATCCCTTTATCGTCAGTTACATTTGAAATGTTAGTTAGTAACCAATTTAAAAAGCTATGATTAGAACATTTTAAAGCCTGTTTTACACGTATGTAATCTACAGATTGCCAGGTGATTAATATTTAATCATTAGAATTGTATATATATAATATTTTAACTTGGAATTAAAGAAATTTTAAAATAGATTAAATAAATTTCTTAAAAATTCGGTTTAAAAAAGGTAAAATTTTTTTTAACATTTAAAAAAAATCGTGTAATTAGTCATTTATTTATCTAATTGGTTAAAATTTAAAATCCTTTTATCCTCAAAGTAATTAACATTTAATATGCGCTTTAACAAGTATTTTTAATCGATAATAACATTTTAAAGCCTGTTTCACACGTTGTAATTGTAAGAAACTAGCCAAAATTTTATAACCACAAAAAAACTTAAACACAAAGAAAAAAAAATTAAATTAACATTCTTATCGACGACAAGAAAAAAACCCAAACGCATTTCTTTCGCATTTCATCATTATTATTTATTGTTTCCGTCCATTTGGCACGAATTAATAATCTAATCTACGCTGGAAATTCATCATATTGATATCAAAATATTAATAATAATGATTAATTTTCCCTACAGGTGATTTTACATTATCGCAAAGGGACATTCCCTTTTATTATATCAACAGTTTGTTCATTAATTAATAATAAATTCACATGAAATTATTTCGATAATCTAAAATTAAAAAAAAAAGAAAAAAAATAGATAACAAAATAGATAAAAAAATAGATTAAAAATAGATTAAAAAATCAACGTCATAATCTTTTATAATCTTCTAAAGTAGATAAAATCACAAAACAGATTAAGAAAAAAAAAATTATCGCGATTAAAAACCTAATTTGTTTTTTTCTTTTCAAGTTATGAGCAATTTTCTCGTTTTAAATTTTCAATAATTTCAATTGGAGTAATAATTTCATTCAGGATTATAAAAATAACATCGTGTAATCACTTCGTAGAAACTAAAATAACCTTGTTTTTGTTTTGTTGTTTCATAAGATTAATAGTTTAACTTTAAGTGTAATAAAGTTGTAACTTTTAAACGTTAAATTGTTATCTGTTTTTCGAAAAAAACTTCCAATTCTAATTGTAAGCTTAAATCGTCCTAAATTTTTTTAAAATGATACTTTAAATTAAATACAGTTCAAACAATTTTTCATTAATTCCTATAAATAAACTCTTGGGGATTTTTTAAAAATGGTCAAAATGTTAGGTTAGATGAAAAATCTTCCGTTTTTAAGAATTTGTTTAATTTTTTTAATACTATTTAGGAAAAATCCCTCTATTTTAATAAAAACTAGACATTTTAATTTACATTCAGTTTAAAAATCTTTCATTAATTCTTATAAATAAACTCTTGGGGATTTTTTAAAAATGGTCAGTATTTTAGGTTAGATGAAAAATCTTCGTTGTTTTTAGGATTTTTTTTTAATTTTTTTTATAATACTTAGGAAAAATCTCTCTATTTTAATTAAAACTAGACATTTTAATTTACATTCAGTTTAAAAATCTTTCATTAATTCTTATAAATAAACTCTTGGGGATTTTTTAAAAATGTGCGAAATTTTAGGTTAGGTGAAAAATTTTCGTTATTTTTAGGATTTTTTAAAATTTTCTTTATACTACCTAGGAAGAATTCGTCTATTTTAATTAAAACTAGACATTTTAATTTACATCCAGTTCAAAAATGCTTCATTAATTCCTATAAATAAACTCTTGGGGATTTTTTAAAAAATGGGTAAAATTTTAGGTTAGGTGAAAAATCTAGTTTTTAGGACTTTTTAATTTTTTTTAATGCCACTTAGGGAAAATTCATCTATTTTAATTAAAACTAGACATTTTAATTTACATTCATTTCAAAAAATCTTTCATTAATTCTTATAAATAAACTCTTGGGGATTTTTTAAAAATGGTCAAAATTTTAGGTAGGTGAAAAATCTTCGTTATTTTTAGGAATTTTTTAAATTTTTTTTATAATACTTAGGAAAAATCCGTCCATTTTAATTAAAACTAGACATTTTAATTTACATTCAGTTTAAAAATCTTTCATTAATTCTTATAAATAAACTCTTGGGGATTTTTTAAAAATGGTCAAAATTTTAGGTTAGGTGAAAAATCTTCCTTATTTTTAGGATTTTTTTTAATTTTTTTTATAATATTTAGGAAAAATCCCTCTATTTTAATTAAAACTAGACATTTTAACTTACATTCAGTTCAAAAATTTTTTCCTTAATTCCTATAAATAAACTCTTGGGGATTTTTTAAAAAATGGGTAAAATTTTAGGTTAGGTGAAAAATCTAGTTTTTAGGACTTTTTAATTTTTTTTAATGCCACTTAGGGAAAATCCATCTATTTTAATTAAAGCTAGACATTTTAATTTACATTCATTTCAAAAAATCTTTCATTAATTCTTATAAATAAACTCTTGGGGATTTTTTAAAAATGGTCAAAATTTTAGGTTAGGTGAAAAATCTTCGTTATTTTTAGGAATTTTTTAAATTTTTTTATAATACTTAGGAAAAATCCGTCCATTTTAATTAAAACTAGACATTTTAATTTACATTCAGTTTAAAAATCTTTCATTAATTCCTATAAATAAACTCTTGGGGATTTTTTAAAGATGATCAAAATTTTAGGTTAGGTGAAAAATCTTTGTTATTTTTAGGAATTTTAAAATTTTTTTTTATAATATTTAGGAAAAATCCCTCTATTTTAATTAAAACTAGACATTTTAACTTACATTCCGTTCAAAAATTCTTTCCTTAATTCCTACAAATAAACTCTTGGGGATTTTTAAAAAAATGGGTAAAATCTTAGGTTAGGTGAAAAATCTAGCTTTTAGGACTTTTTAATTTTTTTTTAATGCCACTTAGGGAAAATCCATCTATTTTAATTAAAACTAGACATTTTAATTTACATTCATTTCAAAAAATCTTTCATTAATTCTTATAAATAAACTCTTGGGGATTTTTTAAAAATGGTCAAAATTTTAGGTTAGGTGAAAAATCTTCGTTATTTTTAGGAATTTTTTAAATTTTTTTTATAATACTTAGGAAAAATCCGTCCATTTTAATTAAAACTAGACATTTTAATTTACATTCAGTTTAAATATCTTTCATTAATTCCTATAAATAAACTCTTGGGGATTTTTTAAAGATGATCAAAATTTTAGGTTAGGTGAAAAATCTTTGTTATTTTTAGGAATTTTTTTAATTTTTTTTATAATACTTAGGAAAAATCCATCTATTTTAATTAAAACTAGACATTTTAATTTACATTCAGTTCAAAAATTTTTCATTAATTCCTACAAATAAACTCTTGGGGATTTTTTAAAGTTACTAAAAAAATTGTAAGGTTAGGTTCGTTAATTTACCTTCAATCTTTTCAATTCTTTTTCAAATTTTCGTCCATAATTAGAATAAATTTAACCGTTACAATAAAAAATAGCATTATTCAACTTCCCCCCTTCAATAAAAATCATTTCTTAATCTCAAAAAATAAATTCAATAAATTCAAAATTATTCAATGAGTGTTCAAGATGAGTAAGTAAAAAAGTATTCTACGCATCATTTTAAAACGTACTTAATTAGGATTAAATTAAAATAGTAGTTTGTAAAAACGATTTTACAATAAAACTGTTTGTTGCGGTTTGTTGCAATAGAAAAAGGAAATGACGCTTCCGTTTTAAGAAAAAAAAATTGGGAGAAACGACGGTCCAACTATAATAACTTTAATTTGTAAAGATTAGTCATCAAGGTTTCTTTCTTTCTTTAATTGGAATTAATAAATCATTCTTTCCAATAAAGAAAAATGTTGCCGTTACCGTTTATTTACTCACTTATCCAATTATTCAAATTTCTTTTTAACCACTTAAAATATAAATTTTAATTAAAAAAAATCAACCTTTTAAAAAACCCAACCCAATTAAAACGTTCAATTTTTCTTTTTAATTACTTACGAACATATTGCCATTTTAGTACACATTTAAAATTTTTAGATGATGATTATTATCCGAGTGGAACAAAGTTTGGCGTGAAATAGAGCAGACACGGCATGTCACCAACTGCTAGTTAAGTCACTTAAAGCTTAATGCTTCCCAGAGTCTTTCTATTAATACGCTCAATCAACCGACAGAACAACCAACCAACCCGTACTATTAACTCATACGACCGACGATAAATTCTTTTCGACGATTCGAACTGACGCGAGTCTTGACTCAACGACGGACGCGATGCGACTAAAACTTGGAGCGAGAATCGCTCGCCAAGTCGAGGCCACATACAATGAACGATATGGTCGCGAGTTGTGAGATTCTGATCAAATGTGAATCATTATTTTGTAAAATTTAATGGGGAAGATATATTTCCCAATTTTTATTTATTCAAACTAATAAATTTAAATGTATAGTAATTAATTTTTACCTCATTAAAAATAAATTAAATTTAAATATTTAATAATATAGTTTAAACATCTTCAAAATAGAGAGTTGTAGCAAAATGTAAATCTTCAAGGCGCGAAATTATAGAAATTCTTACCGGAAAACATGAAATCATTTCCCAAATATTCAATGCTCGAATTAACGAAATTATAGTGTCAAATTGCTTCTATTCCATTGACGAAAATATTGCTTTTGTACGACCAAACCATATATGAAATGTTTTTATCGTGCCATTTTAAATTATGTGGCATATTACTTTATATTGACGTTTTTATTCGATGTTAATCAACAGATAAATATTTCTATTTTATTCTCATTAAATTAAAGGTAACTCGACATAATTTAAATTAAACTAGACTTAAATCAATGTAAATTAAAATTAACTAGGATCAAATTAATCTAAATCACATTTAAATAGGACAAAATCAATCTAAATCAAACTGAAGTAGGATAAAACCAATCTAAATCAATGTTATATGAACTTAAAACAACATAAATCAAGGTTAAAATTTCATTTAGAAATGAAACAGAATCAAATAAACCTAAATCAATGCTTTCTGAATTTAAATGAATCTAAATCAAATAGAATTGGGATAAAATCAACCTAAATCAAAATTATATAAACTTAAATCAAACTAACAATAAGTCAAAGTTGCTAAACTCAAATCAACCTAAATCAAAATTATATAAACTTAAATCAAACTAAATCAAAGTTGCTAAACTCAAATCAACCTAAATCAAAATTATATGAACTTAAAGCAACATAAATCAAGGTTAAAATTTCATTTAGAAATGAAACAGAATCAAATAAATCTAAATCAATGCTTTGTGAATTTAAATCAATTTAAATCAAATAGAATTGGGATAAAATCAGCCTAAATCAAAATGATATGAACTGAAATCAAGATAAATCAATGCTTTGTGAATTTAAATCAATCTAAATCAAATCAAATTGGGATAAAATCAACCTAAATCAGAATTATATAAACTTAAATCAAACTAAATCAAAGTTGTTAAACTCAAATCAGTCTAAATCAAAATTACATGAACTTAAATCAACATAAATCAATGCTTTGTGAATTTAAATCAATCTAAATCAAATAGAATTGGGATAAAATCAACTTAAATCAAAATTATATAAACTTAAATCAACCTAAATCAAAGTTGCTAAACTCAAATCAACCTAAATCAAGATTACATAAACTTAAATTAAGATAAATCAATGTTTTGAGAATTGAAATCAATCTAAATCAAATCGAATTGGGATAAAATCAACCTAAATCAAAATTATATAAACTTAAATCAATCTAAATCAAAGTTGCTAATCTCAAATCAGCCTAAATCAAAATGATATGAACTTAAATCAACATAAATGCTTCGTGAATTTAAATCAATCTAAATCAAATCGAATTGGGATAAAATCAACCTACATCAGAATTATATAAACTTATATTAAACTAAATCAAAGTTGCTAAACTCAAATCAACCTAAATCAAAAGTATATGAACTTAAATTAACATAAATCAATGTTAAAATTTCATTTAGAAATGAAACAGAATCAAATAAACCTAAATCAATGCTTTGTGAATTTAAATCAATCTAAATCCAATCGAATTGGAATAAAATCAACCTACATCAGAATTATATAAACTTATATTAAACTAAATCAAAGTTGCTAAACTCAAATCAACCTAAATCAAAGGTATATGAACTTAAATCAACATAAATCAAGGTAAAAATTTCATTTAGAGATGAAACAGAATCAAATAAATCTAAATCAATGCTTTGACAATTTAAATCAAATAGAATTGGGATAAAATCAGCCTAAATCAAAATGATATGAACTGAAATCAACATAAATCAATGCTTTGTGAATTTAAATCAATCTAAATCAAATCGAATTGGGATAAAATCAACCTACATCAGAATTATATAAACTTATATTAAACTAAATCAAAGTTGCTAAACTCAAACAAACCTAAATCAAAAGTATATGAACTTAAATTAACATAAATCAAGGTTAAAATTTCATTTAGAAATGAAACAGAATCAAATAAACCTAAATCAATGTTTTGTGAACTTAAATCAATCTAAATCAAGTCGTATTTGGATATCAACCTACATCAAAATTATATAAACTTAAATCAAACTAAATCAAAGTTGCTAAACTCAAGTCAACCTAAATAAAAATTACGTGAACTTAAATCAACATAAATCAATGCTTTGTGAATTTAAATCAATCTAAATCAAATAGAATTGGGATAAAATTAACCTAAATCAAAGTTACTAAACTCAAATCAACCTAAATCAAGATTATATGAACTTAAATCAACATAAATCAAGGATAAAATTTCATTTAGAAATGAAACAGAATCAAATAAACCTAAATCAATGTTTTGTGAATTTAAATCAATCTAAATCAAACCGAATTCTGATAAAATCAACCTAAATCACAGTTGTATAAGCTTAAATCAACCAAAATCAAAGTTTCTAAACTTAAATCAACCTAAATCAAAATTATATGAACTTAAATCAACATAAGTCAAGGTCAAAACTTCAACTAGAAATTGAACAGAATCAAATAAACCTAAATCAAAGCTTTATGAACTTAAGTCAATCTAAATCAAAGTTACTAAACTCAAATCAACCTAAATCAAGGTTATATGAACTTAAATTAACATAAATCAAAGTTAAAATTTCATTTAGAAATGAAACAGAATCAAATAAACCTAAATCAATGCTTTGTGAATTTAAATCAATCTAAATTAAATCGAATTTGGAGAAAATCAACCTAAATCACACTTGTATAAACTTAAATCAACCTAAATCAAAGTTTCTAAACTTAAATCAAGCTAAATCAAGATTATATGAACCTAAATCAACATAAATCAAAGTTAAAACTTCAACTAGAAATTGAACAGAATCAAAAAAACCTAAATCAAAGCTTTATGAACTTAAGTCAATGTAAATCAAAGTTTGCTAAACTCAAATCAACCTAATTCGACATTAAATCAATCAAAATCAAATTTAATTAGGTTAAAATTAACCTAAATCAAAGTTGTATGAACTTAAATCAACATAAATAAATGCTTTGTGAGTTTAAATCAACCTAAATCAAACTTAATTGAGTTCAAATCAACCTAAATCAAAGCTATATGAACTTAAATCAATCGAAATCAAAGTTTCTTAACTTAACACTTTGTTGACCGGCAATTTTACGTAGAAACTATCTCATGTCACCGCAATTTGACATAACAAGTGCTATTACGACGAGTTAACTCGTCACCGGTCAGCAACGTTTGGATATGAAATGACGAGTTATCTCGTCACCGGTCAACAAGGTGTTAAATTAACCTGATTCATCCTCAAATAAACCTGATACATTCTCAAATCAACCTGAATCACATTTAATAATTAGAAAATAAACCTAAATCAAAGCTTAATGTACTGAAATCAATCCAAATCAAAGTTAAATTGATTAAAGTGAACATAAATCAAAACTATTTAGACTTAAATCAACATAAATCAAAGTTAAAATCTAAATTAAAAAGGAAGTCGAATAAAATAGAACTAAATCAAAGCTTTGTGAATTTAAATCAATCTAAAAGAATATTTATTAGGTTCAAATCAATATGATTCAACTTTAAATCAATCTAAATCTATGATTATTAAACTCAAATAACCCCAATTCAAACTTAAATCAATATAAATCAAAGCTAATTAGGAGAAAATAAACCAAAGACATAGCTAATATCTATTAGCTTCAAATCAACACAATTCAACCTTAAATCGACTTAAATCGATGATTATTAAACTCAAATGAGCCTAATTCAACTTTAAATCAATCTAAATGAATTTTTTAAGTTCAAATTAACCAAAATCAACCTTAAATCGATCTAAGTCAAAGCTAATTAAGAGAAAATAAACCAAAATCATAGTTATACAAATTAAAATCAACATAAATTTAACCGTTCAAATCTAAATCGATCAAAATTAAGGTTAAATCAATTAAAATCAAACATAAATCAATAATAAATTAGTTTAAATTAACATAAATCACTGATAAATCCAAGGACATTGGACTAACAGGATAGCTCTATCTGCGATAATCGCCCGCCACCTTTTAACGTCACTGCCAGACTTAGCGTCTCTGTTTTACACTCGATTGTCTTACATTCGACTGAAACCACAACAAAACTAAATAAATTTCGGTGTATACACATCTTATGGCATTGAGCATCCTGTTAGTCCAGTATCTTTGGGAGAAATCTACCCAAATTGAGAACAAACTACGTTAAATTAACTTCAAGTTTACCCAAAATAAGATTATTTTTCTACCTGTTTTTTTTTTTCTTGGAATGTTAAGTCAGGTAAAAAGCTTTTATAGAAATTACAATCAATAACAACACTCAACATTTAATTAATTCAAGCACCTGTTACATAACAACAGCTGTATCGAAGGGTGTTGAGCTGTTTATTGTAACAGTTGGGCGTTGAATTTTAAAATTGAAATTCCGTGAGAACTAAAGAACAATTGAAATGTACATATTAAAATGAAAATTACATAAATCCGACTTCAAACCATCATTATTTTAATTGTAAGACGCGAAATAACCTCTCTTTTACGTTCAAAAGATATACTTCTCCTTGAACCAATTCTCTCGCGCGAAAGTAACTCGGATTTCATCCTATCCGCTTTGTACTTGCTCAATCGACGATGATCGATTAAGGTTGTGATTGAAATCAAAATGCGATCACTATAAACTTACAAAAAAATGTGAATTATTACGGTGTAACAACAAAAATAAGGACGTACGAGTTACGTAAGAAAATCTCTCTCGTACTCACTCTTCTAACTTAATAGAAATTTAATACTTTAATCCCGTTCGCAAATAAGCACTTTATGCTCGCTCAAACGTGCAAAATGACGCAATAATTATCAAATTATTATAATCGTCGATTACTCCGTTTTATCGAATACGTTATCAGGTGAATTGCTCGAAAATACTGGAATAATAAAAAAAATACTCTCCTATAAAAATAAAAATAAACGTGACACACGTTCCCGCAAAATATCCGACCAATAGAAATCATTCGGGTTATAAGCGATATTAGGATAATTTTAGTTAGATTAGATTGGCGAAAAAATTTATTTGCACAGCTTGAACGTGCAACATACAACGAATACATTGTATTCCAGGTATTTACTTAAGTGACACAAACTTAGGCGCCAAACGTTAACCCTTAGAAAAGATAAAATGGTTTATCATTAAATTACGATTTAAGGAAAATTTTACTATTTCTAAGAATAGTCTAAACTTAAAAAAAATATTTTTTTTCTGAAAATTCATTCATAAGTATTATAAATAAAATGAATTAAACCCAAATAAAAGCTTTGTGAACTGAAATCAAAATAAATTCAAATTAACATGTGTAATTCGACGTTAAATTAATCAAAATCAAATTTAATTAGATTAAAATCAACTTAAATCAAAGATATATGAACTTAAATCAACGTTTACTGAACTCAAATCAACCAAATTCAACATTAAATTAATCAAAATCAAACTTAATTACATTAAAATCAACCCAAATCAAAGTTATATGAACATAAATCAATCTAAATCATGATTTATTAAACTCAAATCAACCTAATTCGACATTAAATCAATCAAAATCAAACTTAATTAGGTTAAAATCAACCTACATCAAAGTTATATGAACTTAAATCAACCTAAATCAAAGTTTACTCAACTCAAATCAACCTAATTCGACGTTAAATCAATCAAAATCAAACTTATTTACATTAAAATCAACCCAGATCAAAGCTATATGAACATAAATCAATCTAAATCATGATTTATTAAACTCAAATCAACCTAATTCGACATTAAATCAATCAAAATCAAACTTAATTAGATTAAAATCAACCTAAATCAAAGTTTATTAATCTTAAATCGACCTAAATCAAAGTTTACTGAACTCAAATCAACCTAATTCGACGTTAAATCAATCAAAATCAAACTTAATTACATTAAAATCAACCCAAATCAAAGTTATATGAACATAAATCAATCTAAATCATGATTTATTAAACTCAAATTAACCTAATTCGACATTAAATCAATCAAAATCAAATTTAATTAGATTAAAATTAACCTAAATCAAAGTTTATTAATCTTAAATCAACTTAAATTAAAGTTTACTGAACTCAAATCAACCTAATTCGACGTTAAATCAATCAAAATCAAACTAATTAGATTAAAATCAACCTAAATCAAAGTTTATTAATCTAAAATCGACCTAAATCAAAGTTTACTGAACTCAAATCAACCTAATTCGACGTTAAATCAATCAAAATCAAACTTAATTACATTAAAATCAACCCAAATCAAAGCTATATGAACATAAATCAATCTAAATCATGATTTATTAAACTCAAATCAGCCTAATTCGACATTAAATCAATCAAAATCAAACTTAATTAGGTTAAAATCAACCTAAATCAAAGTTTATTAATCTTAAATCGACCTAAATCAAAGCTTACTGAACTCAAATCAACCTAATTCGACGTTAAATCAATCAAAATCAAACTTAATTACATTAAAATCAATCCAAATCAAAGCTACGTGAACTTAAATCAACCTCAAACATGTCAATTAAGTTAGGTTAGAATTTCGTTTCTGTAGAAAAAAGTAAAAGTCGCAGAAAATTTATTTTTGGTAAAAATAAAGATTAGGTTTCATTCTAAATCCTCATCAAAAAGATAGATTCAAAAAAAAAAAGATATATGAAAATGTAATTTTATGACCTTGTTATTTTCTGGAATAATTTTATAAATTACAAGAAATAAAAACCGCAAGAAAATGGAACAACAAAATTTCAAAGTATTTCCGTCGTGAATAATTATTATCAACAAAGTGTACATCACTATTGTGCAAAAGATCATGAATTTGAAACGATTTTATCAAAAAAGAAAGTTAAAAAATTCTTAAATAAAGAAATAAAAACCCACTTGTCAAAAGAATCAAAAGAAATTTATACAAAATCAAAACATTTATGAAGATAGTTAAAATTATCAAACATGTTAACTAACCTAAAGAAAAAAGTAATGTTAAAAAGTAATAAATTATGTAAAAAAACATAAATAATAAACGAAAAATAGATGTTTTAAGTACTTAAAATAATTTTTTAGATTAAATTTTATGTAGATTTAAGTACCAACCTTAAAAAATAAAAACACCAATTTAAATCTAAAATTTAATATTAATAATGAATTTATTTTTTAATTAAATACGTATAAAACATCATTTTCTAATTAAATATTTAAATTTTTAACTAAATTTTAAGTAAAAACTCTTCAAAATAAAAATAAATGTTAACCCGGCATCCGACACGTGGATTGTGAGAACGATCAGAGAAAATAAAAAGTCCTATATCTTTACTAATAATCCTGATGTAACAATATAGTACACATATTTTAATCTGAGATGGTTTGGGGTTTGTTACACCCCAGGTGTCGAATGCCGGGTTAATATAATTGACGTAAAACTGACATAACCTAAAAATTTTAAGAAATAAAAACTCTACCTGTCAACATTTTAAACGTTATAAAGACAAAAAATATGTTTTTAAAAAAATCCGATTTTTGACGCGTAGTTTACAATCTTTTCTCTTTGTTATTCCGCATCGTTAATTATCCACTCATATTGTTTGTTTGAAATGTAAAACATTACCTACGTAAGTAAGTAATTTACGTGATACACCTCATCGTCCTTTTTATGATTTACAACCGCAAACAATACCATAAAAGAAAAATTATGACGTCTACATGTTAATTATAAACAAAACAAACTTTTTAATTCACTATAAACATCATAAGTTATATTATTTATTATTATATTATTTAAAAATGAAATTATAAAATTTAAAAAATCTTTAATAAAAAAGAAGATTTAATATTCCATCCTTTTCCTACTCATAACAAACCCAATCGGAATTCATATGTTGAGATCAACAAAAATACCCGCTATCCACATCCATATTTACTAGAGGTAAGATCAATGACTTAACAACCTAACCTTAAAATGTCAAAGTGATCTAAACACCACCTTATAAACAAGTTTTTTAATTATTAAACACAATAATGTCGGAAATACAAATGTCTTGGCCGTGGCAGTACAATTTTCCACCGTTTTTCAGCTTACAACCGCATAAAGAAACCAGAAATAAGCAAATAACCGCCTGGAGGAATCTCATCTTGGAGTATTTCAAACTCACCAAGCAAAGTACTTTAGATGTTCACGAAGCGACTAATTTACCCGTTTTTAATAACGTTCAAATCAACCGGAAGTTAGATACGAACGCCTTATTAACTATATTAGGTGAATTGCAAAGTACGGGAAATGCCGCACCCATCGATAAGCAGAAAAATAATTGGGAGATTTATTGGCACACTTTGGACGAATGGGCTAGTATTTTATACAATTATATTTCCGGAATTGGAGCTACGAATTCCGTTATGACTATTTATGAGCTTACGCAAGGAGACGATGTTCAAAACGAAGAGTTTTTCGGGTTGGATGTTAACATATTTATTAAGATCTTACGGCTTTTGGAAAGTCAAGGGAAATGTGAAGTTATGATTATCGATGATCAACAAGGTGTTAAATTTTTTTAATGTGGGTAATTTTTATTATAATAATAATAAAATATAATGTGAATAATTCGTTTAAAATTGAATAAAAATGTAAATAAAATAAATGTTTATTTTTATGCGAAAATTCTTTTTATTTTATTTTTAAAACTTATAAATGTCAAAATTGACAGTTAAAAAAAATTTTAAATGTCAAAACTGACATTTCAAAGGTCATTTTTAAATTTTAAAAATATATTTTGAGATCAAAAAATGTGAAAATTTCATTTTACATTCAAAACTTATATCTGTCAAAAATGACAGTTAAAAAAAATTTTTGACTGTCAAAATTTACGTTTTAAAGATTATTTTAAAATTTTAACAATACATTTTGAGATCAAAAACTGTGAAAATTTCATTTTATTTTCAAAACTCATATCTGTCAAAAGTGACAGTTCAAAACAAATTTTTAACTGTAAAAATTGACGTTTTAAAGGTTATTTTTTAATTTTTAACAATACATTTTGAGATCAAAAAATGTGAAAATTTCATTTTATTTTCAAAACTAATATCTGTCAAAAGTGACAGCTCAAAAAAAAATTTAACTGTCAAAATTGACGTTTTAAAGGTTATTTTTTAATTTTAACAATACATTTTGAGATAAAAAAATGTGAAAATTTCATTTTATTTTCAAAACTAATATCTGTCAAAAGTGACAGTTCAAAAATTTTTAACTGTCAAAAGTGACGTTTCAAAGGTTATTTTTAAATTTTATCAATACATTTTGAGATCAAAAACTGTGAAAATTTCATTTTATTTTCAAAACTCATATCTGTCAAAAGTGACAGTTCAAAACAAATTTTTAACTGTAAAAATTGACGTTTTAAAGGTTATTTTTTAATTTTAACAATACATTTTGAGATAAAAAAATGTGAAAATTTCATTTTATTTTCAAAACTAATATCTGTCAAAAGTGACAGTTCAAAAATTTTTAACTGTCAAAAGTGACGTTTCAAAGGTTATTTTTAAATTTTATCAATACATTTTGAAATCAAAAAATGTGAAAATTTCATTTTATCTTCAAAACTCATCTGTCAAAAGTGACAGTTCAAATAAATTTTTAACTGTCAAGAGTGACAGTTCAAAGGTTATTTTTAAATTTTAGCAATACATTTTGAGATCAAAAAATGTGAAAATTTCATTTTACTTTCAAAACTCATATCTGTCAAAAATGACAGTTAAAAAAATTTTTAATTGTCAAAATTGACGTTTTAAAGGTTATTTTTAAAAATTAACAATACATTTTGAGATCAATAAATGTGAAAATTTCATTTTATTTTCAAAACTTATAACTGTCAAAAATGACAGTTCAAAAAAAAATTTTAACTGTCAAAATTGACGTTTTAAAGGTTATTTTTAAATTTTAAAAATACATTTTTAGATCAATAAATGTGTAAATTTCATTTTATTTTCAAAACTCATCTGTCAAAAGTGACAATTCAAAAAAAAAATTAACTGCCAAAATTGACGTTTTAAAGGTTATTTTTACATTTTAACAATACATTCTGGAATCAAAAAATGTAAAAATTTCATTTTATTTTCAAAACTCATATCTGTCAAAAGTGACAGTTCAAAAAAAATTTTTAACTGTCAAAAATGACGTTTTAAAGGTTACTTTTTAATTTTTAACAGTACATTTTGAGATTAATAAATGTGAAAATTTCATTTTATTTTCAAAACTCATATCTGTCAAAAGTGACAGTTCAAAAAAAAATTTTAACTGTCAAAACTGACGTTTCAAAAGTTATTTTTAAATTTTAACAATACATTTTGAGATTAATAAATGTGAAAATTTCGTTTTATTTTCAAAACTCATCTGTCAAAAGTGACAATTCAAAAAAAAATTTAACTGCCAAAATTGACGTTTTAAAGGTTATTTTTACATTTTAACAATACATTCTGGAATCAAAAAATGTAAAAATTTCATTTTATTTTCAAAACTCATATCTGTCAAAAGTGACAGTTCAAAAAAAATTTTTAACTGTCAAAAATGACGTTTTAAAGGTTACTTTTTAATTTTTAACAGTACATTTTGAGATTAATAAATGTGAAAATTTCATTTTATTTTCAAAACTCATATCTGTCAAAAGTGACAGTTCAAAAAAAAATTTTAACTGTCAAAACTGACGTTTCAAAAGTTATTTTTAAATTTTAACAATACATTTTGAGATTAATAAATGTGAAAATTTCGTTTTATTTTCAAAACTCATCTGTCAAAAGTGACAATTCAAAAAAAAAATTAACTGCCAAAATTGACGTTTTAAAGGTTATTTTTACATTTTAACAATACATTCTGGAATCAAAAAATGTAAAAATTTCATTTTATTTTCAAAACTCATATCTGTCAAAAGTGACAGTTCAAAAAAAATTTTTAACTGTCAAAAATGACGTTTTAAAGGTTATTTTTTAATTTTTAACAATACATTTTGAGATCAATAAATGAGAAAATTTCATTTTATTTTCAAAATTGACAGTTAACAATTTTTCTAACTGTCAAAATTGACGTTTGAAGGTTAAAATTTAAAATTTGACAGCAGTAAATTTTTAGATCAATAAGAGTGAAACATTTTTGCTAAATATTTTCAAGATTTAATGATTTCTTTTACAAAACCGATTAAATTAGAAACTTCTTGTTCGACTTTTTGACGTTTTACTGTAAATATTAAGATTTCAATCAAATATCACAAATATAATTTGACAAATAAATTGAATTCAAAAAACTATTTTGAATTTCCCGCGTAATTTTTCGCATCCTTTTTATCCAAAACTAATAACTGTCAAAATTGACAGTTTAAATTAAAATTTTTTTCTTTCCGTCAAAATTGACGTTTTAATTTTTCTTTACCGAGTATTACATTCTACCAACTTTAAAAATTAACAAATTTTTCTAACTGTCAAAATTGATTTTTCACTTCTCTTAAAATTTCAGAAAATGAACTCAATTATTGTGAAAATTACGGTTAATTTTTCTTATTTTAACGAGTATTTTCATCACATATTTACTTTTAGAGTATTTATTTTCTACCAACTGTCAAAATTGACAGTTTAAATTAATTTTTTTTCCATCTGTCAAAATTAAACGTTAAAAAATAAACTCAACTATTGTAAAAATTCTAGTTACTCTTATTTTATTGAGTATTTTCATTACAATATTTATTTTCTACCAACTGTCAAAAGTGACAGTTTAAATTAAATTTTTTTCTTTTCTGTCAAATTTTTTTTCCTTTTAAATAATAGATTTTTTACATATAACATGCACAATCACAACAATTAAAGCAAAAAAAGCTAAATAAACAATAAAAACGTAAAAAATATTAAAAAAATACTCACTCTTAAATTAGAATTAGAATTCTTCTCAATCCGAACATCCGGATAACTCTGCGTAACGTTCCTATTCCCATCATTCTTCACGTACCAACTACTCAAATCCTGCAAACTACCAAAACAATGCTTCTCGACATCACAAGCGTTGAGTTCTTCACAACTTTGTGTTGGTTTCGACACTCCATAAACCTTCGGACTCAACTTATAATTCAATAGGGTATCGTTATTACATTTATCCAAATTATCACAACTCCCGGTGGGTTTATTCAACTTCCTCGCCTTCTTATACTCAAAAAACTTACTACTCGGAGTCTTAAAAATCGTTTTTAAATTACTCAACTCGACACTTTTCGAACTATAAACGGAAATATTATCCACGGAACTTCTAAAATCTTCTTCACCTAAAGATGGTAAAGAAGCTGTTTCCGATTTTGATGGTAAAATAATTTCTTGTATTTCTAAATTCTTCTCGGAGAAGCTATCATCATCTTTCAAAGGAATAAAATTATCCGGGATGTTTTTTAAGTTGTTAATCGGCATAGCTCTAACGGTTAATCGATTATAAATCAAATCCGAGTCTTGTTTTTCATTTTTACTCTCACAAGCACGTATATTATTAATATTTGAATTGTTAGCATTATTCGAATAATTTGAATTATTAAAATTATTTGAATTATTCGAGTTGTTTGAATTATTTGAGTTATTAGAATGATTCATTCCATTCGATAGATGTTCTAAATTACTCGAAAGAGTTACATTTGCCGGTCGTTTACTTCCCATTGGTAAAATCGGATTTGGACGTTGAGATGGAAACTCTACGACTAAAATTCGATCGCTTATATTTCCACATTCGTCTCGATAACCAATTCCAGAGTCTGAATTACTCGATGCACTCGGTTGAGGTGAATTAGCAATTAATTCTTCGTTATTTTTATTATCCCCTTCGATATCTTCCAATCGGAACATATTTTGGATTAATTTTACTAAATACAAAGCGTTTCTCGGGAATTCTAAACATGTACCTGAAATAAACAAACAAAAATAATGTTATAAAAAAATAATAAGATAAATTAAAATGTATATTTATTAAAATAAATATGCTACGAGTTAGAAAAAATAAGATAAATTAAGAATTTAATTTTATAAGAATAAAGTTCAATGAAAATTTATTAGATGGTGCCACTACGATTCTTTTTCTTGATTTTTATTAATTATTTTTATTAAATAAAACGAATTAAATTACAATTTTTCTTTCTAATTAAATACTCAAAAAATTGAATATATTAATTAAAAGGAAATTTAAAAATAGATTTAAGGATAAACTAAAATTTTATTTTGTAAACGTCAAAAGGGACACTTTAAAGATGAAAAGTGACATTTAAACGTCAAAATTGACATCTTGAAAATGGACTTGGACGTTTAAAGGTCAAATTTGACATTTTGAAAATGAATTTAGACATTTAAATGTCAAAACTGATGTTTTGAAAGAAAATCTTGATCTTTAATCGTCAAAAGTGATATTTTAAAAATAAAAAGTGACGTTTAAACGTCAAAATTGACATTTTAAAAACAAACTTGGACGTTTAAACGTCAAATTTGACATTTTGAAAATGAATTTAGACATTTAAACGTCAAAACTGATGTTTTGAAAGAAAATTTTCATCTTTAATCGTCAAAAGTGATATTTAAAAATAAAAAGTGACGTTTAAACGTCAAAATTGACATTTTGAAAACAAACTTGGACGTTTAAACGTCAAATTTGACATTTTGAAAATGAATTTAGAAATTTAAACGTCAAAACTCATGTTTTGAAAGAAAATTTTGATCTTTAATCGTCAAAACTGATATTTTAAAAATGAAAAGTGACGTTTAAACGTCAAAATTGACATTTTAAAAACAAACTTGGACGTTTAAACGTCAAATTTGACATTTTGAAAATGAATTTAGACATTTAAACGTCAAAACTGATGTTTTGAAAGAAAATTTTGATCTTTAATCGTCAAAAGTGACACTTTAAAGATGAAAAGTGACGTTTAAACGTCAAAATTGACATTTTGAAAACAAACTTGAACGTTTAAACGTCAAATTTGACATTTTGAAAACGAATTTAGACATTTAAATGTCAAAACTGATGCTTTGAAAGAAAATTTTGATCTTTAATCGTCAAAAGTGATATTTTAAAAATAAAAAATAACGTTTAAACGTCAAAATTGATATTTTAAAAATAAACTTCGACGTTTAAATGTCAAATTTGACATTTTGAAAATGAATTACACATTTAAACGTCAAAACTAATGTTTTGAAAGGGAATTTTGAACTGTAAACGTCGCATGTGACACTTTAAAGATGAAAAGTGACGCTTAAACGTCAAAATTGACATCTTGAAAATGGACTTGGACGCTTAAACGTCAAAACTGATATTTTGAAAATGAATTTAGACATTTAAACGTCAAAAGTAATGTTTTGAAAGGGAATTTGGACTGTAAACGTCACAAGTGACACTTTAAAGATGAAAAGTGACATTTAAACGTCAAAATTGACATTTTAAAGATGAAAAGTGACGTTTAAACGTCAAAATTGACATTTTGAAAGAGAATTTTGATATTTAATCGTCAAAATTGATATTTTAAAGATGAAAAGTGACGTTTAAACGTTAAAATTGACATTTTGAAAGAGAATTTTGATCTATAAACGTCAAAAGCGATATTTTAAAGATGAAAAGTAACATTTAGAGGTTAAAATTGACTATATCAACTATAAATATCTTAAAAATTTTTAATTTTACTAAATGCAAAGGGTTTCTTGGGAATTCTAAACACGTACCTGAAATAAACAAACAAAATAATGTTATAAAAAAATAATAAATCAAAATAAAGTGTATACTTATTAGGATAAACATACTACGACTTATAAAAAAAGGGATTTATTACATTTTTATGATTTTTTTATGAATAAATGGGATTTATTGAAAATTTCCTGTAAATTTTAGAGAAAAATACTTTGGAATTGTTATAAATCGTCTAAAATCGATTAAAAATTGGCCAGTTTTTCAAAATTCTCCAAAAATAGCATAAAATCGGTCATAATCTTTGAAAATTCTCAACTAAATGCTTAATTACTCCTTAAAAATCATCTGAAACAACACCTAAATAGTTCAAAATCGTTAGAATTAATCAAAAGTAATCAAATCGAGTAAAAATCAGCTAAACAATTTAAAAAAGATTTAAAATAGTTTGGTTAAAGTCATTGAATTTTGATAGAAAGGTTAGAAAAAAATTTTTCATAAAAAAATTTCAAAACCTGCCTTAAGAATATTTAAAAATCTACCTGGAATCGTATTTAATCCATTTTTTCATATAAAAAGTCTCTAAATCGCTCTCTTTTACAGATTTAAAAAAATAATAAATCATTAATTTTGACGTTTATTGAGTGACATTTAGTAAAAAATTCATTTGTGACATCAATTAGATAAATTGTAAATTAATTTTCGTTCATTTTCTCTAATTTTTATTACATCTAACAACCATGAAAAAGAACCCAACCTTTAAAGTCCTACCAATTCAATCAAAATGTCAAATTTTAAAACACAAACAAGAAATATTAATTTAAAAATTTTTAAAAACTCAGATTTATTTACAATTAAATTTTAAACTTAATCCGACCCTTAAAATCTAAATTTATTTAAAAATCCAAATTTAAATTAATATCTCAGGGTACTTTATTAAAATTTGACGTTTTGATAAAAACGGTAGGACTTTAATTTAAACGTTCGTTTTTAAAGTCCTACCGATTTAATAAAAACGTCAAATTTTCAAACACCAACAAGAAATATTAATTTAAAGTCTAAAAACAAATCGAATTAATTTAAAATTAAATCAATTTTAAACTTAATTGGACTCTTAAAATCAAAATATATTTAAAAATTCAAATTTAAATTAATATCTCATTGGGTACGTTCTTAAAATTTGACGTTTTGATTGAATCGGTAGGACTTTAATTTATATGTTCATTTTTTGAGTCTTATTAATTAAAATTTTAATATATTTATTCTTTACTTTATAAATAAATCATGTAATTGTTATAATTTAATAGTTTTAAATTATTTTTTTTAAATTTATATTAATTAGAAAAACCGAAATTATGAACAAATTAAAATTTAAAAATTGCGCCATCTATTGACAAAAATATATAATATATAAAAATGTCAAAAATGTTAAAAACGTCAAAAATAAAAAATCATTTACCAGTAACGACATCAATCGTGCAAGATATATGAAAAGTTTCAGCTTTCTTTGCATGAATTTCATGTTCGGCAATTTTAGTATCAGTTACGAAAACATGACAACTATTAGAAATGTTAACATCACTTCCGGAAGCCTTCTTATCATTTTCCGAGTTCTCATTGGCATCATTTATAGCGCTGGTAACTAAACCAAAGTATCTAGAGTCTTTATCTGTTGGTGAATTAATATAAACGACTCTATTTGTTGGATAAATTGCTAAAATGTGATTAGAGGCATTTTTTAAAGTTAAACATGTCGGAAGAATAGTCATTAAGACGGCTGTCGGTACTCGTTTTTCCTGTCTAAGTTTTCTTATACAACTAACGACCGTACTCAATCGAGAATTGGGTAAAAGTTGTTTCGGCATTTCAATCGTTCCTAAGTATCCCACGATAGCTTTGTATTCAATTGGTCCGGTTGCGTTTTCTTTTAACATTTGATATGAAACACTCGGAGTACTTAAATAATCTTCGTAATCGTTCCCATTTTTATTCTCTCGAGGTTTTAAAACATTTCTTTTACATGCGGCATCGAAAGATTTTTGATACGTCTTGTGACCTTTACTTTTATGTCCGTGTTTGACTTTCCTAACATTTATCATCCTTCCTACATCTACATCTTCATCGCTACTATCTGAATAATAATTTTCCGCAATCGTCATCTGTATGGGACTGAAGCAATTACCGATGAGGTTGACCACAGCATCGTGGGCTAATTTAGACACACTTATTCCGTTTACGGATATTAAGAAATCTCCCGCGCGTAATCCGGCTATATCCGCGGGGGAATGAGCTACGATACATGAAAGAATGCACGGCTGTTGACCAGAAATCGTAAATCCAAAGCCGTTTGGTCCCCTTTCTACCTCGACCGTTCTGACACCGTAATTTAAACGCTTTTTTCGACGTCTACTCGAGTGCATTTTGAAAATTTAATAAGTTAACGGTAAAGTTTATTAATGCGAGAAAGTTTTCCGCGGTATGTTTTTATTTATACTTTCACACGTCACTGGAAGTTTTACGAAACTTTTTTTAAATGGCAGTTATACGCGTAAATAATAAACGCGACCTCTGTTGAGTAATGCGAGATACTTTGTTCAATAATGCCAACGTAAATTTAATAAAAAAAATATTCCTATTAAGATTTAACTATTTTTATTTTTCATATAAATAAAACCTAAAACGTTTATTAAATTTAAAATGTTTTAAGTTTTTTTATTTTGGGAAAGTTTTATTATTATTATTTTTTTTTAATAATTTTATAAGTATAGACATTTAAATTGACATTTAAAAATCAAACTCCCCAGATTTATATTATTTTAATGTTTAGAACTATAAATAAAAACTAAAATATTTATAAAATTTACCTCATTTTAAACTTTTAATTTCGAAAAAGTTTAATTATTAAAAAAATGTAATAAACATTTTTAAAAAATACAAAATAATTTTTCCAATAGGGCCAACATAAATTTTCTTCTTCTTCTTCTTCTGCCCCTAAGGTAGGGGAAAGGCAATGGGAAACATAAATTTTAAAAATAAACCCACGAGGTGTTTTGACGTTTGACAAATGTACATAACCTAAAAAAACTTAACGCAAATCTTAAATATTTAATAAAAAAAAAAAAACATATAAAGTGATTTTAAGTTTAATTTAAAGATTAAAATATAAAGATTTCATTAAAAATGGAAAAAGATGATGGTTCAGGATCGATACTTCTCGGTGAACATAAATTATACGATGTGAGTTTTTTTAAATAAAAAAATACATTTATAATCAATTAAAAAAATCATTATTCTAATAGCTAACAACAGCAAATAAAACAATATTCGATTTGGAAGACTTTAAAACAAACTTTCGAATCGTCATAGTTCGGTATGAAAAATACGAGATGGAATTTGATTTAATCGGGGTTCACGCTTCGTTTGTAAATACAATAAGAAGATTGATTTTAAGCGATGTACCAAGTATGGCTATAGAAAAAGTCCACATTTACAATAACACATCGATAGTTCAAGACGAAGTGTTAGCGCATCGTTTAGGTTTGATTCCGTTAAAAGCCGATCCTAGATTATTTGAGTTTCATAATGCCACAAATACGGAATATGCTGATAATGAATGTTTAGAGTATGAATTGAAAATAAAATGTAGTCATAATAAAGATGGAAATAAAGATTCCGCTTGTGCGAATGATTTGTATAAGAATAATAACGGTATTTAAAATTTAAAAAAAATAAAATAAAATTTTTGTTGTTGGTTTTGAGTAAAATTTTGATGGTTTTTAGTTTATTCTCAACATATAAAATGGTTACCGAGAGGAAATCAATCGGAATATTATAAAGAAAGTGATGTTTGTCCGATTGACGATAAGATTTTAATCGCTAAGATGAGACCTGGACACGAAATGGATATGAAATTAATTGCTGTTAAAAGTACCGGTAGAGATCATGCTAAATTTTCACCTGTCGGTACGTACAAACTTTAATTAAATACTAGATTTGTTTTTAAATTAATTTTTTTGTATTATTTTAGCTACAGCTTTTTATAGATTACTTCCTCATATTAAAATAGTTCGACCGATTGAGGGAGAAGCAGCTGAAAGGTTACAAAAATGTTTTAGTCCGGGTGTTATAATCATCGAGGAGATAAACGGAAAGAAAGTTGCTAAAGTAAACAGCGCTAGATACGATATGAGTAGTCGGAATATTTATAGACAGGAAGATTTAAGGGAATCTGTTATTATGAGCAAAGTTGATAATCATTTTATATGTAAGTTCTAAATCCTTATCCTTAATTATTTAATTCGAGAAATTTTAAACTTTTTAACTTTAAAAATTTTAAATTTGGTAAAAATTTTTGAATTCTAACCTTAGACAAAAAAACGATCAATTTTAAAAATTCACTAAAAATTTATTTTTAAATATTTTGATTTGATTTTTTTCTAAATGATACCTAAAACATTGTAGTTTTAATTAAAAAAGACCGATTTGTTCTAAATATTATCAAAACAATTTAAAAAATTTTCAAAGTTGGTAACAATTTTTATCAACTTAAAAAAATCGTTTAACTTTAAAAATTCCTAAAAAAAACGATTTTTATAGCTTTTAATCTAATTTTTTTTCTAAATGAAACTTAAAACATTCTAATTTTAATTAAAAAAGACCAATTTGTTTTAAATGTTGTCAAAAAATTAAAAAAAAAAAATTTAAGTTTGTAAAAATTTTTGACATTTCTAACCTAACTTTAAGGCCGGTTTTAGTGCTCAACCGACGGTCGGTACCGACGTCGGTCGCGCGTAGCTTCGCAACGTATTTATATGTAGCTGTTCAGTGCTGCACTGATGAACCCTACGCGCGTACAGTACGCGGCGCGTATGACAACTGTCGGTCGAACGCGTCCGTATGTACGTCAGCCAACTGACAGACTGCTGTCAGTAGGTGTACAGTCATCGTGAAATAATGAGCATAGACACAGAACGATTAATAACCGAAGTCCGGTTGCATCCGGAATTATGGGATTTTGTTTCATAATTTATATAAAGACCGTGATGCACGGTTAAAGAATTATAGAAGTATGAAATACCCAAGTATCGTACAATTTGTTAATGCGTCCATTTCTCGTGAGACTGTACAAACTGACAGTCAGCGCGTTTTGACAGATCTGTCAATCAGCTAAGCACTGAACAACACAAACCGACGGTCGGTACTGACCGTCAGTACTGACGGTCAGTACCGACCGTCGGTTGAGCACTAAAACCAGCCTAAAGAAACGATCAATTTTAAAAATTAACAAAAAATTGATTTTTAAAGATTTTGATTTGATTTTTTTTTTAATGAAATTTAAAACATTCTAGTTTTGATTTAAAAAGACCGTTTTATTGTAAATGCTGTCAAAAAATTGAAAAAAAATTTCAAAGCTGGCAAAACATTTTTGACATTTCTAACCTAACTTAAGAAAATCGATCAACTTTAAAAATTCATAAAAAATTCATTTTTAAAGATTTTGATTTGATTCTTTTTCTAAATGAACATTCTAGTTTTAACTATTTATTTATTTATTTTTGTAATTTTTAGTTACAATTGAATCAGTTGGAGCTTTACCGGCAGATGCCATCTTCCGAGAAGCCGTTACCATACTAAAGAATAAATGCTTAACATTATTAGAAGAACTTAGCACTTAAAACACTTATTTTTCCTTTTTAAATTTTAAGTTTTGAAATAAAACAAAAAAATTATTACAAATAAAATCTTTTTATTCATCATCATCATCAACATATAAATCCTCGTTAACCTCCATATTACTTACAATGTCCTCCAACATCAACATTAAATTTTCTATATGCTCGTTTGCAGCTTCAAATTCAGCGTTAAAAGGCATAAATTCATCGTAAACACTTGGCGTTTTAGGTATTATTGATTTTTCAACATCACTAATTTCCATTTCATTCTCTTCCGATTCTTCAATTGTAATTTCTTCGGATAAATCTTCTTTAAATCTAACATATTTATCATCTTTATATCTATCATATTCTTTATATTTATCATCTTTATCTTCTTTAGATTTTTCACCTTCTTCCGAACCAACTTTTTTACTTGAAACAACTTTCGGTTGTACTTCCAATTTACTTTCATCAATAATATCTTTAAACACAGCTTCGTTTATTTTCGCTTTAATCGTTTCTTTATTTAATATGTTCGGATTATTTTCGATAATATCTAAAATTTGGTTTTGAAGTTTCTTTAATTCTTCCATTTCAACCAAAGTTCGATCTTCTTCGATTATTTTCTTTATGGTTTGTTTAGCACCTTCACTTTTAGGTTTAATTTTTGTTAAAATTTGATTCTTTTTAAAGTCTCTTATTATATTTTTTATATTTTCTTTTACTTTGGGATACTTTCCTTTATTGATGTTTTTAAAATCGGATTTTGTATCTTCTTTTTGGATTTTATCTTCATCTTGAATCTTTTCTTGATTTTTTTCTTGAATCTTTTCTAATTTTTTATCTTTTTCTAGTTTTTTATCTTTTAATTTTTTACCTGTTTCTAATTTTTTATCTTTATCTCGATTTTTATCCTTTTCTAAGTTTTCTTTTTCATCTTCCTTTTTATTTTCTTCCACAATTCGTTTAATTAACCTTTTAACGGTTTTCTTTTCTGGTTGAGTTTCAAAATTTTCCATCGATTTTGAAATTAACTTTGATTTTTCATCATTTAAAACATTTATTTTTAATTTTTCATCTTTTAAAAGATTAGTTTTTATTTTTTCTTCTTTATTTGTCTTTTCGACTTTATCTTTTTTACTTAAACCCGATTTTTTATTTATTTCTTCTTTAATAATTGTTATTTCTTCGCTTTCCTTTGACAGTTCATTAATAATTTCATCTTCATTAATTTTTTCATATTTTTTAACTTTACTTTCTTTATTTTCTTTTTCCAAAGATTTATCATCATCTTCATATTCACTAAATTTCCCCTCAGTTAATTCAATTTTAAGTTTTTCTTCAAAATCCTCTTTATTATCTTTAATTTCTTTATCGTTTGTACTTTTAATAAGTTTATTTTCTTGATACTCTTTAAATTTACCTTCCATTAATTCAATTTTAAGCCTCTCTTCGAAATCCCGAAAACTCTCCTCGAAATCTCTCGATTTAGTCACATCGTCACCTTCCATTAATTCCTTTTGTAAATTAGCCACTTTTTCCTCGTAAGTTATTTCTTCATCTTTCGATTTATCCAAAACATTAGAAATTTCTTCCGAATCTTCAACCGAAGATTTTTCAATCGTCTCGATTTTTGGTATTAACGGTAATAACTCTTTATAATTCTCCTTCCGTTTTAATATAAATAAAACCGGTTTCATTTTTATCCGAATAGGTGGAAAAGAATAATAATTAAATGTGATTTTATGAAAAGCTTCCACATAATCAACGATATCATGAGTTAAAGTGTAAGGTTTTATATTTGTTGAATATTTACTCTTAGCTTCGACTATTAAATGAGTAAATTCGAACATTTCCCGATCGCCGTGGTTTAAATTTTCAGTTTTATTGTATCTAAATTGATTTATATAAAAAAGAAATTAAACTGAAACATCAAATATAAATAATACCTACAACTATTTTAGGTTATATGTGATGCGGAAAGCGAAAAAATACCAGTTGTCGGGTCGAAAATATCAATTTTGAGTTTTTAATCGATTATTATAATAGGATTCTTCTTTTACACACCAAAGTCGATTGTAACGTCGAACTTAGTAAGAAAATACTTGATAATATTAATAATGTGAACTTATGTTACGTTTGAGAAAAGGGACCAGTTGTCGTTATAGAGTTATAAGATGGGCCCGACAACTGATATCTTTTGAATTTGTTGCGTATAAGAGTGCTTATGCACCCCAAAAGCGAAAGTAAACAATCAAGAGCGTACGAGCAACAAGACGAACTGGCTCGTAAAAGATCGGGATCGCTTTGCATTTTGCAATTGAGGACCTTGGTGCAAGAACGGGATAAGTCACTATTTTTGTAAATTGAGATACAGTGAAAGCTCTAGTACGCGGACGCTCTAATAAGCGGACATCTCTCATAATCGGACAAAAACCTTGGCACGAACCTCAAAGATATGTCTTTCCACACAAACTGCTCTCCCTTAAGCGGACACTGCAATAAGCGGACGCGGACACCATCTTTTCCTCAATAATGAACAAAAATCTCTAATAAGCGGACGCACGGCTCTAATAAGTTAGACGAACACGTCACTAAACAGTAGTAGGTATACATATTTACCGACAAGTTTTCGGGGATTCCCCTCTTTGTGCGTTTCGCTTGTCAAAGACAGGTAATTTGTTTATTAGACAAAGAGAAGCTGTCAGTTCGTGATATAGCTAAAAGATTTAACATTGGCAAAACGCAAGCGGCGAAAATACCTAAAAATAAAGAAGATATTCGAATTAAATGGCAGTCTGGGGCCAACATAAAAACTTAAGAAGAAAAACTTCTTAAGTACTGAAGGTTTAAAAATTGACAAAGCGTGTTTCGATTGGTTTGTGAAAGCAAAAAATAAAAACATTCCCTTATCAGGACCATTAGTAAAGAGAAAAACAAGGGAAATTGCAGAAAAATTAGGAGTGAGTACATTTCGAGCTTCTGACGGGTGGTGACAAAAGTGGCGTTTGAGTAACAACATTACATTTAAATGTATCTCCGGGGAAGTAGCTGATGTGAATGACGAAGATGTCGATCAATTTATGAAAAAACTGCCGGTTTTGCTACAAGGTTACCGAGAAGAGGATATATTCAACGCCGATAAAAGTGGTCTCTTTTTTCGAGCATTACCGAATAAAACTTTATCTTTAAAACATGAAAAAAATGTAAAGGAGGAAAGCTCTCTAAAGAACGATTAACTAATTTGTTTAAATGTAGTAAAGAACTGGGAGTAGATAGTGTAAAGGTAGTGGAAGAATATTTAAATGTGGACGAAGATGTCAAAACAGAAAATTTGGAATTTTCGGAAGAAACAGAAGAAATAGAAGACATTGAAAGTGAAAATGAGTCGGAAGCAGGTGGTACGGAGGAGGACTGCAATCCAATCAGGTCTTATAAAGAAGGATTGGATGTAGTTTCCAGACTTGAATCGTTCATGAAGAATGATTTTACTGGTTTCCAACATGTAAAACATATAGAAACACATATAGAACGTTGTTTCCTATCACAAAGAGAAGTTTCACTTCGTCAATTAAGTATTTTAGATTTTATTCAACAAAAAAATAAATATAAGTTTAAATAGTCAGTGTACAAAGTAGAATATTTTGTTTTAAATAAAGATATTTTATGATAAAAAGTTGTTTATGTTTTATTAACGTTAAAAAATCAAAAATTGTCAGAAATAGTGCAATATTTTCCATTTTAATAGCTCTTTCTTATCAGCGAACATCTCCAATAACCGGATAAAAATGTTGGCACCGTCAGTGTCCGCTTATTAGAGCTTTCACTGTATATGTTTTACAACATTCTACAAGACTTTATTTACCTTTTGGCGCAAAAACTTTATATAAAACTTTCTTTAACTTATTGTTATTTATGAAAGCACACCTCTCGTTTTTGCGCCAAAAGGTAAATAAAGTCTTGTAGAATATTGTAAAACATATATCTCAATTTCGCAAAAATAGTGACTTATCCCGTTTTTGCACCAAGGTCCTCAATTGTTACGTATACAAATAAACTTGTTTGTGTTTGAAACTTATTGAATTGTATATCAACAAGCCGGTGTGTTGTGTTCACAATGGACGAAGATAAAATGTTGAAGTTTTTAAAAGATGTAGGCTTGAAAAAACCTGTAAATGAAGAAGATTTTCAACTTTCCTTTATCCTCACAGATTCCGTTCTTGATCAAATGCCAACGTTGAATGTTGCGGATTTCGGTAACACCGACATTGCTATTGTTGAGGAAAATGTAATAGAAATTGAAACAACTCAAAATGACCTAGAAATAGTCGAGGAAAATGACGAAGGTCTCGAAGTAGTAACTGTAGAAGAAGTCAATGATAATTTGGGCACTTATGTCAGTGAAAACGACCGCCACCTAATTGTAGATTTTTTGGCGAAAGGGTATAGCTGTAAAGCTACATGCGGGATTAAATTCTCTTTAAGTAACTATTTAGAAATGCGCCTTGAAGCTGCTGAAATCGACCATTACCGGGATCACATCAACATATTGGATCAAATAATTTTGGGCCAACTGCGATGTTTGAGAAATGATTCTGATCAAACCAAACGTAGTCACAAGCAAAATTTTGTCAGAAAACAACCACAAACTACTTATTTAGTCAAAGGTCAGCAGGTTTGTAGGGATACTTACATGTTTTGTAACCAAATCAAAATAAAAAGATTAAAACGAATTTTAAAAATGTACAATGACAGTGGATTGGTTACTTAGGTCCATGGTAATGCAAAAAAAATTGCAAAGAATGCAACTTCATTTACTGACGTAAAGTACGTTTTGAACTTCCTAAACAATTATGCGGAGCAACATGCAATTTATCTGCCAGGCAGAAGTAGTACTGTGTATAACACCAATCTAAAACTATTGCCGTCTAGTGATAGCAAGAAAAAAATTTACGATATCTACAATCAATCATTCACAGGAGACATGGTTGAAAAACCAGTATCATTGAGGCTGGTTTTACTGCTCAACCGACGGTCGGTACCGACGTCGGTCGCGCGTAGCTTATCAACGTATTTATATGTAGCTGTTCAGTGCTGCACTGATGAACCCTACGCGCGTACGGTACGCGGCGCGTATGACAACTGTCGGTCGAACGCGTCCGTATGTACGTCAGCCAACTGACAGACTGCTGTACAGTCATCGTGAAATAATGAGCATAGACACAGAACGATTAATAACCAAAGTCCGGTTGCATCCGGAATTATGGGACTGGTCTCATAATTTATATAAAGACCGTGATGCACGGTTAAAGAATTACAGAACAATGAAATACCCAAGTATCATACAATTTGTTAATGAGTCCATTTTTCGCGAGACTGTACAAACTGACGGTCAGCGCGTTTTGACAGATCTGTCAATCAGCTAAGCACTGAACAACACAAACCGACGGTCAGCGCGTTTCGTCAGTACTGACGGTCAGTACCGACCGTCGGTTGAGCACTAAAACCAGCCTGAGTGTTCAGAAATATTTGGCGAGAGACATGCTCAACCATTGTCGTCATGAGACCAAAGTCTGACCTCTGCTCCCTATGCCAAAAACATTATATTTCTGGGGCTGCTATGGTGTTTGCAAGTGAAGAAGAGAAAATAGCCAATATAGAAAAAATGAGGGCACACTTAGAACTGGTAAAAAGTGAAAGAGAGTTTTACAAAAATACAATAGATATGACCAAACAATCTCTTCATAATCCGCAAGAGAAAAGTGTCCATTACAGTTTCGATATGGCCCAACAGGTACACATCCCCAGCAATCCCTTACAACCTGGTCCAATTTATTTTTTGATGCCGTTTAAGATCGGAACTTTCGGGGTTATGCGTGAAACAACTAATAAACAGGTAAACTACCTTATCCCAGAAAGTGTAAGCTGTACTAAAGGTTCAAACCTTGTTACAAGCCTGTTTAACTATTACTTGAAACAAAATAGTAAGGGAGAGGATGTGATGTACATACATGCTGACAAATGTGTTGGACAAAATAAAAATAATATTTTGCTTGGTTACTTGGCGTGGAGGATAAGTAATAGTAAAAACAAAATGATAGTGTTGTCTTTCATGCCTGTAGGGCACACTAAATTTTCTTATGATTGGGCATTTGGGCTATTTAAAAGAAAAAATCAGAACAATGTACATTTCTTCCATCGAAGAACTGATTGATTGTGCATATCAGTCTACGGCAAATTCTGAAATAAACTCTGCTGTGTCTGTTGGCAATGAAAAGGGCGAAGTTAAGATCCAGGTATTTGACTGGCTTAACTTCTTTAAGGATTTTAAATCCAAGAAAATACCTCTCATCACTCAGTACAACCATTTTGAGTTCAATGAAAACAACAAAGGAAAAGTACTATGCAAAACTGATATCCAAGGAAACAAGTTTGTTTTTACAATTTTCTCAACATATGAGGGTCCATCCGGATTTCCAAAAGAAATAATACCACCAGGTAATTTAACTTAAATCAAATGTATATACATCACCTTTTATGCGGATAAAAGACTAATTTTTCATTTTAATTAGACTCATTTTTTAAATCAATTAGTTTTAAACATAATTTTATTTTAAAAAACTAAATTTTTCCTACTATTTCAATTATTTAGGATTGACTAAAGAAAGAAAACAGTATCTTTACAAAAATGTAAGAAACTATTGTAAAGAAGAATCAAAAGACATTCTATGCCCCCTTGTTGACATTCCTGGCGTAGTTGATAATCCTGATGAACCTCAACCGGGACCGTACGACAGTGAGAAATCCGTTAAGAAGAAGTGCAAGCGATCCATTTAAAATAGACATTAGACAGTCAAAGTTATAAGTTTTTTAAAGAGGAATTTCTGCTGTTTTTTTATGTATTACTTGTTTCTTAAATATGAAAAATAAAGTTAGTGTGATTCAACACAAACTTTAAACGCTTTTCTCTCAAAACACCATTTTCCCAACCAGTACATTAAAATAGGCATAACTAACAATAAGACATTTTTTAAGATATCGCCTTCGTTTTGGTGTAAAAATATTCATAATTTATTCCTTTACGAAGAATAAATAATAACTGAATTTTGAATTTTTGAGCCAACTGGTCCCTTTTCGCGTTCCGCATCACATATGTCAAAATGTTAATGTCAAGAAGTGACGCCATCTAACAATCAGAGTTAATAAATTGACGTTTTAAATTTAACGTTTATATTATACAAATTTCTTAAATATGAGTTTTTAAAAGATTTTATTTAAGATTTTATGATTTTTTTTTATTCGTTTTATTCTAGATTTTAATTTTTATTAACGAAATTAAAAAATTTAAGTGACTTTAATAGACATGAATGTTTTGACGTTTAAACATGTCTGTTATTTGATCTTTTAGAACCTTAAAATCTTTTAATTAATTTTTTTTTTAATTTATTAAACTAATTTACTTTATTTGAATATATTATTATTGATTTTTTTTAATAAAAAAAGTTTTTTTTAATATTTTAATTAGTTTTTAAATATGTTGAGATCATTTTCTTGACTAATAAAATTCTCTATTATCGCTTAAAACATCTATGACTTTGACAGTTTAAATTATTTAGAATTTTTAATTTAAATCTTTTAATTTTTTTAAATAAATTTTCTTTATTTGAATATTTTATTCTTAATTTTTCAAAAAATAAAAAATAAATAATCATTTAAATTAGTTTTTAAATATATTGGGATCATTTTTTTGACTAATAAACTTCTCCATTATCGCTTAAAACATCTATGATTTCACGTTGACAGTTTAAACTCATTATTATTTTTTAATTTTAATCGTAAATTAGTTTTTATAAAAGACTAAATTTCGTTAAATTATTGAAAATCAATACCGATTATTTATATGAAACGTAAGTTAAAAAATAGTTTTTATATAATATTATTTACAATTAGTTTACAAATTATTTATAATTCATATCAATAGATGGCGCTAATTCCTCAAAATTACGTCAAAATAAGGTAAGTTGCAGGTATTATTTTTATATTATTCTCTATAATTATAAATTACTTACATCCAATTTGAATTTATTTCCGTAAATCTCGTCACGCCGGTTTGAGCGGCTAAATTACAAATATGAAGATTAACGTTGGTCTCGTTCTCGTAAAGTCTGTGTAATTTAGACATTGCAACTCCACCGGGATAATTTGTACTTGAAATATTTAATAAGAAAATTGTAAAAAGGACGTTTAAGTATAGGTGTCCAGAAACTCCCAAAGATGAAAGGTAATATAATAAATTTTTGTGTCTATTTTCCCATCTAAAACAATTAATTTAATTAATTTAATTTAAAAAATAATCAAAAATAACAGAAAAATGCACGTACATTCTATGACACGTTGTAGCTACTGGAACGTTTAGTAAAGGGAAGATGTAAATAATAAATCTTAGCTCTTTATGCGGCAGGAAAGAGTACAAAAGTACAAATAACAAAGCGGGAAGACAAAGTTTTGCCGCTCGTTGGTCCAAATAAATCCCCAAAGGGATTAAAAACACCGAAAATGCCATTCCCCGAGGAATCGCTGAGTAGAAATACCATAAAAACGGCGAAGTCTAAAATTTTTTTATATTTTAGAATAAAATTCTTATTAACAATCGACAAATAATTAAATTTCCTTTAATTTAAATACAAACACGACCCATCTAACTTAAATAGTTTAAAAGTTATTAACATTTTTTAATTTAAAAATAATTGACAATCGGCCATCTTTAAAATTCTTATCGTAAATGGTTAGAAAATAAAATTTCCTTTAATTTGAGTACAAACACAACCCATTTATCTTAAATCGTTTAGAAGTTATTAACATTCTTAATTTTAAAAACAATTGACAGTCGGCCATATTGAATTTTTTTTTAAATTAACCTAACTTTGTTATGTTTAATCCCAATATAGTCATGTTTGTACTCAAATTGAAAGATTTTCAGTGATCTTTGAAAATATTTTAAAATTTTAGAAACAATTGACATTCGGCCATCTTGAATTTTTTAAATTAACCTAACTTTGTCGTTTTTAATCGAAATATAGTCGAGTTTGGTATTAAAATAAAGGATTTTTAATCAATTTTAAGAATATTTAAAATTTTTGAAGGAACTCTAATTTTTAAATTTTTAATTTTTGAAAAATGAACTTTTTAAAAATATTTTTTTTAATAAAACTTTTATTATAGATCGCTAGAAAATTAAATTTTCTTTAATTTGAGTACAAACTCGACCCATCTAGCTTGAATCGTTTAAAAGTTATTAACATTGTTAATTTTAAAAACAATTGACATTCGGCCATCTTGAATTTTTTTTAATTAACCTAACTATGTTATTTTTAATCCGAATATAGTCATGTTTGTACTCAAATTGAAAGATTTTCAGTGATCTTTGAAAATATTTAAAATTTTAGAAACAATTGACATTCGGCCATCTTGAATTTTTTAAAAATCAACCTAACTTTGTGATTTTTAATCGAAATATAGTCGTGTTTGGTATCAAATTAAAGGATTTTTTATCAATTTTAAGAATATTTAAGAATTTTGAAAGGTATCTAATTATTAAATTCTTGATGTTTTAAAAATGAATATTTAAAAAAATGTTTTTTAATAAAACTTTTATTATAGATCGCTAGAAAATTAAATTTCCTTTAATTTGAGTATAAACACGACCTATCTAACTTAAGTAATAACGAAGTTATTAAAATTTTTAATCCTAAAAACAAATGACAATCGGCCATCTTGAAAATTTTTAAACTAACCTAACTTTTTTATTTTTTATCCGAATATAGTCATGTTTGGTATCAAATTACAGGATTTTTAATGAATTTTAAGAATATAAAAGAATTTTTTTAATTTTTTTTATAATAAAACTATTTATCAAAAAAAGAAAAAAAATTAATAGGTTAAAAACGTAATATTTTTAATATTTCTTTCATACTTACGCCATAATTCGAACTTTTATTTAAAACAACATTAAACCATAAAACCTCTCCTTCGGGCCAAAGCGGTCTTTGCCAAAATATTGAATCGACAACAACGGATAGTAACAAAAAACCAATCCCGGCCGGAGCACATATTTGAATTAATCTTTTTAAACTCAACCGTTGAGTGTATAAATCATACAGAAGTAATAATCCCAAAAATAAAGCGACGTCAAATCGAAATATGATTATAGCTGCTCCCGAACATAATAAAAACTTTATATTATCGTTTTTAAGCCAACCATCGATAGCGAGTAAAACTAAAATAGTAAGAAAAAATACATAAAAGGTAATAATATGAGTATTTTTGATGTTCAAGATGGTACCTTCTCACCTAATGGTAGTGCGAATATGTTCGGTAACGTTCGGCTTAAGTAGAACATAAAATGACTTTGTGTTATCGTAATTATTAAATACCACCAAGCCCAATGAGCTCCAAACGTTTTTTCTAGTGTTTTCGATAAGGTATTAAATGTGTATATTACGGAAAGTCCTAATGCGGCTCTCACTAAAAAAAATTTGAGGTTAGAAAAATTTTAAATTGATTTTATTTATTATGATTAAAATTATGTTTATTTCTTACCGAAATATTGAACCCAAAACTTATTTAATTCTAAATATTGCCAAACGGCAACTAACGGAGCTACTAAAGTTGTTATACATAACGGTCCGATGAATGTTCTCGGTACTACTCCGGGAAATTGATGATGATCATACTAAAAAATATAATTAACCTAATTATAGTCTCAATTTACTAAAAATAAAAAAACTTACTTCAGTTAAATTCCCTTGGTAATATAAAATATCATGTATCGCTTGCATATTAAAACTTTCTTCAACTTTGGTAAACGGACAAAATACCAAATGAGCCGAAGCGACTAACATCATTATTTGTGACATTTTCAAACACTTTTGTATTCTTTACTTTTTGGATTTTTCCATTTAATTAAAGATTAAATGTGCAAACGCGAACATAACCTAAAAAATTTAAGGTTATCTTTTCATAACCTTAAAAAAATACATTAATCGTAATAAATAACTATCGATTAATGATTAAAAACATTATTTACCTTTTATTTAAAGACGTTTTCTTTATTTTGAATAAATCCGGTTACACAAATTCTTAGATATTACATCTCTCCGAGTTATTTTTAAACACAGGTCGATTATTTTTAGTTGACGAAAATTTGATAAGTTTGAGCGTTAGAGTTTATTTGCCAAAATGTTTTTTTTTTGGTTTTAACTGTGGGAAATTGTCCGAAAAGAAATCTTTAAAATGAATATTGTGAATAGACTGGTTTATTACTTATGTTGAAATTAATTTGGATGGGATTTCAAATTGTAGGATCTATTCTAATAATAGTTAATTTACAAAAGCGAGCTATTTCTGATTGTGAGCAGAAGTTTTATTGTGTTTACCTGATTTAATTTTGTGTTTTTATGCTATAATAAATTTTCTGTGACTACATACATTGTACTTGCCTAATATGTAACCATTAGATAAAATTTTCTAGGTTAGGTAAAAATGTCGATTCAACTTTAAAATTTTTTGGTAATAATTATAATAAATCTGTTTTATAAATTTGAAAACAGACATTTTAAATGATTTAAAATTAAAAAATCTTTTCTTAATTCATATAAATAAAGTCTGTGGAATTTTTTAAAATTAGACAAAATTTTCGAGATTAGGTAAAAAGTCGATTTAACTTTGAACATTTTTTTTAATTTTTTGGTAATAACTATGATAAATCTGTTTTATACATTAGAAAACAGACATTTTAAATTATCTAAAATTAAAAAATCTTTTCTCAATTCATATAAATAAAGTCTGTGGATTTTTTTAAAATTAGACAAAATTTTCGAGGTTAGGTAAAAATGTCGATTCAACTTTGAAAATGTTTTTAAATTTTTTGACGATAATTATAATAAATCTGTTTTGTACATTTGAAAATAGACAATTTAAATTACTTAAAATTAAAAAATCTTTTCTTACTTCATATAAATAAAGTCTGTGGATTTTTTAAAAATTAGACAAAATTTTCTAGGTTAGGTAAAAATGTCGATTCAAGTTTGAAAATCTTCTTAAATTTTTTGGTAATAATTATGATAAATCTGTTTTATAAATTTGAAAATAGATATTTTAAATGGTCTAAAATTAAAAAATCTTTTCTTAATTCATATAAATAAAGTCTGTGGATTTTTTTAAAATTAGACAAAATTTTCTAGGTTAGGTAAAAATGTCGATTCAAGTTTGAAATTTTTTTTAAATTTTTTGGTAATAATTATGATAAATCTGTTTTATAAATTTGAAAATAGATATTTTAAATGGTCTAAAATTAAAAAATCTTTTCTTAATACCTATAAATAAAGTCTGTGGAATTTTTTAAATTAGGCAAAATTTTCGAGATTAGGTAAAAATGTCGATTCAACTTAAATTTTTTTTTTTTTATTTTTTGGTAATAATTATGATAAATCTGTTTTATACATTTGAAAATAGACATTTTAAATTACTTAAAATTTAAAAATCTTTTCTCAATTCATATAAATAAAGCCTGTGGATTTTTTTAAAATTAGACAAAATTTTCGAGGTTAGGTAAAAATGTCGATTCAACTTTGAAAATGTTTTTAAATTTTTTGACAATAATTATAATAAATCTGCTTTATACATTTGAAAATAGACATTTTAAATTATCCAAAATTAAAAAATCTTTTCTTAATTCATATAAATAAAGTCTGTGGATTTTTTTTAAATTAGACAAAATTTTCGAGGTTAGGTAAAAATGTTAATTCAACTTTGAAAATTTTTTTACATTTTTTCATAATAATTATGATAAATCTGTTTTATACTTTTGAAAATAAACATTTTAAATTATGTAAAATTAAAAAATCTTTTCGCAATTCATATAAATAAAGTCTGTGGATTTTTTTAAAATTAGACAAAATTTTCGAGGTTAGGTAAAAATGTCGATTCAACTTTGAAAATTTTTTTACATTTTTTCATAATAATTATGATAAATCTGTTTTATGTTTTTGAAAATAAACATTTTAAATTATGTAATATTAAAAAATCTATTCCCAATTCGTATAAATAAAGTCTGTGGATTTTTTTAAACTTAGACAAAATTTTAGAGGCTAGGTAAAAATGTCGATTTAACTTTAAAATTTTTTTTTAATTTTTTTGTTAATAACTATAACAAATCTGTTTTGTACATTTGAAAACAGACATTTTAAATTATCTAAAATTAAAAAATCTTTTTTCAATTCATATAAATAAAGTCTGTGGAATTTTTTAAAATTAGACAAAATTTTCTAGGTTAGGTAAAAATGTCGATTCAAGTTTGAAAATTTTTTTAAATTTTTTGGTAATAATTATGATAAATCTGTTTTATAAATTTGAAAATAGATATTTTAAATGGTCTAAAATTAAAAAATCTTTTGTTAATTCATATAAATAAAGTCTGTGGATATTTTTTAAATTAGACAAAATTTTCGAGGTTAGGTAAAAATATCCATTCAAATTTGAATTTCTTAAAAATTTTTTGGTAATAATTATGATATATCTGTTTTATACATTTGAAAATAGACATTTTAAATTATCTAAAATTAAACAAATCTTTTCTCAATTCTTATAAATAAAGTCTGTGGAATTTTTTAAAGTTAGACAAAATTTTCGAGGTTAGGTAAAAATGTCGATTCAACTTAAATTTTTTTTTTAATTTTTTGTTAATAATTATGATAAATCTGTTTTATACATTTGAAAATAGACTTTTTAAATTATCTAAAATTAAAAAATCTTTTCTTAATTCATGTAAATAAAGTTTGTGGATTTTTTTTAAATTAGACAAAATTTTCGAGGTTAGGTAAAAATGTCGATTCAACTTATTTTTTTTTTTACTTTTTGTTAATAATTATGATAAATCTGTTTTATACATTTCAAAATAGACATTTTAAATCATCTAAAATTAAAAAATCTTTTCTTAATTCATGTAAATAAAGTCTGTGGATTTTTTTTAAATTAGACAAAATTTTCGAGGTTAGGTAAAAATGTCGATTTAATTAAAAAATTTTTTTTTTTAATTTTTTGATAATAATTATGATAAATCTGTTTTATAAATTTGAAAATAGACATTTTAATTTATCTAAAATTAAAAAATCTTTTCTTAATTCATATAAATAAAGTCTGTGGATTTTTTTAAAATTAGACAAAATTTTCGAGGTTAGGTAAAAATGTCGATTCAACTTAAATTTTTTTTTTAATTTTTTGTTAATAATTATGATAAATCTGTTTTATACATTTGAAAATAGACTTTTTAAATTATCTAAAATTAAAAAATCTTTTCTTAATTCATGTAAATAAAGTTTGTGGATTTTTTTTAAATTAGACAAAATTTTCGAGGTTAGGTAAAAATGTCGATTCAACTTATTTTTTTTTTTACTTTTTGTTAATAATTATGATAAATCTGTTTTATACATTTCAAAATAGACATTTTAAATTATCTAAAATTAAAAAATCTTTTCTTAATTCATGTAAATAAAGTCTGTGGATTTTTTTTAAATTAGACAAAATTTTCGAGGTTAGGTAAAAATGTCGATTTAATTAAAAAAATTTTTTTTTTAATTTTTTGATAATAATTATGATAAATCTGTTTTATAAATTTGAAAATAGACATTTTAATTTATCTAAAATTAAAAAATCTTTTCTTAATTCATATAAATAAAGTCTGTGGATTTTTTTAAAATTAGACAAAATTTTCGAGGTTAGGTAAAAATGTCGATTCAACTTAAATTTTTTTTTTAATTTTTTGTTAATAATTATGATAAATCTGTTTTATACATTTGAAAATAGACTTTTTAAATTATCTAAAATTAAAAAATCTTTTCTTAATTCATGTAAATAAAGTTTGTGGATTTTTTTTAAATTAGACAAAATTTTCGAGGTTAGGTAAAAATGTCGATTCAACTTATTTTTTTTTTTACTTTTTGTTAATAATTATGATAAATCTGTTTTATACATTTCAAAATAGACATTTTAAATTATCTAAAATTAAAAAATCTTTTCTTAATTCATGTAAATAAAGTCTGTGGATTTTTTTTAAATTAGACAAAATTTTCGAGGTTAGGTAAAAATGTCGATTTAATTAAAAAAATTTTTTTTTTAATTTTTTGATAATAATTATGATAAATCTGTTTTATAAATTTGAAAATAGACATTTTAATTTATCTAAAATTAAAAAATCTTTTCTTAATTCATATAAATAAAGTCTGTGGATTTTTTTAAAATTAGACAAAATTTTCGAGGTTAGGTAAAAATGTCGATTCAACTTAAATTTTTTTTTTAATTTTTTGTTAATAATTATGATAAATCTGTTTTATACATTTGAAAATAGACTTTTTAAATTATCTAAAATTAAAAAATCTTTTCTTAATTCATGTAAATAAAGTTTGTGGATTTTTTTTAAATTAGACAAAATTTTCGAGGTTAGGTAAAAATGTCGATTCAACTTATTTTTTTTTTTACTTTTTGTTAATAATTATGATAAATCTGTTTTATACATTTCAAAATAGACATTTTAAATTATCTAAAATTAAAAAATCTTTTCTTAATTCATGTAAATAAAGTCTGTGGATTTTTTTTAAATTAGACAAAATTTTCGAGGTTAGGTAAAAATGTCGATTTAATTAAAAAAATTTTTTTTTTAATTCTTTGATAATAATTATGATAAATCTGTTTTATAAATTTGAAAATAGACATTTTAATTTATCTAAAATTAAAAAATCTTTTCTTAATTCATATAAATAAAGTCTGTGGATTTTTTTAAAATTAGACAAAATTTTCGAGGTTAGGTAAAAATGTCGATTCAACTTAAATTTTTTTTTTAATTTTTTGTTAATAATTATGATAAATCTGTTTTATACATTTGAAAATAGACTTTTTAAATTATCTAAAATTAAAAAATCTTTTCTTAATTCATGTAAATAAAGTTTGTGGATTTTTTTTAAATTAGACAAAATTTTCGAGGTTAGGTAAAAATGTCGATTCAACTTATTTTTTTTTTTACTTTTTGTTAATAATTATGATAAATCTGTTTTATACATTTCAAAATAGACATTTTAAATTATTTAAAATTAAAAAATCTTTTCTTAATTCATGTAAATAAAGTCTGTGGATTTTTTTTAAATTAGACAAAATTTTCGAGGTTAGGTAAAAATGTCGATTTAATTAAAAAATTTTTTTTTTAATTTTTTGATAATAATTATGATAAATCTGTTTTATAAATTTGAAAATAGACATTTTAATTTATCTAAAATTAAAAAATCTTTTCTTAATTCATATAAATAAAGTCTGTGGATTTTTTTAAAATTAGACAAAATTTTCGAGGTTAGAAAAATTTCGATTCAACTTAAAATTTTTTTTTAATTTTTTGGTAATAATTATAACAAATCTGTTATATGTTTTTGAAAATAGACATTTTAAATTATGTAAAATTAAAAAATCTTTTCCCAATTCATATAAATAAAGTCTGTGGATTTTTTTTAAATTAGACAAGATTTTCGAGGTTAGGTAAAAATGTCGATTCAACTTAATTTTTTTTTTTAATTTCTTGGTAATAATTATGATAAATCTGTTTTATACATTTGAAAATAGACATTTTAAATTATTTAAAATTAAAAGATCTTTTCTTAATTCCTATAAATAAAGTCTGTGGAATTTTTCAAAGTTAGACAAAATTTTTGAGGTTAGGTAAAAATGTCGATTCAACATTAAATTTTTTAAAATTTTTTTGGTAATAACTATAATAAATCTGTTTTATACATTTGAAAATAAACATTTTAAATTATCTAAAATTAAAAAATCTTTTCTTAATTCATATAAATAAAGTCTATGCAATATTTTAAAATTAGACAAAATTTTCGAGGTTAGCTAAATATGTCGATTCAACTTAAAATTCTTTTTTTAATGTTTTGTTAATAATTATGATAAATCTGTTTTATACATTTGAAAATAGACATTTTAAATTATCCAAATATAAACAATCTTTTCTTAATTCCTATAAATAAAGTCTGTGGATTTTTTAAAGTTAGACCAAATTTTCGAGGTTAGGTAAAAAAGTCGATTTAAGTTTGAAATTTTTTTTTAATTTTTTGATAATAATTATGATAAATCTGTTTTGTGCATTTAAAAATAGACATTTAAAAAAATAAAATATTAACATAAACCGAGATCACAATTTATTTATTATCTAAAACTTGCCTTAACAAAAAAAATTGGTACATTTTTTAGTAGTTATATTATTAACCGAAAAGTTTTGGTACTTATTCAATTTATATTACAAAAATAATAATAAATAATAACCTTTTTAGAGTCTTTTAAAGCAAATGTTACCCTATAAATCCCAATTAGTTAATAAATTATATTACTTGGAAATATAAAAAAAACACAAGACACTACGCCCTTTTTAATTAATCGCGTTTTTAACCATCGGTCGATGATTTATCGTTTCCAATCGTCGTTTACACTTTTGCGGATTAACAGCGTTCATTGTAGGTCCGTAAAACGACATTTGTTTGGGTTGTTTTTGCTCTATTATTTTCTTATCCGGAATTGTATGAACTTCACTTTTGGGAAAATACCTTTCTTGGTTTACTTTTATTTTAGGTTCATTAAATCTTTTAAGTTTAATATCATTTAATCGATCACCTTGAGTTTTTTCCGCGATAAATTTCTCTTTATGTTTTTTCTTACGATATTCGTCCAATTCTCTAAAAGTCCTCGGTCCTTCTAATTTTTGACAATCAGTTTGACAATTAGCATGTTTTGATCTCGATATAACATTCTCACTTTTATTTTCATCGTTTAAATGTAATTGAGCTTTAGAAACTAATTTATTAAAACGGTAAAGTTCGCGTTCTCGATCGGCTTGAGTTCGTTTACGTTCCGATTCTGGCCGTTTTTGCTTTAATGGATAGATGGGTTTTTGTGTGGCCGTGTTAAATCTTTGAGGGGAGGGCATCCTAAATTTTTTTTCTTCCGAATCTATGATTGACTTTTGCGCCATCATTATTAAACGTTTTCGTTCCAACGGCCATTCTTTACTGTAAACGCCGTATCGATGTCTTGGGATTTTATCACCATCGCCGTAATGTTCCATTCTGTATTGAGAACCTTGCTTCCAAAGCCACGGTTCGACTTTTTCCAACCATCCTTGTTGTTGACCTATAACTGAGCCTGGTCTGCATATTCTCATCCAGGCTATTGCTTCTCTTGCTGATAGATGGTAGTGTTTTATTATGTATGCTCCTATTAATGATCCTGTTCTTCCTAAACCAGCCTAAAAATATAAAAAAATAGTTAATTAAGAAAAAAAAACTTAAAAGAAAGAAAAGTAATTATAAAGATAAGATATTTATTATCTGTTTTTATTGAAATTCCTATTTTGAAGTGAACTCGAGTTAAGTGTTCGATTAACTGATGAATTTACTATTGGCTAGCAAAAAAACTGGTGTTTAAATAACAAAAAGTAACCTGGTTTTGATGATGTTCTAAAAATAAATTTGAAATAATATCGAAATAACGTTTTATTTTGCTAAATAAATGTATTATCGGCTTTAAATCTATATTGTATAATATATCAAGGTCAAAAATTTCATTTATGATAAACAGAAAATTAAAAAATTAAAAATATAAACGTTTATTAAGCATAAAATCTTTTCAGGATAATAAATTTTTAAAAATTATTAAAAATTATAAAAAATCCTTTAATTTGATACCAAACACGACTATATTCGGATAAAAAATAAAAAAGTTAGGTTAACTTTTTAATTTTCAAGATGGCGGTTTAAAATATTTAAAGTTTTCATAAAAAAATGTTAAAGTTTATAAAAAATTCTTTAATTTGATACCAAACGCGACTATATTCGGATGAAAAATAAAAAAGTTAGGTTAATTTAAAAAAAATCCAAGATGGCCGACTTCCGGTTGTCATTAAAATTAAAAATTTCGATAACTTTTTTATTTTGGATCGTAGATATATCGTGTTTGTACTCAAATTAAAAGATATTTAATTTCCTATCGATGTTTAATAAAAATTTCATTCTAAAATTATTTTTGACAGTTCTCTTTTTGAAGTTTTTAACATTTTTTAAAAATTTTCTAACATTTTCGCTTTTTTAGGAATTTTTTTCTTTATGTTAGGAAGTCTTTGATATTTCTTTGAAAACTAACATTTTTTTTGGAAAATTATAATATTTTTTTAAAAATTTACATTGTTTTAATTTGATATTTTTATTAACAATTCTTAAAGTTTATAAAAAAATCCTTTAATTTGATACCAAACACGACCACATTCGGATAAAAAATAAAAAAGTTAGGTTAATTTTTTAATTTTGAAGATGGCCGACTTCCGGTTCTCATTAAAATTAAAATTTTCGATAACTTTCTTATTTTTAATCGTAGATATATCATGTTTGTACTTAAATTAAAGGAAATTTAATTTCCTAACGATTTCTTATAAAAATTATATTCTAAAATTATTTTTTTAATATTTATCTTTTTAAAATCAAAAATTAAACAATCAAAAATTACTTAAAATTATCAAAAAATCATTAAAGATTCTTTAATTTGATACCAAATACGACTATATTCAGTTAAAAAATAAAAAAGTTAGGTTAACTTTTTAATTTTCAAGATGGCCGACTTCCGGTTGTCAGTAAAATTAAAATTTTCGGTAACCTTCTTATTTTTAATCGTAGATATATCATCTTTGTACTTAAATTAAAGGAAATTTAATTTCTTAACGATTTCTTATAAAAATTATATTCTAAAATTATTTTTTTAATATTTATATTAAAAAAATCAAAAATTAAACAATCAAAAATTACTTAAAATTATCAAAAAATCATTAAAGATTCTTTAATTTGATACCAAACACGACTATATTCAGTTAAAAATAAAAAAGTTAGGTTAATTTTTTAATTTTCAAGATGGCCGACTTCCGGTTGTCATTAAAATTAAAATTTTCGATGACTTTCTTATTTTTAATCGTAGATATATCATGTTTGTACTTAAATTAAAGGAAATTTAATTTCTTAACGATTTCTTATAAAAATTATATTCTAAAATTATTTTTTTAATATTTATCTTTTTAAAATCAAAAATTAAATAATCAAAAATTACTTAAAATTATCAAAAAATCATTAAAGATTCTTTAATTTGATACCAAGTACGACTATATTCAGTTAAAAAATAAAAAAGTTAGGTTAACTTTTTAATTTTCAAGATGGCCGACTTCCGGTTGTCAGTAAAATTAAAATTTTCGGTAACCTTCTTATTTTTAATCGTAGATATATCATCTTTGTACTTAAATTAAAGGAAATTTAATTTCTTAACGATTTCTTATAAAAATTATATTCTAAAATTATTTTTTTAATATTTATATTAAAAAAATCAAAAATTAAACAATCAAAAATTACTTAAAATTATCAAAAAATCATTAAAGGTTCTTTAATTTGATACCAAACACGACTATATTCAGTTAAAAAATAAAAAAGTTAGGTTAGATTTTTAATTTCGAAGATGGCCGACTTCCGGTTGTCATTAAAATTAAAATTTTCGATAACTTTCTTATTTTTAATCGTAGATATATCATGTTTGTACTTAAATTAAAGGAAATTTAATTTCTTAACGATTTCTTATAAAAATTATATTCTAAAATTATTTTTTTAATATTTATCTTTTTAAAATAAAAAATTAAACAATCAAAAATTACTTAAAATTATCAAAAAATCATTAAAGATTCTTTAATTTGATACCAAACGACTATATTCAGTTAAAAAATAAAAAAGTTAGGTTAATTTTTTAATTTTCAAGATGGCCGACGTCCGGTTGTCATTAAAATTAAAATTTTCGATAACTTTCTTATTTTTAATCGTAGATATATCATGTTTGTACTTAAATTAAAGGAAATTTAATTTCTTAACGATTTCTTATAAAAATTATATTCTAAAATTATTTTTTTAATATTTATTTTAAAAAAATCAAAAATTAAACAATCAAAAATTACTTAAAATTATCAAAAAATCATTAAAGATTCTTTAATTTGATACTAAACACGACTATATTCGGATAAAAAACAAAAAAGTTAGGTTAATTTTTTAATTTTCAAGATGGCCGACTTCGGGTTCTCATTAAAATTAAAATTTTCGATAACTTTTCTATTTTTGATCGTAGGTATGTCGTGTTTGTACTCGACTTAAAGGAAATTTAATTTACTAACGATTTCTAATAGAATTTTTATTGTAAGATTTTTAGAAAAAAAGTTTAATAATTAAAATTAAGTTTTACCTTACAATGAACAGCTATAGCAGCTGGACTATGTTCGGAGATATCTAAAAACCTCATTAAGATTGGTTTTGAAGGTGTAGTTCCATCGGGAAAGAATAAATCATAGTGAGAAATCCCAGCTTGAATAAAACTTAAAAATTAACAACAAACATTATTTATTTTATAAATAAAATTTTTTTTTAATAAAAAAAACTTACGCATTAGCATCATAAACCTTATTGTTCAATCTAATAACCGTTTTAACATCGTTCCTTATGAAATATTTCAAATAAAATTCCGGAGCGTGTCCATTCATAAATTCACAATCAGTAGGACCGAGAAAAGCGATAAATTTCCTCGGTAATAACCAATTTAAATCCCCATTTTGAAGTTTATCATATGTGTCGTATTCCAGACAATTAAAATCTTTAAAATCGAAGAAATTAAAAGCTCGAGCTTTTTCAATCGCTTGAAAACAGTCTAAAAGTCGAAGGGTATACGTTGAAATACCTTGAGAAGCGTCAACAAAATTTCTAAAAAAAAAAAATAAAAAATTAAGGTTATTTTAAAGTAAAAAATTAAAAAAATTCCTAAAAACTAGATTTTTCACATAATCGAAAATTTTGACCATCTTTAAAAAATCCCCAAGAGTTTATTTATAAGAATTAATGAAAGATTTTTGAACTAAATGTAGATTAAAATGTCTAGTTTTAATTAAAATTGAGGGATTTTTCCTAAGTAGTATAAAAAAAATTAAAAAAATTCTTAAACATAAGGAAGATTTTTCATCTAACCTAAAATTTTGACCATATTCAAAAAATCCCCAAGAGTTTATTTATAGGAATTAATGAAACATTTTTGAACTGAATGTAAATTAAAATGTCTAGTTTTAATTAAAATAGAAGGATATTTCCTAAGTAGTACCAAAAAAATTTAAAAAAATTCCTAAAAACTAGATTTTTCACCTAACCTACAATTTTGACCATCTTTAAAAAATCCCCAAGAGTTTATTTATAGGAATTAATGAAAGATCTTTAAACTGAATGTAAATTAAAATGTCTAGTTTTAATTAAAATAGAGGGATGTTTCCTAAGTAGTATAAAAAAAATTTAAAAAAATCCTAAAAATTAGATTTTTCACCAAACGTAGAATTTTGACCATCTTTAAAAAATCTCCAAGACTTTATTTATAGGAATTAATGAAAGATTTTTGAACTGAATGTAAATTAAAATGTCTAGTTTTAATTAAAATAGAGGGATTTTTCCTAAGTAGTACCAAAAAAATTTAAAAAAATTCCTAAAAACTAGATTTTTCACCTAACCTAAAATTTTGACCATCTTTAAAAAATTCCCAAGAGTTTATTTATAGGAATTAATGAAAGATTTTTAAACTGAATGTAAATTAAAATGTCTAGTTTTAATTAAAATAGAGGGATTTTTCCTAAGTAGTACCAAAAAAATTTAAAAAAATTCCTAAAAACTAGATTTTTCACCTAACCTAAAATTTTGACCATCTTTAAAAAATTCCCAAGAGTTTATTTATAGGAATTAATGAAAGATTTTTAAACTGAATGTAAATTAAAATGTCTAGTTTTAATTAAAATAGAGGGATTTTTCCTAAGTAGTACCAAAAAAATTAAAAAAAATTCCTAAAAACTAGATTTTTCACCTAACCTACAATTTTGACCATCTTTAAAAAATCCCCAAGAGTTTATTTATAGGAATTAATGAAAGATTTTTAAACGGAATGTAAATTAAAATGTCTAGTTTTAATTAAAATAGATGGATTTTTCCTAAGTAGTATCAAAAAAATTTAAAAAAAATCCAAAAAATTAGATTTTTCACTTAACCTAAAATTTTGACCAACTTTAAAAAATCCCCAAGAGTTTATTTATAGGAATTAATGAAAGATTTTTGAACTGAATATAAATTAAAATGTCTAGTTTTAATTAAAATAGAGGGATTTTTCCTAAGTAGTATCAAAAGAATTTAAAAAAATTCTAAAAGCTAGATTTTTCACCTAACCTAAAATTTTGACCATCTTTAAAAAAATCCCCAATAGTTTATTTATAGGAATTAATGAAAGATTTTTGAACTGAATGTAAATTAAAATGTCTAGTTTTAATTAAAATAGAAGAATTTTTCCTAAGTAGTAACAAAAAAATTTAAAAAAATTCCTAAAAACTAGATTTTTCACCTAACCTAAAATTTTGACCATCTTTAAAAAATCCCCAAGAGTTTATTTATAGGGATTAATGAAAAATTTTTTAAACTGAATGTAAATTAAAATGTCTAGTTTTAATTAAAATAGAGGGATTTTTCCTAAGTAGTATTAAAAAAATTAAAAAAAAAAATAAAATATTTACTTATAAACACCTCCAGCGCTAATAAGTATTTGATAAATTCTTCTCGGTTGTATATCCAAATAAATAACAGCAAAAGATCCAATTAAATAAGCCGCATTCGCTCGTTTTCTAGCATCAGCTGAAGTATAATAAACGATCCTTTTAACATTCGACGAAAGATACGAATTAAGCTTGCAACAAAATTTATACAAACAGGATAAACTCAAAGGTCCAAAATCGAAATAATAATTGTAATAAGTTAGTTCTTCATCGGTACAAAAATACAAAGTTTCATTCGTAGATTGTATCGTTCTAAATCCTTCGCTATAAGTGGATCCGAAATATAAACGATCTTTAATAATTTCCGCGATGTATTCGATTTCCGAGTCGTAATAAAAATTGTTCTTTTCCATTTGTCGTTGATTTAGGATCTCTTCGTACCGATTTTGGGCGGACCACTGGTCATAATTTTTTTGCAACATGTATAAACTTGGTATTTTTTTTTAGGGAAAAAGGTAACACGGTCTTGCGTCGCCGCAAAGTACGGCGAAAGCGAAAAAATGTATGGAGTAATTTACCAGTATTGTTAGAAGGATAGAGGATAATTTTCGGATGACTTTATTCATATTTCGAATTTAGATTGTCCCAAACTGTCACAAAAAGACATTTTTGTTTTCACTATTCTTTCATAATTACTTCAGATTTATGTCGGATTTATTACTTGTTGTGTAACTATGGTTAAAACTATATACAGTGACGGACAAAATTATTCACACCAGATGAAGTTATACATTAAATTATTTATATCTTTAAAAGTAATGCGAATAACAAATCTTTCTTTTTATGTATATGTCGTGGTCACATGGCGAAATCCGTCAGTTTCCGAAAATCCTAGGCAGTTCATGAAGCGTCGGCATTGTGTGTAAATGTTAAGGATTTCGTTTTCTGACGAGGCCGATGATATTCGGCAAATTACGTACTCCATCTTGGTACACAATCTGCCGCAATAAAGGTATCGAATGTTCATGACACGCCGAGCACTAACTAAATTAGCAAGCATGGAAAATTATTCTGGAAGAAGTGATGAGAAAATGTTTAAAGAACACTATAGCCGTTACTACAAAGAAAAACCTAATAAGCGCCCGTTGACGACAAAAGACGATGTAGTAATTTGTCCGGTGCAGAGTATAGTTATTGACCCATGTCAGATACGTGGAAAATGTAAAGTTCTCATACATACCGGGTGTCCCAACGGCCCGAAAAAGCTCCATAATTTGTTTATTATTAGAGATATTGACCATTTCCTTTCTTTGGGTTGTAGCTCTAATGGTGCAACACATTTTTAAAATATTGCAACTTATATACAGGTGTCCCAAAAGTATAAAAAATACTAAAGTTACTATTTTTTAAATGGAACATACCTGATTTTATTTTATTTTTCAATTCTATGGTAAAATACGATTCACTTTTATAAAGGTCGTTTTTGTCTAAACTGCCAGTAAATTTGATTTATGGCACTTTTTTTGCCAGAATTTCCAAATGCAGTGGTTTGTTCAAAAATTCTTATTTTCAATATCCATGCTTTGTTATCAAAGTAATTGACTCCGTTTGATTGTTGAATGTTTATTGGATTTTTAAAATGTTTACTCAACCACCTGTTTAGCCGCACTTGTCTACTGCAATTTTTTAATAATGATAAATTGAAAATGTAGAAGACTTATTCATTTTTAAATGATGATCCCTATTTGTTACTATATTGGTCAAAAGTTATTCTGGCAGGCTTATTTTACTTTATTGTGTTGTAACGATACACTTAATTATTGTGTACAAATATTTATTTAATAATAAGAATGAGAACGCTAAGAAAAGTATGTTGACAATTGCGTGTCCGACAGACGACTTCTCGGACCCCGCAACGAACGACTCAAGATGACTGGACTGTTCTTGCGAGCATGCGCAACGACGACATAAATAACTTAACTTTTAATACAACATCTCCCTTTCTTACTTAATCTAATTAACACAATGGAATTTATTGTTATTAAGTTACATAATCTTTTAAATAGGTTGGTGGTTTAATAATTCTTTTTGGTTTGTCTCTGCTTTGTGGTACGTTCGTCTTAGTCAAGTCTTTTGTCACTATCGGTTCATTACTTGAGCTTGATGAGGTAGGTTCATTCATAAAGAGATTGTCACGTTCAGGTGTTCCTTTCAGATTTGTTCTTGATGGATTTTCTAAATGAATATAATGTTCCAATATCTCGTCATAGAGTTCTTGATTATTGAATTTTTCTTCATTTTTGAATGGTTTCAGGTGTTTTCTATTTCGTATAAATTCCTTATCTTCATCAGTCACTACATGGTATGCTCTTGGTCTGTTTTTATCTTCTTTTAATACTCTTCCTCCTAACCATGTTTTATCCTCCTTTTGAATCACTATTCTTTGTCCTTCATTTAGCTTTTTTAATTGTTTTGCTCCTCTGTTGTAATTGGTTTATTGTCATCTTTGTTTCTGTTTAAGATGTGTTTCATAGTTTTTAAACGTATTAGGTAACAACAATTTGTCAGTTATAGGGATTTGAGTTTTTATTTTTCGTAAAAAAAGAATTTCCGCAGGTGAAGGCATTTTTTGATTTATAGGAGCCGCTCTGTATTCAAGGAGTGTTAAATATATATCGTTTTCTTCTTTAGAAGCTTTCTTTAACATTCTTTTGATATTCTGAACTTGCCTCTCAATAAAACCATTTGATTGAGGGTATCTAGGAGAACTGGTTTTATGAATAATTTGCCAATCCTTGATGAAATTTTTGAAGTGCACATTTACAAATTGTGGACCATTGTCTGAATATAAAATATCGGGTTTACCATGTCTAGCAAAAATATTTTTAATGTTTGATACTATTTTTTCATGAGTCGTATTGTTATTTAAGCATATAACTTCTGGATACTTAGAATAAGTATCAACTAATAACAGATAATTTTTACTTTTAAAATAAAATAAATCTGTTGCAACAATTTGCCAAGGTCTTTTCGGAATTTGATGGTTAATTTGTGGTTCTTTAACATTAGAATTCTGAAATTCTGCACATGTGCTACATTCCTTTATCAGATTGATTAAATTTTCGTTCATAAATGGCCAATAAACCAATTCGTGGGCTTTTAAAAGAGTTTTGGTTATTCCCATATGTCCATAAAGTAATTTGTTAGTTATTTCTTTTCTGAATGCTTTTGGTATTATTATTTGGTTTCCTTTTAATAAGAGTCCTTTATATTCTGTCAACTCAGCTCTTACTTTCCAATACTGCTTAATTATTCCAGGTACGTTATTTTTATGATCTGGCTATCCATCTTTTATTATATTTCTAAGAGCTATAAGTTCTGGATCAGTTTGTGTTTCTCTTTCAATTTGGCCAATTTTTACAGGGCTAATAATTAGGTAGTTAAGCATATTAACTTGACAATTCATTTCATTTTCCAATAAATTAAAATCTTTTTCGTCAAAAGCACTTCTCGATAATGCATCAGCCAAATATAGTTGTTTTCCTGGCTTATAATTTACATTCAAATCATATTGCTGCAAATTTATTAGAATTAAAAAAATTCTAATACTGGTTCGGTAGTCAATAATTTCTTCAAATTATCAAATTGTTTTGTGTGGTTTTCTCACCAGTTCCAAATCACATCTCTCTTTAATAATTCTCGTAATTGTTGCGTATGTTTGGATAAGTTAGGAATGAATTTTCCCACGTAAGTCACCATACCTAAAAATCGTGATAGCTCTGTTTTGTTATTTGGCGATTGTATTTGTAAAATAGCTTGAATTTTCTTCGGGTCAGGCTTAATGCCTCCTTCTGATAAAATGTGTCCCACATAACTTATTTGTTTTACACAAAATTTGCTTTTTTGAGAGTTAAATTTGACACCTTTTTCACGAGCTCTTTTTAAAACATGGCTCAATATTTCATTATGACTTTTCTCATCTCTCGCATACAAAATTATGTCATCTATATATATTTTGACGCCTGGTATTCCTTCAAAAATTTCACTAAAAGTTCTATGGAATATTTCAGGAGCAATTGATATCCCAAATGGTAAACGCAAAAATCTATATCTGCCAAAGGGTGTAGCAGAACACGTTAATTTTGAGGCCTGCTCTGACAAAGCTACCTGCCAGAATCCTTTGTTGGCATCCAACACGGAAAAACATTTTGCCCCTTTCATATCACTTGTTATTTCCTCAAAAGTTGGGAGTTCATAATGTTCTCTGAGTAAACTTTCAGCAATTGCGACTAAGCAGGTTATTGAGTAAATACCGTGCGTTCAGAAATGATTGTAGATCGTTTGAATTTGGCGCGCTCGTAATTTAGTGATTTTCGATGGTCAATATTGTTACCTGTGAATTACCTACGTCGTATCTTGCATATCAGTGGCGTAGCCGGATTTATTCATGATGTATCCTTTTCAGTATTAAGTGTATATGCACATATACTCATAATGGGCCTGTCCACCATTTTTCAATTTTTATTGCATTGGATAGAGCAGAAAAAAAAAGTTTCTCCGTATTTTTGTATTTTTTTCATAGCTTATCCCATTGTTCAGAAAAAAATCATAAAGTCGGCCAATTTAAAAGAGCGTTTAAACAAGGTACTGTGTGACGTCGGAGCGTTCGATCCCCTCTACCAAAAAACCCGTTCAAATGGTCTGAAGTTGTACGGCAAAACGGTTTGTTTACGGGCGGAAATCACCAGATGCTAATGATAATATATGTTTTATGACTAGGTTATTTTTTGCGTATTTACGTGTTGTTTACTTCCTTATATGAACTTTTGAGGTGTATATAGCAAATAATACACATATTAATAACAAAGAAAAATAATTTGTCCACCGACTTCTTAACGATAACTACTAGGTTATTAGAAAGAGATAGGTACAACGAGTTCCTATAATAGAAAAGGATGGATATATATCTCTGCGTCAGATTTTTCTTTTGCCAACTCATAAGTACTGTATTAAATCTGTGGCAACTTAAACAACACCAACTTCACAGGGAATTTCAGCATGGCCGATGGATTCAGCCAATGAGCGATCAATTAACACTTCGACGTCATCATCAGGTCACGTTATGAATCGCATTTCAAAAATATAGGTTTTAAGATCGTTTTTTGACGTAATACCGTAAAAATAAATACTAAAGCCTTGACATATATGATCATCGCCTTTTAGAGAGTGGATTCCGCCAAAAAAAACCTATACTTTGGAAAAAGTGGACAGGCCCATTATTGGAGATCGGATATCAATTGCAATGGCATTGGTCAATAAATTCAATAAAATACCTTTGTCTTACGGTTTTTTGACAACTTATGACAGCTTTCAATATTTTCCATGACACGCCTATGAGATATGATTAACATTATTGTATTTATACCAACCTTAAAAATTAATCTATAGCGCGCCAAATTCAAACGATCTACAATCATTTCTGAACGCACGGTATTTAAAAGATGAGCAAACATTTAGCAATCAAACGTCACCTACTTTAAAGTTAAGTCAAAAATTTGACAGAAAAGAATTTTTGAACGAACCATTGCATTTCGAAATTTTGGCAAATAAACTGTGATAAATCAAATTTCCTCACAGTTTAGGTAAAAACGATCTCTATAAAAGTGAATTGTATTTTACCATAGAATTTGAAAATAAAATAAAATCGGGTATGCTCCATTTAAAAAATAGTAACTTTAGTATTTTTTGTAATTTTGGGACACCTGTATATAAGTCGCAATATTTTAAAAATGTGTAGTACCATTACAGCTATAACCAAAAAAAAGAAAAGGCAAGTATCTCCAATAATAAACAAGTTATGGAGCTTCTTCGGACCGTTGGGACACCCGGTATATCATGTGCTACTGATGACAAATTTTGCAATTTATGCACTACAGAACAACTAATACAGTTACAACGGGAAAAATGTTATGAAGGTCAGAACCGTCAGGCAGAAGATATGACGTCAACTTCCAAGAAGTGGTTACCTGATATAGATGTGGGAGACTGTGTTTTACTTAATATTGATCCCATAAACCGCAGTCCCGGCGATCCACCTAATCTTCTTACAGTTGTTACTGATACAGGGAATGGTGTTTACCAAGTTGGAACCGTGAATAGAATCAAAAAGTCTTGGTTCAGTAGGCCAGATCTGAATATTGCCACCAGCAAATTTATTTTACATACCTAAATGGACAAAACTAAATATCTTTCCATCAGAGAAGCTGTTTCCCTAGAGATGTTGCCTAGGATTTTCGAAAACTGACGGATTTCGCCATGTGACCACGACATTCCGAAATTTCTTGGCTTGAAATAGGTCGATTTAAGTTAACTTATCTATATCCAAAGTTGCTTCGTTTCGCCGCTAGAAGGCTTTAAAAATAATATTTTCCCCGAGTTTTTCTTAAATTACTCGAAAAAATTGTATTAGATTTTATTCATTTTTTGAGGATGTCTTTATATCAGCTGACTACAGCTTTCTGTGGAACAAATTCGAATTTCCAAACATACATGGTGTTTACAAGCACTCTAACCACAAGTTATTCACCTAAATCTTTTTAACCACCCTGTATAATTTTCTACCAATTCTTTTTCTGAATAGCTACGTTAATTTAGACATTATTTTCTCTTTTATAATATTTCAGTTGGGCAAACGGTTTAGCTACAAAAGAACGTTTTCTAACTCCCTGCAAGTTCAAATTTGTAAGTTAAGGTAACATTAGCCCAGTTCAAAGTAGTAATTTCTTCACAGGATATGCAGCTCTTTCAAGAAAATCACATTTTAGAGGATTGTAAGTAGTTTATGCTCAAGATGTTGCCAGGATTTGTGACCATCATCAGGGCAAAAATAATACAGTGTGCAAAATTGTTACTGTTTGTTCTTTTCGTTGCATTTTTGCTTTTATTATATCCAATAAACAAAATCAGAAGGTGCTAGGTTTACTGATCCTGCTGACCAATTCACAGGAGCATGATTTCCTCTGTACTTTCTTCGATTCTACAGTAGAATCTGCATAATACAGACTAAAAGGGCTAAACCCTGATAACGTTCACAATTGCTGGCGCAAATTTGAAAATTTTAAGCAATAAACTACTTCCAAAGCTATAACATGTGGTTTACTTGAAAGATCTTCTTATCCCGTAAAGAAATTGGTACTTTGAATTTTGTTAATGGTACCTTAATTTACCGTTTTAGGCTTCTAGGCGTTTAGAAAATCTTCTTTTGTGCCTAAACCGTTTGCCCAACTGAAATTTCGTAAGAGAGAAAATAGTTTCTAAATTAATGTAGTTATTCAGAAAAAGAATTGATAGAAAATTATACAAGATGGTTAAAAAGATTTGGATGAATAACTTGCGGTAAGAGTGTTTCTAAACACTCTGTATGTTGCGAAATTCGAATTTGTTCCACAGAAAGCTTTGCCCAGCTGATATAAAGACATGATCAAAAAATGAATGATATCTAATGAAGATTTTTCGAGTAATTTAAGAAAAACTCATTGAAAATATTATTTTTAAAGTCCTCTAGCGGCAAAACGAAGCAACTTTGGATATAGATAAGTTAACTTAAATCGACCTATTTCAAGCCAAGGAATTTGAGGACTAATTTCCTCGTAATTTCGACACTTATATTTTGCCATTCTTCCTGTAGAACATCTTTTAAACTTGCTTTGCTGGATACATTTCTTTTTCCCACTCTTCTGCCCAGTTCATCCCACAAGTGTTCAATAGGATTCAGGTCTGGAGATTGTGGAGGAGTTGGCAGAATGTGGGGAACATGGTATATGATCCACATACGCACAATATGAGCAGTGTGCTTGGAGTCGTTGTCTTGTTGAAAATAGAAGTTATCTGTAAGACCAAGCTTATTGACGCTCTCTTGCAGATGTTCTTTTAAAATGTTGAGATATACAACTTTGTCCAGTGTTCCTTCTATGAAGACTAACTTTCCGATCCCTGCCGCAGACATGCAGCCCCGTATTATGACTCCGCCACCCCCATGTTTGACCGTACCCACTATATTGTTCGCGTCCAATGCAGTATTGGGTTTTCTCCAAACCAGTATTCTTCCATCTGATTGGAAAATATTAAATTTACTTTCATCGGTAAAGAGTACATTGTCCCAAAAATCCGTTGTTTTGTTTTTGTACTCTTTTGCGAACTCTATCCTCTTGTTTTTATTAACTTTGCTGATCAGAAGTTTCTTTCGTGCTATTCGGGAGTTATACCCTGCACGATACCCTGCACGTTATACCCTGCAAGTTCTACGCACTGTTTTCGGATGGATGTTTTTACCGATCTCTTCTAGAACCTCTGCTGCTACCTGAGTTGATGTGATTTTTGATTTTTTTTGACTTTTCTTATAATTTGGCGTTCTTCGTGTGGGGTTAGTTTACGCGGTCTACCAGTATGAAGCCGGCTTTGAAAATTTTCTTCATTTTTAAAGCGCTTAACGATACTGTAAATCGTAAATCGACTTCTTTTGACTGTTTTGCCTATTTCTGCAAATGATTTACTTTGTTTATGCAAGTTTAAAATGATTTTTCTTTCAGCTTCCGTGGTTGTATTGCTTTTAAAGAAGATATAGAGAGTTTCACATAAAACTGCACCTCGTGTGAATAATTTTGTTCGTCACTGTATAAAAAATTTCCGACATAACCTAACTGTCAAATTTGATATTTTTTTAAAAAATCGTACAGATCTTATTTGTGAAAATAAAGAGAAGATTTTTTAACAAAATTATAGTTTAAAATCTATAATTTTCGATAAAGTAATCACTTTGGTTCGAGCATCCATCAAAAAAATTTAAAAAAAAATTCAAAGATAATTAAAATTTCTGACATAACCTAAATTTCAAATTTGATATATTTTTTTTTAATCGTACAGATCTTATTTGTGAAAATAAAAACAAGATTTTTTTACAAAATGATAGGTTAATATTTATAATTTTTGATAAAATAATAACTTTTGTTCGAACGTCCATCAAAAAAATTAAAAAAATTCTCAAAGATAACTAAAATTTCTGACATAACCTAAGTGACAAAATTTGATACTTTTTTAAAAAATCGTACAGATCTTATTTGTGAAAATAAAAACAAGATTTTTTAGAAAATGATAGATTAAGATTTATAATTTACGATAAAATAATCACTTTGGTTCGAAATTTCATCAAAAAAATTAAAAAAATTCCGAAAGATGACTCAAATTTCTAACCCAACTTAACTGTCAAATTTGATATTTTTGTAAAAAATCGTACAGATCTTATTTGTGGAAATAAAGACAAGATTTTTTTACAAAATGATAGGTTAATATTTATAATTTTCGATAAAATAATCACTTTGGTTCAAAAATCGATCAAAAAAATTAAAAAAAAATTCAAAGATCACTAAAATTTCTGACATAACCTAAATTTCAAATTTGATATTTTTTTAAAAAATCGTACAGATCTTATTTGTGAAAATAAAAACAAGATTTTTTTACAAAATGATAGGTTAATATTTATAATTTTTGATAAAATAATCACTTTGGTCCGAACGTTCATCAAAAAAATTAAAAAAATTCTCAAAGATAACTAAAATTTCTGACATAACCTAAGTGACAAATTTGATACTTTTTAAAAAAATCGTACAGATCTTATTTGTGAAAATAAAAACAAGATTTTTTTACAAAATGATAGGTTAATATTTATAATTTTTGATAAAATAATCACTTTGGTCCGAACGTTCATCAAAAAAATTAAAAAAATTCTCAAAGATAACTAAAATTTCTGACATAACCTAAGTGAGAAATTTGATACTTTTTTAAAAAATCGTACAAATCTTATTTGTGAAAATAAAGACAAGATTTTTTTACAAAATGATAGGTTAATATTTATAGTTTTCGATAAAATAATCACTTTGGTTCAAAAATCCATCAAAAAAATTTAAAAAAAATTCAAAGATCACTAAAATTTCTGACATAACCTAAATTTCAAATTTGATATTTTTTTAAAAAATCGTACAGATCTTATTTGTGAAGGTAACGACAAGATTTTTTTACTAAATGATAGGTTAAGATTTCTAATTTACGATAAAATAATCACTTTGGTTCGAACTTTCATCAAAAAAATTCCGAAAGATGACTCAAATTTCTAACCCAACTTAACTGTCAAATTTGATATTTTTTTAAAAAATCGTACAGATCTTATTTGTGGAAATAAAGACAAGATTTTTTTACAAAATGATAGATTAAGATTTATAATTTTCGATAAAATAATCACTTTGATTCGAACGTCCATTAAAAAAATTAAAAAAATTCTCAAAGATAATTAAAATTTCTGACATAACCTAAGTGACAAAATTTGATATTTTTTTAAAAAATCGTACAGATCTTATTTGTGAAAATAAAGATAAGACTTTTTAACAAAATTATAGTTTAAAATCTATAATTTTCGATAAAGTAATCACTTTGGTTCGAACATCCATCAAAAAAATTAAAAAAATTCTCAAAGATAACTAAAATTTCTGACATAACCTAAATTTCAAATTTGATATTTTTTTAAAAAATCGTACAGATCTTATTTATGAAAATAAAGAAAAGATTTTTTAGAAAATGATATATTAAGATTTATAATTTACGATAAAATAATCAATTTGATTCGAAATTTCATCAAAAAAATTAAAAAAATTCTCAAAGATAACTAAAATTTCTGACATAACCTAAATTTCAAATTTGATATTTTTTTAAAAAATCGTACAGATCTTATTTGTGAAGATAACGACAAGATTTTTTTACTAAATGATAGGTTAAGATTTCTAATTTACGATAAAATAATCACTTTGGTTCGAACTTTCATCAAAAAAATTAAAAAAAATCTGAAAGATGACTAAAATTTCTAACCCAACTTAACTGTCAAATTTGATATTTTTTTAAAAAATCGTACAGATCTTATTTGTGGAAATAAAGACAAGATTTTTTTACAAAATGATAGATTAAGATTTATAATTTACGATAAAATAATCACTTTGATTCGAAATTTCATCAAAAAAATTAAAAAAATTCTCAAAGATAACTAAAATTTCTGACATAACCTAACTGTTAAATTTGGTATTTTTTTAAAAAATCGTAGGGATCTTATATGGAATTTTAATGAAAATTATTTTTTTAAAAATTATTTATTAATTATTTCATATTTATGTCAGATTTGTTATTTTTTATGTAACTACGACTATAATAATTTAAACAAATAAAAACTTCTAAAGGTAAACTAAGCGTGAATCCTCTTTTGTGTCCACACGCCATAAAACGTATTTATTTTGTGATAAATGTGAACCGTCCCGATTCTTATCGCTAGAGTACCTCTACTCGTGGAATGATGTGAATTGACGATATGTTGAGTCTGTGCGCTAAATTTTTTAGTTTGTTGGGAGATTTGTGTTGGGAAGGTACGAAAAGATGACTGATTACTTGTTGTACGGTCCTCCGGAGGATTCTACGATTCCGTTGACTTCTATGGGGAAGTTTATCTTTCAGAAATTGAAAGAAAACGATCCGGATGATGTAGCTTTGGTGAGATTTTCTTTTAAATTAAAAATAAAGTATTGTCTTTGAAAAAAAAACATAGTAAAATGAGTTAAAAAAATTAAAAAAAAATTTTTTAGTCTTTGAAAATTTTTCTAAACTTTTGGATAAAAATTAGAAAAAGTTTGATGGTTGAAATTAAAAATAGAAGTTTTAATCTACATTGAGACAAAAAATCTTTTCTTTATTTTTAAAAATAAATTCTCTGCGATTTTTTAAAGTTGGTTGAAATTCTAATAAAAAAATTTAAGGTTAAAAAAATTCGAATTTTTAGTAATTTTTTTAAATTTTTGGGTAACAATTAGAAAAAATTTTATGACTTTAATAAAAAGTAGGCATTTAAATCTGTATTGAATCAAACAATCTTTTTCTTATTTTTAAAAATAATCTCTGTGTGATTTTTTAAACTTGATGTTAAATTTTTAAAGGTTATGTTAGATTCAGTCTAAAAATTCAACCCCAATAGAAATTTTTTAGTAACAATTTGAAAAAATGTGTTGGTTTTAATTAAAAATAGAGATTTTAATCTACATTGAGTCAAAAAATCTTTCCTTTATTTTTAAAAGTAAATCCCCCGCGATTTTTAAAAGTTGGTTGAAATTCTAATAAAAAAATTTAAGGTTAAAAAAAATTTGAATTTTTGGTAATTTTTTTGGTAACAATTAGAAAAAATTTGATGACTTTAATAAAAAGTAGACATTTAAATCTATATTAAACTAAAAAATCTTTTTCATATTTCTAAAAATAAACTCTGGGTGACGTTTTAAACTTGATGTTAAATTTTAAAGGTTATGTTAGGCCCAGTTTAAAAATTCAACCCCAATAGAAATTTTTTGGTAACAATTTGAAAAAATTTGTTGGTTATAATCAAAAATAGAGTTTTTAATCTACATTGAGACAAAAAATCTTTTCTTTATTTTTAAAAATAAATTCTCTGCGATTTTTTAAAGTTGGTTGAAATTCTAATAAAAAAATTTAAGGTTAAAGAAATTCGAATTTTTGGTAATTTTTTTAAATTTTTTGGTAAGATTTAGAAAAAATTTGATGACTTTAATAAAAAGTAGACATTTAAATCTGTATTGAAGCAAAAAATATTTTTCTTATTTCTAAAAATAAACTCTGTGCGATTTTTTAAACTTGATGTTAAATTTTTAAAGGTTATGTTAGATTCAGTCTAAAAATTCAACCCCAATAGAAATTTTTTGGTAACAATTTGAAAAAATTTTTTGGTTTTAATTAAAAATAGAGATTTTAAATTACATTGAGTAAAAAAAAATTTTTTCTAACTCTAAAAATAAACTCTGTGCGATTTTTTAAACTTTAAATTTTAAAAGTTATATTAAGTTCAATTAAAAATTGTCGTATCTTTTAAAAATTTTTTACTAACAATGAAAATTAGACCAAATCTAAAAGTATTTATTATAAAACACAAATCTCAACAACCAATTAAGTGAATTAATACTTGCAAGTGGTACAAATTTCGTAATTGTTATCGAAAAATAAATCTTGAAATAAATCTTGAAATAAATCTTGAAATAAATCTCAAAACAAATATTAAAACAAATCTTAAAACAAATCTCAAATATGTTCGAATTAAAAGTAGAGAAAGCAAAGGTTGATTTTTGTAATAAAATCGTCCCATTTTTTTAAGGTTGATGCTTTTACCGATGAAACACTAACTTACGGTCAACTACTTAAAGAAAGTATTCAAGTTGCGATAGCTTTAAAAAATCATGGGATCAAAAAAGGCGATAAAATTGCTATTACGAGTGAAAATACAATTCGATTTTGTATTCCACACATTGCCACGTTGTATATCGGAGCTATATTATGTCCATCAAATCCTATGTATATTACAAGTAAGATTTAAAAAATATAAAAATTACAAAAAATATATAACTCAAAAAAAAATAAATAAATAAAAAATAAAAAATGTTTTTTTTAGGAGAAATGAATCATTCTTTAAGTTTAACAAAACCTAAAGTTATTTTCACATCAAAGCTTTGTCTAAAAACAATCTTAGAGGTTAAGAATCAAGTGGATTATTTAGAGAAAGTTGTCGTTTTTGGAGATTGTGTTGATGATGGAACCACAATTAGTTATCAAGATTTTTTAAAAGTTGACGAAGAAGACGTAAAAAGTTTCCAACCGTTTGATTTGGACGTAGACAGTCTTCAATCTATCTTACTTTCATCCGGAACGATGGGAATGCCTAAAGGTGTTATGTTGTCACATCGAAATCTTCGAGTTACTCTTCATTATTTACAGTAATTATAAATTTTTTACATTTATTTAATTCATACTTCTTTACTTTTCAGTTTTTTCCTTTTAAAAATTTAATTTAAAATGGTGAACTTTTGTAGAGGTTTATAAAAAAATTCCTAACTCAAAATTTTTATTATTTAACATATAATTTATTATACATCATATTAAAGAGGATATTTTAATCAATCTTTCTTGTGAACATTTTTTCTTAATTTTCATAAATAAACTTGTGATGATTTTTTAAAGTTGGTCAATTTTTTAAAAATGTCAAATTTTTAAGGTTATAAAAAAATTCCTAACTCAAAATTTTTATTACCTAATGGAGATTATTATACATCATTTTAAAGAATAAATTTTAATTTATCTTTCTTGTTAAAATTTTTTCTTAGTTTTCATAAATAAACTTGTGGTGATTTTTTAAAGTTGGTCGATTTTTTAAAAATATCAAATTTTTTAGGTTATAAAAAAATTTCTAACTCAAAATTTTTATTACCTAATGGAGATTGTTATACATTATTTTAAAGAAGACGTTTTAATCTATCTTTTGTGTAAAAATTTTTTCTTAATTTTTATAAATAAATTTGTGATGAATTTTTAAAGTTGGTTAATTTTTTAGAAATGTCAAATTTTTAAGGTTATAAAAAAATTCCTAACTCAAAATTTTTATTACCTAATGGAGATTGTTATACATTATTTTAAAGAAGACATTTTAATCTATCTTTTGTGTAAAAATCTTTTCTTAATTTTTATAAATAAACTTGTGATGATTTTTTAAAGTTGGTTAATTTTTAAAAAATGTCAAATTTTTAAGGTTATAAAAAAATTTATAACTCGAAATTTTTATTATCTAACATATAGATTATCATATATCATTTTAAAGAAGACAATTTGATTTATCTTTTCTTGTAAAAATCTATTCTTAACTTTCATAAATAAACTTGTGATGATTTTTTAAAGTTGGTCAATTTTTTAAAAATGTCAAATTTTTAAGGTTATAAAAAAATTCCTAACTCGAAATTTTTATTATCTAACATATAGATTATCATATATTATTTTAAAGAAGACATTTTGATTTATCTTTTCTTGTAAAAATCTTTTCTTAATTTTCATAAATAAACTTGTCATGATTTTTTAAATTTGGTTAATTTTTAAAAAATGTCAAATTTTTAAGGTTATAAAAAAATTCCTAACTCGAAATTTTTATTATCTAACATATAATTTATTATACATCATATTAAAGAGGATATTTTAATCTATCTTTCTTGTGAAAATTATTTCTTAATTTTCATAAATAAACTTGTGATGATTTTTTAAAGTTGATTAATTTTTCAAAAATGTTAAATTTTTAAAGTTATAAAAAAATTCCTAACTCAAAAATTTTATTATCTAACATATAGATTATCATATATCATTTTAAAGAAGACATTTTCATTTATCTTTTCTTGTAAAAATTTTTTCTTAACTTTCATAAATAAACTTGTGATGATTTTTTAAATTTGGTCAATTTTTTAAAAATGTCAAATTTTTAAGGTTATAAAAGAATTCCTAACTCGAAATTTCTACTATCTAACATATAAATTATCATATATCATTTTAAAGAAGACATTTTGATTTCTTTTCTTGTAAAAATCTTTTCTTAATTTTCATAAATAAACTTGTCATGATTTTTTAAATTTGGTTAATTTTTAAAAAATGTCAAATTTTTAAGATTATAAAAAAATTCATAACTTAAAATTTTTATTATCTAACATATAGATTATTATATATTATTTTAAAGAAGACATTTTGATTTATCTTTTTTTGTAAAACTTTTTTCTTAACTTTCATAAATAAACTTGTCATGATTTTTTAAATTTGGTTAATTTTTAAAAAATGTCAAATTTTTAAGATTATACAAAAATTCCTAACTCGAAATTTTTATTATCTACCATATGGATTATTATATATCATTTTAAAGAAGACATTTTGATTTATCTTTTTTTGTAAACATTTTTTCTTAACTTTCATAAATAAACTTGTGATGATTTTTTAAAGTTGGTCAATTTTTTAAAAATGTCAAATTTTTAAGGTTATAAAAAATTTATAACTCAAAATTTTTATTATCTAATGGAGATTGTTATACATTATTTTAAAGAATACATTTTAATCTATCTTTTTTGTAAAAATTTTTTCTTAATTTTTATAAATAAACTTGTGATGAATTTTTAAATTTGGTTAATTTTTAAAAAATGTCAAATTTTTAAGATGATAAAAAATTCATAACTTAAAATTTTTATTATCTAACATATAGATATCATATATCATTTTAAAGAAGACATTTTGATTTATCTTTTTTTGTAAAAATTTTTTCTTAACTTTCATAAATAAACTTGTGATGATTTTTTAAAGTTGGTTAATTTTTCAAAAATGTCAAATTTTTAAGGTTATAAAAAAATTTATAACTCAAAATTTTTATTATCTAACATATAGATTATTATACATTATTTTAAAGAAGACATTTTGATTTATCTTTTCTTGTAAAAATCTTTTCTTAATTTTCATAAATAAACTTGTGATGATTTTTTAAAGTTGGTTAATTTTTCAGAAATGTTAAATTTTTAAGATTATAAAAAAATCCACAACTCAAAATTTTTATTATCTAACATATACCGTGTGTCCGTAAAGTAGGGGATATAGGCTATATAATCGTTATAAAGGGTTTCTGGAAAAATCGCTGAAACGGGTCTAAAGATTTACATCTTTTGCAATTTTTTGATGAAGATTTTAAATGTTTTCCGCCATTTTTAAATGAGTTATGACGTCATCGATAATTTTTTTAAATGGCAACCCCCCATTTTTATTACGGAATATGAAAGAAGACTTTTTTCTAAGTTCAGTACAGTCAATATTAATATCGGTTACATAAGAAAATTTTCGAGAAAAATTACTTTAAAGTTTAATTCGAATTTACTTAAAATGATAAAAATAGCAGTTGCCATGATTAAAGAATTGAGAGAAATGTGAGAAATTAATCATGGCAACTGCTATTTTTATCATTTTAAGTAAATTCGAATTAAACTTTAAAGTAATTTTTCTCGAAAATTTTCTTATGTAACCGATATTAATATTGACTGTACTGAACTTAGAAAAAAAATCTTCTTTCATATTCCGTAATAAAATTGGGGGGTTGCCATTAAAGAAAAATATCGATGACGTCGTAACTCATTAAAAAATGGCGGAAAACATTTATAACCTTCATCAAACAATTGCAAAAGATGTAAATCTTTAGACCCGTTTCAGCGATTTTTCCATAAACCCTTTATAACGATTATATAGCCTATATCCCCTACTTTACGGACACACGGTAGATTATTATACATTATTTTAAAGAAGACATTTTGATTTATCTTTTCTTGTAAACATTTTTTCTTAATTTTCATAAATAAATTTGTGATGATTTTTTAGAATTGGTTAATTTTTTAGAAATGTCAAATTTTTGAGGTTATAAAAAAATTCATAACCCAAAATTTTTATTATCTAACATCGAGATTTTTATTCATTACTTGAAAATAGATATTTTAATCTGTCTTTAGTATAATTTTTTTTTCTTAATTCTCATAAATAAAGTCTTGGGGATTTTTTTAAATTGGCCAATTTTTTCTTAAAGATTGGAAATGTCAAATTTTTGTTGACGTTTATAAAAATATTCCTAACTCAAAATTTTTATTATCTAACATATAGATTATTATATACTATTTTAAAGAAGACATTTTAATCTATCTTTTTTGTAAACAAATTTTTCTTAATTTTCATAAATAAACTTGTGATGATTTTTTAAAGTTCACCAATTTTTTTTTGTATGTAGTGATGATAAATACGCTGGAATGACAAAAGGAGAAGCAATAGTCGGAGTAGTTCCATGTTTCCACGTCTTCGGCCTTTTCTGCCAACTCGGAGCAATCACCTTCTCAACAAAAGTCGTCGTCATGTCCACATTTAAACCCGACGTTTTTCTAAAATCCATCCAAACCCACAAAGTAACCCGACTTTTCGTCGTACCACCGATAGCAATCTTTCTAGCAAAACATCCCATAGTTTCCAGCTTCAACTTGACCAGTTTAAAAGAAATTTATTGCTCAGCAGCTCCGCTAGGTCAAGACATACAAACCATGTTACAAAAACGATTAGGAGTTGTGAGACAAGGTTACGGTTTAACCGAATTATGCGGAGTTGCAACAGCTCAAGAAAAAAATTGTACAAAACCGGGAACAGCTGGAAGACTTATTCCCGGTTTAACTGCTAAATTAGTTGACGTTGAAACTGGAAAACCAGTTGGGGTTAATCAACGGGGTGAGATGTGTTTTAAAGGTTCGATGGTTACTCAAGGTTATTATGGAGATGAAGAAGCTACTAAAATGACTATTGATGAAGATGGGTTTTTACATAGTGGTGATGTTGCTTATTATGATGAAGATGGTGATTTTTTTATTGTTGATAGATTAAAAGAATTAATTAAATATAAAGGATTTCAGGTAAAAAAAAATAATTTTTTTGCATTTTTATTTTTTATATCTTGTATATTTGTTATTTTAGGTTCCCCCAGCTGAACTTGAAGATATTTTAGTATCCCATCCAAGTGTTAAAGAAGCTGGAGTTGTTGGTAAAAAAGATGAACGTGCTGGAGAACTTCCTTTAGCTTTTATTGTTAAACAACCAAATGCGGAAGTAACAGAACAGGAATTAATCGATTATCTTTCAAGTAATTTCAGAAAATTCTTTATTTAGGAATATTTAAATTGTGACTTATTTTTATTTTTTATAGCGCGAGTTTCAGAACAAAAAAGATTATACGGTGGTGTAATTTTCTTAGATGAATTACCAAAAACTCAATCTGGAAAGATTTTAAGAAGAAAACTAAGAGAATTATTGTAAATTTTTTTTGGGGGGAAGATAAATAAATTTAAAATAAATATTAAGAATTGTTTGGTGTTTCGTGTGAAAATTTATTTTTAGTACGGTTTATTTATTGTTTGTAATCATTGTTAATGTAATCGCTGAACTCGAACCGATGAGATTTTCGGGGTCATTTACGTAGAAGGTTATTAAAACTTAAGTTCGTTTCATACAAGTTTCATACAAGTTTTAGCTTTTATTTTTCAATCAGGGCTAATAAATAGTGTAAACATTTTTTATTTCCAATAATAAAATATTATCCTGTATAGTATGTAAACATATTAGGAAAAAAATCGGGCTGAAATCAGAAATATATGTTTATTTTATTCAAAAAAACTAAAATTTCAATAACAATAAAATATTTGGATCCTTGCACGTTTTGCCTCAAAAAACCTTTCCTCGAAGATGGTTTTCCCGAAGGGGAAACCCCTGAAATTTACATTGATTCAACCTAACCTTAAAAACACTAAAACGTCAATTGAGTTTAGTTGTTTGCTAAAACTGGTGACTTGAAAGATTGCATTGTAAATACCCACAAACAAAGAAAAATTGTCCTAACACGCTCATCTAAAACCTGACTGTTTTGTACAGGTGCGGCGTACACTATCGATTTTAAATAACCCCATAAAAAAAGTCCACAGGATTCAAATCGGGTGAACGGGCAGGCCAGGTCACAGGCCCTTCACGACTTACCCATCTTTCTGGAAATACCATATTAAGGTGTTGCCGGACTTGAATGCAATAATGAGGGGGATCCCCAACATGCATAAACCACATAGCACGTTGTAAATTATATGGTATGTCATCCAACATCTCCAACAAGGTATTCTCTAAGAAATTTAAACATATCTGTCTTCAGAGAGACGATCATTGAAAACATATGGACCAATTAAATTGTCACCTAGAGTTCCCGCCCACACGTTAATCGAAAATCTTTCTTGATGTCTTGTAAGTTAAGGCGATATTACACGGTTCAACCAAATTGGTTCACTTTGGTTGAAAAGCGCAAAAATGAAAAATAAGATGTTTACACGTATCCTATAAAATGAACTGTTCAAGTCACATTGCTTAGAAAGATTGCATCGAATCAGGTCGTAAGCATAGGAATAACCTTAATTTGTGACCATTTAATTAAGAAATTGACAAAAAAGTATCTGAGAAATAAACGACGTTGGTGGGTGCGGCTATGGATATTGAGAAGACAGGCCTTGGGAGCGTCAAATCGTCTATTGAAAGAATTGGCAGAAGAGGATGCAGATGCATACATATGGGTATTTTTTAAAGTGTTCTGGGAACAGAGGTGTATGTTCCTCTTTCCATTTGAAAACCATTTTTTAGCTATTCAAATTTGACATTTTCTTTCACTGTGACACTTGACACTTTTTGACACTTTGTCTCTCACACGCCTTTAACCTCAACCTTTTTCGTGAAACAGCGCATCGGGCGGCATCGACGTGGCGCGCAAAATTGAACATCGAGTGAATACCAGTATTTACACGTTCAATTTGCGTTCAATTGCATTGAATGATGAACGACAAAAGTGAAAATATTGAACCAGTTCAATTTTTTCAACGCGATTGCACAATCACATTGAACAATTCACTTTTATGTTCGCATGATTCAATTATACTTCATTTAATAACTAGGAGGAGTGAATCTCAAAACCCCATTTACATAGGAAAAAGTAACTAAAAAATACACTATACATTTTTAGCGGCAAATTTGAATTCTAAACTTCAAACCAGTCACATTTATGCAACCAACAAAACACCAAGCGTTTGAGCGTAGTATTCTAGAACATACCAAATATCTCTATGGCCGTTTATCTATACGTACATTGTTCAAAATTTATCCAAAAGACGTTCCTTGTGTTGACGTATTATATCCAACAGATGACATCGCACCATACCTTCTTCGAACTTAATGTTTTTTGATCGCAACCAGTTGAGCACAACGAAAAAGCGAGAAACAAGTTGACAAATTAGGTAAAGCACCTAACCTCAAACGTCAAAAACAATAAACGACAAAAACCAAATTTTTCGTCTTTGTAAACTTTACTGCGGAGCAACCAATAATAGTTCACTATTTTAGCGCGCAAAATTCAAATCACTCCTCCTAGTGATTAAATGAAGTATAGTTTCCTTTATCCAAATTGAAACGCTAAAGTGAACCGTGTAATATCGCCATTAGATTCTATGATGATTTTCATCCGACCACTAATGAATGTTATGCAAATTAACATATCCATCCTGAGTAAATCCTGCCTTATCAGTAAAAAGTATTTTACTTGAGGAATTGCAGTCTTGCTGCCATTTCTCTAATAACCGTTTACTAAATTGCAGCCTTCGGAAGGCATATTGTGGTTTCAAAGCGTGTACCCTTTGAAAATGATATGGATACAAAAGTTCTTCATTTAAAGTCTCCCATACACAGGATTTTGGCAATAGTTCTTATGCTGAAATTCGTTTTGCGCTAGTTTCAGGACATTGCGTTATGGCATCTAACACGCGATCTTCTGCTTCACCTTCTGCAGTTCGTGTTGTTCGTTTTCTTCCACAGTCGTTCTTTTTTGATTGTAAACAACCATTTTCATTGAACCTGCGGTGAATTGAAATAAAGATCTTTTCGCAAGAAACTTTCCTATTGGGATACTGCTCTTGGTATAATTTCCGTGCTTCACGAGCATTACTATTTGCTTTTCCATACATAAAATGCATAGTAGTCATTTTCTGATTTGAGTAATTAGGCATTTTTGAGTTTCAAGAGAATATCAAGAATAATCATTGAATCACAATCAATTAGGAAACATTAATAGACAAACTGATGGAGGTCTAATATGATTTCTATAAATTACTTAACACAGCACGGCCAAATTTTTCGAAAAGGATCCGTAACAGAGTATTTATTTATCGGTTATTTACTTGTGGGATTTATGTTTTTCTTTTAATTTTATCCTTTTCCTTTTTACCTATGTACATGTTTTATTTTATAAAATTAGGTATTTAACTTTATTTTCTGATAAAAAGTGATGTCGCGACCCTGTTGACGGTGAGCGGCTAGCGTTAGCGTCGAGCTGAACCCCAACAACGCCAAGGAAGAGTTGAGTAATGAGAATGATCAAATACCTACTTACCTGCCTTATCTATTTAAATATTTCAATGACTTTTACAGCCGGCACAGATGAGGCGTTTTTGAACACGCGTTTAATCGTACGCTTGCTAACGCGCGTTTTTGTATACAGATCTGGAAATTTCGTTTGAGGACATAGGAAAATAATGCGTGCAACAGGGAAGCATATAGGAAGTAGATTAGATAAACAAAGAGCGATATAACTGTTTAACCACGCCTTTTCCAACCCGACCCTAGTCGCCCAACCAACCACTTTCTTCCCACAAACTGTCGAACTCATAAACTGTCAGTTCGTTGCGTGGTTAAACAGTTATATCGCTCTTTGTTTATCTAATCTACTTCCTATATGCTTCACTGTTGTACGCATTATTTTCCTATGTCCTCAAATGAAATTTCCAGATCTGTATATGTGTTTTAATAGGAGTGTACAGACTCAAGCGTTAAATGCGCAACAAACGCGCGTTTCGAGATTTTTGTTAAAGCATGCGTTTTATGACATCTAAAGGTGCGTTGTCAATCACGCGACTGCAGCGGCGATTGTCGCGCGGCTGCAGATTCGTGACTTTTCTAGCGCTTCTACAGTCGCCTTATTAAGTGTCAATTGTGCGACAATAGTCGCCTTCGGTTTTTTCTCTTTCGGATTATCCGTATATCCATCCACGTATCCATATAATTCAATTTAAAAGAGTGGCTGACGCAAAATCGCCAGAGCCGCGCGACGATCGCCGCTGCAGTCGCGTGATTGACAAAGCACCTTAACGCTCACTTGTACACATGGCAACGGTAAAGGTGCTTTGTTAATCACGCGACTGCAGCGGCGATCGTCGCGCGGCTGCAGACTGGTGACTTTTCTAGCGCGTCTAAAGCCGCCTTATTAAGTGTTAATTGTGCAACAATAGTCGCCTTCGGTTTTTTCTCTTTCGGATTATCCATATATCCATTCACGTATCCATATAATTTAATGCAAACGAGTGGCTGACGCATAATTTCAAGGGACTCGCGACGATAGAAACATGCGAACTGATAACGATTGACCAAGAACTTTCGGACGAAGAACAATGAACGAAGTACGACGAAAGACCGATACAACGGTGTACTAAGACGAATACGGAGACGAAATCCGAATCGAAGACGAGACTAATCTAGACGAAAAGATGAAAGACCAAAAAGACCCTTAATTTTGTTCTGCAAGGACTTATATTCCCTTCGCCGGTCCACTGCGTATTCATATAAACAATCTTATCCCCTACTAGGCGCGAAACCTTCCTTCCTTTAGAGTGGGAGGTGATACATTGTTTCAATGACTCTAATTAATTTACCCTATCTTTTATAATCAACGTTTGCGGTTCGCAACAGTGATACATACTAATTGTCAAATAATATGGCGTGAACCCATGGTGAACCCACCATGATATTTAGAGATTTTCTGAACATAAAATTTTATGTGCGCTACTACCGCATAATCGTCGAATTTCTCGAAATGGGTGCAAGATAAGACATCGTGTGTTAGTAACTTTTTTTAAGTATTTTTGTCTAAACATTTCAATTTTGAAATCAAATTTGCAAAAAATTATCAAAAAAAGGACCTTTAAATGCGCTCCTCAGCCTCAGTACCAAAACCTGTTCATCGTAGATCATTTTAGTTACCATCATCATATTTCTTATGTAAATAATAAGAGATGTTCCAAAATTGAATATCCTACCCTGAAGGATAAGTGAAATAATTTAAAAAAAATCACACCATGAGTATCAACTTCAAAGAGTTATAGTTCCTTCGGGAAGCATTTCCAAATACAGGTTCTTTCAAAAACATGAACTTTTTTTCACATTTTTTGCTGTAAAATTACCCCCTTCAGTATACGAACGTTATTTTAGGACACCTTGTTTATTCCAACAAGACAACGATTCTAAACATATCGCTGGGATTGTAAAGGAATGGATGCTTTACAGAGTTAGAAAAACCCTTCCTCACGCTCCCTAATCCCCGGACTTAAATCCGTTGGAAAATCTATGGCATCAGCTGGATTTAAATATAAGAGAACATCATATAAGAAATAAAGATGAGCTAGAAATGTACCTGCAAGAAGGATGGAATAAAATTACCAAGGAAACTACCAACAAGCTGGTATCATCCATGCCCAGAAGATTGCAAGCAGTATTAGAGGCTTCTGGAATGGTTACAAAGTACGAAGACTTCGTAAAAATTGGGTAAACTAACACCCGTATGCATAGTCGATCGCTGGCGGTTCGCCGGCAATTCGTCGGAGATTCTCCGGAGACTCGCCGGATTCTCCGTTCGCCAATAGGAAATTCCCTTGCAGTCAATCTCCATGGAATCATTCACGTGCGTTATGCTGTTTTTTCTGGCGACGCGCCTGAGATTTGCCGGAGATTTGCCGGCGATTTGCCGGAGATCGGTCGATGTCAAAAACGTCAATAAAATCACAATTTATGTCAGATTAATATTGTATATATAAAATGGATAGGGATTTGAATTGAATGTATAGTGCCAATACATCATAAATCACGTTACAAATCACCAGCGATTCGCCAAAGCGGAGATCGCTGGGAGATCATCACAAATTATATTCCGACCGTTCGCCGGCGAATCTCCGGCGAATCTCCGGCGAATCTCCGGCGAATCTCCGGCGAATCGCCGGCGATCGACTATGCATACGGGTGTAAAAGTTCCGTTAGTTACATTTAAGTGTTCAAACACTTTATTAGAATTAAAATTTAAGTTTTGTTGAATAAACTATACATTTTTTTTTTGATTTTGAGCTGTCGTTTTTGTTTTTGTGTGTTTAGTTTGTTTACATATAATATAGAATCATATTTTATTATTAGAAATAAAACATTTCTATATCACGAAATATTTTCTTGGAAAATAATGGGTGTCCAAACAGTTTTTGACCCACTGTAGTTTGTGGGTCAACATGCACTACTGCAAACTGCGCTACTTGAGACTTATCACTCCATTGATAAAATTCAATAATTTATCAATGAATCGACACATATGGACCACACCATCCATTAACAGTATCTCAACTAACGCAGGCTGTACTGCTATTTATATATAAATACAATGATTGATTGGTGTTTACCGATCAATAGCACAATTCACTGCATAAGACACAAATTGTTGAGTGCCTCTTTACGATAATATGCCAATTAATTGATGTCAAATAACACGAATTTATTATTATTTTTTGTTTACATTTTTATGAGCTTAGGTGACTGTACTTCGCAGCATAATGAAAAATAAATAAAGTAAAGTCGAAAACGTATTAGAAAATTAAAAAAATATATAAGATCGAAAGCGATAGAACATTTTGAAATTTTTACTAAATTCATTTCCAACCTTACGGTTAAAATCTTATTCGACAACGATTTATATTTAAAAAACTGATCTGTTTCATTCTGTATGTAATAGGGTCCTTGCACTACTACCTTTTTTCGATAAAATGCACTAAAATAATTAGCGTTTTATTCACATATACAAATCGACTTAAAATCGAGTAAGAATTTTTAAATATGAGAAACGCTTTTGATTGGTCGTGACGTCACATTTAGGTAGTTTGAATTTATTTCTATTTCTAACCGTTTTAATCGGCGCGTTTCCGTGTTTTAAGTTGTTGGTTTGCTTACTACTCTGTTTATAGTCGATTATTGAACGGTGTGAAGGTGTAAGTAAACAATGACTGAGGACAATTTTACGAAAGCACAGCGTAATAATTTACCGCGAGTGGATTCCCTCATGGCAGCAGAATTCTTTTCATCAAGTAGCGAATTTACGCTTGCTGAAATAAGGGGTATAAAAGCACAATGGTAAGCAAAACACATTTATATGATGCAGCTATAAGATATGTTCAGTTGAAACGGTCAGGTGGCGTTTGCATTATTAAATAAATGCAAAATTTGTCCAGAACACAGGATTCACGCAAAAACGTACAATGTTATGCTTGAAATTGACGAAAATAATGAAAAAATTGTTAAAGGAGAATGCCAAGATTGTGCTGCTTCAGCAGGTAAGTAGAAAAAAATCATTGATATGTCAAGGAAATTGTTTAAATACTAATACCTATGTTTCTTTAGGAGGGTGCAAACATGTAGTTGCATTTATTATGTGGGTGCATCGACGAAGTGAAGAACCAGCACCAACTGATGTACAGTGTTATTGGATTAAGTCCAAATTAGCTGGTGTAGGAACATCTTGTAAGTATACAACTATTAAAGACTTTTGATCTGTTCGGATTAACCAATCCTCAAACAACGTTAATAATTTCTTGGAACAATTTCAAGGGAAGGGTCAAGAAGCTAAAACTCCTTGCCAAGTTTTAAAGCATTTAAATGAAGACAACACCAATTCAAATCAACTAGGACTTCATGAAATCATATGTGATTTCCTTCAAGCTAAACATGTGCCTAATTTCGATAATTTTGTCCAGTTTACAGCTGATAAAATGACTTTATCCGCTTGCAAGGAAGCATTCCTGGTAACTGGTGATCAATCTGAATTGCGCTTATAGCATAATTAGAGCAATGAGAGAATAACCGCCTCCAAAGTCTACGATGTGTCCTGTTGTAAGACGGCGTCAGGTTCATTAGTAGAAAATATTATTGGAACTATGAAGATTAGAGAAACTTCTGCTATGAAACGAGGAAAGGATTTTAATCTCATTTCGATCCCAAGAAAAATTCCTTGGGATCGCGTCGTACAGCCCTTATTTAAAAATTTCGCATTTTCTTTTCTAGTGGTACGCTGATAAACATTTTTGATGGAGTTGTGATGGAAGTATTTTTACAAAGGGGCACTATACACCATTGATACACCATGTTTATTCCGAATTTTCCGTTTAAATTTCAAAGACGACCCACCAAACGCAGAATACAACGAAAGATAGATGAATAAAGCCGTGCGCACTTAAGTTACCTAAATGTGACGTCATTGACAGGAACGAGGCGTTTTGGCGCGAAAAGTTTCTTTTCGAATTTTAAACCGATATATCTTCTTTATTATTTATTTGTCGGAAAAACGGCTTCGTATTGTACTACATTTAATTACAGTGAACCGGCTACACACAACAGGAAAAAATGAGCAAGGACCCCATTGTAAAAAAAGTTTAGGAATTTGTATTCGCAGTATAAATATCTTTCAACGAGCGAGCAAACGTTTATCCTTTCATGATCAGGTGCCTTTAAACCAGGGAATGAAAGAAAACCGTACACTACGGGTTCCGTGCATCTTCGCGATCACGTTCGCTACATCTATAGTGTTTGTGTACACATTCGCAAACGTAACGATAACGTTCGGGATCACGTACTATAACCCGAAATGAAGCTGCACCATGAAGAGAAAGATGAAAGAATACTCGGCAATGTTACGAAAAGGGGGCTTACATTTTCATCTTTCTCTTGATGGTGCAGCTCCATTTCGGGTTATAGTACACAATCACGCAAACCGTACGCATTCCAAATACACTAAAAGTTACGGTACGTTTTAGAGAACTTAAAATAATTGATGTAATAATTCAGATTATTACGAGTTGAATTTAAAAATCTCGTTTTTTTTTTAATTTTTAGTTTTGTCTTTGGTATGTTCAGTTTAGATCAGGTAGAGGGACTCTGTCCCTACAAAAAGTAATAAACTGTATGTAATAAAGTTGTCAGAATAAGAGCTTGTTGATGGGTCGTAAAATTTAAGACGAGTTTTTTTTTTAGAAATTCTTAAACTCCAGTCAGCTAAACCTTTGAATAGGTGTTGTCCTGACGTACGTGTTGGAATTTTGCTTGGTGAGAAAAACGCCTAAAAATGTCCTCCTCCACCTTTTTTGAGTTTTCCTCGGCGGTTATGTTCGCATGATAGGCTTGCGCGTGCTCCCATTCGGAGTTTATCTCCGTTGTGGTAATTTCACCAACATAGCGAGCCGCAATCTGAAGACATAACCGCAAACCAATGGGTTTTGTGATTAAGAAAAAGGGGTGTTTTCTGAACCTAAGTAAATATTTACTGTTAGACAAATCCCTCCGATTAATAATTATTTGATTACATCATTACATCATTCATTAAGATCACATAGATTTGCTATTTTCTCAATAAATTTTTAAAGTTAGGTTTGTGTTTTTATTTAATAAAGATTTATTTTCCCTTTTATAAATTTAATTTAATTAAAATTTATCGAGAATAAAATAGTTTCTTTAACATTTTGCATTTCGAACCAGAGCCCTAGCGCAAGGAGCCACGGTTTCGGGAAGATTCCCCGGGTAAAAACCTTACCATACTTCAACTCCAACCTTACGCTTACTCTTATTCGACAACGACGAACATTAAACTGTCGTCCGTCTTACAATTAGTTTAAAAATACTGAAAATAATGTACAGTGATACAAAAAAGTCTCCGTACGATGGCAATTATAAACTTGATTTATGCAATGAAGTTAAAGTTTTACAGGTGGACTTAAAATAATAGATCTAAAGTGAGAGATGTTTACCATAGTGTTGTAAATGCGTATATACCGGGTAATGAAAATAAAAACTTCAGAAATATATACACTTTTATTAAAGAACCATTAAATTTGTTACAAAAAAGTATTCGTACGAATAAAGACATATTGAAATATTACAACAAAACTTTAACAGAAGGTATAAATAGCAAACAAAAAGTACATATATTAATATTTAGTAGGGTTTCCCTTTGACTTTATAACCGCTCTTAATCTGTTCTGCATAGATGCCACAAGTTTTTTCGTAACTGAAGGTTCAATTCTGTTCCATTCCTCTTGTAACTTTTCCTTGAAATCTTTTCTATTATTTATTCCATGTTTACAAATGCGTCTCTCCAATTCTTACCATAGGTTCGATGGGATTGAGGTCTGGTGGTTGGGGTGGATGTTCTATTGTACTTTTGACCCTGTATAAAAGCCACTCTGTCACCATTCGCGAAGTGTGTTTAGGGTCGTTACCGTGCATAAACAGAAAATCATTGCCCATTCCTAATTTGTGTACACTTTCGGACAGATTTTCTTGTAAAATTTTAAGATAGGACTTACTGTTCATTGTAGCCTCTATAAAAGGTAGTTTGCCAACTCCATTACTCGACATGCACCCCCAAACCATAACACTGCTACCTGCATGTATAACAGTAGTATTTAAATTTTCTAAAATTTAATTCAATGTTGGGCTTTCTCCATACTTTTTGTTTCCCATCGGATCCGTGAATGTTAAACTTGCTCTCATCACTGAATATGACATTGTCCCAAAATGTTTGCTCTTTATTTACATGTTCTTTAGCATATTGTAGCCGTTTGGTTTTATTTCGGAAAGAAATAAATGGCTTTTTCCGTGGTGACCGTGCGTTATATCCGTGGCGTCTTAAAACGTTACGTACGCTTTCATCACTGCTGCTCACATTCATCTCATGTCTTAACTTTTGTGCGATTTTTGTTGCACTATTCTTTGGATTTTTCTGTATTTCTCGAAAAATGTGCCTTTCTTGACGTTCAATAAAAATTTTTGGGCGCCCAGATCGGAAGGTATTGTTATAATATCTCATATTGTCATAATCTCGATAGTATACTGTACTGTCCACTTGGATTTTTTAACAATATTGGTCACTTCTTGCATAGAATTTCCCTCACCATATAATTTCACAATTAGTTTACGTAAATCGACACTTAATTCGCGTTTTTTTGGAGACATATTGCAAATTGTTTGTAATATTTGCACTCGTCGACAATTAAATGAAAACTAGCTACCTGCACTCCAATATAAGGCTATCTGGATATGAAAATTCTGGTTTTTAAACCAGGTGTTTAAGTATCGTACGGAGACTTTTTTGTAATAAAATACCCCACGTTTATGTTGTACTGTGTGTTTTTTTTTTTTAATTTTGATTTATTTTAAAATTTTATCGGCCTAATAGAGCGTTCAGTAATACAGCCAAGCCTTAGCCTTATATTTTTAGATCTACATTTAACATTTCAACTTTAATTATACAAAATAAGATTATTATTGCTACCGTACGGAGACTTTTTTGTATCACTGTATTTTTCATATTAACGAATAAAACATAGAAATTTGACCCCTTTCATCCTGTATGTCACTGTAAAAAGTTTTAGAAATATGGAAATTTAAAACAGTGTTTAACGGGATAAGTTTTTTAAAAGTGAAGTCTTGTACAAAGTGTTCATTTTCTCACATTGTACAAACGATATTTTAAAATTGACTAAAAGTGACGTGTCACGTTAAGGCGCGTCCAGACTTGTGACAAAACTCCGTAGCATGGCGGCATCGCGTTCCTCTTCCTGACGGTGCGAACATTGACGCGTATAAAAAATGTGCATATATCATCATAGCGTATCTGTCATCGTTATGTATCTGTTCAGAATTCTGATTACTTTTCGATGCGCTATTCCTTCCCCACTCTGATCCTAAAACCTGTATGGAGGAGGGATAAGGGGGTGATCGTGACGGGAGACGATTTTTAAGACCTTGAGAACATAAAACGTACGAACGTAGGATGAACGTACAATTACGAAAAACGCGTATCGGTTGCGGGTAAAAATCTAATAACGTAACGTAAAGTTCTTTAACGTGTTTCGGAGTGCTAAGTACCCCGAATGCCAGGATCCAGGATATCGGAAAAACTCCCAGATACAAGGTCAGTCTTATACCCAAACCAAATTTTTCCTAACGCCTCTAGCGCACCGTGGTTTCTTAGTCCACTTTTCCCCAACATAAAAATTGGTCCTTCGAGCCGGATCGGCGGTTCTTTTTTTTTATATCGTTAATTACATCTTTTCTTGAGTATTTTATCATCAATTTAACGCATTTTTAACGTTGTTTGGTATCGATATCTTGTTTTTCATAACTAAATACGCCTCCGCCATATTGGCATCTCCACGGATTTTGATTTAACCGGTCTATACGTCACGATAACGTCACATCCAACGAGGGTGCTCAGTTCAACTCTGATACCAGTTTTCTCGTTTTCATTCATAACGCAACAAAAAAAACATTATGGCCGAACCAACACCTGCAGAAATAAATACTTTCAAACGTTTAACGTCACGAAAAGAACGCTTATGGAGAAAAATCCAGGATTGTCATGATTTAATACCAAATCTTCCCCAGTCGCTAACCAATTTCAAAGTTAGAGTAGCGCAAATCGACGCCGTTCGTGCCGAATTTACCCAAACACTAGATGAGATCGATGATTTGTCGAACAATTATGATCAATTTAAGACTAATACTACTGAAATTGAATCGGCTTTAGATCGGTTGTATTACGATATCTTGGAAGCAGCTAGTAAACATTCTCAACCAACAAATACGGATCGTGACCAAACCTCCAACGTTCCGCGGAAGCAATTAACGTTACCTGAAGTTAAAATTCCGAAGTTTGATGGACGTCCTGAAAAATTTCCTGCTTTCATCGCCTTGTATGATAACCTAATTCACAATACAAACTTAAGTGATATTGAAAAATTCAGCTACCTATTAACCTATTTAGAAAAATCGGCCTTGAAATATGCCCAAACGGTTCGCTTTTCTCCCGAAAATTACAACGTCGTATACAATTTGTTGGTTCAACGCTACACTAATAAACGGATTATCGCAAATTATTACCTTTCAGCGATTTTCAACACTTCTCCATTAAAAACCGATTCGTCGCATCTATTGACTGAATGTTGTGAAGTTCTTCAAGCCAATGTGACCGCTCTAATTGATTTGAAACTACCCAATCTGGCAGATTATATTTTTCTTCAATTCTCATTAAGATTGCTTGATTCCAAAACTAGAGAAGCTTTTGAAAAAGAATTTTTGGATACAGAATTTCCAGTATTTGATGATTTAATGAAGTTTCTTCGAAGTAAATGTTCCATTGCTGAAATAATTGGGTCGACCGTGAACAAGAACGCTCCTCGTTCAGAATTTTCCAAATTTGATGTTAGAGTTACCGACGGTAAACGTATCTCAATGACTGTCCAAGAGAATCTACCAACACAGGATTCTCCGCAACGTAAAATCAACGCAAATTGTCCAGCTTGTTCACGTCAGGGACACAATTTATCGAGCTGCCAACATTTTCTATCGCTAACACCTATCAAACGACACGAATTAGTGAAGAATTCACATCGATGTTACGCATGTCTTTTTCCGCATCCCGTTGCCCGTTGTCCATCTACTGCTCGATGCCGTCATTGTGGCAGTAATCGACACAACACTCTTCTACATCAAACGAGTTTCAGCGGACGCGCCCCTACCTCGGATACAGCCACCGTTAACGCTACAGTATCACCAACTATCGCTACTGATACGCCTTCAACGAGCGTAGCCTCCATGTGCGCTTCCATGCAAAGAAGTATAGCTCTGTTAGGAACGGCAAAGGCCCTTATTTATTCTTCCGATTTAAGCTTACATGAATGCAGAGTAGTTTTAGATTCCGGAAGTCAATCGAATTTCATTACAAGTTCATTAGCGGATAAACTGGGTTTATTTCGAAGAAGGTGTCCTTATGAAATTCATGGTGTCGGACAATCGCAAGTGAATAGAGTCTTGGGAATGGTTGATTGTAAGTTGAGATCCTCCTACAGCGATGAGTTGAAGTTTAATTTCCAAGCAGCAGTTTTGTCCCGAATTACAGCAGACCTTCCCACGGTTTCGTTACCTAGTGATGTTAAAAATCGTTTTCAACATCTTCAACTGGCGGATCCAAATTTCGACGTTGCGGCACCGATAGGTATGTTGTTAGGTGTACAAGCAGTTTTGGATATTACTCCCGATCAACCGTTAGTTATCAAGGGAGAACCGTCGGCTTGCCTTACTTCCCTTGGATGGGTTATAATGAGAAACATTCCAGCTTCGAATACTTGCATATCTAACTCTCTCTTCAGCGATATTACTTTTGATACCGAATTATCACTTAATGAAACTCTTCGAGCGTTTTGGCAATCCGAAGAGATATCGTTACCGTCGCCAATTTCGCCTGAGGATGAATACTGTGAAAGTTATTACAAGGAAACGACTGAACGAAATGATTTCGGACAATATATTGTTAAATTACCCCTCAAAAAAGAAAAGTTCTGTTTGGAGAGTACTAGACACATCGCGTTTAATCGTTTTAAGAAATTAGAGCAACGTTTCAAACATGATCCTGAATTTTATCGATTATATTCTGAAAACATTAAAGATTATATTGATCAAGGTCACCTAACGCTTTCTTCTTCACCGTCTGAATATGTAATAACCCATCACGGTGTATTTAAACGAGGTGAGGAAAGGTCAAGGGTTAGAGTTGTATTTAATCCTACAGAAAGAGATAACAAAGGTTTTGGCTTAAACGATTTATTATATTCCGGGCCGAAATTACAAGCAGACATTGGTGTTATTATAACAAGATTTCGAATACATCCAGTAGCATTAACATGTGATATCAAACAAATGTTTAGAAGTATAATTGTCCACCCTGATGATAGAAAACTGCTTCACATCTTCTGGAGATTTCATCCTAATGAACCTTTACAAGAATGGGAACACACCCGAGTTATATTTGGAGCTACATCTTCACCGTTTTTGGCTCTGAGAACAATGATTCAGTTAGTTGAGGATGAAGGTCACAATTATCCTGAAGCTGCATTAGCTCTTCGTAATTCTACTTACGTGGATGACATATTATCGGGCGCTGATACTATTGAAGAAGCTATATCTTTGAAGAACCAGCTTATCGCAATGTTAAAACAAGGAGGTTTTGAGCTGGCTAAATGGGCGAGTTCCAGTTCGGATGTGGTTGAATCTTCAAAACAACGTAATCTTCCAATCGGAGATCGTTTCCCCTTGCAGCCTGTTAAAGTTTTGGGATTATGTTGGAATCCGGAGAACGATTACTTCTATTACAATATTCCGGAACTGTTAGATGGCGCCACGAAACGTTGTATTCTATCCCGAGTGGCCAGAACGTTTGACATTAACGGGTATTTAAGGGGATTCACCACTGAAAATAGTGAAAAATCATTAAATTAAAAAAAAATTTTTTTTGTCTTATTTTGTCATTTGGAACCTACTGAATAAGAGTACTGCAATTTTCCGAAAGTTTTAATTTCGACAAATTTTCAGACAAAAATTGATATATCTTGAGAACCAGTTTAGATAGAGAGTTCATATTTTCACCACATATTCAGTAGATCTTTTACTAAATATTTAGGTAGAATTAGATTTTTAGGTGCATATGCTGCTTAGAAACATAATTATATACATATATATGTATGTTTTTTGAAAAAAAGTAAAAAATTGTCTATGATTTTTTGAAAACCACTAAAGCTACCTAAATATATCTACCTAAATATTTAAAATAGATCATTATCTTCAAAATAAGACCAGGATCAGTGCAATATGTTGAAAAGTTTTTTAGATATATCACTTTGAAATATGGTCTGAAAAACGTGGAAAAAAATTCATTTTTATTAGCTGTAGCCTGTACGTGACAACTTTTTGGCCATTTCATATTTTTGTATTTTTTATAACCTACTACACATTAGAAAAAAATAGTTAGGCCATTTTTATTGTGTATCTAAAAAAAAAGTGTTTTTTCAGTGGTGAATCCCCTTAAGTCCATTTACTTTTCTATTAAAGAGTTTGATCCAGAAACTTTGGTTATTAAAGGTCGACTGGGATGATCCTTTACCGCCTGAAATTGCAAGAAAATGGGATATTATTCAAAATGAAATTACTTACCTTAAAGAAATAAAAATTCCTAGATGCATCTGGCGAACAAATGGGTTCCAGGCTCGTCTTTTTGGGTTTTCTGATGCGAGTGAGCTTGGAATGGCCGCGGTGATATATTTACAACTTCAGATCAACAATACTTGTAAAGTGAGTTTAATTGCAGCGAAATCTAAAGTAGCTCCCTTGAAACTGCAAACAATACCAAAATTGGAACTAGGCGCTGCTAGTTTATTGTCAAAATTGATGCATCATACCATGAACGCTCTTGAATTTCTTCCTATAATGAACGAAATTATATGTTTCGTGGATTCTACTACTGTCATTAATTGGATACGCACGCCACCTTACCGATTGAAAACGTTTGTTGCAAACAGAGTCGTACAAATTCATGAGAACTTACCGAACGCAAGGTGGTATCACATTCCGGGGGAATCAAATCCTGCTGATCCAGCCAGTCGTGGTTTACTACCGTCTGAATTGTTACGTTATAGCCTTTGGTGGAATGGACCTACATTTCTTCATAATCCAAACGATATTCCTCGAAACGAAGTAAACACTCCGACCAATTTACCTGAAATGAAGAATAGTACACAAGTATCTCTGACCATTAAAACGATGTACTTACCTTTTGTTAATATTTTGGAACGAACGTCAAATTTCCTAAAAGTCCAACGAATTTTTGCATATGTACTGCGCTTTATACATAACTGTTTAGCGAGAAAACGTAACAAAGACTTTTTATTGGGTTCTTTAACGGCAGAAGATTATCATCAAGGACTCATTACAGCTATAAAAACGACACAATTGCAATATTTAAGTAACGACATTTCCGCCATCGAACGAAATTCTCCTGCCAGTAAGAAATACCGACAACTTTCCCCGTTTTTGTCTCAAGAAGGGCTATTAATGGTGGGGGGGCGATTGCGAAATTCAAACCTTCCAACGCGAGCGAAACATCCTTACCTTATTCCTTACGAAAGTCGTTTAGCTACTTTAATTTGTGACCACTATCATTTATATTCCGGCCACGGAGGTCCAAGATTAACGCAGTCACTCATCAATCGAGAATACTGGATTCCATCAATAAGACGCCTGATACGTAGCCGAATTTTCCACTGCAGCATTTGTTATCGTTTTAAGGCCCAACCAGTACATCCTCCTATGGCAGATTTACCTAATTATCGTTTAGAACCTGGAAGATGTTTTGCACATACGGGAGTGGATTTTGGAGGACCTTTTGAAGTAAAGACTTCTTATCTACGCAACGCACGGTACGAAAAATCTTATATCTGCCTCTTCGTTTGTATGGTATCCAGAGCAGTACATATAGAAGTTACTACTTCCCTCACAACGAACGCCTTCTTGGCTTGTCTGGATAGATTTATCGCCCGACGTGGTCTTCCTTCACATCTTTATTCAGACCAAGGACGGAATTTCCGTGGAGCAGCGAGGGAAATTTCCGAAATAACGAATTTTCTTAATAATAATCAGCCGGACATAACCGATTATTTAGCCAAACGACAGATTTCCTGGAGTTTTAATCCTCCCTACGCCCCTCATTTCGGTGGGCTTTGGGAAGCGGGAATAAAATCAGCCAAATACCACTTGAAAAGTATTATGCATAATCGTCGTTTTACTTTGGAAGAGTTTCTTACCGTCATGACACGCATTGAGGGGATTCTCAACTCAAGACCTTTCTGCGCTCCTTCAGCTACGCCCGAAGATTTGGATCCATTAACACCTGGTCATTTTCTAATTGGGGGACCTATACTTTCAAGACCGGAAGTAGATTTGTCAAACGTCCCAGAGAATCGCCAAACGAGATGGCAGTTGGTGCAGCAAATAACGAATTCATTCTGGAAACGATGGGCAAGAGACTACCTTCACACCTTGCAACACCGACCCAAATGGACGCAGTCAATCGATCCACCAAATGTGGGAGACGTAGTTTTATGGTACGCTCCCAATACACCCCCTACGCACTGGCCGATGGGAAGAATTCTGGAATTAATTCGGGGACAGGACGGCGTCGTTAGAGTTCTCCGCCTTCGCACTGCTAAAGGCGAACTTATTCGTCCTTTGAATAAGGTTGTCCTTCTTCCCAAAAATTAGTCAATTTTGTTCATCGATTTGCAAGAATTTATGTTTCGTTAAAGTGTCTTTATTCTTTTCAAAATTTATTTTGTATTTTGGTTTCGAATTTCTTTTCATTTTTTTTTTTTTCTTTTCGTTAATTATTTTTCAAATGTTTACATTTGGTGGGGGGTATGTTCAGAATTCTGATTACTTTTCGATGCGCTATTCCTTCCCCACTCTGATCCTAAAACCTGTATGGAGGAGGGATGAGGGGGTGATCGTGACGGGAGACGATTTTTAAGACCTTGAGAACATAAAACGTACGAACGTAGGATGAACGTATGATTACGAAAAACGCGTATCGGTTGCGGGTAAAAATCTAATAACGTAACGTAAAGTTCTTTAACGTGTTTCGGAGTGCTAAGTACCCCGAATGCCAGGATCCAGGATATCGGAAGCCAAACTCCCAGATACAAGGTCAGTCTTATACCCAAACCAAATTTTTCCTAACGCACCGTGGTTTCTTAGTCCACTTTTCCCCAACAGTATCAAAATCGCGAACTTCAATGCATTCCAGTTAGTTAACAATTTTAACTAGCGAACATTTACAAAAACTGTGCAAAGTGACCACCTCGAGCTCGAATACAAGAATCCAATCTTCTCCTCATTGACTGGCGAACTCTCTCAAAAACACTAGGATCTGTTTTAATTGAGTTGCACCCAACAATGATTCGATTTCTTAAGTCTTCTACGTTTTCCAATGGTGTAGCGTACACCAAGGACTTCAAATGGCCCCACAGGGAAAAATCTAGGGGATTTAAGTCCGGGGTTCGTGCAGGCCATAAATAAGGTCCACCTCGGCCAATCAAGCGATTTTCATATGATTGTGTTAAGAAATTACAAGCTACTTGACTAAAGTGGGCTGGTACGCCAGCGTGCATATACCACATTGCATCTCTAATTGCTAATGGTACGTTCTCCAGAAAACCAAGGAGCATGTTTTCCAAAAAGTTGCGATACACCTCTCCGGTAAGTCTTCCTGGTAAAAATACCGCTCCAATTAGGCAGTCACCCACAATTCCAAACCAAACGTTCAAAGAAAACTGATGTTGAAAACGATCTTCAACAATTTCATGTGGATTTTCTGCAAAAGCCATTGACAGAATGCAATGCGAGGAGGAAAATCAGCAGGAAGTAATGCTGGAACGCGTTGTATATGGAATGGGTACAACAAATTTTCCTTCAGAATGTGCCAAATACTCCCATTACTTACATTCAAAGCGTTAGCAATTTTTCGAGTAGAAGTACCTTGATCTTCTTCAATGATGTCTAGCACATCGTCTTCCATCGCTACCGTTCTTGCTGTCCTTGGCCTTCCTGCTCCTCCATTTCCTCTAAATGTGCCTGATTCATAAAGACGCCGATAAATACTTTCGAAAGTTTTTCTATCAGAAGCAATACGGCCAGGAAATCTTTCGGTATACAACCGCCTAGTTTCTAATGCATTGCCATCAGCAAGCATCAGCAAGTCCATAAATGTAGTGCATGTCGGTTATCTCGGCATTCGTATGGCGATTCATGATAAGAAAATTTAACAAATTTGACATATACAAAGTTATTAATTAAATGTCATTCAATATGTCAGTGAATAAAACAGGACTGTTTCAAAATAATATGTAAATTTTTACTGTTTTTTTTTTTAATTAAACTTGAACACGCTGTAGATTGGTAACGAAGCGTTTCCAGACCATGTTTATTATAAACTTTTTTATATAAAATGACCTGGACAATCACCCCTTTGTGGTGCGGGTCTCTAATTAAATAGTGACCCGATTATTTTTTAATTGGTATACCTGCTGCCACCAGAAGCAGTTATTTTTGCGCTAATTAATTATTTGATTAGCCTCAAAAGCGCGCGGTTACTACTTCAGAACCGTGAGTTCTTGCACTAAAGCTGTAGCAGAAAAGGGGAAATGAAACTCAAGTGTAAAACAACACTTAAACTATATTTACAAAATAATATAAAAAATGCTCAGTTAGTTATAACAAAAAATAACCCTAACATTAACTGAACCGACGTTCCTTTAGAGAGAGAGAGAATAGACAGGAATCCCGATCTCTATCTAAAACCCTAATACACGGATGATCCCTAACAGGTGATCACGAGAATTTGGCAAACAGACTTACTCTGGACTTGCGGATGATTGCTGCAATTAATCCTGATCGTCAATCTGGATTTCCCTGGTGCCTTCTCGAACTCAGCCGCTCGTGAATATCCAACACCTTGCAATGATCACACCACACCGAAATAACACGCGTCGCGGTTTATATCTAAAGTCCTGAAGTTTGAATGCACCGAAGAAAACGAATACTAAGATTCGATGATGAATGCTAAGATTTAAGCTCGTGTCGAAGTTGTAGCTAAAATTTGGTTGAGATTCGGATTGAGAATCCGATTGAGATTCTCGGGTTGAGACTCCGATTGAGATTAACCAAAATAAAAAGATTCTCTCGCAAGTAACCTCGGTTCTGGGAGGTGGCAATTCTGAGTTACTTGGGCGTACGTAACGTCTGGACAACCCTTCGCAGGAGGCTAATCCAGAAGATTTGGGCGGGCGTTTTTACAATATTAATTAACCAATTCCTAACGCACCTTACGTCGATAGTTAGGCTACGGGACCTACCAAAAAAACCCTCCGCCAACTAGCTAATTGCGAAAACCTTCACGTAATTCCCAGACCGTGGGACCATCAACGATTACGTGAGCCAAAACCCCTAATTTTTCAACGGTTATTTTCTTCCGCGACAACCTATAAAATTGAGGATATATATTTTCCCTAAAAATTCCTCAAGTTTAGGGGTTTATACCGGACGTCGTAAACGAAAGACGTGGTTTTCGACTTTTTTACCAAACATGTCACATAACTTGAATCCCTAATGTGAATGGTATTTTTCCTAAACCCACAGTAATTCCCGAATTACTACACCCTTTAATATTGCCGCATCTTTGTTAAACACCCTGTACTTCTTGAGTTTTCAAACCATTCTTTTAATGGAACAGTAGGATCATACTTACTATATGTTGATCTTAAGCCTCACCATGGAAAGAAGGATGCAAGAACGAGGTTCCTTTCCGTAACCCTCACATCCAATTCACTATTGAAAGGGAAAATGAAAGGTCGGTCCCATTCTTGGATACCAGAGTGATAAGAAATGAAAACCAAAGTATCATAACGGACTGGTATACCAAACCAACGTACACGAGTCGTTACGTTAACTTCTTCTCGAATCATCCAATTCACCAAAAAATTAACACAGTTGTTGCTATGCGTGACAGAGTTCGGAAGTTGTCACATCACTCCTTTTTGGCAAAGAATATGACAAAATTAAAACAGATTTTTATTAATAATGGGTATCCTTATCGTCTTCTACAGTCCATTTTTAACAGTAATAACGTTCATGGGGCGAATAATCGTGTGGTGACGACGGAGGTTACTGCTAGACCACGGTATGTGTCTCTTCCCTTTCTTCCTGGTTTAACCAACAAATTGATAACAGTTTTTGATAATTCATTAATTAAATTTGCAAAATTTAATTACTTGTCGTTAAACAAATTATTTTCTAAAACTAAGGACAGCATTCCTCTCCAACAACAGACAAATGTCGTATACAGGATCCCTTGTGGTGATTGTGATTGTGTATATGTAGGTACGACCACACAATATTTACAAAATAGAATTAAACAACATAAAAAAGATGTCCAATTAGGTGACAGTAGAAAAAGTTCTTTAGTAGTTCATTATGTGAACGACAATCACGGTTTTGCATTTAAAGATGTAAACATTTTAGACAGGGAAAACGTCTACAACAAGAGAATGTTTTTGGAGATGGTTCATATTGTTAGAGAACAGCATTCCGTTAATTATAGATCTGATACTGAGAATTTAAGTAACATTTACAGTTTCCTTTTATCACACCATTTTAAATTTGAACATAATCAGAACAACAATAACTCTACGTTACAATTTTGATTCTTTCTGGCTTCTTTCTTCGGTGGTAGATCCCTCCCGTGAACAGGTTAATACGTGCGATGCGCTGATTGGTGCATTTTTCGGACCTCAGCCTTGTGTTGTACGTTGTTACGACATGTTGTAATTTTTATCAATTTTAACGTGTTTTCCAATCATCGACTTATAGTATTAACGTAAATTTTATTAATTTTACTGTTTCAATTTTAACTTGTTTTAAGGTAATATTTTTAAATTTAATAGTAACTTATTCATAATTAACGATTTTTGTAGTATTTACGCCACGTTGTGTCAGTTAACTTAATGCGCAGTTCATTTTTGTGGTCAACTTCTTTTATTTTCCATTGTAAGTTTAATAATCATTGATTGTTATTGATTTAGTATTAATTTTGAATCCTTGTTTTCAATTAAAAATTGTAGTCTGCCCTGATGAAGGAATAAATTATTCCGAAAGCTTGGAGTGAAAAAAGGAAATGCTGTTTTAATTTCCCTCGTCGTCTCTATCGGTTGTGTTGCCCAAGATTTTATTCTCGTTCCTTACTGAGTAGGACCGAATACCGAAGTAGGAAAGAAAACCATAATTTTAACCGATCCACTCTGATGCAAAGGTCTTGCAAGCTAAAATACCGTCGAATAGAGGCCCATCGTACCTCGCTGTTTTAACTTTTTCACCGGGATTTTTGGTCTTTTTTCAAGTCTTATAGCAGAGGTGAAAAGGGTTAATCCTCAAACCACAAATTCGACTGAGCATTACAGTCCTTTATTGGTCTACAAGACTTTTACACTCGAGCCTATTCGATAAAGTTGTAGGGCGGAACCTCACTCTTGCAACCTTCTGTCCATGGTGAGGCTTAAGATCAACTTATAGTACATCTAATAACACAGTGTCATCTTCTTAATGTTCCATTACTATTGTATCCATTCATCAATAACATGTTTTATTTCAGACGTGATAACTCTAAAGTTAATCGTTCCAAAAATGGAACACTTGAAAGATATGGGTTATGCTATTATGTAATAAAATCAAAAGCATATTTCAAATTGACTACTCAAAATTAATTCAATTCACTTAATCACATAACTCTTAAATATTATAATTGTACAAAGTAATTTTACAGCAAAGCTTAAAAAAAAATTGTTCTCATTTTTAGATGACTCAAACTTAAAAAATAATTTTTTTAATAATGTTAAAAATGTAAAATTTCAACTTGAATACTTCAAAGTGGAAATATACATGTTAGTTATTTCAAAAATGATCTATTTTTACTCACAATCAGTCACTAAAGCAATATAAGTAAATTACCTTAATCATGTGGACATTGCGTGATTACATTTTAAAATTTCCTACTAACCAAAGTATAAACCTCCACGCAAAAATGGACTTATTTTATAACCTATAAAACAACCTTGATAATATTTTCAACTTTCGTAGATTACGATCCCTTTTTAAAAAGACCCTGATCTCACTTCAACAACAATATTTACTCAAGTTAGTGTTATAACACCCAACAAAAAGATAATATATTATAATTCCGAGAAAATTCCCGGGTATTTTGTAAGTGACATCACTTCTGATAGAATAAACCAAGTACAGTTAAGTTTTGAGTTTTAAGTGAGAAACTTCCTTCAGTTTACTTTTAACATGGATACGATATACGAACCGTTCTTCTTTATGCTGTGCGTTATCTTATTTCTTATTCATATTTGTTGCGTGTGTAGATTGAGAAGTCGATGCGGACGTAAACTCTTAAGTAAGTAACCAAAATACCTTTTAATTCTTTCTTTCAACTCTTTTAAGTCTTTTTATTTTAACGTATATCACTTCAATCCCATTTAAATAAATGGGATAATATCGAGAAATATTCAAGAAAATGTTATAAGAAAAAATGTTTATAATTAATTTAGCTACAAGTTTTATTTGAAAAGCTTTTTTCTATTTAGCTTAATTTTTGAGATATTTGAGGTTAAGTTTGAACAATTAACAGATCAAGTTGAAAAATCAATTTTAAGTTATCTCTTTTAATATCAAAAATTCAAAAAAAATTATAACAAATAATATCCATAATTAATTTGACTACAAATTTTATTTGAAAATTTTTTCTCTATTTATCTTAGTTTTAGAAATATTTGAAGTTAAGTTTGATAAATTGACAAATAAAGTTGAAAAATCAATTTTAAGTTATAACTTTTAATATAAAAAATTCAAAAAAAATTTATAATAAAAAATGTTCATAATTAATCAATCTACAAATTTTATTTAAAAAACTTTTCTATTTAGCTTAGTTCTTGAAGTATTTAAGGTTAAGTTTGAATAATTGACAGATGTTAAAAAATCGATTTTAGGTTATAATTTCTTTAATGTTAAGAATTCAAAAAAAAAATGTTAGAATAAAAATTATTCATAATTAGTTTATCTACAAGTTTTATTTGAAAAAGGCTTTTCTATTTAGCTTAGTTTTTGAGATACTTAAAGTTAAGTTTGAAAAATTAACAAATTAATTTTTAGGTTATAACTATTAACCTAAATAAATAAAATCTAATCTGTCAAAAAAATTCACAAACTAGTAAAAATTATTTATTTAATTATTTATTATGTTAACTGTCAAATTGACGTTTGATAAACAGGACCGTATTTAGGTTTTGGGAAGTTTTTTCTTTCGTTTTTCATGTTATAATTAGATTTTTATGGAGTAATTCAAGTTTATAATTTATGAAAAAATATTTTTTAAACTTTTAAAGGTTAATGTATGAATCGGACTTAAAATTAATTAGAGTATATTTTTAACACTCGTTGATTACAGTAATTTTTTTTAACAGACCTTAATTATATCAGTCTGGAATAATATTTACTCAATTGACAATTTTTATTAATCTTTATACAGTGTGAGAAGACTAAATTTTATAATTTTTCTAAAATACTACTTGTATATATTTTTAAAATTTAATGGAAATGATATACGAGTTATTTTTCTTTTTAGTGTGCATAATTTTATTTCTTATTTATATTTTTTACGTATGTGGATTGAAAATTCGATGTGGGAAATTTTTATGTAAGTAATTAGGATCATTAAGTATTTAAATAAGTTAAAATTATTAATAACTTTCTTTTTTTCAAAAAAAAAAAAAATATTTTTTAAAAGATAATTTTACCTTGACTTATTCGAACTTTAAACACACGCGAATTTATTTAAACATAATAGACGTTCAAGTTCAACGTGATTACGAATCGTTTTTTTTTTAAGGAATATGAAACGTTCAGTCTTGTGTTAACGTTCGAAATGTTAACGTATTTTTAAATGCTAAATTGCGTATAAAAATGGCTACGTGAAAATTGTTTAGTTATTTACTTGGGTCTTTCTTTTTGATTAGTGTAGTTACACCGTTCGTAATTGTGTGATAAAACGTAGAATTCTCGTGAAATCGCGGTCATTTCGTTATTGCTAATTAAGGTGAACAGTTCGAACTTTTAATACTTTTATTTTTGCTTTAATAATAATATAAAAACCAATAATAATAATAATAGTAGTTGTAAAATAAGTTAGGATGGAGTTTGTTTACGAAGCATTTTTCTTCTTGGTGTGTATAGTGATGTTGTTTGCTCATATGTTTTGTGTTTGCATTCTTCGAACTCGATGTGGAAGTAAGTTTCTAAGTAAGTACTTTGTGTTTAAAGTTTTAAACGTCTTATACATCTTAAACATCTCAACAAATTACCATGAAATATTTATTAGTGGTTTTTCCATACATTTAATGTCTTTTAAGAACTGTAATGTTGTAACAATGGTCAGGTATGACGTGAATTTTTAACGATTTAAAGGTAAATTGTATTATTATTGATTTATGAGTCGTAAAAATTTTAATGTGTATAGGCGATTTTTTAAAAACTAGGGTATTTTTTAAACATTTTTGTTATTGAATATTGGTAACCTGATTTTACAAGGAGACCTCACGACTTTAACCCTTTCGCAGATATTGGTATACATACTTACCACTAACTTTACGTCCAGTGAATATGAAGAACCTATTATAGAACCAATATAAACGGATCGATTAATTAAAAAGTGGCGAAACTCTCAAAAATATAATTTATCCATGAAAGGGTTAATGAAAGTCGTATTAAACGATAGGTATTAGTATTAATGTGTAAAAAATTAGGGCGGGCTATTCAGAGATTCTCGACTAAATCTTAAATTAATTCAAAAATGAAGGCCACGCCGCTTAACCCTTTGCACTCGTATATATGTCCTTTTGTGAGTACACTGTTCTCGGACTATTATTTTATCTACTTATTTGTCTACTCGGATTTTTTTTTTATACGGGACTTTTTAACGCATCTTGCCGCTCCTACGGCGACATACGACTGCAAAGGGTTAAATATCAGTGGTTGGCTTTCCCAAAACTGTCCCTCGTTGAGTCACTACGAACCAGCTTACACCTACCGTCTCAGAAGGTTCTAAAACAAATAATTCAGCGGATTTTTTTGTTTCTTTACTTTGACTTTAAATAAAAATTTATTAAAAAAGTACCAGAGGCAGTAACTCAAGGAGTGACCAACCAATGACGTAACGATTTACTCACGAATCACTGAACTATGCACCTTAACCCTAGAAAGCTAAACTATCGTAAAAATTACGGGTATGTTTTTTTTTGGTTTAGTTTCGCCCTCTTAGGCTGCTGTAAGAAGGTGCTGTATCGACTGCGTTGAGAACTTGTAAATTTCCAAATTTGACTGAAACATGTTTCCAATGAAATATTTTGACTAATTGTATTCATTAAAGTTAAAGTTTGTACCTAGAAGTACTTTTTATTAAATCTTTTTTCCAGTCGTAAATTTTACGATAGTTTAGCTTCAACGTCACTTTTAAACAGTTTAGCTTTCTAGGGTTAATATTTTACACATTTGCGTTATGTGCTAATACCTATTGGTACCACTTTCTTTAAAATCGCTGAGGACCTAGTCGTGAGGTCTTCTTATTAGAGATTGAGGTCGGGTTGTAGTTAAGAAAGAACGGACTGGAGAGTCGCTCCAACTGAATTTCAGCGGTAGATGGTTGTGGATTGGGTTCAGATGGGTTGTTTTTGAAAAAGAACAACCTAAAGGTCTGCTAATATGTGATTATTCATCCTACATGTTGACGATTGAGGGTTGGGTTAGTTGTTATTTCATGTGGGATTTGGTTTTGTTGGGTTGTTGTTGAAAAATAACAGCCTGAAGAATCGCTAATATGTGATAATTCAATCAAAGCTTTGGCAGTTTGAAAATTGAGTCGAATTAGGCTATCGTTGAAAGAAAAAACGTTTGTCTATTCATCTCTAACATGCTGAATAAATCATAAAATAATCATAAAATTCAAATATAAATCATTTTTTAATTCCTATAAATAAAGCCTATGAAGTTTTTTTAATTTAATAATTTCTTAAAAGTTATTAAACTCACATAAAAATATTGATGTTTCTAAAAAATTTTTAATTTTTTTTTATAAACAACTGGGAAAAAATCTGTTATTTCATATTAAAATAGAATATTTTAGATTTAATTTAAGATATAAATCATTTCTTAATTCCTATAAATAAAGTCTAGGCGATTTTTTAAACTTGGTCATTTTTTTAAGGTTAAGTCAGATTTACGTTAAAAATATCAAATGTCTTAATTTTTTTTAAATTTTTTTATAAACATCTGGAAAAAATCTATTATTTCATATTAAAATAGAATATTTTAGGTTTAATTTAAGATATAAATCATTTCTTAATTCCTATAAATAAACTCTGGGTGATTTTTTAAACTTGGTCATTTTTTTAAGGTTATGTCAGATTTACAAAACACTAATGTATTTAAAATTTTTTAAAATTTTTTTATAAACGTTTGAGAAAAATTCTATTATTTTATATTAAAATAGAATATTTTAGGTTTAATTTAAGATAGAAATCATTTCTTAATTCCTATAAATAAAGTCTAGGCGATTTTTTAAACTTGGTCATTTTTTTAAGGTTAAGTCAGATTTACGTTAAAAATATCAATGTCTTAATTTTTTTTAATTTTTTTATAAACATCTGGAAAAAATCTATTATTTCATATTAAAATAGAATATTTTAGGTTTAATTTAAGATATAAATCATTTCTTAATTCCTATAAATAAACTCTGGGTGATTTTTTAAACTTGGTCATTTTTTTAAGGTTATGTCAAATTTACGATAAAAACACTAATGTCTTTAAATTTTTTTTTCATTTTTTTTGAACAACTGAGAAAGATTCCATTATTTAACATTAAAATAACATATTTGAGATTTAATTTGATATATAAATCATTTTTTAATTCCTATAAATAAAGCCTATGAAGTTTTTTTAATTTAATAATTTCTTAAAAGTTATTAAACTCACATAAAAATATTGATGTTTCTAAAAAATTTTTTAATTTTTTTATAAACAACTGGGAAAAAATCTGTTATTTTATATTAAAATAGAATATTTTAGATTTAATTTAAGATATAAATCATTTCTTAATTCCTATAAATAAAGTCTAGGCGATTTTTTAAACGTGGTCATTTTTTAAGGTTATGTTAGATTCACGTTAAAAACACTAACGTCTTTAAAATTTTTTTAATTTCTTTATAAACGTCTGAGAAAAAAATCTATTATTTCATATTAAAACAGAATATTTTAGGTTTAATTTAAGATATAAATCATTTCTTAATTCCTATAAATAAACTCTGGGTGATTTTTTAAACTTGGTCATTTTTTTAAGGTTATGTCAGATTTACAAAACACTAATGTATTTAAAATTTTTTAAAATTTTTTTATAAACGTCTGAGAAAAATTCTATTATTTTATATTAAAATAGAATATTTTAGGTTTAATTTAAGATATAAATCATTTCTTAATTCCTATAAATAAACTCTGGATGATTTTTTAAAAATAATAATTATATTTTTTAATTCCAAATAATTTTATTTTCATACATAACTGCAAAAATATTTACTCAAGAAACATTTACATTTTAATTTTTGATTTTATCCTCGAGATAAGTTCTATAAAAACACATCTCCCACAATAAGATTTTCTGACTTCTGAAAAACATCGCTCGTGTTAAAGTCTCAAGTTTAATAAAATAAACAACAACACGATTTTTATTTAAAAAATAATGTATACTTATTATGTTATATATACTTATCTTAGACTTACTTGTTATGTTATACGTCTTTGAATTTAACTAAAAGATATTTACCATTCAACTCTTTCAATGAAACGGAATGTATATTGCTTATTAAAAATTTACATTAACACGCAATTACACAGCGCATATTATCCAAACAACATTTACTTTGTTTTCACTTTTACTATCCACGAGTCAAACATAACATTTATTCGTTAAATACTCTTAAATGTTTTCGTATAACTTTTCCTATATTTCGTTAGATTGTGAGATTAGAAAAATCTTCCATTCCGAATTTAAGTTTGGAATAAAACGTAAACAGTTAGACTTCCCAATTATCTCATTTAATTTTAACCTACCTGGACTATGACCGTTAAATATTATCGCGATTATACGTTTGCTATAAAGTCTACTACCTACGTTGTTATTTTTCTACCTCGCGTTTATCAAATACACACATTTTAAGTACATACACTTTCCTTCCGGCCGTAATCTCAATAAATACAATACATTAAACAGAACAAGTTTAACGATAAAACTTGTTCGTTGATTCATTTGTAAAGTTATACAAACAAAAAAGATTAATAATGAATGACTATTTAATTTTAACGTAATAATTAAAATAAACCCGTTTAATATATAATATGGAAGTTTATTAATGGAAATGGAATGTATAAAATCTCAAAAGCAAACGATAGATGCATTATTACGATTATCAGATTGAATCTGGATTGAAAATAAAAAAACCAGATCGACGTCCACTTTCAAACGTCAATAATTAATGTTGATCGGTGATTTAAAAACACCTGTAATCATAATAATAATAATAGAACGCATTTTTATATTTGGATTACAATAAGAATTCTTAGCAAGCGTCATTAAAAACGTTTAAAAAAATCTTTTCTTTATCTAAATCTGGGGATGATTTTCCATTAAAAGGACGATGATTGATTACCATTCCAGTAAATAATATAGATCAATAAATATTATTGAAGAGGATGATTGTAGCATTTACGTAATAAGTTTTTCTAGTTTCATACTTAAGTTTTTTTTTATAAAGTGGCATGTAAAGTGGCATATATCAGTTGCGTATCTTCGCAATTAAGATTTAAAATATTTATTAAAATAGAATTTCACACTGCGTGTACTTTTTGTTGTATATAAATAACTAAATTTATTAGTATTTAATTTTTAGAAAAATATTAAGTTTCTAGGAGAATCTATAATAAACTTTGGTTAAAATAAGTATCTAAAGTGTCTAAAATTCCTAATATCGAAATTTTTTATTACGCAGTTGTTTTTTAAATCTCTCGGTTTGGAAATAATTTTAAGACAGATAAGATTAATAAATTATAATCGTATGATTATCACCATCCAACCCCCCGCGTCGCCCTCTCATTTGTATCACCCTTTTGAACCTCCTTTATGTTATGTCACTGATAAGTGTCTATATAAAAAAACATATACACTTAATTTTAAGGATAAATTTTCATTAAAATTCTTACAGATCTTAAAAAATCGTTTAATTTGAGTATAAACACGACTATGTTTGGATTAAAAGCATCAAAGTTAAGTTGATTTAAAAAGAAATTAAGATGGCCGAGCGTCAATTGTTTTTAAATTTTTAAATATTTTTAAAAATCATTAAAAATCCTTCAGTTTGAGTACAAACACGACTATATTCGGATTAAAAATAATAAAGTTAAGTTGATTAAAAAAAAATTTCAAGATGGCCGAATGTCAACTGTTTCTAGATTTTTAAATATTTTTAAAGAACATTAAAAATCCTTCAATTTAAACACAAACATGACTATATACGGATTAAAAACAAGATAATTACATCGATTTAAAAAAATTCAAGATGGCCGAATGTCAATTGTTTTTGGAATTATAATATTTTAAAAAAATTATCAAAAATCCTTCAATTTGAGTACAAACACGACTATATTCGGATTAAAAATAACAAAGTTAGGTTGATTTGAAAAAAAATTCAAGATGGCCGAATGTCAATTGTTTTTAATTTTTTAATATTTTTAAAAATCATTAAAAATCCTTCCATTTGAGTACAAACACGATTATATTCGGATTAAAAATAATAAAGTTAGGTTGATTAAAAAAAAATTTCAAGATGGCCGAATGTCATTTATTTTTTGAATTTTAAATATTTTTAAAGAACATTAAAAATCCTTCAATTTGTGCACAAACATGACTATATTCGGGTTAAAAATCACAAAGTTAGGTTGATTTAAAAAAAATCAAGATGGCCGAATGCTAATTGTATCTAGAATTTTAAATATTCTCAAAGACCGTTAAAAATCCTTAAGTTTGAGTACAAACACGGCTATATTCAGATTAAAAACAAGAAAGTTACATCGATTTAAAAAAATTCAAGATGGCCGAACGTCAACTGTTTAAAGAATTTTAAATATTCTCGAAGACCGTTAAAAATCCTTAAGTTTGAGTACAAACACGGCTATGTTTAGATTAAAACCAAAAAATTTATATCGATTTAAAAAAATCCAAGATGGCCGAATGTCAATTGTTTTTAGATTTTAAGATATTTTTAAAAATCATTAAAAATTTGTCAATTTGAGTATAAACACGAGTATATTCTGATTAAAAACAAAAAAGATACACCGATTTTAAAAAATTCAAAATGGCCGAACGTCAACTATCTCTAGAATTTTAAATCTCCTCAAAAATCATTAAAAATCTTTCAATTTGAGTATAAACACGACTATGTTTGGATTAAAACCAAAAAATTTATATCCATTAAAAAAATTCAAGATGGCCGAATGTCAACAGTTTTTAGAATTTTAAATATTTTCAAAAATCATCAAAAATCCTTCAATTTGAGTACAAACACGACTATATTGAGATTAAAAATAATAAAGTTAGGTTGATTAAAAAAAAATTCAAGATGACCGAATGTCAATTGTTTGTAGAATTTTAAATATTTTCAAAGATTATTAAAAATCCTTTAATTTGAGTACAAACTCGACTATATTCGGATTAAAACCAAAGAATTTATCGATTAAAAAAAAATGCAAGATGGCCGAATGTCAATTGTTTCTAGAATTTTAAATATTCTCAAAGACCGTTAAAAATCCTTCAATTTGAGTACAAACACGGCTATATTCAGATTAAAAACAAAAAAGTTACATTGATTTAAAAAATTTCAAGATGGCCGAATGTCAATTGTTTTTGAAATTTTAAATTTTCTCAAAGATTATTAAAAATCCTTCAATTTGAGTACAAACGCGACTGTATTTCTATTAAAAACAAAAAAGTTACATCGATTTAAAAAAATTCAAAATGGCCGACTGTCAATTGTTTTTAAAGTTAAAAATCTCAATAACTTCTAAACGATTCAAGCTAGATGGGTGGTATTTGTACTCAAATTAAAGGAAATTTAATTTTCTAACGATTTCTAATAAAAATGTAAAAAATGGCCGATCGTCAATTATTTAAAAATTTTAAAAATTCAATAACTTCGAAACTATTTAAGCTAGATATGTCATGTTTGTACTCAAATTAAAGGAAATTTAATTTCCTATCGATTTTTTATAAAAATTTTACAGTAAAATTATTTTTTAACATAAAAAAATATTTTTTACACTGTTATGATAGTTTTTTTTTAAGAAATTTTAGTGTATATTAAACATAAAATAAAAATAATAATAATAAAATAAAATTAACACCTGATAAATCTATTGACGTAACGTAATCCTTTTCAATTGATTATAAAATCAATAAAAACCACTTTATAGATGTTGTAAATTACAATTAAAAATACTAAAAAAAATATTCGTTCATATTCATTATTAAATGATTCAATTGAAGGTGTGTACTCGCACAAAATACACAACAACACGTTTAAATCACGTTGTTATTCTTTTCCCTAAACAACATTACCGATTGACGTCAATTAATAATGATGTTAGATTGAACTACAAACAATTTTTTTTTCTCTCGTATTTTTTAAAAATAAAGAAATAAACGTGTCACTAAAAAAAATTAATTGATCTCATTTTTACGTTATTAGATTTTAATAACAAACTCTTTTAATATCATAATAAGAGTACACTTTAAGACGCTATCTAATCTTTACACGATCAAACAACCATAAAACGAGATGTTCGTAATGCTACCGGTTCATTTGAAAAGTGATTCAGCTTACGTTCGGTTTAAATTTGAAAAAACTTTAATCCTCTTTGATTGATTTTCTTAAATAAAGTACGATGTACGATCAAGACGATAGGATAGGATTTTTAATTGTTTTTGTTGTGCTTATTATTCTTGGATATGGAATTCATACGTATTTAAAAGAGAAGAAGAAGAAACGAGATGTTAATAGTTCAGATTCCGGTGAGTAATTTATGATTTTTTATATGGTTTAGGTGAGAAATTTGAACACTCAGTATATTAATTTGGCTTGTTACAAAACCAGATATTCTTGAATTAACGGGTTTATTTTAAATACGTGAATAATTATTCGTCCTCTAATTCGTTCGATTTAAAATTCAATTTTAATGTAAATCATGATCTAGAAAAATAATTCTTAACAAAACTGTCATCTCCTGTAAAAATATTTATAAAAAAGGGTTTATATATATTAAAAATGTACTTACGAATGTAACACTTATCTATTTTTGTAGTAAAAATCGTATTTTTGATAGTTTTTTAGTCATTTTATTCTGATTAATGGGCTAAAAACGATATTTCTTACCTTTTAGGTTATAAACGTCATGTTGACATTTAAAAACATGGTAATTTTTTTTAGTGATCTTTATTACCCACATCGTTTTAATTGCCATTCAAATCTATTAACATTTTAAATTAAAAACTTTTAATAATTTCTAATAAATTATTAAAAATCGTCTATTTTAAATAAAATAACTTTAATTAAAATCTTATTACTTTTAAATTCGATTAATTTTTATAAAAAAAATCAATGAAAATTAGTAATCGAAACGGCGCCATCTATGAACGCTTTCATTAAATTTTTAATTAATAAATAATTTATTAATTTAATAAAATACAATTAAAATTTTAAAACAGGACTAAATTTTATGTAGGAAATGAAAAAAGAAATTATTTTATTTTTAATACAATTTTTCGCAACATTTCACAAGATAAAAAATTCTCTACGCCGTCATTATAAACATAAATTAAAAGTGTTAATAAGAAAGATATTAGTATTTAGAAATTCCACTTTGTATTTAAAATTTAAATCTATTAAAATGTTAAAATTGAAACTTTGATATGTTAAAACGAGTTGAAAACGATTTGTAATTAAAAATTCTTTCAACTTACTTAAATAACTTCTAAATTATTTTAAAAAAGTCGAGATGAAAACCAAAAACATTTTCTTATTACATTTTAAACATAAACATCTTCATTTATTTTAAATAAATTGAAAAAATACATAAAAACCTTAATCCCAAATCTACTTTTAAAAAGTCAAATTTTTTTAGGTTATGTAATATAGAGAAAGTTTTTTTTTAATTTTCGATAATTCTAAATTTAAATTTGTTTAAAAACGTAAATATTTAATTACAAATGATATTTTAAACTTATTCGATTAAAAAAATTACATTAATTATTTATAATTTAATAATTAATTTACATTTTTAACATAGGTGTTTTTAATTTTTTTAAGGGTTGGCATTTAAATTCAATTAATTTAATTTTTTTATTTTTAATTATCGTTTATTTGTATAAATTAACATCAAAAGAAGTTTTATTTACTTAAAATGGCAATTAATTTAATTTTTTTATTTTTAATTATCGTTTATTTGTATAAATTAACATCAAAAGAAGTTTTATTTACTTAAAATGGCAATTTTCATTAATTAATTATCTACTTTTATAATAATTTAATATTTTCCAATTTCGATAAAAATCGATGTAGTTACTTTAATTTTCTTTAGGTTGTTTTTAACAATCTTCATAATGTTTTGGTTGAGTTAATTTTTTGACAGATTGGTTTTTTAGAGATATTTATTTTACTTTAAATCTTTAAATAAGAAAAAGACGGGAAGAAAAGCAAGAAATACTTTAAGAAATACAATTTGTGATGTGTATGAATAATAATATAAAGGAGAAATCATTTATTTACGTGATAAAAAGGCATATAATGATTAGAACTTTAAACGTCAAGTTCTTAACCTCAATATAATGTAATTTTATGTACATAAATGAGATTTTTTTAAGGTTTATATTTTAAAATATTGTTGTATATTGATTATATATTAATTGTATATTGATTGTATATTGACTCTAATGACTATATTGACTACAGTTTGAGTTTAATTGAAACTACGTTGTACGTTAGTTTATTTACAAATTATCAAGTTTATTATCTATCTTAACTAACATAGATAATTGCATAATTTCGTTTTTATTTACTAAGGTAATTAAGAGAGAGAACAAAGACCACAAATATTAATGCATTCGACAAATATATTCTCAAACGACTTGGTGTAAAAGTAAATATTGATTTTTCTTGTTCGCATTGTATTTTCTCATTTGTATTGTTTGCTAATTTAAGCTGTTTTACTTTTTAATTATTTAATTTTCATTTCTTATTATTACCTTAAATGTAATTATATAATTGAGTTGATTGTTTTTTTAGGGAAAGTGTATTTGAATTTGAGTATATTTCCTGTTTTAGAACTTAATTATTTGCCAAAAACAAGATTATAAATTGATTAAAATCAGATAGTTAAGCAAGGTTTTAAGGTTTTATTTCGATACTATCGTAATTTAGCCATTAAAGTGCGTCACTTGGTTCGTATTAAGTATTAACGTTAAGTGGTATTATTCCAGGTTGAAATCGACAGTTTGGTCATCAAATTACTCTGATTTACTTCAATTGACGTAGTTACGTGTAGATTTAAAGCAGCTACGGTAGATTTTATACGTGCGCGAACGCTCGTGGATTAACAGACAAACGTAACGTTGGACGCACGAATTTTTGCGATTTTCATCAAAATAAGATCGGTATCGAACGCGATCAGATCGTTATCAAGAGATAAAGGTCATTTTCAGACTTATTATCTTGAATATCTAATTTGGTTAAGTTGGGTTTTACGTCAAGACTGGTTAAATTAAGATGTTTTATGTTGTCAAGCTGCTTTACACTATTTTTGAGCATTGAGAATCTTTAAATGATTTTTTTACTTAAAAATCTGGCAAAATTTGGAATTAAAAATTTTAACTAATTATGTGTAAAATACAACTTGGGTTTTGGAAATTTTTGGAAAATTGTTGATAATAAATATAAAAAATTTAATCCTTTTAGTAAAAAATAGAAATATAAAGCTTTAATTTGACGTAAAGATCACTTCTTAATTCCTATAAATAAACTCTACATGATTTTTTAAAGTTCATCAAAATTTTTAAAAAGTTAGGTTAGTTAACTGTAAAACTTTTTTTACCAAGTTTAAGAATTTTTTTAATTTTTTTGGTAAAAATTAGAACAATTCTGTCTTTTTGAAATCAAAATAGAATCTTTTAAGTTCAATTTTGTATAAAAATCATTTCTTTATCTTAAATAATAAACTCTGTATGATTTTTTTAAGTTGAATTAATTTTTTGAAAAGTTAGGTTAGTCAACTGTCAAAATTTTTTTACCAAGTTTAAGAATTTTTTTAATTTTTTTAGTAAAAATTGGGACAATTCTGTCTTTTTTAAATCAAAATAAAATCTTTTAAGTTTAATATAGAGTAAAAATCATTCCTTAATCTCAAAAAATAAACTCTGTGGGATTTTTTAAAGTTCATCAAATTTTTAAAAAAGTTGGGTTAGTTAACTGTCAAAAATTTTTCCCAACTTTAAAATTTTTTTAAAATTTTTTGGAAATAATTTCAACAAATCTGTCTTTTTTAAATCAAAATAGAATCTTTTAAGATTAATTTAAAGTAAAAATTATTCCTTAATCTCAAAAAATAAATTCTGTGGGATTTTTTAAAATTCATTAAATTTTTTATAAAGTTAGGTTAGTTAACTGTCAAAAATTTTTTCCAACTTAAAATTTTTTTTTAAATTTTTTGGAAATAATTTCAACAAATCTGTCTTTTTTTAAATCAAAATAGAATCTTTTAAGATTAATTTAAAGTAAGAATCATTCCTTAATCTCAAAAAATAAATTCTGTGGGATTTTTTAAAGTTCATTAAATTTTTTATAGAGTTAGGTTAGTTAACTGTCAAAAATTTTTTCTAACTTTAAATTTCTTTTTAATTTTTTGGAAATAATTTCAACAAATCTGTCTTTTTTAAATCAAAATAGAATCTTTTAAGATTAATTTAAAGTAAAAATCATTCCTTAATCTCAAAAAATTAATTCTGTGGGATTTTTTAATATTCATTAAATTTTTTATAAAGTTAGGTTAGTTAACTGTCAAAAATTTTTCCCAACTTTAAAAATTTTTTTAAATTTTTTGGAAATAATTTCAACAAATCTGTCTTTTTTAAATCAAAATAGAATCTTTTAAGTTTGATTTAGAGTAAAAATCATTCCTTAATCTCAAAAAATAAACTCTGTGGGATTTTTTAAAATTCATTAAATTTTTTATAGAGTTAGGTTAGTTAACTGTCAAAAATTTTTTCCAACTTTAAATTTTTTTTTAATTTTTTGGAAATAATTTCAACAAATCTGTCTTTTTTAAATCAAAATAGAATCTTTTAAGATTAATTTAAAGTAAAAATCATTCCTTAATCTCAAAAAATAAACTCTGTGGGATTTTTTAAAGTTCATCAATTTTTTTAAAAAGTTGGGTTAGTTAACATCAAAAATTTTTCCCAACTTTAAAAATTTTTTTTAATTTTTTGGAAATAATTTCAACCAATCTATCTTTTTTAAATCAAAATAGAATCTTTTAAGTTTAATTTAGAGTAAAAATCATTCCTTAATCTCAAAAAATAAATTCTGTAGGATTTTTTAAAGTTCATCAAATTTTTTAAAAAGTTGGGTTAGTTAACTGTCAAAAATTTTTCCCAAATTTAAAAATTTTTTAAAATTTTTTGGAAATAATTTCAACGAATCTGTCTTTTTTAAATCAAAATAGAATATTTTAATTTTAATTTAAGGTAAAAATCATTCCTTAATCTCAGAAAATAAATTCTGTGGGATTTTTTAAAATTCATTAAATTTTTTATAAAGTTAGGTTAGTTAACTGTCAAAAATTTTTTCCAACTTTAATTTTTTTTTTTAATTTTTTGGAAATAATTTCAATAAATCTGTCTTTTTTAAATCAAAATAGAATCTTTTAAGATTAATTTAAAGTAAAAATCATTCCTTAATCTCAAAAAATAAATTCTGTAGGATTTTTTAAAGTTCATCAAATTTTTTAAAAAGTTGGGTTAGTTAACTGTCAAAAATTTTTCCCAAATTTAAAAATTTTTTAAAATTTTTTGGAAATAATTTCAACGAATCTGTCTTTTCTAAATCAAAATAGAATATTTTAACTTTAATTTAAGGTAAAAATCATTCCTTAATCTCAGAAAATAAATTCTGTGGGATTTTTTAAAATTCATTAAATTTTTTATAAAATTAGGTTAGTTAACTGTCAAAAATTTTTTCCAACTTTAATTTTTTTTTTTTATTTTTTGGAAATAATTTCAACATATCTGTCTTTTTTAAATCAAAATAGAATCTTTTAAGTTTAATTTAAAGTAAAAATCATTCCTTAATCTTAAAAAATAAACTCTGTGGGATTTTTTAAAGTTCATTAAATTTTTTAAAAAGTTGGGTTAGTTAACATCAAAAATTTTTCCCAACTTTAAAAATGTTTTAAAATTTTTTGGAAATAATTTCAACAAATCTGTCTTTTTTAAATCAAAATAGAATCTTTTAAGATTAATTTAAAGTAAAAATCATTCCTTAATCTCAAAAAATAAACTCTGTAGGATTTTTTAAAGTTCATCAAATTTTTTAAAAAGTTGGGTTAGTTAGCATCAAAAATTTTTCCCAACTTAAAAATTTTTTTTTAATTTTTTGGAAATAATTTCAACAAATCTATCTTTTTTAAATCAAAATAGAATTTTTTAAGTTTAATTTAAAGTAAAAATCATTCCTTAATCTCAAAAAATAAACTCTGTGGGATTTTTTAAAATTCATTAAATTTTTTATAAAGTTAGGTTAGTTAACTGTCAAAAATATTTTCCAACTTCAAATTTTTTTTTAATTTTTTTGGTAAAAATTAGAACAAATTTGACTTTTTAAAATCAAAATAGAATCTTTAAGTATTCATTTAAAGTAAAAATCATTTCTTAATTTCAAAAAATAAATTCTGTACGATTTTTTAAAGTTGGTCAAAAATGAGTGGTTTTTTAGGTTAAGTTCGGTTAAAAATCTTCGATATTTTTTGAAATTTTTTTAAAACGATGTTACATTTATAATATATTATTTGTATTTATATTAAAAAATCAACAGAAATGATTAAAATTAAATAAATAACCGGCGCCTCCACCAAAAATTCATTTCAAATACTTTTTTTTGTCCAAATTGTTAATTAAATAAAACTTAAAATTAATAAAATAATTCAAATTTATGAATGCTTTTAAAAACATTCCAACAAGTTAGAAAATATTCCATTTTCTGGTAATTAACCATCAAACAAAACGGAATAATCGAAAAGCAAGATAACGAGATAACAACAAATTTTATTATAAGATTATTCGAAATTTTACAATCGCCTAATAAAATTCAACAATGCAAAATAAACTGAAAACATCGTTTTATTAAACCAACCGACTGAAAGATTAAATTAGATTAACAAAAAGCTCGCATCTAAATATAAATTATCTAATCGTAGATATACCGAGTCTGGAACACTTATTCCAAATTTTATTTGTTATTTTACGTTCGACATTAAAGAAAGGTGAACGCGTTTTTTTTCCTCCGCGAAAATGGAATATGTAATACTTACACCCATTTTTAGCATCTTTGTTTTGTTCTTTGTGGTGATCGCGGTTAAAATATGCGCTAAAATTTATATGATTCATCAAAGAAGAAAACTAAGAAATAGTAAGTTTACAAATAAATCATTATCATACTCTTAGTATTATTTATTATTTATTTATTTACTTATTTATTTATTTATTTCTTTCTTATTTCTTATTATTATTAAAGATAAAAACATTTAACGTCATTAAGATTTAATTTAATCAAATTGATTTAATTTATGACGTTAAAATCGTCTCCGTTTACATGTGGATTAAGTTTATTATTTTTTTTATGTTATTTTTTGACGTCAATCGATTGAATGGAATTTTACCGAAAGTGTCGAGGTTGTAAAAGGCGTTTGGTTATCTTATCCGAGTTATCTTTCTGCAATTTTGGAATTAAAAAGAAATTAGGGAGTATAAATCGTTTTTTTTTAGGTGTTGTATACTATTGTTGTTGCGGGTTGTCGTGTAGATAAAAATACGGTTTTAAACTTTTGGAAGTTTTATTTTAAATGCTTTTATTAAATATAGAGTTTTTATTATCTTAAAAATATCTTATCTTTATTTATACAGTAGTACAAAACATTACTTAAGTGTAATTTTAAATTACTATCGATATAGGTAATCTAAATAAAGTTGTAAAACTTGGGAGAGGTTCAATAACTAACTAATTAAAACCCCATCGCTGTACCGCCATTATTATAATGAGCGGGGTAACGTAGCCGCCACCAGGGCAAGGTTTTTACCCGGGAAAACCTTCCGGAAAATCCGTGGGTTCTTGCGCTAAGGCTCTGATTTGAAATGCAAAATGGTTGCGAGCAGGGACGGATTTACACTTTTGCCGCCTGTAGGCTAAATATTTTCTGCCGTCCGACTATTTGCGTTTTCATGTAACAGTTGTTATTAAAATTTGATAGAAAAGTTTAGCTCTTGTATTATAAGTTGAAAAATGATTGTAGGTACTAAGTTTTACAAAAACACTACACGAACAAGAAACTAAACATCACTTTTATAAAAAATAAAGAGGTATAAAATACTTATACAAAATACGCATTTATTATCACAACAACGAAAACGAACAGTAATCCTATAAAATACAAAACAACTCGCATAATAGTTATAATATCATGCCTCACTTTTGATTTCGCAAAATTTGTTATTATGGTATCAAAAGGGACACGTTCCAAGGTGTCTGATTCTATTGTCAATATTGACAAATCATTTAATCGTCCTTCCGTCATATTTGATCTTAAATAGTTTTTTATTCGTCGTCGACAAGAAAAGGGACGTTCAGCAGAGCAATTTGTTACTGCGGTACTCTTAAATATTCTTAACGCTACGTAAACATTTGGATATACATCAATGTAGTTATTACTACTAATTCAATGACATAAATTCTTCACTGATGTATTTGTGCATTTTAAGTGCTCTCTAAAATGAATACATTCTTAGATGAAATCTTCCTCTACGTCATCACTATAATGTTCGCAAAATGCAATTCCTAAAGTTCTCAATTCATCATTTGTCAATGTTTGAAAATCGCACAAGATTTTATAGTTGCAGTAAACTGAATTATACGCTGAGCGTCGTTTTTCTAATTCACTGCACAACCGATCAACGATAACGAAGAAAGATCCAATCCTAAATTTATCCGCGTTGCTAACAACATAATCTTCTCTGTTTTCATCAAACTGGAGTTTTCTTTTTCGTGTACGGCTAATATTTATCTCATAATCAAAATCGGTTAAATTTTTAGCATCACGTTCAAAATTATCGAAATCATTTCTGATACTTTTTAAATATTCAATTAATGATGAATACAAATCCAGTACGCTGGAAATATCTATGTCAATAGCTTGAAGTTTGTTACTAGTGGCATTAATTCTGTGTAAGATTTTTTCCCAACAAACTGCCATAATAGCTATTTCAAGACGCAGTAATCGATTCCTCAAACCTTTGCTTCAATTTTTGTTAAGTTTTTCTCATTAATGTCGTTTTCTAAATCTCTTAACGTATTAATAAATTATTTCCACGACCGGATTAAACTTCGGCAAGCAACATCTCTGGATGACCACCTCGTAAGAGATAAACTCTTTAAAATTAACTTTTTCTCAATGTTTTTGCACAACCGCTGCCATCGACGAGTTGACAGTGCAAAAAAATTGTAAAATTCTTGAATCAAGGAGAAAAAATATACAGCCTCGCTGCAGCTAGATGCTGCGCAATTGCCAACTAAATTTAAGGAATGAGCTGCACATGGTATAAATTCAGCTCGTGGGTTAATTTCTTTTGTTCGAGTTTGTACACCTGTATAAATTCCAGATATATTGCTGGCATTATCATATGATTGGCCACGACAATTGGATATAGGTATACCCAATTCTAAAATAAGGTACGTAATTCTCCTGTACGTACCTTATTATGAAAGGCAATTGATCCATATGCGCCAAATCCGGTGAAGAATCAACAATTATTGAAAAATATTTGGATGTTTTAACTTCATTGACTATAATGCTTCGTATTTCTTTAGCGAGTTGTGCCACAAATTCCTCATAAATTGAGGAGCTCATGTAGCTTGTTTGACCAGACCTAGGATTATATTTAAGGCCCGTATTCGATGATTATCGGTTTATGGCCCGATCTTCACACGATAGCTTAAAAGTTGAACAGATCCTAGCTTCTTTCTCTGAATAGAGGCCTTTAATTTTGGCGCCCCTTAAAAAGTGCCGCTCTAGGCTATAGTCTCATCAGCTTATTGGCAAATACACCCCTGGTTGCAGGGTAGAAAATGATATAAAAAAATTACTTTATTTTTATGATCAAAAACTGTAATTAATTAGATTCAGAAAAGGGAAAATTAATCTTTATTGAACAAAACACAACCTAACTTTTAAAGTTTATTAAGAAAATGCTAAATCTGTATAATCCATAATCTAATTAATCAAGAGGATAGCTATGCGAATTTTTGTCTCAAATAATTATTAACCGGAGAGATTTGTTTAATAGTAAATATTTACTCAGGCTCAGAAAAGTCACCCCTTTTCGTCAACCACAAAACCCATTGGTTTGCGGTTATCCTCTCAATTTGCTGCTCTCGAAGATGGTGAAATTACCATGATGGAGATAAACTCCGGATGGGAGCACGCTCAAGTCTATCATATGAACATAACCGCCGAGCAACACTCAAACTTGGACGCGAAAACTGAACCCGCGAAAAACCGTCGATGTGTTGAATAGCTTCTCAAAGCATATCCAACACATTATCGCGAAGAAGAAATTCTTCTTGACTCGAAAAGAACCCCGGGAAGAGAGAGCGATCTGAGCGCAAACTCTCCTTTAAATAACCGCGGATAAAAAGGTGGAAGGGGATATTTTTAGGCGTTTTTCCCCACTAATTGTAAGTAAAATTCCTACACGTACGTCAAGACAATATCCATTCAAAGCTTTAACTGACTCAAGTTTAACTATTTAAAAGAAACCCTTGTCTTAAATTTTACTACCTGCCAACAGGCTCTTTCAAAAATGACATTTTTATCGCTTTGGGACCTTCGAGCCCCCGTACCTCATCTGAAGTGAAAACATTGAAGATAAAACTAAAATTAAAATTAAAAAAAAAAGATCTTTAAATTCAACCCGCAATAATCTGAATTAACCGAATAATCTGAATTATTACAAAGTATTATCAAAACAATAAAAGAAAATTTAAGATGCGTCTTAAAAAATTCGTACAGATTTTATTTTTTGAGATTAAGGTGCCTCAATCACGGTCCTAAAGTTTCTGAGGGGATTCGCTGTGTGGGGGGAGGAAGCTCAAAGGCGGTCTTGGTGGGCATGGTCTAAAACTAGTGTGTTTATTTAATGAAATATTTTTATTGGCTGAGATTTTATCGCTATACCGGACTTCTTTTTATTATGTCTTGTGTAAACAAATAGGGTATACATACGAAAGAAACGTTTGCCCGACACCGACGAGCATGTTTTAAAGATCCTCAACAATTTGCTGAAAACAATAAAAGGATATTTTGAAGGTACATCAACAAAATTACATTTACAGTTTAATAACTAATAGCAAAAAACAGTTATTTGATTCCAAATTATCTGAAATCGAAATTAAAAATTTTTCTCTAGTACTCCAATGTCTTTATGCCCTTTAGCTCTCCTAATTTAACAATTTTGTTGCTTATGCTCTATCGGGATTTCGAATGACATTATGCGGTGGTGGTCTACAAAATCTCGGATCAATTAATTCCGGTAAAACACATTTAAAATAATTTTTTTTTAATTTTGGTACCATATCATCCCAGAACATTGGTTGTCTTTTTATCTGTGGAATACATTCAAGTTGATAATGATTGTAAGATAGGTACATATTATTATTACCTTTTGATACGCGAAATTTTTCTTCGTCCATATAATGAAGTAACAGTTTTCTCTGCCAGTCAAATGTAACTGTCCTTGAATTTGGTACATATAGTGAGTAAACAAAAATAACTCAAAGTTACTTTATGACCATACAAAGTGTAAACTTTTAAGTACTTACATTTTTTTTGCAGTAACCAATACTTATTTAAAAATAGTAATAATAATAATACGTTTTCTATTCTAAATACTTATTTTTATTTTTCTTATTTACGCAAATGTGTATTAATCGAACACATATAATTTTTATGTAAAGTATCAGCAATTATTTTATTACTAATACATTATAATAATAAAAATATTTTAATCCTAAACAAGACAGTTCTTTTATCAAAACATTAATAAATTAATACTTATTGTTAATTTTGGTCCGAAAATAAGGTAATGATTATTTCACAAATTACATGCTGACAATAAATACGCTTTTGCTTGAAAGTTTAATACAAAACGACACATGTGTCCAAATTATCCAACAGAAAATATTAGGATAAACGGAATGAATACATTCCGAAAGCCAGAAAGAAAAGGTGTCTCGGTCCTTTTCTCTGGGCGGTGCTTAATTACTACAAATAATGAGCACCAGGCAGCGCCACCGTACAAGGCGATTTTTATTCCTTACAGCTCACTCGTATTTAGGGTTTAAATCACTTATTACATGATCAATAACACACATTTTTATATATACTTGTAGAAAAAACATGTGGCTACCTATGGACGGTCGAAAAAATTTGTTTAAAACGTTCAGCTTTGATCAATCACAGCTCGAAAATACCCTATTTATGGGTGTGATTTTTACTAATTATTGTTTTAATAAAAAGAGAAATCAAAAATGTAAGACCGTCCAGAGAATCTCTGCACTTTCAGTCAACGTTTCCCGAAAGAACCAATTAAATCCAATTATTATTAACGCCATAATTTGTGAAGTATACTCTTTTCGCGGAAAGATGTCTCATGCGTCATTAATTAATTATGTTATCCTAGACTACTATTTTCGGTTTTCGTCTCTTTCTGACATATATGATTGAATAAAGAAAAAATTATTTGACATATGTCGAGAAAACGGTGACAAGTAATGACGCAAGAGACATCTTTCCGCGAAAAGTGTATAAGAAGTACATATTTTGCTATATCTATAGATCGCGGTAAAGGCCCCTTAAGGTATGATTTCTACGTTAAATTAAACTTAAAAGATTCTATTTTGATTTAAAAAAGACAGATTTGTTGTAATTATTGCCAAAAAAATTTAAAAACATTTTAAAGTTGGGAAAAATTTTTAACAGTTAACTATAACCCAACTTTTTAAAAAATTTGATGAATTTAAAAAAATTCTACAGAGTTTATTTTTTTAGTTTAAGGCAGGGCTGCTCAAATAGTGCACATTGCACGTGTGCCGGTTGTTGAGCAAATACAGTAAAACCCGTTTTTGTGCGGTCCATTTTTATGCGATTTTCTTTTTGTGCGATTGGTTTTGTGCGATTTTTTTTCCGTGCGATTTATTTTATGCGGTATATGAATCGTAGCGACGTTAGCACCAGTTTAATATTTCCTATCAATGTATATATATGTACATGTTGCGGACGAACGAAAACGTTACCGAAAAGGCGTCAACGTTATCGTCTGAAATTAGTGCGCTTACAAATAACATCGACACAAAGCATCTTTTGTACTTTCGGCGAAAATGACCTGGACGAGAAACTATCGATGATAGTGACATTCTCAATAGTTTGATAGCTTATGAAAATGGAGAAGAAGAACCGGAAACCGGAATCTATTACAGCAAATAAAATATATGCAGGGATCCAGATTTCTAAAAAATTGGAAACGCATTTTCTTAAAACAGATACCAATGCGGAAAGACGCTTAAAATTCCAAAACAAGTTGAGATCGTGCATGTCGCACTATCGTGACCTTTACAAACACTTGATCAGTCGATCGTCCTCACAAAAACTGATCACTAATTTTATGGTACCAAAAAAGAAATCAATTGAAATCTAATCATCAAATGACGAAGACGATTTTAAATCAATTCATCACAAGAAAATGCCCGTTTTGGATTACGACGAGTGGCAGCAAACTATTTAATGTATAATTTGAAAACTTCTCCATGTATATTATGTACAATGAAGAATTAAATATTTTTGCACTTTCTTTAGGTCTAATTTAATTATTCAATTTAATTGAAAACATTCTCTCATCTATTTCATAAATCATTGATGTATTTTCTAGGTCCGCCTTTTTTATGCGGTCCCTATAAACCGCATAAAAAAATGTTTAGGCAGTATATCGTACAAAATTGTATATTATATGTAAGAATTTATAAAATGTCCAAATTTTTTTTGTACGATTTATTTTATGCGGTCCCTATCCACCGCACATAAACAGGTTTTACTGTATGCTGTGCACTGTTCCCACCTTGTGTATTTCTTGTTGCAAGGCACAAATGGTTGAATACCTATACTTCGTTCACCGAACAGATGCAGTGATTTGAAATTACAACTCCTCCCACAAATACGCGCGAAATTTAAATCGAATTTTTCTATTGGTAAGCTCAGTTTACATAGGTTAACCAAAACCAGCTATCTTTGTTATTATTTTCCTTGTTATTATATATACAGGGTGTCCCACATTTTAATACGCAAACTTCACCAGGACATAGTACTCATAAAAATAACACAAAAGTTTTATATAAACATGGGGTCGCAACTCTTTTGTTTTCGAGATATGGCCGTTCAAAGTTGGAAGAAAAATTTACATTTTCATTTTTATTTCAGCTATTTATAAACGCAGGAATGTGAATTTTTACAGTTATGTACTACAGCCAAGCATGTTATTTTCAAGCTTTAATTTAGCCACCTTGGCGTGCCTTAAAGGGTTGAAATTCACGATCATCACTACATTTTCAAATAGAACTTTTTAACTTGGTAAAATTTTAACATGAAAAATTATCCCTTAGAAAGCTCATTCCTTAGCGAGATTTTTTTGTCTCTTACATTTTTCGCATAAAATTAATAGTTTTCGAGAAAAAAAATAAAATCCTAGCGCGTGTCGTACCGTACCGCTTCATCCCTAACCAAAAGTTCTTTAAAAGTTGGCCATGGTTTTGGTCTGATTTCTTTGTACTGATGAACTGTACGTTGACTAAGATAGAATGCATTTAATTTAAAGTGTAATTGTTAATCTTTTTAGCTTATTATTATTGTTATCACTTATTATTCTAAAACCATAGCAAACTTTTAAAGAACATTTGGTTAGGGGTGAAGCGGTACGGTACGACACGCGCTAGGATTTTATTTTTTTTCTCGAAATCTATCAGTTTTATACGAAAAATGTAAGAGACAAAAAAATCTCGCTAAGGAATGAGCTTTCTAATGCATATTTTTTTAGGTTAAAATTCTACCTAATTAAAAAGTTCTTTTGGAAAATTGGTCTGACACGCGCCAAGATTTTATTTTTTTTCTCGAAAACTATCAGTTTTATGCAAAAAATGTAAGAGACAAAAAAGTCTCGCTAAGGAATGAGCTTTCTAAGGGACATTTTTTCATGTTAAAATTTTACCGAGTTAAAAAATTCTATTGGAAAATGTAGGGGTGATCGTGAATTTCAACCCTTTCAGATACGCAGGGGTGGGTTAATTAAGGCTTGGAAATAACATACTAGGCTGTAGTACATTACTGTAAAAATTCACATTCCTGCGTTTATAAATAGCTGAAATAAAAATGGAAATGTAAATTTTTCTTCCAACTTTGAACGGCCATATCTCGAAAACAAAAGAGTTGCGACCCCATGTTTATATAAAACTTTTGTATTATTTTTATGAGAACTATGTCCTGGTGAAGTTTGCGTATTAAAATGTGGGACACCCTGTATTTCTGACGTTTGTCATTCGAATTTCAAACCATTTTCAAACTAATTTGCGTTCAATCCTTCTTCGACTTAACATTATTTTCCCGTAAATCCCGTACTTTTCAGTACGATTTACCGTAATTTTATAACTTATTGTTACTATGGATGAAGCCGCTGCTCTTCCTTTAGTAAAAAAACGTTCAGCCAAACATTTTGCAGTAGATGATAAACAGCATGTATTAAACATTTTTAATACTTACGATAACGAGAATCCACACAAGACAAAGACGCAAAAGGTCCAGTTTACTGCAACGGCAGCAGGTAATTTTCAATTATATCTTTATTTTGAATAAATAAATTGAAAAAAAAATTGTTTTATGGATACAGGCATGTCTGTTCGTAGTGTATTTAAAATACTTAACGAATACACAAATACGCATGAATTTATACCACCGAAAAGATACCACCGCCAAAGAATAGTTTTGGATAATATTGACGACGACACCAAGAGCGCTCTCCGACGGTTGATTCATTCTTTTTTTGAAAAAAACGAACCTCCAACGTTGAATAAAAGTTTAGCGCTGATACATGAAAATGATGCTATATCTGATTTTAAGCGGACTTCCTTGTGGAAATTGATGAAAGAAATTGGTTTTCGGTGATAACCCTTTTTTCTAATGTTACAAGTTCTAATATAACTGTTTGGTAATAGGTTCTCAAAAAGATCACGCAATAGTGTACTTAAGGAAAAGCACGATATTATTGTATGGCGCAGACGCTTCATACGAGAAATCCGAAAACATCGAGAAGAGGGTAGGAAATTATACTTTTTAGATGAAACCTGGGCGAACGCTGGACATACTGTCAATAAGGTATGGAAGGACACGTCGGTCGTTATAACGCCGACGCAGGCTTTTATTAAAGTCTTAACATCAGGATTAAAGGATCCTTCAGGGAAAGGTGGTCGTCTGATAGTTCTCCACATAGGTTCAGAGGACGGTTTTGTAGAAAACGGATTACTGTGTTTTGAATCAAAGAAGACTGGAAATTACCATGAAGAGATGACTGCTGAAGTCTTCGAAAAATGGTTTGCTCAAATTCTAGCACATTTAGACGACCATGCCGTGATTGTGATGGACAACGCTCCTTACCATAGTAGAAAAACGGAAAAACTACCTAATAATGCTACAAAAAAGCAGACATTCAAGCCTGACTGACGAATAATTTAATTGCTTACGAAGCTGATATGGTAAAATGCGAACTGCTGGATCTTGTGAAACGGGCAGCTGTTACACCAAGGTATGTGGTCGATGAAATGGCAAGACAACAAAATCGAACAATATTGCGATTGCCCCCATATCATTGTGAATTAAATCCTATTGAATTAATATGGGGGCAAATAAAAGGAGAAGTTGCGAGAAATAATACTACATTTAAAATGAAAGATATGCACGCATTATTTCAGCAAGCTGTAAGAAATGTTTCACCTGATAATTGGAGAAATGCTATTCGTCATGCCAAAGGTGAGGAAGAAAAAATGTGGCAGGTCGACAATGCAATGGAGACTACAATAGAGCGGTTGGAAATTAACGTGGAGAATGATTCTTCCTCGGAAGAGAAAACTTCCTCTGAAACTGATTCGGACTAAATCAGATTATCCCAATTTAGAAAATTCTCCTTTTAACAACGAGCTGATCACAATATTATTTTATAATACGATATATAAAACGCCATAAAATATTATTTAGCAGTAAACCTAGCCATATAAGGTGGTGCGAATAATTCTACAAACCTTTATATGGTGTTAAAATTGTATACATAAATTAAATCTTGTTTGCATTTATTTTTTATATAAAAAGTTTGAAATCATTTTATATATTATTACTTTTACTATTCACGATTTATATTATTAAATTTATAAATAATCTGTGGAATTCATTTTGACACCTAACATACGTCACATAAGTAAATTTTTAAATGACATATAACCTCTATCACTAACATTACACTTCATGCTTATAACTCAATTTTATTCTGTTTTATTTTTTGTGTGTGAAACTGGCTATTGTGTAATAGTGGGAGTAATGGGCATTCCTTCGTTCAGGTTTACTGCATCTGTTCGGTGAACAGGGTATAGATACGATAATATGACAGTTAAGTGATGTCAAATAATTTGAATTTATACATAATTTTTGTTTAATTGTAAGTGAAAGTTTTTGTTTAATTATGACTGAATTTCACGAAATAAGGAATAATGTTACTCTTTTAATCCAAAATAGAGGTTTTTAAATTCAATTTAATGCAAAGGTTTTTTGAAATTGGTAAAAAAGTTCTGAGTTTGTTTAAGGTTTACAAAAATCATAAGTCACCTTTTCTTTTTTTGGGTTATTTATGTAGTTGTAAACAATATTTATAAATAAATATTTTATAACTTACTACTTAACTTTTATAATTTCATTTTGATCGTTCCGAACCTCTTAAAACGGTTCACAAAAACCGTAATAAAAATTATTGAAGCGTGAAATATAAACTCGTTGCTTGGTTACAACTTATCGCGAAATAATAACAGGTGGAAGAGATGTATCTCCAAGGGAGTAATGTGCACAGTGCACTGATTGTGCAATGCACACTGGGCAGCCGTGAGTTTAAGGAATGATTTTTAGGTCAAATGAACACTTAAAGATTCTATTTTGATTTCAAAAGACAGATTTCTTATAATTGTTGTCAAAAAAGTTAAATTTCTTTTTAATTAGGTAAAAATTTTTGACAGTTAACTAACCTAACTTTAAAAAAAGAAAATTGATTATAACTGTAAAAAATCGTACAGAATTTATTTTTTGAAATTAAGAAATGGCTTTTACGTTAAATTGAAGTTAAAAGATTCTGGTTTGGTTTAAAAAATACCGTTTTGTTGTAGTTATTATCAAATAGTTAAAAAAAATCTTAAAGCTGATAAGAGTTATTGATTTTAAACCTAACTTAAAAAAAATCATATTAAAAAAATCATCCAGAGTTTATTTTTTGGAATTAAGATATTATTTTTACCTTAAATGAAAATCGAAAGGATCTATTTTCATTCAAAAAAGCCAAATTTATCCTAATTTTTACCAAAAGAATTAAAAAATTTTTTAAAGACATCGATGATTTTTTTCATCCAACCTAACATTCAAAAAATTAACCAACTTTAAAAAATATCCCAGATTTTATTTTTAGAGATTTTGAAATGATTCTTCTTTTAAATTAAATTCAAAACATTCTATTTTCATTTAAAAAAGACGGATTTATTCTAAATATTACCAAAAAAATTAAAAAAAATTTTAAGGGCATCGATGATTTTTTTTTCACTCAACCTAACATACAAAAAATTGTTCAACTTTAAAAAATCCCCCAGATTTTATTTTTAGAGATTTTGAAATGATTCTTTTTTTTAAATTAAACTAATAACATTCTATTTTCATTTAAAAAAGACGGATTTATTCTAAGTATTATCAAAAAAATTAAAAAAAATTTTAAGGGCATCGATGATTTTTTTTTCACTCAACCTAACATACAAAAAATTGTTCAACTTTAAAAAATCCCCCAGATTTTATTTTTAGAGATTTTGAAATGATTCTTTTTTTTTAATTAAACTCAAAACATTCTATTTTTATTTAAGAAAGACGGATTTATTCTATGTTTTACTAAAAGAATTTAAAAAAATTTTAAAGACATGGATGATTTTTTTGTAATTCAACCTAACCTTAAAAAAATTGACCAACTTTAAAAAATCCCCCAGATTTTATTTTCAGAGATTTTGAAAGGATCCCTTTTTTAAATTAAACTCAAAACATTCTATTTTTATTTAAAAAAGACGAATTTATTCTATGTTTTACTAAAAGAATTTAAAAAAAATTTAAAGACATGGATGATTTTTTTTAACTCAACCTAACCTTAAAAAAATTGATCAACTTTAAAAAATCCCCCAGATTTTATTTTTAGAGATTTTGAAATGACCCTTTCTTTAAATTAAACTCAAAATATTCTATTTTTATTTAAAAAAGACGGATTTGTTTAACGTTTTATTTAAAAAATTAAGAAAATTTTTAAAGACATCGATGATTTTTTTTTCACTCAACCTAACCTTAAAAAAATTAACCAAATTAAAAAAATCCCCCAGATTTTATTTTTATAGATTTTGAAATGATTCTTTCTCTTAATTAAACTCAAAACATTCTATTTTGATTTAAAGAAGACGGATTTATTCTAAGTATTACCAAAAAAATTAAAAAAAAATTTAACGACATCAATGATTTTTTTCACTCAACCTAACTTTCAAAAAATTGAGCAACTTTAAAAAATCCCCCAGAGTTTATTTTTAGAGATTTTGAAATGATTCTTTTTTTAAATTAAACTCAAAACATTCTATTTTTATTTAAAAAAGACGGATTTTTCCTAATTTTTACCAAAAAAATTTAAAAATTTTTTAAATTTGGGTAAATATTTGACAATTAACTAACCTAATTTTAAAAAAAAACTTCTTCAACTTTAAAAGATCATACAGAGATTATTTTTTGAAATTAAGACATGTTTTTTATTTTAAATGAAAATTTAAAGATCCTATTTTCATTTAAAAAAGTCAAATTTATCCTAATTTTTACCAAAAAAATTAAAAAATTTTTTAAAGTTAGTAAACATTTTTGACAGTTAACTAACCTCACTTTTTTAAAAAATTGATGAACTTTTAAAAATCGCCCAGACTTTATTCTTAAAGATAAAGAAACGATTTTTACTTTAAATTAAAACCTAAAAACTCTATTTTTAACTATAAAAATCAAATTTATTCCAACTATTATAAAAAATTAATCAAAAAGGGGGAAAGAAATGCATCAACTTAAACTATAAAATTCCAAAAAATTCGATTCCCTTATTATATTTTTTTAATAGATAATTTAATTAAAGCAATATACAAACGTTATTGTATCAAAAAATAAAATAAAATAAAACTAATTATCACCTTAAGATAATTAAACAACGATAGCAATAATAACAATAACGTTCTAAAGTATATATCGATTTAGTTCTACAATTAATCTCTTTACACGTTAAGAACTATCTCAAATAATTCAAATTTATCCTCATTAATAACGTTTAAATAATTTTTTAGTGGTGTTTAAGTTCTTATTTGTCTAATTATAAGTCGAAAGAAAAAAAATTAATTGTGACGTCAATAACTCATTGATGAAGTTGTTAGTTGATTTATCTAATCTTTATTTTGTATATTTTTATATGAAAATTACAAATGGTAAAAATACTTATCTTAATTAATATGATATTAAATCTATTAATTATTTAACTAAATCAATTGGTGTGAAGGACAGATTTGGGTTTATCCCCCAAAAAAAAATAAAAATAAAAACTTGACGAGGACAATTATTTTTTACCATTATACAATCTAATCTAATCAATGATCACTCTTAGTATTTATATGTATAGTACGGAATTGATAATTATTCGTAGTATTATTCATCATCCGCGAAAGATTCGTTTTCGTTTAGTTGTAAATTGTGCAATTTTAAAACTTAGAATTTGAATTTTAAACAATATACAATTTTTAAAAAATGGAAGTGTACATCATAATATTTGGAACGTTTATTGGTGTCGTGTATTTTTCTATTGTGTTTAGAACTTGTAGTAATTTATGTAAAAAAGCTGTCGTACTTAGAAATAACAATCGACGCAGTAAGTAATCGTTTTTTCCCTTTTTTATTTTATTTATTCGATGGAAGAAGTTACAATGATATTTTTCTTAAATCTAATGATTTTAAATAATTGGGTTTAAATTAAATATAATTTTTTTTTCGTTATACAATCTATTTTTAATTTACATAGTTGATAAGATGTATTCCATGACTATTTAAAAAGTGTAATAAACACTTGAAATTACTTACGGACTGATAACATTACCAATAACGGATAATCATTAATTAATCGTGAGGTTTTTTTTTAAATTATAATAATTATGTATTGTATATGAAAGTATTTTAAGTGAATGTAATCGAATTTGAAGTTATATGATAAGATGATAATTTAATTAATCCGTAATTTTTTAAAATATTATCACAAAAAGAAAAAAAATAATGTACTTGTAGTTATATTAAAGTTTTATTATGATGAAAGCATCGAAAATAATATTTAACAATAACGTTTATAAAAATAGAACTTGTGCGACAACTGCTAGAAAAAGTAGTATTTTATGCTAAAGATTCTCACAAGGGGAGGGCGCGAGATGGTTTTTTTTTTAAATCTGTCCTTTAGCTGAGTGGTAGAGTATCATACAAGGATTCAATTGACAAAGTACTAAAACGCACTATTCAGCCAAAACTGAATAAATCGCGTTTGAAGTTAACGCTCCGTTTATATTTTGGATAAGTAAACAGGTAAGTTTACAGGTAGGCGATAGCCGAACCGTGAGAGTGGTGAATCAATAATCCAGAAATAGCGGGCATCGCTGGTTCGAATCTTTTCGTGTCTTTTACTTTTTAATTTTTGTTTAATACACTAATTTATAAATATTTATTTGTTTAATGAATTTTAAATATATTTTGTTTTCAATAAAAAAGTCAATTCACATTTTGCTATTAAATGATGTATCCTTTTTGTTTTTTGTTTCTACAATGATTATTATTTTGATTTCTATAAAGTATATTCTCAATAAGCGTTTTCCTCGCCGAGTCTATCCATTTGAATAATTCAATTTTCCGTAATTGATGTTTGCTCCTAACAACATCGTTGTATTTACCAGTAATTTCTTTTCTAATTATTATTCTTTGTTCAAAACTGTTGAAGTTTGTTCTATAATGAGATATTTTCATTAAAAATCAAAGTCTAATTTAAATTTATAAAAACATCAATAGAAAACGATAAATGTTAAAAATTAGGGTATTAAACAAAAATTAAAAAGTAAAAGACACGAAAAGATTCGAACCAGCGAAGCCCGCTATTTCTGGATTGTTGATTCACCACTCTCACAGTTCGGCTATCGCCTACCTGTAAACGAGTTTACTTATCCAAAATATAAAGGGAGCGTTAAACTTCAAACGCGATTTATTCAGTTTTGGCTGAATAGTGCGTTTTAATACTTTGTCAATTGAATCCTTGTATGATACTCTACCACTCAGCTAAAGGACAGATTTAAAAAAAAACCACCTCGCGCCCTCCCCTTTTCAGATTAAGTCTGAAAGAAAATAAATTCAAATGTGAAATACTATCTTGTAATATAACTATTAATGCATAGTGTGCATCCTTGTTACCAATATATGAATGAAGTAAATAATAGCACAAATCGTTTGCGTTTTGCAGCCTGACGCGTTTCGGCATCATAGAATCATCTTCGGAGGCATAGAACAACTTTCCTCGATAACAGATGGATTGGATTGCCTAAAATGTCTCTCATGGTGATCTTTCTTGAGAACAAACAAAACCCAGAAAAAAATGTCATTAATTAATTAAACTTTAGTCTTCGAAGATGGTATAGATCGCCGAAACACGTCGGGTCAAGAATAAAAATTAAAATACCAATAAATACAAAAGACTTGTGTTATTATTTACTTCATAGCTATTAATATCTTAAATATTTGTCTTTTCTCTTTTTCCAATCAAACGATTTACATTTTTTAAACACTATAAAACTATAAATGAATTCTAAAGAAAGGAATTTTAAGACTCCATGATGAATGAATTTTAAGAATAGGTCTAAAAATACGAAAAAGTTGGGTTTAGCTCGATTATCTCTCGGTTTATAAAAAGTAACGATGAAATTTGTCATCCAATTTCTGATAAGTACCATCATTGTCTTTAAATCTGTACCTTAGAGCTAAAGGGACTTAAGTTCAAAATGGCATAATTGTGAAATAACGAAAAATATACTATTTTTAATTTGAATTAACAATTTTCATATTCTCAGCTCTCAAACAATTTAGCTCATAATCGCGGAAATATTGTTATTTAATACTAAAAGTCTGTCTTTATTCATTAACAAAACATTTTTATGAAAACTTTTTATTTTTACGAACTTATTGGAATTACTACATTTTGGCTTGAAAAAATTATTTCTGAATGACTGTATGGACTTACAACAAAACAATAATTTGGGACAATAATAACATGTATGAACTTATTACAACAGATAATAAATTTTAAAATATATTAACTCATAAACTCATTCATCATCAGGGAAATCTGATGCTTCTACAGTATGGGGTAAGTTTCTGAAATAATCCTGATATTCTTCAAGGACCCACTTAAGGAGAGTTACAAGATTGTCGTACTTTGCTTTACTTATAGATTTTCTAAAGAATCTTAATTTGGTCAAACTTTTTGGTATATTTGACGGTTTTCGAATATTTCAATACAAATTAATGGAACAAAAATTGTCATTAAATGATGTTTTATAAAAAAGAGTTCCATATACTTCTCGCCGAAGTTGAAGCCAAACAATGTTGGACAATTTAAACTCTAGGCCATCATTGCTTTTCTTTCTAGATATAAATGGCGCTGTTGATAAGGAGTACAATGTACTAAATTTTTTTAAATCTTCTAGGGCCATGGAGTACAAATTAAATCTAGGCTTTTTACAATTGCGAATAAAATTTAGCAAAAAAAAATAAAATAAGTTAAAATAAAATAAGTTAAAATAAAAAAATAAAAGGTTAAAATAAGTTTTAACCTTGATAATTAGATTTTTTGTGGACTTACGACTATTTGGCGCTAAAACGGTGAGGATTTACTTCTTTATAACCCAAAAAAATTTTTTCGTGATCAATTTTTTTAGATAATGTTGTAAAAAATGAAATGTTGTGTTTAACGAGATACTTATTTTAAGCATATCTCATTTTCATAAAATTTGGACTTACGTCCTTTTAGCTCTCAGGTACAGAAATAATATAAGCGGCTAATGATGTTTAGTTCGATTTCTGATGTCCAGGAAACGTGTTACTGAAATATACTCATTTATTAAAAGCTACTGTGCTTGATTTTTTTTATTTTGAGCCCTACGTCATTAATGAGAAAACACCGCCCAAATATTCAAATTTGAACTGCTCAAATTAATACATAGAAATTAACATTTAATTAAATGCAATTTCGATACTGTTGGTTTTTATAGGTAATATAACTGAATTTCAGAGAGATACGTATAAAAATATAAGTACAACATGCAATAAACGTTACTGCCCAACTTCACGTGATACAAGTTGTTTATGTTCGCTAAAGCGCTGTTGTCAAGTGTCTTACTGATTTCGAGGTTATGCTCACGTTTATCTGTCCTAACCAAAACAATAAACACTTGGCAACGTAGGATGTGACGTCACTATAAAGTGATTACGTTGTCTTTCAAATTGATGACGTAGGGCTCAAAATAAAAAAAAATCAAGCATACGAAAATATACTTTACATTGCTTAGATACACATTTCCCTTTTGAAATGATCTTACAATTAGACGAAACATTCATTCATTCCCTCTGATTCTAATAAAATAGGTTGAGTGGCAGCACTTAACACCACCTTGCACAGTACAAGCTCGATAATCCGGCATCATAAAATTTTTCACACCGACGGATTACCGAATGTGCCGGACTAATGGATATTATCGAGAAAAGTTTTACTTTAACAGAAAACAAACAAATTAGTAATCAACATCGTTTATTATTGGAAAGTAGATCTAAAATAGTTAGGTATAAAAATATGATTGTTATTTACATATTATTTTGATAGTGACGTATCAAGGAATTTATCAATTGTTGACTACTTTTTACAATAATAGATTTTATGGAGCACACTTTCTCTCAATTTCCTGAGTGTTAGTAGAATATCTGCCGGTTGGTTATTTTCTTCGGCCCAAAAGATATTGAGATCTATTGTAACCTCTTCGACGTTATCATGATCTGATTCATTGCTGATGATTTCATTTATTAATTCATCATCAGTCGTTCGTTGTCCGGTTCTTCCACAAACCATTGGTCATGTTTTAGCATACTCTTCAATTCTGCAATTGAGGGCTCGTCTTCGAAATTCCATTAATCTTCTACTTTATTGTTATTTAATAAAGGCCACAATTTCTTCCAAGATGATTGGATTATTTTGTCAGATACATTATTCCAAGCCTCAGACACGTTGAATACGGCGTCTTTTATAAGCAGGGATTCTAGCTAGGATTCTGGTCCATAGGCTGAAGCAACGGTGTGCTATTATTCGGTAAAAGTAATGTTTGTATTAGATCATCTCTTGAAGCCAAATTTTCATTACGCCCATGTGCAGGTGCGTTGTCTAAAATGAGAAGCGCTTTCGGCGGAAGTTTCTTGCTTTTGAAAAAACGTCGTACCTACTTCAGGAACAAAATCATTATGAAACCATTCTACGAATATTTCTTTCGTTACCCATGCTTTATTTTGATTTTTGTATACGAGTGGAAGATTAACATTTTTAAGTGCCCTAGGTGATCTCGCTTTCCCTATAAATAAAAGCTCGAGTTTATGCGTACCATTAGCATTGGCACAAGGCATAATGGTAACTCTATCCTTGGATACTTTCCTGCCTGGTGCATCTCTCTCTTCTCCGGAAACGTACGTTTTACTTGGCAAAACTTTCCAGAAAAGTCCACTTTCGTCGGCATTGTAGAATTGATCGGGAGTTAAATTAAGATCATGCACATTTTTCTTGAACTGGTCGATAAATGGAGCAACTGCCGCCTCATTACACGACAGCTTTTCTCCCGTTACGGTCAACATTCTAATTCCATATCTTACCTTAAATTTTTGAAATCAGCCGTCACTTGCTTTAAAATTCTTATTCTTATAGATTTTCTCGTAAAAAAACTAAAGCTTTTGTCGAATACTATCTCCCGTGAGAGTCTTCTTACAGTGACGTTCTTGAAGAAATCAAGAATATAAAGCGTCTTCTATAAATGGGTATTCTCCTGTTCTCAGAGTTTGACGGTCACTCATTCTCGAATCACTTTGCTTAACACAACATTCAATTTTGTCACGATTTTTTTTTATATCGTAAATTATCGCACGATCAACATTATATTCACCAGCCAAATTCACTTGACTTCCACTATACTTAATTTAATAACTAGGAGGAGTGATTTGAATTTTGCGCGCCAAAATAGTGAAAAATTGGTCGCTCCGCAGTCAAGTTTACAAAGACGAAAAATTTGGTTTTTGTCGTTTATTGTTTTTGACGTTTGAGGTTAGGTGCTTTACCTAATTTGTCAACTTGTTTCTTGCTTTTTCGTTGTGCTCAAATGGTTGCGATCAAAAAATATTAAGTTCGAAGAAGGTATCATCTGTTGGATATAATACGTCAACACAAGGAACGTCTTTTGGATAAATTTTGAACAATGTACGTATAGATAAACGGCCATAGAGATATTTGGTATGTTCTAGAATACTTTTTCCTATGTAAATGGGGTTTTGAGATTCACTCCTCCTAGTTATTAAATGAAGTATAGAATCTAATTTTCTTAAAATTTCCTTTTTTTGAGAAACTCGTGAAAATCCCTTATTGACTATTCTTATTGGCCACTGTGAAAGCGCCTTGTAATGAAATAATAAACGTGCCGGATTATAGAATGTAGAATTTTTAAAATGCCGGATTATAGAGTTGATTGTAAGAGCTTCAAAATACCGAATTACTGGACGTGTCGGATCAGTGAATGCCGGACTAACAAGCTTGTACTGTAGTTAGAGTACGAATCACATATTACAGGACGTTGATTAACTATGTATCTATAAACAATAGTGTGGCTATGTATACAAACATCTTTATTAAATCGTATTTGTCGTTTGAATTTAGCAAATTTAAAGTGATATCTTTTATAATAATTGTTAACCGTTTGAGTGCACGTGTCCTTAGTGTTTTCCCGTTCAAAACTGCCAAAGAGAGTTTTTTCGCTTGTCTTACTCCTTCTCCAAAAATGCCAAGGAAATTTTTGCGTTGTAAAATGCAAAAATGCCAAGCAACAAAAAACTATTGCTGTTATTGTTATTTTCTGCTTATTATTTGCATCCAAATTTTTGACAGAAATGAAAATTCATTCTTTTACCAGCTGTCTAATTCTTTTACTGTTATCTAAAATGAAGTGGTAACTGTAAAGTCGCGCATCAATAAAAAACGAAAATGTTACTGTTTGAGCGACAGTGTAAAAATGGGGTAGTCGTGGCCGTCACCAGGGGAAGGTTTTTAACCCGAAGAAGCTTTCCGGAAACCGTAGATCCTTGCGCTAGGATTCTGGCTTGAACTGCAAAGTGTTACGGGGTGGAAAAGTTAAATAAAGAACTACTTTAATTAAACTAGATTCAGAAAACGGAAATAAAACTTTATTGAATAAAAACACAAACCTAACATTAAAAGTTTGTTCAGGAAAATGCAACTGTATGTAATCTAATCAATCAAAAGGATAGTTATGTGAATTTTTAACTCAATAATTATTAACCGGAGAGATTTGTCTAACAGTAAATATTTACTCAGGCTAACAAAACTCACCCACTTTTCCTCAACCACAAAACCCATTGGTTTGCGGTTATGTCCTCAGTTCGCGACTTACGATGATGGTGGAATTACCATGTCGGAGATAAACTCCGGATGGGAGCACACTCGAGTCTATCATGTGAACATAACCGTGAACATAACCGCCGAGGAAAACTCAAACTCGGAAACGAAAACTGAACTCGCGAAAAACCGTCGATGTGTTGAATAGCTTTTCAAAGTATATCCAACTCATTATCGCGAAGAAGTTCTTCCGGACCCGAAAAATACTCCAAGGAGAGAGATTGCTTAAAGCGCGAACCCGCCCTTAAATAACTTCGGTTTAAAATGGGGGTTAAATTTTTGGGCGTTCTTTCGCTAAACAGAAATCCTAACACGTCCATCAGGACACTATCTATTGAAAAAATCAGGTGGCTTCCGCGATTAACAATTCTTAAAGAAGCACTTGTGCCTAAAATTTTACAACCTACCAATTGTCCACTTACACTGACATCTTTGTTACAAAAAATTATTACTTTGAGACCGAATCCCTACCTGAACTGAACTGAAATGTCAAAGCCAAAGCTAAAAATCTTAAACTCAAGTCCGTAATAATCCGAATTATTACAACAGAGAAAAACGTAAATTGCTTCTTTGGTACTCAAACAGTTAACCACTCAACTCACTAACTCAAACTCCTTATTTTGTCGATACTTTTCACAAAGCTAAGCAACAACTTTAAGAAATAGTTAGATAACTTACAAAACACTCATATAATATTCACATTGTGTGACTAATATGCACAAAATTTCTGTTAACTAATTATCACAGTTGATTTCGTAACAATTTCGATTTTCGTTAATTTAGCAATCCTTCTTACATCAATACCTTTGGATTAATAATAATTATACAGTTATACCACAAAATTTCTCATTATTTTACAGTTTTTATAGTATAAGGAGTAAAACATAAAGTTGGTAAAATATGATTCTATAGTTCTCGAATTATCATAAGTTGTCATTTAGGATAAATTTTAAAATTCTTCAGATTTCAGGAGAAATATGATTTCAATTGATCACTCCTCATTTATAAAGCAATAAAGATTAATACTTTAATATGGTGGAGGCGCCGGGTAAATGTTTTGAATGTTTTAATCTATATTATACATATACAATGATGCAAAAAGTAAAACTTCATACACTAGAACTTTCTTCATTCTAAACGATATATTTAAATATTTTCACGTTGAAAATAAATCTAATTGAATTAATTAGAAAACAAAATCGTTATCATAAAGTAACTAATAGTGGATCGATATCCTTCGACTTCGATAACCTCGATAATCAATCACCATTTGACATTTCGTCAACATTATTACCAAGGACACTAAACTAAAACGATAGTTACATCCCACAAAATCTCTAAAAGTACTCACTGATTTATTAATCTGACATCCAGGTGACTATTTTGTGTATACACTACGGTCGAAAGATATCTCATACGTCATCAATAAATATTTGAGGAACGTGGAGAAAACGGAAAAAAAGTAATGACGCGTACGACAACTTTCGCCAAACGGAATATAATTTCGTGTAATGATAGTATGTAAAAATAAAAGACAGAGAAGATGAATTGAATGCAAAAGGCAGAAAGAATAATATAACAAACGTGACGTTACACACACAAACGATTTTAGTTGAAATAAAAATCCTTGTGAAATGAAATACTTTTCTAACAACGTGTACAAACGTTCCACGAAGAAATATTTTATAAATAACTTATCCTAATCCAACCCCAATCCATTTATCAAAACCCACATAAAAAAAACTGATACAAACTGATATTTTGATTATCTTATCATCTCCCCCATAAAAATATTCATCAATCATCATTCCAAATTCGTTTCAACATGGATGAAGGACCCAAAGTTTTCTTCTCCTTCCTTGGCGCCATATTAATAGTAATTCTAATAGGCTTAGTTATAAAATTTTACGCCGAAGTGTGTTTTGGTAAACCAGCGGTTTATCCAGCTTCTTATAGAAGAGGAGTATCCACACCCGTTTTAAGTAAGTCTCTTCTAAATAACTCATTTGAATTACTTCTATTTTATTTTCATTAAAATAAAAGAAACCTTTTATCAATTTTATTAGAATATTTGAGATAAATTTATGTAAATCTAACTTAAAATTTTTAACTGGAACACAACTTTACAAATACAAGCACATTTAATACCTTTAGTATTAAACGATTAAATCAGATAAACCGATTTATCTATTCTTCAGCCTTTATTTTTATTTTATTTTTTTTATTTAATACCCGTACATTAGCGAAAAACGTTATCTTATCGTTAGGGTTGAGAGAGCCTCCTCATGGTGTTAACTCTCTGTACGTGATCGACCGTTTAGTGAACACGCTGTATATCGGAAAAAATCTCCCCGAAATAAATCGGTAATAAAATGGATACCGAGGCTATAGTTTCGATAATCGTCGTGTTTTTAATTTTGGTGTCTATCGGTGTCGCTTTGCGGTGTTGTATCGATAGGAAAAACGTGATAAGAGCTAGAGATGAGCGAAGGATTGAATATGAAAGAAACAGAAGGCGGAGAAGTTTAAATACTGAGGAAACCGTTACTAGTAAGTTTTAATTAGGTTCTTTTTTTATGATTTGTAAGATTTAAAAAAAAACTTTTATCGTTAATCTATTAATTTTGGTTATCAATTATGAAATAATAATGTCTGGATTATTTAAGAAGTTTTCAATTGGAAATTTTGACGTCAGAACTTTTTAAGATCTTTTTGAGGTGGACAAAGGTGAAAAAAACCTGTTTCAACCTGTTATTGATTAAAAATAATAAGGTTTTGCGTAATCAATAAAATAATATTTTTTTTATTTAAACGTAACAAAGGTTTCGAGTTTACTTTTTGATTGATTATATAGCTTATGAGGATTTGATTCTATCTACAATTTTTTTTTTAAAGATTTTTTTCAACTTAAAAAAACTCATTTTTGAGACTTGAAATTTTATGAAAATTTAGATTAAAACTTAATCTTTATTTTTACCAAAAATAAATTTTCTACGACTTTTACTTTTTTCTATAAAAATAAAATTCTAACCTAACTTAATTAACAGGTTTATTAAAACGTAATTTGTAAAAATTCATAAAAAATTGAATTTTTAAAGATTTTGATTTTATTCTTTTTCTAAATGAAACTTAAAACATTCTAGTTTTAATTTAAAATGACTGATTTGTTCTAAATATTATCAAAAGAATTAGAAAAATTTATTAAATTGGCAAAAATTTTTGACAGTTTTAACCTAACTTAAAAAAAACGACCAATTTTAAAAATTCATTAAAAATTCATTTTTAAAGATTTTGATTTGATTTTTCTTCTAAATGAAACTTAAAACATTCTAATATTAATTTAAAAAGACCGATTTGTTCTAAACATTATCAACAAAATTTAAAAAAATTTCAAAGTTGGTGACAATTTTTATCAACTTAAAAAAAAATCGTTTAACTTTAAAAATTCGTAAAAAATCGATTTTTATAGTTTTTAATCTAATTTTTTCTCTAAATGAAACTTTAAACATTCTAATTTTAATTAAAAAATACCAATTTGTCCTAGATATTATCGATAAAATTACAAAAAAAATTTAAGATGGAAAAAATTTTTGACAGTTTTAACCTAACTTAGAAAAAATGACCAATTTTAAAAATTCATTAAAAATTCATTTTTAAAGATTTTCATTTCATTTTTTTGTAAATGAAACTTAAAACATTCTAGTTTTAATTAAAAACGACCGATTTGTTCTAAATATTCTCAAAAAAATTAAAAAAATTTTCAAAGTTGGTAACAATTTTTATCAACTTAAAAAAACCGTTTGACTTTAAAAATTCGTAAAAAATCGATTTTTATAGTTATTAATCCAATTTTTTTTCTAAATGAAACTTAAAATATTCTAATTTTAGCTAGAAAAACCGTTTTATTTTGAATGTTGTCAAAAAAATTAAAAGAAAACTTTAAAATTGGTAAAAATATTTGACAGCTTTAACCTAACTTAGAAAAAACGATCAACTTTAATAATTCATGAAAAATTCATTTTTAGAGATTTTGATTTGATTATTTTTCTAAATGAAACCTAAAACATTCTAGTTTCAACTAAAAAAGATCGATTTGTTCTAAATCTTGTCAAAAAAATTAAAAAAATTTTCAAAATTGATAACAATTTTTATCAACTTAAAAAAACCGTTTATCTTTAAAAATTCGTAAAAAATCGATTTTTATAGTCATCAACTTAATTTTTGCTCTAAATGAAACCTAATACATTCTAATTTTAATTAGAAAAGACCGTTTTATTCTAAACGTTGTCAAAAAAAATTAAAAAAAATTTTAAAGTTAGTAAAAATTTCTGACAGTTCTAACCTCACTTGGAAAAAACGACCAACTTTAAAAATTTATCAAAAATTCATTTTTAAAGATTTTGATTTGATTTTTTTTCTAAATGAAACCTAAAATATTCTAGTTTTAAATAAAAAAGACCGATTTGTTCTAAATCTTGTCAAAAAAATTTTAAAAATTTTCAAAGTTGGTAACAATTTTTATCAACTTAAAAAAACCGTTTAATTTTAAAAATTCGTGAAAAATCGATTTTTACAGTTTTTAATCTAATTTTTTTTCTAAATGAAACTTAAAACATTCTAATATTAACTAAAGAAGACCGTTTTATTTTAAATATTATCAAAAAAATTTAAAAAAATTTCAAAGTTGGTAAAAATTTTTGATAGTTCTAACCTAACTTAAAAAAAATGACCAATTTTAAAAATTCATTAAAAATTCATTTTTAAAGATTTTCATTTCATTTTTTTGTAAATGAAACTTAAAACATTCTAGTTTTAATTAAAAACGACCGATTTGTCCTAAATATTCTCAAAAAAATTAAAAAAATTTTCAAAGTTGGTAACAATTTTTATCAACTTAAAAAACCGTTTGACTTTAAAAATTCGTAAAAAATCGATTTTTATAGTTATTAATCCAATTTTTTTTTCTAAATGAAACTTAAAATATTATAATTTTAATTTAAAAAGACCGTTTTATTGGAAATGTTGTCAAAGAAATTAAAAGAATTTTTTAAGTTAGCAAAAAATTTTGACAGTTCTAACCTAACTTTAAAAAAACGATCAATTTTAAAAAATCATAAAAAATTCATTTTTAAAGATTTTGATTTGGTTTTTTATCTAAATGAAACCTAAAACATTCTAGTTTTTACTAAAAAAGACCGATTTGTTCTAAATATTGTCAAAAAAATTAAAAAAATTTTCAAAGATGATAACAATTTTTATCAACTTAAAAAAATCGTTTAACTTTAAAAATTCGTAAAAAATCGATTTTTATAGTTTTTAATCTAATTTTTTTTCTAAATGAAACTTAAAACATTCTAATTTTAATTAAAGGAGACCGCTTTATTTTAAATGTTGTCAAAAAAATTTAAAAAAAATTTAAACTTGGTAAAAAAATTTTGACAGTTTTAACCTAACTAAAGAAAAAGGACAAAGTTTAAAAATTCATAAGAAAATCATTTTTAAAGATTTTGATTTGATTTTTTTTTCTAAATGAAATCTAAAATATTTTAATTTTAAATAAAAAAGACCGATTTATTCTATATATTGTTAAAAAAATTAAAAAAAAATTCATAGTTGGTAACAATTTTTATCAACTTAAAAAATATGTTTAACTTTAAAAATTCATAAAAAATCGATTTTTATAGTTATTAATCCAATTTTTTTTCTAAATGAAACTTAAAATATTCTAATTTGAATTTAAAAAGACCGTTTTATTTTAAATGTTGTCAAAAAAATTAAAAAAAATTTTAAAGTTTGTAAAACTTTTTGACAGTTCTAACCTCACTTGGAAAAGACGACCAACTTTAAAAATTCATCAAAAATTCATTTTTAAACATTTTGATTTGGTTCTTTTTCTAAATGAAACCTAAAACATTCTAGTATTAATTGAAAAAGGCCGATTTGTTCTATATATTCTCAAAAAAATTGAAAAAATTCTCAAAGATGATAACAATTTTTATCAACTTAAAAAAATCGTTTAACTTTAAAAATTCGTAAAAAATCGATTTTTATAGTTTTTAATCTATTTTCTTTTCTAAATAGAACTTAAAACATTCTAATTTTAATTAAAGAAGATCGTTTTATTTTAAACATTATCAAAAAAATTAAAAAAAATTTTAAAGTTGGTAAAAAATTTTTGACAGTTCTAACCTAATTTAAAAAAAAACGATCAATTTTAAAAATTCATAAAATATTCATTTTTAAAGATTTTGATTTGATTTTTTTTCTAAATGAAACTTAAAATATTCTTATTTTAATTTAAAAAGGCCATTTTATTTTAGATGTTGCCAAAAAAATTTAAAAAATTTTCAAAACTGATAAAAAAATTTTGTTAAAAAAATTATCTTTAAAAATTCATATCTAAAAAACTAATTGTTATTAAGACTTGAAATTTTATAAGGATTTAAATTGAAACTTAATCTTTATTTTTACCAAAAATAAATTTTCTACGACTTTTAATTTTTCCCTCAGATGAGAAAATGTAACTTAATACCCTTAATTGAAATTTTTTAACATTCTAAAAATTAAAAATTTACTAGTAAAAATGAATGATTAAATTACCACCAACATTGTCAATCCCCAAATAATTTTTTATAATTTAATAAACGTCCATTGACGTCCTTAGATAAACACATACTCAAATATTAGCGTATAACCGTTAATTGGAATTACCTAAAACCAGATTCGGTAATCAACTGAAGCAGCACTAAAACCGTCCGCAACATCTGTTCCAATACATCAAAACCAAACAGTCCGTAATGGAAATTCGCTCTAACAATAAAAAGATAAGCTCGTACGTACGAATTTATCCCACGTGATTAATAAAAGAACCGACAATAATAAGAACAACTTTACATCAATAAATAACAGCAATTTAATAAAAAACAATCTGAAAATTGTTATCTTATCTTGAAGGACTCGTGCACAAAGTTACTTTTAGAGACGTTAGTGTCATAATTACGTGAATATCGCGACAAAACTCACGAGTGGAAGGTTTTAAACGACCGGAAAATGGATATTTGGGTCTATTACATTCCTACGACGTGTTTCTTCTTGTTATTATTAGCTGCGTTGAAGTGGTGTTGTATTAAAAAGGAATATCATGGAGAATGTAAGTCTTTTTGACCTTCTATAATAATTTTTATTAAGTTACAATTTTTTAAAAAATCATATCTAGGAAATTAATTGTTATTAAGACTTGAAATTTAATCAGGTTTTAGATTAAAATATAATCTCTATTTTTACCAAAAATAAATTTTCTATCACTTAGTTTTTTCTAAAGAAATGAAATTCTAACCTAAATTAATTAACACGTTAAAACTTAATTTTTAAAAATTCATAAAAAATTGATTTTTAAAGATTTTGATTTGATTTTTCTTCTAAATAAAAATTAAAATATTCTTGTTTTAATTAAAAAAGACCGATTTATTCTAAATATTGTCAAAAAAAGTAAAAAAATTTTCAAAGTTGGTGACAATTTCTATCAACTTAAAAATATCGTTTAATTTTAAAAATTCGTAAAAAATCGACTTTTATAGTTTTTAATCTAACTTTTTCTCTAAATGAAACATAAATTATTCTAATTTTAATTAAAGATTACCGTTTTATTCTAAATGTTCTTAAAAAAATTTAAAAAATTTTTAAAGTTGGTATAAATTTTTGTCATTTCTAACCTAACTTAGAAAAAACGATCAATTTTAAAAATTCATAAAAAATCCATTTTTAATCATTTTGATTTTGTTCTTTTTTTAAATGAAACTTAAAACATTCTAGTTTTAATTAAAAAAGACCGATTTGTTTTAAATGTTGTCAAAAAAATTAAAAAAATTTTCAAAGTTGGTTACAATTTTTATCAACTTAAAAAAATCGTTTAACTTTAAAAATTCATAAAAAATCGATTTTTATATTTTTTAATCTAATTTTTTTTCTAAATGAAACCTAAAACATTTTAATTTTATTTAAGGAAGACCGATTTGTTCTAAGTATTGTCAAAAAAATTTAAAAAAATTTTAAAGTTGGTAAAAATTTTTGTCATTTCTAACCTAACTTTTAAAAAAACGATCAATTTTAAAAATTCATGAAAAATCTATTTTTTAAGATTTTGATTTGATTCTTTTTGTAAATGAAACTTAAAACATTCTAGTTTTAATTAAAAAAGACCGATTTGTTCTAAATATTCTCAAAAAAATTAAAAAAAAATTCAAAGTTGGTGACAATTTTTATTAAATTAAAAAAATCATTACGTTTAAAAATTCGTAAAAAATCGATTTTTATACATTTTAATCTAATTTTTTTTCTAAATGAAATCTAAAACATTCTAATTTTATTTAAAGAAGACCGTTTTATTCTAAATGTTGTCAAAAAAATAAAAAAAATTTTTTAAGTTAGCAAAAATTTTTGACAGTTCTAACCTAACTTTAAAAAAACGATCAACTTTAAAAATTCATAAAAAATTGATTTTTAAAGATTTTGATTTGATTTCTTTTCTAAATGAAACATAAAACATTCTAGTTTTAATTAAAAAAGACCGACTTGTTCTAAATATTCTCAAAAAAATTAAAAAAAATTTCAAAGTTGTTGACATTTTTTATCAACTTAAAAAAATCGTTTAACTTTAAAAATCTGTAAAAAATCGATTTTTATACTTTTTAATCTAATTCTTTCTCTAAATGAAACTTAAAACATTGTAATTTTAATCAGAAAAGACCGTTTGATTTTAAACGTTGTCAAAAAAATTTAAAAAATTTTCAAAGTTGGTAAACATTTTTGACACTTCTAACCTAACCTTAGAAAATGGATCAACTTTAAAAATTCATAAAAAATTGATTTTTAAATATTTTGATTTGATTCTTTTTCTAAATGAAACTTAAAATATTCTAATTTTAAATAAAAACGATCGACTTCTTCTAAATATTGTCAAAAAAATTAAAAAAAAATTTTAAATTGGTAAAAAAAAATTTTAGGTTAAAAAAATCAATAATTTTTAAAAATTCATATCTAAAAAACTAATTATCATTGAGATTTGAAATTTGATAAAGATTTAGATTAAAACTTAATCTTTATTTTTACCAAAAATAAATTTTCTACAACTTTTAGTTTTTCCCTTAGAAGGGAAAATGTAAAAGAGGGTATTTTAACCCAATCTAAACTTTCTAACAAGTGTAAAATTTTATCTCTAAACATTTTAAAAGCTTAGATCATTATTTGCGTAATTTTTATACACATACTTATTAATAATGGATGTTATCTTATCCGTTATAACCAATTCTCTTGAAACCACAATCGATTTTCGAAAGGTTCATTACTTTTTACGAACATAAATCAGTCAATCGATGGCTTCTCTATATAAAGCGTTGCTTATTCTTACGGGAATATGTTTAATCGCGTTTGTATACGTTTCCGGTCGAAAGAAATTAAGCAAATTAACCACTTGGATTAATAGAAGTCGAGAAATACGATCTTTACCAAGATTACCACCAGAAAGTAAGTTTTAAAGTTTTCATTTTATTGAATTCGTTTTGATTAAATCCGTATACTTTTTTTTTAATAATACGGTAATAAACATTTCTATCTTATCTTTTTATACGACTGATTACGAGCTATTTACGGAGTAATATAACACAGGTATTTTGTCGGATAAATAGAAATATCCGCGTGTAAAATGGAAGAGAAAACGATTATTCTATTTAGTATAATTTTTGTGTTAATTTCGTTTTCTCTAACGATTTTATTAGTGATTAAATTGGAAAAGTATAACGATACGTTAAATAAACGATGTAGGAAATGGTTTATTAGACAATATAGGAAATGTAAATCGTGTTGTGGAAGCAATCAACAATCGTCAAATAATAGTAAGTTTATTTTAATTATTAGAAATAATTTTAATTAAAAATTAGTCAATTTTTTTTAAGTTATCAAAAACATAACTTTTAAAAATTTATTAAAAAATGAATTTTAAAGATTTTGATTTGATTTTTTTTCTAAGTGGAACTTAAAACATTCTAGTTTTAATTAAAAAAGACAGATTTGTTCTAAATATTATCAAAAAAATTTAAAAAATTTTCAAAGTTGGTGAAAATTTTTATCAATTTAAAAAAATCATTTAAGTTTAAAAATTCGTAAAAAATCAATTTTTGTACTTTTTAACCTAATTCTTTCTCTAAATGAAACTTATAACATTCTAATTTTAATTAAAAAAGACCGTTTTATTCTAAATGTTATCAAAAAAATTAAAAAAATTTTTAAAGTTGGGAAAAATCTTTGATAGTTCTAACCTAACTTAGAAAAAACGATCAACTTTAAAAATTCATAAAAAATTCATTTTTAAAGATTTTGATTTGATTCTTTTTCTCGATGATAACTAAAATACTACAGTTGTAATTAAAATGACCGATTTGTTCCAAATGTTCTCAAAAAAATTTAAAAAGTTCTCAAAGTTGGTAACTATTTTTATTAACTTAAAAAAATGTGAATGACTATTTCATTCATATAATTTAAATTTAACTCAATTTTTAGAAATAGAAATTAAAATAAATACATTTTTCATTAATAAAAATCAAATTTAATTAAATTTTCATTAATAAAATAGAATTTGATTCAATTTTGAAATGAAACGTTACATTCAGTACATGTTTCGCCATCTATCATAAATTTATGAACTAATTTTCAAATGTATATTAGGTTGCCTAATTTTTTTGCCAATTTTAATATTTAAAAAAAATGTTAATATTTAGGGCCGGTTTATTCACCTTTGGATAAATTAATGTACCCGATATCTACCATGGTTACAGGCTAACTAGCCAATCATGGCAAGTGAAATTATAGTTACTGCGGAAAATATCGGGTAGATTAATTTATCCAGAGGTGAATAAACCGGTCCTTAAAAATACAAAAATTATGGATTGTTTAAAATTTCCAAATTTTCTCTCCCAAGGAAAGGTTTTATTTAAAATCAAGATTATCAATAGATTAATTAAAGTATTTCCTTTTCAAAACGAAATTTTATACAAGGTGTCCCACCGAAGTGGACTAGTCGAAATATCTTGAAAACTACAAGTCCAATAAATTTGAAATTTTGTACACAGATTTAGTACATTGTAAACTACATTTGGAAAATATTTTCAGCCATCCATAACTTCCGGTTATACCGGAAATGGTTAAGGAATTATTATTTTCGAACCCAATATTTATTTTTCGTTAGGTTGGTTAATTTGAAGGTAATTTTACTTGAAACATCATTTGTAATTTCAGAGAAAAAAATTTTTTTTCATAATCATTTACGTTTGATTGGGGTAAAAAAATAGGTTAGCCATGAAAAAATATCATTAATTTATGGGCGTAGGTATTTTGGATTGCGAGCTATAGCTTATTTTTTCACGTTAATCAAACGTAAAAATTATGAAAAATAATTTTTTTTCTCTGAAACTACAAGTGATAGAAAAAAATGTTTCAAACAAAATTGTCTTTAAATTAACCATCCTAACCAAAAATAAATATTACGTTCAAATAAAATAATTCCTTAACCCCTTCTGATATAACCGGAAGTCGTGAATGACTGAAAGTGTTTTCAAAATGTAGTTTAATATGTACTATTTAAACCTATGTATAAAACTTTAAAGTTATCGGACTTGTAGTTTCCGAGATATTTCGACCAGTCCACTTCGGTGGGACACCTGTATACATTTCTTTCAAATACATACTTTAAAATACTTGAAACATGACTAAAAATAAAACACATATCATATAACATTTTAATATGACGGATATAAATTCTAAAATGTTTATAAATTAAATAATTATGATTAAATTATCACTAACCACTTTGTTATTCCAGATATTTTTCATTTATTCTACGTTAAAAGGAATCGATAAAAACAACATTTTTGCAAACAATATACATATAACGTGAACTACTGATTTTATGATTAGTTTATTGAAAACATTAACACTGTGAAAAGTGGTTAAGTGATATTTAAACGGTTCATTATGGATATGCCGGTTTTTATTATATGCGGTATAGTTGTTGTGGGTATTTGTATACTTGCAATCTACGTAAATCTTTGTTGGAGTATATGTAAACCAAGACGTAATCACAGTAAGTTTTCAAATCACTAAATTTATTATTATACAAAAGAAAGGTGTAGTGGAGTCTATGGCTCAGCGGTTAACTCTCGGGTTAGCACGCTTGGTGTTCCGGGTTCGAGCCCGAGTCTTCCCAACGCCTAGGCGCTCCACCGACCTTCGGAGGGGCGTTAAGCCGTCGGTCCCGCAACCAGTCGAACACCTCCGGTTGTGTATCACCCTTGTGTGTAGCAAGGTCAATAGAGTAATGGTATAAAGTTGTCCAACTCGAGTGGCGCCGTGTTTGAGGGGAGAGAGGCCGGCGTGACGTCACGCTTGTCCGGCGAGATGAAATTTTTATCAATAATTCTTACAACAAAATATAATGGAAATTTTACATATTTTGAAAATAATGATAATTTGCTGATAAAAAATGATTTTTATTGGGTGAATTCTTTGTTTTTCCTTTATACTGAAAATTTTTCTTTTAAAATATTGACTTTTTTAAAGTCTCATATTTTGTATTTAAAAAATTTATTCTAATAAATAGCCTTTGTTTAATATCAATTTTAATTATGTGATGAAAATTCTCAGGAAAATGTGGAATAATTTTTTTATACAATTTTTTTACTGTTTTTTTTTTCTGTGGTTAACATTTTCCACTAAATATTTTTTAAATTCCTCTTGCAAATTCCCAACAAGTACTTTAAAGGCAATACGTGAAATAATAACGTAAAATTTACAAACAACGCGTATATCGCGGACGGCTAGGACAAGGATGACGTCACATTTTCGAGAACTTGGGTATGTGAGGGGAAATTTTGCTTGCAATATAGGAAGGATAGGGAGTTGGACAACCTTATAAGCATTAAGCGGCCCACACACGTAACGATTTCTTTCCAAATACAGGTTGGACAGAAAATCGTAGAAATTGCAGTACTGTCGTTTTCTCTACACACGGTTCAAACACATCGGGCTACAGTAGTTCAGATTATTGCAGTAGTAGTCTCGATGAGTGTAAACTACACATACATCCTTACACACAACTCTCTACACACGTATCAACTTGCTTCCAAACACGACCGTTGATACGATATTTTATGGCAGTGCCGAACTGCAAACGATTCGATCACTGCGTACTACGAAGCATACGATTTGCCTACACACGCTACAATTTATCCTAACTGCAGCAGTTTCGACTAATGTCGCACTGCGTGCAGTACGAGAATTCGTTACGTGTGTGGGCCGTTTTACTCTATTGACCTTGGTATCACCCTTGTGTGTAGCAAGGTCAATAGGAGTAATGGTATAAGGTTGTCCAACTCGAGTGGCGCCATGTTTGAGGGGAGAGAGGCGGGCATGACGTCACGCTTGTCCGGCGAGATGAAATTTTTATCAATAATTCTTACAACAAAATATAATAAAAAGGAAATTTTACATATTTTGAAAATAATGATAATTTGCTGATAAAAAATGATTTTTAGTGGGTGAATTCTTTGTTTTTCCTTTATACTCAAAATTTTTCTTTTAAAATATTGACTTTTTTTAAAGTGATGAAAATTCTCAGGAAAATGTGGAATAATTTTTTTATACAATTTTTTTACTGTTTTTTTTCTGTGGTTAACATTTTCCCCTAAATATTTTTTTAATTCCTCTTCCAAATTCCCAATCAGTATTTTAAAGGCAATACGTGAAATAATAACCTGAAATTTACAAACAACGCGTATATCGCGGACGGCTAGGACAAGGATGACGTCACATAATCGAGAACTTGGGTATGTGAGGGGAAATTTTACAATCTTACAAGCATTACTCTAATGACCTTGGTGTGTAGGAGGTTTGTATAACCAGATGCGCATTTGCGCTCGCTGAGCGGCACCTCGCGGAGAAGACGGACCCAAGCCGAGGCGTGGCTCGCACCGCCTTGGTTGCGGGGGGCCTGCGAGGAAGCGGTACTGGTTATTTGAACACCGACAACCTCCTGGGGTTTAATACAAAGGGCGTACTGAGGCCTAAGCCCCGGTACAGACTGGGCGTTTTTGAACGCGCGTTTAATAGTACGCATGCTGTTACAAAGTGTACAAGGGAGCATTAGATGTCATAAAACGCACGCTTTAACAAAAATCTCGAATCGCGCGTTTGTCGCGCGTTTGATCCTTGAGTCTGTACACTCCTATTAAAACGCATACATACAAAAACGCGCGTTAAGGTGCTTTGTCAATCACGCGACTGCAGCGGCGATCGTCGCGCGGCTCTGGCGATTTTGCGTCCACCACTCTTTTAAATTGAATTATATGGATACGTGGATGGATATATGGATAATCCGAAAGAGAAAAACCGAAGGCGACTATTGTCGCACAATTGACACTTAATAAGGCGACTGTAGAAGCGCTAGAAAAGTCACGAATCTGCAGCCGCGCGACGATCGCCGCTGCAGTCGCGGGATTGACAACGCACCTTTAGCAAACGCACGATTAAACGCGCGTTCAAAAACGACTCGTCTGTGCCGGCGCTAAGTGTTAGGGTGATGTTACCCTGCCCGGAACTCCTACATACATACAAGAAAGGTGTAATTTTTAAACGTCATATTTCAAAGTAATCCAAAGAAAATTCCACTAATAGAACGTAGCCTAATTTTTAGAATGTTTAAAAATTTCAATTAAGGACATTAATGGCGAATTCGATTGGCAGAACTAGTGCGCACCAGTGCATAACAGCGTGTTCTGTTGGTTGTTTCGTTGTATTCTGTTACATTTTATTATTGTGGTTTATAAAACATTTTAAAGATCATCAAGCCTTGAACACACTTACAAGTGATGTTATGATTATGGTTGATCTCATCGCGTTCTGTTCAATTTGCCCTTTTTTGCACTAAGCTAGTGTGACATATCGTTCAACGGCGGCAATAGTGGCACATCTCAAAAATCGTAAATATTCTAGTAACTGTTGTATTAAAATCTGGCATCTTATACCTTTTGTATCTGCAAGATCGCCACAAAGTTAGTTCATCTCAAATCGAATAAATGACGGATGTTACACTATAACCTTATTTCAGTTGGGACTTATATGTAGCTGCAATAGTGACACAAATTTAATACGACGGTAGCATTGCTGCTTATCGATTTCTTTTATTAATCCAACTTCCAAAAATTACATTAGTCATTATGGTTCTTTTCATTTTTATCTATATTCCAGTGCATGGATATCGCATTTCAAATTACTGCAATTTTTAAACGCCATTTTCTCCTTTATTACAATTTTTGAGATGTGCCACTATTGCCGCCATTGAGCGATATGTCACATTTTGCACTCAACGAGTGCGCACCAGTGCACACTAGTTTTGCCAATCGAATTCGCCATAAGTTACATTTCCTCTTCTGAGGGAAAAATCAAAAGTCCTAAAAAATTCATTTTTGGTAGAAATACAGATAAAGTTTCAATCTAAATCCTCATAAAATTTAAAAGTTGATTTTTGATGAATTTTTAAAATAAATCGTTTTTTTTTTAAGTTAGAAAACTGTCAAAAATTTTTACCAACTTTAAAATTTTTTTAAATTTTTTTTAGAACATTTAAAATAAAACAGTCTTCTTTAATTAAAATTAGAATGTTTTAAGTTTCATTTAGAAAAAAAAATTAGATTAAAAACTATAAACATCGAATTTTTAAAGTTAAACGATTTTTTTAAGTTGATAAAAATTGTTACCAACTTTGAAATTTTTTTTAATTTTTTTGACAATATTTAGAACAAATCGATATATTTTAATTATTAAAACTAGAATATTTTCAGTATCATTTAGAAAAAAAATCAACTCAAAATCATTAAAAATTAATTTTTGATGAATTTTTAAAGTTGATCGTTTTTTAAAGTTAGGTTTGAATTGTCAAAATTTTTTACCAACTTTGAACACTTTTTTAAGTTTTTTGACAACTTTAAATTGAAATGTAAATTCTAACATTGTATTTAATTGTATGACGGTATATTAAGTCGTGGTTACGAGAAATGTCCGTTAACATATTGATGCATGAAGTTATTACTAGTTTTAAGGGAAATAAGTCCAGTTAATGTCTTTATAATTTCGTTTCTTTCAATAAAAAGGATCATTTAAAATGATGTTATGCTCTAATAAGTTTTGAATCATAAGCTTAAATAGACTGTTGTAGCGGTCATTACTTGTAACCACGATTGTAATTCATCCCGAATTAGTTCGTCTTAATTTTAATAGATGGCGACATCACTTACTGTCTAAATGACTATTTCTTTCATAAAATTGAAATTTAACTCAATTTTTAAAAATGAAAATTTAAATAAATAAAATTTTTATTTATAAAAATTAAATTTTCATTAATAAAATAGGATTTAATTCAGTTTTAAAATGAATTGTCACATTAAGTGTATGTGTCGCCATCTAACATAAAATCATGAAGTAACTTTTAGTGTATATTGGGTTGCCTTGCTTCCCACTAATTTTATTATTTTAATTAAAAAAAAATAATTTAAAAATTATCCTTTAATTATCACTAACCAGTTTATTATTATATACCACATATTTTTCATTCATGCTATGTTAAAAGGAATCGATAAAAACAACTTATTTTTGTAAACAACTCGGCTTAATGTGAACTATCGGTTTTATGATTAGTTTATTGAAACTATTAACACTGTAAACAGCGTCTAATAATAAGTGATATTTAAACTAGTCATTATGCCTTTTCCGGTTTTTATTATATGCGGTATAGCTGTTGCGATTACTTTTCTATTTGAAGTCATCCGAAATATTTGTTTAAATCGACGTAAACGAAGATGCAATAACAGTAAGTTTTTAAATTATTAAATTTATTATTTACTATAAGAAATTTTTTTCTTGTTAAACTTTTAACAAACGATTTTAACGCACTTTAACATTACAAATGTATCTTTTAATCGATTAAAGAAAGATGCTCTCTTTATGTACCATTTATAGATTAATCTTATCTTTCCTCTTCAGATGGATAAATAAATTAATGCACTTTCCAAAATCAATTTTAGTTGTCCGCTATGTGCTAACAAAAAGAACGTTAATCAATGTATTGATATTAACGTGAAAATACAAAACTTATTTAAAATGTTATTGACGATTTTTATAACTATCGCGGTAATCGTACTTTTGATTTTTTTCGCTATGGTTTTATATAAATACCAACGAAAACGAAGTAGACGTTCATCGATAAATTCATGTAAGTTGTTTACATATAATTTAGTTTTTTTTTTCTAACTGATTGTGAGTAAATTTTGATTTTATCTTATCCATAGTTTTATCAAATAAAAACAAAATAAAATAAATTAGTATATTTACCAAGTTTAGGTTTATTGCTAAATAAAAGTAATAATAAGGTCAGTAATTTCTCTTTGTTTGGTCTATATCGCTCTTTAGGTGATAAATTATGTTAGTTTTAAATAAAGCGAAGATAGATACAGAATGATAATAACTTTTTAAAGAATGTCAGGTACATAGTTGCCAATCGACGTCATTATACGGTAATTTTATTTTTCAACGAACTCTAATGAAAATACTTCTTTAAAATTCTTACATTTTCTTAAAATTCTTTAAAAATCCTTTAATTTGAGTACAAACACGACCTATCTACGATTAAAAATAAAAAAGTTAAGTTAATTTCTAAAATTTCAAGATGGTGGTTTAAAGAATTTAAAGTTTTTATTAAAAGTTCTTAAAGTTTCTTAAAAATCCTTTAATTTGATACCAAACACGACTATATTCGGATAAAAAATAAAAAAGTTACACTGATTTAAAAAATTCCAAGATGGCTGACTTCCGGTTCTTATTAAAATTAAAAACGTCAACAACTTTTTTATTTTTATCGTAGATATACCGTGTTTATATTCAAATTAAAGGAAATTTAATTCTCTAACTATTTATGATAAAATTTTGAAGATGGCCGACTTCCGCTTATTTAAAAAAATAAAAATTTCGATAACTTTCGATCTATTAAAGCTAGATAGGTAATGTTTGTACTCAAATCAATGACAATTTAGTTTCCTATCGATTTCCGATAAAATTTTTGACAATTTTTACAGAATTTTTACAAAAATTAGAAAATTTGATATTGTTTTGAAAAATTTTAAAAATTTTATTAAAAATTCTTAAAGTTTATTAAAAATCCTTTAATTTGACACCAAACACGATTATATTTGGATAAAAAATAAAAAAGTTACGTTAATTTAAAAAATTCCAAGATGGCCGACTTCCGATTCTTATTAAAATTATAGATTTGGATAACTTTTTTATTTTTGATCGTAGATATATCGTGTTTGTACTCGAATTAAAGGAAATTTAATTTCTTATCGATTCTTAATAAAAATTTCGTTTTAAAATTATTTTTGACATTTCTCTTTTTAAAATTTTTAATTTTTTTTTTAATTTTTAATATTTTTGTTTTTTTTTTAAAATTCCTAAAATTTATGATATTCCTTTGAATATTTAGATATCACTTTGAAAAATTTGACATTATTTTTAAAAATGTTGACATTATTTTTGAAAATTTTGACATTATTTTTGAAAATTTTTACATTTTTTTAATAATTTAAAACTTTTATTAAAAATTCTTAAAGTTTATTAAAAATCCTTTAATTTGATACCAAACACGACTATATTCGGATAAAAAACAAAAAAGTTAGGTTAATCTTTTAATTTTCAAGATGGCCGACTTCCGGTTTTCATTAAAATTAAAAATTTCCATAACATTTTTATTTTTAATGATGGATATGTCGTGTTTGTACTCAAATTAAAGAAAATTTAATTTCCTGTCGATTTATAATAAAATTTTAAAGATGGCGGATCATCGAATGTTGTTACAATTAAAAATTTCGATAACTTTCGATCTATTAAAGTTAGATAGGTCGTGTTTGTACTCAAATTAAAGGAAATTTAATTTTCTATTGATTTTTTGAAATTTTTTAATTGTATCTTTAAAAATGTTATAAGACGAAGTTCCATCTACAACAATTTTAAGTGCAATTGTATCAATATTTTTCGTTATTCGTGTAAATTTGATAAAAGAAACGCGAAATTAAACTAAACGTAAATAATAAGTTAATTTTAATCGTATTTTTAGCCTTTGTCCAGTTAAAATAAAAAAATATTATTATTGTTTACTAAATTAAAAACACTAGAAACTATTTACTGCATAGATTTATTTATCTTATCAAGATTTATATCAGCTGCTAACCGAAAACTACTAAGTTGTTTGCTTTTATTAATTGTCCGGTTTTAAATAGAAGTTAAGGTGTATCATTTAATTCAAATTTCATTTATACGACAGTAGTAAAAGCTATTGAAATGGAATCAACGGCTATTGTAATTGTTATATTACTTGGTTTGGTGGTTAGTGGGACTTCTTTAATATTAGCTTTATGTCTTGTGAAAAGTATGACAAAAAATCGGGAGCGTTCTCAAAGGACATCATCAGGGATTTGTAACGTTTACGATTTCCCGAATGCTGATCTTCCAAGTAAGTTAAATTAAGAAAATTACCATAGTTTTTTTTAGTTGTTTTCATATTGAATTATTTATTATATCTCTTCTGTACTTTTAAATACTTAAGATGTAAAAATTATCGATCTTTAAAAAATCATAGTAGGCTTATTTATAAAGACTAAGGAAAATTTTTTTAATCAATGATAGATTAAAACCTCTTTTTTTTAAATACACCATAAAAATCTAGACTTTATTAAAAACATTTTAAGTTAGAATTTTTTTTCTAAACGTCAACATTTTAACATAACCAAGGTACAAAAACAACCGATTTTTTAAAAATCATTCCAATCTTATTTATGAAGATAAAGACAAAAATTTTTTAACCAAAAATAGATTAAAGCTTATATAAAAATTATAAAATTGTCATTTACCATAACAATAAATTATGTTTACAAATTATCTTGATTTAGTAGATCATATAAACTTCAATTTCTCTGTAACATGTACGAACAATACTTTTATCAGTCTTATATACATTCATCATTCTACAATTGTCGTTAGACAATATACAATGGATACCGGACTAATTACAATTCTTATAATTATAGCAGTAGTATCATTAATTGTAACTTTGTGTTTTGTGCCATGCCAAATACCTACAAAAAATCGGAATGGTACGGAAAGAACGGAAAGTAAGTTTTTTTTATAGAATTAAGGTGATAAATTCTCTTTAAAAAGGCTTTTGAGATAATTTTTTTGAAATTAAAGGGTTTTTCTGACGATGTAGAGGTTTTACAACTTAAAATCTTTTTCTTTTTGTGTTGAACTATAACGTAATTAACGAAAAAGATTCAACGACAAAATGCTTAAAATTAAGCGCACGCGCACATTGAAAGGTAAACGTAAACACTAAAATATTTCTTTAATACTCCTAAATATTCTTAAAATTCATTAAAAATCCTTTAATTTGAGTACAAACACGACCCATCTACGATTAAAAATAAAAAAGTTACGTCAATTTAAAAATTTTCAAGATGGCGGTTTAAACAAATTAAAGTTTTTATTAAAAATTATTAAAGTTTATTAAAAATCCTTTAATTTGATACCAAACACGACTATATTCGGTTAAAAAACAAAAAAGTTATCTTGATTAAAAGTTTTCAAAATGGCCGACTTCCGGTTGCCATTAAAATTAAAAATTACGATAACTTTCTTATTTTTAATCGTAGATATATCGTGTTTGTACTCAAATTAAAGGAAATTTAATTTCCTATCGATTTTTAATAAAAATTTCGTTCTAAAATTATTTTTGACATTTCTTTTCTTCAAATTCTCAATATTTTTGTCTTTCTTTAGAAATTTCTTGAAGACTTTTTTTTGAAAATGTGGACGGTATTTTTGAAATATTTGAAATTTTGTTTTGAAACATTTTAATTATTTTTTTTTAAATTTTGAATTATTTCTTTTGAAAACTTTATTAAAAATTGTTGAAGTTTATTAAAAATCCTTTAACTTGATACCAAACACGACTACATTCGAATAAAAAACAAAAAAATTATCTTGATTTAAAAAATTCAAGATGGCCGACTTCCGGTTGTCATTAGAAGTAAAAATTTCGATAACTTTTTTACTTTTGATTGTAGATACGTCGTGCTTGTACTCAAATTAAAGGAAATTTAATTTCCTATCAATTTTTAATAAAAATTTCGTTCTAGAATTATTTTTGACATTTCTTTTCTCCAAATTTTCAATATTTTTGACATTTCTTTTCTCCAAATTTTCAATATTTTTGTCTTTCTTTAGAAATTTCTTGGATTTTTTTTTGAAAATGTGGACGGTATTTTTGAAATATTTGAAATTTTGTTTTAAAACATTTTAACTATTTTTTTTTAATTTTCAATTTTTTTTTTGAAAACTTTGAAAAATCAAAAATTGTTGAAGTTTATTAAAAATCCTTTAATTTGATACCAAACACGACTATATTCGGTTAAAAAACAAAAAAGTTATCTTGATTAAAAAAAATTCAAGATGGCCGACTTCCGGTTGTCATTAGAAGTCAAAATTTCGATAACTTTTTTACTTTTGATCATAGATATGTCGTGTTTGTACTCAAATTAAAAGAAATTTAATTTTGTAACGATTTGTGATAAAATTTTCAAGATGGCCGATTTCCTGTTGTTTAAAAAATTAAAAATTTCGATAACTTTGGATCTATTAAAATTAGATGTGTCGTGTTTGTACTCAAACTAAAGGAAATTTAATTTCCTATCGATTTACGATAAAATTTTCCATTAAAATTTTTTATGAAAATTCAAAACTTGATATATATTTTTTTAATATGAATTTTTTTATTAAATATTCTTAAAAATCATTAAAAATCCTTTAATGTGATACCAAACACGACTATGTTCGGATAAAAAATAAAAAAGTTACGTTAATTTAAAAAATTTCAAGATGGCCGTCTTCCGGTTGTCGTTAAAATTAGAAATTTCAATAACTTTTTTATTTTTAATGATAGATATATCGTGTTTGTACTCTAATTAAAGGAAATTTAATTTCCTATCGATTTTTAATAAAAATTTCGTTCTAAAATTATTTTTGACATTTCTTTTCTTCAAATTCTCAATATTTTTGTCTTTCTTTAGAAATTTCTTGAAGACTTTTTTTTGAAAATGTGGACGGTATTTTTGAAATATTTGAAATTTTGTTTTGAAACATTTTAATTATTTTTTTTTAAATTTTGAATTATTTCTTTTGAAAACTTTATTAAAAATTGTTGAAGTTTATTAAAAATCCTTTAACTTGATACCAAACACGACTACATTCGAATAAAAAACAAAAAAATTATCTTGATTTAAAAAATTCAAGATGGCCGACTTCCGGTTGTCATTAGAAGTAAAAATTTCGATAACTTTTTTACTTTTGATTGTAGATACGTCGTGCTTGTACTCAAATTAAAGGAAATTTAATTTCCTATCAATTTTTAATAAAAATTTCGTTCTAGAATTATTTTTGACATTTCTTTTCTCCAAATTTTCAATATTTTTGACATTTCTTTTCTCCAAATTTTCAATATTTTTGTCTTTCTTTAGAAATTTCTTGGATTTTTTTTTGAAAATGTGGACGGTATTTTTGAAATATTTGAAATTTTGTTTTAAAACATTTTAACTATTTTTTTTTAATTTTCAATTTTTTTTTTGAAAACTTTGAAAAATCAAAAATTGTTGAAGTTTATTAAAAATCCTTTAATTTGATACCAAACACGACTATATTCGGTTAAAAAACAAAAAAGTTATCTTGATTAAAAAAAATTCAAGATGGCCGACTTCCGGTTGTCATTAGAAGTCAAAATTTCGATAACTTTTTTACTTTTGATCATAGATATGTCGTGTTTGTACTCAAATTAAAAGAAATTTAATTTTGTAACGATTTGTGATAAAATTTTCAAGATGGCCGATTTCCTGTTGTTTAAAAAATTAAAAATTTCGATAACTTTGGATCTATTAAAATTAGATGTGTCGTGTTTGTACTCAAACTAAAGGAAATTTAATTTCCTATCGATTTACGATAAAATTTTCCATTAAAATTTTTTATGAAAATTCAAAACTTGATATATATTTTTTTAATATGAATTTTTTTATTAAATATTCTTAAAAATCATTAAAAATCCTTTAATGTGATACCAAACACGACTATGTTCGGATAAAAAATAAAAAAGTTACGTTAATTTAAAAAATTTCAAGATGGCCGTCTTCCGGTTGTCGTTAAAATTAGAAATTTCAATAACTTTTTTATTTTTAATGATAGATATATCGTGTTTGTACTCTAATTAAAGGAAATTTAATTTCCTATCGATTTTTATTAAAAATCTCGTTCTAAAATTATTTTTAACATTTCTTCTTTTGAAATTTTTAACATTTTTTAAAAATTTTTAATGTTTTTGTCTTTTTTAGAAATGTCTTAATGTTCTTGATATTTCTTTGAAAATTAACCCGATGTTAAGCGTGCGCCGTGGACCCCCCACTCCGTACGAATATGTTGTGTGATCACGCATATAAGGGTTCATAGCGCCCAAAGGGTTAAAAATAACTTATCTTATCAAACTCAATGCGATATCTCAAAATCAATTTTTTTCTCTATAACACACGATACTTTTATCAGTTGTATACATTTAATCCAAAAATCGTTTTTACAATACAACCAATTCAATCGTTCTACAATTGTTGTTCGACAATATACAATGGATATCGGAGTGGCTACAGTTCTTATAGTTGCTGCTGTAGTATGTTTTGCTGTAGTTTTGTGTCTTGTGCAATACCTAATACCTAAGATTAAACGGAAAGTTGCGAAAAGACCGGAAAGAACGCAAAGAACGGAAAGACCGCAAAGAACGCAAAGAACAGAAAGAACGGAAAGAACGCAAAGAACGGGAAGACTGCAAAGAGCGGAAAGACCGCAAAGAACGGAAAGAACGCAAAGAACGGAAAGAACGGAAATAACAGAAACAAGAAATTACATAAGACAAACCTTATTAAATAGAATAAATTCAAGTAAGTTTTTTGAAGAATTAATTTTTTTGAAATTAAAAGCCTTTTCCGGCGATGTAGAAGTTTCAAGACTTAATATCTTTTTATTCTGTGTTGTGTTGAACTGTGATGTAATTAACGAAAACAATTGAACGACAAAGTGCTTAAAACTAAGCGCATGCGTACATTAAAAGGTGAACGTAAACATTAAAATATTTCTTTAATATTCTTAAATATTCTTAAAATTCATTAAAAATCCTTTAATTTGAGCACAAACACGACCTATCTACGATTTAAAATAAAAAAGTTACATCAATTTTTTAATTTTCAAAATGGCGGTTTAAAAAATCAAAGTTTTTATTAAAAATTATTAAAGTTTATTAAAAATCCTTTAATTTGATACCAAACACGACTATATTCGGATAAAAAACAAAAAAGTTATCTTGATTTTAAAATTTTCAAGATGGCCGACTTCCGGTTGCCATTAAAATTAAAAATTACGATAACTTTCTTATTTTTAATCGTAGATATATCGTGTTTGTACTCAAATTAAAGGAAATCTAATTTCCTATCGATTTTTAATTAAAATTTCGTTCTAAAATTATTTTTAACAATTTTCTTTTTGAAATTTTTAATTTCTTTTTAAAAACTTTAACATTTTTTGAAATTTGTAACATTCTTATCTTTTTTTTAAATTTTTTTGAAATTTTTGACTTTTTAATTTTGATGTATTTTTTGAGAATTTTGTCTTTTTTCTGAAAATTTTGACATTTGTTTGAAAGTCAAAAATTTTTTTTAATTAACGTTTTTTAATTTGACATTTCTTTTTTATAAAAGTTTGAAATTGTTGACAGTTTTCACAAAATTTTCACAAAAATTACAGAACTTCATATTTTTTTTGGAAATTTTTAAATTTTTATTAAAAATTCTTAAAATTTATTAAAAATCCTTTAATTTGATACCAAACACGACTATATTCCGATTAAAAACAAAAAAGTTATCACGATATAAAAAAATTCAAGATGGCCGACTTCCGGTTGTTATGAAAACGAATAATTTCGATAACTCTTTTATTTTTGATCGTAGATATGTCGTGTTTGTACTCAAATTAAAGGAAATTTAATTTTTTATCGATTTGCGATAAAACATTAAAGATGGCGGATGATTGATTATCATTAATATTAAAAATTACGATAATTTAGAATCTATTAAAGTTAGATAGGTCGTGTTTGTACTCAAATTAAAGGAAATTTAATTTCCTATCGATTTACGATAAAATTCTTAATTAAAATTTTTAACAATTTTTACGGATTTAAAAAAAATAGAAAATTAAATCTTTTTAAAAAAAAATTGAAATTTTTATTAGAAATTCTTAAAATTTATTAAAAATCCTTTGATTTGATACCAAACACGACTAGATTTGATTAAAAAGTGAAAAAGTTAGGTTAGTTTAAAAATTTTCAAGATGGCCGACTTCCGGTTGTCATTAAAATTAAAGATTTCGATAACTTTTTTATTTTTAATCGTAGATATGTCGTGTTTTTACTCAAATTAAAGGAAATTTAATTTCCTATCGCTATTTAATAAAAATTTCGTTCTAAAATTATTTTTAAAATATTTATTTTTGAGAAATTAACACTATTAGGTTTTAATCAACATAATTTGATCATAAAATTTTTTATATACATCACATTAATTAATTTATGATATACATTCAAGTATTTATTGTTTTTTGTTCCTTTTTTTTAAGCAATTATCCGATTGTTTATCTGTATTATTATCTTTTTATCGTCAAGTATGTCTATTATTAAGTCTCATGTTGAAATAACCGATTCCGATTGAAAAGTTAGTCATTATTTACTTTTCCACCTTCCTGTAAGTTAGCTAAGGTAGTTGATTACTCACAAACACTCAGTAATGGCAGTTGAAACTTACGTTTATATCGGATTAGCTGTTTTCTTAATGTTGCTAATGATTATCTACAGTGTTTTAAAAAGGTATCGTAAACAAACAACCAGATATGTACATTCAAATAATCAAGATAGAAGAGTTAATAGACGAAGAAGACCTACAAATCAAATACCATTAAGTAAGTTTATTATTTGAAATATTATTAAGTAATGTTATGAAATCTTATGAAATTTTGTGTGATATTTCTCTTTTATTAAATTAAAATTCTAAATTTAAAATGCTAAAACATTTAAATGGATTTAATTTATTTTATTTTATCTTATCGAAGCTAGATTAATAGATAACCAACGTTACTGTTTTAAATAATTCATCTATCAGTTCGTTATCGTTCCTCCCGCAAATCTATTCGATTTTAAAACGAAAATGTCCGTCGACGTTTCGTTAATTTTCTTCTCAGTGATGGCCCTTATAGTGTTTTTACTCATTGGAATCGGTTTGTGTGAAGATTTAAAACAAAAATGTCGTAATTCCGAAAGGTTTGGATTTCTTTATCGAACGGTTTATTCGTCGAGAAATCAAGATTCGCCCAGTAAGTTTCTATAGATTAATCTGTTTGCATCTACAAACTTATCTTGTTAATTACAATATTCATTAGGTAGATTAATGAGAAATGTAAAAGTTCAACTCACGTTGTTAAATGTTATCTTTGAAGATCGAACGGTCATGTGAACAATGTGTATTCAATAGAAGTGGTTTTATCTTATCGATTGGGATGATAAATTACATCCGAATAAAATGTCAGATGTGAATCATACAATTTGAATCTTATTGCGGTTATTTATAGCTTATATTATAATAAAGTTGTAATTATTAAATTTCCAATTTTAATGTAATTAACAGAAAATTCCGCTTTTAATATCTAGCCATATTTTTAGAAAGCTTAAAATTTACAATTAAGGACATTAAGTTACGTTTTCTCTTCAGAGGAAAAAGATTTTTCGCTAACTCGCTTAGTTTTTGAGTTGGAGGAAGCCAAAGTTGAGGTATACCGTTTTGAGGTTGTTCCAGTTTTTGGACTATACCTCTATAAATATCGATTGCACGAAAAAATGTTTATAAGAGAATATGTTCGTAGTCAAACACGGAATAACTTTTATTTGAAACATTTTTCGTTAACTTGCTTAGTTTTTGAGTTAGGGGAAGCCAAAGTTGAAGTATGCCGTTTTGAGGCTGTTCCAACTTTTGGGCTGCAACTCCATAAATATCGATTGTTCGAAAAAATTTCTGTAATAAAATATGTTCGTAGTCAAATACGAAATAACTTTTATTTGAAACATTTTTCGTTAACTTGCTTAGTGTTTGAGTTAAAGGAAACCGAAGTTGAGGTATGCCATTTTGGGGTTGTTCCAGTTCTTGGGCTATCACTCCATAAATATCGATTATATGAAAAAAAAAAACTTATAACAAAAGATGTTGGCAGTCGAATAGGAAATAACTTTTATTTAAAATATTTTTCGCTAACTCGCTTAGTTTTTGAGTTAGAGGAAGCCAAAGTTGAGATATACCGTTTTGAGGTTGTTCCAGTTTTTGGATTATACCTCTATAAATATCGATTGCACAACAAAATATTTATAAGAAAATATGTTCGTAGTCAAACAGGGAATAACTTTTATTTGAAACATTTTTCGTTAACTTGCTTAGTTTTTGAGTTAGGGGAAGCCAAAGTTGAGGTATGCCGTTTTGGGGCTGTTCCAACTTTTGGGCTACAACTCCATAAATATCGATTGTACGAAAAAATTTCTCGAGTAAAATATGTTCGTAGTCAAATACGAAATAACTTTTATTTGAAACATTTTTCGTTAACTTGCTTAGTTTTTGAGTTAGGGGAAGCCAAAGTTGAGGTATGCCGTTTTGGGGCTGTTCCAACTTTTGGGCTACAACTCCATAAATATCGATTGTACGAAAAAATTTCTCTAATAAAATATGTTCGTAGTCAAATACGAAATAACTTTTATTTGAAACATTTTTCATTAACTCGCTTAGTTTTTGAGTTAGAGGAAGCCAAAGTTGAGGTATACCGTTTTGAAGCTGTTCCAACTTTTGGGCTACAACTCCATAAATATGGATTGTACGAAGAAATTTCTATAATAAAATATGTTCCTAGTCAAATACGAAATAACTTTTATTTGAAACATTTTTCGTTAACTTGCTTAGTTTTTGAGTTAGGATAAGGCAAAGTTGCGGTATGTCGTTTTGATATGATTTTTTAAAACTTGACCAATTGGTAGATTGTAGCTTTGTTTCTGTAGAAAAAAACTAAAATTCGTAGAAAATTCATTCCTGGTGAAAATAAAGATTAAGTTTTAATCTAAATCCTGATAACATTTCTAATTTTTAGAACAATTAGTTTCTTAGAAATTAATTTTTTAACCCAAAATTTTCATTACCGACTTAAAATTTTTTTTTAATTTTTTTGGCAACATTTAGAACAAATCAGTCTTTTTTAATTAAAACTAGAATGTTTTAGGTTTCATTTAGAAAAAAAATCAAATCAAAGTCTTCAAATCTGAATTTTTAATGATTTTTTAAAATTGATCGCTTTTTTTTAAGTTAGAAAACTGTCAAAAATTTTTACCAACTTTAATTTTTTTTTTAATTTTTTTGCCAACGTTTAGAAAAAAAACAGTTTTCTTTAATTAAAATTAGAATATTTTTAGTTTCATTTGGAGAAAAAATTAGATTAAAAACTAAAAAAATCCATTTTTTACGAATTTTTAAAGTTGAACGACTTTTTTAAATTGATAAAAATTGTTACCAACTTTAAATTTTTTTTTAATTTTTTTGACAACATTTAAAATAAAGCGGTCTGTTTTAATTTAAATTATAACGTTTTAAGTTTCATTTAGAAAAAAAATTAGATTAAAAACTATATAAATCGATTTTTTACGAATTTTTATAGTTAAACGATTTTTTTAAGTTGATGGAAATTTTTACTAACTTTGAATTTTTTTTTAATTTTTTTGACAACATTTAGAACAAATCGGTCTTTTTTAATTAAAACTAGAATGTTTTTTGGGTTTCATTTAGAAAAAAATCAAATCAAAATCTTTAAATCTGAATTTTTAATGAATTTTTAAAATTGATCGTTTTTTCTATGTTAAGTTAGAACTGTCAAAAAATTTTATCAACTTTAAAATTTCTTTAAATTTTTTTGACAACATTTAAAATAAAACGGTCTTTTTTAATTAAAATTAGAATGTTTTAAGTTTCATTTCGAAAAATAATTAGATTAAAAACTACAAAAACCGATTTTTTACGAATCTTTAAAGTAAAACGACTTTTTTAAGATGATAAAAATGGTTACTAACTTTGAAAATTTTTTTAATTTTTTTGACAATATTTAGAACAAAACGGTCTTTTTTGGTTAAAACTAGAATGTTTTAAATTTCATTCAGAAAAAGAACGAAATCAAAATCTTTAAGAATGAATTTTTAATGAATTTTTAAAGTTGGTCGTTTTTTCTAATTTAGGTTAGAACTGTCAAAAATTCTTACCAAATTTAAATTTCTTTTAAATTTTTTTGACAACATTTAAAATAAAACAGTCTTCTTTAATTAAAACTAGAATGTCTTTAGTTTCATTTAGAGAAAAAATTAGATTAAAAACTATAAAAATCGATTTTTTACGAATTTTTAAAGTTAAACGATTTTTTTAAGTTGATGGAAATTTTTACCAAGTTTAAAATTTTTTTTAATTTTTTTGACAAACATATTTAGAACAAATCGGTCTTTTTTAGTTAAAACTAGAATGTTTTAAGTTTCATTTAGAAAAAAAATCAAATCAAAATCTTTATTTTATAATTTTTTTTTATTATAGCCGAAAAAATAATTCTCATTAATTTTAAGTTATGGAAACATACGTTGGATTTAATTGAAATAAATGTTTTAAATTCTATTATCTTATCAAAAAAAATCCGTTGATAATGATTTTTTAAACTTATTTATATACATGGAGTTATTTTTTTATCTCTCATTCAGTGTGGAATAAATAAAAAAAGATGTCCGTTGATATTCCTTTAATTACAATGTTGTCTATTCTCGGTTTATTTATATTTTTTATTGTCACTATCGGTCTGTGTCAAGAAGTAAAAGACAGGTGTAGAAATTGTTCGCAAGAACGTCAAGTTGAAAGAAACGGTTCGGTTTCTTCAAATCAAAACACGAGTAAGTTACATTCCAATAATATTTAAATCTACAAATATATCCAAGTTTTTAATTAAATTATTAATTAGATAGCCTTCCTTTAACATGTAAATATTCGTGTAGATAACGTCTGTTAAATCCAAGCATTTTATCTTATCACGTAACGATAATAAAAGTATCGGTTGTGAAATAACAGTTTTCCGTGTACCACCAATTGGTAAAAATGTCTTCTTCGGTTATCATTATGATTGTCGTAGTATTATTAATGTTTTCGATTTTATGTCTTGTTTCGGCTATTTATAAACGATCTAGAAGAAATCAAGATTGGTTAACTGTTGGAATTACTAGACGAAGGCAAAGACCTTCGAATCAAATACCTTTAAGTAAGTTATCTTCCTTAGATATAAAGAAATTACCTAAAGTGCTTGCTTAAAATTTCGGGATTTAACGCAAAATAACCATATATTAAAAATATATACGTCTTTTTCTGTCTGGCGATTTTAAAAACCAATTTATAAACAAAAAAAAGTTTTAAAAATAATTTTTTTAATGAAACTTTTATTAAAAATCGATAGGAAATTTAATTTCCTTTAATTTGAATACAAACACGCCCTATTTAACTTTAATAGAACGAAAGTTATCGAAATATTTAATTTGTTAAACAACCGGAAATCGGCCATCTTTAAAATTTTATCATAAGTCGTTAGAAAATTAAATTTCCTTTAATTTGGATACAAATACGACATATCTAACTTTAATAGAACGAAAGTTATCGAAATTTTTAATTTTAAAAAGAACCGGAAGTCGGCCATCTTGAAAATTAAAAAATTAACTTAACTTTTTTATTTTTTATCCGAATATAGTCGTGTTTGGTATTAAATTAAAGGATTTTTAATAAATTTTAAGAATCTTTAATAAAAATTTTAAAATTTTTCAAAACAATATCAAATTTTTTAATTTTTGTAAAAATTCTGCAAAAATTATAAAAAATTTTATCGGAAATCGATAAGAAATCAAATTCTCATTAATTTGAGTACAAACATTAACTATTTAGCTTTAATAGATCGAAAGTTATCGAAATCTTTTATTTTTTAAATAATCGGAAGTCGGCCATCTTTAAAATTTTATCATAAATCAATAGGAAATTAAGTTTCCCTTAATTTGAGTACAAACACGACATATCTACGATTAAAAATAAAAAAGATCGAAATTTTTAATTTTAATGAGAACCGGAAGTCAGCCATTTTGAAAATCAAAAGAATTAACCTAACTTTTTTATTTTTTATCCGAATATAGTCGTGTTTGGTATCAAATTAAAGGATTTTTAATAAACTTTAAGAATTTTTAATAAAATTTTTAAATAAATTTAAAATCTTTCAAAAAAAAAAAAATAAAATGTTAAAAAAAAATTAAAATGTTTCAAAAAAAAATTCAAATTTTAAAAACTATCATCCTTCTTCAAAAAAAAATTCAAAATTTTTAAGTAATATCAAGAACTTCAAGAAATCTCTAAAAAAATGTTGAAACTTTCAAAAAAAAAAGAAATGTCAATAATTTTAGAACGAAGTTTTTATTAAAAATCGGTAGGAAATTAAATTTCCTTTAATTTGAGTACAAACACGATATATCTACGATTAATATAATAAAAAAGTTATCGAAAATTCTAATTTTAATGACAACCGGAAGTCGGCCATCTTGAAAATTAAAACATTAACCTAACTTTTTTATTTTTTATCCAAATATAGTCGTGTTTGGTATCAAATTAAAGGGTTTTTAATAAACATTAAGATTTTTTAGTAAAATTTTTAAATAAGAAATTTATAATTAAAAAAAAAAAAATATTTCCAAAAAATTTTAAAATTTTTCAAAAACTGCGTCCGCATTTTCAAAAAAAATTTCAGAGTTTTCAAGGAAATATCAAAAACTTCAAAGAATTTCTTTAAAAAAATGTTAAAAACTTTAAAAAAGAAATGTCAAAAATAATTTTAAAACGAAACTTTTATTAAAAATTGTTAGAAAATTGAATTTCCTTTAATTTGAGTACAAACACGATATATGTACGATCGAAAATAAAATAGTTATCGAAATTTTTAATTTTAACGATAACCGGAAGTCGGCCATCTTGAAAATTAAAAAATTAACCTAACTTTTTTTTTTTTATCCGAATATAGTCGTCTTTGGTATTAAATTAAAGGATTTTTAATAAACTTGAATAATTTTTAATAAAAATTTTAATTTTTTTAAATCGCCATCTTGAAAATTAAAAATTAACGTAACTTTTTTATTTTTAATAGTAGATAGGTTGTGTTTGTACTCAAATTAAAGGATTTTTAACGAATTTTAAGAATATTTAAGAATTTTAAATTTTTATCTTATCATATTGCTATTATTAATAGACCAAATTATATTTCTCACTAAACTATGAATTATTAAACTTTTTTTCACTGATGATTTCTCACGCCATCGTATAACTCTCAAATAAGATTTAATCAGATAATTTGTGGTGTTATCAGACAGCAAATAACTTCTTATCAGATAAAAAACACCTACCAGACGTCAATTTTCGATATACATATGGCGAGGATAAATATATCGGTCAGTTATTATTACACTTTGCTTTTAACGTGTATCTCATTAAACGTGTAATATATCAAAAGAAAAAAAATAGAGTATTAATAAAAATGGATGATTGTATCGGGCATTTGTGTGCATTATGCTTAGGTGCACTTTGCGGAATACTTTGTGTGGCTTGTTGCGAAAGTGCTATTGATAATTCTCGTAGGGAAAGACAAACTAGACAACGTAGAGAGATTCATTTACATGATATGTATCCTGAAATGCATCAACCTCGTCGTCAATCAGGTCTACGATATCGTAAGTTACTTAATTTTGTATTTGTAAAATTAAATTTCCTTTAATTTAAGTAAAAACACGACCTATCTAACTTTAATAGATTGAAAATTATCGAAATTTTTAGTTTTTTAAATAACCGGAAGTCAGCCATCCTAAAAACTTTACCATAAATCGATAGAAAATTAAATTTCCTTTAATTCGAGTACAAACACAACATATTTACGATCAAAAATAAAAAGTTATCAAAAATTTTAATTTTAATCAGAACCGGAAGTCGGCCATCTTGAAAATTAACACTCTCAAGGAGACCTCACGACTTTGGATTCGCCGATTTTAATGAAAGTGGTACCAATCGATAGGTACTGGTACATGGTAAGAATGTGTAAAATATTAAGGCGCACTATTCAGCGATTCCCGAGTAAGTCGCGAATTCAGCTCGCGAATCAAAGCCATGCCGCTTTACGTCACGTCACGCCACTTATATATCAATGGTTGGTCTCCGCCCGACTTCGCCTCTTGTTGACTCACCACGAATCGACTTCCACATGCGAAAGAATACGGTTGAAATCTTGGAAAGTAACCTGTTTTTATTTTTAATATAATGAAAATTTTCAATATTTCAATTTATTTTCTCTAATATTTTATTGTTATATGTTCTGAATACAAATAAGTCAACACACTTTTTCGTTTTTACTTTGATTTTTAATTTAAATTAATTAAAAAGGAACCAGGGGCGGATTCTGAGGGAGTGGCTAACCACTGACGTAAAGCGGCATGGCCTTGATTCGCTAGCTGAAATCGCGATTTACTCGCGAATCGCTGAATAGTGCGTCCTTATATTTCACACATTTCTACTATGTACTAATTCCTATCGATTAGTACCACTTTCATTAAAATCGGTGATTCCAAAGTCGTGAGGTCTCCTTGTCAGAATACCGTAATATTATTTTACCGAATTGTTCCAAAATGTATACACGTCACATTTTTTAAATAAGCCATTAAAACATGCTCTAATGATGTTTTGACCTTTAACAACAGCCTTTTTATTTATAATATGTGTACAATAGATTTTAAAGTTACAAAAAACCATTTCGTTACAAAAATAAAATAAAATAATGAAATCCTGCAAAAAGTATTCTACTATCTTCTTTAATCCAATCTGAAAAAAAAAATATTGTAAAATGTTTATTATGTCATTACTTGCAACTCACTATGGCTCCCCATCTTCCTCCTCAAGACAACGAGTGCAACTGTCTTTTTTAATTTGAATTGTTTGGCAATGATTTTTGCAGGTAAATTTATTACAATTGCTGCATTTCGTAGAATATTTAGTATCATTGCCACGACATATATATGACAGCGCCCTCTTTTTCTGTTGTCATGGTCTTCACTCGGCTTCATCTTCTTGATGCTGCGCTCACTTATTTCTATTGCCCTGCATACATTTCCATCATAACCTCCATCATTCCGTCTTCTTCAATTTGTGTTGCTCGTCCCTCAATATTGCCTTTCATCAATTCGTTGGCGACTTCTTCCAAAAAAAAAATATTGTTGTATTAGTTTATTTCCACACCATTCTGGATTTTTCTTTGTCCATATGATAAACGCATTATGAGAAGCTATGTCTAAATAGTTCATAAATAATCTAAACGGTCATCTTCTCGTACATCTTTTGCATGAATATTCTCTGATAATTTTATCCAACATGTCGACGCCATATTTGGTTTTATTATAATCCAGAATTATTTCTGGTCTTCTCCTACAATCTCATGCTCCTGGTGCATTGTCGACAACATTATCATAATTTTTTTTTGGAGTTTTTTTCGCCACGTAGGACACCAATGTTACTTTTTTTGTAAATAGAAATAAAGATGAATATAAAGCTCTTGATGACGTTTCAGTTAGGCACTTTGGGAGGTCTTTCCTATTTTTTTCTCACTTTTCCAAGCAAAATTAGACTTTTAGTTAGAAGAAATTCTCCTAAAGAAATATCTGTAAAAAATTATCCGTGGTGATATTCCTACCATAGCCGTACATGTGGTCCTTGATTTGTTTTAAGTGCATCTCCTGTTTTACCCAAGTAGATTTCAAAGTTGCAGCAATAAGAAGTCTTGCTGTCACAAAGTGTCCATATTTTTATGCCATATTTTCCTGGCTTGTTCGGCATATACAGATCTGGAAATTTAAGTTGCGGTTATAGGAAAATAATGTGTGCAACAGAGAAGCATATAAGAAGTATTAGATAAATAAAGAGCGATATAACTGTTTAACCACGCCTTTTCCGACCCTAGTCGCCCAACCTCCCACCTTCTTCCCACGAACTGTCATCCGACTGTCATCCAATCCGACAGTTCGTTGAAAGATGGAGGGTGGTTGGGAGGGTCGGGTCGGAAAAAGGAGTAGTTAAAAAGTTATATCGCTCTTTATTTATCTAATACTTCCTGTATGCTTCTCTGTTGCACGCATTATTTTCCTATAACCGCAACTTAAATTTCCAGATCTGCATACACGAAAAGGGCACCTTCCTCGAAACGAAACAAGTTGTTCATCGATTGTGCCCAGTTCCGATGAATTGTAAGATTCTTTACAATTTTTGGCAAATATATTGGTCACTTCTCTTAGAGGACACAGTTTGTCATTTTCTTTTAGTGTTGCTCTTGTATGAATAACGTCGAAACGAATATACTTTAGTAACGTTTCGAACCTGTTTCTGGCCATAACAGCTACATAAATGGCCCTACTGTATGCTCTGTGCGTATTCCATATATCTCTTGTCTCTCTAAACCGACCTGATAATAAAAGGATACCAAAGAATGCGAACAACTCGGTTTTATCGACATTTGACCACTGTCTGGCAACTTTATCAGAATCCTTCTCATTCCATATTCTTGTGTCTTCTTCTCTTATTTGATTTGTATATTGAATTATGATCTCGATAATGTCGTCGGGTATAAAAAGGTTGAACACATCAAGCAATGTAACCACATTACCACTTTTATTGGTATACCCAGCAGGTATTCTAACCAGATTAGCTGTAGGTTTTTTTTTGCTAGAAACTTGCTTGTGATACTTCCACAATCGACCAGCACATTCCACATCATTTCCAGATGAAACATTCTGGCAATCATCTTCGCTCGAGTCGCTTACCTCGTGATCTTCGAGAACATTTCCAAGATTCTCCACGATTCTGTCTTCTTCATTCTCTGAAGAATCGACACAATTTTCCATTGCACAGTCGTCATCATCTCTCATTAATTCGTTATAAAGTTCTTCGTCGGTAAGACCTCTTTTCGAACACATTTTGCATGAACTTAACTCACAACGTCAACTAATTTTGAGGTTATGTTGTGATTATGTTGTGGCTATGTTGTTAAAAATTATGGAATCGAGGACTACTACAACTGGGTCAAAAATCACCCGTCTAAAAAAATTAGCAATAATAAAACGCCAATCAAACGTATAATTGACCAATGTATAATAACATATCTTGAAGCACAAAAATTACAAAAACTGTATCGCAAAGTTATACAAAAAATAAAACTTTCCGATCATTTTTGACCCGGTTTGTATACATACTCTGAGTGTTAAGAAATTAACCTAACTTTTTTATTTTTTATCCGAATATAGTCGTGTTTGGTATCAAATTAAAGGATTTCTAAGGAATTTTAAGAATATTTAAGAATTTTAAATTTTTATCTTATCACATTACTATTATTAATAAACCACTTATAGCTTATTAATAAATCGAATTGTATTTTTCACTAAACTATGAATCATTGAACTTTTTTTCACTAACGATTTCTCATCCCATCGTATAATTCTCAAATAGATTTAATCAGATAGTTTGTGGTGTCATCAGACAACAAATAACCTTTTATCAGATAAAAAACACTTACCAGACGCCAATTTTCGATATACAGGGTGTCCCACATTTTAATACGCAAACTTCACCAGGACATAGTTCTCATAAAAATAATACAAAAGTTTTATATAAACATGGGGTCGCAACTCTTTTGTTTTCGAGATATGGCCGTTCAAAGTTAGAAGAAAAATTTACATTTTCATTTTTATTTCAGCTATTTATAAACGCAGGAATGTGAATTTTTACAGTTATGTACTACAGCCAAGCATGTTATTTTCAAGCCTTAATTTAGCCACCCCGGCGTATCTGAAAGGGTTGAAATTCACGATCATCACTACATTTTCCAATAGAACTTTTTAACTCGGTAAAATTTTAACATGAAAAAATATGCGTTTGAAAGCTCATTCCTTAGCGAGACTTTTTTGTCTCTTACATTTTTTGCATGAAACTGATAGTTTTCGAGAAAAAAAATAAAATCTTAGCGCGTGTCAGACCAATTTTCCAAAAGAACTTTTTAATTCGGTACAATTTTAACCTAAAAAAATATGCGTTAGAAAGCTCATTCCTTAGCGAGATTTTTTTGTCTCTTACATTTTTCGCATAAAACTGATAGATTTCGAGAAAAAAAATAAAATCTTAGCGCGTGTCGTACTGTACCGCTTCACCCCTAACCAAATGTTTTTTAAAAGTTTGCTATGGTTTTAGAATAATAAGTGATAACAATAATAATAAGCTAAAAGGATTAACAATTACACTTTAAATTAAATGCATTCTATCTTAGTCAACGTACAGTTCATCAGTACAAAGAAATCAGACCAAAACCATGGCCAACTTTTAAAGAACTTTTGGTTAGGGATGCAGCGGTACGGTACGACACGCGCTAGGATTTTATTTTTTTTCTCGAAAACTATTAGTTTTATGCGAAAAATGTAAGAGACAAAAAAATCTCGCTAAGGAATGAGCTTTCTAAGGGATAATTTTTCATGTTAAAATTTTACCCAGTTAAAAAGTTCTATTTGAAAATGTAGTGATGATCGTGAATTTCAACCCTTTCAGATACGCCGGGGTGGCTAATTTAAGGCTTGAAAATAACATGCTTGGCTGTAGTACATAACTGTAAAAATTCACATTCCTGCGTTTATAAATAGCTGAAATAAAAATGAAAATGTAAATTTTTCTTCTAACTTTGAACGGCCATATCCCGAAAACAAAAGAGTTGCGACCCCATGTTTATATAAAACTTTTGTATTATTTTTATGAGTACTATGTCCTGGTGAAGTTTGCGTATTAAAATGTGGGACACCCTGTATATATGGCGAGGATAAATATATCGGTCAGTTAATTATTACACGTTGCTTTTAATGTGTATCTCATTAAACGTGTAATACATATATCAAAAGAAACAAAAAAATAGTGTTAATAAAAATGGATGATTTTATCGGGCAGTTGTGTGGATTATGTCTCGGTGCACTTTGTGTGGGTTGTTGCGAAAGTGCTATTGATAATTCTCGTAGGGAAAGACAAAGTAGACAACGTAGAGAGGTTCATTTACAAGATATGTATCCTGAAATACATCAACCTCGTCGTCAATCAGGTTTACGATATCGTAAGCTACTTAATTTTGTATTTGTAAAATTAAATTTCCTTTAATTTAAGTACAAACACGACCTATCTATCTTTAATAGATCGAAAGTTATCGAAATTTTTAGTTTTTTAAATAACCGGAAGTCGGTTATCTTAAAAACTTTATTATAAATCGATAGAAAATTAAATTTCCTTTAATTCGAGTACAAACACGATATATCTACAATCAAAAATAAAAAAGTTATCTAAATTTTTAATTTTAATGAGAACCGGAAGTCGGCCATCTTGAAAATTAAAAAAATAACTTAACTTTTTTATTTTTTATCCGAATATAGTCATGTTTGGTATCAAATTAAAGGATTTTTAATAAACTTTAAGAACTTTTAAGAAAAATTTTAAAATGTTTCAAAACTATATCAAATTTTCTAGATTTTGTAAAAATTCTGTAAAAATTGTCAAAAATTTTATCGAAAATCGATAGGAAATCAAGTTTTTATTAATTTTAGTACAAACATTACCTATCTAGCTTTAATAGATCGAAAGTTACCGATTTTTTTTTATTTTTTAAGTAAGCGAAAGTCGGCCATTTTTAAAATTTTATCATAAATCGATAGAAAATTAAATTTCCTTTAATTTGAGTACAAACACGATATATTTACGATCAAAAATAAAAAAGTTATCGAAATTTTTAGTTTTAATAACAACCGGAAGTCGGCCATCTTGAAAATTTTTAAATTGACCTAACTTTTTTATTTTTTCTCCGAATATAGTCGTGTTTGGTATCAAATTAAAGGATTTTTAATAAATTTTAAGAATTTTTAATAAAAATTTTAATTTTTTTAAACTGCCATCTTGAAAATTTAGAAATTAACCTAACTTTTTTATTTTTAATCGTAGATAGGTCGTGTTTGTACTCAAATTAAAGGGTTTTTAATGAATTTTAAGAATATTTAAAAATTTTAAAGAAATATTTTTATTAGAGACGGTTGAAAAATAAAACTCTGAATATTTTTATCTGAAGATTCTATACACAACCATATAAACTCTTTAGATATACAGTAAGATAAAAATTTCGTGGAATTATTTTTCAGACTTAAGTATATATGCGCGCGCAACTGTATACAGTCATTGACATTGAGAATTTCCAACCTATTCGTTTAGAAAACGTTAAACATCCGTTTTCGTGATAATCTTTCTAAATAATATTTTCTTCTAACGATTTAATCGTTCATATTAAAGAAAAAATGTGTGAAGGTGACGTCGGTAATTGCGGTGATTGCGGTGATTGCGATTGTAATGAAGAAAGTTGTTGTTTGTTGTGTGAGTTATGTGAATTTTTATGCAGTCTTTGCGTATCCGATTCATTAGAAGAACCCAATGTTATCAATCCGAAAGATAAAGAGGTTAAAGAAGAAGTAAAACCAGAAGAAGTGGTTTTAACACAACCTAAATAAAAGCAATAATTTCTTAATTTGTCACTGTTCATACTTACATATCACTCATATAATTTTATACTTACCAATAAAATCTTTATCGTATCACATTGCTATTATTAATAAACCATTCATAATTTATTAATAAACCAAAATTGTACTTCTCACTAAATTATGAATCACCAAACTTTTTTCTCACTAACGACTTCTCATATAACTCTCAAATAGATTTAATCACGTAATTTGTGACGTTATCAGTCGGTAAATAATTTTTTATCAGATAAAAAAAAATCTACCGCACGCCAATTTTTGGTATACATAGAGCGAGGATAAATATATTGGGTCAGTTGTTACACTTCGTTCTTAACGTGTATCAAACATATACTCTAACCAAAAAAATAAAATATTAATAAAAATGGATAATACTGACGAGAAATTGTGTGAATGTTGTTGCGAGATCCTTTGCTTGATATTGTGTAAGGCTTGTTGCGATACTGCTGATGATAATTCTCGTAGAGAAAGACATACGAGACAATACACAGAGGTACGTTTAGAAGATACGCATGCTGAAATACATCAACCTCGTCGTCAATCTGATTTAAGATGTAAGTTATTTAATTTTGCCTTTAATTTGAGTTGAGTTTAATTTAAAAAAAATAATTATTAAATATCACCATGTAACTAAAGTCGAGTAAACATACAGTGGGTAAAAAAAGTGTTTGAACATCTAATATTTTTCAAGAAAATACCAGAAGATGCAAACATTTTTTATTTCCAATAATAAAATATTATTCTGTATAGTTTTTTTATTAGCAAAAAAATCAAGCTGAAATCAGAAAGATATGTTTATTTTATTCAAAAAAAAAAAAAAAACTAAAATTTCAATAACAATAAAGTATTTGGACACTTGTACATTTTGCCTCAAAAAACCTTTTCTCGAAGGGGAAACCCCCGAAATTTACTTTGATTTAACCAATCGTCAAAAATACTAAAACGTCAGTTGAGTTTAAATGTTTGCTAAAACTAGTGACATAATGAGTGAAAAACGGCGCGAATTTTGTGTGGACTTGAAAGAAAGAAGAAGAGTTAGAAAAAACCCTTCCCCACCCTCCCTAATTCCCGGACTTAAATACGTTGGAAAATCTATGACATCAGTTGGATTTAAGTATAAGAAAACACCATATAAGAAATAAAGATGAGCTAAAAATGTACCTGCAAAAAGAATGGAATAAAATTACCAGGGAAACTACCAGCAAGCTTGTATCATCCATGACCAAAAGATTGCAAGCATTAGACGCTTCTGGAATGGTTACAAAGTACTAAGGCTTCATAGAAATTGAATAAACTAAATGTTCTTTTAGTTAAATTTTAGTGTTCAAACACTTTATTAGAATTTAAATTTAAATTTTGTTGAATAAACTACATTTTTTTGATTTTGACCTGATTTTTTGTTTTAGTATGTTTATATATTATATAAAATCATATTTTATTATTAGAAATAAAACATTTCTATATCATTAAGTATTTTCTTGTAAAATAATAGGCGTTCAAACACTTTTTTGACCCATTGTAAAGGCATAAAATTTTCTGGTGTAGTTTGGGTTGCCTATCAATAATTATTTATTATTTTTAATTTAACTAAATTAACTTTAACTTTTTTATGATATGGGCGACGTTTCTTGTAAATATGCCGCCACGATTTTTCGACACGCGTATTTATAGATTTTAACTTATTTGAATTAGAATTGGCACAATATACTTACTTCAGAAATTAGTATGGAGATGTTAAGATGTCAACAGTTAATCATAAAAATTTCTAAAAATTCCAATGAGTTACCGATAATTTTCTTGGAATATTATGTAATAATCAATTTTTTCAGGATATCAAGTTATAAAATTTTCCATGAAATTTTTTAATATATTTTTTTATTGAACATACGATATCATAAATTAGATTGGTTTAAGTTATATTGGGTTTAGATTTAAAACCTTTTATTATTAAGTTTAGTCATTTCTTAGATAAATATCCATGATTTTTATATACAAAAAAATTTGAATTTAAAATTTAGTTTTGAGTCGTATAAATTGTAAACATATATTTAAGCTTGTATACAATGTGCCTTACAATTAGATTAGACTATTAACTATTAATAGATTACTAGCATAATTTACATCCAACAATGAGGATGAAAATTGGAATAATGCTCGTTCGAAAAATGCTTCCTAAGCTACAACTTCCTAAATGGTGCAATAGAAAAGTAGTTATTGAAAAATGCCTTTAATGTGGTACAAGATGAACCAACAAAATTCACAATGAAAATTATTATTGACAGTCACATGAGGAAATCATTTAATTGTTTGAATGAAACTTTTTTTTGGACGTCCTCTTTACTTAAAATATAGATTCCATAGATCTTATAAAAAAGTTTCTCTTCAACCGTTCTCAAGTAAATTTGCTTTGAAATTTCGCTCTAATTATGTCATGCGCTTCAACTAGCAACAAGCGATATTGCCACTTGAGGTCGTTTTACATACCGTGTGCACGTCGGTGAGCTGCGGATACGTTTAACGTAAGCGGAAAAAGGACAACAATAAGGCTTCTATCAGTTAATACAGGACAGATGTACTACGTTTACTTATCGGGCCGATTGGAGTTGATATGTGTCTCTTTATCTAGCTCATTGAAATCGTATGCAATTCAATGCCTTGTCTAACACATTGAAAGGTCCTATCCGCAGGTCGCAGTAACCACACGAACCTCGAAGTGCGACGAAGATAGACGTAATCAACCGCACCGTTCTAGCCGTATTACTTGAGAGAGCACAAGCTCCGCCCGCTTACAATCGCCCAACTGTTGCTAAATGCGTCTATCCGCAGGTCGAATGGGTGCCCACTGTATAATTAAATGATGTCTCTCACAATGAATCTTTTACATATCAAATTGCTTGCAAAGAGAGAGACATAATTAAATTCTATCTAACAAGGAGAGGGTGCGAGGTGTTTTTTTAATCTGTCCTTGACCTGAGTGGTAGAGTATCATACAAGGATTAAATTGACAAAGTACTAAAACGCATTATTCAGCCAAAACTGAATAAATCGCGTTTGAAGTTTAACGCTCCGTTTATATTTTGGATAAGTAAACTTGTTTACAGGCGTTCGGTGGCGGAATTGTTGTGAGTCAGCGATCCAGAAGAAGCGGATATCGCTATTTCGTGTCTTTTACTTTTTAGTTTTTGTTTCCACTCAGCTCGAGGACACATTAAAAAAAAATCACCTCGCGCCCTCCCCTTGTAAAATGTCAAATAATAGCACTATCACTAATTGTTCCTGGTTGCCTCAGTGCAGTGCTTCCATTTAAAAAACGGTAATTCGCCAGATTGGATTAAACAAAGTAGTCAGTGTTCACCAAACTTGTAGGGGATGCGTATTCAACACACACAATAGTTGCGTGCTCCAATGACATTTCATAAATAAATAGAATCGGGTTGCTCTCGCATTTTAGCACTCACCTCATACATACTACATATACTGCTCGCCAAACAAACCGCAACACCATGAAAGTCGTCGTACGAACTTAAAATTTTGGTGGTATGTATAGCTCATGCAAAGTAGTAAATGATTAAAATGTGGTCACGATCAATGAAGTTTTTAATGATTGTTTGTCTCGTATTTTATGTTTTAATAGACATATTCCTTTTAGAAGGTGTAGCTATATTAATAATTACTGGCAATCTAGACTTACAAGGAGACCTTACGACTTTCCCCTCACCGATTTTAACGAAAGTGGTACCAATCGATAGATATTGGTACATAGTACAAATGTATAAAATATTAGGGCGCAATACTCAACGGTTCGCAAGAAAATTGGTGTTAAAGTATGTAATCGGCTTATATGTCAATGATTTGTCATTTCCCCTACAACCCCCCAATAGCCATAGTGGAAATATACCGGCTTCCAAATCCGTAGTACGGTGGTTCGAATCTCGAATAATACATTTTAATTTCCTTTTTTTATACAATATTCTAAGTTTTTTTTATAACATGTTGATGTAATATTAAAATATTTTTAAAATAACATGAAATATTGTACTCAAAATAAAAATAAAAAAGTTATTGTTCGAGATTCGAACCACCGTACTATGGATCTGGAAACGGATATATTTCCACTATGGCTATTGGGGGGTTGTAGGGGAAATGACAAATCATTGACATATAAGCCGATTGCAAACTTTAACACCAATTTTCTTGCGAACCGCTGAGTACTGCGCCCTAATATTTTATACATTTGTACTATGTATTAATATCTATTGATTGGTACCACTTTCGTTAAAATCGGTGAGGGGCAAGTCGTAAGGTCTCCTTGTTAGCCAAATCCAAATATGAGTTGGTGATTTGAGGTTCTTGGCAGAAGGTGCAGAAGTCACCAAATTTGATGAAATTTTACCAAATCTGACAGCACTGCCTCAGTGTAAAACGTGTCTTTAGTGTGTCGTAATTATGGGAATTTTGATTTTACTATTTTACTGAGTAAGCACAGAAAAGACAGAATTTTAAGATGTGATTGATTCATTTAGCTTTGCCTATTATTTTTATACCGTTTTCCTGAATGAATTCAGTCAATGTTCGTTTGAACTTTTACCTCAACACTCCAAGTTCTTTTATGATTCCTAAAGACATTTTTAAAACATCTTTATAAAAAAAAACTGTTGAGATACCTCATCTTTAAGAGACTCTAACTCCATTAAGAAAAAATTTTTGATGAATTTTATGTTGAATCAGCATAAAATTAATTCCAGAAAACGTAGTTAAAGTAACTGAATTCTAGGACACTGGATAATATTCTTATCATGAACTCATTTTTTTCAAATATTGGAATTAAAATTAGAATTAGATTCTTAATCAACACATTTAATTTCAATTACAAATAAATCTAAACATCTTTCACATCGACAAAACCAACCAACACAACCCAACCAAACCGAACACCTTGCAACCTAAGCACGTTTCCCCAAGGCTAAACATCGGTCACGAACTTTATAACGCACATCGGTTTTATAAATAAACATTTCGAGAGCAGATACTTGACGTCACAAGAAACACGTCCTACACAAACCTTTTGTGCACGACACATACTTTCCTTATCATCGCCAAACATTCTTTCCGATTATTATCGAACCCCAAACGACACTCATTTCATCTAACAATAAAACAAAGCGAACCGAACGATAGCCAAAGGTAATTCGTCCGTTCGTCTTTGCACTAGAACGCAAACGCAAACTTTTTAAAACGGCATTCGGATAATCGACTCCACACTATAAATAAGTTGTTTATACAAAAGACACTTGTAAGCAGTGTATTAGTTTTACTAAAGATTTTAGTGCGGTTGTGTGATTAAAAAGATTCTTCATGAAAAAAAAAAAAAGATTTTTTTTTAGTGGAATTTAAGTGTTAAAATTTAAAAGACTAATTTTTAAAGTGTTTTAATTAAAAAAATATATTAATTAAACTATTTGTGTGAATCACTTTGTATGTTAACTATAAAATAAACTCGACCCATAAGTGTTTATTTATCAAATTTTTGTAACACTTTAAACGACAATTACTTCGGCAAACTCATTCAATAAAAGCTATTTATTTACATTTTGAATTTCCCAAGAAAGAAATTTCTGGAATGTTTATATTTAATATTTAAGTCATTTTAACTTTTTTTTATTCTCTCGAAGGAATATTTTGAGAAAAATCGTTTAATTTTTAAAGTTAAACAATTTTTTGAAGTTGATAAAAATTTTTATCAACTTTGAAAATTTTTTTGTATTTTTTTGATAATATTTAGAAGAAATCGGTCTTTTTAAATTAAAACTAGAATGTTTTAAGTTTCATTTAGAAAAAGAATCAAATCAAAATCTTTAAAAATGAATTTTTCATGAATTTTTAAAATTGATCGTTTTTTTAAAGTTAGATTAGAACGGTCAAAAAATTTTCACAAATTAAATTTTTTTTTAATTTCTTTGACATGATATAAAACAAAACAATCTCCTTTAATTAAAATTAAAATGTTTTAAGTTTCATTTAGAAAAAAAATTAGATTAAAAACTCTAAAAATCGATTTTTTACGAATTTTTAAAGTTAAACGATTTTTTTAAGTTGATAAAAATTATCACCAATTTGGAAAATTTTTTTAATTTTTTTGACAACATTTAGAACAAATCGGTCTTTTTTAATTAAAACTAGAATGTTTTAAGTTTCATTTAGAAAAAGAATCAAATCAAAATCTTTAAAAATGAATTTTTGATGAATTTTTAAAATTGATCGTTTTATTTCTAAGTTAGAAAACTGTCAAAAATCTTTGCCAACTTTAAAATTTTTTTTAATCTTTTTGGCAACATTTAGAACAAAACAGTCTTCTTTAATTAAAATTAAAATGTTTTAAGTTTCATTTAGAGAAAAAATTAGATTGAAAACTATAAAAATCGATTTTTTACGAATTTTTAAAGTTAGATGGTTTTTTTAAGTTGATAAAAATTTTTACCAACTTTGAATTTTTTTTAAATTTTTTTGACAACATTTGGAAAAAATCGGTCTTTTTTAATTAAAACTAGAATGTTTTAAGTTTCATTTAGAAAAAGAATCGAATCAATATCTTCAAAGATGAATTTTTGATTAATTTTTAAAGTTGATCGTTCTTTTTTAAGCTAAGTTAGAACTGTCAAAAATTATTATCAACTTTAAAATTTTTTTTTTAATTTTTTGACAACATTTAAAATAGAACCATCTAATCTAATTAAAATTAGACTGTTTTAAGTTTCATTTAGAAAAAAATCAGCTTAAAATATTTAAAATTCAATTTTTTATGAATTTTTTAAAAAATGGTTAATTTTCTAACCTAAAAAAATTTTTACCAACTTTGAAAATTTTTTTAATTTTTTTGATAATATTTAGAACAAATCGGTCTTTTTTAATTAAAACTAGATTGTTTTAAGTTTCATTTAGAAAAAGAATCAAATCAAAATCTTTAAAAATGAATTTTTGATGAATTTTTAAAATTGATCGTTTTATTTCTAAGTTAAAAAACTGTCAAAAGTTTTTACCAACTTTAAAATTTTTTTAAATTTTTTTGGCAACATTTAGAACAAAACAGTCTTCTTTAATTAAAATTAAAATATTTTAAGTTTCATTTAGAGAAAAAATTAGATTGAAAACTATAAAAATCGATTTTTTACGAATTTTTAAAGTTAGATGGTTTTTTTAAGTTGATAAAAATTTTTACCAACTTTGAAATTTTTTTAAATCTTTTTGACAACATTTAGAAAAAATCGGTCTTTTTTAATTAAAACTAGATTGTTTTAAGTTTCATTTAGAAAAAGAATCAAATCAAAATCTTCAAAGATGAATTTTTGATTAATTTTTAAAGTTGATCGTTCTTTCTTAAGCTAAGTTAGAACTGTCAAAAATTATTATCAACTTTAAAATTTTTTTTTTAATTTTTTTGACAACATTTAAAATAGAACCATCTAATCTAATTAAAATTAGACTGTTTTAAGTTTCATTTAGAAAACAAATCAGCTTAAAATATTTAACATTCAATTTTTTATGAATTTTTTTAAAAATGGTTAATTTTCTAACCTAAAAAAATTTTTACCAACTTTGAAAACTTTTTTAATTTTTTTGATAGCATTTAGAAAAAATCGGTCTTTTCTAATTAAATCTAGAATATTTTAAGGTTCATTTAGAAAAAGAATCAAATCAAAATCTTTAAAATTCAATTTTATATGAATTTTTAAAATTGATCGTTTTTTCCAAGTTAGGTTAGAATTTCCTTTCTGTAGAAAAAAACCAGAAGTAAAAATTCATCTTTGTTAAAAATAAAGATTAGGTATTAATCTAAATCGTCGTAGCTATAATAAAGTGAATAAAATTGTTTTCAATCGAATTACTCGTAATGTTATTAAGTTTATTGCCCGTTTTATTGATCACATGACGATTTAAAACCAAAACACTTAAGTTTAATACAAAAAACAGTAATCACATGATTCTTATTAGCACAAATGGGTGCAAATGAGTTTTAGGTTTAAAATAGAGGTCAACTGGTTTATTAAATAAACGTGATGGCAACCAACCAACTAACATTTGTAAACGTGTTTTGAATGAATTAGTTAATAGTTAAAAAGTGGGGAGAATTTTAACAACTTATTTTTTTCATATCACTTAGTTAACCAAGTCCAAGTTTGTTTTTGGATGTATGCAGATTATTTTCAAATATTGTCGTATAATAGTATCTTATCAGTTTGGAGAGGGAACAATATAAGTCGCTTCGTCGCGTTAAATCTCCTTCACAACTCGTTTTTGAACGGTTGATGATCGCGATGATCACTGTGTTCGGTTGTTTGGGTTTTTTACTCTTTCTCTTCCTACTTTATTGTTGGACGCAGTGGAAAATTCGGAAACAAGAACGTCGATTGAACGTCCACGTTGGATATGATAAAATTCGTAAGCTTTTAATGTTGTTGGTTTAATAATAATTACCGTGAGTGTTTGATTAAATTTGTTATTGTTTTAAGGTTAGCTTGAAAATGTCGAATTTAACAAAAGAATTTTTTTAATTTTTTTGGCAAGTTTTATGAAAAATCTGTCTTATTTATCATAAACTACATACATAAATTTAGTCATATTTAAAAAATCTTTTCTTAATTCCTATAAATAAAGTCTGGGGGATTGTTTAAACTTTGGCGATTTTTCGCGTTTTAAGGTTAACTTGAAAATGTCACTTTTTACAAAGAAATTTTTTTAATTTTCTTGAAAAGATTTACAAAAAATCCGTCTTTTTTATCATAAAATAGATACTTTAATTTAGTTATATTTAAAAAATCTTTTTTCGATTCTTATAAATAAATTCTGGGGGATTTTTTAAACTTTGGCGATTTTTCGCGTTTTAAGGTTAACTTGAAAATGTCACTTTTTACAAAGAAATTTTTTAAATTTTTTTGAAAATATTTACAAAAAATCTGTCTTTTTTATCATAAAATAGATACTTTAATTTAGTTATATTTAAAAAATCTTTTCTTAATTCCTATAAATAAAGTCTGGGGGATTTTTTAAACTTTGGCGATTTTTCGCGTTTTAAGGTTAACTTGAAAATGTCACTTTTTACAAAGAAATTTTTTTAATTTTTTTGAAAATATTTACAAAAAATCTGTCTTTTTTATCATAAACTAGATACTTTAATTTAGTTATATTTAAAAAATCTTTTTTCGATTCTTATAAATAAAGTCTGGGGGACTTTTTAAACTTTGGCGATTTTTTTACGATTCGTCAAAATGTAAAATTTTACAAACAAATTTTTTTAATTTTTTTGGTAAGAGTTATAAAAAAACCGTATTTTTTATCATAAACTAGATACTTTAATTTAGTTATATTCAAAAAATCTTTTCTTAATTTCTATAAATAAAGTCTGGGGGATTTTTTAAACTTTGATGATTTTTTTACGATTCGTCAAAATGTCACTTTTTACAAAGAAATTTTTTTTAATTTTTTGGTAAGAGTTACAAAAAATCTGTCTTATTTATCATAAACTAGATACTTTAATTTAGTAATATTAAAAAAATCTTTTCTTAATTCCAATAAATAAAGTCTGGGGGATTTTTAAACTTTGACGATTTTTCGCGTTTTAAGGTTAACTTGAAAATGTCACTTTTTACAAAGAAATTTTCTTAATTTTTTTGAAAAGATTTACAAAAAATCCGTCTTTTTTATCATAAAATAGATACTTTAATTTAGTTATATTTAAAAAATCTTTTTTCGATTCTTATAAATAAAGTCTGGGGGATTTTTTAAACTTTGGCGATTTTTAGCGTTTTAAGGTTAACTTGAAAATGTCACTTTTTACCCCAACTTAAAATTTCTTTCTTAATTTTTTTGACAAGTTTTATGAAAAATCCGTCTTTTTTATCATAAAATAGATACTTTAATTTAGTTATATTTAAAAAATCTTTTCTTAATTCTTATAAATAAAGTCTGGGGGATTTTTGAAACTTTGATAATTTTTCACGTTTTAAAGTTAACTTAAAAATGTCGCTTTTTACAAAGAAATTTTTTTAATTTTTTTGAAAATATTTACAAAAAATTTGTCTTTTTTATCATAAACTAGACAGTTTAATTTAGTTATATTTAAAAAATCTTTTCTTAATTCCTATAAATAAAGTCTGGGGGATTTTTTAAACTTTGATAATTTTTCGCATTTTAAGGTTAACTTGAAAATGTCACTTTTTACAAAGAAATTTTTTTAATTTTTTTGAAAATATTTACAAAAAATCTGTTTTTTTTATCATAAACTAGACAGTTTAATTTAGTTGTATTTAAAAAAATCTTTTCTTAATTCCTATAAATAAAGTCTGGGGGATTTTTTAAACTTTGACGATTTTTCGCGTTTTAAGGTTAACTTGAAAATGTCACTTTTTACAAAGAAATTTTTTTAATTTTTTTGAAAATATTTACAAAAAATCTGTCTTTTTTATCATAAACTAGATACTTTAATTTAGTTATATTTAAAAAATCTTTTTTCGATTCTTATAAATAAAGTCTGGGGGATTTTTTAAACTTTGGCGATTTTTTGTGTTTTAAGGTTAACTTGAAAATGTCACTTTTTACAAAGAAATTTTTTTAATTTTTTTGAAAATATTTACAAAAAATCTCTTTTTTATCATAAACTAGATACTTTAATTTAGTTATATTTAAAAAATCTTTTCTTAATTCTTATAAATAAAGTCTGGAGAATTTTTTAAACTTTGACGATTTTTCGCGTTTTAAGGTTAACTTGAAAATGTCACTTTTTACAAAGAAATTTTTTAAAATTTTTTGGTAAGAGTTGCAAAAAGTCTGTCTTATTTATCATAAACTAGATACTTTAATTTAGTTATATTTAAAAAATCTTTTTTCAATTCTTATAAATAAAGTCTAGGGGATTTTTTAAACTTTGACGATTTTTTTACGATTCGTCAAAATGTCAAATTTTACAAAAAAAAAATTTTAATTTTTTTGGTAAGAGTTACAAAAAATCTGTCTTATTTATCATAAATTAGATACTTTGATTTAGTTATATTAAAAAAATTTTTTCTTAATTCTTATAAATAAAGTCTAGGGGATTTTTTAAACTTTGACGATTTTTTTACGATTCGTCAAAATGTCAAATTTTACAAAAAAAATTTTTTAATTTTTTTTGTAAGAGTTACAAAAAATCTGTCTTATTTATCATAAATTAGATACTTTGATTTAGTTATATTAAAAAAATCTTTTCTTAATTCTTATAAATAAAGTCTAGGGGATTTTTTAAACTTTGACATTTTTTTTACGATTCGTCAAAATGTCAAATTTTACAAAAAAATTTTTTTAATTTTTTTGAGAAGACTTACAAAAAATCCGTCTTTTTTATCATAAACTGGATACTTTTATTTAGTTATATTTAAAAAGTCTTTCTTTAATTCCTATAAATAAAGTCTAGGGAATTTTTTAAACTTTGACAATTTTTCGCATTTTAAGGTTAACTTATAAATGTCACTTTTTACAAAGAAATTTTTTTCAATTTTTTGGTAAGATTTACAAAAAATCTGTCTTATTTATCATAAACTAGATACTTTAATTTCGTTATGTTAAAAAAATCTTTTCTTAATTCTTATAAATAAAGTCTGGGGGATTTTTTAAACTTTGGCGATTTTTCGCGTTTTAAGGTTAACTTGAAAATGTCACTTTTTACAAAGAAATTTTTTTAATTTTTTTGAAAAGATTTACAAAAAATCTGTCTTTTTTATCATAAACTAGACAGTTTAATTTAGTTGTATTTAAAAAATCTTTTCTTAATTCCAATAAATAAAGTCTGGGGGATTTTTTAAACTTTGACGATTTTTCATGTTTTAAGGTTAGCTTCAAAATATGGAATTTAACAAAAAAATGTTTTAATTTTTTTGAGAAGAAATAGATTTTTATCTTCCAATTCGAATATGATTTCTAAAAAAATTATTTTATTTCAGCTAATCAAGACGATGACGTTTGGAATATTAGCTCAAGAGTAAATCAACAAAATCAAGATTCATCATCAAATTGGCCAACACACGATTCCCATATAAGTATGGATTTCGTCGTGACTCCTGAATACAATATTAAAGATACGAGGCCACCACCTCCACCTTATTCAGAACGTAAGTTTTTATTTAAAACCATAAAACAAATCGAAAAGTTTCTAATTTTAATTTTCTTTTTTTTACAAATAGTTGATTTACCAAGTTACGAACAAGCAACGGGATGTCGTTTACCAAAACCTGATATAACACCGGTTCATCAACCGGATCATAACAGACCCGGACCATCAAGTTAAATAAAACAACATTAAAAGTTGTTTAATCCTTCAAAAATCAACGAAGGATCTCAATCGATTAAGAAAAAGACTGGATCATTCCGTTTTGAAGCAAACCCCAAAACTATACCACATTAGTATTAGTTTGCGAAGTACTGACACGTATCCAGTATTCATTTTAATTAATTCATTATTAATCGATAATAATTTTAAAAAGAAGTCACAAATTTTTATTTTAAAATATATATTTTAAGTTGTTATACGTTCAATAAAAAAAAAATTTTAAGTAATTTAAATATCCAACTTTAAATCCTTCTTTTATAAAGTTACCAACTTAAAAAAAAATTTTTTTTATTGAACACACTGTACATTGTGTTATAAATATAACTCGCTGTGATGTTAGTTATGTAAGTGACGTTAAAGTGCTTTTTTATATATGTATACTTTAGTTGAAACGTTAGGAACTATAAAATTTGTATTTTACTTAAAATAGAGTGGAAAGTGGAAAAAAATGTAAATGTTTTAAACCGCGAATGAACAATAACGATCGTATTTATTATCGGTAATCGTTGCGTTCGACGTGTGACGTCAATTGAAAATGTAAATCCGTGTAAATATATGTAAATACTCAATAAAGATTTTGAGGAGCTAATCGGTGTTTGTTTGTTTACGATTTTTTAAGGATTAAGGTAGTTTTTTTAAGTAGATTTATTAGGAGAGGAATTTCCAGAGATGAAGGTATAAAAGCATGTGATGTTTTTTCCTCATGTGACTAAAGATTGCATGTTTTGAGGAGATAATTGGTGTGGATTATTGTACTTATTGGTAAATCGACACGCAAACGAACCGCAATAAAAAATTTAATTGTGGTTTTTTATTGTATTTTTTTAGGTTGGTTTTAATTGATTTTATATTAAGTAAGTTTTAATTAGGTTTTTTACATTTTTTGGTAAAATATGGAACAAAACGTTTTTTGAAAATTAAAACTAGAATGCTTTAATAACTTTAAAATCCAATTTTTTATGAATTTTTAAAGAATTATCGATTTATTTTTTCTTAAAAATTTTTTACCAACTTTAAAATTTTTTTCAATTTTTTTGATAAAATTTATAAGAAAACGCTTTTTGAAAATTAAAACTAGAATGCTTTTAGCTTCATTTAAAATAAAAATCAGATCAATAACTTTAAAATCCAATTTTTTATGAATTTTTAAAGAATTATCTACTTTCTTATCTTAAAAATTTTTTACCAATTTTAATTTTTTTTTTGATTTTTTTGATAAAATTTAGAACAAAACGATCGTTTTAAATTAAAACTAGAATGCTTTTAGTTTCATTTAGGAAAGAAATCAGATCAAAATCTTTAAAATTTAATTTTTTATGAATTTTTAAAGAATTATCGATTTATTTTTTCTTAAAAATTTTTTACCAACTTTAAATTTTTTTTTGATTTTTTTGATAAAATTTAGTACAAAACGATCTTTTTAAATTAAAACTAGAATGTTTTTAGTTTCATTTAGAAAAGAAATCAGATTAAAATCTTCAAAATTTATTTTTTTAAGAATTTTTGAAAAATTATCGATTTTTTATCTTAAAAATTTTTTACCAACTTTAAAATTTTTTTTGATTTTTTTGATAAAATTTAGAACAAAACGATCTTTTTAAATTAAAACTAGAATGCCTTTAATTTCATTTAGAAAAGAAATTAGATCAATAACTTTAAAATCCAATTTTTTATGAATTTTTAAAAAATTATCGATTTCTTTATATTAAAAATTTTTTACCAATTTTAAATTTTTTTTTGATTTTTTTGATAAAATTTAGAACAAAACGATCGTTTTAAATTAAAACTAGAATGCTTTTAGTTTCATTTAGGAAAGAAATCAGATCAAAATCTTTAAAATTTAATTTTTTATGAATTTTTTAGAAATTATCGATTTCTTTTATATTAAAAATTTTTTACCAACTTTAAAATTTTTTTTTAATTTTTTTATAAAATTTAGAACAAAACGGTATTTTTAAATTAAAACTAGAATGTTTTTAGTTTCATTTAGGAAAGAAATCAGATCAAAATCTTTAAAATTTAATTTTTTATGAATTTTTAAAAAATTATCGATTTTTTGTCTTAAAAATTTTTTACCAACTTTAAAATTTGTTTTTAATTTTTTGATAAAATTTAGAATAACACGGTCTTTTTAAATTAAAACTAGAATGTTTTTAGTTTTATTTAAAATAAAAAACAGATCAATAATTTAAAATCAAATTTTTTTATGAATTTTTAAATGATTATCGATTTTTTTATCTTAAAAATTTTTTACCAACTTTAATTTTTTTTTTAATTTTTTTATAAAATTTAGAACAAAACGATCTTTTTAAATTAAAACTAGAATGTTTTTAGTTTTATATAAAATAAAAATCAGATCAATAACTTTAAAATCTAATTTTTTGTGAATTTTAAAAAATTATCCATTTTCTTATCTTAAAAATATTTTACCAATTTAAAATTTTTTTTTTAATTTTTTGATAAAATTTAGAACAAAACGCTTTTTGAAAATTAAAACTAGAATACTCTCAGCTTCATTTAAAATAAAGATCAGATCAAGAACTTGAAAATCCAATTTTTGATGAATTTTTAAAAAATTATCGATTTTTTTTATCTTAAAAATTTTTTACCAATTTTAAAATTTTTTTTTTGATTTTTTTGATAAAATTTAGAACAAAACGATCTTTTTAAATTAAAACTAAAATGCCTTTAGTTTCATTTAGAAAAGAAATCAGATCAATAACTTTAAAATCCAATTTTTTATGAATTTTTAAAAAATTATCGATTTCTTTTTTCTTCAAAATTTTTTAGCAACTTTAGAATTTTTTTCAATTTTTTTGATAAAATTTAGAAGAAAACGGTTTTTGAAAATTAAAACTAGAATGCTTTCAGCTTCATTTAAAATAGAAATCAGAAAAATAACTTTAAAATTCATTTTTTTTATGAATTTTTAAAGAATTATCGATTTTCTTATGTTAAACATTTTTTTACCAACTTTAATTTTCTTTTTAATTTTTTGATAAAATTTAGTACAAAACGGGTTTTTAAAATTAAAACTGGAATGTTTTTAGCTTCATTTAAAATAAAAATCAGATCAATAACTTTAAAATCCAATCTTTTATGAATTTTTAAAGAATTATCGATTTATTTTTTCTTAAAAATTTTTTACCAACTTTAAAATTTTTTTCAATTTTTTTGATAAAATTTAGAAGAGAACGGTTTTTGAAAATTAAAACTAGAATGTTTTCAGCTTCATTTAAAATAAAAAACAGATCAATAATTTAAAATCAATTTTTTTATGAATTTTTAAAAAATTATCGATTTTTTTTATCTTAAAATTTTTTTACCAACTTTAAAATTTATTTTTAATTTTTTTATAAAATTTAGGACAAAACGGTATTTCTAAATTAAAACTAGAATGCTTTTAGTTTCATTTAGGAAAGAAATCAGATCAAAATCTTTAAAATCCAATTTTTTATGAATTTTTAAAAAATTATCGATTTTTTGTCTTAAAAATTTTTTACCAACTTAAAATTTTTTTTTTAATTTTTTTATAAAATTTAGAACAAAACGATCTTTTTAAACTAAAACTAGAATGCCTTTAGTTTCATTTAGAAAAGAAATCAGATCAATAACTTTAAAATCTAATTTTTTGTGAATTTTTAAAAAATTATCCATTTTCTTATCTTAAAAATTTTTTACCAATTTAAAATTTTTTTTTTTAATTTTTTGATAAAATTTAGAACAAAACGCTTGTTGAAAATTAAAACTAGAATACTCTCAGCTTCATTTAAAATAAAAATCAGATCAATAACTTGAAAATCCATTTTTTATGAATTTTTAAAAAATTATCGATTTTCTTGCCTTAAAAATTTTTTACCAACTTTAAAATTGTTTTAAATTTTTTTGATAAAATTCAGAACAAAACGCTTTTTGAAAATTAAAACTAGAATACTCTCAGCTTCATTTAAAATAAAAATCAGATCAATAACTTGAAAATCCATTTTTTTTTGAATTTTTAAAGAATTATCGATTTTTTTATCTTAAAAACTTTTTACCAACTTTAAAAATGTTTTTAATTTTTTTGTTAAAATTTAGAACAAAACGGTATTTTTAAATTAAAACTAGAATGTTTTTAGTCTCATTTAGAAAAGAAATCAGATCAAAATCTTTAAAATTTAATTTTTTATGAATTTTTGAAAAATTATCGATTTTTTATCTTAAAAATTTTTTACCAACTTTAAAATTTGTTTTAATTTTTTTGATAAAATTTAGAAGAAAACGGTTTTTGAAAATTAACACTAGAATGCTTTTAGACTGTTCCAAAACTCAGTTGTCAAGCGCTAACCACGCATTGTAGAGCTGATTTTATGCCGATTCAACGAAAATCTTTAACTGAAATTGCTTCCTCAGAGAATTAGAACATCTTGAAGATGACGTGTCTGATTAGGTTTGTTTTTTTTTTTGAAATATCTTAATAACGCCTGTAGCTATTATAATGAAACTTGGAGCGTTTGTAAATTTGGAAATGCTTCATCGTTTGCTGGCAAAACATTTTTTTATTGTCATCATTAAGGTATTAAATCGCTGAAATACACCTTATAACGCGTGGTTAGCGTTTGGTAACTGAGTTTTGGAACACCTATATAATACGTTAGGCAAAAAAAACGACGAAAGTTATATCTCCCTTATTTCTGTTTAGATTTTCATGAGGATTTTCTATGTATGAGAGATAAGGTAATCATGATAGAAGATTACGTTTTTTTGATTAGCAAAAACTGGACGATTTTCTTGAATAATCACATCAAATCTAATGTGTTTTTCAAAGTATTTTTTAGCTGTGATCGTTTCGTATCAGAACATATACCAATGAATAATTCTTACATTACCACCAAACACATACAGTAGAACCCAGATTATCCGAGTCGCAATTATTCGAGCTACGGATTAACCGAGCCAATCTAAACACACAATAGACGCAAAAAAATAATCGTTCCTATTCAAGAAAAATTAAAAGCCATCAGAAGAACTGAAGCTGGAGAGACACTTAAAAATGTTGTCTGCCTCTTGTCAGGTCCAATTTTATAACAGAAAGCAATAATGATTAGTAGGCAATTCCCAGAAACACATACGTTTACCGCCAGTTCAGGATTGCTTGACCGGTGGTAAAAACGGTACCAGTATACGTCAACTGACCGTATGTGGAGAAAAACTTTCTGCTGATGTGTCATCAATTGAAAAATTTAAGCAGGACTTTAATAAAAAGCAAATCAAAGTTAGTCAGTATACGTACGATCAAATTTATAACTGTGATGAAACTGGTTTAGATTATAAAATGCTTCCATCAAAGACACTACCATCTCGATAGAAAAATCCGCTCCTGGGCACAAACGAAGTAAGGAAAGATTAACCGTAATTGCATGTTCCAATGCATCTGGCAAGCACAAACTCCCATTGATGGTGATTGGCAAGTCAGCACGTCCAAGGTCTTTAAAAGACATCTTACCCAAAGCTCTACCGGTTTATTACAAAAATTAGAAGAACATTTAATGGACAATGCCCCTTCTCACCCTGGGGAAGAACTTCATGTAGGTAACATTGTTGTAAAATTTTTACCTCCAAATGTAACCAGCATAGTACAACCAATGGATCAAGGCGTCCTCGAAAACATTTAAAAAAATTATAGATGTTTATATCTTGAACATGTATTACAACACATTGAAAAAGAAGAGGATATTATCAGTGGAATAAAAAAGATTACACAGAAAAATGTTATTTACTGGGTAAGCCAAGCTTGGGATTCCGTACGTGGTTCCACTATTAAAAAATCTTGGTCAACAGTTATTGATATTGAGAACTATGACAGTGAAGATGATATACCATTAAATGAATTGTCTTTGAAATGGAGAAGCCGGGGAGAAATGTCTTCTTCAAATTTTGACACCGTGACAGAAGAAGAAAAAAATGTATTTGAATTAATACAAAACTTAAAAGGTTGCGAAAATGTGACAAGACAAGATTTTATTGACTGGGTTACAGCAGACGATTTAGAAGAAGAAGTGAGTGTTAAAAAATTAACGAATGCCTTTCAGGAAACCGAAAAATCAGATGACGACGACGACGAAGCGTTGGATGAACAACCTCACACTAAGATCTCCCATCAAAAGGTTTTGCTTCTCTGGAAAAAGCTCTAAGGTATATCTGTTACCGGCAAACTCCATTACGCCGACACACCTAAGATTGACTAGGCCAGTGATGGCGAACCTATGATCCATGGGTCAGACACTGACCCACACAGTCGTTTTAAGTGACCCATGCTTGATTTTTGCAAGCTTATTTTTATGTCCTAAAAAGAGAATAAATAATTGAAGAGAAAAATATAAGATCCATCCTCAACCCAGAGGTCTAGCGCTTAGACCAGTGATGGCGAACCTATGACCGATGGATCAGACACACACAATCCTTTTAAGTGATCCATACCTTGATTTTTGCAAACTTATTTTTTATGTCCTAAAAAGAGAATAAATAATTTTATTTCAACTATATTTATTAATAAATAATACTATTATGTCATAGTATGTATGTAATTTTATCTTGTTCAGTCAAATATTTAGTGTAGGGAGTACTAAATAGTGTCATCCCAGTGATATCATCCACTTGCAATCGATTTTTATTTTTTAATCTTTACTTACTAATGTAAAAGTTGTAAAACAAAAAGGAAAAAAAAGCTCTTTTAGTCCTTAGTCTTGGAAGTAAGCATATAAAAAGTAAGTTTATTAAAAACACATTTCCCTTTTGCATGTGACTTAATACTGTGACCCACGAGCTAGTACCAAAACAATATAATAAACAAAATATGACCAACTGCGCCAAAAGGTTCGCCATCACTGGACTAGGCAATTCGCACATTGCCCGAGCATTTTTGATCAAGTCCGAAATAACTTTTTATTTCGGGGTTTGTCTAGTATGCAACTAGGTAAACACGCGATATTAGTGGTGACGTCACATGTTGACCTAGTCTCTGTATATGTATCCAAACAAACTTTTTCTACATAGATTCAGTCCATAAGCGGCGAGAAAATCATTTTTTTAGAGTACTTAGAGATATATTTAAGGTTTGAAAAGTGGACAGTTTTCTACATCTAAACCAAAAATGGTAAGTTAAATATTTTTTTTAACGCCGTAAAAGCAGAAATAAGTTCGCGTACACATAACCTCAAAAATCGTATCTGTCACACGTAAGCTTAAAAAGTTCATAGTTCGGTAATTAATGCAATTTGGGCCACCAAATCTTACAAGTGGGATGGTATTATCCTTAGAATATGTTACAGCCCTTATTTGGTGAAAATCCACACCCTCAAATTATTTTACACGTAAGGCTAGAAACAGGTATAAATTTGATAAAAATATAGGTATTTTGTTATAAAGCAAGGGTTTTTTATAGTTTTCTGACCTTTATTATTGTACCTTTTGCAGGTAAAACATAACAACTATGACATTTACTGATAAAGAATGTCTATTAAAAGACATTTTACCACAAGGCGTACAAGTACACCAAACAGAAACCTTAGTAAGAGCCAGGATACATCTTAAAAGGACCATACATTCTAACACAATAGTAAAAGTTATTCGAGCTACATTGCCTAAATGGGTTTAGACAATTTATTTACTATTATTAACTATTTACTGCTATCAGCGATATCAACAAGCTGTCTGTGTGTGCGCATCCTTTGGTTTCTTAACTAACAATAAAAATAACGGAATTGGAATTTTCCCAATACAACTTTATTTTTGTAAATGAAAAAAAAAAGACAAACAAACAAAAAATAACAACTCGTAAGATTATATGGGAAACTGTGTAAACCATTACTTGTTTGAACACGAACTTGAATGATGACGTTTCGAATTGCAAAGCACTTTAGCCCTCTTACATTTGCGTAAATTTGTTTGACATTTCTTATTGCAGTTACACTTCAAAAACCCTTGGCCCCCGAAGACAGAATTTTGGTTACTATTCTGACGTAGCGAGAATTCAGTCTCTGGGACGTCCTGAATTTTCAAAAGTGTGTCTTTACACGCTTCAATTTGATTTCTTGAATACAGCGAGCTAATAATTCCTTTGTTGGTTTCAATTTTCTAAAGTCCACCATTTGTTGTCTCCAAAACTACGCCAATTAAGTTTCGCGCATGTCCTTTGCTCCTGTCAAGGCTTGGAACAGGCACAGTAACTAATGTTCTAATCTCAATTGGGGGAGATTTTTTATTAGATGTAAACTTCATTTTCTCTGCCTGCTCTTTTAATCCTTCGAAAGCTTTCTCTTGATTTGAAATCATCGTTTTTCTATTTACACATCGAAGACATAAAACTGATGTTCCGTACTCCACGTTGATATTACTTATGCTCTGGGCACAGATGACATGAACATTCTGCGCACAGCTATAACACTTGTGGATTCCTGAGGTTTCCTTTTCGCATATGCAACAAACAGGTTCCAATTTTGCCATATCAACATTAAGGGCAGAAATTGTTCTTTGAATATTTTCTGCATCAGGAAACGGAGTTGATCCCACAGTATTTTCTGTATCAGGAAACGGAGTTGATCCTTTAGTATTTTCTGCATCAGGAAACGCAATTGATTCTCCAAGACTTTCTGCATTAGGATCACGAGTGGAATTCTCCTGCTCCAAAGTAGCTGTAAGTGCCTCTTCAAGATCTTCTTCAGTTTTCAGAACCTTTTTGATAGAATCAGGCAATGACTATATTCCGATATGAGCGTTTCTTCCTTTAATGAAATAGAAACTGTTATTTTTTTGTACTGAACTGAAATTATTGCTTACCGAACATCGCTTCAAAAGGTGTTTGTCGTATTCCGCTATGGTATGCATTATTTTTCTAAAGCTGACAAAAACTGACAAAGAAAGCACGAGAAATCTAAGTTTGCCTGACCCACTTAGGCAAAGTCCGAAGTTAATTTACTTTTTTTGGACTTTGCCTGAGCCTCGTTTGGTGCATGAACTAGAAGTTTATCTAGTTGCATACTAGGCAAACCCCGAAACAAAAAGTTAGTTCGGACTTGGTCAAAAATGCTCGGGCAATGTGCGAATTGCCTAGTCAATCTTAGGTGTGCCAGCGTAATGGAGTTTGTCGGTAACATATCGAACAACAATCAGATGTAACTCCTGCAGATTTGCTTCTTCTTAACAGATGGAGAAACATAGCAGCAAGAAAAAGAATATGCAATATGAAACAACAGCACATAGACAACTACTTCAATGTTTTATAATATGTATATGTCGGAGACACTTACACCCGTATGCATAGTCGATCGCCGGCAATTCGCCGGCGATTCGCCGGAGATTCTCCGGGGATTTGCCGGAGATTCGCCGGCGAACGATCGGAATATAATTTGTGATGCATAATCGATCTCCCAACGATCTCCGCTTTGACGAATTGCCGGTGATTTGTAACGTGATTTGTGATTTATTGGCACTATACATCCAATTCAAATCCATATCCATTTCATATATACAATATTAATCTGACATAAATTATGATTTTATTGACGTTTTTGACATCGACCGATCTCCGGCAAATCTCCGGCAAATCGCCGGCAAATCTCCGGCAAATCTCCGGCGCGTCGCCAAAAAAAACAGCATAACGCACGTGAATTTCCATGGCGATTGACTACATCGGAATTTTCTATTGGTGAACGGGGAATCTCCGGCGAATCGCCGGCGAGTCTCCGGAGAATCTCCGGCGAATCGCCGGCGATCGACTATGCATACAGTTGTTACAGTAATGTGACATTTTATGAAATGTCCGGTCAGTTCATGAAACGGTGATAGATAATGCAATTCTTTCCAATTACACCAAGCGTCTAAACTTCGTAGACGGTTCATGAAATGCTAAGCCGCTTTTGATATATTATGAATTCCACAATTGCGATATTCTGTTCCTTAAGTAAACAAAACCTCGCATAAATTGTAAACACAAAAAAACCAAAATGAATGCTGCTACTAATGGCGCAGTGACTATCAGCAAAGAATTATTTTATCAAAAACATGCTATTTATTACGAGCAACGGCCACATAAGAAGCTCTTTACCAGTGATAAGAGTTTCTCAATTATCCATGAAATGAGGGATTTTGAATTACCAAGACCATTCCATGAAATTTTTATTTTTACGTCCACTGCAGTCTAAAAGAGCAAAAGTAGTAGCAAATCAGTTGCTTAATATTTTCTTGTTGTTTGGTGCACCAAAGATTCTCCAAAATGACAATGGTCCCGATTTTGTTAACAATGTTATTCAAAAATTGAAATCACTTTGGCCAGAATGTGTTATGGTACATGGGAGGCCCAGACACCCACCGAGCCAAGGAAGTGTGGAGAGAGCAAACCAAGATATTGAACACATATTACGTGCTTGGATGAGTGATCACCATACAAAACAGTGAAGTGTGGGTTTGAATTTTGTCCAATGGCAAAAGAATATTTCATTTCATGGAACAATTGGTCGATCTCCGTCTAAAGCACTGCTGGGGTCTGATCCGAAAGTTGGTGTTTCTTCAAGTTCAATTCCATTGACTCTACTAAGGACTCTATCGACAGAAGAAGAGCTAGAACAGCTCTTACAAAATAGCTTACAAGATGAAAACCAGAACGAAAACAAATCACAAGGACATGAAGACATAAACAAAAATCAAGAACCAACACCAGTAAACGTGGAAGGTGAAAAGAATAGAGGTCAAGAAGGAGACAGTACTGATAAAAACTGCTTTATGATCGAAGAAAATGAAGAAGATATACCGTGCGTTCAGAAATGATTGTAGATCGTTTGAATTTGGCGCGCTATAAATTATTTTTCAAGGTTGGTATAAATACAATAACGTTAATCATATCTCATAGGCGTGTCATGGAAAATATTGAAAACTGTCATAAGTTGTCAAAAAACCGTAAGACAAGGGTATTTTATTGAATTTATTGGCCAATGCCATTGCAATTGATATCCGATCTCCAATAATTATGAGTATATGTACATATACACTTAATACTGAAAAGAATACATCATAAATAAATCCGGCTACGCCACTGATATGCAAGATACGACGTAGGTAATTCACAGGTAACAATACTGACCATCGAAAATCACTAAATTACGAGCGCGCCAAATTCAAACGATCTACAATCATTTCTGAACGCACGGTAGTTTCAACAGAACATATATTGACACCAAATAAATTGCAAGAAACTTCGACACAAGAATTGAAAGTATGCAGCGTTTGCGAGAAACACATTGATACTGCTCAAAATAAATGTCCCAAATGTTCAGCGTTTGTTCACAAAAACTGTGTCGCTTGAAAAGACAACGATCAACATTTGTGCAATATGTGCCAACTTACTGTTGCATAAGTCGATGGGGGTCGTACAGATCCATACATTTTATGCATTATAATCGATCAACGAAATGGTGTAAATCAGTTAGGTTGTGAAGCTGGTGTTATTAAAGGGTGGTTTGAAGCAGAAAGTTTAATCATAGCAGGTGCAACCTTTCTTTCTGCTGTAGCTATAACTTCTGTGGCAGGGATTTTTTAAATGTAGCTGTAAAGCTGGTCGCAAACTCGACCAGTAGTATTGCAAAATGTATTTGTAGGAGAAACAAACTTTTATGTAATAGCTGTTGACACCGAAGCTTGAACTGTATTAATAAGTGAGAAAATTCTGCTTGTAAAAACATATAAATTCATTTTAAGTTGATATTTTCTTTAATCAAGTTCGTTTGATGGTTACAGCTTATCTAATATTTTTAGTTTCTTCAAGTGTTAAAATTAATTTGGCAGTTCTTGAACCGTCTACGAAAATTAGACGTTTAGTGTAACTATGGTGCAACTGCACAGAATTGCACTATCTGTCAGCGTTTCATGAAATGTCATGTAAAACGTTAATAAACCGGTTAAAGTACATTTGTGTTTATTTTTTAAGAAATAATAAATAAATCCGTACTATTCGAGTTTTCAGTTATCCGAGGTGGGTGTCTCCCCACATTACCTCGGATAATCGAGGTTCTACTGTACATTCATTAAGTGTAGAGCAGATTTTACAAATTCTTGCTTCAGGAATTTTTTTTTCAGCTCCTCTCGCCCTTTACATTCTTAACCCTTTATAGCATTGTGTGGGAATTCTGTTACAAACCATTTCATTGCATGTAAAATACAAAAGAAAAGCTTGAAATGGCTTTTTAATTTATGTTATTGTAGGTCTTATCAGATAGCAAAATGATTTCTAAACGTTAAAAAGATCTTTTATTTACAATTTTCTTTTCGACTTTTTTAGTCTCGTTTGAAAATCTCGGTAAGCGCTCTCGCCGAGTGTGTAAACCCGGCTTGACACGCTGGGAAAATTTTAGCTTAAGCCTTCCTTCAAAGTAATAATCGACAGCGATCAGATCGATCAAAGACGAGTAAATCAACGACATCCAAGAAGTAGTTAAGTTCTACAACCTTGCGTCTTTATCAGTGAAGATGAAAAGTGGATTCTCCAATTCCACATTTAAGCACAAACTTGGGGAATTATTGGTAATTTAAAAATTATTGAACGTTTGGCTTAAATGCTTTTCTGTTTAGATACTCGTTTAAGAAGTTTAATAAAGACCATGATTTTTTAAAAGGAAAAATGTTTAATTGTAAGACTAGAACGAATCACTTTTACATGATTTTGTGGCGAAAGAATTCCTATTTTAATGAAAATTCTTATTAATTCTTATTAATTTTAAAGAAAGAAATACTAACATCATAATGAAAAGTTTTTACAAATGAGTAATTGAAAGTAAGATAAATCAAAATAAACTCAAACAGAAAAAAATTAAGGGTCATAAAATAATGCAACTTTGCTGTAAAGTTGGTTATCTAAACAACTTTAAATTTAAATGAACACAACACTTATTCATAACAATTCTTTGAATACAACTTTAAAATAATTCCCTCTTCTTCTGAATAAACACAAAAAAGATCAAAACGCTAAGTATTATTTTAATCCATAAATAATTCATAAAACCTCCCAAAAAAGAAGATTGTCCAAGAATGAGTCACACATTATCATATAAATTTCCTTGAAAACCCATACCGAGCGGTGTTTCCACTGCACATACAACGTCACGTGTGACGTTTTCTCAAATTTAAGGAGTAGGAAAAATCGTCCTCTAACATTTGTTAAAACGAACGATACGGAATACGTGGTATTTCCCGAACAGTTTATTTAAAATACTAGCTAAGTTTTACCAATCGAGGTGTTTTGAAAAATCCTTTTTTCAAAACACCATGTTTATCCGTAATCAGCAGTAAGATTAGTAAGAAAATTAACTACAGTGAGAAGATTAAACGTTGCTCGATTGCGGACAATCGTATCTTATTTACTTTGGGATTTTACCGCCGGCATTGTTTTAAAATAGGAAGAATTGTTTAAAAGGTTGGGTTTTGTTAAAAAGTGGGCCAGTTTTACCAGTTTGGTATTCAGCTATGGGATAAAGTTTCCGAGTTTTCAAACTTCTTTCTTAGCGAATGAGAGTAATCCGACTAGTTTTTAAATAATTAATAAACGTTGTGGTTATTCAAAATGTAATACTACAATTTTTGGTAAGTGTCCTTTTTAATTTTAAGTTGATAACACTTTTATCAACTTAAAAAAATTATTTAACTTTAAAAATTCGTAAAAAATCGATTTTTATAGTTTTTAATCTAATTTTTTTCCTAAATGAAACTTAAAACATTCTAATTTTAATTTAAAAAGACCGTTTTATTTTAAATGTTGTCAAAAAAAATAAAAAAAATTTTAAAGTTGGTAAAAATTTTTGACAGTTCTAACCTAACTTTAAAAAAAACGATCAACTTTAGAAATTCATAAAAAATACATTTTTCAAGATTTTGATTTGATTCTTTTTTTAAATGAAATTTAAAACATTCTAGTTTTAATTAAAAAAGACCGATTTGTTTCAAATGTTGTCAAAAAAATTTAAAAAAATTTTAAAATTGGTCACAATTTTTATCAACTTAAAAAAATCGTTTAACTTTAAAAATTCGTAAAAAATCGATTTTTATAGTTTTTAATCTAATTTCTTTTCTAAATGAAACTCAAACTATTCTAATTGCGATTAGAGAAGACCGTTTTATTTTAAATGTTGTCAAAAAAATTTAAAATAATTTTAAAGTTGGTGAAAATTTTTTGACAGTTCTAACCTAACTTAGAAAAAACGATTAATTTTAAAAATTCATAATAAATTCACTTTTAAAGATCTTGATTTGATTCTTTTTCTAAATGAAACTTAAAACATTCTAGTTTTGATTAAAACAGACTGATTCTTTCTAAATACTGTCAAAAAAATTAAAAAAAATTTTTAATTTGGTAAAAATAATTTTAGATTTAAAAAATCCATAATTTTTAAAAATTCATATATAAAAAACTAATTGTTATTGAGACTTGAAATTTTATGTAGATTTAGATTGGAACCTAATCTTTATTTTTACTACAGCTAAGTTTTCTACGATTTTTAGTTTTTTTCTCAGAAGGAAAAATCTAAATTAATGGCAGTTAGAATTTATCAGTTTTTAAAAATTCGTATCTAAGAAAGTAATTGTTATTGAGACTTGAAATTTTATGACGATTTAAATTAAAGTATAATCTTTATTTTTACATATATTGAGGAGTTTAAAATTCTAACCTTAAATAATTTAATTGTCAAATGTCAAATTAGGTTCAAACCTTATCTAAACTTACCCAAAATACATAATAACAAAACAAATAGAAATAAAATTGTAAACTATTTTACTCAAGGAACAGTTATTTGTTACCAAAAAAGTAAATATTATTCAATTGTGTATTTAATCAACAAGATTAAACTTAGTATCTTTTATAATACCCCTTTCTTTATAAAATAAAAAACATAGTAAATCATACTTAAGGGAAATTTCTCCTTATGAAGTAAATAATTTACTCGAAACTTTAGTTATCTATAAAAGATGTTTTAAATACTTTTTATACAAAACTTTTTAAATAGCTTAGAAATAATCATTAATCTTCAAACGAGAATTTCAATAATTTTTCAAAACGACTTTTCAAACAAAATATACCGCATAAAAATTAAAAAAAAATAAAAAGAAAAATGCTTTGATATGGAATTGTAAGTACAATTTTCCTGTTAAAATCGTACCACAACAAGCAACAAGTCACGCAAACCTTCATATTTAACGAACGAACGATGTCAAAGCAATTATTTCAAACGCTTAATGTTTTATAAGTTGTTTTCATTCCTCTAACTATAAAATGTAATCAATAACAAAGTATATTTAGATTTTTTCTTTTAAATACAGAAACATTTATTATTTATTTCTTTTATTTTTTCTTTTTCTTCAATTTATTTTTTCCCTTGTATTTATTTCTTTTTCTTTCATAAACCTGTATTGTTTGAAATTTATCGTTTAACGAAACGTGCCGTTAAACGTATTAACCGCTTTAATTTACGACGGAAACGTAAAGCCATTATTTGCGTCAGAGATAATACAAAAATAAAGAAAAACGAAGCAGTACCATACGGTTGAGTAAACTATATAAGATAAGCCGTTCAAATATGGACTATTATTGTTATAATAGGTATAATAGAGTTAGCAGCAGGTATTAAAAGGATAATTTTAGGAAAATTGCATCGTGTAAAAGGAGTTTTATTTTATACAAATGACGTATACATTGAATAGCCTAATTTTTAGAATGTTTAAAAATTTCATTTAAGGACATTAAATTAGATTTTCTCTTCTGAGGGAAAAACTAAAAGTCCTAGAAAATTTATCTTTGGTAAAAATAAAGATTAGATTTCAATCTAACTTCTCATAAAATTTCAAATCTCAATAAGAATTAGTTTCTTAGATATGAATATTTAAAAATTATTGATTTTTATTAACCTGAAATTTTTTTTTACCAACTTTAAAATTTTTTTAAATTTTTTTGATAACTTTTAAAATAAAACAGTCTTTTTTAATTAAAATTAAAATATTTTAAGTTTCATTTAGAAAAAGAATAAAATCAAAATCTTTAAAAATGATTTTTTTATGAATTTTTAAATTTCATCGTTTTTTTTAAAGTTAGGTTAGAACTGTCAAAAATTTTTACCAACTTTAAAAATTTTTAAAATTTTTTTGACGAGATCTAAAATGAAACGGTATTTTTTAATTAAAATTAGAATGTTTTAAGTTTCATTTAGAAAAAAAATTAGATTAAAAACTATAAAAATCGATTTTTTACGAATTTTTAAAGTTAAACGATTTTTTTAAGTCGATAAAAATTGTTGCCAAATTTGAAAATTTTTTAAATTTTTTTGACAATATTCAGAACAAATCGGTCTTTTTTAATTAAAACTAGAATATTTTAAGTTTCATTTAGAAAAAGAATAAAATCAAAATCTTTAAAAATGATTTTTTTATGAATTTTTAAATTTCATCGTTTTTTTTTAAGTTAGGTTAGAACTGTCAAAAATTCTTACCAACTTTAAAAACTTTTTTAATTTTTTTGACAACATCTAAAATGAAACGGTCTTCTTTAAATAAAATTAGAATGTTTTAAGTTTCATATAGAAAAAAAATTAGATTAAAAACTATAAAAATTGATTTTTTATGAATTTTTAAAGCTAAACGATTTTCTTTAATTGATAAAAATTGTTGCTAAATTTGAAATTTTTTTTAATTTTTTTGACAACATTTAGAACAAATCGGTATTTTTTAATAAAAACTAGAATATTTTAAGTTTCGTTTAGAAAAGGAATCAAATCAAAATCTTTAAAAATGAATTTTTTATGAATTTTTAAAATTCATCGTTCTTTTTTAAGTTACGTTAGAACTGTCAAAAATTTTTACCAACTTTAAAAATTTTTTAAATTTTTTTGACAACATCTAAAATGAAACGGTCTTTTTTAATTAAAATTAGAATATTTTAAGCTTCATTTAGAAAAATAATTAGATTAAAAACTATAAAAACCGATTTTTTACGAATTTTTAAAGTTAAACGATTTTATTAAGTCGATAAAAATTGCTACTAACTTTGAAATTTTTTTTAATTTTTTGTATAACATTTAGAACAAATCGGTCTTTTTTATTTAAAACTAAAATGTTTTAAGTTTCATTTAGAAAAAGAATCAAATCAAAATCTTTAAAAATGATTTTTTTATGAATTTTTAAAGTTCATCGTTCTTTTTTAAGTTAGGTTAGAACTGTCAAAAATTTTTACCAACTTTAAAAACTTCTTTAATTTTTTTGACAACATCTAAAATGAAACGGTCTTCTTTAAATAAAGTTAGAATATTTTACGTTTCATTTAGAGAAAAAATTAGATTGAAAACTATAAAAATCGATTTTTTACGAATTCTTAAAGTTAAACGATTTTTTTAGGTTGATAAAAATTATTACCAACTTTTAAAAATTTTTAAATTTCTTAGACAACATTTGAAACAAATCGGTCTTCTTTAATTAAAACTAGAATATTTTAAGTTTCATATAGAAAAAGAATCAAATCAAAATCTTTAAAAATAATTTTTTTATGAATTTTTAAAGATTAAGTTTTAATAAACGTTTTAATTAAGTTAGGTTAGAATTTCGTTTCTCTAGAAAAAACTAAAAATCCTAGAAATTTAATTTTTGGTAAAAACAAAGATTAAGTTTCAATTAAAATCGTCATAAAGTTTTAAGTCTCAACAACAATCAGTTTTTTAAATATGAATTTTTAAAAATTGACAAATTTATATTTAATAAATCGTAGTAGTTTTACAATTAATTCAAACTCTTTGTCTGGTTTCTTCGAATATTAAAATACAAGACGATTATTTGTGGTTTCCGTATTGTTGAAATTGACTTTATTTATTTAAAGTGGTCATTGTTACACTTCATAGAAATAGAAATAATAACATTTTATTGCTATTGCTAAATGATACTTGTATTCGTAATAATAAGTTGGTAAATAATATGGTTGTGAAATAATTTGTAATTCTTACAACGAAAATGGTAAAAATTTCCAAAAAATATAAAAAATTTCAAAGAAAAAAATATTAAAAATAATTTTAGAATAAAATTGTTATTAAAAATCGATAGGAAATCAAATTTCCTTTAATTTAAGTACAAACACGATATATCTACGATCAAAAATAAAGATGTTATCGAAATTTTTAATTTCAATAAAAACCGGAAGTCGGCCATCTTGGATTTTTTTAAATCAAAGTAACTTTTTTGTTATTAATCGGAATATAGTCGTGTTTGGTATCAAATTAAAGGATTTTTAATAAACTTTAACAATTTTTAATTATAATTTTAAATCTTTCAAAAAAATTATCAAATTTTTCAGAAATAATGTTACAATTAAAAAAAAAGTCAAGGTTTTCAACGAAATATCAGTTTAAACACGTCAAAAATTTTCTAAAAGAGACAACAACCGAAAAAAATTTTAAAAAAATGTTCAAAACTTCAAAAAAGAAAATGCCAAAAATAATTTTAGAACAAAATTGTTATTAAAAATCGATACAAAATTAAATTTCCTTTAATTTGAGTACAAACACGACATATCTACGATTAAAAATAAGAAAATTATCGTAATTTTTTATTTTAATGACAACCAGAAGTCGGCCATCTTGGATTCTTTTAAAGTCAACCTAACTTTTTTGTTTTTATCCGAATATAGTCGTGTTTGGTATCAAATTAATGAGTTTTTAATAAACTTTAACAATTTATAATAATAATTTGAAGTTTTTAGTAATAATTTTAAATCTTTCAAAAAAATTGTCAAATTTTTCAGAAATAACATCAAAATTTAAAAAGAAGTTCAAATTTTCAAAGAAATATCGCTTTAAAAACGGCAAAAAAATTCTAAAAAAAAAAGACAAAACTTGAAAAAATGAAGAGAAAGTTTAAAATTTCAAAAAAGGAAATGTCAAAAATAATTTTAGAACGAAATTGTTATTAAAAATCGATAGGAAATTAAATTTCCTTTAATTTAAGCCCAAACACGATATATCTACGATCAAAAATAAAAAAGTTATCAAAATTTTTAATTTTCATCAAAACCGGAAGTCGGCCATTTTGAATTTCTTTAAATCAAGGTAACTTTTTTGTTTTTTATCCGAATATAGTCGTGTTTGGTATCAAATTAAAGGATTTTTAATAAACTTTAACAATTTTTATTAAAAATTTCAAATTAAAAAAAAATTAAATTTTTTTCAAAAATAACGCCAAAATTTAAAAAAATTCAATGTTTAAAAAATATGAAAAACTTCAAGAAATTTCTAAAAAAGACAAAAATGATAAAAATTTCCAAAAAAATTTTAGAAATGTCAAAGAAGGCAGTCAAAAATAATTTTAGGAGGAAATTGTTATTAAAAATCGAAAGGAAATTAAATTTCCTTTAATTTAAGTATAAACACGACATATCTACGATCAAAAATAAGAAAGTTATCGAAATTTTTAATTTTAATCAAAACCGGAAGTCGGCCATCTTGAATTTTTTTAAATCAACGAAACTTTTTTGTTTTTTATCCGAATATAGTCATGTTTGGTATCAAATTCAAGGATATTTAATAAACTTTAACAATTTTTAATAATAATTTTAAATTTCTCAAAAAAATTGTCAAATTTTTCGGAAATAACGTTAAAATTAAAAAAAGAGTCCAAGTTTTCAAAGAAATATCACTTTAATAACGTCAAAAAGTGTGTAAAAAAAGACAAATTAAAAATAAAAAAAAGTGTTTAAAATTTTAAAAAAGGAAATGTCAAAAATAACGTTAGAACGAAATTTTTATTAAGAATCGATAGAAAATTAAATTTCCTTTAATTTAAGTACAAACACGATATATCTACGATCAAAAATAAAGATGTTATCGAAATTTTTAATTTCAATAAAAACCGGAAGTCGGCCATCTTGGATTTTTTTAAATCAAAGTAACTTTTTTGTTATTAATCGGAATATAGTCGTGTTTGGTATCAAATTAAAGGATTTTTAATAAACTTTAACAATTTTTAATTATAATTTTAAATCTTTCAAAAAAATTATCAAATTTTTCAGAAATAATGTTACAATTAAAAAAAAAGTCAAGGTTTTCAACGAAATATCAGTTTAAACACGTCAAAAATTTTCTAAAAGAGACAACAACCGAAAAAAATTTTAAAGTTATCGAAATTTTTAATTTCAATAAAAACCGGAAGTCGACCATCTTGGATTTTTTTAAATCAATGTAACTTTTTTGTTTTTTATCCGAATATAGTCGTGTTTGGTAACAAATTAAAGGATTTTGAATAAACTTTAACAATTTTTAATAATAATTTTAATTTTTTCAAAAAAATGGTCAAATCTTTCAGAAATATCGTCAGAATTTCAAAAAAAAAAGTTTTCAAAGAAATATCACTTTAAAAACGTCAAAAAATTTCTAAAAGAAGACAAGACTTGGAAAAATTAAAAAAAAAATCTTTTTAATTTCAAAAAAGGAAATGTCAAAAATAATTTTAGAACGAAACTGTTATTAAAAATTGATAGAAAATTAAATTTCCTTTAATTTGAGTACAAACACAATATATCTACGACCAAAAATAAAAATGTTATGACCATTTTTAATTTCAATAAAAACCGGAATTCGGCCATCTTGGATTTTTTTAAGTCAACGTAACTTTTTTGTTATTTAAAAGTTTATTTACTTTAAAGTTTTGTTATTTATTTAAGTTATCGAAATTTTTAATTTTAATAAGAACCGGAAGTCGGCCATTTTCAAAATCAAAAGAATTAACCTAACTTTTTTATTTTTTATCCGAATATAGTCGTGTTTGGTATCAAATTAAAGGATTTTTAATAAACTTTAAGAATTTTTAATAATAATTTTAAATTTTTTAATCGGCCATCTTGAAAATTTAAAAATTAACCTACCTTTTTTATTTTTAATCGTAGATAGGTCGTGTTTGTATTCAAATTAAAGGAAATTTAATGAATTTTATAAATATTTAAGAATTTTAAAGAAATTTTTTTATTAGAAATTGTTGAGAAACAAAATTTTATCATAAAATGAATAATTTTAGCAATAGATGGCGTTGAAGTATATGTTACAAAAGAAATTATACGAGTTTGTCATGGAATTTTTTTTTAGGTTGGCACCTTGAGTCAACGAGTTGAAAATGACTTTAATATAAAATTTTGACATTTTATCTGACGTTTTAGTTGTCAGTTTAAAGTGTAATCAACTTAAAATGAAAAAAAAAAATACTAATTAATTATTATTTCTTATCAATAATTTAAAACCCTTATCTAATTAATATTAATTAACAATGACAGTGAAAGATTACAAATTTATTTTATCTAATTAATTTTTTTTTTTTTTCGTTTTCTGTTTTAGATCTATGGCAGTTAAATAGCTGCGAAATACAGCAGATTCAAGTGCCTTTAATACATTGTATTTAACAAATAAAGGAATAAACAGTCTACAAGTATAAAATCCTTAAACACACACACTTCAACTTCGATTACAATACTAAAACAACTCGATTTATTATTTTCCTTATTATTATTATTTTTATTTCGGCTACTATCTCCTCGGTAGTCGGTATCTAATCGAATGCGAAGCGAGATAACACGTCGAAAAGCCGATGTTATCGATAGCCAATGATTTGCTAGTGGATGATTTGACTGTAGGGTAAGTGTGCAGGTCCTCGTGCAGATATGTAAGGGTTTCGAAGGAGCGCGTTTCGGAAGAGACCATACGAAATGTTTTTCATTACAGGATGGGATTCGAATTGATTATCGTCGTCGCTCTTATCATCCTGTTTATCGTGTCGTTGTGCAGCTTATTGCAGAAGATTAGAAAGGCTTACGATCAAGATCATGGTGAGTGTTTAAAATTTAAATTTTAACAATTTTTTTTTATTTATTGGTTTTATATTATAATAAATGAAAGAGTATATTTTATAATTATAAACATATTACAAGTGCATCTAATGCAAGTGATACATGTTACTTGTAGTGTTTATTTTGGTTATCATGGACTGATTATTACGGTAAAGTGATCGCTCGTTATCGTGACATATTGGGTAATTAGAAAAAAAATCTCCTTTTTGAAGGATGTTTGCACGCTTAGTTGGGTTAAAAATAAATATACTAAAATACCATTTCAATGTCATTTTACTTTTAATTCTTTCTTTTTAATAAAAATATAATATTTTTTGTTAATATATATTTAATTTTTAATAATTTTCGAAAATTTTAATGTTTTAACCATAACTTTTCAAAAATAAAAATTTAAAAAATACTTTTAGAACGAAATTTTTATTAAAAATAGTTAGGAAATTAAATTTCCTTTAATTTGAGTACAAACACGACCTATCTAATTTTAATAGATCGAAAGTTATCGAAATTTTTCATTTTTTAAACAACCGGAAGTCGGCCATCTTTAAAATTTTATCATAAATCGTTAGACAATTAAATTTCCTTTAATTTAAGTACAAACACGACATATCTAGCTTAAATACTTTCGAAGTTATTAACATTTTTAATTTGAAAAACAATTGAACGGCGGCCATCTTGAAAATTTTTAAATTACCGTAACTTTTTTATTTTTAATCGGAATATAGTCATGTTTGGTATCAAATTAAAGGGTTTTTAATGAATTTTAATAATATTTAAGAATTTTAAAGGAATTTTTTTATTAGAAAGCGTTAAAAAATAAAATCTTATCATAAAATTATCGTATAATGTAATAATTTTATTAATAGATGGCGGTAGTATATTTCATAAAAGAAATTGTACGAGATTGTCATGGAAAATTTTTTGTTGGGTTGGTAACCTAAAATTTATCAATTATGGGGCGCAAATTTAGTGATTTTTGATCCTTAACGTTGTTAATTATAAATTGCCTAATAAATCGGTTATATATCAGTGGCGTAACCGGATTTATTTCTGACTTGTTTTTTCATTTGTTGAAAATATTCGATTTCGTGAAAACACTTTTTATTTAGAACTTGATGGTTACAGACATAAAAATGATTTTTTCAAATGGACCACCCTGTATATTTTTACATATTCGATGAGAGTTCCATTTATACTTTTATCTCACGGTTTTTTGACAGCTCTTGATAGCTTTTAATATTTTCCATGACACGTCTATGAGATATGATTAACCAATGTTTATACCAACCTTAAAAAATTAACCTATAAAGTGCCAAATTCAAACATCTTACAATTATTTATGAACGCTCGGTGTTTGGTATGATTTGAATGTCACTTTTATCAGTGAAGTTGTCAATCAAATGTCATAAAGTGGAATAACATATCGCCGTTCCGGAAGAACATCGACGTAACTGCAAAATAAAAAAAATTTGCAGGAGAATGAAAAAAAAAACTAAGATCAGCATTTTTTGGATACATTGATGGCCTTAACTCATTTTATCAAAAAATTGCAGTTACGTCGATGTAGTTCCGGAACGGCGATACAGTTAGTAACAGTTATATTTGTACACCTCAGTGTCTAAATAAATTTGTATTGAAATCAAAGGATAGAAATCAAACTAACGTGTTTTCTTTGATTTTTTTTTATTGCAAGATCAACAATAAATATTAGGGAATATGAACTGAAAATAACAAATGTAGAAACAGCATAATTATTTTTTTTTATTAAAAATTTATTTAAGTACTGATCGAAAGTTTTTTGAAACGCAACATTCTTATTTGTACATTGATTGAAGGACTCGTATTCTATTGGATAAACTACAAACGCATGCTCACTACTACGAAAAGTGCGCATGCATTACTTTCGAGGGTGTCATTCTAATTAATTGATTCTAATTTGACATTTGGTATTTGCTTTTTTGAGTTTAAAATAGCTAAAGGAAGGGAGTTAAGTAATGAAGTGAAAAACATGATAATTAGTCTAGCATTAAAGGGATATTCACTCAGAAAAATCGATGGAATTGTTAATAAACCACATTCTACCATAAACTACATAGTGAATAAATTTAAATATAATGGAACAACGAAAAACAATCCACGAATTCCTAAAAAGAAAAAGAACTTAATAAAAGAGACGAGTTCTTCATCATTAGACAACTTAAAATAAATCCGAAATTAAGTGTTCCAAAAATAACAAAAATGTTACAAACATCTTTAGGAACGAAAGTATCAACTCAGACCGTTCACCGAGTATTATGGAACAATGAATATCACGGAAGAATCGCAAGACAAAGGCCATTTGTTAGTAAGAATAACTGCATCGTTAGATTGAAATTTGCTACAGAGCATAAAGATAAGCCGCAATCTTTTTGGGATAACATTATTTGGTCCGATGAAACAAAAATAAACTTATTTGGGTCAGGTGGAATTGTCAGAGTGTGGCGAAAGAAGAATAAGGAATACAATTTTAGGAATACTTTACCTACTATAAAACACTACGGTGGATCAGTGTTAATTTGGGGCTGTATGTCATCTAAGGAAATGGGTAATATTCAATTTATTGATGGCATTATGGACAAATGGGGATATCTGGACATTCTAAAAAATAATATAAAGCAAAGTGCAGCAAAAATGGATATGGGTGCGTTATATATGTTTCAACAGGACAACGATTCCAAACATACAGCAGAAATAAATAAGTTATGGCTCATATGAAACATTCCAAAACATCTTAGAACACTGCCACAGTCTCCGGAACTTAATCCGATAGAGCATTTATGGGCAATCTTGAAAAGGAAAGTTCGTGAGATGGCCAGTACCAACAAGAAAGAATCAAAAGCAATTATTGAACGAGAGTGGAATCAAATAGATCCCAAAATTTGTAATAACCTCGTACAGCCAATGCAAAAGAGGTGTAGGGCTGTAATTGAAGTCAAGGGCTATTCAATCAAATATTAAATTTTGTAAAACTTATCTTTTTTGGACAAATTATAAATGTAAGTTCTAAGTGTACAAATAAGAATGTTGCAGTTAAGAAATTGTATTTCGGTACTTAAGTATGTTTTTATTATAAAAATATTAGTTATATTGTTTCTAGAATTGTTATTTTACGTTCATCTTTCCCTATATTTGTTGTTAATGTTGCAATAAAAAAATCAAAGACAACACTTTGTTAGTTTATCTTTCGATTTTAACACAAACTTATTTAGACACTGAGGTGTACAAATAAGACTGTTACTAACTGTATATAAAGACTTATTTACATTTTGTCAGTTTTGATGTTCATCTTACAATTAGATGAATCATTCAAGAAGAGGAATGTAAATTGTTTTTAACATGGATTTCATTCAAAACAAGTCAGTTTACATTTATCATTTTAGATGATTCATCCATTTGTAAGATGAATATTAAAAATAGCTTTAAAAATCGTTCACTAAACGTTCAAATTTAACTTAAAAGTTTTTTAAAGATAGTACAACAAAAGAAATTGGTGGTGTATCAAAAATTACCAAAGCAAATTTTTGAAAAATATCGGTGATGTAATATATTACTTTTTTTCAAAAAAGTTATATCTAATTTCTAACTTTAGAGATTATCTAAGTTATTTATTACAATAAACAACGACTTTAATTAGAAACCAGTCAATTTAAAATAATTCATATCTCAAAAACTAATAGTTGTTAAGGTTTGAAATTTTATGATGATTTGAATTGAAACTTATAGTTTTAACAAAAAAAAACCGTTCTGTTCTAAATGTTGTCAAAAAAATTAAAAAAAATTTCAAAGTTGGTAAAAATTTTTTTACGCGAAATTCGAACTGACACTAGTACCTGGCACTTCTTAAATTTATAATTTTCTTAATTAATTAGAAATAAGACACACATTTAAAAGGGAAAATTTTTTTATTAAAAAACGTAATAAATAACTAACAATAAATAAAATTAAACTAAAAAATAAATATAACAAAATAAATAAAATATAATTCTATAACAAACTCAACAAGTAATTACAACAAGTTTCAGCCTCCAAAAAGCGTCACCGAAATATGAAAAAAAAAAGAAAAAGATATATAAATAATATGTTACTTCAAAACTTTGTACGTTTAACTTTTCTAACATTGAATTCCTTAGCATTTCTATCTCGTAAATACTTATAAATATTTAATTTAATACATTTGTCAACAATAGAAAGTTTAACTTGTTCATGAACTGAGCAAAAATTAAATGAACTAAGAAATTCAACGTTAGATGATTTAAACATTTTTTCGATAGGATGCAAGTGACCATTCTTATCCAGAAACTGATACACCCGATTATGGATAGAATCAATCATCTGAATAAGACGATCACTTGCATATTGCAAGTGTGGATCATTTGCGTACTCTTTAAAAAATGTGAACAAATGATTTGGATTACTTTCTGAAGAAAATAGAGTCTGACGACAAGATTGACAGTCGCCAATTTCTATTTTTTCAAAAAATAACCCGCCACGTATGCTGTTGCCCAATTATTTTGTACAATTTCTGAATCATACTCAATATCCAATTGAAAGCAATCGGGGGGACTGTCATTAGAATCAAAACCCTCTGGAGAATATAGCAAAAAATATAGCAAAAACCGCACTTGATTTGTGCAATCTTTACCAGTCCGATGGTCAATCATTTTCCATTTGGTAAGTTCAGGTAAAAGATTCGACCAAAAAGCCAAATATGGTGAATCTTGTGACAACGAACACCGTAATTCCTTACCATGGTTAGGATATCGAGACGACCCATTCAGTGAATCAAACAATTTATCAACGATTTATTCGACGAAATTACGAAATATAGACATGCGAAATTCGACATTATATCTCAAAAGTGTATTTCGCGTATTTTTGAGTAAATGCGGTACGTCAAAAATCGTGCATACTTTTTGTTCATTAACATTAAATACATGAACGTTTTCCGGAACGTTTGTTATGGAAATCAAAGTAGTTTCGTTGAACTAAAATCGGCCCTCGTCATATAGTTTTCTTATAAAGTTCAATTCAGCCTTTGCATTCCTTTTAATTTTGACATTGTATTATGATGAACTTTAATGTTCTTTTCTCGAGGTACTAATTGAATCAATTGTTATCTCCACAGCTTCTAAAACATAAAAAAAATAATTAGTTTAATTCGGCAATGTTAGACATGATAATACAAAAATATTACAAGACAATAATCACAAAATATTCAATTGGAGAAAGTAAAAGATTTATGTTACCTGTCAACAAACATCACTCACAAACAACTAACTTAATTCTGCTGTGTCATAGCCATGCAGCGATGGGCGTAAACCCGTTTACACTAGAGAAATTTACTAATTGAAACTACTTCACTTATTGCTTCAAACAATTAAACAAATAAATTTGTTACGCATTTACTACGTGTAAACATTCAATTTTAAACATTTTTCTTACTTTAAACTTTACTAACGGCCATAATATTCCGACAGTAAAATTTTCTTGTGTAAACGTGCCTTCTGCACGGCCTGTGACGTAGGCTGTTGCCGATTTTTAAATCCTAGTTTCCCTCCCGTGAACTAACTTCATTCTGCTGTGTCATAGCCATGCAGCGGTGGGCGTAAACCCGTTTACACTAGAGAAACTTACTAATTGAAACTACTTCACTTATTGCTTCAAACAATTAAACAAATAAATTTGTTACGCATTTACTACGTGTAAACATTCAATTTTAAACATTTTTCTTACTTTAAACTTTACTAACGGCCATAATATTCCGACAGTAAAATTTTCCTGTGTAAACGTGCCTTCTGCACGGCATGTGACGTAGGCTGTTGCCGATTTTTAAATCCTAGTTTCCCTCCCGTGAGATTACTGCTTGAGCGAGATGGGCATACCTGACAACGGTTTTTTTTTTTGATCGGTGGTGTGTGTTCCAATAGTAATGGTGATGATACATGTGCAACGTGTGAATTTGAAGCGGCCGATGTTGATGGTTGTTCCTTTGATTGCTTGCGGACGCTATCTACAACAGCCAGCGCATTTGTACCACGTGGTCTGGTGTTTCCTTGCTTGATACAAGGAAAACATAATGCTTGACCGACTTCTATCAAAAATAATCGTCTGCGAAAACTTCTTTTTGTACTGTTCCAACTGATATTCAGTTGCGTAAATAAAACGAAAGCATTGTAAGCGGAAATGTCGAACATGTTACAAAAAAGTGCAACAGGCCACCTATTCACTTTCCGCTTACATCGATACGAACCATTTGGTCTAAAGCCGCGTATACATATGCGAGCCGAACCGTTCGTGAACCGTTCGCAAACCATCTGTTCTCAAGATTAGGACGTAACTTGGAGCGAGCGACGAACAGCTCTCGAACCGCTCGCAACGAACCAGCGCTTGTCGGTTTTTCGACGAACACAAAGAGATTCGGTGCTCACATTGGGACAGCTTTTGTGCGCAATTCTCGTGTTCGCGAACATAGTAGCGTTTGTTTATCACTCTAGGTAAATTAATAGGTTAAGTTTGGCAGACGTTATATGAGCTAGTCTTGAAGTGAATAGAAGAAGTGATATTAAAACTTATTGACCTATAGAATTAAACCACTATCGTGGGATCCCAAACACAAACATCATTTCAAGAAAAATTTAAAAGAAGACGCCTGGAGGGAAATGAGTATAGATATGAAGATGGTTGTGGATTGCTGTAAGAAAAAAATGTGGTGTTTGTACTTGCCTATGAACCATTGAAATTTTTAGAAGACAGAAATGAACCGAGAAAGTGACTTAACATGATAAATAACTAAGAATACAATCAAGCATATCTGATTTGGCACTGTAGAAATCCTTTTTTCATGAAGTAATCAGCTATTTTATTCCTAAATGTTTGACAATAACTTGCAGATCTTCGGGGGGTATTTGTTAATAATAACATAGACGCCATGTTTTCCTCATTCCTCCACGAACCTTTAACTAATACACCATTGACTCCTGGTCCAATGTGCCAGCAGGTGTATGTAAATTTGGTAAATGGGTCCTTAGATAATTATGTTATAAAATGATCGTCGTCACTACCAATTCAGCCGTTTCAGGCTTCAAGAGCATTGGTTTTCATAAAGCCCGATATACTGCAGAGGATTTACCAAACACGTTTTCGATTATCCGACGGCTTCTACTTAAACGATAGTTAAAAATTCTCTGAGACGTTCTTTTGGCAAAGTCTCCATTGTATGGCTTCATAAGGTTGTCACTTAGAGCAAAGGCAGTATCGCCTGCAAAAAATAAGGTATTTTCATACAACGCCCCGGTAGTTCGTCTGGTATTGGCAATCCCAATGTGTTATCAGTAAGCTTGCTATGTAACTTGCTCGTTCGAAAAACGCCCGCGTCTAAAATTCTTCCTTGTCATCCTATATCAGCAAACATAAAGTTATAATTTGCATCTATCAGTGCAAATAGCATAATAATAAAGTCAGATTTGTAATTGAAAAACTCAGTTCCCGAATTCACTGGTGCTTGTAAAATAATATGTTTTCCATCAAGGTACTAATACAGTGAGGCATGCTCCATTGTGTTCCATATAAGTTGCTAATTTCTTTCCAAGCTGAAGGTGTTGAAGATAGTTGAAAGAGAAATCATATTTTTACATTATTTCAATTCTTTTTTTATTGTATCCTTCTTTGATATATCCTTGTAATTCCATGACAGTTGCAGTGCAAATCCCTGGTATCATGCGCCCAATAGACTGCTTGGCAATTTTAATTACAGTAATGGTTCGCGGTTCGTCCCGTTTCCGATGGCTCGAGAGATGTTCGTTGTAAAAATAATTTCAACGAACGGTTTACGAGCGGTTCGCGAACGGTTCGGCTCGCATATGTATACGCGGCTTAACACGTCAACGCCACCCTTCGTTTTATTGTAAAATTTTACTATATCCGGTTTCTTCGCAGGATTGTCAACATGGTTATTGTCAATTCAAACAGTCGAATGGTACGTCGAAAGTAAAGTAACAAATCGACGTTTCTTCGGAACATATGACAACATACACGCTCGAAGATAGTGATCATAAACGAACTTGGTGTGGTGTAATGGTTGTTTTTTCATATTCACCAAGATGGAATGTCTTTTCGATTTTTGCAAATCGTACCGACGATTGTCATTTGGCGTTGTTTCAATTCACATGCCAAACGATGCGATGTCAAAAAAATTATCACAAGTGACATTTCTGCCATTTAGCCCTAACAACAGAATAAGATCGAAATAAAAGAAAACTAGAATATCGAAGAAATTACCTTCACACATATCAGGAACAACACGTTCTCCTTGATTTACTTCACGAACACAATTTCTATCACGACCAGAATCCACTTGGAAATTATATGCATAGTACGTCTCACAAGGGGAGGGCGCGAGGTGGTTTTTTTTTAAAAATCTGTCCTTTTGCTCATCGATAGAATAGCACACAAAACTTCATATAGCAAAGTACTAAAACGCACTATTCAGCCAATCGCGAGTAAATCGCGTCTAAAGTTTAGCGCCCGCTTCGTATTACAAGTAAGGAAAGCTTGCCGTAACGCCGGCGTGGCCTTACGGTCAGCGTTCTGACTCACCAGTACGTACGTATGTAACGTCGCAGGTTCGAATCTCGTACGGTTTTTTTTTTTTTTTTATTTACTAAATTTATCCATTAGACATAATTATTTACTAATGGCGAATTCGATTGGGAAAACTAGTGTGCACTGGTGCGCACTCGTTGAGTGCAAAATGTGACATATGTCACACTAGCTTAGTGCAAAAAAAGGCAAATTCAACAGAACGCGATGAAATCAAACATAATCATAACATCACTTGTAAGTGTCTAAGGCTTGATGATGTTTAAAATGTTTTATAAACTACAATAATAAAATGTAATAGAACACAACGAAATAACCAATAGAACACGCTGCTATGCACTGGTGCGCACCAGTGCAACTGATTGCAACCAATCGAATACGCCATAATTTTCATTGATGATACTGTAGTTAGAAAAATTATTTCTTTTATTTAAAAAAAAATTTGTCCAGGAATTAATGATGGACAATTTTTCGGATGTTGTTCCTCCATTTTTAATGTGTTGTTCCCATCTCGAAATATGGGCCATATTTTTCAGTAAACTATATGCTTTTCGTTGAAGAGTTTTTAGACTCCAATTCGGATGATTTTTTGCTGTCGTTACTACTTTAATTTTATAGTTCAATGGGATGGACTCTGCGTCTTTGGTCTTCTTTTCTTCTGGTTCGTACTCATCAGATGATTCACAAACTTCTTCAAAAAGGTTTTCGTCGTCTGATTCTTCCATTAAAATAATTTCCTCATCAGTAATTAATTTCTTGTCGCTTAACATTGCCAGTGTATTTTCAAATATTTCCTTTCCAATTAACATTGCTTTTTCGGTCAAAGATGTTGAAGTTTCTTCACAGATAAGACCTTCTTCATAAAGTAAATGTTTAAAATATTCAACAGCATCTCGCAAGAGCTGTTTCGAATCGTCGCTGTACATAGAATTAGGATCCATACCTTTTCCTTGCACGTAAATCGAAGAACTGGTAAGATTTTTGACGTGAACGTTTTTGAAACTTGTTTCCACAAAAACAAATTTAAAACTGGAATACATTGGCGGTGTAGTTCATGACAACTTGGTGTTATTAAGCATTTGTCTTTAAAAATTAACTAATTTTTTTTAAATAAAAGAAATATTTTTTCTAACTACAGTATCATCAATGAAAATTAGTAAATAATTATGTCTAATGGATAAATTTAGTAAATTAAAAAAAAAAAAAAACGGTACGAGATTCGAACCTGCGACGTTACATACGTACGTACTGGTGAGCCAGAACGCTGACCGTAAGGCCACGCCGCACAGTGGTTCAGGTATGCATGTTTGCGGAAAAAAGTTTGTAACTTTTGGTACGAACCTTATATATGGACGAAATTGCATATGGAGTTGATAGACACTATTGACAGACTCATGTCAATTTTTCAATCAAATTCGTCAACCGGAAGTGGTACTTTACCTGAACTCTTATTAACTGTTTTTCATATAAAGTAGTACTTTAAATTGCAATAAATGGACAAAACGTTGTATAGCCCTTTATAATCATGAGAAGGGTTCAGATATTAAATATAAATAAAATCGGATAACCGGAAGTGGTAGCTCATTTGAAGATATGTTTAGTTTTTTCATAATAAATGGCGATTTAGTGTGGGAAATGTTCTATCGGGGGTGTAACATACTCCTCTTTGAGTCCATTCCCATTTACTTGTTTCTGGTATAAGATTTAATTGACTCAACATATGCGGCTATAACGCATAAAGTACTATCGGTTGTAATTTTCTAACATTCTCATTTGAGAGTTTGTTAGCGTCTAAAAATGCGTGTAGGCGTATTAATCCTCAATAACAGATACAAAAATCGTGTGAAAACTACGACTTCGAAGATATTTATTGAATCATTCAATTCATAAAACATTTGACGGAACATGAATAAAAAAACATGAAAATAAAAGAACAATAGAAAAGGAGACTAAGGTGTAAAACAAAGTTACAAATACAATATATAGGAAACTTTTGGTGTATATAAACTGTAAAACGGCTCATGAAATGTATAAAAAGTTCTGCAAAATATACAACGATGCATAATAGTATGTTCTCTTACAATAGTTTTTTAATCTGGAATATGAGAGACATAATGATACAATAGCACATATCAGTAAGTTGGAAAATTTGTCCTTTCGATTAAATGTTTAATATCAACCGATAGACGATGAATTGCTAATATTAAAAAAACTTAGAACTCTATCAGACAACTGTAAGTTCTTTGGAAGAGCATCGTCATAAGGAACGACTGACTTTTATAAGAAACAAAAAAGATTTAGGACTAAATGTGCTGCCCATAAACGATATTAACATAATTATACTATGGCGGATTAAAAAAATGCGGCAATATTTGAGACCAATATCGTTTTTCGGTCACTTCTAAGTTTCTAAAATCAGATCGCAAACTATGAAAAGATATCAATTAGACGTAGAAACTCACTCATAAAAAATGGTTCAAATCGATTAACGCGTTTTCGAATTAAAAGACATAAATCAATTTATTTTTCCAACTTTGAAGTTCTCTAGCGGCGAAACGAAGCAACTTTGTATATAGATAACTTATGTTAAATCTACTTATTTTGATCAATAGAATCTGAGGTTTTCCACGCTTCAGAGACATTTGCATATTTTATATCAATAAAACCTACCTATGAGCAGCTATCACTTCAATTACATCTGGTTATCGGGGTGGCAGATAGGGGCAGCTGAAATTCACTTTATTGGATCGAGTTTGATGTAAACTAACACCAAGTGGTAGCCATTGGACGGAGCGGCGCGGAGCTCAACAGTTCTTCACTGCACAAATAAAAACCTCTAACCTTTTTTAGGTGTTTATTGAAATACCTGAGACCAATGTCGTTTAGCTTAGCTTAGATGTAGAAACTCACTCATAAAAAATGGTTCAAATCGATTAACTCGTTTTCAAATTAAAAGACATAAATCAATTCATTTTTCTAACTTTGAAGTCCTCTAGCGGCGAAACGAGGCAACTTTGTATATAGATAACTTATGTTAAATCGACTTATTTTGATCAAAAGAGTTTGATGTTTTCCGCGCTTCACAGACATTTGCATATTTTATATCAATAAAACCTACCTATGAGCTGCTACCACTTCAATTACATCTGGTTATCGGGGTGGCAGATAGGGGCAGCTGAAATTCACTTTATTGGATCGAGTTTGATGTAAACTAACACCAAGTGGTAGCCACTGGACGGAGCAGAGCGGAGCTCAAAAGTTCTTCACTGCACAAATAAAAAACTCTAATCTTTTTTAGGTGTTTCTTGAAACCGAAAACATGGCTTACGCTTACACCTTATGTATGATTTAAATCGATCTGTACATTATAAAAATGCCGTACTTTCACGTAAAATAGGTTTTATTTTCATATCTACTACGGATATGTTTTAATATTAATGTAAAATATAGGATTAATTCCGCGTGATTTGTTACGATTACGTTACCCATACTTTGTCTTTAATTTATTCGTAAACGACATGAGAAATAACGATTATTTTTACTGTTTTATCATTGTAAGACATTTCTAATGTTATGGCCAGAACCATATTTCCATATCAAAAAGTTGAGAAAACGGACTTTTTGCTGCCTCTAAACCACTGTGCGCCGGCGTTACGACAAGCTTTCCTTACTTGTTATACGAACCGGGCGCTAAACTTTAGACGCGATTTACTCGCGATTGGCTGAATAGTGCGTTTTAGTACTTTGCTATATGAAGTTTTGTGTGCTATTCTATCGATGAGCAAAAGGACAGATTTTTTAAAAAAAACCACCTCGCGCCCTCCCCTTGTCAGAATCAGCTGCAACCCATAATTTGATGCCATATTTGGCCGGTTTTGATGGGATGTACTGCTTGAATGGTACACGGCCACTAAACAGAAGCAATTGTTCATCGACAGTAACAAAATCTCCCGGAATATACAATTGCTTCAACCGTTGAACCCAATTATCAAAAATAAAGCGAATGAGAGCAAGTTTATCTTGTTGGCTTTCTCTTTGCTCTTTATCGTCAAATCGTAGACAACGGTTGATGTCTTTGAATCGGCGAATTGCCAGAGTTGCAGCGAAAATAGAACGACCATGTTTATCATCTCACAATTCTTCAAAACATTCCCCTTTCGAACGATAAACACCAGCTAATAAAAGCAAATCATAGTAAGCACACAATATGATTACATCGACAGCTAACCATTTCTCTCTATAGTGACGAACGCCATACAAATTCGTCATTTCAACGAGCGTATTTTCAAATGGTTCGATAAATAATAAGAAGGCAGACAATGTGTCTGATATACGAGAGGTGGCAAACGATGTTGGACCTATACCACAGGCAATTCATCGAATAGTTTGAGGAAACGAGAAATATACGCACCTTGTTTGGAAGCAAAGAAGCTGAAACTAGTAGAATTTCAGAGAGCAATTGGCATTGATTGTTTGGAATATTGTATTGATTTATCTTTCGATAATAACAATACATTTGAATCTAACAAGGGGAGGGTCAGACGTTCCTCTCACCGATTTCGTTGAAATTGTACAGAAGTGTAGTACTTCATAAGAAACTCTTATAGACCGAGTCATACGACGCGCTTCTCAAGCGTCCTCGAGAAAAAGCGATTTTGAGATTTGCTTGTCTGCTTAGAACCTTAACAGCGCGTGAACATTCAACAGAGAGCGTGGTGCAGTGAGCAGTCCGTCGGATTTGTAAGCGTAAGGTTACTGGTTTAAATCCGACTGCCGGTTTTTTTGTTTTTTTGTTTTTATATTTTATTTTTTATTTATATTTACCCTGAAATGTCAATAAATATTATATTTAAATAATATAGAGCGATGTTACGATCGGGTTCTCTTTCGTATATCTTTTGTTGACAAAGCATATGTCATCTCGCAGTTAGCTTAAGTAGGAACAGGAAAGCGAAATGGAGTTAGCTCAGAGTTTCTCAACGAAGCCTAATGAAGTAGACGATAATTCGCTACACAGTAATATATCAAAAAGACGATTGAAAGATGCAGTGGTGTATTTTGAACAACTTCTTCTCAAAAGTGACCTTATCGCGACGGAATCGTTTCCTTCCTTTTCGCAAGAAGCAATGTTAATTGGAGAAGAATTGTACCATGCTACTATCGAAATGCTTGGTGAAAAGAAGCTAGTAACAGACGAGGAGCTCATTTTACTGCACGAGGCTGATGAAGAGAACGTTTTCTGCGAAATTGAGGATGATGAGAATGAAAAAAGCTTTTCAATGGAGGAAGAAAAGAAGAAAACGATGGAATATATTGATCTGGAGTATAAAATCAAAGTCGTGAATATCGCAAAGCAACATCCAAAATGGGGTTTAAAGAATCTACAAAAAAAAGGTTGTTCGCGATTAAAAAGCATGAAAGACTTGAAAAGATGGCAAGAAGATATTAAACATTGAGGAACAAAGATCGACAAATATTCTACCATCAATTCTTGGACTTGCGATCGCTTCGTCGAGGCTCGAGAAAATTTTCAGCAAGTCACTACGAGAAATTTGCAGCAGTGGGCTTTGTCAGCTGCAAGTCAGTTCCCCAATTTCGGATTTAAAGCGTCTGAATCGTGGGTTAAAAGATTCAAGAGAATCTACAAAATCCGTCAGAGGAAAATCACGAGGTACATTAGCGAAAGGGAAACGGTTTCGTTAGAAGCAACATTAGCTGCGGCAGAGAATTTTCGTATTCAAACACGTGCTCTCATTCCACATTTCGATCAAGATTTCGTCATCAATACAGACCAAACAGGTAGCTTATAACTAGAAAGAAGAAATTTGCGGAGAAAATCATTTCCGATAAATATAGAATATAAATAATACATTTTAAAAATATAAATTAATACATTTTTAGATTTTTTCGTTTTTCAGGCTGCCAATATCAATCGACCTTCAACCGAAGTCTTGCCGCGCAAGGGTCGAAAACTGTCCTCGTCAAGAAACATAATATTAATACATTAACACACTCATATACTGCGCAATATGCGTTGACTCCCTCTGGGAAATTGTTGCCCTTGGTTTTTATATGTTTGCAAGAATCAACAGCAAACTTTGGGCCTAGGGTACAAAAAAGTGTGGACGAAATGGTAAAAAAGTACAAAAACGTCATTGTAACGTCTTCAAAATCAGGAAAGCTTACAACTTGCTTATATACAAAGTTTTTGAAAGAAATATTATCACCATATGTAACAAAAAACAAATTTCTACTATTAATAGATTCTTGGGGAGGCCAAACGAATCCGAGTTTGTACGACGAAATTTTTCAGAATGACAATAATATAGGAACATGTACAATCAAAGTTATACCTCCGAAATGCACGCCTCTCGTTCAACCTTGCGATGTATATTTTTATAGACAGGTGAAAAATTTTATTAAGCGTTTACAAAATTGTTCCTACCTCATCGAACAAAATCGCGAGATAGCATCCTGTGAAGATTCGATAAAAATTCAATCGATCGTTCACCATCAATTGTCAGCACCAGTATTTTCGGAAATGTTGCGTTACGCATGGTTCGCTGCAAAACTTTCCGATAAAAGAGATGTTTTCATGAACGTAAATGAAGTATGTTTCCCCATCGACGTTCTTAAAAATCCTTGTGTCTGTAAAAGAGCAGCTTTCCTACGATGTGCATGGTGCTTCACAACATATTGTTTTGCATGTTTTTATGATAAATATCATCCTGATTCATGTACTAATTCACTATCTTAACAAAGTTTTTTTTATTTGTAATATGTACTAGATTTATTCATAATTTCGATTACACCTTTACCAACTACTATTCTCTACCGGTCATTCTTTCGAAAGGATAGATAGAAAGAATAAAAGTATGAAATATGAAAACTTCTCTTGCTCGTTTGGAACGATGATAAGTAAGAGGGCGCGTATCTATTAAATCACAGGAAACAATAAATTTCAGCGTAAATATAGAATATATACAATAAAACACATAACAAAAAAAAATCCGGACCAAGGTTCGAACCAGTGATCACGCGCTTACGATCAGACGGGCTGTTCACTGTGCCACACTCCCTGCTAGTTACATTTACGCTGTCCAGGTTCTACTCAGACATGTAAATCTTAAAATTGCTATTTCTCGAGGATGCTTGAGAAGCGCATCGTAGGACTCGGTCCATAAAAGTTTCTTATGAATTACTACACTTATGTACAATTTCAGCGAAATCGGTGAGGGGAACGTCTGACCCTCCCCTTGTAAAACAGCCGCCTCTTTTGTTTGTTGTTCAATGAAGTCAACATCAGAATCGTCGGTATCTTATGGCGAATTCGATTGGTTGCACTGGTGCGCACCAGTGCATAACAGTGTGTTCTATTGGTTGTTTCGTTGTGTTCTATTACATTTTATTATTGTAGTTTATAAAATATTTTAAACATCATCAAGCCTTGAACACACTTACAAGTGATGTTATGATTATGTTTGATTTCATCGCGTTCTGTTGAATTTGCCCTTTTTTGCACTAAGCTAGTGTGACATATGTCACATTTTGCACTCAACGAGTGCGCACCAGTGCACACTAGTTCTGCCAATTGAATACGCCATTATTCTTCTCTTGCTTCATCTTCAACTTCATTTTCAGTTGGAATATAGTCGTCATCATCCTCGGCGTTAGTGTCATCACTACCAAACTGATCAAACCACCATTCATCCATTTTCCAAAATCCGGATGAGGGACCTAACTTTACAAGGGGAGGGTGAGAGGTGGTTTCTTTTTAAATCTGTCCTACTCATCGATAGAATAGCATACAAAAGTTCGTATAGCAAAGTACTAAAACGCACTATTCAGCCAATCGCGTCTAAAGTTTAGCGCCCGCTTCATATAAAAAGTAAGGAAAGCTTTCCGTAAGGTCACCGTAGCGCTAAAGTTAGCGTGCTGACTCACCAATTCGAACGATGCAGGTTCGAATCTCGTACAGTTTTTTTTTATTTACTCAATTTATTCATTAGACATAATTGTTTACTAATTTCAATTGATGATACTTTTATTAAAAAAATTATTTGTTTTATTTAAAAAAAAATTAGTTAATTTTTAACGACAAATGCTTAATAACACAAAGTTATCATGAACTAAACAGCAATGTATTCCAATTTTGAATTTGTTTTTGTGCAAACAAATTTCAAAAACGTTCACAATGTCAAAAATTTTACCAGTTCTTCGATTTACGTGCAAGGAAAAGATGTGGATCCTAATTCTATGTACAGCGACGATTCGAAACGGCTCTTGCGAGATGCTGTTGAATATTTTAAACATTTACTGTATGAGGAAGTTCTTATCTGTGAAGAAATTTCAATATATTTGACCGAAAATGCAAAAATTTTTTGTAGTTACTTGTTGCAAACCATCACGAGCTTCTTAAAACCGATCATAAGTCCAGGAATTAATAATGGACAATTTTTCGGATGTTGTTCCTCCATTTTTAACCTGTTGTTCCCATCTCGAAATATGGGCCATATTTTTCAGTAAACTACATCCTTTTCGTTGAAGAATTTTTAGACTCCAGTTCGAATAATTTTTTGCTATCGTTACTACTTTAATTTTACAGTTCAATGGGATGAACAGATAAGATTGATCTATAAAATCTTACCAGACAGACTGGTAAGATTTTTGACATTGTGAACGTTTTTGAAACTTGCTTCCACAAAAACAAATTCAAAACTGGAATACATTGGCGGTATAGTTCATGATAACTTGGTGTTATAGAGCACTTGCCGTTAAAAATTAACTATTTTTTTTTAATAAAAGAAATATTTTTTTTTAACAAAATGAAAATGAGTAAATAATTATGTCTAATAGATAAATTCAGTAATTTAAAAAAACTGTGCGAGATTCGAACCTGCATCGTTCGAATTGGTGAGTCATCACGCTAACTTTAGCGCTACGGCGACCTTACGGAAAGTTTTCGTTACTTTTTATATGAAGCGGGCGCTAAACTTTAGACGCGATTTACTCGCGATTGGCTGAATAGTGCGTTTTAGTACTTTGCTATATGAACTTTTGTGTGCTATTCTATCGATGAGCAAAAGGACAGATTTAAAAAAAAAAACCACCTCGCGCCCTCCCCTTGTTAGAAAATCGATCAATTTTAAAAATTCATCAAAAATTCATTTTTAAAGATTTTGATTTGATTTTTTTTCTAAATGAAACTTAAAACATTCTAGTTTTGATTTCAAAAGACCGTTTTATCCCAAGTATTGTTAAAAAAATTAAAAAAAAAATTCAAAATTGGTAATCATTTTTGACACTTCTAACCTAACTTTAGAAAATCGATCAACTTTAAAAATTCACCAAAAATTCATTTTTAAAGATTTTGATTTGATTTTTTTTCTAAATGAAACTTAAAAGATTCTAATTTTAATTAAAAAATACCGTTTTATTCCAAGTGTTGTCAAAAAAATTAAAAAAATTTTCAAAGTTGGTAAAAATTTTTGACACTTTTAACCTAGAAAATAAAAATAAGATTGAAAAAATTCCACCTAATAAATCATCCGAAATTTATTATCCGCGTTTGACGTCACGATTTGTATCTGTTTAAAAGCATTTATTATTTATTGATAACAACACGTAAGATAGATAACTTACATCTACTTAAAACGTAAAAGGTAAAGTTTACACGTTGCATATTATCAATCCAAAACAATACTTTTATTTGATAAGGTATAGAAATTAAAAGAATTAAATATAAATAAATTAAAAATAAATTATAGACAATTCAATTCATAATTTACTAAATTTTTCTTAATAGATAATATAAATTAAGGTGGAGGCGCCGGCAAAATTTTTATTTTCTTTTATAATCAAAAAAAAAAAAAAAAATACAGAACTAATGAATTAAAACTTCATATGAATTATTATTATTTTAATTTCAATATAAACAAAAAGGAATGTAAATACTTATCAGAGCTTTGATAAAATTAAAATGTAGAAATGTTATCTAACAATGTTAATTATATTTATGAATTCCTAAACGCTAATGTATTTTATTATCTATATATTTTTCTTTTTAATTTTTTATTTATACGAAAGTATAATTTTAATTATAGCTCTAATTACATTTATTTTTAGCGAGAAGACGAATAACGGAGCCGCAAATTTATTCAGTTGACGTTCCACCCACCTACGACAGTCAAAACGATGTTAATCAGGGAATTTATCCAGCTCATATTTCTCCACCTGCTTATACAGGTATACAATTTAAAAACTACAATAAAATTTAACTTCTATCAATGATAACCAGTAGCTAAAATAATAATATCAATAAAAAGAAAGTATACTTCGTTCGCCTAAAGATGTCTCATGCGTCAAATACTGCTTCTACAGAGTAATATCTAACACATGATTCAAAATTCTCATTCCCTTTTCTAACCACGAGTCTGGACTCTATAAGTAAAGGATTTTCTAACCTTTATAATAGTCCTCTATCAATTATTCAAATCCTACTCAGAGGACTGTACTCAAAAACAGAGGATGAAAACAACTCTCTATCACTTTGTGACTATACTTCATTTCAAATAACGGAGCTTGTACAAACTTATTTCTATCACATGTTCAGAAGTTTTCATCTCCTTCTCTGAACACAATTCTGGACTTTTAAGTGTGTTATCCTAAACAAGTATTTTGGTCAACTTTAAAAAATCGTACAGAGTTTATTTCTGGAGATTAAGAAATGATTTTTATCTCAATTAAATATTTAAAGATTCTAATTTGTTTTAAAAACAGTCAAATTTATTCTAATTGTTACTAAAAAAATTGGTAAATTGGTACTAAAAAAGTTTGTAAAAAATTTCGATTGTTAACCCAACTTTTTTTAAAAAATCAACTTTAAAAAATCGCAGAGAATTTATATTTGGGGATTAAGAAATGATTTTTGCCTTAATTGAATATTTAAAAATTCTAATTTGTTTTAAAAAAATCAAATTTGTTCTAATTATTATCAAAAAAATTAAAAAAAAATTTTAAGTTGGTAAAAAATTTCGATTGTTAACCTAACTTTTTTAAAAAATAGTCCAACTTTAAAAAATCACACAGAGTTTATTTTTGGGGATTAGGAAATGATTTTTATCTTAATTGAATATTTAAAGATTCTATTTTCATTTAGAAGAGACAGATTTGTTCTAATTGTTATCAAAAACATTAGAAAAATTCTTAAAGTTGATAAAAAATTTTGATTAACCCAACTTTTTTTAAAAATAGTCCAACTTTAAAAAATCGCACAGAGTTTATTTTTGGTGATTAAGAAATGATTTTTATCTTAATTGAATATTTAAAGATTCTATTTTGATTTAAAAGAAACAGATTTGTTCTAATTGTTACTAAAAAAATTCAAAAAATTCTTAAAGTTGATGAAAAATTTTGGTTAACCTAACTTTTTTAAAAAATAGTCCTACTTTAAAAAATCGCACAGAGTTTATTTTTGGGGATTAAGAAATGATTTTTATCTTAATTGAATATTTAATGATTCTATTTTGATTTAAAAGAGACAGTTTTTTTCTAATTGTTACCAAAAAAATTAAAAAAATTCTCAAAATTGATAAAAAATTTTGATTAACCTAACTTTTTTAAAAAAGTCGTCTAACTTTAAAAAATCACACAGAGTTTATTTTTGGGGATTAAGAAATGATTTTTATCTTAATTGAATATTTAAAGATTCTATTTTCATTTAAAAGAGACAGATTTGTTCTAATTGTTATCAAAAAAATTAAAAAAATTCTTAAAGTTGATAAAAAATTTTGATTAACCCAACTTTCTTTAAAAATAGTCCAACTTTAAAAAATCGCACAGAATTTATCTTTGGGAATTAAGAAATGATTTTTACCTTAATTGAATATTCAAATATTCTATTTTGATTTAAAAGAGACAGATTTGTTGTAATTGTTACCTAAGAAATTAAAAAAATTCTTAAAGTTGATAAAAAATTTTGATTAACCTAACTTTTTAAAAAAATAGTCCAACTTTAAAAAATCGCACAGAGTTTATTTTTGGCGATTAAGAAATGATTTTTACTTTAATTGAATATCTAAAGATTCTATTTTGATTTAAAAAGGACAGATTTGTTCTAATTGTTACCAAAAAGATTTAAAAAAAATTTAAAGTTGCTAAAAAATTTTGATTAACCTAACTTTTTTAAAAATAGTCCAACTTTAAAAAATCGCACAGAGTTTATTTTTGGGGATTAAGAAATAATTTTTATATTAATTGAATATTTAAAGATTCTATTTTGTATTAAAAAAGACAGATTTTTCTAATTGTTACCAAAAAAATTAAAAAAAATTTTAAAGTTGATAAAAAATTTTGATTAACCTAACTTTTTTAAAAAATAGTCCAATTTTAAAAAATCGCACAGAGTTTATTTTTGGGGATTAAGAAATGATTTTTATCTTAATTGAATATTTAAAGATTCTATTTTCATTTAAAAGAGACAGATTTGTTCTAATTGTTATCAAAAAAATTCAAAAAATTCTTAAAGTTGATAAAAAATTTTGATTAACCCAACTTTTTTTAAAAAATAGTCCAACTTTAAAAAATCGCACAGAGTTTATTTTTGGTGATTAAGAAATGATTTTTATATTAATTGAATATTTAAAGATTCTATTTTGTTTTAAAAAAGTCAGATGTGTTCTAATTGTTACCAAAAAAATTAAAAAAAAATTTAAAGTTGATAAAAAATTTTGATTAACCCAACTTTTTTAAAAATAGTCCAACTTTAAAAAATCGCACAGAGTTTATTTTTGGTGATTAAGAAATGATTTTTATCTTAATTGTATATTTAAAGATTCTATTTTGAATTAAAAGAGACAGATTTGTTCTAATTGTTACCAAAAAAATTAAAAAAATTCTTAAAGTTGATAAAAAATTTTGATTAACCCAACTTTTTAAAAAATAGTCCAACTTTAAAAAATCGCACAGAGTTTATTTTTGGGGATTAAGAAATAACTTTTATCTTAATTGAATATTTGAAGATTCTATTTTGATTTAAAAGAGACAGATTTGTTCTAATTGTTACCAAAAAAATTTAAAAAATTCTTAAAATTGATCAAAAATTTTGATTAACCCAACTTTTTAAAAAAATAGTCCAACTTTAAAAAATCGCACAGAGTTTATTTTTGGGGATTAAGAAATGATTTTTATCTTAATTGAATATCTAAAGATTCTATTTTCATTTAAAAGAGACAGATTTGTTCTAATTGTTACCAAAAAAATTAAAAAAATTTCTAAAGTTGATAACAAATTTTGATTAACCTAACTTTTTAAAAAAATAGACCAACTTTAAAAAATCGCACAGAGTTTATTTTTGAGGATTAAGAAATGATTTTCACCTTAGTTGAATATTTAAAGATTTTATTTTGATTCAAAAGAGACAGATTTGTTCTAATTATTACCAAAAAAATTTAAAAAAATCTTAAAATTGGCAAAATTTTTTGACAGTTAACTAACCTAACTTTAAAAAAAAAATTATTAACTTTAAAAAGTCGTACAAAGCTTATTTTTGGGGTTTAAGACATTCAAATTCTTTAATACTGATTGGAAATCTTAGTATTTATTTATTTATTTATTATTACTTTTCTATATTTTATAGAATATTATGAACCACCACCAAAATACGACGACGTTATAAAAGCAAATCCAGTGATTCCAGCCGTTCATCAGCCGACGACGCAGCAATCTCACCAACAAACTCAATTAACGTCAGTGATCACACAATAATTACTTAATATCTTGCCGTTTAACTTGTACACTCCTATTGAGTATATGTAAATAAATAAATACAATCACGTATTGTACGACGTGATTATTTAATAACTTTTGAAAAAAGAAAAAACGTTATATTTGTATAGTTCGTTTCTACAGATTGTATGAATAACCGATTTTGTACATAATTTGTCGGATGTCTCAAAAGTAGTAATAAAAAAAACCATTAAAAATAGAAATTTTGTTTTATTCTTTTTTATTTTCTTGTTTAAACGCATTAAGTAGAAAAAATAATAAAAGGAAACAATAATTTCGAATTTTTAAAGATGTAAAAATATGTTGTTCCAAATTTTTGGTCTTTTATTTTGAAACCAAGCATCAAAAATTAAACCCAATGTGTCAAAATCGATCCTAATTAAAATTAATATTCGAACGTACGATAATAACGTTAGCACATAGACGTATTTGTTAACTTGTGTTAATTTAATTTTGGCAAAATCTCAAGATGTTTTCGCACATTTTCCATTTGTTTCTACAAAAACCAGAATCGGGTTTGTTTAGATAACTAATCTCTTTTTCCAAATCAATCACGTTTATTTGTTTATTTGAGGCATTCAAGCCCCATTCAAATCAATAAATATATTTACTTCTTGGTGCAGAACTAGTACCTCAAATCTTTGCTGGAGGACGTCTTAACCCTCTGACGGGACATCCCGCGATTTCCGCGTGCAGTATCTACTAGTTTAATTTTATTATAATAATTGGTATATGTCTCCTGAGCTTGCGAATACTCTAATAAAGAAATAATCAGATATTTATGGGACTGTAAGCAGTAGAAGAAAGGAGTTATCTCAAGGTTTCTCAAAAGGAATACTACAAAAGAGAGAAATTCAGGCATTTCAGCGGGGGTAAGGTGATGGCTCTAAAGTAGTAAGATAAGAAACCAGCTTGGCTTCTAAGCACAATACATGATACAACAACAAAAATGGTGAGACAAAAATGTTGATAAGAACTCATAGAACGCAAATTTGTTTGTGATGACAATGCTATGGGGCGGGTTGATAAGTCTGATCAGGAAATACCATACTGCCCTTCCACTAGAAAGCAACAACATAAATATTATAAGAAAATTTTTGATATTTTATTAATAAAGATGTTTGGAACTCCTACATTATATACTCCAAAGTTTCACGAAAAAAATTGATTTGGTAGAATACTGCCTACAGCTGGTGCAAAATCATATTGAAAAATATTCGAGTTCAAGTTTTCAAACTTAAAAGAAAGAACAAGCACGATTCCTAACCCAAGGATACTGGACTAACAGGGTGACTCAATTCCACAAGATGTGTATATGCCGATATTTAATGCGCAGCCGCCAGGTTAACGTCACTTGTTGCGGTTTCAGTCGAGTGTAAGATAGAGAGTCGAATGTAAGGATGGCGAGCGATTATCGCAGATTCAGCCATCCTGTTAGTCCAGTGTCCTTGCTCCTAACCCACTTAGGCTTGCAGCTTGTCATTTTGCTAGCCACATTCCACCAAATAATGTAAAAAAAGATGACGACAATGTGCTGTCTGCTGCTCAAAAAGCAATGAAAATGGTAAAGAGTGAGAAGAGAAACCAGAATTTGGTGTAAGGGTTGCGAAGTTGGAATTTGTTTGGAGCCATGCATCGAAATATATCACACCAAGAAAAACTTTTTAATATAATTATATGTTAATTATGTTAATGTTAAATAAATAAAAAGCAATGTGATATTTATTTATTCACATAACTGGTAGAATGGATCGTGCATTCAATTTCAACTCTTTAATGTTAAATGTTTATTATGTGTTATTATATGTTAAATTTCTATTAAAAAGTATTCATTTGCTGTTTACAAACAAAAAAAAAACATTTTTTTTATCAATTTTGAAAAAAAAAAAAAAAAACGCGGTCACTGGGTTAAAGGATCCTAATTATCCGATTGCTGCTGATTTTATTTTTGGATGGATCATAATGGAAGGGTCATCCATTGGCTTCAAGTTATCCTCTTCATTCTTATCCATTACAAAAATTTTGAGGAGTTGAATTCATTCCGAAACGAGGAGCATTATCATCTGAAGAAAAACAATGTGAAAAACATTTCACTAAGAAATTATTACCATTTAAGAAATCGAAGCCAGTTCTAGGGAATTTATATCAAACTGCATTAAAAGACCTTCTATGTCTCGAAAACCGACTGCTACAAATTCCGACACTACGTAATTAATATGTTGACTTTATGTGAAATTACTTACTATCAAATCACATGTCTCTTATTTCTCCTTCTTAACCCCGTCCTGATTCCCATTATTACATTCCTCATCATTGTATTCTTCGTCCTGAAAGTTCGTCTACAAGGCTTCTTGTGGTCTTGGACACTTCAGCGGTAACATCCAACGGACAATCACTAAACGATCATGTTTTAATCGGACCAAAGCTACAGCAAGATTTTTTAAGCATTTTGATGTTATAACATCCCTCTTATCAGTGCCGGATTATCCACTAGGCACATTAGGCACGTGTCTAGGGGCCCCCGTCGTGAGGGGGCCCCTAGGGCAATAACAATAATAGGTTAAACGGATTTTTCGTTGCTAATTTTTTGCAATTAAACGAAACTTTAATTATTTATTAATATCCCTGATTTATTTAAGAATGTTTCTTTTAAAGGAGTTGCTTTAATAAAGATATCACTATATTTATAACAATTTAAGGGCCCCAAGAATATCTCCGCCTTAGGGCCCCAGTCAAACGTGATACGGCCCTGCCTCTTATATGTTACAAAAATCAAATATAGTGTGTAATTTTGATGTAACATCGTGATCGTGACTGCCAACGCATTCTGTGACGATTTTCTCCGATAATGTCTCTTCAAGAATATAGGCTGAACAATTTAATGTATGGAATAGCATCAGTTCCCTCTTTGGCGTTACGAACCATACGAGAATTTCCCGAATTGTATTCATATGATTTTCCCAAGATCGCGGCCGTTATTAAAACCAATATGCAGATCTCGCCAATGGTCCACAATCCATCGACGAAGCTTTAAATCTACAACAAGAATATAAATGGGTGAGTATGGGTGGAAGACTCTTATAAAATTCCAACAAAGATATGTTGATATTTGTTCTTAATCATATCACTACACTGTAAATCAATAATTTCCATTTGGACTTCCGGAGCCAGGGTTTCAATATCAGAATCAAAAGGATTTTGAAAAAGCTTAATTTCATTCGCAATGACATCAAAATCTGAGAAACGAGTATCAAAATTTATCCTCAAAGCACTCAAAGTTTCGATTGCAAAAATGACGGGAAATTCAGTCTCTGTAGTGTGGCTGAATATTTCACATGTTTTAAAATGTGTGAAACATTTTTTACGTAATTGCGATTGAAATAAATTATTTTCTGTCTGAAGAATTTGATATTGGTGTATAAATCAGGGAGAAGCTGATTTTCTCGTTGCAATCTCAAATTCAGTTCGTTTATGTGATTTGTCAAATCGACATAGAATGCTAACTTCCACATCCATTCACTATTTTCTAAATTGGCAAAAGGGCGTTTCTTCTCATTTAAAAAAAATTCGATCTCTGTTCGAAGTTCAAAAAAGCGCTTGAGTCGCGGAATTGTCGGTGATTCAGCCCAGTGGATCTGATGAAGTTAACAACTGATATGACCGGTTTTAGAACTTCAGACATATCCAAACATTTTCCGCACAAGGACTGTTGATGAATGATACAATGTAAGACTAATAGTTTTGAACCACCATCATTTTCTACAGCCTCTGACACAAGTGCAACCACTCCTTTATTTTTACCACACATATTTTTTCCTCCATCACTTGTAATAGATTTCAAATTTCTCCATCGAAGGTTCTTTTTATTAATGGCATTTTCAACTCCCTTAAAAATATCTGCCCCAGTTGCCGTGCCATGAATGCTATCAATATCAACAAGTTCTTCATACACTTCATAGCTTTTATCTACTCCGCGAATAAAAATCAACACATGAGCAGTATCTGACACATCTATTGACTCATCCAATGCTAGAGAATAACGTATAAACGTATAAAAAACTAGATTTCGAAATAAACTTAAAAACTACTATTTTGTTTAATTAGAAACACAACCGAATTATTTAAAACGCACGAGATTACTGAAGCGAAGTCAAAATTTTAAATTGAGAGTCTCATTGGACGAACCAACCCTTAAATAGAGTGGGGATGTGATTTTCGATGCGTCTAAACGTGTTACAAAAACTGGAAATGGTCGAGTTTTAAATAGAAAATTTACCTGCCAGTAGTATTACGATTCCCAAAGCGGTTTTAATTTGCTCGACGGACAAAATTGATTTTGCAAGCTATAATTTTCTTAAAATTAAATAACTTTAAAATTTTGACAACTAATTTGATTACATGAGTTCATCTTACATATAGAAGAGTTGACCTTGCTTAAAATATTCATATAAACTATATACAGGTGTCCCGAAATATATACCCGTCTACAATACCCTACCAGGGCATTCTACGTTCAAAAATAAGAATAAAAGCTTTTATAGTTTACATCAGTGATAATATTCAACCCCCAAAGATAACGACACACTGCGCTGTTCAAGCACTTACTGAGTTTATTTTTCCATATTAAGATACGATTTTTATGTTAAATTAAACCTAAAAGATTCTATTTGGGATTAAAACAATCAAATTTGTTCTAATTGTTACCAAAAAAATTAAAAAAAAATCTTAAAATTAGTAAAAATTTTTCACCGTTTTAACCTAACTTTTTAAAAAATTTGACCAACTTTAAAAAATTGCTCACAGTTTATTTATAAGAATTAAGAAATGATTTTTATCTCAAATTGAAGATAAAACATTTAATTTTGATTTAAAAAAGCCAAATTTTTCTTAATTGTTACCAAAAAAATTTAAAATTAGTAAAATCTTTTGATCGTTTAACCCAACTTTTTAAAAAATTTTACCAACTTTAAAAAATCTCCCAGACTTTATTTTTAAGAACTAAGAAATGATTTTTACATCAAATTGAAGATAAAACATTTTATTTTGATTTAAAACAATTAGATTTTTTCTAATTTGTATCAAAAAAATTAAAAAAATTCTTAAACTTGACTAAAATTTTTGACAATTAACTAACCTAACTTTTTAGAAAATTTCATCAACTTTAAAAAATCGTACTGAGTTTATTTTTTGGTATTAAGAGATGTTTTTTATGTTAAATTAAACCTAAAAGACTATTTTGGACCACAAAGTCAAATTTATTCTAATTGTTACCAAAAAAATTAAAAAAATCCTTAAAATTAGCAAAATTTTTATCGAAATAAATACGTGATTTATTTATAAGAATCATGATTTAATTTAGTTTTTAGAAAAAAAATGTGTGTATTTTCAACTTACAATTAGAATTAAATAAAGAAAGTCTTTACGAATAACATCTTCTATATTTATACACATCTTGTGTAACTATAATATTTGGTATGTAAGTAGTAAATTTTCTTCAACGTCGAGATTACGAGATGTTTTCTAAAAGATGTGGGAGTTTACAGGTAATAATAAGTGACGTCAGGGAAATGTCGTTTTAAAATTACTGGGAATTACGGAAATGAGTCAGTTTATTAGACATCAACAGGAATTTTTTATAAAAAAAATAAACTTATTACCATTTCTAAAGTATTACAACATTATTTAGAAACTTGTATACAAACACGCAGTATATTTAGCAACGTTTTACTACATAATGTACATTTCCATTTACATTTTTCGATTCGCAGTCGTAGATTTATAAACATTTCCTCGCGGTTCAAAGATTAATGTTATTTATCTTAAATTAGAAACTAAAGTTTTCCCTTTTTATGTTTTTCTTTTCTAGATAGAAAATAAAATCTATAAAAGTATTTTATAATAGAACTCTTTTAATTAACAGCTGTCAAGTTGACATTTAAAACGTCAACATTTGTAAAGGTTGGAATGTCAAAAATTTTCAGGTTAAAATTTAAGATCTCAAAAGCTGTCAAGTTGACATTTAAAAGGTCAAAATTTCTAAAGGTTCGAATGTCAAAAATTTCCAGGTTATAATTTAAGATATCAAAAGCTGTCAAGTTGACATTTAAAACGTCAACATTTCTAACGGAAGAAATGTCAAATGTCAGACACTATCAGGTTGACATTTAAAACGTCAAAATTTCTAAAGGTTGGAAAGTCAAAAATTTTCAGGTTAAAATTTAAGATATCAAAAGCTGTCAAGTTAACATTTAAAACGTCAACATTTCTAACGGCAGAAATGTCAAATGTCAGACACTATCAGGTTGACATTTAAAACGTCAAAATTTCTAAAGGTTAGAATGTCAAAAATTTTCAGGTTAAAGTTTGATATCAAAAGCTGTCAAGTTGACATTTAAAACGTCAAAATTTCTAAAGATTGAAACGTCAAAAATTTTCAGGTTAAAGTTTAAGATATCAAAAGCTGTCAAGTTGGCATTTAGAACGTCAATATTTCTAACGGAAGAAATGTTAAATGTCAGACACTATCAGGTTGACATTTAAAACGTCAAGATTTCTAAAGGTTGGAATGTCAAAAATTTTCAGGTTAAAGTTTAAGATATCAAAAGCTGTCAAGCTGACATTTAAAACGTCAAAATTTCTAAAGATTGGAACGTCAAAAATTTTCAGGTTAAAGTTTAAGATATCAAAAGCTGTCAAGTTGACATTTAAAATGTCAGAATTTCTAACGGTAGAAATGTCAAATGTCAAACACTATTAGGTTGACATTTAAAACGTCAACATTTCTAAGGGTTAGAATGTAAAAAATTTTCATGTTAAATAAAGTTTGAGATATCAAAAGCTGTCAAGTTGACATTTAAAACTTCAACATTTCTAACGCTAAAAATGTCAAATGACAGACACTCTCCGGTTGACATTTAAAACGTCAAAATTTCTAAAAGTTGGAAACTCAAAAATTTTCAGGTTAAAGTTTAAGATACTAAAAGCTATCAAGTTGACATTTAAAACGTCAAAATTTCTAAAGGTTGGAATGTCAAAAATTTTCAGGTTAAAATTTAAGATATCAAAAGCTGTCAAGTTGACATTTAAAAGGTCAAAATTTCTAAAGGTTCGAATGTCAAATGACAGACACTCTCCGGTTGACATTTAAAACGTCAAAATTTCTAAAAGTTGGAAACTCAAAAATTTTCAGGTTAAAGTTTAAGATACTAAAAGCTATCAAGCTGACATTTAAAACGTCAAAATTTCTAAAGATTGGAACGTCAAAAATTTTCAGGTTAAAGTTTAAGATGTCAAAAGCTGTCAAATTGACATTTAAAATGTCAGAATTTCTAACGGTAGAAATGTCAAATGTCAAACACTATCAGGTTGACATTTAAAACGTCAACATTTCTAAGGGTTAGAATGTAAAAAATTTTCATGTTAAATAAAGTTTGAGATATCACAAGCTGTCAAGTTGACATTTAAAACTTCAACATTTCTAACGCTAAAAATGTCAAATGACAGACACTCTCCGGTTGACATTTAAAACGTCAACATTTCTAAAAGTTGGAAACTCAAAAATTTTCAGGTTAAAGTTTAAGATACTAAAAGCTGTCAAGTTGACATTTAAAACGTTAAAATTTCTAAAGGTTGGAACGTCAAAAAAATTCAGGTTAAAATTTAAGATGTCAAAAGCTGTCAAATTGACATTTAAAATGTCAGAATTTCTAACGGTAGAAATGTCAAATGTCAAACACTATCAGGTTGACATTTAAAACGTCAACATTTCTAAAGGTTAGAATGTAAAAAATTTTCAGGTTAAATAAAGTTTGAGATATCAAAAGCTGTCAAGTTGACATTTAAAACTTCAACATTTCTAACGCTAAAAATGTCAAATGACAGACACTCTCCGATTGACATTTAAAACGTCAAAATTTCTAAAAGTTAGAAACTCAAAAATTTTCAGGTTAAAGTTTAAGATACTAAAAGCTGTCAAGTTGACATTTAAAACGTTAAAATTTCTAAAGGTTGGAATGTCAAAAAATTTCAGGTTAAAGTTTAAGATGTCAAAAGCTGTCAAGTTGACATTTAAAACGTCAACATTTCTGAAGTCAGAAACGTTTTTGACTGAACCTAACATAACCTTGCAAAACTTGACCAACTTTAAAAAATCATGCTGGATTTATTTATAAGAATTATGAAATAAAAATTTAAAGAAAGATAAAGTAAAATATGTACTTTTTAGTAAATTGAACAGATTTTTTCTAATTATTGTTATAAAATTTTAAAAAATTTCCAAAGATGATGTTTTTTTCCGAATTTAATTTCGAATAAAAATGATTGAATTAACCGAAGTGACACATTAACCGGAGTAATTAATTAACCGAAATTTTAACGAAATTTTACTGTATTTGAATTTTTTTAATATTCATCTTCCTTTACAATTAGAAAATAAACCCAACCCAAAATGCAATTACTAATTAGTAATGGTTTTCTTCACTCGTTAGACCGCGTTTATTACCCAAACTGTTAAGCAATGCTTTTAGTGGGAAACCCAGATTGTTTAGTTCGTTGACGAGGTTCAATTTAACGGCTCATTGCCATCCAGTCTTTGACGACGGACGACCTTTCGTTCTCCTTCCTATACTTCTTTCGTAACCTCAAGGAATCTTTTTTAAACACAATAGGTTCAAGTTATTTCTCTTCTTAATTTGTATACAATAAGATTATAACTACTAAATCCGTCAAATTTTAATGTAAACCAAAAATAATCCACTTTTAGAACGTAGCTTAATTTTTAAAACGTAAAAAAATCTCAATTATTTTATATTTTTTCTTCTGAGGGAAAATTTAAAAGTCGTTAAAAATTTATCTTTGGTAAAAATAAAGATTACCTTTCAACCTAAATCCTTATAAAAATTTAAATCTCTAGAATAATTAGTTTCTTAGATATGAATTTTTAAAGATGATTAATTTTTTTAATCTAAAATTTTTTTTACCAACTTTAAAATTTTTTTAAATTTTTTTGACAACATTTAAAATAAATCGGTCTTTTTTAGTTAAAACTAGAATGTTTTAAGTTTCATTTAGAAAAATAATCAAATCAAAAACTTTAAAAATGAATTTTTCATGAATTTTTAAAATTGATCGCTTTTTTAAAAGTTAGGTTAGAACTGTCGAAAATTTTTACCAACTTTAAAATCTTCTTAAATTCTTTTGACAACTTTTAAAATAAAACTGTCTTCTTTAATTAAAATTAGAATGTTTTAAGTTTCATTTAGAAAGAAAAATTGATTAAAAACTATAAAAGTCGATTTTTTACGAATTTTTAAAGTTAAACGATTTTTTTAAGTTGATAAAAATTGTCACCAACTTTGAAATTTTTTTTAATTTTTTTGACAATATTTAGAACAAATCGGCCTTTTTTAATTAAAATTAGAATGTTTTAGGTTTCATTTAGAAAGAAACTCAAATCAAAATCTTTAAAAATGAATTTTTAAAATTGATCGTTTTTTCTAAGTTAGAACTGACAAAAATTTTCATCAACTTAAAAATTTTTTTTTAATTCTTTGAAAACATTTATAATAAAACGGTCTTTTTAAATTAAAATTAGGATGTTTTAAGTTTCATTTAGAAAGAGAATTAGATTAAAAGCTATAAAAATCGATTTTTTAAGAATTTTCTAAGTTTAACGGTTTTTTTAAGTTGATAAAAATTGCCACCAACTTTGAAAATTTTTTTAATTTTTTTGACAATATTTAGAACAAATCGGTCTGTTTTAATTAAAACTAGAAAGTTATAAGTTTCATTTAAAAAAAGAATCAAATCAAAATCTTTAAAAATGAATTTTTGAAGAATTTTAAAAGTTGTTCATTTTTTCTAAGTTAGGTTAGAGTTGTAAAAAATGTTTACCAACTTTAAAAATTTTTAAAATTTTTTTGACAACATTCAAAATAAAACGGTCTTTTTTAATTAAAATTAGAATGTTTTAAGTTTCGCTTAGAAAAAAATTAAATTAGAAACTTTAAAAATCGATTTTTAACGAATTTTTAAAGTTAAACGATTTTTTTAAGTTGATAAAAATTGTCACCAACTTTGAAAATTTTTTAAATTTTTTTGACAATATTTAGAACAAATCGGTCTTTTTTAATTAAAACTAGAATGTTTTAGGTTTCATTTAGAAGAGGAATCAAATCAAAATGTTTAAAAATGAATTTTTCATGAATTTTTAAAGTTGATCGTTTTTTCTAAGTTAGGTTAGAACTATCAAAAATTTTTACCAACTTTAAAATTTTTTTAATTCTTTTTGACAACATTTAAAATAAAACGGTCTTCTTTAATTAAAATTAGAATGTTTTGAGTTTCATTTAGAAAAAAAATTAGATTAAAACCTCTCAAAATCGATTTTTTACGAATTTTTAAAGTTACATGATTTTTTTAAGTTGATAAAAATTGCCACCAACTTTGAAAATTTTTTTAATTTTTTTGACAATATTTAGAACAAATCGGTATTTTTTAGTTAAAACTAGTATGTTTTAAATTTCATTTAGAAAAAGAATCAAATCAAAATCTTCAAAATTCAATTTTTTATGAATTTTTAAAAATTAAGTTTTAACAAACATGTAAATTAAGTTAGGTTAATTATTTTATTTTATTTATATTTTTTATTTAAATACCATAAATCTGATAAAACCTTGACTGTTTTCGTACCTTATATCCGCTCAAGTCGTTTAACCTCCCAAACCGAAATCCGCACGAGTATGAAAAGCGTTTCGAACGCGAACAAAACTCAGTCCGCGACGAAACCTCTCGTCACGACGAAGTTGTTCCCGTCATATGCACGTTAACGCTCAGGTATATCTTTGTGCCGTGTTAAAAGTTGCGACAGACAGTATATAAAAGGTTGATGATAAAAACGGTGCCAACGATTCGATTCAGACTTTATTTTAACAGTTGTTTTCAATTTACAAGCGATTTGTTTTAACGTGAAGAGTGTAAATATTGTAGTGTGTTTGAAAAATAAAGTGAGTTTCAACAACGGCAAAGAAACGGCGTGGTTGAGGCCGTGGTTGACCGAAAAAGAATTAAAAGAAAAAACCCGAGCGAAAATTTTCGTTTATTTTTAGAAGTTAAGTTTCAATGTCGTTTGCGGTCTTAAACCTTCTTCGTTTTAATTGTAATTGATTTTTTGTGTTTGGAGAAAAGTTTTAATTTAATTAAATGTAAGTATGTTTTAATCGAGTAATTTACACAAATTATATTACACTAATGCTATATAAATGATACACAAATGATGTACAAATGATAAATGTAGCGGATAAAATATTTCAAAACACATGTTTTTGTCTTTTTGGAACAATAAAGAAAGACAAATCTCCTCGATTTGTTTGGATTTGAATCACGTGCTAAAATTATAAATACTGAGCGCAGTAATTCTTGCAAAATACGAATAGGAATGTTCCAAGTTTCAACCGAGGAAGTTATTGAATTATAAATTACTCATTTCCCAGAATGATCCATCATCGGTCTAATTATAACACCTTTTTCTTTTTAATTTTAAGTTGGTTATACTTTGAATTGAATTGTGAAACGTCAGTTTAATGTCTTTTTTTACTGATTAACAAATCTTTTAAAATTTCAATTGAGGACATTGAGTTATATTTTCTCTTCTGAGGGGAAAACTAAAAGTCGTAGAAAATTCATCTTTGGCAAAAATAAAGATTAAGTTTGGATCTATATCCTCATAAAATTTCAAATCTCAACAATAATTACTTTTTAAGATATGAATTTTTAAATTTTGACAATTTTTAATGAACATGTATATTAAGTTAGGTTAGGTTTTCGTTTCTGAGAAAAAATCTAAAAATCATAGAAAATTCAAATTTGGTATAAATAAAGATTAATTTTGAATCTAAATCCTCATAAAATTTAAAGTTTCAACAACAATTAGTTTCTTAGATATGAATTATTAAAAATTGACAAATGTTAATGAACATGTTGACCATTAATAACGAAAATATGAAAAAGTGTTTCAAATAAAAGTTGTTCGCAATTAAAAGCGGAATAACTTTTATTTGAAATATTTCTTCCTAACTCTCCTAGTTTTTGAGTTAGATGGAGCCAAAGGTTGAAACATACTATTTTGGGGTTGTTCCAATTTTTAGGTTATAACTCAGTTGATATCGAGAATAAGAAAAAATATTTCAAATAAGAGCTGCGCGCAGTTAAAAAGCGAATAAATTTTATTTGAAACATTTCTTCCTAACTCTCCTAGCTTTTGAGTTAGATGGAGCCAAAAGTTGAAACATACCATTTTGGGGTTATTCCAGTTTTTTGGTTATAATTCAATTAATATCGAGATTAAGAAAAAAATATTTCAAATAAAAGCTGTAGGCAGTTAAAAACGGATAACTTTTATTTAAAACATTTCTTCCTAAGTCGTCTAGTTTTTTAATTAGATGGAGCCAAAAGTTGATACACGCCATTTTGGGGTTATTACAGTTTCTTCTGGTTATAACTCAATTAATATCGAGAATAAGAAAACAATGTTTATAATAAGAAATGTTTATAATTAAAGGAAGAATAAATTTTATTTGAAACATTTCTTTCTAACTCGCCTAGTTTTTGAATTAGATGGAGCCAAAAGTTGAAGTATGCCATTTCGGGGTTATTCCAGTTTTTTTGGTTATAACTCAATTAATATCGAGAATAATAAAAAATGTTTCAAATAAAAGCTGTAAGCACTTAAAAACGAAATAATTTTTATTTTAAATATTTCTTCGTAATTCGTCTAGTTTTTGAGTTAGATGGAGCCAAAAGTTGAAGTATGCCATTTCGGGGTTATTCCAGTTTTTTTGGTTATAACTCAATTAATATCGAGAATAAGAAAAAATGTTTCAAATAAAAGCTGTAAGCACTTAAAAACGAAATAATTTTTATTTTAAATATTTCTTCGTAATTCGTCTAGTTTTTGAGTTAGATGGAGCTAAAGATTGAAACATGCCATTTTGGAGTTATTCAATTTTTTTTGCTTATAACTCAATTAATATCGAGAATAGGAAATAATGTTTCAAATAAAAGCTGTAGGCAGTTAAAAACGGAATAACTTTTATTTAAAACATTTCTTCCTAACTCGTCTAGTTTTTGAGTTAGATGGAGTCAAAAGTTGAAACATGCCATTTAGGGATTATTCCAATTCTTGGATTATAACTCAGTTAATATCGGAAATAGAAAAAAATATTTCAAATAAAAGCTGTAGGCAGTTAAAAACGGAATAACTTTCATTTGAAATATTTCTTCCTAACTCGCCTAGTTTTTGAGTTAGATGAAACCAAATTTGAAACATTTCATTTTGGAGTTGTTACCGGTTTTAGGTTATAACTCAGTTAATATCGAGAATAGGCAAAAATCTTTCAAGTAAAAGCTATAAGCAGTTAAAAACAGAAAAACTTTTATTTGAAACATTTCTTCCTCATTTATCTAGTTCTTGAGTTAGATGGAGCCAAATGTTAAAACACGCCATTTTGGGGTTGTTCCAATTTTTAGGTTATAACTCAATTAGTATCGAGAATAAGAAAAAATGTTTATAACAAGAAATGTTTATAATTACAGGAAGAATAAATTTTATTTGAAACATTTCTTTCTAACTCGCCTAGTTTTTGAGTTAGATGGAGCCAAAAGTTGAAGTATGCCATTTCGGGGTTATTCCAGTTTTTTTGGTTATAACTCAATTAATATCGAGAATAAGAAAAAATGTTTCAAATAAAAGCTGTAAGCACTTAAAAACGAAATAACTTTTATTTCAAATATTTCTTCGTAATTCGTCTAGTTTTTGAGTTAGATGGAGGTAAAGATTGCAACATGCCATTTTGGAGTTATTCAATTTTTTTTGCTTATAACTCAATTAATATCGAGAATAGGAAATAATGTTTCAAATAAAAGCTGTAGGCAGTTAAAAACGGAATAACTTTTATTTAAAACATTTCTTCCTAACTCGTCTAGTTTTTGAGTTAGATGGAGTCAAAAGTTGAAACATGCCATTTAGGGATTATTCCAATTCTTGGATTATAACTCAGTTAATATCGGAAATAGAAAAAAATATTTCAAATAAAAGCTGTAGGCAGTTAAAAACGGAATAACTTTCATTTGAAATATTTCTTCCTAACTCGCCTAGTTTTTGAGTTAGATGAAACCAAATTTGAAACATTTCATTTTGGAGTTGTTACCGGTTTTAGGTTATAACTCAGTTAATATCGAGAATAGGCAAAAATCTTTCAAGTAAAAGCTATAAGCAGTTAAAAACAGAAAAACTTTTATTTGAAACATTTCTTCCTCATTTATCTAGTTCTTGAGTTAGATGGAGCCAAATGTTAAAACACGCCATTTTGGGGTTGTTCCAATTTTTAGGTTATAACTCAATTAGTATCGAGAATAAGAAAAAATGTTTATAACAAGAAATGTTTATAATTACAGGAAGAATAAATTTTATTTGAAACATTTCTTTCTAACTCGCCTAGTTTTTGAGTTAGATGGAGCCAAAAGTTGAAGTATGCCATTTCGGGGTTATTCCAGTTTTTTTGGTTATAACTCAATTAATATCGAGAATAAGAAAAAATGTTTCAAATAAAAGCTGTAAGCACTTAAAAACGAAATAACTTTTATTTCAAATATTTCTTCGTAATTCGTCTAGTTTTTGAGTTAGATGGAGGTAAAGATTGCAACATGCCATTTTGGAGTTATTCCATTTTTTTTGCTTATAACTCAATTAATATCGAGAATAAGAAATAATGTTTCAAATAAAAGCTGTGGGCAGTTAAAAACGGAATAATTTCTATTTAAAACATTTCTTCCTAACTCGTCTAGTTTTTGAGTTAGATGGAGCCAAAGGTTGAAACATGCCATTTTAGAGTTGTTCCAATTTCTAGGTTATAACTCAATTAATATCGAGAATAAGAAAAAAATGATTCAAATAAGAGCTGTACGCAGTTAAAAACAGAATAACTTTTATTTGAAATATTTCTTTCTAACTCGCTTAGTTCTTGAGTTAGATGGAGCCAAAAGTTAAAATATGCCATTTTAAGGTTGTTCCAATTTTTGGATTATAACTCACTTAATATCGGAAATAGAAAAGAATATTTCAAATAAAAACTGTAGGTAGTTAAAAACGGAAAAACTTTTATTTGAAATATTTCTTTCTAACTCGCTTAGTTCTTGAGTTAGATGGAGCCAAATTTTAAATATGCCGTTTTGGGGTTGTTCCAGTATTGTAAAACGTGAGTTAGGTTAAAATTTCGTTTCTGATGAAAAACCTAAAAGTCGTAGAAAATTCATTTTTGGTAAAAATAAAGATTAAGTTTGAATCTTAATCCTCATAGAATTTCAAGTCTCGATAACAATTAGTTTTTAAGATGTGAATTTTTAAAAATTTACTAGTTTTTTTTATAACATTATAAATGCAAAACATAACATATCCAAATGACATTTAATATAATCAAAATGTTTAAGATGACTTATTTTAATAATGTATAAAATCGTTTAATTTTTCGAAAAAACATCTAAAATCATTTGAAAATAGTCAAAAATCGTGTAAAGTAATAAAAAATTATGTAAAGTCGTTTGAAAGATGCCTAAAAATTATTAGAATGTTTGTAAAATCGTTTATACTTTTATAAAACTTTATAAAATCCTTAAAATTTTTCAACAATCGTTAAAACTTTTCAATTTAAACGTTTAAAATCGTCCAAAAACCATAGAATTTGTATAAAAATCGTTTAAATTTTTTAAAAAATCATCTGAAATCGTTTGAAAATAGTCTAAAATCGTGCAAAACGGCAAAAAAATATGTAAAATCAAATAAAAAATCAAATATTTTCTAAATCATTTAACCACTTCTGTACGGACGTCGACTATAATCGACGGCCACAGATGACCCCACACAGCCGAACGTCGACTATAGTCGACTATAGTATTAGTTTTTTTTTTTTTGAAAATCCCGACACGTTTTGAAAACAATTAAAGGAAGTTCAAAGATAATAAACAGTTAACTTTGTATCAAAACATTCAAACTATTCGACTAAATATTTTAAAATGAATGAAGACTTAATTCGTTAAGAAGGATGATTCACTTTTATTTTTGAGGTTAAATCATTATTTTTGTTGGTTTAAAGCTAATTTTTGTTGGTTTAATTTTAATTTTTTGTTACTAAAAAAAGATTTTTTTTATTCTCCCATTAGTTTTAAAGTAGAATAACTTAGATAAAATGCCAGATTGATAATGTTAAGTACACACTTTAACTTTAACGGTAATACAATTCTAATAGGCTTTTAACAGAGTTTATTACAGTCATAACATTCACCATAATCGACCTAAACAATCCATATTATTAATTTATTATAGAGATAATAAAAAATAACTATCAAAATGTTTCAAATTATCAACATTATTAAATATAATAATTCACCTTCAACTTTAAATAACTTCTGATATAGAAAAATTATTACCTGGATTTTTATTCCATAATTAGTTTTACCAAAGATAACCAATCTAATCATATTCACGTAAAAAATTACTTATTATTAATTTAAATTTATTTAAAAAATAAATTTATGATAATTAAACATATTTATTTTAATAAAACACCTCGTTCTAATTCGTTACACTCAACCTTCCAGATAACAAAACCTCATGAGACTTAAATAAATATTGTTAAGAACCTTGTAAAATAAAATATTATTGAATAAAACGCATTAAACGAAAGACACCAAAGTCACGTCTAGTTAAGTAGCCTCGAAATACTTTATTGACGATAAATCCTCTTGAAGAAAGGTTGCTCGTTAAACAAACACAACAGGAAATATCAATAAATAAACTATACGTATAGAATCAAAATAATCTTTGATACAACAAGATAAAAAGCCTTAAATAGCGTAAAAACTAACCTAACTTAATTAACATGTTTATTAAATGAAAATTTAAATAGAAGTACCCGACATATAGCTTTGAACGTTTTTTATCTAATACCCTGTATATTGACTTAAAAGAATAAAAAAATCTTAACCCGTATTTAATTATAAAATCGTTGAAGCGTGATATTACAACGATACTTCCTCTACCTGGGTATTGATTATCGGTGTTGTTTAAAGTTGATTGTGTAAGAATATCAAATTCGAATCGATTTTTAAAAATTCATATCTAAGAAACTAAATGTTTTTAAGACTTGAAATTTTATCAGGATTTAGATTGAAACTTGGTCTTTATTTTTACCAAAAATAAATTTTCTTCGACTTTTAGTTTTTTCCTCAGAAGAGAAATTCCAACCTAACTTTAACATACCTGTTTATTAAAACTTAATTTTTAAAAATTCATGAAAAATTGAATTTTAAAGATTTTAAATTAACTCTTTTTCTAAATGAAAGTTGGAACATTCTAGTTTTAAATAAAAAAGACCGATTTGTTCTAAATGTTGTCAAAAAAATTTAAAAAAATTTTAAAAGTTCGTAAACATTTTTGACAGTTTTAACCTTACTTAGAAATAATGATCAATTTTAAAAATTCATAAAAAATTCATTTTTAAAGATTTTGATTTGATTCTTTTTCTTAATGAAACGTAAAACATTCTAATTTTAATTAAAAAAGACCGATTTGTTCTAAATGTTGTCAAAAAAATTTAAAAAAATTTTAAAGTTGGTAAACATTTTTGACAGTTTTAATCTTACTTAGAAAAAATGATCAATTTTAAAAATTCATAAAAAATTCATTTTTAAAGATTTTGATTTGATTCTTTTTCTTAATGAAACGTAAAACATTCTAATTTTAATTAAAAAAGACCGATTTGTTCTAAATGTTGTCAAAAAAATTAAAAAAAATTTTAAAGTTGGTAAAAATTTTTATCAATTTAAAAAAACCATTTAAATTTAAAAATTCGTAAAAATCGATTTTTATAGTTTTTAATCTAATTTTTCTTCTAAATGAAACTTAAAACATTCTAATTTTAACTAGAAAAGGCCGTTTTATTCTAAATGTTGTCAAAAAAATTAAAAAAATTTTTAAAGTTGGAAAACTTTTTTGACAGTTCTAACCTAGCTTAGAAAAAACGATCAACTTTAAAAATTCATAAAAAAATCATTTTTAAAGATTTTAATTTGATTTTTCTTCTAAATAAAACCCAAAACATTCCTGTTTCATTTAAAAAAGACCGATTTATTCTAAATATTCTCAAAAAAATTTAAAAAAAATTCACAGTTGGTAACATTTTTTATCAAGTTAAAAAAATCGTCTACTTTAAAAATTCGTAAAAAATCGATTTTTATAGTTTTTAATCTAATTCTTTTTCTAAATGAAACTTAAAATATTCTAATTTTACTTAAGTAAGACTGTTTTATTTTAAGTGTTATCAAAAAAATTAAATTTTTTTTTAAAGTTGGAAAAATTTTTAGACAGTTCTAACCTAACTTAAAAAAAAGCGATTAATTTTAAAAATTCATAAAAAATTCATTTTTAAAGATTTTGAATTGTTTTTTTTTTTTAATGAAACCTAAAACATTCTAGTTTTAATTAAAAAAGACCGATTTGTTCTAAATATTATCAAAAAAATTAAAAAAATTTTCAAAGTTGGTAAAAGTTTTTATCGGTTAAAAAAAACGTTTAACTTTAGAAATTCGTAAAAAATCGATTTTTAATGTTTTTAATCTAATTCTTTTTCTAAATGAAACTTAAAATATTCTAATTTTACTTAAGTAAGACTGTTTTATTTTAAGTGTTATCAAAAAAATTAAAAATTTTTTTAAAGTTAGAAAAGTTTTTAGACAGTTCTAACCTAACTTAAAAAAAAAACGATTAATTTTAAAAATTCATAAAAAATTCATTTTTAAAGATTTTGATTTTATGCTTTTTCTAAATGAAACCTAAAACATTCTAGTTTTAACTAAAAGAGACCGATTTGTTCTAAATATTCTCAAAAAAAATTAAAAAAAATTTCAAAGTTGGTAACATTTTTTATCAAGTTAAAAAAATCGTCTAACTTTAAAAATTCGTAAAAAATCGATTTTTATAGTTTTTAATCTAATTCTTTTTCTAAATGAAACTTGAAATATTCTAATTTTACTTAAGTAAGACTGTTTTATTTTAAGTGTTATCAAAAAAATTAAAAATTTTTTTAAAGTTAGAAAAGTTTTTAGACAGTTCTAACCTAACTTAAAAAAAAACGATTAATTTTAAAAATTCATAAAAAATTCATTTTTAAAGATTTTGATTTGATTCTTTTTCTAAATGAAACCTAAAACATTCCAGTTTCAATTAAAAAAGACCGATTTATTCTAAATATTCTCAAAAAAATTAAAAAAAATTTCAAAGTTGGTAACATTTTTTATCAAGTTAAAAAAATCGTCTAACTTTAAAAATTCGTAAAAAGTCGATTTTTATAGTTTCTAATCTAATTCTTTTTCTAAATGAAACTTAAAATATTCTAATTTTACTTAAGTAAGACTGTTTTATTTTAAGTGTTATCAAAAAAAATAAAATTTTTTTTAAAGTTGGAAAAATTTTTAGACAGTTCTAACCTAACTTAAAAAAAGCGATTAATTTTAAAAATTCATAAAAAATTCATTTTTAAAGATTTTGATTTGATGCTTTTTCTAAATGGAACCTAAAGCATTTTAGTTTTAATTAAAAAAGACCGATTTGTTCTAAATATTATCAAAAAAATTAAAAAAATTTTTCAAAGTTGGTAAAAATTTTTATCGATTAAAAAAAACGTTTAACTTTAAAAATTCGTAAAAAATCGATTTTTATAGTTTTTAATCTAATTCTTTTTCTAAATGAAACTTAAAATATTCTAATTTTACTTAAGTAAGACTGTTTTATTTTAAGTGTTAGCAAAAAAATTAAAAAATTTTTTAAAGTTGGAAAAATTTTTAGACAGTTCTAACCTAACTTTAAAAAAAAACCAATAAATTTTAAAAATTCATAAAAAATTCATTTTTAAAGATTGTGATTTGATGCTTTTTCTAAATGGAACCTAAAACATTCCAGTTTCAATTAAAAAAGACCGATTTATTCTAAATATTCTCAAAAAAATTTTAAAAAATTTCAAAGTTGGTAACATTTTTTATCAAGTTAAAAAAAACGTTTAACTTTAAAAATTCGTAAAAAATCGATTTTTATAGTTTTTAATCTAATTCTTTTTCTAAATTAAATCTAAAACATTGTAATTTTATTTAAAAAAGACCGTTTTATTGTAAATATTGTCAAAAAAATTAAAAAAAATTTCAACGTTGGTAAAAATTTTTGACAGTTCTAACCTAACTTTAAAAAAACCACCAATTCTAAAAATTCTTAAAAAATTCATTTTTAAAGATTTTGATTTAATTCTTTTTCTAAAAGATACTTAAAACATTCTAGTTTTAAATAAAAAATACCGATTTGTTCTAAATATTCTCAAAAAAATTTAAAAAATTTTCAAAGTTGATAATAATTTTTATCAACTTAACAAAATCATTTAACCCTTTACCGCATGAATTTTTATTTTTTTATGAAAAAATTAGTTAGGAGAAAATTCAAACCCTATTTTCACGTAAAATATTGAAAAAATCTATCTGTCAAAATGACTTAATTTTTCAGAAAAATTGGTTTGTGCCATATATGAAGCGTATAAATGCAAAAGCAGACATTCGACATTTTCTTTAAAAATTAATTAGACACGGATCTGTATTGTAAATTTAGCAAGAAATCAATTTTTGTGTCCCCCAAGAGCGTAACAATACATTTAAGCGAGTTATTGCAATAATAAATTCCGCTTTAAATGCAAAAACAGACATTTGCGCCAAGTAGTTAGGTACAAAAGCAGACGTTTGTGTTTGAACCTATCCAGATCCCGCATTATCTCACGTGATAGCCGTGACATTGAAGTAGCTGTTAGTTTTGCTCGCTTCTGCATGATTAATTTAAACGAGAGCGTGGTAACGAATGTTTTGCGGAGTTTTGATTACCTTCAACAACATAACCATTCAACCAAGTCCTCGCGGCAAAGGGCGAAAGAGAATAGCAAATAAACAAAAGTGCAAGCGTGGAAAAGCCAAGATAAAGAGGCAGAGGTTTAAGGCAGAAGGCTTAAACCTGACAAGATAAGAAGCATTTTCTCTTTGCTAGCCAAACACTATGGTGCAGAATGGGAAAACGATGAAAGTTTGGAGTTCTTCAAAAACGCCTTTCAAGACAATTCAGCCAATACCTGGGAAACTCAGGGGGATGTGAATTACACACTAGTGTTTTCTGATAATGAATCTGATACTGACTTACGAATTTAAATTTGTACCTAAGAAACTAATTTTGTACTTTTTTCAATAAAATCAGCTTCTTTAAAATCTTTTTTATCGCAATTCTAAATTTTATTAGTGTAGATACTGCTAGTTTTTTTTATAGAAACGCCAAATCCAGAACTTTGCAGTTCACGAAGCAGAGATTTCCAAGCCTTAGATGCAAAACAAGACAATCTCATTTTTTAAATCAAAATAACTTTTTTACTATAAGCCTGACTTGCGCTTTAAAGCACATAAAGACGCGTCGCTGTATTATCTACTTTTGGTTAAAATACCAAGTAGATTGAGTGACTTAAAAGACAGTGAGAGGTTTTTTGCGCTTTACTCAAAACTATTCGAATGTCAAATGTCTGGTTTTGCATTTATACGCTTCATATGGAACATCATGCAACATTAAAATAAAACAGCTTTTGAAAATAAACACCAGAAATGAAAGTTATTTTATTTCATAAACAGTTACAATTTATTCGGTATGAAATCGTAAAAAACAGTTTCTGTCTTTATTAAGACACAATGGAATATGGCATTTTATGCACATTACATATCGGACCCCGGCGAGAATAGTGTCACAACTCAAAAACGACATTTTGAAATTACCATCAGTAATGATACGTATGGTGTGCCTCTGACTTGCAGAAAAACGTCACATCTCTAACACACAATTAATCCGTCGAAGAGGAGTTATTTTAATTTTGTCTTGTTAGTTTATTACTTATTATGGCGAGAACAGTGTCACTTTATTAGTTATTATTCAAATATTGCATTTTTGAGTTATGTCATTGTTCTTGCCGGGGTGCGATATGTCTTTCCTAGGCAGCCTGGGTATTTACATCTTGATCGGTCCGTTTCCTGCCAATTAGGCAAATGATCAATACCATCCTTCCGAATATCTTGTTGGGGAATCTTTTTTGTTGGTCCCTTTTTCTTTTATTTTCATAATTTTGCTGCAGACTTGCAAGTGCAGGTCTTCCTTTGGCTGGTTTTCCTGCTTTGCAAAGAGCATCTGCTATTGCCAATTTCATATCTAAAGGAGCCATATCAAATTTCTTTACTCTTCTGGTTAGTAACCAACAATTCACTACCGTCATATCAATAAAGTGGAAAAATATACGTAAATAGTATTTTTTGGACCTGCTTTTTATACGGTAAAAGCCTAACATCGAATCAAGAAGATCAACGCCTCCCATGTAACTATTGTAGATTAGAACACTGTTGGGACAAAGTATCATTTTATGGCCATTTTCTTTTTTGAAAAATCTTCTTTTTTCACCTTTTGGTTCACTTCCCACATATGTTGACATTGTAGTAACGATTTTATTATCAAACCAAGACACAATACTAACATCAACATTATCAATGTTGGCTATTTTTTCTACAATATGGCCTCTACCTTTTTTCATCATATCTTTCTCTGTTGGCATTACAGCTCTTGGAACACGATTTAGTCTTACAGTTCCCAATGGCAGAATACCGACATTAGTCAGATATATCATCAGAGGAATACTAGAAAACCAATTGTCAAAAAACAACTTGTACTTTTGATATTTTGGTATGGATTCTGATAATATCACAATTATATTACTACTCATACTCAGATTTGGAGCTCTTGGAGGTACACTGTTACTTTGAGATCCACCAAAAAGATTAAAATCATAGCTGAATCCAGATATACCAGTGAGAACAAAATTCTTGTACTTATGAGGTTTTTTTTTGGGTTATATTGCTTTAGTTGGCTTCGGGCTTTTAATGGTATAATCTGTTCGTCAACAGTTAAAAATTCTTCTTTAGGGACTTGTAATAATCTTTCTCTAATTTGACTGAACAAAGGTCTAATTCTGAACAATCTATCATGTCCAAGTTGATCTTTTTCAATCATATTGTCGTTATTACCGAAGTGCAAGAAACGTTTTATTTCTTCAAATCTGTTACAGCTCATTACATCGCTTACTACTGAATGGGCAATATCGACATTCCAATAATGTCTTGTAAAAGGAAGCTGAATTACGGACATATATATAACGATACCTATAAATTGCTCAATTTCATAGCTTTTTATATTGGCTGGCTTATTCGGACGTTGCTGTACTGAGTAAAAGTTAGTCTGTTCAGTAATGTATTCTATAAGACTGTCTGGAAAGAGAAACTTGAAGAATTGTACTGGCGATTCTAATGATAAAATTGTAGGAGGCAAATCCTCAGAACCAGTAAATTTTGTCTCATTTTCAGGTTTTATCAAAGTACCTTCTACCCAATTAGGAACGTTTTTAAGTTATTTTTTTCTGTCAAGTTCTTCTTTGATTATAGATAAAGGGATATTATCATCTGAGGAATCCGTTTCTGGAATAACAATTTCCTCAGCATCATTTTGCAGGTCGCCAGGTTCTTCAAAGTCACTATCCGGTGCAATTACTACTCCTAAATCTATGTTATCTTCATCCGACAAATCAGATTCTTCACTCTAAGGATTTGGAATTCTAACCGCACTAATTTTTCCATAAAATCTTTTTGGATCCATGTCTGTAAAAAAATATGAAATGTTTTTGGAAAGTTCGTTGCTGCATGGTGTGCCATATATGGGACAATCCTTTTTTTCATTTTGTTATAGGTTTTCAGAATCATAATGTATTTACACTTACTTGAATCGATCCCTAATACTACTATGTAACGTATTACAATTTTCTTGGTTAAAAAAAACACTTTTTACTGAAATAAATAAGCCACAAACTGTAAATATTGCACCTCATTACCTAAATTCGACAAGACTGAACTCGAAACCGCGTGCGGTTGCTCTTGTAATAGTCATATTGTTTCTATGTATCACGTGCTCTTTATTAGAATGTGCCAAATATGGGTAAATATGCAGTTGCAACAAAAGTTAAGTTGTAATATTAAAAAAGAATTTTTTTTTGGTTTGTGTCATTTATGGCACATGATGCGGTAAAGGGTTAACTTTAAAAATTCGTCAAAAATCGTTTCTTATAGTTTTTAATCTAATGTTGTTCTAAATGAAACTCAAAATATTCTAATTTTACTTAAATAAGACTGTTTTATTTTAAGTGTTATCAAAAAAATTAAAAAAAATTTTAAAGTTGGAAAAATTTTTTGACCGTTCTAACCTAACTTAGAAAAAACGATCAATTTTAAAAATGCATAAAAAATCCATTTTTAATCATTTTGATTTGATTCTCTTTCTAAATGAAACTTAAAACATTCTAGTTTTAAATAAGAAAGACCGATTTGTTCTAAATATTGTCAAAAAAATTTAAAAAAATTTCAAAGTTGGTAACATTTTTTATCAAGTTAAAAAAATCGTCTAACTTTAAAAATTCGTAAAAAATCGATTTTTATAGTGTTTAATCTAATCTTTCTTCTAAATGAAACTCAAAACTTTCTAATTTTAATTAGAAAGGACCGTTTTATTCTAAATGTTGTCAAAAAAATGTAAAAAAATTTTAAAGTTGGTAAACATTTTTGACAGTTCTAACCTAACTTTTAAGAAAACGACCAATTTTAAAAATTTATAAAAAATCGATTTTTATACTTTTTAATCTAATTCTTTTTCTAAATGAAATCTAAAACATTTTAGTTTTAATTTAAAAAGACCGATTTATTCTAAATATTCTCAAAAAAATTAAAAAAAAATTCAAAGTTGGTAACATTTTTTATCAAGTTAAAAAAATCGTCTAACTTTAAAAATTCGTAAAAAATCGATTTTTATAGTTTTTAATCTAATTTTTCTTCTAAATGAAACTCAAAACTTTCTAATTTTAATTAGAAAGGACCGTTTTATTCTAAATGTTGTCAAAAAAATTTAAAAAAATTTTAAAGTTGGTAAACATTTTTGACAGTTATAACCTAACTGTAAAAAAAAACGACCAATTTTAAAAATTTATAAAAAATCAATTTTTATACTTTTTAATCTAGTTCTTTTTCTAAATGAAATCTAAAACATTTTAGTTTTAATTAAAAAAGACTGATTTATTCTAAATATTCTCAAAAAAATTTAAAAAAATTTCAAAGTTGGTAACATTTTTTATCAAGTTAAAAAAATCGTCTAACTTTAAAAATTCGTAAAAAATCGATTTTTATAGTTTTTAATCTAATTTTTTTTCTAAATGAAACCTAAAATATTCTAATTTTGATTAAAAAAGACCGTTTTGTTTTAAATGTTGTTAAAAAAATTTAAAAAAATTTTTAAGGTTGGTAAAAATTTTTGACAATTCTAACCTAACTTATGGCGTATTCAATTGGTTGCACTGGTGCGCACCAGTGCATAACAGCGTGTTCTATTGGTTGTTTAGTTGTGTTCTATTACATTTTATTATTGTGGTTTATAAAACCTTTTAAACATCATCAAGTCTTGAACACACTTACAAGCAATGTTATGATTATGTTTGATTTCATCGCGTTCTGTTGAATTTGCCCTTTTTTGCACTAAGCTAGTGTGACATATGTCACAATTTGCACTCAACGAGTGCGCACCAGTGCACACTAGTTCTGCCAATCGAATTCGCCATTAGAAAAAACGATCAATTTTAAAAATTTATCAAAAAATCCATTTTTAAAGATTTTGATTTGATTCTTTTTCTGAATGAAACTTAAAACATTCTAGTTTTAATTAAAAAAGACCGATTTATTCTAAATATTCTCAAAAAAATTTCAAAGTTGGTAACATTTTTTATCAAGTTAAAAAAATCGTTTAACTTTAAAAATTCGTAAAAAATCGATTTTTATAGTTTTTAATCTAATTCTTTTTCTAAATGAAACTTAAAACATTCTAATTTTAATTAAAGGAGCCCGTATTATTCTAAATGTTCTCAAAAAAATTATAAAAATTTTATTAAGTTGGAAAAAAATTTTGACAGTTCTAAACTAACTTTAAAAAAACGACCAATTTTAAAAATTCATAAAAAATCGATTTTTATACTTTTTAATCTAATTCTTTTTCTAAATGAAATCTAAAACATTTTAGTTTTAATTAAAAAAGAGCGATTTGTTCTAAATATTATCAAAAAAATTTTAATGTTGGTGAAAAGAAATTTTAGGTTAAAGAAAATCAATCATTTTTGAAAAATCATATCTAAGAAATTAATTGTTATTAAGACTTGAAATTTTATGAGGATTTAAATTGAAACTTAATCTTTATTTTTACCAAAAATGAGTTTTTTACGACTTTTAGTTTTTCCCTCAGAAGAGGAAATGTACCTAAATGTCCTTAATTGAATTTTTTAAACATTCTAAAAATTAGGCTACGTTCTAAATTTATATTTACAAGAAGGTATTTCACACACAACAAATACAAATAAATACACAATTTAATTTCTTTCGTTCACTTCTAAACGTAATAGTAAGTAGAAGTGAAAGTTAATGCATTCCACTTTTACTAACAATGACACATACAATGACTAACTTGAACGACTAATTTTTATAAGAATAAGTAAACTTTAACCCTAATAAAATGCAAATCCACTCCAAATAAAAAATGTTAAAATGAAAATTTATCTAAAAACACAATCAAGTTTTAATTGAGATTCGCTTTGTTTGTCCCTATCGAATATATCTCTCTAATAACTTAAGAGACGCTATCTGAGCGAATGCCATTTATACGCCGATCACGTCTCTCATTATCTATTTAATCTCGAGTCTCGATACTCATCGAAAATGTTGACATAATGATCATTTTTCGTTTATCTTTCGCAGTGACCGGTAAATAAGTTTTATGTTCCTTTCATCGTCGTCGTCCGATGTTCGACGTCGTTCGTACAAAATCAACCAGAATTTGCGCTAATCCGAAATGTGTAAGTGCTGCCAATCGTGAGTATTGAATTTTTTTTTTTATTTACACTTCCTTTCCAAAATAATTACCATTTATATTAGTCAATTTTAAAAAAAATCATATCTAAAAGACTAATTATTAAGTTATTGAGACTTAAAATTTTATAACGATTTAGATTAATACTTAATCTTTATCTTTAGCAAAAATGAATTTTCTACCTCTTTTAGTTTTTTTCTCCAGAAGCGAAATTCTAACCTAATTAACACGTTTATCAAAACTTAATTTTTAAAAATTCATAAAAAATTGAATTTTAAAGATTTTGACTTGAATTTTTTTTTAATGAAACTTAAAACATTCTAGTTTTTATTAAAAACTGCCGATTTGTTCTAAATGTTGTCAAAAAAATTAAAAAAATTTTCAAACTTGGTAACATTTTTTATCAATTTAAAAAAATCGTTTAAATTAAAAATTCCTAAAAAATCGATTTTTATAGTTTTTAATCTAATTCTTTTTCTAAATGAAATCTAAAACATTCTAATTTTATTTAAAAAAGACTGATTTGTTGTAAATGTTGTCAAAGAAATTAAAAAAATTTTTAAAGTTGGTAAAAATTTTTGACAGTTCTAACCTAAGTTAGAAAAAACGATCAATTTTAAAAATTCATAAAAAAATCATTTTTAAAGATTTTGATTTGATTCTTTTTCTAAATGAAACTTAAAACATTCTAGTTTTAATTACAAAAGACCGATTTGTTCTAAATATTGTCAAAAAAATTTAAAAATTTTTCAAATTTGGTGACAATTTTTATCAACATAAAAAAATCGTTTAACTTTAAAAATTCGTAAAAATCGATTTTTATAGTTTTTAATCTAATTCTTTCTCTAAATGAAACTTAAAACATTCTAATTTTAATTGAAGATAACCGCTTTATTTTAAATGTTGTCAAAAAAATTAAAAAAAATTTTAAAGTTGGTAAATTTTTTTTGACACTTAACCTAACTTAAGAAAACCGATGAACTTTAAAAATTCATAAAAAAATCATATTTAAAGATTTTGATTTGATTCTTTTTCTAAATGAAATCTAAAACATTCTAATTTTATTTAAAAAAGACTGATTTGTTGTAAATGTTGTCAAAAAAATTAAAAAAATTTTTAAAGTTGGTAAAAATTTTTGACAGTTCTAACCTAACTTTAAAGAAAACGATCAACTTTAAAAATTCTTAAAAAATTCATTTCTAAAGATTTTGATTTGATTCTTCTTCTAAACGAAACTTAAAACATTCTAGTTAAACTAAAAAAGGTCGATTTATTCCAAATATTGTCAAAAAATTTAAAAAGATTTCCAAATTAGTGACAATTTTTATTAACTTAAAAAAATCGTTTAACTTTAAAAAATCGTAAAAAATCGATTTTTATAGGTTTTAATCTAAATTTTTTTCTAAATGAAACAAAAGATATTCTAATTTTATTTAAATAAGACGGTTTTATTTTAAGTTTTATCAAAAAAATTAAACAAAATTTTAAAACTGGTAAAAATTTTTGACAATTCTAACCTAACTTAGAAAAAACGATCAACTTTAAAAAATCATCAAAAATTCATCTTTAAAGATTTTGATTTGATTATTTTTCTAAATGAGACTTAAAACATTCTAGTTTTAATCAAAAAAGGCCGTTCTGTTCTAAATGTTGTCAAAAAAATTTAAAAAATTTTCAAATTTGGTAACAATTTTTATCAACTTAAAAAAATCGTTTAACTTTAAAAAATCGTAAAAAATTGATTTTTATAGTTTTTAATCTAATTTTTTTCTAAATGATACTTAAAATATTCTAATTTTATTTAAATAAGACTGTTTTGTTTTAAGTGTTATCAAAAAAATTAAAAAAAAATTTAAAGTTGGACAAATTTTTTGACAGTTCTAACCTAATTTATTGTTAGAAAAAACGATCAACTTTAAAAATTCATAAAGAAATCATTTTTAAAGATTGTGATTTGATTCTTTTTCTAAATGAAACCTAAAACATTCTAATTTTAACTAAAAAGACCGATTTGTTCCAAATATTGTCAACAAATTTAAAAAAATTTCCAAATTGGTGACAATTTCTATTAACTTAAAAAAATCGTTTAACTTTAAAAATTCGTAAAAAATCGATTTTTATATTTTTTAATCTAAATTTTGTTCTAAATGAAACCTAAAATATTCTAATTTTATTTAAATAAGACTGTTTTATTTTAAGTGTTATCAAAAAAATTAAAAAAATTTTTAAAGTTGGAAAAATTTTTTGACCGTTCTAACCTAACTTAGAAAAAACGATCAACTTTAAAAATTCTTAAAAAAATCATTTTTAAAGATTTTGATTTGATTCTTTCTCTAAATAATACTTAAAACATTCTAGTTTTAACTAAAAAAGACCGATTTGTTCTAAAAGTTGTCAAAAACATTAAAAAAAATTTCAAATTTGGTAACAATTTTCATCAACTTAAAAAAATCATTTAAATTTAAAAATTCGTAAAAAATCGATTTTTATAGTTTCTAATCTAATTTTTTTTCTAAATGAAACTTAAAACATTCTAGTTTCCATTAAAGAAGGCCGTTTTATTTAAAATGTTTTTAAAAAATTAAAAAAAAAATTTAAGTTGGTAAAAATTTTTGTTAGTTCTAATCTAACTTAGAAAAAACGACCAAGTTTAAAAATTAATAAAAAAATCATTTTTAAAGATTTTAATCTAATTTTTTTTTTCTAAAGAAAACTAAAATATTCTAGTTTTAACCAAAAAAGGCCGATTTATTCTAAATATTTTCAAAAAAATTAAAAAGTGTTCAAAGTTGATAAAAATTTCTATCAACTTAAAAAAATCGTTTAACTTTAAAAATTCGTAAAAAATCGATTTTTATAGTTTTTAACCTAATTTTTTTTCTAAATGAAACTTAAACATTCTAATTTTAATTAAAGAAGACCGTTTTATTGTAAATGTTGTCAAAAAAAATAAAATAAATTTTTAAGTTGGTAAAAATTTTTGACTGTTCTAACCCAACTTTTAGAAAAATGATAAATTTTAAAAATTCATAAAAAATTGATTTTTAAAGATTTTAATTTGATTTTTTTTCTAAGTGAAATCTAAAACATTCTAGTTTTAATTAAAAAAGACCGATTTGTTCTAAATACGACCAAAAAAATTAAAAAAAAAATTTAAGTTTTGGTGAAGAAAACTTTTAGGTTAAAAAATCAATCAATTTTAAAAATTCATATCTAAGAAACTAATTATTATTGAGAGTTAAAATTTTATAAGGATTTAGATTAAAACTTAATCTTTATTTTTACCAAAAATAAATTTTCTACAACTTTTAGTTTTTCCCTCAGAAGACAGAACGTTTCTTAACGTCCTAAAATAAGAAACAAACAAAGTTTTATCAAAAGTATAAACACGAATTGAAAACTGTTGGCGTAATTTAATAATGTTCGATTAGATTTAACTCTTAACGAGGTTAATTAATTGTCACATGATTTCTCTCTTCTAAAACGATTGCAGATGTAAATCGTTGAAGTGAATTAAATTCGATGGCGAAGATTCGATGTGATCACGAGTTTTCCCTCTGGTTTTTTATGAGTGTCAATTTAATTGATATTTCTTTATTATTTTATGAGTGTTGGTCAAAGTATTAAAAGATTTGAGACGATTAAATGGCAAAATTTTAATTTCAAAATTTGTTAAAAAAGTATTTTTAAGAAGTCTCTTGAGTTGTAAAGCTTTTAAATAGCATTGTAAAATTTTGTAACTTAAGAAGCTTGTAAACCACATTAAATTCAAAAAATTTACTTACGCAAAGAGAGGTTTATAGTGATTCTTGGTGAATTGCCAGAGTTTTTAATGACTACGCTTTCAAAATCAAATGTTTTCAAAAAGTTTTAACCTATTTATTAACCGTCAGTTTCGAATAATAATATTTATTTCTTATTTAAAACCGCCAAGACTTAAAAAATAAAGCTAAACGTCAAGTTTGACATTTAAACCCTTTAAAATAACCTAAAAGTTTCAAATTTGACGTTTCAAAACGTCAGATATATCTTTAATAATTGTCAAATTTGACGTTTAAACGTCAGAAGTTATCTTTAAAAGTATATTCCAATTACACTCGAAATGTTAAATTTAACATTTAAAACGACAAAAATAATCTTGAAATCTCAACATTGACATTTAAAACGTCAAAAGTAACTTTAATACGTCAACCTTGCTTTTTGAAACGTTAAAAATAATTTCGAAACGTCAACCTTGACGTTTAAAACGTCAAAAATAATTTTATAACGTGAAGTAAATCAAGGCAAAATAAATAAATCAACAATTTATTGTATTTTATTGTTGTCATGTCAAGTTTTGACGAATGAAGTGTAGGTATTTTATTCAAAACGGATTATTTTCGTATCAATAGAACAATAAAGAATGTTTATTATCTTTAACGAGTGTAAAAAACATACAGTTTTAAAATAATAAATAAACACGATATTTTCTGGATCAAATGAGAGTTCTTTGAACTATTTTTAAAAACATTTTAAAGAGTTAGAACTTTCTTAAATTCCTTCACGTGACATTTCTAAAATTAGCGCAAGCAATAAATCAATATTTCGCGAATGTATCAATTTTTCCTGATAATTTTAAACCTACGAGTTTTAGTTTAAACCGCTTTATTACCAATAATCAATCTAAATAATCCATTTTTACCTCTTATCTTACATTTAATAATCAACGATAGACTTTGTTTCCATACAGTTCATACATCACTTTTTAAATTTATTATTTATTTTTAGAATTAGATATCGAAGTATAGAATTAAGATTTTCGCTAAAAATATGGAATTGTAAGTTGTTCTTTTTAGGAATTTTTCTAATTTTTTTTATAGTACTTAGGAAAAATCCATCTATTTTAATTAAAACTAGACATTTTAATTTACATTCAGTTCAAAAGATTTTTCATTAATCCTTATAAATAAACTCTTGGGGATTTTTTAAAGATGGTCAAAATTTTAATTTGGGTGAAAAATCTAATCTTTGGGAATTTTTTAAATTTTTTTAATACTACTTAGGAAAAATCCGTCTATTTTAATTAAAACTAGACATTTTAATTTACATTTAGTTCAAGAAAATTTTCATTAATTCCTATAAATAAACTCTTGGGGATTTTTTAAAGATGATCAAAATTTTAAGTTGGGTAAAAAATCTAATTTTTAGGAATTTTTTTAATTTTTTTTATAATACTTAGGGAAAATCCGTCTATTTTAATTAAAATTAGACATTTTAATTTACACTCAGTTCAAAAATTTTTCATTAATTCCTATAAATAAACTCTTGAGAATTTTTTAAAATTGGTCAAAATTTTAAGTTGGGTGAAAAATCTAGTTTTTAGGAATTTTTTAAATTTTTTTAATACTACTTAGGAAAAATCCGTCTATTTTAATTAAAACTAGACATTTTAATTTACATTCAGTTCAAAGATCTTTCATTAATTCCTATAAATAAACTCTTGGAGATTTTTTAAAAATGTTCAAAATTTTAGGTTAGGTGAAAAATCCTCATTTTTAGGAATTTTTTTAATGTTTTTAATACTACTTAGGAAAAATCCGTCTATTTTAATTAAAACTAGACATTTTAATTTACATTCAGTTCAAAAATCTTTCATTAATTCTTATAAATAAACTCTTGGGGATTTTTTAAAAATGGTTAAAATTTTAAGTTGGGTGAAAAATCTAATTTTTGGGAATTTTTCTAATTTTTTTAATACTACTTAGGAAAAATCCATCTTTTCTAATTAAAACTAGACATTTTAATTTACATTCAGTTCAAAAATTTTTTTATTAATTCCTATAAATAAACTCTTGGGGATTTTTTAAAAATGGTCAAAATTTTAGGTTAGGTGAAAAATCTAATTATTGGGAATTTTTTAAATTTTTTTAATACTACTTAGGAAAAATCCGTCTGTTTTAATTAAAACTAGACATTTTAGTTTACATTAAGTTCAAAAAAATTTTCATTAATTCCTATAAATAAACTCTTGGGGATTTTTTAAAAATGGTCAAAATTTTAAGTTGGGTGAAAAATCTAATTTTTGGGAATTTTTTAAATTTTTTTAATACTACTTAGGAAAAATCCGTCTGTTTTAATTAAAACTAGACATTTTAGTTTACATTAAGTTCAAAAAAATTTTCATTAATTCCTATAAATAAACTTTTGGGGATTTTTTAAAGATGGTCAAAATTTTAAGTTGGGTGAAAAATCTAATTTTTGTGCATTTTTAAAATTTTTTTATACTACTTAGGAAAAATCCGTCTATTTTAATTAAAACTAGACATTTTAATTTACATTTAGTTCAAAAAATTTTTCATTAATTCCTATAAATAAACTCTTGGGGATTTTTTAAAAATAGTCAAAATTTTAGATTAAGTGAAAAATCTAATTTTTAGGAATTTTTTAAATTTTTTTGATACTGCTTAGGAAAAGTCCGTCTATTTTAATTAAAACTAGACATTTTAATTTATATTCAGTTCATAAAATTTTTCATTAATTCCTATAAATAAACTCTTGGGGATTTTTTAAAAATGGTCAAAATTTTAAATTAGGTAAAAATCTAGTTTTTAGGAATTTTTTTAATTTTTTTTATAATACTTAGGAAAAATCCATCTGTTTTAATTAAAACTAGACATTTTAATTTACATTCGGTTCAAGAAATTTTTCATTAATCCTTATAAATAAACTCTTGGAGATTTTTTAAAGATGGTCAAAATTTTAAGTTGGGTGAAAAATCTAGTTTTTGGGAATTTTTTAAATTTTTTTAATACTACTTAGGAAAAATCCGTCTATTTTAATTAAAACTAAACATTTTAATTTACATTCAGTTCAAAAAATTTTTCATTAATTCCTATAAATAAACTCTTGGGAATTTTCTAAAAATGGTCAAAATTTTAAGTTGGGTGAAAAATCTAATTTTTGAGAATTTTTTAAATTTTTTTAATACTACTTAGGAAAAATCCCTCTATTTTAATTAAAACTAAACATTTTAATTTACATTCAGTTCAAAAAATTTTTCATTAATTCCTACAAATAAACTCTTGGGGATTTTTTAAAAATGGTCAAAATTTTAGTTTGGGTGAAAAATCTACTTTTTGGGAATTTTTTTAATTTTTTTAATACTACTTAGAAAAAATCCGTCTATTTTAATTAAAACTAGACATTTTAATTTACATTCAGTTCAAAAAATTTTTCATTAATTCCTATAAATAAACTCTTGGGGATTTTTTAAAAATGGTCAAAATTTTAAGTTGGGTGAAAAATCTAATTTTTAGGAATTTTTTTAAATTTTTTCATACTACTTAGGAAAAATCCGTCTATTTTAATTAAAACTAGACATTTTAATTTACATTCAGTTCAAAAATCTTTCATTAATTCCTATAAATAAACTCTTGGGGATTTTTTAAAAATTGTCAAAATTTTAGGTTAGGTGAAAAATCCTCATTTTTAGGAATTTTTTTAATGTTTTTAATACTACTTAGGAAAAATCCGTCTATTTTAATTAAAACTAGACATTTTACTTTACATTCAGTTCAAAAATCTTTCATTAATTCCTATAAATAAACTCTTGGGGATTTTTTAAAGATGGTCAAAATTTTAAGTTGGGTGAAAAATCTAGTTTTTAGGATTTTTTAAATTTTTTTTATAATACTTAGGGAAAATCCGTCTGTTTTAATTAAAACTAGACATTTTAATTTACATTCAGTTCAAAAATCTTTCATTAATTCTTATAAATAAACTCTTGGGGATTTTTTAAAAATGGTCAAAATTTTAAGTTGGGTGAAAAGTCTAGTTTTTAGGATTTTTTTAAATTTTTTTAATACTACTTAGGAAAAATCCGTCTATTTTAATTAAAACTAGACATTTTAATTTACATTCAGTTCAAAAAATTTTTCATTAATTCCTATAAATAAACTCTTGGGGATTTTTTAAAAAATGGGTAAAATTTTAGGTTAGGTGAAAAATCTAGTTTTTAGGATTTTTTAAATTTTTTTTATAATACTTAGGAAAAATCCGTCTATTTTAATTAAAACTAGACATTTTAATTTACATTCAGTTCAAAAATCTTTCATTAATTCTTATAAATAAACTCTTGGGGATTTTTTAAAGATGGTCAAAATTTTAGGTTAGATGAAAAATCTTCGTTGTTTTTGGGAATTTTTCTAAATTTTTTGACAGTACTTAGGAAAAATCCGTCTGTTTTAATTAAAACTAGACATTTTAATTTACATTCAGTTCAAAAATCTTTCATTAATTCTTATAAATAAACTCTTGGGGATTTTTTAAAAATGGTTAAAATTTTAAGTTTGGTGAAAAATCTAATTTTGGGAATTTTTTTAATTTTTTTAATACTACTTAGGAAAAATCCGCCTATTTTAATTAAAACTAGACATTTTAATTTACATTCAATTCAAAAAATGCTTCATTAATTCCTATAAATAAAGTCAGGACGAATTAAATAAAATCTGTTTTAGATTGTGGGAAAGCTGCTATTGGCACTGTTGCGAAAAACACTTCTGCTGGGATGACTCAATCGCATTGTACGAAGACCCGGACGAAAAGAAAAACGAGCAGAACAACAACGGCTTCGACAACATGGCTTTTTACGATAACGTTGCCCTCATAGCAAACAGAGCGATTTTTACGATTGAACCTTTACCACCAAAAGAACCGATTGTGGTAGTGACTCAACCGAAAAAGAAACTCCGATGGTTTGAGGACGAAAGTGATTCAGAAGAAAATATTTATACAGTGGACCAAGAAAAAGATAATAAAAACGACCAAGAAAATTATAATAAAAATAATCAAGAAATGGATTATATAAAAGGTCAAGAAATTGAGTATAAAAATAACCTAGAAAATAATCAAGAAATAAATCATAAAAATTACCAAGAAAATAATCATAAAATTAACCAAGAAATAGATTATAAAAATGACCAAGAAATAGAAGATAAAAACAATCAAGAAAAAGATAATAAAAACGAACAAAAAGAAAATGACAAAATACACAATAATAAAAATGAAATTAACTCAAGATTCTCAACATTAAGACGAAGAAAAATGTCCACGGTTCCGGAAGAAGATCACGACGCTATATCTATAGATACAATCGACGATGAAAATAAAAATGAAGAAATTAAAAAAGAAAAAAGTCCAAAAATCAAAGAAAAATCTTTAGAAATAAACAACACAAGTAATAAAATCATCGTACCTGTTGAAATCAACGGTAAAATTGAAGAAACAACCGTGGAATTACGTAGGAAAAAATTACAAGAAAGAAGGATGTCTAAAGGGTTAACTTTGATGATAAACCGACCGGAAATACCAGTAATAAGACATAATTCAATGCCTAAATTTTATTTAGACACTCCGGAAGATAATCAAATTTATTATACGGGTGCGAGAACTCCAAGTGTTACTTTAACAGCACCTATCAAGCCGAAATCGTTTGATTTTGATTTAAAATCTGTCGTGCAAATACAAAATCAAAACGATGTGAACCCACCTTTAGAAAATACCAAACCAAAACGAAGTCAATCGGTTAAAGAAAGGTTACTTAAAAGACAATCGTCGATACAAAGTGTTAATCCACATCAATTAGCTTCAATACACATGTGATTATTTTTTAAAATATTTATATTTAAGATGAAATTTATTTATTAAAAAAAAATTAAGTTACCATAATTTTAATTATTAAAATTTTTAATTTTAATTTTTATTTTTTCCAATTGACTGACTTGAATTTTTTAAAAACAGTCAACTTTAGTAAGTTTAGAAATTCCATGAAAGATAAGAGATCGAAAACCGTCCATTATTGTGCCGTAAAATGTAATTTATTGTTTGTGCAAAATATAGTAATAAATCTGACCGATTTTATCTACGTATATGTTTGATTTTCCCTTGTTTGAGGTGAGATAAAAGAATTTTTAGAATATAAAAAAGCGCGGACCGTGAAAGGCGGTGAAAACCTGTTTAAAACCGTGAAAAGTCAATCAAGGTGAATTCTAAACGGAAGTCTGTTATTTATTTTCTACGAAAAATTACATCATTGCGTTTAATACTTTTAGTAATAAGAATTAAACTTCATGGTTGATCATTTTCGTTTAATGCTTTGGTAGATTTTAACTTTTTTTAATTTATTGCTTATTCTTCAAAGAAAATAGTGCAATATAGAATTAAATTTGTCGCCAAAAACATATAAAATATCTTCAAAAACATCTTCCAATAGTCAAATTAGACATTTAAAATGAAAATAATTTAAAATTTGACATTAAAAACATTTAAATTGTCAAATTTGACGTTTAAAAAGTCAAAAGTAACTTTGCGATCACAACTTTGACGTTTAAAACGTCAAATATTGTAGATTGGTTAACCTTTCGCTACACGCACCGGACTCTCAGTCCGGATTTTGAGCGTCATCTATTAGTGTTATTTCGAACATGCTCTGACCATAATTTTTTTGATGAATTTCTTTCTTACCGACATTTTATTATCTGTCAATGCATCGTCTGTTGAGTTTGAATTCAATTTCAAAATCAATTATTTCGAAAATATGAGCTGAGGAAGAGGATGAAAACCTATTATTGGACGACAACGTTTCAGAATATGAAGATGAGGAAGATGAAAATGAAGAAGACGATTTGACATTATTAAATAATTTTTTATTTCGTATCAGCTCCCTCTCTTATTTATTTTTCGAACCCGGTCTCAGAGTCCGTTACGTGTAGTCGCGCGAACAAAAAAAAGCGCGTGTACTGGAAGGTTAAATGTCAAAAATAATATTAAAACGTCAAAAGTGACGTTTAAAATCGTTAACAATAACCTTTATCCAGGTATTAAATTTGACATTTTAAACACTTAAATTGTCAAATTTGACGTTTAAAAAGTCAAAAGTAATCTTAAAATCGTAACTTTGACGTTTAAAACGTCAAAAATTATAAATTGGTTAAACGTCAAAAATAACATTAAAATGTCAAAAGTGACGTTTAAAGTCGTTAACAGTAACCTTTATCGAAGTATTAAATTTGACATTTCAAACATTTAAATTGTCAAATTTGTTAAACGTCAAAAATAATATTAAAATGTCAAAAGTGACGTTTAAAATCGTTAACAATAACCTTTATCGAAGTATTAAATTTGACATTTCAAACACTTAAATTGTCAAATTTGACGTTTAAAAAGTCAAAAATAATCTTAAAATCACAAGTTTGACGTTTAAAACGTCAAAAATTATAAATTGGTTAAACGTCCAGAATAATATTAAAACGTCAAAAGTGACGTTTAAAATCGTTAACAATAACCTTTATCGAAGTATTAAATTTGACATTTCAAACATTTAAATTGTCAAATTTGTTAAACGTCAAAAATAATATTAGAATGTCAAAAGTGACGTTTAAAATCGTTAACAATAACCTTTATCGAAGTATTAAATTTGACATTTCAAACATTTAAATTGTCAAATTTGTTAAACGTCAAAAATAATATTAGAATGTCAAAAGTGACGTTTAAAATCGTTAACAATAACCTTTATCGAAGTATTAAATTTGACATTTCAAACATTTAAATTGTCAAATTTGTTAAACGTCAAAAATAATATTAGAATGTCAAAAGTGACGTTTAAAATCGTTAACAATAACCTTTATCGAAGTATTAAATTTGACATTTCAAACACTTAAATTGTCAAATTTGACGTTTAAAAAGTCAAAAATAATCTTAAAATCACAAGTTTGACGTTTAAAACGTCAAAAATTATAAATTGGTTAAACGTCCAGAATAATATTAAAACGTCAAAAGTGACGTTTAAAATCATTAACAATAACCTCTATCAAAGTATCAAATATGACATTTCAAACATTTAAAATTTCAAATTTGACGTTTAAAACGTCAAAAATTGTAGATTGATTAAACGCCAAAAATAATATTAAACTGTCAACATTTGTGGATTTTAAAAAAAAAACTAATAGGTTTTTGGTAGAATTATTTTCAATTTTAACTATTTTTAATAAGATTTTCTAAAATTCATCAAAATTTTGGTGGAACTGTTAAAAGTTTTACTATCTTTGATAGAATTTTACGAATTTTGAAAATGTTTGTTGGAATTTTTAAGAATCTAATACGTTTTTGGTGGAATTATTTTCAATTTTAACTATTTTTAGTAAATTTTTAAGAAATGTATTGCTTTTGGTGTAATTGTTAAAAATTTTTGGTAACTTTGGTGGAATTTTTACAAACTTAGAAAATTTTTGGTGGAATTTTTACAAATTTAAAGTTTTTGATACAAAAATTTTAAATTTTAGCTACTTATAGTTAATCGTAAACTCACAACTTTGACTTTTAAAACGTCAAAAATTGTAAATTGGTTAAACGTCAAAAATAATATCAAAACGTCAAAAGTGACGTTTAAAATCGTTAACAATAACCTTTATCGAAGTATTAAATTTAACATTTCAAACATTTAAATTGTCAAATTTGGCGTTTAAAAAGTCAAAAGTAATCTTAAACTCGCAACTTTGACGTTTAAAACGTCAAAAATTATAAATTGGTTAAGCGTCAAAAATAATATTAAAACGTCAAGAGTGACTTTTGAATTGTTTGAGAAATAACCTCGACTAAAATATTAGATTTGACATTTCAAACGTTAAAACTATCTTGAAATGGAGAAATTTAGTTTTATTGATTTTATTTTTGGAATCAAATACCGATTAATAAAATAAATTTTTTGCTAAAAATATAAAATTAATTTAGGTTGGTACCATTTGACAGATATTTTTTTTTTATTTTTAGGTTATTAGTTAATTTTCTTTCTATTCGGTTTTGAAGTTCGAATCTTCGATTTATATCAAACTCCATCTTCAAATAATTAGGTTGTGTTTGTAATTTTTTATAATTATGGTTGTAATTCGCTATCAAAATTAATTTCCTCATATGCAACAACTTTAAAACACTGCCAATCGTAGATAAAAAAAAAACTAAACCTTCAAAGACAAATTTAATTGATCGTGTAAGTTCCCGATTATGTTAAAAAGCAAATTTTAAGGTCACATTTTAGTTCAATAGTTTAAATAAAATCTGTTTCAGCTTGTGGGAAAACTTTTATTGATACTATTATGAAAAACACAGCCAATCAAGGTGTATCTAGACGAAGAAAAGTCTATCGTTATGTTCCGAGAAAAAAAGTGCATCATTTGCGTTTAATACTTTTACTAATAAGAATTACTTCATCGTTAATTTTAGTTGAATTCGAAGAAATTAAATAAGCATTTATTTCAACATGATGTAATAAAAATAAATTTATATTTTAGAACTACTAATTTAAAAAAGAAAAAATACAACTAGACTGGAATTTATATAACGTGAAGATAACTATTAAAATATTCACAGTGTTTACATTAAAATTAAATTGAATTCTAATGGTTATTTCTTGTTTTTTTTTTGTTCGAGTTTGTCGATATAATTTAGATATGTTTTTTTAAATATGCGAAAAGATTTTTTACAAAACCACATCATTTTTTTATTATTATTGTTTTTACATTAGTTTGTTTAAAGTTGTTTATAAAATATGCTAAAAAAATTCACAAAATTTTTATTGTTATTTAGACAATACGAACAGTTACAACTTTCACGATTGATTTTTTCGTCCAATGAAATAATAACCGTAAGATAAGTCAAATTTCATTGTGGAAATAGGGATTGAAATACGTAATATATTAAAGACTATCTCATGAAATAATGTGCAATGAGAGTTTTATTTCTTGAACAAGTTTCAACGAGTTCATTCTTAAAGTGCCAATCCACGATGAAATGTTTTATGCAATTTTAGTTTCAAGAAACAAAAATTTCTGCAAATTTCATAAACAGCAGTGGAAACAATCGTGAGATACGTGAAACACTGAAACATGTATCGCGAAATAATACCGTAAAGTGGGGTTACTTGAACACCCCGGGGCTACATGGACACAACAAGCACGTGTTCCGTCATGTGTCACGAAAGCAAAGTTAGGTTATGTTTTGTCTAGTACCGTGCGTTCAGAAATGATTGTAGGTCGTTTGAATTTGGCGCGCTATAGATTAATTTTTAAGGTTGGTATAAATACAATAATGTTATGGCGAATTCGATTGGGAAAACTAGTGTGCACTGGTGCGCACTCGTTGAGTGCAAAATGTGACATATGTCACACTAGCTTAGTGCAAGAAAGGGCAAATTCAACAGAACGCGATGAAATCAAACATAATCATAACATCACTTGTAAGTGTGTTTAAGGCTTGATGATGTTTAAAATGTTTTATAAACTACAATAATAAAATGTAATAGAACACAACGAAACAACCAATAGAACACGCTGCTATGCACTGGTGCGCACCAGTGCAACGGAGTGCAACCAATCGAATACGCCATTAATCATATCTCATAGGCGTGTCATGGAATATATTGAAAGCTGTCATAAGTTGTCAAAAAACCGTAAGAGAAAGATATTTTATTGAATTTATTGACATGTGGCATTGCAATTGATATCCGATCTCCAATAATTATGAGTATATCTACATATACACTTAATACCATAGGCGCCGAATCCGTGGGTGCTCTGGGTGCCTGAGCACCCATAGAAATTTTTTAAAGGGTGCCGAGCACCCATACGATTTACCGAAAATTAATGCACTCCGCATCAAAATTAACGCACTACAAAAAAAATCCCAAAATTCAAAGTTCATTTTCTCTCAAGTCACTAGTCTAATTTAATTTTAGTTTTCTTTGTAATGTAGATTTTTTCTTCAGTAATAAACCAGAGTATAACATTTTTATTTAAACTTTAGTTTAAGACATGTGCAGGGTGTGTAGGAAAGACATCGTTTTTTCATCGATCTTTGGAACACTAGTGGGCCGTTTCAAATGCACCATCTGATGACTACCATAATCAAAGGGTATTCCAGTCTTTTCTTAACCATTTGTTTTTTGAATCATGTGTTTATCTGTTTATTCAAAGAAACAGTGGTCTCTTAAAGATTAACTGACTAATTTATTGAAAGGGTACAGAAACAAATTAAACATGTAAGCCAAAGTAGGTCAAGGAGAAAAACGATTTATTTGAAAAATGAAAAAAGAAATTTAACATTTTTAAAGCTAAGAAGTTACATCAAGTAACAAAAAAAATAGTAGCGCGTATTTCTGCCCCTAGACCGTGTGACGGCCTCACAGCGACGTCTCATGCTTAAAAATAAACGCCGTATTTCATTTTGATCGATGTTGTCCCAAATTTCTCTTACATATCTCTCAACATCATCAAGAGAAGCAGCGAGCGGTTGATGATTTCTTAGTTTCTTGCCAATGTTATCCCACACGTGCTCAATGGGATTGAGGTCTGGACTATGAGGAGGCCAGTTTAGGGTCTCTATACCAACTTCGTGCAAGTAATCCTGCACTATCCGAGCAACATGTGGTATGAGCAACATTGTCGTAATGATGCCACTTCTGTTCGAGCGGTTAAGGAAATTCCTCCCCAAAACATCACAGAACCTCCATTAAATGAAACCGTAGGACGAATATTGTATTGTGCGTATCGTTCGTTTGGCCGTCTAAGAACTTGTACTCGGCGATCAGACGAATAAAGGCAATATCTAGTTTCGTCGGTAAACAGAACATGCTCCCAATCTCGAAGCGTCCAATTGACATGATGTCTCGCGAATTCCAACCGGGCTCTGCGATGGCTTTCAGTCAACTTTGGTGCCCTTGCTGGAATCTTAAATTTTAAACCTCGTTCCGCTAAACGACGTCTTACGGTAGACAAACTTATTTGAATGTTGTGAGTTGCATTCAGTTGTACCTGAAGATTTCTTGATGTTACAAATCGTTCTCTCAAACCTCGTAATTGAATGAAACGGTCTTGCATAAGTGTGGTTTTCCGAGACCTTCCCTGTCCATGACGTCTGCTATAATCATTCGTTGCTTCAAAACGACGAACAACTCGCATTACAGAAGTATGAGATACACCGAGTCTCCTACCAACACCACGGTAGCTTAATCCTTCTTGGGCCAATGTAGTCGCCATTACACATTCATCGCGACTTAAATTTCTTGTTTGGCGTTCCATATTTTGTTACAAAAACTCGAAGCACACAAAATTTGTGATACAAATGACGAAGTTTGACAGTTGCTATGTAACTTATTACAATTTTGTTCCATAGCCTACTTTATTGCCAAATTAAATGATATCAAAGAATCATTTTATTTCAGTACTCTTTTTCAATAAATTAGTCAGTTAATCTTAAAGAGACCACTGTTTCTTTAACTAAACAGATAAACACATGATTCAAAAAAAAACCGTTAAGAAAAGACTGGAATACCTTTTGATTATAGTAGTCATCAGATGGTGCATTTGAAACGGCCCACAGGTGTTCCAAAGATCGATGAAAAAATGATGTCTTTCTTACACACTGTGTACATGTCTTCAACTAAAGTTTAAATAAAAATGTTATACTCTGGGTTGTTCCTGAAGAAAAAGTCTACATTACAAGAAAAAACTAAAATTAAATTAGACTAGTGACTTGAGAGAAAATGAACTTTGAATTTTGGGATTTTTCTTGTGGTGCGTTAATTTTGATGCGGAGTGTATTTTGTTTTATAAGGTTTAGTAAGTAATAGGTTCTTAATAAGTTATGTTTTATTTATGTAATATGTAAATATATTTTATATTTCACATTTTGATTTTTAGTTAACCTACCTATTACTTGATTCCATCTTTGAGATCATCGAGCACCCATACATATTTTCGAAAACCGGCGCCTATGCTTAATACTGTAAAGAATACATCATGAATAAATCCGGCTACGCCACTGATGTGCAAGATACGACGTAGGTAATTCGCAGGTAACATTATTGACCATCAAAAATCACTAAACTACGAGCGCGCCAAATTCAAACGATCTACAATCATTTCTGAACGCACGGTAGTGTTTTATTTCTTATTATTAAAGGTAGTCAGTGATTAAAAATGGTGCGTACGTATCAAAAGACCCCAGGGTGGAAACCGCACATGAACTACAATGTGAAAAATTTGGAAAAAGTCATTAATGCAGTTCGGGAAGGGATGTCAAAGAAAAAAACTGCAGAAACGTTTACAATGCCTCGGGCAACATTAGTACGGAAGATGCTTGGAAGGAGTTCGAAACCTGTTGGACATCCGACCGTTTTAAGCATGTCTGAGGAGCAGTTGATTCTGAAACTCTGTCTGTTGTTGCGAATTGTGGGTTTCCCTTGACAAAGGCCGACATTCGAGGTGTAGTGAAAAAATACCTAGATAAACAAGGCAAGCAGGTCAAGGTTTTCAAAAATAACACCCCAGGTCCAAACTTCATCAATTCTTTTATCGCCAGAAACAAGCTGTCCATCAGGATTGCATCAAACATCAAGCGGTCCAGGTCGTCAGTCATCCGCAATGACATTATGACATTTTTTAATAACGCTAATCTTGCTCTTTCCTCAATGAAAAGCGTAAACTTATACAACTATGATGAGACGAATGTTTCTGATGATTCTGGTAGTAAAAAAGTCATAGTGCCAAGAAACACAAAAAGGGTGGAAAGGCTTCGATCAGCATTATGGTTTGTGGAAACGCAAATGGAGATGTACTTCCTCCGATGGTGGTATACAAAGCACAGAACATATATGACAACTGGACTAAAGGTGGACCAGCCGGTTCAAAATATGCCAGCAGCCCAAATGGATGGTTTGATATATGAACCTTTTCGAGAAATGGTTTTTTGAAATCTTGTTACCGCATGTTGAAGCCACTCGCGACGCAGAAGATAGAGTTGTGTTGGTGGGAGACAATCTGGCTAGCCACTTCTCTCCAAAAGTGATCAAGGCATGCAAAAACAGGAACATCTATTTAACACCATTTCCACCAAATGCCACCCATCTAATGCAACCATTAGATGTTGCGGTATTTGCACCTATGAAGAAAAAGTGGAGAGAAATATTGAATCAATGGGAAAAAGGAAAGCAGGTACCCTGGTTGCATTCCAAAAGAACAATTCCCTATATTGCTAAATGACTCTGGACAGCAATCAACGACACGGTACAACAAAACCTGAAATCAGATTTTAGAGCAACTGGCTTGCATCCTCCTAATCCAGATGAGGTTCTGAAACGAATTCCCGATGGTTTAGAGGAAAGTGAAAGCAGAGACACATACGGAAGAATTTTGGATGCAAGTTTACTAGAGTTGTTGCAGGAGCACCGAGGAAATGGCAATAAACAGAAAAGAAAACGAGGGAAGTAGGTTCCACCAGGTACAGATGCGTCCGTTGCTATAATTTCCACAGAAGCTGAGGTGGAAAATCAGCCTTCTTCCTCAGGTGCCCAAACAGAACGTCTTCGAAAAGGAAGGCCAGTTCGCAAGACACGCACAGTAAAAAAGATCGACTCATCTATACTTCATTTAATAACTAGGAGGAGTGAATCTCAAAACCCCATTTACATAGGAAAAAGTAACTAAAAAATACACTAAACATTTTTAGCGGCAAATTTGAATTCTAAACTTCAAACCAGTCACATTTATGCAACCAACAAAACACCAAGCGTTTGAGCGTAGTATTCTAGAACATACCAAATATCTCTATGGCCGTTTATCTATACGTATATTGTTCAAAATTTATCCAAAAGACGTTCCTTGTGTTGACGTATTATATCCAACAGATGACATCGTACCATACCTTCTTCGAACTTAATATTTTTTGATCGCAACCTTTTGAGCACAACGAAAAAGCGAGAAACAAGTTGACAAATTAGGTAAAGCACCTAACCTCGAACGTTAAAAACAATAAACGACAAAAACCAATTTTTTCGTCTTTGTAAACTTGACTGCGGAGCGACCAATAATAGTTCTCTATTTTGGCGCGCAAAATTCAAATCACTCCTCCTAGTTATTAAATGAAGTATACCTGCGATATTTGCCGCATAAACTGGAAAGACGACAGGAGTAAGATGGATTAGATACAGTGTCTGAAATGCAAATACTGGATCTGCGGTGCATGTAACAATGGAAGTACGGATTCATTTTACAACTGCTCTCAACGATAATACATATTTTAATTACAAATAATTATAACGTTATTTTAGAAAGATGACGCACAGTAGTACGAAAGACAATAATAAAAGTAAAGTTCACTGGACAAGGGAGTTAAAATTAAAACTAATTCAACAGTATGAATCACGACCAAATTTGTGGGAGGTGTCTTCTGCAAATTACAAGAACCAAAATTTAATCCGTAGTCGGTGAGGTGGGGTTTCTCAAACCCCACCAAATTTTATAATCGCTATCGTGCAAATAGTGGTGGAGCGAGATTGCCGTACCCCAGCTACCTTCTATTTAGCACGTCGTAGATGTCTGGAGTGATTGCACGTGTCAGTGTTGTCTCGGTGCGTTGAGTTCTTTCGTGTTTTTTTGCGTTTGGGGTTTACCACACTCCACCTCACCAGTGGAGTACATGTTCGTGCGATTTTGTACCTTTTTTGATATTACTAAAATGCGCATGCGCGATTTATACAAGATTGGCCCTTCGTCGATGAGCGAATAAGAGTATGGTCACGGGGATGAAACTCGGATACGGAACCTGGCAATGCCAGGACTCAGAAACACAGATGCCACGTCAAATTATTGAATTATGTGGCAACACCGCGTTGTCACAGTGCGTCTGCGCAGAATAAGTAGTGGCGTAGTAGCGTCGTTACCCGGCATCATAGAAAAAGAAAGATATAGAAGGTGAACTCCCACTAGATTTTTGAAATGCGTCAAATTTAGTACGTAAACCGAGAACTCACAGCGCTGATGTGCAACTATTCAAAAAAACCGCGAAATTTGAAATAAAATATTTTTTTATTTAATTTTATTTCTTTATTCGTACTACAATAAGTGAGCCATAAGTGACTCACTTATTGTTTACGAAAAATAAGTAGCAATGATAAAAGAAAAGACATTTTTTAAAATAGATTAATCTTTTTTATTTTCATTTATGAAGCTAATACAAGAATGCGTAATTTATTAAACAAAACAAATATACCTAATATCCACTTAGCCCAAATCCACTTATTAAATCTCTCCGGATCCTTACTGCAATTCGGGAATCGATAGCGGGAAGACTCCTTATCATTACAAATAGAAACCGTACACGCTATATATATTTGAAAAGGAAACATAATGTAACGAAAGATTGTAAAAATGTTTAAGTTAATCAACACTTACCGGTAATAGAAGTAAAAAAAAATAGTACGGAACACAATTGTAGTCACTGTAAACGTTATGTTTCACGTTTAAGCTCGAAATGATCAAAAATCAATCATAATAACTCCGAATGCTCTTACATGAAGTTAAAATATGTTTTGAACGTGTTGTCATGGAAACGTTGTTGTATTTTCGTATTTGTTTAAAATGAATATCCCTAGATTTATAAATCTAGGGACTTCACTAAAAAATTATACATCAGCGCTAAAGGTGTTTCGGTTTACGTACTAAAAATTAATTTCAAATATTTTACATAGAGTTCGCCCACCCTGCCCGGCATTTTGGACGCGATGTAAGTAAGGTTAGTGGTTTACTGTTTTATCTTATTTTTACGGTAAGTTTCTAAATATTGTTTCTAATTGTTAGTAATTTGAAGTATACGCCTAACCATGTCCCAAACATCTTCCTTACCTAAGAAAAAGCGTGTTTGCCGATTTCCATCTTGCAAAAACGCTTATATCTCAAAAGATCCTAATAACAAAAAATTCCATGCTTTCCCAAAAAGTCCGGAAGGTTTAAACAGATGGAAGTCCGCGTGTAATTTGAATTCCGAATGTAAATTTAAATGTCTATTTGTTTGTGAGGATCATTTTTCCGATTCAGATTACAACAAAGACGAAAAATCCGTTTAAAATATTATGCCACCCCAAAACCATATCCCCGAAATCATTCAACAGATTTGCAGGTTTCAGTACATATACCAAATTCTCAGCCTGATACCTTGTCCATTCATGATGCTGGATCTAGTGAAACCAGAGCAGAGGATCAAAATTTAGATTTATCTTTTTTATTAAATAATAATGATATTGAAGATGATGGCCCTTCAAAGGAACATTTAGATGTCAATTTTCGTGTTCACCGTAATGTGGTTAGTAAATTGTCAAAATTAAAAACTAAATGACGACATAGAAATAATGATATTAAGTTGATTAAAAGATTGTATAATGCAGGTCGCTTTGAGTTTATAGATACCAACTTAAATTCCGTAACAAAAGAATTTATTAATTCCCAGTTATGGAGTTGTAGTCGATTGCCATCCGGTAAACCATGGACTTGGAATGATAATGCTCTTGCTTTAACTATTTATAAATGAAGTCCTCGATTATATAAATATTTGCAGGTTCATTTTGAAATGCCCTCCGTGAGAACTTTGAAAGGTTTATTGTCAGAAATATCTTTTCATGTTGGAATTAATAAAACGGTTTTAGATTATTTAAAACGTCAAGTGGATGAGATGAATGATTTAGATGAATATTTTTTTTTTGTTTCATGTGGACACAACGTTTTGCAAGAAGAAAAAGTCGTTTACAAATTAAGGAAAAATCAAGTATAGTATCGTCTGGACTGGTCTGGATGGCTCAAAAGCATCTAACTTCCCTAAGAAAGAATTTGGAATGAAGATATGCATCGAATCAATTTAAAGTTAGCTCTAGAAAATGTGTTTCGTGTTTGGTGTTTTTTCTTTTATTTTATTAATTTTATTTTTCAAATTTTCTACTCTTTATAGCATAAATATGTTTAATATAATACTATTTGTTATTACAAATCATTTTATTGCAATGAAACATGTTGTAAAATTTATATAAATTAAAAGTGAAATAAATAGTTTAAATTATTTGTACTTTTGTTTGTAATTTTGGTATTTTCTTGCATTCTTATGTTTATGTTATATTTTTTCACTGTAGTGATAAAATTTTGTTCACTACAGTGAATAAGTATAAAGTAAAAATAAAGATAGGTTATAAATACAGATTTGTTTACATTTTCAAATCTGCCATATTCGCGCGCACCTAGGCCACTCGAAAGTGGGGATAGCCCAATCACCCGTTTTATAACGTTGACCTTCCACTTCTCATTATATTTGTTCTGTGAGTATGGTTTAAGTCGTCATACAAGGTGTACGAATACGTGAATCAAATAATAAAATCAAGTCCTAGTACTCAAGGAATTTTACTTGGGGAAACTTGGGCACCGATCGATGAGAAAATTTAACCGCAACGCACATCCAATACAAATTCGGTTTTGACATGGCTTCGCTTTGTACCGTAAAACAGATGAATCCAGATGATCCTCGCTTTGAAGAGTGGATCAGATTACAACTCGACGAGCTGGATAGGAATTCAAGTAGTTCCGATGGTGATGCAGTTGCTCCTGATTTCGAAAACGATCACAATTCGAATTCAGAAGTTGGTATTTCTAGCAGCGATTCTGATCATCAATTAAGATCCGATAGTGACAAAGTTATCCACGTAATCAACCTCAAACCAGACTTGATTTCACAAAATGATTGGCAAAGCAGTTGGTAGAACCTCATATGCATCGCAGAATGACAAATTTGCGTTTGCCTCGTGAGTTGCGGATGAACATTTCAAGAATCCTACAAAAAACAATTGTGGAAACTGCTGTAGAGTTACTGCAAAAGCAAGTAAGATGTAAAAAATGTCCGAGAAGTCGCGATAGGAAGACCAGGTTTGTCTGTGCGGACTGTAAGGCTACGTACACACCAAGCGGTTTTTGTCGACTCGACAGTCGCCTCGACAATCGTGCGAAACGTTCACACTAGAAGTGAAGTCGTACGATAGGATGACGTCCTCTAAACAAACCAACGCAGTATTTCCCAACCTTTTTGTGCCATGTCCCACCTTTGCCTTTCTAAAATTCTTATGGCCCCCCTATGTAAAATACATAATTTTAGGTTTTACAATGGTTTTCTTGCACATTTAGTTGAATTTGGGTATTTGATTTTTGTTTCCTCACAAAGCCATGCTATCGTTCTTTTTATATTAAATAAGGTTTTAACTGACTAATAGAAGCGTATAAATGCAAAAGCAGACATTCGACATTTTCTTCAAAAATTAGTTAGACACGGATCTGTATTGTAAATTTAGCAAGAAATCAATTTTTGTGACCCCCAGGAGCGTAACAATACATTTAAGCAAGTTATTGCAATAATAAATTCCGCTTTAAATGCAAAAGCAGACATTTGCGCCAAGTAGTTAGGTGCAAAAGCAGACGTTTGTGTTTGAACCTATCCAGGTCTCGCATTACCTCACGTGATAGTCATGACATTGAAGTAGCTGTTAGTTTTGCTCGCTTCTGCATGATTAGTTTAAAGGAGAGCGTGGTAACGAATGTATTACGGAGTTTTGATTACCTTCAACAACATTACCATTGAACCAAGTCCTCGTGGCAAAGGGCGAAAGAAAATAGCAAATAAGTAAGAGTGCAAGCGTGAAAAAGCCAAGACAAAGAGGCAGAGGTTTAAGGCAGAAGGCTTAAACCTGACAAGATAAGAAGCATTTCCTCTTTGCTAGCCAAACACTATGGTACAGAATGGGAAAACGATTAACGTTTGGAGTTCTTCAAAAACGCCTTTCAAGACAATCCAGCCAATACTTCGGAAACTCAGGGGGATGTGAATAACACACTAGTGTTTTCTGATAATGAATCTGATTACTTGCGTAAGTCTGACTGACTTACGAATTTAAATTTGTACCTAAGAAACTAATTTTGTACTTTTTTTCAATAAAATCAGCTTCTTTAAAATCTCTTTTTTTCGCAATTCTAAATTTTATTAGTGCAGATACTGCTAGTTTTTGTACAAAAACGCCAAATCCAGAACTTTGCATTTCACGAAGCAGAGATTTCCAAGCCTTAGATGCAAAACAAGACAATCTCATTTTTTTAATCAAAATAACTTTTTTACTATAAGCCTAACTTACGCTTTAAAGCACATAAAGACGCGTCGATGTATTATCTACTTTTGGTTAAAATACCAAGTCGATTGAGTGACTTAAAAGACAGTGAGAGGTTTTTCGCGGTTTACTCAAAACTATTCGAATGTCAAATGTCTGGTTTTGCATTTATACGCTTCAATAATAATGCAATTCTGCGAGTTCTTTTTGATACTCCATATTTGATACATCAGACAAAACCCCTAACATTGACTGTATCATCCATGTTGGAAAATCAATTTGTTTTAAATCAGAAAATCTTTCATTTAAATCAGCCGATAGAACATTTAAATGATTGACAATAACAAGTAAAATGGTATTAGTTACTTCACATTTTTGGAGCCAATCAAACTGTTCAAAGTTTTTATTCTTATGTTCCTGACATAACTCAATATGGGTAATGAGATCAAATATCTTCGCTTTTGCATCGACGAGAGTTTTATTTGTTCCTTGAACAAATGCTTTACCATCCATTGTTAGCAAATACTTTATTTCAGATTTGTCGCTTAAAAGATCACTGAGTGTCAAACAGTTCCATAGATCTTTTCAAGCACTTCCATTAAGATAGCCATCTTACTTCAGTATGAAGTAAAAGTCTCACATGGTCTTCATTTTGTTCTTCGCAAAATAGCTTGAAGATACGCTCACATTTAGTATTAGCTGTAAAGCTATTAGCTGCATTAACACACTTTATTACCGAATGTACCTCGTTTAAAAGAGGCGAGATGTTTTTAGTTACCAAACACTCAGTTGATATTTTGGTATCGTCAAGCCAAATTATACCTAATAATTATTTACTGCAATTATTTAAGAATTTACTTTTTTCGTTAATTTTGGGCTAAATTTTGGAAATTTGGAAAGGGTTAAACTGACGTAGAGTTGATTTTCGATTTCGTTAATTTTGGGCTAAATTTTGGAAATTTGGAAAGGGTTAAACTGACGTAGAGTTGATTTTCGAATTGTCCCCCTATGGGGCGTGGGCCCCACGTTGGGAAACACTGGACCAACGCCTCATCTATCTAAACACCGTGTGAATACTTCCATTAAAAACGTGAGATAATATGTCGAGAGACTTGGTTTGTCGAATGGGCGCCGTCGGTAAAATCATAGGTCGAGTCGACACCATTCGACCGTCGCGACGTAATCGACGTCGTCTGAACAGTTTGGACGATTTCAAAGAAGCATTTGTCGATTCGACGGTCGAGTCGATAAAAACCGCTTAGTGTGAACGTAGCCTAAAGCGGCCCACACACGTAACGATTTCTTTCCAAATACAGGTTGGACAGAAAATCGTAGAAATTGCAGTACTGTCGTTTTCTCTACACACGGTTCAAACACATCGGACTACAGTGGTTCAGATTATTGCAGTAGTAGTCTCGATGAATGTAAACTACACATACATCCTTACACACAACCCTCTACACACGTATTAACTTGTTTCCAAACACGACCGTTGATACGATATTTTATGGCACTCCTGAACTGCAGACGATTCGATCACTGCGTACTACGCAGCATACGATTTGCCTACACACGCTACAATTTATCCTTACTGCAGCAGTTTCGACTAATGTCGCACTGCGTGCAGTACGAGAATTCGTTACGTGTGTGGGCCGTTTAAGAGTCCTATTTGCGGAGATTGCATTGTGGGACGCTACGTGGATTGTGCCAATTAGATTATATGGAATTGCGTTTCCCCAACCTGGTGAAAACTTGTAAATATGTTTCAAATTCAATATAAAATAAGAATAAATAATGTAATCAACCTTTTATTTATACATTACCTCTAGAAATGCAAAACATATAGTCGGATTTGTATAACCCCAAGTCACCAGTTACGTGACAGAAAAGTCATCTCACCGACTACAGGTTAAGAAAACCAGCACTAGAAGAAATAATGATCTTCGCTGTCAATATCAAAGCAATTGCAGAAAACTACATCAAAGTAAAAGTGGTCAAGGAAATACCAAAAACTATACGGTGAAATGGGAGTATTATGATGTTAATTCTTCAGACTGTTAATTCCAACGATCTGGCAACGTCGCTCGCTACGCTCTCTCTGGATGAGTAACGCCCTATCTTTTTACACTGGTTTGTTTGTAGCCAACATTATCCCCTCCATAACCCTCAATGCTGTGTTATTGTTGACATTTTGTGTTTACAATCAGAACGCCGCCATATTTTAATTTTAAATTTTATGTGCAGTGAATAACATGAATTTTTTTTTAATAACACTGGTACTAAAAATTACATTCTAAATTTAAGCTACCGTGGTTAAAAGTTAACGCTTATAACGTAGCGCGTAAAAATTACTTTTAATACTGGTGTTAAAAATAGAATTTTGTGATTGTAATTTAAATTCATTAATATTTTCATTATTAATGATACTTTTCAATGTCGATTGGGCAATTACTATGACAAAGTATTTTAGTACGTTCATTTACTCAAAGTTTTTAGTAAAAACGAGAATCCTGCAATATATTTCCTTAACAATTCAGTTACACACGTTAACAGTTATTTAATTATATGGAAATGACATATTACGCCCATCCTCTATCACAAAGTTAAATTTTACTTATATTTTTATTGCAATAAGTTAAATAATAGTTTAATAAAATGTAACTTGCAATACCATATACTACATTTACGACACAGGCCGACAAATGTCGTTAAGAAAATGTACACAATAACAGAGAATTGTTTGTAAACAAACCGATTCTATGTTGCCTTCACGATTTGGCTCGAATTATTCATCCAGACAGCAGTAGGCTGGCTGTGTTGCCACATCGTTGGTTAATTCTTATAAGATCTGGACTTTGCACGTTTACTTGGTCACCTGTACGTACCATCAAAATTTCCAGTTTGTAAGACCATCCCTTTGGAATTATTTCCTTTCTTTTTTAAAACGTAATTGAAGGAAAAAAACAACTATCGGAAATCCTATCCTATAATTCAAACTAAATAGTGCATTTTTGTAATTTTCTTATTTGGCTACTATAATAATAGTTAAACTACGACACTTATTCTCTTATATCTACTATCAGTAAAATAATACTCTTAACAAATATTAACGTGTGAAGTAGATAAATGATTTTATACGATTCTCTTATTTTTTGAAATTGTACGAATCCAATTAAAAAAAATACATATTTTCTTCAATTCCTAAAAAAAAAATAATATTTCAATATTACCAAAAGATATATACAGATCTGGAAATTTCATTTGAGAACATAGGAAAATAATGCGTGCAACAAAGTGTAGCGCCCAAATTCAAGTTATAAAGAAATAAAAATTAAGTTCGTTTCAAAAGCCAAAACAACCGTTGATAGGACCGGGCTCCGATTCACTCTGCGGAGAAGGGATGGGTTCAGATGTTGAATAAAAAGGGCGCCACGAACTTAAACCGATACCTACCAACCTTCACCTATCCTAGGATCAGGCAAATCCGAATCCACGATCGAAGGACAACAACAAAATAAAAGACAATTTTGAAAACCCAAAAAAAAATGTACTTGTATTGAAAGGGATTAAAATGATAATAACAATAAAAGAAAAGAATTTTCACGTGAAATGTATCCATAAAATTTACACAAATAGTAATAAACCCCTATCGCTGCAGTTGCTTCAAAGAATTAACAAACAAATAACCTGAAATTTAAATGTTAACGCGAACACAAAAAAAAATAAATGATAACAGCTGTTGTCAAATATATATCACTTTTTCAAATTAGTGTCTAACTTTAAATCGGGATAAAAAATTCCCTGAGCGATTAGGTACACAAAACAGTTTCGTAAAATGATATTCAATGAATTTAGAATAACACAAGTTAATCTGCAAGTAAAAGATTATCAAGGATTGAAGATCCCCAATAACCAAATTAAATAACAAAATAATTTAATAAAAGAAAATATAAAGCGTGAGCTTATCTCTGTTGCGGTGTCTCGGTCTGCCAGGAGTGGTGTCTCTCTCAAGATACGTGCGTCGCCACGAAGTCGGTTCGATGTTCTACCGTCCTTGTTCTTCTAACGGCTTTCAATAATGATGAACGATGGCCGCCAGGGGGGGTTGACTCAAAAATTTCGACGCAATAAATTCAAATCCAAAAAAACATAACCCAAAAGAAAAAGGAATCCAAAAAGAAAAAGGAGCCTTACGATGTTAATCGGCTCTGCGTGTTGGCTGATAGAAACCAATTAATCCGGAATCAATCCGATAAAGCACAAACAGGTGCCCAAAATCTGTGGAGAGGGAAGCTGATCCGCCAAATTGCGATTAGAAGTTCTCCCAAAAACACCAAAGAGAATTCTTCTACTATGCTTCGCCACCCACGCAGTTACTATCGGAGCCCAATGTCAACCGCGCTCTTCCAAGGATCGACAACGAAGAGGACGAAATTACATAAACTACGATGCAGAAAGGAACTATCCCCACCACTTCTGATCGCACTAATCTAAGAAACGAACCAATATCCTGTATTTCGCAATAAAACCAAGAGATCTTAAAAATGACACCTTCCAACAGATGGCCCAAATCAAATAATTTAAATTTAACTAAATCCGAAAAATAAAACCGTTACAAAAGAAGCATATAGGAAGTAGATTAGATAAACAAAGAGCGATATAACTGTTTAACCACGCCTTTTCCGATCCGACCCTAGTCGCCCAACCAACCACCTTCTTCCCACAAACTGTCGAACTGTTAGACTGTCAAACTGTCAGTTCGTTGCGTGGTTAAACAGTTATATCGCTCTTTGTTTACCTAATCTACTTCCTATATGCTTCTCTGTTGCACGCATTATTTTCCTATGTCCTCAAATGAAATTTCCAGATCTGTATAGATCTAATTAAAAATATTCACGTTTCCCAATTGTGTATGTGATAAATTTCCCAATAAAGGTAATTCAATAATTAATATTCTTTGACTAATGGTGAGAAAAGTTAGAATTTCCTTTTGGGTTTCCAAGTCCGCGTCGTACCAATTTAAATTATAAATGGCTTTCGATAAGTTTTCTCCCTAAAATAATCAAGAAAATACAACTGAACCATTTAAAAAATAGAAAAAAACTAATACCGCGTCTGTTAATTTTTGCGTTGTGTGATGAGCGTAACACAACATTGAAAGCGTCAAAATTAGAACAATAAACTCTGCTAAATTTGGACGCTGAAAAATATTGAAAATTTAATAATTTTATACGTCAATTATGTTTTTATTACAAACCAATAGAAAACCTGTAGTGGACAGAATGGCACAAATTATAACAGAAAGTTTAGGTCCAACAATAATTTCCCTCGTAAAATCATTAGCCAATTGAAATAATTTGTATATATGTTGATAATACGCGATAACTTCTTTCAATTTAAAATTACTCGTTTGATCAAAACGAATATTTTCGATCGTTGATGTAAGGTGTTCTAAACGTAAAACCAACAATTCCAATGACTAAGAATAAAATAATATCAAACCGAGAACAATTTGTGCAATCATGATAAGGGAGTACAATTGAAATAATACTATCACAGCTTGATGCCATGGTTTTAAATTAAACGGAACGTAATAAGATGCCATTAAATTACAAGTAAATCTTTTCTTGTTTGGAAACCATTGTGAATTGGTGCAAAAACGTTTATCAAAGAAAACGCCATATGATATTAAAAAGGCCGTTGCAAAACTTATATAATTAACTATTTTCAAAGCAGATCTATTATTTTTTTCAACAGATTCCATTCGCTTTGGATAACCAAAATCGTTAAAATCACTTAAAGCATCTATCAATTCGAAAAGATTGTTGCCACGACAAAGAAAGAAGGCATCCGTTATTAAAAATCCTAACCCAAGTATTACGAATTGTAGATGGAATAAATATTCAAGAAAAATCATTTTGTAATCTAAAAAAATAGTACATATTTTTCTTAAAATATTTAAAATATTATTATAAACCTACTTAAAAGTTCTGTTATTAGTGGATAAACAGCCCAAATAAAATTGATTAATGTTAAAATCATTCCACCCAAACCACGAATACCATCGTTACCAGGCAAAGCTTGGTGTTTCCGAAAGTAACGTTCAAATAAATAAAAACCAAAGGTTTTTGAAACTTTACAGGTTTCCTTTGGGACACCAGGAATCATTTTTAATTTCACACACTTCACTTTTATATCCGATCACTATCGACCTTTTCAACTTAAAGTTGACCACTGATTTGATTAAACTTGACTTACTTGACTTACGTGGGGCATTTTCTTATTAGATATTTAAATATGAGAAAATGAACTTGTTTTCAACAATAAATCGAAGGCTTTGTCGTTAGTATAAATAATTATTGGGAGAGTAATATGCAGTGAGTGGTAAAATTATCGATTAAATTCAATAAAACGTCAAGAAAAATGATTTTGTAAAAAAGACAAAACAGGTAAACTTTATTTAATCAAAAAAAACATATATATTAATTTATTTTCTAGGTACAGTTATAAAAATTAAAAATACGTCGATGACTGTCAGTTAAGGGGAGATATCAGTGTGAAAAAAAAATATTGGATTTTTTTTTGCTTAAATAGTTAGTTTTGTCCTTTAAGAATATGCCTACAAAATATTTAAACAATATTCGGCTTAGAAGTATTCGAAATTGGCTCCGAAAACTCGTTTTTGTGGCGCCCAAGTAGTCAAAACAGCTGCTACTTTTGGCTACTATCATATTCAACGATGGTCACGTGGCTTTGTTGAATGTTGTTGAGGACTTGGGAACCTCCATCGGCGAGAAACTGTTCAATTATTGCCACGAAATCGACCGAAAACGTACCGAGGACGCCGAACGCTACTCAGCAGCAAACACGCATGAGGGATGCTTAAGTGCTTTAAACCGACGTGAGGAGGAGGAAATGTTATTCTCGGACGCAGATGAACTTCTATATGGTCCAGGGATAGCAGAATTATCGGTAAGAACTTGTTTTATATTAATATTCAAGTTACATCATTCAATTTTATCCTCTCAAAACTTTAACCGCGTTTTTCTCGAAACCATGTTTTTTTACCTGGTTGACAGCATTACTCTGTTAAATTTTGTCCAATCGACTTTATTCAACATGGATTCTCTTCAGAAAACAGCTCTATCGTTGCATCGTAGAGTTTTTTTTTAATTGTTTACTTTTTTTTATTCACGATTTACTGCAAAATTTTCGTGTAAAATCCGAAATTTTTTTTTTAAATGGCCACCATTTTTTTTTAACCCAAAATTTTCAAATTTTCTACGATGCTGCGATAGCTATACTATTATAATTTAATAATCTTTTTGAATTTTTCATTTCAGATGCTTGCCGTGGCTCTAATGTTGTCAACCGTCGAGAGGTCTTTTTTCTGAGACGTCATTTTACGACTGCTCCCCTGCTTCATAGATCGTAATAAAAATTCAAAGAAAATTTCCTTGCATACTTTAATGCTTCAATAATTAATAGACAAAATCCCAAACAATTTGATAGAGCCGTTTACAAAAAAAAATTCCCAAAAAATACCTCATTTTTCAGCCTGTCACACTGATATCTCCCCTTAATCGACTTACAGCTTGTTATCGAAAACAATTTATATACACAGAAATATTGATAAAATATTTCTGAAATATTGATATTACAGTAGAACTCCAATTATCCGAATCAAATGGAATCCGACCACATTCGGATAATCAAAAATTCGGATAATTGGATTACAGTGCTTTTCAGCACTATATGAATTTTTAATTAATTAAATGAGAAGGCAACATTTTTAGATGTTATATAGCGGACCGGTGCTGTACATTCCTAGTAAATAAAATTATTTGCTGAACATCTCGGTGAAAGTAAGCTGTTTAATTGATCCGTTTTCGGGCAGCCAAGTCACGTATCCCCTTAATAGTGAAAAGTTGATTACACTCAGGCTGATGTTCCATCCACTTCAATGCAGTCTGGTTCAAGTTCGATATTAAGGTCATCTTCCTCAATACTGCATATCTTCTCTCATACTTTCAATAAGTTCATCATCATTCAGAATTTGAAACCCAGGATCTGACGAATCATCTACATCTTCAGCATTAACTTCTGAACATCCAGGAATTTTCAAAAGAATATTTCTTAATTCCTCAAGTGACAAGTCATCCTCATCTTCTTCTGTCTCTTCCCTTTCCTTTTCTTGAGCTTCTTTTTCCTTTTTCTCCTTTTCTTTCTCTTCTTCAGTTGATATGCCTTTCAACTTGTTCCATGCACGACTTAATGTAACTGGCTTAACACTAAACCTACCAGTACCGGTCAAATTGACCGTTTTCAAATTTTTTTAAAACTTACTCATTTTTAAACGTTATAATGCCGTTATCGAACTCTATGACAATTCTTAGAATATGCATATATTTTCTATATTCTTTACTTCTTGTTATTTTTTCTATTTTCTAAGAAAAATTTGTTGTGTGGCCTACCAACCGCGGTCAGTCAATATGACCGGTGGGAAAAAATATTATACAGTTATCTTAGAGTAAAATGTTTGATAGTTATCCTAACGTCGTTTTCAATTGAAAAGAGTAGACAAGAATAGTATTGATTACAGTCTCAAGTAGTGCACTTCTAAAGAGTTTCTTGTGCAATTTTGTTTGCAATTGTCTATTTGAAGCAAAAATGGTAAAGTATCAATACTTGGATGTAAATTTTTTATTCCTTTCATAGTGTAATAATCTTCTGGATATTTACCCAAAAAATTTCAAAGAATTTGAAAGTTACAAATTACCTAAGAAATATGACGGAAATAGAAGAACAGTTCTCAGAAGGTGATGAACAAGAAACTTCTTGAATTGAAAAAAAGAAACATGGAAACAGAGAAAGAGCTATTTACAACAAGTGAATTGGAGTCAGAAAGCGGTAGTGAAGAGGAGAATATTATAAATAAGCGCCCAGGACAGACAAGAAAGAGAGTTTTATTGACATCCGAAGGTGAGACAGATTCAGAGAGAGGATCAACGCACCGAAACAGCTGCTGATGGAACAGTCTGGGAAGAAATAAATGGAAGTCCCAAACCTGGAAAGTTACCAGTGCATAATATTTTTAGGGATATGTCAGAACCAACAAAATATGCTAAACGACATGTAATGAAAGGACAAATGAAGACGTATCATATTATAATAATGTATCATATTATAAAATGTACAGAAGAAGAAACATTTAGGGTGTTGAATAATAAAATCGATAATTTTTTTAATTACCGGTCAAATTGAGGAATTTGACCGCGCGCGGTAGGAATAGGTATATAAGAATTGTCGATAGCTTTAGTGTTAATCAAGCTCTAAGCTTCCGCCACCATGTAAGTGCAATCTTTCAAATTAATATTTTTATAGTTAGCCAACACATCTTCTTCGTCTTCGCTCTCTACCAAAAGTTTTCTTAAAATTTGCCTTCTGTAATGGCGTTTCATGGTTTCGATAACAGACTGGTCCATTAGTTGTAACAAGCTTGTGACGTTTGGCGGTAAAAAGATTGTTGTAAACTAGCCGTTCCCTCTTTCCAACAATTCTTCGGTGGGATGAGTTGGTGCATTATCTACAATCAACAGTACTTTACTGCCTTCTTTTCCAAGAGATTTTTGTCGCTTTTTCACTTGGGGAATGAAAATTTCGTCGTACCATTCGGTAAACAGTGCTACAGTCATCCAAGCCTTGGGCTGGTTTTTATAAAAGAGGGGAAGTTTTTTCGCATTTCCAAATGCTCTTAGGCGTTTTGATTTCCCTATCAAAAGAAGCGTATTTTATGGCTTCCCGTAGAATTCGCACAGTTAAGCACCGTAGCACGTTCTTTACTCACTTTACGTCCCTTTTAGAGACTAAAGTGGTTTTAGGCAGAGCTTTCCAAAGAAGACCGGTTTCATCGGCGTTGTACAAAAACTCAGGATCGGAGAAGTCTGCTACAAGTTTAAATTTTTTAATAAAATCTTTTGCAGCTTTGAACTTTGCTGATAACTTCTCGCCACTTAAATCTAATTCACGAATACCAAGCCTGAACTTGAAATTTCTTAGTTACTTGCTTTAAAGGATCAATAGCCAAGCTTCTGAGCTATGATCTTAGCCCTTTCACAAAGAATTGGGCCTAAAATTGGGTTTTCCATAGAACGTTGCTGCAAAAACCACTTGAAGACAACATCTTCTAAATCTTTGTTTGTTGCTGTCCTCATTGATTTTCTTGAAGAAGTTCCATCTTCGTTTTCAAGCACTGACACGAAGTTTAAAAGTGTAGGTGTACATCTCAATTAACTGTTTACCGATAACACCTTTATCTAATTGGCCTATAAATTTTAGTTTATCCGCTAACGATAACACAACACGTTTTCTTTTCGAAGCCATGATGAACGCCGAAACGTACTCACAAACAAAATAACGTACCGAAGCGAAAGGTTATCGTCACAATAGCCGATCAACGATTTACTAACTGACAAATCAAAACTAACAGGCGACCGACGACAGTCTAGCCAACATAACTTTTTCTTAATTTTTTTTTTTCTGAAACCGATTCGAATAATCGGCGATTCGGATAGTCGGAGTTCGGATAATTGGAGTTCTACTGTATTTCATTTAGTGCATAACGATTTTGACGGGAGAATACAGTTTTGTGAAGAAGTGACCACTATTACTAATAATAACAACGATTTTGTGAAAAATATCTGCTTTAGTGATGAATGTACTTTTTTTTTAAATGAATTTGTAAATAAACATAACTGCAGATATTGGAGTAATGAAAACCCTCATCTGACTGTAGAAGGGCATACACAATATCCTGAAAAACTTAATGTATGGGCAGGCATTTTGGGAGACCAAGTGATTGGTCCACTGTTTATCGATGGAAATTTAAACGGCGAAGTACACCTGGATATGTTAGAAAATACTATCAATCTACTAATTACGGAAGCTCTCGAGAATCAATTAGATAGAAAAGGAAATGCCTTACTTGATGAGAATCAATTACATTTTCAACAAGACGGAGCTCCTCCTCACTATGTTATTCCGATACGGCAGTGGTTGGATAGTGCGTTTTCAAACAGATGGATAGAACGCAGAGGTCTTATAGAATGGCCAGCCAGATCACCAGATTTGACGCTATTAGACTTTTTTTTGTCATTTAAAGTCTTTTGTATTTACTCCTCAACCTCAAAATTTAGAAGAACTTCGTCAGAGAATTACTGCAGCTTGCCGTGGAATTCAAAAGGAAGTTTTTGAAAATGTGCGCCGTAGTTTTGAACAACGGTTATACAGGGTGGGGCGTGGTAACTTCCTTTTTTGAAAATGCAATAAAACACTGTACATGTTTCATACAACGTTATTCTTATTTTCAGCCAGTCGCACAACATTGGAGATTTGAATTTACACAGTTTTAAAAAGAATTTGTGGCAAATGTCGCCCTCCATTGTCAATACACTGATTCAATAGAATTTAAAAGTTTTGGTGTACTCTTTCAAGCATATCGCCTGGGATATTGACAATTTCGGCTTGAATGTGGTTCTGTAAGTGTTCCAGGGTATTGGGACGATCATTGTAAACTAGGGACTTGAGATAACCCCAGAGGAAGTAATCAGGGGGAGCTAAATCGGGCGAGCGCGCAGGCCAGTTTATGTCCCCTCGCTGGGAGATCAGTTGCTCGGGAAAAGCTGCTCTCAAAACATCCATGGACACCCTGGAGGTGTGGGCCGTAGCCCCATCTTGTTGGAACCAGACGTTCTCAAGATTCATTTCTTCGAGAGCCGGTAAGAAGAATTGCTGGATCATTGCCACATATCATTCTGAATTGACGGTAACAGCACGACCGTTTTCTTGAAAAAAGTAAGGGCCAATGATCCCTACCGTTGATATGGCACACCATAACGTAACGCGATCCGAATGAAGGGGCCTCTCATACAGTTCTCTGGGATTTGTGTCAGTCCAGTACCGCATGTTCTGTTTATTTACGCAGCCACTAAGGTGAAAATGTGCCTCATCAGAAGAGAACACAACTGCGTCGTTCGGCAAGGTGTCACGTAGCTGCTCACATGATGTTTGTCGGGTTGCATAATCACGTGCTGTCAGGTGTTGTACCCCAATCATTTTGTACGAGTGAAAATTGTGCTCATCGTGAAGAATTCGACGAAAAGAACGGCCCGAGACCCCAAGGGAAACTGCATGTTTACGCGCAGAACGCTTGGGTGACCGCTGAACAGACACACGAACTCTTTCCACATTTTCAGGTGTCGTAACAGACTTCGTAGGTCCTTTGCTCCTTTTGGAGACACCTTCCGTTTCTCTTAACATATCCACCCATAATAAAACAGATCTTCGATCAGGAATGCGGCCCCGCGGAGGAATACCGAAGTAACGACGAAAGGCACGTTGTACCGCAATTATTGAGTAACCATTAGAAAAATACGCTTCTACAGCAAAAGCGCGCTGTTGATTAGACCAAAGCATGCTTGCGACTGAGGAGGGTAAAAACACAAACCTCCCACTCTACCCCTTCCATTGAACACTTCCTCACCCCTCTGTTATCATTGCTAACTGCACTACAGTATATTCAAAGAAGGAAGTTTCCATGCCCCACCCTGTACCATTGTTTAGCCAATAACGGACAACACTTTGAACAATTATTAAGTTGATTTTTTCTGTAAAAAGTATTTGTACATAATCAAGTAACTAAAAATAAAATAAAACGTTTCAAACAGTTAAAAGTTATTTAAGTAATAACCAAATAAACCTAAAACAAAAGAAAAATTAAACACAAATCGTTTTTTCTAAATATCTCTAAAGCTGGATCCAGACCAAATGCGCCGCTCCGCGTTGCGCTGTATTGCGCCCAAAAATACCGCGCTGAACTGCGCAGCGCCGCACAGAGCAACGCAGAATGGTGCAAACATTTTAAACAAACATATGAATCTCAGCTCTGTTCCATTTGGCGCGCGCGCAAGTCAGTATGGAATTTAATAGAAAAATTATAATTGCCGCTGCTATTATTGTTATCAATCATAGTCTGAACAAAAAAAGGCAAAACAGAAAACGGCATCTTTGGATAACTCCGATGCTTGCAAGTAGATCCACGTACTGTGCAAAACAACTGTTAAGTGAAATGTTGATGGGCAATACTGGACAATTTGAAAATTTTTGTCGAATGTCTTTGAAAGACTTTGAATTCTTGTTAAATTTAATCGAGCCAAGTATAAGAAAAAATGATACAAATTATAGAGAGGCTATTTCTTCCAAAGAAAGATTAGCTGTAACCTTACGGTTTTTGGCTTTGGGAGACTCACTCACCAGCTTGATGTATCTTTTCAAAATATCGAAACAAAGTAGTGCTTTTTATTTTTTATATGGTAATTATTGTTTTTTTGGATTCCATAATTCGGGTTTTTGGCGGTATAAATCTATAACTTTCTCAATATTTTCGTGTGACCACTCAGTTGAACTCATTTTTGCGACTATCAATATTGAAGGGTGTGTATGTGGCTTGGTATATTCAAAACACCGTCCAAACCAAATGCGCACAAACAATCGGTTCCCTTTGATGTACCGACACTCGATGGATCGTGTTCGATCGTACGCAAAACAGCACATTCTAGCGCAGTTTTGCGCAGTTTGTCGTCCAAACCGAAAACGCCGCGTCGAGCCGCGCTGCTTAAAACAGGGCGGCGCGGAGCGGCGCGTTTGGTCTGGATCCAGCTTAACAGACGCCAGGCAAGCAAGCCAACGCCCTGGTCTATTATAACTTATGGCGTATTCGTTTGGTTGCACTGGTGCGCGCCGGAATTTGAGCCTTGAGTGCATATGAGTGCATACGTCACATTAGCTTACAAGGAGAGTGCAAGGTCTTGGGGTCATAGATTTAGTTCAAATTTTGTAGGATGTTAGATTTAGTTTCCCTTTTGAAGAAAATATATGATTGTAGGGGCCACTACTCAATAGCTCTTTAGATATTTGCAATTGAAGATACAATTCACTAGTTCAATTCAGGTCTGTAGCAAACGATTAAACATAATGGGTGTAGCGTAGCAGCAATAGATTGGTGTTTCTCGTCATTAGGCGCTGGGTTCGAGTTCTGAGAGAGTCTATTTTTACATATAAAGATACCATGGGTGGATATAAAATTTTGCGACACCGAACCATTTTTTGAGTGTGCACCGCACTTTAGATTTTTCAGTTAATTGTCATTTGATCTGTCAAGACTTCAAAATTAATACAGGAATATGACTTGGCATTATAACCTTTCTTCAAAAAGCCTTACTTAATCGGTATAAATTCGGTTAATTTTGACATTATCCGGACTTGTCCTAACGAATTAATTGCATTTGTAATTGCAAATATTTTTAAAATTATTAAATAGTGTCCCCTATAACCATATATTTTCATCAACAGAGAAATTAAATCTACCATTCTACGAAATTTGAACTAAATCCATGACCCCAAGACCTTGCACTCTCCTTGTTAGTACAAAAAAGTGACAATTCAATAGAACACGCTACTATGCACTAGTGCACACCAGTGCGCACTAGTTTTACCAAACGAATACGCCATTAGTATTTAATTATTTCAATAGTATTCCATTGTCACAATAAATTAAAGATTTTGGATTGCTCCGAAATAATAGAGGTTATAAAAAGGATGTTCGTTGTAAAAACGGATATTCTAATTTATTTTTATAAATTAATAATAAAAGATTATTTATTCCTGTTTTTAAAAAACTTATTAAAGTTATTATACTTCATTTAATAACTAGGAGGAGTGAATCTCAAAACCCCATTTACATAGGAAAAAGTAACTAAAAAATACACTAAACATTTTTAGCGGCAAATTTGAATTCTAAACTTCAAACCAGTCACATTTATGCAACCAACAAAACACCAAGCGTTTAAGCGTAGTATTCTAGAACATACCAAATATCTTTATGGCCGTTTATCTATACGTACATTGTTCAAAATTTATCCAAACGACGTTCCTTGTGTTGACGTATTATATCCAACAGATGACATCGTACCATACCTTCTTCGAACTTAATATTTTTTGATCGCAAGCAGTTGAGCACAACGAAAAAGCGAGAAACAAGTTGACAAATTAGGTAAAGCACCTAACCTCAAACGTTAAAAACAATAAACGACAAAAACCAATTTTTTCGTCTTTGTAAACTTGACTGCGGAGCGACCAATAATAGTTCACTATTTTAGCGCGCAATATTCAAATTACTCCTCCTAGTTATTAAATGAAGTATAATATTAATAAAAACGGGAAATACAAAAAAAAAGATTTTCTCAAAAATTTCGAAAACGAATCGATAATTTAAAAAAAAAATAAATACTAACATGTAGTACTTTAAAAGTCCTTTAAAATGAGGTATCACTTGACACCCCTTTCCATTTAAGTTTTTTAAGGGGTTGGTTTCTGGCTTTAAATTGAGATTGGAAGTTTTGAAATGAACACCCGGTATAAATCTACCTGCACCAACTCGGCCATGCGCCCAAAGTCGGTCTACCAGTTTTTTTATATGGATTTTTATAGAAGGGCCGATTTTAGACAGTATTTTTAGGAGTTCCGACGTTTGGGCAATTTATCCTATCAAACAAGAATCGCGTACAGACAAGGTTATCGACTTACAAACACCATATGAATCAGTAAAATAGATTAAACCAGATTTGTACAATCAAGACGTCAAATAAATCGACTTTTTTTGGAGAAGTTAAGTTTTAAATTAAAGTTCACACATCAAGTTCTTTTCTGTTTTGAAGAAAAAGAAAAAAAAAGTTCTTCAAACGAAATTTCGAATTAAATTAATTAGTTTTCTGCTTCTAAAAAGTTACTTTCAAATTTCCCCGATTTCTCCGAGTTTTTAACGTAGCTAACTTAAATGAAAATCTGTCGTTTATCTTCGTTTCTTCTCAACAACAAAACGCCTCTTTCTTGTAGAGTTTCATTAACCCCTTAAGGACCAGACCCGAGATATCTCGGAATAGAGTGTACGGTTTTAAATGAACGTAAAAAAAAATCGGTCCTTAAGGGGTTAAGATGTAGCTTCTTTCTCAGGTTGTAGTTCTCAATTGTGAATGTTGTAAACGTTTTCATTTATATTCTATTAAATTTAATCATTCAACTTTGAAGAATTATTACCTTAAATTTTACTAGATGGAAAACTTTCAAATGCGTACTCTTACGGACCGCGTACTCTTACGCGCACCTACCCTAAATGATAAAATTTTCATTTTGTATCAATTTTACATTGCAAAACTTTGCAAATTCAAATTCAAGTAAAAAATTACAAAAACTCCAGAAAAGAGACTCTTCTCCAAGAAACTCCAGAGAGAGTTCTTCTTCAAAAAACTCCGGTTATGTTCAAAAGATAACAAAAGTACACTTGCAATACCACTTATAATCTGTTTTAATGTCTCCAAGTATAAAAGTAGTTCAAAATAAACCTCATCGACTCCATTTGTTGATAGATAATCGAATCTTTGTACTTTTTCAGTAGATATTTCATGGGTAAAAGGTTAGATTCTAATTTTAAAAATTTTTTAAACAACAAAGACTTGTGAAAGTAGCTAACCTATTTCGGTATTTCCAAACAGAAAGGGTAAACATTTTCGAGACCATTGTACACAATTTTTAAGGATTTTCGGCCAATTTGCGCTTTGAATCGGAGCATATTGGAGAAAACGGCCAAATGTCAAAAACAAAATGTCATTCTTGGTTGACCCTGGTATTCGAAGAAGGTTATTCTTTAACTTTTTCCAGACAGTTTTTTCGAAAAACGGTTACAAAAACGTGTTTATTTTACTTAATTTTTATGATTTTGAACACTTTTATACATAAGAAAATGCGATTTTAACCGTTTTCGATGAAAAATTTATTGTTCGAAAAACGGTCAATAGAAATTGTACTCGCCCTAATGGCACAAAATCGGCTTCGGGGAAAAACGTTCGGAAAGGCATTATTTAACCGATTTAGGCTCAAAAATGGCCCGAAACCTATAAAATAGGCTGTATTCTAACGTTTTCTTCGTCAACATGAACGCCAGCTAAAGCGGCAAGGTCGGAAAATCCCGAAAAAAAACGGGCAGTTTGACGTTTAAGAGCGTAGCGAACGGAAAAATGGTCGACTGCCGGCGTTAATTCCGAAAAATTTTAACACTTCTTTTGCATTTTTCTCCGTTAAAAAACGTCGTGCGGGCCCCATACTCGCTTATGGAAGATGCCCATATAGAATCAGGTTCTGGTAGTATCCCTGAAAACTGTCGAAAAGCTCGTTTTCACGGAGAAAAAAGTGAAAAACCTCGAAAAGATGGCGTTGATTGTTTACTACTTTAATATATACTGCTACTGCTAATGCTACTGCTAATAACAATAAAAAATTAAAAAGAATAACAAATATAAACTACATTAAATCCAATTTTATTAAATACCTAATATACATATATCAATAAAGATCAAAAAATATTACGTAAAAAAAATAAACAAACAAAAAATATAGAATATAAAGTATAAAGTATACAATCACATAAATTCTCTTAATTATAAAAAAAAATTAATAATAACGTCCAGCGTGTCGTCATTCACGTGAATGATTTTGATTTCTCGACGTTGAAACTCTCTTCTCATCCCTTTGTTTACTACAATTTCCTCCGGCGCGATAACAATCAACAAATTCAACATCATTATCGGATTCTACGGTCAGATCTATACTACTTTCCTCATCGGAATCTATTATTTCGATTATTTCCGGATGTATTAGATATAAGTCTTTATTCTCTAGTAGTTTCTTCTTGTATCTCTTCCTTAATATGGATTTTTCCGGAAGACACGAGGTGGGCACTTGACTTGTACCCTGTTGTTGGTGTTGTTCTAACGGTAATCTATTAGAATCTGTCTCTAAACAGACTTTTACGGATTCTAAAATGTTTCGCCACAGTTCCATTTTTACGGCGAATGTATTGTGAGGGTAAGTTAGGTTTTTCATCATTGGTTTTACTTTTGTATTAAATAGTTTATCTGAAAATAATCAAAATTAAGAAATTCTAACCAAACTTAATTTACACATTCATTAAAACTTAATTTTTAAAAATTCATAACAAATTGATTTTTATAGATTTTGATTTGATTCTTTTTCTAAATGAAACTTAAAACATTCTAGTTTTAATTAAAAAAGATTGATTTGTTCTAAATGTTACCAAAAAAATTAAAAAAAATTTTAAAGTTTGTAACAATTTTCATCAACTTAAAAAATCGTTTAACTTTAAAAATTCGTAAAAAATCGATTTTTATACTTTTTAATCTAATTTTTTTTCTAAATGAAACTTAAAACATTCTAATTTTAATTAAAGAAGATCGTTTTATTTTAAATGTTGTCAAAAAAATTTAAAAAAATTTTAAAATTGGTAAAAATTTTTGACAGTTTTCTAACTTAGAAAAAACGATCAATTTTAAAAATTAATCAAAAATTCATTTTTAAATATTTTGATTTGATTTTTTTTCTAAATGAATCTTAAAACGTTCTAGTTTTAATTAAAAAAGACCAATTTGTTTTAAATGTTGTCAAAAAAATTTTTATTAAAATAATTTTTAACAACGTAAAAACATCGATTAACTTTAAAAATTCGTAAAAAATCGATTTTTATACTTTTTAATCCAATTTTTTTTCTAAATTAAACCTAATACATTCTAATTTTAATTAAAGAAGACCGTTTTATTTTAAATATTGTCAAAGAAATTTTAAAAAATTTTTAAAGTTGGTAAAATTTTTTGACAGTTTTATAACTTAAAAAAATCACTTTTAAAAATTTTGATTTGATTCCTTTTCTAAATGAAACTTAAACCATTCTAGTTTTAATTAAAACTAGTAATTTAAACATCATCTTGTTAGTTAAACTTGAAGAATACTGTTTCAAACTTAAATTTGACGTATAAAATGTCAAAATTGTCTTTAAATTGTTAAATCTGACATTTAAAACTTCAAAAGTGACATTTGAAATGTCAAAACTAGCTATTAAAATATCAATTTCATCGTAAAACAGAAAAAACAACGTTTCAAACCTAAATTTGACGTTTAAAATGTCAAAATTGACCTTTAATTCATCAAATCTAACATTTAAAACGACAAAAGTGACATTTGAAATGTCAAAACTAACTATTTAAACGCTATTTTGATAGTAAAACAAAAAATCACGTTTCAAACATAAATTTGGCACTTGAAATGTCAAAATTGATTTTTAAATCGCCAAATTTTACATTCAAAACATCAAAAGTGACATTTCAAATGTCAAAACATAATTTAAATATCAAATGTTTAAAATGTCAAAATTCATCTTTAATTAATCAAATCTAACATTTAAAACGTCAAAAATGACATTTGAAATGTCAAAATTAACTATTTAAACGTTTTTTTTGATAGTAAAATAAAAAAATCACGCTTCAAACCTAAATTTGACGTTTAAAATGTCAAAATTATCTTTAAATCGTCAAATCTGTCAGTTAAACTGTCAAAAGTGACATTTGAAATGTCAGAACTAACTATTTAAATATCAATTTCATAGTAAAACTTAAAAACAAACGTTTCAAACGTTAATTTGACGTTTAAAATGTAAAAATTGATCTTTAAATTTCAAAATTTGACATTTACCACGTTAAATCTGACATTTAAAACGTCAATAGTGACATTTTCAATGTGAAAACTAACTATTTAAACGTCATTTTGTAGGAAAACTTTAAAAATAACTTTCAAACGTAATTTTCACGTCTAAAATATCAAAATTAATCTTTAAAACATAGAGTCTGACATTTAAAACGTCAAAAGTGACATTTGAAATATCAAAATTAAGTATTTAAACATTATTTGGATAATAAAACTTAAAAAATAACATTTCAAACGTAAATTTGACGTTTAAAATGTCAAAATTGATCTTTAAATCGTCAAATCTGTCAGTTAAACTGTCAAAAGTGACATTTGAAATGTCAAAATTAACTATTTAAACGTTTTTCTTTGATAGTAAAATAAAAAAATCACGTTTCAAACCTAAATTTGACGTTTAAAATGTCAAAATTATCTTTAAATCGTCAAATCTGTCAGTTAAACTGTCAAAAATGACATTTGAAATGTCAAAATTAACTATTTAAACGTTTTTCTTTGATAGTAAAATAAAAAAATGACGCTTCAAACCTAAATTTGACGTTTAAAATGTCAAAATTATCTTTAAATCGTCAAATCTGTCAGTTAAACTGTCAAAAGTGACATTTGAAATGTCAGAACTAACTATTTAAATATCAATTTCATAGTAAAACTTAAAAACAAACGTTTCAAACGTTAATTTGTCGTTTAAAATGTCAAAATTGATCTTTAAATTTCAAATTTGACATTTACCACGTTAAATCTGACATTTAAAACGTCAAAAGTGACATTTTCAATGCGAAAACTAACTATTTAAACGTCATTTTGTAGAAAAACTTTAAAAATAACTTTCAAACGTAATTTTCACGTCTAAAATATCAAAATTAATCCTTAAAACATAGAGCCTGACATTTAAAACGTCAAAAGTGACATTTGAAATATCAAAATTAAGTATTTAAACATCATTTGGATAATAAAACTTAAAAAATAACGTTTCAAACGTAAATTTGACGTTTAAAATGTCAAAATTGATCTTTAAAACGTCAAATCTGACATTTAAAACTTCAAAAGTGACATTTCAAATGTCAAAACTAGCTATTAAAATATCAATTTGATCGTAAAACTGAAAAAATAACGTTTCACACCTAAATTTGGCAATTAAAATGTCAAAATTCATCTTTAAAAAACCCGTTTTGGTCTAAATATTGTTAAAAAAATTTTTAATGTTAATGAAAAAAGAAAGTTTTAGGTAAAAAAAATCACTCATTTATAGAAATTCATATCTAAAAAATTAATTGTTATTGAGAGTTAAAATTTTATAGGAATTTTTATTGGAATTTAATCTTTATTTCTACCAAAGATGAATTTTCTACGACTTTTAGTTTTTTCCTCGGAAGAGAAAATAAAATGTGCTTAATTAAAATTACATTCTAAAAACTAGGCTACATTCTAAACACCCATTTTTTTACCTTTATTATTGAGCATAAAATCCACAAAATCAAAAATGTCATAATTCCTATAATTCCATCCCAACGACCAATTTGATTCGAAAAACATAAAATTCGTTTTATTATCGATACATTTAATACAATAACCGGAATCATCCGTTTTATCTATCGAAATACACTCCGGATTTTGTTCGATAAGTCCGCTTAAAATTAATTTCCTCTCCTCGAATAATTTACTACATTTTCTTAAAACGTTTAAGGCTAAGTGTAAATTTTTTTGTCTCTGTAAAAAATTTGTACAACTAGCTAATTCCTTCTGTTTATTTGTATTGTATATTTTTATTTTTAATGTCCTTATAAGCTCCTTATTCTAAAAATTAACAAAATACAAAAATCCACCAAAAAAAAATCTTTTTTTTTTATTAAGTAATTACTTACAAAAGTTGAACACACTATTTTTAAGTGAAAATTTAACTTATTTAATATTACATCGACATCGTACTGTTCCAATTTCCATCCGTATAAAATCGGGACGGGTTTAATGCTGATATTAACAAATTTGAAATCGTTGCACACACTTTGAAGATCGAATTTTCGTTTAAACTTACACAAAGGCGTGTGTTGGTGGCTATCACCGTAAATACCATAATCTATTACATCCATTTGGATTTATAAAACCACATTAAAAAACATCAATTTTTATCTTGAACACAACTCTTAAGTATTGATATGCGTTTAGTAAATTTATACTTTATAATCATGTCTATTTATTGTATTTTATCTTTTTAAAAATCCTCTATTTATTACTTTTTAATTAAAAAACATACAATCTATTTTTAGATAACCTTAAAATACAAGTTGACAGTTAATGGTTAAAATGACAGTTAAATAATTTTTTTATATACATTTATTTATTAACTATTTCATTTTAATATGATAAATAAAGGATAAATAAGTTGATTTCAATTGATAAATTAATAAATTAAAGTTTTAATTTTGATATTTATTAAATTATTAAAAAAAATAATTATGTTGGTTACATTGATTGTGACATATGTCAAAAATACACGTGTTTTTAGGTTATGTTTTTATTCTAAGGCAAATTTAATTAAAATGTCTAAATTATTTGATAATTCTGATGATTCGGATGATGATGGATTTAAAGTTAATAATGAATACGCTAAAAATTATAATAATTGGAGGCAAAAAGAAGAATTGAATAAATGTAAGCATAAACATATTAAAATTTACTTTATTTAAACTTTAAACTGTTTTAAGTAAAAACGAAATATGGTGAAACAGCTTTGGAATTATCCGATGATGATAATTCAAGTAGTTCGGATGAAGATAGCGATGGTGCGCTTATAACCGAGGAATTTGAAAAAGATTTCTTTAAAACTTTAGCGAGTTTAAAGAAAAAAGATCCGAAAATATATGATGAAAATGTTAAGTTTTTTAAAGATTTACCGGAAGGAATAAAAAAGTTTAAAAAGGTTAAAGATGAACCGATGTTTATTAAAGATTATGAAAGGAAACTTTTATTAGAAAAAGGTGGGAATTTAAGTGACGATGAAGATGAAAATAATAGAAAATCACCGACTTATATGGAAGAACAAAAAAAATTAGTTGAAGATTTAAAAAAAGGTCTTGACGATATAAACGAAGAAGATGATACTTTTAAAGTTAGGGAAAAAACTAAAGAGGAGGAAATAAAAGAAGATGAAGATTATAAACGTTGGCTTTTAGGTCAAAAAGATGAGATAAAAGATCAAGAAACTGAAACGGATTTAAAACCGTTAAAAGATTTTTGGACCGATCCGAAATTAGATAAAAGCGAGAAGTTTCTTAGAGATTATATATTAAATAAAAAATTTTTAGAAAATGATGATAAAGATTACATTCCGAGTTACGAAGAAATCATTCATGATTCCGATGAGGGTTTATCGGAAGATGAAAAGGAAGTCGATCGTCAAGATGAATTCGAACATAAGTATAATTATAGGTTTGAAGAACCCGATGATGAATTTATTAAAAGGTATCCTCGTACGATGGAAAATTCTGTTCGTAAAAAGGATGATAGAAGGAAAGTTAAAAGAGCGGAGGTTAAGGAAAGAAAATTGAAGGAGAAAGAACAAAAAATGGAAGATATTCGGAAAATGAAGGAGTTGAAACGGAAAGAAATTGAGGAAAAGATTCAACAGTTGAAGGAAATTACTGGAAATACGGATATCGAGTTTCAAGTAAAAAAAATAAGATTAATTTTCTTAAACATTTATTTTTAATTTCATTTTTTTACGTTTGGAGGTTAAGTAAAAATGTAGAGGTATCGAAAAAAAAATTTTTTTTTTTTCAAAATTTTAATAACCTAACCTGGAAATTCCTATGTAATATTAAAAAGGATATTATAATTTATAATTATCCCAAAGAATTTTTCTCTATTCTTAGAAATAAAGTCTAGGTGATTTTTTAATTTTAATTTCTTCACGTTTATAGGTTAAGTGAAAATGTAGAGGTATCGAAAAAAATTTTTTTTTCAAAATTTTAATAACCTAACCTGGAAATTCTTATGTAATATTAAAAAGGATATTATAACTTATAATTATCCCAAAGAATTTTTCTCTATTCTTAGAAATAAAGTCTAGGTGATTTTTTAATTTTAATTTTTTCACGTTTATAGGTTAAGTGAAAATGTAGAGGTACCGTGAATAAGGGTTACTTGGACCCTAGGGAGTTACTTGAGCCCAAAGATTGATCCTCCTAAAATGTTAAAAAGGGGGCTATTTTCAGTTCAATCAGTCAAAGAAAATGTTTAGGTAAAGAATTTATATCTAACTTCACGTTCTCCATACCTACCTAATTATAATGTTTGTAAAAATATATTTCTTCATTTATTGTATTGTATTTTTTCATATCCCATGTCCTACATGAACCCAACACACGCTAATAATGCTTTATAATAGGGAAACTAAACCTGGGTCCAAGTAACCCAACCTAAGGGCTACTTGAACCCATTTTTTAAAAACAATCAAAAATTTAGTAAATGAAATAAACCACATTCAAAGGTTACATGCTTTATTTATGGGTATTCTTTAATAACTATAAGCATTGATTGATGTCATAACACAATATTTATTGATATAAATGAGGATTTATCTGGCACATTACTAAAATTGGGTTCAAGTAACCCTGATTTACGGTATCGAAAAAATTTTTTTTCTCAAAATTTTAATAACCTAACCTGGAAATTCTTATGTAATATTAAAAAGGATATTATAATTTATAATTATCCCAAAGAATTTTTCTCTATTCTTAGAAATAAAGTCTAGGTGATTTTTTTAATTTCACATTTTGACGTTTGTAGGTTAAGTGAAAATGTAGAGGTATCGAGAAAAATTTTTTCTTCAAAAGTTTAATAACCTAACCTGGAAATTCTTATGTAATATTAAAAAGGATATTATAATTTATAATTATCCCAAAGAATTTTTCTCTATTCTTAGAAATAAAGTCTAGGTGATTTTTTAATTTTAATTTTTTCACGTTTATAGGTTAAGTGAAAATGTAGAGGTATCGAAAAAATTTTTTTTCTCAAAATTTTAATAACCTAACCTGGAAATTCTTATGTAATATTAAAAAGGATATTATAATTTATAATTATCCAAAAGAATTTTTCTCTATTCCTAGAAATAAAGTCTACTCTCTTTTCGCGGAAAGATGTCTCATGCGTCATTAGTTATCGGCGTTTTCTCGACATATGTCAAATATTTTTTTCTTTATTTAATCATATATGTCAGATAGAGACGAAAACCGAAAGTAGTAGTCTAGGATAATATAATTAATTAATGACGCATGAGACATCTTTCCGCGAAAAGAGTATAGGTGATTTTTTTAATTTCACATTTTGACGTTTGTAGGTTAAGTGAAAATGTAGAGGTATCGAAAAAAATTTTTTCTTCAAAAGTTTAATAACCTAACCTGGAAATTCTTATGTAATATTAAAAAGGATATTATAATTTATAATTATCCCAAAGAATTTTTCTCTATTCTTAGAAATAAAGTCTAGGTGATTTTTTAATTTTCATTTTTTCACGTTTATAGGTTAAGTGAAAATGTAGAGCTATCGAAAAAAATTTTTTTTTTCAAAATTTTAATAACCTAACCTGGAAATTCTTATGTAATATTAAAAAGGATATTATAATTTATAATTATCCCAAAGAATTTTTCTCTATTCTTAGAAATAAAGTCTAGGTGATTTTTTAATTTTAATTTTTTCACGTTTATAGGTTAAGTGAAAATGTAGAGGTATCGAAAAAAATTTTTTTTTTTCAAAATTTTAATAACCTAACCTGGAAATTCTTATGTAATATTAAAGAGGATATTATAATTTATAATTATCCCAAAGAATTTTTCTCTATTCTTAGAAATAAAGTCTAGGTGATTTTTTAATTTTAATTTTTTCACGTTTATAGGTTAAGTGAAAATGTAGAGGTATCGAAAAAAAAATTTTTTTTTCAAAACTTTAATAACCTAACCTGGAAATTCTTATGTAATATTAAAAAGGATATTATAATTTATAATTATCCCAAAGAATTTTTCTCTATTCTTAGAAATAAAGTCTAGGTGATTTGTTTAATTTCATTTTTTGACATTTGTAGGTTAAGTGAAAATGTAGAGGTATCGAAAAAATTTTTTTTCTCAAAATTTTAATAACCTAACCTGGAAATTCTTATGTAATATTAAAAACCATATTATAATTTATAATTATCCAAAAGAATTTTTCTCTATTCCTAAAAATAAAGTCTAGGTGATTTTTTTAATTTCATTTTTTGACATTTGTAGGTTAAGTGAAAATGTAGAGGTATCGAAAAAATTTTTTTTTCAAAATTTTAATAACCTAACCTGAAAATTCTTATGTAATATTAAAAAGGATATTATAATTTATACTTATCCCAAAGAATTTTTCTCTATTCTTAGAAATAAAGTGTAGGTGATTTTTTAATTTTAATTTTTTCACGTTTATAGGTTAAGTGAAAATGTAGAGGTATCGAAAAAACTTTTTTTTTCAAAATTTTAATAACCTAACCTGGAAATTCTTATCTAATATTAAAAAGAATATTATAATTTATAATTATCCCAAAGAATTTTTCTCTATTCTTAGAAATAAAGTGTAGGTGATTTTTTAATTTTAATTTTTTCACGTTTATAGGTTAAGTGAAAATGTAGAGGTATCGAAAAAATTTTTTTTTTTCAAAATTTTAATAACCTAACCTGGAAATTCTTATCTAATATTAAAAAGGACATTATAATTTATAATTATCTGAAAGAATTTTTCTCTATTCCTAAAAATAAAGTCTAGGTGATTTTTTTAATTGCATTTTTTGACATTTGTAGGTTAAGTGAAAATGTAGAGGTATCGAAAAAAATTTTTGCTTCAAAAGTTTAATAACCTAACCTGGAAATTCTTATGTAATATTAAAAAGGATATTATAATTTATAATTATCCGAAAGAATTTTTCTCTATTCCTAAAAATAAAGTCTAGGTGATTTTTTTAATTTCACTTTTTGACGTTTGTAGGTTAAGTGAAAACGTAGAGGTATCGAAAAAAAAATTTTTTTTTTCAAAATTTTAATAACCTAACCTGGAAATTCTTATGTAATATGAAAAACGATATTTTAATTTATAATTATCCGAAAAATTTTTTCTCTATTCCTAAAAATAAAATCTAGGTGATTTTTTTAATTTCACTTTTTGACATTTGTAGGTTAAGTGAAAACGTAGAGGTATCGAAAAAAATTTTTTTTTTTTCAAAATTTTAATAACCTAACCTGGAAATTCTTATGTAATATGAAAAACGATATTTTAATTTATAATTATCCGAAAAAAAAATTCTCTATTCCTAAAAATAAAGTCTAGGTCATTTTTTTAATTTCATTTTTTGACGTTTTTAAGTAAAAATGTATAGGTACAATTTTTTTTTTTTTTTAAGATTTATTTCTCACAAACTAAAAGCTTTACAAAATTAATTCTTAGTTTAAATTAAAATTATATGTTTCTATTTGAAATTCCTAAAGTTTTTTTTTTATTTTTACTGGTTTTTAAGAAATATTTTTTAAACTAAATAACTTTTAATCCTAACACTAAATTTATTCAAATTTTTGTGCTTTAGGATGACGATATTGACGGTGATTTTGATCCGGAAGCTCACGATAAACGCATGCAAAATCTCTTCAACGATGAATTTTATCAAGGTGAAGAAGGTGACGAAAAACCAAAATTCCCCGAACTCGATGAAGAATTAGAAATTGAAAATTGGGATCAATACGATGAAGAACAAAATGATGAAGTAAATGACGGCCCTCATTGTGAAGATGATGATTTTATTGTTCGTTATTTCTTTTATATTTATTTCCTATATTTATTAAATTATTTTTATATTGTAGATGGATTGTGATTACGATCCAAACGCAATAAAAAAAGAACCAAACGAAATCAAAGGAAAGAAAAAACGTAAAAGAAAATCTAATTTTGCTAAAGTTATTCAAGAAAAAAAGCCTGTTTTTGATCCGAATGACAAAACTTATGAAGAATATTTAGATGAATATTACAAATTGGATTGTGAAGATATTATCGGGGATGTTCCTTGTAGATTTAAATATAAAAAAGTCGTTCCTAATAGTTTCGGACTTAGTATTGAAGAGGTACATTTTAATTTCAATTTTTTAAAATTTTTTGGTAGTATTTGGAACAAATCTAACAATTTTACTAAAAATTAGACATTTTAATTTATCTTTCTTTAAATTTTCTTTTTTCAATTTTTATAATTAAAATCTGTACGATTTTTTAAAGTTAGACTTAAAAAATTTTAAGGTTATCGGTCAAAATTTTTTTGTGAATTTTTTTAAATTGTTTGGTAATGCTTAGAAAAAATCTGATGATTTTAATAAAAATTAGATATTTTAATTCATCTTTCTTTAAGTTTTCTTCTTTCAATTTTTATAAATAAAGTCTGTATGATTTTTTAAAGTTAGATTTAAAAAATTTTAAGGTTATCGGTCAAAATTTTTCTGTGAATTTTTTTAAATTTTTTGGTAATGCTTAGAAGAAATCTGATGATTTAAATAAGAAAACAGATATTTTAATTTATCTTTTTTTAAATTTTCTTTTTTCAATTTTTATAAATAAAGTCTGTATGGTTTTTTAAAATTAGATTTAAAAAATTTTAAGGTTATCGGTCAAAAATTTTTTTGTCAATTTTTTTAAATTTTTTGGTAATAGTTAGAAGAAATCTGATGATTTTAATAAGAAAACAGATATTCTAATTTATCTTTTTTTAATTTTTCTTTTTTCAATTTTTATAAATAAAGTCTGTATGATTTTTTAAAGTTAGACGAAATAAATTTTTAGGTTATCGGTCAAAATTTTTTTGTGAATTTTTTTAAATATTTTGGTAATACTTGGAATAAATCTAACAATTGTAATAAAAATTAGATTTTTTAATTTATCTTTCTTTAAATTTTCTGTTTTCAATTTTTATAAATAAAGTCTGTACGATTTTTTAATGTTAGACTTAAAAAATTTTAAGGTTATTGGTCAAAATTTTTTTGTGAATTTTTTTTAATTTTTTGGTAATACTTGGAATAAATCTAACAATTCTAATAAAAATTAGATATTTTAATTTATCTTTCTTTAAATTTTCTTTTTACAATTTTTATAAATAAAGTCTGTACGATTTTTTAAAGCTAGACTTAAAAAATTTTAAGGTTATCAGTCAAAATTTTTTTGGGAATTTTTTTAAATTTTTTGGTAATGCTTAGAAGAAATCTGATGATTTTAATAAAAATTAGATATTTTAATTTATCTTTCTTTAAATTTTCTTTTTTCAATTTTTATAAATAAAGCCAGTATGGTTGTTTAAAATTAGACAAAAAATTTTAAGGTTAGCGGTCAAATTTTTCTTGTGAATTTTTTTAAATTTTTTGGTAATACTTAGAAGAAATCTGATAATTTTAATAAGAAAACAGATATTTTAATTTATCTTTCTTTAAATTTTCTTCTTTCAATTTTTATAAATAAAGTCTGTACGATATTTTAAAGTTAGACTTAAAAATTTTTAAGGTTATTGGTTAAAATTTTTTTGTGAATTTTTTTAAATTTTTTTGGTAATACTTAGAAGAAATCTGATGATTTTAATAAAAATTAGATATTTTAATTTATCTTTCTTTAAATTTTCTTCTTTCAATTTTTATAAATAAAGTCTGTATGATTTTTTAAAGTTAGACTTAAAAAATTTTAAGGTTATTGGTTAAAATTTTTTTGTGAATTTTTTTTAATTTTTTTGGTAATACTTAGAAGAAATCTGATGATTTTAATAAAAATTAGATATTTTAATTTATCTTTCTTTAAATTTTCTTCTTTCAATTTTTATAAATAAAGTCTGTATGATTTTTTAAAGTTAGACTTAAAAAATTTTAAGGTTATTGGTTAAAATTTTTTTGTGAATTTTTTTTAATTTTTTTGGTAATACTTAGAAGAAATCTGATGATTTTAATAAAAATTAGATATTTTAATTTATCTTTCTTTAAATTTTCTTCTTTCAATTTTTATAAATAAAGTCTGTATGATTTTTTAAAATTAGACTTAAAAAATTTTAAGGTTATTGGTTAAAATTTTTTTGTGAATTTTTTTAAATTTTTGGTACTACTAGAAGAAATCTGATGATTTTAATAAGAAAACAGATATTTTAATTTATCTTTTTTTTTTTTAATTTTCTTTTGTCAATTTTTATAAATAAAGTCTGTACGATTTTTTAAACTTTTACGACTTAAAAAATTTTTAGGTTATCGGTCTAAATTTTTTTTTGTGATTTTTTTTTTAATTTTTTGGTAATGCTTAGAAGAAATCTGATGATTTTAATAAAAATTAGATATTTTAATTTATCTCTCTTTAAATTTTCCTTTTTCAATTTTTATAAATAAAGTCTGTACGATTTTTTAAAGTTAGACTTAAAAAATTTTAAGGTTATCTGTCAAAATTTTTGTTTGAATTTTTTTAAATTTTTTAGTAATATTTGGAATAAATCTAACAATTCTAACGAAAATTAGATATCTTAATTTATCTTTCTTTAAATTTTCCTTTTTCAATTTTTATAAATAAAGTCTGTATGATTTTTTAAAGTTAGGCTTAAAAAATTTTAAGGTTATCTGTCAAAATTTTTGTTTGAATTTTTTTAAATTTTTTAGTAATATTTGGAATAAATCTAACAATTCTAACGAAAATTAGATATCTTAATTTATCTTTCTTTAAATTTTCCTTTTTCAATTTTTATAAATAAAGTCTGTACGATTTTTTAAAGTTAGACTTAAAAGATTTTTAGGTTATCGGCCAAAATTTTTTTGTGAATTTTTTTAAATTTTTTGGTAATACTTAGAACAAATCTAACAATTTTAATAAGCATTAGATATTTTAATTTATCTTTCTTTAAATTTTCTTTTTTCAATTTTTATAAATAAAGTTTGTATGATTTTTTAAAGTTAGACTTAAAAAATTTTAAGGTTATCGGTAAAAATTTTTTTATGAATTTTTTAAAATTTTTTGGTAATACTTAGAATAAATCTGATGATTTTAATAAAAAATAGATATTTTAATTTACCTTTTTTTAAATTTTCTTTTTTCAATTTTTATAAATAAAGTCTGTATGATTTTTTAAAGTTAGACGAAATAAATTTTTAAGGTTATCAGTCAACATTTTTTTGTGAATTTTTTTAAATTTTTTAGTAATATTTGGAATAAATCTAACAATTCTAATAAAAATTAGGTATTTTAATTTATCTTTTTTTAACTTTTCTTTTTTCTATTTTTATAAATAAAGTCAGAATGGTTGTTTAAAGTTAGACTTAAAAATTTTTAAGGTTATCGGTCAAAATTTTTTTGTGATTTTTTTTAAATTTTTTGGTAATACTTAGAATAAATCTGATGATTTTAATAAAAATTAGATATTTTAATTCATCTTTCTTTAAGTTTTCTTCTTTCAATTTTTATAAATAAAGTCTGTATGATTTTTTAAAGTTAGACGAAATAAATTTTTAAGGTTATCGGTCAAAATTTTTTTGTCAATTTTTTTAAATTTTTTGGTAATACTTAGAAGAAATCTGATGATTTTAATAAGAAAACAGATATTTTAATTTATCTTTTTTTAATTTTTCTTTTTCCTATTTTTATAAATAAAGTCAGTATGGTGGTTTAAAGTTAGGTAAAAAATGTGAGGTTAGGTTTGTTCAAAATTTATCGTTTTTGTGAATTTTTAGATTTTATAAATTCCTTTGATACATTTTAACGGAATTTGAGAGATATTGCACAACTTTGATAGATTTTAAAGCCAAATTCAAAGGATTTTAAAGCAAATTTTTATATATTTACATTATTTTAAAGTCTTTTGAACGGTTTTTCTACCATTATTGATTCTTTAACGTTATTAGTTATTCTGATAGATTCTATTTTTTATTTATTTATTTAAGATTTTAATGGCAAAAGATCGTGAATTAAACAGATGGTGTTCGTTAAAAAAAGCGGTACAAATTCGTCCGGAACACGTTGAAAAATATGATGTAATAGCTTATAATAAGAAAGCTAGCAATGAAGCGTTAAAAAAGAAGATTTTATCCAGTTTATATCAAGATGGAGAAAATGGTGAATCAAAACCAAGTACATCTACTCAAAATAATAATAAAGAATCAAAAGAAGATAAAAAAGATAAGAAAGAGAAAAAAGAGAAAAGGAAAAAGAAGAAACAAGAAGTTAAAACTTCTAATGTTGATTATGCTGAAGTAATAAAAGAATTAAATAAGATAAATAATGATGAAAATGAAAAGAAAAATGAAATAGAAAATAATGAAGAAACTAAACAAGTTATTAAAACTCCCAAAAAGAAAAAGAACTCGATAAAGAAAGAAGAAAATGTTAAAACAGAAAATGTATTTATTCAAGAAGAAAATACATCTAATAATGAAGATAAAATAGATTTTAAAGAAATACAACAAAATAAAAATACATCAAAAATTAAAAATAAAAAGAAGAACAAAGTAACAAACCTCGAAAGTAATAAAAATGACAACACTATTAATATTAACCTCAAAACTAAAAAGAAAGGAAAAAGGAAGTTTTCTGAAACTGATATGAGTAAAAATACAAAGAATAATAAAGCCACAAAGAAACCAAAGAAGGAAAAACCAGGCGGTATTGATATTTCTGATTCTAGATTGTTAGCCTTCGGTATTAAACCGAAGAAATTTAAGAATAAAATGAAATATGGTAAGAAAAAATAAAAAATTAAGGTGAAACGAAAATTATTTTGTTATAAATATAAGAATTTAATAAATAAAAAGTCGTTGTTAACACACATGCGTTTTTCTAGTTTATTTTCAACCGAGTAGTAAGTCAAATATTACCTGTTGAAAATATTCCAAAATATTTTCTAAAAATATTAAGAAATTAAGTTTATACATTTAAAAATCGCATTTTTAATGGATTTTTAGTAGTTTTCGAAAATGAGTTAATTTTTAGGTTAGGAAGTTTTGACATTTAAATTATAATAATGTGACCTTTATTACCAACACCAACATAATTTCAATATATCTTTAAAATCTATTAATGTTTTTTAAATCTAAATTTTTTAATACGTTTGTTTTTTTTAGAATTTAATTAAACTTTATTACTTTTAAATAAATTCAATTAATTTTTACCGAAAAATCCTTCAAAGTTAATAAACAAAATGACGCCATCTATGAACGCTTTTATAAATTTCTCATAATGTCAATTATAAATTATTTTTTAATTTTTATTAAATCGTAAAAAATTTCCGGTAATTTGGAAAAATGTTAAATTTATCTAATTTACTAAAAACTTGCATCAAAACAAGTTATTTTGATAAAAATCTATTTTTAATTCATTAAATTTTATTAAAATTTATGGTGATTTTTGTAATAAATGGCGCCATCTATTAACGTTTACGTAAATCTTTAAAAATTTTTGATGAATTTTTAAAGTTGATCGATTTTCTAAAGTTAGGTTAGAAGTGTCAAAAATTTTTACCATCTTTGAAATTTTCTTAACAACACTTGGAATAAAACGGTCTTTTTTAATTAAAATTAGAATGTTTTAAGTTTCATTTAGAAAAAAATCAAATCAAAATCTTTAAAAATGAATTTTTAAATTTGGTCGTTTTTTTAAGTTAGGTTAAGAAGTGTCAAAAATTTTTACCAATTTTGAAAATTTTTTTAATTTTTTTGACAACACTTGGAATAAAACGATCTTTTTTTAATTAAAATTAGAATGTTTTAAGTTTCATTTAGAAAAAAAATCAAATCAAAATCATTAAAAATGAATTTTTGGTGAATTTATAAAAATTGACTACTTTCACATAAATTCAATTTTAAATTTTTATTAAAACGTTAAATTGGACGAAATGTTAAATATATCTAATTTATTCAAAATTTTCATGAAAATGAACAAATTTCATAAAAATCTATTTTTATTTCATTAAATTTTGTTAAAATTTACGGATGATTTTTGTTAGTTCAGTGTAAAAAACGAAGCCACTGATTGTTTGTAACTATATTTATGCAAAAAAAGTAATCTCATTTTGTAACCTCTTACACCTCGAGATCACTTCACCAACTTTCGAAGGGGTTGTAGAACCGTCAGTCCCGTAACCAATCGAACACTTTTATTTATGTATCACCCTGTTGTGTAGGGGGTTTCTATAATCTATAGATTAATCTAGAATCAATAAATTCTAGCCTATAAAAAATCTAGTAATTATTTTTATAGAAAATTTAAAATTAAAAAAAAAAAAAAAATTCAATTTTTTTTAAAGAACATCAACATTTTCAAAAGAAACCAAAATTTACAAAAGAAAACAAAATTTTCAAAAAAAATCAAAAACTTCATTTCTGCAAAAGACAAAAATGTTAATAGTTTCAAAAAAAAAAGTTTAAAATTTCAAAAAAGAAATGTTAAAAATAATTTTAGATCGAAAATTTAAAAAATCGAAAGGAAATTAAATTTCCTTTAATTTGAATACAAACACGATATATCTCCGATCAAAAATAAAAAAGTTATCGAAATTTTTAATTTTAATAAAAACCGGAAGTCGGCCATCTTGAAAATTAAAAAATTAACCTAACTTTTTTATTTTTTAACCGAATATAGTCGTGTTTGGTATCAAATAAAAGGATTTTTAATAAACTTTAAGAATTTTTAATAAAAATTTTAATTTTTTAAACTGTCATTTTGAAAATTTAAAAATTAACCAAACTTTTTTATTTTTTAACCGAATATAGTCGTGTTTGTACTCAAATTAAAGGATTTTTGATGAATTTTAATATTTAAAATTTTTTAATGAAAAAGAAAAAAATATATTAATTTTGTGTTTGAAATTCAATGTGTTTATTATACTTATTAAAGTAAATTACAAGAAAAAAAAGTTAATTATTAACTCGCAACAATTAATTACATCATGAAAAAAGCATTCTTACAAATAGGAATATTTAAAACATGTCAACTCTATTTTTTTTTTAATAGTTGTTTTAATTTAAAATTTTATTTTTAAATTTAAGGTGAATTAGAAATATCCATATTATCTGATTTTTCCGAAGATTCTTTATCATTTTGTGTATCGGAATCTTGAGACTTTCTTTTTTCCTTCTCAGAATCAAATCCTTTCTCTTCTTCATCGTAATTTCTCGGTACTTTTGAATGCGATGGGGACCTTTCTTTATCCTTATTCCTTTCTTTCTTATCTTTTTTACGTTCCTTATCCCGACTTCTTGATCTACTCCTTCTTCTACTTCTTTTAGGACTTGGTGTTCTTCGCCTTGTCCCTCTCGATCTTGATCTTCTCTTCTCTTTACGTGCTTTTCTATCTTTAGATCGCGATCGATATCGACTTCTTGACCTTGATCTCTTTTTATCAGCACTTAATCTTTTCTCATCGACACTACTTTCTCTATCACTTCGTTTTTCTTTCGACTCCCTTTCCTTATCTTTATCTTTCCGATCTCTTTCATTATCTCGATCTCTATCTCTTGACCGTCTTTCTTTTGATACATCTCGAGATCGTCTCTCTTTAGAAACATCTCTAGATCTTCTTTCTTTCGATACATCTCTCGATCTCCTTTCTTTAGATCTCTCCCTATCTCTCGATCTCCCCCTACTTTTCTCTTTAGACCTCTCTCTAGATCGTCTATCTCTAGATTTAGACTTCGAACGATGTCTTTCACGATCTCTCCGTGAAGAATACCTAGATTTTGACCTTGAACGACGTGGTGATCTCGTTCGAGACCTTCTCGAACGCGACCTTGACCGTCTTCGTTCTCTAGATCTTGTCCTACGACGTCGATCTCTTGATCGAGATCTTTTCGACCTCGAAGTCGACCTTCTCGACCTATGACGCGATCGAGATCTTCTAGAACGCGATCTCGACCGAGACCGACGACGTCTACCGCGCGAACGTGACCTGGAACGTCTTGAAGATCGTTTATCTTTAGAAAGCATCCCAATAACCGGATCCATAGCAGCGGAAATAAGATTTTGAGCTTCTTTCGCTTGCGACATAGCCTCTTCGATTTCTCTCTGAGCTATTTCGTTGCTTTTCGCTTGGGGTTTCGTTATAGATTGCGTAGCGTGGGTTAATTTCATCATCTTACCTTTTAATTCCGTTCCGTTTAATTTTAACGCCTCGATAATACTCGGTTGTTCGCTAAATTCAACCAACATGTGACTTGTATTATCCGAAGATCTTGAACACGTTCTTAAATATTTCATTTCCCCACATTTACCGAAGAAATTTATTATATCATCCGTTGTAATAGTCGAATCAATATTATGTACTAAAATCGTACGACGTGCTTCTTCGATTTTAACACTATCGTAACTAGCCGGAAGCGGGGGATAAACGGGTAAACCATTTTCTTGTAATCTAGGATCTGTAGTTACTATAACTTGATCCGCTCCAATTCCACTAACTGTATTAATAACATTCGGGGGTAATTTAGGCTCGCTCGGACAAAGTCCCGGTACTATAGTACCATTTTTAGTCATTTCCAAAGCGTAATATTCATCGGGAATCTCACCATTTTGTACGGGAATCACTATTAAAGCCCTATCGATAAAAACCGTATTCGTCATATGTTGAGCGATTCCTACCGTAACAGGATCGATGAATTTAATGTAACAAATCCTTGATTGAACCGGACAAGAAACGTCTCTAATCGTGGGGTACAAACGTATATCCTCGATTTTACCCAGATAACCAAATAAGGTTTGCATTTGATCTTTTGTGGCTTGGGGAGCTATATTTGTGACTTGCACCACACGCGTAGCCCCCACAGCCATCGCCACCGTATTTTGAGCCTCAATTTTGATAATATTAACTGTACTCACTCAGCAATTATGGGTTTTAGGTCGAACCGGCGTCAATCTGGATAAAAAGCGTTCCAAATAGATTTTCTGACGCTTTGCGGTAAGGTTACTAAATATGACATATGTCAAAGAATACCAACCTAAGAAATAAATAAATATTATAATTTAAATTTTAATTTATAATTTTAATATTTATAATGATTTTAATACTTAAAAATTGTTATAAAAATCCTTTTTATCAAATAAACTATTTATTAGAAAAGATTTGTTAATTAATTTATTTACGAATAGAAAATAACACCAACATTGAAAAAATAAAGGGATTGTAATTTTGATTTTAATTTATAACTTTAATATTTAGAATAGTTTTAATATTAAAAATAAGTTGTAAAAAGTATTTTTGTAAAATAAAATATTTATTTAAAAAAGAAATATTAATATTTCATTTATTTATAGAAATAATCTAGAAAATAATATACCAATAATACCAACATTGAAAATATAAAAGAAAGTTCTAGCAATTTTAATAATTAACCTTTAAATACTTTATTAATGTGAATTAATTATAAACAAAAATTTTCTTGTTAAATTTAGAGGTTATTACATTGAAAATTTATTATTTTATAAATAAACACTTAAAATATTTATAAAAAAATCTTAAAATCTATGTTGTCGATAAAATAGATTTCCTAAATTTGTCAACTGTCATAGAAACGTCTTGGAAATGGAAGTGCGAAGTTTTTATAATCTGTGTTCATTGAGGGATTTTACGTTCGATTTCGCTCCAGAGGTATCGTTCCCGTCGAGAAAAACGACACAATTCGATTGACAGCGATTTGGCCGTTTCATCGTCGAAAATAATCATCTCAGATAATCGCGCGAACAGAGTCATCTGGCGTTATACAGGGCACTCAGGCCCTGCCATTGGTACACGTGAATCGTGGTCCTATTTCGGAGGATAGTCCAAGAACCGAGGTCGTTCGTCATGGATTCTTGGGGTATATCAACTAATTTCTCCCCGATTTATCATTTTCAAGCGTTCTTTTCCCCGTTTCAGACGACGATAACTTCGAGCCCAATGTGGCTATACCCGCTACCATTTCTTCCAACAAATGGGAAGGTGAAGACGAGGAAGAAGATGTTAAGGTATGTTAAGGTTTTATAAAGTCTTTAAAGTGTTTTAATCGTTTGATATGGGATTTAGGATAATTGGGAAGATGAGGACGAGGAAAAAAAGGAGGAGGTTGTTCCGAAGGTTCCCGTTCAGCAAAAGAACAAAAAGAAAAGTATACAAGATAGGATAGCCGAGAAAGAGGTAAATTTATTTTTATAAATTTTTCATTATTACATTTATTTTTTAATTTTAAAAAATATATTAAGGTTAAGAAACCATATGGTGTTGTATTTTCGAATATTTTATTTATTACTCGTGTAAAATAATCTTTTAAAGTGGTTATGTTGAAAGTTTTATTAAAAAAATGTACTTTTTATGGTTTTTATTTTAATTATTTAAGGTTAAAGAAATGTCAAAAAAAAGTTAGGTTAGAAAATGACATTTTATTTTTTATCTGAATAAATATTAAAGATATCAAAAAATTTTATATAACAAAAATTATTCTTTATTAATAAATAAATAAGCTTTATTAAATTTTTTTTTTCTATTTCATTTAGTTTTTTAATTATTTAAGGTTAAAGAAATGTCAAAAAAAGTTAGGTTAGAAAATGACATTTTATCTCAATAAAATAAGATATCAAAAAAATGTATGCAACAAAAATTATTTTTTATTAATAAATAAATAACTTATAAAAAAAGAATTTTGTGCGTTCAGAAATGATTGTAGATCGTTTGAATTTGGCGCGCTCGTAATTTAGTGATTTTTGATGGTCAATATTGTTACCTGTGAATTACCTATGTTGTATCTTGCATATCAGTGGCGTAGCCGGATTTATTCATGATGTATTCTTTTCAGTATTAAGTGTATATGTACATATACTCATAATTATTGGAGATCGGATATCAATTGCAATGGCATATGTCAATAAATTCAATAAAATACCTTTCTCTTACGGTTTTTTGATAACTTATGATAGCTTTCAAAGTTTTCTATGACACGCCTATGAGATATGATTAACATTATTGTATTTATACCAACCTTAAAAATTAACCTATAGCGCGCCAAATTCAAACGATCTACAATCATTTATGAACGCACGTTATCTTGATTTTTTAATTATTTGAGGTTAAAGTTGACAAATGTCAAAAAAATTAGGTTAGAAAATGACATTTTTTTATCTAAATAAACATAAATATTTGCGTTAATAATTCCCAACTATCTCTTTATATATTAATAAAGAAATATGTTAGTAATAAAATTATAATTTATGTAATAGAGGCAAAAAGCTGAAGAAATTGCTCGAAAGAAAAAAGAAATAGAAGAAGAAGAAGAGGAAGATATTCCTCCGGAAGAAAGACTACGACGGCAGAAAGAGTCCGATCTTAATGTCGCTTTAGAAACAACGTTTGGAGGAAGTAATACCTCGACTGGAATTGACGGTATGGATCCGAGAAGTAAAGAGGACTTTCAGGAGTTTGCCGATGCCATTATAAACAAGGTGCAGCCGTATACGAAGAGTACAGAGTATCCGTTGTTTGCTGAGAACGTTGTTAGGAACATTTGTGCTACAAGTAAATGATTTATTTTGAATCGTTACTTTGATTTTTTTATTATCAAATTTTAAATGAATTTTAGTGTCTTCTTTGGATATTAAAAAGATCAAAAACACTTTAGATAACTTGTATATGGAGAAGCAGAAGATTGAGAAAGGTGATAAGAGTAAAAAGAGTAAGACGAAAGGTGCCAAGGCTAAACTAAAGATGGATAATGAAAATGTAAATATAATTTTTTTTTTGGTAATTTTTGAGACTATAACTTTGATTTTTGTGTATTTTCAGCAATTTTCTGCTTACGTTGAGGACTACGACGAGTTTGATGATTTCATGTAGCAGGTGGAAAATTTTAGTTATCTTTTAAACAATTGTATTTATCTATTAGGTAAAATAAGGTGACATTTTTTATTTTAAAAGCGAAGGAAAAAATAATTTACTAATCGAGGTTTGTTCTATTCTATATTTTATTGTATAAATGCTGTATAATTTTGTTATAAATCGGAAGTCAGAAAGTTGATTTAAAATTGGTAATTAGAGTTGTTTAAGATTAAAAAACTCTACATCCTTTTTATCTCAATTCTGATATTATTTAAAAGCGGATTATAAGCAAACAAATACATAATAGATTATATCAAAGGTTGTTTTTTTCATTACTTTTTTATTTAATTTTATTTTAAAGCCTTTCTTTAATATATTCATCAATCCTTTTTAATCCTCTTTTAGTAGCTATGTGTAAATTTTCTCCACAAACGGATTTATTAATATATGGATTGTGAAGTTCAGGTATTTGAGTTGAAGAAGCCGCAGCTGGATCTCCGCTACCGGCAAGGCTTCCGTACCAAAATTCGTTCCCGGGAAATGCGTTTCCATCCCAAGCGTAAGACACAACAAGTAATTTACCAGAATGTTCACCGGTTAATTTTATATGGGGTTCTCTCCTTGATATAAAAATTTTTATTCCATCTTTAGGATGATTGTTAATCGGTATTTTATCACCGTCTTTATATCCAAGACAATTCGTACCGCGAAAATACGAAAAATGCACGTCTGAAATTGAGGTTAGATTTTTTCCGAGTGATCTAAAAATTAAAAAAAATTAGATTTGTTATGAAAAAATTTTTTTTTATTTTAAAATTTTTTAAATATTCTTAAAATTCATCAAAAATCCTTTAATTTGAGTACAAACACGACCTATCTACGATTAAAAATAAAAAGGTTATGTCAACTTTTAAATTTTCAACATGGCGGTTAAAAGAAAATAAAGGTTTTATTAAAAATTATTAAAGCTTATTAAAAATCCTTTAACTTGATACCAAACACGACTATATTCGGATAAAAAACAAAAAGTTAGGTTAATTTTTTAATTTTCAAGATGGCCGACTTCCGGTTGTCATTAAAATTAAAAATTTCGATAACTTTTTTATTTTTGATCATAGATATGTCGTGTTTGTACTCGAGTTAAAGGAAATTTAATTTCCTATCGATTTTTAATAAAAATTTCATTCTAAAATTATTTTTAACATTTCTTTTTTTGAAATTTTAAACTTTTTTTTTTAATGTTTAACATTTTTGTTTTACAAATTTCAAGTTTTTGATATGTATTTGAAAACTTAGACATCTTTTTTTGAAAATTTTGACATTAGTTAAAATTGATAAATTTCTTTGAAACATTTTTTTTTTCAAAGATTTTCAAATTTTTATTAAAAATTCTTAAAGTTTATTAAAAAACCTTTAATTTGATACCAAACATGACTATATTCGGATAAAAAACAAAAAAGTTATCTTGCTTTAAAAAATCCAAGATGGCCGACTTCCGGCTGCCATTAAAATAAAAAAATTCGATAATTTCTTTATTTTTGATCGTAGATATGTCATGTTTGTACTCGAATTAAAGGAAATTTAATTTCCTATCAATTTTTAATAAAAATGTTGCTCTAAAATTATTTTTGACATTTCTCTTTTTTTAATTTTTAAAATTTTTGTCCTTTTTTAGAAATTTCTTGAAATTTTTAATATTTCTTTGAAAACTTTGACATTTTTTTGAAACTGTGGACGGTATTCTTGAAAAATTTGAAATTTTTTTGAAAAAATTTTAATATTCTTTTGAAAAATTTGAAATTTTTTTATTTAAAAATTTTATTAAAAATCCTTTAATTTGATACCAAACACGACTACATTCGGATAAAAAACGGAAATGTTATCGCGATTTTAAAAAATTCAAGATGGCCGACGTCCGGTCGCCATTAAAATTAAAAATTTCGATAATTTCTTTATTTTTGTTCGTACATATGTCATGTTTGTACTTAAATTAAAGGAAATTTAATTTTCTAACGATTTATGATAAAATTTTAAAGATGGCCGACTTTCGGTTGCCACTAAAATTAAAAATTTCGATAAATTTCGAACTATTAAAGTTAGATATAGAATGTTTGTACTCAAATTAAAGGAAATTTAATTTCCTATCGATTTTTAATAAAAATTTCGTTCTAACATTATTTTTAATCCTTTTATTATGTCATAATGATAGTTTTAAATGTACGTACATAATTCTTTCTGCAAATGTATCCATAAAAATTTGCATTTGATGTTCTGTACGCGCCCAAACTCCTAAACCAATCCCAACTACGTGAACATAAGCAAATGTCCCCTTTTTTTCCGCTCGGGAATTTGCTTCGATTAAAAAAGTATCGAAACTAAGAGTTAATCGTTTTTTATAAGTTAATTTATCGAAATATTCATTATTTCCTATGTTTATAAAATCTGATCGGTTTTGATCCGATAAAAATTCTTGATAAGTCCAATTTGGTTTTTGATAAAACTTTGAAAAGAATCCCACCGAAGAATTTAAAGTATTTTTTCCATAACCATTACATTCTGAGTTTTGTCTTTGATTTATAATAACATCTTGATATTCCATAACGTTTTCTTTTTCAAATCTCGTTCCAATTAACCCAATGATAATTCCTTGTTCTTCAATATTTGTTCGATCTGCAGCCGGAATTCCTTTATTCGATCGATTACCATCGTTTATAAAATAAGTATAAGACGAAATCGACATCAAAGCGGATAATTTTATTTCATCGTAACTTAAACAGTCTTTTAAAATCAACACTCCACTTTCATTTGAAGTTCCAATTGATTCCCAATTACCATAACCTCGGGATTTATTTAACAAACCCCATTTATCATTACTTCCAACAAAATACACGGCTCTTTTTTTCAAAAATCTCTCAATTAAATCCACAACGTTCATATTTTCATACAAATTCTTTTCGAATTCACTTCCATATTGTTGTTTATAATTTAAAAAATCTTGGTATAAATATAAAGTCGCTTCGTGAATTAACGGATAAGCTGAATTTATATTTTCGTTGAGGATATCTTCTTTAACCGTGTTTACTAACGTTTTACATTTTATCGTGTTTATGGGAAACTCTACTGGGAAAATTTCACTTAGTTGCATTATTTCCGAACATGTTGATGTTGGAGGAGGATTTATATTGTTAATTTGGGGTTTGTTCTTTTGATTAATTACCGATGTTAACCAATTCTCTATATTATTAGTTGTCATATTGGATTTTATATATTTTTTGACCACTTAAAACTATGTAATCTGTAACAAAAAAATGTAAATATTAAAATAAACGTTGAAATGAAAAAGTAGATTATTTATTTTTTTCTTCTTATAGAAAAGTATATGATATGATGCGGCGTTGCCAACTTTCAGTAAAGAAATTACCGTAAAAATAATTTCAGAATAAAATTTTTATTAAAAATCGATAGGAAATTAAATTTCCTTTAATTTAAGTACAAACACGACCTATCTAACTTTAATAGATAGAAAGTTATCGAAATTTTTAATTTTTTAAATAACCGGAAGTCGGCCATCTTTAAAATTTTATCATAAATCGTTAGAAAATCAAATTTCCTTTAATTTGAATGCAAACACGACATATCTACGATCAAAAATAAAAAAGTTATCGAAATGTTTAATTTTAATAAGAACCGGAAGTCGGCCATCTTGGATTTTTTTAAATCAAAATAACTTTTGTTTTTTATTCGAATATAGTCGTGTTTGGTATCAAATTAAAGTATTTTTAATAAACTTTAAGAATTTTTCATAGAAATCTTATTTTTTTCAAAAAAAAAAAAAAAATTAAACTTCAAAAAAATTTTCAAATTTTAACTATCGTCAAAATTTTCAAATAATGTCACTTTTCAAAGCGATATCGAAAACTTGAAATTTCTAAAAAAAAATGTTAAAAATTTCAAAAAGAAGTTTCAAATTTTAAAGAAAAATGTCAAAAATTATTTTAGAACGAAAGTTTTATTAAAAATCAATAAGAAATTAAATTTCCTTTAATGTGAGTACAAACACGATATATCTATGATCAAAAATAAAAAAAATTATCAAAATTTTTCATTTTACTGAGAACCGGAAGTCGGCCATCTTGGATTTTTTAAATCAAAAGAACATTTTTGTTTTTTATTCGAATATAGTCGTGTTTAATATCAAATTAAAGGATTTTTTATAAATTTTAAGAATTTTTCATAAAATTTACAATTTTTTCAAAAAAAGAAAATCGAATTTTTCAAAAAATTTTCAAATTTTAACATCAAAATTTTCAAAAAATGTCAATTATCAAAGAGATATCAAAAACTTGAAATTTCTAAAAAAAAAAAACAAAAATGTTAAAAATTTCAAAAAAAACGTTTAAAATTTCAAACAAAAGTGTCAAAAATAATTTTAGAACGAAATTCTTATTAAAAATCGATAGAAAATTAAATTCCCTTTAATTTTAGTACAAACACGATATATCTACGATCAAAAATAAAAAAGTTATCGAAATTTTTAATTTTAATGACAACCGGAAGTCGGCCATCTTCGAAATTAAAAATCTAACCTAACTTTTTTGTTTTTTATCCGAATATAGTCGTGTTTAGTATCAAATTAAAGGATTTTTAATAAGTTTTAAAATTTTTTAATAAAAACTCTATTTTTTTAAGCCGCCATCTTGAAAATGAAAAAAATTAACATAACTTTTTTATTTTAAATCGTAAATAGGTCGTGTTTGTACTCAAATTAAAGGATTTTTAATGAATTTTAAGAATATTTAAGAATTTTAAAGAAATGTTTTCATTAAAGATCGTTTAAAAGCAAAATTTTATAATAAAATTACTGTATAATGACCTACGGTTGGCAACACTGAAGTGATGTGATTTGAGGTTAGTTTTCAATAGTTTATCTTATCTACGCATTATAATTCTTCCTTAACTAAGATGTGTTTATATTTATGGATATAATTAGCATTTAAGACGTTATTCAAGGTTAATGATAAACAAATATATTTAAATATACTTACAAATGTTGTGTTTATGTTGTAAAGAATTGCGCAAATACAATCACAAAACAGACTTTAACATACAAAACGTAGATTTATTTTTCTTAAAAGTAAATAAACGTGAAATGCAAAACATGACTCATTTTGTTCAGATAAAGTGGATAAAATGATGTGATTCGAGGTTAGTTTATATTTACGGATATAACTAGCATTCAAAACGTTATTCCAGGTTAATGATAAACAAATGTACTGTACTTAAATTTACTTAAAAATGTTGTATTTACGTTGTTTTAAAGAATTGCACAAACATCACAATAACAAAACAGATTTTAAAATAACAACGTTGGATGAATTTATGTCCCAAGATGTTAAAACAATGATAAAAACGGAAATAATAAAAGGAAATTGTGGCTTACCGACAACAACCTTGAACGAAGTGATAAACCTTAGTGTGGAATTTCCAATTCTATTTCCGATACATTCAGCAAAATGTGAATCATTAAAAAAATATGTGAGTGAAAAAATTTTAGAAAGAAATATCCAATCTACTTATCCGGTAATTCACGAAAAAGTACTTATTTTATATGCGGATTTTTTAACTTACAAACAAAAATTTGGATCCGATGTTGAAAAAAAGGTTTATAAAAATATGAAAATTGTTGATTTAGTAGATAGATTATTAAAAAAACGAGCCGTTTGTTTTCTTGGTGTAATGGACGCTTGGAAATTAAGAAATGGAAGGGAAGGAATTGGAGATTGGGAAAATATTGGAACTTTATATGAAGATTGTTTAAAATTAGAAGATTATCTTAGTTACGATGAAGTTAAATTATCTGCTTTTTTATCAATATCTTCTTATACTTATTATTTAAACGATGGCAATCGTCAAAATAAAGGTGTTTTTGAAGAAGATAGAAGTAAAATAGAAGACGAAGGGATTATTATGGGTTTAATCGGTCCAAGATTAGTTAAAAATAACATCATGGAACATCAAGATATTATTATAAAAAAGGAACAAAATACCAAAGAAAATTATTATGGATTAACATCACTTAATATGATTTCTCTTTATGAGAATTTTTATAATAAAATAAACCTAACTTATCGGGAATTTATAAATTCTAAACTTTATTTAGATGAAAGTAATTTTAAATTGATAAAAAACGACGTTTATTTTGATAATTTAACTTATTCTAAACGATTAGCTCTTAGCTTAGATACTTTTTTCTTGGAAGCTAATACAAGAGCTAGAGATTGTAATAAATTCGCTTACGTTCATTTAGTTGGAATCGGACTTGGTGTTTGGTTGGTATCCTCACATCAATATGATGTTTTTACTCGAACGGTGACTGATCGAGTAAGGTTAGTTATCTTTTTTTATCTCATTTCCTTTATTTACATAAATTAGTCAATTTTTAAACATTCGTGTGGAAGGCTGGACCTTGTGCGGGGAAAATAATATGCTCAAACAATAAATGCTTTACTAATATATAGTGAGCATATGTTATTTTGATTTCCCTTTTTCTCACAGCATGAAAGCTCTTCTTCCTCCGTTCTCTTCCGCTTTTCAATGCATATCTTGGTAAATTCTAACCTAACTTAATTTCCACGTTTATTAAGATTTATCAATTTTTTAAAAATTCATATCTAAAAAAACCAATTGTTGAGATTTGAAATTTTGTGAGGATTTAGATTGAAACTTACTCTTTATTTTTATCAAAAGTTAACTTTCTACGTCTTTTGGTTTTTCCCTCGAAAGAGAAAATGTAACTTAATGTTGATTTAAAATTGTCGTTTTTAAAAAATTCATATCTCAAAAGTCTATTTTTATAGGTCTTTAGGTACAAATTTAAACAACATTTCCGATATTGATTTGGCATATATTCATGCAATATCATGTGGTGAATACAAAAGTGGTGATAAAATTCTTATTGATGGTCATCCGAATGGTGGGATTAATATTTATCTGACGAAAAATAACCCTCATACTCGTTTAACCGGAATACACTTTGGGAAATTGAAGGTTGTTTCTTATGCTTGGGATGCGAACGCTTTTCCTGGGAATGAATATTGGCATGGAATGTTAAATTCGAGTAGTGATCCTGCCGCGGCTTGTTCTACACAAATTACCGAGTTGCATAATCCGTATATAAATAAAATGGTCTGTGGTGATAATCTTCATGTGGCAACTAAAAACGGTGTTGTTCATATCGATCAATATTTAGCTTCTTTAAAAACGTGATGAAAAGTATTTTATTTTAGGAAATTTAATTCTTATATATTTGTATTGTTGTGTTAAGTAAAGTATTTATAATCCAAATAAATTTTTACTTTAACCTCTTTAACTAAGCAAGGCCTCAATTTACTTCATAATTACAAGACCCGGTAGTGGTGATCAGATGTCAGATCTAATCCTGCCACAAAGACAAAAATCAGTAGGAGCGATATTACCATTAGTTTATACCATTAGTGTCATTCTTGTTGAAGACCCTTGAAAGACTCTGCGATCGCTATCTAAGGGACATCTGCTTACCAGTCAGTGCACTACATCTCTGTCAGGATGTCTATACCCAGGGAAAATTCACATTGAGGAGTCTGCTCTGCGGGTGTTTATTGATGTGGAAGACAACCCTCAATAAGACAACCTTTCGCGGTATAAACGAGGCTTTGTTATTACATAAAATTCCTCCTACCCTTACCGACTGGATTGAGAACTGTTTAAAACAAAGAATCGTAAAGTTAAGGGTGGGCAACATCTCCCTGCTAAGATCTGTCACATGTGGCTGTCGACAATGTGGCGTTTTATCGCCCCTATTGTGGAATCTCACACTGGATAGCCTCATCAGGTGTTCGGTGGCAAAGAATTTCACTACCGTTGGATCTAAATGTACTTGTCCGAAGAAGTACATTAATGTACTAGACAGGATTCAGGTAGTACTCAAGGAATTTGAGAATTGGTGAGGGAAGCAAGACATCTCTGTTAACCCCAACAAAACAGAACTGGTCCTTTTCTCTAAAAAAAAGGTGGTTTAGTAATGTTACACTCTCAACTCTTGCTAATACCACGTTAAAGTTGCCTACCGAGGTAAAATATCTTAGTATTATCTTGGACAGCAAATTTTCATGGAAATCTCACCTTGATAACAGGGTCAAAAAGGCAGTTGTCGCATTCGGTCAATGCAGAAGGGTCATAGGGAGGACGTGGGGGTTATCCCCCAAGCTGACTCTCTGGTTATACACTGCCGTAATTCGACTAATGCTTACATACGGGTCAGTAATTTGGTGGAGCATAACTTTAAAATTCTCCACAGTCACTGCCTTGAATAGAGTACAACGTTTAAAGCCATGTTCACATTATTCCAGTAGTATTCCAGTACAGTGATCGAAACCAGTGCTGGAATGCTACTAGAATAATGTGAACCCTCACTGGAATAAACTGGAATGCATTCATTCCAATGAGCAATCCACTCCAGTGACTGGAGTGAAGCCCGGTTTACATTATTCCAGTAGTATTCCAGTACAGTGATCGAAACCAGTGCTGGAATGCTACTGGAATAATGTGAACCCTCACTGGAATAAACTGGAATGCACTTATTCCAGTGAGCAATCCATTCCAGTGACTAGATTGACGGTCTACTTTTTCAATCCAGTTCGCCCATTCCAGCACCACTGGAATAGTGTAGACAGCTAATCCAGTGCTGGAATCCATGCGTGAACATGTATACGATCCAGTCTAGCACTGGACTGGATTGACTAACTGGATTACTAGGCTGGAATAATGTGAACGATATGATCCAGTCTAGCACTGGACTGGATTGACTAGCTGGATTACTGGACTGGAATAATGTAAACCGGGCTTACTTTTTCAATCCAGCCCCCCCCATTCCAAGACCACTGGAATAGTATAGACAGCTAATCCAGTGCTGGATACATGCGTAAACATGTATACGTGACTGAACACCCGTATGATAAATGTAAACTATATGATCCAGTTCAGGAGTAGACTGCATTGAGCAGCTGGATTGCTGGACTGGAATAATGTGAACGATATGATCCAGTCTAGCACTGGACTGGATTGACTAGTTGGATTACTGGACTGGAATAATGTGAACCGGGCTTTAGCGTGTCTCTGTTACAGGTGCGATGCGGACCACCCCTACCGCAGTTATGGAGAACATGCTTAACCTGCCGCCTCTACACTTATTCATACAGGAGGTGGTGTTGGTAACCATGGTGCACCTACGTGAAGTAGCGAATAGTGGAGAGAGCTGCTCGAAGGAGCCCCCATTCAACACTGTAAAACGGATTTTATGCTTGCTGAATTCGTGTTTTTGAGAAGTTACCTCGTCCTTCTAAACCCGTCAGCAGATATTGATTACACCAACACCCTCAAAATCTCCAAACCTACACTGATGGCTCTAAAAAACTGTCAGGTACAGGTACGGTCGTTTTCTTCCATCACCCCCGTACTTTCCTCTCGGAACCCCACGGTGCGGGTATTTCAATCATTCAGACAGAATTTACTGTCATCAAGCTTGCCGCCAACCGAATTTCCACCAGTAACGTACGTGGTGTTTTACTATAATCATAGATAGTAGACAGTCTGTTTTAGCTCTAAGCTGGGAGAGGATCACCTCTCGGCTTATATTGGACTTATTTTAATTAATTAGGAAAATCTTACCTCTTAAGCGTAAAGGAGAAAAAATGTCTCATTACTGCACTGGGATCCGAACCCAGGTCTTCCGCTTTCCGGGCAGATGTTCTAACCACTAAACTATGCAGCTCGACAAGATTTCTCACAATTTCTGGCTATGTAACTGTCGCGTATTAAAATTTCCCATTTAATTCTTTATATTATATTGGACTGTCACAATGCACTGGAAGTAGCAGCCACGCACAGTAAGGTAACTCTTCAGTGGGTAAAGGGAAACGGAAACTGCTCGGGAAATAGACGGGCCGACAGGCTGGCCAAAACCCGAACCAATCACCATCCCCTCTTTAACTTCGCATCTCGATTGCATTAAGCATATTACCCATTCTAAATTTTCAGACTACTGGGACACGGTTAAGGGCTGCCAAGTATCTAAATCATTACTGATTGTAAGATATCCTTCGTGTGGGGCGACCCGGTTCTTTACAGGCCTCAACTGACAGGATCTATGCTTAATCACAGGGCTTCTGACGGGACACTGTAAGATTAATAAGCACCTTTATAAGTTTGAGTTTGTCGCTTCTCCTCTATGTCATGCTTGCGAGCAGACATTGAGACTGTTAAGCACATTCTATATGCTTGCCCGAATCTCAAAGTCTTTGGATTAAGGGACTTGGGTGACGACTGACCAACCATGTATGGAATGAGGGACACACCTCTAAACTACATCCTAACTTGTGGTAAATCCCTAGGCTAGTTGATGTAGACAGAGCGAGTGACAGGGAGCTTGTACAAAGGGCGCAATGGGGCCTAGGTGCGGTATGCCATCTGAACCACATTAGAACCACACTATCCTGCCATGTTATTTTCTCTGGCAATGTACTGATTCTTCTGAGTAGAGTACAACCTAATACACATCACTAGAGTTCTAATCTTGGTTATTCTAATACGGAGTCGCTTCACCGACTTTCGGAGGGGTCGTTAACCCATCCTGAATGAATCATAAGCCTATGATTCATCTTAAACACTAAATTCTAAACGTATTTCCTATTGACAATCCGAAGGCCTACCTAAAACCTTCCTATAGAAGTCGGGTCGCCGTGCCTCCGGCTCGCAGCAAGAAATTCCTGTACTGATAATTGTTTGTATTTGTTTAATAATAATACTATGGGGCACAGAAGAGAGAAAATCGAATATTATTTACCTGCTGGCGTTTTGATATTCCCCTCTCAACTTTTAAAGTTACCAAATCATTGTCGTATCAACTCTAGTTGAAATACTTTGAAATGTATAAATATGCGTGTCGAAAACTCGCAGTAATGCATTCATTGGAAGCATCGTCCTCATAAAAGAGTTAATTTAACACATTGAGTTTGGCGCCGATCTTGGTATATTTTCCGCTCAGGCAGCAGCGCTGTAAGTAACACTAGCGATCGTAAGTAAGTATAGTGTCAGGCCCAAGAGACTAACGCCGTGTTATCTAAAAGATTGTTTCAAAGTGATCAAAGGCAATAAAATTAAATCACACCAGAAACTTCATGCCCCTTGTGTTTATCCATCTATGATTAACTGGTGAAGGAATATTGAACACATTGCAGAAATAAGTTGCTAGCTTTGGCCTTAGAATACTCTGTATATGCGTTTTTGCGCAATCATACGATCTTGCCTATGAACCCATATGCGTTCTGGCTGGTTCTAGCATAACGATTTGGTTTAGGTTGGTAGTAAGTCCATGGCAGGCTTTTTGGTACGGAATTGACAGCACTTAAAGGGTTTAAATTATTGACGTGTAAGCTTGGCATAATTAAAGATAGTTGAGAACGATACCTTTGTGTGATCTTTGAAATAAAAGTTGCATAGATTAGGGTGACCAGATTTCTCAACTTTCAATGCTGTACACATGCATCGCATGTAAACTCATGGTCACTGGAAATGAACTTCAAAGCTCTGTAGGAGAGCAATAGCTAGAACGGTCTCGGGTACAGTTGGTTTTCGAGAGAATGAAACCTGGGATGGTATCCATAAATATGGAGTAGATAAACGAACAATGACTTGGATGAATTATAGCCTCACGCCAAGTTTTATTATTTCGAAAGCCGACCGGACCCAAGACCGTTCTAATTATCGCTCTCATACAGACCTTTGAAGTTCATTTCTAGTGATTATGAGTGTACATACAGGTGGGCCAAATTGGACACTTTTAAAGGGAGACTCCTGTTTCTATAAAAGACAGAGGAAAATTGATATCGGTGTCTGATGCTCAATTTTTATAAGAAATTGAATGATCAAAACCACATGCTGAAATTCAAATGCACATGTTGAGTTCTAGTGTATTAAACAAAAATTAAAAAGTAAAAGATACGAAAGAAAAGGTTCGAATCGGCGATACCCGGTTTGTCAAGCATTGCTGACTCACCGCTTTAACAACACTGCCACCGGAGATCTGTGAATAACTTTGCTTATCCAAAATATAAAGCAAGCGTTAAACTTCAAACGCGATTTATTCAGTTTTGGCTGAATAGTGCGTTTTAGTACTTTTTCAATTGAATTCTTGTATGATTACCACTCAGCTCAAGGACAGATTTTAAAAAAACATCTCTCGCACTCCCCTTGTTAGTGCAGTGCAAGTTTTAACCCAACGAATAAAGCTAGTGAAGTTGATAATTCACAAAAATGCCTATTTTTTCATGTCGATAACAAAAAAATCTATAACATGAATGTCACTACGCTACTCATTGCAAAAGATCACTAATCAATTACAAATTCAATAATAAACTGCGGATGCTGTACCATAACCCGAAATGGAGCTGCACCATGAAGAGAATGATGAAAAAGTAAGTCCCCCTTCCGTAACATTGCAGGGTACTCTTTCATCTTTCTCTTCATGGTGCAGCTCCATTTCGGGTTATAATACGTTTGCTGTACACGCGTGCATGCTGTACTGGGTATCATATTGCTGTACAATAACAGCAATACAGCAATATTCCGTACGTCTGGTCACCCTACATAGAGGTAACCGAATAAATAAATACAACCAAAGGCTAAGATAAACGGATTCATTGGTAAGCTTCGTACGTTTTTACTACGCTAATTTATTGAAAAAAAAAACTAATAACAAAGAATAAAAAACTTACTTTATAAAAATATTTTAAAGCCACGTAATAAAATCAAAAATCACACGACTAACCAACCACAACACAAATAACACGTAAGGTATATTATGGGAAATCACAATAAAACAATTATCTTGCGCAATATTACAATTCTATTAAAGAAAAATCCCAAAATAATGACGCATCCAACTCGATAAAACCGTCGAGATTACTAACGTTTTATTCCATTTATCTCAATACATTTAAACAGTTCGGTGGATATGCTGATATCCATTAAAGATCATCGACATCATTTTAGTGCATTCCACACCAACCTTGAGTAGGTTAACATAAAATAAATACCACAACATACCTGTTCGGAGTTAGTTTGTGCGAAGATCTTATTTAAAACGGTTCGAAAATGATGTCACTAAACGAATTTATGTCTACTGACGTAAAATCCACATTAAAACCGGAACAAATAAAAGAAAATTCTTCTCTACCGGATACAAATTTAAACGAAGTGATTGAACTTAGTGCGAAATTTCCGATATCTTTTCCCATAAATTCAGCAAAATGTGAAATATTAAAGAAGAATGTAAGTCAAGAGATTTTAGAAAGAAATATCCAATCTACTTATCCGATAATTCACGAGAAAATTCTCGTTTTATATGCGGATCTTTTATCTCACAAACAAAAATTTGGATCTGATATAGAAAAAAAGATTTATAAAGATATGAAAGTTGTTGATTTAGTTGATAGATTTTTAAAAAAACGAGCGATTTGTTTCGTTGGCGCTATGGATGCTTTTATATTAAGAAATGGAAACGAAGGAGTTGGAGGTTGGGAATCTATTGGAACTTCTAACGAAGATTGTTTAAAATTGGAAGATTATCTTAGTTACGATGAAATTAAATTATCCGCTTTTTTATCAATATCTTCTTATACTTATTATTTAAACGATGGTAATCGTCAAAATAGGGGTGTTTTAGAAGAGGATAGAAGTAAAATAGAAGACGAAGGGATTATTATGGGTTTAATCGGTGCGAGATTAGTTAAAAAAAACGTTATGGATTATCAAGATATGGTTATAGAAGAAGAACAAAACACCGGAGGAAATGGTTATGGACCAACTTTCGCACCAACTATAACGTCCCTTTATGCCGGATTTTATAATAAAATAAACATGACTTATGAGGAATTTATCAACTCTGAATATAATTTCGACATTCAAAATTTTAAATTATTACAAAACGACGTTTATTTTGATAATTTAACTTACTCGAAACGTATTGCACTTAGCTTGGATACTTTCTTATTAGAAGCTAATACAAGAGCTAAGGAATGTGGTAAATTAGCTTATGTACATTTAGTTGGAATTGGATTAGGAGTTTGGATGATTTCAAAACATCAATTGGAAGTTTTTACTCGAACGGTTGCCGAAAGAATACAGTTAGTAAAAATTATTTTTTTTTGCTAGCTTTAAAATTTTTTTAAATTTTTTTGGTATTAATTAGAATAAATCTGACTTTTTAAAATCAAAATATAATATTTTATATTCAATTTGATGTAAAAATCATTCCTTAATTCTTATAAATAAAGTCTGGGTGATTTTTTATAGTTGGGGAATTTTTTTAAAAAGTTAGGTTAGTTAACTGTCAAAAATTTTAGTCAACTTTAAGAATTTTTTTAATTTTTTTGGTAACAATTAGGAAAAATCTGACTTTTTAAAATCAAAATATAATGTTTTATATTCAATTTTATGCAAAAATCATTCCTTAATTCTTATATATAAAGTTTGGACGATTTTTTTAAAGTTGGGCAAATTTTTTATAAAAACTAAACAGTCAAAAAATTTTACTTACTTTAAGAATTTTTTTAATTTTTTTGGTAACATTTAGGAAAAATATGACTTTTCTAAATTAAAATAGAATGTTTTATGTTTAATTTAATGTAAAAATCATTCCTTAATTCTTATAAATAAAGTCTGGGCGATTTTTTAAAGTTGGTTAAATTTTTTAAAAAAGTTAGGTTAAACGGTCAAAAAATTTTACCAACTTTAAGAATTTTTTTGATTTTTTTGGTAACAATTAGGAAAAATCTGACTTTTTAAAATCAAAATATAATGTTTTATATTCACCTTGATGCAAAAATCATTCCTTAATTCTTATAAATAAAGTCTGGGCGATTTTTTAAAGTTGGGCAAATTTTTTATAAAAGTTAGGTTAGTTAACTGTCAAAAATTTTAGTCAACTTTAAAAATTTTTTTAATTTTTTTGGTAACAATTAGAAAAAATCTGACTTTTCTAGATTAAAATAGAATGTTTTATGTTTAATTCAATGTAAAAATCATTCCTTAATTCTTATAAATAAAGTCTGTGCGATTTTTTAAAGTTGGTTAAATTTCTTAAAAAAGTTAGGTTAAACGGTCAAAAAATTTTACCAACTTTAAGAATTTTTTTGATTTTTTTGGTAACAATTTGAAAAAATCTGACTTTTGAAAATCAAAGTATAATGTTTTATATTCAATTTGATGCAAAAATCATTAATTAGTTCTTATAAATAAAGTTTGGACGATTTTTTAAAGTTGGGCAAATTTTTTATGAAAACTAAACAGTCAAAAAATTTTACTTACTTTAAGAATTTTTTTAATTTTTTTGGTAACAATTAGGAAAAATCTGACTTTTTAAAATTAAAATATAATGTTTTATATTCAATTTTATGCAAAAATCATTCCTTAATTCTTATAAATAAAGTCTGGGCGATTTTTAAAGTTGGGCAACTTTTTTATAAAAGTTAAGTTAAACGGTCAAAAAATTTTTAGTAACTTAAAAATTTTTTTTAATTTTCTTGGTAATAATTAGAAAAAATTTGGGTATTTTAAATTAAAATAGAATGTTTTATGTTCAATTTAATATAAAAATCATTCTTTAATTCGCATAAATAAAGTCGTAATGATTTTTTTAAATTGATCGAATTTTTTAAAAAGTTAGGTTAGTTAACTATCAAGAATATTGTCAATTTTAAAATTTTTTTTTTGATTTTTTTCTTAACAACAAAAGCAAATAAAAGTTATTTTTTATTCTTTATTAAAATTTTTTATTTATTTTTCTTATAGGTCTTTAGGTACAACTTTAAACAACATTTCCGATATTGATTTAGCGTACATTCAAGTTACATCTTGCGGTGAATACAAAAGTGGTGATAAAATCCCCATCGAAGGTCATCCAAATGGTGGAATTAACATTTATCTGACGAAAAACCGTCCTCACACTCGTTTAACCGGAGTACACGCCGGAAAATTAAGGGTTGTTTCCTACGCTTGGGATGCAAACGCTTTTCCCGGAAACGAATACTGGTCCGGAAGTTTACAATCAACGAGTGATCCTGCCGCAGCTTGTTCTACTCAGATTACCGAGCTACATAATCCTTATATTAATAAAATGGTTTGTGGCGCTAATTTACATGTGGCAACCGAAAAAGATGGTGTTGTTCATATTGATCAGTATTTAATGTCTTTGAATCAGAATAAAAATGAAAATTAATATGAGATTATCTAATTATTTTTTGTACTTACTTTTTTTAATAAATTAAAAAATCAAAATAGAATCTTTTATGTTCAATTTGGCGTAAAAATCATTCCTTAATCCTAAAAAATAAACTCAGTATGATTTTTTAAAGTTGATCAAATTTTCTAAAAAGTTAGGTTAGTTAACTGTCAAAAATTTTAGTCAACTTTAAGAATTTTTTTAATTTTTTGGTAATAATTAGGAAAAACGTGACATTTAAAAATCAAAATAGAATGTTTTATCTTTAATTTGATGTAAAAATCATTCCTTAATTCTTATAAATAAAGTCTGGGTGATTTTTAATGTTGGGCAAATTTTTTATAAAAATTAGGTTAAATACTCAAAAAATTTTACTAACTTTAAAATTTTTTTAAATTTTTTTAGTAACAATTAGAAAAAATCTGTCTTTTTAAAATCAAAATAGAATGTTTTATCTTCTATTTAATGTAAAAATTATTCCTTAATTCTTATAAATAAAGTCTGGTCGATTTTTTAAAGTTGAGCAAATTTTTTAAAAAAGTTAGGTTAAACTGTCAAAAATTTTTTATCAAGTTTAAGAATTTTTTTAATTTTTTTAGTAATAAGTAGAAGAAATTTTACTTTTGAAATTAAAAATAGAATCTTTTAAGTTTAATTTTACGTAAAAATCATTTTTCTTAATTCTAAAAAATAAACTCTGTAGGAATAAATAAAAAAAAATCTCAATTTTTAAACAGATTTCTACTTGTATATTTTATCTGGTTTATAGTAAACCCAATAGATGTCTTTTAAAACCTAATAATTTCATAAAACCACACAATGATGAGCAATCGAAATAACACAAACATGTTGAATCTTGTTTACATCGTTTACAAAGATGTATCCTCTTCCAGATTGGCCGGGTGAGTCCCAAAATTTATACGAAAGTCTTCGTAAGTACCAAGATATTATCGGTCATTTCGACAAAACGTACAATTCAAATATACAATTAGAAAATGTATTGGAATTAAGTGAAAAGTTCCCAATTAAATTTCCCTTAGAAACTGGAAGATGTAAAACAATAAAGGATAACATCAGTTCGGAGAAATTACAAAGTTATATTAATTCAGTTTATCCTTTAATTCATGAAAACGTATTGATGTTATACGTTGATTTTATTTTACATAAAAGAAAATATGGAAGTTTTATTGAAAAAAAACTTTATGAAAAAATGACTGTTATTGATTTAATAGATAGATTTTTAAAACAACGTGCTGTAACTTTTATGGGTAAAAACGACGATTATCTTCTTTTAAATGGCACGAAAGGACGTGGAAATTGGGAATTAATCGGAACAGAAAAAGAAAATCCCACAATCACATTAGAAAACTGTCTAAGTTACGATGAAATTAAACTATCAGCCTTTTTATCAGTCTCTTCGTATACATTTTTTGTAAACGACGGTAAAAGAAATAATAAAGGAGTAAAACCAAAATCACGGAATGATATTCAAAAGGAAGGGATTATTATCGGATTAATAGGAGCTAGATTAAAGAAGAAAAACGTTATGGAATACCAAGATATCGTTTATAGTAAAGAACAAAATTCCGAAAAGAATGGATTTGGATACGAACCGAGTGTTAAATCAGTTATGAGTAAATTCTACGGAAAAGAATGTTTTTTATACGGGGATTTTTTAAAAAGTAAATCGTTTAAAGAACCCGGTTACTTTAAAGAAATATCTAAGGGTGTTTATTTTGATAATATAACTTATTCTAAACGGATGGCTTTAAGTATTGATACTTTGTTATACGAAGCGAATTATAGAGCGAAGGAAATTGGAAAATTTGCTTATGTACATGTCGTTGGTATTGGATTAGGTGTTTGGAAATGTTCCGTACATCAAGAAGAAGTTTTTATGGAAACTTTTGCTAAACGATTGGAGTAAGTTACGGTTTACTTTTTTTTAAAAATGTTTCATAACCTAATAAATTAATTGTTGAGTTTTAAAATTTTATGAGGATTTAGATTGAAACTTAATCTTCATTTCTACCAAAAATAAATTTTCTAGGACTTTTAGTTTTCCCCTAATGAGAGAAATTGTAACTTAATGTTCTAAAATGACATTTTAAAAATTGGGCTACGTTCTAAAAATTAAATTTTTTAGGATGATAATTTGACGTTTGGAAGTTACTTTATTATAAAAGTTAGGCAACCCAAAATGCATTTGTGTTATTTAGGTTGTATATAAATGTCAAAAAATACGGTTTACAAATTTAATAAAATTATTATCAAAAAAATTCAATTTTTTAGAATCTTCATACATTTTCAAAAAAATATTACTAATTGACAAGATTGTCTAAAAATGTTTCTAAAATTTCAAGAATTTAAAAGAAAAAAAATTCTTACATTTCATCAAATTGTCCAAAAAGTCACTAAATTTTCATTAGTTTTCAAGTAAAGTGACTAGATTTTTGCTAACTATCAAAGAAGTTATTACATTTCATAAAATTTTTAACAAAAATTGGTAGATTTGATAAAAGTTTCAATTTTAACTTTAATTTTTAAAAAATAAAAATTTCAAAAATAATTTTAAAACGAAATTTTTATTAAAAATAAATAGGAAATTAAATTTCCTTTAATTTGAGTACAAACACGACATATCTACGATCAAAAATAAAAAAGTTATCGAAATTTTTAATTTTAATGACAATCGGAAGTCGGCCATCTTGAATTTTTTCAAACTAATCTAACTTTTTTATTTTTTATCCGAATATAGTCGTGTTTGGTATCAAATTGAAGGATTTTTAATAAACTTTAAGAATTTTTCATAAATATTTTAATTCTTAAAAAAAAAAATCAAATTTTTCAAAAAATGTTCAAATTTTAACTAACATCAAAATTTTCAACAAATGTCAGTTTTCAAAGAGATGTCAAAAACTTGAAATTTCTATAAAAAAAAATAAAAATGTTAAAAATTAAAAAAAAGAAGTTTAAAATTTCAAAAAAGAAATGTCAAAAATAATTTTAAAACGTAATTTTTACTAAAAATCGATAGGAAATTAAATTTCCTTTAATTTGTGTACAAACATGATATATCTACGATCAAAAATAAAAAAGTTATCGAAATTTATGATTTTAATGACAACCGGAAGTCGGCCATCTTGAATTTTTTTAAGCTAACCTAACTTTTTTATTTTTTATCCGAATATAGTCGTATTTGGTATCAAATTAAAGGATTTTTAATAAACTTTAAGAATTTTTCATAAATATTTCACTTCTTTCAAAAAGAAATCAAATCTTTCAAAAAAATGTTCAAATTTTAACTAATGTAAAAATTTTCAAAAAATGTCAGTTTTCAAAGAGATATAGAAACTTGAAATTTCTATAAAAAGAACAAAAATGTTAAAAATTTCAAAGAAAAGTTTAAAATTTCAAAAAAGAAATGTCAAAAATAATTTTAGATCGAAATTTTTATCAAAAATCGACAGGAAATTAAATTTGTTTTAATTTGAGTACAAACACGATGTATCTACGATCAAAAATAAAAAAGTTATCGAAATTTTTAATTTTAATGACAACCGGAAGTCGGCCATCTTGAATTTTTTTAAATCACGACAACTTTTTTGTTTTTCATCCGAATATAGTTGTGTTTAGTATCAAATTGAAGGATTTTTAATAAACTTTAAGAATTTTTCATAAATATTTCAATTCTTAAAAAAAAAAATCAAAATTTTCAAAAAAATGTTCAAATTTTAACTAATGTGAAAATTTTCAAAAAATGTCAGTTTTCAAAGAGATATCAAAAACTTGAGATTTCTATAAAAAAAACAAAAATGTTAAAAATTTAAAAAAAAAAGTTTAAAATCACAAAAAAATGTTAAAAATAATTTTAGATCAAAATTTTTATTAAAAATCGATAGGAAATTAAATTTCCTTTAATTTGAGTACAAACACGATATATCTACTATCAAAAATAAAAAAGTTATCGAAATTTTTAATTTTAATGACAACCGGAAGTCGGCCATCTTGAATTTTTTTAAACTAACCTAACTTTTTTAATTTTTATCCGAATATAGTCGTGTTTGGTATCAAATTAAAGGACTTTTAATAAGCTTTAAATTTTTTTAATAAAAACTTTATTTTTTAAAACCGCCATCTTGAAAATGAAAAAATTAACCTAACTTTTTGATTTTTAATCGTAAATAGGTCGTGTTTATACTCAAATTAAAAGATTTTTAACAAACTTTAAGAATTTTTACTTACAATTTGGTTTTTTAAACCGCTACAAATTTTTTCGAAATTAAGTTTTCAAAATTTACCAAAAAGTTAGAGCTTTTGAGGTTTTTAACCTCCGAAAATTCTATAAAAACTGATTTAAATGTTTTTTTGACAAATAGATAAAAATTAGTAAAAAAAATTATTCAATTAAATAGAAAATATTACTTAAAACGTATTAATTAAAACAACAAACAAGAAGTTAGAACGTTTTATAGGTTTGAAAGAAAATACAGATTTACACAATAATTATTTATTGCAACCAATTAAAGTTTCATAAATACAACAAGTACTTTGTTAATATAAAAACTTTAACTCTCGCCTTTCTTAAAAATTAGAACATCACGAAAAGATTTTCAAACGAATTATTAACATTCACAATCAGTAATTTAACTGTTGTGAGTAGTTTCTTATAAAATCCATTTGAAAGTATTAGAGAGGTATAATGTCCGGTTTAATGCAATATAATCACTTGAGCTTCACCAGATAATTTATAAACGTTACTATATTAGTTCATACTCGGATGATGTAACAACTGAAAGGATAATCGTTTGAAGTTGATCGACTTATAACGAGACTTTTAACAATCTATCTTTCTTATTAATCTATATTTCTTAATAAACCCCTTTCTTCATAAATAACCTTTCTTTATTATCTGTTTTTTTAATATTTCTTTAAAAAAAAATTTCTTTGTTAAAATCTTTATTTAGCGTATTACATATCCGCACGTAGATAATTTAATCATTTCTAAAGATGAGTAAATCGGATCTCACGATTCCACTCGACCTTGCAAAGTCAAGGTTAACGATTCACTGTTATTTTCTTGACACTCGAAGAGGTTTTATATTTTATGCTAATCATAAACGCGCGAAAAGAATTCCATGAATCTCCATGTTGTTTATTTACCGGGAAGATTGGAAAATAAAAATGCTTACAAACCGGTTAATTCGGTTCTAAAGACCTTGAATTGACGATTGTTTAATTATCACCTAAAATTTTTTCGTTTTGGTGGATATTTACAAAGTATTTTAACCTAAATATTAGTGAGTCATTATTGTAATGAAAAAATTTCTTTAAAATTCCTAAAAATTCTTAAAATTCATTAAATTTCCTTTAATTTGAGTACAAGCACGACCTATCTATGATTAAAAATAAAAAAGTTAGGTTAATTTTTAAATTTTCAAAATGGCGATTTAAAAATTTTTAAATTATAATTAAAAATTCTTAAAATTCGTTAAAAATCCTTTAATTTGATACTAAACGTGACTATATTCCGATAAAAAATAAGAAAGGTACGTCGATTATTAAAATTTTCAAGATGGCCGATCGTCGATTGTTTTTAAAATTAAAACATTCGATAACTTGTAAACTATTCAAGTTAGATGGGTCGTGTTTGTACTCACATTAAAGGAAATTTAATTTTCTAATTATTTATAATAAACATTTTAAAGGTGGCCGATTGTCGATTGTTTTTAAAATTAAAAATTTCGATAACTTGTAAACTGTTTAAGTTAGATGGGTCGTGTTTGTACTCAAATTAAAGGAAATTTAATTTTCTAACGATTTTTAATAAAAATATTGTCTTAAAAATTATTTTTCGGTAAAAACGTATACATTTTGAAATATACGGTAACTTTGTATTAAATACGTTAATTTTGAGCAAGCAATACGGCAATTTCTTCATTGAAGGTTGGCAACGTTGTTTTCATTTCAGTTTTCAAGACGGCGATTTAAAAGTTTAAATTCTAATTAAAAATTCTTAAAGGTCGTTAAAAACCCTTTAATTCGATACCAAACATGACTATATTCCGATAAAAAATAAGAAAGTTACGTCGATTATTAAAATTTTCAAGATGGCCGATTGTCCATTGTTTTTAAAATTAAAAATTTCGATAATTTGTAAACTATTGAAGTTAGATGGGTCGTGTTTGTACTCAAATTAAAGGAAATTTAATTTTCTAATGATTTATAATAGAAATTTTAAAGATGGCCGATCGTCGATTGTTCTTAAAACTAAAAATGTTAATAACTTGGTTATTATTAAAGCTAGATGGTTCGTGTTTGTACTTATATTAAAGGAAATTTTATTTTCTAACGATTTTTAATAAAAATTTTGTCTTAAAATTATTTTTGAAAATTTTATTTCGATAAAAAATATATACATTTTGAAATATACGGTAATTTTGCATTAAATACGGTAATTCTGAGCAAGCAATACGGCAATTTCTTCAGCGAAGGTTGGCAACGTTGTTTTCATTTCAATTTTCAAGATGGCGATTTAAAAAATTTTAATTCTAATTAAAAATTCTTAAAATTCGTTAAAAACCCTTTAATTTGATACCAAACACGACTATATTCCGATAAAAAATAAGAAAGTTACGTCGATTATTAAATTTTCAAAATGGCCGATCGTCGATTGTTTTTAAAATTAAAAATTTCGATAATTTGTGAACTGTTGAAGTTAGATAGGTCGTGTTTGTACTCAAATTAAAGTAAATTTAATTTTCTAATGATCTATAATAGAAATTTTAAAGATGGCCGATTGTCGATTGTTTTTAAAACAAAAGATTTCGATAACTTGTAAACTGTTGAAGTTAGATGGGTCGTGTTTGTACTCAAATTAAAAGAAATTTAATTTTCTATTGATTTATAATAAAAATTCTAAAGGTGGCCGATCGTCGATTGTTCTTAATGTTAAAAATGTTAATAACTTGGTTATTATTAAAGATAGGTGGGTCGTGTTTGTACTCAAATTAAAGTAAATTTAATTTTCTAATGATCTATAATAGAAATTTTAAAGGTGGCCGATCGTCGATTGTTCTTAATGTTAAAAATGTTAATAACTTGATTATTATTAAAGGTAGATGGGTTCTGTTTGTACTCAAATTAAAGGAAATTTAATTTTCTAACGATTTTTAATAAATTTTTTTAAATATTCATTAAATTTGCATTAAATACGGTAATTTCTTCAGTTAGGGTTGGCAACATTGCCGGTGATGATTTTGAAAAACTCTGTATTTTAAGTTTTGTTTAAGTTATGTTGTACAGAAAGAATTTTGATGAGAAATTTCTTATCTATTAACGAGATTTATTGTGAAAGTGAAATTTATATAGGATTTAAGTTTAATATAAGCGAGAAAGTTTGTTTTGAAAATAGGCAATTTAAACTTATTGTAAAGTTAGTTTTTAAATTAAAAGAAAAGATCCAAAATGGTTTTACATTATATAACAATTCCATTTATATAGTTTACATAAGCTTTATTAACTTGGATGATCACACCATGATATTCAAACCTTTCATTTTATTACATCACAAAATCACAAAGAAGCCGATTAATAAAAGTAACAATTACTAACTAATTTAATTTAATTTAATTTTTTATTTCTTGTTTTAGAGTTCTTTCTAAATATCTTCATTCAATATCTGATATACACTTCGCTTATTTTTCAATGTCTAATTCGTGCGCTCAATACACTCATAATTCGAAAATTCCATGCGATTCACATCCAAAAGGAGGAATAACCATCTACGTTTCTAAAAGAGAACCCCATTCAAAATTAACTGGTGATCATCAAGAAAAACTTTTGGTCGTTTGTTACGCTTGGGATGGAAACGCACTTCCTGGGAATGAATATTGGTTGGGAAAATTAGCTTCTACGGGTGATTCAGCTGCTGCTTCATCTACACAAATCGCCGAGTTACATAATCCTCATATAAATAGAAATGTTTGTGGTGGAAATCTTCGTGTGGCTTGTCGAAATGGAGTTTTACCCATTCGGAGGTATTTTGAAGATGTAATGAAGAAAAAGAAGAGAGGAATTGAATGTGGGGAAAGTTTTGGAGAAAATTCTAAAGTTGTTAAAAAATAAATAAATATATAAACGATTTTATTTATTTTAATACTTTGCTTTTATTTTAGTATCTATATAAGAATACTTTTTATCGTATTAACACTTTAAAAAATTGAGAATTTAATCTGTAAATTTTTGCAAGAGAAAGTTTTTTTTAAAGAATTTGCTAAGTTTGCTACTTGGTGCCGTATAAAATCATATCGGACGGAAGAGCTTTCTCTTAAAAATCTGGCCGTCGGTCGCGATTTCGCGCCAACAGGTGTCTTGAATGGTGATAACCGGTCGATTGAATAACCGGGCTTCGGTTGCGCAAAAGAGGACGAACGAAGTGCGGTTACATCGGTTCGAAACCGGAATAAAACGGCCGCGATCACACGCGTGCGACGAATTCCCCACGTCTTCATCGCGGGGTGAAAGCTTACTTGGCAATTTCTCTTGTATCCGGATGTACAAAGCCATTATCGAATTAGTTATTGTAGGATTATTTTTAATATTAAACATTCATATCACAAAAACTAATTGTTATTGAGACTTGAAATTTTATAAAGATTTAGATTGAAATTTAATCTTTATTTCTACAAAAAATAAATTCTCTACGACTTTTAATTTTTTTACCAGCAACGAAATTCTAACCTAATTTAATTAACATGTTAAAACTTAACCTTTAAAAATTCATAAAAAATTGAATTTTAAAGATTTTGATTTGATTCTTTTTCTAAATGAAACTTAAAGCATTCTAGTTTTAATTAAAAAAGACCAATTTGTTCTAAATATTGTAAAAAAAATTAAAAAAATTTTCAAAGTTGGTAAAAATTTTTGACAGTTTTCTAACTTACAATTAGAAAAACGATTAATTTTAAAAATTCATCAAAAATTCATTTTTAAAAATTTTGATTTGATTCTTTTTCTAAATGAAACTTAAAACATTCTAATTTTAATTAAAAAAGACCGATTTGTTCTAAATATTATCAAAAAAATTTAAAAAAATTTCAAAGTTGGTAATAATTTTTATAAACTTTAAAAATCGTTTAACTTCAAAAATTCATAAAAAATCGATTTTTATACTTTTTAATCTAAGTTTTTCTCTAAATGAAACTTAAAACATTCTAATTTTAATTAAAGAAGACCGTTTTGCTTTAAATGTTTTCAAAAAAATTAAAAAAAATTTTAAAATTGGTAAAAATTTTTGACAGTTTTCTAACTTAGAAAAAACGATCAATTTTAAAAATTCACCAAGAATTCATTTTTTAAGATTTTGATTTCATTCTTTTTCTAAATGAAACCTAAAATATTCTAGTTTTAAGTGAAAAAAGCCGATTTATTTTAAATATTATCAAAAAATTCAAAGAAAAAAAAAAATTTTAAAATTCGTAAAAAATCGATTTTTATAGTTTTTAATCTAATTTTTTTTCTAAATGGAACTTAAAACATTATAATTTTAATTAAAGAAAACCTTTTTGTTTTAAATGTTTTCAAAAAAATTAATAAAAATTTTAAAGTTGGTAAAAATTTTTGACAGTTCTAACCTAACTTAAGAAAATCGATCAAATTTAAAAATTCATCAAAAATTCAATTTTAAAGATTTTGATTTGATTCTTTTTCTAAATGAAACTTAAAACATTCTAATTTTGATTAAAAAAGACCAATTTGTACTAAATATTGTCAAAAAAATTTAAAAAATTGTCAAAGTTGGTAACCATTTTTATCAACTTAAAAAACCGTTTAACTTTAAAAATTCGTACAAAATCGATGTTTATAGTTTTTAATCTAATTTTTTTTTTCTAAATGAAATCTAAAACATCCTAATTTTAATTAAAGAAGACCGTTTTGTTTTAAATGTTGTCAAAAAAATTAGAAAAAAATTTAAAGTTGGTAAAAATTTTTGACAGTTTTCTACCTTAGAAAAAACGATAAAATTTAAAAATTCGTTAAAAATTCATTTTTAAAGATTTTGATTTGATTCTTTTTCTAAATGAAACTTAAAACATTCTAATTTTAATTAAAGAAGACCGTTTTGTTACAAATGTTGTCAAAAAAATTTAAAAAAAATTTAAAGTTGGTAAACATTTTTGACAGTTTTCTAATTTAGAAAAAACGATCAATTTTAAAAATTCGCCAAAAATTCATTTTTTAAGATTTTGATTTGATTCTTTTTCTAAATGAAACTTAAAACATTCTAATTTTAATTAAAAAAGACCGTTTTATTATAGATGTTGTCAAAAAAATTAAAAAAAAATTTAAAGTTGGTAAAAATTTTTGACAGTTTTCTACCTTAGAAAAAACGATAAAATTTAAAAATTCGTTAAAAATTCACTTTTAAAGATTTTGATTTGATTCTTTTTCTAAATGAAACTTAAAACATTCTAATTTTAATTAAAGAAGACCGTTTTGTTATAAATGTTGTCAAAAAGATTAAAAGAAAAATTTAAAATTGGTAAACATTTTTGACAGTTTTCTAATTTAGAAAAAACGATCATGTTTAAAAATTCACCAAAAATTCATTTTTTAAGATTTTGATTTAATTCTTTTTCCAAATGAAACTTAAAACATTCTAATTTTAATTAAAAAAGACCGATTTGTTCTAAATATTGTCAAAAAAATTAAAAAAAAACTTCAAAGTTAGTAACAACTTTTATTAACTTAAAAAAATCGTTCAATTTTAAAAATTCGTAAAAAATCAATTTTTATAGTTTGTAATCTAATTTTTTTTCTAAATGAAACCTAAAATATTCTAATTTTATTTAAGAAAAACCGATTGGTTCTAAATGTTGTCAAGAAAATTAAAAAAAATATTTAAAGTTGGTAAAAATTTTTGACAGTTCTAACCTAACTTAAGAAAATCGATCAAATTTAAAAATTCATCAAAAATTCAATTTTAAAGATTTTGATTTGATTCTTTTTCTAAATGAAACCTAAAACATTCTAATTTTAATTAAAAAAGACCGATTTGTTCTAAATATTATCAAAAACTTTAAAAAAATTTTCAAAGTTGGTGACAATTTTTATCAACTTAAAAAATCGCTTAACTTTAAAAATTCGTAAAAAATCGATTTTTATAGTTTTTAATCTAATTTCTTTTCTAAATGAAACTTAAAACATTCCAATTTTAATTAAAGAAGACCATTTAGTTTTAAATGTTGTCAAAAAAATTTAAAGAAATTTTAAAGTTGATAAAAACTTTTTACAGTTTTCTAACCTAATTTAGAAAAAACGATCAATTTTAAAAATTCATCAAAAATTCATTTTTAAAGATTTTAATTTGATTCTTTTTCTAAATGAAACTTAAAACATTCTAGTTTTAATTAAAAAACACCAATTTGTTCTAAATGTTGTCAAAAAAATTAAATTTTTTTTTTTAAATTTTAGATTTTTTTTATAGACAAAAAGTTTCAACCTAACATGTTGATTAAAACTTGTCAATTTTTAAAAATCCATATCTAAAAAACTAATTGTTGTTGAGATTTAAAATTTTATAAGGATTTAGATTGAAATATAATCTTTATTTTTACCAAAGGTAAATTTTCTACAACTTTTAGTTTTTCCCTCAGAAGAGAAAATGTAAATTAATGTCGTTAATTGAAAATTTTTAAACATTCTAAAAATTAGGCTAATAAACCTTTTTTAAAATTATAGTAGAGCCTCGATAATCCGAACTAATTAGGACTGTTGGTGATTCGGATTATCAATTTGTTCGGATTATAAAATATTACTACTAAATAGCTAAAAATAGACGTATTGAATAAAAGAAATAAAACACGTACATATTAGAACTTAGAGTTTTAAAGGATGTTTGTTATCTTTAAGAGCTTATAGATACATATGTTAGGTTCAGTTAAAATAATCAGAAATTTTCTTCTGAACTGTTGTCTCAACCTTTTTTTTTTCGCAGCAAGATCCCGGTTTCGTTTTAGTAACTGCAGTTGTGCAGAATTAGACTCGGGCTGTTTTTCGAACCATTTCATAACTGTTTCCATTGAGTGAAATGCTTCTAAATGTGAAGGGGTAAAATTATCATCAACGTCGTCATCATCGCTGCTATCTTGGACGTTAGCATTATCGTTGTTGCCTAGTACCACGTTGACAATTTCATCATCTTCTTAAATTTGATGTCCTTGTAAATTATCGTCAGTTTCGAGCCATTCATTCACATTTTGTTCGTCACAATCTTCGAATCCGGGTATTCTTTGACAAGTGGTTACAATGTCTGTTGTTATATTATCCATTTGAACACTCTCGTTTTCTTGGTCAGTCAAGCAAGCGTCGCAATAATTGCTTTCGGTATAATTTTTTAAATTTAGCTATAATTCCCTGGTCCATGGGCTGTAAAAGAGACGTCACATTTGGTGGAAAAAACATCACCTTAAAATCCTTATCAATTGTGTTTAAACGGTCTGATCCAGGATGAGTCGGCGTATTGCCAATAAGCAACAATACTCCCCCAATTTTGCTCTCTTTCTTTTTGTATTTTTTACCTCGGATATAAAAATCTTAGAAAACCATTAAAAGAAAATTTCGGATTCCATCCAAACACTTTTTTGTCCTCTATAAGTGACAGGAAGACATGTTATATTTTTGAAGCAACACGGATTCTTGCTTTTGCCTATCACCAGCAAGGGAAGTGAATGCATGCCACTTGCTTTTGAACAGACCATGGCAGTAATTCTGTCTGCTTTTTTTTTTTCGACGAAATGCGAGAGATTTGGTTGGTAACGCACGCCATTTAACGCCTGTTTCATCTGTGTTATAAATATCATCCCTTGAATATTTTTGTGTCCTTACAATCTCGTTAAAGTTCATTTTAAATGCTTCTGATGCAGCACTGTCACCAGATAAAATTTCTCCTTTAATTTGAAGCTCCATAATGGGCCTGTCCACTTTTTCCAAAGTATAGGTTTTTTTGGGCGGAATCCATTCTCTAAAAGGCGATGATCATATATGTCAAGGCTTTAGTATTTATTTTTACAGTATTACGTCAAAAAACGATCTTAAAACCTATATTTTTGAAATGCGATTCATAACGTGACCTGTTGATGACGTCGAAGCGTTAATTGATCGCTCATTGGCTGAATCCATCGGCCATGCTGAAATTCCCTGTGAAGTTGGTGTTGTTTAAATTGCCACAGATTTAATACAGTACTTATGAGTTGGCAAAAGAAAAATCCGACGCAAAGATATATATCCATCCTTTTCTATTATAGGAACTCGTTGTACCTATCTCTTTCTAATAACCTAGTAGTTGTCGTTAAGAAGTCGGTGGACAAATTATTTTTCTTTGTTATTAATATGTGTATTATTTGCTATATACACCTCAAAAGTTCATATAAGGAAGCAAACAACACGTAAATACGCAAAAAATAACCTAGCCATAAAACACATATTATCATTAGCATCTGGTGATTTCCGCCCGTAAACAAACCGTTTTGCCGTACAACTTCAGACCATTTGAATGGGTTTTTTGGTAGAGGGGATCGAACGCTCCGACGTCACATAGTACCTTGTTTAAACGCTCTTTTAAATTGGCCGACTTTATGATTTTTTTCTGAACGATGGGATAAGCTATGAAAAAAACGCAAAAATACGGAGAAACTTTTTTTTTCTGCTCTATCCAATGCAATAAAAATTGAAAAATGGTGGACAGGCCCATTCCATGGCGTGTTTTAAAACTTGCAAGCCATCCGGTACTTGCTTTGAAATCGGAGGACCCTTTTAACTTTTTATTTAATAGTAGAGCCTTTTCAAATAGAATTTAACCAGAAACAGGTTCGCCCAAACTACGTTTCTGAGTAAACCATAAATAGACAGCGTTATCCAATTTCGTATTTTGTGCAGTTTTTAAGGTTTTTCTATTTTTCAGTCCGTCATCCACTTTTGTAATATAATTTTGTATAGATTGCCGTTTATTTTTAATATCGGTAATTGTTGCCTTTCCCACGTCATAAATCTTGGCCAAACTTGGTCCAGATTCTCCCTTTTCCAGTCTGTTTAAAATTTCCATTTTTGATTGCATTGTTAATGTCGAATGTTTTCGATTTTACAATATAAATTGGGTGAATGTACTAACAATAAGTCGCGTTTCACTAATTCAACACGCAAACTGCATAAATAGGAACTAATAAGAAACAATTTGACAACCCAATTTTAATGTCACACTTGGGGTAATCTACTTAATTTTTGTTACAATTACTTCTACTATTTGGTTGGCGAATAGTCGAATTATTGATTCTGTGTTTAAGATAGTCGTCAACAGACGTCATAATTATTGAACAAATAAATGTAGTAATTTTTTTTTTATTCCAAATAAAATTTTTTCATATTATAGTCTTAAGTAAAAAAACTATATAAAATTTTAGTAAAATTTAAATGAAATTTTTATTTATTATTTTTTTGAGCGTTCGGATTAGCGAAAATTCGGATTACTAGGGTTCGGATTATCGAGGTTCTACTGTACTTTAAATAGCGTGATAGGTTTTAAAAAAAATGATCGATTCAAAACGATGAAGAATTTATAAAGAAAACCGATTCGAAAATAAAACTTAGTATGATTAGATTTGTATTGGGAATTTTTATTTTACATCCAATTCTCTTACGTAAAACGTAATTAAATACAGTACAAATATGGTGGTCGTTGTAATATGAAATTACCACCACATCTCGGTTTTAATTAAACCACGATCGTGGCTTTAATAAACCACAGTTCCAAAGACCGCAAGTGTTATGACTAATAATGGAAATAAATAAATAAATGTAGGTAATACATTTCCATTTAGTTCTATAGAATGACATACGGGAAACGAATGATTTTAGAGCGGTTATTATACAGCTGAATATGGTATTAGATATTGGGGATATTAAAAGTGGCTCAGCATATTATTTTACATAAGATTTTTTTTTCCAAGAGAGTCAAAGAATCACTAGAGCACGATCAATTTTTCAATTACACAAGTAATGTTATCTAATGGGTAAAAAATGACTGTAGGTAATTAGTAATTAACCTTTTCCTGGTGGTTCTCTGGCTATTATAGAAGAAGTCTTTGGTTACCAACTGATTACAATCAAGCTATAGATGATAGAGTAATGTGCGTTTGTGTATTATACGTTTGTTCGTTATGATGAAACTGTCATCGTAATACAGTAGATCTTTTGATGCTATATTAACTTTGAGAGGAATGGCGCAGTTCCAAGTCGCAATAAGATCCTGTGATGCGTGGAACTTCTCAGATTAAGCTATTCGAGTCGATGATTTTTTTCGAACGCCATCCCCAGGAGTGATTTTTTTATTTATATTTTTCCTTTACTGCTATTATACATACAGTGTGCAGGCCGTCTTATAGCATCGGAAATCAATTGCACACACGGTGTGTAACTGGTCTCGAATGGGTAAACAGGAACATAGGCGCCGGTTTTTGAAAATATGTATGGGTGCTCGATGATCTCAAAGATGGAATCAAGTAATAGGTAGGTTAACTAAAAATCAAAATGTGAAATAAAAAATATATTTACATATTAAATAAATAAAACATATGTTGCTCGAATAGTGCAGGATTACTTGCACGAAGTTGGTATAGAGACCCTAAACTGGCCTCCTCATAGTCCAGACCTGAAACCCATTGAGCACGTGTGGGATAGCATTGGCAAGAAACTAAGAAATCATCAACCGCTCGCTGCTTCTCTTGATGATGTTGAGAGATATGTAAGAGAAATTTGAGACAACATCGATCAAAATGAAATACGGCGTTTATTTTTAAGCAGGGGTGGCAATACGCGCTACTATTTTTTTTTATTACTTGATGTAACTTCTTAGGTAAATAAATCGTTTTTCTTCTTGGCCTACCTTGGCTTACATGTTTAATTTGTTTCTGTACTCTTTCAATAAATTAGTCAGTTAATCTTTAAGAGACCATTGTTTCTTTGAATAAACAGATAAACACATGATTCAAAAACAAATGGTTAGGAAAAGATTGGAATATCTTTTGATTATGGTAGTCATCAGATGGTGCATTTGAAACGGCCCACAGGTGTTCCAAAGATCGATGAAAAAAATATGTCTTCCTTACATGTACATATCTTAAACTAAAGTTTGTTGCGTTTAATAGTTAAAATAATAATAATAATAATAATAATGTACAACAAAAACTGTGGATTCGTCCGAAAGAAAAATTCGGACGCGCACTCTCCTAAAGGTGACCGTCTAAGGACTCCCAAGGACCGACCGATTCGTACTGACTTGTCTTTTTCGCCCGAGCGCTTATATAGCGTTGGGCGGCTTGCGAGTCTGAACGCGCTCGGACTCTCTTCTTGGAAATCTGTTTCGTCGTTACAAGTTTAAATAAAAATGTTATACTTTGGGTTGTTCCTCAAGAAAAAATCTACATTACAAAAAAAAACTAAAATTAAATTAGACTAGTGACTTGAGAGAAAATGAACTTTGAATTTTGGGATTTTTTTGTGGTACGTTAATTTTGATGCGGAGAGTATTAATTTTTGGCAAAATCGTATGGGTGCTCGGCACCCTTCAAAAAATTTCTATGGGTGCCCAGGCACCCAGAGCACCCACGGATTCGGCGCCTATGAACAGGAAACATTGTAAAGAAAACACTGCCAGGTGATAGAAGGATTACTAAAGGCGCAATTTGACTAACTTGTGAGGCAACTTTTAAGCAACATGTAGCATGTGACAATAATACATGTCAGGTTTTTTCAATCGAAGGAACTTGAAACAACATGAAGCTTGTGTCTTCTGCTATGCTACTTGTTGGTGATTGTTGACGACTTCACGCGGCAGCACTCGACAAAATTCAACGTGTCGAACGATCTTGTCATCTATCCAACAATCAATAGATCGGTGTGCTTATACAGATCTGGAAATTTAACTTCAGGGTATAGGAAAATAATGCGTGCAACAGGGAAGCATATAGGAAATAGATTAGATAAACAAAGAGCGATATAACTGTTTAACCACGCCTTTTCCGCCCCGACCCTAGTCGCCCAACCAACCACCTTCTTCCCATGAACTGTCGAACTGACAGTCTGACGTGGTTAAACAGTTATATCGGTCTTTGTTTATCTAATCTATTTCCTATATGCTTCTTTGTTGCACGCATTATTTTCCTATACCCTGAAGTTAAATTTCCAGATCTGTATAGTGCAACATGAAGTCAAAAGTTGATAAAACAACTTGCTTTATAGAAGATTACCATAATGGGCCTTTCCACAATTTTTCAATTTTTATTACACTGGATAGAACAGAAAAAAAAGTGTCTCCGTGTTTTTGCGTTTTTTTTTTTTCATATAGAATTTTAGGCGAAAGATGTCTCATGCGTCATTAGTTGTCGCAGTTTTCTCGACTTAATCTATATGTAGACCAGTGTTTCCCAACGTGGGGCGTAGGCCCCACAGGGGGGCAATTTGATTGTTAAGGGGGACAATTTCGGTTTTTGAAGATGCTTAAAAAATTTTGTTAGTCCGTTTCGTAAAAAATTGGCTATTGATTTCTTCCTAAAAGGCATCAGAAAAGATTGTTATATGAACAATCCCATAAAAAATTATTACTTTAAAACCGTGTGACCTTTTTTTTTGGGCGCATGGATGTGTTCTTAGGTAGATTTTATGTTTCAACTTTATATTGTTTTCATATGTATATACCCAAATCAACAAATTTTTTCTTGGTGGGGCCTCGCAGAACCTTAGGGGGGACATACCAATATTACAAAACCTAACATGGGGCATGGCAGAAAAAAGGTTGGGAAACACTGATGTAGACGGTTCCACGAAATTTACATGGATTTATTCTACGAAAACCACCAGCGCTAAGGAGGTATTAGACAAGTTACGGCTTCAACAATCGATATTCGGTAACCCACAACAGGTATCAGACAGAGGAAATGCATTTACCTCAAACGAGTTTGAACATTATTGCCAGGAAGAGGGTATTAGGCATCTACCAATTACAACAGGAATCCCAAGAGGAAATTTAAATGGGCAAGTGGAGAGGATCCATCAAATTATTATCTCTGTTCCTACGAAGTTGTCGACCGAAACTCCGACTTTATGGTATAACAAGCATGTAGCAAGCGTGCAGCGTTTCCTAAATTCATCTTTTCAAAAAAGTATCCAAATTATCCCAATTCGACTATTGCTGGGAATTGAAATGAGAACCAAAGAAGATCCAAAGTTGAGAGAAATGATAAAGGAAGAACATAGAGTTCGCTTCCAGGAGGAAAGGGAAGAACCGAGGAAGGAAGCCCGAAGTCAAATTCAGAAAGTACAGGCCGAGATTATGAGAAATTTTAATAGGAAAAGGAAGAAGGCGAATTAATACGATTTTGGCGATTTGGTAGCCATACGAACGACACAGTTTGGAGTGGGATTAAAGTTATTCCCCAAGTATTTGGGACATTACTGAGTCACCAAAGTTAATTCTCACGACCGTTATGAAGTGGAAAAGGTAGGATTTGGAGAAGGACCAAGAAAGACGTCAAATTGCCGGTGATTCCATGAAACCTTGGAGATAGATTGATGGGTTCGACATTTTGACCAGCGAGTCATCCGAGACGGATGACGAACAGGAAGGCCGAGTTGTGGGATGTCCGTCGATGGAGGAGACCGGTTCAGATGAGAAGGGAAAGAGGAGCGACGACTGGAAGAAGCGAAGCAGTTGACGATGAACCACGGAGAGTTGAAGACGAACCACAGAGGGTAAAAGACGAGTCGCAAAGAACAGAAGGCGAATCGAAGTTAGTTGAAGACGAACCGCAGAGGGTGAAAGACGAGTTGCAGCGAACGGAAGACGAACTGCTGTGGAAAGAAGGACGAAATACGCGTTTCCGAGAAGTGAAGCGGGTGAAAGATTTTAGTTGACAAGGCGTGTTTTTGTATCTGATATTTTTATTATTAAACATCATCAAAAGAAAACTTCATTGCGATTTATTCAAATCCCACACATATATGATCATCACTTTCAAGAGAATGGATTCCGCAAAAAAAACGTATACTTTGGAGAAAGTGGAAAAGCCAATTCTCCAGAATTGTGGAATAATAAAATAGCAGAGTATAAAAATAACAGATTGATTTATGATAAGCTGAAGGAACTAGTCAGTAAATACGAGTGTAGCGTGATTGAGGCAAGAAAGAAAATCAAGAATTTGCGTTCAGCTTTCTATCGCGAACGAAAAAATAACAGACAAGGAAGAGCTGTTCATCTCCTTGTAAGAAAAGAAAACGGTTTGTATTTGAGCTATAGAGCTTCTTACTAGATACTGATCATGAAAGTTGGTATTAGGTTTGTTTATAATCGGCGAAAATTTTCTTAACAAGTACTCAAAATTTTCTTTACTTATTCAGATAAAAATTCATGAAAAATCAGTTTGAGCTCCTTTGACCTATTCATAGCTATTATCAAGCATACAGTCACAGCGACTGTTTGTAAAGACATGATGCAGCAAACTGAAGTTTCCTATGAAGAATTGATGAAGATACATGTTTATGAAGACATTGATAAAAGTTTGTAGCAAACACACTTTAACCCTCGCCTGGCAGTTGCCGGGTCATAGCGACCCGAAATTTTAGTGCGTACTCTTTTACCTGAGTGCTGTCATAATTCATTACTTTACCTAATTAGGGATTTATTTGTGTACTTGGGTCAGAAAGTCAGCATTGGTCGTACTTTATAATTCACTTCAATAGCAGCGAAAATATGGAAAATATTCCAAATTTTAGTGAATTTGTTGCAAATGAAGATCAGTTTTCAGAAGAAGAATTATGTAGCGATTAAAGTGATGGGGAACCCGAAATTCAAGATAGTGAAACGAATATATTTACCACTTCAGAAACAGACGCCGAAGATTATGACGATCGAAATGTAACAGTTTGTAACCGTACATGGAAATATATTGCATCAAAATATGCTGAGCTACCACAGTATATTCATCAGCATGGTTCTTTGACAAATAAAACTCAAAATGTAAAATCTATATAAAATTGTTTCAAATTATTCATGAACGATGACATAATTGCAAAAATTGTTACCCACACCAACCAAAAAGCCAATACACATACGCTAATGATCCTGCATCGTGGAAACAAGTTGATTGCATTGAACTATATGCTTTACTTGGTCTACTATTGTTGGATTGGAAGGTTTAGAGAACCTCGTGAAAGTAAGAATGTTCTATGGAGAAAAGACAACTCGTTATCAAGATAGATATACACTGTGGTTATGACACGTGATAGATTCAAAAAATGTTTTGAAGTTCATCAGATTTGATAACATGGAAACCCGAGAAGAAAGAAAAAAAGAAGATAAATTAGCACCCATACGAGAGATATCAGATATATTTGCAGCAAATTGACGATGTTCTTTCAAAGTTTATATAATATATTAAAGTAGTAAGCAAGCAACGCCTCTTTAAAAGAGGGCGCCGCAGGCGCGTAGCTCTTTTTTTAATAGTTTTTTTTTGGAAATCGCTTTCCGGACGATTCAATGGTTTTACGTCATTCCGCCGACCATTATCTTCACCTCCCCGACGATTTTGGGGGGTCCGTGACCGATTTCGGAAAAACGGCCCTGAAAATCGAACGACGTTGCGGTAGCCCTAATTGAAATTAAAATTCTCGATCGTCCGCCTATCATTTTCGTTAATTTTCGAACGCACTTTTTGTCGAAAAAGCCACCGGCTCCGCGACTCTGCTTCCGGCTAACCTTCTGCACGGCTTATAACGCAATGTTATATGCGAATCGGGGCTCCTTTGGACCCGAAACGGTCGATTTAAGCCCTAAACGAAGTCCCCGTTTTCCGTCATTTTCAATTTGGGCCAATAAAATGATTCAATTTTCATAAACGTTATTTATTATTCTAACCACGCTAATGCCACATGAAATGTGAAAATGATCGGTTTATTAATAATTATCAAATATTTGATTTATGCAGAGCAAAAATTCGAATAAATTTCACTAAAAACTAATTAAATTCTTGAAAATATCACCAAAAATTTAAGTAAATTTGTAAAAATTCCACCAAAGCTACTAAAATTTTTAATAATTCCACCAAAAACTTATAAAATTTGTAAAAATTCCACCGAAGCTATCAAAATTTTTAACAATTCCACCAAAAACTTACTGAATTCTTAAAAAATGTACTAAAATTAAGCTTAATTTCGTCAAGAATTGATTAGATCCTTAAAAATTTCACAAAAATAAAAAAGTAATAATAAAAATTCCACAAAAGTTAGTTAAATTGAATATAACTTCACCAAAAATTATTAAATTTGGAGACAATTCTACTAAAAACTTAGTGAATTTTTTAAAAATTCCACCCAAAATCAACAAAATTGGTAAAAATTCCACGAAAAACCTACTATATTCGTAAAAATTCTACCAAAGTTACCAACATTTTTAACAATTCCACCAAAAACGTACTAATTTTTTTCAATTCTCCACCAAAGCTACAAAAATGTTGAATAATTCCACCAAAAACTTACTGATTTTTAAAAAATACCACCAAAAACTTACCAAATTCATAAAAATTCTACTAAAATTACCAATATTTTTAACAATTCCGCCAAAAATGATTAAACTTAATAAAAATTCCACCAAAGTTATCAACTTTTTTAACAATTCCATCAAAAACATACTGAATTTTATAAAAATTCCACCAAAAATTAGTAAAATTGGAAAAGTTTCACTAAAAACTTACTAAGTTCGTAAAAATTCCATAAAAAACACACTGAATTTTTTTTAAAATTCCTTCAAAAATGAATAAAATTCGCAAAAATTCCACCAGTTTTATCAACATTTTTGATAATTTCACCAAAAACATACTGAATTTTTTAAAAATTCCACCAAAAATGAATACAATTTGCAAAAATTTCACCAAAAACTTACTAAATTCAAAAGAATTTTACCAAAAACACTGTTTTTTTTTTATTTCACCAGAAATGAAGAAAATTCGCAAAAATTCCACCAATGTTATCAAAATTTTTGATAATTCCACCAAAAACATACTGAATTTTTTAAAAATTCCACCAAAAACTTACTAAATTCATAAGAATTTTACCAAATACATTGAATTTTCTTTAAATTCCACCAGAAATAAATAAAATTCGCAAAAATTCCACTAAAGCTATTAAAATATTTAACAACTACACCCAAAACTTACTGAATTTTTTTTATTCCACCAAAAACTTACAAAAATCCTAAAAAATTACAACGAAATTGTCAACATTTTTAACAATTCTACCAAAAACTTACCAAATCTTTTAAAAATTCCACCAAAATGTCCAAGTTCTTTTAAAATTCCACCAAAAATCAATCAAATTAGAAACAATTTCATTAAAAATTAATTAAAACCTTGAAAGTTCCATCAAAAACTTAGTAAATTCATAAAAATTCCACCAAAGTTACTAAAATTTTTAATAATTCTACCAAAAATAATGAATTTTTAAAAAATTCCACCAAAAAACTTACAAAATTTGTAAAAATTCCACCAAAGATTTACCAATTTTTTTTTTTTAATTCCACCAAAAACTTACTAAATTCGTAAAGCTTCCACCAAAGTTACCAAAATGTTGATCAATTCAACCAAAAACAATAATATTTTTTTTAGAAAAATAATAAAAATAATACTAAACTAGTATATCATTAAAACCGGGCAAATATGGAATAAAAATATGGTCACATTGCGATGCCAAAACTTACTACTGCTGAAATTTGGACGTTTATCTTGGAAAAGTTGGACAAATTCTCGAAAAAGATCAGGGCCAACGAGTTGTAACTGACTGACTTTTGGAAGAACTCTAATCTTGTAATAACCACAGATAATTTTTTTACAAGCATTACATTCGCAAAATATTGGATAATGGTTGCTTACTTTTTGGGACAATTTGTAAAAATAGAGAAGATCTGCCAAAACCCTTGTTGCACGTTTATTACAGAAAACTCATTTCAATTTCCTTTTACAAGTAAGTTGACTTTAGTCTCATATCTACCTAAAAAACGAAAGTGTGTTGTTTTACTTTCTAGTGTATATCATGAATTCAATATATCTAACTCTGAAAATAATTTCAAACCTGGTATTATAAACTATTATAATTCGACTAAGGGTGGAGTAGATACTCTTGATAAATTACTAATTGTAAGGGGATATACATGTCGTGGATGTACAAGACGGTGACCACTCTCGCTGTTTCTACATCTTGTAGATATTCCAGCCTATAATGCTTTAGTAATTTGGATGATCAAAAATCCGGAATGGGGGTCGAAAAATTCCATGAAAAATAAACGAAAATAATTTCTTGAGATCTTGGCAAAAGAGTTATTTGCAGAAAATATTGAGCGACGTGCACTTCGGTTCGAAAATGAAGCCATAGTATTACATAAATCTGTAACACAAGCATTTGAAGCTTACAATAGAACTATCAAGAGAAAGGATGTAATTCCACAACCATCTTCAAAACGCTTACGTTGTCATATTTGCATTGGAAACGACAACAAATATAGTAAAAAACGTGAACAATGTAATAAATTTATATGTAATAATCAACAAATTAATTGATGTGGGTCAAATTGACTCTGTATTCATCCAACGCGTTGCTATCCAGGCATCCGTCATTCGAGAGTTAAGACACCAGAAAACGTTCATAGATTGACAGATACAATCACTAAAAGTCCTAGTTAATCACTGAGCAAAATACAAACCAAGTATTTCTACGAAAAATTTTACAAATTGATTTAAAATTACTTCAAGTAATTGTGTTAGAAATTTAAACGTTTTAGGGTTGTGGAGATTTTGAAAGCTTTATAGTTAGCTATATTGAATAGAAAACTCAGGAATAAACTACTTTAGTTTTATTTTTAGAATTTTTCTAAAAAAAATTTATTGTTTTTGGTTGAATTGATCAACATTTTGGTAACTTTGGTGGAAGCTTTACGAACTTAGTAAGTTTTTGGTGGAATTAAAAAAAAGAATTGGTAAATTTTTGGTGGAATTTTTAGAAATTTAGAAAGTTTTTTGGTGGAATTTTTAAAAAATTCATTATTTTTGGTAAAATTATTAAAAATTTTAGTAACTTTGGTGAAATTTTTATGAATTTACTAAGTTTTTGATGGAATTTTCAAGGTTTTAGTTAATTTTTAATGAAATTGTTTCTAATTTGATTGATTTTTGGTGAAATTTTTAAAAAATTTGGTTAGTTTTTGGTAGAATTTTTAAAAATGTTGACAATTTCGGTGTAATTTTTAGGATTTTTGTAAGTTTTTGGTGGAATAAAAAAAATTCAGTAAGTTTTGGGTGTAGTTGTTAAATATTTTAATAGCTTTGGTGGAATTTTTGCAAATTTGATTCATTTCTGGTGGAATTTAGAAAAAAATCAGTGTTTTTGGTAAAATTCTTATGAATCTAGTAAATTTTTGGTGGAATTTAAAAAAAATTCAGTATGTTTTTAGTGGAATTATCAAAAATTTTGATAACATTGGTGGAATTTTTGCGAATTTTATTCATTTCTGGTGGAATTAAAAAAAAATTAAGTGTTTTCGGTAAAATTCTTATAAATTTAGTAAGTTTTTTGGTGGAATTTTTAAAAAAATCAGCATATTTTTGGTGGAATTATCAAAAATTTTGATAACATTGGTGGAATTTTTGCGAATTTTATTCATTTTTTGATGGAACTTTTTTAAAAATTCAGTGTTTTTTTTATGGAATTTTTACGAATTTAGTAAGTTTTTAGTGAAATTTTCCAATTTTATTAATTTTTGGTGGAATTTTTATAGAATTCAGTATGTTGTTGATGGAATTATTAAAAAAGTTGATAACTTTGGTGGAATTTTTATTAACTTTAATCATTTTTGGTGGAATTGTTAAAAATATTGGTAATTTTAGTAGAATTTTTATGAATTTGGTAAGTTTTTGGTGGTATTTTTTACAAATCAGTAAGTTTTTGGTGGAGTTATTCAACATTTCTGTAGCTTTGGTGGAAAATTGAAAAAATGTTGTACATTTTTGGTGGAATTGTTAAAAATGTTGGTAACTTTGGTGGAATTTTTACGAATATAGGAAGTTTTTCGTGGAATTTTTACCAATTTTATTGATTTTGGGTGGAATTTTTAAAAAATTCACTAAATTTTTAGTAGAATTGTCTCCAAATTTAATAATTTTTGGTGAAATTATATTCAATTTAACTAACCTTTGTGGAATTTTTATTGTTACTTTTTCATTTTTGTGAAATTTTTAAGAATCTAATCAATTCTTGACGAAATTAATCTTAATTTTAGTATATTTTTTAAAAATTCAGTTTTTGGTGGAATTTTTACAAAATTTATAACTTTTTGGTGGAATTATTAAAAATTTTAGTAACTTTGGTGGAATTTTTACAAATTTACTTAAATATTTGGTGATATTTTCAAGAATTTAGTTAGTTTTTTGTGAAATTTATTTGAATTTTTGCTCTGCATAAATTAAGTATTTGATGATTATTAATAAACCGATCGTTTTGACATTTCATGTGGCATTAGTGTGGTTAGAATAATAAATAACGTTTATGAAAATTGAACCAACTGTTTTATCGGCCCAAATCTAAAATGACGGAAAACGGGGACTTCGTTTAGGGCTTAAATCGGCCGTTTCGGGTCCAAAGGAGCCCCGATTCGTATATAACGTTGCATTATAAAGCCGTTCAGAAGGTTAGCCGGAAGCAGAGTCGCGGAGCCGGTGGCTTTTTGGACAAAAAGTGCGTTCGAAAATTAACGAAAATGACAGGCAGACGATCGAGAATTTTAATTTCAATTAGGGCTACCGCAACGTCGTTCGATTTTCAGGGCCGTTTTTCCGAAATCGGTCACGGACCCCCCAAAATCGTCGGGGAGGTGAAGATAATGGTCGGCAGAATGACGTAAAACCATTGAATCGTCCGGATAGCGATTTCCAAAAAAACTATTAAAAAAAGAGCTAGACGCCTGCGGCGCCCTCTTTTAAAGAGGCGCTGCTTGTTTACTACTTTAATATATTATAATAATTAGTTATAAAGTGTCTGTAAATCAATAGCCTTATTAAAATCCATGGGATATTTAAGCATGAATTTAAATGACCATCTGATATTTTCAATTGAAAGTTTTCCATAATCGTTCGCTTGTATATCATAATTTTACTAACTCAACCCAATTCATTATGATATGACAACGCGTAATAGATGATCAAGTTATAAATCCAAACCAATTTAAGAACGTTCTCTAATCATACCGAGAATGATTCAACATTCTAATATTAAGATTTTCAATTTCAAATGACACGAAGAAGTTAAAGAATGGTTCTGTTGATATTTTACCTACATATAGATAAAATATTTCTGAATGAAAACATTTACTACGCCGATAATTAAGTAAGAAAATTGTGCCACCTGTCTACAGAAACCTGTCCAATAGAAAGTCCAAGTCCGGATATTAACGACCACCTTTACGAATCTATAAAAGCGGTATTTTAAAAATCGACCAGCCGCGATATGCATTCCTGTTTTAGAAACTTGCTCGGGAATGCGTGTAAAGCACGGTACGAGGAAAAATCCGGAAACAAACTGTTACATATTTTTATTAAATAACACCCATATAATATGTAATATATCAATCCACTTTTATCAATTTAACTTTCTTTATATTTATGATAAAAATTATAATAACAACAAAAATAATTAAAATAAATCTAAAGTTTTAATAATTTAAACATTAATTAATGACTAATCTTTCAGTTTAGATCTTGTTAGATTTCTACTTTTATTTTGTAATTTCCTTTTTGAGTAATTATTGATTTACAATGTAATGTTCTTTAAATACGATACGATCGGGTACGTGTTCCCGTCAACGGCCCGATTTATCTTTTACAAGTAACACAGTTGCGGCACCGTTTTATTCTTTTCTTTCGCCTGTCTACACGTTACAATTTCCACCGAGCTCGCTACAAGCAATTAGCTATTGTTCCCTTAGAAAAGTTTGAAAAATTATGAAAGTAATCATTCTCATGACTTTTTTTTTCTTTCGCAAGATGTTAGTTATTATATCACGACAAACACGACACTATTAAAACAGTAAACATCATCATGAGTCACACTATGAAATAGGCATTTACGATTCAAGTGCTTGTTTGTTTGTGTACTTGAGTAAGTTTTTTGGCTGTAATCTCCAAGTTTTTAACGCTAGAACGAATTATAGCATATCGTTGGAAATTAGATTTTCAGGATTATAATAGGGCGAAGGATTAGTCTCGATAGCACAATTAGTAAGGGAGTTATGAACGATTTAATTTCCGAAAGGTCTGTTGGGATGCTTGAGTCCATTTTTTTTTGGCTGTGACCTCCAAGTTCTTAGTGCTAGAATGAACCATAACATATCGCTGGAAACTAGATTGCATGGACTATAATATGAAGATGGAGTCATTTCGATAGAATAACTAATAAGGGAGGTATGAACGATTCAATTGCTGGAAGGTCTATTGGTGTGCTTGAGTTCGTTTTTTGGCTATAACCTCTAAGTTCTTAGTGCTAGAGTGAACTATAACATATAATTGGAAATTAGATTTCATAGGTTATAATATGAAGAAGGAGTCATCTCGATACAACAACTAATAAGGGAGATATGGACGATTCAATTGCTGGAAGGTCTGTTGGAGTGCTTGAGTCCGTTTTTTAGCTGTAGTCTCCAACTTCTTAGTGCTAGAGAGAACTATAACACATCGTTTGAAACTAGATTTGCAGGGCTAGAATATGAAGAAGGAGTCATTTCGATAGAATAACTAATAAGGGAGATATGGACGATTCAATAATTGCTGGAAGGTCTATTGGGGTGCTTGAGTTCGTTTTTTGGCTATAACCTCTAAGTTCTTAGTGCTAGAGTGAACTATAACATATCATTGGAAATTAGATTTCATAGGTTATAATATGAAGAAGGAGTCATCTCGATACAACAACTAATAAGGGAGATATGGACGATTCAATTGCTGGAAGGTCTGTTGGAGTGCTTGAGTCCGTTTTTTAGCTGTAGTCTCCAACATCTTAGTGCTAGAGAGAACTGTAACACATCGTTGGAAACTAGATTTGCAGGGTTAGAATATGAAGAAGGAGTCATTTCGATAGAATAATTAATAAGGGAGATATGGACGATTCAATTGCTAAAAGGTTTGTTGGAGTGCTTGAGTCCGTTTTTTAGCTGTAACCTCCAACTTCTTAGTACTAGAGAGAACTATAACATATCGTTGGAAATTAGATTTCATGGGTTATAATATGAAGAAGGAGTCATCTCGATGCAACAACTAATAAGGGAGATATGGACGATTCAATTGTTAGAAGGTCTGTTGGAGTGCTTGAGTCCGTTCTTTAGCTGTAGTCTCCAATTTCTTAGTGCTAGAGAGAACTATAACATATCGTTTGAAACTAGATTTGCAGGGCTAGAATATGAAGAAGGAGTCATTTCGATAGAATAACTAATATGGGAGATATGGACAATTCAATTGCTAGAAGGTCTGTTGGAGTGCTTGAGTCCGTTTTTTAGCTGTAGTCTCCAACTTCTTAGTGCTAGAGAGAACTATAACACATCGTTGGAAATTAGATTTCATGAGCTAGAATATGAAGAAGGAGTCATTTCGATAGAATAACTAACAAGGGAGCTATGGACGATTTAATTGCTGGAAGGTCTGTTGGGGGTGCTTGAGTTCGTTTTTTGTCTATAACCTCTAAGTTCTTAGTGCTAGAGTGAACTATAACATATCATTGGAAATTAGATTTCATAGGTTATAATATGAAGAAGGAGTCATTTCGATAGAATAACTAATAAGGGAGATATGGACAATTCAATTGCTAGAAGGTCTGTTGGAGTGCTTGAGTCCGTTTTTTAGCTGTAGTCTCCAACTTCTTAGTGCTAGAGAGAACTATAACACATCGTTTGAAACTAGATTTGCATGGCTAGAATATGAAGAAGGAGTCATTTCGATAGAATAACTAATAAGGGAGATATGGACGATTCAATTGCTAGAAGGTCTGTTGGAGTGCTTGAGTCCGTTTTTTAGCTGTAGTCTCCAACTTCTTAGTGCTAGAGAGAACTATAACACATCGTTTGAAACTAGATTTGCAGGGCTAGAATATGAAGAAGGAGTCATTTCGATAGAATAACTAATAAGAGAGATATGGACGATTCAATTGTTAGAAGGTCTGTTGAAATGCTTGAGACCGTTTTTTAATTGTAACTTCCAACTTCTTAGTGTTAGAGTGAACTATAACATATCGTTGGAAATTAGATTTCATGGGCTATAATATGAAGAAGGAGTCATCTCGATACAACAACTAACAAGGGAGCTATGGACGATTTAATTGCTGGAAAGTCTGTTGGGGGTGCTTGAGTTCGTTTTTTGTCTATAACCTCTAAGCTCTTAGTACTAGAGCTAATTATAGCATATCGTTAGAAACAAAATTTCCAAGGCTATAATATAATGAAGGAGTCGTCTTAATAGCATAACTAGTAAGGGAATTATGGACGATTTAATCGCTGGAAGGTCTTTTGGGGGTACTTGAGTCCATTTTTTTGGCGACAACCTCCAAATTTTTAGTGCTTTAATGAATTATAGCATATTGTTAGAAACTAGATTTTCAAAGCCGTAATACGGCGAAAGAATTGTCTCGATAGCACAATTAGTAAGGGAGCTATGAAGCACTTAACTGCTGAAAGATCTGTTTTGGTGGTTGAGTCTGCTTTTTGGCTGTAATCTCCAAGTTCTTAATACTAGAATGAAACTAGATTCATGGGCTATAATATGAAGAAGAAATCATCTCGATAACATAACTAATAAGGGAGCTACTGATGATTTAATTGCTGGAAGGTTTATTAAAGTGCTTGAGTTCGTTTTTAGGTTGTAACCTCCAAGTTCTTAGTGCTAGAGCGAACTATAGCATATCGTTGGAAACTAAATTTCTAGAACTATAATACGGCGAAAGAATCGTCTTAATAGCACAACTAATAAGGGAGCTATTGGCGATTTAATTACTAAAAGGTCTGTTTTTTAGTGTTAGGGCGAACTATAGCACATAGATAATGTCTTTATAATTCCTTTTCCATTTCATTTCCTTTTTTAAAATTTTTTGTTGGGTCCTTTTTAGGCTCCTTACCGGAAATATCACCCTAGGTGGGCTGAAGAAGGACGCGACAGCCGAAACGCTTTGTAATAAAACACAGGTGCGTCCGTATTTTCCATCCTCGTCGTTTCCCTCCACAACGCCAAACACCGTGGTGCGTTACGACACCAGCAGAAGTTCGTGGAGTTGTAAGTGTTCGTCAGTGCACCGCGGATTTAGAAAGTGTACGAACGAACTCTCAACACACTCCGAGTCAGAAGTGCGGTGTTTTGTGCTTGGATAAGACTATTTAACTTTAACGTTTCTAAAGGGTACAATTTGCGAAATCATCTTTCGAAAGTGGTAAGTTGGAAAAAGTTTATAAAGAGTTTAAAAAAAAAGTTTTTGATACGTTGAGAATTTTTTTAAGAGAGAAAACATATGGAGATATTAATAGTAGGTCAGAAATGAAGTTGTATGATTAAGTTTTCTTTAATTTTAGTTTTATTTATAGATAATTTGATTGCATGTTAAGATAGATTTGAGTTTTAATGGTTTTTATTGATTTTTTAAAATTAAGTACTTGGATAATTGAGTTGTATTGGATAAATAAGCATAAAAATAGTGATGTAATACGATCACGATGTCCTTCGTGAAAAGATAAGGACGTAAATGTTGTTTATTTACGAAAAAGTGCAAATTTTTTAATTGTATTTCTTTTTAAGTTTATTGTGTATTTTTTCCTTTTTTAATTTTTTACTTCTAGTTAGTTTTCTTTGATTTCTAGAATATTTTGATTATGACTTTGAATTTCTTTATTCTTGACACGGTTTTAAAATTTAAATCGAAATAAATTTTATTTTGGATTTTTTATTTTATTTTATTTATTTTTTTTAATTAAAAATTAAGTTTTCGTTTATTATTTTGTTTGAAAAATCTTTTTATGGCATTAAATATGGAATTTAAAATCGTTCAAATGTATTTGAACACTGTTTTGTTGGATTGCATGAATTCGAAATGTTCAATTTTTGATTATTTTGTTAAATAAAATTGGTGGAATTTATTTTATGTCTTTCGTTATGTTGATTTTGAGGTCATTAATTGTTTGTTGTGTATTCCACATAGACTTCTCATTTAAGATACTCCCAAAGGAAATGATCAAAAGGCGATTAGTAAATTTAAGATGTATCATCATGATACACGACGTCAAAACGACATTATTTACGCTTTGAGGTTGCCCAAGTATATTCTTAAAAGCATCTAGACGTTACTTTTGTTCGTTGGGTTAGAACTAGTACTGCACTAACTTACACTATGGTGCAAAGGTGCTGTTTAGTACAGCATTTAAAGGGGAATGACTGTAATTCAATGTAATTTGGCGCATTTTAGTTCAGGTATGAACTCAGATCCATCGAATGCATAGGTAACCAAAATTTAACACATTGAGGACGGGGATCTGCGCGTTCAAAACGCCCTTAAAGACCGCACATTTTCGAACGCAATTCAAAACCACATATTCAAAACGAGATATCTTGTAAGCCGTCCGCAACGTTCAGTTTGCTAAAAACAGGATATCTCGTGACCCGTCCACAATGTGTTAATAATGCACTGAACTGCTAAGTGCAAGCAGTGCAGCCCTAATGAAGCTTTGTTCGTTGGGTTAAAACTTGCACGGCACTAACTTATACTATGGTGTAAAGATGCAGTTTCGTGCAACATTTAAAGGGGAATGACTGTAATTCCGTGTAATTTAGTACTCTTTAGTTCAGGTATGAACTATGATCCGACGAACGAATATGTAACCAAAATTTAACAATACACTGAACTGCTAAGTGCAAGCGGTGCAGCCCTAGCGAACAAAGCTGATGATTATGTAATTTCATTTACCATCCGATTTTAAGTAGTACAAAACATGGGAATTTTTTAAGAAATTAAACACAGACTTGTCATACATAAAAAATTTACATTTAATGAAGCATGAATTACGTAATATCTCATTTTGTTTTAAAAATGGACTTACACCACTTCCAAAATAAACGGTCCACTTATCAATTTCCTTAATACAGTGGTTTATTGAAGTGATGTATTTAAATTGAGCAAAAAGTGCTGTTATAAAAAGATTATTTCTCCAAATAGAAATTAAGATATTCGAAAAATTCAATTTTCAATTGGAACAGCCGTAGTTTCAAATGCCATATGGAACTTTGTGGATAAAACTTGATTGGCTACATTATTTAATACCGAACCTGATTAACAATCGCGTTTTTTGCACTTTTAAGTTAAAATATATCGAAAACCTGATGTGATGGAGTAATTCTGAGGCCGAATTTGGGTTCAACGAGTTTAAAACTGCCAGGAAACTATTGTCTGATTTGTGCCCATAATTATGAAAGTGGTCTAACAATAAGTCACATATTTCTTGTTTCGAGATATTTAATTAATTGCATTTGAAAGAATTAAAAAATATTTTTACATTATACGACATATTAATTTATAATTTTATTGGTCTTGGTTAATGGAAATTTATTATGAATATGAAATGTTGTGTGAATTTCACACTAAAATGTGATTTTTAAAGCTTGAATTGACTTAAACCATTTTCAAAATTAACTGAATGTCCAATAAATGACTTGAAGCACCAAAGAACTATAAGTTTTATTTGAAGCAATAACTTTAATGAAATAATTCATGAACTATTAATTAAAAAGTAATCCATTTTTATCATTTTGAGGTTTTATGATTTTTGAAATGATCTTGAAAAACTGGTAGTAGATATATGGTAGTAAACGTATAATATCTTTATGTTTATCTTCCGTTACTGGTCTAATGGTGGTGTATGGAAGCAAAGTAATATTTCCGTATATTTTTGGTCTTCCTCTTTTAGGTGAAAGATCCAAAACGTGGAATTCAGAATCATCTAAAGAAGTTTTATAAAACATTTTATAAGGTTAATTTTTCAAGAATCTCATTCATTGAATTTACAGCCAAGAGACAGATTCGCCCGCAGTATTTTTTTACTTCTCTTGTTGTGTATTATACAGGGTGTCTCCGAAATGCGTGTACAACGTAAGACCACAGATTCCTTGGCTCAAAATAGGTCGATTTAAGTTAACTTATCTATATGCAAAGTTGCTTCCTTCCGTCGCCAGAGGGCTTTAAAAATTATATTTTCCGTGCGTTTTTCTTAAATTATTCGAAAAATCTTCATTAGATTTTATTCAGTTTTTGACCACGTCTTTATATCAGCTGGACACAGTTTTCTGTAGAACAAATTCGAATTTCGCAACATACAGAGTGTTGAGAAACTAGCTTACCGTAAGTTATTCATCCAAATCTTTTTAACCACCCAGTATAATTATCTAACAATTCTTTTTCTGAATAGCTACATTCATTTAGAAACTATTTTCTCTCTTACAAAATTTGAGTTGGGCAAACGGTTTAGGCACAAAATAAGATTTTCTAAATCCCTACAAACCCAAAACGGTAAATTAAGGTAACGTTAACAAAATTCGAAGTACCAATTTCTTCACGGGATATGAAGGTCTTTCAAGAAAACCACATTTTATAGGTTTGGAAATAGTTTATTGCTTAAATTTTTCAAATTATCGCCAGCTTTTGTGAACGTTATCAGGGTTTAGTCCTTTTGGTCCGTATTATACAGATTCTACTGTAGAATCGAAGGAAATAAAGAGGAAATCATGCTCCCGTAAACTGGTCAGCAAAATCAGCAAACCTAGCACCTTCTGATTTTGTTTATTGAGTAGCATAAAAGCAAGAATGCAACGAAAAGAGCAAACAGTAAAAATTTTGCACACTGTATTATTTTTGCAGTGGTGATGGTCACAAATCCTGGCAACATTTTGAGCAATAAACTACCACCAATCCTCTAAAATGTGATTTTCTTGAAAGAGCTGCATATCTTGTGAAGAAATTACTACTTTGAACTGGGTTAATGTTACCTTAACTTACAGATTTGAACATTCAGGGAGTTTGAAAATGTTCTTTTGTGGCTAAACCGTTTGCCCATCTGAAATTTTATAAGAGAGAAAATAATGTCTAAATTAATGTAGCTATTCAGAAAAAGAATTGATATAAAATTATACAGGCTGGTTAAAAAGATTTGGATGGATAACTTGTGGTAACAGTGTTTGTAAACGCCCTGTATGTTTGTAAATTCGAATTTGTTCCACAGAAAGCTGCAGTCAGCTGATATAAAGACATGCTCAAAAAATGAATAAAATCTAATACAAAGTTTTGGAGTAATTTAAGAAAAATTCATGGAAAAAAATATTTTTAAAGCCTTTTAGCGGCGAAACGAAGTAACTTTGGATATAGATAAGTTAACTTAAATCGACCTATTTTGAACCAAGGAATCTGTGGTGTTACGTTGTACACGCATTTCGGAGACACCCTGTATATATTGTGTATTGTAGGGAGAATAACATCTCGTAAGTGTCATATAGACGGCCTGTAGCGTCGTGAGCATGTATCTTCAACCCTTAAAAGTCTTTTGGTTAGACGTTGAGGACGTTGTATTGTTGTGTTTACTAACAATAAGTCCTATATCCACACCTTGTGGACACAGCATCTAGATAAAACTAACATAACGTTTGAAGTACTGATTGTGAGACTCTGCTAATGTCATGTGTCAAAATGAAAAGACTTACAAGTTAAGGCGTACACATAAAGGTCATATTCCAAACCGTTTTTAAAGTTTTCTTATCATCCTAAACTAAACACAATAAAAATTTACAAAACTTTCTCCTAAAACCATTCAGAACAAGCTGTTTGAATTTCTCAACATTCTCACAACATCTAATTTGCATTCAATAAAACCAGGTTCGAACATTTTTTCTACTAATTTTGCTATACTATACATTTTCGTTTCTTGTTGGAAGTTAATAATTAATTGTCTGGTTGAATACCTAAACGTTAAAAGCAACTATCGACTAACAAAAAAATTCATATAAAAATTCATCATTTTATCATCGGAATTTACCAAGTAAAACTAATCAACTAGAAAATATCGTTCAAAGCATGTAAATTCATTTCGGATAAATTTTACATGATTTTCGGGAGTTTCTTTCAACCGGTGTTAGATGTTACCACCCTCTACCCCTTAAGTGGACAAAAGGTCTACGTGGCCACATTTCAGGTTAGTTTCCCAACCCTCGTGTCCACCCGCGAGTTAACTGATAGCGTGTTAACAGGAAGAAAGAAAATAACTCAAAGTTTTATTATGACTAATGGTGGGTTTAGGATGTCAAATTTAAAGGCTGTAATCGTAACCGTAGCAGTAACTCTGGTATTCAAAAAAAGTTCAACTATTTTGTTTCAGTAGAAACGTTTAGGCAACGGCTGGGAATTACGGCAAATTTGATGGTCATTCCAGCCAAGGTTACGGTTAAGTTTGACTTCCTAAACCCACCATAACCTAACTTAAATGTAAATAAAATCAAACACAAACAAAAACAAACCATAAATATAGTAAATTAATCTCTATTGAGACAATCGAATTTATGGAATGACCTTACATCTACAAAACAAATGTCTAAATACTACTTACGACTATTGTCCGACGAATACCCCTTTATCCCTTTTTTGTTGATATTCACTGATTACCCAATTTATTTTTGTCTTTACTACTTAGCAACCACCCGATTTCAAGTCCCACCACTCACTCTCTAATTAATTGTTCTTTCTTTCGCGTTCCTCTCCATCGAGTCCCGGAGGTTTTCTCCCCTTTTCCCCACCTTTTTATAACGCTCACGCGCTTTGTTCATAGGGTTCGCGACACACAACTCACAATAATAATAACCCGGTTTGTTACATAGAATAGAATAACTTTGTCGAAGATGACGGTTTCGTTTTTTGTGGCTAGGTAAACATACATCTTTAGGTCCTACATAAGTCTAAAAACCCACTTATTAACAAAAATTTTGAATTCTGCGTTTGTTAAGCGTTTAACAAAAAGCTTTAAATGGATTAAAATCCTTGTATCAAAAAATATCAAGACACATGTTAGCAAACCAGCGATTAACATTAGAATTTGAATAAAATCGTTTTATTTTAATTATTTCAACCAACCCAAGTCAAGACAAAAGTTAATTTTACAAATTATAAGGTTGTGCTATCCAACAGGTTCCAGGTAGAAAAATTCTTATTAGGTACAAATGATTTCACCTTTATACACATTTCCACATTTCACATTTTTTTAAATAATACAGAAAGACAACTATAATTTGAGTTGTTTGGTTTCAATATCCCCTAAATCTATTTTTGGGCAAAAATGAGATATATACGCCTTCTGTTAGAAAATGTTGTTTTCTATAAAATACTCAATGATTTGTATTAAAAAACGCGCGAATCCCTTAAAAATTCAAATCAAATAGACAACCTTTAGATTCAAATCTCACTAAAGCCATTTTCAATAGATGTGCAGTTACAAAAACTGTACAATAGATTAAAAGGAGTTTTTAGGAAAAACCAAACCGCCATGAATATCCAACCAAAAGAAATTCCTATCGGAGTGAAACCAAAAGATCTAAAAATGAGAGATTTAAATAACTTTTTAGAGTTAAGCAAACATTATGGAAAGAACTGGAGAGAGGTAGAAAATTTGGCTTATTATAGAGATGTGTTGGGAAAATTTCAGAACAATAATATTCCTGGCGATTCCCTAGAAGACAGTGGGGACGAAGAGCCTAGTTTATGTGAATCAACCAAAAATATACCTGATGTTAGAGTTTAAGAGGTTTTTAAGTACAGTTTTTAAATAACATATCTTTCAAAAAATAAAGTTTCCTGTTATTAGCTACAAAGAGATTTGCGACGCCAACCTAAAGCCAAGACGCTCCCTACCACCTCTCTGTTGCTCTGTTGACCACCCTGCACTAGCTCAGGAAGAGGGGGGTGAGTTGAAATATAATTTAAGAAAAGGGCGCCACACAGTTTCCAAAGAACAAGGAGCAACACCAACTGTGAAATTGAGAAGTAGCAGGAATCGATAACACAAAACGACAATCACACACAACAAAAAAAGATAATAAAAAAAAAACTGTGCAAATAAATCGAAAACAAAATACAAATTTATTGTTGCTACGAAAAACCAAAATAAAGTTGTAATGTCAGCCAATACCATCAAAAACAAAAATATATATATTGAAGGCAAAAAAAATATATATATAATAGAAAAAAAAAACAAAATATCCGAAAATTATCGGAAAATAGAAAACTCGTATCAAAAAAGAACAATAAAAAAAAACTATACGTAATATCAAATCTCTAAGGCCTCAAAAATATATCTATCACGTAATCCAAATAAAGCCCAAAAATCAAAATGAACTTTAATATAAAAAAAAAGATACCGAGTATTTTCTTTACACAAAAATAAATTGAATTATAAATATTAAGTGGATTCTTAATTTTTTTTTAAATTTAATTAATTAAGAATACTGATAGTTTAATTTGATATTCAAAACGTTGCAAATAAAAAAAAAATGGTAAAAAAAGGTCGTAACCTGGATGATGATTTATTTAACTCCAAATGAATCGCTCTTCTGGAGTCGCTCAGTGTCGGCAGATATTCCTCCAGGTGGTTTCTGGGCTGGTGTTACGAGTCCCAGAAGATGGTAGAACGGCGTGGATGACTTGGTCGGTGTTAAAATGGCACCCACGATCCTCTAATTTAATGTGAATAAACTTCTACGTTATTACGATCAAAATTAATACGTAATAAAAAAGAGCCTAAATGAAAGAAGGAAAACGAAAACTTAGAAAGGAATAAATATAAAAAAAAAAGAACATTACCTTTAGCGTGCTAAAGGCTCCGCAAAACAACGTGCTTTCCAAAATTCTCAAAGAAATATCCGGTAAATACCGCCTCGAATTTAATCGGGAACAGCCACAGATTCAAATCCCGTATAAACGGCTCGGGTAAAACCAAAATTCTTCACAAAGAACGTAAAAACATCCCGAAGAATCGTAATGGTGTTGAGAAAAAGGATTTAGCTTACGTAGTTCTCTTGACGAAAATTCGGCACAGAAAAAGACCGATTTCCTACGAGGATCGCTTATATAGAGGATGCAGAAAAACTAGAATATGACGTTACGCCTTAAACCAACAAGGTCAAAATAAGATTAAAAATGTAAGAAGATATCAATAAATGGGAATAAAATGTAAATGAAGAACTGTAATCAAAAGGAAAAGAATTAAAATGAAAGATAATTAACGGGAAATCTCTTAAAGAAGAAAATAACAATAAAAAGGAAACAAAAATGGGAAACTCAAAACACCAAAGCCATCAGACCACCAAATTAGGAATGAATATCCGCTGAGCGCTGTAACAAAACTAAACAAAACAAAAAAAATGCAATTAGTTGACACTAGCAATCAAAGAAAAGAAAATGAAAAATTTGGTTTTTCGTCGCAAACAATATTAAAAAAAAAAAAAAATAAACCGTAACAAATTTGATTCACTTTCAATTCTTGCCTAATCCATTTTATTCAGATTCAAATGATCCTTAATTCACAGTTTGGTAGCAGACGCAACCAAACACCATTTTTAAATCCACTTGGTTAAATTCACCATTTATAGAATTTTTGAAACTTCAGTAAGTCTTCTAATAACAAATAAATTACGTTTAAATTAATAACGTCAAAATCATCCAAAAATACTCTTTTGTCGTTTTCTCAAAATCGAAAAATTTGGACTTCAGGGAATTTGCAACCAAACAACTCATTTGTATTAGAAATTGTCATACATTTTCTTTACATTTGACATCTTTCATTTTTAAATCAATTAACATCTTTTTCAATAATTGATAAGCTTCTAAAAACCTAGAATGAAACCAATGATTTGTCAGCACACTTTTATTAATAAAATAATCTTTCAAATAATAATAAAATAACACCACCTAAATAATTTCTTTAAAAATCGAAATTTACACCTACAACATAAACCACAACTTCCTTATTATACCCATAACAATAAACGATAAACCAAACTATAGCTGTACCTACTTATCGAGTTATATCTCGATTTATAGCCCATTACTAATAACGATATTGACTTGACCCAACATAAAAGTAATTAGCCTCAATCTCAAGTTGTTGTATACAAAAAAAAATTAAGGAAAGCTTTTTTAGTTTTTTTAAAATTGGGGAAAGTATCACAACCATATGAAATTAATAATACAGGTGAAAACGCAAGATATAACGTTACAGAATCCGAAGCTTTGAACTTTAGAAAATCGTTAATCAATTACGCGTAGCAGATGTGTGATCTGGTTCGGTTATTTAGAATAATGGAATAAGGTCGCGATTAAATTCTAGAGTGTAGAGTCTCGATGAACTTGGTGTTATTGATGCGAATCACGCTGCCATTAACAATGTCTAGGAGGAGATTGGAAACGAACGGTTTCAACCTTGCAGCCTTTCGATAACGACGTATCGTTAAATCCGATAACTGGTTTTCTATAGTATAGTATATAAGATATGTAAAATGAAAAACCACTTATCTTGGAAATATGTGCGTATCGTAACTTAATTGGAATTTAAATGATTGTATGCTATAGTAAATATTTTCTAAACGAATAATTTTTTAATCAGTACAATGAGTATTGAAGTTCCAAAAATACTTTTTATATTCCATAAGTTACAAGGAAATTTACTTGAGATGATGTTCAAGAAAACCCATCTTTTATAAAAAAGGATAACAAAAATACTTAGACGTTGCACATCTGTTGGTAATTTACCTACCTCCATTTACTTAATGGTAGCGGTTGTCATTGAAGGTCCGCAATTTGAGCCACGATATTATCGCATTACAACACAATCCTTCCTGAACCTACACTGCAAAGCATTCAAAAGAAAATTCAAGGGCATCAACATCCTCTTCATATAATTCTTCTTCCTTAAAAAAAATATATCGACCTATGCAACGAAAACTATCGTAAGTCAAAAATGGTGATTTTGAAAAATTTGAAAAGAAAACAGAATTAATTGCTATTTTTCTATGGCGAATCCTTTCGGAATCCTCTATAAGATATCTATAGCAATCAAGTAGGAAATCTTTACCTAGAAAATTTTATTTCTTAAAATGCAATCGGTTCAAAACCTTTAAACACTTATATCTGACTCAGTTCTATCAAAAATGACTTACAATAGTTTTCGTTGCATAGGTCGATATGTATACACCTTACGACCATAAACTTTTATAAATTAAGTACTTGACATTAAAAAAAAATCGTGTAGTTCATTCCTTATTAATCAAAGCGACTGATATAAAATTCCCTTTATTATCAATGTGATTGATATTTAGAAGATTAACCAAGTATAAAACGTTGTAAGGTTTGATTTTTTATGCTAAACGTTATAACTTATAACCTTCGAAATGTTTACTTTGTAACTTTGACACTTCTATAAAAGCAATGCAGTAAATGGGCTTTTATCTATTTTAATGAAAACTAGACATTTTAATTTACATTCAGTTCAAAAATCTTTCATTAATTCGTATAAATAAACTCTTGGGGATTTTTTAAAGATGGTCAAAATTTTAGGTTAGGTGAAAAATTTAGTCTTTAGGATTTTTTTAAATTTTTTTAATACTACTTAGGAAAAATCCCTCTATTTTAATTAAAAATAGACATTTTAATTTACATTCAGTTCAAAAATCTTTCATTAATTCGTATAAATAAACTCTTGGGGATTTTTTAAAGATGGTCAAAATTTTAGGTTAGGTGAAAAATCTAGTTTTTAGGATTTTTTTAAATTTTTTTAATACTACTTATGAAAAATCCCTCCATTTTAATTAAAACTAGACATTTTAATTTGCATTCAGTTAAAAAATCTTTCATTAATTCCTATAAATAAACTCTTGGAGACTCTTTAAAAATCGTCAAAATTTTAGGTGAAGTGAAAAATCTAGTTTTTAGGAATTTTTAAAATTTTTTTAATACTACTTAGGAAAAATCCCTCTATTTTAATTAGAAGTAGACATTTTAATTTACATTCATTTAAAAAATCTTTCATTAATTCGTATAAATAAACTCTTGGGGATTTTTTAAAGATGGTCAAAATTTCAGGTTAGGTGAAAAATCTAGTTTTTAGGAATTTTTTAAATTTTTTTAATACTACTTAGGAAAAATCCCTCTATTTTAATTAGAAGTAGACATTTTAATTTACATTCATTTAAAAAATCTTTCATTAATTCGTATAAATAAACTCTTGGGGATTTTTTAAAGATGGTCAAAATTTTAGGTTAGGTGAAAAATCTAGTTTTTAGGATTTTTTTAAATTTTTCTAATACTACTTAGAAAAAATCCCTCTATTTTAATTAAAAGTAGACATTTTAATTTACATTCATTTAAAAAATCTTTCATTAATTCGTATAAATAAACGCTTGGGGATTCTTTAAAGATGGTCAAAATGTTAGGTTAGGTGAAAAATCTAGTTTTTAGGATTTTTTTAAATTTTTTTAATACTACTTAGAAAAAATCTCTCTATTTTAATTAAAAGTAGACATTTTAATTTACATTCATTTAAAAAATCTTTCATTAATTCCTATAAATAAACTCTTTGGGATTTTTTAAAAATGGTCAAAATTTTAGGTTAGGTGAAAAATTTAGTTTTTAGGATTTTTTTAAATTTTTTTAATACTACTTAGAAAAAATCCCTCTATTTTAATTAAAAGTGGACATTTTAATTTACATTCATTTAAAAAACCTTTCATTAATTCGTATAAATAAAGTCTTTGGGATTTTTTAAAGATGGTCAAAATTTTAGGTTAGGTGAAAAATCTAGTTTTTAGGAATTTTTTAAATTTTTTTAATACTACTTAGGAAAAATCCCTCTATTTTAATTAGAAGTAGATATTTTAATTTACATTCATTTAAAAAATCTTTCATTAATTCCTATAAATAAACTCTTTGGGATTTTTTAAAAATGGTGAAAATTTTAGGTTAGGTGAAAAATTTAGTTTTTACAAATTTTTTAAATTTTTTTAATACTACTTAGGAAAAATCCCTCTATTTTAATTAAAAGTAGACATTTTAATTTACATTCAATTAAAAAAAAATTTCATTAATTCCTATAAATAAACTCTTTGGGATTTTTTAAAAATGGTCAAAATTTTAGGTTAGGTGAAAAATTTAGTTTTTACAAATTTTTTAAATTTTTTTAATACTACTTAGGAAAAATCCGTCTATTTTAATTAAAAATAGACATTTTAATTAGCATTCAGTTAAAAAATCTTTCATTAATTCCTATAAATAAACTCTTGGGGATTTTTTAAAAATCGTCAAAATTTTAGGTTAGGTGAAAAATGTAGTTTTTAGGAATTTTTTAAATTTTTTCAATACTACTTAGGAAAAATCCGTCTATCTTAATTAAAAATAGACATTTTAATTTACATTCATTTAAAAAATCTTTCATTAATTCGTATAAATAAACTCTTGGGGATTTTTTAAAGATGGTCAAAATTTTAGGTTAGGTGAAAAATCTAGTTTTTAGGAATTTTTTAATTTTTTTTAATACTACTTAGGAAAAATCCCTCTATTTTAATTAAAAGTAGACATTTTAATTTACATTCATTTAAAAAAATCTTTCATTAATTCCTATAAATAAACTCTTTGGGATTTTTTAAAAATGGTCAAAATTTTAGGTTAGGTGAAAAGTTTAGTTTTTACAAATTTTTTAAATTTTTTTAATACTACTTATGAAAAATCCCTCCATTTTAATTAAAACTAGACATTTTAATTTGCATTCAGTTAAAAAATCTTTCATTAATTCCTATAAATAAACTCTTGGGGATTTTTTAAAAATCGTCAAAATTTTAGGTTAGGTGAAAAATCTAGTTTTTAAGAATTTTTTAAATTTTTTCAATACTACTTAGGAAAATCCGTCTATTTTAATTAAAACTAGACATTTTAATTTACATTCAGTTCAAAAATCTTTCATTAATTCCTATAAATAAAGTCCAGACGATTTTTTAAAGTTACTAAAAAAATTGTGAGGTTAGGTTAATTAAAAATTCACATAACGGGCCAAAATCAATTATAATCATTTTTTAACTTTATTCCTAATTATTAGAAAATCAAAACCTGTTTTACACGTATCTTTATTGAAAGAAGATTATAAAAATTTTATGATTACAATAAGATTACAATAAACTTATTTCCTCTATTCGTCATCCATCTGTTAGATTCAACAGTCTTCAACAATCTGCTTAATCATTGCTTCCGCATGCTTACCCATTCGATTTACTTTCACTTTACGTTCCGAGCGAACAAAGTGGAAGTGGAAGTAGACGTCGAAGTAGAAACGTTTTCCGGGGAAGCAATTTTCATTTTTAGAAACCGGAAGGAAACTTTTTCGAAGGTGGGTTATTCTTAAACCCGAAGGAATTCCTACCATTCGCAAGGTTGTGCACCTCGAACGCGGTTCCCATTGGCGGAAGGCTTTTAAAAATCGGGACATACGCGCCGGGAATGCGGACACACCTGTTGCGCGACTCGAACGTTTGCGGGCCCGCAACCTCCCTGGGAATTTAAATATACATGCCACGGCGACGATTTTATACGGATAACTGTATCCTCTAACGACTTTGCATTAATGTTAAATTAGTCTTCCTCATTTTCATTTATCTTCGTTTGAATACTTCGTTAAAACGTAATTTTTAAAGATTTCCATTTTATGTTTATGTTATAACCATGCTAACCTAAAAAAAAACTTAGAGTTCCATATTTTACCGTTTTCCTTTACTTTAAATTAGTTATATTTTGATCTAAAATGTGATATTTCAAATAAAACGTCAAAAATTAAATATTTATGTCATTTTTAATTCAACTTTAACTTCAACCATTAAAATTCTAACCTCAAAAAATGTAATTGTCAAATTTCAGGGTGTCAAACATAAAATATTTTCTATTGATAATCTAAAAATGTAAACTAAATAATTTAATTTGAGAAATTATTTGTTTAAAATTTGAAAACAAGTTTTAAATTTTAAAAGTAATTAATTAGTTCAAATAAATTCTTATATACCTTTACAACTTAAATCTTAAATGATTTCTAAGACATCTATTAGCAAAAATATAAATTAAATTCATTAAACGCGCGAATTATTTAAATTTAAAAATTGAAATAAGCTCATATACTTTTACAACTTAATTTGTAAACGACTTTAATAAAAAATAAACTCATCAACCTATTTTTATTTAACTCAAATACAATACACAATTTCACAATATTTATTTCTTTAAATTAATAACATTGATTATATAATTTTACGTGAATACTACTGGAAAATAAAAAATTACAATTATTAATTATGTATTAACGGTATTGAGCGACTGTAAGCTTAAAAACTATTACATCACGCCGTATTTCTTTGCCGCTTTATTACGCAACAATTCGGAATGCGTATACAAGCATAAATTTATTATAATTGTCGATTGTAGAAGTTGCAGAACTTCGAGATGGAATGCGGACCGTAGAAGGTCACTAAACGCATTCGTTATGTTGGTTAATCTACGCAGGTGAGCTATTTACGGATAAGTATTCACAAAAAAGGATTATAACAACTTACAACTATGTATGAACTAACTTAAGTTAGAGGGGAATTTATAATTAAGTGTAAGAAGTTAGTACGTTTATTTTTAGTCATATTTTCAGTAAAAAGGCGTCGTTAAGATTTTTATTTAAAATTTTATTCCGTTAGAAAGGTTGTTAACGTTTTAGATTTCCTGCAATTTAATCAATTTTAAGTTGTAAACAAGTTTTGGAAATTAATAGGTTTCTTTTATCTTTTTAATAATCACATGTGGGTTTGAGCGACACAAATCAAGTTTTTATAATGTCTACCTTTAAATTTCACACAGTATAAATAAAGAAAACGTGACATTTTGTTAATTTAGTCTGGATCAGAAGTCGATAATTATAGTTTGTGTAAAATCCGGTCAATTTCTTTGTCATTGTCGTCATTCTAAGGAAGTCAATTGAAAATACCGACGATTTCTAAACCGCAAAATGCATTTGTCGCAAGACCACACGAATAATAAAGCCATTTGAAGAGATTTCGTGCGCAAAATGACTATTAATTGTCGTCGTAACCATGAATGATTTTGTAACGTGTAAATTATTGTGTGACATCATCAAAGTGAAATTAGGAGGATTCCAATAATAATGTTGTAACTTTTAGAACGTCAAAAATTTTTACTAACTTTAAATTTTTTAAAATTTTCTTGACAACACTTAGAATAAAACAGTCAAAGCACTGCATTTCAAATCGTTCCTTATCCAAAAAAATCGAAAATTGCATTATGGGTATCTCCTCATAAAGATGACTGGTCTGCATGTGCCTGTGTCTTTTTTAAGTTTCAGAAAATTCTTTATGCAATTTAAAAGTGACTTTGAAAATCTATTGAAGCTCCAGAACCTTCTTCATCCGCTTCCTCTTTTGTTCCAAATAAATCCTCAACCATTTCTCATAATTTGCTCCAAACCAATCTTCATCCAATGCAAGATGGGTTTTCAACAACTACGTTTGTTTCTAAACAAACCTCATTCCCGAAACCTATCACTATACTATATCAATTTAAAGGTGTTTTAGCCTCTTAATTATTATGCTACGGGTACACATAGTGATGCGATTTATTCCCTGAATTGAAGAATAATTAATGAAAAAGTGGTTGGCAGCACTGTCGACGTAAACACATAAAAAACTGTGACCAATTGTGACTGACTCCTCAGTTTATTTGTGCATTAGGTACTCTTACAAATTAGTAGTTATTAGAAGTGAAGTAAGTTATTGTTGTATAAATAATTTAAAATGGAAATTAGCAACGATCTTGTTGTTAAAATAAATCAGGAAAACCCAAGAAAACGGAAACTCAACAAAGCCACTTGGAATAAATCGAAATTGAAAGAAGCTAGGTAAGTATCTGCCGTATTTGGTCTCTTGCTACTTTGATAAAAGAATAATTTTACTTGATTTATTTCTAGATATAAATCCAAAGGTTTCCCTAGTAAGCCAGAAGGGGAACCTTAAATGTAAAGATGTTTCAATGCAAGATATAAGAAGGTTCCACCAGGCTTTCTATTCCACCAACAACAAAATTCAACAACACAGTTTCATTCTGCGTTACACCATACAAAAAAATCCGAAAAGGTTCAGAGGTAAGCTTGAAGAAGCGCCTAAGAAGGCTGTGGTTTCCAGTTTTTATGTAAAAATAAGCAATGGTAACGTTCAAGTTTGCAAAGCAGCTTTCATGTCAATTTTGGGAATTGAAAAAAGTCGTTTGCAATGTTAATGTAAAGAAAACATGCACTCTGGAGTTAGTCTACGAGAAAGAAGAGGAGGTGACACTAAATCTAATATAATATATTAAAGTAGTAAGCAAGCAGCGCCTCTTTAAAAGAGGGCGCCGCAGGCGCCTAGCTCTTTTTTTAATAGTTTTTTTGGAAATCGCTTTCCGGACAATTCAATGGTTTTACGTCATTCTGCCGACCATTATCTTCACCTCCCCGACGATTTTGAGGGGACCGGGACCGATTTCGGAAAAACGCCCCTGAAAATCGAACGACGTTACGGTAGCCCTAATTGAAATTAAAATTCTCGATCGTCCGCCTGTCATTTTCGTTAATTTTCGAAAGCACTTTTTGTCCAAAAAACCACCGGCTCCGCGACTCTGCTTCCGGCTAACCTTCTGAAGGGCTTTATAACGCAACGGTAAATACGAATCGGGGCTCCTTTGGACCCGAAACGGCCGATTTAAGCCCTAAACGGAGTCCTGGTTTTCCGTCATTTTCGATTTGGGCCGATAAAACAGTTGGTTCAATTTTCATAAACGTTATTTATTATTCTAATCACGCTAATGCCACATGAAATGTCAAAACGATCGGTTTATTAATAATTATCAAATATTTAATTTATGCAGAGCAAAAATTCGAATAAATTTCAATGAAAACTAATTAAATTCTTGAAAATATCACCAAAAATGTAAGTAAATTTGTACAAATTCCACCAAAGTTACTAACATTTTTAATAATTCCACCAAAACTTATAAAATTTGTAAAAATTCCACCAAAGCTATCAAAATTTTTAACAATTCCACCAAAAACTTGCTGAATTTTTAAAAAATATTCTAAAATTAAGATTAATTTCGTCAAGAATTGATTAGATTCTTAAAAATTCCACAAAAGTAAAAAAGTAATAATAAAAATTCCACAAAAGTTAGTTAAATTGAATATAATATCACCAAAAATTATTAAATTTGGAGACAATTTTATTAAAAACTTAGTGAATTTTTTAAAAATTCCACCCAAAATCAATTAAATTGGTAAAAATTCCACGAAAAAGTTACTATATTCGTAAAAATTCCACCAAAGTTACCAACATTCTTAACAATTCCACCCAAAACATACTAAATTTTTTCAATTTTCCACCAAAGCTACAAAAATGTTGAATAATTCCACCAAAAACTTACTGATTTTTAAAAAATACCACAAAAAACTTACAAAATTCATAAAAATTCTACTAAAATTACCAATATTTTTAACAATTCCACCAAAAGTGATTAAGGTTAATAAAAATTCTACCAAAGTTACCAACTTTTTTAACAATTCCATCAAAAATATACAGAATTTTATAAAAATTCCACCAAAAATTAATGAAATTGGAAAAATTTCACTAAAAACTTACTAAATTCGTAAAAATTCCATACAAAAACACTGAATTTTTTAAAAATTCCATCAAAAATGAATAAAATTCGTAAAAATTTCACCAATGTTATCAAAATTTTTGATAATTCCACCAAAAACATACTGAATTTTTTTAAAATTCCACCAAAAATTAATACAATTCGTAAAAATTCTACCAAAAACTTAATAAATTCATAAGAATTTTACCAAAAACACTGAATTCCACAAAAGTTCCACAAAAAAACACCAGAAATGAATAAAATTCGCAAAAATTCCACCAATGTTATCAAAATTTTTGATAATTTCACCAAAAACATACTCAATTTTTAAAAAAATCCACCAAAAACTTACTAAGTTCATAAGAATTGTACCAAAAACACTGAATTTTTTTAAAATTAGGAAACATAGTGTTATAGAGTTTATCAGCAAATTACCATATCTGGAATCTCATTATACTCGGGGTAAAAGTACTAGGCAGTACTTGTCTAGCGATTTCTCTATTAGCAAACTTTGGAGGGGTTACAATGAACAAGTCCAAAATGATCTTAAAGTTAAATATGTTTATTTTAGAGATATATTTAACTACTAGCCAGAAGCAGAGTCGCGGAGCCGGTGGTTTTTTGGCAAAAATCGCGTTCAAAAATTGATGAAAATGACAGATGGATTTTGGTCAACGAAAGATCGAGAATTTTAGTTTCAATTAGGGTCACTTTTTTTCAATTGATTTTCGGGGCCCTTTTTCCGAAATCGGCCTCGGACCCCCCAAAATCGTCGGGGGAGGTAAAGATAATGGTCGACAGAATCGCGTAAAACCGTTTGTTCGCCCGGAAAATGCTTCCGAAAAAAACTATTAAAAGAGAGCTAGGCGCCTGCAGCGCCCTCTTTTGAAGGGGCGCTGCTTGCTTACTACTTTAATATATTACTAGCAGCGATATTTTGAACGGATATTGATGGTTTTGGGGAGTTTTTGGATTTGATTAATGATTTTAGTTAGATTTTAAGTTTGATTGATGATTTTTTTGATGAATTATTTCATTAATTTGATGAATCATGAGAGATTTTTGATGATTTATGAAAGACTACGGATAGTTTTAGATATTTTTTAAATATTCTTGATTCGATTGATGACTATAGTTACATTTTAAGTTTTACTGATAATTTATAAAACATTCTTGATGAATTATGAGGGATTCCTGATGATTCATGAAAGATTGTTGGTAATTTTAATAAGATTCTTCGTTTGATTGATGATTCTAGTCTGAACTTAGGTTTGATCGATGATTTTGGTCAGATTTGAAGACTGATTGATGATTTATAGAAAATTTTTGATGAATTATAAAAAATTCTTGATGATTTATGAGAAATTCTTGATGATTTATAAAAGGTTATCGATAGTTTTGGAGAGATTGTTGATTTGATCGATGATTTTAGTCAGATTTCAGGTTTGATTGATGATTTATAGAAAATTCTTGATAAATTATGACATATTCTTGATGATTTATGAAAAATCATCGATTATTTTAGAGATATTCTTGATTTTATTAATGATTTTAGTCAGATTTTATGTTTGATTGATGATTTTAGTCAAATTTCAGGTTTGATTGATGATTTATAGAAGATTCTTGCTGATTTATGAAAGATCATCGGTAGTTTTAGAGATATTCTTGATTTGATTAATGATTTTAGTTAGATTTTATGTTTGATTGATGATTTTAGTCAGATTTCAGGTTTGATTGATGATTTATAGAAAATTCTTGGTGATTTATGAAAGATCATCGGTAGTTTTAGAGATATTCTTGATTTGATTAATGATTTTAGTCAGATTTTATGTTTGATTGACGATTTTAGTCAAATTTCAGGTTTGATTAATGACTTACAAAAAATTCTTGATGATTTATGAAAGATCATCGGTAGTTTTAGAGATATTCTTGATTTGATTAATGATTTTAGTCAGATTTTATGTTTGATTAATGATTTTAGTCAAATTTCAGGTTTGATTGATGACTTACAAAAAAATTCTTGATGATTTATGAAAGATCATCGGTAGTTTTAGAGATATTCTTGATTTGATTAATGATTTTAGTTAGATATTAAGTTTGATTGATGATTTTAGTCAGATTTCAGGTTTGATTGATGATTTATAGAAAATTCTTGGTGATTTATGAAAGATCATCGGTAGTTTTACAGATATTCTTGATTTGATTGATGATTTTAGTCAGATTTTATGTTTGATTGACGATTTTAGTAAGATTTCAGGTTTGATTGATGATTTATAGAAAATTCTTGGTGATTTATGAAAGATCATCGGTAGTTTTACAGATATTCTTGATTTGATTAATGATTTTAGTTAGATTTTATGTTTGATTGATGATTTTAGTCAGATTTCAGGTTTGATTGATGATTTATAGAAAATTCTTAGTGATTTATGAAAGATCATCGGTAGTTTTAGAGATATTCTTGATTTGATTAATGATTTTAGTCAGATTTTATGTTTGATTGACGATTTTAGTCAAATTTCATGTTTGATTAATGACTTACAAAAAATTCTTGATGATTTATGAAAGATCATCGGTAGTTTTAGAGATATTCTTGATTTGATTAATGAGTTTAGTTAGATTTTATGTTTGATTGATGATTTTAGTCAGATTTCAGGTTTGATTGATGATTTATAGAAAATTCTTGGTGATTTATGAAAGATCTTCGGTAGTTTTAGAGATATTCTTGATTTGATTAATGATTTTAGTCAGATTTTATGTTTGATTGATGATTTTAGTCAAATTTCAGGTTTGATTGATGACTTACAAAAAATTCTTGATGATTTATGAAAGATCATCGGTAGTTTTAGAGATATTCTTGATTTGATTAATGATTTTAGTTAGATTTTATGTTTGATTGACGATTTTAGTCAGATTTCAGGTTTGATTGATGATTAATAGAAAATTCTTGGTGATTTATGATCATCGGTAGTTTTAGAGATATTCTTGATTTGATTAATGATTTTAGTTAGATTTTATGTTTGATTAATGATTTTAGTCAGATTTCAGGTTTGATTGATGATTTATAAAAAATTCTTGGTGATTTATGACAGATCATCGGTAGTTTTAGAGATATTCTTGATTTGATTAATGATTTTAGTCAGATTTTATGTTTGATTGACGATTTTAGTCAGATTTCAGGTTTGATTAATGATTTATTTGACGTTTAAAAGTTACAACTTTATTATATATAATAACAATTTCAACTTAAGCTTCAAGAGCCCAGCTACAGATGTATGCTCCACATGTATAAGTTTGAAGTCACAAATAAAAAACGATCCGCAAAAGGAAAAGGTCTTATTAATGACAAAATTTAGAGTGCATCAGTTGAAATTTAAAGCATTTTATAGTATCCTACAAAAACAGGAAGAAGGTGTTCAGAAAATTTCTTGTGACTGCCAGAAGAATCTGGTACTTGACAAAGTACAAGATCAGTCTGCCTACTATTCGAGACAGCTATACTTATACAATTTTACTATTTGTGAAAGGCATTCAAAATCTAATCAGTCGAAGAATAAAGTGAAAATATACACATGGACTGAGGATCAAAGAGGTAAAAGATCTAATGAAATAGCATCCATGATATTTCATTACCTTCAAAATATATCTGTTCCCGAAAATGTGACGACATTACATCTCTATGCAAACGGTTGCCCAGCCCAAACTAAAAACTCAATTGTTGTGGGTATGATCCAAAAATGATTAAGGGGGAACAACAGGGTGGAGACCGCGAAAAAAGGCGATAATTAAGATTTTATTTTGGTTCACTCATATATTTTAGAAAAATCGGAAATTGATATTTGTAACTACGCAGTTTAAACTTATTTTACGAAGTATAGAGAAAAAAAAATCTGTCTTACAATTAGAATACATGCATGGAGGGTGTCCAAATGCACTAACAAAAAAGGCATCTTGTTGGTTGTCATTATAAAACGCGTAAAAATAATCTGAAAATAAAAAGGGAAACGTCATTTTAATCTATATTAGTGTAGCTTCAGTTAAGCGTACCCGATTTAGAAAATAATAATTACTGTTAAAATGGCACCCCTGCAAAAAAAAAGAGTTAAGAAAATCGATAAAATAATTAATCTTTCCAGGGGGTAAAGAGGCAGCAAATATTAATACAAATAAAAATCCGTACGCTTAACTGAAGGGAATTTTATATAGATTGAGGACGTCTCAATAAAATTTGAATGCGATTCTCGTTGGTAAAGAAATTGTGACAACAGGTAAAAAAAATTTTACTGTGAGAAAAACGCATTTAAAAAGTTAAGTTTAGTTCTAGATGATATAATGGAGGAAATTTTAAGAGTTACCACAATTCATCGATTTCTGCTCCATAATAAAGGTCTTTAGAATTTCTAGAACATAATTCGACTTTCTTCTTGTTGTCTGAATCGTCTAAAACACTTGAAATTTAACGCTCTTGAGCTCGACTTGTACGGTGTTGGTCTTTGGCTGTACAAAATGCGTACATTTGGGGACAAATCTGGATTTGCATTTCATTTGCCACCTTTAATAAAGATGCCATTCCATTATTAAAAATGGAAACCGCCAAATAAGTAGCAATTTGCACAATAACTGCCCGATTTGATAAAATTTTCGGAGCGAACTTCCAAATGAGAGTATTAAAGCTCTCATTCGAATTTTGCGTAAATCCGCCTATACAGCGCTCAAGCAACTCCGTCTTGGACAAATCCATATAAATGGGAGTAATAGCATCGATAACATTTTGTGACAATGGTTGTTTATGTTCGTATTCAAGTAATGGCTTCGTGCGCGCGAGCAGGAAAGAGCTATAATTCCGTTATTTGTACAAATTTTGTTATAATATTGTAGGACAATATTCTAAAAGGTACAAATTTTCGAATTGCGTAAAGAAAAAAAAAACGATTTTTCAAAAAATTTACCCTGTTGTTCCCCCTTAAGCGAATTAGCACCAAAGCAAGTTCAAGAGTTTCATCTTATATTCCCCGTGGGCCATAGCTTCATACTACCAGATCGGGTATTCGGACGAATAGAAAAAGTCTTAAGAAAGTCCGAAACCATTATTAAACCTAGCGAGTATATTGATACCTTTGCAAGATTTGGAGGAGTTGTTAAATGTGGGGTTGTTTTTAAAGTGTATGATTGGAAAAGTGCTTGCCAGGATGTTATTAAGAAACCTGCAAATTGGCATTTCTAGTTCGCCCCGTCAAAACGTATATTGTTAAAAAAATCTATCAAAACAGGCAAGGTTCTCGTCAGAGGTCGATTTACGGGGGGGGGGGATAAGGGGGATATATCCCCCATGACATCTATCGACTCCGCCATCCTTTTTAAAATATTTAAATTGTCCAAGACATTCGAGAAATAGAAAAACCAGAATTTGATTTAAATCCCAGATCGTGACGTTAAAAACCAAATAATATTTAAATTGTTTTGTCGCTATTGGTGTAGATCGAAAAAAGATTTATGGCGTATTCATTTGGTAAAACTGGTGTGCACTAGCGCATAATAACGTGTTCTATTAAAGTGTCACTTTTTTGTATTGTAATGTATGTACTCACTATGCACTCAAGGTCAAATTATGGTGCGCACCAGTGCAACCCAACGAATACGCCATTAGTTTTCTACATAGCCATCTAATAATTAAATATAATTCCTTATGACATTGCCTAACATGTACGTACTAGTATGGTAGTGTTATCGCATAAACCCAACTTCGATGTGGGAATCCCAGTCGATGACAACCAGAATTCTAGGTTATTTGAGCCCTCGTATGTATTACGTTCGACGTACTACGTTGTTGATCCAAACGTTCAAGTTAAACCATTAACTAAAGTACGTATATTGGAAATAAATATATATTGTGGGATATTTCGTAAATTCATAATGAGTAAACAGTCTTTTGTCTAGTTTTCTAAAAATAAAGTCAACAGATAAAAACGGTGGTGAATCTACGTCTACGTCAACAGTTGATTCCTTTGATTTAGAAAGAGAACCTACTTCATCTAAAAAATTGGCTATGTTGTCGATTCATAGAGATCAACATCTTTCTACAGAAGAGGTACTGGATAATTTTTCACAAAAACCGAGGCGTTTAGCTCTCACTTTTTAATTTTTTAAATTCAAAAATATATATACACATATTTCAATAATAGTTTTTATATCCCCCCCCCCCCAAGGGTCAAGTCTGGATACGCCACTGAGTGTATTGGATAGAGAGGAACATGAATTTCAGGAAAATCTCCAAACATCAAACGAGAACCTGTATGAGAATGAAGAAAATGAAGAAGATCTAAGAATCTGGAATGGAAACAACAATAATAACATTTCTTCTGCTTTTTTTGAAACGTTAACGTTTAATTATTCCATTTTCTTAAACTAGTGTCCAAAATAATGGTTTTATATTTTAATTAAATAAATAACCATTCAGAACCAAACTTGTTTCATCACTATTACGAATGTTCCAAAAGAAATCTCATCCATAAGTCGGAGTTTCAAAACCAGCTTCATAGCTGCTTTTGTTCCAAGACCATCCTCATCCAACTTTGAAAACGGTTTTCTCTTTATAAATTTATATAAAACAAGATTATTCTTTTTTACAAAGCAATCCAATGTTTTTATAAATTTTTTTGAAAAAAAATATTAACTGCCATACTTATTGATAAGTAACTATAGGTTTTTCTAGTTTTGCCGAAAATGAGGTTTGATGGATGAAGACTGGTTTGGAATCCAGTGCCTCAGTCTTTTTTAATTTAAATTAGAATGTTTTAAGTTTCATATAGAGAAAAAATTAGATTAAAAACTATAAAAATCGATTTTTTACGAATTTTTAAAGTTAAACAATTTTTTAAAGTTGATTAAAATTGTTACCAACTTTGAAAATTTTTTAAATTTTTTTGGCAATATTTAAAACAAATCTGTCTTTTTTAATTAAAATTAGAATGTTTCAAGTTTCATTTAGAAAAAGAATCAAATCAAAATCTTTAAAAATCAATTTTTGATGAATTTTTAAAATTGATCGTTTTTTTCTAACAATAAGTTAGGTTAGAACTGTCAAAAATGTTTACTAACCTTAAATTTTTTAAAATTTTTTTGACAACATTTAAAATGAAACGGTCTTTTTTTTAATTAAAATTAGATTATTTTAAGTTTCATTTAAAGAAAAAATTAGATTAAAAACTATAAAAATCGATTTTTTACAAATTTTTGATGTTAAACGATTTTTTAAAGTTGATTAAAATTGTTGCCAACTTTGAAAATTTTTTAAATTTTTTTGGCAATATTTAGAACAAATCTGTCTTTTTTAATTAAAATTAGAATGTTTCAAGTTTCATTTAGAAAAAGAATCAAACCAAAATCTTTAAAAATCAATTTTTGATGAATTTTTAAAATTGATCGTTTTTTTCTAATAAGTTAAGTTAGAACTGACAAAAATGTTTACTAACCTTAAAATTTTTTTAAATTTTTTGACAACATTTAAAATGAAACTGTCTTTTTTTTTAATTAAAATTAGAATATTTTAAGTTTCATTTAGAGAAAAAATTAGATTAAAAACTATAAAAATCGATTTTTTACGAATTTTTAAAGTTAAACGATTTTTTTAAGTTGATTAAAATTGTTACCAACTTTGAAAATTTTTTACATTTTTTTGGCAATATTTAGAACAAATCTGTCTTTTTTAATTAAAATTAGAATGTTTCAAGTTTCATTTAGAAAAAGAATCAAATCAAAATCTTTAAAATTCAATTTTTTATGATTTTTTTTAAAATTAAGTTTTAACAAGTTAATTAGGTTAGAATTTCGTTTCTGACAAAAAAACTAAAAGTTGTAGAAAATTCATTTTTGGTAAAAATAAAAATTGTTTTAATCTAAATTCTAATAAAATTTCAAGTCTCTACAACAATTAATTTCTTAGGTACAAATTTTGCTCAATATAACTCTATAATTTTCCCACACACCAACTTCTTTTTTAAAAAGAAATCATTCTGAAACAGTCTCACGACTGTGTAATAGTTGAGCGATAGCTCAAAGGTCTAAATCAATTATCCGTTCGCCTTCTTCTCGGTTCGAGTACGTTTCCAACGTTCGGTTGGTTTCTTGTGGCATTTTTCCAACGTCGAAAGCCATTCGTCATTCGTTCCGAGCCGTAAACAACAATCTGCACACAACAATTTATCGCGAGCCGGTCGATATCTGATTACATAATTAACCGTAATTTATTCGGCACGTTCGCTACGCGAACCGTTATTGCGGATAGGAGTGACTATCCGATTAGTCACTTCACCTGTAATCGCGTTGTTCGTTCTTCAATTCTAACTGTTCATTTCAATGGTATTAAAAGTATCTTCTTATAGCTTAAAATTTGACAGTTAAACTTTTTGAAAATGAAAAATGTAAAAACTTTTATAAAAAAATTTTATAAATAGAGTATTGAAATCAAAATGAATGGGTTTAATTAACAACTATTTCGATTTACATAAGTGCACCCATTCGCACGCCCCTAACAAGAAAATTTCATCAGTTACCATTCTTCCAGTTGTTCTAGTGCGGCGGTTAATTGATCTAACCGCATGGGAACGGCTAATTAGAGGCGAGCTTGTGTACGAAACGGGGCCCCTTGATAATCTTATAAAAGGTGTGTTTTACCGGCAGCAGCCGAACAACGTATTGTTCTGCAAAGTGTTGCGGAACCGTGGCCCTATTTCTGCAAGAAAATAAAGAAGAATACGTAAAGCGTATTCTGTACTTAAGAAAGACTTTTGTCGTTTCATATTTCAATTCACAATATAGCCAAGTTAAAGAAAAAAAAAACACGTTAAGAATGTTAAGTCGATAATAATAAATAGATTTTATGTTAGGTATTAAATCCGACCCTGAGTCAACACAATACCGCACAGAAGACGATTAATATTCAACAGTCCGATTACGGTTTACCATTCTCTTTTTACGTACAAGCACGTTCTCGGCCATCGACGGACACTTTCCGTTTCCGTTTCGATTCCATAACCCGCAATTAACAAACGGAAAGGATTGTCTTTCCTTTCATTTTGCCGTACTTGTACGAACAATCGGTCAATTGACAGTATTTAACCGTTTTAACATAAACGTTTAAAGAATAATTTACGTTCAAGGTGTCTTTGGTGCAAAATTACTAACATACAAGTTAATTTTTCAAAAATAAAAATTATAAAAATAATTTTCGAATGAATGTTTTATTAAAAATCGATAGGAAATTAAATTTCCTTTAATTTGAGTACAAACACGACCCATCTAACTTTAATAGATCAAAAGTTATCGAAATTTTTAATTTTAATAAAAACCGGAAGTCAGCCATCTTGAATTTTTTTAAACTAATCTAACATTTTTGTTTTTTATCCGAATATAGTCGTGTTTGGTATTAAATTAAAGGATTTTTAATAAACTTTAAGAATTTTTAATACAAATTTCAAAATTTTCAATAAAAATGTCCCAATTTTCAAAAATAATGTCAAAATTTATTAAAAAAAGTCAAAAATTTCCAAAACAATGTTTAAATTTTCAAAGAAATATCAAAAGCTTCACGAAATTTTAAAAAAAGACAAATATGTTAAAAGTTGCAAAAAAATTTTAAAAATTTCAAAAAGAAGAAACGTCAAAAATAATTTTAGAATACAATTTTTATTAAATATCGATAGGAAATTAAATTTCCTTTAATTTGAGTACAAACACGACATATCTAACTTTAATAGATCAAAAGTTATCGAAATTTTTAAGTTTAGTAAAAACCGGAAGTCGACCATCTTTAAAATTTTATCATAAATCAATAGAAAATTAAATTTCCTTTAATTTGAGTATAAACACGATATATCTACGATCAAAAATAAAAAAATTATCAAAATTTTTAATTTTAATGACAACCAGCAGTCGGCCATCTTGAATTTTTTTAAACTAATCTAACTTTTTTGTTTTTTATCCGAATATAGTCGTGTTTGGTATTAAATTAAAGGATTTTTAATACATTTTAACAATTTTTAATACAAATTTCAAATTTTTCAAAAAAAATGTCCCAATTTTCAAAAATAATGTCAAAATTTACTAAAAAAAAGTCAAAAATTTCCAAAACAATGTTTAAATTTTCAAAGAAATACAAAAGCTTCACGAAATTTAAAAAAAATACAAATATGTTAAAAGTTGCAAAAAAATTTTAAAAATTTCAAAAAGAAGAAACGTCAAAAATTATTTTAGAATACAATTTTTATTAAATATCGATAGGAAATTCAATTTCCTTTAATTTGAATACAAACATGACAAATCTAACTTGAATAGATCAAAAGTTATCGAAATTTTTTATTTTAATAAAAACCGGAAGTCGGCCATCTTGAATTTTTTAAACTAACTTAACTTTTTTGTTTTATATCCGAATATAGTCGTGTTTGGTACTAAATTAAAGGATTTTTAATAAATTTTAACAATTTTTAATATAAATTTAAAATTTTTCAAAAAAAAATGTCAAAATTTTCAAAAATAATGTCAAATTTCACTAAAAAAAAGTCAAACATTTCCAAAACAACGTCTACATTTTTAAAGAGATATCAAAAGCTTCACGAAATTAAAAAAAAAAGACAAATATGTTAAAAATTGCAAAGAAATGTTAGAAGTTAAAAAAAGAAGAAATGTTAAAAATAATTTTAGAATGAAATTTTTATTAAATATCCATAGGAAATTAAATTTCCTTTAATTTGAGTATAAACACGGCATATCTACGATCAAAAATAAAGAACTTGTCGAAATTTTTAATTTTGATGACAGCCGGAATTCGGCCATCTTGAATTTTTTAAAACTAACCTAACTATTTTGTTTTTTATCCGAATATAGTCGTATTTGGTATCAAATTAAAGGATATTTAATAAATTTTAAGAATTTTTAATAGAAATTTCAAATTTTTCAAAAAAAATGTCAAATTTTACTAAAAAAAGTCAAAAATTTCCAAAATAATGTCTAAATTTTCAAAGAAATATCAAAACCTTTACGAAATTTCTAAAAAAGACAACGATGTTAAATCCTTCAAAAAAATATTAAAAATATCAAAAAAATAAATGTCAAAAATCATTTTAAAACGAAATTTTTATTAAAAATCGATAGAAAATTAAATTTCCCTTAATTAGGGTATAAATGCGATATATCTACGATCAAAAATAAAGAAGTTGTCGAAATTTTTAATTTTGATGACAACCGGAAGTCGGCCATCTTGAATTTTTTTAAACTAACCTAACTTTTTTGTTTTTTATCCGAATATAGTCGTGTTTGGTATTAAATTAAAGGATTTTTAATAAATTTTAACAATTTTTAATACAAGTTTCAAATTTTTCAAAAAAAATGTCAAAATTTTCAAAAATAATGTCAAATTTTACTAAAAAAATAAAAAAAAAATAAAAGGATTTTTTTTAATTTTAAGAATGTTTAATAAAATTTAAGAAAAAATCAAAATTTTCAAAAAAAAAGGCAATATTTTCCAAAATAATGTCAAAGAATTCCAAGATAATGCATAAATTTTCAAAGAAATATCAAAAAGTTCAAAAAAGTTTTAAAAAAGACAAGAATGTTAAAAGTTTCATAAAACATGTTAAAAATTTCAAAAAGAAGAAATGTCAAAAATAATTTTAGAATAAAATTTTTATTAAATATCGATGGGAAATTAAATTTCCTTTAATTTCAATACAAACACGGCCTATCTGACTATAATAGATCAAAAGTTACGGAGATTTTTCATTTTAATAAAAACCGGAAGTCGGCCATCTTGAATTTTTTTAAACTAACCTAACTTTTTTGTTTTTTATCCGGATATAGTCGTGTTTGGTATCAAATTAAAGAATTTTTAATAAACTTTAAAAATTTTTAATAAAAACTTTATTTTCTTAAACCGCCATCTTGAAAATTAAAAAATTTACATAACTTTTTGATTTTTAATTGTAGATTGGTCGTGTTTGTACTCAAATTAAAGGATTTTTAATGAATTTTAAGAAAATTTAAGAATTTTAAAGAATCATTTTTGTAAAAAGAAAATTTTAAGAACAAAGCTTAATCATATATTTAAACTTGAATGTTTATACCTTTGAATAGAATTAAGTTTTCTCAAAGAGTTTATGCTTTCTATTCAATCATTATGGTGACACAAATTTCTTTAGGTTAGAGAATTTGAAAGGATCTATTCTTCATTTGATGGAAGAATATTACTATTGTTTTTAACATTAGAATTTTCTTTTTTAAGGATTAGATTTAATAGAAAAGGATTTTAGTTAAATTTGAAATCTGTATTAATACATAAATTTGATCAAACTTTACCTTAAAATTTTTTTACCAACTTTAAAACATCCTACAAAACTTATTTATGAAAATTAAGAAATAAAATTTTAATAAGAGGTAGATTAAAATGTCTATTTTTTATTAAAATCATCAAATTTACTTCAATTATAATCAAAAATAAAAAAAAAATCCCAAAAACAGCAAAGAAATTTGACTGAATTTAACCTCAAAAATTTTTGTCCAACTTTAAAAAATCGTACAAAAGTTATTTATGAAAATTAAGAAATAAAATTTTAAAAATGGACAGATTAAAATGCCTATTTTTTATTAAACTCATCAAATTGATTCTAATTATAATAAAAAAATTTAAAAAAAAATCCTAAAGACACAAAAGAAATTTTACTAAATTTAACCTCAAAATTTTTTGCCCAACTTTAAAAAATCGTAGAAAACTTATTTATGAAAATTAAGAAATAAAATTTAAAAAATGGACAGATTAAAATGTCTATTTCTTATTAAAATCATCAAATTTGCATCAATTATCATTAAAAAAATTTTAAAAAAATTCCCAAAAACACCAAAGAAATTTGACCCAACTTAATTTAATCTTAAAAATTTTTGACCAATTTTAAAAAATCCTACAAAACTTATTTATGAAAATTAAAAAATAAAATTTAAAAAATGAACAGATTAGAATGTCTATTTTTTATTAAAATCATCAAATTTATTCTAATTATAATCAAAAAATTTAAAAAAATTCCCAAAAACAACAAAAAAAATTTCACCGAATTTAATCTCAAAAAATTTTTACCAACTTTAAAAAATCTCACAAAATTTATTTATAAAAATTAAGAAATAAAATTTAAAAAAAAGGTACATTTAAATGTTTATTTTTAATTAAAATTATCAAATTTATTCTAATTATAATCAAAAAATTTAAAAAAAAATCCAAAAATGCCAACGAAATTTGAAATGTAATAAATCATAATATTGTTACGTTTTATTTAGAGGATTTAAGTTGCTTCGTTCCCATTCTTTAAAAATAATTTGTTTAATTTGACTCAATCTTAATGTAGGATTATTTTTTCTAACCTCTTCTAATCGATTTTTTTCAAAAGATTTATATCCTTTTAAATTTGGAACAACTTCTTTAAAATTTAAAGCAGCAATAGCTTCGGTTACATTTCTAGCGTTAATTTCATCCACAAATCGATTATTATTTTCTTCTAAAACTTGAGGACTTTGAATTATTCTTTTATCTTGTAAATTTTTAGAGGTATCAACCGAAGAAATTTTTTGTATTTCACTTAGAGTTAGTTTCTTTGATTTCTTAGATTGATTTCTTGATTTCATTTGAATCATTTCATGTTCCAACAACATTTTCTTCTCAGCTTTCTTCTCCAAAACATTTAATTTCTTCTTCTCCTTTTCCTCCCTTCTTTTAATCTTCCTAACAACATGTTTATCATTATCCTCCCAAAAAACCCTTTCTTCTTCTTCTATTTTCTTAGCAATTTTAAGTTCTTCTTCGGCAGCTTTTCTGGCTAAAGCCTTGGCGGCTTTTTGATTGACGCCTCCGTTAAATTTTTTCGGCATTCTTCTGACAAGTTAAGTGATCATTGTGATAGGTTAAAACGTGACAGTTCTCACGTGACCCAACCCGAAATCCTTCGCCTTTTTAAGCCGGGTAGAATTTTTGAATTAAGGTCGATTGGCTAAAAGAGAAAATCATGTCCGGCAGGTCATCCCTCGAGGCATCGAACGGTCCACATTCGAGATCGCTCGCCGTGCAATAAAAACCAGCATAAATGAATATGTTCCGAAGGAATTGAGAACGATGAAAGAACACTTTTTTTGAGATCTTTTTATTTAGTTTTGGAATTAACACTATTTGAAAATGTAGAAATCGCTTTAGAAATTTAATTAACATTATTAGATATGTTTATTTAGTACTTTCACGTTTATATTGAGAATAAATTAAAGTCAATTTTATGGTGACAGATGGAAATGAAAAATCCTTGAATGAAATGAAATTTCTGTTTGCTAGAATAAAAATTCTTTTCCACGCACGTCGATTTAAATAACAAAACAGCTTATGTAAAACGAGAATTAACAAGTCTATCACGTAGATGTTTGAAGCGCGCCTTCACACATTCTCGTATTTTGCAATTCTTCGGACCACGTTTACGTTTTGTATTTGATCGTTTTATTTCGTTTCGTAATCTTACAAAGTAACTTGGTAGTTTTTAAATTCATTGTTACGAAGATTAAACCACCTAGTACATAAACAAATACGTATTGAATAAACGAGAATAGACTTACGGTACTATACTAAGAATTCTGGAAGACTGAAAATCGATTGCTTCATAAAATGGTTACAATGGAACTTTTTAATATGTCTTAATAATCCTCCATTTCTCTTCAATTAAAAACTTTTATCTAACTGCAATAAAAAAGAAATCTAATCTGCAAACAAAAATACGGATACAATAAAAAATATTTTAAACCGTCAAAGTGGCATTTCAAAACGTCAAAGTGACATTTTAGGCATCAGATTGATTAAAACGTCAAGTTGACGTTTGAAACGTCAGTAACTTGGAAAGTAATATTGGTTTGATTATAGCTCTAATACTATAATATGTATTGAATAAATATCGACGCTGCCAAGCATAAACGACATTAACCTAATTTTTCAGAAAACGCAAAAAACGATTGGCATAATGAATCTTAAATGGCTTTTACGCAAACTTTAAACCAATTTTATAGTGAATGAAGTTTGTTTGCGGGTATGCCGCTTTAACTGTTGCATGCAGATTTAAAAATGCTACTCAAGGGTGCAGCTAACTAAAAAATGGCCGTTTTGGCGTTTATGCCGTTTTGGCTTGAGAGCGTCGATATGTTGAAATGAGTGAGCTTACCTTTAACTATTTTATAAATTTCTCTCCAATTAAACCATACTGAAGTAATTTATCGCGAAAAATGTTCTAATTTGATGCTATTGATTAATTTCACAATCAATTTTTTGTTTGGTTTTACACGCACATCAAATTATTTCATAAATTTTAGAGGTTAAAGTACAGTTAGAGTTGGTTAGAGTTAAAGAAACGTCAGATTTTGACATTTAATTACGTTTGACGTTTCGTATATAAGGTAATGTTGCCAACTTAAAATTAAACCAAATTGAAATAATTTATCATAAAAACGTTTCTAATTTGAACTATTGATTAATTTCATAATTAATTTTTCTTTGATTTTATGTTATTTCGTAGATTTTATAGATTAAAATTCGATTAAGTTAAAAATAGAAAGAGATTTTTTACGTTTGACGTTTCATATGTAAATTATTGTTGCCAACATAAAGTTAAACCAGATTTAAATAATTTATCATGAAAATTTTCTAATTTAACACTATTAATTAATTTCACAATCAATTTTTTGTCTGATTTTATGTTATTTCGTAATTTTTGAGGTTAAAATTCAGTTAGAATTTAATAGGTTTGCCAACTTAAAACTAAACCAGTTCAAAACACTTATCATGAAAAATTTTCTAATTTGACATTATTTGACTTAGACAATCAATTTTTGTTTGATTTTATGTTACTTTAAGTTTTAGAGGTTAAAGTTTAGAGTCAAAAACACAAACGTCAGATTTGCTTTTACTTTTGATGTTTTATATGTAAATTAGTAATTGCCAACCTAAACTTAAATGTAAAAAAAACACTAAATCACGATACAGATTTAAAAATTTATTCATATTTAACACATATTAATAGATTATGATCAATAACAAACCTCTAAAATTACATAGAATTTTTCTTTTAAATTGGTATTTTAGAAATTTGACAATTTTTTTTTATTTTTTTATGTCATTTTAAAGGTTACAAATTTTAAAGGTTAGATTTAACGAAAAAACGTCAAATTTTTAACGTTTTGTATGACATTTGATATCTCAATTTACATGTAGCCAACTTAAAGTGAAGAAAAACATTAAATCATGACGCTTTAAATAAAGACTTTGACAATTAATTTTTTTTTGATTTGTTTATTTGTCATTTTACAAATTCTAGAGGTTATATTTAACCAGAGAAACGTCAATTTTTTAACATTTTATCTGACGTTTTACATCAATTAAATGCAGCCAACCTAAAATAAATAAAAACATCAAATCATGACATTTTTTAAAGATTTGTTTTAATTAAACGTATTTTTTGATTAATATTAATGTTTCTTCTTTTAATCTAAAATAATTATCAGATCATATTTTCTTCTCAATTGTCTTAATAATTGTAATAGTAGAAAAAGAAAACTGTTCTCAATTAAAGATTATTACCTTTTCTCAATTAATAAAATTGTTAATCGCAAAACTATGTCAGATGTTTGAAGATTCCGTTCAATAATAAACCTTGTAACAATCGGACCTTGGAATGGAGGCCAATTACAGTAACTTCTCGTCACGACCTCGATTTTTTCTCTTATAATCAAGATATAATTGTGCTGATTACATGATCAGTTACACATTTGTAAATATCTATCGAGCAGCTGTTAGATCTAATATCGGATAAGAATGAGTCTATTCGGAATGAATTTAACCTCCTAAATAGATTTTCTAACTTTCCTTTTTAACGCTACATCATGAATTCCAATAAGAATGAGTCAAAATCCGGCTTATTTACTTTTCTTCCTTCGTTCTATTGTCTACCCACTACTTTTCTATTTTCAACTTGACGATAATTGATTCCTAATTTATTCTATTAACGCCTTAATCAAGATAATCTATGAAAAAAATTAACATTGTTTAGTCACATCAGATAAAATAAAGTTACTTACTACTAGTATTTTCTTCGGTTTATTGTGTAATAAAATCCTCAAATATTACCAAACACTTACTTTATTATGTTTACAAACGATTGGCAAACATTCTTTAGATGTACATTAACTCCGAGTGAATCAAAATGGAATACACACACACATACATCGTAATACATGATGTAACTTCTCTTATGTAATTTAGATTTTTGTAATCGAGATAAACTTAAATAATGGGTTATAATATAAATAAATTATGACGGGGCGTAAAAGGAAATGTTGAGGAATGCTTCCGGTTCGTGTTCTCGTCTTCATTTTTCATCGTTAAGTTTCCTTGTAAACACATTTGAGGATTTGTCGGCTTCTTTTTTACACTTTCCGCTAACAAAAGCGCGCAGCGAGCTTTAATAACCGTTCCAGGTAATACTTAAAAAACCGTTTCCCTCCGTCGTTGGTTTACATAATTTCAAGTGCGTAGTTATTAACGGCAGCTCCGTGAGAATACAGTTTTAATGAACTTTTCGTCATAGTACTTGGGTGTCTTATGAATTCCGTTCAATTAAAAAAAAAAGTTCTATTACACTAAAATAACAGTTATTATAATAACATAAATGGAATTTAAAAAGTAATAATTCCAAATATCGTTAACTTACATGTATATAATGAAATAAATACAAAAAAACCTTTAATTTATTTAAAATTTAACGTTTGAAACGTCAAATTGACATTTGAGATTAACTTCATTTAACACAACTTAACCTCACTTTTTGGTATGTAGTACGTCAAACTGACGTTTAATATGTACAGCGAGTTTCAAAAGTTTTCACAATATACGATGGTATAAAATTAGGAAGTTTATAGTTGAAAATATGAAAATTTTATTAAAATTTGATGTTAAAATGTTAAAAAATATAGTAAATTTTATTTATTTAAAAAATAACAAGTCTGTTAGATCATTATTAAGGTAAAATATTGGTAATTTTTAAATCAAATTTATTTTGATACTGTCAAGTTGACGTTTGATAAACAGGACCGTACTTAGGTTCGAACTTTTTTTTTACATTATAATTACTTTTTATAAGATTTTTTTTAATTTCAAAATTCTAAATGTTATATTCACAACGTGACAATTTTAATAAATTACTTCACCATATGTTTTCTCTTTAATTCGCATTTCTTTCCATATAAAAATGTCTCTCGTTATTCTCGTCGGCAAAAGTGCCACCGCATCTATAAAAAGCAATAGTAGTAGTAACAGGTTTGCCGGTCGCGTGCATTTCAAGAATGCCAATACACCTCCGGGCGCTATTTCATAATGAAAGGCCCTCCATAGAAGCAATACTCTCACTACTACCGTTCGCGAAGACTTCGGCTATCAAAGAAGAAGCTTATAACCGATGATATTTACTTGTAAAAGGTGACGACGTCGTCGTCTTTTTCAGATAGACCGGCGTCGAACGGTGGGATCCGTCAGCAGTGATGCCAGTGAAAGTGATCCTTCAGCGGTAGTGACTGAAAATGGGGTCGCGTCCATCGTACCAATGGATGCTGGCGGCGTTCTTCCTGTTTTTATTGCAGGAAACGCTCGCGCATGTTTCACTCACATTCCCACCTGCTAGAAAGTACGATTTGGATTTTTTGGATAATGCTAGGACAAAAGGACCTTGTGGTATGCCACCAGGTAAGAATTTTCTTTTAATGAGTTAAAGTTGATTGTGTGATACTACCATCGTACTATCAATTGTATTAATTTAACAAAGGTATTTAACACGTTCACGCCGGAGCCGATTTTCATGCTGCGCTTCATCTGGCGGCAAAAAATATAGTCCTATATTATGCGTACCACCGGTGGTACGCGCCATCCGATGAAACAGTCTAGTGCAGGCCACCGGTGGTACGCGCCGGCGTGAATTTGTTAAAGACTGATGTACTTTTACTGGTTTATTAAATAAAAAAAACTTTCTGACTAGTTTCGGCTATTTACCATCTTCAGAAAAAGTCTAATATTAGAAGTTAAAAAAAGGATTTGATATCTTAAACGTCACGATGACTTTTGTCATGTCAAGATGACGTTTGAATGTGAAATTGACGTTTCACAGGTTGGGTTTTACCATTGAATACAAACGTTAAAAAATAAAATTAAAAAAATCACCTAGACTTTATTTTTAGGAATAGAGAAAAAATTTTTCGAGTAGTTATAAATTAAAATATCCTTTTTAATATTACATAAGAATTTCCAGGTTGGGTTATTAAAATCTTGAAAAAAAAAAATTTTTTTTCAATACCTTTAATATCTTCACTTAAAAACGTCAAAAAATGAAATTAAAAAAATCACCTAGACTTTATTTTTAGGAATAGAGGAAAAATTTTTGGGATAGTTATAAACTAAAATGTCGTTTTTAATATTACATAAGAATTTCCAGGTTAGGTTATTAAAATTTTGAAAAAAAAAATTTTTTTGTTAAATATTTTTTTTTAATACAGATGATTTTTGTTATTGTTTGACCCTAAAATAAGGCAATGGAATTTAGACATTGGTCTTTTTTTATATTCCAGTTAATGATGATGATCCTTCTCTATTCATTAACACCGACAGTTTCTCTTTTTTCTGTCGTTTCCTTCGTTACCACACATTGTTTGGTAGAAAGGCTTCGACGCGTGCAGAAAGCATCCGTTTTCCTCGCGATCGGCACCGAACCGAAAAACGAAAACACTTTTGCTCGGTGGCCACATCAATTAGTCACGAGAAACGACCACGCCTCCGAGCTTTTTCTTTGTGCGAGTTCCAGAAACCGAGATTGTGGCAGAAACGCGCCGATCTCGATCGTACTCGCGGTTTTGCAATGGAATTCTGCTCTGAATAACGGCCGAGACGGGTTTGCGCAACAAAAGGAAAGAAAATCTCGGTACTAGCCGGCGATAATCATCGGCGAAACCGATGAGGAACGGATATGACTCAATAAACGATGAGATATGGATAGTTACTTGATAGTCTTTCTTTTCTTTTTTTGACGTAAAACTTCTTTAGGGTTTTTTTATAACTTTTATTACTCAGAATCTATTTTTGTTGAATCCCCTTATGGCGTAAGATAACTTCTACGCGTACAAACCGCCGGTGATTCACTTCTCACAAGGTCGGCAACTGCATAACTTTACCAACGAAGGTGTACAGTCAAATACATAGGTAGGCGGCAAGAATTGCTTAACCGGATTCATTGCGAAAAAGTTCAGACTGTATCTGCTTCTATTTCTAAAAGAATTCATCTTAAAATAAGTTATATACTTACTTTCTTTGAAAATTTTAAGTAATATTCTAAAATTACCCAAAAGATGAATAGTCCAAATAAAATAATTCAAAAAAATTCTTAAAACACAAATTTAATTCAACTAAAATCTAAAAATTAATTCAAATAAAAAAAGGATTTGACAGTTTAAACGTCACGATGATATTTGTTCCGTCAAAATAACCTTTAATATTTTTAAATAATTTTAAAAATAACGTTTTAAATATTTTTAAAACGTCAAATTGACGTTTCACAAGTTGGACCACTGAACGCTTAAAAAATTTTTAACTTATCCAAAATCTAAAATCAAGTATTCAAAAGGTATAATTCCAAAAGTTTGGTGAAATTAGTAATTTCGAATAAGATAAATCGCGTTTACTTACATGTTTAATTCAATGAAAATTAAAAACATTCCGATATGATTGACGTTTTAAATGTCACGATGACATTTGTAATCTATCACTTTTAAAAGCTTCAAATGACTTTTGAAACGTCAAATTGACGTTTCAGTTTAAATGTCAGATTGAGTATCACAGGTTGGATTTTACCATCGAATACTTAAAAATTTTTTTAACTTGGCCAAAATCTAAAAAGAAAATTTGATGAAATTAATAATTTCAAATAAAATAAATTGTATTTTTAACTTGTACGTTTAATTGAAATAATAAAAACTAAAAATATTCCGATATAATTGACGTTTTAAACGTCACGATGACATCTGTAACGTTTGACTTTTGAATCCTTCAAATGAATGATTTAAATGAAATGATTTAAAACGTCAGTTGAAATCAGTCAATTCGTTAAAATTACCAAAAAAGTACACAAAGTCTCATTTGTATAACTAAAGCTAACTTTTACCAGACTTTTTTTACTTTCTATAACAACGTGTTATAGAAGTTTGAATCAAAACTTCCCAAAATACGTTTCCTATACTTCATTTAATAACTAGGAGGAGTAAATCTCAAACCCCCATTTACATAGGAAAAAGTAACTAAAAAATACACTAAACATTTTTAGCGGCAAATTTGAATTCTAAACTTCAAACCAGTCACATTTATGCAACCAACAAAACACCAAGCGTTTGAGCGTAGTATTCTAGAACATACCAAATATCTCTATGGCCGTTTATCTATACGTACGTTGTTCAAAATTTATCCAAAAGACGTTCCTTGTGTTGACGTATTATATCCAACAGATAACATCCTACCATACCTTCTTCGAACTTAATATTTTTTGATCGCAACCATTTGAGCACAACGAAAAAGCGAGAAACAAGTTGACAAATTAGGTAAAGCACCTAACCTCAAACGTTAAAAACACTAAACGACAAAAACCAATTTTTTCGTCTTCGTAAACTTGACTGCGGAGCGACCAATAATAGTTCACTATTTTGGCGCGCAAAATTCAAAACACTCCTCCTAGCTATTAAATGAAGTATAGCAATTTTTACTTACTCAAAAGGGAATAATAAGATTCTATCATCGAATACAACAGAAACCTATTTAATTTCTCCCAAAAATTTTAAACACGAAATTTCAAATTTGCAACGCTTTCTGATTGTGGTTGATTGTGATATCTGTTTTTAATGAAACAGGCGTTAGAAATAAAAAGGTGTAAAAGTTGTGTCTATGGGAAACTTGTAACAGATAGATTTAATTGGAGATCGTGAGAAATACGAATGATTTACAACAATTTCGAACAACTTTTCTTCAAAATTTTAATAACCTAACCTAACTACATATAATATTAAAAAGGATATTCTAATTTATAATTATTTAAAAGATTTTTTTCTCTCTTCCTAAAAATAAAATCCAGGTTATTTTTTTAATTTCACGTTTTGACGTTAAGTGAAAATGTAGAGGTATCGAAAAAAAATTTTTTCTTCAAAATTCTAATAACCTAACTTGGAAATTCTTATATAATATTAAAAAGGATATTCACTAAATCGAATACATTGTTTTTTCGGAAATATGCTCGAACACGTCGATTAATAATCTGTCCCATTTTTCATGTAAGAAAATTTTATACAGCGTGTTCCAAATCTGAGATATGACGTCATCAACAATTTTCTTAAATGGCAAGCCTAATTTTTTTAGTGTTTTTAAAGGGTGTATCAAGTTAAATATGCGTATTAAATTTCACATTTTTATTCCTTCTCATTAAAAAAATATTACAACAAATAATAATTCGAAAAATCAATAAATCTGAATCAACTAAATCATAATAAATGTTCAAAATGTTGTCCATGTACTACCTGACAATACCCTATACGGAACTGAAACTCATTTTGAACATTTCTAATTACTTTTGCGGAAATTAGCCTACACTCCTGTCTTATCCTTTCTTTCAAGACCTCATTATTTTCCGGTTTGGTTTTAAAAACTTTGGCTTTTAAGTACCCCCATAAGAAATAATCCATTGGTGTTAGATCCGGAGACCTGGGTTAAATGGCCACCCAGGTCTCCGGATCTAACACCAATAACTAATCCATCTGTTTGGAAACACATCATCTAGATAGTCACAAACAGGTCTTGCAAAATGAGGAGGCGTCCCGTCTTGTTGAAACCAGAGGTTTGTATTCTGGACATCAGCATCAACCGGATTAGGGAAAAGAGTAGCCAAATTCGGAACTAGTTCCTTCTGCAAGAACTGCAAATATCTTGCTCCATTGAGATTTTCTTGGATGAAAATTGATCCTATTACTCGATCACCAATGCTTGCCCAAACATTGACTTTTTGTGGATATTGAGTGGAGCCTTCCCTCGTCCATCGTGGGTTTTTGTCTGCCCAATAACGACAGTTTTGACGATTTTTCTCACCATTTAACGTAAACGTTGAGTCGTCAGAAAATGGGACGTTTTCTACGTTTAGAACATTTCTGTCTAGTAGGTCCATAATTTGTTCGCAAAACTGGAGTCTGCGATCCGGATCATCTTCGGTGAGTTCCTGGAGGATTGTCAATTTATAGGGATGAAATTTGTGCGATTTAGGAGTTCTTTTCACCGAAGACTGGCTAATTTCGAGTTCCTTAGCTATCTGTCTAGTGGAAATACAAGGGTTTTCTTGAACAGAAATAAGTACGTTGAGTTTTACTTCTTCATTGAGCGCACTCTGACGATGATTATTTCTTTTCCTTAAATGCCCGTTTTCCCGAAACTGTTTTTCAATCTTGCTTACAGTATTTTGCGATATGGGTGGTAAATCAGGATACCTCTCTCTGAATCAACGGAGGATCAAGAGGGGTGGTCATGGGGGTCATGACCTCACCCCTGAGCTGGTTCCAGGACTTAGGTGGACAACTAATTGAACATATGATTTTATTTATATATTTTGTCACCATACAGATTTTATGTAACCTTCAATATTTAATTAATTTAATATAATATAATAACTTTGTATGATGGCAAACGTTTGGGAACGAACAAATAAATGAAAATAGAGAACGTTTGCGACCGTAATATTTTATGGACATCAAAATATACCGTTACGTGGCCATCGCGACGATGGTAAATTGCTGAACTATGACAGCATAGTAGCCGATGAAGGGAATTTTAGAGCCCTTTTAAAATTCCGTATTGATTCTGGCGATATTGCATTGCAGCAACATTTAGAATCTGCAACATCCAACGCCACGTACATCACCAAGACTGTACAAAATGAGTTAGATGCTTGTGCAGAAATCATCCAGGAAAACATTTTACAGAATGTGCGGAAAGCTAAATATTTTTCAATTTTGTTCGATGAAACAACAGATATACCACATATCTTACAGCTGAGCCTATCATTCCGATTGTTATGATTTCTGAATGTATTCGCTTCGGAACCATTCGGGTGTGCCGAAGAGACTTGTTTTGTAAAATTCGGAGCCGGTTTATTCGGTAGAAGTGCAAATGATAGAATCGAGCAGTTCGGGTCCGCTCGGCTTGGTAGAAAACGCTAGGCTCCGCCTCGCGCCAGGAGGCGGCGCGCGCCGCTCCTTATGCACCGCCCGCGTCGCGACGCCTCCCCTGTCACGTTCCGCACACCGTACTTCGAGTCTTTCATTAACAGAGGGAATTAATTACTTAACCGATATAATTTATTTCCTTAAACTTTCCAGTTTTTTTAGTTCACTCATGATTTACACATCATAACACGTTTTGTTCGAATAAAAAGTAAATTAGTTTATTTAAACACGCAATAACTTATTTAACGTCTTGTTCGAATAAAAAGTAAATCTGATTATTTGAATACTCCGTATCAATAAATAATTGTTAAGTGAGAGTTTTAAAGTTATTTATTGTACTTTTGCATGTGATTTTGTCCGGGTATGTACTTCAAAATTTTATTATTGAAACCAATCAATAATGAAGTAGAAGTATGTATGTATGCCTACGTGCTAGTTTTAAATTTTTTACATTGACAGACGATCAGATGTTCCATAATGAATTTTAAGTTGCGGTTTACACTTAAGATAATCGCTCAATTATTTGATCAAGACTTTATTTACCTCCAAGGTAAATGTTATTTAAAATTTATTTTGAAATAATATTGTAATAATATTATGTTTTAGCCTATCAAAGTGGAAAATTAATTTATAAATTGGTTTTCGATGACATAACCTTTGTTCGTACCGTAAATTAATGAGCAATAAAAAAGTTAGTTATTGAAACTTAGATTCCAAATAATGGATGTTACGAGGTATTGAGGAATTGGGTCGTTAAGAACCTTTTATTCCATGGAATTTACCAACAACATTTTAGTTATGAGTTTGTTTCGGGTTGAAGAGCTTTCCGTATGTGATTTATTCAACAATTGCATTGAGCTTTACATTATATGGATAGTACTAATAAATTATTGGAGTAAAATATGCTAATAATTGGTATTTATTCATAAATTTGTTACTGTATTATAATTTTAGAGATTATAATAAATGAGATGATGATAAATGTCCGAACTAAGAAGTAAAGATTTATACTTTAGATTTGTTACCTTTTAAGTTTAGATTATCAAACAAATACCTTTTATATTTTAAATTAAATTCATCATAAAAGTGTATTATGAGTAATAAATAATATTAAACAAATGTGTTGAAGCTATTTTGTTAAAATAAACTAAGAAGATTGATTGAATGATATTGAGTATCTAGTGTCTTTTTGTTTGTTCGTCTTTTCTTTTTCCCTGTTCAGACAATTACCTGTATAAATTACTTTTAATGTTATTTCACTCAAAATATACTGTAAAACTTTAATTTTCAATTTATTAAGTAAAAATATTTTAACCCTTTAATGCATGGAGTGCCATGTATGGCACAACCATTTTAACTGACAAAATATACTTATTTAGCTAAATTAGGAAGCTATACGCATGATGTCCCACTTGTGGCAGTACCATAGAGCGCCCGTAGTTGATATTTGAGATCAGCACTATACGGCAACTGAATCACACAGTGGAAGAAGTGAGATTTAAAGAAAATATAAAATAATAAAAGGGATTTTTTTACTATTTTTCCATGCATATAGACACATAAAACTATAACATATATTTTTTCCAACGGAAAATAAAAAATCATGCAATAAAGGGTTAAAAACATCTATCTTTTTACACGTTAGTGACAAAATAACAAGTAATGAAGGTGTTAACTAATCAGGAACACAAAACTAATGATGTTTTAAACTGAATACAAACAAAAAAATGTTTACACATAAATATTTTTCTATTTAATGAGTGTCTTTAGTGTCTTACATGATGAAAACATTCTAATGTTACAATAAACGTTTTTAAATATACAGTGGAAAGTCAAAATTTATATACATAATGGTGTGAAATGTGTGGTGTGTAATGTATTGCTTTTAAAAGTATATTAAATGGTACTCAATTAATTATATCAAACTCTTTACGTGTAGGCAACTAATAATAGTCAGAATTATTTTAAAATATTAGATACAATAAATTATTTAGGATTACAAGCTAATGTCAAATAATCAAATATGTAAATTAATGTTTAGTAAGATTTTCATATTAATTCTTAAGTTGACAGTAAAATACATTATTGATTAGGAATCCAACTGTCTACTTCCTAAGTGTTATTCACTAATCTAAAAAAATCAATTATGATATATACAATACGCATTTTTCCTTTGTTTATAACAAAGCTCCTTGGGTGGGTTCTCTGAAGAATTTATTTTTCCATCTCATGTTCCTTGGAGCTCTCAAACAGACAAATAGTGTGTTAATTAAAAGCTAAAGTTTTATTCTATCCATTTTTAGTGAAGAAACAATAAAGTTAACTTATAATGTGTCATTATCATCCTATCTGATAGGAAATAATGAAGAAGATACGAATATGAAGAGAAAAGGTACCAAATATGATTCCATTTTTTTGATTTATTTCAACAAAATAGTTTTAAGAGAATTGTTTAACATTATTTATTATTGACTGATATAAAATGTAAGAAAATATTAACTTAAGACGTAACACATGTAAAGAGTTAATCTTTAGTTTTATCATTAATGTTAATATAATCATAATGTCTTAAATTATAATACAGTAACAAATTTAGAGATATTTAAATATATAAACATTTTCACTCCAATAATTTGCTAATATGTGGAAAACCACATCATATGAGAATAACTTCGATGTGATTCTTTAACACCTCACTTACGAAAAACTCCTCGTCCAGAAATACCATTACTTCAATTTAGCTAGTAAATATCAAGGAATAAAAGATTCTTAACATTCCAATTTAGATTCCATAACGAATTGATAACACCTACTATTTTTCAATCTAGGTTTTGACAACTGAGTGTTTTACTGCTGATTAATATATCGGGTGTTCATTTAAATTCGTGCTCAAGTGTGCTTTGAAATTTTGTTAGACGACGATAGAGAGAAAAACGTATGTGGCATTATTAGTGCACACTAATCAATTAAATTTCAAATTTGACAAACGTCAAATCTGGTCAAACTACATTGAACGGCTTATATTGGCAATTTATCGATAATATTTTTAATTTGTGACAAAAAACTTGATGGTAAGTCTTACGTTTAAGCTGGTTCGAAAGTCGATGAAGTTTGGGAATATTTACTGTATAATTTTATTCACTACTTGAACATCCCTATGAAATTTTGGACGACCAGTTACTGAAAAGATTAGAGTTAAGGTAGGTTTTAGCTAAAAACAAGTTATTAGCCAATTTTCTTTCATCTTCTGTCTTGTTATTTATTGAACATTTCAGTGTTGTGACATTGCTTCAATTAAGTTTTATTGGACATACGTCAAAAATGCAGGCAAAATCCATAGCTCACTTGAGCACGAATTTAAATGAACACCCGATATACAGGGTGTCCCACATTTTAATACGCAAACTTCACCAGGACATAGTTCTCATAAAAATAATACAAAAGTTTTATATAAACATGGGGTCGCAACTCTTTTGTTTTCGAGATATGGCCGTTCAAAGTTGGACGAAAAATTTACATTTTCATTTTTATTTCAGTTATTTATAAACGCAGGAATGTGAATTTTTACAGTAATGTACTACAGCCTAGTATGTTATTTCCAAGCCTTAATTAACCCACCCCGGCGTATCTGAAAGGGTTGAAATTCACGATCACCACTACATTTTGCAATAGAACTTTTTAACTCGGTAAAATTTTAACATGAAAAAATGTCCCTTAGAAAGCTCATTCCTTAGCGAGACTTTTTTGTCTCTTACATTTTTTGCATAAAACTGATAGTTTTCGAGAAAAAAATAAAATCTTGGCGCGTGTCAGACCAATTTTCCAAAAGAACTTTTTAATTAGGTAGAATTTTAACCTAAAAAAATATTCGTTAGAAAGCTCATTCCTTAGCGAGATTTTTTTGTCTCTTACATTTTTCGCATAAAACTGATAGATTTCGAGAAAAAAAAATAAAATCTTAGCGCGTGTCGTACCGTACCGCTTCACCCCTAACCAAATGTTCTTTAAAAGTTTGCTATTGTTTTAGAATAATAAGTGATAACAATAATAATAAGCTAAAAAGATTAACAATTATACTTTAAATTAAATGCATTCTATCTTAGTCAACGTACAGTTCATCAGTACAAAGAAATCAGACCAAAACCATGGCCAACTTTTAAAGAACTTTTGGTTAGGGATGAAGCGGTACAGTACGACGCGCGCTACGATTTTATTTTTTTTCTCGAAAACTATTAGTTTTATACGAAAAATGTAAGAGACAAAAAAATCTTGCCAAGGAATGAGCTTTCTAAGGGTTAATTTTTCATGTTAAAATTTTACCGAGTTAAAAAGTTCTATTTGAAAATGTAGTGATGATCGTAAATTTCAACCCTTTAAGGCACGCCGGGGTGGCTAAATTAAGGGTTGAAAATAACATGATTGGCTGTAGTACATAACTTTAAAAATTCACATTCCTGCGTTTATAAATAGCTGAAATAAAAATAAAAATGTAAATTTTTCTTCCAACTTTGAACGGCCATATCTCAAAAACAAAAGAGTTGCGACCCCATGTTTATATAAAACTTTTGCATTATTTTTATGAGTACTATGTCCTGGTGAAGTTTGCGTATTAAAATGTGGGACACCCTGTATATGTATAAGGTTTTTTCCAGTACAGGTTATGTTTGTTAAAATCCAATTAATAACTGAATTATTCACTTCGACAAACTAAAATACAGTACCATTACAATATTACTTCGATATAATCGTTAAATTGCATTTACCTGTAGGTGAATTCGATAGAATTATTTTAATAAACTACGATCTGAGAATCAATATGATCATTTAAAAAGTTGTACTCTATCATTTATTTATTGTTAACTATTTTAAATAATAAAATGGCACAATATGGTTTCTGTGTTGAAACTTACACGAGAATTCAATAAATTAAGTGATTTAAAGAAATAATTGATATATTATTTAAAAAATTAGCGCCACCTGTTGGCGAAGAGCCAAAACAAGGTGTGGAAACGAGATGAAAAATATGAGGCGGGACAACGCCGCGACGCATGGCGGTTCTTAAGGAGCGGCGCGCGCAATGGCCGCGGGTCGGGCCAATCGGAGCGTTTTCTACCAAGCCGAGCGCTCGAACATACCCGAACGCTTTCTATCATTTGCTCGTTCTATCTCGTGATATAGACTCGTAAAATTCACTTATGATGAGACGAGTCGAGTTATAGCCGTCAACGTGCATTGTGCATTTTAATTTACGGTGAATAAAAAAGTTACAAATTTAAGTCTAAAACTGAATTAAGCATTTCCCAATATAAATTTGGTCCTTCGAACGGGATTAAAAACAAAAATCAGCGTCCACAAGACGAAAACGTGATATTCGCCCGCGGGTCCTGGCGCCTTCAAGACGGTAAATTGGACGGTACCCCGGCACAGCGACGCTATTTTGCAAACACGCCGCAAAGCAACAGTCGGTGAGTGTTTTTTCTCTTATAATCCAAAACCATATAAAAACACTCTTCAATATCGAACTAATCACCAAAGAGTCCTCTTCCAAATTGCGAAACTTGTTGGACGTCATAATCAAGAATTTGCGTGCTCTCGAACAACTAAAAGAACCCATAGAGTATTGGGACACGCTCATTATTTACTTAATTAGTACCAAACTCGATCAAAATTCAGAAAAGGAATGGGAAAAGTATAAAAGCGCAATCTCAATTCGACCAACTTTAGATGATTTCAAAACATTTCTTCGAAATCGAGCTGATTTTCTAGAATCATTCGAATGTAGTACCACTGAAAAGAAATCATCTGAAATACGCGTCAAAGGATTTTTTGGCCACTGAACAATGCAAACCGTTCTGCGTATTCTGCAAAAAGAATCATTATATTAAAAAATGTAACGATTTTTTGAAACTTTCGAACGCTGAAAGAATGAAACAAATAAAAACTCTAAAGATTTGCTTGAATTGCCTTAGAACTGGTCATTTTAGTAGAGAATGTCGTTCTTCTCACTGTAAAAAATGCACAATGCACGTTGGCGGCTATAACTCGACTCGTCTCATAAGTGAATTTTACAAAACAAGTCTCTTCGGCACACCCGAATGGTTCCGAAGCGAATACATTCAGAAATCATAACACCGATATTTGCATGATGGTATTATTAAGGAACATTTTGTAACTTTTTGTGATACCTACGATGCTCTTACACGTGAAGACAACAATTCAGGTGACATAGAGCCTCGATTGGCAGGTGTAGCATTGGCGAAAATCGTTGAAAATCTGTGTACCAAATTTAACTTAGATTTATCTTGGTATGTGGGTATTGAAACTGACAGCTGCTCAGTTATGGCATCAAATACAAAAGGTGCAGTGCAAAAATTGATGAAAATAGTTATTCATGCTAAACGTTGCCTGTGCAACAACCATGTGCTCAATAACTCATTGGCATGATCATCCAAAGTAGTTTTCTGTCGCAATACATCTGGCACAATGAGAAAAGGTGTGACATTTACCAATGCATCCACAAAGAGGCATGAAATTTTTAAAATAGAACTCGGAGCTGCCATGCAAGGTATTTGTGAGATACGTTGGGTAGAGAGGCATGATGTAAATCTCTCAATGTTGCGCATTGCTTATTTAGCTATTGTTATCAAAATTAAATTATAAGTTCTTGACTTGACCACGACTATGTGACTTCCTCCTGGTGCCAAAGCTGGATCCGCCCTTGAGTATAAAACAAAGTTTACTAATTTTTTTAAACCTTAGTTTTAGCTTTTACTTTATACGTACATATTTTCTTTACTTTTTGTGTACAGAATATAACTTTTTAATTTATATTTAGAATTAAGAGCGTTCATTTTTGGTAATATTTTCAATATGTCAGTAGTGTGTTTTGATTTAATAAATCCCTACATGTATTTAACGTATTTTTGTGACTTTTAAAAAAGTTCCAATAATCCGAATGTTTCACTAATTCGGATTGCCTCGGTTTTCATTGATCCGGATTAGCGGAACTTCACTGTATTCGGTTTGGTGAATTTATTCCAAGTTAGAGACTCGCACTGTATAATTATCTAAAAGATTTTTTCTCTATTTCTAAAAATAAAGTCTAGGCGATTTTTCTAATTTCATTTTTTACTTTTATAGGTTAAGTGAAAATGAAGAGGTATAAAAAAAATTATTTTCTTCAAAATTTTAATAACCTAACCTGGAAATTTTTATGCAATATTAAAAACGATATTTTAATTTATAATTATCCAACATTTTTTTTCTCTATTCCTAAAAATAAACTCTATGTGATTTTTTTAAATTTCATTCTTTAATGTATGTAGATTAAGTAATTAACAAATATCAACATGTTAAGTAATTGTATTTTCTTATATTTTAGGCAATTTTAGAACATCTTTTCAAGCCGGAAGTAAATTTAATGTATCCTGGCATCTCGGATATCCACACAGAGTAAGTTATAAGTTATAAAAAAATATTAAAATGATTATAAATTATTTTTGAATTTAGGGTGGATTCAAAATCCAAATGTTAGATGAATTAGAAAGACCAGTATTAGATTTAACTCCGAGTACAACCGGTTCTCAATATGTTTCCGATGATGGAACGTAAGTAAAACAATTCATTTTATAAAAACACAATTAAAAAATAATAAATAATACATTTTTAGAGCTCAAAGATTTGAAGTTCAACTTCCACCAAATTACACCTGTTCAAATTGTACTCTTCGATTACTCCGACAAGGTATAGAATGGGGAAAGTCGTATTTATTTTGGTCTTGTGCGGACGTAGACATAAAATCGAGTAGGTTTTATTGATTTTCTAACTTTAGAAAGTATATAAATTGATTAATAATTTAATTTTTTTTTTTAAGAAAAAGAATATAGAGAATCTTGTAGTAACCATGGAAAGTTTTACATTAGTAATTGTAAATGCGATAAACTTTATTACGGGGATAGATGTCAATTTAGAAACGAATGTATGGAAGATAAAGATTGCGGTCCTCAGGGGAAATGTATTGATATAGAAGCGACGACTGCGCCTCAAAAACAATGTTATTGTAAAATGGGATGGTTTGGAATTGGTTGTACAAGAAGTAATTAATTATATACTTTTATTTATTTAAATTTTTTAAAAAACGTGTTGTTTTTTTAAAGGATCTCCTATAAATAGCACCCAAATAAATTTATCAACGTATAAGACAAAGCAACTAAGTAAAGATTTTAATCTTTATTGGAAAATTTTACCTAAACAGAAAGAAATCGAAATGGTTATGGTTGTAAATACAACGAGTTATGCGGCGGTTGGATGGAGACCGGTGTCTTTAACACCTGAATGTAGAAATTTCCCGGTTATTAAATTCCCAAAGAGAGAACCTAAAAGTGAACCTTTACCTTCGCCAGAACCGAATGCTGAACCTGAACCTGAACCAAGTAGTGAACCTGAACCGAGTAGTGATCCTGAACCCAATAGTGAACCAACTCCTGAACCTTCTAGTGAACCGGAACCTGAACCAGAATCGGAACCAAGTAGCAAAAAATCTTTATACGCTAGAAGAGAGGCGGGAAAACCTGATTTAGAAGATGGACTTGTTACGACAAGCGTTTCTTATCAAGTTAGTGTAAAAAAAGGTAAGTAAGTACGAATAAAAATTTGGAAAAATATTTTTAAGTTACTTATTTATTTATTTAACTGTTGTTTTAGGAAGAAGAAAACGACAAGTTAATTCTGGTAAGAAAATAACAATTTTAAAATCATTTTAAAAATATATTTTTTTGCATGGTTCTAAAATAATAAAATAACGTTCAGAGCAAAAGTAGAAATCCTGTAAATTTTATTTATGGGAATTCAGAAAAAAAAAGTAAAAAAAAATTGTAAATTCTAACATTTTAAAGTTAACCTTAAAACATAAAAAATCGTCAAAGTTTAAAAAATCTCCCAAACTTTATTTATGAATATTTTGAAAAATTCTTTAAATAGAACTAGATTTAACACTAGATATACCAGCGATTGAAGTATACCTTGGTATACCTATTTGTGTACCAAACCAGTCAAAATGACTGTTCTTAAAAAGGAAGAAGTTAATGAGGTTTCCAGTCTTTATTTACTTTTAAAAAATGCTAAATTAATTTAATAAATTTTTTGAAGTCATAAATCCATCAATTTGCTGTTTATTATAGAATATAAAAATAATATCTATCATAGAAATATTAACTTTGTTCGTATTTAATCAGTCACTATTTTTACAAACATACATTTTCCTCTTTGTACATTTCCCGCATACATATTTTTTGCAATTTGGTACCATTTACGCACAAGAGAAGTACTCGCTTTTGATGTATTAGCGTGTTCCGATTTTCCCTCTGAAGTCTGATGTTCAGAAGCAAGTTCATCTGTTAGACCAAATAGTAAGTTTTTTCTTGATAATTTTTCTCCTATATTTTTATATAGTACCCAGGAATTTATTCCGGCTAAATTTAAGATATTGAAATACACGTGAACTGACCACCTCTTGAAAGCTGATTTGATACTATATTTTCTTGCCATTTGGTCAGTTACATCGACCCCACATTTTGTTTTGTTATAAAACGACACAGTTTCTGTTAATTTCTTATTAGTTTTATCAGTTTTGATGTTTTTATGTTTTGTACTTAGTAGCAGCACTTTCTTATTTGATTTACTCTTGTAAACTGTAAGTATTTTTAGACTTTAATTTTAACGCCAAAGGAACACTGGTAAAGAAATTATCCATTGTTATGGTCCTACCTTTCATAGTATATGGTTCTACAAGTTTCATTACAACAAATTCACTTAATGGGGTTGATGCATCTCGAGCCTCATATTTTCCTAAATAAGGAAAGCCATTTGTTATACAGGGTGTTTAAAAAATACGTTCGAATATTTGGCCCACTTATAGATCTCATCAGTACAAACAAAAAAGTCAAAATAAACATAAGTCCAAAAATCAGCCGTTTCCTAATTACAGCCTGTTTTTCAAATTAAAATAATTTATTAATTTTTCCCTAATTTGGAGAATTTTACGGGAGCAGCAATTGCACCCATACCATATTCAAAGGGTACAGGCTCTAGCTGTGCCTGATTATGCCGCACGACTGGTGTTTTGTCGAAGCATGTTGACAAAAGTCGCGGAGAACCCAAATTTTGTTACGAAAATTTTATTTACAGACGAAGCTGGTTTCACGAGAAATGGCATTTTTAATTTTCATAATAGCTATGTTTGGGCCGACGAAAATCCGCATGCCGTTGTTGAATCGAATCATCAACACCGATTTGCAATCAACGTTTGGCTTGGTGTGTTAGGAGACCATCTGATAGGACCTTGTTTCCTGCCTAACCGTTTGACTAGTCAATTGTACCTTGACTTTTTGCGGAATACATTACCACTGCTGTTAGAAGATGTGCCCCTCAACCACAGAATTAATATGTGGTTGATGCACGATAGAGCTCCTGCGTATTACGGAGTCTTGGTCAGAAATTATCTAAACGAAAATTACAATGGCAGGTGGATAGGGCGAGGAGGTCCAATTGCATGGCCCCCTAGATCTCCCGACCTCATTCCACTCGATTCTTGCATTTGGGGGTATTTAAAGACATTAGTTTATTCAAGTCCTGTGAATAATTTAGATGAGTTGCGAGAACGAATTGAACATGCCTGCCAGACTGTTCGTATAAATCCGGGACTCTTTGAGAGAGTGCGGCGTTCACTTTTACGGAGATGTGAAATGTGTATACAAATGGAAGGAGGACATTTTGAATATCTTCTTTAAGAATCATTAATTTGTAATAATTAAAATGTATTTATACTGATATTTGAGTGTAAATTATTTTAATTTGAAAAACAGGCTGTAATTAGGAAACGGCTGATTTTTGGACTTATGTTTATTTTGACTTTTTTGTTTGTACTGATGAGATCTATAAGTGGGCCAAATATTCGAACGTATTTTTTAAACACCCTGTATATTTGGTCTCAACGTCAGATGCCAGCCAGAATTTTATGCCAAACTTCTGAGGTTTGTTTGGCACATATTGTGTAAACCTGCATCTGGCCTTGGTTGGAAAGAGCTGCTCATCTACCGTAATGTCAGCTCGTGGTTTGAAGCAATTTTAACTATTTTGAATAAATTTATTACAAACTGTTGGAGCTAAAGTAAATTGTCCCCTTTATAAACGTTAAGTCCTCTCACTTTTTATCAAAGCGAATAAATCGTAGAGTCTCGGTAAAATCACTTCTGCTCATAGTTGTAGAAAAAAAATTTGTCCTCACTTATTATTCCATAAAAAATCATGCCTTAAATTTTTGACTTGGTACGCCCCACGTGCATACAATATTGCAATAAACGCCTTTAATTTTGATTGAGTTTCATAATATTTCTTTTTGCATATGCTGTAGGCCCAGATGAGTCCTTGAAAATAGCATGAATTGGCAATCTTCCAACAATCCCTCCTTCTTCAATTCTTTTCCAAATAGTACCGTTTGCAACCGTTTCAGTTTCCCGAATTTGTATTTCATTATCACCTTCGTCTCCAAAACTGGAAGCCAATCGCATACATCTACGTCTACGTTTGTTTGTAATGTTTTCATAATCACTTTCGCTTTCCTCATCTGTACTGGCCGTATCAGAATTTTCGTTATCACTATTCTCGATAATAATACCTTCATCACAACTTTCGTGTTATTTTGGCTCTGTAATAGTTCACTTTCGTCATCATCTTCACCATCTGAACTTCCCACAGATATACTAGTTAAATTTTTTAAAAGTTCAGAAAGTTTCATACGTTTTGCCATTTTTAGGGTGGTGATAACTATAAAAACCAATTGAAACAAATAGAAGGATTGTACCTCGCTCTGTATTTAGTTTTTTACTGAAGAATATACTTTTGAATACTTCAACATCTACATAAATGTTTCTTACCAGTGTCACAACAAAATTTAGCGATCAAATTGCAGGAACTCACTATCTTTTGCAAACCGAATTTATTACAGTGCGATAATTATTTCACTACAAGAACACATACACACAATTTTGGCTTCGACAACAACGCCTTACAGTAAGAATAGTTTAGGGATATCTTACGAAGAATGTGTAATTTATGACGAGCAATAAATTTGCTGTTTGCGTGGTATAAAGGATTTAGACATATGGTAAAATGGTTAGTGCGTTTATTTAGGATTTCGGGAAAATGCGCGGTGTGAAAACAATTTAAAGCCCGATTTTTGTCAAAAGTATAAAGATTTTCAGGAAACCATATTTTTTTGCCCCGCAATTATAATACAAGTAATAATTAATTGTTGTTGTTGACTCGTGTCTATTTCACTGCATAGAGACTTGCACCAGTCATTTTGACTGGTACTGGTATAAGTATCAAAAACGCAAATTATTTTTTCTAACATATATATACAGTAATATAAACTTTATAAAATTAATTATTTAGTTATAACTAGACAAGTCATGATATTACGATAATAAAATATTAAACGCACTAGGAGTTTTAAATTGAAATACAAAAACAGTCATTTTGACTGGTCTGGTATATCTAGTGTTAAGTATCTAGTTTATAATAAAGTCAATTTTTTTCCAAGTTTTACCAAAAAAATTAAAAAAAAATTGTTTGTAAATACCAACATTTTGAAGCTAACCTCAAAATACGAAAAATCGTCAAAGTTTAAAAAATCCCCCAGACCTTATTTATAGGAATTTAGAAAAGATTTTTTTAATAAACCTACTTTAAAATACCTATTTTATGATAAAAGTCAATTTTTTGTTTATTTTATAAAAAAATAAAAATCAATACACAAATAAAAAAAATCTTACACTTGGCAGTTAATGGGTTAACTTGCTGAGAAGATAATCTTTAATGCAGTAATAAAAAGTTATATCTCATGGTACATCATCACATTATTTATTTATTTTTTTATGAGATGAGAAAGTTTGTCATAAAACAATCCAAAGCTATAAACATTTTAAATCTAACATGGTTGTATAGTTGTAGAAAGTTATTGATGGAGACTTTAGTTAACCGTTTAATTCCTTAAGTTTGTTCCTTATTTAGTAGATAAAAACGATTTATTAAACTTACTTGAATGTTTACAATTTCAATTAGAAGAAAATGATAGTTATTAAGACGATAAAATTAAAAACTGTCTGTAAAAATAACACATTTTCTCTTTTAATTTTATTAAAAACTTAACTTACAATTAAGTAGATGTATAAAATTTTATAACATTAATAATAATAATAATAAAACTAATCATCACGTAGTAATAAAACTACACAAAAAATTTAATTTAACTAATTGTAAGTAGTAATCACAAAAACTTCCACTAGTTTTGATTTCTTTCTTGTAATATGTCACAGTAGAGGTGGTTGGACTGTTTTAAATTTCTTGTAGATTCAGTAGAAGAACCGTTCTTCGTACCAACTGTAGCACCAGAACCTAACGCAGAGCCTGAACCTAACTCAGAACCAGAACCTACTTCAGAACCGGAACCTGAACCCGTCACGAATGTTACTCCTGTTCCAGAACCTAATTCTGAACCAGAACCTACTTCTGAACCAGAATCTAATTCTGAACCAGAACCTAGATCTGAATCAAAACCAGAACCTAGATCTGAGCCAGAACCTGAACCTAGATCTGAACCGGAATCTAATTCTGACCCAAAACCCGAACCTAATCCAGAACCAGAACCGAATTCGGAACCAGAACCAAATTCTGAACCGATTCCAGAACCTTCTTCCGAACCAGAACCACAATCAGAGCCGGAACCGGAACCTAATTCGGAACCACAACCAGAACCAAAACCCGAACCAGCTAATTACCCAGAAAAAAGCAAAAATCATGTTCCACAAGAGAAAAAAGGTAAGACTAACCAACTTATTTACTCAAAAAAATTCTAATAAAACATCTTTTGAAATTTTTAGCTCCAGAATTTAACCCAATGGATTGTAACGACATGATAATCGGTATGGCGAGAGGATCCTACAACAGAATAGGTGATTATTACACTAGAGATCGTTCAACACCACGTCAAGATGTTTATTGGGGCGGTAAAAACGATTTGGTCGCCGCTCTTGGTTACGAATCCGATGGAATTACTACCATATTATTTAGAAAAAAACTCCTGGCGAAAGAACCAGCCGATCATTCGATTGAAGATAATTACATGCACGTCGTCTGGGCTAAAGGACAGGAACCGGGAAAATACGTACATTTCCCCAAATCAAGTATAGAAAGTGGAACGGCTACTGTTAAAGATTTTTATAAACCGGATGAATTAAAATATCACGGACACCGACAACAAAGAGGATCGTTATATATTGATTTTATGGGTAAATTAATTTAATTCCTCTACTTTTTTGATTTTTTTTTTCATTTTATTTTATAATATTAAATAATTAGATAAATTAGTAATGAACAAAAATCTAAACAATTTTGACACATAAGAATTTTAGGTTATGTCATGTGTCAAATATATAAAATTCTTTTCACTTCTTGTGGTTGATAATTATGAAAAAAAAATGAATTATTGTGTTGTTATTACTTACCTTCATATTATTAAAGCATCAAAATATGTTTAAACCACTTTTCAAATAAATTATTTAGTTTTTAATGATAAATTTGACAGATTCACGACATTCACAAATATTATGTATAGTGTATTTAAATTAGACTGAATAAAAGCGAACGAATTTGTAAGTATTTAGAAAAGTTGATTTTCCAATAAATATTGGAATATACACGAACGTGAAAAAAATGTTCGTTTCTATTTCGTTCTTTATGTAAATTATTTTAGATTAAGTATAGCAAACGATTTCATTCATTCAGCTTAATCACGTTAATTTAAGTAGACTATATACTCACATTTTGAAATGAAGTTAGCAATGTTTACAGTCATCTGTAAACTAAAATTTATCGAAAAAACTTAAATAATTTATTTTAAAAGTACTTAAAAGAGATTTAGATCAGTTAAAGTAAGTAATAATAACATAACAATTCGTTTTTTTCGTAAATATTAATAATAAGTACTTTAAATATAAAAATTTGACATAACCTAAAATTCATATCTGTCAAAACTGTATTTGAATTATTTGAAATTATTTTTTTCTGTAATTTTTAAATTTAAAATTAAAGCAATAGATTTAAATGAGCTAAAGTAAGCAATAACAACACAACAACCTTTTTTTCATCATTATTAATATCAAAAAGAGAAAAGTACTTTAAATATAAAAATTAGACATAACCTAAAATTCATATCTGTCAAAACTGTTTGGATTATTTGAATTTATCTTTTTCTCTAATTTTTAAATCTAAAATTTTTTTTTTCGTAATTTTTAAATTTAAAATTTTATTTTTTAACATTATGTTAAATTTTACCAATTTTATTCCATTTTAGATGATTATAAAAAACCTCAAGAAGGATCCGAATGTACGGGAAGTTGGCGATTACCTAAAAAATGTAATCCTACAAATCATACTTGTGATTATTACGTTGAATGGAAATACATACCTAAAATTGATAAAATTAATTTTACAATTACCACGAAAGATATTGATAAATGGACCGGGATAGGATTTTCAACAGATACTAGCATGGTATTGTCTTAAATAAAATTTAATTTCTGTACAAAATTCTTAATTAAAAAAACAATTTTGTTTCTTTAATAAAGGTTAATACGGATGCAATAATCGGTTGGGTAGATGAAAAAGGTGCAACATTCGTTATGGACACATGGATTGAAAATTACTCCCCAACGGGGGTTAAATTAGACGAATCACAAAACATTTATAATATAAGCGGAAGCGTTATCGATGGAGAAATGACTTTAAATTTTCTTCGAAATAGAACTACGAGTGATGATAAAGATTTATCGTTTACCGATGAAGATTGTTTATATATGATTTTTCCGACTAACGGGGGATTTTATAATGCAGTTAATAAAAAAATAACGAAACATTTACATAAACCGTTTGTTTCTATTGAGAAAATTTGTATCCGAGCTTGTGATATTGAATACGGTAAGTTTAAATGAGAGTGAAAAAATAAATTTTTAATTTTATTTCGAAATTTGTAGAAGATTTAAATGAAATCGCTGACGGTGAATCACTACCCGGTTTAAGATACAACGTAAAGGTGAAAATTGTCGATTTAGGGGAAAATTTCCACCTTCCGAAAGAAAATAGTCCCGATTTTGAAGAATTAACAAATAGGATTAATGATAATTTTAAGCCGTTATTTAAAAAAATTCCTGGGTATAAAAGAATTAAAATTAATGGATTAAAAGAGTAAGTTAAATAAAATTGTAATGATAATTTTTAAAAAATACAAAATCTATCTTGTTTTTTTATTTATTATTATTTTTTTTTCGTTTAAATAGAGAAAATAGGGATATAGTAGCAGCGATGCAATTACAAGTCGATAAGAATACTTTAGAAAAAGGCAGATCGATGAAAGATAATCAAAATGACGAACACGTTGAAAAAATTATTAGGGATTCATTACTTAGCGGAACAATTGGTGGATTTAGGGTTGATAGGAATTATTTAGAATTTGAACCTCAAAGCTGTAAGTAATTTTTCATCTTAAACCAACTTATAGAATAAATAGCTAAACAGTGAAAGTATATAGAGTGAGTTAACATTTATTTTTCACTTCTTAGATGTATTTGACAGCTTCGTACAAAAAAATACAGAATGTGTAATAAACCGAATAGTGAATAAAAAGTCAGTTTGGATGATATTAAGACTGTATTTCGTCTCTTTGTGGGTATTTTAAAAATATTTGAAAATAGTCCAACTTTCAGAAAAAATTAGCCACTTTAGAGTTCGGAACTTAGAGAAGTTCTGTTAACAGTCAAATCAAATAAATCTCCAATTTTTTGGATGTTGAAATAATGTGTATTATTAATATCCTGAAATTTTCGTCTGAGAACTAAAAATTGAATATTCATTCATCCTATATAATATTTATATAATATTATAAAAATCAATTTTATAATATTTCATATTCTAAAAATTAAATTTAAATGTTGTGAGTAATTAAATATATTTTTTTAATTTTTAGTGACATCAAACATCATATCAGATACTTCTGAAAACAAGTCAAACTTCTTTAACCTCTCGGAAACGAAACTCTACCTAGTGATCGGTTGTATAGCGGCTTTGGTCCTTGTAGCTCTCGTCCAAGCGAGTTGTACCATCTACAAGACGGCCAGCAAATCGTCATCGAGTCATAAGGTAACGACTTTATGACCTCCCGATCTTTTTCAAAACGAAATAGGGCAAGTAGGTTATTAGTAACGCTCGTTTTCGGTTAACTTATCCTTTTTTTCGATTAACTTATTTTTAGATTTACAAAATTGTAATACAGTAGAACCTTGTTAACCTGTCTTTTTTTAAACTGGTGATATCAAACCAACAAATATGGTTGAAAGACAAACAACTATTGAATTCAAAAATAATTTGTTTTTAAGATTTCATTCAAAAATGTCTTTAGTAGTGGAGTCGATGTTTCAGCGGTTAAGCAAGACTTTATGTTCAATTGCGTTTACCTCCTTTGAAAGGGTGGTCTTCGTCGGAACTTGGTTATTTTGACCAAAGGATCGATCAATCGCACTTTAAGAACAGCCTAGCTCTCGTTTAATTTTGTTTATGTTGTTACCACCCCCGAGCCCCTGAGTGGACAAAAGATCTACGCGGCCATATTCCGGGTAGTTTTCACCACTCTCGGGTCCACCCGCGCAAATCTGATAGCGTGTTAAACGGGAAGAAAGTAAAAACTCAAATTTTTAAGACTAATCTAATTTAATTAAAAAATAAAATAAAAAAACAAAAACAAAAAGGAACCCTAACAATTTAAACTAAACAATTCGAACTTTACGGAATTACCTTATCTCTATCAACAAAAATGATCTTAATTCACTTACAGTTGTTGTCTCTCAACGACGCCTTTTTAATTCTCTTTTGTTGTTATCCACGATTTCCCAATCTTCCCCTTTTCTCTTTTTACTTCGCACCAACCCGCTCTCAATCACTTACTTTTTCACCACTCACACTCTCTAATTCTTCGTCCTTTCTTTTTCATTCCTCACCATCGACTCCCCGAGGTCTTCTTCCCTTTTCCCCACTTTTCTATATCGCTCTCGCGCTTTGTTTATAGTTCGCGATGCACTCACAAAAATAATAGCCCAGATTGTTACAATATATTTTGTATTAATGGTTTTAAAGGGCCGGTCATTGAAACTTCTTAATACAACAATGAAAAACGTAAAAGCTGTCAAAAGGTACTATTTCTTAAATTACAAATTGATATTTGAAATAAAATCAAATGCTATAAATAAGATTATAGACTATAAGAATATAAGATTAATTTTTTAATTTTGTTTACTTCATAAGAACAATGAAGAACATTCATGCAAAACTTTTTAAATTCGATATTGTTTGTAATAACTTGTTTTACAAATTCCAGAGAAGAGCACCCTCTCAAAGCAGGTAAACGCAGTTGAGCATAAAATCTCGCTTAAGTCTCTGAATATAGGCCTAAGTCTCGTGTTAGTGCGTTTAGTTTTCTGGGTTCTAGCCCCTGTTATTCTAACACAGAGTCGCTTCGAGGTGCGTTCAAACCAAACGAACAAAGAGATAGAATCAGAACAAGAGCATTCTTTCTTAATCTTTTAATGTAAACGAAAGCTCATTTCCAGCGTTTACACCAAAATATCAATGAGCAAAAATGAGAACCAATAACTAGAATTCTTACACAATAGTTGTTTACATCAGCTTAGAGACAATGCCATTAGAGACAATGTGGTTGTGATCCATTTTAACCAATGATAATCAATTAAGAAATAAAAGTTTTTTGTACCATGCTGGTTATAAAATAATTTTATTTGTCTAACATGTTTAACCGTTAACCATCTTCAGAGACAAGTCAGATAAAAAGTTACTTAGTTTTACAAACAAAAAGATGTATGACTAGTACTAGAGGTAATTGAATAATGTTATTTACATCAGCCAAACGAATGTTTATTGCTCTTTCAAGTGTATTCTATGGTTGGTAGTGCTTCGTTATGTCCGATTCTGACAGCAATACTATAATTGAAGTGCTGCATTTTGTCTCAAAAACTCAAAAAGTAAAGAAAGAACAGACTTGTAATTCATAATGGTTTGCATACTTTTAAATGTAAACCATTATGAATTATAAGTGCAGTCAGCACTGCTGCCTGATTTTATAATTGTTTTTTTCCCTTTCTCGGCAATAAGATGCAAGAAACGAGTCCACCTTTTTTTTGTTTCTTCAACATTATATTCTAGATTTGCAATTTTCTGTCAAGTATCTTGTTTGCTATACTTCATTTAATAACTAGGAGGAGTAAATCTCAAAACCCCATTTACATAGGAAAAAGTAACTAAAAAATACACTAAACATTTTTAGCGGCAAATTTGAATTCTAAACTTCAAACTAGTCACATTTATGCAACCAACAAAACACCAAGCGTTTGAGCGTAGTATTCTAGAACATACCAAATATCTCTATGGCCGTTTATCTATACCAGCGCAGAGAGATACTATAGTATGGACACTCTCCGGCGGCACCTTTGATGTAGGTGAGGCGATTTTTAAGGCAACATGGCGGCGTTTCAATTTGCACTTCTACAATAGGTCAAGAGATGGCACTAAGGGAAATGTCATTTCTAAAATTTATTTCTATGAAGACATCGTTTTTTAAAATGTTATTATCAAGCATCTATGCATATATTATTTTTTATTGACAGCAAAAATAAATATTTGAAAGGATATTCGTAAAAAATATCTTACGAACCTTCCTATTATAAATATTTTAATATCCAAATATTATTATTTAGAAGAGCTTAGAACTTCATAATGTATTTAATTCTTTAATACTTTTGGGAACCATAAATAACATATGTTATTAGGGGTAAAACCTTATACCTCGAAAGTGATAAAGGGATCATTATAATTTATGAAACTTAAAATATAAGAAACAATATTTATTAGTGATTACAATATTTCCAACTAAAGTACATAGAACAATAAATAATTATGTTTAAAAGAAAACAATGCAATAAAATAGTAAAGTACTTTAAAAAACCAAACTAATTAAGACACAATTACTTTAAAACACTTTCAAAACCATCCGCTCAATGCTGTCACGTGGAGTAGAAAGAATGAAAATCTAACCTTAAAGTCATCAAAACAAAACACCTACTGTGCTGCCACAAGCGGAGAACTGTCGAAGTGCAAATTCATGCGGACGTAAAAATTGAACGTCAAAAAAAACGGAGTGTCCATACTATAGTATCTCTCTACGCTGTCTATACGTACCAGGCTGTGTTACCTCTGTATAGAAATTCGTTGACAATAAATTTAGTTCAACCCGCATCACTGGAAACGCTGATAGCGGAAAATAACAGCTTCTTTACCGGCCAAAATGAAACGCACTGACAATAAGATGTCCAACATAATATCTGACATCTACATATGTCAAATACGCGAGTGAACGAAGTATCGTAATTGCATTGAAATTCTTGAAAAAAATTTTAACATCGTATTTAGTGTTGCAATTTGTGTTCATTAGTATCCAATGACTGGAATATTGTCACGTATGTCCAGAAATACTTCCAAAGATGAAAGACTCTGATTGGAACTACGCGAATCTTTGATTTTATAAGCATCGCAAGATGTGGGAACTGTAGATTTGCTGAAGATGCGAGGTTTCTTTTTATGTGCTTATTCAAAATATTATTTTGTTGTTAAAAATTGTTTTGTTATTAACCTCCGCCAGAATAAGATCGACGAGAATAAAGTTGTGTTAGCAGTTGTATTGGAGAGTGTCCTTGAGTTGGTCTCTAAACCCTTTTGTATTTTTAAGCTGTGTATGATGAAATTGAACAAAAACAAACAGGCTACAAGCAAAATTTGTTTTTGTTTAATTTTACCATGCATGGTTTTGTAATAAATAGGAGTAATATTTTATTTTAAAGATTTTAAAAATTCCCGCGCTTGCTCATTAGCGCCAAATGCGGTGCGGGTTGAACTAAAAACATTGTCAAAATTAAAAGTGGAGAGTTGCCTATCTATATTAGTATATTATATTTAATCTATGATACGTACATTGTTCAAAATTTATCCAAAAGACGTTTCTTGTGTTGACGTATTATATCCAACAGATGACATCGTACCATACCTTTTTCGAATTTAATATTTTTTGATCGCAACCATTTGAGCACAACGAAAAAGCGACAAACAAATTGACAAATTAGGTAAAGCACCTAACCTCAAACGTTAAAAACAATAAACGACAAAAACGAATTTTTTCGTCTTCGTAAACTTGACTGCGGAGCGACCAATAATAGCTCACTATTTTGGCGCGCAAAATTCAAATTACTCCTCCTAGTTATTAAATGAAGTATAGAGGTAACCGAATTGCTCATTCATGTGTATTCTATGGTTGGTAGTGCTTCGTTATGTCCGATTCTGACAGCTATGCTATAATTGCAAGTGCTGCATTTTGTCTCAAAAACTCAAAAAGTAAAGAAAAAAAGACTTGTAATTCATAATGGTTTGCATACTTTTAAATGCAAACCATTATGAATTATAAGTGCAGTCAGCACTACTGCCTGATTTTATAGTAATTGTTTTTTCCCTTTCTCGGCGGTAAGATGCAAGAAGCGAGAAACATTACATTCTAGTTGATTTGCAATTTTCTGTCAAGTATCTTGTTTGCTAGTTGTATTTTAAAAGTGTTCAAAAGTCGGATCCCATAGACAACTGAAATTTCGGTAGGCTTCTATTAACGATATTTTTCTTGAGATCAATCCACAATTAACTCGATAAGTTTGCATTCAAATCGCTAGAACATTTTGAAGAGACCGCTCTGGGGACCAAACACATCCAAACACGCAAGAACGCTCTAAGTAGAGGCCGATTTACATCAGACGAGCGAATGCTCATTCTATACCCAGTCTATCAAATTTTTTTAGTCTAAACAGATGTAGAGCATTCTTTTTTTGTTCTGTCTGCGTTCACAAAGATTCTATGGAATATTCTAAGAATGCTCGTTCACTTGATGTAAACAGCAGTAGAGCGTGCGAACATTTGCTTAGAGCGTTCTTGCGTGTTTGGTCGTGCTCGCTCCTTGAAGCGGTCTCTTCAAAGCGTTCTTGTATTCTAGCGATTTAAATACATACGTATCGATTTAATTATGGATTGGTCTCAAGAGAAATGCTTATTGATGTCGGATCCGACTTTTGAACACTATAAGAATACAACTCGTAAACAAGATGCTTGACAAGAAATTGCAAATCTAGAATGTAATGTTGAAGAAGAAAAAAAAAGATGGATTCGCTTCTTGCATCTTAATGCCGAGAAAGGCAAAAAACAATGACTAAGAAATCAGGCAGCTACTTCAGATATAGCATTACATATTGTAAATGTAGATATTTTAGTAAAGTATATCAGGCTTTCATAGGAATCTCCAGTTGCCAAAAATCTCAGTCATTGCTAGCCTGTCATACGCAGGAATTGAGTCTCTAAAATTCGTACTTTATTTCCGAATTTTGTCGCTGATCAGAGATAATAAATGATCAAAATCCTCTGACGTCATTCTACAAAAATTTTGGAATTCACCACTTTCTTCTTGTTCTTGCATATCCGTCATCGTTTCACCTACATTATCCAGTATTCTTCGCTGCATTAAATTTGTCACCCACCAACGTCTCTTCCTTCTTTTCTTTTTGAGTGTTTGAGACAAAATAATAAATGCAGCACTTGCAATTATAATATTGCTGTCAGAGTCGGACATAACGAAGCACTACCAGTCATCGAATTGATATGAATGAACAATGATTCGTTCCGCTGATTTAAACATCTTTCTGCAAAAATTCTAGCTCTTGGTTCTCATTCTTGCTCGTTGATATTTTGGTGTAAACGATGAAAACGATCTTTCGTTTACACTAAAAGATTAAGAAAGAATGCTCTTGTTCTAATTCTAGCTCTATGTTCGTTTGGTTTAAATGCACCTTAGCTGTTCACACGTTCTAGAGCCCTTCAAATCAAGCGATCGATCATTTTTAGAATATTTCATAGAATCTTTGTGAATGTAAACAGAACAGTAAAAGAATACTCTACGTCTATTTATACTAAAAAAAATGATAGAGTGAGAATAAAATAAGCATTTGCTCGTCTAATGTAAATCGGCCTTTAGAGGGGTCGTAAGGACGTCGATCCCGCAATCAATCGAACACCTTTGAGTGTTGACAATATTCTGTCCTACACTCCTATATGTTTTTAGTACATTTAGTTGCCTGTACTAAGGTATTAAAGTACAGTCAGATTAATCAGGTTCTACTGTATTACATATTATACTAACATGTTGCGTCTTCGACGACCAAACTTTTCGACGTTTGTTTATGCTGAAGCGCTGACTAGTCTTGTGGGTAACTTATAGAGGGTGTACAGTGTCCAGCTGGACCCCGTGTACTACCACCATAATTACCATAGAGGAGGCATGCAGCCCCACTGGGCCGTTGCCCAAGGAAGAACCAGAAATTGGTGAATCTGGTGATTGGGGGGCTTTTTAAGCGAAACTGTGCCTGGTGGGGTGAGTGTGAAATCTCTTCACTCTGAAATCCACTTACCACACAATTTTTTTTACGCTTCTGCACTATAATTAAATTTTAAATCAATTTTTATCTGATTTACTAACATTAAATAAATTAAAAAAAAAATCCTAAAATAATTATTTTTTTTAAAGGATCATTTAATACCAAATTCAGCATGGAAAGATTATTCAGCCGCAAACACCAATTACGCATTTGATACATACGACGATGAAAAGAAACACATGAATGGAAAGGGAACTCGAAGCGAAACTTTACCGAATAAGCAACGTCAAGCGGGGAAATCTCCCGGAAGACCCCAAAGCAACGCAATGCACATGCAACCGACTCAACATTATCAACAGCAACATCACGGTGGTTATATGGGCGATACGAGGTCGTTACAAAGACCTAGAGGAGCTTATCCACCGGGAAATTTAGAAAGAAGTACATTTTCTCTTCCGAGAACAGCTTATGAAAGACACAGACAACAACCGGATATGCAACCAGATTTTTATTTCATGCCGTCACAAAGGAAGTATTCGGGTGAAGTTGTGAGAGTGTACGTTGATTATAATAATCAACCAAAATAAAATTTAAACGTTCAAATTTAAAAATTTAAATTACATTTTTTTAATCAAAAAAATTTTTAACTAAAAAAAATTTTAAAGACGATTTTTTGTAAATAAAAAAAGTGACTTTATGTAAATAAAGTGTGTGAAGTTTTTAATTTTATTTAAAAAAAAGGACAATTTATTTTTTAATAATGGTAAATATAAAATATATTTTTAAGCTACAGGTTGTTTTGTTATAAATTTATCCGTTATGACTGGAGTTCAAAGAGAACTTAAATACCAAAGCACAAAGATTTTCCTAAGTCAGTATTTACAGCTTTTTTCTTTTTACTTTTAAATATTAAATCATCAATAAAAATCATCGTTTGGTAGAGTTTTAAAAATAATTTTAAAAATACAACGAAATATATATTTTTTTTGTAGATTTGCTTATTGTATAATAAATTATTGCTTAGAAATGTATTTACTTAATTTTTAATTACAATTAATTAAAAATGAGTTTTGTAAATAATCAGATAAATTTTCTTACTAACAAAAAACCGTTTCTTCAAATTAAAAAAAAAAACAAATTTAGTATATTAATTTAATATGTTAGTCATTATTATTACGATTTAGATTTAAGGTAAAATGTAAATAGTAAGTGTTAGTTTTGGAATTAAAAATTAAGATTTATTTTGTTAACAATGTATAAAAATTATTTAATTTAATTAAAATACAATATTATTATGAATGTATTTGTGTTTAATTTGCTATGAAATATAATTTAATATTATATAATTTTTTTTTAATTGGTGATATTATTTTTTAAAATCATGTTAGAAAAATAAAAATGTCTAAAAAGGGGGAAATGACAAATAAAAATTAAATATTTCTGAAAATATTTTAAAAATTTTAAATTTTATTGCTCGTAATGAGGATGAGCAATGTTTAATCAAGTATATTTGAGTAATATTTCGGTCATGGAATAGATTGATAATTATACGTTCATATAACAATAATTACTGAAAATGTAAAGTCGACTTTTCTTTCTAAAAAGCAAACACTATGATCTCATTACTTATCACTACAAACAAGTGGCTCCATATCCTTCAATCCATCCGAAACAAACACAAATAAGTCTTCACATTTGAACTAAATGTAGATTAAAATCAAACGCAAATGTTTCTCGAATAATTAAGTTTTGATATTTAAAATTCCATCGATCAGTTGTAGTAATACACATTCTTACTGACTACTGAGTACACGAAAGTTTTGACTATATATCCATTCGATGGTTTAACCCTTAAACCCTTGCTTTACAATTTAGTTTCCAACTGTGTGTGTGCCAAAAGCGATACTACTTAAAATCAATTACGAGTCAGACAAAATTTGTCTGATTGTGAGTGTTCCAAATTGTACAAATTGTAAACGTCCTAACCTGTATATTGTTGTAAACCACCTGTACTTGTGTCTTTTTTTAAAACATATTTTCGTATTCTCATATGTTTTGCAATTTTCAGTAGTTCGTAGAAATCTTATCGTAAGTTAAGATTATAGAAAAGTCGCACGAGTAATTCTAAATCCGGCTCGTCCAGACTTAAGTCTCACAAACATTTCTCCAAATTATTCTAGTTTTGCAATAAAGTAAGTTTAGATACAGGTGTATGTAATGAAATATCAGTAAAGGGTCGATTACACGCAGCTAGTTTACTCGCCACTAGCGCGCTAGTTTACTATCTTGCTAGCTCGGAGAGTGCGAGTAAAAAAGCGCCCATGATTACACGTGGCTAGTAAACAAGCCAGCTCGCTAGCGACCTGTTGTGTTGTTGTTCAAAATGAAGTGGAACGCAAGTAATATTGTAAAGTTTTTGGAAACATATGAAAATTATCCCATATTATGGAATGTAAAGCGGAAAGATTATTTAGATTCCAAGCTAAAAGACTCTGCATTTCAAAAATCATGGGACGAATTAGAAGCCGAAGATCTACTGGGAGATATGACAGTCAAGAAGCTAAAAGCGAGAATAAAAAGCATCAGGGACTCCTATCGTCAGGAATTAAATAAAATTGAGACGTCGAAAAAAGTGGCATGGGAACTGATGATATTTATAAACCCAAATTAGTAATGTACAATTTCGAAATTGTACATTCTGGTACTCGAAACAAATAGTCCAAGGATTTAAAGCTGTCGCCAGTGGCTAAATAGCGTAGTGTTATTTCAAGTTTTAGTCTTAGAGGTATCGCCATTCTCATTACAGTATTGCTTTTCTGGATTGACCCTTCCACCATTTGCAACAAAGTATCAAAATTATCACTATTTATTCTTAAGTTATTCCTATAGGCTGCCGGATCTTCTTCGTCTAATTCTTTTAAAAGGGTACTTGAAGCACCAAATTGATCCCTGCGAGAAATCCATTTTCTTATCCATTTCTTCTTTCTCTTTTGGGAAGTCTGGTTTTTTAGTTCTTCCTGTAATATAGCCCCGAGAACCAAAACACATTCACGAAGTATTTCTTTAGATATTTTAGGCATTTTCGGATTGAAAATATGAATACACTTCGTCACAAATTTAATACTATCAACCAACTTTTTGATGTTGGTGTGCGGATAGCTTAGTCGTTGATGTAATGACACGGTGCTTTTTTACTATCCGGATAGTGAAAAAGCCAGCTAGTGGCGAGTAAAGTTGAACAATTTTAACTCTACTCGCCTGCATTTCGGCGAGTAAACTATCCGGCTAGTTTACTCACTGCGTCGATTACACAGAGCTAGTTTACTAGCGGATAGTAAACTCGCGCGCTAGCGGCGAGTAAACTAGCTCCGTGGAATCGACCCTTTAGAGCAAAAGTTAAGTCTTTTCGAATATCAAAATTACTTTCCAAAATGGAATACAAAAGACGTTGAGTCTGGAATGGGAATTTAGATTTGCTCGCGATTCGGATGAAGAACATTTTTCGAAAGTAGAATAAGTTCTGTGTATAATCAGTTTGATTATTACAATAAAAACTCTGAAAAGTACGGCATCGTATTTTCATTCCACAACAATATACACGTGCGTGGTACAAGTAATTGTGTAAGACGTTTTATAAATAATCATGATTTACATTTATAAATAGACTCGTGTGTCTAGAATATAAGAATATGTTGAGAGTATTAGTTGTTTTGTACGAATGTCCGATTTCAGAGTATTTCGTCCCGCTGTGCGACGTTTTTAAGGCGTCTTATGGTGGGTTTAGGATGTCAAATCTAAGGCTGTAATCGTAACCCTAGGAGTAACTGTAGTATTTAAAGAAAGTTGAACTATTTTGTTTCAATAGAAGCGTTTAGGCAACGTCTAGGAATTACGGCAAATTTGATGGTTATTACAGCTAAGGTTACGGTTAAATACGACATTCTAAACCCACCCTTATTCATGTTTGGACCGCTAGATTTATAACGTCTCTGAAAGGTTAAGTTTTTATTTTGACACATATTAGCTGAGCCTTAATGTTTTATTATATCCAAATCCATGTTCATAATGTCTGGACAAAGGACTTTTAAGGATTAAAGACCAAGTTTTTTAAATGAAAAGATTTCAAACGACTAAGTTCACGTTGAAATAGTCTGGGCTCATATCAACTTAATAACTCAAGTCAATCAACTTGATAACTTGGGAATATCATACCCAAACGACTACTTAGTTCAACAAACTTAACACGTTCACGCCGGAACCGATTTTCATAGTGCGCTTCATCTGGGGGCAAAAAATATAATCCTTTATTATGCGTACCACCGGTGGTACGCGCCGCCCGTTGAAACAGTTTAGTGCGGGCCACCAATGGTACGTGCCGTCGTGAACGTGTTAAATTAATTTCAAAATTCCAACTACAAGTAAAATGTTTCGCTAATGAACGCGAGTTATGTATCCGAGTCCTGTTGCTCTGGAGTAAAATATTTAAGAAGGGATAGAGATAAGGAAAAGGTATATAAGGAAAAATAAATTTTTTAATTGTTAGTTCTAAAAGTTAATTTGTACCGAAAGGATCGTTCATTTCCAAATGAATTGTTTCAAAGTCAATAAAGTGTTTATATTTTTAAAAATATAACCGCGCAACCGCGACTTGAAACTCGCGAACAACAAATGCGGGCCCAAAAGCGCGTGCTGCTGATTAAAAAATAGTTCTCGAAAGGTCCCTAAATAAAGATAAAAAAATATGCGCGTTGAGTAAAAGAAAAACCCGAATAAAAATAAATAGAGATTGTATTGAAAAAAATTAAATAAAAAGCGTAATACATACCATAGTTAAACGGACGAAAGCGTAGCATGTGATTCACGAACAAAACTGTGCGCAAAAATACGTAATACAAAGTTTAATGCGTTGATATATAATAACGTTATAAGCGCCCACACATAACAAATATAAGACGCGTACTAAGAACTGAAAGAAGGTAAAGTTTGACAAAATGCGAAGAATAAAATGGAGTGGAAGTGCGCAAACGAAAGAAAGGAAAACCGGTATAACAAGAAGGGAACGATAACGAAAATTAAAAATATACAAAATTTTTAAAAAATACTATGAAATTCACAAAATTGAAAAATTAAACGAAGAGAAACGTACAAGTTTTAAAACATCCATCCTTTATTGATGAATAGACAAGATTCATAGAAGTTTTTAGAAAGAAAATCGGAAGATAACCAAAAAGTATAAATACCGCGAATTAATTAACCGCATTTATTAAGCCCTCGTCTACCAGCATCTTTGTTAAACACTTGTATCTCTTATAAATAAATAAGTTATTTGTTAATAAATTATTATTAATAATGCAAGAAGATTTAACCTTGATACGCCTATTGTGCGTTAAAAATACAATGTATACTTTTTTTTATTATTTCCTTTGCTAGAATGACACGAATTACATATTCCAGTAATCAAATTAAAATTTAATTTTTTTAATTTCAGGAGTATATGGGTTAAAGGAATTATTTCGACATCTACCTTCAATAATAAAAAAAAAATTAATTTAATCATCAAAATTAGGAACTAAAGTAGCTTTTAGAGTAAAATTCATATACATATAAGGTTCGATGTTTTAATACAAAACATCAATCTCTTGAAACAAGATTTTTTCCATTTATAAACTAAAATTCCCATATCTTTACTTGGAGACCAATATCACGAGCAACATCTTACAATTAGCCACTAAAGTAGCAATATTTAACATGGTTTTAATAAAGGTTTTTTTTGCTTATCCCTCCGGTGGGCGCGCCTATCGGACTACACGAATAGGCTCGTTGCGGCTTTTACACCGCAATAGGATATTTAATGGTTTCCCAGTTAACTTACAAAGTAATATTTTGGGAAAAAAATGCGGCTAACTGCCGCATACGCGCCCACCGGAGGGTTAAGGAAGGGTTTAGAAAATTTGTTAGCAGACGAGATGCCTGAATCACTATCTGACTGTATCATAGACCAATGGTGCGCAACCTCCGACCCGCGCGAGGGTCTAATCTGACCTGCGAGACCTTTAGAAAGAATAAACGATTTTGTTTTAAATCAAAAATTTATAATAGAAAGAAATAATTAAACAAAGGTTTTTACTACTAATGCGTTATAGAAAAAAAGTCTCATTACTGAACTAGGATACGAACCCAGATCTTCTACTTTTTGGGCAGTTGTTCTACCGATCGAAAGCAGATCTGGGGGACTAATCTTTACCTTTGTTTTTCATATTAACACACTATGAGCGGGCAGGTAGTTGTACCCGTTACGTGAACGGGTACAAATACCCGCCCCGCTCATAGTGTGTTAAAAAGAAAAATTTGTAAGTATCAAACATTTGTCAATTTTCTACTCCGGCCTGCGTACGAAAAGTAAACCGTAATCTGGCCCCCACTATACAAAAAGTTGCTCGCCCGTGTCATAAACTAACGGTGGGGAACCTCTGGGTTGTGAGACCCTTAGAAACAATAATAAATAATTTGTTTTAAATTAAAAATTTTTAACAGAAAGAAATAATAAAGGAAAGGTTTTTACCACTAAAACGTTAGAGAAGAAAAAATATCTCATTACAGCACTGGGATTCAAAGCCGGATGTCCTACTTTCCGAGAAGTTGTTCTACCAAGCAAAGCAGGAGATCTAATAATTAACTTTATTAATTAGTATAAGTTTATTAGTAAATATAAGTAATAAAAAATTGTCAATTATTTACACGGTCCGCGTACGAGAAGTAAATTGTACTTTGGCCCCTACTATACAAAAAGTTGTCCATTCTTGTTATGAACCATTTAGTGTTGGGTTGGTGTAGTCATCTTGAATACATCAACCAACTAAAAACCCTTTTCCCATCGCCTCCAGAACCACCCATCAAAGTATAACTTCAGGGACATAAAAATCTGACTTCGAGTTCTACTCTAAACTTTTTTTCAAACCTCTGATTAATTCGTTAGTCATTTCATTTCCTTCTTCCCATGTTCTGTTTCATTTCTCTAACAACTCTTCTCTCATTAGCGTTTTATGTTCCTTACCTCTACCCTATAGTTGAAATGAATAATTCCATTCTTCAGTAGATAAAAATTAAATAAATAAAACGTGAAGTTTTACCGATGAGATTTATTAGTACTTTACTACCATGTTTCGATCTTTAAAGATCATCAGGTCGATCGCGTCAAACAGCGTGCAATATCGACTCATCAAACACGTTATTAAAATTGTTTTAAAAAAAATTAAAGCCAAAAATGGTAGATATAATTTAAAAATGAAAATTCGAAATATAAAAAACCCACGTTCTAAGTAAATTCAAATATCTTGCACAAACCCTGATAACGACAAACTAATACTCTACTATATAGCCTACCTTATATAGCCTATCTTTCCTTAATACGTTAATGCATTTTAATAAAGAAGTTTTAATATCAGCAGTTAAAAGAATTGGACCGTTTATTATGAAAGTGGTGTAAGTCCATTTTCTCTTGTTTCGAGAAAGTTAGAGGTTAGCATATCTGTTAATTAAAAAATGTAGGCAAATTATATGAAGTCTGGCAATATTTCTATGCGTTTATCAATATTTAATTTGATTATATAGATTTGTTTTAGGCGAATTAGACTACAGTAATACATATTTTTGAGCTGTAAATGGACTTACGCCACTTTCAAAATTAGATAATTGTAAAAATCGTTTAATTTCAATTTTGAAAAATTAAACATCACTTAAAATATACTTCATTTTAATCCAAATTTACTTACAAATACCCATGATAGGAAATAAAATTTAATTTTAAACACTAATTGCTTTGTCAAAATTACAAGATACTGAATGTATTTACTTATGTTTTGCATGTGGCAGTGTTTCAAAATATGCATGATGCACCGGAGGTATATAAGGCAATAACTGGTTAATATCTTTATATTTTTCATAAGTAATAGGTCTGGCATTTTGGTATAAAGGCGTAAGGGCGATCTTTTCAATTTTTAAGGGTCTTCCAGGACGTGTAGGTAATAAATTTATAGTTTTAAATTCTGCGTCCTTCATCGATGTTTTATATAAAATACTATATGGTGCATTTTTGAGAAACCTCAACCAATTGACCTGTTCCCCATTAGTGTTTTTTTAAATCTGTTTTTTAATGGCATTTCGAAGATTTTTTGTTGAAACGAAATTCTGTCGTTTCATTTCATGTAGAATGAATTTGTCATGTTTTCTACATTGTGTTATTACATCATAATAATCCTGTGGTGTGTACAGAAGATTTTTTCTCGCAATGCCATTTCTATGATGCCAAAATCTGCATCGTTCGGAAGGTATGAATGCCCCGAGAGTAAAAACTTGTGATCAATTATGTCAATGTTATTTTTCGATTCCTGGACAATCTTCAGCCACATCAATGCCATTTGTAAATTTCGATTTTGCCCAGTACACATGTCACTATAGGCAATAACATGGTTTTGGGTAGTTACATTTTCTAAATACCTCAAACAGCAAGAAGCTACTTCCTGCGATCCCCTTGAAGCAATAATTCATCCCACACATACATATTAACTTCATTATAGTGGAAATTGGGAAAACCCTCATTTAAAACATACATATTTCGCTTGTAATATGCGATTGAGACAGATAATTTCGGGTAAGGTAAGGTTTTTTGTAAGTCAAAAGAGAAGGCAAAGTATTTATCAGGATTTTCTGATGCCAGAATTTTATCTTCTTGTAATGCTTTTCTTGCTAATTCAGCATTTTGCAAGTGAACATCATGCCTTTCTACAAGAATCGTTTTTTCTTCGTCATCAGTTGTTGTCTTAATTTTCATGTTTAAGAAATCGCATTTTGCACAGGGATCTTTACGTTGCAAATGGAAGTGTAACTTGAAATCTCATTTAAAGATTTTCCTGTATATCCATTCATTAAGTGAACTCAAATTATTTTCCTTTGCATTTTTCCAAGTATAAATTATACATTTTTCTTGTATTTAATTCAGGATTTAAAAACATCCGTTCTGGATTTTGTGATCGAGTATAGTGACTTTCAAATGCCGGAAAGCTTTTTACGTGGTCTATCACTGTATTCGTCAGTAGCTCACTAGTTCTTCTGCAAGAGCCATACCATTTTCCCACGCATGTCTTTCGGAATGTTGTCATGCGATTTTAGGATACGATCAATTCGTCCAATAGATATTTGGAAAGTATTAATGAAAAACTTCTTACACACTAAAATGTTTCCACCAGAAGCGACTAGGTAAAATTTATAAGCATATGCCCTTTTAGTGCCCGAATTATTTCTAGACCTTCTTCTATTAACAGATTCTCGTTGAACACTACTATATAGAAATATATTTTGCTTATTAAAATCACCTATATTCCAGAACTTATCAAAAATTTCTCTACGTTGCATTCTATAAATTTCTTCGAGCAGTTACAATTTTTGGATTCAAATTGTTTTGCTGGAATGAGTTTTCCTTTTTTTGTACAGTACTTTTGTCCATTACTTCGCTTAATTCTGTTTATTTGTTGTAAATATTTTTCTTTATTTTGTTCTGCAGAATCTAAATTCTCAATAACAATATCCTCATCTGATGAAGATTCTACCTCTATTATTCTTCTTCTCTTTTTGCGATTGGTTAATTTGTTGTTCATAGCGGAATTATTTTCATCCTCTGAATCCAAGATTATTCTTCTGTTTATATTCATGGGCTTTATGTCTATGTGAATTTATTTATAATTAAATAAAATAAATATTTTCATTTATTATAAAATAATATTGATTTGCCAGTTGATCTTACCGATATCACTATCTGATGTTGATATGAAGTTATCCATTTTAAGGTGTTATACTACCCAGTAAAATATTTTTTTTTCATTTTTTTTTTATTGGCTTAAATGATGCTTATAGTACCTAAGAATCGTATCCAAAAACAATTTTGAATGATAAGCGACTGAAAATATTTTTTTTAGCTTATTTTCGTAAGTGTCTGAGCACCGTAGAACGTTTGATACAACACCGCCGCGCCGCTTTATTAAAGCTTTGAACGGTTTTTTCTCGAAACTATGTTTTTCACGCTTGCGTTGTCTGAAACTCAGTCAATATTCATAAGATTTATTCAATATTTTAACTGTATCTTCACAGATAGATTATCTATCGAAGTACATAGGGATTTTTAGATTGATAAAAAATTACATTTGCTATGAACAATTTTTTTTAAATTTTTTGCCAAAAAGCGAAAAAAAACTTTAAATTGGTGCCAATTTGATGAATGTTAAAAAAAATATATAACCCTGTGTACTTCCAAAGAAAAACTAATATAGTAAAAGAAAAAAAAATTACTTTTTGCTCTAGGTAGCAAATGAATGTTGAAACTGACTACGCAGCTTTCCTCTTCGGAAAAAAAAACATACTTTCAAATAATACCGTGCCACAACGCCATTTTATATCGAAAATTAAAACAAAATATATTTTTATATAGCTTAATACATGCGCAATAAATGTTCGAAATTGCATTTTATGTCTTTCATTAGTATAAATCGAAAAAAAAAAAATCACAAAAAAACTTCATTTTTTCAGTTTGCTTGTGTAGTATAACGCCTTAAGTAAAAATAGAATAAGTAACCTAAATTAGCAACTTTTGACACGTAATATAAAACAAATGTAACCATAGTTATTTGGACTTACACCACTTTCAAAATAAACGGTCCAATTATATAACATTAAATTCCATCCTTTATATAAAAATAAATCATCCTGATTTTAAAAGATAAAAAACCCTCAAAGTTTATTAAAATAAATTTATTCCCTCTTTTCACATTTTATATACATATATAATAACAATTGTATCGTTAAAACTGTAACAATCACAAAACAATAAATATTATGACTAATATTTGGTGATTTGTATTCGTATTTATATCTATTTTTTAATACAATAAACTTAAGTAGATGGTACTAAATCAAAAAGAAAAAAATCTTAAGAGGTAACAAAAATTATACAAAGATTTTAACTTATATAAATATGCATTTTGATTTTTTCTTTCCAACGTGTAAATTACTCCACAAACCAGATCTTTACCCTCAATTCTGTTGTATTGTGGGTCTTCAATCCTATTATCTCGCTTGACTTTTTCACTAACAAGATTATAAATAAAAATAATAAACGAAACGAACTCTCGTAGATTTTTTAAATTTACATATCTCAAATTTGCATTCGTTTTTTGAATCTTTTTTTATTCATTAATTATTAAAAAATTATTGCTGTACTTTAAAGATTATTTATTGTATATCGTAAAAAATTGTTACACCACTAAATCTAAAATCAGTCTGCAAGAACATCACAGTCACAGAAGGTAACAATTTAAATTTTTTTATAAACGTTTTTTACATCCATGATGACTAGTTTGTTTATTTATCATGAAAATCTTAATTATAAAAAAATTCTTTTTTTGGCACCTGATGCAAATTCAAGATATCACTTTTAAAACTTAAATAAACACAAAACCGACCGAAAATATATAAACTCACTGAAGAAAATTAAATCAACTCAAAGTTAAAAAAAACTCACTTTGTCAAAAACTTAAATTGTCAAAAACTTAAATTGTTAAAAACTTAAATTGAAAAAACTTGAATTGAAAGAACTCAAATTGTCAAAAAACTCAAATTATATGTTAAGTCGTTTTTAACTCATTCATTTTTTTAAGTTACTATCACTTTCGTTGGCATTTGATAGATGACATCCTCGTGATCGAGCAGGTCTTCGTCCCCCGATAAAAGGATATCGCTTTCGGAGTTTCTCCGTTTATCTTTTCTCCTTATCGATCTATACTGAACTCTGACCTTGTCGAGGAGCGATTGCTCGACGCTATTCCTGCGTATGCTCGGAGCCTTTCTGCTCCTGTGCATCAGGAAGTTGTCGGTGACCCAAAACATCAGTATCTGAACATAAATTTTTACTCTTTGAACCACAACAAATAACATTTATTCCATTTAATATTTACGAACATGAATCAGTTCTTAAAAAAAATATTTTTTTTATTTAAAATGTTTTAACCGATAGAAAATAAATCGTATCTCAATAATGCAATTTGATATCAGATAATAGATTATTATAAACAATTTATACAATGTAATAACACGGGTTTATAACAACTGATATTTTTCTTATCGCGATTATTACTTTTTAAAACGTTGAAGTGTTTAATATTAAGGTAAAACGTACGAAATGAAATTTATTTAAAAAATTATTTTTGTTATAACATAACACAACTAATAATATTGAATAATTGACAAATTATTCATCGAATTTTATTTTATTATTCATCACGAATTACGTTTAATTTTATAACAATGAATAATAATGATGGAATAATCCGAAAATGAGAATTTTATCGCATTAAACAATTCTACGCGTTACAACATTTACCTGTTGAGTTAAAAATATCCCATTTTGATAAAATGTTCTATTATCTATTCCTCTAAAGTTTGTGAATTACTGTGAATTTCGGTGAAAGCTAACAACTAATCGTGTAATTAAATTATACGGAATTAGAAGTATTTATGTCGAAAAATGAATAAAAAAATACCATTTAAAATATGATTTACAGTGGAAATATAAATCGAATTATCTAGAAATTATATCAGATAATGTAAACACCTTATTTATTTACGATATAAAAATAATCACGACTTAATAACTTATAAAATGTTTTAATTTAACATAAAACATAAACAGAATGACGTTTAAAACGTCAAATTGATATTTGAAACGTCAGATTGACACTTAACACTTCACAATGACGTTTCAAGCGTCGAACGGATATTAAAAAAAAAAATAAAATTGAGATTTTAATTTTATTGATTTATATTCAAAACAGTCAGATTTAGATTAAGAACCTCAAATTTTCATATCCTTTTATGCTTTAAGTGTCTATTCGAAGTTTTAAATGACATTCAAAAGCTTTAAACGTCAACACGTTTTTTTAAGTGTCACTGTGACGCTTGATTATTGACGTTTGAAACGTCAAATTGACATTTAAGACGTCTAGTAGACATTAAAAACGTCATGTTGACGTTTAACTCTTCACATTGAGGTTTAACCACTTCGGTACGGACGTCGACTATAGTCGACTGCCACAGACGATCCCTCTCAGCCGAACGACGACTATAGTCGACGGCCACAGATGACCCCACATATGTATGCCGGCTGTGGGAAACGTTTCGCAGCCGATAGACGCCGTACCCAAGTGATTAAAACGTCAGACGGATTTTAAAAACCAAAATTGACATTTTAATTTTATCCATTTACGTTGAAAACAATTAGATTCAGATTAAAACCGTCAAATTTTCATTTCCTTTGAAATTTTAAACGTTACTTTCACGTTTTAAACGCCATCTGAAAACGTTAAACGTCAACTTGACTTTTTACATGTTACAATGTCAACTTGACGTTTAAAACGTCGGACGGATTTTAAAAACCAAAATTGACATTTTAATTTTATCCATTTACGTTTGAAAACAATCAGATTCAAATTAAAAACGTTAAATTTTCATCTCCTTCGAGGTTTTAAACGTCACTTTGATGTTTTAAACGCCATCTAAAAGCGTTAAACGTCAACTTGACTTTTTACATGTTACAATGACGGATTGATTACTGACGTTTTAAACGTCAAGTTGACATTTAACACTTCAGATTGATGTTTAAAACGTCGGACGGATTTTAAAAACCAAAATTGGCATTTTAATTTTATCCATTTACGTTTGAAAACAATCAGATTCAAATTAAAAACGTTAAATTTTCATCTCCTTCGAGGTTTTAAACGTCACTTTGATGTTTTAAACGCCATCTAAAAGCGTTAAACGTCAACTTGACTTTTTACATGTTACAATGACGGATTGATTACTGACGTTTTAAACGTCAAGTTGACATTTAACACTTCAGATTGATGTTTAAAACGTCGGACGGATTTTAAAAACCAAAATTGACATTTCAATTTTATCCATTTACGTTGAAAACAATCAGATTTAGATTAAAAGTGCCAAACTTTCATTTCCTTTGAAGTTTTAAACGTCACTTTGATGTTTTAAACGCCATCTAAAAGCGTTAAAGTCAACTTGACTTTTTATAGGTTACAATGACGGTTGATTACCGACGTTTTAAATGTCAAGTTGACATTTAAAAAGTCAGGTTGACATTTAACACTTCATATTGATATTAATCGCTTCATATTGATATTTAAAATGTGAAAACCAATTTTAGAAACATTTCTCAGATAAATAATAAAAGAAAAATATGTTGTTAATGGATATTTGTTTACTCACGTTTACAAAAAATGGAATGATGAGCATCACGAAAGCCAGTTCGACCTTGGGATTGTCAATCGGCGAAAGGATAAAATCCTTAACGCGTTCCCAAAAATCCAGCTGCATAAATAAAGTTATGCACGTTTTTACGATGACCATAAGACCCAAATATAAACAACATTGAGCTAACCAGGCATTCATCGATGGTGGTTTTCCTATTAATAGTTTAAAAAATATATATATCGGCATTCCTTTAATATAAATTTATATTTACCATATTCTCCAAAATTAATAGCCTCCCAACCTTTCCGTCTAGATAAGTACTGTGATAATTTAATACCGATAAAAATAATTAACAAACCTAATGAAGAATCTAACAAAAAATTTATGATGTACCTAAAAAAATACATTTTTTTAAATGTATATAATACTCATTTTAATAAATTTAAAAATTACCAAGTACAAGGATCACCAGTATATTGTCCGGCTAACCAAACGTTTGCTAAATGTATAGCGAGAGCACCCATCCCTTGTTTCGAAGTATCATAGAACCAAATCAGCCAAGATCTTCTTTCGTGTCGCGGTTCGCAGAATCTCTTAGCTAATGAAATAATTGCGAAATACTTAATCGAATCACGGTGAAAGTTGGCTTTTTTTTACTTACCTATTAGGCAAGTGAACGCTAAACACGCTAATAGAACTTGTAAAAACCACCCGAAAACGTCGGTAAGGGCATCTTTGCTACAATGCAAACCGCCTTTGGCTTCTCGTAGAGGCATCTCGTTCGAGACGTTCATTTTCCAACAAACTCTACCTGTTTTTCATTATTAAAGGACGGAAGTTTTTCCAAACTTTTTGTTTCAACCCGTTTCAACACGAAATTTTTTTGATGGATAAACGTAAAACAACAAACGCGCACATTTAAAACGATTATAAACCTTTATACACTGTTTTTGACAACCAACTGACGTGAGTGACGTTTTGAGGAAAGTTAGAAGTGAATGTAGTCAACTGATTGTATTTAAATAATCATGAATACCAACATTTCTTCTATTAAAAAAAAATTAAATTATTTATGTTTTATTTTAATAAATCTCTAATGTATAAAACAATATTTTAATTAAATTTAATCAATTTATTATTATTTTATATATTCAATGAATTTTGTAAATAAAAAGTACTTAAACTTGAATTTAAAAAATTTACAGAAGTACTAACATAAAAAATATTTAATTTTCAATTTTAAAATTTACTTATAATAATTTTAATAAATTGTAAAAATATAAATAAACAATATTTTGTCTAAATTCAATCAAATTATTATTGTTTAGTACATTAAATTACGTAAACAAAATGTAAATTGGATTTAATAATTAGCAGAGTTACCAACATAAAATTAAATCTTAATTTCATTTTATTATTTATATTATTTAATATTTTAATCAAAAAATTACTAATAAAAATCTTTTACTATTGTATTTTATTTACTTAATTTTATCAAATACAAATTAAAAATTACATTTTTGAAACACACAAAAACTTATTATAAAATGAAATCTTAATTTTCTTAATTAATACGGTCTCGATCTATGATTATTATAAGATTGAGAATATCCCTTTCGTGCATTTGGAGCCCAAGCATCGGGTGTAGATATAGCGATATCCATATAATCTCCGATAGCGAATCTAGCTTGCGCTAAAGTTTTTAAATCGTCCGGACCTTTCTGTCCAGTTACGGTACTTCCAATTTCACGCATACGATAAACAGGAGCTCTTGAATCTGGATATACTAGCGAAAAGGTGAACTTTGTACCTTTCCTTCTTGTCTCCGGATTTACTTCCTTTACTAAGAGAGCGAGTTCGTTTAAAGTTGCGTCTTTCCAAGTGTAAATTTGAAGCTCGTTTTGGGGCGTATTTCCTTTGTTGTAATCCGAGGTTTTATAATGATGGCCGGGTGAAACGAAAACTCTTAATAAAAAGGGGCAAACCTAACAAAATGAGATTAATATTTTTGTAGTTTTTTAAGATTAACATCTTTGAATTAATGAATTAGAGTTTAAAAACGAATTTACCTTTTGTCTATCAACCGAATCTTCCTTTTTTTCTTCAATAATTAGTTCAACCCCAGACATTTTCATTGAATTTTAATGAAATTCTCGATTTTGTTGACTTGACTTTTTAAGGTTAGGTTTTTTAGCTTGGGTTTTGAAACCTGTCAATGTAAGAGAGATGGAAAATAGGGAGTTTTGATAAAAAGAATGAAATGTAAAAAGGTATTAAGTATAAATTTTAATAAATATAAATATTAACTATTTAAATAATAAAATCTAATTTTTAAATTAATCTAGAAACTATAATTCTTTTTTAATTTAATCTAATTTAACATAAAAAATTGTTACAAGCAAAAGTCCCTAGATTTATAATCTAGTGATTTTTAATACATGACAGCTGTCATCTGTCATTATTCTTAATACATTAAAAAAATCATTAATAAATAAATGGCTTCGGTACTTTTACGCATTTCAAGAAAATTACCGAAGAACGCAGGTTCAACCTGGTAATTTATAATACTTCTAAACACCTAAAAACAGAATTATAACCTCTTTTAGGATTATAACCTCAAAATTTTTTTAGGTTCTTATCTAATAATGTTTCAACCACCGCTGTTAAATTTGCTGAAGATCCAGAAGCACTTAGTAAGAAAAAGGACGTTGAACAAATCAAACACGATCTTGCTTTATTAAATCCCGATGAAGTAGAACACAGAAAACGTTTACAAGGTTATATAACTGTCAGTACTAAGGTATGTGAACATTTTTTTCTAAATTAAACCATAAATAAGCTTTTATTTTGGATATTTTAAGACCGATTTATCACCAGTAACTGGTGTTCCACCCGAACATGTAAAAGAACGACGAGTAAGGATTTTCGAACCAGCTAAAAATTGTATGCAAAGTGGAACTGATAATATCGATCGTTGGATGATCGAATTTGATACTAGGGAACGTTGGGAAAACCCTTTGATGGGTTGGTCATCAACGTAAGTTAATTTAAATGAGAAAATTAAGAAAATAATATTGATTTTATATAATAGAGGTGATCCTTTATCCAATATGAAAGTTGAGTTTACTTCTAAAGACGAAGCGATTGCTCATTGTGAGAAAAATGGTTGGAAATGGTTTGTACAAGAGAAAACGAGTAAACCGATGAGACCCAAGTCTTACGGCGTTAACTTTTCATGGAATAAACGTACGCGCGTTTCTACTAAATAAGGTGGGTTAAATAATTTGGTATTATTGTAAAATAATGTTATTGAAGGATTAAAATAAATAAATAAATAAATGTTTTTATTGAATTTTGGGGGATTATGTTTTTTTTTTTAGGAAATTTTGTTCTAATTAGAATAAATTGTTATAAATAAAATAAATAAATGAGAAGTTTACAATAAATTTTTTTAAGAAGTTAGGTTAGGTTTTTTTTGAAAACAAATATGTTTAATGTTTTAAAATTGTGTTGATTTTGATCAGAATTTGGATGGTTTACTTTCAAATACACTCTTTTAATTTTAATTTAAATGATATTTCTCAATTCTTATAATAAAGTAATGAAAGAATTAACGAAAATTGGCTATTCACAGCGCAAAATTGGGGATTGTTGGAGATGAGTGATTTTTGACGTTTTAAACGTCAAACGAACCGTTTCTTTTCTCGCTTTTTTTGACCATACAACCTTTGTTACTTTATATGTTGATACAAAAATCGTTAGAATCAAGTTTATTTCTTAAGTTTCAAGTCTCTTATCGGTATAAATCGATTAAATAAAGCTCTTTTGGGGTGATTTAAAGAGGTCGTATTTCATAACCTTTCAGTACAATTTATGGTGATCATTTTGCGAACATCGCGGTCAATAAAACGTTCATAAACGTTCTTAATATGACATTTTGTTATTAACATTACATCTTCTAATCAATTCTAAATTATAATTTTTCCGAACTCCTTTAAAAACGGTATAAACCCAACTTGAAAATGTTTAGTTTCTTCGTCCAAAGTCTTCGAAACAGATTAGTTATGTTTAGAAATTTTTGATGTCTCTGTAGGAAGTTTACCCACCCTAAAATTGTCTCTCGACAGGGTTGCCAACCCTTAAAATGTGTCGGAGAAGTTGGCTCACCTCCGAAGTTAGTTTGTAAAATCGAGAGTTTACTTACCCTTGAATCGTGGTTTTCTGAAGTTTGCTAATCCTTGAAATGTCTCTCGACAAGGTTTGCCAACCCTTAAAATGTCTCGGAGAGGTTTGCTCGCCTCCGAAGTTAGTTTGAAAAATCGAGAGTTTACTTATCCTTGAATCGGGGTTTTCTGAAGTTTGCCAATCCCTAAAATGTCTCTAGACGAGATTACCCTTAAAGTCCGTTTGAATAATCAAGAGTTTTCTTATCCTTGAATCGGATTTTTCTAATCGGATCGAATTTTGCTAACCCCTAATATGTCTCTCGACGAGGTTTGCCCACCTCTGAAATCCGTTTAAGAAATCAGGGGTTTAGTTATCTTTGAATCGGGTTTTTACGAAGTTTGTCACCCCCTGAGATGACTCTCGACGAGGTTTGCCAACCCTTAAAGTGTCTCTCGACGAGTTTTGCCCACCCTTGAAATCCATTTGAAAAATGGAAGATTTACTTATCCTTAAATCGGATGTCTACAAAGTTTGCTCACCCTTTGCGACGACCCTCGCCGTTTCCCGATACATACGAAATATACGAGGGGAAAGTACCTCTTCTGTACCTCTGAGTAGCTTTTAACAGTGGAGAAAATAATGTCCAGGGTTCAAACGGAAGTAAAACACAAGGTTTAGGTAATAAACAAAAAAGTTGTTTATTGAGGCAACAAGGAATTTAGAAAAATACAGAGGTGAATAAAATTGATATAACAGGGAGCAAAACAATTTAAACAGAAATCGGAGAATTATCTCGTTCACGGAAAATTGTATGAAAAAAATAAATAAATTATATTAATCAGAAAGCAAAACTTGGCAAAAACTTAACAGTACGGCAGGGTTTGAGGGTAACCAAGATTACCACGGATCGAGTTAAGAGGACTTCCACGATTCCACGTCGGAAATCCAGTGGGTTAAGAGAATTTCCACGTCGGATATCCAATGGGTTAGGAGAATTTTCATCATTCCACGTCGGAAATCCGAAGGATTAGGAAAAATTAGAAGGTCGTGGTAGAAAACGCGAAAATCGTTAACTAAATCTTTCGGCAAACCGACAGCGATTCTGCTCAAGAACTAATAATTCTAAAATGGAAAAATGCGCGAGTTTATATAGGGGCCGAAGCGTTAAACTGGATTTTTCGGGGGTGGGAGTCGAATTCTCCCAGCGGAATAACAATTAATCGAGCGTTAATGACCTGAACCACTATTTATTGGGTCATCTAGCCCTTACAATAATTCTCTACGACCCCGAATTACCCTAACAAGGCGTTTGAAGCAGGAAAATCGGTTAATTAATAACAAATTAAAAACGTAATTATAAATAATTCTAATTAGCTAAGTTTTAACAACAGTCACGGATAGCCCTATTCTTAACCAACTACTTTCAGAGTTACAATTTTTATGTTAAAACGCTTCGTTCCACAGTTACAACAATTTAAACATTTCAAATCACGTGTTTCTAATATATATATATATATATATATATATATATATATATATATATATATAATATATTAAAGTAGTAAGCAAAACGAAACAAGTAGCGCCATCTTTTCGAGGTTTTTCACTTTTTTCTCCGTGAAAACGAGCTTTCTAACAGTTTTCAGGGGTACTACCGGGACCTGATTGTATATGGGCATATTCCATAAGCGAGTATGGGGCCCGTACGACGTTTTTTAACGGAGAAAAATGCAAAAGATGTGTTAAAATTTTTCGGAACTAACGCCGGCAGTCGACCATTTTCCCGTTTGTTACGCTTTAAACGTCAAACTAGCCGTTTTTTTCCGGGATTTTCCGACCTTGCCGCCCTAGCTGGCGTTCATGTTGATGAAGAAAACGTTAGAATACAGCCTATTTTATAGGTTTCGGGCCATTTTTGAGCCTAAATCGGTTAAATAGCGCCTTTCCGAACGTTTTTTTCCGAAGCCGATTTTGTGCCATTAGGGCGGGTACAGTTTCTATTGACCGTTTTTCAAACAATAAATTTTTCATCGAAAACGGCTAAAATCGCATTTTCTTATGTATAAAATTGTTCAAAATCATAAAAATTGGGTAAAACAAACACGTTTTTGTATCCATTTTTCGAAAAAACGGCCTGGAAAAAGTTAAAAAATAACCCTCTTCGAATACCAGGGTCAACCAAGAATGACATTTCGTTTTTGACGTTTGGCAGTTTTCTCCAATATGCTTTGATTCAAAGCTCAAATTGGCCGAAAATCCTTAAAAGTTGTACACAACGGTCTCGAAAACGTTTACCCTTTCGGTTTGGAAATATCGAAACAGGTTAGCTACTTTCACAAGTATCATTATTAAAAAAAAAATTTAATTTAGAATCTAACCTTTTAGCCATGAAAAATATCTGCTGAAAAAGTCCAAAGATTCGATTATCTATCAACAAATGGAGTCGGTGATGTTTATTTCAATCTACTTTTATATTTGGAGGTATTAAAACAGATTATAAGTGATATTGCTAGTAATTTAGAAAAGTAACATAATAATGAAAGTATGACAATGAAAATCATTCAACATGGTATTCCAAAGGAACGCAATCAAATACGATAAATTAAATGTTTGATGAACGCCTAATTCTGCACTCATTAGCAGATCGGACTAATTACTCCTATTGGTCTTCCTCCCTCTGGACGGATGACTTGGTTTCTTGAAGGTTTTCCTGGCTAGTAACGGTGTGGATCATTCTTGCTTCCAAAATCGTAATTATCTTCTTCAATTTGATGATTAACGGAACTCACGTGTAATTGAGCTATTTTTAGAAAACTTTTGTGTCTTTCTATTTATTGAATAATCGGTACTGAGACGTCTTGTTAACTTGAAGTGAGGTTGAGACGGATGGAAAAATGGATATTTAAGCTTTAGGTTCATAATCAACGAAAAATATAAATTGGGAAGAAAGGGTGGCCTATATTTCGGGGAATTATCAGAGAAAAATTTGTGATAAGCCAGCCGATGTAAAACGGGTTCTCTAAGGAGTAGGATTTTTATTTTGAAATCGGCAAAGAAATTAGGTAACTTCGTTACACCCTAAAATCCTGTTTTTCCTTTTTGGAGTTTGCTCACCCCTGATAGGGGAGTTTCAAACCACATCTTTCTCAATGAAATTTTAGTTAGTTATGAATAACGTTATAGTGATTTTTTTAAATTTGTTCTTATAAGTAAAGATTAGAATTATTCGGGTTTTCCATTTTTTTTTTTAATAATTTTTTAATACTAATTAGAATTTCAATTCTTTATTAATTAACAAATAAAAAAACATTTACAGTAAACAAAATCCTGCACTATTTGGTGGTTGAGCCGGAATATCTCTCCTATTCAATCGACAAGTATGTTCTTCAATCCTCTTTTCAACATTAGTAATTTCATCGGCATCATAACCAGACCATAATTTTTCAGCTACAGCACTCGCCCGAGGCCAAATTCTAGATAAAACATTATTCTCGTTAACAACTTCAGCCCACATACAAGCTTCACCGCCCAAAATTAAACTCCTCTGTTCAACTGTACCCCCAAAATCGTACGGATCGCAAGTGTAATATTTTTTCCAATCACCTCCGGTAGATAAATGATCTAAATACCAACATGAAGATAATAAAGCCGGTTGTCCGGCTTCTACTACATTTTTTAAAGATGGATATCCACCGTACCAAACTTGAACTACGGTTTTAGGAGATAATTTCGTTCCCGCAACGAAAGCTTCTTCCCAAACAACCGGAATGATTCCTTTTGGATCGGTAAAGTTTAATACTCTTTCCATAAAGTATCTTTCCACTGCTTTATAATCACCGGACATATTATGAGCGTCCATCCAATTATTTAAATCCGGATTGGTTTCCCAACAATCGTAGGAGACTTCATCACCGCCTAAATGCATGTATTTATCGGGGAATGTTTGTTGTGCTTCGGTTAGGAATTCGTTTAAGAATGAAAAGGTAAATTCTCTTGATGGATCCATCGGGCCGTATTGTCCCGTTGGGGCTCCGTTTTTAAAGCAAGCGGTTAAAAGTTCCGGCATGGCTACTCCCCATGATCTTGTATGACCTGGCATGTCGAATTCAACCATAACTCGGATTCCTCTGATTCGAGCGTATTCTATTACTTTTTTTATATCGGATCGAGTGTAAACGGCGACTATTGGATGATATGAACCTTGTTCGCTGTAATAATAAATGAAATGGATTAAAATTTTATTTATTTAATTGTGGAATATTTCTAAATTCTTCAGTTGAATATTATTAAGGAAAACAAAGTAGATTAAAGATTAGAATTTTATTGTGATTTTGACAACTTAGGTTTATAGCGATAGAACTGAAGATGGCATATAAAAGTCGAAACTTAGGTTTTCCTTAATTAATTTATCTATTTATTAAAATAGATGAGAATATCCACGATCAAGTGTCTAAGAATTGAAATTGGATTTAACTAACTGGATAATCGACTTAGACCTGTTACTATCACTCACAGTTAAAGTCATAAATAACTTTGTCCTGTAGATATAATGAAAATTGGTTCCTACCATTCCATTTATGTTGTAGTTAAAATCTCCGCTTTCTTCTTTTATCTATAGATTAAATTATATCTCATAGATAGCCTATCTCTTGGATATCATTAAATTGGTAGTAACGGGCATTAAACTGATAAAACACTACTGTCCGTGTCATAAGTAAAGTTAGTCAAGTTTTGGATGGTCATATTCCAAAACATGTTACGTAGGAATGATCATGACAGTCTTTATGACTGACTAATTGTCAATCGCCTTCTGGCATTAAGATTAATAATAATCATCAATTGCCTTCACTGAGAGTTTCGATTAATAATTAATCGTAAATCGTCTTCACTCGGAATTACAATTAATTAATCGAAACTCTCAGTCAAGGCATATGACTATTATTAACCCTAATGCCAGAAGGCGATTAATCAATTACCATCCTTTACCCGAAGAGAATGTAACGTATAAGAACAAGAAATTTCAACTATCCAGGTAATATTGATGTATGTATAAAAGTATTTAAAAGACTTCGGTCACATCTTAACCACTGAAATTCCCAGCAAAACCTGAGACGTAATAAGCAAATATGAAAGAAACTGTATGAGAATTACATCTAAAGTAAAACATTCCAATAATTTATTGTATAACATCAGCAATGAACAACTTCATACGCAAATCACTCCGATAAAGCAAAGATATCGCGGATTAAGACTCGAATTTACCCAAAATTCCCACAACAGAGACACTTTAGTTAGGTTATGTAGGAAATTCATAGATCCAGCGTCAAATCAATCACTCTCTACGAAACTTTGATAAGAATTTTAGTAAATCTGATCTAATATTACAGTTACGGTGAAATTCCCCTTCGCGGACACCCCTCTTGAATAGACACCCCCCTTGGACGGACAGTTTTTGTAGAACCGTTCGACTCTCATACAATTACTTCGCATTTCTGTTAAGCGGACACCCCTCTTGAACGGACACTTTGGTGGGTCTCGTTGGTGTCCGCTCAAGGGAGATTTCACTGTACTGCTATTTCTATTATGTATGCTATAACCATTAATAACTATTTAAATAATATTGCATGTACTGTAACCCGAAATGTAGCTGCAGCATGAAGAGAAAGATGAAAAAATAAGTCCCCTTTCCCTAACATTGCAGAGTACTTTTTCATTTTTCTGTTTATGGTGCAACTACATTTCGTGTTATAGTACATATTGGTGGAAAGACAAGTCTCTCTCTCTCTCCTTTCCCGCTCTCTCCCTTCTCTCTCTGACTCTTTCTCTTTCCCTTCTCTTTCTTTTTCTCTATTCCTCCACTCTCTTTCTTTCTATTCTTTCTCGTCTCCTTCTCCCCCTCTCGTTTCCCTCTCTTCCTCTTCTCTCTCCTTCCCCTCTCTCCCTCTCTTTTTTTCTTTCTCTTCTCGCTTGTCTTTCTCCCTTCCCTCCCTTTCTTTCTCGTTTCCCTCTATTTCTCTTTTCTCTCCTTCCTCTCTCTCTCTTTTTCTGCGCTTTCTTCCTCTCTTTTCTTTCTTTCTCTTCTCTCTCGTCTTTCTCCATTCCCTCTCTTTCTCTTCTCTCTCGTTTCCCCCCTTTCCCTCTCCTTCTTTTTTCTCTCCTTCCTCTCTCTCTCTCTTTCTCCCTTTCCTCTCTTTCTCTTTCGTCTTTCTCCCTTCCCTCTCTTTCTCTTCTCTCTCGTTTCCCTCCCTTCCCTCTCCTTCTCTTTCTCTTCTCTATTCCTCCCCTTTCTTGTCTCTCTTTCCCACCCGATCCCTCTGTCTCCCCCCTCTCTTTCTAGATGAGAATAAATAGAATATTTTTATTTACCTTAATTCTGGAAATAGTGCGCTTTCGTATGGAAAACTTTGATCGTCGACAATATGCCAATGAAGAACGTTCATTTTATTATATTCCATCGCGTCTAATAACTTATAAATGGTTGACAGTGGTTGGAAATGTCTCGAACTGTCCAAAAGAATACCGCGATGAGGAAAACGTGGGTAATCGTTGATTGTTGTTGCGTTAAGATATAGCTAAAAATTATTTGGAAATTACTAAAAAAAAATTTCTTGCTAACAAATTTGTTAATTACATTTGCATCTTGATTGTTTAAATAAAGCAGCTGGCTGAAAGTTTCTAATCCTCTTAATACGCCCCAAATGTTATCCGCACTCAATTGAGCTACTGCTCCTGCTGTAGATGGAATAGATAATTTATCTAAAAGACAAAAGAAACAGTTTATCATTTGGTTAAAAGTAATTATTGGAATAAAAGTTTAGTCATGGAAAGTATTTTTGTTTGAAAAGAATTGATAGCAGACTACACAATTACATTTTGCGGGTGAAAAACATGTTGGGTTAGTATATATTTATAATAATTGTTGTCTCTGTAAGTATCTTTAATAGCACATAGAGGAAAATTAAATCAGATATTTACAACTGTGAATAATAAAATTTAAAAAAAATAAATTCTTACAACTTTCAGTATTTTTATCCAAACTAGGATACTCCAAACCAGTACAAGCGTTCTTTAAATTAATTTCCAAGGTTGATAATGCTCCCAAAGATTTCCGACGATGAATCCTTTTTTTACTTTTCATCTTTCTTTCGTATTTTTTCGCTATCAAACTTAATTTTTCGATTATTTTGTAATATCTTATCGTTGCTTCTTCTAAAAGAGAACATGTTTGTCCTGTTACCTAAAAAAATTCAAAAAAAATGTATAATTTTTAAAATAAATACATTTATTTAAAAAAAAATGAATTTATTTTTAAATCAAAATCAAATGCAAATTTAAACATTTCACTTATGTTGAATTCGTTTTAAATATTTTATGTATGTAGGTAAGATAAGTAGGTTAGAATGACAAAAGGGGATTTATTTGTTGTAGAAAAAAAAAGTACTGAAAGAATTATTGGAATGATAGATAGGGAAAGTAATGTGAATTTTTTATTTTTATTTTTTTTAATTATTTTTTTAATTATTATTTTATAAAATTTACAAAATATAGTTAATCACGAATCTATTAGAACAGTTTTTATCTTATTTTGTTTCAGAGTATAAACAAGATAATTACTCAATTACTTCAAATTAAAAGAGAATAGTAATAGTGGGAATATCTAATAAAAAAAAACTTACTACAAATTTAAATTGCGTTGGATCCAAATGGAATATTTCCGACGACTTTTCTTCATTTTGTGGTTTGGGCCAAACTTCCCCTTTAGTTGCGATAACTGTAGGTCCAGGGTCAACGATCCAAGAGTACGACGTGCTCAAAGAACACGCCAAAAAGGCGACCGTTAAATGTTGTAATGCTTTCATTACACTCCGCGTATAACTAATGTATTCCGAGCTCGTAAAGCGACGACTAACTTTGGTCGCTGTTACGGTTATCAATTTATATTCAGTTTGGACGGTTTATCTCTCCATCTGACCACTTAAAATAATCTTTAATAATAATATATTAATAATAAATAAATCTATTAAATTTGTTATTTTATTCGGATTTTTATTTGGTTTGTTTGTTTGGTTAAAAAAGAAGTTTGGTTAGATTTTCACGCCTGATAAAAAAACTAAAAGCTGTAGAAAATTGATTTTTGGTAAACATAAAGATAATACTTCAATCTAAATCCTTAGAAAATTTCAAGTCTCAATAACAATTAGTTTCTTAGATATGAATTTTTAAAAATGACTTTTTAACCTAAAATTTTTTTTATCAACTTTAAAATTTTTTTAAATTTTTTTTTACGACATATAGAACAAATCAATCTTTTTAAGTTAAAACTAGAATGTTTTAAGTTTCATTTAGAAAAAGAATCAAATTAAAATCTTTAAAAATGAATTTTTGATGAATTTTTAAAATTTATCGTTTTTTCTAAGTTAGAAAACTGTCAAAAATTTTTACCAACTTTAAAAATTTTTTTAACTTTTTTGACAACATTTAAAATAAATTTGTCTTTTTTAATTGAAATTAGAATACTTTAAGTTTCATTTAGAGAAAAAATTGGATTAAAAGCTTTAAAAATCGATTTTTTACGAATTTTTAAAGTTGAACGATTTTTTTAATTGAAAAAAATTGTTACCAACTTTGAAAATTTTTTAAATTTTTTGATGACTTATTGTTAGAACAAATCGGTCTTTTTTAATTAAAACTAGAATGTTTTAAGTTTCATTTAGAAAAAAAAAACAAATCAAAATCTTTAAAAATGAATTTTTGATGAATTTTTTAAAAAATTGTTAATTTTCTAACCTAAAAAAATTTTGTATAACTTTGAAAATTTTTTAAATTTTTTGACAACACTTGGAATAAAACGGTCTTTTTTAATTAAAACTAGAATGTTTTAAGTTTCATTTAGAAAAAAAACCAAATCAAAATCTTTAAAAATGAATATCTTATGAATTTTTTTAGAAATTGTTAATTTTCTAACCTAAAAAAATATTGTTCAACTTTGAAATTTTTTTTAATTTTTTTAACAACATTTGGAATAAAACTGTCTCTTTTAGTTAAAACTAGAATATTTTAAGTTTCATTTAGAAAAAAAAATAAAATCAAAATCTCTAAAAACGAATTTTTGATGATATTTTTTTAAATTGTTAATTTTCTAACCTAAAAAAATTTTGTTCAACTTTGAAATTTTTTTTAATTTTTTTGACAACCCTTGGAATAAAGCGGTCTTTTTTAATTAAAACTAGAATGTTTTAAGTTTCATTTAGAAGAAAAACCAAATCAAAATCTTTAAAAATGAATTTTTGATGAATTTTTTAAAAAATTGTTAATTTTCAAACATAAAAATCTTTTGTATAACTTTGAAAATTTTTTTAATTTTTTTGACAACTTTTAAAATAAAACGGTCTTTTCTAATTAAAATTAGAATGTTTAAAGTTTCATTTAGAAAAAAAAATTAGATTAAAAACTATAAAAATCGATTTTTTACGAATTTTTAAAGTTAAACGATATTTTAAAGTTGATAAAAATTGTTACCCACTTTGAAAATTTTTCTAATTTTTTTGATAACATTTAGAACAAATCGGTCTTTTCTAGTTAAAACTAGAATGTTTTAAGTTTCATTTAGAAAAAGAATTAAATCAAAATCTTTAAAAATGAATTTTTGACGAATTTTTAAAATTCATCGTTTTTTCGAAGTTAGAAAACTGTCAAAAATTTTTACCAACTTTAAAATTTTTTTAATTTTTTTTGACAACTTTTAAAATAAAACGGTCTTTTCTAATTAAAATTAGAATATTTTAAGTTTCATTTAGAAAAAGAATTAGATTAAGATCTATAAAAATCGATTTTTTATTAATTTTTAAAATTAAACGATTTCTTTAAAAGAATAAAAATTGTCACCAACTTTGAAATTTTTTTTAATTTTTTTGATAACTTCTAGAACAAATCGATCTTTTTAAATAAAAACTAGAATGTTTTAGCTTTCATTTAGATAAAGAATCAAATCAAAATCTTTAAAAATGAATTTTTTATAAATTTTTAAAGTTGATCGTTGTTTTCTAACTTAGGTTAGAACTATCAAAATTTTTTACCAACTTTAAAAATTGTTTTAATTTTTTTGACAACATCTAAAGTAAAACGGTCTTCTCTAATCGAAATTAGAATATTTTAAGTTTCATTTAGAAAAGAAATTAGATTAAAAACTATAAAAATCGATTCTTTATTAATTTTTAAAATTAAACGATTTCTTTAAAAGAATAAAAATTGTCACCAACTTTGAAAATTTTTTTAATTATTTTGATAACTTCTAGAACAAATCGATCTTTTTAAATAAAAACTAGAATGTTTTAGCTTTCATTTAGATAAAGAATCAAATCAAAATCTTTAAAAATGATTTTTTTATAAATTTTTAAAATTGATCGTTTTTTTCTAACTTTGGTTAGAACTGTCAAAAATGTTTACCAACTTTAAAATTTTTTTAAATTTTTTTGACATCATTTAAAATAAAGCGGCCTATTTAAATTAAAACTAGAATGTTTTAAGTTTCATTTGGAAAAAGAATCAAATCAAAATCTTTAAAAATGAATTTTTGACGAATTTTTAAAATTGATCGTCTTTTCTTAGTTAGAAAACTGTCAAAAATTTTTATCAACTTTGAAAATTTTTTTAACTTTTTTGACAACTTTTAAAATAAAACGGTCTTTTTTAATTAACATTAGAATATTTTAAGTTTCATTTAGAAAAAAGATTAGATTAAAAACTATAAAAATCTCTTTTTTACGAATTTTTAAAGTTAAACGATTTTTTTAAGTTGATAAAAATTGTCACCAACTTTGAAAATTTTTTTAATTTTTTTGACAACATTTGGAACAAATCGGTCTTTTTAAATTATAGCTAGAATGTTTTAAGTTTCATTTAGAAGAAGAATCAAATCAAAATCTTTAAAATTCAATTTTCTATGAATTTTTAAAATTTATCGTTTTTTATAAGATAGCAAACTGTCAAAGATTTTTACCAACTTTAAAAATTTTTTTGACAACATCTAAAAATTAGAATACTTTAGGTTTCATTTAGAAAAGAAATTAGATTGAAAACTATAAAAATCGATTTTTTACGAATTTTTAAATTTAAACGATTTTTTTAAGTTGGAATAAATTGTTACCAAATTTGGAAATTTTTCTAATTTTTTTGATAACATTTATAACAAATCCGTCTTTTTAAATTAAAACTAGAATGTTTTAAGTTTCATTTAGAAAAAGAATTAAATCAAAATCTTTAAAAATGAATTTTTGACGAATTTTTAAAATTGATCGTTTTTTCTAAGTTAGGTTAGAACTGCCAAAAATTTTTATCAACTTTAAAAATTTTTTTAATTTTTTTGACAACATTTAAAATAAAACGGTCTTCTTTAATTAAAATTAGAATATTTTAAGTTTCATTTAAAAAAATAATTACATTAAAAACTATAAAAATCGATTTTTTACGAATTTTTAAAGTTAAACGATTTTTTTAAGTTGGTGAAAATTGTCACCAACTTTGAAATTTTTTTAAATTTTTTTGACAACATTTAAAATAAAACGGCCTTTTCTAACTAAAATTAGAATATTTTAAGTTTCATTTAGAAAAAAAATTAGATTAAAAAGTATAAAAATTGATTTTTGATGAATTTTTAAAGTTAAACGATTTTTTTTCCAAAAGATTTATACTTATCTTATTTTCAAGGAAAATTATATTTAAAAAATTAAGTGTATCTAAAAAAAATTAAGTGTTGGTAATTAAAAAACACACTTGAAATATTTAATTTAATAAAGTCGAGTATAGATGTTCAAGTTATCAGTTATAAATATTATTGTTTTCAATTATAAGTATTATTATTTATCGCTTGTTGTTTTAAATTCAGATTTTGCAATAAGATACGTTTAAAATTTGAAATAGGTGAATAATTCTTTGTGTTTTAATAACCTTATTTTCCAATTACTCCAGTTATTGACTGAAAATTACATAACTCAATGTAAGTCCCCTGTTAATCGCACTTATTCTCTTTTTTTACAAGTGTATAAGTAATAACAAGTTAATCTGGTGTTTGCTTAAAGAAAAATCCCCGATCTTATTTAAATAAACCAACAAAAGCAGAATTACTTCTATTAATTTATTCTTTAACGACGTGATTTACAATTTTTTTTCAAGTCATTTCTTAATTTCCATAAATAAATTGTATATGAGTTTTTAAGATGTTAGGTAAGGTTTAAAAAACATTGACGTCTTTCGAATTTTTTTTAAATTTTTTGGTGACAGAAGAAATTTGTTTTGTATGTTATAAATTAGAAAGTTTTAGGTTTCATTTAAAACAAAAATCATTTTTTAATTCCTATAAATAAGGTCTGTACGATTTTCTAAATTCGACCAATTTTTTAAAAAAAAGTTAGGTTAGATGTAAAAACATTGACGTCTTTCCGATTTTTTTTAAATTTTTTGGTAATAATTAGAAGACATTTGTCTTGTATATTACAAATTAGAAACTTTTAGGTTTCATTTAAGATAAAAACCGTTTCTTTATTAGTATAAATAAAGTTACTACGATTTTTTAAAGTTGATCAAGTTTTTACGTTAGTTAAAAAATCACCAACTTCTTTAAATTTTTTTTCTAATTTTTCGGGAAAGTTTATAACAAATCGGATTTATTTAATTTAAATTAGAAAGTTTTAAGTTTCATTTAAATCAGAAATCATGTCTTAATTTCCATAAATAAAATCTGTACGATTTTTTAAATTCGACCAAAATTTCTTTAAAAAGTTAGGTTAGGTCTAAAAACATTGAAGTTTTTCGGTTTTTTTTATATTTTTTTGGTAATAATTAGAACAAATTTGTTTAGTATGTTACAAATTAGAAACTTTTAGGTTTCATTTAAGATAAAAACCGTTTCTTTATTATTATAAATAAATTTACTACGATTTTTTAAAGTTGATCAAATTTTTGCGTTGGTTAAAAAAATCATCTTCTTTGAAAATTTTTTAAAATTTTTCGATAATATTTAGAGCAAATCGGACTTATTCAATTTAAACTAGAAAGTTTTAGGTTTCATTTACAATAAAAATCATTTTTTAATTCTCATAAATAAAGTCTGTACGATTTTTTAAATTCGACCAAATTTTTTTTAAAAAGTTAGGTTAGGTGTAAAAACATTGACGTCTTTCCGATTTTTTTTAAATTTTTTGGTAATAATTAGAACAAATTTGTTTAGTATGTTACAAATTAGAAACTTTTAGGTTTCATTTAATATAAAAACCGTTTCTTTATTGTTATAAATAAAGTTTCTAGGATTTTTTAAAGTTGATCAAATTTTTGTGTTAGGTAAAAAATCATCAATTTCTTTAAATTTTTTTAAAGTGATTTGGTAATAATTAGAAGAAATATGTCTTGCATATTACAAATTAGAAATTTTTAGGTTTAATTTAAGATAAAAACCGTTTCTTTATTATTATAAATAAATTTATTACGATTTTTTAAAGTTGATCAAATTTTTGTGTTGGTTAAAAAAATCATCTTCTTTGAAAATCTTTTAAAATTTTTCGATAATATTTAGAGCAAATCGGACTTATTCAATTTAAACTAGAAAGTTTTAGGTTTCATTTACAATAAAAATCATTTTTTAATTCCTATAAATAAAGTATGTACGATTTTTTAAACTCGGCCAAAATTTCTTTAAAAAGTTAGGTTAGGTCTAAAAACATTGACATTTTTCGGATTTTTTTTTAATTTTTTGGTAATTATTAGAAAAAAATTGATTGGTATGTTACAAATTAGAAACTTTTGGGTTTCAATTAAGATAAAAACTATTTCTTTATTAGTATAAATAAAGTTACTACGATTTTTTAAAGTTGATCAAATTTTTATGTTAGGTAAAAAATCATCAATTAAAAAAAAAAATTTTTAATTTTTGGAGAAAATTTAGAACAAATCCGACTTATTCAATTTAAACTAGAAAGTTTTTGATTTCATTTAAAATAAAAATTTTTTTTTAATTCCTATAAATAAACTTTGTACGACTTTTTAAATTTGGCCAAAATTAGGTTAGGTTAATTAAGTTAGGTTAGGTCTAAAACCATTGATATTTTTCGGATTTTATTTAATTTTTTTGGTAAAAATTAGAAAAAATATTACTTCCTTACCTTGAAAAGGTAAAAGAAAAAAAAATCTGCAATTTTGGTTGCATATAAAATATTCGCAGGTTTTCGGCCGCTTTATTTTAGTAATTTAACAATTAAGATAATAAAATTTTATTATTAGATTAATCTGAGAACATAAAATGTGTGAACCTAAAGTAAAAAAATTAAGCGAATTTGAGTTAAAGGAATTGCAAGAAATTTACGAGAAGCACATTCCATACGCTAGTAACGTTCATAGTTTGTTAATCGTTTACTTCAAATGGAAAAAATCTCATCCAGAAAGAGATTATTTACAGTTTTTCGCTTTGGGCGATGATTGGAAAAAAAGTGGAACGTTTTTAATGAAGGTAAATAAATTAATAATTTGTTGTGAATCGTATATGTATTAATTAAAAAAAAACATGTAAATCGTTGATAATGAGGTCACTCTCACGTAGGATACAGTGGGTCAAAAAAGTGTTTGAACACCTATATTATTTTCCAAGAAAATACTTGATATAGAAATCTTTTATTTCTAATAATAAAATATGATTCTGTATTATATGTAAACACACTAAAATAAAATTCAGGTCAAAATAAAAAAAAGTATAGTTTATTCAACAAAACTGAAATTTTAATTCCAATAAAGTGTTTGAACACTAAAATTTAACTAAAAGATCATTTAGTTTATTCAATTTCTACGAAGCCTTGGTACTTTGTAACCATTCCAGAAGGCTCTAATACTGCTTGCAATCTTCTGGACATGGATGACACAAGCTTGCTGGTAATTTCCCTGGTAATTTTATTCCAGTCTTCTTGTAGGTACATTTTTAGCTCATCTTTATTTCTTATATGTTGTTTTCTTATACAGTGAAATTCCTCTTCATGGACACCCCCCTTGGACGGACAGTTTCTCATGGAACGTATTGACTCTCATATAATTTGTGTTGTGTTAACTCTCTCTTGGACGGACATTCTCTTGAACGGACGCGGACACTAGAAGATGTCCTCTTAAGGCTGTGGTCTTACGGTCATCGAGTTTCTCAGGGACGCAGGAGACGGACGCGCGGGGGTGAGAAGGTGGACCTTAATTCTGGGCTACGCTCCGCCCTTTGTAGATAACAGACAAAGGATTTATATTCGAAACTCATGTGTTTATTTATCTTTTGCCGAGAAGTGAATACATGAATCGAGGTTCAGTGCGTTTTAGTAAAGTAGAAAAAGACGGAAACATTAGATGTATCTTTCTTACTAAATTCTAATAAGATCCTGACTTATTTTAGCATATGTAATAAATACTGTGCAAAAAAATAAATGTTTTAAAATGGTACAGTAGTTCCTAGTACTGATAGGATAATCGACTGTACTGTACTGGTGGGCCAAATTGGACACTTGTAAAGGGACACCCCTGTTTCTATAAGAGATAGGGTAAAATAATATTGGTGTCTTGCTCGATGTTTTTAAGAAATCGAATGGTGAAAACCGCAAATTGATACCTCTTACGGTTTCGAAAATACAGGTGTTTTTCGAAAAAGTATATTTTTTTAAAATCTCCATAACTTTTTTTTTCTATTGTATAATGCTTGATTCTGTGAAAAGATTTCCGAAACAACTTTTTATGTAGAATTTGTTGGTGTAAATTAGATTTTTTGTAAGCAATACTCTAATAGATGCAGACAAATATTTCTTTTTCAAATGGAACACCTATACATTTTTGCATATTCGACGGGAGTTTAAATTGCCTTTCCAAAAGTGTACCACACATGATACCTTGCTTGCGATATCACTTAGCCTTTTTGGTTCAGATTATGGATTCAAACAATCTAAATTTTTTTAACATCGAGAAAAATGAGTTTAAACGTTATCTTCTCTCTGTATATCGTTTATGTAAATACAACCTCTGCATTTTCTCCAGATTCTCTGAAACAAATTATCGCATCTATCCCATTTTTCAAACTTTATAGGCATATTTTTGGAAAGGGAATTCTAGGCTCTCGTGTAATATGTAATAATATAGTGTTCCATTAAAAAAAAAAACACTTTTATGTATGTAGCTATTAAAATATTGCTTACAGAGAAAACTAACCTACAACGTCAAAATCTACATAAAAAGTTGCCACGAGAATGTTTTCACAAAATTAAACATTTTCCAACAGGAAAAAAATTATGAAGACTTAAAAAATGCACTTTCTCGAAAAGCATCCCCAATATCTCTGAAACCGTAAAAGATATCAATATGAGGTTTTCGGCATTCGATTTCTTATACAAATCGAGCATCAGTTACCTATACTGTTTTCCCTCTATTTCTTATAGAAACAGGAGTGTCCCTTGAAAAGTGACCAATTTGGCCCAGTTGTACATACTTTCTCTGCTACATGTAGTGTATGTAAAGAAAAAGTTAGTGTTCAAAATTACAATATCGAACTTTATTTTCATGAGGTCGAGGTACTTATATAACAAAAAGATTGCTAAAATTATGAAATGAACTTTTCATTCAATTTAGTTCACTAAAATTCTAAAATTTTTAGAAGCAATAAAATCTGTGAATTCCAAACTCGAATAATTCTCCAAAGTATTTATCTCCAGAAATGCACAACGAAGCAGAATCGACTTACACAAAAAACTTGTTTGTTTACTTACGGCACCTACTCAACTCCGTCGGCCATACCACGTGGTCAATCAGGGCGGAGCTATCTAGCGAAATTGAAAAATATTCCCAAGTTTGTACCGTGGGAATTTCCAAAGTTTCTCGCTTATCTTTTAAAATATCAAAAAACGGTAAATGGAAAAAATATATCTTGAATATTTATCTATTCATGCAAATAGCCCTTTTAAAAACCTTTCTTAATAATCTCAGTTATTAACAATAATTTATAAAATATCTCTATTTGCATGTCTAGATTTTTCACTTTTAGACAACTTTCGTTGGATTTTTTTTTGATTTATCAAACGGTTAACGCGAAATATTGGAACAACTTTTTCGGGCCCGAGACCACAGCCTTAAACAGACAATGGCACCGCTCGCCGACTTGGCTGTCTCCCTTTAATAAAAGATTTTCCCTTCAATCGGTGTTTGGCGACTTCAATATTTGTAAGGTACAAGCGCCATCTACGTCGTGTCTTTCTGCTTAGCTTGAATGAGGGACTTCCTCGACTACACCGAAATTTAAACGTTCTCATTTTTTCGGTACATACGGGCTTCAATGCTTGTTTGACGTATATGCAGAAAAAGATATGCGGATGTATTGTACTTTGCAAAAACCACTTGGGCCCAAGTAACCAAGGAAACGGTCCAAAACTGCTCCCTAAAGCAGGATTTAAGCCCGGTAATCTACAAAGTGAAGATCAGCTAAATGAGACTCTGACATCTGATCCAGAAGATGACTTACCACTTAATAAATTTAGAGATATCCTCAAAAATAAAGCATTGTTGAAATTAACTGATGAAACCTTAACGATTTTTTGGAAATGGATGAAAATTTATATGTTGAAGATCCAGATTCAGGACAAGAAATCGAAAATTCAGAAGTTGAACAACTGTTGGAAGATTTTGACGTCGATGAGGTACCATTTCCATAGGAGGATATGAAAAATTATGGTGAAGATATTACTCTAACAAATCAGCTTAAACGTTTTGCCGAAAATCACGGAGATGTATGGTCTCTGAAGCTGTTTTCCAAATTAGAAATACGTTTTCTGGACGCCTGTTATTGTTATTGATATTATTTAGTACAGAGGGCAAGAATGCTCTTAATTCTACTTAATGAACCTTAGTTTTTTCTTTATTTTAAAAACATTCACATATACACTTTAAATAACCGATTTTTTTAAATTATAATTTTCATTAAAAAAACGATATTTACTTCGCGTTTCTCTTAGGTGGACACCCCTCTTGAACGGACACTTTCAGCCGGTCCCGCTGGTGTCTGCCCAAGGGAGATTTCACTGTATTTAAATCCAACTGATACCATAGATTTTCCAACGGATTTAAGTCCGGGGATTGGGGATGTTAGGGAAGGGTTTTTCTAACTCTGTAAAGCATTCATTCCTTGACAATCCTAGCGGTACGTTTAGGATCGTTGTCTTATTGGAATATACCAGTGGCGTATTTACGGGGGGGGATAAGTGGGATATATCCCCCCCCATGACATCTATCGACTCCGCCATCTTTTTTAAAATATTAAAATTGTCCAAGACATTCGAGAAATAGAAAAACCAGGATTTGATTTAAATATATATATGTCGTGGTCACATGGCGAAATCCGTCAGTTTCCGAAAATCCTAGGCAGTTCATGAAGCGTCGGCATTTTGTGTAAATGCTAAGGATTTCGTTTTCTGACGAGGCTGTTCATGAAACGGCCTGATCATATTCGGCAAATCGCGTACTCCATCTCGGTACACAATCTGCCGCAACAAAAGTATCGAAGGTTCATGACACGCCCAGCACTAACTAAATTAGCAAGCATGGAAAATCATTCTGGAGGAAATGATGAGGAGCTGTTTAAAGAACACTACAGGCGTAAACATTGCGGAAGAACGTTTGAAGATTTTTCTACAATTTGGTGCGCCATCGATTTTGCAATTCGACAATGGGTGTGAATTTGCGAAGAAGATAGTAGAAGAGTTGAAAATCTTGTGGCCACAGTTATTAATTGTTCATGGAAGACCTCGCCATCCTCAAAGCCCGGGCAGCGTTGAACGTTCAAATCAAGATGTCGAGAATATCTTACGGTCGTGGATGACTGATAATAAATCTACCAGGTGGTCAGTTGGGTGTTATTTTACGCAGTGGCAGAAAAATAATTTGTTGCACAGAGTGATAGGCCGGACACCTTATAAGGCAGTTTTTGGTGACAACCCCAAATTTGGCCTGAAGTCAACAACTCTTCCGCCCACCATTCTTTCAAATATAACTACAGAAGAAGAGCTAGAAAATCAGGAGAAAGAAATGGGTGTTTTTAGAGAAAAAGAACACGAACAGCGGCGTGAAGAACCGGTCACAGAAGCAACGAAAGAGCTAGGTATCGAACTAGAGGAGAATGAACTGGATACTAACGAGAAGATCCAAAACGTAGACTCCATATACATTGCTGAAATACAGTCTGTCTATCTATTATTTTGTGCTGGTCGTTTCACGAACCTTCAATACCTTTATTGCGGCAGATTTTGTACCGAGATGGAGTACACGATTTTCCGAATATGATCGGGCGTTTCATAAACAGCCTCGTCAGAAAACGAAATCTGTAACATTTACACAAAATACCGACGCTTCATGAACTGCCTAGGATTTTCGGAAACTGACGGATTTCGCCATGTGACCACGACATATATATACACATATTTTAATAATAGTTTTTATATCCCCTCCCAAGGGTCAAGTCTGGATACGCCACTGGAATATACAGTGAAATCTCCCTTGGGCGGACACCAACGGGCCCCACCAAAGTGTCCGTTCAAGAGGGGTGTCCGCTTAAGAGAAATGCAAAGTAATTGTATGAGAGTCGAACGGTTCCACGAAAACTGTCCTTCCAAGGGGTGTGTCCGCGAAGGAGTATTTCACTGTATAGCTATTTTCAATGTTTAATTTGATACCACGGTGATGTAAATTACCTTGCAGTATTTCCAGGTAACCTTTTGCGTCCAAAATACCGTCAATAAAATGAAGATTTTCTACCCCATTGTACTCCATGCACCCCCAAACCATTACATGTCCATCATCATGTTTGACTGTAGGTGTCAAGTTTTCTTTCTGTAGTTCAGTGTTAGGTTTAAGTCGTACGGTTTTTCGTCAATCCGAACCCAATCTATTAAATTTACTTTAATCGAAAAAAATACATTTTTCCAAAACTTTATTGAATGATCAATATACTGTCTTCCAAATTCAATGCGTCGAAGTTTGTTAGTTTCACTTATAAATAGATTTTTCGTGTCACTCTGCCATGATAGCCGGCTTTTCGCATTACATTTCGAACAATATCGGAATGTACATGGTGAACAAATAAGAATGCAGAGTGCTGTATCTCAGAAACTATTCATCGTAGAGACTTCCGATACAAAATTTAATAACTAAAGTGGCCAAGGGAAAATGCTGGAAATTATTTTCAAGTTCCTAAGGTCGCCAGGGGGGCGCTAGGGGGCGCAATCGCCATTTTGAATTACAAAATGTGGCTTTTCTCGAAATTCAGCTGTATTTAGATAACACAAAAATAAACGCATTTTAAAGTGGAGATAAGTATCAATCTTTTTTCCACTTTCGGATTTCCTTATCATATTTAGAAAATCGACTAATTCACGTAACATCTTCACAAAAATGAAGTGTTTCTTCTTGAACTTCTCAAAATCCACGGCACAAATTTTAGAATATAGCATTCTTTTGTTATTTTTGGAAAAAAGAGAATAAAAAACCGGGCGAAATCCGTTCAGTTTTCTGATGAATGGTTTTTCACCAATATCTTAGGTTAGGAATACGATATCGAGCTGCGGTTTTCACTGGCTTGTTTGGGCTTTATTACACTATTTTTTCGTGAAGAGAAAGTGATACCGTTCCATTTAACTTTTCGGAGAAAATTCGCAATTTCTAAAAAAAAAATCGAAACCGCCATCTAGCGGCGACATGTGAAATTGTGATCACCACCAAAATGGTAGGATTTATTATTCAAGAAAGGCTCTTTTCAACGACACCAAGCTTATTAAATTCTGTTAAGCCGTTTTGAAATTATAGACATTTGTTTGCAAGCATTTTCGAACGCCCCCCACCACTTTATTTTTAGAGATACAGAAAAAAGTTTTTAATAAAAAAGATTGATACTTATCTCCACTTTAAAATGCGCGTATTTTTGTGTTATCTTAATATAGCCGAATTCCGAGAAAAGCCACATTTTGTAATTCGAGATGGCTATTGCGCCCCCTGGCGGCCATCTTAGGAACTTGAAAATAATTTCCAGCATTTTCTCTTGGCCACTTTAGTCATTAAATTTTTTACCGGAAGTCTCTACGATGAACAGTTTCTGAGATACAGCACTCTGCATTCTTATTTGTTCACCCTGTACATGTTTTCGTGATATTGTTCCGAGGTTTACGGCTAAAGTTTGTGCACTAATACGACGTTTTTTTTTTTCATTTCGCATAAAATGTAGTTCTTATTTTAACACCTTTGGGCGTCCGAAACGTTTTTGATCATCAACACTGTTAGTGGTTTTGAATTTTTTTATGATAAAATGTATTGTGCTAGGCGGTTTTTTTACCAAATTAGTTATTTTACGGATACTTTTTACGGAAACAAGTAAACTCAACTGACGTTTTAGTATTTTTGAGGATAGGTTAAATCAACGCAAATTTCGGGGGGTTTCCCTTCGTGAAAATCCTCTTTGAGGAAAGGTTTTTTAAGGTAAAACGTGCAAGTGTCTAAATATTTTATTATTGAAATTTTAGTTTTTTTTGAATAAAATAAACATATATTTCTGATTTCAGCTTGATTTTTTCTATTGTGTTTACATACTATACAGAATAATATTTTATTATTGGAAATAAAAAATGTTTACCTCGTCTGGTATTTTCTTAAAAGATTAAACTCATGTAGAACAAAAAATTGAGAAAATTCATTCACAAGATTATTTGTAAAAGATTATTCATAGAAAAGTATTAATCATTCATTAAATCTAATTGAGCCGTTTATTTTGAAAGTCGCCTAAGTCCATTTATCTATACATAATTTGTAAAAACGCTTTTTTAAATTTTGTAAAAACACAAAACCTTAAATATTTCAAATTATAGATAAATGTACTTAGGTCACTTTCAAAATAAACGGCTCAATTATATTTTGATTCTCAGTTTGTTTTTAAATTTGGATTCTAAGTGAATTTCTTTCTGTCTTCCTAAAATATAAAACGATATTTAAATCGGTTTGTTTAATTATTATTATTATTTTTTTTTTTTCAGTTTAGATCATTTGATATTTTTTTATCAACACTCGATGAAACCTCAGAAGACCTTTATCAATTACTTCACATATCTAAAGCGTTAAAAGTCGAAGTTCAACCGTATCCAAGAAATATTTACGGTACAAAAACAAAATTTTTACCTGCTTTATACAAATCCTTAAACGAACTAAATATTTCACCGAAATTAATTTGGGAAAATAAAACTTACTGGTTGCCAAAAGAAGAAGCTTTAAAATTTACAATTGAGTATAAATTTAATAAAATACTTTACATTCTAATTTTATTTCAATAACAAATTTTAGTTGTCCTAAAAACACATACATCGGAAATTTAAATACATCACACATTGATTTTATTTGTAAATTATGGCCTCACGCTCACGAAGGTTCCAAAGAATATTTAACAACTTACATAGAAATGAATAAATCTTATGGTTTATTTTTAAAAGAAAGTAATGAATTGGTTTCTTGGATTATTCAGAATTTTTGGGGGACGTTAATCGTTTTAGAAACTGTACCTGAACATAAAAGGAAAGGATATGGTTCATTGATGGTTAAAAAAATGTCTTTGGAGATTGCTAAAGAAGGGATTAATCCTTTGTGTGGAATTGTTATTGAAAATAAGACTTCGGAAGATTTATTTAAAAAGCTTGGATTTAGATATATTGAAAATTGCACTTTTATGTTATATTGAATTATTGCTTTTAACTTCTAATTTTTTATTTTGAAGTAAATTTGGTTGCATAATTAAAGCCTTTTTTTCATTATAAGTATATTATTTGGTGTTTTGCTTGTAAACGTTCTAAACCTAACCTTTATTATAAATACCTGTATTTTATTCTAAATTTTAAATCTAACGTGTTATATAAGTTTAAAAAAACGTAAAAATAAGTAAGAAAAGATTAGTTAAAGTAGAGTAAGTAAAATTAATTAATTATCATTTAGTTAATTGCAGTTATGAGTGAACGTAAAGTGAAAACATTAACCGATGTTGAGATAAAAGAATTACAAAAAATTTACGAACCTCACATTCCATATGCAAGTCATGTTAATAGTTTATTTTTGATTTACTTTAAATGGAAGAAATCCCACCCAGAAAAAGATTATTTAACTTTTTATGGTTTGGATGATGATTGGAAAAAGAGTGGGACGTTTTTAATGATGGTAATTATAAGATTATTTTTACAAGGAACTTGTCAGTTTTTAAAAATTCTTAAAAAAATGATTTTTAAAGATTTTGATTTGATTCTTTTTCTAAATGAAACTTAAAACAGTCTACTTTTTATTAAAAAAGATCGATTTGTTCTAAATGTTGTCAAAAAAATTTAAAAAAATTTCAAAGTTTCATCACTTTCAAAGCTTCATAGCAAAAGAAAAAAAGAAGATTTAGAAGATTCTTCTTCTAAATGAAACTTAAAACATTCTAGTTTTAATTAAATAAGATCGATTTGTTCTAACTGTTGTCAAAAAAATTTTCAAAGTTGGTAATAATTTTTATCAATTTAAAAAGATCTGTTAACTTTAAAAATTCGTAAAAAATCGATTTTTATAGTTTCTAATCTAATTTTTTTCTAAGTGGAAATCACAATGTCCTAATTTCAATTAGAGAAAACCGTTTTATTTTAAATATTGTCAAAAAAATTTTAAAAAAATTTAAAGTTGATAAAAAATTTAAGTTAAAAAAATTAATCATTTTTAAAAATTCACATCCAAAAAACTAATTATTATTGAGACTTTAAATTTTATAAAAAATTAGATTGAAACTTAGTCTTTATTTTTACCAAAAATGAATTTTTTAGGACTTTTAGTTCTTTCTAGAGAAACGAAATTCTAACCTAACGTGATTTTTATGTTTATTAAAATTTATCAATTTTTAAAAAAATCATATCTTATAAACCAATAATTGTTCAAAGTTGAAATTTTGTGAGCATTCAGATTAATACTTAATCTTTATTTTTGCCAAAGACGAATTTTCTACGACCTTTAGTTTTTTCCTCAGATGTAGAAATGTGTCTTAACGTCAATTAAAATTACTCAATTTTTAAAAATTCATATCTCTAAGACAGTCAACTATTAAGTTTTGAAATTTATATCTCAATTTAGATTGAAACTTAATCTTTATTTTTACCAAAGAAGAATTTCCTACGTCTTTTTGTTTCTTCCTCAAAAGAAAAAATATAATTTAATGTCTTTAAATTAACATTTTTAAACATTAAAAATTAGGTTACATTCTCAAACTGAATTTTTTCTTTGAATTACATTAATATTTTATGTTTAGTACTAACAACTTTGTTATATACAATAATAAAAATTTAATTTCAGTTAAAAACTTTCGATATATTCGCATTTACATTAGATAAAAGCGGACAACACCTTTACGATTTACTGCACGAATCAAAAAGCTTTAAAACCGCTTTTGAAACAGGAACTAAATCGGTAATTTACGGAATAAGAAACGAACATTTACCTCCAATTTATAAATCTTTAAAAGAATTTGAAATTCCAATTAAAGCTACGTTCGATAATAACTTGTATTATTTACCAAAAGAAGAAGCGTTAAAATACTCAATCAAGTAAAACAAACATAATAAAAATCACATTAATACTTAAAGAATAAACTTTTATTACTTTATAGTTGTCCGAAGGAAGTTTATATCGATAAAATAAACGTAAATCACGTAAAACTAATATGTAGTTTATGGCCGCACGCTTTTCCTGGTGTTGAAGAGTATTTATCAATTTTTATTGAAATGAATGGTGGATATGGAGTGTTTTTAAAAGAAAATAATCAATTAGTTTCTTGGGTTTTGCAAAATCATTGGGGAACGATGATTGTCTTAGAAACTGTACCGAAATTTAAAAGACGAGGATATGGAACGTTGATGGTTAAAAAAATGTGCTTGGAAATTGCAAAAGAAGGAATTAATCCTTTGTGTACGATTATTAATAGTAATAAAGCATCGATAAGTTTATTTTTAAAATTGGGATTTAAAAGTATAGGAGAGTGTACTTTTCTTTGTATTAAATGAAATTTATCAGTTCAATGCATTATAAGTTTGTAAACAAATTTAATTGTAATAGTTCAATAATTATAAACAAATTCTAGTTATTTCAAAGGCGTAGAATATATATTACATTTATAAAAACATGTTTTATTTATTTATTTTGTTAAATATTTAATTATTTTTATGAAAATTAATAGAACTTGTTTATGTTTAAAGAATCCTAATAAATTAATTAAGAAAAGAAGATATACTGAAGCTTATTTATTATGTTTTTGACAACCTATGTTTCGGCAACTCGACCATCATCAGGTCAGTCGTGCCGCAGCCATAATAAAACGTGTTAATTTCATGTTGATAAGTTAAAATTTTATAACATAGATCGAAAGACTTTAGAATTCCAAAAAATATACAAATCCCCAATTATTCCAAGCTTCTGCTTCACAGTTAGATATTTGATAATGTTTATGGAACTAATGCTAACTTAAAACTGCGGATGAATAAGCTTCAGTGTGTCTCGTTGTTTCCTTAATTACCAATTAAAAAATGGAGAAGTATATTGCATGTTGCACTGTTTTAGAGTGTTAAATCACAAGTTAATATGAGATGTGAATGTTGGATTTAAAACCTAAGGTTGAAGTTGGTAAAAGTATATTTTAAAAAAGTAAGATTGATAAATTACTTTAGGGCTAGATTTACATTTGCTAGTTAACTCTTTGAGGGTTGGTGGGTGGCTTAACCGTTTGAGTCCGAGGAAGCGTTATCGCACTTTATTTGTATGGATATAAAATTCTCCCGGACCCAAACGGTTAATGTCCCACTTCGAATGTTGACCGTTGTGTTTGCTGGTACACAAAGTACACAATTTTTTTTATTTCTACTCCTTTTGTTGCACAGTCAGGGCCGTGCGGTGGTATTTTGGCGCCTGGAGCAGGCATACTTATAAGGCGCCTTTTATGGGTAGATTAATTTTTTAGGTGACCAACATATTAAAATTTTTCTAAAGTAGAATACAGGTAGCCTTCAATTAACGCGGTTGTATTTGCTTGATTTTTGGAATAACAGTGCACTTTACAGAAAAATATTTCTAATAAAATTTGCAGAACTTCGAGAGTTCTACAACTATTCTTGAAATATTTTCTGTGGAGTGTACCATTCTCTCAAAAAATTGGGCAAATGCACAGGTTAATGAAAGGCCGCCTGGAATAGATCGTTGAGTTGGCATTAATAACAAGGAAAATAAAAACCTTTGATTCATCGTTTTTATATTCAATTTTTATATTAGGATACATTTGCAAAATCAACAAAATATGTATAATATGTATATAATAATCGCGGATTAAATAAATCAAGAATTAATTTAATCCTTTATATTCCATATTTGGACTAATTATAATTGAGAATAATAATAAATTATTTGCAGTAAGTCAGAAGAGATTTCATTTCTAATTATTCGATCAATAGAACGCCAAGTAACAAATTCAATCGATTTTGATAGCTTTAACAACGATTTAAGGACAAAAAGTGAAAAAAATTATCTTATTTGAAAGAGCATTTTCTCAGCAAAATCGTTATAATTTAACGAATCACATATTTCGCTTTCACTCGACATCATAGCTAGACCTACTAATCTCTCTTGACTCATTGACGATCTTAAATAGTTTTTTTATTATTTTTAATTTCGAGAAACTGCGTTCCCCAGAAGCAACTGATACAGGTAAAGTTTACAGAATACGTAGACAGATGAACAAATTTATAAATATTGTTGTTATATTATTTTCGTGCAAATAGTTCAGTATTTCTAGTGGTTCCATTTGAGAGGGTAACACTGCAGATAAATTTATAATTTCTTCGCAAAGTTCTAAACCGTCAATATCTCTTTTATCATTTATCTGTTAATAATAAATGTAAGTCCATGCAATTTTTTAATATATTTGTTCTATTTTCGGATTTTAGTTTATAAATATTATATAATATTTGAAATTTTTCAACATGTAATTTTAACTGTTCAAATCTTTCATCGATTGAATTAATTGCGGTGTCCAGAATGTAGAAGAAGAAGTTGACTTTATAATTTTGTTGTGAATCTATAATAGGCAGGTCATTGGATTCGTAATCAAAATGGTCTTTCTTTTTATGAATTCGAATCGTTGAAACATCTGGGAATTTACTATCAATCATAAGAATTCCGCCTATTTTCTTTGCTTCTTCGACGACTTTTACAAATGTTTCATCCTGACGGTAATTGTTTAAAAAACCAAAACTTCTTTCAAAGCATTATTCAGTAAAAAAAAACAGGATAAACAAAACGAGTTGCTTACATATCAGAAAAATAATATTTTTTGACGTAAATGAACAAACGTGAAATATTTGAAAGGCGCCTTCGTGGCTCAGGCGTCTGGAGCGGTTGCTCCATTGCTCCATGCCACGGCACGGCCCTGTGCACAGTGGTTGAGAGCGCGTACCACCTCACCACTTCAAGCTCAGATTATGCTTTTTGCTAATCTCTTAAGGCGCGGTTAAACGGCGAGCGGTTCGCCGAACCTCTGTGGACGAACCACGAACCACAAGTCTTCTGACATAGCCGGTTCGCATTGTTCTGTGGTTCGTGGTGCGCGGTTCGCTGATTCCCATCGAGTGTCGGTAAACTTGGAAAGATCAAAGGAGAGCTCGGGCGAGGTTTGTAATGGTTTGTGTTGGCTCGTGTTGGCTCGACGTCACAGAGGAACTTCGTTGCAAATTTTGTAGCTTAAACAACGTAGGCACATCATTCAATTCCTTCGGGTTAATATGGCGTGGTCCACAGAAAGTACATTTGAATTTATTGAAGACCTGGAACAAGCCCCGGAAATATGGAACCCCAAAGACATGGGCCATCATAACCGCAACATTGTGCATACGGCATGGGATAAATTAGAAAAGAAATACGCCGTTTCTATAAAAGAATTAGAAAAAAGACGGAATATTTGTTACTTATAGAAAGTATGCAAGGAAAGTGGTAGAGTCAGAAAAAGTGGAAGTGGAACGCAGGACATATATGAACCGAACTGGCGGTACTGTAAATCGGTTGACAATTTTTGCATACTTCCTCAACACATTTTGAAACAGTTTGTCTGGAACATTTGAAGACAAAAGCTATACTTCCGTAGCTATCACCTGTCGCTAAAAATCTTAGTGTGATAGTCAGTCTTTCTTTGATAAGAATACTCAGTCTCATATTCGTATCCTGCTTTTAAATAAGAGGTCCCACTCTTAGTAATAATAACTCAAAGTCAACTGCATTCATCCTACAAAAATTTTCGAAATATCCTGAAGGTTCTTTTAAAAAGTCTGCCAGCATATTTGATCCACTGTACCTGTAAACGGTTATTACGTTTCATTTTTCCTTTTCAAAGTCCTCGCGCTGTACTACAAATTCTTCTTGTAAGTGTACATATAGTTGATGGACATTAAAATATTGGGTCACCTATAAACTTTTAATAGATGTGTTTGATATACTTGCACTGACAGAACCTAGTGTAAGAAGTGTAGTGACATTAATGTAGTTCACCGCAGTTTTCAAAAAACTGAAAATTTTTTCAAAATTGAAATGACGCAGTCACAATAATTTTCTGCCTGTCTTCCATGATTCCAATTCAGGACTGACAGACTTTCGACAAACCACGGACGAACCATTAGGACGAACCACAGAGTGGACGAACCAAATCACGTTAAAAGTCTGACGAACCGCGCACCGTGTTGTCACTATTGGTTCGTTAAAATGCAAGCCATTCCGAACTGGCTTGTAGTTTCGTGGTTCGGCGAACCACGCGCCGTGTAACCGCGCTTTTAGATGACACAACATCTTTGTTATGCCCACTTTGGGTTTTTTATTTGAAAATGTCGGCCCCTTAATCGTATGCTAACTACATTGTTACTATCTTTTCGTTCACACATATTTTTGATGGAGTATTGAATAGCATTCTGAAAGGAAGCCTTTTTTTGATAAACAATGACAAAATTGTCTACCCCTTTCTATGAGCCTTACCCCTGTACCGCGGGTAGCGGTTGTTATTGCTGCCACCACCCTCGTTATATGAGGGAAAATTGTATAAAACATGTACAATTAAATCCTACTTTAGCACAATATTTGCCTCACGGCTCGTACTTCGGGTGGAGGGCTGCTTCAAGGCCAGGCTCCTTCTGTAAAGGGTTCCATACACCACCACTAACACCGCAAGGTTATTCTGTATTCCTTTTTTAGGATATCTTACGCCGACTGTTTGGTATCGCGAGCTCCCGTCGACTTTCTTGAGAGTTAAGTCCGGAGCTCGCGTCTCACGAATTTTTGTGTGAGTTAGCAAACGGTAGATTAGCTAGCCTGGGCCTTGCTACAATGGGATTGCACTAATTGGCCGAAAAAAAAAATAGAGATAAAGCCGAGTAGACTCATACGCGTTCGGGCTCGTTCTTTGAATCGTTAACGAATGAGCACATTTTTCCAAAACTATGAGTTGTAGGTGGATGAATTTTTAAGAAATCAACGAGATTTTTAAGAAGACGAGTGCTTCATTTCCAGAGCAAGGAAAAGTGCATAATTATTATCGCTTTATTGGATTTTATGAAAACCTACAGTAATAATATGTACAAATATCTTCACACAAAAGGATACTGAAGTGAAAATTTCAAAAGGAATGGGAACCTAACAGACTTCCTACAATAAGTATCACGTCATGTCGCACTCGAACTTTTAGAATATTTATAATGGGAGTCACGAGTATGACAGCATTCGTTCGTTAAAGCTTAAAAGCAAGAGTTGCTTATACTTGCTAGAAGACCACAGGCAATGAAGGTAGTGTGTCAAAAAACGTAATTTCGAGAAAACCCGGTTTAAAATACAAGGAACTTTATATTTTTGATAAATAGTGATGAAAGATACGCAAACGTACCTTTCACATTTCTTATTATTTTTATTGAACTTTAACAAAGAGGCCAAATGAAGTGCTGTTTATCCACTTTGGCGATAACGCTGAATCCGTTTTAGTTTGTTCGAATATATTACATGTATTAATTCGGATTATTACTGGCTGAGTTTAAAAACTTTTAGTTTATTTTGGTATGTTCAGTTCAGATCAAGAAGGGACTCTGTCCCAAAGGAGTAAATTGTATGTAATAAAGATGTCATTTTTAAATGGGCATCTGGCAGGTCGTAAAATTTTAGACACACGTGTTTTCAGGAATTATTTAACGTGCGAGCCAGCTGCACCCTTGAATCTTGAATAGATATTGTCCAGACGAACGTGGTAGTTTTTTGCTCAACGAAACAAAGCCCACAAAATGTAACCACTCCCTTTTGACCGAGTTTATTTAAAGGAGAGTTCGCGCTTGAATCGCTCTTCCTGGAGTTCTTTTCGTGTCAAGAAGAACTTCTTCACGATAATGTGTTGGATATGCTTTGAGAAGCTATTCAACACATCGACGGTTTTTCGCGAATTCAGTTTTCGTTTCAGAGTTTGAGTTTTCCTCGGCGGCATGTTAGACTTGAGCGTGCTTCCATCCGAAGTTTATCTCCGTCATGGCAATTTCACCAACATCGGGAGCCGCGAACTGAGGACATAACCACAAACCAATTGGTTGCCTGGTTGAGGAAAAGGGGTGAGTTTTCTGAGCCTGAGTAAATATTTACTGTTAGACAAATCTCTCCGGTTAATAATTATTTGAGTTAAGAATTCGCATAGCTATCCTCTTGATTAATTAGATCATATAGATTTGCACTTTGCTTAATAAACTTTTGAAGTTAGGTTTGTGTTTTTATTCAATGAATTTTAATTCCCCTTTTTCTGAATCTAGTTTAATTAAAGTTCTTAATAATAAAATAAAATCTTTTTGTTATCGTTTTCTAGCCTGAAACCCCTTTGCATTTCAAACCAGAACCCTAGCGCAAGAACCCACGGTTTCCGGAAGGTTTCCCCTAGTTAAGAACCTTGCCCTGTTGGCGGCCACGTCTAACCGATCATTACCCAAGCAGCAAATTGTGTCCGATATCGGGCACAATTTTTTTGAGTCCGAATATCATCGACATTTATCGGACTTTTTGTGTCCTGTATCCAATTTATAAGAATGTAGCCGTTATGTGTCAACAAACTATGGACGCAGTGTGTCAGAAAAAAATGTGTATCTAAACAGACACATTTTGGATTCATGTGTCTAATATGTTTCCATTATGTGTTACTTTCGACTTTAAAACACAATTTAGTCACAGACGAGTCGACACTTAATTGACGCAATGTGCTTGAATTTGTTCTTAAGTTTGCGTTTCTAATTGGTTTCCAAAATGTGTTAATATAGACGCAATTTAATCCCAGATGAGTCGACACCTAATTGACACGATGTGCCCAAATTTGTTCTGTGTGCATAGACACTTTTGGGCAACATATCGGTCAAGTTCTGGAAACACGAGTCCAAATTGTAATGTTTTGTTCTTTTATTGATACTACTTTTTAGTATTGTTTAACACTTGTTTATTGTTAATTATTTAATACATTTATAAAATACAAAGTAATTCGTTTTCAACACGTTTTACGTTATAGCCGTTGACGCTTACTGTAATCTCCTGAAGTTGGAGCGTTACCAACCTAACTTCATTTAGAACCAAATGTCACACGCCCTTTCTAAAACAAACGAAAGCTTTTAAAAAAGAACAAGATTCAGGGTCTTACAGATTTAGCCTTGAAGGAGCTTTTACAATCCGGCCACTTCTTGTAGTGTAGAGGAAGCCGTTAAGTCCTCATTTTCGTTATGAACATCTTTTGTTGGTGAAATGCGCATTGGAGAAGATGTCAGAGTCTCGTTTGGATGATCAGAGGGAACCTCAGCGTTGTCATCCGGGGATCTTGTACTGGGACTGGATTCGCGGAATGGTCTCAACTGAACCCTGTTTCGCCTGTACTCTCCTTGGTCTTCAGTCTTCACCAAATAGTGGTTCGGACCAGTTTGCTTCACCACTATAGCAGGTTTCCAGTGACGGATGTTCTCTTGTACAATAACCTTCTGGTTGGGGCGTAAATTATCTAATTTTTTCACAGACTTGTCATGATTTCTAGTTTGGTTAATTTGTCTTCCTAGCAACTTTGCTTTAATACCGTTTGTAGGAAACTTTGGCTTTAGAAGATCCTTATGGATGGGAATTGTGGACTTCAGTTTTCTTCCCATTAGAAGTTCGCTTGGCGCTGGTAAATCCATTTTGGGTGTAGTGTTGTAACTAAGAATAGCAATAAACGGATCCTTTCCTTCCTTAATTGATTTTATTAAAAGTCCTTTTACTGTTTGTATTGCTCTCTCTACCATTCCATTCGAACGAGGATAGTTGGGGCTTGATGTAGTCAATTTAATACCGTATTTTTCAGCAAACGACGCAAACGCAGCTGAGTTGAAAGGAGGTCCATTATCGGAGAAGATTTCCATTGGCAAACCATGGATGGAAAATATGTTTTTTAAAGTTGAAATTACTGTTTCACCGGTTTTATTGTGTAATTTGTTAACGATAATGAACTTGCTATAGTAATCAACCACAACAAGAAAGTTTTCAGCGCCCAGGCTTTTGAAGTCAATTCCAATTTTCTCCCATGGAAAGCTAGGTATCTTATGAGGTGTTAGTGGTTCTCGTTGATTAGATTTAGAGTATTCTTGACATGTGATGCAACTTAGTACTACATTTTCGACATCTCTTGAAACGTTTGGCCAATAAACGGAATCCTGAGCCAGTTTCTTTGAGGACACCACACCTTGATGAGATTGGTGAATTAAATTCAGGAACTCTTTCCTTAGAGACTGTGGTACAATTATTCTTTTCCTGTAGAACAGAATATTTCTATGGAGAAAAACTTCATTCCGAATGTTCCAGAACTTCCTTACTTCAGGAGGAACACTCCTTTTGTGTTTTGGCCAACCGTTGAGAGCATACTCTTTTACTCTTTTCAATTCAGGATCAACTGCTATTTCTTGTGCTAATTTCTTTTCTTTTTCGGCTGTTGTTGTAATAATGGAATATACCTTCAGGTTGTTGTGTAAATAGTTGGTGTTGATTGTGTTGCTTTCCGGTTCTCTGCTTAGGGTATCAGCTACTTGCATTTGTTTCCCTGGTATATACTCCAACTCGAAATTGTATCTTAGAAGTCTGATCGCCAATCGTTGTATTCTAGGTGAAAGCTGGTCTAAAGGTTTTTTCAATAGAGCAACTAATGGCCTGTGGTCAGTTTGTATTTTAAAAGTTCGTCCAAATAAATAATAGTGAAATCTCTCACAACCGTACACTACTGCAAGAAGTTCTTTTTCTATATGATTATACCTTTGTTGAGTTGTTGTTAAAGATGCTGACGGGTACTCGATGGGACGGTTTTGTTGCATGATAACGGCTCCTATTCCAAACGGGCTTGCATCCACCGATAAAGTAACTTCTTTTTCAGGGTTAAAATATGATAATATAGGAGCAGACGTTACCAGTTCTTTAAGGTAATTGAAACATCGTTCTTCATTGGCGGTCCAAATCCAATCTGATTTATTGCTTAGCAGTTGTCTCAATGTACTTGTTTCTTGAGATAGATTAGGTAGAAACTTCGCCAAATAGACAATCATTCCCAAAAATCTCTGTAGGTCCTTCCTGTCTTTTGGTGAAGTCATTTGTTTGATAGCTCTGGTTTTATTCTCGTCAGGAGCAATACCTTTTGCACTAATTATGTGTCCTAAAAATTTCACAGATGATTCACATATCTTCGATTTTTTCAAATTTAGAGTTAAACCACTCTTCGAGATCTTTGATAGAACCCCGTCCAGCCGTGTGTTGTGTTCGTCAATACTTCTCCCATATACCAAGACATCATCAAAGTAGCAGATAGCTCCCACCACTCCTTCTAGAATTGTACTAATGACTCTTTGGAAAATTTCCGGGGCACACGATACTCCGTAAGGTAATCGAAGGTATCTGTATCTTCCCCAACATGTTGTAATGGTACAAAGTTTGGAGCTTTGCTCGTCTAACGGAATTTGTAAGAAGGCTTGAGAAGCATCTAGTAAAGTAAAATACTTAGCGCCATTCAATTCGCTAAATAAGGCTTCAGTAGTAGGAATTTGATAAAATTCTCGTCTTATGTATGTATTTAATGGTCTTGGATCCATACAAACTCGAATTTCTCCATTACTTTTGGGTGCTATTACAATTGGATGTACCCAATCAGTAGCTTCTGTAACTGGAACGATTATTTTTTCTCTCACCATAATATCCAGTTGACTTTTTACTTTATCCTTAAGTGCTAATGGTATTTTCCTTGGAGCACTCACGCTTGGGGTTGCGTTATCTTTCAAGGTTATTTTACAGGTGATGTTCAACCTACCAAGTCCTTGGAACACAGATTCATATTTATTTAATAGTTCTTTTAGTTTAATTCGATCATTAATCGAAACTTGGTTTACAGCATGAATTTTACTTACGACACCCAGCTTCTGAGCTCCTTCAAGTCCCAATATTGAGCAAGGATATTCTTTCTTCAAGACATAAAATTGTAGAACGTTTTTAACTTCGCTATAGCAGCACTTCAGACGGATTTTCCCAAGCACATGTATCTGATGTCCAGAATACGATGAGAGTTTAGTGGTTGTCGAAGTTATGTTAGATTCTAAAACAGACAATTTTTTAAAGTCCTTATAGTTCAATATATTTACTTGACTTCCAGTATCAATCTTTAATTTTACTGGCGCGTCATTTATTTTTATTATTTCATGCCATTCCACAGAATTTACAGCATTTTCTTGTATATTCCATACAATAAATTCTTCTTTTCCCTCTTCTTCTTCTTCTGTTTCAGATTCATTATTCTCTACTTCATGTATGGCTTTTGATTTACACATTTTCCTGTAATGTCCTTTTTTGTTGCAGCGACTACAGTATCTGTCTATAGCTGGACATTGTTTCTTATCGTGTTTTTGTCCACATCTACCACAATTTCCCGTACCTGTCTTACTCGATACATGAGGTGAGCCAGATGACCATCCTTTACGTTGTTTGTCTCGTATCGCACAGATCGCAGTGGCATTTCCTTCTTTGTTGATTTCCTTCATGGTTGAACTGCTATTTTCCATCGTCCTAGAAATTTGGACAGCCTCTTGTAGTTTAAGATCACTGTGTTGTAGTAATCTCTCTTGTATACGTGTGTCCTTTATATCCAACACCAACCTGTCTCGGATTAAGGTATCTTTCTCTTTAAAATCACAAGATGACGCCAATTGTCGCAATGCGGTCACGAATTGGTCAACAGTTTCATTTTCCTGCTGATCACGTTTAAAAAATTTGTAATGTTCATACACTAAATTCTTAACAGGATTACAATACTCATCAAACTTCTTGATTACGTCATTTAACTTATTTTTATCTTCACCCCCGGTAAATTCAAAGGTATTGTATATCGACAGACCTTCATCACCCAAGAAGTTTAATAGTATAGCTATCTTTACCTTGTCAGCCTTTTCTTCCTTTCCGCTTGCAAGTAGGTATAATTCGAATTTTTGTTTCCATAGTTTCCAATTTCCTGTCATATTTCCTTGGAAATTCATCTCACCCGGCGATTTTGCGTTTTCAGAGGCCATTTCGATAACCGAACGTTTTCCTCTATCACGTGTTCTAACCTTCTTTTTGCGTTTCTTCCGCTTTTCCCTTCATAAACAAGCGCACTTTTCCGCTGCCACCATGTAATGTTTTGTTCTTTTATTGATACTACTTTTTAGTATTGTTTAACACTTGTTTATTGTTAATTATTTAATACATTTATAAAATACAAAGTAATTCGTTTTCAACACGTTTTACGTTATAGCCGTTGACGCTTACTGTAATCTCCTGAAGTTGGAGCGTTACCAACCTAACTTCATTTAGAACCAAATGTCACACAAATTATAGCTCTTATGTTTCTTGTGTTAGTTTGCACCATTTTCGGAAAATAATTGGTTAAATATCAGACACGTGTTCCTGTTTGGACGCAACCATTAAATCCGCCATATTTTCGTTAAAAAATTGTGCCAACGAGATGGAAAAAATGGCGGATATCTATATTTTGCTCTTAATTACAATATTTGGCGTTAATAAACATAAATATTCCAGCAAATAACTTTTTTGCGTCACCGCAAATATCTCCACATTTATTTCTGACAACATTTCTTGAAATTTGTAATAACTATACTTCATTTAATAACTAGGAGGAGTAAATCTCAAAACCCCATTTACATAGGAAAGAGTAACTAAAAAATACACTAAACATTTTTAGCGGCAAATTTGAATTCTAAACTTCAAACCAGTCACATTTATGCAACCAACAAAACACCAAGCGTTTGAGCGTAGTATTCTAGAACATACCAAATATCTCTATGGCCGTTTATCTATACGTACATTGTTCAAACTGTATCCAAAAGACGATCCTTGTGTTGACGTATTATATCCAACAGATGACATCGTACCATACCTTCTTCGAACTTAATATTTTTTGATCGCAACCATTTGAGCACAACGAAAAAGCGGGAAACAAGTTGACAAATTAGGTAAAGCACCTAACCTCAAACGTTAAAAACACTAAACGACAAAAACCAATTTTTTCGTCTTCGTAAACTTGACTGCGGAGCGACCAATAATAGTTCACTATTTTGGCGCGCAAAATTCAAATCACTCCTCCTAGTTATTAAAGGAAGTATAAATATGTTTGACTTTTTTAGTTTGTCAAAAATAATCAATATTTTTGAGGCGCTTTCGTTATTTAAAGGTATCATACACACTATTATCAGAAAATTTGAATCCGCAATATTTTTGAACCCTCAGACATAGCAAAACTTCAATTATAACATACCAGTATAAAATACCTTATAAATAAAGGCGCATTTTAAACACTAACTTGGGTTCATTTTGGGCATTATATTTGTTATGTATTTTAAGTAGTTATTGGTGTCGCCACCTAGCGACAGGAAAAGATAATAAGATAGAGGTTAGAGTCGAGACGCTGTTGTGTGTAATACGTAATTAATAAAGAGTCTAAGAAAACCATAAGAAAACTAAGTACAACGTGTTTTAAAGTACGTGTCCCAATATAGAAAAATATTGTACACATTTCTGTTGCCATTTTGGACACATTTCCCAAACATAGAGGGCAGGGGGTCGATATTGTGCCCTTAAAATGTGTCGTGTCCAAGTTTATGTGTCGACGATGTGTCTAAAATTGCTGCTTGGGTACATACACATTGAAGTAACTTTTGACTGACTGAGCATATTTATAGCATAAATAAAATGAAAGCTTTGAAATTTTTTTTAATAGAATAACATCAATATTTAAATTTTGAGAATTGACGCAGCGTGTTTTAAATCTATAGTTTTCAAATGTAAACCCAACTCAACAATAAATTTAGAACTGGATTTAACGTTAAATTGGTTGCATAATAAACTAAAAACATTTTCCATCAGCTTTCATTGTACTTAAGTTTAGTGTTGTTCATTGCTTAATCTTAATAGTTATATGGTCTGTGGTTCTAATCAACAAAATTTTCGTAAGCGACTTTTTGATTTATAATTAACACATTAAACAAATAAGATTAATTCTCCAGCTACCAAATTTGTAGATGAAACTGATGCAAATATTTCCTGGTTTTGGACTCTCTTAGTGTCTTTTTGAATTCAATTAATTGTGAAGTTACAACTCCTCGCCAAAGGACACACCTTCCCGAAATATCCGATTCGGTTTATTTCTAAAGTAATAAGTGTGAGAACACCAATGAAACGGAATACTATTTGAAGATGAGTATTAACAATAAAATTCAATCTTATGATGAAATTGAAGCTAAGGGTTTACTTATAATTTGAAAGTAGATTCAATGATTGGTCTATGTTAACAAAAAGAAGATTCTCGTATGTAACCTTGGTTTAAAGAAAACAGAAGGCTTTTTGTACAATAATTTAATATTTTTTGACCAATAATTAATTACCTTTTTTGAACCTTTGGTTACAAAGAAAAGCAACAAAATTCTCTCCACTAGCTAATTTTCTTCATTTTCTTTCCAAAAACTATAAAATCAAAGAGACATAACTCACCTTAAAATTCTTCAATCTTAAGTGTTTTTCCCTCATATCGTAAACGAAAAATAAATCCACAATAATTTCCAAACAACCACATTAATCTTTGAAATTATTATAATTATGAGTGATCATAAAGTCAAATCATTAACCGCTGAGGAGATAAAAGAATTACAAAAAATGTACGAATCTCACATTCCATACGCAAGTCATGTTAATAGCTTATTTTTAATTTACTTCAAATGGAAGAAATCTCACCCAGAAAGAAGTTATTTAACTTTTTACGCTTTTGAAGATGATTGGAAAAAAACCGGAACATTTTTAATAACGGTAATTGTCTTATAATATTATTATCTTTAATAAAAAATAATTTTAATTTTATTTCAGTTTAAAACATTCGACATATTCATGTTTACATTAGACAAAACTGGAAAAGATCTTTACGATTTATTACGCGAATCAAAAGCTTTTAAAATCGCATACGAATCAAAAAGTGAATCTGTAATTTACGGAATAAGAAATGAACATTTACCTCCAATTTACAAATCTTTGAAAGAACTCGAAATTCCATTCGAAATCCCTTCAGATGATAAAACATATTTTATGTATTATTTACCAAAAGAAGATGCATTAAAATATACAATCAAGTAAATACTTAAAAATGCTTAAATATATGTAAATAATAATTTTTTATATATTTTAGTTGCCCTGAAGATATTTACATTGATAAATTAAACTTGAATCACGTTAATTTAATATGTAGTTTATGGCCAAATACTTTTCCAGGTGCTAAAGAGTATTTATCAATTTATATCGATATGAATTGTGGATACGGAGTGTTTTTAAAGGAAAACAATCAATTAGTTTCTTGGGTGTTACAAAATTTTTGGGGAACGTTAGTTGTTTTAGAAACTGTATCGGAATTTAAAAGACGAGGATATGGAACATTGATGGTTAAAAAAATATCTATGGAAATTGCTAAAGAAGGAATTAATCCTTTATGTACGATTATTAATAGTAATCAAGCGTCGATAAATTTATTTTTAAAATTAGGATTTAAATTTATAGGAAATTGTACTTTTCTTTGCATAAAAAATAAATAAAGTTATAATAAATAAAATATAAAATGTGATTTTAGTACATAAGTAAAATTAGTTGCCTATAGTACCACAGTAAAAACAATTCCTTATAATAGAAAAAGTAAAATTGGTTGCCTATAATACAAAATAAACATTCCTAATCAAAACCTATTGTTAACTAATTCACTAATGTAAACCATTTTAGATAACATTGAATGAGTATTATTAAAACCATTTATTCCATTTGTGATATTACATTGATTCAGTAAGGTAAATAGTAAGTATTAGTATCATAACCTTTACATTTTCTATTTCTAGTAATCATGAACGAATCCAAAGTTAAACAACTAACTCCACTTGAGATACAAGAATTACAAAAAATTTACGAACCTCACATTCCATACGCTAGCAACGTTAATAGTTTACTGTTGATTTATTTTAAATGGAAAAAATCTCACTCGGAAAGAGATTATTTAAGCTTTTACGTTTTAGGTGATGATTGGAAAAAGAGTGGAACTTTTTTAATGAAGGTGAAGTTTACTTTTAAAATTTTAAACGGAAACGAGTTTATTTTTTGATATAAAGAAATGATTTTTATGTTAAATTAAAGACAAAAGATTCTATTTTAAAATAAAAAAGTCGAATTTCTTCTAATTGTTACCAAAAAAATTAAAAAAATTCTTAAAGTTGGGAAAATTTTTTTGACAGTTAACTAACCTAAGTTTTTAAAAAATTTGATCAACTTTAAAAAATCGCCCAAGGTTTATTTTTAAAGATTAAGAAATGGTTTTCATGTTAAATTAAACATAAAAGATTCTATTTTAACTTGAAAAAGTCAAATTCATTCTAATTGTTACCAAAAAAATTAAAAAAATTCTTAAAGTTGGGAAAAGAATTTTGACAGTTAACTAACCTAAGTTTTTAAAAAATTTGATTAACTTTAAAAAATCACCCACGGTTTATTTTTAAAGATTAAGAAATGATTTTCATGTTAAATTAAACATAAAAGATTCTGTTTTAACTTGAAAAAGTCAAATTTATTCTAATTGTTATGAAAAAAATTTAAAAAATATTTTAATTTGGGTAAAATTTTTGACAGTTAACTAACCTAAGTTTTTAAAAAAATTGATTAACTTTAAAAAATCGCCCACGGTTTATTTTTAAAGATGAAGAAATGATTTTTATGTTAAATTAAAGACAAAAGATTCTATTTTAACTTAAAAAAGTCAAATTTATTCTAATTGTTATGAAAAAAATTTAAAAAAATTTTTAAATTGGGAAAAACTTTTGACAGTTAACTAAACTTTTTAAAAAATGCATAATTTTTTAACATTTTTTCATTTACACCCATACCTCGCTATACGGTCACACTTTATACGGCATTTCGCTCTAACGGCCCTCTTCAATTAAGGCATGTTTTCGATTTATGGCCTAAAATGTTTCGCTATAACGGCAAACAAACCTTGTTTTCGACGTCGATATATCTACATATTGCCTATCTTACACAAGGGCAATCTCGACTGCTTTAGAGCTGTCTGTGTGTTTTTTTGTACATATTTATTAAAATGGAAAAACTATTGAGTACATAGATAGAGAACAATAACAAACGGAGAAAACCAATGATTCAAATAGCTATCCAGGAAAATGCTTTAAGTATTTTCGAAATTTTGAAGAATGAGATACCGATGAATGTGCTAAAGATATCATATTCTAAGCAAGTCGAGGATGGTTTGAAAATTAAAAAAAAAATAGATTTAATTTGCATGATTTGAAAATGAAAGGTGAAGCAGCTAGCGCCGATGAGGCCGCATCTAAAGAATATTCCAACATTTTAAAGAGAATTATTGAAAAAGGTATTGAAAAAGGAAACCTGAACAAATCCCTGATCGTAGGTACATTTCAAAAAACCGAAAATTCTGCGCCTGGTTATACGGTGTCTAAAGAACGATTCATTTTGTTACTTGGTGTAAATGCCGCGGGTGATTTTAACCTAAAACCACTTTTAATATATTTGTCCGAAAATCCAAGGCCTCTTGAAGGTCTAAATAAAAATCAATTACCCGTCATATGGAGATTAGACAAGAAAGCTTGGATGACTAAAGCTACTTTTGAGGATCGGTTCAAAAATCGTTTTTATGCAGAAGTGAAAAATATTTGCAAGACAATAACTTAAGCAACAAGGCTTTGTATTAATTTAATAAAGCCTTAAACAATCCAAAATTATTTGGATAATGCACCAGGGCATCCTACTAATTTATCCGAACTATCTGAAGATATCGTGATTGAGTACCTTCCGAAAAATACAACAGCTCCGATCCAACCAATGGCTCAAGGTGCAATAGCCACTTTTAAAGCATATTACTTACGTCGAACTTTTCGACAACTTATAAGGGAAACCGATGGTAAATCTTCAATTAAAACATTTTGGAAAAACTGTAATATCAAGGATGTTGTTAACATCAGTGAATCACGGAAGGAATTAAAATTAACAACAATGAACCATGTTTGGAAAAAAATATGGCCAAAATGTGTAAAAAGTACCTGACGCAAAGCTAATTTCTTTCCTGAAATTAGGCAAATCATTTTGGATTTTGCACATGATCTCGGCTTTGAAAGTTTGCACGAACGTGAAGTGCTTGATCCACTTGAAGATGATAGGGAACCCCTTTCATATGAGGAACTAATTCAGTTGCAAGCACAACCGGCATTTGATGAAGAGACAGAGCCTGTTGTATCCAAACAGCTAACATCAAAAAATTTGTTGAAAACTTTTTCCTATTTCGAACAAGGAATAAACATCCTCCTTGAAAACGATCCTAACGTCGAACGTAGCGCTAACGTTTATCGTGGAACTAACTTAGCTATTAGCTGTTATAAATCACTGAAGAACGAAATAAACAAGAAGGCAAATAACGTTGGACAATTTTTTTTTAAGCTAGGCCCATCCATACCAGCGAAAAATGATGGCGACAGTGATCTGCAGGTTACCATTTCTTCATCGTCTTCAGATTAAAGCCATAAGCCAAAAAATATGTATGTAAAGATACACATATTTTATGTAACATGAAGTTGTTTAATTTTTGTTTATAGATTATTGTTGATTTTTGGAGTCTGTTATTAGTTTATGAACAAATTATGTACTTGTTGTGTATGTGTTTTTGATTTAAATGAAATAAAAAGATAAAATGCATTTTGAATGATAAACCATGTTACGTATTTAACAAATTTGGAACCGATCCCATTGAATTTGTATTAGAATATGTAATTAATTCCTTATACGGCTTTTCGCTTTGCGGCCAAGTTTCCTGAAACGTATTTAGGCCGTAAAGCGAGGTATGAGTGTATTAAATAAAAATTTTACTTATTGAAAATTTGGGTTAAACTTCCATATTAATATTATTTCAAATTATTTTCAGTTTAGAACATTCGATATATTCACGTTTACTTTAGATAAAACTGGTGAAGATCTTTATAATTTACTGAAAGAAACAAAAGCACTTAAAATCGAACCTAAACCATGGTTAACGGTTATTTACGGAATAAGAAACGAACACTTACCTCCAATTTACAAATCAATAAACGATCTTGAAGTTCCCATTAAAGTTACTGTTAAAAATAAAACGTATTTTCTTCCAAAAGAAGAAGCTTTAAAATACTCAATCAGGTAGAAAAATAAATAAAAATAAAATAAAATAAAGTCACTTTCTACCTGTATTAAACTTTATATTTTTAGTTGTCCTGATGAGGTTTACATCGATAAAATAAACCTCTCTCACGTCGATTTAATTTGTAGTTTATGGCCTCACGCTCATGCTGGTGCAAAAGAGTATTTATCGACTTATATTGAAATGAATGGTGGATACGGAGTGTATTTAAAGGAAAATAATCGATTGGTTTCTTGGGTTTTGCAAAATCATTGGGGGACGTTAACGGTTTTAGAAACTGTTCCGGAATTTAAAAGACGAGGATATGGATCGTTAATTATAAAGAAAATGTGTGTTGAAATGGGAAAGGAAGGGATTAATCCTTTGTGTACGATCGTTTATGGTAATAACGCTTCGGAGAGTTTATTTTTAAAGTTAGGGTTTAGATTTATCGGAGATTGTACGTTTTTATGTTTGTGATTTGAGATTATAATAAATTTTATATTTAACAAACTTAAAAAAAAATCATACAGAGTTTATTTTTTGAGATTAAGGAATAATTTTTATGTTAAATTAAACTTAAAAGATTCTATTTTAATTTAAAAAAGTCAAATTTGTTCTAATTCTTACCAAAAAATTTAAAAAAGAAATGTTAAAAGATGGTAAAAATTTTTGAAAGTTAACTAACCTAACTTTTTAGAAAATGTGATCAACTTTAAAAAATCGCTCAGAGTTTATTTTTAGAGATTAAGAAATGATTCTTGCGATAAATTAAACATAAAAGATTCTATTTTAATTTAAAAAAGTTTAATTTGTTCTAATTGTTAACAAAAAAATTAAAAAAATTCTTAAACTTGGCAATAATTTTTGAGTTAATTAACCTGACTTTATAAAAGATTAATCAACTTTAAAAAATTGTACGGAATTTATTTTTATGAATTATGAAATAATTTTTGTATTAAATTAAACTTAAAAGATTCTATTTTGAACTAAAACAATCAAATTTGTTCTAATTATTACCAAAAAATTAAAAAAATTCTTAAAGTTGACTACAATTTTTGACAGTTAACTAACCTAACTTTTTAGAAAATTTGATCAACTTTAAAATATCGTACCGAGTTGACTTTTTGAGATTAATGGCGAATTCGATTGGGAAAACTAGTGTGCACTGGTGCGCACTCGTTGAGTGCAAAATGTGACATATGTCACACTAGCTTAGTGCAAAAAAGGCAAATTCAACAGAACGCGATGAAATCAAACATAATCATAACATCACTTGTAAGTGTGTTTAAGGCTTGATGATGTTTGATGAAATTATCGAAAAAAAATCGTGATTTGTTGGGTTCGGAATATATTTTATAAGATTTAGAATAACTTTAGCTCCAAGTGGTATTCCTTTTGTATTGTTCTTATATCGGTGTGTTAGGGTTTGTTGAAGAAAAACAGCATAATCCCACTTAACTAACAAGGATAGTGCAAGGTCTTGGGGTCATAGATTTAGTTCAAATTTTGTAGGATGGTAGATTTAGTTTCCCTGTTGATGAAAATATATGGTTGTAGGGGCCACTACTCAATAGCTCTTTAGATATTTGCAATTGAAGATGCAATTTACTAGTTAATTTCAGGTCTGTAGCAAACGATTAAACATAATGGGTTTAGCGTAGCAGCAATAGATCGGTGTTTCTCGTCATTAGGCGCCGGGTTCGAGTTCTAAGAGTGTCTATTTTTACATATAAAGATACCATGAGTGGATATAAAATGTTGCGACATCGAAACATTTTTTGAGTGTTCACCGCACTTTGAATTTGTCAGTTATTGTCATTTGATCTGACAAAACTTCAAAATTAATACAGGATTATGACTTGGCATTATAACCTTTCTTCAACAAGCCTGACTTAATCGGTATAAATTCGGTTAATTTTGACATTATCCGGACTTGTCCTAACGAATTAATTGCATCTTTAATTGCAAATATTTTAAAAATTATTGAATAGTGGCCCCTATAACCATATATTTTCATCAACAGGGAAACTAGACCTACCATTCTACGAAATTTGAACTAAATCCACGACCCCAAGACCTTGCACTCTCCTTGTAAGTCTAGTTTATTCACCTATGTATTGTAATGCTTGGGGGTTCAATATTTAAGTGATTAAACCCCATGCTGTACCGTCATTATTAAAAATGAACGGGGTAACGTAGCCGCCACCAGGGCAAGGTTTTTCCCCGGGAAAACCTTCCGGAAAAGCCGTGGATTTTTGCGCCAAGGCTCTGATTCGAAATGCAAAAGGGTTGCAGAAGGGTTGAAAATGATATAAAAAAAAACTACTTTATTTTTCTTAATCTTTATTAAATAAAACACAATCTAACTTTAAAAGTTTATTAAGAAAAATGCAATCTTTAAAGTTTAATTAATCAAGAGGATAGCTATACGAATTCCTAACTCAAATAATTATTAACCGGAGAGATTTGTCTACTAGTACTTAATTACTCAGGCTTCGAAAACTCACCCCTTTTCCTCAACCACAAAACCCATTGGTTTGCGGTTATGCCCTCAGTTTGTGCTCCGCGAAGATGGTGAAATTACCATAACGGAGATAAACCCCGGATGGGAGCACGCGCAAGTCTATCATGCGGACATAACCGCCGAGGAACACTCAGGCCCGTATTCAGAGACGTCGAGAAAGAAGCTGCTAAGCGAGATATTTTGTTCAACTGCGTTTGTCTGCTCTGAGAGTGCGCTCTTCGTCGGGGCTTGGTTTTTTGGCCGATGATCGGTCGGTCACACTTTAAGCATAGCCGGGTTCTTGTTTACTTTTGTTTATGTATTTAGTATGAATGGTTTTAAAGGGCAGGTCATTGAAATTTCTTAATACAACAATGACACCCCTAAAAGGTATCAAATACCTTTTGTTACTATGTTCAAAAGAGCTACTGTTTCCGGCAGCAGCAGCAAGTGCAATTGAATCACTGTCAATTGCATTTTCAATTTCAACATCTACATTGTCTAATATTTGATCTATCTGCTCTTCAGATGGAGAATTATATGGTCCACCACCAGTTTGCATCCTTTGCCGCTTTTCCATAGCAAGTTGCTTTTTTCCTTTATTTTTTAAATTGTCCCAAGCCTTTTTTAGCTGTTCCACAGTTTTCTAAATAGCAAAAATAACAGATTATATGCTTTAACATAGTAATAAGTAACAGTACTTACAGGTTCACTCTTTGAAACAGAATTAAATTGTTTGGTTAACGAAGTCCAAGCTCTTAAGCCTTCGACTCGACTGACACAATCGCTTTTTTTGTTTTCAATTTGGTCATAAAATTGTTTAACCAACTCTTGTAATAACCTTTTTGCGTCTTCACTCATATATCTTTTAGCTGTCTGGGTATTGGACATTTTTAGGAATAGGTAACTACTTAAAATTTCTAAAAATACTATAAGAAACTACAACTACTTACCAATATTTAACAATAACACTAAAAATAATTAATGCTAATCATAACAACTACCACTAGAACTTATAAAAAAAATGTTAATGTAAGTAATATAATAAAAGTAAAAAAGGACCTTATCTAAGCAAAAGTAATTAAAAAAATATGGAAAATGAAAAAATAACTACAAATACTACTAATTGTAAGACAAAAAAAAACACTAACTATAATCGCAACTACTACAACAACAATGGAAAACACAGAGGACTCGTTCAGGACAACAGCTAGTACAGAAATGAATTTTAACGATTTATTTTGCTCTGAAGAAAACTTGTAAAGAGACAAAAAATGTTACAATTTGTATAATAAACATGTGAACGATGTCACCTTTTCTCAAGGGTCCTTGGACCCTTCGGACTGTACCTATAATAAGACATAATTGCGCCTAATTTCCTTAAAAACTTTGTGTTTCTTTACCCCGAAAACATCCCGCCTATATTTATCATTTTTTTAAGTATTCTTAGAACTCACCATTAACTCAAACAAGTTATTGCAAAAAGAATCGAATTTAAAAATTTTGAATAACATTTTCAATTATTTTGGGTGGCGCCCCCAACCAATTTCAGTGGTCTTATAAATAAACAAAATTCTTATTAAAATCTTATTAAAAAAAAATAGTTTTATTTCTAATATAAATTTGTAATTTAAGAAGTGGTATCATTTGATACCTTTTAGGGGTGTCATTGTTGTATTAAGAAATTTCAATGACCTGCCCTTTAAAACCATTCATACGAAATACATAAACAAAAGTAAACAAGAACCCGGCTGTGCTTAAAGTGCGACCGACCGATCCATCGACCAAAAAAACCAAGCCTCGACGAAGACCGCACTCTCAGAGCAGGCAAACGCAGTTGAACAAAAAATCTCGCTTAGCAGCTCCTTTCTCGACGTCTCTGAATACGGGCCTAAGATTCAAAACTCGTGACAAAGTTGTAGTTAGGATTTCGAATAAGGTTCTCGTATGAGAATTCGATTGAAATTCGGATTGCGATTGATAAAACTAAGAAAATTCTATCGCAAGTAACCTCGGTTCAAGGGAGGTGGTAATTCTGAGTTACTTGGGCGTACCTAACGTCTGGACAACCCCTCGCAGGAGGCCAATCCAGAAGATTTGGGCAGGCATTTTTACGATAATAATTAACCAATCCCTAACGCCCCTTACGTCGACATCTTGGCCACGAGGCCCAGCAATAAACCCCCCGTCAAACTAGCTAATCGTGAAAACCCTCACGTAATTCCCAAACCGCGGGACCATTATCAACCCTTACGTGAACCAACACCTAATATCTTCAACGATTATTTTCTTCTTCGAAAACCCATAAAATTGAGGATACATAACTTCCCTAAAATTCCTCAAGTTGCTCATGTGTTCCTATCAGATGTCGAAAATGAAATACGAGATTTTCGACCTTTTTACCAAACACGTTACCTATCTCGAATCCCTAATGTGAATGGCATTTTTTCTAAACCCACAGTAATTCCCGAATTACTACACTCTTGAATAGCACTTGAAACCAAATTTTTTTTTGGTAAACGTCAAAGGGGAATCAGTGGTTGAGGACAAATTCCAGAGTTTTTTTCTAGTTCATCTACCAATTTCTTTAATCAAACAAAGTTTTACAAACCTTTGATGTATGCTTTTGATTAGTGCAATTATACTGATTGGGCTGAAAAATAGATACAAAGCCAAATATCTGATTACACTTGCTAGTACTTGGCCGGAAATATTATTCAGTATAATCAAATAGCAAATGTAAACCAATCAAATTCTCCGAGATATTTGCTAAGCGTCATTTACACGAGCAAGTAAAACTATCGCAAGCTTATGGCTGATATATAATTATAACTTGTAAACACCCTCTGAGAGTTCTCACAGAGCAAGTGGCAGAAATGGCGGCAAGTAGTCGCGGCAAAAATGGCTTGCGTGTGTAAACAGGTTGGTAGAGCTATCTAGGAAGTTAGAATTTATTTCCGTCTGGTTGGAAGTTTACGTGCAAGTGAATAGTGGAAGTGAGTGGTGGGTTTTTAAAATGGAGGGCAAACGCGTATGGTCAAAAGAGGAAACTTTGACTTTAATTGCTGTTTTTGAAGAATTTCCCAAATTATGGCAAATAAAATCAAAAATATACAGGGATAGAGATAGGAAACAAAAGGCAATAAAATGTATAGCAGATAAATTTGATACAAGCGAGGCTGAAATTCAGCGAAAGCTACATAATTTACGCACTCAAGTTAACCAGGAATGGAACAAAATTAAAAAAATGAAAAGTGGTCAATGTACCGATGAAATTTATAAGAGCTCAATGTCAGAGCCAATCTTTCCTTTGGTTTGATGGATTCACGGATGTTTGTATCTAATTTTGCTATTTTATCCGAAATTAATTGAAGTAAAAAGTTAAAGTCGGTTTCTGACATAGGCAGAGAGTTTTTGAATGTTGCTGGATCTTCACTTCTTAACTCATTTAAGAGTGTTGCATCAGCACCAAGAACAAGCATTCTGTTTACCCATTCTTTGGCCCATATTCTTTTTCTCGACTTTTCTCTTCGACGTTTTCGTGAAATAGCAATGAGAACAGCAGCGGCCGCAGCTCTCTTTCTGCGGCGAAACATTTTTTAACACAGAATATACTATATCGTACACATACGCTCATGCAATCACTTACTGATCCTACCGTACTTGCGGAAAATTTTCAGACTATGTAAACGCGCCTGCAAGCACTTGCAGCAAGTTCTCTCTATAGAGCGCTTGCTGAAAGAACTTGCACACAAAATTTGCTTAGATGTAAACAGTAGCGCAAGTTACTCTCAGAAGTACTATCGCAAGTTACTATCCCGTGTAAATGACGCTTTAAGAAGCGGAAGAGAGTGAAGGAAAAAGGAATGTTCGTGCTGTGAGTAAAAGGGAAGGGAGCTATTGAGGTGTGAGTGTCTTTCTCTTTCTATGGGTGTGAGGCTATGGAATGTCAAGGTGGTGTATTGTTAATTACCAAAATTGTGTATTTTATTTCCCACACAACGTCCAGTTTTCGAGATATAACGTTAAATTGTTTTTATAATAAACTAAAAAGATATTTAGTCGAATCAAATAGCAAATGTAAACCCAGCCTAACAAATTTAAATGAGTGAATGAGATACAACGTTAAATTGGTTGCATAACTAAAAAGATTTTCCACCAGCTTTTGATGTTCATTTAGTATTGTTCACTGCCTAATCTTAATCAACAAAATTCCCGTAAGCGACATTTGAATTTATAACTAACATATTACATAAATAAGGTTACTTCTACAGCTACTAAACCTGAAATTGAAACTGACACACATTACCGAAATTTTGGACACACTGAGGTTAATTTTCAAAGTAATAAGTTTGAGAGTACCAAAGAAAACGAATTCTATTCGACGACAAATATTAACAATAAGATTCAATCTCGTGATGGAATTGAAGCTAAGAGCTTGGTTATAATTTGAAAGTAGCTTCAATGATGAGTCCATCTATGTTCATTGACAAAAAGAAGAATATTTTCACATGCAACCTCAGTTTAAGGAAGGTGGTAATTAAGTCTTAACATCTGGATAACCTCCCACAAGACGATAATTCACAAAGTTTGAGTGGGTGTTTTTATATAATAATTTAATAATTTTTGACTGATATCCAACCCAACTTTCGTTAATCCTTTGGATACCAGGAACTGCAAGAAAATTCCCTCCACTAGCTGATTACAAAAAATCCAACTTTATTTCCAAATTAAGGCGCCTTTACCGCGATATATAGATATAGTGAAATATGTACTTCTTACTTCACAAATTATGGCGTTAATAATAATTGGATTCAATTGATTCTTTCATGAAACGTTGTCTGAAAGTGCATAGATTCTCTGGACGGTCTTACATTTTTGATTTCTCTTTTTATTACAACAATAATTAGTAACAATCACACCCATAAATAGGGTATTTTCAAGCTGTCATTGGTCAAAGCTGAACGTTTTAAACAAATTTTTTCGACCGTCCGTAAGTAGCCACATGTTTTTTCTAGAAGTGTATACAAAAATGTGTGTTATTGGTCATGTAATAAGTGATTTAAACACTAAGTACGAATGAGCTGTAATGAATAAAAATCGCCTTGTACGGTGGCGCTGCCTGGTGCTCATGATTTGTAGTAATGAAGCACCGCCTACAGAAAAGGATCGAGATACCTTTTCCTTCCTGCTTTCGGAATGTATTCATTCCCCTTTATCTTAATATTTTCTGTTGGAGAATTTAGACACATACGTAGTCTTGTATTAACCACTTTGGTACGACGCCTATCGGCCGAGATACGTTACCAGCAACCGGCTTTCATCGTCCGTGCGCTGGCACAGCCGTCAACTATAGTCGACGTTCGGCTGTGTCGGGTCATCTGTGGTCGTCGACTATAGTCGACGCTCGTACCGAAGTGGTTAAACTTTCAAGCAAAGGCGTATTTATTATCAGCATGTAATTTATAAAGTAACCATTACCTTATTTTCGGGCTTAAACTAATTATTAATTTATTAATGTTTTTATAAAAAAAATGTCTTGTTTATGATTAAAATATTATTATTTTGTATTAGTAATAAAATAATTGCTCGTACTTTACGAAAAAATTATGTATTCGATTAATACAAAACTGCGTAAATAAAAAATATAAATAAAATAACAGGATTTTTACAATCTTTTATCAAAACTCCAGCAGAAATAGTAGATATAGAACAGGAAACCAGGGCACTAGGGAACAACATAAAAATGAATATTGGCTACAAATCCGAAAAAAGTTATTAACAGCTTCAAATTTTGGACGAGTTTGTAAAATGCGAAAAATAACAAACCTCGACAACTTTATAAAAAATATGTTGTATCCACAATTCACAAATTTCAAAATGACCAATTAGGACAAGGATCACGAAGCAATTACCATACGACAATTTGAGGAACAGTTCAGAAAAAGAGTATCGAAGTGTGGTATTTTAAATTTATTTTTCTCTTGCCTATAATTAGTTGTTTATATCTAGGGTGCGCGATATATTCTTGGTGTTGTTATACCCTAAGACACAATAAAAAGGCGTGATGATTATGCCTGTTATTATCTCATTTGAATCAATTAAAACCACTGATTTATGGTTTCCGTAGTACATAATTGAATTTAAAATAGGGTAAATTGCCTAAAATGTCGCTGCCCCTAAAGAGGCTTCCATCGGCCTTTCTATAAAAATCCAAGTATGACCAAGATTTCGCGAGTTTACCTATAAGGCAAACATTGATGTATACATGTTTTTTTTTTATTTAGAGCCCTTCGTCATCAATCTGAAAGGCAACGGCTTGACTTTATAGTGAAGTCACAGCATACGTTGCCAACCGTTTATTGTTTTGGGTTGGAGCAACGATGTGGCAACGCAGCTAGCCTAGTTAGAGAGACAAACGTAAACATAACCTCAAACATATTAACACTTGACAACAGCGCTTTAGCGAACACAAACAACTTATATCACGTGAAGTTAGTCAGTAACGTTTATTGCATTTTGTACATATACTTTTACCTACCGTGTGCACGCCGGTGAACTGCCGATGCGTTTAACGTAAGTGGAAAAAGGACGACAATAAAGCTTCCATTAGTTAAGACAGTACAGATATACTACGTTTACTTATCTGGTCGATTGGAGCTGATATGTACCTCTTTATCTAACTCATTAAAATCGTATACAATTCGATGCCTTGTCTAACACATTGACTTGCCCTATGCGCTGCTCACCGGTGTGCACGCAGTATATCTCTGTAATTTAGTTTTATTACCTACAGAAACCAACAGTACCCAAATTGCATTTAATTAAATGTTAATTTCTATGTTTTAATTTGAGCAGTACAAATTTGAATATTTGAACGACGTTTCGTCATTAATGACGTAGGCTCAAAATAAAAAAGTCAAGTATACTTATTCGAATCTATCGTGATATATTCCAAATTGCTTTTTGAAAACTATTTCTTATTTTATTTTAAAGCTAAAATAACTGACATCTTTTAACATTTCTTTAAAGTACATGTGTTTGGGTTTTTTTTATCATATGGGCGTAGTTTTCTCTTAAAATTCGTTCTTTAAGCCACGCCTACCCTACGCTTGTGAGTTACCTCTGCCCACACCGTTGCCCCGCAGGTCAAACTAACTGAAAGCGGTAAAGGCCCCTTAAGAGACCAAACATCAAATCATTAAGCGAGACAACACCTAACTCTTCAACGATCATTTCTTTTCTGAAAACTATAAAATCATAGAAACGTAATTCACCTTAAAATTCCTCAATCTTAAGTGTTTTTACTTCATGTCATAAACCAAAAACTTATTTTCAACTTTTCAATCAAATCCCTAATGTAAATGCTTTTATCCTAAATCCACAATAATTTCCAAAAATCCGCATTAATCTTTGAAATTATTATAATCATGAGTGATCGTAAAGTTAAATCATTAACCGCTGAGGAGATAAAAAAATTACAAAAAATTTACGAATCTCACATTCCATATGCAAGTCACGTTAATAGTTTATTTTTAATTTACTTCAAATGGAAGAAATCTCACCCAGAAAGAAATTATTTAACTTTTTACGCTTTTGAAGATGATTGGAAAAAAAACTAGAACATTTTTAATAACGGTAATTGTCTTATAATATTATTATCTTTAATAAAAAATAATTTTAATTTTATTTTAGTTTAAAGCATTCGACATATTCATGTTTACATTAGACAAAACTGGAAAAGATCTTTACGATTTATTAAACGAATCAAAAGCTTTTAAAATCGCATACGAATCAAAAAGTGAATCTGTAATTTACGGAATAAGAAACGAACATTTACCTCCAATTTACAAATCTTTGAAAGAACTCGAAATTCCATTCGAAACCCCTTCAGACGATAAAACATATTTTATGTATTATTTACCAAAAGAAGATGCATTAAAATATACAATCAAGTAAATACTTAAAAAATGCTTAAATATATTTAAATAATAATTTTTTATATATTTTAGTTGCCCTGAAGATTTTTACATTGATAAACTAAATTTGAATCACGCTAATTTAATATGTAGTTTATGGCCGAATGCTTTTCTAGGAGCTAAAGAGTATTTATCAATTTATATCGATATGAATTGTGGATACGGAGTGTTTTTAAAAGAAAATAATCAATTAGTTTCTTGGGTATTACAAAATTTTTGGGGAACGTTAGTTGTTTTAGAAACTGTACCGGAATTTAAAAGACGAGGATATGGATCTTTAATGGTTAAAAAAATATCTATGGAAATTGCTAAAGAAGGAATTAATCCTTTATGTACGATTATTAATAGTAATCAAGCGTCGATAAATTTATTTTTAAAATTAGGATTTAAATTTATAGGAAATTGTACTTATCTTAGCATAAGAAAATAAATAAAGTTATAATAAATAAAATATAAAATGTGATTTTAGTACATAAGTAAAATTAGTTGCCTATAGTACAACAGTAAAAATAATTTCTTATAATAAAAAGAGTAAAATTGGTTGCCTACGATACAAAATAAACATTCCTAATCAAAATCTATTGTTAACTAATTTACTAATCTAAACCATTTTAGATAACATTGAATGAGTATTATTAAAACCATTTATTCCATTTGTGATATTACATTGATTCAGTAAGGTAAATAGTAAGTATTAATATCACAACCTTTCAATTTTCTAGTTCTAGTAATCATGAACGAATCCAAAGTTAAACAACTAACAGTACTTGAGATACAAGAATTACAAAAAATTTACGAACCTTACATTCCATACGCTAGTAACGTTAATAGTTTACTGTTGATTTATTTTAAATGGAAAAAATCTCACCCGGAAAGAGATTATTTAAGCTTTTACGTTTTAGGTGATGATTGGAGAAAGAGTGGAACATTTTTAATGAAGGTAAAAAAGTCAAATTTGTTCTAATTATTACTAAAAAAATTAAAAAAATTTTAAAGTTGGGAAATTTTTTTGACAGTTAACTAACCTAATTTTTTAAAAAATTTCATCATCTTTAAAAAATCGTACAAAGTTTATTTCTTGGGATTAAGAAACAATTTTCACATTAAATTAAACATAAACGATTCTATTTTAATTTAAAATAGTCAAATTTATTCTAATTGTTACCAAAAAAACTAAAAGAGATTTTAAAGACAGTACAAATTTTTTACAGTTAACTGACCTGACTTTTAAGAAAAAAATTGATTAACTTTAAAAAATCGCCCAGAATTTATTTTTAAAGATTAAGAAATTATTTTCATGTTAAATTAAAGACAAAAGATTCTATTTTAACTTAAAAAACTCAGATTTCTTCTAGTTGTTACCAAAAAAATTAAAAAAATTCTTAAAGTTAGGAAAAATTTTTGACGGTTGATTAACCTAACTTTTTAAAAAACTTGATTAACTTTAAAAAATCGCACAGAGTTTATTTTTTAAGATTAAGAAATGATTTTTATGTTAAATTGGATGTAAAAGATTCTATTTTAATTTAAAAAGGTCAAATTTGCTGTAATTGTTACTAAAAAAATTAAAAAAAATTCTTAAAATAGACAATAATTTTTTTTTTATTTTTTTATTTATTAAATAAAAATTTTATTTATTGAAAAATTCGAATGAACTTTCATACTAATATTATTTCAAGATTATTTTCAGTTTAGAACATTCGATATATTCACGTTTACTTCCACAAAACTCAACTTTAGAACATTCGATATATTCACGTTTACTTTAGATAAAACTGGCGAAGATCTTTATAATTTACTCAGAGAATCAAAAGCACTTAAAATCGAACCTAAACCACGGTTAACGGTTATTTACGGAATAAGAAACGAACACTTACCTCCAATTTATAAATCAATAAACGGTCTTGAAGCTCCCATTAAAGTTACTGTTAAAAATAAAATGTATTTTCTTCCAAAAGAAGAAGCTTTAAAATACTCAATCAGGTAGAAAAAAATAAATAAAAATAAAATAAAATAAAGTCACCTTCTACCTATTTAAAACTTTATTTATATTTTTAGTTGTCCTGATGAGGTTTATATCTATAAAATAAACCTCTCTCACGTCGATTTAATTTGTAGTTTATGGCCTCACGCTCATGCTGGTGCAAAAGAGTATTTATCGACTTATATAGAATTGAACGGTGGATATGGAGTGTATTTAAAGGAAAATAATCGATTGGTTTCTTGGGTTTTGCAAAATCATTGGGGGGCGTTAACGGTTTTAGAAACTCTTCCGGAATTTAAAAGACGAGGATATGGATCCTTAATTACAAAGAAAATGTGTGTTGAAATGGGAAAGGAAGGGATTAATCCTTTGTGTACGATCGTTTATGGTAATAACGCTTCGGAGAGTTTATTTTTAAAGTTAGGGTTTAGATTTATCGGAGATTGTACGTTTTTATGTTTGTGATTTGAGATTATAATAAATTTTATATTTAACAAACTCAAAAAAATCGCCCAGAGTTTATTTTTTGAGATTAAGGAATAATCTTTATGTTAAATTAAACTTAAGAGATTCTATTGTAATTTAAAAAAGTCAAAGTTGTTCTAATTCTTATTAAAAAATTAAAAAAAAATTTAAAGGTGGTAAAAATTTTTGACAGTTAACTAACCTAACTTTTTAGAAAATTTGATCAACTTTAAAAAATCGCCCAGAGTTTATTTTTAGAGATTAAGAAATGATTCTTGCGATAAATGAAACATAAAAGATTCTTTTTTAATTTAAAAAAGTCAAATTTGTTCTAATAGTTAACAAAAAAATTAAAGAAGATTCTTAAACTTGGCAATAATTTTTGACAGTTAATTAACCTAACTTTATGAATTATGAAATTATTTTTCTACTAAATTTATCCTAAAAGATTCTATTTTGAACTAAAAAGTCAAATTTGTTCTAATTACAGTAAAGCTCCGCTAATCCGAACTCCAATAATCCGTATTCTCCAGTAATCCGGACGAAATTGAAATATTAGTTATTAGTTATTTACATTATGTATTCCATAATCTGGTTGCCTCGGTTTTCATTGATCCGGATTAGCGGAACTTCACTGTATTACCAAGAAAATTAAAAAAATTCTAAAAATAGAAAAATTTTTGACAATTAACTAACCTAACTTTTTAGAAAATACGGTCAAATTTAAAAAATCGTACCAAGTTTATTTTTTGAGATTAAGAAATAATTTTTATGTTCAATTGAAGATAAAAGATTCTATTTTATATTGAAAAAGCCAAATTTATTCTAATTTTTACCAAACAAATTAGAAAAATTCTTAAATTTGATAAAATTTGTTGACTGTTTTTAGAAAATTTCATCAACTTTAAGAAATCTTACAGAGTTTATTTTTAAAGATTAATAAATAATTTTTACGCTCAATTAAACTTAAAAGATTCCATTTTAGCCTAAAAAAGTCAAATCTGTTCTAATTGTTACCAAAAAAATTAAAAAAATTCTTAAAGTTAGTAAAAATGTCTGACAGTTAACTAACCTAACTTTTTAAAAATTTAATCAACTTTAAAAAATCGTACAGAGTTTATTTTTAAAGATTAAGAAATGATTTTTACGTGAAATTGAAGATAAAAGCTTCTATTTTAATTAAAAAAAGTCAAATTTTTTCCAATTGTTACCAAAAGAATTAAAAAGATTCTGAAATTTAGTAAAAATATTTGACAGTTAACTAACCTAACTTTTCAAAAAATTTAATCAACTTTAAAAAATCGTACATAGTTTATTTTTAAAGATTAAGAAATGATCTTAACGTCAAATTGAAGATAAAAGATTCTATTTTAATTTAAAAAAGTCGAATTTATTCCAATTATCACTAAAAAAATTTAAAAAATTCTTAAAAATGGTAAAATTTTTTAACAGTTAGAAAATTAGAAATTACAAAAAATTACAAAAAAAGTTTGAAAATTATTTATTTTATTAAAATGTTATTATTAATCAGAACAATTTTTAAAATAAAACTTTAAAATACAATAAAAGTTGAATTTTTTATATATTCAAATCCCAGTTTTTTAAACATCGTTTCAGACACAACATTTCCAACGACTATCGTACAAAAAGGATTTATTCCTTCTTCGGCAACCCTTTTACAAAGCACTTTAGTCACTAATTTCCCATATCCGCGTCTTTTATACTCAGGTAATGTTTCTAAAATAACCAAAGTCCCCCAATGAGTTTTTAAAATCCACGAAACGAGTTTATTTCCGTCTTTTAAAAACGCTCCGTATCCATAACCCATTTCTAAAAGAGCTTTTATGTATTCATCTGCGTCGTCGAACGAATGAGGCCAAAGACTTGCTATTAATTTAGCGTGGGATGGATTTAATTCTTTTAAATAAACTTCATCTGGACATCTAAATAAAAAAAAAAAAAATCATAAAATACAAATCAAAGATATAAATAAAAAAATTAAAATAAAAAAAATAAAGATTTTCTTACTCAATTGTAAACTCTAAAGCTTTTTCTTTAGGTAACCAATAAATCCAACACTCAACTTCTTCTTTAATCTTTACATTTGACTCATTTAACACTTTATAAACCGATGGTAAATGTTCATTTCTAATTCCATAAAAAACAGTTCGACGATTTACATCGCAAACATTTAATTGTTTAAGTAATTCATAGATTTGATCGTCATTTTTGGATAAAGTAAAAGTAAATAAATCGTAGTTTCTAAACTATTAATTTTTAAAAATTATTAAATTAAAATTAAAAATACAAATAGTATTTTACCTTCATTAAAAAAGTTCCATCGGTTTTCCAATCATCTTCCAAACCGAAAAATTGTAAATAATCTCCGCTTGGATGTTTTAATTTAATTAAAAAGTGGTTATCTATTAAACTTACAACGTGTGTTGCGTATGGAATGTGACTTGAATAAAACGACCTTAAAACTTTTAAATCTTCATCGTTGAGAATTTTCACCGTTTTCATCATATTATTAAAAAAAAAAAATCAGAATTCTTTTGACTTTAAACTTTGGATTTATGTAATAGCGATCGTTTAATGCCGAGGTATAAAGATAAAGTGTGTTTGAAGGAAGTTGTTTCGACTAATAAGCGTTTGATATCAAATTTCGGTCCATTGTTAATTTAGGTGATAAATCACGTTGAGTGTTTAAAGGTTTGTATCAACTTTCAGGATTTATTTCTTGGGATTTAATTTTTTTCATTTTTAGAAACGCTTTAAAAGATATAAAATTTATAAAAAATAAAAAAATTATACTTTGCTAATATTTTTTTAAATTTTTTAATTCATTTTTTTAAGAAAAATTAGTAATTGTGTGTTGTACGGTCGTATAGTGTGACCGCACCTTAACTTTTCTATTGAAAACGATAAGACTTAAAAAATCGGTTTTAATTTCTTAATTACGTCAGCACTTAGAACTTTTCTAAGGTTTTTCTTTATTTAATAAGTATTACAAACGTCAAATAAAGAAATTTTGGTTGAAATTTCAAAAAAAAACATGATTGTCGTAAAATTTTTTTTTTAATTTTTTTCATACGAATTAGATACAATCTCTCTTTTTTTAAATAAACTAGAATCTTTAAGCTTTAATTTGACATAAGGATCATTTTTTAATTCCAATAAATAAAGTCTCTGTAATTTTTTAAAGTTCATTAAAATTTTTTGAGGTTAGGTCAAAAAACATGGTTGTCGTTAAAAATTTTTTTAATTTTTTTTGATACTAATTAGAAAGGATCTGTCTTTTTTAATTCAAAATAGAATCTTTTAGCTTTAATTTGATGTAAGGATTATTTCTTAGTTCCAATAAATAAAGTCTTTGTGATTTTTTAAAGTTGATTAAAATTTTTGAGGTTTGATCAAAAAGTTTGGTTACCGTTAAATTATTTTTTATTAAGTGAGGTAGGAGTACTGGTTGGTACAACGTCAGGAATTAAGTTTAGTAAATTCTGAGAAGTGAACCGAACCAGATGTCGAAATTAAACACCTCTTTTATTCATTTCCTAAGCTTTCGATTGATAATACAATCTTCATCAGAGGTACGCTAAAATGAACAAAATAAAACGCTAGACAAATTATGTAAGTTAAAAGTCTTTAAACAAAGCGGTCGAAAAACGCAAAAAACACTTACAAATTAGAGGTTAATTCATCAGTGAAATCCTATGAGATTTTAAAAATAGATGCTACACGTTCTGTTAGGAAGCTCACGATGCCACCAATGTTAGGGAGTTCACCGTTGCCGCCAATGTTAAGAAGCTGCCCCCGATATTAGGAGCGGCTGCCAATGTTAAGAATATCGACTTCACCGAAGTTGGAAAAGTCTCAAGATACTCCTTTTCTTAAGACTACGTTGAATGATAAAACACTACTTCTTGGTCTTACTTCGTCTATTCTGGTATAACTGTACACTTAACAATTCTTCTTTTCTCGCAATTATGGGTACGGCTGATAGAATGACTGGTACTCAATGACTTAAAAATGAATGAAGAATAATAATGACTAAGAAAGACTAATAATGATTACTAATGACTGAAGAATAATAATGTAGAACTAGACTGATGTAATGACTGACTCTGTATATTCTCTGATCCTTCTTATACTCTCCCGATTTCTGGATAAGTTGGGAGAGAGGGGATTCGTTCGCATGAAGCGGAAGGATTTATAAACAAAACATTTCTCAAGGGGGTGAATTTTTGGGGCGCGAGTTTAAAATTTACATAATAGTTGTTTTAAATATAAACCTTGCAATTTCGTGTGTTTACGGATTTCTTGGTAGGGGTGATCGCACATCCTGTTTAGGTCGTAAGACCGTGGAAATTTACAAAGACATAACTTAAAGTAATATTCAATATAATATATGCTAATTATAGTTAAGGAAATGTGGTTGTACCACAACAGTTCAATTCAAAAACAATATAACAAATTGTGTAAAGATCTTTTAGACGGCGGTTTCCCGTCTAAAAGATCCCGGCTACCTATGGAGGTGTATAGACGTGTGACCTGTCACAATGGTACCATCCCTAAATTTTATGGTCTTCCAAAGTTACATAAACCGGATGCTCCTCTTAGACCGACCATTTCTTTTATTGGTTCACCACCTTACCAACTCTCCAGCTTCTTAGTTGAGATACTTACCATAGCTCTCAGCAATCGTACATCTTATAATATAAGTGATTCTTTCACTTTTGTTGACAAAATGAAGGGCATGCGATTACCACCTGGGTACGTTATTGCATCTCTGAATGTGGTCTCTCTCTTTACCAATGTACAGCCGGCCCAAACAATCTTGGCCTTCCGAGATCACCTGCGCAGTAACAAAAGGTGGGGAGTTCTTAGAGAGCTCATTTGCGTAGTATACTCAACAGGGTACTGATCGTGTACAGATCAAAGCAAAAGTTTGTGTATAAGTGCGTGAGATAATATTTAAGTTCGAGATGGCGGAAAGTAAAGTGAAAAATAAAGTAAGTTCTTATTTATTTATTATTTTTGTTAACTGTTTTAGGAGATATTGTACTATTTGCAGCTTAAAATATGTTTGATTAATGGGTTTGTTAATTTAAAAATAACTTTTAAACTTAAAAACCCTGAAAAATAAGCTACTACAAAGAAATTCATTACTAAAAATTTACCTGTTTAAAATTTACAATACAATATCTGTACATGTTTTTGTACAGGTCAACTTTTGCCGCGCTCTATACTTGCCGCTCCTATCTAACGAATACACCCATCTTTCTCCAACGATTTACTGTCGCACTCCTTCGTCTGCGCATTTTTCGTGACCTCGGAAGGCCAAGATAGTTTGGGCCGGCTGTATATAATTCGTCCATTTTCACGTTTCAAGACCGAATATACAAACAAAAGTTCGGGGCACCAATGGGTAGCCCTTTAACCCTTTAGCGGTCTCTGGTACACACTTACTTCTAAGTAAGTGTGTACCAGAGATACTTACTTACTTCCACCAAAAACGTACTAAATTTTTTCAATTTTCCACCAAAGCTACAAAAATGTTGAATAATTCCACCAAAAACTTACTGATTTTTAAAAAATACCACCAACAACTTACCAAATTCATAAAAATTCTACTAAAATTACCAATATTTTTAACAATTCCACCAAAATGATTAAAGTTAATAAAAATTCCACCAAAGTTATCAACTTTTTTAAAAATTCCATCAAAAACATACTGAATTTTATAAAAATTCCATCAAAAATGAATAAAATTCGCAAAAATTCCATCAATGTTATCAATGTTTTTGATAATTCCACCAAAAACATACTGATTTTTTTAAAAACTCCACCAAAAATTAATACAATTTGCAAAAATTCCACCAAAAACTTACTAAATTCATAAGAATTTTACTAAAAACACTGTTTTTTTTATTCCACCAGAAATGAATAAAATTCGTAAAAATTCCACCAAAGTTACCAACATTTTTAACAACTCCACCAAAAACGTACTAAATTTTTTCAATTTTCCACCAAAGCTACAAAAATGTTGAATAATTCCACCAAAAACTTACTGATTTTTAAAAAATGCCACCAAAAACTTACCAAATTCATAAAAATTCTACTAAAATTACCAATATTTTTAACAATTCCATCAAAAACATACTGAATTTTATAAAAATTTCACCAAAAATTAATAAAATTGGAAAAAATTCACTAAAAACTTACTAAATTCGTAAAAATTCCGTAAAAAAACACTGAATTTTTTAAAAATTTCATCAAAAATGAATAAAATTCGCAAAAATTCCACCAATGTTATCAAAATTTTTGATAATTCCACCAAAGATATACTGAATTTTTTAAAAATTCCACCAAAAATTAATACAATTTGCAAAAATTCCACCAAAAACTTACTTCTCTGGTATATACCACCCTTTTCCAAAAAACGTAAGAATATGAAAAATTTGTAATTACAAAAAGAACATGTACGTTAGAAAAAAATTGATTATTTTACACCTCAGAGTCTTGACCGTTAAAGGGTTAAACATCATCTTAGCTAATATAGCCATGGACTGTATCCTAGACAACGTCATACCCAACCTTCCTTTCAATTTTATCTTTCTCTTTAAATATCGACGCTCTCAAGCCAAAACGGCATAAACGCCAAAATGGCCATTTTTTAGTTAGCTGCACCGTTGAGTAGCATTTTTAAATCTGCATGCAACAGTTATAGCGGTATACCCGCAAACAAACTTCATTCGCTATAAAATTGGTTTAAAGTTTGCGTAAAAGCCATTTAAGATTCACTATGTCAATCGTTTTTTGTGTTTTCTGAAAAATTAGAGAGTTCAATTCTTTTAACAATATCATTCAATTCACGATGGAGACTGAAACTAACTTTTCTGTTCCGTTTTTAGACACGTGTGTGATACGGGAACTGGATGGAAGTGTGGTGTTGGATTGGTACAGAAAGCCGACATATTCAGGCAGATTTATAAATTTCTTCTCTTGCCACCCACCACAGATTGTTCTCAACACCCTTAAGGCCATGAAAAATAGGGTACTATATTTGATCACAAATTTAGGCATAAGAACTTGAAATTGTTGTCCAGTGTTTTTGTCAATAATGGTTTTCCTGTCTCACTAGTTAACAGAATTGAGAAGCTTGTTTCCAAAACGTATCAAATCCACAAAATTTGGAATCGCTGTATTTTGGGGTGTCTATTTAAGATTTGCTTTCTCTGTATACACCTAATTCTGTTTTTACGCGACCTTTTTTTACGCGAATTTGATTTAACGCGATTTAAAAACTGTATTTCAGTCTCTTTTTACGCGATTTAATTTGATTTAACGCGATGCAAGAAATTTTAATCTAGAATAATTTTGACATTAATCAAACCTGCTGGATTAGCACTAGCTGAACTGAGTCCATCAACTTTGAACGCATGTTGGATATCTCTTTGGCCAGAACGTGTAAAAAATAAAGAACATGTGTCTTCTAATATAGATCAATACCCTAACATCAGTGCTTTAGCTCATGAAATAGGCGAAGAAGGATTTGATGATATATCATCTGTAGATATCGATTAACTTCTAGAACTGTGATGGAATCATTAGTTTAGCACTTGAGACCCTGATGTTAAAGAATATAGGGATAATGACGAAGAGGTTCCTTTCCTTACTGAAAATTTAATCAAAGAAGGACTACAACTGGCTGCTAAATTAGGCAGTCATTTTCAGAAGCATGATCATATCGAGGAAAGATCTAGCAAATTTCAACGTGAAATTAAATTATCAAAGGGCGATTATCGTGAATTGTATAACAGCCTCATCAAACCAGGAACACAACAATAAATAACAGAATTTGTGACTACAAGTACTGCAGTGACACTACAGTTTGAGAAGGAAAGCGCACCGAAAAGTGTTAATAGTTAGAAATTAATTTTAGTTTCACTAAATAACGAATTTTTGTTTACTTTTATTTTTCCATTTTTCAAAGCTATGAATTATTTCTTATTTTCTTTTTAATTATGTTTAAATAAGGTTAATTTAAATAGAAGCACGTGAAAAAAGACAAATTCGTTTGCTTTAATCTTAACATTTTAACCGATTTTTGAAATGTTGGAACCTATCCCCTATTTTTACATAAGTACCATATTTTTTTTACGCGATTTTATCTGTATTTTATCCGGGAACGTATCTGTCGCGTAAAAACAGAATTGAGTGTACTTGAATAGTAATTTCTTGCTAAAGTGTTCCACATCCCGTTGAAAATAGCCTCTAAATAACAATTTTGGTTCCAAAGTGTACTACATCCAGTCGCTGTTTAGTGTCAAAACGTACCAAATCCATTTCAACTAATCCGAGACGTTCTTAAAGTAACGTGACTAACCTAAAGTAATGTAACCGTGTAACTTTCTGCTGTCAACAAGATTGTTCTTCTGTTAGTATTTAATAGTTTACAAAATGAGTATTGTTCAGACAGAAGAGTTTTTCTTGAAAAAAAGCTTCGGAAAAAAGAGAGTATCATATTTCCTCACGAATACAATGGTATCGTAAAATCAGTTTGAACTTTATATACTGTTTCACAAGATTTTAAATGGAAGAGTTAGTAAGATCTTAATAAAATCGTGGTAACATCTAGTAAAACATTTAAAATAACTAAGGCCAGGCGCTTATTGATCAACTATTCAACTCCAAAAATTGGTCTTGCTCTTTCTTATAGCCTAGCTCCTACGTGTGAACATACAATTCTTAAGAGAGGAATGAAGCTGGTCAACATTGAAGGACGTTTAAAAGAATCCCCTTCCTCAAATCATATCAAAAACGAAAAAAAGGCTGACCTAGTTTTTCTTCTCAACAAAATGGGATATGATATAGAAAATGTTATATATTATCAAAATGTTTTACGCAGCATAACATTATGTATGTTATTATTTCTTGTTCTTTTTTAGTAAATGCATCCAAATTTACTAAATGGTAGTCAGTGTTTTTTTATTCCATATCGTACTACATTCTTATTTTTTAGCAAAATGTACCAAATCCAAATAGTTTTTGTGTGTATAATTGAAAATATTCATCTATGATTTGTAGAATTGGAGAAAAAAGATTGTTTTAGGTGTTCAATCCATTTGCCATGTTATATTAAGTTACCTTACATTACCTCTCTCACGAAATGAGTTGTTCGTGTGTTGAGTGACTATAATCTGATGGTCGCAAAATATACCTTGAAACCTATACGTTCTCTTTTTTCATTCATGAAAAACAAAGTTCCTCTGAAATGGTAGTCTAATATAGTTTATCAAATAGATTGTTTACATTAAGAAGGTTGTTACATTGGTACTACCTCTCAATACTTTAATGTTCGCATACAACAACATGTCAGAGATTGCAAGGCAAAAATGAGGATGTCACGTGAGGGTAAGAAGATAGACTATGTCACGGCGTTAGCACAACATCACATTCACACAGAACACACCTTTGATTTTGATAATGCCAAGGTACTTATTAAAGAACCGGCTTATTTTAAACGTATGCTTGGAGATGGTATACATTAGTGGAGCGGATAATTCGGTGAATTTTAGGTCCGACATTCAGGAACTTAGTCGGATATTCCACCTTTTGTTATTGCCGAAGCGTTCTAATAGAGCTGCCCTGAATTAGTAATCGCACAGTTATGTATGGTTGTAGCCTTGTAGGCTCCCTGCAGTTTGGTCTTTCATCCCTTTCTTTACAAAAACACCCTCCCCTCTTCTGGTTGGTTGACTTATTTTTGGTAACGATTTTGTTATTTCTTCGGTCTTGTTTTTGATGTCTCGCCTTGATCTTGGATTTCACTGATGCCTTAACCTCTCATTTGTAAGTGTTTTTTACGTTTTTCGACAGCTTTGTTTGAGACTTTTAACTTGCATAATTTGTCTAGCGTTTAATTTTGCTAATTTTAGGGTACCTCTGATAAAGATTATATTATCAATCGAAAGCTTAGGAAGTGAATAAAAGAGGTGTTCAATTTCGACATCTAGTTTGGTTGACTTCCCAGAATTTACTAAACTTATTTTTTTTTATTTGTCAAAAAACATGATTGTCGTTAATTTTCTTTTAAATTTTTTTGATGCTAACTACAAACAATCTGTCTTTTTTAATTCAATATAGAATATTTTAGCTTTAATTTGACGTAAAGATTATTTCTTAGTTCCAATAAATAAACTCTCTATGATTTTTTAAAGTTGATTAAAATTTTTGAGGTTAGATCAAAAAATTTGGTTATCGTTAAATTTTTCTTTTTTAATTTTTTTGATACGAATTACAAAGAATCTGGCCTTCTTAATTCAAAATAGAATATTTTAGCTTTAATTTGACGTAAGGATCATTTCTTAGCTCCAATAAATAAAGTCTCTGTGAACTTTGAAAGTTGATTGAAATTTTTGAGGTTAGATCAAAAAACACGGTTGTCTTAAAATTTTTTTTTTTAATTTTTTGATACCAATTAGACACAATTTGTCTTTTTTAATTCAAAATAGAATCTTTTAGCTCTAATTTGGCGTAAGGATAATTTCTTAATTCTAATAAATAAAGTCTCTGTGATTTTCTAAAGTTGACTAAAATTTCTCAGGCTAGGCCAAAAAATTTGGTTATCGTTAATTTTTTTTTTTTTTTGATTTTTTTGGTACAAACTAGAAAGAATCTGTCTCTTTAAAAATAAACTAGAATCTTTTAGCTTTACTTTGACATAAGGATTGTTTCTTACCTCCAATAAATAAAGTCTCTGTGATTTTTTAAAATTGATTAAAATTTTTGAGGTTAGATCAAAAAATTTCGTTGTCGTTAAATTTTTTTTTTTAATTTTTTTGATATGAATTACAGAGAATCTGTCTTTTTTAATTCAAAATAGAATATTTCAGCTTTAATTTAACGTAAAGATTATTTCTGAGTTCTAATAAATAAACTCGCTGTGATTTTTTAAAGTTGATGAAAGTTTTTCAAGTTAGGTCGAAAAACATGGTTGTCGTTAATTTTTTTTTTTAATTTTTTTGATACTAACTAGAAACAATCTGTCTTTTTTAATTCTAAATAGAATCTTTTAGCTTTAATTTGACCTAAGAATTATTTCTTAGCTCCAATAAATAAAGTCTCTGTGATTTTTTAAAATTGATTAAAATTTTTGAGGTTGGGTCAAAAAATTTGGTTATCGTTAAAATTCTTTTTTATTTTCTTGATACGAATTACAAAGAATCTCTCTTTTTTTAAATAAACTAGAATATTTAAGCTTTAATTTGACGTAAGGATTATTTCTTAGTTCTAATAAACAAAGTGTAGGTGATTTTTTAAAGTTGATTGAAATTTTTCAGGTTAGGTCAAAAAACAGTTATCGCTAATTTTTTTTTTTTATTTTTTGATACTAATTACAAATAATCTGTCTTTTTTAATTCAAAATAGAATATTTTAGCTTTAATTTGGCGTAAGGATTATTTCTTAGCTCCAATAAATAAAGTGTTTGTGATTTTTTAAAGTTGATTAAAATTTTTGAGGTTAGGTCAAAAAATTTAGTTATCGTTAAAATTTTTTTTTAATTTTTTTGATACGAATTACAGAGAATCTGCCCTTTTTAATTCAAAATAGAATATTTTAGCTTTAATTTAACGTAAGGATCATTTCTTATCTCCAATAAATAAAGTCTCTGTGATTTTTTAAAGTTGACTAAAATTCTTGAGGTTAGATCAAAAAATTTGGTTATCGTCAAAATTTTTTTTAATTTTTTTGATACGAATTACAAAGAATGTGTCCTTTTTAATTTAAAATAGAATATTTTAGCTTTAATTTGACCTAAGGGTCTTTTCTTAGTTCCAATAAATAAAATCTCTGTGATTTTTTAAATCTGATTAAAGTTTTTCAAGTTAGGTCGAAAAACATGGTTGTCGTTAAAATTTTTTTTTAATTATTTGATACTAATTAGAAACAATCTGTCCTTTTTAATTCAAAATAGATTATTTTAGCTTTAATTTAAAGTAAAGATTATTTCTTAGTTCCAATAAATAAAGTCTCTGTGATTTTTTAAAGTCGACTAAAAATTTTTCAGGTTAGGTCAAAAAACGTGATCGTCTTAAATTTTTTTTAAATCTTTTGATACGAATTACAGAGAATCTGTATTTTTTAATTCAAAATAGAATATTTTAGCTTTAATTTAACGTAAGGATCATTTCTTAGCTCCAATAAATAAAGTCTCTGTGTTTTTCTAAACTTGATTAAAGTTTTTCAAGTTAGGTCGAAAAACATGGTTGTCGTTAAATTTTTTTTTTAATTTTTTGATACCAGTTAGAAACAATCTATCCTTTTTAATTCAAAATAGAATATTTTAGCTTTAATTTAACGTAAGGATCACTTCTTAGCTCCAGTAAATAAAGTCTCTGTGTTTTTTTTAAACTTGATTAAAATTTTTTAGGTTAGGTCAAAAAACATAGTTGTCGTTAAAATTTTTTTTTAAGTTTTTTGATACTAATTAGAAAGAATCCGTCTTTATTAAGATAAACTAGAACCTAATAGAACCTTTTAGCTTTAATTTAACAAAAGATTATTTCTTAGTTCCAATAAATAAAGTCTCTGTGATTTTTTAAAGTTGGTTAAAATTTTTTAGGTTAGGTTGAAAAACATGATCGTCGTTAAATTTTTTTTTTAATTTTTTGATACTAATTGGAAACAATCTATCTTTTTTAAAATAAACTAGCATGTTTTAACTTTAATTTGAAGTAGGGATTATTTCTTAGTTTCAATAAATAAGTTCGTAATGATTTTTTAAAGTTGACCATCTAGTAAAATTAAAATTATTTGTAACTTACCTGCCTTATTAAATAAAAATTGGCTCTCAAAAAATGATTTTAATTTTATGGGCACCGGGCATAGTCTAAAAATAAAAGATACTTAATCGCGACCATCGAACAAATTTGAACTAAAGCCTAAAGACCGAGAACAGGTGCTCGTAATAAAACATTAATGTCGCGATTTACACTAAACGGTCTCTCTCTTAGATTTAGACATGCCAAAAAGTCGTTGTGTCGTAGTCATCATCGTAGTTGTTGTCACTACCTATAGAAATGCCAGAATTGAAATATTTATTTCCCCCAAAAAAGTTTAAACGGCTGTTAATCAACTCTAATTTACACTTTACACCGGCTACGTTTACAAATGTCGAGTTTACATCGCTCACAACACTTCTACTATATTTCGTATTTAACTTGTATTTTACTTAATTAAATTAAGTAGTAAGTAGTTTAAATATTAACGTCTTAAATATGTATAGATTAACACACTCGCTAGTTTTTGTCTAAAATATAAAACTCTTTTTATTTCAATTAATAAATATCGAATCTGGATTAAAATTTTAATTCTCTTTTTTTTTAGTTGACGGTGATGGTGTTACACATATCGTAGTATTCGAAACCGAGTCCTTTAAATAAATCTTCCGAAGCGATATTACCGACGATTATCGTCGCTAACGGAGTGTTTCCTTCTTCGGCGATTTTTTTACACATCGCTTTTACCAAAAGCGTTCCATAGCCTTTTCGTTTGTAGTCGGGGATCGTTCTTAAATTGACTAAAACTCCCCAATGATTCCTGAGTACCCAAGAAACTAACTGGTTATTGCTTTTTAAAAACACTCCTAAACCACCTTTCGTTTCTACGAATGTTGAAAAGTATTCGTTGGCGCCGTTAAATTCCCTCGGCCAAAGACTAGATACTAAAGGCACGTGCGACTGGTTTAATGTTGCTATGTACACATCTTCTGAACATCTACAAGAAAGAAAAATAAATGTTTATTATTATATGTAATAAAGTTGTAAGGTTGTAAAGTTGCAAAGAAAATTCCACTTTTAGAATGTAGCCTAATTTTTAGGTTTAAAAATTTCAATTAAGGACGTTAAGTTACATCTTCTCTTCCGAGAAGAAAACTAAAAGTCATAGAAAATTTATTTTTGGTAAAACTAAACATTTAGTTTTAGTCTAAATCCTCATAAAAATTTCAAGCCTTATTAATAATTAGTTTCTGAGATATAATTTAAAAAAAAATGGTCGATTTTTAATAATCAAAATTTTTTTTACCAACTTTGAAATTTTTTTTAATTTTTTTGACAACATTTAGAATAAAACGGTCTTTTGAAATCAAAACTAGAATGCTTCAAGTTTTATTTAGAAAGAAAATCAAATCAAAATCTTTAAAAATGGATTTTTAATGAATTTTTAAAGTTGATCGATTTTTTTAAATTGGGTTAGAAGTGTCAAAAATTTTTTACCAACTTTGAAAATTTTTTTAATTTTTTTGACAACACTTGGAATAAAACGGTCTTTTTTAATTAAAATTGGAATGTTTTAAATTTCATTTAGAAAAAAAATCAAATCATAATCTTTAAAAATGGATTTTTAATGAATTTTTAAAGTTAACTTTCTTAAGTTAGAAAAGTGTCAAAAATTTTTTACCAACTTTGAAAATTTTTTTAATTTTTTTGACAACACTTGAAATAAAACGGTCTTTTGTAATTAAAATTGGAATGTTTTAAGTTTCATTTAGAAAAAAAATCAAATCAAAATTTAAAAAAATGGATTTTTAATGAATTTTTAAAGTTGATCGATTTTCTTAAGTTAGGTTAGAAGTGTCAAACATTTTTTACCAACTTTGAAATTTTTTTTAATTTTCTTGACAACACTTAAAATAAAACGGTCTTTTTTAATTAAAACTAGAATGTTTTAAGTTTCATTTAGAAAAAAAATCAAATCAAAATCTTTAAAAATGGATTTTTAATGAATTTTTAAAATTGATCGATTTTCTAAAGTTAGGTTAGAAGTTTCAAAAATTTTTCACCGACTTTGAAATTTTTTTGATAACATTTAGAATAAAGCGGTCTTTTGAAATCAAAACTAGAATGTTTTAGGTTTCATTTAGAAAAAAAATCAAATCAAAACCTTTAAAAATTAACTTTTGATGGATTTTTAAAATTGATCGATTTTCTTAGGTTAGAAATTTCAAAAATGTTTATCAACTTTAAAATTTTTTTTAATTCTTTTGACAACATTTAGAATAAAACGGTGTTTTGAAATCAAAATTAGAATGATTTAAGTTTCATTTAGAAAAAGAATCAAATCAAAATCTTTAAAAATGGATTTTTAATGAATTTTTAAAGTTGATCGATTTTCTTAAATTGGGTTAGAAGTGTCAAAAATTTTTTACCAACTTTGAAAATTTTTTTAATTTTTTTGACAACACTTGGAATAAAACGGTCTTTTTTAATTAAAATTCGAATGTTTTAAATTTCATTTAGAAGAAAAATCAAATTATAATTTTTAAAAATTGATTTTTAATGAATTTTTAAAGTTGATCGATTTTCTTAAGTTAGGTTAGAAGTGTCAAAAATATTTTACCAACTTTGAAATTTTTTTAAATTTTTTTAGCAACACTTGGAATAAAACAGTCTTTTTTAATTAAAATTAGAATGATTTAAGTTTCATTTAGAAAAGGAATCAAATCATAATCTTTAAAAATGGATTTTTAATGAATTTTTAAAGTTGATCGATTTTCTTAAATTAGGTTAGAAGTGTCAAAAATTTTTTACCAATTTTGAAAATTATTTTTAATTTTTTTGACATCATTTAGAATAAAACGGTCTTTTGAAATCAAAACTAGAATGTTTTAAGTTTCATTTAGAAAAAAATCAAATCAAAACCTTTAAAAATTAACTTTTGATGGATTTTTAAAATAGATCGATTTTCTTAGGTTAGAAATTTCAAAAATTTTTCACCGACTTTCAAAATTCTTTTAATTTTTTTGACAACATTTAGAATAAAACTGCCTTTTTAAATTAAAATTAGAATGTTTTAAGTTTCATTTGGAAAAAAAATCAAATCATAATCTTTAAAAATGGATTTTTAATGAATTTTTAAAGTTGATCGATTTTCTAAAGTTAACCGTTAAAAATTTTAGTCATCTTTAAGAATTTTTTAAATTTTTTGGGTAATAATTAGAACAAAATTGACTCTTTTGTTACAAAATAGAATATTTTAGCTTTCTATTAATACGAATTTCATTTCTTAATTTAAAAAAATAAAGTCTTCACGATTTTTTAAATTTGGTCAAAATTTTCTAAAAGTTGGGTTAAGAAAATTTTAGTCACCTTTAAGATTTTTTTATATTTTTTGAGTAACAATTAGAACAAAATTGACTTTTTTATAACAAAATAGAATATTTTAGCTTTCAATTAACACAAATTCCATTTCTTAATTTAAAAAAATAAAGTCTCTAAACGATTTTTTAAATTTGGACAAAATTTTTAGGACACGTAAATGAAATGTACCCTAGAAAATAGTTCACCAAAAATTGTAAGGTCTAAAAATAAGTAATTTTTACTGGCATATTGACCTGTTCAAACGTGTGTTGGGAATATTTATAGTGCGTGACGATCCGGTTATATGTATTTAAAATTGGTACTTTCACAGCTTAAATGAGTTAGTTGTAAAAATAGTTCGGGTAATTTTCCATTGTACATAGCACACATACGTAACATACCAGCAAAAAAAAGTAAAGTCAATATTCTAAATAATTCAAAACGTCAATACGAAAACTTCCAATAGTAAAAATCGATAATATACTTACTTTACTGGAAAATTAAGCGCTCTGTCCTTGGATAACCAATACATAGCGGTTGTATAAGATTCAGTAATACCAATGTTGAGATCAGCTAAAGTATCATAAACTGTAGTTAGGTGCTCATTAAGAATGCAGTAGAAGATGGTTTGGTTTGCTGAATCTAATAGGTCTGTCTCCATTAATAACTGACGGAGACTATCACAGTCTTTTTCTAATGTAAAAACGAAAATATCCACCGAGTTGTACTGAAAATTAAAAAAAATATGGTTTTAAGTTAATTTTAACTAAGGTTAGAAAATTAAAAAAGTTTAAAAATTAATTTTTTTTTTAAATTCTTAAAATTCGTTAAAAATCCTTTAATTTAAGTACAAACACGACCTATCTACGATTTAAAATAAAAAAGTTACGTCAATTTTTAAATTTTCATGATGGCGGTTTGAAAAAAATAAAGTTTTTATTAAAAATTGTTAAAGTTTATCAAAAATCCTTTAATTTGGTACCAAACACGACTATATTCGGATAAAAATAAAAAAATTAGGTTAATTTAAAAAATTTCAAGATGGCCGACTTCCGGTTGTCATTAAAATTAAAAATTTCAATAACTTGTTTACTTTTGACCGTAGATATGTCGTGTTTATACTCAAATTAAGGGAAATTCAATTTTCTATCGGTTTTTAATAAAAATTTCTTTCTAAAATTATTTTTGATATTTCTATTTTTGAAATTCTTAGAATTCTTTTGAAATTTTTAACATTTTTATCTTTTTTAGATATTTTTTGAGGTTTTTGATATTTCTTTGAAAACTTCGACTTTTTTTTTAATTTTGACGTAATTTTCGAAAATTTAGAATTAAAAAAAATTTTTTTTTTGAAAAATTTGAAATTTTTATCAAAAATTCTTAAAACTTATTAAAAATCCTTTAATTTGATACCAAACACGACTATATTCGGCTAAAAAATAAAAAAGTTTGGTTAATTTTTTAATTTTCAAAATGGCCGACTTCCGGTTTTTATTGAAATTAAAAATTTCGATAACTTGTTTACTTTTGATCGTAGATATGTTGTATTTGTACTCAAATTAAAGGAAATTTAATTTTCTATTGATTTTTAATAAAAATTTCTTTCTAAAATTACTTTTGACATTTCCTCTTTTTTAATTTTTAGAACTTTTTTTTAATTTTTAACATTTTTATCTTTTTTAGATATTTTTTGAGGTTTTTGATATTTCTTTGAAAACGTTGACATTTTTTTTGAAAATTTTGACGTAATTTTCGAAAATTTTGATTTTTTTTTGAAAAATTAAATTCTTTTTTGAAAAATTTGAAGTTTTTATTAAAAATTCTTAAAGTCTTTTAAAAATCCTTTAATTTGATACCAAACACGACTATATTCGGATAAAAAATAAAAAAGTTAGGTTAATGTTTTAATTTTCAAGATGGCCGACTTCCGGTTTTTATTGAAATTAAAAATTTCGATAACTATTTTATTTTTGATCGTAGATATGCCGTGTTTGTACTCGAATTAAAGGAAATTTAATTTTCTATCGATTTTTAATAAAAACTTCTTTCTAAAATTATTTTTGATATTTCCTCTTTTGAAATTTTGAGAATTTTTTTGAAATTTTTAACATTTTTATCTTTTTTAGATATTTTTTGAGGTTTTTGATATTTCTTTGAAAACTTTGACTTTTTTTTAAATTTTGACGTAATTTTCGAAAATTTAGAATTAAAAAAAATTTTTTTTTTTTGAAAAATTTGAAATTTTTATCGAAAATTCTTAAAGTTTATTAAAAATCCTTTAATTTGATACCAAACACGACTATATTCGGATAAAAAATAAAAAAGTTAGGTTAATTTTTTAATTTTCAAAATGGCCGACTTCCGGTTTTTATTTAAATTAAAAATTTCGATAACTTTTTTATTTTTAATGGTAGATATGTCGTATTTGTACTCAAATTAAAGGAAATTTAATTTTCTATCGATTTTTAATAAAAATTTCTTTCTAAAATTATTTTTGATGTTTCCTTTTTTGAAATCGTTTTCTCTTTTAGATATTTTTTGAGGTTTTTGATATTTCTTTGAAAACTTTAACATTTTTTTTGAAAATTTTGACGTTATTTTTGAAAAAATTGATTTTTTTTTTGAAAAATTTGAATTTTGTTTTAAAAATTTAATTTTTTTTGAAAAATTTGAAATTTTTATTAAAAATTTTTAAAGTTTATTAAAAATCCTTTAATTTGATACCAAACACGACTATATTCGGATAAAAAATAAAAAAGTTAGGTTGATTTTTTAATTTTCAAGATGGCCGACTTCCGGTTTTTATTGAAATTAAAAATTTCGATAACTTTTTTATTTTTGATCGTAGATAGGTCGTGTTTGTATTCAAATTAAAGGAAATTTAATTTTCTAAGCATTTATAATGAACATTTTTGTACAAAATTATTTTCCAAATTTTTATATTAAAAAAATTAGAAAATTAAAAATAAAAAGAATTAAATATTCACTATAAATCCTCTAATTTGGACTAAAAATACAAAGTTACGTAAGAAATTATGTCGATTTAAAGATGGCCGATCATCGATTGTTTCTAAGGTTAAAAACGTCAATAACTTTTAAGATATTTAAGCTAGATATGTCGTGTTTGTACTCAAATTAAAGGAAATTTAATTTTTTAACAATCTATAACAAAAAAATTATTCTAAAATTATTTATTTGTTTATAAAGGGTTAAAAAATGTCTTTATTGAAAGATTTTTTTTTAATTGTTTTATAATAAAACTTAATTAGCTATTAATTAGTAATGATTTTATATACAGGGTATTTTTTTGATTAATATTTATAATGAAACAAAGTAATTTTATTTATTTGAAAAAGAAAAGTTTTATAAAATGTTCTAAATTTAATTTAATTTGACTTTGTGTTAATTACTTTTGAAATAAAAAGTTTTTAATTAATTTCCTCCCTAAAATCAATACAATTAAAAACGGGAAAGGTCAATTTCAAGAAAACTTTGTTAATGTGTTTCAATAAAAACCAAAAAGAAATTGATAAACACAAACAAGCTATAAAAGTAGCAATCTATCTTTGGGATTTTATTATTCGGAGATTTGTAACTAAAGATAATTGATTTTCATGATATTTACCTTCACCGCAAATGTACCCTTTGTCTTCCAATCCTCCCCCAACGAGATAAACTTCATGTAACTCCCACCGGGGTTTTTCTCGTTCCATTTAAAATGAGTATTCAGCAGGTTACACACGTGCATCGTAGCGGGAAGTCGTTTTTTGCAAATGTTATGTAGCACGTGGAGATTGTCATCGGAGATGGTGGTAGTTGGAGGTTTCATCCCGATCGTTTCAGCGTAACCCCGAGAAAGAAAAGCCCCGATTTTTGGAAATTTCAAAAACCTCGTCAAATGAGAGAGAATTTTTTTTTTATTTTTGGATTCTTGACGAAACTAAAGAGATGTTTGTTTAAAAATTATCCCGTTTGTATGCTGGTGTCATCGGTGGCCGAATTGGTCACTGTCGGCAGCCACCGGACGGGTCAGACGTTTTCAGGCGACTGCAAAATCGAGCACGAGCAGGCGAAGGGCAGGGATTTCCCTTCAAGCCCGAATTACACGTGCCAAAATTTCTTTGACGTCAGCAACGAGAGGCGCCAAAAAATCAATACTTACTATTGAGATGACTTTAAAGTACAATTGACGTTACTCTTACTTTAGGAATTTTCCTTTTAGATGTAATTGCAACTGAGGGAATTGTTTTTTATTTTTAATTAGATGATGTTTTATGGATTCTGTTCGATTTGTACGGTGTAAAACCGGTTTTTCGATTCTAGCTTTGTAGGGGTAGTTTTAACACCCCCACCTTCTGTTGCCATGAGGATAAACTCCAGCGAGATCTAATTCTAAGAGGGAAGGTTTAATTATTTTCTTTTTGTTAATTATTATGAAGAGAGAATTTATGAATTACAATAAAACCTTACTTAAAATTAATGAGAATTTTTTCGTTAAATTAAATTCATTTCAACTTTCGTTACAAATCTTTAAAATGTTACTTTAATGTAGTGGTTTCTTTAATAATTTTTTTCTTAGAAACTAATAGTTTTATGAAAATTTTCAAAGAGGCAAGAAATATTTAGAATAGTTTGAGCTATCTCGTAAATATTTTTGTAATATGGGTTTGAAGTCCATAAAAGAATTTTACGTTAAAATGTTTTTGTGGTTATAGTGTTTGGGTACATTTAGAGTAGGATTAAACGTAAAAAAAAATGTAAAATACAATTTTATATGTACTATCTTTACCTTTAAATTTTCAACGCTCTGGTGTAAATGATTCTCGAGAAATGTGTATTTCAAACTTAATATATAGAAATTAAAGATAATAATTGGCCCTAATGAATAAGAATTTAGCAATTGCTTTTTCTTGCAATATCAAAAAAAAAATGCTTGAAAACTAATGAATAAAAATTGAAGTAATTGCTGTTGTTCTGAGGAATTGCTTAAAAGCGTAGCAATTGCTTCTAGTCAAATAATTTTCTTAAAAAATAGAAGCAATTGCTTACATGTACTTAAAATGAGATGAATAAACCAAGGAATTGCTTTTGCTAGTGTGGCAAATGCTTTCGTATTTGTAAGCTAGGTCGACCCCTTCATCATTTGCTTGTATGTACACAGTACAGTTAACTATTCCTCTATGGTACATACGTGGGCTCCTATTTATTAGATTATTTTTAAATTATGGCCGAATTCATGAATGTGCGTAAACGAAAAATATACAGTGTACGTAAAAATTGTAGAGATGATGATTTCAGAAAGCTATATCGGTTTGATCGGGAAAACGTTGAGTGGTTAGCAAATTATTTTTTGACTGACAGTGGTGAAACGGGGTGTTGCATTATCACCTATAAATCAGATGAAAATCTTTTTGCGACAGCTTTCAAATCCCGGGTTTCAAAATTCTATAGCTGAAGAACTCGGTGTCCATCGGAGTACTGTCAGCAAGACGTTTACTTCCGTAAAGCAAGCTGTTTTGGAAAAAGCTAACGTTTTCATTAGATTTCCGAGAAGTGCTGAAGATTTTGTGGAAGCAAAATTGTTTGTGAAAGCAAAATTGGAAGCAATACCGTTTTCCAACTGCCATCGGTGCAATAGATTACACACATGTTAGAATACTAAAATTTCAAGAGTTTGGAGATGAATATATAAATCGAAAAGGATACCCCAGCATTAACGTACAGGCAACATGTAATGCAAAAGAAATTTTTACAAGTGTAGATTGTCAATGGCCAGGTTCTGTACACGATAGTAGACTTTTCAAAAATTCTAATATATACAGCATTCTTAAAAACAGTACAGAAGAATGTGTATTATTAGGAGACGATGGCTACTCGATATCGCCTTGGATTATGACTCCCTGGAGAAATCCAAACCCAACAGCAGCAAAATTATAATAAAATTTTCTGTCGAGAACGTGTCGTTATTGAACGTTGAAAATTAGAGGTGCATTAAAAAGGATACCATCGACGATTATATCCTGCGTTGTGCTTCACAACATCGCATTTGCTGTAGTAAACAATAGCTGTGGAGATGTAGAAGACGTAGCATTTACTTAAAAATATTATTCATGTCCAGATCTAGCTATTGCTTTTACTAGTAGCTTTTCCTTGTGAAGCAATTGCTTTTCCTAAAAAGCAAATGCTAACATTTTATTCATTAGGGCCAATAGGCTGTATCCTAACGTTTTGTTCATCAACATGAACGCTAACTAAGGCGGCAAGATCGAAAAAGGTCGAAAAAACGACCAGTTTGACGTTTAAGAGTTTCTTTTGCATTTTTCTCCCTTTAAAACGTCGTACGGGACCCATACTCACTTATGGAAGATGTCCATATAGAATCAGGTCCCAGTAGTACCCCTGAAAACTGGCGAAAAAGTCGTTTTCAGGGGGGGAAAAGCAAAAAAAAAACTCGAAAAGATGGTGCTGATTGTTTATAACTTTAATTTATGCTACCATAATTAGAAAAAACATAAAGACTTACCGAGCGAATGCCTTTCCCCAATAACTAACTAAAAAATAGAAAAAGAGAGAAGTTTTATATTGTTACGGTAAAAGTAGATATTGCGGCAAATGTACACATTTTCCGGTAAATGTGCACATTTGCCTCCTCGTTTGGGTAATGTTCATTCAACTAACATTTACAATTTCAAAGAAGGGAAATGTACATTGAATTTACAATAACCATGTCGTTTTGGTAAATGTGAGCATACAAAACACGAAATCGCAAGTGTTAGTAATGTGGTGCGCATGCGCACTTGTCGTGGTACGAAACTACCTTTTCGGCTAGTTTAGTACGCGCTGCGTATACGTTACGTATTTTGTGGAAGTGCTGTATCCCAAACGCCAAATTCCCCTAATTATAAAAAAGTGCTCTATCTATAATGTTAATCTTATTGTGTTTATGGGTACATAGGTTGTAGGGTTGCAATAATTGCATTACAAATTAATGCCATAGTACTGAAGATTTCTGGATATAATTTAAGATATTTAGAGAAATAAGACTCAGGTAAGTTAAAATTATCATAATTATAGATTTAAAATTTTAATTTTCTTACAAAAAAAAAATATTTTTTTAGTTAGAATTTTTGAAAAACAATGGAATAACAAGAAAAATTTAAAAATCAACTAGAACAGATTGTGTCACAGAAAAACAAAAATAATATTTATTTAAATCAACATCAGTATGAAAAAATATTATTGGAAGTAAAGGCAGCAAAATTAAAAGAAAAGAATAAAAGTGATATAGATTACCGCCGGCTGAAAAGATACGATATAATAGTGGTAGGGAAGGAAGAAAGATTAATAAGTCCATTAAAAGAAGGAGGTAGCATAAAATACTTTGCAACAATTGAAGAAACTTATGGAATTATACACTATGCTCATTTGGCAATTGGCCATGGTGGCCGAAACAGATTAATAAAAGAAATTAATAACAAATACAACAACATTACTACTGAAGCAGTTATGTTGTATTTATCTTTATGTGAGGCATGTTAAAAAAAGGCAAAAGGCAAGAAAAAAGGAATTGTGATAAAACCAATTTTGACGAGTGAAATGAATTCCAGGTGTCAAGTGGATCTTATAGATTTACAGACACAACTAGATAATGAATTTAAATTTATTTTAAATTATCAAGATCATTTAACCAAATTTGTTGTACTGCGCCCACTAAAAACAAAAACTGCGCCAGAAGTAGTAAAACAACTTATGGACATTTTCACTCTTTTGGGAGCCCCATCTATTCTCCAATGTGATAATGGTAGGGAGTTTGCAAATAAAATTATCCAAGAATTAGCAAATATGTGGGATGGTATGAAAATAATACACGGAAAGCCTCGTCATTCCCAAAGCCAGGGCTCGATAGAGCGAGCGAATCAAGATGTTCAAAATATGCTTACAACCTGGCTTATCACTAACCAAACAACCAAGTGGTCAGAAGGTTTAAAATATGTTCAACTGATGAAAAATAGAGCTTTTCATCAGGGTATAAAGCAAACTCCCTATGAAGCTTTATTCGGAACAAGAATGAAATTGGGTTTGAGAACATCAAATTTACCTATGGAATCTGTTGAACACCTGGAAACAGAAGAAGAGTTAGAGCAATTACTAGAAGGAGTACACACAGCCAATTCACCAGATGGCAAAGTCGCAGAGAACGATGCATTTTCCATTGAAACGTTAGACATAATTTTCGATGATGGTTTATTATGCAACCAAATTGAACATAAAGATGAAAGTTTTGGATTAAATTCTGTTTTAAACGAGAAGAAAATTATAATTGATAATGCTCGAAAGAAAGCAAGGGAAAATGTAGAAGATCAAGCTATAAAAATGTGTAATCTTTCCAAAGAAAAATTTCCTGCTGCTGTGGTTGGTGACAATGTTAGAGTTTCCATTCCAGATGTTGATCGTGGTAAAACGGATCCAAAAAATTTGATTTGCGTTGTTTTGTCTAGAGATGACGATAAAAATTTATATAAATTAGGAACTAAACAGGGAGTCTTAAAACAATCTTATTCTAGGCATGAATTCGCCATTTGCGAACAAAAGTTTATATTATACGAAGATGTTCCTCAAGATGTTGAGAAATCGGTAAGAGAAATTATAGGAATGCAGTCCCTTACTGGTGGACAAGGTTTTAAAAGATACATGTGTAAAGGAACATGTTCCTCAAAAAAATGCAGTTGTAAAAATGCTGGAATATTATGTAATTCCAAGTGCCACAATAGCAATTCTTGCTCAAATAAATAAAAAATTTTTGGTTCTGAAAAACTAGGACTAAAATTGTATTTATAATTATTGGGATCATAACCTACGACATATTATATAATATGCAAAGAAAAGTATGTCTTGTTTGTCATTTACATTTTTTAATTAAAATAATTTTCGTTATTAAAGTCTATTGTATTATGTTTATTTAAATAAATATTTTTTTACTGCAACAACATTTAATTTAATATATTTGTATTCCAACTTTTCTTAAAACATGAAGGTAAGAGTATACATTTACCAAAACGTGAAGGCAAGAGTACACATTTGCGGGAAATGTACATATACATTATGTTCAGTTCACATATACCAAAGTTTTTGGGAAATGTACACATTTACGGTAAAAGTGTACATTTCCCAAGAGCGTACATTTGCCATAACAATATCATCTTTAGTTATGTTAAATTACAATCATTTTATACCTCCCGGCAATCGCAAAATAGCAATCCGACGACAGCTACATCTTTTGCTACACCTTCCAAAAACACAAACACACACTGAAATTAAAGAAAATTAAAATAATAGAGAGAAAAAAAAACTAATTTTCTAAATATTATTAACCTTAATAAAGCCATTTTTGACAGAATATTTAATGCATGCGCACCAGTCACTTATGAAAATGTGATAAAGCTATATCAAAAACACTAATATTCTTCAAATTATATCGCTTACCTTAAATTAAAACCGGAAAACACTTACAATTAGATTGACCTATTAACTAACTAACACAAGTAAAAGTGACACGTTCAAAACGATTTTTACCGGGTAAAATTTTCAAAGAATTTCTTGGCTTTAATGTACAGTAGCGTTGATAATTATTCATATTAACTTTATAGAAATTTGAAAAGAAGTTCTTCTTGATTATCTTAAAATTTCGCCTCTATCAAGCTTATTAATTTATATGTAAGTGATAAAATTTTCATTTTGTATCATTTTTACATTGCAAAACTTTGTAAATTCAAACTCAAGTCAAAAATTATAAAAACTTTAGAAAGTAGACGTTCTTTTTCGAAACACTCCGGTTGTGTTCAAAAGATAACAAAAGTATACTTGCAATACCACTTATAATAATCTGTTTTAATGTCTCCAAGTATAAAAGTAATTTAAAATAAACATCGCCGACTCCATTTATTGATAGATAATCGAATCTTTGGACTTTTTCAGCAGATATCAATTGGTAAGAACACTGCGCGGAAAGCAGGAGACTTGAGTTAACCTGAGACCATTTTTTCCTTATAACACACATATGGTAAGTCGAATCCTGTACATATGGGTTTCGAACCTAGGTCTCCTGTTTTCCGGGTAGATGACAATTGGTAAGAAAGTCTGCCCAGAAAGCAGGGAAGTTGGGTTCGATTCCTAATGCAGCGATGATACATTTTTCCTTATAACACATATATCGTCGGTATACAAGAGAAAGTGACCAAGTCCAAAATTCTAGATTTTTAGGTTTTAATATTCGTGTAACTGAAATTCAATATTATTTTTAAGGGAAAAATGAATAAGATCAAAAATGCCGTTATACATTGTTCATAAATATCATTATAAACTAATCTCACGTCAAATAATTGATTTTATAACCAGAAGCTAAATTTAAAATATTAATAACTCAATAGAACTATCTGTGGACTTGGTCACTTTCTTTTGTATACCGACGATATGGTAAGTCGAATCCAATACATATGGGAGTCGAACCCAGGTCTCCTGCTTTCTGGGTAATTGTTTTTACGAATTGACATTTGCCCGGAAAGTAAAAGACCTGGGTTTGATTCTCAGTGCTGCGATGAAACATTTTTCTTTATAACACACATATCGTTGGCGTCATATGAAAATTGCCTAAGTCCATTTTTTTTGGAAAATTGAGATTTTAGTGTAATCTTGTTAAAAATCAACTTAACTATAACGTAGGACCATAGTTTGATAATAAGTTGTTTGGTGGCACCGCAATATCAATATTTGAAGATTGCGTAAGTCCGATCAAGTTTAAACAGTGTGAAAATTACGTAAGTCCGTTGCTTTGCAAATTAAAATGGATGAAATAAGATCGACAATAACATAAGTGATTTTAATAAAAGAGAAGACAAGATGACATTACAAAATTTATATTATGACCGTTCTCAAGCAATAGAAGTTACAGCCAGTTACAGACTGGCTTACATAGTAAAGAATCACTATCACCAACTAGAATAAACAGTACAAATTCGGAAGCTAAAACTCAATATCAAAATCAAAAACAATTAAGGAGTACTGATAAAAAGAAGAAAGTAATGGATTTTTTCAGCAGTTTACCAAAATTAGAATCCCACTATTGCAGAAAAACATCAACTAAACTGTACTTAGAACCGTGTTGGAAAAGTAAATGTGAACTTTACAGATTTTTCGTAAATTCGTGGTGTAAAGACCGAAAAATTGAAGAGGTAAGTAAGACAATGTTTAAATATATTTTTAATGACATGAATTTGGCCCTCTTCAGACCTAAAAAGGATGAATGCGATATTTGTGTGGGATTTCGAACCAAAAATATTGCAGAGGAAATGTATCAAGAACACCTTAAAAGGAGAATTGAAGCACATGATGAAAAAGAAAAGGACAAGGAATCATCAAACTTAGAGCTATAACCATGGATTTACAATCGGTTTTGTTATATCCCCAGTCTAATGTCTCCTCTTTATATTATAAGACTAAATTCATAATTTTACAATTTTTGACTTACATGCTAAGGATGGATATTGCTTCTTCTGGTACGAAGGAGAAGGCGAGCTAAAGGCTAACTGCTTTGCATCTATTATTTGTAATTTTTTGGCTACAACAATGTTACGTGATACAGATCTCAAGAATAAACCTGACATTATTATTTATAGCGATGGATTTTCACCACGATTTCTTTAAAAATTTCTCCAGTATTAATTTTGTAAATTCAATTCGTCCGGGTTTTAAGGTTGGTGATCCTACTGTTAACAACCTTAAAGCGCTAAAATACAAACCTGATGGATCTATTGAATATAAACTACGCTACTCCGATGAATTTGAAATTTTACCGGTTAGAACAAATAAGAAGGCTTTAATACCAATGGAAAATTTGCCGAAACTATATGGTGACAAATTAAAAATTAAGAAAGAAGAATACGAACATCTTCAATCTTTAAAAAATACAATAGAGAAAGATTATCATGGTTTTTACGATGCTCTTCAACATGTTTAGTTAATATTTACTTCAACATCCTTAATTAATATTTAATTTACAGTTAATATAATCTTATATAATAAAAGGTAATTGTGTACCAAGAATTTTTTCATTCCTATATAACAATAATAGTGTTTTCTGGTTCATAAAAATCGTGCGTCGCGTCGATGTCAAAATTGCGTAAATCCAAAAAACTAATGTTTTTTGTTATGATTTTTGCTTAACTCCATTGCATTGTTTACGAGTTTTTTTTGTGTTGTCATTATCTATATGTTAACATAGGATCTTGCCTTAAGCATTATTGAAAAGAAAATTAAGATATATAAAATATTACAGTTTAGAAATGATTTTTTTTTGTCTCCTGTAAAATTTACTTTTTTGGACTTAGGCAATTTTCATATGACGCCAACGATATGATAAGTGGAACCCAGTACATATGGAAATTGAGTATAGGTTTCCTCCTTTCCTGGTAAATGTCAATTGGTAAGAACATCTGTCCGATGTGTGGTTGAATGTGATGAACTTAGTAGTCCAGATATTGAGGAGATTAACAAATATGACGAGCTTCTATTTTAATCTAATTTATTCACTAAATTATGCTTATTATAAGTACAACATAACACGCCCTTCTTATTATCGTGTAACTCTTTATATCACTAACTTCTCTCTATAGTGTTGCCAACCGTACTAAACTAAACTCCCTAAATACGTTTCCTAACAGAATGTTCTTACCAACTGGCATCTGCTCAGAAAGCTGAAGACCTGGGTTCAACTCCCATTCGACTCCCAGTGCAGCGATGAGACACTTTTCCTTATAACACACACATGGCACATTGAATCCAGGTCTCCTTCTTTCCGGGCAAATATTCTGACCAACTGATATTTGCTCGGAAAATTAAAAACCTGGGTTCAACTCCCATTCGATTCACAGTGCAACGATGACACAATTTTGAGGCACTTTTTCTTATAACACACATATGGCACATTGAATCCAGGTCTATTTCTTTCCGGGCAAATATTCTGATCAACTGCTATTTGCTCAGAATGCTGAAGACCTGGGTTCTACTCCCATTCGATTCACAGTGCAACGATGACACAATTTTGAGACACTTTTTCTGATAACACACATATGGCACATTGAATCCAGGTCTCCTTCTTTCCGGGCAAATATTCTGACCAACTGATATTTGCTCGGAAAACTAAAAACCTGGGTTCAACTCCCATTCGATTCACAGTGCAACGATGACACAATTTTGAGACACTTTTTCTTAAAACACACATATGGCACATTGAATCCAGGTCTTTTTCTTTCCGGGCAAATATTCTGATCAACTGCTATTTGCTCAGAACGCTGAAGACCTGGGTTCTACTCCCATTCGATTCACAGTGCAACGATGACACAATTTTGAGACACTTTTTCTTATAACACACATATGGCACATTGAATGCAGGTCTTCTTCTTTCCGGGCAAATATTCTGATCAAGTGCTATTTGCCCCGAAAGCTGAAGACCTGGGTTCAACTCCCATTCGATTCACAGTGCAACGATGACACAATTTTGAGACACTTTTTCTTATAACACACATATGGCACATTGAATCCAGGTCTCCTTCTTTCCAGGCAAATATTCTGACCCACTGATATTTGCTCGGAAAACTAAAAACCTAGGTTCAACTCCCATTCGATTCACAGTGCAACGATGACACAATTTTGAGACACTTTTTCTTATAACACACATATGGCACATTGAATCCAGGTCTTTTTCTTTCCGGGCAAATATTCTGATCAACTGCTATTTGCTCAGAACGCTGAAGACCTGGGTTCTACTCCCATTCGATTCACAGTGCAACGATGACACAATTTTCAGACACTTTTTCTTATAACACACATATGGCACATTGAATCCAGGTCTTTTTCTTTCCGGGCAAATATTCTGACCAACTGATATTTGCTCGAAAAACTAAAAACCTGGGTTCAACTGCCATTCGATTCACAGTGCAACGATGACACAATTTTGAGACACTTTTTCTTATAACACACATATGGCACATTGAATCCAGGTCTCCTTCTTTATGGGCAAATATTCTGACCAACTGATATTTGCTCGGAAAACTGAAGGTCTGGGTTCAACTCCCAGTGCAACGATTAGACATTTTCCTTATAACCCACATATGCTAAAACCAATCCAGTATATACAGGAGTCGAACCCAAGTTTAATATTTTCCAGACAAATATCAGTTAGTAAGAAAATCTGCCTGGAAAGCAGGAAACCAGGGTTCGATTCCCAATACAGCGATGAGAAATTTGTATGGTGCATGTACTGGGTTCAACTTACCATATGTGTATTATAAGGAAAAATGTAGATGGTCTTGTTACTTGACATCTGCCCGGAAGGTAGGTCGATACAACCAAATTAACTCAATTTGAGAACAAGCAACCTCGCTACCGAAGTTCGAAACACGTGTCTACGTTTTCCTGTGTTTAGGTTCCACGGAAAGTGAAGTTGCGGCTCCTTGAACAGGGCAAAGTGCGGATAAAGAGCGACTCTTGACAGTAAATCACAATTATTTAATTCAGTGGATTTGCAAAAGCATTAGTGTTAAGCTGAATGTTAACAACGCCAGAGGAATTATGGTTTATAAAATGGGCGTTAAACTAATCAAAATACATTCATTTTTTACCACTTCTTTGATTTCATTAGAAAGGTTCTCCAGAATGAGACAAATAAAAGATTATATACATTTAAATACATTTTTTCTTTTCAAAAATGTTTTTCGATGTCATTCTTATACATGACAAGTCTTTGATTGTATCGTGAACTGATATCCTTGTAACACTCAACGACCGATTACTAAATTCACTTCACTAAATAGTCCCTGGTACGGTCGATTGGGGCTGAAACTCGTCTGTTGATGGAGGGATGATGATACTTCGAATGCCTCAAAGGGGTTGGATCATTTGTCAATGTTGAGTTATCCCACCAACGATATAAACGTTTGGTATTCACAATAAAACATTTAAAAACGACGCACAAAGGATACGTATTAAACGTTTCGAAACGTCGAAGACGATGAAGAAGAAGAAAAAAAAGAATTGAAAACAGATTCGAATTCGAACGCAAAGTTCTTACAAGGAGACCTCACGACTTTGGATTCGCCGATTTTAATGAATATGGTACTAATCGGTAAGTATTAGTACATAGTAGAAATGTGTAAAATATTAGGACGCACTATTCAAATCAAGGCAATGCCGCTTTACGTCAGCGGTTAGCCACTCCCTCCGAATCCGCCCCTGGTTCTTTTTTAATTAATTTAAATTAAAAATCAAAGTAAAAACGAAAAAGTGTGTTGACTTATTTGTATTTAGAACATATTAAAGATTACAAAAGAACGTGTTCGTTTAATAACCGTCTAAAACCATCTGCACGATTACTAACGTACTTACTCGCAAACGAAACGGACTTTTTTGCAGCTTGCGACGAAACGAAGGGCGCAAGTCAATAAAAGATCCGCTTCCCCGACGATTATAAACGTGAATGGTACAATGAAACACCTCGCTCACGTAAATAGACATTATTATTATGCGGCACATATAATAAAGTAGTAAACGAGCAGCGCCGTCTTTTTTTGCCCTCAGTTTGCACCGAACTAACAAAAATCGACCAATTTCGGCGCAGAATTGCTGACAAGCGAATTTTTGACGTTTTTAAACGTCAAACTAACCGCTCTTTCCGACCTCGACGCCTTAGGTGTCGTTCATGTTGACAAATAAAACGTTAAAATACAACTTGATTTATAAGTTTGATCCCATTTCTAGGCCCAAATTGGTTAAATAGCGCCTTTTCGAACGTCCTTTTCTGGGTCAGATTTCGGGACATTAGAATCGCAACATCTAGGTTTATCAAACATGATAAACCTAGATTTTAAACCTAGGCAAATTTTATAAAAATGCTACTTAGGTACTTCTTGCACTCTACCCTTCAATTAAATCAATTTAGGTAGTTTTCTACAAAATCTGTCAAAAATTTTAATAAAATTCGATGATTTCAGAAGAAACTTTGAAAATTTTTTTAATTTTTTTGGTAAAAATAGAAAAAAAAATATCTCTTTTAATTGAAAATAGAATCTTTTAGCTTTAATTTAAACCAGAAATCAATCTCTAATTCCAAAAAATAAAATCTCTCTGATTTTTTAAAGTTGGTGGATTTTTTAAAAAAAGTTGGGTTGAAACCGTTAAAAATTTTTACCAACTTTGAGAATTTTTTAAATTTTTTTGGTAATAATTATAAAAACATCTGCCTTTTTTAAATCAAAACAGAATCTTTCATTTTTCATTTAAACCAAAAATCATTAGTTAATCTTCAAAAATAAAGTCTGGACGATTTTTTAAAGTTGGTCGATTTTTTTTTAAAGTTAGGTTAGTCACCTGTCAAAAAATGTTTCCAACTTTAAGATTTTCTTTTAATTTTTTTTTTTGATAATAATTAGAACTAACCTGTCTTTTTAAATTCAAACCAGAATCTTTGAAGTTTCATTTAAACCAAAAATCTTTTCTTAATCTTCATAAATAAAGTCTGGGTGATTTTTTTAAAATTGGGTGATTTTTTAAAAAAGTTTGGTTAGAACTGTCAAAAATTTTCACCAACTTTAAAATTTTCTTTATTCTTTTTTGGTAAGAATTAGGAAAGATCTGTAATTTTTAATTCAAAACAGAATCTTCAATCTTTCGTTTAAACCAAAAATTATTCTTTAATTCCAATAAATAAAGTTTGGGTTTTTTTTAAGAAAATTAGGTTAGTCACTTGTATATAATAAAGTTGTAATTTCTAAATGTCTCTACGAAATTTGTCAACCGCTAAAATGTCTCTTGATGAAATTTGCCCACCCTTGAAGTCTATTTGAAAAATCGAGGTTTTAGTTATCCTTGAATCGAGTTTCTACGAAGTTTGCCAAATCCCTGAAATATCTCTCGACAAGTTTTGCCAACCCTTAAAATGTATTTCGACGAGGTTTGCCCACCCTTAAAGTCCGTTTGGAAAATCGAAAGTTTACTTATCCTTGAATCGAGTTTGTCAATCCCTAAAATATCTCTCGATGAAGTTTGTCCATCCCTGAAGCCCGTTTGAAAACTTGAGAGTTAACTTATCCTTGAATCGGGTTTCTACGAAGTTTGTAAACCTTTGAAATGTTTCTCAACGAGATTTTCCTACCCCTGAAGTCCGTTTGAGAAATAGAGGGTTTACTTATCCTTGAATTTGGTTTCTAGAAAGTTTGACAACCCCTGAAATGTCCCTCAACAAGGCTTGTCAATCCCTAAAATCTCCTTCGAGAGCTTTGCCCACCCCTGAAATCCCATTTTTCCTTTTCGGAGATTGTCCACCCCTGATAGTCGAGTGTCAAACCACTTCTTTATTAATAAAATTTTAGCTAGTAACAGAATATAAAGAACGCTACAGAATGTTCGTGTCGTCATTTCCTTTACGGCACCGTTTTGTCAGTCGGCTCTTCATCAAAGAAATTTTATTAAAAGACTTTTGAAGGAATACAAACAATTACAATGTTTCAAGTTTCATCTAGAAAAAAAATCAACTCGAAATCTTTAAAAATCAATTTTTGATGAATTTTTAAAATTGATTTTCTTAAGTTAAAAAAGTGTCAAAAATGTTTACCATCTTTGAAAATTTCTTTAATTTTTTTGACAACATTTAGAATAAAACGGTCTTTTTTAATTAAAACTAGAATGTTTTAAGTTTCATTTAGAAAAAAAAACCAATTCAAAATCTTTAAAAATGAATTTTTGATGATTGTTTTAAAAAATTGTTAATTTTCCAACCTAAGAAAATTTTGTTCAACTTTGAAATTTTTTTTTAATTTTTTTAACAACACTTGGAATAAAACGGTCTTTTTTAATTAAAACTAGAATGTTTTAAGTTTCATTTACAAAAAAAAAATCAAATCAAAGTCTTTAAAAATGAATTTTTGATGAATTTTTTAAAAAATTGTTAATTTTCTAACCTAAAAAAATTTTGTATAACTTTGAAAATTTTTTTAATTTTTATTGACAACACTTGGAATAAAACAGCCTTTTTTAATTAAAACTAGAACGTTTTAAGTTTCATTTAGAAAAAAAAACCAAATCAAAATCTTTAAAAATGAATTTTTGATGAATTTTTTTAAAAAATTGTTAATTTTCTAACCTAAAAAAATTTTGTTCAACTTTGAAAATTTTTTAAATTTTTTTAACAACACTTGGAATAAAACTCTCTTCTTTAGCTAAAACTAGAATATTTTAAGTTTAATTTAGAGAAAAAATCAAATCAAAATCTTTAAAAACGAATTTTTGATGAATTTTTTTAAAAATTGTTAATTTTCTAACCTAAAAGAATTTTGTTCAACTTTGAATTTTTTTTAAATTTTTATTGACAACACTTGGAATAAAACAGCCCTTTTTAATTAAAACTAGAATGTTTTAAGTTTCATTTAGAAAAAAAAACCAAATCAAAATCTTTAAAAATGAATTTTTGATGAAGTTGTTTGGAAAAAAATTGGTTATCGTCACTCTACAGGGTATTCCAAGGCCAAAACCAGTGACTCATTGGGATCTTTAGTAATTTTCATGTTTAACTAATGGCGTCTTGAAATCCCCCTCTCAAATTTTACAGCAAACCAAACTCATTGTCGCGTGAACTTTTATTCGAATAAGTTATAATGTATAAATACGCGTGTCGAAAGATTACAGCGATGTATTTATAAGAAGCGCCGCTCTCATAAAAAAGTTAATTTAACTAAAAGAATGTGTCAAAACGTCCAAGAACAATAAAATTAACCACTTCGGTACGGCGCGTATCGACCGCGAAACATCGCCATAAACCGGCTTTCATCGTCCGTACGCTGGCACAGCCGTCGACTATAGTCGACGATCGGCTGTATTGGGTCATCTGTGGCCGTCGACTATAGTCGACGTCCGTACCGAAGTGGTTAAATTACATCAGAAAATTTCGTGCCACTTGTGTCCACCCGCCTATGGTTAAGTGGAGAGGGAATATTTCGATTTTCAGTGATGCCAATTTTTGGACACACAGCAGAAATTCGTCACTGGCTTTTGCGGTGGAATACTCTGTAACAACGCGCACCACCTAACCTTACTTTTTCACTACCAACCCCAACTTTTCAATTTCCCTAGCTTAAAATTTATTTTTTGTTCATTTAAAAACAATATGTGACTTCGGATGCGAAAAGGGACCTATCGCGTCAAAATGTCGATTTTTACTTTTATCGTTATTTCTGAAGAAAAAAGGACGCTCTTTCTAATGAGAGTACCCTCCATCTGTAGCGTGCTTTTCATTCTAATTCATTTTTAATATTAAGGAAACATTTAGCAATGATAGTAACAAAAAAGAGTCGTTTTCATAATATTTATTATATGAAATGTCAAAAATAATAAATTTACAATTGAGTTTATACGAAAAACGCGAAGAAAATAAATTGGAAAAAGTTAACTAGTATCATACCTTCGTTTTTTAGGCAATTCTTTGTTAGGTTTGGGTGCTACCATATCTACCTTAGAAGAGTCTGTCACTAGGCTTCTAATTTGATTATAGAGATACCATTGCCGTTCTAGTGATAGTCCTGATGGTTGAATTATTTCTGGCATTGAATCATCAAGGGTTTTTAATAATAGTGATGATTGATGTAATTCCTCTGTATCGGCGAATAGTTTTGTCTTCACTAGCCCTTTGCCGTAAAAAATAAAATGGTGAAACTTCGTAATGTTGGAAAGTGGTTTGAAGAATTGCTTCAAAAATGTATCCCATCGATACCAAGTGACATCCCTGGCCGAGATGGCATTATTTTTATTTTGGCCCACGCAATTATCCGCAAATAGGATGAGGGTTTCTATTGGCTGAGAAGTCTCCAAATAAACTTATAACACAGTTAGGCCCCTTTCCTATATCTTGTTCCTCGTCTATTAAGTAATTAAACTGTAGTCTAAGCTTCTCATTTGTTATGCCAAAAACAGCACATTTTCTTGTAGCTTTAAAATAAGCTGAACTTGGTTGCTGAGGGCTGTGGGAATAATGAACATTTTGTGCAAAATCGAACGATAATACTGCAGTCGAGTCATCGGTGTTACTACAGCAATTCTGATAGTGAAGTCTTTGACTTTTAGCTTTATGCAGATGATCTATAGCATTATTTAATTGTTGCTCCTTGTCCACATCTTTACAATTCCTTGTTTCCAAAATAGATAATGAATTTTTTCTGCAAATATCACATAAATCATCCGCTGCTTTCATGACAGTAACATAAAGGATACATTTGGTCTACATTTTACGAAAAGCATCATAACCTATTTTTCGGTCTTCACTTCCAAGTGAAGAGATATATAACCTGTAAATTGTTGACTTATTTTCTGAAGATGGCAACTTCATCACCCTAAAATCTTTGAATTTTGGAAATCTACCTGGCAAGGGGGTCGCCATGGTTTCAGCTGTGGTAGAAATAAAGTCAACAATTTGGTGAATTTCATTTTGTTTTAAGGCAACAGGATTTGTAGATGGTTTATGAGCTAAACCAGGGATTCCCAACCTTTTTCTTGTATCGACCCCTTGTAAGAGAACAGTTTCTTACATCGACCCCCTAGCACTTTTACAAAATTTTGTTGAAAAGTCGTCAATGTGATGGCTGCGCTTGATGTGTCGATACTATTTTTTTAATATTTGGCTTAAAATTACTTAATGCAATTCTTAAGTCCCCTCTTTCGAAAACATTCAATCTATTTCTTGTTTTACGCAGCAAGTTGTTGAGTAGTAATTGTGGATACTTTTCCCTGATGATTTTCAAATTCCAAAACTTTGCGTATCCGTGTGTTTTGAATAAGAGTTGTGCTTGAACATCTTCCTTCAACGCAATTAACTCTTCTTGCACCATAATATTATATCGAGATATATCGCACTGTAATGGATCTATAAGCCATGCTGGCACATCCAAATTTTCTATGTCTCGAAAGCGAAGAGCTATAGCTATCGACCCCCAATCGACCCTCTGATCAACATTGACCCCCTCTACAACTTCATTGACCCCCAAGGGGTCGATACCGACCCCGTTGGGAATCCCTGAGCTAAACCATGTGTCCGTGCTGCCACGCCGTAAGTATCGAAATGCTTTAACAAATTTTTGTAACGTTTTATTCCACAGTCATGAATGAACAAGAACAAGTTACGACATATGTGCAGGTTATAAAACATGTAGGCTACGTTACCCTTTGTAAGAGGTTTATCTTTTCTTATTCCATATTTTTTTCTCTGTGATATTTCAGTATAAACTTTATCTAGTTCAATGTGCGTTTTTCCAGCCTCGATCTTGCTTAAAATAATTAGGTCTTGTTCAGCTTTTGTTAATTCTAGGAAATTATTTCTGGACTTTACTATTAAGTGTTTAGGAATTATAGAATTGCAATTCGATTGACAGCAAGATTCGACGAAAAATGCTGATACAATTTCTTCATTCTTCACGTCTTGACCCGATAAGTCATGAACCACTGATGAAGTGCACTCTGCAGTAACGCTCTCTGCATCTACATGGGTTCCTAGAGTGCATAAAATGCGTTAACTCTTTGAGGAGCAGGGAATTCTGGAAAAAATCTACCCTAGTGGAGCAACAAAAATTTTATTTTCGAATGTTCATAAAACTTATAATACCCAGCCTAGGTGTTGTGACAAACATAAAAACACTTATTTTTTTTTTAATTGCACTGCGACTTTTTGACCAATTGCGTGGTACACATTATAAACCACCAAGTCGCTACTAAGGAAAAAGAAATGGTCTTTCTTTGGTAAAACGATCAGTCGTATTATTTGGCGTGGTAATCTTGAAAGCAGGTTTTGCTCTTACCAAGACACAATGGGACCCGGCACACAGAACAAATCCATTGGGTGCGTATTTGATTATTTTTTGTACTGCATAATGCACATCTTCTCCTTGTATCTCGGACCCGTTGATGATCTGAAGACTGCTGTCGCACTTCAACAGGAACGAAAGGTTTTGATTTTTTTATTTGTTGCGTAGTTGCCGGGTTGGAAGATGGTCGTTTCTTAGAGACTAATGTGTTAGTAACCAATCCATTTATGACCTCTCTTCGGAAGTCTTTGGAAGACATTGCCGGTAACTGTAGCAGTCTGTATACACAGTACGCATTTATGACCGCAGCGTCCAAAAGGTAGAACATAATTCTATGCCACCATTTCCTACTGCGCCGATCAATTTTGTAACTAGACATTAGTTAATCAAATTTGTCCACGTAATTCATGTTACGGTTGTAATCAATTATGGCTTCAGGACACGTTATCGCTTTTACACTGCCATCCTTTTCTCTGCGTTGAACTTCACTCTGATTTTCAGGATCATGGTAGTTGGAGAGGATGTGTACGGATCTTTTATCTTTCCACTTTATCACTGCTAGTCCAGTGTTACTTGTAAACCATTGCATTTCTCCACGGTTCATTGTTCTATCTGCCTTGAAGGAAGGTAGATATTTTCGTGATAAATTCAAGGTACCAACAGCATGTATTCCTTGCCTTTTCAATTCTTCCATTAAGGGCACACTGTTAAAAAAATTATCAAAGTAGAGTAAATGATCCTTGCCACTCAAATCAGCCATGAGTGCTTTCTCCTCAGTGTTGGTTTTACCTGTATAAATGTCAAAATTCAAGCAATATCCAGACCTATCAGCCAGTACCCAAACCTTGTAACCTCGTTTCACAGGTTTTTTGGGCATGTATTGCTTCAACGTACTCCGGCCTTTGAATTTGATCATGGATTCATCTATAGCAACTTGCTGGCTAGGAAGGAGGCAGCGCTTGAAATTTGCTAATAGCGAATTTATCATAGGGCGCACTTTGTAAAGTTTATCAAAGTTGGGAGATTTGCGGTCAGGCATAGTAGAATTATCGTTTATGTGTATATGCGATAGCAACCAACTGAAACGTTTCAAGGGCATTAGGGACGAAATGTAGTGATCCTTGATGTCGGGTGCGCTTGACCAGTAGTCTTTGTAGCTAGGGCAAAGCTTTATACCCATGAGCAAATTTATCCCTAAAAACGCATTGAGCTCTTGTACAGTAGTGGGAACGTACGTTTTTCCCGTGGAAATTCTTTTCTGTTCTGCGTATAAATTAGTTTAAAGAACTAAATGCTCCATGAATTCTTCAGTTATGAAATGCCGAAAAAGTAGGAATGGCGTTAGGTTTTCGGCATTATATAGAATAAAATCGGCTACACCAGAAGTGCTTGCAAAATCGGGAGGTGGAGTTGGTTTACAGATAGTTGACCATGTTGGTGGTACATATGGACTCGCATCATTTCGGACAGAAGTTTGAACAAGGTTAGCCTTGCGAAGGATTTCCCTTAGCGTCGATAAAGGTACGTCCGATTCTGATTCATCACTTTCTGAGCTCGCATAGTCTTCGACTATCGGTTGAACATTTTCTGCCAAGATCTCGTCATCGGAAGTGTCGTCTTCCGATTCGGAACCGGACAGTATGGGTTCTCCTCCTTTAACAGCAACAGAATCGAATCGTTCCAGCTCCTCGTAGAACTCGTCTACAGTCATGCCTACCAAATTAAAAGGCAATGATCTTTTAAACTTCCAAATGACGCGGTGGTACACAGAGTGTACCACAACGAAAATTCGTTTATGTTCAATAGTAATAAATAAATTTCCAGTCTAATGCTATTAACACTTACCAAAGGCAATGGCATTACTTTTTTTTTAAATTTTTGCAAAGAAACTTCACTTTTATTTTCAATTTAAACTGTAAACGCAGCACAGCAATATTGCGCACAAGATTTTGACAGTAACAGCTAGGAAACGCACCGACATCAAGCACCGGTTACACCAAGTTACCTCTACCGTCCACAGGATGGCATAACTCCGGTGGTTCTAGAAATGGACCAGCGCAACCTGAGTTGTGGGTTATTTATAAAGTGGTACATTTTGTGTACCACCACCGCTAAACAGCATAAAAAAAGGTGGTTCATTCTATGTACCACAAACACTCAAAGAGTTAAAACAGGTTTTTAACCTGTTATAAATAAAATTGTGTACGAATTTTTAAAGTTGTCCTAAAGTTGGGTCAAATTCGGAAAAAGAAATTGTTAGTACCTTTTTAAATCTCGATATTAATTCCATAGGATTTTTTAATGTTAACTAAGGTAATTAATAAGCTTGTTAGCTTGTTAAAAAGTCTTTATCCTTCTTAGGTATTTTTCAATATTTTTTGGCCATACTTAAAAGAAATTTGATCATTTTGATACAAAAGGGAAAGTTTTAACCTTAATTTGATGCGAAAACAGTTTGTTAATTCCTATAAGCAAACCCTGTAAAAATGTTTTAAGTTGATCCAAATTTTTAAAAGATAGGTTAAGTACGAAAAAGAAAATCATTAGCGTGCTGCAATGAAACTGTGTTGAATCGTGTTGTAGGAAACTTACCTGTACTTGGCGTTAAACTTAACAATTTAACTGAACCACTATTTGTTCCTTATTCTTCGTATTCTTCTTCACTTGAAGAACTACTTATAGGGTCAGCGTTATCAACTGATAAGTCACTACCAAAATACTTTTGTTCAACACTGTTTAATTCGTCCTCCAAAGACATTTTTTTTTCTAGCGCGAAACCGAATGTTTACAACCCTAATTTTTTAAAAATGCCGCGCACGATGACCTTGAATACTTTAACGGCCATTATCTCGAATAGTTGTTTTCGCACGATAGGTCCTTTTTCGCATCCAAGGTCACATATATTTTTCAACATTTCGTTTCTTCTCTAACAATTTAGTAATATTCTAACCAAAAAATTTTTGCCAACTTTGAAAATTTTTTAAATTTTTTTGACAAATCTTGGAATAAAACGGACATTTTTGATTAAAACTATAATGTTTTAGCTTTCATTTAGAAAAAGAATCAGATCAAAATCTTTAAAATTCAATTTTTTATGATTTTTTAAAAAATTATTAAATTTTTTAAAAATTAATTTCCTAACCTAAAAATTTTTTTGACAACTTTGAAAATTTTTAAAATTTTTTTGGTAAAACTTAGAACAAAACGGTCTTTTTAAATTAAAACTAGAATGTTTTTAGTTTTAATTAGAAAAGAAATCCGGGAAAGAACGAAATTACTTTCCGAACAATCCAATACTAACCAACGTAAAACAATTTCGTTCCAACAATAATATCTCTCATAAAATTATTAACCATTTGAAATAATTTAAATATTTCTTGATAATAAATAATAACTTTCTTTAATTTAACATCAATTTGTTTCCCTTTAAAACGAATCGTATCAATCGATAAAGATACATGTTCTATTCGTAATATCAACAATTCCAATAAATAATAATACAATAACCAAATTCCCAAACAAATATTTATTATTCCAATGAACGAATGAATTTGAAATAATATTATTATACTTTGATGCCAGGATTTAAAATGAAACGGAACATAATAAGCTACCATTAAATCGCAAGTGATTCCTTTCAAGTTTGCAAACCATTTTGTATTGGTACAAAAACTTTTATTGAAGAAAATACCGTAAGATATTGAATAAACGAGAATGAAACTTATGTAATTCATAATTTTTAAGAAAGATTTTATCTTCCTTTCGAACAAGTTCATTCGTTTCGGATAACCTAAATTTCCGAAATCGCTAAAAGCGGTGATTAATTCCAATAAATTATTTGCACGATGGATAAATAAGGTTTCCATGATTTAAAAACGCTAATCCAATTATTAGAAATTGTAAGCGTAATAAACATCAAAAAGTCACTTTGTAACCTAAAAAAGAAAAAATTAATATCTTTAAAGATCAATTTTTTATGAAGTTTGATTAGAAAAATGTTGATCAACTTTGAAATTTTTTTCAATTTTTTTGACAACACTTGGAATAAAACAGCCGTTTTTAATTAAAACTAGAATGTTTTAAGTTTCATTTAGAAAAAAAATCAAATCATAATCTCTAAAAATGAATTTTTTATGAATTTTTTAAAATTGTTAATTTTCTAACCTAAAAAAATTTTGTTCAGCTTTGAAATTTTTTTTAATTTTTTTGACAACACTTGGAATAAAACGATTTCCTTTAATTAAAACTAGAATAATTTAAGTTTCATTTAGAAAAAAAAAATAAATCAAAATCTTTAAATACGAAGTTTCGATGAATTTTTTTAAAAATTGTTAATTTTCTAACCTAAAAAAATTTTGTTCAACTTTGAAAATTTTTTTAATTTTTTTAACAACACTTGGAATAAAACTGTCTTTTTTAGTTAAAACTAGAATATTTTAAGTTTCATTTAGAAAAAAAATCAAATCAAAATCTTTAAAAATGAATTTTTGACGAATTTTTTAAAAAATTGTTCATTTTCTAACCTAAAAAAATTTTGTATAACTTTGAAAATTTTTTTAATTTTTATTGACAACACTTGGAATAAAACAGCCTTTTTTGGTTAAAACTAGAATGTTTTAAGTTTCATTTAGAAAAAAAAAACCAAATCAAAATCTTTAAAAATGAATTTTTGATGAATTTTTAAAAAAACTGTTAATTTTCGAACCTAAAAAAATTTTGTTCAACTTTGACATTTTTTTTAAATTTTTTTAACAACACTTGGAATAAAACGGTCTTTTTTAATTAAAACTAGAATGTTTTAAGTTTCATTTAGAAAAAAAAAACCAAATCAAAATCTTTAAAAATGAATTTTTTATGAATTTTTTAAAAAATTGTTAATTTTCTAACCTAAGAAAATTTTGTTCAACTTTGAAATTTTTTTTAATTTTTTTGACAACACTTGGAATAAAACAGCCTTTTTTAATTCAAACTAGAATGTTTTAAGTTTCATTTAGAAAAAAAATCAAATCAAAATCTTTAAAAACGAATTTTTTAATGAATTTTTTTAAAAATTGTTACTTTTCTAAACTAAAAAAATTTTGTTCAACTTTGAAATTTTTTTAAATTTTTTTGACAACACTTGGAATAAAGCGGTCTGTTTTAATTAAAACTAGAATGTTTTAAGTTTCATTTAGAAAAAAAAAACCAAATCAAAATCTTTAAAAATGAATATTTTATGAATTTTTTTAGAAATTGTTAATTTTCTAACCAAAAAAAATATTGTTCAACTTTGAAATTTTTTTTAATTTTTTTGACAACATTTGGAATAAAACGGTCTTTTTTAATTAAAACTAGAATGTTTTAAGTTTCATTTAGAAAAAAAATCAAATCAAAATCTTTAAAAATGAATTTTTGACGAATTTTTTAAAAAATTGTTCATTTTCTAAACTAAAAAAATTTTGTTCAACTTTGAAATTTTTTTAAATTTTTTTGACAACACTTGGAATAAAGCGGTCTGTTTTAATTAAAACTAGAATGTTTTAAGTTTCATTTAGAAAAAAAAAAACCAAATCAAAATCTTTAAAAATGAATATCTTATGAATTTTTTTAGAAATTGTTAATTTTCTAACCAAAAAAAATATTGTTCAACTTTGAAATTTTTTTTAATTTTTTTCACAACACTTGGAATAAAACGGTTTTCTTTAATTAAAACTAGAATAATTTAAGTTTCATTAAAAAAGAAATTAAATCAAAATCTTTAAAAATGAATTTTTGGTGATTTTTTAAAGTTACTCAATTTTTTTAGGTTGAAATTTCAAGTTATTATATTTAATTGCTTACTTGAAAGTTCTATTATTATTGGATAAATTGCCCAAATAAGATTAATTAACACCAAAATAATCCCCCCCAAACCACGAAAACCATCACTGCTCGGCCAAGATTTATATCTTCGGAAATAATTTTCAAATAAATGGAAACCATACGTTTTTAAAGGTTGAAAAAAGTTTTCTCTAAATTGAAAAATCATTTCCATTTTGTTATAAACACATATTATAAAGTTAAGAACCGACTCTTTGAATTCAAAGCTAACGACTGATTTTATTTAAACTTGCAGCGATCATCCAGCAAATGCTTACTTTAATGTTATTAAAAATTCAAACTTATTGATTTTTATAATAATATATGTTGTTTTATTATAAAATAATCATTAAAAAAAAGTAATACTACGTTAATCTTCAAATGAAAGAATTTATTTCAAAGTACAAAAAGAACGTTATTTCAAAGCCGCTGAATACAAAAAAAAACATATCAAAAAATCAGACAGCAATAAATCAAAAAAATAATACTTCAATTTAATATTTTTCAGCTCCTTCACCCTATCCTTCTCCGGAATCCATATCAACTTTTTCGTAATGTTTTTCAAGGGCAGCCTTCACCTACCTTCACCAACATACCAGTGAACGAAGGCACGTATGGCGTACATAAGATCGAATTTATGATCCAAACGAGCCCAAGCTTCAACGATGGCAGTCGTGTTGGACAACATGCAAACGGCACGTTGAACCTTGGCTAAATCTCCACCGGGAACTAGTATAAAGGCGCGGTTACACGGCGCGTGGTTCGCCGAACCTCTCTGGACGAACAACGAACCACAAGCCGTCTGACATAGCCGGTTCTCATTGTTTCGTAGTTCGTGGTGCGCGGTTCGCTGATTCCCATCGAGTGTCGGTAAACTTGGAAAGATCAAAGGAGAGTTCGGGCAAGGTGTAGGTTTGGAAATTTTTTCGCAAACCACAAGTATTTATAAGGATATTTACACTTAAGAAGTTATAAACCACAATTGGAAAAAAATTTTTAACTTTAAAAAATCACCCAGACTTTATTTTTAGGAATTGAGAAAAAAATTTTGGGGAAATTATAAACTAAAATATCTAATTTAATATAACATAGAAAAATTTTTATTAAGTTATAGAGATTTTGAAAAATTAAATTTTTTCTAAAACCTAACCTAGAAAAGTCAAAGTTAAATTTTAAAAAATCGCCCAGACTTTATTTTTAAGAAATGAATAAAGATTTTCGGGAAAGTTATAAATCAAAATGTTTATTTTAATTTAACATATAAAAACTTATAGCTTCGGTTATAAAATTTTTGAGAAATGAACGATTTTTTATACCTCTACATTTACACTCAAGTTAGAAACGTCAAAATCAAATTTAAAAAAATCGTCTAGACTTTATTTTTAGGAATTGGAAAATTTCTTTTTAGGGAATTATAAATAAAAATGTCTATTTTAATATAACATAAACACTTGAAAAAAAAATTATAAGAATATTGAGAAATCAAGTTTTTTTAAAAACTTAACCTAGAAATGCCAAAATGAAATTTTAAAATATTGTCCAGACTTTATTTTTTGAAATAGAAAAAAGATTTTCGGGAAACTTATAAATCAAAATGTTTATTTTATTATAACATATGAAAATTTATAGGTTCGATTATAAAATTTTTGAGAAATGAAAGTTTTTCTAAACCTCTACATTTACACCTAAGTTAGAGAGGTTAAAATCTCATTTTAAAAAATCGCCCAGACTTTATTTTTAGAAATTGGAAAAAGATTTTTTGGGAAATTATAAATAAAAATGTTTATTTTAATGAAACATAACTGTTTATAAAAAAAAGTTTAAGAATTTTGAGAAATCAAGTTTTTTCAAAAGCTTAACCTAGAAATTCCAAAATGAAATTTTAAAAAATCGCCCAGACTTTATTTTTAAGAAATGAAAAACGATTTTCCGAAAAGTTATAAATTAAAATGTCTATTCTAATATAACATATGAAAATTTATAGATTCAATTATAAAATTTTTGAGAAATGAACGATTTTCTAAACTTCTACATTTACACTTAAGGGGTTAGACCACTCTAGAATTTTCGAAAAATCGAATTTCTGTTTTTTGCGCTAAAAAGTGCCTTATGGTCTTAAAAATAAGATACAATGTCAGTTATAAGTGGGAACAGTTTTTAAATGCCTGTATTTTGATTCTGAATGTTGTCCGATAACGTGTGCTCAGTACAGGTTAAACAAACTTTAAATGCGTTTTTCTCTAAATCACTTTTCTTGAAACGGCCGGAAACATAACTCATACAATTGTTTACCGATTTACTTGAAATTTTAACTGCACCTTCCAAGTAGCATTATCTAGAGAAAGACGTAGGATTTTTTTGATATCAAATGTAGTTCTTTAACTATAAACAATTTAGTAGATATTTTTTTAGGCTAAAACGCAAAGTTTTTGTAATATGCCCACCATTTCTGCAAAAAAATAATTAAAGAGAAATCCCTACGTCTTTCTCTAGCTTTTGAGTTGTAAAAACTAAATACCTTTTCGTTTTTGCTTTAGATTGAAAATTGTAGGTAAAATCGTTCCGGCCGCGGACCCCTTAGCGCTTAACAAGGTTGTCATCAAGCAGTTACATCGCGTTCATTTTTTATATTAATTATTTAGCAAAATATATTTCTTATTCCTAAATGTATGTACAACAAAGATATATAAACAATTTTTCCACAGCTCTTATTGTTTTCTCGGAAAAATATGGGGAAATTACGTTAATTTTCCACGGTCTAAAGTGGTCTAACCCCTTAAGTTAGAAAAGTTATAATCAAATTAAAAAAATCGTCCAGACTTTATTTTTAGGAATTATAAAAATTTTTTTTAGAAAATTATAAATAAAAATGTCTGTTTTAATATAACATAAACACTTGTCAAAAAAAATTATAAGAATTTTGAGAAATCAAGTTTTTTTTTAAAACCTAACCTAGAAGTGCCAAAATGAAATTTTAAAAAATCGCCCAAACTTTATTTTTAAGAAATGAATAAAGATTTTCGGGAAAGTTATAAATCAAAATGTTTATTTTAATTTAACATATAAAAGCTTATAGCTTCGGTTATAAAATTTTTGAGAAATGAACGATTTGCAGTATTAATCCTGCGTTAATAACGCACAATGACGCAGTCACAATAATTTTCTGCATGTCGTCCATGATTCCAATTCAGGACTGACACACATTCTACAAACCACGGACGAACCAAATCACGTTAAAAGTCTGACGAACCGTGCACCGTGTTGTCACTACTGGTTCGTTAAAACGCAGGCCATCACGAACTGGCTTGTAGTTTCGTGGTTCGGTGAACCACGCGCCGTGTAACCGCGCCTTAAGACGAACTCAAGCCACGCCATGCAGAGAAGGATGCAAGAGCTTGGTTCCTCCCCGTTGCTTTACCGAGTAGGTCCGAGTGGAATACAGTGGAAGGGAGGACCGGAGTATCAAGCGGCCCTCCCTCACTTGGGCTTACTCGGTAAAGTTACAGGGAGGAAACGCGCTCTTGCATCCTTCTCTCCATGGTGTGGCTTGAGGTCGTCTTATAGTACAGTTGGTGGTTGGTAGTTAATACCAACTTTGAAACCAGTTGGACACCAATCTACAAACTAGATGGTACGTTTGGTTTTGATGGTGGTAATGGTGGCATTTACATCTTTCGGAACAATATCTTCCCGGTACAACATACAAAAAGCCATGTACTTTCCGTGACGAGGATCGCATTTAACCATTTGGTTAGCCGGTTCGAAACAAGCGTTGGTAATTTCAGCTACGGAAAGTTGTTCATGATAAGCTTTTTCAGCAGAAATAACCGGAGCGTAACGACAGGGAAATGAATGCGAGGATAGGGTACCAAGTTGGTTTGGAATTCAGTCAGATCAACGTTAAGGGCTCCATCGAATCTCAAAGAGGCGGTAATCGAAGAGACAATCTGGCCGATCAAACGGTTCAAGTTGGTGTAAGTGGGGCGCTCGATATCCAAATTGCGCCTGCAAATATCGTAAATAGCCTCGTAGCAATAAAATATTAGAGAAAGTAAATTGAAATATTGAAAATTTTCCTTAAATTAGAAACCTATTTTCCTTTTAAATAGAAACATGTTACTTTCCAACATTTCAACCGTATTGTTTCGCATCTGGTAGCCGATTCGTTGTGAGTCAACAGGAGGTGGAGTCGGGAGGAGGCAAACCATTGACATACAGCGCTGACAGGTGAATTAGCACACCCTTGCAAGTTCGCACAGTACTACCTATACTTGGAACTATAACGGCATATTAATATAATTTTTAAGTTAATTGTATTGACTATTATTTTATTGTTCCTAATGGATCAATTGCAATAAGATTTTATCGGAGCTTAAATGGATACAAGCACTTTTCAAAAATTAGTTTAGTTTAAGTTGGCATTTTAATTAGCGCACTCCGATGTTAGCAAAGTTTTTTTGGTGTGAAGTTCGGGCGGATAGTTGAATTTGATTTAAAGGCAGGTTAAACGTTAGTTAAATCAATTAATAAACGTAAAGCATTCAAATACAATTAAGATGGGACGCAAAAAGAACTCCTACGGAGGAAGAAAAACTGCTAATATGAAAAATGTATGAAAAAGAAAAATATATTAGTAAGATTGACAGATTTATTGGATGTTCGCGGAAAAAAGTTCAAAATGCGCTCAAATATTACCGACAATATAAAACTTTTGCAAATCAAAAACGATCCAGACGTAGAAAAACTTCCAAAAGGGAAGATTCTCTAATTGTTCGACATGCACTTAAAGACCCTTTCGCAACTTCTTCACAGATAAGAGCCATAATGCAACAAGAATACGGCGTAAATATCTGTAGTACTTTAAAAATCCGAAAGTTTTGATTGGAAACCGAAAGAAACGCTTGGAATTCGTTAAAAGCCATATTGGACGACCTCCCCTTTTCTGGAATTCTGTAATTTGGAGCGATGAATCTAAATTAAATCTATGCGGTCCGGATGATAGGAGTTATGTGCGACGTCCTCCAAATAAGGAATTGGATCCAAGGTATACGAGAAAGACGGTGAAGTTCGGCGGCGGAAGCGCGATGGTGTGGGATTGCTTCAACGAGCGTGGTGTTGGGCCAATTGTTGAAATAAAAGGAAAGTTCAAAGCCCTAGCTTGTAAAAATTTGTTGTCAGATACTCTTATACCATATGTAGAAAATTTGCCGTTGTCAATTTATTCAAAAACGGTGTTGCAACAAGTCATCGGTCGAAGCTGGTGACAGAGTGGTTTCGAAATCAGGCAATACCTCTATTGAATTGGCCTGCGCAAAGTCCGGATTTAAATCCAATTGAAAATTTATGGGCAATTATTAAAAGGAAGGTTATGGCGTTAAAACCAAAAATGCAACAAGAATTATGGGATGTCATTCAGCAGGAATGGCAAAAAATCCCGCGGGCAACATGCGCAGATCTTGTATCGTCCATGCAAAGGCGATGTGAAGCCGTAATTGTCCAAAAGGAATTTCCAACAAAGTATTAAGTACTTATGAACTTTATACACTACATCGTAAATACTTTTCAATTGTATTAAATAAGGTTTTATTTTTCATTAAGTATGTTGATAAATGGTTGACGACTTCCCTTGATTTTGATTTTGTTTTTAACGTTTTTTTTGATGTTTTGATCTTTGATTATATATAAAAAATAAATATTATTGAGTTCCTTGTCGAAATCTTTCATTTTTCCGCGATTTTTGCGTTTTCGCCAACATACCTTACGGTGTGCTAATTAGCGTGCCACCCCTGTATAAGTGGCGTTACGTGACGTAAAGCGGTATTGTCTTGATTCGCTAGCTGAAATCGCGATTTACTCGCGAATCGCTGAATAGTGCGCCGTAATATTCCACACATTCCTACTATGTGCCAGTACCTATCGATTGGTACCACTTTCATTAAAATCGGCGATTTCAAAGTCGTGAGGTCTGCTTTTTAGACTCGGTCGAATCACGAGCTTCCATTACGGATTAACATAAACAAAGTTACCCCAAGGTTTGCTATTTTAAGACTGGAAGTTAATAATAACTCTTTGCGGTTCTTAACAACGTTGTTGCCTACGATAGCGTCGATGCTTATGTCTTCAAATTATAGATTTCGCTGTTGAATCATCAAATTGGTAACTACTCTCGGTGCCATAAATTAAGTCAGTAAATTTTCGGATGTTTGTACTAGGAAAGTATTCGTCGAAAAAAATCGTGGTAAAGAGTATCATGATCGGTGATCATTTCTGCGTAACATATCCAAAATTCAAAATCGTAAATTGAGTGGTTTATGAAATAATTAGGTAACTAATTACTGGCCGCTGCCGTTATAATACGTCATTCTTTCTTCACAATCGAAAAGCCGTTAATGTATTAATACGTTTTTACACAATCAGATTGTTCTATTGGTTGTTTATGCGCATCGCAAAGATAATCGAAAGACAACAGATATGATTTTCACAATACATTTAGGTTCGTTCCCATGGAAAATCAAATCGAAAGTGTATCACGCGTTTATACTTGCTTTCGTGAAAATGTTCAAGGAACCTTATCAGTCGTGGAATGTGCACCGTTCACACGGGTTGCTGTATCATCGAAAACGAGATTTAATTGATCGCGGAAAGCCTACCATGAATCAAGTGCTCATCGACGCTTGTGCTGTGGTGAGTTCAGGTTTTGATATTATTTTAGCACAAAGAATGAATCAGTTACTAAAATCGAAAGAGAAACGGAAGAAAAGACGATGATGGGTTAGAAAGATTTTCGACAGAAAATCGAAAGCGCATAGTTTGGAAGACAGGGAGCTGAGAAGTTATTACACAGAGGATTTTAAAAACTTGTTGCGAATGTCTGAAGGCGACTTTGATTACCTACTGGAAGCCGTTTCACCACTAATTTCAAAATTACAGTAGGAATTCAAGTTTTTGAATTTTGATGTAACGTCTTTCGGTCCAAATCCAGAGATATTGAGTGCATCAGAAATTTTCTTAGCTGCTGCCATTCCCAAATCTTGATTTCTGTAGTCTTCAAAAGTAGCATCCTACAACACTTTTTTCAACAGCATACGATTCAAGAAACCGCATGATCTCATTGTCTTTAATAATACGACTTTTCATTTTACTACTTGTCGCCATTTTTGAAAGCAAACATCACTTGCCTGTGACATCAACAGTTAACCCACAACACTTCGTTCAAACGGAGTGTACTCCACGAACGTGTGCCTCACGAAAGCGTATCATGATCCGTAGGAACGTACCATAACCCGAAATGTAGCTGCACCATGAAGAGAAAGATGAAAGAGTACTCAGTAATGTTACAGAGAGGGCGTCTACTTTTTCATCTTTCTCTTCGTGGTGAAGATCCATTTCGGGTTATGGCACCTTTAGGCGCGATCGATATAAACCGGTAAAATAAATCAAAAAATTGGTGAAATTATAATATATTAAAGTAGTAAGCAAGCAGCGTCTCTTTAAAAGAGGGCGTCGCAGGCGCCTAGCTGTTTTTTTAGTATTTTTTTTTTTTTTTGAAATCGCTTTCCGGACGATTCAATGGTTTTATTTTGGGGGGTCCGTGACCGATTTCGGAAAAACGGCCCTGAAAATCGAACGACGTTGCGGTAGCCCTAATTGAAATTAAAATTCTCGATCGTCCGCCTGTCATTTTCGTTGATTTTCGAACGCACTTTTTGTCCAAAAAGCCACCGGCTCCGCGACTCTGCTTCCAGCTAACCTTCTGAACGGCTTTATAACGCAACGTTATATGCGAATCGGGGCTCCTTTGGACTCGAAACGGCCGATTTAAGCCCTAAGCGAAGTCCCCATTTTCCGTCATTTTCGATTTGGGCCGATAAAACAGTTGGTTCAATTTTCATAAACATTATTTATTATTCTAACCACGCTAATGCCACATGAAATGCCAAACGATCGGTTTATTAATAATTATCAAATATTTAATTTATGCAGAGCAAAAATTCGAATAAATTTCACCAAAAACTAATTAAATTCGTGAAAATATCACTAAAAATTTAAGTAAATTTGTAAAAATTCCATCAAAGCTACTAAAATTTTTAATAATTCCACCAAAAACTTATAAAATTTGTAAAAATTCCACCGAAGCTATCAAAATTTTTAACAATTCCACCAAAAACTGAATTTTAAAAAAATATACTAAAATTAAAATTAATTTCGTCAAGAATTGATTAGATTCTTAAAAATTTCACAAAAATAAGAAAGTAATAATAAAAATTCCACAAAAGTTAGTTAAATTGAATATAATTTCACCAAAAATTATTAAATTTGGAGACAATTCTACTAAAAACTTAGTGAATTTTTTAAAAATTCCACCCAAAATCAATAAAATTGGTAAAAATTAAAAAAACTTACTATATTCGTAAAAATTCCACCAAAGTTACCAACATTTTTAACAATTCCACCAAAAACGTACTAAATTTTTTCAATTTTTCACCAAAGCTACAAAAATGTTGAATAATTCCACCAAAAACTTACTGATTTTTAAAAAATACCATCAAAAACTTACCAAATTCATAAAAATTCTACCAAAATTACCAACATTTTTAACAATTCCACCAAAAATGATTAAAGTTAATAAAAATTCCACCAAAGTTATCAACTTTTTTAACAGTTCCATCAAAAACATACTGAATTTTATAAAAATTCCACCAAGAATTAATAAAATTGAAAAAATTTCACTAAAAACTTACTAAATTCGTAAAAATTCCATAAAAAAACACTGAATTTTTAAAAAATTCCATCAAAAATGAATAAAATTCGCAAAAATTCCACCAGTGTTATCAAAATTTTTGATGATTCCACCAAAAATATAGTGAATTTTTTAAAAATTCAACCAAAAATTAATACAATTTGCAAAAATTCCACCAAAAACTTACTAAATTCATAAGAATATTACCAAAAACACTGATTTTTTTATTCCACCAGAAATGAATAAAATTCGTAAAAATTCCACCAATGTTTTCAAAATTTTTGATAATTCCACCAAAAACATACTGAATTTTTTAAAAATTCCACCAAAAACTTACTAAAATTCATCAGAATTTTACCAAAAACACTGAGTTTTTTTTTAAATTCCACCAGAAATGAATAAAATTCGCAAGAATTCCACCAAAGTTATTAAAATATTTAACAACTACACCCAAAACTTACTGAATTTTTTTTTATTCCACCAAAAACTTACAAAAATCCTAAAAATTACAACGAAATTGTCAACATTTTTAACAATTCTGCCAAAAACTTACCAAATTTTTTAAAAATTCCACCAAAATGTCCAAATTCTTTTAAAATTCCACCAAAAATCAATCAAATTAGAAACAATTTCATTAAAAATTAACTAAAACCTTGAAAATTCCATCAAAAACTTAGTAGATTCATAAAAATTCCAGCAAAGTTACTAAACTTTTTAATAATTCTACCAAAAATAATGAATTTTTTTTTAATTCCACCAAAATACTTACAAAATTTGTAAAAATTCCACCAAAAATTTACCAATCTTTTTTTAAATTCCACCAAAAACTTACTAAATTCGTAAAGCTTCCACCAAAGTTACCAAAATGTTGATCAATTCAACCAAAAACAATAATTTTTTTTTAGAAAAATACTAAAAATAAAACTAAACTAGTGATAAAAAAAATCAGAAAGTATTATAAAAAGTATGTATATGAAAGGTGTTGATTTTGCAGATCAGTACTTTTCTTATAATCTAATTATAAGGAAAAATGTTAAATAGCCAAAAAAGACTTTTATGTTTATGTTGAATTGTGCATTATTTAATTCATTTATACAAAAAACTGAAACCGGCAAAGAAAATAAAATTTATCTCTTATTTACTACAAATTGCTAAAGATTGGACGAAAATCCAGAAGTCCATCAAAAAGAATCTCTTGTAAAGAAGCGCCAACTAGGTTTTCAGGAGATATAGAAAAGCACAGATTGATAAAAACTGTAGTTTGGGAAAAAAGATTCCTCAGAAACGTTACAAAGTTTGCAAAAATCACGACAAAAGAAAAGAAACCTGCTTCATGTCACTGTCACTTTTTTTATTTGAATAAATTCACTAGTTTTTTTAATGATTAAGGCCCGGCTTCAGGCCGGGTGATGTAAGGATTTTTAACGGCCAGAAATGAGTTAAATGAAAAAAGGACCGGTTTTTTGCCCGTTCCGCGAAGAACGCAAACTTTGAACGCTGAAGAAAAAATTTCGGACCTTTTGTAGAATGTAGCCTCATCTGTTTACTATAACGTGGTATTTTTTCTTTTTCAAAAACTTCGTCTATTTTCCCCAAAAAAAATCAATTTCCAAAATATTCGATCTTGAGAACCGCTGGTCAAAAAATTCGAACTATCTCAATTCCTAAGAATGTACTCATCTTTCGATTGTCAAATAATAATAAAAAAAATATTTTGTGTTTAATGGAAATGTCGTATCTTGCGCAGGTAGCGATTCCCCATTCCTCCTTAACTCTTACTTTTTGTGATTCTCGTCAGACGCCATTCAGACCTCCATGTGATAAGTTCGAAATATACTCAATTTTTATTTTGAATGAACCCGTACCAATTTTTTTTTCTCGCATTCAGTTGTTCCTTAGCTATATCGTAAGAAGTAATAAGATCGAAACACGTGTCTACGGTTGATTTTCTATGACCGAATTATCCAATAATTTCCTTCCTTTCTTACTATTCCCACCTCCAATTTTATTACTTTTCTAACCAGTATAATAATTCAAAATCAATAACTAGAAAAATTTAAAAAAAAAACTTAAAAATTTTATTGCTTCACTAATAAAAACACTTTGAACTTAATAATATATTGATTTCAAAACAACATTTTTATGTTTGCACGCGGTTACTTTAAAAAATGTAACAAAAGCTTACGATGTGGCCACGAAAAACAATCTTAAAAACGCAAATCATTTGTCTATATATTTTCTTTATTGGTGTTCTCGTAATTTTAACAAAAGAATTTTTTCCAACTATGTTATTCCTTTCATTATTCCTTCCACTATTCCAAACACTATCAGTATTAAACACGAAACTATTTCCGTTGCATTGTGATCATTTATTTAATAGTTCTTTTTGCATACATTCACGTCTTTAAGTTGACATAGAGCCTGACACAAGGTGGTACAACTGTTGAAATTCACCGTAAAAAATGTTTGTTATTGTACTTTTATGTTATTGTATTTTGATGTAATTTTATTTTTATTTTTAGTCGTTGCAAGAAAAAAAAAAATTAAAAAAATAAAAAATAAATTAATAAAAATATATTTTATTTTTCACAAATAAATTTTAACAAGTAAATAATTAATTAAATACACATTTGTTAAATCCATTTGGTTGATAATTCCAATCGATTTTGTTATTTTTTATGATATTTGCAAACGTATACGATGACATCTTGGGAGTTCTTGTTCTATTTGGAGAGTTAAAATCAACATGGTACAAACCAAATTTCTGCCTGTAATTTTAAATTTAATTAAAAACGTTATTCTAATTGTATTTTTTAAAAATAATTACGTATAACCACTCGACCATTCAAAATTATCAATAAAACTCCAATAAGCATATCCGGTTATGTTACATCCATCGTTTATAGCTTCAAGAAGTGCTTCTAAATAACTCTAAAAAAAGAAATTACATTTTAAATAAGTTATAACAAAAAATTTAGTTTTTAAATAATTTTTTAAAAATTAATTGAGAAAAAAATTAAAATTTTGTAAAAATTCTTAAATATTTTTAAAGTTCATTAAAATTCTTTAATTTGATACCAAACACGACTATATTCCGATTAAAAACAACAAAGTTACAGTCAATTAAAAGAATACAATATGGCGGATCATCAATTGTTTTCAGGGTTAAAAATATTAATAACTTCATAACTATTTAAGTTAGATATATCGTGTTTGTACTCAAATTAAAGGAAATTTAATTTCCTAACGATCTAAAACAAAAAATTAATTGAAAAATTATTTTTTAATTTTAAATTTTTAATAAAATATAAAAAGAATTAACTTACATTCAGGTAATTTACTCTTCTACAATCATCTATTTGTCCATTATCGGGAAAACCATTTTCGGTGACGATAATCTCCGGGTTTTTATAGTGTGTTCGTATCCAATTTAAAGCTTTTTTAAAGCCCCACGGAACGACTCTTAACCAATCCGCGGAAGAAACTTCCCAAGAGCTGTTTGCAAAGCAGTTTGTACCTCTGTCAGCTTCATAAGATGGTTGTTCGAAACCGCTTCCGGGAGTACAAACCATACTTGTGTAATGATTAAAACCGAAAAAGTCTGCCGAACCACGAAGTAATCTTTTTTCGTATTTGGTGAATGTAGGAAGACGAGATCTTGGAAAATGTTGTTCTTTACTTAATTGAGCTATTCGTTGTTTCATTACTTTAGGATAATCGCCTTCGGATGAAAATACTGGATGTGTAAACCAACCTAACTGGAATTGAAAATAAAAATAAATTTAATTTTTCGCTAAAATTCTTAAATATTCTTAAAATTTATTAAAAACCCTTTAATTTGAGTACAAACACGACCTATCTACGATTTAAAATAAAAAAGTTACGATAATTTTAAAATTTTCAAGATGGCGGTTAAACCAAAATAAAGTTTTTATTAAAAATTCTTGATGTTTATTAAAAATCCTTTAATTTGATACCAAACACGACTATATTCGCATAAAAAATAAAAAAGTTATCATCATTTCAAAAAATTCAAGATGGCCGACTTCCGGTTTTTATTGAAACTAAAAATTTCGATAACTTTTTTATTTTTGATCGTAGATATATCGTGTTTGTACTCAACTTAAAGGAATTTTGATTTCCTATCGATTTTTAATCAAAATTTCGTTGTAAAATTATTTTTGACATTTATCTTTTTAAAATTTTTATTTTTTTTTCGAAAATTTTAACACTTTTGTCTTTTTTCGAAGTTTTTAATATTTCTTTGAAAATTTTGACATTTTTTTCTTAAAAACTTTCACATTACTTTGATAAATTTGACATTATTTTAAAAAAATGACATTTGTTTGGAAAACTTAAAATTTTTATTAAAAATTCTTAAAGTTTATTAAAAATCCTTTAATTTAATACCAAACACGACCATATTCGGATAAAAAATAAAAAAGTTAGGCTAATTTTTTAATTTTCAAGATGGCCGCCTTCCGGTTGCCATTAAAATAAAGAATTTCGATAACTTTTTTATTTTTGATCGTATATATATCGTGTTTGTACTCAAATTAAAGGGAATTTGATTTCAAATCGATCTTTCATAAAAGTTTCGTTCTAAAATTATTTTTTACATTTTTCTTTTTGAAATTTTTAACTTTTTTTTAGAAATTTTGAACATTTTTATCTTTTTTAGAAATGTATTTAAGTTTTTGATATTTCTTTGAAAATTTTAATACTTTTTTCTTGAAAATTTTCATATTACTTTGATAAATTTGATATTATTTTTAAAAATTTTAACATTTGTTTGGAAAACTTAAAATTTTTATGAATTATTCTTAAAGTTTATTAAAAATCCTTTAATTTGATACCAAACACGACTATATTCGGATAAAAAACAAAAAAGTTATCGTGATTTAAAAAAAATCAAAATGGCCGACTTCCGGTTGTCATTAAAACAAAAAATTTCTATAACTTTTTTATTTTTGATAGTAGATATATCGTGTTTGTACTCAAATTAAAGGAAATTAAATTTTCTATCGGTTTCTGATAAAATTTTAAAAATGGCCGTCTTCCGGCTCTTCTTAAAATAAAAAATTTCGATAACTTTTGATGTATTAAAGTTAGATATGTCGTGTTTGTACTCAAATTAAAGGAAACTTAATTTTTTATCGATTTTTAATAAAAATTTCATAAAAAAATTACGGTAATTTTAAGCAAGCAGTACGATAATTTCTTTACAGAAGGTTGGCGACGCTAGTTAGAATGTTAAAACTTTGAGATATAACCTATTAATTTATTAAATACCTGAAATTCAAGTGCTCTATCTGCAGCAGCTACATCTTCAGCTTTCGTCGAATTAGGTTCATACCAAAAACTTTGATTAGCAACCCCCAGTTTACCTTTTTGTGTCTTCTTAAAATACCTTTGGTAATATCTATAAATTTTAGCGTGAGCTCGTAATAAATTATGACCGCATAAATAAGTTCCGATTCCTCTTGAAACTATAGCTGGGGCTAATTTTATAACATCAACTTCGTAAGCACCTATACATAAAACTTGCGGTTCGTTTATCGTTATCCAATACTTTACTCTATCTCCAAAATGAGTAAATAACACCTTAGCGTAGTCGAGTATATAAGTTACGATTTCCTCGTTTGTCCATCCACCTAAATCTTGAATCGGTTGAGGAAGATCCCAATGAAATATCGTGACCATCGGTTGAATACCGTTTTTTAATAATTGATCGATCAAATCGTTATAATAACGAATACCGTCGGGATTTGTTGCGTTCGCAAAACCGCTGGGTAAAATTCTAGACCATGAAATCGAGAAACGATAAAAATGAACACCCGTATTTTTTAAAAGTTGAACATCCGAAGAAGTTTTGTGGTAAGAATCGCAAGCGATATCACCGTTACTTTTATCTGTAACTATTGAGTTTGGTGAATGTGTTTCTGTATCCCAAATATTTTTTCCTTTTCCTGAAATTCAAAAAAAATTTTTTGATCAATTTTAAAAAATCGTACAGAGTTTATTTTCTTTAATTCAGAAATGATTTTTATGCTAAATTAAAGATAAAAGATTCTATTTTTAATTAAAAAAGTTAGATTTGTTCTAATTTTTATCAAAAAAATTTAAAAAAATCTTAAAGTTGGGAAAAATTTTTTACAGTTAATTAACCTAACTTTTTAGAAAATTCGATCAATTTTAAAAAACCGCCCAGGGTTTATTTTCAAAGATTAAGAAATGATATTTATACTAAATTGAAGATAAAAGATTTTATTTTTAACTAAAAATGTTAGATTTATTCTAATTGTTATCAAAAAAATTAAAAAAATTCTTAAAGTTGGGAAAAATTTTTTGGCAGTTAATTAACCTAACTTTTTAGAAAATTCGATCAACTTTAAAAAATCGCCCAGGGTTTATTTTTAAAGATTAAGAAATGATTTTTATACTAAATTGAACATAAAAGATTTTATTTTTAACCAAAAATGTTAGATTTATTCTAATTGTTATCAAAAAAATTAAAAAAATTCTTAAAGTTGGGAAAAATTTTTTAACAGTTGATTAACCTAACTTTTTAAAAAATTCGATCAATTTTAAAAAATCGCCCAGGGTTTATTTTTAAAGATTAAGAAATGATTTTTATACTAAATTGATCATAAAAGATTTTATTTTTAACTAAAAATGTTAGATATATTCTAATTGTTATCAAAAAAATTAAAAAAATTCTTAAAGTTGGGAAAAATTTTTTGGCAGTTAATTAACCTAACTTTTTAGAAAATTCGATCAACTTTAAAAAATCGCCCAGGGTTTATTTTTAAAGATTAAGAAATGATTTTTATACTAAATTGAACATAAAAGATTTTATTTTTAACCAAAAATGTTAGATTTATTCTAATTGTTATCAAAAAAATTAAAAAAATTCTTAAAGTTGGGAAAAATTTTTTAACAGTTGATTAACCTAACTTTTTAAAAAATTCGATCAACTTTAAAAAATCGCCCAGGGTTTATTTTTAAAGATTAAGAAATGATTTTTATACTAAATTGATCATAAAAGATTTTATTTTTAACTAAAAATGTTAGATATATTCTAATTGTTATCAAAAAAATTAAAAAAATTCTTAAAGTTGGGAAAAATTTTTTGGCAGTTAATTAACCTAACTTTTTAGAAAATTCGATCAACTTTAAAAAATCGCCCAGGGTTTATTTTTAAAGATTAAGCAATGATTTTTATACTAAATTGAACATAAAAGATTTTATTTTTAACCAAAAATGTTAGATTTATTCTAATTGTTATCAAAAAAATTAAAAAAATTCTTAAAGTTGGGAAAAATTTTTTGACAGTTGATTAACCTAACTTTTAAAAAAATTTGATCAACTTTAAAAAATCGCCCAGGGTTTATTTTTAAAGATTAAGAAATGATTTTTATACTAAATTGAACATAAAAGATTTTATTTTCAACAAAAAATGTTAGATTTATTCTAATTGTTATCAAAAAAATTAAAAAAATTCTTAAAGTTGGGAAAAATTTTTGACAGTTAATTAACCTAACTTTTTAGAAAATTCGATCAACTTTAAAAAATCGCCCAGGGTTTATTTTTAAAGATTAAGAAATGATTTTTATACTAAATTGAAGATAAAAGATTTTATTTTTAACTAAAAATGTTAGATTTATTCTAATTGTTATCAAAAAAATTAAAAAAATTCTTAAAGTTGGGAAAAATTTTTTGGCAGTTAATTAACCTAACTTTTTAGAAAATTCGATCAACTTTAAAAAATCGCCCAGGGTTTATTTTTAAAGATTAAGAAATGATTTTTATACTAAATTGAACATAAAAGATTTTATTTTTAACTAAAAATGTTAGATTTATTCTAATTGTTATCAAAAAAATTTTAAAAAATCTTAAAGTTGGGAAAAATTTTTGACAGTTAATTAACCTAACTTTTTAGAAAATTCGATCAATTTTAAAAAATCGCCCAGGGTTTATTTTCAAAGATTAAGAAATGATTTTTATACTAAATTGAAGATAAAAGATTTTATTTTTAACTAAAACTGTTAGATTTATTCTAATTGTTATCAAAAAAATTAAAAAAATTCTTAAAGTTGGGGAAAATTTTTTGACAGTTAATTAACCTAACTTTTTAAAAAATTTGATCAACTTTAAGAAATCGCCCAGGGTTTATTTTTAAAGATTAAGAAATGATTTTTATACTAAATTGAAGATAAAAGATTTTATTTTTAACTAAAAATGTTAGATTTATTCTAATTGTTATCAAAAAAATTAAAAAAATTCTTAAAGTTGGGAAAAATTTTTTGGCAGTTAATTAACCTAACTTTTTAGAAAATTCGATCAACTTTAAAAAATCGCCCAGGGTTTATTTTTAAAGATTAAGAAATGATTTTTATACTAAATTGAAGATAAAAGATTTTATTTTTAACTAAAAATGTTAGATTTATTCTAATTGTTATCAAAAAAATTAAAAAAAATCTTAAAGTTGGGAAAAATTTTTGACAGTTAATTAACCTAAGTTTTTAGAAAATTCGATCAATTTTAAAAAATTGTACAGAGTTTATTTTTTGGCATTAAGAAATGATTTTTATGCTAAATTGAAGATAAAAGATTCTATTTTCAGTTAAAAAAGTCAAATTTATTCTAATTGTTATCAAAAAAATTAAAAAAATTTTTAAAGTTGGTGAAAATTTTTTTGACGGTTAACTAACCAAACTTTTTAGAAAATTCGATCAAATTTAAAAAATCCTACAGAGTTTATTTTTTGGGATTAAGAAATGATTTTTATGCTAAATTAAAGATAAAAAATTCTATTTTAACTTAAAAAAGTTAGATTTGTTCTGATTGTTATCAAAAAAATTAAAAAAATTCTCAAAGATGGGAAAAATATTTGACATTTAACTGATAAAATATACATTACCATTTTCGTTCCAAGCACCTTCAACTTGATAAGCGCTGGTTGCAACACCAAATTTAAACCCTTGAGGGAAAGTTAGTTGTTTGTCAGCAGCAAAAGCTAAAGATCTAAACAATGACAAAAGGAAATTTATACTTACGTAGTTTCCTTTTTATTTTAATTTTCCATTTAAAAATACTTACAGCGATAAAAACGTAAACACTAGCGTTTTCATGGTGCGGCAGTTTTACTACTGACTGTTGGCAATCCGGAGAAGCTACTTTTAAATGTTACAGCTGGATTTTTAGTCGCATACTTACACGATAACCGGAGCAGTTAGTCATTAGTATTTTTTAATAGTAATTTATGTTATTTAAGATATTATTTATTAGAATACTATGTCAATATGAATAAACAGTTTAGAGATTTGAGTTATTTTTATTGTGAGTAATAGTTATTATAAACGTAGTTTTAAGAAAAATTTCTATTTTAAAAGGAACTTAAAAGATTTTATTTTAACTTCAAAGAGTTAAATTTATTCAAATTATTATGAAAAAAATTAAAAAAAAATTTAAAGTTGGGAAACATTTTTGACAGTTAACTAACCTAATTTTTTAGAAAATTTAATCAGTTTTAAAGAATCGTACAGAGTCATACAGACAATACAAAAGTACAAAGCAACCTGTATTAAAGACAGAATTTAACAACTTAAACAAACAGATTCAGGAAGCAGTCAGAAAACATTGAACAGAAGGATGGCTAAAAATATACAAAGAAGTAGAAGCCGATAAAGGACGCAATTATTGGCAAAAAATTAAAAACTCGGCAAATATAAAGCGATTAACACAATGATCAACATTGATATGTAGAAGTTGGGGCTCAATTATTTAAGATAATTAAACCCCATCGCTGAACCGCCATTATTAAAAATGAACGGGGTAACGTAGCCGCCACCAGGGCAAGGTTTTTCCCCGGGAAAACCTTCCGGAAAAGCCGTGGTTTCTTGCGCCAAGGCTCTTGATTTGAAATGCAAAAGTGTTGCAGGGTAGAAAGTGATATAAAAAAAACTACTGTATTTTTATTATCAAAACTTTAATTAAACCAGATTCAGAAAAGGAAAAATTAAACTCTATTGAATAAAAACACAAACCTATCTTTAAAAGTTTATTAAGAAAAATGCAAAACTTTATTAATCTAATTAATCAAGAGGATAGCTATGCGAATTCCTAACTCAAATAATTATTAACCGGAGAGACTTGTCTACTAGTAAATATTTACTCAGGCTCAGAAAACTCACCCGCTTTTCCTCAACCACAAAACCCATTGGTTTGCGATTATGCCCTCAGTTTGCGCTCGTGAAGATGGCTAAATTACCATAACGGAGATAAACTCCGGATGCGAGCACGCGCAAGTCTATCATGCGAACATAACCGCCGAGGAAACACTCAAACTCGGACGCGAAATCTGAACCCGCGAAAAACCGTCGATGTGTTGAATAGCTTCTCAAAGCATATCCAACACATTTTCGCGAAGAAGAACAATCTTCTTGACTCGAAGAGAACCCCGGGAAGAGAGAGCGATTCAAGCCCAAAACTTCCCTTTTAAAAACACGCGTTTTTTGTAAAGTTGGTGGGGAGAATATCCTTAGACTTTCTTTTTCTACTAAACAAAATCCTTGCACGTACTTTAACAATTTCTAAAAACAACCCTCGTGTTAAAATCTACTACCTGCTAAAAGGCACTTTTAAAAATGACATTCTTATTACTTGAATTTATTACTTTTTTGCAAGGACAGAGTCCTTTCTACCTGACTTGAAGTTAAAACACAAAATACAAAACTAAAATTTAATTTAAAAAAAAGATTTTTAAATTTAACCCGTAATAATTGAATCAACCGAATAATCCGAATTATTACAGATACAAAATGATCTAGAACATACAAGTGACAAGCAAAACAGCAAGCCTTTATGCCTAAAGTTGACCCTTTATTTGACTCAACTAACCAAAACAACATCGAAGTCTGGTACTAAAATTTTCTGGAAACCACAGCCCCAAATGACGACGCTCCTACCGACATCGACGAAGACGAATACGACCAGGAAATTGGTAAGGCAGAAGTACATCGCAGGGAAGAGACCTAATTACAAAGCATTTACTCAAAAAAAAAACTCAATTCCAGTCATGTTCCGGTTATTGGAAAAATCTACGAAGGAATATTAAACCAACGTATCCTAAAAAGGCAGCGGATATTATTCCTAGCTACCAATTCGGTTTCAAGTCGAAACATTCCACCATTCACCCTTTTGCCATTCTATTTAATAATATTGGGGGGACCCATCTTCAACGTAAATGTACTGTAACCTTACTACTCGATATAACCAAAACTTTTGTTTCCGTATGGCACAAAGGTCTAATATACAAGAGGTACCATATAGAAATAAAACCATAGTTGCTAAGGATTGTAAATCAATTTCTCACATCTAGAATACTACAAACGAAAGTAAACAATGCATATTCAAACTATTCTTCTCCTTTACAAGGTGTCCTCGAAAGTTCCCTCCTCTCACCTTTGCTATATAACATTTACTGTTACGACATATACTCCACCATTCCCAATTACGTAAACCTGGACAGATTTATACTTCAATTCACCGAATTCATCAAGAAAACTATAGAAAAACTTCAAGGGCTGTACAACGACATCTTAGAGTGGCTATACAAATGGAGACTCACACCAAACGACGACATAACATTTAGATTAAGTACCTAGGATTTCAACTGGACAACCGACTCAAACTGACAAAACACTATAAACTGGTACGGATAGAAATGACACGCCGCACAGTGGGGCAAGAGAGCTTCAAAGTTGGCATTAAATCGAGCACTGTTCAAATGGATTTCTACATTGAATATTTTCTCTTTACAACCACCGGTAGCACTAAGGACCAGTACTACCAAGTCCCAGATAACTTATTTCTGGTATAATTACTATGGTTACTGGCCAAGTAGCCAATAGGATGACTTGAAATAGAAGTAACAAGGGTAATTGTACAAGAGATAAGTTATCTAGGACTTAGGCCCGGTCTTATAAAAGGCAGAATAAGTTATTTTCGGAATAATTGTCAGAATAACTTCTATTTCAGCCACTCACATTACTTAAAAAGGCGTAACTATAGCAATTATTCGAGGATTAATTTATTCTGTGTTTCGTAACACCGGGCCTTAGTGGTAATGGCCCTAAATGAAATAAAAATGATTAATACCTGTAGTCTATTTAATAAATACGTGTCAACATGTTAGTAAACAAGAATATTCGTGAATTACATAAAACACAAGAGAATGAAAAGTGTCCTTGAGTAGCATGTTAAAAATGCTTTCACTGTTAAAGTACAAAAAAGTAGTAAAAAAATTTAGTTAATTTTGAAATAGTATATTCTGTCAAATCGATAAAAGCAAGAATTGAAGCTTGATCGTGCTTGGAACGTAACTATTAACCCCATTGTTTATGTAACCGTTTGCTTGAAAGAAATATCGATCTAAACTTCATGCTAATTACTAAACTATTACTAGATATCCCAACATAATGGTTCTACACTAAAGTATATACCCTGTATTAACCCAACGATCAACTGTTTTACAAAAGTACGACTTGTATACAGAGCATAATTAATCCAAATTAAATTTAATGGATATGCTCGGAATATGTACTTCAAAAGTTGCAACAATTAAATAATTTTTATAAGAAAATATTTATATCAAAGACGAAAGGTTATTGTCATAAAGGGTGCAATGGATAGTGGTTAGCTTAAGTCAGATAAAAAAAACTTTATATTCTACATTTAATTTTTTGATTTTTTGCCACGTTTAAGCCGGTTTTGCCCCACTGTGCGCCGTTCAAAACACTTCAGGGCACTAACGTACAAGAGCAAGGGAATTTCAACTATCCACGCAACATCCATATACAGAAGTATTTGCAAACCTCTATTGGCCTACGATCACATCATGACCACTGAAATTCCTTGCAAAACTTGGGATGTAATAATTGGGACGCAAATTATTCCGATCGAGGAACGACATGGTAGACTAATTGTAAAACAAAAAAGTTTCGCAAAACCCCCACAACAGAGACATTCTAAACGGACTATATATAAAATTGACGGACGCAGAACCGAACCGACCACACACCGTCTACGAAACATTGACAATCAACTTAACACACTCGGCCTAATATCGTTCTTAATGGTACTTCTATTATGTATGTTATAACCATTGTCAAACTATATTATTATTATTATATTGGCAACTAAATAACATTGTATATGTATATACAGGTGTCTCAAAATTATACCGACAAACTGCCAGGATATGTTTTTTGAGCCATTTTAAGTAGATTGAGATTAATACTTCTTATCTGATTTCTCATAGTTTCCGAGATATTTGGTGTTAAAATTAGCGGAGATGCATCAGTGTTGGGCAAACATCAATTGTGATAGCGATTGACGGTTAAATTAATCGTCAATCGTCTTCCCTAGGAATTAAAATTAATTAATCGTAAATCGTTTTCACTCAGAATTACGATTAATCAATCGTAATTTCGAATGAATGCAATTGACGATTAATTAATTATAATTCCGAGGGAAGACGATTGACGATTAATTTAATCGTAATTCTGATTGAAAGATATTGACGACTAAAATTAATATTCGCCACAAGAAATTTTTACACAGTTTCTTAAAAGAAATTAAAGATTTTTTGCATTATTATTTTTATCTAAATTCAAAAAACTTTAAAATTATAGAAAATTATTGTAAACATGTTTTGTAAAAGTTAGAAAATCAGCGTTTTCAGTTTACCCATCCTTTAGAACAACAAAGAAACAATATTTCTCACTCAACTTGCATTTTTAATTAAAGAACGTTTATCAAAACGACAACAGAACTAAAAGCTAATAATAACTGAATGCAGTAAAAGAAATAATGGTGCTTGTTATTTTTTTTGAATAATTGAAATTGCACTTTAACACCACTCGTTTTTCAAACATTTGATCTGATAACCTGTGATTTTTGGGTAAATTTGTCATAGTGGCAAAAGAAAACAGTCGTTCAACTGCTGCAGAAGCAGGTAACGGAGTGTTATATCTGATAAAAACGTTTCTAATCTCTGGGTACTTATACAGCAAATCCAATTCTTCGTTATGTTCAGCAAAGAAGTGTAACATTAATGATTCGGCCTGTTTGTGAGGGACATAGGTATTAGAAGGTAGTGAAGACGTCACATAATTATTGTCATTACTTTCTGCATCAGAATCTGATTCAAATAGAATCGATAAAAAGTTGCTTTCTTTATCCGGTTTTTCTGCTGTATTTGTCATTTGTTGTTGTTCTACGCTTATTTCCTTTGAAATAGCATGTTTGAAAAGGTCTAACGCCTTCTGTCTTTCCTCCGGTTCCAAGCAACTTATCCACTTGTTCTTCTTAAACCGGGGATATGAAAGGGCGGCTATTGTGGCATGCTCTGCTTCTTTGGTATTCATATTAAAAAAAAATTGAAATCTGGTCTCAACACTTAATCTATATGCTTTCACCAAAGGCTCACAATAAATTAAGTTTCCTTTTCTTTCTATTTTCTTCAATTTCTTCTTTAGAGCCAGAAGGCATGGAAGTTCAATTCCATAAAAAGAATTTTCTTCTTTTTGCAAAATGTCAAGTGCTTCTGCTAACGGAGCGGCACATAACACATATTCTTTTCAATATTCAAATTCCGAATCCTTAATTGGATTTTTTTTATTTAACGACCTATGTAACTGTAAATTTTTCTCTTCAATTGATATAATTTGCTTAATTGCATCAAATAAACTATTCTATCTAGTTTCACCAGGCCGGCTTAATGTATGTTGTAGAATATCCTGAATTATTTCAGTTGTTTTGGGTCTGCTTGCAGCGTTCCGTATATCAGATAAAAGGGTGCCCACAGTATTCAAAGTTTTATTTGCGTCTACGGTCGCACATAAACTTAAAGTATGAGAACAACATCTTAAATGAATCGGTAAAAATGAAAAATCTCCAGAATCTTGTTTGTCGACATATGAATCAGGTTCCATATCCACTTCATCGTCTGATGAATCTTGAGACTGAATTTCCTGTTTCATTACTCTGATTAAAATTAATACTCGTAAGCTGAACTCCAAAAGTACGAAATGCTTTAACAAAATTGCTTCCAGCTTATGTGCTTAGCTTATGTGCGTCCAAGCCAAATTCTGAATTAATTTTTTTTATTAAATCGCTTAGACGGTCATAACTGTGTGTCCCCTTGAATCGCTGACATGCCAATGCTACCGATACCCGTCTCAGATCTTTTGCAATCCAATGCGCTGTCATTCCTAAAGAACTCCTCTTCTTTCCTGACCAGATGTCTATAGTTGTACATACGAAATCAATTTCATTTAGTTTTGATTTTATTTCAGACATTTGTTTTTTGTGATAATCCTCTATACGACGGCCCAAACTTCGACGACTTATTACTTTCAAACCAATATTTGATATGGCAAGCTTGTTGAAAATCTTTAGAAAGTAGGAGTTTTCTACAGACCTTAATGGTATCATAGAATCAATAAAGTATTCAACTATAGATTCATCAAATTCCACTTGAGTAAGTATCTTCATTGCTTTTAATTTTTTGGAGGCGCCCTTAGTTGTTATATATACTTCGTCTGTTTTGTCATCTCTCTTCTTTTGGATGTAAGCCTTATATTCATCAACACAATCTTGCCCATGTTTTCGTTTTAGGTGACTTAAGAAGTTTGACGTGCAAGTACCAAATCCTTTTATTTTCATTGTGTTAGGGTTACATCTAACACACAGTGCTGTAATTTTATGAGATGTAGATTCTTCTGGCAAATATTTCAAAAATGTACCGTCAAGTAATTGAATACGCGGTAACTTCGACGAGCTTGGCTCAGATTCAAAGTTTGTGTCCATTGTTATTTAATTATTTTTATGAAATGTGGTAAATGTAAACAAATAGCACCTTATTGTTTAACTTCAATTTGCACTGAACTAACGCAAACTAACGTCACAACGATAATCGACCAATCAGAGAACAGAATCTCGGAACAGCATTTTTTTGACGTTTCTAAACGTCAAACAATCTGCTTCACTAACTGCTTGATTGAAAAATTAATCGCAATTAACCCGGCGTGTGTATACTATATTTTTTGAGACACGGTGTGTATACTGGGTCTTTTAGGGAACAGGCATGTTTTCAAAGTTTTCTAGGCTTTCAAAAATTTTAGAAAAATTCTGAGTTACTTATTGAAGCGTTTACTACATGACCGAGCAGTTGCCAAATTCAAAAGTTTAAAACTGTTGTCAATAAAAATAAAACAATCGTCTGAATCGCCTGAAAAGTCAGAAAAACGGAAATTTTGACTGTTCCTTCAAAGACCCAGTGTACACACGGAGGGTTAACAATTAATCGCGATTAATTAATCACGATTACAAATTAATCGCGATTAAAATTAATCGTAAGATATGCAATTGATTTAATCGCTATTAAATTGTTAATCGCAACATAGAATTAATGTTTATTTCGACTAAATTAATCTCGACTAATTTAATCTCGATTAAATTTTCAATTTATTAATCAACCGACTAAAAAATTAATCAATTGATGCCCAACACTGAGATGCATTTTATTTATGGGGAAGCTCTGGGTAACGGATGGCTAGCGAAACGACTATATCAAGAAAGATATCCAAACCGCCATCAACCGCATTATTCTACGTTCGCAGCTATTCACGATAAACTTGTAGGAAGTGGCCATTATGGACATCGTCGAGGAGCAGGTCGTCCAAGAGTGGCTCACAACGTAAATTCCAAAAGAGACGTTTTGGAATTGTTAGAAAGAAATCCTTCAATAAGTACACGAATGCTTTCACATCGAACAGGACTCACAAAATCTACAATTAGGGGGATGCTACGTGATCAACTTCTTCATCCGTATCATTTTCAACAAGTTCAGGCGTTGAATGAAGAAGATTTTCGATCAAGACTTCGGTTTTGTGATTGGTTTTTGGAACATAGAGTAATGCTTCCCAATATTGAAAAACAAGTTTTATATTAAACATATGGGATTATGAAAATCCACACGCTATTACAATTCGAAATAACCAACATACATTTTCAGTTAATATTGGGCTGGTATGGTTGGAGATCAAATTATTTATCAGTTTTTCACCATTCAATTAACTGGTAAATTTTATTTACGTTTTCTTGAAAATTGCTTGCCTGGGTTATTAGAGGAGGTTCCATTAACAACCAGGAGGGATATGTGGTATCAACATGATGGAGCTCCTCCACATTTTAATTTACTTGTAAGGAATCATTTAAACCAAAGTTTTCCAAATAACAGGATTGGTAGGGCAGGTCTTGTAGGGTGGCCCGCACGCTCTCCAGATCTTAATCCCTTAGATTTTTGTATTTGGGGTCATTTAAAATCCATAGTATATGAGGTCCCACTCAATTCGCAAGAACATTTGGAACAGTGGATTAAGAATGCATTCCAACTAAAAGTAATTCCAAACATCTTTTCGAGGATAACAACTTCAATAATACGTCGCGACGTTGCAATTTATGCATAGAAGTTTGAGGTCGCCAATTCGAAAAATTTAATTATTATATTGAAAGTGTTTCATTTTGTTCCTTCTTTTACGCCATTTATTAAATTTTTGAGGCGTATTCTCTGAAAATTAACAAAGTTATGAAGAAAAAATGACATAAGTATAAAGTACTTTAACACTGACTATCTCGGAAACTATAAGAGATCGGATAAGAGGTTTTAATTTCAATGTACTTATTACATTACATGACTCAAAGAACATATCCTAGCAGTTTGTAGGTATAATTTTGGAACAGCTTATATATGGGCGGAAAGACCTCCGGGTCAATAGCCAAATAAGGATTATCCTCTCTCTCTCGTACAGAGTTTATTTTTTGGGATTAAAAAAAAATTTTCAGTTTAAATTAAACTTAAAATAGTCTATTTTGAATTAAAAAAGCCAAATTTGTTCTAATTGTTACCAAAAAAATTAAAAAAATTCTTAAAGTTGGGAAAAATTTTTAGGCAGTTAATTAACCTAACTTTTTAGAAAATTCGATCAACTTTAAAAAATCGCCCAGGATTTATTTTTAAAGATTAAGAAATGATTTTTATACTAAATTGAACATAAAAGATTTTATTTTTAACTAAAAATGTTAGATTTATTCTAATTGTTATCAAAAAAATTAAAAAAATTCTTAAAGTTGGGAAAAATTTTTCGACAGTTGATTAACCTAACATTTTAAAAAATTTGATCAACTTTAAGAAATTGCCCAGGGTTTATTTTTAAAGATTAAGAAATGAATTTTATACCAAATTGAACATAAAAGATTTTATTTTTAACAAAAAATGTTGGATTTATTCTAATTGTTATCAAAAAAATTAAAAAAATTCTTAAAGTTGGGAAAAATTTTTCGACAGTTGATTAACCTAACTTTTTAAAAAACTTGATCAACTTTAAAAAATCGCCCAGGGTTTATTTTTAAAGATTAAGAAGTGATATTTATACTAAACTGAACATAAAAGATTTTATTTTTAACTAAAAATGTTAGATTTATTCTAATTGTTATCAAAAAAATTTAAAAAAATCTTAAAGTTGGGAAACATTTTTGACAGTTAATTAACCTAACTTTTTAGAAAATTCGATCAACTTTAAAAAATCGCCCAGTGTTTATTTTTAAAGATTAAGAAATGATTTTTATACTAAATTGAAGATAAAAGATTTTATTTTTAACTAAAAATGTTAGATTTATTCTAATTGTTATCAAAAAAATTAAAAAAATTCTTAAAGTTGGGAAAATTTTTTGACAGTTGATTAAACTAATTTTTTAGAGAATTTAATCAATTTTAAAAAATCGTACAGAGTTTATTTTTTGGGATTAACAAATGATTTTTTTACCAAATTGAAGATAAAAGATTCTATTTTAACTTAAAAAAGTCAAATTCGTTCCAGTTGTTACAAAAAAAATTAAAAAAATTCTTAAAGTTGTCAAAATTTTTTTTTAACCAACATTGTACATAATTTTTCGAATTTGGAGATTTTAAGTTTCGAGTTAATTAATTATTATTAATTATTTTTTAAAAAGCACATTTATCAAATCCAGTGGGAGTAAAATTCCAATCGATTTTTCTGGTCTCTATGATGTTTCTATAGGCAAAAGCAGACATCTTCAAAGTTCTTGTTCTTTCTGGACTATCAAAATCGACGCGAATCAACCCAAACTTTTTACTAAATTAAAAGAGTTTTTAATAATTTGTATATAAAAATATCTTTAAATTAATGAACAAACCTATATCCTCCAGTCCATTCAAAATTATCCATAAAACTCCAAGCTGTATAACCAGTTATGTTACAACCATCTTTATGAATAGCTTCTAAAAGTGTTTCTAAGTATTTCTAAAAAATTAATTTAATAATACATTTTTTTTTAAATATATTTTTATTTTTTTTAAAGATATTTACGTAATGATAATGAATTCTTCTACAATCTTGAAGACCACCTTTATCAGAAAATCCATTCTCAGTAACGATAACTTCTGGATTTTCATACTCATCTTTAATCCACTTAAATAATTTTCCAAATCCCCAAGGGACAGATCTTATCCACCAAGAAGCTCCCGCTTCCCAATTCGGATCTTGATGTAACGTCGAACCAAAGTCAGAATCTTGCGAAGGATCTGTTATATTCGATTGCAACGGAAGTACATAAGCAGAAGTATAATGATTAAACCCAAAATAATCAGACGTTCCTTTTATATAATTAACTTCATTTGGTGTAAATTCCGGTAAACGAGATTTACTAAAATTTTGTTGTTTACTCATAAAACTAATCCTATCTTTCATTATTTTATGATAATCTCCTTTTTTTGAAAAAATCGGATGAGCAAACCAACCAAATTCCATTTGTAATCGTTGATTGGCTGCTTTAACATCTTCTTCATTTGAAGTAGTAGGTTCGTACCAAATTCCTTGTAGGGAAATACCAATTTTCCCTTTTTGACTCTTCCTAAATTTTTTATCGTAAAGATGATAAGCTTTAGCGTGAGCTTTTAATAAAGTATGTCCGCATAAATACAATCCAATTCCTTTACTTTTTAAAAAAGGTGCTAAAGCTAATAAACCACCTTCGTAAGATCCGGCGCATAAAACGGAAGGTTCGTTAAAAGTAATCCAAAGTTTTACGCGATCTCCAAAATTTTCAAACGCGACTCTAGCGAATTTTAGGTAATAATCGGCCATTAAGGGGTTTGTCCATCCTCCGAGATCTTGAAGAGGTTGGGGTAAATCCCAATGAAAGATAGAAACCATTGGTTCAATTCCATTGGCTTTTAAAGTATTTATAAGTTCATTATAGTAACGTATTCCATCGGGATTTATGTAATTTGTAAAACCGGATGGAAGAATTCTCGACCAGGATAAAGATATTCTATAAAAATTTACCCCGAGTTTTTTTAAAAGTTCAACGTCTTCTTTTGTATGATGGTAAGTGTCACAAGCGATGTCGCCGTTTGTTCTATCTTGGATTAGATTTGGATTGTTGTGAATTGAGTGATCCCAAATGTTTTCTCCTTTACCTGTTTTTAAATAATAAGTTAAAAGAAGTTTTTGAATGGGATTTTAATTGAATTATTTGATTTAAATAGGTTAAGTTATTTACCACTGAGATTCCAAGCGCCTTCAACTTGATATGATGAAGTTGCTACGCCAAATTTAAAATTGGGTGGAAATTTGAGTTCTCCAAAAACTAAAGATCTAAATTTAAAAAAAAGTTTTATATAAAATTCACAAAGAAAGTGATGGATTTTGATCGAATTAAAAAATTTAGTACCAACTTTAAAAAATCACCCAGAGTTTATTTATGAAAATTATGAAATCAAATTTTTTTTAAATGTAGATTAAATATTCTATTTTTTATTTAAATGGTCAAATTTGTTCTAAATATTACTAAAGAATTTTAAAAAATTCACAAAAAAAGTGATGAATTTTGACCGAATTCAAAAAATGTTGTACCAATTTTTAAAAATCACTCAGAGTTTATTTATGAAAATTATGAAATAAAATTTTAACAAAATGTAGATTAAATATTCTAGTTTTTACTTAAATAATCAGATTTAAACTAAATCTTACAAAAGAATTTTAAAAAATTTACAAAGAAAGTAATGAATTTTGACCGAATTAAAAAATTTAGTACCAACTTTAAAAAATCACCCAGAGTTTATTTATGAAAATTATGAAATCAAATTTTTATAAAGTGTAGATTAAATATTCTATTTCTTATTTTAATTGTCAAATTTGTTCTAAATATTATAAAAGAATTGTAAGAAATTCACAAAGAAAGTGATGAATTTTTACCGAATTCAAAAAATTTTGTACCAACTTTAAAAAATCGCTGAGAGCTTATTTATGAAAGTTATGAAATCAAATTTTATTCAAATGTAGATTAAATATTCTATTCTTACTTAAATTGTCAAATTTGTTCTAAATATTACTAAAGAATTTTAAAAAATTCACAAAGAAAGTGATGAATCTTGACCGAATTTAAAAAAATTGATACCAATTTTAAAAAATCACCCAGAGTTTATTTATGAAAATTATGAAATCAAATTTTTATAAAATGTAGATTAAATATTTTAGTTTTTACTTAAATGGTCAAATTTGTTCTAAATGTTACTAAAGAATTTAAAGAAAATCACAAAGAAAGTGATGAATTTTGACCAAATTAAAAAATTTTGTACCAAATTTAAAAAATCACTCAGAGTTTATTTATGAAAATTATGAAATCAATTTTTTTTTAAATGTAGATTAAATATTCTATTTTTTACTTAAATGGTCATATTTGTTCTAAATATTACTAAAGAATTTTAAAAAATTCACAAAAAAAGTGATGAATTTTGACCGAATTCAAAAAATGTTGTACCAATTTTTAAAAATCACTCAGAGTTTATTTATGAAAATTATGAAATAAAATTTTAACAAAATGTAGATTAAATATTCTAGTTTTTACTTAAATAGTCAGATTTAAACTAAATCTTACAAAAGAATTTTAAAAAATTTACAAAGAAAGTAATGAATTTTGACCGAATTAAAAAATTTAGTACCAACTTTAAAAGATCACCCAGAGTTTATTTATGAAAATTATGAAATCAAATTTTTATAAAGTGTAGATTAAATATTCTATTTTTTATTTTAATTGTCAAATTTGTTCTAAATATTATCAAAGAATTTTAAGAAATTCACAAAGAAAGTGATGAATTTTTACCGAATTCAAAAAATTTTGTACCAACTTTAAAAATCGCTGAGAGTTTATTTATGAAAATTATGAAATCAAATTTTATTCAAATGTAGATTAAATATTCTATTTTTTACTTAAATTGTCAAATTTGTTCTAAATATTACTAAAGAATTTTAAAAAATTCACAAAGAAAGTGATGAATTTTAACCGAATTTAAAAAAATTGGTACCAATTTTAAAAAATCACCCAGAGTTTATTTATGAAAATTATGAAATCAAATTTTTATAAAGTGTAGATTAAATATTCTATTTTTTATTTTAATTGTCAAATTTGTTCTAAATATTATCAAAGAATTTTAAGAAATTCACAAAGAAAGTGATGAACTTTTACCGAATTCAAAAAATTTTGTACCAACTTTAAAAAATCGCTGAGAGTTTATTTATGAAAATTATGGAATCAAATTTTATTCAAATGTAGATTAAATATTCTATTTTTTACTTAAATTGTCAAATTTGTTCTAAATATTACTAAAGAATTTTAAAAAATTCACAAAGAAAGTGATGAATTTTGAACGAATTTAAAAAAATTGGTACCAATTTTAAAAAATCACCCAGAGTTTATTCATGAAAATTATGAAATGAAATTTTAATAAAATATAAATTAAAGATTCTATTTCTTACTTAAATGGTTAAATTTGTTCTAAATATTACCAAAGAATTTTAAAAAATTTACAAAGAAAGTAATGAATTTTGACCGAATTAAAAAATTTAGTACCAACTTTAAAAAATCACCCAGAGTTTATTTATGAAAATTATGAAATCAAATTTTTATAAAGTGTAAATTAAATATTCTATTTTTTATTTTAATTGTCAAATTTGTTCTAAATATTATCAAAGAATTTTAAGAAATTCACAAAGAAAGTGATGAATTTTTACCGAATTCAAAAAATTTTGTACCAACTTTAAAAAATCGCTGAGAGTTTATTTATGAAAACTATGAAATCAAATTTTATTCAAATGTAGATTAAATATTCTATTTTTTACTTAAATTGTCAAATTTGTTCTAAATATTACTAAAGAATTTTAAAAAATTCACAAAAAAAGTTATGAATTTTGACCGAATTCAAAAAATGTTGTACCAATTTTTAAAAATCACTCAGAGTTTATTTATGAAAATTATGAAATAAAATTTTAACAAAATGTAGATTAAATATTCTAGTCTTTACTTAAATAGTCAGATTTAAACTAAATCTTACAAAAGAATTTTAAAAAATTTACAAAGAAAGTAATGAATTTTGACCGAATTAAAAAATTTAGTACCAACTTTAAAAGATCACCCAGAGTTTATTTATGAAAATTATGAAATCAAATTTTTATAAAATGTAGATTAAATATTCTATCTTTTATTTTAATTGTCAAATTTGTTCTAAATATTATCAAAGAATTTTAAGAAATTCACAAAGAAAGTGATGAACTTTTACCGAATTCAAAAAATTTTGTACCAACTTTAAAAGATCACCCAGAGTTTATTTATGAAAATTATGGAATCAAATTTTTATAAAGTGTAGATTAAATATTCTATCTTTTATTTTAATTGTCAAATTTGTTCTAAATATTATCAAAGAATTTTAAGAAATTCACAAAGAAAGTGATGAATTTTGACCGAATTTAAAAAAATTGGTACCAATTTTAAAAAATCACCCAGAGTTTATTTATGAAAATTATGAAATCAAATTTTTATAAAATGTAGATTAAATATTTTAGTTTTTACTTAAATGGTCAAATTTGTTCTAAATGTTACTAAAGAATTTTAAAAAAATCACAAAGAAAGTGATGAATTTTGATCAAATTAAAAAATTTTGTACCAAATTTAAAAAATCACTCAGAGTTTATTTATGAAAATTATGAAATCATTTTTTTTTTTTAATGTAGATTAAATATTCTATTTTTTATTTAAATGGTCAAATTTGTTCTAAATATTACTAAAGAATTTTAAAAAATTCACAAAGAAAGTGATGAATTTTGACCGAATTCAAAAAACTTGTACCAATTTTAAAAAATCACTTAGAGTTTATTTATGAAAATTATGAAATGAAATTTTATTAAAATGTAGATTAAATATTCTATTTTTTATTTAAATGGTCAAATTTATTCTAAATATTACCAAAGAATTTTAAAAAATTCACAAAGAAAGTGATGAATTTTGACCGAATTAAAAAATTTTAACCAAACTTTAAAAAATCACACAGAGCTTATTTATAAATATTATAAAAAAAATTTCAAGATATAAATAAATTAAAACATCTATTTTGCTCTAAATAAATTAAATTTGTTCTAATTGTCTCCAAAAAAAATTAAAAAATTCTCAAAGACATCGATAAATTTTGACTAAATTTAACAACTTTTTTACCGACTTTAAAAAATTCCACAAAGTTTATTTATCAAAATTAGAAAAGAATGTTCAAGAAATAAATAAATTAAAGCATCTATTTCATTATAAATAAATTAAATTTGTACTAATATTTAAAAATTCATATCTAAGAAAAATTTTCGACTTCTAGTTTTTTTCAGAGGCAATAAATTCTAATCTAACTTATTCAACATGTTTATTAAAATTTGTCAATTTTTAAAAATTCATACCTAAGAAACTATTTGTTATTAAGACTTTAAATTCTATAAGGATTTAGAATAAGACAATTTTTATTTTCACCAAAGGAAATTTTTCTACGACTTTTAGTTTTTTCCACAGACAAGAAATTCTAACCTAACTTATTTAATACGTTTATTAAAATTTGTCAATTTTAAAAATTCATATCTAAGAAACTAATTGTTCTTGAGACTTAAAATTTTATGAAGATTTAGATTAATATATAACCTTTATTTTTACCAAAGATGAATTTCCTACGATTTTTAGTTTTTCTCTCAGAAGAGAAATTCTAACCTAACTTTACATGTCTATTAAAATTTACCAATTTTTAAAAATTCATATCTAAGAAACTAATTCTCATTGAGATTTAAAATTTTATAAGGATTTAGATTGAAACTTAATCTTTATTTTTACCAAAGAAAATTTTTCTACGACTTTTAGTTTTTTTCACAGACTGTTTTATAACCAAATTAATTCGACATCGCTTTATAGATAATGTAAAATGCAAATAGTGCTTAGTTCTAAATTAGTGATAATTGAAACTTTTAAAAACATTTTTTCTTAACATTTTTTTAAACATATCTTTTTTTAAATCATTTCAAAAATTCGAGATAACTAACTGAAAGTGTTAAAAAAATTCCTCTTTTAAAGATAACGTAGTAAAATAATTTAGAACATTTTCTGGCGATAAAGGTAAATATGAGAAGTGTATTTTATTATATTTACATTTTTAAACAAAAAAAATAATAATAAATTAAATATTTTAGAGTTTTAATGTTTAATTTGTCAAATTTGTTCTATTTTCATATTTTTTTTATACTCAAGTCTTAAAAAATATTTTTATTTTCTCAAAAATTTAATGGATTTCTAACTAACTTCAAATAAACTATTTATATAAATCTAATGATACAGATGAACATTACTGACAGAAATCGTAATCAATTCGACCTATTAACCCATTAGATTTTTATTTTTATAATAATCTCGTGCTTTACATTTATTACTTCTATTCCATTACATTTATTTATAAATATCTTACAAGTATATCTATTTAACTCAAAATAAACTTTCTATAAACTCACCCTGTTATTATTACTAATGAAAATAAGACAAGAAGTGACTTCATCGTACTCCTACAGTTGGAAAACAACTACTAAAAATTCAACTTGGTTCAAAGGCAATTTACATGCGCGATATTTTATCTTTTAAATCCATTTTAAACAAATTCATAGAGTTTTTTTTGTATTTTAAAATGTCCTTTTTGATGTTTGCGAAGAAACAATTATAAAGATAAAAAACGGTTTTAAGTACCCTGAAAATTTTTTTATTTGATTATTATTAAAGAACTCAATTTTTTAAAAATCATTTCGTGGAAACTAATTATTAAATGAACCTTAAAATATTCTATTTTTAATCAAAAGAGACCGATTTATTCTAAGTGTTGTCAAAAAAATTAAAATAATTTTTAAAGTTGGTAAAAATTTTTTTTTAAGTTCTAACCTAACATTAAAAAAATCGATCAAATTTAAAAATTCCCCAAAAATTCATTTTTACAGATTTTGATTTGATTCTTTTTCTAAATGAAACTTAAAATATTCTAGTTTTAATAAAAAAAGACCGAATTGTTCTAAATGTTGTCAAAGAAATTAAAAAAAATTTTAAAGTTGGTAAAAAATTTTTTTAGAGTTCTAACCCACCTTTAAAAAAATCGATCAACTTTAAAAATTCGCCAAAAATTCATTTTTAAAGATTTTGATTTGATTCCTTTTCTAAATGAAACTTAAAACATTCCAGTTTCATGTAAAGAAAACCGTTTTATTCTAAATATTACCAAAAAAACTAAAGAAATTTTTAAAGTTGGTAAAGAAATTTTTGAAGGTTCTAACCTAACTTTAAAAAAATCGATCAACTTTAAAAATTCGCCAAAAATTCATTTTTAGAGATTTTGATTTGATTCTTTTTCTAAATGAAACTTAAAACCTTCTAGTTTCATATAAAGAAGACCGTTCTATTCTAAATGTTATCAAAAAAACTAAAAAAATTGTCAAAGTTGGTAAAAAAATTTTGACAGTTTTAACCTAACTTTAAAAAAATCGATCAACTTTAAAAATTCGCCAAAAATTCATTTTTACAGATTTTGATTTGATTCGTTTTCTAAATGAAACTTAAATTATTCTAGTTTTAATAAAAAAAAGACCGAATTGTTCTAAATGTTGTCAAAAAAATTTAAAAAAATTTTAAAGTTGGTAAAAAAATTTTTAAAGGTTTTAATCTAACATTAAAAAAATCTATCAACTTTAAAAATTCGCCAAAAATTCATTTTTGCAAATTTTGATTTGATTCTTTTTCTAAATGAAACTTAAAATATTCTAGTTTTAATAAAAAAAGACCGAATTGTTCTAAATGTTGTCAAAAAAATTAAAAAATTTTTTAAAGTTGGTAAACAATTTTTTTAAAGTTCTAACCCAACTTTAAAAAATCGATCAACTTTAAAAATTCGCCAAAAATTCATTTTTAAAAATTTTGATTTGATTCCTTTTCTAAATGAAACTTAAAATATTCTAGTTTTAATCGAAGAAGACCGAATTGTTCTAAGTGTTATCAAAAAAATAAAAAAATTTTTAAAGGTGGTAAAAGACTTTTGAAAGTTCTAACCTAACTTTAAAATAATCGATCAACTTTAAAAATTCGCCAAAAATTCATTTTTAAAAATTTTGATTTGATGCTTTTTCTAAATGAAACTTAAAACATTCTAGTTTTATGTAAAGAAGACCGTTTTATTCTAAATGTTATCAAAAATACTAAAAAAATTTTCAAAGTTGGTAAAAGATTTTTTGAAAGTTCTAACCCAACCTTAAAAAAATCGATCAACTTTAAAAATTCGCCAGAAATTCATTCTTAAAAATTTTGACTTGATTCTCTTTCTAAATGAAACTTAAAATATTCTACTTTTAATCAAAAGAGATCGATTTGTTCTGTGTTGTCAAAAAAATTAAAAAAATTTTTAAAGTTGGTAAAAAATTTTTAACAGTTCTAACCAAATTCTTAAGAAATCGATCAACTTTAAAAATTCGCCAAAAATTCATTTTTTAAGATTTTGATTTGATTCTTTTTCCAAATGAAACCTAAAATATTCTAGTTTTAATCAAAAAAGACCGATTTCTTCTAACTGTTGTCAAAAAAATTTAAAGTTAGTAAGACGTTTTTGACAGTTCTAAGCTAATTTTAAAAAATCGATCAACTTTAAAAATTCGTCAAAAAATCATTTTTAAAGATTTTGATTTGATTCTTTTTCCAAATGAAACTTAAAATATTCTAGTTTTAATCAAAAGAGACCGATTTGTTCTAAGTGTTGTCAAAAAAATTAAAATAATTTTTAAAGTTGGTAAAAAATTTTTGACAGTTCTAACCTCATTTAAAAAAATCGATCAACTTTAGAAATTCGCCAAAAATTCATTTTTAAAGATTTTGACTTGATTCTTTTTCTAAATGAAACTTGTAATATTCTAGTTTTAATAAAAAAAGACCGAATTGTTCTAAATGTTGTCAAAAAAATTAAAAAAATTTTTAAAGTTGGTAAAAAAATTTTTTAAAGTTCTAACCCAACTTTAAAAAAATCAATAAACTTTAAAAATTCGTCAAAAATTCATTTTTAAAGATTTTGATTTGATTCTTTTTCTAAATGAAACTCAAAACATTCTAGTTTCATGTAAAGAAGACCGTTTTATTCTAAATATTACCAAAAAAACTAAAGAAATTTTTAAAGTTGGTAAAAAAATTTTTGAAAGTTCTAACCTAACTTTAAAAAAATCGATCAACTTTAAAAATTCGCCAAAAATTCATTTTTAAAGATTTTGATTTGATTCTTTTTCTAAATGAAACTTAAAATATTCTAGTTTTAATCAAAAAAGACCGATTTGTTCCAAGTGTTATCAAAAAATTAAAAAAAAAATTTTAAGTTGTTGAAAATTTTTGAGTCCTTAGGCTACGTTTTAAAAGTGGAATTTTCTTTAAATTAATTAAAATTTTACGTTTATAATTTACAACTTTATTATGTATAAAATGTACAAACATTTAAACATGTTGTTAAATTTTACAATTTAAATGTTGTTAAAATACGCATTTTTCAAACGCATCCGGAGAGTAATCCCAATCAATTTTCTTCGTTGCTATGATGTTTTTGAAGACGAAAGAAGACATTTTTGGAGTTCTCGGACGATCTGGATTGTTGAAATCTACGTAATAAAGACCGAACTTTTCTCTGGATAAATACAAAAAAAAAATGTTAATTAAGAAATAATCATCAATTAAAATATCGATGTTCAAATGTAAATAAACTTACGTAAATCCTCTCATCCATTCGAAATTATCCATAAAACTCCAAGCTGTATAACCAGTTATATTGCAACCATCTTCATGAATGGCTTTAAGAAGTTGTTCTAAATATGACTAAAAAAAATTTTTATAAGAATTTGAAGTGTAGCTAACTACTTGAAGTTAACTTACATTATAATAATTAATTCTTCTACAATCTCTTAATTCACCACGATCGGAAAAGCCATTTTCAGTTACGATAACTTCAGGATTATTATACTCGTTTTTAATCCAAACTAATAATTTTCTAAAGCCCCAAGGAACGACTTTTAACCAAGAAGATGCGGAACTCTCCCAACTGGGATCTTGAGAACACATCGCTCCTGCGTCTGTCCATTGTGATGGTGGTGTTCCCCAACCATCAGGAATTAAAGTACATTCAGTAGTCGTGTAGTGATTTAAACCGAAGAAATCTGACGATCCGCGAATTTCTTCGATTTCTTCACTTGTGAATTCCGGTAATCTCGATCTTGGAAAACCTTCTTGGGCGCTTTTAGTAGCTATGCGTTCTTTCATAACTGGTGGATAATCACCGGTGGTGGAAAAAATTGGATGAGCATACCAACCAAACTAATTCATAAAAAAAATAAATCAAATTAAATAACAAAAATAAGTAAATAAAGTCAAGTAAGGTACAAAATAGCCCGATTAATTCATATATAATTGTTAGAAAACCAAATATCAAATTTAATAAGTCATTATGTTAAAGATCCATACTAAAATTCTTAAAATTCGTTAAAAATCCTTTAATTTGAGTACAAACACGACCTGTCTACGATTAAAAATAAAAAGGTTACATCCACTTTAAAATTTTCAAGATGGCGGTTTAAAGAAATTATAGTTTTTATTAAAAATTCTTAAAGATTATTAAAAATCCGTTAATTTGATACCAAACATGACTATATTCGAATAAAAAACAAAAAAGTTATCGTGATTTAAAAAATTCAAGATGGCCGACTTCCGGTTTTTACTGAAATAAAAAATTTCGATAACTCCTTTATTTTTGACCGTACATATATTGTGTTTGTACTCAAATTAAAGGAAATTTAATTTTCTATCGATTTTTTGTAAAAATCTCATGCTAAAATTATTTTTGACATTTATCTTTTTGAAACTTTTAACTTTTCTTTGACATTTTTAACATTTTTATCTTTTTTAGAAATTTCTTGCAGTTCTTGATATTTCTTTGAAAATTCTAATACTTTTTTCTTTAAAATTTTCACATTAGTTTGAAAAACTTGACATTATTTTTAGAAATTTTGACATTTGTTTAAAAAACTTAAAGTTTTTATGAAAAATTCTTAAAATTTATTAAAAATCTTTTAACTTGCTACCAAACACGACTATATTCGGATAAAAAACAAAAAAGTTACCTTAATTTAAAAAATTCCAAGATGGCCGACTTCCGGTTAGCACGAACATTAAAAATTTCGATAACTTTTTTATTTTTGATCGTAGATATATCATGTTTGTACTCAAATTAAAGGAAATTCAATTTTTTATTGATTTTTAATAAAAATTTCGTCTTAAAGATAATTTTTGACATTACCTTTTTTAAATTTTTAACTTTTTTCTTTAATTTTTAATTTTTTCATCGTTTTTAGAAATTTCTTGAAGCTTTTGATATTTATTAGAAAATGTTTACATTTTTTTCTTAAAAATTTGGACATTATTTTGTAAAATTTCAGATTATTTTTGAAGATTTTGAAAGTTTCTTGAAAAATTTAAAATTCTTATTAAAAATTCTTAAAGTTTATTAAAAATCCTTTAATTTGATATATATTTGACTATATTCGGATAAAAAAACAAAAAAGTTACCTTAATTTAAAAAATTCCAAGATGGCCGACTTGTGGTTCTTATTAAAATTAAAAATTTCGATGACTTTTTTATTTTTGATAGTAGATATATCGTGTTTGTACTCAAATTAAAGGAAATTCAATTTTTTATTGATTTTTAATAAAAATTTCGCCTTAAAGATAATTTTTGACATTACCTTTCTTAAATTTTTAACTTTTTTCTATAATTTTTAATTTTTTCATGGTTTTTAGAAATTTCTTGAAGCTTTTGATATTTATTAGAAAATGTTTACATTTTTTTCTTAAATATTTGGACATTATTTTGTAAAATTTCAGATTATTTTTGAAGATTTTGAAACTTTCTTGAAAAATTTATAAGTTTTATTAGAAATTCTTAAAGTTTATTAAAAATTCTTTAATTTGATACCAAACACGACTATATTCGGATAAAAAACAAAAAAGTTACGCTAATTTAAAAGATTCCAAGATGGCCGACTTCCGGTTCTTATTAAAATTAAAAATTTCGATAACTTTTTTATTTTTGATCGTAGATATATCGTGTTTATACTCAAATTAAAGGGAATTTAATTTCTTATCGATTTTTAATAAAAATTTCGTTCTAAAATTATTTTTGACATTTTTAATTTTTATTTTTTCATCGTTTTTAGAAATTTCTTGAAGTTTTTGAAATTTATTAGAAAATGTTTACTTTTTTTCTTGAAAATTTTGACATTATTTTGTAAAATTTTAAATTATTTTTGAAGATTTTGAAATTTTCTTGAAAAATTTAAAAGTTTTATTAGAAATTCTTAAAGTTTATTAAAAATCCTTTAATTTGATACCAAACATGACTATATTCGGATAAAAAACAAAAAAGTTATCCTGATTTTTAAAAATTCAAAATGGCCGACTTCCGGTTGTCATCAAAATTAAGTATTTCGATAACTTTTTTATTTTTGATCGTAGATATGTCGTGTTTGTACTCAAATTAAAGGAAATTTAATTTTCAATCGATTTATAATAAAATTTTAAAGATGGCCGACTTCCGATTGTTTAAAAGATTAAAAATTTTGATAACTTTCGATCTATTAAAGTTAGATATGTCATGTTTGTACTCAAATTAAAGGAAATTTAATTTGCTATCGATTTCTGATAAAATTTTAAAGATAAAAAATTTCATTCTAACAATTTTTTTAATGAAACCCTTTAAAATATTATTGTTTAACCGTAAACATATTAAAGAAATTATTGGAAATAAAAATTAAAAATAATAAGGAAATATTAACTTACTCCCATTTGAATTGCATTTTCAGCAGCTTGAATATCCTGAGTATCGTTACTTGCGGGTTCGTACCATCCGCTATCAATAGTAATACCAACTCTTCCACCTTGAGTAGCTTTATATTTTGATTGGTATAATCTATAAGCTTTTCCGTGTCCTCTTAATATGGTATGAGCACATAAATAAAGTCCAATACCAGCTCCGGTATAAGCGGGAGCCATAGTTCCCGATTCGTAACCTTGACCACAAAAAACTCCGGGTTCGTTAAAAGTAATCCAGTCTTTAACACGATCACCAAAGTTTTCGTATAAAATATTCGCGTAATCGACGAAAAGATCGGCTAAGACGGGGTTTGGCCAACCGCCGAGTTCTTGTAAAGGTTGGGGTAAATCCCAATGGTACATTGTGGCTAATGGTTTGATTCCGTTTGCGAGGAGTTCGTCAATCATATCGTTGTAGTAACGAATTCCAGCTGGGTTAATTTTGTTTACTGTTCCTGTTGGGAGGATTCTCGACCAGGAGAAGGAAAAGCGGTAAAAGTCGACTCCTAAGTCTTTTAAAAGTTGGACGTCTTCTATTGCTTTGTGGTAGGTGTCACATGCGATATCACCATTGCTACGGTCATCTATTAATTCTGGACGAGTGTGGGTTAATCTATCCCAAATATTTTCACCTTTTCCTAATTAAATAAATTCAATTTTTAGAAAGTAACCTTATTTTTAGAATATTTAAGAATTTCAATTATGGGCATTAAGGTATATTTTCTCTTCTGAGGGAAAAACTAAAAGTCGTAAAAAATTTATTCTTGGTCAAAATAAAGATTATATTTCAAATTAAATCGTCATCAAATTTCAAATCTCTAGAACATTTAGTTTTTTAGATACGAATTTTTAAAAATAATTGATTTTTTAACCCAAAATTTTTTACCAACTTTTTACCAAAAATTTCTTAAATTTTCTTTTGACAATATCTAAAGTAAAACGGTCTTCTTTAATTAAAACTAGAATGTTTTAGGTTTCATTTAGAAAAAGAATCAAATCAAAATCTTTAAAAGTGAATTTTTGGTGAATTTTTAAAGTTGATCCTTTTTTCTAAGTTAAGGTTAGAACTGTCAAAAATGTTTACTAACTTTAAATTTTTTTTTAATTTTTTTGACAACATTTGAAACGAAACGGTATTCTTTAATTAAAATTAGAATGTTTTAAGTTTCATTTTGAGAAAAAATTTGATTAAAAACTATAAAAATCGATTTTTTACGAATTTTTTAAGTTGAACGATTTTTTTAAAGTTGATAAAAATTATTACAAAACTTGAAAATTTTTAAATTTTTTTTGATAATATTTAGAACAAATCGGTATCCTTTGATTGAAACTAGAATGCTTTAGGTATCATTTAGAAGAAGAAGCAAATCAAAGTCTTTAAAAATCGATTTTTTACGAATTTTTAAATTTGAACGATTTTTTTAAAGTTGATAAAAATTGTTACCAACTCTAAACATTTTTAAAATTTTTTTTTGACAATATCTAGAGCAAGTCTGGTTCTTTTAATTAAAACTGGAATTTTTTAAGTATCATTTGGGAAAAGGACTAAATTAAAATGTTTAAAAATTATTTTTTTATGAATTTTTAAAGTTGATCGTTTTTTCTAAGTTAGGTTAGAACTGTCAAAAATTTTTATCAACTTCAAATTTTTTTAAAATTTTTTAGATAACATTTATAACAAAACGGTTTTCTCTAATTTAAATTAGAGTGTTTTAAGTTTCATTTAGAAAAAAAATTAGATTAAAAACCATAAAAATCGATTTTTTACGAATTTTTAAAGAAACAATTTTTTTAAGTTGATAAAAATTGTCACCAACTTTGAAATTTTTTTAAATTTTTTTGATAATATTTAGAACAAATCGGTCTTTTTTAGCTGAAATTAGAATGTTTTAAATTTCATTTAGAAAAATAATCAAATCAAGATCTTTAAAATTCAATTTTTTGTGAATTTTAAAAAATTGGCAAATTTTAATCCATATTTTAATTAAGTTAGGTTAGAATTTCGTTTCTGCAGAAAAAACTAAAAGTCGTAGAAACTTTTTCTTTGGTAAAAATAAAGATTATATTTCAGTCTAAAACCTTATAAATTTTCAAGTCTCAATAACAATTAGTTTTTTAGATATGATTTTTTAAAAATTGACTAGTAAAAAAATAATTTAGTAATAAATCTATAAAAGTCAAAAATAAAATTAAAAAGACGTTATTTCTGTTGATTTAATTGATAAGATTTAAGAGTAATAAAAAAAATTGTTTGCATAATAACAGATCAAAACTCAATAGTTTTTAATTTGATTTTTTAGATTAAATATCAATCATATACTTCAGTTATCTTATCTAGTTTTAAGATGATTTAAAGATCAATATTGATTTAATATCAACAAATCTTGTTGATTATTAAAAGTAAAATTATAAAGTAGAAAATTATAAAAATCCAAAAGAAAAAGAAAGATCTTACTTATAAGATTTCACTCTAACAATAAGTAATAATTACAAAAACTATTTTGTTGTGTTGAGTCATTTATGACTAATTTTTCTTTATATATTTTTCTTTGTTTTTAAAAATTCTTTAAAAACATACTTTCTTAACTTACTCAGTTATTATTCATACGACGTTCTATATCTAAAGATGGAATTATTTATTTATTTTGTGTTACAGGTATTTGTAACGCCTCATTTCTAAAATGTGTTTAAGTTCAATGTTTTACTTGTATTTAAAAAATCATACTGAGTTTATTTGAAAAAAATTAAAAAAAGTTCTTTTAACTAAAGATAGGTGAATATGTCTATTTTAAGATAAATACATTAAATCTATTCTAAGTCTTTTGAAAAAAATTAAAAAAATTCCTAAAGACAAGGATTTTTTCCACTAACCTTAAAGAAAAGTTGGTAGTGTTAAAAAATTTTTATTAAGTTTATTTGAAGTAATTAAATAAAATTGTTGTAAGTATAAAGACATACAGTCCTACACGCGAGAACTTGCGGCTGAGTAAGACACGCCTACAGTTGCGCAGTAACTTCAGACCATCACGCTTCATTTAAGGCTGTGGTCTCGGGCCCGAAAAAGTTGTTCCAATATTTCGCGTTAACCGTTTGATAAATCAAAAAAACTTTCAAACGAAAGTTGGATAAAAATGAAAAATCTAGACATGCAAATAGAGATATTTTATAAATTATTGTTAATAACTGAGATTATTAAGAAAGATTTTGAAAAGGGCTATTTGCATGAATAGATAAATATTCAAGATATATTTTTTCCATTTACCGTTTTTTGATATTTTAAAAGATAAGCGAGAAATTTTGGAAATTCCCACGGTACAAACTTGGGAATATTTTTCAATTTCGCTGATTGACCACGTGGTATGGCCGGCGGAGTTGTGTAGGTGCCGTAAGTAAACAAACAAGTTTTTTGTGTAAGTCTATTCTGCTTCATTGTGCATTTCTGGAGATAAATACTTTGGAGAATTATTCGAGTTTGGACTTCACAGATTTTATTGCTTTTAAAAATTTTAGAATTTTAGTAAACTAAAATGAATGAAAAGTTCATTTCATAATTTTACTAATCTTTTTGTTATATAAATACCTCGACCTCATGAAAATAAACTTCGATATTGTAATTTTGAACACTAACTTTTTCTTTACATACACTACATGTAGCAGAGAAAGTATGTACAACTGGCCCAAATTGGTCACTTTTCAAGGGACACTCCTGTTTCTATAAGAAATAGAGGGAAAAAAATATCGGTAACTGATGCTCGATTTTTATAAGAAATCGAATGCTGAAAACCTCATATTGATATCTTTTACGGTTTCAGAGATATTGGGGATGCTTTTCGAGAAAGTGCATTTTTTAAGTCTTCATAATTTTTTTCCTATTGGAAAATGTTTAATTTTGTGAAAACATTCTCGTGGCAACTTTTTATTAGATTTTGACGGTGTAGGTTAGTTTTCTCTGTAAGCAATATTTTAATAGCTACATACATAAAAGTGTTTTTTTAAAGAAACACTATATTATTACATATTACACGAGAGCCTAGAATTCTCTTTCCAAAAATATGCCTATAAAGTTTGAAAAATGGGATAGATGCGATAATTTGTTTCAGAGAATCTGGAGAAAATGCAGAGGTTGTATTTACATAAACGATATACAGACAGAAGATAACGTTTAAACTCATTTTTCTCGATGCTAAAAAAATGTAGATTGTTTGAAGCCATAATCTGAACCAAAAAGGCTAACTGATATCGCAAGCAAGGTATCATGTGTGGAACACTTTTACAAAGGCAATTTAAACTCTCGTCGAATATGCAAAAATGTATAAATGTTCCATTTGAAAAAGAAATATTTGTCTGCATCTATTAGAATATTGCTTACAAAAAATCTAATTTACACCAACAAATTCTACATAAAAAGTTGTTTCGGGAATCTTTTCACAGAATCAAATATTATCCAATAGAAAAAAGTTATGGAGATTTTAAAAAGGCACTTTTTCGAAAAACACCTGTACTTCCGAAACCGTAAGGGATATCAATTTGCGGTTTTCACCATTCGATTTCTAATAAACATCGAGCAAGACACCAATATTATTCTACCCTATCTCTTATAGAAACAGGAGTGTCCCTTTACAAGTGTCCAATTTGGCCCACCTGTACAGTACAGTGGATTATCCTATCTGTACTATGAACTGCTCTACCATTTTAAAACATTTAATTTTGTTGCACAGTGTTTATTACATATACTAAAATAAGTCAGGATCTTATTAGAATTTGGTAAGAAAGATACATCTAATGTTTCCGTCTTTCTCTACTTTACTAAAACGAACTAAACCTCGATTCATGTATTCACTTCTCGATAAAAGATAAATAAACACATGAGTTTCGAATATAAATCCTTTGTCTGTTATCTACAAAGGGCGGAGCGTAGCCCAGAATTAAGGTCCACCTTCTCACTCCCGCGCGTCCGTCTCCTGCGCTCCTGAGAAACTCGATGACCGTAAGACCACAGCCTTAAACGCAGTCGCTCACAGTAAAGAGATCTGAATATATCAGAACCGTCTTAAGAATTTTATAGATTTGTAATAATTCCATATATTGCGAGCTTTAATTTAAACATTTTTTTAATAAATTTGCGCAATAAACATGTCAACGATGTCACGTTCCTCAAGGGTTTGGAATTGTTTAAACAAGTACCATCTGAATGTTAATGAATAAAGGATACGTAACGTACGTTAAAAAACTTTTAAAAGGGTCATTGAGTTCTTGTGTTTTTTTAAGTGTGCTGCATTCAACCTGTTGTAGGAAAAAACAACCAAGATAAATGTCCAAACATGGGTTCCCGAAAAGACAAACATAATGTACCATTTACAAATGATATGCTAAAAGTCGATTTATACAACTTGGTTAAGTTATACAAGCCCCACATTAAAATTTATGCTGTAGACGAAATATTTCACCCCCATGACCATGATGTTCTGAGATTACCGCCTTACCATCATGACCTCAATCCTATAGACTTGATTTGAGCCAGTATGAAGCAGTATGTAGGGGCTAGAAATGTTCAGTTTAATTTATCAACTGTTGAAAAACTGTGTGATAAATTCTTTGCGTCGTTTTCAGCTGAAGAATGGACTAGTAAAAGATGGTGAGAGTGAAAATGATAGTGACAGTGATAGCGACATTTCCGATGCCGAACTGTAAAAATATTTTAGACTTCATGATGCGATATTCAAATTGTCTGAAACCGGCCCTGAATAACATAGTGGAGCTAAAGAGGCGCGCGCAATTTTATCTCTATCTATCCGAATACTTTCTCACTCTCGCTGTCGCGCAGTTTTGTGAAATCTCAACCGCAAGTTCTCGCGTGTCGGACTGTAAATATGTCTATTTTGAGATAAATATAGAGTGTCTCCGAAATGCGTGTACAACGTAAGACCACAGATTCCTTGGCTCAAAATAGGTCGATTTAAGTTAACTTATCTATATCCAAAGTTGCTTCGTTTCGCCGCTAGAAGGCTTTAAAAATAATATTTTTCATGAGTTTTTCTTAAATTACTCGAAAAATTTGTATTGGATTTTATTCATTTTTTGACTATGTCTTTATATCATCTGACTACAGCTTGCTGTGGAACAAATTCGAATTTCCAAACATACAGGACGTTTGCAAACACTCTCACCACAAGTTATTCATCCAAATCTTTTTAACCAGCCTGTATAATTTTCTATCAATTCTTTTTCTGAATAACTACATTAATTTAGACATTATTTTCTCTCTTATCAAATTTCAGTTGGGCAAACGGTTTAGCCACTAAAAAACATTTTGTAACTGCCTGCAAGTTCAAATCTGTAAGTTAAAGTAACATTAACCCAGTTCAAAGTAGTAATCTCTTCACATGATATGCAGCTCTTTCAAGAAAATCACATTTTAGAGGGTTGGAAGTAGTTTTTACTCAAAATGTTGCCAGGATTTGTGACCATCATCAGGGCAAAAATAATACAGTGTGTAAAAGTTTTACTGTTTGCTCTTTTCGTTGCCTCTTTGCTTTTATGATAGCCATTAAACAAAATCAGAAGGTGCTAGGTTTACTGATCTTGCTGATCAGTTTACAGGAGCATGATTTCCTCTTAATTTTCTTCGATTCTACAGTAGAATCTGCATAATACGGACCAAAAGGGCTAAACCCTGATAACGTTCACAAATGCTGGCGAAAACTTGAAAATTTGAAGCAATAAACTAATTCCAAACCTATAACATGTGGCTTTCTTAAAAGATCTTCATATCCCGTGAAGAAATTTGTACTTTGAATTTTGTTAATGTTACCTTAATTTACCGTTTTGGGCTTGTAGGCATTTAGAAAGTCTTCTTTTGTGGCTAAACCGTTTGCCCAACTTAAATTTTATAAGAGAGAAAATAGTTTCTAAATGAATGTAGCTATTCAGAAAAAGAATTGTTAGCAAATTATACAGGGTGGTTAAAAAGATTTGGATGAATAACTTGCGGTAAAAGTGTTTCTAAACACTCTGTATGTTGCGAAATTCGAATTTGTTCCACAGAAAGCTGTGCCTAGCTGATATAAAGACTTGGTCACAAACTGAATAAAATCTAATGAAGATTTTTTGAATAATTTAAGAAAAACGCACGGAAAATATAATTTTTAAAGCCCTCTGGCGACGGAACGAAGCAACTTTGCATATAGATAAGTTAACTTAAATCGACCTATTTTGAGCCAAGGAATCTGTGGTCTTACGTTGTACACGCATTTCGGAGATACCTGTATATCAAATTTATTCCAAATATTTCTAAAAAAAATTAAAAAAAATCTTAAAATCAACGATTTTTTTTGTCTTCTAACCTTAAAAAACAGAAGGTGTTAAAAAAAAATCTTTCCGAGTTTATTTGAAGGATTTACAAAAAGTTTTTTTAGTTAAAGATAGATAAATATATCTATTTTAAGATAAGTAAATCAAATTCATTCAAAGTTTTTTGAAAAAAATTAAAAAAATTCCTAAAATCAACGATTTATTTTCTACTAATCTTAAAAAACGGACACTAATAAAAAAAACGTATCGATCTTATTTAAAGGAATTAGAAAAAGTTCTTTTAACTAAAAATAAATAAATATGTCTATTTCAAAATAAATAAATCAAAGTTGTTCTAAGTATTTCGAAAAAAAAATAAAAAAATTCCTAAAATCAACGATTTTTTTATCTTCTAACCTTAAAAAAATTGGTAGTCCCAAAAAAAACTTATTGAGTTTATTTGAAGGAATTAGAAAATGTTCTTTTAACTAAAGATAGAAAATTGATTCTAAGTATTTCGAAAAAAATTAAAAAAATTAAAAAAATTCCTAAAATCAACAATTTTTTTATCTTCTAACCTTAAAAAATTGAAGGTATTAAAAGAAAACTTTCCGAGTTTATTTGAAGGAATTACAAAAAATTCTGCTAGTTAAAGATAGATAAATGTGTCTATTTTAAGTTAAACAAATCAAATTGATTCTAAGTGTTTAGAAAAAAATTTAAAAAAATCTTAAAAATAACGATTTTTTTATCTTCTAACCTTAAAAAATAGAAGGTATTAAAAAAATCTTTCCGAGTTTATTTGAAGGAATTACAAAAAGTTCTTTTACTTAAAGATAGGTAAACATGTCTATTTTAAGATAAACAGATCAAATATATTCCAGGTATTTTGAAAAAAATTTAAAAAATTCCTAACAACAACGATATTTTTTCTACTAAACCTAACCTTGAAAAAATTGATTTTATTTAAAAAATCATACTGAGTTTATATGAAGGAATTTAAAAAAATTCTTTTAACTAAAGATAAATAAATGTATCTATTTTAAGATAAATAAATCAAATTTATTCCAAGTATTATAAAAAAAATTAAAAAAATTTTTGTAGACAACAATGATTTTTTTTATCAAATCCAACCAATTAAAGACATTTATCATACAATAAACACTTTTAAATTAATTTAATTGATAAAATTTCTTATTTATAATTCTTTCTAACTTACCATTAGCATCCCATCCACCTTCAACTTGATAAGAAGCTGTAGCAACCCCAAATTGAAACCCTGGAGGAAAGGTATATTCTTGCGCACGGCAAGAATATCTAAAAAATATACAATAAAAACATTACAATCAAATTTAAATCGTTAATTAACAATTAGATCATTGAAGAAAGTACTTACATGAAAAGTAAAACAGCCACAAAGTACCTCATCGTTTGAGGAAAACCACAACTCTGATAAACAGCGAACAACTTGCTACTTTATATTTACCTCTCCCAATCGAATATCTATAAATTATCAAAACATCAACCCGCACAAAAATTTCGAGTATTAACGATTACATGTAAACACTTGTTATAAAACGTAAACTATAAGATAAAGAGAATCAACGCGGTCGTTTCATGGTCAATTTTTAAATAAAGTTAATTTATAAATTGCACATTGGAATGTTTTGCAGATCGTTTCATTGCTTCGCTTATGGTTTGACATGAAAAAACATAACCTACGATAATAATTTTAAAAATGGAATGTGTTATAAAGCGGGGATATCTTATTTCAAGGAGAAATCTTATGCCACCGGTTTTTAAGTAGGAATTTCTTGGAATTGTTTATCTTAATTTACGGTGTTTTTCTCTAAAGTCAATGTATAATAAAGTTGTTACTTGTAAGTGTTGAATTTAATGTAAGGGGATTCACCACTGAAAAAATACTATTTTTTTTAATACACAATAAAAATGGCCTAACTATTTTTTTCTAATGTGTAGTAGGTTATAAAAAATACAAAAATATGAAATGGCCAAAAAGTTGTCACGTACAAGCTACAGCTAATAAAAATGATCTTTTCCACGTTTTTCAGACCATATTTCAAAGTGATATATCTAAAAAACTTTTCAACATATTGCACTGATCCTGGTCTTATTTTGAAGATAATGATCTATTTTAAATATTTAGGTAGATTTATTTAGGTAGCTTTAGTGGTTTTCAAAAAATCATAGACAATTTTTTACTTTTTTTCAAAGAACATACATACATATATATATATAATTATGTTTCTAAGCAGCATATGCACCTAAAATTCTAATTCTACCTAAATATTTAGTAAAAGATCTACTGAATATGTGGTGAAAGTATGAACTCTCTATCTAAATTGGTTCTCAAGATATATCAATTTTTGTCTGAAAATTTGTCGAAATTAAAACTTTCGGAAAACTGTAGTACTCTTATTCAGGAGGCTCCAAATGACAAAATAAGACAAAAAAAATTTTTTTTTTATTTCATGATCTTTCACTATTTTCAGTGGTGAATCCCCTTAATCCAAAGAAAATACCTTTTTCTTGAATGTTTGAATGTTAACAAATTTTAAATACGGACGTTAAGTTATATTTTCTCTTCTCAGGGAAAAACTAAAAGTCGTAGAAAATTTATCTTTGGTAAAAATAAAGATAAAGTTTCAATCTAAATCCTTATAAAATTTTAAGTCTTAATAAGAATTAGTTTCTTAGATATGAATTTTTAAAAAATTAGGAAATTTTAATAGACATGTAAATTAAGTTAGATTAGAATTTCTCATCTGAGAGAAAAACTAAAAATCGTAGGAAATTCATCTTTGGTAAAAATAAAGATTATACTTTAATCTAAATCTTCATAAAGCTTTAAGTCTCAATAACAATTAGTTTTTTAGATATGAATTTTTAAAAATTGTCTAATTTTTATTGATGTTACCGACAAACTCCATTACGCCGGTACATCTAAGATTGACTAGGCAATTCCCACATTGCCCGAGCATTTTTGACCAAGTCCGAAATAACTTTTTTTTCGGGGTTTGCCTAGTATGCAACTAGGTAAACTTAGGTGCGCCAAATGCGACTGAGGCAAAGTGCGAAAAGTGATTAACTTCGGACATTGCCTAAATGGGTTTAGGCAATTTATTTACTATTTTTAACTATTTACTGCTATCAGCGTTACCAACACGCTGTCTATGTGTGCGTAGAAAGAATTTGCGACCCCTTAACCCCATCGTCATACAGACCGTTATACATGTTGAATACTGCTGGAAAATTGTACGAAAAGTTACTGCGAACTCGAATTGAAGATGCCGTAGAGAGAGCTGGGGGTTTGTCAGAAAAACAGTATGGTTTCCGCAACGGAAAATCCGTGATTGACGCTGCTAGAGATGTATTGTCCACTTTTCGGCGAGCGCAACGCGTGAATCCATTCTCTCGGCCGATGGTGGTTATGATGACCCTGGATGTTCGAAATGCATTCAACTCTGCACGTTGGGACGACATTCAACTTGCTCTAAGAGAGAGATTTCTTATGCCAGCATACATAACGAGAATTATTGAAGACTATTTCAAGGACAGGATACTTACTTACAGCACGTCCAATGGGCAAGTGACTAGGAAAATGTCATGCGGAGTTGCTCAAGACTCTGTTCTGGGACCGACCCTATGGAATGTCTTCTACGACACGGTCCTCCGGATTGAGATGCCCGACGATTGCTTCTTGGTGGGCCACGCAGACGACCTGGCGGCTGTTATCCTAGCTAGGGACATACCTGAAACACAGAGGAAACTAAATGGAGTAATGCGACGCATACTTACCTGGATGCACGATCGGGGGTTAACTCTTGCCACGGAAAAAACTGAAATAGTACTCTTAACCTGAGAAAGAATACCACTCGAAGTCCCACTTCGGATTCATGATGTGGAAGTGACATCTAGAAGAAACACGAAATATCTGGGTCTGACCATTGACAACAAAGTCTCTTTTACGGAACGCATTAGGACAACCAGCGATTAAGCGGCTAGAGCTGTTTCGAACCTGTCAAGGATGATGGCGAACGTCGGGGGCCCAACCGCAAAAATACGACGATTGCTGATGGAAGTGACACATGCGATCCTCTTATATGGATGTGAGGTGTGGTCGGCAGATCTGACTGCCATTAAATGGAAAAGTCTATGCAATATCCAGCGGAGGGGGATGCTACGAATCGCCAGTACCTACAGAACAGTGTCGGGACCGGCAGTACAAGTAGTAACAGGCACACTCCCGCTAGACTTAATGGCCTCGCTAAGGAGAACCATCTACGAAAGCAGAACAACTAAAGACAAAGCGATTGCTAAGCGGGAAGCACGTGAACAGGCCTATCACATCTGGCAAACCAAATGGGACGCTGAAATTAGAGGAAGGTGGACGGCGAGGTTAATACCGGACGTTAAGATTTGGAGCGATCAGCGTCACGGAGAGGTGGGTTACTACCTGACCCAGTTTTTCACTGGCCACGGATATTTCATGAAATATTTACACACAATCAGAAAAAAAGAAACTTCAACCTGTATTTTTACGGACTCAGAAATCGACGACGCCGAACATACATTTTTCCATTGCAATCACTGGAGACTGGAAAGAGCGTAATTAACTACCAAGGTGGGGGCTTTGACTCCGGACAATGTCGTGGCCAAGATGCTGGATGACCAAGAAACGTGGAACGCGATAGTTGACTTTGTCACTAAAACACTTAAGGCGAAGAAACGGGCTATGGATGCACTGTTGCCATAAACCTCCATAAATCTGACAGACACATAGAGAAGAGAAACCCATACAGGCTCAAGAGCCCCCCCTTCAACAGTTTTCACAATATTACTGACGATGACCTGACGACAATAACCAACCGATTCCCTCTGCGCAGCAGATAAGCTGAAACCATGGAACACTAGAGAGAGGTGCCTCTTTAAGTATTAAGACACCCCCTCCTTCCGCACCTGTGATGCTCTAGACATGACGTGTAAAGCGAGGATGGACATGATGGCTCCCGACTTTAATTCCTTGAAGTTATACCTTCTTGGTGGTCCCAAGGGAAGAAGACGGGAGAACTTATCATGCGTTATTATTGTTGATTAGAACACGACGGTTCATAGTTTTAAAAAATAAAAATAAATAAATAAAAAACTGCTATCAGCGTTACCAACACGCTGTCTATGTGTGCACATTCTTTGGTTTCTTAAACTAACAATAAAAATGACGGAATTGGAATTTTCCCAATACAACTTTATTTTTGTAAATGAAAAAAAAAACAAACAAACAAAAACTCGTACTCAACAACTCGTAAGATTATATGGGAAACTGTATAAACCATTACTTGTTTGAACACGAACTTGAATGATGACATTTCGAGTTGCAAAGTACTTTAGTCCTCTTACATTTGCATAAATTTGTTTGACATTTCTTATTGCAGTTACATTTCAAAAACCCTTAGCCCCCGAAGACAGAATTTTGGCTACTAATCTGACGCAGCGAGAATTCAGTCTCTGGGACGTCCTGAATTTTCAAAAGTGTGTCTTTACACGCTTGAATTTGATTTCTTGAATACAGCGGGCTAATAATTCCTTTGTTGGTTCCAATTTTATAAAGTCCATCATTTGTTGTCTCCAAAACTACGCCAATTAAGTTTCGCGCGTTTCCTTTGCTCCTGTCAAGGCTTGGAACAGGCACAGTAACTGATGTTCCAACCTCAATCGGGGGAAATTTCTTATTAGATGTAAACTTCATTTTCTGTGTCTGCTCTTTCAATCCTTCGAAAGCTTTCTCTTGATTTGAAATCATCGTTATTCTATTTGCACATCGAAGACATAAAACTGATGTTCGGTATACCACGTTGGTATTACTTGCGCTCTGGGCACAGATGACATGAACATCCTGCGCACAGCTATAACACTTGTTAATTCCTGAGGTTTCGTTTTCGCATATGTAACAAACAGGTTCCAATTTTGCCATATCAACATTAAGGGCAGGAGTTGTTCTTTGAATATTTTCTGCATCAGGAAAGGCAATTGATTCTCCAAGACTTCCTGCATTAGGATCACGAGTGGAATTCTCCTGCTCCAAAGTAGTTGTAAGTGCCTCTTCAAGATCTCCTTCAGTTCTCAGAACCTTTTTGATAGAATCCGGCAATGACTGTATTCCGATATGAGCGCTTCTTCCTTTAATGAAATAGAAACTGTTATTTTTTTGTACTGAACTGAAATTATTGACAAAAACAAAGACCTTCGCTCCAATGCTACATTTTTTGGACTTTGCCTGAGCCTCGTTTGGCGCACCTGAGTTTACCTAGTTGCATACTAGGCAAACCCCCAAACAAAAAGTTATTTCGGACTTGCTCAAAAATGTTCGGGCAATGTGCGAATTACCTAGTCAATCTTAGGTGTGCCGGTGTAATGGAGTTTGCCGGTAACATTGACATTAAGTCACATTTTCTCTTCTGAGAAAAAAACTAAAAATTGTAGACAATTCATCTTTGGTGAAAATAAAGATTGTATATTAATCTAAATCTTCATAAAATTTAAAGTCTCAATAACAATTAATTTCTGAGATTGATTTTAAAAATTGAGAAGTTTTAATCGATATTTGAATTAAGTTAGGTTAGTTTTTCTCTTCTGAGGGAAAAACTAAAAGTCTTAGAAAATTCATCTTTGGTAAAAACAAAGATTAAGTTTCAATCTAAATCCTTATAAAATTTTAAATCTTAGGAACAATTAGTTTCTTAGATATGAATTTTTAAAGAATGACTAATATTCAAAATAACCCATTGCAATTTTTTATCCTTTGAAGATTTATTTATTTATAGACATTTAGATTGCGTTTACAAATAGATACTTAAGATATAAAACGTTTTAAATAAATCTAATATAAAGTACTTAAAGATAAGTTATCAAATATTCTTGTAATTTTCCTTATTAATTTTTCCCAAAAATTCTTATAGATTCTTTTATAATTTTTTTTTTGACTAAGTTATTTTAAGAACTACATTTTATCAACAATAATTCATAAAGCCTATATGTTTATAGTTTGATAACCTAAATAAAAAAAATTACTTTGTCTTCGTTTCACTATCTTAAAAGCGTTTAGAATAAGAAAGTAATACGACACACTAATCTACATTTTGAGATTTAAAACGTTGAAATTATAGTTATAACGAACTCATTTTCTCTTCAACAGTGTAACTAACAATAAGAAATTTAACAAATAAATTTATGTGTTTTAAAATGAAATATTGGATTTGTTTTTTGTCTATAAGCTTTGTAAACGTTTTTGGGAAAGAAGTCGTTAGATTATCTTCTAGTAATCAAGTGAAAATGTTTTCTGCTCCGTTAGCTAAGGAGTTAATACATAGTTGGATTGATATACAACAAGGTGTTTATCCTTGGGTAAGTATCTTTAAAATTAAAATAATATTAATGACAAATAAAATAAATAAGGGTGTAATAAGTACTTAATGTTTATTTTAAGGTGAAACCGATAACTGATGTGATTCCTTTAGGAGAAGATATAACTCTTTTCATTTATTTTAAAGAACCTAATAATGTTTACGATGTTAAAATAGCGGAATGTTGGGCTTATGATAATGAAAAATCGAAAATGGAAGGAAATAGAATGAATATTTACAATATTAACAAACGGTATAATAAAATTATTTATTATTTATTAAATTTCGTAAAAATTAACAATTAAAAAATCAAATATAAACGAAAAAAACTTTTACTTGACAGTTTAAACATTAAATTTGACGTTTAAAACGTCAAAATTGAAATTTTGTAAAAGAATTTTGACACTTAAACGTCAAAACTGACATTTTAAACATCAAGAATATCAATTAAACGTAAAAATTAAAATTTTGTAAACGAATTTTGACATATAAACGTCAAAACTGATATTTTAAATATGAAAGGTATCAATTAAACGTCAAGATTGACACTTTGTGAACGAATTTTGAAATTTAAACGTCAAAATTGAAATTTTAAACATCAAGGGTATCAATTAAACGTCAAAATTAAAATTTTGTAAGCGAATTTTGACATTTAAACGTCAAAACTGACATTTTAAATATGAAAGATATCAATTAAACGTCAAAATTGACACTTTGTGAACGAATTTTAGAATTTAAACGTCAAAATTGAAATTTCGTAAACGAATTTTAACATTTAATCGTCAAAATTGAAATTTTAAACATCAAGGGTATCAATTAAACGTCAAAATTAAAATTTTGTAAACGAATTTTGACATTTAAACGTCAAAACTGACATTTTAAATATGAAAGATATCAATTAAACGTCAAAATTGACACTTTGTGAACGAATTTTAGAATTTAAACGTCAAAATTGAAATTTCGTAAACGAATTTTAACATTTAATCGTCAAAATTGAAATTTTAAACATCAAGGGTATCAATTAAACGTCAAAATTGACATTTTGTAAACGAATTTTTACATTTAAACGTCAAAATTGAAAATTTAAACATCAAGGGTATCAATTAAACGTCAAAATTGACACTTTGTGAACGAATTTTAGAATTTAAACGTCAAAATTGAAATTTCGTAAACGAATTTTAACATTTAATCGTCAAAATTGAAATTTTAATCATCAAGGGTATCAATTAAACGTCAAAATTGACATTTTGTAAACGAATTTTGACATTTAAACGTCAAAATTGAAATTTTAAACATCAAGGGTATCAACTAAACGTCAAGATTAAAATTTTGTAAACGAATTTTGACATTTAAACGTCAAAACTGACATTTTAAATATGAAAGATATCAATTAAACGTCAAAATTGACATTTTGTGAACGAATTTTAGAATTTAAACGTCAAAATTGAAATTTCGTAAACGGATTTTAACATTTAATCGTCAGAATTGAAATTTTAAACATCAAGGGTATCAATTAAACGTCAAAATTGACATTTTGTAAACGAATTTTGACATTTAAACGTCAAAATTGAAATTTTAAACATCAAGGGTATCAATTAAACGTCAAAACTAATATTTCAGCTCTGATATTTGAAGTTTTAGACATGAAGTCTGACATTTAACCTCAAAATGACCATTTCAAATATGAAAGTTATGAATAAAATATCAAAATTGATATTTCAAACGTTAAAACTTATATTTAAACCTTAAAGTCTGAAGTTTTAGACATAAAATCTGACATTTAACCTCAAAACTAACGATTCAAACATCAAATTTGTCAATTATATGTCAAAATTAAAATTTTGTAAACGAATTTTGACATTTAAACGTCAAAACTGAAATTTTAAACATCAAGGGTATCAATTAAACGTCAAAATTGACATCTTAAACGTCAAGCTTTTTATTCAGATGTTAAAACTAAAATTTTAGCTCTGATATCTAAAGTTTTAGACATGAAATCTAACATTTAACCTCAAAATGAACAATTAAAACATCAAAGTTGTCAGTTGAACGTCAAAATTGACATTTTAAACGTCAAATTTGTTATTAAAATGATAAAAGATAATATTTTAGCTCTGATATCTGAAGTTTTAGACATGAAATCTGACCTTAAAATGACCATTTCAAATATCAAAGCCATGAATAAAATGTCAAAATTGATATTTCAAATGTCAAAACTTATATTTAAACCTTAAAATCTGAAGTTTTAAACATGAAATCTGACATTTAACCTTAAAACTAACAATTCAAACATCAAAGTTGTTAATTAAACGTCAAAATTGACATTTTAAACGTCAAACTTATTTATAAATAAAATCGTAATGAATTTTTAAAGTCGTAAAATTTTTCGTCTAGGTTAGAAATGTCAAATTTTGTAGAGGTTAAAAAAATATTCTACAACTCAAACTTTTGATTATCTAACATCTAGATTTTTATCTATTACTTAAAAATAGACATTTTAATCCGTCTGTGGTATAAAAATCTTTTCTTAGTTTTTATAAATAAAGTCCTAATGAATTTTTAAAGTTTCCACGTTTTTATCGTTTAGGTTAGAAATGTCAAATTTTGTAGAGGTTAAAAAGACATTCTAAGACTCAACATTTTTATTATCTAACATTTAGATTTTTATCTATTACTTAAAAATAGACATTTTAATCCATCTGTGGTATAAAAATCATTTCTTAGTTTTTATAAATAAAGTTGTAATGAATTTTTAAAGTTTGAAAATTTTTCGTCTAGGTTAGAAATGTCAAATTTTGTAGCGGTTAAAAAGATATTCTAAAACTAAAATTTTTTATTATTTAACATCTAGATTTTTATTTATTTATTTATAATAAAGTTATAACTTTTAAATGTTAAATTTTTATGTAATTTAAGGAAATTCCGGTTTTAGAACGTAACCTAATTTTTAGAATGTTTCAATTAAGGATATTTAGTTACATTTTCCCTTTTGAGGAAAAAATTAAAACTCGCAGAAAATTTATCTTTGGTAAAAATAAAGACTAAGTTTTAGTCTAAATCCTCATAAAATTTTAAATCTCAAAAACAATTAGTTTTTTAGATATGATTTTTTTAAAAATTGATAAATTATAATCGACACAAAGTTACATTTTCTCTTCTGAGGGAAAAACTAAAAGTCATAGAAAAATTATCTTTGGTAGAAACAAAGACTAAGTTTTAATCTAAATCCTCATAAAATTTTAAGTCTCAATAACAATTAGTTTCTTAGATATGAATTTTTAAAGTTGACAAGTTTTGAACGACATGTTAGGTTAGAATTTCTGGTCCATAGGAAAAAACTAAGAGGTCTGGAAAATTGATCTTTGGTAAAAATAAAGATTAAGTTTCAATCTAAATCCTCATAAAATTTAAAGTCTCAACAACTATTAATCTTTTAAATAAGAATTTTTAAAATTTAACAAATGTTGATCTGCGTTTTAATGAAGTTGGGTTAGAATTTATTTTCTCTGGAAAAAGCTAAAAATTATAGAAAATTCACTTCTGAATTATTTGAATTATTCTGAGAAATTATATAATATTAAAATTAATCTATTAGTTTAAAATTCATTTAAAAATAATCATATATTATTTTGTATTTTAAACAAATTTCTAGGAACTCCACAACGAATAATTTCTGGAAGAAATTTAAATATTACGAAGATAAAATTCCCATAACCATTTTATTCGCCGGTTTAAAGACTTTTAAATTTCCCGAAAGTGATAAAGTATTTCTTACGTGTGATATAATGGTAAGTTTACTAAATTACTTTTCTAAATTCTTTTCAAAAGTGACTTTTTTTTAAATTTTTATTTAAGCTGTGTTATAGAAGATGCAACGAGGAACAACACAAATTGAATTAAATTTAATTGGATTACATCTTAAGTGTTTAAATTCTGGTGTTTATAAATAACTTGGTTTTTCACGTGGAACGAATTAGTTACACTTCTACTTTTTCCCCACGTGTGAAAGAAACCTTATTATGAGCTGTTTAGTTCAGCTTAATGACGTAAAGGTTAATCTATTAAAAAAATTACGTTGAGTTTATTCTTTGTTTAATATGTGATCTGAAAAATTAATAAAGGTGCATTATAAAAGAAAGAAAATAAAATTGTTTTATTTTTTTAATTAATTTTTATACAATAAATCTTTAATCCTTAAGAATATTAGTTAATGTTGGGTTTATGACAAGGAAAAATAAAAAAAAACTGACTGAAATAGAATAAATATTTAAAGTATTAACACCCAGTGTAATAAAACTAATCTATATTTTGATTAATTACCATGGTTACGCATATTTTAACCAATCACGACGATTCAAACAGACGTAACCATCACAATTTAAGGAACCATTCCCTTAGAGTTGTCTAATACAGGGTGTACGTTAAAAACTTTTAATATGACGAAACAATATTGATGAAATATCAAATAGTGTTATACTTCATTTAATAACTAGGAGGAGTGTTTTGAATTTTGCGCGCCAAAATAGTGAACTATTATTGGTCGCTCCGCAGTCAAGTTTACGAAGACGAAAAAATTGGTTTTTGTCGTTTAGTGTTTTTAACGTTTGAGGTTAGGTGCTTTACTTAATTTGTCAACTTTTTTCTCGCTTTTTCGTTGTGCTCAAATGGTTGCGATCAAAAAATATTAAGTTCGAAGAAGGTATGGTACGATGTCATCTGTTGGATATAATACGTCAACACAAGGAACGTCTTTTGAATAATTTTTGAACAATGTACGTATAGATAAACGGCCATAGAGATATTTGGTATGTTCTAGAATACTACGCTCAAACGCTTGATGTTTTGTTGGTTGCATAAATGTGACTGGTTTGAAGTTTAGAATTCAAATTTGCCGCTAAAAATGTTTAGTGTATTTTTTAGTTACTTCTTCCTATGTAAATGGGGTTTTGAGATTTACTCCTCCTAGTTATTAAATGAAGTATAGTTCGATTATCACAAATATTAAAGATACTAATTTGATTTAAAAATTTCATCAAATCTAACAACCATCTATTGATAATCATAAGAACTAATATGATACCATTGTAAAATGGGATTATAAGATTTGTTTGTTCTTGATTAGACAATTTCTCCTTATTGTAATCTCTTGAGTTTATTATAATCATTAAAAATAATCCTCTTCTTCTTTAAATTTTTTATAAGATTTTTATTTATAACGATGTGGTGGTCCATGAGATCTTGGTGGTGCAAATCCAACTATTAAACAAAAACTATAAATCTCTTAAATTACAGAATGTACTATATATTTACGTAATGGTGGTCTTGGCCCTTGTGATGTTGAAGGCGGATGATAATGAGGTGTAGGAGGATGAGGCTGATATGGTGGAGGAGGAATATCAGGATGAGGAGGAGGTGGATGAGGATGATGCGGAGGAGGATTATAATGATCTGGTGGAGGTGGTATTGGTGATCTAGGCATTTTAAATGTTACACAAAAAAAGATTCTTATTAAAAATCTACCCAATACTGAAATCTTATCTTACTCACATGAGTATTTATAGATTTAACAATATCCTTTTTATCTCACATATGATACATTTATTTACATCCATATATTTTATCTGTTATCGAAAATATTGAGTTAGGTAGTGTAGAAAATGCAGTTGCCTACGTAGAATATAAATAAGAACTTTACCAGAAATTCGAAGATTCGCGGAGCACTCAGCTTGATTATTAGTTGGTTTGTATTCATCCAAACCAGCCACAATTCTCTTTTTAGCTCCGCATCTTGGTTGTATCAAGAAAATTATGTCTAATAAATTTTTGAATTATTAGGACACAGTTAATAGCTGCCAAGTATCTAAGTTATTACTAAAATACCCTTTGAGTGGGGTGAGCTGGTTTTTGTAGGTGTGATTAGGGAGAACGTACGCTTAATCATTGGATTCCTGACAGGTGACCGAATATATAAAGGAAATATGCAAGAAAGCAAATATCATGATAAACAGTTTATCAAGAATTATGCCAAACATCACAGGACCGAAAGAGAAGAAAAGGAAGCTCTTTGCTTCTAGTATTCTTGCAGTCATTGTGTATGCCGCTCCAACATGGAGTAGAACTCTAAATCATAAAGGGTGTGATTTTTCGGTTCAGCAAATTAGGTAAATTAAGTGCTCTTAACGACAAAAAGAAATTTTAACGGTAGTTTGTGTACTTAAGGCTGCGGTCTCACGGTCTTTGAGTTTCTGAGGGGATTCGGGGTGAGACGTTCGGATGCGAAAAGGTGGACCTTTAAGCGCCGCCCTTTGTAAATAATAAGCGTAAGATTTCTATTCAGAACTCATGTGTTTATTTATCTTTTATCGAGAAATGAATGTATGAATAAAAGTTGAGTTTTTTGTGGTCAAACAGACAAAGATGGAAATATTGTATGATTATTTGATATACATCGCTAGTATTTGGGTAGGTATAATACGACATGAACTATTCGCGATAAGAAAATGTTATAAAATAATCAGCTGCAAATCATTATTTTATAGTGTAAATAAATCTCAAATAATATTTTGAGAAGAAAAAATGGCAAAAAGCGACTATAAGAAATACTTTGAATACAAATGTGACAAAGTACCAAATTTTCATTGAATAAATTAAATACAATAAATCTATATGAGGTGCATACGTACTATAATCGCACCATAGTAAATATTATTACTATACTAACAAAATATTTTTAAAAATACAGTTTCAAACTATGTGAAATTAGAAAGTACATCACTCGCTATGTACATATTTCCTTGTCAGATTTTCGAATATCCTCGCAGCCTCACTAATTCAGGCATCATGCGGTAGTAATAGTCTCCTTCATTTTTGTTTTCATTATTTCCATGAATACGTACACAAAAAAAATGGGAATAATATTTACATCGTACAAATAATTCCGATATTATACCTGCGTAAAAATCCAGTATTAGGACGTTATAAAAATAATAATTTAATTACTACCCTTGAATTTACGTTCAATTATTACGTATTGGTATATTCCTGGTATGTCACGGATCCACTAGCTCTGGTAACATGTGTTTAAAATACAACAAACTTCGTTTACTTATGTGCAATTGACATTGAATTTGGTAAAAATAGTCATGTCTTCTATTTAGACTTATTTCATCATTTTGTATAGTGCAATATTTTACTACTTTGTTTTCTATTGCCTCTTTTGGGGTATACTTATGCGCTGAAAACGGACATTTAATTTCAATCAAACTATCTTCTCCTATCAAACCGTCAGGAGAAGCAGCTAAATAGCAGTCGTTTGTATCTATAAATAAACCACAGGTTATAACATTTAAATTGTATTTATCTTCAAATTGTTGGTTGGCAATGGATTTCTTATCTATCCCATATTGCATGGCTTTCGTGGTAGGAAAACCTTTGTATATAATCTGCTTGATTAAATTGGCACAATTGGTAGACTCTCTTTTTTTGCAAATCCTTCCGAAGTTAGAATCCGTTAGACGTTTTGCCCTTTCTTCGTGCCATAATTGAGTTTTGCCTTGGCCAGCCGTTCTAATTTCCATTTCGGCAATTTCTTCTTCGGTTTTCTGAAGTTCATCTAAGAATTTGTCTTTTCTTCTAGTATAGGAAGTAGGAGATGTGTCGGCAATATCTTCTTCCAAACCATAATTTTCGTCAGCTGGTTGAATTATTTTCTGTCTCTTTCCAACGTGGCACAATTTCCGTTTGGAAATACGATCGGAAATTAATTTGGCGTGTTTTGATGTATATTTTCCAATACTGTTGTTGCCCAGCCTTTTATAAATAATTTCATGTGCCCCCATCGAGTGTTGTACGAAATAGCTGCCATATTGCATCTTAAATTATATCCATATCGTTGCGAGTAATGAAAAAAAAATATTTTTCATAATGTTTTGATTTCAGCAAAATCAACATTTTTATTTAAACTTTGTGGGGCCCCGCAAAGCAAATTTAATCGGGCTCCGCACTTATTGGATCCGGCCCTGATCAAACTGGGACACCTGTATATGTAGAAAAGTTTACAATACGAAAATATAGAATTACAGCACTTTACAGATTGTTAAAAAATTTTAACAATCTTAGTTTTTTTTACTTCAACACAACATCTTAGTTAAAAAACCTGAACATTTTTAAGGCATTTATTAGATTTTTCACAAATAATAAAATTGGTGAAGTCAGAGTTCCAAATCATTCTCGAAAGTATTTATCCTCAAAAGTGAATGAAAAAGTAGAATGGACAAAAAACAAATAACTGACGTCATCTATTCATCTCGTCCGGCTACACCACATGTTCTATTTGGGCGGAGCTATCTGGCCGAATTAAGAAATAATTCGAGATATTGTACCGTGGGAATTTCCAATGCAGCACATTTATTTTGCAAAATATCAAAAAGTGGTAAATAGAAAAAACATTTGTTAAATATTTGTCTATGCTCGCACGAAGTCCGTTTAAAAATTATTCTTAATAATCTCTGTTATTAACAATAATTGCTCAAATATCTCTTCGTGCAAGCGTAGATTTTTCATTATCAGACAACTTTCGTTTGAAAAATTTTTTGATATCTCAAACGGTTACAGCGTATCATGGGCAATACTTTTTCGGGCCTGAGACCGCAGCCTTAAACGGAAAAACATGCATTCTAGCGGCAGATTATATATTTGAAAGGCAAAATATGTAATTTAGCGACAGAATATGAAAACGGACAACAAAATATACTGCAGCGGTAAAATGTGTAAATGGTCGTCATAATATGTATGTACCTCAGCGCCGCCAGCGCCGGTCTTGGAAATATGGAAACGTACCTGAACCACGAAAATCGCAAATTATAAATTTGTTAAGAGTAATAAGAAAGGAACTACTTGGAACACCCACAATAACAGCTAGTGAACTACGCAACTGATGTATTGAAAATCAAAAAGCAAAAGATATTGATGATTTATTTGTATTGGATTACAAAATTGTTTGTAATTCATCTAACATTGAGGATCAAGACATTAAAATAGTTGTATCGACTAAGGACCTTTTAGAGAATTTAGAAAAATCAAAATTGGTACAAATTGATGCAATATATAAACTAATTTGGCAAGGATATCCCGTTATAATAGCCGGTAGTAGTGATAAAAACAAAGTGTTTCATCCATTCGCAATTTTAGTGTGCCAACGTGAGAATGAAAGTGATTTTGCATTTATATTTTCAACATTAAAAAATAATAACAATTGGCAACCTGAATTATTACTGGCTGATGGAAATGTTGCTATCACAAATGGATTTTTGAAGGTTTTTGACCAACCAATTCGCTTAATGTGCTACTTTCATGTAATTCAAGCTGTAGAAAAAAGACTAAAAGCTATTATTGAACATGCAAAGGATATAAGAAATGATATTTCTATGTTACAACTCTGTGATAATATTAACATATTTAACGATGCCTCAAGACTTTTCTTAGATAAATGGTACTCATTGGATAAACCAAACATCATTGACTTTTTAAATTATTTTAAGGAGGAGTGGCTAAAAAAGAATAAAAACTGGTTTGAAGGTACTGGATTAGGATACCCGAGCACAAATAACGGTATAGAAGCTACAAATGCAGTCATTAAAAGTGAGCACACAATTAGAGAACGATTGCCAGTGAGCCAATTTTTAAACAGTTTAGTAAAGCTGTTAACTAAGTGGTCTAAAGATCGAAATCCATCATCTTCAAATTATAAAGAATTTTGTTTAGAAGAAACGTTTACTTTAAGAGACTGGACAGAAGCATATCAATGGCTTCAATTAAACAAAAAAATTATGCAGGTTGGTAATAAATTTTACACTTACTCCACAAAATCTAAACATGAAAATATCACTCCTCAATTATTTTCTAAATATATCAATAAGCAATGGAAAACCTACGATGAATTTAAATAGATATACTTTGGTTTTTGGGTTATTATAAAAGAAAACTATGAATTTATGTGCTCTTGCCCTGCATTTTTAAAAAATTTTAAATGCAAACACTCGCTCGGCATGGAGGTTCGTATAAACAACACGTTAGTTCCCGAAGCAGCGAAAGCTTTACGCTTAGGCCAAAAACGAAAACGAGGAAGACCTTCTAAGGCAAAGAAGGCCCTTACTGTGCAATAACAAATATGTAACTTCTTTATTATTTTCTGTCTTTAAAGTTTATTTCAGTTTTATAATAATAAATATTGCGTTTTTAAATTTGTTGTTATTTATTAACTGTTAGATTAACATTGATTAGATTTATATGTTGTTAGAAAAAATTGCCGCTATGAATCCCTGAAATGTCGGCCGTAGACGTAATTCTGCTAGAAACAAAATTGTCGCTATAAATGTCTAATTTTCCGTGCTGAATACATATTCAGCTGGAAAAAATTTGTCGCCATTAGACCCTAATTTGGCGCCTCGATATATATTCCCCAATCATAAATACTGTTTGAATTCCTTAATTAATAGAAAATTAGGAATCAGGATATTCTCTGGATATAGAACGGTTTCTATGGTGGGTATTGAAATGGTTGCTCGTCTACCGCCCATTAACCTATTAATTGAGGAATGATGTAACATATACAGTAGAGCTAAGGAACATAAAAACTGTTTAGAGAAGAGTTATTGGAAAAATGGAGCAGAAAGAGAATAATCAAAGATTTAGAAAAATAGTTTAAAAGAACATGGGGCGAATTAAATTATTACTTAACAAAATTTTTAACGACCCATGGAATTTTTTGTAGTTATCTGTCAAAATAAGAAATAATGAAAACGATTTTTATTGGTTTTGCGAAGAGATGGATAATCCAGAACTTACATTTGTTATTTGTAATAATTTTGCTGAGGAAGGAAATATTTGTTTTAATAAAATCGGAAAAAATGTAGAAAAAGAAAACATCATAGATATAATGTTAGAAAAGGAAGAATACTGGAGAATCGTAGATGAAAAGTTTACAAACCATAAAGAAAAAGAAGAACACGAACGAGAACTGGAAAATAGAAGATGAAATGTACATTAGACTCTCAAAATCACATTTGTATGCCTTTGAAGTTATACCTCTGAAAGGGTTTTAGTATTGAAACTATTTAGTATTGAAACCCTTTAGTATTGAAACCCTTTAGTATTGAAACCCTTTAGTATTGAAAGGGTCGATGTATTGAAGATGAGTACATCAACCCAACAGTGACAAGGAGTGGTCTATGACAACGGTGGGCAACCTACGGCCCGCGGGCCAACTCCGGCCCGCGTGAGGGTCTAATCCGGCCCGCGAGACTTTGGGTGGTCTGATTAAAAGGAGTATTTGCTTGTACTTCAAGTAAGAGTTTTTACTTCTTAGTATTTCGTGGAGTATAATCTTACACATGAAGTGAATTCTTCGGTGGGAAGTATTTACTTAGGTTAGAAGTATAAACTACTAGTAGCGCCAGACAGATAGGAGCTCCGTCGCTATCAATATCGTCAAAATATTCATCAGGGTCCTGCAAATATTTAGCAACATTGTGCAGTATTAATTCTGCTAATATAAAGTTACACACTCGGTCAGTTTAAGTGTAAAGCATTGGAAATCGTCTTTTTAGCTGTCCAAAGCAGCATTCAATTTTAACTCGGTTTTTACAATGCACCTTATTATATGCTCTTTGATCTGCTGTCAAAGGATTTTTATGAGGTACCAAGAACCATGGAGCTATACCATATCTTTCATCCCTTAGTAAATACGCCCCATTATTATTTCCAGGAAACCATGCATAAACTTCGGAATTTCTCCAAACTCTGCTATCATGTACGCTTCCTGGCCATGATGCATCCACAGACGTGAAAATACCCTTAGAATTGCATGTAGCCTGCACATTAATACTAGTAAATCCTTTACGGTTGAAATATTCTTCTCCGTGGATGTTTGACTTTATTATTCCAATATGGGTATAATCTATCGCCCCTATTGCCCCAGGTATCGTCCATTCATCTTTAGCTAATTCTATATCGTGTACATTTTGAGGGAAAGAAACCCAATCATTTTTTTTTTTCGAAACAGTTCTTTGTGAAACTTCTTTAAGTACTTTCGACACGGTTGTTTGATGTACCCCGATATCTACACCAACACCTAGTTGAAACCCAGGATCACTTAGAGTTCTTAAAAAGACCTCCATTTTCGTTACATTTGATAAGGCTGTTCTCTTCATCTCAATACGAGTTCCCAAGAACTCATTAGCTATCCATTTAACATTGTTTGGATTAAAGCTAAAAGCATAGTGCTTGACAGTAGAAAGTTGCTTAAAATAATTGACCGAAATAATTTTCTATATTGTGCCTCCCCATACGTTCTACGTTCACATATTTCCCTCCTTTTCCTACCATAATTCACAAAAAATGCCATTTTTAGCATCTTTTTAGGTGAAGTAGTTGATAAGAAGCTACTCTATGATCAGCTTCTTAAAAACTACACCAAAGGAACCTCCCAAATAAAGGAAATACTAGACAACATTAGTAATTTCTGTAGTATTAACTTCTATATATATATAAGTAAATAAAGCAAAATGTAAAGTATTTGCTCCTAGTACTTACATCAGTCTAACTTTAAGAATTATGTGGAGTAAGTGCTATAATTTTTTAAGGTAAAAACTACGAAATGCATCATTTAGTTGAAGTACAAGCAAATAGTCCTTTTAATCATACCACCCTTTGTGTGCAATAGAAAGAAAGATTTTTACCACTATTTAGTTAGAGGAGAAAAATATCTCATTACGGCAGTGGACCTTTTTTTGTTTTTTTTTTTTTAGTCTTACAAGTCAGACAAAAATTTTTTAGTTTTCTACTGTGGCCCGCGTATGAAGAGTAAACCGTAATGTGGCCCCCACTATACAAAAGGTTGTCCACCCCTGGTCTATGATACGGTCACTTATTTAGATAGTGATTCGGATTTCTCGTCTCCCAACAGATTTCCTAAACCCCTCCTTAAACAAAAAAGAGGATTCCTGACAGGACACTGGAAGGTTAATAAGCACCTTTATACCTTGGAACTTGCTGCTACTTCTCTATGTCGTACATGCGGACAAGATGAAAAGACTGTCATCAAGATGAAGCATATCCAATGTGATTCTCTAAATCTCAACGAGCTCAAATTGAAGAACTTAGATGACGACTTGCCAACCATGCATAGTATCAAAGACACACCTCTGAGGTGCATCCTAACCTTTGGTAAATCCCTAAGCTGGATGAAGAAGACAGAGAGTGATAGGGAGGTTGTACAAGGAAGGTAAAGGGGTCTAAATGCGGCGTACTATTTAGCGTGCTTTTCCGCTTACTACATACATACATAAAAGCCCCTTTATAATTTGGGACTTCCCGCTAGTCCTCTATGTCGTGGTTGCAAGCAAAATGATGAGAATATTAGGCACATCCTATGTGATTGCACAAATCTCAAGGAAGTCAGATTGAGGGACTTGGATGACGACTTGCCAACCCTGGATGGAATCAGAAACACACCTCTGAGCTGCATCCTAACCTTTGGTAAATCCCTAGGCTGGTTGATGTAGACTGAGAGAGTGACAAGGAGGTTGTACTAGGAGCGTAGTGAGACCTAAGTGCGGCGTGCTATTTAGCGTGTTCACTTGCTTACTACATACATACACACAAGCACCTTTATCATTTGAGACTTGGGCCTAGTCCTCTCAATTGTGCTTGCGAGTAATACGATGAAATTATTAAGCACATCCTATGTGATTGCCCGAATCTCAAGGAAGTCAAATTGAGGAACTTGGGTGTCGACTTGCCAACCATGAATGGAGTCAGAGACACATCTCTGAGCTGCATCCTAACCTTTGGTAAATCCCTAGGCTGGATGAAGAAGACAGAGAGAGTGATAAGGAAGTTGTACAAGAACATGCTTGCATAGTCGATTTGTCTCGTAGTAATAAACGTTTTGGTAAAAAAATAATTTCTTAATTTCATAATAAACTTAAACCAAAACATAAAATATAACCTCAAACTTTTATCAATTTAAAAAAATCATATTGGATTTAGTTATGGGAAATTAGGAAAAGGAATTTTAAGGAAGTTAGATTAAAATATCTAGTTTTGAGTTAAATTATTAAATCTTTTCTAAGTATTTTCCAAGAAACTTGAAAAGTTTGTAAAGCCAGAAATATTTTGAACTGAACCTAATATAATTTTATAAAACTTCCAAAAAGAAATTTAAAAAAATATTGAAAGATATAAAATAAGAGAAGGTTTTAATTTATTAACCATTTATTATTACAATTTATATAACCACCACCAAAATCAACACTTCAAAGCGTAACTAACAATAAAAATCGATTGAGTGTTTATTTTTTTGCAGGATTAATACCATGATCAGCTAAAAACTTCAACATAACCGGTCCACTTGTTGAACATTCGGCGTGTCTTCGTCCTTTACAGTTCTGATCTGAAGAATGACTAACAACAGCCACCAATTGTCCTTTATAAGTAAAAGGACCACCGGAATCACCCTAAATATTCATAAACAACACCTCAATTAATTAAATTTTATTTTTTTTTAATATTTTTTTAATATTTTTTACCTCGCATGGTCTATTAGGACTCATTTTACAATAAATCTGAGGATCGTCAATTTCAATAATTTCCATATCGGTTTTCATTAAATATTCAGAAACCGGTTCATCACAGTATCCATCTTTGACCGTTTTGCAACTAGTTACTCCGTGTCCAACTAAAGTAATCTTAGCACCAACCGGTGGTAGTTTCGGAGCTACTTCTACAGTCGATATATTTCCACCTAATTTAACATCATTTTTCAAATACAAAATAGCCATGTCGTTTTTATAATGTTTAGTTTCATAGTCTTTATGGATGAATACGCTTTTGGTTTCGTACGCTGTTACTTTACCGTTGATAATATCGCTGAAAGTTTCAGCTCCAGGATAAGCTTTTATAGGTTCAGCTCCTGCACAATGACCGGCAGTAATTATTTTATTTTTGGTTACTAAAGCTCCACCGCAAAATACATTATTTGCGTTTAAAATAGGAACGTAGTATTTGTAATCTGCGATGCTTACTTTTACCCCGTCTATAATTCTTTTTGATGATGAAGATTTATGTTTATTTTTTTTATGGGTTTTAGCTAAAATTATAAAATTATAATTAAGAATTAATTTAAGAAACAAAAAATTTTTTTACCTGAAGTTGTAGATATCAACATAAGTAATACTATAAAAGATATAGCTTTTAGTTTCATTTTGGTTTCTTATTTACTTTCTAATAGATAGAGTTTTAAAATGAATTGTTTGTAATTTTGTGAGTTTATATACTCGAAATACCGCCTTTGTTTAGTTCTTAATGACTTTTTTAATAATTATGTTTAATATGACTTTGAATTCCAATTTGAAAATTACCAATTAAAGAAAACTAGGAAATTCTTTTTAAACATTAGAAGGTTTGTTATAAACTAATAAGTAATTTAACGAATATTTATTTATTTGTAAGTAGATAATTGCTTTATGGCAAAAATGACTTTTATGTTACATTAAAACAATAATTTAAAAATCAATTTTTATTAACCCAGTAAATGACAAAGAGAATAAAGAACAAAATCTTTTGAATCAAATCTAATCTTTGTTCGATGCTTAGAGCGCAACCAATTAGGATGAAATTTTAGATATTCATCATGAAATCGCCTTACAAAACGGACAAATAATCTCTCAGTAGCTTCATAGGGTAAACTGCCCAAATGTTGGCACCTCAAAAAATGCTCCCTAAAGTCGGCCTTTCTATAAAAATCTATTTAGAAAAACTAGAAAGCTAACTTTAGGCGCATGGTCGAAATTTGGTTAGTTTATCCAACTTGTGGACAGAGCATTTAGACCAGTGTTTCTCAACCTTTCTGAAGGAAATGCCCACTTGATTGGTTTGTTTCAGTGATCGCCCCCACATTTTTTGAATGAAAATTGCACGTTCAGGCTACTCAAAAAAATAAAATTAGTTATAATGATTTCTCTCCAATGTTGTGAGATTTTGCATTTTGAGCAATTATCACATCTCTAATCCTCTAATTATATTTCAAGTTCTTATTTTAAATACATCGGTTATTTTGCTTCTTCTGTCAAAATTAACTTTTAACCTTTTAAAGTACTTAATATCTTTTTCTTTTTTGTCAGGATGTTTCCTGTATAAATGTTCAACCATTTGCGATGGTTTCAGAATAGCTTTTGGCTGCTAAATGACGAAGCAATAAGGCCGAATTTTATATACTCAGTAGAGTACTGCCGGCACTTCTTTTTCGCCAACATTGTTGATGGTTAAACTATTATAATTTAATTAAAAGAGTTAATTAATCTTAGTAACAATTATGAATTAACTTACCTCTGAACTTCACAACGAATACATACTGCATACTTCTCAAGCGCAACAGATCCAGCAAAAAAAGGGGAATCACAGAAAATAACTGTCGGTTTCTTTAATTTGTTTACAGTTTTCTTTAAAATAAATGGATAATTGTACAAAATGTTTTCGCCCTTATAAAGTAGTCATCGCCCCCCAAAAGTGATTAATGAAATAATTGCCCATAACAAATGTAGCATCGCCCCCTAGGGGGCGATATCGCCCACGTTGAGAAATACTGATTTAGACAATCGCAAAACAGAAAACTTTGTCATATCAATGTCTTATTTAATGCGTAAATACAACTTAAAATTAAGGAAATAGAATTAGAATTTTATATTCAATCGATTTTATTTGTTTAATATAATCCACGTAATCGGTTTAGACCTTATCTGACCATCATCAGAGACATTCGCTATTATGTGTTGTGCTTGTACACATGAAGAACCAACATTTTTTCAATTTACAAAACATTTTAGTCGAAAAATTAAAATGAAATAAAGTAATTTTAATTTATTATGTTTGCTGCAACGATATCCTTTCATTTTAATTAAGATCAACACTGGTTAATTGGAATATTTTCAACAAATAAAATCGATTAAGTATACATTTCTGACTTTATTTCCTTAACTTCGATATCGGTTACAAAAATCAAATACCAAACATAAATTTGAAATGATACGTTTGTTGCTGTTAAAAGAATTAGGTAATCTGCATTACTTTTTTTTAATTAAATTTCGAAGTAAATGAGTTGTTCTGTTTCACTTTGTGTATATTTTTATTATAATTAGCTATAGTTGTCCATACCAAAGTTTGAAATTACAACCCTCATAAATTCTAAAACTCAACTACTAAGCGATTGAGAACATTTAATTATTTTTACCTAAAATGACATCAATAATCCAGTGTTGTTTAAAAAGTCAGGGTCGTACTAACAATTTTTCTTTTGAGTTTAACTTTATTGGTTAGTAAACCATTGTACAATATATCTTTTATAAGATGGTAAAACCACATTTTTATCATCCTAACAACCTACCTATTTATATTTACAACTTCTTTACCTGTACCATCGTGAATCTATTGTTAAGGGTGTTTTATTGCCATATCGTAATACTAAACATTAGTGAAGGACTTCTTTTGGGTTTTAACATTCAGGAGTTTTCTTTTTTCGTGTCCAATACAGTGGGTATCTCGATATACGAGTGCCCTAATATATGAATGTTTTGAGATACGAGTCTCCGAGCGAGCGATATTTTGCTTTGAGATTAAGATTGAGAATTGAGAAGAATTCAAGTTTATAAAGGTTATCTATCTATCACCCAACACCACCCCTATCTTGCAGCCCATGGACCAGCAGGTGGGTTCTAATTTTAAGAAGTTATACACCAAGCACATTTTTCGGCGCTGTTTTGAGGTGACGGAGAACACAAACCTTACGCTTCGAGAGTTCTAGAAGGACCACTTAATATCGTGATATGCCTAAGAATTATTGATCAGGCCTGGCTGGATGTTACAACGAGGACCTTAACCTCTGCATGGAAGAAGTTGTGGCCTGAGGCTATAGCTGAAAGAGCCTTCGAAGGATTGAAACCCGAAGTGTCAATGGTAGAAGAGATTGTTTCTCTGGGAAAATGCATGGGTTTGGAAGTGGATGAGAGAGATGTGAATGAACTCGTCAAGGAACAGTCTCAGGAGCTGACAACCGACGAGCTACATGATCTACATTCGCAGCAATATACCGTGGTTCAACGAAAAATTAGTTTTGAAGAGGAGCCAGAGATGGAGGAGGTTATCTCTACAAGAGATATAAAGGAGATGTTGAGAATGTGGGAGAAAGTTGTAGAGTTCATGGATAAAAATCACCACGAAAAAGTTATCACTGATCGTGCATCGGAACTGTTCAAGGAACCTTGCCTGACTCATTTCCACAATATCCTGTAAAAGAGGAAGAAGCAAACCTCCTTGAACAGTTTTGTAAACGATCTACAGGTGAAAATGAGCAAAGCGTGACGAAAAAAGCGAAAACCAGTAACGAAAGTTAAGCGCTTCTGTAAGCACTTTACTTTTCTTTTATTATGTTTTTATAGAATATGTATTTGTTATTTATAAATAAATGTTTCTTCTAGTAAATACATTTTTCTTATTCAAAAGCACTTAACGAAAGCAACTGAGGTGGTGTTTTGGGAGCTGCAACGAATTAATGGCATTTCAATTAATTTCAATCAGGAAAGTTACTTTAAGAAACAAGCAATTTGACATACGAGCAAGGTTACGGAACGAATTAAACACGTATGTCGAGGTACCACTGTACATGTATTTTTAGTTATTTTGCAGCAATACTTGACGTAATTTTTTAATAAACGTTAATCTGAACTACTGTTATAAAGAAAGCTTTCTAACACCTGTTGACATTTTTTTTTTTCATATTTAGAGTAATGTAACCGGCTGTGGGCCATCACCGGTTGTGGGCCACCTATTGCTATCCTTTGAGGTTTGCCAAATATTGCAGATTGACAGTAGGTAGTTTTGGTGCGAACATCAAAGTGATGGGACGCTTTTGATGCGCAGCTGCAAACAAACGAAAAAAATCGACGAAAAAATTTACGATATAGTAATATTTGAATAAGTTGTGAGTGCGATAAAGTAAAGTGAAGTATTGCAAAGAGGTAAGTGTTATACATTTTTATGTAGTATTTGCGGTAAATTTTACGATTTTATATTGAGTTTGCTCAACGTTTTTCGCCACGAGAATTTTGCAAGTCACATAAGGAATGGCAGCTGTTACCGGTTGTGGGCCACCTTTTGTAACCGGTTGTGGGCCACCATGTTTTTTGCATGAAAATCGTATTTTTGACTTCTCTGTCAAGGTGGTTCCCAGGTTTATTCGTGTTCTAGCATTCCACCATTTTTTCTTTTTCCGAGGAAGAACATGCAGAGCAGCTTTTTGGACAATGTTTCATCTGGAACAGCTGGTTATGCGAATGATTCAGGTTGGATGTGTCAGCCAGATTTTGTTAATTATATGCGCCATTTCATCGCCTTCGCGACACCATCGCTCGAGTTGCCGGTGATTCTTCTGATGGACAATCATTGTTCACATTTGTCTCTAGAAGCCATTAACTTAGCCGTTCAAAGTGGCGTTCATATTGTCACTTTTCCACCGCACTGTAGTCACAGATTACAACCGTTGGACGTGTCTGTATTTGGACCGGTGAAGTCTTATTACAAGTCTCAGTGTTCTGTTTGGCAAAAGAACAATGCAAACAAGGTAGCACTCTTCTCAAAACTTGTTTTGTTTTGCCAATTTTAAACTAATTTCGTTTTAAATGTTTCTAGATATTAGAAATATGTCATATTGCTGGTCCGGCGTGTAAGGCTCTTGATCTGGCTTTGACACCTAAAGTGATCAAGTCTGGTTTTAGAGCAACCGGCATATGTCCATACAATCCAGACATTTTTTCTGATGCCGACTTTGTTCAAGCTGTTCAGCCGAATGTGGCAGAGGTTGCCGTCGAGGGGCCCATCGATGAAAACGATCAGCGTCGAATCGTGGTTGGGCCATTAGTTGGACGTAAGGAGGTTGTGCCCACAACACCTGGACCGTCATCTCGATCGATTTCTGTTAGCTGTCTTTTGGATGAAATTGGCTCCTTACAAGGCGCTTTACCCAAAAAATCATCAAATCGCGGCCGAAAGCCAATGAAAAGCGCGATTTTAACGTCTCCGGAAACCGTTGCTGCTTTGCATGAAAAAGCAGCAAAAAGGCGAGCTGCTCCAACGCCCAGAAGCAGGAGACTTTTGACGAAGAAGATTTGGACATTTGTCTTATCTGTTTCGACCTTCTGCCACCAAAATTGACGAAAGCCAAGTCCATCAAATGCAACGGTGGCTGCGATGGGTTTGTGCATTTGAAATGCGCCGCTATGACGAAGAGCTATTTTACATGCAAAAATTGCGAAACTGAAGAGGACGATGATTAATTAGAAAAACTGCTACAATTTACTTGATGTTTCTTGCCACTAGAGGCTGTATTGATGAATAAATTTAGATATTTCATATCTTTTTGGTGATTTTTCTTTATAATTACGCATTTGTAGTAGATTTTCCAGGGTGGCACACAACCGGTTACATTTTTTTTTTTTGGCGAAAAACAAGCTTTTAACAAAATTTGCTAAAAAAAATTATTTTCGGGAAATTAAAAAAAAAAATAGTTAGCTACTGGACTTACCTTTCCATTGGTATCTAAAAGTCGAAAAAATTTTTACTTGAATTCAAGTTACAGGCAAAAAACGACACCCGGCCCATAACCGGTTACATTCCCTTAATTATTATTTATCTTTTATTTGTTTTAAATTGATTTATTAATTTTTGTTATAATATTTTAAAATTAATACTTCAACTTGTATATTATATGAAATCATTTAATCCTCCTTTTCGTGCTACGATGACTATTATTTGTGTCACCTCTTGTGTTAATTGTTTATCTAACAGTTTTGCATGTTAACTTTTTACTACCCTAACTTGAAATTTAGATATTTTAGACATTCGTTTTCGAGTAAATCGTCTTTGAAGACCGACTAATCTCATCTTTGAATTAAGTAAGATTTTTTTGCTAAGAGTGTGCTAAGCGCTTTAATAGAGCAGTGTGTCGTTATCGTTGGAGGAAATGGAAATTACAAAATTCTAAGAAGGTCTATTTTACCATTGCTCCCTTCAAGGAACTGTACCTTTTTTGACTAATATTTGTTTTGGGCTTTTATTCTTATTTCTGAACGTAGAATATGCTAGTAACGTACGGCCGTCTAATTTCGGAACAACCTGTATAGTACAGGGTGTTTCATAAAGTTCTCCCAGCACAAATGGAGCATGTTGTTTAAGTGATTTGTAATAAAAAAGTTCATATGAACATGTATCCGATTCACTTCACTTATTGAGTTATGTGAATTTGAAAATAATGTTTAAAAATTATGGCGTTAAGGTCCTGCGCGAGACTTAACCAGTTAACTGTGGCGCTCTCGTTTGAAAGCGCGCACCGTTTTGTGTCACCAGAATCGAGTCAATGGTCACTACATTATATGCATGACGAGTATACTCGTCAATACACAAAATAGTGCCACCTCTCCATGACGAGTATACTCGTCAATCACAGTTAACTGGTTAAGGGGCAAGTGAACTATGACTGCATTAGTAAAGTGAAGTCCTTATTTACCTTACTATCAAATGACAAGCTTGCAGTTTAATCTAAAATTATTTGAGTTTTATTTACGTACAATGCAGTTTAAGTTTACGACTAATGAGTATACTACTTATGGTTTTTGTACTGGGAAACTGCGATGAAAACGCTATTCCAACTTTAATCGACGTTTTCCATCCCCGAAGACTTTTAATAGTACCTTCCAAGCTCTCTGAGAAACTGGTTCGCTTCCGAGCGTTCATATGCAGTATGAACAAGTAACACCACAGAATGTTGCAGAGGAAGAAAACATCTGTCGTCGAGCGCAATCCCATTAGTATACGACGGATATCCGCACGCTTAGGGATTCTCAATACCAGGGTATGGAGAACATTAAAAAAAAATCTGCTGCATCCGTATCACCTATAGCGTGTTCAACATCTGTAGCCAGAAAACTTCCCTAGGCGTTTGGCATTTTATAAGTGGTTAAATAATAATCGGAACTTATACTACTAAATTTTATTTCCGGATGAATCACAAGTTACTCGAGATGGCACAAATAACATCCATAATTTACATAAATGGTCGGACATTAACCCTCATGCTACCAATTTTGATTTTTGAAGTTCGTCTTACTGGAACTTACTTGCAATTTTTGGAAGAAGAAATTCCGCGTTTACGGTAAGAGGATTAAGAGTGTATTTGCAACACGATGGTGCTCCTCATTTTTACCGTAGAGTCACCCATCTTCTAAATGAACGTTATCCTAACCACTGGATTGATTAAGATGGATCGCACGTTTGGCCAGCCAGATTTCCAGATCTCAGTCCGCTAGATTATAACTTATGGCAGTGTTTCCCAAAGTGTGGGTCGCGACCCATTGGTGGGTCGCTAGCGAGTATTAGGTAGGTCCTGAAACTAACCGAGACCAACGTAAAATAACTGTTGTGTCACAAATCAACTGAATGACGCGACGGTGCAACACGAATGACATCAACCTAAAAGTGTGGGTAAAAATAGCAGTGTGGTCACGAGGGTTCTTACAAGAAGTGCCAATGCTTCGTGGACACACTGCAGCCTTCATAGAGAAGCACTGGTTTCAAAATCATTACTGGATGACTTAAAAACTGTATTAAACACTGCTGTGAAAATTGTAAATTACATTAAGACAAGACCTTTGCAAACACGTTTATTTCAAAAGTTGTGTGAAGAGATGGGTAGTTCCCATAAATCTCTTCTTCTTCACACAGAGGTGCGATGGTTATCCAGAGGGAAAGTGTTAACAAGATTAACAGAACCGCGCAATGAAGTAACAGTTTACCTGGAAGGAAAAAATGAATATCTTGAATCTTTGCTGGATGAAAAGTTTATCCTCAAGCTCTCGTACTTGGCGGATATTTTTGCAAAGTTGAATGAACTCAATTTGTATTTGCAAGGATCAAATGAATCCGACATATTTGCAGTTCACGATAAAATTCGCACGTTTATGCAAAAAGACTTATGTTGTGGAAGAAATGTGTCGAAGAAGAGAAGTATGATTGTTTTGAATCACTTGAAAATTTTATTACAGCAAATGAAGTGCAGCCAGATGCAAATGTAATGACCACAATTTCAAGTCATTAGCGTTAAAAAAAAATTTGATGTCTATTTCGGAGAAGAAATGAGAAAGTTTGCTACAATGAACAGGGTATGTAATCCATTTCACGACAACATTCCAACTTTAACATCGACAAAAGCTAATGAAGAACTTATTGATTTATCAGAGGATACATTGCTGAAAACGTCTTTTAACCGCAAACAGTTAACGAAATTTTGGCTTTCAGTTGCTGACACCTATCCCTGCCTATTTGACGAAGCCCTAAAAGTTCTGCTCCCCTTCACTAGCTCATATTTATGCGAAGAAGGATTTTCAGCTATGGTTCATATTAAAACTAAATACCGAAATAAATTGGACGTATCAAATTCATTGCGATTAAAAATGACTAAAATCGAAGTCGATGCTAAAGCTGTAATGGCAAGAAATAGGAAGCAATTACATCCTTCTCATTGACATGTCTCGTTTTATATTTAGTAAATAACTCTTTGAGTGTTTGTGGTACATATAATGAACCACCTTTTTTATGCTGTTTAGCGGTGGTGGTACACAAAATGTACCACTTTATAAATAACCCACAACTCAGGTTGCGCTGGTTCATTTCTAGAACCACCGGAGTTATGCCATCCTGTGGACGGTAGAGGTAACTTGGTGTAACCGGTGCTTGATTTCGGTGCGTTTCCTAGCTGTTACTGTCAAAATCTTGTGCGCAATATTGCTGTGCTGCGTTTACAGTTTAAATTGAAAATAAAAGTGAAGTTTCTTTGCAAAAATTAAAAAAAAAAGTAATGCCATTGCCTTTGGTAAGTGTTAATAGCATTAGACTGGAAATTTATTTATTACAATTGAACATAAACGAATTTTCGTTGTGGTACACTCTGTGTACCACCGCGTCATTTGGAAGTTTAAAAGATCATTCTTTTAGCGAAATGCACAGGCTCAGAAAAGACAAATTGCCTTTTAATTTGGTAGGCATGACTGTAGACGAGTTCTACGAGGAGCTGGAACGATTCGATTCTGTTGCTGTTAAAGGAGGAGAACCCATACCGTCCGGTTCCGAATCGGAAGACGACACTTCCGATGACGAGATCTTGGCAGAAAATGTTCAACCGATAGTCGAAGACTATGCGAGCTCAGAAAGTGATGAATCAGAATCGGACGTACCTTTATCGACGCTAAGGGAAATCCTTCGCAAGGCTAACCTTGTTCAAACTTCTGTCCGAAATGATGCGAGTTCATATGTACCACCAACATGATCAACTATCTGTAAACCAACTCCACCTCCCGATTTTGCAAGCACTTCTGGTGTAGCCGGTTTTATTCTACATAATGCCGAAAACCTAACGCCATTCCTACTTTTTCGGCATTTCCTAACTGAAGAATTCATGGAGCATTTAGTTCTTCAAACTAATTTATACGCAGAACAGAAAAGAATTTCCACGGGAAAAACGTACGTTCCCACTACTGTACAAGAGCTCAATGCGTTTTTAGGGATAAATTTGCTCATGGGTATAAGGCTTTGCCCTAGCTACAAAGACTACTGGTCAAGCGCACCCGACATCAAGGATCACTACATTTCGTCCCTAATGCCCTTGAAACGTTTCAGTTGGTTGCTATCGCATATACACATAAACGATAATTCTACTATGCCTGACCGCAAATCTCCCAACTTTGATAAACTTTACAAAGTGCGCCCTATGATAAATTCGCTATTAGCAAATTTCAAGCGCTGCCTCCTTCCTAGCTAGCAAGTTGCTATAGATGAATCCATGATCAAATTCAAAGGCCGAAGTACGTTGAAGCAATACATGCCCAAAAAACCTGTGAAACGAGGTTACAAGGTTTGGGTACTGGCTGATAGGTCTGAATATTGCTTGAATTTTGACATTTATACAGGTAAAACCAACACTGAGGAGAAAGCACTCGGTGCACGCGTCATCAAGCAACTTATGGCTGATTTGCGTGGCAAGGATCATTTACTCTACTTTGATAATTTTTTTAACAGTGTGCCCTTAATGGAATAATTGAAAAGGCAAGGAATACATGCTATTGGTACCTTGAATTTATCACGAAAATATCTACCTTCCTTCAAGGCAGATAGAACAATGAACCGTGGAGAAATGCAATGGTTTACAAGTAACACTGGACTAGCAGTGATAAAGTGGAAAGATAAAAGATCCGTACACATCCTCTCCAACTACCATGATCCTGAAAATCAGAGTGAAGTTCAACGCAGAGAAAAGGATGGCAGTGTAAAAGCGATAACGTGTCCTGAAGCCATAATTGATTACAACCGTAACATGAATTACGTGGACAAATTTGATCAACTAATGTCTAGTTACAAAATTGATCGGCACAGTAGGAAATGGTGGCATAGAATTATGTTCTACCTTTTGCACGCTGCGGTCATAAATGCGTACTGTGTATACAGACTGCTACAGTTACCGGCAATGTCTTCCAAAGACTTCCGAAGAGAGGTCATAAATGGATTGGTTACTAACACATTAGTCTCTAAGAAACGACCATCTTCCAACCCGGCAACTACGCAACAAATAAAAAATCAAAACCTTTCGTTCCTGTTGAAGTGCGACAGCAGTCTTCAGATCATCAACCGGTCCGAGATACAAGGAGAAGATGTGCATTATGCAGTACAAAAAATAATCAAATACGCACCCAATGGATTTGTTCTGTGTGCCGGGTCCCATTGTGTCTTGGTAAGAGCAAAACCTGCTTTCAAGATTACCACGCCAAATAATACGACTGATCGTTTTACCAAAGAAAGACCATTTCTTTTTCCTTAGTAGCGACTTGGTGGTTTATAATGTGTACCACGCAATTGGTCAAAAAGTCGCAGTGCAATTAAAAAAAAAATAAATGTTTTTATGTTTGTTACAACACCTAGGCTGGGTATTATAAGTTTTATGAACATTCGAAAATAAAATTTTTGTTGCTCCACTAGGGTAGATTTTTTCCAGAATTCTCTGCTCCTCAAAGAGATAAAAATTTCAATTAATGTTTGGATTTTTTCTTATTGATCTCTCACATAGTTACCATGAAAATACCACAACAACAATATACTTAATTGTTTTTTATTATTTATGTTTATTACCGTTATTGTATCAGGTACGTCTCAGATGTTAAATTTTTTTTTTAGGTGGGTCGCGGTCAGTACAACTTTGGGAAGCACTGACTTATGGGGTTGGATGAAAGATTTAGTGTATTAAGAAAAAGTAGACACACGTGAGGCTTTAATGCAAAGAATTTTTGACGCTGCAACGCAAATAAAGGACCATCGTGCAAAGATAAAAAATTCAACAGGCGTGCAGATAAGTGTATTGAAGTAGGAGGTGGAATTTCCGAAAATGTTTAAAATTAATAAATTATTTTTTTAAATTATAATAAAAAGTAGCATTATCGCAATTACTTCTTGCTAAATGCCTTTTTTTTGTTAAACCTGACGGTAACCTAAATAAGTACTTTATTTTATTAATGCAATCATAGTGCCCTTACCCTTTAAGCCCCGCGCTGGGTCGCAACGCCATAATTTTTAAATATTACTTTCAAATTCATATAACTCAATAAGTGAAGTGAATCGGATATATTTATGTCCATATGAACTATTTTATTACAAATCACCTAAGCAATTAGTGCCAAAGCTCCATTAGTGCCGGGAGAACTTCATGAAACACCCTGTATATAACACGTTTTTAATTAATAGTTTTTGATTAACTAACGTTTATGTCACAGTAAACTTTATTAGATGAAACTAAAGTAAAATTTCGTTATAATTAGATGTTAAAGCATTACAGTAAAAGTAAAAGCTCCATCGGGATCAGAAACTTTTTGCTTGTAACCAACTTCTAGATCTAATTAATCCAAACAAAAATGTATTATAATATTGGAAAACATTGAATACTAAATTAAAACTAGTACATACTAAAATCAAAAGTTCTTGATGGTTTAATTTGAAGGAAATCCTCAAAACCCAACATCACATTTGATCTCAATTAATTCCGATGATTAAAAGTTTTACTATAATAAGAAAATAAGAAAAGAAATGAAAAGTTAGAAATAAAAAGATAGATAAGTAAAAAAAAAACTTACAATTAGTAAAATTATGAATTCAAGTAAATTAAAACAACCTGATAAAAAAATTAAGTTAAAAAATAAAACTAAATTTTAAAATGCCATCAATTTATTTATTAAAACTTTAAATACAACTCAATATAATCATGTTAAACAACAATAAAAAAAAATATTTTTTACTAATCAATGATTTAACGTTAATATTATTACACCTATTGCTTAACAACAGTTGTAAAATTAAATCCCCATTTGCAAAGTTTAAATCCTTGAGGGCTATAATCCCAATCTACTTTTCTAGCCTTTATAATATTGCTGTAGACGTAGGAAGATAATTTCGGAGATCTGAGCCTTTCTGGACTGTCAAAGTCAACGTGATATAGTCCAAATTTCTCTCTGAAATCAAACAATTAAATAAAATTAAAATTAAAATGAAGAAATGAAGACATAAATTAATAATTATATGTATGCAGGAAACGGGAGGGCACACCAGATAGCATACCGCACTTAGGCCTCATTGCGTCCTTTGTACAACCTTCACTCACTCTGTCTACATCAGTGTTTCCCAACCTTTTTTGTGCCATGCCCCATCTTAGCTTTTCTAATAGTCTTATGCCCCCCTAAGGTTCCGCGAGGCCCCACAAAGTAAAAATGTGTTCATTTTGCTGTTTACATATCACAACAATGAAAACTTGAAACGTTCAATCTTTCTAAAAAATGCCATGGAACACACTCGATGTCAAAAAAAAAGTCACACCCTTTTAAAGTAATAATTTTTAATATTAAAAAATGGAATTCTTCACATAAGAAACTTAAATGATACCTTTTGGGAAGAAATCACTAGGAAATTGTTCACGATACAGTAAATTTTAGTAAGTAAATTTTCGAAACATATTATGAAAAACCGAAATTAAGAATCAAATTGCCCCCCTGTGGGGCGTGGGCCCCACGTTGGGAAACATTGGTCTACATCGACCAGCCTAGGGATTTACCAAAGGTTATTATGTAGTTTAGAAGTGTGTTCCTGATTCTATGGTTAGCCAGTCGTCAACCAAGTCCCTTAATTTAAGGTTCTTGAGATTCGAGCAATCACATAGGATGTGCTTAACAGTCTCAACGTCTTGCTCGCAAGCACGACATAGAGGAGAAGTAACAAACCCTAAATTATAAAGGTGCTTATTAACCTTACAGTATCCCGTAAGGAGCCCTGTGATTATGGTAGCTGTAAAGAACCGGCTCGCCTCACACGAAAGGTATCTTAGTAATGATTTAGATACTTTGCAGCCCTTAACCGTGTCCCAGTAGTCTTAATAATTAGATATAAAAGAGATTTTCTTACGTGTATCCTTGATACCATTGGAAATTATCCATTAAACTCCAAACTGTAAACGCAGTAACGTTACAACCGTCTTCGTGGATAGCAAGAAGAAGTTGTTCTAAATAAGACTAGATATAAAACAAGATAAAAAAATAATATATTTAATTTAAGAAGAATAATAAGTATTTAAACCACTTGCGGTGAGAAGACGTGCCAGGTACGTCGAGATCTATCTCCTGCTTCTGTTACAGGAGCGCTAGGAACATGTTACATACGATTGTTGCAGAGAGAAAAATAACGTGTGTGGCACGTCGACTATTAATAAAATTCTCATCGCAAGTGGTTAATTAAAAAAAAGAAACTTACATTAAGATAATGTACTCGATGACAATCGTTGATTTCCCCACGATCTGAATAACCACTCGAACTGACGATAACTTCCGGATTACCGTATTGATTTCTAATCCAGTTTAAGATTTTTCTAAATCCCCAAGGTACGACTTTAAGCCAGGCTGAAGCGGAAGGATCCCAATTGTCACTAATGATGCAATAGTCGATATCGAGCCAATTTACTCCGTCCGTTTTCTTAGAAATGGTGGTGCTACAAACCCTCGAGGTGAAATGACTTAAACCGAAGAAATCCGCACTTCCTTTGATATACTCGACTTCTTCCGGTTCGAATTCTGGAATTTTAAACCTTGGCATTTGTTCTTGTAAGCTGAAGAGTTCTAAACGTTTGGAGATTACAGTTGGGTAATCACCATCTCTTGAGAAAATTGGATGTGCAAACCATCCTAACTAAATTTTCCAAAATAAAAATTTATATTAAAAAAAAAATTAATTTTATTTTACCTCAAGTTCTAAAGCAATATCACTAGCTTCAGTATCTCCAATCGTTTTTAAAGCAGGTTCCATCCACATCGATCCAAGAGCAATACCAATCCTTCCACGTTGTTTCTCCCTGTATCTAATATCATATAATCTATAAGCTCTAGCGTGAGATTTTAAAACAGTATGAGCGCAAGTATATCCGGCCATTCCTTCTTTTTTAAGTCCGATTGCGAAAGTTTCATGGAAATAAGCTTCGAAACAAAACTTAAAAGGATCGTCGAAAGTCATCCAATCTCTCACTCGGTTTCCAAATAAAGAGTACAAAAGATTCGCATACTCTTCGAAAGCCGTAATTAATTCTTCGTTCATCCATCCGCCTTTTTCTTGTAAAGGTTGTGGTAAATCCCATTGGTACATTGTGGCAACCGGTCTGATTCCGTTTGAAATTAACTCGTCGATTAATTCGTTGTAATATCTAATTCCGTCGGCGTTGATTACTTTTGTATATCCGGTTGGTAAGATTCTCGACCAGGAAATTGAAAATTTATAAAAATCAACGTCCATGTCTTTAAGGAGTTGAACGTCTTCGCTTAATCTATTGTAACTGTCGCAAGCAACGTCTCCAGATGAACCATCTACAATTTTATCCGGTCTTGTATGAGTGAGTCTATCCCAAATGTTTTCTCCTTTTTCTCGTTCATCCCAACCGCCTTCTATTTGGTAAGCTGAAGTTGCAACGCCAAATTTGAAATCGTCCGGGAATGAATAGTTATGTTGAGGAATCACTTGGTGACTAAATATAAAATTTAAATTTAAAAAAATAAAATTAAAATTAAAAAAAAATTAATCTTACCTTATTAGTAGTATAATCATCATAAGAACTTGTTTCTTCATTTTAAACGTTTAAAGGAAAACTTTTTCAATTGAAGATTAAAATTGGAATGGTAAAAAGTTCGTTTTGTTCGCGTATTTATACGGTTTCTTATCGCTAATTTTGGCAAACACTTATTAATTGGTGGTGGTTTATCAAAAATGCACCTGAAAGTTCATATCTTCATCGGCAGGATGCGATAGTAATAATCAAGCGAACACTAAATCGAATGAGTGAGTCAGTTTTTAAGAAGTTATATAGAGTATGGTCTTTTTTATTTCACTATTGCTCATTATTCGCAATTTAGTTATTTTAATTTATAATGTAATCTTAACTAACAAAACTTTTATAACTTAACTCTTAAACTTTGCAAAGTGCTATACCCAGAAGTTATGGACACATCTAGGCAAAATCAATGTAATGTCTGAAGTACTAAGACTCAGCTAATGTTATGTGTCAAAAAGAAAAATACTTAAGCATTAAAACCACTCCAATCATTTTACTCAAATCTAATTTATTTGTGATTGTTGGGTATTTGTATTACTTAAGCTTTATTAAGACAAGTAATAAACTATAGTAGTCAGATATATTAGGTTAAATTGCTTACTTGATATAAAATGGTTAGTGGAAAGTTTATTTAAAACCACCTATATACACTTTAAAGTTGTAAATTATCAAAACTTCTTGTCGGGTGAACCCATTCAATTCGTAATACCTAAGAGATTAAACTAATCGCAAAAAAATAGGCGTTGGTATTAATAATCAACGTGTTACTAATTATCGCAGGAAGAATGTTGGAATAATTTTGATGGAATAAAAATGTAAGATTCTTTTTTTAGTTTTGTTTTATTCAGGCTAAATTGAAATATTACAATGTTTAAATATTCTTAATGACCAATAAAAATTGTTTAATTTGATACCAAACATAACTATATTTCAACCATTGTATTTATATTTTTATAGTAGATCAGTTTGGGTTAGTTCAATGTTTGTCAATAGATGGTTCTCTATGGGTCGTTTCGTTCATAAAATTTAATAATTTATCATTGAAAAGACACATAGAAGACCTCATCATCTCTATTGGTAGACTTTAAATTATCGCAGACTATACTACAATCTCTATATAAGTACAATGTTTCCAACTAATAATAAACGATATCAATTTAAAAATAAGGCTCTGTGAATTTTGAGCCACCTTTGAGTCTTTGAACTCCTTTTGACCACCTCTGAACCAATTTTGAACTACTCTTAAACCACCTTTGAACGTCTTTTTGACCACTATTGAGCCTTTGAATGGCTTTCGAACTATTTTTGAACCACCTCTGAACGACCTTTGAAGTACTTTTGAATCTTCTTTGAAGTACTATTAAACTACTCTTAAACCATTTTTGAACGTCTCTTGGGCCACTTTTGAGCCTTTGAACGATCTTTGAACTACTTTTGAACCACCTTTGAGCCATTTTTTAAATACTCTTAAATCATCTTTGAACGTGATTTGGACCATCCTTAAATTTTTGAACTACTTTTGAAACACCTCTGAACGACATTTGAACTATTTTTGAACCACCTTTGGTTCACTTGCAGGTGTTCACTTACGGCTTTTTATTGTCTGAGTTCACTGTGACGCTGAAATTGTAGCTTAAAAAAATAAAAAGTCTTTGCGAAAACTTAAGTCGCATAGCCAAGACTTGGTTAGTTTACCTTACTTCAATTTAAATTTTATAGCCTGCCCATTGTTCGTGTACTTTTACGTGTTTATTACACATCATATTTAAAGATTTTTCGTCCAAAAACCGTCCACCTGAATTTTTACCTCTTCCCTAAATCCAATAATAAGTGGAATTATTACACAATTTTTTATAAAAAATTCCAACACGATTTTTATCCTCTATAATCATTTTCAACCAAATTAACACATGAAAGATTTTAAAAAAATCATTCTTTATTCATACAAATAAAATCCTATTTTAAACAACAACTTTTATTCCCATACAAAAATACATTTTAACAAACAATCAACAAAACAAACACTCAACAATTTTCATTTATAATCTTGATTTTAAATTAATTTAATTTCGTAAAAACCAACAAACCAAAATTTTTTTTAACAAAAAAAAACACCAAATCAATCTTATATAAATTAAACATTAATACTAGATAAGGCTTTATAAAAACCATTTACATCAATCGATGAAATATACGATAATTGTATCGATTGAAAATCAGCAACACCGAAATCATAATCTTTGTACTTTTCCATAATTTTAGTGGCATCAAAAGGCATTTTTAATCTCTTCCCCAAATTTTTATTCTTCCTAAATTTAGTATTTATCAACGTCACGTGTAATTTAACCGAAGATTGTGGTTGTCGAACTAATCCTTTTAAATAAAACTCTTTTGAAATCGCATCGACGGTATTTTGTAAAGTATTTTCATCTTCTTCGTCACAAAACTTAGCATTCGCGTACATAACATTTACTTTTGAGTAATTTTCATTCATACAATCCAAACCTTTTACGTGGATTTTTAACGGACCGGTTTTAGCAATCAACGGACTAAATTATTAAAAAAAAAATTTTAAATAAAATAAATTAAATTAAATACAACTATTTACTCTATAATGTTTGTTTTGCAATCATGAAGAACGTTAACCGCTTGGAATATTTCTACAGTGTCCATTAAAGCAAATACAGCAACGGTTAAATGAAGACGTTCGGGTTTTTGAAAAATTGTTGTGTCCATTCCATTTATATTACTTTGATCTTCTAAAATAGCTTCCTATTTACAAAAAAAAGTACAATTTACTTTTTAAGATAAAGTAAATGAAAATTCAAGTCTAGATTTACTTTAAACTTAGCAAAATTCTCTTTAATTTCATTACTTTGAATCGGAATCGCTACAAATTGCATAGCTGTGTGTTGATCTCTAATCGTACTAATCCAAGATTGTAATTTTAATCGAGCTTCAATCACGTCTTCGATTTTACTCCCTTTTATTACAACTTTTTCATTAAAATCTTCCTTCGGTACATTTATTTCCGTTCCTGTATCGTTTTCTAATTCTTCTACGGTAAATTTACGATAAGTATGAATTTTTTTATAATAAACACTAGAAAAAAAAGTTTTTTTTTATTTATTTTTATAAAATTATAATAAAATATGGATTTATTTAAAAAATTAAATTTAAAAATTCCCGCTAAATATTAATAAAAAAATAACTTAATAGATGGCACTTTCGATCTGTCAAAATCTTTATTTACATAAAACTGTCAAAACCTGTTTACATTTTATATGATATTTTATTAATAAAATAAATAATTTGTAAACATGGTAACTTACGATGCCAATTTAAATGATGTATGGTACCTATCTTCGACAACATTAATATCGTACTCTCGAGTAAATCGTTCTGTAATCATGTTATTAAACAACAAACATTTTACAATTTTAAAAACCCAATAATACTCAACATTTAATATTCCTACCTTTATGTTCTTCCGTAGCGATAATTTCTTTAGCTCTTTTATCGTACTTAAGTACGTCGTGACACTTTCCATCAATCCAAATTCTGGTCGGTTTTACGGTTTCCATAAACTTTGCGATTTTTGACGGTTTGGACATTTTTTTGTATACATTCACTTTCCGCGGTTACCTTGGAGATTTTCGTCGATTGATGAATTTTAGAATGTAGTCAATAAGTTTATATTTACTTTTTAAATTGATTAATTTGAAGATTATATAGAAATAATTTAAATATTTACCATTTACGTTATGTACCGCGCTTAAATCAGCTGATTTTGATATTTTGATGTTTGGAGCATGCGTAAAAACACAAAATACAGATTAATTTTATTATTTTTGTAATTTAGTTATAAATCTTAATTTTATTAAATTTTTAATATAAAATTAGAATTAAATTAAAATTACAATTAAATTATTAGAAGTTAACCTTAAATTTTATTTTAAAAAGTATTTATGCTTTTACTATCAACAACTAGATGTCACTAACATCAAAAATTTTAATTTTTATGTATTAAATCAATTTTTTAATTATAAATTTGTATTTTAAGTCTAAATATTTAAATAGAAATTATAATTAATTCTTTGTAAAAGTGAAATTTTAACAAATTTATTTATTTATAGAAGTTTTAAATAGAATTAGTTGAATTAAATATCAAAAGATGGCGCTTCTCTTCTATTCATTTATGATTTTTTAATTTTTAAAAGATTTTTTTAATAATTTTACTTTTTAAAATAGATAAGTATTAATAAATGATTTGTATTTATTTAGTGTATTGCTTACTTTATTTTTATTAAAATTTATAATTTAAAAAACATTAAAATTAAGTCGATCAATGACATATAACGTCACTTAAATATGCAATTATGAGGGAAAAATATTGAATGTTATTTTTAATAATTTTACTTTTTAAAATAGGTAAGTATTAATAAACGATTTGTATTCACTTATTAAATTGTTTATTTAATTTTTATTAAAATCTATATTAAAAAAAATATTTTAATTAATTTGATCAATGATATAAAACGTCTCCTTTAAATGTACAGTTAATAAAGAAAAATATTGAATGACAGTTTTAATAATTTTATTAAATTGCAATTTATTTTGAATAAGTAATTACTAATTACTTTTTAAATTTGTTAAATGAGTAAATAATATTATTTTATTTATAAAAAACGCATTTGGTTTATTATTTATTACTATAATATAGGTACGTTAAAGAATTTTTTTTAAATTGTAATTGAAGTATAAAGGTACAGAAGAGGAAATAATTTTTGGTACGTATAAATTAAGAAATATAAAAAATTAAATAAAAAAATACACAAAGTACGCCTTAAAATCAATGATTATCTAACAAAAATCCTTACTAGTTAATTAATATTAAAATATATTTATGGCAAATGGTATAAAATTCGTATCTTGAATAGCGTATTTATGGTAACAGTTTAAAAATGGATACTTTTTGGTTTCAATACATTCGAAAATGCTTTGAATTCGTTCACGAACCGGTAAAGTTTCTACAATTTCGTAATAAATTTTACAATTTTTTAATGTTTCCCAGAATGTAACGTCTTCTAGTAAGGTTTCTAAGGCAAAATAAAGTGCGCTTGCTGCTAATAACGATGGGAGAAATGTTGAAAAACATGAGAATAAAGCGACCGTTTCTAAAATATAATATGAACCCCAAAAAACATCCTATAGAAAAGATTTTTATTATTGGTTAAAAAGAAGTGTTAATGTTACAAACCTTATTTGTAATTTTAGTTTTAAAGAAACTTCTATTATTACGTGTTTGCGATCTTTGGTTAATAATTGGTTAATAAATGATCGATGTAATTCTGTTAAATAAGAAATTATATATGTATAATTTAAAGAATTTTTAGAATGTAAAAAAATTCAATTGGGGACGTTAAGTTATATTTTCTCTTCTGAGGGAAAAACTAAACGTCGTAGAAAATTTATCTTTGGTAAAAATAAAGATTAAGTTTCAATCTAAATTCTTATAAAATTTTGAGTCTCAATAATAATTACTTTCCCAGATATGAATTTTTAAAAATTGACAAGTTTTAATAAACATGTCAATTAAATTAGGTTAGAATTTCTTGTCTATAAAAAAAGCTAAAAGTCGTAGGAAGTTAATTTTTGATACAAATAAAGATCAAATTTCAACCAAAATCGTAATAACACATCAAATCTCAACAACAAATAGTTCGTTAGTAATAATCTTAACGAATTTAATATAACTTATTTGTGTCAACTTTAAAAAATCCTAGTGAAACTATTTATGAAAATTAATAAAATTAATTTTAATGGGAGATAAGTTAAAATATCTATTTTTCTTTAAATAAATTAGATTTGCTCTAATGGTTACCAAAAAATTTAAAAAAAATCCCATTTTTGGGATTTTAACCGAACATTAAAAATTTCCAATAAATTTAAAATATCCTGCTGAAGTTATTTATGAGAATTATCGAATTTAATTTTAAATTGAGATGGATTAAAATATCTATTTTTGATTCAATAAATTAGACTTGTTCTAATTGTTAATAAAAAATTTTAAAAAAACCAGAAACAGATTTTTCGCCTAACCTTAAAAATTTCCATCAAATTAAAGAAATCCTACTGACGTTATTTATGAAAATTAACGCAATTAATTTTAAACGGACATAAAGTAAAATGTCTATTTTTCATTAAATAAATCAGATTTCTTCTAATAATTACCAAAAAATTAAAAAAAAAAAATTCAAAAATAGTAGTTTCATCGAACCTTAAAAATGTTTATCAAATTTAAAACATCCTGACGAAGTTATTTATGAAAATTATGGAAATTAACTTGAATGAGAAATAGATAAAGATGTCTATTTTTCATTAAATAAATCCGATTTCTTCTAATAGTTACCAAAAAATTAAAAAAAATCCCAAAAGCAAAAGTTTAAGCGAACCTTAAAAATTTTCGTCAAATTAAAAAAATCCTACTGAACTTATTTATGAAAATCACTGTAATTAATTGTAAATGAAGATAGATTAAGATATCTATTTTTCATTAAATAAATCAGATTTGTTCTAATTGTTACCAAAAAATTTTAAAAAATCCCAAAAACAGACATTCCACGGAACCTTAAAAATATCCATTAAATTAAAAAAATCCTACTGAAGTTATTTATGAAAATTATCGAAATTAATTTTAATGGGAAATAGATTAAGATGTCTATTTTTTATTAAATAAATTGGATTTGTTCTAGTAGTTGTCAAAAAATTAAAAAAAAATCCCAATGATAGACATTTCACCGAACCTTAGAAATTTCCATTAAATTTAAAAAATCATCATAAAGTTATTTATGAAAGTTACCGAATTTAATTTTAAATGGAGATAGATTGAAATGTATATTTTTCATTAAATAAACCAGATTTATTCTAATTGTAACCAAAAAAATTAAAAAAATTCCCAAGTAATGAATTCTCACCGAACCTAAAAAAGGCCAATAAATTCAAAACCTCCTGATGAAGTTATTTATGAAAGTTATCAGTATTAATTTTAAATTGAGATGGATTAAAATGTATATTTTGCATTAAATAAATTAGATTTGTTCTAACAATTACCAAAAAAATTTAAAAAATTCCCAAAAATGGAATTCTCACTAACCTTAAAAATTTCGATGAACTTTAAACAGTCCTAATGAAGTTATTTATGAAAAATATTGAAATTTATTTTAAGGGGAGATAGATTAAAATATCTATTTTTTATTAAATAAATTAGATTTATTCTAATAGTTACCAACAAATTTAAACATCAAAGAATTCTAACCTAAATTTTTGACCAAATTTTAAAAAATCATACAGAGCTTATTTTTAAAGATAAAAAAATAAATTTCACGTCAAATTGAATCTTAAAGATTTTATTTTTGACTGAAATCATCAAATTAGTTATGTGTTTAGTTTAAAAAGTTAAAAAAAATTTCAAAAACAGCAAACAATTTTAACCTAGATTTTTTATGTAATTTAAAAAAAAAACATACAGAGCTTATTTCTGAAGATAAATAAATAAATTTTATATCAAATTAAATCTAAAAGATTCTATTTTTTACCGAAATCGTCAAATTCGTTATATAATTAATCAAAAAATTTAAAAATATTAAAGTATTCTAATCTACATTTTTGACAATTTTTTTAAAATAATCATACAGAGCTTATTTTTAAAGATAAGAAAGTGAATTTTACATCAAATTAAAGCTTAAAGATTCTGTTTTTTACCAAAATCGTCAAATTTGTTATATAATTAATCAAAAAAAAATTTTTTTAATTAGGTTAAGTTACCTATCAAAAATTATAGTTGTCTTTCGGATTTTTTTAAATTTTTTGGGAAAAGTTGGAACAAATTTGACCGATTTAAGACAAAACAGAATATTTTAAGTTTCATTTGACACAAAAATTATTTTCTAATTCTTATAAATAAGTTCGGCACGATTTTTTTTAAATTACCAATTTTTTCTAAAAGTTAGGTTAAGTTACTCGTTAGAGATATAATATATTTTTGATATCATTAAGTGTTTTGTGTTTTTTTATTACCAATCATGGTATTCGATCGGAATTACCTATGTACTATAACCCGAAATGCAGTTGCACCATGATGGTGCAGCTCTATGTCGGGTTATAGTACTTACTTTTAATGGGAAAAATAAAGAAGTGTAAAAAAATGAAAACACAAAACATATTTAACTAATCAACTTATATTTTTTTAATTTCTTCCCTTCCAAAAATCCCATGTAATAAAAACGCGGAAAACACCCATTTCATATTATCCAAAGCTTCCCAAACCAAACAATTTTTATGACCAAACACATCATCGTCCATTTCATTTGTACATCTTGGTAAATCGGTTAAAACGTGCCAATTTTCGTTTCCCATTCGTAACATTTCCAACGAAAGTTTTAAATCCGCTTCAACATCACAAGTTGTAGCCACAACGTCCGCCCCATTTATAGCTTCTTGTAAAGTATTACATTGTTTCATAATTGTATGCGTATTAGCAGTAATTTTCTTAGCTACGTTTAATAAAGCTGGAGTAACGGGAGCTTTTTTACAATAAGCGCAATAAAAACTTATATCTAAACCGAGTTTAGGACCCAAAAGTAAATAAGAGTTAAATAAAGCAGTTGGAGGACCTATCCAAGCTAATTTAACACCTTGTAATCCATTAAAATGGTTTGAAATAGTCATAAAATCAGCCAGACATTTTAATAATTTATAATACGAACATTGAACGCAAATTAAGGGAATTTGAAAATCTGTAGGTAAATTTAATCGTCGTTTTCCCGATTGGTAAAAGATAACGTCGAAAGATTTTTCCAAATAGGCGAAAACATCTTTAACATTTTCATTTTGATCCCAATCGCTATCGATTATCGTACTTAATTTAACGTTGAGGAATTGAGAACCTAAAATAGCCGGTGCTTGTACGTACACGTTTGGATGTTGAAGGATTAAAGCGACGTTTGCTTTTTTGGTATCTTGAAATTCTTGAGGGTGATTTTGGAAATTTTCTTTTAGTTCGTTTGATAAACACAAGATGTAATTTAAGTCCTCTTTTTTAAGTTTTCTTGGTGATATCCAATTGTTGCTAAAACATCGTTGGAATGTTGATAACATTTTTGACAATTCTTTAGTTTTAATTTGTAATATGGTTTTATATTTGATGAATTTTGTGGGGAATCATTATTAATTTTTTTTATTGGGTTGAAATTTTTATACAATTTTGAGTGATATATGACATTTAATCAGTGATGTATAATGTTGACTTTTACTACATTGATAATATCAGTTTAAAATACTTAACAAATAATTTTATAATACAATTTTTCTTTTCAACAGCTTACAATAAAAAAATTTCTTCAAAACTTTTAAATATTCTTAAAATTCATTAAAAATCCTTTAATTTGAATACGAACACGACTTATCTACGATCAAAAATAAAAAAGTTACGTTAATTTTTAAATTTTCAAGATGGTGGTTTAAAAAAAATAAAGTTTTTATTAAAAATTCTTAAAGCTTATTAAAAATCCTTTAATTTAATACCAAACACAACTATATTCGGATAAAAAATAAAAAAGTTAGGTTAATTTTTTAATTTTCAAGATGTCCGACTTCCGGTTTTTATTAAAATTAAGAATTTCGATAATGTTTTTATTTTTAATCGCAGATATATCGTGTTTGTACTCGAATTAAAGGAAATTTAATTTCCTATCGATTTTTAATAAAAATTTCGTCTTAAAATTATTTTTGACATTTCCCTTCTTTGAAATTTTTAATATTTTTGTCTTTTTTTAGAAATTTCTTAAAGTTTTTGATATTTCTTTGAAAATTTTAACATTTTTCTTTGGAAATGTGAAAGGTACTTTTGAAAAATTTGATTTTTTTTGAGAATATTTATAATTTTGTCTTTTAAATTTGTTTCATATTTGAAAATTTTATTAAAGATTCTTAAAATTTATTAAAAATCCTTTAATTTAATACCAAACACGACTATATTCGAATAAAAAATAAGAAAGTTAGGTTAACTTTTTAGTTTTCAAGATGGCCGACTTCCGGTTTTTATTAAAATTAAGAATTTCGATAATGTTTTTATTTTTAATCGCAGATATATCGTGTTTGTACTCGAATTAAAGGAAATTTAATTTCCTATCGATTTTTAATAAAAATTTCGTTCTAAAATTATTTTTGACACTTCTCTTCTTTGAAATTCTTAATATTTTTGTCTTTTTTTAAAAATTTCTTAAAGTTTTTGATATTTCTTTGAAAACTTTGACATTTTTTTATGAAAATGTGAACGGTATTTTTGAAAAATTTGATTTTTTTTGAAAATATTTTTATTTTCTTTTAAATTTGTTTCATATTTGAAATTTTTATTAAAAATTCTTAAAGTTTATTAAAAATCCTTTAATTTAATACCAAATACGACTATATTCGAATAAAAAATAAAAAAGTTAGGCTAATTTTTTTAATTTTCAAGATGGCCGACTTCCGGTTTTTATTAAAATTAAGAATTTCGAGAACGTTTTTATTTTTAATCCTAGATACATCGTGTTTGTACTCGAATTAAAGGAAATTTAATTTCCTATCGATTTTTAATAAACATTTCGTTCTAAAATTATTTTTGACATTTTTCGTTTTGGAAATTGTTAATATTTTTGCCTTTTTTTAGAAATTTCTTAAAGTTGTTGATGTTTCTTTGAAAACTTTGACATTTTTTTATGAAAATGTGAACGGTATTTTTGAAAAATTTGATTTTTTTTTAAAATATTTTTATTTTCTTTTAAATTTGTTTCATATTTGAAATTTTTATTAAAAATTCTTAAAGTTTATTAAAAATCCTTTAATTTAACACCAAACACGACTATATTCGGATAAAAAATAAAAAAGTTAGGTTAATTTTTCAATTTTCAAAATGGTCTACTTCCGGTTTTTATTAAAATTAGGAATTTCGATAACGTTTTTATTTTTAATCGTAGGTATATCGTGTTTGTACTTGAATTAAAGGAAATTTAATTTCCTATTGATTTATAATAAAAATTTCGTTCTAAAATTATTTTTGATATTTCTTTCTTGAATTTTCTTTCTTTTTTTTTTGAATATTTTAACATTTTTATCGTCTTTGGAAATTCTTAATATTTCTTTGAAAATTTTAAGATTTTTTTCTTAAAAATCTTGACACTATTTTTGAAAATTTGAACATCTTGTTATAAAATTTGTACTTTTATTAAAAATTCTTAAAGTTTATTAAAAATCTTTTAATTTGATACCAAACACGACTATATTCGGATAAAAAACAAAAAAGTTATCATGATTTAAAAAAATTCAAGATGGCCGACATCCGGTTGTCATTAAAACTAAAAATTTCGATAACTTTTGTATTTTTGGTCGTAGATATGTCGTGTTTGTAACCGAATTAAAGGAATTAAGATTTAATTTCCTATCGATTTTTAATAGAAATTTCGTTCTAAAATTGTTTTTGACATTTTTTTTTCTTGAAATTTTTGTTTATTTTTCTTGAAAAATTTAACACTTTTTTCTTTGTTAAAAGTTTTTAATATTTCTTTGAAAATTTTAACATTTTTTTTCTTAAAAATTTTGAGATTACTTTGGAAAATTTGACATTATTTTTGAAAATTTTAACTTTTTTTTTAATTTGATATTTTTATTAAAAATTCTTAAAGTTTATTAAAAATCCTTTAATTTGATACCAAACACGACTATATTCGGATAAAAAACAAAAAAGTTATCATGATTTAAAAAAATTCAAGATGGCCGACATCCGGTTGTCATTAAAACTAAAAATTTCGATAACTTTTGTATTTTTGGTCGTAGATATGTCGTGTTTGTAACCGAATTAAAGGAATTAAGATTTAATTTCCTATCGATTTTTAATAGAAATTTCGTTCTAAAATTGTTTTTGACATTTTTTTTTCTTGAAATTTTTGTTTATTTTTCTTGAAAAATTTAACACTTTTTTCTTTGTTAAAAGTTTTTAATATTTCTTTGAAAATTTTAACATTTTTTTTCTTAAAAATTTTGAGATTACTTTGGAAAATTTGACATTATTTTTGAAAATTTTAACTTTTTTTTTAATTTGATATTTTTATTAAAAATTCTTAAAGTTTATTAAAAATCCTTTAATTTGATACCAAACACGACTACATTCGGATAAAAAATGAAAAAGTTATCGTGATTTAAAGAAATTCAAGATGGCCGACTTCCGGTTGTCATTAAAACTAAAAATTTTGATAACTTTTGTATTTTTGGTCGTAGATATGTCGTGTTTGTAACCGAATTAAAGGAATTAAGATTTAATTTCCTATCGATTTTTAACAAAAAATTCATTCAAAAATTTTTGTTTTTTTTAGAAATTTCTTTATCGAAGGTTGGCAACGCTGATTTATCTTTGAAAACATTAAACACGGACTTTTTAATGATCGTAAACCAATTATTTTTAAAAACTTTTATTAATATTAATACATTAAATCATAGTCTTATTTATTTTATCTATATCTATCCCGTTCCCGTTCTCGATCCCTTCTACGATCATCCTCCCTTTTCCTATCATCTTCCCTCCTTCTATCATCTCTACGTCTATCATCATCTCTCCTCCTTTCATCATCCCTCTTCCTATCATCATCTCTCTTCCTCTCCTTATCCTTTCGTTCCTTCTTCTCTTTTTCTTTTCTATATTTATCCTTATCTTTATCCTTTTCCCTTCTCCTCTCTCTAGATCTACTCCTACTTCTATCTCTTTTCTTTTCTTTATGCCTTTCTTTTTCTTCCTTCTTCTTTCCAACATCCTCCACTTTAAATTTCTCCTCTTCAAACTCAATTTCTTCATCTAAATCATCTTCCAAAGCGGAAACTTTTGCTTCTATTTCATTATTTTCTTCTAAAACGTGTCGTTTTTGTATCCGTGGTAAGATTACATCGCAAACTCGATCGCTTCTTAATAATTCATCGATAAACTCATCCATATGAATTAATTCGAATTGCGCCGAACGATCTTGTCGTCTTAATTTACGATTATCGTTATATAAAGGTTCTAAATATTTATAACAATCTAAAGACGAACCGGTTAAACGCATATAAAACGCTCCTAATGCTCTAACGTATTTAAACTCTTCGTTCTTTATGAACTCGACAACTATGTCTTTTTCCGGTTGGATTTGAAGCATTTTTAAGGTTAGACAAAGAAAAGGTGTCGGTTTTACATTACCGCTGTGTACACCGCCTATAAAACGTAATTCCATCGCTTTGTCGACTAAAAGTTCCGCCGTTAAAGCGAAACATTCTTCTTTCCAATATTTCGAATCGTAAATGCGAGAACGGATGATTTTTTCGATTAAATATTGTGGGTTTGTTCCATGAACTGATTTTGCGTCTTTTACGGTTCGATTTGCCATTGTAAATTCACTTTAAAGTGTATAAACATTAAGAAAAAGTGGAAATGTAGAGATTTGTTTTGACAGGATTTTAATCTAACCTCACTTTTTTTAATGTCAATGTTGGGTTGGTGATGAAGTTAGTTACAATTGGGAATTATTGAATTTTGAATTTATAATTTTGTAATAAAATCTTATTTCATATTTATTAATTGTTTTATTTAAGTCTTATTTTATAATATGAATTTGATGTTTATTTATGAATTTATAATCTTAAAAATATTTTTTTAGAATTCTTTTATAGTTGGATTACTAATAGATGGCGCTATTTTAAAGTAATAAATTTAAATTTTTAAGAATTTAAAATATATTTTTAATTAAATTGGGAAATAAGAGGTATTTTCTGGCGATGTAGCGGTTTCAAATCTTATTTATGATTTAATAATTTATTTATGATTTTATAATCTTAAAAATATTTCTTTTTAAAAGTTTGTTTATAGTTGGATTATTTACTAATAGATGGCACTATTTTGAAGTAACAAATTTAAATTCTTAAGAATTTAAAATATATTATTAATTAAATTGTGAAATAAGAGACGTTTTCTGGCGATGTCGCCGTTTCAAATCTTATTTATGATTTAATAATTTATTTATGATCTTATAATTTAAAAAATATTTTTCTTTGGAAGTTGGTTATATTTGAAATATTTACCAATAGATGGCGCTACTTCAAAGTAATAAATTTAAATTTTTAAGAATTTAAAATATATTTTTAATTAAATTGGGAAATAAGAGACGTTTTCTGGCGATGAAGCGGTTTCAAACATTTTAAAATCTTTTTATTCTCGCGTTGAAAATTATTTACGATCTCGGTTTAAAACTAAGCACATTCGCACAACGAAAGATAAACATAACCTCAAAAACTCGGTAAACGTTCCTCCAATTGCTGGAAATATGTTCTTAATATCGTTAATATAATCGTTAATTAAGCATAATATTAAAGTTTTAATGTTCATTTTTTAAAACAATACCAACAGAAAGGAAAATTTGTAGGTTATAATGGTAATAAGGTATCCCGATCAGGTTTTGGACTTTGAATCCGTGTTCAGTTCCTTATTTTCTTGTGGCGTTATTAGAAGTCTTATGTTACCCAGTGGATTTGTTTGATATTTGCGTTTGTATTATAAGGAAGAGTATTATAGAATAAAGGAGAGGCTTTTAATGTCAGGGGTCAAGTGACTCGACTATCACACCGGTTTTAGGATGACCCTCGGTTTTACAGAAGGAACGGCAGGACAAAGCTTATGATCGAGATCTGGAATAGTCTTTTAGTTAATTTCGTTTATTTCATTGTTTATCATTGTTATTACTACGGTTATTATTTTTATTTGTAATTTTATAATTTTGATTTATTTAAAGATTTGATGAATATATAGGCAACCAATTATGCAAGGTATATTGTAATAAAAACTACTATTAAGGAATTTTTGGTTTTTTGTTAAAATGAGCTAAATAGTAAAACGAACCTTATTATAAACATAAATAATTTAATTCATTTTTGATTAAAAGTAACTGTTTAATTTAAAAACGAAAGTTGATTATTGAAAAATGGTAAATAAATAAACATAACCTAAGAAAATTTCTTTCATCATACGGTTTTTATCAAAATTAATTTACGATTGTATTGAATTTAATTAAAATTGTTAATTTCAACGGTAATTAATTATCTTTTAGATTTAAAAGTTAAAATTTAGGTTTTAAAATTTAGAAAATTAATGAACGTAACTTAATACTTTGTGAGTTTGACATTTGTCAGATTGACAACTAAAAACTTTTTAGGTTAGAATTGAGAAATCTAATTAATTTGGATTATTATTACTTTTACAGGATTTAATTTAAAATCAAGTCTATTAACTAAAATTTTACTTAAACATAAATTTAATTCAACATTTTTATGTTATTAAGTTATTTTATGAATAATTTTATTGAGTTTTTAAGGTTATAAAGTGTCATTTTTTAAGAAATTTTTACTTTACTTTAATTTATAAATTAATTTTGTCGTATTATTATTTTTGTAGGTTATGTATCAACTGTTCAAAACGATATGAAAGACGTTTGAAAATCAACGTTGAAATAACTATGACGTAGCCTTTCAAACTGATTTGAATGCAGATACGATAATGCTGCACGCAAGAAAAAAACCTAAGGTAAAAGTATTAATAAAAACACAAAGAATTAAAAGCAATCTGTAATTATAACACACAAATTATCCTACCTGTACAAATTAGGTTACTTACGTCGTTCATATACATACTTAATATATTTCTTAATTTTTTTTATTTTATTTTTTCCTTATTTATAACAATGTGAATTTTACACTGGACCGTTTATTACAACTACTTGATGATGATTTCATCTTGATATTTTGTTTAAAGTTATTGCAGTTTTGCTGATAAAGAAATGCGTGCGTACCTTTTTTAGACTTTGTTAAATTAATTGAATTTAGATTTTATTAGAGTGAGTTTCAGGATTAATCAATTGACATTTTCTATGATCTTTTTTGAGTTTATTTATTGTGGGTTGTTGTAGTTATAATTTAATCCTGAATCTCTTAAAGAAGTTTTTTTAATTGCGTACAGTACACGTTTATATAAAAAGGAAATAGATTTAAAAGAAATGAGTACAAAAAAAGCTTAATTATTACATTACTCATTCAGGTTTTTCGTTCTATCTACACTTTTTTTCGCGTTTAATTTTTTTTTTTCGTTTTCTCATCTAAACACAAATCGTTTCCACTGATATTTTAAGTGATATTGACACACAAAAAACTATATTGACTCAATTACAAGTCTCTTTCTCGTTTTTCATTTTTACTTTTTTTTAAATTATATTCTCTTATATCCGTCTCGAAAAAATAAGTTAATCAGCCTTATTTGTTCATAATCTTTTCGAAGGGTATTAAAAAAGTAGAAACTATATTCGCGCAGCGTTTATTTTATTTTTTTTTAATTTAATTTTCATTTCTTTTTCGTTTGTGGCGTGCTCTTGATATATTTTAATTTATTTTTTATCGGCTGTGATTTTCTCAAAGCTCGCATTCCAAAACGTTTCTACTCGCGGCCGTGTGTCCGACTAATTTAAGACGGAAATTTGTATTTAAAACTAAATCCGCGACACATCCTTTAATTCCTTTTTTGTATCGACCTCCGGTGCTTAAATTTTCATCCGGTATTCCACCGATGAAGAGTCCTTCTTGGGTTGCTCTTTGAGATGGGATGTCAACGAATTGATGTGTTATTCCGGGTCCATTATCCACCACTAACAAACCAGATCCTCCGTTTCTATTAAAAGAAAAAAAATTTGACTTTTAATATTGGAATTTGAAACTAATCTAAACTTTTTTACACCTCAACACGGTACTATCGTATGAATTATGGAATTGAACAAAGTTTTACCCCGTTGGGATGAAAGGGATAAAAACAATATTGGTTGGAAAAGAGGAGAAAGGTAAAAAACACACCCCCAAGCGAGGAGATGGAATTTTAACGTCTTTTCTAAACGTATAAAGCAAAAGCTCGGTCGTAAAAAAAAGTTTCAGAATAAAAAAATAAACCCCGTATAATAGCGTTTTTTTCTTAATAAGTAGGTTTAATTAAGGTGGATAATTTTGTTTAAAAAAGGGGGTTTTAAGTCGAGTTTTTAAATTAATTAATAATTAATTTTTAAATTTGTTCTTATTTTACGTTCTTATTTGAAAGTAGGTTGACTGTGAAGAAACGGTTTGAATTCACGGTTAGTTAAATGCATTATCTAATTCTAGTTTCGACGTCAGTTTGACGCTAATTAGCCGCAGAATCCGTACAGACGGAAGTTTGCTAAGTGGATTTATTTAAAGTTGTATTAGTTTGAGGAACGTGTGTATGTTACGATTTAAAGTGCAACGTGCTGTTTTATCGATCCAAATTTCTTTGACGTTTACAATGTAGATTGTAATTTATGTAAATTTTAAACAGTGGTGTGTTTTGATTCGTTTCTCAACTTAGATTTTAGAAATTAAATTCTATGCTGCGTGATATTGAAATTGCAACACATAGAAGAAGTGAATATTTTTTGACCAAATTTGCCACCAAAGATACTTTACAGGAATACAACGATTGATTAAAATTTGAAAATCATACGTTGTGTATACTTGCCATAATTGACATTTCTTATATCTGTTAAGTTATTTTAACCAGTTGTGGTTAATCTATTAAGTTATTAACCTCTTTGTGGTTTTGTGTTACTATATTTCGTTATAAATTGTTATTATGCCTAGAGTAAAAATACGTCGAAATTACCGCCAATTAAATGCATTTGAGAAGGGGAGAATTATCGCCATGAAAGAGGGTGGTTTATCATTTGCCGAAATCACTTCCCGATTAAATCGAAATCCGTCCACCGTTATGAGCTGTTGAAGACGGTGGTTTGAGAATGCTCAGGAACAACGTCAGAGAGGAAGTGGGGTTTTGAGAAAAACGACAGCGCGTTAAGATTGCCGTTTGAAATTATTGGCTTTCAGAGATAGGTTTTCAACTACTATTTGTAAGTCATTTGGTGTTGAGTGGATTGCAGACGCTGCTCGTCCAATCACAATGCGAACAGTATATCGCCGCATTAGATCTTTTGGGCTAAAATCATACAGGCCATATTGCCACGATCAGGGCAAAGCCCCAAAAAGGGGTCATTGTATATTGCGGAGCTAGCACAAACGCCTAATCGAACGAGTATAAGAAGGCAAGGAATTCGATGGTAGGGACGACTTCTTGGTTCCTGGTCATCCGCCCACCGTCAGCTCGTTCAAAGAGGTTCCTGGTGCTAGCTCCGCCGTGTGGTTCAATAAAGGCAGTGAACGTCAAGTGGTGTGTTTACTGGTACACCCCTCTCCCCCTGCGACTATTAGTGCAGCTCTTAGGAAAGCTCCAGCAGGAAAGTAAGTATACCTCTTACTTATTTAGCCCCGTAACTAGAAACAAGCGAGTGACTCGTGACAATATTGTGTGTTACCACTTACCCCCAATCATCGACGGCAACGTTTTAAATTGGTGCAGGGAAAGGACTGATTGGTACATCGGGTGGCGTAGGATTGTCTTTAGTGATGAATCTAGATTCTGCCTAGGGATGCATGATGGTCGTAAGATGATTAGACGAAATCGTGGAGAAAGACTGAATTTGCAATACGCTATAGAAAGATCTATGCACCAAACTGCTGGCATAATGGTATGGGGCGCGATTGCTTATGGAAGCAGGCCCCCTTTGGTTTTTATTGAGGGCACTTTGACTGCACAGCGATACATACAGAAGGTTTTGGAGCTGTATCTTCTCCCGTACCTTCAGGGACTGGAAAATTCAATTACCAACAAGACAATGCGCGACCCCATGTGGTAAGGCTTACTTTAACACGTTCGCTACCAGCCGGCTCATATTTGACCCAAATGGTTTTCTTTAACAGACCAACGACTCATATTTGGGACGTTGATATAGGCGCATGAAAACATATCATTGGTCTATGGGAGACGGTGCCTTTTTGCATAGTGGTAGCGAACGTGTTAACCTTTTTAGAAGAGGCTGAGGTAGACCTTTTACCATGAGCAGCAAAATCTTCGGATTTATCCCCAATTGAAAATGTATGGGATATGATAGACAGAAAATTAAACAATTTGCCACAACTTCCGCAGACCTTGGACGTTCTCAGGCACGAAGTTCAGATAGCCTGGGATACAATATTAGAAGATAATATAGACAACTTAATCGAATCTATGCCTCCCCATGTTAATCAATGTTTACCAAACAGGTGCGGGGCAACATTTTATTAAAGAAATAGAAGTTATCCTTGTATTTTTTTCTCCAAATTGTAATCAATTGGTATACTTCTATAAATCAATGTTTGTGTCAAATTTAGTTAAATAATATTTACTTCTTCTAGGTGTTGCAATTTCAATGTCACGCAGTATATTATTTGGTAAAAAAACGTAATATTTAAAAGGAATCTTTGTATAAACTTGAAATTTTAATAGTATATACACTTCAAGTGAAGTTAATGTTCAATAAATGATTAATAAATGATCAAAATTTTGTCATGATCAGTGCATTCTTTAACTGGTATTTTCTGTATGGTATTTATTTAATAAGACCTTTTGTTCTGCTTATTTATTATCTTTTTATCCTGTTATATTATTTATAACTACGTATTACGAGTAACATTACTTTATCTTTTAGTGTAGTTCATCGCGTCCTCTATATTTAATGTTACGAAGCAAAGGTAAGCTTACATGGTAAAACCATTGTCTTTATAAGTTTTCCCAGCAGTTTTGACAGTTACGTCACTAGTTACGTCTGGTCACGTGATCGCGCTGTTGTCAAGCGTTTAATGTTTTGGTTGGAGGTACTAGAACATAACCTTGCGACAAATTGCGACAACGGCGTAAACAGTTGTTTAGCTAAGGTTGGGTAACATTAAAACGCTAAATCATATTAACTTTTTATTTCAGTTTAATACGAATTTTATTTTGAAGTTTACTTTTAATGAACATATTTTGACACTTTATCGTCGTATAAATTATGTTCTGTGAAAAGTGTATTTTAAAATAGCTTAATTATGAAAATAATTTTTAATGCGATTTACCACCGAACGGTTGGTGGCAACTCTAAATTCAAATAGCGGTGACGTAAACAGTGACGTAACTGTCAAAACTGCCGGGAAGACTTATATATAGTATAGTCGGTCAACGCGGTTTAGTTCGTTTACTGATGCCCAGGGGGCGTGCTACTGAAATGTGCCCATTCATTAAAATTTACTATTAAAATACTATGAAGCAAAAGTAGTGGAAACTTTTGTTAGTTAAGTTGCCTAAATAAATATTTGAATTTAAATATTTAAGTGATTGTATACAATATTGTTGTGTATAGAATATTAGTAGTAGTAATTGTTTACATTTATTATTATTTATTTACCTACTATTTTTAGAGTTTTGTCTGCGTTGGTCTTTACTTATTTCTTAACGATGTGTGGGAAGAGTTCGTTCCTTATTCACCCCTTTCAAAAAAATTTTAACACTTCTGTATTTAATGATAAAAAATACTACATATATTATTAATCGTGCTACCTAATTTATATTCCTATAATTATTTTTATAATCAATAGTTCGAAGAGAATGAATGAAAAGAGTAATCTCTTATTCTTTAGCGTGCGTTCGCTGCGTACACTGCATCCTTTTTGATCCGAATGCGATCTCACTCCTCTCCATACGCATCTCAGCGATAGTCTGTTTCTTAATTTGACAAGTTGTACCTTCGTCGTAATCCTTAAAGGCATATTCTACATACCTGCCTTAATAATCGTTATAAAAACCCCTTACGCAACAATACATCAATATCATTTTCAAACAGTAGTTACAAAGAGAATATAAATTCTTATTAACGTGTCGGATAAATTAGGACGAGGATTTCCGCCACTCACGGGAGCGAAAAAATCGTCTTTAATTCTTTTTCTCCATGACTATTCGTGTTAGAAGATTGAAAGTTTGGGGAGAGGGTTAGTTCACGTAGAGTTACATTTTGCATATATCTCTGATTTTTACACTGCTCCAAATACATCTGATAAATATTCAGAACAGTTTTAGTTATCTAGAAAATATTTTGCTAAAGTGACTTTCAATTCCATAAGAATTTCATTTTAAAACGTGGTAGTGGTTATCATATTTAAGTATACTTAGGGAAGGATTGAAAGCAAAAAAATATGTGAAATATAATGCTTGATAAGGTAACAATACCCTTAAAAATTCAACCTATAAATTAAAAACCAAATTTTGCCAATTTTTGGGTCGTAACTGGGTAAAGCCGAAATCGAAATAATTTATAAACAATGTGGATCATAAGAATTACAGTAGAACCTCGCTAATCTGGGCTCCGTTCTGGCACCCCCGTTAATCCGACCGTGATTGTCCGCCTTAGACAAATTATTTTTATGTTGGGAGATTGTTTATTTGACTTTAAGTACGTGATTATCTGTGCTTTCGATAATCCGACCTTTTTTTTGTGTTCTGACCAATACCTCCAGTCCCAAATGTGACGGATTAGCAAAGTTCTACTGTAATTGTGTTCATGTGTAGGCACTAACATAAATTTATGGGTTCCTATTACATATCATTATTTATAAAAATAATAATTAATATTAATATATTAAAATTGCAGTACTGATTTGATGAAATTTGATTTGAACAAGACCAAGCAGCGAACAAAAATTGTAATTTTTGTATGCTAGAAGTTCGAAAAGACCTCTGACTTTGTTTACATATTAAAAGGTTGGAGCAGGTATAAGTTTTGTGGTCGTTCGTTTATTCCCAGATACACGTTTCCCAGTTGAAACTACTTGAGACGAGAGAGACCAGAAATTCATTCATTTCCTGTGTTTCACATATGATAGGTCGGGGGGCAGCACTTTACACGGCCTTAAAGTTGGAATACGAACCACATATTACAGAGCGTTGACCAACTATGTATCTAAAAACAATGGTAAAACTTAAGACCGATTCTCATTAGTCCAGTGCAGCGAAACACGACGCAACAAAATCCGCTTAAAATTTTCTCTATGTTTTCATATGATACCGTTCAGATTATTACAGTGCGATGCAGCAAAACACAACACGATGCGGTGCAGTGAAATTTTATTCCTTTGGAAAGAATTTTTTGTAGTATGTTGTACGGTGCTGCGTTGCATTGTACCGCGACAGACAGATGTGAATTGTAGTCCGATACGATGTATTATATTATAATCCGAAATGGAGCTGCACCATGAAGAGCAAGATGGAAGAGTACTCGGCAGTGTTGATCACTTGCGGTGGAAAGATGTACCAGATACGTCGAAATGCTTTTGTTACCGGAACGACTATTCCAGAAAAAAAAAAAAAAAAATTGCGCGGCACATCAACTATTAATAACATTCTTTACCGAGGCACAGTTTCTCCTTGCACTTGATCACGTAGATATTAGTATTGACCACAGACCGTAAAATAGAAAACGATAGTAAATTGAGAGATATTATTTGCACAAAAAGAAGGAGAAGAAAAGACAATATAGAATCTGATAATATAAATTCTTATTTCACGGAAAGACACGGAAAACATAACTGAAGTATGGGAATATTCGAGAATATCTGGAATAAATATTCTAGTTGACCAAAATGTTACGGCTTTTCAAATGAGAAGTAGAGTATTAGCGGAAGATTTTTGGAAAATTGTGACTGAAAGTAGTCCTTATGCTAATCAAACACTCCAAAATGAAAACCGCAAACTACAAAAGTATGAATGTAATTGGAGGGACACCAATATACATAAAATACAGGCCTATTTTGCTTTGTGCATTTTGATGTCACAAGTCAAAAACAAACTGTGCAGTCATATTGGTCAAAAAGAAGCGTAATCGATACACCAATATTTCGAAAAACAATACCGTATTGGAGATTTACTCAAATTTCACGCTTTTTGCACTTTACTAACAATGAAGTTGCAAAAGATAATCACGATCGTTTATATAAAGTGCGAAGTATAATCGATTAGTTCAATGAGAAATTTCAAAATATTTACACTCCCGCTGAAACATTTCGTTAGATGAATCATTAATGAAATACACGGGTCGGATGTCGTATAAACAGTATAATCCGTTCAAAAGAGCACGCTTTGGGGTGAAATTTTACAAGTTATGTGAATATAAATCAGGCTATTGCATTAAATTCAAAATCTACATTGGTCGAGATTTAAACAGAAATGCAAATGTATCTGAAAATGTGACAATGTTTATGTCTTCAGTAATAGCTGGTTACGGACATACTCTATTTTTCGACAATTGGTATTTTTCGCCAAGCCTATTTCGAAAACTGCAGTTTATGAAAATCAACACCATTGGAACAGTGAGATCCAATAGGAAGAATATGCCTAAACGACTATTAGCTACAAAATTAAAGGGGTCTGACGTGATATCGCGCTCATGTAATGGAATTTTGGTTGCAAAATGGAGAGATAAGCGAGACATATACGTAATGTCCACGAAACATAAAAAAATTGAGATGGTCGAAATGAAAAGAAAAAGGTGGAAGAATAATAATAACACTATAACAAAGCCTAACATCGTTTTGGAATACAATGAGGGTATGGGTGGAGTGGATTTGCAAGACAGTTATTTATCGTCTTTCAAATTAATGAGAAAATATGTTAAAAGTTACAAAAAAATATTTTTTTATATAGCAGATATGGCACTGCTCAATTTTTATATCTTATATTGCACGAAAATGGAAATACCAAAATGCAAAAAAGAATTCTTTGTCAAAGTTTCGAATCGATGTAGCCGAACAAATATTAGAAACTGTACGTCTTTCTAACTACCAAAAACGTGGAACGATATCTGCTGGAAACGCTTCGTATCGCTTAGAAGAGAAGCAATAGGCACATTTCCCAAGACATATACTGCCTACAAACGCAAAAAAACACAAGGGAGATGCGTAGTGTGCGCTAAGCATAGAAAACGGAGTGAAACTACCTGGGAGTGTAAAAAATGTCTTGTAGCGTTACACATTCCAAGCTGTTTTGAAAAATATTACATTTTTATTATTTATTAATTGATGCGTCTCTCTACCGAACGCGCCCGCGCGTGATTTCTACTCGACCGTTTTGGCACGCTCAGCCGTAAATTTCTTGCCACCGCAAGTGGTTAAGGAGAGGGGTCTTACTTTTTCATCTTTCTCTTCATGGTGCAACTCTATTTCGGGTTATAGTACATCTCACTGCCTGAAAAAGGGAAGGGAGGGAGCCAGGAGAGAAAGAGAAGGGAGAGAATGATAAGAGAAAGAGAGGGGTGGGAGGGTGACGAGAGAGAGAAGAGAAAGAAAGAGAGGGGTGGGAGGGTGACGAGAGAGAGAAGAGAAAGAAAGAGAGGGGTGGGAGGGTGACGAGAGAGAGAAGAAAAAGAAAGAGAGGGGTGGGAGGGTGACGAGAGAGAGAGAAGAGAAAGAAAGAGAGGGGTGGGAGAGAGAAGGGAAAGGGAACGGAAGAGGAAGGCGGAGGGAAAAAAAGAGATAGAGTTGTCTTTCCCCCAATATGTACAGGTAGCCCCCCTCTAACATGGTATAACACGGTTTCACTATAATGCGATTCGTAAATTGCGGGAACCCTCCTACAGCACGGCATCCTATAACACGATTTCGCACGTAACTAAATAGTTGGTTTGAAGAATTCAAAAAGCGTTTTGCAATTCATAGCATAAGAATCCAAGAAGAGTCTACGTCGGCTGATCATGAGGCTGCTAGGACGTATCCAGAAAAAAAATCAAACCATTGTAGCCGAGCAAGGATACACAGCGGATCAGGTTTTCAATGCAGACGAAACTGGACTTTGGTGGAAAAAATTCCCAGTGAAACCTTTATATCAAAAAAAGAAAAAACTGCATCCGAATTTAAGGTGTCCAAAGATCGTCTAACCCTCCCTTTGTGCAGTAATGCATCGGGGGACTTCATAACAAAACCCTTGCTATTTTATAGATCTTTGAATCCTCGTGCACTGTAACACGTAAACAAAAACACCTTGCCTGTATACTGGACATCAAATTTAAGAGCTTGGCTAACAGGAAATTTATTTAAAGATTGGTTTTCAAATTGTTTTGTGCCAAGCGTTGAGCGTTATTTAAGGCAAAAAAATTCAGCTTCAAGGCGCTACTACTGTTAGATAACTCAACGTCAAAATAATGTTCTTGCCACCTAACACTACTTCGCTCCTCCAACCATTGGATGAAGGTATTATTTATACCTTTAAAACATAATATATAAGAAGATCCTTACAGTGAATTTTAGACGCAACCGATTCGAAATCAATTAGCGTAATGGAAGCTTGGAAGAAATTTTCAATCAAGCATTGTATCGAAATCATATCTTTGTCGCTGAAAAAAATAAAAGCATCAATCTTAAATGTGTGTTGGAAGAAGATACGGTCCTCTGCAGTTGAAACAGAAAACATGCATGAAATATCTGAAAATGAAATTGGTGCCATATTAGAAGTCGCCAAACCAATCGGAAGCGAAGGTTTTGTGGATATGGCTACCAAAGACATTCAAGGTTTATTAGTGGAAGAAGAAGTTGACAAAGCGGATTTGATGGAAATTGCATCCCTATATGCAAATCAAATTGATTTTGAGGACGCTAGCTCTGGATGAAGGATGAAGATTGTGTAGTTAAGAATTTAACATTAAAAAAATTACAAGAAAGCCTATGCCTAGCGGAAAATCTCGACTCATTTTACTTGAATGAAAAACCTTCCACGAAAAGAAGTCGAAAATTCAAAAGGGAGCTGCAAAACTGTTTAGCTATATACCGGGAAATTTACAATGACCTAGTAAGAACCAGCAAGCAACATACAAAAACTTTAAATAGCGAAAAAAGTTCTGAAAGTGAAGGCGATATCGTTCCACCGAAAAAACGTTCTCGGTTGATTATACTGAGCAGTGAGGACGAATAAATTCTTTAAATTATGGTTGCGTTAGATTAAAATATTTTTTTTACTTTGTATTGTACTATAACCCGAAATGGAGCTACACCATGAAGAGAAAGATGGAATACTAAATCTGCTCTCTGTAACATTGCCGAGTACTCTTTCATCTTTCTCTTCATGGTGCAGCTCCATTTCGGGTTATAGTACATACATTTATATTTTTAATAAAAATTAAGTTAAAATTAAGTAAAAAAATATTTCTTTGTAATAAGTTTTTGGAACGTAATCCCCTTTTTATACTAGCTTTGGGTCTCATGCAACACGGTTTCACACAACAAGGCATTTTCTAGGAATCTAACTACTGTGTTATAGGAGGGTTACCTGTATTATAATCCGAAATGAAGCTGCACCATGAAGAGAAAGATGAAAAAGTACTCGACTATGTTACGGAAAGGAGGCTTATTTTTTCATATTTCACTTCATGGTGCAGCTCCATTTCGGGTTATAGTACGTTCTGATGTGTAAACCTTTTATAGATCATAGTTCATATGCTCCAATACATGGACGAAATTTGCTATTCATTTTAGATAATAGAATAGAATGTCAGATAATTGATAATTCTTTCATGGGTTATTCTATAATATTCATACAAATTTTTTTCTCATTATTTTGTAACCTTCTGAAAATCATACGAAATTTCCATTCGTTTAACTAAGCGCGAAATATGCCATGTACTCAACAAATACACTTCCTTTTTTGCTTATGCTTCTCATATTCAAGACATACACTTGCTAATACAAGCACATCGTTCGAGAACGAAGAAAAACTATTCGTGCAAATTTCAAGTAAATCAAAACGTTACTGACGTTTGAAATTTACAATTTCTTGCCTCCACGTTGCACTGTGCTGCGCTGAGTTGTCCTGCACTAATGTGCATGCATTCGAAAAATGAGATCGTGCTGCACCGCCTTGCGCTGGATTAGTGCGAACCAACCTTTAAAGTTAATTCACACAGTATATCACAGTATTTTATGTTTTAACACAATTCACAGAATAAAGTGTTTGGATTCGTCAAAATTTTTTAAAGTTATTTAATTATTAATATTATTTCAAGTCATCGATGAATTACTTAAGACAATTTTGTACATTGATCTTAACGTGCGTCTATATTTAATAGTATTTTCATGATTTTTTAAAGATTTCTTTTAAATCACACCTTATAATTTATACTCAATGTTTGCAAGTCACAAAAACATAGTTCTTAAATCCTATTTCCTAACATACTCTTTATTTTGTTTTTTTTTCCTTTTTAGAGTTTGTAAGGTCTTCTTTTCACATTTACTTAAAAATGTAAGATTTATAAATATATCTACTTGTGTTAGACATCATTCTAGAATTTCCTCGGCTGATTTAAGCCGAATTAAAAACTAAATTAAGAGAATATGAATGAATTTCATATCCAGGTTTTTTTATTTTTTTTATAATGGATGGATGTAGAGAAGAAAGTGATACAAATCTTGGATGAAACGATTCGACTTATGTAGTCTCTAAAGTTGGTGTTTCTACACTTACAATTATTACAATACTACAAAGAGAATTTAATCTTGAAAAGCCTGATTTAAATATTTCGGAAAATTTGGTAATTTTGTATTTAACTCTTGAAGAACATGTGTTTAAAGGGAAATGTATGTGATTTGATTCAAAAGTTGTAGGTTTTCCTAAATCAACACGTTATTAACTATATTGAAATTATGATAAACACATTTTTTACACTGTGTAGCAATGTTAATTATCGGTGTCAGTCGTATCAAAATTTTAAATTAAAATTACGTTTAATTCCGTTGTTTATTTAGCTTTAAAAACCTACCAAAGTTATCATAAACAAGAGTTAATTCCAATTTGTTAGATGTAATTAAAACGTTTCGAAACATAATTCCAAAGCTTAAATTTATAATTTATTTAATTGGGATGTTTATTTCGTTTTAAAACGTTTACTAAACTTGTTGTACAGAAAATTTAATTACCATTTACAATTAGATGTAACTAAAATATTTTAAATTAAATTAAAATATCAAATTATAAATTATAAATTTTCGCTTGGAAAACTACTTCAAGCAACAAAATCTAAGTATCAAACGAAATATTTAATTTAGAGCTTTTAGAATTTCGGAAATGTTATATCATCAATATTATCATAGATTTATTCAAAACCAATAATATCTCTAAGTTTTCTCTGTTATATTTTTACAAATTTTAATGTGTTTTCAAATGTTAACTATAATTGTATTTTGGAGCTTTTATTTGGAGAATTATATTTTGAAAATAACGTCCTTCAAATGACCATCACGTTTGTTTAAACGCAGTTAAAGTTGTGAGAGAAAACTTTATGTGTGTAACTCGAAGCAGTATCTTATGATTTATTGTTCTAATTTCTTGAGTAATGTTGGCTTTTAGAATTCAGTACGTTTCTTTTTGTGAAAAGACTATTCTTCATATATCCCCATAAAAAGAACTATGATTAATTTGTTGTTGTAAAGCTGCTTTATACGTTTAATAAAAATATGGGTTTTGACTTTTATTCAAAATTACGTTCAATTAGTATTTAATTACTATCAACAATTCTAAAAACTGTTAATATTTATTACGTTATCTTGTATATAAAAAATATCCGTCTAGACACCTAATTTTCTAGTTCAATAATCTCCATACATATTTTTTTATGATCACTCACCCTACATTAACCTAATCGCATTAAATAAAAAACACAATGCTCACCTAACGGCTCTAACTCTGTGCCATAGATTATCATGGACCGATGAACTATTATGGACGACAACAATTTCTTCAGCGCGGACTGTGTATCGTAAAACAAGCGCCCCTTTTTCCAAACCCAGCGATAAACAGTCTCCCGATCCCGAATCCATCCACAAGATCAATCCATCACTCCCAGAAATTTTAAAGCGGACGTTGATGTCCAGAGGATCTGATACGAGGGTGGTAAGTGTGGCCGGATCGTTAAAGTGTAGATAGCTATCGCTGCCGCTGAAACCCGGCGGACCCCTGCTACATAACTGATCTCTATAACCGGGTTTACACCTGCACGTGAAATAATCCATCTCTGGCACACATTCGCCATCTTCACCGCACGGTCTGGCAACGCACGGATGCGGACAATTATCGACGTTCGCACCTCCCAAAGCCTCCGCGAGTATTGAAACGGGTTTACCGTTAATTTCGATTTTTTGAACACAACCGATGAAGGCCGAGTGGGATTTGATTTGAGGCGAGACCATATTAAAATTAGGCACTCCGCCTAAATACAGATTTTGAGGGAGGGATAATTGGGTAAAAGCCCCAGGGCTTAAGACCTCAATCGGAATTTGATTGTCAACTTCTAAAATCGCTAATCTTCCAGTTCGCGATATCCTCACTTCGTGCCATTCGCCTAAATTTATCTTGTGCTGACTCGTGGCTTCTGCAACTCCGGTTCCTAAATCGTAAGCGAACCTAACGTGACCTCTGTGAAGGTACAAAGCCATGAAATCTCCGATTCCGTTACCTCTGTGACCATTGTACAAAATCAAACCGTCTTCTGCGGTTGGTTTTAGGGTTACTTGAAGATCTAGCCATGTTAAGGCATCTTCACCTAAGCCTTTATATCTTAAGTGACTTGAGCCGTTAAACGAGGGGACTTCTAAGTCCACTCTTATCTCGCAAAGATCTCCTGAAAAACCTAAAGGGCAGAGGCATACTGCTGATGTTTCGCTTGTTAAACATTTTCCACCATGTTGACACGGTACTCTACTGCATCTATCAGCTGTACATTCCTCTGAAAGAGAGAAAAAAATCTTACAATTACTCTATTCAAATCTTACTTAAGATATAACTCCTTTAATATTGATAATTCAAAAAAATATTTCAAATAAGAAATGTTTATAATTAAAAAAGGAATAAATTTTATTTGAAATATTTTTTCTATCTTGTTTAGTTATTGAATTAGATGGAACCAAAGTTGAAAAATAACGTTTTGAGGTTATAATTAGTTTTTCGGTTATAACTCCTTTAATATTGAGAATTAAAAAAATATTTATAATAAAAAATGTTTATAATTAAAAAATGAATAAATTTTATTCGAATCATTTTTTCTATCTTGCTTAGTTTTTGAATTAGATGAAACCAAAAGTTGAAAAATGACGTTTTGAGGTTATAAATAGTTTTTCGGTTATAACTCATTTAATATCGAGAATTCAAAAAAATGTTTAAAATAAAAAAATTTTATAATTAAAAAAGGAATGCATCTTATTTCAAATATTTTTTTCTATCTTGTTTAGTTTTTGAGTTATGGTGGAATTAGGATGTCAAACTTAAAGGCTGTAATCGTAACCGTAGCAGTAACTCTGGTATTTAAAAAAGTTCAACTATTTTGTTTGAATAGAAGTGTTTAGGCAACGTCTAGGAATTACGGCAAAGTTTGACATCCTAAACCCACCATTAGATGGAAGCAAAGTTGAAAAAATGACGTTTTGGGGTTATAACCAATTTTTAGGTTATAACTCCTTTAATATCGAGAATTAAAAAAAAATGTTTATAATAAGAAATATTTATAATTAAAAAAGGAATAAATTTTATTTGAAATATTTTTTTCTATCTTGTTTAGTTTTCGAAATAGATGGAAGCAAAAGTTGAAAAATGACGTTTTTCGGTTATGACTCATTTAATATCGAGAATTCAAAAAAATGTTTATAATAAAAAATGTTTATAATTAAAAAAGGAATAAATTTTATTTGAAACTTTTTTTTCTATCTTGTTTAGTTATTGAATTAAATGGAAACAAAGTTGAAAAAAATAACATATTGAGGTTATAACTAGTTTTTCGGTTATAACTCATTTAATATCGGGAATCCAAAAGAAATGTTTAGAATAAAAAATGTTTATAATTAAAAAAGGAATAGATTTTATTTGAAACATTTTTTTCTATCTTTTTTAGTTTTTGAATAAGATTGAGACAAAAGTTAAAAATGACGTTTTGAGGTTATAACTAGTTTTTCGGTTATAATTCATTTAATATCGATAATTCAAAAAAATGTTTAGAATAAGAAATGTTTATAATTAAATAGAGAATAAATTCTATTTGAAACATTTTTTTCTATCTTGTTTAGTTATTGAATTAGATGAAAGCAAAGTTGAAAAATGACGTTTTGAGGTTATAACTAGTTTTTCGGTTATAACTCATTTAATATCGAGAATTCAAAAAAATGTTTAGAATAAGGAATGTTTATAATTAAAAACGGAATAAATTTTATTTGAAAGATTTTTTTCCATCTTTTTTAGTTTTTGAATTAGATGAAAGTAAAGTTGAAAAAATGACATTTTGAGGTTATACATAGTTTTTCGGTTATAACTTATTTAATATCGAGAATTCAAAAAAACGTTTAGAATAAGAAATGTTTATAATTAAAAAAGCAATAAATTTTATTTGAAACATTTTTTTCTATCTTGTTTAGTTTTTGAATTAGATGAAACCAAAGGTTGAAAAATGACGTTTTGAAGTTATAACTAGTTTTTAAGTTATAACTCCTTTAATATTGATAATTCAAAAAAATGTTTATAACAAGAAATGTTTATAATTAAAAACGGAATAAATTTTATTTGAAAGATTTTTTTACATCTTTTTTAGTTTTTGAATTAGATGAAAGCAAAGTTGAAAAAATGACATTTTGAGGTTATAAATAGTTTTTCGGTTATAACTCATTTAATATCGAGAATTCAAAAAAATCTTTATAATAAGAAATGTTTATAATTAAAAAAGGAATAAATTTTGATTTGAAACATTCTCTTCCATTTTGTTTAATTTTTGAATTAGATGGAACTAAATGTTGAAAAAATGACGTTTTGGGGTTATAATCAATTCTTAGGTTATAACTCCTTTAATATCGACAATTCAAAAAAATGTTTGCAATAAGAAATATTTGTAATTAAAAAGTGAATAAATTTTATTTGAAACATTTTTTTCTATTTTGCTTAGTTTTTAAATTAGATGGAAGCAAAGTTGCAAAACTAACGTTTTGAGGTTATTTTTAGTTTTTCGGTTATAACTCCTTTAATATCGAGAATTCAAAAGAAATGTTTATAATTAAAAAAGGAATAAATTTGATTTAAAACATTTTTTTCTATCTTGTTTAATTTTAATTAGATGAAACCAAAACTTGAAAAATGACGTTTTGGGGTTATAACTAGTTTTTAGGTTATAACTCATTTAATATCGAGAATTGAAAAAAAATGTTTAGAATGAGACATTTTTGTAATTAAATAGAGAATAAATTCTATTTGAAACATTTTTTTCTATCTTGTTTAGTTTTTGAATTTGTAATAATTCGGATTATTCGGTTGATTCAATTATTACGGGTTAAATTTAAAAATCTTTTTTTAAATTAAATTTTAGTTTTGTAGTTTGTGTTTTAACTTCAAGTCAGGTAGGAAGGACTCTGTCCTTGCAAAAAAAAGTAATAAATTCAAGCAATAAGAATGTCATTTTTAAAAGTGCCTTTTAGCAGGTAGTAGATTTTAACACGAGGGTTGTTTTTAGAAATTGTTAAAGTACGTGCAAGGATTTTGTTTAGTAGAAAAAGAAAGTCTAAGGATATTCTCCCCACCAACTTTACAAAAAACGCGTGTTTTTAAAAGGGAAGTTTTGGGCTTGAATCGCTCTCTCTTCCCGGGGTTCTCTTCGAGACAAGAAGATTGTTCTTCTTCGCGAAAATGTGTTGGATATGCTTTGAGAAGCTATTCAACACATCGACGGTTTTTCGCGGGTTCAGATTTCGCGTCCGAGTTTGAGTGTTTCCTCGGCGGTTATGTTCGCATGATAGACTTGCGCGTGCTCGCATCCGGAGTTTATTTCCGTTATGGTAATTTAGCCATCTTCACGAGCGCAAACTGAGGGCATAACCGCAAACCAATGGGTTTTGTGGTTGAGGAAAAGAGGGTGAGTTGTCTGAGCCTGAGTAATTAAGTACTAGTAGACAAATCTTTCCGGTTAATAATTATTTGAGTTAGGAATTCGCATAGCTATCCTCTTGATTAATTAGATTAATAAAGTTTTGCATTTTCTTATTAAACTTTTAGAGATAGGTTTGTGTTTTTATTCAATGAAGTTTAATTTTCCCTTTTCTGAATCTGGTTTAATTAAAGTTTTGATAATAAAAATAAAGTAGTTTTTTTTTATATCACTTTCTACCCTGCAACACTTTTGCATTTCGAATCAAGAGCCTTGGCGCAAGAATCCACGGCTTTTCCGGAAGGTTTTCCCGGGGAAAAACCTTGCCCTGGTGGCGGCGACGACTACCCCGATTATTACAAATTAGATGGAATCAAAAGTTGAAAAAATGGAGTAGATGTGATTTTATCGATTATTTGAGATTTGTTAATGATGTATCACAAACAGCGATTTATATAACTTCGGTTTAATGGCGTGTTCAATGCTCAATTTGTACATGAAATGGTTTTGAGGTTATCAAATGGTACTATTAACAGAAGCTATTAGGGCTTAATTTGTGGATGCGATGTTATGTTTTATTAAATGCTAAACTAAATGTGTTTGCTTGCTGTATAAAGCAACTATTGAAATACTAGAAATGCATGCAAAATACAATGATTTAATTTATTAAAAATTAAAAATGAACTGAAAAGTGATGTTAATTTTATTTTTGAATATTGAAATTTAATTACGTTTGGTTTATAGTAGTTGTTTAAATTACACTTTTTCAAACTGAACATTCCGAGGATTACATGAATTTACATGGTTTATCATTTGGATTAGTAAATATTTGCATATAATCCCATTCTCAATAGAAATATTTTCAATTGTTTACATTCTAAATTCTAAATATTTGTTATGGAATGTATTTGATTACTTTTGAAAATTTGTTTATTAAATTTAATATTACAAAAGTTAAAAGGAAAAAGATCAAAATAGGTAGATGAAATGAGAAATGACGTTAAAAATCAATAACTTTAGGAGTGGTGGACAAAAATGCCCAAAGGGGATAAAATATGAGAAAAAAATAGAAATTGAAAGGGCTGATGAAAATTTAACATAGACACAATGGGGTTGAAGAGACCCTGAGAGAATTATAGCCTACCATCGTACCCCAATCCCCTTTTCAAGGGTTATTAATGAATTATTAATCCCCCTTAAACACAGTAGGTGCCCCGTTCGTGTTTACTTCCCGTAAAATGAAGTGGTGAGGGCGTTTTTTTGCAATCAACCCTATTTTAAATGCTCGGAGGGAAATTATATCCTTTCGTCTAGACATTTTTAATTAATAATTATTATACATTAATCTGTTATTAATTAGGTTAATTAATAAGGTTATCCGATTACTACGTATTTATTATTATTATAAGGTACCTGTGCCAAATAAGGCCATGCGCCTAATAAGGCCACATTTATTTTTGATCAAAATACAAATCTACAACTTGATTTTCAACTCATGATGGGATACACATACCGTATAACAATTGTTCCTCGCAACATAGCAAAGTCCACAGGTTAATACAGTACTCTCTTTTCGCGGAAAGATGTCTCATGCGTCATTACTTGTCACCGTTTTCTCGACATATGTCAAATATTTTTTTCTTTATTTAATCATATATGTCAGATAGAGACGAAAACCGAAAATAGTAGTCTAGGATAATATAATTAATTAATGACGCATGAGACATCTTTCCGCGAAAAGAGTATACATTAGGATTTCTTTAAGTAGGACAAAGATAACTTATATAGCAGTCCAATCGTAATAATCGTTGTTACTATGCCTACACAATGCCAGGTCAAAAGCGCAAGTTATGTTTTTGACCGATTGCCTGACATATCAGTTAATAAAACTGTTAAAAAATTGTTTCTGAAATGCACACTGTACAAATTGTTAAGGTTGTTGCAAGAACACGAGTTAAATTTAATAAATAAATACAAACTTCATACAAAGGGCACTTTATTATAAGAAAGGACAAAATTAACAGTAAATAACTCGTACAATCATACAAATGAAAATGTGTACTTATTGTAAATTACTTGAGGCATCTAAAGTAGTTTATAATAAGTGTTCAAATACAGATCCTTGCACTGCTAAACAGTCCCCTGATCTATCGTAGAAGTTCCTTCTTACGTTATAAAGCATAACAGGCGTAATGCTTCCAAACACATTTATAATCCTTTGACGAAGATGTCCCAAATCTTCCGCTCTTACGTGGTTGTACACTTTCTGTTTTACGTAGGGCCAAACGAAGAAGTCCATAACAGCTAAATCGAGCGACCTGGCTGCCCATCTGATGTTGCCTCTTCTACCAATCACACAATTTGAAAAAGTGATATTTAAAAATTGTCGCACATCAGCCATATCGTGCGCAGGACGGCCGTCCTGCTGATACCATATTTGGTTTAAGTCGATTCCCGGAAGTTGCGTCAAAGATGGAGTGATTTGCTCCCGAAGGAGATCCAAATACCTACGTCCATTCAAATTGCCCTCAATAAAGAAAGGTCCAACAATATGATCTCCAAGGACACCAGCCCACACGTTCAGCTTTGTTGGATATTGAGTCCGGAAGTCCATTCGATGACATGGATACTCTCTACTCAAAAATTTAATAACAGCAGGATTGTGCCTTCCTAATAACGTAGACGTCGATTCGTCCGTAAGACAAATATTAGTCAAAAAATTTGGATTTTCGTTTGCACGTTACATCATCGTTTCGCAGAACATCATTCTTTGGATCTCATCGTCGGGAAATATCTGGTGACCTGTTGATATCTTTTACGATTTGTATCCATGTCGTCTGAGTACCTGTCGAACAGTTTTCCTGTTGGTACCGACTTCTGTAGTAATTTGAAGGCTGGATTTCAATTACTCTTCTTCGGCAATAGCGCAAATCATTGTGTCGCGTATTTGCTTGTTTTCCGTAGGAGCTCTTTCTTCTCTTCTGTGGCACCTACTGTCTGCAACACACCCATTCTCTTGAAAGGCTCTTACAATCCTCGATATTGTGGAAAAATGTGGAATTGGCCGGTTCTCAAAATGTTCCATAAATAAATGAATCGTATTTCTGACTGAGTTGCCACCGTAAACCCATTTAATTATCTGTATTTTCTCTTGCAGAGTGTGCAACATCGCACTAGTCGACAGTATTTGAAGCAAAATTCGACAGAATGTAAATTTAGTTACGAATACAAAACTATAGTAACGACAATTATTACGATTAATCTAATATATATTTCGTCCTTGTCTTACATCAGGAAATCCTATTGTACTGTACTAACTTGTGGAATTTGCTATGTTGCGAGAAAAAATTGTTATACGGTATGTCACACACATGTTCTGTCACAATTTGGTATTGACATTTCTCTCGCTTAATAATTGAGAAATTATAATTGTGCATTTTGTCGCGTATTTTGTCGCGTGTGATTTATAACATTACTGTCAGAAGTATTACGATTTAAAATCGTTGATAACGATTTTATTACTTCTTTTTTATATGTACAGGACTCATTTTCGATTAATTAAACTGGTAAGTGACGATAGATTTATAGGTAGAACTTTCGAAGGGAAAAATAATATTACAATAAAGTTTAATGATTCTAATAAGGTCATGTGTTTTCTCGGTGGCCTTATTAGGTCCATCGGACTTGTAAGAAATAAAAATTTTTGTTGACAGCGTCCAAATCTTTGCAAAGAAACTTCAAATGCCTAAAAAACGAGCTTTATAGTTTGAAGAATACATGTAAGGAGCGTTGCAGGACATTAGGAATGAATTACCTGTCCTCACAGCAATTAAAAAATATGGAATTCCTCGCCGAACGTTGAGGAACCATTTAGAGAGTAGCAGTACTGAAAGAAAATTAGGCAGGCATTCTGTTTTAACTGCTGATCAAGAAAATGAATTATGTAGGATTTTTCGATTAGCGGAAATAGCAATGCCTATAACGAGCAAATTTGTCTGAAGATCGGTGTTTACGTTTGCTGAACAAAATAAGTTAAAGTAGGGGAGGGTGGGGCAAGACAGCGAAGTGGGGTAAGATGGGGTACCCGGTTTATACTTGCAACAAAGCACTTTTATGCAACGCTAGAAGTAATGAGAGCTTTTATTGGTTCTTCTTCATCTTGTCAATTGATAACTAATAATGTAGGAAGTCGCAATGCCATGGTGTCGAGCAAAATCCTGTTATGTCGAATTTTCTTATAACTTATACATAATTTCATCGGGCGATAGTTATCAAACGATGCGGTGACTTCATACAAGTGTTAGTTTTATGAAATTGGTAAGAAATGAGTATTAAACAATTGAGTACCTTTTTAAGTCCATTTGAAGTGTACAATTGTATTATTAGTTTTTGCAAAAGCACCCAATGGGGCAAGATGGGGTACCCCGTCTTAACTTCTTCATTTAATTTGAGAATGGGATAGGACGGGTAAGTGATGTAAAATAGGGAAATGCGTCTTAGGATGAAAGCTGAAAGACTCAAAAAGGAAGGGGAAAACCGAGTAAAAGGTGGAAAATTTTATGATAAAATCCCAAAAACAAGAAAACGTAGAAAATTAATGTGCTTGTGTTAAATGATGATGTCGATGAGGCACTCTATGTTTGCATATTGTGTGAATCTAATAAACACCCTTTCTTGTCTCCCATCACAAACTCAACTAGCTGATAGAAAATGGGTGACGTTATTTTTTAAAAGATATCTTGAAATAGCGCGTAGAAAATCACAGCTACTAAATCCTGCAAGAGCTCAAAAAGTAAATAGAACTACAGTAAGTGAATACTTTCAAAAACTGAAACAAACACTAATAAATTTAAATCTTACGAATGAACCCCAACTGATTTACAACATGGTGGGGTGCAGGTTAACCCTCCATCACTAGCAACAAGTACTTACTCAAAAAGGTGCAAAAAGAGTGCACTTCATTGGTTCCGAGCATGTTGAGGATGTGACGGTAGTAACTTGTGGAAATGCATTAGGATAAGCCATTCCACCCATGATTTTATTTAAAGGCAAACGACAAAGACCAAAATGGATACATTCGATGCCACCTGGATCAGCAATAGAAATTACCGCAAAAGGTAGCATGACCACCGCAACATTTGTTAAATGGATAAATCACTTCGCAAAATATAATCCTCATGGTCAATGTTTGTTAATATTTGACGGTGCACGTTCACACCTAGAGGCTGGTATAGTAGAGTTCGCTGAAACACACAATACAACCCTTCTTTGCCTGCTGTCATATACAACCCATGAACTTCAACCGCTAGATAAGAGCGTGTTTAGATCTTTCGAACATTTCTGAGATGAGGAAGTTTTGAAATGCTAGACGCGAAAACCTGAAAGGAAGATTTGGACATATTTTGAGTGCTGTATGACCCAAGGCAATGTCAGCGGTTAATTTAGTATCAGGGTTTAGAGCTACAGGAATATATCCATTTAACTCGAACATACTACCAGATGCTGCCTATGCTCCTAGTTCACTGTCTGAGAGACTAATACAAGAAGTGTCTAATACAGTTACTTCTGTTGATAATCCGTAACATGAGTGTGAGCCTGATTCAAGTTGGTCGGATTCCGACATAATACCTCTCTCAATTTTTGCAATGCATAAATTACCTGAGGACACGCAACAGCGTTTAGCTGGTGATAGTCAATCGATAGAGACTTCTATCAGTTTTAATAACCTACTCCCTACACCTGAAAGAAAGTCCTCTACAAAAAGAAGAGGTAAGGCATTAAATTCATCTGCCCAAATTGTCACTAAAATCTATTTGATTCACTAATCTCAAACGGTATCAAAAGCATTCTAAAGTGGAGGAAGATACAGTAGAACATTCATTAGATTATTATATATGCTTGATAAAAAAATGTAAAAAAAGATTTTTTTAGTTAATTAAACAATTTTCAAAATGTAGTTTGAAATTTTGCTGTTGGCCTTATTAGATAGGTACATTATGCAATTCATATAGCCAATGCGCGCATTCTGCGGTTTTGTGTACAAAACATGGTGAGATCAATATAAACCGATAATAATTATATAACTACGTAGCAGAAGCTCTAGCAGCGAGGTACGCAAAGTTGTAATCAATTATCTCAAAACATTGGGGAGAAAAAATGACCAATCTTAAGGTGACCTTATTTGGAACAAGTACCTTAGTCAATTTTTAAAAATTCGTATTTCAAAAACTAATTGTTATTGAGACTTAAAATATTATGAGGTTTTAGACTAATACTTAATCTTTATTTTTGCCAAAGATGAATTTTCTACGACTTTTAGTTTTTTCTACAGAACAGAAATTATAACCTAACTTTAATTGCATGTTTCTTAAAATTTGTCAATTTAAAAAAATTCATATCTAAGAAACTAATTATTGTTAAGACTTTAAATTTTATAAAGAGTTAGATTGAGACTTAGTCTTTATTTTTACCAAAGATAAATTTTCTATGACTTTTAATTTTGCCCTCAGAAGAAAAAATGTAACTTAATGTCCTTATTTGAAATTTTTTGGCATTTTAAAAATTAGGTTACGTTCTAAAAATGAAAATTCTTTTTTGGTTACGTTTAAATTTGACGTTTAATAGTTACAACTTTATAATTACGTTATTCGTTTTGAAGTTTGGAAGCAAATCTACCGATTAAAAGCTTTTAAAACGATTATATCTGTCAAACTGGGATGATGTAAGCGGCCTATTGTGTCCAATGTACCAAACCGCACGGCCGGCTACAACAGCAGTTTTGTCCATTAAAACGTAATTTATTAAAGTTCACCGCGGACAAAGCGTAAATCATTCGTCGAACGCGTAAATTAAATAGAACGCGACCCGATTGAGGGTGGCTAATGGTTGCAATTGTGGCCACTTTTTACCATCACGCAAACCAAGGGGATGTATAAATTTGACTTTATTACCTTTATAAACGTTAAAAAAAACGACTATTAATCTTAATAAATGTATACAACCGTTCAATAAATTTTTCTTTTAATTGGTTTTGACTTACCGATTCCATATCCTTTTGAAGCTTCTCCGCTCGGTTCAAGAGCGAATTTGTAAAGGTGATCGTTCACCTCTAAATGTCTGATACAACCCTTCAAACCTCCAGATACCGGTAATTTCTCCGAAAGCCCCGTAGTATTTCCTGTACCACCGATAAATAAGGGCTCTCTGAACGTTATCCTTGAAAACAACCCTTTGGATCTTCCTTGTACGTGTTTACCACCGTTCAGTTGTAACCAAGCATCCCATCTATGTCTATAGAGTGTTATGTGGTTCCATTGATTGAGTAAAACCGTTTCTTCCGATCGTACTATACCTACACCTGATCCACAATCAAATCTAAAAAAGAAAATAAAAAAATAAATTTCTGAATAAATTTTAATTATTGTACGATTATTTTATTTCACCAAAACCCCATTGTAATTATTCAAAACGTACATATACGCAATTAAATTAAAATAAGTAAATCAAACGTGTGCTCGGTCCCAAAATATGAATACCGACAGCCGAAATTGTACAGTAAAACATTCCAATTGCTGGTTGCAATGCAGTAATTGCCGAACGCCACGCGAATTAGGCGATAATTAAAACGTATTAAAGCTATTAATTATCCTAGGCGAATATTTCTATGTACGTATTGTGTCTCGGTTGGGTCATAATTTTCGATAATGATGCACTTGTAGTGAAATCGTATAACTATTTGGTGAAATATGTTTTGTAAAACACTAAACACATTATATTATAGGTAGATATCATTCATCTAATGGTCAGAATTTGGTTTATTTAATCCAAAATAACGTAAGAGGTTGTTGAGTAGAGAAAAGTATTGACTTAAGAAAATCAACCAACTTTAAAAATTCATCAAAAATTCATTTTTAAAGATTTTGATTTGACTATTTTTCTAAATGAAACCTAAAACATTCTAGTTTTGATTTTAAAAAACTGTTTTATTCTAAATATTGTCAAAAAATTTAAAAAAATTTTCAAAGTTGGTAAAAAATGTTTGAAACTTCTTAACCTAACTTAAGAAAACCGATCAATTTTAAAAATTCGTCAAAAATTCATTTTTAAAGATTTTGATACGCTTATTTTTCTAAATGAAACGTAAAACATTCTAGTTTTGATTTTAAAAGACCGTTTTATTCTAAATGATGTCAAAAATATTTAAAAAATTTTTAAAGTTGGTAAAAAATTTTTGACACTTTTAACCTAACCTAAGAAAATCGATCAACTTTAAAAATTCATTTTTAAAGATTTTGATTTGATTATTTTTCTAAATGAAACCTAAAACATTCTAGTTTTGATTTTAAAAAACCGTTTTATTCCAAATGTTGTCAAGAAAATTTAAAAAATTTTCAAAGTTGGTAAAAAATTTTTGACACTTCTTAACCTAATTTAAAAGAATCGATCAACTTTAAAAATTCATCAAAAATTTATTTTTAAAGATTTTGATTTGATTATTTTTCTAAATGAAACCTAAAACATTTTAGTTTTGATTTTAAAAAACCGTTTCATTCAAAATGGTGTCAAAAAAATTAAAAAAATGTTCAAAGTTGGTAAAAAATTTTTGAAACTTCTTAACCTAAATTAAGAAAATCGATCAACTTTAATAATTCATTAAAAATTCATTTTTAAAGATCTTGATTTGATTATTTTTCTAAATGAAACCCAAAATATTCTAGTTTTGATTTTAAAAGACCGTTTTATTCTAAATTTTGTCAAAAAAATTAAAAGAATTTTCAAAGTTGGTAAAAATTTTTAGACATTTCTTAACCTAACTTAAAAAAATCAACTAACTTTAAAAATTCATCAAAAATTCATTTTTAAAGATTTTGATTTGATTATTTTTCTAAATGAAACCTAAAACATTCTACTTTTGATTTTAAAAAACCGTTTTATTCTAAATGTCGTCAAAAAAATTAAAAAGAAATTCATAGTTGGTAAAAAATTTTTGACACTTTTTAATCTAACTTAAGAAAATCGATCTACTTTAAAAATTCATGAAAAATTCATTTTTGAAGATTTTGACTTGATTATTTTTCTAAATGAAACCTAAAACATTCAGGTTTTGATTTTTCAAAACCATTTTATTCTAAATGTTGTAAAAAAAATTTTAAAAAATTTCAAAGCTGGTAAATTTATTTTGACACTTTTTAACCTAACTTAAGGAAATCGATCAACTTTAAAAATTCATGAAAAATTCATTTTTAAAGATTTTGATTTGATTATTTTTCTAAATGAAACCTAAAACATTCTAGTTTTGATTTTAAAAAACCGTTTTATTCCAAATTTTTTGACACTTAACCTAACTTAAGAAAATCCATCAACTTTAAAAATTCATTAAAAATTCATTTTTAAAGATTTTGATTTGATTATTTTTCTAAATGAAACCTAAAACATTCTAGTTTTGATTTTAAAAAACCGTTTCATTCAAAATGGTGTCAAAAAAATTAAAAAAATGTTCAAAGTTGGTAAAAAAATTTTGAAACTTCTTAACCTAAATTAAGAAAATCGATCAACTTTAATAATTCATTAAAAATTCATTTTTAAAGATTTTGATTTGATTATTTTTCTAAATGAAACCCAAAATATTCTAGTTTTGATTTTAAAAGACCGTTTTATTCTAAATTTTGTCAAAAAAATTAAAAAAATTTTCAAAATTGGTAAAAATTTTTAGACATTTCTTAACCTAACTTAAAAAAATCAACTAACTTTAAAAATTCATCAAAAATTCATTTTTAAAGATTTTGATTTGATTATTTTTCTAAATGAAACCTAAAACATTCTACTTTTGATTTTAAAAAACCGTTTTATTCTAAATATTATCAAAAAAAATTTAAAAAAATTTCAAAGTTGGTAAAAATTTTTTGAAACTTCTTAACCTAAATTAAGAAAATCGATCAACTTTAAAACTTCATTAAAAATTCATTTTTAAAGATTTTAATTTGATTTTTTTTCTAAATTAAACTTAAAACTTTCTAGTTTTAACTAAAAAATACCGTTTTATTCCAAGTGATACCCAAAAAATAAAAAAAATTTCAAAGTTGAAAAAAAAATTTTTTTGCTTAAAAAATCAATAATTTTTTAAAATTCATATTCAAAAACTAATTATTAATGAGACTTGAAATTTGATATGGATTTAGATTAAAACTTAATCTTTATTTTTACCAAAGATGAATTAATAATTATATATTATTAATAATAAAATAATTTTTAGTTTTTTCCTCAGATGAAAAAATCTAATCATTTTAAATAGTAATTAACATTTCTTATTCCTAAGAATACTTTTTCTCAAAAACCCTTTAAAATTTTTTTTGTATCGTTTCGAATTCCGGTTCATAATTAAACCGGAATGGACTTAAAGGTAATTTATAAGGGAGAAGATTAATAATTACGGACGGGGCGAGGTGAAGAAATTCCCTTTTAAAAAGGAAGGCTTTCGAGGGGTCAAAGACGAGTGCCCGAGGGAAAACCCGGCATTGTGCGCAACCCGAGCATCCCTGGAGGCCTGATTGATTTTTGAATTAATTACTTTTCGCACTAGGAAAGGGTAAACAAGGACGAAATAAGGTGAGTTAACAAGTTGCGTGGACCGGGAACCGACGGACACAGACAGAATTTAATTAAGTCCGTCATTATTGCGTGAAATATTCACTCCTTAGCTTGTTGTTGTTGCTGCCTGCCATTGCCTTGCAACGAACTGCGAGAAGAATTTTAATTGTGCCCGCGAAAAGCCCAGGAAGAAAATATTTACGCTTTTATGAATTCCTAACGGACGTAAATTCTTTGTTCATAATGCTCGTTAATTAAGTCACATTTATTATTATTATCTTGTAAAAATAGACGAAATAAAAAATAAAAACCCATTTGACTTCCACCAAAAAAAAAACCGTACTTTGAAAATAGTGAATAGCTTTAACATTTCCACCTTCTATAAAGATTTTTATCAGATGTTTTTGTAAACATTTTAGCTTTCACTGTAAACACCCCTAAAAACCCTTTCCAATTACTCAAATTTTCATTCTCTTATCTCCCCAATTTTAGAATGAGAACGCATTGTTTTCCATTTATCTACATTCCCTTTAACACCCTTGTCTGTAGCGAAAAAGTGTCAGTCGTATCCAAAGTCATTGATGTGACAGTAAATATATGGAATTCTCACGAGCCCGTTACGGCTGAGCCATTACACTGGGTGGAAAATACATTAAGATGAAGTACAGACAGAGCCATAGGGAGTTCTATCCGACTGGGATTACATTTTTGGACGAGATGAGGGATACATTTTCAGTAATATAATGTCCCACTTTATCGAGTAAACGCTCGAATACTGTCGTATTCTCTGGTTGGAAATAAGCAAAAAAGTATATATTAATTTAGGAATTGATTATTTTTTTATTGTAAGTTACATAGGTTAAGTTTATTGGTAAGAGAGCGGAAGTAGGTATTGAGGGTTTGGGATGGAAAGAGGTTTAGGTAGGTTCGGAAACGTTAGGCGAGGAGAGTTTAGTTGGGTAGAGAATCGAGTGTTGTAAAGATGAGAATTGAGTAAAGGCAATCGATGGGTTTAGACGTATAAAGTCAAGAGTTGAGTGAAGACGACATTTGGGTTTAGACGTGTAAAGACGAGATTGAGTGAAGACGAGAGATGTGTAACGACGAGAGTTGGGTAGAGAATCGAGTGTTGTAAAGATGAGAGTTGAGTAAAGACAATAGTTGGGTATAGACGCGTAAAGAAGCGAGTTGAGTGAAACCGAGAGACGTGTAAAGATGAAAGACGAGTAACGACGAGAGTTGAGTAGAGAATCGAGTATTGCAAAGACGAGAGTTGAGTAAAGACGATAGTTGAGTATAGACGTGTAAAGAAGAGAGTTGAGTGAAGATGAGAGATGTGTAACGACGAGAGTTGGATAGAGAATCGAGTGTTGTAAAGATGAGAATTGAGTAAAGACAAGAGTTGGATTTAGTCGTGCAAAGACGAAAGAAGTATAATGACGTTAGATAAAAGAAGTGTAAAGAAGCTAGGCTGGTTTAGGCGTAGAAAGGTGAACAATTGTACATATTATTGTTAAATATATTCGTTTATACAGTGCGAGTCTGGATAAGCGCCCCCCCCCCTGTAACAACTAAAGTTAAAAAAAAATTATAGAACTTATTGTTACATAGGACGTGCAATGTTCTACATTGTCAATTAAAACACATTCATACGGGTGTTCTATAATAGAACAGTGGCATAAGCGAGTGTTTTTTGTACTGAAACGGTATGCTTATTTTAAATGTATTAGATAGTACTTTGAAAAACTATAATTTTGATATAACACACTGGTTATCAAAAATTAATAAATTCAGAAAAAATAACGTTGATAATTTTCATCACATGGGTAAATTTGCATACTTATTTTTTTGTCAATTATTGACTAACAGTTTAAAACGTCAACCATGGCTGACACACGTTATTCAAGAAATGAGTTGGTTGACATGGTATTTATTCTTGGAGATGTTGAATTTATAATTAAGGCAGCAAGGCGAAGATACCATCAAAAATTCCCTTATCGGAGACTACCCAGCTGTAAGGTTTTTAGAAACACCTTGAAAAGATTTCTAGAAACTGGAGCTGTTATCTACTTAAAAGGAAAAAAACGTAATTTTATTGTTGAGGAAAACGTAGAAGAAACTTTGGTGAAAGTTGTGAATGCTAATCCACACATTAGCAACAGAGTATTAGTAAATGATGTAGGAGTGAGCCAATCCACGGTTGCTCGCATACTGCAAAAACATAAGTTTCATCCTTATCATCTAACACTGACACAAGAACTGCATGGCACAGATTTTAATAAAAGATTACGTCATTGTAATTGACTGAGGAATAAAATTCGTGAGAACCCTAATTTTTGTATGAAAATTTTGTACACGGATGAAGCTACGTTTAAAAGTAATGCAGCTGTGAATAAACACAACATGCATTATTATGCAACAAGAAACCCCCATTGGATGTGTAACGTCGATAATCAGAGGATGTGGTCTTTAAATGTTTGGGGTGGTATTATTGGCGACTACATAATAGGGCCATTCGTTTTGGGACTTATTTAAATTTTGTGCAACACCAATTATCCTCTTTGCTGGAAGAGGTGCCATTAAGGATACGATGTGACATGTGGTTTCAATTAGATGGTGCTCCACCACACCATGCCAGCCCTGTAAGGCAATTTTATCTAACAAATTTAACAATCGATGGGTTGGAAGGGACGGTCCTGTAGTGTGGCCTCCCAGATCGCCGGACCGAACACCCATGGATTTTTTTTATAGGGTTACATAAAACAAGAAGTGTACGTTACACAACCTATAGATTCAAAAGATTTAAAAACCGAATTATTAACGTATTCCAACGGATGACACCTGTAATGCTGGAAAATGTTCGCCAATCAATGTGAAATCAGATTGAAGTTTGCATACAACAAAATAGTCATCATTTTGAACAGTTCTTAAATTAAGTTACACGTTTCTTTAATTTTTGTTTGTTATTAAATTTGATTTGAATTTTGTTAGTCGTTTGGTTTGAAGTTTATTTTATGTTTATTTGTATTAAATTTTTTTATTTGTGATTTTTGATTGAATTTTGTTTGTAGATTCTTTATCAGACAATTATTTCATTGAGTAAAAATATATTGATTAGAATCAATGCCGTCCTTCTCGTTCGATAGTGAATATCACCCTGTATAAATGTTCTTTGGTTGACAATGTAGAACATTGTACGTCCTATCCAAGTTCTATACACTTTTTTTTATCTTCAGTTATTCAAAAGTTACAGACGGGGGCGCTTATCCGGACTCACCCTGTATTGCTTTACTAAACAAGCGGGCCTTATTACCAAAAATCAAACCCCTAGACACAGGGGTTGACCTGCATTAATGAATATACAGTTATACAGAATAGAAACATGCTTCCTAAGGGAGCTACAGTTCCTTGAGGATGATAGCAGAAAAACGGCATTAATGTCTTCGGAATGGCTTGAGTTAAGTCAACAAATATTGGTATACTAGCCTAAAATTCCAAGAGAAATTGGATATTGGTATCGATTTTGCATGAAACTCATCAGCGGCGTACGTGTAGGGGCATCAGATCTACAAATTTTTCAGATTTCTTTAATCCGAAAGCATCAAGTTTTCAGACTCAAGTGATGTAGATTGAGTGAGCGTCAGGACGAAGAATAACACCAAATCATCTTTAGTGATGAATATCATCTTTAACTACAGCAATTTGATGGATAATTGTGTGTCAGAAGATCTAGAGCAGAAAGACTAAATTTGAAATTTGCTTATGGACGTTATTCTACCTTAACATCCAGCATTATGATGGGGTGAATGAATTATGTCATCATTCAAGAAATATCTGACTGCGATTTGGTACATTCACAAAACTTTAGAGCTAATTTTGTTATCATACTTTCAAAGACATCGCAACAATGTTTTTCAACAAGACAATACTGCAGCATTGAGCAATTTATTTCACGCAAAGTAAACCTGAGATCTTACGTTGTACACGCATTTTTAAGATATACTATATAGTTGATATTTATAGTTTTAAACTCATTTTTACCTTATATTGAACAAATTTTTTTCATTTTCTAATTGAGAATTTATTTTGTAATTTTATACTTTTTAGGAGAGCTTAGAAAAGTCACTAGAAATTTAAATTTAATATAATTGTATAAAAGAAAATAGTTTTTTATCATTAAATCTCGTTCAATATTCATATTTGTACACAAAGTCTTTCACAAAATCGCTTAAGTAAAGTTCATCTTTGATAAGGAAACCGATTCCCACTTACTTTCCTCTTTGAATGTGCCAAAGCACTTACTTTGGATCCGATCGAACCCAATTCCATTAGCACCAAAGTGTTCCCGTTTAATCCGATCCATTATTTACCCATTTATTCGATCGATATTATTAATAGCTTTACTCTAGCACGAAACGACGAACTACCGTGAATTATATCCTGAATATTTCTAAGCATTCAAACTTTCAATTTTACATTATCTCCTTTAATATAATTTAAGGGATGTTTTATGAAATGTATTTGAGGAAATTTTAGTTATTTGAGCTAAGATGAATGATATACAGAACAATTCGTTTTGTTTTAGTTATCCGTCATAGATACGGAAGTACGACCGAAGCCCGATTTTAGGCCCCCGAGGGCTTGTTTTATTGACCAGTCGATAAGAAGGGCGATTCGGTGAAGTGGAACCGACCTCGGGGATCCCAAAATGGCTTTGGGTGGCGAAGATATCGAATAATAAAGCTTTCCGAGGCTTCACACGACCATGAAAAACTTTCTTTTCTTTCTTTTAAGAGTGCGGAAAGTGTTCTTAAGACGAAGTGAACGTTATTTCACAAGAATTTTTATAGAAAATCGTAAAACCCGGTAAAACTTTCCAGTTTTACTTCAGTTTTAGATCGATACACGTAAATAAGTATAAGGTATCGGTTTTGCTTATTCTTATTAACCTCTAGGTCAGTAACGGCTCCTGAATAATTTATGGAACGACTGATCTGAATTCTAAAGGATACCGTGACCGTGTTTCAGGTCAAAGCGGGGGCGGAACGGTTTCGGGGTTCACGCGAAAGGGTGAAAACCACCCCAATCGATAAGCAATTATCGCCGGCCAAACTCGCATAGTTCGACCCTTAATTGCACGTGTCTATTTTTAAAGTCAAATGCGATCAACTTGCGACTATCTAGTCGCTTTGTTTGTCGCAATTTGTAACTTAAGAGATGTCTAACTTTACGTTCTCGTGATTCCCGAACGTTCGATAACGTTATTAATAGTCTTCGGAATGATATATAACGGTAATTGACACGTGAGAATCTATGACAGTGATCGAACGATATCTATAACCAGATACGATGTTATGCGAGTCTCGATTTTAATTAACGGTCTCCAAACGTCACAGTTTCTTATAGTGTTACTTTTTATTAGGTATAAATAACACTACTCAACTACTCAAATAAGGGTTTTACATAGATTTCTTGTTACTTTATAATAAACTTTATAATATCTTTAAAATATGAATCAAGGGATTTTCAATTTATTTTATGTACATAAAAATAAACGAGTTTGACTGATACAGAAATGAAACTGTGTCTGAAGGTGAGATTTTGGTTGGTAAATTTTCGGTAATGCAAGAGAAAACCTGTTGAAACGTTTTAGAGTTATCCAAAGCAAAACACTACGCATATGTTTTGGTGCCATGAATTCTACGTCTATTGAAGCTCCCAACATCGAGGTTTGTGAGTAACTAATCTTTCTAAGAAGAAAAATTTTGACGCTTAAACATCTTCTTAAGCTTCACATTATCCGACACAGAGTTGATTTTTAATATCACCTTATCCGATAAAGGGAATAAACTGACACAAGCATACAAACAGGTCATAAACCATTTCTGTCGTCTCTAACTCCCTAATTGGGTGTTCTATCGCGACGGCTTTTTCTTCATATTATAACCCATGAAATCTAGTTTCCAACGATAGGCTATAGTACGCTCTACTTCTGACAACTTAGGAGAGAGATTGAAAAAACTGACACCAGCACACAAACACTACATAAAGTATTTCCATCGTCGTTAGCTTCCTTATTATCTGTTCTATAGCAATGGCCCCTTCTTCATATTATAACCTATGAAATCTAATTTCCAACGATAGGTTACAGTGCGCTCTGGCGTTGATAACTTAGGAGATAGAACGAAAAGCTGACATAAGCACGCAAACAGGACATAAAGAAGGACTTTATTTTTTTCGGATTTTCGGATAAGTCTAATATTAATAATATTCACAGGCTTTCTATTTATGTAGTTTCTTCCCATTTTTGGAGACGTAGATAGATTGTTCTTGTTAGAGCATACAAGATTCTCTTTCCAAGTCTAAAGCCGGCTCCACACACTTGGTGAAATATGGCGAGGGTTACCGAGACCGAGAGTGTGGACAACCTTAGTTCGTCGTTTCGTCATCCTCTCGCTATGTTTCCGCTCTATGTCGGTATTTTGGTCCGAGTCAAAGGACTCTCGCCAAGATTTGCCTCGGCAAAAACAACCCCTCCACACTCTCGTTTTGGTCACAGCTAAATGTTTTTGTACAAGTGCCAGAAAAAAAAGCGCCCAAACCTCGATATATCCGATATTTCTGTTCGGATTCTCAGAAGCCAGATACCAAATAAAATTTCCCATTGCATTTATTCTTTAAATTGTAACGTTTATTTTTCATCACGGTATTTGAAACATTTTTCTTTCTGAATCTAACGCTGTGGACAATACATGTACTTTTATTAACCATTTACTGCAGACAAAATTAAAATACTTCTCTTAAGCATTGTGCTTTTCCCGAATAAGTCGCTAAAAAGTTTTAGCCGAACTTTTTAAACTCGATTTTTTAAAGTTCGAAGGTGACTCCGAACCCGATATTGCCCTTCGGGTCCATTGGAGCAATGTGTGCAACGCTTAACCGAACAGGTGTCTCAATGTTTCAAAAAGCTCTAATTATCGTATTTTTAATCAAAAGTTTGTACACGTCAAATCGATTATATGTTTTCATCAGCGACTTACAAGGGGAGGGCGCGAGGTGGTTTTTTTTTTTTAAATTTGTCCTTGAGCTGAGTGGTAAAGTATCATACAAGGATTCAATTGGCAAAGTACTAAAACGCACTATTCAGCCAAAACTGAATAAATCGCGTTTGAAGTTTAACGCTCCGTTTATATTTTGGATAAGTAAACTCGTTTACAAGCAGGTGGTGGCCGAACCGATAAGAGCGGTGAATCAGCAATCCAGAAATAGTGGACATCGCTGGTTTTCAAATCTTTTCGTGTCTTTTACTTTTTAATTGTTGTTTAATACACTAATTTATAAATATTTATTTATTTAGTGAACTTTAAATATATTTTGTTTTCAATAAAAAAATCAATTCACATTTTGCAATTAAATGATCTATCCTTTTTGATTTTTGTTTCTACAATGAGTATTATTTTGGTTTCTATAAAGCATATTCTCAATAAGCGTTTTCGTCGCCGAGTCTTTCCATTTGAATAATATACTTCTCCGTAATTAATGTTTGCTCCTAGCAACATCATTATATTAACCAGTAATTTCTTTTCTAATTATTATTTTTTGTTCAAAACTGTTGAAGTTTGTTTTATAATGAGATATTTTCATTAAAAATCAAAGTTTATTTTAAATTTATAAAAACATCAATAAAAATCGATAAACGTTTAAAAATTGGGGTATTAAACAAAAATTAAAAAGTAAAAGACACAAAAAGATTCGAATCAGCGATGTCCGCTATTTCTGGACATTTCTCGGTTCGGCCACCACCTGCTTCTAAACGAGTTTGCTTATCCAAAATATAAACGGAGCGTTAAACTTCAAACGCGATTTATTTAGTTTTGGTTGAATAGTGCGTTTTAGTACTTTGTCAATTGAATCCTTGTATGATACTCTACTCCTCAGTTCAAGGAGAGATTAAAAAAAAAACTACCTCGCGCCCTCCCCTTGTTAGAGATAGCGCCGATTTTATTTTTCACATTTCTTCCTCAATAAATCTCTAAATAGCTATGTATCAATAAAAAAATGGTTTACAATCGATTGATTTCCGGAAAGTATTTGAATCTTTTCTGCAGTAAACAATTTAATAACCGTGTAAGTTAGCAGTTAATAAAAGTACATATTGTCGGCCCAATTTTAAAACCTCCTAAGCCATTTTTTACTGTTTTTAGAGGAATACCAAAAAAACGTACAATTTTAGGAGAGGGAGTAATTTGGGATTAAATTTAAATAATTAAAACTGCCGATATATGTCGCCGGGTGCAAGCCTGATGTACGACGTTTTAAAATACGATTTGTATTCAATTATGAAGACGAAATAAACAATAATCTCAATTCCAAAATTTTTTGACTTACAAGGTTTTAAAATTAGGCCGACGATATACTGTACATCGTGGAATTCAGATAAACAAAGTCTTTTAATTCGGTACAACATTTAAACATTTCATTTGGTACCTGGATCATGAAAATCTTTATATCAGTTCATTTATGTGTACGAAAGAACCTCGTCTACGTCTCGGTAAGTCTTCCATCGATATTGATCTTTCTTGCAATGGACGAGAGTGTGGAGAATTATGTTGACAACGAACAGTCTCGCCGAGACGTCTCGGCGAGCACTCTCGCCGAGTGTGTGGAGGAAGCTTAAGCAGGTTGGGTTGGGTTATTTTGATTATAGCTTTGTTCGTACAGTCGATTTCCAACAGTTTCTAATTTTTTCATCCAACCAAATTTACTTTTGATCACATGCAAAAAATCTTAAATCTTGATTGGATGAAAAAATCAGAAACTGTTGGAAATCTTCTGCACGAATAAAGCTTATTTTAGTATTCTAAATATCACTGTTATCTCCAAGTCCTCTCAGAGTTGCGGTTACATTCTCTTGGTTCCTGAAAACGGATATCATGTCAAATTTTAGATCCTCTTTGTAGTATTTTTGCTTTGGAAGCTTGTGCGATTTTGGAGGCGTTGAGATATGGAATTTCTTTTATGTACAAAGACATGACGATTGTCTCAGATTTCAGAAGTGTGCTATTAGCCTTAAAATACAAGAAATATCTCGCCAAACACCATCCATGGATATCCTTGGATCTCACTTCTCTTTGATTAACCAAGGTGGTTCTTGTCGATTTGTGTGGATGAAGAATTATATCGGTATCCTATATAAAAAAGAGGTGGATCTTCTGATTAAGGAAGCATCACAGGATGGCATACTTATTGATGATAGTTTATGAACATCGTAAATACTATCGATTTTCAAGGAAAAAGAAATTTAAAAGTTTGGAACCATCGCTAGAAAGATTTTCAAAATAACAGAATCGTTCAGTATGCGTTAATTCATCCGGTTGTGCCACCTAATATAGTAATACCGTTATAAAGAACATCAAGTTCATTTCTGCGACACATGTAAATTTACTTCAATTTACTCAAGAATATACCACACTAAACAAATCTAAAATTAATTACTCCATGGACGGAGTAAACGATTAAAAACGCACAAATGAACCTCACAAAAGTCAACATACAGTTATGCGTTTGATATACAAGAGCTGCCAAAGTGGACTTTATACAATTTTTGTATTATTTTAAGTTTAAAAAGTTGATATTATAGTTACTTTTTAACAACTGCATAAACAAATATAGTATTTGAAACTTCCGTCACATGATAATATGGCAAGAAAGGAAATATCGGTTGAAATACGCCATTTAATAGTAAAATTACGAAATAAAGGGACAATCATATGGTGAGATTGCCAAAATTGTCTTGGTCGTTCAAAACTCTTAAATCAACGAGATGTTCAGACAATTAAAAAAAAAGCAAAGAAAATTCACGAACAAGTGCTCCCCAACTTGCAAAACATATTCAACACGCTACTGATAAAGTAGTAAATCCAGAAACTGTAGGTAGGGTATTACGATTTAACGGATTTAATGGACGAGTTCCGCGAAGAAAACCTTTAATTTCCGCACATAATAGAAAAAAAGGATTGACTTTGCCAACAAGTACTTTGAACAGAATTTAGAGATTTGGAAAACAGTTTTGTTCGTGGTTGAGAGCAAATACAACATTTTCGGATCGGATGGCAGAGGAAAAATTTGGCGGAAAGCAAATGAGGAAATGAAAGCAAAAAATTTCCTCCCAACCATTAAATATGGTGGTGGGTCGGTAATGGTTTGGGGCTCGATGGCGGTTTCTAGGGAATTTAGTTTTTATAGAAGGTGTTATGGATCATAAACAATATTTGAAAATATTGCAATGCAATCTGAAAAAATCAGCAGAGCGCTTAGGGCTTAGAGGTCGTTGGATTTTTCAACAAGACAAGGATCCTACGCATACCGCGCGCGTCGTTCGAGAATGGATCCTTTCCAATGTACCATAACCCGAAATGGAGCTGCACCATGAAGAGAAAGATGAAAACGTAAGTCCCCTCTCTGGAACACATCCGAGTATGGACCATCCTTCTCTTCATGGTGCAGCTCCATTTCGGGTTATAGTACCTAAACAACTGCGTTCACCTCCTCAGCCGCCTGACCTCAACTCTATTGAGCACATTTGGGATGAGGTAGAAGCGAGGATGCGGAAATACATCGTTACTAATAAGCAAATACTGAAAGATGCCCAAAAAAAGCTTGGGCAGAAATACCAGCTATTGTGACCGAGAATCTTGTCCTTTCTATACCAAGACGACTCCAGGTAGTTCTCGATTTTCAAGGTGGTCCCACAAAATATTAAAAGTTTTGTATTCGTCCATAATTAAGTTAATATCTTTAGCGTTTTATCTTCGTCCGATACTTTAATTCATTATAACCCGAAGTGGCCAATAATTGTTGCAAGCGATGCAAGTGAAAGAGGAGCTGGAGCAGTTCTTTTTTACAAGTGTCCCGACGAAAACTTACGTCCAGTGGCATATGCGTCCAGAAAGTTTAAGGAATGCGAAAAACGTTATGCTACCATCGATAGAGAAGCATTGGGAATTATCTTTGCTGTCACAAAGTTCCATCACTACATTTACGGATGAAAATTTTTAATTCTAACAGATCACCGACCATTAGGAAGAATTTTCGGGGAAGACCGACAAACACCTAAGATAGCGAGTAATAGATTATTACGCTGGGCGATTATTTTAAATAGCTACCATTACTCTATCATTCTCAAGATAACGCAACTGCAGACGTTCTTTGACGATTACCTCTCAATAACGATGAGTGTTCTGAAAGAGAAAACATAGGAATGGCAAAGCGAGGACATTTACTGAGAGTACGATTACGACAATTAGCGATCAAACGGAGGACACTAAAAGAAAAAAACAGCAAGGATGAAATTTTGAAACAGAAAAATTTCCATATTTGTGGAACAACATTGGCCCGACAAGAAAAATCTTCCGATTGAATTGCATACTTTTTTCGAGAAGATGGAGGAGCTATTTATAGAAGAAGGATCGTTGCTATGGAAAGGAAGAATTTATATTCCCTCGACGTTACGGCAAGAAGTGCTACGAATGTTGCACGATGGACACCCTGGGATTACTGGAATGCAGTCAATAGCTAGATGTCATGTTTACTGGCCAAATATAGATGAGGACATTATAAACTTTTCAAAGAGATGTACATTTTGCCAACAGTGAAGGAAGAGTGATCATAAAGTTCCATTGTACCCTTGGGGAATACCACCGGAAATTTGGACACGTTTACATATCGATTTTGGAGGACCATTTGAGGGCCGAATGTTTCTAATTGTGATAGATGCATATTCGCGATGGCTGGAAGTAGTACCAACGAAGAACAACACTGCAAGAAGCACAGTAAAGGACTTCTTAAAAGTATTGTTTCCGACAATGGACCGTAATTAGTGTCTGAAGAATTTGAACAATTTTGTCGTGAAAATGGAATAAACCATATAAAGGTCACACCTTATCATCCGAAGTTAAACGATTTAGCTTGTAGTTTCTTATTTGCGTACAGAAACACCATTCACCGTTCAACAAATCGTACGCCTAGTGAATTGCTGTGATCAAAACGACGACGAAATTGTTTTGATACATTACGACCAGATGTGACGCAAAACATGGAAAAAGCGATAGAAAAACAGAAAAAAATATTATGACAAGAAGACCAAGGTAAAACAGTTCGAACTGGACGAGCCTGTTTGGGTCGACAACCCATTAGGAAAATGATCTAGTCCGGGTAGAATTTTGGAGAAAAATGGGCCGTATTCATATCTAGTAGAAATAAATGGCACGTCGAAAAGAAAACATGCCGATCAACTACGCTCGAAGAAAGACAAGGATTTGGAAGTTCCAGTGGAACCAAGTATTGCATTTCCATGTTTCCAACAATCCATGTTGCATCCAATGTTCCATGTTGCATTTCCAACAATCTGAAGAAGTGTCTACGGGATCAGCCTTGGATGAGACCGAGATTAGAGCCGAACCTTGTCCTACATCACAGAAGACAGTAAAGATAGAAATGACGGAGTCGGCGGTTGGAAGCAGCCAAATAACTCCTAGAAGAAATCCTCCTAGAAACCGAGAGCTACCTGCCAGGTATAAAGGTTAGTTAAAATTACCTCGTTTGTTTCTTTTTAGTTGGAGAGGAATGTGATATGGTCACAAAAGAACGCGGCGTCGGTCTGTCGGATTTGAGTCGTAGTTGCGTAGGTTGCACAAAAGGTATACGAGACGACGGGGAAACTGAAAAGGAGAGTCTTCGTACAGCCACAAACGAGTACGCATTGAATCTCTCAAAACGAACGCTCGTTGTGGCAAACCTATTATGTTGATATTACATTGTACTACAGCCGGCCCATTTCATCTTGGCCTACCGAGGTCATCTGCGCAGTGGCAATAGGTGGGAGGTTCTTAGAGAGCTGATTTGCGTAGTATACTCAACAGGGTACTGATCGTGTACAGATCAAAGCAAAAGAAAGTAAAGTGAAAAATAAAGTTCCTATGTATATATTATTTTTGTTAATAGTTTTAGCAGATATTGTACTATTTGCAGTTTAAAATATGTTTGATTTTTGAGTTTTAAATTTCAATAATTTAATCCAAAATGAAGACAAAACTATGAAACATTGTTTTGTAAGAATTTTTGATATTTGACACTGTTGTATTTTGTGTTTAATATTATTTTATTAAAAATTTACCTGTTTAAAAGTTTTGTTAGAACCAATTTGAGTTTTTTTTATTGCATGTCATTGTTCAGCATTCGGCGTGCTTTGAAAAAATACACCCATTTCCCAAAACCCCGTAATACCCCATTGTTGAACAGGCAATGTATGGTGCACGAGGTACATATTTTTGTACAGGTCAACTTTTGCCGCGCTCTATACTTGCCGCTCCTATCTAACGAATATACCCATCTTTCTTCAACGATTTACTGTCGCACTCCTTCGTCTGCGCATTTTTCGTGACCTTCATCGGCCAAGATGGATTGGGCCGGCTGTAATTGTACAAGTTAACATTCGTAATAAATAGTATTAGGAATTACACGTGTTTATAACTCGTTTAACCGATAAACGAACCCAACCATACTACAGGTGTATGTAGACTTTTGTGACTGACTGTATGTGCTTTTCGCAAGTTTTCACTACTGTCAGATTGAAGTTTGCACATGGTTGTTTCCCATTCCACCTCTATAGATTAAAGGTAGTGTCGTCTCCAAGTTGTAGGTGTGGAACTGAAGTAGGAGACTTTAACCATTTATTGTTTAATTGGACAATTCACAATGAGCATCATTCCATTTTCTTGGTCTCTCTGTTGTCTTATGATTTTTCGTTGCCTCTTAATGTTGTATCCAAGTTTTTATTTCGGTTAGTTTAAGTTTTCTATTAGTAGAATTTAAGGTTGATTAAGGTTTTTTAATGTAATTGTGGCTGAGGAACTATGATCCTGCACCAAGTCAATAGAAAAAGAAAAAAAAACTGTCTGGTTAGTTTCAGGAGGATGAAATGATAACTCATATACCGCAATATCAATGAATAATATTTACTATAAGTGTCAGCATTTAAAAAAACGTTTAGTTTCTTATCCATCCCTATATTATGGCATTTTTATCTTCTTATCTTATTTAATTCAGGATGAAAATACACTTTAGAAAGGTAAGAAATCTATGCAAAAAGATATTTTTTGTTGAGTGTAATTTAGCGTCTTTAATAGCAATTTTAGTATTTTATCTGTTTAATTTAAGTTTACCTAAACTCTACAAAACCCTGGTGGAGAAGTAAGGCCATAAAATCGCCAGCCATGTCGTCCCTCTCTCCCGTCAAGAAAAAGATCCCGTCGTACGACTCAGGGCGAAGCTCCAGGTTGACTTGGACGTGCTTATAGGCGCCTCTAAGGGCAGGAAAGGCTAACCAGCTCGATCCGGTAAACCTAGGGGATCTTATTTCTAAATCTGAAATGAGAAAAGAGAGACAATGTAAGTATTAAAACGTCACGGTTAAATCTTGTACAAAATTTACTTTAGTCACCTAATAAAATTTCAAAACTTGTTTTTTTTTGTAACGATTCAATATTTATGAAGTATTTTGAAACAACTTTAAAATATAAATATTTACTATTTACCTACTTCAGTTAAAAAAAAAAAAAACGATTGTTGTAAATTTAAATTTAAATACAATAAATATTTCAAAAGCACCTTTTGTAATAGTGCTTTTGTGTCCCGAAAGCTATCAAAAGAATTAACACAAAAGCAATTACCGCGCCGCATTAAAACCGTTATGTAAATTATCGCCAAAAATATTAAGCACAAAGTGGAATTGATTTAGTATTGAAACCGCTTTTGTAATTTTAATGTAAATTGCGAATTACAATATAAATAGAACTAATTTGTTCTCGTTACGTGCTGCTAATTTTAATAGGTATGTCCAAATTCGAAAAATTAAAAAGATCCAACTATGTATTTCATCGTTTGTGGTGTAGTTTTTATTTATTTAATATTAACAACTAGCGGTTTGTAAATTGTTGTTTATAAATTGTTCAATTGAGATGAATTGTTTAGTTATAACTCGACTTTATAAAGTGATAAAACATCAAATGTAACGTTGGTTAAAAGCTTCGGATGTTAATTTTAAAGTTATTGATTTTAAATGACCTTTGTGAATATATAAAAATTATATCAAGTTTAAAAAATCGTCTAAAATTTATTTATGAAATTTTTTTAAAATAATTTTAGGAAAATGTAAATTAAAATGTCTAGTTTTTATTGAACTAATTAGATTTTTCCTAATTTTTATTAAAAAATTTAAAAAAAATTTCAAAGACATTCATGTTTTTTAACCTAACCTAACAATTTTTTAACCAAGTTTAAAAAATCATCTAAAATTTATTTATGAAAATTTTTTAAAATAATTTTAGAGAAATGTGAATTAACATCTCTAGTTTCTATTTAACTAATTAGATTTTTCCTAATTTTTATTAAAAAATTTAAAAAAATTTTCAAAAACATTCATGTTTTTTACCTAACAAGAAATTCTTAACCAAGTTTAAAAAATCCTCTAAAGTTTATTTATGGAAATTTTTTAAAATAATTTTACGAAAATGCAAATTAAAATGTCTCTTTTCTATTTAACTAATTAGATTTTTTCCTAATTTTTATTAAAAAATTAAAAAAAATTTTCAAAGACCGATGTCTTTTAACCTAACCTAACAAATTTTTAACCAAGTTTAAAAAATCGTCTTGAATTTATTTATGAAAATTTTTTTAAATAATTTTAGGAAAATGTAAATTAAAATGTCTAGATTTTATTTAACTAATTGGACTTTTCCTAATTTTTATTAAAAAATTTAAAAAAAATTTCAAAGACGTTCGTGTTTTTTAACCTAACCTAACAATTTTTTAGCCAAGTTTAAAAAATCATCTAAAATTTATTTATGAATATTTTTAAAAATAATTTTAGGAAAATGTAAATTAAAATGTCTCTTTTCTATTTAACTAATTAGATTTTTCGTAATTTTTATTAAAAAATTTTAAAAAAATTTCAAAGACATTCATGTTTTTTGATCTAACTTAAAAAATTTTTGACCAAGTTTAAAAAATCATCTAAAATTTATTTATGAAAATTTTTAAAAATAATTTTAGGAAAATGTAAATTAAAATGTCTAGTTTCTGTTTAACTAATTGGATTTTTCCTAATTTTTATTAAAAAATTTAAAAAAATTTTCAAAGACATTCATGTTTTTTGATCTAACTTAAGAAATTTTTGACCAAGTTTAAAAAATCACCTAAAATTTATTTATGAAAATTTTTAAAAATAATTTTAGGAAAATGTAAATTAAAATGTCTAGTTTCTGTTTAACTAATTGGATTTTTCCTAATTTTTATTAAAAAATTTAAAAGAATTTTCAAAAACATTCATGTTTTTTACCTAACAAGAAATTCTTAACCAAGTTTAAAAAATCCTCTAAAGTTTATTTATGGAAATTTTTTAAAATAATTTTACGAAAATGCAAATTAAAATGTCTCTTTTCTATTTAACTAATTAGATTTTTTCCTAATTTTTATTAAAAAATTAAAAAAAATTTTCAAAGACCGATGTCTTTTAACCTAACCTAACAAATTTTTAACCAAGTTTAAAAAATCGTCTTGAATTTATTTATGAAAATTTTTTTAAATAATTTTAGGAAAATGTAAATTAAAATGTCTAGATTTTATTTAACTAATTGGACTTTTCCTAATTTTTATTAAAAAATTTAAAAAAAATTTCAAAGACGTTCGTGTTTTTTAACCTAACCTAACAATTTTTTAGCCAAGTTTAAAAAATCATCTAAAATTTATTTATGAATATTTTTAAAAATAATTTTAGGAAAATGTAAATTAAAATGTCTCTTTTCTATTTAACTAATTAGATTTTTCGTAATTTTTATTAAAAAATTTTAAAAAAATTTCAAAGACATTCATGTTTTTTGATCTAACTTAAGAAATTTTTGACCAAGTTTAAAAAATCATCTAAAATTTATTTATGAAAATTTTTAAAAATAATTTTAGGAAAATGTAAATTAAAATGTCTAGTTTCTGTTTAACTAATTGGATTTTTCCTAATTTTTATTAAAAAATTTAAAAAAATTTTCAAAGACATTCATGTTTTTTGATCTAACTTAAGAAATTTTTGACCAAGTTTAAAAAATCATCTAAAATTTATTTATGAAAATTTTTAAAAATAATTTTAGGAAAATGTAAATTAAAATGTCTAGTTTCTGTTTAACTAATTGGATTTTTCCTAATTTTTATTAAAAAATTTAAAAGAATTTTCAAAAACATTCATGTTTTTTGATCTAACCTAGCAAATTTTTGACCAAGTTTAAAAAATCCTCCAAAAATTTATTTACGAAAATTTTTAAAAATAATTTTAGGAAAATGTTAATTAAAATGTCTAGTTTTTATTTAACTAACTGGATTTTTCCTAATTTTTATTAAATAATTTAAAAAATTTTTCAAAGACATTCATGTGTTTTGATATAACCTAAGAAGTTTTTGACCAAGTTTAAAAAATCATCTAAAATTTATTTATGAAAATTTTTTTTAATAATTTTAAGAAAATGTAAATTAAAATGTCTAGTTTTTATTTAACTAATTGGATTTTTTCTAATTTGTATTAAAAAATTTAAAAAAAATTTCAAAAACATTCATGTTTTTTACCTTACAAGAAATTGTTAACCAAGTTTAAAAAATCCTCTAAAGTTTATTTATGAAAATTTTTAAAAATAATTTTAGGAAAATGTAAATTAAAATGTCTAGTTTCTGTTTAACTAATTGGATTTTTCCTCATTTTTATTAAAAAATTTAAAAAAATTTTCAAAGACATTCATGTTTTTTGATCTAACTTAAGAAATTTTTGACCAAGTTTAAAAAATCATCTAAAATTTATTTATGAAAATTTTTAAAAATAATTTTAGGAAAATGTAAATTAAAATGTCTAGTTTCTGTTTAACTAATTGGATTTTTCCTCATTTTTATTAAAAAATTTAAAAAAATTTTCAGACATCGATGCTTTTTGACCTAATCTAACAAATTTTTCACCAAGTTTAAAAAATCGTCTTGAATTTATTTATGAAAATTTTTTTAAATAATTTTAGGAAAATGTAAATTAAAATGTCTAGATTTTATTTAACTAACTAGATTTTTCCTAATTTTTATTAAAAAATTAAAAAAAAATATCAAAGACATTCATGTTTTTTAACCTAACCTAACAATTTTTCAATCAAGTTTAAAAAATCATGTAAAATTTATTTATGAAAATTTTTTAAAATAATTTTAGAGAAATGTGAATTAACATGTCTAGTTTCTATTTAACTAATTAGATTTTTCCTGATTTTTATTAAAAAATTTTAAAAAATTTTCAAAAACATTCATGTTTTTTACCTTACAAGAAATTTTTAACCAAGTTTAAAAAATCCTCTAAAGTTTACTTATGAAAATTTTTTAAAATAATTTTAGGAAAATGTAAATTAAAATGTCTAGATTTTATTTAACTAGTTAGATTTTTCCTAATTTTTATTAAAAATTTTTAAAAAAATTTCAAAGACGTTCGTGTTTTTTAACCTAACCTAACAATTTTTTAACCAAGTTTAAAAAATCATCTAAAATTTATTTATGGAAATCTTTTAAAATAATTTTACGAAAATGTAAATTAAAATGTCTCTTTTCTATTTAACTAATTAGATTTTTCCTAATTTTTATTAAAAAATTTAAAAAAATTTTCAAAGACATTCATGTTTTTTAACCTAACCTAACAATTTTTTAACCAAGTTTAAAAAATCATCTAAAATTTATTTATGAAAATTTTTAAAAGTAATTTTAGGAAAATGTAAATTAAAATGTCTAGTTTTAATTTAACTAGTTAGATTTTTCCTAATTTTTATTAAGAAATTTAAAAAAATTTTCAAAGACCGATGTATTTTAACCTAACCTAACAAATTTTTAACCAAGTTTAAAAAATCGTCTAGAATTTATTTATGGAAATTTTTTAAAATAATTTTAGGAAAATGTAAATTAAAATGTCTAGTTTTTATTTAACTAATTAGATTTTTCCTAATTTATATTAAAAAATTTAAAAAAATTTTCAAAGACATTCATGTTTTTTACCTAACTAGAAATTTTTAACCAAGTTTAAAAAATCATCTAAAATTTATTTATGAAAATTTTTAAAAATAATTTTAGGAAAATGTAAATTAAAATGTCTAGTTTTTATTTAACTAATTGGATTTTTCCTAATTTTTATTAAAAAATTTAAAAAAATTTTCAAAAACATTCATGTTTTTTACCTAACAAGAAATTTTTAACCAAGTTTAAAAAATCCTCTAAAGTCTATTTATGAAAATTTTTTAAAATAATTTTGGGAAAATGTAAATTAAAATGTCTAGACTTTATTTAACTATTTGGATTTTTCCTAATTTTTATTAAAAAATTTTAAAAAAATTTCAAAGACGTTCGTGTTTTTTAACCTAACCTAACAAATTTTTAACCAAGTTTAAAAAATCGTCTAAAATTTATTTATGAAAGTTTTTAAAAATAATTTTAGGAAAATGTAAATTAAAATGTCTAGTTTTTATTTAACTAGTTAGATTTTTCCTAATTTTTATTAAGAAATTTAAAAAAAATTTCAAAGACCGATGTCTTTTAACCTAACCTAACAAATTTTTAACCAAGTTTAAAAAATCGTCTAGAATTTATTTATGGAAATTTTTTTAAATAATTTTAGGAAAATGTAAATTAAAATGTCTAGTTTTTATTTAACTAATTGGATTTTTCCTAATTTTTATTAAAAAAATTAAAAAAATTTTTTTTTTAAAGACGTTCATGTTTTTTGATCTAACCTAAGAAATTTTTGACCAAGTTTAAAAAATCGTTTAAAATTTATTTATGGAAATTTTAAAGTTAAGTTTAAAAGAATAAATTATCCTTTTGTAAATACTTAAAAAGACGTTATACCAAACAGTTATTATTTCCCCTCTTTGTATATTTATTCCTTAAAGATACCATTCTTTAAAGTTAAAACTTTCATCTTATTGAAAATAAAATAAAAGGCTTTGATATTTTCTTTTTGTATCTATATCATATTTCGTTTAGTGAATAAAGACATTCCTTTAAAAAGCTATAAAATTCCTCTCTCAATTTTATTTTAAAATTGGTTTACCTTCCCCGCGAAATTGACCTCTTTTAACTCTACACTGTAAAAATTTTAAACCCTTTTAAAGCTTAGCATAAAAGAACCGAGTCAATTCCGATCGTGGACAGGTTAAACCGGCGTAAAACTCGAGCAAAAGACAGCGACCGGAACCGCGTTGTTAATCCAAATATATGCGACACACCGGAAATGACCGCGGGATTTAATTGGACGCTCTGTACGGGTGATAAAACAATGCGCGGGGTTGCGGAATGGGGCACAACGCGTCACCGGATCGGTTTATAAATGGTCTTGCCCCTGTTTTACAATGGTAAAAATACGATATATCGCACGTACAACCTGCACGCCGATGCAGTTTTAACAATTTTTCATGTAGTGAGGTTTTCCATTTCGGATTTTTATTTTTCTATCATGTAGTCTACATTTTCGGGGTTTTTATTTCGTTACAAGTAAAGTTGTTAAATATAATCAAGTTGTAAACATCAAATTTTAATGTAATCCAAAGAAAATTCCATTTTTAGAACGTAGCCTAATTTTTAGAACGTTTAAAAATTTTAATTAAGGACATTAAGTTACGTTTTCTCTTCTGAGGGAAAAACTAAAAGTCGTAGAAAATTCAGTTTTGGTAAAAATAAAGATTAATTTTCAATCTAAATCGTCATAAAATTTCAAGTCTCAACAACAATTAGTTTTTGAGATATGAATTCGTCAAGTTTTAATCGACATGTTAATTTAGTTAGGTTAGAATTTCGCTTCTGTAGGGAAAACTAAATGTCGTAGAAAATTCATCTTTTGTAAAAATAAAGAATAAATATTAATCTGAATCCTCACCAAAATTTAAATCTCAACAACGATTTGTCTTTTAGATATGAATTTTTAAAAATTTACAAATTTTAATAGACATGTAAATTAAGTTAGGTTAGAATTTCTCTTCTGAGAGAAAAACTAAAAATCATAGAAAATTCATCTTTTGTAAAAATAAAGAATAAATATTAATCTGAATCCTCATAGAATTTCAAGTGTCAAGAACAATTAGTTTTTTAGATGCGAATTTTTAAAAGTTGACAAATTTTAATTGACATTAAGTTACATTTTCTCTTCTGAAGGAAAAACGAAACGTGGTAGACAATTCATCTTTGGTAAAAATAAAGATTAAGTAATAATCTAAATCGTCATAAAATATCAAGCTCCAATAACAATTTAGTTTCATAGATATGAATTTTAAAAAATTGACTAGTATTATAAATAAATATACATTCATGAAGATATTTAAAAAAATTATAAATGTGTTTATTAATGTAAATTAATTACTGACGTGATATATTTATTAATTTTAAGCTGTTTGTTTAATATTATTAAATACCTATAGAGTTACCAAATATTTAATTAAAATATTTTGAAATTTGAATCTGATGGTTGTAGATATGTATATATAGGTTTAATTGTGCAAGTCTGGTTTTAATCTACCATCTCACATTATGTCGAGCGATGACATTCATCGTTTGAAAGCTGGAATTAATAGCTGCAATATCCGACTATGAGATGGGAGAGCTATTCACGTTGACAAAGGGCTATCGATGGAGATTTAATAATTTGCCCTGTCGTTCGATGACACTTCCGATCTCACATTGGTGCTGACACAAACCTTATTTTATTTTCTTTACCGACTCGGTTTCGTTCGATAATTGCCATTAATTTCATTATAAAACCGCAACGTTACGGTTATAACTCTTGCAACTTTTCCTTTATAAAAACGATTACCCGTCTAAACAAAACCCAGAAACTACCGCGTTTAACTTTCTGGCTGTACGTATCTAACGGGAAACACTACACGTCATAAACCTTATTGCAAACGTCTAATGGCCAGAAAGTTCCACGCAAGTTGTGGCACACTAACTGCAGGGGTGTTCCGGTCCCCGCAACCCAAGCTTATCCCTTTCGAACCGCCCCGTCGACCCCTTTCGGTCCCTTACAGGTGGAGCACAAGCCATATTTTCCGACACCCCGCGCTTTTCCGTAACTTCCACCATTAACTTCGTCTCGAGGGTAGTTTTCGCGCGCGCCCCACGCCCCTCGCGGTACCCGGACGTGCTCGTTCTTTTACCGATTTTACACACCGACCGAAACTGTTATTTACGCGCAATTAGCCATTTTGGGGCGGCCCGGGGGAGGTTTTGACGAGTGAAAGTTCCGGTTCTTGTTCGCCCGGGGGGTTGTAATTTGACACTTTTCGAGGGTGCGCGGTGATTAATTGGGAGATTTAAACCTGGAGCGTTAATTTCGGTGGGATTTTAATGAATTAAGGGATGAAATGTAAGTGGGCAATTTTTATTTAGTCAGATTAAATCTTAAATGATTTTGTGTCATTAATAAAAATACGTGTAACTTTTTTAACATCTTTATTTGATAAAATCACATTAGGATAATATAAATTAAAATAGGATGAAGTAGATATAGAAATTCAGTTAATGGGTGCGTTCAGGGCTGATTAAAAAAGCAGCTTTTATGGTGACAGTATTAGTAGGCAGGTTTCTGGTCGTTGAACGATAATATTCTAATCATTATATTTTTCAGATATTTAAATAATGAATTTTGGACCTCTTTTGAAATGTTGACAGTATGAGTCGCATAAATCTTGGAAAAGTTTAGTATACATATGTATTAGATTGGATTAGGAAACGTATAGAAGTAATAAACATTTCATATTATTCTCACTTCAACCTTACTGTCGTTTAAATGTTAAACCAAAGCGCTATTTTAAGTTGAGAATGTGATAGTGCTGAATTTCAATGGTAAACTAGCGATGCCGGTCAGAAATATGATGATATTCAGCTAGTCAGCTGCTGTGTGCGTTGAACGCGTCCATTTTCATTAATCGTCGGTTTAGAACCTAACCATTCTATGTCAGCTTTATAATTTTCACAAAAAAAAAAACGTAAACGTGAATATACCAGGTGTCCCAACGGTCCGAAAAAGCTCCATAACTTGTTTATTATTGGAGATATTGACCTTTTCTTTTTTTTGGGTTATAGTTGTAATGGTACTACACATTTTTAAAATATTGCGACTTATATACGGGTGTCCCAACAGTACAAAAAATACTGAAGTTACTATTTTTTAAATGGAACATACCCGACTTTATTTTATTTTTGAATTCTATGGTAAAATACGATTCACTTTTATAGAGGTCGTTTTTACCTAAACTGTGAGGAAATCTGATTTATAACAGTTTATTTGCCAAAATTTCGAAATGCAATGGTCTGTTCAAAAATTCTTTTCTGTCAAATTTTTGGCTTAACTTTAAAGTAGGTGACGTTGTTTGATTGCTAAATGTTTGCTACATCTTTTAAATGGTTACTCAATAACCTGCTTAGTCGAAATTGCTTACTGCGAATTTTTAAACATGCTGAGTCAAATTAGTAAAATGGCACCCTCGATTTAATTTTTGTAGTGATCAAAAATTATTGTGACAAACTTTCCATCCACAATAAAGTAAAATAAACCTGTCAGAATAACTTTTGATCACTACAATAATAAATAGGGGTTACCATTTAAAAATGAATAAGTCTTCCACATTTTCAATTTATCATTTTTAAAAAATCGCAGTAGACAAATGCGGTTAAACAGGTCGTTGAGTAAACATTTTAAAAATCCAATAAATTCAACAATCAAACGGAGTTAATTACTTTGACAACAAGGCAAGGGTATTGAAAATAAGAATTTTTGAACAAAGCATTGCATTTGGAAATTCTGGCAAAAGAGTGTCATAAATCAAATTTGCTAGCAGTTTAGACAAAAACGACCTCTATAAAAGTGAATCGTATTTTACCATAGAATTCAAAAATAAAATAAAGTCGAGTATGTTCCATTTAAAAAATAGTAACTTTAGTATTTTTTGTACTTTTGGGACACCTGTATATAACTCGCAATATTTTAAAAATGTGTAGTACCATTACAGCTATAACCCAAAAAAAAGGAAAAGGTCAATATCTCCAATAATAAACAAGTTATGGAGCTTTTTCGGACCGTTGGGACACCCGGTATATTCCGTTCGTTGAAAGATGTCTTACGCGTCTACAATAATTGCGTTACCTTATACTAATATTTTTGGTTTTCGTCTCTTTATCTCCCTCCCTGTCATGTTATAATTAACTTTTTAAGCGCTATAAACCCATATATGGGTTCGCATACAACCATTGGATTTTGGCTATGAACCCACATATGCGCCTTCGTAGAACCATTCGATTTTGAGTATGATTCCATATATACATTTTGGTACAATTTGGTTTAGGTTATGAACGTATTACAAGAAACTAAAACAAGAACTGAAGAATTTAATAAGAACAAGAAAGGCAGAAAAATGGAACGAACTTTGCGAAGACCTAAACGAAAACGTATGGGGTAAAGGTTATCAGATTATAATGAAGAGATTGTATTTAAAGAAGAGGACTAAAATTGAAGAAAGCACCGTAAAAAATGAAATCAAGAAACTTTTTTCAAATCATGAAGAAATTGAATGGACCAAACAAGAAATTATAATTGAAGAGGACAAACTTTATAGGTACGACGAAGTAAAATCCATAGCATCAAAATTAAATAATAAAAAAAAACTCCAGGCCCAGACGGTATTACATCAGAAATATTAAAAATTTTAGTAGGAAAATATTTGTGAAGACTTCAAAAACATGTTTAATAAGTGCATAAAAGAAGGAATCTTTCCGACATCTGTAAAAAATCTAAACTAAAAGGTGTTGTAGCCCCCTATATTAATCCGTTTTCTTATATTAATGTTATACCGTATGATTATTTTCTTTTCTATTGTATCAAAATGGTGTAGGAATGTCGTTATTAAACGTCAAGTTATTTCTTTGGATATCGTCAGTTCTCGGTATTCTTCTCTTCAAATTGTTGACGGGCAAGTTGGCGTAATAGAAAGCGCTGGGAATGACACCCTTTGTGTGACCGTTGGAATAAAACTTGCGAAGGTGTGGTTAAATGTATAAATGTACCAAATACGAAGATAAAATAATAAAGTAGTAATAAAATTAAAAGTGTATTAATTGGACCACCGGTCCCAAGAACCCAAATAGTAGAGATGGGACCGAAGCCGAATAATTATTCGGTATTCGGCGTATTCGGCTTCAATTGCAATATTCGGTATTCGGCCGAATATTGAATTTATTTACCGAATATTCGGTTCTCTATGTGACTGTTGTAAGTTTTAATAAATTCGAAGAATATGTTGAATGAGCATACAAATGATAACCTATTCAGAGAACTGTTCACTGAAAACTGTATTTAATGGGGCTGATAAATACACTTTTGCCAGTTTACTCATTTTTGGGTATTTCAAGCTATGTTGTGTCCACTAAACAAATGCAACTTGCTCTCTCATTAGTAATTCCTCAGACAAGTAACTGTCCAGTTCAATTGCTACTCTATTTCTAGGACTGCAGTCATTAACGATGGCCTTACTAGATGTAGCTATGGTTTTATAGCAGTCCCAAAACGAAAAATGACTTCTATTCAAATTGTTACCTGTTCTAGAGGACAGTTGCTGAATATTTGTGTTTATATTCATCTTATTATTTCCATCGCGCTCTGCATCATCTCTACTACTGATTCCGAGGTTTGAGTCTCTTCCAAGTGCTTCCAAAAAATAGTATGTCTTATAACGGATATGTTTTCACATGAGAAAAAGTTTAAACGATATCGGGGATTTAAAAACATTACCATAAAATATTTTTTTTCCATTCTCTATTTCTTTGAATCTTATTTTCACGCCATTCAACAAAGGCCGAATATTCGGTTCAAATTTAGCGGAATATTTGGTATTCGGTTATTCGGTTGAATCACTATTCGTCACATCACTACCAAAGTGTCCATTGGGGCACAACAAAGGTTACGAACGCATATATCCGTGTAATTTCGTGATCTATCGTAAAAAGTACGCAACCCATGTTAAAAGTATGGAATAGACAGCGCTCAAAGAGTTAAATAAAGAAACTTATTAAATATACGTCGAGAAAACGGTGACGAATAATAGCGTATGAAACATCTTTCGCCGAACGAACAGTAGATGTATTATTGCGACTAAAGGTCGATTCTCACTTGCGCTACACTCAGCTGCGCGACGCGACGCTACGCAGCGACGCAAAATGTCGTAATGTCAATAGGTATTTTAATATAAGCGACAAGTAGCCGCGCGATACTACACGCTTTCACGAATCAGATTACAGTTGACGTTTGTTCGCTATCGAGTGAAAAGCATTTTGTTCTTAAAAATGTCTCAAAATGTTCATCAACTAGTAATGACGACGTGTTCATGTTACCTATGTGTTACGAATATGAAAAATTAAAGAGGAAAACGTCGAAAACAAAAGAATGGAATTATTTATAACATGCAGTAGTTTCAGTGGATGTTATATTGGTATTTATGTGTGTGGATATTTGAGTTGGATGCAAATGATGAAAAATTGGTTCCAATGTTAAGGACGAAGACAGTGTAGATGGCACGGCATTAGTATTTGCTGATAGCAAGTGTACTTCTGTGATATTTACAATATCAAAAACTCTACGCTTCTTGTTTTTAACTTCTGTTTGCGACAAAGGTGGGAAAATGCTCACAGTTCTACTTATACACTAAAAAAAATGCAAAGGATCTGCCTGTTCGAGTTTTGCACTACGCTCTATTCTTTTAGATTTTTTTTTCATCTAGAAATTCACGAAAGAAACTGGGCATGGTGGACTCCATGTCTTCTTGTTTTTTAGCCATCTTTTTTTTCTTTCCTTTTCCAAACTGCAGACGCTGAATTTAGCCGAAAGTGGCGTATATCTTCAGTAACGCGCTCATTGCATTCATTGCCTTCGTCTTTATACTAACCACCAAATTCTATATCCTCTTCTCTATTATTATAGTAAGAAAGTTAAAAAAATATATTACTACGTCGTTTATAACATTCATTTTTCAAATCGCCATAGACACACTATCAAAATAAAAACCAAAATACTAGACTACATATGCAGCGCGACATAACCTAAAACAACGCTCATGGAACATTACCAACGTTGCCGTGCGACAAAGTGCCGTATCGTAAACTGTAGTGTAGCGTAAGTGAGAACATTTCCATTTAAATCAGTGATATAATTACTTAGCGAGATTTTGCGTCGCATCGCTGCGTCGCACAGCTGAGTGCAGTGCAAGTGAGAATCGACCTTAAATGCATTCAACTTCTGTGGATGTAATAATATGTTTTCTATAAAATACGAAACCTTTCACGACCGGTTGGATAAATTATATTTTTGAGAGTTTCGCCACTTTTTAATTAATCGATCCGTACTGGTAATGTTGTATACCAACACACTAAAATTGCACGTAAATTTAGTGGTAAATATGTATACCAATATCTGCGAAAGGGTAACTAAACTAAGATTAGCACTAACTGTAATACTAGACTTAGAATTCGGAGTTTACGTCTTTAGCCGTGCATCTTTTGAAAAAGCGTTTCGAAATCTTTCTGAAGAAGGTTGCAACATGACATCCAAAACGTCAAATACTTCATCAAAAGACGCACGGATAAACCCGAAAACTCCTAAATAGTTTTAGGTCCAGTGTTACAGGTCTATTTTGTAACTCTTAACGATGTCGTTATAAACCGGTTTTCGTTTATAAACGACAATTCGTATTTTGTAACTTGTAACGACATTGTTATGAGCGACTTTCAAGTTAGATTTGGTTGTTTGGTGAACGACATCTCCACAGCAATCGTTTATGGCTTTAGCACGGTAAAATTAAATTTTAAAATAAGTTGTAAACGGTGGATAGAAATTACACATGTTACGTCTTATGCATATTTGTATTTAAAATGTATGATCATTTCTGAGATCAATTTTTCACTTTTTCTCTTGTAAAATGTAATTTTTCTTGATTTTCTGCTTTCGATATGCTAACATTGAGGGATGATAATAACTCAATGAACCCATTTGAATCGCCAGATGTATGTTACCGTGGAAGGTTGGTTTTTACCAGATTTTATTCGGGGGTGACTAATTGTAAGAACTAGTTGTTGTGTGACGCTCCAGTTTATTTCTATGATAAAATCTATCTTAAAGTGAATCAGTTGTGCCTTATAGCTTGCGAGAAGCGGTCGAATATAATTCCTGGTTGAGATAAGAGTTGGTTTTATTTCACTTGCGAAGCACTAAAGCTAACATGTATGCAGGGTGTAACTTAAGTGATGACTTTAATTTCAAGGGGTGATTCCTTGTTATATTTTAAGCACAAAAGTTCATATAAACATGGTTTCGCAAATGTTTCGTTTCCGAGATATAGGGTGTCAAAGTTGAGAAAATAAATCGTATTTAAATCGTAAATGTCAAGATTACTATCAGTTAAATATCTGCTATTTTGCAGTTAATTATGAATAACGTTAATTTATAATTTTATTTATCAAACTTTAATTAAATCAAATGCTCAAAATGAGAGCCACGACTTTCAATATAAGCATGTAATCTTCTGCTCATCGACTGTCGCATACGTTCCAAAATTCCTGGAGTGTTGCGTGTGACATTACAAGAATTTACAATTCTGTTTCTTAAATCATGTTCATCTTCAACTGGCGTTGCATAATCAAGCGACTTCAAATGTCCCTAAAAGAAATAGTCCAGGGGATTAAGGCCTGGAGATCGTGGTGACCACGGCTTAGGTCCTTCCCGACCTATCCATCGCTGAGTAAAAGTGTCATTAAGATGTTGGCGAACAGCAAGACTGAAATGAGCTGGTGCCCCATCGTGCATAAACCACATGTCATTTTTGGTTGCTACTGGTACATCATCTAACAGACCAGGCAATGTGTCATCTAGAAATTGTCTGTAAGTCTCGCCATTCAGTCGAAGAGAAAGAAAATGCGGTGCGATGATCACCAAGAATTCCAGCTCACACATTGACCGAAAACTGCTGCTCCATATTCTTTAATGGCATGGGGATTCTCATAGTCCCAAAAATGATTATTGTGGAAGTTTCTGATGGCATCACGCGAAAACTTGCTTAATCTGTGAATTGAATTTTAGACGTAAAGTTGGGATTCTGTATAGTTCTTTGGAGAAACTATCGACAATAATCTAACCGTGCAGGAAAACCTCTTGGCAACAGTGGTTGCACGCGTTGAATATGGCATGGATAAAGTAAATTTCTGTGCAAAATCCTCCAAACACTTTGATGACTGATGTTAAACTGTGCAGATAATTTTCGCGTACTACTTGACGGATTAGCTTCCACTTCTTGTAAGATTGCTTTTTTCTAGTTGTGGTGTCATTATTGTTCTCGGTCTACCAATACGCTCAGCGTGAGCATCTACAGATCCAGTTTCGCACAGTCTAGCATGAAGCCTTATGAAAGTTCTTGCCGTTGGAAGTGGTGTATTGGAATATCGTACCCTGGTAAAGTCGACAGGCTTCTGCAGCATTTCCATCTGCTAACCCATAAATGAAATGCATTTCAGCTAATTCAACGTTATTCATAGTTAACAGCAAAATAACAGATATTTAACTGACTGTAATTTTGACACTTACGATTTAAATACGATTTATTTTCTCAACTTTGACACCCTATATCTCAGAAACGAAGCATTTGCGGTTTGTTTCTGTATATTTTATCGAAAATTTTGAGCACAACTTTTTCTCAGAGCATGGCACTTTTTTATATTTGGGAGTTATTAAAAATCACCAAAAACAGACAACCATTATCCATCGTCTCAATCTTTTGAAAGCTAATTCATAAAAAATATCAGTTTCTTTTTCCAAAAAATAATATCAAACTTCACACTGCTTTACAAGAAATTGCAATAAACAATGGTTTTACCCAAAAATAATTCCTTCATCTAACAATTTAGCCGTTACAAAATTTCTAAAAACTGATTTATAAAATACAATTTTTATAAAAAGTCGTTTGTGATTAGAGTCATTTAGCGAATGATGTTAAGTAACAATTACAAAATAAGAAAGATGTTATTCCAAAGATGTTATAAAATATAAATACTATGTCATTACATAGAAATTTTAATTTAGGTAAAATGTGAAATTCAAATGTGATTTTGTTATGGATAATCATTTAACAAAGTCTATTATTTAGAAAAATGATGGAAGATAATAGCTTCTATCAGTTATTCGTGTGACCGTAACTCTATAACTCATTTGGAAAAATTGTAGCAATTTATAAGAAGATAAATGCTACTCATTTATATAAATTGACTTCCATTCGCGTTATTATACACTCCATTTTAAAGGAAATAAGCTCCCCGTTATTCCCCTTCTTTATTAAAAGCCCACCCTATAATTTTCCTTAAAAAAAAACTTCCGTTATTATGGAAACGCTTCTAATATTTCATAGTAACACCTGTTTTACAACAGGTTCAGGTGGTACACGTACAAAATACAACTTGCACAACACTATACAAAGTTCGTGCGTGTAAATCCACCTTCCTAAATCCAAAGATTATAATCGCTATGAGAACACAACTTAACAGAAGCATTAGCACACGTACTCGTGTTAATAGGGGTATTAGTGGAGTGAATATGGGTTTGACCGGTTGTCAGATGTGTGGAACAAGTGATTTAGGTTAATAATCAATATCGTACTGTATGGATAAAATAGATAATTTTAAAAAATTCATATCTAAAATATTAAATGTTGTTGAGATTTGAAATTTTATGAGGATTTTGATTGACATTTAATCTTTATTTTTACCAAAAATGAATTTTCTGTGACTTTTAATTTTTCCCTCAGAAGAGAAAATGTAATTTAATGCCGATTAAAATTGGTCAATTTTCAAAAATTCATATCTAAGAAACTAATTGTTGTTGAGATTTGAAATCTTATCAGGAATTAGATTGATTTCTAAACTATCATTTTGTAAAAAATCTTATCTTTATTTTCACAAATAAGACCTGTACGATTATTTAAAAAATATCTAAAATTTGACAGATAGGTTATGTCGGAAATTTTAGTTATCTTTGAGAATTTTTTTAACTTTCTTTATGAGAGTTCGAACCAAAGTGATTATCTTATCGAAAATTTAAAATTTTAAACTATCATTTTGTAAAAAAATCTTGTCTTTATTTTCACAAATAAGATCTATACGATTAAAAAAAAAAATATCAAATTTGACGTTTAGGTTACATCGAAAATTTTAGTTATTTTTGAGAATTTTTTTTAATTTTTTTGATGAGAGTTCGAACCAAAGTGATTATCTTATCGAAAATTTAAAATTTTAATCTATCATTTTGTAAAAAATCTTGTCTTTATTTTCACAAATAAGACCCATACGATTTTTTTAAAAATATCAAATTTGGCAGTTAGGTTATGTCAGAAATTTTAGTTATCTTTGAGAATTTTTTTAATTTTTTTGATGAGAGTTCGAACCAAAGTAATTATCTTATCGAAAATTTTAAAATTTAATCTATCATTTTGTAAAAAATCTTGTCTTTATTTTCACAAATAAGACCCATACGATTTTTTTAAAAATATCAAATTTGGCAGTTAGGTTATGTCGGAAATTTTAGTGATCTTTGAGAATTTTTTTAATTTTTTTGATGACAGTTCGAACCAAAGTGATTATCTTATCGAAAATTTAAAATTTTAATCTATCATTTTGTAAAAAATCTTGTCTTTATTTTCACAAATAAGACCCATACGATTTTTTAAAAAATATCAAATTTGGCAGTTAGGTTATGTCAGAAATTTTAGTTATCTTTGAGAATTTTTTAAATTTTGTTGATGACAGTTCGAACCAAAGTGATTATTTTATCGAAAATTTTAAATTTTAATCTATCATTTTGTAAAAAATCTTGTCTTTATTTTCACAAATAAGACCTGTACGATTTTAAAAAAATATATCAAATTTGACGTTTAGGTTATATCGGAAATTTTAGTTATCTTTGAGAATTTTTTTAATTTTTTTGATGAAAGTTCGAACCAAAGTGATTATCTTATCGAAAATTTTAAATTTTAATCTATCATTTTGTAAAAAATCTTGTCTTTATTTTCACAAATAAGACCTGTACGATTTTAAAAAAATATATCAAATTTGACGTTTAGGTTATATCGGAAATTTTAGTTATCTTTGAGAATTTTTTTAATTTTTTTGATGAAAGTTCGAACCAAAGTGATTATCTTATCGAAAATTTTAAATTTTAATCTATCATTTTGTAAAAAATCTTGTCTTTATTTTTACAAATAAGATCGGCACGATTTTTTAAAAAAATATCAAATCTGACAGTTAGGTTATATCGGACATTTTAGTTATCTTTAGGATTTTTTAAAATTTTTTTGATGAGAGTTCGAACCAAAATAATTATATTATCGAAAATTTTAAAATTTAATCTATCATTTTGTAAAAAATCTTGTCTTTATTTTCACAAATAAGATCTGTACGATTTTTTTAAAAATATATAAAATTTGACAGTTAGGTTATGTCGGAAATTTTAATTACCTTTAAGAATTTTTTTAATTCTTTTAATGACAGTTCGAACCAAAGTGATTATTTTATCGAAAATTTTAAAATTTAATCTATCATTTTGTAAAAAATCTTGTCTTTATTTTTACAAATAAGATCTGTACGATTTTTTAAAAAAGATATCAAATCTGACAGTTAGGTTATGTCGGAAATTTTAGTTATCTTTAGGATTTTTTTAAATTTTTTTGATGAGAGTTCGAACCAAAATAATTATATTATCGAAAATTTTAAAATTTAATCTATCATTTTGCAAAAAATCTTGTCTTTATTTTCACAAATAAGATCTGTACGATTTTTTAAAAAGTATCTAAAATTTGACAGATAGGTTATGTCGGAAATTTTAGTTATCATTGAGAACCTTTTTAATTTTTTTGATTACAGTTCGAACCAAAGTGATTATTTTATCGAAAATTTTAAATTTTAATCTATCATTTTGTAAAAAATCTTGTCTTTATTTTCACAGATAATATCTGCACGATTTTTTAAAAAAATATATCAAATCTGACATTTAGGTTATATCGGAAATTTTAATTACCTTTGAGCATTTTTCTAATTTCTTTGATGAGAGTTCGAATCAAAGTAATTATCTTATCGAAAAATCTAAATTTTAGTCTATCATTTTGTAGAAAACCTTGTCTTCATTTTCACAAATAAGATCTGTACGATTTTTTAAAAATATATATAAAATTTGACAGTTAGGTTATGTCGGAAATTTTAATTGCCTTTAAGAATTTTTTTAATTCTTTTAATGACAGTTCGAACCAAAGTGATTATTTTATCGAAAATTTTAAATTTTAATCCATCATTTTGTAAAAAATCTTGTCTTTATTTTTACAAATAAAATCCGTACGATTTTTTAAAAAAATATCAAATTTGACAGTTATGTCGGAAGTTTTAGTTTAGGAAATTAAAATCTATTCTTTCCTACAATATTTTAAGTACATATATTACTGTGAAGGGTGAAGTTTTTTTTGCTGGAAAATCCGGAACGCAGGGTAACAATAAAGGCGGAAAATGGAGCACGCGAACGTATAATCGCAACAGTATCTCTTCGTTATAGAATGAGACGAGTGGCAAATGTAGGATTGCTGAAAAAAGCGTACAAAGCGGGTAAAAAGCTGAGTGCAGACCGGTGTCGGGTGTTAAATTTTTATGAAATTTACGCAAGAGTTAGAACGGAATGGGTATAATATTTAACGTTAAATACGTCGTTACACACGCCGGTCGAGCGCCTAATAAAAAGGAGTACTCTTGAAAGTAACGACCTTAATTGGGCCCTCTTTTATTTTGCAAAGGGTTAAAATTTCCATCTTGGGGCAATTAATGTCGCAGGCGTGCGTATTTTAACATCGCTGTTCATCTCTATTAACCGTATATCCAAACTGTTTGGATATGAGGATGGTGTAATCGTAATTGTACCAATAATTACTCTAACAACACCAAAGCTCTTGTATCAGCGGTTTCTCCAACACAAACCCGCAAGTAATTATCTTAGATAAACGAGCAAATACATAGGTAATGGCACTTTCAAAGACAAACACAATCACATTTTGTAATAATACGAAACTTTAGATTCAACAACTTCATTTTAAGGATGCACTTCAACGATAACAATCGAGTATTTCAGATTTTTCACTTTAACAAGATTTTTCAAGTTTACGAATGTTCAAGAATGTGATAACAAGACACAAATTTATTTGTCGTAATTTTTATTTTAAATGTCTCCTAGTTTAATCATACTGTAGTCATTTTTTATATATTTCTAGTTTTTAAGGATTAACTTTCTACGACTTTTAGTTTATTCTAGAGAAAAAAAATTTTTACTTAATTTACATATCGACTTAAACTTGTTAATTTTTAAAAATTCATATCTAAGAAACTAATTGTTGCTGAGACTTGAAATTTTATAGAAATTTAGACTGAAACTTAATCTTTATTTTTACCAAATATGGATTTTCTATGATTTTTAGTTTTTCCCTCAGAAGGGAAAATGTAACTTAATGTTGATTCAAATTTGTCAATTTTTAAAGATTCATATCTAAGAAACTAATTGTTGCCAAGACTTGAATTTTATGATGATTTAGCAATAAAGGAATAAAAAAGGAATAAATTTTATTTGAAACATTTTTTTCTGTGTTGTTTAATTTTTAAATTAAATGAAACCAAAGGTTGAAAAAATGACGTTTTGGGGTTATAATTAGTTTTTAGGTTATAACTCATTTAATATCGAGAATTGAAAAAAATGCTTATAATAAAAAATGTTTATTATTAAAAGAGGAATAAATTTTATTTGAAACATTTTTTTCTGTGTTGTTTAATTTTTAAATTAAATGAAACCAAAGGTTGAAAAAATGACGTTTTGGGGTTATAACTAGTTCTTAGGTTATAACTCATTTAATATCGAGAATTGGAAAAAAATGCTTATAACAAAAAATATTTATAATTAAATAAGAAATAAATTTTATTTAAAACATTTTTTTCTATCTTGTTTAGTTTTTGAATTAGATTGAATCAAAAGTTGAAAAAATGACGTTTTGGGGTTATAATTAGTTTTTAGGTTATAACTCATTCATTATTGAGAATTGAAAAAAAATGCTTATAATAAAAAATGTTTATAATTGAATACGGAATAAATTTTATTTGAATGATTTTTTCTATCTTGTTTAGTTTTTGAATTAGATGGAACCAAAAGTTGAAAAAATGATGTTTTGGGGTTATAACTAGTTTTTAGGTTATAATTCTTTTAATATCGAGAATTGAAAAAATGCTTATAATAAAAAATGTTTATAATTAAATAAGAAATACATTTTATACGAAATATTTTTTTACATCTTGTTTAGGTTTTGAATTAGATGGAATCAAAAGTTGAAAAAATGCCTTTTTGGGGTTATAACTAGTTTTTAGGTTATAACTCCTTTAATATCGGGAATTGAAAAAAATGCTTATAATAAAAAATGTTTATTATTAAAAGAGGAATAAATTTTATTTGAAACATTTTTTTCTGTGTTGTTTAATTTTTAAATTAAATGAAACCAAAGGTTGAAAAAATGACGTTTTGGGGTTATAACTAGTTCTTAGGTTATAACTCATTTAATATCGAGAATTGGAAAAAAATGCTTATAACAAAAAATATTTATAATTTAATAAGAAATAAATTTTATTTAAAACATTTTTTTCTATCTTGTTTAGTTTTTGAATTAGATGGAACCAAAAGTTGAAAAAATGATGTTTTGGGGTTATAACTAGTTTTTAGGTTATAATTCTTTTAATATCGAGAATTGAAAAAATGCTTATAATAAAAAATGTTTATAATTAAATAAGAAATAAATTTTATACAAGATATTTTTTTACATCTTGTTTAGGTTTTGAATTAGATGGAATCAAATGTTGAAAAAATGACGTTTTGGGGTTATAACTAGTTTTTAGGTTATAATTCTTTTAATATCGAGAATTGAAAAAATGCTTATAATAAAAAATGTTTATAATTAAATAAGAAATAAATTTTATACGAGATATTTTTTTACATCTTGTTTAGGTTTTGAATTAGATGGAATCAAATGTTGAAAAAATGATGTTTTGGGGTTATAACTAGTTTTTAGCTTATAATTCCTTTAATATCGAGAATTGAAAAAAATGCTTCTAATAAAAAATGTTTATAATTAAATAGGGAATAAATGTTATTTGAAACATTTTGTTTTATCTTGTTTAGTTTTTGAATTAGATGGAACCAAATGTTTTTTCAAGCATTATTTTTGCCAACATTGAACTTTCTACGACTTTTAGCTATTTCGCTCACAAGAGAAAATGTAACTTAATGTCCTTAATTGAAATTTTTAACATTCTGAAAATGAAATTTTCTTTAGATTACATTAAAATTTGACATGTAGAAGTTAGTGTTATAATACCTGGTTTTTAAAGATTTATTTCTCTTAACTAGTTGATGTAGTTTTCAAGTAATCGTTAAATAAAAAAAAACAACGTGATTAAAAGGTTAAAAATAAATGTTTAATTTGTTACACATACATTTTGATTAAAAAACCAGAAAAGTTTTTCCACATCTTTTTGTCTAATTAAAATACTCATCATTCCTATACATTACTATATAATGAACTTATATGTCCATGACTTAATTTCATAAAAGGTTTAAATAGCAACGTATTACGCTGTTCAAGCCATTTAAGACTTTAATTATAAACGTATAACATATTTTTCTTTTATCTTTTGTAATTAAGTTATTTACGTCAATCATGTATAATCCAATTTTATTCTCCAATAACAACAGCAGCACTATTATCCACGCAAAGGATTTTCTATCGAAATATGAAACTTTATTTAAATGGAAAACTTCTGAAAATATTTTAGAGATTGGATGCGCAAATGGATACATTACCAAAAATATTCTTTATCCTTTTGTTGAAAAACATCTTGACCATTTGATGGGAGTTGATATGTCTGAACACGCAATTAATTTTGCTAATGACACCAATGATAAACCAAAATTGTCTTTTAAAAAAATGGATATAAGAAACACGGACGATTGTGATAAATATGTTGGGAGATTTGATAAGATTTTTAGTTTTTATGTGTTTCACTCTATTCATAATCTAGATTTGTAAGTAGAATTAAAATAAATTCTGATTTTGATTAAAGATTTTTAGATGGAGTAAAAATGTATTTAAAATGTTGAAACCTGACGGTAAACTTTTTACAACTATCGTTGTGAGTTCTCAAAATCTTTTCAATGAAGTTTCATCCGAACAGCAAGCGGAATTCTCCAAACCATGGTCAAAATACATTCAAGATTTGCGTCTAATTTTTTACGATTTTGGACTTAAACCTACGGAAAAAGTTAAAGATATCTTAGATAAAGCTGGATTCATTACAAACGTTTTAGAGGTTGATTCTAAAATGATGGAGTTTAAAGACTTCGACGCACTTAAGAGTAAGTATTTATTTACAATATTAAAAAAGATACAGTTATTATAATTTTGTTAATTTTATTTTTTTAGATACTTGTATTTCAGCTAATCATTTTCTAAATTACATACCGAAAGAATTGCATCAAGACTATAATGATGACTACATGACGAAAGTACTTCAACGAGTGACTCGTAAAAATGGATCTTATTCATTTTCCTTTGATGTTCTTGCAGTATTAGCTACTAAACCCAATATCTCATAAATATAAAGTAATAAAAAAGATGTATTAATAAAAATACGAAAAATAAATACAGGTGGAGGGTTTAAAAATAAAAGGGTTTAATCTACATTTTTTACCAATTTTTTTTATTGATACTGTACTCGTAACTAAACCTTATATTTAATTTGTTTAAATGCTGAATCTTAAAATAAATAAATAAACAATGCTGGCAATAATCATCTCCATTTTTCATTTTACATCGACGTTTTATTACATTGTTCCCGCGATTACGACTTTAGAAATACCACGATATTCTAATTCGGTTAAATTTTGATTTTTTTAAATGTGTTTGTAAATTATTTAAAACAATTTTCGATTACTAATAAGTTTCTTTTATTAAACGACGGTTATTTTGACGGGTTACTTTACGTGAATGTTATTCTTCAGATAAACCGGAATCCTTGAACGATTATTGTGAATAAAATATGATTCACAAACACTTTCTTGAACAACAAAATCTTAAGTTGTTGTTCCAGTGCCTGTATAACAGCCCATTTGTAAGGAAGAAATTTTAGCTCTTCATGAAGAAAACGACTTACAGAACAAACAGGTAACCTAGTAATAGCCATTTGCTTGCAGCTATAACATTGAAGTAATCGCAAAACGGAGAGTTTTACTGTGTTAATATTTTGAAATGGAGCTTGTTGTTCGTTGAAGCCTTGTCTATAAAAAATAGTTTAATATGTAAACATGAAATTGAAATGTACTTCAAGAACTTTATTGCGAACTGCAAATATAATATATTAAATTTCCGGGCGATTCATTGGTTTTATTTTGGGGGGTCCGTGATCGATTTCGGAAAAAAGGCCCTGAAAATCGAACGACGTTGCGGTAGCCCTAATTGAAATTAAAATTCTCGATCGTCCGTCTGTCATTTCCGCCAATTTACGCACACAACTTTTGCTGAAAAAGCCACCGGCTCCGCGACTCTGCTTCCGGCTAACCTTCTGAACGGCTTTATAACGCAACGTTATATGCGAATCGGGGCTTCTTTGGACCCGAAACGGCTGATTTAAGCCCTAATCATAGAAAAAATAATATATACTATAGAGGGTCAACTCCCACTATTTTGCTGAAATCAGTTTTCAGTTAGTAATCCATCCGTGACATTCAATTTGGCGCTCTAAGCAAATTAATGCCCTCTACCGAAATATCCCAAACTATCAGACCCGCGAAATTTGAAATAATTCTCGTACTTTTTTTACTGTTGAATTCTAATATTTCATCTATGTCACAACAATCAAAAGAAAAAATATTTAAAATATGCCAAACATTTTATTAATTTCTAGAATAAAATTTTACAAGTCAATTTCTGATTTGCGTCCTATATTGGAATTTATTCAATTCACGTATCATACATAACCGTATGATTGTAACCGTCGAGAAACCGTCCTGCTGACGACAGGTGACTTGTGAAAAGCCGAAAAATCGAATTGGCACGGTTCGGCGGGAAAATTCCCGATAAATCCGCACAGCGGAGGTGTCACAAAACGGAATTTAATTGGCGTCGGCGTCGCAAACCCGATGTGATCGACGTCTACGTGAATTTGTCCATCGGAGATGAGAGCAAGGACGTCGCTTGCAGTTCGCGAAGGGCGACGTTTGATAAAGTGGGTTGCTTCCGGTCGCAGGGACCATTGAAATATTACCTCTGTTCGTTGAAATTACCCCAAAGGAATGCCAAAACGGGGCGCTCTGACAGTGAATCGAAAATTCATTCGCATCGGGAAATATCTCCGGGCATTTATCAAAGTCCGTTTTCTTAATTAACTTGCCGAGTTAATGCGGAGCGACGTTCCGTCGTTGCAACTTTGCGTGATGGAATGTTAATAAGTGGGCTTTTTGCTTTTATGATTCGGAAAGGTGGAAAGGTATATAGACTTTCTCAACGATTTTCTAGAAATATCTAGGTATCTACTCTTTTCATTCTCAAATTTCATGGTGATTTAAATTGAAATTTAATCTTTATTTCCAGCAAAAAGTAACTTTCTACGACTTTTAGTTTTGAATACACAAAGGAAATTCTAACCTAACGTAATTTACATGTCAATTAAAACTTGCCAATTTTTAAAAATTCATATCAAAGATAGTAATTGTTGTTGACACTTGAAATCTTGTGGGGATTTAGATTGAAATTTAGTTTTTATTTTTACCAAAAATAAATTTTCTACAACCTTTAGTTTTTTCCACGGAGCAGAATTTCCAACCTAACTTAATTTACGTGTTTATTAAAACTTGTCAATTTTTAAAAATTCATATCTAAAAAATTAATTGTTATTGAGACTTAAAATTTTATAAGGATTGAGATTAAAACTTAATCTTTATTTTTACCAAATATGAATTTTCTATCACTTTTAGTTTTTTCTGCAGAAGCGAAATTCTAACCTAACTTAATGGACATGTTTATTAAAACTTGTCAATTTTTAAAAATTCATATTTAAAAAATTAATTGTTATTGAGACTTAAAATTTTATAAGGATTTAGATTAAAACTTAATCTTTATTTTTACCAAATATGAATTTTCTACCACTTTTAGTTTTTTCTGCAGAAGCGAAATTCTAACCTAACTTAATGGACATGTTTATTAAAACTTGTCAATTTTTTAAAATTCATATCTAAAAAATTAATTGTTATTGAGACTTAAAATTTTATAAGGATTTAGATTAAAACATAATCTTTATTTTTACCAAATATGAATTTTCTACCACTTTTAGTTTTTTCTGCAGAAGCGAAATTCTAACCTAACTTAATGGACATGTTTATTAAAACTTGTCAATTTTTTAAAATTCATATCTAAAAAACTAATTATTATTGAGACTTGAAATCTTATTTAGATTGAAATTTAATCTTTAAATATAAAAATAAAAGTATTGATTTCATACGCCTATATTTTTTTATTCATTTTTAAAACTAGTGAGGGAGTTTTTTCGCATCCTATATCAGAGTTTATTTTGCGGAATGTAATAACCCGAGGATCTAATTAGAACGAATAAGGGCTGGAATTAAAAATTCTTCTTGGTTTTGATTTAAAAAAGATCAAAAGCCTATACTACGTATAGCATTTTAAACTAGTTAATTTTCAAAAAGTCATATTTAGAAAACTAATAGCTATTGAGACTTGAAATTTTATAATGATTTAGATTGAAGTATTATCTTTATTTTCACCAAAAATGGATTTTCTACGCCTTCTAGTTTTTTTTATACAGAAACGAAATTCTAACCCAACTTAATTTACATGTTTATTAAAAACTTGTCAATTGAGGAGCAAAAGTAACAAAGGGGCCAAGTGCCAAAATTATTAGACAGAATAAATGTAAAAAAAACCTTCACGCATCAAAACGACAGGCTTTATTTCTAAATAATTATCTAACACATATTATTTGCTTTACGCCTAAATATGCTACTACGAAAACAGCAGAAAAAAAAACGAAAATTTCAACATAATCAGAAAAATTAGAAAAAAAAGATGGGAAACAGGCTAAGTGCCAGTATATTACTTCGTTAAATTACTGTAGAATGCTTGGTGTTTATAGTTTTGTAGATAAGGAATTATTGATTTTAAGTGTTTTCTCTTGTTATCACTGACTTTCAGTGCCGGATTATCCACTAGGCACATTAGGGGCCCCTGTCGTGAGAGGGGCCCCTAGGGCAATAACAATAACAGGTTAAACGGATTTTTCGTTGCTAATTTTTTGCAATTAAACGAAATTTTAATTATTTATTAATATCCCTGATTTATTTAAGAATGTTTCTTTTAAAGGAGTTGCTTATACAGAGAGATCACTATATTTATAACAATTTAAGGGCCCCAAGAATATATCCGCCTTGGGGCCCCGGTCAAACTTGATACGGCCCTGCTGACTTTATTTATGTCTAGTAGCTGGTTAATTGAGATATTTTTTAGATCTTGCATGGTTTTCCCTCTTTTGAGTATCGAAGTTGCTTTCCATTGTGCTAGTTCAGAAGAAGCTTCAGCAGTAAACAAAAAACCAGACTGTTGGGAGTCAACTTTCAAACGTACAACTTTGCTAATATTCACTTTTTTGAGATTTAAGATCGTGTCGGCGGCCGCTTGTACATCAAAAAAATTTTTCTCTGACATATCTACTATTTCAAATCGGCCTGTGTGTGTACTTGATACTATTACATCGTGTAAGTCCTCAGGTACCATCGGAGCCCACCTACGTTTTCTTTTCTCAATCAAGGCGAAATCTCTGTCGCACTGAAGGAAGCTATGTCCACCGACAAGATACCTATGTTCGATGGTGTCAAAGAGTCCACAACTCACTAGAAACACGTAAATAAATACAATCATTCTGTTTTTATTTTGGGCGGTGCAGTTATCGCTCCAAATAATAATATTCCTTTTTTCTGTAATGCCCATATTTAGGACGCGTAATAAGCAAGACGCAATCTCGTTACCGCCACGTCCTGCCACTCCTTCATGCCAGCAACACATGTATGAATGTTTCTTATCCCCAAAGCTAATTCCTAAGTTATAGCATGAAAGTTGGCTCAAGTAGAACATGTCAGAGTGAGTCAATGTAGGTACGAATATTACTTGTTCTAAATCCACTGAGAACACAGTCATGGTGCTTCCTGGCACTTGAGGTGACGCGATGTCCCTTTTTATGAGCATCGTAGCTGCTTCTGCCTTTCGATGGTGCAAATCCAACTCCACCTTTTCTACCCGACTTCTTTCAACCTGCGTTTTAATTTCGCAATTTAATGAGTCACATATCCGACAGGTGTCACTTCTAGGCAGGCTATGTTACCTCTATAAAGAAATTTGTTGACAACAAATTTAGTTCAACCCGCATCACTGAAAGCGCTGATAGAGGAAAATAACAGCTTCTTTACCGGCCAAAATGCAAAGCACTGACAATAAGATGTCCAACATAATATCTGACATCTACATATGTCAAATACGCGAGTGAACGAAGTGTCGTAATTGTATTGAAATTCTTGAAAAAAATGTTAACATCGTATTTAGTGTTGCAATTTGTGTTCATTAGTATCCGATGACTGGAATATTTTCACGTATGTCCAGAAATACGTCCAAAGATGAAAGGCTCTGATGGGAACTACGCGAAACTTTGATTTCACTAGCATCGCGAGATATGGGAACTGTAGATTTGCTGAAGATGAGAGGTTTCTTTTTATGTGCTTATTCAAAATATCATTTTGTTGTTAAAAATTGTTTTGTTATTAACCACCGCCAGAATAACATCGACGAGAATAAACTAGTGTTAGCAGTTGTACTGGAGAGTGTCCTTGAGTTGTTCTCTACACCCTTTTGTATTTTTTAAGCTGTGTATGATGAAATTGAACAAAAACAAACAGGCTATAAGCAAAATTTGTTTTTGTTTAATTTTACCATACATGGTTTTGTAATAAATAGGAGTAACATTTTATTTTAAAGATTTTAAAAATTCCCGCGTTTGCTCATTAGCGCCAAAGGCGGTGCGGGTTGAACTAAAAACATTGTCAAAATTAAAAGTCGGGAGTTGCCTATCTATATTAGTATATTATATTTAATCTATGCTTCTAGGTGCTCTAAATGAAACATTTGGAAAGTCTCTTTTCAATACATTTCTATAAAACTTATAAGTGACCAAGCTGTGGGGATATTTTTGCTTGAACGCTTTATAAAGGCGGTTATTATATAAATCTGGACTCATATATTCCTTAGCACTTTTTCCGCGCAAATAATGAGACTGTTCTCGGGGTATGCTATTTATGTGCTCTGTAAGAAGTTTATCCTGTGTAAATTTTCCAGGAGCTGTACGAGTTCTCATATCTTTATAAACTATTTTGCCGCTTTTTTTCTTTTGTATAAGTCCCCAAATGCTTTTTTGTCAAATCAAAGGTATTCATAAAAGTAGATTTACAAACAACTACAATATTCCCTTCGCCATCTGGTCTGGAAGGTTATAGTGGATGGTAGTTTGACGATGACTGTCATGAGGGTCTTCATATGAGCCATGCCTTCTATTCTTCACGCCAGTCAACTGCATTAAACCCATAATGTACTTTCCACGGACGTCAACCCTGCACTCGTAGTATTTTTCAAAAAGAGCCAATCTATTTGCGTAATTTAACGACTTGCAATCGAATTTGCATTTACATGTTATCTTGTGAGAAAAAAAAAGAACGTTTTAGGGTTTATACAAAAAAAATATGTTTCTGTTTTTATAGTTCATGGCATTATTTACACACGTATATCTGTACCTGAGAGCTAAAGGGACGTAAGTCCAAATTTTATGAAAATGAGATATGCTTAAAATAAGTATCTCGTTAAACACAACATTTCATTTTTTACAACATTATCTAAAAAAATTGATCACGAAAAATATTTTTTGGGTTATAAAGAAGTAAATTCTTACCGTTTTAGCGCCAAATAGTCGTAAGTCCACAAAAAATCTAATTATCAAGGTTAAAACTTATTTTAACCTTTTATTTTTTTATTTTAACTTATTTTATTTTATTTTTTTTTTGCTAAATTTTATTCACAATTGTAAAAAGCCTACATTTAATGTGTACTCTATGGCCCTAGAAGATTTAAAAAAATTTAGTACATTGTACTCCTTATCAATAGCACCATTTATATCTAGAAAGAAAAGCAATGAGGGCCTAGAGTTTAAATTGTCCAACATTGTTTGGCTTCAACTTCGACGAGAAGTATATGGATAAAACATCATTTAATGACAATTTTTGTTCCATTAATTTGTATAGAAATATTCGAAAACCGTCAAATATACCAAAAAGTTTGACCAAATTAAGATTTTTTAGAAAATCTATAAGTAAAGCAAAGTACGACAATCTTGTAACTCTCCTTAAGTGGGTCCCTGAAGAATATCAGGATTATTTCAGAAACTTACCCCATACTGAAGAAGCATCAGATTTCCCTGATGATGAATGAGTTTATGAGTTAATATATTTTAAAATTTATTCTTTGTTGTAATAAGTTCATACATGTTATTTTGTCCCAAATTATTGTTTTGTTGTAAGTCCATAGTCATTCAGAAATAATTTTTTCAAGCCAAAATGTAGTAAGTCCAATAAGTTCGTAAAAATAGAAAGTTTTCATAAAAATGTTTTGTTAATGAATAAAGACAGCTATTAGTATTAAATAACAATATTTCCGCGATTATGAGCTAAATTGTTTGAGAGCTGAGAATATGAAAATTGTTATTTCAAATTAAAAATAGTATATTTTTCGTTATTTCACAATTATGTAATTTTGGACTTAAGTCCCTTTAGCTCTAAGGTACAGATATATTACACGTATATATTAAAAATAATAACTCAGTTCTAGGTTAGGTCTCCTTTTTCCACCTACAGCATTTCCATTTTTCTTTTTATAGGATTGTCCTGCATTTTTTCGATTTCTTTGTTCGTCACTTAATCTTCCCAGTCCTTGTTTGCGACGTTCCAAATTAATTTTGAAGTTTACTTTACAATCTTCTGCAGTCGTGTGGTACGAAACGATATATCGACGCTCTCAAGCCAAAACGGCATAAACGCCAAAATGATCATTTTTTAGTTAGCTGCACCGTTGAGTAGCATTTTTAAATCTGCATGCAACAGTTAAAGCGGTATACCTGCAAACAAACTTCATTCGTTATAAAGTTGGTTTAAAGTTTGCGCAAAAGCCTTTTTAGATTCATTATGTCAATCGTTTTTTGCGTTTTCTGAAAAACTAAGTTAATGGCGTTTATGCCGTTTTGGCTTGGCAGCGTCGATATTCCGGTTGGATGTAAACAAAATGAACGCTCAACACAACAATGCGTACTACGGCACTTGACTCCTTTTATGTGGAAATGAAGTCCTGGCACTTTGTCCGTTTGATAGGATATAGTCGATGGCACATAGAACCAGTCTATGGAAATATCTCATTTCTCGGCAAATTGGCACTTAGCCCCTTTTAAAACTTGTCAATTTTTAAAAATTCATATCTAAGAAACTAAATGTTATTGAGATTTGAAATTTTATAAGGATTTACATTGAAACTTATTCTTTATTTTCGCCAAGGATAAATTTTCTACGATTTGTATTTTTCTCTCAGAAGAGAAAATGTAACTCAATGTCCTTAATAATAAATTTTAAACGTTCTAGAATTTAGGGTACGTTCTAAAAGCGTAAAAAGTTTATTTTTGATTTTGTACCCTTTTTAACACAATCATCAAACGCATAACTACCGCGCAAACTTTACCTACTTCAAAACTATGTCTACGCTTTCAATAATTAACCCTAAACTTGAATTAGGGAATAGCGCGAATAGTTTAATGGCGGTAGCTTGTACAAACATCGCCCTCGGGTTGAAAAACATCGTGGCAAAGTGAGGTTAAGCAAACTTGACTGCGGCTAGCCAAAGTTGCGGAGTATAAAGCGCGTTTAGCCCTAAGGTTAGAGGACGACGAAAAGGGGGCTCGGCCACGTTAATAACACTTGCCTTCGCGTACAATACTTGCCTCCGCGTGCAATATTTGCCTCCGCGCGCAATACTTGCCGCTGCAGTGCGCATCGATCGCTAAACGAAAACGTAATGCGGCGTTTAAATTTTAACAAGGCACCGGAATTAAACGTTTAAAAAGTTTCAAATTGCCTGTTTTCGGTGCCTCGAAAACGGGTTGTGTGTCGATTAAAAGGTTTTAAGGCTAAAAAACCTCCGATATGGGAACGTCGAACGAGAAAATTGCATTAGAGAGGTTCAACAACGAACCGAACCGATGGTTTTTCATGGAATCGATCGTGCTATAATGAAATGGGTTTGATAGTCGTTCGGTTGCGGTTACAAATCAATTTGTTTATAAAAGTTAGGCTCATACAGAAATAAAATTATTGAACGACCGATAAAAATAACTGACTATATACAGTACACACTTCAGAGATAATATAACTCTCTTATTGATCTTGGCACTTTAGTAGAGGAGGATACGTACAAAATTCGTCCGAAGTAGAAACCGTGCATGTAGAATCGAGTGCATTTTATGAATATTTCATAAGATTACGTGGCTTTCACGAACGGCACGTAAACGGACAGCTCAGAACTACCAAAGATACGTACAAACAAGAAACAAGAATCGCGCAAGATCCGAATCTTCTAGTTTGACTGCTCACTTAAGTTTTCAAACATTTTAAATGATCTTAAATCAATGTTAATCGATTATGTATTTGTTATTTTAAATTTCTTTTCTAAAACTTTATTTAGGTATAGTATTTTTAATCACGTTTTATTTAAAAACCAAGTCTAATTAAAAAATATTGGAACATAATTCACACACTTATTGGATAGTTAAGATTACCGTATTTTTCGGACTATAAGACGCACCTCAAATTTATAAGATGATTTTTAGAAAAATGTACTTTAATATTATCTTCGGACGATAAGACGCACCTCAAATTCATAAGATGATTTTTATAAAAATATACTTTAATGTTACTTTCGGATCATAATTTTTATTTATTAACATAACTCGTACTAGCAACATTCAGTTCATCTTCACTCTCGGTACTATCACTCGTCTCATTACTGTCACCGTTCGGATTACTTTCGTCTGAACTACTGTTATCGCTCTTTGCAAAAACTGCGTCATTTTCAGTACCATCCATAGCATTACTTATTCCGCATTTTTTAAATGACTTTATAATCATATCTTCTTTCACAGCTTCCCATGAATTTTTCACCCAGGTACAAACTTCTGAAATTGTTGGCCGTTTCATACGTCCTGTTGCGGTGACATCATGATTTGGTTTTGCCATCCATTTATTCCACTCTTCTCGCATAAAATTTTTAAAAGATTTATTGATAGAGACATCTAAGGGTTGGAATTGCTTTTTTGAGGCCTCCAGGAATGACTGCTATTTCTGTATTCATTCCTTTTACAAGTTTCTTGGTTGATTCCGTTGTATGGGCTCTGAATTGATCCCACACTAACATCGCAGACTTTTTAAACAATGCACCTGGACGTTTTGCCCATATATTTTCTATCCAAAATTTCATTCCTGTCTCATCCATCCAGTCTTTTTCTTGAACGTGAATAATAATGCCACTAGGAATTTTATCTTTTGGTAATGTTTTTCTCTTGAAGATTACCATGGGCGGTAGTTCTCCTCCATCCGCGCAACAAGCTAAAACTACAGTGTAGTGAGTTTTTCGTGACCTGTTGTTTTGATTAGTATTGATTTGGTGCCTTTTGAATGTACAGTTCGATTTGAAGGAACATCAAAAGTTAGAGGCACCTCATCCATATTCGCAATTTGATTAAACTCGAAATTATATTTCCTTCTCGCTGATATTACAAATCTATGAAATTTTATAATTTTAGATTCATATTCAGCCGGCATTTTTTTGGGCTAGTGTGGTTTTTGTACGTATACATGTGGGATTAAAGAAAAATCGCAGCAAAATTTTCCCTTAATGACCTTTGACAGCCCAAAACACATCAAACACAAAATACCCCCTCCAAACTAAAACTTAACCCTCACGTGTTTCTGTCCCCGAAAACGCGTCTTCCGATCTTCACCGAGCACCGATTCGTCTTTCACTTTCCTTGCGTCCTCCTTTCTCAGCGGTTTGTCGTCAACTGTTGTTTTCGGTTCTGTGTCAACTGTCCTTACGTCGTCTTCTGTTCTCCTTTCTTTTGAACCAGCCTCCTGGATCGAGGGACATCCCACAACTCGGCCCTCCTGCTCGTTATCCATCTCGGATTACCCGCTGGTCATAATGTCGAACCCATCAGTCTGTCTCCAAGCTTTCAGGGAATCAGCGGCAATTGATGTCTTTTGTATAGCTACTAAATCGCCCAAATCGTATTGATTCTCCTTCTTCCTCTTCGTTTTAAAATTTCTCATGATCTCGGTCTGTACTGTGTGAATTTGACTTCTGGCTTCTTTCCTCAATTCTTCCCTTTCCTCCTGGAAACTCTATGCTCTTCCTCTATCATTTCTCGCAACTTTGAATCTTCTTTGTTTCTCATTTCAATTCCCAACAATAGTCGAATTGGGTTAGTTTCATTGTAATTTTCTTTTAATTCGTCTTCTTCTTCTTTGTCATCATCGTCTTCTTTTTCTTCTTCGTTTTCTTTTTCCTCGTCTTCTTTTTCTTCGTCTTCTTTTTCTTCTTCTTCCTTTTCTTCGTCTTTTTTTCTTTGTCTTCTTTTTCTTCGTCTTGTTGATCCTTCTTACCACCTTCAGTATTTTCTACATCATCTGTTGTTTCGGTTTCGTCTACTTTCACATCTTCGCCCCCTCTTATTTCTTCCGTTTCTACTGTATGGTTTTCTTCTTCAGTTTTTTCCTTCATTTCAAATAGCTGGACTGATAAAACAAAGTCTTCTTCCATCCATTTCGAAATTTTCACTTCTTCTGGGGTAACGGTGAGCTTAGCTTGTTTCAATAAAGGTTCTCCCAATGAACAATTTACGGGCATAATTTTTTCATTCACCACGTGTATTTTTGTGTTAAATGATTCACCATCAACCTCAATCTGCGATTCAAATGAACCCAACGTCTCTACTTCTTCTTGGCTTAATCCTTTTAAAGTTATTTTCTGCATGGTGATCTTTGGTGCACCAATTTTGAAATATTCATCGCTTCTTATTAGATTAACCGTGCTGCCGGTATCTATTAAAGCGGTTGTATTAGCTCCATCTATGCTAATTTTCTTAAACATCTTACTACTACGGTTATGGTCAGCTATTTGCATGCTTTTTCTACTGATAATACCTTTGGGACACTTTGCAGCGACGTGTCCGAAGTTATTACATGCAAAACATTTCGTACCTTTTGCTTTGTCCTTGCAATCCTGCGATTTGTGCCCCTTTTCGCCGCAGTTGAAGCAGTGAAACGTTTTTTATGGCTTCATTTCTTCTTCTGGTTTCGCGTCCTTACTACTTGACCCTTTTTCCACTTTCCCACTTTTCGACTTCATGAGTTCATAAATTTCCAATTTGTTCTTTAGCTCCGCCAAACTTTCTGCCGTATAAAGTAATACTTTGTTATTCTCGTAATCAGTTATACCATCGATGATGTACTGGATAGCCGCTTTCTCTTCAACATCTCCTTGTCTTGCTATAGACATCATATTTAGCACATATTCTAGATAACTTTCATTCTTCATTTTCTTTCTTCTAGTTACCTGCTGATGAATCACCGCGCTGTTTAATTTCTTGCCGAATTCACTTGTGATTTGATTCTTGAATTCCTTCCAACTTTTGATTGTGGGTAATGAATTCAACCATATTTTTGCAGTGCCAGTTAATAAGGTTTTTGCACATACCATTGTTTGCATTGGGGTCGATCCGAATAGAACTTGATAGTCTTCTAAATCTGCAATCCATTTTTCAACAGGTTGGGTTGGATTATCACCAAACGTTGGTAAACCACTGCATAAATCGTTAATATTGAAAGCAGTTCTTGGTGCTGCCTGTTCTTTCTGAAGCAACAAGTTTTGTTTTCTTAGTATTTCCATTTCTCTCCGTATTAAATCCATCTCCCGCATTAGCAACACCTGATTGTTCGCCGATGCTGTCATTCTCGACGTGCTGTCAACGTTCATATTATCTTCATTAACGTCGTCTTCCGTCGTCTGTCGTCTATCGTTATCACTCATGATTTATTGTATTTAAAGAAAATAAATCAAACGTCTTCTTTTATCGTCTTTTGTGTATTATTCCCCTTTTTCTTTTGTCGGCTTGCAAACACCTCGCCGATTCTTCGTCAAATTGTTCACAAATTCCACGATGACCTCTAAACGATTTTTCGGTGATCCCGGACGAGCCCCCAAATTTGTGGGATTAAAGAAAAATCGTAGCAAAACTTTCCCTTAATGACAGGTATGCCCATGCTTCGATTGTATGTTACCCAATTTTTCATGTGTACTTCTAATTTTGGCCATTTTTCTAAGTGTGAACGGAATGTTTTTTTATCCTTACTTAGCAATTTTAATTGTTCCTCTTGTTTTCTCCATTCGCGAACCATTTTCTCTGTTGGTGGTGGATCAAAATGTCTCTCTGCTGCTCTGTTTCCATATTGTTTTGCATAGTTGATCACATTTAATTTATACCTCACGTTTTGTGAAAGTCTTTTTTGTTTTACGCTCATTTTTTCGAATTTTAGAAAAAAAAATATTAAAGATGTATAAAAGTAATTCAAATGAATTATACAAAAACACACACAATTATAGGCTAAGCCTAATAGGTACTATTTAGTTATCGACGATCGTAGACCAGCGATTCTCAACCTGTGGGGCGCGCCCCACTAGGGAGGCGTGATAAAACTAAAGGGGGGGCGCGAGCAAAGCGACAAAGCAAGAACAAATAAGAAAAACCATTAGTAAAAAGATCACAAAAAGTTAATGAAAGAAAAGGAAAATACTTTCTGATATAATAAAAAACAAATTGCACGTCGAAGTGTAGAAAACTCATCATCCAACCCTGCTCAAAATTCAAAGAGTGATTTATCACTAAACTGTTTTCTTATTTCGCCACTTGCCGTAAGGTCTATAAAGATTTCTTCTTCGGCGGTTGAGAGACCTCCGGGAGTATTTTGAAATGAGTCCCTAACCCACTCGTAACTTGCTATCAAGTTAAGGTCAGCAAGGAAATACTTTTTAAAATTCTTTGCCAGCACGGTTAGATGATTTTTAATGGTTACCAAAATAACTGCTATATGTTGCTCTCCAGCCTGGTAAGTTTTGACACATTCATCTACATTTGCAAACATTTCTAGGCTTTTCTGCTTTACATTTCTACTTCACAATTCTAGTTTTCTACAAAAAGCATTAACTTTGTCACTCGTATCCAACACGTGAGTGTTTGTTCCTTGGAATTGAAGATTCAAGGTATTTAATTTTTCAAATATGTCGACCAAATAGCTCAATTTCATCACAAATAAATCATCCCGAAAGTTCTCGGCTTCCGGTCGGTTTTCCTCTTCTAGAAAAATGGCGATTTCATCTCTTAATTCATAAACACGTTGCAAACATTTTCCACGTGATAGCCATCTTGTCTCGCAATAAAACAGTAATGCTGAATGTACAGCACCCATGTCCTTACTAAGTGCAGAAAAGATTCTTGATTTTAGTGGTCTCATTTTTATATAATTTACTACGGTAACCACTGTTGTTAGCACAAAGTTCAGACCAGGACTCATTTCCTTGGAAATTTCCATGTGTAGTAGTTTTTAAGGTTTAACAACATCGTAGAATAGCTTTAGTGTCAAAATATACTTAAATTAAATAAAAACTAAGATTACAATCACGATTTCAGTGAAATGAGAGGAAGGGGAGGCGCGATGAGAATTGCGATTGACAATTGGGTCGCAAATGTAAAAAGGTTGAGAAACGCTGTCGTAGACAAAGACGGTAGGTAAATCGGTAATTCCCCTGCTTGTCTGTGTCATACCAACCTGTGATACCAACCTTCAGTGGCGAGCCATATTTTTCGGACTTGTAAGACGTACCGGACTATAAGACGCACCCAGAATTTATAAACTGATTTTTAGAAAAATATACTTTAATGTTATCTTCGGACGATAAGACGCACTCAAAATTTGAGTCCATTTTTTTATGTAAAAGGTGCGTCTTATAGTCCAAAAATACGGTAACCTCATTTTAAAAAAAATTCAATTAACGACACGAACTTACCTTTTCTTTTCTGAAGGAAAAATTAAAAATCGTAAAAAATTTCATTTTTGGTAAAAATAAAGATTAAGTTTCAATATAAATCTTGATAAAATTTTAAATCTCAATACCAATTAGTTCCATAAATGTGAATTTTTTAAAATTAACTAGTGATAAATAATTAACTTAATACTAAATTAGTTTCAAAAGTCATTATTAACTCCCTGAATTTTTGACGTTGTTCTAAGAAAACTTTAGAACTAAGTACTAGAAGTATTTAAACTTCCAGTTAGTAAAATCGACGAGTTACTTAAAATGATTTATGTTCATTTACACCACAATGCAGTTGAATGTTATTTAAAAGGGAGAAGTTAAATGTTATCTTATAAGCGCGACTTTAAACGTTCCCCATTGTATCCTAAAATGTTTTTAAGTAAAACAATATGAAATAAATAGGAATTGTTAGGGGAAAGCCTAATTAGGGAAACGCCTACAAAAAGGGGTTTAATTAGAGTTTTAACCGCTTTGAACGAGCAGCGACTAATTATCTTAATTCATGTTTATTTAGACAAGATAATATAATCTAAAAAGCATGTGGTTAAGTTAAACCACAACAAAATTGAAAAACATACGTTAAAGAAGCATCTCTTAACTAAAGTTGTATAAATATTTCTCAAAGTTGGTTAATTAGTTTCTTCAGTTTATAAAATCTATTATATCAAATAATACTCAATATATCGTTAAAGATAGGGAATTAAAGAGATTGTAAATGAATAAAGAACTGTCTAAGGGATATTAACACAATTCAAGAGGTGTTTCCTTGGCAAAACATTAAAAGTATTTGTTTATTATTTTTCCGAAGGGCGACACTTTTGTAAACTGAGCGAAGAAATTTTTTTTTCTCGGAGACGATTAGCACCAGGAGTTTGAAAAGTTGAGAATAAAGTTAGTTCTTATAATGTCATTTTGAGTTCTTTCTTATATTTACGTCTACGCTTAGCCTGTTATTAAAAACTAGAGAATCAACTGAAAAACTTATAATTCGTTTTCCAGAAATGTCAGTTTTATTCTTTGAGTTTTTATTAAATTCAACGATTATTATTCAATTTAATAATAACACAGGTTCTTATTAAATTTACATAGGAGTAGATCCTTTTCATTAACTGAATTTTTAAAAAGAAGCATAAAATGATTCAGATCTAGAAGTTATTATATCTCTTTTCTATACAGGGTGTATCTGAAATGCATGTACAACGTCAGACCACAGATTCCATAGCTCAAAATAGGTCGATTTAAGTTAACTTATCTACATCCAAAGTTGCTTCGTTTCGCTATTAGAGGGCTTTAAAAATAATACTTTATGTGACTTTTTCTTAAATTACTCGAAGAATCTGTGTTAGATTTTATTCATTTATTGATCATGTCTTTATATCAGCTGGATACAGCTTTCTGTGGAACAAATTCGAATTTCGTAACATACAGAGTGTTTAGAAACACTCTTACCGCAAGTTATTCATCCAAATCTTTTTAACCAGCCTGTATAATTTTCTAACAATTTCTTTTCTGAATAGCTACATTCATTTAGAAACTATTTTCTCTCTTGCAAAATTTCAGTTGGGCAAACGGTTTAGGCACAAAACAAGATTTTCTGAATGCCTACAAGCCCAAAACGGTAAATTAAGGTAACATTAACAAAATTCAAAGTACCAATTTCTTCACGGGATATGAAGATCTTTCAAGAAAACCACATGCTATAGATTTGGAAGTAGTTTGTTGTTTAAAATTTTCAAATTTTCGCCAGCATTTGTGAACGTTATCAAGGTTTAGCCCTTTTAGTCCGTATTATAAAGATTCTACTGCAGAATCGAAGGAAATAAAGAGGAAATCATGCTCCTGTAAACTGGTCAGCAAGATCAGTAAACCTAGCACCTTCTGATATTGTTTATTGGGTATCACAAAAGCAAAAATGCAACGAAAAGAGCAAACAGTAAAAATTTTGCACATTGTATTATTTCTGCTCTGATGATGGTCACAAATCCTGGCAACATTTTGAGCAAAAACTACTTCCAATCCTCTAAAATGTGGTTTTCTTGAAAGAGCTGCATATCCTGTGAAGAAATTACTACTTTGAAGTGGGTTAATGTTACCTTAACTTACAGATTTGAACTTGCAGGGAGTTAGAAAATGCTTTTTTGTGGCTAAACCGTTTGCCCAACTGAAATTTTATAAGAGAGAAAATAATGTCTAAATTAATGTAGTCATTCATAAAAAGAATTGATAGAAAACTATACAGGGTGGTTAAAAAGGTTTGGATGGTTAACTTGTGGTGAGAGTGCTTCTAAACACTCTGTATGTTGCGAAATTCGAATTTGTTCCACAGAAAGCTGTGCCCAGCTGATATAAAGACGTGATCAAAAAATGAAGAAAATCTAATGAAGATTTTTTGAGTAATCAAAGAAAAACTCAGAAAAAATATTGTTTTTAAAGTCCTCTAGCGGCAAAACGAAGCAACTTTGGATATAGATAAGTTAACTTAAATCGATCTGTTTCACGCCAAGGAATCTGAGGTCTTACGTTGTACACGCATTTCGGAGACACCCTGTATATCATTCATATCATGCATCAAAATACAGTAAAACCTCGATATAACGGACCAATATGGGGGAGGAGGTGTCCGCTATAGCCGAAAGTCCGTTATATAGAAATACAGTCCCGAATACGTTTTTTTTTACTACAATTGAGGGTTATTCGCGGACATGAAAGAGGTATATAACATCAATTGCTTTCTATCAAATATAAAATAAATGAATTTGTATCTTATCTACACTTTTTCATTTATATGCCTATGCATACTAGTTAAAAAAATTTACTCTTGTTATAAAATAATATGTCTTGGATGCTGAGGCGCTTGTGGTTGGCAATGCTTTAAAAAAATCAAGTTTAATTTGCACCTGTGAAATTTGTTGTTTTTTTATGATTAACTCCCTAAAATTGCAGAAATGTGCACAATACATTTGCATTTCTTTATCTGAAGAATCATCTATAAACGTTATTAAATCGTCGAGATACGATCTGACAGATGACAATTTTATCTTTGGGAATCTTTCATTTTCCTCGCTATCCTCGCTTTTAAGTTCGTCATTCACCATCATTACTTCATCAGCTATTTTGTGTTCCGTCATAATATGGTACCCAGGATCACTTTCATCCATTTCTAGCCATTGCAATATATCTTCCTCGGCTACTTTTTATCCAACGTTGTTGTGTACAACAGTATAAAAATCAAGAACCTCTAATCTTTGCAAATCAATATCAACATATTGGTCGTCAAATAGATACGTCCACCCATTTTCTAATGTTTGGGTTTTTACTTCCTTCCATGCAGCCGCCAAATTAAAAGTTTATGGATCTTAAATTATACTTATTTAAATTTTCTAACATGCGTTGTCCTCTTGTGTCTTTTTCGCTGTCTTCGTCCTCCAATACAACCATTACTTCGTCTAAAAATTTTCGTCTATATATTCGTTTGGTAGCTAAAATTATTCCCTAGTTCATGGGTTGAATTATTGATGTTGTATTTTTGGGCATAAACATACAATTGAATTTACCATCGTCGGGTCGTAAAATATTTTCATGTGAATGAGCAGGTGAGTTGTCTAAAAGCAATAAAAACGTTTTACATCATGTGGTGGTATTTCAAGTTTCTCCTCTTGAAATTTCTTGACTGCAGGTATGAATTCTTCAAAAAACCAATCTTTAAATATATTCGCTGTGAACCACGCTTTTTTGAGTTATAATATAAAACAGGCAGAGTATTCATTATGTTTTTTAAAACTTTGGGTTTACGAGATTTTCCAACTATTACAGGCGTCAATCTATACGATCTATTAGCGTTAGCACAAAGCAGTGCTGATATTTTCCTTTTCGATTTTTCTACCGGTTGTTGATGTTTCATACTTAAAAGCTTGCGTATTTTCAGGCAAAGCACGCCAGAGCAGACCGGTTTCATCAGCACTATCAGCATCTATCAATTTTTGTCGGAAAGGTTGTTACACTTCTTTTAATGAATGTTTTTTTTTGTGTACTTAATTAATTTTTGTTGTTTAGGTACTTTATTTTCCCGTCTTGTTCGACTGGCACGAAGCTCCGAATGTTTTGAGAATGTTTCAGTTTTCTTCTTATCATTGGTTACTCTCCCTCACCTATAGATGTCTATTCTTTCTTATTTTTCAATTCAATCAACTTCGTTTACCTTCGGTTGTATTACGATCTTTTTTATTATTCTGGCTATATAAATCATGTTTCGTATATTCTGGTTCTCTTTTCTTTCCCGTTTGCAAGAGAGACGTTTGTAATCTTTAACGTTTGTGAGATTTTTAAAAGGCGTTGTTAGCCATATTGAGTTTAGTTTTGGCTGCCTTTTTCGACTGATTTATTCAGAAATAGCGTCACAAGGTTCGACATTTTTTTAGGGGTACTTATAGCTTCGCCGTAAATTCGTTTATTAAAAATTCCATGCCTTTTACGGAAACGCCAGAGTCACCCATCACTTGCTTTGAATGAAATTATATTCATATGACTGGCTAATTTAATTGCAGCAGATTTAACTTCAACTGCTCGCACTGGAACTCCACAAGAACGTTGTTGTACATACCACTTCAATAACGCTTCTTCAGGTGAAGATTCATCTGCCAATTTTATTCGTTTTCTGGGATTCATTTTTGCGTCTACATCACACATTAAACTAAATTTGTTTAGTTTGTGTTTGTTTTTTTTTAATGTCCGAAACGGTTTGCTTGCGAATCCCATATTCGTCGCATATTCGCAGACACTCCAGACTCCCACTGTTTTATTATTTTAAGTTTTTGATTTGTTGTTAAATTAATTCGCTTTGGTTTGTCCATAGTTTAAACGTGAACTTATAACGACTTTAACACTTTTTACTTTAAACTGCTTGAATGAAAAATTTTAACGGATATATTAATTCGGACAGCTATTCTCGACCTTTGCGTTCAGTCTGTGTACTTTTACCTTTAGTACACACCGAATAGACAACCCTGGGAATATAATTAATTTAAAATATTTTGTCCGTTATATCCGAAGTCCGTTCTATCGAACTCCGTTGTATCGAGGTTTTACTGTATATCATTCCAAATGAACTTAGAGTTTACTCAACCTATTACCTGTTAAAATTTCATCACTAATGTGGCACATATAATAAAGTAATAAACCAGCAGCGCCGTCTTTTTTGCCCTCACTTTGCACCGAACTAACGAAAATTGACCAATCACGGCACGGAATTTTCGGCAAGCAAATTTTTGACGTTTCCAAACGTCAAACTAACCGTTCTTTGCGTTCTTTCCCGGCTTTTTCCGAATTCGACACTTTAAGTGCTAATCACGTTGACAAACAAAACGTTCAAATACAACTTAATTCATAAGTTTGATGCCATTTGTAAGCCTAAATCCGTTAAATAGTGCTTTTTCGAACGCCTTTTTCCGGGTCCTATTTTGGAACGTTAGCGCGGGTGCAATTTCTATTGACCGTTTTTTCGGACAACAAATTTTTCAACGAAAGCGGATAAAATCCAATTTGCTTATGTAAAAAATTGTTAAAAATTATTAAAATTGAGTAAAACGAATACGTTGTTGTATCCGTCTTTCGAAAAAAGTATTTGGAATATTTTTTTCGACGGTTTGTTTCTCGGCTATTATTCGTCAACGGTACGTTTCTCGGCTAAACGTCGAAATATATCGCTTTTGAAATGCTGTTTGCCCGAAAAGCGACCAGCTCAGCGACCCTTCTTTGGGTTAGTGATTAATAATTTTGTATGAGTCAAATTTGTTGAATTTCTTTATCATGAATAGCCATATGAATGCCGAGATGACCGACATGCATTACATTTATGGACTTACTGATGGCAATGCATTAGAAGCTATACTTCATTTAATAACTAGGAGGAGTGAATCTCAAAACCCCATTTACATAGGAAAAAGTAACTAAAAAATACACTAAACATTTTTAGCGGCAAATTTGAATTCTAAACTTCAAAACAGTCACATTTATGCAAGCAACGAAACACCAAGCGTTTGAGCGTAGTATTCTAGAACATACCAAATAGCTCTATGGCCGTTTATCTATACGTACATTGTTCAAAATTTACCCAAAAGACGTTCCTTGTGTATTTATAAGTGAATGTACTGTAAAATAAAAAAAATAAAAAAATGTTGAGTCAGCTAAATATAAAACGAGTGTATGTCCGGTTATTTAAAATTATCTCATGACTCATTATTCATAACTTAAAAGGTGAAATACCGTATGCGAGAATTATCGATTTTAAACCCCATTTAAATATCACTTTGTAAATTACCAGTTAATTTTGTTAATTCATATTTGAACTAATCGTTGAGATTTGAAATTTCATGACGATTTACGTTCATGATGATGATTGAAGTTTAATCTTTATTTGTAGCAAAAATTAACTTTCTATGATTTTTAGTTTTATCTACACAAAGGAAATTCTAACCTAATGTAATTTACATGTAGACTAAAACTTGTCAATAAAAAAAAATCATATCTAAGAAACTGCTTGTCATTGAGACTTAAAATTTTACCACTATTTAAACTGAAATTTAGTCTTTATTTTTACCAAAAATAAACTTTCTACGACTTTTAGTTTTTTCTACAGACATGAAAATCTAACCTAACTTAATTTACGTCTTTATTAAAAACTTATCAATTTTTAAAAATTCATTTCTAAAAAACTAGTTGTTCTTGAGACTTGAAATATTATGAGGATTTAGATTGAAACTTAATCTTTATTTGTACTAAATATAAATTTTCTATAATTTTTAGTTTTTTCCGCAGAAAGGAAATCCTAACCTAAATTAATTTTTTATTTTTAAAAATTCATAACTAAGAAACTAATAATTGTCGTTGAAAGTTGAAAATTTATTATGATTTAGGTTGGAATTTAATCTTTATTATTACAAAAAATGAATTTTCTGCCACTTTTAGTTTTTTCTGTAGAAATTAAATCCTAACCTAAATTAATTTTTTATTTTTAAAAATTCATATTTAAGAAACTAATTGTCGTTGAAACTTGAAAATTTATCACAATTTAGGTTGGAATTTAATCTTTACTTTTACCAACAATGAATTTTCTACGATTTTTAGGTTTTTCTCCAGACACGAAAATCTAGCCTAACTTAATTAACACGTGTATTAAATTTTTTAAAAAATCATATCTAATTGTAAGAAATTAACTGTCGTTGAAATTTCAAAATTTATCACGATTTATATCGGTATTCAATCTTTATTTTTACCAAAAATAAATTCTCTACGACTTTTAGTTTTTCCCTCAGAAGAGATAATGTAACTTAATGTTCTTAATTGATTTCTTTTAACATTCTAAAAATTAGGCTACGTTCTAAAAAGTGGGTTCTCTTTGGGTTATATTAAAATTTGAGGTTTAGAAGTTATAACTTTATTATACAGGTGTCCTGTTTTGATTGTCCGATCCTCTATTGGTATATTCTCTGACTGAATACAAGCAAAGAGTCCTAACGAACATAGGTCCGAAAGTGGTTCGTTTTCGAGATATTCAATGCATTCATTTGCATTATAAAATTTGCAAAATTTCGGAAAAGGTAGTTTAATTCATTACTGGCCGCTAAAAATTCTTATTTCACCCGGCGTTAAGTCGGGACTTGATCATTCAAACTAGTAAATTTATTCAAATAAAAAAAGTGTCTAATCTGAAAATTGAATTTCTAGTAATTTTATTTAATATGCGAGTCATCAAAATTTTTTTTGCACATAAACACATCTGACAATATCCGTACATGAAGCAGGTTCCTTTCCTTTTGAAATTTTATTGTCTAGTATGTTTCGGCGTTAGCATCTTCAGAGATAAAAGTCGAAAATCATTGTTCAATTACCTCTACTATCGGTGCCAAAAGTCAAGTCAGTGTATCATTTTTGCGTAACATGACAATATCTGTACACGAAGTAGGTTTCTTTCCTTTTGCCGTGATTTTTTTCAAACTTTGCAATTTTTCTGAGGAAACTTTTCTTTTCCCAAACTGCGATTTTTATTAACCTGTGTGTTTTTATCTCCTGAAAGCCTAGTTGGTGCACCTTTCAACAGATTCTTTTTGATTGACCTCTGGATTTTCATTTAATCTTCAGCAACTTGTAGTAGATAATAGGTAAATTTTATTTTCTTTGCCGGTTTCACTTTTTTGCATAAAGGAATTAAATAATGCACAATTCAACATAAACATAATATTAGATTACGAAAAGATCATCCTTATAAATTATCAATCAGAACTTAACCCTTTCGCGACGAGTGCCGTATATATAAGGTAGCCACTTGGTGCGTCACACTGGCGTATGCCGGATATATACGGCGGTCAGTTGAACCTTCGCATAAAGCGACAAAGTATGATTTAGGTAGACTACCACAAAGAATGAAAAAATTTTTTTTGTAATTTTGTAAGTAAATGGCAATGATACAGGCGCGCCGCCGCCATCGCGAAAGGGTTAAATGAAATGTTGTTATAGATACTTTTAAAAAGTCGTTTTAAATAATGTCATTACGATTGGCCACAGAAAACATATGGTCAAATTGCTAACTGTTGACATATCCTCCGAAATATTACAAAATTATGATTGCACAATTTGGTGTATGTTATGTGCACACTGATAATTGAAATACTGGTCAAGAGAGATGACTTAAATTTTGATTGTTACTTATTATATAAAGGAATCGATTAAAGTTCACATTATAGAGTGTGGCATGTACAGGTACGCCTCCTTTATTCTAAATTTATCATTTAAATATTTATGGCGAAAAAATTGTAGACGTAAGTAATTGAAGTTTTACTGAACAATTTTAATTTTTAAATGAACAAGAAACATTCTTTTTACAAACATAGCGATAGTTCATGGCAAACCCAGACACTCACAAAGTCAAGGAAGTGTAGAAGTTCGGTAAGCAATAATTTCAGTTCAGTACAAAAAAATAACAGTTTCTATTTCATTAAAGGAAGGAACGCTCATATCGGAATACAGTCATTGCTTGATTGTATCAAAAAGGTTCTGAGAACTGAAGAAGGTCTTGAAGACGCACTTACAGCTACTTTGGAGCAGGAGAATTCCACTCGCGATCATAATGCAGAAAGTTTTGGAGAATCAATTGCGTTTCCTGATGCAGAAAATACTAAAGGATCAACTCCGTTTCCTGATGCAGAAAACAATAAAAGATCAACTCCGCTTCCTGATGCAGAAAATACTATAGGATCAACTCCGTTTCCTGATACAGAAAATACTGTGGGATCAACTCCGTTTCCTGATGCAGAAAATATGACAAAATTGGAACCTGTTTGTTGCATATGCGAAAAGGAAACCTCAGGAATCCACAAGTGTTATAGCTGTGCGCAGGATGTTCATGTAATCTGTGCCCAGAGCACAAGCAATACCAACGTGGAGTACTGAACATCAGTTTTATGTCTTCGATGTGCAAATAGAAAAACGATGATTTCAAATCAAGAGAAAGCTTTCGAAGGATTGAAAGAGCAGGCAGAGAAAATGAAGTTTACATCTAATAAAGAAATTCTTCTGATTGAGGTTGAAACATCAGTTATTGTGCCTGTTCCAAGCCTTGACAGGAGCAAAGGAGATGCGCGAAACTTAATTGGCGTAGTTTTGGAGACAACAAATGATGGACCTTATAAAATCGGAACCAACAAAGGAATTATTAGCTCGCTGTATTCAAGAAATCAAATTCAAGCGTGTAAAAACACACTTTTGAAAATTCAGGACGTCCCAGAGACTGAATTCTCGCTGCGTCAGAATAGTAGCCAAAATTCTGTCTTCGGGGGGCCAAGGGTTTTTTAAGTGTAACTGCAATAAGAAATGTCAAACAAATTTATGCAAATGTAAGAGGGTTAAAGTGCTTTGCAACTCGAAATGTCATCATTCAAGTTCGTATTCAAACAAGTAATGGTTTACACAGTTTCCCATATAATCTTACGAGTTATTTTTTTTTATTTTTTTTTTTTTCATTTACAAAAATAAAGTTGTATTGGGAAAATTCCAATTCCATTATTTTTATTGTTAGTTAAGAAATCAAAGGATGCACACACATAGACAGCTTGTTGATAACGCTGATAGCAGTAAATAGTTAATAATAGTAAATAAATTGCCTAAACCCATTTAAGCAATGTCCGAAGTTAATCACTTTTCGCACTTTGCCCGAGTCTCATTTGGCGCACCTAAGTTTACCTAGTTGCATACTAGGCAAACCCCGAAACAAAAAGTTATTTCGGACTTGGTCAAAAATGCTCGGGCAATGTGCGAATTGCCTACTCAGTCTTAGGTGTGCCGGCGTAATGGAGTTTGCCGGTAACATATATAAAACAACGTTTGATTTACTTTAAAGCAATTTGCTTTCGTTTAAAACAATAATTTTGTGTACAAGGAGGCACTAGCGAAAGCGTGTAACAAGCGGTTCCAGTGTGATCTAATAATGACAATTTAACGAAACCATTGTAACGAGTTAATAATTTAACTTAAATGATTCTCATCGATTATGTTAATAATAGGTAAACTTAGGTAACTAAACTTCCAATATCTCGAAAACGAATCACTTTTAAATCCATTTTTATTAGGACTTTTCTGCTTATTTTTAGCCAAAGAATACGTCAATAACCGATCGGAGAATCAAAACGGAACACCCTGTATATAATGTGGCATTGAAATGAAAATCATTGTAGAGAGAAATATCAAGAATCACATTTTATTTTTTTTACTTAGATTATATAATCCCGACGTTTTGTTAATTATCTAAATGATTCCAATTGTGTTTTAGTTTCCATCAGAAGGGTTAATATTGTCGTACTAGTTTGTTCCAGGAGCTCCATTGAAATCTACAAGGCGGATAAACTGACCGGAGCTGGCCTTTTCAAACTTGGAGCTCTCGGGCTTTGCTTATAGCTCGGCAGCGACGGCAATCTCTCTACAACTTTGTTTACCGTTCTCCCGCAGTTTGTGCTTTTCTCTTCTTTCTATTTCCGTCCGCATCCTTGCCTTTCACTCTTCCCCCGTTGGTACCGTTCTCTCTGGACGACAAATATCGGGCCACTGGGCTAATGTAATTTATAGAGGCCGGTTGCAAGGAAATAAGCGGCTTTTCTTGAATGCAGCATCCGGGATAATTGCTATATCCTCTCGAAAAGGACGAGAATCGGCTTTTGTGCTATCCTTGCAGCTTTACAACGGCACTGTAATTGGATCAACTGTTTAAGAGTGGTTTTTATTTTTTACTTTTTATTTTTCTTTTGGATTAATGCAACGAATTTCTTTCGTGTTATTATACAACATATTTTTAACTTTTAAACTTCAAATGAAATATAAATTAAATCAGTTTTAAATAGAATATTTAGTTTATTTATTAACATCTGTTATTTGATATAATCATTTGCATAATTTCCATAATTAATATCAAAGGATAAAATTAATAAAAATGTTTATGTACACATTAAAATGTTTATTTAAGTTTTAATTTATTTTTTTAATTTTAAAAAATTCTATTTTTTGTTAATTTTATCATTTTCTATCCGAGAATGGCAGACTTACACCCCAAGGGTGAGTTTAAACTCAAATTGTAAGAGCAAATAGGCAGCGTAATTTACTCGTAAGTTCTCGTTTACGAATGTGTGTAAAAATAAACAACACTGTACGTAAAAGGTATTGTACCAACTTTAATGGAAACGCGAGCGTGGGTTTTAAAAAGTTTACTACTTTTCTAAAAGTAAGAACCTATAATAATTTTTTTCTCGTTTCGTTTCACCAAAAACTTTTCGAATCGTAACCCAAAGTATATTCTCATACCAATAACTAACCATTTTCGTTGTTAACCCGAAAGTTTTCCTTTTATCTTTTCTTTCCGTTTAGAGAAATAAAGTTGTTTAGTTTATTAGTTACTTCAACATTAAATTCATGATTCTAACACACGTCAATAAATAAGACAACGCAGATCGTCCCATAACTTTACGTATAACCGAGTTACGATACACATCGTATAATTCACCCTACACAATCTGCACTTGACAGTTAACGCTTTGAACAGCACCCTCCGTCCGAACTTACTTTACCGGTTTGACGTATCGCCAAATGGGAGCGTTAGATATCACCTTTCCAAACCAGTTTTCGGTTTTAATAGAAGCCGGTCGGGGAACTTTTGAGTAAATTTGAATTTTATTTAGCCCGCTTAATAACACAACCGCGTAGTTTCATAGCGGATATGGATAGTTTCACTTCTATTGGAGTTGGATTTTCTGGCGGAGGCGCCGGTAACGTGCCTACAGCTTGTATTTTCCGGATCGAAGCGGCCCAATTAACCCGCAATTTGCATTCGACGTGTTTCGAAAAGCTTTTATCGATGTTTACACTGCGCACACACCGATTCAAAGGGACCCCACTGTCTCTACCGTTTTAGCGTTTGCTTAGTGTGCGCAGCGGTAGGTTCCGCTTGTATTGTACTTGGTGCAGATGTGCTTAACGCTAACGACCATGTGTACCAAATTCAACCATAGTGAAATTTTATCACAGATTATGGGGACCTATTTCAACATAGGCTAATTTATTGTATCTTTGATTACAGCTATATGTTAGGTATCTAAATAATACCGACGAATAAGCGAATCCACTTTTAACCTATTTGAGATCGATTGCATACCGTGTGTGCAATAACAGTAATGTGCAATTATCAGTTATTCTTAGTACACTTCGAAATATGATTTTGCTTGAACTAATGAAATCCGTAAAATACAGGAAAACAATATTTGACGTTGGTTTTATTCGACATTCGATAAAAATCCGAAATTCGGATATGTACCAATTTTTTCTGCTAATGTGTAGGAAAGTGTCCATAAACAGCTTTGAAGTTACTTGAATTCGACAGTTATAAATCACTTAATATTAGTAACGTAACTAACATTGTCGTAACAACGTCGTAAAAACATTGGAAGCACAAGTTTTCATAACATACTGCACACCTCAAAAGTGAAGAGCTTTTACATGCACATGGATCCTTTAAAATATCGGAAGGAAAACACACCTCATTTACATTTAAAAAAATCTCTCTGCTATCAGTTAATTGTGAAGCAAACCATGCATACCTCAACATATTGTTGAAGACTGGTGCTGATAACTGATGATGCACAAGAGAATGAATTTTAACACAATCTTCTCTCCCTGAAATTTCGCTATCACTTTCTATTAGAGCGGAACAATTTTGAAGACGCTTAATGAAATTTTTTACTTGCCTGTAAAACTAAACATCGCAATGTTGGCAAAGGGGAGTACATTTTGCGGTAATTCTTTGAACAACTTTACCTCTAGGTAGACAGGTTGTTGCTTTGTAGGAAGGACTTCATATTTTTACTTTATTTATGATTTACTATATTTTGGCTATTTATAGGAAAAGGGTTCTTGTTTTATTAACTGTTTATGACTTTTCGTTGCAACAACCCTTTTTTCCTAGAAACGGTCCAAGTAGCTTTTTAACTTTAGTAGTCATTTTTAACTCCAATAAATGTATTCCGGTTATTTAAATAAAAAGAATGTGTTTTTATAAGAAATAATAAATAATTTACGTAATAATTAATTTATAATGAAGAAAAGAAAATTGTCAGCACCAAGATTCGAACTCGGGTCGACACAGTCGGTACCTCGCGCCTTTACCATCTCGGCTATCGCCCTTGCTGAGAAAATTATTAAATTACCGGATCACTACATACGTATATTTTTTTGACGATTTCAAAAATTCATAACTCAAAAATGCCTGGCCATCTGCCGGAAATACTTTACCATGAAGCTTCACATACATGTCTCTACCTGTAAAAAAATCGAGAACAAGATCTGGAGGTCACACGTCTGGTGGTCCCCTTGTAAGATAAAGTTCTTACCTAAATATTTCTGTTATAATTCGTACCATCTATACTGAAAGTGACTCATCGATTTATGGTACAATATTGCGCATACGGTACAAATAAATTGATGTGTATTAGAAAGAGAGCGCATATTATTAGTACATCTGTTCATACGCTTTTAAGCGATGAGTCACTTTCACTATAGATGGTACGAATAATAGTAATCTAGTTAAGGGAAATTTGTTTATCTTCGATATTAGAGTAGTGTTTTGCGATATCCAAATATTGCGATGATTATCAAAAATGATCAAAAGTGCTCAGTGAACTATTACCACAGAAATAGTTGTGGTGTTTATTATGAGAAACTACCGATTTCTTATCCGTCCGTGTCCGACCAAAGGACATTTCCCTTGTTATTTGTCCCGAAGCGTTGTTCTTTTTACGGAAAAGTGATGTTTTCCAAACTTTTAAGAGAAATCCTCAAAGATGCAAGGTGAACTATTACCACAGGTAGATTGGTTGTGGTGTCTATTATAAGGAACTACCGATTTATTATTCGTCCATGTCCGACCAAAGGCTATTTTCGACGTTATTTGTTCCGAAGCGCTGCTTTTCTACTGAAAAGTTATGTTTTCTAAGCTTTTAAGAGAAATGCTCAAAGATGCAGGGTGAACTATTACTACTGGTAGATTGGTTGTCGTGTCTATTACGAGGAACTACCGATTTCTTATCCGTCCGTGTCCGACCAAAAGAAATTTTCGATGTTATTTGTCCCGAAGCGCTGTTTTTGAACTAAAGAGTGCTGTTTTCCAAGCTAAACAATTATCTATACATTAACTATTGCAACGGAAAATAGATATTTCTTAACAAAATTAAATTCGTTACCTACATCCGGTATAACCGGATATCATAAACGTCTGAAAATAAAATAAAACTTTAGAAATACTGAAGATAATTGTTTATTAATTGCTCTCGACGACCCGGGTTTCGACCATGTGGTCGTCTTCAGGTCATAGCTAAAAAAAATTTTTTTTTTATAATACATTAAAGACACTAAAAACAAAAATTACCAATGAAAATGTCATTGTAACTCTAGGCGACAAGAACTCAGATTTAGTATTAATAAATAAATCCGATTACATAGATAAAACCAAAAATTTTTTTAAAGAAAATAACATTGAAGATAGAACCAAAGACCCCACCATAAACTTCAATAGAATAGTTAAAAATACCTTTAAAGATTGTCAAGACACTTTAAGGAAACTTAACACTAATATTTATAAACTTTCAAATATGAATCCACAAGCTCCCACGTTATATAGTTCAATTAAATTACATAAAGCTGATAAAAGTATTCGACCAATAATATCTATACATAATACACCCACCCAGAAAATAAGTAAAGTTCTACACAATGTTTTAATTAATTCTTTTAAATTTAGATCTACATTCTCAATTCCCAACTCAAAAACTTTGATTAATTCTTTGAAACTGATAAAAATTAATAAAAACACTAAATTGATTTCCTTTGATATTAAAAACCTTTACAGTAATATTCCCGTTAAAAAACCTTAAAAATGGTTAAAAATTACATCACAGATAAACATGATTTAATAGAAAATTTTACTTATCAAGATATCAATAATTTAATTACTTTATTGGAATTAGCCACTGATCAAAAACACTTTATATTTAATAATCAATTTTATCATATGAATGATGGTTTACCCATGGGCTCACCACTCTCAGGTTTATTGGCTGATATATATGTTGACTATTTGGAATCAAAACTTTTCTCTAATAAATACAAAATTTTTACTAAACACATAAACTTTTATTGCCGATATGTGGATGATATATTAATTGTTTTTGATGGCAATGACGCCATTTTAGTAGCCTTACACAACATTTTAAACAATTTAGGGAATCTTACATACACAATCGAAAAAGAACAGAACAATAGTATAAATTTTTTAGATCTCACCCTTACTAAAAATTTCAATAATAATAACATTTCTTATAACATTTTTCATAAACCTACAGCCACAGATATTTTAATATCTAAGAATTCTTATAACAGTTATAAACATAAAGAAGCTGCATTTAGATACTTTATAGAACGTGTTAACTCTATTTCACTATCAAAACTTAATTATGATAATGAAATCAAATATATAGTGAAATTAGCCCTAAACAATGATTACGATATCACTTTTCTTCAGAATATTTTCAATAAAATACATAATAGAAATTTAATTCAACAAATATATCCACATTATTCCATAAAAAGAACTTTTATTTCAGTCAATTATCATAAAAATTTATCAATACTTCAAAAAAATTTAACTAATCATAATATAAACTTGGCATACAAAAACAATAATAAAATTTTAAACATTATAAACAATTCTAAACATAAAATTAACCAATTGTCCAAAAGTGGTGTATACAAAATTAAATGTAATGATTGCAACAAAATATATATTGGTCAAACTGGAAGAAGTATTAACACTCGTTTTAAAGAACACATAATTACATCTAGAAATAATAATAACAACATTAATTCTGCGGTGGGTAAACACATTCTAGATACCGATCATCATATTGATATTTCATCTATAACACTTTTACATAATTTACAAAAATCTAAAAAATTAGACTTATATGAAGAATTAGAAATTTATAGACATAGTTTAATAGATAATAAATGTTTGTTAAATGAGATTACCGACATAAACTTCAAACACTTGTTCATATCAACAAATAAATATATTTCAAATTTGCCGCCTAACTTGCAGGCACCTCAACCCGTTTCCAACGCCATCGCTTAGTTTATTGTCTGCCTTTCTGGAAACGAGTCGAGTTTAATCTTAGGTAATCTCATCCATCTTTAACTTATAATTTTTATAATTAATTTATCTTATGTTTATAGTTGTTTATCATACTTTAGGATTGTTACGTTTAATAATATTCATATAATAACGTGCGGATTTTTAAATAGGGATAGATTTGAAATTGTTAGTTCTTGTCAATTATACACATTGGTTTCATGGTTCTTATCTTCTTCTGGTATCTTCATTGACGGTAATTATGAATAATTTTTAACTTGTTGTTATATGTTCTTTAATTTTGTAACGGTGATTCGATTAAAAAAAAAAAAAAAATTTTTAGCTATGACCTGAAGACGACCACATGGTCGAAACCCGGGTCGTCGAGAGCAATTAATAAACAATTATCTTCAGTATTTCTAAAGTTTTATTTTAAATTTACCCAACTGAAGAATGGAGCCATTCATAACGAGTCTGAAAATAATTTCAAAGTACAGCTTACTATCTATTAAACCTATATATAAAATTGCAAATTCGTTGTACCCGTAGCTTTTGAGATAAGTCGATTTGCTCAACTCAGACACCCTGTATATTATTTAAGCAATGTTTTACTGACATTGTCTAATACTGTGTGGAATTTGTAATTACTCTATGGTCAATATATTACGGACAAATTGTTCAACACTGATGTTTGTATTATGAATATCCTGTATACAGGTGTCTCCGAAATGCGTGTACAACGTAAAACCACAGATTCCTTGGCTCAAAATAGGTCGATTTAAGTTAACTTAACTATATCCAAAGTTGCTCCGTTTCCCGGCTAGAAGCCTTTAAAAATAATATTTTTCAAGACTTTTTCTTAAATTACTAGAAAAATTTGTATTAGATTTTATTCATTTTTTGACCATGTCTTTATATCAGGTAGGTACAGCTTACTGTGGAACAAATTCGAATTTCCAAACATACAGGGCGTTTACAAACACTCTCTCCACAAGTTATCCATCCAAATCTTTTTAACCACGCTGTATAATTTTGTATCAATTCTTTTTCTGAATAGCTACATTAATTTAGACATTATTTTCTCTCTTATCAAATTTCAGTTGTGCAAACGGTTTAGCTACAAAAAAACATTTTCTAACTCCCTGCAAGCCCAAATCTGTAAGTTAAGGTAACATTAACCCAATTCAAAGTAGTAATTTCTTCCCAGGATATGCAGCTCTTTCAAGAAAATCACATTTTTAGAGAATTGAAAGTAGTTTATTGCTCAAAATGTTGCCAGGATTTGTGACCATCATCAGGGCAAAAATAACACATTGTGCAAAATTTTTACAGTTTGCTCTTTTCGTTGCATTTTTGATTTCATGATAATAAACAAAATCACAAGATGTTAGGTTTACTGATTTTGCTGATCAGTTCACAGGACCATGATTTCCTCCGTATTTCCTTCGATTTTACAGTAAAATCTACATGATACGGACTAAAAGGGCAAAATCCTGATAACGTTCACAAATGCTGGCGAAAATTTGAAGCAGTAAACTACTTGCAAAATTATAACATCTGGTTTTCTTAAATGATCCTCATATCCCGTGAAGAAATTGGTACATTGAATTTTGTTAATGTTACCTTAATTTACCGTTTTGGGTTTGTTATTTAGAAAATCTTCTTCTGTGTCTAAACCGTTTGCCCAACTGAAATTTTGTAAGAGAGAAAATAGTTTCTAAATGAACGTAGCTATTCAAAACAAGAATTGATAGAAAATTATACAGGGTGGTTAAAAAGATTTGGATGAATAACTTGCAGTAAGTGTATTTCTAAACACTCTGTATGTTACGCAATTCGAATTGGCTCCACAGAAAGCTGTGCCCAGCTGATATAAAGACGTGGTCAAAAAATGAATAAAATCTAATGACGACTTTTCGAGTAATTTAAGAAAAATTCAGGGAAAGTATTATTTTTAAAGCCCGCTAGCGGCAAAACGAAGCAACTTCGGATATAAATAAGTTAACTTAAATCGATCTGATTCAAGCCAAGGAATCTGAGGTCTTACGTTGTACACGCATTTCGGAGACACCCTGTATGAGGGAATTTTATGGTTATATGCGTACACACACACACCCACACACACACACACACACACACACACATATATATATATATATATATATATATATATATATATACATGTATATATGTATATATAAGTAACCATGTAGAGAAAACCCTCGTAGGAAAATAAAAAACACTGTGTGTAGGGGAGACCGGGGACAAAAGTAATATTTTTTAGTTCCATATTGATTATTAATTCATTTACAAGAGTTGTACAGAATGGACTTTGCTTGTACACAGTTCATTCATTTCTTTATTAATAAACGCAAACTTTAAACGTAATGTGCAGCGGTTGTTTATTTATGTTTACTGCGAAATGTCAAGTGTTACTCACATCCCATACATACAGAACGAAAGTAACATATTATGGGGATAAAAGTAACAGGATTAGCACCAATGAATAGGTTATAATAACAAAATAAATTTATTCGAGAAATCAAATAAAACACGTAACATAACTTATTTGGATATAGAGTCATTTATGGAGCCGTCAGGCTCCATAGACCTTAACTCCGTCTGTGGAAACTTGTAGCGATCTAGAACTTGTTTAAAAGTGTCAAAGAACGTATTAACATTACTTTCATTGAAACTGGTTGTACGTGCTAAGCTTGTGGTTTGAGGAGTACTATAAGACGATCCTAGGCCACACTATAGAGAGAAGGATGCAAGAGCGCGGTTCCTCTCCGTAACGCTACCGAGTAGGCCCGACTAGAATACACTAGAAGGAAGGACCGGAGTATCAAACGGCTTCATTAACGCAAAGGTCTTCAGGCAAGAACCCCGTCGAGAAGAGGCCCACCGCTTTCTGACAACAATAAACAATAAATGTTTATCAAAAATTGATTTTACAATAATAAATTGGTAGTAGTAAAAGCGAATTTGTAATGCCACGTCCTAATGTGTATAAAATTTAATTAAAACTATAATAATTGTGGTTGGAGAGTTAACATTAAATTGCTGTAACACCCGAAAAAGGACCAAATGTCTGACCAAAAAAGTTAAAGTAGCGAGGTGCGGTGGGCCTGTTCTCGACAGAGTTTTTGCCTGAACACCTTTGCGTTAGTGAAGATCGGTTGATACTCCGGTCTTCCTTCTGCTGTATTCCAGTTGGGCCTACTCGGTAACGTTACGGCGAGGAATCGCGTTCTTGCATCCTTCTCTCCATAGTGTGGCTTAGGATCGTCATATAGTACGTAAGGTTAAAGTGGGATGTCTATGGTGGTGATGTTTCTGGCATTTTTTTTCATATGCCACAGCTAATTGGTAAGCCAATTTTCTGACTTCTTGAGGACGAAGTCCATAATATAAATTTGGCGAATCTACAATATATTAGGTTGGGGAAAAAGATATCCATTATTTTTACATGAACTAGATCGAAAAAATAATGGATTTCTTTTTCTCCAATCTAACATTTCTCAAAAATTTTTTTCTTCTTCTTCAGTAAAAACGCGTCTCACACTACGATATCCTACTATTGCCGATGTGTCGCCTGCTTTTATTCGTTTTATATATCTTGATAGGGTAACATCACAAATTTTGTACATTTTAGCCGTCGCGTCGCTCTAATACTTAAATGAGTTGTTAAATGTTCAGCTGCTGCATTTTCATAAATTTTTATATCTGCTGTTCCCCTAGTAGTTTTTCTAATACGTGTACGAGGCGTTCTACAACGTAAAATTTGAAAATTAAACATAACAGAATCGGATTTTGTTGTGGACGTAACATGTTACTTTCGTACAAAAGTACTTCGTTACTTTTGTCCCCAAACACCTATTTAAGGACAAAAAATGTACAGCTTCATAGTATTATATCCGACAAGTTTACAAATTTATAAATTAATAAAGTAGACATTCAAGAAACGAACTGACATTGTTTAAACCTGTTATCAATAAAATTAATATTTCTCTATATGTGCCCATAATTATGAAAGTGGTCTAAGTCATATATTTTTTGTTTCGAGATATTTAATGAATTGTATTTGAACGAATTAAAAAATATTTTCACGTTATACGACACATTAATTTATAATTTTATTTGACTTGATTAATGGAAATTTATTATGAATATGAAATTTTGTGTGAATTTCATACTAAAATGTTATTTTTAAAGCTTGAATTGATTTACAATTAGACCATTTTCAAAATTAACTGAATGTCCAATAAATGACTTAGAGCAGTAAAGGACTATAAATTTCATTTAAAACAATAACTTTAATAAAATAATTTATGGATATTTACTAATTAAAAAGTAATCTATTTTTATCATTCCGAGGTTTTAAGATTTTTAAAATGTTCTTGAAAAACTGGAGGGGTGTATGGTAGTAAACATATAATATCTTTATGTTTTTCTTCTGTTGCTGGTCTAATGGAGCGGGTCTATAATGAAAGTAAAGTAATATTTCCGTATATTTTTGGTCTTCCTCTTTTAGGTGAAAGATCCAAAACGTGGAATTCAGAATAATCTAAAGAAGTTTTATAAAACATTTTATAAAGTTCATTTTTCAAGAATCTCATCCACTGAATTTGCAGCCAAGAGACAGATTCGCCTGAGGTATTTTTTACTCTTCTTGTTGATGATTCTCCTAGTGATTTCATTGAAATAATATCTGACTGTGACATTCGTTTTATGGAAAGTGTATTTCTTCTTCTACACATTTCTATCAATTCATAATAATGCTCAGGGTTGCATAAGAAATTTGCTTTTTTTATTTTCGTTTCTATTAAACCAAAATCACGGTCATTTGGTAGAAAGGAATGACTCGATACCAAAAATTTATGGTCTAGCGTTTCAATATTATTTCTCAATATATAAATTTGATGATTTTTGACTTAGACCACTTTCATAATTAACACTAAATGAATTCCGCACAACGTTGAAATTACAACAACTACCTAAAGGTTCATTTTTGTCGATATCGCAAAAATTACATCCAATAAATTTAGTTTAGAATAATGTGGTGTGAAATAAGTGATAAACTCATTTTTTAAAAATTTTGACTTAGACCACTTTCATAATTATGGGCACATATAACAATAAAAGCAGACGTAATTACTTTAGTCGCTTTGAAACATAAATTATGACATACAACTACCAAATAGCACGATGGCTGCATGTCATTTTATCATTTTCATGGAGACAGAAATACACAACTATTACCGAAAAGCAAACCTCTTAAAAGCATAAGTGCAAATTAAGAGAAGCATTGTTACTTTCATGGCGGGTTACCTTTTACCCCGTTCTCCCCTACTAAAAATCTAAAAATTATCTGAAGCTTTTCTTATTTGTAACATATTATGAACCCGAATACGCATTGGTAGTATTTTTATCGCTTGTGAGTGGATCCCTAAGAACGAGGAAGTACGAGGGCAAAGTCTCCAAGCTTTTTTAATGATGTATTTTCATTTTACCTTTCATTGCACACATAGTGTTCAATCCGCTCCTTGTAGTAAAAATTTTCCGACAATGCAATGATCTTATTTATGTGAATTTTCTTACGAATTGGGGAATTTCCATAGTAAACATGTTTTTTTATTATTAAAAATGAACAATATAAAGAACAAAAATCGCTCATGGGAATTGTGTTCGAAAAAAAAAAAACGTCGACTCGAATGAGTTAAGTAACAATCTGTTTGTGTGTTTGTGATACGTAGTATATAGACGTTGATACTGATGATATGTTTTTATGATTTCAAATATCGTATATTCCCGATGAAAATGGATGTAGGCTGGTTTTAGTGCTCAATCGATGATCAGACATCGGTCGTGCGTGGATATACCAACGTATTTGCATGAGTTTATTTACTACTGCACTGATGAATAGCTACGTTTATGAAGATTGTCAGTCTGATAGACTGTTACATTGTATTACAGCGTCCAGTGTTTGGCAGATTCGTCAATGCGTGTATAGTCCTTTTAAACAAGAAAATGAACAATGATACGGAACGGCTAATAACCGAAGTCCGGTTGCATCCAGTATTATAAGACTTGTGTTATTTACTTTGAATTTGTAAAAGACCGTGATGCACGATTAAAAGCTTGGCTATAGATGAATCAAGTTTTGTTTTCTAATTTTACTAATATGTCGGGGAGCGTCAGTTTTTCTTGAAAATGTACAAGTTTGTTCGTGAGAATGGAAAGTTGTCCAATAAAAACTCCCTTGGGGTTTAATCTTTCTCCTTGGAGGTGGTTTCGCCTTAGCCGAGGGGTCAAACGTGAGCAGTATGAGTATACTGATCGCGAATATTCTCGACGGTTTAGTCTGTCAATCAGCCAAGCACTAAACAACACTCAACTAATCAACGACATGAGCAGCGGTGGCGATGGGTAAATATCAATGTTAATTATCAATATTTTGAAATCATTTGAAGAGAGGAAAGAACGTGCTTTGAAGCAACTCCATTTTGCAGCTGCATTACTAAATCCATTGAATCAAGGTACAAACCTTACTCAAGAACAACAAATTGACGGAATGGAATTCATATACAAAGTAACCGCCGATATGGAAGTCGATTCCCTTGAAAATGTTATGACGGATTTAGCAAATTACCGCTCAAAGAACAATTTATGGTCCAAAAGTTTCTTGTGGAGATGTTGATGTATTCACTTTACATCTCCAGTTTATTGGTGGAGAGGACTGTGTGGTACAACGTCGTTATCTAAACCTGCTGTAAGAATTTTAACTGCACCAGTTTCATCGGCGGAAACTGAAAGATCTTTTAAAACTTTTTCGTTCATTCATCCTAAAAGACGAAACAGGTTGACAACCGAAATAGTTGGAAAGATTACGTACATAGCTCACAACTGGAAAATCAAATTCGAATGTAGTAAGTCGGAACAACAACCAAAACCAAGTACTTCATATTCTGCTGATCCTGCACAACTTTCTGATGATGAAGATGATAGTGTTGATATAGAAATTCAAAGTTTAGCTTCTGAATGTGATTTAGATACAGACTCATCACAAGGTGATGATCACTCAAATATCCAGATGGACATAACTTAAATTACGAAATCGACAAATGAACCTGAAGATATAATTTTTAGTTTTTTTAAGTATAGTTTTAGTTAAATAAGAATGTGTTGTTTTATTTAAAATAAAGTAAATTATTAACGTTTATCATTTCGTTGTTTTTGTTTGGATTTATTTTTACACAGTCTAAAGTTCTAAAATCTAAGCAAAAATAGTTAAATGTATATCGGATACATCACCTGATCACACCTGGTACTTATCCATTAGGTACGTACCGGGCACAAATGTTGGGTATATACCGAAATTTTAATACACCGGGTACTTGCCCATTACTGAACATGAGCGTTTTAACACTGTTGACATCAGTACAGATCGTCGGTTAAATACTAAAACCAGGCGTAATGAATTAGTTTGACGAAATCCAAGTCTATTCCGATGTGGAATAGACTTGGATTTTGTCAGTATACTACAAATACAGGTTACAATTTTTTTATTTGTGTGCCGCTAACGGATATATGTATTTACATCTACAGAGTGTCCTACAATGAACAGCGCACATCTATATTGAAGAAACTAGAAATGGCATCTTTCTAAAATTTTACCGATAAAGACGATGTGCCAAAATGGGCTATAAAGTGGTTGTTAACAAGTTCTCGAAGATTATCAGTAACCCAATAATGAACATTTTGTTTGTTCGTTGTGCCAGAAAAGTGGAAATAGGCTTCATCGCTAATTCCCTACAATGCCAGCGATAGAGACAGCAGTGGGAATTTCATTAAAGATTTCTATGCATTTTCAGCAGTTTGCTGCAGACAACTATTGACCAATCATAATCTTATATTTGTGTAAATGCAGGTCGATATGCAAAATTCATCTCAGAATTCTTTCCTAACCTGAAGAGCTGCGGTATGTTTTTGTCATGAACACATTGGAAATTACTCAAACAAAGCTCTCACTGTAGCAATATTTGCATGAATATTTTGTTATTTTAATATCTTCTCATATTAGGGGAGGGTCGATTATACCCGGATTATACTTGCAACAAAGCACTTTTATACAACGCTAGAAATAGTAAGAGTACTTATTAACTCCTCTTCATCATGTCATTTGATAACCAATGATGTAGGAAGTCGCATTGCCATGATATCGAGCAAAATCCTATTATGTCAAGTTTTTTTTATAATTTATGAATAATTTCATCGCGTGATAGTTATCAAACGATGCGATGACTTCAAATTAGTAAGAAATGAGTATTAAAGAGAAATACCTTTTTAAGTCCATTTTAAATGTGCAATTGTATTATAATTTTTTTTGTAAACGCACCCAAGGGGACAAGATAGGGTACCCCGTTTAACTTCTTCATTTAATGGAGGATGGGAGCTGAGGTAAGATGAGGAACCCTGTGTTAGGAAGAAAGCTGAAAGATTTAAAAAGGAAAAAGTAAATAACGGAGGAAAAAAATTTATGATAAAACCCCAAAAACAAGAAAACATAGAAGCTTAATTGGCTTGTGTAAATGATGATGACCTGCATGTTTGCGTATTATTTGAATTTGATTAATAGTCTCCAATAATGTTCATTTAGTGACGTTTTATCTTGTTCCACGTATATTATATTTTGTTCCCTATCTTGCTGCACACAGGAGGCAAGATGGGGTGAAATTACTTCTTATGTTTAATCGTTGATTATGTTAAAATTAGTGAATTAGTATTCTGTTCTTGCCAAAAATTTTAAAGTTTGGTCATCGAAGGTTATGTAAACTAAAAGTATTTTTCTTTACGAACGAAATTCTAGATTTTATTTACCTTCAAAAGTACACCGTCTTTCCTCACCCTTCCTTATATAGATATTCAGGTAGTTTTCTCTTCTGAACCGATTTAATTTATTTTACTCCTTGAACCTAGTGCAAAATTATTTTTCGATCCGAAACACATTCATTCTTAAATACTACCACGTGCGAAATGCTCTCTCTCTAATGGCAATTACAGACTATTATAAAAAGCAAAAATTATTTCTTTTCTAGCAAGATCATTAATTCAGCGATTATTTTTTATAAAATCAAAAATTAATCAAAAAGTAACAAAGATTATCAATAACCACCCCGAAAATTGTTCGAAAATAATAATTAACAAAAAAATCTGTTTCAATTTTCGGTTGTTTCGCTTGGATTGTTAAAATTTATAGTCCATATTCGGGAATAAACCTCGTACGTTATCGACTCCCACAACCCTAAAAAAATATTTCGAACAGGCTGAACAATTACTGTTGGTCTACAATATCGATGGTAAATTCAAAAAAACATTGAGCTCTGGTAGTGAACTGAAAATAATTTCTCTTCGATTGCGTACGAAATTATTATTTTAGGGAGTGTTTTTACCGTTATTCCATTAAAATACATTTATTATTTCATTTGATGATATAAAAATCATATCTTACAATTTTAATTTTATGCATTGACAGCTTTATACTAACAAGTAGTTAATTTTTAAAAAATCACATCTTAGAAACTAATTGTTGTTGAGACTTGAAATTTTATCAGGATTTAGATTAAAATTTAATCTTTATTTTTACCAAAAATAAATTTTCTACGACTTTTATTTCCTATTACTTGTGCTATCACGATGATTCTTTCAACATTTTATAGCTTTGAAAATCTCTTTTTCAAGAATATGCTACTATATTCTCCAACATTCAGAATATGGAAGCTATGTTTAAACAAACTGATTGTGAGTCAAATACCTCAAAAACAGACCTTTCATCCTCCATAATTCTTTTATTACTTGTGCTATCGCGATGATTCTTTCATCATTTTATAGCTTTCAAAATCTACTTTCCAACGATGTACCACTCTAGCATTACAAACTTGGACGCTTTTTTAAAATTTATTAACAAAACCAGTTCAACAGCAGTATGTTCTTCTTGGTTATTTTAGTTCAGAAAAAAAACATAACTTAAAGATTACTTATTGATAGTAAAGTTACGGAAATCTGCACTAGTTTCGATGTGGATAGCTATTACCCCGTATCAGATGGAATCAGGTCTTGAGGAAGCTTCCTCTTTAGGTGCGTGTAGATTTGGCAGAGGCTCACTTTATGCTGAACCACACTAGAGTACGTGTTGATGTTGTTGTAGAATTTTTTGGTTACATCCTTAATAAACTCACTAATAGTTGGCACTTTTAGGTCTTCATGTAGATCACTGTTCCTTATAAACCATGGGGCGTCTACTGAGATTCTAAGGAGTTTGTTCTGTAGGGTTTGAATCTTTTTCATATTTGAGGCTGGTGAGTTACTCCAAACCGGGTAAGCGTAGGTGACCAGTGGTCTAATAAGAGCTTTGTAGAGGAGGAGAGTGCACTCTATTCTCATAGGAGATGTTCTATTAATTAGGGGATAAAGCTGTTTAAATCTAGCATATCTTTGATTGAGTTTTGCGTTGATGTCGTATTTCCAAGTTAGACGTTGGTCAAGGAATACTCCAAGGTATTTGATAGTCTCGTCTTTTGCGTTTCACGGGATTATTTGGTTGTTGATAATAACGCAAGGTGCATTACGGTAGGGTCTTAGCGTAGAGATCTTGGATTTGTAACGGTTCTATTTTTCGTATTTAATTAAATTCAAATTACTTGGTTTATTGCGCAATACAGGATATTGGTTGATTTCTGAGATTAGTGCGATCGGAAGTGGTGGGGGGAATAGTTCTTTCGAGCGTCGTAATTTAGTTAATTTCGCCCTTCGCCCTCTTCGTTGTTGAACTTTGGAAGAGTGTAGACGTTAGTATTTGGCTCACAATCAGATAAAAACTGCGTGGGTGACGAAGATTTAATAGAAGCTTCTCTTTGGTGTTGTTTGGGAGAACTTCTAATCGGAATTTGCCGGATCAGCTTCTCACTCCACAAATTTTGAGCAGTTATTGTGCATTGCCGGATTGATTCCGGATTATTGGGTTTTTATCAGCCAACACGCGAAATTTTGAGTAAACCCCCCTGGCGGCCATCTTTCATTCATCACTGTATTGAACGCCGTTAGAGAAACAAGGACGGAAGAACATCTGGCCGAACTTCAGGGGACGCACGTAATCGAAAGAGAGAGAGACCATTCCTGTCAAACCAGATCGAGGCACCGCAACAGATAAGTCAACGCCTAAAGTTTCTATTATTAAATTATCGTTTTTTTTTATTTGATTTGGTTATTGCGGATCTTTAATCCTTAATAATCTTTAACTTGTATTGTTCGAAATTTATTTAAATCGTTTGCGTACCTAATCGCTCAGACATATTTTTATTTCGGGATAAAGTTAGACACTCATTTGAAAGTGTAATACATACAGGGTGTCCTGGAAAATGTGGGAAATCTCTGGGATTCTGATAGAACATTAAAAAATATGATTACAAGTTCCCATAATTTTTTTTCCTAGCGGCCTTCCCCTCGGAGATACGGCCTTCTAAAGGAAGCCACTGGAAAACAATTTTTCTTGAATAAATTTTAAAGTACTTAATTTAATTTAATGAAAATTTAATATGATAAACAGTAGTAAGGGCCTCTTAAAAAAATGACCTTAAAATGTAATTAGTCTCTTTAGTTTACCAGGGGCGTACTAGGTTATGTATTTTAATGCTTACATTTTTAACACCCTTTATAGTAAGGAGTTAAAAAAAATAAATTTAGATACCTTGAATGTTTAGCTATAGAAAAGGTACTCTTATTCAGTGTCGATAAAATGAACCGTTTTCGAGAAAAAAATTGTAAAAGAAACCATCAAGATTAAAAATTTATTAATATTTAATATATATACAGGACACCCTGTATATTTGACATCAGCTGATATCATTTATTTTTGTGTTCGCGTTAACATTTAAATTTCAGGACATTTATTTGGTTGTTTATTCTTTGGAGCTTTCTGCAGCGATATAGGTTTGTTACACTTTGTAAATTTTTATGTATACGTTTCACCTGGACATTCTCTTTTTTTATTATTATTATTTCAACACTTTTCAATACAAGTAAGGTGACCATACGTCCCGGATTGGCAGGGACAATCCCGGGTTTCCTCCTTGCGTCCCGGATTTTTCTTGAAGCAATATTTGTCCCGGATTGTCCCGAATTTTTGAAAAGGTTCTTATTTTCAATATTTATTTTAAATATCGATGGTATCAAATCAATACCTCGTAAGTTCGAAAATTGCTGTTCTCAACTTTAAACGTTTACCAATTCATTAGAATTAGAAATTAAATTAAAAATGGTGCCATTTCCCCGTTAACGGATTTTTCAAAGCTTGTTACCATTTAATAGATCATCATCTAGAGATTAGAGGCATCCCTCTAATTCTAATGAATTGGAAAAGTTTAAATTTGAGATTAGCAATTTTCGAACTTACGAGGTATTGATTTGAGACCATCGATATATTTCAATTAGAATTAATTTATAAAACCGAAAAAATTGTGCATATCAAAATACGCGGCACGCTTTAAACCATTTGAAGCATACAGTAAACACTCGATTCTGCAATTCCCCATCAAGGAAGTACTGGTTTCTAGCGCCTATGGTACACATCGTGTCTCTGAACGTTAGATGGAAGAAGAAACGCAGAATCGTGGTGGTTGGACAGTATGAAGAGATCTCCTCAAGAGATATCAAGGTATACATTATGGAAGAGAAAATTGCCGAATGGAAAAATAACCGAACTGTATCAATCCAAAAGTGGGATGAAATGGTCTCTCACTGTAATAATCGTGAACTTCCATTTTCAAATTCACGAAAATTAACAGAGTTCTTTTTCTGTCTGCGTGGCACAAATGTTTCTACGGAAAAAATATATATATTTTTTAATGAATAGCTTTTGGACAAGTGAGAAGGCTCGACTTGAAATAAACACACTAAAAGCGATATAACTTACTAAAGTCAATTATGAAAAAAATTGTACAGAATTTAAAAAGATCCATAGTTCAGAAAAATATAAAAAGTTTTGTAATCAGTAATTTAACTGAACTATACCCCCCCCCCGCTACAAGTCCCCGTCCCGGATTTAAAATAAAAAAATGTGGTCACTTGAATACAAGTGAATATAGATTTACAAAATTGTCTTTTATTTTGTTGTTGTCCTTCGATCGTGGATTCGGACTTGCCTCATCCAAGGATGAGTTAAAGTTGGTAGGTATGGGTTTAAGTTCGTTGCGCCCTTTTATTTAACATCCGAACCTCCTTCTCCGCAGAGTGAGTCGGACCCTGGACTTATCAATGGCAGTTTTGGCATTTGTTACGAACTTAATTATTACAAGTTATTTACATCTCTTATTTTCAGATCTTTTGATTTCACTCCGATAGGAATTTCTTTTCACTGGATATTCATGACGGTTTGGTTTTTCCTAAAAACTCCTTTGAATGTTCCTGTGTCTGAACGGTAAGATAACTCACCTCGAATGGTGATGGCATTTTTGTTGCCACGTCGTATAATATATCTCTTACATTGGTTAAATTTAAAATGCCACTGGCACTACCTTAAGGATTTTTTGACCAGCACCTTTCCAATCACTATCGGGAACATCTTTTCCAAGTTTAAAAACAGTAGCATGTTCTTGAAAAATATTTATGTATTCTTCTGACATTACAATTTCTTGTTTTTTTTCTTATTTCTTTTTCAATAGTAGCAAAAACCCTGTCAGGTAGAATGTAGGAGTGCCCAACCACTGGAAATACCAGCTCGATTCTTCTAATAGAACTCCTTATACTGCTTAGCCATTTGAACAACATACATATCATAATGGTATTTTTATTTTGGCCGCCGCATCCATCGGCGACCAATCAAAGTGTATCTATTTCCTCTAAGTTACTATTGTTTAAGGTGTAAAATTTCATTATAACTTGAAATTTTGCGCTACAGATTGACATTTATTGCCGTTAAGCATAATGCGCCACTTCGTTAACCAATGCTGAATTTTATCAATTGATCTTTGCAGTGATTCGATTGCGTCGTTAAGGATGTCATTTTGTGCCATTATTAGCGTATCATCACCAAACATTGCCATTTCGAAATTTGGGTCAGAAGGGATATCATGCATAAAAATGTTAAATAGAGCTGGGGATAAGCAGCTTCCTTGGGGGACTTCAGCAAGAATTTTCCAGGTGCTGGAGGAGAATCCATTAATAACAATCGTAAAAGATCTTTCCTCCAGGAAGGATAGCAGGATGGTAAGTAGGTAGTTGCCGATTCCAATTTTATTAAGTTTAAATTTAAGTCCTTCAATCCAGACTGTATCAAACGCCCTTGCTACATCCAGAGAAGCAGCAGCTGTAAATTTTTTGGCTTCAAAGCCTTTCTCTATGAATTTCGTCACTCTGGCTAGCTGATGAATTGTAGAATGCCCCTCTCTGAAACCGCACTGGATGTTTCGTATGGTTCTGATTTGCGTCTTTTTTCACTCTACTGAGAAATAGCCCATTTCTAAGCAGAGATTCAACATTGTTGAAATGTAGTTCAGCAGATTCTCAGGAATATGTTTGATGACTATGTTGGGTATTTGATCTGGACCTGGGGCTTTTTTAGTGGGGAACTTTCCTATTTCTGCTTTAATTTCCTCGGAAGAGATATCTATTTCGGTAACCGCGGCAGTTAGGTGGGAAAACTTGGACGCTATGTTTAAAAAATGAACTCACAATCAGTTACCTTAAAAGCAAACATTTCCATCCTCCATAACTCACGTATTACTTGTTATATTGTGATGATTCTTTCATTTTATACCTTTTAAAAGCTACTTTTCAAAGATGTGCTATAATGCTTTCTAGCACTAAGAACTTGGAAGCTATATTTAAAAAAATTGACTTAAACACTTCAATATTCTATTTTTATGGATATTAAAGTAGTTTTTGGCATTTTTCTTTAATATATTCTTTTGAACTTGTTTGATTTTAATTTTTAATCGTATTTTGTTGATCAATTTGAGGTAAAATAAGTGATGATACAATTAAAAAATCACTCTCAGGTAGACGTTATCGAACGTAGAAGTGGTAGAAGCCCGAAAGGTCGTCTACCTTTAAATAATTTAATAGTCCACGGTATTTTAACCTCGCCCTTTACGCCCTTTACCTCACCGGGCGCCCGAGACTGCTTCGCATTACGTTAATGCAAGGAAAATTGCTTTTAGTACCTGAAACCGACGGTTTCGGGCAGTCTGAGGCGCTCAGAATCGGCTCGAAATATCCAACCCGACCCCAGTCGATCTGTGAATTTTTTATGAACCACTCTCAAACGATCGGTATGTTTTTTTAGACCAACATCGATTCTAATTCGAGTTCAAAAACTGAACACGAAACCGATCGACCGTCGCTAAAACAATGGGATTTTTAATACGACCGGTTTCACACGGAAACGACGTATTACAACCTTTTAAATGAGATTTATTTTTGCTTTTATTTTAAAGACATTAAAGAGATTATACCTATTTGAATAGATGTACATATTAAAGGTTTTTAAAGAGACAAGGAGATTTTTCTACTTTACAAAAATAAACTTTTAATTTAATTATAATTTAGTTACATTCCAATATTAAATTAAAAGCATTCGTTTAATCAATAGATTCATTGAATTAACTTCAACACAAACAAATATTCAAAAAATTATACCTAGGGTTATTAACTAATATAAATTCGATTCCATTAGTTTAATGATAGTAGTAAACCAATCATGTTAAGTGTGGCTGAAAGGTGTATCGTGGTGATTGACGCTTCAATAAACTCTCTTTGGTCATATTAGCTTTAATGGATACAAAATCTGTCAACGTATGTTACAAATTTGAACAGATTAGAAGAATTAATATGATATAAAAAGAAATTCCTAAAAATATATATTATACATAATAAAATTGTAACTTTTAAACGTTAAATTTTAGTGTAATTTTTAAAAAAATCCGCTTTTAGAACGTAGCCTAATTTTTAAAATGCTTAAAAATTTCAATTAACGACATTAAGTTACATTTTCTCTTCTGAGGGAAAAACTAAAAGTCATAGAAAATTTATCTTTGGTAAAAATAAAGATTAAGATTTATACTAAATCCTCATAAAATTTCAAGTCTCAACAACAATTAGTTTCTTAGATATGAATTTTTAAAAATTGATAAATTTTAATCGACATGTAAATTATGTTAGGTTAGAATTTCGTTTCTCCAGAAAAAACTAAAAGTCGTAGGAAATTAATTTTGGGTAAAAATAAAGATTAACTTTTAAACTAAATCCTTATAAAATATCAAATCACAAAAAGAATTCGTTTCTGAGATATGAATTTTTAAAAATTAACACATTTTAATCAACATGTAAATTAAGTTAGGTTAGAATTTCGCTTCTCCAGAAAAAGACTAAAAATCTTAGGAAATTTATTTTTGGTAAAAATAAAGATTAACTTTTAAACTAAATCCTTATAAAATATCAAATCACAATAACAATTAGTTTCTTAGATATGAATTTTTAAAAATTAACAAATTTTAATCGACATGTAAATTAAGTTAGGTTAGAATTTCGCTTTTCCAGAAGAAACTAAAAATCGTAGGAAATTTATTTTTGGTAAAAATAAAGATTAACTTTTAAACTAAATCCTTATAAAATATCAAATCACAAAAAGAATTAATTTCTGAGATATGAATTTTTAAAAATACATACAATAAATTTCTAACTAAAACCACTTTTAGAAACAAGCTATCGACCTTAGTCCTTCAACCCGCTTTCATATATAATTTTTTTTAAATTTTAACCAAACGTATATTTCCTTTTAATTTAAAACTTTTATTCGGATCGAAATTAAACAGTTTCAACTGGTTTATACGGGACGAGAGATCGCGACAAATTTCGTCTTTTGGTCCACATCTGTCCGAATGAAATGGGAAAAATGGGTGAGATCCTGGGAAAACACGTCGCGAATTTAATATAAAGTTCGTTTGTGTGATATCGGTACGTTAACTTTGAACGTTGTCCGTGTAATTTTCCCTTTTGTTAACAGAATAAAAAATGTTATTTCAAAGTACAATGAAAAGAGGCGCCACTTTGTAAATTGAATTGTAGCAAAAGTTTTAAAATACAGAAATGTAAAACTGAATAGTCAATCTTAAAAAAAGTGTCTGTATGAGATAAGATCTATACGATTTTTTAAAAATATATCAAATTTGACAGTTAGGTTATGTCGGAAATTTTAATTACCTTTGAGAATTTTTTTAATTTTTTTGATGACAGCTCGAATCAAAGTGGTTATCTTATCGAAAATTTTAAACTATCATTTTGTAAAAAAATTTGTCTTTATCTTCACAAATAAGATCTGTGCGATTTAAAAAAAAATATCAAATATGACAGTTAGGTTATGCTGGAAATTTTAGTTATCTTTGAGAATTTTTTAAATTTTTTTTATGACAGTTCGAACCAAAGTAATTATCTCATCGAAAAACTTAAATTTTAAACTATCATTTTGTAAAAAAATCTTGTTCTTATTTTCACAAATAAGACCCGTACGATTTTTTAAAAAAATATCAAATTTGACAGTTAGGTTATGTCAGAAATTTGAGTTATCTTTGAGAATTTTTTTAATTTTTTTGATGACAGTTCGAATTAAAGTGATTATCCTATCGAAAAATTTTAATTTTAAACTATCATTTTGTAAAAAATCTTGTCTTTATTTTCATAAATAAAATCTGTACGATTTTTTAAAAAAATATCAAATTTGGCAGTTAGGTTATGTTGGAAATTTTAGTTATCTTTGAGAATTTTTAAATTTTTTTTGATGGATGCTCAAACCAAAGTGATTTCTTTATCCAAAATTATAGATCTTAATCTATCATTTTCTAAAAAATCTTTTTTTATTTTCACAAATAAAACCTACGATTTTTTTAACCCGTGTTCGGGAATTCTCGGTCCTACAGTTCGTTTCTTTACGTGTCCTTCTATCTACCTTCGTAAATATACTTTTTATTATTAATGGAAGAAAAACCCTATTTCTACTTAAGGAAATCCCCGTAATTGGCGTATGTCGGTTTTGAAGGAGTCTGCTAGACTTTACGTCAGTTCGAATGTAGCTGTTTACTTGGTCACAATGGCCAATAAATCAGGCTCATCCCAACAACGAGTTAGTGTACTAGACGCGAACTTTGAAGAAACAGTTTTACGGTGGTGTGATGAGAAAAATGATAGTGATGTAAGTGATAGAAACGAAGATATAATAAACAGCGACCACGATTCAAATTCGAATATTTCTATGTCTGAAGACGAAGTCGAGCATTACGAAGAATCGGTGGAATGTTTTTATGGGCGAAATGGATTTCAATGGAAAGTGGAACCTCAGTTGTCAAAAACGTAAGAACCCTCAGACACAATATAGTTATCAATCTTCCTGGTCTTCGAGGTGATGCAAATAAAATTACATTTCCCACACCTGAAAAAATGTGGAATATTCTATTTTGTGAGAAGGTGTTATCTGAAGTAATGGAATGAACAAACGTTCAATTACAAAAATGTCGTTATAAATGTAAGGCGGAAAACAAAATAGAATTATTGGACATGGATATGATGGAGCTAAAAGCGTTCATCGGATTGTTATTTTTCACTGCCGTTTTCAAATCAAACCATGAAAATTTAAATTTATTATTTGCTACCGATGGAACAGGTAGAAATATTTTTCGGTCAGTGATGAGTAAGGAGAAGTTTTCTGTATTGTTGGCAAATTTACGGTTTGACAATCCAGAAGACAGAATCCATCGATCTAGATCTGATTCTGCTGCTGCTATCAGTTACATTTTTAATAAATTCTTTGAAAATAGTCAAAAAAATTATATAGTTGGTGTGAACGTGTGCGTTGATGAAATGCTTCTTTCATTTAGAGGAAGATGTAAATTTAAAATGTATACAGTGACTCACATAAATGATCGGACATTGGGCGACAGCACAAAAAATATATAAATATTAAATAAATCAACAACAACGAAAACTGTTTATTATAGAAAATTTTTAGAGAATATACCTATTAATACTAAAACAGCGATAAGATGTTATTTACATTATGTCTTACGATACAAAATAAACAAAACAAAAATTTGGCATAAATTAGATAGCACAGAAGTTATCAGACAGAACTTTATTAAATTAATTTAGGCGCATTTTAATATTTCGTGGAATTTCCTTTGGCCGATAAAACAGCTGTCAACCTTTTCGGAAAGAAGTTGACCAAATTGTGGGTAATTGTGGGGGGATATATTTGCCCATTCTTCCTTCAGCACTTTAATGAGCTCTGGTTTTGAGGATATGGTTCGCGACCTTATTCGGCGATTTAATTCTCCCCAATGGTGTTCAATTGGGTTAAGGTCGGGTGATTGTGGAGGTGTTTCAATGACTTTTGCACAGTTGTAAAGTAACCGTAGTCTTACATTATGGGCTTTATGCTTAGGATCGTTATCCTGATAAAATTTGAAGTTGTTTAGTAGGCCCATTTTTTCGGCGGACGATTTTAAATGATTGTTTAAAATCCTTAAATAGCCATATTGATCCATTATGACAACCAAATCACCCGCCCTAGCTGCAGACATACACTCCTAAACCATGACTCCACCACCGCCATGTTTTACGGTTGACATTAGATTTTCTTTCTTCATTTCTTCATTGCGTTTCCTCCAAACCATTATCCGCCCATCGCTCCCAAGTATATTAAATTTAGTTTCGTCTACAAAAATGACTTCGTTCCAATAGTCAATATCCTTTTCAACCATACTTATAGCAAATTTTTAGCGAAGTTTACGATTTCTTTCGTTTACAAAAATTTTTTTTCGGGAACTTCTTCCATTATAACCTGCACTTCTGGTAACGCGGCGTATGGTTTCGGGGTGTACGCATTTTCCTCCACTATTTTCTAAATTAGCCGCTAGCTTAGGGGCGCTTAAGCGAAGATTTTTTTTTAATTTCTCGCAAAATAATTCTTTTTTCCGCCTCACTTACAATGCTTGGTGCACCACTTCTTGGTTTATTAGTTACCCTACCTTCGTTTTTGAACCGCTTTATTATGTCGTGTACTGCTGACCGACTAATCTTAACTATTTTAGAAATTTCACGAACCGATTTTCCTTCTTTATGATGGGCAATAACCAACTTTCTTATCTCAATTGTTGTTTCTGATCTTTTCGGTGCCATTGTTCAAAAGATTCAAACACCTTTGTTGTTTTCACTGAAACTTGACATTTGACGTATTAGATATTAACAATATTTAAGTTTCTGGTGCCGTCTAGTAATATACAACTCATTTATTACAGTTGCAGATTGAGTGTCCGATGATTTATGTGTGTGTAATTTCACAACCCATCCGAGTTTACTTGATTTAGTTGCAAAATGTATGAAAGTTTACAGAAAATTCTACTAAATCACTGAAGGAAATTTCTTTACCAACATAATAAACACACTAAGGAAGCGGTAATAAGTCAATTGTAAAAGTAAATATATATTTTCGTGTGTATACATAAGTGTCCGATCACTTATGTGAGTCACTGTATGCCCAACAAGCCCAACAAATATGGCATAAAGTTTGTAAACTAATTAAAATTTTTCAGGTTGTACATTAACACCGATTATTTAAGAAATGGTCAACTTTAGCGAGATTTCATAAGTACACCAAATTTGCGTAAAAATGATCAATGAATCGTTCTTAGCTCTAAAATTTATAAAAATCTAAACAATAAAAATTTTTTTTGAGTTTTAAAAGTATTACTTTGTGTAGAAGGCGCTCTCTGCAATCTTAACAAAAATTGGTATCAAATTAGTATTTCCCGTCCTTAAATTTGGCGTTCTACCAATTTTCATAAAGATATTTCAAATATAAGGGAAATTATTGAAGAAAAACGAAAATAGAATGTTAACTTTAACGGTCTCTCTCTTTGTTATTATTAACAATTCAACTAATTGTAAGATAAATTTTGCTAATACTAATGTTTTGACGTGAGGAATTCACTGTTACTCTGTGTCCCATTAGTTACGGACCAGCCTGTATATACGGGTAAAGACAGCGATGGTATCGGATTATCGGTTGAAGAAAAGTCACTGAATAAACCAACTCAATTTGTTCTACGTTTGGCAAACCCAATTATTGGAACAAATAGAAATATAACCGCGGATAATTGGTTTTCGTCAATGCAGTTAGTCCAAGAGCTGCGTGATAGGAAACTCATCTATATTGGAACTCTCAGGAAAAATACAAGAGAAATTCCAAGAGAGTTTTTACGTTCCGCAAAAAGAAATGAGGGTTCATCAATATACGGATTTACGAAAACTGAAACGTTACTGTTATATGTACCAAAAAAACGTAAATCGGTAGTCTTAGTTTCGTCAATGCATCATACACCAAGAATGGATGAAAACGGAAAACCAGAGATAATTGGATATTATAACAATACTAAGGGTGGTGTTGATGCTCTTGACGAGAAATGTGCCGATGGCTTGCTTCTGTAAAATTCTCGATATTTCTACAGTCAACGCTTTTATAATGTATAATTCATGTAAAAATATAGAACAAATACAGAGACATGAATTTATGAAAATTTTGGCAATGTCCTTTGTAAAGCCCCACATGGAAAGAAGTTTTAAAAATCCTAAAGTGAATAGAGAAGTCCGAATGCTTGTCGAAAATTATTTACATCTCAAACAGCGTCCTCCGGAACCCAATATAGAAAATTTTCTAGAAACTCGAAAATATTGTTATTTGTGCCCTAGCAGATTGCACAGAAAAACAAGGTATGTTTGTCATATGTGTCAATACCCGATTTGTCTGGAATGCTCTAAGAAAATGTGCAAACAGTGCATTGAAGAAAGACACTAATTGTTTCCTTATAATTTCAATTTTTTTATAAAAATCTACTTGTTTTTTATGTTACTAAATAAATAAATAAACAAATAAATATTTATATAAGTATAGTTATATTGACGTTTTTCTTAAGAGCTGACTTACGACCTCGTAACACCTACGCGAGGTAATGAAGTTAATAATTTTTATCGAAAAATTAATATATATTGATTTTTGGCTACAAATTATTATAAATATAAAAGAACTATATTTGACGTGTATTTTCAACCGATTTATATTTAAAATTAACCGTTCCGGATGGAGACTCTGAGACTCCACATCAGCCTCACTGAACTAAATCTTCACATCAATGGTTAAGGGTTAAATATCAAAATTTGGCTACGTTCTTTGGATTACATTAAAATTTGACCTTTGGAAGTTATAATTTTTTAAAATGTAATTTCTTTAATATTTTTTATATGTGATTATAACATTATCGATTTGAAATACTTGCACGATTTGATTTAACCCTAAATAAATGTAGAATTTTTTTTATACTCGTTATTTTCAACCCAGTTTCATGTACACGCCCCCAAAATATAATTGAGTACGGCAAACCATTTCGAGCCTCGTATAACTCGAAATATATCGGTTTTTATAGCTCGCGTGAGAACGGCAAGTTATATTTCCCGCCGTTTTTACGATATATTAATCCTCGGGAGTGTACGTAAGGTACAGTTTAGGTGATGACGCGCAATTCGCAACTGGCATAAACCCGAAAATGGGAACTGTAAACGTGTTGGTATTATCGTAAAAATAACGAAGACTACAAGTACTAAACCTGTAAGAGAGAATCGCGAGTTTGCTTTAGTTGCGAGGTGATAGTTCGGATGTTTATTTAGGTTAATGTACTTTCAAGTTTCGTCTATTTTTATGTAAGGTTGATTTCTGAATCGTTTCGTTTCTACGTGACATTTCGACTTGTAGGAGTATTAGAAAGGATAGGAATTCGAAGCTCGTTGTCCGCAACGATCTCAAGAAGTTTCGTTTGAAACCCTTGATGGTTCGGTGCAATTGAGTACACCAAAACTCCATCAACTTTACCATTTCGTAAATAACTTTCCGAGAGCAAAGTTATTTGCTTCTAAAGCATATATACCTTTGTTTGCTGGAGAATGCTTTGTATACTTTGGAAATTGTCAGATTGTGAGGTTAAAAGAAAAAAAAATGTTAGGGAGGAAAGAAAAAAATTAAACTTACCTTTTTCGCATCTTTCTCCACCTTTTCCCAAAGGACACAAGCAAATAGGTTCTGAACTCTCCTCACTAATAACACAGCCTCCATTTGGGCCACAATCTAAAGTGCAGGGGTTTTCAGTCGACGGTACTTCCGTTGTAGAAGGTGTTGAAATGGCGTTCTCAAATTTTTGACCGTGTAAAGCTCCAGATGTTCCTTTTAAAGAATCAGTCGCGTTCCTTTCATCTTCTTCGGTAAAGTTCCCATTTAGATGAGCATCAAAAATGGCATCTTTTTGATATAAAACATCCTCTTCATTTCCATTCACCTCGTTTATGGAATAAGGTGAAGCGGTGGTGTTGAGTTCTATAAAAGAATTTAAAAAAGTCAGTTTCCTTTCATAATTTTAATGTTACGTGTTTTTACAAAGTTCCCCCAACTTCGAAAAACACACCTGTCCTCTAATTAAATTTTAATTAATCCGCTCGTACGTCTACATGGTGGTTTCTAGTATTGCATTTCAAACTCCCTTCAACGCCCCCCAACCAACCTCTCCACACGTCATAGGGACATCAAAAGACGCCTTGGTAGATGTGTTGGCAACGCGGCGGATTAATTTCGACGAAATTACACAACCGAACTGCACCCCATTGTTTCCAAACGTCCCCTTTTTATACAACTACAGCAGCGGCATTTCCATGCAATTTTCAAGTACCTGTACAACTGTAACCGTCCTCCTGCAGCACGTATCCCGTCCTACAGTCGCACTCATACATGCCATCGTGAAGCTCGTAGCAAAGTTGGTCGCAGGGACTACCGCGATCACATCTACCTATAACAGAATAAAAAAGTTACATTAAAATAATGGTTTTGGCGGTTTTCGGTGAACGTAAGAGTAGATAAGGGTTAAAATATGAATGTGGACCAGATGAAACGTTGTATTATGCTGTTGGAAAGTAGATAAACCCGAGTATGTACAAATAAAGCAACTCGAGGGTCTAAACTAGCTGCAATGGACGGTTTTTGTTGGGTGGAAGTTAGCTACTCGGTGTTTTAGTGGGGATAATATTCGGGGTTGGATAATATTTAGTAAATTCGCGAGGTCGTTTTTGTAGTTTAAAGGTTTAGGGATGGTGGTAATGTATGTGAAGGGAGATTAAGGAAAGTTTCTTTGTCCCATGTATATTACAAAATGATTTATCAAAATTTTATCAAACTACAACTAGTAAAATTTTAAAATTCCATATGTAAAAAACTAATTGTTATTGAGACTTAAAATTTTATGAGGATTTAGACCAAAACTTAATTTTTATTTTTACCAAAGATTATTTTTTCTGTGACTTTTAGTTTTTCTCCCCGAAGAGAAAATGTAACTTAATGTCAATTAAAATTTGTCAATTTTGAAAAATTTGTATCTAAAAAATTAATTATTATTAAGAGTTGAAATTTTATAAAAAATTAGATTGAAACTTATTCTATATTTTTGCCAAAGGCGAATTTCTACGCCTCTTAGTTTTTTCTACAGACGCGAAGATCTAACCTAACTTAACCCCTTACTGCATTTTTTTTTTATTTTATTAAGAAAATATATCGGGTGTTCATTTAAATTCGTGCTCAAGCATGCCTTGAATTCTTATTAGATAATGATGACGAGATACCTAGGAAACGAACGCGACAAAGATGCTAGTAAAACCCGTAGGTCACTTGAGCACGAATTTAAATGAACACCTTATATTTTATAGAATATAGTGTCAAAAAAATGTTTAAAAAAATTATAGACCTTTATTTAGGAAAAAAAAACTGACAATTTCGACATGTCCCAAATTTGGCATAAATTTCAATAACAGAAAGAAAAGCACATATTTACCAAACCGTTTATTTATAAAGAAATGATGAACCATACATTTTATTCGGCGTGGAAATTCGAAAAACAATTACGATCTTTATTTAGACAAAGAAAGACTTTACATTTGTCATAAGAAATTTGGGATTTTCCCGTACATTCTGGATACTTGCACCTTTATTATCTCCTTGACTGGAATTTGCGAAAACTAATATTTCTTCTTTTTTAAGTCAAGTACAGGTTGTGAGGAGCTATTTGGTCTTCCTCTTTTACGTTGTGGATTAGCAGTTGCCATCAACATTTGCTCGAGAGCAATTTTGAACTCCGATAGAGGTAGGTGTAAATCATTATTTTTCAGGTTTCGCGTCTATAATATCCAGCTATTTACACAAATCATCTCGATGAAATGAAAAAATACCCAGATGTACCAGTTCTTAGATCTGAAGTTCATCCTGTAATAGCCTAACATGGAATCTAATAAATTAACGCCCCCCACATAACAATTATACACAGCAATACTTTGCAGACGAGGGATTTCTATATAGCTCTTTGATTTTCTGCAGAATCTTGGCTACTTTTTCTAAAATTGCACCTCTGCTTTTCTTATTTTCGATTCTTTGGGAAACTGAAGATCTGGTACACGATTAGCTCTAACTGTACCCAGAGGTAGAATTCCATTTTTGGTGACATAGGTTAGAAGTGGAATGCTCGTAAACTAATTATCAAAAAATAGTTTGTAGTTCTTGTTTTTTGAAATAGTGACAGCTTTGCCACTATATTGCTATTAGCTCCTAGGTTCAGCTCATCTTCGAGAGTAGATGCTCCACAATAAAAATCGTACAAAAATCCAGATACTCCACTCAGGACAAAGACTTTATATCCCCATTTATGAGGCTTCTTCGGATTATATTGTTTCAGAGATGATCTAGCTTTTGTTGGAATAATCTGTTCATCTACAGCCAAGTGTTCTTCCTTAGGAACTAGTAGAAGTCTCTCTCGAAGTTGTCGTAAAAATGGACGAATTTTGAAAAAGAAATAAAAACAGGATTTGTATGCTTTTTATTGGTATTTATTCTTTAAACTCTGCCTGACGCGTTTCGGCGTGGTTACGCCATCTTCGGAGGCTCTATAATTACAAAAAATTTTTACATTCAAAACTTTTTTGCAAATTATTGTTATATTTCATATATTATGTAATGCGCATTATTAAAATCAAGAAATTAAAAATAATTTAAAAAATAAAAATATTACAAGTTAAAATGACTATGTTATTTCTTAAAAATGGCGGTCTACAAAATAAAATGTGTGTTAGACTTACTTAGTCTTCTATTATTTAAAACGTCGAAAACATAAAACTTCTTTTTTCCTGGGTAACTTCTTGTGTTGTTTCGTGATAAATGTGTTGCGATGATCAGAATTATTTGAAATATTTTTGTCGTTGCACTGTGTTCTTGTTCTCGGCTGAATTGCATTCGAGAAAGATCTGTCCGGTTTGGACACTTACGCATGGCAATTTGTGTTGGCGTGTGCGCATCGTATTGCGCAGATCAAATCATAATGTTTGAATTTTAAAACGAAAACTTCACAAAATTTTGTATTAAGGATCATTTTTAAACTTTATAGGTTCGGAACCTCCTACAGTAGGAATTATGATGGTTTTTTGTGTTTATTGGGAATGGGGGATGGTGGTATGGTGTTGATGGGATAAAGGGGTGATATTGGTATACGAGGAGAATGTAGGATAGGATAGGGGAAGGACGGGGGGATGGCCGTTGGAACCCCATGAAGTGCGGAGACTCCATACGGACCAGATGGAGAAGCCCTCGGCATCATGGGGGTTTCCTAAAGGGATCTTTTAGGAAACTGTAAAGTGGAGGTTTGCCGGGTAGAACTTGGTCGTTTAGACATTTGTTGGGATTACTCCTCTTCACCTTGTCTATTTCATATTGTTCATAAAGTTCAAGCTTAATTCCTTTGTTTTGTTGTATTAAAATTCTTGAATTATTCTCTTGATCGAAATTATGATTGCATTCCTTTAGGTGTCTTCCAAAGTTTGATTTTAATTTCCTTTCCCCATTTTTAATTTCGGTTTTTGTTAGATGTTCTTTTATTCGTTTTTCTAGGGTTTTTCCAGTTTGTCCTATATAAATAGCATTACAATCATTACATATCGCACGTAATTCGACGTAACCACGCCGAAATGCGTCAGGGAGAGTTTAAAGAATAAATACCAATAAAAAGCATAAAAATCCTGTTTTTATTTATATATCAAATATTGGTAAAACGGATCCACAACATATATTTTGAAAAGTTTATCAATACCTGGTTGCCCATGCAAAATTTGTAGAATATTGTCATTGAAATGAAGGTACCGTTTTATCTCTTCAAATCTGTTGTAAGTCATAACATTAGAGATTTTTTCCAATCTCCACAGAAGAATTCCAATAAGACCTCACGGATGGCAGTTGAATGATGCAAATAAAATTCCACAGAAATACGAATTTCTTCTTTGGATATTTGAGGTTCAAAGATTTGACTGCTCAGATATGTATTTAAACGTTTCATCAGTAAAAAGGTAATTGAAAACCTGAATTGGTTCTTCAAGATCCTCTATGCTTTTCGGGAGTGCTTCACATCCTTTGAATTTCACAAAATCTTCAGGAACACACAAAAACTTCTCCTATCACTCAATTTTTTCCATTTAGCATTTTCGTAGGCCGGGTTCCTAATTTCTTCGTTCTACTAGCTGATTGAACTTTTGACAGACGTACTATGTCGCTGTCATCACATCATCAATATCAGGCATATCAGTTTCATCAATAATAACTTCATCTGTCACCGCATGGCTGCTCTTACTGTCAGATGATTCAGAAAGAGCTGTATGTTTTTAGCGAACGACACTTTATTTTTCCAAGAGTCATCATCGGAGGACAGATTTTCATCATTACTATCATCAGTTCTCGGAATTACTTTACCTCAAAGTGTTCCAAATATGGCACAAGTGAAGAAAATACATTTTTTAGCACATAAAAACATAGTATCATCTTCAAACTATATCAGTACTATTACCTACTACATACTTACGTTTATAGTTTATATATATTTTTATTTCACAACTAAAAATGCAAAAACAAATCGAAACAATAGAAGTGAAAACACGTGTTATAGAGCAATTTACGCATCACTAGGCAAGTCAAGACTAATGACGTTGTGAACAGGGAGGAATAACCTGAGAGAAGATATACGCTGTCAACATCCAATTGTAAGAAGCGCGCGTGTCAAATATGGGATAATTTGAGTTAAGATCCTAATCTTCTTGCGGACTTAGAAAATTTAAATAAATATGACGTGTGCCAAATATGGGACAGTATGCAGTAAGGGGTTAATTTACATGTTTATTAAAAACTTGTTGATTTAAAAAAATTCATATCTAGAAAACGAATTGTTATTGAGATTTGAAATTTTGTGAGAATTTAGATTAGTACTTACAAGGAGACCTCACGACTTGCCCGTCACCGATTTTAACGAAAGTGGTACCAATCGATAAATATTGGTACATAGTACAAATGTATACAATATTAGGGCGCACTATTCAACGGTTCGCAAGAAAATTGGCGTTAAAGTTTACTATCGGCTTATATGTCAATGATTTGTCATTCCCCTTAAGCACCCCCAAAAGCTAAACTGAAAATATATCGGCTTCCAAATCCATAGTACGGTGGTTCGAATCCCGAATAATACACTTTAATTTTCTCTTTTAATACAATATTTTAAGTTATACTCTATTCGCGGAAAGATGTCTCATGCGTCATTAATTAATTATGTTATCCTAGACTACTATTTTCGGTTTTCGTCTCTTTCTGACATATGTGATTAAATAAAGAAAAAATTATTTGACATAATATGTCAAATTTAATTTTCTCGACATATTATGTCGAGAAAACGGTGACAAGTAATGACGCATGAGACATCTTTCCGCGAAAAGAGTATATTTTTATAACATGTTGATGTTACATTAAAATATTTTTAAAATAACATGAAATATTGTATTCAAAATAAAAATAAAAAAGTCATTGTTCGAGATTCGAACCACCGTACTATGGATCTGGAAACCGATATGTTTCCACTTTAGCTATTGGGGGGTTTTAGGGGAAATGACAAATCATTAACATATAAGCCGATCGCAAACTTTAACACCAATTTTCTTGCGGACCGCTGAATAGTGCGCCCTAATATTTCACACATTTGTACTATGTACCAATATCTATTGATTGGCACCACTTTCGTTACAATCGGTGACGGGCAAGTCGTGAGGTCTCCTTGTTAGTCTTTATTTTTGCCAAAGATTAATTTTCTACGGCTTTCAGTTTATCCCTAAGAATTTCCCCAATTTGTTAATTTTTAAAAATTCATATCTAAAAAACTAATTGTTATTGAATCTAGAAATTTTATGAAGATTTAGACTAATATATAATCTTTATTTTAACCAAAGATGATTCATCTACGACTTTTAGTTTTTCCCTCAGATGAAAAATTCTAACCTAACTTAATTTACATGTCTATTAAAATTTATCAATTTTTAAAAATTCATATCTTAGAAACTAATTGCTATTGAAACTTAAAATTTTATATTGATTTAGATTTAAACTTAATCTCTATTTTTACCAAAGATGAATTTTCTACGACTTTTAGTGTTCCGTATATAGCATGCGATATACCTCCTTTAACAATGCATTGTAGTTGTTCCAATATCACATGGTTACATCGCAAAATCGATCCCTGCATTGTCCCATTTTAGCTTAGAAACCAACACAATCCCACATAATCATTGTATAGAATACCTATTACACATTCTGTAGTGTAGTACTGTTCCCATTGTTGACGAAATATTACAAATTAATAAGGTATTGATTCTAAATTAAATTTAAACAGATGGGTTATGAAATAAATCTTTCAAAATATTCATATAGTTCGACAACCAGCCTTCATTAAAATCAAATTAACTGTATTGTTAAAAACCACATCATACACAAACTGTAACAAAGTTACTGATAATAAATTTGAACACACATAACATTGTTAGTATTAAGTTGACATCTGTATCGATTATTTCAAAATCTATAGCTTTAGAGAACTGGATACAACAGTTTGGAATACCGCAATCGACACGTTCGTTCGCCAAAGTTCAACAATTCGCTATAGATGCTCGTTCGAATTGGAATACGTGTCCAAACGTGTTGAGGTTTCCAAACTTGGTAAACACTAACGTTATACGTCAGCTGAGAGACCAAAATCAAACCGAATTTAGTTCTTATTAAGCTAAATTAATTTATGTAATGTACATCAGAGGAATTGCTTTGAAGCGTTATGTTGGAAATGTATAGGGTACATATTTGTATTTTGAGAAAGGAATTTAGGTCAAAGCGATCGATCGAGTATGAAAGCTTTATGCACGACTAATCCATTCGTCAAATTATCCTTTATTACAACCCTCTAAGTAGAAAGACCGCAAGTTGAACGACGATAGATAAGTTGGATCTCGAAGAGGTAGTAAAACGTGAAATTTACGGTCCTCTTTTGCCCGGGAACGTCTGGTAATAAAACAAGACCCCTGTGAGTTAAAGGAAAAGATTACCCTTGAATATTTCATTGATGAAACGACAACCGAAAAAACGAAAGGGAAAGACTTTGGCTTAGAGTTAAGGATCAGAAAAAATAAATTCAATCGCCTGAAAATGGCTATCGACTGTTAGCTAGGCTTAGTAGTTGCCGTGGAAACCTGTTCAAACAAGTCCCTCTCACCTGTGAGTCGTGCAACACCCCCCAAGACATTGATTATCTACCCCCTCGCGGGTTGAGGGTTGAAGTCTGGAAACACATGGCTCTCGTTCCCTTTTCCTCTTTTCCCTCTCTCCGTTCGACTCAATTTCCATAGCACGACGTTCCCTCTTTGTCTATTCGCCCTTTTTCCTTCTCGTTTCGGGCGATATCACGAAAGAACTTTACCATTTCGCCTCCAATCGATCGCCTAAGTCCGAGTAATGAGTCACCCTTGTCGTGTTACAGGGCGGAGAAATATACCGTTCGTGTTTGTCGAACGTAAAGACTTCGAAAATGAGGGATTAAATACGTTCGGAGGATCTAATCATAAAGCGCGTGTCTAATGGAAGTAATAAATTAGGTATTCCGCACGAATACCCGATCGAGATAAGAAAAGAACGAGGTAATCAGCAGAAATCCCCGTGATTACGATTCGCATGTGGTCGGAAGATTTTGTTTTTAGATTAAGACGTCTTTTCTAAAGATAATGAAGTTTTCCTAGGGTTTAAAAGGAACGAACAACGTTCAATGGGGTGGAAAACAATTATTTGGGGGGTTGGAGGAAGTTGTTTTTAAAGGGGAGCTGTTAGATTTTTTTTGGTTTATCAACAGCCATTGAGTGTAACAAACACATCATTTTCAATCGAAAAAAACGAAACAAACATGAAGCGCGTTGCGAAGTTGAAAATGCACGTGAAAATTGATTGGTCCCATTGTGGAACACGACGAGTTTAGTGACGTGTATAAAATTGGCCTGTAAAGAGCGTCTTCGACTAGAGAACGTCTGCAGCTGACGCCTTCGGATACGGCCTTTGGCAGTATCGAACTTGCACCGAACGTTTTCTTGCCTCATCTAAAACGATCGTTCACATAAAAGAAATTGTTTTTTATCGTTCTCGATTCTACGAGTCGAATCGACTAAAATCCTCTCTATTTTCCGTTTTTATCCCTTGTTCACTTCGTTTCCATCCGGTTTCCAACGCGAGGTAATTAATCACCACTCGAATGAGGATGGATGCGGCTTGAATTCTACAACGACCAAATAACAAAGCACCAAGAGGAAGTGATTTCCTGGTGTTTCGAGTGATGTATCTCGATACAGAAGTATTTCCGAAAGAATTGGCTATAGATAAAGAGAAAGTTAGATAATATCGATCTTTAAACATATCGCGTAATATTGTCAACTGCATGACCCATTATCGTAAAGGTGTTTGCAATTAACGAACGAACGAGTTTACGCGAGAGCGAACGACAAACGTTGCGATCGCAGAGTTAATTATAAAATAATTAGTTTGGTGTTTCAGTTAATGTTAGCTTTGGTACTTGACTAAAACGCATTGGGTGTTAATAGCAATGTTAATTGAATGAGTTTTACAATAACGATTAGGTTAATGTCATTGCTTTGTATGTTAAATTCTGGGATATAAACAGGGTGTTTTGAGAAAATTGACACGTTAAAATATTTCAAAAATTATAATTACGATGTAAATTAGTAATTTGTGTTTGTATGTATGGTAATTCAGGAATTAATTTTGTAAAATCTGATTAAGAAATGTTCTGATGGGTTGTTCGGAAAGTAATTTCCTTTTTCCCGGCAGAGGATTTAATTGTATTTTTTTGCACCCCACTTCACGCTTAAGCTGCGTGATTATTATATATTTTGAGAGCTCATATAGCAAGGCTTGAGTGTGAAAAATTCCAATTAATTCTACTGATTCGCTAAATTTCGATCCAGCAATTTTAAAGTCGAAGATGCACCACGTTCGGGAAGGCCGGTTGAAGCAGATAAAGACGCGATAAAGGCATTAGTTGATGCGAACCGGCGAATAACAACACGTGAGATCGGATTGAAGTTAAATTTTTCACATTCAACAGTTTATTACCACTTGAAAGGCCTGGGATTATCCTCGAAGCTCGATGTATGGCTTCCCCATGTTCTTTGCTGTCATCAGCTGAACAAACAAAATGATGCATTTCAACAAAAAAGGTCAGAACTAGTCAACAGGAAAGGCGTAGCATTTCACCAAGACAACGCGAAACTTCACACAAGTTTGGTCACTCATCAAAAGCTTTCACAACTTGAATGGGGTACAATGCCACACCCACCATATTCCCCAGACCTGGCACCATTGGATTATTATTTGTTCCGGTCCCTCCAAAATTTTTTAGACGGTAAAACCTTCACCTCAAATGAGGAGGTCAAAAACCACCTCGACCAGTTTTTTGCCAGCAAAGAGCAAAAATTTTACTAGCGTGGAATTATGCTACTAGCAGAAAGCTATGGCAAAAGGTGTTGGACCAGAACAGCCAATATATAGGTGTCCGGAAATGTCGTGTACAACAGAATACCACAGATACCTTATTCAAAAATGTGACGATTTAACCCAACTTATCTATATACAAAGTTGCTTAATTTAGCCGCTAGAGGACTTTAAAAATCATATTTTTCATCAGTTTTTCTTAAATTAATCGAAAAATTGTTAATAGATTTTATTCATTTTTTGAAGATGTCTTTATATTAGCAGGCTACACCTTTCTGTGGAAAAAATTCGAATTTCGAGTCATACAGGGTGTTTAGAAACACTGTCGCGACAAGTTATCCATCCAGATCTTTTTAACCAGCCTGTAGAATTTTCTGTCAATTTTTTTCTTAATAGCTATATTTATTTAGAAACTATTCCTTCTCTTATAAAATTTCAGTTGGACAAACAGTTTAGCCACAAAAAATATTTTCTGAATCCCTGCAAGCCTAAATCGATAAGTTAAGGTACAATTAACAAAGTTCAGAATAGCAATTTCTTTAAGCGGTATGAAGTTCTTTCTATAAAACCAGATGTTACAGGTTTACAACTACTTTATTGCATAAAATATTCAATTTTTCGCCAGGATTTGTGACCATCATCAGGATTTAACCCTGATTGGCCAGCAAGATCACTGGACCTAAGACTTTGTTTATGGGGTGTCATCAAGCAAAAATGCCAAGAACAAAGCAAATTGTAAAAGCTTTGCACTCTGCATTATTTGTAGCCCTGATGATGGTCATAAGTCTTGTCGAAAATTTGAATATTTTTGCAATAAAGTACTTCTAAACCTGAAAGTTTTGGTTTTTTTGAAAGAACTTCACACCGTTTAAAGAAATTGCTACTTTGAACATTGCTAATGGTACCTTAGTTTATCAATTGGGGTTTGTAGGGATTCAGAAAATATTTTCTTGTGGCTAAACTGTTTGTACAACTGAAATTTTATAAGAGAGAGAATAGTTTCTAAATTAATATAGCTATTAAGAAAAAAAATTGACAGAAAATTCTACAGGCTGGTTAAAAAGATTTGGATGGATAACTTGTCGCGACAGTGTTTCTAAACACCCTGTATGACTCGAAATTCGAATTTTTTCCACAGAAAGGTGTAGCCTGCTAATATAAAGACATCTTCAAAAAATGAATAAAATCTAATAAAGATTTTTCGAGTAATTTAAGAAAAACTCGCAAAAAATATTGTTTTTAAAGTCTTCTAGTGGCTAAACTAAGCAACTTTGTATATAGATACGTTGGGTTAAATCGTCATATTTTTGACCAAGGGGTCTGTGGTACTCCGTTGTACACGACATTTCCGGACACCCTGTATAATTTAATAAAGTGTTTATTATACGAAAACTGTCTTTCATTTCCACACAAAAAAATCGAAATTACTTTCCGAACAACCCAATACTTTCCCACATTCGCTTTAGTATGGAAAATTACTTTTTCTTTTCTTATGTGCAACTAATTTGGAAAACTCGCTTGTAATAATGTGAAAAAAATGTAGTTCTTTCAGGTTGTCAAATATTTTATTCTTATACTGATTCAATTTACATATCACCGTTCCGGAACAACATCGACGTAACTGCAATTTTTTGACAAAATGGGATAAGGCCATCAATGTATCCAAAAAATGCTGATTTTAATTATTTTTGCTTTTCCTGCAAAATTTTTTTTATGCAGTTATGTCGATGTTCTTCCGGAACGGCGATAAGAAAATGTACATCAAATTTCATGGCATTATGTGAGTAACATATTGAATATAAAAATACAAGTGATAACGGTTCGATTTATAACATTTATATAAATTAAAAAGTAGCTTTAGCATCATTAGGAGGTGGTGCATCAGCAATTGCAAAAATCGTTACAGAAGCAAAGGCAGCCCAAGATAAATTAAGAGAAGAAGAAGATGGAGGCTAAAGCTGTCGGGGTGGATTTTACGTTAAACCCTATAAACAAGGTTGTGGATTATTTTTAAATAAAAATTCAAAACATTCTGAAAACCAATAAAAAGGTTACCTCATGGACCCATGACCAGTTTTCAATTGGAAGATCAAGCACGACTTTTAAACTACCTAATTTACCTAATTTTCGAGGTGTATTTATGAGAAATGAGCTTCCTCAAAAAATCAAAAAATATGAAATGGGTATTGTAAATTTAGATAATGCTGAAGGTCGTGGCACACATTAGGTAGCTTAGAAAAAGAATGGAAATGACGTCGCATATTATGATAGCTACGGAAATACGAAACCACCTAACTAGAAAAATATCTATTTTCATCAAAAGTTTTCATTTTATATCAAAGAGAACGCAAATCGAATTGTGGTTAATTGTGCATAATGTTTCTATTAGATACAAATCCATAACATTAGGGATACAGAATTAGTGATGTATTAGAAATGGAAGGATAAGCAAGTTCATGATACATATTTACTTTGACGAGAAAAACGTCCGAATTAATGTGCGTTTTTAATCCTGCTATATTTTTAGATCCTTCACGATCTTATACATTAGCACTATTAAATGTTGATGGTTTTAATTCAATTGCAAACGTTAATAAAAGTAACAATGTTATAAATTATGCAGATCCACTCAGCATAGGTAATTTGGTGGATGAAATAGAAACACCTGAGGGCACTTATGATATTGATGACATTTCCTCATATGTAACCAAAGAACTAAAGAAACGAAATCTTACAACCAGGCGCTTTTAGTCGGCCTGTATTTCTGGTCGGCTTTGAGCGGTGGTTAATCAATCGGCACTTGAGCAATTACCTTCTGAAGTACTTACGAACGCAAAAGCGTTTAACGTCAACGTTGATTACCTATCTCATGCGTTGGGACTTCAATGAAATAATTCGAACGACAGCTTTTTATTTAACCTTAGTTCGTATCCGGATAATTCTAATTTTAAGCCATTAACAAAATCGTTTATAGCACATCTTTTCGATCCTCTTGGTTGGCTTTCTCCGATAATAATATCAGCAAAAATCTTTATGCAAGAGCTGAGGACGAGCAACCTTGAGTGGGACGACCCTCTTCCGTTGGACTAACAATTAGATTCGCAATGGAGCAATTTCCGTCTAAATTTCCTCCAAATTCCTATAATTCAAGTTCCGTGTTGGATCGGGTTGTCTAAAGAGGTTAAAAGAGTCGAGATTCATGTTTTCGAGGATGCGTCTAGTTAATTAATATATAACAAGAATATTCGATCATTCAAGTATCTAACTTAAAATGAATTTGTGAGCTTATAATTAGTCCACTTTTGAAAAATCCTCTTCAAATGTAATATCCACAACAAATTAATGCTAATTGATTCAAAGAAATATCACTTTCAATATGTCATATCATATTATAAGAAGCATTGCGTAACAAAAAAAGATAATATACAGGGTTGAGTTGAGCTCATTCTTTTCAAATATGTTAACAAACCTTATTATTACATTTAATAAATGCTAATCAATTTTTTTTAATTCATATCTAAAAAACTAATTAATGTTGAGATTTGAAATTTTATGATGATTTAAATTGAAATTTGATCTTTATTTGTAGCAAAAATTAACATTCTACGACTTTTAGTTTTTTTCTATAGAAAAAAATTCTAACTTAACTTAATTTACATGTCGATTAAAATTTGTTAATTTTTAAAAATTCATATCTAACAAACTAATTGTTCTTAACACTTTAAATTTTATGAAAATTTTGATTTATATTTGATCTTTATTTTTACCAAAGATGGATTTTCTACGACTTTTAGTTTTTCTCTGAGAAGAGAAATTCTAACTTAACTTAAGTTAGATGTCCATTGAAATTTTTCCAGTTTTTAAAAATTCATATTCAAAAAACTAATTGTTGTTGAAACTTGAAATTTTATGAGGATTTAGATTAATATATAATCTTTATTTTTACCAAAGATGAATTTTCTACGACTTTTAGTTTTTCCCCCATAAGAGAAAATGTAACTACTAAAATTTGCTAATTTTTAAAAATTCGTACCTAAAAGACTAATTGTTGTTGAGACTTTAGATGTTATGAGGCTTTAGAATAATATTTAATCTTTATTTTTACCAAAGATGAATTTTCTACGACTTTTAGTTTTTCATTGCGAAGAGAAATTCTAACCTAACTTAAGTTAGATGTCCATTGAAATTTTTCCAGTTTTTAAAAATTCATATTTAAAAAACTAATTGTTGTTGAAACTTGATATTTTATGAGGATTTAGATTAAAACTTAATCTTTATTTTTACCAAAGATTAATTTTCTACGACTTTTAGCTTTTCCCTGACAAGAGAAAATGTAACTACTAAAATTTGCTAATTTTTTAAAATTCGTATCTAAAAAAGTAATTGTTGTTGAGACGTTAAATGTTATGAGGATTTAGAATAATAATTAATCTTTATTTTTACCAAAGATGAATTTTCTATGACTTTTAGTTTTTCTCTCAGAAGAGAAATTCTAACCTAATTTTTGTCTATAAAAATTTGCCAATGTTTTAAAAATTTATATCTGAAAAACTAATTATTGTTAAGACTTTAAATTTTATGAAAATTTAGATATATATTTAATCTTTATTTTTACCAAAGATGAATTTTCTACGACTTTTAGATTTTCTCTCCGAAGAGAAATTCTAACCTAACTTAATTTACATATCTATTAAAATTTACCAATTTTTAAAAATTCATATATAAGAAACTAATTGTTGTTGAGACTTAAGATTTTATCACGATTTAGGTCAATATTTAATCTTAATTTTTACCAAAGATAAATCTTCTTTGACTTAATGTAACTTAATGCCCTTAAATGAAATTTTTAAACTGTCTAAAAATTAGGCTACGTTTTAAAAACGGATTTTTATTTAGATCATATTAAAAAAAATAGCAAACAGATCAACGTATACTATTTTAAACAGAAAATCAAGGTGGATTTTCTCAATTTCATGATGTTATCGATCGATTTGACGATCGGAAGGGTCGGTTACTGTAAATATTTAAACAATGGCCTCCGTGTACGCTTTCAGCACAATATCCCGTGACGCCAGGCACGTAACGGTCTGCTTTGTTATCAGGACAACGTTGTTTGCCTCCAAATTGGATTAAGCCACGTACAATTCATCGATCGTTTGGCAAACTTACATTTTTTCCGTCTTCGTACGCCAAATTCACATATTTGTGCACTCCACCAACGCTAAAACTCAAACTTGCAAATCCCTCCATCCATTACTTGAGGTTTCTAGATGATACATAACTACGAAGTGGAGAACAAAGACGAAGAGTCGTGTCGAGACTTTTTTGTTCTTCTCTAAGAGGGATTGACGCACAATGCTCAGCAACCGGAAGGAGTGAGCGCTGAAATGGTCCAGGAGTGCACAAGTACCATTGTCACGGAGCAACGAGCTCCTTGAGGAACTCCGCGGGGCGTTATTAATCCTGTGGGCACACCTTGTTTATACGCGACAATTACACACTGTAGAGGCCGTATGTCCCACTACGGACAATTGCCCTTTGCTCTCGAATGTACGTCGACGTTAGTACGCTTACTTCTCTCGCACTATGTTAACATGGAAACAATGTACGTGGCGAAACATGGATAAATATGCAGTATTTGACGTTGAAATGAACTTCGGTAACTAACCGAAATGTAGACGGTTTGGGTTAAATTAAATTTGAACTCGGTATACGTCGCATTATCAATTTTAACTAAAGTTTCAAAGCGAACTCGACTTTTTGTAAACGGATTTTAAACGAATTTCATACGTTTTTGTGGTTTGTGTGTTTGGAGTACATATTTTATTCATCAGTTGACTGAGCAAGCAAATTTAGTCGTTAACGTGCTCTGCAATGTGTAAAGAAAAAATTACGTGGTACCTACATGAAAATTTCTTTTCATTGGTATACAATAGCTTTTAAGGATTTCTTTCTCTAAAGCTAATTCGAATATGATCACTTTTAAACGGTTTTAAACCATAACACTGGGCAACATTTTTCAGATCCATAGATCAGACAATAGTTTCCTAATAGTTTCGGGCACGCTGAACTCAAATTTGGCCTCAGAATTGCTCCATTACGTCAGATTTTTGAAATATTCTAACATAAAGATGCAAAAAGCTCGGTTTTTAAACATATTCTAAATGAAATAACACAACGAATAAATTTTTGTTCACAAAATTCTATGCGGCACCTGAAAGTACCACTGTTCCCATTTAAAATGTATTTTGAATTTTTCGAATACCTTTATTTCTTCTTGAAGAAATATAACTTCTATAACATTACTTTTTGCGCTATCAACCTATAGGATGCTAAGCAACAATACTGCCCTCATAAAGAAGAACGCGGTATGTCACAAAAACATGAAACTGAGAAAACACGTTTTTTGTATTCTCTCTCAGCCTTTAGATATATGCCAGAAAACTTTACTTTTTTGGGTGAATACCTTTGTTTTGTGACTATAGTTTATTCCATAAAATTAGTTATTACACGATCAAATTTGAACAATTTTGAACATACCGCGTTTATCCTTATGGGGGCAGAATAGTTGTCGATAGAGTAAGTCTGTAATCTCATTCGAGAGTGCATAATCCGTAGAGTTTTGCTAATTTGCAGACAACCATATCTTCTAAAATGTTGGAGCATATAGCGAAGAAATGGGCGAACGTTTTCATCAAGACTAAAGAAAAAGAGCGACATTATCAAGGTAGATGGGATGAGAGAACGATGGTCGACTTTTGTTGGGCTTTGAAAAGAGAAGATAATTCCATAAGTTATAAGCGCAAATCGCTGCAACTTTCATTTGGATTGAAGAGAAGACGATTTTATGCTTTGGATTTGGTAAAGGTGATAATATAAACAATTACAAATTCTGGTATGGCATACTGAATTCGTCGTTTTGAAATTTCCACATTCCATATTTATTTCGATTGATTAATACAGACCGCAAAGCTAATCAATCTAAAAACCTAAGAACCTATGATCTAGCTGGAAACAGGAATTTGAAAACATTATACCGTTTTGAGATTACGACCAAATCATTGCTTACTAGTCTACTATACTAACAACTACGACTGGTATCATAAAAAAGATTTTTTCATGAAGAAATGGACGTATTGAAAAAATTCAAAATACATTATGAATGGACAGAGTGGTATATTCAGATCCCGCATAGATTTCTATGGATACAAATTTATTCGGTACGTTCTTTAATTCCAAATATGTTGAAAACACGCGTTTTTTGCATCTATAGGTTAGAATATCTTGAAAACCTGAGGTGATGGAGCAATTCTGAGGTCATACTTGAATTCAGTGCATCAACACCTTGTAGGAAAGTGCTATTTGATCTATGGGTCTCACCTTTCATAAAATGTTGTCGGCCTGTGTAATTATTTTACAAACGATTTTAAATCATGATAAATCAATGGAATTTTAGACGAATTTTAGCTGCTTGAGATGGCTGGAATTATTATTTGTTTAGAGTACAAATTAAATAAGATAATAATAAAGTTGCCATAATATAGGGTTGGGCAGAAAGAACAAACGTTTTTGAAAAGGTTGATATTGATGTTTAGTACAATGTGAGATATTACAGATGTATGCTCGCTCGTTCCATTGATGTTCTGGTTATGTGAGCTATTATTCCATCCTCCTGTTAACTCGATATTCTTTGATAAGCCACAATATGCAAAAACTTTGTTCTCCATCGTCTACGAAGCTATTATTTTAACAAACAATTATTTATAGAACATGTTAAGCTCTAAAAAACCGAACAGCATATGCATCGTATTTGTCTCTTTAGGTAATGCTCGATACCAAGGATAGTGGACTAAGAGGATTGCTCAATCCCATAAGATGTGTATACGCCGAAATTTAGTGCGTAGGCGCCAGTTTGACGTCACTGCTGACCGTTTTGTTGTGGTTTCAATCGAGTATAAGACAGATAGTCTAGTGTAAGACAGAAACGCTAAGCTTGGCAGTGACATTAAAGGGTGACTGGCGATTATCGCACATTGGGGCATCCTGTTAGTCCAGTGTCCTTGGGTTATGCCAGAACGCATATGTATATCAGTTCATAACCAAAATTGAATGACTGTATTCGAACCCATATTATAGAGGTTTTCAAACTGTGCGCCGCGGCGCCCGGGGGCGCCTCTACCTAGTGTCAGGTGCGTCGTCGTTGTCTACCAAAGAGTCATACTACATACTACAATACAGTGCGCACCAGTCTATGCGCGCGGCTCTGGCACTACTACAGAACAACCAGAAAGGACTAAGAGGTCTTCCCTCCAAAACTCATTTTTATGCGCATGTGCGGCATCGCCATATTGTTGGCGTTTATTTATTTGAAAGAACTTTTAAAAAGTTGTTTTGCAAGCGCTATTTTCAAACAGGCAACGAAAATTGCTCTGATGATTTCGCTTCTTTTTTAATCAAAATTAAAGAAATAAATCTGGCTGAAATAACACCGGCATCTCCACTAATTTTGGAGACACCAAATATAGATAAAGATTTAGCATTGGTTCATACGGATTACAGAAGCCAGGATTTACCAGCCCAAAATGGTTTTACCTACGTTTGTGGCTACTTAGCTAAAAAAATACTAGCTGTCCACAAATGTCAAACATGTGCCACTATGGTTAAAGAAGAAAATCTAGGTATTAATAAAATGTTCACACACCTCAAAGCTTCTTCTAGAGCTAGTACTTACGGCAAGCTAATTGAACCAAGTGATTTATTTTTAAATTATATTTTTGAATTAGAAGAAGGGTTCCACGACATCTATCCGTCCATTTTTCATAAAAGAAGAGTCGGTAGTGAATTTTTAGAAAATTTGAAAACGATACCAAATAATTTTGATTGCTCCAATTTCCCAATAAAGTTTTTATTGAGTTTGTTTATTAAATTAAGGTTGTTTTGTACATTGAAATTCCATAATCGTGTCTTCAAGAAAAATTTCATAACTAACAATAGAAAATTTAAAATTATTACCAATTTATAAAATAATATCAACTAACAAGAAATAATGTATGTAATAATTTATTATAAAGCAATATATTTACCTGATCTGCATTTTTATTTTTACAACATAATGTTAAAGTGTAATTAATATACTTAGTTAACCTCATCTATTTAAAATTAATATAAATAACATATTTGTATCAAATAAATTTTATATACATTTGTATAACAATCTACGTAATTTTAATATCTTTTTGACATTTAGAAATTTTTTTAATGGACACTCTAGCTAAAACCCTTCTAAAACTGGCGAGTGTTTTATATTTAAAATTGCCGCCTAAACGCCAACAATATGGCTGAAGGTCAAATAAATTGGTTGGTGGAACATCAAAGACACCGCCGGTTCTGTCCTTTCTGGTTGTTCTGTGCCACTACTAAGAGTGTTTGAACTGAGGCAAGAAATCCACATCTTTCTGAGTGAAGACGATAATGTTCTCGCTGATATGTTTATGGATGAAAGTTATCTCCTTAAACTGGCGTTCCTGACAGATATTTTTGAATGTTTGAACATTCTTAACAAGTCTTTGCAGGGGAACAATACGGATATTTTTCAATTGACTAGTAAAGTTGAAGCATTCAAGAGGAAACTTAGGCTTTGGAAAAAAAGTTTGAAGAATGGAGATTGTTCGATGTTTTCAATTTTGAACCAGTTTCTTAAAGAAAACAATCTTACTCTGAAAGAAGAAATGAAAACAATAACTCAGCACTTGTCTAGAGTACAGAGTTATTTTGAAGACTACCTGTCAAAAGATGAAATCAAAGTGCAACAGTGGGTAAACGATCCTTTTTAAACTGAAATGCTTCAACATTTCAGCAATGAAGAAGCAGAACAGTTGATTAACATTTCAACGAACTTGAAATCAAACTTTCAGTCCTAATCCCTGTTTGAATTTTGGAGTGGTATTGAAAACGAATTTCCACTGTTGAGCAAGAAGGCTTTGCGAGCTGTTATTCCATTTGCAAGTTGTTACCTTTGTGAGTGTGGGTTTTCCGCTGTTGCAGTGATAAAATCCAAGTATAGAGCAAAGCTTAACATTGAAAAGGAAATTCGGGTTGCTATATCAAAATTTACTCCCAGGTACAATGAGCTTATAAAAGACAAACAAGCGCATCCCTCCCATTGAAACAGAAGCTTATAAACTTTGTTAATTTTTGTGTAATATTTTTCAAGTTAGCGTTTCATTTATACCGAGTCGTGTTTTTCTTATGGTTGCTTCAAGTTATAATTATTATTTTTTTTGTAATAAATCAAGTACAATACAACTCTTGCGTGTTTAATGTTGTTTTTTGACCTCTGTAAGAACAAGGTAAACCTGGTAAACTTTTTCAGCAACTAACCAACTAAAACTAACCAATCAGTAAGAAATTATTAAAATCCTGAATTGTGTGTTGTTAAAAAAATAGTAACAATCTTATTTACAATGTTACGTAAAGTATATTAACAAATAAGTATTAAAAAGATAAACTAAAAATTTAATTATTATAATGTAAAGCAATGCAAAACGGGTAAATTATATTATTTAGGTGCGCCGCCAAATCATGTCTATTCAAAGGGAACCGTGGGTCAAAAAAGTTTGGGAACCTCGGCCATAATAATATATGGATTCATAGCGTTGAAAGGGTTAAAATGGTCCAAGGAATATATCTTAACAGTTTTTCGGTATAATTTTGGGAGATCCTGTATAGAAAAGATGTATCAAAATTCTAATATCTTCGCGAAATTGATCACAATATTTTACGAACTTATCAGACATTCAGGGAAAACGCTCTCGTGCAAAATACGTTCGGAATGTCAACTTTCAAGCTCGAGCTATCTATCTAAAGTTGGCTTATCGATGCGAGATCCCAATATTTCCCGGTTTCGGGGGCGGGTTCTAAGCCGGCACGTCATGCAAGTCGCGTCCGGAGCGGCTCCGAATTTTGGTGCAAACTAAAACGAACACGTCGGGAATACTTAATATCCGCGGGAGAAGCGGAAACGGCACGAATTATACTTGCCTTCCCGACCGGCCTCCGGAAAAGTAGCGTACGCTCGGAGAAACCCGTTTTGTTATTTGACTGGTTTAAATTTTGTTTGAAGGCGATCGATAAAAATTCACCTGCGCAAAATTGGAAAGGTGATTTATGCTAGAATTAATAAAAGTCGCGTGTTCGGTCCAAGTTCGCTTATTAAACTCGTTCGTTTCTCGCGACTTTTCTAGAAAATAATAACTCGGAATTTATAATTTACGTCGATGTTGAAACTCGATAGGGTTTTTTCACACTTTACATACATGCATAATACTTTAATTAGTAACTGAAAGACCAGATTTCTCCTATTCGTCTTTCGATATATTGCGTTAACCCATTCGAGTCGTCGATTTTTTATATTGTTTATTTACTGTTAGTGCACACACGATGTGCAGGTCGTCTTATAGCCTCGGAAATCAATTGCACACACGGTGTGTAATCAGTCTCGAATGGGTTAAAAGAGTTTAGAAGTTCGAGTTTTGGTATGGAAAAACCAAAATTAATATCCCACTGGAAGTGTTTAAATTTTCCAAAACAATAGGAACTGTCAATTTAAATTTATCAAACTCAAAAAATTTGCAAATAAAGTCCTCTCTCCATGTTTTAGTTTCAAAACTTCGTTATAAAACCAACTTCCATCTCAAAAACCTAACGTCTAACTCGTTGAAAATTTGTTTGTTGCAGAACCTATTTATCTACATCTTATTTTGAACAAATTCTTTCAACAAACTTTTTTGATTTATTTCTGGTAAAAATTTCAATGGTGAAAAACATGGAGACAAGTTCAAAAATACAGATAAAAGTTAAAAACCACAAAATGTGTTAGTTTCTTTGTTATAGAAGCTCAAATATAAAATCCATATAAAATATAATTACAATAAAATAAATACACAAAACGTATAATTACTAATAGAAAAATGTCAACTCTCAAATTAATAATTTTTAAAAACTCATATAACTACACACGTAGTTATTGTTGAGATTTGAAATTTTTATATCGATTTAGATTGAAATTTAATCTTTATTTTCACGAAAGATAAATTTTCTACGACTGTTAGTTTTTTTGGAACAAATCGCTTGTTTTCAATTAAAAATAAATTATTTTAACTTTAGTTCTCTTTGAGCAGCAAACAGCACATTGTCGTCGTCCGTTTATATATTATTTGATGGAATGTGGTTAGCAAAATGGGGAGCTGTAAGCCTGAGTGGGTTAGGAGCAAGGACACTGGACTAACAGAATGGCTCAATTTGCGATAATCACCCGCCACCCTTCAACGTCACTGCCAAACTTAGCGTCTCTGTACGCTCAACTCTCTCTCTTACACTCGACTGAAACCACAACCAGTGATGTTAACCTGGCGGCCGCGCACAAAATTTCAGCGCATACACATCTTATAAGATTGAGCCATCCTGTTAGTCCAGTATCCTTGGGATAGGAGTCGTGCTTGGTCTTCGTTTTGGAGTTTAAAAACTTGAACCCGAATATTTTTCAATAAGATTTTCCACCAACCGCATGCGGTATTCTATCAAACCATTTTCTTTTTTTCGGGAAACTTTGGAGTATATAATGTAGGAGTTCCAAACAGCTTTATCAATGAAATGTCAAATTTTTTCTGATAGTATTTATGTTGTTACTTTCTAGTGAAGGGTGGTATGATATTTTCTGATCAGAACGATCAACTCCCCCCATAGTATCATTGTAATCGCAAACAATTTTGGATTTTATAACTTCTTATCCACATTTCTGTCTCACCATTTTTGTTAGTGCATCATGTATTGTGCTTAGAAGGCAAACTGGTTTCTTGTCTTGCTACATTAGAGCCACCACCATACCCCGCTGAAATGACCTGAATTTCTCCCTTTTGTAGTTTTTCTTTTGGATCCCTGAAGGTAAGTCCTTTCTTCTACTGTTAACAGTCCCATAAATATCTGTTTATTTCTTTATTATCATCATAACATAAAAAATGCAAGCACGTCAAAACGACACTGAACGCGGAAATCGCGAAATGCCTGATCAGAGGGTTAATGGGTATAAATTAAATACCCAGTATTACACTTGAATATAAAGTAGGCATACACGGTATATTATTTAATTGCTCAGTAAAATACTAGCCACCCAGTATTAATATAAATATTCAGTACGGAAACTAAATGACCATTAAAAATGTTAAATGCAGAGTCAATATACTAAACGCTCAGTAATAATCCTAAATGTTCAGTACAAATCTTAACTGTTCAGTAATTATACCAAATAATCAGTAAAAAATCGAAACTACTTTTAAAAAAATAATATGTTTGGGGGAAAAAAAAGTATATGTACATTATACGTAATTTATTTTGTCATTTTTACATGTTATAGGTGTATAAATGAAATGAACATCTATTGCACGGGAAGTGTTTTTTTTGATTTAGTTGAACGACCCCTTCGTCTTTTGGTTCCTAATGGAATTGTTTTCGCCTCGGGATGCAGATTTGCATACTTTAGGCGTATTGCGAGACCTACCACGTGTTTGCAAATTTTTTGTTTAAAAAATGATGAGCAATCACACTCTCTTTTAGTCCAATCGCAGTCTTCTGGAACTGTAACTTACCAAAAATTAAACATAACATTCTTATAATTATCAAAATTATTGAAATCGTATGCCCGAAGTTTTTGTAAGCTTTCCAAATTAATTTCTAGAGTATTCTTCGAAGCAATGATGTAACTGTTGTCTTCAGCAACAACAACTTTTTTTTAAGTTTTACCCATTGATATGCTTCCGTCCCTAAGTTTAAACCTATGCTGGCTTCCGTATGCATTTCCATTATATTATCGGCATATTAACATGACCAGTTTTTAACATATTCTTTTAAATGCGTTGTAAACTGAGATATTGGTAGCCTTTCTCTTAATGTGTTTTCATCTTTAATAATTCTATTGAACGTTTCTAAAGCATTATTAGTACTTGGAGTGAACTTATCTACCCCTTCATACCAATTTTTATTATTTTGCAACCATTCCCGTTCAAAATATGTGATGAATTCATTTTGGCTATCCTTCCATTTAAAAATAAACATACGCGACGCATTACCAAATACTTCCTCATTTTTACTGAGTTGTAAAATATCTATGTCTTCTAGAATCTTCCTTCTTTCATTTCTTTGTTTAACAACTTTTTTTTTCATGTGTGCCCAACACATTCTTACCTTGCTTTTTGAACCAAATATATATCGAAAGACATTTTGAATACTTTTCGCAGCATCACATATAACTATACTAGGATTGACAGTTCTCCCCAATGCCTTTTCAGCACCTAATTTATATGTATTGAACAAAAATTTAAAATCATTAGTTGCTTCATTTGCACATACTGCTACTACAATAATATGAAACGTTTTTCTTCTATCAGTAGTACCCAATATTAGTACCGGGAAACCTTGTCAAATAAGTTTATACGTAGCATTAGCATGAAGATGAGTACTATTTAATGATAATTGCAATAACGTCTTCGATGAAATAAAAAAGCGGAAAGAAGGATTATCGTCATAAAAATTTCATGCAACATCACCGATGTCAGTGTTGCCAACCACTTAAAGCAGCGCCTCACATTTACTGATCTACTTGAATACCCATTAAACAATCGTAATTCTTTACTGGGAGTTATTGAATTTCATACTATGCTTTATATGTTTAACATTTCAAATAGTTTACTGAGCATTTTTTGTTTTTATACTTAACATGTTTAAAATTAAATACTGAGCGTTTACTATTTTTTATTGAGCAATAAGGTATAAAAATACCGAGCATCTAAATTGACAGATTAGGTTAGGATAAAAAAATTATCAATTTACTAAAAAAATTTTTAATTTTTTTGGTAACTTTTAGAACAAATCGGTCTTTTTTAATTAAAAATATACTATTTTAACTTTAATTTAATCCAAATTTCATTTCTTAATCTCTATAAATAAATTCTAGGGAATTTTTTAAAATTTAAATTTGACAGGTTAGGTTAGGATAAAAAATTTATCAATTTAATAAAAAAATTTTTTAATCTTTTTGGTAACTTTTGGAAGAAATCGGTCTTTTTTTTTTAATTAAAAATAGAATATTTTAACTTTAATTTAATCCCAAAATCATTTCTTAATCTCTATAAATAAAGTCTAGGGAATTTTTTAAAGTTTAAATTTGACAGGTTAGGTTAGGGTAAAAAATTATCATTTTACTAAACAATTTTTAAAATTTTTTTGGTAACTTTTGGAACAAATTGGTCTTTTTTAATTAAAAACAGAATATTTTAGCTTTAATTTAATCCAAAAATTATTTCTTGGTCTCTATAAATAAAGTCTAGAGAACTTTTTAAAGTTTAAATTTGATAGATTAGGTTAGGTTAAAAAACTATCAATTTACTAAAAATTTTTTTTATTTTTTTGGTAACTTTTGGAACAAATCGGTCGTTTTTAATTAAAAATAGAATATTTTAACTTTAATTTAATCCAAATATCATTTTTTGATCTCTATTAATAAATACTAGGGAATTTTTTAAAGTTTAAATTTGTTGACAGGTTAGCTTAGGATAAAAAATTTATCAATTTAAGAAACTAATTGCTATTGAGACTTCAAATTTTATTGGGATTTAGATTAATACATACTCTTTATTTTTACCAAAGATGAATATTTTACGACTTTTAGTTTTTCCCTCAGAAGAACAATAGTAACTTAATGTCTTTAATTGAAACTAGACATTTATTTTTAATACCTAAGAAATATTTTTTTTGGAAATTGAAAGTTAAAATATTGTAAATTTAATTAAAAAAGACGAATTTTTTTCTAAATCTTACAAGAAAAAATTAAAAAATTCCCAAAGTTGGTAAAAATTTTTGATACTTTTTAACCTAACTTTTTTAAAGAAATAAGTCAACTTTAAAAAATCCCCAAGAATTCATTTTTAACATCTAAGAAATAATTTTTTGGAAATTGAAAGTTAAAATATTGCAAATTTAATTAAAAAAGGCGGATTTTTTCTAATTCTTCCCAAAAAAATTTTAAAAATTGCCAAAGTTGGTAAAAATTTTTGATACGTTTTAACCTAACTTTTTAAAAAAAATAAGTCAACTTTAAAAAATCCCCAGGAATTTAGTTTTAATATCTAAGAAATAATTTTTTTGGAAATTGAAAGTTAAAATATTGTAAATTTAATTAAAAAAGACGGATTTTTTCTAAATCTTACAAAAAAATTTTAAAGAATTCCCAAAGTTGGTAAAAATTTTTGATACTCTTTAACCTAACTTTTTTAAAGAAATAAGTCAACTTTAAAAAATCCCCAAGAATTCATTTTTAACATCTAAGAAATAATTTTTTGGAAATTGAAAGTTAAAATATTGTAAATTTAATTAAAAAAGGCGAATTTTTGCTAAGTTTTACCAAAAAAATTTAAAAAATTCCCAAAGTTGGTAAAAATTCTTGATACTTTTTAACCTAACTTTTCTAAAGAAATAAGTCAACTTTAAAAAATCCCCAGGAATTTATTTTTAATATTTAAGAAATAATTTTTTGGAAATTGAAAATTAAAATATTACGATTATTTTTAAATATTACAAAATGTACGGTTTTTTTTTTAATATTCATAGATAAGTTTTTTCTTAATAAAACATCCTGTATATTATTCCAGTTTTAAAATCTTTAGAATATAGAGACGTGTAACATATGTAACATTCTGTACAATGTTATGTACATTTTATTATCCTGTGAAATGGAATTAAATTAAATTCGAAAAAAAGGGTACAAAAATAATAGGGTTTTAAACATTTTACAACCTTTAAGAATTTTTTTCAATTTTTTTTTAACAAATAGCATAAATTTGACTATTTTAATCCAAAATAGAATCTTTTAGGTTGAATTTAATGTAAAAATCATTTCTTAATTCTTATAAATAAAGTCTTGGTGATTTTTTAAAGTTGGTCCAATTTTCTAAAAAGTTGGGTTAGTTAATTGTCAAAAAAATGTATCAGCTTTAAGAATTTTTTTCATTTTTTCGGTAACAAATAGAACAAATTTGACTATTTTAATCCAAAATAGAATCTTTTAAGTTCAATTTAGTATAAAAATCACATCCTAATTCCTTTAAATAAAGTCTGGGCGATTTTTTAAAGTTGAACAATTTTTTTTTTAAAGTTAAGTTAGGCAACTGTCAAAAATTTTAATCACACTTAAGATCTTTTTTTAATTTTATGGCAATAATTAGAACACATTTGACTTTTTTTAATCCAAAATAGAATCTTTTAAGTTTAATTAAATGTAAAGATCACATCCTAATTCCTTTAAATAAAGTCTAGGCGATTTTTTAAAGTTGAACAAAAAAAAGTGCCAATCTGAAAATAGAATTTTTAAACATTCTAAAAATCAGGCTACGTTTTAAAAATTTTCTTCGGATTATATTAAACGTTAACATTTAAAATTTGCAACTCTATTATCTATAATCTGACAAATCGAAAGATAAAGAGTGAAGATTTAAATCGGAACCTTTTCGCTAACAGTAACAAAGTTTGATCGATAAAGCGCGCGTTTCAACCGCCAAAACTTCGAATGCGAGGTAACAAACTGGGTCAAAGCTCGCATCGAATAACTGATGGCTACGATAAGAAATTACATTAGTCATGTAGAGTGCATAATTCATGTTAATCACTCTGCAAATTATCGTATTACGTTAACGTTTCATGCTGAATAGAGTTTGCATAACTTCCCTCGACAAACATTGTTTTATAGAAAATGATATTTGTTCCGTATAATTTTCAACCACATCCTGTTAATATTTCCTCGCTGAAAATACATTTCAATACATTTATCCCCGATAATGAAAAATTAATATCGTTAATCTCCATTCTTTTGTGAATATTTCAACACTATTATTATTTTTAAAATATGAATTTATGAAATAATATTATATGGTATAAAACTGCCGTTTAAAATATAATATATCTCTTTACATTCCCTTCCCCTGGTTAATTTAAGCGAGCAACGCGAGAGAATCGAGTTTTTTTTTTTACAAAAGCTCTCGAAGCCCTTTTGAAGTGTCACCCCCTAGAGATCCTCTATGTAACGTTGAAGCTCCACTGTAAGCCCTTTCATTGCATCCCAACCGAATCCTACGAATAATGTAAAAATGTCAAAATGTGCATTTTCATTTTAAAATAGAAAAAGAATTCGCTTCAGTTTTTTTGAAATTTTTTTAGCTACCGCTATCAGTCTTGTTATAGAATAATGGCTTACATTTTTATTCGTTTAACTAAAATGTTTCAGAATAGAAATTTAAATAAATTAAATTTTAATTGAAATTCAGTTTCGAAGTCGATGGAGATTAAAGGTTGGAGGTAAAGCGTTTTCCAATGCTCTGCCTCGCAATTCGCAAACCCTATCGGATTGGGTTTCCAGAGTGAACATTTCTATACCTTGAGATGACTCTCCGAAAGTGGAATCGATAAAATTAATATCTGGATGGATATAGTCTAGCTATCTGTTGTATTACAAACTGACAACTTCTAACAATTTAACTTTACAGATAACCAATTTTAGTACCACTATAGACGGTGCTTTCCAACCTGTCAACAAATTTAAACTTTAAAAAATTCCCTAGACTTTATTTATAGAGATTAAGAAATTAAATTTGGATTAAATTAAAGCTAAAATATTCTATTTTTAATTAAAAAAGACCGATTTGTTCCAAAAGTTATCAAAAAAATTAAAATTTTTTTTAGAAAATTGATAATCTTTTACCCTAACCTAACCTATCAAATTTAAACATTAAAAACTTCCCTAGACTTTATTTATAGAGATCAAGAAATGATTTTTGGATTAAATTAAAGTTAAAATATTCTACTTTTAACTAAAAAAGATCGATTTGTTCCAAAAGTTACCAAAAAAATTAAAAAAATTTTTAGGAAATTGATAATTTTTTTACCTTAACCTAACCTGTTAAATTTTAAATTTAAAAAAATTCCCTACACTTTATTTATAGAGATCAAGAAATGAAACTTCGATTAAATTAAAGTTAAAATATTCTATTTTTAATTTAAAAAGACCGATTTCTTCCAAATGTTACCAAAAAAATTAAAAATTTTTTTTAATAAATTGATCATTTTTTTATCCTAACCTAACCTGTCAAATTTAAACTTTAAAAAAATCCCTAGACTTTATTTATAGAGGTTAAGAAATGAAACTTGGATTAAATTAAAGTTAAAATATTCTATTTTTAATTAAAAAAGGCCGATTTGTTCCAAAAATTACCAAAAAAATTAAAAAAATTTTTTAGTAAATTGATACATTTTTTATCCTAACCTAACCTGTCAAATTTAAACTTTAAAAAATTCCCTAGCCTTTAGTTATAGAGATTAAGAAATGATTTTTGGACTAAATTAAAGATAAAATATTCTATTTTTAATTAAAAAAGACTGATTTGTTCCAAAGGTTACCAAAAAAAATTAAGAAAATTTTTTAGGAAATTGATAGATTTTTTAACCTAACCTAACCTGTCAAATTTAAACTTTAAAAAATTCCCTAGACTTTATTTATAGAGATCAGGAAATGAAACTTGGATTAAATTAAAGTTAAAATATTCTATTTTTAATTAAAAAAGGCGGATTTGTTTCAAAAGTTACCAAAAAAATTAAAAAATTTTTTTAGAAAATTGATAATTTTTTACCCTAACCTAACCTGTCAAATTTAAACTTTAAAAAATTCCCTAGACTTTATTAATAGAGATCAAGAAATGAAACTTGGATTAAATTAAAGTTAAAATAATCTATTTTTAATTAAAAAAGACCGATTTGTTCCAAAAGTTACCAAAAAAATTTTAAAAATTTTTTAGTAAATTGATACATTTCTTATCCTAACCTAACCTGTCAAATTTAAACTTTAAAAACTTCCCTAGACTTTATTTATAGAGGTTAAGAAATGAAACTTGGATTAAATTAAAGTTAAAATATTCTATTTTTAATTAAGAAAGACCGATTTGTTCCAAAAGTTACTAAAAAAATTAAAAAATTTTTTTAGTGAATTGATAAATTTTTTATCCTAAGCTAATCTGTCAAATTTAAATTTTAAAAAATTCCCTAGACTTTATTGATAGAGATCAAGAAATAAAACTTGGATTAAATTAAAGTTAAAATATTCTATTTTTAATTAAAAAAGGCCGATTTGTTCCAAAACTTACCAAAAAAATTAAAAAAATTTTTTAGTAAATTGATAAATTTTTAACCTAACCTAACCTGTCAAATTTAAACTTTAAAAAATTCCCTAGACTTTATTAATAGAGATCAAGAAATGATTTTTGGACTAAATTAAAGATAAAATATTCTATTTTTAATTAAAAAAGACGGATTTGTTCCAAAAATTACCAAAAAAATTAAAAAAATTTTTTAGTAAATTGATAAATTTTTAACCTAACCTGTCAAATTTAAACTTTAAAAAATTCCCTAGACTTTATTTATAGAGATTAAGAAATGACTTTGAGATTAAATGAAAGCTAAAATATTCTATTTTTAATTAAAAAAACCGATTTGTTACAAAAGTTACCAAAAAAATTAAAAGAATTTTTTAATAAATTGATAAATTTTTTATCCTAACCTAACCCGTCAAATTTAAACTTTAAAAAATTCTCTAGACTTTAGTAATAGAGATCAAGAGACGAAACTTGGATTGAATTAAAGTTAAAATATTCTATTTTTAATTAAAAAAGTCCGATTTCTTCCAAATGTTACCAAGAAAATTAAAAAAATTTTTTAGTAAATTGATAATTTTTTTATCCTAACCTAACCTGTCAAATTTAAACTTTAAAAAATTTCCTAGACTTTATTTATAGAGGTTAAGAAATGATTTTGGGATTAAATTAAAGTTAAAATATTCTATTTTTAATTAAAAAAGACCGATTTGTTCCAAAAGTTACCAAAAAAATTTAAAAAATTTTTTTGTAAATTCATACATTTTTTATCCTAACCTAACTTATCAAATTTAAACTTTAAAAAATTCCCTAGACTTTATTTATAGAGACTAAGAAATGAAACTTGGGTTAAATTAAAGCTGAAATATTCTATTTTTAATTAAAAAGGACCGATTTGTTCCAAACATTATCAAAAAAATTAAAAAAAATTTTTAGTAAATTGAAAATTTTTTTATGCTAACCTAACCTGTCAAATTTAAATTTTAAAAAATTCCCTAGATTTTATTTATAGAGATTAAGAAATGATTTTTGGATTAAATTAAAGTTAAAATATTCTATTTTTAATTAAAAAAGACCGATTTGTTCCAAAATTACGAAAAAAATTAAAAAAAATTTTTTAGTAAATTGATAAATTCTTTATCCCAACATAAGCTGTCAAATTTAAACTTTAAAAAATTCCCTAGACTTTATTAATAGAGATCAAGAAATGAAACTTGGATTAAATTAAAGTTAAAATATTCTATTTTTAACTAAAAAAGGCGGATTTGTTCCAAAAATTACCAAAAAAATTAAAAAATTTTTTTAGTAAATTGATAAATTTTTTATCTTAACCTAACCTGTCAAATTTAAACTTTAATAAATTCCCTAGACATTATTTATAGAGATCAAGAAATGAAACTTGGATTAAATTAAAGTTAAAATATTCTATTTTTAATTAAAAAAAACCGATTTGTTGCAAAAGTTACGCAAAAAAATTAAAAATTTTTTTTAATAAATTGATACATTTTTTATCCTAACCTAACAAATACTTGAGAGCTTCATATTGTCTCGTAAAACTATTTTCATTATCGATATAAAACTATTTAGTTCATTTCTACCCCTTTAGTAGGAAGTTGTAAGTCAATTCAATCTAAAATGAAATAAGTATTCCTTTGAAAACGTTTCAGTTGGGTTTGTCACAAAGAGAGAAAATAAAATATCTCCATTCTAACTGTTGTAATCGAACCAAATAACTTTTACCATTTGAACTCTACCAATAGTTGAGTTTAAAACTAATTTTAAAACAACAAAAATATTTTTGTTCATTTAAAAAATTCATTTTAACAAAACCTTTTTAAAAACTAATAAAATACAAACACTTGAGAGTTTCATTTCGTCTCGGAAAACTTTTTTCGTTATCGAAATAAAACTACTCGGTTCGGTTGTATCGCTTCGGTCGGAAGTTGTAAGTCAATTCAATGTAAAATTGAATAAGTGTTCCTTTGAAATCCTCTCCGATGGGTTTGCCGTGAAGAGAGAAGACAAAATATCTCACCGTGTAGGAATCAATTCGAACCGAATAGTACGGTTTGTTTCGTTCCACAAAGGGCTCGCGTTCGTTCTTGTGTGGATGTCGTGCAGTTCCATTATTACGGCTTGGTTTCGAGTACAATAGGAAGACATACACGTTAGCTAATAATAAACTACCTATTCACTGTCTGTTCGGTGTTTATCATAAATGTTTCTGAAACTAAATCCGTTTAACGATGTCATTTACTTTGATGTGTTGTAATAAGACTGATTTAGGTCGAAATGTACTCGATTTGTGAAGTTTGTCGTTTTGTTAACTAGAGGGGAATTTCGGTGTGCTTTTGTATGAAGGATTTTCAGGGGAAATTTTCGGGTTGGCGAAGGGGAAAATTGGGATTTACAACTATGAGCGCGGACACGTTTGTTTATCTTTGACTGGAATTGATGGGTTAATGAAAAGGGAGGGTTTCGGCGCCCAAAATTCGGTGTTTAATTTCGAAACGAGGTCGCGTTTCTACCGCGCTTTAATAATCTCCCCGTTTCTGTGATGAATTTTTGGCAATTAAAGGTGATTAAATCGGGATATTTGAGTCGGTTTAATATGCCAACCTCGTTTTGTATTGTTTTCAAACGGACGGCCAACAACCCTTAACTTAAGCTTTTCGTACCCTTTAGTTAATTAACGTCCTTTAGAAATGCGTGTTGGGTTTTAAAAGTTTTCATTAAAAATAATTATGATGAACAGGCAAAACGTTTTTATTTTTTGAAATTTTAATTTTATTTAATTATTTTAGTTTTAATTATTATTCACAACCTTAGTTATGGAATTTTTCGACAGTTGCGATGATATTCTTTTAGAAGATGATGCAAAAATAGCTGATTCAAATCCACCAAAAGATAGTTAAAAGATTGACACTTCTATCCCTTGTTTTCTCCTTTTCCATCACTGACCTTTGATTTTAGGTCAATTTTAGCTTTTATACGCCCTTAGAAGACAGAGTACATAAGGTGCATAACCAGTCACCTTATAAACTTATTGCTAACTAAGTTATCAGAAACTTTATGTTCGGGTGAATAAACCCAATTAATGGTGATGTTAACAGTCACTTTATAAACTTATCGTCTACTAAGTTATTGGGACCTTACGGGCAGGTAAATAAACCGGACCTAATGTAACTTAATTTACATGTTTTTTAAAAACTTGCCAATTTAAAAAAATTCATACCTAAAAAACTAATTGTTATTGAGACTTGAAATTTGACGAGGATTTAGACTGATATTTAATCTTTATTTTTCCCAAAGGGAAATTTTCTACGATTTTTAGTTTTTCCTGCAGAGCCGCAAATCTAACCTAACCTAATTAACATGACCATTAAAACTTCACCATTTTTCTCATATCTAAGAAAGTAATGGTTATTGAGACTTGAAAATTTATGAGAATTTAGATAAATACCTAATCTTTATTTTTGCCAAAGATTAAAACGAGATTCTAACCTAACTTAATTAACATGCTTATTAAACCTTGTCAATTTAAAAAAATTCATTTCAAAAAAACTAATTGTTATTGAGACTTGAAATTTTATAGGGATTTAGATTAATATTTGATCTTTATTTTTACCAAAGATGAATTTTCTACGACTTTTAGTTTTTTCTGGAGAGATGAAAATCTAACCTAACTTAATTTACATGTTTATAAAAAATTTGCCAATTTTTAAAAATTCATATCTAAAAAACTAATTGTTATTGAGACTTTAAATTTTATAAGGATTTAGATTAATACTTATTCTTTATTTTTACCACAGATGAATTCTCTACGACTTTTAGTTTTTTCTAGAGAGATGAAAATCTAACCTAACTTAATTTACATGTTTATTAAAAATTTGTCAATTTTTAAAAATTCATATCTAATTGTAAGAAACTAATTGTTATTGAAACTTGAAATTTTATGAGGATTTAGATTCATACTTAATCTTTATTTTTGCCAAAGGGAAATTTTCTACGACTTTTAGTTTTTTCCTCAGAATTTCCCAAATTTGTGAATTTTTAAAAATTCACCCCTAAAAAACTAATTATTATTGAGTCTTAAAATTTGACGAGGATTTAGATTAATACTTATTCTTTATTTTTACCACAGATGAATTCTCTACGATTTTTAGTTTTTTCTAGAGAGATGAAAATCTACCCTAACTTAATTTACATGTTTATTAAAAATTTGTCAATTTTTAAAAATTCATATCTAAGAAACTAATTGCTATTGAAACTTGAAATTTTATAAGGATTTAGATTCATACTTAATCTTTATTTTTGCCAAAGGGAAACTTTCTACGACTTTTAGTTTTTCCCTCAGAATTTCCCCAATTTGTGAATTTTTAAAAATTTGCACCTAAAAAACTAATTATTATCGAGACTTAAAATTTGATGAGAATTTAGACTCACATTTAATCTTTATTTTTATTAAAGATGAATTTCCTACGACTTTTAGTTTTTCTCTCAGAGGAGAAATTCTAACCTAACTTAATTTACATGTCTATTAAAATTTGCCAATTTTTAAAAATTCATAATATATCTAAAAAACTAATCGTTGTTGAAACTTGAAATTTTATGAGGATTTAGATTAAAACTTAATCTTTATTTTTACCAAAGATGGACTTTCTACAACTTTTAGTTTTTTTTCTCGGAAGAAAAAATGTAACTGAAGGGGTTAGGCTACTTAAAAGAAAATTTTTTACAATTTTTTTTGCTCAAACGACGCGTAAACATCCTAAGAATGATAACCAGTATAAATTTTAAGAAAAAACTTTTATTTTACAATTCCACAGCTTAATTTCTAAACGCTGCATAAAAACTAATTATGAAGGTCACCCTAAACTGTTGCGATGCTATTATACCGTCTTTTTCTAATTAATGCAAGCAATATAAGACATATCTGCAGGCAAAGGACATGGAGATTGGCAAAAAGGGGGCATCTCTTCTGTATTTGGTTTTGTCAGTGTCATCGGATGGTTTACAGGAAAAGTTCTGGATATTTGTGTAAAATCAAGATACTGTAAGACATGTGAATATTGGCAGAAAAAGAAAAATACCGCAGAATTTGAAAAATGATATGCGCCACACCAGCCTAATTGCAAATCGAACCATATCGGTAGTCCCGATCCCATAATTGAAATATTTTCGCACTCTGAGGCTTTGCATGGGGTTCGATATGCACATTACGTGGGCGATGGAGACAGTAAGACCCATAAGAGTATTATAGATGCGAAACCATATGGTAGTTTCACTGTCTCCAAGAAAGAGTGTATCGGTCACATCCAAAAGAGGCTTGGAACGCGATTAAGAAACCTAAAAAAAGGAGCAAGAAATCTTGGCGGCAGAGGGCTATTGATTGGAAAACTTATTCACGAACTAAGTATTTATTACAGTTTGGCCATCCGTCGAAACACGAACTTTGTAGAGAAAATGCGAAATGATATACGGGCAACCTTATATGCTTGATTTTTTTTATTTTGAGCCCTACGTCATTAATGAGAAAACACCGCCCAAATATTCAAATTTGAACTGCTCAAATGAATACATAGAAATTAACATTTAATTAAATGCAATTTCGATACTGTTGGTTTCTGTAGGTAATATAACTGAATTACAGAGAGATACGTATAAAAATGTAAGTGCAAAATGCAATAAACGTTACTGCCTAACTTCACGTGATACAAGTTGTTTATGTTCGCTAAAGCGCTGTTGTCAAGTGTCTTACTGATTTCGAGGTTATGTTCACGTTTGTCTGTCCTAACCAAAACCATAAACGCTTGGCAACGTAGAATGTGACGTCACTATAAAGTGATGACGTTGTCTTTCAAATTGATAACGTAGGGCTCAAAATAAAAAGAATCAAGCATACCACAAAATTTCGACGGATGAGAAACCGCAGTACGACAGATGTCCAATAGGTGAAGATTCATGGTGTTTTTGGCAAAGAGCATCGGCTTTGCACGCTTTCGAAACATATGTACACAAGTCAGCAATGTCAATGAAAATTTTTAACGCCATTACGAGCATCTATGAGGATCTCAGTAAAAATGATCTACTTCTACTTGCTCGTTGTATAGGAGGGTACTCGCAAAATGTAAACGAAAGCTTAAATTCTATCGTTTGGTCAATAGCTCCTAAAACAACCTCGAGCGGCAAAAATATTGTTAATATCGCAGCTAATATTGCGGTTGTAACATTCAACGACGGATTTTCAAGGCATATTGGAAGTAATGAACGCATTAAAACCGAAAATCAGTAATGTTATAACTTCTGCGTAGAGATAGATGAGCGCCGCGTAAAAGCGGCTAACCGCTCAATCTCCAAAAGAAGAAAAGATATCCGGAAAGACCTAACATCGATCAGAAAAGAAGCAGAAGAAGAATTTTTGGATAAGGAAGGGATGCTTTAGGGTCCCGGCATAGCAAATTGAAGGAAAAAAAAGCATGTGTTAAAGATTTTTTTAGTTTAAATACACATAAAGCTTTAAACGTGTTGTTCTCAAAATTATGTTTTTCGAAGCGGCAAGCAGTAGAACTAGAGCAATTCTTATCCCATCGATAATACACACGATTATCGCGATTAACCATCAATTCATTTTTTTATAACAAATTTAAGGTTAGATCTTCTTCATTTTATGAAAAAATGATTTATTTTAATAATCGTGTGTAGTTCTCTAGAAAATCTATCTGAGAAGCTACAGTTGAAATTTCAAGTCGAAAATTACTCAAGTTTTACTGCTTGCCGTGGACCTCCTCAAGAAAAGGCAACAATATTTTGGCTGCTTTCACACTACAACAAGGTATGTTACACTAAAATTAAAAATGTTTTTTTATACCTTCAGATGTGTATAGGAAACTATAAATACATCATTATTATTGCCTTATTAGTAGTTAAGAATAAGAAAATATAAGAAAGACTTATTTTTCAGCCCGACAGAGTAGCGCAACCTCTTAATGTCTTTAACTGACTTTGACTTTGACGTCAGTACTGACGAAACGCGCTGACCGTCGGTTTGTGTTGTTCAGTGCTTAGCTGATTGACAGATCTGTCAAAACGCGCTGACCGTCAGTTTGTACAGTCTCGCGAAAAATGGACGCATTAACAAATTGTACGATACTTGGGTATTTCATTATTCTGTAATTCTTTAACCGTGCATCACGGTCTTTATATAAATTATGAGACAAGTCCCATAATTCCGGATGCAACCGGACTTCGGTTATTAATCGTTCTGTGTCTATGCTCACTATTTCACGATCACTGTACAGCAGTCTGTCAGTTGGCTGACGTACATACGGACGCGTTTGACCGACAGTTGTCATACGCGCCGCGTACCGTACGCGCGTAGGGTTCATCAGTGCAGCACTGAACAGCTACATATAAATACGTTGATAAGCTACGCGCGACCGACGTCGGTACCGACCGTCGGTTGAGCACTAAAACCAGCCTAACTTTTTGAACATTAAAAATAAGGTTAAGCTCTTAAATTGAATTTGTTTTACATTAAAATTACGTTTAGTGGTTATAGTTTAATTATACAGGTGTTTAAAAAAGATACGGCAATATTAAAGGGGGTGATTGTCCAGGTCATTTTATACAAAAAAGTTTATAATAAACATGATCTGGAAACGGTTCGTTACCGATCTACAGCGTGTTGAAGTTTAATTAAAAAAAGCTGTAAAAATTTACATATTTTGAAACAGTCCTGTTTTATTCACTGACATATTGAATGACCTTTGATTAATCATTTTGTATGTGTCCAATTTGTTGAATTTCCTTATCATGAATCGCTATACGAATGCCGAGATGACCGACATGCATTACATTTATGGACTTGGTGATGGCAATGCATTAGAAGCTAGGCGGTTGTTTACTGAAAGATTTCCTGGCCGTATTGCTCCTGATAGAAAAGCTTTCGAAAGTATTCATCGGCGTCTTTATGAAACAGGTACATTTAGACGAAATGGGAGAGCAGGAAGGCCAAGGACAGCAAGAACGGTAGTGATGGAAGAGGATGTGCTAGACATGATTGAAGAAGATCAAGGTACTTCTACTCGAAAAATTGCGGGATATATTAACCCTTAGCGCTCCGCGCGTTTTTGTACCACTGCCTACCAGCAACTCCGGTACATTATAGTTTATACACGTATTTATTATACAATTATATACTCAATTTCGTAATATCTTAACAACTTTCCTGTCCAATGAGTCATATATGACTCATTATATATCATCACTATATCAATATGAGTTGGATGGGGACAGGGAAGTTGTTAAGCGTAATCATGTTAAAAACATGGGCTCCGCAGCGGAGCCTACGGAGCGCTAAGGGTTAAATGGCTAACGCTTTGAATGTATGTAATGGGACTATTTGGCACATTCTGAAGGAAAATTTGTTGTACCCATTCCATATACAACGCGTTCAAACATTATTTCCTGCTGATTTTCCTCCTCGCATTGCATTCTGGCTTTTGCAGAAAATGATTGAAATCCCTTAATTCCTGATGTTGATTCTGTTCACCAATGAAGCGAATTTTTCAAGAAATGCAATACGCAATTTCCATAATAACCATGTATGGTGTGACGAAAATCCACATGAAATTGTTGAAGATCGTTTTCAACATCAGTTTTCTTTGAACGTTTGGCTTGGAATTGTGGGTGACTGCATAATTGGATCGGTATTTTTACCAGGAAGATTTACCGGAGAGGTGTATCGCAACTTTTTGGAAAACACGCTCCCTGGTTTTCTGGAGAATGTACCATTAGCAATTAGAGATGCAATGTGGTATATGCACGATGGTGGTGCACCAGCCAACTTTAGTCAAGTAGCTCGTGATTTCTTAACACAAGCATATGGATATCGCTAGATTGACCGAGGTGGACCTCACTTATGGCCTGCACGATCCCCGGACTTAAATCCCCTGGTTTTTTTCCTGTGGGGCCATTTGAAGTCCTTGGTGTTCGCTACTCCACTTGAAAATGTAGAAGACTTAAGACATCGAATGGTTGTTGGGTGCAACTCAATTAAAACGCATCCTAGTGTTTTTGAGAGAGTTCGCCAGTCAATGAGGAGAAGATTGAATTCTTGCATCCGAGCTCGAGGTGGTCACTTTGCACAGTTTTTGTAATTTTTGCTTGGTAAAATTGTTGGTTTGGTAAAATATTTGTTTTTGTCCTTGAATAAAACCCTTATTCTTTAAAAAAAATTTCTTTTATTATAAACTTTTTTGTATAAAATGACCTGAACAATCACCCCCATTAACATTGCCGCATCTTTTTTAAACACTCTGTATAAATAAAAATAAATATAGTGAGAATTTTTGTGAATTGATAAAAAAGCTCTCTCGTTCAAAAACATGAGTAGATTGAAATTCACACATTTTCAACTATAATGGATTTATGATGGATGAATCATTATTTACATAACATTTAATTTTATATTTAAGAAGATTTTGATAAACTTATAAAAAGACAACCTATTTAATTTAAAAATTTTTCATTATCCAATGGAATATTATAGTTATGATGAATAATCATAAAACCTTAAAAGAAAATTATTTCAAAGACAATTTTCTCTCTCAAATTTTATTTTATAAAACCCACCTTTCGTTCCTTTCAACTCAAACCAATTAAATTCACGGTCCGTTTCTTGATTAAAGGAGTTACAATTTCTTTTATCATCATTAACAATCCCAAGATAATTGCGAGATAAGATCGTTTCCTTGAACTAACAAGATAACAAACCGACGGACGTACAAAACGTATTGTCTGCGAGATCAATGTCTATGCGTACATATATCATCATTGAGTCGCAAACTCCATCAATACGTGGCATCTATTGCATCAATGCGTCATTAGCGTGTAAATTCCAATATTAACCGACCGCGTTCGTACTTAATGGCCTGCGAAATATCCTCGACGGTTACAATTTCCGGTTGAAGATTAAAAGCACGGATTTGGATTCCTCCGAAATGAAGACGTTTTCGAACTAAAGTAGAGGAGTCGTCGTTGGGTTAGAATTGAATTAAGTTTTTATTAATCTGACGTCTGGCGCGCAGAAGTTTTAATGCCGCAATTGTCAGGCTCCGAGGAGGAAGTTCTGTGACGTTTTCTATAAGGGGGTGTAATTAGAATTTAATGGACTTTGTAGTAGTTGCGATGAACTTCTCGTTCTTCCGCTAAAGGAAACGTTTAAACTGTTGTATTGCATCGGAGATAGTTTAGTTAAGTAATTTTGGAATATCTTAAAATTTACTTTTAAAACTTTTTATTGGATTAATCGTGACGTCAGGACTTTATTTTTACAATTCAGCATGGACTTTACCTCTTTGAGTTTGACTACTTAACGAACTTGCACAAACATAATCCATCCTCCAAACAATATGGAGAGTTTCATATCTAGACTCGTTCGTGTTCATTCCTAGCGTCTATTCGGAGAACGTGCACGGTGCAAATAACAGCTAAAACCCTTCCAAGGTCTTTGAAATTTATCGATCGACGACCAACAAGACGAGCTGCTCGAAAACACGACGAGGAAGTTTTGTGCAAGAAGAGCTAAAACCGGGTGCTTTAGAGACGTCTCTTTATTATTCTCGGCGATAAAAGTTAATCCCTCTTTGAAATCCTTCATAAATACTTCAAAAAAACGGCAAACATCTTTTTTACACCGGGAGTATTTTCAACTTTAAAGAGAAAAAAATTGTAAATAAATATTTAGAAAATACAAAAATATTTAGGAAATAGGTAAATATTTAAAATGGTATATGAATTAGACTAGATTCATATGAAACGTTCAGATTGGAGTATTAGCAAAGATAGAAGATGGTTTGCGTGCTAAAATCACATTAGTTTGCTAATTACACTGTAACAAGAGGGAATTGATTGCCTATTATCCACCATAATGTATTTTAATCCATTTATGATTACTATTGTACAGGTAACATAATTTCAACGTTAGCCAATAGAAAGCGATTTGAATTGGAAATTTATTTTTTATTTTAATTATTTTTGACGAAGTATATTAAAATCATTAATGTTGTTAAAGTAATAAATAATGAATAGTTACACTGGCCAACATTTCTTAGACCCATAGATCAGACAATAGTTTCCTAATCGTTTTAAGTGCGTTGTACTCAAATTTTGCCTCAGAATTGCTCCATCACTTCAGATTTTTGAAATATTCTAACTCTAAAGATGGAAAAAACTCGGTTTTTAAACATGTTCGAGATTAAATAACAGTGAATACATTTTTATTTATAAAATTCCATAAAAACTTCATTTCTTCTTGAAGGAATCTAATTTTTAATCATCACTTTTTACCCAATCATTAACCTATAGCTGACTATTAGCAATAGTCGTCGATACAGTAAGTCTATAATGTTATTCTAGCATGCGTAATCTGGACAATTTAGGTGATTTGCTGACAACGATGACTTCAAGAAGCCACTATGTTAAAAGCAAAATAAATTTTTGATATATTTGTGCACATTTTGAAACAAAAAATGAATGTAGATTGAATGAAAGGATGATGGCATACTATTCAGTGGCCCACCGAGAAATTTCCTCTAGGGGGGGGTTTTCGCTAAAAATTTTCTTGGCTTATACTTTTAATGCAAATTTTGGTACAACCTAAAGTTAGGGTTGAGGACTGTATAAGTTTAAGTTGAAAGGTTTTTTCTATTCTATAACGAGTTCAAATTGTCTTAATGTCTTAACGAGCATTAACGACAAAATTAAAAATTTATTTTTCGTCTGGGGGGGGGGGAGGTTTAACCCCCAAACCCCCCCCCTGGGTGCGCCACTGATACTATTATTGAATTTTGAAAAGGGAAGATAACTCCATAAGTTGGGTTGGGTTCGGCAAAAGTGCTGGAAACAAAAATTTAAAAACCTTACATCTTTTTGAGATTGCGACTAAATCATTGCTTACTACTTAGTTTACTATTTCGGCGACTACGAATGGGGAATTATAAAAGGAAGATTTTTTTCATGAAGAAATTAAGTTATTGAAAAAATTCAAAATGCATTTTGAGTGGGAAAATGGTATATCCCGATGCCACATGAAGTTTTGTAGATAAAAATTTATTTATTACGTAATTTAATTCCAAACTAGTTTAGTTTTATTTTTAGTATTTTTCTAAAAAAAATTTATTGTTTTTGGTTGAATTGATCAACATTTTGGTAACTTTGGTGGAAGCTTTACGAATTTAGTAAGTTTTTTGTGGAATTAAAGAAAAAATTGGTAAATTTTTGATGGAATTTTTACAAATTTTGTAAGTTTTTTGGTAGAATTATTAAAAATTTTAGTAACTTTGGCGGAATCTTTATGAATCTACTAAGTTTTTGATGGAATTTTCAAGGTTTTAGTTAATTTTTAATGAAATTGTTTCTAATTTGATTGATTTTTTGTGGAATTTTAAAAGAATTTGGACATTTCGGTGGAATTTTTAAAAAATTTGGTAAGTTTTTGATAGAATTGTTAAAAATGTTGACAATTTCGGTGTAATTTTTAAGGATTTTTGTAAGTTTTTGGTGGTATAAAAAAAATTCAGTAAATTTTGGGTGTAGTTGTTAAATATTTTAATAGCTTTGGTGAAATTTTTGCGAATTTTATTCATTTCTGGTGGAATTTTAAAAAAATTCAGTGTTTTTGGTAAAATTCTTATGAATTTAGTAAGTTTTTGATGGATTTTTTAAAAAATTCAGTATGTTTTTGATGGAATTATAAAAAATTTTGATAACATTGGTGGAATTTTTGCGAATTTTATTCATTTCTGGTGGAATAAAAAAATCAGTGTTTTTGGCAAAATTCTTATGAATTTAGTAAGTTTTTGGTGGAATTTTTGCAAATTGTATTAATTTTTGGTAGAATTTTTAAAAAATTCTGTATATTTTTGGTGGAATTATCAAAAATTTTGATAACACTGGTGGAATTTTTGCGAATTTTATTCTTTCTTGATGGAATTTTTAAAAAATTCAGTGTTTTTTTTATGGAATTTTTACGAATTTAGTAAGTTTTTAGTGAAATTTTTCCAATTTTATTAATTTTTGGTGGAATTTTTATAAAATTCAGAATGTTTTTGATGGAATTGTTAAGAAAATTGATAACTTTGGTGGAATTTTTATTAACTTTAATCATTTTTGGAAGAATTGTTAAAAATATTGGTAATTTTAGTCGAATTTGTATGAATTTGGTAAGTTTTTGGTGGTATTTTTTAAAAATCAGTAAGTTTTTGGTGGAATTATTCAACATTTTTGTAGCTTTGGTGGAAAATTGAAAAGATTTAGTACGTTTTTGGTGGAATTGTTAAAAATGTTGGTAACTTTGGTGGAATTTTTACGAATATAGTAAGTTTTTCGTGGAATTTTTACCAATTTTATTGATTTTGGGTGGAATTTTTAAAAAATTCATTAAGTTTCTAGTAGAGTTGTCTCCAAATTTAATAATTTTTGGTGAAATTATATTCAATTTAACTAAAGTTTGTGGATTTTTTATTATTACTTTTTTATTTTTGTGAAATTTTTCAGAATATAGGCAATTCTTGATGAAATTAATCTTAATTTTAGTATATTTTTTAAAAATTTTGTTTTTGGTGGAATTATTAAAAATTTTGATAGCTTTGGTGGAATTTTTACAAATTTTATAAGTTTTTGGTGGAATTATTAAAAATTTTAGTAGCTTTGGTGGAATTTTTACAAATTTACTTAAATTTTTGTTGATATTTTCAAGAATTTGATTAGTTTTTAGTGAAATTTATTCGAATTTTTGCTCTGCATAAATTAAATATTTGATAATTATTAATAAACCGATCGTTTTGACATTTCATGTGGCATTAGCGTGGTTAGAATAATAAATAACGTTTATGAAAACTGAACCAATTGCTTTATCGGCCCAAATCGAAAATGACGGAAAACGCGGACTTCGTTTAGGGCTTAAATCGGCCATTTCGGGTCCAAAGGAGCCCCGATTCGCATATAACGTTGCGTTATAAAGCCGTTCAGAAGGTTAGCCGGAAGCAGAGTCGCGGAGCCGGTGGCTTTTTGGACAAAAAGTGCGTTCGAAAATTAACGAAAATGACAGGCGGACGATCGAGAATTTTAATTTCAATTAGGGCCACTGCAACGTCGTTCGATTTTCAGGGCCGTTTTTCCGAAATCGGTCACGGACCCCCCAAAATCGTCGGGGAGGTGAAGATAATGGTCGGCAGAATGACGTAAAACCATTGAATCGTCCGGAAAGTGATAAAGAGGTGCTGCTTGCTTACTACTTTAATATATTATACAGGGTTTCTCACGCAACTGGTTCGTTAGAACTTTATTGAGTTCCACAATTAGTAGATTTTTAAGATTTTGCCAGTAGGGGTTATTCATCGGGATCTTTCGATTTAAAATATTTTCAAGATGGCTGCCACTTCCGGTCGACCGGAAGTAGGATACAACTTCGTTATTTTAAATGGAATGGTATAATTTTTATTGCGTATTTTAATTCTACATGCAAAAATAAGTAGATTTTAATAAGGGTTGTTGGTACTTATCGTTTTTCGTTTTCGAGTTATTTTGATTTTAACATTTTTTTGACAATTTTCAACCTGTTGTTTAAAACCGTATTTTTCTGTCACTGTTCAAGCAAGAAAGTTAATAACTGGTACATTTACTCTTCAGACATTGCCAAATAGAACTCTACTATTCCTACCCCTCTTTCATGTACAGAGTGGTCACAAAGAGAGTTACCGTTCTTCCATATTCAATTGCAAAAAAGTCGAAAATTTTAAATGGAACACCCCATATTTTATTAGCCTATCCAATAGAGAATTTAATTCTCTACAAATTTGCAATACATGTCCCTATACCTATCGGTTAAGGTTTTCAAGATATAAGGGAATTTGTCAAAATCCCGTATAAAATGTCAGAAGAAGTGTTGTTTTTATTAGTAGGCTATGAAACTTGAAAAGTTTTTTCGCTTGATACGGTAGAAAATTTAATTCTTTACCAATCTTCAATACATTTCCCTATACCTAATGGTTAAAGTTTTGAAGATATAACCGAAGTTATAAAAATTGCGCGTAATATGTTAGAAATTTTTTTTCTTTATTAGTAGGCTACGAAATTTGAATAGCTTTTTGATAAATTCCCTTATATCTTCAAAACTTTAATCGATAGGTATAGGGAAGTGTATTGAAGGTTGGTAGAGAATTAAATTCCCTATCGTATCAAGCGAAAAAAATCGATCAAGTTTCATAGCCTACTAATAGAAAAAGAAAAACTTCTGACATTTTATACACGATTTTGACAAATTCCCTTATATCATGAAAATCTTAACCGATAGGTATAGGGACATGTATTGTAAATTTGTAGAGAATTAAATTCTCTATCGGATAGACTAATAAAATATGGGGTGTTCCATTTAAAATTTTCGACTTTTTTGCAATTGAATATGGAAGAACGGTAATTCTCTTTGTGACCCGCCTGTATATTAAAGAGGGGTGGAGGTAGTGGCGTTCTATTTGGCAATGTCTGGAGAGTAATCGTACCAGTTATCAACTTTCTTACTTGAACAGTGACTGAGAAATGTGGTTTTAAAGAACAGGTTGAAAATTGTCAAAAAAATCTTAAAATCAAAATAACTCGAAAACGAAAAGCGATAAGTACCAACAATCCTTATGAAAGCTTACTTGTTTTTGTACGTAGAATTAAAATATACAATAAAAATTACACCATTCCATTTAAAATAACGAAGTTGTATCCTACTTCCGGTCGACCGGAAGTGGCAGCCATCTTGAAAATATTTTAAATCGAAAGATCTGGATGAACAACCCCCTACTGACAAAATCTCAAAAATCTACTAATAGTGGAACCTAATAAAGTTCTAACGAACCAGTTGCGTGAGAAACCCTGTATACAGTGGTACAAAAAAGTCTACATACCCCTTCATAAACGTCTGTTTTGAACAACCTGTACAATTTGAAAGTATAAAACACTTATTATATGAATAAATACTTTGTATAATAAACGAAATAAAAGAATAAATCGTGTTTATACAACATTTATTAGCAATAATTAAGAAAATTATTTTTTTTTTTAACACAGAAAAGTCAACATACGTAATCTTAATGTTATTTAAAAATTTAATATTTAGTAGGACCTTCTTGACTTAGCAGTACAGCATTTAATCGATTCTTCATTGAAAACACCAGTTTTTTGGTAATTTCAGAGGAAATATTATTCCACTCTGCAATTAATGCTGTTTTCAAGTCTTTCTTATTTTTAATATTTCTTTTTCTTGTACGACGCTTTAAGTCGTCCCATAAATGCTCGATGGGATTCAAATCAGGCGACTGGGGTTGTGAATGAAGCTGATGGGCACATTATACAATATCCATTCCCTAACTATGAGAGCGATGTGCTTAGGGTAATTGTCTTGCTGAAAATACCAGCCCCGAGGCAAACCCATTTTAGTTGCTGATTGCTTCAAATTTTCTTTCAAAACATTTAAATACATGAACCGATCCATGGTACTGTCTATAAATGTTAAATTGCTTACCCCAGCCGCCGACATGCAACCCCAGACCATAACACAACCACCGCCGTGTTTCACCATAGGAATTAAATTTTTTAGCAATAGTTCTTCATTCTTTCTGCCCCACACCTTTTGTTTCCCATTCGAACCGAACAAATTCAACTTACTTTCATCACTGAATATAACATTACTCCAGAAAGTGTCATCTGCGTCCTTGTATATCAGTGCAAAATCTAGACATTTTTTCATGTTAATATCTCTAATATAAGGCTTCTTCCTGGGTACCCGGCTATGAAAATCGTTACTTTTTAGAACACTTCTAACCGTTTCCGGATGGACTGAAACAATATTGTTCGATTCCAGGTTCTTTGCTATTTCTACAGTGCTGGTTCTTGGATTTTGTTTTATTTCACCCAAAATCTTTCTAAGGTATTAGATTCCGTATAGTTTTTAAATTACTGTTTGAATGCTAGCTTTTGAATATCCAACCATTTCTCCAATTTTCCGAAGAGATTTACCATCTTTTCGATGCTTAACAATAAGTTGATGAATTTCTAAACTTATTTCTTTACTTATTTGTGTGATTTATTCTTTTTTCCATCGTGTATATAATTGTGTTGGATATTCGCACTTAACGGTGGACAAAATGAATGCACAGCGAGGACCGTGCTAGCTCAAATTTTTGGTTATTTGAGTTACATTGCCTAAAACATTTATTTTCAAATGGTCTTCTGACGAACAAAAATTCGACGTGTAGTGAAGACGAGGATGAGAGTATGGAAGAAGAAGAAATTGAATAACAAACAAAATAAATAATATTGGAGGTGGTTCAAAAGTTTTACTTGATTTATCTCCAAGGTTCAAAGTTTGAATTGGTGCAGTCTTCGTTGGGAGCGTCGAATTGTAATAAAGATTTTGTATAATTAATTTTAAGTCAATTTTAATTTCAATTGTTATATTTTACGTTTTTTGTATTCAGGTAGCTTCTGATGATGAATTAAACGTTCGAAATCGGTAAAGCTAAATCTGTAGTTTCATTTTGTCCACCGTTAAGTGCGAATATCCAACACAATTATTTCTTTACGTTTGTCACTCATATTGTTAGTCAAAAATGTTGTTTTATAACAAAAATGCAAATAAATGATCAGCACACCTTCGACAATTGAAATTTAAACACACCAACTTATGCACAAACTTAAACATACCAACTTAAATAATTCAAAAATTAGCCGTATGTAGACTTTTTTGCGTTTGAAAAAAGGATTGTGTTTATTATTACTAATAAATGTTGTACAAACACGATTCATTCTTTTCTTTCGTTTATTATACAAAGTATTTATTCGTATAATAAATGCTTTATACTTTCAAGATGTACAGGTTGTTCAAAACAGACGTTTATGAAGGGGTATGTAGACTTTTCTGTGCCACTGTATGTTAAAAACTCGTGTTTTATGCACCAATAGATTAGAATTTTTTGAAATCCTGAGGTGATGGAGCATATCTGAACACATATTTGAATTCACCGCGCCAAAACCTACTAGAAGAGTACTATTTCGACGCTCCCAACGAAGACTGTACTAACTCAAATTTTGAACTTTGGAGATAAATCACGTAAAACTTTTGAACCATCTCCAATATTATTTATTTTGTTTGTTATTCAATTTCTTCTTCTTCCACACTCTCATCCTCGTCTTCATTACACGTCGAATTTTTGTTCGTCAGAAGACCACTTGAAAATAAATGTCTTAGGCAATGTAACTCAAATAACCAAAAATTTGAGTTAGTACAGACTTCGTTGGAAGCGTCGATTTGGTCTATGGATCTCGCCTTTCATAAATTTTTGTAGACCTGTCTTATTATTACTTTATATTCTTTTCCTTAAAAGGTGCTTTTATGATTCTATAAGACTTCATGAAGCTATTATAGTAGCTATTTGATTAAATACGGCTTCTATTGAAGGTTTATTAAACGTGATATTACAAAGAAAACCTTTAGGAATTTTTGATGAATTTCTCAATCTTTCGTATTGACTCTTCTCGTCTTATTTTTATTTTACAAGATTCTATTTTTCATTAAAAATGTCAAATTTTTTCTAGTTCTTATTAAAAAATTAAAAAAAAATATCAAAATTGGTAAAAAATTTTGTGTTTAAATTTTTTTTTAATTAACTTTAAAAAATCACCTAGACTTTATTTATAGGAATTAAAGACTAATTTTTGATTTAAATGAAAGATAAAAGATTCTATTTTTCATTAGAAAAGTTACATGTTTTCTAATTATTACTAAAAAATTTTAAAAAATTATCAAAATTGGTAAATAATTTTAACAGTTTAAATTTTTTAATTTTGTAATATTATATATGTAACGTCCGTTCAACGATAGATATCTCATGACAATGTCACGATATGTCAAGTAATTCTTTATTTAATTGTACAGTTGCTCCCAAAAGTATCCGGCCGCCTGACAAATTTTCACATTTAACACTATATTACTTAATACATATTGTGGCATGAGAACGGGAGAATGGTTATCATATAACGCAACAAATCAGATCTCAACCCAATAGAGCATTTATGGGCAATTTTGAAAGTTTTGTTAGTCTGAACAAAAAGCGCATTTCCAGTAAAGAAATGCTTAAGAACCATTCACTCCTGGAATGGAAGATGATAAACTCTTCATTAACGAATAAATTGGTTAAGTCAATGCTCAACAGATTGAGAGATGTTTTAAATTCAAAAGGTAACCCCACAAAATATTAAAAAGCTGTTTTAATAGCTTTTAAGAGTTACATATTTAGTTTTTTTAAAGCTATTTTGTATAGGGGGCCGGATACTTTTGTGTGCTTCTAATAACGTTATTTATGTTCTTTGTTACATTGTTTGCTGTTGCTATATTTGCAATGTATCAAAAGTTGAATAATAATATACTAGCATCATAAAAAAAATAACTATTCGTTGTATTATTTAATTCTTAAGTAATATAGTGTTAAATGTGAGAATTTGCCAGGCGGCCGGATACTTTTGGGAGCAACTGTAGATATCAGAGAAAGACAAAAATTGAAAATAGTGGTCTAGAATAACATAATTAATTAATGACGTTTGAGACATCTTTCGCCGAACAGTGTATACTTTGGAATTGAACTTCAAGACTCAAAAGTTTCAGTTTAATCAGTTTCAAAGCTCTTCTGATATTCAGAAGGGAATCCTGTTTAAACACAAAGTTTAAAATACAAGTTTAAAATAGAAATGTACTAACAATAAGTTTAATATTTTGGCAATTTCTAAAGATTATAGTTTTCTAATCTTTAATAAGTTTTTCTAATAAATCGATGGATTTATTCCAGGATGAGAATCCGGTACGATTACTCGTCCTTCGTTCTATAATTCAATTAGTATAGTTCATAAATATCACCTTTGAAACTATTACATATAATAGCTATATGTTCATTCTTCAATCGGGTTTAAAATGAAGATAAAAAGTAAAGGAATCCTATTTGATTCCAACGCTACAAATTTAGAAAACTATATTGGATAGACGCTAACTTAAGACTAGTTAAGTCTGTTAGTTTTACAAGTTTAGTAAGACTTAGCAGTCGTCTTCTTTAAGTTAGAGTTCAACTAGTACAGTTGCTAAACGCTATCCACGCATTCAAGAGCTGATTTCATGCCGAATCAACGAAAAAGTCTTTATCCGAACTGGCTTCCTAAGAGAACTATAGCTTCTTGAAGATGACCTGTCTGATCAGGTTTTTTTGAAATACCTTAATACAGCTATCACAATGACATTTTAAACGTTTATAAACTTCGAAATGATTCATCGTTTTCTACCAAACAATTTTTTATTGCTATCTACCATGTATATACAGGTGTAATTTAAGTGAAGACTTTAATTTCAAGGGGTGATTCCTTGTTATATTTTAAGCACAAAAGTTCATTTAAGCATGGGTCCGCAAATGCTCCGTTTCCGAGATATAGGGTATCAAAGTTGAGAAAATGAATCGTATTTAAATCGAAAGTGTCAAGATTACTGTTAGTTAAATATCTGTTATTTTGCAGTTAACTATGAATAACGTTGAATTAGCTGAAATGCATTTCATTTATGGGCTAGCAGATGGAAATGCTGCAGAAGCCTGTCGACTTTACCAGGAACGATATCCCAATAGACCACTTCCAACAGCAAAAACTGTCATAAGGCTACATGCTAGACTGTGCGAAACTGGATCTGTAAATGCTCACGCTGAACGTATTGGTAGACCGAGAACAATAATGACACCACAACTATGTAACAAAGTTACAAAAATTATTTAATTTCATTATTATTTTTATAGAATTTTTATTTTTAAGTTCCGCCGATTAGGCAGCCAAACCTACTACTGATAAAGTTCTATTATATTTTCGAAATTATCAAACCCCTTGCATAGACCACCCTTTTTCCATTTCATTTCATTATCCGTAATTAACTAATTAAAGTCAGATTTTTCAGCTTATCATTTCCCTTGGTTTCCTTTCTATAAAGAAAGTTAAAATCCGACCATTTCATAAATAAATGAAAGTAAATAAAAATGTTCTAAAAATAGACTTCTACCACGCCGTTTATTCATTTCCTTAATTTTTGACCATATAAAGTCCACATAAATTACTGTACTTGCAATGTATCCCTAATTTAAGATTTGCTCTTCCGCCCAACAGAAGAATTACTTTTGAATAAATAAATCTTGTATGTTAATTGACTAATCTTAATTAGTCACTGCGGAATTAAACCCGTCCGAAATATAAATCTAATCACATTTTGTTATAAACCAATCATAATGAACATTGAACTATTTTCGTATCCCGCTGATTAGTCATTAACAAGTTATATTAATTAATTAATAATTGTAAGGTTTTTGACAAAAACTTAGTTTATTGAAGTCTTCCGCACTTTTACACGTTTACTATTTATAAAGATTTTAATGCTTCACACTTGTGTTTTACTTTTGTATAATTTCGCTGTTAATTAATAGTCATTAAGTATTAATTTATCAATGCACGTGGTATTTCACTTTTAAGTTTGTATAACTTTTGAAATCTTAATTTTTCGATAAAACTTATAACTTATGAAATTTAGTATTTTGATCAGAGCCGAACGATAAACTATGTAAGATTTTAATTACTTGTAATTAATAATTAATTAAGCGTTAATAAGCCGATTTTAACCATTTAAAAAACATCATAGGATAAAGATATGCCTAAAATTCATTGTCTGTAAGTTTGAAGCCGCTAGAATAATTAGAACGTCTCGAAAGTTGCATTTTTACCATATTTGGTAATAATATTCTGCGAAAAAGGTCTCTCCCACTCGATTTGAACGAGTTTTCAACCCCGTCGCCTATAAAAGGCCCAAAAATTTCAATTTTACACTCTTAGTTTTCTGACAGCGCGCAACCGAGGTCCGAGAAAGATTGTTCGTCGAAAATCGCACAGATTTTATTTTTTTTTGTAAGTACGCTATTTCTTATTAGTAGAGACTTTGCCTTTTTTTAATTCTCTTATTTTGTCTATTTCTCTTTGCTATACGTTGAGTATTCCTATAGCAAAATCTTCTTTCCGCTGTACGCGAGAATTCCTACAGCTTCTATTTCTATTTGCTATACGTTGAGAATTCCTATAGCAAAATTTTGTTCTATGACAAACGGTCGTACTGTTGCTATTACCGGTTTAATTATTTTGAGAAAATCAAATTTTGTTAATTATCAGAAAGTCTCTGCTAATAAAATAAGAAACCCCCCCGATTTTGTTTTAAAACAATTTCGACTTTTTTTTTGAATAAAGCAAATTTCCCCTCTTTTCTGTTTATTAAAGATTTTGAGTTTGGTTTCAATAAAGATTGTTTTTATATTGTTTAAATCTGCATTTCAATTTCCCGTTCTATATTCCTTTCATCATTAACCCGTTAAAACCCTGGACATATTTTTTTTTCTCCACTGCCTAAAACAGTGTTTCCCAATGTGGGGCGTAGGCCCCACAGGGAGGCAATTTGATTGTTAAGGGGGGCAATTTCGGTTTTTGAAGATGTGTTTAAAAAATTTTGTTAGTCCGTTTCGTAAAAAATTGGCTATTGATTTCTTCCTAAAAGGCATCAGAAAAGATTGTTATATGAACAATCCCATGAAAAATTGTTACTCCAAAACCTTGTCACCTTTTTTTTTGGGGGCGGATGGATGTGTTTTTAGGTAGATTTTATGTTTCTACTTTATATTGTTTTCATATGTAAATACCCAAACCAAGAAATTTTTTTCACCAAAAAATTGGTGGGGCCTCGCGGAACCTTAGGGGGGACATACCAATATTACAAAACCTAACATGGGGCATGGCAGAAAAAAGGTTGGGAAACACTGGTCTAAAAGCTACTCGAGGATACAGAAGACCTTACTTCTTTAAAAAGGTGGCGACCGAGAAACATTATTAGTTTTGGGAGCCAAACGTGAACTCCAAACGGAGTACGCCACAACTAGAAGAAGGAATCTTACAAGAAGTGGAAGCTAATCCGTCACGCTAAAATTATCTGCACAATTTAACATCAGTCATCAAAGTGTTTGGAGGGTTTTGAACAGAAATTTACTTTATCCATACCATATTCAACGCGTGCAACCACTGTTGCCAAGAGGTTTTCCTGCACGGTTAGATTATTGTCGATGGTTTCTCCAAAAAACTACGCAGAAGTCCAACTTTACGTCTAAAATTCAATTCACAGATGAAGCAAGTTTTTCACGTGATGCCATCAGGAACTTCCACAGTAATCATTTTTGGGACTATGAAAATCCCCATGCCATTGAAGAACATGGAGCAGCAGTTTTCGGTCAATGTGTGAGTTGGAGTTCTTGGTGATCATCGGACCGCATTTTCTTCCTCCTCGACTGAATGGTGAGACTTACAGATAATTTCCAGATGACACATTGCCTGGTTTGTTAGATGATGTGTACCACTAGCAACCAAAAATGACATGCGGTTTATGGCCCATGGTTGCACGACGGGGCACCTGCTCATTTCAGTCTTGCTGTTCGCCAACATCTTAATGACACTTTTACTCAGCGATGGATAGGTCGTGGAGGACCTCAGCCGTGGCCACCATGATCTCCAGACCTTAATCCCCTGGACTATTTCTTTTGGGGACATCTGAAGTCGCTTGTTTATGCAACACCAGTTGAAGATGAACATGATTTAAGAAACAGAATTGTAAATTCTTGTAATGTCATACGCAACACTCCAAGAATTTTGGAACGTATGCGACAGTCGATGAACAGAAGATTACATGCTTGTATTGAAAGTCGCGGCTCTCATTTTGAGCGTTTGATTTAATTAAAGTTTGATAAATAAAATTATAAATGAACGTTATTCATAGTTAACTGCAAAATAACATATATTTAACTGATAGTAATCTTGACACTTACGATTTAAATATGATTTATTTTCTCAACTTTGATACCCTATATCACCCCTTGAAATTAAAGTCATCACTTAAGTTACACCCTGTATAGGTCTATTCTTTAGCCGGGTTTAAAATAATGATGAAAACTAAAGTCGAAGATTAATTTGTTTATTTGAGCTTTGACAACCAAGGTTTCAGTGCTTATGCCGTCATCAGGTTGGAAAATTTTGAAGATATGTTTATTAAAAAAAGTCCATGAATCTCATTTGAAGGGGGAGACTGTTAAGTCTTACTTAACTAGTAAGACTAGTAGACTTAACTAGTCTTAAGTTAGCGTCTGTCCAAGAACTCTTAAGTCTTACTTAACTACTAAGACTAATATATTTAACTAGTCTTAAATTAGCGTTCTTAAACTAAACAATTTTAAGTTAGCATCTATCCAATATAATCCTCTAAATTTGTAGCTTTCACATTGAAGCGAGAATTTACAGTCTTTTACATATTTTTGAAAATTTTGTCCATAATTTATACTTTAACTTTCAACATTATTTCATCATACATTTACATGGATAAAAAAGTTTTGAAAAATGGACTTAATACATCACCTTTAGAGTTATTCACACGTCTAAAAATTTTCTCTTTTATTTAATCTACTTGTATAAAATATTTCTTCTCATTTTACTTGTTACATTGAAAAAAATATAATCTAATAAATAATCTTTCTTTCGTACCTTGAAAAGCAGCTTCAAATTGCGCCTTGGCAGAATCATCGAGGGTATCATTGCAGCCGGCACGCGATAGCATGGCCACCACCAGCACCAAAGAAGAGGCGAAGAGCATCGTGAATCTGTCGGACATCGCCGTTTCGACACCTTCCGGGGCAAAACCGGCGGAGACAACGATCACCACCTCCTAAAACCGTACGTTCGGGTAGCCGCGGCGAGCCGCCCTTCACGAACATACCCCGGAGGGCCCTAAACCACTTCGCGCACCTCCCGTACACATAGTCAGACCGGTCCCTGTCCAATTTCCGACCAGTTATTATTCATGCAGCTCATCAAACTGTTGCATTCAAACACACACACCGGTGCGAAGGGTTAATTACCAAAATTACCGCGACGTGATTTAATTTAATCCCAGGGAAAGTAACCCCCGGTGGTGGTAAAGCGAAGAATTTAATCGGTTTAATAGAGATAGTTCACTTTCGGATGGGTTTTATGTGAGTTTTTGATGAAAATTTAAAATGGCTTAAATCGTGGGGTTCCCCGCGAGTTATATAAGCTCACCCTTGCGTTACTCTCGTGCTACTGGTCTTGGTGGGCATGATGTCGGTAACCCCCACTACCAGTTTTCCTCCCTACAATCGAATGCTACCCTCCGGTGTACGGTTCAATACTCTCTTAATACTAGGGGGTTGAAATTTTCCATTTATTTAACTTACGCCATCTATTGTTGAGAGAACGTATATATTTTAAGGGTTGATATACAATTCACAGAATTATTCAGAGTTGATCCAACGTATTAAACAATAAATTGTCAATAAAATCAACTACTTTCAAATCAATATATACATAAAATTAAGATTTGGATAAATTATTCAAAAAATAAAAAAACGTTCAAGTTTAAATTCATTAAATTGAGCCATCTATGTTTCACTAACTAAAATAAATTAACAGTTAAGTTGTAGATGTCTACAGATGTATATATTAATATAGATGGAGCTTTGAAAACTTTATGTGATTCAAAACTAGTTAGTTATTTAAAATTCAAAGAAACTAATTGATGTTAAGATTTGAAATTTTATTAGAATTTTGATTGAAACCTAACCTTTATTTTTGCTAAAGATGAATTTTCTAGGAATTTTAGTTTTTCCCTCAGAAGAGAAATTCTAACTTAACTTAATTTACAAGTCTACTAAATTTTGCCAATCTTCAAAAATTCACAATTGTTGAGATTTGAAATTTTATGAGGATATTGATTGAAACTTAATTTTTATTCTTCCTAAAGATGAATTTTCCATAACTTTTTGTTTCTCCCTCAGATGAGAAAATGTAAATTAATGTCGAGTAAAATTGGTCAATTTTTAAAAATTCATACCTAAGAAATTAATTGTTGTTGAGATTTAAAATTTTAATAGGATTTAGACTGAAACTTTATCTTTATTTGTATTAAAAATTAACTGTCTACGACTTTTAGTTTTTCTCTCAGAAGAGAAATTCTAACCTAACTTAATTTACAAGTCTATTAAATTTTGCCAATTTTCAAAAATTCAAAATTGTTGTTGAGATTTAAATTTTTTTGAGGATTTTGATTGAAATTTAATCTTTATTCTTCCTAAAGATGAATTTTTCACAACTTTTTGTTTCTCCCTCAGATGAGAAAATGTAAATTAATGTCGATTAAAATTGGTCAATTTTTAACCTTTCGCTACACGCACCGGACTGACAGTCCGGATTTTGACCGCTATCTACAAGTGTTACTTGGAACTTGCCCTGACCATAATTTTTTTGATGAATTTCTTTCTTACCGACATTTTATTATCTGTCAATGTATCGTGTGTTGAGTTTGAATTCAATTTCAAAATCGGTTATTTCGAAAATAAGAGCTATACCGAAGAAAGGAACAAAAACTTGTTGTCCAATAATGAGGAGCAAGAGGATGAAAACCTATTATTGGACAACAACGTTTCAGAATATGAAGATGAGGAAGATGAAAATGAAGAAGGCGATTTGACATTATTAAATAATTTTTTATTTCGTATCAGCTTCCTCTCTTATTTATTTTCCGAACCCGGACTCACAGTCCGTTGCGTGCAGTCGCGCGAACAAAAAAAAGCGCGTGTACTGGAAGGTTAAAAATTCATATCTAAGAAATTAATTGTTGTTGAGATTTAAAATTTTAATAGGATTTAGACTGAAACTTTATCTTTATTTGTATCAAAAATTAACTGTCTACGACTTTTAGTTTTTCTCTCAGAAGAGAAATTCTAACCTAACTTAATTTACACGTTTATTAAAATTTGTCAATTTTAAAAAATTCATTTCTAAAAAACTAATTGTTCTTGAAACTTGAAATTTTATCGGGATTTAGATTGAAACTTAATCTTTATTTTTACCAAAGAGAAATTTTCTATGATGTTTAGTTTTTTGCTCAGAAGACAAAATGTAACTTAATGTTCTTAACTGAAATTTTTAATCATTCTAAAAATTAACCCCTTGAGTACATTTGACGTTTGAGACTCGTCATAAGTTGCATTACGTTCGAAATAAATCCGTACTCAAGGGGTTAAGCTACATTCTAAAAGTAGGATTTTCTTTTAATTACATTAATATTTGACAGTTAAAAGTCAGTTACAATTATTGAAGCATACTTTTTTAGAAGTGGTACTTACAGAGTTTAATTTATTTTGCAATATTAGAAAAAATCGATGAAATTCGTGTATTAAGGGTTGCAAATACCAAAATAGTATTGTAAAGTATATTTATATTTATTTACAAAATCAAACAAAGGATCAATAAAAAGTAAATACATCCACTATTTATAACACAAAAAAAAATACAAAACAAAAATAAAATCAAACAAAAAAAAAGTAAGTAGTAATAAATAAAAAGACAATAAACTCTTTGCGTTATCTTAACGTAAAATTATAAGTTTACAATACTGTTGAATACTTTACAAAGAAATGAACTTAGAAAATGGGCGATCAAAAAATTAATAAGATTGTAATACATATAAAAAATTAAGTACGGGTTATTATAATATGTGTTAACATTATTAGTTGCCATCAGTTTGTATTTGAGACTTCACCTTTTCCCAGAACGCGTCAACAGGTGCAACAACGGAAATAAAGATTAAAACGACAATGATGCAGATGATAAGAATCATGTAGAGAGCTAATAGGATCTTTCTCATTTTTGAATACTAAAAAAGAAAAGTTTTAAAATGATTAAATTTAGTTTTTTATATTATTCTTACTGGTGCATCTCCTCCTCGATCTGAATATGCTGAAGTTCTTCCTGAACCGCCTAAATCTTTCATTGGGAAGGATGTAACTCGTCTTTCTGCTTGTTTTTCCGAAGCAGCATTCAAAATCTATACAAAATTAATAAATTTAACATATAAAAAATTGAATAATTTTTTTTGATTATTCACCGAAAGTATGATATGAATTATCACGTGAAGTACAACGAATCCAACTAAAATCCAATCCATCCATTCGGGAAGTTCTGCTTTAGTCAGTCTTACAGCAAAGAAGATTGTTACAACTGAAAATATTTTTATAAAATTTAAAACATAAATTGAATTTTTTTTTTAATGAAAAAAGAAACTTACTTGCAAGGATATGAGCAACATTTCCACCCAACCAATGCAACCAATTGAAAATTGGTCTTTTGGAAGTACCAGGATGTGGTCTAAAGTAAGCTCCAATAGGTTGAATAAAGCACAAAACTGTTGTAATAACTCCTAAGATTGCGTGAGGATTGTCTTCGGCAGACCAAGCTTTTAATTCGACGAAAATTAATATAAATCCAGCAGTAGTTAATGCCCAAGTTAAAACCATGAAGAATCTATGCCACTGAGAGAATATAAAATAAGTTTAAATTAAATTAAACTCTACTTGTAGAACATAGCTTAATTTTTAGAATGTTAAAAAGTTTCATTTAATGATATTATGTTACATTTTCTCTTCTGAGGAAAAAACTAAAAGTGGGAGAATATTTATCTTTGGTAAAAATAAAGTTTAAGTTTCAATCTAAATAAATGTAAAATTTCAAGTCTCAATAATAATTAGTTTCTTAGAAATGAATTTTTAAAAATTCAAATTTCGATTAAGGACGTTAGGTTACATTTTCTTTTCTGAGGGAAAAAGTAGAAGTTGTAGAAAATTTTTCTTTGGTAAAAATAAAGATTACATGTCAATCTAAATCCTCATAAAATTTGAAGTCTTGACAAAAATTAATTTTTTAGATATGAATTTTTAAAAATTGGCAAATTTTAGTAGACATGTAAATTAGGTTAGGTTAGAATTTCGCTTCTGAGAGAAAAACTAAAAGTCGTGGAAAATTCATATTTGGTAAAAATAAAGATTACATGTTAATCTAAATCCTCATAAAATTTGAAGTCTTGACAATAATTCATTTTTTAGATATGAATTTTTAAAAATTGGGAAATTTTAATGGACAAAAATTAGATTAGAACTTCTCTTATCAGAGAAAAACTAGAAGTCGTAGAAAATTCATCTTTGGTGAAAATAAAGATTAAATATTAATCTAAATCTTCATTAAATTTCAAGTCTCAATAACAATTAGTTTTTTAGATATGAATTAAAAAAAATCTTTTACCAAATTTAAAATTTTTTTTATTTTTTTGGTGAAATTTAAAACAAAACGATCTTTGTAAGTTAAAACTAGAATGTTTTTAGTTTCATTTAGAGAAAAAATTTTATCAAAGTATTTAAAATTCAATTTTTTATGATTTTTAAAAAAATGTATTCTTAAAAAGTGAATTTTCTAACCTAAAAAATTTTTTGCCAAATTTAAATTTTTTTGGTAAAGTTTAGAACAAAACAGTCTTTATAAATTAAAACTAGAATGTTTTTAGTTTCATTTAGAGAAAAAATCACATCAAAATATTTAAAATTCAATTCTTTATGATTTTTTAAAAAATGTATTCTTAAAAAATGAATTTTCTTACAGAAAATTTTTTTTACCAAATATAATTTTTTTAAAATTTTTTAGAAAAGTTTAGAACAAAATGGTCTTTATAAATTAAAACTAGAATGTTCTTAGTTTCATTTAGAGAAAAATTTTTATCAAAATATTTAAAATTCAATTTTTCATGATTTTTTTTTAAATGTATTCTTAAGAAATGAATTTTCCAAAGTAAAATTTTTTTTACCAAATCTAAAAGTTCTTTTAATATTTTTAGTCAAGTTGAGAACAAAACGGTCTTTGTAAATTAAAACTAGAATGTTTTTAGTTTCATTTAGAGAACAAATCAGATCAAAATATTAAAAATTCAATTTTTTATGATTTTTTAAAAAATATAAAAAATGAATTTTCTAACCTAAAAAATTTTTTACTAACTTTAAAATTTTTAAAAATTTTTTTGGTGAAATTTAGAACAAAACAGTCTTTATAAATTAAAACTAGAATGTTTTTAGTTTCATTTAGAGAAAAAATCAGATCAAAATATTTAAAATTCAATTTTTTATGATTTTCTTTTTAAATGTGTTCTTAAAAAATGAATTTTCTAACCTAAAAATTTTTTTAAGGGGTTTTCACTTCAAATTTTACTGGAAAAAGTAAACTACTGGTACAATTTCAAATCTCTAAAAGACTATTTTTTTTTAATATTAATTTTTAAAAATTTACTTTTGAAAATTAAACTCATTATAAACTTACAGCAAACCATAAATCTTTTCCACACATTGTCGTTCCAACCCAAGTTTGTCTATAATATCTCGCTAATAAAATTCCAACAGAAGCTGTTCCCAACCAAGCGGCTAACATAAAAGCTCCGTGTAACCTCAAAAGAATAACAGAAGCTCCTTCTAAGGAAGAAATATCAGATAACAATAACTTCTGACCGCTTGCTAATTTAGCAACGTCGTGATATCCAACTCTATTCGGGTTAATACTCGATCCAGCAGCTACCAAAAGATTATATTTATCATTAACCAAATCAAACTGTGTTCCATTAATCGTAGTAACAGCATCTCTTTGTACTCTACAATAAATCGCTCCATCTTCAACCGAAGAACTTAGCAATTTAATTCCTTTTTGACCATCGTTCGGTCGGAAAACACCCAAATTTGGTCTTGGGGTAGTCCAAGACATATACGCTTGAACACCACCAGCTGGGCTTTTAACACATTCAATAACAGAATCATCACCCATTTTATCATCTTGAGACAAACCAACACCAACCCAAGAAGCCGAGCTGTCTGCTTTTAATTCAAATTCGTATCGTTCACCGTAAACGTTAACAGCGACGATTGCTTTACAACTTTTCGATTGTAAACAACCATCTGGAGCACCAAAACATGTTTTTTTGATTCCACAACCGTCATAAAACGGATCGAATTCGGTTGAAGATTCCGTTTTGGATTCAGGTTTGAAATACGGGGTTGTATTTGATGTTACCTTTGAACGACTTGCTAAGATTTGTTGGGATTGGATTCCAACCCAAAATGTTGCGTAATCTTTTGCTACGGTTGCACTAAAAAGAAAAAAAAAGTTGGTAAAAAAATTTGATGGGTTAAATTTTTTTAAAAATCGTCCAGACTTTATTTATAGGAATTAAAGAATGATTTTTGTTTTAAATGATAGATAAAAGATTCTATTGTTTACTAAAGAGGTCGAATTTTTTTTATTTGTTACCAAAAAATTTAAAAAAATTATCAAAATTTGTAAAAAAATTTTGGCAGTTAACCTAACTTTTTTTAAAAATTAGCTTAAATTAAAAAAATCGTCCAGACTTTATTTATAGGAATTCAAGAATGATTTTTGATTTAAATGAAAGATAAAAGATTCTATTTTTTATTAAAGAAGTCAAATTTTTTCTAGTTGTCGCCAAAAAAATCAAAACAATTTTCAAAGTTGGTAAAAAATTTTGAGTTAAAAATTTTTTTTGATTAACTTTAGAAAATCATCCAGACTTTATTTATAGGAATTAAAGAATGATTTTTGATTTAAATGAAAGGTAGAAGATGCTATTTTTCATTAATAAAGCCAAATTTTTCCAAATTCGCCGTCGAGACGAACGTTCCATTCATTTTTGAATGGATTATTCCCCTTTCACTAAACGCATTTGTACTAACAACCGTATTTCCGACTTTTATCTCCGTACTAACGTTTCCCTTTCTTTTTATTTCTTTTTATGTCTTCTTATTTCCTTATTTCTTACGTTCTAGGTTTGGTACGCTGCCGTATCACAATGTTTCTTCTCATTAGGAGTCGGATTTGGAATTATAATTGTTTATTCTTCTTATAATAACTTTCGACACAATATAAACAGGTAATTTATTAACATTAATTTTTTTCCAACTTTGGGAATTTTTTTAATTTTTTTTGATAAAATTTAGAACAAATTTAACCTTTTTAATTTAAAATATAATCTTTTATATTTCATTTAAAACAAAAATTATTCCTTAATCTTTACAAATAAAGTCTGGGTGATTTTTTAAAGTTGGGTGATTTTTTGTTAAAGTGAGGTTAGAGCTGTCAAAAATTTTCACCAACTTTAAAATTTTTTTTAATTCTTTTGGAAATATTTAGAGTAAATCGACCTTTTCTAATAAAAACTAGAATGTTTCATCTATTATCTAAAACAAAAATCATTCCTTAATCTCAATAAATAAAGTCTGGGCGATTTTTTAAAAATTGATTGATTTTCTGAAAAAGTTAGGTTAGTTAACTGTTAAAAATTTTCACCAACTTTAAAAATTTTTTTAATTTTTTTTGGAAATATTTAGAATAAATCGGCCTTCTTTAATAAAAACTAGAATGTTGTATCTTTCATTTAAAACAAAAATCATTCCTTAATCTCAATAAATACAGTCTGGGCGATTTTTTAAACTTGGTCGACTTTTTAAAAAGTTGGGTTAAATCTGTCAAAAAAATTTTCCAATTTTTGGATTTTTTTTTAATTTTTTTGGTAATAATTAGAAAAAATTGTCTTTTTTAATTTAAAATAGATTTTTTTATCCTTCATTTAAAACAAAAATCATTCCTTAATCTCAATAAATAAAGTCTGGGCGATTTTTTAAAGTTGGGTGATTTAAAAAAAAAAATGAGGTTAAAAAAATGAGAAGTGTCAAAAATGTTTACTAACTCTAGGAATGTTTTTAATTTTTTTGGTAATAATTACAAAAGATCAGACTTTTTTAATTTAAAATAGAATCTTTTATCGTTCATTTAAAACAAAAATCATGTTTTAATATCAATAAATAAAATCTGGACGATTTTTTAAACTTGGTCAATTAAAAAAAAAAAAAAAGAATAGGTTAGAACTGTCAAAAATTTTTATCAACTTTGGGAATTTTTTTAATTTTTTGGTAATAATTAGGAAATATTTACGTTTTTTATTTCAAAATAGAATCTTTTATCTTTCATTTAAAACAAGAACCATTTCTCAATCTTTATAAATAAAGTCTGGGGGATTTTTTTTAATAGGGGTGTTTTTTTTTTTTTAATTAGGTTAAAAACGTCAAAAATTTTTATCAACTTTAGGAATTTTTTTAATTTTTTTGGAAATATTTAGAGTAAATCGACCTTTTCTAATAAAAACTAGAATGTTTCATCTATCATCTAAAACAAAAATCATTCCTTAATCTCAATAAATAAAGTCTGGGCGATTTTTTAAAAATTGATTGATTTTCTGAAAAAGTTAGGTTAGTTAACTGTTAAAAATTTTCACCAACTTTAAAATTTTTTTTAATTTTTTTTGGAAATATTTAGAATAAATCGGCCTTTTTTAATAAAAACTAGAATGTTGTATCTTTCATTTAAAACAAAAATCATTCCTTAATCTCAATAAATACAGTCTGGGCGATTTTTTAAACTTGGTCGATTTTTTAAAAAGTTGGGTTAGATCTGTCAAAAAATCTTTCCAACTTTGGGATTTTTTTTTAATTTTTTTGGTAATAATTAGGAAAAATTTGTCTTTTTTAATTCAAAATAGAATTTCTTATCCTTCATTTAAAACAAAAATCATTCCTTAATCTCAATAAATAAAGTCTGGGCGATTTTTTAAAGCTGGGTGATTTAAAAAAAAATGAGGTTAAAAAAATGAGAAGTGTCAAAAATGTTTACTAACTTTAAGAATTTTTTTAATTTTTTTGGTAATAATTACAAAAGATCTGACTTTTTTAATTTAAAATAGAATCTTTTATCGTTCATTTAAAACAAAAATCATGTCTTAATATCAATAAATAAAATCTGGACGATTTTTTAAACTTGGTCAATTAAAAAAAAATTAGGTTAGAACTGTCAAAAATTTTTATCAACTTTGGGATTTTTTTAATTTTTTTGGTAATAATTAGGAAAAATTTACCTTTTTTATTTCAAAATAGAATCTTTCATTTAAACCAAGAACCATTCCTCAATCTTCATAAATAAAGTCTGGGGGATTTTTTTTAATTACTAACTGTCAAAAATTTTTATCAACCTTGGGAATTTTTTAAATTTTTTTCGGTAATAATTAGGAAAAATTTACCTTTTTGATTTCAAAATAGAATCTTTTATCTTTCATTTAAACCGAGAACCATTCCTCAATCTTCATAAATAAAGTCTGGGGGATTTTTTTAAATTGGGGTGTTTTTTCTTAAGTTAGGTTAAAAACGTCAAAAATTTTTATCAACTTTAGGAATTTTTTTAATTTTTTTGGAAATATTTAGAGTAAATCGACCTTTTCTAATAAAAACTAGAACGTTTCATCTATCATCTAAAACAAAAATCATTCCTTAATCTCAATAAATAAAGTCTGGGCGATTTTTTAAAAATTGGTTGATTTTCTAAAAAAGTTAGATTAGTTAACTGTCAAAAATTTTCACCAACTTTAAAATTTTTTTTAATTTTTTTGGAAATATTTAGAATAAATCGGCCTTTTTGATAAAAACTAGAATGTTGTATCCTTCATTTAAAACAAAAATCATTCCTTAATCTCAATAAACACAGACTGGGCGATTTTCTTCAAATTATGGTTAATACCCTGATTTCGGAAAGTTTTACTAATTTAAAAGCGTGACAAGTTGCCGCTATAACAGCAAGTTTCGGGTTTCTAATCGGACTTATTAAAAAATTTTAAAAAAATACCAAAGTTGGTAAAAAAAATTGACTTTGAAGAATTTTATTCTTACTTAAAAGTGACTGGTCCTTCGTACGAATTCGGATGCCATTGAACTTCTAAATCCCTTTTTAAACTTGTCGACGTGTGAGTAACACTATTAGGCGTTATTTTGTCGCACTTTATCTGTTTAACCTTATCCGCAACAGGATCGAACGTTCCTACGAGCTCTCCTTCAGGATTTCTTGCCTGCAGCATAAACCCTTCGAAGTCTTCGCGACTGATCGTCACCAACACCCCCAAAGTGTTCGGTTTTAATTCAAGAACGTACGGGGATTCGGAAGTTTGCGGTGGGATTCCTCCACCGTGTTTTGGCATCATTGTATTGCATACATCCGCTGGTGCTCCCGTAGGAAGACTTTGAACTTTCACTATGATGAATAATTGAAGAATTTTAAGGACTTTGAAGAACATTTTCTGAAAAAAAAAAAAAATAAATACCTCATTTTATTTTTAGAACTATCAAAATTATCCAGTTTATCATCCTGTTTATATCATTTAATAATTATCTCACAAACACTATATTTATAAATCGTGTAGGAGATGACCTTAATATTAAAAACCTTTAAAGTTTTAACCTTTTTTAAGGTCAATCGCAATTGTTGCACTGGGCGTAGCTCCAATTAACATTCCGTAAGATGCTTTAAATCAAAGTGACTCACTCGGCGTGAGTTTGCAACTTTGAATGACATCATTCCACGAAGGAACTAACAAATTATTTTACCACAAATGCGACAAAATAGATGGGTCATAAATAATGATAAATAATTTTTTTAGTTTTTATCTTTATAAAAAACCCCGGAAATTTTACCGACCTTATAAGTATCTTAAACGAATGACTCACGTTCAAAGTGAATTTTCTAAGGAACTTGCCGACTGACTCTCAATGCGAACGAGTTTTTAGAATTGCTATCCGCTTGGGAAATCCAGGCCACAACAGTCAAGGTGTTTATTCAGTCGGTATTTTATATACATAGTTTCATTTTGAATTATTTTTAATTTAGGAATATTTAATGTCTTTACGTGGGGAGATTCTTTAAACGACTGGCCTTATTTTCCCCTCACGCACGTTATAATACAACCTGTGGTGTTGTAGTTAACTCCTTGGCAACCCCTCGATATGTATTCAAAGGTCGTTCACGCAAGGAAATTAGGTTAAATATTCAAATGAATGAATTTAAGGGGGTTGAATTAAGGTTGGATTAGATTTGGATCAACTGATTGAGTCAAACGTTGATAAATAACTCCTTTTATTTAGGTTTATTTTTATATCAAATCAGAGTTGCCAGATTAAATTTTTTACCAACTTTATTAATTTTTTTTTTAATTTTTTTGCTAAGACTTAGAATAAATCGGCCTTTTTTAATTAAAACTAGAATGATTTAAGTTTCATTTAGAAAAAAAAAATCAAATCGAAATCTTTAAAAGTGAATTTTTGATGAATTTTTAAAGTTGATCCATTTTTTAAGTTAGATTAAAAAGTGTCAAAAATTTTTTACCAACCTTGAAATTTTTTTTTAAGTTTTTTGACAACATTTAGAATAAATCGGTTCTTTTTAATTAAAACTAGAATGATTTAAGTTTCATTTAGAAAAAAAATCAAATGGAAATATTTAAAAATGAAATTTTGATGAAATTTTAAAGTTGATCGATTTTCTTAAATTAGGTTAAAAGTGTCAAAAATTTTTTACCAACTTTGAAAATTTTTTTAATTTTTTCAACAACATATAGAATAAATCGATCTGTTCTAATTAAAATTGGAATGATTTAAGTTTCATTTAGAACAAAAATCAAGTCAAAATCTTTAAAAATGAATTTTTCATGAATTCTTAAAGTTGATCCATTTTTTAAGTTAGGTTAAAAGTATCAAAAATTTTTTACCAACTTTGAAAATTTTTTTAATTTTTTTAACAACATATGGAATAAATAGATCTTTTTAAATTAAAATTAGAATGATTTAAGTTTCATTTAGAATAAAAATCAAATCGAAATCTTTAAAAATGAATTTTTGATGAATTTTTAAAGTTGATCAATTTTTTCTAAATTAAAAAACTGTCAAAAATTTTGTACCAACTTTGAAATTTTTTTAAATTTTTTTAATAAGATTTAGAAGAAATCGATCTTTTTTTAATTAAAATTAGGATGATTCAAGATTCATTTAGTAAAAAAATCAAATTAAAATCTTTAAAAATGAGTTTTTGATGAATTGTTAGAGTTGATCGATTTTCTTAAGTTAAATTAAAAAGTGTCAAAAATTTTTTATCAACCTTGAAATTTTTCTTAAAGTTTTTTGACAACATTTAAAATAAATCGGTTCTTTTTAATTAAAACTAGAATGATTTAAGTTTCATTTAGAAAAAAAATCAAATCAAAATCTTTAAAAATGAATTTTTGATGAATTTTTAAAGTTAAATCTATTTTTTTAAGTTAGGTTAAAAAGTGCCAAAAATTTTTTACCAACTTTGAAATTTTTTTTAATTTTTTTAACAACATATAGAATAAATCGGTCTTTTTTAATTAAAATTAGAATGATTTAAGTTTCATTTAGAAAAAAATCAAATCGAAATCTTTAAAAATTAATTTTTGATGAATTTTTAAAGTTGATCGATTTTTTTAAGTTAGGTTAAAAGTGCCAAAAATTTTTTACCAATTTTGAAAATTTTTTTAATTTCTTTGATAAGATTTAGAATAAATCAGTCTTTTTAAATTAAAATTAGAATGACTGAAGTTTCATTTAGAAGAAAAATCAAATCAAAATCTTTAAAAATGATTTTTTGGTGAATTTTTAAAATTGATCGATTTTCCTAAATTAGATTAAAAAGTGTCAAAAAAATTTTTACCAACTTTGAAATTTTTTTAAATTTTTTTGACAACTATAGAATAAATCGGTCTTTTTTAATAAAAACTAGAATGACTTAAGTTTCATTTAGAACGAAAATCAAATCAAAATCTTTAAAAATGAATTTTTGATGAATTTTTAAAGATGATCGATTTTCTTAAATTAGGTTAAAAAGTGCCAAAGATTTTTTACCAACTTTGAAAATTTTTTAAATTTTTTTAGCAACATTTAGAATAAATCGGACTTTTTAAATTAAAATGAGAATGATTTAAGTTTTATTTAGAACAAAAATCAAATCGAAATATTTAAAAATGAATTTTTGATGAATTTTTAAAGTTGGTAGATATTCTTAAGTTATTTTTTTTAATTTGAAAAATTATTTTCTAAATATTTCCCAATTCTGGAGGATTTATTTCTAAATTAGCTTATTTTTGGGTATTTTAGAGATATGATTCAGTCACGAAAATTAATTAAAATTTAAAGGTTACAAATTATAATCTGCGAAAACAATAAAATTATTTTCTGGGATTTTTTTATTGAAAACTTCTAAATTTATGGTATTTTTCAATTGTGACTGGGGAAATCCAATCGAACGATCTGGCAAATCTGGTTAAAGGTTCAAATTTACTTCAAAGGTAGTTCAAAGATAGTTCAAAAATAATAAAAAATTACTTAAAAAATGGTTCAAAGGATGTTTAAAGATGACTCAAATGTGGTTCAAAGTAAACATATATATGTATGTTTTTATTACTAACATTATAGACTTTGTAAAGATAAATACAAAAACCAAACCTAATCTAATCTAATTTTAAATCATTTTAAAAGTTGTTCATTCTATTTATAAAGCAAATATGTTAGCTTTAGGGTTTCGCAAGTGAAATAAAACCGACTCTGGCTTCAATCAGGAATTATATTCGCCCGCTTCTCGCAAGCTACAAGGTACAACTGATTCACTTTTAGGTAGTTTCTATCATAAAAATAAACCGGAGCGTTACACAACAACTAGTTCTTACAATTAGTCACCCCCGAACAAAGAGCGTCCGGGCTCACATAACATCCCCACTGATAACAAATATGTAAATACCGAAAAATTCATGCTTTCCAATTTTGAGATATGAGTCAAAAAACCTTGCACAACGTAATCGCAAAAGAATAAAAAAATCTTAAAGCTAGAAAATATTATTTATGAGTCATATAATATAATTTCCATAACTTAAATCCTTGACAAAAAGACAAGACTCCAAATGTAACAAATAACAAGACTTTAACACAAGATGAAAGTATAAAACGTGTGTTGTTTATAAAAATTATAAAATCCACACTAATTAGATAAACAAATACAGTAAAGAGTTACTGACCGAACTAAAATCTCAGCCAATAAATAGTTCAGTCAACTTTATAAATTACACACGGTTTATTCACGGGAATTAAGGAAAGATTTTGCAACTAAATATAGAATAAATATATTTATTTCATTTCAAATGAATTAACTGTATTTTAATTATAAATCAAAGTATGAAAAGAAAAGATTCTTAAAATCCTTTTTACCGAAGATATCCTTACAAAATGTTGGTCAACTTACAATAAAAATTCTATTGTTACATTATCTCTTCTGAGGAAAAAACTAAAAGTCGTAGAAAATTTCTTTATGGTAAAAATAAAGATTAATTTTCAATCTAAATCTTCACAAAATTTCAAGACTCAATAACGATTAGTTTTTTAGATATGAATTTTTAAAAAATTGGCAAATTTTAATGGACATGTAAATTAAGTTAGGTTAGAATTTGTCACCTGAGAGGAGAACTAAAAGTCGTAGAAAATTCATCTTTGGTAAAAATAAAGACTATAATATGTTAATCTAAATCTTCATAAAATTTGAAGTCTTAAAAGCAATTGGTCTTTTAGATATGAATTTTTAAAAAATTGGCAAGTTTTAATAGACATGTAAATTAAGTTAGGTTACAATTTCTCATCTGAGAAAAGAACTAAAAGTCGTAGAAAATTCATCTTTGGCAAAAATAAAGATTATATGTTAATCTAAACCCTGATAAAATTTGAAGTCTTAAGAACAATTAATCTTTTAGATATGATTTTTTTTTAAATTGGCAAGGTTTGATAAGCATGTTAATTAAGTTAGGTTAGAATTCCCTTTTAGTTTTTGGTAGAAATAAAGACTAGTTGTAAGTATTTATCTAAATTCACATACAATTTCAAGTCTCAATAACCATTAGTTTCTTAGAAATGAGAAAAACTGAGAAGTTTTAATGGTCATGTTAATTAGGTTAGGTTAGATTTTCGTCTTTGTAGAAAAAACTAAGAGTTGTAGAAAATTCCCTTTTGGCAAAAATAAAGACTAAGTATTAGTCTAAATCCTTATAAAATTTAAAGCCTCAATAACAATTAGTTTTTTAGAGATGAATTTTAAAAAATGGACAAATTTTTAATAAACATGTAAATTAAGTTAGGTTAGATTTTTATCTCTGTAGAAAAAACTAAAAGTCGTAGAAAATTCTCCTTTGGCAAAAATAAAGATTAGATATTAGTCTAAATCCTTATAAAACTTCAAGCCTCAATAACAATTAGTTTTTTAGAAATGATTTTTTTTAAATTGGCGAATTTTAATAGACATGTAAATTAAGTTAGGTTAGAATTTCTCATCTGAGAAAAAAACTAAAAGTCATAGAAAATTCATCTTTGATAAAAATAAAGATTATATGTTAATCTAAATCCTCGTAAAATTTGAGGTCTGAATAACAATTAGTTTTTTAAATATGAATTTTTTAAAATTGGCAAATTTTAATAGACAAAAATTAGGTTAGAATTTCTACTCTGAGGGAAAAACTAAAAGTCGCAGAAAATTCATCTTTGGTAAAAATAAAGTTTAAGTTTCAATCTAAATCGCCATAATTTGAAGTCTTAATAACAATGAGTTTTTTAGATATGAATTTTTAAAAATTGGTAAATTTTAATAGACATGTAAATTAGATTAGGTTAAAATTTCTCATCTGAGAGGAGAACTAAAAGTCATAGAAAATTAATCTTTGGTAAAAATAATGATTAAATATTAGTTTAAATCCCTATAAAATTTCAAATTTAAATAACAATTAGTTTCTTAGATATGATTTTTTTAAAATTGACTAGTAGGAATTAATAAAAGACGTTTAAACCAAACATAACATATTTATTTGATGTTAAATTTCCCGCCACAAAAAAAGGACTTTCACACCTTGTATATTCATTCAAGGACAAATATCATTATTATTCTGCTCACAGGTGTGTGTCACAGTCGCTTATTGCACCGTTACCTTCAAAAGACGGAAAACATAAAAGCCTAAAATACAATAAAACGAGATTGAAAATATTAGATAACTTACTCTTATTGTTAGCCAATTGAAAATCTCTTAAGGTGAATGTTAATAGTAATGAGTGTTAAATGTAAATTTGATTCTAACTGCTTGAAGTTTGATTATAAATGCTAATTATAAGATGAGGTTATAAACAGTATAAGCACACAATGTAGCGTGGATGACCTTTTTTTAAAAGACAATAAGATTATGGGAAGTACCACAGATTGAAGTGTACGATTAAGTGGTTAAATAATGAACGCAAACAAGGAAATGTTTTTACAACATAAATGTGGATTTAATTAGGAGTATATTTAGAGAAGTAATAACGAAAACTTTCAAGTTTAGCAAAGAGAAAGTCGTTCAAAGTTGTTTAAAGCAATTAAAGACAATTGACCAATTGTTCTATTGCGAAAAAGAAACGAAAAGAATCAAAAGAAAGGGAAAAAATTCGTTCTACTTTGCATGCTTATCTTAGTTTGGTTTTTTTTTGGGTTAACTGTAAATTTATTCACGCCCATTTTTTACAATGTATTAACTCACAATTTTTCTGTAAATTTTCTGTAAACTGCGTAAAATCATTAAGTAATATTTAACGTTTAAAAGAATTCAAAAACATGATAAACATTAAATGTAGATAAGTATTAATTATAAGTAGAAAAAACAGAAATAGCACGTGTGTTTGTGTATGCAAATTCCATAACAATTCCCAAGCGTATTGTTTAATTCTTTTCATTATTGTGGAGGAGGATACTCGGCTTTTTATAGAGGTTAAAAAATAAATGTGAGCTCAAACGGAAGTTAAATACACGAGTAATAACATTTATCAATCAACTAAAACTTCCTCAATTTTATAATTTTAATAACTGATAAAAATCGAAATCTCAATTAAAATAAAATTCAATGAACATTTTTTCCTATATTAAAAGTACTTTCCATATTAAAAGTACAAAAAAGTCTTTCACATCTCGTTTTATTTTTAAAGTAGAATATAATTTTGATAAAAAATCGCCTCTGTTTGGTTTTTAGATAATCACTAGAAAATAATGATTTTTAAAAGAATGTACAAAGCGTCCTCTTTCATAATGTTCTTTCTTTTTTAATTTATTCGTAACAATTAGAATAAATTTGATGATTTTAGTAAAATTTAGACACTTTAATCTACATTTCTTTAAAATTATTTTTCTTAATTTTCATAAATAAAGTCTGTACGATTTTTTAAATAGCTCGAATATTTGTAATTATGTTAGGTTTAGTAAAATTCTTTGATACCTTTGGAAAAGTTTAAAATATTTATTTATCTTTTGTAATTTGTGGCTTTAATAAAAAAAAATTGACATTTCAATTTATTCCTAATTTTATTTCTTTCATATCCGTAAATTAGTCAACTTTAAAAAATTCATATCTAAAAAACTAATCGTTATTCAGACTTGAAATTTTATAAGAATTTAAACTGATACTTTATCTTTATTTTTACCAAAAATGAATGTTCTACGACTTTTAGTTTTTCTCTCAGAGTAGAAATTCTAACCTAATTTTTGTCTATTAAAATTTCTCAATATTAAAAAATTCATATCTAAAAAACTAATAGCTATTGAGACTTGAAATTTTTTGGGGATTTAGATTAATATTTAGTCTTTATTTTTACCAAAGATAACTTTTCTACTACTTTTAGTTTTTCTCTCAGAAGAGAAATTCTAACCTAACTTTATTTACATGTCTATTAAAATTTTATTAATTTTTAAAAATTCATATCTAAAAAACTAATTGTTGTTGAGACTTGAAATTTTATCACGATTTAAATTGAGACTTAATTTTTATTTTTGCTAAAGATGAATTTTCTAAGACTTTTAATTTTTTCATCCCAACAGAAAATGTAACTATTAAAATTTGCTAATTTTTAAAAATTCATATCTAAGAATCTGATTGTAGTTCATTGTAAGACTTTAAATTTTATGACGATTTAGATTAATACTTTGTCTTTATTTTTACCAAAGATGAATTTTCTACGACTTTTAGTTTTTCTCTCAGATGAGAAATTCTAACCTAACTTAATATACATGTCTATTAAAATTTGCCAATTTTTTAAAAATTCATATCTAAAAGATTAATTGTTTTTAAGCCTTCAAATTTTATGAGGATTTAGATCAACATATAACCTTTATTTTTACCAAAGACGAATTTTCTACAATTTTTAGTTTTTCCCTCAGAAGAGAAAATGTAACTTAATGTCGATTAAAATTGATTAATTTTAAAAAATTCGTATCTAGAAAACTAATTATTTTAGAAACTTTAATTTTTTAAACGATTTAGATTAATACTTCGTCTTTATTTTTACCACAGATGAATATTGTACGATTTTTAGTTTTTCTCTCAGAAGAGAAATTCTAACCTAACTTAATTGGCATGTCTATTAAAATTTTACCAATTTTTAAAAATTCATATTTAAAAAACTAATTGTTATTGAGACTTCAAATTTTATGACGATTTAAATTGAAACTTAATCTTTATTTTTACCAAAGACGAATTTCCTACGACTTTTAGTTTTTTTCTGGAGAAGCGAAATTCTAACCTAACTTAATTTACATGTCTACTAAAATTTGCCAATTTTTAAAAATACATATCTAAAAAACTAATTGTTGTTTAGACTTGAAATTTTATGAGGATTTAGATTAATATTTTCATCTTTATTTTTACCAAAGATGATTTTTCTACAACTTTTAGTTTTTCTCTCAGAGTAGAAATTCTAACCTATTTTTTTCTATTAAAATTTGCCAATTTAAAAAAATGTATATCTAAAAAACTAATTGTTATTGAGACTTGAAATTTAATGAGGATTTACATTTATATTTAGTCTTTATTTTTACCAAAGATGATTTTTCTACTACTTTTAGTTTTTTTCTCAGAGTAGAAATTCTAACCTATTTTTTTCTATTAAAATTTGCCAATTTTAAAAAATTCATATCTACAAAACTAATTGTTATTGAGACTTGAAATTTGATGAGGATTTAGATTAATATTTAGTCTTTATTTTTACCAAAGATGATTTTTCTACTACTTTTAGTTTTTCTCTCAGAGAAGAAATTTTAACCTAACTTAATTTACTTGTCCATTGAAATTTTACCAATTTTTAAAAATTCATATTTAAAAAACTAATTATTATTGCGACTTCAAATTTTATGACGATTTAAATTGACATATAATCTTTATTTTTACCAAAGACGAATTTTCTACGACTTTTAGTTTTTCCCTCAGAAGAGAAAATGTAACTTAATGTCGATTAAAATTAATTCATTTTAAAAAATTCATATCTAGAAAACTAATTATTTTAGAAACTTTAAATCTTTTAACGATTTAGATTAATACTTCGTCTTTATTTTTACCATAGATGAAGTTTCTACGATTTTTAGTTTTCCCCTCAAAAGAGAAATACTAACCTAACTTAATTTACATGACCATTAAAATTTTACCAATTTTTAAAAATTCATATCTAAGAAACTGATTTTAGTTAAAACTTGAAATTTTATAACGATTTAGATTAAAACCTAATCTTTATTTTTACCAAAGATAAATTTTCTACGACTTTAAGTTTTTCCCTCACAAGTGAAAATGTAACCTAATGTCTTTAATTGATGTCTTTAAACATTAAAAATTAGGTTACGTTCTCAAACTGAAATATTCTTTCGGCATTAAAATTTCATAAAACTTCTCTTCGGTTTTATAAAGTGAGTAAAAAACCTTTTTTTATATATCCATAAATAAAACGTCTGTACAGTTTTCAAAAATTAATATTTACTCATCTACAGTATTGGAAAAAGCAGAGCAACTTTTAATTTTTGTAAATTAAATTTGAAACTTATCCTTTTTCTTAAGGTTTACATTACTATGATAGTGTCTATTTTATAGCATTTATATAGTGAAGATTTCACAAAGCTAGTCTTATTTTATTAGAAATGAAATAAAATTATAAAAATTGGGTTGGAAAAAAGTAAAACAACTATGCTAAGAAATACAAACATATGGCAAATAAGAACGAGTTTTTGGTAAGATACATTCGATAAGACCAGTCTTAAACAAGCCCCGTGGTGTAGCTGTTTGTAAAACTGTGAAAGAAATGGTTATTAATGATTTTAAAAACCATGTTAAACAATGTGATATCAATAAATTCTCTTTGCACAAATGTATAGTATCGAGAATTATTAAACGTCCCAGAAAAACCAATAAATGCCTTGATCAAATAATTGTAAGAATAGCTAAAAATATTCATTTTATTCTTCTCTTCAGCCAAAATTAAGGCTGAGTTAGAAGAAACACACAATTTGGAGGTATCAACACGTACAATACGCAATAGATGAATTGAAAATAAACTATTTGCCCGAAGACCAGCGAAAAAGCCTCTTCTATCAAAAAAGAAATAAAGCCGCAAGATTACTGTTTGCACACACCCATCAAGGGTGGACATATAACGAACGGAAAAGGGTATTGTTTAGTGATGAATCCAAGTTTAACTTATTTAAAAGTGATGGAGTGCAATATGTGAGGCGACCAATAGGAAAAAGGCTGACTTCTAAGTACAAGCAGCGAACATTAAAACATAGAGGAGGTTCAGTGATGGTTTGGGGGTGTTTCTCTAGTTTTGGTGTAGGCCTTATATTATGGGAATAATTGCCAGCTTTTTGTACCGTGATATTCATTCCTCGATAAAAGATAAATAAACGCACGAGTTCTGAATAGAAATCTTACGCCTGTTATTTACAAAGGGCGGCGCTTAAAGGTCCACCTTCTTGCCTCCGCGCGTCTGACTCCTGCGCCCCTGAAAAACTCAATGACCGTGAGACCGCAGCCTTAAGAAATGTTATGGAACCTTATGCCGACGAAAATCTGCCTATATCTTATAAATTTCAACAGGACAAAGATCCAAAACACACATCTAAACTGGTAAAGGAATGGTTTGAACAAAATAAAATAAATTTGATGACTTGGCTGTCACAGTCACCAGATTTAAACCCTATGGAAAAGAGTTGATGACAAAATTAGAACTAAAATTTACAAAAATGATGACGAATTATTCGCTGCTCTTCAAAATGAATGGTCTAAAACATCAAAAGAAACCATTGACAATTTAATATATTCAATGTTACGAAAGTGTCACGATATCATTAATAATAAAGGAGATTGCATTAAGTACTAAAAAATCTTTTCTTTTTGTTCAATTTAACTGTTATTTACTTATAAATTATTAAGTTATTTTACTTTTTTCCAACTCAACTTTTACACTATTGATTTCTATAAAAATAAAGCTATCTTTATCCAATTTTGGCTAAACAATTACTACATGATACACATTGCTACAGTAATGTAAAACCTGACGAAAAGCATAAATTTAAAATTTAATTTACAAATATTAAAAGTTGCTGTACTTTTTTCCAATATTGTATCTTTAAATTTAAAATTCAGATTTTACCAGTTAATTTGAAACAACATAGTTATTATTTTTTATAACAGCTTATTAGAAAGAGCTTCGATCGATTACTCATCGATTAAAATGAAAGACTGGAAAATTTAAACGTACAAAGTTCCAATTAAAAAAAAATTAATTTATAGAAATTTCTCTTTAATATCCTTAAATGACCTTATTTTTGTAGCCTTATTTTTCTCTTATTACACACATTTCTTTATTAGTATTATTTTTTTTTTTTATCAATGGGTCAATCACCAGATAACTTATCATTTTTAAATCTACATTAATAACAACATCTAGCAACGTTTAATCTAATAATGGAATTAATACTATCTATATAAAGTAAAACTTTAAGTTCCCCCAATTTGAAAGTTTCTAATTTCACCAATTAGCACAATGAGTTTCATAAAATTTCTTCAAAGTACACCAACGATTGTTTAAATTAAAATTAAATCGTTCCGTTGAATTAAAAGAAAAAGTAATTATACAATCAACCTTAAAATTACATAAAGCAAATTCGCAACAGCTGCGAGGAATGTACAAAACTTAAATAGACACACAGAGAGAAAGTTATAAACTCCTCTTTGGTATTTTTTAAAAAAACTCACCGTAAAGTCTTTAAACAATTTAAACAAACCAAAAGAAACTAATGAAATTTAACCAGGTTTATCACTATTAATTATTTAAGGTTGGTTTTTAAGTAGAGGTTTCTTTTTAAAGCAGTGGTTTTAAAGCGACATGGTTCTTCGTTCAACACAAACCGTCTTGCTCAGTTCGCGGCAGGACGCGTTACTGACGACCAAACCAAACGATTCCTGCTTGTTCCGCTACGTTCTACACCGTGGAACTACTATGAAGGTCGGCAGGTTTACATTGAGAGAACCATTCACTTCTCTTTTAACTTAAAATAAAATCTCTCCTTTTACTTTATTGCCAAATCATTAAATTTTTCTAAATGATATTCGTATGGTTTTATCAAATCATTTCCTGTGGTGAAATGAGGACGAAGATTTCCTTTTCCCATTCATGAAAAAGTTAACTGATCGTAATGAGATGAATGTCTAAAGAAAATTTCTGCTTAAGAACGTAACCTAATTTTTAATGTTGAAAAACGTCAATTCGAGACATTAAGTTAGATTTTCACTTGTGAGGGAAAAACTAAAAGTCGTAGAAAATTTATCTTTGGTAAAAATAAAGATTAAGTTTCAATCTAAATCCTAATGAAATTTCAAGTATCAATAACAATTAGTTTTTTAGATATGAATTTTTAAAAATTGGAAAAATTTTAATAGACATTTAAATTAAGTTAGGTTAGAATTTAACATCTGAGAGAAAAACTAAAAGTCGTAGAAAATTCATCTTTGGTAAAAATGAAGATCAAGTTTTAATCTAAATCGTTATAAAATTTTAGATCTCAATAACAATTAGTTTTTTAGATATGAATTTTTAAAAAGTGGTAAAATTTTAAGACATTTAAATTAAGTTAGGTTAGAATTTCCCATCTGAGAGAAAAACTAAAAGTCGTAGAAAATTCATCTTTGGTAAAAATAAAGATTAACTTTCAATCTAAATCCTTATAAATTTTCAACTCTCAACAACAATTAGTTTTTTAAATACGAATTTTTAAAAATTGGTAAAATTTTAAAGACATGTAAATTAAGTTAGGTTAGAATTTCCCATTTGAGAAAAATACTAAAAGTCGTAGGAAAGTCATCTTAGGTAAAAATAAAGATTAAATATTAATCTAAATCCTCATAAAACTTAAAGTCTCAATAACAATCAGTTTATTAGATATGAATTTTTAAAAATGTACAAATTTTAATCGACATTAAGTTACATTTTCAACTCTGAGTGAAAAACTAAAAATCATAGAGAATTTATCTTTGGCAAAAATAAAAACTAAGTTTCAGTCTAAATCGTGATAAAATTTCAAGTCTCAATAACAATTAGTTTTTTAGATATGACTTTTTAAAAATTGACAAATTTTAATTTTCATGTAAATTAAGTTAGGTTAGAATTTCCCATCTGAGAGAAAAACTAAAAGTCGTAGAAAATTAATTTTTGGTAGAAATAAAGACTAAATATTAATCTAAATCGTCATAATATTTCAAGTGTCTAAAAAAAAGGCTAAACGTGTGGGAACTCATATCGCTAATCTCTCGAATGTATTCGTGAACATATTGTCCAAATTACACGCACCGAAGGGTCTATGAGAAAATAAAGATCATGTGCCCTATCTGTTTGACACATCGAGGGTTGGAGATAAGTGGTGTCAACTCCGTCAAAACCCATCAATCCCTCCCCAAGGGACACCTTTTGTGTTTAGTGAGTGTTTGGTAGTTTTGTGTTTGAGCCTCAATGACTTTTTGTTTTCATGTTGAAGGGTAGAAAATGTAATGATTAAAAAAAATCGTCCAGGCTTTATTTTTAGGAATAGGAAAAAGATTTTTTGGATTATAATAAATTAAAATATCTATTTAATGAAAATATAAAAAGATTTAGGTTAGGTTATAAAAATTTTAAGAAAAAAATTTCTTTCTAAAATTCTACATTTTTACCTAATATAAACGTTAAATTCAAACTTTAAAAAATCGCCCAGATTTTATTTTTAGGAATTGAGAAAAGATTTTTTGGATTATAATAAATTAAAATATCTATTTAGTGAAAATATAAAAAGATTTAGATTAGGTTATAAAAATTTTAAGAAAAAGATTTTTATTTAAAGTTCTACATTTCTACCTAATTTAAAAAGGTCAAATTAGAATTTAAAAAAATCGTCCAGACTTTATTTTTAGGAATTGAAGAAAGACTTTTTGGATTATAATAAATTAAAATATCTATTTAATGAAAATATAAAAAGATTTAGATTAGGTTATAAAAATTTTAAGAAAAAAGTTTTTATATAAAGTACTACGTTTTTACCTAACTTAGAAACGTCAAAGAACTTTAAAAAATCGTCCAGGCTTTATTTTTAGGAATTGAAAAAAGATTTTTTGGATTATGATAAGTTAAAATATCTGTTTAATGGAAATATAAAAAAAATTAGGTTAGGTTATAAAAATTTTAAGAAAAAAATTTTTATTCAAGGTACTACGTTTTTATTTAACTTAGAGATATCAAATTTGAACTTTTAAAAAATCGTCCTGGCTTTATTTTTAGGAATTGGAAAAAAATTTGTTGGATTATAATGAATTAAAATATCTATTTAAGGAAAATATAAAAAGATTTAGGTTAGGTTTTAATAATTTTAAGAAAAAAATTTTTGTTTAAAGTTCTACGTTTTTACCTAACTTAGAAACGTCAAAGAACTTTAAAAAATCGTCCTGACTTTATTTTTAGGAATTGAAAAAAGATTTTTTGGATTATAATAAATTAAAATGTCTATTTAACAGTAACATAAAAGGAATTAGATTAGGTTATAAAAATTTTAAGAAAAAGATTTTTATTTAAAGTTCTACGTTTTTACCTAACTTAGAAACGTCAAAGAACTTTAAAAAATCGTCCTGACTTTATTATTAGGAATTGAAAAAAAATTTTTTGGATTATAATAAATTAAAATATCTATTTAACGGTAACATAAAAGGAATTAGATTAGATTATAAAAATTTTAAGAAAAAAATTTTTATTTAAAGTTCTACGTTTCTACCTAACTTAGAAACGTCAAATTAAAACTTTAAAAAATCATCCTGACTTTATTTTTAGGAATTGAGGAAAGATTTTTTGGATTATAATAAATTAATATATCTATTTAATGGTAATATAAAAAGATTTAGGTTAGGTTATAAAAATTTTAAGAAAAAAATTTTTATTTTAAGTCCTACATTTTTACCTAACATAAACGTCAAATTTGAACTTTGAAAAATCGTACAGACTTTATTTTTAGGAATAGGAAAAAGATTTTTTGGATTATAACAAATTAAAATATCTATTTAATGAAAATATAAAAAGGTTTAGGTTAGGTTATAAAAATTTTAAGAAAAAAATTTTTGTTTAAAGTAGTACGTTTTTAAAAAATCTTTAAAAAATCGTCTAGACTTTATTTTTAGGAATTGAGAAAAGATTTTTTGGATTACAATAAATTAAAATATCTATTTAATGAAAATATAAAGAGAATTAGGTTAGGTTATAAAAATCTTAAGAAAAAAATTTCTTTTTAAAGTACTACGAAAAGTAAGATACCGTCGGGTAATAAGGCCATGCAGGTTATAAGACCCATACTGTTATATTACCGATTAAAATAAATTTTTCTTGCGATCAACTACAGTTAATCACAAAAGTCTAAATACACCACCTAAAATAGTAATACCGTTATAAAGAACATCAAGTTCATCTCTGCGACACATATAAATTTACTTCTATTTACTCAAGAACATACCACACTAAACAAATCTAACATTAATTACTCCACGGACGGAGTAAACGATTAAAACCGGACAAATGAACCTCACAAAAGTCAACATACAGTTACGCGTTTGATACACAACAGCTGTCACAGTGGACTGTATTCAATTTTTGCATTATTTTAAGTTCAGAAAGTTGATATTATAGTTACTTTTTAACAACTGCATAAACAAATATAGTATTTAAAATTTCGGTCACACAATAATATGGCAAGAAAGGAAATATCGGTTGAAAACGCCATTTAATAGTAAAATTACGAAATGAGGGACAATCACATGGCGCAATTGCCAAAATTGTGGGAAAAAGTCGAGCCACAGTTCAAACAATTATTCGAAATTTTGCTTCAAATGGAAGTGTAATAAATAAATGGCGCGTTGGTCGTCCAAAACTATTAAATCAACAAGATGTTCGGACAATTAAAAAAAAAGTAAAAGAAAATCCACGAACAAGTGCTCCGCAACTTGCAAAACATATTCAACTCGCTACTGATAAAGTAGTAAATCCAGACTCTGTACGTAGGGTATTACGATTTAACGGATTTAATGGACGAGTACCGCGAAGAAAACCTTTAATTTCCGAACAAAATAGAAAAAAAGGATTGACTTTGCCAACAAATCCATTGAACAAAATTTAGAGTTTTGGAAAACAGTTTTGTTCACGGATGAAAGCAAACATAACATTTTCGGATCGGATGGTAGAGGAAAAATTTGGCGGAAAGCAAATGAGGAAATGAAAGCAAAAAAATTTCACCCAACTATTAAACGTGGTGGTGGGTTGGTAATGGTTTTGGGTTCGCTGGCGGCTTCTAAGCTAGGGAATTTAGTTTTTATAGAAGGTATTATGGATCATAAACAATATTTGAAAATATTGCAAGGCAATCCGAAAAAATCAGCAGAGCGCTTAGGGCTTAGAGGTCGTTGAATTTTTCAACAAGACAACGACCCTACGCATACCGCACGCGTCGTTCGATAATGGATCCTTTCCAATGTACCTAAACAACTACATTCACCTCCTCAGTCGCCTGACCTCAACCCTATTGAGCACATTTGGGATGAGGTAGAACGGAGGGTGCGGAAATACACCATTACTAATAAATAAACACTGAAAGATGCGCTAAAAAAAGGCTTGGGCAGAAATACCAGCTACTGTGACCGAGAATCTTGTCCTTTCTATGCCAAGACGACTCCAGGCAGTTCTCGATTTACAAGGTGGTCCCACAAAATATTAAAAGTTTTGTATTCGTCCATAATTAAGTGAATATCTTTAAATTTAATTTCATAGGGTTCTGTGTATGTAGACTTTTGTGAGCTGTTAATTTTAGTTTATATTTTTTCCCTAAGAAAATGTTATGGTAATATAGATAAGGTGTTTCAAAATGACCTCCAATTGGGTCATAATATATATTTTTAAAATACATTGTTCAATAACATGTTGTTTTATTTAACTAGAGTGAATTTACTTGGTGTATGTAGACTTTTGTGACTGACTGTACATCAATACGGTGGACGACTTCAACTAAATCAAAAAACACAAGGGTTAAGCGCAGCAACTATTCCGTTTTACATCAGGCCGTATAGCAGTTAGGTGAAACTTTAAGCAACGTGATATAAAATTTCTTGACGGAAAGTAAGTGATATTTTCATTAATTCAATATATTTGTGATATACTGATATATCCTTATTACCAGAAAACCTGTGCAATAACAGCAAAATGGCCAGGTAAAATGATGGAGGAAGCACTGCACCTTCTACGACTGGATTATTCCCAAGAATCTGTATCACAACGTACTGGAATACCCTGCCGTACAATAAGAAACCACTTAAAATCAGGTTCAACTAAACGAATTCTGGATGCAAACTCCATTTTAACTGAACAACAAGAAAATGACTTGGTAGAGAAAATAATAAGGTTTGCGCAAAGAGGATTTCCGCTTACAGCTAAGGTGGTTCGTCGTAGAGTTTACAGATTTTGTGAACAACTTAATGGCAAACATAAATTTAACAAAGAGAAGCAATTAGCAGGGAAAGAATGGTACCGATCATTTTTGAGGCGATATCCTAATATTTCAGAGAGAAAAGCACAGCAATTGAATTCGGCTCGTGCACAAAATCTAAATGATTTCATTGTTGATGATTATTTTGAAAAGTTAAAGAACCTCTTGGACAGAACTGACCTAAAATACAAACCAGGGAATATTTATAATATGGATGAAAAGGGCTGCAGACTCATGTTGCATCATCAGGAGAAAGTTTTAGATGAGAAAGGATCTAAAAGAGTCCATCTGATAGGGTTAGAATATGGAGAAAATGATTTTATTCAAAGGGCAGAGATCAAAACCTACTTTTTCTGATGGACTTCCAGTAGGATCAGTTGTACACTTGACACAAAAGAGCAGCATGACAACTGAGATATTTGTTAAATGGCTGGATCATTTCAAACAATTTATGTCTCCTCTTAACGATTTTAATTTTTAATGGAGCATCAAGTCACCTTGATGTAAGTATTGCTGAAAAGGCAGAATTGTTGCAGATTGAACTTTTGTGCTTGCCAAGTAATACCATCTACGAACTTCACCCGTTGGATAAATTTGAGATAAATTTGAATCTCATTGGGATCAAGAACTTCTGAATTACTGGGATCAACATCCTGATATCTTTACTCCTGTTTGGAGTAAATGTATGACTATCAGCAATATATGTAATGGATTTAAAGCAATTGGGATCTATCCCTTCAACAAAACTGTGATACCAGAGCGTGCATTTGGCCCTAGTCTACACATCGCCACCTGAATCAAAACTGCTCTCAATCTATCTATAACCACGTCATCAATGTGGAAGACCTCTGGGATCCAGAAGATGAAATTCCATTAGCTCAGTTAAAACAAAGTAAAACACAAAGGAAAGACAATTCTTTTTCTGAACAGCTCAAATCTCCCGATATGCAATCAGTTAAAACTACAGCACGGAAGAAAGCATTGAATTATCGAGCTCAGGAAGTTAAAACGAATATATTCAAAAACTACAGTTCTAAAAAAGTTAAAATTACTTCGACAAGAAAATCGCCCAAATTTCCGACAACCAGTAAGGCTGCAGCAGAAGAAGTTTGGATGTGCTTGGTTTGTGATAAGAATTATCTAGCTGATATGAGATCTTGTGCTTCATATAAAACATGGGCGCATGAGGAATGCGTTGGCCTTACTGAAAACGACAGGGAAGAATTTATTTGTCCGCAATGCCAGCAATAATATTTTTTATCTTCTTTGTTTTCGTTTAACCTTATAACCTGCGTAGATTTGTAATAAAACCAAAACGTTATTTTTTGTTCAAAGTGTTTATATAATGTTTTTGAATATCTCTTTTTTAACATTTTTTAAGAAGAGCTGTTTTACTTATTTTTTTATACACCACCAATATAGATTAATTGAAGGTATTCAAAAATTATATCAATCCAAAAGGACACAATAAATAAAACACGAAAATCAATAAAAAAAATTCTCGATTGAAACCAAGTTATTGTATTGTAAATCTAATACGGTTTTTATTAGCGCATTAGGGTCGTGCGTCACGCAGATAAAAAAACTCTAACAACCCTTGTGGCACGCGACCACCTTTACAACACTTCTTTATTCATTAGGGTGTTTAGAAATACACCCTAGTTTAAATGATCAAGCTTTATTTATCACTCTAACCATTTATATTCTTGTTAAATCTCTAATTTTTAACTATAATACAAAATATTGATCTGTAATAGGAAAAGTAATATATTTCAGAGAACTTAGTTATTACAGTTATTAAATCTGTGATTTCCAAATGTGTAGTAAAAGGAGAAGAACTTATAGGGGTGAGTTTAAGGGGTGGCGTTTATATAAGCTCCACCCAACAAGTTCCAATTGGTTGGAAACGTTTCAGGGTGGCTGAAATTTACAGATAAGAGAAACCGTGTTCTTTTACTGATATCACTTCCTCTCAGTTCACATTCGAAACGGATGCTGTGTTAGATCATTGCTATGTCCGGTGATTTGTTGTAAATTTAGTTATAAAAAAGTGTGTTTTTCCCCAAAGTGTTGTTACACAAAGTGTGTATATTTATTTATTTTAAATCTTTTATATAAAACTAATGGTAAGTTTTAAATTATAAAATTAATTTTTTTTTAATAGACACCTTTTTTATTATCCTTTATAATAAAATTTAGCCAATGATTACAATTACTTCAAACCCAGTCGACATGGAATGGTCTGCTGAGGGTGAAAATACAGATTATAGTACATCTTCCTCCCCGACTAATACAAAAAGACTCCAACAAACTTATGATGGTGATTCACAATCGGATGAAGATGATTTATCGGATGATTTCTCTCTGATTGATAGTGACGATGAAAAAATAATAAGATCCGATGCTAAATTTACTTCTCAACCGGTTATTCCACCGGTGGATGTTTCAAATAATAAAGGAATTGTTAAAAAGATATTTACTAATAGTAGAGAACGTTGGAGACAACAAAATGTAAGCGGAGCTTTTGCAGAATTAAGGAAATTAGTTCCAACTCATCCACCAGATAAGAAATTATCAAAGAATGAAATTTTACGAATGGCTATAAGATACATTAAGTTATTAACTAACGTTTTAGAATGGCAACAAAAAAACGACACTCATATAAAATGCGAAGAGACTATTATTAAACAATTACCTGTTCCACCACAACAAGCACTTCGTTTTAGAGCTAGATTAAGACGAAATTTGGGGATTCAAAGTCACTTATGCGATCGAAACGGAAATAATTTATTGATGATTGCTCCTAATAATCATTTGTCAGCTAAGAAACAGATTATTTATTTTGAAACTTTGGGACAGAGAAGAGTGAAACAAGAATATGAGGAAAAGGAAAAGGATGAGGAGAAAGATATTAAAAAACAAAACAAAGAATAAGTTTTAATGTAAAATAAATAAAGTAAAATATTAAAGTATAACTTTGTAAATCTGTGCAATGTTTATCGATTATTTACATACAATGTATAATAAAGTTATAACTACCAAATGTTAAATTTTAATGTAACCTCAATTAAAGACGTTGTTACATTTTCTCCTCTGAGGAAAAAACTAAAAGTCGTAGAAAACTTATCTTTGGTAAAAATAAAGATTAAATTTTAATCTAAACTTTTATAAAATTTAAAGTCTCAATCTTAATTAGTTTCTTAGATATGAATTTTTAAAATATTGACAATTTTTTTATTAACCTGTTAATTAAGTTAGGTTAGAATTTCTCTTCTGAAAAAAAACTAAGCGTCGTAGAAAGTTCATCTTTGGTAAAAATAAAGACTAACTATTAGTCTAAATCCTCATAAACTTTAAAATCTTAATAACAATTAGTTTTTTAGATATAAATTTTTAAAAATTGATAAGTTTTAGTCGACATTATGTTATATTTTCTCTTCTGAGAGAAAAACTAAAAATGGTAAAAAATTCATCTCTGGTAAAAATGAAGACTAGATATTAATCAAAATTCTTAAAAAATTTAAAGTCTCATTAACAATTAATTTCTTAGATATGAATGTTCAAAAATTGGTAATCTTTTAATGGACATGTAAATTAAGTTAGGTTAGAATTTCCTTTCTCTAGAAAAAACTAAATGTCATAGAAAATTCATTTTCGGTAAAAGTAAAGATTAAGTTTTACTCACAATCCTCAGAAAAACTTCAAGTCTCAATAACAATTAGTTTTTTAGATATGAATTTTTAAAAATTGACAAATTTTAATCAATTTTATGTTATATTTTCTCTTCCTAGAGAAAAACTAAGTGGTAAAAAATTCATCTGTGGTAAAAATGAAGAGTAGATATCAATCAAACTCCACAAAAAATTTAAAGTCTCAGTAACAATTAATTTCTTAGTTATGAATTCTCAAAGTTGGTAAACTTTTAATCGACATGTAAATTAAGTTAGATTAGAATTTCTCTTCTGTGGAAAAAACTAAAAGTCATACAAAATTCATCTTTGGTAAAATTAAAAATTAAATATTAATCAAAATTATCAAAAAATTTAAAGTCTCAATAACAATTAATTTTTTATGTATGAATTTTTCAAAATTGACAAATTTTAGTCATCATTATGTTACATTTTCTCTTCTGAGAGAAAAACTAAAAGTTGTAGAAAATTTATATGTGATAAAAATAAAGACTAGGTTTCGCTTTAAATCCTTATAAAATTTTAAGTTTCAACAATAAGTAGTTTTTTAGATATGAATTATTTAAAATTAGCAAATTTTAATCGACACCTAACTAAAGTTAGGTTAGAACTTTTCTTCTGAAAGATAAACTAAAAGTCGTAGAAAATTCATCTTTGGTGAAAATAAATATTAAATTTCAATCTAAATCGAGATAAAATTTTCAAGTCTTAATAACAATTAATTTCTTAAATATAATTTTTTTTAATTGATAAGTTTTTTTGACGATTTACGACAAACAACTTGTAATGTTATACTTATGTAATCTAATAAATGTAACTATAAGTCTTAGATTATTGAAGTAGATGTTATTGATGAAGAATTGTCTATGATTAAGACAAAATTATTGAAATATTTTATTATTATTTTTTTGATAATAATTAGAAAGAAAATTTTAAAGATTTTTTTAAAAGTTAAAAATTATTTTCTTTTAAATTATTCAAAATTCGATGAAATATTATTGACGTCTTTATTAGAGATGGGACCGAAGCCGAATAATTATTCGGTATTCGGCTTATTCGGCTTCATTTGCAATATTCGGTTTTCGGTCGAATATTGAATTTATTTACCGAATATTCGGTTGTCTATGTGACTGTTGTAAGTTTTAATAAATTCGAAGAATACATTGAATGAGCATACAAATGATAAGCTATTCAGAGAATACCTGCTCATTGAAAACTGTATTTGATGGTACTGATAAGTACACTTTTGCCAGTTTACTCATTTTTGGGTATTTCAAGCTATGTTGTTTCCACTAAACAAATGGAACTTGCTCTCTCATTAGTAATTCCTCAGACAAGTAACCGACCATCAATTGCTACTCTATTTCTAGGACTGCAGTCATTAAGGCTGTGGTCTTACGGTCATCGAGTTTCTCCGGGGCGCAGGAGACGGAGGTGCGGAAGTAGGAAGGTGGACCTTAATTCTGGGCTACGCTCCGCCCTCTGTAGATAAGAGACAAAGGATTTATATTCGAAACTCATGTGTTTATTTATCTTTTGTCGAGAAGTGAATACATGAATCGAGGTTCAGTTCGTTTTAGTAAAGTAGAAAAAGACGGAAACATTAGATGTATCTTTCTTACTAAATCCTAATAAGATTCTGACTTATTTTAGTATATGTAATAAATACTGTGCAAAAAAATTAAATGTTTTAAAATGGTACAGCAGTTCGTAGTACAGATGGGATAATCGACTGTACTGTACTGGTGGGCCAAATTGGACACTTGTAAAGGGACACCCCTGTTTCTATAAGAGATAGGGTAAAATAATATTGGTGTCTTGCTTGATGTTAATAAGAAATCGAATGGTGAAAACCGCAAATTGATACCTCTTACGATTTCGGAAATACAGGTGTTTTTCGAAAAAGTGCATTTTTTAAAAACCTCCATAACTTTTTTTCTATTGGATAATATTTGATTCTGTGAAAAGATTCCCGAAACAACTTTTTATGTAGAATTTGTTGGTGTAAATTAGATTTTTTGTAAGCAATATTCTAATAGATGCAGACAAATATTTCTTTTTCAAATAGAACACCTATACATTTTTGCATATTCGACGGGAGTTTAAATTGCCTTTCCAAAATCTACATTTTTTTAGCATCGAGAAAAATGAGTTTAAACGTTATCTTCTCTCTGTATATCGTTTATGTAAATACAACCTCTGCATTTTCTTCAGATTCTCTGAAACAAATTATCGCATCTATCCCATTTTTCAAACTTTATAGGCATATTCTTGGAAAGGGAATTCTAGGCTCTCGTGTAATATGTAATAATATAGTGTTCCATTAAAAAAACACTTTTATGTATATAGCTATTAAAATATTGCTTACAGAGAAACCTAACCTACACCGTCAAAACCTAATAAAAAGTTGCCACGAGAATGTTTTCACAAAATTAAACATTTTCCAATAGGAAAAAAATTATGAAGACTTAAAAAATGCACTTTCTCGAAAAGCATCCCCAATATCTCTGAAACCGTAAAATATATCAATATGAGGTTTTCAGCATTCGATTTCTTATAAAAATCGAGCATCAGTTACCGATATTTTTTTTTCCTCTATTTCTTATAGAAACAGGAGTGTCCCTTGAAAAGTGACCAATTTGGCCCAGTTGTACATACTTTCTCTGCTACATGTAGTGTATGCAAAGAAAAAGTTAGTGTTCAAAATTACAAAGTTAGTGTTCAAAATTAATGAGGTCCAGGTATTTATATAACAAAAAGATTAGTAAAATTATGAAATGAACTTTTCATTCATTTTAGTTTACTAAAATTCTAAAATTTTTTACTAGCCATAAAATCTGTGAAGTCCAAACTCGAATAATTCTCCAAAGTATTTATCTCCAGAAATGCACAACAAAACAGAATCGACTTACACAAAAAACTTGTTTGTTTACTTACGGCACCTACTCAACTCCGCCGGCCATACCACGTGGTCAATCAGGGCGGAGCTATCTAGCGAAATTGAAAAATATTCCCAAGTTTGTACCGTGGGAATTTCCAAAATTTCTCGCTTATCTTTTAAAATATCAAAAAACGGTAAATGGAAAAAATATATCTTGAATATTTATCTATTCATGCAAATAGCCCTTTTCAAAATCTTTATTAATAATCTCAGTTATTAACAATAATTTATAAAATATCTCTATTTGCATGTCTAGATTTTTCATTTTTTTCCAACTTTCGTTTGAAAGTTTTTTTGATTTATCAAACGGTTAACACGAAATATTGGAACAACTTTTTCGGGCCCGAGACCACAGCCTTAACGGCCTTACTAGATGTGGCTATGGCTTTATAGCAGACCCAAAACGAAAAATGACTTCGATTCAAATTTTTACCTGTTGTAGAGGACAGTTGCTGAATATTTGTGTTTATATTCATCTTATCATTTCCATCACTCTCTGTATCATCTCTACTACTGCTTCCGAAGTTTAAGCCTCTTCCAAGTGCTTCCAAAAAATAGTATGCCTTATAACGGATATATTTTCACATGAGAAAAAGTTTAGGCGATATCGGGGATTCAACAACGTTTCCATAAAATATTTCTTCCCTCTCTATTTCTTTGAATCTTATTTTCACGTCATTCAACAAAAACCGAATATTCGGTTCAAATTTAGCCGAATGTTCGGTATTCGGTTGAATTACTATTCGTCACATCACTAGTCTTTATCGAATTCAGCCTTACATTTAATTAACTCCTATCAGAAAGAGTCGAATAGTGGAAAGTTTTCCACTTCTCTGGCGATTTATCGTCATTAACCAGTTAACTATTTTTGACGAAGATTTTCGCCATGAAAAAATTATGAAATTTAATATTATGACGAATATAGTCATGCGTCTTGAATAGTGACCATTGATGGTTGTTTATAATCGTAGTTTGAACTAAAATACACAGGGCCGGATCCAATAAGTGCGGGGCCCGATTAAACTTTTTTCGCGGGGTCTCACAAAGTTTGAATAAAAACATTAGTTTTGCTGTTTACATATTGAAATAATATAAACTTTAAATATTTATTTGAATCAAAATCCAACTATAAAAATCAAAAGTTATGCTACATATAAATCGCCGTTTTTCTACATCAAAAAGTATGCATTAAATATTAACCGTTTATTATGACTACTTAAATTTTGGCATTATTATTGAGTAACTATGATTCAATGTTACTAAATATACATCTGGTTAGAGGGATTTTACATGTTCCTAAGTTTTTGTTCTACAAAATCTTTTAAAATTGTACCAGAATGCAATTGCATTGCTTCTTGAGTCTCAATCGACATGATAGCCAAACTGTTTTATCTATTTTGCGTCATTGCTGATCTTACAATTAGATATATTTTTATAAGTTTTAGTATAGAAAATGACCTTTCTCCAGAAACAACACTCACTGTAATTGTTATATACGAAGAGCAATGAATAGGTTTGGTAGTGCTGTAGCTCTGTAATGGTCAGATAAAAATTGAAATATTTTTAATGGATTTCAGAAATATTCCGACGAAAGAATATATTTTAAAGCTTCCATTCCTTCGACAAGCATTATTATCGTCTAAGTCTGCTTCCTTCGCAATATCAGAAGGTACATCATTTTGTGTAATCTTCGAATCTGTCTGAGCAATTTCTAAATCTCCTGAATGTTCTTTCAGTTCTTCTTTTTCCATGTTTTAAAATTCTCTCAAAAATCCAAATAAATCGGTGTGATTTTTAATTGTTCAAAATGAGCATGCCTATTTTATAGCTTTTACTACAAACTAAATTATTTCACATAAATGAAAATGATTTGGATTCCCACCACACAATTATTTCTAATAAGTACTATTACAGCAGTCTATGGAACTTTTTAAGAACAATAATGTTATTATAGTTTTAATATACCTAGCAATCGAATATTAACTTAATTTTAAATGAATACATTTTTTCAACAAATTTCAAGGTATGAATTATTTTTCATAAATATATCATTGTTTTTCATTAGTCTTCACTAAAGCAATTACGGAATCATATATGGTTTTAGGCTGTGCAATTAGTGACGAACCTGGTAATAAAAAACGGAATGAGAATTCTTTCGTTTCCCGTTTACCTGTATTCAACAGGCGAGATTTTTTATGATTTTCTGCAGGATTTGAGTTGTTTCTAAATTAAAATCGAATTAAAGCTGATAGGAAACTCGCCAAGTATTTACATCTTTACCTCACGTTAGCACCTAAGTTCTCTCTTTGAAAAATAACAGTACATTTCTCACAAGTTTTACTATGAAACATACTTCGGGTTTGACGAATATGATCGTTATCGTTTAATTTATTAAACGTAGGGAACACATTTTCCAACAAAGTCGAAACAGTTAACTGGTTAAAAATGTTTGTGTTTATCGTGCTGAGTATGGTTCAGCATTATCTTCTTCATAAATACTGTACCAGATCAATCAGACTTGAATAAAGATTAGAAAAGAATTGATTTCCTAACTGTATTATGCCAATCCATCTTTTCTTGAAGAAATCTTTTCTTAATACAGTGGATCAAAAAAGTGTTTGGACACCTAACATTTTTCAAGAAAATACCAGAAGATGTAAATATTTTTATTTCCAATAATTAACTATTATTTTATATAGTATGTAAACACATTAGCAAAAAAATCAGGCTGAAATCAGAAATATATCGTCCCCGGGCGTGCAATACCTCCAATGTGACATGCCTTCCAAAATCTAGGTTTTGACACTAAAAGACGCATTGGAGATTGCCGGATCTTCTGGCTATATCTCTAATGTTCCGCAGTCCACTAACATGATATTCAAAACAACTTTTTCAATCGCCAATGTGACGCATGTCCAAATACTATGACAGAAATATACCCAATGTGCAATTAAGCAACTTTGGTGTTATTTACCAGGCGTTCAATACCTCCGATGTGCGTTCTTTAGTACATTGGATTTATATTTTCGCAAGACTGAATGCACATCGATTGTATTTCCTAACCTCTAAATTCAATTCAATAGAAACGTGTAATGGCATTATTTACGTAGAGGAGCCAGGTAATAATGATAGATACTTGCACACGAATGACACAAAAAAAATCGAATCGAGGTAGAAACTGCAAATTGGCATTCAACTTTTGGTCTGGGTGAAAATCCAAAGAGCATCGGACTTGAAGAACTCAAAGAATTACGAAGAAGTCCACATTTTGTGCTCATTCACGTTCCAGAGGAGATGGAGAACGCAGGAAGAGATACTGATTTTGGATCTGTCAAAGATCCTTGTATCATAGAAAACAACTAAGAAACAGAGAATGAAATCGGTGAAAAATTCGAGAACGTCAAAGAGGCAGTAGAGGGCAAAGAATAACAAAAACAATCGGAAGATCCTTATTCTGATTTTAGAGAAGGTACAGAGATGGGTAAAAAAAACAAACAAAATGCAGAAAACGATTCTGATTTTAACTAAGTAGCAATGCGGAAGGTGAAATCATTTTAAAGGACACATTGGAACAAGGATACAAGCTAGAAACAAAATTAAAAAGAGTTCGAGGTAAAGCTTATGAAGGTTACAGAAGAAATAAAGAAAAACATATAACACGTACTCCAAGGGAAGCTAGACATCCAAAGACAAGATGCAATCACAATACAATAAGACAACAGGAATAGAAAAAATAACAAGAAAATTTTTTTTGTGCGCTTCACTTACCGATGAAGACAGACAAGAAGCAGACACAGAACAGAAGCTAGATACTTGGAATGAACAAAAAAACTATTTGTCCGAAATCTCGTTGTCACCAGACCAATTTGAACGAAGAAAAGACATAAAAAATAAGGATGGTGATTTCAATAAAAATGAAAGTCATGACTATTTTCTTACGAACCGAAATGGAGAAAGACTCAAAGTTTGCCAAAAGATGTTTTTACATACTTTAAGTTTGGGTGAAGACTGCTTGAAGAGATGGCTAAAAGAAAGCAGGTCGGTCTCTGAATCTGTCGGTCTGTTACATTCAAAATGTATATAAATCAGCGTCAATACAATTTTTTATGATATTTCTCCGAATCTCCTTCAATTATATAGTTTTTTCGTTCTCCTGTAAAATTTATAATTATTCACATTAGAGCAGTGGTTCTCAAACTATGGTACGCGTACCACTGATGGTACGTGATAAGTTCTCAAGCGGTACGCAAGCCAACGTTAAATTATTTATAGAGTATAATTTTCTTTTCCCTCAAATAAAAAAATGTAATGTCCTAACAACTCAATAGCAAAATAAAAAACATAAAAGATAATCGGATTTTAGGTTCGTGAATATAGGCATATATCAACCGTCCCAGTACTCAGCGAGTGTGTGAATCCCCAATTTCTAAATACGGTACTACAGCGTGTCAATAAAGTTTGTTATTTTATTGGGTAACATTGTTAGCGTGTATTGTTAGAAAGTGTTGTTATTTACAAATTGTTATATTTAGTTTGCTTGTATTTTCACGTTAACATGGATAAGTGTCTCAAAAAAGCTTCTGAAAAACAGCCGTGCGTAGAAGTATCAGCGGAATCTACTTCAGGAACTGAATGTGTAGATACAGAAGAAATTCCTTCAAAGATAAGAGAAGTTATTAGAAAATATGACGCTAACTACATTAGTATTGGATTCACCGTTACGGAGATCAAAAATGAACCTCGTCCTCAATGTGTAGTCTGCTTTGAAATTTTATCAAATCAGTGTATGAAACCGTCGTTATTGAAACTCCATTTTACAACAAAACATTCAACATTAGAAAACAAACCTAAAGAATATTTCCTTCGCAAATTGAATGAAATGAAAATTCCAAAAAAATAATGTCTTCTTTTACAAGCAGTACTCAAAAAGGTGTGGAAGCGTCCTTTTTAGCTAGCCTAAGAATAGCACAGTGTGGAAAAGCCTATACAATAGGTGAAGGATTGTTGTTACCTGTTTCAAAAGATATGGTTAATTGCATTTTGGGCGAAAACGCTGCTAAACAATTGGATGTTATATCACTCTTTAATGATACCGTTCGGCGTAGGGTAGATGCTATGGCATCAAACGTGAAGAACATATTAACCGTTTGAGTCCCAGACGGTTTTGAAAAAACACTGTCGAAGAATCCCAAGCAGCGCGATCGCGCTTTGAAATACGTATACGTTCATATACACTGGGTTTTCTCGACATAAAATCTGGACAGCGCGATCGCGCTGCTTGGGACTCAAACGGTTAATAGATAGAATAAGAAGTAGTGATTTTTTTGCCATTCAACTTGATGAAAACACGGATGTTACAAATTATGCCCAACTTATGGTTTCGACCTATGCAACGAAAACTCTCGTAAGTCAAAAATGGTGATTTTGAAAAATTTGAAAAGAAAACAGAATTAATTGCTATTCTTCTATGGTGAATCCTTTCGGAATCCTCTATAAGATATCTATAGCAACCAAATAGGAAATTCTTACCTAGAAAATTTTATTTCTTAAAATGAAATGGGTTCAAAACCTATAAATACTTATATCTAACTCAGTTCTATCAAAAATGACTTACAATAGCTTTCGTTGCATAGGTCGGTTTATGTACGGTACTTATTTAATACCGAAATTAAAGAAGATTACTTATTTTGTACGACATTACCAACCCATACAACTGCAGACGAAATATTTAAGAATTTGAATGAATTTTTTGAAGAAAATAACCTCTATTGGAAGAAATGTGTGGGTTTTTGTTCTGATGGTGCTCGAACTATGACTGAAAAGTATGGAGGTGTTGTTAGTAAAGTTAAAGGTGTTACAGAAAATTGTATTTTTACCCATTGTGCAATTCACAGAGAAGCTCTCGTTGCAAAGCGGAATCCTGATGAATTAAAAAATGTTCTTCAAGAAGCAGTTAAAATAGTAAATTATATAAAACCACGTGCACTGAATTCTCGGTTATTTTCAAAACTGTGTTCAGAACTGGGCACTGACCATATTCAATTATTGCTACATACAGAGGTTAGATGGCTCTCACGGGGAAAAATGTTAAATAGGTTATTTGAATTAAATTCTGAAGTGCAAATGTTTCTTATGGAAACAAATTTTGAACTGCGTAATCGATTGAACGATGAGAGGTGGCTGTTAACATTGGCGTATTTATCGGATATTTTCAGTCGCCTTAATATATTAAAGTAACTTAAGTTTGCAAGGAAAAGCAATAAACCGATTTTGTGTAAATGATAAAATTCAGGCATTTGTCAAGAAATGCGAAATTATAATCAATAATATATCCAAGGAAAACTTGCAATCATTTCCTAATTTAGAAAATTTTGTGACTGAACACAACGTAAGCATAGGAGAAAATTTTATTGATAATATAAAACGTCATTGTCAAATGCTAATTGATTCTTTTGAGCACTACTTTAAAGAAGATCATTCTCATTTCCTTTGGATTCGAAACCCATTTGTTCAAAATGAACCTTCGTTAAACAACTTATCTATAAATGAAAAAGAATCTTTATTAGAATTATCTTGTGATGGTGATTTGAAAATAGTATTTACCCAATTGGATTTGGGTGAATTTTGGTTAAAAATTAAAAATGAATATCCATCGCTTAGCAAAAAAGCGTTAGCATTCCTAATTCCATTTACAACTACTTACCTCTGTGAAACTGGATTTTCTACAATGTTGATCGTAAAAAATAAATTTCGAAATAAATTATTAAACTTGGACCCAAATTTATGGTTAAAATTGTCTACAATTGAGCCTAACATTTCTGCACTTGTTTCAAGTATGCAGCATCATCCATCGCATTGACTTTACGTTTACGCATTATTATTACATAAATATATCGGTGTTATTTTCTACTTATTATATATTATTAGTACTTGGGTTTAGTGTAAATACTTAATTTATAAAAAACGTTATACAGATTATATTTGCATTATCATTATTATTTTTTTGTGTTCAGTGGTACTACCTGATTTTTAAAATAGCCTTAGTGGTACACAAGGATGTAAGTTTGAGAACCGCTGCATTAGAGGTATTGCGCGCCCGGCGGCGATATGTTTATTTTATTCAAAAAAACTAAAATTTCAATAACAGTAAAGTATTTGGACACTTACACGTTTTGCCTCAAAAAACCTTTCCTCGAGGAGGGTTTTCCCGAAGGGGAAACTCCCGAAATTTACATTGATTTAACCTATCCTTAAAAATACAAAAACGTCAGTTGAGTTTACTTGTTTGCTAAAACTATTAGTGACATAATGAGTGAAGAACGAAGCGGACTTAGTGTGGACTTGAAAGAATGCATTGTAAATATGCACAAACAAGGAAAAGGTGTCCGTAATATAGCTGATTTGGTAAAAAAACCGCCTAGTACATACAATACATTTTATCATAAAAAAATACAAAACCACTAATAGTGTTGATAATCGAAAACGTTCCGGACGCCCAAAGGTATTAAGAGGTACATTTTACGCGAAATGAAGAAAAATCGCCGTATTAGTGCACAAACTTTAGCCGTAAACCTCGGAACAATATCAGAGTGGGACGAAAAAAGCCATAAGTGAAACCAATAGGCTTCGACGCGTTGAATTTGCAAGACAGTATATTGATCAGCCAATAGACATTTGGAAAAACGCATTTTTTTCCGATGAAAGTAAATTTAATATATTTGGTTCGAATGGACGAAAAACCGTATGGCGTAAACCTAACACTGAACTACAGAAAGAAAACTTGACATCTACAGTCAAACATGGAGGTGGACATATAATGGTTTGGGGGTGCATGGGGTACAATGGGGTAGGAAATCTTCATTTTATTGACGGTATTTTGGGCGCAAAAGGTTACCTGAAGATACTGCAAGGTAACTTACATGGCAGTGCTATTAAATTAGGCATAGAAGATAGCTATATATTCCAACAAGACAACGATCCTAAACATACCGCTAGGATTGTATAAGAATGGATGCTTTACAGAGTTAGAAAAACCCTTCCTCACCCTCCCCCATCCCCGGACTTAAATCCGTTGGAAAATCTATGGCATCAGTTGGATTTAAATATAAGGAAACACTATATAAGAAATAAAGATGAGCTAAAAATGTACCTTCAAGATGAATGGAATAAAATTACCAGGGAAACTACCAACAAGCTTGTGTCATCCATGAGTAGATTGCAAGAAGTATTAGAGGCTTCTGGAATGGTTACAAAGTACTAAAGCTTCATAGAAATTGGATAAACTAATTATTCTTTTAGTTAAATTTTAGTGTTGAAACACTTTATTGGAATTAAAATTTAAGTTCTGTTGAATAAACTATAATTTTTTTTGATTTTGACCTGACTTTTTTTATTTTAGTGTGTTTACATATTATATAGAATTTTATTATTAGAAATAAAACATTTCTATATCATCAAGTATTTTCTTGGAAAATAATAGGTGTCCAAACACTTTTTTTGACCCACTGGAAATAAATTCTTTATTAATGTTTTTATGGTCTACTCATCCATCAAGAAAAGAGAAGAAAACTATCCATATAATATTTTTATAATTAAAAAATTCGAAAACATTAAACCAAATCTTTTCAATTAAAATGTTTCCAATTATATTTAAAACGTACTCATCATATCAACTATAATATTACTTATCGTTTTACTTTATACATTTCATTTTAAATTTAAGTAACTACATTCTCTACAAACTGAAACTTCTCGACTCATCTTTTTAAAACAACAATCGTTTTTAATCTTCACAAGCATCCTTCCATCGAAAAGCTTAAAGTCTCATCCCTTTATTAATTAATTTAGATAACAGGATTAACGCCGCGTGTCCGACAAATTACGGTCAGGATTAGCTTATTAGCTTTTTATCCTCTCCTCTCGTTCCCACAAAAATTCCCAATCGACGTTCGCAGACTATCGCATCACAAAGACCTCGGAGGAGAGAAATCGATACTTCCGGTCCACACCCCCTTTCCAAAACGAGCAAACACCTGCGAATTGCAGATAACCCAAACACGCCCCTTCTGTCTCTATCTCCATCGCTCCCATACACAAGAGTAAAAACACCCCCGCTTTGATACCAATTTATTATTTTCCCTTAAGATTAAAATTACAAAAATAAATCACATCACAAAATATCGTTCAGTCTTACGTTTTGAGACGAATAATTCAATTTATTTGTTGAATAATTCTTTACATGAAAGGGCTAAATCATTGAAACGCGAATAACATGATTAAAATCGGTATGGCGATTACAAAAATGATGTAAATCATCGTTCTTGGTTCGCATTGTGAAACAACTACGTATTCTTGATTCCACATATCTTCATTTTCGGTTACAGGTAGTTCCATGATGAGTTTTTCGCCGGAGAAGAAATTTAAATTCATCGAACACACTTCTGAGGTGTTTTTACAAGTTGAAATTGGATTTGAAACGTTGTAGACTTTTTTGTGTAAGTTGAATCTTACTCGGATGTAGTTTGTTTGGACTTCGTTTTCACTGTTGAAGACAAAGAAGTAATAACCATTTACAGGTACTCTAGAAAAAGAAATAAAGGTGGATAAATTTTCTTTGAACAATAATTTTCCATTTTAAACAACTTTAAGAAATCGTTTGGAATGTATTTGGCCAAGTTAGGTGAAAATATAGAGGTTAACAAAAAATGACTTTTCTCAAAATTTTTATAAAATAACCTATAGATTATTCTATGTTATCTTAAAAAAGACATTTTAATCTACAAATGTTCAAAAAAATCTTGCCTCAATATCTAAAAATACAGTCTGGGTTGTTTTTTAAAGTTGAGTTTTAACGATTTTAGGTTAGGTGAAAATACATATAGAGGTTAGAAAAACGGCTTTTCTCAAAATGTTTATAAAATAAGCTGTAGATTATTCTATGTTGTCTTAAAGAAGACATTTTAATCTACAATTGTTCAAAAAATCTTGTCTTAATTTCTAAAAGTACAGTCTGGGTGATTTTTTAAAGTTGAGTTTTGACGATTTTAGGTTAGGTGAAAAGATAGAGGTTATCAAAAACTGGCTTTTCTCTAATTTTTTATAAAATAACCTATAGATTATTCTATGTTGTCTTAAACAAGACATTCTAATCTAAAATTGTTCAAAAAATCTTGCCTCAATATCTAAAAATACAGTCTGGGTGATTTTTTAAAGTTGAGTTTTGACGATTTTAGGTTAGGTGAAAATATAGAGGTTAATAAAAAGAGCTTTTCTCAAAATTTTTATAAAATAACTTATAGATTATTCTATGATTTCTTAAAGAAAACATTTTAATCTACAATTGTCCAGAAAATCTTGCCTCAATATTTAAAAATACAGTCTGGGTGACTTTTTAAAGTAGAGTTTTGACGATTTTAAGTTAGGTGATAATGTAAATGTTAACAAAAAATGGCTTTTCTCAACTTTTTTATAAAACAACCTATAGATTATTCTGTGTTGTCTTAAAGAAGACATTTTAATCTACAATTGTTTAAAAAATCTTGCCTCAATATCTAAAAATACAATCTAGGTGATTTTTTAAAGTTGAGTTTTGACGATTTTAGGTTAGATGAAAATATAGAGGTTAATAAAAAATAGCTTTTCTCAAAATTTTTATAAAATAATCTATAGATTATTCTATGTTGTTTTAAAGAAGAAATTTTAATCTACAAATGTTCAAAAAATCTTGCCTCAATATCTAAAAATACAGTCTGGGTGATTTTTTAAAGTTGACTTTTGACGATTTTAGGTTAGGTGAAAATAGGTGTAATTTAAATTAGATGTAAATTATTAAATTGTAAATTAGGTGTAAATTATTATATTTATATGAAATACTTGTAAAATGGTTAAATAGGGCCCTCAAAGTGTTATTTTGTCGGCGATCTCGCCATTTAAAATAATGAGAAACGAGCCTAGAATGGTACCTCATGGGTGGTTTGAGAATGGAACAAATCGAGGGCTTACTCTAAAAGCTAAGGGTACAGTTATGTTGACTATAAATTGTATAGTAAAGCGACGTATTCATTTAGTAATTCACCAACGATAATAGCTGCGAGAAAATTACCGCTTTCATTTTTTCTTACAGCTTCAACATAAATGTACCCTAAGCCCACGATGTTTCATTCTTTGTGGACAATCATTCGTATTTTTATTCTTTATATGAAAATTCCGTACAACTTTTTATAGAATATAAATATACCTATGCATATTAATTTTTTACTTGTGGTTTGTTGTGATTATACGTACAGCTGAATTATATACTAAAATTTTAATTACTTGTTTTATTGATTTTTTAAAACCTAATTATAATAAAGCTTCGATAATCGACGCTGGACTCGTGTTAAACAGCAAGTTTTCGTATATACGTATTTAATTGTATGCATTTATTATTATTATTAGGTATATGAATAGCAATATTTAATCATAAAACAAATAAACATCTACTGTACAAGAAAAAACTACATACACAATCATATGTGTTTTAAAAGTTCTTTAAAGATAGTAAACAATACAAATATATAACAAAGAAATAAAGCTTATCAGTAGAAACGTTTACTTCATTTTATATGCAAAACAACCTAAAATAATTTTTACTTTAAAATTTTACTTTAAAATACAGTTTACATACGTCTTCAAGATACTTTCCAGCAAAAAAAAAGCCATAGAATATCTACGACGTGTAGAATAGACTGCCCATCTGACCAATCAGCGACAATCAAAACAACACGTCATCAGAATGGCGGCATTAATGTATACAAACAAATGCCCTATTCAATTTCATATGTGGTCGAAATACGGTACACATAAATTTTCTAATTTGTATCAGAATTTAATATAATTGCTGATAGAATACAACCGTGTCAAAAAGAACCATCAATTTATAAAAGAAAAAAAGTATAGATGCTAGCGCCATCTAATCACAGAACCTCACAGTTCTATTTTTATTTTTAGTATAGAGTACTGTTAGACACATTCAGGCGTCCCATATAATTTACATTGTAAAAACGTAAGCTTGACTTTTCTCAAAACTGACTAATTTAATCGCGATTTTTTTGCGATGAAAAACTACCTATGACTATTCTGCATGGTGTTAATATAAAAGTAGCGAGATTTATGCGTCCACGTACAAATAATCACGGTTTGTTTTCGTCTAAAATTAACGTTAACTTCCTGAATTTTTGTATGAAATAATAGTAGGAATTTTGACTTGTGCCGATATTCATACCAACGCTTGGAATGTCTACTTTCAGGCTATACAAAAACTTTCGCTTAAATGTTTGTCTTTTACGAGAAATAGCGAGCTTGGTGACACTCTACATAGAGCACTGTTCAACGTACACTTTAACGCGCCCTTAACAAAAAATGGCTTTTCTCAAAATTTTTGTGAAATAGCCTATAGATTATTCTATGTTGTCTTAAAGAAGACATTTTAATCTAAGATTGTTCAAAAAATCTTGCCTTAATTTCTAGAAATACAGTCTGGGTGATTTTTTAAAGTTGAGTTTTGATGATAAATGAAAAACCTTTTTTCTTCATTTGACACTTTTTCCTATAATTGGATTATAAGAAAGGTATTGACCTTAGATGTTGATGATTGAATGATAATATGGAATATCTTACGTGTATGTTATAGAATTTGTTAAATAAGCTTCTTCAATTTCTTGTGGAGTGCTCGCATTAGAACAGCTTTTATGTGGCGTTAAAGGTAGATTTAATATCAACCCAGCGCAATTAAGAAGAGCTTCTTCTGAACTACTAAACGATGACCAAAATTCGCTGTTACTTTTATCATTTAGAGTGTGCTCGTCTATTTTACCTCGGTGATCTGCTATTCCATCAGGAGAAAAACCCTTCAAAAAGATACAAAGAACATAGAATTAAATAAGATGATAACATAAACGAAATTTAATCAATTACTAATATTACTAACTTCTTCAATTGCTGCATCATTATCTTCATCGTGTATCCCAAAACTTTTCTCCATCGCTTCCCTTAACAATTCCCTCTTTCTCCTTCTCGCTCGATCAATAGAATCCTCATATTTAACAGGTGGTTTAGAATATTGTCTTCCACGAACATTAAGAATATATTCATCACTCTGACTATTATCATCACCTTCTCCACCATATCTTTCATTTAATTTCTTTAAAACATCTTTACCTTCATCTCCAAGATCCTTTAATTTCACCAAAACATCTTTATAAATTTCATCAGCCGTCTCTTTACGTTTTTCAACTTCAAACTTAAAATTTTTCGTTTCACCTTTACCAAAAGTCGAGTTTCTATGAACGTGAACGTGAGGTTTTTTAATTTCCACGTCTTGTATTTTATCCTTTTTAGTCTTAACACGAAGTTCTTTAAGGATATCTTGTAGTTGATTTGGATCTGTTATATCGGTTGTATCAAGACCATCTTGAATCGTATGATTTTGAGTGGAGTTTTTATGATCGGGATGATGAAACTGTACGTCCTCGCGATGTCTTTTCATTAAATCCGGAGTGTTCGATGGTGCGTTGTCAGAAGTTTCGTTTTGTTGGACGTACGTTCCTTCTGCTATAGCTTCCATTATTTCGTCTAGTTCTTCTGAAGAGTTATCACCGATGTAAGCACATTCGTGAAGGTGTTTGTGACCTCTTATTACTATTAGAGAAGCACCAGGCCATCTAAATAAAATTTATATTAAAGATAATTAAAAAAAAATAATTATATTAAAAAAATAAATCTAAAAAATTATCACATAAAATAAATGTTAATATCATGTTTTTAGATAAAATTGGTTAAAATTAACATGTTAGTCTGTAGAAAATTCTTTAAAATAAGGTTGGTATTTGAAGATTGAAAATATTTAAGGGAGTTTTCAACAAGCCTCTTTAGCTCAGTGGTAGAGCACTGGTCTCGTAAACCAGGGGTCGTGAGTTCAAACCTCACAGGAGGCAATTTCCCTTTTTGCTAATTGACGAAGTTTTTTATTAATATGATATTGATTAATAATGAAATTAAACACTAGACACTTTGGTGTTACTGTTTTATTTTTATTTTATTTTATTTTTTCTTTATTTTAGAACGGTTTTTGTTATATGACCATCATCTGGAAAATCTCGTCTATATAAACAAACACAAATTTGCATTAAAAATTATTAAGTTATTGAATAACTTCAAATTGCGATTCTTTTTAATGACTCTTAGAACATTCTAAATAAAGTTTTTTATCGTATACGAATTAGATCATAATGTTTATTTTTCAATAAGGTATACAATTTAAGGAAGAAAATTCTTCCTCCAATGGGATATTCTTCACAGTTTTCCTAAACCATTTAATTCATTACCCTTACTTCTGGTGGTAGAACATTATATAATTTTACAGCTGTAAAGTAGAAAGTTTGTTGAGTTTTCGTTACCCGATGATACGGAATCGTTAAATCTTTTCTGTGACATGTAAAGTAACTATGTTTGTCCGAGATTATGGAAAATTCAGTTCGATACTTGTGAACATATTCCAAACAGGCAAATATAAAACATGGCGGTAAAGTCATAATCCCTAATTCACTAGAATGTGTTCTACAACTATTTCGCTAGGATTTTCCCAGTAGGATTCGTATGGCTTTCTTTTGTAGCATGAAGATTTTCCGATTCAGTTGAATCGCCCCACACCATTATGTCATAAGTCGCCATACCATGAAAATACGCAAAGTACACATTCCTCACTTTTTTTAAAGGTAGGTTTTTTACTACAACTTTTAAACAATACAGAGAATTTGCTAATCTTTGTTTTAGTTTTGTTATATGGACCAGCCATGTGAGCATTTCATTTAAGGTAATACCCAGGAATTTTATTGTTTAATTTGCTACTTCGCCTACTCGTTTAGTATAGAAGGTAAGTACTTTAGTTTTATCAGTGTTTGGTTTTAATTTATTGCTGCTAAACTAGTCTTCTGTTTCATTTAGGTTCTGTTTCATTGTTTCTCTTAAAATGTCCACATCTCTATCTCTATTTATAAGTGAAGTGTCATCAGCGTACAAGCACATAGAGTTTCTAGAGATATTATCTGGTAAGTCATTCACGTTCAAAAGAAACAGAATGGATCTCAATACCGAGCCCTGCGGTACACATGTCTTTAAGTTTTTCAATTCTGACTGACAATCCTTCCAGTATATACATAGTTTCCTTTCTGACAAATAGGATTTAATTACCCCCAATGCTCTATGCTGAAAACCGTATCTCTCCAGTTTGTATAGCAATATTTCATGGTCAACGCTATCAAAAGCCTTGCTAAGGTTGCAGAAAGCTATTTGTGTGTACTGTTGACGATCAAAATCATGTACAATTTCTTGTAATAAGCTCAGAACTGCTGTTGCTGTTGATTTATTCTTCTGGTACCCATGTTGAAATTTGGTTATAATATCGTTTTCTTGCAGATGAGATAAAATTATGTCGTTTAGTACAACTTCAAAGACTTTTAATAGGCCTATAATTTTTACAGTCATTTATATCACCTTTTTTGTAAATCGATATTACCTTAGCGACTTTTAATTCAGCAGAAAAACCTCCATCCTTTAGACATTTGCTTATTAGCTTAAACAACAATTTTTTATTTATTTATTTTTTTATGTTCAAAGCTCGTATAATATTTATGACATCCTGCTCATCTATTTGGTCAAAGTGTTCTAGTCTTGCTGTAATTTTTAACGGTATTATGCTTTTCTCAATGTTGGGAGGGGACTGATTTTGTATGGTTCCAATTTTTACAAAGAAGTCGTTCATCAGCTTGTAGAGTAGATTCATTTATATATACAGGATGTCTTCGAAATGCGTGTACAACGTAAGACCACAGATTCCTTGGCTCAAAATAGGTCGATTTAAGTTAACTTATCTATATCCAAAGTTGCTTCATTTCGCCGTTTTAAAAATAATATTTTTCATGAGTTTTTCTTAAATTACTCGAAAAATTTGTATTAGATTTTATTCATTTTTTGGCTATGTCTTTATATCATCTGACTACAGTTTGCTGTAAAACAAATTCGAATTTCCAAACACACAGGGCGCTTACGAACACTTTCACCACAAGTTATTCATCCAAGAAATCTGTGGCCTTACGTTGTACACGCATTTCGGCCACACCTGTATATCGGTTTCCTTATCTTGCATGTTTCTTCCTTCACTAATCTCCAAGCGGTAGATGTTTTGTTTGCAGACATCTGTATGTATTTTTCATATTCATCTCTTTTTTGCTTTATCTAGTTTAGTTATATACTCAGATTTTATTCCTTTACATGCATCTTTATAATTCTGGTCATGCGTTACTTTAATAATCATTAAGATTATTACTGAATTAAAAAAAATAAATAAATTTATTAAGTAGAAGTCAAGTTTTAAAAATTGATATCTAAAAAATTAATTGTTGTTGAAAATTTTATAAGGATTTAGATTGATACTTACAATTAGTCTTTATTTTTACTAAAAATGAGTTTTCTACGACTTTTCATTTTTCTCTTAGAAGAAAAATTCTAACCTAACCTAATTTATATGTCTATTAAAATTTGCAAATTTTTAAAAATCCATATTTAGATAACTAATTATTGTGGAGACATTAAATTTTATCACGATTTAGACTGAAACTTAGTCTTCATTTTTACCAAAGATAAATTTTCTATGACTTTTAGCTTTTCTCTCAGACGAGAAACTCTAACCTAACTTAATTTACATGTCTATTAAAATTTGCCAATTTTAAAAAATTCATATCTAAAAAACTAATAATTGTTGAGACCTGAAATTTTATACAAATTTAGATTAGTGTTTAATCTTTATTTTTACCAAAGATAAATTTTCTACAACATTTAGTTTGTCCCTCAGAAGAGAAAATGTAACATAATGTCATTAATGGACGTTTTTAAAAATTAAAAATTAGACTGCATTCTCAAACAGAAATTTTCTTTGAATTACATTAAAATTTTACGTTTAGTAGATATAATTTTATTATATGTATTAATATTAACTTTCTAATATAATTCATTTTCTGAAAATTATGGAAAATGACCATCAACTTTTGATTTAAATTTACCAAACAAATATGATTTCTTTTACGTATACTTTAAACAAAATAAACCTATAACGTAATAATAAATAATAACAGTTAACATTTTGATGTATTATCTAACCTGTAAAAAGTTTTAAATTTATAACACAAGTTATTATATCGAATCACCACAAACTTTTAAACAGGACCCATTAAAGATAAAATTTTACTTGTAGATATCAATAAATTTTAAGATGAGTGTTTAATTACTATTTTTCAATTATCATTTTAACCAAATTGAATTTTATAACTTATCTTTATATGATTCTAAATTATTTATGAATTTTTATATGAATCATTGAATACAAACGAAAAAAATGTTAAGTGATAAAAAGATATCTAAACAAACTTTAAAAAAGGAGCTGTGTTAAACAACAAACACGAAAGCTTTTGCCTCCTGTGAGGATTGAACTCACGACCCCTGGTTTACAAGACCAGTGCTCTGCCACTGAGCTAAAGAGGCTTTCAATAAGTTCTCGTTTGACCCATAAGCACGAGTTAAAAACAAATTCATCACATTTTTTCCACTTTAAATACTTAAAATGTTTTAAATTCGTCTCGACATTCATATAGATAACATCTAAACTAAATAATATGTACTTTTAGATTAAACGATAAACCTCTCGATAATTTTTAAAGTACTACATTGTAATATCTTACCTGACACAGCTAGAAATGGTCACGCTCGATCCTTTTAACAAATAAAAACCCCAATATTCTTTCGTGTCGTCCTCCAACATTAAATGTCGAACCATCGTTAGGTGTCTCTTATCGTTTTCAATTTCGGGAGCGGTTGGAAGTAAAAACGCGTTAAAGGTTGCGTTTACTTTAATTATTTGCTTCTAAAAAATTAATATTTAAAAGATTCTTTTTATATTCGTTCTTTTAACATTATATTTCATCGTCTTATAATTAGACTATTCTATGATAGTTTTTAGTGTCCGATAATACAGCAATATGAGTAGTCGCAAATTGATTTTAAATAAACTATCAAAAAGTTAAACATAAAATAGTCTTATTCTAAGTCGGTGATTTATAATCATATTTTTTTACCTGACACCATGTTGTTGAAACTCTATTATCCAACATTCTCATATCTGAGGCAGCCAAAGGATACATTTGCTCCACAAACACCCTGTATCTCATATACAAGACGATTACGCATAAAATACATGGTAAAAGAATTCCAAGAAGACAGAAACGAATCACACGAAATGGCCCTTTAAAACTTGTTGATTTTCTTTCCGGTTGAGATAGTTGTCTTTTAAAATCTAACAGTCTTTCTATAATAAACCAAAAATTACGACTTAAATTTCTTTTTGACATCAATTAAAATACAAAGTACATCATTATGATAATATAAAAACCATCAATTTTACTTTTGGATGTTAAGGTGACGTTTAAAGTGGTTTTTTTGATTTTATAGATTAGACAATCTTTAATGTATATAATTTTTAAAACCTATTTTTAAATTTGGAAAAGTTGTGATTAGTACAGTTTTGAGATCAATATCAAAGACGTTTATATAACTCCTTCTGTCCATTTTTATCGATAAAATATAATTAATTTCGTTAAGAATCTACAAGAGATTCCAAAATTAAACTCTCAAGTTGTATTAATAGGTAATTTAAAAGAATAATTTCTTGGAAAATAATGAGTTTGATTTTTTAAAGCTGGTTGAGTTTGATATGGATATAATATCTTTTTCAACTTGTGTATAATAAAGCTTTAAATTTTAATGTAATCCAAAGAAAAATCCGTTTTTAGAACGTAATTTTTTAAAACGTCAAAAAATTTTAATTAAGGACATTAAGGTACATTTTCACTTCTGACGGAAAAACTAAAAGTCGTAGAATATTTATATTTGGTAGAAATAAAGACTAAGTTTCAATCTAAATCTTTGTAAAATTTCAACTCTCAATAACAATTAGTTTTTTAGATATGATTTTTCAAAAATTGACCAATTTTAAGATACATGTTAATTAAGTTAGGTTAGAATTTCACTTCTGAGAGAAACACTAAAAATCGTAGAAAATTTCCCTTTGGTAAAAATAAAGATTAAATATCAATGTAAACCCTTATAAGATTTCAAGTCTCAACAACAATCAGTTTTTTAGGTATGAATTTTTAAAAAATTGAAAAATTTTAATCAACATTAACCCTCTACTGCACCGTGTAACTTTCAGGTCACATTTTAAGTTATTAAGATTTTACCAAATAATTATAGTTTTTTTAATGAGATGGTGCATAAATCTTAATTCTATAACGTTGTCAAGACAATCAATATAATATTTATGACCGTTACTAGGCTCCTCAACTTGAAGTAACAAAGTAAATGCTGTGCAAACTGTCCGCACTACATATAAGCGAAACCATTTGATTTGATCGAATTGATATTATTTGTGCTTCTGTCAGTGATTAGGAAAGTAAAACTAGTGCACATAATAGCTCTGGGTTCGTATATCAATATCAACCTATTTGTTTGCATTCCAATTTTTAATTTGTTACTGTTTTTTTTTTATAATACAGTTTTGTAACTTTGAGGTTACAATTGGCTGCTATGGCAGATTTCGGTACATTTAGAATAAAGCTTGCGCTTTCTCCTGTTTTCAAATTTATACATTATATACTTAAAATATGAAAACAAATACACATAGAAATAATAGAGGTACCTATTACAATTTGACGCATTAGCGGTAATAAGTTCAATACATATTATTGATAACGATAAAAAATTTAGGGCTCAATCCTCGTCAGATGAGGAAGATGCAGGGCCACAAATAATTATTTTGGCAACCACTATCCGAAAAGAAGAATAATAGTTGTTATAACCTTTGAAAAGGAGATTGCTGAAGAACTTTATTCTCCTAATCCTATGACCTATTTTCGACAACTATTTCACAAAAAAAAAATAAGCAATATAGTTGACTATACCAATATGTATGCATTACAATGTGATCCAGCAAAACCCATTGCTGTTTCTGTGAATGAAATTGAACAATTCTTCGGTTGCTGTCTTTATGTCAATTTATGGATTACCGAGTACTGCAATGTATTGGAATTCAAAGACAAAGGTGTCTGCTGTTGCCGATACTATGAGTCGTAGGCAATGGAGAGAAAGAAAATCAAAGATAGATTTTAGTAGACATTTACAGATCAATGCAATAAACAATGTAGAAGTGACCGATAGTTTAGAAAAAAATAAGACCCATTCTGGACAAATTGGTGAACATTTTAATCGCTTACCTATGTGGGAACATGTATGTGTTGAGGAGCAAATTATATCGTTTAAAGGGAGACAGGCTAAAAAACTATATACCCCAAAAACTTAAAAAATGGGGCTACAAAGACTTTCTTGTACGACTCATCTGGACGCATACATAATTTTGAAATTTACATCGGCAAGGTGACACATGATCCCGAATTACCTAAGGTAGGAAGTTCGACGTTGTCTTTAATAACTGATGTGAGTTAGAAAAATTAGGAATACAGGGTATTGCAACTGTGCGGCAATCCGAATAAGAAATTGTGAGCTTTCGTCCGATAAAGCCATCAAAACTAAAGGTGCTTTGTCGTGGATATATGGATAATCCGAAAGAAAAAAAACCGAAGGCGACTATTGTCGCACAATTGACACTTAAAAAGGCGATTGTAGAAGCGCTAGAAAAGTCACGAATCTGCAGCCGCGCGACGATCGCCGCTGCAGTCGCGTGATTGACAATGCACCCTAAGGGCCGAGGAAGTTATGAGATACTTTCTATGTCAATTGACAAGGTCACCATAAATGCGGTAAAGTGGTACGACAATAAGACCGTTCATTTGATGAGCACGTTTTGCAGACTTGAACCTGTAGACGTAGTGAACAGATGGAGCAAAAAATGAACAAAATGAACGATATACAACGACCAAATATCGATGCTCTCAAGGCAAAACGGCATAAACGCCAAAATGGCCAATTTTTAGTTAGCTGCACCGTTGAGTAGCATTCTTAAATCTGCATGCAACAATTAAAGCGGCATACCCACAAACAAACTTCATTCGCTATAAAATTGGTTCAAAGTTTGCATAAAAGCCATTTAAGATTCATTATGTCAATCATTTTTTGCGTTTTCTAAAAAATTAGGTTAATGGCGTTTATGCCGTTTTGGCTTGGCAGCGTCGATATAGTGAAAATATATGAATCGTTTATTTCAGAAAGGGACTAAGTAACATTTTTGTAGGTTTGAGAAAAACGACAAAAAAGGAAAATTTCCAATTTAAAGATTATTCATGGCATTTTTTATTATAAATTCTATGTTTAACTATCAGTACATGTTGTCCTGCCACAATTTATTGTTTTTTCAATTGCGATAGAGAAAAAAATCAAACTAAAAAAATTGTACTTAGTACCTTTCTGCAATAAACCTCATGTTTATAGATTTAGTTTATTCTGTGCTCTCATATTAACATGACAAACAGTATCCAAGATGTTCCATTAACTAAAAAAAGGATTATGGATATTTACAAGAATATATTTCACTAAGTTTTTAAGAGAAAGGACGAAAATGGACACTAAGAAAACAATATTTTATTTTATTTTATTTTTTTCATTAATCTGCACTGTTATTTTCTTTTTTGGTTTTAGATGGCCAGTTTACTGTTTCCTGATAAAATTTCAAATATGGTTCTTCAATGCAAGGAAGCATTTTATTTAGATGTTCAATCTTGGATTTTAGAATTGGAACTTTATCAGTATAAGCTTTGGTTATGGGCACTTTTATCGTAGTTTTACCAGAACTTTTTGGCGTGTGCAGATGAAATGTGTGAGATGTGAAACCATTTATGTACTCTGAAGCCACAACATACCCAGGTGTTTTATGTTCATGAAGAAAATAATGAAAGTGAGATTTTGAAAATGGTTGTTTGTTAACTCGAGCCACACCGGGTTTCATACTTTCAAGAGAGTTTGCAGTTTTCTTGTAGTATTTAGGCCACCAGTTCTTAAAATCGATTGTCCTTAGAAGAAATTTCATTGATTATAAATTTATTTTGATTGCAGAAAGGAACGATCCGATGATACGTAGTCCCTTTCTACAACAAACCAAAAATTCTGTCTCCACAATAAAATATTCCGGGCATATAAAGTATAAGCCTTTCTACTCAAAACGATAGGTCTACAGCCAGAGAGCACGAAAATACATTTATCTAAAAATCGTCAAAAATGTTACTTAGTCCCTTTCTGAAATAAACGATTCATGTAAGCAACACATGGATGGAGTAGATTTGGTTGATTCGTTGATAGCATTGTATCGAATAAAAATTCGATCAAAAAAGTGGTACCACCGCATTATGCTTCACGTCTTACAATTGAATTTGACGGTGGTCAATGCCAGGCTCTTGTATAAGCGAGATCGCTTATTATATTCTGTAAGCCCCGGCAATCAGTATAGTTTATTAAAATTTAAATCTCAACAACAATCAGTTTTTTTAGTATGAATTTTTAAAAGTTGATAAATTTTAGTCGATATTAAGTTACATTTTCGTTTCTGAGGAAAACTAAAAGACGTAGAAAATTCATGTTTGGTAAAAATGAAGATTAAATTTCAATCTAAATCGACATAAGAATTTCAAGTCTTAACAACAATTAGTTTTTTAGATATGAATTTTTTAACATTGGCAAATTTTAACAGTCAGGCAAATTAAGTTAGGTTAGAATTTCTTTTCTGAGAGAAAAACTAAAAGTTGTAGAAAATTCATCTATGATAAAAATGAAGATTAAATATTAATCTAAATCCTTATAAAATTTTAAATCTCAAAAACAACCAGTTTTTTAGATATGAATATTTAAATATTGACAAATTTTAATCAACATTAAGTTACATATTCTCTTCTGAGAGAAAAACTAAAAGTCGTACAAAATTCATATTTGGAGAAGATAGAGAGTGGATTTTAATCTAAATCGAAATAAAAATTTCAAGTCTTAACAACAATTAGTTTCTTAGATATGAATTTTTTAAAATTGGTAAATTTTTAATAGAGATGTAAATTAAGTTAGGTTAGAATTTCTCTTCTTCTAGAAAAACTTAAAGTCGTAGAAAATTAATTTTTGTTACAAATAAACACTAGGTTATATTTTATCATCATTTTATTAATTTTTCTCGACTTCCAACAAGTTCTACCGATCAACAAAAAACAGATAAGAATCCGATACAAATCTCTCCCAATAAAATATTCAAGACGGATTTTATTATTGATCGATAACGTCGCGTACATTAACAACAAATAAAAACCGTAGATATTGTAGATAAGTCTTGGTAAATAATCAAAACCCGGTCAAAAATATTAAATAATACGTCACGTAAATACGCTGAGCAATTACAAAAAAAGTGGATAATCACTAAGTGAGACGTTAAATATTTAAAAAATGATCGGTTTTAAACAATGGGATGTTATCCAAGTCCAATTACGATTGTACACGACAATTCATATCGGTAATAAAGCTACAATAGAGATGAAGATTAAATAAATCTTTATATGGACATATAAATATTCGTATTAGAAATATTAGTCAATTTTTAAAAATTCATATTTAAAAAACTAATTGTTGTTGAGACTTTCAATTTTATAAAGATTTAGATTAATATTTAATCTTTATTTTTACCAAAGATGAATTTTCTACGATTTTTAGTTTTTCTCTGAGGAGAGAAATTCTAACCTAACTTAATTTAGGTGTCTATTAAAATTTTACCAATTTTTAAATATTCATATTTAAAAAACTAATTGTTATTGAGACTTTAAATTTTATAAGGATTTAAATTAATATTTAATCTTTATTTTTACCAAAGATGAATTCTCTACGACTTTTAGGTTTTCTCTCGGAAGAGAAATTCTAACCTAACTTAATGTGAATGACCATTAAAGTTTTTCCAATCTTTAAAAATTCATATTTAAAAAACTAATTGTTGCTAAGGCTTGAAATTTTGTCACGATTTAGATAAATATTTAGTCTTTATTTTTACCAAAGATTAATTTTCTACGACTTTTAGTTTTTCTCTCAGAAGAGGAATTCTAACTCAATTTTTGTCTATTAATATTTGCCAAATCTTAAAAGTTCGTATCTAAAAAACTAATTGTTGTTGAGACTTTAAATTTTATGAGGATTTAGATTAATATTTAATCTTTATTTTTACCAAAGATGAATTTTCTACGACTTTTAGGTTTTCTCTCGGAAGAGAAATTCTAACCTAACTTAATGTGGATGACCATTAAAGTTTTTCCAATTTTTAAATATTCATATTTAAAAGACTAATTGTTGTTAAGACTTGAAATTTTATCACGATTTAGATAAATATTTAGTCTTTATTTTTACCAAAGACTAATTTTCTACGACTTTTAGTTGTTCCCTCACAAGAGAGAATGTAACTATTAATAATTTCAACTTAGACGCGAAAGAATTTTTAAAGATATGTTTCGGCGAGTTTTTCTCCTCGTGAATTTCAGTCTTTTTATCTTTTGTATCGTTTTGATTTTCTTCCGAAAATCTTTCATTTCTTCTCCGTTTGAAATTCCTCCTTTCAAAACCACCTCGAAAACTTTCCCCGTAAAAACCTTTCTTTTGAAATTTACTTCCACCTTTTTTCAAATTCCTTTTCGTACAACTCTCATTCTGTCTTTGGTCTTTATTCTTTAGCTGCTTCTTCTAATTTGGAAACAAATTTTGCGATATCCACCTTATTTTTAACTATTTTCTTTTCTTCCTTTTCCCCTTCTATATTTTCACCATCAACTTCTTCGTGTTCTTCTTTCAAACTTAACTTGAACATTTTCGAAGGGTTTCGCGTAAAACTGATTTGGTACAAAGTTTGGAATAAGTTTCGGATCGTATGAAACGAATCTTAGTGAAGAAAAGCCGGGGAAAATTCTTGAGCTCCGATTTCACTTAAAGGATGATTCACAAACGGTAGAGGAATGAAGTTCGGATGAACGTTTACAAACTGAACGTTTGGATTCGATTCCAGTTGTCTAAAAGCTCTCGGGACGAATTCTTCTGCGTTTAAGTTGAATTTCTTAATATTTCAACAAAGCAAAATTAATTAAAAATAATTAAGCATATAATTTGATAATTTTTAAAAATTCATATCTAAAAAACTAATTATTGCTAACACTTGGAATTTTATCAGGATTTAGATTAATATATAATCTTTATTTTTACCAAAGATGAATTTTCTACTACTTTTAGTTTTTCTCTCAGAGAAGAAATTTTAACCTAACTTAATTTACATGTCTATTAAAATTTTGTTAATTTTTAAAAGCTCATACCTAAAAAACTAATTGTTGCTAAGACTTGAAATTTTATCAGGATTTAGACTAATATTTAATCTTTATTTTTACCAAAGATGAATTTTCTACGACTTTTACATTTTCTCTCAGAAGAGAAATTCTAACCTAACTTAATTTAGATGTCCATTAAAATTTACCAATTTTTAAAAACACATATCTAAAAAACTAATTGTTGTTAAGACTTAAAATTTTATCACGATTTAGATTAATATATAATCTTTATTTTTACCAAAGATGAATTTTCTACTACTTTTAGTGTTTCTCTCAGAGAAGAAATTTTAACCTAACTTAATTTACATGTCCATTAAAATTTTGTTAATTTTTAAAAACTCATACCTAAAAAACTAATTGTTGCTAAGACTTGAAATTTTATCAGGATTTAGACTAATATTTAATCTTTATTTTTACCAAAGATGAATTTTCTACGACTTTTAGATTTTCTCTCAGAAGAGAAATTCTAACCTAACTTAATTTAGATGTCCATTAAAATTTACCAATTATTAAAAACACATATCTAAAAAACTAATTGTTGTTAAGACTTAAAATGTTATCACGATTTAGATTAATATATAATCTTTATTTTTACCAAAGATGAATTTTCTACTACTTTTAGTTTTTCTCTCAGAGAAGAAATTTTAACCTAACTTAATTTACATGTCTATTAAAATTTTGTTAATTTTTAAAAACTCATATCTAAAAAACTAATTGTTGCTAAGACTTGAAATTTTATCAGGATTTAGACTAATATTTAATCTTTATTTTTACCAAAGATGAATTTTCTACGACTTTTACATTTTCTCTCAGAAGAGAAATTCTAACCTAACTTAATTTAGATGTCCATTAAAATTTACCAATTTTTAAAAATACATATCTAAAAAATTAATTGTTGTTAAGACTTAAAATTTTATCACGATTTAGATTAATATATAATCTTTATTTTTACCAAAGATGAATTTTCTACGACTTTTACATTTTCTCTCAGAAGAGAAATTCTAACCTAACTTAATTTAGATGTCCATTAAAATTTACCAATTTTTAAAAATACATATCTAAAAAACTAATTGTTGTTAAGACTTAAAATTTTATCACGATTTAGATTAATATATAATCTTTATTTTTACCAAAGATGAATTTTCTACTACTTTTAGTTTTTCTCTCAGAGAAGAAATTTTAACCTAACTTAATTTACATGTCTATTAAAATTTTGTTAATTTTTAAAAACTCATATCTAAAAAACTAATTGTTGCTAAGACTTAAAATTTTATCACGATTTAGATTAATATATAATCTTTATTTTTACCAAAGATGAATTTTCTACTACTTTTAGTTTTTCTCTCAGAGAAGAAATTTTAACCTAACTTAATTTACATGTCTATTAAAATTTTGTTAATTTTTAAAAACTCATACCTAAAAAACTAATTGTTGCTAAGACTTGAAATTTTATCAGGATTTAGACTAATATTTAATCTTTATTTTTACCAAACATGAATTTTCTACGACTTTTACATTTTCTCTCAGAAGAGAAATTCTAACCTAACTTAATTTAGATGTCCATTAAAATTTACCAATTTTTAAAAACACATATCTAAAAAACTAATTGTTGTTAAGACTTAAAATTTTATCACGATTTAGATTAATATATAATCTTTATTTTTACCAAAGATGAATTTTCTACTACTTTTAGTTTTTCTCTTAGAAGTGAAAATGTAACTAAATATCCTTAATTTAAATTTTTAAACATTCTAATAATTAGCCTACGTTTTAAAACCGATAATTTATGTATTTTTAATGAAAAAATTTTAACTTAAATCGATTATACGTCAAACATTTCTTTTTAATTTTAATCGATTCATTTAAAAAAATCAGGATTAAAATTTAAGATTAAAATGATTGAATATTTACTTCAACGATCGAATAACTTTGTTATCGATATAATAAGACTCGTTTAAAGTTGAAGTTTGTACTCATCGCTTGTCATTAAAACCAAACGTTATTTACATATTACACTAATTATCTAGGAAATTATCATCATAACAAAGTTATTTAAATTAGTTATTTTTTACTTACCAATGAATGACGTTACTATAAATCTAACACGACTTAACATAGTTAATTAAATTTTAAAACTACGCTTTGATATACAACTTATAAAAGTAGAACGATATTTTATTCGACGTAGTAAAATAAAATTTGTAAACATAAACAATATGAACAAATTATAAACAAATATTTCAACGACACATTTAAATTTAATTACCTTCGTATGGTTTATCGTTGTTAGACATCACAAGTTTTCTTTGGATTTTTTTTATATTTCTTTCGCTGGTTTATATTTTCCAAATTTAAAAGAAAAAGTAACACAAAGACTTTGTTAAACTACCGTTTTAATAATAGACGAATACAACCGACTTCACTTTATTTAGCCTGACAAACACTAACGTTTTATTTAATTCTTATCAACTTATCAACCTTATTACTGTGTCTGAAGTCTCTCCGTTTGTTGTCTAGTTTGTCGAACGTTTGTTGTTGATAAACTCTCCGCTCGTTTGGAGTAAAAATGTATTTAAATAGAATAAACGGAGGACTTTTATTATTAGAAAACGTTTGAGATAAATTTCTTTTTTTTTTAATTTGAGTTTTAGTTATTAGTTGGGGAATAATAATGGGTAATAATGACGGGTAATAACTGGGAATAAGTAATATATGTAACTGGTTTGCTTACATTGTGACTGATAAAAGTTAATATTCTCGATTTTATGTACCACTCAAAGATAGTGTTTTACGTAGATTAATAGCCAGCGTACTATAATATTTAGGTACTGTTAGATTATTCGAGATGTAGATAACGACGGATCGAGAGATGGGTCTTTCACCTATATCGAATTTTTAGTTATCTATATTATTATACGGTGATTGTTTTTTGAACGATAAAAAAGTATTGTTTGGATATCAAAAAAATCAATTTAAAATGAATACTTTTATTTTAAACTGATTTTTCTTCTAATCGAATTCAAATATAGAACGAGGATTTCGATAAAGAGATTCACGCAGCAACTAAAATAAACTTGACCTACTTTTAAAATTAGAGTTGAACGAACTTTTTTTAGTTTTAATGTATTCGTTTTTATTAAAGATACAAAAGAAATAAAGAAAACAAAGAAAAACGTGTTAATATTAGTAGATTGTTCGTAAAAGAAGAATCTCAACGTTTCAAAGAGATTGTAATATCAACTTGAAATTTTGATTGAGAGTTGTCTGATTAATTCTTCTTCCTTTAACTTTATCGAGAAGACAGGAAAGTTAGACTTTTGAGTGGGATTAGCAGGAAAAAGAAAGAGGAGAACTTTCTCTTTGTGGTGCAATTTATCTTTTTGTTTGGTAGTACATCTCAAGTACTATAACCCGAAATGAAGATGCACCATGAAGAGAAAGATGAAAAAGTAAACCCCTTTTGAGTAACATTGCCGAATACTCTTTCATCTTTCTCTTCATGGTGCAACTCTATTTCGGGTTATAGTACATCGTACATCATCAAAAAATAATCCAGCTTGATTTATTAGGAATCTAATTTGATTTAATCGTCTTGGAGTAGAATCAATTTTCAATCTTAAAGCAAGGATTGTTCATGAATGAATAAACATCGATTCATATACGAATTTAGAACTTAAATGTTAATACAGTTCGATTATTAACATTAAAAAGTCGGAATCCATCAATTTTTATTTCATTTGTAGGGATTATATAAAAGTCAAATTCCAATTTTTTAAAATTTAAATATTCATAAAATCAGTATCATTGGTGACCTATTGTTTTAATTGAAATTAAAGGATTATTAATTTCAACAATACAATAGTTCAAATAATTTCAAATTTGATCGTCTAATAAGAATAAATAAAAAAGTTGTATTAGGGTAATCTGTATAATACATATTTTTTCTTTATTTTGGCTGCTGTTTATCTTAATTTTATTATTCTATAAAGTAATAAATAATTCAGTAATTAAAGTAATAAAACTAATTCTTTTCTAACATATATTTTATCAAATTGATATTGTTGATAATTTAATCTTTACCAATCGACAGGAGGTAAATGTACTTTTTTCATTCTAAAATTTGTATGTTTTAAACAAATATTAGGAAATAAATAAGAACAGAAATGTAAAAAAAATTAAGATACTTCAAAGCTCTAAGTTATAAAAGAAGAAGAATTTCGCTTAAACACGAGAAATTTCAAGTCTCAGCAATAATTAGTTTCTTAGATATGAATTTTTAAAAATAGACTAGTTATTGCAAAAACTGTAGTGGCTAAAAGACCTGTTAGGTTGATAGCTCAATAAAGATTCCTTTCTTCTTTATTAGGAAATCCAAACAAAAAATTTTATAACAAAAGTAAAAAAAAAGGAAATCTTTATAAAATTTAATAAGCATTTTCAAAATTCAATAGGTTGTAGTGGCCATGATTTTAAAGCGAGCAACTTTCAAATTTGTTGCGAATTTCTTCACAGTCCAGATCAAATTACTATAAAGGAATACAGCATCCATGCTGTCCATTCAAAAAACTTTTAAAGTATTATGGGACTTTTATCATTGCCAAGCTGTTTATTTAAATAAAAATATAGTTACATAAAAGATAAATTAATCTTAAATTATTGTGTATAAACGTAACCTACAATGTTGACGTCCTCTTGCATATTGTATAGTGTGAACGAACTGCAGTTAATTTTTAAATTCACATAAATGACGTCACATCAGGTTGCGTACGGGTTTCGGAAATGAAAAAGAACCGCAGACCACAAATATAAACATCCTTCGAGCATAAAATCACATAAGAACCGTCTTTCCAACGTTTTCTCTTTCTCGTTGAGAACTGATTGTTAGTGTTGGAATTGAGTAACCATGAGTTTCCTCCTCATATTCGCGTTTTACTTACTCGGTTCGAAAATTCTCGTTTCTGGTACATCACTTATTACTGTCCCAAATTCTCTCAACAACACAGGTAAATTGTAATACTTGTTTTATTTTCTTATTTTATTATTAAGATAAAACAATGACTCTCAGGTCTTCTTATGATGCGAAAGTAAGGTAGTGTAGATTCTATGAATGTAAATTCGTGTCTTAATTGTAATAATTTAAGTTCTTTATTATTAAAATAATTATTTTACTGAACCAATCAGTAAAAACAGAGGTTATCGATAGTGCAAGGTTATAGCACACATTCGTACAATAAAATTAACACTTGGGAATTCCCAAATACCAGTATTGCTTATTGCGTATACGAACATATTATTATGCGCATGTGCAAGAGGTCTGAAAAATGTATTGTATATTGAGAGGGATTTGATTTTTTATATTTGATTTTTGAGTAACTTGGAGTTGATTTTTACCAACTACAATTCCCTTTACTTCAACCTAAGTCAATTTGACTTGTTTTATAAAATTTAATACACCTCTAAATAAATAGTCAAATACTTATCATCAGTTCGCTTTATTTCACTTTGAACTTTCATCGTATCTATTTCGTTTCCTCATCATTTTCTTGAAATTTGCCAAAATGTTTTCCATTTCAGAAAATTCCACTTGGTTTTTAATTGGAAGAAGATTCGTTGTGTCTCAAGAAAGCGGAATACGCTGTAATAATAATAAGTTGGAAATAACTAGCTTCGAAAAATCCTTAACTACTACAATTTAATTATTCAAATCTCAGTAAGACTAATTACTTTTAAAAGAAAATTTGTTTCTGACTAAGTAGCCTATTTTTTAGAATGTTTAAAAAAATTCAATTAAGAACGTTAAATTACATTTTCTCTTCTGAGGAAAAAACTAAAAATCATAGGAAATTCATCTTTGGCAAAAATAAAGATTAAGTTTGAGTTTAAATCCTCATAAAATTTCAAGGCTCAACAACAATTAGTTTCTTAGATATGAATTTTTAAAAATCGACAATTTTTTTTATAAACATGTTAATTAAGTTAGGTTAGAATTTCGTCTCTGTAGAAGAAACTAAAAGTCGTAGAAAATTAATTTTTGGTAAAAATAAAGATTTGTTTCCCATTTAAATTCTCATAAAATTTTAAATCTCAACAATAATTAGTTTCTTAGGTATGAATTTTTAAAAATTGACTAGTTTTAATAAAAATTTTAGGTTAGATTTTCACTAATGGCGAATTCGATTGGTTGCACTAGTGCGCACCAGTGCATAACAGCGTGTTCTATTGGTTGTTTCGTTGTGTTCTATTACATTTTATTATTGTGGTTTATAAAACATTTTAAACATCATCAAGCCTTGAACACACTTACAAGTGATGTTATGATTATGTTTGATTTCATCGCGTTCTGTTGAATTTGCCCTTTTTTGCACTAAACTAGTGTGACATATGTCGCACTTTGCACTCGACGAGTGCGCACCAGTGCACACTAGTTTTGCCAATCGAATTCGCCATAAAAATGTTATTTATTTATTTATAGATTGTCAATCAAATCAACTCATCTGCGGTGAAAAATGTTACGAAATGAGTCAATATTGCAACGGTATCAAAGACTGTAAAGACTCCTCCGACGAACCAATAGATTGTACTCCAATTCCAAAAGAAAAGCGCTGTCGCAAAAATGAACAATTTACCTGCAAGAAAACCCACCAATGTATTCCCATGATTTGGATGTGCGATGGAGAAAGAGACTGTGGCTCTCCGAATAATATAGACAATTCCGATGAACAATTATGTTATAAATCAATTAATGAACCGATTCTACTCGTTTCAAGAGTTTACGAAATCAGCGGAGTACTTTTAGAACGACCTTTTTATCATGTTTTTTCTACAATACGCGCACCTGAAGTATTACACGCTCAACAGATTGAATACTTAGCAAAAAATTTCACAATATATTTTGCAGATACCAAATTAAACGCAATAAAACGTTTTGGTTTAACGAATGAATTGAGAGAAACTATTATCGATTCGGGAATTAATATTTCTTCTGGTTTAGCGGTAGATTTTTTGGCAAATCTTTTATTTGTCGGTTCATTAGAAGGAATTACTGTATATAATCTCAATGGCGAATATAGTTCGACTATTATTAAAAACACTCACGTTTTGAGCGTAGCAATTAATCCAATGAAAGGTGAATTATTTTTTATTTCTACTAATAAAACCACTTCTTCGATTGAAATGAGTTTGATGGATGGAAGCAAAAGAAAAACATTAATAACTAACCCCGTGGAAAATTTTCTCTCTTATTTAACGTTTGACAAAGATGATAATCGTTTATATTGGATTAGTAACTATCAAATTAATTATTATGATCTTTCACAAGAAACGGTGAATATATTAAATTTACCATATCAATCCCGAGTGATTGCTTTTACAGTATACAAAAATTCCGTTTATTATGCTAATGATATCGGTAGGGATAATTATTCAATTTACAAAGTTAATAAAACAACAGGAAAAGATGATATTTTAATTCGAAAAATAACCAAATTATTGTCGTTTAAAATATATGATCCGTTTGAACAAAATGGAAAAGGTGCGTGTGATGAGAATAAAAACGGTTGTGATCATCTTTGCGTTCCAATCTCTTCAACTAAAAGTCGATGTATTTGTGCTATTGGATATAAAAACGATCCGAAAAATCCAAAAAGATGTTCAGCTGTTTCGGAATTTATATTTTATTCTCAATCAAAAGAAATTCATGGATTGAAAATGAATGAAAATGGTTCATTTAAGGAAGTTGCTTTAGCACCGATTTCAAAAATTTCTATGGCTAATTCTATTGATTATTTAGCCGAGGAAGATTTAATATTTTGGGTTGATAACAAAAAAGGAATTATAAGTAGTATTAAGAGGGATGGAACTAATAGAAAAATTATAGTTGATCGAAATGAAGTTATTGAAGATTCTTCTTCGGATAGTATAACAGGTATTAAATGATTTTTTTTTTGTAGTCTGTTTAGTAAGTTAAAATCATCATATTTTTGATATCAAATCAAAAAACTTCCTTTTATTAAGCCAAACTTTCTATTAATTTATTGCGATCTTCATCAGGGTTCACTACACAGAGAGGGGAAAACATCACAACCACACTGTAAAGTTAGGTTAAGAACTTACAAGCAGAGAATAGCGTCAAAAACGACGTCGGTGTATAAACAATCCCCGGAATTTTGTTATAGTTTTCCCTCTCTTTGTAGTGAACCCTGATGAAAATCGCAATAAATGGATTGAAAGCTTGGCTTAATAAAAGGAGTTTTTTGATTTCTCCCCCTTTTTTTTGGTTGAATTCCAAATAACTTTTCATTACTTATTCTTAAATTATAAAAGCAACTTTGAATTGACGGCAATCTCGCTAAGATGTGACCTGCGATTCTTGAGATTGACTATTTCTGCAATTATTTCTTTTTTGCCAATATACACGGAATTTTAAAAAAAGAAAAAATACCATGTTATTGTAAACAGATGAGACTACATCCTACAAAAAGTCCCAATTTTTTTTTTCTTCCGCGATTTCTGAAAAAAAATTCTCAAAGTTAGCGTTCTTCTCGAACCGTCCAAAAAAACCGATTCTTTTTTCATTTAATTCGCAATATTTCCTAAACCGCGTAACGTACTATTTTGAATTTTGGTTATGTTACGCAGAAATGATCACCGATCATAATATTCTTTACCCCGATTTTTTTTCGATGAAAACTTTCGGAATACGAGCATTCGAAAGTTCATTGACTTAACTTTTGGCATCGATAGTAGTTATCATAGAGTGAACAGCAATGGTCTTGATACCCATATTTTTATGTATAGTAAAATTAAATTACTTGTATTCTTTTATGGACAGGAAAAGTAAAACACAAAATTTATATTTCAATAACTAGAAACGAAAATTTTATTAGACTGCATGAAACGGCGTTGCAAAACTGTTGACACTCCTGACAAAAGAGTGCAAAAATGTTAGAAATTTAGCACAATTTCGTTAATCTTAATATTTTTTAGGCTATCCTTCAGTCGAATTACTTCCTTTAGTGGGTTGGGCATCGAGTGTGTCAGTTTTTTTGTGTAATCTGCATTTTTTTGTTGCAATTTGTTGACCATAAATGTTCAATGGGATTAATATCCCGACTTTATGTAGGTGTTTTTAAAAGGTGGGGTACTCTATATTTTAACCACATCTTAACTATATTAGCTCTATGCTTCTGGTCGTTATCTTGTTGGAAGTGAAAATTTGTAGAGAGACCCATTTTTCCGCACTTTGCAATAAAATTTCTTGCAAAATTTTCAGGTAAACCTCTTTTGTCATTATTTCATCAATTACGACAAGGTTACTGACACCTGAGGTGGACATACAGCCCCAAACCATGATACTGCCACCCCTATATTTCACTGTTTTAATCGTGTCTTTTGGATTTAAAGCCTCGTGTGGTTTTCTCCATACTCTTAGGCGACCATCACCTCCAAATATATTAAATTTAGATTCGTCGGAAAAAAATATCGTATCCCAAAAGTCTATCCTCGGTTTTCATATGTTTCTGCAAATTGAAGTCTTTTATTTTTATTAATTTCACTTACGAAAGGCTTCTTTTTAGCAACACATGATTTATAACCATCCCTTTTGATGGACCTACGCACTGTATCAGCAGAAACAATGATGTTTGTAGTCGCGTCAAGAGCAGCAGCTATCTTGGGAGCACTTTGAAAAATATACTTTTCGATTAGTCGTTTAATAACACAGTCGTCTCTGTCACTCAATTTTCAGTGAAGCCCAGCTCGTGGTTTGTTTTCTATTCCTTCTTCATCGATGAATCGTTTTACAACTTTTTGTATCGTAGCTTTACTTCTTCCAACAATTTTTCTAATTTTAGCATATGATTTTCCATCTTTATGAGAATTTACAACAATTTTTCTTTCTTCAATTATCAACCCTTTTCTGCTCATTTTAGAAATTTAGCTTTTCGAAAGCTATACTTCATTTAATAACTAGGAGGAGTGTTTTGAATTTTGCGCGCCAAAATAGTGAACTATTATTGGTCGCTCCGCAGTCAAGTTTACGAAGACGAAAAAATTGGTTTTTGTCGTTTAGTGTTTTTAACGTTTGAGGTTAGGTGCTTTACCTAATTTGTCAACTTGTTTCTCGCTTTTTCGTTGTGCTCAAGTGGTTGCGATCAAAAAATATTAAGTTTGAAGAAGGTATGGTACGATGTCATCTGTTGGATATAATACGTCAACACAAGGAACGTCTTTTGGATAAATTTTGAACAATGTACGTATAGATAAACGGCCATAGAGATATTTGGTATGTTCTAGAATACTACGCTCAAACGCTTGGTGTTTTGTTGGTTGCATAAATGTGACTGGTTTGAAGTTTAGAATTCAAATTTGCCGCTAAAAATGTTTAGTTTTTTTTAGTTACTTTTTCCTATGTAAATGGGGTTTTGAGATTTACTCCTCCTAGTTATTAAATGAAGTATAGGAACATAAAATCTACTAAAAATTATTTAGTAGATTAATTATCTACTAAAAACAAAATAAAATCATGCAACTCGCGCATACCGGTATTATTTTCTGTTTTATGTATCAAGGCTTTTGCTGCACACTGTAGTGTTGTTGTTATGTTCGCTTTTATAATTTTACTTTATATTTCGACATTTTATTTCCGAATATGGCTAAGGTTGGAACATGTTAGCCAATAAAAATGTTCGTTATAACCAATATACTACAAAAAAAAATCTGTTTATTAATTGATTAACACTTATTAAAATTGATCACAACCTCATTTTCTCTATTAAAATCAGAAGGTTTATTGCTATTTTGTGAGTTAAATTAAGACTATTCTCTTGGTTAGAGGTTTATTCACATCCTAAAGGTGCGATTCCTATGCGACGACAAAAACGACTACAGCCGCGCAGCTGCAGCAGTATGCCACTCATATAATGTAAATAAATAGAGCCCTTTCCTATGGCGCGATTATAGTGGTATGATGAAAACGACTCTAAACAAGCGGCTAGAGCCGGACGACTCAACTGCTTCCTTGAGCAGTCTAGTCGTATCAGCCGCTTTGCTAGGAAATACGCATTTTATTATTTTGTGCTTGAAAAATGGACGATTTCAAGGTAATTGAACTAAATTAAGAAATTGAAAAAATTGAGAAAACTACATTACATTATTCTTCAGCGGCATTAAAAGTGGAGACAAATTCATTCCGGACAATCTGTCTTAATTATTTGTTTCATTTGCCAAAATATTGAACCAGCGTTCAATATTTCCAATCACTTCATCTCACTTTAAAGTCTTCAGCATTTTCAAAGACACCCCTAGCAACTAAAGGAATCAAATTTTGGCTTGAGAGTTGGTCTGAATTTGAAATACCAAGAAAGCATGTGTTGTTTTCTTCAAGAAACGCATCTCTGGGCATATTGAGCAGGCAACAAGCAGTCATTATTAAACAGTTTGTAACCTGCGGATTAACAGCAATTGGAGTATAGAAAATACTAAAAACTTGACTCAATAGGGCAAAGGCATTTTCTGATACCTTTCTTTCTGAAAATGGAACAAACCCACAACTTGCTAAATATATATATATATATATATATATATATATATATATGTAAAATATCTACCAAAAAAAGCTGTTAATATAGCTCAACTGTTTAAAACCAATTCTGATAACAGAGCAAAAGTACTATCAGAAATTCTCACAAAGCAGGAAGAACAACATCCTATCGACATCTTTTTTTTCAAAAGCATGGCGGAATCTGTTAAAAAGATGCATCCACAGAATCAAATTCGTGCAAAAATGCAAGTTTGTAATATTGTGGGTCAACTCGAATTGGAAGAACTTTGTTCTCGTCCTTCATCATCTTCATCTTATGATCTACACACGCTCAGACCGACATCTCAGATCTCCCACCTTCAGCCTGACGATGAAAATCAATCCACAACGAACTTATCCAACAGTAACTTTTTTGAATTATAATGTAATTTGTAAAAAAAACTGCAATTTTTCTTTTAAAGTGTATTTTTACTTATTTTTGACAATAAATTAGAAGCGTTGGTCCCAGTTTTTCAGCAGGGCTTGTAGGCTGTTTTACCTTCCCACACGATTGTCATCTCAGGCCATCTTCAATTATAGACAACACGTAATTAAATTGCTTGATATTCAGGCGAAAAAATTTTCTAAACAGGGAGTCATTGTTTAATAGATGCCTATGCACCAAAATATTTTGAAACCCCTCTTGGTCTCTTGTCATGAAGATGGGATTAGGGATATTTGATTTTAATTCATTTTCTACTAATAACATTTCTTCTTCTTCTCCTTCCTCCTCAAGAAGAAGATATGCTGTGGAACTATATCGTTCATTATGTACACGACGAAACTGACTCGACAATGAAGCAGGTGAATTTCGCAAACGTAAATAATCGTCAGATAGGAAGTCAAGCAAGCGATTTTGATCTGGCTGCTGTAGTCGTTTCGGTCGTCGCATAGGAATCGCACCTTAAGAGAATTTGAAACGTGACCACTTTTTTATCAAAAGAAGAAATAAAATTTCCTTCAACTCTTAAGAGTATGAGTTACGTTGCCAACCACACATATTCAAAATTACCACATCATTTATTCGGATTACATTTATAGTTGAAAGTATTATAGAAGTTTGATGTTAAAATATTGAAAAACATTAAAAATTTTATCTATATTAAAAATAATAAGTCTATTAGTTCATCACTGAGATAAAATATCAGTAATTTTGAAGTGAAATTTATAATTTATTTTGATATTAACTGTTAAATTGACATTTAATAAACAGGACCGTACTCAGGTTATGGAAAAGTTTCTTTTTTCTTTCTTCCCATTACAAATAATTACTTTCATATCAAACAATTTTAGCCTATAATTCACAAAAAAAATATCTTTTTGGTTTCTAAACACCAAATATGGACGATTTTTTAAAGTTCTTAAATCTTCATCTTTCTTTAGGAATTGCTGTTGATTGGTCAGCCAGAAATTTATACTGGATAAACATCCGAAATCGATTAATTGAAGTATCTCGATTAGATGGTTCTTCACGTTTTGCAATAATTTCTGGAGACATGGGTGAACCTTCCTCCATAGCAGTAGATCCCCATAAAGGTGTTTTAGTATGGGGCGGCGGTTCAACGTTAGAAACTGCACGATTAGACGGTTCAAACCGAGAAACTATCGTCAGTAATGCTTTTCAAATATCCGATATAAGTTTAGACTTGGAACGAGAACATATTTATTTTTGCGATGCTCAAAATCGAACGATCGAACGTATTGATTATAACGGTACCAACAGAATTGTAATATTAAATACATCGGATATTATAATTTCTATAGCTTATTGGAACGATTCGTTATATTGGCTCGATGGGTAAGTTTTGAACGGATAAAACAAAAAAAAATTGTGACTTTTTTTGATATTTTCAAGATCTTCACCTAAGGGATTTTTAAAAGTTGCTTCAATTAAAAATGTATCGAAGGTTTCTATTCTATTGGAGACAGATCATGGTAAAAAACTTAAAGACGTTCAAGTATTTAGTCCGAAACGACAAAGTACTAGAAATCTTTGTACTTATAATAATGGAGATTGTCCACATTTATGTCTTTTTAACGGTACTTCTCCTTTGTGTGCTGCTGATATTGGAAAAGTTAATAGAACATTTTCTAAAGGTATTTATTATTTCGTCTCCTTAAAACTAAACTATTCCATGTCCAATTTTTCCTTAAAACTTTTAACACCAACCTATGTTATGTTGAATGAAGACAATTCATGAAAGCTTAGTAAATTTTGACGATTATGAACAATTTTTTTAAAGATTTCCAAAAGTGTTTTATAACTTTCCTATGGATTTATTTTTAGATAACGACGCAATAATGTTTGTTACTTTTAAAAGTATCAATTCAATTTATACTAAAGACAACAGTATGCAATATACTCCCAATATAACAAATTCAACATACATTAAAAATGCGGTAGCTTTATCGTTTAATTACGAAGCGAAGAGATTGTTTTATTCAGATACTTTACTAAAATCGATAAATTCCGTATTTTTCAATGGAACTGATTATCAAGTACTAATAGAGGGTAAGTTTTTTATCTGTATAGAAACGATTATTCTTTCAAATGTGTTTTTTTTCTAATCATAGGACAAAATACAGTAGAAGGTCTCGTTTATGAAGAATTTTATAATAGCCTTTATTGGACATCTAATAACGATCGGACGATAAGTCGCGCAAATCTAACAAAACTTGGAACTAGCGCCGGAAACGTCGAAGTTTTAATAAAATTCCAAACTGAAGATAAACTTCGAGGAATAACCGTTGATAGTTGTGGAGGTAGATTGTATTGGACTAATTGGAAAATGATTAATCCAACGATAGAAAGTGCTAATTTAAACGGTCACGATCGACGTGTAATCATTGATACTGAAATTACCATGCCAGGTGGAATAACACTGGATCATAAAGCTCAAAAACTTTATTGGACCGATGCTCGTCTTGATAAAATCGAACGATGCGAATACGATGGGACAAAACGGTTTGTAGTAATTAAAGGTGTACCTCAACATCCTTTTGATATAGCCGTTTATGGAGATTATATTTATTGGACCGATTGGGTGTTAAGTGCCGTAATAAGAGTTGATAAATTGACCGGTTCCAATGTAATTACAGTACGGAAAGATGTTGGATATCCATTGGGAATTGTTGCGATTACTAATAACACAAATGAATGTTTAAAAAATGCTTGTTTGCAAGGAACGGCGAAAAATGGTGGTTGCGAACAAGTATGTAATTTAACTCCTTCTGGGGAAGTTGAATGTTTGTGTTTTGAAGGATTTACTCGAGTTGAAGATGGAACTACTCAGTGTTATGTTAATAAAATTTGATTTACTTTTTATATAAGGTACGTCTCACACAGAGGGAATAAATAATTATTAATAAGCACTTGGTGATATTTTGGATAGAATTAAATGATTGTGATGACGTATATATGGGTTCATAGCGCTCAAAGGGTTAATTCTATTTAAGGTACACTCGTAGTTACTGGAAATGAACTTCAAAGCTGTTGGAGAGCGATAACTAGAACGGTGACGGGTTCGGTCGGCTTTCGAGATAATAAAACTTGTCGTGAGGCTATAATTCATCCAAGTCAATGTTCATTTACCTGCTTCGTATTTAGGGATACCGCATCGAGTTAGGCTCTTGTCCTGTCATCGTGCTTCTATGCCTTTAGTCTTACGCCAGGTTTCATTCTCTGGAAAACCGACTGTAACCCAGACCGTTCTAGCTATCGCTCTCGCACAGAGCTTTAAAGTTCATTTCCATTGACCATGAGTGTACATCTCAAACTAAGCAAGCAACTAGCGAACGGCAACACGCGATACTGTTACTTGGTCACATTTCACATAGCACATACGTAGTTTAAAAAAAAACGTTATTAAAAAAACAAATCTTTATTTTCATAGTTACACATTTTTTTTTTTGGGCAGGAAATAGCAATTTTTAGGGCAAGTACAAAAAATACATGAAAAAATACTTTTTGCCTATTATAACGTAAAAATATCATGCACGAAATATAAAATAACATAACTGTAACTAAAAAACATCATCTTTATCTTCGGATCATTCTTCCATCAGCTCTTTATTTGGTTCGGCAGACATCAAAAGTGCTATTCTTTTAGGCAAAAATGATTCGCTCATTTAACTCTCCAAAAGGTTTGGGAGGTCGACCTTGTGAGGAAGGCGATTTTACTGGGATTTCGAACTTCCCTCTAACCAAGGTTGGTTGTTTTTAAGAAAAACGTCTTCGTGTTTGTTGGCTTTCAACCATCTTTGTTTGATTTGTGATTTCACATAATAAAATCTTTGCTTTAAACACTTTTTACCGTGTTCAGTTTCTCCATAACGAAGTATAAGATAATTTTCATAAAAATCCAGTTTTTCACTTAAACTTGGTAAATTTTGCGTTTGTATTTGATCAAACAAATATTTTCGAGTCACCATTTTAGTACCCGAAGCACTAAACTGACCTAATACAAAAATAAAGTTGATTTAATATCAAATACCACAAATATGACATTTTCCCTTCTTTCGACTTTCAAGTTTCAAATACTGTTAAATTGAAAAAGCGCGGCTTTCCGCGGCTAATTTTTTTGTCAACATATAGCTTTTATATGTTAATATTGAGTACAAAATAAATTAGTACAGGGACGAACACTGAAGTACTTTAAAAGACCTTTTGAAAATTAATTAATACAAAAAAACAATATTTGACATTAAAATTAAGTAAATAAGTATCTAAAAATATTGTTCCTTACTTGAATTATCGCAATCCATCACCGTCACTTGAAAACAACCTGAATGAAAATAATTATACACTTAAGTTGCAAGTTTGCAAACGCCGAGAACAGATAAGTACACGTTAAGTAACTATCGAATTCCGATTGCCTGACAATTAAGTATCGCGCATCGATGAGGGGGAGGGTGTCATATTATTCCTAGAAGTGTGTACTAACTCAAGTAATTGTTAATTTAATGATATGCTGTTTTTTAAAAATTGACTTTTGGCCGCCTAAATGTGTAAAATCTACGTATGTGCATAGGTTCTACTCATACGAGGATATTCTGATCGCGGATATCGGACCACTGCTATACAAAAACTTATAGAGTCAAGACTGTAATTACCCGTCATTTTCACACGTCCACCACTAAAGTTACGAGTTCTCTATTAACCGTTTGAGTCCCGGGAGGTATTGAAAAAACACTGTTGAAGAATCCCAAACAGTGTAATCGCGTTTTCTATAAATGAGTACGAGAAAACTTAAGCAACACATTGTAAAATGCACTACTTGCATTAAAAGGAAATGTATGATGTTCTATAACCGGAAATGGAGAGAACTATAAAGAGAAAGATGAAAAAGTACTCAGCCATGTTATAAAGTGAGGACTTACTTTTCGTCTTTCTCTACATGGTGCAGCTCTATTTCGGATTATAGTACTTTCTTCAATAAACCCGCGACTTTGACAATCATCCTTCGAACTTATCAAAAGGATGACTTCGGTAAGTCACCATCAGTTGTCCACAATGTTTGAAATGAACTGGGTTTTCTTGACACAAAATCTAAACTGCGCGATCGCGCCGTTTGGGACTTAAATGATTAACCTATTCACTTATCAGTTCCCTCCGAACTCTGTGGTGCGTTTAATCAGTGCGTCTTGTGCAAAATTTCTTTTAATAAAATCAGTAATGAGGATATCGTTTTCAAGTTTTATTATTACCACCTCAGAAAGAGAATAGTCAGATGACTCTGGTAAGATCCTTACATTGAAAAGAACATAAATTATAGATTTTTTTGTTGGTGCAAAGAAAAATTGCAAGAAAGTGATTCTAACAAGGAGACCTTACGACTTGCCCCTCACCGATTTTAACGAAAGTGGTACCAATCGATAGATATTGGTACATAATACAAATGTATAAAATATTAGGGCGCAATACTCAGCAGTTCGCAAGAAAATTGGTGTTAAAGTTTGCGAATAGCGTAAGTCAATGATAAGGTCACGCCCTTTAAGCCCCGCCCATAACCGTAGTAAACATGTATAGGCTTCCATATACGAAGGTTCGAATTCTGAATAATACTTTTTTTTTATTTCCATTTTTATTTTTAATGCAACGTTTCACTTTATTTTTATAATATTTTGATATTACAAAATATAGTCAATTAAGGACACTCTTTCATTATCCTACTTTTTAATTTCTCTCCTTCTATGATCAGGAAACTTAAAGTACTTTTATTAGAATCATTCTTTCCAATTTCTTTTTACCATTTAAAATGGTATTATGTTTTATAATAAAAATACGCACATAAGTAATGTAAAATAATTTATTATATTGCTTACGTCTAGCTTTACTTATTATCTATGTACACACTTGGACAGCGATTACGACGTCTAAAGCTTTGTGCGAGAGCGATAGCTAGAACGAGCTCGGGCACGGTCGGTTTCGAGGGAAAGAAACCTGGCACGAGGCTAGGTGTAGAAACCATCGACAGGCCGCACCGAGTCTGGCTGCGGCCCCTCGAACGTTTCTACACCTAACCTCGTGCCAGGTTTCTTTCCCTCGAAAACCGACCGTGCCCGAGCCCGTTCTAGCTATCGCTCTCGCACAGAGCTTTAGGCGTCGTAATCGCTGTCCAAGTGTGTACATGATATTACAAACACACTAGGGATCGATATTATGATTATATTGATAATGATTCAAAGTAGCAAATCAACGTTACTCTTGAGTGATACATAGTTGCATTTTGAAAAACTGCTAATGAAAAGTGATCTTGTGACTGTGGAACCAACCGTGGAAATTTCAAAAGAAGCTCTGTAAATTGGCGAAGAAATATTGCTCTCGGCATCTTGACAAAGACAACATTTGTAAGTACGGATGACTTAATACTGATGGACTAAACTGACGAAGAATGTGCTTCCGAATTCGTGTTTCCGTTTGACGCAAATTTATCTCTGGAACTACCGATAAAACAAGTACAGGATGATTATAATATTCATCCCTATTGGCATTTGCAAACTCTTCAGAAGAAAGGATGTTGACACTTAAAAAGCATAAGAGAATGGGCCTGTCCACCATTTTTCAATTTTTATTGCATTGGATAGAGCAGAAAAAAAAAGTTTCTCCGTATTTTTCCGTTTTTTTCATAGCTTATTCCATCGTCCAGAAAAAAATCATAAAGTCGGCCAATTTAAAAGAGCGTTTAAACAAGGTCAGGGGCCGGTCACGATATAGGGAATAATTTAAGCAGGTATATAGTGCAGAGTTAACGCCGCTGGAAGCGCTGCCGTCGAATATACAGAAATCTTTTACATTGTTCGTTTTTCCGCGGATTAATAATTATTGTAAATACTACATATTAATTAATTTTGTATATATTAGAGTGATATTATACAAACATTTATCGTTATAATTTAAATGTACGAAAATTCACAGTTAAATAATATGATAATAGGTCTGTTCCAACAAGACTTCTGACTAGTCGGGGACTCGTCAATTACAATCGCACATATCAAACAATGCCGTCGCATAGCAACAGATTTGAATTCATTCTTTAATGTGTTCGACTGGAATGACGCGTTCATTACGAGTCAAATGTGCTTGTTGGAACAAAGCTAACATTTACGCCGTTTTCTGTTCGGTACTTTACCTCTGTCTGTTCTTGACCGTGATGTCAAACACGCTTTATTGCGATTGTTCATTTCTCGACTTCTTGGTGTTTATAGACGTTATTTTTAAGATTATAATACCTGTGCATTGTGTATTTCTGTTTTAAACTTATCTAACTATGCCACCAAATCAAGTAAGTATAACATTATTGTTTAATTATACACTCTTAACGTTGTATATTGCCAGGAACATCATTTTCTCTATAAAAAAATTGCCCATAAAACAATGCAAGCCTTTCGTAAGAAAATGTATGATTTTGGCAATGTAATTATCATTTCTAAGAGTAAATATTGTAAAATAATAAGACATTTGAAGAAAACTCAAGTTTACAACATTTACAACAGTAAAAATATAAAAATCAATTAAAAAACATTTTTAATTGATTTTAATAGTAGTTTAAATTCAAAAAATATTGGATGTATGACTGCGATACTTGTATACAGGTGCCCCATCGAAATGAGCTAGTTGAAATATCTCAAGTACTACAAGTCCGATAAGAAAAGGATCTCCTGGAGTCTAGTCACCTTCAATTACTGGGAAAAGGTTATCGGGTTTGTGGATGACACTTGAGGGATAACCAATTTCAAAGTAATGCCAAGATGTAGCTGCGTGGGAAACAACTTCCGACAACTGATTGTGTATTCAGAAGACATTTTTCCTGATAAACCTTCTGATACTTATCCCAATACTCCTCCCAGTACTTCTTCTAGTACTTATTATACTTATAATTATTTAATATGTTATTACTTATTAGTATTGTTATTTATATTAATTTTTTGTACGTTATATATACTTGTACATTTATATTAACAGCATATTAAGCATGTAATTTATTTAGTAATAATAAATCTTTTTTTTATATTTTACAAATTTGTTTCATTTCATTATTTCTTTGAATACGAACCTACAAGAAAGTGTAGGTTTAAAATTATTTGAACCTGCCAGCTTCCCGCGTTACTTAATAGTTCAGAGTTAACGCCGCTGGAGGCACTGTAAGCAGCACAAAATTTTTACCATTGCGTGTCCAGTCTTGAATGTATTGGTCTGTGAACAAGGTACTGTGTGACGTCGGAGCGTTCGATCCCCTCTACCAAAAAACCCGTTCAAATGGTCTGAAGTTGTACGGCAAAACGGTTTGTTTACGGGCGGAAATCACCAGATGCTAATGATAATATGTGTTTTATGGCTAGGTTATTTTTTGCGTATTTACGTATTGTTTACTTCCTTATATGAACTTTTGAGGTGTATATAGCAAATAATACACATATTAATAACAAAGAAAAATAATTTGTCCACCGACTTCTTAACGATAACTACTAGGTTATTAGAAAGAGATAGGTACAACGAGTTCCTATAATAGAAAAGGATGGATATATATCTTTACGTCGGATTTTTCTTTTGCCAACTCATAAGTACTGTATTAAATCTGTGGCAATTTAAACAACACCAACTTCACAGGGAATTTCAGCATGGCCGACGGATTCAGCCAATGAGCGATCAATTAACGCTTCGACGTCATCAACAGGTCACGTTATGAATCGCATTTCAAAAATATAGGTTTTAAGATCGTTTTTTGACGTAATACCGTAAAAATAAATACTAAAGCCTTGACATATATGATCATCGCCTTTTAGAGAATGGATTCCGCCCAAAAAAACCTATACTTTGGAAAAAGTGGACAGGCCCATTAAAGAGATGGGAAGAACATGTCAGAAAAGGAAGAATGATTATCGATAAGTATAAATTGATTGACTCTTGGGCGTGTGATTGTTTTGTCGATCGTTACGTGCTACCAGCCAATTTACCGACATAAATTTCAATGAAATGTTGCATTAAAAATAAAAATGGAAATAAAAAAAAGTATTATTCAGACCTCGTATGTGGAAGCCTATACATGTTTACTACGATTATGGGTGGGGCTTAAAGGGCTTGACTTATCACTGACATACGCTATTCGCAAACTTTAACACCAATTTTCTTGCGAACCGCTGAGTATTGCGCCCTAATATTTTATACATTTGTACTATATACCAATATCTATCGATTGGTACCACTTTCATTAAAATCGGCGAGGGGCAAGTCGTAAGGTCTCCTTGTAAATAAAAATAGGAGCTTTCGGGTTTAGCCGTATGCCTTTTGAAAAAGCGTTTAACGTTTCGAATGCCATGTTGTAAATTTCTTCAGAAATGAGTTCGAAGTGACGAAATCTATTAGCGATTAATAACACAGGCCTACAAAATTTTATGAAAAGTGAGACCCGAAGATCAAATAATACTTTTCTGAAAGATTTTAGCTGAATTCAAATATGACTTTAGACCTGCTGCATCACCTCAGATTTTCAAGATATTCTAATCTCTAGATGTAAAAAACACGAGTGTTGGACATATTTGGATTTGAATAATGTAGCAAATAAATTTTTGTCTACAAAACTTCGTGTAACAGCCGAATGTATCACGTTTCCCATTCAAAATGCATTTGGCATTTTTTCAATATCTTATTTTCTTCATGAAAAAATGTTCTTTTTATAATCCTCCACTCATAGCCATCGGTATAGTAAGTAATGATTTGGCCGTAGCATTGTTTTTAGATACATAGTTGGTCAACGCTCTGTAATATGTGGTTCGTATTCCAACTTTAAGGCCGTGTAAAGTGCTGCCCCCCGACCTATTATATGTGAAACACAGGAAATGAATGAATTTCTGGTCTCTCTCGTCTCAAGTCGTTTCAACTGAGAAACGTGTATCTGGGAATAAACGAACGACCACAAAACTTATACCTGCTCGAACCTTTTAATATGTAAACAAAGTCAGAGGTCTTTTCGAACTTCTAGCATACAAAAATTACAATTTTTGTTCGCTGCTTGGTCTTGTTCAAATCAAACTTCATAAAATCAGTACTGCAATTTTAATATATTAATAATAATTATTATTTTTATAAATAATGATATGTAATAGGAACCCATAAATTTATGTTAGTGCCTACACATGAACACAATTACAGTAGAACTTTGCTAATCCGTCACATTTGGGACTGGAGGTATTGGTCAGAACACAAAAAAAAGGTCGGATTATCGAAAGTACAGATAATCACGTACTTAAAGTCAAATAAACAATCTCCCAACATAAAAATAATTTGTCTAACAATAAGGCGGACAGTCACGGTCGGATTAACGGGGGTGCCAGAACCCAGCCCAGATTAGCGAGGTTCTACTGTAATTCTTATGATCCACATTGTTTATAAATTATTTCGATTTCGGCTTTACCCAGTTACGACCCAAAAATTGGCAAAATTTGGTTTTTAATTTATAGTGTTGAGGGTTGGTTGGTTTGATCTCTTTCGAGACCAAATTAAACTCCAAACAACTTTTAACTCTAATTTTATTTGGAACTTTATCAACGGTGGTTCGCTTCACAACGCTTAACCAGGTTACAACCGATGAACGGTGAATTAGAGAAATGACAGAATTGACTTGAATTGACGTTTGAAAGAATTAAGGTTAAGAATAACAAGTTAAAGAATAATGAGTTTAAGAATAATAAGTTGAAGAATAATGAAGTAGAATGTTTTTATACTAGAACCCCTTCTTGCGTTTTGCAACTAGGTGGCCTGATCGCACTGAACAATCAGGGCTTTTCTTGACTACATACTAAGAAGTGCATTTAAGCTGACAATTATAATTTTGAAAACAATATCGCGTTGCAAAACTCAAGACGCAATTAAAAATACTAGCACAATGTAACATAAAGTTAACAATTTAACTGGGTGGATTACAACATCAGGTTGAATTTTTGAGGGTATTGTTACCGTTATCAAGCGTTATATTTCACATATTTTTTTGCTTTCAATCCTTCCCTAAGTGTACTTAAATATGATAACCACTACCACGTTTTAAAATGAAATTCTTTTATGGAATTGAAAGTCACTTTAGCAAAATACTTTCTAGATAACTGAAACTGTTCTGAATATTTATCAGATGTATTTGGAGCAGTGTAAAAATCAGAGATATATGCAAAATGTAACTCTACGTGAACTAACCCTCTCCCCAAACTTTCAATCTTCTAACACGAATAGTCATGGAGTGGCGGAAATCCTCGTCCTAATTTATCCGACACGTTAATAAGAATTTATATTCTCTTTGTAATTACTGTTTGAAAATGATATTGATGTATTGTTGCGTAAAGGGTTTTTATAACGATTATTAAGGCAGGTATGTAGAATAAGCCTTTAAGGATTACGACGAAGCTCTACAACTTGTCAAATTAAGAAACAGGCTATCGCTGAGATGCGTATGGAGAGGAGTGAGATCGCATTCGGAGCAAAAAGGATGCAGTGTACGCAGCGAACGCACGCTAAAGAATAAGAGATTATTCTTTTCATTCATTCTCTTCGAACTATAGATTATAAAAATAATTAAAATAATTATAGAAATATAAATTAGGTAGCACGATTAATAACATATGTAGTATTTTTTATCATTAAATACAGAGGTGTTAAAAATTTTTTGAAAGGGGTGAATAAGGAACGAACTCTTCCCATACACAGAGCCGTTTTAAGACAAGCAAGCGCCCTAGGGCTAAAAATCTGAGGCGCCCTTCAGTTTTAATATAGATAGAATTTTATTACAAAACTGTGCTTAACTAATTCTCAATAAGTTTTTTCTTAATTTACTGATCGGCGCCCCATATAGAGCACCGCCCTAGGGCTATAGCCCTATTAGCCCAATGGATAAGTAAGCCCTGCCCATACATCGTTAAGAAATAAGTAAAGACCAAGGGAGACAAAACTCTAAAAATAATAGGTAAATAAATAATAATAAATGTAAACAATTACTACTACTAATATTCTATACACAACAATATTGTATACAATCACTTAAATATTTAAATTCAAATATTCATTTAGGCAACTCAACGAACAAAAGTTTCCACTACTTTTGCTTGATAGTATTTTAGTAGTAAATTTTAATGAATGGACACATTTCAGTAGCACGCCCCCTGGGCATCAGTAAACGAACTAAACCGCGTTGACCAACTATGCATCTATAAACAATGGCCGTAGTCTCATAAAATCGTTTCCTTTTTAATTCAAATGAACGGTGTAGTAACTCAATACAGAGTATTTCAAGGTCAAAGCCAGTGATTCATTGGGGTCTTTAGTAATTTTCATATTTACCTGATGGCGTCTTGACATCCCACTCCCATATTTTGTAGTAACCAAAACCATTGTTGTATCAATTCTTGTTCAAATAAGTTAAAATGTATACAGAGGCGTACCTAAAGTAAATGGCGCCTATGGCAAACACCTACTTTGCGCCCCTCTAAGTCGATAACTTGCTACATTTTATTATTATCTGTATAATTTTTTTTTGCATTTTCGTTTTTTTACGTTACACATTAAATTTTTTGCGCCCCCCTTGAGATGGCGCCCTTGGCACGTGCCATGCTTGCCATACCCTAGTTACGCCACTGAATGTATAAATACGCGTATCGAAATATTGCAGCGATGCTTTTATAAGAAGCGCCACCCTGGCAAAGGAGTTAATTTAATTAAAAGAATGTGTCAAAACGTCCAAGAGCAATAAAATTAAATTACATCAGAAAATTTCGTGCCCCTTATGTTCACCCGCCTATGATTAAGTGGAGAAGGAATATTTGGATTTTCTGTGGTATCAATTTTTAGACACACTACAGAAAAGAGTTACTGGCTTTGGCCTTGGAATATGTACTCTGTATGTGCTCCGATAGGTTAATGATTGGAGAAAAATGATATTATAGAAATTATATTCCTTCAAGAAGAAATGAAGTTATTCGAAAAATTCAAATTATGTTTAAAATGGGAATTTTTGAATGGGATTTTTTCAGATGTCGCATGGAATTTTGTGAATTAAAATTTATTCGCTATGCTATTTAATAGCGAACATGTTTAAAAACCAAGTTTTTTGCATCTTTAAGTTAGAATATTTCAAAAACCTGATGTGATGGAGCACTTCTGAAGTCAAATTTGAGGTCAGCGCGCCCAAAACTATTATCTGATCCATGGGTCTAAAAAATGTTGGGCAGTGTAATTTATGCATGTAAAATAATTAAAAACTAATTACTCGTTAATTGTTTCGTTAGGTCCGGTGTAAAGGGAAAACAACGTAATGCTTTCTGTAAGTGCACGGTAATCGACAGACACCCACTGCTTTTAATGGAGTTTTTCTTGAGGCGTCTCGCAATTTGCTCCGTCACACCTAAAACATAAGGAAGACACATAAAGCCATCAGGTTTTTTTACTTTTGGTACTCTCTTCCTGTTTTCGTTGTCTTGTGGCCTGTTGAATTTTTTTTTGAAGTATATCTTTTGGGGTTTTTCCGAAGAATACTTTTCAAGAATTGCTTCTCATTCTTCAGATTCTTCCTGCTTGCTGAAAAAGGGTGCGGATTACTTTGATTATAAAATCCTTATATTCTACAGAACGGACTGCCTTTGCTATTGGGTTCTAAGCCTTTTCTGTAAAGTTTTTCTAAAACAGCCTTTTAACTTGTAATTGTATGATTCACAATATTTTTCTATCTCCGCTACAAACTTTATATTAAATTCTTCATCACTCATCGTTTTTTCGGGGAAGAAAACTAAGTAACTGAGCGATACGGAGATCAGCATGTTGAGTCTTCAAATCGCTGGGTGTGCAATTGCCAAGTATCGCCCGATGAAATATTTCCATATGAGTGTGATCGTCTGTTTATAAATATAGCGAGTGTCTAACATACGTATGCATAGTCGATCGCTGGAATTCATTTCGATGACTCGCCGGCGAACGATCGGAATATAATTTGTGATGCATAGTCGATCTCCCAGCGATCTCCGTTTTGGCGAATCGTCGGTAATTTGTAGCGTGATTTACGATGTATAAATTTATTCTTATCTAATTTAGCACTACTTACCTACGTAGTGCATAAATTTTTAAATCAAAGATATCCCTATGGGCATTATAAATCACATTCAAATCGCGATCCATTTTATATAGACAATAATAATATGATATAAATTATGATTTTATTGACGTTTTTGACATCGACCGATCTCCGGCAAACCTCCGGCACGTCGCCAGACAAAACTGCATAACGCACGTGAATGATTCCATGGCGATTGACTATGTCGATCCTCTCAAGCCAAAACGGCATAAACGCCAAAATGGCCATTTTTTAGTTAGCTGCACCGTTGAGTAGCATTTTTAAATCTGCATGCAACAGTTAAAGCGGGATACCCGCAAACAAACTTCATTCGCTATAAAATTGGCTTAAAGTTTGCGTAAAAGCCATTTAAGATTCATTATGTCAATCGTTTTTTGCGTTTTCTGAAAAATTAGGTTAATGGCGTTTATGCCGTTTTGCCTTGGCAGCGTCGATGTATTGGAGTTTTCAACTGGTGAACGCAGTATTTCCGGCGAATTGCTGGCGATCGACTATGCATACGGGTGTAAGTCTCCAAGTACTCCAATCGGTCCGAGATTTAACTATTCGTATGAGCAGAGCCACATAATTGAAGTAAACGTCTCACATCATCAATAGCGTATTGATATCGATATCGAATTGCTCCAATGTGAAAGGTCTGCTTTAATTCTGTGTAAAATGTCACCAAGTAAGTCGTCTACGTCGTTTGCTATGCTAACGACGTAGACGACTGCTAGAGGGATGTCGTTCACCAAACAAAAAACCTAACGATGTCGTTAGAAGTTACAAAATACGAATTATTCATAACGACGTCGTTAACCTTCCAGTACACGCGCGTTTCAGCTTTACGCTAGCACACGCGCGCGGACTCACAGTCCGCAGTTGTCAATAAATACAGACACTACACAACAGATGGCGCTAAATATGTAAATGAATCAAATTTTATAATAATTAATAAATATATATATTTAATAAAATTTTTAATCAAATAAATAAATAAATAACAAATAATTAAATAATTAAATAATTGTAAATATATAATTCTCCATTGAGTGACTCCGTTTTTACATGTGTAAAATGATATTTCTGAAAGCGGTGACTCATGCAGATCCTCCTCATCATCTGAAATATTCTGTTCAGTGTCTGAATCGTCTGTTCTTTCATGTAAATGGTCAACTTCGTTTTCGTCTTCATCGTCCTCATATTCAGAACAATGATGAAAAAGCTTAAATACGATGAAACTTTCAAAATGCGATTTTTTTGCTTTAATACCCAAGTAAGGATAAATCACCAAAATATGCTTTAGCATCGAAGTAGAAAATAAAAATTGAAAATTTCATAGTTTTTAAGCATTTTAATCATTGCTATTATGTATTACCACTATTTAGTACTCGCTATCAAACAGAGTAATAAGATTAAAAAAAAAATCACATATATCATATATGAGTGGGTCAGAAGGAAAGTGAACCAAGTCCATTTTTTCTAAAATTTATGGCGAATTCGATTGGTTGCACTGGTGCGCACCAGTGCATAACAGCGTGTTCTATTGGTTGTTTCGTTGTGTTCTATTACATTTTATTATTGTAGTTTATAAAACATTTTAAACATCATCAAGCCTTGAATACACTTACAAGTGATGTTATGATTACGTTTGATTTCATCGCGTTCTGTTGAATTTGCCCTTTTTTGCACTAAGCTAGTGTGACATATGTCACATTTTGCACTCAACTAGTGCGCACCAGTGCACACTAGTTCTGCCAATCGAATATGCCATTAGTTAAGAGTATATTTAAGTCCGTTTGAATAGTTATAATTTTATGTGCCGACTTATTCAATACCTAGTTCATCAGGTTACCAATAATGTACGCTAGTTCACTTTAATACTGAATGATTTGCACCATTTTTCATTGAAAAAATGAATCAAACGGTCCGTTTTCTCGGAACGAACTTAAGTGGACTTGGTTCACTTTACTTCTGACCCACTCATATGTACTTACCACGTTATCGTACGAAGCTGTATTCTATTAATTTAAAAGTTTTAACTTTAAAAGCACTTGACAGTTCAACTCACAAATACTTAATTTTCCACAATGTCATATTCGTCCGACTACTTAATAAGAGAGGGCGTCACAAACAAATTATAAATTTGAAATTTGCGGACTGACAGTCCGCGCGCGTGTACCGAAAGGTTAAGAGTTACAAAATAACCCTGTAAATCCTCATAAAATTTAAACTCTCAGCAACTACCGTGCGTTCAGAAATGATTGTAGACCGTTTGAATTTGGCGCGCTATAGATTAATTTTTAAGGTTGGTATAAATACGATAATGTTAATCATATCTCATAGTCGTGCCGTGGAAAATATTGAAAGCTGTCATAAGTTGCCAAAAAAACCGTAAGAGAAAAGTATTTTATTGAATTTATTGACATATGCCATTGCAATTGCTATTTGATGTCTAATAATTATGAGTATATCTACATATACACTTAATACTGAAAAGAATACATCATGAATAAATCCGGCTACGCCACTGATATGCAAGATACGACGTAGGTAATTCACAGGTAACAATATTGACCATCAAAAATCACTAAACTACGAGCGCGCCAAATTCAAACGATCTACAATCATTTCTGAACGCACGGTATTAGTTTGTTAGATATCAGTTTTTAAAAATTGACAAGTTTTAATAAACATGTTCATTAAGTTAGGTTAGAATTTCCTCTCTACAGAAAAAAACTAAAAGTGGTAGAAAATTTATATTTAGTACAAATAAAGATTAAGTTTCAATTTAAATCGTGATAAAATTTAAAATCTCAATAACAATTAATTTCTTAGACATGAACTTTTAAAAATTGGCAAGTTTCAATCGATATGTTAATTAAGTTAGGTTAAAATTTCCTGTCTTAAAAAAAACTAAAAGTCGTAGAACATTCACTTTTGGTAAAAATAAAGATTAAGTTCTATTTTAAATCCTGATTGTTGTAATGTTAAATAAAAGTTAAAATAATGTACAATAAAGTTGTAAGTAGTATTTAAGAACGTTAGGTTATTTAGTCATTAGGTCTTTTAAAAACGGATTGACATAATCGATGCGCAGCCGCAGGTTAAGTGAACAGTTAGAGTTATAGCGTCTGTAAGATAACGTGTACCGATTTCGTCTATTAAAATATTGTAGAAGAATACTTCACTGCTAGCAATAAACCACACTTTAAAACATAACAACAGGTTATGGGCCCAGACTCGCGAAGTTAGGAGATAAAGTGTGGCAGCTAGGGTAATTAAAACAAACAGAAACGGTGTTGTTTTCTTCGAGTAATAGAAAAGGACAAGATGGCGGAAGCAGGGACGCCAGTCGTAAAGTTTAATGGCGATAACTGGACAACGTGGAAATTTCAGATGGTGATAGTGCTGAAGGCGAAAGGACATTATCAAATGGTAATGGGTAAAATAAAAAGGCCGGTAGAACTGAACAAAGCAGCTGAGTGGGACCTAAAAGACGCAAAAGCCCAGGAGCAATTAGTTTGTCGTCTAGAAGATAAACCGCTAAATCATATAATGTCATGTGACACTTCAACAGAGATGTGGGAAAAGCTGTGTGCAATTTACGAAAGTAAATCACAGGTTAGCGTTCATTTGTTGCAACAGAATTTTTTTAATTTGGAGTACAAAGAAAAAGATGGGATCGTTAAGCTTATATCAGAGATAGAAGAAATCCAGAATGGTCTCAAGCAACAAGGTGAAGAAATAAATGATAAGATGGCTATAACTAAAGTTCTAATGTCTTTACCGGGAGATTTGAAGCATTTTGTGTCAGCTTGGGAGTCGACACCAATAGAAAAACAAACACTTTCAGAATTGATGTCGAGGTTGATGATTGAAGAAACAAGAATAAAAGCAGAAACTGCATCGACGTCAGCTCTAGTGTGCAAAGAAAGAAGACCAGAAAACTGGAAAAAGGAGGTAAGATGTTTTAAATGTAACAAACAGGGACATTTAAAGCGAGAATGTCCAAGCTTAAAATCAAACGAAGGCAAGAAATCATGTTTCTTGTGCAAAAAAGAGGGCCATCTAATGAAAGATTGCTGGTTTAAAAAGAAAAAAGAAAAGGAAGAGCGAAAGAGTGTGAATACACAGGCGTTGATGGGAATTTCAAGCGTATTACATTCTAAGGAGATGACGATTCTGACAGGGGAATCCGCAAAGAAGGAAATTTGGTATTTAGACAGTGGAGCAACAGAGCACATGTGTTACATGCAAGAAAGATTTAAGGAATTGTGCAAACCGAAGGAACCTAAACAAGTAAAAGTTGGAAATGGATCGATTGTCGACGTTGCTGGTTTAGGAACAATAGAGGTGGATTCTTGGAATGGAAGTAAATGGATCAAAACAGATTTAGTTAATGTGCTGTTGGTACCGGAATTAAAGGTAAATTTATTTTCTTTAAGTACTGTTTTAGATAAAGGATTAAAATTAAAAGCAAGCAAAGATAAATGCTGCTTAGTGGACGACAGAGTTGAAGTTAGAGCAGAAGCAAGAAGAAATAAAAAACTATATGAAATGGTGTTTAAACCAAGAAAAGAGAATACCGATTATTGCTTTAAAGTACAAAGTTTAGTACAATGGCATCGGAGAATGGCTCATATGCACTTTGAGCAAGTTAGACACGTCTTAAAGAAAACTGGAACCGTCTACGAAGAGGTAAATGATCCATTTTGCAAAGAATGCTTAGCAGGGAAGCAGCACAGACTAACTTTTCCAATAAGTAACTCCAGAGCTAAAAGAGCAGGTGAATTAATACATGGAGATTTGGAAGGACCAATGGAAGTCTCATCATTGGGTGAGGCCAGATACTTTTTATTATTAAAGGACGATTTTTCAAATTATAGATGTGTGTATTTCCTCAAAGCTAAATCTGAAGCAATGCACAAAATACAAATCTTTTTAAACATGGTGGAAAATCAAACCGGAAATAAAGTAAAGAGACTAAGGACGGACAATGGTTTGGAATTTATGAGCAACGAGCTACGATCACTACTAGAAAACAGAGGAATTCTACATGAAAGGACATGCGCGTATTCACCACAGCAGAATGGTCGAGCCGAACGCGAGATGCGCACGATAGTCGAAGCTGCAAGAACTTTATTACATAGCAAGGAATTAGACAAGAGACTGTGGGCAGAAGCGGTAAACGCAGCGGTTTTTACGTTAAACAGGACAAGTAAGAGTTCCAAAAAAGATGAAACACCATATGAAGTCTGGTTTGACAGAAAATACGATATAAAGTTGTTGATGGAATATGGATCAACCATTTCAGTGCACATACCTAAGGAGAAAAGAAGGAAACTGGATGCAAAAAGCAAAGAAGGAATATTCGTGGGATATGAAGATACTGTTAAAGGTTACAGGATCTACTTTCCAGAAAGAAATCAAGTGGAGATACATAGAGACGTAATAATCATACCAGACAAAGATAGAAAGCCAGAAGGAACTCAGAATTCTAGAAATTGTGATACCAATGTAGAGAAAACAGAAATTACTGAAGAAGAGTCAGAAACAGAAGAAGAAAATGAAGATTTTAGCCTTGAAAATGCAGAAAACGGTGAGAATATATTGAACCAAAGAACACAAAAAAGGGAAATTAGAAAACCTCATTGGCTGGAAGATTATGAGATGGATTTTTTCACGGAAACTGAAGACCCACTGACCTACGAGAACGTAGTGACAAATAATAATAGAGGTAAATGGAAAGAAGCAATGGACAAAGAATTAAAAGTCTTAGAAGAAAATAATACATGGTCAAGAGTGCCAAGGCCAAAAGAAAAGAAGGTAATCGAAAGTAAGTGGGTGTTCAAAAAGAAAGGTGAAAATTTTAAAGCAAGGTTAGTGGCTCGTGGTTTTCAACAGGAACATCAAAATGTGTGGCGAAATTAACAACTTTCAGAATTTTGCTGATAGTGAGTCAAAAACTTAAAGTGCCAATCTATCAAATGGATGTACGAAGTGCTTTTTTGTACGGGGACATACAGGAAGAAGTTTTTATGTCACTGCCAGGAGAAGATAAATATAGCGATGTAGTTTGTAAGCTTAATAAGTCAATTTACGGTTTAAGAAAGTCACCAAAATGTTGGAATGAAAAGTTTGATAATTTAATGCAAAAACACGGTTTTGTAAGATCTCAAACAGATTATTGTTTGTACAGTAAAAGTAGTAATAGAGATAAACTTTATGTACTGTTATATGTAGATGATTTGTTAATTTTAGGAAGTAATGCGAGCGAGATAGAAAAACTAAAAGCTTTATTAGGTAAGAATTTTTACATGAAAGATTTAGGCGTTATTAAAGAATATTTAGGAATCGAAGTTAAACAAAATTTAAGTAAAGGAACTATTGAACTAGGACAGGTAAATTATCTTAACACCTTGTTGACCGGTGACGAGATAACTCGTCATTTCATATCCAAACATTGCTGACCGGTGACGAGTTAACTCGTCGTTATAGCACTTATTATGTCAAATTGCGGTGACATGAGATAGTTTCTATGTAAAATTCCCGGTCAACAAGGTGTTAAAAGTGTTTTAGAAAGATTTGGAATGCAAAACTGTAATAGTATAAGTACACCGTTAGAACCGAATATAAATTATGAAAGCTTAAAAAGCAATGAAAGTAATTCAAAGATCATAAATTTGTGTAAGAAAATAATAGGAAGTTTAATGTATGCTGTATTAGGTACAAGACCAGATTTATGTCAAAGTGTTAGCCTTTGTTAGTAGATATCAAGATAAAGCGAACGAAAATTTATACAAAAAGTTAAAACACATAGACAGAAAATACTTTTTTATAAAAGAAAAGAACGAAAACAATGTAATTAAGATATATAGTTCACGTTAAAACAGAAAATCAAATTGCGGATATGTTCACGAAACCTCTAGGTAGGATGAAGTTCGAACGATTCAGGTATAATATTGGTCTTGAAGAGACTGACAACTTTATTGAGGGGGCGTGTTGTAATGTTAAATAAAAGTTAAAATAATGTACAATAAAGTTGTAAGTAGTATTTAAGAACGTTAGGTATTTAGTCATTAGGTCTTTTAAAAACGGATTGACATAATCGATGCGCAGCCGCAGGTTAAGTGAACAGTTAGAGCAGGGTAGGCGAACTCTATATAAAATTCTTGAAATTAATTTTTAGTACGTAAACCGAAACACCTTTGGCGCTGATGTAGAAGTCCCTAGATTTATAATCTAGGGACATTAATTTTTAAACGAATACGCAAGTACAACTACGTTTCTATGACAACACGTTCAAAACATTTTAACTTCATTTCGAAGCGAGTCGAAGTTATTGTGTGTGATTTTTGCGACGTTTTTTAACGTTTACAACGATTATAATTCTGTTTTGTAGTACTGTTTTTGTTTCTATTATCGGTAAGTCTTAATTAATTTTAAAATTTTTAAAACCTGGCGTTACATCATGTTTATTTATGCTTCTACAGCAACATGCCCGTTTATATACCGTGTGCGGTTTCGGGTTGTAACGATAAGGAGTCCCCCCGCCATCGATTTCCGAATCCCAATAAAGATCTGGAAAGATTTATGAAATGGATTTGGGCGACCGGAAATCAAAAATTATTAGGTTTAGAAAACAATAGGGTGTACGAATCGTATAGGATTTGTGGGATCCATTTAACTCAACAAGATAAGTACACGTCCCGATTATTAAAAAGAACTTGTGTGCCATCATTATTTCTGCCAGGTAATTTTATTTACATTACAAATTTAAATTATATTAAATTAATCATTTAACGAGGATATTCATGAAATTTAATTGAAATTTAATGTACAGCTGCAATCAACCAGAAGCCAAGATTTCACCGTTAACAATTTTATAATATTTATAAACCAACATAAACTTTAAATATTAATTTATAAAGAATTTTATGTGCCTATTTTATGCCTATCAACCAAATCTTGAAAGTGACACTCAATCCTGCCTAACCGAATCCCCTCAATTTTGTCAAACCCAGCCTTCCAGCCCTCCTACAGCCATACCTAAAAAGTTTTGCCCTTCCACATCTTGTAAGTATTTATTGATTCCTTTTTCAATATATGTGTGTGTGTGTGTACATAAAAACTAGTTTTTAGCTAGATTGCTTGGTTTTTAAGCTACCATTTTCATCAAAATTCCTTAAGCAGTGCCTAATCCTAAAATCCGAATCATTCCTGATCCCTTTTTTTGTTTGTTTTTTTTTTTTTTATACAGCAGTCTTTGAAAATGCCAGCACAAAGAAGTATCGTCGGTGGACACTTTCGACGATGGATCCGTCCTCACGTCTGTGTTTGAAAAGGTTTAAACAAAGCGTTACATTTTTAAGATTTCGTAACAGTAACCTTAAATTACGATTGCGAAATGCCGAAGAAGTATTGAAAAAGTTCCCATTATCTAAAATGGATCTTAATAAGAATGTGCGTTTATTTTGTGAAATGCAATTGCGGGTAGCAAAATATAAACCTAAAGGTCGCCGCTTTACTGACGATGAGAAGTTATTATGTCTCAGCATATTTAAACAATCTGGCCGATGCTATCGATATTTAAGTAAACTGTTTAATTTACCGGTTAAAAAAAACGTTCACATCTATGTTAGGACGGTTAAAGTGTCAACCTGGTATAAATAATTGCATTTTCGAAAGTATTAAAATGTGTACTGAAAAGTTTACCGATAGAAACCGTCTATGCGTGTTGATGTTTGACGAAATTAAATTAACACCTCATTTGGATTATAACATAAAAGTGGATTATATATATGTTAGCTTTAGGGTTTCGCAAGTGAAATAAAACCGACTCTGACTTCAATCAGGAATTACATTCGACCGCTTCTCGCAAGCTACAAGGTACAACTGATTCACTTTTAGGTAGTTTCTATCATAAAAATAAACCGGAGCGTTACACAACAACTAGTTCTTACAATTAGTCACCCCCGAATAAAGAGCGTCCGGGCTCACATAACATCCCCACCGGGAAGAACCAAACTCCCACGATAACATATATGGGTTTGAGGATTATGGAGAAGTTAAAACAACAAATTTTGCTGAGTACGCGCTTGTTTTTCAATTACAGGGTATTGCCAAAAAGTGGAAACAACCTGTAGCATACATTTTATCATCAGGGCCAGCGAGAAGTTTTCAAATAGCAAAACTCGTGAAAGAAATAATTGGGAAAGCAAAGAATAGTGGTTTAAAAGTAGTCGCAACGGTGTGTGACCAAGGCACAAACAACCAAGCAGCTGTTACTTACTTAATCCGTCAAGGAACACATTCAGATAATGTAATAACTGTAAATGGTGATGTTATTATTCCTTTATACGATCCACCACATCTTATTAAGGGAATAAGGAACAACTTAATTACCAAAAACTTGGTTTGGGAAAAGAATGATTTGAAGTACACCGCGAAGTGGGAACATGTAGTCAACGCATACAAGATTGATGCTGATAGCGGACATCTGCGGGCATTAAGAAAAATAACCGATCAGCATGTTTTACCAGACAAAATAAAAAAGATGAAGGTATCGTGTTGTACTCACAAGGAGACCTTACGACTTGCCCCTCACCGATTTTAACGAAAGTGGTACCAATCGATAGATATTAATACATAGTACAAATGTATAAAATATTAGGGCGTAATACTCAGCGGTTCGCAAGGAAATTGGTGTTAAAGTTTGCAATCGGCTTATATGTCAATGATTTGTCATTTCCCCTACAACCCCCCAATAGCCATAGTGGAAATATATCCGTTTCCAGATCCATAGTACGGTGGTTCGAATTTCGAACAATAACTTTTTTATTTTTATTTTGAGTACAATATTTCATGTTATTTTAAAAATATTTTAATATTACATCAACATGTTATAAAAAAAACTTAGAATATTGTATAAAAAAAGGAAATTAAAATGTATTATTCGAGATTCGAACCACCGTACTATGGATCTGGAAACCGATATATTTCCACTATGGCTATTGGGGGGTTGTAGGGGAAATGACAAATCATTGACATATAAGCCGATTACATACTTTAACACCAATTTTCTTGCGAACCGTTGAGTATTGCGCCCTAATATTTTATACATTTGTACTATGTACCAATATCTATCGATTGGTACCACTTTCGTTAAAATCGGTGAGGGGAAAGTCGTAAGGTCTCCTTGTCAGGTATTAAGCCATACTATGGCAGCTACAATCACCTTACTGGCTCGTCATGGTGAAAAAAGTACTGACGGCCAAACGACCATGAGCCGAAGCGGTTTAGAAACTGCCGAAGTTATCAAGTTTTTTGATGATTTATTCGATTCTCTTAATGGTTCTAGTATTTTCAACACAGAGGGCAAACCGTTGAAAGCAGCAATTTCAGCAAGCAGTGATCATATAGAATTTTGAAGAAAATCAATTTCATCACTTAAAAATATGTATTTTTTAGACGGGGAGAAGAAGATTGTGCCGCCAACTTTAAAAAATTTCATTTTTACTTTAAGGAATTTTATCAAGTTGTCAGCATTGTTACAAAAGATGGGACTACGCTTCTTTTTTGCAAGGCGATTCAATCAAGATCCGTTAGAGAATTTTTTTGGACAAGTTAGACAACATAGAGGTAGGAATGTTAATCACAATACCAGGCAATTTTCCGAATCTTTTAAGGCGTTACTTGTTAGAACGTTTGTAAGTACTAGTTCCATTGGCGCTAATTGTGAAGGCACCTCCAAAGATGTCAATTTATTAACATTAAAAAGTTTTGTTACGGAGTGCGAAATGGAGCATCACGAGGACGGCATTACTACTGAAAATATCCCAGTCATTAATGATAAAAATCAGCGAGATATTGACTATTCCATATTTGGGTATGTAGCTGGATATGTTGCCAAGAAGACAATAAGTAAATTTAAATGTAAGCTCTGTCATTTACATATTTTGGAAAAAAAACCCTAGAGATTTAGTTCAACACAGATTAACACTTCGTAAGCGATACGGAACCTCAAAACTGAATTATTGTAATGAATTATTTTTAGAAACATTGATGAAATGTTACAAAATTGCAATAGGTGTTCTAAATTCAAAATTAGGATGTAAAAAAGTTTTCAGCTTAATTTGCAAACAAATTTTACAAAATGTTAACTTTTCATTTATTTGATCACAAATATGATCACATAAACAAAAAATTATCACTTTTATAATAAAAATTTTTATTAATTTAATTATTTTCCACTTTTGTAAAAGTGTTAACAAAATTTTAAATAAACAGGATTCACGCCCGTCAGTTGGAGAAATATTTAATAAAGCTAGGAGAATAGCTAACAAAATGAAATAATTATTCAAGGAAGCAAACTAAAACCAACCAATTATACCCTAGTGCATAACAAGTAGAAATCCCAGTTATATATATTGCGTATCCTACATATAAACATTAAAAATAACGTTATCAAAAACTATTTTGTAATTAATTTTTCATCAAAGTTTCTAGAAATAATTCATTACAATGTTTACAAGTCCCGTAAACCCCTTACGAAATGTAATCTGATGTTGAATGGAATATTCTAGTTTTTTTTTTTTTCGAAAATATGTATCTTACAGATTACGCACTAAAATATAGTTATAGTTTTTTGGCCATATAACCGTTTACATGCTCAAATATAGAAAATATTAATATCTAGTTGCTTTTCGTTATTAGTGAGTGGAGATAAATAAGTAAGTAATGTCGGAGTCTTCTGTTGTTGAAATTTCCTATATTCCATAATGAACATTTTTATATGTTAATAAATTAATGTCTTTTTCTACTTCATAATGAGCCCACATAGAATTAATATTTACAAATTTGCTTACAAGTAAACCTTCAATTGATCCGCAAAATTGTTTTAAGTTTGGATTAATGTTTCCACTTCCGTGTTATGTAATCCATTCGAAATAATTTACTAACTCATTTTGATTTAATTGATAAGTAATTAAAAAACGTAATGCTAACTTATGTAACAAAGCGATCGCTTTATAACATTTTTAAAGATGAAAATTAATTTTTCAAAGAATGACTACCATTTTCATCCCTCTGTCCGAGAAACATATATATTTTCAGTGAGTTAACTGATTTCCTCTACAATTCGGTATGATCTCTTCCTAATGATATAGCCAACCTCAATGGGTGACCTTTCATGGTGAAAATAGCTAAAAACTTTGAAGGAATCGTGTAAGTCATGAAATACACAGTCCCGTTCTAGCCACTGGTGAGGTAGCACGCGTTCCTTGTGCTCCGCTTGCTTTTGGAGGCTGTTTCCGGATTTTGTCCTTGGTTTTCTTCTTTTCGGTATGTTCCTGTGGGTTTCTTAACGATTAGTTTGTTTTTTTTTGGGTTTGGTTTTGGTATTCTTCTTTTTGGTCTTTGTTTTTGATTTCTTTATTTTTTTTCTCGCATTTACTTCCACGCCGCCGTCGGCTACCAACCGGTCTGGTTCGGACCAGACCGGGCCGGGAGTGGGGTTTTCTTTGTTCTGCCCCGTTCCGTTTTTCTGCGCTTTTCGACTTATTGTTAGTGTCGCTCGTCGATGAGTGATATGATGATGAATTCTATTGTTACTGCATCGCAAGGTACTCTCGTCGCGGAGGGTATTCCCGCGGATGTGGAATCTAACATTTTGCCTACTAAGTCTCCTCTTAATCCTCCTGTTTCTAATAATCAATCTTTTGCCAACGCTGTTAAATCGAATGTCTGCAGTTTTCCTTCAAGAGATCAAGGTGTACTTTTTGATGCTTTCGATAACATATCCAAAAATGATTATGTAATAGGTTTGGGCGAATTAATTGGTCCAAGAAACATCGGTTTTGCTTCTAGAGTGTCTAAGAACCGCATTTGTATATATTTATCGTCTAAAGAAGTTGTTGAGAGGTTTATTTCTTCGCACGGGGGCATTACTATTAAAGATAAATTTCTTCCGGCAAGACGCCTCGTTTCACCAGCTAAGCGCGTCGTTATTTCAAACGTCTCCCCTTCATTGCCACATGAGGTGATTGAAAAGGAATTAAAAGCGATTGGGTTACAGGTAGTGTCGTCTATTATTTTTATTGGTGCCGGGATTAACAGGCCTGAGTACCGGCATATTTTGAGTTTCCGTAGACAAGTTTACGTTATATTAGATGATGATACATCTCTGCCCGGGTCTATGCTTATCGAATTCCAACAAAGTACATTCAGAATCTTCCTGGCGACAGACGAAATTCGTTGTTTTGTTTGCAAAAAAGTGGAACACATTGCTAATAAGTGCCCCTCGAAGGTTGACTCTCAGATGAATTCGGTTGTTACCACTGTTGATGTACACGTGCCTGCTGTTGCGCCACCAGTACAGGTTATTTCAAGTACTCCTAGCGATGAAGCTCAAACTTCATCGTTTGATATATCGGGTTGTTCTGATTGTGAGGTTGTGAATGCTGCTTGCTCTCAAGGCGATACTTCTTTAAAAAAACGTTCAAGACCTCCTTCTTCGACGAGTTCTGTTTCGAAGCATACCGATAATCCTCCAGAGTGCTCTGCTCCTGATACAGTATTTGTAAAACCAAATACTAAGAAACGAAAAGAGGATGTTCCTTCTGTGAGCGCTGATGAAACGGTGAACTTCTCAGAATTCAAGGAGCTGTTTGATAATGAAATGTTTATTTCGTACGATAATTTTTGTAAATTCATCGTCGACTCTAAGGGTAAACAAGATGTCAGTGGTGTAGCTCGACTATTTTGTGAGGATATCGATTCGTTATGTGATCTGATTGTTACAGTTATTAGAGTTAGTGGTTAGTGGTGGTGCTCTCAAAGCACGTTTAAAGCGGATTCTTAAAAAACTACGTGGCCATGTTGGTTCGTCTGGCGCTAGTTCGGTCGCTAGTTCTCAGGAAGAATTCTATTCAGATTCTTCTTTATACTAGTCTTCTCTGTTTCTTTATTCCTTCTAATCATTTCATGTCTTATCTTAGAATTGTTCAGTGGAACGCGCAATCTGTACGCGCTAAAAGGGAAAACTTCGAGCAATTGCTACATGATTATGAGGTTGACATTGCGCTCATCTCGGAAACTTGGTTTAAACCATCTGCTGTTGTTAATTTCAAGGGTTACAATATCATCCGGGATGACCGAGATGATGGCTATGGCGGTTCGGCGATTTTTATTGACAAGCTCCTCAAGTTTCGTACAGTTGATTGTCTGTTAGGAATTGAAAATTTCAATATTTGTGGAATTCGTTTGTTGGATTTCAACTTAACGTTGTTTTCGGTTTATCGCCAGGATGGAGCTAATGTTCAGTTATCGGACTACAATAAACTCTTCTCGATATCCTCCACTCTTCTTTTAGTTGGTGGTGATTTTAATGCTCACCATATTTCTTTTGGCTCCTCTAAGAACTGTAACGCGGGTAATATCCTCTTAAAAGCTATAGATCATCACAACTTAGTATTCCTTAACGACGGTTCTCCTACACGTATATCCAGACCCGGGGAAGATACTTCCTGTATTGATATCAGTATATCATCTACTGATATAGCTCATAAAATGAGCTGGAAGGTTTTGGATGACTCTTTCTCCTCTGACCATTTTCCTGTTTTTATGCAGTATGAGTTGGGTTGTTCATTGTACCGCACTATTCGCCCTAAAAGAAGGTGGAAGATTGTGCCTGATAAGTTCGTCAAATACAGTGAATTTATTGAAAAGAATTTTGACCCCACTAAAGAGAAACTTTCCATTCATGATAAATATCTTTACTTATGTCATCTTATTACTGCAGCTTGTAACAATACTTTTCACCTGAACAGGCCTGTTTGTGGTAAATCTAGGAGGCAACCTCCTTGGTGGGATGAAGAATGTTCTAAAGTGGTGAAAGAAAGAAGGAAAGTTATCAAAAACTACAAACGATTCCCAACCTTGGACAATTACATTAAAATTAGGGAGGCGTCGGCCTTCGTTAAGAGATTTCTTAAGATTAGAAAACGTTGCAAGTGGAGGGAATTTTGTTGCAATTTGAATGTAAATTCTACCGCGGGGGAGGTATGGCGATATATTAGAAAATTTTCAAATGTCTCTTGTGATAATGCGACTGGCCCGGATGTTAACGTTGAGGAGGTTTTACAGTCTCTAGCTCCTCCTTTTGTGGCTAATGAACCTCGTGAATTTGTTAATTCGTCTTCATCGTCTTCCTTCATGTCATCGCCTTTTCAATTGCACGAACTCCTGCGAACGTTCACACATCGTAAATCTACTGCACCTGGTCTCGACGACATTACATACGAGATGTTAGAGCATCTACCTTCAAGGGCTATGCAACTTTTGCTTTCTATTTATAATGATATGTGGGTTTCTGGTTTGAGAATTCTAGAACTGCACAGTGTGGTGCTTGTCCTGATTCCTAAAAATGATCCTGGCTCGGAAAATCAGTTATCTTTCCGTCCTATATCTCTACTATCGTGCGTGCTTAAAACATATGAGCGCCTAATTAAGGCTCGACTTGAATGGTGGATAGATGAGAAAGCAGTTCTTCCTCCTCAACAGTTCGGGTTTAGGAAGACGTTTAGTTGTATTGACGCCGTTGCCGATCTTACCACCGAGATTCAACTTGCTTTCTCCCGGAATAAGATCTGCGGTGCTATTTTCTTGGACTTCAAGGGGGCTTATAATTGTGTTTCTCTGGACTTGTTGGAGGACAAACTGATTCATCTTGGTCTGGCACCTGCTATAGCACGAAGCATTGTTAGTATCTTCAGAGATCGGGAAATATTTGTCCGAGATAGTGAAGGTTTGCTGCATGGTCTGAGGTTATCATCTTTCGGGTTTCCCCAAGGCTCCATTTTGAGCCCTCTGCTTTTTAATCTGTTCTCTATTGACTTTCATCAAAGTTTAGGAAGTATGGTCAAAACGGTACAATACGCTGATGATTTTTGTATTCTGAGTACTAAAGACAGTCTTAATGAGCTGAACGATGTTTTTAATTCTGCGACTGAGACTTTGAGGAATTGGGTAGATTTCAATGGTATGACTTTGGCGGATCATAAGTCTGCGATTGTGTATTTCTCTAGACACAGGAACCTTCCGTCCGGTAATGTCGTCTTCGGCAGGTATAATTTTCCAATCCAAAACTATGTTCGCTACCTTGGTTTGACCATAGACAATAAATTAACATGGAGATATCATATCGATCATATTGTCAGAAAATGTGAAAAATTCTTGAATGTTTTTCGGGTTTTTGTGAAAGTGAGATGGGGTGCTGACATTCATGTAGCTCGTAGATTTTACAATAACTGCATTAGATCGCATTTAGATTTTGGTTCATCAATTTTCGGTAATGCAAGGGAAAGCCAGTTGAAACGCATTAGAGTTATCCAAAGCAAAGCACTACGTATATGTCTCGGTGCCATGAATTCTACGCCTATTGAAGCCCTCAACATTGAGACCTGCGAGCCCCCCCTCTTTCTAAGAAGAAAAATGTTGACGCTTAAACATCTTCTTAAGCTTCAAGCCCATTCGGATAGGTGCATTGTTAATAATATTCACAGACTTTCTGTCTATGCAGTTTCGTCCCGTTTTTGGAGACATCGACCTCTTCCTCTTCTTGCTGAAGCATACAGATTCCTCTTTCCAAGATTAATGGAGCGGTTACGTCCAAGTAATTTTCCATCCGTTGGTTATTTTGATTATTTTACTACTCTAAATATCTCGTTCCCGCCTTATAATGATGATCGCCGGCATAATAAAGAGGTTTATCGCAATTTTGTGTCAACTACTAATGGTAGTTTACTTATTTTCACCGACGCCTCCAGGTCCTCTCAGGGTTGCGGCTGTGCTCTCTTGGTCCCTGAAAACGGATTCCGTGCAAAATTTAAATTAGACCCATTTTGTAGTATTTTCGCGGAGGAGGCGTATGCGATTCTTGAGGCCTTGAAATATGGAATTTCTATTGGTTGTAAAAACATGACGATTGTCTCGGACTCCAAAAGTGTTCTGATAGCTTTAAGAAACAGGAAATACTTCGCCAAACACCATCCGTGGATTGTGGATATTCTTGTAAGTCACACCTCTCTGACCAATCAGGGTGGCTCTTGCCGTTTTGTGTGGGTGAAGGGTCATGCCGGTATCGTGTATAATGAAGAAGTGGACCTGTTGGCTAAGGATGCATCAGGGAACGGCAAGCGTATCAATGGTGGCTTATCGACAACGGAATTGCTTTCGTTTTACAAGGAGAAAGAAATTCTCGAAGCTTGGAACGGTCGCTGGGAAAACTTTTATAAGAACAGAGTTACACAATATGCATTAATCCACCCGGTTGTGCCACGCAGACAATGGTATGCGGGAGTGTGCGTTTCGCGCAGGTTTTCATCCACTGTGGTCAGACTGAAGTTCGGACACGGCTATTTCCCGTCCCATCTCTTCAAATTAAAGATCGTGTCGTCTCCGGATTGCAGATGTGGTGCTGAAGTGGGAGACCTCAACCATTTGATTTTCAACTGCGTGATTTATAATGAACAGCGTTCCGTTTTCTTGGCATCTTTGTTGGCGTGTGGTTTTTCTTTGCCGCTAAATATCGTTACTGTTCTAAGTCGGAATTCCATCAGAGTTTTTTCTATTGTTTACAAATTCTTAAATGATTCCGGTTTATGTATTTAGTTTTTTATAAGTTTGTTTGTTTTTGTTAGATTTTAAGGTAGTTTAAAGTTTTTTTTTTGGTTTACTGTGGCTGATGGGCTAGGATCCCGCCAAGCCTTAAAAAAAAAAAAAAAAGTCATGAAATATTGTATGACTTAGTATTTGGGTACAAAATGTTACCTTACTTTTTTATCATTGTTACAGGTAGACACTGGCGGCATCAACTTTGTATGCATTTGTACATTTTTCACCTTACGGTGTATTTTCTTGTGTTCTTCTACCATACCAAATTGTTAGTTAAGATTATTTCTTATCCCTTTGGTAAGGTATAAAGGATCGCATAAACTGAATAAGAATATTGTCATTTATATTGATTATATTTTCGGAATTTTTGGCGGATAAAATAATTGGTAGTTGCTTGACTGTAACTGCCTTCGTCTTACACTGGCGTTTTAACTCTTAAAATGCTATTTTTTGTTTTAGTAATTATTTTACAAAACCTGGATGATTAAATGTAGGCTATAGGTTGTTTTCATTGAAGTGCAATTCCTTGCAATAGGAATAGAGTGACATATTTTGCAAATTTGGTTGGTTGAAACTCTCATAAGTTTTAAGCACATAGATTTAATCCATGTATGGGCTTGTAATCAAAATGAGCTTTTAGTTTTATATCATCAAAAATCAACATACATAATTTGTTTCTATTCGATATTTTTTGGTAACTGTTTTAATTATTTCGAAGGTGGATTTCTACTTTATTTATATTAGATTGGTATTTTAATCGTAATAATATTGTCAGCAAACTATTTTTTACGGATAACTAAACAGTTTACTTAGATATCAATTTATAATCGACTGGATTGTTTATACAGGGTGTCCCACATTTTAATACGCAAACTTCACCAGGACATAGTACTCATAAAAATAACACAAAAGTTTTATATAAACATGGGGTCGCAACTCTTTTGTTTTCGAGATATGGCCGTTCAAAGTTGGAAGAAAAATTTACATTTTTATTTCAGCTATTTATAAACGCAGGAATGTGAATTTTTACAATAATGTACTACAGCCTAGTATGTTATTTCCAAGCCTTAATTAACCCATCCCGGTGTACCTGAAAGGGTTGAAATTCACGATCACCACTACATTTTCCAATAGAACTTTTTAACCCTTTAAAATTTTAACATGAAAAATGATCCCTTAGAAAGCTCATTCCTTAGCGAGACTTTTTTATCTCTTACATTTTTTGCATAAAACTGATGGTTTTCGAGAAAAAACCTAAAATCTTAGCGCGTGTCAGACCAATTTTCCAAAAGAACTTTTTAATTCGGTAGAATTTTAACCTAAAAAAATATCCGTTAGAAAGCTCATTCCTTAGCGAGATTTTTTTGTCTCTTACATTTTTCGCATAAAACTGATAGTTTTCGAGAAAAAAAATAAAATCTTAGCGCGTGTCGTACTGTACCGTTTCATCCCTAACTAAAAGTTCTTTAAAAGTTGGCTATAGTTTTAGAGTAATAAGTGATAACAATAATAATAAGCTAAAAAGATCAACAATTACACTTTAAATTAAATGCATTCTATCTTAGTCAACGTACAGTTCATCAGTACAAAGAAATCAGACCAAAACCATGGCCAACTTTTAAAGAACTTTTGGTTCGGGATGAAGCGGTACAGTACGACACGCGCTAAGATTTTATTTTTTTTCTCGAAAACTATCAGTTTTATGCAAAAAATGTAAGAGATAAAAAAGTCTCGCTAAGGAATGAGCTTCCTAAGGGATATTTTTTCATGTTAAAATTTTACCGGGTTAAAAAGTTCTATTGGAAAATGTAGTGGTGATCGTGAATTTCAACCCTTTCAGGTACGCCGGGGTGGGTTAATTAAGGCTTGGAAATAACATACTAGGCTGTAGTACATTATTGTAAAAATTCACATTCTTGCGTTTATAAATAGCTGAAATAAAAATGAAAATGTAAATTTTTCTTCCAACTTTGAACGGCCATATCTCGAAAACAAAAGAGTTGCGACCCCATGTTTATATAAAACTTTTGTGTTATTTTTATGAGTACTATGTCCTGGTAAAGTTTGCGTATTAAAATGTGGAACACCCTGTATATGCTGATACACAACCTTTTCATTGTCATTAAAGAGGCGACCGTTTGGCTAAATATCGGTAATTGTATTTCACAAAATAAAAGAACATTTTTTAGAAAAATTTATATTTGGATGATGGGAATTATTTCTGTAGTAGTTCAGGTAGTTGCAATCTTTATTTGAAATTACGATTACGAAATCTAGTAAAATGTACTACAATGCAAAGTAATATCCTTAAGAATTCATTGTGCATAGCAAAGAGTTAACAATTTTTATCTAACAAATGTAAAATATTCGAATTACACACGTTTGATGAATTTGTGCTTTTTGCCCTCCATAATTAATTTTTAAAGATTTTATTGTGCACTTGTAGTAGATTCAAGATAGTGATGTTGTGAGTTTACTAAAACATTTAAAAAATCCTTTTCTTTTTTTTCGTCATAGAAAAACGAAAAGTTCACAAAAATTGAAAAAATTATATTTAAAAAATTATACAAAATAAGTTTTATGTATTATTAATAAATTATCTAATCTGTTATCCAAACCTACACCCGCATTGCTATTAATACAATTATGTTAGAATGTTAACATTACAATTATGCTATTATTGTTATGATTACAGTAGTTTATTACTATATATTCTTATTATTACAGTAGGTATATATGTAAGGTTTTTAGCATAAATTACCGTTTATTATACTAGTTTACAACATTTTAATACTCCTACTGAAAGTTGCAAATTGTTGCTTAGTTTGGAACTATTCAGAAAAAAATTATAGGACTAAAAAAATGTATTACGTTAGGCTCTAAAAGTTTGTAGATGTGAATGGGTGAAGATTTCCGTATTAAAAAATGAGATGGTAAAATATTTCTGCTCACACATTTACCTAAATGTGTTCCTTAAACCTTTAAGGAAGGTATTGTAAAATACTTTTATATAAATAAAGTCCTTACGGGGTATAAAAACTTCAAATTTGTAAACTAGTATTATTATTAGTATAGTAGGTATATTCGTTTAGTTTAATAAATTGCGCATTCTTGTATTAGCTTCATAAATGAAAATAAAAAAGATTAATCTATTTTAAAAAATGTTTTTTCTTTTATCATTGCCACTTATTTTTCGTACACAATAAGTGAGTCACTTATGGCTCACTTATTGTAGTACGAATAAATAAAATTTAATAAAAAAATATTTTATTTCAAATTTCGCGGTTTTTTTGAATAGTTGCACATCAGCGCTGCGAATTGTCGGTTTACGTACTAAATTTGACACATTTCAAAAATCTAGTGGGAGTTCTGTTGGAGGTCCGTTTCCTTTGGATTAAAACACTGCCTTCTATTTGTTAACTCTACTTTTATTAAACAAACTTATAACAATAATCACGCCGTTCTTATTACATTTCGCAAGACGTAGTTCTCTCTCATTCATTACTACCAACCTAAGCTATCTCCCTAGATATTACCAACCTTAATAGTAATACTTTCCTAACACTCCCCCTCAATTCAAATTGTTTTACAATTCAGAATTGCAAATACCTAACTGTTTTACAAACTTGGTAAATTTTTCCTTACATAATGGTTTTGTAAAACCGTCCGCGACATTTTCATCGGATTTAACGTAAATAACACTTAACTTCTTTTTGTTTACTAAATCTTTAACAAAATTAAACTTTATATCTATATGTTTCGTTCTCTTTGAATTTTCAGAGTTTAAAATTGAATGTAATGCACTTTTATTGTCTATCAATAACTTATTTTCTTTTGTTGACACTGTAAAATCTTTTAACAGTTCTTTGACATAAATAATCTCTTGAGTTGCATTTGCAGCTGCCACAAATTCTGCTTCAGCTGTTGACAAAGCCACACAACCTTGTTTACGACTATTCCATGTAACAATGTTTGTCCCATAAAACACTACCACTCCGCTTGTACTTTTCCTGTCCATCCTATCTCCAGCCCAGTCTGAATCTGAAAAATCTCGCACTATTACACTATTTTCCTTCTTGTATCTTAAGTAGTAGTTTTTTGTTTCCTTTAAATATCGTAGAATTCGTTTAGCTGCTTCCCAGTCACTCGTTTTAGGTGAATTAAGACTTCTACTCAGAAACGAAGTTGCAAACATTATATCAGGTCTCGTACATGTAGCAATGTACATAAGGCATCCAATTAATTCTCTGTAGGGTACGTTTTGTATCTGCTCCCCCTCACTATAATATCCATTAATCATAGGAGTTGACTTGCCTTTACAATCTCTCATTCCAAATTTCTCGAGAATTCGATCAATGTATTTGTGTTGTTTTATGTACATCTCTTCTTTTTTCTGCTCAATCTCCATTCCTAAGAATTCATTAATCATTCCCAAATCTTTGGCTTTAAATCTCATCTTCAAGTTTTCTAATATCTTCTCGTAGTTTCCAGCTAGTAATATGTCATCCACATACAACAACATCCAAGTATCGTCTCTTACATATAAACAACAATCTACTTCCGATCTTTTAAAACCATTATCCAATACAAATTTATTGAATTTTTCATTCCAACACTTTGGAGCTTCTCTCAAACCATAAAGTGATTTATTCAACTTTAATACCTTTTCTTTTGATTCTTTAATCCCTTCCGGTACTTTAATATACAGGGTGTCCCACATTTTAATACGCAAACTTCACCAGGACATAGTACTCATAAAAATAACACAAAATTTTTATATAAACATGAGGTCGTAACTCTTTTGTTTTCGAGATATGGCCGTTCAAAGTTGGAAAAAAATTTACATTTTCATTTTTATTTTAGTTATTTATAAACACAGCAATGTGAATTTTTACAGTAATGTACTACAGCCTAGTATGCTATTTCCAAGCCTTAATTAACCCACCCCGGCGTACCTGAAAGGGTTGAAATTCACAATCACCACTACATTTTCCAATAGAACTTTTTAACTCGGTAAAATTTTAACATGAAAAAATATCCCTTAGAAAGCTCATTCCTTAACGAGACTTTTTTGTCTCTTACATTTTTTGCATAAAACTGGTAGTTTTCGAGAAAAAAAATAAAATCTTAGCGCGTGTCAGTTCAATTTTCCAAAAGAACTTTTTAATTCGGTAGAATTTTAACATAAAAAAATATGCGTTAGAAAGCTCATTCCTTAGCGAGATTTTTTTGTCTCTTACATTTTTGGCATAAAACTGATAGATTTCGAGAAAAAGAATAAAATCTTAGCGCATGTCGTACTGTACCGCTTCACCCCTAACCAAATGTTCTTTAAAAATTGGCTACAGTTTTAGAGTAATAAGTGATAACAATAATAATAAGCTAAAAAGATTAACAATTACACTTTAAATTAAATGCATTCTATCTTAGTCAACGTACAGTTCATCAGTACAAAGAAATCAGACCAAAACCATGGCCAACTTTTAATGAACTTTTGGTTAGGGATGAGGCGGTACAGTACGACACGCGCCAAGATTTTATTTTTTTTCTCGAAATCTATCAGTTTTATGCGAAAAATGTAAGAGACAAAAAAATCTCGCTAAGGAATGAGCTTTCTAACGCATATTTTTTTAGGTTAAAATTCTACCGAATTAAAAAGTTCTTTTGAAAAATGTAGTGATGATCGTTAATTTCAACCCTTTAAGGCACGCCGGGGTGGCTAAATTAAGGCTTGAAAATAACATGCTTGGCTGTAATACATTATTGTAAAAAATCACATTCCTGCGTTTATAAATAACTGAAATAAAAATGAAAATGTAAATTTTTCTTCCAACTTTAAACGGCCATATCTCGAAAACAAAAGAGTTAGGACACCATGTTTACATAAAAGTTTTGTCTTATTTTTATGAGTACTATGTCCTGGTGAAGTTTGCGTATTAAAATGTGGGACACCCTGTATATATCGGATTTCAATTCTCCATTTAGAAATGCTGACGGAATATCTACTTGTTTCACATACCAACCTCTATTCAAAGCATTTATTAAAAATAATCTGATTGACGAAACTCGGGACACTGGAGCATACATTGGAGTATTTGAATCGTCTACATGCTGAAAACCTTTTACGACTAGTCTAGCCTTTTTTGATCCATCTCTCTTCTGAGTAAATACCCATCTTGTATCTATTGCTTTGGCTTCCTTTGGCAGTTCTGTTGCCGTCCACGTTTGTTGTTCTTTTAAAGATTCAATTTCTCTTTCTATTGCTTCTTTCCATCCTTTATCAATAGCTTCCTTGAAATTTCTAGGTTCTTCCATGGATGTTAAATAACAGTATTCGCTGTAAACCTCATAATCATTTAAGTAAGTCGGTCTATTAATTATCCTACCTCGTCTTGTTTGTGTTTTACTTATTTCTTCCTCAATTCTTTCTTCTTCTTCTTCGTCTTCTCTATTTGATTTCCCACTTTCTTCTTCTTTTACTGTATTTTCCTTGATTTCCCTCGGTTCTTCTTTGGTGTCAATATCTATGTACTTGATATTTCTTTCATCAAAAATTACGTCTCTTGTCATTATTATTTTATCCTCAATTGGATTCCATACTCTATAACCACCATTTTGATAACCTACAAATCTGACTTTCTTTGTTCTAACGTCCAATTTAATATTCTTGGGCAAAATCGTCATCCAACAATTACTTCCAAAGATCCTTAATTTTTCTAAATCATTCCTTCCATACCATAACAATGCTAGAGGTATTCCACCATTCGAGACAGTAGGTGACCGATTTAGTTCATAAGCAGATGTTCTAACCGCTTCTCCCCATAAATGTTTTGGTAAAGCAGATTCCACAAATTTTGTTCTCACTCTATCCAACAACGTTCGATTTATTCTCTCCGATATTCCATTCTGCTGTGGAGTATATGGCATGGTATACTGTAACTCTATTCCTCTTTTTTGACAAAAGCTCTGCAGTTTTCTTGACTTAAATTCACCCCCATTATCGCACCTTATCCTCTTTGTTCTTACCCCATGTTGAGTCTGCACATATCTGATTATATTCATAAGCTCCTCTCCTGCTTCATCTTTGGATTTTAGTAGTTTTATTATAGTAAAATGAGAATAATCATCTACTATGACTTGAAAGTAACGTTCTCCTTCATTTGTAGTTGGTGTAATCGGTCCACACACATCAGAATGCAAGAATTCTCCGATTCTTTTTGAGTTTTTTATCTTTCTCACAAATTTTGACCTTGTTCCTTTTCCTTCTATACATGTACTGCATTTTTCTTTACTAAATGGTAATCCCAATAGCTTTAGTCCTTTTATATTCAAATGTCCTAATCGTTTATGCCATAAATTTCTATCTTCCTGTTCAGAACTTATATACGCCATGTTTTCATCCTCTTTTATCGGTAAATTAAGTATATACACTCCATTTATTTGCTTTACAAAAATTTCGAAATCGTCTTTCTTAATTCTAACGCCTTCTTCCACAAATGATATTATAAATCCTTTTCTTGCTAAGCATCTAACAGACAATAAGTTTTGATGTAATTTCTAGGTTAATTCACGTGCACCTGGGCCCATAACCTGTTGGAGGTCCGTTTCCTTTGGATTAAAACACTGCCTTCTATTTGTTAACTCTACTTTTATTAAACAAACTTATAACAATAATCACGCCGTTCTTATTACATTTCGCAAGACGTAGTTCTCTCTCATTCATTACTACCAACCTAAGCTATCTCCCTAGATATTACCAACCTTAATAGTAATACTTTCCTAACAAGTTCACCTTCTATATCTTTCTTTTTCTATGAGTTAGAGTTATAGCGTCTGTAAGATAACGTGTACCGATTTCGTCTATTAAAATATTGTAGAAGAATACTTCACTGCTAGCAATAAACCACACTTTAAAACATAACAACACTGATAAAATATCAAATCCCTAAAACAATTTTTTAGATATGAATTTTTAAAATTTGACAACTTTTAATAAACATGTTCATTAAGTTGGGTTAGAATTTCCTTTCCACCGAAAAAACTAAAAGTCTTAAAAAGTTAATTTTTGGTATAACTAAAGACCAAACTTCAATCAAAATCGTAATAACATTTCAAATATCAACAACAAATAGTTCGCTAGATATATATTTTTTTAAAAATCGTAATTTATATAAGAGTGGGTCAGAAGTAAAGTGAACCAAGTCCACTTAAGTTCGTTTCGAGAAAACGGACCGTTTGATTTCGATCCATTTACTAATTTTTTGTAATAGGCAACGAAATTTTTAAAGTTGATATTTATAAATAAGTATCTACACTATTGTTACTTAGGTGTTATTTAAAAGAAACTTCATTATTTTAGCTATACAACCGGTTAAAAGAAAGAAATGTGGACTTAGTTTACTTTTACTCTGATTTTTTTACCGCAATTCGATCAAGACCAACTATTAATATGGTGTGTGAAAAAGTAATAACAATTTCTTTTATAGAAACATTCTTAAAGAAAATGTAAGAAAAGTAGTACAGTTTATAAAAGTTAACCTCACAAAAGAAATTAATTTTTTTCATAACGTATGTGCACAATCATTCATAAATAACGTCATATTGTTCGGTGTCATTACACTCCTCTGGAATTTCACTCGATCCAGTATTCGTTTGAACAAGTAATGATTTATAAAAGTTGTGGTAGATTGGAGGTATGAAATTAAGTAATGAAATCATATCTTTTTTCTTAATATCAGTTATACGGTGCCTAGCCTTCTTTTTATGTTAATTTCTTTGAATGGAAGTAAGTTATCAGCTGTGTTCTTATAAAATATTGAAAATGGGTGTCCTCTTTTGATCTGAAGTCGTTGAATCTTCAACCAATTTACAGGTTCTTTGTCGGTATTTATTTTTCTATTAGTAATGTGCTCTAATAAATCTTTGGTTGACAAAAAATCATTGAATTTAAGCTCAGTGACCTTATATGGCGTTTTCTTTCTTGAGCTTTTAATTATTTTAATCCAGTCATCTGGGCCATAAAGCAGTGAGTGTTTACTATTTTTTTCTATGACACCAAAATCCGCGTCATTTGGTAGATAGGAATGCCCAGATATCATGAATATCACATTAATTATCTTGGGTGCAGTAAACGCTTCATTACGCAGCTTCAGTAATTGCACTGATAAATTAATATTTCGATTTTGCCTTCCGCAAGTGTCGCAGTATAAAGTTATTTCAGTACAATGTTTAGCGTTATTTTTTAAATGCTTGTAAAGCACTGTAGATATTTCTTACGAACCCCTGCCTCCCTTTGTTTCATCCCTTACAAACATTTCAGGTGGTCCGGAATTAATTGGATGAACACCGTAGTTATACATGTACAAATTTCGTTAATAATAAGCGACGGACGTGATTAGTTTTGGAAATGCTAGAGCCTTCTGCAAGTCAAATGTACAAGCATAATAATTTTCTGAAACTTGTGAAGCCTCATTCTTCAACTCATTTACTCATTCCTCAACTCAGCGACAGTTGAGAGTTCTGACTTAGCCCACTTTATCACAGAATCTTAAGCTACTTGGACTTGGTTCATTTCTTCAATGAAAAATGTTGCAAATCATTCAGTATTAAAGTGAACTAGCGTACATTATTGGTAACCTGATGATCTGAGTATTGAATAAGTCAGCACATCAAATTATAATTATTCAAACGGACCTAAGTATACTCTTAACTAAATTTTAGAAAAAAATTGACTTGGTTCACTTTCCTTCTGACCCACTCATAAAGTGCTAAGAATTGTTTATAAAAAAAGTTTATTCGATAAAATGAAATTCTACAAAAATTATTAAGTAGACATGATTATTACAAATTACATTCGATAAAAAATTTACTTTTACATTACACTCTCTAAAAATTATCCTCCGTATTTGCTATTATTTTTATTATTCCCTTGATTGGTATTTGAATTCCCTCCATTTTTAGATGATCCTTGATTTCCTGGATCTACACAATTAAAAAAAAAGTTATCAAAAGGGTAAAAAAAATAATTAGAAAAAATATTATTATAGAAAAATAGAACTTTACCTTTAGATGGTTTTCCAGAATAACCCCTCGACTGCCAATAAGCATCGTTATTGGCATTAAGTTGTTTGGCACGATTATCTCGAGTAGACTTATCCATAGTTTCAGATCTTTCTCACGAATGTTCCAATATGGAACATTCTTGGTATATATACTGCTTTTCTTTCAGTTAGGGAAACCCCTTTTTATTTCGAATGGTTCAAAAACTTTTTATAAAGTTTCTAAAAGGTAAAAATCTTTCAATTTTGATAAATAAACCAATTAGTTTAAAAGAGAAGGTTCTAAAATGGTTTGTAACGTGGGTAAGTAAAGAAATAAACTGTACATTTATCATAGTAATTACCATCGATTACATTGTTAGATACCTTCATAAAATTTTCATTTTTGTTAATAAACGAGGAATTCCCCTGTATAAATACAATCAGATATGTTATATGGGAAAAATACAAATTGAATATGCTTGAACATTTAGAAATATGTGTAAATCTAAAAATATTTCTTTTCTTTACATCTGAATTATTGTATAAAACAAAGTTGTATTGTAGTTTTTGTATTGCAATTGAAATTTTTTGATAAGCAACAAGTCGTATTTGTTTGCACATTCTATATTTTATCAGTTGCTATTAACCTCGGTGATTTCCAGACGATTTTATATAAAGCGGTATTTTACCCAATTGCGATATACTTTTATGTGCCATTAAATTACAAAGTTTCAATTTTAATTGCTATTGTATTTTTTATTCAGATTTAACTAAAGTTGAAATAGAACATAAAATAACTTTGATTAAAAAGCATACACCTTTTCAAGCACATTTTCGTAAGTTTGAAAAATCGTAGTCTTTTTGTAGGAATTAAAAAAAAAATACCTCAAATGAAATAAAATATTCTACCTTTTATTCTTAAAAATCGATGTAACTTATCGATTTTTAACTACGAACAAGTGTAATGAACAAACTTGAAAGAAAAATAAACTAAAGTACAGTAAAATATTTAGTAACATGAACTGAATTGCTTTAAAACTCACTTTTATTATTCAAATTGTCAATCAATTGTCATAAAATATAATTAACCTCGAAGTATCACATATTTATTTTTTCTTAAATTTTTGGTTAGATTTAAAATTTTCTTTTCTTAAAAACTACAAAGTAGATTTTAATAATTTTTATAAAATTTATAAATTAAACATTGTAGTTTATAAAATTTCAAGAAAATTGTTAAAACCTCTTTTCGTTTTTTTTTTTATGAGTTTTTAAATTAGACTTAAAAATTTACTATTTCGTCAAAATTTTAGGTTGGGTTTAAAAATTTTTTTCTTAAAAACTACAAAGTAGATTTTAATAATTTTTATAAAATTTATAAATTAAACATTGCAGTTTATAAAATTCCAAGAAAATTGTTAGAACCTCTTTTCGTTATTTTTTTATGAATTTTTAAATTAGACTTAAAAATTTACTATTTCATCAAAATTTTAGGTTGGGTTCAAAAATTTTTTACTTAAAAATTACAAAGTAGGTTTTAATAATTTTTATAAAATTTATAAATTAAACATTGCAGTTTATAAAATTTCAAGAAAATTGTTAAAACCTCTTTTCGTTATTTTTTTATGAATTTTTCAATTAGACTTAAAAATTTACTATTTCGTCAAAATTAGTGTATTAAAGAATAACCTGTACAAAACAAAAAGTTCAATTCACAATTTAAAAATTAACTTTGGAAATGTTAAAATCAGCTATTTTGAGAATTTTTACATTAGAAATTAAAACGCATATAAATAATCCGGGGAAGTCCCAAGTTATGTATCGAACATCCAGTAAAATCCTCATTATTCGTCCCCCCACTTTGTGAACCCTTTTTTAGTATAAAAGACTCCACTTTTCTCAGAGAGCTCAGTTTTTCATAAATATTATTTAAAAACTTGAATAAGTGAAATACATTTATCTCTCACTATGGACAAAGATGGTACAGATAATCGTTCCAGACAACTCAATCCCAACAACGATGCTTACCATTCGAGTCGCGGGGCTAAGTTTCCAGGTAAAATTTAGTATTTTAAAATTTTTGTGCTTGAGACTCTTTTTGTGATTTTTTTTTAGACTTTAGATGTTAAATAATTTATTTGTTGTAATTTTAGTTGACGAAGGAAAACGTCAAGTGGACAACAGAAGCAACCAATTAAACCCAAACAATGAGGCTTATGCAAAATCTCGTGGTGAACAGAAATAAATTCGATTTATTCATCAAAAATTTTTTATAAGTAGTACTTATTGTTAGTAGAATGTATTATTAGTTTTATCTATTAATACTTATTATGACTTATTAAATTCAATAAATATCTACATACAAACAGTATAAAATCGTAGAAGTTATTTTGTAAGTGTAAAAAAGAGAATAGAATAACGTAAAAAAAATCATGTATCAAATCAAATGAATACAATTCACACGGTTTGCATTACAACTTAACGAACATTAAAGATAATTAAATGTCATAGAAAGAATTTTAAAAAATGTTCATAGGATGATAAAACACACCTCATAATTAAAAACCTGGGTTGGAAGTTGATAAAAATTAAGGTGTCAAAACGGGCCGTAAAATTAAAAATAATTATCATCTGAATTAAGGGTTGAAATGTTAAAAAAAAAATCGATGTGTTTAAAAGATTTTTGAAATTTCATGAAATCCTTGGTCTTTTTAAAAATTGGAAATGAGTACATTTAGTATAATTAACGGGATAAATGGACAAAACTTTTTGAAAAAAAATTTCTGAATTTCTATTATCGGAGAGTCTCGTCATTTTATACAAGATTTCCAAAAATGTAGTGTCCAACAGAATACCATAGATACCTTGGTAAAAAATATGATTTAACTCAACTTAACTACAGTAGAACTTCCATATAACGAATCTGAAGGTTTCAAAGAAAAAATTCGTTATATATAGAAACTTCGTTACAAGGAATGTACATAACAGCGGATGCTAGCCCATATGGGGTGGGTTGTGTATTGAGCCAACCAGACGACAAGGGAAACGAAGTCGTTGTGGCTTACCACAGCAGGACGTTATCCTCTGCAGAAAGGAATTTTGCTCAAGTAGACAGAGAAGCTTTAGCGTTAGTAGATGAGATGAGGCTATTTTTAGGTATTTTGATGCTTCAAGGAATTGTGAAGCTGCCACACCAAGACATGTGTTAGGCCAAACGAAAAATCATTCGTGTACCGGTTTTTCAAGAACTTATGTCCAGAAATAGATTTCTCCTGCTTATGAAGTTCTTGCATTTTAGTGACAACGAAAGCTTAGATCTAGCCAACCACCCAATCCAAAATTGTACAAATTTTATGATGTAAAGGAACATTTGCGTAACAGACTTCGTGAAGTATATGTTCCAACAGAAAATCTTAGCTTAGATGAGAGTTTGATGCTTTATAAAGGGCGTCTTGGCTGGAAAATATTCAATTCACAAAAAAGAGCTAGATTTGGGCTGAAATTTTTTGTAATTTGTGAGATTGAGTCAGGATACATATCGACCTATCCAACGAAAACTATCGTAAGCCAAAAAAGATGATTTTGAAAAATTTGAAAAGAAAACAGAATTAGTTGCTATTCTATGGTGAATCCTTTCGGAATCCTCTATATAAGATATCTATAGCAACCAAATAGGAAATTTTTACATAGAAAATTTTATTTTTTAAAATGCAATCTGTTCAAAACCTTTAAACGCTTATATCTCACTCAGTTCTATCAAAAATGACTTACAACAGTCTTCGTTGCATAGGTCGATATGTGATTTTCTTTTGTACAGGGTGGTCAAATAAGAATGCAGAGTGCTGTATCTCGAAAACTATTCATCGTAGTGACTTGCGGTAAAAAATTTAATAGCTAAAGTGGCCACGGGAAAATGCTGGAAATTATTTTCAAGTTCCTAAGATGGCCGCCAGGGGGCGTAATCGCCATCTTGAATTACAAAATGTGGGTTTTCTCGGAATTCCGCTATATTAAGATAACACAAAAATACACACATTTTTAAGTGGAGATAAGCATCAATTTTTTTTTATTAAAAACTTTTTTCCGTAACTTCAAAAATAAAGGGGTGGGGGGCGTTCAAAAGTGTTTGTAAACAAATGCCTATAATTTCAAAATGGCTGAACGGAATTTAATAAACTTCAGTAACTAGCAATCAACAACACGTGATATTGCTATTATTTGACATTATTTAAGATGGGTCTCACACTGGGACAAATCGACGCTCTCAAGCCAAAACGGCATAAACGCCAAAATGGCTATTTTTTAGTTAGCTGCATCGTTGAGTAGCATTTTTAAATCTGCGTGCAACAGTTAAAGCGGTATACCCGCAAACAAACTTCATTCCCTAGAAAATTGGTTTAAAGTTTGCGTAAAAGCCATTTAAGATCAAAAAGTTTCATAATTACTGTTATGGCAGATCAACTGAGCTGCGAACGGACCATAACCCACTATTGAGAATATTTGGTAAGGGGAAACCAACTCCGGAAATACTTTCACCACGTATGTTGAGGTGGTCAATCATCTTAAATGCGTACAATTGATTACAGAAGATAAGAATCCACCATAAGCATTCGAAGTTTTGATGATAGAAAACGCACCAGAAAAAATTTTGGACGCAAAGGAAGTTGCAAAAGAAACCGAAAAAGACGCAATACTGGCTACGGTGAAACAATGGATTCAGAAAGGATGGCCAAAAAGCCCTAAGGAACTCCCGACAAAATTCCAACTATTTCTTCGACGATGGAAAGAACTGTCCTGTTACCAAGATTGTATTCTATGGGGAACGAGGGTAGTAATTCCACCAGGAGGGAGGAAGAGAGTAATGGATCTACTCCATCCGTCACACCCTGGAATAGTCAAGATGAAATCATTGGCTAGATCCTACGTATGGTGGCCAAACTTGGACACGGAAATCGAAGAAAAAGTGAAGTTGTGTAGTACGTGTCAAGAAGTCAGGAACATGCCAAAAAGATCACCTATTCATCCGTGGGAATGGGTGAAATCACCTTGGTCGCGATTACACATCGACTTCGGCGGACCAACAAATGGCCGTGTAATAATTCGGATTATTCGGTTGATTCAATTATTACGGGTTACATTTAAAGATCTTTTTTTTAAATTAAATTTTAGTTTTGTATTTTGTGTTTTCACTTCAAGTCAGGTAGAAAGGACTCTGTCCTTGCTAAAAAAGTAATAAATTCAAGCAATAAGAATGTCATTTTTAAAAGTGCCTGTTGGCAGGTAAAAGAGTTTAACTAAGGGCTGTTTTTGGAAGTTGTTAAACTCGAGTCAGCCGAACCTTTGAATAAATTTATCTTGACCTACGCGTTGGAATTTTACTTAGTTAGTAGAAAAAGAAAGTCTAAAGATGTTCTCCCACCAACTTTACAAAAAACGCGTGCTTTTAAAGGGAAGTTTTGGGCTTGAATCGCTCTCTCTTCCCGGGGTTCTCTTCGAGTCAAGAAGATTATTCTTCTTCGCGAAAATGTGTTGGATATGCTTTGAGAAGCTATTCAACACATCGACGGTTTTTCGCGGGTTCAGATTTCGCGTCCGAGTTTGAAAGTTCCTCGGCGGTTATGTCCGCATGATAGACTTGCGCGTGCTCCCATCCGGAGTTCATCTCCGTTATGGTAATTTCGCCATCTTCGTGGAGTGCAAACTGAGGGCATAATCGCAAACCAATGGGTTTTGTGGTTGAGGAAAAGCGGGTGAGTTTTCTGAGCCTGAGTAAATATTTACTATTAGACAAATCTCTCCGGTTAATAGTTATTTGAGTTAGGAATTCGCATAGCTATCCTCTTGATTAATTAGATTAATAAAGTTTTGCATTTTTCTCAATAAACTTTTGAAGCTAGGTTTGAGTTTTATTTAATAATGTTTAATTTTCCCTTTTCTGAATCTGGTTTTATTAAAGTTGTGATCATAAAAATAGAGTAGTTTTTTTTATATCATTTTCTACCCTACAACACTATTGCATTTCGAATCAAGAGCCTTGGTGCAAGAATCCACGGCTTTTCCGGAAGGTTTTCCCGGGGAAAAACCTTGCCCTGGTGGCGGCTACGTTACCCAGTTCATTTTTAATAATGGCGGTTCAGCGATGGGGTTTAATTATCTTAAATAATTGAGCCCCAAGTTCTACAGCCGTGTGTTCCTCATAGTAATCGATTCATACTCCAAATGGCTAGAAGTGAGACAAATCCGCTCTAAAGAAAATGTCCAACCAAGATATCGACGCTGCCAAGCCAAAACGGCATAAACGCCATTAACCTAACTTTTCAGAGAAAAATTACAGAAATGTCTTCATGGCAGTTTATTTGTTCAAATATATTTACGAAAAACTTGAATACTCACTTCAACAATTTGAAAACAAAATTAATATTTTTGATTCTCTGTAAGATTCAAAAATATTTAGCATAATTATCTGTTCCTTGCATTATTTCTATAATCGGTAAATGTTAATTAAATTTAAAATGTTGAATCTCAGTATTGCAACGTTTCGTTATTTTACCTTTTACAAATTTGTAAATGGCAAAATTTGTTAAGGCGCCTTTACCGCGATCTATAGATATAGCGAAATATGTACTTCTTACTTCACAAATTATGGCGTTAATAATAATTGGATTTAATTGGTTCTTTCAGGAAACGTTGACTGAAAGTGCATAGATTCTCTGGACGGTCTTACATTTTTGATTTCTCTTTTTATTAAAACAATAATTAGTAACAATCACACCCATAAATAGGGTATTTTCGGGCTGTGATTGATCAAAGCTGAACGTTTTAAACAAATTTTTTCGACCGTCCATAGGTAGCCACATGTTTTTTCTACAAGTATATACAAAAATATGTGTTATTGATCATGTAATAAGTGATTTAAACCCTAAATACGAGTGAGCTGTAAGGAATAAAAATCGCCTTGTACGGTGGCGCTGCCTGGTGTTCATTATTTGTAGTAATTAAGCACCGCCCAGAGAAAAGGACCGAGACACCTTTTCTTTCTGGCTTTCGGAATGTATTCATTCCGCTTATCCTAATATTTTCTGTTGGATAATTTGGACACATGTGTCGTTTTGTATTAAACTTTCAAGCAAAAGCGTATTTATTGTCAGCATGTAATTTGTGAAATAATCATTACCTTATTTTCGGACCAAAATTAACAATAAGTATTAATTTATTAATGTTTTGATAAAAGAACTGTCTAGGATTAAAATATTTTTATTATTATAATGTATTAGTAATAAAATAATTGCTGATACTTTACATAAACATTATATGTGTTCGATTAATACACATCTGCGTAAATAAGAAAAATAAAAATAAGTATTTAGAATAGAAAACGTATTATTATTACTATTTTTAAATAAGTATCGGTTACTGCAAAAAAATGTAAATACTTAAAAGTTTACACTTTGTATGGTCATAAAGTAACTTTGAGTTATTTTTGTTTACTCACTATATGTACCAAATTCAAGGACAGTTACATTTGACTGGCAGAGAAGACTGTTACTTCATTATATGGACGAAGAAAAATTTCGCGTATCAAAAGGTAATAATAATATGTACCTATCTTACAATCATTATCAACTTGAATGTATTCCACAGATAAAAAGGCAACCAATCTTCTGGGATGACATGGTACCAAAATTTAAAAAAAAATATTTTAAATGTGTTTTACCGGAATTAGTTGATCCGAGATTTTGTAGACCACAACCGCATAATGTCATTCGAAATCCCGATAGAGCATAAGCAACAAAATTGTTAAATTAGGCGAGCTAAAGGGCATAAAGAAATTGGAGTACTAGAGAAAAATTTTTAATTTCGATTTCAGATAATTTTGAAACAAATAACTGTTTTTTGCTATTAGTTATTAAAGTGTAAATGTAATTTTGTTGATATACCTTCAAAATATCCTTTTATTGTTTTCAGCAAATTGTTGAGGATCTTTAAAACATGCTCGTTGGTGTCGGGCAAACGTTTCTTTCGTATGTATACCCTATTTGTTTACACAAGACATAATAAAAAGAAGTCCGGTATTGCGATAAAATCTCAGCCAATAAAAATATTTCATTAAATAAACACACTAGTTTTAGACCATGCCCACCAAGTCCGCCTTTGAGCTTCCTCCCCCCACACAGCGAATCCCCTCAGAAACTTTAGGACCGTGATTGAGGCACCTTAAAGAAGTAATTGAGAAGGGAACAACCAAGAGGCTATTACTTACCTGATTTGGCAAGGAACACATCGAAAATATGAGTGTACACCCCATCTTATTGAAGGATTAAGGAATAACTTATTTGCCAAAAAATATTATTAACTAATGTATTATCCAAACCCACATCAGTAAATTATTGTTATTATTTAGTTTAATTTTCTACACATATATTAGTTACGTAAATAAAAATTAAAAAATGATTTTAAATCCGTTTCTTAGCACTTTATTACTTGGTGATTTTACACAGAAACTATGTGTATTTACCGGCTATTATTTTGTAATTGAATATGGAAGTAAAACTAAATAAATTCAAATAAATTTTATTTATACTAAATGAAAATAGTGGTAAAAACCTACATACCAAGAAAAGTAATTTTTTGTTATAAAGCGGACACAACTAAATACGATACGTTAAGTTTTTGGAAAGCTCTATATCGTCCTGTGTGTCATACATTGAAATAGATAATGCAAGTGCAATAATGAGTTAACTCGTCAGCGGTCAGCAAAGTGCTAACTCTTTACTTTAGTCCTTATTGTTAGTATTTCGATAAGGGGCACTTTCTAAAAAAGTTATATTAGCGCCATCATTGTGTCGGGATATGAACAAAACCGTTTCTACGGCAAGTGCAATGACGAGTTAACTCGTCACCGGTCAACAACGTTTGGGTATGAAAAGACGAGTTAACTCGTCACCGGTCAACAAAGTGTTAACACTTTGTTGACCGGCAATTTTACGTAGAAACTATGTCATGTCACCGCAATGTGACATAACAAGTGCTATGACGACGAGTTAACTCCTCACCGGTCAGCAACGTTTGGATATGAAATGACGAGTTATCTCGTCACCGGTCAACAAGATGTTAAATAATGTCAAATAATAGCAATATCACGTGTTGTTGATTGCTATTTACTCCTTGCCTCTGTGTGAGACGTTCCTAAAAAGTAAAGGTTGAATGTTGAATTCATTTTATATTATTAATACAAAAAGAAATACAAAAATATACAAAATATTTAAGATGTTTCGTCGAACCTGAAATTAAGAAATTAAAAAAAAAACACACACACAGATTATTTGCGAGAAAAAAAAATTTTAAACACAGATCAAAACCTTTATTTGTAATGAAACTTCTCAAATTTTCGTAATATTAAAAAAATAAAAATGAAAAAATACAAGAGTTTTTCAAACTTCTTTTACCAATCTTTCTTAATTCAGGGTAATAAAATACAAAAATCTAACACCATAAGAATTAATTCTTTATTATTTTTTTGTATTACATTTTTTTTTTTCATATCATGAGAACAATAAATATACAAATTAGTTAAAATCATCGTTTACTAACTTCCTTATTAATCATCTCTCCTCGCCTTCTCTTACTTATGGGATTCCTTGGATCGTAAATTTCATACCAATCATCATCTTTAGTGTTTGCATCTCTAGCCAAAATAGGAGCGTCATCTTTAAACTTTAATTCATGAGACATCCTAAAAAATCGAAAAATCGTTTCATTATTTTGACTTAAAATCTAAAAATAAATTCTGTAGTTCCTTCCATTTTATTATTCCTACGTTTTTGTAATTTTATCTATACAATTTCTGTAGATAAATTTCATTTAATTTCTTTCATTTTAATTTCTTTTTAGCAACCTAGTAGAGTAAAGCTTCGCTAATCCGAACTCCAATAATCTGGATTCTCCAGTAATCCGGACGAAAGTAAGTATGGAGTTGGTACATCGACGATTTTCAATATGTTAGTAGTGTGTGTTTTGATTTAATAAATCCCTACATTTATTTAACATACTTTTGTGACTTTTAAAAAGATTCCAATAATCCAGATGTTTCACTAATTCGGATTGCCTCGGTTTTCATTGATCCGGATTAGCGAAGCTTCACTGTACTTTAAAAATATATTGGTACGATCGACTCTTACATTTTAAATATCACTTACATTTTCTCACTTTGAATATTCATCTTACAATTCGAGGAATTATTCAAAGTGGATATGTAAATTACCATTCATTTTCATTTAATCGAAAATAAATCACTTTTACGTTTGTTACTTTGCACGATTTATCCAATATATTCATCCAATTCTTTTTATGGAAATTTGAGTATGTTTTAAAATTACAAAAATAATTGTTATTGAATTTCAACATGCCACAAAGTTTTAATAAATCAGTTGTATGTATAAAATACTTCATATACTAACCAGGATTCATCATCATCTACATCATCATCATCTTCCTCTTTTTTAGTAGTATCGGAATTTTCTTTAACCGTATGAAGTTTATTTTTAAATTTGGATAATAACTCCAAAGTAAACTCTTCTCTTCCCGCTCCTTTTTTCGGTAAAGCTTTCTTTTTATCTTTATATTTATTAAACTCATTTTTATACTCTTGAACTGTTATGCTATTATTATCTTCTTCAGTGTTATCTTCTTGTTTATCTGGATTCTTTTTAAGTTTATTTTTATGATAGTCTTTTTTAACGTTTTCAATCTCTTTTCTTACTTCCTCCCTAAAAATAAATATTCATATTAATTTTTTTTTCGTTAATTAAGTTTTAATATAAGTTACAATTTCTTTCTTTTTGCCGCTTTTCTTTCATCATCACTATCATCGTCATAACTAGGTTTATGACTAGCTAAAATCTTTTTAATTTCCTTTTTTTCTGACTTTAATTTCTTCCGAATACTTTCTAATTGTTCTTGGGGACTTGGCCCGTCTTCTTCTTCATCATCATCACTATTATCTCTAATTTTACTTTCTTGTTCTTGTTCCTTAATTGTTTTTGAACTCAATTTTGGATCATCTAATACGTCATGCGTAGATTTACCTTTTCCAACAAATCGTTCACTTTCTTTAATACTCTCCTCCTCGTCTTCTTCAGCTTCAGCACCGAAAGATAATAATTTAAAATTTTTAACACCAGCGGAACGTTCCTTTTTCTTCTTTCTCTTTTCAATTTTTTCTTCAAATTTTCTCGGTACGATATCATTGAAAGGATTATTTAAAACTTCCGCTTTAATAATTTTATGTGGATACTCGGGTTTTTCATCCTCAATAATTCCTTCTTGAAGTTTTAACACGTTAAAAATTGTATCGCCGGCTATTTTACCAAAAATTGTATGTTTATTCTGTAATTCGGGTGTTGCTCCTAACGTTATAAAAAATTGGGAACCATTATCATCTTTTCCGGCGTTTGCCATTGCGACAAGACCTCGCCGAATGAATTTTAATCTTTGATGAAACTCATCTTTAAAGGGTTCTCCGTAAATTGATTCTCCACCCGTTCCATCTCCATTTGGATCTCCACCTTGAGCTATAAAGCCTTTTACGACCCGATGAAAAATCGTATTGTTGTAATAACCTTCTAGACATAGTTGGATAAAGTTTCGGCATGCTTTTGGAGTTTCTTTTGACCACAATTCGATGTCTATGTCACCGACTGTTGTTTTAAGTAAAACCTAATAAATTGAATTAATATGATAGATAATTGTAGGATCTTTTTAATTAAATAAAGATTAATTACTTTTCCTGATGTAGGAGGTTCTAAAATGTAAATGTTACTCATGTTTATATTTTGAAGTTTAACATAACCTTAAAAAAAGATTTTGACGTTTATAGTTTCTTATAAATCATACTAGATGGGGTTATATTAGACAATAAGCTCCAAATCAAAATTAATTATGAAAATTATTAAAATTAATTAAGAATTGAATTAAATTACAATAAAATCATAACATTTTATTAATTTTAATTAAAATATGTTTAATAATAAAAAAAGGTAAACTTTAAAATTCTAACCTCAAAAAATTGAAATGTCAAATAATTTAAATTTTTAATTTAAATCAGACTTTATGATTTAGTGGAAAATTAAAAATATTCAAAAACAGAAAATAAAAACTTTTATTTTATTTCCACTTAAGTTTACAATTATAATAATTATATAAAAGGGTGTATTTAGATAAATACAGATCACTTAATCACACCGTTAGTCACTACTTACAATTAATATAAAAACATTTTATGTACTCCAAAACCTTTCGCATTCATTCAAATTACTCACATATTTAAAAAAACACCTTATAACTTAAAAACATAACATAAAATAGACAAATCTTCAACAAAAAAAAAAGAATCTAAACTTGAAAGGAATATAATTCCTCATCGATTAAGCGTAATACGTTGGAGGCACGGTAAGATCACTTAATACAGATAGTTCCTCTTCGGTAAACTTCAACTTGTGTACCTCCCAGTTATCGTAATGAGTCCGTTTAAAATCCCCTAGGGTTTTTCGTATCGTCGCTGGAATCGGTTGTGGGTCGTTTAAATGAGCTCCGAGTTCGTCAAAAATACCCGGTATGTAATCCGGTAAATCGTAAGGATGGGCGCTTATAAACGCACATAAACCCAAAACGCCTGCGTGTCTCTGCTTTAAGGATGAGTTTAGGTAACCTTTTTGTGAGCCGTTTTCGTTTGATTTGGATAGTTTTAGTTTTGTTTTAGCTTTTAATTTAAACGACTCCTGCAAAAGAAAAAAATAATTATTTTTAAGTTAGTATTTTGATTTTTTAATTACAAAATAAAATAATAATTTTTATTATTATTTGAGGTTAGATTTTATATAACTTATAAAATGTCATTTTTGACAGTTTACGTCAAATTTTTAACATGTTTCAATTTAAAATATTAGATTGTAGTGATCAAACGAGATTTGTTTCTATAATAATTACGATACTAGTAGTGAAAATTACTGTTATATTTTTGAATGTCGTTTAAAAATTACTTAATTTAACCTAGAATTGAAAAAATTTCGTCTCTAAAATTTTTTTAAATCGGCGAATTTTATCCAAATTTTTATCAAATTTCGTATAAAATAGTCTAAAATTTTGTCAAATTTCGTATAAAACTCCCTAAAATGATTGAATTTCATCTAAAATTTCCGAATTTTATAAGAGAAATTAATACCAGGTGCATAAGTATGAAACCGGAATTCCTAGATCTAGCATCGAGATCTACCTAGATCTCAATGCAGTTTCCCACACATCACGTCAGTGGTGTCTTGTTCTTGTATTGATATCCGACAAAGATTTCCAACTCACAATAACACGAGTTTCATTCAGTAGCATTAGTTTATTAGAGATAAACATGTCGAGTTTTGTGGCAACAAATTACGATTTGCGGACAGCACTACTGTTCTGTTTTCATCTGAAGAAAACCGCAGCCGAATCGCATCGAATGCTTGTGGAGGTGTTTGGTGAGCATGCTCTCGGTAGAACACAGTGTTTCGAGTGGTTCAAACGGTTCAAAAGTGGCAATTTTGACTTAAGGGACGAAGAACGTGAAAATCCACCGAAAAAGTTTGAAGACGCTGACCTGCAAGCCTTGTTGGACGAAGACGACTGTTAAACACAACAACAACTGGCGGATCAGTTAAAGGTGACCCGAGAAGCCATCTCCCTTCGGTTGAAAGCCATGGGAGAGATACAAAAGGTGGGGAAATGGGTTCCACATGAACTCAACGAAAGACACCAGGAAAAGCGCAAAACATCATGCGAAATGCTGCTCACCAGGTTCAAAAGAAAGTAATTTCTCCATCGAATTGTGACTGGCGATGAAAAGTGGATATATTTCGCAAATCTTAAGCGCAAAAAGTCATGGATTACTCCGGGTGAACCATCAACATCGACGGCAAGACCAGACCGCTACGGACGAAAGACAATGCTGTGTGTTTGGTGGGATTAGAAGGGCGTAATCTACTACGAGTTGCTGAATCCTAGGGAAACTGTCAATGCTCAACGTTACCGACAATAAATGACCAATTTAGATCGAGTTTTAAGTGAAAAACGACCGAAATACCAACAAAGACAACACATGGTGATTTTGCTGCATGATAATGCACCAGTACACAAAGCAAAACAGCTCTAGGAAACGATAGAGTCGTTCAGTTGGGAGATTCTTCACCATGCGCCTTACTCACCGGACCTTGCCCCATCCGATTACCACTTGTTTGCATCGATGGGACACGCTCTTGCTGAGCAGCACTTTACTTGTTACAAAGATGTACGAAAATGGCTCGATGACTGGTTTGCCTCAAAAGAGCAACAGTTTTTTTGGCGCGGAATCCACAAATTGCCAGAAAAATGGGTAAAATGTATAGATAACGATGGACAATACTTTGAATAAGTTGCTTTGTATCATATCATTACAATAAACGCGTTTTTTCTGTACAAAAATTTCGGTTTCATACTTACACACCTGGTATAAGTGACCTGAAAATTCTGAAATTGGTTGAAATCTATTTAAAATCGTTGAATTTCGACTAAAATTTGGGATAAAATCGTTTAAAATTAATGAATATCCTTTAATTTCATCTAAAATTTTCGAATTTCAAAAAAAATACATAATTTCGTCTAAAAGTGTGAAATTTCGTCTAAAATTAATGAATATCGTTTAATTTCATCTAAAATTTTCGAACTACATTAAAAATTCACTTTATATCATCCAAAATTGTGAAATTTCGTCTAAAATTTCCTAAAATCGTCGAATTTCGTTCAAATTTTTGTCAAATTTTATCTAAAATTGTCGAATTTAATTTAAAAAACACTTTCTTAGCCTAAAATTATGAAAATTTGTCTAAAATTTTCGAATTTTATCGAAGAAAAGACTTACTTCGACTGAAAATTTTGAAATTTCGTCTAAAATTGTCTAAAATCGTTGAATTTCGTTAAAAAATTTGTTAAATTTCCCATAAAATTCTCTAAAATAATTCAATTTCATTAAACATTTTGAAATTCATCCAAGAAATAACTCGCATTAGTTTAGAATTGTTTAAAATCGTCTAATTTCATCAAAAATTTTTGAATTTCAAACAAAATACATAATTTCGTCTAAAAGTGTGAAATTTCGTCTAAAATTAACGAATTTCGTTTAATTTCATCTAAAATTTTCGAACTACATTAAAAATTCACTTTATATCATCCAAAATTGTGAAATTTCGTCTAAAATTTCCTAAAATCGTCGAATTTCGATCAAAATTTTGTCAAATTTTATCTAAAATTGTCGAATTTAATTTAAAAATCACTTTTTTAGCCTAAAATTATGAAAATTTGTCTAAAATTTGCGAATTTCATCGAAGAAATGACTTACTTCAGCTGAAAATTTTGAAATTTCGTCTAAAATTGTCTAAAATCGTTGAATTTCGTTTAAAAATTTGTTAAATTTCCCTAAAAATTCTCTAAAATAATTCAATTTCATTAAACATTTTGAAATTCATCCAAGAAATACTCGCATTAGCTTAGAATTGTTTAAAATCGTCTAATTTCATCAAAAATTTTTGAATTTCAAACAAAATACATAATTTCGTCTAAAAGTGTGAAATTTCGTCTAAAATTAATGAATTTCGTTTAATTTCATCTAAAATTTTCGAACTACATTAAAAATTCACTTTATATCATCCAAAATTGTGAAATTTCGTCTAAAATTTCCTAAAATCGTCGAATTTCGTCCAAAATTTTGTCAAATTTGATCTAAAATTGTCAAATTTAATTTAAAAATCACTTTTTTAGCCTAAAATTATGAAAATTCGTCTAAAATTTGCGAATTTCATCGAAGAAATGACTTACTTCAGCTGAAAATTTTGAAATTTCGTCTAAAATTGTCTAAAATCGTTGAATTTCGTTTAAAAATTTGTTAAATTTCCCTAAAAATTCTCTAAAATAATTCAATTTCATTAAACATTTTGAAATTCATCCAAGAAATAACTCGCATTAGCTTAGAATTGTTTAAAATCGTCTAATTTCATCAAAAATTTTTGAATTTCAAACAAAATACATAATTTCGTCTAAAAGTGTGAAATTTCGTCTAAAATTAATGAATTTCGTTTAATTTCATCTAAAATTTTCGAACTACATTAAAAATTCACTTTATATCATCCAAAATTGTGAAATTTCGTCTAAAATTTCCTAAAATCGTCGAATTTCGTCCAAAATTTTGTCAAATTTGATCTAAAATTGTCAAATTTAATTTAAAAATCACTTTTTTAGCCTAAAATTATGAAAATTCGTCTAAAATTTGCGAATTTCATCGAAGAAATGACTTACTTCAGCTGAAAATTTTGAAATTTCGTCTAAAATTGTCTAAAATCGTTGAATTTCGTTTAAAAATTTGTTAAATTTCCCTAAAAATTCTCTAAAATAATTCAATTTCATTAAACATTTTGAAATTCATCCAAGAAATAACTCGCATTAGCTTAGAATTGTTTAAAATCGTCTAATTTCATCAAAAATTTTTGAATTTCAAACAAAATACATAATTTCGTCTAAAAGTGTGAAATTTCGTCTAAAATTAATGAATTTCGTTTAATTTCATCTAAAATTTTCGAACTACATTAAAAATTCACTTTATATCATCCAAAATTGTGAAATTTCGTCTAAAATTTCCTAAAATCGTCGAATTTCGTCCAAAATTTTGTCAAATTTGATCTAAAATTGTCAAATTTAATTTAAAAATCACTTTTTTAGCCTAAAATTATGAAAATTCGTCTAAAATTTGCGAATTTCATCGAAGAAATGACTTACTTCAGCTGAAAATTTTGAAATTTCGTCTAAAATTGTCTAAAATCGTTGAATTTCGTTTAAAAATTTGTTAAATTTCCCTAAAAATTCTCTAAAATAATTCAATTTCATTAAACATTTTGAAATTCATCCAAGAAATAACTCGCATTAGCTTAGAATTGTTTAAAATCGTCTAATTTCATCAAAAATTTTTGAATTTCAAACAAAATACATAATTTCGTCTAAAAGTGTGAAATTTCGTCTAAAATTAATGAATTTCGTTTAATTTCATCTAAAATTTTCGAACTACATTAAAAATTCACTTTATATAATCCAAAATTGTGAAATTTCGTCTAAAATTTCCTAAAATCGTCGAATTTCGTTCAAAATTTTGTCAAATTTTATCTAAAATTGTCGAATTTAATTTAAAAATCACTTTTTTAGCCTAAAATTATGAAAATGTGTCTAAAATTTTCGAATTTCATCGAAGAAAAGACTTACTTCAGCTGAAAATTTTGAAATTTCGTCTAAAATTGTCTAAAATCGTTGAATTTCGTTTAAAAATTTGTTAAATTTCACTTAAAATTCTCTAAAATAATTCAATTTCATTAAACATTTTGAAATTCATCCAAGAAATAACTCGCATTAGCTTAGAATTGTTTAAAATCGTCTAATTTCATCAAAAATTTTTGAATTTCATCAAAGAAATAACTTACTTTAGCTTAAAATTATCAAATTTCGTCTAAATTTCACAATTTCATAAACAAATCACTCATATTGTATAAACTCGTCAAATTTTCTCTAAAATATCCCAAAATTTCGTAAAAAAATTACCTAAAATGATTGAATTTCATCTAAAATTTTCGAATCTCATCAAAGAAATAACTTACTTTAGCTCAAAATTGTCTAAAATCGTCTAATTTCATCTAAAATTTCTGAACTTCATCAAAGAAATAACTTAGTTTAGCTTAAAATTGTCAAATTTCGCATAAATTTCACAATTTCATAAACAAATCACTCATATTGTATAAAATCATCAAATTTAGTCTAAAATTTCACCAAATTTCGCACAAAAATTACCTAAAATGATTGAATTTCATCTAATTTCTTCTAAAATTTTCGAATTTCATCAAAGAAATAACTTACTTTAGCTTAAAATTGTCAAATTTCGTCTAAATTTCACAATTTCATAAACAAATCACTTAAATTGTATAAAATATCGTCAAATTTCGTATAAAACTCTCTAAAATGATTGAATTTCATCTAGAATTTTCAAATTTCATCAAAAAAATAACTTAATTTAAGTTAAAGTTGTGAAATTTCATTTAAAGTTTTCTAAAATCGTCAAATTTCGTTCAAAATTTCGCTAAATTTCGTATAGTATACTCTATATTTATTAAATTTCGTCTAATTTCATCTAAAATTTTTTCAAATCGTCAAATTTCGATCATAATTTCGCCAAATTTCATCTAGAATTTTCAAATTTCATCAAAAAATAACTTAATTTAACTTAAAGTTGTGAAATTACATTTAAAATTTTCATACAACAGTATCTTAAAGTGACACTTTTTTTCCTAAAGATGGTTTTATAAGAAATTGAAATCAAAATCATAATAAAAAATCGAAATAAAAATTTACAATAAAATACCCATCTTCTTTCTTAAATTACTAATCACTTTCAATCAAATTCGTAATAATAATCAACTTACAAGTAATTGTAAAGGATCCGGAATAAATTTACAATGTAACAATCCGGTTAAAACCTTCCCCGCTTGAATCCTAACTTCCGGTTGAACGTCTTCCAATAAATTTAAGATAATATTCTGCACTTCCATAATCCATTCCTTATTGGCTACAAAAATAGCCATGTTGTGGAAAACCAAAACGGAAATAAATTCCGCTATAACGGATCTTGCGGACCAAAACGGACACTTAGCGACTTTTTTAGCAGCTTCTAAAGCCGCCGGAAGGTATTTATCCAAAATTATCGTACAACCCAAAATAGCCAAGAAGTTACAACACAAACTTTTTAATTCATCATCCGTATCATTACTTTGTAAGATACAAGCTAACGGAAGTAAATCATAATGTTCCGTAACAGCCGAGTAATTCATTCTGGCTACACTTCCGGTTACATACTTTGAAATTGTTTTAAATAATCGAATAAATTCATCTTTATTTTCATCTTCGTTTAGATTTACTTTTTCTAAATGATTTCTAGTCGTTTCAATATCAGATTTAACAGCCTGATTGGAATGATCTAAATTTTTTAAGGTATTTATATATAATATATTTAATTTCGGCATAATTTGACCGAAAAAATCACCAACTCGAGGACAATTTGTAAAACTCCCTTCGGGAAAAACGATATCTTTACAAAATAAACTAACTAAACACGAACTAATTTTTTCCCGGACGTTTTGAAAAGGATGTGATAAATGGTTTTTAAAATACTCTAAAAGTCTATTAATTAATTCGGAATTTCTCCACGGTTGTTGGTTTAGAGCGATTTGTAGGAGGTAAATCCTCGAACAACTCACAAAAGACGTCGGTTCGTTTAAAGGATCGTTCATTAAAAATTCCAACAACCAGTGATGTTTATTCGGATCTCTTCTTTGTAAACCAACCGAGATACAAACGCTCCAATCCATTACAGTTTCATCGGTCATGTTATTAAAAGCCGTGCGGAATATCGGAAGGAGGGTTTTCCAAAGTTTTTCTACTTTATCAAACGGCCAATGTTTGGAACCTTGAATTATTCCGGCTAATAATTCGGCAGCGCATCGTTGATTGTGTTCTTGAGTATCGTTTACTAAACGTTCTATATGTGGAATGAATATTTCTAATAAGGTATCATCAAATATTTTAAAAATATTCTAAAAATAAAAAGACAAAATTAATAAAAAAAAAATTAATTAAAAAATAAACAATTAAAGAAGGGTTTTCGCCACTAATGCGTTAACGGAGAAAAAATGTCATTATTGCACTGGGATCCGAACCCAGATCTCGTGTTTTTCAGGCAGATGTTCTAACCAATTGAACTATGCAGCTCGACAAGTTTGCTTACATTTCTGGATACGTAATGTCACAAGTATAATAACCCGAAATGGAGCTGCACCATGAAGAGAAAGATGAAAGAGTGCTTGGCAATGTTACGGAGAGGGAACTTACTTTTTCATCTTTCTCTTTATGGTGCAGCTTCATTTCGGGTTATGGTACATGCACACATATTATAATATCGCTCAATGGCGGCAATAGTGGCACATCTCAAAAATTGTAATAAAGGAGAAAATGGCGTTTAAAAATTGAAGTAATTTGAAATGCGATATCCATGCACTGGAATATAGACAAAAATGAAAAGAACCATAATGACTAGTGTAATTTTTGGAAGTTGGATTAATAAAAGAAATCGATAAGCAGCAACGCTACCGTCGTATTAAATTTGTGTCACTATTGCAGCTACATACCGTGCGTTCTGAAATGATTGTAGATCATTTGAATTTGGCGCGCTATAGATTAATTTTTAAGGTTGGTATAAATACAATAATGTTGATCATATCTCATAGGCGTGTCATGGAAAATATTGAAAGCTGTCATAAATTGTCAAAAAACCATAAGAGAAAGATATTTTATTGAATTTATTGACATATGCCATTGCAATTGATATCCGATCTCCAATAATTATGGGTATATCTACATATACACTTAATACTGAAAAGAATACATCACGAGTAAATCCGGCTACGCCACTGATATGCAAGATACGACGTAGGTAATTCACAGGTAACAATACTGACCATCGAAAATCACTAAATTACGAACGCGCCAAATTCAAACGATCTACAATCATTTCTGAACGCACGGTATAAGTCCCAATTGAAATAAGGTTATAGTCTTACATCCGCCATTTATTCGATTTAAGATGAACTAACTTTGTGGCGATCTTGCGGATACAAAAGGTATAAGATGTCAGATTTTAATGCAACAGTTACTAGAATATTTACGATTTTTGAGATGTGCCACTATTGTCGCCGTTGAACGATATATTAAAGTAGTAAGCAAAAGTAAACAAGTAGCGCCATCTTTTCGAGGTTTTTCACTTTTTTCTCCGTGAAAACGAGCTTTCCAACAGTTTTCAGGGGTACTTCCGGGACCTGATTCTATATGGGCATCTTCCATAAGCGAGTATTGGGCCCGTACGACGTTTTTTAACGGAGAAAAATGCAAAAGAAGTGATAAAATTTTTCGGAACTAACGCCGGCAGTCGATCATTTTCCCGTTCGCTACGCTCTTAAACGTCAAACTGGCCGTTTTTTTCCGGGATTTTCCGACCTTGCCGCCTTAGCTGGCGTTCATGTTGATGAAGAAAACGTTAGAATACAACCTATTTTATAGGTTTCGGGCCATTTTTGAGCCTAAATCGGTTAAATAGCGCATTTCCGAACGTTTTTTCCCGAAGCCGATTTTGTGCCATTAGGGCGGGTACAATTTCTATTGACCGTTTTTCGAACAATAAATTTTTCATCGAAAACGGCTAAAATCGCATTTTCTTATGTATAAAATTGTTCAAAATCATAAAAATTGAGAAAAACAAACACGTTTTTGTATCCGTTTTTCGAAAAAACTGCCTGGAAAAAGTTAAAAAGTAACCCTCTTCGAGTAGCAAGGTCAACCAAATGACATTTCGTTTTTGACATTTGGCCGTTTTCTCAAATATGCCCCGATTCAAAGCGCAAATTGGCCGAAAATCCTTAAAAATTGAATTCTATTAAACGTATGTACTTTGTAAGCTAAAAAATCTTTTTTTCCGTAAGTTTTAAAAAATTCCCGGATTTATTTAATTATTTAATCTTTGAAAGAGAATTTCAGATCCTTTAAGCTAGTCAAGTATTAAAGGGATAACATCTGCCCAGAAAGCAGGAAATCTGGGTTCGGATCCCAGTGCAGTAATGACATTTTTTCTCTGTTAACGCATTACTGGTAAAAACCCTTTTTTAATTATTTAGTTTAATTGCGTTAATAATTCCCAATTATTTCATTATATTAAAAAAATAACTTACTTTTATCACAGAAAATTTATTCATATTAAATTGATCCTTTCCTTTTTTTTCCTCCATCGACCAAAATTTAATTAAAGTATCGACTTTATCCCTGTCTCCGAAAAATTCCAAAAAGGTTTTTTCCTGTTCACTCATTTGATCTTTCCTAGTTTGATAAAGTGGTTGATTCGAAGGTGAATCGTAAACTTTAAAATCTTTCCCCCAACAATAAAAACCACTATAAGGATCGTGAACGTATCTTAAAACGTTCCAAGATTTCTCGTCTTTGGGTAAAGTTTTACCGTTGTAAAGTAACCATTCGTTATCAGATCGAATTCCGGGAATTATCTTATCCTTGTTTTCTTTTTTAATTTCTTTTGAGAAACTCCAAGGATCTATTTTTGTTTTTAAAAACTTCGGTTTTGTTTGAATCGTACAATATAAAACGACACGAATCGCCGTGTGTCTTATTATTATTGAATCGTTTATTAATGCTGACAAAAAATATTTAATTACGTTCGAATTGTATTTTATATCCGGATGGACGAGGAATTGTATCATTGTTAAACATGTTGCGTGATGTCTCCAATGTCTAAAAAATTAAAAAAAAAAATTAATTTCATCTATTTAGATTTTAATTCGCAAAAGAAATTGAATTTGAATAAAAAAAAACATTCAGTTTGTATATTAGAATTAAACAGACAACTTAATGAAAATTATACTATGTAAATTTCGATTGAAATCAGGTTATAATAAATTCTTTATAGTGATCGTTTTAACACTTTGCTGACTGATAACTAGTTAACTCGTTTTTTTCATACTCAAACATTATTGATCAGTGCGAATTAACTCGTCAATTACAAAAGAATAGCTGGTGACATGGCATGGTTTCTATATAAAATTCCTGGTCAAAAATGTGAAAATGAACACTAAGGAAATAATTTGTATATATTGCGCTTTAAAACAAGACAAGAGGAAGATAAAGTGTTGGATCCATTGTTTAAATATGAAAATTTTATTCAGTACTTGAACAATTTTGATCCACACAGCAGTCAGCATCTCTTTCGTTATACAGGGTGTCCCAGAACTCAGTTGCCAAACGCTAACCACCCATTTAAGTCTGATTTCATGCCGATTCAACGAAAAAGTTCTTATCCGAAATTGTTTCCTAAGAGAACTTACCCTGGTAGCGCTTAACACCTTTACGATGGCAATAAAAAAATTGTTTTGTCAACAAACGATGAAGCATTTCGAAGTTTACAAACGCCCAAAATTTCATTGCGATAGCTAAAAGCGTTATTAAGATATTTCGAAAAAACATGATCAGACACGTCATCTTCAGGATGCTCTAGTTCTCTTAGGAAGCAATTTTGGATAGACTTTTTTATTGAATCGGCATGAAATCAGCTTTAGAGTGCGTGGTTAGCGTTTGGCAATTGAGTTCTGGGACACTCTCTATAATTTTTTACTTTCATTCCAAAAACAAACGAAATTTAGGGTTAAAATCGAATACATATGATAACTCGTAAAATACATATTTTTATCTAAATTTCACGAAAAGATTATTTCTTAATTCTATTAAATAAAGTCTATGAGATTTTTTAAACTTCGACATTTTCTTTTTCAAAACATGAGGTTAGAATCGAAATAAAATACTCGATTTTTTTTAATTTTTCTATAAAAACTTTTAAAATAAAAATAAATTTGACAAGTTTGTCGTAAAACAGATATTTTTATCTCTGATTTGGTGAAAGAATCATTTCGTAGTTCGAATAAATAAAGTTTGGGCGATTTTATAAATTTTGATATATTTTTTCTTTTTTCGAAATTTGAGATTAGAATCGAAATAAAATAATCAATTTTTTTTAATATTTCTGTAAAGATTTTTAAAATAAAAATAAATTTAACAAGTTTGTCGTAAACAGACTTTCTTATCTTTGATTTGGTGAAGAAATCATCTCTTAGTTCGAATAAATAAAGTTTGGGCGATTTTATAAACTTTGACTTTTCTTCGAAACTTGAGGTTAGAATCGAAATAGATTACTCGAATTTTTTTAATTTTTTTGTAAAGACTTAGAATAAATTTGATAACTTTATCGTAAAATAGACATTTTTATTTTTGATTTGGTGATTAAATCATCTCTTAATTCTAATAAATAAAGTCGGGGCGATTTTATAAACTTTGATATTTTTTTTCGAAAGTTGAGATTAGAATCGAAATAAAATATTCAATTTTTTTTATTTTCTGTAAAGACTTTTAAAATAAGCATAAATTTGAGAACCTTGTCGCAAAACAGACATTTTTATTTTTGATTTGGAGAAGAAATCACCTTTTAGTTCGAATAAATAAAGTCTAGGCGTTTTTATAAACTTTGACTTTTTTTCTCGAAACTTGAGGTTAGAATCGAAATACCGAGTGCTTATAAATGAATACCGGGGTTTTAACTTTTTATAATATTTATTACATTAAACCTACAGTTATAAATTATATGTCAAATGAAAAAGCAACTCAAACATCTTTACCAAGAACCTTATAAATGTTCAATGTGACAACCATTTGTCACATGGCACACATCAAATCTATAGCTGAGTTCTTCCCAATCGTTGATAAATGTGTATTCAGTAATTATAGCAACAGCTGCTTCAACCCGGTTTCTTAATTCAGGGAGGTCAGCTGGTAGCAGAGGCACGTACACACGATCCTTGATGAAGCCCCAAAGGTAAAGATCGCATGGCGTTAGGTCAGGAGATCGTGGAGGCCATGCATAGCAAACCCTGTCATTTGTGCCCCTTGCAGCCTATCCAGCACTCGGGTATAGTGACGTTCAACCAATCCCGTACTTCGTTATGCCAGTGAGGTGACGCACCATCTTGCTGGAAAATGAAGTTTTCTGGCTCATTTTCTTCCAACTGAAGGAAAAGCAATTGCTCTAGTGTATCAAGGTAAGAAGTGTCAGTTGCGGTAGGTTCACCAAAAAAGAAAAGCCCATAAACTTTTCGCCGAGATACGGCACAAAAATATTCACTTTAGGAAAGGCTTGTTGCATTTGTACCATCTCGTGAGGATTTTCTGAGACCCAGAACGCACATTATGATTGTTAACATGTCCACTAAGGTGAAAGGTCGATTTATCACTGAAGACAACACGATTCATAAAATTGTCATCGTCATGAAACAACATGTCTTTTGCGAAATTGGCACCTAATCCGTGGTCTGTCGGCTTTAGAGCCTGTAATAACTGCAAACGGTAAGAACGGACTGATTTCTTTGGGCTACGAGTGAACGATTCTCTCACTCGCTTAACAGTCTCTTCACTAACTCTTGGTCGTCCCGTGCTCTTCCCTTTACAAAGGCAGCCGGTATTTTCAAACTGATGATACCATCTACGAATGTTATTGGTTATTATCACCAGCACATTGTAGCAGAAACATTGCGCGCACATGCACACTGGTGCCAATAAACAAAACTGTTTGAGTTGCTCTTTCATTTGACATATTATTTATAACTGTAAGTTAAATGTAATAAATATTATAAAACGTTAAAACCCCGATATTTATTTATAAAGACCCAGTAAAATATTCAATTTTTTTTTAAGACCTTTAAAATAAAAATAAATTTAACAAGTTTGTTGTAAAACAGACATTTTTATCTTTGATTTGGTGAAGAAATCACCTCTTAGTTCGAATAAATAAAGTTTGGGCGATTTTATAAACTTTGATATTTTTTTTTTGAAACTGGAGGTTAGAAACGAAATAAAATTCTTGAATGCTTTTTAAATTTTTCTGTAAAAACACAATAAATTTAACAACTTTATCGTAAAAAGGATACTTTTATCTAGATTTAGTGAAGAAATCATTTCTTATTTCCGATAAATAAAGTTTGGGTGATTTTTTAAATCTTACAAGAAGACCTTACGACTTGCTCCTCACCGAATTTAATGAAAGTGGTACCAATCGATAGATATTGGTACATAGTACAAATGTATAAAATATTAGGGCGCAATACTCAGCGGTTCGCAAGAAAATTGGTGTTAAAGTTTGCGAATAGCGTATGTCAGTGATAAGTCAAGCCCTTTAAGCCCCGCCCATAATCGTAGTAAACATGTATAGGCTTCCACATACGAGGTTCGAATTCTAAATAATACTTTCTTTTATTTCCATTTTTATTTTTAATGCAACATTTCATTGAAATTTATGTCGGTAAATTGATTGGTAGCACGTAACGATCGACAAAACAATCATACGCCCAAGAGTCAATCAATTTATACTTATCGACAATCGTTCTTCCTTTTCTGGCATGTTCTTCCCATCTCTTTAATTCTCTTATGCTTTTTAAGCGTCAACATCCTTTCTTCTGAAGAGTTTGCAAATGCCAATAAGGATGTTCTTTAGCGCGATTCACAGCTTTTAACTTGTAATAAGAGGAAATATTATAATCGTCCTGTACTTATTTTATCGGTAGTTCCGGACATAAATTTGCGTCAAACGGAAACATGAATTCGAAAGCACATTCTCCGTCAGTTTAGTCCATGAGTATTAAGTCATCCATAGTTACAAATGTTGTCTTTGTCAAGATGTCGAGAGCAATATTTCTTCGCCAATTTACAGAGCTTCTTTTGAAATTTCCACGGTTGGTTCCACAGTCACAAGATCACTTTTCATTAGCAGTTTTTCGAAATGCAACTATGTATCACTCAAGAGTAACGTTGATTTGCTAGTTTGAATCATTATCAGTATAATCATAATATCGATCCCTAGTGTAATATCATGTACATAGATAATAAGTAAAGTCAGATGTAAGCAATATAATAAATTATTTCACATTACTTATGTGCGTATTTTTATTATAAAACGTAATACCATTTTAAATGGTAAAGAAGAAATTAGAAAGAATGATTCTAATAAAAGTACTTTAAGTTTCCTGAACATAGAAGGAGAGAAATTAAGAAGTAGGATAATGAAAGAGTGTCCTTAATTGACTATTTTGTAATATCAAAATATTATAAAAATAAAGTGAAATGTTGCATTAAAAATAAAAATGGAAATAAAAAAAAGTATTATTCAGAATTCGAACCTTCATATATGGAAGCCTATACATGTTTAATACGGTTATGGGCGGGGCTTAAAGGGCGTGACCTTATCATTGACTTACGCTATTCGCAAACTTTAACACCAATTTTCTTGCGAACTGCTGAATAGTGCGCCCTAATATTTTATACATTTGTACTATGTACCAATATCTATCGATTGGTACCACTTTCGTTAAAATCGGTGAGGGGCAAGTCGTAAGGTCTCCTTGTTAATCAAAAATTAAATTAATTTAAAAAATCCCTCACAGTTTATTTGCCGGAATTTATTGATGAATTGAAAAATTATTATCAAAAAAATTACAAAAAAAACTTAAAAAAATCACCTGAAATTAAATTTAAAAAAATTAAATTTTACTTACAACGATCCCTTAATAATTCCCTCCAACAAATCACTCATAAGTTCATTATACAATTTCAAATTTCTCTCTTTTAATTCAATCTCTTTTTTTCTCCCATTATCAATATAAGGTTGAAATGCAACCAAATCTAATCCCGACGTATTCTTAGAAAGCTCATAAGCTAACTCTCGGGTTTTCTCAGTCATTTCAACACCGATCGCAATCGTTGGAAAATGTCTACTTATCCCATCCATAAGACTATTCATCAAATTAACTATCGACTTTTTTTCTGATGGTTTTGAATTAACAAGAGCCGGCCAAATCTCTTTTATAAAACTCCAGTGATGTCTCGCAATAACAGGGGTTGATTTTGGCCCGTTTAAGATATATAAACAACCTTTAAACTTCTCGTGATGTTCCGTACTATCCATTTCGAGGATTTCTTTTATATGCGGGGTTAAAACGTCGCAGGAATATGTATACGTACTTACAAGTAAAAATAATTTGCTTTGAGCAAATAATCTAACCTAAAAAAAAATTAAATTAATTTTTGTTACTTCTTTTTATGAAAAAAAAAAATAATAATAATAATTACTTGACTATAACGTGAAACACTTAAATCAAATAAAGCCAATAAAATCTCTTTATGAGTCTCGGTAAAAGTACAAACTCTAGTTTCATTTCTAAATTCTTGATGTAACATCACTCGATCTATTAAAATATGCCTCATGTGTCTCTTCTTTTGGTGAAGTCGATCTTCCATGGTTCGTTTTGAAAGGTGGAAAGCTTTCCAATGCCATTCAAAGTCATTACCTCGGAATTTATTAAATAATAAAACGTCATATATCTATGGATTAAATAAAATTAAATTATGAAAACAAAAAAAAATTTCTAGTTACATAAATAATGGTTTTTAAACTATTAGTATCTCCTTCATCGTTCTTTTGTATATAATTTTGTAGTTTACGAATCGTTTTAAATATAGCACGTCGTACGTTACTTCCATCTGGCATAACTATTTCGTAATCGCTTCCGACTATTAATTGAAATGCCCATGCTTCCAAACATGAATCACCCCTTATAAGAAATTTAAATTAAAAAATATATATATTAATTTTTTTATGAAGTTTAAATGTGTTTCAAAATTATATTAATAAATTTCGATAATATTTCTTCAAATACATGAAACTATTCTTACAAAAAGTAAAAAAAAACTTGAAATATTAATTGTAATTTTTGATCGGTTATTTATATAAAATAAATGTTCGAAATGAATCTAACAAATTAGAAATTTTATAAGAGTCGTGTGTTAAATGAGGTTTTAAAAGTATCATACATAACGTATAATAGATTTGAAATAAGATCGTATGTTTTAGAATTTATGTTTTTCTAAAAACATCTAACATTAAAAATCGGTACTTTTGGAAATTTTAATTATAGAATTATAATCTAACTCAACCAAAATCAAAAAAAAAAAAATTTTAGTACGAATAATTTGACTTTTACACACATAACTCAGAAATTTATTAATATAATTCTGAGACACCTCTATGTATACATACAGTGTGTCAATAGGTGAAACGAACGTCTTTTATAAATAGTAGAAATCGATTCCGCTTCCGGCTTTGGTCGGGAACGGATAAAGGGTTTATTGTGAATCCAATAAAGTAATAATAATGTTTTATATTGTCTTGTATTCTAACTGGTAATAATTTATAACAAGCGAACACTTACAGCTACCAAAATGCTAACTGGTGCGCAATACAACACCTATTTACATTTTTTTCTGTCTTATTGTACGTTATGTACGTACTCATATGTACGTTAAGTGCATAAGCAGAGTACTAGAATGTAACTTATCCTTAAACTGATAACAACAAATAAAGATACTGCTCATCAAAAGCAATCTTGGATTAACTTAACCTAATTTCAACTTCCATCGAAAACCTATTGCTCTGCAACAGGTTGATTATTTCTTTAATTCTCAATCTGTCTTCAAGTCATTAGTAAATTATTCAACAGTACTTTATGCATCGATTTTATTATCTACCAGTATTCCATTTACATGTGACGGAATTTCATGATTTTTTAAATAAATTCATTAAAGATTTCTTTCTAAGTTACTTATTATAAGGTGCACTCACGATATCACATGATACTATAAGGTGATCGTAAGCCTGACCAAGGAAAGCAAAGTGCTAGGTCGAGGTTCCTCCCCGCAACTTCAAGGACTATAATGCAATTTCCATTTTGTGGTTTGAGAGTTAACCCTTTTCATCTTTGCTGTAAGACTTGAAAAAAAGGCTAATCAAGTTACAGTAGTGAGGTACGTGGGGCCTATTTTCAACAGCGCTTTTGCCTACAAGACAAAAGCACTTTTTGTTACTGAGAATTCTTTCCATGGTGAGGCTTACGACCAACTTATAGTACTCACTGAGTTTGATAAAAGTGCTACCGATCAATAAATATCAATACATAGTATAAATACAGAAAATATCAGGGTGTACTATCTAGCAATTCTCGAGTAAATCGCGTTTAGACTGGTTTTAGTGTTCAACAGACCATTCAACGCTGAAATTGGTGTTGCGTAGATATATCAACAAATGTGCAGGAGTCTATTTACTACTGCACTGATAAACAGATACGCGCGTATGAAGACTGTCAATCGATCCCGTTCGCCTGGGTTATGTCAGTCAGCTGATAGACTATTACATTATATTACAGCGTTCAATGTTTAGCAGATTCGTCAGTACATGTAGTCCTCTTAAATAACAAAATAGACATTGATACAAAACAGCTAATAACCAAAATCCAGTTGTATTCAGAATACAGGATTTGTCTCATAGTTTGTATAAAGACCATGATGCACAATTAAAAGCTTGACCTTCATCTTCACTTTTTGTTTAAAATTTGTTCTCCAATGAAATACCCAACTATAGTACAATTTGTTAACGCGCCCATTTTTCTTGAATCTACAAGTTTGCTTCCATCTGTCAATCAACAAAGCACTGAACAACACTCAACGAACCGACAATGAGCGCGTTTCATCAGTACTGACAACGTTTCTCAACGGGGTCAATATCGACACCTAAGGGGTCGACAAATGATGCTATGGGGTCGATTAAGCTTTAAGGGTCGATAGGGGGTCGATAAACCTTTATGGGTCGATAGTCCTTTAAAAGTTTAAGACTATATCAATTAACTGAAGTTGTTACTACAAAAGTTTTTATTACATTATTTAGGAACTATGTTTTATTACTATTAAACAAACAGTGAGTATAAATAACCCAAACCGTCTAAATTTCAGTATCTGTATTGTCACTGTTCTAACAGTGTTTTTAATAGCCTCATATAATATTTCTCATTTAATTGCGAAAAGGGGGTATCCTCATACTGTCACAGAAAACTTAATAATACCTGCAGTGAAAGACGTAATAAGTACGGTAATGAAAATGGACCCACATTCAGTCTTATAAAGCATTGCTTTGAGCAACAGCAGTGTTCAGTATCGCATCGATGAAATGGCGGAAGATATTAAAACATTTTTGAACTGCAAAAGAGTAAATTGGTTATTCAATTGGATAAAAAAAGTTTTGAAAGAATAAACATATTAATGATTTATGCTCGTTATTACAATGATAAAAAAGAAGCTATTACTGAAGAATTCCTTACTGCGGAGCAATTGGAAACATATTCAACAGGAGAACATAAATTTGGATGCCTTAAAAATATCTTTGAAAAGTTTCAAATACCTATTTCTAATATAACTGCAGCAGCTACTGATTGAGCACCTCCAATGGTTGGAAAATACCGTGGATTTTTAGCCTTGTTGAAACAAGAACTTAATAACGACATTCGAACTGTGCATTGTATGCTACACAAACAACATGAAAATATTGGAGTTAAAACATCATATATTTTTTGTGGCGGATATGTTTTCGCATTTCAATTATGTCCAATATAAGTTGCAAGGAAAGGATATTAACCTCATCCGAGTCAGAACAATTATCCTTGAATTCCGAACTAAAATAGATCTTTACATTACAACATTGCACAGAAACGATTTCCGCTACTTTGGAAATTTGAAAAAATTGTCCATTTTAGAAAAATCTGCAATATCATCTGAAGATGTTCTTTTATACATGAGTTATTTAAAAAAATTAAAAGAAGCCATGAACATTATCTGGAATCCTTGGTAATTCCCTCATAGATCCTTTTGAATATGAAATCTCTGAATTAGATTTTTCTCTGCAGGCGAAACTAATAGAATTAATAGAAGACCTTGAATTAAAAAATTTATTCAAAGCACGTGGTTTCCCTGCATTTTGAAACTGACAACGAATTCGTTAACAATATCTCCATCTAAAAAATGTTTTTGAGCCCTTATTATTGGCTTTACCAAGTTCGTATTTAGTGGAAGCTGGTTTCAGCCACCTAAACAACCTCTTGCGAAAATCAAGAAATAAATTAAATGTAGCAGAACGTGGCGATCTAACGATAATACTTAGCAACTTTGAGCCAAATATTTCCTCAGTTGTATCGAATCATCAGGCTCAATGTTCCCATTAAAATCTATTATTTTAATGGTAATAATTATTATTGTTATTTTATTTATACTAAATACGATATTTTAATTTCAAGTCATTTCACTGATTATTTAATAAATAGCCTAATAATACCTACCAAGAATTTATTTTGTGTATAAAAGTGTTAGGTTTTCATGGGGTCGATACAAAAACAAAAATTCTTGCAAGGGGTCGGTGCAAAGAAAAGGTTGAGAAACGCTGGTACAGATTGTTGGTTGAGCACTAAATCCAGCCTTAAAACTATAACTGTCAGTCCATTATCCATGACATTATAATTTCAACAAGCACCGATTTCTTTAAAATGCAAATTGTAAAGACTCACAATCTGCCAGCTTAACGCCTTTTTAAAAATATCTATACTGTAATACAGAAGCCAACATAAAATTTAGTACAGATCGTCGGTAGAGTACTAAATCCAGCCCTAAAGTACGTGACCTTAGACACCGCTTTACGTCAAATGGTTGCCAACTAACATCGAAAATCTTTTACCTTTCATAAAACCTCATTTCACCTATCCAAAAACACACTGTATATAACCTTCTAACTACTTACAAATGTAAAGAAGGTTCATCCCAAATTGGCATAACTATTTGAGCTCCAAGTAGAGCCATAACAATCTTCAAACTCTTCCTTAAATCATCTCTAGTTAAAGTTATTTCCCCGTCTGAAACCTTTTCCAGTTTTTCCAATTCGGGTATAAGATATTTATGCATTAAAAATTGTACAGCATTAACTTCCTTTTCTCCGGGAACGTACCATGTTAAATTAAGATTATTTAAATCGCCCGGACAACCCCACGTCCTAATCGGTAATAAATCCTTTAACGGTGTATCAATAGATTGGGTTAAACTCCGATATTCTTCCGGAGTTACCGTCGAAAGTGAATTAACTATTATGTACAACATGTGAGAAGCTGTTTTATTTGCTTCCGTGCATTTTATATACAAAGTTTGATCTAAAATATTTGTTAATTTGTCTATGTAAGGAAGTAAATCACCTCTTCCATCACTAACCTAATAAAAAAATATTTATTTTATTTATATCATAAATTAAATAAAAATTTAATTACTAACTTCTGATAATAATAATAAATTATAAAGAAGCTCTCCATTAAGTCTTTCTTCATTATTAATATCCCCATGTTCCTTAATTAATCTCTCAAAAGTACCACAAAGATACGGAACGAAAAGCTTTAAAGTTTCTTTGGTATTAACCTTAGAAAAAGCCCTACAAAGCGTCGCGACTAATTTCGCAGAAATATTTAACTCCATAATACGTGTCGTCGCGAAATTAAACGTTTTCTTTAACGCCCTTATGAACAAATCGCTCGGACACTGAGTCAAAACAGCCGTCATAACTTGTATCAAACCATTCTCGGCCATCGCCTCCGCCTTACTCTTCACGTCGCTAAAATGTTGATCGCTCAGTTCCATTCTCGTAAATTCCAACGAGTTGGATTCGATCCACATAAACACTTTGTCTAAAAATTGCATCAGGAAGTTCTCGAAATCGGCCGTTTGTTCGCACACGATGTGCTCCTCCTCCGTTAAATCGTCGTAATATTTACTGGCTTCGGAACAATTTACCAATGGACACAGCGTGCAAAAGTTTATTATGAAATTGAACGTTAGAAAACATTTTCGCATGTCGTTTGGATCGATTCCAGGTAAAATATTCATTAAAAGTGGGATTACGTGTGTTGGACCATCTGGATAGTTATTTCTTGTACCTTGAACCATGTATCTAAATATTTAAAATATATGTAATTAATTAACAACATTAAAGTAAATTGGAAAAATTGATAATGAATTATCTTTCAGTTTATCGTAAATTAAAAGAATTTTTACCTTGAAACAGCAACAACACTCATCATAGAACTAGTCAGTTTATGCGGTTCCGTAACGCTATCAATAGAAGCGTCCAATTTCTCCAATGTTAAAGGAACGATAATATCTGGTCTTAAAGCAGCTAAATAATTCAACGTCAAAATAATATCTTGCATCCCCTGTTTACAAAAGATCGCTTGTTCCAAAGACGGTTTTAAAATATTAACAAATCTCCCGATATCCTCATCTGTAAGTTTATGAGACGATTTATAATTATGAGTCCAATCCAATTTCTTGTAACGTTCTTTATGGACGCGTTCGACGAAATAAAATGAAATTTTTCGAAGAAACTCGCGTATTTTAGACGTCCAAATACCAGCATTTGCCGGATGAAAATACGATTCAAGAGTTTGCATAAATTTTTCTAAATGAAAGAATGCTTTTTCACTTCCTCCACCCAAAGTAGCAACGATCCAAACCGTCATTGCTGATATATCGATTTTGTAGAGTTTCATAGATTGTTTTTTTCTATATCCGACTGGAAGATGTAAAGTACGAAGGAATCTAACGTACATTATTGGAATATAAGGTTCCCAATCGATGTAACCTATGTTGTAATTTGCTAATCTTGCCATTATAACAGCCATATCCTAAATAATAATTAAATTAATTTTAATAACCAGTTAATTTAAAATAACCATTAGTAAGTTTTAATCGATATGTTAAATTAGGTTAAAATTTCATTCCTATAGAAAATTTTAAAAGTTAGAAAATACATTTTTGGTAAAAATAATGATTAACTTTCAATGTAAATCCTTGTGAAATTTCACGTTTCAATGATTGATTTTTTTACCTAAGAAATTTTTTTTCAACTTTAAAAATTTTTTTAATTTTTTTGATATCACTTGGAATAAAACGGTCTTTTTTAATTAAAACTAGAAAGATTTAAATTTCATTTAGAAAGAAGATCAAATCAAAATCTTTAAAAATGAATTTTTGATGAATTTTTAACCCTTAACGGTCCTGCTATTTTGACATGTTATTAGCGGAGTCCGCATTTATTTTTTCGTGAAATATTGGTTGTCTAAGATCAAGGGGTTTACAATTGAAAAGTATATATCTATATATATTTTTCTTTACCAATTTTCTTTTCATAGTCATTCCCAGAACATCTGGACAATGAACCAACTTGTAAAACAAGCCTTTATAACAATGAAAACTATTTAATTATTTGTCTAGATACTTCAAATATTAAATTTGTTGTGTTTAAACGTCATGTCCACAACGTCTGGACATAGGACTTGACAGGAATAATGCAATGTCCACAACGTCTGGACAACGGACCGTTAAGGGTTAAAGTTGATCGATTCTTTTAAGTTAGGTTAAGAAGCGTAAAAAATTTTTACCGACTTTGAAAATTTTTTTAATTTATATGACAACACTTAGAATGAAACGTTTTTTTTTTTAGTTGAAAGTAGAATGTTTAATCCATATCGTCATAAAATTTCAAGTCTTAACAACAATTAGTTTCTGAGATATGAATTTTTAAAAATTGACTAGTGATAATATAATAAAATGTTAAACCTTAATTTTTTTAAGTAATTTGAGCGTTCATAGATGGCGCCATTTCCTTTATTAATTTTGAAGGATTTTTTAGTTAATAATTTTATTTAAAAATGATTTTTTTAAATTTATTAAAAATTTTAGATTAAAAAAATGTTTAATTTTAATAAATTTCAAAAGCCATAATTAAAATTGTTGGTAATAAAGGTCACTAAAAAAAATTACCATGTTTTTAAATGTCAACAAAATCATCCTAACCTAAAAATTTTAAAAATACCTTTTTTTTACTCATTTTCGATATAAAAACTACTAAAAAGCCGATTAAAATAAGATTTTTATCACAAAAAAATAAAAAGAGATATTTGTGAGTATGTTTTTACATATACGAACTTATTTTTTTCAATGTTTTTATTAATATGTTAATACTTTAAGGTAATTAGTAGTTATTGTTTCTATAGTTTAATAATAAATACTTACATTTTCCCACAAACTTGCATTGTGACACACCTCCCATAAATTCATAAACTCCTCAAACCATAAATTATACCCCAAATGAGCATCTTCCGGTTTAATAACAACCGGTAAAAAAACTTCTAAATAACCTATTGCGTCAATAATGTAATGATTGCTGTAAGGACACATTTTCGGACGGAACTCATCGAGAATTTCTTGAGTTGCGCCCACTGGAAAGTATCTATTAACCAAAAAATTATTTTATTAAATTCTGACATAAATGTCAAATTTGACAGATAAAAATTATAACCTAATAAATTGACATTTGTCAATTTAATTTAAATTTTAATTATTAAAGGATTTATCAATTATTATCAACTTACACACGAGCTTCTCTGATTACATTTTCTAAAGAATTTTCTAAAGATGATGAATATCGATACATTCCAATTCCGGCTTTTCCTTTTTCTATGACTCGTACGCAAACATCGTACAATGGTTTCCAATCTAATTGCAAGTCATCTTGTTTTAAAAGGTATGTTTTTCTATATAAAATGGTGTTTTAGAATTAAATAAATTTTATTGTTTTTTTAATAAAACTTACTTTAGAAGTAAATGTAAAGTAGCCGCAAATTTACTAATTCTCGAAGGTTCCAAGTTCGGTATAGTTAATAACTCATAATAAAGTTTAATTAAAATTATATGATCTTCTTTAGAAAATTTTAGTCCGTAAATTTTTAAGTATCTAAAAAAAAAAGAAATTTTTTTAATTAATTTTTTTTTTAATTTAAATTAATTTAATTTAAACGTATAAAAATGGCGGGAATATACATCCGCGCCATCTACAACCACGTTGACTAAATGAGTATTTAGTGAATTGTCAAAATGACTTTGACGTTTGTTAAATAGGTTATTTTTGAAGAAAATTCGTTAAAATTAATTTAAAGTTAATTTAAATCGTTACCTGTTTAATCTGGATGTCCATAAGGCACACCCCGGTCGCATTTCCCTAGCCAAAACCGACTTTATTAGGTTAGTTTTTATATCACGAAATAATTTCGTCGATTCGTCATCTAATTTATCCGCATACGGTAATAATTTATTATAAACGTTCTCCTTTTGCGGTACGAAACCGAGTTTTTCGTACCTTTCTTCTTTATCTTTTACCATCGTGTCACTTTTACCTTTCAAGCGTTTTTAATTCGCTTTTAAATCTAACCTAAAACCTTAATCATAACCTTATCACAACTATGTACGCGTATTTTCAAACACTTTAACTTTCGAACGTGCTGCGAAGAACTGATTCGGGTACGTTTCAATTTTTGCACTAGTCATTTCCAGACATACTTTATTCCAACAGTCATGTTGGAACAAACCAATTAAACGGAAGAATACAAAAACTGGCGGAGAATTTCGACCAATAAAATTCAAGCTGGAATCGCGCCAAATTTAAACGTGTGTGTATCGAAGGTTAACCGTTTTAAATACGGAATATAATTTAAAAAATGTTATTGCACAAAGTTAATTGTAATCGAAGGATGAATAATATATAAAAATAACTATTTTTATTGATTTTAGATGTGAAGATGTCTTTGTTATTAAATAGGATTTATCCAAAGCTTCAAAACAACTTAAGATTTTTATCCTCAACGATTAATAAAGGTATTAAAGTATATTTTAAATCGATTAATTTATTTAAAGATTTATTTAAGGTATTATCAAACAACCGAATGTAAATAATCAAAATGTGGATTTATTGGTTAGTAATCTCAAGGAATCGGGTAGTATTGATGAATTATTTTCCGTGGTCGAGTCTCATTATACGATAATGAACAACCAGCATGTAATGCAAGCTTTGAAGACAATATTTACCTTACAGAAGAAAGAAAGGTGCGTATTTTTAAGAAGTAGGAAGGATCTTTGTTCTTTAAATATAGATCTGTTATTTTGGCACTGACTCTGACCTTATCCTTTACAAAACAAAGTGAAACGAAATTTACTTTATTAATTTTACGAATACAATCTTTGTGAATTTTATTTAATGCGTATATTTCATTTTAATGCAATTTATCGTTTAGATGATCAAAATAATATGAATTAAGAAGTTCGATGAATTGTTACATTCAATTCAAATGTCAATTTTGACGTTTAAACGTCATTTTTCGTGTTTAAAGTGTTACTTTTGACGTTTAAAGATCAAAATTGTACCGTGCGTTCAGAAATGATTGTAGCTCGTTTGAATTTGGCGCGCTATGGATTAATTTTTAAGGTTGGTATAAATACAATAATGTTAACCATATCTCATAGGTGTGTCATGGAAAATATTGAAAGCCGTCATAAGTTGTCAAAAAACCGTAAAACAAAGGTATTTTATTAAATTAATTGACCAATGCCATTGCAATTGATATCCGATCTCCAATAATTATGAGTATATCTACATATACACTTAATACTGAAAAGGATACATCATGAATAAATCCGGCTACGCCACTGATATGCAAGATACGACGTAGGTAATTCACAGGTAACAATATTGACCATCAAAAATCACTAAACTACGAGCGCGCCAAATTCAAACGATCTACAATCATTTCTGAACGCACGGTAGTTTAGTAAGTTGACAAAAATTTTTAACCTAAAAAAATCGATTAATTTTTAAAAATTCCCCAAAAATTGATTTTTAATCCTTTTGAAATAAATCTTTTTTAAATGAAAGTCAAAAGATTTTATTTTTAATTAAAAACACCGTTTAATGATGTGTTTTAAAAAAAAATTAAAAAAAAAAATTTCCAAGTTGGTAAAAATTTTTAACCTAAAAAAATCGATTAATTTTTAAAAATTCCCCAAAAATTCATTTTGAATCCTTTTGAAATAAATCTTTTTTTAAATGAAAGCCAAAATTTTCTATTTTTAATTAAAAAAGGCCGTTTAATCATAAATGTTTTCAAAAAAATTAAAAAAATTTTCAAAGTTGGTAAAAATTTTTAACCTAAATAAAATCGATTAATTTTTTAAAAATTCCCCAAAAATTGATTTTTAATCCTTTTGAAATAAATCTTTTTTTAGATAAAAGTGAAAATATTCTATTTTTAATTAAGAAAGACCGTTTAATTATAAATGTTTTCAAAAAAATTAAAAAAATTTTCAAAGTTGGTAAAAATTTTTAACCTAAAAAAATCGATTAATTTTCAAAAATTCCCCAAAAATTGATTTTTAATCCTTTTGAAATAAATCTTTTTTAAATGAAAGTCAAAATATTCTATTTTTAATTAAAAAAGACCATTTAATTATAAATGTTTTCAAAAAAATTAAAAAAATTTTCAGTTGGTAAAAATTTTTAACCTAAAAAAAATCGATTAATTTTTAAAAATTCCCCAAAAATTGATTTTTAACCCTTTTAAGATAAATCTTTTTTTTAATGAAAGTCAAAATATTTTATTTTTAATTAAAAAAGACCGTTTAATTATAAATGTTTTCAAAAAAATTTAAAAAAATTTCAAAGTTGGTAAAAATTTTTAACCCAGAAAAAAAATTGATTAATTTTTAAAAATTCCCCAAAAATTGATTTTTAATCATTTTGAAATAAATCTTTTTTTAAATGAAAGTCAAAATATTCTATTTTTACTTAAAAAGGACCGTTTAATCATAAATGTTTTCAAAAAAATTTTAAAAATGGAAAAATTTTTGATACCTTTAAAAAATCCTTCAAAATTAATAAATGAAATGGCGCCATCTATGAACAATCAAATTAATTAAAAAGATAAATAAGATTTGACATTTATTTACTATTTGTTTTCGATTTCTTTTAATTTAATTTGTAAAACCTGAAACAATCACTTTTACATGAACTGACTAATTAAAATTTTCTAATTTTTAAATAAATTGTATTAATTTTTATCAATTATAATACTTTAAAAATACGTCAAAATTATTACACGAAATGACGCCATCTGTGAACACTCAAATTAATTAAAAAGATAAACAAGATTTGACACCTAACCTATTTACTATTTATTTTTATTATTTTTCAGAAAATACAATTCAACCCGGAATAAAATTTTATCAAATCGGACATTTGAAAAACTATGTTCGAAACTAACAACTTTCGCCGGATCAATAGAAATGGACGATGCTTTGGACGCATTAAAAGTTTTAACCTCACTAAACGTACCGTCAAATAGCACAATTTATCAAACAATGTTACAATTATTACGACACAGCATAAATCAACTATCTCTCAACCAAATCATCTTTTTACATTTCCTCTTAACAAAAGTGGAAAAGACACCGTTATCGGAAGCATTTCAAATTGCTTTACCGATGGCTTTTGAGTTACAAGTTCCGAATAAATTAGACACGTCCAATGTTAAATTATTAGCGGATTGTTTGTTTTTCTCGTCGAAAAATAATATTAGTAAGGAATGCGTTGAGATAATAGTTGCGGCTTTGATGAAGTTAAAATTGAACGAAAGGAATTCGATGGGTGTGCTTTGGTCGATTTGTGATCTTCCTCCGGGGAATTATACGGAGGGTTTGTTACAAAAAGTTTTAAGGAATGTTACGAGTGATCCGGGAAGGTTTAGTTATGAAGAAATGGAATCGGCACTTACAAAATTAACGAATAGATTTTCAAGTAAACATCCGTACTTTTATAATCAGGAGTTTTACGATGCTTGTGCTAATCATATTATTGATAATGATGTTGGGTTCGAACACGCTATACATTTTTTAAGGAAAGTTTTAAAGACGGTAAGTTATTCGAGAAATTCACATTTTCTCAGTTGGTAGTTCTGAATATATTAGTCAAATCGTTTAATCGTTTAATTTAAATTAAAATTTTAATAAAAATCTATACTAATTTATTTAAGATAATGATAAAGAATTACTTTAAACTTCAAAAATATTTAAAATAATCTTGATTAGTTTTATTTGCGTTTATTTTTATAAACGAGAAATTATTTTACCGGTGGCGCCATCTATTAGATTTTCTTTGAACTTTACTCTTAGAACAAATTCATTTTATTAAATCTATTTTAAAAATTATTTTTAATTAATATATTTCTTTTCTTGACTATTAAATTAACTTATTTAGAAAAAAATTGTATTTTAATTCGTTAAATTAAATTTAAATAAGAATAAAGTTCGACGAAAATTTAGTAGATGGCGCCAATTAAAGAATTAGTTTAAAAATAAATCGTAACTAAAAAGTTGTCAAAGTTTAAAAATTTTCCTAGACTTTACTTATAGGAATTGAAAAAAATACTTTTTTAAATATAAATAAATTAAACTATCTAGTTTATGATAAAAAAGACAGATTTTGTGTAAATCTTACCAAAAAAATTAAAATTTTTTTTTTTATAAAATTCGACAAGTTGAAGTTAGTTAACCTTCAAACGTGAAAAATTGTCAAAGTTTAAAAAATCCCCTAGAGTTTATTTATTGGAATTAAGAAAAGTTTTTTTAAATAGAACTAGATTCAAGTGTCTAGTTTATGATAAAAAAGGCAGATTTTTTGTAAATCTTGCTAAATAAATTAAAAAAAATTTTTTGTAAAAAGTGTCATTTTCAAGTTAACCTTAAAACGAGAAAAAAAAATTGCCAAAGTTTAAGAAATTCCCCAGACTTTATTTTTGAGAATTGAAAAAAGATTTTTTAAACTAAAATAGATTAAAATGTCTATTTTTTATGAAAACAATCGGATTTATTCCAATTATTACCAAAAAAATTTAAAAAAATAAAAAATTATCGAACTTATAAAAAAATTTTGGTCAACTTTAAAAAATCACCTTGTATTTATTTATAGAAACTAAGAAATGATTTTTGGAAAAATATGAATTAAATTGTGTATTTTAAAGATTTATATAAAAGTTTCTAAGTTTTATTAGAAAAATTTTGAGAAATTTAGAAAAAAAATTGTATTTTAATTCGTTAAATTATGGATGAGAATAAAGCTCGATGAAAATTCTTTAGATGGCGCCACTTAAAAAATTAATTGATTGAAGGAAATCGTAATTCATAATAATTTAATAACAAAATGTGTATGAAATAGACTAAAAATAAATTTTTCATGTTTATTTATTCACAATTTAGATGAAATTTAAACTTAATTATCATTTAATTGAAAATTTATAAATTAAAATAGAAGAATTTTTTTTATTTATTCGAATTATGTTGGTAGCTCTGACTGTCATGTTTTAAAAGTCAAAAGTATGTTTACATTAATTTTAGGTTAAAAAAGTCATTAGATTCTATAAAATCATCTAAATCTAAAAGAATGCTACAATTTTCTAAATGGGAAAATTTTTATATAATTTTTCATGAGTTTTAGGTAAAAAGTCAGTAATTAATTTTCTATAATGATATAAAAACTTAGTAAATTAATGATAAAATTTTTACATATATTTTTTTTATGTTTTTAGAATTATTTTAATCCAAATATACTGGAATACACATTAAACTTATGCAAGGAAAACCCGGATTTATTAAAATTAGGTGATCCGATCCACATATTCACCTTAATTTGTACCTCAGCATTAACAACGTACCAATCGGAAAATATAAACTTCCTAAAAACCCTTTTAAAGGACTTTAATCACAAATCCTTTATGGAAAAGTTAACTGAGAGAGATAATTTATTACGATATGCTGTGTCGTTGTGCGTTTTGGATATTTATCATCCGGATGTTTTAGAAAAAGTTTTAAATCCAAGTTATTTAGACGGCATCCAACAAAAACGTATGTAAATTAAATTAGTTTATTTTTCTTTTATATGAATTAAATAAATAAATTGTAGGTTTTGTACATGACGTTGAAAGTGTAACACTTTTATCTCAACTTATAAAGATGTACAAACCGAAATTAAAATATTTACTTCCGGAAGATAAATGGTTGAAAAAATTAAGAGATAGTATAAGTTTAATTAATGATTTTCCGTTAGAAGGTTTGTTACATAAAGTTTTTGGAGGGAAAAATTTCGTTCGGACGAACGTTTCTAGTAAAATGCATCATAGTATCGGTAAGTTATTTTCTCAATTATTATTAAATAATTAAAAATTAAATATGTAATCAAAAATATTTTTTTAATTTTAGATCATGTAATTGTATTAAGAAAAGGTGGATTTCCCGTCCATATAGATACATTTGGAGTAGAACTAGAAGATATACAAGTAGATTCATCTAGTCAAATGTAAATTAAATTATTATTTTAATATTTGTGTTTTAATTAAATGTTAATTTTTTTTTTAGGATTTTAATATTAGTTTTACCCATTCATAGGTATTCTTTAAGGACTAAAATCATGAAAGCGACTGTCGCTTTAAGTATAAAAACGTTGGAAGATTCCGGATATGTTGTTGTTCCTATCGACTTGGAAGTGTTTAAAAGTTGTCAAGATTTCGAAAAGATTCCTTACGTTATGGAACAAATTAAACTTAAAACATGTTTTTTAGAGCAATTATCTAGTTTTTCTTAATAAATAAGTAAATACAATCTCAAATTTTTTTACCTCGTACAATTTTTTTTTTAACTCGTACAATGTGTGGACAAAGATCGCTATAATAAAAAGTTCCAGTGTTTCGATCGGTAAAGATCCAGTTTAACATGTTGTTTACTCCTTCATTAGGTCTTCATGAAGACTACTACTGAAACTGATCAGTGATTGTTCCTAATCGAATTTATTAATCTATCTGGTTATTATTTTCAAGTGCCCCGATGAAAGAGGTAAAATCATTGCTAGTGTAGTAGTTCGGGAATTACTGTGGGTTTAGGAAAAATACCATTCACATTAGGGATTCGAGTTATGCAACGTGTTTGGTAGAAAAGTCGAAAACCACGTCTTTCGTTTACGACGTCCGGTAGAAACACATTGGTTTTTAAGTACGAACGCAAAACGCTCAACGAATTTTCAACCAACATGTTTGAAGGTTGCTGCAAATCATCCTCCATCATATCATTTTCGCTTTCATCTGTATTGGCGAGCTCTACAGATTCGGATTGAGATCTGTAGAGCTCGACAATATCTTCATTTGTAGGAAACTCCGAAGTAACAATATCATCATCCACATGTATAAAATCGTTTAAGGTGACATCTTCTGGTGTAATTTTGACATTTTTCTAAGCTTCATATTCCAATTGCAATTGAATTTCTTCCTCACGTTTTTCATTCATACGTTCACTTATGAAAATCAAAGGAAGGAATCAAATCCTTTTCATCCTACTCAGAATACTGACCAAAGCCGGCTTTTTTAAAACAATTAGAAATTGTCTCAGGCTTAACATCAATATTCATTCCATGCATTGGTTATATCCATAGAAAAAATAATATACATAGAAGGTCAACTCTCACTAGATCAGTGAAATCGGCTTGCGCGTTCATATGCCGACACACTGATGGCGCTAATATGATTTTTTCGAAAGCGCTCCCTACCGGAATACCCAAAACTACTTCTGAACCCGCGAAATTCGAAATAAAATTCTTTTTTTGTTTTTAATTTATACTTTATTTCACCTATACAACAATAAGTGACTATAGCACACTTATTATTGTACGGAAAATAGTAATGCCAAAAAACGGTTTTAAAATACGTTAAATATTTTTTAATTTTCATTTACGAAATTAATACAAGTATAGAAAATAATTTTTGGTAAAGTTATTCCTTATTCCTTTAATAAGATAGGGCGGAGACTTGGTATATTTTTGGTAGATGTCTTTGCCCATCAGGTAATTAATAGCCTCTTGGTTGTTGCCTTCTCAATTATTTCTTTGAAAAGTTTTGTAATTTACAAACTTTTTGGCAGTCCTTTGTTCTTGGAAGAGTGCATATTTGGCAAGATTTGTTGTTTTTACTTGTCCATAGTCAACAGAATCTTAGAATAAGTCGCCAATTGATGGTTTCTGAACTCAGCAACCTAGTCAAAACCTAATCTTTATAAATTTTTTGCTGACAAAAGTAACCAATAAATACTTACATAATGCAGAATGACAAAGCTTAGCGGTGTACTGGATATGAGAAGATTGGGGGGTTTTAGCTGAGCAGGACTGAATTGGTTCATAGTTAATTTCTTTAGACTTCATCAACTTTAACAAACGTTGTAATGCCGAGATTCAAAATTTTTAAGTTAGTTACACCTTACCGATTACAGGATTAATTAGAAAAATATTAGATTTTATTCTACATTTTTTGGCATTTGTGTTAAATTTTTTTAATAAACAAGTAAATAGTAACGGTAAGCAGGAAATGACGTAGATTTATTTGAACAAATCAAACTGTCATGGAAACATCTTCTATAAATTTCTGTAACCTATCAAAATTAGCACATCAGCGCCAGCAGTGTGTCGGCATATGTACTTTTTTTTTGATTTCACTTTTTCCCGCTGAGTTGAACTACCCTGGTATATCATCAACACAGTCCATTAATGAAATGTTAGTTTGCTTGTTTTCTTCAAAACATTTGATAGCTTTTTTCAAAATTCTGCGGCGATAATGACATTTCACATTTTGTATGACACCTTGATCAAGTGGTTGCAACTTAGATGACACATTAGAGGGAAAAAAGCAAGTTTGATAAATTTTAATTTTTATTGGATATCTTTAGGATGGGCCGGGCAGTTGTCAATGAAAAGAATAATTTTTCGTCAGGTGTTTCCAAATTGTTTATCTATATTTTAAGAGCCATTCTTCAAAAAGTGTTCCTGTTATCTACGCCTTTGAATTTGCTTTATAGTCGAGGGGCAACCACTTAACTCCTCGAAAGCTGCGAGGTTGCTTACTTTTACCTATCAAAAGCGATTTCAATTTTTCCGATCCATCCATGTTTGCGCCAAGCATCAATGTAACTCTCTGTTTACTGTGCTTTCCTCCACGGCACTTCTGGTTTTTTTAAAATTAAAGTGTTATCTGGGAGACATTTAAAAAATAATCCCGTCTCATCTGCATTAAATACCTCCCGTGTTTCATAACCTTCTAATAAATGGGGTAAAACATCTCGTTTCCATTTAGTACAATCCTCGTCACTCACATCACTGCTTTCTCCACAGGCCTTTTTATGACATATGCCACATCTTAAATATGAAAAAGTAAACTTTTAAAACCTAATTTTTGTTATATGTATAGTTACATACCTTCGTTTCTAATTATCTAGCTTGCCTTAAAGTTTGTTTGTTCCAGTTTTTGACTAAATTCCAACCCCGTTTCTTTAATTAACCCTGAAGATATAGTCAAGTTCTGCCTCCTTGCCGACTTAAACCATTCTAAAACAGCTTTGTCTACATTTTCATACGTCGGTTTTTTTAACCTTTTAGAACTCCCACTTGCAGATAATTGATTGCTTATTTTTTAAAATAGTAAACACCGTACTTGCCGGAATATCATATTTCAGAGCTACATCTTTCTTTCGTGAATCACTTCCCACTTCTTTGATCAATATAAATTTTTCATCAATAGATAAAGTTTTTAAAGTACGTTTTAATGACATATCAACAGCAATGAAAATGTCTTAAACGTGATAAATCAAATAGTCACAGTATTTTCTTTCACTTAATAATAATTAATAAAGCATAGGTATGAACTTCAGTAGGGCAGAAATCGAACTGCCTCCATCATCATGTTATAAAAACATCTGTTACAAAATCACGTAATTAGGGGATTCCCCCTAGAATTCGACTTATTGAAGCTGGCGCCAAATATTCTGTTCGAGTTATAAAGATATTCGAGTAATCGAAGTTCGAGTTATCAAGTAAAAATTATCCATAATTCTCACTCTTGGCGCTATTGCCAACCAGTTTGATTCGAGTTATCAAAAATACGAGTTATCGAAGTTCGACTGTAACTTCGAAACTCAAACTCTACTAAAAAATCTAACCCAATTGTTGTTTGTTAGCTCACATACAAGATCGCGCGTTAACTATTTCGTTTCTCTTATTTTGTTTTCTACTAATTTATCTTAAGTTAACTCTTTTTTCCTAACTAAAAAATGATTAATTATTAATAATTTTTAACTGTAAATAAAACCCATTTCAAATTAATTAAACAACTTTTATTTTCTTTACTACTAAAAATAAATTATACTGTTATTTCACAACAATAACACCCGTATGCATAGTCGATCGCTGGCGGTTCGCCGGCGAATCGCCGGAGATTCGCCGGAGACTCGCCGGCGAATGGTCGGAAAATAATTTGTGATGATCTCTCAGCGATTTCCGCTTTGGCAAATCGCTGATGATTTGTAACGTGATTTGTGATGTATTGGCACTATACATTCAATTCAAATCCCTATCCATTTTATATATACAATATTAATCTGACATAAATTGTGATTTTATTGACGTTTTTGACATCGACCGATCTCTGGCAAATCTCCGGCAAATCGTCGGCAAATCTCCGGCAAATCGCCGGCAAATCTCCGTCAAATCTCCGGCGCGTCGCCAGAAAAAAACAGCATAACGCACGTGAATGATTCCATGGCGATTGACTGCAACGGAATTTTCTATTGGCGAACGGAGAGTCCAGCGAATCGCCGGCGAGTCTCCGGAGAATCTCCGGCGAATCGCCGGCGAACCGCCAGCGATCGACTATGCATACGGGTGTTAGTGTGTGCATCACTCCTGACATTTTATTAACATTCTGAAATTATTAAAACACATTAGCTAATAAGGAAAACAAAATCATTAAAAAACTTACCTCCACTGACAATTCCTATATCTGACCAACCCATTGCTTTACCATTTTGGTCTAGAGATACAGCAATAACACCAGCAAACCCAAATAACTCTTCCCCTGAAATGATTATTTCCACTTCGGGGAACATTTCAACAAGAGGACATTCACATCCAGTAACTAAATGTTGAACAGTAAAACCATATGCACAATTAAACTCAACAAACTTAACAACTATTTTCTTATCAGCGTAAGAATTTGTAAAGTCTTCAACTAAAATAACACACAATTCTAGACAATAAATTTAATATTATTGATGGGATTTCTTCCCAGGACATCCACCCACTAAAACGATTTTCTTTCGTAAAATTAGTCGAAGTAACTAAATAAATAGAAATAAACATAAATATTATTGTCTTCATTTCGGTTGGGGTACTATTAATCCAGCTTGTTACTTCAAATCGATTTCATAATCTAAATGGTATGGTCAAACGTACAACAGTAACACTTATATGCTATGATAACATTGTATATGTACGATTAAAACATTAAGTGCAGAAGTGAAGTGTTATTAAAAACTTATCAATTATTTTTTGTAAGTTAAAATTTTTTAAACATGAATGTCATTACCCAATTAAAATACACATATATCTTCTTCGTATCCTAAAACCAAATTAAAAAAATGACATCTTTATAAAATAAAATTTTATACAGTGATACCTCGATATACGAGTGTTTTGAGATACGAGCCTCTGAGTGAGCGATATTTTGCTTTGAAATGAGAGCAAGATTTGAGATACGAGGAATCGCACACTATACAATGCCTCTGCTCCCCCACCAAATTTAGAAGATGATTTACTCGAAGAAATCAAGTTTATAAAGGTTATCTACCTATCACCTAACACCACTCCTATCTTGCAGCCCATGCATCAGCAGGTGATTTCTAATTTTAAGAAGATGTACGCCAAGCACATTTTTCGGCGCTATTTTGAGGTGACAAAGAACACAATCCTTACGATTCGAGAGTTCTGGAACTACCACTTTAACATTATGATACGCCTAAGAATTATTGATCAGGCCTGGCTGGATGTTACAACGAGGACCTTAACCTCTGCATGGAAGAAGTTGTAGCCTGAGGCTATAGCTGAAAGGGCCTTCGAAAGATTGGAACCTGAAGTGTCAGTGATAGAGGAGATTGTTTCTCTGGGAAAATCCATGGGTCTGGAGGTGGATGAGAGAGATATGAATGAACTCGTCGAGGAACAGTCAGAGGAGCTGACAACCAAGAAGTTATACGATCTACATTCACAGCAGTATACCGTGGTTCAACGAAAAATTAGTTTTAAAGAGGAGCCAGAGATGGAGGAGGTTATCTCTACAAGAGATATAAACGAGATGTTGGGAATGTGGGAGAAAGTTGTAGAGTACGTGGATAAAAATCACTCCGAAAACGTTGCAACTGATCGTGCATCGGAGCTGTTCAACCTTGCCTAACTCATTTCCACAATGTCCTGAAAATGAGGAAGAAGTAAACCTCCTTGAACAGTTTTTTAAACGATCTACAGGTCAAAATGGGCAAAGCGAGACAAAAAAAGCGAAAACCAGCGACGAAAATTAAGCGCTTCTGTAAGCACTTTACTTTTTCTTTTATTATGTTTTTATAGAATATGTATTTGTTATTTATAAATAAATGTTTCTTCCTGCAAATACATTTTTCTTATTTAAAAACACTTAACAAAAATAACTGAGGCGGTGTTTTGGAAGCTGCAACGGATTGATGGCATTTCAATTAATTTCAATGAGGAAAGTTGCTTTGAGATACGAGCAATTTGACATAAAGTGAGTGTCAGCTTATTTGATGCAGGCCTCAAAATTAGGTTTCAAGTCATTTAACTTCTAAACCAAATGAGATATTGAAAAACCTGAAATGCTATTCTAAATAGCGTAACTTTTTCTACAAAATAAACATTTCATGTGTTTCATATTTTATTCGTAATTCTTATAAAATAGAATGAAATAAAGAAAACAGTATTTTGAAAATGAGCAGCTTATTTGATGCAGAATTATAAAATTGAAAAACGAAACAAATTTTTTGGTTTTTGCAGTACCTTTAGTACTTTGTATGGTACCCTTTTTGTGAGATCACTGCCTTTAGCCGATTTTCCATAGAATTTACTAGTTTTTTGGTTACTTTCGGCGAAATTTTAGTCCATTCTTTGACTAATACTTTTTTCAAAGTTTCTTTGCTAGAAATGTTATGTTTTCTAATTTTGGTTTCTAGTAGTGCCCATAACGTTTAAGTCCGGAGACTGCGCCGGTGGTGCCATGAGGTGGGGGCAATTCCATATTAGCCAGGTCTGTACAATTCCCGACTTATGTTTAGGATCGTTATCTTGGTAAAATCTGAAGTTGCTACGCGGACCCAGTTTTTCAGCACTTTGTAGCAAGTTCTCTTTTAATATGCTTAAATACAGCCGGCCCAATCCATCTTGGCCGATGAAGGTCACGAAAAATGCGCAGACGAAGGAGTGCGACAGTAAATCGTTGAAGAAAGATGGGTGTATTCGTTAGATAGGAGCGGCAAGTATAGAGCGCGGCAAAAGTTGACCTGTACAGGGTGGTCAAATAAGAATGCAGAGTGCTGTATCTCGGAAACTATTCATCGTAGAGACTTGCGGTAAAAAAATTAATAGCTAAAGTCACCACGAGAAAATGCTGGAAATTATTTTCAAGTTCCTAAGATAGCCGCCAGGGGGCGTAATCGCCATCTTAAGTTACAAAATGTGGGTTTTCTCGGAATTCCGCTATATTAAGATAACACAGAAATATGTGCATTTTGAACTGGAGATAAGTATCAATTTTTTTTATTAAAAACTTTTTTCCGTAACTTCAAAAATAAAGTGGTGGAGAGCGTTCGAAAGTGCTTGTAAACAAATGCCCATAATTTCAAAATGGCTGAACGGAATTTAATAAACTTGGTGTCGTTGAAAAGAGCTTTTCTTGGACTATGAATCCTACCGTTTTGGTGGTGATTGTAAATTCACATGTCGCCGTTAGATGGCGTTTTCGAGATTTTTTTAGAAATTTCGAATTTTCTTCGAAAAGTTAAATGGAACGGTATCACTTTCTCTTCACAGAAAAATAGTATAATAAAGCCCAAACAAGCTAGTGAAAACCGCACGTCGAAATTGTATTCCTAACCTAAGATATTGGTGAAAAACCATTCATCATAAAACTGAACGGATTTCGCCCGGTTTTTATTCTGTTTTTCCAAAAATAACAAAAGAATACTATATTCAAAAATTTGTACCGTGGATTTTGAGAAGCTCAAGAAAAAACACTTCATTTTTGCCAAGACAACTCATGAATTAGTCGATTTTCCAAATATAATAACGAAATCTGAAAATAGTTGTTTTACATGGGTAACCTGATTTTCTTTTAGGCAATTATGAATTATAAAAAATATAAATAGATCAATCGTCATCAGTTTACCACTTTTAGGGTATCCCTTTATCACTTTAAGGTTTTGACGTTTTTATAGAATATAGGGTAAAACGTAGTAGGTCGTGGGTAAAAATGCAAAGAGAAAAAACAAATGGCTAACGACACAAGAACAATCTAACATCGTAATCGAACAATTCTTTACAAATAAAAACAGTTGTTGCTTGTTTAAATTTGTGGTTATTTCTTCAATATGCCAAATTTTCGTTTGTAATTTGAAGCATTTTGTGGTTTAAAGTTAAATTTGGTTTTATAATGTAAAGTTATTTATATTCCCTTCTCGCCACCTTCTATTGTTTTTGTCCAATAAGAAGCAAAAATGTAGCATATCGAAAAAGTAAACACCATTACGGATACGTAACAACTGTGTGTCCAAAGACAAAAAACCCACCCACAAGAAACCTTTAAAGCTATATTTAATGACCCCTTAAGTGTTCAAATTATAAAAATATACTCTAAAAGTAGTAAATTGATTTGATATTTTTTATGATTTCTAATTGTCTAAAAGAAAATCGGGTTACTCATGTAAAACAGCCATTTTCGGATTTCCTTATCAAATTTAGAAAATCGACTAATTCACATAACGCCTTGACAAAAATGAAGTGTTTTTTCTTGAAGTTCTCAAAATCCACAGCAAAAATTTTAGAATACAGCATTCTTTTGTTATTTTTGAAAAAAAAAAGAATAAAAAACCGGGAGAAATCTGTTCAGTTTTATGATGAATGGTTTTTCACCAATATCTTAGGTTAGGAATACGATATCGAGGTGCGGTTTTCACTAGCTTGTTTGGGTCTTATTATACTATTTTTCCGTGAAGAGAAAGTGATACCGTTCCATTTAACTTTTCGAAGAAAATTCGCAATTTCTAAAAAAATTTCGAAAACGTCATCTAGCGGCGACATGTGAATTTACAATCACCACCAAAACGGTAGGATTCATAGTCCAAGAAAAGCTCTTTTCAACGACACCAAGTTTATTAAATTCCGTTCAGCCATTTTGAAATTATAGGCATTTGTTTACAAGCACTTTCAAACACCCCCCACCACTTTATTTTTGAAGTTACGGGAAAAAGTTTTTAATAAAAGAAATTGATACTTATCTCCACATCAAAATGCGCATATTTCTGTGTTATCTTAATATAGCGGAATTCCGAGGAAACCCACATTTTGTAATTCAAGATGGCGATTACGTCCCCTGGCGGCCATCTTAGGAACTTGAAAATAATTTCCAGCATTTTCCCGTGGCCACTTTAGCTCTTAAATTTCTTACCGCAAGTCTCTACGATGAATAGTTTCCGAGATACAGCACTCTGCATTCTTATTTGACCACCCTGTACAAAAACATGTACAGGTATTTTATTGTAAATTTTAAACAGGTAAATTTTTAATAATGAATTTCTTTGTAGTAGGTTATTTTTCAGGGTTTTTAACTTTAAAAGTTATTTTTAAATTAACAAACCCATTAATCAAACATATTTTAAGCTGCAAATAGTACAATATCTGGTAAAACAATTAATCCGAGCCCAATATATATTAAAGACGTAAGCAATCAGCGACACCTGGATTACTAGCGCCGCCACTATTTATTTTTAAAATTTCAATCGTTTACAACTTTATTATTTTAGCGCGTAGCGCCTCGCGGTTTTTTTTAAACCGTTTCGTATCGAAAAATTGAGACATTTTTATGCCGCGTATAGTTTCGTAGGGCCCCCAAGGGGTCAACTCGAGATGCTTCATTTAGTACCTCTGACTGCCATTCCCGCCAATCGTCAAAATCCTTTCCCGCCACTTTTGACCGATTTAAATTTTTTAAACGAAATTTACGAAAATAATCACCTTTTTTAACTTACTCGAACCGCCGATCGATTAAAATGTATGTAAAAATGATATTTGCGTACGATTCAACAGTCCGAGGGCCCCAAAAACTTAAAATTATCGTTTTATGAACGAAAATCATTTTTGTACGTCGGGTTCGTCGCTTTACGCACTGCGAGAGTCGCCGGGTGACGTCACAGGTTCGATTTGACAGGTTCGCGAAAAATTTCACGTAAATTTCGGAAAAACGGACCGAAACGGGCTTCGGGGGCCCCAACGCGGTCACCAAAACGTCTTAAAACCCGTTTCCGGACGACCAATTGCGTCCTCGGGGGTAAGTATACCGATGTCGGTTCATAAAATGTGTATAAACGTCACCGGTCGGACGGTCGGCCGACGAGCTCACGAAAATTGGACGAAAACGAGCCGAAGAACACTTTTGGCTCCCCGATAGGGCTCAAAACACGTCCGAAAACCTTTTTTTCGTCGATTTGGAGTGTTTAACAGAAGCAAGTAGCGTTAAATTATCTTAAAAAATGTCAACAAACTTCCAGTTTCAGGTTAGGTTATGCCGTGTCAAATTTTTTCGTTTTAAAAGGAGTAAAAAAACGCTTTATCCCCCTTGAGGGGACTAAAAACGTACTCGGGAACCTTTGTTTTATTGATTTGGATTGTTTAATCAAGGCAAGTAGCGTTAAATTACTTGGAAAAATGTCAACAAACATCGAGTTGCAGCTTGGGTTATGCCATGTCAAATTTTTTCGTCAAAACAAGAGTAAAAAGCGCTTTATCCCCCTTGACGTGGCTCAAAATGTACTCGGGAACCTTTGTTTTATTGATTTGGAGCATTTAATCAAGGCAAGTAGCATTAAATTGCTTGAAAAAATATCAACAAACATCGAGTTGCAGGTTACGTTATGTCATGTCAAATTTTTTCGTTCAAAAAGGAATTCAAAAACGCTTTGTCGGCCTCGATGGAGCTTTAAATATACTCGGGAACCTTTGTTTCATTAATTTGGATCGTTTAATCAAGGCAAGTAGAGTGAAATTACTTAAAAAACTCCAAACAAACGTTGAGTTGTAGGTTAGGCCCGGTCACGTCGAAATTTTTGTTAAAAGCGAACCCAAACGCGTTTTGTCGGCCTATACAGAGCTGTAAATATCCTCAGAAAGCTTTCTTTGATTGATTTGAACCGTTTAATGGAAATTAAATACGGCGAGTAAGTTAAAACCTTGATTAAAATTACAACATAACCCCAATTGTTACGGTAGGATTTTTTTTGCTTCAGAAAGCGTTTGGACAGTAAAATTTGGATTGTAAACAAGTATTTCAATTTTTTCCATACTCACTATGCCAGTTTAAGGAGAGTATTAAGTTTGGTTAATTCAAAAACAGCAAAAGTTGTAGGCACACTTCATGCCAAAAAGAGTTTGTCCAAGAAACAGTCTATAAGATGTATACAGCGAATTATACGTACATCAATCAAGTTTGTCAACTGTGTAAACTTTAATAAACTTTAATATTCCCGTTTTAGAATCATACGAAAGACAAAAAGTACCATTTAACCTAATTTTTTGGATGTCGAAAACTATTTGTCTTGGAAATGGTTTATAAGGTGAACCAAGTGAATTTAAAGCATGTTAATAAACTTAAATGATTAACAAAACTTTAATAAACTTCAATAGTCCCGTTTTGAAAGGTGAAGAGAGTCAAAAATCATCTTTAACCGAAATTCTTTTATGTCAAAGAGAGTTTGTTCAAAAAACTGTTATAACATCTCATAAAGTAGATTTAAGGTAAATTAATCAACTTCAACAATTAAGTAAACTTTAATATTTCAGTTTTTGAAACTCAAGAGCTACTAAAATTCCATTTAACCTGAATTCTTTGATGTCATAAAGAATTTGGCCCAGAGATAGTTTATAAGGTGTATAAAACGGATTTTAAGTTTACTAATCAATCTAAGTAATTAAGTAGACTTTAATATTTCTCTGAAATAAATTAAAAATGAATAAATTGGATTTTTAAAAGGCTGCTTATTGGTTAAAAATTTCGCGTTCTTTTGGACGTCATTTGGGTTGCCTATCCGTGAATGGGTTGGCCGATGTAACTTGGGTTGCCTACCAAAAACTGTTTACCAAAAAAGTACTATGATATCGGTCAATTTTGAATCCCGCTCGCGACCCATTCGTAAATTTGGACCTTTTTTCCTACCCCCCTGTGCACTCCCCAAAACTTTTCCGTTTCGTCATCCCGATTGAATTTCGATCGCGAACCGCCCGTCAATAAAAACTGTTTAAATTTCATTTGAATCGGACCGGGTTCGCGCGCGCATCTTTGCGTCAATGGATTGCGTCGGCGCGTTCGCCGTTGCCGTGGTTACGTCACAGTACGCTTGCAGCTGATTGGTCTGTTTGGTGCCGGTGACAGGGCGGCCGCAGGCCGCCCGTCATCTATCCCAAACGATTTTTTTCAACGTCTGCCACCCTTCTCAGATTCACACCCTCAAGGATCCTTACAAAAAAGGCGATCCACTTTACACTAGTTATATATAATAAAGTAGTAAACAAGCAGAGTCCTCTTTTTTTGCACTCAGTTTGCACCAAACTACCGAAAATCGACCAATCACGGGGCAGAATTGCCGACAAGCCAATTTTCGACGTTTCCAAACGTCAAACTAACCGTTTTTTGCTCGCTTTTTTGCGACATTTACACCTTGGCTGCCGTTCATGTTGACAAACGAGACGTTCAAACGCACCTTACTTTATAGGTTTCGGGCCGTTTTCGGGCCTAAATCGGTTAAGTAGCGCCGTTTTCAACGTTTTTTTCCGGGTCCGATTTCGGACCATCGGCGCGGGTACGCGTTCTATTGACCGCGTTTTTAACGACAAATTTTTCAACGAAAACGAGTAAAATCCAGTTTGATTAATGTAGAAAATTGTTCAAAATCGTTAAAATTAAGTAAAACGAACGCGTTTTTGTATCAATTTTTCAAAAAAATGCCTTCAATTTCCGATTTTTTACGCGGTTCGTTTCTCGGCTATTTCAATCAAACTTGCATGATTCATTTCTCAGCTATTCTAATTAAACGTCAAAATGAAAGTCAAAACGTCATTAAGTGTGTACTTAAAACGGAGAATTTGCGCAAATCCGGTCCTAATTATATCTGAAATCGACACGTTTACAATCCGCGTACTGAAATTTGCCCCAAGAACGTAAGTTTCGTCGACAAAAACGGCGATACGTCAATTTGCGTTTGGTTCGACGGTCGGCGTAGTTTACTTTTGGCGTAAATTCAAGAAAAACTTACTTAAAAACGTTGCGGGGACCGAATTTCGATCACATCGACGTAATTTAATAGATTTTGTACCGATATCGTACGTTTAAGCGGGTAAGCAACTTAACGTTACTTGAAAAATTATAAAAATTGTCTCTAAACGTCAAATTTTAGGTAATCGACTGCCTTTATATTTCAAAAAAAGCAAAAACGCATTTCCGCGATGAAAACCGGGCTTTATTTAGATGATCGGACGACGAACGAAGCTATTTCAACCCTCAAATGTGTTACTATAATAAAAAAATTTTAAAAATCATAACCTAACCTCAATTTGCGTTTGGTTTGGCCGAATTTCGACCGCATCAACGTAATTTAATAGATCTTTTACCGATGTCGTGCGTTTAATGAGGTAAACAACTTAACGTTACTTAAAAAATTATAAAAATCGTGGCTAAACGTCAAATTTTAGTATTTAAAAAGGGCTAAAACGCGCTTCCGTGCTGAAAAGTTATCCATAAGAGTTATTGATGTCAAGAACAATGTATTATAATAACAATCAATGAGAGGAAATCGCTAAAAACGATATTTTTGTAAAAAAAACTAATAAATTGTAACATCGTTAGATCAAACAGGGCAAAAATACGATGTTTTTGAAAGAAAAACGACAGGATACTAAAGATATTTTCACTTTACACATGTTTATAAGTAAAAGATCGCAGAAAACTTCAAAAAAGTATTTGGAAAACAATAATTAATGTAAATTTTAATGAAAGGAAAGAAAGAACGAGTTACAAGAGAAAAAGATGGTTTTAGAAACCTATAGAGTGAAAACAGAAAATTTATAAGATAAATTTTAAGTAGTAACATTGGTTAATTAACCTATCTGAAAGGAAAATGTAAAAAACTCAAATTTATTGAAATAATTAACCGTTACCACCGAAAATCATCGGAAAATGGGTTAAAATCGCGGAATACGATTTGCTTTAATGTCACTATTAAATTCTATATGTCCTTCTAATTCTATACCTTTGGGAACTAAAAAGCGACCAAAGCAATATTTCAAATCCCTTTATGGGGCGAATTTTTGTTTTAAACCCAAAAAAAAAGTTAGTTTGCACAGCATTTACTTTACTATATCAGGTCGATGAGTCTTGCAACGGTCATAAATATTGATATTGATTGTATGGCAACGTTATAGAATTAAGACTTATGCGCAATTACATGAAAACCTATAATTATTTAGTAAAATGTCAATAAATACAAATGTGACCTGAAGGTTACACGGTTCAATAGAGGGTTAAAACGTGGACAAAGCACTGAATTAAAATTAACCAATTACGCTGATTCAAATTTTCTAGATCGTATTTACAAGTCGCTTAGTAAACTCGGGAGTCGTAATATCAATCACTTCAAAACCCTTTTTGTGAATCCGAACTTAATTCGAATTAGCATTAAAATTAAAGAGTGGGTGCGATTTGCATAGAATTAAAAAAACAGACAAACAATGATTTCAATTAAAAAATATTGATAAGGCTCAGAAAATGCTTGGTGTTTTTGACGGACTTGAGGTTCTCAAAAGGACCGCCGATTTACAAAGCGAATTGTCCATGGCAATAACTTTTACTTATTCATAGTATCCGTACACTCAAGTGATGCTCCACACTAGTCTATAATATATTAAAGCTATAAAACAACTAGGGCCCTCTTTTTTAAAGAGGAACTAACGCGCGAAGCGCGATTGGTCGCCGGCCGCAGGCCGGCCTTTTCATTGGTCGCCGGCCGAAGGCCGGCGTTCGCGCACGCGCGCGAGCGCGTCGAGCTCAGTCGCGCGCCGGCCGCCGCCGGCGGCGCATCGAGCGGGAGCTCCGCCGCACGACGATCGTATTTTCAAGGATTCGTACATTTTCAAGGATTCTTATTAAAAGTAAGTACATTACACTAGTCTATAATATATTAAAGCTATAAAACAACTAGGGCCCTCTTTTTTAAAGAGGAACTAACGCGCGAAGCGCGATTGGTCGCCGGCCGCAGGCCGGCCTTTTCATTGGTCGCCGGCCGAAGGCCGGCGTTCGCGCACGCGCGCGAGCGCGTCGAGCTCAGTCGCGCGCCGGCCGCCGCCGGCGGCGCATCGAGCGGGAGCTCCGCCGCACGACGATCGTATTTTCAAGGATTCGTACATTTTCAAGGATTCTTATTAAAAGTAAGTACATTACACTAGTTATATATAATAAAGTAGTAAACGAGCAGCGCCGTCTTTTTTTGCACTCAGTTTGCACTAAACTACCGAAAATCGACCAATCACGGGGCAGAATTGCCGACAAGCCAATTTTCGACGTTTCCAAACGTCAAAATTGCCGTTTTTTGCTCGCTTTTTTGCGACATTTACACCTTGGCTGCCGTTCATGTTGACAAACGAGACGTTTAAATGCACCTTACTTTATAGGTTTCGGGCCGTTTTCGGGCCTAAATCGGTTAAGTAGCGCCGTTTTCAACGTTTTTTTCCGGGTCCGATTTCGTGCCATCGACGCGGGTACGAGTTCGATTGACCGCGTTTCAAACGACAGAGTTAACAGCGAAAACGGGTAAAATCCAGTTTGATTAATGTAGAAAATTGTTCAAAATCATTAAAATCGAGTAAAACGAACGCGTTTTTGTATCAATTTCTTAAAAAAATGCCTTCAATTTCCGATTTTTTACGCGGTTCGTTTCTCGGCTATTTCAACCAAACTTCCCTGATTCATTTCTCGGCTATTCTAATTAAACGTCAAAATGTGCGTCAAAGCGTCGTTAAATGTATACTTAAAACGGAGAATTTGCGCAAATCCGGACCTAATTATATCTGAAATCGACAAGTTTACAATCCGTTTACCGAAATTTACCCCAAGAACGTACGTTTCGGCGGCAAAAACGACGATACGTCAATTTGCGTTTGGTTTGACACGGTCGACGTCGTATACGGTTGCCGTAAATTCAAGAAAAAGTGACTTAAATACATTGCGGGGACCGAATTTCGATTGCATCGACGTAAATTAATAGATTTTTTACCGATATCGTTCGTTTAAGGTGGTAAGCAACTTAATGTTACTTGAAAAATTATAAAAATTATCTCTAAACGTCAAATTTTAGGAAAACGACTGTCTTTATATTTAAAAAAAGAGCAAAAACGCGTTTCCGCGATGAAACCCGGGCTTTATTTAGATGATCAGACGACGAACGAAGCTATTTCAACCCTCAAATGTGTTACTGTAATAAAAATATTTAAAAAATCATAACCTAACCTCAATTTGCGTTTGGTTTGACAGCCGGCGTCGATAGCGCTTGGCGTAAATTCAAGAAAAGGTGATTTAAAAGCGGTGCGGGGACCGAATTTCGACCGCATCGACGTAATTTAATAGATCTTCTACCGATATCGTGCGTTTAACGAGGTAAACAACTTAACGTTACTTAAAAAAATGTAAAAATCGTTGCTAAACGTCAAATTTTAGGTAAACGACCGCTTTTATATTTAAAAAGGACGAAAAACGCGTTTCCGCGATGAAAAGCAGGTTCTATTTGGATGATCGGGCGACGAACGAAGCTATCTCAACCCTCAAATATGTTACTATAATTAAATATAAAGATATTTAAAAAATCATTTCAAATTTATAAAAATAATTAACCGTTACCACCGAAAATAATCGGTAAATAGATTAAAATTGCGGGATACGATTTGCTTTAATGTTAATATCAAATTCTATATCCTTGAGAACTAAAAACCGACCAAAGCAATATTTCAAATTCTTCCATGGACCGAATTTTTGTTTAAAAAAGAAAGTTACAGTTTGCACAGCATTTTTACTTTGCTACATCAGGTTGATGAGTCTGGCAACGGTCATAAATATTGATATTGATTGTATGGCAACTCTATAGAATTAAGATTTATGCGCAAGTACATGAAAAACTATAATTATTTAATAAAATGTTAATAAATACAAATGTGACCTAAAAGATACACGGTTCAATAGAGCTGGTTCAAATTCTCTAGATCGTTTTTACAAGTCGTTCAAAATCCTTTTTGTGAATCCGAATTTAATCCGCATTAGTACTAAAATTTAAGAACGGGTACGATTTGCATAGAATTAAAAAACAGGCAAACAATGATTTCAAATTAAAAATATTGACAAGGCTCAGAAAATGCTTGGAGTTTTTGATGGATTTGAGGTCCTCGAAAGGACGGCCGTTGTGCGCATCAACGGTTTACAAAGCGAATTTTTACTTATTCATAGTATCCGTACACTCAAGTGATGCTCCACACTAGTAAAAATAATAAATAAATAAGAACTTACTTTATTTTTCACTTTACTTTCCGCCATCTCGAACTTAAATATTATCTCACGCACTTATACACAAACTTTTGCTTTGATCTGTACACGATCAGTACCCTGTTGAGTATACATACTACGCAAATGAGCTCTCACAGAACAAATATAATGAGAAGTGGAAGGTCAACGTTATAAAACGGGTGATTGGGCTATCCCCACTTTCGAGTGGCCTAGGTGCGCGCGAAAATGGCGGATTTGAAAATGTAAACAAATCTGTATTTATAACCTATCTTTATTTTTACTTTATGCTTATTCACTGTAGTGAACAAAATTTTATCACTACAGTGAAAAAATATAACATAAACATAAGAATGAAAGAAAATACCAAAATTACAAACAAAAGTACAAATAATTTAAAATATTTATTTCACTTTTAATTTATATAAATTTTACAACATGTTTCATTGCAATAAAATGATTTGTAATAACAAATAGTATTATATTAAACATATTTATGCTATAAAGAGTAGAAAATTTGAAAAATAAAATTAATAAAATAAAATAAAAAACACGAAACACATTTTCTAGAGCTAATTTTAAATTGATTCGATGCATATCTTCATTCCAAATTCTTTCTTAGGGAAGTTGGATGCTTTTGAACCATCCAGACCAGGCCAGACGATACTATACTTGATTCTTCCTTAATTTGTAAACGACTTTTTCTTCTTGCAAAACGTTGTGTCGACATGAAACAAAAAAGAATATTCATCTAAATCATTCATCTCGTCCACTTGACGTTTTAAATAATCTAAAACCGTTTTATTAATTCCAACATGAAAAGATATTTCCGACAATAAACCTTTCAAAGTTCTCACGGAGGACATTTCAAAATGACCCTGCAAATATTTATATAATCGAGGGCTTCGTTTATAAATCGTTAAAGCAAAAGCTTTATCATTCCAAGTCCATCGTTTACCTGATGGCAATCGACTACAATTCCGTAACTGAGAATTAATAAATTCTTTTGTTACGGAATTTAAGTTGGTATCTATAAACTCAAAGCGACCTTCAGTATATAATCTTTTAATCAACTCAATATCATTATTTCTATGTCGTCATTTAGTTTTTAATTTTGACAATTTACTAACCACATTACGGTGAACACGAAAATTGATATCTAAATGTTCTTTTGAAGGGCCATCATCTTCAATATCATTATTATTTAATAAAAAAGATATATCTTAATTTTGATCCTCTGCTGTGGTTTCACTAGATCCAGCATCATGAATGGACAAGGTATCAGGCTGAGAATTTGGTGTATGTACTGAAGCCTGCAAATGATCCTCACAAAGAAATAGATATTTAAATTTACATTCGGAATTCAAATTACACGCGGACTTCCATCTGTTTAAACCTTCCGGATTTTTTGGGAAAGCATGGAATTTTTTGTTATTAGGATCTTTTGACATATAAGCGTTTTTGCAAGATGGAAATCGCCAAACACGCTTTTTCTTAGGTAAGGAAGATGCTCGGGACATGGTTAGGCGTATACTTCAAATTACTAACAATTAGAAACAATATTTAGAAACTTACCGTAAAAATAAGATAAAACAGTAAACCACTAACCTTACATCGCGTCCAAAATACCGGGTAACGACGCTACTACGCCACTACTTATTCCGCGCAGACGCACTGTGACAACGCGGTGTTGCCACATAATTCAATAATTTGACGTGGCATCTGTGTTTCTGGGTCCGGCATTGCCGGGTTCCGTATCCGAGTTTCATCCCCGTGTGAGCTCTCTAAGAACCCCCTACCTATTGTCACTGCGCAGATGACCTCGGAAGGCCAAGATGAAATGGGCCGGCTATACAAGGTTTTATCCATATTCCCGTCTATAAAAACAAGGTTTCCAATGCCTGATGCTGCCATGCAGGCCCAAACCATAACACATCCTCCACCATGTTTTACACTCGCGCATAATTTTTTTAAATCGAGCTGTTTATTAGGCTTCCACCATACTAACGACTAACGACCTTCCGTCAGAACCAAATATATTAAATTTGGACTCATCAGCAAAAATTACGGTGTTCCAAAATTTGGAATCCTTGGAAACATGATTTTTGGCGAAGGACAGCCGGCTAGTTTTATTCCTTCGGCTGATAAAGGGCTTCTTGAGTGGTACTCGACCATGAAAATCATGTGATCGCAAGATACGGTGAATTGTTGATGCACTACAATTCTTACCAAAAAAATTTTGTACCTCATCAGCCAATTTTTGAGCCGATAACTTGGGGTTTACACAAATTTTTCGGATGATCCATCTTTCGTCGCTTGGTGTAAATATTTTATTTGGCGCGTTTCTGTCCTTATCTTTCAGTAGGTTCTCCTTCAAGAATCGTTCTATTATATGCTGGACTATAGATGATGGTATGTTTATCATTTTAGCTATTAAATGTTGGCTTTTGCCATCTTTATAGTGGTGGATTACTAATTCCCGTTGCTCTACGCCAGGGGTGGGCAAAGTTTAATGTTCAATGATCGACGTAAATGTTTGCTGGTTAATGGCGATCGACATTTTCAGAAATAGGAAAAAAATTTATTCATATCAATATATATAATTCATTTTTTGGAAGTGGACGCATGGCATTCCATTTTATTACTGAGTTTATTAAAGTTAGGTTTATATTCACTAATTGTAAGACATAATCGCATAGATGCTATCAAGTGATTGCCAGTTAGATTGCTTCTAAATTTTGATTTAATGAATTTCATTTGTGAAAATGCTGCTTCGCATAAATATGTCGAACCAAAAAATGCAAATATCCTCAATGCCACCGATTTTAATAACGGATATTTTTCTTCGGATACTACATTCCAAAATGAATTTTCATTTGCGCGTCCTTTTAAGACGATGTCCGATTTTATTATTAAAACTTCTGATTCTATGTCTGTTTAATTTAATTGGAAGTTATCAGCTAAATTTGAAGAAATATCTTCGATGTCGTATTCTCCAAACGGAAATGAAATAAATTCAAAAATGACTTGAAAGCGACTGAGATTAGAAAAACGTCTTTTAAATTCTTGATTAATATTTTCTATTTCACAACAAAACTGTTGAATGTTGCATTGACTACTAATTTTAATCTGTGTTTCTAAATGTGGAAAATTCTTCAAGTTATTTTTTTTATTGTAAAATGTATAATTTCAATTTTGCTTTAAAAGCATTTTTAGAATTTATTGAACTCACTAATTGAATAATATTTTTTCCTTTTCCTTGTAATTCTAAATTTAGTAAGTTATAATGACCCATAAAATCAGTTAGAAACGCCAACTTTTGTACCCAAAGTGGATCTTCCAGCTGTCTATGGTTTTCTCCCAACGAATTTAAAAATTCTACTATTTCGGGCAATAGCTCTAAAAATCGTTCCAAAAAACATCCGCGATTAAGCTATCTAACGTTGGAAAAAAGCACTAAATCTTCATATTCCGAATCATTCTCCTCTAACTGATTACGGAACGATCGCCTTCTTAAAGTCCGTGCTCTTATAGAATTAGCAATTTTTACTGCAACATCCATAACATTGTTAACATCCAACACTTTTGCACATAAAGCGTTATTATGAATGATGCAATGGAATGATATAAAATCGGGAAATTGTTCGTTTTGTCGACAAAGGGCTAAAAATCCATTTTTTCGGCCAACCATACAGGGTGCTCCATCGGTTGATATAGAAATCAACTTATGTAGAGGCAATTTTGTTTTTTCAGTAAATATAACAAACGTTGTAAATATGTCTTCACCTCGTGTTGTTCCTTTCATCGGAAGTATTGTTAAAAATTCCTCTTTTTTATAGTATTTATTTATAGTATTTAAAAAACTTTTGTGATCTCCTGCCGATCTCTTCGCGATCGACTGATTGCCCACCTCTGCTCTACGCTAACACTCCGTAACTTAATACTGATATTGACAGCTATTAAGTAGGTTGTGTAGACTGCTTTAATAACTGTTAAATTTCAAATTCTACCAATTGAAGCTAGCTGCATCAAATAAGTTGCTCATTTTCAAAATATTGTTTTCTTTATTTCATTTTATTGTTGACGTATTGGCGCCAGACGACAGGACAAAGGAAGGCGTCTGGAGAGGTGCCGGTCGAGAAGGGCGAAGAAATACATTTTTATTTAGCAGTCTCGAAAACGTTGTCATAGAGTGTGGACGTTTATATCGTTAAGCGGTTTTGATTATTAAAGTTTAGTGTAAAAGAGATTCGTGTTTTATTGTAACGATAAACGACGACAACAATAGCAACGGTGCGATAAAGGACGAGAAGATTCTTTTATTGAGAAGATTTGCGCCCAAAGGAAATGAATACAGAAGATTTTACGTTTGAGGTGAAACAAGGTAATTCGACGCCAATCGATGAGTTTCGAACAATTGGCGAGGTAGGTGAAACGATTCTGACGATGAGCGAAAAAGTCAAATGGGAGCGTGAGATGATAGAGAGAGAGAAAGAACTGTTAAAAGGTGAAAGAGAGTTATTAGATAGAGAGAGAAGCATGAGTCGTTGTAATACCGTTGAAAACATAAGACCGATAAACAATTACGCAGCAAACAATCTCCCACATCTGCCAGAGTTTAATCCTGATTCCCCGAATTCATTGACTGCCGAACAATGGATAAAAAAGATAGAAAGTGTCGCTAGAGTTTTTTTCCTGGAATCACGAAATTTTATTATTTAATGCAATATCTAAATTAACTGGACCTGCTAAATTATGGTATGACGGTACTGGAAGTAGTATAATAGATTGGACTAGTTTCAAATACGCGCCTTTAAATGATTTTCCAACCTTAATAGATGACGCTGACATTCATTTCGAGTTGTCTAGACGCAAGAAAAAATTTCAAGAATCCTACGAAAATTACGTTTATGATATGAGAGCTATTGCAAGCAAAGGTTCAATTAGCGAAAAAGCGTTGATTAAATATATTATAAATGGTATTTCTGATAAAGACTTAGCCAAATCATTAGCTTTGAACGCGGTAGACACAATTCGTGATGCCTTGATTAAAATAAAACGATACGAAAGCGTGGTAAAACCGAATTTCGCCGAAAAGATACATAATAAATCAGATAACACTAAAACAGAACCTCAACCAACAAAGAAATGTTTCAATTGTAATGAGCCTGAACATTTATCGATCAATTGCTCACAACCACAAAGAAAAGGTACATGTTTTAAGTGTAATCGAGTAGGTCACATAGCCAAAAACTGTAGGAATGAAAAAAATGTTAATAAAATCGAAGTTTTACATAAAATACCTGATTTATATCACAAAATAATAGATGTGAACGGAGCAAAATTAATGGCATTTATCGATTTGGGAAGCGATGTGGTGATGATTAGAAAAACAGATGCTAACATGCACAACATGAAAAGTGAATCATCTAACCTAAGACTAAAAGGGTTTGGAAATGAAATATACAACATTCTTGGTAAAATAACGTGTCCAATAACAATAGATGACGTAGTTATTAATAACGTGGACATTTTCATCGTACCCGACCATGCTCAAGGAGAACAAATTATTGTTGGCAGAAGTGCTTTAGATAGACCTAACCTACGAATCACCAATGACTCTAGAAGATTTCGTATAGAAACCATAAATCCAGAATGGAAAGTCGTCAGTGAAAAAGTCATGCAAGAAGAAATCGAACAAGAAAACCATCGAGTAGAAACAGAAAGAGAAGAAAAAGACGAAGACGAAGCTAAAGAAGAAGAAGACGACGAAGAAGAAGTCAAAGAAGAAGAAGACGAAGAAGAAGCCAAAGAAGAAGACGAAGAAGAAGCCAAAGAAGAAGACGAAGAAGAAGCCAAAGAAGAGGAAGACGAAGAAGAAAAAGACGAAGGAGAAGAAGAAGACAACGAGTCAGAAGAAAATTGCGATGAAACTACCCCAAGCTTAGCCGTGGAAGGAAAGAAACCTTCGTATGATTTAATTGAGATTGGACAAACAAATAAGATGACAATGACGATAGAGCTAACGACGAATAAACCAGTGAAGTGCAGACCACATAGAGTACCTTATTCTCAAAGAAATACCGTAAAACGATTGGTCAAAGAACTTTTAGATGTCGTGAAAAACTTCAAACACTCAAAATGTCGTCAAACCCAAGCGAAGGACTGAAAGAAGACTCGGTAGGACTACCCGACTTAGAGGTTTTAACAATTCGAATCGACCAAGATGTTTGGTTGCCGACAATGCAGCTTCAGGACCAGAAATTACGAGATAAAGTAAAATTCATAAAGATTATAAGATGGATAAAAATAAGATCTTTAGACGGATAGGTGATCAGATGAAATGGGTTATCTCCAAAAACACCGTTTGGAAACTGATAAAAGAGGCGCACGACGATATAGGACTTTCGGAAAAGAGAAGACCCTGCCACAACTGGGAAAACATTATTGGTTCCCTAAGATGCGAAAGAGAGTTGCGAACTATGTTGCGTCTTGCGTGAAATGTCTCCATTACACAACCAGCAGCGGAAAGCGGGAAATTAACGAAGGTCACGAAGGGCGGTTCCAGAAGATTTCGCCGAAGGAATCGAGGGCGATTTTAGCGGTAGCGAGGCCAAATGTTGACGTATTGGCGCCAGACAGCAGGACAAAGAAAGGCGCCTGGAGAGGTGCCGGTCGAGAAGGGCGAAGAAATACACTTTTATTTAGCCACGGGGATGAAACTCGGATACGGAACCCGGCAATGCCAGACTCAGAAACACAGATGCCACGTCAAATTATTGAATTATGTGGCAACAACGCGTTGTCACAGTGCGTCTGCGCGGAATAAGTAGTGGCATAGTAGCGTCGTTTTCCGGCATTTTGGACGCGATGTAAGGTTAGTGGTTTACTGTTTTATCTTATTTTTACGGTAAGTTTCTAAATATTGTTTCTAATTGTTAGTAATTTGAAGTATACGCCTAACCATGTCCCAAGCATGTTCCTTACCTAAGAAAAAGCGTGTTTGCCGATTTCCATCTTGCAAAAACGCTTATATCTCAAAAGATCCTAATAACAAAAAATTCCATGCTTTCCCAAGAAATCCGGAAGGTTTAAACAGATGGAAGTCCGTGTGTAATTTGAATTCCGAATGTAAATTTAAATGTCTATTTGTTTGTGAGGATCATTTTTCCGATTCAGATTACAACAACGACGAAAAAATCTGTTTAAAATATTATGCCACCCCAAAACCATATCCCCGAAATCATTCAACAGATTTGCAGGTTTCAGTGCATATACCAAATTCTCAGCCTGATACCTTGTCCATTCATGATGCTGGATCTAGTGAAACCAAAGCAGAGGATCAAAATTTAGATTTATCTTTTTTATTAAATAATAATGATATTGAAGATGATGGCCCTTCAAAGGAACATTTAGATATCAATTTTCGTGTTCACTGTAATGTGGCTAGTAAATTGTCAAAATTAAAAACTAAATTACGACATAGAAATAATGATATTAAGTTGATTAAAAGATTATATAATGAAGGTCGCTTTGAGTTTATAGATACCAACTTAAATTCCGTAACAAAAGAATTTATTAATTCCCAGTTACGGAATTGTAGTCGATTGCCATAAGGTAAACGATGGACTTGGAATGATAAAGCTTTTGCTTTAACGATCTATAAACGAAGCCCCCGATTATATAAATATTTGCAGGTTCATTTTGAAATGCCCTCCGTGAGAACTTTGAAAGGTTTATTGTCGGAAATATCTTTTCATGTTGGAATTAATAAAACGGTTTTAGATTATTTAAAACGTCAAGTGGATGAGATGAATGATTTAGATGAATATTTTTTTTGTTTCATGTGGACACAACGTTTTGCAAGAAGAAAAAGTCGTTTACAAATTAAGGAAGAATCAAGTATAGTATCGTCTGGACTGGTCTGGATGGTTCAAAAGCATCTAACTTCCCTAAGAAAGAATTTGGAATGAAGATATGCATCGAATCAATTTAAAATTAGCTCTAGAAAATGTGTTTTGTGTTTGGTGTTTTTTCTTTTATTTTATTAATTTTATTTTTTTAATTTTCTACTCTTTATAGCATAAATATGTTTAATATAATACTATTTGTTATTACAAATCATTTTATTGCAATGAAACATGTTGTAAAATTTATATAAATTAAAAGTGAAATAAATATTTTAAATTATTTGTACTTTTGTTTGTAATTTTGGTATTTTCTTTCATTCTTATGTTTATATTATATTTTTTCACTGTAGTGATAAAATTTTGTTCACTACAGTGAATAAGTACAAAGTAAAAATAAAGATAGGTTATAAATACAGATTTGTTTACATTTTCAAATCCGCCATTTTCGCGCGCACCTAGGCCACTCGAAAGTGGGGATAGCCCAATCACCCGTTTTATAACGTTGACCTTCCACTTCTCATTATATTTGTTCTGTGTATTTAGCAGTTTCGAAAAGGTTGTCATAGAGTGTGGACGTTTATATCGTTAAGCGGTATTGATTATTAAAGTTCAGTGTAAAAGAGATTCGTATTTTATTATAACGATAAACGACGACAACACTAATTTATAAGAATTACGAATAAAATATGAAATGTTTATTTTATAGAAAAAGTTACGCTCTTTAGAATAGCATTTCAGGTTTTTGATATCTCATTTGGTTCAGAAGTTAAATGACTTGAAACCTAATTTTGTTGCCTTCATCAAATAAGCTGACACTCACTGTATGATCAAGGTTACGGAACGAATTAAACTCGTATGTAGAGGTACCACTGTATCTATAAAAATACTAACATCTGCCATATCATAATGAGAAAGTGAACCAAACATACTCATATCCATTGTTAACGATCGTTGAGAAGCAGAAAGAAAAATTAAAACCTCTTTTTGAATAGAAATGTCCGCATCATACCAATTTAAATTGTAAATTGCTTCAGAAACGGAGACACTCTTATTAATAATACGCTGTCCAGTAGAGTGTATTAAAAGTAACATTATTATTGTTAAAACTAACATACCAATTCCCGATAAATAATAATCCTAAAAGAAAGATACGTGTTACAAGATATGTGTTATAAAAAAAGATGTTAAGTTAAAAATTAAACAAAATTAAAAAATTAAAAACTTACCCGAACAATTCGTACCATTGATAAAACAGTCGTATTTAATAAGACAATCTTAAAAGGTATACATTTTTTTACTATATTCATAAAACCATTAAATAAACTAAAAACATATTTATTAATTTAAGAATATATACAAGAATATATTTAAATCTACCTAGCAATATGTTGATGATACTTAATAGCATACCTTAACTTTTCGTGTTCTTTTCGACCAACCGTAAACTTTATTTCGTTAACTTTACTTTTTAAATCTTCCAAGCGAATTACCAAAAGTTCAACTGTATAACTATACAAGAGCAATGCGTATAAACAGTTCATACCTAATATATAAATGCTAAACGTTTGAAATACAGCTATTAGAGCCAATTGCCAACGTTGTACATGAAAAGGTATATAATAGGGAATGATAAAATTGCAAGTATTAGAAAATGTAGAGTCGTTAATACAACTTTTATCAGAAAGTCTGTCCTTTAAAATAATAAGTATTGCAGTAAAATAAGCAAATCGGTAAATTCTTGTAACTATCTTCAATTTTCTCTCTACAGATTTTAACTTGTTTGGATTACCATATTGATTAAAATTGCTCATAGGACCCATAAATTTAGATATGTAATCGATACAAATCCAAAGTATCAAGCAAAGTACACTAGCCGATAGTCCACCAAAGAATAATTGAATATCAAAAAATAAATCCACGTAATTCGTTTTAAAGTCTTAAAACGTTAGATAGTATCAAAAAAAGATTTGAAAGACATTGAACTTACCTTTCATCTTGTATACATAAGGATACGTCGCCCATGTGTAGTTTATTAACATTAATATTATTGCACCACATCCTCGCAAACCCTTTGAGGTTGGCCACGAATGCGAACTTCGATAGAAATTTATGAAGAAAGTATAACCCAACGTTCTCGAATACATTCTTACGGAATAATGAACCTGGAGATACTTCTCCAACTGGCAAACAAATTTATTATGTTTGTTGATGATCTTTAAGAAATCAATAATGATGTAATAATGATGTAAGCACCATATACATTATCTTTCTTAAAAAATAATGAAATTAAAAAGTTTATAAGACAGGAAAAAAATTTTAATCTTCTTAATTATTTCTAATTTTTTATATACTTTCAAATTATAATAATAATTATAATTCATGAAATAAAGTATTATAAACTTGGTAGTTTTTTAATCCATTTCTTCACTTATCCGTCAGCTGTGGAAAACACACATTTTGTAAATTACTAATGTCCGTTATAGATCATTAGTAAACACATTAGTACAGAAATGTTTACACAACTGGATATTCTTAAAAACATTTTTTGTTTTTATTTTTTACAACTCTAGTTTTTTTTTATAATGCATTCAATTTTGGTCATACCAGCAACATAAAAATTTTAAAATGTATACCAACGAATAGCTTACTGTTTATACTATATTTTGGTAATTATCTGATGTCTTTTTTTTAATGGTTAGAGTTTTGTTGCAGTAGAAGTGATAATTTGTATTTTGTCCCAAACGTACCTTGCATTGGTATGTATGGGACAGTCACAAAATGACGGAAGGTATGTATGGGACAGATCTCAATAAAGAATACAATCAAAATCAAATGTGGAAAACCATAAAAGAGTTAATAAACACTTCTGTGATAATAAAACATTCCATTTGCAACCAAATATTAAACTTTATCATTAAATTGAAATGAAATAGAAAAAAAAACCAATAACGAAAAATAAAAGATAACGGCGGTAGGAGTAATAAGATAGGAATGGGCCTGTCCACTTTTTCCAAAGTATAGGTTTTTTTGGGCGGAATCCATTCTCTAAAAGGCGATGATCATATATATCAAGGTTTTAGAATTTATTTTTACGGTATTACGTCAAATAACGATCTTAAAACCCATATTTTTGAAATGCGATTCATAACGTGACCTGTTGATGACGTCGAAGCGTTAATTGATCGCTCATTGGCTGAATCCGTTGGCCATGCTGAAATTCCCTGTGAAGTTGGTGTTGTTTAAATTGCCACAGATTTAATACAGTACTTATGGTAGGCAAAAGAAAAATCCGACGCAAAGATATATATCCATCCTTTTCTATTATAGGAACTCGTTGTACCTACCTCTTTCTAATAACCTAGTAGATATTGTTAAGAAGTCGGTGGACAAATTATTTTTCTTTGTTGTTAATATGTGTATCATTTGCTATATACACCTCAAAAGTTCATATAAGGAAGTAAACAACACGTAAATACGTCAAAAATAACCTAGCCATAAAACAGATATTATCATTTGCATCTGGTGATTTCCGCCCGTAAACAGACCGTTTTGCTGTACAACTTCAGACCATTTGAACGGGTTTTTTGGTAGAGGGGATCGAACGCTCTGACGTCACACAGTACCTTGTTTAAATGCTCTTTTAAATTGTCCGACTTTATGTTTTTTTTTCTGAACGGTGGGATAAGCTATGAAAAAAACGCAAAAATACGGAGAAACTTTTTTTTCCTGCTCTATCCAATGCAATAAAAATTGAAAAATGGTGGACAGGCCCATTGAATTAAGGGCAATTCCGTCACAGAGATGCAACCGTAAACACGTGTTTCGAACTTATTAGTTCTCATAAGTACGGTGTAGCCAACGAGCAAGATGGAAGTTCAATGGAGAAGACAGATAAAGGGAACAATCAGAGGGCTAGTCATCAATTTTTGATTGCTCCTTGGCTATACCGTACTGATGAGAACTAATAAGTTTGAAACACGTGTCTACGGTTGCATCTCTGTGGCGGAATTGCCCTTAATTCAATTCCTATCTTAAAACCAATAACGTTTCTAAAAGTTCCTTCCTACACTTTTCTTGGTGGTACAAAAGGCAATGGCTTCAAGATTTCAAAAGTGATTAAATTCGTATTCGATGTTAATGGAAAATAATGAAACTCGGAATAATTCTTGGTTAGGGTTAAAGCATTGTTTATAGATGCATAGTTGGTCAACGCGGTTTAGTTCGTTTACTGATGCCCAGGGGGCGTGCTACTGAAATGTGCCCATTCATTAAAATTTACTACTAAAATACTATCAAGCAAAAGTAATGGAAACTTTTGTTCGTTGAGTTACCTAAATGAATATTTGAATTTAAATATGTCAGTGATTGTATACAATACTGTTGTGTATAGAATATTAGTGGTAGTAATTGTTTACATTTATTATTATTTATTTACCTACTATTTTTAGAGTTTTGTCTCCCTTGGTCTTTACTTATTTCTTAACGATGTATGGGAAGAGTTCGTTCCTTATTCACCCCTTTCAAAAAATTTTTAACACCTCTGTATTTAATGATAAAAAGTACTACATATGTTATTAATCGTGCTACCTAATTTATATTTCTATAATTATTTTAATTATTTTTATAATCAATAGTTCGAAGAGAATGAATGAAAAGAATAATCTCTTATTCTTTAGCGTGTGTTCGCTGCGTACACTGCATCCTTTTTGCTCCGAATGCGATCTCACTCCTCTCCATACGCATCTCAGCGATAGTCTGTTTCTTAATTTGACAAGTTGTACCTTCGTCGTAATCCTTAAAGGCTTATTCTACATACCTGCCTTAATAATATAAAAACCCTTTACGCAACAATACATCAATATCATTTTCAAACAGTAATTACAAAGAGAATATAAATTCTTATTAACGTGTCGGATAAATAAGGACGAAGATTTCCGCCACTCACGGGAGCAAAAAAAAATCGTTTTTAATTCTTTTTCTCCATGACTATTCGTGTTAGAAGATTGAAAGTTTGGGGAGAGGGTTAGTTCACGTAGAGTTACATTTTGCATATATCTCTGATTTTTACACTGCTCCAAATACATCTAATAAATATTCAGAACAATTTTAGTTCTAGAAAGTATTTTGCTAAAGTGACTTTCAATTCCATAAAAGAATTTCATTTTAAAACGTGGTAGTGGTTATCATATTTAAGTACACTTAGGGAAGGATTGAAAGCAAAAAAATATGTGAAATATAACGCGTGATAAGGTAACAATACCCTCAAAAATTCAACCTATAAATTAAAAACCAAATTTTGCCAATTTTTGGGTCGTAACTGGGTAAAGCCGAAATCGAAATAATTTATAAACAATGTGGATCATAAGAATTACAGTAGAACCTCGCTAATCTGGGCTCGGTTCTGGCACCCCCGTTAATCCGACCGTGATTGTCCGCCTTAGACAAATTATTTTTATGTTGGGAGATTGTTTATTTGACTTTAAGTACGTGATTATCTGTACTTTTGATAATCCGACCTTGTTTTGTGTTCTGACCAATACCTCTAGTCCCAAATGTGACGGATTAGCAAAGTTCTACTGTAATTGTGTTCATGTGTAGGCACTAACATAAATTTATGGGTTCCTATTACATATCATTATTTATAAAAATAATAATTAATATTAATATATTAAAATTGCAGTACTGATTTTATGAAATTTGATTTGAACAAAACCAAGCAGCGAACAAAAATTGTAATTTTTGTATGCTAGAAGTTCGAAAAGACCTCTGACTTTGTTTACATATTAAAAGGTTCGAGCAGGTATAAGTTTTGTGGTCGTTCGTTTATTCCCAGATACACGTTTCCCAGTTGAAACGACTTGAGACCAGAAATTCATTCATTTCCTGTATTTCACATATAATAGGTCGGGGGCAGCACTTTACACGGTCTTAAAGTTGGAATACGAACCACATATTACAGAGCGTTGACCAACTATATATCTAAAAACAATGGTTAAAGATGGTTAGAATATTTATCTAATGTTCGCGCTTTGTTACGATATCGTCCCACTGTGTGGCGGGGAGGGTTCAAGTAACCTAAGTGCTGAAGCGGGGGTTAATGAGGTGATTTTTATAATCAATTTTCCAAAAACACACGCGCTTGGTTAAATATTCATCATAAAACGTAACTTCAGTGCGCGCCTCGATAAAATTGTTGTGCAAAATAAAAGTACGCGAATGTGGTGTTTTTAAGGCGCATGCGGAAATACAAGACCAAGCAAAATAAAAATGACATCGAAATCGTGAAAAAGAAATAGTACAAAATTATTATTGAAAGCTATTAAATGCAAAAATGTAAAAAGTGTAGTCTGGAAATATTGAATAAGTATATATTCAATGAAATGCAATCAAATATTGCAATGTTGTTATTAAAAGGAAAATAGGGAATGGGAAATTAAAATGGGAACTCTAAATATACACTAGGGATAAAGGTTATAGGGATGGGATAGAGAAAGGATGGGGGGATGGCCGCTGGGACCCCAAAAAGTGCGAAAAATGCACACGGTCCAGATGCATTAGTCCTCTGCATTTTTGGGAAAAGGATGGGTTAGGAATTTGTATAAGGGAGTTTTCAAGCTTTGAACTTGATCGTTTAAACATTCAACTTGAGTGTTATTGAATATAAATTTGTCTATTTCGTATTGTTCGAGTAAGCTAAGTTTGTAACCCTTGTTTTGATTATGTAACAGTTTTACATTTTCATTCGTTTTAAAGTCATGACTGTATATTAGTAGGTGTCGGCCGAAATTAGATTTGTCATTAAGTTGATGTTCTTTAATACGTGTTTTAATAGATCTGCCAGTTTCGCCAATATAAGTTGCGCCACGAGTGTCGCATTCGAGTTTGTAAACACAATTTTGGTCTAATAAATTAATTTTGTCTTTAGCATTGAAAAGTTTTTTACCTAAAGTGTTTTGGTTTTTGAATGATATGTTGATGTTATATTTGTGGAATATTTTTTGAATGTTATAAGCGATGTTTCCTGGAAATTTAATAGTTCTATAAATAATATCATTATTATGTAAAGTACCTAATAGGTAATAAATAATGTTTAGCGGATGCTAGGAGGTAATAAATATCACCTACTATTTAATCATTTATCACGTAACTTACAAAATCTTTTAATTTTTTTCAGACAAACTGACGAGGAAACAGCATCCGCCCAGTGAGTCTTTTATATATTTTCTTATTTATTTCGATCTGTCTCAATAATATTTTCCTAGCGTTAAAGTTGCGAACTTGAATGTCCGCGGCTTTATTGATATTTGACCCGCGCACATAGGAGTATTTATATCAAAAAGGCGGCCAAAAGTCCAAAATATTAAACTAGTTAGAAAGCATGGAGGACCCCTCAGGTTTTCGGACAAATATCCGTTCGATCCAACAGTAATCACCAAATTTGGCTAGGCGACTAGTATCATTGCCAGTATTGAACAAAAAAAGAGTAATTTCTAAATTAATTTTTATATCTGTCAGTGTTTGTTTATTGACTTAGGCTGACTTTTACCAACCTCCTGTTAACTTTATCAGCGGTTTAATTTCAATTTCAACTTATGCGATTGGCTATTTTGTCAATAACCATGGTAATAAACCGCTGGTTACATTAACCGGAGATTGGTAAAAGTCAGCCTTAATTAATTTAAAATCTTATTCTTTGTATTGTGGAGTTCAGAAAACATATTTGAAATATGGAAGAAGAAGATATGTATTATATTATAAATGTGGACCATATTAGTTTATAGTTTATATTGTTCGTAATCAAATGATATTTAATACTTATATTTGGCTTTTTATGTGTAACAAAAGTTTTGATATTATAGTGTTTGTGTTTATGAGTCTGGTCGTGTCGAGTAGAATTTCTATTATACATATAAAATGTAGACTACTACCAATAATACAGTGGAGTAAAATTGTCCGCCTTCATCGGCCATTTTGCTTTTTTGTTGTAAGTAAAATTATATACGTTTTAAACGATTTTGAATGAATGGATGATTAAAACCAATTTTTTATAAAACTTACATTATAAAATCACATTTTTATTCAAAATGATATAATTAAAAGTTGACTTTAGCAAGCCTGATAAAAATTTCTTGTTATACTAGTGATGGAAATACTTTTAATAATTGTGTTAAAGAAAATTTTGCAATAGAAACTTAAATTTTGAGTAAAATTTTCAAAAATAAAATAAAATCTGACTTTTACAACTTACAACCTGTAATCTGTGATTAATAAAAAAACCAGTTGTTGTGTTTAAAAATGAAAGACAAAACATGTTCTCTTTTGAGCGCAGATTCAAAATTAATGAGTGAGACAGTTTTATGCTTTTTTATTCCGAATTGTTTTTGTTACTTCTCCCAAAGATTCCTTGAAAACCGTAAAGAAGTTTAATAGGAAAATATTATATGATATTCTGAAAGAATTTAAAGCAAGTCAGATTGATGATAAGTTTTCTTTAATGGAAGAGAAACTTTTGGAAATGACCAAATGTCCAGCTGATCAGCAAAGTGTATTACCACGAGCTCTAAGGTGCTTTAAAAGTGATTTTAAGAAGAAATGGTCAGCCGCTAGTTATAAGGATGAGCACTTCCTGAAGAACAATAAACTATGGGTCGAATCTTCCATCCAATTATCTTGCTAGTCAGTAAGATCTATACAAAAACTAGGACGACCACTTAAATTTCAGAAGTTGAGTGACCGTACTAAGTGTCGAAAAACTGATAACCTGCGGAAGGAAATACCTGTAGAGGAATTGACCTATGCTGCTTGTGTAAGTCAGCGTATTTCAGGAAATAATGATGCGTCAAAGCTAATAAAACAAATTACATCTTCGCCAACGAAAGCTACAAAACTTCGCAATCATAACATCTGCACAAACACAAACAATGATTAAAAAAGATAGTCCTCAAGAAGCACTATCTATCTTTGTGGAAGGTGATTTTATAAGGCTGACTAGTAAATTTGTACAAATCAGCTGCACGAAAAGTTATGGATCATAATTTTAAGCACAAGTTAAGTTATCCTCAAGCCATAGTCTTGAGATACAATAAGATTAAATGATACGTGTATATTAATAATTTCGTCAAAAACTGAAAACGCCCGAAAACAATTAACCTATTTTAATAAAAAACGAGTCAGGTTGGTATTTGATGTAAATATTGATTTTTTTAAATATTTATTGTTTTTTTTTATTATTTTAAGGTATAAAATACTGTAAACTATCAATTTAAATCAAAAATTGCTCTCAAATAATTTTGTCCGAATTATTTATATAAACACTCCTATGTGCAGCGGTTCGTCGGAGCATTTTATGGATTTCGTTGACAAATGATCAGGAATTTTTATTGCGGGTTCGCATAGAGATTTTTTGAAAAAAAAACCAACGAGTTGGGGTCGGTATCATCAATTACTTATCGACTATAAAATAAAAATTGTGTATACTAATTTTTCTCAAAAATGAGATTTCAACGTGACCATAACTAACAATAAGGTTAAACCTAGGGTTTCCAATCCCGGGATCCCGGAATCCCGAATCCCGGGATCCCAATGTTTTTTTCAATCCAGAAATCCCGAAACAAATCCCGATTCAGTCCCGAACCGTTTTCAGCAACCAAGCTGAACCAATTACAATAAATGTTGACGAGGACGATTTCAACTCTGAAGATGAGTTGCCAATCAGCCGATTGAAAGGAGATGAAAATTTAAGTCTCAAAAACAAACTCGAACAGGCTATAATAAATGCGATGAAACCGGTACAACAACCATTGAAAGGAAAATCTGTTGATGTTTTAAAGGTGGTGAAAAAAGAAATGGCCCTATTAGAAAATTGTGGATTGCGTGGTTTACATTTGCAGCGGTGCTTTGAATGCTTGCTTACAGTTCAACCCACCAGTGTGGAATCGGGACGAGCTTTTCCTTCTGCGTCATCGCTTGCCACAAAAATAAGATCTCGGTTAGCCGATTCTACCTTAGATGCACTGGTGATGGTCAGAAGCCATTTCCGTTCTAACAATAAGTTGTAAATATAATTTGTTTGTTAAAATTTTATGTTTTTGTTTAAATTTACGTTCACAATATTATTTTCAAGTTACGTAACTTATGTATTAAACAATAAGATTTACATATTATATTTCCAAGTTCTTTTATTAAAATAGTCAAAAATATAAGTTATTTTAACCCTACAAATTATTTTTCTAATTTTTCGGGATTTCGAGATTAATCCCGGGATCCCAGGATTGAAATACAAAATCCTGAAATCCCGAAATTCAATCCCGATCCCGAAATTTGAAAACCCTAGTTAAACCGAAACGAATTTTAAAAATCAAATTTTTAATTTTGTCGAGCAGAATTGGAACAGTAACGATAAAATTTAAAACTGTAACTTCAAAAAAGTGCTAAAAATCTCCTTGATAAAAGACAACAGGTGTACAACACATCTTGGGTAAAAATTCACAGACTAATTCGTTTTAAATAAAATTAGAAAGAGTCAACCGATTTACAAATTAGAATATCGATAAACGGACTGCTTTGCAACGCGTTTTGACGGATCATCGACCGGTTTCATGTAGGTTGAGCGCTGTAGTGGGAGAAAAGGGGGTGAGTTTTTCAACAAATTTTCCAACAAGGCGCGCAGTTTGTTAATCATTTATCACAAGACGTTAGTTCGGTGTGCGCAACGATGAGGAATTTTGTGCAAAAAAAGTGCGTGAGTGTGGGGTTTTTTAAGCATAATCATTAAGTTATCGGGTAATAAACGATTAATAACATTGATTAAGTAGATCAATAATTAACCCCTTAAGCGGCTATGACGTATATATTCGTCATGATTACATGTAATTTCAATCCATCGAGCCGCTTAACGGGTTAATAAATTAAGTGCGCGAGACTAGTGCTTAAAAATAAATATTCGGTTATTACTAAGTAATAAATTTGTATCTTTATTTTTAATAAACTATTACGTAAAATACAATATTCTTTATTTAATTTTTCAGGTGAACTGAAAATCGGTGATGAAGTTGCCCCGATTAAAAGACAACTATGTTAGTGCGCGAACGTGATAAAGTGTTTAAAAGCGCACCTATCGACTTATTAACTAATAAGTACGGGTATCGAGACAAGTTTACGTGTCGGATAAGTGCGCGAGTGTAAGCGACCAAAACTAGTGATGTGACGAATAGTAATTCGACCGAATAACCGAATACCGAACATTCGCCTAAATTTGAACTGAATATTCGGTCTTTGTTGAATGGCGTAAAAATAAGATTTAAAGAAATAGGGAGGGAAAAAATTATTTTATGGCAACGTTGTTAAATCCCCGATATCGCTTAAACTTTTTCTCATGTGAAAACATATCCGTTAGAAGGCATACTATTTTTTGGAAACATTTGGAAGAGAAATGATAAGATGAATATAAACACAAATATTCAGCAACTGTCCTCTACAACAGGTAAAAACTAGAATCGAAGTCATTTTTCGTTTTGGGACTGCTATAAAGCCATGGCCACATCTAGTAAGGCCGTTAATGACTGTAGTCTTAGAAATAGAGTAGCAATTTAACTGGACGGTTACTTGTCTGAGGAATTACTAATGAGAGAGCAAGTTCCATTTATTTAGTGGAAACAACATAGCTTGAAATACCCAAAAAATGAGTAAACTGGCACAAGTGTACTTATCAGCCCCATTAAATACAGTTTTCAGTGAGCAGCTATTCTCTGAATAGCTTATCATTTGTATGCACACTCAATATATTCTTCGAATTTATTAAAACTTACAACAGTTACATAGACAACCGAATATTCGGTAAATAAATTCAATATTCGGCCGAAAACCGAATATTGCAAATGAAGCCGAATAAACCGAATATCGAATAATTATTCGGCTTCGGTCCCATCTCTAACCAAAACGTTTGTTTTCCATTGGGATATAGGGTAAACAGCCCAAATGTCGGCCCCTCTAAAAATACTTCCTAAAGTCGGCCTTTCTATCAAAATCCATACAGAAAAACTGGAAGGCCGACTTTAGGCGCATGGCCGAGATTTGGTGAGTTTACCCTATTTCATCAGGGTGAAGCAGCCGTCGGATGGTTATTTAGCGGATGCTGTGAGGTAATAAATGTCACCTACTGTTTAATCATATATCTCGTATCTTACAAAATCTTTTAATTTTTTTCAGGCAAGCTGACGAGGAAATAGCATCCGCCCGGTGAGTCTTTTACATATTTTTTTTTATTTACTTCGGTCTCACCTAATCAAATTTTGATTTTGAATAATTGGGTCGCGAAAAATCGGGAGTGTTGGTGAAAGTGATTTGAAGTTTTTAATTTCCTTACCGCAAAAACATACATCATATATTATTATGTATACGTTTATAATAAATAGGTATGTAACATATTAAATAGCTAGATGTGTAAATAAATAAATTATTTTAATCTGTTTTATTATTATATGTGATTTATTCCATTTAGAAGATTTCATCAAAGAGTAGGAGTCATCGAATGGTTTTTTTTTCGTATACGTGGAGGTAAAGGTTTATCTTTATTTTTAATAAACTGTTACGTAAAATACACTATTCTTTGTTTTCTTTATACTGCCAAGGGACACGCTCCCAGTGTTTAATTTTACAGAGATATGGAGTTCTCAGGGACGCAAGCGTTTTCGAACTACTGCTTGTATCATCCACTTCGTAGGAAACCTATGTACCGTGGTCATTATTCTTTTTTCTTATACAGCAAAGAACCATGTAAGATTTCATTTTATGTATGTAAAAAAATAATTCTTCAAGTTAATAAAGAACATTTTGATAACCAATCGTGTTCTTTAAGGTGTGGAGCTTCTCATTCCTCAGTACACAAAACGAATCTGCCTTTATCCTATTGCCCATAGGATAAACCAGTTTAGCCAAAGTCAAATCGGTTTATCCTAGTTAGGATTTATATGCTTTAGGATACAGGTACTCCTCACTTTACGACTTGCTTGTTTAACGACCGCTCGCACTTACGACCAACCGAGTTGGGACTTATAATTTAGGGAATACCCTATCTCACTGTCTCAGCTTGAACTGTCTGTCAGTAGCGAACGTTTACATAATATATGTACATATTACACATTTTATCAGTTAGTTTCATTCCGACAAGCAGTCAGTGTGTATCCTAGTTTATTTTGTATTCGAATCTTTTTACATTCTGAGGATGTCGACGAAAAGAAAAAGTACGGCAACGTCTGCAGTAGTTAAGAAACGAAGAAAAGTTATTGACCTTGAAATGAAAATGAAAATTATCGAAGACTATGAAACCGGTAAAACGGTTAAAGAAATAGCACGTAACTTGAAATTTGCGCATTGCACGATTTCAACGATTTTAATTAGTGGGGATCTGGTTTGATAACTAGATGAAAAAATATATACCCACGAACCTTTTAATAATTCAAGCTAAAGTACGCAGCATATTTGAATCAAAGCACAAATGAATGAAAAATAATTAAAAAAGGCAGCTATTGCCCGGAACAGATATTCAATGTGGACGAAACCGGGCTTTTGTGAGGGAATGCCGTTGGGTTAAAACTGAAACCTTTGCTGATCTATCGCTCCGAAAACCCACGTGTATTAAAGAACGTTAGTAAGAACATTCTTCCCGTACACTATCGTGCAAATAAAAAAGCATGGATGACGCAACTTTTATTTGAAGATTGGTTTTTGAACTGCTTCATATATACCTTCAGTACAGGATTATTGTTTCAAAATGGGAGTTCCTTTTAAAATGATTCTTCTCCTTGATAATGCACCACGACACCTTCAACAATTTGATGATCTACACCCAGATGTAAAGGTTGTAAAGGTACTGCAATCCTACAACCAAAGGATCGGGGTGGTATAGCTGCGTTCAAAGTGATTTACTTGCGCACGACTTTTTCCCAAGCTGTGGCAGCAACAGAAAATAATGTAGTAACTCTTCGTGATTTTTGGAAATGCTACAATATTTTAGATTGTATAAAAAACATTAAATCAGCTTGGGACGAAGTAACAGAATAATGTATGCAAGGCATATACAAAAAATGCATAAAAAATTTCGAGAATAATAAATCGTTTAACGATCTTGAGCAAACTGATACTTTAATTCAATCAATTACCAGTCTTGCCGATGCACTTAATTTAGATGTGGAAAAGGAGGACATTGTTGAATTAATAGAATATGCCGAAGAAGAGTATTTAGAAGAGGAAGAAGAGGAAAAAACTCAAGAGGTGGAAAAGAAATTCATGGTGCATGGGTTAGGTAGTGTATTCACCAAAATTAATGCGGCTATGTTGCAACTTGAATGTATGGATTCAAATAGTAAAAGTTTTAATAAAGTTGAATGTGGGATAAGTAAACTTTTAAAGTGCTATGCGGTGATTTATCAAGAGACAAAAAATATTACAAAGCAAACCACAATTGCGAATTTCTTTTATACTCCAGATAAACAAATGATACCTGATATACTGAATGAACAAATAAGCAAATAGACAAATGATATGTACATAAATTTCTTTATGAATAAAATTCATTAAATAACTTTCATAATTTTGCAATGATCTTATATTACCAACGCAAGTTCCTCATTTGCCGATCAATTCGCTTAACGACGTAGTAGTTGGAACCGATCTCGGTCGTAAAGTGAGGAGTACCTGTAAACTGGTACGTTCTAGTCTGAACTAATTTCACCTAGTTTGTGTCTTCTATAAGCTTTTCAAAGTAAACTGAATAAAAGAATAGAAGTAAAATAGAAAATATGATTTATTAAAGTTATTTATTAGCTAATCAGTAATTTTATATTTAGCATTAGATCAACTTCACCCATTCATCCACAGAAATCACCTTATCTGTAATTTGCTTATTTACTTAGTTTTGCAAGGTTTACTCTGGTGGCACTTAGAATTGCAGAATACTTTGTTTTTTTTACAATTGCATTTTTTTATTGTACAGTTTTTTATGCAACTGCATTTCACAAAGCCTTGCCCTAATCCAACAGAATATTTTATAGCTACAATCCTTAAATATATTTCAATATCCTAGTTAATATCTCCCACATCTAAAAACTTTTAAATACAGACGTCGAAGACAGACGCATCACCACTTTTCAAAATAGCAGATCGTTTCAGTTTTTTTTTTATGTTCTTTCTTCGAACTTTTCCGCGTCTTCTAATTCTTTAGCCAAATCCGCATATTCGTCTACTGATAACACATTATAATGAAAAGACTTTTTATATTCACTCTGCAAAATTTCCTCCAAAAACTTTTCTTTCTACAACGTTTGATTGGCTTGTCTGCTACACGAAGGCTCATCCATGATAATTATACCTCACAATAATTATACTAGGATTATATTGAAATCCTTTAAGCGCAAACAGCGACTTAACTCGCGCACTCGTCGATGCAAAATATCGTTAAAATCAATTAACATGGCGAGCAAAGAGCGGTACGGTTAGGTTCAACGATCTGGCAACGTCGCTCGCTACGCTCTCTCTGGATGGAGCATGAGCCGGTTTGTTTTGTAATACACATAAACAGTAAACAAAGCGCCCTCCTATCCTCATGTTTGTAAACAGTTGAGTGTTTATGTTTATGATCTGAGTTTTCAAACGTAATCTATGAAGTCTTATTCTAAATTTGCATTTTCAAATATCGAAAATACTTGATTTCACGATTAAAAGTTTGTTATTTCATTACCTTACCAAGTCCCAAGTTATCAAATTAATGTTTGTAAATAAATCTACGGTGTTTGTAAACACAAAATCAGCAAGATGGCGGCATTCATCCTTGTTACAAAACAAACCGGCAGAATACAATAGCAATGCTCCATCCAGAGAGAGCGTAGCGAGCGACGTTGCCAGATCGTTGGTTAGGTTAATAGGCGAGCCTGAGATGATTCAGGGATTTCCCGTTCGTATAGGCAGCGACATGCGTTATGACTAGAGGCGTTTTCTGGCGTGCAGCGCTTTCGAACGTGGATTCAAATCGGTTTGAAACGCTACGTCATAGTTTGTGCACTCGCGCGAATGCGTGTTTTTAAACCGCATTCGAACCATTCGATTATCAACAATCTTTACATAACCTACAAATTTTTATTTCTATTATTTTCAAAAATGGACCTCAGAACTTCGGTATTATGTTTAATCAACAATAATTTTAATACGAACACGGAAATGGAAATGTTGTGGATGTTGAATAATGGAGAAGAAATGCCACACTTTTCTATTTTATTATAAAAAACTCAATACCTAACCATTAGAGCAGGGGTGGGCAACTTTTTGTAGTGTGAGCCAGATTACGATTTACTTTTCGTACTCTGGCCGGAATACAAAATTGGCAAATTTTTGTTACTTATAAGTTTTTTTATGTAAAAAATAAAGTTCATTTTAGATCTTCTGCTTTCCCTGGTATAACAACTACCCGGAAAGAAAGAGATCTGGGTTTGAATCCCAGTGCAGCAACAAGACATTTTTCTTCTGTACTGCATTAGTTATAAAAACGTTTCTTTGATCATTTCTTTCTGTCAAAAACTTTCGAGTTTAAACAAAAATTATTTATTATTCTTTCTAAAGATCTCGCGGGCCGGATAAGACTCTCACATCGGCCGGAGTTGGCCAACGGGCTGGAGGTTGCCCACCCTTGCATTAGAGGATATTATGAGGAATGGTTAACTTTGTACCTTGGGCACGATCTTTTTCAATTATTCCAAATGGGAAGAGCTACGTTTAAAACTCTGTTAGAAAAGATTAATTACCTTGAATGTAATAAAAATTTTATTGATAATCTGCCTATATCTGGGGAAAAGATTTCGTCGACCTTTATCTGAATATCGTCCACTACTACGTCGACTAGTTTATTTTCATCTGTTTATTGCATTTTGAGTATTACAATTTTATTAGAAACTAAATTCACCAAAAAATTAGGTTATGTTAGGAGGTTATGTTCATCTTTCAATGTGCGCATGTGTGTGTGTATAGTTTTGAACCGAGATCGTAGAGCATTTTGAAACGGTTCAAGCGTTTTCGTCAGTGACGTCACGGTTTGACGCGAGAATAAAAAGATTTCAAAAGCTTTCAAACCGCTGCATCGCCAGAAAACGCCTTAGGTGAAATTAGTTCAGGCTAGGACCTACCAGTTTATCCTTGCAAATTCTTCTCTTTGCAAATTCGTTTTAAAAAATCGGGAATGAAAGTGAAATATGGCGAATTTTTTTGTATTTTTTTAAATTTGAAAATTTAGCAACAAAGGGACAAGGATAAAATTGAAAAGGAACTATTTGAATTTTCTTCGGTTATAAAAGTTTTCAAGATTCGAAATTTTTCAGGATGCTGGGTTTTGATTAAAGTACGTACTTTCTTGGGACTTTGGTAAATGGGGCAACCTGTATATGTTGTAGAAGTAATCATGTAAATTTTAATATAACGACTGAATTCTAAAAATAACAAGCAACGTATTTTTACGTTTTTTACAATCTGTGAGTGGAGCGCGAGTCACGTAAAAATACGTTTTCGTAGATTTGTAGTTTCAACGGTTTACATAGAAACGCCCTAATGTATGTTGGAATAACTGTGCAAATGTCTATCAACAAAGAGATTCAATAATTGCATTAATCAGGTTTTAATTTAAATTCCATAGATTCTCACGTTTTTTCTATAATTGATGTTTTTGTAGAAAACATAGAATAGAAAAAGATAGTCATCTTAAATGATCAAAAGAATTTATAAAATAGACTTTAATCGTGGATAAATTCATCAAAGTAATAAATTTCAATTAAAATTTCTCTATTTAAATTTATGTATTTATCATCAAAATAACAGTTAAAATAGTTACAGTTTGCAAAAAGAACTAATAAAAATCATCTGATTTAAATCCAATTTTTGTTTAAATGTCAACCTTCACCGCTATACAGGGTGTCCTGGAAAATGTGGGAAATCTCTTGGATTCTGATAGAACATTAAAAAATATGATTACAAGTTCCCATAATTTTTTTTCCTAGCGGCCCTCCCCTCGGAGATACGACCTCCTAAAAGAAGCCACTGGAAAACAATTTTTTTAAATAACTTTTAAAGTACTCAATTTAATTTAATGAAAATTTAATATGATAAACAGTAGTAAGGACCTCATAAAAAATGACCTTAAAACATAATAAGTCACTTTAGTTTACCAGGGGCGTACTAGGTTGTACATTTTAATGCTTAGATTTTTAACACCCTGTATGGTAAAGAGTTAAGAAAAATAAATTTAAATACCTTGAATATTTTTCTAAAAAAAAGGTACTCTTATTCAGTGTCGATAAAATGAACCGTTTTCGAGAAAAAAATTGTAAAAAAAACCATCAACATTAAAAATTTCTTAATATTTCGTAGGTACCATAGTAACAGCGCTAATTTTTTTGTCTGCACCATCAGTATTAAAAAAGCGCCGTTTTTACAAACGTTACTATGGTAACGTTACTATTAATACGAAATATTAATAAATTTTTAATCTTGATGGTTTTTTTACAATTTTTTTCACGAAAACGGTTCATTTTATCGACACTGAATAAGAGTACCTTTTCTTTAGCTAAATATTCAAGGTATCTAAATTTATTTTTTTTAACTCCTTACCATACAGGGAACCTAGTACGCCCCTGGCAAACTAAAAAGACTAATTACGTTTTAAGGTCATTTTTTAAGAGGTCCTTACTACTGTTTATCATATTAAATTTTCATTAAATTAAATTGAGTACTTTAAAATTTATTCAAGAAGAATTGTTTTCCAGTGGCTTCCTTTAGAAGGCCGTATCTCCGAGGGAAAGGCCGCTAGGAAAAAAAATTATGGGAACTTGTAATCATATTTTTTAATGTTCTATTAGAATCCAAGAGATTTCCCACATTTTCCAGGACAGCCTGTATAGACCACACTGCCATCTACCTACCTTTGTTGACATTTAAAAACATGGTGATTTTTTTTTAGTAACTTTCATTTTTAGAATTTTTTTTATTAACAATCTAAAATTTAATTTCCTTTTTTAAAATTTAACTTTTAAAAATTTAAAGAAACGTAACTTTTAAATGAAATGATTTTAATTAAAAGGTAATCTTCCACTATCGGTGTGTGGCGATTGACAGTTGGTAGTTCCCGCGTGCGCCGCAGCGCTAGTTGTATCTGTGTTTAGGTGCAGTTTACACGACAACTTTTAAATATATATTTTTTCGACTACTAAAATAAAAATTATTATTATTAAAGTTCTTGATGATAAAGTTAAATAAAACGAATATCAGATAAATTACAAATTTTGTTCTTTTAAAAATTGATACCTACATATTTTTTTGAAACATTTTATACAGGATGTTTCCGAAATGCGTGTACAACGTAAGACTACGAATTTCTTGGCTCAAAATAGGTCGACTTAAGTTAACTTATGTATATCCAAATTTGCTTCGTTTCGCCGCTAGAGGGTTTTAAAAATAATATTTTCCGTAAGTTTTTCTTAAATTACTTGAAAAATCTTTAGTAAATTTTATTCATTTTTTGACCATGTCTTTCTATCAGCTGGCTATAGCTTTCTGTGGAACAAATGCGAATTTCGAAACATATAGAGTGTTTAGAAGTACTCTCACTACAAGTTATCCATCCAAATCTTTTTTGCCATTCTGTATAATTTTCTATCAATTCTTTTTCTGAATAGCTACATTAATTTAGAAACTATTTTCTCTCTTATAAAATTTCAGCTGGTCAAACCGATTATACACAAAAAGGATTTTCTAAATGTCTACAAGCTCAAAACGGTAAATGAAGGTAACATTAAGAAAATTCAAAGTAGCAATTTCTTCACGGGATATGAAGATCTTTCAAGAAAACCACATGTCATAGGTTTGGAAGTTGTTTATTGCTTCAAATTTTCGCCAGCATTTGTGAGCGTTATCAGGGTTTAGCTCTTTTAGTGCGTGTTATGCAGATTCTACTGTAGAATCAGGGGATATGAAGAGGAAATCATGCTCTTGTAAACTGGTCAGCAAGATCGCTAAACCTAATACCTTGTGATTTTGTTTATCCGGTATCATAAAAACAAAAATGCAACGAAAAGAGTAAACTGCAAAAATTTTGTACACAGTATTATTTTTGCCCTGATGACGGTCACAAATCCTGGCAAAATTTTGAGCAATAAACTATTTCCAATCCTTTAAAATGTGGTTTTCTCGAAAAATATTATTTTGAGCCAAGGAATCTGTGGTCTTGCGTTGTACACGCATTTCGGACACACCTGTATATACTATAAATAATTTACAAAAAAAGTACAGTTGGGTTGGATTGCGGGAAGGTTGTTTAAAGGTTGGGTTGGGGGCAGGGAGTAATTTAATAATTAAATTGCATTCTTAACCAATAATTAAACTGCACCTTCCCCTTAACTCAACCCTACTTCCGTATTTATAACATGATTTATTTTAAAAATAAAATTTGTTGATCATACTAAAATGAAGCAAATTTCAGATAAATAAATATATATTTCTAGATATCTATATAAAATAGAATAGATTATCCCCAATCTGAAAGCGATTAGTCTCAATTGGAAATTAATTAGTCCCAGTTTCAGCTTGAACAGGTATAGTTTTATCATATTACGTATTATTATTTTTTTTTTTTAATTTTAGGCATCATTAAATTAAGTGAACTCAATCCATAAAAAGTGGATTGTTATTGGCTGATTTGCGCTACCACTGTCTTTCAATAATTATAGTCTGCTAACGCAGTTTGGCAGTTAAATCTATTCTGATGTACGTACCATTAAGCTGTAGACATTTAACTGAAAAACTACGAAAAGACTAAAAAAGAAATAAGCGGCACCCCTTTTACGACTTCAACACCTTTTTCAAATGTGCATCTCGAATCACACCGTTCATCTATTCTATTTTAGATAAAATATGCCGAGCGTCAGCTTTGTAATTAGTGTGGTATATAAAATGCGTTCTGCTAAATAAGTACTGTATAAAATGCGTGTCTAACAGATAATTATTAGGAGTCGATGAGAAATAAGAAAAGTATGTAGTTGAAAAGAGATCACACTACGGATTATTGATAAAGAGGAACGCATGCTACACATAAACACACCTTTGTTGGGGGTTATTTCAAGAGAATTTCGACATCATTTTTATTTTTCCAAACAGCACACCCAATCTTTTCTTCCTAATCCTAAAATAGCTTGAAAAGTAATTAATTTTTATTAAAAAAAATTCTCTTGAACATTTTTGGAGATATTAAGAAAACTCAAAAGGAGGATATAAATTGTACTTCTTAATTTCTAAAACAATCGCAAAATTTCGATCGATATTGCTGTTGAGATTAAGGACCGTTTTGTTTACATGTGGGTAAATTAACTTCATTAATTTCACTTGCCATGATTGGCTAATTGGCTAGTAACCATGGAAAATATCAGGTAGATTAATTTACCCAAAGGTGAATAAACCGAATCTTAATCGATGAAATACTTGAAATGGTAGCCACTGTTTTCGATACATTTTTGAAATTTCAAAGAATAAGTTCTCAACATATTTTCAAGCATTTTTTAGTGATTGATTCGAATGCTGTTCTAACATGATTCTACACTTTTATTTCAGATAACCTCAAAGGAAGAAATGTAATTCTATATAAATTAAATCTATATAAAATTCTATAAATTGTCTAGAAAATTTTTTTTTGATTTCGTAGATTATGATTTATAACTTTTTAATTTTAATAAATTTTATGACTAACAATAAGATATTTTTTTCATATCTCTAAAATGTCCCAAAACAAACCAATTTAGAAATAAATCTCCAAGAAGTAAGAAGTATTTAACGCAAATAGAAATGTTTTATAATCGAAGAAAAAATACTATTGACAAATAATTGTTACTAACAATAGCACACAAAAACGTTAAAGCATAGTGCCAATTGAAAAAGAAAAAAATTAAAATAGTGCCAATTAACAAAAGGAAAGTTATTTATCAATGTCTTTTTTGCAATTTAATTGAACGTATATAATTAGGTATTGTATACGTATGTATTATTTATACATACATGTTCGTTTTATTTAACTTAATAAATTATAAATGTTAATAGCATTATTCAAGCAAATCATTTTTGATGAAAATAAATGTAATATGTAAATCAGCGCAGAGTGTCGTGTAAACTGGACCTTATGCACACACACATGCGTCGATCGCACGACCTTCACAGCTGTCGCTCGCCACACACCGATAGTGGAAGATTACCAATTAAAATTACTTTTAAGTTAATATTTATTTTAAAAAACCATTAAAATTAATAAACGAAATAGCGCCATCTATCAACGCTTAAATTATTTAAAAAAGTGAACATAAAGTAATAATTAAATTATAAAGCAAAGTTAAATAATAAAAAAATGATAAAAGTAATAATTTTTATATAAAATAATTCTTTATTTTTTTACCGATAAAAGAAAATAATTTTAAATTACTTTTATTAATTTTAGTATTTAGTATTTTTAAAAATCGATAATAGATGGCGTAGTAAACATTAGATTGTTTCCTCGTCAGCCATATTTCCTTCTTTCCTTCTGTATTCGCATTAAGTGCATCATGGGTCACCAAAATATCTGGTATTCTCACCCCAGGAAATACGGACAAGGGTCCAGATCATGGTAAGTTACTTTAATTTACCTTAATCTAACTTTTACGGACGTATATACTACTTGAAATAATGTTATGAGTGATTTGAGAAACATAACCTATAAATCAATAAAATCACACGTGGATTTTAAGATTTAAACATTTTAACGGTTTTCTTTTGTATGTTTTCAGTCGTGCTTGTTCAAACAGGCATGGACTTATCCGTAAATACGGATTAAATATCTGCAGGCAGTGTTTTAGAGAATATGCTAACGATATTGGATTTAAGAAGGTAAGTTTTCAAAAATTTTACTTTAAAATTAATTATTAATTAATTTTAATTTGTATTTCAGTTGGATTAAAAATTCCACAATTAAGAAACTATGTTTAAAGTTTTTTTTTGTGTAATAATTTCCAATAAAAAAGGTATTTTAAGTTAAAAAACTTTATTAATTGTTTTATTTACATAAAATTAATAATTTACGTTGTTATCCTTTCGATTGCTTTTTTGGCAAACTCTGATGTTCCAAGTCTTTGAGTAACATCGGCTACTAAAGCTAATAATGACCTTCTTGGTGGCCTACAGTATCTTCGTCCATTTTCTTGACAGCATAAGTTCGGAAAACAGTCAAAACTTGATTCACAATGTTTTGGGAAAAGATCTAAGTTTGGGGGAGGAGGCGGAGTGCATTGCATGTAACTAACGGCACTTTTAAGAGCTGAAATAATAAAATTTAGGTTATGATTTCTTTATTTAGAGGTGTTATTACGATCAATAATTAATTTAGGAGCTGGTATTTTATCTAAATTTGGTGCAGCTGTTCGACAATAAAATTTAATCTCTCCGTTGACGTTGGGTTTTTCTGGACAACAAATTCTTGGGTCGCAATCGAGATCCGATCCGCATTCTTTTATCTCGGATAGTTCTGGGATTGGATCTGATGGGCAAATTCTTTCGACAAGTCCAAATAAAATTGCTATAAAAAAGAACTTTTGTAAAAAAAAAATCAAATAGAGGTATTAGGTTGGTGCATACGAAATGTTGGATTTTTTTACCAGCAAACGTTTCTTTTTTCTTTCATACCAATATGAATTCAATCGATATTTGGGTCATTTTTTTACTACAAAAGGTATTGAGAGGAAGATCCAAAATGAAACTGAAAAATGATTTGAAGATATTCGTAGAAATGAATCCAACTATATTCACGAAGGAATTTACTACCAGTGAGTGATAAATGGTACTGCACATACTAACCATGTGAAATAAGCTAGATCGGTTGAACATATGCACGTTGTTACTAACCCAATTTCATCTGGGTCCATTTTTCAATCGGATTATTACCTGTAGTCAAAAGTGTGTTTTTTATAAAAGAAAAAGATGTGCTTGGTAGCTTGATAGGGATGAGCGTTGTGCTCATACTCCGAACCCATCACATCCACAGAAGATTTTAATCACTTTAGTGAAATGTAACTGTAGCTATTCGTTTCTCATTCTTTTGAACAAAGGTGTCTTAGAGGAATTGAAATATAAAGTTTTCCACCATTTACAATTAGCTTATTTTTACCGGATCTTTCACCAACCAACTTTAATTTGTTTTAAACATTTGGATGTATTGACAGGCTAAACAATATGAAAATGAAGAAAGTCTAAAAAAATTCAATATCTGAATTCATTGATTCCCAACTCAAGAAGAAAGAAAATCCGGCATTTCATATGAACCAACCTAATAACTTTTTTTTAATGTAAACTTACGTTCGTGTGATAATTCTGTTTCTGGAGGTGGAACTCCTTGAACGCATTTTTTCTTACAACAAACATAACTAGGACCTAAGAGGTTTTCACAATCTTTTTTTGTGTCGCATGGTAAAGCGAAAAATGGTAAGGATGCTGACCGATTTGGACAGACCAATTTGACTTTTTTTGGTGTGTATCCTCCGGAGTCTCCGATTGTATTCTTACCTTCAAAGAAAATTAAAAAGATTTAATTAATTAATCTGTACGTTTTAAGTTTAGAAAGATTTTATTTGAAAATATGTTATACATTTTATTGTTAGTTCAAGAACTTGTGAATTATCTGGGTAATGGTCTTCTTGTAAGGCTAAAAATTCTTTTAACTTTGCGAAACTTAAAAAATGTTTGTCCAGAAATTATGGATATTATATTGTTACATAATATAATATCTAAATGCTTTAAATTTAATGTTAGAATTATCTAGACATACAGAAATTTTGTACAGAAAATAATAGTGTTGAATATCTTCCTTAAAAAATGTAAAAATCTGGAGATTAAACTATAAAAATTTTAAGAAAAAAATTTTTCTAAACAACTTTTCATCTAATAATCGTTTAAAACTTAAAAAAAATCATATAAATTTGGTTTTTAAGAATTGAGAAAAGATTTTTTGGACAATTATAAATTAGAATATTTTCCTTAACCCAACATATAAAAACCCACATGTTAGGTTATAAAAATTTTGAAAAAAAGATTTTTTTTTAAATATCTATATTTTCATGTAATTATTCTTTTTTAATTTAAAAAAATCGTCCAGATTTGATTTCTAGGAATCGATAAAAGATTGTTTTTAAGAACTACAATCTAAAATGTTTTTTTTAATTTAACATATGAAAATTATAGGTTAATTATACAAATTTTAAGAATTGATTTTTTTTCTCAACATTAAAAAACTTTAAAACGTCGTCCACATTTGGTTTTTAGGAACCAAGAAAATATTTTTTTAAAATTATAAATTAAAATTGTTTGATAAGAGAGTATAATACGATAAACGTTGAAAAAGGAAATTTTTCCTGAAGCTAAGTACGGTCCTGTTTATCAAACGTCAATTTGACAGTTAATGTCAACAAATTATAAATTTCTCTCCAAACTTACTGACATTTTACCTCAATAATGAACTAATGGAGTTATTATTTTTAAAATAAACGAAATTTACAATATTTTTTGACATTTTTTATGAGTTTAAAGTGAAAAGTTGTTTAAAACCGGAAGTTGGATGGATTAAAATAAGCGTTCGTGATTGTTAAAAACGTATATTTGTGTCTTAATATTTATCTTTAAGAAAAAAAAAATAAAGGTAGAAATGAAGTTTAAATAAAATCTTTGTGGTATTAATTGGAGTAAATCTGATGGTTTTAGTAAAAAAAATATATTTTTATTTATATTTAGTTTAAAAATCTTCCTTTTATTCCTTTAAATAAACTCTGGGTGATTTTTTTAAACATATTTCAAAATTTAAGGTTAGGTTGAAAATGTAGTCATTCGGAAAATAATTTTTTAATTTTTTTTAGTAAAATTTAGAAAACATTTTCTAAATCTAATTGAAAATAGACATTTTCATCTATTATTATTAAAAAAAATTTTTCTTAGTTCCTATAAATAAAATCTGGGTGATTTTTTAAAGTTGATTTTTTTAATTTTAAGGTTGGGTTTAAAATATAGACATTTAGAAAATATTTTTTTTTTTATTTTTTTGGTAAAATTTAGAACAAATCTACTAAATCTAATTAAAAATAGACATTTTCATCTATTATTATTTAAAAAAAAATTCTTAGTTCCTATAAATAAAGTCTGGGCGATTTTTTAAAGTTGATTTTTAATTTTAAGGTTGGGTTTAAAATGTAGACATTTAGAAAATAATTTTTTACATTTTTTTTGTAAAATTTAGAAAAAATGTACTAAATCTAATTAAAAATAGACATTTGCATCTATCATTATTTAAAAAAAAATTTCTTAGTTCCTATAAATAAAGTCTGGGTGATTTTTTAAAGTTGTTTTTTAATTTTAAGGTTGGGTTTAAATTGTAGACATTTAGAAAATATTTTTTTTTTAATTTTTTGGTAAAATTTACAAAAAAATATACTAAATTTAATTGAAAATAGACATTTTCATCTATCATTATTTAAATTTTTTTTCCTAGTTTCTATAAATAAAGTCTGGGTGATTTTTTAAAGTTGATTTTTAATTTTAAGGTTAGATTTAAAATGTAGACATTTAGAAAATAATTTTTTACATTTTTTTGGTAAAATTTAGAAAAAATGTACTAAAGTTTAATTGAAAATAGACATTTTCATCTATTATTATTTAAAAAAACTTTTCTTAGTTCCTATAAATAAAGTCTGGGTGATTTTTTAAAGTTGACTTTTTTAATTTTAAGGTTAGGTTAAAATGTAGACATTTAGAAAATATTTTTTTTAATTTTTTTGGTAAAATTTAGAAAAAATATACTAAATTTAATTGAAAATAGACATTTTCATCTATCATTATTTAATTTTTTTTTTCCTAGTTTCTATAAATAAAGTCTGGGTGATTTCTTAAAGTTGATTTTTAATTTTAAGGTTAGATTTAAAATGTAGACATTTAGAAAATATTTTCTTACATTTTTTTGGTAAAATTTAGAAAAAATGTACTAAATTTAATTGAAAATAGACATTTTCATCTATTATTATTTAAAAAAACTTTTCTTAGTTCCTATAAATAAAGTCTGGGTGCTTTTTAAAGTTGATTTTTTTAATTTTAAGGTTGGGTTTAAAATGTAGTCATTTTGAAAATATTTTTTTTAATTTTTTTGGTAAAATTTAGAAAGAATATACTAAATCTAATCAAAAATAGACATTTTCATCTATGATTATTTAAAAAATTTTTTCTTAGTTCCTATAAATAAAGTCTGGGTGATTTTCTAAAGTTGACTTTTTTAATTTTAAGGTTGGGTTTAAAATGTAGACATTTAGAAAATATTTTTTTTTTAATTTTTTGGTAAAATTTAGAAAAAATATACTAAATCTAATTGAAAATAGACATTTTCATCTATCATTATTTAAAAAATTTTTTCCTAGTTTCTATAAATAAAGTCTGGGTGATTTTTTAAAGGTGATTTTTTAATTTTAAGGTTGCGTTTAAAATGTAGACATTTAAAAAATATTTTTTTTTTAATTTTTTTGGTAAAATTTAGAAAAAATATACTAAATTTAATTGAAAATAGACATTTCAGTACTTACTTTCTAAAGGAACTCCTTCCAAACATCTCGTCCTACAACACAAAGATGTTGGTCCAGCTCCCATAATTCGACAATCATTATTACTATCGCACGGTAAAGCCAATAAAGGCACCGGTATTTTTCTACTGGGACACGTTAGTTTAATATCTGTCGGTTGATTTTCTTCTTATAAAAAGAGAAAGTGTCTTTATCATTAAACGGTAGAGAAAAATAGGATGATTCACGTAATTATAAACGTTAACATATTTAAAAAACGCAAGGTCTTCTTGGTAAATCAAACGTTTATGTGTAATTATTATAATATTCATCCTTCCAAACGCACGTGAATACATTCACCAAAGCTATGTGTCTTCAAATTACCTTGATCTAAATTGGAAAGGTGCAAAACCAAGAATTTTTAAAAATATACACATGGAATTATAAACATTTCCTCATAGTTTGAATAACACAAAAATAAAATAAAAAAATGTTTTATTTTTAAAACTTGTATAAATCTTATTATGTAATACCTAACTAAATAAAATCATTTACGTAAAACCATCATAAATTTCCTACCTTTACTTTGGCTTCGGTTACATAACTGTACTAAATTAAAACAAATTACGAAGAAAAGTTCAGATAGATTCATCGTTAAATATTTAAAGATCCATTCAACTTAAAAAGTTTCTTTAATTTTTTTGCGTTTTAAAAGTAAGAAATTAAACGCGCACTAAATAACGTCTTGAACAACTGTAAGCGGGAAATTGCAAGACTGCGGCTGGTGTTACGCACCTTCTGAAGAAATTGTCTTCCACCTCTCTGAAGAAATTGTCTATATTTAAGCGTTTTAAGAGTTGACCACCACTCAAGCGAGAATACGAGATGATTATGCAATGGATTATGGTGGGCTTTTAGTTGGAAGGTCAGTTTTATTTTCTTGATTTGTTAATTTAATTTAATTTTATTTATTTATTTTTTTTTTAGAAAAAAATTGATTTTTTGAAAGAAATTTTTTAATAAAAATTAAATAAGTTATGTCAAAAAACGTTCTCATCTTTAAGAATTTTTTGTAATTTTTTGATACTAAATAGAGAAAGTCCGCCTTTTTTAGATTAAAGTAGAATATTTTAGATTTAATTGAATATAAGAATCATGTTTTTATTCGTATAAATAAAGTCTGTAGGATTTTTTTTAAAGTGTACTAAATTTTCGAAAAGTTTGGTTATGTCAATAAATATCCACATCTTTAAGAATTTTTTCTAATTTTTTGGTATTAATTAAAATAGAATAGAATGTTTTAGATTTAATTCAATACAAGAATCATGTTTTTATTCCTATAAATAAAGTCTGTACGACTTTTTTAAAGTGTATTAAATTTTTCGACAAATTAGGTTATGCCAATAAACATCCTTATATTTAAGAATTTTTTTAATTTTTTTGGTACTAATTAGAGAAAATCCGCCTTTTTAGATTAAAATAGAATGTTTTAGATTTAATTTATTACAAGAATCATGTTTTTATTCCTAGAAATAAAGTCTGTACGATTTTTTAAAGTGTATTAAATTTTTCGAAAAATTAGGTTATGCCAATAAACATCCTTATATTTAAGAATTTTTTAATTTTTTTGGTACTAATTAGAGAAAATCCGCCTTTTTTAGATTAAAATAGAATGTTTTAGATTTAATTTATTACAAGAATCATGTTTTTATTCCTAGAAATAAAGTCTGTACGATTTTTTGAAGTGTATTAAATTTTTCGAAAAATTAGGTTATGCCAATAAACATCCTTATATTTAAGAATTTTTTAATTTTTTTGGTACTAATTAGAGAAAATCCGCCTTTTTTAGATTAAAATAGAATGTTTTAGATTTAATTTATTACAAGAATCATGTTTTTATTCCTATAAATAAAGTCTGTATGATTTTTTTAAGATGTACTAAATTTTCGAAAAGTTAGGTTATGCCAATAAACATCCTCATCTTTAAGAATTTTTTCTAATTTTTTGATATTAATTAGAGAAAATCCGTCTTTTTTAGATTAAAATAGAATGTTTTAGATTTAATTTAATACAAGAATCATGTTTTTATTCCTATAAATAAAGTCTGTATGATTTTTTTAAGATGTACTAAATTTTCGAAAAGTTAGGTTATGTTAATAAACATCCTCATCTTTAAGAATTTTTTCTAATTTTTTGATATTAATTAGAGAAAATCCGTCTTTTTTAGATTAAAATAGAATGTTTTAGATTTAGTTTAATACAAGAATCATGTTTTTATTCCTATAAATAAAGTCTGTATGATTTGTTGTAATGTACTACAATTTTGATATTAGGTTATGTCAATAAACATTCTCATCTTTAAGAATTTTTTCTAATTTTTTTATACTAATTAGAGAAAATCCGTCTTTTTTAGATTAAAATAGAATGTATTAGATTTAACTGAATAGAAGAATCATGTTTTTATTCCTATAAATAAAGTCTGTACGATTTTTTGAAAATGTACTAAATTTTCGAAAAGCTAGGTTACGTCAATAAACATTCTCGTCTTTAGGAATTTTTTGATACTAATTAGAGAAAATTCATCTCTTTTAGATTAAAATAGAATGTTTTAGATTTAATTTAATACAAGAATCATCTCTTTATTCGTGTAAATAAAGCCTGTACGATTTTTTTAAATGTACTAAAACTTTGATGTTAGATTATGTCAGGGATTGTTGTGAAATATCATCCTATTTTAGAACATTTTTAGTTACAATTGTTCGAGAGTTATGCACGTTGGAAAGTATCTTTTAAAAAAATTAAAACTCTTCCTAGTTATGTAGGAAGTTTTCTTTTGTATCCACAATTTTTAACGGTAACGAGAACTTTCTCTACTTCGACAAGATCATTACATCAGTTACACAAGTTTTTTTCGGATTCTTTCAAAACGATATCAGCGCAACCGAAATGACGAAGTGATTTTCTTACTTCAAATCACCACTCGATGGATGGTAAAAAAGAGAAAAATAAGGTGTTTATGCCATTCAAGCAAACCTTGGTTGAAGTATTTCAAAATATGGTAAATCATTTCTTGTAATTTTGGTGCATTTAACCTCTAAATGATAAGACAAGAAAATAAAACAGTTAAAATTTTAAACGGTCCATTATTTAACCGTTAAATTAAATTTAACTCGTTGGATTTCAATTACAAGGATATCAGGAAAAATATCTCAATTTAAAGTTGTGATTAAGCTATTGATTCATTTAGTTCCCATGGTCTTTTGAAAATGCAACAAAAATTTAATCATATTTGTATTGCTTCTATCTTAACATTTGCTTGAAAATTTGCAATTTTGATTGGATATAAATAAAAAATTTACTAACAAAAAAGATTACATTTTTGATGCCACAAAATCGATAGCAACCCATATAACACCGATGTTTATGTTGCATAACATTTCCTCAAATTACAATTATTAAGAAAAAACATGATTTGCGATGTTACAGTTTTATTGTATTGTATAAATTATTAACTGTTATCGGTTATTGCGTTGTTAAATTTACAACTGATCCGATCTTATTCTAGCTTTTCGTTTAATTAAATTACGATATGTTTGTTCACAAACACTGAAGTTGTCCGTAAGCTTTTTTACGCTTTGCTCACGATCTACAATTTATAGATTTACTACGATATACGATTTATAATTGTAATGGATTTTGAATGTTAATTAAAATTTAAAAACCTTTCTCAAAAGGGAAAAATGTTCACGAATAAGATATTTTTCTTCGTAGCGACATCTATTAAAATAACTTAAAACTATTTCCAAAAATACTACTTTAAAACAAGAGATGGCGCTTGAAGTCTTGCATTTCACTTAAATTATCGGGTGTTCATTTAAATTCGTGCTCAAGTGAATTCTTTGAAATTTTGTTAGACAACGATAGAGAGAAAAATGTATGAGGCATTATTAGTGCACACTAATCAATTAAATTTCAAATTTGACACACGTCAAATCTTGTCAAACTGCACTGAACGGCTTGTATTGGCAATTTATCGATAGGGGAAGGTGGGTATGTTAGGGACACTTTTTATAATCCATTTAATTGTGGCCATACCAGCAACATAAAAATTTTAAAATGTATACCATCGAATAGCTTACTGTTTATACTATATTTTGGTACTTACTTGATGTCATTTTTTCTAATGGTTAGAGTTTTGTTGCAGTAGAAGTGACCATTTGTACTTTTGTCTCAAACGTACCTTGCGTTGGTATGTATAGGACAGTCACAAAATGACGGAAGCATAATTGATTTCTTCATCTTCTTCCGTCTCTAATTTCTTTTTAGGCTGTGTTTAACCTTTTCTTCCTTTTCTCGAAAATTTTCATTCTTGATTTTCAATGTTTCTTCTATTAACAGTTTTTCGGGTGTGCTTGTTAATATCTTTGTAAATTGTAACTGTTTTGCACGGGTTACTTAAGAACCAATTACCAAGAGCCGATTATGTATATAGGAGGTATATCTGGGACGTCCCAAATATCCCTGTCTTTCAATGTCCCAAACATACCTCATTGTAGTTTGTCTACATTTTATTTTTTTTAAATTTTAGTATAGGATACAAATAAAAGACAGCAAGGTGTATTGATCAAAAACAGTTTGTAGACTTCACCAATAATAATTTATTAAGTCTTGTAAATAAATATAGTTGTAACTAGTACTTACCTGATGCATCGATTTTTACTTTGAAACAACATCAACGCAAACGTCCAATTTTTAAGGTTAAAATAATTGATTGCATTTCAAGTTTCGACGAAATGGCACTGTAGGTAGCACTAGTAAATTTAAAGTAAGAGGACGGGATAAATTCAAACAAGTTTTTGATTTAGATTAATTGTCCCAAACATACCACCGTCCTAAAGGTACCGATTTCCCCCTAATGTTTTTAATTTGTGACAAAAAACTTGATGGTAAGTCTTACGTTTAAGCTGCTTCGAAAGTCGATGAAGTTTAGGAATATTTACTGTATAATTTTATTCACTACTTGAATATCCCTATGAAATTTTGGACGACCAATTACTGAAAGGATTAGAGTTGAGGTAGGTTTTAGCCAAAAACAAGTTGTTAGCTAGTTTCCTTCCATTTTCTGTCTCGTTATTTATAACCTATTGAACATTTCAGTGTTATGACATTGCTTCAATTGTGCCCATAATTATGAAAGTGGTCTAACAAGGAGACCTTACGACTTGCCCCCCACCGATTTTAACGAAAGTGGTACCAATCAATAGATATTAGTACATAGTAGAAATGTGTAAAATATTAGGGCGCACTATTCAGCGGTCCGCAAGAAAATTGGTGTTAAAGTATGCAATCGGCTTATATGTTAATGATTTGTCATTTCCCCTACAACTCCCTAATAGCCATAGTGGAAATATATCGGTTTCCAGATCCATAGTTCGGTGGTTCGAATCTCGAATAATATATTTTAATTTTCTTTTTTAATACAATGTTCTAAGTTATTTTTATAACATGTTGATTTAATATTAAAATATTTTTAAAATAACATGAAATATTGTATTCAAAATAAAAATAAAAAAGTTATTGTTCGAGATTCGAACCACCGAACTATGGATCTGGAAACCGATATATTTCCACTATGGCTATTAGGGAGTTGTAGGGGAAATGACAAATCATTGACATATAAGCCGATTGCATACTTTAACACCAATTTTCTTGCGGACCGCTGAATAGTGCGCCCTAATATTTTACACATTTGTACTATGTACTAATATCTATCGATTGATACCACTTTCGTTAAAATCGGTGAGGGGCAAGTCGTAAGGTCTTCTTGTAAGTCAAAATTTAAAAAAAATGAGTTTATCACTTATTTCACACCACATTATTCTAAACTAAATTTATTGAATGTAATTTTCGCGATATCGACAAAAATGAACCATTAGGTAGTGGTTGTAATTTCAACGTTATACGGAATTCATTTGGTGTTAATTATGAAAGTGGTCTAACAAGGAGACCTTACGACTTGCCCCTCACCGATTTTAACGAAAGTGATACCAATCGATAGATATTAGTACATAGTACAAATGTATAAAATATTAGGGCGCAATACTCAGCGGTTTGCAAGAAAATTGGTGTTAAAGTTTGCGATCGGCTTATATATTAATGATTTGTCATTTCCCCTACCACCCCCCAATAGCCATAGTGGAAATATCGACGCTGCCAAGCCAAAACGGCATAAACGCCATTAACCTAATTTTTCAGAAAACGCAAAAAATGATTGACATAATGAATCTTAACTGGCTTTTACGCAAACTTTAAACCAATTTTATAGCGAATGAAGTTTGTTTGCGGGTATACCGCTTTAACTGTTACATGCAGATTTAAAACTGCTATTCAACGGTGCAGCTAACTAAAAAATGGCCATTTTGGCGTTTGTGCCGTTTTGGCTTGAGAGCGTCGATATATCGGTTTCCAGATCCATAGTACGGTGGTTCGAATCTCCAACAATAACTATTTTACTTTTATTTTGAATACAATATTTCATGTTATTTTAAAAATATTTTAATGTTACATCAACATGTTATAAAGAGAACTTAGAATATTGTATTAAAAAAGAAAATTAAAATGTATTATTTAGGATTCGAACCAACGTACTATGGGTTTGGAAGCCGATATATTTTCAGTTTAGCTGTTGGGGGTGTTTAAGGGGAATGACTAATCATTGACATATAAGCCGATTGCATACTTTAACACCAATTTTCATGCGAACCGTTGAGTATTGCGCCCTAATATTTTATACATTTGTACTACGTACTAATATCTATCGATTGGTACCACTTTCGTTAAAATCGGTGAGGGGCAAGTCGTGAGGTCTCCTTGTAAGTCAAAAATCATCAAATTTATATATTGAAAAATAATATTGAAACGCTAGACTATAAATTTTTGGTATCGGGCCATTCCTTTCTACCAAATGAGTGCGTTTTTGGTTTAATAGAAACGAAAATAAAAAAAGCAAATTTCTTATACAACCCTGAGCATTATGAATTGATAGAAATGTGTAGAAGAAGAAATACACTTTCGATAAAACGAATGTCACAGTCGGATGTTATTTCAATGAAATCAGTAGAAGAATCATCAACAAGAAGAGTAAAAAATACCTCAGGCGAATCTGTCTCTTGGCTGCAAATTCAGTGGATGAGATTCTTGAAAAATGAACTTTATAAAATGTTTTATAAAACTTCTTTAGATTCTTGGGCACACAACCGATAGAGACGACGAGGGAAATTAAAACAGCATTTCCTTTTTTCACTCCAAGCTTTCGGAATAATTTATTCCTTCATCAGGGCAGACTACAATTTTTAAATTAAAAACAAGGATTCAAAATTATTACTAAATCAATAACAATCAATAATTATCAAACTTACAATGGAAAATAAAAGAAGTTGACCATAAAATTGAACTGCGCATTAAGTTAACTGACACAACGTGGCGTAAACACTACAAAATTCGTTAATTATGAATAGGTTACTATTAAATTTAAAAATATTACCATAAAACAAGTTAAAATTGAAACAATAAAACCTTCTTTCTGGCTTCTTTCTACCACCGAAGAAAGAAGCCAGAAAGAATCAAAATTGTAACGTGGAGTTATTGGTGTTCTGATTATGTTCAAATTTAAAATGGTGTGATAAAAGGAAACTGTAAATGTTACTTAAATTCTCAGTATCAGATCTGTAATTAACGGAATGCTGTTCTCTAACTATATGAACCATCTCCAAAAACATTCTTTTGTTGTAGACGTTTTCCCTGTCTAAAATGTTTACATCTTTAAATGCAAAACCGTGATTGTTGTTAACACAATGAGCTACTAAAGAACTTTTTTTACTGTCACCTAATTGGACATCTTTTTTATGTTGTTTAATTCTATTTTGTAAATATTGTGTAGTCGTACCTACATATACACAATCACAATCACCACAAGGGATCCTGTATACGACATTTGTCTGTTGTTGGAGAGGAATGCTGTCCTTAGTTTTAGAAAATAATTTGTTTACCGACAAGTAATTAAATTTTGCAAATTTAAATAATGAATTATCAAAAACCGTTATCAATTTGTTGGTTAAACCAGGAAGAAAGGGAAGAGACACATACCGTGGTCTATCAATCACCTCCGTCGTCACCACACGATTATTCGCCCCACGAACGTTATTACTATTAAAAATGGACTGTAGAAGACGATAAGGATACCCATTATTAATAAAAATCTGTTTTAATTTTGTCATATTCTTTGCCAAAAAGGAGTGATGTGACAACTTACGAACTCTGTCACGCATAGCAACAACTGTGTTGATTTTCTGGTGAATTGGATGATTAGAGAAGAAGTTAATATAACGACGGCGTCTCTATCGGTTGTGTGCCCAAGATTTTATTCTCGTTCCTGACGTGTAACAACCGTTACTCCGTTTCAACTTCTTTAGATTATTCTGAATTCCACGTTTTGGATCTTTCACCTAAAAGAGGAAGACCAAAAATATACGGAAATATTACTTTACTTCCATTATAGACCTCCATTAGACCAGCAACAGAAGAAAAACAAAGATATTAGAAAGACATTTGAAAGTTTTCCATCTAGTACCAATTGAATATACATCGGGTTAGCAGTGGTTGATTGCTTTAGGCGCATGTCTGTGTCAGGTTAGATTATGCATGAATTCTGTTGTTTAGAACTTTGATAAAGGTAAGTAGTAATATTTTATGCATATTGTTATAACTTTTTTATTTCGTTGTGTAATGTATTGTGCAGCAATCAACACTAATTTTAAAATTTCTTCTAATAAGTGATAAAGTACGCTTATTAAGCTATGCGACGATATAGGTAAATGTCTTTGTCTTATAGTTGTATACACAGTACATAACACAGAAAAGTCAGCCGTGCATGGGTGTTAAAGAGTACGCACGAGTACGTGCCCAAAGAGTACGCATGCGTACTCTTAGATTCGTTAAGTTAAAAATGTTGATTCAAAAAGCACTAATCACTGGATCATATCCGTCGACAAGCAAACATTGAGGCGTTCAACTCAAAGTTCAGAAAGATGAAACAACCCCTGCAATGTTACTTTCAACAATAAGTCAGAATCAGCAAACAATACCAGCAAATACATTCTACGGGAGTGATACAATTTCAATCACACCAAAAATGATACTGCCCCTTCCAAAAGCGAAACATGTTCAAACTCGAAGAACCAAATCGAAAAAATCCGAAATTTTATATTCGTCACCTTACAAAGAGAGGTTTGTACAAAATTTGAAAGGAGGTGATTCGATTAAAAAGAGAGTTACTCAAGAAACTAAAGAAGAACCATTAACAAAGAAAAGAAAAAGAACATGTCGTGCGAAGAGAAAGTAGAAAAATATGCGAAGTACGAAAAATATGCTGTTTCCGAATTTAGGAATTAGGTTCAATATTATTAATGGCAATTGTGTTGCTCCTGTCTTCTAATTATCAAGTACAAAGAGGTTTCTTATATGAGTCGTGTAAAGAATAAGAAAATTTTCATTTGTAACAAACTTTTGTAATTTATTTAGTTCGCCGTTTTCATGCGTACTCTTAGGTGCAAAAGTGCGTACTCTTAGGGAAATGTGTTCCTAAGGGTACGCACGCGCGTTTATTTTTATAATGCTCTATGTACATTCCTATGCTTACACTCACTAGGTTTCCTTTGATTATTTGTTAGTTTGTAGGCATGGGTATGTATATGTCGTAAAATAAACTTGTTTTGCTATGAAATCTACTTCCTCTGTCCGAAAATAGTTGCTACATTTTAATTTAATTTTTGTCCGAGAATAGTTGCTACATTTTATTTATTTATTTATTTTAAGGCGAATCAAAAACAGAAGAATTTTATGTTACAACAGTTTATTGTTTTTAAATGAAAATACAAAATAATTTATGAACTAAAAAACCTAAATCCAACACGCTTATGTCGGGGCTATTCGGTGGTTGAGATATCAGTTGAATATCCCAACCATCTCTACAGAAAGCTTGGATTAATGTTGGATCGTCAGTGTACAAATCCGGTTTTGCATTATCTTGCTGAATAAATATTGTATGTTTTTTTGAACCAAAAGGCCATTTCTCCCGTATTGCTGAAATCAATTTATAAAATCATTTTTCTTACTTCCTCTTTATTGACACTTTCTACAGCTTTGGTTACTAGTGTTCCCTTAGCCCAATTTTTGCTATTTCTTTTGGCTGGTAAAGAGTTTATAAATGGCCATATCCCCATTTTTCCGTAAAAAAAAATTTTCTTTGTGAAAATCGCAATGTGCACGTGCAACTGCCGCCATGAACATTACTTTTGTAATGAACCTTTTACTTTTACAAGTTCTATGCGGCATTTCTTCTTCCGGAGTGACATAAAAACTTTTTTTTGTTTTGGTTAAATAAAACCATTTTTCGTCAATGTGAATATAGTTTAGTAAATCTTCAAAATACCCCGTCGGCAATACAAATTTTAAACAAAACTCTATTCGGCGCCGTTTATTTTCTTCGGTAAGTAACGGCTTAATAAAACTGGTTACTCTTTTAATTTTTTTTCCATTTTTAAATCTATTATACAGCGTATTTTTTTGGAATTTTATTTGAACAAGCTAACGATCTTCATGTGGTTCTTTTACATAAAGGAATAGAGCATTTGTTAGCAATTTGTTGACTGTAATCTTTAAGTTTTCGACCATAATTATTTTTACGGGAGTTAATATTAATTATTACGTTTTCACTTAAACAATTTTTTATTTGTTTCCAAAAACTCGAAATTGTTAAACGACTGCAAAAAAACTTACGTGCAGCTGCACTTATCGCGCCTCTTTTCAAATTTTATCCTCCACATTTTGCAACAAGTAATATAAAATTTGGTTTCTTTGCTCATTACTAAATTCTCCGCATTCTTTCCCACCTCTTTGTTCTGTTTCCGAAATATTTCGAACCATTTTTGATGCAGAGCGGTTAAAATTCAAAAACATTCAAATTTTACAGGTAACAATTACTTATCACAAAATGTGGGCAATAGCTAAGTGGAGGTTAGGGCATGCCATATTTCGATTATTACATGTTCTACCTACTGATATTTAATAAATTAATTTATGTTATATATTTATGATAATTTTTACATTAAATTAAAATGTAGCAACTATTTTCGGACAGAGGAAGTATTTTTTATTACACAACAAAAGTTAAGTGCGTACTCTTAGGCACACCTCCCCTATATGTTTACTACCATACACCCCCCCAGTTTTTCAAGAACATTTTAAAAATCTTAAAACCTCGGCATGATAAAAATGGATTACTTTTTATACGATATCTTTTCAAGAAACATATTCAAACTATACAGGATGTTTCAGAATTGCACAGCACTATTTTGAGGGATATGTTTTCCAGCATGAAATAAACAAGAACATTTATATAAACATACGTCTCAAATTAATTTTTTATCGAGATATTGAAAAGTTAAAGGTAAACATTTAAATGTTTAAAATTTGATCAGATAGCCGTGGATTGCAATTGCAAAGCGCTTTTATGTTTGACGGATGATTAAACTGATTAGTATTAACCGTATTAACCCTCTGACCGGGTATTTTCTTTTTAAAATTGATTTAAAAAAGTGTATTTTTTTGTTTGTAAATAGCAAATAAATACTTTTTAATAGAAATTTAACATATAATAACACATAATAAACATAATATTAGCATAATTAACATATAATTATATTTAACCCTTTGCGGTCGGCAGATTTTTCGGCTGAGACTACCAGCAAGTCGGGGCGAATTTAGTTTTTCGTCCGAAATGGCTAGCATTCTGTTAATCTCAGTTTTTCTGGATTGCTCTTTCGAGACGTGATCATGCCACAACATTAGCGACACCGACGTCTACGACAGTTTTGAAATGCCGCCACAATGGATGCACCGACCGGAAAGGGTTAAAAGCTTTTCTTGGTGTGATATAGTTCAAAGCATGCCTCCAAACAAACTCCAACTTCGCAAATTACACCAAATTCTGGTTTCATTTCTCACTCTTTTATCATTTTTATTCCTCTTTGAGCAGCAAACAGCACATTGTCGTTTGGGATCTTTTTTTAGATCATTTGGTGGTACGTGGCTAGCAAAATGGCGAGCTGTAAGCCTGAGTGGGTTAGGAGCAAGATCACTGGACTAATAGGATGGCTCAAACTGCGATAATCGCCCGCCGCCACCTTTAACATCACTGCCAAACTTAGCCTCTCTATCTTACACTCGACTAAAACCGCAACGAGGGACATCAAACTGGCGGCGCACTAAATTTCAGCGTATACACATTTTATGGGATTGAGCCATCCTGTTAGTCCAGTATCCTTGGGTTAGGAATTGTGTTGCTCTTCCTTTTGAGTTTGAAAACTTAAACTCGGATATTTTTCAATATGATTTTTCACCAACTGCGTGCGGTATTCTATCAAACCAATTTTTTTGCGAAACATTGGCGTATATAATGTAGGAGTTCCCAAAAGCTTTATCAATAAAATGTCGAAAAAATTTCTTATAGTATTTATGTTGTTACTTTTTATTGAAGGGTAGTATGATATTTCCTGATCAGAATAATCAACTCCTCCCATAGTATCATTGTAATCACAAACAACTTTGGGTTTTATAACTTCTATCCACATTTCTGTCTCACCATTTTTGTTGCTACATCATGTATTGTGTTTAGAAGGCAAACTGGTTTCTTATCTTGCAACATTAGAGCCATCACCATACCCCGCTGAAATGCATAAATTTCTCTCTTTCGTAGTTTTCCTTTTGAGAACCCTTGAGGTAAGTATTTTCTTCTACTGTTGACAATCCCATAAATATCTGTTTATTTCTTTATTAGAGAATCTGCAAGCTCAGGAGACATATACCAATTATCATAACATAAAAAAATGCGAGCACGTCGAAATCGCGGGATACGATTTCGACGCATCCCGCGTCGAGAAAATCGCTTTCCCAATTAATTTTTTTTTCTCTAACCTTAAATGTTTTGACCTGAAGCTCCGTAAATTCTTGTTTCTTGATCGACTCGAAGAAATAAAATTAGAAAAGTGGAAAACGATCAAAGAGGAAAAAAAGAACGTAAAGTAAAAGTTTTTTTTTATAAAAGATTTTTAGGTAGTGGTGAAATTAATGAAGTAAGGAGAGATATGGGGAGTGAATGATATAGAGCAGTGTTTCCCAACGTGGGGGCAATTTGATTGTCAAGGGGGGCAATTTCGGTTCCATTATATGTTTCGAAAAGTAAATTTCCTGCTGACGTCTTGCTAAAATGTATCATTAAACTTTCTTATGTCAACAATTCCATTTTATTCATTAAAAATTATTACTTTAAAAACCTGTGACCTTTTTTTTGGACATCGATTGTGACCCATTTTTTTTAATATTTAATGTTTCAACTTCATATTGTTTTCATATGTAAACAGAGCCAAACCAACACATTTTTACATTGTGGGGCCTCGCGAGACCTCAGGGGGACATAAGAATATTACAAAAGCTAAGATGGGGCATGGCACAAAAAAGGTTGGGAAACACTGATATAGAAGGTGAAATAGAAGATTCATATAAAACCTACCTCAGATGGTCGAGGCCTCGTGTTAACACATTGCGTACGGGTCACGAGATATCTCGTTTTCATATTTTTTTATTCAGTCTTCAACTAAACAATGAGCCGCATATACTTTAATTACGTTACGATGGTACGAAGCCTATCGCATAGCAACGTTCAGTTTGCTAAAAACGAGAATTCTCATGACCTGTACGCAATGTGTTAAAATAACAAATTGATCGTAGAAAGGGAATCGGGAGTAAATCCGATAATACCGAAATTTTGGAAAGGTTCTCCAATCAATTCCAAATCTCAACTTCAACGGACAATCTAACTAAAATGGTTTTAAGATAATCACCAACAATCTAAACCAAAATAGCTGCACAAAGGCTAAATAAAAATCTCGTCGATGTTGTCTCATCCACATAACACAGCGAAAGAGGAAGAAAATTTCTCCGAAACAATCTAAACACTTGCACAACCGGAATCTTGAATAAATGATCCAATAAGAAAATTTCATTTCGAATCAGGAACCAAACATACGCCATCTCTCATTCAAGGGTGGAATAAAAGGGTTATTGGAAAAGAATAAGGATTTAATTTTCGGATTTCCGCTACTGAAACAAAATTAAAAAAAAATATTTCTAAAAATAAAATAAACTAAACCAATTTTGTTTCTATTCAAACAATCACAGGAAAAAAGATAAAACAAAAATAAACCGTAATAGCATCTAGAACAGGGGTTCTCAAACTTTCTAAAATTCGTACCACATAAATTAAAGACAAAAATTTTATGTACCTTTACCAACAAAGGGATTTTCGATTAAAATAATTTGAACTTGTTTTATTTATTTATAGTAACACGTAAATGAACATGAAATTTAAAAAGCCTGTTTCTTACTAATTGGGATATATCAGGTTTACTTTTCATTAATTTTAATCTTAAATCAGGTTCAAGTTGCAACCGTGTTCTATATTTATTTTTTACTATTAACATTGATGAAAATCCACATTTACACAGATACGAAGTACTAAAAGGCATTAAAAAATGTACTGCTTTTTTCGAAATTTCTTTATATTCACTTTGCCTTTGTATCCAAAAATTACATGTTTTCTTTTTTCAATTCATTCGTTAGGTTCGTCCCTGTCACATGAAATTTCTATGAGTTGATCTCCTTCTAAAATAGAAACATTTCGTAGGGCAATATTCGAAATAGAAAACGGATCTCTTGTCCAATTTTTGTTTTCTAAATTTTCAGGAAAGTCGGAATGAAAGTTACTGACAAGTCCCACGTAATGTTTTTCTATATCTTCAATCAGGTGTTTATTCAGTCCGCTTCCCTAAATATACTCTTCTAGTATTGGAAACCCAGCAATTTTCTTACCTTTTAGGCCCTTAAGTCTGTATTCTAATTTTTTCACAGTTGCATTTACTTTGTCATGTACAGTAAAAGCAGATACATTGGAACCTTATAAACTAGAATTTAATTCGTCCAGTGTTTCAAAAATATTTGCTAAATAGGCTAAACGTAAAATCCAGAGTTGGTCGCTAAAACAATCGTGGAGATCAAAGTTAGTATCTGACAGAAATATTTGAACTTCGTTACGTAACCTGAAGAGTCGCGTTAAAACTTTTCCCTTGATAACTAACGCACTTCCGTATGTAAGATTGGTGTATAGATTTTCGAAATCAATCGAGCGGTTTACGATCAACAGCTACATAAAAAAGGCTATTTTCGCATTGTTTTCGTGCACGTGTGTGCTATTGAATTTTTTTTTTGTAGTTCTTAAAGGAGTGTGGATCGCCCATTTCGTCTTTACATTCGCCAAGGATGAAGCTGTGCTATGAATGGTGCATAGAGCGTTAAAATAGATTAAAGGGTTTTCTTTAAAAAAATTATTTACTATACATGTAAATCCCTATCTAACGGGGGGCTGGAGGCTAACTTAGCATTGGTATCAAAAATTGTACCCTCAAAATCTATAAAATGTACCACCAGAGGTACATGTACCATACTTTGAGAACCCCTGACCTAGAAGATACTCCGATTGCTAACAGGCAGGGGATGTGGTTTATGCATGAGGATGCCCCTGCTCACTTTTCTTATATTGTCACCGATTATTTAAACACAGTATATCGTCGTTGTCATTTTATACCTCCTATGTGACATTGCCATCAAAAATATGGTTTTAGTACTTTAACATTGCTCTCGTGTGGCATCATGAAACTAGATAAATTATAATATTAAAATGTCGAAAAACATTATTAAGGTGCATTAGGCTAGGAACACGTAGGACGCTGGTTACCAGCGCTGGTTGAACCAGCGTTAACAAGCGTCAACAATCGAAAAGAATATTGCTGTATTTTTAAATGTACGCAAACACGTAAAAAGCGTGTCTGGACTTGTTGGCGCTTGAAGCCGGCGCCGACCAGCGAACAAGAATGTACAAACCATTTATTATACGCTGGCGAGCAGGTTTCACGGTAGGTTCATCAAAAGGTGCTTGTGCTTAAAATTGATAATAATTTGTTATTTTGATTTAAAGATGAGTGCTATAGACTGCGATCAATTAATTTCTTTTGTTTTCGAACGACGGGCGATATGGGACAAAAGAATTAAGGAACATTCCAACAGAATATACAGGTATCCCGTAATGATATGCGAATATTGAAGGGGATGATTCTACATCGAAAATTAATGATAGTTTCTTATATAAACTATGGTCCCAAAATGTTCCGTTACTAAAATACAGGGTATTCACAGTAAACAGATTTTAACTACAAATAGTTGTTTGAAATGTCAAACGTACATAAAACTACAAATGACATTTAGGCTCAGCCACCTAGATTTATTGCAAAATTATATCCTTAATAATTACAATACGTATACACTTTTCGCGGAAAGATGTCTCATGCGTCATTACTTGTCACCGTTTTCTCGACATATGTCAAATATTTTTTTCTTTATTTAGTCATATATGTCAGATAGAGACGAAAACTGAAAATAGTAGTCTAGGATAATATAATTAATTAATGACGCATGAGACATCTTTCCGCGAAAAGAGTATATTATTTCTGTTGAACAACCGACGGTTTTTAATTTTTCTCTCAAAAAACGGCACATTGCAGTCGCAAAACTCAACAGGGCTTTTATTTGTCAAATTGAAGGGGGAATTCAAAAATATTTTTTATTTGGGAAAAAACCATTTGCGTACCATTTTTTTCTTTAAAAATATTAAAGTCAGTGCTTGTACACACGCCACTGTTAAAGATAGAAATTAGATTTGTATTGAAAGATATGCGTCTTTATTAATAGTCACTATATGCCAAATTTCATAAAAATACCTAAAGTGATTCCGAATATATTAATTAATATCCTTTTTTTTCTAAAACTTTAAACCCTGTATTTTAGTAACGGAACATTTTGGGACCATAGTTTATATAAGGAACTATCATTAATTTTCGATGTAGAATCACCCCCTTCAACATTCGCATGGGAGGTCCACCGGGTAGTCCATGGGTAGTCCACCGAGGTGGACTGGTCGAAATATCTCGGAAACTACAAATCTGATGACTTTGAAATTTTATACATAGATTTAGTACATACTAAACTACATTTTGAAAACACTTTCAATTATCCATGACTTCCGGTTATATCAGAAGGGGTTAAGGAATTATTTCATTTGAACGTAATATTTATTTTTCGTTAGGTTGGTTAATTTAAAAATAATTTTGTGTGAAACATTTTTTTCTATCACTTGTAGTTTCAGAGAAAAAAAATATTTTTCATAATTTTTTACGTTTATGTATTGGTCTGTGTTGCACACTAAGCGGAGAACACATATGCGCGATCGCGACCGCGATCACGATAGCGATAGCGTTGGCGATCAGATGCAACACACGGAAAGAAATAGAGCTGCACATACATGTTACGACCTGTTAGCGATATAGTAAACTTGTGCAGCGTTCATCCGCGTTCTTGCTTACGATACAGCGTTAGCGATCAAACGCAACAGGTTATGTTTATCGCAGATCGTGAGGTTGTCTACTGTGTACGAAAAATGGCTGATTATACCGAAACATTCATTGAAAGTGTTAAAAAACATAAAATTTTATATGATTTATCGCATTGCGATTGCAAGAATGAATTTTTGATGAATTTTTAAAGTTGATCGATTTTCTTAAGTTAGGTTAAAAGTGTCAAACATTTTTTAATAACTTTGAAATCTTTTTAATTTTTTTGACACACTTGGAATAAAACAGTCTTCTTTAATTAAAATTAGAGTGATTTAGATTTTATTTAGAAAACATTATAGAAAAAATTATTTTCTGAATATTTTCCAATTCTGGGGGATTTATTTCTAAATTGGCTTATTTTTTGGTATTTTAGACCTATGCTTCAGTCACGAAAATTGATTAAAATTTAAAAGTAACAAATTATATTTTACGAAAACAATAAAATTATTTTCTGGGGATTTTTTATTGAAAACTTCTAAATTTAGGGTATTTTTCAATTGTGACGGGAAATCCAATCGAACAATCTGGCAACCCTGAGCCTTAGCCTTAAATTTCATTACCCTGGACCACAAGTATACATTTGGCGTCTTTGAAAAGTATTCAGATAAAAGTTAATAATAACGGAGATTATTAAGAACTGTTTTTAAATCGACGACACATTGCCCTAGGTAATTATTTTACGGTCGCTTTTTGTACACAAAATTTTTTGATATCATTGTAAATAAACGAGAAAAATTGGAAATTCTCACGGTGGATGCATTGGAATTTCTTCGTTCCAATTCGTGCTCTACATAAGTGATAGTTAAATTTTTCTTTATTATGGTCATATCTTGATTGTCTATAGGAAAAAGGCCGCGTTAAATAAGTACTTAGTGTAAAGGTTTCGTCGCCTATCAAAACACATGGGACTTCAGTACCTTCAGTACCTTCAGCCTCTTCGTCTAATTGTAAACTACACATTTCTCAAACTGTGTAGATTGTGAATCGCGCCCAAAGATTATATCGCGATCGCGTATATGTGTTCACCACTTCGTATGATCGCAATCGCCAATGCTATCGCTATTGTGACCGCGGTCGTGATCGTGCATATGTGTTCTCCGCTTAAGAGTTCACGAATCTGGTGCTGGTTTTAAGCTTTTTACATGTCCACATTAAGTGCTAGCAAGCGATAGGCATAAGCGTCCACCGATACGCTCATAAGCTCGCTTACAAGCCAGCGTTGTACGTGTTCCTACCCTTAGATAACAAATAAAACTGTAAACTTTTGAAACAGTTTTTAAATAGTTTTTGTTAATTTACTCAAAACAATCTGTTTTGCACATAGAAGATATTAAAATGACAACAACATAATAACCGATGGGTTGGCCGAAACAGACCTGTTAAATGGCCACCACAATTTGCTGATTTAACGCCGTTAGATTATTTTGTATGGGCCTGCATGAAGTTTATGGTTTATTCTATATCTATTGCCACACAATAAGAGCTAAGAAATCACATCTAAGGAGCAGCAGATACTATGAGGGGTCGTCCCGATGCTATAAGCCGTATAAATCATGGATTCGTCGTGCTGAATGCTGAATTGAACAAAACTGAGGGTACTTTGAATAGCTACTCTGAATGTTTTATTGTTAAATAAATTAACTTTACAATATCTCGATAAAAAATTAATTTGAAACTTATGGCTATATGAACTTTTTGGTTTATTTTGCGCTGAAATATCCCTGAAATGGTGCCGTGCAATTCTGAAACACCCTGTATATTAAAATTTTTAAAAAAGTTATTTCAAACGAAGATAAATTATAAAAATTACTTTTTATAACCATCAAATTCTTCCTAATTACCACAAAACAATTTTTAAAAAATTAAAAATATTAATTTTAAATGAAAATAAGTGTATTTACAAAACGTGACATTGATCTATTTATCTAATTTCTAATTCCGTCCGTTATCAAACTAACTAAAACGAGATAAAACCTTATTTACAAGTTACAAGGTAGTTTATAACTATTTATAAACCTTGAATCCTATTTATTGTTAAAGTGACATTGAAATTACAATAATTCACTTCTAATATCTAAACTATTCAAACAGAACGAGTTAGAAAATAACTTTTCTACTTATTACGCAACCTTGAAGTAAACTTCCCAGTTAATAAAATTGCATTTTTATTTCAAAGTAGATAAATACAGTTTACAATGTGAGTAAAACGTTTTTGCAACTTAACATCAAACGTTTTAACATCTCAAATTAAATGTACACCAAAGAATTTTACGAAAATTTATTAGAAATTAAAATTACTAAAATAAATTTTGAAGATGCTTGTAAAAAAGAAGATAATTTCGTATCTAAAGTTGAAAGAGTTTTAATTCTTGGAATAAAAAATGGTAAGTTTTTTTTTATTTTTTTTAATAAGTTATAAATTTAAAAACTTTTTTAATTCTATTTTTAGATGTCACAATTAAAACAAATCTAATATTGAAAACACCTTCATTAGATGAAAACATAAAACTCCTTAAACTCGATAAACAATTTCAAAACGAAGTAATTTTTTACCAAATAATTCTCAAAAAATTAAACTTAAATAAACACTTAAAAAATCAAATAAACACACCAAAATGTTTATTTATACAAGATAAAAAATTAATTTTTGAAGATTTAATGGATCTTGGTTTTTATTTAAAACCAAAAAATCAACAATTAAACTTAAACGATGCTAAATTAGTTTTAAAAGAAATTTCTAAATTACATTCAGCTTCGTTATGTTTAAAAAATGAGGAAATTGAAATGATAAAAAATAAATTACATCGATTTATGAATGAAAATGGGAATGAAACTTTAGAAAATCACTATTTAGATTGTTTAAATAAATCTATTAAAGTTTTTGAAGGAAAAAATAAAAAAATAATTGAATTTTTATCAAATTTTAAAGAAAATATTTATTTAAATTTAGTTCAAACGTTTGAAAAAAATTCCGAAATTAAAGTTTTTAATCACGGCGATTTATGGATAAATAATATATTTTTTAATAAATCGGATGAAGTAAAATTTATAGATTTTCAAATGATTTATTATGGATCTCCGGCGATCGATTTAACGTATTTTCTATGGATTAATTTAAATCCGGATGTTAGAATAAATCATTTCGACGAATTATTAACGTTTTATGTCGAAAATTTTAAAAAGTATTCGATTGAAAATGAAATAAGTTCTTTTTTAGTTGAAAAGGTGACTTTAAAATGGTTAAAAGATGAAATGAAATCGTTTTATTTGTACGGATTAATTTATTTTTTGTTGTTTTTACCGATTATTTATCCAAATGAGTCGCATGATGATGTTATAATAAAAAATGTTATGGATTTTTATAATTTATTTAACTAGTTGAAAAAAAAATAATAATAAAAAAAATTATAAAGGTGACTAAAATTTTTAAAAAATTAAAAATTTTTTTTTTACCTAACTTTTAAAAATGTTGACCAAATTTAAAAAATCGTGGAACCTTTATTTTTTTTTAAATTAAGAAATGAAAGTTATATTAATTGAAAGTTAAAATATTCTATTTTGCAATAAAAAAGTCAATTTTGTTCTAATTATTACCCAAAAAATTAAAAAAATTCTTAAAGATAACTAAAATTTTTTTTAACCTAACTTTTAAAAATTTTGGCCAAATTTTAAAAATCGTGGAGACTTTATTTTTTTAAATTAAGAAATGAAATTTGTATTAATTGAATGCTATAATATTCTATTTTGTAATAAAAAAGTCAATTTTGTTGTAATTATTACCCAAAAATTAAAAAAAAATCATAAAGGTGACTAAAATTTTTGACAGCTAACTTTTAAAAATTTTGATCAAATTTAAAAAATCGTGGAGACTTTATTTTTTTAAATTAAGAAATGAAGCTTGTATTAATTGAAAGCTAAAATATTCTATTTTGTAATAAAAAAGTCAATTTTGTTCTAATTATTACCCAAAAAATTTAAAAAAATCATAAAGGTGACTAAAAATTTTTATAACCTAAAAAAAGATTAAAAGAGATAAAAAAATAGAAAATCATTTAAGAATTAAAGTTAATTTAACTTAATTTATATTAAAATTGTTAAGAAATGACTTAATTTAGTCTAAAATTGTAATATCTCACTTAAAATTTTTTAAAATCATCGATCTTTTTTCAATATTTCACGAAATTTGGTACAAAATTGTTGAATTTCGTTTAATTTCATCAAAATTTTTTCGAATTTCATTAAAAAATAACTTAATTTAGCTTGAAATTGTGAAATTTCGACCAACATTTTCAAAATTCGTCGACATTTATCTAAAATTTCACGAAATTCCATCTAAAATTGTCGAATTTCATTGAAAAATAACTTTATTTCTCTTAAAATTGTGAAATTTCATCTAAAATCGTTGAATTTCATCTAAAATTTTCTAAAGTTATCGAATTTTATATAAAATTTCACGAAATTTCATCAAAATTTTTTCGAATTTCATTAAAATAAAACTTAATTTTAGAAATTGTGAAATTTAAACCAAAATTTTCAAAATTCGTCGAATTTCATCTAAAATTTCACGAAATTTCGCCTAAATTTGTCGAATCTCATTGAAAAATAACTTAATTTAGCTAAAAATTGTGAAATTTTATCTCAAATTTCTTAGAATTGTTAAATTTCGTTTGAAATTTCATAAAGTTTTATTTAAAATTGTCGAATTTCATTAAAAAAAACTTTATTTATCTTAAAATTGTACAACTTCATCTAAAATTTTTTAAAATCATGGATTTTTTTCCAAAATTTCACGGAATTTGGTGTAAAATTATCTAAAATTGTTGAATTTCGTTTAATTTCACCTAAACTTTTTCGAATTTCATTGAAAGATAACTTAATTTAGTTTAAAATTGTGAAATTTCGACAAAGATTTTCAAAATTCGTCGAATTTCGTTTGAAATATCACTAAATTTCGTCTAAAATTGTTGAATTTCATTGAAAAATAACTTTATTTAGATTAAAATTGTGAAATTTTATCTAAAATTTCTTAAAATCGCCAAATTTCTTCTAGAATTTCGCCAAATTTTGTATAAAATTGCCCAAAATGATTGAATTTCGTCTAATTTCATCTGAAATTTCCTTAAGTAATCGAATTTCGACTGAAATTTCACCAGATTTCGACAAAAGTTGTCAAATTTCATTGAAGAATAACTTTATTTAGATTAAAATTGTAAAATTTGATCTAAAATTTGCTAAAATCGTCAAACTTGGTGATGAAAATTTTGGCTAAATTTAAAAAATCGTGGAGACTTTATTTTTTCTAACTAAGAAATGAAATTTGTACTAGTTGAAAATTAAAATATTCTATTTTGTAATAAAAAAGTCAATTTTGTTCTAATTATTACCCAAAAAATTAAAAAAATTCTTAAAGATAACTAAATTTTTTTTTAACCTAACTTTTAAAAATTTTGACCAAATCTTAAAAATCGTGGAAACGTTATTTTTTTAAATTAAGAAATGAAATTTGTATTAATTGAATGCTATAATATTCTATTTTGTAATAAAAAAGTCAATTTTGTTGTAATTATTACCCAAAAATTAAAAAAAATCATAAAGGTGACTAATATTTTTGACAGTTAACTTTTAAAAATTTTGATCAAATTTAAAAAATCGTGGACACTTTATTTTTTTAAATTAAGAAATGAAGTTTGTATTAATTGAAAGCTAAAATATTCTATTTTGTAATAAAAAAGTCAATTTTGTTCTAATTATTACCCAAAAAATTTAAAAAAACCATACCGTTGACTAAAATGTTTTATAACCTAAGAAAAGGATTAAAAGAGATGAAAAAAATAGAAAATTATTTAATAATTAAAGTTAATTTAACTTAATTTATATTAAAATTGTTAAAAAATGACTTAATTTAGTCTAAAATTGTAATATCTCACTTAAAATTTTTTAAAATCATCTATCTTTTTCCAATATTTCACGAAATTTGGTACAAAATTGTTGAATTTCGTTTAATTGTATCAAAAATTTTTCGAATTTCATTAAAAAATAACTTGATTTAGCTTGAAATTGTGAAATTGCGACCAACATTTTCAAAATTCGTCGACTTTTATCTAAAATTTCACGAAATTCCATCTAAAATTGTCGAATTTCATTGAAAGATAACTTTATTTCTCTTAAAATTGTGAAATTTCATCAAAAATCGTTCAATTTCATCTAAAATTTTCTAAAGTTTTCGAATTTTATTTAAAATTTCACGAAATTTCATCAAAATTTTTTCGAATTTCATTAAAATAAAACTTAATTTTAGAAATTGTGAAATTTAAACCAAAATTTTCAAAATTCGTCGAATTTCATCTAAAATTTCACGAAATTTCACCTAAATTTGTCGAATTTCATTGAAAAATAACTTAATTTAGCTAAAAATTGTGAAATTTTATCTCAAATTTCTTAAAATTGTTAAATTTCGTTTGAAATTTCATGAAATTTCATTTAAAATTGTCGAATTTCATTAAAGAGAAAACTTTATTTATCTTAAAATTGTACAGTTTCATCTAAATTTTTTTAAAATCATGGATTTTTTTCCAAAATTTCACGAAATTTGGTGTAAAATTATCTAAAATTGTTGAATTTCGTTTAATTTCACCTAAACTTTTTCGAATTTCATTGAAAGATAACTTAATTTAGTGAAATTTCTAGAAAAATTTTCAAAATTCGTCGAATTTCGTTTGAAGTATCACTAAATTTCGTCTAAAATTGTTGAATTTCATTGAGAAATAACTATTTATATTAAAATTGTGAAATTTTATCTAAAATTTCTTAAAATCGCCAAATTTCTTCTAAAATTTCGCCAAATTTTATATAAAATTGCCTAAAATGATTGAATTTCGTGTAATTTCATCTAAAATTTCCCTAAGTCATCGAATTTCGACTGAAATTTCACCAGATTTCGACAAAAGTTGTCAAATTTCGTTGAAAAATAACTTTATTTAGATTAAAATTGTAAAATTTGATCTACAATTTGCTAAAATCGTCAAATTTGGTGATGAAAATTTTGGCTAAATTTTAAAAATCGTGGAGACTTTATTTTTTCTAACTAAGAAATGGAAGTTGTACTAATTGCAAGCTAAAATTTTCTATTTTATGATAAAAAAGTCAATTTTGTTCTAATTATTACCCAAAAAATTAAAAAAATTCTTAAAGATGACTAAAATATTTTTTACCTAACTTTTAAAAAATTTTGATCAAATTTAAAAAATCGTGGAGACTTTATTTTATAAAATTAAGAAATGAAATTTGTACTAATTGTAAATTTAAAATATTCTATTTTGTAATAAAAAAGTCAATTTTGTTCTAATTATTACCCAAAAATTAAAAAAAAAGAATTACATTTAAAAATTACAACTTTATTATACAGGGTGCAGGAAAAGTATGGAATATAGCTCATAAATACGCCATTTATGATTGAAATGTGTCCATCATGTAGAATGGAAAATGATCTATCATAATATGCAAAAAATATATACCCATCCTACTTAAAATAACAAAGTTGGTTACCATAGCAACCAAACAGCAAACGATACAAACAAACGAATATAGCCAAAATATGTTCCATCATTTACCAAGAAACTTTTATTTGAAACTTTATTCATTTCAATCATAAATGGCGTATTTATGAGCTACATTCTATACTTTTGTTACACCCTGTATACAGGGTGTGACACTTAAGACGCCTCAGACCATAGCACCTTTACGATAAAAGCTATCGAAAAAATGTAAGAGCCAAGTGGGCATAATTACCGTCGCTATGTTTCTAAAATATTTCTAGTCGTCAGTGGCGTTCCCTATTCCAGTGACGTACCAAACTTATGTTTTTTTAAATGGAATGGTATAATTTTTATTGTGTATTTTAATTCTACGTACAAAAACAAGTAAACTTTGATATGGGTTGTTGGTACTTACCTTTTTTCGTTTTCTACTTATTAATAAAGAAGCTATGGTCCGAGGCGTCTTAAGTGCCACACCCTGTATAATAATTAAAGATGAAAGAGTTTTAAGATTAAGTTATAGATGAAATTTTTATTAAAAATTTTTCTTTTATTTATTGAGGTTATTTTTAAAGTTATGAAAAAAAAAATTGTAGGTTGGTAACAATGAAATTTGACAGTTCAACTGTAATTTCTCTTTTATTTTTGTTATTTTGTAAATTGTAAAGGTTAAAGTTGATTTTTTTTGAAAAAAACAAAATTATAGATTGGTAACAATGAAAACTGTAATCATCTTTTTGATTTTATATCTTTTTGAAATTTTAGAAGTTGCAATTCAATTTTTTCGTTTCTGTCTATCAAGGTTATTATTGGGTTTTTATCCGTGGATTGATTTTAATAAAACGCTGGAACCGTTTTAGTTTTTGCTTTCGACACTCAATTTATTTTAAACTTTAAACTACAACGTGACAAAACTCTTTTTTACTTCTTACGCTTCTTAACGTCTAGTTTTTTTTCAGTCATACCAACCTAAACTCTAATCCTATTTACCATTGCTAGATGTCTCCTTACAAACAAACTTCAACAGTTATGTTGAGAATATCATAGAAGGAAATTGTAGGTTGGTAGCAATGACACTAGACAACGAAAATATAACCATCCCTTTTTTTATTTCTTTTCGTAAATTTTAGAAGCTGGATTTCAATTTTTCGTTTTTGTACGTCATCGTTATAATATTCTGATTATTATAGAAATAAATTGTAGGTTGGTAACAATGAAATTATACAATGAAGCTATAACCATTGTGTTTTTTGTTTCTGTCTAACAATTTTATGTCCAGAACATCATAGAAAGAATTTGTAGGTTGGTAGTAATGAAATTAGACAATCAAACAATAACCATTTTGTTTTTTTTGTTTCTTTTCGTAAATTTTAGAAGTTGAATTTCAATTTTTTTGTTTTTGTTGGCCAAGGTTATATCCAGAATAACGTGCGTTCAGAAATGATTGTAGATCGTTTGAATTTGGCGCGCTATAGATTAATTTTTAAGGTTGGTATAAATACAATAATGTTAATCATATCTCATAGGCGTGTCATGGAAAATATTGAAAGCTGTCATAAGTTGTCAAAAAACCGTAAGACAAAGGTATTTTATTGAATTTATTGGCCAATGCCATTGCAATTGATATCCGATCTCCAATAATTATGAATATATGTACAGGGTGGTCAAATAAGAATGCAGAGTGCTGTATCTCGGAAACTACTCACGGTAGAGATTTACGGTAAAATTTAGTTGCTAAATTGGTCAAGGGAATATGCTGGAAATTATTTTCAAATTCCTAAGATGGCCGCCAGGGGGCGTAATCGCCATCTTGAATTACAAAATGTGGGTTTTCTCGGAATTTCGCTATATTAAGATAACACAAAAATATGCGCATTTTAAAGTGGAGATAAGTATCATTTTTTTTATTAAAAACTTTTTTCCGTATCTCCAAAAATAAAGTGGTGGGGGGCGTTCGAAAGTGCTTGCAAACAAATGTCTGTAATTTCAAAACCGCTGAACAGAATTTAATAAGCTTGGTGTCGTTGAAAACAGCTTTTCTTGAACAATAAATCCTACCATTTTGGTGGTGATTGTAAATTCACATGTCGCCGCTAGATGGTGTTTTCGAAATTTTTTTAGAAATTGCGAATTTTCTTCGAAAAGTTAAATGAAACGGTATCACTTTCTCTTCACGAAAAAATAGTACAATAAAGCCCAAACAAGCTAGTGAAAACCGCACCTCGATATCGTGTTCCTAACCTAAGATATTGGTGAAAAGCCATTCATCAGGAAACTGAACGGATTTCGCCCGGTTTTTATTATGTTTTTCTAAAAATAAAAAAAGTATACTATATTCAAAAATTTGTGCCGTGGATTTTGAGAAGCTCAAGAAAAAACATTTCATTTTTGTCAAGGCATTATGTGAATTAGTCGAGTTTCTAAATATGATAAGGAAATCCGAAAATGGTCGCCATCTAGAGGCGACATGTGAAGTTACAATCACTACCAAAACGGTAGGATTCATAGTCCAAGAAAAGCTCTTTTCAACGACACCAAGTTTATTAAATTCCGTTCAGCCATTTTGAAATTATAGGCATTTGTTTACAAGCACTTTCGAACGCCCCTCACCACTTTATTTTTGAAGTTACGGAAAAAAGTTTTTAATAAAAAAAATTGATACTTATCTCCACTTTAAAATGCGCATATTTTTGGGTTATCTTAATATAGCGGAATTCTGTGAAAATCCACATTTTGTAATTCAAGATGGCGATTACGCCCCCTGGCGGCCACCTTAGGAACTAGAAAATAATTTCCAGCATTTTCCCGTGGCCACTTTAGCTATTAATTTTTTTACCGCAAGTCTCTACGATGAATAGTTTCCGCGATACAGCACTCTACATTCTTATTTGACCACCCTGTACATATACACTTAATACTAAAGAGAATACACCATGCATAAATCCAATTACGCCATTGATATGCAAGATACGACGTAGGTAATTCACTGTTAACAATATTGACCATCGAAAATCAGTAAATTACGAGCGCGCCAAATTCAAACGATCTACAATCATTTCTGAACGCACGGTATCATAGCAAAAAAAATTGGAAGTTGGTAGCAATGAAATTAGACAATGAAGCTATAACCATTCGTTTGATTTTATGTCTTTTCATAAATTTTAAAAGTCGGAATTTAATTTTTTTGTTTTTGTCGATCAAGGTGAAGTCTAAAGCGTCTTAAAAAAATTGTTGATTGGTAGTAATAAAATTTGACATTTAACACGTTGAGAGCCACGCGGTTTTAAACGACTTTCCCCTCAGGCCACGCGCTTGACTGTCGCGGCCTGAACGAAAAGTTGTGTCAGTCACTGATGACTGAAGGGGCCTGAACGAAAAGATCGATGTCAGTCATCGATGACTGACATGACACTGAACGTGTTAAACTGTAACTACTCTTTTGTTGATATGTCATTTTGCAAAATGTAAAGGTGAATGATTTTTTTTTGTTTTTATTCATCTAATATGAATAAAATGATAGATTGGTAACAATGAAAACGGTAACCATTTTTTTTTATATCTTTCTGAAAATTTTTAAAATTGGAATTCAATTTTTTCGTTTCTTTCTAAAAAGGTTATGTCCAGAATATCATAGAATGTATAGAAAGTGTAGGTTGGTAGCAATGAAATTTGACAATTAAACTTTAAAACAGAATTTTTATAACTCTAACATTATACCAAAGCGTATTTACAATCAACAGACGTTTTATTCGAGATCATTTGAAACCAGGATGATTTAAAAAGTAGTAATTGCAGAAAGTAATACTTAGCTCTTATATTAAAAAAAATACTACATTAGACTTTCCAGAATGATAAAATGAATTTTGAATTTTAACACAAGATTATATCATAAGATTAACAAGATTATTTGATAAGTAGTAACGTAGAATTATCTCTACTTGCAGAAAACATAATAACTCAGACTAACTGAAACGGCAATATACAGGGTGTTAGGCAAAAAACCTTCATACTCATATTTCGGTTATTTCTGTTCGGATTTTTATGAACCAGGTAGATCATTTAAAATTTTCTTCAACGCCACTTTCGATTTTAATCGACTATGACTTTTCTTTTTCAAATTGTGGTGCATACTTTTTAGAAAGAAGGGTCTTGTAAATGGCAAGGAAAAAATATACATGACAAAACAAAAATCATAGTTGGCTAAAAGCAAAGGTACCTCTAGAAAAAATGCAAATGAACTCCAAAATGTATTATTCTCTAAAACATATTATTTGGTGCCTAGGTCATGAAAATCCGAACTGAAATAACGAAGATATGATTTTGGGTGTTTTTTATCTAACGCCCTGTATATATCAATATTTTAATTTTTGTCATGGATATACTCAAAGTCATAACAAAAGACTAGAAAATAAAAATTTATCCAGGACCTTTTGATCGTGAGATTGAAAAGTGACGATGAGAAACTTCTAGTTACAGGGAAAATACCTTATTTAGACATAATGCTTGATTTCGACTTACTAGACTAACAAAGTTAGAATCACTTTCGATCCCAAGATAATTTAAAAAGAGTCGATTACTTCTTCTAGTTGCAGAAAGAATGCGCAATTTAAACTAAATGATTGATTGCTTTAGATTTGTTGAAATAATAAAATTGAACAAAATTAGCACTGTTAAAAATCAGTTGATTTAACCAGTTTATTTGTCTTTATGTACACATTGAAATAAAATAAAAAAAATTGACCTAAAAATAATCTAAATTTTTAATTTTCCGAGGTTAACTCCCTCTTAATTCCCATAATAACCAAGATAAATTTTCTCATCTTTACCCCTACCTTTTCCCCTCATTTCCTCCCACCCCACTTTTTCATCCCCACAACACCCCATCGCAAACTCCACCCATAAACCTTCAAAGGCGTATTTCAAACGAACCACGCCCGATTTAACTCTACAAAATCCTCGTAAACCCCGCCCAATCTTATTCCCACAGTGTAATCTTGGCTTGACCCCCACTCCGCCTTTCGAAACGTACTCGTCGCGTACGATAGGTGGCGCCGTCTACCGCCGCCCATCCCCCCACCCCTTCCCCCGTCACGGCCGTCTGTTCTTTCTTTTATCATCGAAACGTCGCCCTCTAAATTACGAGTTATATTACCAACCGGAGCGCACTTGTAATTTAATTGCGCCGCGCACTTAATACCGTTTGATTAGAATTTACCTAGTTGGCCGTGGACGAAGTCAACTCGAATTCGAAACGCGCAAAGTCTTTCTGTCGAGTGTGTAACATAGAAATTTTTATTTATTTTTGCATTTTATTTTAATCGGATTGATTCGGTGTGATTTAAATCGTTTTTCGTGTGCGTTTTATTTTCGTTATACTTTTTTTTTAATTTATTTCGTTTTCGGAATTTAAATCCCTTTGTTTAAACGATATCGATGTTTGTTGCGGTTAAAGTGATTTAAAACGTCTTTCATTTAATCCGTTTGATCTGTTTTTATTCGTTCGTTTCTTTTTTTATGTGCTTTTGATAAATAATGTTGTACAATATACCGAGTTATTCTGATTATTCCCCGTTGCCGTCTTATAATGAGGTAAGTTTTTTTGATTGTAATTTTTAAATTTATCTTTAAAACTTATTTAATTTGAATATTATTTTTACTCGTTTTGAAATTATATTAAAAAATCAAAATAGTTAACAACATCTGATCTATTCGACTTAAAATTTAATATTTTCAAAATTTTATTACCTCCATGATATGATCTTACGGAGAGTGAAAAGGTTAATAAAAAAATCTTTTTGAAGAATTTTTGAAAAATCGATTATTTTACATCACAACTTTCACTGGTAATTTTTAAATGCAGAAAGCCTAAATTTATGCTTGGCAATGAAATGTCATTTTCAAAAAAATTAAATTTTAAAAAGTTATGAATATACAAAGTGTTTCATAACCACTGTAGGATCCGAAAGGTATTCCTTCTCAAGTTTTCTCATAAATCAAATTCATAGTTGTCAATTCACGACATGCATACATTTTTAGACTCTTTCTCTCAATAATTTATACTGGCGATTTAATCGATACCCATGCAAATCAGTGGCGGGTCGTCAGAGAGATCAGAAAAGGTTCAATCTCTTCAAAATTTATGTAGAAATTTATATTACACGGAAGACATATTTTTAATGATTATTTTTGAACATTGTAAATATCCAAAATCTTCTTCGTAAAATTTTAATCAAGCTTCAAATCAAATCAAATTCATAGCTGCCAATTCAAAACTTGGATATATTTTTTAGACCTTTTTTTGCAATAATTTACACTAATACTTTAATAGAAACACATGTAAACCAGTGGCGGGTCGTCAAAGCAAGCAAAAAAGGGTCAGAATGGCTTCAAAATATATTGAAAAATTTGTACTATACGGAATATACATTTTTAATGATTTTTTAACAGTCAGCTTCCTCTTTGTAAACCTCGAATTGCCACTAATACAAACATTACATTAAAATTTTAACACTTTGCCGTCCACACTAATTGCAAAAATTTCTTCGTTTGATGCCAGAAGCACTAATTCAGTTATTATTTCTTACTACCGTCGAGCCATGCATTGCCCTCGACACAATTGTGGTGTTGCCGGTCTTCCAACAATATTTTGCGAACACCACTGTGTCGTCGCGACAACGCTTCAAATCAAATTCATAGCTACCAATTCAAGACTTGGATATCGTCGATGCGCCTGCAAAATCCGCTATGTGCATTTTACCAAATTTTACAGGAATGAATAAAAACTAATTAATTTTTTATAAAAGGACTTCCAATATCTGGTTATTTTTTATAAAACTTAAAAGCACATAGCTGGTTTTCGTTTATGGCAAACACATAGAGACTTTTACTTTTCACAAAATAATAATACAAATGAATGTTTGGTATATTATAGCGTTTTGTCAGATGGTGTATTCCCATTTGATGAGTCTATTGCGCCATATATCGCGTTTTCGGGAAAAATGTCACATAGCGGATTTTGCAGGCACATCGACGATATATTCTTATAATCTTTTTCGCAATAAATTATGCTTATAGTTTATAATCAAAGCTTATGTAAACCAGTGGCGGGTCCTCAAAGAAAGCAAAAAAGGGTCAGAATGGCTTCAAAATTTGTTGACAAATTTGTATTACACAGAGTATACATTTTTAATATCCAGCTTTCTCTTTGTAAATCTTCACGCTCCTTGAAATTCTTAAAATCAATTGTAAAAAAAATCTTTTTATTTGAATTCAAAAATTAGGTTTTGATAAAAAGTAAATAAACTGGCATTTAAATACGATTTTTTTAAGTTAGGCTGGAAAAACAAAAATTGATTAAAAAAATTCTTAAAAGCAATTAAAATCGCCTAGTTTAAGTCCAAACACGATTAGATTCCAATAAAAAATAAAAAGGTTATGATGTAAAAAAAGAAATTTTTATGGTTATGTTAACAAAAATCAAAATTCACACTGTAGGGGAAGGTGGGTATGTTAGGGACACTTTTTATAATCCATTTAATTGTGGATATACCAGCAACATAAAAATTTTAAAATGTATACCATCGAATAGCTTACTGTTTATACTATATTTTGGTACTTATTTGATGTCATTTTTTCTAATGGTTAGAATTTTGTTGCAGTAGAAGTGATCATTTGTACTTTTGTCCCAAACGTACCTTGCGTTGGTATGTATGGGACAGTCACAAAATGACGGAAGCATAATTGATTTCTTCATCGTCTTCCGTCTCAAATTTCTTTTTACGCTGTGTTTAACCTTCTCTTCCCTTTTTCGAAATTTTTCATACTTGATTTTTAATGTTTCTTCTATTAACAGTTTTTCGGTTGTGCTTGTTAATATCTTTGAAATATCTTTGTAAATTGTAACTGTTTTGCATGGGTTATTCAAGAACCAATTACCAAGAGCCGCTTATGTATATAGGAGGTATATCTGGGACGTCCCAAATATCCCTTTCTTTCAATGTCCCAAACATACCTCATTGTAGTTTGTCTACATTTTATTTTTTTTTAAATTTTAGTATAGGACACAAATAAAAGACAGCAAGGTGTATTGATCAAAAACAGTTTGTAGACTTCACCAATAATAATTTATTAAGTTTTGTAAATAAACATACTTATAACCAGTACTTGTCTGATGCACCCGATTTTTACTTTGAAACAACATCAACACAAACGTCCAATTTTTAAGGTTAAAATAACTGACTGCATTTCAAGTTTCGACGATGTAGCACTGTAGGTAGCACTAGTAAATTTAAAGTATGAGAACGGGATAAATTCAAACAAGTTTTCGGTATGGATCAATTGTCCCAAACATACCACCGTCCCAAACATACCCACCTTCCCCTACTATTTACAATATTTATCAAGCATCGAGGATAACGTCATAAGGATAGTATTCGTCGCGTTGGATGCAATTTTCAAGGCTCTTTATGCGATCCTTCATAACATACTTTTATTCAATTTTCTTGATATACTTCAAAAATGACTAAATTACAGGACTACAAAGACATTTGACTTTAAAAGACTTTGAGGCCAAAAGTACATCTTCAAAACGTAAAATGAGTTTTCATGGGGATAAAATGATATACGAAGCTTAGAAAATAGCATTGTTAAAGTTTCAATTTAGGGTCTATCCCGATGACATTTGTTAATAACTTTTGATCTATTTAATTTTCAATAAAAGAATAAGGTTGAGAAACAAGAAAACCATAAAACTAACCTTAGCACTAATTCTAACACTTAACCTAGTACTAGGAACTTTCGGGTTTTAGTCGTGCGTCTTTTGAAAAGGTGTTTGACGTTTCGGATATCATGTTGCAACCTTCTTCAGAAACAAGTTCGAAGTTTTCAAAAGATCCACAACTAAAATCGAAAGTTCCTAGGTCTAGGTCTAGTGCTAGAGTTAGTGACAAGTTTTAACAGGCTTACTTTATAACTCTTAACGACGTCATTATGAATCGTTTGCCGTTCATGAACGACAATTCGTATTTTGTAGCTTCTAACGATATCGTTGTGAACGACTTTCAGGTTAAGGTGCATTTAAATTAGAGCGAACAGAAGCGAACGAGCGAATTCCTTTGCCTAAGCTAGCATAATTTATACGGAGAACCAAACATGAACGAACGATCTCGTTCGTGTTCTTAACCCTGTCGGTAAATCAGCAAATCATCAAAGGAAATCGGTGCTCAATGTGGACAGTGAAATTTAGAAACGATCGAATTCGCACACCTCAGGAATGATATAATTTATTGCAGATGTTGAAATTTTGAACAAATATTTGAGGCTTGCATAGGAGTCACCCGTTGCAAGGAAGCGAAGATTCACTAGCAGTCGTTCTTTTGCCGTAATTGCTTTTTTGAAACTTGTATCCTCTCTAGAAATGTTAGGTCCAACCAAATTTAATAAGAATTCAAAATCTTCCGTTGACATTCTGCAGAAGTTGGTGACTTGGGCCAAATTGTCACTCGTTAAATTCATTAACAAAGCTTCGCCTTCCGTTTTGCTTCTTTTCTTTAATAAATTAGAACGCCACACTCTCTTCTTTCTTTTTTTCTCGGACAGTCCGGCAAAAATTACAAAACTAGTGGCGCTAACTAAAATGTCTTCATCGGTATCCGAGATCGTGAACGAATGGATCATCGACGAACGCGAATGTTCGCTCTAATTTAAACACTCCTGTTTTATAGAGAACAAACGAACGAGCGAATACCTGCGAATTCGTTCCTTCGTTCGTTCGCTTCTGTTCGCTCGAATTTAAATGCACCTTTAGGTTTGATCGTTTGGTGAACAACATCCCCGTAGCAGCCGTTTACATCGTTAGCATAACACTGAATTTTAAAGTAAGTTGCATACCGAATGTATATTGAACAAATTACTTCAAAATGTATGAAATTATCGTTTGACACTATGTCTTGTAGAATTCCATTTTTACTAGTTCAGCCCTTGATACGCTAACATGGAAGAATGTCAGAAACTCACCGAACCCATTTGAAACGCCGGATAACACTTTTTTGAAAACTATACAGATTTCTAGTAAATTTCCATTTTCCTTAAGACGGTACAAAAATATTATTACCTTTAATTTCGTGTGGTACTATACTTTTATGCTTGAAGGAGCTATCAATCTACAGTGGTTCACAGCTTATTTCAACCATCCTCTTTTAAAAAAATATAGCCCACATAATTTCGAAACAAAACAAGATATTGCAGAAATTTAAATAAGGGTTTACGTAATACTCTCCAAACTTAAAAAAAAAAGAAGTTTTATTCAATCTCAAATTTAAATTTTCAAACATTTACAAACTAAAAACCAAAAACATACCTACATAAGTAGTCACAGCTTATTTCAACCACTTATTATTTTAACTTAATTTATTTAATTTCAAAACTTAGTATGACCACCTTTTTAGTCAATTACAGCTTTCAGCCTTCTTTGCATAGATTCCACTAACTTTCTTGTGCTTTGGGGAGTTATTTTTGCCCATTCCTTCTTTAGCGCTGCTATAAGGTCATTCCTGTTCGAGATCTGGTGTTGGCGGATGTTTTGGTCTAAAATTGCCCATAAGTTTTCAATAACATTTAAATCAGGTGATTGTGCCGGCGGTTGCATCAAGTGGGGACAGTTCCAAATCAGCCATGTCTGCTCAATACCAGATTAATGTTTCGGGTCGTTGTTCTGATAGAACCGAAATCCCTCCCTTATACCCAGTTTTTCGGCACTTTGTAATAAATTGGACTTTAGGATGTCGAGGTATTTATTTTTGTCCATTGTACTTTCAATAATCTGTAAGTTTCCTTTCACTACAACCACCGTGTTTTATTGTCGCTATTAAATTTTTATTTTGGAGCTCTGTGTTTCGCTTACGCCAGACACAAGATTGCCCATCCGAGTCGAAAATATTAAATTTAGATTTATCCGCAAAAATAACTTGCTCCCAAAAGTTTGAACTTTTGTTAATATGTTCCTTGGGGAATTTTAGGCGCGCCGCTTGATTTTTCTTATTAATAAATGGTTTTTCCGCGCTACTTTACCATTGAAACCATGGTTTCATAATACACGGCGAATAATTTCCGCATTGCATGTTTTATTCAGCTCTTTTGAACTTCTATGGCCAAGTTTGGAGCGGATAGCTTCGGGTTTTTCTTTATTTTCCTAACAATGTAGCGCGCGTCAGTTTCGTTAAAAATTTTGTTGGGAGCTTTTCTTCCCATGTACCCTATTTTCATGAACGAACCGAGATATTATGCTTTACATTGTCGAATCACTAAGACCAACCATTTCAGCAATTTTCCGACGCGAATTGCCGTTTTTAAAAATGGCTGATAACCAATTCCTTGCGTTCTATGGTAGTACGTCGTCCCATTGTCACAAAATACGCGTTTGGTTTACTTAACTGCCCAAATCACACTACAACCATTAGTATGTATTGTATGTATGTTATGTATGTATTGTATGTATTAGTATGTATGTTATATGTATTAGTATGTATGTATGTTTTTGGTTTTTAGTTTGTAAATGTTTGAATATTTAAATTTGAGACTGAATAAAACTTCTTTTTTTTTAATTTGAAAAGTACTATATTAAACCCTCATTTAAATTTTTGCAATATCTTGCTTCGTTTCGAAATTATATGAGCTATATCTTCTTAAAAGAGAGTGGTTGAAATAAGCTGTGAAACACTGTATTTCTAAAACAAATTTATGAAAAATATTAATAATGTAATATAGTATTAGAGCATTTTTGGAAAATAATCTCAAACAACGGATTCTTCTAAAGATAGCTCCATTATTCATTTGCGTCATTAATTATTAAAGCTTTTCAAAATGCAGACATAAGTTCCCCTTTTGAGGTTATGTTGTTAGTTCAAAAGATCTAAAATTCGGTCAAAAGTGACATTTTACGTTACTATCCTATACGAAAACATTAACTTTTGTCGTTCAGCTAAAATTGCTAACGACTGATTTACAAAATACGGTTTCTACAAAAACTCGTGTGGGGTTGGAGTCGTTAGCTGAACGATTTCGTTACGTAACGACAATTACAAACTAAGCCTATAAATCTTTCTGAAGACGGTTGCAATATGGCATCCGAAAAGTCAAAATTTTTTTAAAAACGCACGTCTAAACTCAAAAGCTCCTAATTCTAGGTCTAGTGTTAGAGTTACCACTAATATTAGTTCTAGTCTTAATTTTTACATAAATTTTAAAGAAATTTAATTCATTATTCACTCCTGCATTTAAACTACTTCCAAAACTAACCTCAAAAAACACCAAATCCCAAAAAAATCATCTTTACTTTTCGTTATCTTTCTTCAATCTGAATTCAAATCGTCTGTAGAAGTGTCAAAATGAGAAAATTTCAAGAACCGGTAATAGGTCTTTTTTGCGGACCGAGTCAATGGGTCGTCGAGGACCTCTTTGTAAACACCTACTATACACACGACAACTAACACACTCGTCATCATCACAAAATCATCATCTCTCCCTTTTTTTTTCTTCTTCTTTCGGTAGAAGAGCGGTTCTCATTGTGTGCACACCGGGCACTTCACAAAACCCACCTTTTTACTACCTGGCGAGATTCCAAAAGTGGCCCATCGATGGTACTCCAATCCTCTCCTTTGTACGGAGGCGCCTATTTATCCCTGAAATAACCCAAAAATCGTTTTGTTTAATCTTTACAATATAATTTAAAATAGTATAAATAAGATTTATAAATAAATATTTGCTTTAAAAAATATAAATTTAAAAAAAAATTCAAACGTTTTTTTTTAATATTTTTTTGATGGAGTCTAATTAAACGTATGATGATATTTTAAGGGTGATTTCTATTGTATCTTTTCAAAAAATTATCTAGTATTAAATCTCTTAAAGGTTTATTGTCGCATTTCCCCCGACAAAAAGGTTTACGTCCTATTATCCTCACCAGTTACAATCTCTAGTCCCATCTTTTAGGTATTTAACATTATCCATTGTGACTCTAGGTTGATGAAGCTTTCAAAATTGATTCTTATCAAAGTATTTTTCAACTAATTTCTTTCTAATTTTTAACATCAAATAGTTTTTATTTACTTAATTTAAAATATTCATTTACAAAAATCTCATAATTCGATTAAAACTTAAAATTTAAAAACGATTTTTTGATTTACACGCATCAAATCCTAATTTTACACGGTCAACAATAAATTTTTTTACCAAAAGATAAATTAAAATGTCTAATTTTTGATTAAATAAACCAATTTCTTTTAATTGTTACCAAAAAAATTAAAAAAATTTTCAAAAACACCGAAGATTTTTTATCGAACTTAACATAACCTTTAAAATTTTTCATCAACTTTAAAAAATCACAAAGACTTTATTTATAAGATTTGAGATAAAATTCTTTTACCCAAAGATAAATTAAATTGTCTAGTTTTCGACTAAATAAATCGATTTTTTCTAATTGTTACCAAAAAAATTAAAAAAATTTTCAAAGACATCGAAGATTTTTTACGGAACTTAAGATAACCTTTAAAATTTTTCATCAATTTTAAAAAATCACAAAGACTTTATTTATAAGATTTGAAATAAAATTCTTTTACCCAAAGATAAATTAAATTGTCTAGTTTTCGACTAAATAAATCGATTTTTTCTAATTGTTACCAAAAAAATTAAAAAAATTTTCAAAGACATCGAAGATTTTTTACGGAACTTAACATAACCTTTAAAATTTTCCATCAACTTTAAAAAATCACACAGACTTTATTTATAAGATTTCTGATAAAATTCTTTTACCCAAAGATAAATTAAATTGTCTAGTTTTCGACTAAATAAATCGATTTTTTCTAGTTGTTACCAAAAAAATTAAAAAAATTTTCAAAAACACCGAAGATTTTTTATCGAACTTAACATAACCTTTAAAATTTTTATCAACTTTAAAACATCACACAGACTTTATTTATAAGATTTCTGATAAAATTTTTTTACCTAAAGATAAATTAAATTGTCTAGTTTTCGACTATATGAATCGATTTTTGCTAGTTGTTACCAAAAAAATTAAAAAAAATTCCAAAGACATCGAAGATTTTTTACCGAACTTAACATAACCTTTAAAATTTTTCATCAACTTTAAAAAATCACACAGAGTTTATTTATAAGATTTGAGATAAAATTCTTTTACCCAAAGATAAATTAAATTGTCTAGTTTTTGATTAAATAAATCGATTTTTTCTAATTGTTACCAAAAAAATTAAAAAAATTTTCAAAGACACCGAAGATTTTTTACGAAACTTAACATAACCTTTAAAATTTTTCATCAACTTTAAAAAATCACACAGACATTATTTATAAGATTTGAGATAAAATTCCTTTACCCAAAGATAAATTAACTTGTCTAGTTTTCGACTAAATGAATCGCTTTTTTCTAATTGTTACCAAAAAAATTTAAAAGAATTTCAAAGACATCGAAGATTTTCTATCGAACTTAACATAACCTTTAAAATTTTTCATCAACTTTAAAAAATCACACAGACTTTATTTATAAGATTTGAGATAAAAATTTTTTACCTAAAGCTAAATTAAATTGTCTAGTTTTTGACTAAATAAATTAATTTTTTCTAATTGTTACCAAAAAAATTTAAAAAAATTTCAAAGATACCGAAGATTTTTAACCAAACTTAACATAACCTTTAAAATTTTTCATCAACTTTAAAAAATCACACAGACTTTATTTATAAGATTTGAGATAAAAATTTTTTTCCTAAAGATAAATTAAATTGTCTAATTTTCGATTAAGTAAATCGGTTTTTGCTAGTTGTTACCAAAAAAATTTAAAAAAAATTCAAAGACACCGAAGATTTTTTACGGAACTTAACCTTTAAAATTTTCATCAACTTTAAAAAATCACACAGACTTTATTTATAAGATTTGAGATAAAATTCTTTTACCCAAAGATAAATTAAAATGTCTAGTTTTTGATGAAATAAACCAACTTTTTCTAATTGTTACCAAAAAAATTTAAAAAATTTTCAAGGACATCGAAGATTCTTTACGGAACTTAATATAACCTTTAAAATTTTCATCAACTTTAAAAAATCACACCGACTTTATTTATAAGATTTGAGATAAAATTTTTTTACCTAAAGATAAATGAAATTGTCTAGTTTTCGACTAAATAAATCGATTTTTTCTAGTTGTTACCAAAAAAATTAAAAAAATTCCTAAAGACATCGAATATTTTTAACCAAACTTAACCAAATCCCATTTTACACAGTCAAGAAATTTTATTTACTTAATTTAAAATATTCATTCAAAAAAATCTCTTAATTCGATTCAAACTTAAAATCTAAAAACGATTTTTTGATTTACACGCATCAAATCCCACTTTACACGGTCAACGAACATTGCTCGTAAACAGAACTAATTTTTGAACGTTCAAAAGGGCTTAAATTATCCGCTTCATTAAATCTATTGTACGAAAAGAATCCGGCGCCGCCGGTCCTCGTTTCCGCTCAAATAACTTTCTTTCTTAACTTTTATTAAATGCGGTTAGATGTCTAAAGTCTAGACTTTGTTTAAAATCTCCTAAAAACCCTCCCCCAAACTTAACATTTTCCCGTGTTTACCGATCTGTGATAAATTAAAAACGGAGGTAAAACACCTTGTAAGGTTTCTTTTAAGGTTCCTTCTCGTCGTTTTTCCCTCGTTTTTCAGGTGTGCGTGAGCCACATCCGTGCACGCAATGGCTTCTCCCGTCGCGCACGCTTCGACAACTTTAAAGACGAAAACTAAGGCTTCCGTTAGTTCTTTGTTTTCGAGTTTTTATTCGGTAATTTCTTTTCGTTCTCGAAGGTGGGTGAAATTCGATACAAACCGACATAAGGGATGCGTAGGAAATTAAATTCCCTTTTATTTGAGTACAAACACGACGTATCTAGCTTAAATACTTTCCGAGATATAACAATTTTTAACTTTAAAAACAATTGATAGTCGGTATTTTTAAAATTATCGTTGTTTATTTGTTTTTGATCGTAGATATGTCGTGTTTGGACTTAAATTAAAGGATTTTTTATGATCTTTAAGAATTTTTAGCAAGTTTTAAAAAATTTGACACTTTTTTGATGCAATTTTTTCAAAATTTTTTATGCAAAAATTTTTTTGATGAAATGTCAAAAGTTTTGGTTCAAATGTCAAAAGTTTTTATCCAAATATCAAAATTTTTTATCCAAATACCCAATTTTTTTTTTAAGTAGGAGTGAGTTATCCTCTTTGATTACTATCACGCGCTAAATTGATTCATTTAGAACAGATGGCAGTTACATACAGGGGTGTCGAGAAGAAGAGTAATTTATAACCGTATGGATCGGCCGCTAGAGGGCTGATTACCGACACTATCAACCCTCCTACTAAAGGGAATATACTAAAGGGGAGGAAACCCGTTTCGATTTTTATCAGATTTACGAATTCCCCGTTTGATTTATTCGATAAACCTAAACGTAAACCTTAAAATTTCACAATTTTAAAACTATTCAAAGAACCTCATCTCGTTAGTTATTTTTTTCCTACGTGTTTCTTTTTCTTCTTTCGGACAACCGTGATTGACAGATTCAAGCGACGTGACAACCGTTTCCGTTCCCCGTCAACAGAAGCAGACCACAAACCGACGTTTGTGAACCGAACACTCGACTTATCACACGCGCACGCATATTCCCTTCAAAAAGTCCTTTCACTTTTTCCACGTCTTTTTCTGTTTGTGTGTGTGTAAGTGTAGAGCTGGACCAGTCTCCTCTTTGAGTCAATCAAAGTCTGGTCTGGGTCACAACAGTCCAGCATAATACGTTCTTAATTGAAGGGAGGAAAGTGAATAAATAATAAATCGCAACGGTGTGAATTTAAAAATTCTTAAAAAGACCGTTAGGAAATTAATTTGCTTCTTTGAGTACAAATACCATCAATCTGGATTAATTAATAAGAATTTTCAATCTTAAAAATAATTGATGATCGATGATTCATTTTAAATCGTATAATTAATTTAAGAAATGATTAGAGAACAAAATTTCCTTTAATTTGAGTACAAACATGACGTATGTAGGTTAAATAGATCAAAAGTTATTAAGGATTTTAATTTTTGACATAACCTCAAAAAAAATTTTTTTTTTGAAGTCAACTTTTTTATTTTTTAACCGAATTTAGTTGTGTTTGGCCTTAAATTAAAGAATTTTTAATCATCCTAAAGAATTTTTAGGAATTTTTTTACTAATCTGCATTTTTTAACCTAACCTCAAAAAGAACTTTTTTTGTAAATATTATAACTTCTATTTTTTAACCGAATTTAGTCGTTTTTGAACTTAAAATGAAAGATTTTTAATAATTTTTAAAAATCTTTAAGAATTTTTTACCAATTTGCATTTTTAACCTAACCTCAAAAAAAAATCTTTTTTTCTAAACATCAAACTTTTATTTTTTAACCGGATTTTATCGTGATTGGAATTAAATTGAAGGATTTTTAATATTTTTTTTTAATGTTTAAGAATTTTTTATCAATTTGCATTTTTAAATTTAACCTCAAAAAAAAATTTTTTTTTGAAGCCAATTTTTTCTTTTTTAATCGAATTTAGTTGTGTTTGGCCTTAAATTAAAGAATTTTTAATCATCCTAAAGAAGTTTTAATCATCCTAAAGAATTTTTAGGAATTTTTTTACTAATCTGCATTTTTTAACCTAACCTCAAAAAAAATCTTTTTTTGTAAACGTCATAACTTTTATTTTTTAACGAAATGTAGTTGTGTTTGGACTGAAAATAAAGGATTTTTAATAATTTTTAAAAATCTTTAGAAATTTTTTACCAATTTGCATTTTTAACCTAACCTCAAAAAAAAATCTTTTTTTCTAAACATCAAACTTTTATTTCTTAACCGAATTTTATCGTGATTGGAATTAAATTGAAGGATTTTTAATATATATTTTTTTAATGTTTAAGAATTTTTTATCAATTTGCATTTTTAAATCTAACCTCAACAAAAAATTCTTTTTTTATGTCGACATTTTTGTTTTTAAATTAAATATAGTCGTGTTTGGACTCTAATTAAAGGATTTTTAATTATCTTCAAGAGTTTTTAGGAATTTTTCACTAATTCGCATTTTCTAACCTAACCTCACAAAAAATTTTTTTTCTTTCATAACATTTATTTTTTAACCGATTCTAGTCGTGTTTGGACTTAAACTAAAGGATTTTTAATACTCTTTAAAAATTTTTAGGACTTTTTGTCAATTAGCATTTTTTAACTTAACCTCAAAAAAAATCTTCTTTTCTAAACATCAAACTTTTATTTTTTAACTGAAGTTTATCGTGATTGGACTTAAATTGAAAGATTTTTAATAATTTTTTAAAATGTTTAAGAATTTTTTATTAATTAGCATTTTTAAATCTAACCTCAAAAAAAATTGTTTTTTTATGTCAACATTTTTGTTTTTAAATCAAATGTAGTTGTGTTTGGATTCTAATTAAAGAATTTTTTATTATCTTAAAGAGTTTCTAAGAATTTTTCGCTAATTTGCATTTTCTAATCTAACCTCAAAAAAATTTTTTTTTCTCAACATCAAAACTATTATCTTTTAACCGAATTTAGTTTGGATTTAAACTAAAGGATTTTTAACATACCTTAAAAATTTTTAGGATTCTTTTTGGCAATTAGTATTTTTTAACTTAACCTCAAAAAAAATCTTTTTTTATAAACTTCATAACATTTATTTTTTAACCGAATCTAGTCGTGTTTGCACTTAAATTAAAGGATTTTTAATAATCTTTATAAATTTTTGGGATTTTTTTACTAATTTGCATTTTCTAACCTAACCTCAAAAAATTCTTTTTTCTAAACATCATAACTATTATTTTTTAACCGAATTTAGTCATGTTTGGACTTAAATTATAGGATTTTTAATCATCCTAAAGAATTTTTAGGATCTTTTTTGTCAATTTGAATTTTTTAACCTAACCTCAAAAAATTTCTTTTTCTAAATGTCATAACTATTATTTTTTAACCGAATCTAGTCGTGTTTCGACTTAAATTAAAGGATTTTAAATAATCTTTATAAATTTTTGGGATTTTTTTTATCAATTTGCATTTTCTAACCTAACCTCAAAAAAACCTTTGTTTCGAAACATCACAACTTTTATTTTTTAATCGAATTTAATCATGTTTGGACTTAAATTAAAGGATTTTTAATAACCTTTAAGAATTTTTAGGATTTTTTCACCAATCTGCATTTTTTAACTTAACCTCAAAAAAATTTTTTTTTCTAAACATCATAACTATTATTTTTTAACCGAATTTAGTCATGTTTGGACTTAAATTAAAGGATTTTTAATCATCCTAAAGAATTTTTAGGATTTTTTTGTCAATTTGGATTTTTTAACCTAACTTCAAAAAACAAATTTTTTTCTAAACATCATGACTTATTTTTTAACCGAATTTAGTCATGTTTGGACTTAAATTAAAGGATTTTTAATAATCTTTAAGAATTTTTAGGTTCTTTTACCAATTTGCATTTTCTAACCTAACCTCAAAAAAAATTCTTTTTCTAAACATCATAACTATTATTTTTTAACCGAATTTAGTCATGTTTGGACTTAAATTAAAGGATCTTTAATCATCCTAAAGAATTTTTAGAATTTTTTCACCAAATTACATTTTTTAACCTAACCTCAAAAAAAACCTTTTTTCAAAACATCATAACAATTATTTCTAACTGAATTTAGTCATGTTTGGACTTAAATTAAAGGATTTTTAATCATCCTAAAGAATTTTTAGGATTTTTTCACCAAATTGCATTTTTTAACCTAATCTCAAAAAAAACCTTTTTTCTAAACATCATAACAATTATTTCTAACCGAATTTAGTCATGTTTGGACTTAAATTAAAGGATTTTTAATCATCCTAAAGAATTTTTAGGATTTTTTCACCAAATTACATTTTTTAACCTAACTTAAAAAAAAATCTTTTTTCTAAACATCATAACTTTTATTTTTTACCGAATTTAGTCATGTTTGGACTTAAATTAAAGAATTTTTAATCATCCTAAAGAATGTTTAGGATTTTTTTGTCAATTTGAATTTTTTAACCTAACCTCAAAAAAATCATTTTTTCTAAACATCATAACTTTTATTTTTTAACCGAATTTAGTCATGTTTGGACTTAAATTAAAGGATTTTTAATCATCCTAAAGAATTTTTAGGATTTTTTCGGCAAATTGAATTTTTTAACATAACCTCAAAAAAAATTTTTTTTCTAAACATCATAACATATTTTTTAACCGAATTTTATTGTGTTTGGACTTCAATTGAAGGATTTTTAATCATCCTAAACAATTTTTTGGATTTTTTCATCAATCTACATTTTTTAATCTAACCTAGAAGAATTCATTTTAATCAAAATCCCGATTACTTAAGTTAAATTATATATACAAATTGTATTCAAACTCTAATTAAAGTATCATTTTCAAAGTGTATTTACAGAAAAAAATCCAAAACTTCTAAAGTAATTTATACGACCATAGTAAAAGTTTAGACTAGTTTATAGTTAATAACCAAAACCGAGCTGTATTTTACGTTCCCCCCGCAATAGATAACATTAAAAAAAGCCTCAAGTCATCCGATATGTTCCGTATTTAGACATCACGAACGTCGTATTTTAAATCCGAAGAAAAAGAGACGGAACCACGTCTCGTCTTCTTTTCAACTTAAAAAAGGAAACCAAATTACCTTTTAAAAAAAGCCTTTTAAAACTCGGAGAATTCCTACAAATCACCGTTTAATACCGAATAAATTTTCCTCAAAAGTCGTTTCAATTTAGAAAAATTTTTTTTTCCAATTATTTTCATCATTCAACTTATGTTGGTTTTAAAAATTCTTTATAAGGAATAAAAATTATTTTTATTAATTTGGAAGAAAAAAATTTTTTTTTTGATAATATGAAAGTTGTCGTTGTTGAAATGAGCAAAAGTTCTGGGCGAACGTCAGAAACGGTAAAAGGGCAACGCGAAGGGGAGAAGGGCGGAGAGTAAAGACAGGTAAGGGTGGCCCTTTAGTAGGAATAATGGCGTGTAATACGATATCGCCGGGCGAGAGCGGAGAGAGACCCCCGAACGGGGCTCCCTGTTTATACAGAGCGAACATCCGCTTCTGTTGAACGAAACTCGACGTGAAAACCAACCGAATTGGACCGACGGCGACGACGTTCGATAACATTCTTTCCATTTTTATTACATTTTTATCCAAAAAGACAACTTTTTTTTTGAAGAAATATTTTTATAACATTTGTATTCGAAAGAAGTAAAATTAGACATTGCTCTATTTGTTGTCCAAAAAATTTAAAAAAATTCATAAAAGTAACTAAAATTTTTAACAATTAACCTAACTTTTTTTAAACATTTTGATCAGTTTTAAAAAACCGTGAAGACTTTATTTTTTTAAATTAAGAAATGAAATTTGTATTAGTTGAAAGCTAAAATATCCTATTTCGCAATAAAAAAGTCAATTTTGTTCTAATTACTACCCAAAAAATTAAAAAAAATTTTAAAGATGACTAAATTTTTTTTAACCTAACTTAAAAATTTTAATCAATTTTAAAAAATCGTGGAGACTCTATTTTTTTAAATTAAGAAATGAAATTTGTATTAATTGAAAGCTAAAATATTCTATTTTGTAATAAAAGAATCAATTTTGTTCTAATTATTACCCAAAAAATTAAAAAAATTCTTAAAGATGACTAAAATTTTTTTTAACCTAACTTTCTAAAAATTTTTACCAACTTTAAAAAATCGTGGAGATTTTATTTTTTTAAATTAAGAAATGGAATTTGTATTAATTGAAAGCTAAAATATTCTATTTTGTAATAAAAAAATCAATTTTGTTCTAATTATTACCCAAAAAATTAAAAAAATTCTTAAAGATGACTAAAATTTTTTTAACCTAACTTTTAAAAATTTTGACCAACTTTAAAAAATCGTGGAGACTTTATTTTTTTAAATTAAGAAATGAAATTTGTATTAATTGAAAGCTAAAATAGTCTATTTTGTAATAAAACAGTCAATTTTGTTCTAATTATTACCCAAAAAATTAAAAAAATTCTTAAAGATGACTAAAATTTTTTTTAACCTAACTTTCTAAAAATTTTGACCAACTTTAAAAAATCGTGGAGACTTTATTTTTTTTAATTAAGAAATGAAATTTGTATTCATTGAAAGCTAAAATATTCTATTTTGTAATAAAAAAGTCAGTTTTCTTCTAATTATTACCTAAAAAATTAAAAAAATTCTTAAAGATGACTAAAATTTTTTTTAACCTAACTTTCTAAAAATTTTGACCAACTTTAAAAAATCATGGAGACTTTATTTTTTTAAATTAAGAAATGAAATTTGTACTAATTGAAAGCTAAAATATTCTATTTTGTAATAAAAAAGTCAGTTTTCTTCTAATTATTACCTAAAAAATTAAAAAAATTCTTAAAGATGACTAAAATTTTTTTAACCTAACTTTCTAAAAATTTTTACCAACTTTAAAAAATCGTGGAGATTTTATTTTTTTAAATTAAGAAATGGAATTTGTATTAATTGAAAGTTAAGATATTCTATTTTGTAATAAAAAAGTCAGTTTTGTTCTAATTATTACCCAAAAAATTTAAAAAAATCATAAAAGTGACTAAAATTTTTGATAGGTAACCTAACTTTTAAAAATTTTGATCATAAAAAATTCTTTAATTCAATTCATTCAATTCAGATAGGTCATTTTTATACTTAAATTAAACAGAATTTAATTTAGTTTAATTTCCCATGTTTATTTTAATTTAAAATTCAATTGAAAGAAATTCGAGATAGAAAAAATCTTTATAAAAATCCTCAATAATATAAAAAAAAGATACCATCACCGGGACGATCTGTATGATCACATAAAGCACGCTATTTAAACGACCATTAACGGGATCTTTCGTCGCCGATGAAAGAACACCAAGTCCAAAAGAAAGAAAAAAAATACATCAACCATCGACAAGTCTATTGTGCGCGCGTGATGTGCCCCGGGTTTTACAACACAATGGACCGTGAGGATGACGAGGATCTTCCCCCGTCTATCGACGATTATCCCAACAAGACGAAAACAGATCAAATTACATCTCCCCACAATACAAAAACCAACCCAAAAATAATTTTACAATAAAACCAACTTTAAAAACGATTAGATAATTAAATTTCCTTTAATTTAAGTACAAACACGACCCATTTATCTTAAATAGTTTTAAAGTTATAATGATTTTTAATTTCAAAAACAATTGAAAATCGCCAGTTTTAAAACGGGCATAGTCCCCTTATTTTAAATCGTAGATATATCGTGTTTGTACTTAAATGAAAGGATTTTTAACGATTTTTAAGAATATTTAAGTATTGAATCGATTTTCGCGTATATGCTTAAACCACTTGACGTGAACGTTGGGAGAATCAAAGCGAGTCGTCGCGAATCGGTAACCCGGGTTACGGATCGGATAGCCTCTCGGCGGGCTCCCCACATTTAATTACACGTCACGTTGGGGGTTGGTAACACGATCTGCGCCGACCCTCGTATATACGGCCCTCACCGAACCACGTGTTCCAGTTATGCTATTATGTGCAATTACTGTCCCGAGTAATGAAACGGCAACCGCCCCGACCGCCGCCACCATTATCATCATCACAGTGACGATGATCATCGCACGAACAACCCTCTTAATAGACGGAACGGAACGGAAAGCATTCCAATTATTTTCGTGACCATGGAGACATAAATCCGAAAAGGTTTCTTGATACAAACTGATTAGTTGATTCAAAACGTAAGAAATTTTTTTTATTGTAAAAATCTTAGTAATTATTGAAATTAAAAAAAAATCATATAAAGAAATTAAAAAAAGAAATAACTTGGTATTATAAATACAAAAGCTTCCACGTTGTGACTTTTGAAAAGGCGTTTGACGTTTCGGTTGCCATGTTACAACCATCTTCAGAAATAGAAAATTTTCAAAGTTACGTTCCAATTTGAAAATTTTAGAAAATCGAATACAGACTGATAACTGGAAACCAGACGATTTTGAAATTAGTGGTATATAAAAAAATCCAAGATAACAAGGCTATTGATATCAGAATGAAGCTCACACAATCCCGAGCTTACAATTACTTTACTGACAAGGAGACCACACAACCTTGTATTCACCGATTTTGATAAAAGTGGTGTCAATCGATAGGTATTAATGCATAGTACAAACATGTAAAATATTAGAACGCACTATTCAGCGATTTATGAGTAAATCGCAATTTCAACTCGCGATTCAAAGCCACCCCACTTATATGTCAATGGTTGGCTTCCTCACTTTAGTCAAAATCGGTGCATACGATACGTGCATACGGTTTTAGTGGTACGGTTGCAACATGTTTAGTTTTTCCGAAAAAACAGGCGACCGTTTGCTTGGAAGTGCTTTGTGCGCGAACAACTTTTATTGGATTTGGCTGATCTTGAAACACCCATATAGTCGACTGCCGTTTACTTTCGGGCTCATACGCGTAAATCCACGCATACCCTGTGCACGCCGGTGAGCTGCGGATACGTTTAACGTAAGTGGAAAAAGGACGACAAAAAGGCTTCCATTAGTTAACACACGACAGATATACTACATTTACTTATCTGGCCGATTGGAGTTGATATGTGTCTCTTTATCTAACTCATTAAAATCGTATGCAATTCGATGCCTTGTCTAAGACATTGACCTGCCCTATCCGCAGCTCGAATTCGTGCAGACTGTAGATGACATACAGTGTGCACCCATTCGATCTGCGGATAGAAGCATTAACAACAGTTGGGCGATTGTAAGTGGGCGAAGCTTGCGCTCTCAGAACGGTGCGATTGATTTTCTCTGTCTTCATCGCACTTCGAGGTTCGTGTGGTTGCTGCGACCTGCCGATAGGACCTTTCAATGTGTTAGACAAGGCATCGAATTGCATACGATTTTGATGAGTTAGGTAAAGAGACACATATCAACTCCAATCGGATCGATAAGTAAACGTAGTATATCTGTCCTGTGTTAACTAATAGAAGCCTTATTATCGTCCTTTTTCCACTTAAGTCAAAGGTATTCGCAGCTCACCGGCGTACACACGGTATATTAATATAGATAGGCAACTCTCCTATGTTTGGCTGAAACTCCGTTTAGTTGCGGATGATGTCACCAATGGCGCTACATTCGTTTTGTAGTTTTAAATACTGGCGGGAAATAAAAAAAAATCAATTTTATAACTTCACTTTTCAATTTTTGTTCCATAAAATATTGAAAGTGACAACATTAAAACTACCTAATTTTATTAATCAAACTCATGGATTTATTGATCAATAAAAATAATGTGTTTTCGGCGATTGCATTTCCTGATTTCTTGGAAGACAACTTGCAAACATGGTTGTGACCAAGAATTGGCTGTTCTTCGTTGTTCTAGTGTTACGGTTGCGACATGTCCAGTTTTTTCAAAAAAACAGGCGACCATTTGCTAGGAAATGCTTCGTGCACGAACAACTTTTTTGATCCATTTTAAAACACCCATACAGTCGACTGCCGTTTACTTTCGGCCTCATACTCGTAAATCCACGATTCATCATACCGTGTGAACACCGATGAGTACGGATACGTTTAATTCAAGTGGAGAAAGGACGACAGCACGGCTTCCATAACACAGAACAGATATATTACGTTTACTTATCTGGCCGATTGGAGTTGATATGTACCTCTTTATCTAACTCATTAAAATCGTATGCAATTCCTTGCCTTGTCTAACACATTGACCTGCCCTATCCGCAACTCGAAGGTGTTCAGTCTGTAGATGACATAATGATATAGATATAGATAGGCGACTCTCCTATGTTTGGCTGAAACTCCGTTTAGTTGCGGATGATATCACCAACGGCGCTACATTCATTTAGCAGTTTTAGGTACTGGCGGGAAATTTTAAAAAATTGTCAATTTTATTCCTTAATTTTCGATTTTTGTCCCATAAGGTATTGAGAGTGATAATATTAAAACAACCTAATTTTCTTAATGAAGTCCATTAATTTATTAATCAATAAAAATTTTCGAATTTTGCTGTTTGGTATTTATTCTTCTGGCAAATTCTGATTCAATAAATCACTTGAAACACCAGAAGCAACCTACTTGAAACCCACCGAACAAATAACAACCACTTTAAATAACTTGCGCAATTCTCACTTTTCACATAAAGAACAAGATGAGAACAAGATATGACAAACAATGTCAAATTTTTAAAATATGAAAATATTTCAAAGCCATGCAGTATAAACTATGCCGAGGCCAAGTGATGCTCAGTGCTTATTAATCATGTAGGTTCCTGTAATAAAACTGCCAAAATGAATTTTACAATAGAATGCAGCGCCATATGTGACATCATCCGGTACTAAACGCAAGTTCTGATGTTTATACAGTGTGTTTCGTAATGATATGCGAATATTGAAGGGGGTGATTCTACATCGAAAATTAATGATAGTTTCTTATATAAACTATGGCCCCTAAATGTTCCGTTACTAAAATACAGGATGTTAAAGTTTTAGAATTTGTTTCACAGTAAACAGATTTTAACTACAAACAGTTGTTTGAAATGTCAAAAGTACATAAAACAACAAATGACATTTAGGCTTAGCCACCTAGATTTATTGCAAAATTATATCCTTAATAATAACAATACGTATTATTTCTGTTGAGCAACCGACGGTTTTTAATTTTTCTCTCAAAAACGATGCATTGCAGTCCAAAAACTTAAGAGGGCTTTTATTTGTCAAATTGAAGGGGGAATTCAAGAATATTTTTTATTTGGGAAAAGACCATTGGCGTACCATTTTTTTCTTTAAAAATATTAAAGTTAGTACTCGTACGCACGCCACTGTTAAAGATAGAAATTAGATTTGTATTGAAAGATATGCGTCTTTATTAATAGTCACTATATGCCAAATTTCATAAAAATACCTAAAGTGATTCCGAAAATATTAATTAAGATCCTTTTTTTTTCTAAAACTTTAACACCCCGTATTAGTAACGGAACATTTTGGGACCATAGCTTATATAACAAACTATCATTAATTTTCGATGTAGAATCACCCCCTTCAATATTCGCATATCATTACGGAACACCCTGTATACGAGTGAACAGTGCATGGTTTCGAAGCACCGCGATCGTACTTTTTTGAGCATTTCTTTCGACCAATCGACACGAGCATTTTTTGAGCGATTGACAAATTGTGTGGGATCCAACGCGAATAAATTTTTTTGACAGTCAAACGTTTATGCAATATTGAATGTAATTATGCTGGTCCCACTAATGCCTAAGGTTGTCTTAATCTCACGATAGGTCACATGACGATCTTGCAATATCGGTTCACGCACTGCATCAATGGTTTCCGGAACAGCAACTGATTTTGACCGACCTTCGCGAAATTCGTCTTGGAGTGAACTATGACCACGATTGAATTCACCATACCATCGATAAACATTGGTCCTTGATGGAACATCATCGCCAAAAATTGAATTCAATTTATCTATGCGCTGCTACTGACAATGAGTTAATCCACGTCGAAAGTTATAAAAAAATAATCGGATGAAAATGTTCACGATTTAATTCCATTGTTTGGCCGAAATGAATCTTTTAACTCTTTGAGGGTTGGTGGGTGGCTTAATGTACCACTTCGAATTTTGACCTTTGTGCTCGCTGGTACACAAAATAAACCATTTTTTTTTAATTTCTATTCCTTTTGCTGTACAGTGGTTGAGGTGCGTACCACCTCAAAACTTCAAGCTCAGATTATGCTTTTTGCTAATCTCTTAGATGACACAACATATCTTTTGTGCCCAATTTGTTTTTTTTATTTGAAAATGTCCGCCCCTCAAAGAGTTAAGTTACTGTAAACAACACAAATAGCGCTCGTATGTCAAAACGTTCTGAGTACGTATAACCTCAAAAATGTCAAACTTTACGATAGAGCTGTCAGTTGCCAGCATTGCCAGATTGCAACATTAGGGTTATCCAAACCTGAAATATCGAAAACAACCTACGTACAAGCACTGGCGCACCCAGACGAAAAATAAATTTTTAATTTTGTCGTTAATGCTCGTTAAGACATTAAGACAATTTGAACTCGTTATAGAATAGAAAAAACCTTTCAACTTAAACTTATTTTACTTATATTACTATTGCTTTGATTAATACGAATTCGTCAGAATACGTCCAATTTATTATTATATTTTCATAAACGTTTAATGCGTTTTAGTTTTTACTTTACCAGTAACAAGTTGTACTTGTGAAAGATCTTTTTCCTCATTAAAGTACCTAAAAACCTATTTACGAAACTCCACATGCGAAGAACGGCTAAATGGTTTAGCTTTAATGTTCATACATTCTCACCTGACAATAAATGAAGAGGATGTATTAAACCTGTTAGCTCTAAAGCCACGCCGTTTAGATATTTTATTATAATTTATCTAGTTATAACTATTTTTTCTTAAATAAATTGTTTCCTCTTATTTTAATGTTTTATACAGTCCTCAACCCTAACTTTAGATTGTACAAAAATTTGCATTAAAAGTATAAGCCAAGAAAATTTTTAGCGAAAACCCCCCCTAGGGGAAATTTCTCGGTGCGCCACTGCCTACAAGGTTATATGGTCTCTTAGTTTAGAAATAGGAGATTTTGGGTTTTGTCCTGGGTGTTTTGAAAACGCATTTGACGCTTTCGGCCTTCTCATAGACTAAAATCGTATCGATTTATCGATATGTCAATGGTTGACCTATTCCCGAAACCGCCCCTTGTTGACTCACCACGAATCGATTTTCACATGCGGAGCAAGATGATTGCAATCTTGGAAAAGCTTATTTTATTTTTTTTACTAATACCTATCGATTGGTCCCATTTTAATCAAAATCGGTGAATACAAGGTAGTGCGGTCTCCTTGTGAGTTTACAAATAGTGTGTAATTTCATTCCTTTGAAAACTCATTTCACATTTTGGAGATGTGTCGCGTGTTTCAAAGTCTTCAGACTTGTAAATTTCTGATTTTTTTTTTCTTTAGAAGTATTCGAAGACATGAGTAAATTACGAGCACCGTAATTTACACATTTCTAAAGAATGCCAAGGAAATGACATAAAAGCCATGCATGAAAGTTATGGATGATTACAGTATGAAAGTTGGAAATTGTATCCAACGAGACAGATACCATTCCTATGACGTTATCTTCCATAGTTGATACACATCTTAAATGAAATAGTGTAAGCTTCGTTCTTGTGTTAAGAAGATCTTGTTATCTTGCCTACTTTTTATGTATGTTTTTTTACAGTTCCAAGTTATCATCCTATTTGTTATGTTTCAACCATAAAATTTCAAAACATTTTAACTTGACAATTCCAACAAATTTGGTTTCTAACCTCAATATTCCAATTGTAACCTCAAAATTTCCAAAGTATTTAAACTTTTAATTAAAAATTTCAAAAATATTGATATTCAAATCTTAAATTTATTAAAAAATTAACGTTCCGACTCGAAACTTCTAAAAAATCCGTTGTTCTAACCTTAAAATTTCATTGTTGTTTTGCTTCTTCTTCACCTTGAACTTATTCCTGAAGAAGGTTGCAACATAACATCCAAAACGTCAAATGCCTTTTTAAAAGACGAAAACTCCTAGTTTTAGTTCTAATGTTAGAATTAATGCTAATGTTAATTCTAATTTCAGTTGATTTAACTTGACATTTGAAAAAAATTTTTTTTCAAAAGTATTTTTAATGTTTTTGTTAATAAACACCTAAAAATTCTTAAAGTTCATTAAAAATCCTTTAATTTAAATCCAAACATGACATATCTATTCCCAAAAACAAGCAAGCTATGCCAATTTAAAAAATATCGATTTTCATTTGTTTTTAAAATTAAAAATCGGTATATCTCGAAAACTATTTAACCTAAATAGGTCATGTTTGTACTCAAATTAAAGGAAATTTAATTTCCCATCCATTTTTACAGTCAATTTGTTTTTATAATCAATTTTTAAAATATCATTTTTCAATTAGTGATAAATAGGGTAAAAAAAGAATGAAAAAAAACGGTCACCTTGCTAACCGCGAACCGCAACGGCCGAACGAAATAAAACGAAATCGCTGTGAGTGTCGAATGCTGGCGTAACGCGATACTTTTAGCGAGTTGCGGAAGCGAGAAGCTGCGCAACGCGCAAAGAGTTGTTGTGTATTAGACCATTGCAATTGCTGACTGAGAAAAGGAACACAAAGGCCTCAATGTAATTCAAGTAAAAGTGAGGTTATACGATATGGCGGTTTTGTTAGAAAAAAAAAGTTAACTAAAAATGGGGTGGGTTGAATTTTTTTTTGTGAAATTAGTTTTATTATATCCCTTATTATTTTTCAACCCTAAAAAAGGGGAAAAAATAAAAGTTATAAATCAAATCATTTTTTGATAAATTTGGGGTTAAAAAATAAAAAAAAAATTGATCGATTTATGGTTTTAAATTACCTTGATATCATTTACAATGATGATAAATTGAATCGATTTTTCTTTATTGTTTGAGTTAAAAAAAACCTCCCCTAAACATGACTTTATTTTATGGTTTATTATCAAAATAATTTGCTAAATTGCATAATTCAATAACCATAATAATATCAACTGACCTTATTATTTTATAACAAAAATATTGTTCTTAGAAGCCGATAACAAGAACGAAAACAGTAAATGATAAGATTGGAGTTAACTCACTGTCGCGTTCGACTCGACCGGATTTAATTGTTTTATAAACGACAAATACCTTCGATAAAACAATAAAGATTAATCTTTTTATCTCCTTTTATTAAAATTCCAGTTGACTTTAATTCGTTTATTTTTAGAAGATGGAAAATGTTTTCCCCCCAAACCGAATTTATTTAAAGATTAAATTTCCTTTTTTCCCCTCGATTCTCTCTTTCTCGCTCTTAAGTATTTTTTTTTGTTTATCTTCGTCTCTTTTTCGTTTTCTCTCGGGACCTTACAAACACCCTCGATATAACACAATTTACCATCTCTCGGGGAGAGTAAAAGGGATCGAGTAAACAATTACAAATTCCGGCGGACAATTCAATTTACGAATTCGTAATTTAACACCATTTTGCAACGCTTCCTCAATCTAATTGTCACTTAATTATTTATAGAAACTTCCAATGTGACAGGTTTTAGAGTAAAAATTTTAAAAAGAATTAATAGAAAATTAAATTTCCTTTTATTTAAGTACAAACATGATATATCTATGATTAAAATCAAGTGAGTTATGACGATTTAAAAATATATATATATATATATATATATACAGGGTGATTCATGTTGACTTAAAAATAAAATCGGATTTAAATCGTTTAAAATTGATAATAATCTAAGTGAGTTATGACGATTTTAAAAATTAAAAAAAATCCGATTTTCAATTGTTTTTAAGGTTAAAAACTGTTATAACTTTGACAATATTTAAGATAAATGGGTCGTGTTTGTACTCAAATCAAAAGAAATTTCATTTTACATTCATTTTTTAAATTAAATCTAAAGAATTACTCCTTTTTGATGGTTGCAATTTTATATACAGGGTGTTTTATGTTGATTTAATACTAAAATCGGATTTAAATCGTTTAAAATTGATAATACTATAAGTAAGCTATGATAATTTAAAAAATATAAAAAAAATACGATTTTCAATTGTTTTTAAGGTTAAAAATCGTTATAACTTTAAAAGTATTTAAGATAAATGGGTCAAATTTGTACTTAAATTAAAGGAAATTCAATTTTATTTTCATTTTTAACTTAAATCGAAAAAATTAATGTTTTCTGACAATATTTTAAATTTATATACAGGGTGATTAATGTTGATTTAAAGTTAAAATCGGATTTAAATCGTTTAAAATTAATAATAATATAAGTAAGCTGTGGTAATTAAACAATATATAAAAAAAATACGATTTTCAATTGTTTTTAAGGTTAATAATCGTTATAACTTTTAAAATATTTAAGATAAATGGGTCATGTTTATACTTAAATTAAAGGAAATTCAATTTTATTTTCATTTTTTAACTTAAATCGAAAAAATTAATGTTTTCCGACAATATTTTAAATTTATATACAGGGTGATTCATGTTGATTTAAATTTAAAATCCAATTTAAATCGTTTAAAATTGATAATAATATAAGTAAGCTATGCCGATTTTAAAAATTTTAAAAAATGTGATTTTCAATTCTTTTTAAGGTTAAAAACCGTTATAACTTTCAAACTATTAAAGCTAAATACGTCGTGTTTTCAAATTAAAGGAAATTTCATTTTAATTTCATTTTTTAACTCAAATCAAAAGAATTAATCTTTTTTTATGGTTGTTATTTTATATACAGGGTGATTCAAGTTAGTTAAAGGTTAAAATCAATTTCAAATCATTTAAAATTGACAATAATGTGAATATAACTTCAAGTGGAATAATTAAAACATATTGACAAAAATGTTAAAGAAATTTTATATATACAGGGTGTTAAAAAAGTGTTACAAATTAAAAAAAAAATAATAAATAAGTAAAAAATCAAATATTTTCTTGTTAAATTAAAATAAATAATGAATAAGAAAAATTAAAACGTTTTAATAAAGTAATTTTTATGTATACAGGGTGTGAAAAAAACATCATAATAGTAATAACATATTTAAAAGTGTTAAAGGACCAATTTTTTATATACAAAATGTTAACTTTGGTATTTTAAATATTTTTATTTTTATTTAAATTGTTTTTCCATTTCATCCCCAACAATCCACACCCGACACACAAAAATAACCTTTCAAAGTGTCAAAATCGTTCGACTTTGTTTTACTTTCGAACCGTTTTAAACGTAAAAACAACACTTTAACCCAACTTTGGGTCTTTTGGGATTTGTTTATCTAACGCTGTTTATCAAAACATTTTCCGTTTTTAAAGGGAACGAACATTAAATTAAATTCCCTTTTCTTATCGATCTTATTCCGTCCCTCCTTTTCCTTCTCCTCCTCCCTCTCTTTATTTTTTTCCTACCGCGATAAAAGCCGACCGAACAAAGCTAATATTTGAAGAAGAACAATATAAAAGCGTTTTCATTCACAAAACCCATCCCGTTCTAAATTAAACCCGTCTCTATCTAACAAACGACGCCGTGTCTAGTTTAGTCCCGTTTTTAATCTCGTCTTTCTTTCTCGCCGACCGGCGTTAAAGTGTTAGAAAAAGAGGAAAACACCCGGTATAGTCACAAGTTGACAACCGGAACGAGGCTTCTGCCGGTTCTGCCACCATTCGATCGTAACCACGCCCTCTTCCCCCCTCTCTAACCACGCCCATATTTTGAGGAAGATCTAAGCTGGTTGCGAACGCGTTGGAAGGAGATAGATAAAGGACGATCGTTTCGAGGTTTATTGGCTCTCGTGTAACGGGGTTGCTACGGTAACCGTAACTGAGGGAGTAGAAAGTATAAAGTATAAAGCATTTGTAGTATATTCTATGTAAGTTATTATAGTGGGTGTTTGAAAATGACGTGTGCAATGGATACACTTTGTATATACCTTGATGATTGTTATAAAACATGGTGAAAATTTTGTATTTTAATCCTGAAACGTCCTTTGTTCAGATATTGTGGACATTATATTGTTCTCTGCCAAGTCTTATGTCCAGACATTATAAATGTTTCTATGGATTTAGAATATATTTTTTGTGGATAAACCGTTTACTCAATTAAAATTTTCTAAGGGAGAAAATAGGTTGTAAATTAATGTAGTTATCTTGAAAAAAAAATTGCTAGAAGATTATACAGAGTGTTTAAAGAAATTGGATGAATGACTTGTAAGAGTATTTTTAAACATTCTGTAATTTTCGAAATTTTCATTTCAAATTCCTTCCAATTAGAAAACTACAATCTGCTGATATAAAAACATGACCAAAAAAATGATTAAGATCCGTTAACAATTTTTCGAGTAATTTGAATTTTAATGAAGAATTTAAAAAATATTATTTTGAAAAGTACCATCAACAAAGAGATAAATTATATCATAAGAAGAAAAATGCAAGATCAATCCCTATTTTTTTTTTTTAGTGAAAGAAAGTCTAGAAGACCTGAGCGATCTTACATCTTTCTTTCCATGATTCGATTTGTCTTTCCGTTGATAGCATCCATCAACGTATTCTGATAATTCATTTCCATCATTTCTGGAAGTTTGAAATGTGACTTAAAAAACCAAGTAAGAATAATTTGAGGTTAGAAGCTGAATTTAAAAGATGAAAAATGAAAACCAGAGACAAAGAAGGTTCTATGTCATTAAATCTGTTTTCGAGAAAACAAATTGCGCAATGAAGAGAAAGATACAGAATCAGTTTTTCTTTCTTTAGTTAAAAAAAATCGAGAAAACTCAAATGATCTTGCAGTTTTCTCTCCATGATGCGATTTATCTTTCCTTTGATAGTACACATCATTTTTGGAAGTTTGAAATGTGACGTAAAACCAAGTAAGAATAATCTGAGGTTGGACACTCAATTTAAAAGATGAAAAATGAAAACCACAGACAAAGAAGGCCCTGTATCATTAAATCTGATTTCGAGAAAACAAATTGTACTATGAATTGAAAGATACAAGAATGAAGAGAAAGATACAAAATCAGCTTCCCTTTCTTTAGTTAAAAAAAGTTGAGAGGACTCGAACAACTCATCTTTCGAACATATTTCTCTCTATGATGCAATTTGCCTTTCCGTTGATAGTACAAATCATTTCTGGTTTGTCATCAATCAAGTTTGAAATATGACTCAAAACTAAGTAAGAATAATTTGAGGTTAGAAGATAAATTTAAAAAAAAAATCGATTTAAAATATTAGGAACTGTATATTTTTCTTTAGTTTTAGCGAATTAACAAATGGTACACAAACCTAGCTTTTACATTTCTTATCATTTTTATTGAACTTTATCAAAAAACCTCAAATAAACCCCTTTTTATCCACTTTCGCGCTGTCACTGACGCCTTTTTAGTCTGTTCGTTATTATTACAAATTGAAAGAGGGCTGAAGCTTTAAAAACGTTTTAAAGGTACGTTCCTACGGAGCGTGATACACTTTTGTAAGGCACACGTTCAGACATGTTTTATTTTTGCCGTGAATTCGTTTTCGTACAGTGCCGTACTTGGAATTTTCCAAATTTTTGTATAGGTCTCAGATTTGCATGATTTTTAGGATATAGTTAGAAAAATATATATAAAAACCATAAAAGAAAAAGAAAAATGCGGAGACGTTACTTACTTAACAAAATTTGATTAAGAAAGTCATCTTGTACTACAGGTTATGGTGATTAGTTACACGTTCTGCCCGACCAGGGGGCGCTGTAAGCCCTTCACTGTGTTTGGTCGAAAAGAATTCCCATGTATATCCGTACTTAAAATTTCAAAATTGCAAAAAAAATTACCTTAAAACATTTAAAAGGTATGCAGCAGTAATCTACATTGAAGCGCTTACAGCGCCCCCTGGGCGGACAGAATGTGTAACTAACCTCTATAACCTGCAGTACATGATTTTCTTAATCAAATTTTAGTAAGTAAATAACGCTTCCGCACTTTTTTTGTTCTTTTATAGTGTTTTATACATATTTATCTAGCTGTATTCTAAAAATCATGGAAATCTGAGACCTATACAAAAATTTGGATTTACCCCCGTACTTAATTATTGGTACAGAAATCATATTTCGTTTTATGGCTGTTTTTAAAGCTAATTAACATGTTGTATTAGGTAAAAGTACATTTTCGTTATAATTTAATAAATTAAATACCTAAAGCCGGGAATACACCTGGCGAATGTTACCATTCGTTCGCAGTCGTTCGCATTCGTTCTCACGCGCACCATTGCTACCCGTTCGCAAAGATTCCTTCAGGGTGGTGTGATACATTTGAACGAATAGCTAGTTTTCCCTCATTGCGAACAGTTCCACTCATTCGCATTTAGTTCGTTTGGTAGCAATTCGTGAACATGGCCATTGCGAAGGTAAATAAATATGAACATAAATCAAATAGAAGAGATAAGTAGTACCAAAATTTGAACTGTTGTTAGGGTTGCCAACATACACATTCTCGCTCGGAGACTCCGGGTTTGAAGACGAATCTCGGGGCTCCGGGTTTATAGTTAATATCTCCGGATTTATTAAAATAATTGACTCGATTGTCGCTTGGTTAGTTACTTGACCCAAATTTGGTAAATTACTTAGTCTTAGGTTGGTATTTCCACTCAAAGTTAGGTTGGTATTATGTTAACACTGTTCGAAGCGCACTTTTCAAACGGTTTCGGAATGTTCAACCAATCAAACTCGTCCATTTTGGTCACGTGGTAAAATCTCAATTTTGATTGGCTGAAAAAATACGAATTTAAACGGAATTGCTTCATTTTCGTCAGGTTTTTTTTTTGAAGCTCTCTTTTCTCCGGGCCACCATTACTTCAATGTTGGCAACCCTAATTATTGTTTGTATTTATAAAGTGTATTTTTTAATATTTCGTGGAGCGCCATGAATGCATAAAACTCATTGAGATGTACCGTACGCACCCGGTCCTGTGGGACAAACTAACGAGTTTTATTACTGTAATGTCAAAAAGAAGGATGCATGGGCAGAAATATCTACGGAAATGAAAATTTCTGTGCCTGAGGTTATGAAAGAAATGAAGAGTCTAATGGCATCATTTCATCATTTACTTATCACAAAACCAAAAATTACAACACAACTTTTCGCGACGAACGCTAGACAACTACTGCATCTTATTGAACACGTCCACATATGAACGTTTTCAGACATTCGTGGCTGGCATTTTCCTTTGATCTTTTTACTTTTACCGACAACCGATGGAACGTGTTCGTTCGTCCCTATTCCATTCGTCCTGCTATTAATTTCGCTGCAAATGTATGTCCACACATGAGCAAGAAATGCTCGAGAATGCGAACGAATGGTAACATTCGCCAGGTGTATTCCCGGCTTAATGCTTTACTTTTATATAAGAATTTATTTTCATTTATCGTTCTTAAATGAAATCAACACAAAAAATATACGTTTTTTAAGTTTTCAAAAGCCCGAAATGTGTATTTTTGTACTTCCCCCATTGACAGATACATAATTTCAACTTAAAACCAGAATTACACTTTGTATTTATAAGCTATAGTGGTTAAATGTCAAAATGAGTCGAAAACAAAAAGAAACAACTGAATCTGAGCGTAAAATAATTCTACATTTACACAAACCAAGGCAAATCGTATGGTGAGATTGGAAAAATGATGGACAGGAGCCGATTTACTATTCGTAACGTGATTAACCGATTTAAAGCAGCGTCTAATTTCAAAAGTGCTAAGCATACTGGCCATCCCCGAGCTTTGAGTGATTGCAAACGTAAGCAAATAATCCGAAAAGTTAAAGCAGATCCAAAAACAACATCAACACAGATTGCTACAGAAGTGAAGCTAGATTTTGGGAAGGATATTCATCCCATGACCATCAGAAGAGTACTCCACGAGACTGGTTACAGTGCACGTGTTGCGAGACGAAAGCCATTAATATCTGCACGTAACCAAAAGAAGCGGACTACGCAAAGGAGTATAAAAGTAAACCAATTACAGTAGGGCCCCGACATTCACGACTTCGGCATTCGCGGTTTCGTGTATTCGCGTTTTAAACTTTGCTACCTTTTTCAACATTCGCGTTTCGATTATTCGCGAATATGTACATACGCACTTTTTTCTTTATTCAAACTATTACTTCTATAAAATGTGCTTTAAATGACATTAAAATATCGACTGTCAGCAATTCATGGAAAAAATGGTTAAAAAAAGACACCGAAAAATCTTCTGAAGTTGATGAGGCAATAGACAAAGCTGTGCTCTCTGCAGGGTTGCTACCAGGAGACGATTTTCAAGAGGTGGTAGCAGCTGATATAGAATCTCTTGTCAGTGAACAAAACGAAGAGTTATCTAATGCGGATTTAGAAGCACTCCTGATAGAGGGTGAATCAGGATCGGATGAAGATGAGGTTATTTCTACTTGTAATAAATTATCGTTGAAAAATCTTAATTCTTTTATGCAAGAAGCAAATCATCCTGCTGAAAAGATAGTAGCAATGCATCCAGTTTCAATGGAATGTAGCATAAAATTTCAAAATGGGTTAAATACTCTTCTTGCTTCTTACAAAGAGCTTCAAAAGTATATGCAAAATAAAGCTGTACCACCTACCATACATTCATTTTTTAAACCATCATGTTCTAAATGAGTGCCTGAACATGTTGATGAAAGGTTAAGTTAATTTTTATTTGTTTTTTTTTTCTTAGTTTATTTCTTTGATATTTATTTTTGCGTTTATTTGTATTTGACCGCAGTGCCGGATTATCCACTATTTAGGCATATTAGGCATGTGCCTAGGGGCGCCCGTCGTGATGGGGCCCCTAGGGCAATAACAATAACAGGTTAAACAGATTTTTCGTTGTTAATTTTTTACAATTAAACGAAACTTTAATTATTTATTAATATCCCTGATTTATTTAAGAATGTTTCTTTTAAAGGAGTTGCTTATATCGCCATTCCGGAAGAATATCGACATAACTGCAAAAAAAAAATTTTTGTAGGAGAAGCAAAAATAATTAAAATTAGCATTTTTTGGATACATTGATGGCCTTACCTCATTTTATCAAAAAATTGCAGTTACGTCGATGTTGTTCCGGAACGGCGATATAGAGAGATCACTATATTTATAACAATTCAAGGGCCCCAAGAATATATCCGCCTTAGGGCCCCAGTCAAACTTGATACGGCCCTGTTTGACCGAGTTTATTTTTTTAACTTTAAATGATTATTTTACTCTACATATTATATTTGAATACAAATATTGTTGCAGAAAATTTAATCGTTTTATTTTGAAGTATTGTGTGTGTTTTATTTAACATAACTTATTTTATTAATTTTAAAAATCATACTTATTCAAATTTTTTATTGTTTACTATTTTAAATAAAACATCTCTCCATTTGATTTATTTCGTCTTCGTTTTATTTTTTAAAATGGCACAGAAGCAATTTCTCTTTTATAAGATCGAGTGCTTCAACATTCGCGGATTCAACATTCGCGACGTATTTTCAGAACCTAATCCTCGCGAATGTTGAGGCCTTACTGTACGTTCTGGGACCAAGTACTCTTCTCAGATGAGAGCAAATTTAATGTTTTCCGTTTTTTGGCCGCATTAAGGTATAGAGAAGACCCAATACAGCATTTGAGAAACAAAACCTTGCACCAACAGTAAATCACGGTGGAGGAAGCGTAATGGTGTGGGGCTGTATGTCTGCTGCAGGTGTAGGCGAGTTGGTATTTATAGAGGGCACTATGGGCAAAACAGTATATTTAAATACTAGCAGCCCCGTTCTTAGAGGACGCCTCCGTCGACGAAAGGAGCGCGAGTCTGCGCGAGACTTGTCCGAGATTTTAGGTTAACTTTAATTCGTACTTTACGCGAACGGGCTCCACGTGCGGGCCCTGCGGGCCCGCGCGACGGCTTCGCCGTCTTTCGAACTTTTTTTTCGTGCCCCCCGAAGTCGTCGACGACACCTCTTTCGGTTAACAAAATCTCCTTTTTCCCCAAAAAGCGATTAGTTCCCCCGTTTCGAACGGTTTAATAGGTGGCGCTGGTTCCTTGTTACTTTAATATATAGTAGTTGATTTTAAAAGAAAATCTTCATAAAAGCGTTCAAAAGTTGAATTTATTATATACACATTTCAACAAGACAATGACCCAAAACATTCGGCTCATATCGTCCGTATGTGGTTAACATACAACACCCCACACGTCTTACCACATCCTCCGCAATCCCCAGATCTCAACCCGATTGAGCATTTGTGGGAGGAATTGGATAGACGGGCCAAAAAGCTACCAATAACTAACAAATGGGAGCTGAAACAAGCATTGCTGGAAGAATGGCATAAAATTGACAAAAAAAGAACTGAAAAATTGGTGCATTCTGTGCCAAGACGCTTGGACGCCGTCATTAAACAAAAAGGGCTGCCCACAAAATATTAATTTAGTTCAATATATTTTTAAAATAGTTCATTTCTTAGGTGTGCCAATAATTTTGTGCGATGAGAACGTGTAGTTTTTTGTTAGTTTTAATTTAAAAACGATAATGAAGAGTAAATTATTGTTAAAAAAACTGCTTTGGGTATTTTATTAATTAAATTATATAGGAAAACTACTTTCATCTAATACAATTTGTTAATTAGCTTTAAAAACAGCCGTAAAACGAAAAATGATCGCTGTGCCAATAATTAAGAGCGGCACTGTATGTCGCTTTTGAAAAATTGCGACAAGTAGTAAAATGAAAAGTTGTGTTATTAAATTACAAGACATTATACAATTACATGCGGTTTCTTGAATTGAACAGAAATCAAGATTTGAGAATGGCAGTAGTTAAGAGAATTTCTGATGCAAAATCACTGGATTTGAACCAAAAAATATTATTACATTAAAATTTAAAAGGTTGAGAAGTTCATACTGTAATTTTGAAATCAGTGGTGAAATGTCTTCAAGTGGATAATCAAAGTCGCTTTTAGACATTCGTAAAAAGTTTTTAAAATCCTCTGTGAAATAATTTCTTAGCTCAATGTTTTCCAAACTATATGCTTCCGATATCCTGTCAAAAATCTTTCTAACCCATCATCGTATTTTTTTCCGTTTCTCTTTCGATTTTAGCAACTGATTCATTCTTTGTATTAAAATAACACCAAAACCTGAACTCATCACAGCACAAACTACAATGAGAAGCTGGTTCATGGACTTTCCGCGATCAACTAAATGACGTTTTCGTTGATAATTGGTGTAAATCCACGTTCTACGAATAATAAGGTTCTATGCAGGGACTAAGAACGGAACGAAAACGAGAACGAAAGAACGAAATTAACCGAATAATTTTTAAGAACGAAAACGGAAACAAAAACGAAATTTTTATTTTTCGTTCATGATTGAAAACGAAATAAATAATTTCGGTTACCGGTTTTAACCGGTTTAATGACACAATATTTTTGTATTATTATTTAAAATATGAAGCAAAAAAGATCTGTCACTAAACTGCATAGCAGTTTGTGCGTGGTTTTCAAGTAATTAAATGTAATGGGAATAAATGAAAGAAACTAAAATAAATTCGTGCCTCTCCAATACAGAAACGGTCCCAAACAATTCATTCTAAATTTTATTTTTAATATTTGCAAAAGACGAAAATGTCATAAACAAGAAAAATTCGATTGCGATCCATCCTTCCACCAGCAAATCATGATGTGAAATGAAAAATATTTTCCAGCAATTATCTGATTTATTTGTTTTTATTATCCTTACATGTTTCGGCATAAGGCCATCAAAATATCAAAGGAAAAATGCATTTTTATTCTAACATGTACTCGTGTTCGTAATTCAGTATTTTAAATAAATCTATGTATTTCGATAGTTTTAATCAAGTTTTTTGAGACAAATTACCCCTGAAGATGGCCTTAGGCCGAAACGTGTAAGGATTATAAAAACAAATAAATCAGATAAGTGCTGGGAAATATTTTTCATTTTACATCAAAAATGCCATCACCATGTAAAATGCAGTTGATTGAAATTTTTAACATTTAATGGTGGGTTTACGATCCCAAACTTAACCGTAACCTTAGCTGTAATAACCAATAAATTTGCCGTAATTTCTAAACGTTGTCTAAACGCTTCTATTGAAACAAAATAATTAAACGCTTTTTAAATACTACAATTACTGCTACGGTTACGATTACAGCCTTTACGTTTGACATCCTAATTCCACCATAAGTTTTTAAAAGCATACATTTTATGTTATTAATTTTTGCCAGCTATGATTAAAATTATGACAAGTGACTTATTTGTCAAATATAAAAAAATTAAAAAAAAGCATGTTGGTATATTTTTATTAGAAAAATAGTAAAAAACCGGTTTTAGCCGTTATTTCATTTCGGTTCACGAAAACGAAAACGATATTTTTTGAGTGTGAACGAAAAGAACGAAAACGAAATTTTTCCTTTTCGTTCTGATCGGAAACGAACAAAATATTTTTCGTTTTTAGTCCCTGGTTCTATGAGCATTTTCACGATAGCAAGGACGAAAGCGTGATACACTTCCGTTTTGACGCTCCATGGGAACGCACCTTTATAGATGATAGACATAGATAATAGATAGACATCAATATCTCTATTTTGGGAATAAATGACAATGCGCCTTTTCCTTTCTTCACCTCTAGTCTTCAAATAACAAAATTTTTGATTTAAATTTCAAACTGGAAGAAGTTAGTGTTGTAAAAGAGAATTAGAACCACAAACGTGGTTTAAAAATGAAGTAATAAATGAAGTGAAGTAAACTAAACCAAATCGTGTTGCGGTTTTAAATCTATTTTTAATTATTATTCCTTTTTTTTCTTCCATTTTTTCTTTTAAGTTGCGGTTTTGCGGTTGAAGGTAGATTGGTAAAAATGCGTGGGAAACGCGGTTTTGCACTCGTCACAGGCTGCACAACAATTTCTAACCTATATCTACATATTATAAAACGATACATAATACGATAAGTCAATAGAATTTCTAAACTTAAAATTCCTAAATTCCACAATTTAATAATTAAAAAATAATGTAAATAAAAACGTTGAGGTTATATTTAACATTTTATATGTCAAATTTATAAGTATAGCCAACTTAAAAATAAAAGTCCATAACTACTTTTTCCATTCTAACTTAACCTAAAATTTTTCATCTACTAAAAGAAAATTAAAAAGTGATTTATCTTTTTAAATGAATTTAAAAATATATTATATTTTTTTTTAATTTAATTTTTAATTTAAAAAAGTAAACGATTGTAAAGTTGTAAGCATTAACGGTGGGTATCTCGGTTCGGAAAATGTGCTTTTGAAGCGCATTCAGCACGTCCGAGCGCGATAATAATTGCATATCTCGCGTGGAACGCGCTGAAAATGTGCGTCGGTCGCAATGCAACATTTTGCCGTTCTATTTTCAAGGTTAAAACCTAGCGACGCGACGCGCCGAACGGACGTTGTTTACGAAATTTTATTCAGAAATACGACACTTTGTAACCTCCCGATCTTGCAGAAAACTTGCCCCACAATCATCTTTCTATGTCACTAAGAACTCACAATAACAATAATAGACAGAACTAAAAAAATCCGATTTATAAATCGTGTTTGTAATCAAATTAATCCGGCATTCGAAATATGTATACTATATTATTATATCAATATTGTTAATAAAGATATAGGTCCTTTTATTTGCTCTGATCGTTCTCACATCCCACGTGTCAGACGCCGGGTTAAAGGAAAATTAATTTTTTACCGATTCCTGATCGAAATTTTAATCTAAAATTATTTTTAACCCTTCATACCATAACTATGAATAAAATGAAGTAATATTATATTGTATTACAAACCATCCCAAGACACCTAAATAACATTCAAAACATTTCAACTAAATATAAGTACATATACATTTAAAAGCATTTTCCCTTAGAGACTTCATCCCAACGATTACAACCAACTTTAACGATGTTACGCCACTTTAATCAAATCCCCAAAGAGTTTTTAAACGTTATTATTAACCCGTTTTCAAACCAACAACGAAAGACAACTCAACTAAAAAACAACACTCGTATTAAATGGGGATTCATCTGGGTCGTTAATCTAATTAATATAAATTGAGTTTAAAAGCTTGATTGTGGAGTAATTATAAATTAGATCGTTTCCGACGGGCTGCGGCGCGGCGGCGACATCTACTTTATAAAATTATTGATAAAGGGCGTGCGTGTGCGTGTTACGTTCGAAATTTATGTTTCCCCGCGGATGACACGTGCTGTGCGCTCGCTTGCCGGCGCCGGTTTAAAAAGTATCGCGTAACACGACGATTATTTCAATTTCGAGTCTCCGGAGGAACGTACGTCTTTACTTATGTCGCACTTACGGACATACATAAGTAAAGAGATACACTATAAACGCGGACAAAATCCAGCGTGCCCGCGAGAAACGTAAATTCAGTGTATCTCGATATTTTAAAGCGAATTATGCGGCTTATGCGACTTTAAATTTTCATCGTTGAAATTCGGAAATTTAATATTTTCGAGGTAATGAATAAGTAATCGGGTTAAAAAAAAAATTCCTATTTTAAAAGCAGGTATACACACATTTCTAATTTCTAACCTTTACGAACTCTACGTACCCTTTTTTGTAAACAATTTAAACGCGATTTATATTATAAGGGTATGTTTGGGGAAGGTTTAACCCCTTTTAACCCTTTTTCAAACCCTTTCGATAAATTCTAATAAAAGTATTCCGTTTTTTTTAATACAATTATAAAGTAGGAAATCGTGAGAAAATCGATTTTAATGTTACCTTTTCTTGGAGATTATTTAAACTAACAATTTTAACTTTTACTTTTATTTAACTTAAATTTATTATTTTTTTTGTTATTATCGGTTTAATTTATCATATTTGGTGTTTATCGATCTTTATCAGTTGTATAATTTATGGAAATTAAATGTTTGTCCATTTTTGACTTTATTTTAACATCAAATCAATTTGAATCACCTGTATATAAAATTTAAATATTCAAAGGAGGTCAATTCATCCAACTTAACTTTAAAAATGAATATAAAATTAAATTTTTGTTAATTTTAAAAGATTTCAATTCGATTTTAACCTTAAATTAAGAAGAATCACCCTGTATATAGATTTACAGTCATCAAAATGGACTAATTCTTTCGATTTAACTTAAAAAATGAAAATAAAATGACATTTCCTTTAATTTAAGTACAAACTTGACCCATTTATCTTAAATATTTTGAAAGTTATAACGATTTTTAACCTTAAAAACAATTGAAAATCGTATTTTTTTATATTTTTTAAATTACCATAGCTTACTTATATTATTATCAATTTTAAACGATTTAAATCCGATTTTAACATTAAATCAACATGAATCACCCTGTATATAAATTTAAAATATTGTTGGAAAACATTAATTTTTTCGATTTAAGTTAAAACATGAAAGTAAAATTAAATTTCCTTTAATTTAAGTATAAACATGACCCATTTATCTTAAATATTTTAAAAGTTATAACGACTTTTAACCTTAAAAACAATTGAAAATCGTATTTTTTTATATTCTTTAAATTACCATAGCTTACTTATATTATTATCAATTTTAAACGATTTAAATCCGATTTTTGCATTAACTCAACATGAATCACCCTGTATATAAATTTAATATATTGTCGGAAAACATTAATTTTTTCGATTTAAGTTAAAAAATGAAAGTAAAATTAAATTTCTTTTAATTTGAGTACAAACATGACCTATTTATCTTAAATATTTTCAAAGTTATAACGATTTTTAACCTTAAAAACAATTGAAAATCGTATTTTTTAAAATTTTTAGAATCGTTATGGTTTACTTATATTATTATCAATTTTAAACGATTTAAATTCGATTTTAACCTTAAATTGATATGAATCACCCTGTATATAAATATAAAATCCTCCTAAAAGATTAATTTTTTCAATTTAGCTTTAAAATCGGAAATAAAATTAAATTTCTTTTAATTTGAGGATAAACATGACCCATTTATCTTAAATATTGTTAAAGTTATAACGATTTTTAACCTTAAAAACAATTGAAAATCGTATTTTTTTATATTTTTTTAAATTACCACGGCTTACTTATATTATTATTAATTTTAAACGATTTAAATCCGATTTTAACTTTAAATCAACATTAATCACCCTGTATATAAATTTAAAATATTGTCAGAAAACATTAATCTTTTCGATTTAAGTTAAAAAATGAAAGTAAAATTAAATTTCCTTTAATTTAAGTACAAACATGACCCATTTATTTTAAATTTTGTTAAAGTTATAACGATTTTTAACCTTAAAAACAATTGAAAATTGTATTTTTTAATATTTTTTAATTTATCATAGATTACTTATATTATTACCAATTTTAAACGATTTAAATCCGATTTTTGCATTAACACAACATGAATCACCCTGTATATAAATTTAAAATATTGTTAGAAAACTTTAATTTTTTCGATATAAGTTCAAAATTGAAAATAAAATAAAATTTCCTTTAATTTAAGTACAAACACGACCCATTTATCTCAAATACTTTCAAAGTTATAACAATTTTTAACCTTAAAAACAATTGACTATCGCCAGTTTTAAGATATTCATAAGTTCGTTAATTTTAATCGTAGATATATCGTGTTTGTACTCAAATTAAAGGATTTTTAACGAACTTTAAGAATTTTTAGGATTTTTTAACAAAATCTTAAAAAGAATTTTAAATGTTTAATTTTTAATCTCTAAGAATGCATAAAATATATTAAAACTTCCGTTTATTATTTTGTTTAAATTTATTTTTTTATTTTGAAATATTTTAATTGACTTAAAACTTCAACTTATTTTTAAAATAAGTCATTTTAATATTAAATCATCTTGTATCACCCTGTATATAAATTTACAACCCTCGCGAGGGGGTTAGTTCTTTCGGGTTAGACTTAATTAATTTGCAAAACGGATTCCCGGAACCCCTCGTTAAACGTAGAAGGGGCGAAGGACTGTTAACGTCCTCGTTCTCGTCCTCCTCATCCCAAAAAGAAAGAGAAAAAAAAACAAAATAATAAATAAAGATACGTGTGCGGTTGCCACCCTCTAAATTATCTCCGGCCTCTGTCAGAGTTCATATTACTCACGCCAAATAATAGATTACAAACCCCCCCTTTTAAAGGTCGAAGCGAAGGTCCTCTTTGTACGGAGCTAAATAGCCAGCGGAGTAAAGTTGTTCATTTTTCGGTCGGATTTACCCTTTATTTTCCGACGTAGGGCGAATTGATCGTGAATAAATCGCGCGATATCTCGATGGGAATTTGGAATTTAGAAAAAAAAGTGACAAAGTTGATTTAGCGCTCGAAAACCCCTAAAAGACGGGACCTAAGACCTCATAAATCAAATTAATCCGGGGTTTCTTTTCGGTAGGTTTTTGCCAAAAGTAATTTGACTCCGCTAACCTCACATATACACGTTCACGGACAAGATAAAGAAAAAAACAACAAACAGATGTTGGTTATAGAAAAGAAAAAAGGTTGGTTTTTAACTACAACGAAAACTTAAAAAAAATTTTTTTCGAGGTTATGTAAAAAATTAAAATTTTTAATAAATTTCTAAAAATTCATAAAAATCACAAAGAATCCTTTAATTTAAGTACAAACACGACATATCTACGATAAAAATCAAGTAAGTTATGACAATTTTAAAAATGGCGACCTTCAATTGTTTTTAAAATTAAAAATGATCATATCTCCGAAACTATTTAACCTAGATATATCGTGTTGGTACTCAAATAAAACCAAATTTAATTTTCCATCTACTTTTAAACTCGTTTTCGTTCTAAAATTAACGTCGCTCGGTGTATACATACATTTTTAGTGGGTTCGTTTGGTTTTAATGCGTGCAATTGGTGTCAATTTAAACCGGCAATTACACATAGGGGAAGAGAACGGTCGAAAAGTATTTAAAAAAATTGGTTTTAATCGCGGTCAAAAGCTCGTTGTTACAATCAAGCGGTTCGCGAGCGCCCTCTTTCATGAATGAACGTGACAAATTAACAAAGTACGACCGTCATCGTGTGAGTCACTCGATCTTGGGTATCAATTGAACCTCGACGCGAAGATGAATGGAGAGACACACGATATATTGTTAAATAGAAAAAAAATAGTACTATATATACATATAGATGTATATGAGTATAGTGTGCGTGAAGTGTATTTCGGGCGCAACTTGAAACTTCAAATATACTAGGTTACTTTTTTATTATAAACGTTGTAGTGCTTACAACCTGTCGGAAAAGAAAAAATAAACAAAAAAAAATTATGTAATTTTCTATTTAACACTTAGAAAACATTATTTTCATACATTTTTTTAAAATAATTTCGAGAAATACTGTGTTGTTTAACCACTTCGGTACGGGCGTCGACTACAGTCGACGGCCACAGATAACCCTACACAACCGAGCGTCGCCTATAGTCGACGGCTGTGCCGGCGTATGGATGATGAATGCCGGCTGTTGGCGACGTTTCGTGGCCGTCGACTATAGTCGACGCCCGTGGTGAACCGAAGTGGTGAAAATTTAAAAACAGGAGGTTTATAGTTGAAATAATTTTACATGAAATTAAACGAAATTCAATAATTATAGACAATTTTATATGAAATTGGATGAAATTTTAGACGAAATTTTACAATTTTAGACAAAATTAAGTGTTTTTTTTAATGAAATTCGAAAATTTTAGATGAAATTGAAAGGTTAATAATTTTTAAAATTTTTATAAGAAATTGGATGAAATTGTAAATGAAATTTTTCAATTTTAGACAAAATTAAATGATTTTTTTTAATGAAATTCGAAAATTTTAGAAGAAATTAAACGGAATTTAATAATTGTAAACAATTTTATATGAAATTGGACGAAATTTTAGATGAAATTTGACGATCTTAAGCAAAATTAAATGTTTTTTCTTAATGAATTCGAAACTGATAAATCAATATAATAAAGTTATTAGTAAACTTGGTAAATGATTTTTAAGTTAGGTTAGTCACCTGTCAAAAAAATTTTCCAACTTTAAGAATTTTTAAAATTTTTTTGATAATAATTAGAACTAACCTGTCTTTTTTAATTCAAAACAGAATCTTTGAAATTTCATTTAAACCAAAAATCTTTCCTTAATCTTCATAAATAAAGTCTAGTCAATATAATAAAGTTATTAGTAAACTTGGTAAATGATAGCTTTAAAATGATAGTTTTGACGTTTAAATGTCAAAATCCATTTTTAAAATGTCAATTTTGACGTTTAAATGTCAAAATCCTTCTTCAAAATGTCAATTTTGAAGTTTACAGATCAAAATTCTCTTTCAAAATGTCAATTTTGACGTTTAAATGTTAGCCTTTCTGTTTCAAATGTCACTTTTGACATTTAAATGTCAAAATCCATTTTCAAAATGTCAATTTTGAAGTTTACAGATCAAAGTTCTCTTTCAAAATATCAATTTTTACGTTTAAATGTCAAAATTCATTTTCAAAATGTCAATTTTGAAGTTTACAGATCAAAATTCTCTTTCAAAATATCAATTTTGACATTTAAATGTTAGCCTTTCTGTTTAAAATTTCACTTTTGACGTTTAAATGTCGAAATTCATTTTCAAAATGTCAATTTTGAAGTTTACAGAACAAAATTCTCTTTCAAAATGTTAATTTTGATGTTTAAATGTTAGCCTTTCTGCTTAAAATGTCACTTTTGACGTTTGAACGTAAAAATTCCACTTTCAAAATGTCAATTTTAACGTTTAAACGTCACTTTTCAACTTTAAAGGGTCACTTTTGACATTTACAGATCAAAATTCTCTTTCAAAATTTTAATTTTGGCGTTTAAATGTTAGTATTTCTGTTTAAAATGTCAATTTTGACATTTAAATCTCAAAATCCATTTTCAAAATGTCAATTTTAAAGTTTACAGATCAAGATTCCCTTTCAAGATGTCAATGTCTTTCTGCTTAAAATGTCACTTTTAACGTTTAAATGTCAAATTCCATTTTTAAAATGTCAATTTCGACGTTTAAATGTCAAAATCCATTTTCAAAATGTCAATTTTGACGTTTAAACGTCAGTTTTCATCTTTAAAGCGTCACTTTTGACGTTTACAGATCAAAATTCTTTCAAAATGTCAATTTTGACGTTTAAATGTTAGTCTTTCTGTTTAAAATGTCAATTTTTAGGTTTAAAGATTAACATTCTACTTAGATTTAATAATTTTACACGAAATTGGGTGAAATTTTAAATGAAATTCGACGATTTTAAAAAATGTTGGACGAAATTCGAAATTTCAAGCAAAATGAAATGATTTTTTTAATGATATTCGAAAATTTTAGATGAAATTATACAAAAAACAACAATTTTAAACACCTTTATACGAAATTGGCTGAAATTTAGATGAAATTCGACGATTTTAGAAAATTTTGGATGAAATTGTTAGACGAAATTTACTAATTTTAAAACAATTTTATAAAAAAGTCGGGCAAAATTAAGTAATTTTTTAATGAAATTCGAAAATTGTAGATGAAATTAGGATAAATTTAATAGTTTTAATACGAAATTGGGCGAAATTTTAGACGAAATTTGAAAATTTTTAATAAAATTGGGTGAAATTCTAAATGAAATTCGACGATTTTAAAAAATGTTGGACGAAATTCGACGATTTTACAAAACTTTAAAAAAATTTGGACGAAATTTTACAATTTTAAACATAATTGAATTATTTTTTTAATTAAATTCGAAAATTTTAAATGAAATTTTAGATGAAGGTCAATAAATTTGACTAATTTTAGACGAAATTCGAAGAATTCAGATGAAATTAAATGAAATTAGACGAAATTTTAAATGAAATTCGACAATTTTAAAAAATGTTGGACGAAATTCAACGATTTTACAAAACTTTAAAAAAATTTGGACGAAATTGAATAATTTGAAACTATTTTACACGAAATTGGGCAAAATTTTAAAAGAAATTTGAAGATTTTCAAAAATGTTGGACAAAATTTGACGATTTTAGAAAGTTTTAACAGAATTTGAACGAAATACAATAATTTTAAACCATTTTACACGAAATTGGGTAAAATTTTAAATGAAATTGGACAATTTAGAAAAATATTGGACGAAATTCGACGATTTTACAAAACTTTAAAAGAATATGGACGAAATACAATAATTTTAAACCATTTTACACGAAATTGGTCGAAACTTTAAATGAAAGTAGACGATTTTAGAAAAATGTTGATGAAATTTCATAATTTTAAGCAAAATGAAATGATTTTTTAATGAAATTCGAAAAAAAAACAACAATTTTAAACACCTTACACGAAATTGGACGAAATTTTAGATGAAATTCGACGACATTAGAAAATTTTGTACGAAATTGATGTTTTAAACAAATTTAAAAAATTTTAGACGAAATGACAAGAAATTCAATCACTTTAAAGAATTTTATACGAAATTGGGTGAAATTCTGAATGAAATTCGACAATTTTAAAAAAATTTGGATGAAATTTGACAATTTTAAGCAGAATGAAATGATTTTTTGAATAAAATTCAAAAATTTTTGCTGAAATTAGAAAAATAGCAAAATTTTTATGCGAAAATGGATGAAATTTTAAATAAAAGTCGATGATTTTCAAAAATGTTGGACGAAATTCGACGATTTTAGAAAGTTTAAACAAAAAATTGGGCAAAATACGGTAATTTTAAACCATTTTACACGAAATTGGGCGAAATTTTAAATGAAATTTGACAATTTTAGAAAATTTTAGACGAAATTTCACAATTTCAAGCAACATGAAATGATTTTTTAATGAAATTCGAAAATTTTAGATGAAATTAGAAAAAAAAACAACAATTTTAAACACCTTATACGAAATTGGATGAAATTTTAGATGAAATTCGACGACATTAGAAAATTTTTGACGAAATTTCACAATTTTTGTCGAAATTAAGTGATTTTTTAAACAAATTTCAAAAATTTTAGAAGAAATTATACGATATTCAATAATTTTAAACAATTTTATACGAAATTGAGCGAAATTTTAAATAAAATTCGACGATTTTAGATGAAATTATACTAAATTCAATAATTTCAAACAATTTTATAAGAAATTGGGTGAAATTTTAAATGAAATTGGACAATTTTAGACGAAATTTCACAATTTTAAGTAAAATGAAATGATTTTTTTAATGACATTCGTAAATTTTAGATGAAATTAGAAAAAAAGCAACACTTTTATACGAAATTGGCTGAAATTTTAGATGAAATTCGACGATTTTAGAAAATTTTGGATGAAATTTCACAATTACTTTAGATTCAATTAGTTTTTTTAACAAATTTATTCCAAAACCTAACTTTAAAAAGTGTCTTCTTTTTGAATTATTATTTTTCTTAATATTCCAGATCGATTTTAAAATGAAATTGACCTGCAAATCGTGAGAAATTAGAACTAGAAAGGAACCAACTTTAAACTTGGGTTTAAAACCCCTTTTTTTCTTAGAAATATTAAAAATAGGTCGGTTTTATAATTTGTAATTGAAGAAAAAAGGGAGTAAAAGGTAGTAAAAAGGAGTAAAAGGGGTTAAAAAAGGGGTTTCCAACCAAACCCTTTAAGTGTGACCGTTTCCCCGATTTAAAATTAATCCTTTACGTATTTTACGTATATTTCCGGGTTTCTTTCCCACTTAAAACCGCTTTATAAAGCGGAAACACACACCTGGTTAAACCTTAAACGAACAAAACCCACATTTTTACACCTTGTATTTAATCCCTAACACTTACTTTCAAATACAATTACAAATTTCAATCTTAAACATTCAAATACCAATCAAAAAACATCAAAAAATAACTTTCTACTAATTGTAATACATAAGTCATAATAATAAGTCGTAATAATAAGTCATAATAATAAATCGTAATAACTCATAACAACTTTAACACACAAGATGTTTAGCGTCGAGTTTCTTTACTATTTTTATCTCCATATATCATTTTTAGAAACCCTTCTTTAGAAAACTTCCTTATTTTTACACTTCCTTTATTAATTTTTTAAATTTTTTGTTAATTTATTTTCAAATAGGCTTCAAGTGTGATCGCACCTTGAAAAAACAAGATCAACAAAACCGAAAAATAAAAAACTTTTATGCTGATTGCTTTCGTGTCGTTTTAAAAGAACCAAACGAACGGTTTTAAACCTCCTGTATAACAAAACGATCGCGGTAGGTCGTTGTTTGACAATTCGAAACGGTCACGGTTCTAATTTTACAATCATAAAATCCATAGTATTAATTTTAGATTAAAATCTGATCGAGAAACGATTAGGAAATTAAATTTCCTTTAATTTAAGTACAAACACGACCCATTTATTTTAAATACTTTTAAAGTTATCACGATTTCTAACCTAAAAACAATTGAAAATGTCAATTTTAAAAATTTTCATAGCTCATTTGTTTTTAATCGTAGATATATCGAGTTTGGACTTAAATTAAAGGGTTTTTAATGATTTTTAAGAATTTTTAATAATTTATTAACGTTTTTAATTTTTATAACAAAACCTTTTAAGTGATATCTAATAAGGAAACCTTACAACTAAAGTTCTTATTGGTTTTAATGAAAGTGCTACTAATCGATAGGTATTAGTGCTATAAGACGATCCTAAGTCACACCATGGAGAGAAGGATGCAAGAGCGTCGTTCCTCTCCGTAACTTTACCGAGTAGGCCCGACTAGAATATAGTGGAAGGGAAGACCGGAGTATCAACGGGTCTTCACTAACGCAAAGGTCTTCAGACATCAGATTTTTTGCCCTTTTTTGGATCTTACAGCAATTTAATGTTAACTCTCCAACCACAATTATTGGTTATAGTTTTAATCAAATTTTATACACGTTAGGATGTGGCATCACAAATTCGCTTTCACTACTACCAATTCTGACCGAGAAAATTAAAGTAGCAAGGTGCGGTGGGCCAGTTCCTAATAGCGTTTTTGCCTGAAGACCTTTGTGTTAGTCAAGACCCGTTGATACTCCGGTCCTCCCTTCTACTGTATTCTAGTCGGGCCACTCGGTAAATTTACGGGGAGGACCCACGTTGTAGCATCCTTCTCTCAATGGTGTGGCTTAGGATCGTCTTATAGTACATAGTACAAATGTATAAAATATTACAACAAAATTCTTGACCTAAGGCTTATACAGGGTGTTTAAAAAATACGTTCGAATATTTGGCCCACTTATAGATCTCATCAGTACAAACAAAAAAGTCAAAATAAACATAAGTCCAAAAATCAGCCGTTTCCTAATTACAGCCTGTTTTTCAAATTAAAATAATTTACACTCAGTAGGAGTGATTCGCGTATTTATGAAGTCATCCATGGAAATAACAAAACAAATTTTGTTCGTTTCTGTTAGTGTAGTTGCCACATTTGTTGTAATTATTGTGTGTCCGTTTCATTGTTGAAATTTTCGAATATGCCTTATACCAACGCAGAAATGGCAGACATGCATTTTATGTATGGCAAAGCCGATGGAAATGCTTGTGAGGCACGTCGCCTTTATGCCGAAGCATTCCCAAACCGGGTACTTCCGTGTGACAAACTTTTTACAAATTTACATCAACGTTTATCCGAAGTTGGATCGTTTAAATCAAGGAACGGTGATGGTGGTCGGCCTAGATCAGTTTGTACTCCCGACGCAGAACTTAACATTTTAAGACGAATTGAAGAAAATCCTGGTACTAGTACTAGAGGACTCTCTACTGAAACAAATATTAATTTTTCCCTAATTTGGAGAATTTTACGGGAGCAGCAATTGCACCCATACCATATTCAAAGGGTACAGGCTCTAGCTGTGCCTGATTATGCCGCACGACTGGTGTTTTGTCGAAGCATGTTGACAAAAGTCGCGGAGAACCCAAATTTTGTTACGAAAATTTTATTTACAGACGAAGCTGGTTTCACGAGAAATGGCATTTTTAATTTTCATAATAGCCATGTTTGGGCCGACGAAAATCCGCATGCCATTGTTGAATCGAATCATCAACACCGATTTGCAATCAACGTTTGGCTTGGTGTGTTGGGAGACCATCTGATAGGACCTTGTTTCCTGCCTAACCGTTTGACTAGTCAATTGTACCTTGACTTTTTGCGGAATACATTACCACTGCTGTTAGAAGATGTGCCCCTAAACCACAGAATTAATATGTGGTTGATGCACGATGGAGCTCCTGCGCATTACGGAGTCTTGGTCAGAAATTATCTAAACGAAAATTACAATGGCAGGTGGATAGGGCGAGGAGGTCCAATTGCATGGCCCCCTAGATCTCCCGACCTCACTCCACTCGATTTTTGCATTTGGGGGTATTTAAAGACATTAGTTTATTCAAGTCCTGTGAATAATTTAGATGAGTTGCGAGAACGAATTGAACATGCCTGCCAGACTGTTCGTATAAATCCGGGACTCTTTGAAAGAGTGCGGCGTTCACTTTTACGGAGATGTGAAATGTGTATACAAATGGAAGGAGGACATTTTGAACATCTTCTTTAAGAATCATTAATTTGTAATCATTAAAATGTATTTATACTGATATTTGAGTGTAAATTATTTTAATTTGAAAAACAGGCTGTAATTAGGAAACGGCTGATTTTTGGACTTATGTTTATTTTAACTTTTTTGTTTGTACTGATGAGATCTATAAGTGGGCCAAATATTCGAACGTATTTTTTAAACACCCTGTATATCAAAATCACCCATCGTTGAGTCACCACGAATCAGCTTCCAGATACGGTTCCAGATGGTTCGAACCTCATAACGATGACATGATTTTACTCATTTGTACTATCCAGTAATTCCTATCAAATCTTGTAATCTCCTTGTAAGTACGAAATTAATACCTATAACACTAAAAAAAGAAATGACGAAGTAAGAAATAGATTAGAGAACGATTGATGTATTAATTTCTAATCGAAACAAGTTTTCACTGGTCATACAAACAATAGTTTAATTTTCCTTCGTTTATGTACAATTTTCAGTACTTTTCTATTCTCCCACTTAAAAAAATATTTGAGGTTATGTTAAATTTCAACTTATATTTGATTTTTAACAAACTTTAACAATAAATAATATAAAAAAACAGATATTTCCATCAATTTTAAACAATTTAAACCCGATTTTAACATTAAATCAACATATATCACCCTGTATATTAATTTACAACTCTCGCAAAAAATTAATTTTTAATTTTTTATTTAATATATTATTAAAAACGAATGTAAAATTAAATTTCCTTTAATTTAAGTACAAACACGACCCATTTATCTTAAATACTTTGAAAGTTATCACGATTTCTAACCTAAAAAACAATTGAAAACGTCAATTTTAAAAACCTTCATAACTCACTTGTTTTTAATCGTAGATATATCGAGTTTAGACTTAAATTAAAGGATTTTTAATGATTTTTAAGAATTTCAAATTTTTTTTAAATTTTAAGAATAAAACTTTAACAATAAATAATATAAAAAACAGATATTTCCATCAATTTTAAACAATTTAAACCCGATTTTAACATTAAATCAACATATATCACCCTGTATATTAATTTACAACCCTCGCAAAAAATTAATTTTTAATCTTTTATTTAATATATCATTAAAAACGAATGTAAAATTAAATTTCCTTTAATTTAAGTACAAACACGACCCATTTATCTTCAGTACTTTGAAAGTTATCACGATTTCTAACCTAAAAAACAATTGAAAACGTCAATTTTAAAATCTTCATAACTTACTTGTTTTTAAACGTAGATATATCGAGTTTGGACTTAAATTAAAGGATTTTTAATGATTTTTAAGAATTTCAAAATTTTTTTAAATTTTAAGTTAAATAAAAAATTTTTTTTTTAATTTTTTAAAATTGAGATTAAATTTCAACTTAACCTCAATCGTAAACATAAAATAAACACCATTAATACGCTTTATTGTTTAGTTAGTATTTTCGTTCTATTATTAGATAACTACGTTATTGGTTTTTGAAATGTTTACCTTTAAATCGGTAATAAATTTTTTTTAACATTCTGCAAACACCTGTTTCTATTTAAAAACACAAGAAAAAAATAGAAAATAAACCTAAAATACACTTTATTTTTAAATAATTTTTTTAATAAATTTTGTAAATTTAACAAATTTTATTAAATTTAATACCCGACATTTTACTAAAAAATTTATTTGTTTACATTTATCGAATAAAATCAAACTATAAAAGCGATATAAACAAAATCGCGTTTATTTTCGTTTTTTGTTATTTTTAAATTAAAAAGAAAAACGTATATTTACAATTATATATTTATAATTGGTTGTAATATAAAACCGACTGCGTCGATCGACGACCGAGCGAATTTTAGTTTTAAAATACAAATCCAAACACGTCGTTTTATTTTTGACGTTTTATTCGCTTCCGTTTTGATTTTATTGGGGCTAAACCCTTTTAAAACCTCAACTAAATAGAGAGGTAAAGTATTTTACGAAAACATATTTTATTTCGAACCGGATGAAAACTTTCAAACAGGATATCAAAATATATCAATAAAATTAAAATTTTTTTTATTAAACATGAACAAATTTTTTTTGGATTAATGTTATTTTATTTTTAAAATAAACGTAAAATTTAATTTCTTTTAATTTGATACCCAACATGATATATCTAACTTTAATATTTTCAAAATTATCACAATTTTTAACTTTAAAAACAATTGAAAATTGCCATTTTAAAATTTTTTTTTTTAGATCTTTATGATTCACTTATATTATTGTTAATTTCAAACGATTTAAATTCGATTTTAACTTGAAATCAACATAAATCACCCTGTATATAAATTTGCATCCGTTAAAAAAAAATAATTTTTTGGATTTAACTTTAAAAATGGATGTAAGTTAAAATTTTCTTTTATTTGATACCCAACATGATATATCTAACTTTAATACTTTTAAAATTATCATGATTCTTAACCTTAAAAAACAAATGAAAATCGCAATTTTTAAAATCTTTAATATCGTCATGGTTCACTTATATTATCGCCAATTTTAAACGATTTAAATTCCTTTTTAAATTTAAATCAACATGAATCACCCTGTATATAAATTTGCAACCGTTTAAAAAAAATTAATTTTTCGATTTAACTTTAAAAATGGATGTAAAATTAAATTCTTTTAATTTCTTTTATTTGATACCCAACATGATATATCTAACTTTAAAATACTTTGAAAGTTAGAACGATTTTTAACCTATGCGAAGTTAGCCTCCAGCCCCCCGTTAGATAGGGATTTACATGTATAGTAAATAATATTTTTTAAGAAAACCCTTTAACTCTTTGAGGGGCGAACTTTTTCAAATAAAAAAACCCAAACTGGGTACAACATTTTAAAACCGTTTTTATTTGGCCAACTTTTGTTAATATGTCTAATTTGATGATTATTAAACGTAGTATAAACAATTTTTCGAAAAATTTGTGTATTTGCAAAAAATTTAGATGCGGTTCATACAATGTACCACCGCCCACAATAAACACTTTAGCCAGAATGGTATTGTTCAAAGCAATTTTTATTTTTGTTTAAACAAAGTGCCACTTTACACATTGAGTACTGCCAGTTAGATCGAAAACATCAGTCTTCTTCGTGCTGCAAAGTGTACAGCGTCTTCTGGTGGCTCGAATAGGTTTATGCTCTGAATTTTAAAGTCTTATTGTTTTTGGTACTTCTGGTTTGCGTTTTTTATTTGTACAGGAAGTCCTGATGATTTTCGTTTTTTAATACGTACACTTATCAGACTATCTATACTTCATTTAATAACTAGGAGGAGTGATTTGAATTTTGCGCGCTAAAATAGTGAACTATTATTGGTCGCACCGCAGTCAAGTTTACAAAGACGAAAAATTTGGTTTTTGTCGTTTATTGTTTTTGACGTTTGAGGTTAGGTGCTTTACCTAATTTGTCAACTTGTTTCTCGCTTTTTCGTTGTGCTCAAATGGTTGCGATCAAAAAATATTAAGTTCGAAGAAGGTATGGTACGATGTCATCTGTTGGATATAATACGTCAACACAAGGAACGTCTTTTGGATAAATTTTGAACAATGTACCTATAGATAAACGGCCACAGAGATATTTGGTATGTTCTAGAATACTACGCTCAAACGCTTGGTGTTTTGTTGGTTGCATAAATATGACTGGTTTTAAGTTTAGAATTCAAATTTGCCGCCAAAAATGTTTAGTGTATTTTTTAGTAACTTTTTCCTATGCAAATGGGGTTTTGAGATTCACTCCTCCTAGTTATTAAATAAAGTATAAGAGTAATAAACTAAAGTTTTTCATTGACATTTTAGGCAAATTTAGATTTTTGTATAGGATGAAAGTATTCACAATGCATGCATCAATTAGGTAAAAAAAATCCTGTGCCACCATTTGTGAACCTTTCAATTTAGCTCATAAGCATGTTTATTTTGGTAAAATTTGTCGACAAAATTCATGTTGGAATTGTAATCTGTCAACATTTTTGGACTTGGAATCGTTTCCTGTGATTCATCTTTCTTCCTCTTCTTTACTTCTGACACATCTTCGTGGTGGTGGTAGTTAGACAATAAGTACACACTTCTTTTATCTTTCCATTTGACAGCGACCAGTCCTTTATTGCTAATAGAGTAGTCAAAATCCCCCTCTTTAATTCTTTGTTTGGGCGAAATTTAGGCATTAGTTTTCTAGTAGCGTTTACGGTGCCACATGTATAAATATGTTTCTCCTGGAGATCTTCCATCAGTTTGGGTGAAGTAAAGAAATTATCGAAGTACACATGATGGCTTGTACTTTCTAAACCTTTACACAAATCTTTTACAACGCGGCTTCCTAGACCCACCTCTATGGAATCTTCGTTCTTTCCAGTATAGATATCAAATTTATTAAAAAAGTGGTTTATTTTGTGTACCAGCGAGCACAAAGGTCAAAATTCGAAGAGGTACATTAAGCCACCCACCAACCCTCAAATAGTTAATCCATTTTAACGCTCTAAGCATCATTCGAAAGCTTCATCCTTGCCGAATGTGAAGACGAAATGGCCGATTCGAGCTCCTTTAAGAACTACCCAAAATAAAATTCACTACCGCACACCTGCACGAAAACAATGCGAAAATAGCATTTTTTATGTAGTCGTTGATCGTAAATTGCTCGGACGATTTCGAAGATCTATACACCAATCGATTCGTCAGATCATCCCCTATAAATTTGCAAAAAGGCCGGTCTCAAATTTCGCGAATTAGCCTTGTAGAAGCGCTTAAACGGCGCCGTGTTTGTCGAATGCTATAGACCTCGCCTTAGCACCTTAATGTCTAGCCCCCCGTTAGACAGGGATTTACATGTATAGAAAATATTTTTTTTTAAGAAAACTTTTTAACGTATTTTAACGATGTATATGTTACGGTTATTGTGATTAATTGAAAACTATTAATAAGTGTACCGTTGATTATTAATACTAACTAACATGCAGGGTTAAAGTAACAAATTTATCACATTGACTACTTATTATTAATAATTTATACATAGCTGCGGTAAATTTTAAAAGAATTAATCATAAACAGTCATTGACTTGTCATTTACGTGCAAAACACGAAAACAATGAGAGGTTAAGAAAGCGATCGAGTGATCTTACTTTTTATAGTAATTGGATATGTACAAAAGCTTATAGTACCGGTGAAAAATGAAAAGGATCAAATAATTTACTACACCTATTTAGTAGGAATTTTTGATATTATTCACGAACCCCATATTTCTATCGGTCGCGGAGGGCGAAATCGAATGATTAAAGAACTGAAAAGCAAGTACAAGAATATCACTATAGAAATAGTCGTCGTTGAGAAAGTAGACCTCATCCACATGCGGTCTCAAGCAGATGGCGAGTTTAAGCTCATTATGGTATATCAAGATTACTTGACAAAATTTTTGCAGCTTAGAGTACTAAAAACCTAGCGCGCCGAAGAAGTTGCTTACCACTTGTTAGATGTGTTTACAACATTTGAAGCTTCTTGTATATTACATACTGATAATGGGCGAAAATTCGCAAATAAGGTAATTGAAGAGTTGTATCACATGTGGAATGAACCAAAAATTGCGTACGGAAACCAAATAATAAACCAAAGTCCTTACGAAGTTATGTTTGGTTGTAAAGCTAAAGTGGGTTTGAAAACAATCTTGCCATCTTTTGATACATTGTCAAAAAAAAAAGTGAAGAAGATCTTGATTCAATTTTAAAACAGCAATATGATAATTATCCGGAACATCAAAGTGAAAAGGTTGCTACTGACTCGGAGCAATGTAGTAATGAAAGTACTGACCGTACATTCAGAGATTTGCAGGTCTCACAATCTGCTGAAATCGAATCTATAGCTTTAAATAAACAAAATTCTCTCATTGTAAGCCAAAGTAAAGACCCAAAATTTTTTGTAAAACGACAATCAATACAGTATCACAAAAAAAACTGGAAGCTGGAAATTTCGCTAAACAGTCCTTAGAAAAGCAAGCAAATAAAATCTTGAAACGTTCCAATGCAAGATTTCCCGTTGCCTAAATAGGCCAAAGCGTTAGAGTTAAGGTACCAGAAATTGATCGATCCAAAGCAGATAGCCGAAATATAATAGCTGTTATTATTTCTGGTGAAAAGGACAGTTTTCTTAAGCTAGGCACAAAATACGGTACTTTAAATCAACTGTATTCAAGAAATGAATTTACTATCTGTAAAGAAAAATTTATTTCGATTAACGAAGTTCCAGAAGCTGACATTACACTTATTGTTAGAGAGTATGCTCGTGAGGGTTCAAATTTGGATGGACAAAGTTTCCATAATTCCAATTGCACTGCTGAATGCAATTCGAATCGATGCAAATGCAAAAAATTATATATTCTTTGTAATTCAAAATGTCATAAAACTCGATCGTGCAATAATAAATAATTATAAATTATATGAGAATTAGCTTATCTTTAAAGACTTGGTTTAACTTTATAAAGTACTTCAGCATTGGGTTTTTTGTTAAGAATTTATTCTTTAATAAGTTTTTTTTTTTAATAAAAACACGTTCGATATAAAAAACCGTAGTGTTTTGTTACTTTAACCAACCACGTTGAAAAAATATTAACCCTTACCGCTCCGCTGGCTCCGCTACGGAGCCTTTCGTCATAACCTGCAAAAATATGCGGAGTGGCAAGGGTTAATAATATCCGGTAAAACGGATTAATATATGAAGATTTATCACATTGACTAATTGTTGTACTTATTATTAATACTAACCGGTAATTATTAATACTAATTGAATTTATTACTCTAACCGTAACAGGTACATCATTTGAGTGCTTAATGCTTGGCGAATTCAATAGATGAAATGGGCAATTCCAAGTTTGTTAAGAAAACTTCGGAAATGTCCTAAATACCCTACAGGTACCGGCGAAAACAATTCGAAAATTGACATATTTATGTTATTATTGCCCGTAAACAGCTCGGCCGATTTCGAAGACCTGTATACCAATCGATTCGTTAAATTATCCTGTATTAACTCACTGAAACAGCCGATTTCAAAATTCGTGAATTAACCTGGTAGAAGCATTTAAACAATGTTATGTTCGACGAATTCCATAGACATCGTTAACGCCAGACTCAAATTAGACACGGACTTATAGGTATAATACCAAACGGTTTGCGAGTAATAATAATAATAGGTAACAACGACCATTTTCATATTGTATTCTTGTACCTATAAACTATTAACTTTTTATTTCAGTTGATTCTTAAAAGAATTAGAATCGGCCGTTTCGTCCATTGTATTCACCAGTGATGAAGCTTACGAATGACATTTAGAATGTTAAAATTGATTAAACGGCTTTCTTTAAATAAAATATGTTTAGTATATGTATACAGATCTGGAAATTTCATTGGAGGACATAGGAAAATAATGCGTGCAACAGAGAAGCATATAGGAAGTAGATTAGATAAACAAAGAGCGATATAACTGTTTAACCACGCAACGAACTGACAGTTTGACAGTCTAACAGTTCGACAGTTTGTGGGAAGAAGGTGGTTGGTTGGACGACTAGGGTCGGATCGGAAAAGGCGTGGTTAAACAGTTATATCGCTCTTTGTTTATCTAATCTACTTCCTATATGCTTCTCTGTTGCACGCATTATTTTCCTATACCCTCCAATAAAATTTCCAGATCTGTATGTAAATTCCTATCTAATTTGGAGCTAGACATCCAGACGTTAAGGCGATGTATAATAAAATTCGACAAATGCAGCGCCGTTTAGGCACTTCTACAAGGTTAATCCGCGAAATTTTAGATCGGCCTTTTTGCAAATTTATAGTGGATGATCTGACGAATCGATTGGTGTATAGATCTTCGAAATCGGTTCAGCGGTTTACGATCTACAGCTACATAAAAAAGACTATTTTCGCATTGTTTTCGTGCACGTGTCCACTATTGAATTTTTTTTGGGTAATTCTTAAAGGAACTCGAATCAGTCAATCCGTCTTCACATTCGCCAAGGATGAAGCTTTTGAATGATGCATAGAGCAGTGATGGCGAACCTATGACCCGCGGGTCAGACACTGACCCACACAAACCTTTTAAGTAACCCGTAAAGCTCTTTTAATCTTAGAAGTAATGACCTTCCTCTTTTGCATGTGATTTGAAATTCGTGACCCACGAGGAAGCACTAAAAAAATACAATCAACAAAATTTTACCCACTTCTCAAAAAGTTTCGCTATTATTGGCATAGAGCGTTAAAATAGATTAAAAGGTTTTCTTAAAAAAAAAAATATTTACTATACATATAAATCCCTATCTAACGTGGGGCTGGAGGCGAACTTCGCATAGGTCGATTTTTATTCTTAAAAACAATTGAAAATCGTAATTTGTTTAAACAATTATAACCTAATTAACTTTAAAATATTGCATGTTGGTACTCAAATTAAAGGATTTTTTACGGTCTTTAAGAATCTCTGGTCGAATTTTATCATTCCTTAAATTAAAAAAAAATTTTTTAAAACGGGGTTTTTTTAATTAAATTAATTTTTTTTAGTTTTGTGGATCGAGTAAGATCGTTTCGACTCCTCCCTTACTACAATTGGCAAGTTTCAAAGCCGCCTATGTCCTACCTCCGCCGTTCGGAACGTAAACGCCATCTCGATCCGGATTGGTCGATTCCGGACGACCGTCAGAGGGCGCCGCGGGCGTCGGTTCGGTAAACGTAGGTCGTAACTCGATCGAGTCGTCGCCGGCAGCCAAAGCCCTCTGGGGTTCAGTATCAAACGACGGTTTGTTCGGTTCGCGTAAAATAGAAAAACGTTTTACGCAAGCGCTTCGTCAAAAACAAACAAAAACCGAAAAAAGTAAAACGATCAAAACAAAAAAAAAATTAAAAGAAAATAAACGCGATCGCTTTGTTAGTTAGTAGTTAGGTAAAATCGAGTAAAAAATAATCGACGGTAAAGTAAGTGGAGAAAAAGATTAAAAGACGAGGGCAGTTTTTAATTGGAAGTTTAATTTCGGTTATTGATCTTATTGTTAGATTAAAAAAATATATTTAAAAAGATTTTCATAAAATTAAAATTAGTGGTTAAGTGTAGATAAAAACATAAATAAAATTAAAGTGAAAAAAAAAACTTGAAAAAAAAATTAGTGATAATGTATTAGAAGTTAATTGGGAAAAGAAGACGAGGTGGGTGATTTTATTTTCGGGAACATTTTGTTACCGTCATTATGGTAACTCTTATGCCGTGCAATTATTTGAGTCAGAATTCGTCGAGATGTGCGATGATCGAGAAAATGTGCGAACCAAAGGTATTAAAAAATAACCGATTCAAATAAAATTGGTTAATTTTTTTCTTTTTCTTTGTTAATTATTTATAAAATCTTTAAATAAAAAATTTATAAAAAATCCTTTAATTTGAGTCCAAACACGATATATCTACGATTAAAAATAAGTGAGCTATGACCGTTTTTAAAATAACGATTTTCAACTGTTTTTTAAGTTAAAAATCGTTATATCTTAGAAACTATTTATGTTAGATGGGTCGTGTTTGTACTTAAATTAAAGGAAATTTAATTTCCTAATCGTTTCTTGAATTAATTTCATTAATTGAACTTAAATTAATACCAACTTTGAAAAATAAAAAGACGAAAATTTCTTTTTTTATGATTTTTCGTCAGAACGTTTTCATGAAATATTTATTTTCTTAAAAAACATAAAAATATATATAATTTAAATCCAAATACAACCTATCTACGATCAAAACCAAGAAAATTATTTATTTACTTTTAATTTTTAACTGTTAATTGTTTAGAAAATCGTTTAAAATGTGAAAATGATTGACATTTATAAAAGCTTCTTGAATATTAGTCTAAACATCACATGAAACATACAAATGTTTGTGGAATTTTAATAACATCGATTGGTCGAATTATGGTTTATACAATTCTTTTTATTTGTACGTTGCTAACGAAGTAGAAGTTTAGAAAGCAATATTTGTAATAAAAAAATGACTATGTATTTATGAAATTACTGCAAAAATTTTCAAGGAAATGTCCATTAATGCCTTAAATCTTTTATCAGTTGAAATATACCAATGTTTTATTTCGGAATATTTTCTAAATTAATTCAAACCTTAAAAAATTCTACAAGTTTTTAAGAGAGGTAGCAAAAATGAGATAAATAATTATAAAGCAGTTGTTATATCGTCCGCCTTTTCAAAGATCTTTGAACGTCTTATGAAAACTAGATTAACTCTTTGAGGGGCGGACATTTTCAAATAAAAAAACCCAAAGTGGGCACAACAGAGATGTTGTGTCATCTAAGAGATTAGCAAAAAGCATAATCTGAGCTTGAAGTGGTGAGGTGGTATGCGCTCTCAACCACTGTACAGCAAAAGGAATAGAAATTTTAAAAAATGGTTTGTTTTGTGTACCAGCGAGCACAAAGGTCAAAATTCGAAGTGGTACATTAAGCCACCCACGAACCCTCAAAGAGTTAAACTATACTAGATTTTAATCGGAAAAATTATTTTACAAACCAACAATTTGGCTTTTATTAGAATATAATCTCCAATTAAAGCATTAATTGAGTTGATAGACAATAAAAAACCTTAGATAATTATGAGATGCCATCAATTATTTATTTAAATCTCTCAAAAATCTGTTTCATTTAGTTGATCAATAAAATGCTTTTAAGAAAACTTAAATTCAAATCTCAATTCAATCCAACAATGATCTCAAATTGAATTGTAAGTTATGGTCTTGGATAATAAGCGATAGATCGAATCGAAAATGTCATGGTGTTCCTCAATGTTCCAAACCAGGGCCGATTTTTCCTTTAATTTACATAAACGATTTGCCCAGTAATTTTATAACAACCAATATTAATCAACAGTTATCATTGCTGATAGCATTAGTATAATAAATCGAACTAACACAGTAAATTTACTGAGAACTAAAGGAAGAAAATCTCTTATACTAGCTGAAAATTAGTGTAATGCGAACAAATTAAAATTAAATAATGATAGTACATACCGTATAACAATTTTTTCTCGCAACATAGCAAATTCCATAAGTTAGTACAGTACAATAGGATTTCCTGATGTAAGACAAGGACGAAATGTATATTAGATTAATCGTAATAATTGTCGTTAGTATACATACACTTATGTATTTGTAACTAAATTTACATTCTGTCGAATTTTGCTTCAAATGCTGTCGACTAGTGCGATGTTGTACACTCTGCAAGAGAAAATACAGATAATTAAATGGGTTTACGGTGGCAACTCATTCAGAAATACGGTTCATTTATTTATTGAACATTTTGAGAACCGGCCAATTCCACATTTTTCCACAATATCGAAGATTGTAAGAGCCTTTCAAGAGAATGGGTGTGTTACAGACAGTAGGTGCCACAGAAGAGAAGAAAAAGCTCCTACAGAAAACAAGCAAATACGCGATACAACGATTTGCGCTATTGTCGAAGAAGAGTCATCGAAATCTAGCCTTCAAATTGCTACAGAAGTCGGTACCAACAGGGAAACTGTTCGACAGGTACTCTGACGATATGGGTACAAATCGTACAAGATATCAACAGGTCTCCAGATATTTCCCGACGATGAGATCCAAAGAATGATATTCTGCGAAACGATGATGGAACGTCCAAACGAAAATCCAAATTTTTTGACTAATATTTGTTTTACGGACGAATCTACGTTTACATTATTAGGAAGGCACAATCCTGCTGTTATTAAATTTTGGAGTAGAGGGAATCCATCGAATGGACTTCCGGACTCAATATCCAACAAAGCTGAACGTGTGGGCTGGCGTCCTTGGAGATCATATTGTTGGACCTTTCTTTATTGAGGGCAATTTGAATGGACGTAGGTATTTGGATCTCCTTCGGGAGCAAATGACTCCAGCTTTAACGCAACTTCCGGGAATCGACTTAAACCAAATATGGTATCAATAGGATGGCTGTCTTGCGCACGATATGGCTGATCTACGACAATTTTTAAATAGCACTTTCTCAAATCGTGTAATTGGTAGAAGAGGTAACATCAGATGGGCAGCCAGATCGCCCGATTTAGCTGTTATGGACTTCTTCGTTTGACCATACGTAAAACAGAAAGTGTACAACCACGTAAGAGCTGAAGATTTGGAACATCTTCGTCAAAGGATTATAAATGTACTTGGAAGCATTACGCCTGTTATGCTTCATAAGGTAAGAAGGATCTTCTACGACAGATTAGGGTACTGTTTAGCAGTGCAAGGTTCTGTATTTGAACACTTATTATAAATTACTTTAGATGCCTCAAGTATTATACGAGTTATTTACTGTTAATTTTGTCGTTTCTGAAATAAAGTGCCCTTTGTATGAAGTTTGTGTTTATTTATTAAATTTAACTCGTGTTCTTGCAACAACCTTAAAAATTTGTACAGTGTGCATTTCAGTAACAATTTTTTAACAGTTTTATTAACCGATATGTCAGGCAATCTGTCAAAAGCATAACTTGTGCTTTTGATCTGGCATTGTGTAGGCATAGCAACAACGATTATTACGATTGGACTGCTGTATAAGTTATATTTCGACGCTCCCAACGAAGACTGTACTAACTCAAATTTTGAACTTTGGAGATGAATCAAGTAAAACTTTTGAACCACCTCCAATATTATTTATTTTGTTTGTTATTCAATTTCTTCTTCTTCCACACTCTCATCCTCATCTTCACTACACGTCGAATTTTTGTTCGTCGGAAGACCACTTGAAAATAAATGTTTTAGGCAATGTAACTCAAATAACCAAAAATTTGAGTTAGTACAGTCTTCGTTGGAAGCGTCGATTTGTTCTACTTAAAGAAATCCTAATTTACTATATTAACCTGTGGACTTTGCTATGTTGCGAGAAAAAATTGTTATACCGTAGATAACTAATGTCTGTTCGGAAAAAATATCTCATGCATCATTAATGTCATCATTTTCTCGACGTATATCAAATAATTTTTTTTATCTAATTGTACGTGAGATAAAGTGAAGCGAAAACTGAAAATGCTGGTCTAAAATAACACAATTAATTGATAACGCATGAGACATTTTTCTCCGAACAAAGTATACTTTCAGTCTTATTCAAACGATGAAATAGTCTGCGAAACTTTTAGGTGTACACATAACTAAGACTATAAAAGACTATATTAAGAACTTATATGGAAAACATAATACATTAGTTTACTAAATACCTAGAGTAAGGGAATGCAACTGATGTTAGCACTTCCCTAAAGGTGCAATGTCAATCACGCGACTGCAACGGCTATCGCCGCGCGGCTGCAGACGCGCGACTTTTGTAGCGCGTCTACAGCGATCTTATTAAGTATCAATTGTGCGACAATAGTCGCCTTCGGTTTTTTTCTCTTTCGGATTTTACACTCAAAATTAGTTTTTGCTACACCATCATGGAGGTAGCTTAACACGTTCACGCCGGAACCGATTTTCATAATGCGCTTCATCTGGCGGCAAAAAATATAATCCTATATTATGCGTACCACCGGTGGTACGTGCCCGTCCGATGAAACAGTTTAGTGCGGGCCACCGGTGGTACGCGCCGGCGTGAATGTGTTAAACCTAGTATAAATTCGTGTATGTTTTACTCATTACCTGATTGTTTTAAAATGTCCACTATTTCTTCCCATGCACCATCTTTTTTATTTTGGTCCTTATAATCCTTACCTTTCGGATTAGACAGGCAAGGGTGGAGCCCTACCAGCTCACTTAATCATGATTCGCTCATTTTCTTATCAAACTTTTAGAACAAAAACGTGCTTTTCATATCTTGTAGTAGCGGCTCTGGCGGCTAGACTGCTATTGTGGCAGCCGCGTCGCCACGGTCGCCGTGACCGCTTCTGTCGCCAACGCCGCAGTCGCGTTGTTGACAACGTATCCATATAATTCAATGCAAACCAGTACCTGACGCATAGTCGCTAGGATCGCGCGGCTATAGCCGTTGCAGTCGCGTGATTGACACTGCACCTTAACACTTTCACAACCGCATGTTTGCACAGTGAAACTTCGTCAGTGGCCGGTAATATTTTGAATAATAATGAATAACGACTGGCCTACCAATGACACTACATAAGTGTTACCGGCATATAACGAATGGCCTGCCTATGGCACCACATTGGTGTCAGCGGTTGTGAAAGTGTTAATATGTTATTCAATCACCACCAACCCCACTCATCTCACAACCGAAGAGTATTCCTCATTACAAAAAAAGAATTAAAAAATTAATACATTTGTCTCATTCTAGTTATAAAAAAATGTTTTTATTTTGTCTAACGTGTTTTGTCTTTAGCCATCTCGGAGACAAAAGTCAAAGATATGAAGTTAAACATCGATAATAAAATACCCACAACAAAAAAAGAAATTGTATTTTATAGCCTAGCATCAGAGATCATTATAAAAACTACTTTAGACAATTATATCTCCTTATAACATCCTCGATTTACATAATTGTTTGCTAAACAATTTAAAAATTCATTTAAATCTAAACACAGCCTATCTACGATTAAATCCAAACAAAAAGATAACAAAAGTACTTAATTTTTTCATTCATTTTCATTAATTATTTATATAATTGTTCAAAAATATTAAAATTTATAAAAAAATCCTTTAATTTGAGTCCAAACACGACTAAATTTCGATAAAAAACAACAAAGTTGTAAGATTTAAAGTAAAGATTTTTTGAGTTTATGTTTATAAAAATTAATTTTTTTAGTAAATTCTTAAAAAACCTTAAAGATCATAAAAAATCCTTTTATTTACGTCCAAACACCACTAGATTTCCATAAAAAACAAAGTTTCAAGATTTAACCAAAAACTTTTTTTGAGGTTATGTTATGAAAATTACAGTTTTTAATAAATTCTTTTAAAAAAATCTTAAAAATCGAAAAAAAACCTTTTATTTGGGTCCAAAGTCTTCTAGATTTTAATAAAAAACAATGTTATAGGCTTTAAACGAAATATTTTTGTGAGGTTATGTTCTAAAAATTAACTTTTTTCAAGAAATCTTAAAAAAATCATAAAAAATCCTTTTATTTAAGTCGAAACAACACTAGATTTCGATAAAAAACAAAGTTATGAGACTTAAATGAAAAACTTTTTTGAGGTTATGTTATAAAAATTACAATTTTTAATAAATCCTTTTAAAAAAATCTCAAAAATCGAAAAAATCCTTTTATTTGGGTTCAAAGTCTTCCAGATTTTCATAAAAAACAAAGTTATGATATTTAAACGAAATATTTTTGAGGTTATGTTTCTAAAAATTAATTTTTTTTAAACGAATTCTTAAAAAATCTTAAAGATCGTAAAAAATTCTTTTATTTAAGTCGAAACAACACTAGATTTTGATAAAAAAAAACAAAGTTATGAGACTTAAATGAAAAACTTTTTTTGAGGTTATGTTATAAAAATTACAATTTTTAATAAATCCTTTTAAAAAAATCTCAAAAATCGAAGAAATCCTTTTATTTGGGTTCAAAGTCTTCTAGGTTTTCATAAAAGACAAAGTTATGATATTTAAACGAAATATTTTTGAGGTTATGTTTCTAAAAATTAATTTTTTTAAACGAATTCTTAAAAAATCTTAAAGATCGTAAAAAATTCTTTTATTTAAGTCGAAACAACACTAGATTTCGATAAAAAAAAACAAAGTTATGAGACTTAAATGAAAAACTTTTTTTGAGGTTATGTTATAAAAATTACAATTTTTAATAAATCCTTTTAAAAAAATCTCAAAAATCGAAAAAATCCTTTTATTTGGGTTCAAAGTCTTCTAGATTTTCATAAAAAACAAAGTTATGATATTTAAACGAAATATTTTTGAGGTTATGTTTCTAAAAATTAATTTTTTTAAACAAATTCTTAAAAAATCTTAAAGATCGTAAAAAATTCTTTTATTTGAGTCCAAACATCACTAGATTTCGATAAAAAACAAAGTTATAAGATTTAACCAAAAACTTTTTTTGAGGTTATGTTATAAAAATTACATCTTTTTATAAATTCTTTAAAAAAATCTTAAAAATCGTTTTATTTGAGTCTAAAGTCATCTAGATTTTAATAAAAAACAAAGTTGTGGGATTCAAACGAAATATTTTTTTGAGATTATTTTCTAAAAATTAGCTTTTTTTTAATTTTTAAAAAATCTTAAAGATTATAAAAAATTCCTTTTATTTAAGTCCAAAGACAACCAGATTTCGATAAAAAAACAAACTTATGAGATTTAAACGAGAATTTTTTTTGAGGTTATGTTATAAAAATTACAATTTTTCATAAATTCTTTAAAAAAATCGTAAAAATCCAAAAAAGTCCTTTTATTTGAGTTCAAAGACAACTAGATTTCAATAAAAAATAATGTTATGAGATTTAAACGAAAAATTTTTTTGAGGTTATGTTATTAAAATTAATTTTTTTCAATAAATTTTCAAAAATCTTAAAGATTATAAAAAATCCTTTTATTTGAGTCCAAAGACGACCAGATTTCGATAAAAAACAAACTTATGAGATTTAACCAAAAGCTTTTTTGAGGTTATGTTATGAAAATTACAATTATTAATAAATTCTTTAAAAAAAAACTTAAAAATCAAAAAAAATCCTTTTATTTGGGTCTAAAGTCTTCTAGGTTTTCATAAAAAACAAAGTTGTGAGATTTAAACGAAATATTTCTTTGAGGTTATGTTCTAAAAATTAATTTTTTTCAATAAATTTTTAAAAAATCTTAAAGATCATAAAAATCCTTTTATTTCAGTCCAAAGACGACCAAATTTCGATAAAGAGCAAAGTTATAAGATTTAATCAAAAACTTTTTTGAGGTTATGTTATAAAAATTACAACTTTTAATAAATTCTTTAAAAAAAAACTTAAAAATCGAAAAAAATCCTTTTATTTGGGTCTAAAGTCTTCTAGGTTTTCATAAAAAATAATGTTATGAGATTTAAACGAAAATTTTTTTGAGGTTATGTTATAAAATTTTTTTTTTTTTCAATAAATTTTTAAAAAATCTTAAAGATTATAAAAAATTCTTTTATTTGAGTCCAAAGATGACCAGATTTCGATAAAAAAAAACAAAGTTATGAAATTTAAACGAAACATTTTTTTTGAGGTTATGTTACAAAAATTCAACTTTTAATAAACTCTTTAAAAAAATCTTAAAAAATGCTTTTATTTGAGTCCAAAGCCGTCTAGATTTTGATAAAAAACAAAGTTGTGAGATTTAAACGAAATATTTTTTTGAGGTTATGTTTCTAAAAATTAATCTTTTTAAACAAATTCTTAAAAAATCTTAAAGATCCTTAAAAATCCTTTAATTTAAGCACAAACACGATATATCTACCATCAAAACTAACCAACTTATGATTATTTTAAAAATGACGTTTCTCATTTGTTTTTAAAATTAAAAATCGTTATATCTCCTAAACTATTTAAGCTAGATATATCGTGTTTGTACTCAAATTAAATGAAATTTAATTCTTTATCGATTTTTAAAGTTTATTTCATTCTTAAGTAAACTTGACTAAATAAAATAACAAAAAATACCATTTTTATAAAATTTTTCGTCGCGAAAGTTTCACGTAACGCTTCGAAATTTATTACTTTCGCTCTTATTCAAAGTTATACATGCGTATACAAGTCTCACTTGACTCGCATGATTTGTAGCGTGCTTTATGTGTCGTCCTTTTAAGACTTTTTCAAACCTTTAAAGTGCTTTAAGAGTTTTAAGGTCATATTCACCTTTAAAATGATTTATTTTATACCCAGTGATTTATATAACATTTAACAGCTTTTATTATAAATTTGGATAATTTTTATTTTTATTTTATTTATTTATTTATTTTTTATTATAGGTAAAAAGGGCAAGAACTGATCCAACATCGGATTCAACAGAAAGAGACAGGTAAATAACAAAATAATAGTTTAGATTTAATTTATTAGTTATTGTTTTCGACACACGTAACGTAACGATAATTAATTTGTAATTAATTAAAGTGCTAATTCGTCAGATTGACGATAGATTGGAATTCTAATAAAATTAATTCCGCATCCAAATCGAATCGAATCGGAAATTAAACTGTTATTTAAACGAATTAACGGCGAGAATCGATAATAATTTAACCGATTCGATAAGTTTCGTAATAAAAATAAATAAATAAACCGAACGAGCGTAAAAAATTACCTTTAACTTTTTATTTACGACGATCAAGAAACGATTTATACCTCAAATTAAAGCTCAAAGATTCCTTTTGACGATAAAAAGGACAAAAAAAATAAATGTCTAAAACCAGGCACGGTTCTCTCAGTTGAAAGATTTTTATCGGGAATCTTAAGAATGTAAGAACCTGTCCGAGTTTAAGATTAGTATATTTTCAAAGACGTAAACATAATTGTCGAAAATCTTTTAAAAATCTCTTAAAAATTTCTTAAAATTTTTTTTTAATTTTTAAAATTGTATTTAAAAAAAATTAAAATATTAAATAAATTATTAAAAAATCTTAAAATTTATTAAAAATCCTTTAATTTAAGTCCAAACACAATATATCTACCATTAAAAACAAATGAGTTATGATCATTTTAAAAAAGTCCAAGATGGCGGATCATCAATTGTTTTTAAGGTTAAAAATCGTTATAACTTTAAAAGTATTAAAGATAACTACGTCGTGTTTGGACTTAAATTAAAGGATTTTTAAATCTCTCTTCGAATATAAAAAAGTCCAAAGAAAATTTTTAATTTTTAAAACGAATAATGATTTTAGTATGATTTAAGTTAAGACAGTTGCTACATTTTGGTAAACCGTAAAAACTTCGTTTGTAAACCCGTTTATAAACCGTTTATAAACGTTATAAACGTTCCGAGAAGTCGTATAATATATTTTCGAGTTAAAATATCCGTCACAAAACGTCCCGAAACGACCGTCGGCTACGAAACCGTTAAAATTTACGAAACGTTATTGTATTAAGTGCGTTCGCCGCGAGATTTTAACGCTTCTCGGACGAGAAAAAGATTCCCCGGGAAAACTTTCCGACCGTTTAGAATATCGCGCAAAAGCGTAAAGAAGCCACTTGTAACTTTAAACGACGTTCGAAAACCGTTAAAATTAAATTTATAGTCCAAAAAATTTTCTTAATATTTTTTAAAACAAGTTTGTTTTATTAGAAAAAAAATTAACAAAAAATTTAAAACAAATTTAATAAAAGTGACTAAAATTTTAACCTAACTCTAAAAAATTTCGATCAATTTTAAACAATCGTGGAGACTTTATTTTTTTAAATTAAGAAATGAAATTCGTATTAATTGAAAGCTAAAATATTCTATTTTGTAATAAAAAAGTCAATTTTGTTCTAGTTATTACTCAAAAAATTAAAAAATTTCTTAAAGTTGACTAAACTTTTTTTTACCCTTACTTTTAAAAAATGACCAGCTTTAAAAAATCTTCGAGACTTTATTTTTTTAAATTAGGAAATGAAATTTGTATTAATTGAAAGCTAAAATATTGTATTTTGTAATAAAAACGTCAATTTTGTTCTAATTATTACCCAAAAAATTAAAAAAAATTCTTAAAGTTGACTAAAATTTTTTAAAACCTAACTTTTAAAAAATTTTGACCAACTTTAAAAAATCGCGGAGACTTTATTTCTTAAAATTTATATTTAATTTTTAAAAAATTTAAAAAAGGGAAAAATATATAGATTTATGTTGGTATTAAATTTGAAGATTATATTTTTGACGTTTTTAATTTTAACTTTTAGAGGTTAAACATATTTAAAATGACGTTGACAAACGTAAAATTTTTTGACGTTTCGTTAAACGTTTCGTATTTCGAAAATGCAACCAACTTAAAATAAAGAGGAGAAAAAATCATGGCAACTTAGTTTTTTTTAATTATTAAATATACAGGTGTCCCAAAATAAGTTTAATATAAAAGTTAAAAAGTATCAGTAATTAATTCATTTTCTTTTTTAATTTTTAAGTTGGAATCTTGAAATTTGATAATACTGTGTTTGACATTTTATATAATTTTTAAAATTAATATTTAAGAAACGAGAAAACGTCAAAATTTTGACATTTTGTCTGATATCTATTTTATATTAATCTTTATTATTTTGCTTTTGTTGGGTAACAACCTAACCTTCTTTCAAATTAGAACTGTCAACTTTTTGACATTTTATTTAACATTTTAAGTTTTTCATATTTTTCCCGTTTTTTTAAAGGTTAAAAATGTAAAATTTTTGACATTTAATGTGACTTTTGAACATTTTCAAACTAGAAAAACATTTTACTGTCAAAATTCTGACATTTTATCTGACGTTTTGTGTTTCAAATTTTTTAAGTTTCTTTTAAAGGTTAGAACTGTCAAATTTTTGATATTTTGTGTGATTTTTGAAAATTTTCAGATTTAGAAAAATCTAACTGTCAAAATTTTGACATTTTATTTAACGTTTTTAGTATTTCAAATTTTTTCTAGTTTTTTTTTGGGTTAAAACTGTCAAATTTTTGATATTTTGCGTGATTTTTGAAAATTTTCAGATTTAAAAAAATCTAACTGTCAAAATTTTGACATTTTATCCAACGTTTTTAGTATTTCAAATTTTTCAAGTTTTTTTTTAAGGTTAGAACTGTCAAATTTTTGATATTTTGCGTGATTTTTGAAAATTTTCAGATTTAAAAAAATCTAACTGTCAAAATTTTGACATTTTATCTAACGTTTTTAGTGTTTCAAATTTTTCAAGTTTTTTTTAAAGGTTAGAACTGTCAAATTTTTGATATTTTGCGTGATTTTTGAAAATTTTCAGATTTAAAAAAATCTAACTGTCAAAATTTTGACATTTTATCTAACGTTTTTATTGTTTCAAATTTTTCAAGTTTTTTTAAGGTTAGAACTGTTAAATTTTTGATATTTTGCGTGATTTTTGAAAATTTTCAGATTTAAAAAAATCTAACTGTCAAAATTTTGACATTTTATCTAACGTTTTTAGTGTTTCAAATTTTTCAAGTTTTTTCTAAAGGTTAGAACTGTCAAATTTTTGATATTTTGCGTGATTTTTGAAAATTTTCAGATTTAAAAAAATCTAACTGTCAAAATTTTGACATTTTATCTAACGTTTTTAGTGTTTCAAATTTTTCAAGTTTTTTTTAAAGGTTAGAACTGTCAAATTTTTGATATTTTGCGTGATTTTTGAAAATTTTCAGATTTAAAAAAATCTAACTGTCAAAATTTTGACATTTCATCTAACGTTTTTAGTATTTCAAATTTTTCAAGTTTTTTTTAAGGTTAGAACTGTCAAATTTTTGATATTTTGTGTGATTTTTGAAAATTTTCAGATTTAAAAAAATCTAACTGTCAAAATTTTGACATTTTATCTAACGTTTTTAGTGTTTCAAATTTTTCAAGTTTTTTTTTAAGGTTAGAACTGTCAAATTTTTGATATTTTGCGTGATTTTTGAAAATTTTCAGATTTAAAAAAATCTAACTGTCAAAATTCTGACATTTTATCTAACGTTTTTATTGTTTCAAATTTTTCAAGTTTTTTTTTAAGGTTAGAACTGTCAAATTTTTGATATTTTGCGTGATTTTTGAAAATTTTCAGATTTAAAAAAATCTAACTGTCAAAATTTTGACATTTTATCCAACGTTTTTAGTATTTCAAATTTTTCAAGTTTTCTTTAAGGTTACAACTGTCAAATTTTTGATATTTTGTGTGATTTTTGAAAATTTTCAGATTTAGAAAAATTTAACTGTCAAAATTTTGACATTTTATCTAACGTTTTTAGTGTTTCAAATTTTTCAAGTTTTTTTTTAAGGTTAGAACTGTCAAATTTTTGATATTTTGCGTGATTTTTGAAAATTTTCAGATTTAAAAAAATCTAACTGTCAAAATTTTGACATTTTATCTAACGTTTTTAGTGTTTCAAATTTTTCAAGTTTTTTTTTAAGGTTAAAACTGTCAAATTTTCGACACTTGGTGTGATTTTTGAAAACTTTCAGATTTAGAAAAATCTAACTGTCAAAATTTTGACATTTTATCTAACGTTTTTATTGTTTCAAATTTTTCAAGTTTTTTTAAGGTTAGAACTGTTAAATTTTTGATATTTTGCGTGATTTTTGAAAATTTTCAGATTTAAAAAAATCTAACTGTCAAAATTTTGACATTTTATCTAACGTTTTTAGTGTTCCAAATTTTTCAAGTTTTTTTAAGGTTAGAGCTGTCAAATTTTCGATACTTGGTGTGGCTTTTGAAAACTTTCAAGTTTAGAAAAAACTAACTGTCAAAATTTTGACATTTTATCTAACGTTTTTAGTGTTTCAAATTTTCCAAGTTTTTTTTTAAGGTTAGAACTGTCAAATTTTTGACACTTGGTGTGGCTTTTGAAAATTATCAAGTTTAGAAAAATCTAACTGTCAAAATTTTGACATTTTATCTAACGTTTTTAGTGTTTCAAATTTTTCAAGTTTTTTTTAAGGTTAGAACTGTCAAATTTTTGATATTTTGTGTGATTTTTGAAAATTTTCAGATTTTTAAATTAAAACTGTAATATTTTTAACATTTTTTGAAATATTTCATTTTTTTTTGTGATTAGAATTGTAAAAACTTTGACATTTCATGTTTTTTAAAGATTAGAGCTGTCACATTTTTGACATTTCATTTGACGTTTTAACTTACTCAACTTTTGAAGTTTAAAACTGTAAACCTAATATTTCAAAATTTTCGGTTTTCTTTGACGTTAGAACTGTCAAATTTTTGACATTTCGTTTGACGTTTCAACTAACCCAACTTTTTAAAATTTAAAACACGTCAAATTTTTAGCATTTTACCTAACATTTAAAAATGTCCAACATTCTTTGATATTAGAACTGTCAAATTCTTGACATTTCAAGTTTATTCAGCTTCTTAAAAAAATATTTTTATTTATTTAAAGACTAAAATTTTTAGCAGTTAACCTAACCTTTTTAAAAAAATTTTGACCAATTTTAAAAAATCGTGGAGACTTTAGTTTTTAAAATTAAGAAATGGAATTTGTATTATTTGAAAACTAAACTATTCTATTTTGTAATAAAAAAGTCAATTTTGTTCTAATTATTACCCAAAAAATTAAAAAAATTCTTAAAGATGACTAAAAATTTTTTTAACCTACCTTTTAAAAAGTTTGACCAACTTTAAAAAATCGTGGAGACTTTATTTTTTAAAATTAAGAAATGGAATTTGTATTATTTGAAAACTAAAATAGTCTATTTTGTAATAAAAAAGTCAATTTTGTTCTAATTATTACCCAAAAAATTAAAAAAATTCTTAAAGATGATTAAAAATTTTTTAACCTAACTTTTAAAAAGTTTGACCAACTTTAAAAAATCGTGGAGACTTTTATTTTTTTAAATTAAGAAATGAAAATTGTATTAATTGAAAGCTAAAATATTCTATTTTGTAATAAAAAAGTCAATTTTGTTCTAATTATTACCCAAAAAATTACAAAAATTCATAAAATTGACTAAAATTTTTTATAACCTTACCTTTTATAACCTTGTGAAATTTCGACCAAAATTTTAAATATTCGTCGACTTTTATCTAAAATATCACGAAATTTCGCCTAAATTTGTCGAATTTCATTGAAAAATAACTTTATTTCTCTTAAAAATGTGAAATTTCATCTAAAACCGTTGAATTTCATCTAAAATTTTCTAAAGTTTTCGAATTTTATTTAAAATTTCTGGAAATTTCATCAACATTTTTTCGAATTTCATTAAAATAAAACTTAATTTTAGAAATTGTGAAATTTAAACCAAAATTTTCAAAATTCGTCGAATTTCATCTAAAATTTCACGAAATTTCGCCTAAATTTGTCGAATTTCATTGAAAAATAACTTAATTTAGCTAAAGATTGTGAAATTTTATCTCAAATTTCTTAAAATTGTTAAATTTCGTTTGAAATTTCATGAAATTTCATTTAAAATTGTCGAATTTCATTTTAAAAAAACTTTATTTATCTTAAAATTGTACAATTTCATCTAAAGTTTTTTAAAATCATCGATTTTTTTCCAAAATTTCGCGAAATTTGGTGTAAAATTATCTATAATTGTTGAATTTCGTTTAATTTCACCTAAACTTTTTTGAATTTCATTGAAAGATAACTTAATTTAGCTTGAAATTGTGAAATTTCGACAAAAATTTTCAAAACTCGTCGAATTTCGTTTGAAATATCACTAAATTTCGTCTAAAATTGTTGAATTTCATTGAAAAATAACTTTATTTAGATTAAAATTGTGAAATTCTATCTAAAATTTCTTAAGATCGTCAAATTTCTTCTAAAATTTCGCCAAATTTTGTATAAAATTGCCTAAAATGATTGAATTTCGTCTAATTTCATCTAAAATTTCCTTGTTGTCAAATTTCATTGAAAAATAACTTTATTTAGATTAAAATTGTAAAATTTGATCTAAAATTGGCTAAAATCGTCAAATTTGGTGATGAAAATTTTGACCAAATTAAAAAAATCGTGGAGACTTTATTTTTTTTAATTAAGTAATGAAATTTGTATTAATTGAAAGCTAAAATATTCTATTTTGTAATAAAAAAGTCAATTTTGTTCTAATTATTACCCAAAAAATTAAAAAAATTCTTAAAGCTGATCAAATTTTTTTTAACCTAACTTTCTAAAAATTTTGACCAACTTTAAAAAATCCTGGAGACTTTATTTTTTTAAATTAAGAAATAAAATTTATATTAATTGAAAAAAAAATAAAAATAATTTCAAGGCTTTTCTTCGTGGGTGTTCCTTATTACCACACATATTATTATTACGCGATGTTAAAGGAGCCGATTGTGGGGGCGTATTGTTGTTATTCTTCGAAAACTTCTTGTGTTCGCGGTTCATTGTATGCGCGAACGCTTATATATCGAAAAACGAACCCTAAACAAAACCTACAAGTATACTCACCCCTTCTCTTACAAAACTCCTAAAATCTTTTTAAAAAAGAGAACTTTTAAAGAGACTTTTAAAATGATTTACGAGCGAAAAAAGTCACAATTCAGGAAGCTAAACTCGAGAACAACCGCTGCGACGGCATTCAACCCGCGGAGAGGCAGAAAATGTCCGCACAATGGGGTTCTAACGCCCCCTTTTGTTCGTGCGACACTAAAAGGCCACTATTTAGAGACGGGTCTAAAAATAATACGGAATTATTACAAAAGCAAAAAAAAAATGTTAAAAAAGTGTCTCTTTTTTTGTAATCATTAAAGAAAAGACTTCTTAAAATAATAAATTATCACCATAGCGTTGACTTGAGACGCTGAACGCTTTTAAATTACTCTACAAACACGTGTTGATGATACAGATGGTTTTAAGGTTTCGGTTTTAATCTATTTTTAGATTAGTTAAAAATAAAAAAATAATAAATTTAATTTTTAAAGAAAATTAATTTAAAAAATGATATTTTTTCTTATATAGTAAACGATTTAAACTCGATTTTAACATTAAATTTATTTACATCGCCCTGTATATAAATTAAAAATTTTCAAAAAAATTTATTTTTTCAATTTAACTTTTAAAATCGGATGTAAAATTAAATTTCCTTTAATTTGAGTACAAACACAACCCATTTATCATAAATATTTACAAAATTATAGCGATTTCTAACCTAAAAAACAATTGAAATTCAGATTTTTTTTTTTAATTTTAAAATTCCATTTTAAAAAATATATAATATTTCAAAACTGATTATTTTTACATCAAAAATAAACGATTTAAACCCGATTTAAAGATTAAATCGATATGAATCACCCTGTATATAATTTTTAAATTTTCAAAAAAGGTTTATTTTTTCAATTTAACCTTAAAAACGGTTGTAAAATTAAATTTCCTTTCATTTAAGTACAAACACAACCCATTTATCATAAATATTTACAAAATTATAGCGATTTCTAACCTAAAAAACAATTGAAAATCAGAACTTTTTTTATTTTAAAATTCCATCTTAAAAAATATATAATATTTCAAAACTAATTAGTTTTTCATCAATAATAAACGATTTAAACCCGATTTTAAGATTAAATCAACATGAATCACCCTGTATATAAATTTAAAAATTTCAAGAAAGCATTATTTTTTCAATTTAACCTTAGAAATTGTTGTAAAATTAAATTCCTTTTAATTTAAGTACAAACACGACCCATTTATCATAAATATTTACAAAATTATAGCGATTTCTAACCTAAAAAACAATTGAAAATCAGAATTTTTTTTATTTTAAAATTCCATCTTAGAAAATATATAATATTTCAAAACTGATTATTTTTCATAAAAAATAAACGATTTAAACCTGATTTTAAGATTAAATCAACATGAATCACCCTGTATATAAATTTTAAATTTTCAAAAAGGGTTTATTTTTTCAATTTAACCTTAAAAACGGTTGTAAAATTAAATTTCCTTTCATTTAAGTACAAACACAACCCATTTATCATAAATATTTACAAAATTATAGCGATTTCTAACCTAAAAAACAATTAAAAATCAGATATTTTTTTAAATTTTAAAATTCCATCTTAAAAAATATATAATATTTCAAAACTGATTATTTGTACATCAAAAATAAACGATTTAAACTCAATTTAAAGATTAAATCAACATGAATCACCCTGTATATAAATTTAAAAATTTCAAAAAAGCATTATTTTTTCAATTTAACCTTAGAAATTGTTGTAAAATTAAATTCCTTTTAATTTAAGTACAAACACGACTCATTTATCATAAATATTTACAAAATTATAGCGATTTCTAACCTAAAAAACAATTGAAAATCGGATTTTTTTTAATTTTAAAATTCCATCTTAAAAAATATATAATATTTCAAAACTGATTATTTTTACATCAAAAATAAACGATTTAAACTCAATTTAAAGATTAAATCAACATGAATCACCCTATATATAAATTTAAAAATTTCAAAAAAGCATTATTTTTTCAATTTAACCTTAAAAGCGGTTGTAAAACTAAATTTCCTTTCATTTAAGTACAAACACAACCCATTTATCATAAATATTTACAAAATTATAGCGATTTCTAACCTAAAAAACAATTGAAAATCGGATTTTTTCAATTTTAAAATTCCATCTTAGAAAGTATATAATATTTCAAAACTGATTATTTTTACATCAAAAATAAACGATTTAAACTCAATTTAAAGATTAAATCAATATAAATCACCCTGTATATAAATTTTAAATTTTCAAAAAGTTGATTTTTTCAATTTAACCTTAGAAATTGTTATAAAATTAAATTCTTTTTAATTTAAGTACAAACACGACCCATTTATTATAAATATTTACAAAATTATAGCGATTTCTAACCTAAAAAACAATTGAAAATGAGATTTTTTCTTAATTTTAAAATTCCATCTTAAGAAATGTATAATATTTCAAAACTGATTATTTTTACATCAAAAATAAACGATTTAAACTCAATTTAAAGATTAAATCAATATAAATCACCCTGTATATGAAATTAAAAATCCTCAAAAAAGGTAAATTTTTTTCAATTTAACTTTAAAATTAATGTAAAATTAAACTTCCTTTAATTTAAGTACAAACACGATTCATTTACAAAAAAATCAAAATGAATTCAATTTGAATCACCCTGTATATTAATCAACATTAAAAATCAAGATAGCTCACTTATTTTTTATCGTAGATATATCATGTTTGTACTCAAATTAAAGGATTTTTAATAAATTTTACGATTTTTTACTTAATTTTTCAAAAAATAAAGTTAAAAAATTTTTCCAATGTAAATAATAATAAATAATTAATTTTAAAACGATTTTTTATTAAAAAAAAATATTCAAAAAGGTGTTCAAAAAAAATGTTTTTAGAATGAGTCAAGTCAGTGGTCCCGGGACTTTATCGTCCACCGATGAATGCTAAATGTTTACTACTCACCGCGATTGTTGAGTCTACGTCCTCACCTCGGCTCTCGGCAATAATATTGTGTCGGTTAAAGCCTTTTTAAGGGGGTTCGGGGACGCAAGGGGCGCGCAAACGTCGCCTTTGGAAACCTTTAAAAAGTCCGACGGCGATGACGGTCCGTTCGGACGGATTGCGTTCGAGGAAAAAGTCCTCCAAGTCGGTGGTCAACCTAAAAGGTCGAAAAAAGAGAAATTTTAACACGCCCTTACCATATGTGAAACTTTTACACAATAAACAATGCCTTTAAAACCCGCCCGAAAACAACTAAAAACGGTCAAATGAGAATAAATGAAGTGAATGAAACGAGTGAGTGATATATAACCGAGTCACGAAAGACAAAAAAAAAATACATTATTTACTTGGAATTTGTAAAAGGGAAAAGGATAATAAAGCAGTTTAAATGCTAAGAGAAAATGAGATTCTATCTTAGAAAAAAATATTTTTTTTAATCAAAAGAAATTTTTTTTATTTTGAAATTTAAAAAAAAAAGTTAAAAAATTGATCGAAACGATTAAATATTCTTAAAGTTCATTAAAAATCCTTTAATTTAAGTACAAACACGACTATGTTACGATCAAAAATAGATTTACGATCATAAATGATATTTGACAAATATATTTTTTGAGGTTAGGTGTAAAACTTTAAAAACTTTATAACTTTTGATCTAGTTAACCTAGATATGAAGTGTTTGTACTCAAATTAAAGGAAATTTTGTTCTCTAATCATTTTTTTATGTTAAAATTCCAAATTTCTCAGTTAATTTTATTCAAGAAATTTTTTTTTTAATTTTTTTTTGTCAAAAAAAAATTTTTTTATTTAAGAAAAAATTTTTAATCATTCTTCTTTTTTAAATTTAATTAATCGATACGATACCTTTAAAATCTAAACGACCCAAACCATAAAAATCTTTATTTATCATCCATCCAAACCGTAAAACTCGCTGTTAATCATCCAATAAGGATCTCTCTTCCCCCCCAAAAAAAAATAAATAAAAAAACCTTCCTCTCTCTTTATCTTCCTTGGATTCAACACAGATGTTAATATCAATTAGGACCTCGAAGACGTTAACATCAATTAGGTTTACGAAGGAGAGAAATTCCCGTTAATTCCCTCCCGACAACAAATCGACGAGTTTTACGGAATTAATCCGAGAGGGAAGGCGGCGTAAAAAATAAATAAAACGAGTAAAAGAGATGATAATAAAAAAAAGGAAAGGAATCGGATGGTAGGTGGCCGAGAGTGCTTGGCCTGCCGCGACCGAGGAGGTCCTCGCTCGTTACCGTCGTTCGTAGTGTGACAAAACGACCGTAAAAAATCGAGATCAAGATTAGGTTGTCTTTGTGTGTGCTGGGGAGTTTTTAATTTTTTAATTGTTCGCCGGAGCAAAATTTTTTCGAGAAATATCGCGAGATGAGAAACCGTTTCGGAGTCGACCCGGATTTTTTTTTCTTTTCAGTACGGATGGATGCGTTATCTCCGGTTTACATCGAGTAGACTATTTTTTTGAAAAATAAACCGAAAATCAAACCCTACCGAGGAGGAGAGACCACCACAGCGGGGTGAAATAAAAGAAGGATTTTAACCCGTTTCTTTCCACTTCAATGATAATTTGTCGCGTTCTTCAATAAAATTGTTTCTTTAGTCTTTATTTTTTATTTTGGATTTAGAAAAAAAAATGTTAAAAAATTCATCTAAATGATTAAAAATTCTTAAAGTTCATTAAAAATCCTTTAATTTGAGTACAAACACGATTAGATTACGATCAAAAATAAGTACTTATCATACTAATCAATTTTTTAAAATTCATATCTCGGAAATTAAAAAAAAATTAAAATTGACAAAAAATTTTTGACACTTCTAACCTAACTTAAGAAAATCGATCAACTTTAAAAATTCACCAGAAATTCATTTTTAAAGATTTTGACTTGATTCTTTTTCCAAATGAAACTTAAAACATTCTAGTTTTAATTAAAAAAGACCGTTTTATTCCAAGTGTTGTCAAAAAAATTAAAAAGAATTTCAAAGTTGATAAACATTTTTGACACTTTTGTAACTTAAAAAAATTAACTTTAAAAATTCATCAAAAATTCATTTTTAAAGATTTTAATTTGATTTTTTTCTAAATAAAACTTAAAACATTCTGGTTTTAATTAAAAAACACTGTTTTATTCCAAGTGTTGTCAAAAAAATTAAAAAAAAAAATCAAAGTTGGTAAACATTTTTGACACTTTTTTAACTTAAGAATATTAAATTTAAAAATTCATCAAAAATTCATTTTTAAAGATTTCGATTTGATTTTTTTTCTAAATAAAACTTAAAACATTCTAGTTTTAATTAAAAAAGGCCGTTTTATTCCAAGTGTTGTCAAAAAAATTTAAAAAAAAATCAAAGTTGATAAACATTTTTGACACTTTTTTAACTTAAGAAAATTAACTTTAAAAATTCATCAAAAATTCATTTTTAAAAATTTTGATTTGATTTTTTTTCTAACTAAAACTTAAAACATTCTAGTTTTAATTAAAAAAGACCGTTTTATTCCAAGTGTTGTCAAAAAAATTTAAAAAAATTTCAAAGTTGGTAAACATTTTTGACACTTTTTTAACTTAAGAAAATTAACTTTAAAAATTCATCAAAAATTCATTTTTAAAGATTTTGATTTGATTTTTTTTCTAAATAAAACTTAAAAGATGCTGGTTTTAATTAAAAAAGACCGTTTTATTCCAAGTGTTGTTAAAAAAATTTAAAAAAAAATCCAAAGTTGAAAAAAAAAATTTTTGGTTAAAAAAGCAATCATTTTCAAAAATTCATATGTCAAAAACTAATTATTAATGAGACTTGAAATTTGATAAGAATTTAGATTAAAACCTAATCTTTATTTTTACCAAAGAGGAATTTTCTACGATTTTTAGTTTTTCCCTCAGGAGAGAAAATGTAACTAAATGTCTTTAATTAAAATTTTTTAACGTTCTGAAAATTGGGCTACGTTCTAAAAGTGAAATATTCTTAGAATGACAGTATAATTTGACGTTTAGAAATTACAACTTTATTGTATACAAAAAATGACATTTGACAAATACTTTTTTGAGGTTAGGTTGGAAACGTTAAAAACAGCGGACTGAAATGAAGGAATTTTAATCCGTTTCTTAACACTTCAATGATAATTTGTCGCGTTCTTCAATAAATTTTTTTGTTATAATCTACTTTTTATTTTGAGGTTAGAATTTTTTTTATCGATCTAAACGATTAAAAAATCATAAAATTGATTAAAGATCCTTTAATTTAAGTACAAACACGATTAGATTACGTTCAAAAATAAAGATTTATGATCATAAATGACATTTGACAAGTATTGTCTTTTTGAGGTTAGGTTGGAAATGTTAAAAATGAAATCACATCAACAATCAGAAGAAAGACCATCACAGCGGCGTGAAATGAAAGAAGGATTTTAACCCATTTCTTAACGCTTCAATGATAATTTTCGCGTTCTTCAATAGATTTTTTTGTTATAATCTACTTTTTATTTTGAGGTTAGAAGATTAAAAAAAATCGTTCTAAACAATTAAAGATTAGTGAAATTGATTAAAAATCTTTTAATTTTAGTACAAACACCACTAACAATAAGTTACGATCAAAAATGAAGATTTATGATCATAAATGACACTTGACTTTTTTTTTTGAGGTTAGAAATGTTAAAAATCACCATAACTTTCGATGTAGTTAAGTTAGATATGTGATGTTTGTACTTAAATTAAAGAAAATTTAATTTCTTAATGATTATTTAAATCAGATTTCGTTTAAATTTAATTTTTTAAAAATCAGCTAAGAAATTAAAAAATTATAAATCGAAAATTCCTAAATATTCTTTAATATTTCTAAAAAATCTTTCAATTTGAGTCCAAACACAACTAAATTTCGACCAAAATTAAGAAAATTATAAGTAAAAAGAAATTTTTTTTTGAGGTTAGGTTTGAAATTTTAAAAATTTTCATAACTTTTGATCTAGTTAACCTAGATATGAGGTGTTTGTACTCAAATTAAAGAAAATTTTGTTCTCTAATCATTTCTTAAGTTAAAATTCTTAAAATTATTTTTAAATTTCTAACAATAAGTTAATTTTGTTTGAAATATTGATTGTAAAATTTTTGATAATCAAAAAAAGCTTAAATTGCAACCCATTTCTTACCAATGTGTATTAAGACGTGGAATAAAAAAAAATATATATATAATCCCTTCCTTCCAACTTATCCCTATTTACATTGATTTATACATTACATATACAGGGTGTCAGATAGAAAACGCCCAAAGCTATATCTCATTGTCAGTTATTTCTGTTCAGATTTTTATGAGCCAGATATCAAATGAAATGTTTTAATGAATATTATGTTTCGGAGATCAGAGTTGCCAGATTAGGGGATTTTCCCCAAAAATTAGGGTTTTCTTTCTTTATTGGGGTATTTTTTTGGGGATAGTTTTTATTTGGGATTATTTGTGGGGGAAAAAATTTTAGGTGGGTATTAACAGGGGATTTTATGTCTGGCACTATTCAATGATATAAAAACTTCATAAATATACTAATTCAATTCTCTACTATAAAACGCAAGAATACGTGCAATTGAATTTTAGTTTTATTTATTTTTTTATTAGTCTTCAACTGGCACTATGTTGCAGCGTTTTTGTGTGCATTGCTGTTGTTATTCTTTTAATTTGAAAAATTATTTTCTGAATATTTCCCAATTCTTGGGGATTTATTTCTAAATTGGCTTATTTTTGGGTATTTTAATGCTTCAGTGACGAAAATTGATAAAAATTTAAAAGTAACAAATTATAATCTACGAAAACAATAAAATTATTTTCTGGGGATTTTTTATTGAAAACTTTCAAATTTAGGGTATTTTTCAATTGTGATTGGGGAAATCCAATCGAACGATCTGGCAACCCTGTCGGAGATCATTTAAATTTTTTCCAGCGCCACCTACCATTTCAATCAACTATGATTTTTCATCATCATGCATATTTCCTCCACGCTGTTTCAAAGACTTTTTCTTTCTAAATATAACGACGTTTAAACGTATTTTTATTAACTTTACTGCAGATAAAATTGAAATAACTGAGATATGGCTTTAGGCGTTTTCTGTTGGACACCTGTATATATATTAGCACAAAAAAAAGGGATTTTCTGGAAGGAATGTTATTGTTTTGCATATCCAACTAAATAATTACCTTCTCTTTTAAATTAAATATCCTTATTTTGGGATATAACCCATGTTTCAGCTTAAGATTATCTTCAGGGGTAAGTTATCATTATAAATTTTGTACCCGTTTTCAACCCGTTTTATTCGTGATGATAACTTGTGTTTGAAGGAGGTCTTAAGCCGAAACATGTAAGAAAATTTTAAAATAAAACCAGGAAAAGTATTAAGATATGTTTTTGATTTCACCACGGTTTAAAAAAAAATCTGAGATTAGAAAAAAAACAAATAAAATAAAATCATCAATAATTAAAAGAAAAATAAAAAATTCGTAAAGTTTATTAAAAATCCTTTTATTTGAGTACCAACACAACTCGTTTACGATAAAAAATTAAAAAGTTATGACGTTTCAAAAAAATATTTTAAGGTTATGTTAAAAAAATTGAAAATTTCTAATAACTTTTAATCTAGTTATCACAGATATATCGTGTTTGTACTTAAATTAAAGGATTTTTTATTTCCTAATCATTTCTTAAGTCAGTTTTATACCAAGAATTGATTTGTAACAAAATTTTTTTTTTAATTTTTTTGATTCAAAAAAAAATAAAATTTTCTATTGAAATGATTAAAAAATCATAACGTTAATTCAAAATCCCTAAGGTGCATTTAAATTAGAGCGAACAGAAGCGAACGAACGAAAGAACGAATTCGCAGGTATTCGCTCGTTCGTTTGTTCTCTATAAAACAGAAGCGTTTAAATTAGAGCGAATATTCGCGTTCGTCGATGATCCATTCGTTCACGATGTCGGATAAGGATGAAGACATTTTAGTTAGCGCCGCTAGTTTTGTAGTTATTGCCGGACTGTCCGAGAAAAAAAGAAAGAAGAGAGTGTGGCGTTCTTAAAGAAAAAAAGCAAAACGGGAGGAAAAGCTTTGTTAATGGACTTAGCGAGTGACAATTTGGCCCAAGTCACCAACTTCTCTGCAGAATGTCAACGGAAGATTTTGAATTCTTATTAAATTTGGTTGGACCTAACATTTCTAGAGAGGATACAAGTTTCAAAAAAGCAATTACGGCTAAAGAACGACTGCTGGTGATTCTTCGCTTCCTTGCAACGGGTGACTCCTATGCAAGTCTCAAATATTTGTTCAAAATTTCTACATCTGCAATAAGTTACATCATTCCCGAGGTGCGCGCGGCGAGATTCCCGAGATCTTATTCCATGCATCCGTTTTTTTGTTTATTAGTTTATACAGTTTTTACTTTGGATCCCACAAACATGTTTCGTTCCTATATAATTCAATCAACTGAACTGTTTTTTCGTTTGTCCATTCCATGTTGGTAAAAACTTACAACACTCACGAATGTAAAATAATCTAACTTGAAAAATCGATATAGCGTAAAAACCAGTTGTTCGCGTTCGTTGCGAATTCGATCGTTTCGAAATTTCACTGTCCACATTGAGCACCGATTTCCTTTGATGATTCGCGGATTTACCGACAGGGTTTAGAGCACGTCCGAATACGAACGAGCTCGTTCGTTCCTTCGTGTTTGGTTCTCCATATAAATTATGCTAACTTAGGCGAACGAATTCGTTCGTTCGCTTCTGTTCGCTCTAATTTAAATGCACCATTAAATGCAACGTAAAATCTTAAATATATATCTAATTTTTTACTTTACTGTCTTAAGAATGAGGTAATTTTTAACTGCACTCGTTTGGCACTATTTCTGTTTTTGGCCGCAATATCTCCCCAACGTTTGATAAAAAGGACACCTGCGGCATTTACATTTTCTTGTTGTTCTACATAAGTTAACGCTTTCTCCAAGAATTCTAGTCCTTCTGAATGTGACATTTTTACTGGAGTATTGTCAGTGCCTTCTACTTCGTCACCATCATCATCACTGTTTATTTCAATAGCATGTTTGCAGACACTTTTAATTATTTCTCGGTCAATCATTTCATCTTTTATACTATCACTCTTTAACCATTCATGAACTTCTGTTTCCGTAACATTTTCACATCCTGGTATTTTGGTGAAAATTTGATGTAAACTTTCATCATGGTCGGACTCTGCATCTGTGAAATGTCCATCCTCTTCTTGAATCAATTTTGACCAAGATTTTTCCATGGTACTACCTTTTACTTGATTCCAAGCTGAAGCTATCCAATATACAACATTTTTCAAGTTTATCTTCTTTAGACATTCAATGAAATTGGCGCCCTCATTTACTTCTTCCAAAATATGCTCCAACAGCAAACGCCTGTAATTACGTTTTAAATTTTCCAGCACATCCTGATCCATGGGCTAAATGTGAAAGGCAAAAGTGAGAGGCAGGAGGTAAAAACATTGCTTTTATTTCCCCATTTTCTAGTTGCTCCGTACTTGGGTGAGTAGGAGCATTGTCTAGTAACAAAACACATTTTCTGGGGTATCCGTGCTCTTTTAAAGAAGAACTCTACTTTTGGTACGAAGTTTTCAAAAAAACAATTTTTAAATAGATTCGCATTCATCTAGCCTTTTTTTTATTTTTGTACAAAACAAGAAAAGCATTGGAACGAATATTCTTGAAGGCTCGTGGTTTTGCTGACATACCGATACATAATAATGGAAGTTTATGTCTCCCAGAAGCATTAATGCATGCAAGAACAGTGATACGTTCTTTGCTATGTTTGTAACCAGGTGCTCCAACTTCCGTTTTTGAAGCTAAGGTACTTGAGGGCAGCAGTTTGTAGTTCAAGCCGGTTTCGTCACAATTGTAGATCTGGTTGTATCGCCGTGAAATCCCGGGGGGAACCACCCAGCAGTATAGGTGAATTTTTGTTTTTTTTATAGTTTATTTCGGATAAACAGGATTTCGAAAAATCGCGATTCGGATAATCGGAATTGTACTGTATTTGTTTGAGGTTGGGTTAGAAATGTTAAAAATCAAATCACAGCAACAATCAGAAGAGAGACCACCACAGCGGGGTGAAATAAAAGAAGGATTTTAACCCGTTTCTTAACGTTTCAATGATAATTTGTCACGTTCTTCAAGTAAATTTTTTATTTTAACTATTTTTTTATTTTGAGGTTAGAAAAATTTTTAAAAAATCAATCGAACGATTAAAAATTCTTAAAGTTCATTAAAAATTCTTTAATTTGAGTACCAACACGACTTGTTTACGATCAAAAATTAAGAAGTTATGACGTTTCAAAAAAATATTTTAAGGTTATGTTAAAAAAATTGAAATTTTCTAATAACTTTTAATCTAGTTATCAGAGATATATCGTGTTTATACTCAAATTAGAAGATTTTTTATTTCCTAATCATTTCTTAAGTCAGTTTTGTTCTAAATATTGTTTTGTAACAAAAATCTTTTTTCTTCTTCTTTTTTTGTGTTAAAAAAACTTAAAATTCTTTTACTCTTCCGAGATATTATCACAAACGTCTACTTCTTCTCTTTTCCAGTAAAATTTAAATTTATTTGGATGAGAATTAAAATAAAAGTAACAAACGCGGAAGTATAAGATGAAGAAGAAGTCACAATGGCCGCGAAACCGCATCGTAAAATTCCCTTTAAACCCCCGTTTAAAGTTAAATTCGAGTAATTTTAGTGCGCGTACACACTAGCGACGAACAAAGAGACCGATATCGGCGACGGGAGAGAGACAATTTTACAACCGGCTTGCGAACAGCTTGTCACAAAAGGTCTTTTTAATGACTTTTGTTGGAAGAACGATCTTGTTTACATTTGTTTCACTTTAAAACTAACTTAAAAGTAAGAGAAAAAAAAAACGAAAATTTCCCCTCCGCGTCGACGTCGTTACTTTAAAGGTTAACTCGTATACTCCTAGTAGGTGTTTAAATTAATGTTAAAGTCGGATTCAGAAATCACTTTGAACGTCAACGAACGACGGGAATAAGAGTAAGAAAAAAGGAGTCGCGTCTGAGAATCGCGCAGGTAATAAAAAATAAATTAAACGCCATAAAATCTCCGTTTCTTTCTCTCGCGAGTGTGAATATTGCATATCTCTCGCGTGCCGTTCCGTGCGTGTCTCCTCTCCTTTTTCCTGTTTCGTTCGGCACGTGTGTACATTAGTTAACTTAATGGATGACCACACCGGGCGGCGAATAAATCGCCTCTCTCTCAAGTCCCGAGAGAGATTCAAAAATTTGATAAAACTTCGAAAACTACAACAGATCGATTGATACAAGAAATAAACTTCAAAAAAATTTTTACACTTAATTTAATGAAAAAACCCTTTTTAGAAATCGAAAGGAAATTAAATTTCCTTTACTTTGAATACAAACACGACATATCTAACTTAAATAATTTCCAAGATATAACGATTTTTAACCTCAAAAACAATTGAAAGTCACCATTTTTAAAATTGTCATAACTTACTTGATTTTTATCGTAGATATATCGTGTTTATACTTAAATTAAAGGATTTTTAATGAACTTTAATAATATCTAATTATTTTTTTTTAATTTTTAATTTTTTAATTTTGAGGATTTAGTTTTTAAAAAAATATTTGTTTTTCTATTAGAAGAGATAATTTTCGTCTTTTTTTAAGATATAACTCATCGCGAAAAGATTAGTTAAAGATGTCGCGGTCGTGAAAGGTGACTTATTTACGTGTGACAACGTCTCACACAGTCGGTGACTTACTACGTCTTGTCACGTTGACGTAACTTATAACTTACGGCGCCGGATAACGAACCAGAGACGTTCGTTCCTCTGACACATTCAATTTTTGAAATGTTTCGGTTTTTCTATCGGGTGTCGTTCGAATTTTTTACGTGTTGTTTACTTTTAACTTTTAACATTTTCTTTTAAATTAAAATTGTCGTTAAGCGATTTAAAGAGTAGAAAATGTACTAAAAAGATTATTTGTGAAACGATAACAAAGCTAAAAATCGACTTATCGGTTGATTTCGCGGATATTTTGCTGCCTAAACGGATTTTTTCTGTTTATTCGTAATACTAATAATAATAATAACAAATAATACAATCGATTCTTTTAATATTCGCGCCGAAGGTTATAAAGATTAGAAAAGTTAATGTTTAGATTTAAAATCAATAAAGATCCTGACGTATTGGTTTTATTTAGTTGGTATTAACTATCATAATACCTTTTGAAATGTCAAATTGTATTACATATTGTTAGTTAATTCCATTATTTAATTTGTGTGATTGTAATTGATCATCATTATTGTGGATTAGAAAAATAGTATATGATGATACAAATGTATAAGGCACGTCTCACACTGACACAATCAGCAGTAAGCAACTAGCAACCAGCAACACACGATATTTCCACTTTATGACATTTTACATATAATTAAAGCGAACGTCTCACATTGGAGCATTACGATTTCGCCTATGTATCTACAATTTCGAGTTGCTCCATTGTAAGAGACATCATTTAATTCTATGGGAAATGTCACTAAGTAGCAACATCGCGTATAGCTGATAGCTGGTTGCTTTAGTGTGAGACATACCATAACGCGAAATGGAGCTGCACCATGAAGAGAAGGATGAAAAAGTAAGTCCCCTCTCAGTAACATTGCCGAGTACTCTTTTATCTTTCTCTTCATGGTACAGCTCCATTTCGGGTTATTGTACCTAAGGTAGCCTTTAAAGTGCACACGATATGTTTAAAGCCATAACGCTAAGCTGAATGCCTTTAACACTTTTAGTGCCGGGAGCCGATATATCGGCTCGCGCCTTGTAGCGGTTTACTACTTGCATTGCGGAAGAACTCTATCTCAAAATAAATTTGCAATGCGTTATAAATGATGTAATTTCATTACGAGATAATTAAAAAAAAATATTTTTTTGTTTGAACTCTTTGTGGACGAACTTTTTCCTATCGCTTGAAGGTACCAAAATCTACATAAATACCGATGGGCGTTAAGCCCTTATCGGAACTTGTCGAAGGCGTTTTATATAAACAACTGTTTAGAGACTTTCACGAAATAAAGTCACGATGCCGCAGCAAGACGTATAGTCAGTTAGTTTCTCCTTGATCTTTGTTGTGAACAGTTTATTTCGTCCTAGTTGCAGTTTCAAAGTGTCATTTTTGTTACTGCTGTTGTTTTCTGCTTGTATAATACATTGTTGTCTTTGGCAAACCAACAATTAGCAAGACAGAATTTCGAACATTTTGCCACCAACCTTTTTATAAAAAAAAATACACCATCATGGACGACGCGGAATTAGTCCGAATGGTTGACCAGGTGGATCTATCACATAGTGACGAGGAAGAAATCGTAGCATCAAGAAGTCGGCATCCACGTAGGATCTACAGTGATAGTGAAGCAAGCGATGATAACGAATTAGAGCAAAATGATGCTGAGGAAGAGCTGAGAGATTTCCGCGAAGTTTCTGTGGCCATTGATAGCGAATATAATCCTCGGCCACCATTTATGAAAATTGCTGAACCTAGACATATGCCAGCAAGAAATTCCATGCCGAAAGCATATTTTGATCTATTTTTCACTGAAGAATTTTTGAGCTTATTGAGAAGTGAGACTAACCGATATGCGAGGCAGTTCCTGAATAGGATCAATGTCCTCTCAGGATCCAGAGCAACAAAATGGAAGGCAACTACAGTGTCAAAGATGAAGGCGTTGATTGTTGTGCTTTTGGAAATGGGTGTAACACATAGATCGACACTTTTTGGTTATTGGTCTACAAACCACAGACATATCCCGTGGTTTGACAAAATGTTCAGTCGCAACCGGTTTCAATTATGCTGGGTTTAGGGTGTCAAACTTAAAGGCTGTAATCGTAACCATAGCAGTAACTCTGGCATTTAAAAAAAGTTCAACTAATAGAAGCGTTTAGGCAACGTCTAGAAATTACGACAAATTTAATGGTTATTACAGCTAAGGTTACGTTTAAGTTTGACATCCTAAACCCACCATTAGTTTTGTAGGTTTTAGATGACTGTATTTGCAAATACGTTTTCTACAAGAGATCTCAAATGCATTTCATTTAAAAACATTTATACCTTTGTTTTTTTTTATAATTTTCAAATTAGTTCGAAAAAACTAGTGCCATTGTTTAGTTCTGTATTTCATCCATAATACGCAGTTTTTTGAATCATGTAAATGTCTGTTACATGATTTGAATCTGTTTCTCGTTTGGTTTTTACAAGCACTTTCCCGAACCCTTGTAAAACTGTGAAATTTGGCCGGTTTTTCTCGTATAGGTACCTCTATTTCGCCCGGCACTAAAAAGATTAATGTCGTAGTGCTTGAATGAATTGGGGTTGATTTCAAATTGGTGAACATTTTACTTAAACTGTTGAGAAGAGGCAGCCTAAGTCTTTATTTCACGGCTGAACAAAGTCCTAAAAAGACTATGAAGCTCATTTTTCCAATTCGGCATATAACCTCTGGATATTAACCCCTTATCTTACGATTTCATTGCTAACTGTGCGTGCCAGAAGCGATACTAAGGTCTGTCACGCGTTCGGACACACACAGTTTGGATAAGTGTTCGAAATTGTAAAAATCGCAACCGTCGTGCGCGGTACAGTTAACTTTGCAAGATGCAAGTCTTACGTCGCCTGTGTGTCGTTTTAACCCTTTCGCTTCGGCTGACTAGTCCGCCAAAGTATTCTCACTGAACGGAAGCGCGCCTGCTATATAGCCATATTATCTACGCCGCTTATAAGCGGCGCTCGTACTCACAAGTACATATTGTGTCCGCCGCCTATAAGCGGCGGTCGAAGTGAAAGGGTTAATCACGTTTAACCCGGTAGGCTTACGACGCACAGTGGTACAGATATGCATGTTTGCGGAAAAAAGTCTGTAACTTTTGGTACGAACCTTATACATGGACGAAATTGCATATGGAGTTGATAGACACTATTGAGAGACTCATGTCAATTTTTCAATCAAATTCGTCAACCGGAAGTGGTACTTTACCTGAACTCTTATTCACTGTTTTTCATATAGTACTTTAAATTGCAATAAATGAACAAAACGTTGTATAGCCCTTTATAATCATGAAAAGGGTTCAGATATTAAATATAAATAAAATCGGATAACCGGAAGTGGTAGCTTATTTGAAGATATGTTCAGTTTTTTCATAATAAATGGCGATTTAATGTGGGGAAAGTTCCATCGGGGGTGTAACATACTCCTCTTTGAGTCCATTCCCATTTACTTGTTTCTGGTATAAGATTTAATTGACTCAACATATGCGGCTATAACGCATAAAGTACTATTGGTTGTAATTTTCTAACATTCTCATTTGAGAGTTTGTTGCTGGCTATACCCTAAAAATGCATGTAGGCGTATTAATCCTCAATAACAGATAAAAAAATCATGCGAAAACTAAAACTAAACACCATTACCACTACGGATCGATTAATTAAAAAGTGGCGAAACTCTCAAACATATAATTTATCCACGAAAGGGTTAAGTACTCAAGTAATCACAATTTTATAAGAAACAAGAAAGATTTAAGACTAAATGTGCTGCCCATAAACGATATTAATATAATTTTACTATGGCGGATAAAAAAAAATGCGGCAATATCTGAGGCCAATATCGTTTTTCGGTCACTTCTAAGTTTCTAAAATCGTATCGCAAACTATAAAAAGATGTCAATTAGACGTAGAAACTCACTCATAAAAAATGGTTCAAATCGATTAACGCGTTTTCGAATTAAAAGACATAAATCAATTTATTTTTCTAACTTTGAAGTCCTCTAGCGGCGAAACGAAGCAAGTTTGTATATAGATAACTTATGTTAAATCGACTTATTTTGATCAAAAGAATCTGAGGTTTTCCGCGCTTCACAGAAATTTGCATATTTTATATCAATAAAACCTACCTATGAGCAGCTACCACTTCAATTACATCTGGTTATCGGGGTGGCAGATAGGGGCAGCTGAAATTAACTTTATTGGATCGAGTTTGATGTAAACTAACACCAAGTGGTAGCCATTGGACGGAGCAGCGCGGAGCTCAAAAGTTCTTCACTGCGCAAATAAAAAATTCTAACCTTTTTTAGGTGTTTATTGCAATCGAAAACATGGCTTGCGCTTACACGTTATGGTATGATTTAAATCGATCTATACATTATAAAAATGTCCTACTTTCACGTAAAATAGATTTTATTTTCATATCTACTCCGGATTTAATTTAATATTAATGTAAAATGTATAATGAATTCCGCGTGGTTTGCTACGATTTCGTTTCCCATACTTTGTCTTGGATTTATTCGTAAACAACATGAGAAACAACGATTATTTTTACTGTTTTATCATTGTAAGACATTTCTAATGTTATGGCCAGAACCATATTTCCATATCAGAAAGTTGAGAAAATGGACTTTTTGCCGCTTCTAAACCACTGTGCGACGCTTCTAATGCGGCGTCTTACAATTAAGGTCTACCCCACGACACTATAAGACGTTAATACAACTTTGACGCCTCAAGGTTGCTTTCATATATTCTTACAGAAGCATCCCAACGTTGCTACACTACATCCAAACAACAATATACAGGGTGAGTTTGGTAAGCGGCGTTTGATAAGCGCCTCCCCTCTGTAACTTCTAAACCGTTAGAGATTTTACAAAAATTGTTATAAGACTTCGACAAGACATGCAACGTTCTACTCTATTAATCAAAAAACATTTATACAGACTGTTCCGTAATGAAGCAGTAACATAATCAAATGTTTTTTTTTTGTTTTGACGTGGTACATTTATTATAAGCATATTAGCTGGTACTTTGAAAAAACAAACAATTTGATGTAACACAATCCTTATCAGAAATGAATCTCTTCAGGAAAAATCACATTAGCAATTCTCTAAACATGAGTAAATTTAATGCTGATTTGAATCTACGCGTGCTGTGCTTACTTAAATTTTTATCAATTGTTTCACGGTGGTGGCGAGTTTCGATCATAGCCGATTTTTATTCCGCAAAAAATGAATTAAGAAGCGAACATACTGCTTATTCTCGGAGAAGACAATTTGGAATTACAAAATGTAGGTAAAGGTTTGTTCTGGTATAATCAAAAATGTCCAGATGACAGATGTCAAGTAATTGTTAAAATTTAACAAGACACAGCCTACGTGGATTACTAAAATTGACGATAGATCTGTGGAGGGGGGGCGGGTTCTTATCCAGACTCGCCATATACAGGGTGATTTATAACATACGGATCACACTAAAAGTGTAGGTACTAGGGCTCAAACTGAAAAGATTTTCTTAATAACGTTTTGTTAAAAACTTAATAGTTACGTAGATATCGAATGTTAATTTTTTAAATAAGTTATCGTCCACTTTTGAGAACCGCTGATATTTAGTAGAAAACAAATCTTGAATTTTGAATCCCGACCGTGATGTTGTCACCGTTGTTAGGTAACTACATCAAATGGATTGACAGAAATAAAAACGAGGTATCAGCGGTTCTCAACAAATAAACACCAATTTTTAGCATTTCAACAAATTTTTAACCAGCCCTAACTGCCATATCACAAAGTTTTAATTATTTTTTCTTAATTGTCCATTGTTTAAATAACCCCGAAATATTCGCAGTTTGAATTTAAAAGTAGTGCAATAGCGTATGGTAATAAATACTCGACAATTAATTGAACTTTAATGTTCTATATCTTTGTGATTATTAAGTTGTGCTCAACATACTATTAAGAAAATGTCTTCAATTTTGCCCCTAGTACCTACACTTTTAGTCTGATCCGTATGTTATAAATCACCCTGTATACTGATCATAGGGAAAATAACATATTGTCCGAGTGTTATGTTGACGTCCTGTATTGTTATGAAGGTAGACCCTTAATCATGTTTGGTTTGGTAAGCTTACGACGCTTCTGAGACATCTTATTCATATTTGATCCGGTAGAATTACGACGCCTCTGAAGCGTCATTGTAAACTAAATGGTTAAAGATATTTCTAATGTTGGATGAAATTTCTCAAAGATGCCCTTACTTTGTGAATGACATTTTAAAGTGAAATGAACACCTAAACATTTATTAAATTCCGAAGAACGGTGCGACTCAAATTGACGATCTTGAACATAAGTAACTGTATGAGGAATTCCGAAACGTAAAAAGCCATGATTAAGAAGTGTTTTAGCTATCATTGAAGCTGAAATTGATGAAAAAGAAAAAACTTCTGTTCATCTAGTAAGGTTTTCAATAACAGTTAAAATAAAAGTACAACCACCAGAAAGACATAAAGCACCAAAACTAGATCGATGTGTATATGTTTGAAATGACCTTTTGGAATATCTATTCTTTCAAAAGGAGATCGAATATGTTTATTAATTTTAATAGATTGACATTTAATGTACGATTTTGTTAAAAAGAAGAATATATGAATTCATATCTATAACACCACATATCTATGTTAATTAGATCGAAATTTATTTTTAAAAAATTAACTTTTCAAACCTAACCTAAAAAAATTTTTCATCTGTCAAGTAGTTTTCTTATTTTTAATCATAACCTAAGTAGTTGTGTTTATACTCAAATCTATCGAATCAAAATCGATCTTCGTTAGGTGCGAAGTTAGGTAACGAATCGAAATCAAATCGATCGAAAGTTATGAAAATTTTTAACATTTCAAATCTAACCTTAAAAAAATGTTTCATCTGTCAAATACTTTTCTTATATTTAATGGTAACCTAATCGTGTTTATACTCAAATTAAAGCAAATGGAACGATCTTTACGAATTTTTACAAATTTTCAATAATTTTTAATTAACCTAACAATAATTTTTCAATTAAATTCCAAATTAAACATCGCCCACGTGCTCACGAGTTAACTCCTAACTCCTCGGGAGTGTCTCCGTTGTATGTAGCGCGTTGGTCGCGCGGTCTCGCGCCTTCCCCGAAGAGAATTATGGTCGTTGTCAAAAAGTTGAACGGCCATTTCGCCTTAGCGCTAAATCTCCGCGTTCGATCGATCTTAATCTTTAACCGCGCCCCTTTTTTCACCCGCCCGGGCGGTTCTTGTAAATTTATAAGCCGTCACGGCACGGACGTCCGACCGTGATCTATTGCGACCTAACGAATAAAACCCGACTTAAAAGACATATTATAAACCTACGAACGGTTCAGTTTGTGTTAGCGTACTTGGCCGGTTTAAAGAGAAGAAGGGTATTATAAAAGTTCCTTCGGCTCGATATAAGTTTGTAAATATTCGTTTCCTCAGATGTACACCGACGAGAAGTGTGGACGTGCTCCAACCGACACACAACCGGCGAACTGAAAAGCATACTGAAAGGAGAAACTGCGAAAGGGGATCGAAAACGTTTCTTGAATTATTTTCAAAACAAACCCAACGGAAATTATAAGCATCGTAGTTAGCAATAATATCCTCTAAAAATTTTTATTCGATTTTTTTTGTCAAACTAAACCATTTACTATGTCACATTAAAATTTCTTTCTCTGTTTATATCCATCGCGAACGCATCCTAATGATAATAACAATTAACGCGGGTGTTTATTTAACTAAACGAACTTCCTTAGAGCCCCCCCAAAAAAAACCCGAAGCGTTAAAGGAAAATAGATCTAAACGAAGAAGACGAAGACGAAGAAGAAGTCGGTCGAAAAGGTCCGTTCGAACACGTTTTAAAAGAGCCTCGCAGAAGAGAACAACATGTGCGTACCAAATGGTCCGTGTTTCTTTGCGTTTAAACCGCCTCTGCCTCCGGCTGCCGCTCTTTTCTCCTCCTCCACCGACTTCTTCGGCTTTTTGTCTTTCGGTCGTTTTAGACGTCGTCCTCGTCGTCGTCGTAGTCGTTCCAAACGCCATTAACTTTCGGTTGACACTTGTTGTTTTCTCCCTTCGACCGTATGTACGTGTGTGCGTTAAAACCTGTCCGAAAACTTGACACATTTGAAGAATTTTAAACCGGAACTTTATTTTTTTTCTAAATCAACAAGAAAAAAAAATAATTAAGTTTAAATCACAAAAATATTAATAAAAAAATTAATTTACTTTGACTTTAATATAAATACAAGTCATAAAAATAAAATTCTTAATTTAAAATTTTTTTGAAAATCGTTATTTTTAAAAACTTTACATTTAATTTAATAGGAAATTAAATGTCCTTTAATTTGAGTACAAACACAACATATCTAAGTTAAATACTTTTCAAAATATAACAATTTCTAACCTCAAAAACAATTGACAAACGTCATTTTTAAAATCATCATAGCTTGCTTATTTTTAATCGTAGATACATCATGTTTGGATTTAAATTAAAGGATTTTTAATGATTTTTAAGATTTTTTAAAAATTTATTAACGATTAGAATTTTTTTAACATAACCTCAAAAAAAATTTTTTTTTAATGTTAACTTTTTTATTTTTAATGATAAATATGTTGTGTTTGTACTTAAATTGAAGGTTTTTTAATAAATTTTACGATTTTTTCAAAATTTTTAAATTTAATTAAGATTTAATTTTTATATAGACATTTAATGTTATTTCTATACAAATTTCACCTTATTTTTATACAAATTAAACCTTTTTTTGATTAATTCTAAACTATATTTTTACAACTAAGGTTTTTATTTAGACTTTCGGGTGAAACTACAGCTTGTAGTCCGCAAAGCGGTCATTCTTCGTCGACTTGCGGCTCTCCACCGGCGGTTTCCTCCACTTCCTTGACTCCCGCGGCTCAGGGAATCGTGGATAGTTTATCATCGACGCCCACGGGGACGTCTTGCGTAACGACGACGCATCTACCGACGACTTGGTCGCTTCTATCAGACGCCTCAGGTAAAAATCTTTTACTTTTTTGCTTTTTTAAGACATAAAATCGAATTTAATCCAATTTTCCAGGCGTTAAAAGTGAAATTCGAAGCCCGGGTTTAGCCGAAACCGAAATCACAGCTCTATCACAAGACGCTTCCAGTTTTTACGCCTCTCCGGTCGATTTAGGAGGTGTTTACGATAAGGATTATTCACAACCGTACTCAGCACAACATTATTACAACACGTAAAGCTTTCTTTTTATTATAATTACTATTTTTTTATCTTATATAAATATTTTATATTTCTAGAATGCAACAAGCTTATGGTTCAACAAATACACCTTCAGCGGCTTCGTACATGAACTCCACGTCGTTTTACAACACTCCTTCGTATCCTTACACTCCTTTAGGTCCAACCAGAACGACGATTAATCCAGCTTGTAAAGCCACAGCTTCTAGTTACTTATCTTCACCGTATTCTTCGCCCGCGTCGCCGTTTCAAACTTCGGGACATCCTCAAAGTAGTCAATATGCAGCTTATACAAGTTACGGAGCTGGGACGTCTTCTTTCGGACAAGGATTTTCAAGTCAGGTTAGAATTAAAAAATTATTTATTTTTGAAAAAGTGAAATTTGTATTATTTGAAAGCTAAAATATTCTATTTTGTAAAAAAAGTCAATTTTGTTCTAATTATTACCCAAAAAATTAAAAAAATTCTTAAAGATGACAAAATTTTTTTTAACCTAACTTTCTAAAAATTTTGACCAACTTAAAAAAATCGTGGAGACTTTATTTTTTCTAATTAAGAAATGAAATTTGAATTAATTGAAAGCTAAAATATTCTATTTTGTAATAAAAAAGTCAATTTTGTTCCAATTATTACCCAAAAAATTTAAAAAATTCATAAAGTTGACTAAAATTTTTTATAACCTAAAAAAAGATTAAAAAAGAAAAAAATAGAAAATTATTTAAGAATTAAAGTTAATTTAACTTAATTTATATTAAAATTGTTAAAAAATTACTTAATTTAGTCTAAAATTCTAACATTTCACTTAAAATTTTTTAAAATCATCGATTTTTTCCAAAATTTCACGAAATTTGGTACAAAATTGTTGAATTTCATTTAATTTCATCAAGATTTTTTCGAATTTTATTAAAAAATAACTTAATTTAGCTTGAAATTGTGAAATTTCGACCAAAATTTTCAAAATTCGTCGACTTTTATCTAAAAGTTCACGAAATTCCGTCTATAATTGTCGAATTTAATTGAAAAATAACTTTATCTCTCTTAAAATTGTGAAATTTCATCTAAAATCGTTGAATTTCATCTGAAATTTTCTAAAGCTATCGAATTTTATTTAAAATTTCACGAAATTTCATCAAAATTTTTTCGAATTTCATTAAGATAAAACTTAATTTTAGAAATTGTGAAATTTAAACCAAAATTTTTAAAATTCGTCGAATTTCATCTAAAATTTTACGAAATTTCGCCTAAATTTGTCGAATTTTATTGAAAAATAACTTAATTTAGCTAAAAATTGTGAAATTTTATCTCAAATTTCTTAAAATTGTTAAATTTCGTTTGAAATTTCATGAAATTTCATTTAAAATTGTCGAATTTCATTTTAAAAAAACTTTATTTATATTAAAATTGTACAATTTCATCTAAAATTTTTTAAAATCTTGATTTTTTTCCAAAATTTCGCGAAATTTGGTGTACAATTATCTAAAATTATTGAATTTCGTTTAATTTCACTTAAACTTTTTCGAATTTCATTGAAAGATAACTTAATTTAGCTTGAAATTGTAATATTTCGACAAAAATTTTCAAAATTCGTCGAATTTCGTTTGAAATATCACTAAATTTCGTCTAAAATTATTGAATTTCATTGAAAAATAACTTTATCTAGATTAAAATTGTAAAATTTGATCTAAAATGTGCTAAAATCGTCAAATTTGGTGATGAAAATTTTGACCAAATTAAAAAAAATCGTGGAGACTTTATTTTTTTTTAATTAAGAAATGAAATTTGTATTAATTGAAAGCTAAAATATCCTATTTTGTAATAAAAAAGTCAATTTTGTTCTAATTATTACCCAAAAAATTAAAAAAATTCATAAAGGTGACTAAAATTTTTTACGGTTAACCTAACTTTTAAAAATTTTGATCAAATTTAAAAAATCGTGGACACTTTATTTTTTTAAATTAAGTAATAAAATTTGTATTAATTGAAAGTTAAAATATTCTATTTTGTAATAAAAAAAAAGTCAATTCTGTTCTAATTATCACCCAAAAAATTAAAAAAAATCATAAAGATTACTAAAATTTTTGACACTTAACCCAACTTTTTTTTTATTTTGTCCAAACTTAAAAAATCGTGGAGACTTTATTTTTTTTAATTAAGAAATGAAATTTGTATTAATTGAAAGCTAAAATATTCTATTTTGTAATAAAAAAGTCAATTTTGTTCCAAATATTACCCAAAAAATTAAAAAAAAATGATATTTAAAAGTTACAACTTTATTATATACAAAATGCAAAGAATACGGGTTTATGTAACAATAGAACTACTTTATTCCTTTTTAGAGTGTTGATTATGGTTCTTACGGCGCTTACACAACCGACACAACTCAAACAACTCAATATCCGACGAGTTATTACACGCCTCAAGGATATTCTCCTTATGTAAGTTCTCCAAGTTCGACCGGAAGCATTGGGACTTCTAGTTATCAATTAGCAACCACTTCACTTCCCGGTAAGTACATATAAAATCCCTTAAAACAGCTTTAATAACATTTTATAAAAAGAAATTTAAATTTTCCCTTATTTAGAGTTTATACCTCACTTGTAATCTCGCCTTAATTAAATCTAACTTAAAATTAAATCTAATTATACTCAAATAACAACTCTGCGGCACTTTTTAAAATTAAAAACACATAAATATGATTTTTAATTAACTAATACGAGTCAAATTAATCGGATTAAAAAGGTTGTTACCTATTAAAATTGTAAAATACTTCAGAAGTTGACAGAACATCTAACCACATCTTTAAAGCGTAACAAAAAGGGTTGGTAACCTCTTAAAACTAAAAATACCTGATTTAACAACTTTATTAAATTTATTATGTGCACTTCAATTTAACCCTAAATACGTACTTTTACCTACTTAATACGTACGGATATTTTAAATGAACATTTTAAATAAAACTATCCAATTTTCTTAATTTAAATATCAAAATTGATATAAATTAATTTAGCCTAATAATGTTTAACTATAACCTCAAAAGATGGCGACACTTTCCCGCTTTAATATTTGTGTCAAATTTCATCTGTCAACAAGAACATAACCTAGAATTTTTTAATTTAATTCTTAAAGAATAACCAATTCAACGTTTAAAACAATAAATATTCTTTTAATTACCTAAAATTATCATGTTATGTCCCTATAGTGACACATCAAGTTCAAGCGAAGACGAATTTATAGGTTATATTTACACTTAACCCTTTTTAATTAAACTCCCTTCTTTAACTCACCTTATGTTTTAAATGTTTTAGAAAGCCCCTCAAATGGATTGACGTTGGTCGACGGACCTCATTCACCGTTAAAAGTCGATAATTCGCGACGATCTAGGGACTCGACGGGCAGTATCGGATCTGAACCGAGAGCCCCAAGGGGAAGAGGGCGAAGGACTAATACCGTTTCACCCACAAATGCCGAATCCACAACCGATAGAGTGTTTATATGGGATTTGGATGAGACTATAATTATCTTTCATAGTTTATTGACTGGAAGTTATGCGACAAAATTCCAAAAAGTATGTTTATTATATGTTAAAAGCTTTATTTTATAATGAATTTTTTTAGGATCATCAAAATGTTGTACAATTAGGATTTAGAATGGAAGAAATGGTTTTTAATATGGCAGATACACATTTTTTCTTCAATGATATTGAGGTTGGTTTAATAAGATTTTAATTTTTAAGTTAAAAAAATTTTTTTAACTAAAAAAAAATAGTTTTAAAATATAAAAAGAATAAAATAATTCAAATTTAGTTAAAATTACTTTAAAAAATGATCATTTTTAAGTAAAGATTTTTTAGGTTAATTAAATGTCAAAGTGACAGTTTATGTCAATTTGACAGTTTGTTAAATTTTTTAGTTTTTTTTTTTAAATTCATATTTTAAGGGATATTTGAATGTTTTTTTATAGGACTGTGATCAAGTTCATATGTTTTTTTATAGGACTGTGATCAAGTTCATATCGACGATGTCTCATCTGATGATAACGGTCAAGATTTAACAAATTATAACTTTGCAAATGATGGATTTCAAACGTCGACAGGAACAAGTGGCAATTTATGTTTAGCGACTGGTGTTAGAGGTGGAGTGGATTGGATGAGAAAATTAGCGTTTAGATATCGAAAAATTAAAGATACCTATAATAATTATAGAAATAGGTTGGTTTTTATTTATTTATAAATTTATTTTAATTTTTTTTTTATTAAGTTAGAATCGGAAGTTAATTTATTGTGTTTTTCAGTGTCGGTGGTTTATTAGGTCCTTCAAAACGTGAACAATGGCTTCAATTACGAGCGGAAATCGAATCAATAACCGATAATTGGTTAACATTAGCAAATAAATGCCTAACACTAATAAATTCACGAAGTAATTGTGTAAATGTGTTGGTTACGACGACGCAATTAGTTCCGGCACTCGCTAAAGTGTTGTTGTTTGGTTTAGGGGGTGTTTTTCCGATTGATAACATTTACTCAGCTACAAAAATCGGTAAATTACACAAAAAAATGCTTAAAAATTATTTTAAAATGTGGATTTTTTAGGTAAAGAAAGTTGTTTTGAAAGAATCGTAGCTAGATTTGGAAGAAAATGTACTTACGTGGTTATCGGTGACGGTCAAGATGAAGAAGCGGCAGCTAAATCGCAAAATTTTCCCTTTTGGAGAATCACAAGTCACAGCGAGATTGGAGCGCTTTATAACGCTTTAGATATGGATTTTCTATGATTGATAATGATGGTAATAAAAAGGATATTTCAAGAATAAACGAAAAATTAGCGAAAAAAGAAAAGCAGAAGAAAAAAGAAAAATAAACTACAAGAACATAAAAATTTGAAATAAACCTTATTATTATCTTGTGTAAATATATACATAACATATATTTAATTAAAGTTAGTTTAAATAAATAAAGAGAAAAAAAATTGTCGAAGAAAAAAAACTTTTGTGTCGAAAAAAATAAATAAATAGTGCAATATACCTACTTTGATACCCAAAATAACGATTTAATACAATCTCTTAATTAAAAAATCTTACAATTAGTTGCCTGAATAAAAATAAATTGGAAAAAAAAATTTAGGTTATTCAAAAAGTGTAAAAACGTGCCAAACATACTAGAATTTAAAGAAAAATTAAAGAAAATTATTGTTTAGGGTATTATTTTTGTATTTATTAACCTTTTTCCTTTTCCTTCGTTCTTACAACGTTTAAAAAATTACAATTTAAATGTTTATCAATCAAAAATTGATTAATTTCAGTCGTTTTTAAATTCAATTAGGTTGGGTTTTAATTTTAGAATAAATTTAATTGAAAAAGTGAAAAATAAGTTAAATTTCCTTTAATTTGAGTACAAACACGACATATCTAGCTTTAATACTTCCAAAGTTATAACCGTTTCTAAATTTTTTTAACATAACCTCAAAAAATTTTTTTAAACGTCATAACTATTTTATCAGAATCAAGTCATATTTGCACTTAAATTAAAGGATTTTAAACGATATTTGAGAATTTTTAGGTATTTTTTTAATTTTAACTTTTCGAACCTAACCTCAAAAAAATTTTTTCTTCATTCGTCATAATTTTTATATTATGGATCACAATCTATTTATTTTAGAATTTTTTCTACTTTAATCTATCATTTTCATAAAAAATATCTGATTATGACTTTTGTCATGTCAAAATTTTAAAGTAATTTTTTTTTTCAATAAAATTAATTAAAGAGATGAATAAACAATTAATTTTCCTTTAATTTGAGTACAAACACGACATATCTAGCTTTAATACTTCCAAAGTTATAACCATTTCTAAATTTTTTTTACATAACCTCAAAAATTTTTTTTAAAACGTCATAATTTTTTTATTTTTTATCGTAATTAAGTCGTATTTGGACTTAAATTAAAGTATTTTTAACGATCTTTGCGAATTTTTAGGCATTTTTTTAATAATTTTAACCTTTCGAACCTAATCTCAATAAATTTTTCTTCATTCGTCATAATTCTTATATTATAGATCACAATCTATTTATTTTTGAATTTTTTCTACCTTAATCCATTATTTTCAAAAAAATTGTCTCATTATGATTTATGTCATATGTCAAAATTTTAGATTCAATTTTTTTTCAAAAAAATTAATTAAAGAAATTAATAGAAAATTAAATTTCCTTCAATTTAAGTATAAACACGACATATCTAGCTTTAATACTTCCAAAGTTATAACCATTTCTAACTTTTTTAACATAACCTCAAAAAATTTCTTTAAAACGTCATAACTTTTTTATTTTTTATCGGAATCTAGTCGTATTTGGACTTAAATTAAAGGATTTTTAATGACTTTTAAGAATTTTTAGGTATTTTTTAAATACTTTTAACTTTTCGAACATAACCTCAAAAAATTTTCTTTTTCAATCGTCAAACCTTTTATATTTAAAATTTTTTTAGTTCATATGATTAATAATTATGAAAAAAGCCTGAATTATTGTGTTATTAGTTACTTAAACTTACCAAAATATGTTAAAACCATATTTTAAATAAATTATTTAGGTTTCATCAATAAATAACTTCACACTATTAATAGAGATGTCGCTAAATGTTGCTAACATCACTTCTAAAAAAAAAAATAAAATAAAAAAAATCTTCATATCGTTTATTTATAAAAGTATTTTCAATTATATAATAAAAAGTTTAAATTTTCTTTAAGATTTGTTAGCAATTTATTAACAATTTTAACTTTTCTAATATCAATATTTTTATAAATCCGCATTTAATTTTTAAATCTACCGCCTAAATCGATAATCCACCGGCATTTTCATCGGATTTACTGCGCAAACTCCACCATTTAGTACTTTACTCCATTTTGATTGATTTGGATCAAAGGAGTCTGGTAAGTTTCGTTGTTTTTACTCATTTTTTTTTCACCATTTAAATCGCATGACCTTTTTTCTCCCATAATTATTTATCCTAAAAATCAAGTACACCTTGGACTAATTACGATTTAACACCGCTAACTTGGATTTTTTTACCTAATCACACCTTACTTCACCTTATGATTATCTAATCATGTAAATGAGACCCCAAATTATTAGATAAATCTGCTTTTTAAACGTTTTAGATCAGTTTTTGTTTAAAAATATTATAATAACTGATAAAATATTATTAATAAAGATGTATTACATAATAGAATCGATTTTGTATTTTCTTTTTTAAGTGAAAATGGCTTCGAGGATTCTTACTTTGGGCTTAAGGTCCTTAAAAAAACCAATTCCAATCGGTGCTTGTGCCGCAAGTGATCACAGCGCAGCAAACGAAATCCGTACTTTAATCGGAAACAGGGAAATTGTAGGTTTTGGACATAACGGCCAACCTAATTATGTTGATAGAGCTGAATTTCCGATGCCAGCTATTAGATGGAGAGAACCAACCAAAGATATTGTTGTAAATATCACAATTAAGATATCTTTTTATTAATAACTTAAGTTTTTGTAATATTTTGTAGGCTTTAAGAGAGAAAGAAAAGGGAGATTGGCATAAATTGTCCATCGAAGAGAAAAAGGCTTTGTACAGGGCGAGTTTTAGACAAACTTTCTCTGAATTTAAAGCTCCAACCGGCGAATGGAAATCTGTCGTTGGTATAGCTCTTTTCTTCGCGTCTTTAAGTCTTTGGGTGTATATGGGACTTAAAATGTTTGGTAATTATCTAAATACAATTCTTTTTAGATTTTCTTTTATATATTAATCATTTTTATGTTTTTTTTTTTAATTTTAGAAATTTTTAAGGTTAGGTTGAATGAAATTTTTTAGTTTTTTTTTTAATTTTTAGGTAATTAAGATAAATTTGACTTTTTCTATAAAAAATAGATTTTTTAATCTATCTTTATGTCAAATTTTATATATTAATTAATAATTTTTATAAATAAGTTTGGTAGGAATTTTTAAAGTTGAAATTTTTAGGTTAGGTTAAATTTTGGTAGATTTTTTGAATTAAAAAAAAATTTTAATAATTCTTTAAGTAAATCTGATAATTTCAGTAAAAATTAAATATTTTAAAGTTTGCTTATTGTGTTTTGTCTTAATTTTAATAAATAATCTCGATTTTTGTGATTTTTTAAGCTTCGGTTGGATAAAATATTTTTAGATTTTTTTTTTAATTTTTAGGTAATAATTATACTAAATTTGACTTTTTCTATACAAAATAGATATTTTAATCTATCTTTATTTCAAATTTTATGTGTTCATTTTCATAAATAAGTACGGTAGGAATTTTTAAAGTTGGAATTTTTAGGTTAGGTTAAATTTTTATATATTTTTGGGTTTTTTTTAGTAATACTTTAAAGAAATCTCATAATTTCAGTTAGAATTAAATATTTTATACTGTGATTACAATATCTTATTTTAATTTCAATAAATAAGCTCGATTTCTGTGATTTTTTTAAACATAAACTTGGTGAAATTTTTTAAAGATTTTTTTAGAATTTTTAGATAATATTTAAAACAAATCTGACTCTTTAAATAAAAAATAGACATTTTAATCTATCTCCGTTTCAAATTTTATCTCTTAATTTATATGAATAAGCTTTGTAGAAATTTTTAAAATTGACATTTTTAGGTTAGATTTGATTTCTTAAATTTATGGTACTTTTTTGTAAAATCTTTTAATAATACCTTAAACAAATTTGATAATTTCAATTAAAATCAGTTATCTTAAAGTCTAATTACAATATCTTATTTTAATTGCAATAAATAAATTTATTTTTTTAAAGTTACGTTGAGTAAAAATTTTTTGATATTTTTTTCAAGTTTTTAGAAAATAATTACAACAAATCTGACTATTTCAATAAAAAATAAACATTTTATTCTACCTTTGTTTCAATTTTTAACTCTTAACTTTCTTAACCCATTTGCATCACACAGAAAAATGAAAAATTTGCCCTTATCACCGAACATTTTTTTTATATGCAATTTTATGTGCGATGAGCGCATATATGCGCGCTTTGGTGATACTGGCCAGGCAAAATGCGCGCATATATGCGCTTATGATGCCGATGGGTTAAATAAGTTCTATAAAAATTTTTAAGTTGAAATTTTTAGGTTATGTTCGGCTTTGTGAATTTATGGGACTTTTTTTAAATAATATCTTAAATAAATCTGACAATTTCAATTAAATTTAGATATTTTAAACTTTAATTAGGATTTTTTATCATAATTTCCATAAATAAACTCGTTTTTTTGTGATTTTTTAAACTTGGATTTGGTGAAATTTTAAGATTTTTTTTTAAATTCTTAGATAATATTTAAAACAAATCTGACTTTTTAAATAAAAAATAGACATTTTAATCTATCTTTATTTCAAATTTTATCTCTTAATTTTCATAAATAAGTTCTGTAGGAAATTTTTAAGTTGAAATTTTTAGGTTATGTTTGGCTTTGTGAATTTATGGGATTTTTTTTAAAATAATATCTTAAATAAGTCTGATAATTTCAATTAAATTTAGATATTTTAAACTTTAATTAGGATTTTTTATCATAATTTCCATAAATAAACTCGTTTTTTGTTATTTTTTAAACTTGGGTTTGGTGAAATTTTAAGATTTTTTATTTTAATTTTTAGATAATATTTAAAGCAAATTTGACATTTTAAATAAAAAATAGACATTTTAATCTATCTTTATTTCAAATTTTATCTCTTAATTTTCATAAATAAGTTCTGTAGGAAATTTTAAAGTTGAAATTTTTAGGTTACGTAACATTTTGGTAAATTTTTGGGATTTTTTTTTTTTAATTTTATAATAATACTTTAAACAAATATGATAATTACAATTAAAATTAGATATTTTAACCTTTAATTACAATTTTTTATCATAATTTCTATAAATAAACTTGATTTTTGCGAATTTCTTACCTTATCGTTAACTTAGGTTGTGTAAAACTTAAATTTTTTTTTTTTAATTTTTAGACAATAACAAATTTGACTTTTTAGATAAGAAATAGACTTTTTAACCTACCTTTATTCCAAATTTTATCTCTTAATTTCCATAAATAAGCTTTGTATAAATGTTTAAAGTTAAAATTTTTAGGTTATGTTCAATTTGACATATTTTTAAGATTTTTTTAAAACCATTTTTAAATAATACCTTAAATAAATCTTATAATTTCAATTAATATTGGATTTTCTAGTTTTGTTTCTAATAATAATCTTTTATCTTTCCCATAAATTAAAATTTTCCAACTTTTCAAACATAAAAATCTTTAAAATTGATATATTTTTTTAAAACAACTTCTTTTACATTACAGTTTACAATCCGTTACCAATTTCCTTTGATGAGGAACACAAACGTGCCCAATTAAAGAGAATGTTAGACCTCCATATGAACCCGATCACCGGTATTGCATCCGAATGGGATTACGAGAAGAACAAGTGGAAATAAATATTAAAGATAATAACATTTTTAATTGAATTTAATGTAATTACTTGGTGCTGGAAAGAAATCCCAACGAAAGACAGCCGTTTGGACTTCTTTTCGCATCAGTTATAGTAAAAATCTGTTATTATATAAATAAATTAAGTGTACAAAAAAACACTTTTAAGTAAGTTTATTTTTTATTTGTATTACTTTTGATTTTCAATAAAGTTACCTAAAAAATAAAATTTTAGAAAGAAATCTTTAATTAAATTAAATTAAATTGAAATAAAAGCAAACAAAAACTTTTAACAATATATTTTACATACAAATTTACAAAGCTTTAATTTTTTTTTAAATTTTTAACTAAATCTTTTTTTTTGTTCCTATAAACGTTAATATATTAACAAAATAATAAGTACACAAAAGACAAAAATGTGCATTTTCTTTGTATTAAATAGTTAAAAGTGCAAAAATACTTATTTTAGTTTTATATTTTTTATCTTACATTTAAACAACAATAAGGCTTTTATTTTACTTTAAATTACAAACTTTACAAACCTTATTTATTTATTTATGTTTATAAGAAGACAAGAGGATACGTTTTTTTATAATATTTAAGTTATAACAGTCGGTTTATTACTATTTTTTTTGATTTAAAAGTTGGTATCAGTCTATAAAAGTAAAAAAAAAACATAATATATAATAATAATTATAACTTAAAGATAGCGATTGGGTTATGAGTTAGTTAAAACAATGAGCAAATTAAATCGGACTTTTTTTTTGGCACAACACAATAATTAATACAAAAACACAACCGGAAAATCAAAAAAATGTTTCTTATGGAAGACTTAAAAAACTCCTGAAAAATGAATACTGATGGCACAATGAAAAAAAAAAGATTGGTTTTAAATTGGAAAATAAGTTGGAATATGAATATGAAAAAAAAAATGTTGATACAAAAATTGTTGATAAAAAAAAATTAATAAAAAAATATAAAGGTGATTCGTTAAAATAAAAAAAAAAAATTTTTAAAGATAATTAAAAATCATTTAATTTAAGTCCAAACATCACTAAAATTGGTTTAAAAATAAAAAAGTAATAACATTAAAAAAATTTTTTTTTGAGGTTATGTTAATAAATTTTTTTTTTATATAATTTTTGATCTATTTATCACATATTTATACATGTTTGTACTCAAATTAAAAAAAATATTTAATTACCTCCTTATTTTAAAGATTATTTTGTCAATTTTTTTCATAAAATTAAACTTAAAAATTGAAAAAAACAAAAAATATTCGAAATTCTTAAAATTTAAATTCGAAATTTTTAAAAAATTCTTAAAGATCATTAAAAATCTTTTTATTTAAGTCTAAACACGATTAGTTTTTGATTAAATTTTAAAAAGAAACGTTTCAAAAAAATTTTTTTGAGGTTATGTTAATAAAATATTAAAATCATAAACTTTTAAAAGTATCAAAAGTCGTGTTTATACTTAAATTAAAGAAAATTTAATTTCCTAACGAAATTTAAAGAAAAAATCACCCTGTATATTATTATATTTACAAAACAAGAAAAAAAACTAAAGTCTTAGTTGATAAAAAAATTTGAAATTTCTAACTAAACGCTTAAAAATCGTCAAAATACGTCCTAAATAAAGATGTTTTTTTTTTGGATAAATTAACCAAGTTATTGCTAGTTTTTTTTTGTTTAAACACAGCTATTTACAAATAATCAAAAAAAGAAAACTTATTATGTTACAAAAAAATAAAAAAATGGGGTTGATTCCTTTTTTGCTAGTGACACCAATCAGGTTCCTAAAAAATACAAAAACACATATTTAAAATTAATAATTCATTACTTTTTTTAAGTTTCTAAGATTTTTAAGTTTACACAATTTTGTTAGGTTGTATACTTATGAAAACTAGTGATAAATTTAGGATAGCAAACTTAAATATTGTAATCATAACTGAAAATACAGGTTGTCCAGAAATAACGTTCGGATACTTAAGGGTGTAATTCCACAGTAAAAAATATGAAGAAAAGTTCATATGAACATGTGTTCAGATATGCTTCCCAATAAAACTCTTTGAAGTTAATACTCATGGTGTGAAACATCCCCTGTTATTTACATAAAAATACAATGATGATAACCAAAATGATCTACGATGAACAGACTTTGGTAAAGAGGCTGAAGAACGTATTTAAAGTTCCGTATTTTTTTTTTAGTTAATCATTCTTTGAAAATCTGATCTCAAAATTGCAATGTTTAGACAAAAAAATAAATAAAAAAGTTACTAACATACGGTATCCTATCATTCACCCATTTCGAGAAATTCAACGATTATGCAGAAGTGCACATAAAATTTTATGTTCAGAAAATCTCTAAATAGGTTGGCGCCATGTTCCATTTGTATGCAGGGTGTTTCAGAATTGCACGGCGCCATTTCAGAAATATGTTCTTCAACACGAAATAAACAAGAAAGTTTATATAAACGTAAGATTCAAATTAATTTTTTATCGAGATATTGAAAAGTTAATTTATTTAACAATAAAACATTTAGAGTAACTGTCCAAAATGCGCTTCATTAAAAATGTAGCATTCAGCACGACGAATCCATGATTCTCTGGCACGGCTTATAGAATCGGGACGATCCCTCATAGTAGCTGCTGCTTCTTCGATGCGATTTCTCAGCTCTTCTTGCGTGGCAATAGGCGCAGAATAAACCACAAACTTCATCCAGCCCCACACAAAATAATCTAACGGCGTTAGATCAACAGATTGTGGTGGCTATTTAACAGGTCCGTTTCGGTTAATCTATCAGTTACCATAGTGTTTAAATAATCGGTGACAATATGAGAAAAGTGAGCAGGGGCACCGTCATGCTAACCCTATATCCCCTGCCTGTTGGCAATCGAAGTATCTTTTAGAAGTTCATACAGATTATTTTGCAAAAAATTCAAGTAAGATATTCCTGAAAGCCTTGTTGGTAAAAAGAAAGGGCCGATGAGATTATCACCAAGAAGACCACACCAGACATTTAATGAAAAGGTATGTTGGTAATGCGTAATAGCAGTCGCATGAGGGTTTTCGTCGCTTCAAGTATGAATGTTTCGAAAATTAGTAATTTCTGGTAAAGCAAGATTTATAACTAGCAGGTAGCTCAGTAAGTTAGGCTCTCGTGTGCATTGTCGAATCAACCAGTGGCAGAAATTTATGCGCGTGTTATAATCTTCTGGTAAGAAATGTTGCACACACGTAACGTGATATGGATACAATTGTTGCTCCCGCAATGTTCGCCATATACAGATGAAACATAGAAATGTGACAATTTTCTGGTGCTAGTAGTAGAAGATAGCTGAACAGCATTGAATATCCCTTCTCCAACGTTAGTAGTTGGGCGAAATCTGTGTCGACCAGCGTTTTGTCGTTGTGGTTTTAGCGTGCCAGTTTCCCTAAGACGTCTTTCAATGGCTCATACAAAAACGTGTAGAAATAATAAAACAGGTTACTTATTTACATGATCAGTATTTAATAGTAATTGGTTTAATCATCTGTCAAACACAAAAGCGCTTTGCAATTGCAATCCACTTCTATCTGATTAAATTCAAGACATTTAGATATTTGTCTTTAACTTTTCAACATTTCGATAAAAAATTAATTTGAGACTTATGTTTATATAAACTTTCTTGTTTATTTCGTGCTGGAGAACATATTTCTGAAATGATGCCGTCCAATTCTGAAACACCATATACAGGGTGTAACAAAAGTATGGAATATAGCTTATAAATACGTCATTTATGATTTAAATGAAAAAAATTTCAAATAAAAGTTTCTTGGTAAATTATAGGACATATTTTCGCTACATTCGTTTGTTTGTATCGCTTGCTGTTTGGTTGCTATGGTAACCAACTTTGTTATCTTAAATGGAATGGGTATGTTTTTGTTGCATATTTTGATAGATTATTTCCTATTCTACACGATGGACATATCAAATCATAAGGTTTTATAAGAAAAAAATCGAGAAAAATTGCATTTTTGAAAATATTTAATCAACTAGTTTTGGTCAAAGTAGGCGTTGAAATGGCGCTGTTGACGTCACTAAATGTAAAAAAATTGACAATAGCAACAACTATGGCACAATTAAGCGAACACCAAACAATTGAAATGCTGATGATGTGTGGGTATGGCGACAGAAACGTACCAAAAGTGAATTTTTGCAATCTTTAATAATATTTACCCGGACACACAAATTCCACAATCCACCGTATCCAAAATCTTAAAAAAAATGTTTACCATCCGAAGAAGTAAGGCTCTGCCAAATAGTGGACAAAGTTAAACGCGGGTAATGTTAATGCTAAAATTAACTATCTGACTAGAATCTTAACTATTCTAGAGCACCTCAGAATTGTAGTAGAGTAATCTAGACAAAAGAATATCTTTCATCTTGTTGTTCGCAAAAGCCATTTAAGAATTCAATAATTAAGAAACAAAAAAAAGGGCATTTGTTATAAGAAAATAGGATTTCGAAAATTTTAAGAATACAGGTTCTTAACTCTTGCGGTAGTACAAAATTCTTTTAAGATTTTAGATACGGTAGATGGCACAAATTTCACTTTTTTACGTTTTCTGTCACCGTACCCACACATCATCAGCATTTCAATTGCTTCGTGTTCGCTTAATTGCGCCATAGTTGTTGCAGTTGTCAACTTTTTTGACGTTTAGTGACGTCAACAGCGCCATTTCAACGCATACTTTGACCAAGACTAGTTGATTACATATTTTCAAAAATGCAATTTTTCTCGATTTTTTTCTTATAGAACTTTATGATTTGATATATCCATCGTGTAGAATAGGAAATAATCTATCAAAATATGCAACAAAAACATACCCTTCCCATTTAAGATAATAAAGTTGGTTACCATAGCAACCAAACAGCAGACGATACAAACAAAAGAATGTAGCCAAAATATATCCCATAATTTACCATGAAACTTTTATTTGAAACTTTTTTCATTTAAATCATAAATGGCGTATTTATAAGCTATATTCCATATTTTTGTTACACCCTGTATATTTATGAAAACATAATCGGCCGTATGCATAGCTTTTTTAGTGACTACTAACGTCATTTTTACATGTTACTAAGCAAAACCCGTATGCATAACCGTATTTAGTAGCCTTTTAACGCTAGTTGGTTACTAACAAGGAGACCTTACGACTTGCCCCTCACCGATTTTAACGAAAGTGGTACCAATCGATAGATATTGGTACATAGTACAAATGTATAAAATGTTAGGGCGCACTATTCAGCGGTTCGCAAGAAAAGTGGTGTTAAAATTTGCGAATAGCGTCTGTCAGTGACAAGTCCCGCCCTTTAAGCCCCGCCCATTGTCGTACTGAATATGTATAGACTTCCACATACGAGGTTCGAATTCTGAATAATACTTTTTTTTATTTCCATTTTTATTTTTAATGCAACATTTCACTTTATTTTTATAATATTTTGATATTACAAAATATAATCAATTAAGGACACTCTTTCGTTATCTTACTTTTTAATTTCTTTACTTCTATGTTTAGGAAACTTGCGGTACTTTTATTAGAACCATTCTTTACAATTTCTTCTTTACCATTTAAAATGGTATTTTTTATTTATTATAAAACGTTTTATAATAAAAATACCCACGTAAACATCCAGTCTTACCTCCTTTATTTAGGGGAGGATGAGATAAGACGGGGAAATAAGGTAACATGTGGAACCCAGTGTTAAGAAGAAAGCTAAAAGACTCAAAAAGGAAGATGAAAAACTGATTAAAAAGAAACATTTTATGATTAAACCCCAAACACAAGAAAACGTACAATTAATGTGCTTGTGTAGATGATGATGGCGTTGAGGCAATCCAAGTTTGCGTATTATGTGAATCTGATTAACAGTCTTTTATAACGTATATTTAATTACATTTTATCTTGTTCCTCGTAAATTGGCTGGTAGCACGTAACGATCCTCAAAACAATCATATGCGCAAGAGTCAATCAATTTATACTTATCGATAATCGTTCTTCCTTTTCTGACATGTTCTTCCCACCTCCTTAATTCTCTTATGTTTTTTAAGCGTCAACATCCTTTCTTCTGTAGAGTTTGCAAATGCCAATAGGGATATTCTTTAGCGCGATTCACAACTTTTAACATGTAATGAAAGGGAATATTATAATCGTCTTGTACTTGCTTTATCGGTAGTTGCGGAGATAAATTTGCGTCAAACGGAAACACGAATTCGGAAGCACATTCTTCGTCAGTTTAGTCCATGAGTATTAAGTTATCCGTACTTACAAAAAATGTTGTCTTTGTCAAGATGTCGAGAGCGATATTAAGTATTTCTTCGCTAATTTACATAGCGCCTTTTGAAATTTCCACAGTTGGTTCCACAGTCACGAGATCACTTTTCATTAGCAGTTTTTCAAAATACAACTAATATAAGTATCACTCAAGAGTAACGTTGATTTGCTACTTTGAGTCATTATCAATATAATCATAATATCGATCCCAAGTGTTATATCTCTTATAATACGTATAAGTTAGATGTAAGCAATATAATAAATTATTTTACATTACTTATGCGGGTATTTTTTTTATAAAACGTAATACCATTTTAAATGGTAAAGAAGAAATTGGGAAGAATGATTCTAATAAAAGTATCGTAAGTTTCCTAAACATAGAAGTAGAAAAATTAAAAGGTAGGATAACGAAAGAGTGTCCTTAATTGATTATATTTTGTAATACCAAGATATTATAAAAATAAAGTGAAATGTTGCATTAAAAATAAAAATGGAAATAAAAAAAGTATTATTCAGAATTCGAACCTCGTATGTGGAAGTCTATACATATTCAGTACGACAATGGGCGGGGCTTAACGGGCGGGACTTGTCACTGACAGACGCTATTCGCAAACTTTAACACCAATTTTCTAGCGAACCGCTGAATAGTGCGCCCTAATATTTTATACATTTGTACTATGTACCAATATCTATCGATTGGTACCACATTCGTTAAAATCGGTGAGGGGCAAGTCGTAAGGTCTCCTTGTAAGATTTTAGTGGCCAAAATAGGCTTGTTTAACTGGATTTTAACGTCATTTTCTAGAATGTCACCCGCGATACAACAGAAATATCATCATTACTACGTATAAAACTTTAGATATATCGAATGAATTTGGTGTAAATATGTTCGCCCTAAACAGAACATTTTTCAAAAAATGTTTTTCGTCGTATGCTCCATCACAAGACTTACTATAGGGGATAATAATACAATTTTCGCAAATGCACAATTTTTTTAAATTGATCGAACGTTTTTAAGATTATGTTATCCATTCCACTTTTTTAATTTTTTGGTAATAGAAAAAGTTTGATAATTTTAATAAAAAATAGTCATTTCGAACTACCCTTCTTCCTCTATTTTCTTATAATTTCTACGACAGAGCTCTGCTTGATTTTTTGTTTTCCAAAATTAGTAAGTTGGTGATTAACATTCCAATTCTTTACCATATATTTCTTTAAAATAAACTAAACATTTTAGTAAACGATTTAATGGTAAAAAATATACAAAGTTATATAATCTGATTATTGCCGTTAAGTATGTCATAGCTGGGACTAAAAGGTTGACATCATTTTTTAAATCTTTTAGAAGGGTCCTCTTATTTTATTACTGCTTCTTCCCTGCATTATAAGTTTCTCCACCTTTGCAGTATACCTACACATTATAAATGATAAACTGTCGTTGCGTTAACGTAGGACACTTATAGATCACCTTTGGGGCACTTTTTCAAAGTGGTGGTGTTTAATTGCTTCTAATTTTTCTTTAATATTAAATAAACTCACCGTGTTGTACAATTTTTTTCAAATGTCATTCATTTCACTTGTCAATATTCCAAAAATATACAAATTTTGCGATGTTGCCGCCTTAAAAGATAGTTTAGTTTTCTATTAACTATACTTCATTTAGGCTGGTTTTAGTGCTCAACCGACGGTCGGTACTGACCGTCAATACTGACGGTCAGTACCGACCGTCGGTTTGTGTTGTTCAGTGCTTAGCAGATTGACAGATCTGTCAAAACGCGCTGACCGTCAGTTTGTACAGTCTCACGAAAAATGGACGCATTAACAAATTGTACGATACTTGGGTATTTCATTTTTCTGTAATTCTTTAACCATGCATCACGGTCTTTATATAAATTATGAGACAAAATTCCATAATTCCGGATGCAACCGGACCTCGGTTATTACTCGTTCTGTGTCTATGCTCATTATTTCACGATGACTGTACACGTACTGACAGCAGTCTGTCAGTTGGCTGACGTACACACGGACGCGTTTGACCGACAGTTGTCATACGCGCCGCGTACCGTACGCGCGTAGGGTTCATCGGTAGGGTTGCCAGATCTACTCGGCCTCAATGCCGGAGATTGGGGGTTAAATACCGGAGATTGGGGGTCAAATACCGGAGATTGGGGGGGAACATTTTATTTTTTACAAAAAAAAATACACGACATTTTATTTTTTACAAAAAAAAATGTCATGTGTATAGTAAACATTTATTTTAACAAAAATATAGAATTTTTTATTTATTTATTTTATAAATTTCATTGAATTTCATTTTGCCGGAAATGTTCAAATGCCTGCCGGAGGCCTGAGATGAACATTAAATGCCGCAGACTCCGGCGTAATGCCGGAGATCTGGCAACCCTATTCATCGGTGCAGCACTGAACAGCTACATATGAATACGTTGCGAAGCTACGCGCGACCGACGTCGGTACCGACCGTCGGTTGAGCACTAAAACCGGCCTTAATAACTAGGAGGAGTGTTTTGAATTTTGCGCGCTAAAATAGTGAACTATTATTGGTCGCTCCGCTGTCAAGTTTACAAAGACGAAAAAGTTGGTTTTTGTCGTTTATTGTTTTTAACGTTTGAGGTTAGGTGCTTTACCTAATTTGTCAACTTGTTTCTCGCTTTTGCGTTGTGCTCAAATGGTTGCGATCAAAAAATATTAAGTTCGAAGAAGGTATGGTACGATGTCATCTGTTGGATATGATACGTCAACACAAGGAACGTCTTTTGAATAAATTTTGAATAATGTACGTATAGATAAACGGCCATAGAGATATTTGGTATGTTCTAGAATACTATACACTTTTCGCGGAAAGATGTCTCATGCGTCATTACTTGTCACCGTTTTCTCGACATATGTCAAATATTTTTTTCTTTATTTAATCATATATGTCAGATAGAGACGAAAATCGAAAATAGTAGTCTAGGATAATATAATTAATTAATGACGCATGAGACATCTTTCCGCGAAAAGAGTATACACTCAAACGCTTGGTGTTTTGTTGGTTGCATAAATGTGACTGGTTTGAAGTTTAGAATTCAAATTTGCCGCTAAAAATGTTTAGTGTATTTTTTAGTTACTTTTTCCTATGTAAATATGGTTTTGAGATTTACTCCTCCTAGTTATTAAATGAAGTATAGTGACAAGTTAAAATGAAACTATGCATACCAATTTTTAAAATGCTTTTAAAAACAACTAGTGGTTACTAGTTAAAAGCATGTTAAAATCATTCTAAACGTGTAACTATGCATACGGCCGGATGAGTTTAGGATATCAAATATTGTAATCACAACTGAAAATAGAGTGCCTTACAAAAGTATTCGGAAAGACTTGTTTTCAACCAAAAAATATGCAAAATACGGTGTTTATTATTTCGATTTTGAGATTAAAAGCATTATTTTATTATAAATAAAGTCTCATATCTTAGACAGAATAAAAATATGATGTTAACCTAACTTATACATTAAACTGTTATGAATATAGTCACAAAAGTATTCGGAAATTTAAAACACAGTAGGCTATGTAGGTTTTTTTTAAGACCATGGTTTAAAAGAGACCACGTTTGAGGAAAGAAGAATAATATGCAATCTGCGAAGGGAAGGTAAAACGTTGCAAGAGATATCAAATGCAACAAATACAAGCGAGTCAACTATCCATAGCATTTTGCAAACGAATTCGCTTCAGTTGGGACAGCCATCGGGAGGGCTTGCAAAACTTAAGGTTCGTGATAAAGCTGTTATTATCAAAAAAATTAAGGAACAGCCACGTACTTCTGCGCCAGAAATTAATCGAAGTCTCGCCCAGTATAGCGAAATCCATGTCAATGATGAAACTGTGCGATGAACTCTTAGAGTTGGTGGTTACAATGGGTGTACTTCACTATAAAGCCGCTTATAAGTGAAAAAAATCGGAGGAAGCGTTTAGAGTTCGCAAGAAAATACGTAAACCATGGCACAGAGTTTTTGTCAAAACTAATCTTTAGCGATGAAACCAAATTTAACATTTTTGGCTCAGATTGTGGTAATAAAGTTTGGCGAAAAGTGAATACCGAAGTGCACCATAAAAATACAGTATCTTCGGTTAAACACGGGGCTGGTAATGCAATGTTGTGGGGCTGTATGAGTGTAAATGGCATCAGAAACATGCAATTCATTACTGATAAAATGAATCACCGGCTCTACATCCAAATATTAAAAGACAATTTGAATGCTAGCGCCAATAAATTCGGACATTTGGGTAGTTATATCTTTCAACAAGGCAACGACCCGAAACATACAGCCCACAATACCAAACTTTGGATTTTATACAACACCCAAAGTGATTTAGTAACACCGTCTTATTGTTAGTCCCCGGACCTTAATCCGATTGAGCACTTGTAGGCAGATTTGGAGCGTGCCATCTGAAAACATGGAATTACATCAAAAGATAGACTTAAAACAGCAATAGTCAAAGAATGGGAAAAAATATCAGCCAAGAAAACATAAAAACTAGTGTGTTCGATGCAGAACAGATTAGGAGAAGTTATTAAAATAAAGGATATGTTGCGAATACTTTTGTGACATGATTCAACCTCATTATTTAGATAAACTGCTGTTTTTTTTATATTTATGTTGAGAAAAAGTTTAGTTTTTACGTTTCAATAAAACTTTATACCACTATGAAATAATATTGATTAAATTTTTCTTTTAAATGTAAACTTAAGGAAGTTGTTGTTACTCTCCGGTTCCATAAACTGATTTCCGAATACTTTTGCGAGGCATTGTATATTAAAGTTTTTTGAGTTTTTCGCTTTTTTCTTTATGAAAACGAGTATTTCAAGAGTTTTCAACAATACTACTGAAAACTTATTATATGTGGATATCTTTCATAAACGATGACATTTTTTAAGTGAGAAAAATGCACCAAACTAATGTCAACAATCGACCTTTTTCCTTTTGTTACGTTCTTAACCTTTCAGTACACGCGCTCGGACTGTGAGTCCGAAAAATTTGAATGGTGTAATTTGACTGTGGCGCCATTTATTGATGAGTAGTACAATTATTTGATCATGAACGTAGGTTTGACAGCCAATAATTTTAATAGTGAAGTGTTAGTGTTGTAATAATTAATTATTTGTGTAGTTAAAATTGGACTAACATCGAATGATGAAAATCTACCATACCGAAGTCGTTGTGCATATTGCAACAGTATAAAAAACCGTCCAACTACATATTTTTGAAAAATTGACAGTTTGTCTTTGACACATTGTAATTCGTTTACACAAAATGTTACTTTAATAATGAACTTATGTAAACACGTTAATCTTTCTAAACGTGTATTGTGCATCAATTTCTTATTTATCTTTATTGAAATATTTCATATTACCAATAAAAATTTCAAAAAAATTATAATTTTGCAATTTTTTACTAACGCCATCTTTTGCCTAGTTGCCATTTAATTTCGGACTGTGAGTCCGACGCGTGTACTCGCGATGTTTAAAAAAGCGCGTGTACTGGAAGGTCGTCAAACTAACCGTTTTCTCTCTCACTTTTTCCAACCTTAACGCCTTAACAGGCGATCATGTTGATGAACAAAACGTTAAAATACACCTTATTTTATATGTTTTAATCCATTTTTAAACCTAAATCTGTTAAATACGGTCTTTCTGAATGTTTTTTTCCGAGTCCGATTTTGTGACGTTAGCGCTATTGACTATTTTCCAACCAAAAAATTTTTTAAAGAAAATGGATAAAATCTAATTTACTTATTTAAAAACTTATTCCAAATCATTAAAATTGAATAAAACAAACACATTGTATATGTTTTTCAAAAAAAATAAAAAAGATAAAAAATAATAATATTAAAACTTATAAGAAATTATTTTATTTTTTTAAGGTTGGTATTTAAACACTCTAAAAATTCTAATTAATTTAAATTTTTCGCTTTTAATTACGGTTTATTTATATAAATTCATATCAAAGAAGATTTTATTTATTTAAAATATTAATTTTCATTAATTAATTATTTGTTTATCATAATTTTTTTATTTTTATTGTCATAATTATTTATTAGTAACTTTAATTTTCTTTAGGTTGTCTTTAACAACCTTCATAATCTTCTAGTTTGTGAATTTTTTGACGGATCTGTTATTTTCTTTATTTATTTATCTAAAAGTGATTATTTTAATACAAAAAAGATTTTAAACATAAGTAAAACACTTAAATAAGTAATTTAAAAAAATATATTATTTTAATTACTAAGTTAGAAACCTAAAAATTAAAATTTAATCTTTATTATAATTGAGGTTATGCTAAAATTTGACATCTTAAACCCACCATTAAAAAGAAATTAACATTTAACTTACTTTGTACGTAGTTTCGTAACCTCCTTTACTTTTCATTTGCATTTGTAGAGCTGATAATTGATCGCTAGGCATCTCGACGTCTCTACTACCTATATGAGCCGTATGTTGGAAATTTGTTGGTTCACCGATCATTGATCTAAACATTTTTAAAACAAATTTAAGATTAAAAACTAATTTTAAAATAAAATTTCTTTTAATTTAAGTCAAATAAATTTATGTTAACTAAATCAAAAGTTTTTAAAAATGAAATTAAACATTTTTTATAAAGATTTTATTTTTGACATAACCTCAAATTTTTTTTTATGTAAATTTTTTGATTTTAATCATAAATTAGTTAATTAAAAGTCCCATTTTAACATAAATTAAGCGATTTTTTTAAATAATTTTTAAAAATTTTACGGTTTAAAAATTTCTTATAAAAATTTTTAAAATTATAAAAATTTTTAAAATTATAAAAATTTTTGTTAAATAAAAATAATTTTTTTAAGAAAATTTCTTTTAAAAAGTAAATAAAAAATTAAATTTTCGTTAATTTAAATACAAACACCATATATTTAATTTAATAAGATCAAAAGTTATCGTTAATTTTAATTTCCTTATAACATAACCTCAAAATTCATCTTTAAACTGTTATAACTTCCTTATTTTTAATCGAAACTTAGTATTGTTTGGATTTAAATTAAAGGATTTTTTATGATCTATAATATTTAAAAAATTTTATTAAATAAATTTTTATTTATTCACCTATCAATTCTATGTCTTCTTTTTTGTGGTTGAGTAACACAGCACGTAAACCAAGACACCCATAATTCACCAACAGCAGCCATCTATAAAAAAATTTCATTAAAAATTTTCCTCATAACCTTATTAAATATAACCTAAATAACTCATTAACCGAAAAACTTTCTTTAAACTAATTTTAATTGTAATGATTTTATTAACCACTTTTCGGTATAAACCCAAAATTAATCTAATCGGATATCTTATATAGAAACAAACATACATTTTATACTGTTTATGGTATACAAATGAGGTGGGACATGATACATCGATACAAAGACGTATTCAAAGCGAAATTTTTATACCTTATCGTTTGAGGCACTTTTAATTGTTAATTAAGTTGATTAAATTTCGCGTTTTTAACGATTATAAAAAAGAAAAAAACTTTAGTAATAAAAATAAGTGACGAATCTAGAGTGTCGGTTGCTGTGCGGTTTACTATCAACAAAAGGATCAAGGACACTAACGTCACACTGTGACATTTTGGTATTACCACAAATTAAAAAATAAAATCTCTTTTAGGGATATTTATTTTTATTTTTACAAAAAGTATTTTTAAATTTTTATTTATAAAATTATTTTAAATACATTAATAAGACTAATAATTTAGAAATTTTTTTATTATAATTTTATATTATTTATTATAAAGTTAATCAAAAGTAATCAAAATATTTTTTATTGTTGTCAAGTTTAATAAAAAGATGGCCGCCTACGATAACACTAAAAACATGCAACAACCAACACAAAGTGAGATTTTTAATTATTATTTAACGATGAACATCAATAATATTTGTAGGATTTGTTTGGAAAAGGGCCAGAAATTAATGCCCATATTTGATAATGTAAAACCGCCACATTTTTCCATTTTAATTATGGCTTGTGCTTCCGTTCAGGTAAACAAACTCAATTAATTACATTTAAATCATTTTATTCCAATTAAAATCGACTTATTATAAAAAAAGAAAACCTTTTAAGGTTGCCGAAGGAGACGGTTTACCACCGTACATTTGCCAAAGATGTATCTCCAGACTTCATATCGCCTTCCAATTTAAGATGCAATGCGAAAGTTCCGATTCGAAATTAAGACAGTGTTTTGAAAATTTAAATCACTTGCCAAATACACCCGATTTATCCGGGTTTATCGATATTAAACGGGATGATGTTATACTTAGGGATGATTTCGAACAAAATTCTAACGGAGATAATAATAAGATGGAAGGTTCGGAAGCTATTAATTCGGATGAAAGAAATACTATAATGGGTGAAAATGGAAATGGGAATGAAAAATTGGGTAATTGCGATGGGGGACAATTGGAAATTCTAGAAAATGTTCGATTGGATGCTGGAACGTCTTTACAGGTAAAATTAGAAGATCGGAGATCTTAAAAAATAAGTAAAATAGGTTTTTAATTTATAATTTCTCAAAGATTATTTTATATTATTAAAGATTATCTAAAATCCTTTAATTTAAGTCCAAACAGTACTAAAATCGGATTAAAAATAAAGAAATTATGACATTTCAAAAAAAATTTTTGAGGTTGTGTTAAAAAAAAATTAAAATTCTTCATAACTTTTAATCTATTTGATATAAATATATCATGTTTGTGCTCAAATTAAAAGAAATTAATTTTTTTATTCATTTTTTAAAGAATTTTAAACATTTTTCTTTCTTGATAAAATTAATTACTAAAATTCTTGAAAATTTTCTTAAAAATTATTTAATATTATTAAAGGTTATTCAAAATCCTTTAATTTGAGACCAAAAACGACTAAAATCGAATTAAAAATAAAAAAGCTTTGACATTTGAAAAAATTTTTTGAGGTTATGTTAAAAAAAAAAATTAAAATTCTTCCTAATTTTTAATCTATTTGATATAAATATATCATGTTTGTGTTCAAATTAAAAGAAATTATTTTTTTTATTTATTTTTTAAAGAATTTTAAAGATTTTTCTTTCTTTATAAAATTAATCATTAAAATTCATGAAAAATTTCTCAAAAACTATTTAATGTTATTAAAGATTATTTAAAATTCTTTAATTTGAGACCATAAACAACTAAAATCGGATTAAAAATAAAAAATAATTTGATATTTCAAAAAAAAAATTGAGGTTAGGTTAAAAAAAATTTAAATTCTTCCTAACTTTTAATCTATTTGATATAAATATATCATGTTGGTACTCAAATTAAAAGAAATTAATTTTTTTATTCATTTTTTAAAGAATTTTAATGAATATTTTTTCTTTATAAAATTAATTACTAAAATTCTTGAAAAATTTATCAAAATTTATTTAATATTATTAAAGATTATTCAAAATTCTTTAATTTGACACCAAACAGTACTAAAATTGGATTAAAAATAAAGAAATTATGAAATTTCAAAAAAATTTTTTGAGGTTATGTTAAAAAAAATTAAAATTCTTCCTAACTTTTAATCTATTTGATATAAATATATCATCTTTATACTCAAATTAAAAGAAATTACTTTTTTTATTCATTTTGTAAGGAATTTTAAAGATTTTTCTTTATAAAATTAATCATTAAAATTCATGAAAAATTTTTCAAAAATGATTTTTATTTAATCACCATTTATTATTAAAGATTATCTAAAATCCTTTAATTTGACACCAAACAGTACCAAAATCGGATTAAAAATAAAGAAATTATGACATTTCAAAGAAATTTTTTGAGGTTATGTTTAAAAAAAAGGTAAAATTATTAATAACTTTTAATCTATTTGATATAAATATATCATGTTTGTGCTCAAATTAAAAGAAATTAATTTTTTGTATTCATTTCTTTAAAGAATTTTAAAGATTTTTCTTTCTTTATAAAATTAATTACTAAAATTCATGAAAATTTCTTAAAAATTATTTAATATTATTAAAGATTATTTAAAATCCTTTAATTTGAGACCAAAAACGACTAAAATCGGATTAAAAATAAAAAAGTTTTGACATTTCAAAAAAGATTTTGAGGTTATGTTAACAAAAATTGAAATTATTCATAACTTTTGACCTAATTAACTTAGATATGTCGTGTTTGGACTCAAATTAAAGGAAATTTATTTCTTTATTTATTTTTTAAGTTAGTTTTATTTTAAAAATCTAATTTAAAAAATCTTTAAAAAAATTTTTAACAAAAAAAATTTAATAAAAAAATTTAATTAAAAAAAGAATTTTTTTTCTTCCAGGATATTTCAAAATCGGAATTAACCGACTTAAAACTCGAACTAAACGACCTAAAACCCCCCGATTTAGACTTAAAGAACCTTCCAACCTCTTTAACGAACTTAACCAATAATCAAAAGACTAAAAAACCGATAAAACTTCATCAATGTGACACATGTGGAAAAGTATTAAGAACCAAACCTGGTTTAATCAATCACATCCGTATCCACACCGGAGAACGTCCGTATGTGTGTCATTTATGCGAAAAGAGGTTTATTAACGGCGGTCACCTTCATACTCATATGAGAACACATACAGGTGAAAAAAATCACGTTTGTGCTGCTTGTTCTAAAGCTTTTGCCACAGCACAACAATTAACAAAGCATACAATAGCTATTCATACTTCCGAAAGACCTTACGGATGTAGTTATTGTCCGAAACGGTTTGCCAGTTCGAGTAATTTGTCAACACATACTAAAATACATACAGGGGAGAAAAACTATCATTGTGAACAATGCGGAAAGACGTTTTCAACGAAAGGGCAGCTATTTCAACACATGTTGGTTCATACGGGGGAAAAAGCTTTCTTGTGCGAACATTGTAATAAGAGGTTTTCACAAAAAGCGCATTTAATTAGACATTTAAAGATGCATCGGAATTAATTTTCATCTTAATGGAAAGAAAATTATTCGGTTTTATCTCGATTTAAATGAAAAATGTATTAAAAAGTATGTTTAAAAAGGGTTTTTATAAAATCTTTTGAGGAAAAGATGAGATATTAAGCGATAATTCGTTTATATTAAACGATTTTCATAGCTTCGTAGTTGTAAGATAATTTATTTTTATCTATTAAGTGATATTTTTTAATAAAAAGGATTTTTAAAAGCAAAAAGGTTAAAAATTATTTAAAATCCTTTTAAAAAATTGAGGTTATGTTAACACAAAATCGTTTGTAACTTTTGATCTATTTAAGTTACACACATCGTATTTGTATTTAAATTAAAGGAAATTTAATTTTCTATCGATTTTCCAAAGAAATTTTATAAAATTAACTTTAAAAGAAATTTATTAAAAAAGTTAAATTTAAAAAATACCAAAAAAATAAAAGTCACTAGATTTCCCACTAGACATCTGTCAATTTGACAGATACACAACATAACCTTAAAATTTTCTCTAAATCTTAAATAAAAGCAATTTTATTGTTAAAAATGGATTTAAACGGATCAGTAACGATCGATTTAAAACCAATAGACTTGGATTATTACTGTGACATAACTTCCGGTCCTTTATGTCGCGTGTGTTTGGAAAAATGTCCACCGAGTAAAAACGTTTGTAACATTTTCAGCTGTATTAAACAATTTAGTAGTATTTCTTCCATGATTATGGCTTGCGCAAATGTGCAAGTAATTAAAAATCACACTAATTACTTTTTTAAACTTTTTAATTTTTAAATTTTCAAGTTATCCGAAGACGATGGACTTCCGAATATAATCTGCGATAATTGTATCGCAAAATTAGACGTAGCTTGGAACTTTAAAGTTCAATGTGAAAGCTCAGATTTAAAACTAAGACAGATTTATTCCCAACAACAATTAGAACATCAACCGAGTTTGGATAACTTTGGAATCGGATTGAGAAGCGAAGACTATTTTAACGTTAAATCAAACGAAAGTTTTATAAATAACATTCCAAATATAATTGATGTTTCTGTAAGGATTAAAAAAATGTTTGTTTTTTAAATTTTTTTAATGTTTATTTTATAGACAAATCAAATCGTTGAAGAAAACACTCAAAATCATTCCAATTTAGACTCGATTTCACACAAAACGAAAACTAAACATACTTCTAAAGTTAATAAACAACAAAAAGAAGTTAAAACGCATCAGTGTGATACTTGCGGAAAGGTTTTTAATCGACGGGAGTATTTAACGCAACATATAAGAATACATACAGGTAAAAAAATGGGTTTTAGAATAAAATTGAGTTTCAAAATTAGTAAAAAATTAATTTTTGATTAATTTGAGTGTAAGCACAAGAATGTTTAAGAATATTTATTTAATTTAAGGTGAAAAACCTTATAAATGTCATCTTTGCGATCGAAGATTTGCAAATTCCGGTCATTTAACGACTCATATGAGAACTCACACCGGAGAAAAGCCTCATTCTTGTACGATGTGTTCTAAAGCATTTTCCACAAAGCAAGAATTACAAAAACACATAATGGTTGTATTAAAAAAAAATTTTAAGGTTAGAAATGAATTAATTTTTATAAAAATTGATTTTATTTTTAGGTACACAATGGTGAACGACCGTACGAATGTAAAATGTGTTCGAAAAAGTTTGGTAATATAAGTAATTTGTATTCGCATTTGAGACATCACACGGGTGAGAAGAATTTCACTTGTGAACATTGTGGAAAGGCTTTTTATTCGAAACAAGAGTTGAAACAGCACAGTGTGGTTCACACGGGGGAAAAGGCTTTTTTGTGTCAGTTTTGTAATAAAAGGTTTTCGCAGTTGGGACATTTAACCCGTCATTCGAAGCTACATAAAAGTTAAAATAATAATAATAATGATAAATAAGATTTTACCAAAATTGTGTTCTAAAAAATCGATTGATTGCTCAATTATTTTAATTTTATTGTAATTATTTTAATGTTTTATTTAGATAAGGGACCAAAAAATGTAATATTAATAAATAAATCGAATTGAATGAAATGGTTTTAAAAAAACTGAACAAAATTGACTTTTTTATTACAAAATAGAATATTTTAGCTTTCAATTAATGCAAATTTTATTTCTTAATTTTAAAAAATAAAGTCTCCACGATTTTTTAAATTTGGTCAAAATTTTTAAAAGTTAGGTTAAGAAAAATTTTTGTCAACTTTATGAATTTTTTTAATTTTTTGAGTAATAATTAGAATAAAATTGACTTTTTTATTACAAAATAGAATATTTTAGCTTTCAATTAATACAAATTTCATTTCTTAATTAAAAAAAATAAAGTCTCCACGATTTTTTTAAATTTAGAAAAATTTTCAAAAAAAGTTGGGTTAACTGTTAAAAATTTTAGTCACCTTTATGATTTTTTTTAATTATTTGGACAACAATTAGAGCATATTTAATTTTTTTTGTAATAAAATAGAATATTTTAACTTTCAACTAGTCTTATAATAAAGTGTGAGATATACAGGGTTTCTCACGCAACTGATTCGTTAGAACTTTATTGGGTTCCACTATTAGTAGATGTTTGAGATTTTGTTAGTAGGGGTTATTCATCCTAATCTTTCGATCTAAAATATTTTCAAGATGGCTGCCACTTCCGGTCGACCGGAAGTAGAATACAACTTCGTTATTTTAAATGCAATGGTATATTTTTTATTGCGTATTCTAATTCTGCATGTAAAAATAAGTAGACTTTAATAAGGGTTGTTGGTACCCATTGTTTATCGTTTTCGAGTTATTTTGATTTTAAGATTTTTTTGACAATTTTCAACCTGTTGTTTAAAACCACATTTCTCAGTCACTGTTCAAGCAAGAAAGTTAATAACTGGTACGATTACTCTCCAGACATTGTCAAATAGAAGGCCACTACCCCCAACGCTCTTTCATATACAGAGTGGTCACAAAGAGAATTACCGTTCTTCCATATTCAATTGCAAAAAAGTCGAAAATTTTAAATGGAACACCCCATATTTTATTAGCCTATCCTATAGAGAATTTAATTCTCTACAAATTTGCAATACATGTCCCTATACCTATCGGTTAAGGTTTCCAAGATATAAGGGAATTCATCAACATTTTGTGTGAAATGTCAGAAGTTTTTCTTTTTTTATTAGTAAGCTATGAAACTTGAACAGTTTTTTCGCTTGATACGGTAGGAAATTTAATTCTTTACCAATCTTCAATACATTTCCCTATACCTGTTGGTTAAAGTTTTGAAGACATAAGCGAATTTATAAAACTTGCGCGTAATGTGTTAGAAAAACTTTTTTTTTGTTAGTAGGCTGTGAAATTTGAATAGTTTTCTCACGTACTATGCTTATTTTGCCGTTTTAGTTAATAGTGCCGCCAAGAATCTCAAAAGAGATAAATGTATAACTACTTAAATGGCAACATAAGCGTATTAAGAGAAAAAACTGTGCAAGTTTCATAACTTATTAAGAAAATACAAACTATTTTGGCATATTAGGTACAATTTTGATAAATTTCCCTATATCTTCAAAACTTTAAGCGATAGGTATAGGGAAGTGTATTGAAGGTTGGTAGACAATTAAATTCCCTATCATGTCAAGCGAAAAAATCGTTCAAATTTCATAGCCTACTAATAAAAAAAAAAAAAACTTCAGACATTTCACACAGAAAGTTGATGAATTCCCTTATATCTTGGAAACCTTAACCTATAGGTATAGGGACATCTATTGCAAATTTGTAGAGAATTAAATTCTCTATCGGATAGGCTAATAAAATATGGGGTGTTCCATTTAAAATTTTCTACTTTTCTGCAATTGAATATGGAAGAACCGTAGCTCTCTTTGCGACCGGCCTGTATATGCAAGAGCGCTAGGGGTAGTGGCGTTCTATTTGACAATGTCTGGAGAGTAATCGTACCAGTTATTAATTTTCTTGCTTGAACAATGACTAAGAAATGTGGTTTTAAACAACAGGTTGAAAATTGCCAAAAAAATCTTAAAATCAAAATAACTCGAAAACGAAAAACAATGAGTACCAACAACCCTGATTAAAGTCTACTTATTTTTACATGTAGAATTAAAATACGCAATAAAAAATATACCATTCCATTTAAAATAACGAAGTTGTATTCTACTTCCGGTCGACCGGAAGTGGCAGCCATCTTGAAAATATTTTAGATCGAAAGATTAGGATGAATAACCCCTACTAACAAAGTCTCAAAAATCTACTAATAGTGGAACCCAATAAAGTTCTAACGAACCAGTTGCGTGAGAAACCCTGTATACATTGTTTTAGAAAAAGAATTTTAATCTGTCTTAAGTTAAAAAATCTTTTCTTCATTTTCATAAACAAACTCGGAATGATTTTTTAAAAATTGATTGTGTTGCGAACTATCAAGGGTTCGTTTAGATTAATTAACTTTGAATTTTAATTGTTGGTTTCCACGATTTGGTCGTTGGTATGTTTGTTCATGACGTGCGGAGTTTTGAATTTAATTCTGTCACTATTTCTCCGCTGTATTTGATTTTCGTAAGTTTCAATACGTGTTTAATTATTGTGAATACCGAACGTTTGTTTTCACTGTTTATCAATTCGAGTTAAGAGGAACGATTCCACTGCTTTGAGAGATTAGTGAAGTGGGTATTATTATTCGACCAATGCTTACATACAGTACTTACAGCGTCTAGTGTGTCTTTCTGTTACAGATGCGATGCAGGCTACCCCTACCGCAGCTATGGAGAATATGCTTAACCTGCTGCTCCTACACTTATTCATATAGGTGGTGGTGTTGGTAACTATTGTACACCTGCGTGAAGTAGTGAACACTAAGTGGAACGAGAATATCAGCAGGAGCTCTCAGCTGTGGAGGGAGGTGCTCAAAAGAGCCCTCATTCTACATTGCAGAACGGATTTTATGCCTGCCGAATTCGTGATTTCAAGAAGTAACCTCGTCCTCCTAAATCCGTCAGCAAAGATTGATAACACCAACACCCTCAAAATCTACACTGATGGTTCTAAAAAACAGTCAGGTACAGGTGCGGGCGTCTTCTCCCATCACCCCCGCACTCGCCTTTTGGACCCCCTTGGGGCGAGTACCTCTATCATTCAGGGAGAACTTACTGCCATCAAACTTGCCGCTAACCGTATTTTCAACAGTAACGTACGTGGTAAGTGTTTTACTATCCTCACAGATACTAGACAGTCTGTTTTAGCTCTCAGCTGTAAGAAGATCGCATCCCGGCTTATACTGGACTGTCACAACGCACTGGAAGTAGCAGCCATGCACAATCAGGTAACTCTCCAGTGGGCAAAGGGACACGGGAATTGCTCGGAAAATAAACGGGCCGACAGGTTGGCTAAAATGGCCGCTAGTAGGTGATCCTACTCACCCGAACCAGTGACCATCCTCTCTTTAACTTCGCATCTCGATTACATTAAGCACATTACCTATTTTAAATTTTCAGACTACTGGAACACAGTTAAAGGCTGCCAAGTGTCTAAATCAGTACTAAGATACCCTTCATGTGAGGCGTCCCGGTTCTTTCAAGGTCTCAACAGGGAGGATCTACACCTAATCACAGGGCTCCTGACGGGACACTGTAAGGTTAACAAGCACCTTTATAATTTAGGGTTTGCTGCATCTCCTCTATGTCGTGCTTGCGAGCAAGACGTTGAGACTGTTAAGCACATCCTTTGTGATTGCTCGAATCTCAAAAACCCTAGATTAAGGGACTATTGGTAAATCCCTAGATTGGTTAATGTAGACAGAGTGAATGACAGGGAAGTTGTACAGAGAACGCAATGAAGCCTAAGTGCGGCGTGCCATCTGACGTGCGCTACCGCTTCCTACATACATAGTGAAGTGAATTGGACAATCCGCTGTGTAAATCGGACAATTTTTAAATCAATATTTTCAATATTTTTCACTTGACGAAGAATTTTGAACTTTAAACAGTTCACTAAGTTAATGACGGTTTTAAGCTTTCTACATTCTAAAGTAGCTTTAGACGGAGGTGTGTTGAACAACTTTAGTTCTACCAAATAAAACGTGTATTTTTCTATCAGATTCAATATCTAATTCATTTTTTTTAAATCAAAACTTGAATTTATCCTAACTTGAATTTATCCCAAACCTCACCATGAAAAGAAGAATGCAAGAGCGAGGTTCCTTCCTGTAACTTATTTTGTGGTTGAAGAGTTAACTCTTTTCGCCTCTGTTGTAAAACTCGAAAAAGGACCAAAAGTCCGGGCGAAAGAGTACCAACACTTCGTTCTCTCTTCAAATACGGGGTTGAGGGTTGAACAAACATTTTGGAGTTATGTCAAAAACTAGAAGGTAAGCAAACGAATCAAAAGTTAAATATTTTAAAGAAAAAACTTCAACCTATCTTCAATTAGAAAAATCTTTTCTTAATATCCATAAATAAACCGTAATGATTTTCTTTTTAATTAACCTCTTTTCAAGCTGAGTCAAAATTGATTTAAGGACTTATTAAAAAAATCTTAAAAATAAAACACACATCTTAATTCATTATTTTATTTTAAAAAATACATCTCAATCTATTTTCACTTAAAAAATCATTTCTTAAATTTCATAAATAAATCTAAAATTATTTTCTTTATTTACTTTTTTTCTTAATTTCGAACACTAATTTATTGCTTTTTTAACAACTGTTGAATCTCCTCTAAAGTTTTACCTCGAGTTTCGGGTACAATAACGTAACAAACAACAACCCCGATAAAACAACACACAGAGAAAAACGCGAAAGGAACGTACAAACCAAATCCACTAATTAATAAATGAAATAATTTCGTTGTAACCATCAATAATAAAGCAAAGATAATATTCATTGTACTCGCAGTGTGACCTCTCATATTTGTTGGAAATAATTCACCGGCTAAAAGAACAGGTACTAAACCTAATCCGATTGAAAAGACAATAACGAAAGCTACTAAACCAACTATCGGAAACCAAGTGAACGAAGACATATCTATCGTGGTTTCATCTTGAAGATAAAAATAAATAGCTTCGGATAAAAGAGTTATTCCAGAACCTAAACAGGAAATAACCATCGAACGATTTCTACCTATTTTTTCAATAAATCCAGGAGCTGAAATACTAGCTATAGCTAAAATAGCATTAAAAATCATCGCCGAATGACCTTCATTAATATTTTGTGCAGCTTGTTTAAAAATATATTGATTATAAACTGAAAAAGCAGCGATTCCACTAAACATTTGGATTATTCTCGTAACAACAACGACGATTAAAGCTTTACGATTACTTTTTACTAAAAATAAATCTTTATATCTTCCCGGATCGGAAAATTGTCTTCGTACGTCCGAAGTTATTTGATTTAATTCTTCCGAAACGTCATTAATTCCTCTCAACCAAATTAAGGACTTTTCCGCCGAAGGTAAATCATCTTTCATTATGTAAAAATAAGGTGTGTCCGGTACAAAAACGAAACAACAAAAAAAAATTATTGGTGCTAAACTTAAAATGTAAGAACTTGTCGGAATAGTGAAATAATAACCGATTCCATTCACTACGAATTGTCCTAAAAAGATTGATATCATCATAGCGTTTCCCCAAGTTCCTCGAATACTCGGACTTGCTACTTCTGCTATGTAAATCGGTAAACTTCCAAACATAAAAACGTCTGATAAACCAAAGAATATTCTTGATAAGTAAAATATCCAAATTGTTTTTGCCATAGCGATTAAGGCGAATGATATTAGATGAAATCCCGCGATAGATAGTAAAGTTTTCTTTCTTCCGAACTTATCTAGAAGGATTCCGAAGAATGGACTGAAGATTATTGTTACAATCGGTGGGATTACTGATAAGTAAGAAGCGTCTGTTAATGTGATGTCTTCGTAATCTGATATTAATTTTGGTATAGCTGGTGATGGCCAGTTGAAAAGCATTGCGCAGCTGAATGATGACATTGCGGCTAAAATAACAAAACAAATAATTTAATATTTAATGTAGATTATTTAATAATTATGTTATTTTTTATTAAAAATAGAAAAAAAATCTTTTAGTTAATGTTTAGTAATAGTTATTGACTTGTATAAGAATTTATCAAAAAATAATCAAAGTTTTAACTAGAATGGTTCTAGAATTATTTTAAATCGTTCAAAGTGTCTCAAAATTCTTTAAAGTTAGTCAAGGGTCGTTTAAAATTGTTCTGGATCAACACTCTTCTCAATTTTGGTTAAAATTTATATAAGAACCCCGATAAAAAACATTACTGTCTATAACACAAGGGAACAAAATTAAACCTTTTTGTTTTGTTGCATCGACTTTTATGCCTGTTTTTTACTAATCGGAGGTCGCTGATTTCAAATCTACCTATTATTTTTCTTTAGCAGCTCTAGGTTTTGCTGTTACTTATTGACAGTGATTCAATTGCACTTGCTGCTGCTGCTGCCTGAAACAGTAGCTCTTTTGAAGATAGTTACAAAAGGTATTTGATACCTTTTAGGGGTGTCATTAAGAAATTTCAATGATCTGCCCTTTAAAATCATTCATACGAAATACATAAACAAAAGTAAACAAGAACCCGGCTGTGCTTAAAGCGCGACCGACCGATCCATCGGCCAAAAAACCAAGTCCCGGCGAAGAGCGCACTCTCAGAGCAGGCAAACGTAGTTGAACAAAAAATCTCGGCTAGCAGCTCCTTTCCTAACGTCTCTGAATACGGGCCTAAGTGTGTCGGCGTTCATGAAATAGGTGTGTTTTGATTATTTTGGATTCCCGTTGGACATCCGTGACAAGTACTGGATCTCTCATATGGTATGTAAAATATGTGTGGAGTCTTTGAGGTTATGGGCGAATAAGAAAAGACCTCATTTTAAGTATTAAACACCAATGATGTGGCGAGAGCCTTCAAACCATCAAGATGATTGTTATTTTTGTGTGGTTAATATAAACGGAATTAATAGAAGAAACCGGTCGAAATGGTTTTACCCTAACTTGTTATCTGTTACTCGACCAGTCCTGCACTCCGGAGATGCGCCAGTACCCCAAGCTTCTTCACCTACACAAAATGATCACGACTTTGAGGAAACAAGGTCTTCTTTAAGTGATGAAAGTGGGACAAGTGATTTTAACCCAATTTCTTCTGAGCCCCAGCCCTTTAATCAGGAAAACCTCAGTGAATTAATCAGAGACCTTGGTCTTTCTAAAAAAGCATCGGAGATTCTAGCTTCTCGATTAAAGTAAAGAAATCTTGTAACCCCGGAAACAAGAATTTTATACTATCGTAACCGAGAGACAGAATTGCTTTCATTCTTTGCTAAAGATGATAACTTTGGTTTTTGTTCAGATGTTCCTGGTTTATTGAAAGCAATGGGAGTAGAAAAGTATGATCCAAATGAATGGCGTTTATTTATTGATTCTTCAAAACGTAGCCTAAAATGTGTACTTATGCATAACGGCAATAAAGTGGGTTCGATACCGATTGCACATTCAGGTACAGTCAAAGAAAAATTTGCTACTGTAGCTTCTGTTATGGATAAAATCAAGTACAACGAACACAAGTGGCTGATATGTGTAGATCTGAAGATGGTGAATTTTCTTCTTGGACAACAAGGGGGCTATACAAAACATCCATGTTTTTTTTGTTTGTGAGACAGCAGAGCTAAGTCTGAGCACTGGGTTAGAAAAGATTGGCCTTCCAGGCAAAGTATGGTTCCGAGAAAGCTGAATGTGATAAATGAACCCCTTATGTCCAGGGATCGTATAATACTGCCACTTTTACATATCAAACTAGGGCTTATGAAACAATTTGTCAAAGCTCTAAACAAGGATGGTGAGTGTTTTAAATACATCGCTAAAAAGTTCCATAACTTGAGCACAGAGAAACTTAAAGCCGGAATTTTGGATGATCCTCAAATAAGAAGGTTGATAAAGGATGAAAACTTTAATAGTTACATGACTGATATTGAAAAAAATGCCTGGAATGAATTCGTTTGGACTGCACAAAATTTCCTGGGAAACAAAAAGGACGAAAGCTATGCGGAGCATATTGAGCTGATGTTGTTACACTTCCAGCAGCTTGGATATAATATGAACATCAAGGTACACTTCCTCCACAGTCATTTGGACCGTTTCCCTGTAAATCTTGGTGATCTGAGTGAAGAACAAGGGGAACGGTTCCATCAAGACATTCGAACTATGGAAGAATGTTACCCGGGTCACTGGAATGCTCACATGATGGCAGACTTTTGTTGGAGCATTAAAAACAGCCCTCGTGAACCAAGTCAAGCAAGAAAATCTTATAAAAGAAAATTTATTGATAAAATATAGATTTTTCTTAAAAACGCGTTTTAATTATATCTCAAAAATTAAAGCTGATACGAACAATCTGCCTTCAGATCTCAAATCAGCACTCAGAGAAAGTATAATATTAGTCATAATATTTCATGCAACAAAAATGCTGTTTCCTTGTGTAATTTTGTTATATATTATGATCATTTAACCTCATTCTAGAGTCATCTAAAATTGTTCAAAGTCCCTTAAATTTGATTAAAATTAGTCAAGAATTAAGTTTTGTAGAATTGTATGAAATCGTTGTTGATTTCTTTAAAATCCTGTCGAAGGTTGTACTTGAAATCAACTCAAAAATAACTAAAATCTACCAAAAATGATTTTAATCTAATAACTATATTTTTAATTTTAAGAAAAAATAAATTCGTTTTTCTTTCTTAACTGGTTATCGTATAGAAGCATGTTACAATTAATACATGTTTTAGCATGTTACAATTAAGAGGTGTGACCTACATTATGTACTCGGAATACTAAAGTGTGACGATTTTATTGATAGTCATCGTCAGAGCAAAAAGCTTTTTAATTTCAACAACAAATACGTTTTCATTAAACGTTACGGAAACATCTCCCTCAGCGTTATCTGCTTAAAGTCGTTTCAGAATCTTCTAAAATCGTTCAAAATCTTACAAAATTCTTTAAAATCAGCCAAGAATAGTTTGAAATTGTTCTGGACTAAGAACTGTTTACGAAGTTTATAAAATCATCACTAATTTGTCTAAAATTCTGTTATGCTGGAGTTGTACTCGAATTATCTAAAATCGATTTAAATTATTTAAAATTCTTTGACGGTCTCCAAAAATGGACTAAAATCTATCAAGAATCACTCTAAAATCTTATGTATTTAAAATCTTTTAAAAAATCTAATAAAATTTGTGGAAAATATGATTCAAAACCATTTTAGAATTGTATAAAGTCGTTCAAGATCATTCAAAGTCTATTAAATCTAAAATCATTTTAAATTCTGTAGAACCTCACTAATCAGACCTAAATTAGTTCGTCACCATAATTAATTCAACCGTGCTTAACAATTTTACAGAACAGACACAAGCACTAAGGACATTTTTAAATCAAGTTTTCAAGAGACCTTATTCTTAAGTTCAGAGACCGTTTGTTATGTTTTACAGTTTGTTTTTCTGTGTCTCTGATAATCCAACTTTTTTCGTATTCTGGCTATAGTATATCTATGTAGTCTCAAAGGTGACTGTTTAGCAAGGTTCCACTGTGTCTAAAATCCTCGATTTGTGATTTATATGTTGATTAACACATTTAAAATTAACTTTAGTAGAAAATTCAATGTACATTTTATTTTCTTTTGTGTAAACTTCCATTCAAACCCAACTGATTATGGAACCCGATTTAAGAACTGTTTTACAAATAATAACCGTGTTTAGTAAAATATATCACACATCTTATTTTACATGTGTGTATGTTTGGTTGCATACCTCCCCGTTTTATTACACTTTAAATTTTCATTAATTTTATTTTGCAGTATTCCATCCCATCATCAAAAAAGTTAATTACAACTCATTTACAATTTGTATTTAAACATAAACGTATTATTGACCCCGTTCAAACCTAAATCTTTTTTAAATTTTAACTTACCAACTGAAATAGCATAAATTTGTTTCCACTTTTTCATGTTTGGTTTTTTAATTTCATCCCTTTTATATCCCACAATTTTTAAATTAAATTCTTCTTCGGGTTTATTCATTTTGGTTACACGATAAAATCAACAAACTCTATTAGCGTCGATGGATGGAATAATACTGTTGAGATTATTATTGCGCTCCTCATTTGCTCGGCTTTAATGAAGTAGAAATTTTTGTTGCAGTATTCCAACTCGTTATAAAATACTTGAAATGGTTTATTTGGTGAACCAATACATTACTGGCGCTAATGTACATACAATTTTTTAATCAAGTCCCTAGATTTATAAATCTGGAGACATTCTTAAATTTCATAAATAAAGTCTTGGGGATTTTTTAAAGTTGGCCAATTTTTAGAGGCTAGAATGTTAAATTTGTAGAAGTTTAGAAAAAAATTCCTCAGTCAAAATTTTTATTATCTAACATCTAGATTTGCATCTATTACTCGAAAATAGACATTTTAATCTGTCTTTAGAATAATTTTTTTTTCTTAATTTTCATAAATAAATTGTTGGGGATTTTTTAAAGTTGGCCAATTTTCTAAAGGTTGGAAATGTTAAATTTTATAGAGGTTTAAAAAAAAATTCCTCACTCAAAATTTTATTATCTAACATCTAGATTTTTATTTATTACTTGAAAATAGACATTTTAATCTGTCTTTAGTATAATTTTTTTCCCTTAATTTTCATAAATAAAGTAATGGGGATTTTTAAAAGTTTTATTCAAGGTCAGTAGAGTAACGCTTATAAGGTTGTCCAACTCCCTATTCTTCCTATATTGCAAGCAAAATTTCCCCTCACATGCCCAAGTTCTCGATTTTATGACGTTATCTTTGTCCTAGCCGTCCGCAATATACGCGTTGTTTGTAAATTTCACGTTATTGTCAGTTTTGTACGAATAATTATTTTCCTTTTTATATAGACTTTATTTGTTTATATCTATCGTTCATTTGTGGCTTTACTGTAGTTTTGCGTTTACTTTTATTTAAAAATTTACGGTTTTGTGTAAAAGTATGTGTTAAATATGTATAATAACTTTCATAGATTTAATGGGAATTGCTTCATTCTTATTACAGGACATTAGATTTACTTGTTTTTCGTTACCGTTTAGTATAGTTAGCTAGTGTGATACCAATTTTAATTTAAACGTAAGTTTTACCATTTCAAGATAGAAGTTCTTACGTCTACTTACTGAAGTGATAATTTAGTTAATTAAACTATACATTTCTACTGGTAGATGCCATCTCCATGTGCAATTCAAGGTTGCCGTATGACCCATGAAATATCAAGAGTGCTTGGTTTAAATATTTCATTCCTTGGTATACCTAAAAATGACTTAATAATCCAAGAATGGCTTAGGTATTGTAAACCAGGAATAAATATCAAATATGCCATGGTATGCTCATCACATTTTGACACAAATGATTTTGAAAGGGATTTAAAAAGTGAACTTTTGGGTTTGAAGCCAAAGCTATTATTAAAAAAGACAGCAATACCAAGTATCAAAGTACCAACTATTCAAGAAGAAAGTAATGATACCAGTAAGGTCACTGAAGAAGATCCTTTGTTTAAATGCTTACCCCCCACTATCGAAACTGATACTGTATCTATTGAAACTGTAGAGGAAGACAACATTAAAATTCTCACAAAAAGCGCAACAAGTCAAACTGACACAAATCCCCATCATGCTCTACATACGGAAGTAGAAAAAGAAGCATCCTTGTTACAATGTACAATAACTGAAGCCCAGTTAGAAATTGAAAAACTTAAAGAACATCTAAATAGAAAAGAAGCAATTATATTAAAACAGATACGCCAATTAAGTGTGGTGTGGGTCTCTAATTCAATGGTGACCCGATTATTTATTAATTGGTATACTCGCTGCCACCAGAAGCAGTTATTTTTGCGCAAATTAATTATTTAATTACCCTCAAAAAGCGCGCGGTTACTACTTCAGAACCGTGATTTCTTGCATTAAAGCTCTAGTAGAAAAGGGAAATGAAATTCAAGTGTAAAACAACACTTAAACTATATTTACAAAATAATATAAAATATCTACCTATGCGAAGTTAGCCTCCAGCCCCCCGTTAGATAGGGATTTACATGTATAGTAAATAATTTTTTTTAAGAAAACCCTTTAATCTATTTTAACGCTCTATGCATGATTCGAAAGCTTCATCCTTGGCGAATGTAATAGACGAAATGGCCGATTCGAGCTCCTTTAAGAAATACCCAAAAAAAAATCAATAGTACGCACGTGCACGAAAACCACGTCAAAATAGCCTTTTTTATGTAGCGATAGATCGTAAACCGCTCGACCGATTTCGAAGATCTATACACCAATCGATTCGTCAGATCATCCTCTATAAACTTGCGGAAATGGCCGATCTCAAATATCACGGATTAACCTTGTAGAAGCGCTTAAAGGACGCCGCGTTTGTCGAATTCTATAGACATCGCCTTGGCGCCTTAAAGCCTAGCCTCTCGTGAGGTAGGGATTTATACCGTGTGTCCGTAAAGTAGGGGATATAGGCTATATAATCGTAATAAAGGGTTTATGGAAAACTCGCTGAAACGGGTCTAAAGATTTACATCTTTTGCAATTTTTTGATGAAGATTTAAATTTTTTTCCGCCATTTTTAAATGAGTTATGACGTCATCGATATTTTTTTTAAATGGCAACCCCCCATTTTTATTACGAAATATGAAAGAAGATTTTTTTCTAATTTCAGTACAGTCAATATTAATATCGGTTACATAAGAAAATTTTCGAGAAAGATTACTTTAAAGTTTAATTCGAATTTACTTAAAATGATAAAAATAGCAGTTGCCATGGTTAAAAAATGGAGAGAAATGTGAGAAATTAATCATGGCAACTGCTATTTTTGTTATTTTAAGTAAATTCGAATTAAACTTTAAAGTAATTTTTCTCGAAAATTTTCTTATGTAACCGATATTAATATTGACTGTACTAAACTTAGGAAAAAGTCGTCTTTCATATTCCGTAATAAAAATGGGGGGTTGCCATTTAAAAAAAATATCGATGATGTCATAACTCATTTAAAAATGGCGGAAAAAATTTAAAATCTTCATCAAAAAATTGCAAAAGATGTAAATCTTTAGACCCGTTTCAGCGATTTTTCCACAAACCCTTTATAACGATTATATAGCCTATATCCCCTACTTTACGGACACACGGTATGTGTGGTAAATAATTTTTTTAAAGAAAACTGTTTAACGTATTTTAACGATGTATGCATCATTAGAAAGCTTGATCCTTGGCGAATTCAGTAGACGAAATGGCCGATTCCAAGTTCCTTCGGAAAACGTCGAAAATAGTTTAAATAGCCCACAGGTACACGCGAAAATAATACGTAATTTTACATATTTACATTATTATTGGCCGTAATCCCCTCGACCGATTTCGAAGATCTATACACCAATCGATTCGTTAGATCATCCTCTATAAATTTGCGGAAATGGCCGATCTCAAATTTCGCGGATTAACCTTGTAGAAGCGCTTAAACGACGCCGCGTTTGTCGAATTCTATAGACATCGCCTTGGCGCCTGGATGTCCAGTCCCCAATTAGATAGGTATTTATATACAGGGTGGTACGTAACTAATAAAACACCGAGTAACAGTGCATTCCTCACGTCAAATAATTTGTATTAGACACATTTATCTTTATGGAATTATTAATAGTAATTGAAGGGTGGAGTGCAAGAAGTACCTAAGTAGCATTTTTATAAAATCTGCCTAATCACGATATCTCGGTTTATCATGTTTGATAGCATGATAAATTCGTAATTAGGCAGATTTTATAAAAATGCTACTTAGGTACTTCTTGCACTCCACCCTTCAATTTGGAATTATTTAATCCAATTAATATTTGCGTAGAAATGGTTAGTGAATCTTTCTTAATTGTAAAATTTATAAATATCTAACTACTGAAAAAAGGAATAAGAGTTTTAAGATGGTTATTTGAAGTAGAAAGCGCACCCTGGAATCGTCATAAAAGTTGATATCAAATTAGTATTTCCTATCTTGAAATACGGCTTTCTACCAATTTTCGTCAAGATATTCTGAATGTAAGAGAAATTATTGAAGAAAAACGAAAATAGAATGTTAACTTTAATCGGTTCTATCTTTGTTATTATTAGTAATTCTATAAAGATAAATTTGGCTAAGACAAATGTTTTGAGGTGAGGAATTCACTGTCCCTCTGTGTCCCATTAGTTATGGACTACTCTGTATATATTAAACATGTTTTATGTAAAGAAGACAGTTTAACCAATTTTATCATTCTAAATGTCATTCGTAAGCTTGATCATTGGCGAATACAGTGGACGAAATGGCCGATTCTAATTCTTTTAAAAATCAACTGACAAAAAATTAATAGTGTATAGGTACAAGAATACAATACGAAAATGGTCGTTGTTACCTATTATTATTATTATTCGCAAACCGTTTGGTATTATACCTATAAGTCCGTATCTAATTTGAGTCTGGCGTTAACGATGTCTATGGAATTCGCCGAACATAGCACTGTTTAAATGCTTCTACAAGGTTAATTCACGAAATTTGAAATCGGCTGTTTCAGTGAGTTAATAGAGGATAATCTAACGAATCGATTGGTATATAAATCTTCGAAATCGGTCGAGCGGTTTACGGCCTATAATAACCTAAATATGCAAAATTTCGCATTATTTTCGCATGTACCTGTGGGCTATTTAAGCTATTTTCGACGTTTTCCAAAGGAACTTGGAATCGGCCATTTCGTCTATTGAATTCGCCAAGGATCAAGCTCTCTAATGATGCATACATCGTTAAAATACGTTAAACAGTTTTCTTTAAAAAAATTATTTACCACACATGTAAATCCCTATCTCACGAGAGGCTAGGCTTTAAGGCGCTAAGGCGATGTCTATAGAATTCGACAAACGCGGCGTCCTTTAAGCGCTTCTACAAGGTTAATCCGCGATATTTGAGATCGGCCATTTCCGCAAGTTTATAGAGGATGATCTGACGAATCGATTGGTGTATAGATCTTCGAAATCGGTCGAGCGGTTTACGATCTATCGCTACATAAAAAAGGCTATTTTCACATGGTTTTCGTGCACGTGCGTACTATTGAATTTTTTTTGGGTATTTCTTAAAGGAGCTCGAATCGGCTATTTCGTCTATTACATTCGCCAAGGATGAAGCTTTCGAATCATGCATAGAGCGTTAAAATAGATTAAAGGGTTTTCTTAAAAAAAATTATTTACTATACATGTAAATCCCTATCTAACAGGGGGCTGGAGGCTAACTTCGCATAGGTAAAATATCTTCGGTTAGTTACAATAAAAAAATAACCCTAACGTTAACTGAACCGACGTTACTTTAGAGAGAGAGAGAGCAGATTTGTAATCCCGATCTTTATCTGATACCCTACTACAGAGGTCGGCAACCTGCGGCCCGCGGGCCGCATGCGGCCCTTTGCAACTTTTTGCGCGACCCGCCAAAGGACCAATATAATTTTAGAAAAAATCAGTAAACTTAGGTCGTGCCAAAATGTGGCCGATGACAAAAAGGTGCGCTAACAAAAACATTGTGGAAAACCTATTTTACTGCGCATGTTTAACCTCTTAAGTGACGATTTCTTTCGAACGTAATGCAATTAAGGCGGGCCAGACTCATCATTGTATGTTAAGAGGTTAATCCTTACTCCATAACAAATAGGACGGCTCCTTCAGCAAGTCTAACATTCTTTCATTTTGCCAGTTTGCTACTGTATGTTGCTATTATTTTTCGAGTTGATAGATGAGATTGAAATGTTTTTGATAGAAAAAGGAAATAATATACCAGAATTGCCGAATTTTAATTGGATAAGCGAGTTAGCTTTTCTTGTGGACATTACAACTTACCTCGATAAATTTAAATACAGGAAACGCTCTATATAAACAACTCATTTGAACCAATTTCAATAAAAAAGTTTCTTATTGGAAAAAGTTGCTTATAGAGAAAAAAGGAATCATTTTCTTTTACCCATTCTATCACCAAATTAAAAGAATTTGTAACATGATTGATGTTTTTGTTGGAGTTATCCAATATTTTGTCATTTTCTTCAAAAGGAATAACTTCACTTTCTACTTCAGGATTTTCTTCAAGGTTAAATGGATGTCTTGCTTCGCTTGTTCCACTTGCCCATTCCATAATTTCAGTATCTGCTAAATTACAATCATTAAATATCGAGTTATACAATCTTGCCAAAGGAATATCATCTTCTAAAAAGTTATCAGAAGGAATGTTGTATTGAATTTCATCACTTGACGAAACAAGATATTTAAATGAATTTTATATAACTAACACGGGAATTTGATTCCATGTCTGCACCACTAAATAATATTGTGTAATTAGGGGAAAAATATAACTTTGAAATTTGGGTCACCAGTAAAATTATTCTCAGACCCATGGCAAGTTGCATTATATGTTAAGAGAAGGGCTTTTACATGAAGGTTTTTAGATTCCAAGTGTCGAGGACACTGAAGGTATGAATATATCATTATACCAGTCGCTGAAATGTGTATAAGTTTGCCAAGCATTTTTGGATTATTTGTAATATACTGGTAAATCGATATTTTTTAAGCAACGAGCAGATTTCGATTTCTCTATCATCATCAAATCCAATCTATGTCATCATTAAATCTAATCACATTGCAAGACATATTTCCTCGACAAACAGACAAAATCCGTATACCGTGGCGTTTTTTAAGTTTCCTTAGCCACCCATTACTTGCTACAAATGTTTCAGGTCCATTATTTAATCTACAGAGTATTTCAAGGCCAAAGCCAGTGACTCATTAGGGTCTTTAGTAATTTCAGCGTAGAGAGATACTATAGTATGGACACTCTCCGTCGGCACCTTTGATGTTGATGAGGCGATTTTTAAGGCAACATGGCGGCGTTTCAATTTGCACTTCTACAATAGGTCAAGAGATGGCACTAAGGGAAATGTCATTTCTAAAATTTATTTTTATGAAGACATCGTTTTTAAAAATATTATTATCAAGCATCTATGCATATATTATTTTTTATTGACAGCAAAAATAAATATTTGAAAGGATATTCGTAAAAGATATCTTACGAACCTTCCTATTATAAATATTTTAATATCCAAATATTACTATTTAGAAGAGCTTAGAACTTCATAATGTATTTAATTCTTTAATACTTTTGGGAACCATAAATAACATATGTTATTAGGGGTAAAACCTTATACCTCGAAAGTGATAAAGGGATCATTATAATTTATGAAACTTAAAATATAAGAAACAATATTTATTAGTGATTACAATATTTCCAACTAAAATACATAGAACAATAGATAATTATGTTTAAAAGAAAACAATGCAATAAAATAGTAAAGTACTTTAAAAAACCAAACTAATTAAGACACAATTACTTTAAAACACTTTCAAAACCATCCGCTCAATGCTGTCACGTGGAGTAGAAAGAATGAAAATCTAACCTTAAAGTCACCAAAACAAAACACCTACTGTGCTGCCACAAGCGGAGAACTGTCGAAGTGCAAATTCATGCGGACGTAAAAATTGAACGTCAAAAAAAACGGAGTGTCCATACTATAGTATCTCTCTACGCTGGTAATTTTCATGTTTAACTAATGGCGTCTTGACATCCCCCTCCCAAATTTTCCAGTAACCAAACTCATTGTCGCGTGAACTCTTATTCAAATAAGTTATAATGTATAAATACGGGTGTCAAAAGATTACAGCGATGTATTTATAAGAAGCGCCGCCCTCATAAAAGAGTTAATTTAACCAAAAGAATGTGTCAAAACATCCAAGAGCAACAAAAATTAAATTACATCAGAAAATTTCGTGCCCCTTGTGTGACCCGCCTATGATTAAGTGGAGAAGGAAGATTTGGATTTTCAGTGATGCCAATTTTTGGATACACTGCAGAAATGAGTCACTGGCTTTGGCCTTGGAATACTCTGTATTTACTTCAAGTGCTTTTAATTTTATCATTTCATTTGGAACTAAATCGTTTAGCCAAAGCACGTTTTGGATGCACATTCTTCTAAATTTTCTTTTTTTTTCTTTTAAACAGAATTCAAGTAGCTATTCTATTTAACAGAAATTCACTTCAATACTGGCAGCACAAAATTCAAACATGATCCAATAACAGATTTTTTTACAATTTGAGGTTGTGTTGTTGTGAACAGCTTATTTTACTTTTGAATTGGCCTAAACTTAAGTTAAATATTTAGCTTTAATAAAATAAGTTGCTTATACAGAACAGTTGAACTAAAAAAAGTTACTTGTGCACAGGTTTCTTATAAAGAATGTTGCTTATAGAGAGGTTGCTTATATAGAGCGTTCACTGTATTACACTATAAGGCAAAGGAAAGTTAGTCAATGAGTTATTTACAGAAATCAAAAGTTTCCAGCTTAAAATAAAATTGTTTATTTCTCAACTTGAAAAGAATAATTATTGTCATTTTCCTATTTTGCAATCGTTTTTAAACCAAAACGACGAACGATAAACGATTTTTATTGAATCACCAAAAGTACTGGATGAATATTTTCGTTATCGGTTTCAAGATTTTTATGCAAAACAAATGGACATATTAATATTTAAAAATCTTTTAAAATTTGATGTTGTAAAAGCACCGGACAACTTTCAGTTAGAGTTAATTGATTTGCAATCTAACAATGTATATAGAAATAATTTTGGTGAAAATAATTTAATTGCATTTTATTCAAACCTATCAGAAAATAAATTTCCCAATTTAAGAAATTTTACAAAATCAATGATTAGTATTTTTCAAGCACTTATCTAAAATACAGAACGAGGTTGACGGATGAAAATTTACAAAACTTGTTGAGGATCACAGTATCCCAAACAGAACCGGTGTTAAATGAATTATCAAACATGTTCAAAAACAAAAGGCCCATTAAATTTTAATGAATGAATAAAATGAAAGTTAAATTATTTTCCTTAATATTTTATGTAATTTCTCTTTTAAGAAATGTAAAAGTTTTGTTCTCTGATATTATTGTTATTATAGCATGTCAATAAAACATAAATTTTTTCTGTACTTATTTTTAATAATATTTACACTCGTATATGATATAGAAGCAATATTTAGGTTGCATTTAAATGTGCGGCCCGCACAAAAAAATTTATTTTGAAAATGGCTCACCGTCCGAAAAAGGTTGCCGACCCCTGCCCTACTACACGGATGGTCCCTAACAGGTGATCACGAGAATTTGGCAAATAGACTTACTCTGGACTTGCGGATGATTGTTGCAATTAATCCTGATTGTCAATCTGGATTCCCCTGGTGCCTTCTCCAACTGGGCCGCTCGTGAATATCCAACACCTTGCAAAGATCACACCACACCGAAATAACACGCGTCGCGGTTTATTTCCAAAGTCGTGAAGTTTAAATGCACCGAAGAAACGAATGCTGAGATTCGACAATGAATACTAAGATTCAAAGCTCGTGTCAAAGTTGTAGCTAACAAGGAGACCTCATGACTTTGGAATCACCGATTTTAATGAAAGTGGTACCAATCGATAGGTATTGGTACATAGTGCAAATGTATAAAATATTAGGGCGCACTATTCCGCGGTTCGCAAGAAAATTGGTGTTAAAGTTTGCGAATAGCGTATGCCAGTGATAAGTCACGCCCTTTAAAGGCCCGCCCATAATCGTAGTAAACATGTATAGGCTTCCACAAACGAAGGTTCGAATTCTGAATAATACTTTTTTTTATTTCCATTTTTATTTTTAATGCAACATTTCACTTTATTTTTATAATACTTTGATATTACAAAATATAATCAATTAAGGACACTCTTTCATTATCCTACTTTTTAATTTCTCTACTTCTACGTTCAGGAAACTTACAGTACTTTTATTAGAATCATTCTTTCCAATTTCTTCTTTACCATTTAAAGTAGCAAATCAACGTTACTCTTGAGTGATACATAGTTGTATTTTGAAAAACTGCTAATGAAAAGTGATCTTGTGACGGTGGAACCAACCGTGGAAATTTCAAAGGGCGCTATATAAAATTGGCGAAGAAATACTTAATATCGCTCTCGACATCTTGACAAAGACAACATTTGTAAGTACGGATGACTTAATACTCATGTACTAAACTGACGAAGAATGTGCTTCCGAATTCGTGTTTCCGTTTGTCGCAAATTTATCTCCGGAACTACCGATAAAACAAGTACAGGACAATTATAATATTCCCTTTTATTACAAGTTAAAAGTTGTGAATCGCGCTAAAGAACATCCCTATTGGCCTTTGCAAACTCTTCAGAAGAAAGGATGTTGACTCTTAAAAAGCATAAGAGAATTAAAGAGATGGGAAGAACATGTCAGAAAAGGAAGAACGATTATCGATAAATATAAATTGATTGACTCTTGGGAGTGATTGTTTTGTCGATCGTTACGTGCTACCAGCCAATTTACCGACATAAATTTCAATGAAATGTTGCATTAAAAATAAAAATGGAAATAAAAAAAAGTATTCAGAATTCGAACCTCGTATGTGGAAGCCTATACATGTTTACTACGATTATGGGCAGGCCTTTAAAGGGTGTGACTTATCACTGACATACGCTATTCGCAAACTTTAACACCAATTTTCTTGCGAACTGCTGAATAGTGCGCCCTAATATTTTATACATTTGTACTATGTACCAATGTCTATCGATTGGTACCACTTTCATTAAGATCGGTGATTCCAAAGTCGTGAGGTCTCCTTGTAAGAGTTCAATTGAGATTCTCGGGTTGAGAGTCCGATTGAGATTGACCAAAACAAAAAGATTTTCTCGAAGTAACCTCGGTTCTGGGAGGTGGTAATTCTGAGTTACTTGGGCGTACCTAATGTCTGGACAACCCCTCGCAGGAGGCCAATCCATAAGATTTGGGCGGGCGTTTTTACAATATTAATTAACCAATCCCTAACGCACCTAACGTCGACACTTAGGCCACGGGACCTACCAAAAAACCCCCGCCAGCTAGCTAATTGCGAAAACCCTCACGTAATTCCCAGACCGTGGGACCATCAACGATTACGTGAGCCAAAATCCCTAAATTTTTTTTTTCAACGGTTATTTTCTTCCGCGAAAACCCATAAAGTTGAGGATACATATCTTCCCTAAAAATTCCTCAAATTTAGGTGTTCCTACCGGGCGTCGTAAACGAAAGACGTGGTTTTCGACTTTTCTACCAAACACGTTACATAACTCGAATCCCTAATGTGAATGGTATTTTTCCTAAACCCAGAGTAATTCCCGAATTACTACATAAGTTCATTATCACAGCAGATGTGTAAGTTAAAACAATACAAACAAAATAAAATAAATTTACGACAGGCGATTAGAAGTAAGACGGCTGGAGTATTCACAACGAAACAGCTTGACAAAATACTAACCAAAAAACAATTCAGGTGGAATGAAGACATTAACATTGCTTTCACATTACGTTACCTTAGCAAACGATTTTATTTACACTTACGAAATCATTTAAATTATCCATTGCCAGGTAAGGTTTAACTTAGGAATCAAGGAATTTTACATTCTATGTTCATGTTTCTTTCCGTTGCGGCAAAGAATTTTAACATTCAAGAAAGGTTGACAGTACTTTCATTTGATGAGATGAAAGTGAGTGAAATTTACGAGTACGACCCTAAAAGAGATCAAGTTATAGGACCACACTCACAGATGCAAGGTGTAGTAGTTGCAAGGGGCTTATTTGGAGCGTGGAAAGAGCCAATTTTTGCTGATTTTGATACGAGATAACTAGACATTTTAAATACATTAATAGGCATGTTGCACTCTATTAGTGGACACCTCTAGATAGCGGATACCTCTTAACACGGACAAAATTTTGCGGTCCCGGCGAAACCCAATTTAAATTAATGCACTAAATACCTCCTGATAGCGGACCCTCTCCTTATGGACACCGGACAGCAAAAAACAGTCCTTTACGTCTAATTTTACCTCTCAATAGTGTACAAGCGAATGGGGGTTTCTTGGAAATGAATCACACTATTTGTTCGAGAACACATGTATTTATTCTGTTTGAATCAGTTTGTTAAAAACCATGGCTCCTACGCGTGTACGTTTAACTCTTCAAAATAAAATCAATGTTATAAAATGTTATGACAAGGAAAAATTGAGTGTTCGAAAACATTCTCAAGGAACGTGAAGAACTTATGCGAATGTGGAGTGAAAATACAAATCAAGAAAACAAGACTTCTTTCACAAAGCATCACGGAAAACGATATGACATCGATAAGTTTTGTTATGAGTGGTTTTGCCGCGTTCGTTCCAAAAATTTGCCTGTCTTAGGTACTTTAATACAACAGAAAGCAGTCGAAATTGCGCAAATGTTAGGTGAGAATAATTTTAAAGCGTCGAATGGATGGTTAGAAAAATTTCGCAAAAGGCATAGAGTGGTTTACAAGTCTGTCTGTGGAGAAAGCGGCTCTGTAAACATTAATGCCTTAAATACTTGGAGAGATAAACTTCCCGATATTTGTAACGGATATGATCCTGTTAACATTTTTAATTTCGATGAAACCTGGCTTACTTTTCCGTGCTTTACCTGATAAAACAATGTGTTTTAAAAGAGAAACGTGCTCTGGAGGCAAGAATAGCAAAGAACGACTCACAGTCATGTTGTGCGTGAACATGACTGTGAGTGAATGGTGATTTTGAAGTTCCCTTGATCATTGGAAAAGCAATGAAATCGCAATGTTTTAAGAATGTAAACATTAATAACCTTGGAATAACTTGGCGTTCGAACAAGAAGGCTTGGATGACAACTGATTTAATGACTGAGTGGTTGAAAAGTTTCGATCAAAAGATAGGAAGACAAAAACGTAAAGTTCTTTTATTTCTTGACAATGCCACCTGTCATCCAGACCTTCATTTAGATCATGTAAAATTACATTTTCTTCCACCAAACATGACTTCAGCTTGTCAGCCTTTAGACCTAGGCAATCTAGGCATCATAAAAACCATGGAGTGTTTTTACCGAAAAAGACTGTTGCAGCAAGCCATTGCAAGAATGGATAGCAACAGTGCTCCCGATGCCAACGTTCTTGACGTAGTTTTGTGGATTAAGTCCGCCATTAAAGAAATTAAAAAAGATACGGTTACGAAATGCTTTATGAAAGCCGGTTTTATGGGACCCACCGTTGTCTCATCATCGGATAGCGAAATCATTGACGTAAACCACGAGCTTGAAGAACTCATTTCCAGTTTTCCTCAGGGAGATTTGAATTACGCGTGTGTAGATAATGAAATTGCCACAGAGGATACATCGATCGACATTGCGGAGATAGTACAAAGTGCATTAATAAATAATGAAGAAATGGAAGAAGAGGAAGAGGATTGCCCAGAAGTGACCATTCCCCCACCTACTCATAAAGAAACTTTACACTATGCCGAACTTCTTTAATGGTACTGTTTAACGAATGACCCCGACAGCGTCGACTTGTTATCTCACCTACAATACATTGTTTAAATTTCTCTGGAATTCTTGGAATTCGCTGGTTCAAAAACAACTTATTTTTTCTTTAAATAAAGAATTTTTTCCTTTCTATTTGTGTGTTATTTTTCAACAAATTACAATTCAGCAGCGTGGGGTTAGTTAACAAAACGAACTAATTTGACTGGTGACGAACGATAACTGCATGAATTTAACTAAACGAATTTTACGAAACGAATAAATAAAATAATAAAAAGTTGTACTTATAACGTATAATACACAACTCGTTTATCGCACGTGCGCTGAACGATCGAAATGAACAAACAAAAAAAAGTAAATTCTACAAAAATAAAGTAACCCAGCAATTTACTAAATAATACACTATCCAAAAAAACATTAGTACATGTCAAAAACAAACAATAATACCTCAGTTCTTTAAACAAAGTAAATAGCAATGGTTATTATGTCTATTTTTAGTTACCTTTTTGAATTATTTCTTACATGTGCCTACATTAACCCATTCAAGACCGATCGCACACCGTGTGTGCAATTGATTTCCGAGGCTATAAGACGGCTTGCACACCGTGTGTGCAATAACAGTTAATGAACTATATAAAGAAAAAAAAGTTTCGCTCCTGAGGAGCGTGTTCGAAAAAAATCATCGTCTCGAAAGGGTTAGGTAAACGTTTGTTCGCAGCGAAAAAATCTGTGGTCCTCTCGATAAACTACACCTCTCGATAGCGGACGAAATTTTTGATCCTGTGCGCGTCCGCTATTGAGAGGTTTCACTGTATTATTTTCAAAATGTGTAAAATTTCCTTTATATTATATTTTGTTGTAAGAATTATTGGTAAAAATTTCATCTCGCCGGACAAGCGTGACGTCACGCCCGCCTCTATCCCCTCAAACACGGCGCCGCTCGAGTTGGACAGCCTTATACCACATAACAACCAGAAAGGACAAAAGAGGTCTTCCCGCCAAAACTCATTTTTATGCGCATGTGCGGCGTCGCCATGTTGTTGGCGTTTATTTATTTGAAAGGACTTTTAAAAAGTTGTTTTGCCAGCGCTATTTTTAAACAGGCAATGAAAATTACTCTGATGATTTCGCTTCTTTTTCAATCAAAATTAAAGAAATAAATCTGGCTGAAATAACACCGGCATCTCCACTAATTTTGGAGACACCAAATATAGATAAAGATTTAGCATTGGTTGATACGGATTACAGAAGCCAGGATTTGCCAGCCCAAAATGGTTTTACCTACGTTTGTGGCTACTTAGGCCCGTATTCAGAGACGTAGGTTAAGCAGCTCCTCACCGAGATTTTTTGCTCAAGTGCGTTTACCTGCTTTGACAGTTGAACAAAAAATCTCGGTGAGCAGCTGCTTAAATTACGTCTCTGAATACGGGCCTTAGCCATAAAAAAATACTAGCTGTCCACATAGATTAAATATATATATACTAATATAGATGGAGCACTCGACGTATTTATCATTGACACTGTTTTTAGTTGATCCCCAGACCAACAACGGCGCCACTAGCGCTACAGCACTCCCGCCATTTTTCAAAATGTTTAATATAGGGTCTCGATGTTCTTTAATAACCGTGCAAGATGAAATTAAACAGAAACGATTCACGCCTAAGGTGAAATCGTTTCTGCTTATTTTCGACGTGCAGAGTTTGTAAAAAACGTTGATAACGCTATGGTACATATACATATTGATACACTATCCGTGCATGGAAACACCTTTTCCCCTAGAAGGGCAATTCGATACACAACACATATTAACCATTTTACCACCCAAGAAATATAAAGAAAAAACTACAAACTATTAATAAAAGGTTACATCAAAAGCTACTAAAAAATAAATAAATAAAAAATAAAAAAATACTATAAACAACTATTACTACTAATAATGAGAATGAATAAGAATAAGATACAAGTAAATACTAAGAAACTATTAAGAAAAACCCACAACCTGTTAATACAAAACTACACAATTACTCTAACAATACACAGAAGAAGATTAATACATAATATGTATTAGATATATATATATATATATATATTGTTATATATATTGTTATATATATATATATATATATGTACGATATATCATATCGTCGTTTTGGAAGAAGACTGTCATAACTCAAAAATTGTTAATTTTGACATTACATGATTTTGACAGGACATGCTTTTCCTGAAAATCTGTGCGTGTACTGGCCGGTAAAGAAGCGAACATGCGATTTGCAATATTAGCGCTATTGGTGGCTTGGGGACCAACTAAATTCATTGTCAACGAATACCCAAACGTAGTTAACACAGCATGGCTGTCCACAAATGTCAAACATGTGCCAATTTATGTTTAAAGAAGAAAATCTAGGTATTGATAAAATGTGCACACTCCTCAAAGCTTCTTCTACAGCTAGTACTTACGGCAAGCTAATTGCACCAAGTGATTTATTTTTAAATTATTTATAAATTTTATATACATTTGTATAACAATCCACGTAATTTTAATATCTTTTTGACATTTAGAAATTTTTTTAATGGACACTACCTAAAACCCTTCTAAAATTGAGTGTTTTATATTCAAAATTGCCGCCTAAACGCCAACAATATGGCTGAAGGTCAAATAAATTGGTTGGTGGAACATCAAAGACACCGCCGCACAGTGGGGCGACATGCTTAAATTGCGAACATCGCCACATAACTTTCTTTTTTTCAATAGAACAACCACAAAATTGAGTGCAAATGAGTAAAATAGGTGTATAAATAAGTATATAAAAGGAGTAAGCATTTACTATTGTTAAGGAAAACACTGCTTGAATAGATTAGACCTTTTATTCTGATGATAGAAAAATACAACGACGTAATCGAATCTATATAATATCAACAACTAAATTTTTTTATACATAGTAACCAAATAGATTTTATATCCAACAACTACTAGATACTATTTTAATACCGTACAGTGGTAGAAATCACTACTTTATTTAACACCCCCTTTTGATTTATACCACTTAAAAAAAAAAAAGTCTCTAATTAATTATCATTTAAATTAAGTAAATCTCTAAACGATTCAAATTTGATTCTGCCTAATGATTTGGTAAACATATCTGCAAGGTTTTCATTGCTTGCGACGTTAATAACCTTTATAATTTTATTACTAATGTAATCAGATACGAAGTAATAAGAAACATCTATATGTTTAGAGTTTTTAGTTAATGTTCCATTTTTCGCTAAAGCTATCGCACCAGAATTATCTTCATAAATTGATATTGGTTCATTTATTTCAACATTTAATTCCATCAAAATTCCTCTCAAATACAGAACTTCCTCAACTGCATCAGCTAAAGCATAGAATTCTGCATGGCCTTTTGCCACTTATCTGCGTTTGAACAGCTTATTGCGTCTTCACATTTTTCTGGTACCATGACATTTGTATAATTTACATCAATAATATAATCACGGTATTTAATGGGAAGATTAATATTCCTTTTTGGTCTCACATTATTACATGCATTGTCTTTTGGACCTTCTTCGGTTGCTATATCACTTATTTCATTTCCTTCATTATGTCCATGTTCATGTTTTTTGTTGTCTTTATCAGGAAGATAAATTCTTTGAGTATCTCTTTCAATAAATTCAACATTTCGACTTATAACCACTTTACCATCGATCAAAACCCGATATCCAACATTTGTAAAACCAACCAAAATTCCTTTTTGTGCCTTTGGACTCAGTTTTCTTCTCTTTTCATCTGGAACTCTAACAAATACAGTACAACCATACATACGTAATTTAGATATATTTGGTTTCTCTTTGAAAAATAATTCGAATGGAGTTTTCTTTTCGTGAGTATTCGTTAATAACCTATTTCCAAGGTACTGAGCAGCTTCAACACATTCTGGCCAGTACTTTTTATCAATACTAGCTTCTTCTAACAAGCATCTTGCTCTATTCATAATGGTTTGATTATATCTTTCAGCAACTCCATTTAACTGAGGTGTATAAGCAGGACAAGTTTGAATTTTAATTCCTTTTTGACGTGCAAACGTATAAAATCTCTCATTTAAATATTCACGACCATTATCACAACGAAATTCTTTTATCTTTTTACCAGTAAAATTTTCTACCTGATTACAATATTTTTCAAAAAATTTAAACGCTTCTCCTTTATGTTTCATGGCATAAACTTTCGATAATCGACTATAATCATCAATAAAGCTAATAAAGTATCTCTCACCTCTGAATCCTGTAGGTTGAATTGGACCATTTACATCAGAATGTACTATTTCTAAAATATCTTTAGCTCTGCGTCTTTGATTTAGATAAGGAAGATTCTTCATTTTATTTTTGATACAGATTTCACATTTTAAATATTCATTTTCTAGTTTTTCAGGTAACCCAACAACCAACCTATTAGTACACAATCTATTTAAATCTTTGAAATTTACATGGCCTAAAGTTCGGTGCCATTTTTCTTTATCAGACATTCTTTTGATACATGAATATATTTTGGTTTCACTTTTATTTGTGTCGATGGAGTTAATTCTACTTTCAATAGTATATAAATTACCTTGCTTTTTAGCCCTAGCAACAAGTTTTTGATCTAAATTAAAAATTTCTGCAAAGTCTAATTTATACAAGATACTATTGCCTTGCTCTGTAATTCTTGATACACTTAACAAATTTCTTTTAATCTTGGGTACATAGTATACATTGTTGATTTTAGTTTTCATGACATTATTATTAATTTTAAAATATGTAATTATACTACCTTTACCTACAGCATCTAAAGCATACCCGTCACCTACCAAAACTTTTATATTGCTTTTCTTAAATTCAAAGAAATTATTAAAGTATTCTTTAGAATTTACAATGTGATCAGTACAAGCCGAATCTAGTAACCATTTAATGTTTTTACTATCTGATGATTCTTTTATCTTAGTCGAAAGTATTTCAACGAGAAAATTATTTAATCCTCCTTGCTCTTCTTCACTAATTTTGGTATTATTGGCCCATTTTGAGTTGAATGCACTTCTATATTTACCTTTACTGTAGTTTGATCTGCAATTTCGTTGGTAATGTCCAATTTTTCCACACTTGAAGCATCTAATTTCATTCTTCTTTTCTCTTGCGTCATTTTTTATCTCTTGCCTATTATAATTAACATCCCGCGTTTTAAATGGTTTGAGTTTCGTTTTAAACACTTCAGATATATTATTTTCATCGTCATTTTTGATGTCCATACTCTTCTTTTTGTAATTTAATATAATCTTGTTTTTGACATATTCGATATTTTTATTTATGTCTGGTAAACAATCAATAACGTCACATATATGTGACAAATTTGACGGTAATTTTGCCAATAGGTAATGCATTTCATCTTCTTTACTTAATTCTTCACCTGCACTTTTTAGTTCATTTATCACTGCTTCAAAATTAGCTAGGAACTGTGTCGGATCTTCATTTTCAGGAAATTTCATCTCCATAATCCTCTTTTTTGCAAGGACTCTAAGTGTACCATTCTTATCTCCATATAATTTGTCGAGTTTTTCTATCATCTGCTTCGCCGTTTTTTCATTGATAATTAAATCTAACTGCGCATTGTCAACACTTGACACAATGTAATTTCTTGCTTTCACATCTCGTCTTAAACCTTCTTTATCAGTATATATTGGTTCTGTCTCCAAAGCAATTTCACAATCCTTTAATTCTAAATATTGTTTAATAATACTCCTTATGTTATTCTATAAGTTTTATTATTAACTAGTTCTTTAACAATCTTTACGGCTAACAATAAGTACGACTACGCACACTCTAGAATCTAGACGCCATTACTTCTCTTTCTTGTCTGCTGTCGCCCTCTATCTCTTAACATTTAAATTAAAACTAATTGACATATATAACATGCTTCCTATCAAAAAAGAAAGAATAGAAAACATAGAAAATAAACATTTTTTTTTTATTCGTTACCTAGCTTATAATCACTTAAATAAACGGGAGGTTTTCTTATTCTTTTTGATGTTATTAGGGTATTGTTACATTGTTTTACGTTATTGGGAATAACGTCATTTGTAGGAGTAATATTGTTGGAACTAACGTCACAGGTTTGTTGGATTTCTAAACCTTCCAAATTAAAATCATATATAGGATTATAATCATAAAAGTTTAGCTCTGTTTTGTTTAAAAATCTTCGATTTCTACGGTATTTATTTCCTTGCAAGTCTTTGACTATGTACGATCTTTCATTCACTCTATCATCCACCTTTCCTTTTACCCAAGTTTTTCCTTGATGTATTAACACATTTTCTCCTTTTTTTAATTTAGGAAGATCTTTTGCGTGTTTGTCATAATATTTCTTCGATAGAATTTGTTTTTCTTTCATTTTGATTTTAATTTCGTCTGGGTTTATTATAGTTGGTTTCAGTGCATTTTCCGAAGTTGGTAATTTAGTTTTCAATGTTCTGTTTAAAAATAATTGGGCAGGAGAATATCCTGTTTTAGACAATGGTGTTGTATGATATTCCATGATATATAAAGGCAAGTCGAAATTGTTTTTACATTTTTTTAACATATTCTTAACTATAGCGACATATTTTTCTGCAAGGCCATTTGATTGATGGTGATGTGGGCTACTGAATACTAATTCAAAATTCCATTCCTTAGCAAAATCTTTAAATTTCTTTGAATTATATGGATTATTATCCGAATAAAATTTATCTGGAACTCCAAATTGTGAAAATTTTTTCTTGCAAAATGTTATTACAGCATCTGCAGTTTTCGTTTTTGTTTCAGTAACCTCAATCCAGTTTGAATAAGAATCAACAATCAGTAAATAATAATTATTATTATATTCAAAAAAATCTGAATGCAAATATTGCCACGTTCTATTAGGTAAATCATGTGTAATGAGTGTTTCCTTTTGATTTGATCTTCTATTAGTCTGACAAATCTCACACTTGTTAATATAATTTTCTATATCTTGAGACATACGAGGCCAATATAATATTTGTCTTGCTCTTCTTTTCGATTTTTCTATCCCGAAGTGAGGTTCATGTATTATTTTGAGCATATCCTTTTTAAGAACAGTTGGCACAATTACTTTGTTATTAAGGAATAATAAGTCATTACTTAAATATATTTCTTCTTTAAGCTTATAAAATAATTTAACAGCGCCTTGTAGATGTTTGTTGTTGTCTGGCCAAGAAGTTGTACAAAATTCTTTTATTTTCGACAATGTAGGATCTAAGTTTATTTCTTGTTGAAATTGTAATTTTCTCTCTTTGGACATAGGGATATCATTATATATTGCATGAACCACATAATCCATCTCAGGATCATCTTCCACAGAATCTTTAATATATGAACGAGATAATGTGTCTGCAATAAGCATATCCTTTCCTGGTAAGTATAAAATATTTATGTCATATTTTAACAGTCTTAATAACATTCGTTGTAGACGAGCTGTTACTTTTTCTATGTTTTTCTTAAAAATGGAGATCAATGGCTTATGATCAGTTTGAACATTTATTTTAAAACCATAAATAAAATAGTGGAACTTTTCACATGAATAAACTATGGCAGCAAGTTCTTTTTCTATTTGAGCCCATTTCTTTTCTGATTTAGTTAAGCATCTGGAAGCATATGCTATCGGATGACCTGATTGTAATAAACAACAACCTAATGCTTCACTTGATGCATCACACTGTATTGTTATTGGAAGTTTTGGATTAAAAATTTTTAAAATTGGGGAGTTGGTTACTAGGTTCTTTAAAACGTTTAACTCTTGATCATGTTCTTCATTCCATGAGAAAACTACATTCTTTTTCGTAAGTTCACGCAAATTAGTTGTTAATTGTGATAAATTTGGTATAAATTTCGAGAAAAATTTCAATAAGCCTAAAATTCTCAAAACATCACTTTTATTTTTCGGAGTTTCTATTGCTTCAATAGCTTTAATGTTTTCAGGATCTGGTCTAACTCCTTCAGCAGAAATTATTTGTCCCATAAAAATAACTTTATTTAGTTTATATTGAAATTTCTGAAAGTTAAACTTAACATTATATCTTATGGCTCTTTCGAAAACTTCATTTAGTGCTTTATCATGACTTTCTTCGTTTTTTCCCGCAATAATAATGTCATCAAAATAGACACTTACTTCAGGAATATCTCCAAAAATTTCGAAACTTTTCCTTTGGAATATTTCTGGTGCACTAGATATGCCAAAAGGCAGTCTATTAAATCTATATCTTCCAAATGGAGAATTAAATACGCATAGATTAGCACTATTCTCATCTAATTGTAATTGCCAAAATCCATCCTTCATATCAATCACGGTAAAAAGTGAACTCCCTGTTAATTTGCTTAAAATATCTTCATTAGTTGGAATTTGAAAATGCTCTCTACAAATGTATTGATTTAAGGGTTTTGGATCAATGCAAAGTCTTAAGGATTTATTTGGTTTTTCAACAATATGCAAACTATTAACCCAATTAGTTGGATAATCTACCTTCTGTATAACATTTTTACTTTCTAAACTATCTAAGGTTTTCTTTAATTGATTGTGAAGTGAAAATGGAATTCTTCGCTGGCATTGTATAACAGGTTTGGCATTTTCTGTTAGTTTTATAGTACATAATCCTGGAATTTTTCCTAAACCATGAAAAACTTCTTTGTACATTTCATAGACTTGTTCTTTTGTCTTTGGCAAACTTTTTATACTATTTACTCTTTTTATTAAGTTAAAGTTTATGCAATCTTGTAAACCTAATAATGGTTCAGAAACAAAATTTACTACGACAAACTTAACATCTTTCTTTACATTTTTATAAACGCAACTTAAAACTACTTCACCTATTGGTTTAAATTTAAAATTACCATATGAGACTAAAGTAATTAAGCACTTATTTAAATTTTCTTTGAGTTTGTTTACAATACTTACAGGTAAAATACTGATATCTGACCCTGAATCTAACTTAAACTTAACCTCTAAATTATTTACGTACAGTTTTTCAGTCCATAAGTCTTTATTTTCAGATTGGCAGGAATTTACAAAAACTTCTTCATCTTCAAGTATCTTCTTATCTTCGTGTATCTCCCTAACATTCTTTTTTAGTTCTTGTTTTGGGGTAGAATCTTCTGAATTTTCTTTTGCTTTTCCTTCTTCAGTTTTTCTGTTTTTCCGACAAGCCCTGGCAAAATGACCTTTTATTTGACAAAAAGCACAGGTTTTTCCGTAAGCTGGACATCTGTTCGGTACATGTTCATAAAGACATTTGTTACATTTTTTCTTGTTGTTTTTACTTATTAGATTCACATCAACATCTTTTTCAGCATTTAAAGCTTTTATGTGCTCCTTACTTAAATTAACTGACTTGCAATATTCGAGGATCTTCTGTACGTCAATATCTGGTTCACGGATCAGTCTTGCCTGAATTTGTTTATCAAATATACCCACTATGAGACGATCTCTTATCATTCTTTCTTCATAACTTGTCTTACATCCTTCCTTTTGACATATAAAATCACAAAGTTTGGCTTGTTTCTTTAATTCTGTTACGTATTGTTCAACTGTTTGATCTTCGGCTTGTACAAGATTATTAAACTTAAATGTTTCTATCGCAATTACCTTTTTTGGCAAGAAATGTTCATCGTACGCTACTAGTAAATCGTTTAAGGTCTTTTTCTTCTCTTCCGGGAAGGTATTATATATATCTAATCCTTCATCTCCGATGCAGTTTAATAAAATCGCTATTTTTATGTCTTCTGCTACTTTTTCTTTATCTGACGCCTTCAAATAGATGCTAAATTTTTGTCTCCACAACGTCCAATTTTTTATATCGTGATCGTTTAACGGTGCTGGCGGTTTAAACGCTTCCATTTTGGTCTTTTTCTTCTCTTGACCTTGAGCACGTTGAATCCAATTTAACAACTATTTTCTCGCTTTAGACTCCGGTTTGTCTAATCTATTTATGAGACCACACTTGACACCATGTTTAATAATACTCCTTATGTTATTCTATAAGTTTTATTATTAACTAGTTCTTTAACAATCTTTACGGCTAACAATAAGTACGACTACGCACACTCTAGAATCTAGACGCCATTACTTCTCTTTCTTGTCTGCTGTCGCCCTCTATCTCTTAACATTTAAATTAAAACTAATTGACATATATAACAAATATAATTTTAATCGAAACTTCCACTTCTGGTAGTTATTTCCATCGAATACTGGAACACTTAATCCGCCTTGTGTTTTCATAATTTAAACTTCTTTAGTTACTCTTCTGTAAGCCCTTTCAATAACTTTTAGAAACCACGCTCTGCTACCATGTTAAGGAAAACACTGCTTGAATAGATTAGACCTTTTATTCTGATGATAGAAAAATACAACGACGTAATCGAATCTATATAATATCAACAACTAAATTTTTTTATACATAGTAACCAAATAGATTTTATATCCAACAACTACTAGATACTATTTTAATACCGTACAGTGGTAGAAATCACTACTTTATTTAACAACTATTAAAGAAAATAACACTTTATTTGCTTTTAATAAAAAAAAAGTCAAATTTGTAGCAGAAGCGGGTTCAATTCCCAAACAGGACATAACTTTTTTAGAAATAATATTAATTATAACAGATTTTTAGCGTTAATTAACTAACAAACGACTCTGTATTACCAGAAATAAGTGCAAGAACATTGTAACAACCTATACCTACATGTGGTTATTGACCTCAGCACGTAGATATTTGATAAAAATATTTGATGACTTATAAATGTTATATATTTAGACTTGCATTATCGATATCTACAAGTTTAATATAATAATACATTTTCCACGTCTTCAGAAATATCTTGTGTAAATCTTCTTTCTCTTGCAAAATTTTGTCATCCAAAGAATTATAGGCTTCAACGAAATTAATAACTTGTTAAAAACATCAACATTTTTCCATAATTACTTTCATTACACAAAAAAATGGTTTTAAATGATGATTTTATATAATTTATTATCCTAATATTAACTAGTTTTACATGACAGATAGCGTATAATTTGACATATTTTATCTTTAAATGCAATTTTCATGAAAAGAGGGATGAAGGTTGACGGACAATAAGGGTTTTTAGAAACTAGAGCCTGTGGGCAACCGTTTGATGTATTGCATAGCTTGGACAGTTTTGGACAAAAAAGTTTTGGTCGTTTAAAGTATGTGATCTCTATTATATAAATGTCATTAGTTTTAACGCGTGTATTAAAAATATACAAACAACTTTACAAGATGATAATAATTATAATATGAAGTTTGAAACCTACTCCTCATGTTATAAAAATTTCAATTACCCCCTTCGTTTAGTTTTGATGGAAAAACGTTTTAAAGCAGTACATGTCGAATCAACGAAACTTCATTAGTTTTGAAAATGTCGAATTTGAAAAATATTTTCTATAGGAAAATTGATAAAAATTAATGTGTCAAATGCATTTATAATTAGACTCAAGTGTCTAGAATATAAAAAAATGCCGAAAGTATAAGTTTTTTAAAACTTGATTTTTATGAGAATGTCCGATTTTAGAGCATTTCGCCCCACTGTGCGCCGGTTCTGTCCTTTCTGGTTGTTCTGTGCTTATACATACCATTACTCTACTGACCTTGGTTTTATTAATGTATTATATCATACTTCTTATTTTGCACATGTGTATATTTGGTTGCATACATTCCCGTTTTATTACACTTTAAATTCTCATTAACTTTATTTTGCAATATTCCATTCCACCATCAAAAGAGTGAATTACAACCCATTTACAATTTGTATTTCAACATTGTGTTATTGACCCCGTTTAAACCTAAACCTTTTTAAATTTTAACTTACCAGCTGAAATAGCATAAATTTGTCTCCACTTTTTTATTTTTGGTTTCTCAATTTCTTCTCTTTTATTTCCCACAATTTCTAAATTAAATTCTTCTTCGGGTTTATTCATTTTGAACGTACGATAAACTCTATTAATCGACAAACTCTATTAGCGATGGATGGAATGGTACTGCTGAGATTATTTCATTCCCCATTTGCTTGGCTTTAACGACTTTGAGTAGAAATGTTGTTTCAATATTCCACTCTCTAATCGCGTCAGAATTCAAGATCAATGGGATTTTATTGTCTCAAGGACCCAAAGGTGACACAAATATGTAAATGATTCGTGCGTATGATATAAATAACAATAGGGAAAGAATTGTGAATTAATCAAATAAAAATTTATTTTTATTTTTTCTTAATAGTACCGTTTAACATATCTTGAATTTCTTCTAAAGTTTTTCCTCGAGTTTCGGGAATATATAAATAAGATAATATTACACTGAAAAAAGTAAACATGGCAAACATTCCGAATGGGAGGTAAAGTCCAAAATTGGTTGTTAAAACTTGAAAGATTTTTGTAAGTATCATTATGTAAACGCAATATATTATCGTTACAATTCCTGTGGCTTTTCCGCGGATGTTTGTAGGAAATAATTCGCTTAAAAGTAACATTGGGGTTAAACCTAATCCAAAACAAAATATAATAACGTAAATTATCATTCCTACGATTGGGAAGAAAGATATTTGGGTTAAATCCAAATCGGTTTTTTGTTTTAAATAAAAATAAATTGATTCGGCTGTTAAACAAATTGCGCATCCCATCGATGATGTAACCATAGACATTTTTCTACCTAATTTATCGCTTGACATCGAACCGAAAAAGCTTGCTATTGTAAGAGTTGAAGTGTAAATAATCGAAGAAATACCACGATTTAATTCCGGCATTCCTTCTTGGAAAATCATTTGAGTATAAACAGCAAAAGCTGAAATCCCGGACATTTGTTGAATACCTCTAGCTAAAGAAACTAATAAAATAGCTTTTCGGTTTGTTTTATTTACAAAACAATCTTTAAAGGAAGGTTTTCTTAAAACCATATCTTCAACAACATTTGAAATTCTATTTAACTCATCTAAAACATTATCGCTTCTTCTTAATCTTTTTAAGGATTTTTCAGCTTCGTTTCGTTTTCCTTTCATTAAATAAAAATACGGTGTTTCGGGCATTGTTAAAAATAATATACAAAAAATAATTGGGATTGTTATTAAAATATAAGCGGAAGTTTTTATATCGAGGTAATAACCAACAACGTTCATTAATAATTGTCCGGAGTAAATTCCAAATCCCATCGCGTTTCCCCAAGTTCCTCTTACTTTGGGGGTTGTTACTTCGGCTATGTAAACGGGGAGAACTCCGAACATTGCCGCATCGGCTAATCCGAAGAATATTCTTGAGATGTAAAAGAGGTAAATGTCTTCGGCGAACATTATACAGATCCAAGAGCAGATGTGAAAGATGCCGATTGCTAAAAGTGGGTATTTTCTTCCGTACGTTTCGGTTAATAATGAACATAAAGGACTGGATAGAATGGTTACAATTGGGGGGATTACTGTTAAATAGGATGCTAAAGATATATCGATGTTTGGGTATTTATCTGATATTAAAATTGGAATTGTTGGTGACGTCCAATTGAATAATACTGCAGAGCTTAGTGAAGACATTGCGGCTGGAACGAAAAATTTTTTTTAATTTTTTTAAAAGTAGTTAGAACAAATTTGGTGATTTTAATAAAAACTAGATATATTTGTTAACATTTATTTAAAAAAATCCCGCTTTAATTCCTTTAAATAAACTCTGTGCGATTTTTTAAACTTAATATTGATTTTTTAGGTTAAGTTTGGTAAAAAAAACTCTTCGATTATTTTAATTTTTTTTTAATTTTTTTATTAATAAGTAGAACAAATTCGCTAGTTTTATTAAAAAATAGATTATTTAATTTACATTTAGTTAAAATTTTTATAAATAAACTCAGGGCGACTTTTTAAATTGAGTGATTTTTTTAATAAGGTTCTAATTTTGATAATTTTTTTTAATTTTTGGGTAATAATTAGAACAAAATTGGTAGTTTTAATAAAAGATAGATATATTAGTTAACATTTATTAAAAAAATCTTGTTTTAATTCCTTTAAATAAACTCTGTGCGATTTTATAAACTTAATATTGATTTTTTAGGTTAAGTTTGGCGAAAAAAATCCTTCGAGTATTTTTAATTTTTTCAATTTTTTTAGTAATAATTAGAACAAATTCGATAGTTTTATTAAAAAATAGATTATTTAATTTACATTTAGGTAATTTGTTTTTCAAAATTCTTATAAATAAACTCAGTACGACTTTTCAAATTGGGCTTTTTTTTTGTAATTAAGTTCTAATTTTGACAATTTTTTTAAAATTTTTGGATAACAATTAGAACAAATTTGGTAGTTTTAATAAAAGCTAGATATATTAGTTAACATTTATTTTTAAAAATCCCCTTTTAATTCCTTTAAATAAACACCGTGCGATTTTTTAAAATTAATATTGATTTTTTAGGTTAAGTTTGATGAAAAAATTCTTGGATTATTTTTAATTTTTTCTAATTTTTTAATGATAACTGGACGTAAATTTAGTATTATTAATAAAAAATAGACTTTTTAATCTACATTTGGTTAAAATTTCTTTGTTGAATTTCTATAAATAAACTCTGCACGATTTTTTTTTAAATTGAGCGATTTTTTTGAGGTTGGGTTTCGATAAAACAGATTTAAATTTTTTTTTTTAATTTTTCAGTAACAATTAGAACAAATTTGATGATTTTAATAAAAAGTAGATATATTAATTTATATTTATTAAAAATTTTTTTTTTTAATTTCTGTAAATAAACTTTGTGCGATTTTTTAAATGCTTTTTGAGGTTAAATTCGGAAAAAATATTTTTATTTTTTTTTGAGAATTTTTTTAAATTTTATGATAAGACTTGGAATAAATCTAATGGTTTCAATAAAAATTAGATATTTTAATCTATCTTAGTTACAATTTTCTTTTCTTTATTTCTATAAATAAACTCTGTGCGATTTTTTAAAATTGAGTGATTTTTTTGAGGTTGGGTTTCTATAAAACATAGATTTTGGGTTTTTTCTTTAATTTTTCAATAACAATTAGAACAAATTTGATGATTTTAATAAAAAGTAGATATATTAAACTATATTTATTTAAATAAACTCTTTTTAATTTCCATAAATAAACTCTGTGTGATTTTTTAAAATGATTTTTAAGGTTAAATTCGGAGAACAAATTTTTGTTTTTTTTTGAGAATTTTTTTAAATTTTATGATAAGACTTGGAAGAAATCTAATGGTTTCAATAAAAATTAGATATTTTAATCTATCTTAGTTACAATTTTCTTTTCTTTATTTCTATAAATAAACTCTGTGCGATTTTTTTTAAATTGAGCGATTTTTTTTGAGGTTGGGTTTCGATAAAACATAGATTTTGGGATTTTGTTAAAATTTTTTAGTAACAATTAGAACAAATTTAGTGATTTTAATAAAAAGTAGATATATTAATTTATATTTATTAAAAAGATTTTTTTAAATTTTTATAAATAAACTCTGTGCGATTTTTAAAATGTTTTTAAGGTTAAATTCGAAGAAAAAATTTTTGTTTTTTTTTTAAGATTCTTTTAAATTTTATGATTAGACTTGGAATAAATCTAATAGTTTCAATAGAAAATAGATATTTTAATCTATCTTAATTGCAATTTTCTTTTCTTCATTTCTATAAATAAACTCTGTGTGATTTTTTAAAATTGATCGATTTTTTTTGAGGTTGGGTTTTGATAAAACATAGATTTTGACATTTTTTTTTTATTTTTCAGTTACAATTAGAACAAATCTGATGATTTTAATAAAAAGTAGATATATTAATTTGTATTTATTAAAAGAAATCTTTTTTTAATTCCCATAAATAAACTCTGTGCGATTTTTTAAAGGTTTTTAAGGTTAAATTCAGAAAATTTTGTTTTTTTTTTTGAGAATTTTTTTAAATTTTATGATAAGACTTGGAATAAATTTAATGGCTTCATAAAAAAATACATATTTTAGTCTAATTTAGTTCCAATTTCCTTTTCTTTATTTCTGTAAATAAGCTCTATGCGATTTTTAAAATTGAACAATTTTTTTTGAGATGAGGTTTCGTTAAACATGGATTTTGGGATTTTTTTTTTAAATTTTTTCGTAACAATTAGAACAAATTTGATAATTTTAATAAAAAGTAGATATATTAATTTATATTGATTTAAAAAATCTTTTTTAAATTTCTATAAATAAACTTTGTATTTTTTTTTTAACTTACCTAAACATACCGCTAAAATTTGAAACCATTCTTTCGTACTTTTATAAACATCACAATTATTATTACAATTCCCTTGATTATTAATATCTCCATTTGTTTCTATTTTTTCTTTAAATTCCTTTTTAATAGAATCTTCTTGAATTTTACTTTCTTCAATTTTCTTCTCAACATCTTCCTTTCCTTCACTTTTAGTTTCACCACATTGAAAATTATTTCCAAAAGATTTATCTTTAAATCCATCGTGTTTTTTCTCTTTAATTATAACATTATCATCCATAATTAATTACTTATTAACTTCTTCGATTTACATTAGCTTAGGACTTAATTGAAACTGAAAAAAAATAAGGAACTAAAGACAAACAAATCATTTTACATAACAAATCTCTTTTATATACATCTATAAATGTAGGCAGTGCGTTTCAAGGTTATTTTAAGTGATAATATGCGTACGTGTTGGGATACAAAAAAGATCGACAATTAAAACGATCGTTAAAAAAGAAAAAATCAAAAATTAAACTATAATTTTTTACCTAAAATGTTTTTTAATTAAAATAACAACAAATCACTATAAAGTTACAACAAGTACTGGTTTATTAGAATTGTGACGAGGATATTAAAAATTTCTGTCTCAATGTCAAAGAAAATGAACTTTAAGTAACTACATTTCATGTTTCGAATAAAAGTTGTGCCTTTTTTAACAACGAACATCTTTTATTATAAACATTTTTTTCGATTCTCGATATTAAGAAAAACTAACTCGAAAACTAAATGAGATAAAAAAACATTTTTTAAATAAGAGTTATACCTTTTTTAGCTACAAATATCTTTTATTATAAACATTTTTTAGGATTCTCGATATTAAACGAACTATAACCTGAAAACTAGTTATAACCCCAAAACGTCATTTTTTCAACTTTGGTGGCATGTTACCCGAAAAGTAAACGATATAGAAAAAAATATTTCAAATAAAAGTTGTGCCTTTTTTAACTATGAACATCTTTTATTATAAACATTTTTTACAATTCTCGATATTAAAGGAATTATAATCTAAAAACTAGTTATAACCCCAAAACCTAATGTTTTAAACTTTGGCGGAATTTATTCGAAAACTAAATGAGAGAGGAAAAAATATTTCGAATAAAAGTTATACCTTTTTTAGCTATGAATATCTTTTATTATAAACATTTTTTACAATTCTCGATATTAAAGGAATTATAACCTGACAACTCGTTATAACCCCAAAACGTCATTTTTTCAATTTTGTTAGCATTTTACTCGAAAACTAAATGAGATGGAAAAACATATTTTAAATAAGAGTTATACCTTTTTTAGCTACAAATATCTTTTATTATAAACATTTCTTAGGATTCTCGATATTAAACGAACTATAACCTGAAAACTAGTTATAACCCCAAAACGTCATTTTTTCAACTTTGGTGGCATTTTACCCGAAAAGTAAACGATATAGAAAAAAATATTTCAAATAGAAGTTGTGCCCTTTTTAACTATGAACATCTTTTATCCTAAACATTTTTTACAATTCTCGATATTAAAGGAATTATAATCTGAAAACTAGTTATAACCCCACAACGTAATGTTTTAAACTTTCGCGGCATTTTACTCGAAAACTAAATGAGAGAGGAAAAAATATTTCGAATAATAGTTATACCTTTTTTAGCTACGAATATCTTTTATTATAAACATTTTTTACAGTTCTCGATATTAAACGAACTATAACCTGAAAACTAGTTATAACCCTAGAACGTCATTTTTTCAACTTTGGTGGCATTTTATACGAAAACTAAATGAGATAGAAAAAAATATTTCGAATAAAAGTTATATCCTTTTTTACTGCGAATATCTTCTATTCTAAACATTTTTTACAATTCTCGCTATTAAAGGAATTATTAGTTAAAAACTAGTTATAACCCCAAAACGTCATTTTTTAAATTTTGGTGGCATTTTACTCAAAAACTAAATGAGATGGAAAAAATATTTCGAATAATAGTTATACCTTTTTTAGCTACGAATATCTTTTATTATAAACATTTTTTACAATTCTCGATATTAAAGGAATTATAACCTGACAACTCGTTATAACCCCAAAACGTCATTTTTTCAACTTTGTTAGCATTTTACTCGAAAACTAAATGAGATGGATAAAAATATTTTAAATAAGAGTTATATCCTTTTTAGCTACAAATATCTTTTATTATAAACATTTTTTACGATTCTCGATATTAAACGAACTATAACCTGAAAACTAGTTATAACCCAAAAACGTCATTTTTTCAACTTTGGTGGCATTTTACACAAAAACTAAATAAGATAGAAAAAAATATTTCGTATAAAAGTTATATCCTTTTTCGCTGCGAATATCTTTTATTATAAGCATTTTTTACAATTCTCGATATTAAAGGAATTATAACCTAAAAATTAGTTATAACCCCAAAACGTCATTTTTTCAACTTTGGTGGCATTTTACCCGAAAAGTAAACGATATAGAAAAAAATATTTCAAGTAAAAGTTGTGCCTTTTTAACTATGAACATATTTTATTCTAAACATTTTTTACAATTTTCGATATTAAAGGAATTATAATCTAAATACTAGTTATAACCCCAAAACATCATTTTTTCAACTTTGGCGGCAGTTTATTCGAAAACTAAATGAGAGAGGAAAAAATATTTCGAATAAAAGTTATACCTTTTTTAGCTACGAATATCTTTTATTATAAGCATTTTTTACAATTTTCGATATTAAAGGAATTATAACCTGAAAACTAGTTATAACCCCAAAACGTCATTTTTTCAACTTTAGTGGCATTTTATTGGAAAATTAAACGAAATAAAAAAAATGTTTCAAATAAAAGTTGTGCCTTTTTTAACTATGAACATCTTTTATTATAAACATTTTTTACAATTCTCGATATTGAAGAAATTATAACCCAAAAACTAGTTATAACCCCAAAACGTCATTTTTTAACCACAAACATCTTTTATTATAATTTCTTTTTCAATTCTCGATATTAAAGGATTTATATTATATATAACCCAAAAACTACAACAATCACAAAATCCCCATTTTTACAACTTTTCGTTACATTTTACTCGAAAACTAAACTAGATAGAAAAAATGTTGAAATAAAATTTGTGGCTTTTGTAGGAAAAAATTTTAAGAATTTTTTTTGACAATAATTAAAGTAAAAGTAAAGAAAAATGTGTAACAATCGTATAGTTTTATTGTTGTATTGTTTGAGAAAATTAAATAAAATAATTCTACGTAAGAAAATTTTCTTACCTTTCAAAGATAAATCCTCTTTAAATAATACAAATGATTTTTTCTAACTTAACAGGAACTTTCTAACTTTCTTACTAGATTTATAAGTAACAATAAGTGTTAATTCAATAGGACTTTTACGTTGTATGATTTTCAAGTCACAAACACACAGTAGATAATGTTAAAAATTTTTTAAACATAAACACACTTTGAGATAATTTCCCAAAATGCGATAAGAACTGTGTAGTTCATTAACGTCGTTTTTTATTGCTAAGATGAGATTAAGTCATGTTTCTGACTACGCAAAGTTGGATATTTATCTTGGACTTTCAAATTGCAAACAATGACTATAATATTTTAATAAAGACGTATATATAACCGAGATTTTCGTGATTTTTTGTATTTTATTCATGTCATCGGTCGTCTTTCTGTGATACTATAAGTTTATTTAATTAAAAATTTTTAATGTTAAATTTCGTTACTTAAAAGAAAAAAGTTTTGAAGTGCAAATTAACGTAAAATGGTTGAGGTACTTTGTGAAAATGTTGGAACCGGTAATAAGTCGGGTGGAAAGGAAGTTGCTAAAGATTTTCCACAAGTTAGAGCAATGCTGACTGGTAAATGCCTTTTTTTATTTATTTATTTTTAAAATAAGTTATTATAAATTAGAACAAATTTAATACCTTTAGCCTAAATTAAACATATTAAATTATTGTGAGAAAGTAAAAATCTGTCAAAATTAAAGAGAATTTGAAGAATGAGCTTGATCCATTTGACACAAAAGAGACATTTTAAGCAATCTTTAGAAAAATAAATATACATATTTTAATTCTCATAAACAAAGTCTGTAAGATTTTTTTAAACATTGATCATAATTCACAAATTTCCAAATCTGCACAAATAAAAGTGCATATTGGGTTATTATTATTTTTCCCGAGAATTATGTCGTTCCAATTGGTCATTGCATCGCGACCTTATCCTATTAAACCCTCCAGAATTCTGTTTAAAACACTTGTTTGACTTTCATATAATCCAACATTACCTTAGAATCAAATAGTCTATCGTAGTGCTGCTCAATGTGCATTACAAACTTATTGTTAGTGCACTGTGCCCATGACGTGCACATTACTACTTTGGAGAAACACCCCTCCTACTGTCATTACTTTGCGATAAATTGTAACCAAGTAACAAGTTTTAATTTCACGTTTGACTCATTTTCATTACTTTTGTGAACTGTTTTCGAGGTTCGAAACCTCTTACATTTTTATGTAACAAACAAAATCAAATTTTAAAAGTGTAAATTATAAAGTGTTTATTTATAAATATTGTTCGCTTACGACAACATTCATAGAACTATAGAAATAACCCAAAAAATCAAAAGGTGAATGATTTTGTGAAAAATGGAAAATCAAAAAGAACATTTTCGTCATATTTTGCTTTTTTATTTCCGGAAAGGGAAAAACGCACCGCGAGCTTATAAAAAGTTATTATGCTGTATATGGTGACGAAGTCTTAAAAGAACGGTAGTGTTAAAATTGGTTTGTCAAATTTCGTTCTGGTGATTTTTCACTCAAAGATGAAAAACGGTTTGGTCGTCCAGTTGAATTTGATGAAGTCCTAATCAAAGCAATAATCGATTCGGATCGTCAAAGTACAACACGTGAGATTGCAGAGAAGCTTCATGGATCTTATATATGCATTCTCCCATACATTCTCACATACATCCACACTCTTACCACCCAACCGAATGATCAATTCTGATGTCTACATAGAACAATTAACGAAATTAAACAATGCAGCTGAAGAAAATTCGCCGGAATTGACAAATCGAAAAGATGTTGTATTCCATAATGACAGTGCTCGCACACATCTTTGGTCACTCGGCAAAAATTATTGGAACTTGGTTGGGATGTTTTGCCACATCCACCATATAGCCCTGACCTTGCACCATCTGATTACTTTTTCTTTCGATCTTTACAAAACTTATTGAATGGTAAACATTTCAATAACGATGATGATGTCAAACCGTACCTGATTCAGATTTTGCTAATAAAAACCAGAAGTTTTATGAACGTGGGTGTAATGCTTGGGGCTCAATATTTAAGTAATTAATCCCATCGCTGTACCGTCATTGTTAAAAGGAACGGGGTAACGTAGCCGCCACCAGGGCAAGGTTTTTCCCCGGGAAAACCTTCCGGAAAATCCGTGGATTCTTGCGCTAAGGCTCTGGTTCGAAATGCAAAAGTGTTGTAGGGTAGAAAATGATATAAAAAACTCCTTTATTTTTATTATCAAGAAATTTAATTAAACTAGATTCAGGAAAGGGAAAATTAACCTTTATTTAATAAAACACAAACCTATATTTAAAAGTTTATTAAGGGAAATGCAACACTTTATAGTTTAATTAATCAAGAGGATAGCTATGCAAATTCCTAACTCAAATAATTATTAATCGGAGAGATTTGTCTAACAGTAAATAGTTACTCAGGCTCAGAAAACTCACCCCTTTTTCCTCAACCACAAAATCCATTGGTTTGTGGTTATGCCCTCAGTTTGTTGCTCTCGAAGGTGGTGAAACTACCATTAACGGAAATAAACTCCGGATGCGAGCAAGCTCAAGTCTATCATGCGGACATAACCGCCGAGGAACTTTCAAACTCGGACGCGAAATCTGAACCCGCGAAAAACCGTCGATGTGTTGAATAGCTTCTCAAAGCATATCCAACACATTATCGCGAAGAAGAAAAATCTTCTTGACTGGAAAAGAACCCCGGGAAGAGAGAGCGATTCGGGTGTGAGCTCTCCCTTAAGTAAAACGCTTTCAAAGGTGGTGGGAGAATATCTTTAGACGTTTTTTCCTACTTACAGGCCTATTTTGTAACTCTTAACGACATCGTTATGAACCGATTGTCGTTCATGAACGACAATTCGTATTTTGTAACTTCTAACGACATCGTTATGAACGACTTTCAGGTTAGGTTTGGTCGTTTGGCGAACGACATCCCCGTAGCAGTCGTTTACGTCGTTAGCATAGCAAAATTGAAGTTTAAAATGAGTTGGGCACCGATTGTATTGAACAAATGACTTTTTATATGTTTAACTATAAGCTCAAAATGTGTAAGATCATCTCTGGCATTATCTCTGGTTTAAGATCATCGTTTGGCATTATCTCTGGTAAAATTCAATTTTTACAAGTTCAACCCTTGATACCCTAATATGGAAGGATGCCAGAAACTCACTGAACCCATTTGAAATGCCAGATAACATTTTTAAAAAAATACAAATTTCTAGTAATTTTTTCAGAAATGATTTCTTCTTTCAATTTATGTCATTTTCCTCAAGACAGCACAAAAATATTACTACCTATAATTTCTTGTGGAACTATACTTCTATGCTTGAAGTAGCTATCAAAGCTATTTCTAAAGCAAATTCAAGAAAAATATTAGTGATTACAGCTTTCTTTCGGAAAATAATGTCAAATAATGGATTCTTCTAAAGATAGCTGCTTAATCCACATCCGTCATTAATTGTCAAAGCTTGTCAAAATGCAGACATAAGTTCCTCTTTGAGGTTATGTTGTTAGTTCAAAAGATCTAACATTAGATCAAAAGTGACATTTTATGTTACTATCCTATATGAAAACATTAACTTGTATCGTTACAGCTAAAGTTCCTAACGACTGATTTACAAAATACGGTTTTAACAAAAAGTCGTTTGGGATTGGAGTCGTTGGCTGAACGATGTCGTTAGGTAACGACAATTACAAAATAAGCCTGTAAGTAAAAATTCCAAACATGTACGTCTTGAGTTTAACAATTTCCAAAAACAAACCCCTGACTTAAAATTTCACTACCTGCGAACGAGCTGTTTTAAAAATGATATTTTTTATTGTATACAATTTATGGCTTTGGGACTTTTGAGCCCCCCGTACCTGACTTGAAGTGAAAACACCAAATACAAAACTAAAATTTAAATTAAAAAAAAGATCTCTAAATTCCACCCGTAATAATTTGAATTAGCCAAATAATCTGAATTATTACATGGTATTATGACACTGCCTGAATAAAGTTATTTAGTTCCATGAAGAAATTGTCTTTTATTTTCTAAAGAAAATCCGCAATTATTTAGTTGCCAACCCAATATATAGAAAATTATAAGTTCGAATTCTTTGACATCACTTCTTCATGTAATCGTAAGTAGGTACCCAACTATTTGTGCCTTGTAACAAAAAATTGCATAACGTGTGCACTATTGCATTGTGCTTTATTTGAGCAGACCTGGTCTCACGGGATGCACCGTAGGTTGCCACAAGCATTTGTGTCTAATACCAACGAAACTCACATTAACACACCAAATGAACGGAAGTTTCTCTCACCTCTCTGCATCGTCTACAGCTGTCTAAACACTCTGTGTCTCGTTACAATCAGGGTCTATAATTTGAGGTTGGTTTTGCTTAGTCGGAATACCATTTCTGACGTTCTTCTAGAGACATCCTTAAGAAATATCTTGGCAGTTTTCGGTTCGGATTACTACCTGAGATAATTTTCTTGTCATCAGTTAGTTATTGACTTCACCCTAAATTACCTGTGTAGCGAAACCAAAGAAATATTCATGTTCTACGAGGAGCTTTGATATACCTTCCATAGCTTTTTATTAATATGTCAGACCTTTTATTTTCTAATAAACTAACATGAATTGGTACCTACGCTAGCACTATGTTTGTATCCAACCCAAGTTCGTTCAGCCCCGGGACACAGTTCAATACCCAACCTTCATCTTGTGTTATCATTATCCAAGGTTTGCAGGCTCACCTCACTACGGCCGATTGTAAAGATTCTAACACCATTGGTTATTCTCGTTATTAGTTTCCGCATACACACCACGATTACATAGATTTCTGCCTAGAAACTGGTCGTGTACACTCTTAAGCTAATCGATAGCTTCAGGTATTAGTCAAGGTTGGTAGAGTTAATGGTATAAAATTATCCAACTCAAATGGTGTCGTGTTCGACGGGGAGAGAGGTGGGTGTGACGTCACGGAGATCTGAAAATATAACAAAATTTTATTTTAAATTGTTAAGTTCTTAAATAATGAGAAAAAGAAGTGTTATCACCTGCGTATAAGTTCGGACTTCGGACCTTCGTGATGTCACGTCTTCAGGAACGTAAGCATGTGAGGCGAAATTTCGCATCCAACATAGGAAGGATAGGGAGTTGGACAACTTTACAACTACTCCATTGACTTTGGTGTTGGTATTTTCTTGAGTATCAATACTTGAGTATCAACTGTTAATTTAAATCCATGAGGACGCCAATCTGTACCTTAGAGTCCTTCATAAGAACTCTCTGGAGACACGCTCCTTCGTGGATTTTTTCATTGCCCTCACAAAATGTCTTCCAGTAGAAAAAAGAATCCTTTTTTGCCTTTTTCGTAGACTAATTATACGAGATGAATGCCACTCTATAAACCTCTAACCCAATCTTCCTCTTCGCGGGATTGAATAGCGAACCAAAAATAGGTTACTTTATAAACTTAGAACAAATTGACCATTTTTAATTTAAAATAAACCTTTTAAACTTTATTGACTTTTTTATTACAAAATAGAATATTTTAGCTTTCAATTAATACAAATTTCATGTCTTAATTTAAAAAATAAAGTCTCCAAGATTTTTTAAATTTGGTCAAAATTTTCAAAAAAAAGTTAGGTTAACCGTTAAAATTTTAGTAATCTTTATGAACTTTTTTAGTTTTTTGGGTAATAATTAGCACAAAATTGACTTTTCTTATTACAAAATAGAATATTTTAACTTTAAATAAATACAAATTTCATTTCTTAATTGAAAAAAATAAAGTCTCCAAGATTTTTTAAATTTGGTCAAAATTTTCAAAAAAAGGTAGGCTAACTGTTAAAAATTTTAGTCACCTTTATGAATTTTTTGGTCAACAAATAGAGTATATTTGATTTTTTTTGTAATAAAATAAAATACTTTCAACTAGTTCTAGTATAAAAATATTTTCTTAATCTTTATAAACTCAGCATGTTTTTAAAAACTTAATTGTTTTAATTTTCAGCCGCTATAGCAATGGTTAGCGCCGGTTGTATATTCACCTGGCCGTCACCAGCCATCCCAAAACTCCAACAACATCCCTACAACTTCAACATAGAAGAATTATCATATTTAACAGTCATCCCACCAATTTCCATGGTGATTTTCAGCCCAATTTATTGTTGGTTATTAGACAACTTTAGTAGAAAATACACTTTATTATCCAGCGCGTTCTTTCACATCGGTTCATGGATCTTAATCTATTTTGCCGATAACATCTGGATATTTTACTCTGCAAGATTCGTAGCCGGAATAGCAGACGCTTGTTGTTTCGCTTCATTGCCAGCTTACATAGCTGAAGTAGCCACACCGAGAATTCGAGGACTTTACGGAAACGCCATGATGGTACTTATGTTCATCGGTCAATTTTTAATCAACTGCTTAGGTTATTACACGAGTATAAAAGCGACGGCTTTATGTATGTTAACATTTCCGATTGCTTTCTTATTTTTATTCGTTTCGATGCCGGAATCTCCGTATTTTTGTATTATAAAAGGTCGGGAAAAAGAAGCTAGAAAAAGTCTTCAAAGATTACGTGGAATTAAAAACGTCGACGAAGAATTCGAACAAATTTCTAAAGATGTAGCAAGGCAGATGACTGAAACAACAAGATATATAGATTTGTGGAAGATAAAAAGTAATCGAAACGCTGTTATCATAGCAAATTTAGCGAGAGCTTTTCAACAATTTAGCGGTATAAGCGCTTTAATGGTTTACGCTCAATATATTTTTAATTTAAGCGGTGGAAATATTTCCGGTGGACACGCCGCTATGTTATTTAATGGAATTTTAGCTTTCGTTAATTTATTCGCTAACATTATCAGTGATAAATTAGGAAGAAAACGATCGATGGTATATTCAAGTCTTTTATGCGGTTTAGGTTTATTAGGAGAATCAATTTATTTCTATCTTAAAGAATACACAACGATTGATACTTCACCGGGAGCTTGGTTTCCAGTTGTTGGATTAGTTATTTACATTATTGTATTTACAACCGGTTTAGGAATCGTTCCAACTTTACTTCTTGGCGAATTATTTAATACAAGCATAAGAGGTAAAGCCGCTTTAATTACAAACTGTTTATTCGCCGTACAACTTTGTGGAATTAGCAAATTATTTCAATATTTAATGACTAGTTTTGGATTAGCCGTTCCGTTTTTATTTTTTACGATTTGTTGTTTTCTCGGTGCGATAGCTTCGCATTTTGTTGTTCCTGAAACGAAAGGAAAGACTTTAGAACAAATTCAACAAATGTTAAAGTAAATAAATTGATATTTTTGATGTAATAATATATGATGATGTACTAATACAGTATTAATTTATTTTATTTTTTATTAAAAATTTTTTGGTTGTAATCAATATTGATTTTTTAAATAAAAAAATAGAATCTTCAAGGTTTAATTTAATGTAAGAATCATTTCTTAACTCCTAGAAATAAGGTCTGTACGATTTTTTAAAGTTCGACAAAATTAAAAATAAAAGTTGGGTTATGAATTGTCAAAAATTTTATTCACTTTTATGATTTTTTTTTAATTATTTGGGTAATAATTAGAACAAAATTGACTTTTTTATTACAGAATAGAATATTTTAGCTGTCAATTAATACAACTTTCATTTCTTAATTTAAAAAAATAAAGCCTCCGCGATTTTTTAAAATTGATCGAAATTTTTAAAAAGTTAGGTTAACAAATTTTAGTCACTTTTATGATTTTTTTAAATTTTTTGGGTGATAATTAGAACAAAATTGACTTTTTTATTACAAAATAGAATATTTTAGCATTCAATTAATTCAATCCAATCGCAATCTTTAACACCAATTTTCTTGCGAATCGTTGAGTATCGCACCCTAATATTTTATACATTTGTACTATGTACTAATATCTATTGATTGGTTATACTTTCGTTAAAATCGGTGAGGGGCAAGTCGTGAGGTCTCCTTGTCAGTACGATTTTTTAAATTGGGTGGTTTTTTTACTAATTAGGTTCTAAATTTGACAATTTTTTTTAATTTTTGGGTAACAATTAGAACAAATTTGGTAGTTTTATTAAAAAATAGATTATTTAATTTACAATAGGTTAAAATTTCTTTTCAAAATTCTTATAAATAAACTCAGTACGATTTTTTAAATTGGGTGATTTTTTTTAATAATTAGATTCTTATTTTGATAATTTTTTTTAAATTTTGAGTAACAATTAGAACAAATTCGGTAGTTTTATTAAAAAATAGATTATTTAGTTTACATTTGGTTAAAATTTCTTTTCAAAATTCTGATAAATAAACTCAGTACGATTTTTTAAATTGGGTGGTTTTTTTACTAATTAGGTTTTAATTTTGACAATTTTTTTTAATTTTTGGGTAGCAATTAGAATAAATTTGATAGTTTTAATAAAAAATATATACAGTTACTCACGAAAGTCTACATACTTATGCTATTCAATTAGTAATTCTAGAGTATGCGCCATTTCAAACAATTAAAACATGAAAAAAAAAACAGAAATCTTCAGTAACACATATATTGGAAAGTCACAAAAGTCTACATACAATATGTCTTTATCGATATATTTAATAACAAAGAATTACCGTACAGTGGGGTTACTTCAACACCCCGGGGCTACATGGACACAACACGTAATGTTAAGGTTAATTTTAAAATGTTTTAATGAAACATTTCTAAGAAAAAATAAAGTTTTTATGAAATTTATTTCTTATTTTCCTATATTTAATTCAACAAAAAATATATTTTTTACATAAAAATACATTCCTTAATGCTTCAATACGCCGCATTAGTGTGACGTCACATGTTGAGAAGGTCATAGGATTGAATCCAAACAAACTTTTTCTACATAGATTCAGTCCATAAGCTGCGAGAAAATCATTTTTTTAGAGTACTTACAGACATATTTAAGGTATGAAAATGGGGCAATGCAATGTAAAATACCGTTTTCTACATCTAAAGCAAAAATGGTAAATTAAATAATTTTTTTAACGCCGTAAAAGCAGAAATAAGTTCGAGTATACATAACCTCAAAAATCGTATCTGTCAAACGTAGGCTTAAAAAGTTCGTAGTTCGGTAATTAATGAGATTTGGGCCACCAAATCTTACAAATGGGATGGTATTATCCTCAGAATATCTTACAGCCCTTCTTTGGTGAAAAACAACACCCTCGGATTATTTTAGATTCAATGCTAGCAACAGGTATAAATTTAATAAAAGTATAGGTATTTTGTTATAAAGGAAGGGGTTTTCATAGTTTTATGACCTTTATTATTATACCCTTTGCAGGTAAAACATAACAACTATGACATTTACTGATAAAGAATGTCTATTAAAAGACATTTTACCTCAAGACCTACAAGTACATCAAACAGAAACCGTAGTAAGAACCAGGATACATGCTAAAAGGACCATACGTGGGATGAAATGTTTCAAGATTCTAAATTTTATATCATACAGTTTTCGAAGCCACTCCAACATCATAGTATAAATTATTAGAACTCTTAAAGATTTACTTTACTTCACTTGAATAAGTAATTAATAAATAAATTAAAATGTGTAGCTGTGTTTTACTTTTAATTCAGATTTACACATTCGTATCCAACTTTGAACCTAACCATTATAGTTATTACTACCACCCCCATTTGTTACTAGCTAGGATTTTTATTTCAATAATATAAGTATTTTGTTGTGACTTATTATAATTTTAATATGTTTTGTATATTTTCCTTCCTCTGTTCTGATTTTTATTAGTTTATTTAAAATATTTACCTTCCTATAATAAGATGTAGAATAAGAGAGTACTATGAGCACTGGTGTATTAAAAATCTAAAGATAAGAGTTAAAAATATTTAATATTTAAAATTAAAATTACATTCATATTATAAGAACCTAAGAAAAAACAGAAGTCGTGAAGTCAAAACATAGAAGACTACAATAACCCAACAGAGTTTGATCTTATGAATTCCTATAACAGAAAAAAGTTAGTTTAGTAGTACTGATACTTACCGTTAGTTATTCCAGAAATAAAATGTACAAAATAGTCCACGGTAATCTCTGTTACTCGGAGAATGGCAATGTTCTACATATGTAACTAAAGGGGGTTACAAATTTGTATGAACTCGAATAACTTTTACTGTTCTGTTAGAATGTATGGTCCTTTTAGCATGTATCCTAGCTCTTACTATGGTTTCTGTTTGCTGTATTTCTACGCCTTGTGGTAAAATACCTTTTAATAGATATTCTTTATCAGCAAATTTCATAGTTGTTAAGTTTTACCTACAAAGGGTACAATAATAAAGGTCATAAAACCATGAAAATCCCTTCCTTTATAACAAAATACCTATATTTTTATCAAATTTATACCTGTTGCTAGCATTGAATCTAAAATAATCCGAGGGTGTTGTTTTTCACCAAAGAAGGGCTGTAAGGCATTCTAAGGATAATACCATCCCATTTCTAAGATTTGGTGGCCCAAATCTCATTAATTACCGAACTACGAACTTTTTAAGCTTACGTTTGACAGATACGATTTTTGAGGTTATGTATACGCGAACTTATTTCTGCTTTTACGGCGTTAAAAAATTTATTTAATTTACCATTTTTGCTTTAGATGTAGAAAACGGTATTTTACATTGCATTGCCCAATTTTCATACCTTAAATATGTCTCTAAGTACTCTAAAAAAAGTGATTTTCTCGCCACTTATGGACTGAATCTATGTAGAAAAAGTTTGTTTGCATTCAATCCTGTGACCTAGATCAACACTGTGACGTCACCACTAATGCGGCGTATTCATTTTACGGGGGAACTTGACCGTCTGACATGCAAAGTATGACATTTTCCCTAAAACAGAGTTTAGTGTCCAAGAAGCCCTAAGAACGGGGTTGTTTGGGCATCACTTTTATTTATTATATTTATAGGATATTTTCAATGTTTTATCATACCTATGTAATCCTAAAGGTTAGGTCGGTACGATGAACATATTTCTGATGCTCTAAGTATATTTCTTCACTTTTAATTTTGGAAAATACGTAAAAAACGTGTCCAAGTAACCCCATTTTACGGTAACTAATATTTTGTAATACCTCCATTGACTTTAATAACAGCCATTATTCATCGAGGCATGGAATTCACTAATTTTTTTGTTACCATCTTGGGTCTCTTTTGCCATTCTTCCGTTATGGCCCGTTTTAAATTATCGCGGCCGTTCATATGCCTCTTTTTCAGGCAACGTCTCAATTCTTCCCATAAGTGTTCTATGGGGTTTAAATCTGGCGACTGTGGAGGGCAATGAAGTTGTTTAGGGACGTTGTACAGTACAAATTCTTTTGCTAAATAAGACGTGCGTTTAGGATCGTTATCCTGCTGGAAGATCCAATCTATGCCTAGACGTAATTTTTGCATAGTTTCTCTTAAATTACCTTTCAAAATGTTTATGTACTTGTATTTATCCATAGTGCCTCCAATTAACTCAATGTTTCTCGCCCCAGCCACCGACATGCAACCCCAAAGTAAAACTGATTGTCTGCCGTGTTTCACCATGGGTTGCACATTTTCCTTTTCAAATTCGGTATTAGGTTGTCGCCAAATATTAACGCGACCATCAGACTGAAATAACTTCATTTTTGTTTCATCGGTAAATAAAACTTTACTCCAGACCGCTGGCTCTACATTTTCGTACTTTCTGGTAACTTCTAATCTCGCGATTCTGTTCTTCTCACTGATCAGTGTTTTGTGCCTGGCACTATACGGCCGTTATATCCAGAATTTTTCAAAATTCTACGAATAATTTTTAATTTTTTAATGTTGAATTTTAATTCAACATTTTGCGCCAACTTTACTGCGCTGGTTCTTGGTTCTTGTTTAATTTTTTTAATAATCTCTCTTTTATCTCTTTGAGTGAGTAATGACGGGCGACCGTTACGTGGTTTATTTTCAATTGTTCCTGTGTTTTTAAAGCTTCTTAATACTGTTTTTACTAATGATCGAGATTTTATAACGATTTTCGAAATTTCTGACAATGACTTCCCGTCATTTTTCAACGAAAATGAAAAATGACAAATTTCAACGAATGAAATTTATATCGTTTGAAATTTCACACCGATTCGCAATCTTTACAGTTTGAATAACTTTTGACAACTATATTTGACCCACATACACTATCATTCATTTCACTTTCGCAATTTTCTGCTGTTGTTGTATATTTATCTATATATTATATTTATTTGATAATTGTTGCAATTGGCAACTTTCTTGACGTTTAGTGACGTCAACAGCGCCATTTTGGCGCCTACTTTGACCAAAACTAGTTGATTAGATATTTTCAAAAAATGCATTTTTTCTCGATTTTTTTCTTATAAAACCTTATGATATGATATGTCCATCGTGTAGAACGGGAAATAGCCTATCAGAATATGCAACAAAAACATACCCATCCTATTTAAGATAACAAAGTTGGTTACCATAGCAACCAAACAACAAGGGATAGAAACAAATGAATATAGCCAAAATATGTCCCATAATTTACCAAGAAACTTTTATTTAAAACTTTTTTCATTTAAATCATAAATGGCGTATTTATGAGCTATATTCCATACTTTTGTTACACCCTGTATAACTGAGATTTTCGTGATTTTTTGTATTTTATTCATGTCATCAGTCGTCTTTCTGTCATACTATAAGTTTATTTAGTTAAAGAAAAAACTTTTTAATGTTAAATTTTGTTACTTAAAAGGAAAAAGTATTCAAGTGCAAATTGATGTAAAATGGTTGACGTACTTCGTGAAAATGATGAGAAAGAAGATAAATCGGGTGGAAAGGAAGTTGCTAAAGATTTTCCACAAGTTATAGCAATGTTCACCGGTAAATACATTACTTTTTAAATTTATTTTTAAGATAAGTTATTACAAATTAGAATAAATTTAATTCGCTTAACATAAAATAAACATCTTATCGTTGGAACCGCACGATTTTTTGAATTTCACCAATAATTTTTAAAGGTTAGAATGGGTGTTGGGTTATATTGTGTCCGTACTTTCCGGGAAAATAAACTCCTTTTGTCTTATGGTTAATTCGCCTTTATTTCCACTTTTTACAATCAACTTAAAATAAACCAAACTTCGACGTTACATTCAGTTACATTTTTTTTGAGGCGTATATCCCGGTCGGTTAAAAAGACTGTCTCGTAACGACCTCTAACATTCGCGAGCCGTAACACCTCCCCTTGTAACAAATTCGCTTACATAATACAAATTTACAAATTTAAGCGATCGGGTTTTTTTATTACTCTTGTCGACCTACGCAGCGGTGGGGTTGAAATAACTTCAGGAATTTGTCTGTCAGGGATTTTCGGTATTTCCAGTTCACTGGGTATTTCTGAAATTGGATGATCATTTTGGGTATTATCAGGTGGAGAGGGTACCAAGGAAATAGTCGGTTTCGGGGGAGTATCGTCTCCAATCTTCCGAATTTGGTCAATGTGTCTTCTCCATGTTCTTCCATCATCAAGATGTACATTGTAATGCAACTGTCCGAGCTTCTTATCTACATGACCGAACTGCCATTTTTCATTATCATAGGAACTGGCACTTACTCTGTCTCCAATTTCTAAATTTCTAGGCTTCATCTTATTAATTATTACTTCACTCTTTTTTTCAGGAATTTTAATACAATCTAATCTCGTTCTTATTTGCCTCCCAAACATTAGTTCCGAAGGACTTTTATTAGTAATACAGTGAGGTGTTCTCCTGTACTGAAGAAGAAATTTATACAGTTCAACTTCAAAATTAGTGTTAAATAGATCTCTGCATTTCAAAGCATTTTTAACAGTCTGGACGTACCGCTCCGCCATTCCATTTGTTGCAGGGTGGTAAGGTGCACTGAATTTCTGTGTTATGCCGTTATTTTCTAGAAAGCTTTTGAATTTGTAAGACGTGAACTGTACGCCGTTGTCACTTACAAACGTACAAGGCAGACCAAATGTGGAAAATATTTTTCTACACACGTTAATTGTTGTCTCAGCTGTTATGTCGTTCAACACATGCACTTCAGGCCATCTAGAGAATGCGTCTACTAGGATGAAAAGATACTTACCTTGAAATGGTCCAGCAAAGTCAGCATGAACTCGCTGAAAAGGTTGGGTCACCTCCTCCCATGGGTGAAATACAGTAGGCGGTTTGTTTTGGGTTTCCCTGCATTTCGTGCAATTATTAACTAGAGTCTCTATATCTTGATCTATATTTTTCCACCAGCAGTAACTCCTAGCTAATGCTTTCATTTTGACCATACCGAAGTGGGAAGTATGAAGTTCATCTAATATTTGTTTCTTAAGTGTACTAGGTACAACAGTTCTTTGACCACGTAGCAATACTTCACCTTGTAAAGAAAACTCGTTCATATTGATATTCAAACGATCTTTTGCGTTGAGAACAAGGCCTTTTCTTAGTGCATTAATAATTTTCATAAGAGATTTATCCTTTTTTGTATGCTTAGTTAATAAGTCCAAGGTAATTGGTAGTGTTTCAATTTGCTTGATTTCGAAATAATCAGGTTCGTCTATATTATTTTTCTCATCTGCAGTTGTCATCATAGGTAACCTTGATAATGCATCAGCATTACCATGTAAATTGGTATTCCTATATTTAATTTCAAAATCAAATCCTTGCAAAAATACTGCATAGTGTTGCATTCGAGTAGTTGTAAGTGTTGGTAAACTTTTGTGCGGACTGAAAATTTGCGTAAGTGGTTTGTGGTCTGTAGGGTGAAATGTCTTCCAAAAAGAAATTATTGAAATTTTTTAACTCCAAATATTATTCCGTAGGCTTCCTTGTCAATCTGAGAATATCGTTTTTGCGTTTCTGTTAAAGTTTGAGACGCAAACTGTATTGGCTTTTCTGATCCATCTGGATACAGATGTGATAGCACAGCGCCAACTCCATAAGAAGACGCGTCAGTAGCTAGTATTAATGGCAAACTGGTATCATAATGAGCAAGAATTTTATCGGATTGTATTTCCTTTTTCACTTTTTCAAATGTGGCATGACAATGTTTGTCCCAGTAAAATTGAACGTCGTTTTTTAGTAAATTATGTAAAGGCTGTAGTAGCGTGCTGAGATTTTCGAAGAATCTGCCGTAATAATTTACAAGACCTATGAAAGCACGTACTTCTGTTTTTGAATTTGGTACTTTTGCTTTTTGTATAGCGTCTATTTTGCACTTAGATTTATGGATACCGTTTTTATCTATTAAGTAACCACAATAGTCAATATTGTCAGACATAAACTTACTTTTGTTTATATTTATGTGTATATTGTGCTCTAAAAGTTTATCAAGTACCAATTTTAACCTATCTAAATGTTCTGTGTCAGTCCTGCCTGTAATTTTGATGTCATCAAGGAATACGGTAACGCCTGGAATATTTTGCAATATATTTTCCATTTCACGTTGCCAGATTGCTGGAGCTGATGCAACTCCATACATCAATCTTTTGCATGCGTAGAGTCCTCGGTGTGTGTTTAAGGTTAGTAAATGTTGATCTTCTTCTCGTACTTCCATGTGCAGAAATGCCTGGCTAACATCCAGTTTTGTAAATTTCTCTCCACCTGCCATGGAACTGAACAGTTCGTCAATTGTTGGGAGTGGGTGGTTATCCACCTTAAGGTGTTGATTTAGGGTAACCTTGAAATCACCACAGATTCGTACACGGCCATTGCTTTTCATGATTGACACAATCGGTGTGGCCCAGTCAGATCTTTCCACCTTGTAAATGATCCCCTGTTCTTCCAAATATCGCAGCTCCGCCTCCACCTTCGGCTGTAAGGAAAATGGGACAGTTCTGGATTTAAGGAAAACTGGAGTCGTTGTGGGAGATTTCAATTGTAATGAGGCTTGGACACCAGTCATTTTTCCAATGTTATCACTAAAGATCAATCGATAATTAGACAATAATGATTGTAACTTATCATCTATGGATAAATACGACACATCATTAGAAACGGACAACATTTCGAATGATCTAATCCATTCCCTACCAATTATTGTTTCTTTCTTTATGTTTGTTAAATAAATTTCGAGAAATTTTTGCTTATTTTTGTACTTAACATTAACAGTAGCAACCCCTGTGACATTAAATTTTGTATCGCAAAAACTAACTAATCGTAAATCTGATTTGCGGATTACTATTTTAGGAAACATTTTAATAAAGTACTGATCATACATTAATGTAACAGCTGCGCCGCTGTCAATTTCAGCTTTAATTCTAATATTATTTATTGTAAGATTTACATAATACTTTTCTCGTGAATTATCTTTGTAACAGCTATCGATATACAATATTGATTCTATTTCGACGCTTTTTGTATCATTTTTATTGTTCTTTTTCTTAGAACAAACTTTCTCGATATGCCCCTTGATTTTGCAAAAATTACAAATAATATTAATTTTTGAGCACTTATTAGCTAAATGCTCACTTGAGCCACATCTATAACATGCTCCCTTTACTTTTTTATTACTAATTGGTTTACCTGTTTTATTATCTCTACTAACTGCAACCGTATTTATCGCTTTAGTTGGTTTATGTAGCTGAGCTGAGTCCCGGGCAGATAACTCCATTCCTGTAGCTATCTCTAAAGCCTTCTCGAACGTCAAGTCTCGCTGCTCCAACAGTCGTGTTTGTATGTGTTGACTTCGTAATCCGAACACTAGCTGGTTTCGTAAAGCTGTCTTCAGATAATCACCGAACTTACAATGACGAGCCAACTTCTGTAAAGCTGCTGCGTACTCTTGAACAGGTTCCCCTTCATGCTGGTTTCGTTGTCGGAATCTGAAGTTTTCCGCTATTTCAAGTGGTTGAGGGTTGTAGTGATTCATCATAACTTTCACCAATTCCTCATATTCTTGTGATTCAGGTTCCGCTGGAGACATTTTGTCACATAGTATATCGTACGCTTCTGCGCCCATGTAATGTAATAAATACGCAGATTTCATTGTATCTGGTACTGCGAATACCGAGAATGCGCCTTCCAACCGCTTCACCCATCTATCCCATTGTACTTTAGGATTATATGGTTCGATTGAGAAAACCGCTTGTACCATGTGGCTTGTACTTGCCTTTTCTTTCTCCGGTCCCGGCATGCTTTTTCTTTTTTGTAGGTTAGAAAACAGCCCTTTCGTAGGTAAGAAAAAACGTCCTCGTCGCCACTATTGTGTCCGTACTTTCCGGGAAAATAAACTCCTTTTGTCTTATGGTTAATTCGCCTTTATTTCCACTTATTACAATCAACTTAAAATAAACCAAACTTCGACGTTACATTCACTTACATTTTTTTTTGAGGCGTATATCCCGGTCGGTTAAAAAGACTGTCTCGTAACGACCTCTAACATTCGCGAGCCGTAACAGGTTATTATTATTATTATTGCAGAGAAGGACGTAGTTCCAATTTATCATCGCACCACAATCTTACCCTCTTATACCCCTCCAGAATTATCTTTAAAACACTTGTATGATTTTCATTCAGTCCAGTATTAACTTGGAATAAAAGAGTTTATTGAGATGGACCTTAGACAAATCTCTCCGGTTAATAATTATTTGAGTTGAGAGTTCGCATGGCTATTCTCTTAATTAATTAGATTATACAGATTTTGCATTTTCTTAACAAACTTTTAAAGCTAGGTTTGTGCTTTTATTTGATAAAGCTTAATTCCCCTTTTTCTGAATTTTAAATTAAAGTTTCGATCATAAAATAAAGTCTTTTTTATTTATCGTTTTCTACCCTGCATACCCCTTTTGCATTTCAAACCATAGAGCCCTAGCGCAAGGACTCACGCTTTCCGGAAGGTTTCCGCGGGTTAAAAACCTTACATTTGTATGTAACAATCAAAATCAAATTTTAAAAGTGTAAATTATAAAGTTTTTATTTAGAAATATTGTTCGCTTACGATAACATAGAAATATAGAATTAACCCAAAAGATGAAAAGGTTACTAATGATTTTTGTGAATCTTAAACTAACTCAATTTTTCTTTTACCAATTTCAAAAAACCTTTACATTGAAAGAGTCAAATTTTTCCTTGTGACGTGAAATTCAGTCAATTATAATTAATAAACACAAAAACTTTCACTTACAATTATGTAGAAAATTATAAGTTCGAATTATTTGACATCACTTCTTCATGTAATCGTAATTAGGTATCCAACCGTTTATGCCTTGTAACAAAAAATTGCATAACGTGTGCACTATTGCATTGTGCACTATTTGAGCAGACCTGGTCTCACGGGATGCACCTTAGGTTGCCACAGGTATTTCTGTCTAATACGAACGAAACTCTCACATTAAAGCCTAGCGTCCACTAGACTCGCCGAATTGAGTCGAATCGAATCGCAATAATTCGCTTACCATATATTTATATGGAAACTGCGTCGATTAACTAAGAGCCGCGGCGCCCCGAGTCGAATCGCATGCACGAAACGGTTGTCAGGCGAATTAACGCGGCGACACGTTTCGACTCGACTCGGTACGCCTCTGTCGACGCGAAGGAGTGGAACCGTACAGACGCCCTATGCAATTTTGATCGTCCCAAAATGAACGAAGAACTGTTGATCTCTCTTGTTCAAAAATATTCTGAATTGTATGATCATGGAGATCCTCGTTATCATGATGATCAACGTCGGATGAATATATGGGAAGAAATATCAGGAGTTATGAATGAAACCAGTAAGTAATAAAGCTTATTTATTTATTTGGATACAAAGTTTTATAATATAAAGTTTACTAGCGATGATTGTGAAACCCTCTTCTGACAACATTCGTTTGCCACGGAATTGATCCTACATCCATAAAATAATTTTTAAATTTATCTCGAATTGCGAAAACGGCTTGAGATGCGTTGCCCCCAAGGTGTGGTAAATCTACTAATCCCTCGTTTAGGGTTTCTCTGAAATCTTCTTCTGACCAATATGCAGAGCTATTTCTTAAAAAATTATGTAAACAACATGTGGCGGCTACTACAATGTTAACATGTTCCGGAATTAAAGACAACCGTCTTTCGTAAATTCTAAATCTTCTTGCGAGTATACCAAATGCATTTTCACTGACACGACGAGCTCTACTCAGACGATATTATACAAAATATATTTTTGTAGCTAAATCTCGTATTTAATGTAGAAAAATTAAATATACATACCTAAGGCAAACAGCGAGTCGTTCTTCCAGTTGAATTGGCCTCCTAAACCTTGTTGTTTGTTTCTTCAATTCAATTATATCCAGTAATTCATGAAACTTTTCGCAAGTCATTCGAAAATACTCAAAAAATTTTGCAGGGTCCTTCATTAGGTCTGGAAACAAATGATGAAACTCGCCGTAGATATTCCTTTTAGTATTAATGTGGACCCAGTATTTGGGTGCTCGGCGCTTTCTTTTTCTTATGTGTGCTTCTTCTTCATCAAGAAGCATTTGAAATAGAAACATTTCTTCATCCGAGCTGTCCATCACGCACGAGTGCAAAGATTTCGACTGGTCAATTCGCTTCGATTCGTCTTTAATAAACGCACAACGGAAAAACGCGACTCGTTTCGACGCGCTTCGATTCGACGCGATTCGGCTAAAGTGGACGCCAAGCTTAACACACCAAATGAACGGAAGTTTCTATCACCTCTCTGCATCGTCTATAGCTTTCTAAACACTGTGTGTCTCGTTACTATCACGGTCCATAATCTGAGGTTGGTTTTGCTTAGTAAGAATACCACTTCTAACGTTCTTTTAGAGGCATCCGTCAGAAATATCTTATTAGTTTTCGCCTTGGGTTGTTCCCTGAAATAGTTTTCTTACTTTTCTCTTACCTCTCAACATCCGCAGTTGATTATTGATTTCCTCCTAAATTACCTCTGTAGCGACACTAAAGAAGAATTTAGGTCCTACGAGAGGCTTTGATCCCTATTTTTGGTCTTCTATTATTATGTCAGATCTTTTATTTCCTATACTTCATTTAATAACTAGGAGGAGTGATTTGAATTTTTCGCGCTAAAATAGTGAACTATTATTGGTCGCTCCGCAGTCAAGTTTACAAAGACGAAAAATTTGGTTTTTGTCGTTTATTGTTTTTGATGTTTGAGGTTAGATGCTTTACCTAATTTGTCAACTTGTTTCTCGCTTTTTCGTTGTGCTCAAATGGTTGCGATAAAAAAATATTAAGTTCGAAGAAGGTATGGTACGATGTCATCTGTTGGATATAATACGTCAACACAAGGAACGTCTTTTGGATAAATTTTGAACAATGTACCTATAGATAAACGGCCATAGAGATATTTGATCTGTTCTAGAATACTACGCTCAAACGCTTGGTGTTTTGTTGGTTGCATGAATGTGACTGGTTTGAAGTTTAGAATTCAAATTTGCCGCTAAAAATGTTTAGTGTATTTTTTAGTTACTTTTTCCTATGTAAATGGGGTTTTGAGATTCACTCCTCCTAGTTATTAAATGAAGTATAGTAAACTAACATGAGTTGGTACCTACACTAGTACTACCTTTGTATTCAACCCAAGCTCGTTCAGCGCCTGGACACAGTTCAATTGTAATAATTCAGATTATTACGGGTTTGAATTTAAAGATCTTTTTTTTTAGTTTCTTGTCTTTGGTATTTTAGTTCAGGTCAGGTAGGGACTCGAAGGTCCCAAAGCAGTAAATTGTATGTAATAAAAATGTCATTTTTAACCCTAGAATACTAAACATAAAATATAACTACATATAATTTCCTTTTCTATGTTCGTAAATTTTAGGCATGGTTAGTGTTCTAGGGTTAAATGGGCAGCTGACAGGTTGAATAATTTTAGACACAAATGTTTTTCGGAATTGTTAATCGTGCGAGCCAGCTGAACCCTTGAATAGATATACATATAGGGTAAGGTTGCTCAAGTCGTACACCCTAAGAAGAAATACTGTATATAATGGTGGGTTGACACGGTGCGATTGTGCTCGGCCGAGACGATTGGCACCACTACTCGCCTGCTACTCGTACGAAATTCGCACTGTATAAACAGACATGCGAGCACACTTGCCCGTTGCTAGTTTTCGTACGAGTTAATCGGTCGTCTTCCAACTTCCAGCGTGCGAGTTTCATGCTAGTACTCGAGTTTATTTGTATTTTGTCTGTAAATATGGCGCACAAAAGATGGACAGAAGCACAAACCTTAAAATTTGTGGAATTATATGAAGAAGCAGAGTGCCTGTGGAATTTTCAACATGTTCTCTATAAAAATAAAGGCGCAAGAGACAGCCTCAAGAAATTTGATTTCACAAAAGAATTTAGCTTTTAAGACTTCTGGTAAGAACTTCGACATGGTGCTCTTCGGAATTCTATATATATATATATGTTCCAATGTACTGAATGAATCTTCAGTCGCCAAGTAACGCAGAGTAACTTGCAATTTTATTCTGGGCTCTAAAGCAGCTCTCATTAATGTATCTTGCTTTTTAATGGAGTCTTTTACCAGTGACAATAGTTCATCAAACTGATTTGTTGTTAATCTTAGGTGGATTCTGAATGTCTCCGGATCCCCCAATGCTTACTTCTCTTAGAAACGTTGCAGAAGCACCAAATTTGTTACGTCGCTATATCCACTCCCGAATCCACATTCGTTTGGGACGTCGCTTTTTGCAGCATATAATTGGTTTAATTCGTGGATTAGTAGCTGTGCAACAATAGCTACACCAGCACGCACAAATTCTGCCATTTTGCATTACGCTAAAAGCAAGCTAGTAAAATTGTATGTGTCAACAGTACTCGTAAGCGAGTTCGTTCACACCGAGTAGACTCGGCCGAGCACAATCATACCGTGTCAACCCACCATAAGCGAAAATTTAGGAAAAACATAAAAGCTTTATTTGTTATACTAATCTTGGATTAATAACAGTTTTATTTATTATAATAAAATATGATATACTAAATGTTAATGCATAAAATAAACTGTATTAAAAAAAACTCTCATCGGTACGATTAAAGAATTTAATTCGGTACGATTAAAGAAACTAAACAGCCGGCCCAATCCATCTTGGCCGATGAAGGTCACGAAAAATGCGCAGACGAAGGACTGCGACAGTAAATGGTTTGGGCCGGCTGTAGTTGCCTAAGTGGTACCACCCAAGACTTAAATCGTACTCCTAAAAAATATTAGGTAACAATATTCATAACAAGATATTTTGGGAATATGTGCTTATACATGTATCATATTTTTTAAGTACACGCTTCACATACATATTTCTTGGTTCTTTTGTTAATTCTAACACATAGATCGTGTACCCATGATTTACTTTGCAAGCATTTAATCATGTTGAAGGTTTTGCAACAAAATCCATAGAAGCCTCTTCTTCCTTTTGGATTTCTTCATTTTTGTCCGTCGGAAGAGTTTTATTTCTCACTGGTTCATTTGAATTATTGCACGTTTCTTCAACAACAATAAAATCTTCATCCTGAAATTCGTATCTATTGCACGACCATATTCCAGTGGACTTGAAACCATTCAATGCAATATCCATACGAACTAATTTCGTGTATGCAATCCCTAGTAGTTCTGACACATGATATTGTTTAATTACGTTTGCGGAATTTGTTCTTAGCCAAACACTTCCCACTTTATTATAATTTGTTTTTAGAGATTTGAAGAATAATCGATTTAAAGGTTGGAGACGATGGGTCGTATGTACTGGAAATGATAACATTATAATACTGTAGGGATCGGGTTTGAAACTAGGATAGGTTATTGTAAAAAGTTATAAGAGTAGAAACGAAGACAAAAAGACGACCGGGGATATAAAAAAAAGACGCGTGTGTGTGTAAACCATAGAAAAAATAATATACATAGAAGGTCAACTCTCACTAGATCAGTGAAATCTGATTTCGTGTTCCTACGCCGACACACTGATGGCGCTAATATCAATTTTTGATTAGAAAGCGCCCCCTGCCGAAATACCCAAAACCACTTCTGAACCCGCGAAATTCGAAATAAAATTATTTTTTCTTTTTTTTAATTTATATTTTATTTCACCTATACAACAATAAGTGACTATAGCACACTTATTATTGTACGGAAAATAATAATGTCAAAAAACGATTTTAAAATACGTTAAAATATTTTTTAATTTTCATTTACGTAATTAATACAAGTATAGATAATAATTTTTGGTAAAGTTATTCCTTATTCCTTTAATAAGATAGGGCGTATACTTGGTATATTTTCGGTAGATGTCTTTGCCCAATCAGATAATTAATAGCCTCTTGGTTGTTGCCTTCTCAATTATTTCTTTGAAAAGTTTTGCAATTTACAAACATTTTGGCAGTCCTTTGTTCTTGGAAGAGTGCATATTTGGCAAAATTTGTTGTTTTTACTTGTCCATAGTCAACAGAATCTTAGAATAAGTCGCCAATTGATGGTTTCTGAACTGAGCAACCTAGTCAAAACGTAATCTTTATAAATTTTTTGTTAACAAAAGTAACCAATAAATACTTACATAATGCAAAATGACAAAGCTTAGCGGAGTACTGGATTTGAGAAGATTGGGGGGTTTCAACTGAGCAGGACTGAATTGGTTCATAGTTAATTTCTTTAAACTTCATCAACTTTAACAAACGTTGTAATGCCGAGATTCAAAATTTTTAAGTTAGTTACATTACCGATTACAGGATTAATTAGAAAAATATTAGATTTTATACTACATTTTTTGGCATTTGTGTTAAATTTTTTTTAATAAACAAGTAAATAGTAACGGTAAGCAGGAAATGACGTAGATTTATTTGAACAAATCAAACTGTCATGGAAACATCTTCTATAAATTTCTGTAACTTTTCAAAATTAGCACATCAGCGCCAGCAGTGTGTCGGCGTAGGTACTTTTTTTTGATTTCACTTTTTCCCGCTGAGTTGAACTACCCTGGTGTAAACAGTTCAGTTGTTGTTATCAGTCATTATTAGACGGTTGTAATTATTCTGCTTTTTGTATGGTTGAAAATAAACGTTTTTAAAAGGATTCGGACCTTAAATCACCTAAACAAATAAAAATCCTATAAATTTGGGGGCTCGTCCGGAATAAACTGCGATCAACTACGCTCAGCCGCGATCAACCGTGATCAGCAAGGAGTAAGAAGCACAGAAGAATAACGATCAGTAAGGAGTAAGAAGCGCAGAAGAACAACCCTGTAAGAAAGTCGATAAAAACAGCCCACACGTTTTTTCTAATCCGCGACAATGACGCAATTAGGAGACTTCGTAAAAATTCAATTCAACTTGCGATATGGAAATTGGAAGTCGATGAAAGTATTGCATTTGATTTGTTTTAACGATGAAGGTTACTCTACTGGAAGACGTAAGGATTTACTTGAATTTCAAGGATTTGGTTTTGATGAATATTCAGAAGTATACAATAATAAGCTTGATGAAGTAAAGAAGATTGATTTACCTGATTTAATTGCGGTTTGTCACGTTTTGGATTTAAGTTATAATGTTAAATCCGAAGACGTAACAGAAAGAATTTTGAAATTTTTAAACAATTGCGAAGTCACCACAGAATCGACTGCAGACGACGAACAAACAGAAGATGACGAAGAACCAAAGGATGATGAAGAAGCAAAGAAGATACAAAAACATAAAGAAGTGAAGACGAATAAAAAATTGAATACCAGAAGAAGGAAGACGAAAGACGAGATAAATGCAAAGAAGTTAAAAGATGCAACATTATACCAATTGACGACGATGAAGAAAATTCCGAAGATGATGTTCAAGACGAAGAACGCTCGGAAGAAAAAGATGATCGACGAAGAAGATTAAGCAAAAGAAGCCGAAGTGATCCTTTTACATTGACATTTAAAGATGTTGAAGACAGTATTAAGTGTTACGATGGAAGAAGCGAACATCCTATTCAAAAATGGATTGAAGATTTTGAAGAAATAGCTGACATCACACGTTGGAGTGATTTACAAAAATTAATATATGCAAAGAAATGCTTGAGAGGACTTGCCAAAATGTTTGTACAGGCTGAGAAAGGAATAAAAACATGCGATACATTGAAAAAGAAGCTAATTGGCGAATTTGAAGTAAAGGTGAGCAGTGCTCAATTACATAAACTTTTAATGACCAGAAAGAAGAAACGCGAAGAATCCATAAGAGAATATGTCTTGGTAATGCGAGAGATTGGAAGCAGAGGATATATTGAAGAAGAGGTAATCATGCAGTATATAATCGACGGAATTCAAGATGAAAGTAGTAACAAAATAATTTTGTACGGAGCAAAAAATTTTGTCGAATTTAAAGAGAAGGTAAAGTTGTATGAAAAAATAAAAATTAAGGAAAATGCGGAACAATATCGGAACAAGACAGATTAGAATACGTTTAAGAAAAATGATGAAAAGGAATACAAGAATGTTCAGCTTGAAGTTCAAAAACCTTGTTTTAATTGCGGTATCAAAGGACATAAAGCCAATACTTGTCCTGATAAGAATAAAGGAACTAAATGTTTTAAATGCAACCAGTTTGATCACATATCAACCAGATGTGAGAATAACTATGAAAATAAGGAAAAAGTCGGATCACCTATTATAGAATAAATGTCATGGAAATTGTAGAAAATAATACGTTAAACTTAAGAAAAGGACAAATTCAACAACCCGCACTAGTTTCCGATAAAACGTTGCAAGGATTTGCGGATGAAATTCGAAAGTTGAAAGCGATGATCGTAAAGAGTGAGACGAGGATTCGAAAGATTGAAGAGGAATTGTCGAAGCAAAAGGCGAATAACAAGGAAGATATCCGAATACAAGAGTTAATAGACCAACGTTTTGTGGAGGAATTTAACGAAAAAAGAGAAGAATTGAGATCGGAAAGTAAGAGACAGATATTAGAAGTTCAAGAAGACAATAAGAAGCAGTATAATACACGACGAAGAAAACCTAGGAAATACCAAAATGGAGACTTAGTAGCAGTAAAGAGGACTCAATTTGGTCCTGGATTGAAGCTAAACAGAAAGTTTTTGTGGCCATACAAGATAAGAAAAGTGAAACCCAACGATAGATTTGATGTGGTTAAGATAGGACAACATGAAGGGCCGATAAGGACTAGTACTTACGCGGAATATTTGAAACCATGGGTAGACAATCAATCTGATAGCGAATCCGAGTCGGATTCTATGTCGGATGGCCGCATGTAGGGATCGGGTTTGAAACTAGGATAGGTTATTGTAAAAAGTATGAGCGTAGGAACGAAGACAATAAGACGGCCGGGGATATAAAAAAAAGACGCGTGTGTGTGTCATAGAAAAAATAATATACAGATCTGGAAATTTCATTTGAGGACATAGGAAAATAATGCGTGCAACAGCGACGCATATAGGAAGTAGATTAGATAAACAAAGAGCGATATAACTGTTTAACCACGCCTTTTCCGATCCGACCCTAGTCGCCCAACCAACCACCTTCTTCCCACAAACTATCGAACTATCAGACTGTCAAACTGTTAGTTCGTTGCGTGGTTAAACAGTTATATCGCTCTTTGTTTATCAAATCTACTTCCTATATGCGTCGCTGTTGCACGCATTATTTTCCTATGTCCTCAAACGAAATTTCCAGATCTGTATACTGTAAAAGGTCAACTCCCACTATTTTGCTGAAATCAGTTTTCAGTTAGTAATCCATCCGTGACATTCAATTTGGCGCTCTAAGCAAATTAATGCCCTCTACCGAAATATCACAAACTATCAGACCCGCGAAATTTGAAATAATTCTCGTACTTTTTTTACTGTTGAATTCTAATATTTCATCTATGTAACAACAATCAAAAGAAAAAATATTTAAAATATGCAAAATATTTTATTAATTTCTAGAACATTTCTGAAATAAATACAATTATTGTTGTATATCACCCTTATTCAAACATTCTTTGACGCAATATTAAACACTATTAACACATTGCGTACGGGTCACGAGAATTCTCGTTTGCTAAAAACGAAAAATTGTCGTGACCCGTACGCAATGTGTTAATCTAACCCACTCTTCAGAAGCCTCCAAAACCAGCACTACCGCACATTCATGAGTGACATCCCATCACAGTGACGCTAAACTAGAAAAACGGACGTGACCTTATTAATTTTTGATTTCCACATTTAGCTGGATATATTTACTACTTGCCAATGTATTCTTTCATTTATGAACGTTTAGTAAACGCAAGGAGGCCAAAGAAGTTAAATTCATTAAAATTCTTCTCAACAACAAAAAGTTATGGTCGATTTAGGATGTCAAACTTAAAGGCTGTAATCGTAACCGTAGCAGTAACTATAGTGTTTTAAAAGAATTCAACTATTTTGTTTCAATTGTAGCGTTTAGGCAACGTTTAGGAATTACGGCAAATTTGATGGTTATTACAGCTAAGGTTACGATTAAGTTTGACATCCTAAACCCACCCTTAGAGAGAAAAAAATCAAACGAAGTAAATAGTAATAGTAAACAAGAATTTACATATTCATGGAAACGTCTTTCATACGTCTTTCTATAAATTTGTCATTTTTCAAAACTTGAACAGTAGCGCCAATCTGACAAAAACGGATGGGTTAAGTACTCAATAATAAACCGATTTCAGCATTTTGCGGGGAGTTTACCTACCCACAGTTCAGTTATTGTTATCAATCATTATTAGACGGTTGTAATTATTCTGCTTTTTGTGTGGTTGAAAATAAACGTTTTTAAAAGGATTCGGACCTTAAATCACCTAGACAAATAAAAATCCTACAATACCATAGTCGCATGCTAGTTGAATAGCTTCGATATTTTTTTATGGATAGTGTGCCCACCTCGGAAGTCTTCTTACCCAGTGGGTGTCCGTCGTGGAAATCTTGGAAGCCCTCTTAACCTTATCGGCGTCGAAACCTCGGGCTCCCTTGAACCTTGCCTAGCCATTTAAAATATTTGCCAAGTTTTGTTTTCCGATCAGTTTGTTAATTTTCTTTTTTTGAAATTCAATTCTCCGTGAACGAGATACTTCCCCCGACTTCCATTTAGTCGTTCCTGTTCCCTTTATAAACAAATTTTTTTTCTCTGTATTTAACTCCCATATAACCTCAATAAATATATCTGTCGCTTACCTAAACCTTGTGTTTTACTCCCGTTTGGATCCTGGACATTATTTATCCACTGTTAAAAGCTACTCAGAGGTACTGAAGAGGTCCTTTTCCCTTATTTAAAACATTTAAAAGAAAAGGTGGCGCCCAAGAACTGTCGTCTCAAATTAATAACGAATTTAATTTTGCATTAAACATTGCAAACGAAAAACGAGGATTACCTCACATTGAATATGCACTTTTTACCTTTGGTGAAAAGATTCCGTAATTGCTACAAAACTTATGTTAAAAAAAAGGGAGTATTTTATGTATAGTTTCCTTATGAAAAAAATCGTCTAAATACATGCAGAAACTTATATGAAATAGCAATAATTTATTTGTTGAGAATATTCTCTCAAATGGCACTTAAAATCAGACGACTAAATAGTGTAGAATGGAGTGCCTTCCTTACTAGAGAATCCTGTAGTGTTACTTTTGCTGTCAACGCTGTGGTGGCATTTAATATAGCTAAGGTACGACGTAGGGGTAGGTATGACTTGAGCAACCTTACCCTATGTATAATAAAATAGATACAAAGCCCAAAAATGTGACCTCCCTTTTTTTAAACCGAGCTTATTTAAGGAAGAGCTCGCGCTTGAATCTCTCTCTCTCTCTCTCTCTCCGGAGTTCTTTTTGGGTCAAGAAGAATTTCTTCTTCGCAATAATGTGTTAGATATGCTTTGAGAAACTATTCAACACATAACGGTTTTTGCGAGTTCAGTTTTCGCTTCCGAGTTTGAGTTTTCCTGTAATTTTCTTAGTAAACTTTTAAAATTAGGTTTGTGTTTATATTCAATAAAGTTAACCCCCGTTTTCCTGAATGTAATTTATTAAAGTTTTTGATCATAAAAATAAAGTAGTTTTTTTTTATATTATTGTTTCTACCCTGTCGCACTTTTGCGTTTCAAGCCAGAGCCCTAGCGCAAAAGCCCACGGTCTCCGGAAGGTTTCCCCGGGTTAAAAACCTTGCCCTGGTGACGGCTACGTTACCCTGATCATTACAATAAGGGCGGTACAGCAGTGGAATTGTTTTAGTTATCCATCTATTTATTATACAATACCCAACCTTCATCTTGTGTTTCATTATCCGAGATTTGCAGGATCACCTGACTATGGGTAATTGTAAAGATTCTAACACCATTGGTTATTCTTTTTATTAGTTTCCGCATACACACCGCGATTACACAGATTCCTGCCTAGAAACTGGTCGTGTACACTCTTAAGCTAATCGATAGCTTCAGGTATTAGTCAAGGTTGGTACAGTTAATGGTATAAAATTATCCAACTCAAATTGTGTCGTGTTTGAGGGGAAGGGAGGCGAGCGTGACATCACGGAGATCTGAAAATATAACAAAATTTTATTTTAAATTGTTAAGTTTTTAAATAATGAGAGAAAGAAGTGTTATGCCTGCGAATGAGCTCGGACCTTTGTGATGTCACGTCTTCGGGAATGTGGGCATGTGAAAATTTCGCATCCAACATAGGAAGGATAGGGAGTTGGACAACATTACAACAACTACTCTATTAACTTTGGTATTGGCATTTTCTTACGTATCGATAAATTACCCACTTAAGTCTCTGAGGAAGCCAGTCTGTCCTTTAAAATCCTTTATAAAAACTTTTTGGAAACGCAATCTTTCGTGCAACATTTCAATGACCTCACAAAATGTCCTCTAGGAATATCTCTTTACATTTCTCATAGGTCTATTATACGAGATGAGTACACTGTCTTTATATAGTAGTCGGTCAACGCGGTTTAGTTCGTTTACCGATGCCCAGGGGGAGTGCTACTGAAATCTGCCCATTCTTTAAAATTTACTACTAAAATACTATCAAGCAAAAGTAGTGGAAACTTTTGTTAGTTGAGTTGCCTAAATGAATATTTGAATTTAAATATTTAAGTCAGTGATGGCGAACCTTTTGGCGCAGTGGGTCACATTTTGTTTACTATATTCTTTTACTGCTAGCTCGTGGGTCACAGTATTAAGTCACATGCAAAAGGGAAATGTGTTTTTAATAAACTTACTTTTTATATCCTTACTTCTAAGACTAAGGACTAAAAGAGCTTTTTTTCCTTTTTGTTTTACAACTTTTACATTAGTAAGTAAAGATTAAAAAATAAAAATCGATTACAAGTGGATGATATCATTGGGATGACACTATTTAGACCTCCCTACACTAAATATTTAACTGAACAAGATAAAATTACATACATACTATGACATAATGGTATTAATTATTAATAAATGGATAGTTGAAATAAAATTATTTATTCTCTTTCTAGGACATAAAAAATAAGTTTGCAAAAATCAAAGTATGGATCACTTAAAAGGATTGTGCAGGTCAGTGTCTCACCCATGGGTCATAGGTTCGCCATCACTGGTTTAAGCGCTAGATCTCTGGGTTGAAGACAGATTTTGCATTTTTCTCTTACGGCACCATGAAAAGAAAGGTGCAAGATCCGAGCAGTAGAACTCTGGGTTAAGCACGGATCTTGTCTCCTCCTCTTCATGGTATTATAAAAGAAAGATGCAATATTTAAGCGTTAGACCTCTGAATTGAGAACAGACTTTGCATTTTTTTCTAATAGCACCATGAAGAGGAAGGTGCAAGATCCGAGCACTAGACCTCTGGGTTGAGAACAGATCTTGTTTTCTCCTCTTCATGGTGTTATAAGAGAAAAATGCAAGATCGGAGCGTTAGACTTCTGAGTTGAGAACGGATTTTGCATTTTTCTCCAATACCACCATGAAGAGGAAAATTCAAGATCCGGGCACTAGACCTCTGGGTTAAGAATGGATTTTGTCTTCTCTCTTCAATGTGTTATAAGAGAAATCTGCAAGATCCGAGCGTTAGAGCTCTGGGTTGAGGATGGATTTTGCATTTTTCTCTTCAATTATTTATTCTCATAAATAATAGGACATAAAAAATAAGTTTGCAAAAATCAAGGTATGGGTTACTTAAAAGGATTGTGTGGGTCAGTGTCTGACCCATGGGTCATAGGTTCGCCATCACTGATTTAAGTGATTCTATACAATATTGTTGTGTATAGAATATTAGTAGTAGTAATTGTTTACATTTATTATTATTTATTTACCTATTATTTTTAGAGTTTTATCTGCCTTGGTCTTTACTTATTTCTTAACGATGTGTAGGTGTGGGAAGAGTTCGTTCTTTATTCACCCCTTTCAAAAAAAATTTAACACCTCTGTATTTAATGATAAAAAATACTACATATATTATTAATCGTGCTACCTAATTTATATTTCTACAATTATTTTAATTATTTTTATAATCAATAGGTCGAAGAGAATGAATGGAAAGAATAATCTCTTATTCTTTAGCCTGCATTCGCTGCGTACACTGTATCCTTTTTGCTCCGAATGCGATCTCACTCCTCTCCATACGCATCTCAGCGATGGTCTGTTTCGTAATTTGACAAGCTGTACCTTCATCGTAATCCTTAAAGGCTTATTCTACATACCTGCCTTAATAATCGTTATAAAAACCCTTTGCGCAACAATACATCAATATCATTTTCAAGCATTAATTACAAAGAGAATATAAATTCTTATTAACGTGTCGGATAAATTAAGACGAGGATTTTCTCCATGACTATTCGTGTTAGAAGATTGAAACTTTGGGGAGAGCGTTCGTTCACGTAGAGTTACCTTTTGCATATATCTCTGATTTTTACACTGCCCCAAATACATCTGATAAATATTCAGAACAGTTTTAGTTATCTAGAGAATATTTTGCTAAAGTGACTTTCAATTCCACAAAAGAATTTCATTTTAAAACGTGGTAGTGGTTATCATATTTAAGTATACTTAGGGAAGGATTGAAAGCAAAAAAATATATGAAATATAACGCTTGATAAGGTAACAATACCCTCAAAAATTCAACCTATAAATTAAAAACCAAATTTTGCCAATTTTTGGGCCGTAACTGGGTAAAGCCGAAATCGAAATAATTTATAAACAATGTGGATCATAAGAATTACAATAGAACCTCGCTAATCTGGGCTCGGTTCTGGCACCCCCGTTAATCCGACCGTGATTTGCCTTAGACAAATTATTTTTATGTTGGGATATTGTTTATTTGACTTTAAGTACGTGATTATATGTACTTTCGATAGACCGACCTTTTTTTTGTGTTCTGACAAATACCTCCAGTCCCAAATGTGACGGATTAGCAGAGTTCTACTGTAATTGTGTTCATGTGTAGACACTAACATAAATTTATGGGTTCCTATTACATATTATTATTTATAAAAATAATAATTAATATTAATATATGAAAATTGCAGTACTGATTTTATGAAATTTGCTTTGAACAAAATCAAGCAGCGAGCAAAAATTGTAATTTTTGTATGCTAGAAGTTCGAAAAGACCTCTGACTTTGTTTACATATCAAAAGGTTCGAGCAGGTATAAGTTTTGTGGTCGTTCGTTTATTCCCAGATACACGTTTCCCAGTTGAAACGACTTGAGAGGAGAGAGGCCAGAAATTCATTCATTTCCTGTGTTTCACATATAATAGGTCGGAGGACAGCACTTTACACGGCCTTAAAGTTGGAATACGAACCACATATTACAGAGCGTTGACAAACTATGTATCTAAAAACAATGGTACAACTCTATACACCCTTCACTCACTCTTCCTTTTCGCGGGAATAAACAGTGAATCAAAAATACCTTAAGGTTATCTTCTTAAGTGTTGATTAAGAAAAATTATTTTATAAACTTAGAACAAATTATCCATTTGTAATACAAAATAGATTCTTTAAATTTTATTCTAGTATAAAAATAATTTCTTAATCTTTACAAATAAACTCAGCGTGTTTTTAAAACTTAATCGTTTTAATTTTCAGCCGCTATAGCAATGGTTAGCGCCGGTTGTATATTCACCTGGCCGTCACCATCCATCCCAAAACTCCAAGAACATCCCTACAACTTCAACATAGAAGAATTATCATATTTAGTAGTCATCCCACCAATTTCCATGGTGATTTTCAGCCCAATTTATTGTTGGTTTTTAGACAAGTTTGGCAGAAAATACACCTTATTATCAAGCGCGTTCATTCACATCGCTTCATGGATTCTAATCTACTTCGCCGATAACATCTGGATATTTTACTCGGCAAGATTCGTAGCAGGAATAGCAGACGCTTGTTGTTTCGCTTCGTTGCCAGCTTACATAGCTGAAGTAGCCACACCGAGAATTCGCGGACTTTACGGAAACGCCATGATGGTACTTATGTTCATCGGTCAATTTTTAATCAATTGCTTAGGTTATTACACGAGTATAAAAACGACAGCTTTATGTATGTTAACACTTCCGATTGCTTTCTTTCTTTTATTCGTTTTGATGCCGGAATCTCCGTATTTTTGTCTTATAAAAGGTCGTGAAAAAGAAGCTAGGAAAAGTCTTCAAAGATTACGTGGAATTAAAAACGTCGACGAAGAATTCGAACAAATTTCTAAAGATGTAGCGAGGCAAATGACCGAAACAACAAGATTTATAGATTTATGGAAGATAAAAAGTAATCGAAAAGCTGTTATTATAGCAAATTTAACGAGAGCTTTTCAACAATTTAGCGGTATAAGTGCTTTGATGGTTTACGCCCAATATATTTTTAATTTAAGCGGTGGAAATATTTCCGGTGGACACGCTGCTATGTTATTTAATGGAATTTTAGCTTTCGTTAATTTATTTGCTCACGTTATCAGTGATAAATTAGGAAGAAAACGATCTATGGTATATTCAACCTTTTTATGCGGTTTAGGTTTATTAGGAGAATCAATTTATTTCTATCTTAAAGAATACACAACGATTGATACTTCACCGGGAGCTTGGTTTCCAGTTGTTGGATTAGTTTTTTACATTATTGTATTTACAACCGGTTTAGGAATCGTTCCAACCTTACTTCTTGGCGAATTATTTAATACGAGCATAAGAGGTAAAGCCGCCTTCATTACAAATTGTTTATTCGCCGTACAACTTTGCGGAATTAGCAAATTATTTCAATATTTAATGACTAGTTTTGGATTAGCTGTTCCGTTTATACTTTTTACGATTTGTTGTTTTCTCGGTGCGATAGCTTCGTATTTTGTTGTTCCCGAAACAAAAGGAAAGACTTTAGAACAAATTCAACAAATGTTAAAGTAAATAAATTTATGCTTTTGATGTAATAATACATTATGATGTAATAATACAGTATTAATTTATTTTATTTTTTATTAATAATTTTTTCGTTGTAATCAATATTGATTTTTTAAATAAAAAAATAGAATCTTTAAGGTTTAATTTAATGTAAAAATCATTTCTTAACTCCTAGAGATAACGTCTGTACGATTTTTTAAAGTTCGACGAAATTAAAAATAAAAGTTGGGTTATGAATTGTCAAAAATTTTAGTCACTTTTATGATTTTTTTTAATTGTTTGGGTAATAATTAGAACAAAATTGACTTTTTTTTTATTACAAAATAGAATATTTTAGCTGTCAATTAATACAACTTTCATTTCTTAATTTAAAAAAATAAAGTCTCCGCGATTTTTTAAAATTGATCGAAATTTTTAAAAAGTTAGGTTAACAAATTTTAGTCACTTTTATGATTTTTTTTAATTTTTTGGGTGATAATTAGAACAAAATTGACTTTTTTTATTACAAAATAGAATATTTTAGATTTTAATTAATATAAATCTCATTTCTTAATTAAAAAAAATAAAGTCTCCGCGATTTTTTAAAATTGATCGAAATTTTTAAAAAGTTAGGTTAACAAATTTTAGTCACTTTTATGATTTTTTTAAATTTTTTGGGTGATAATTAGAACAAAATTGACTTTTTTATTACAAAATAGAATATTTTAGATTTGAATTAATACAAATCTCATTTCTTAATTAAAAAAAATAAAGTCTCCGCGATTTTTTAAAATTGATCGAAATTTTTAAAAAATTAGGTTAACAAATTTTAGTCACTTTTATGAATTTTTTTTAATTTTTTGGGTAATAATTAGAACAAAATTGACTTTTTTATTATAAAATAGAATATTTTAACTTTCAACTAGCAATTATTAAAGTAACACACAATTTGAAAGAACTTTATTTAAAAATTTAAACACTAATTTGAGCTACAAACGAATGATCATCACTAGAAAATCCATGTTGTGTCGGAATGCGAGCTGAATTCTAAAATAAAAACATATTTACTATAAAAAAAAAGTTAATATAAATAAAAACCTACTAATTTTTTAGCTCTTTCTTCAATTAAACCATAAGCAAAATGATTTAAAACGATGCTAGAAGGTAATCCGACTCCTTGAAACCGATAAATCGGATAACCAGGAACATCCGTGTTCAATTTAATAACATTGGTAACACTTATCCGTCCTATTTGATTAGTATTAGCCATCATCGGACCTTTCGAAATATCTACATGCTTCCCAACTTTAAACAAAGTGATCTTTCCATTATTATGAGCTGCTATATCAGGAATTTGTTGCGTTTTATGAACGTTATGTTTAAATAAAGTTAATGCAAAATCTTGCGTTACGTCTAAACATTCAATTTTGTGATTATTTTGACAGAATTTAATTAATTCTATCGATAGAACTTTTAATTCCGATTGTGTCGGTGTCCAATCGTTTAAGGAAAGTTGGATATCGTAGATAAAACTTCCAGAACGAACTAAAAAAAAATTAATTCAATTTTCTAAATCATTTTTTAAATTAAATATTAAAAATTTAAGATTAGAAAATATTTTTTTTACCATTCGGACTTGGAAAACTATGTAAAATAACCTCAACGTTATCTTTAAAAGCTTCCTTAGCTAAAGCACCCAGAAGAAAACTACAAGTTCTCCAAAAAGCTTTGTTAACGCCTAAAGGTTGTTCGATTTTGAAATGTAACAATTCCAATTTACAAGAATCCGGTAACGGTTTGTGCATGTGCCATAAAGTATCACCGTTTAATAAAGCAACGCATGAACGACTTAAAATCGTTTCATTTATATCTAAAAATTAAAAAAAAATAAATTACTAATTAATTTTAATTTAACACATCACATTCAATACAAATTAAAAGTATAAATTAAAAAATTTTTTTGACATAACCTCAATATCAATTATGAAAATCTTTATTAATTTAAAATCTAATCAAATTTTATTACTATTTGGGATTAAAATTAAAGAAAATTAAACGATGTTTACAAATTTAAACAACCGTCAAAGATAAAACTAACGTTTAGCACAATCGTATGGTGTTGAGATGTTTTTATTCATAACGAAAGTAGCATTTTCCGGTACACCTTCATATTCCACCGTGATTTTTTCTATCCTACCCACATTTTCTTGTTGTCGTAATTTCTCAAGCTCAAATAATTCATTTTGTCGGTTTATTTCGTCTATACCTTGACTAGCATGTCCTAAATAAAATAAATTTTAATTAATTATAAACGATTTATAAAGTATTTAATAAAATTTAAGGTGAAAATAACTTACTTTGTATATTAAATGGGTGTTTTTGTTTAAATAAGGAGTAAATATTGCGTATTTTTAACATAATTTGATTAAATTATTGGTTGGAATTGACATAACCTTGCTTTCCTTAATTTTTGAGGTTAGAATTAAAATTAATGGTGGATTAATCTACATACAGGGTCTTTATTTTTACGTCTCGTTTTTTTTTTAATATTTTGCTTTTAAATTTACATTTTTCTTTATGAATTTTTGTGAAAATTTTAAAATGAAATACCATTCTAAGATTGATAATATTAATGTGATTTTATATGAAAAATTTGAAGTAAATTTAATTTTATGGTTAGGTGTCATATTTTAATTTTGGAATATAGCTAGGAAAACATGTATTTACGAAAAACGTTTTTTTTTTCTTTTTATTGCATTTTATGCATGTTTCTTTGCTATTTTCCAAAAATTATAAAGCACAATTAAAGAAAAAAATGTGGAAACTTTTTTTACTTACCGAAAATTGATCAAGAAGATCGTCATGTTCTATGTTATGGAGGTGGTTCCAAAGTACTTCAAAGGTCGTTCAGAGGTGATTCAAAAGTAGTTTAAAGGTCGTTCAAAGGCTCAAAGGTGACCCATAAGAAAAAGGTAAAGGTGGTTTAAGAGTAGTTCAAAAGTATTTCAAAGACCCTTCAGAGGTGCTTGAAAAGTACTTCAAAGGTGGTGTAAGAGTAGTTCAAAGGAACTTCAAAGTTCGTTGAGAAGTGGTTAAAAAATAGTTCAAAGGTTTAAAAGTAGTTCAAAAGTATTTCAAAGGCCCTTCAGAGGTGCTTGAAAAGTAGTTCAAAGGTTGCCCAAAAGACATTCAAAGGTGGTGTAAGAGTAGTTCAAAAGAACTTCAAAGTTCGTTGAGAAGTGGTTCAAAAATAGTTCAAAGGTGATTCCAAAGTGCTTTAACCCCTTAAGCGGCTATGACGTATATATTCGTCATGATTACATATAATTTCAATCCATCGAGCCGCTTAACGGGTTAAAGGTCGTTTAGAGGTGCCTCAAAAGTAGTTCAAAGGGACCCAAAAGACGTTCAAAAGTGGTGTAAGAGTAGTTCAAAAGAACTTCAAAAGTCGTTGAGAAGTGGTTCAAACGCAGTTTAAAGGTCGTTTAGAGACGCTTCAAAAGTAGTTCAAAGGGACCCAAAAGACGTTCAAAAGTGGTGTAAGAGTAGTTCAAAAGAACTTCAAAAGTCGTTGAGAAGTGGTTCAAACGCAGTTTAAAGGTCGTTTAGAGACGCTTCAAAAGTAGTTCAAACGTGGTTTAAGAGTAGTTTTGTCGCGACCCAAAGGGGTGTTGACGGTGAGCGGCTACCGCCAACAACGACAATTTAAATTTGGGGGTCTGCAAAACTGTTAACGTTGAGCAGAACCTCAACAACGCTAGGGAAGAGTTGAGCGATGAGGACTTTGAATTTTAATAAGAATCAAAAACCTAACTTACCTGCCTTCTTTATTATCACTATTGGTAATCCGGGTACCAACACAAGAATAAGGCAGGAGTTACAGCTATGGACAGAGAAATAGTACACTGCATGTTACGTTTATAATGCATAGTTTATTTAATCTATATAACACCAAATGAGCTTAATATAATAAATGGAACTTAAATTAACTCAAAAGGAAAAAAATTAACTCAATCCTATTTTGACGTACGTTTTAAAAGTCAGTTAAGCTTACAGTAACTGGACACAGAAATAGCACATATCGTTCAATGGCGGCAATAGTGGCACATCTCTTATATTTTGTAGTAAAGCCACGATTTAGCACAGTTGCTACACATCTGCGTGGAAAGCTCTCTACTAGCTTTTGCCATTTGCTCTGAAATGGAGTACCACGCTTCCTTAATTCCATCCCAAAACTCGTCTGATTTAAAAATTTTTTTTCCCCCAATTTTAATTTTTACGTCGTTCCATAGATTTTCTATAGGGTTTAGATCGGGACTTTGTGCAGGCCAGGAAAGACCATCAATTTTCTCTTTGCAAAACCAATCATTAACCACCTTAGCAGTATGATTTGGATTGTTGTCTTGCATAAAAATCCAGTTAACCGGCATACAATTAAATGTGAATGGTTCCATAACGTTCTTAAGGACATCTAAGTACGCAAACCTATCCATCCTTCCAACAATTCTAATCAACGGCCCAACTCCATGCTAGGAAAATGCCCCCCAGACCATCAAGCTTCCTCCACCTTGTGTAACGGTTTCTTTTGTGTATTTCGGGTTAAGAGATTGGCATTTTGGGCGATGAACAAATGTTTTACCATCCGGTCCAATACGGTCCAGCACTCTTTTTCAACATTTAATGTCCATATTTGCATAGTTCTTAGGAAAAGTTAACGGAGAAAATTACATGTGTGCTATTTCTCTGTCCATAGCTGTATATTTAATAATATTTAATGAACTCAAACAAAATTAACTACAATAACAAACCAACAAAGGAATAAAAACTTACCAACAATCGTCCAACCCAACATAATTAATCCAAATCGATAAGTTTAATAAATTTTTAGTCGTGGTGGACTGGAACCGTAAATGGAACAATCACCCAAAATATCACTCGCGAATAACAATAATCTTTGAAATGCGATTTAATACAATTTCAACAATATCTCGATATTACTCAGAACACGAAATTATTACTCAAAAGATCTGAAAATGGAGACGAAAGAACGAATTAAATCATCAATCAAACAACTCCAAGCAGCAAATTGTGTCCAATATCGGGCACAATTTTTTTGAGTCCGAATTGAGTCGACACTTATCGGACTTTTTGTGTCCTGTATCCAATTTATAAGAATGTAGCCGCTATGTGTCGACAAATTATGGAGACAGTGTGTCAGAAAAAAATGCGTGTCTAAACAGACACATTTTGGATTCATGTGTCTAATATGTTTCCATTATGTGTTACTTTCAACTTCAAAACACAATTTAGTCACAGACGAGTCGACACTTAATTGACACAATGTGCTTGAATTTGTTCTTAAGTTTGCGTTTCTAATTTGTTACCAAAATGTGTTAAGTAGACGCAATTTAATCCCAGATGAGTCGACACTTAATTGACACGATGTGCCCAAATTTGTTCTGTGTACATAGACACTTTTAGGCAACATATCGGTCAAGTTTTGGAAACACGAGTCCAAATTATAGCCCTTATGTATCTTGTGTTACTTTGAACCATTTTCGGAAAATAATTGGTTAAATATCAGACACGTGTTTCTATTTGGACGCAATCATTAAATCCGCCATATTTTCGTTGAAAAGTTGTGTCAACGAGATGAAAAAAAAATGGCGGATATCTATATTTTGCTCTGAATTACAATATTTGGCGTTAATAAACATAAATATTCGAGCAAATAATTTTTTTGTGTCACTCCAAATATCTCCACACTAATTTCTGACAACATTTCTTGAAATTTGCAATAACTAAAAATGTTTGACTTTTTTAGTTTGTTAAAAATAATCAATATTTTTGAGGCGCTTTCGTTATTTAAAGGTATTATACACACTATTATCAGAAAAAAAAAACCCTCAGACATAGCAAAACTTCAATTATAACATACCAGTATAAAATACCTTAGCAGTTTTAGCAGTAGGAACATAATGGACACATGGAAATCTATTTGGTAGCAAAAGAGAAACATTTTGAACACATTAAACGTTCACTTTGGAAACATATACGACACAAATGCGACACATTCTGGAGACATTTTAGTACAATTAAAGGCGCATTTTAAACACTAACTTGGGTACATTTTGGGCACTATATAGTACACATTTCTGTCACCATTTTGGACACATTTCCCAAACATAGCGGACACAGTGTCGACACTGTGCCCATAAAATGTGTCGCGTCCAGGCTTATGTGTCGACACAGTGTCGACCATGTGTCTAAAATTGCTGCTTGGGACGAAAATTGATCTTAAACAATCAACCATAACAATTAATGAACCATAACAACCCCTTTAGCTCTTCCAAGGGCTTATACATATATCCTTCGTCGGTCCACTGCGCAATCATGTAAACAACCTGTCCCCCTATTAGGCGCGAAACCTTTCTGTCTTAACGCTTTCTCGTCCGCACGTTTTGCAAATAGTTCATTGGTTGGCACCAGCAGCACTAATTCAGTTACTATTTTTTACTACTTCCAGCCATACTTTGTGCCTGACACCATCGTGGTGTCGCCGGCCGTCGAGCGACATTTTGCTAACGACACCACAGTGGTGTCGCAGGAAGGCATAGTGTTAAGAGCTCATACATACAATTAGTTTCAATTAATCTAATTAACCCATTTGCATCATAAGCGCATATGTGCGCGCATTTTGCCTGGCCACTATCACCAGAGCGCGCATATATGCGCTCATCGTATATAAAATTGCATATAAAAAAATGTTCGGTGATAAGAATAAATTTTTCATTTTTCTGGGTGATGCAAATGGGTTAATTTATCATAACTTTTATTATTACCTTTGCGATTCGCAACAGTTCAAAAGTGGATGAAAAGTGGTTCTAAAGTACTTCAAATGCCCTTCTGAGGTGGTTCAAACGTAGTTTAAAGGTCGTTCTATGGTGGTTCAAAAGTAGTTCAAAAGCATAAAAGTGGTCTAAAAGCTGGTGTAAGAGTAATTCAAATAAAATTGCACATTTAGCCCGCAGGCAGCGCTGTAAACGCTTCAATGTGATTGGCCAAAACGAACATATCATCCTAAAAGAAGTTTATTTAACTCAGAAAAAGGAAAAAAAATTCACTGTCAATTAAATCCGAGTCACGTAACATTGTAATAACGCTGTAACCCAACGCTGGGTTGAGTTGGCTGATTGACAACGCCACAAAAAAAAATTTTTTTTTTCCCGTTAAAAACGTTTTTTAACCTAAGAAATCTTTATTTAACTCACAATCAGAAAAAGAAAAAAAAATTTTTCAAAAAAATTCACTGTCAATTGAATCCGCGTCTGTACCCAACGCTAAGTTGGGTTGGCTGACTGACAACGCCACCAAAAAAAAAATTTTTTTTTTTGTTAAAAACGTTTTTTAACCTAAGAAATGTTTATTTAACTCAGAAAACGGAAAAAAAAAATTCAAAAAAAATCACTGTCAATTGAATCCGCGTCTGTAACCAACGCTAAAAAATGTTTATTTAACTCAGAAAAAAGAAAAAAAAATTTTTAATTTGTCGAAATTTGTCAAATTTGATACTTTCTTTTTTTTTGACAAATTTTAATAATTTTTTACATTTCTGACACTTGTACATCTATGAATATCCGTTTGACCTTGAAACACTGTATATAGAGCTACAGACAATCTAGTAATTAGTTTTATTTAACTAAAACTCAAACTTAAAAAATATGTTATTGAATATCCGATTCAAATGTAAAACCAGTAGAAACGAAAGGATTAAAATTTAGAATTTCTAATTAAAACACCTCAAAATAAATAAGACATATTTATTACAGATCATTTAGTTACATATCATTTTTCATATAATTTATCATATTTACTCAATATTTATATATTTATAGATTGGGATTTCTTTTTTTGAAGGAGGGGACCATATTTATCCTTTTCTTTTTTTAATTTTAATTCACTCTGTATGTTTCTTATCGCATCGTCTCGTCATTGTTATGATTTATTTATTATTACTACTATTATTATTATGTTCACATATACAATATTGGCAAAAAAAAAAAACGATAAACAAAACGAAAAAAACAAAAAAAAGTATTTAATATAAAACAAAAAAGACAGAATACTGCATCTTAAATTAAGACTCAGCTCACACGATTAGTTTTTTCTTTCTTTCTTACTTACTTACGTTTTCTCACTTCCTTTCATTTAAGTGTTTTTTTTTTTGTGTGTGTACTTTTTCACTTCTCTACAGAAAGAAATTGCTTTTTACCGCACTTGTGCATTTTATTTATTTACCCGTAACTCTGTGATATTTTCACAGAACGGGAACTTTTTTTCTAAGAAAAAGTGTGTATAATTTTTGTAACTTTTTAAATATTAGAATAAAGTGGGAAACATGATATATCAAAAATTAAAACTTGAAAAAAAAAAAAAATTTTTTTTTATTAACATAACCTCAAAATTTATTTTTGCAATGTAACTTTTTTATTTTTGATCCGAATTTAGTCGTGTTTGGATTTAAATTAAAGGATTTTTAACGACCTTTAAGAAAATTTAAATAAAAATGTGCGTTTTTAAAAACACAAAAATACAATAATGAAAATACACACTTTTTCGAAAGATTTTCTTATTATTATTTTTTTTTAATGTTTTTTTTTTTACTTACAGATATAAATATGTATAATTTATTAACAAATATAACATTCAGTAAACTTTCGATTACAAAACGGTGTATTTCACAAAATATTTCACCAATCGTTTTTATTTATTTTTTTTTAAATTTCTTTCAGCGTTTTTATTTTTAAGCGTGTAAATCCACCATTTCGTTTTTTTTTCTTTTTTTAAGTTAAGACTAGCGGCACATATATATTAATTATACTTTTTTTTATTTATTAATAATTAATTAGTCACTACGGAACTAATAAAAGCATGATTTCTCTTTTTTTTTGTTTGTTTACTCTCTTTTTATAAAGTGTGATGATATTTTATGTATGGAAGAAGATTTTTCTTTTTTGATTTTTCTTTTAGCGTCTTTCCAATATTCAAATTTTGGTGAAAAAGTGATGTATTTTTTTTTCTTTTTGAAGTAAAACCTTTTTGAAGTTAATTTTAAAGTAGATAAACTTTTTTTGGAACATAACCTCAAAAAAAAATTTTAATGTCAACTTTTTTTTTATTCTATTTATGTTTGGATTTAAATTAAACGATTTGTAATATGTTAACATTAATACTTAATATTATCTTGAAATTTATTATTGGATTTGGACGCAAAAAGAAAAAAACATTTTTTTTAAATAACGTTTCGACACTTATACTCACTTTAGATTGTAAAATTAACCCGTTCTTGTGTGCTCATCTGATGTGCATACTCTTTAATTATCGTAAAAGTCGTCTTGAACCGCTTTTATTAAAGCAAAAGCTCTTCTCTCGCTCCGTTTTTTTCTCTTTTTGTTTTGTATTTATAAGATTATAATTATAATTGTTTTTTTTGTATTACTTATTTTAATTACTTACACGTGTAAACGTCTACGAGAGGGAGAGAGAGATTTTTTTTGGTAGTTAATTTAGTCGTTTTTTTAAAAATTGCGTAAGAGAGAGATGTCTAGGTTTTTCTTCTTTATTTATTTATTTTTTTGTTTGGTTTGATTAACGATTTTTTTTGTGTCTATATCGATTAATTTTTTTAAAATGTGCTTTAAATTTTGTCTTTGTGGGTTTTATTTATTTATTGTTTTTGTAAATAAATGTAATAATAACAAGAAATTTAACCAAAAAAATCATAACAACGCATATAATTTATAATAAATAGAGAAAAAAAATCTTATCACAGTCATTTTGACAGCAGGTTTTTTATTCCTTTTGTTTATTTCTGTTTTAAAATGAAAGATTGTAAAATAAAAGACGTAATAAACAATTTTGACTTTTTGAATTTTTTTTTTTTCAGATATTCTTTTTTGAGTTTGGTTGAAATTTTATTTAAACTCATTTATAATAAATAAATTAAGGGTTATGAATTCTTTTTGACATACAGAGTCTTCCAATGCCAAAGTCAGTGACTCATTTCTGTAGTGTGTTGAAAAATTGGTTACTGACACTGTTTTGGTTACTGTAAAATGTGGAAGAGGGATGTCAAGACGCTATCAGATGAAAATGAAAATTCCTAAAGACGCCAATAAATCATTGCCTTTGGCCTTGAAATACTCTGTAATCACTTTCTTTTTGATATAATCTCAATTTGTCTTTTCATCGAAATTTAATCGTGTATGGGTTTAAATGAAAGGATTTTTAAAGAATTTTAAAAGTTTCATAAATACAATAAAATAATATCTATTAAATATACAGGTGTCACAGAACTCCCAAATGCTAATCCAACGTTTTAGATGATGAAAAAATGTTACGGTACTGAAAATTTTTTAGTGTGTGTTGTACTTTGAATGTCCGTTAATTGTAAGGTGATCATATTTTTTCATTTCAAATCCGGGACGGAAAGTTATAGCGGGGGGGGGGCTGTTTAAAGAGCAAATCCAAATTCAACAGAAAGAATATATCAAAATTACAACAAATACTACTTAAGGATATAATAAATCAGTATTACATTTTTCTGAACTATGGATTTTTCGGTTCACATTTTCTAAAAATAATTGTACTTGAAACATATTTAAAATAAATATTGAAAATAAGAATCTTTTCAAACATTCGGGACAATCCGGGACAAAAAACCTTAATCCGGGACAAATATTGCTTCTACAAAAATCCGGGACGAAAGGTAGAAATCCGGGACTGTCCCGGCCAATCCGGGACGTATGGTCACCTTAGTTCATTGTCATCTACTATCTTTAAAATTAGGGTGGGTCAACTCCCCGAAAAATGCTGAAATCGGTTGACTGAGAACTTCATCCATCCGTTTTTGTCAGATTGGTGCTACTATTCAAGTTTTGAAAAATGACAAATTTATAGAAATACGTATGAAAGACGTTTTTGTCTCTCTAACATTTTGTTGTTGAGAAGAATGTGAATGAACTTAACTTCTTTAGCCTCCTTGCGTTTACTAAAAATTCATAAATGAAAGAATATAATGGTAAGTAGTAATTACATCCAATCAGGGCCGGCGTAAGTATTTGTGTAGTATGTGCTGCTGCATATGGCCTCGCGTTTCAGTGGCCTCACCTCGGTTCTTAAAGTAAGTAGTTATCACAAACTATATTTCTAAATATAATGATGATGGCCTCGTTTTTACAGCTTGCACTTGGCCTCGCGGAACCTTACGCCGTCCCTGCATCCAATTAAGGGGATTCACCACTGAAAAAATACTTTTTTTTTAAATACACAATAAAAATGGCTTAACTATTTTTTTCTAATGTGTAGTAGGTTATAAAAAATACAAAAATATGAAATGACCAAAAAGTTGTCACGTGCAGGCTACAGCTAATAAAAATGAATTTTTTTCCACGTTTTTGAGACCATATTTCAAAGTGATATATCTAAAAAACTTTTCAACATATAGCACTGATCCTGGTCTTATTTTGAAGATAATGATCTATTTTAAATATTTAGGTAGATATATTTAGGTAGCTTTAGTGGTTTTCAAAAAATCATAGACAATTTTTTACTTTTTTTCAAAGAACATACATACATATATATAATTATGTTTCTAAGCAGCATATGCACCTAAAAAATTAATTCTACCTAAATATTTAGTAAAAGATCTACTGAATATGTGGTGAAAATATGAACTCTCTATCTAAATTGGTTCTCAAGATATATCAATTTTTGTCTGAAAGTTTGTCGAAATTAAAACTTTCGGAAAACTGTAGTACTCTTATTCAGTAGGCTCCAAATGACAAAATAAGACAAAAAAAAATTTTTTTTATTTAATGATTTTTCATTATTTTCAGTGGTGAATCCCCTTAAATGTGGAAATCAAAAATTAATAAGGTCACGTCCGTTTTTCTAGTTGGGATATTTCGGTAGAGGGCATTAATTTACATAGAGCGCCAAACCGAATGTTACGGGCGGATTACTAATTACTGCAAACTGATTTCAGCAAAATAGTGAGAGTTGACCTTTTATAGTAGATATTATTTTTTTCTATACTTAAAATTTAAATATGAATAGTGACTACGATATAAGAGGAACTAACGTCCGAATCCCATCGTCATCTTAAGGTGCATTTAAATTAGAGCGAACAGAAGCGAACGAACGAAGGAACGAATTCGCAGGTATTCGCTCGATCGTTTGTTCTCTATAAAACAGAAGCGTTTAAATTAGAGCAAACATTCGCGTTCGTCGATGATCCATTTGTTCACAATGTCGGATACGGATGAAGATATTTTAGTTAACGCCGCTAGTTTTGTAGTTATTGCCGGACTGTCCGAGAAAAAAGAAAGAAGAGAGTGTGGTGTTCTAATTTATTAAAGAAAAGAAGCAAAACGGGAGGGAAAGTTTTGGATCCTACTTTGGGTCCCACAAATATATTTCGTTCCTATATAATTCAATCAACTTCAATTCAATCAAACTTTTTTCGTTTGTCCATTCCATGTGGGTAAAAACTTACAACACTCACGAATGTAAAATAACTTAACTTGAAAAATCGATCTAGCATAAAAATCAGCTGTTCGCGTTCGTTGCGAATTCGATCGTTTCTAAATTTCACTATCCACATTGAGCACCGATTTACCGACAGGGTTAAGAACACGCCCGAACACGAACGATCTTGTTCGTTCATGTTTAGTTCTCCATATAAATTATGCTACCTTACGCGAACGAATTCCTTCGTTCGCTTCTGTTCGCTCTAATTTAAATGCACCTTTAGAAGTATAGACCAGACGTTTTCATGCGCATGATTTGCACATTTCACATTCTCACATTTGCTAACATGCGTTTTATGTCGTTTTCATTTGGCTAAACTAGTGCGTACCAGTGCACAACAACGTGTTCTGTTGGTTGCACCGAATTAATGTTTTGGGTTCTATTACATTTTATTAAAAACATTTTAACCACATGTGGTGGCAAGAAATTTACGGCTGAACGTGCCAGATGAGTCATTTTTCTACCTGCAACAATGGTCTGACGGCGTGCGTAACACCGTCGTGCTGGCGCACAGTGGGGCGACATAACTAAATTACGGACATCGCCACATAACTTTCTTTTTTTCGATAGAACAACCCCAAATTTAAGCGTAAATGGGTAAAATAGAGATATGAATAAGTATATGAAAGAGCTGTGCATATGTTATTGAAGAAATTAACACTTTATTTGTTTTTAAAGGAAGAAAAATCCATTTTGATGCAGAAGCGGGTTCAATTCCCAAACAGGGCGTATTTTTTTTATAAATAAAATGAATTATAACAGATTTTTAACATTAAATAGCTTACAAACGATCCTATATTAGCAAAGATAAGTGCAAGAAGATTGTAACAACCTATACCCACATGACTTCAGCATGCAGATATTTGATAAAAAAAATTATGACTGTATATTTATAACTGCATTGTCGACTCTACAAGTTTAATACAATAATACATTGTTTACTATTTCACAATTAATTTTTTTGTCTTCAGAAAAATTTTCTGCAAATCTTCCTTCTCTTGCAAAATTTAGGCGTTTAAAGAATTATGGGCTCCAACGGAATTAATAAGTTGTTAAAAATATCAGTATTTATCCACAATTCTTTTCATGATACAAAAAAATTGTTCTAAATAACGATTTTATGAAATTTATTATCCTACTACAAACCGCTTTTACATGACAGATAACGTAAAATTTGACATATTTTCTCTTTAAATGCATTTTTTACAAAAAAGGGGACGAGGGGGGACGGACAATAAAGGTTTTTAGAAACTAGAGCCTTTGGACAATCATTTGGTGTATTCCATATTTTGGTCCATTTTGGACCTTAAAAGTTATGGCTGTTTAAAATATGTGATCTGTGTCATATACATTTCGTTACATTTAAAGCACGTTTTAAGCGTATCCAAACATTTTTAAAAGATGAAAATAATCATAATATGAAGTTTGAAACCTACTCCTCATGACATAAAAATTTCAATTATCCCCTTCGGTTAGTTTTGATGGGAGAATTTTTTAAAGCAGTACATGTCGAAATGACGAAACTTCATTACTTTTGAAAGTGTCGAATTTGATAAATATTTTCTATAGGAAATTCGATAATAATTAATGTTTCAAATGCATTTATAAATAGACTAAAGTGTGTAGAATATAAAAATATTCCGAAAGTATCAGTTTTTAAAAATTAATTTTTTTGTACGTATGTCCGATTTTTGAGCATTTCGCCCCATTGTGTGGCGTTCCGGTAACAAAAATATCTCGACGTACAGTAATGAATACATTTATGTGATATTATGAACAGATTGGCAGTTATGATTATGTTTGATTTCATCGTGTTCTGTTAAATTTGCCCTTTTTTACACTAAGCCAGTATGACATATGCACCGTCAAATTCTGGTGTGTACTAGTTCTGCCAAATGAAAACACCATTAGTTTACAGGCATTGTAATAAGAGTATACAGACTCAAACGTTAAATATTCAACAAAAGTGCGATTTGAGATTTTTATTAAAGCCTACGTTTGATGACATCTAACCAAAGTACGGAAAAAACATAATCCGCACGCTAAACGTACCGTTCATCAAAGCCAAGATAAATATTCTTTACCTCAGTTCATAGCCTTTACTACGTACACATTCCTTATGTACAGTATTTTGTACGCGATTACAAACCGTACGCATTCCAAATATACAAAGAAGTTCGATTCGTTTAGTGTAGTTCGTAATTCATGTACTTACATTAAAATTAATGCAATACAATAGACGGATCTGATTTAAAAACATATAGATTGTTATTTATTGACTTATCTGTTTATTCAACTTATTGTTAGAATTAATAATTTACACTGCGTGACATTGAAATTGCAACAACCATAGGGAATGTGTACTTATTGATAAAATTTAATAGTAATGTTGCTCCATAAAAGTATAAACATTGATCAAAATTTTGTGACCCTAGACCGCTGAACTTTGAAGCAATTAAGATTTCTTTTCAGTGCGTGGTGCAGTAATTTCTCAGTTATTCCTACACCAAGAGAGCGCATAAATTATTGTAATTTGATAGAAAATGAGACTATAGAAAAAGCGATAAGAAAATAGGCAATTTGTCGTTTGTTGAAATTGCTCTTTGAATATATCCAAAGTGCCTCCGTCGGACATTTTAGAAAGAACCTTATAAAAATCATTCCACGGATACACATTGTTTAACTAAAAAATTTGATTTACGTCTTTCAGATGTACGAATGAAGATTTGATTCCACCGGTTTCTGCAATAAGACGTAAGTGCTTTTATTTGTGGCCAAAGATTACTTATTAACATACAAATTGCTTTTCCGGACAGTTTACTGTCCAATTAAATGTTTGAGGCTCACAAAATATCGTAACTTATATCCTACTATGCAGTGTCGATCAGTTATTTAAATTAATGAACAAAAAGACTTTATTGGATATCGAGAGACGTTCATTTAATTTTGATAAGAATTTGAATTAATCGGAAGATGGATGACAACCTTAAGCTTTTGAGATGCAGGTTTGTAAAGATGTACCTTTTGCAATATAGTGTTGAAATGTTCATCTATGTCCATTCATCATATTGTTGTAGTTATGATATGGAACATCATTGTTTATGACAGTATATTGGCTTTGATGTCAACTGTATGAGTTTATAATACGTAGTAATACAGAGAATCCATAAAACTCAATCTTTTTTTTTTTTTTGTTTTGCAACATTAAAAGGTTAAAAATTTCAATTTTACCGCAAGAAAGAGCATATTCCCATATGGCACACTTTTTAGAAAGGTTTATCTGCAACATCTAATAACAGTTAACCGTTTTCAATTTATACAGACAGCAGTTTTACCAAATGAAATATTTTCTACTTTTTTATTTTCACACCCTCAATTTCTTTTAAACAACATCAAAAAGTATGTACAGCCGGCCCATTTCATTTTGGCCTACCAAGGTCAAGTGCTCAGTGACAATTGGTGGCTGGTTCTTAGGGAGCCCATTTCCGTAGTAAACTCAACAGGGTACTGATCGTATACAGATCAAAGCTAAAGTTTGTGTATAAGTGCGAGAGATAATATTTAAGTTTGAGATGGTAGAAAGTAAAGTGAACCAATTTGGGTTTTTTAATTGCATATCATTATTCAGCATTCGACGTACTTTCAAATACACCCATTTCCCAAAACCCCATAATTCCCCATTGTTAAACAGGTAATGTATGGAGCACAGGGTAACTTTTGCCGTGCTCTATACTTGCTGTTTTCTGTCTAACGAATACACCCATCTTTCTCTAACGATTTACTGTCACATTCTTTCGTCTGCGCATTTTTGGTGACCTTCATAGGCCAAGATAGATTGGGTCGGTTGTAGTGTTGATCTATGAATAATAAGAACAACGAAAGAGTAACATTATAAATTAACATTACATGTATAGAGTAAGATTTTTACCAAATTTTTATGAAAAAATGCGTCCTCCTTCAAGGTGTTGCAATTTCAATGTCACGCAGTATATTTATTAATTAATTAATCTAAATTAAATTCGCTAAAATATCGTAACTTTTAGTGTACATGGTATGTGTACGTAATTCCAAATGCTATCATTGTACAGATTCTGTATCATATCGTTTTTTTATTTTTCATTCACTGCATCTAACGTTCACTTGTACTTTTGTTAATAGTAAGTGCATGATTAAACACGCGTTCAAAAACGTCTCATCTATACCAAGACTTAAAAGCGATTCCTTTTGATATTTATCTTTAATTATCTAGTTTTTTCAAAGTCATCAGTGAATTTTAATGATATAATTAAAGTTTTGTTTTAAATCACGTGTTATATATCTTTTACGCAAGTGTCTGGGAGTCATAAGGGCTAAGTTCCCAAATCCCATTACCCTTCCCCTTACCCTAGGGGTCATAGAATAGAATAGAATAGTCATATTTCATCCTTAAAGTGTCAGTTTTGACGTTTGAACGTCAGTTTTTAGCTTTAAAGTGTCACTTTTGACGTTTAAATGTCATATTTCATTTTTAAGGTGTCAATTTTGATGTTTAAAGATAAAAATTCTCTTTTGAAATGTCGATCTTGACGTTTAAATGTCTAAATCCATTTGGAAAATGTAAATTTTGACGTTTAAACGTCATATATCATCTTTAAAGTGTCAGTTTTGACGTTTGAACGTCAGTTTTTAGCTTTAAAGTGTCACTTTTGACGTTTAAAGATCAAAATTCTCTTTTGAAATGTCGGTCTTGACGTTTAAATGTCTAAATCAATTTGGAAAATGTCAATTTTCCTCAAATAACAAAAATGAATACAATCTAATCCAACAGTATAAACTTTCCTAAAAAAACCTAATAATAACTGATCTTAATCAATACAAGTTTCATTATTTTTGACATTATCCAACTTCTGTTCTATTATTTTCCCCTCGCCAGAATAGTACATTAAGTACTATTTTATTTTTAATTTATGTAGAAATTGTATCCACATCGATTTTTCTTCTCCTTAAAAAAGATCTTTCTTAACCTTAAAAAAAAATGTGTCTATGACGCTTTTGTACTCCCTCATTTTAATTTCGAATTTGCGATGTATCATAGAGCTATTTATGTAGTGATATCGCATAAATATACAAAAAGTAACGGAACAAGTAATAATACGGTCAATAACAGGTAATCAAAAAATGTTTTGATGGTAAGCGATGTATCATTCTCAAGTTCACAAAACGCCCCAAAGTTACCTTGTAAAAGCCAGAGGGGTTTTTAAGACATTCCAAAAAAGTACGTAAAAAATTCAAATATGTAATCTTTAAGGGGCTTAAATTCTCTTAATAAGCAATTTCGAATAACAAGTTTTATGTTAAATCGTAAAATTACCTTTAAAATTGGTGATTATTGTTTAGCAACTGAGTTCTGGGAAACCTATATAAAAATATTTAATAATTTCTATTTTCTTTTATTTTTGAGGTTAACTTTACAACAAAATTTCTTTGAGAAATAAATAGAAAAATAAATTTTCTTTAATGTAACTATAAACAAGACGTATTTATGATAAACATATCGAATTTTATAATTTTTAATTTTCTTTTCACATAACCTAAAAAAAAATTTGACATACCTTTTTTTATTTTTAATTGAAAACTAATCGTATTTAGTTTTAAACAAATCAAATTAAAAGATTTTTCTTTAAGAATTTACAACAACATAACCTTAAATTCTCGTAATTTTTCTTGTTTCGTTTTTTTTTTTTTCTTTGCTTTTCTTTCTTTTCTGATATAATATAATTATAATTAACAAATTAAATCATTGCCACTTCCCTTTCTTTTTTTTAATTATAATAACTTTAAAAAATCAACTTTTAAAAATTATTAAAAGCACATTTTTAATTAACATTATTATTTTTTTAAACTAATTTTTAAATCAATATAGACACAAATTTAACAAAAAAAGGGGGGCAAAAAAAATTGTCTTAGTAGCGAAAAAATTCGCTTGCGTTGTCTGTTTTTGGTCCTATAGTTATCTTCTTTTTTTGTCAATTTATCTATAGATATCGTGTGTATCAATTATAATTTTTTTTTAATTATTCTTGTTGCGATTTGTATATATTTTTTTAAAAACTTATTTGGCGGTCCTTATAAGTTCCTTTTACGGTCCTAATTCTTTCCGGCAGAAAGATGATGATATAGAGACGGGTAGATGGCGTTGGTGGCGGTTATAAGAGCTCGAACTGACGTAGGTGCATTCGCTGGATGATGTCCCGGCAGTCGTTAAAAACCCGCTTTATGTTTTCCGTGTCGACGGCGCAGGTAAAATGCGGATAACAGTAATGTTTACCGTCGCCAGATGCCGTACTTATACGCTATATTTTCATTAAAAAAAGAAAATTCATTAGAAATCGATACAAAATTTGATTTCATTTAAGAACTAAATACAATTATAACATAAAAAAATCTTTAGTGAAAATACTTACTAAAAATTCATCACGTATAAAATACTTTGCTCTAATCACTTCCGGCGGTTCTCTGCTTTCGTTTTGCGCATCTCCGGGAGTTTCGTAATTAGCAAATTCAGCAAAATACTCTTCTAGTCTACTCTTACCTATCACAAAAAAACAAATAACTTAGTAAAAACAATTTTTTTTTAATTATAATTTTAAAAAATCGTTTACCGGCGAGGATTTTTTCAGCTAGTAAATCCTGCTTGTTCAGAAACAGGATAATCGAAACGGTACGCAACCAGCGATTGTTCCAGATTGATTTAAACAGGTCTAAACTCTCCCGCAATCGATTCTGGGTCGGATCTTCCCGCAGGACCATGTTATAAGAGCTGCACGCCGTCACGAAAATGATTGCGGTCACGTCATTGAAGCACTGGATCCACTTGCGACGTTCGTCTCTTTGTCCACCCACATCAAACATGCTATATTAAAAAAAATTAGATTTCTTTAGTTAAAACTTTACACAAACTATAAAAATTAAATAAAAATTTCTTAAATATCGTTTAAAATTCTTCAAATTCATTAAAAATCCTTTAATTTGAGTCCAAACACGAGTACAATTGCATAAAAAATAAAAACGTTATGACATTTTAAGGAAAAAAATTGAGGTTATGTTCAAAAAAATGTTAAAATTGTTTATAACTTTTAAATTATTTTATTTAAACATGTTCTATTTGTACTCAAATTAAAGGAAATTTAATTATTTATTTATTTATTAAAAAAAATTTAAGAAAAAAACCGATTACAAGAAAATAACCACAAAAATTAATAAAAATCATTAAAAATTCTTAAAAATTACTAAAATTTCTTAAAGTTTATTAAAAATCCTTTAATTTGAGCCCAAATACGAGTATAATTGGATGAAAAATAAGAAAGTTATGACGCCTTAAGTAAAAAAATTGAGGTTATGTTCAAAAAAATGTTAAAATTGTTTATAACTTTTGATCTATTTAGCTTATATATGTTGTATTTGTAATAAAATTAAAGAAAATGTAATTATCTATTCATTTCTTAAAGAATTTTAAAGAAAAAAAAATCGATTAACAAAAAATAATCACAAAAATTAATAAAAATTCGTAAAAATTATTAAAAATTCTTAAAGTTTATTAAAAATCCTTTAATTTGAGCCCAAATACGAGTATAATTGGATGAAAAATAAGAAAATTATGAAGTTTTAAGAAAAAAAATTTGAGGTTATGTTTAATTTTACAATTTTTTATATCTTTTGAATTAGTTAATTTAAATATATCGTGTTTGTGCTTAAATTAAAGGGAATTTAATTGTTTATTTATTTCTTTCAAAAATTTAAAGAAAAAAATCGATTATAAAAACAATAACCGCAAAAATTAATAAAAATCATTAAAAAATTTTAAAAATCACTAAAATTTCTTAAAGTTCATTAAAAATCCTTTAATTTAAGACCAAACCTGAATAAAATTGGAAAAAAAATAAAAAAATTATGAAGTTTCAAGAAAAAATTTTGAGGTTATGTTCAAAAAAATTTTACAATTTTTTATATCTTTTGAATTAGTTAATTTAAATATATCGTGTTTGTACTCAAATTAAAGGAAATTAAATTTATTTATTTCTTTAAAAGATTTAAAGAAAAAAATCGATTATAAAAATAATAACCGCAAAAATTAATAAATCATTAAAAATTCTTAAAAATCACTAAAATTTTTCAAAGTTTATTAAAAATCCTTTAATTTAAGACCAAACACGAATAAAATTGGAAAAAAATAAAAAAATTATGAAGTTTTAAGAAAAAAAATTGAGGTTATGTTCAAAAAAATTTTACAATTTTTTATATCTTTTGAATTAGTTAATTTAAATATATCGTGTTTGTACTCAAATTAAAGGAAATTAAATTTTTTATTTATTTCTTTAAAAGATTTAAAGAAAAAAATCGATTATAAAAACAATAACCGCAAAAATTAATAAATCATTAAAAATTCTTAAAAATCACTAAAATTTTTCAAAGTTTATTAAAAATCCTTTAATTTAAGACCAAACACGAATAAAATTGGAAAAAAATAAAAAAAAATTATGAAGTTTTAAAAAAAAAATTTGAGGTTATCTTCAAAAAAATGTTAAAATTGTTTATAACTTTTGATTTATTTAACTCAAATATGTCGAGTTTATACTCCAATTAAAGGAAATTTAGTTATCTATTTATTTCTTAAAGAATTTTGAAGAAAAAATCAATTATAAAAAAATAACCGCAAAAATTAATAAAAACCATTAAAAATTCTTAAAAATCACTCAAATTTCTTGAAGTTCATTAAAAATCCTTTAATTTAACACCAAGCACGAATAAAATTGGATAAAAAATAAAAAAATTATGACATTTTAAGAAAAAAAAATTGAGGTTATGTTCAAAAAAATGTTAAAATTGTTTATAACTTTTGAAATATTTAACTTAAACATGTTGTGTTTGTACTCAAATTAAAGGAAATTTAATTAATTATTTATTTCTTTTAAAAAAATTATAGAAAAAATCAATTATAAAAAAAAATAACCACAAAAATTATTGAAAGTCATTAAAAAATCTTTAAAATCACTAAAATTTCTTAAAGTTTATTAAAAATCTTTTAATTTAAGCCCAAATACGAATAAAATTGGATTAAAAATAAGAAAATTATGACATTTTAAGAAAAAAATTTGAGGTTATGTTTCAAAAAATGTTAAAATTGTTTATAACTTTTAAAGTATTTAACTTAAATATGTCGTGTTTGTATTCAAATTAAAAGTAATTTAATTATGTACTTATTTCTTAAAAAAAAATTTTAATAATTTCATTTCAAATTTAACCATAAAAATTAATAAAAAACTTTTTTAAAAATCACTAAAAATTCTTAAAATTGGCTAAAAGTCCTTTAATTTAAGTCTAAACACGATTAAAGTCGATTTAAAACTAAAAAAACTGACATTTCCATTTTTTAATTTGAGGTTATGTCAAAAAAATATTAACCTTTAACTGGTGACGTGCATGTGGATGGACGTACGTGGTGACCTTGAGTCCTAGGGACCCAAGTTTTTTTTAAGAGCCTTTGGTATATTTTTCTTCAATTTTTCTTTTAGTTTGCCGTTTTATGCTTCACTTCAAACCTTACTTAATTAGAAAAGTGGATTCTGCTCATTTTATTACTATTAACAAGGGCGGTATTAAATAAACAGCAATAGCCTACAAAAAAACTGGCAAGCAAAATCAAAAATCACGGGTCCCAGAGACCCATACGTCACCAGTTAAAGGTTAAAATCGTTCATAACTTTCGATCTTATTAACTTAGATATATCGTGTTTGTATTTAAATAAAAGGAAATTTAATTTTCTAATGATTTATTAAAATCATCTTCGTAAAATAAACTCACTGGAAGTTAACTTTGTCGACTTGGAAGATAGTTTCGAAGATACCGCTAGTAAGTACACGACAGCGAAGGATATCTTGTTCCGTGGGCGTGTAATCGGGCCGTTTGATGATGTGCACTTGGTCGAGGAAGTATTTGGCGCAATCTATCAGTTGGTATTCGTTACTTCTCTCAAAAGTCGCCTAAAAAAATTCAAGAAAAAAGCAACGTTAAGTCCCCTTAAGCGAAACGATAAATCATCTTTATTTTTAATGAACCCAAATATGCACTTCATAAATAGTTGTTTACGTTTAGCGCGTCCATTAGGATTAACTAGCGACTATTCAGTGTGAAATTCCGAGAAACGATCGCTTAAATCATTTTCTAGGAGTTTCAAATACATAAATAACTCTCTACTACCAAGTCCAAGTTTATCTTTTTCATTCAGGGAAAAAAATACTATTTAGTATTTTTAATTTATCCAAGATTTTTCATTTAAAGTTAATTAGAATGATCGGATTTTGAATTATTTTACACAAAGAGGAAAAAAAAAACAGACACAAGTAAAATTTATTATTAGACGTTTGGCGTCTATTTTAGTCTCCAGTATAGCGAGTAGTGGCTATCTTTAGTCACTCCTAATCGATTTGATGTCGGTATTTTTAACTTTTTAGATGATTGTGGTTTGCCCAGATATTCACAAAAATAAATTTATCTACTAAAAATACAATTACTCACTACTAATGTTTTTTAAAAACGTTAAACATCTTTAAAAATATATATAAAAATTCTTAAATATCATTAAAAAATTCTTTAATTCCAAACACGACTAAAATATGAAAGAACGAAAAGTTTTGACGTTTTACTTTTGAGGTTATGTTAACAAAAATTAAAGTACTTTATAATTTTTAAAGTATTTAAGTGAGATATGTCGTGTTTATACTTAAATTAAAAAATAAATAAATAAATAATAATAATTTTTTTATTTATTTCCTTAAAAATAAAGATTTATTCAAGTTAAAAAAAAATATTCCAAAGTAGTTAAAAAATTTAATTCAAATCATTAAAAAATTTATAAATATTCTTAAAAATCATAAAAAATCCTTTAATTTAAGTCGAAATATCACTAAAATCGTTTCAAAAATAAAAAAGTTGTTTTAAAAAAAAAATTTTAAGGTTATGTTTTCAAAATTTTAAATTTTTCATAATTTTTAAAGTATTTTATTGAAATATGTTATACTAGTTGAAAGCTAAAATATTCTATTTTATAATAAAAAAAAGTCAATTTTGTTCTAATTATTATCCAAAAAATTAAAGAAAAACATAAAGTTGACTAAAATTTTTGACAGTTCATAACACCACTTTTTTTAAAAATTGATCCAACTTTAAAAAATGGTGGAGACTTTATTTTTTACAATTAAGAAATGAAATTTGTATTAATTAAAAGTTAAAATGTTGTATTTTGTAATAAAAAGATCAAAATTTCTCTAAATGTTACCCAAAAAATTAAAAAAATTCCCAAAGATGATCAAAATTTTTGACAGTTCAAAACTTAGCTTCTTTTAAAATTTTGTTCAACTTTAAAAAATTGTGGTGTCTTTATTTTTTAAAATTAAGAAATGGAATTTACACTAATTGAAAGTGAAAATATTCTATTTTATAGTAAAAAAATCAAATTTTCTCTAAATATTACCCAAAAAATTAAAAAAATTTACAAAGATGATCAAAATTTTTGACAGTTCATAACCTAACTTTTTGAAAATTTTAACCAACTTTAAAAAATCGTGGAGACTTTATTTGTTTTAATTAAGAAATGAAATTTGTATTAATTGAAAGCTAAAATATTCTATTTTGTAATAAAAAAAGCCAATTTTGTTCTAATTATTATCCAAAACATTAAAAAAATTCTTAAAGATGACTAAATTTTTTGACAGTTCATAACACCACTTTTTTAAAAAATTGATCCAACTTTAAAAAATGGTGGAGACTTTATTTTTTACAATTAAGAAATGAAATTTGTATTAATTGAAAGTTAAAATATTGTATTTTGTAATAAAGAGATCAAAATTTCTCTAAATGTTAACCAAAAAATTAAAAAAATTCCCAAAGAAGACCAACATTTTTGACAGTTCAAAACTTAGCTTCTTTTAAAATTTTGTTCAATTTTAAAAAATTGTGGTGTCTTTATTTTTTAAAATTAAGAAGTGAAATTTACACTAACTGAAAGTGAAAATATTCTATTTTATAGTAAAAAAATCAAATTTTCTCTAAATATTACCCAAAAAATTAAAAAAATTTACAAAGATGATCAAAATTTTTGACAGTTCATAACCTAACTTTTTGAAAATTTTAACCAACTTTAAAAAATCGTGGAGACTTTATTTGTTTTAATTAAGAAATGAAATTTGTATTAATTGAAAGCTAAAATATTCTATTTTGTAATAAAAAAAGCCAATTTTGTTCTAATTATTATCCAAAAAATTAAAAAAAAAAAAATCATAAAGTTGACTAAAATTTTTTATAACCTAAAAAAAGATTAGAAAAGATGAAAAAAATAGAAAATTATTTAAGAATTAAAGTTAACGTAACTTAATTTATATTAAAATTGTTAAAAAATGACTTAATTTAGTCTAAAATTGTAATATTTCACTTATAATTTTTTAAAATCATCGATTTTTTTCCAAAATTTCACGAAATTTGGTGCAAAATTGCTGAATTTCGTTTAATTTCATCAAAATTTTTTCGAATTCCGTTAAAAAAATAACTTAATTTAGCTTGAAATTGTGAAATTTCGACCAAAATTTTCAAAATTCGTCTAATTTCGTTTGAAAATTCACGAAATTTCGTCTAAAACTGTCGAATTTCTTTGAAAAATAACTTAATTCAGCACAAAATTGTGAAATTTTATCTCAAATTTCTTAAAATTGTCGAATTTCGTTTGAAATTTCACGAAATTTCGTTTAAAATTGTCGAATTTCATTGAAAAAAACTTTGTTTATCTTGAAATTGTGCAATTTCATCAAAATTCTTCTAAACTCCGATATTTTTTTCCAAAATTTCACGAAATTTAGTGTAAAATTATCTAAAATTGTTGAATTTCGTTTAATTTCGTTTAATTTCACCTAAACTTTTACGAATTTCATTGAAAGATAACTTAATTTAGCTTGAAATTGTGAAATTTCGACAAAAAATTTCAAAATTCGTCGAATTTCGTTTGAAATGTCACTAAATTTTGTCTAAAATTGTTGAATTTCATGGAAAAATAATTTTATTTAAATTAAAATTATGAAATTTCATCTAAAATTTCTTAAAATTGTCAATTTTTTTCTAAAATTTCGCTAAATTTGGTATAAAATTGCCTAAAATTATTGAATTTCGTTTAATTTCAGCTAAAATTTCCTTAAGTCATCGAATTTCCTCTGAAATTTCACCAGATTTCGACAAAAGTTGTCAAATTTCATTGAAAAATAACTTTATTTAGATTAAAATTGTAACATTTTTAACTTAATTTTTAATTTAACATTGTAACTAAAATTTGCTAATATCGTCAAATTTGGTGATGAAAATTTTGACCAATTTTTGACAGTTCATAACCTAACTTTTTAAAAATTTTAGTCAACTTTATGAATTTTTTTAATTTTTTGGGTATAATTAGAACAAAATTGACTTTTTTATTATAAAATAGAATTTGTTAGCTTTCAATTAATACAAATTTCATTCCTTAATTAAAAAAATAAAGTCTCTGCGATTTTTTTAAATTGGTCAAAATTTTTCTAAAAGTTAGGTTAATTGTCAAAAATTTTAGTCACATTTATGAATTTTTTAAATTTTTTGGGTAATAATTAGAAGAAAATTGACTTTTTATTACAAAATAGAATTTGTTAGCTTTCAATTAATACAAATTTCATTTCTTAATTAAAACAAATAAAGTCCCCACGTTTTTTTTTAAAATTGGTCAAAATTTTTAAAAAAAGCTAGGTTAACTGTTAAAAATTTTAGTCACTTTTATGAATTTTTTAAATTTTTTGAACAACAATTAGAGCATATTGTTTGTAATAAAGTAGAATATTTTAACTTTCAACTAGTCAAATAAAATAAACACACAAACAGTTTCTTTTTTTATTTTTATTGCCACTATCAAATCTCGCGAAACGTTTTAATATTAAACTCAGAGAGGGAGACACGCACGCACCTGCCACATTAATTTTTTTGGCAATTTGGTTTGTTGACGTACAAAACGGTTTTATTTTTACGTTTCGGAACACACACACATAGTTTTGTATATTTATTTCGAATGGTATTTTAAAGAGGCGAGTACACACGCGATTATTACCTGGACGCCTTTGTCCTTCCAAAGGGCTTCTGTGTGCTCGTAAAACTCGGGCGGATAGTCGAAATCGGCCCCCGAGGCGCAATCCTGTATCCAATCGACTCGCGCCTGGTTTTCCGGGTGCTCCAATTGTACCGGAGGCGATAGAGTTGACATTGCGCCGGTTATCGTCTATTAAAAATATTTATAACTAGTCATAAAATTTAAAAAAAAAGTCATATGAAAGGATCAATTTTTAACAATCTTATAAAATTGTTAAAAATTCGTAAAAATTGTTAAAAAATCTTAAACTTCATTAAAAATCTTTAATTTAAGTACAAATACCACTTAACTTCCAACAAAAATAAAAAAGTTATGACGTTTTTAAAAATAAATTTGAGGTTATGTCAAAAAAAATTAATAAATTTATAATTTTTGATTTCATTAATCAATTGGATTTTTTTAATTTTTTTTAAATTCATTTTTTAAAAATCTTTTCTTTATAAAAAATAAGATGTAGTATTTTCAAATCGCTTTTTGAGGTTATGTCAAAAAAAATTTTTTTTTAATTATACCCTGTTCACCGAACAGATGCAGTAAACCTGAACGAAGGAACGCCCATTACTCCCACTATTACACAATAGCCAGTTTCACACACAAAAAATAAAACAGAATAAAATTGAGTTATAAGCATGAAGTGTAATGTTAATGCTAGAGGTTATATGTCATTTGAAAATTTACTTATGTGACGTATGTTAGGTGTCAAAATGAATTCCACAGATTATTTATAAATCTAATAATGTAAATCGTGAATAGTAAAAGTAATAATATATAAAATGATTTCAAACTTTTTATATAAACACAAATAAAAAATAAATGCAAACAAGATTTAATTTATGTATACAATTTTAAATTGGGATAATCTGATTCAGTCCGAATCAGTTTCAGAGGAAGTTTTCTCTTCCGAGGAAGAATCATTCCCCACGTTAATTTCCAACTGCTCTATTGTAGTCTCCATTGCATTGTCGACTTGCCACATTTTTTCTTCCTCACCTTTGGCATGACGAATAGCATTTCTCCAATTATCAGGTGAAACATTTCTTACAGCTTGCTGAAATAATGCGTGCATATCTTTCATTTTAAATGTAGTATTATTTCTCGCAACTTCTCCTTTTATTTGCCACCATATTAGTTCAATAGGATGTAATTCACAATGATATGGGGGCAATCGCAATATTGTTCGATTTTGTTGTCTTGCCATTTCATCGACCACGTACCTTGGTGTAACAGCTGCCCGTTTCACAAGATCCAGCAGTTCGCATTTTAGCATATCAGCTTCGTAAGCAATTAAATTATTCGTAAGCTAGGCTTGAATGTCTGCTTTTTTTGTAGCATTATCGGATAGTTTTTCCGTTTTTCTACTATGGTAAGGAGTGTTGTCCATCACAATCACGACATGGTCGTCTAAATGTGCTAGAATTTGAGCAAACCATTTTTCGAAGACTTCAGCAGTCATCTGTTCATGATAATTTCCAGTCTTCTTTGATTCAAAACATAGTAAACCATTTTCTACAAAACCGTGCTCTCAACTTATGTGGAGAACTATCAGACGACCACCTTTCCCTGAAGGATCCTTTAATCCTGATGTTAAGCCTTCAATAAAAGTCTGCCTGGGCGTTATAACCGACGTGTCCTTCCATACCTTATTGACAGTATGTCCAGCGTTCACCCAGGTTTCATCTAAAAAGTATAATTTCCTACCCTCTTCTCAATATCATCTCTTCAATAATATCGTGCTTTTCCTTAAGTACACTATTGCGTGATCTTTTTGAGAACCTATTACCAAACAGTTATATTAGAACTTGCAACGTTAGAAAAAAAGGTTATCACCGAAAACCAATTTCTTTCATCAATTTCCACAAGGAAGTCCGCTTAAAATCAGGTATAGCATCATTTTCATGTATCAGCGCTAAAATTTTATTCAACGTTGGAGGTTCGTTTTTTTCAAAAAAAGAATGAATCAACCGTCTGAGAGCGCTTGGTGTCGTCGTCAATATTATCCAAAACTATTCTTTGGCGGTGGTATCTTTTCGGTGGTATAAATTCATGCGTATTTGTGTATTCGTTAAGTATTTTAAATACACTATGAACAGACATGCCTGTATAAGAAACATTTTTTTTTTCAATTTATTTATTCAAAATAAAGATATAATTGAAAATTACCTGCTGCCGTTGCAGTAAACTGGACCTTTTGCGTCTTGGCTTGTGTGGATTCTCGTTATCGTAACTATTAAAGATGTTTAATACATGCTGTTTATTATCTACTGAAAAATGATTGGCTGAACGTTTTTTTTTGCTAAAGGAAGAGCAGCGGCTTCATCCATAGTAACAATAAATTATAAAATTACGGTAAATCGTACTGAAAAGTACGGGATTTACGGGAAAATAATGTTAAGTCGAAGAAGGATTGAACGCAAATTAGTGTGAAATTCGAATGACAAACGTCAGAAATATACGTAATAACAAGGAAAATAATAACAAAGATAGCTGGTTTTGGTTCGATTTCTATTGGTAAAAATTCGATTTAAATTTCGCGCGTGTTTGTGGGAGGAGTTGTAATTTCAAATCACTGCATCTGTTCGGTGAACGAAGTATAGATTATTTAAGTTAAATAGCTTAAAAGGCATACAAATTCTAGAAAATATGAAAAGTCCTTTAATTTTATAGCTTTTGTCCGTAGAAGTGATTTCTAACGTTTTGGGATTTTTTCAATTAAATAAATTGTTTTCTTTTGATTAGATAAAATATTAGAAACCTTTAGAATTCGCTTCTACGAACAAAGTTATCATCAAACACAATTGAATCGATGGATGTTGAAAGGTGCTAAGTTACATTTTCGGTCATTTTGAGATATAAACACGATATTGTATTTCTACCATATCCTCATCATTATACGTTAAATGGGTCAATGTAGGAGCATCAGGTGTTGTTGTGGGCACAACTTCTAAACAAGACTTATTGTTGAAAGGGACTAAGTGACGTTAGCTGGTACCTTTTAACAACAAACGAAGTATTGTTTTCTTTTTCGAAGTGTGCTCTTTTGATTGGATTATATTAACAACTACATCCCTGAATCAGTAACGCACCTTCGGCTATATTCTGACAATTGTTCCGGCCAAAACAAGAACCATACCATGGTTCGTATGTCTATGGCGTTGGCTGAACTGGGTAGATTCGATAAAGTTGAACAATTTTTCCCTATTAGAGGGCACTCCTTTTTACCCTGTGATAGGGACTTTGGACTGATTAAAAAAAATTAAAACAACACGATAGAATCTTCTCCATTCACCAATACAAGTGCAAAAAACCATTTTACGGTAAAAGAAATTGCTACTGATGATGTACTAGATTTTAAAAATTGGTGGACAAAATATTACAAAAAGCAATCTATTTCACTCGAGACCAGTAAGAGGGGCGTTCCAAGAAACCAGAAACACTCATTTTCTATATCCCAGTTCCACTACTTTCTTCACCAGTCATCGAAACCAGGATATCTAGTCGCTTCAGAATACCTCAATAGTTTTGCAAATCATACATTTTCACTGCATATGCCTCGAAATAAAGAACGTATTCCTCTCAAAGTACCTCACATCAAGATATATCCTGAGGGAAATGTTCCTATATTGGAAACCAAGGTACAGCATATACAGAAACTGCTAACCTATGTAGAAGAGGAATATAAAAAGTTTTACTCCAACATTATCCGCTGCTGGCCAACGAAAAAGCCATCCAAACATGCAAGAGAGTAAGGCCCGTATTCAGAGACGTCGGGAAACGAGCTGCTAGCCGAAATTTTTTGTTCAACTGCGTTTGCCTGCTCTGAGAGTGCGCTCTTCGTCGGGGCTTGGTTTTTTGGCTGATGCATCGGTCGGTCGCACTTTAAGCACAGCCGGGTTCTTGTTTACTTTTGTTTATGTATTTCGTATGAATGGCTTTAAAGGGCAGGTCATTGAAATTTCTTAATGACACCCCTAAAAGGTATCAAATACCTTTTGTTACTATGTTCAAAAGAGCTACTGTTTCTGGCAGCAGCAGCAAGTGCAATTGTATCACTGTCAATTGCATTTTCAATTTCAACATCTACATTGTCTAATATTTGATCTATCTGCCCTTCAGATGAAGAATTATATGGTCCACCACCTGTTTGCATCCTTTGCCGCCTTTCCATAGCAAGTTGCTTTTTTCTGTTATTTTTTAAATTGTCCCAAGCCTTTTTTAGCTGTTCCACAGTTTTCTAAATAGCACAAGTAACAAATTATATGCTTTAACATAGTAATAAGTAACAGTTCTTACAGGTTCACTCTTTGAAACAGAATTAAACTGATTAACGACGTCCAAGCTTTTAAGCGTTCGACTCGACTGACAGAATCGCTTTTTTTGTTTTCAATTTGGTCATAAAATTGTTTAACCAATTCTTGTAATAACCTTTTTTCGTCTTCACTCATATATCTTTTAGCTGTCGGGATACTGGACATTTTTAGGAATAGGTGACTACTTAAAATTTCTAAAAATACTATAAGAATCTACAACTACTTACCAATATTTAACAATAACACTAAAAATAATTAATTCTAATCAAAACAACTACCACTACAACTTATGAAAAAAGAAATGTTAATGTAAGTAATATAATAAAAGTAAAAAAGGACCTTATTTAAGAAAAAGTAATTAAAAAAATATGGAAAATGAAAAAATAACTACAAATACTACTAATTGTAAGACCAAAAAAAAAACACTAACTATAATCGCAACTACCACAACAACAATGGAAAACACAGAGGACTCGTTCAGGACAACAGCTAGTACAGAAATGAATTTTAACGATTTATTTTGCTCTGAAGAAAACTTGTAAAGAGACACAAATGTTACAATTTGTGTAATAAACATGTGAACGATGTCAGCTTTCGTCAAGGGTCCCTGGACCTTCGGACCCTTGTCGGACTGTACCTATAATAAGACATAATTGTGCCTAATTTCCTTACAAACTTTGTGTTTCTTTACCCCGAAAACATCACGCCTATTTATAAATTTTTTTATGTATTCTTTGAACTCACCATTAACAGTGGGTTGTAAAACAAGTTATTGCAAAAAGAATCGAATTAAAAAATTTTGAATAACATTTTCAATTATTTTGCGTGGCGCCCCCAACCAATTTCAGTGTTCTTATGAAATAAACAAAATTCTTATTAAAATCTTATTTAAAAAAATTAGTTTTATTTCTAATATAAATTTGTAATTTAAGAAGTGGTATCATTTGATACCTTTTAGGGGTCTCACTATTGTATTAAGAAATTTCAATGACTTGTCTTTTGTGTCTTTGTGTCTCAATAACAACTAACTTTTATATGTTTTTAACAAACTTTATTTCTTACTTACTACGTCGTACATACAGCGTGTCACTCTCTCCTCTCTATTGCCAACTTATTAAAACTAAATTTTCCTATATATTACACTCCTCCCTTCTAGCTAAATACAGGGTGTTTAAAAAATACGTTCGAATATTTGGCCCACTTATAGATCTCATCAGTACAAACAAAAAAGTCAAAATAAACATAAGTCTAAAAATCAGCCGTTTCCTAATTACAGCCTGTTTTTCAAATTAAAATAATTTACACTCAAATATCAGTATAAATACATTTTAATTATTACAAATTAATGATTCTTAAAGAAGATGTTCAAAATGTCCTCCTTCCATTTGTATACACATTTCACATCTCCGTAAAAGTGAACGCCGGCCGCACTCTCTCAAAGAGTCCCGGATTTATACGAACAGTCTGGCAGGCATGTTCAATTCGTTCTCGCAACTGATCTAAATTATTCACAGGACTTGAATAAACTAATGTCTTTAAATACCCCCAAATGCAAAAATCGAGTGGAGTGAGGTCGGGAGATCTAGGGGGCCATGCAATTGGACCTCCTCGCCCTATCCACCTGCCATTGTAATTTTCGTTTAGATAATTTCTGACCAAGACTCCGTAATGCGCAGGAGCTCCATCGTGCATCAACCACATATTAATTCTGTGGTTGAGGGGCACATCTTCTAACAGCAGTGGTAATGTATTCCGCAAAAAGTCAAGGTAAAATTGACTAGTCAAACGGTTAGGCAGGAAACAAGGTCCTATCAGATGGTCTCCTAACACACCAAGCCAAACGTTGATTGCAAATCGGTGTTGATGATTCGATTCAACAACGGCATGCGGATTTTCGTCGATTTATTTATTTATTTATTTATTTATCGGATTTTTTTTTTCGTGTAAATTATTTTAATTTGAAAAACAGGCTGTAATTAGGAAACGGCTGATTTTTGGACTTATGTTTATTTTGACTTTTTTGTTTGTACTGATGAGATCTATAAGTGGGCCAAATATTCGAACGTATTTTTTAAACACCCTGTATAATACAATAAATCTTAAATTATTTTACCGTATTACAAATTTTACTAACCGTTTGACTATCAGTAAGACTTAGGTTATTTACAATCTCTATTTTAATACCTAAATCTTTTAACCAATTCCTACCCATTAAAATAGGACAGTTTTCATTAGAACTTTCTATTACAAGTAAAGATAATTCTTTTTTCTTATTTTTATAGCGAACCGGTACAAAAATTTGTCCTAGAACGTTTAAATTATTGTTTGAGAAAGTATACAGTTTAGTACCACAGCTTTTCAAAGGAAATTTTGACAATAGTTTTAAGTATTTAGTATGACCTATAACTGATACACTCGCACCTGTATCGATTTCCATTTCAACATTTTTATTGTCTACAAATACCTCTATTAAAAACGGATTCTTCCTTTTTCCCATCTTGGTGAAATGTAACTGTTCTTCTGTTACATCCAATTCTTCATTGTCCTCCTCTCGGTTTTCTTTATCCCCTTCTTCAAGACTTCGAACAATCTTTTTCTTGTTTTGAGAACACATTATCTTTAAATGACCTTTTTTCCCACATTAGTTGCATTTGTAGTCCATGTATCTACATTTACCCAAATGATGTTTTCCACAGCAGTCACACATTTTCTTGTTATCACCTGAGTACTGCTTGGACTTTTCTTCCCTTTTCTTTTTGCAGAAATTTACTTCTTTAAGTTGCATTTCTTTCCGGCCTCCCATCTCTTTTGACTCACGTTCCACCATTTCTAACCCAACAGCTAGCTTCAATGCTTCGTTGAACGATCTTTCCTTTAGTAATATCTCTTTTTGGATCTTCTCATTTCTAATGCCTGCGATGAATCTATCTCGTAAAGCTTCTTGCAAGAATGAACCAAATTTACAAGGTATTGCCATTTTCTTCAATTGAACTGCATATTCGTTTATTGATTCATTTTCTTTTTGATCCCTTTTCGAAAACTGGAACCGTTCCACAATTATCAATTTTGCTGGTTCATAATATTCGGTTAACGCTTCCTCGATTTCAGTGAAACTTAATTCTTCCGGTTGTTTTGGCATAATCAAATTCGTTAAGGTTTCATAAACCTTGGATCCCATGAGTAACAGTAAGATTTTAGCCTGGTTTTGCGGACAAGTGTTGTTGACGGAGAAGTAAAGCTTTACTTTGAAACTTGACGCGCATGTGAAAGATGTACCAGATGTTGATGACGTAGTAGAACAGGTTTTAGACGTTTTATGTACGTAAGAAAAGATTCTTTTGTGGAATCATATTCTTTAATTACACCAATTGTGTTCATTTGACCATTATTACCTTGGCTTTGATTCCCAGTTCCATTATTCTGATTATCACCAGCCATTTTCGTTTCCCTCCTTTTTCGTTTTTTGAGGTTATGTTGTTCTTCACGAGAACTCTTTCTGCCGTTTTATTTCTCCTTTCCGCCTTTTCCTTTTCTTTTTTCCGTTTACCTCGTCGCCACTTTTGTGTCTTTGTGTCTCAATAACAACTAACTTTTATATGTTTTTAACAAACTTTATTTCTTACTTACTACGTCGTACATACAGCGTGTCACTCTCTCCTCTCTATTGCCAACTTACTAAAACTAAACTTTCCTATATATTACATTGTCCTTTAAAACCACTCATACGAAATACATAAACAAAAGTAAAGAAGAACCTGGCTATGCTTAAAGTGCGACCGACCGATGCATCAGCCAAAAAACCAAGCCCCGACGAAGAGCGCACACTCAGAGCAGGCAAACGCAGTTGAACAAAAAATTTCGGCTAGCAGCACGGGAGGGAAAGTAGGATTTAAAAATCGGCAACAGCCTACGTCACAGGCCGTACAGAAGGCACGTTTACAAGGAAAATTTTACTATCGGAATATTATGGCCGTTAGAAAAGTTTAAAGTAAGAAAAATGTTTAAAAGTAAATGTTTACGCGTAGTAAATGCGTAACAAACTTATTTGTTTAATTGTTTGAAGCAATAAGTGAAGTAGTTTCAATTAGTAAGTTTCTCTAGTGTAAGCGGGTCTACGCATCGCGTGAAGATGGCGCGAAATGGCTTCCCCCACCGCTGCATGGCAATGACACAGCAGAATGAAGTTAGTTGTTAGTGAGGTAGGTTGTGTTTGTTGACAGGTAAGGTAATTATTTTATTTTTTTTAATTGAACATTTTTTTGATTATTGCCTTGTAATATTTCTGTATTAGCATGTCTAGCGTCGCCGAATTATCCTTATCCAGAAAGAAACGGTCTTGTAAATTTCCATCTTGCCATAATTCCTACTACACTAATAATCCAAACAATAAAAAGTTCCATAGATTTCCTAAAGATCCCACAATTTCAGCATCCTGGAAATCTTTATGCAACCTAGATCCTAAAGTTAAAACAATAAACTTTTACATATGTGAGGACCATGTTTCTGATTCCGACTACAATTCCGAAAAGATTCGCCTTAATTATAATGCTCTTCCTTAACCTTTTCCCAGAGCTCCTGTTTCTCACAATCCTAATGTTTCCGAAGAACATGCGACCCCCACCTCTCCAATTGCTCCCAATAATATCATAAACCAATTAAATCCTAGTATTCCAGACATTCCTGTCCTATGTGGGGATATTGGCGTTGAAGCTGGAGAGGTTTGCCAATTTGATAATTTAGAGTTTGTTTATCTTTTAGAGGATGTGGAGGTAACAAATGATTCAAAGGCGCACTTATTAGACCCGCGAGAAAAGAAAGTTAACAATATCAAAATTGTCAAAATTAAAAGGACAGCTTAGGAATGCGAAAGCTGATTTGAACTGTATAAGAAAACTATATGACGAGGGCCGATTTGAGTACATCGAAACTACTTTGAATTCCGTAACAAAGGAGTCTTATTCAGATGATTAATGCTATCCATGATCGGGTGTATCAGTTTCTGGATAAGAATGGTCACTTGCATCCTGTCGAAAAAATGTTTAAATCATCTAACGTTGAATTTCTTAGTTCATTTAATTTTTGCTCAGTTCATGAACAAGTTAAACTTTCTATTGTTGACAAATGTATTAAATTAAATATTTATAAGTATTTACGAGATAGAAATGCTAAGGAATTCAATGTTAGATTTATATATATTTTAGTTGTTAGTTGTTATATTTATTTTTTAGTTTAAGTTTATTTATTGTTAGTTATTTATTACGTTTTTTAATAAAAAAAAATTCCCTTTTAAATGTGTGTTTTATTTCTAATTAATTAAGAAAATTATAAATTTATGAAGTGCAAGGTACTAGTGTCAGTTCGAATTTCGCGCCTAACTTTGCCGTGCAAAAGTGGGGGTGAAATGTGTTGCTCGAATTTAACGTGCAGTGGGCGTTTCTTCTCATATTGTTTTGTGGCTAGCAGCTCCTTTCCCGACGTCTCTGAATACGGGCCTAAATATTAGTATAAGATGTCAAGATTATTTCAACCACATGTTTTAATTGTTTAAAAATTAATAAATCAGATTTTTTAGTTAATACTACTTGCTTTTTTTGTATTGGATGTAGAAAGGGCCTAACTACGATTTTTTTTTTTAATAACAACTGTAGGGGTCTTAATACCATGGGTAAGTTACCACTGATATGTGTGCAAAAGCAGTATAAAACCACTCCGACAATAATATCTAACACTAAATCTGACACAAGAAAGATATTCAGTTTTTTTAGTTCTTCTCAAAACTGCATAAAAGTTACATTAGATTTCAAACACAATAACAAATTTATGATTTTTAATTCGTTTTTTTTTTTTTTTTTTTTTGAGGTTATGTTAGATTTTTTTTGTATTAATCAAACTGTAACACAATAGCCGTTATCGACGTTCACCCCATGTGCAGGGGGTGGGCCAAATTAGACGGTTTTAAAAGGAAACTATTCCTTCTATAAAAGATAAAGGAAAAATACTATCGGTGTTTGACGCTCGATTTTTATAAGAAATTAAATCGTTAAAACCGCATTTTAATATCTCCTACGGTTTAAAAGCTACAGGCTGTTCTTCGAAAAAAAGTGCATTTTTGAAAAATCTTTTTTCCTACTGGAAAATGTTCGATTCTGTGAAAACTTTCTTAGAGGGTTTTTTCAGTAAGATTTGACAGTGTAAGATTTCTCTTTAAGTAATATTTTAATAGTTACAGACATAAAAATGATTTTTTTAAACGGAACACCTTGTATATTTTTACATATCTAATAAGACTATCTAGGTTATGAAAATTTTTAATGACGTTGAAAAGAAGGGGCAATTTAAAAGATATTTTAGATATCTTTATTTATTTTTGAGATATTTAATCTGATCCACGGGTAAATAGTATGTAGTTGTTGGATTGTAAGAGAAAAAGAATTGTCGACGTTTGTATAAAGCCGGGAATACATCTGGCGAATGTTACCATTTGCTCGCATTCGTTCTCACGCACACCATTGCTACCCGTTCGCAAAGAAACTTCAGGGTGGCGTGATACATTTGAACGAATAGCTTTCCCTCTTTGCGAATAAGTCGACTCGTTCCCATTTAGTTTGTTTGATGTGCAATTCGTAAAAAATTACAATACAACCTTTCGCGACGAGCGACGAACGCTAGACAACTATTGCACCTTATTGAACACGTCCACATATGAACGTTTCCTGACATTCGTGGCTGCAATTTTCCTTTGATCTTTTTAATTTTACCGACAACCGATTGAACGCGTTCGTTCGTACCTCTCCCATTTGTCCGGCTATTAAACTCGCTGCAAATGCATGTCCACACATGAGCAAGAAATCCTCGAGAATGCGAACGAATGGTAACATTCGCCAGGTGTATTCCCGACTTAAGATTAGTTTTTAAGACTTAATTGAGGGAGAAATTGAAGAGGAATTGTAAAAGTAATCTAGTGTTTGGGGAATGTTGGTATAAAATTAGTTATATGCTAAATAAAAAATTCTGATATTGCGAGATTTGTGATTTTGTTTCATGTACATTCGACGTCTTTAAAGAATAACCTTAGGAATAGAGATTGATAAAGGTTTAGATTCAGTCTACCTGTCTCCCTCAAAGAAGATATTCTTTAAAGACGCCGAGTGTACTTAATCGCCGAGGAAAACTCAAACTCGGAAACGAGCGCATAGACTCTCCTTATCTCCTTTAGAAAGATTATTCTTTACAAACGTTAAGTGTACAACCTATAAATACTGGCTCTTCGTTCCCAAACATGTACTATAACCCAAAATGAAGTTGCACCATGAAGAGAGAAAGAGTACTCGGTAATGTTACGGAGAGGAGGTTTACCGTTTCATCTTTCTTTTCATTGTGCAGTTCCATTTCGGGTTATAGTACGTCGGAGGATACGCTACAGTGGAGGAAACTGCAACGATCAAGCTAATACCTGAAAAAGCAGTCGTAAATGCGGCGTTATACTTGATTTTTTTTATTTTGAGCCCTACGTCATTAATGACGAAACACTGTTCAAATATTCAATTTGAACTGCTCAAATTAACCCTTAACTGGTGAGGTGCAACATTTTTAACATATGTGGTGAGGTGGGGTCATACAGACCCCATCTCGTTTTCTGTACTAGTAGTGATAATAAAGCTAATTCAGTGTTTTTTTGTTGGAAAATAATTTGTTTTATTCGTTTTTAAATCAAAATTAAAAACTCATTTAACACATACAGGGTGTCCCAGACCGTACCACCTGATTTACTCGAAAACTATAAGTCCTAGGAAACTGAAATAAAAAAATTGATACTTAAATAGGGTATAAACTTTCTTATGAGTGGAAAAGGAATATCTGATATCAACCGGAAGTATGAATAATTGAAGGTCACTTTATAATTTGATATATCAAGGGGGGTTAATTTTGATATTTTTGGAAAGAGCTTTGCAAAAGAAATAACTTTTATAAGAAGCATTTTTTGATATTATTTACTGTTTTTGTTCAAAATCGCTTTCAAAATTTCGATTTTTTACTAGTGTTTTCTGATATCACCACTAGATGTCGCCATCGGTCATTTAAAAAAATCAAATTGCTTTATGTTATTGGGCTTAAGTGTATTAAGTTATGAAGTTTAGTTAGAGATATTACATTATTTTGTCGTGTTGTTAATAAAATTATTCCTTGTGACTTACTACCACTCGTCATTTCTAAATGTCATAATTTTTTAAATGGCCGACAGCGACATCTAGTGGTGACATCAGTAAACAAACTTTAAAAATCGAGATTGTGAAAGCGATTTTGGGTAAAAATAGTAAATATTAAAAAATGCTTCCTATAAAAGTTATTTCTTTTGAAAAGCTCTTTCCAACAATACCAAAATTAACCCCCCTTTATATATCAAATTATAAAGTGACCTTCAATTATTCATACTTCCGGTTGATATTAGATGTTCCTTTCCCATTCGTAAGAAAGTTTATACCCTATTTATGTATCAAATTTTTTGTTTCAAGTTCCTAGGACTTATAGTTTTCGAGTAAATCAGGTGGTACGAGTGGTCTGGGACACCCTGTATATAATTTTAATTGAAATTATAAATAATTATTAATTATTAATAAATTTACAAGTATGTTCATATAGCGGGGGTCGCTCTGACCCCACCTCACCAGTTAAGGGTTAATATATACAAATTAACATTTAATGAAATGCAATTCGGGTATTGTTGGTTGCTGTAGGTAATATAACAGAATTACAGAGAGATACATATAAAAATATAAGTACAACATGCAATAAGCGTTTCTGCCTAACTTCACATGATACAAGTTGTTTGTGTTCGCTAAAGCGCTGTTGTCAAGTGTCTTACTGATTTCGAGGTTATGTTTACGTTTGTTTCTCCAAACTAACAATAAAACAGTAAACGCTTGACAACGTAGACTGTAACGTCACTATAAAGTGATGACGATGTCTTTCAAATGGATGACGAAGGGCTCACACTAAAAAAACAAATACAGTGACATCTCCCTTGGGCGGACACCAACGGGACCCACCAAAGTGTCCGTTCAAGAGGGGTATACGCTTAAGAGAAATGCGAAGTAATTGTATGAGAGTCGAACGGTTCCACGAAAACTGTCCGTTCAAGAGGGGTGTCCGTTCAAGAGGGGTGTCCGCGAAGGGGAATTTCACTGTATATCACGAATACCTAATCGAACGAGTATAAGAAGGCGCTAAACGAAGTATGGAAATCTCTAACCGTCAGATTACTTGCGATACTATCGTTCATCGTACCGTCATTATATTACTTCGCAGATCGTTTGAGAAAGCTTTAGGTGCTAACTCCTTCATCCTCAATAAAGACAATTTCCCTCGTCATTCCAAAACGTGAGTATGATTAGGAGTAAGTAAAGTTAAAAAAAAAGTAATTAGTAGTGATGTGACGAATAGTAGTTCAACCGAATAACCGAATACCGATCATTCGGCTAAATTTGAACCTAATATTCGGTCTTTGTTGACTGGCGTGAAAATAAGATTCAAATAAATAGAGAAGAAAAAAAATTATTTTATGGCGACGTTGTTGAATCCCCGATATCTTACTTTTTTCATATGAAAGCATATCCATTATAAGGCATACTTTTTTTGGAGGCACTTGGAAGAGACTTAAACTACTACTCCGGAAGCAGTAGTAGCGATGAAAGTGATAAGATGAATATAAACACAAACATTCAGCAGTTGTCTCTACAACAGGCAAAAATTTGAATCGAAGTTATTTTGCGTTTTGTGACTGCTAGAATCCAGTCCAGTCGTTAGTGAACTGGACTGTTACTTGTATGAGGAATTACTAAAGAAAGATCAAGTTCCATTTATTCGGTAGAAACAACATAGCTTGAAATACCCAAAAATAAGTAAACTGTCAAAAGTGTACTTATCAACCCCATCAAGTACAGTTTTCATTGAGCAGTTGTTCCCTGAAGTAAGAAACATACACAAAAAAAGAAACGGCTTACTTCCAGAAAATCCAAATAATTAGCGTTTTTACACAAAAATGTGCAATTAATTAATTACGAATATTTCTTTTATGAGAAGTAGTTTTTTAACCCTTTCGCGACGGCGCACCTGTACCATCTATTGGCATTTTTTTTATAAAATTCCAAAAAAATTTTTTTTCGCTCTTTGTGAAGGTCTACTTAAATTATACTCTGTCGCTTTACGCGAAGGTTCAACTGACTGCCGTATATATACCGGGTCTTCATAAATGATCGAACGTTTTCAAATAACGCGCTAAAATATCGCAAGTTATTTTTACTATTTAGGGTTGGCAGTAACACCGAATTCCTCATTGGCGTTCTCATTCCGTTTATGTCAGTTGGTGTGGTTATGTTAGTTGTGGTTGTCAGTTGGCGTACACGCCACTGCAGACGTTTTACTTGCAGGGCTACCATTTTTGTAAAATAAGTTGCCTAACATCTACTCGTAACGTAGCGTACGGTCATTTGTGAAAACCCGGTACGGCGTCAGCCACTGTGATGCACAAAGTGGCTGCCGTATATATGAGTGGGTCAGAAGGAAAGTGAACCAAGTCTATTTTTTTCTAAACTTTAGTTAAGAGTATACTTAGGTCCGTTTGAATAGTTATAATTTTATGTGCTGACTTATTCAATACTTAGTTCATCAGGTTACCAATAATGTACACTAGTTCACTTTAATAGTGAATGATTTGCACCATTTTTCATTGAAAAAATAATCACAATTTTCCGTTTTCTCGAAACGAACTTAAGTGGACTTGGATCACTTTACTTCTGACCCACTCATATACGGCACCCGTCGCGAAAAGGTTAATAAATCTATTCCTATCCATCTTATATTTTATTTTATAAATCTACTTAATTTCTATCATATAAAGTTTGAAGAATTTAATTATGTACATCCGTTTTTATAACTGAGCTAATTGACAATTGTGTAAAAAATCCACAAAATCAAAATATGTCCCGCAGTTTTCGAACATTCTTGCAAAAATTGTTTAGCAGTCATACGGTTAATATATTCTTCGAATTTATTACAACTTAGAACAGTAACATAGACAACCGTCAAAATCAGTCTCTAGTTCATTCGGTAAACAAATTCAATACTTGGCCGTAAACCGAATATTGCAAATGAAGCCGAATAAGGCGAATACCGAATAATTATTCGGCTTCGGTCTCATCTCTAGTAATTATGTCTTATATACCAACGGTGGGCAATCTCCGGCCCGCGGGCGAACTTCAGCCCGCGTGAGGGTTTAATCTGACCTGCGAGACCTTTAGAAAAAATAATAAATAATTATGATTTTCAAAATTATTATTTCTTAAACGAAAGAAAAAATTAAAGAAAGGTTTTTACCACTAATGCGTTAGAGAAAAAAATGTCTCATTACTGCACTGGGATTTGAAGCCAAATTTCCTGTTTTCTCAGGAGTTGTTGTACCAAGGAAAGTAGGAGATCTGGGGGATCTAATAACTAACTTCATTAGTTAGTATAAGTTTGTTAGTAAATATAAGTAACAAAAATTTGTTAATTTTTTATTCCGGCCCGCGTACGAAAAGTAAACCGTAATCCAGCCCTCATTACACAAAAGATTGCTATTCAACCTCGCTATTCAATCTTGATTAGTCAGTCCATTATCTTGGTTAATCTGACTGTGTTTTTTTCACCTTAACCGTTTGAGTCCTAGAGGGTATTGAAAAAAAAACTTGAAAAATTCCAAACAGCGCAATTGAGCTTTCTATAAATGAGTATGAAAAATCCCAAGCAGCGTGATAGCGCTCTTATATTATACTACCTATTATAAAATGTACTATTTACATTAAAAGAAGTTATGTGATGTACTTGCTCCAGTAAATCAAAGCGCGCGACTTTCGACGTCGGAAATGAAACGTCAATTGTCCACAATAGACAAGAATTCTATCGAAAGCTTAACCCTTAACTACAAAACATACGTCTCACAGACGGCTTTAGATACAGTGATACAAAAAAGTCTCCGTACGATGGCAATTATAAACTTGATATATGCAATTAAGTTAAAGTTTTATGGGTGGACTTAAAATAATAGATCTAAAGTGACAGATGTTTACCATAGTGTTGTAAATGCGTATATACCGGGTAATGAAAATAAAAACTTCAGAAATATATACACTTTTATTAACACGTTCACGCCGGCGCGTACCACCAGTGGCCCGCACTAAACTGTTTCATCGGACGGCGCGTACCACCGGTGGTACGCATAATATAGGATTATATTTTTTGATGCCAGATGAAGCGCAGTATGAAAATCGGTTCCGGCGTGAACGTGTTAAAGAACCATTAAATTTGTTACAAAAAAGTATTCGTACGAATAAAGACATATTGAAATATTACAACAAAATTTTAACAGAAGGTATAAATAACAAACAAAAAGTACATACATTAATATTTAGTAGGGTTTCCCTTTGACTTTACAACCGCTCTTAATCTGTTCTGCATAGATGCCACAAGTTTTTTTCGTAACTGAAGGTTGAATTCTGTTCCATTCCTTTTGTAACTTTTCTTGAAATCATTTCTATTATTCATTCCATGTTTACAAATGCGTCTCTCCGATTCTTACCATAGGTTCGATGGGACTGAGGTCTGGTGGTTGGGGTGGATGTTTTAGTGTGCTTTTGACCCTGTATAAAAGCCACTCTGTCACCATTCGCGAAGTGTGTTTAGGGTCGTTACCGTGCATAAACAGAAAATCATTGCCCATTCCTAATTTGTGTACACTTTCGGACAGATTTTCTTGTAAAATTTTAAGATAGGACTTACTGTTCATTGTAGCCTCTATAAAAGATAGTTTGCCAACTCCATTACTCGACATGCACCCCCAAACCATAACACTGCTACCTGCATGTATAACAGTAGTATTTAAATTTTCTAAAACTTAATTCAGTGTTGGGCGTTCTCCATACTTTTTGTTTCCCATCGGATCCGTGAATGTTAAACTTGCTCTCAACACTGAATATGACATTGTCCCAAAATGTTTGCTCTTAATTTACACGTTCTTTAGCATATTGTAGCCGTTTGGTTTTATTTTGGAAAGAAATAAATGGCTTTTTCCGTGGTGACCGTGCGTTATATCCGTGGCGTCTTAAAACGTTACGTACGCTTTCATCACTGCAGCTCACATTCATCTCATGTCTTTTGTGCGATTTTTGTTTCACTATTCTTTGGATTTTTCTGTATTTCTCGAAAAATGTGGTTTTCTTGACGTTCAATAAAAATTTTTGGGCGCCCAGATCGGAAGGTATTGTTCACTGTGCCGGTTTTTCCATAATCTCGATAGTATACACTTACTGTCGACTTGGATTTTTTAACAATATTGGTCACTTCTTGCATAGAATTTCCCTCACCATATAATTTCACAATTAGTTTACGTAAATCGACACTTAATTCGCGTTTTTTGGAGACATATTGCAAATTGTTTGTAATATTTGCACTCGTCGACAATTAAATGAAAACTAGCTACCTGCACTCCAATATAAGGCTATCTGGATATGAAAATTCTGGTTTTTAAACCATATGTTTAAGTATCGTACGGAGACTTTTTTGTAATAAAATACCCCACGTTTATGTTGTACTATGTGTTTTTTTTTTTAATTTTAATTTATTTTAAAATTTTATCGGCCTAATAGAGCGTTCAGTAATACAGCCAAGCCTTAGCCTTATACTTTTAGATCTACATTTAACATTTCAACTTTAATTATACAAAATAAGATTGTTATTGCTACCGTACGGAGACTTTTTTGTATCACTGTATGTGAACATCATAGATTTGGCACTGGCATTTTTTTATTATTTTGATATTATTCGGGTTATTAAACACTACCAATGGTTATTATTAGAAAAGTTGACAGAAGACAAGTCTAAAAATTAGATTTTACTGCAAAAAGAAGCAATTTTGAAAAGCAGCTTAAGTTTGATAATTTTAATAATTGCCGTCTGGGAGATGCATCCTTAGTGAAGGCGTTACAAAAGTCAGATGTTAGTAGTTAAGGGTTAAGATATGAATAAAGGTGTTTAATTTTTACATTCCGTTTTTGATTGACTTCTCAAAAAAGTATTACTTAATTCCTAGGCGTTGTACAACAAGTACTCCTACCCCACTTCATTGTCCACAATGTTTGAAATGTACTGGGATTTTTTCGACATAAAATCTGAACACCAGGATCCCGCTGCCTAGGTCTCAAAGGGTTAATATGGGCGAACATTAAAAATATTCTCAAAAGTCAAGAAGTTATATTTTGAAAAAAAAAAATATTTTTTGCGTTCAGAGATTGTTTGTTTCGCTTTAAATTCATATTTCTCTTTTTTCTTTTGTATCTGAAATAATACGACTTTTTTGTATTCCAGTTATACTTTAAGTTGATCCTGAGCCTCAGCATGAAAATAATGATGCAAGAGTGAGGTTGTTCTCCGTAACTTTACCGAGTAGTTCCGACTGGAGTATGGTAGAAGAGACAACCAGAGTATTGTCATGCTCTCCTTAATACAAAGGTCTTATAGGCCAAAACACAAAGGGTCAAAAGTCCTAGCGAAAGGGTTAAAGTAGAAAGATGCGGTGGGTCTCTGTTCGACGCCGTTTTTCCAAGACTTTTGCATTAAGGAGGGTCGGATAATAATCCGATTTTTCCCTCTACTGTACTCCAGTCGAATTTACTCGGTAAAGTTACTGCGAGGAACCTCGCTTTTACATCCTTCTTTCCATGGTGGGGCTCCAGAGCAACTTATAGCACCTGTAACAAATTTCGAATTACTAGATTCTACTGTACATGGTATACAGTGTTCAATCATTCGATCTGCAGATAAATGCATTAACTATAATTGAGTGATTGTAAGTGGGCGGAGCTTGCGCTCTCAGATATATGAAGCTAGAACGGTGCGGTATTTACTCAAATAGCAAACCGCAATAAGCAACCACAATAATTAACCTCCTTTAATAAGATTGGTGACAATATTGATTTTGAATCTAATTACGAACTAGATTTTGACCACAAACAAGTAAGTTATTAAGTTTTAAAAATCATTTTTGTGAGGTTACCTTCAAATAAAAGTTAAAATTTTCCGTAATTTTTTATGTATTTAACTAATATTTGTACTCAAATTAAAGCAAATTTAATTCTAGATTAATTCCTTCAAAAAAAAAAGAAACATTTGAAAATCTCCACTTACGATAATCGCATCCCTTATATTCTTCTTAATATCCTCGATCTTTTGCATTTTTTCCCGATCACTAAACCCATTAACGTGCAAAATTCTCATTTGCTTAACGATCGTGGATTTCCCGGACTCTCCGGCCCCTAGTAACAATAACCTATGCGTGGCCCTGTATAACTGTTTATCTTTTTGCAGCTGCCTGTTAATTTGGTTGTTGATCCGCTTTTGGGTGCGGGAATCGTCCGCGGCGGTCGCGCCGCCCCCGCCGGAAGCCTGCTGGGCGGCCTCCCTGTTCCCGAAGCATCCCATCGCCGTTAGAGACGACCACCAGCATCCGGCCCCCTTTTCGGCGGCGCCGGGGCCGCCGCACTCCGCCGGGCCCGCCGCCGCCACCGTGGCTGCCCTGTTGCTCGTCGTGTCCGCGTAGCACTTTTAAATGGGCCTCTGTCGTCCGAACGAGATCCGAAACTATTCGGATTCAAGTCTCTCCAGAGAAAAATCCGAGTTTAATCAATGGGTTGGTAAAAGGAAAGTTACCATCTTGATTAAGTTTGTTTGGTTTTGTTGAGAAATCTGAAAATAAAAAGAAAAAAAATAATTTTAATAAAATTTAAATTCAACAAAGATTTTTTTTATAACATAACCTCACTTTTTTTTTGATAAGTAATTGTAACCTAATTTAAGAAAAATCTCAAAAATCAACTTAATTTAAAAAATTTTCATTAAAAAAAAAATCTAGATGTTATTTATGCTAATTAAGAAAAGATTTTTTTTTAATTTGCAAAACGATTTCTTTGAACTTAACATAATATAAAAAAAAATCTGATACATTTTAAAGAAATGTATATTTACAACTTTATTTACAAAAGTAAAGAAACGATTTTTGTGTTTGAATATGTACACTTAACAAATTGTATTTTGTATTAAAAGAATCGAATTTGTTTTAATTAACATATCAAAAGATTTTTAAAAATTCTTAAAGATGATAGTTACTTTTAACAACTTTGACATTTTCACGATTTAAAAAAAAATCGCACAGAGATTATTTAACACATTGCGGACGGGTCACGAGAATTCTTGTTTTTAGCAAACTGAACGTTGCTATGCGAGAGGCTTTGTTACCATCGTAACATAATTAAAATATATGCGGCTCGTTGGTTAGTTGAAGACTGAATAAAAAAACATGAAAACGAGATATCTCGTGACGCGTCCGCAATGTGTTAAGAAGATTAAAAGATGATTGTTGTGTTAAATCAATCTTAAAAGATTCTATTTTGTAATAAAAAAGTCGAATTTGTTTCTGTTATATAAATTTCTTTTTAATTTTTGAAAATAATTCGTGAAGAATATTGACCGAATTTTAAAAAATTAATAAACTTAAAAAAATAGTACACACTTTATTTATGGAAATTAAAAAACAATTATTGTTTCTAAAGTTAGATTTAAATGTCTATTATAAGTTCTAAAAGTTATATTTGTTCCGTTTATCTCTCAGAAATTAAAAAAAATATATTAAAGATAACAATTTACTAGAATCCGATCTAACCTTAAAATTTTTCCCAAACTTTAAAAAATCACACTGACTTTATTTATTAAAATAAAGAAAAAAAAATTTTTTTTTTTTAAGATAGATTTAAATTATTCTTTGTACGTTTTAAAAGTGATTTTTAAAAATATTAAATACATTAACGATTTTTCTGAACACTTTAACCTTAAAAATTTTCCTAAATTTAAAAAAATCCTACTAATTTTATTTTAATATAATAAAGTTATAGATACACTTTATAAACAATAGTTTTAAAATGTCACTTTTGAGGTTTAAATGTGGAATTCCATTTTTAAAATGTCAATTTTGACGTTTAAACGTCAGTTTTCAACTTTAAGATGTCACTTTTAACATTTACAGATTAAAATTCAGTTAAAATGCCAGTTTTGACGTCTAAATGTCATTCTTCATCTTTAAAATGTCATTTTGTCATTTACAGATCAAAATTTTCTTTCAAAATGTGACTTTTGATGTTTAAAGATGAACATTTTCTTTTAAAACGTCAATTTTAACGTTTAAATGACTAAACCCGTTTTTGAAATGTCAATATTGACGTTTAAATGTTAAGGTCCGTATTCAAAATGTCAATCTTGGCGTTTAAACGTCAATTTTCATCATTAAAATGTCACTTTTGACATTTACAACTCAAAATTCTGTTTTAAAATGCCAGTTTTGATGACTAAATGTCACTTTTCATCTTTAAAATGTCACTTTTGACATTTACAGATCAAAATTCTCTTTCAAAATGTCATTTTTCATGTTTACAGATCAAAATTTTCTTTTAAAATATTAATTTTGATGTTTAGATGTTTATATTCATTTTCAAAATGTCAATTTTTAACTTAAACGACACTTTTCATCATTAAAATGTCAGTTTTGACATTTATACATAAAAATTCTCTTTTAAAATATCGGGTGTTCATTTAAATTCGTGCTCAAGTGAGCTATGGATTTTGCCTGCATTTTTGACGTATGTCCAATAAAACTTAATTGAAGCAATATCACAACACTGAAATGTTCAATAGGTTATAAATAACAAGACAGAAAATGAAAGAAAATTGGCTAATAACTTATTTTTAGCTAAAACCTACCTAAACTCTAATCTTTTCAGTAACTGGTCGTCCAAAATCTCATAGGTATGTTCAAGTAGTGAATAAAATTATACAGTAAATATTCCCAAACTTCATCGACTTTCGAAGTAGGTTAAACGTAAGACTTACCATCAAGTTTTTTGTCACAAATTAAAAACATTATCGATAAATTGCCAATATAAGCCGTTCAATGTAGTTTGACCAGATTTGACGTTTGTCAAATTTGAAATTTAATTGATTAGTGTGCACTAATAATGCCACATACATTTTTCTCTCTATCGTCGTCTAACAAAATTTCAAAGCACACTTGAGCACGAATTTAAATGAACACCCGATACTAGTATTGAAATAAAGAAAGAATTCTTTTTTCTAAACATAGATCTAAATGCCCTTTATAGGTTTTAAAAGTGATTTTTGTTCCATTTATTGTCCAAAAATTAAAAAAAATTATTAAAGGCATTAACAATTTTTCAGAACCCTGACCTTAAAAATTTTCCCTAATTTTAAAAAATCGTACTGACTTTATTTATTGAAATAAAGAAATAATTCTTTTTTCTAAAGATAGATTTAAATGTCCATTGTAAATTTTAAGTGATTTTTGCTCCATTTATCGCTCAAAAATGAAAAAAAAAAAAATTACAGATATTAACGATTTTCTAGAACACTTAACCTAAAAATTTTCCCTAATTTTAAAAAATCGTACTGACTTTATTTATTGAAATAAAGAAATAATTCTTTTTTCTAAAGATAAATTTAAATGTCCATTGTAAATTTTAAGTGATTTTTGTTCCATTTATCGTTCAAAAATGAAAAAAAAAAATTACAGATATTAACGATTTTTTAGAACACTTAACCTAAAAATTTACCCAAATTTAAAAAAATCGTACTGACTTTATTTATTAAAATAAAGAAATAATTCTTTTTTCTAAAGATAGATTTAAATATCCTTTAGAGGTTTTAAAAGTAATTTTAGTTCCACTTATCATCCAAAAATTAAAAAAAATTATTAAATACATTAACGATTTTTCATAACCCTAACCTTAAAAATTTACCCAAATTTTAAAAAATCGTACTGACTTTATTTATTGAAATAAAGAAATAATTCTTTTTTCTAAAGATAGATTTAAATGTCATTTGTAGGTTTTAAAAGTAATTTTTGTTCCATTCATCACTCAAAAGTTAAAAAAATTATTAAAGACAACGATTTTTCTGAACACGATCTAACCTTAAAAATTTTCCCAAACTTAAAAAATCATACTGACTTTATTAATCGAAATTATTTTTTTCTAAAGATAAATTAAAGAGTCCTTTGTACATTTTAAAAGTGATTTTTGTTCCATTTATCACCCAAAAATTAAAAAAAATTATTAAAGACATTAACGATTTTTCAGAACCCTAACCTTAAAAAATTCCCAAATTTAAAAAAATCATACTGACTTTATTTATTGAAATAAAGAAATAATTCTTTTTTCTAAAGGTAGATTTAAATATCCTTTGTAGGTTTTAAAAGTGATTTTTGTTCCATTTATAGTTAAAAAGTTAACAAAAAATTTTAAGGACACCATTGATTTTTTTTGAATCCTAACCTAAAAAAAATAGATAAATGTAGAGAAACTGGATTTAGTACATTAAATTAAAGGTAAAAAATAAATATTAATTAAACACAATTAAATAATTTATTTAAAAACCCAACAATAAAAATAGTTTTCTAACCTTTAAAAAATCGAAGCAAAATATACAAAAAAAATCCCTAGAAAAAAAAAACATCCCAGGTTACTTTGATAAATCAAAAAAAAATTCAATTTCCCACCCTGATAAAAACCTAATTTTTTTTTGTAAAATACCTACCTTTTTTAAAAATTCCTCACGTAATAAAACGCAGCATAACTTAATAACCGAAATCCCCTCGGGACCAAAAACTCATCCAAAATTGAAAATACCTCCACAAAAATGGCTGGCCCAGACTAACTAAAACTCTCTCATCCGACACCAAACCAGAGAGTTCGCCTAGCGAATCCTTAACGCCACTTAAATAACCGTCCGGACACTTTTAACATCACTTTTACCGCCGAAACCATCCCAAAAAGCGAACCCAACGTTAACGCCACCCTTTACAAACGTTTCCGAATCCAGTTCGTCCCGAAAAATCACCGTGTCCACAGGCGACTTGATACACCCTGACAGTTAATCGACTGACTGACACGGCAAAGGATGCCGTTTCCGAACGATTTAACCGTCGAACGCGCGTTGAACTTACGTTCCCGGCACGAAAACACTTCCGCGAACCGTTTCGGAAGGTTAAAGGTCGTCGAAAACGATCCGAACGTCGCGAATTTTACCTAAAACGAACGAACGAATCGAACATGTCCGGCCGAACTGGTCGCGGTGGTGTTGTTTTGCTCCGCGATGGCGCCACTGTGACAATTGGTAGACTTGCGCACAAGTCACTAAAAAATTTTTTCATATACTGAGTGTTCTATTTTAATCTTATTTATTTTAACTTTTAAAAATTTTCTTAAAATTTTTTATATATACCGAGTGTTCTATTTTAATCTTATTTATTTATTACTATTAATATTTTTTTTTAAATAAAACACAAAATTAATGCATAATAATGTATTTATGCGTTAAATTGATAAACTGTAATATGTCTACATTATCATAATTAATTAATTAATAATAATTAAGTACAAGACTAGATATTATAACGACACATCTTCATATTTTCGTTTTTTTTTCTTGCTCGGCTATTATCAGCTATTTATAATTATTAAATATTAGTTATTATAATAAACACATCTTATTATCAAATCCACATTATTATTATTATTATTATTATTAGAGTTTAATTTAATCGATTTTTAACTTACTTAGAATATGAAAACGATACAGACACACACACTCGCACACTCTGTATCTAGATATTTAATGAACTACAACATTAGTGGTACGTACACGTGTTATTATAGGTCTAATTGTGTGTTTATAACATCGTTCAATTCGATTTTTCGATTCTTATTTTCTTATTATACAGGGTGATTCAAAAAATGTTATCGTAATAACGAGAGATTCTTAAAGTTGGTTTAAAAATCATTTAATTTGTGTCCAAATATCACTAATTTTTGATAATAAATGAAAAAAAAATTGAAAATAAGTTTTGAGGTTATGTTAAATTCGATCGAAACGAGATATTCTTAAAGTTCGTTGAAAATCCTTTAATTTAAGTCCAAACACGACTAGATTTTGATCAAAAATGAAGAAGTTATGACGTTTTTAAAATTTTAATAAATTTTTAACATAACCTCAAAATTCTTTAAATCTTTAATAACTTTTAATCTATTTAAGTTAGATATGTCGTGTTTGTTCTCAAATTAAAGGAATTTTTATTATTTATTTACTTCTTAAACAAATTTAAAGAAAAAAAATCGATTATAAAAAAAATAACCGCAATATTTAATGAAAATCATTAAAAATTCTTAAAAATCACTAAAATTTCTTAAAGTTAATTAAAAATCCTTTAATTTAACACCAAGCACTAATAAAATTGGATAAAAAATACAAAAAATGTGACGTTTTAAGAAAAAAATTTGAGGTTATGTTAAAAAAAAAAAATGTTAAAATTGGTTATAACCTTTGAATTATTTAACTTAAATATATAGTGTTTGTACTCAAATTAAAGGAAACTAAATTATTTATTTCCTTAAAAAAATTAAAGGAAAAAATCGATTATAAAAAAATAACCGCAAAATTTAATAAAAAACATTAAAAATTCTTAAAAATCATTCAAGTGTCTTAAAGTTTATTAAAAATCCTTTAATTTAAGCCGAAATACGAGTATAATCGGGAAAAAATAATAAAGTTGACATTTTAAGAAAAAATTTTTAGGTTATGTTCAAAAAAATGTGAAAATTGTTCAAAATTTTTGAATTAGTTAACTTAAATATATCAAGTTTATACTCGAATAAAAGGAAATTTAATTATTTATTTATTTTTTGAAAAATGTTAAAGAAAAAATCGAATATAAAAAAATTAGTCACAAAAATTTATAAAAATCATTAAAAATTCTTAAAAATCACTCAAATTTCTTAAAGTTCATTAAAAATCCTTTAATTTAAAACCAAACACGAATAAAATTGGATAAAAAATAAGAAACTTATAACGTTTTAAAAAAAATTTTGAGGTTATATCAAAAAATATTAAAATTATTTATAACTTTTGAAGTATTTAACTTAAATATGTCGTGTTTGTACTCAAATTAAAAGAGATTTAATTATCTGTTTGTTTCTTAAAATATTTCTCAAAAAAAATTTTTTTTTAATAATTTCATTTCAAATTTAACCACAAAAATTAATAAAAAACTTTCTTAAAAAATATAAAAATTCTTAAAATTGTCTAAAAATCCTTTAATTTAAATCAGAACACGACTAAAATCGATCTTAAACTAAAAAACTGACACTTGATTTTTTTAAATTTGAGGTTATGTAAAAAAAAAATATTAAAATCTTTAATAACTTTCGATCTCTTTAAGTTAGATATGTCGCGTTTGTACTCAAATTAAAGCAAATTTAATTTTCTATTCGTTTTTAAAGACATTTACGTTTTTGAATCAACCTGCATTTAGAATTTAAAATGTTTTAATCGTTATTTTTTTAATAAATACTTTTTAAATCTCATTAACAAAAAAATATATAAAAAAGAAGTAACATTTAATTAGTTAATCTATAAAAATAATGTATTTAAAGCTTATAAAAGGAGTAAATAAAGCAAGAATTTTATTTTTATAAATCGATTACTCAATAAAACTGAATAATTAATTTAATAAATTGAATAAATTGTGAATGATTGTCGTAAGTTATAAACAAAAATAGAAAAAAAAATCACAATTTTATTAAAGATTTTTTTTTAATAAATCTAATTTCTTCCAAACAGGTTTAATATAAAGACTTTTTTTATTAAATAAATTCGAATTTGGTTAATTTTTGTTTTTTTTTTTGTACAATTTGTGCAAATCACTGGCAAATAGATAAAAGTATTTTCTCAAATTTAAATTTAACATTAATTTAGAATATTAAAACGAACCAATATCAGATTTTTATTACAATATAATATATATATCACATCATACAACAAAATTTAAAGTTAAAAATAAGGTTTTTAACTTTTCTTTCTAATTGTATTGGGTTGTTCGGAAAGTAATTTCGTTTTTTCCCGCCAGAGGATTTAATTGTATTTTTTTGCACCCAACTTCACACTTAAGTGTAATTATTAAATACTTTGAGAGCTCATATAACAAGACTTGTGTGTGAAAAATTCCAATTAATTCTACGCAGTAGTTTTTGATTGGTGCCGTTTTACATATGGAGAGCGATAAGCAGCATTGTTGACATATCTTACTGTTTCACTACAAAAAGGGTAAAAATGATGTTCAAGCCAGAAAGAAATTGACCGATGTGTATGGAAAAGGTGTGTTGACAAAAGTGCCAGAACTGGTTCGATAAACTTTCGATCCGGAAATTTTGATGTCGAAGATGCACCACGTTTGGGAAGGCCGGTTGAAGCTGATAAAGGCATTAGTTGATGCGAACCGGCGAATAACAATACGGGAGCTCGGAATGAGGTTAAATTTATAAAATTCAACAGTTTATAACCACTTGAAAGGCCTGGGATTATCCTCGAAGCTTGATGTATGGGTTCCCCATGTTCTCTACTGTCATCAGTTGCAAAACCTGAATGATGCACTTCAATAGAAAAGACCAGAACTAATCAACAGGAAAGACATAGTGTTTCACTAAGACAACGCGAGACCCCACACAAGTTTGGTCACTCGCCAAAAGCTTTTACAGCTTGAATGGGATACAATACCACACCCACCCCATTTTCCAGACCTGGTACCATCATATTATTATTTGTTCCAGTCACTCCAAATTTTTTTAGATGGTAAAACCTTCAGCTCAAATGAGGAGGTCAAAAACTACCTCGATCAGTTTTTTTGCCAGCAAAGACCAAAAATTTTATGAGCGTGGAATTATACTACTACAAAGATTGCAAAAGGTGTTGGACAAGAACAGCAAATATATAATTTAATAAAGTATTTGTTTATCATAAAACTATCTTTCATTTCCACAAAAAAAAAAAAAAACGAAATTACTTTCCGAACAACCCAATAAATAAAGTTTAGTTAAAAGTTAACCTTGAAATCCCCCTCCTCCTCCCTTGATTTATTTTCACGCCAGCTGTGATTTTCTACAGTTACACAACCACTTGATAATTCTGGCGTTTCTCTCGACGATTGAAGGCGGCTCGCTCGATCTTAAAGTCGGCGGCTGGCAGTGATCTGTATTATCGATGGGTCGACTCGAATCGACCGTGGAAACGTCGGAGAAGAATACCGGGCTATCGGAAGACCGGCTGTCGCTCAACATGTCCTCGTATGTGTCGCTGGTGAGCCCCAAGTGTTCGAAAAATTGTTCCAAATGGCTCACTGGTGGTTCCGAAGACCGCCAATAACGGTCGCTGATGTCCGATTTTGATCGTAGTATAGGACGGTCGCGTTTATAACGCAAACACTTTTGTCTTTTGAAACTTGTCGCCATGGGATGAGAGAAGCGACCTCTACATTCCGGCTCTTGACAGCAAAAGTATGAACTACCACCGCTATGTTGTGTGCTTGAACCAGAATCACGTCGAGTATCCTAAAAAAAATTTTTTTTAATAAACGAAATTCAAAGGGATTAGAAAAAAATAAAAAAAGAATTTTTTTATAAAAATTCGTAAAGTTTATAAAAAACCCTTTAATTTGAGTCCAAACACGACTATAATCCGATTAAAAATAAAAAAGTTATTACCTTTAAAAAATTAATTTTGAGGTTATGTTAATTAAAATTAAAAACTGTAATAACTTTTAAACTATTTAAATTAGATATTTCGTGCTTGTACTTAAATTAAAGCAAATTTAATTTTTTAATTATTTTTTAAAAAAATTTTAAGAAAATTTTTTTTTATAATATAAAAATTAATATGGAAATTAATGAAAAAATTTTTAATCATCGAAAATCCTTTAATTTGAATATAAAGACGATTAAAATCAAATTTAAAGTAAAAAAAATTGAAGTTTAAAAAATTTTTTGAGGTTATGTCAAAAAAAATTTTTTTTAATTGAGTTAGAAAAGTTAAACTGCTTAAAACTTCGTAAAAATTCTTAAAAATCATAAAAAATCTTTTAAGTCCAAACACGTCTACAATCGGATTTAAAGTAAAAAAGTTGTTTAAAAAAAATTTTAAGGTTATGACAAATTTTCTTTTTGAAATTAGGTTACAAAAGTTAAATTTGATTAAAAATTATAAAAAATCTATTAATTTGAGTGCAAACACATCTACAATCGGATTTAAAATAAAAAAGTTGACGTTTATAAAAAAAAAATTTTTAGGTTATGTCAATAAAAGTGAAAATTATGTATAACTTTTTATCTATTTAACCTATATACGTCATGTTTGTACTTATTTTAAAGGAAATTTAATTTCCTATTTATTTCTTAAGACATTTTATTATAAATAAACTTTATAAAAGAATAAAAAAATAAACTTCTAAAAATTTCTAAAGAATAAAAGAAAATTTCTAAAAAATACTAAATTTCATTCAAAATCTTGAATTTCAATCCAAATACGATTAGATTTTAACCAAAAACAAGAAAGTTATATACGTTTAAAAAATTTTTTTCTAGGTTATGTCAAAAATTTTGTTTTGAAATTAGGTTATCAAAGTAAAATTGCTTAAAAACTCGTACATTTTTTTTTTTTTAATCATAAAAAATTCTGTAATTTAAGTACAAACACTTCTACAATCAGATTAACCATTGGGTACGGACGTCGACGGAAACAAATGACCCCACACAGCCGAGCGTCGACTATAGTCGAAGGCTGCGCCAGCGTACGGACGCTGAAAGCCGGTTCTTAACGACGTTTCACGGCCGATAGGCGCCGTACCGAAGTGGTTAAAATTAAAAAAGTTAAAAAAATTTTTTTTAAGGTTATGTCAATAAAAGTTTTAAATATACTAAATTTTAATCAGAATCTCTAATTTTAATCCAAATGCGATTAGATTTTAATCAAAAACAAGAAAGTTATGTATGTTTCAAAAATTTTTTTGAGGTTATATCAAAATTTTTTTTCAAATTAGGTTATCAAAGTTAAATTGTTTAAAAATTCATAAAAAAATCCTTTAATTTAAGTCCAACCATTTCTAAAATCTGATTTAAAATAAAAAAGTTAACGTTTAAAAAACATTTTGAGGTTATGTCAATAAAAGTGACAAAATTAAAGTAAATGAAAATTACTTATGTATAACTTTTTATCTATTTAACCTATATATGTCATGTTTGTCATTTAAAGAAAGATTACTAAAAATTTTTTTTTGTAAAATTTTGTAAAAGAACCGATAATTAAAAATAAAAAAAAATAAACTAAAAATTAATTTTAAACCAAAAACATTTGTTTAATCTTTCCAAAAAAGACTTATATAAAAAAAAATTACTTGTCTTGGAGGCGGTGGAGGTTCACTCCGTTGAGTATAATGTCCGCTGGAACCTCCGCTATCACGATTAGACAAGCTCTTATTGCTACTCTTATTCGAACTGGGTTCGGCACGGCAGTGAAGGTCCGGGAGACTCTTATGACACCTCTGAGCGTACTCAGCGGGAGGACTTAAAGGCCCCAACTGTTCTACGCTTAATTCTTCGGCACTGTCACAAACCAAAAGTTGTCTAAGCTTATTTTGAAGCAAATCCGAACTCGTTCCGGAATGTACCGAGCGTCGATGTGATATCGGTGGAAGTGAACGTGAAGGCGAAACAGCCATATCTATTTGTAACATTAAAAAAAATCATTTTTAAAGTTAAAAAAAAAATTAATTTTAATGTTTAAAAAATCATATATTTACATTGTGGTAAAGTTGTAGGTTTATTAGTAGTAGTAGTAATATTATAATTTCCATGCGTTCCAGTAACATTAATAGATTTACTCCTAACGTAAGTACCGTATCCACACCCAAAACTTTGTATAGTTCTCGTAGGAATAGATTGAGTTGTATCTCTAACAATTTCCGATTTAACATAAAACGGTTTACTCTCAGCTAATAATTCCACGGCCGATTTTCTCTTAGTTCTCATGCTTTGAGACTTTGATAGACTTGGATACATCATCGTAGCCATCCTGGCAATAAAAATGAGATCTTTCCGTATTGAAAATCTTCACAAATAACTCTACTCGACTTTATTCGTTATAAAAAGAGATTTTTTAAAGTTTTATTTCCATCATTTTTTTAAGAACTTAAATCGGTTAAACTTTAAAAAGTCGACGCGATTTAACGGTTTTGTGCGCGATTATTGTTACACGTCGATTTTTTTCCCCATCGAGTATCACATGGTTCTTTTTTTAACGTTTTTCCGGTTTAAATTCGTTTTAAATAGATTCTTTTTAAGTTCGATCGACTCTTTACGGCCATTTCTTTTACTTTTCCCACCGACTTTCACAGTGTACAGGTAAAATACAGCTGTGTTTGACTGATTGGTCGAGTTTAGTTTGCGCAAGCGCGAAAATTGTATATGTGTGTGGGAGGTGCCGGTTCTATAGTTATTAATTGTCGATAGATGGCGCTAGATTTACTATTTTTTTAAAAATCGTTTAAAAATTTCTAAAGATTATGAAAAATTCATTTGAATCCAAACATGATATATTTAGGATCAATAAGCAAATAATATATATAATGAAGTTGTAACTACAAAATGTTAATGTAATAAAAAAAAATTAGTTTGAAACTTTCCCATCTTTGAGAATTTTCTTAATTTTTTTGGTACTAATTAGAGAAAATCCGTCTTTTTTGGATTAAAATAGAATGTTTTAAATTTAATTCAATACAAGAATCATGTTTTTATTTCTATAAATAAAGTCTGTGAGATTTTTTTAAAGTGTACTAAATTTTCGAAAAATTAGGTTATGCCAATAAACATTCCCATCTTTAAAAATTTTTTTAATTTTTTTGATATTAATTAGAGAAAATCCGTCTTTTTTTAGCTTAAAATAGAATGTTTTAGATTTAATTTTATACAAGAATCATGTTTTTATTCCTATAAATAAAGTATGTACGATTCTTTTAAAGTATACCAATTTTCGAAAAATTAGGTTATGTCATTAAACATTCCCATCTTTGAGAATTTTTTTAATTTTTTTGGTATTAATTAAAGAAAATCCGTCTTTTTTAGATTAAAATAGAATGTTTTAAATTTAATTCAATACAAGAATCATGTTTTTATTTCTATAAATAAAGTCTGTGAGATTCTTTTAAAGTGTACTAAATTTTCGAAAAATTAGGTTATGCCAATAAACATTCCCATCTTTAAAATTTTTTTTAATTTTTTTGATATTAATTAGAGAAAATCCGTCTTTTTTTAGCTTAAAATAGAATGTTTTAAATTTAATTCAATACAAGAATCATGTTTTTATTTCTATAAATAAAGTCTGTGAGATTTTTTTAAAGTGTACTAAATTTTCGAAAAATTAGGTTATGCCAATAAACATTCCCATCTTTAAAAATTTTTTTAATTTTTTTGATATTAATTAGAGAAAATCCGTCTTTTTTTAGCTTAAAATAGAATGTTTTAGATTTAATTTAATACAAGAATCATGTTTTTATTCCTATAAATAAAGCCTGTACAATTTTTTTTAAGTATACTAATTTTCGAAAAATTAAGTTATGCCAATAAACATTCCCATCTTTAAAAAATTTTTTAATTTTTTTGGTACTAATTAGAGAAAACCTGTCTTTTTTAGATTAAAATAGAATGTTTTAGATTTAATTTAATACAAAAATCATCTTTTTATTCTTAAAAATAAAGTCTGTACGATTTTTTAAAAGTGTACAACTAAATTTTCGAAAAATTAGGTTATGCCAATAAACATTCCCATCTTTAAAAATTTTTTTAATTTTTTTGATATTAATTAGAGAAAATCCGTCTTTTTTAGCTTAAAATAGAATGTTTTAGATTTAATTTAATACAAGAATCATGTTTTTATTCCTATAAATAAAGCCTGTACAATTTTTTTAAAGTATACTAATTTTCGAAAAATTAGGTTATGCCAATAAACATTCCCATCTTTAAAAAATTTTTTAATTTTTTTGGTACTAATTAGAGAAAACCTGTCTTTTTTAGATTAAAATAGAATGTTTTAGATTTAATTTAATACAAAAATCATCTTTTTATTCTTAAAAATAAAGTATGTACGATTTTTTAAAAATGTACAACTAAATTTTCGAAAAATTAGGTTATGCCAATAAACATTCCCATCTTTAAAATTTTTTTTAATTTTTTTGATATTAATTAAAGAAAATCCGTCTTTTTTAGATTAAAATAGAATGTTTTAGATTTAATTTAATACAAAAATCATCTTTTTATTCTTAAAAATAAAGTCTGTACGATTTTTTAAAAGTGTACAACTAAATTTTCGAAAAATTAGGTTATGCCAATAAACATTCCTATCTTTAAAAATTTTTTTGATATTAATTAGAGAAAATCCGTCTTTTTTAGATTAAAATAGAATGTTTTAGATTTAATTTAATACAAGAATCATGTTTTCATTCCTATAAATAAACTCTGTACGATTTTTTAAAAGTGTACAACTAAATTCTCGAAAAATTAGGTTATGCCAATAAACATTCCTATCTTTAAAAATTTTTTTGATATTAATTAGAGAAAATCCGTCTTTTTTAGATTAAAATAGAATGTTTTAGATTTAATTTAATACAAGAATCATGTTTTTATTCCTATAAATAAACTCTGTACGATTTTTTAAAGTGTACTAAATTTTCGAAAAATTAGGTCATGTCATTAAACATTCCCATCTTTAAGAATTTTTTTAATTTTTGTACTAGTAATTAGAGTAAATCTGTCTTTTTAAAATTAAAGTAAAATATTTTAGATTTATTTTAATACAAGAATCATGTTTTTATTCCTATAAATAAAGTTTGTATTCACTTACGCAAATTTAATTATCTAATAAATTCTAAATTCACATTTTAATTCATCTTTATTTAAATTATCATTACAAAATCCTTAATTAACCTCAAAAAAACTCCCAAAAAATTCTAAACAATTTGTTTTTCAGCAGTTTCTTTCTCATCCAAATACTTATAATGCATATCCATACAATCGTTGTTATCGATGTGAACCCATCCGGTATTTTTCATATGATAAACCCTAACGATTCCTCCGGAATAAGCGTCTCTGTGTGTAGCATGATAAATCGACCTTCTACCTAATTCGTAGGCTTCTTCATCGGTTAAATCCCATTTATATCCGGCGTCTAAGACTCCGAATGCGTATATCGATCCGGAACCAACGCTAAAAATTTTTCCAGGGGTTCTAGTTCCTTCCGAATCGACGTAATAAAGTTGAGGACCTCTTTTATCCCAACCGGCGATCATCATACCCATCGAAAGTCCCATACCTTTATAATTATAGACCATGTTAGCCATTAATTTAGATGCTGCGGCTACGGAAATGCGTTCCCTATTTCGTAACTCGTACATTCGGCATTGTTTGGATAAAACTCGGTCCCAATAAACACAATCAGCCGCTCCACCGGCCAAAGTACCTTTTTTATACAAAATAATTTTTTTAAATTAATAATTTTTAAGGTTATGTTACTTACCCAACAAAAAATTATTAATTTCAACGATTTTTTTCATAGTTTGTGATCCAATAAACGCTCCTCCGGTAGCGCGAGAGTCAACGGCTAAAATAACACCCCCTTGGTATTGAAAACCTAACGTTGTGGTTCCGTGATCGAAGTGAATTTTGATATCTTTACCGGTTTCGTCTTTAGCGAAATTTCCCAACATTTCCGCCGGCTATAAACAAAAATATTCTTTATGTTTTAATTTACAATTACATTTAACTTACATTCGGATAAGGTGGAACGGCTAATTGCATGTTATTCTGAAAGTTTTGATTGAAACTCGCGAAATTCACGTCGAATTCGTTGCGAGTTTTGAACGAATCGAAGTCTTGCAAGCCGCAAATTTCAGCTAAAGCCATTTTTTAACGTTTAAGTATTTGTTAATGATACAGTTGAAAGTTGAATGACAAAGCACCAAACACAACCGAAATGACAAGTAGATTTTTAAACCTAACCTAAAAAATTAAAAGTTTATGTTACGGATAGATGTCGCTTTTTAATTGTTAATTTTTTTTTTAATTTTTAAATAAAAAAATCATTATTAAGATTATTTTAATTATTTATAAAATAAATAGATATTTACTTTTTATAAAATGAATTTTTTTTAATAATTTTTTTTTTTTACTATAAAATTTCTGGAAAATTTTTAACATAACCTCAAAAAGAAAATTATAATTTCTATTAATATTTTTATCTGATAAAACTAGGTATAAAAACTTCTAATTACTTTTAAATTTATCATTTATTTAGTCATACTGTAATAGAAAAACATAACCTAAAATCATAGAAAAATGGACCACACCCTAGACGTAAAAAGTACCTTAAAGTTTCTAAGTTTAGTGAACGAATTGAAATATTCCCCACGAAGAGGATGGACAAGAAGAGGTGTTGAAAATTCAGAAACGATTTCCGGTCATATGTACGCTATGGCCATGATGACCTTTTTAATACCAAAAGATTCCAATTTGGATAGACTTAAATGTTTACAAATGGCAGTAATACACGATTTGGCGGAATGTATAGTTGGAGATATAACTCCGCACGATGGAATTTCCGAAGAGGACAAACATCAAAGAGAAGACAAAGCAATGAAGGAAATTTGCGGATTAATTGGTGAAGAACAAGGTCAATTAATTCAAGATATTTATAAGGAGTACGAAAAGAAAGAAACTCCCGAAGCTAGGTTTGTTAAAGATTTGGATAGATTCGATTTTATTTTTACCGGTTTTGATTTGGAAAAGAGGCGGGATAAACCTGGAGAGTTTCAGGATTTTTTTAATGTAATGAAAGATCAGTTTGAACATCCTTTAGTGAAGAAATTAGTCGAAGGATTAAATGAAGAAAGAAATCAACATAAGTAATAATAAAATGATAAAATGTACAAAATATTAGTTTATTTTTAATTAATACAAATAAGAATTTGTAGATAAGTATTAAATATAATTTAAATAATTGTTAAAATCATGACATTTTACTGTTTTTAATTGAAAATAAATGATTATTTTCTTAAATTGTCTTTTTTTAATTTTAAAAATTAAATTTAATTTTAGGTTATGTAAATGTCACTTTTGTATTTTGACAGTTTTAAGTTAAAATTTTTAAATCTTAAAAGTGAAAAAAAGATTTTTTAATTTTGACTTTTTATATAAAAACTAGATGGTTTTATTTATATATTTAGAAAATTGGATTTAAATCGATTAATTTTTCTTTAATCCATATGATTTTGTAATACAATTAAAAAAAATTGGAATTTTAAAACTTCCACTTTGATATTTTATTTTTAAAAAACGCGATTAGTTATCTTAATTTTGTCTGACATTTTCAAAAATAGATACTTTTATTTATAAATCTACGTAACATATAAATCTACCAAATTGATCAATTTTTCGAAAAGAAAATTTTATTTAAATGTGTGCAATTTTCTAAAAAATCAATTTTTTAAACACTCAACTTTAACAACTTATTTCTCAAAATTTAAATAAGATAACTTAATTGTCTCTTATATTTTAAAAACTAGATGCTATTATCTATAATTTTAGATGGTTTTCATATAAATCGATCAATTTTTTTAGAATCCATAAGATTTTATTTGAATTCATAAAATTTTAAAATTCGGTTTTTTAACCACTTCGGTACGGACGTCGACTATAGTCGACGGCCACAGACGACTGCTCTCAGCCGAACGTCGATTATATTCGACGGCCACAGATCACCCCACCTATGTATGCCGGCTGGGTGAAACGTTTCGCGGCCGATAGGCGCCGTACCGAAGTGGTTAAACTTTCAACTTTGACGACTTATTTCCCAAAATTCAAATGAGATAATTTAATTATTGTCTTTCATATTTTGAAAACTAGATGCCTTTATCTTCAAATTAAATCCATAGGATTTAAAGCAGGAAGATAGGATTTAAAGCATGAAGATAAAGGCAGGAAGATAAATTAAATCTATAGGATTTAATTTGAATTCATAAAATTTTCTCAAAATTCGATTCTTTTACTACTCAACTTTGACAATTTATTTATCAAAGTTTAAATAAGATAACTTAATTATATCTTATATTTTGAAAATGAGATGCTTTTATCTATAAATTTATATAGTTTCATATAGATCTGTAAATGTGAAAAGTGAAAATTTTGATCTGTAAACGTGAAAAGTGACACTTTGAAAGAGAATTTTAATCTGTAAATGTTAAAAGTGACATTTTAAAGATGGAAAGTGACATTTAGACATAAAAACTGGCATTTTAAAACAGAATTTTGATCTGCAAATGTCAAAAGTGATATTTTAAAGATGAAAAGTGACATTTAGACATCAAAACTGGCATTTTAAAACAGAATTTTGAGTTGTAAATGTCAAAAGTGACATTTTAAAGATGAAAATTGACGTTTAAACGTCAAAATTGACATTTCAAAAACCGGTTTAGACATTTAAACGTTAAAATTGACGTTTTTAAAGAAAATATTCATCTATAAACGTCAAAAGTGACATTTTTAAAGAGAATTTTGATCTGTAAATGTTAAAAGTGACATTAAAGATGAAAAGTGACGTTTAAACGTCAAAAGTGACATTTTAAGACTATCGTTTATAAAGTGTATTTATAACTTTATTATATTAAAATAATTACAAAGTAGATAGTTTTATCTATAAATTTGAATAATTCCATCTAAATTGAGTCATTTTTCTAGAATCCATAAGATTTTCTTTATACCTATAAAAGTTATATCAATAAAAATTTTCATCTTTAAGAATTTTTTTTAATTTTTTTGACACTAATTAGAGAAAATCCGCCTTTTTTAGATTAAAATAGAATGTTTTAGATTTAATTTAATACAAGAATCATGTTTTTATTCCTATAAATAAAGTCTGTACGATTTTTTTAAAGTGTACTAAATTTTCGAAAAGTTAGGTTATATTAAAAAACCCTCATTTTTAGGATTTTTTTAAATTTCATTAATAATATATATAAAGTTGTAACTCCTAAACATCAATTTTAATGTAATTCAGAAAAATCCGCTTTTAAAACGTAGCCTAATTTTTAAAACGTTTAAAAATTTCAATTAAGGACATTAAGTTACATTTTCTTTTCTGAGGGAAAAACTAAAAGTCGTAGAAAATTCATTTTTGGTAAAAATAAAGATTACGTTTCAATCTAAATCCTCATAAAATTTCAAGTCTGAATAACAATTTGTTTTTTAGATATGAATTTTTAAAAATAGGCATGTTTTAGTCGATATGTGAATTAAGTTAGGTTAGAATTCCTCTTCTGAGAGAAAAACTAAAAGTCGTAGAAAATTCATTTTTAATAAAAATAAAGATTAGATACTAATCTAAATCCTGATCAAATTTCAAGTATCAATAAAATTTAATTTTTTAGATATGATTTCTTTTAATAACTTTAAATAAAATAAAATAAAATGAAAACTATGTTATTTATTCCTTATAACTTTATTAAAATAATTTCTTTTTATTTTCCAGTACTTAATTTTTCAGTTCGTTTTAAACACCATCATTCGGATGTAAAGGTATAACAAATTTAGGTCCAAACGGTGACCTATAAGTGATTTCGACTTGTTTAAAAACGTCCACGGGAAAACCCAGATTACATAAATAAATTTTTCCATTTTCAGCCGAGTGCGGTAAAGGTAATACAGGAGCTAGAGAGTACTTAGCAGTTATACCAGGCGTTCCAGAAGCCGGAGGATCAATCGCCAAAACCGACGCTTTATTTTTCTTCGTCCACTCAGCCAACGATGTATATAATTTTATATTTTCAGATTCTTCGCATAAGGATACAATTATTAAGTCGGTTATTTCCGGTAATTGAGATACTTCCGTTACAATTTTATTTCTCGTTAATTTATACAGTTCTAATTCTCTTTGAATGTAATCCGAGTCTAAAGTAGGAATAAAAACTATTGTTTTTACTCCGTGACTTGCTAGTTGTCTTGCTGCGTTTAATCCAACGGAACCAGGTCTATATATAACAAACAAATAAATTAATTAATAAAAGTCTTGTTATGTACTTTTATTGGTTTAAAATAAAGTCTTCACAATTTTTTAAATTTGATCAAAATTTTTTAAAAAGTTAGGTTAACTGTTAAAAATTTTAGTCACCTTTATGAATTTTTTTAATTTTATGGGTAATAATTAGAACAAAATTGACTTTTTTATTACAAAATAGAATATTTTAGCTTTCAACTAATACAACTTTCATTTCTTAATTTAAAAAAATAAAGTCTCCATGATTTTTTAAATCTGGTCAAAATTTTTTAAAAAGTTAGGTTAACTATTAAAAATTTTAGTTACCTTTATAAATTTTTTTAATTTTTTTGGTAAAAATTAGAAAAAATCTGATTTTTTTAATTCAAAATAGAATCTTTTTTGTTCAATTTAATCTAAAAATCATTTCTTAACTTTCATAAATAAAGTCTGGGTGATTTTTTAGTTGGTCAAATTGTTTAAAAAATTAGGTTAGTTAACTGTCAAAAATTGTTATTAACTTTAAGAATTTTTTTATTTTTTTTGGTAATAACTAGAACAAATCCGTCAAGTTTAGTGAAAAATAGACATTTTAATTTATTTATATTTAAAAAATCTTTTCTTCATTTCAATAAATAAAGTCTGGACGATTTTTTAAAGTTGAGACAAATTTTTGACATGTTAGGTTAAGTTCAAAAATCTTAGCTGCTTTTAAGATTTTTTTTTTAATTTTTTGGTAATAATTAGAACAAATCCGTCAAGTTTAGTGAAAAATATACATTTTAATTTACTTATATTTAAAAAATCTTTTCTTCATTTCAATAAATAAAGTCTGGACGATTTTTTAAAGTTGACCTAAATTTTTGACATGTTAGGTTAAGTTTAAAAATCTTTGTTGTTTTTTAAGAATTTTTTTAAATTTTTTGGTAATAATTAGAACAAATCCGTCAAGTTTAGTGAAAAATAGACATTTCAATTTATTTATATATAAAAAATCCTTTCTTCATTTCAATAAATAAAGTCTGGACGATTTTTTAAAGTTGACCTAAATTTTTGACATGTTAGGTTAAGTTCAAAAATCTTAGTTGTTTTTAAGAATTCTTTTAAATTTTTTGGTAATAATTAGAACAAAATTGACTTTTTTATTATAAAATAGAATATTTTATCTTTCAATTAATACAAATTTTATTTCTTAATATAAAAAAATAAAGTCTCCACGATTTTTTAAATTTGGTCAAAATTTTTTAAAAAAAGTTAGGTTAACCGTTAAAAATTTTAATCATTTTTATAATTTTTTTTAATTTTTAGGACAACAAATAATAATTAATGTTTGTACCTATTTGATCCGCATAAAAACACAACGGTAGGCATTTGATGAATATTATTCGGGTTTAAACGATGAGCTCCGCCTAAAAGTTGAAGTGCCATCTCCGTAGTTGCTCTACCCATTAATTCCGAGCGTCTTTCCCAAGAAATTCCAGCCCTTTCCGCCATTAAAAACAACCGGGTTCTTAATAACCTTGATATACTTGGCACAACAAGTCCATCGTCTGTTACATATTCGCAATGTTCCTTTCTAGGCACTACGATTTGTCTTAGAGAGGTTGGAGCGGAAGTTATTACATTTTCATCGTGTCTAAAATAAAAAAATAAATTATTTTAAACCAAAAAATTAACCCAAAATTAATTAAAAATATTCAAAACAACCTATATTTAGTTTGCCGTCTTCCTTGTTCAATACTTTTAACATTATCCGGCCTTCTGGAATTAATTTCATCCCAAACGGCTTGTTTATCAAAAAGAGCAAGCATTTTCTCAAAATCAAAATCTTTACTAATAGCATCGCTTAAAGGCGATCCAAAACAAGCTTCATCCTTCCAACTTCTCCCCCATTTATTTTTACCCCTTTCTTTTTTTATCGGCGTACCTTTTGGTTGTTCGTGACCCAATTTCGAACTATTAATATCAATTGGTTTTGATTTTACGTTAATAGTTTGTTGTTGGGATTTTTGTTGTTCTTGCGAACCATTTTGGTTGGATTTATTAATTGTACTTTCCGTTGAGTTATTTTGAGATTTATTCATACGTTTAGCGACCGGTTTAGCTATCATTATTGTACTTTTTGCCGTTGGACTCGATTGTTTATCAATTAATTTTAAATCGATTATATCACTACTTCTAAAATAAAAATTATTTACTATTAACTAATTAAAAACAATTTCTTATTTAGAATAATTACTGTATAATAACTTCCGAATTATCACATGGAATACCGTTACAAAAAGCTTTCGTCAGAGTTAATTTTGAGTCGGTAACCGAAAGTATTTCACCTTGAAATGTGCCTAAATTATTCGCACACTCAACAGAAACCATATATCCAATCCATTGTGCCATTTTTTTTTTAATATACCAAACTTTTTATTCATAAAAAATATAGGTTATGTATTATGTCTTAAAATTAAGTATAAATATTATTATATAAAGTAAAATAGCCTTTTGTATATAAATTTTATAACGATAAAACTTAATTTTTATCGTAGTAGAATTCTATAAATTTTAAAATAAACGATATTTTTAAAAAGTTTAAGATAATTAGGACATGTTGCGTATTTTCACTAAACAGACAAAACTTCAATAATAGTGTGAAGTTGGCTTTAAAACGTGTGCGAATCTTTGTGATATTTTAACAATTTTAATAATAAATTTATTTTAAAAAATTGTTAGATTATATAGAATATATTAAATTATAAATAAAACATCAATCTTTTTAGATTTTATACTTTTATAATATTAGATTTTGTGAAAATATTTTGATATTTACAGTAACTTCTTTTATGTTATCGTTGGTAGTTTTGTAAAATTTTATAACCTCAATAAAAAAAATTAAAAAGAACAAACCATAAAAAAAGTAAGAATTAAAGCATTTTTATTCACATTTTACTTATTATTAAGGTAAGTTTATATTTTTTAGATTAAAAATTGATTAAATTTTAATATTTATGATAAGATTTAATTCCTTAACAATGTAATATTTAACCTAAAATAGATAAATTAACCCAATTTTATGATTCATTCTTTGTTTTCTATTCTCCATATGAACAAATTTAATTGTTTTTTTCAGCATTTATTTATCTTAATTAATCTACATTTCCATTTTAACTTCCTTAAAAGGAATACCAAGGTAAACAACCTATTTTTCTCGTTCTCATTAAAAATGGTGCTTACAATAACTCAAGAAAGTTACGAAGAACTAGTTCGTCAAAACATGACCGATTTTGAACTATCGCAAGAGGAGGCTGTAAAGGAAACAATAGAACAACTTAAAACTCAAGTAATTTTGAAATAATTTTGACATTTTATCAAAATAATTTTCTTTAAATAAAAAATAAGTTCGATTAAAACAAACTTTATTTAAAGGGTGTTGATTTAACTAATATCATTACCGATATGTCCAGTGGAAAAGATGAGTGTCTCTCTCCGGAATTATTAGAAGCCGTAAATAACTTAAAGTGTCTTATTCAAAAACGAGGCGATCCTCATTTTATCACCGATCAACTAGAAATTATACAAAGGGAGTGCGCTAAAGGATTACATTTTCAAGTTTATGCCGGTAAAATTTTAATTAATCGATTAAACGTAAGCTTGTTTTTTAATAATTAATGGCTTTTATTTTGTCGATTAGGAAAATTAGAGACGTATAAATTAATAATGGACTTGTTACAAAACTATGATTCGAATACCGTAGTTGTAAACAGTTGTTTTACTACTCTCGTTAAATTAATGGATAAACAACCGGATTTATTAGATGATATCGGAGTTAATATGATTATTAAATTCTTGGATAAAAGTAACGATCAGGAAATTATGGGTTTGGTGTTAAAATGGACTAAGGTTTGTTGTATAATGCACGAACGTAACAGGTAATTAATTTATTTGAAATTTGAGGTTATTTATTGTAAGTAATAAAAAGGATTCATTAATTTTTTTTTTTATTACGCAAGTAAAGTTAACGTTTAATCTCATCTGTCAAAAATGTCAAATTATTAATAAATCATATTACTTAAAAATTTTCAGGTTATTAGAATTAATATGGAAACGTCAAAATTTTGACGTTTTGATGTCAACTGAAAGTGTAGCCAACCTAAAGTGAAAATTTTTTTCTTAACCGTTTGCGTACCACGAGCCACTTTCGCGCTCTCCAGATTTCGTGTCGAAAAAAGCCAGGGCATTTTGTCGAAACAGACAACTGACGGCCGACTAATGCGTTCTGAAAGGAGCGCTATCGCGCTCTTTGGCTTTTTTTGGCACATAATCGAGGAGCGCGATCGCGCTCCTTGGCGTTTTTCGATCGTGTTTTTTCAAAACCGTCTGGTACGCAAACGGTTAAACACATTATTTTCTTATAGTATTACTATTTTTATTATTGAACATACTTTATTTATTTATTAAAACACAAGTGAAGTTAGCAACATTTGCCCTCATCTGTCAAAATTGTCAAACTATTGATAAATCATGATATTACTTAAAAATTTTCAGGTTATTTGTTAGAATTAATGTGGAAACGTCAAAATTTTAACGTTTTGATGTCAACTGAAAGTGTAGCCAACCTAAAGTGAAGATTTTTTTCTTAAACACATTATTTTCTTATATTATTACTATTTTTATTATTGAACATACTTTATTTAATTATTAAAACACAAGTGAAGTTAGCAACATTTGCTCTCATCTGTCAAAAATGTCAAACTATTGATAAATCATGATATTAAGGGCCATCCCACCAGTTTTGACAGTTACGTCACTACTTACGTCTGGTCACGTGATCGCGCTGTTGTCAACCGTTTAATGTTTTGATTGGAAGTACTAGAACATAACCTTGCGACAATATGCGGCAACGGTGTAAACAGCTGTTTAGCTAAGGTTGGGTAACATTAAAACGCTAAATCATATTAACTTTTTATTTCAGTTTAATACGAATTTTATTTTGAAATTTAGTTTTAATGAATATATTTTGTCATTTTATCGTCATATAAATTATATTCTGTGAAAAATGTATTTTAAAATAGCTTAATTATGAAAGTAATTTTTAATGCGATTTACCACCGAACGGTTGGTGGCAAATCCAAATTCAAATAGTGGTGACGTAAACAGTGACGTAACTGTCAAAACTGCTGGGAAGACTTATACTTAAAAATTTTCAGGTTATTTGTTAGAATTAATGTGGAAACGTCAAAATTTTAACGGTTTGATGTCAACTGAGAGTGTAGCCAACCTAAAGTGAAGATTTTTTTTCTTAAACACATTATTTTCTTATATTATTCCTATTTTTATTATTGAACGTACTTTATTTAATTATTAAAACACAAGTGAAGTTAACAACGTTTACTCTCATCTGCCAAAAATGTTAAATTATTGATAAATCATGATATTTCTTAACCTTTAACTGGTGACGTGCATGTGGAGGGACGTGCGTGGTGACGTTGGGTCCTAGGGACCCAAGTCTTTTTAAGAGCTTTTGGTATATTTTTCTTCAATTTTTCTTTTAGTTTGCCGTTTTATGCTTCACTTCATACCTTACTTAATTAGAAAAGTGGATTCTGCTCATTTTATTACTATTAACAAGGGCGGTATTAAATAAACAGCAATAGGCTACAAAAAAACTGGCAACCAAAATCAAAAATCACGGGTCCCAGAGACCCATACGTCACCAGTTAAAGGTTAAACATTTTCAGGTTATTTGTTAGAATTAATGTGGAAATGTCAAAATGTTGACGTTTTGATGTCATTTGAAAGTGTAGCTAACCTAAGTTGAAGATTTTTTTTTTCTTGAACATATTTTTCATTAAAATATTTTCAATGATAATGTCAATTTTGATACTTAAGCGACAGATCCGGACTTAAATTCTTTGTTCAGAAAAGAATTCGAGTAAAATCAATTAAATGCGATTAAAAATTGAATCTTCAAATCGTTTTTATAAAAAAAGTAACTTATTTTGACGGCTAATGTCAATTTTGACGTTTAAGTGACAGATCCGGACTTAAACTTTTTTTGTTTAAAAAAGAATTTGAATAAAATCAATTAAATACGATTAAAAATTGAATTTTCAAACTGTTTTTATGAAAAATTCTGAGTTATTTTAACAATTAATGTCAATTTTGACATTTAAGCGACAGATACGGACTTGGATTTTTTCGTTCAAGAAAGAATTCGAGTAAAGTTGATTAAATACGATTAAAAATTGAATTTTCAAACCATTTTTATATAAAATTCTAAGTTATTTTGACGGCTAATGTCAATTTAGACATTTAAGTGACAGATCCGGACTTAAACTTTTTTGTTTAAAAAAGAATTTGAATAAAATCAATTAAATGCGATTAGAAATGGAATCTTCAAAACATTTTGACGTTTAAGCAACAGATACGGACGTAAATTTTTTCGTTCAAGAAAGAATTTGAGTAAAGTCAATTAAATACGATTAAAAATTTAATTTTTATACAAAATTCTAAGTTATTTTGACGACTAATGTCAAATTTGACGTTTAAACGACAGATCCGGATTTAGACTTTTTGTTCAAAAAAAATTTATTCAAAAAATTATAAAATTGTTAAAAAAAAGTCATTAAAGAATCATCAAAATTATCTGGAAATGATTAAAAATCGCCTAAAGTTATTAAAATCGTTCAAAATTATTCAAATATCGTTAGAATTATCAAAAAAGTCATTAAATCTTAAAAAGAAACTTTGAAATTACTTTAATAAAAATTCTTTCAACTATCTGGTAAAACTTTCTATAAACAAGTTTATTAAAATTCTTCTAAAAAATTGATTTAAACACGACCTAAAATTGTAAAAATATCATCTAAAATTAATTGAAATCGATAAAATTTGTCTTAAAATCCTCAAAAAAGCCTTCTAATACCTTTTAAAAATTATTTTGGGTCGTTTTTATGAAAATTCTGAACTATTTTGATAGTTACTGTCCATTTTGACGTTTAAGAGACAGATCCGAACTTAGACATTTTTGTTTAAAAGAGAAATCGAATAAAATTAATTGAATTCGGTTAAAAATTGTATAAAATCATTAAAATTTTTAAAAATTATGAAATTTTCATTTAAAATTATTAAAAATAATCATCAAAGTTATTAAAACAAATCATCAAAATCACTAAAAATAATTAAAAATGATCTAAAATTACTAATAAAATCCTTTAAAATGATTTAAAAAATCATATTCAGACGTTTTAAGAAAAATTCTGGATTATCTTGACACGTAATGTCAATTTTGACGTTTAAGTGACAGATCCGGACTCGGACTTTTTTGTTTAAAAAAGAAATCGAGTAAAATCAATTGTATTCGATTAAAAATTTTATAAAATTGTAAAAATTTTTAAAAATTATGAAATATTTATTTAAAAAAATCATTAAAATAATTAAAAGAAATCATCTAAATCCCCAAAAATAATTAAAAATTATCTAAAATTGCTAATAAAATCATTCAAAATTATTTAAAAAATCATAATATATAGACTCGTTCTTAGAAAAATTCTGGATTATTTTGACAGTTAATGTCAATTTTGACGTTTAAGTGACAGATCCGGACTTAGACTTTTTTGTTAAAATAAGAACAAAGAACAAGATTATTAAAAAATCGTCTTATTTTTAATTAAATAATTTAATTTTAATATATTTTTTATTGATATTTTTAGACAAGCAATATTTAACGCTGAAATACTCGATCATTTAAAATCCCATTTAAATGAAGCGAACGCAAACTTACTAAGAAACGTTCTCGCAGTATTAAGAGCTTTGGTGCTCGACGATGACGTAAGAGTTGATTACGGAAAAGCACACGAACACGCCAGAGTTATAGCAAGCGATACCTTATGCGCTATTATGAGCCTTTTGGAAAAATTTAAAACGGAAGAACTATTCGTATCAGATTTACTTTTAACCCTATCGGCACTTTTAGTTCGAGCGGAGTTTTGTAAAAAAGTGGAAGACGCCGGCGGTTTACCTTTGGTTAAATACTCGATGGAACAATTTCCCACAAACGAAAAAATTATAAGATATAGTTTTAAAGTATTAAAGGCTTTAAGTGGAAACGATGAGTGTAAAGCTCATATTATTCAACAAGGTTTTTCTCTAACAATTGTTGAGTCTTTAGAAAGACATAATACCAATGCTACGAATGCTACGTTTGGTTTGGCTTGTATAGCTGCTTTGACTTTACGTAGTCCGGAAAATAGTAAAGCATTTTTTGAACATGGTGCTCCGGAGGTTATAGTTCAAGTAATGAAATTACATCGAGATAATGAATCTGTACAGAAACATAGTAGTTGGGCTATAAGAAATATGGTGTCGAGGAGTCGGTATCAGAATGAAAAGTTTTTGTCTTTGGGAGTCGAGGAGATTTTACAGGGGAATTTGAAAAAGTTTCCAAAGAGCGAGTTTGATACGAAGGCTGCTTTAAGAGATTTGGGGTGTAATGTTAATTTTAAGGAGGAATGGACTGGAAAAGGAGGGAAGTTAACAAGCCAGAATAAGAAATGAAAAGATTTAAAAATTGATTTATATTTTAATAATTAAAAAAAATCTCTAGAGTGTCTTAATTTAGTATTTTTAAAGTTTTAAGTTGGTTATATTTTGAATTAAAATGTTAAAATGTAAAATAAATTGTCAAAAGATTTTATATTAAATTTTGACGTTAATGTCAAAAAAAAATTTTGATTTGAAAAATTTTTTAGGTTAGAAAATTAACCATTTTTTAAAAAAATCATAAGAAATTGAATTTTAAATATTTTGAGCTGATTTTTTTTCTAAATAAAACTTGAAACATTCTAGTTTTATATTAAAAAAGACCGTTTTATTTTAAGCGTTGTCAAAAAAATTAAAAAAATTTTTAAAGTTGGTAAATTTTTTTTAGGTTGGAAAATTAATCATTTTTTTTTAATTCATAAGAAATTGAATTTTAAATACTTTGAGGTGATTTTTTTTCTAAATGAAACTTGAAACATTCTAGTTTTATATAAAAAAGACCATTTTGTTCTAAGTGTTGACAAAAAAATTAAAAAAATTTCCAAAGTTGGTAAAAAATTTTTTAAGTTACAAAATTAATCATTTAAAAAAAATCAGTTATTTTTAAAAAATTCATAAGAAATTGAATTCTAAATATTTAGAACTGATTCTTTTTCTAAATGGAACTTAAAACATTCTAGTTTTATATAAAAAAAAACTATTTTGTTCTAAGTGTTGACAAAAAACTTAAAAAAATTTCCAAAGTTGGTAAAAAATTTTTTAAGTTACAAAATTAATCATTTAAAAAAAATCAGTTATTTTTAAAAAATTCATAAGAAATTGAATTCTAAATATTTAGAACTGATTCTTTTTCTAAATGGAACTTAAAACATTCTAGTTTTATATAAAAAAAAACTATTTTGTTCTAAGTGTTGACAAAAAACTTAAAAAAATTTTCAAAGTTGAAAAAAAATTTTTAGATTAAAGATGAATCATTATTAAAATTTTTTAAAAATTTCTTTTTTCTTTCTATGGGCCAACTTAAAAAAATATTTTATGGCACTCTAGAGATTTTGCTTTTATCAAACCTAAAATATTTACTAAGTAATTTGCTTTTTTTGATACTTTTTTTGATTCTATTGCACAATTGCCAACTTAATTCTTTTATTAATTTATTATTAACTTTATTATTATTATTATTATAAAAAAATGTATTTACATGTTTATTAAAGTATTTGCAAATTAATATCTTTTGGAATTCAACTCAATCCTAGTTCTTATTCATTCAATATTAAGTAATGACTTACCAATTAAAAAGAAAAATATTCCCTCTGTCCCATAATAAGTGTCCGATTTTGGTATTTCTCGAAACTTAACGTTATTTCGAAATGTCAGTTACAATCTTGTATTCCATTAAGAGACTTAAGTTAAAACTGATACATGAATGTTGTTAAAAAATTTAAACGCGTCTACTTAACTTTTGAGTAGTGATTTATAAACATACGCCATCTTTTTATTTTTAAAAGTACCGGAGTGATCACAATGGATCGCCGAGGAATTTTTGAAGTTGTGCCTCAACGAGAAAGGCCTAACCTAAAGCAGGAAGCGCGTCAAAGTGTGTACCATTATTTGCTAGAAGTGTAAATGGTAAATTTAAACATGGATCGATAAAGAATACTGCTCGGTATTTTGTATCGGAGAAGACTATAGAATTTGGCATCGAGGACCAAAAACTTTACGCGAAGGAACGGTAAAGGTGCAGTGTCAATCACGCGACTGCAGCGGCGATGGTCGCGCGGCTCTGGCGACTTTGCGTCAGCCACTCGTTTGCAATGAATTATATGGATACGTGGATGGATAATCCGAAAGAGAAAAAACCGAAGGCGACTATTGTCGCACAATTGACACTTAATAAGGCGGCTGTAGACGCGTTAGAAAAGTCGAGAGTCTGCAGCCGCGCGACGATCGCCGCTGCAGTCGCGTAATTGACACTGCACCTTAAGCGCGAATTTAAATTCTCGAAATTCTGGAAGAGTCGACAGGAAACGAGAAATCGTAGATATAGAAAAAATAAAAGAGATGCCAATTCATCGCCGCAGAAATCTCCGATCACTTGCATATGCCATTGGAATTTCAAAAAGCACAATTCACAGAAGCATTAAATCTGGACTGATCAAACCTCATTCAAGTGCAGTAAAGCAATTTCTTACTGGCCGTAAGAAAATCCAACGTTTGGACTACTGTTTGGCAATGCTTGATTCTGAAAGTATCGCTGCTGGTGAATCTATTTTTAATGATATGAAAAACTACATTCATGTTGACGAGAAATGGTTTTATTTAAAAAAGACCTCTAATAAATACTACCTCGCTAATGATGAGAAGGAGCCTGATGAAACATGTAAAAGTAAGAGGTTTATTACGAAGGTCATGTTTTTAGCCGCTGTTGCCCGTCCAAGATGGGATAACTACCATAATCAATGGTTTAATGAAAAACTAGGGATTTCCCCATTTGTAACTCAACCTGCCAAACGTTTTTTTTTTAATTTTAAAACGGACACTTATTTTGGGTCTTAAATTTTCACCATATTGGTCACTTATTATGGGAGAGAGGTAGTAATATTTTAATTTTTGTTGTGATAATGTAATTTTATATTATTTGACAAACAAGACATCTATGAACTGACAAGACATCAAGTTTTGTTTTGATGTAACACGAATCATGTCGTAATTTTTTCTTTTTAATTAAATGGGAATCATTTTATCATTTTAACACAAATATTAATGGTCATTTTGGTGAAATTTTAAGTAAAAAAACATGCCACGGTACATAGGTAAGTATTAATTTCATTATTCGGACCTATAATTTTACTTAATGTTTTCGTAGGACCCGGGCCTGGAGCTTATTTGCTCCCACCTACAGTAGGATACAAAAATCACGACGTATCCCGTTATCGAAATCCCGAATACAGTATGGGGTTGCGTTTGGGATCTTTAAAACCAACTACGATGGGCCCTGGTCCTAAGTATGAAGTATCGAGGGTTACAAAATACGGGAGAATATCTACGCCGGCGTATAGTATGTCTTCAAGACCGAAAGCTTTAAGTAAGGAATATTAATTTGTTTAATTCGGTTTTGATTGAGTTATAAATGTTGTAGCATTGTTTAAACCACCTGGACCTGGAACGTACAGTCCGGAAAGTTGTCCTCGTATGAAAGAACCTAGACCTCCGGCTTACAGTATGGCTTCTAGACATAAAGGTTTTAGACCGGCTCAAACGCCCGGACCTAATCAGTATCCACTTCCGACTACGCTCGGACCTAAAGTACCTAATTTACCATCATCAGCAGCATATACCATGTAAGTATTTTTTTTCTATTACTTAATAATAATCAGTTTCTTTACTTTTTTCAAAGTAGGGGAAGGTGGGGCAGCTTCATACAGTTTTTACATTTTGTCGTACAGAATCTTCACTGATATCAATAACTATATCGATCTATCAAAAACTAATAGTCTTGCTATCTGACTTTATATCAAAAATATGTGATTTGTGTAAATATACTTGTGCGGGTTTTTGTCAAGGTTAAGAAAAAAAGAGAATAAGGTATGAAAGTGCCCCGCATGTGGGGCACTTTCATACACGCCATGGGGCAGATTCATACACGTGAAAATTACACAAATTAAGTGTGGAATATTTAATTATTTATCAACACCAAAGTATGAAAATACAATATTTGCGAAAACAAAAGCAATTAGTCTGTATGAACATATAATACTAATTGTAAGTAGGGTGGAATGTTAAGCCAGCATGTAAAAACTTGCTGTGATGTAAATTTGGATTCAAATATACCATTTTCGCTATCAGGATCTTGTGTTTTGCTTATTTTTTTATACGGCTTTATAGTGTTTGTGCATTAACTCCATATTTGGCTGCTGATTTCCGTAAAGAAAGTTTGTTTTCCAAAATTTCTTCGATAACTTTTAACATTGCCTGTTCGTCCACCTCTCCACTACTAGTTCCCTTTTTCGTGTAATTTCTGACCATAATTTTTCTATAAAATAGGATTATACCAGTTTAATTAACACTTGGCATGCGGGAAACGTATTTTTACGTTTTACGCTTATGGCAACGAAATATCCCCGCATACCAAGTGTTAAGTCAAGCTCAATTCAAATACGTTTGGGTTATTCCACGGTTCCGGAAGGATTAGTTGATTGTCCCGACTTGTTTCATTTTAAGTTTAGAGTAAGTTTTAGATATTACATATTTTGAAAATGCAATTTATGGCGAGCTTACATACCATAATTATAATAATAAGTAATCCACTTCCCCTAGAATAACCCTTTTATCGTGATCTAAAAGTGATAAATTAATAGATGAACTTCAATCATAACAAACGATAAAAACGGTGTATATTCATACAGTATGAATGTACCCCGCGTACTGCTGTATGAACCTACCCCATCTCAATAAAATGAAATAAAAATATTCCTAAAAAAAAAGTAACCTTTTAAATGATCCTTCACATATCAAATTAGAAACTGGACCGTATCATCTTTAAAATTAAATGGTATTGGATAATGTAAAAAACAGTTTATATCACTAAAAATATGTTCAAAGTGAGGTTGTAAAATTACTTGGACGTGACCGAATCACTTTTTATGTCACATCTTTGCGCGTTTCGCACCGACTGCTGTTAAACTTCGTGAGCCAGCACACTAGGATACAAGCTACGTACACACACATAAGTCACTCAGTTTCTGCACTCCAAACAACGGATATCACTAGTGTATGAAAGTGCCCCTTATATGAAGGTGCCCCACTTCCCCCTATACATTTTTTCATTCTCCTAAAAATGCATTCTCTTGAAGGTAATGATCATATAAACAGTGAAATAATTCTTTAACTACTTCCGGTGTAATCGGAGGTGATAGATGATTGAAAATATAACTTACCATGTACTAAATCTACATATAAAGCCACGTATACATTTGCAAGTCGAACCGTTTGACAACTATCTGTCCTCAAGATTGGGACTTTATCAATTTGAATTTCAGACTTGGAGTCACAGTCATCAACTTGCATAATATAAAAGGTCCGCCAATAAGCGCGCTCAATCTTTAAAATGAATAAATGCAAGTTGTGTGAGAGGTATGAATGAAATTTATTTTTTGTTTGAAAGAGTATTCGAAGGCATTATGTATGAAAAAGAACATCGTTTAAATAGCCGCCGCGGCTTCGCTTGTTGTATTTCATCGATGGCGTGGCGTATATTAACTTTGAGGTCATCAGTGTTTTGTGGTTTGTTTACGTAGACCTGCGATTTAAGAAAACCCCACAAGAAATAGTCTAGTGTCTCTAGTGGGGTTAAATCGCACGATCTCGGTGGCCAGTTGATGTCGCCTCCGCGTGAGATAACCATTCCTTCGAAACCGTCGTGCAGAAGATCCATTGTGGCACGCGCTGTGTGGCTCGTAGTGCCGTCCTGCTGAAACCACATATCCTCTACATCCATATTGTCGATTTCAGGCCAGAAAAAGTTGGCTATCATGGATCAGTATCGTTCGCTGTTTACCGTGTAAATGGTATGGGTAACGCTGTTTACCAATAGCCATACCATCGTCGTTCACGAAGAAGTACGGGCCGATGACGCGTCCGGCCCAAAATTCACACCAAACAGTTACCTTTGCTAGGTGCATTGCAACCTGGTAGACCTCCTCTGGATTGTTCTCGGCCCAATAATGGCAATTCTGCATGCATGCCCAAATCCAAACTTCGGCGTAGTGATGTTTCCGAAAAGAACATTGCTCGAACCGATGAATGATTTTCGTAATAAGTTTTAATGATTTGCACATGCTGTTCGCGGCTGAATTGGTTCATGGTGATTGGTGAAGATACACTGAATAATAACAAATAGGTTTGGCAATTCTACCACAAACAACATTGCCGCTATGAGCTTGTCAATGATCGAGCGTCCCTATTGGCGGACCCTTCACTTGGTCAAATCAGGTTCCACTTTACTACAATCCTCATCTATCATATCTTCCTCATCTGATATTTCTTGCTATAGGCATTTTATAACATTTTCATCGTTTTTATTTATTTTGATATTTAAAGAACAATACTAACTTAATAAATAAAAATCACGCAACCACCTACATGCAATCACGGAGACTGCTAGCGAAATAATATTACTCTCTTAGGTTAGATACATACACCTCTACACACCACAATCACAAGAACAATATTGTTTAGTGTGTACTATAACCCGAAATGGAGCTGCACCATGAAGAGAAAGATGAAAGACTACTCGGCAATGTTACGGAAAGGGGACTTGCTTTTTCATCTTTCTTTTCGTGGTGCAGCTCCATTAGGGGTTATAGTACATAAGATACATGGACAAACATTCTCTGATGATACCCATACATCCCATATTTGAATTTATAACATTGTTGAGGGTCTCCGTGACCGATGGTAAATGGTTAATAAAAAGACGTTGCTTAAAATAATCATCAAAATGTTAATCAAAAAATTAAGTAAAATGTAAAAAAAGCGAGCTTATAAACTTTGAGATTCCTGCTGGCATATACCTTGTCCAGGGATTCAGATGCTTTGGGTTTATGATGGAACATATGTTGTTCCAACAATGACCATAAAAAAATCATTAGACCTTCAACCTTTTAGACATAAAATTGTAGCGATTTTAATTTTTCTTGTTCAATTAAAATCAAAATTGTTTGGTTTGGACTATCTGTTGAGAAGTATCATTTACAGATTTGTTGATTTTATTGCGAAAAACAGGGTTATTGATTGGTTTCTTACAAGGGGAGAGCGCGAGGTGGTTTTTTTTTAAATCTGTCCTTTTGCTCATCGATAGAATAGCACACAAAATTTCATATAGTAAAGTACTAAAACGCACTATTCAGCCAATCGCGAGTAAATCGCGTCTAAAGTTTAACGCCCGCTTCATATAAAAAGTAAGGAAAGATTTCCGTAAGGTAAATATAAATTTCCGTAAAAGAAATAATTTTTTTTAACTAAAGTGTCATCAATAAAAATTAGTAAATAATTATGTCTAATTTGATAACTTCAATAAATTAAAAAAACTGTACGAGATTCGATCCTGCATCGTTCGAATTGGTGAGTCAGTACGCTAACTTTAGCGCTACGGCGACCTTACGGAAAGCTTTCCTTACTTTTTGTATGAAGCGGGTGCTAAACTTTAGACGCGATTTACTCGCGATTGGCTGAATAGTGCGTTTTAGTACTTTACTATATGAAATTTTGTGTGCTATTCTATCGATGAGCAAAAGGACAGATTTAAAAAAAAACCACCTCGCGCCCTCCCCTTGTTAGATTGGCATCAATCCACGTGGGAGTAACCTCAGTTCTATCGAATTGCAAGTTTTAATCACTTCGATACGGCGCCTATCGGCCGCGAAACGTCGTTAAGAACCGGCTTTCATCGTCCATACGCTGGCACAGCCGTCGACTATAGTCGACGCTTGGCTGTGTGGGGTCATCTGTGGCCCCATATGCTGTGTCGACTATAGTCGACGTTCGTACCGAAGTGGTTAAATCACAATAAAATCCAAAACTAAAAATAAAAAGCCTTGCGATGTTAATCGGCTTCACGTGATGGGTGATAAAAACCTAGATAAAAACCAAGATATCTAGAATCAAATCTGATAAAGCACAACAGGTGCTTAAAAATTCATGGAATGAAGAGCAGATCCGGAAATTTCCGACAGAAGCTTTCCCAAATACAATCACAAAGAGAAATCTTTTAATAAATCTCTTCAACCACGCGGTCTCTATCAGAGCCAAATATTACAATCGACGCTCTTCCAAATCTGAACAACAAAGAAGGTAGAATAACCTAAATTATTATAGTACAGAGTATTTCAAGGCAAAAGCTAGTGACTGATTTCTGTAATGTGTCCAAAAATTGGTACCACAGAAAATCCAAATATTCCTTCTTCACTTTCATCTCTACAATCTTTCTACACGCGTGTTCATACATTTCGACTTATTTGAATAAGAGTTCACGAGACAATGAGATTGGTTACGGCAGAATGTATAAACATGAAAATTCCTAAAAAAACCCAATGAAAATTCCTAGAAACCCCAGACTGGGTTTGGAATAGTCTGTATACTCGAGGAAGTGCTCCACACCATTTTCGATATTGCTAATCTGAGAAACCAACAAATAACCCTGTTTTTCGTAATAAAACTAACAAATCTGAAAATGACACCTCTCAACAGATGGTTCAAACCCAAGGATATTGAACTAACAAGGAGACCACAAGATGTTGTATTCACCGATTTTGATCAAAGTGGTATCAATCGATAGGTATTAGTACACAATACAAATCTGTAAAACATTAGGGCGCAATGTTCAGGAATTCGGGAATAAATCCTTATTAAAGTTATTAATAAATTGTGTTTCAAGGCCGAGTGACTTATATCCCAGTCTTAGCCACTCCCCCTAAGCGCCGCCCATGGATGAGGTGGCATGCCTCTCTGTCCAGTGAGTTTCTAGTCGCGGACTGTGGCTGTTCCAATCTCGCAATTTACTATTTACTTTTTTTGCGTAATTTTAATTTAACCCGTTAAGCGGCTCGATGGATTAAAATTACATGTAATCATGACGAATATATACGTCATAGCCGCTTAAGGGGTTAATATTTCACTTCAACCAATCTAACGAAAAAGAAATATTGCGTTCGAAAAAAATAATTCCTTAACTACTTTCGGTATAACCGGAAGTCATGGATAACTGAAAATATTTTCCAAATGTAGTTTACAATCTACTAAATCTGTGTACAAACTTTCAAATTTATTGGACATTTCGTTTCCGAGATATTTCGACAAGTCGACTTCGGTGAGACATCTGTATATTATTTGGTATTACTTACATCGATCGATTTTAATTTCAAACTTACTAAATTTTGAATGTTATGTTAAAAAATAATCAAAAACATTTTGTTTTATTTCAAAATCCTAAATAGGAAAGGAGGGAACATTTTTAGTCGGAGTAAAAAGAAAGGAAACTGGGCTTAAATATTTACATGAAGTGAAATATTAAATTAAAATTACGTAAAAAAAGTAAATAGTAAATTGCGAGATTGGAACCGCCACAGTCCGCGACTAGAAACTCACTGGACACAGACGCATGCCACCCCATCCATGGGCGGCGCTTAGGGGGAGTGGCTAAGACTGGGATATAAGTCACTCGGCCTTGAAACGCAATTTATTAATAACTTTAATAAGGATTTATTCCCGAATCCCTGAACATTGCGCCCTAATGTTTTACAGATTTGTATTGTGTACTAATACCTATCGATTGATACCACTTTGATCAAAATCGGTGAATACAACATCTTGTGGTCTCCTTGTAAGAGGATGACTCAATCCAATAAGAAGTGTATATGTCGAAAATAAGTGCGCAGCGGTCAGATTGTTTTCAACAAGTTAACTTTATATTTTGTGTTAGTGTTGTTTTTTACAAACTATTTGGCAATCAATAGTTCAACAAGAAAATTCAGCGTTAAAGTGAGACAGTAAATGTAAGAGACGCCAAGTCTGGAAGTCAGGTTCAAGGTGGAGGGCGATTATTGCAGATTGAGCTATCCTGTTAGTCCAGTATCCTTGGTCCAAGCCAAATAGTTTTGACTTTAATTGAATAAGAAAAATTAAAACCCCTACAAAACTCACTCGGCAGTGAGTTTTTTTGTCATATTGAAAGAATGAATACAATTTAATAGTACTTGTAAATAATGAATATTATTTTTAATCAGGGCTGGTAAACATGGTTTGAAAGAATTGGAACAATCACCGGGTCCAGCTCGATATGGTGAAACAAAGGCGACCATATTCAAACCGGCTCCTCCAAAGTATACTATGGGTATTAAGCATGTGAATTTCGATAAGACAGTGGGACCAGGTCCAGCTGGTTATTTGCCGAAACTGTCTCGTTGTACGGTTCCTCCAGGTTATTCGTTTGGACACAGAACCACAAACGATCCGTATATAACGGCGGCGGACGACATGCCGTGCAAAAATAAGCATTAACTAAAACTGCCCGACCTCATAAATAATAAATAAATAAAGATTCTCTATTACAAAAATATAGAAACGAATTACCAGTAAAAAAATTGTACCTATTTTGCCCGGTATATTGTGTGTCATGTTTTTAAACGTATGGTTACGTAAAAATATTTTTTTTTAACTTTACTCTTTTTGTAACTTGGTATGTGATAATAAAAAAAGCAGTGATCTTTTGAAATATTTTGTTGGAAAATTAAAGATTTTTATGTTAAATTCGATTTATTTGAAAATTAAATCTTTTCAAAAAAATTTTTTTTATATCCCTAGTTAAAATTTTAAAATTCCAATCTCACTAACTAATAGAAAGATTTAAGAATAAAAAAGAGATACATTAAATATAAACGAATACTTAAGCAATAGATTTCGGAGCTATCTTTTTAACTAATCTCTTCTTTTGAACGTTTCCTTTATTAAACTTTTTCTTCTAAAATAAAAAAATTAAAATTACTAAAATATTAGTATTGAAAAAAATTTCAATTACCTTTTTATCACCAATCTTTTTCCCTTGAAAATCGTTTGCGCCTTTAGGAACCTTTACCTTTGCTTCCGAAGGTTTACTTTCATTAGTAGACTTTTTAACTTCTGATTTCAGCTATAAAAATTTAACAAATACAAAATCATGGAAATATTTAAAACATAATTTTAAATTTATATTAAAATAAATAAGTTAAATCAATTTAAACTTGCTAAAATTAATTATTGAAATCAAATCAATGAAGTTAGTTACAAATCAAATATACAGCTGTCTCTAAAAAACTTATCAAATACTAAGCAATCAAATTAGTCATTAAAGAAAACCAAAAAGTTCCGTTAATTTTAAATTAGATTAATTTATTATCTTTAATCTCGTTTTGGTTGGGTTTTGACTTCAATTTTGGCTTTTAATCCACGGTTCATATTATTTTTAGGTTATGCATGAATGTTATATGTAGATAGAATGTTACATGCTAGCTATATGTAGATACTAATTTTACAAATCAAATAATTTGAATTCATTAATCATAATTGAGGCTGTCAGAAACCAATGTGACTAACTCCATTTTTTCAAAATTTAGATAATAACATTGTTTGGTTGCAAATTTCAATATTATTTCGGTGTACAACCAGATTGACTCCACAGTTTACTCGTTTGCCACCAGAATGTGTTAACTGCTTTAGCAACTGAACACTTCACCACCTGTTTTTTATAAACTTTTAGCTTTACCTTTTCGTACTGAAAATTGTCATTATATGGTGGTAGTCACATTGGCTTCTGACAGCCTCAATTAGTATCAACACCACAAACTGTAGAAATAAAAAACTAAGTGATACACTCGGAAGATAAATTTAAATGATGAGAACTTAACCAAATTTTACTTTCATATTATAATTGTATTGTACATACCTTCTTTTTAGTTTTCTTTGTAACGCACGCCGAAATTCTAAGTTCACGATTTTTCAACTTAACATTTTCCATTTGCAAAGCTAATTCGACGGAATCCGCGGATTTAAAATTAACATAACCAAAACCTTTTCCAACATCCGTCTTCCGATCGCGAACCAACCTGACGCTTTCGATTTCGCCGCAAGATTCAAATATTTTCCAAAGTTCTTCCTCTTCGGCATCTAAAATAAACAATTTAAAATAATTTTTAGAACTTTATTTACTTTTTAATTTTATTTAATTTGTTTTAATTATTGAATTTGATAGTTATTTATCAATTAGTCATATTATTCAAAACGTTTTTTAAGGTTAATTTAAATTAATTAGTTTTCATCAGAAAATATCACTTTGATGTTTTTAGGTTATGTTAATTGTCAATTTTGACGTTTAATTTCTGAATTTTTGAGCGTTTTCATAGTTTTTGAAATTTTTTTTTAATGGTTTAACGGTCATTTTAGACGATTTTATAAAATATGTAAAGATCTAACATATTAACAACTTCAAATCTCTTTTGGTTGTTGAATTTTATACAGTTAGTAACAGTTATATTTGTACACCTCAGTGTCTAAATAAATTTGTATTGAAATCAAAGGATAGAAATCAAACTAACGTGTTTTCTTTGATTTTTTTATTGCAAGATCACCAATAAATATTAGGGAATATGAACTGAAAATAACAAATGTAGAAACAGCATAATTAATTTTTTTTTATTAAAAATTTATTTAACAAGGAGAGTGCAAAGTCTTGGGGTCGTGGATTTAGTTTAAATTTCGTAGAATGGTAGATTTAATTTCTATGTTGATGAAAATATATGGTTATAGGGGCCACTATTCAATAATTTTAAAAATATTTGCAATTACAAATGCAATTAATTCGTTAGGACAAGTCCGGATAATGTCAAAATTAACCGAATTTATACCGATTAAGTCAGGCTTTTTGAAGTCATATTCCGGTATTAATTTTGAAGTCTTGACAGATCAAATGACAATTAACTGACAAATCTAAAGTGCGGTGCACACTCAAAAAATGCTTCGGTGTCGCAAAATTTTATATCCACCCATGCTATCTTTATATGTAAAAATAGACTCTCTCAGAACCCGAACCCAGCGCCTAATGACGAGAAACACCAATCTATTGCTGCTACGCTACACCCATTATGTTTAATCGTTTGCTACAGACCTGAATTTAACTAGTGAATTGCATCTTCAGTTGCAAATATCTAAAGAGCTATTGAGTAGTGGCCCCTACAACCATATATTTTCTTCAAAAGGGAAACTAAATCTAACATCCTACAAAATTTGAACTAAATCTATGACCCCAAGACCTTGCACTCTCCTTGTAAGTACTGATCGAAAGTTTTTTGAAACGCAACATTCTTATTTGTACATTGATTGAAGGACTCGTATTCTATTGGATAAACTACAAACGCATGCTCACTACTACGAAAAGTGCGCATGCATTACTTTCGAGGGTGCCATTCTAATTAATTGATTCTAACTTGACATTTGGTATTTGCTTTTTTGAGTGTAAAATAGCTAAAGGAAGAGAGTTAAGTAAGGAAGTGAAAGACATGATAATTAGTCTAGCATTAAAGGGATATTCACTCAGAAAAATCGATGGAATTGTAAATAAACCACATTCTACCATAAACTACATAGTGAATAAATTTAAATATAATGGAAGAACGAAAAACAATTCACGAATTCCTAAAAAGAAAAAACTTAATAAAAGAGACGAGCTCTTCATCATTAGACAACTTAAAATAAATCCGAAATTAAGTGTTCCAAAAATAACAAAAATGTTACAAACATCTTTAGGAACGAAAGTATCAACTCAGACCGTTCACCGAGTATTATGGAACAATGAATATCACGGAAGAATCGCAAGACAAAGGCCATTTGTTAGTAAGAATAACTGCATCGTTAGATTGAAATTTGCTACAGAGCATAAAGATAAGCCGCAATCTTTTTGGGATAACATTATTTGGTCCGATGAAACAAAAATAAACTTATTTGGGTCAGGTGGAATTGTTAGAGTGTGGCGAAAGAAGAATAAGGAATGCAATTTTAAGAATACTTTACCTACTATAAAACACGGCGGTAGATCAGTGTTAATTTGGGGCTGTATGTCATCTAAGGAAGTGGGTAATATTCAATTTATTGATGGCATTATGGACAAATGGGGATATCTGGACATTCTAAAAAATAATATAAAGCAAAGTGCAGCAAAAATGGATATGGGTGCGTTATATATGTTTCAACAGGACAACGATCACAAACATACAGCAGAAATAAATAAGTTATAGCTCATATGGAACATTCCAAAACAGCTTAGAACACCGCCACAGTCTCCGGAACTTAATCCGATAGAGCATTTATGGGCAATTTTGAAAAGGAAAGTTCGTGAGATGGCCACTACCAACAAGAAAGAATCAAAAGCAATTATTGAACGAAAGTGGAATCAAATAGATCACAAAATTTGTAATAACCTCGTACAGCCAATGCAAAAGAGATGTAGGGCCGTAATTGAAGTCAAGGGCTATTCAACAAAATATTAAATTTTGTTAAACTTATCTTTTTTGGACAAATTATAAATGTAAATTCTAAGTGTACAAATAAGAATGTTGCAGTTAAGAAATTGTATTTCGGTACTTAAGTAAGTTTTTATTATAAAAATATTAGTTATATTGTTTCTAGAATTGTTATTTTACGTTCGTCTTTCCCTATATTTGTTGTTAATGTTGCAATAAAAAAATCAAAGACAACACTTTGTTAGTTTGATTGTTATCTTTCGATTTTAATACAAATTTATTTAGACACTGAGGTGTACAAATAAGACTGTTACTAACTGTAGTTATTTATCCATTAATCATGTTATTCAAAACATTTTTTTTAAGGTTAACTTAAATTAATTAGTTTTCATCAGGAAATGCCATTTTGATGTTTTTAAGTTATGTTAACTGTCAATTTTGACGTTTAATTTTTGAAGGTTTTGATAGTTTTTGAAACATTTTAAAAGGTTTAACGATTATTCTAGACGATTTTTAATGATTTTATAACATATGTAGAGTTCTAATTTTATTTAGTTGAAATGACAAATTCTAATTCTACTTTTATTTAGTTTAAATTATAAATTCTAATTTTACTTTTATTAAGTTTAAATTATATTTAAATAAAACGAAAAGTATTGCTACGCCGCCATCTATTAAAAATACCGAGAACTTATCCTCACTTTAGAAATAGAAAATAAAATAAACATAAATTCTATTAAATATACGTAAATAAATGAAAAACCATCACGAATTGAATAATAAATATTAAGAATTACATAATTTTGCTTCGTTTGTAATAATAAAAAGTTAATTCAACACAATTCATAGTTTCAAGGTCATCTAGTGGCTATTTTTAACTCACCTAAAAAACAGTGGCGTGTAAGTTTACAACTACACAACACAACGATTACTTTTAAATATAATTTTAATATGATTTTAATGTAATAAAATCTTTGTCATTCTAAATAATTTTATAAAGTATAGAAACAAATTATTTAATTAAACGCATTTGATTACTCTCTTCATAAATAATAAAAAAAAAAAAACATAAGTTAGAAGATAACAAATTAAAACTCCGCCTCTGTTACTACGCACAAAATATAAAATTTTCTACTATACCGGCACAAACAAATCTTAGTTTTCCCCCCATCTATCTAGTTAATCACTCGATAGATAACAAATCCAGCTGAAATAATCATTCTAAAACCCCGAAAGTGTGGTTGTATTCGTTTTTATTCCGTGTTTAACGCTTTAATTTCAATCAGTCGTTAAAAATGCTTAAGCAAAGTATAATAAATTCGTTACCGAGTTACTGGTATCCTGGAAATGGCAATTACAAAGGACAATTTACTATATCTCCCAATTCCAAGGAATTTGAGAAAGTTGCAGACATTTTCGATGAGTTTACAGACAACGAATACGATATTGATATAATTAAGAGGGTTCAACATCCCGATTACTATGCTAGATTTTTATTAAGGAAACAACAAATGAGTACGTACGATTCAACTGCTTATACGGTAAGATTTTTTAATTATTTTAATTTATTACTGATTAAGACTTTGTATTTATTTTTATGTTTAGCGTCGTATGTTGGTTGTTTTACCATACGATAACTTAGACGCCGCACTCAAATATAATCTCGATGATAGAAGACCTGATTTGGCAATTGAATTCCAAGAATATTTGACTGATTACATTCCCGATGATTCTCTTGTATTAATAGTCAACGTTTTATATGAAAATGACAATTGTTTGGATAGTTTTCACGGTCCGGGATTTACTTCCGAACATTATATTGAGTATATCATTGAAATTTTATAAGTTACTTAGTTTGTAAGTATTTTTTGTGTTATTTGGTAAAGATTTTTAAATAATGATAAGGATTTGTGGTATTTTATATGTTTTAGTTGTTAGTTTTTAAAGAGTATTAAGACGAAATCTGTGTTATAAATAATGTTTAACGTTGAATAAAAATAATTTTTGAAGTTTTTTATTTCTCAAATTCATTTTAACGCCAAAATAATGAAGAAAGAAAGATAATTGAGATAAGATATAAGTTAAAATTTATTTTAGTTATTCAATTTGATAGTTATTTATCGATTAGTCATTCAAAACATGTTTTTTAAGGTTAAGTTAAATTACTACTTTTTATCAAGAAATGTCACTTTGACTTCTTAGGTTATATTAATTGTCAATTTTGACATTTAATTCAAATTGATTAATCATCTTATTTAATACGGTTTTTAAGGTTAAGTTAAATTAATTAGTTTTCATAAAGAAATGTCACTTTAACGTTTTTAGGTAACTTAGGCTGACTTTTACCAACCTCCTGTTAATTTAACCAGAGGTTTAATTTCAATTTCAACTTATGCGATTGGCTACTTTGCCAATAACCATGGTAATAAACCGCTGGTTACATTAACCGGAGGTTGGTAAAAGTCAGCCTTAACTGAGAATTTTGACGTTTAATTCAAATTGATTAATCATGTTATTTAATACGGATTTTAAGGTTAAGTTGAATCAATTAGTTTTCATAAAGAAATGTCACTTTGACGTTTTTAGGTAACTTAACTGTCAATTTTGACGTTTAAATCAAATTGAATTATCTTATTCAGTACGTTTTTTAAGGTTACGTTAAATTAATTAATTTTCATAAAGAAATGTCACTTTGTTGACGTTTTTAGGTTATGTTAACTGTCAATTTTGACGTTTAATTATTTAATTTTTGATGGTTTTCATACTTTTCAAAACAATTTTTAATGACTTAACGGTTATTTTAGACATTTTTTAAGCATAATTTATTTTATAGCATATTTAGAGATAATTTTTTATTTTAATCATAATTATTAAGTTTATTTGAAAAAGACACCATTTTTGTCTTTGATTTTGTACTTACCGAAAGAGACATTTCCCAAAAAGATAGCTTTATTCTGATCGGGTTTTTCGGTATCATCGCACATTTTAACCCGAATATGATGATCTTTATATTGGTTACCGTTGTATGCTGTCGCTTTAATGGCATCTTCACGATTTATAAATCTATTAAAAATATCAATGTTTTCATAATATGAACTGATGAAAATAAATAAATGATAAAAATGTAAAAAAAATTACCTAACGTAACCATTTATACTTTTACGATCTTTATGAAATTGTTTTTTAATAATTGCAACTTTCTTAGGAGTTCTATCGTCAGCGATGGGAGCGCTACGTAACCTAACACTTTCAACCCTTCCGAATTTCTCAAATAATTTTTTTAAAACGTTTTTATTTATATTCAACGGTAAATTTCCCACAAATATTGTCCGTTCATTATGTTCTTTAGTAATTGCTAGAATTTTCTCATCTTTCTCTTTATTTCCTTCCTCGTCAATCTTTTCTTCATTAATAACAGTATTATTATCCTCGATAGGTTCACAACTTTTATTTTTCTTGATTTTTTTCTTACTTTTCTTTACTTTTTTAACATCTTGATTATCTAATTGTAAAGTTTCATCTGATTTACGCTTTTTTGGTTTTTCCTCAACAATTTGATTCGTTTCATCTTCCGTATCGTTACTTTTCTTTGCTTTTTCTTTGAAACTCTTTCCCGATTGTTGCTTTACATCAATTTGTTTTTCACTCACTAATTTTTTAGCTTTCTGCTTACATTTTTTCACGACCACTTTAGGTTTATTCGGGGTATTTGAACCCGATATAAAATCGGCTAAACTCCCTACTGAATAATCCATACTTTTAGAGAAAAAAAATATTTTTTAATATTTTAAATTTATAGGTTATGGTTGTTTAGCACGTGAAATTATTAAAGAAAGAACAATGATATATCATTGTATATGTACATATGGTGAAGTTAGGTAAATATGTCAAATAAATTTATAAAAAATTAATTAATTAATTAAATAATTAATTGAATTTATTAAATAATGATAGGTATAATATTTTTTAACACTAATTTTTATTTGTTTAATTATGTTTATTGAATTATTTTATGTTTTAAAAAGTATCGTTGTACATATACGTTATAAGATCTATTAATTTGTAATGAGTTAAAATTATTTCGATTGACCATTAATTTGAAACTCTAAAGTGTATTTATAAAGAATTGACTTTGTACTAAATATTTATTGTAAGGTATTAAATCATCAACTTATTTTTAAAAAACAAGTATTATTAAATTAAAAATAAAATTTAATTTCAAATTTAAATTAGTATAATTATCGTTCAATAGAAATTTACTATTGTTTACTTGTAAACTGTCAGAATTCTTTCCTAACCTCAAATTTACATTATACTATCTTAATAATTAGGTATAAAACATGTTTACTTTCTCATTTATTACAATTTTATTATTATTATTAAGTATAGTAACGAATTGTTCACAAAACGTGAACGCTTCGATACCTTGTTTGGTAGATTGTAACACTTTAAGAATGGGTCAATATTTGTGTCCCGATCCTAAATTAAATCAAATTGATCCTAAAACACAACAATTTAGAGGATGTACTAAAGAAAACAAAGCCAAAGGTAATTATTATTTGTCTTAAATGTGAGTACGTTGAAGGAAATAAATTATTTTAGTGTTATGTGTTGCCGTTGATGGACTTATTTGTAGAGAAACTCAAAATTCTTCGTTTACAAGAGATTTACCTTGTAAATGGACGTAAGTAAATATAATTTGGTGTAAATCTTAATAAATAATTTTATAATTTGATAATTCTTAATCATTTTTTGTTTTAGAAATGGTTATTCTTTCGAAACGGCTTTATTACTATCCGTATTTTTGGGAATGTTTGGTGTCGATAGATTTTATTTAGGTTACCCGGCGATTGGTTTAGCGAAATTTTGCACTTTAGGTTTTATGTTTGTCGGACAACTAATAGACATAATATTAATATCGACTCAAGTTGTCGGACCTGCCGATGGATCTGCTTATGTTATGCCGTATTATGGTCCTCAATTAGAAATTGTCAGAAGCGATAATTGGACTTATAGATTAAGACAAGACGATTGGTAGCAATGTTTTCTTATGTATTTCTAATTTCTATTTATATGATAAAATAAGACTTACTGGCTGTGTAATAAGTAATAATAATAAAATAATTATTAAAATATTCATTTCTTTTTATTAATAAAAATCAATTTGTACGTTTTATTTTGTTTGTTTTTGAATATAAGAAGTTTTTTAGAATTAGAAAGAGATGGGTTTTATTGTTTGTAAGTGAAGTTGTAAGACAGAAAGAGAGGGATATAACGCCCTTAAATTTTGAGGTATTTTATAGATTTTACTTTTTTAATTTACTTTTAATAACGTGTTTTTTTTTAATTTTGATTATGCAAAGTGATAAATTTTTAAATTTAAACCGTTGGAGATTAGTTTTATCGAATTTAAACGTTTTATTTGAATTTTTTTATGAAACAAGAGTAAAATAACAGACATAACTAAAAGTAACAGTGAAGTAAACGTCAATGTCAAACAAACTTTCAATTTCTTACATTATTTTACTTTTAATTATGAATAATGTTAAATAATTCCTCAATTAAATGTTAATGTGAATTCAATTTTATGAAGATTGTAAATAAATAAAAAGAAATTAGTATTTTTAGATTATTCATATAATAGACATAATCAACGTGGAGCTAACGTCAATGTCAGAGTAAATTTTCAATTTTGTATATTACTTCATTTTTAATAGTAAATAATCTTAAATAAATTTAGAATTAAATGTTAATGAGAATTAAATTTTATATAAATTGTAAATAAATAAACAGAAATTAGTGTTTTTTAGATTATTCATATAATAAGCATAATTTACTGAAATAGAAAAAGACAGGTATTATGGTTACAAACGTAAGATAGAAGAAGATGGGTATGTATAATATCTTAAATTTTAAGGCATTTATAGTTAATTTATTTTTAATAAAGTGTTTTTTATTTAATTTTGATTATGCAAAGTGATAATTTTTTAAATTTAAATTGTTGGAGAATAGTTTTATCGAATTTAAACTTTTAATTTTAATTTTAACAATTGTAAATGTAAGATAGAAAGAGATGGATATAATACCGATATGTTTATAATTTCAACCGACAATTTTCAGCATAACCTAACTTTATTTTTTATAGTTTTTATCATGTTTTAAGTAACAGTTCGAACTGTATTCTATTATCTCTGGTTCGAACTAAAACCCAACCGGAAGAAGTTTATCTATCATCATGTTTGATAAGGAGAATAAAAGTGCAGTTGTTTCTCTTTAGTGAAACTTGTTGAGCTTTTAAAGGTTTGTTTATAATAAAAATCAATTTATTTTCATTATGGAAAACGTTGAGAAATTAAAGGCGAAATGCCTTTCGCTTTACGAGCACATAAACACGATGTGTCAATACACATTAGACCAACTTTCCGATCTTACGAACTGTTGTGAACCTAACGAAATACAATATTATGGTGGTATAGCGAAAGTTTGTGCTATCAAAATGCGAAGCAAATTGGAGAGTTACGAGACCGATATAGCTAAGCTTCTAGAGGCGTGTAAAAGTAAATCGTCACCTGCACCGAGTGAAATGAGTTCTACAAGTACTATTCTTGCGGATGTAAAGGATATTAAAAAAGGTTTTGTAAAAATAAAGATTTTTTTTTATCCCATTTTTTCATTTTTTACTTGTAAATAGAATGTCCAAAATTAATGAGTTTGAGAAGAAAAGTAAGTGTGGAAGAATACACAGATGACGATTTATTAGAAGTTTCCAGAGTTGAATCTATTACAGAAAATAATGAAAAAGGTATTTGCAATATTTAACGTATGTGTGTGTTACATTTAAATTGTGATTGTATAAATTTATTAAATTAAAAATAAAAACTCAGTATTTAAGGTTATTAATTTATTTTGAATTTTTTTATGGTTTTCAAAACATAAAATTTTTATAACATTGAATTGATATAAAATTGATTGATATAAAATACACTTTCAGATGAAAACATCAAAAATAATACACCGATCGATACTAAAGAACGAAGTAATTCTCGCAATAGCAACGCATCATCAAATAATAGCGATTCAACAAAGTGTAGTACAGAAACGGTTCATAAACCAAATTCCCAAGAAGAAAACGAACATTCGACTCTCTTAGATATGTTAAAATCCCTCGGTACAGCCGACGATAACTCAAATAGGTATTTTTTTATTTAAATCGCTTTAATTGTCGCTTTATAAATGTATCAATTTAAAAATTGTAGCAGTGCTTTAGATAATTTATCCGATTTAGACACGAATTCACCTAATTCGTATTCTAAACACGATAGCTCCCTTTTAATCAGTCCTTTATCACCTTTTGATAGCGAAGGAATTAATTATAAGTACACTGATGAAGATTTTTGTGATATTTACGGTATTAAAAAGTGTTACGTTGTGGTGGAGGATTTTACTCGTGCTTCTTCCAATAATAATTGTAAATCGAGGGTACTTAGCGAGGAGGAAAAAGAAAAACGCGAAATAAATCGGTATGTTTTTTTAAAAAAGTTTAAAAATTCTTAAATATTCTTAAAATTTATTAAAAATCCTTTAATTTAATACCAAACATGACTATAATCGGATTAAAAATAATAAAGTTATGTTGATTTTAAAAATTTCAAAATGGCGGATGATCAATTGTTTTTAAAGTTAAAAATGTTAATAACTTATAAACTATTTAAAGTAGATATATCGTGTTTGTACTCAAATTAAAGGAAATTTAATTTCCTAATGATTTATAATAAAAAATTAATTCTAAAATTATTTTTAATTCTTTATATCACTTATAATCGACTAAAAACTGAAATTTTAAGTTTGTTTTTATTTAAATTTTTTTAATTTATAATTTAATTTTAAATATTCAAATTTATTTATAATTAAAAATGAATTATTTTCAGTTTAACTAATATGGAAACGTTAGAAAATCCTTCAACGTCTTCGAAAAAATCCACAAAACCTTTAAAACAGTTTCTTCAAGATTCAGATGAAAATGAATCGGTTTCAATGGATATGGCTGATGATGATTCAGATGCTACGGTACTAAACGAGGATAATAATTGTAATGCTGATCTTGGAAAAGATTTAAGTGACTTAGAATTACCGAATCCCTCTTTTATTAATGATGAAAATGATGAAATGGAGGAAACGGATCATCAAAAACTGGAAGCTTTAGGTGCAGATTACGAAGAAACTTCAAGTGAGAGCGAAGATGAAGAAATTAACGGTAAATCGAATGGAAAAGAAAAGGAAAAAATAAAGGTAATTTTTGTTTGAGACAAAAAAAAGTTTGAAAGAAAAGTTTAAATTTGAGGCAAAAAAAGTTTTAGTTTTTTTAAATTTGAGACAAAAAATGTTTGTGTTTAAACTTGAGATTAAAAAAAATATTTTGAATTTTTATTAGATGAGAAGAAAACGTAAGAGAAGTACGAGTGAGGAAAGAGAAAGAAAAAAATGGTTACAAGATCCTTTATTAACAACTAGGTTGTTTTCGTCTGAAGAAGAAGACGAGGACGTTACATTAAAATCCAAAAATAAACAAGTTGAAAACGTAATGGTTGATGAGAAAAAAGACGTATTCAAAATTGGGGCTGATTTAGATGAAGAAGAAGAATCGAGTAGTAGTAAAGATAAAGACAATAAGTGAGTATTTGTTGTTTGTGATGGATTTCTTTTAAATCTAGCTTTTATACAGGGTGTCCTGGAAAATGTGGGAAATCTCTTGGATTCTGATAGAACATTAAAAAATATGACTACAAGTTCCCATAATTTTTTTTCCTAGCGGCCCTCCCCTCAGAGATACGACCTCCTAAAGGAAGCCACTGGAAAACAATTTTTTTTAAATAAATTCTAAAGTACTTAATCTAATTTAATGAAAATTTAATATGATAAACAGTAGTAAGGACCTCTTAAAAAAAATGACCTTAAAACATAATTAGTCTCTTTAGTTTACCAGGGGCGTACTAGGTTGTACATTTTAATGCTTACATTTTTAACACCCTGTATGGTAAGGAGTTAAAAAAGATAAATTTAGATACTTTGAATATTTAGCTAAAGAAAAGGTACTCTTATTCGGTGTCGATAAAATGAACCGTTTTCGAGAAAAAAATTGTAAAAGAAACCATCAAGATTAAAAATTTATTAATATTTCGTAGGTACCATAGTAACGTTTGTAAAAACGGCGCTAAATTTCTTGTCTGCAACATCAGCATTAAGAAAGCGCTGTTTTTACAAACGTTACTATGGTAACGTTACTATTAATACGAAATATTAATAAATTTTTAATCTTGATGGTTTCTTTTACAATTTTTTTCTCGAAAACGGTTCATTTTATCGACACTGAATAAGAGTACCTTTTCATTAGCTAAATGTTCAAGGTATCTAAATTTATTTTTTCTAACTCCTTACCAAACAGGGTATTAAAAATGTAAACATTATAATGCAGAACCTAGTACGCCCCTGATAAGCTAAAGAGACTAATTACGTTTTAAGGTCATTTTTTTAAGAGGTCCTTACTACTGTTTATCATATTAAATTTTCATTAAATTAGATTAAGTACTTTAGAATTTATTTGAAAAAATTGTTTTCCAGTGGCTTCTTTTAAGAGGTCGTATCTCTGAGGGGAGGGCCGCTAGGAAAAAAAATTATGGGAACTTGTAGTCATATTTTTTAATGTTCTATCAGAATCCAAGAGATTTCCCACATTTTCCAGGACACCCTGTATATACTTATTCAATAATATAATTTTAAAAGATAAAGTAATATACAGTTTGAATCAAAAAAAGATTTAACCTAACCTAACTTTACGTTTAGATTTTTAAGTCTAAACCAAACTAAGATTGGATTTAGTGCTTAACTGACGATTTGTACTGCTATCAGTACTGGTAAAATGCAGTTATCATTGATTAATTGCGTTTTTTTTTGATTCTTTGAATTATTGAACGACGAGTATTGCAAATTTTTATGACTTTGTATTAAAAGCTACGAGAAGACGTTGATAAATTTTCGATTATTTTGGAATGTTTGCTTGATGCCTTGTTGAGCTTATCACGAACATTCTTATAGTAGGTCAACCTGTGTTGTTTCGTGATCTTAAACGCCTGGGGGCTAAAATTCCACATTTACAATATTTTCACCAACTCTGAAGTCGTTTAACTCTAAAAAATCTTTTTATTTTGACACATTATATTAGCTGGGACTCAGTATTTCAAATATAAAATTAGTTCTGCCCAAATGCATGTCCACAATGTCCGGACATATGTTTCGGTAAAGAACAATATAATGTCCACAACGTCTAAACAAGACTTTTAAAGGTTAATAAAGCAATTGTGCAATTATAAACCAAAATCGCTTTAATTAGTTTTATTACGTGACTTTAGATTGAATGGGAACGAAATAAAATTTGAAGTTCACGACGCCTCCTGGTGTTCTAGATCAAGAATTAACACGACCTGAGCTAGTTTGAAAATATAAATATAATGGTAACAAGACTTAAAATTGGAGTCGATTACTCATGGGCTAACTGTCGAGTTAGCACGCTTGATGCCTCGGGTTCAAGCTCCTGGTTGTTTTAACATTGAGTCGTTAAACCGACCTTCGGAGGGGACGTAAAGTCGTCGGTCCCGCAACTAATCGAACATCTCTGATTATATATCATCCTTGTAATAAGGGGAAGGCTTCTTTGGCGTCGGTTCATATCAGAACACATCAGACTAGACCAGACCAGACAACATCAGATCAGATCAAACATGTCCGTTGTAGTGGCTTCGTTTGTACCGAATTTAAATGATACATAATACTTGAAAAGTAAAGAGGAGGTTATTGTTGTTTAGTAAATGGTTCTCAAGAGGTTTAAAATGAATTTGCCAGTTTCCGATGAATGAAATGAATGGTTAATGGAAAATATTACCCGTAAATACAATAAATCCGAAATCGTTATTGGATGCATACATTACATCAATCATGCGAACGAAAGGAGTATACAAAAACTTATATAAAGCTTCGAAATTACCCCAAGACGCAGAGGGCCGAATCCACTGACAAGGAGACCTTACGACTTGCCCCTCACCGATTCTAATGAAAGTGGTATCAATCGATAGATATTGGTACATAGTACAAATGTATAAAATATTAGGGCGCAATACTCAGCGGTTCGCAAGAAAATTGGTGTTAAAGTTTGCGAATAGCGTAAGTCAGTGATAAGTCAAGCCCTTTAGGCCCCGCCCATAACCGTAGTAAACATGTATAGGTTTCCACATACGAGGTTCGAATCCTGAATAATACTTTTTTTTATTTCCATTTTTATTTTTAATGCAACATTTCACTTTATCTTTATAATATTTTGATATTACACAGTATAATCAATTAAGGACACTCTTATTTTTCATTAAAAATAAAAATGGAAATAAAAAAAAGTATTATTCAAGATTCGAACCTCGTATGTGGAAGCCTATACATGTTCAGTACGACAATGGGGAGTCTGTATAGGGCGGGGCTTATCACTGATAGTACGCTATTCGCAAACTTTAACACCAATTTTCTTGCGGACCGCTGAGTATTGCGCCCTAATATTTTATACATTTGTACTATGTACTAATATCTATCGATTGGTACCACTTTCGTTAAAATCGGTGAGGGGAAAGTCGTAAGCTCTCCTTGTAAGTGCAGGGCCGCACAAAGTTTAAATAAAAATGTTGATTTGGCTGTTTACATATTGAAACAATATAAACTTTAAATAAATATCCGGCCCTGCCAAGGCATTTAGAGAATATAATCGAATGGTCGTTACAACTTAGGATTATACGAGTGGGTCAGAAGGAAAGTGAACCAAGTTTATTTTTTTCTAAAATTTAGTTAAGAGTATACTTAGGTCCGTTTGAATAGTTATAATTTTATGTGCTGACTTATTCAATACTTAGTTCATCAAGTTACCAATAATGTACGCTAGTTCATTTTAATATTGAATGATTTGCACCATTTTTCATTGAAAAAATGAATCAAACAGTCCGTTTTCTCGAAACGAACTTAAGTGGACTCGGTTCACTTTACTTCTGACCCACTCATATTTTAAAAGCTATTTTTGGAGATATAAAACAATGTTCAAATTTAATCCATTACAAAGTTTTTACTTCTCTGTGGATTTTGTCTAATGAAGTCGAATGTGGATTGATCTAATGAGGTACGGCGCTCTGCCCGTTCAACATGCCCTCAAGGTCTGCACATTTTCGAGCGCAATTCAAAACCGCGAATTCAAAATGAGATATCTCGTAACCCAGCCGCAACGTTCGATTTGCTAAAAACGAGATATCTCGTGATCCGTACGCAATGTGTTAATAATACGAGCTGATACACTGTAAAAACGATTTATACTAGAAAACGGACTTATGACAAACGACTAATTTTAACAAACGAACTCAGACGAAGACTCAGACAATACGGACTAAACGTAACCGTAATTTCAACGACGGACTAATGATCAAAATCTAATAATCGTACCCGTAATAATCATTCGAATCGTAATCGACGGATTCACGATCAAAATCGTAATCGTAATTATTCGAATCGGACTACTGAATCGAGCGAAGAACGAACCCAAGAACGAAGACCCCTAATTTTGCTCTGCAAGGACTTATACAGGGTGGTCCGTAACTAATGGGACACAGAGTAAGAGTGAATTCCTCACGTCAAAACATTAGTATTAGCAAAATTTATCTTACAAGGAGAGTGCAAGGTCTTGGGGTCACAGATTTAGTTCAAATTTTGTAGGATGGTAGATTTAGTTTCCCTGTTGATGAAAATATATGGTTGTAGGGGCCACTACTCAATAGCTCTTTAGATATTTGCAGTTGAAGATGCAATTCACTAGTTAAATTCAGGTCTGTAGCAAACGATTAAACATAATGGGTTTAGCGTAGCAGCAATAGATCGGTGTTTCTCGTTATTAGGCGTAGGATTCGAGTTCTGAGAGTGTCTATTTTTACATATAAAGATACCATGGGTGGATATAAAATATTGCGACATCGAAACATTTTTTGAGTGTGCACTGCACTTTGGATTTGTCAGTTAATCGTCTTTTGATCTGCCAAGACTTCAAAATTAATACAGGAATATGACTTGACATTATAACCTTTCTTCAAGAAGCCTGACTTAAGGTCGGATTTCGTTGCAACGTCCAGCGTACGCGGCTCGCCGCGACGTCTGGCAGTCACGGCTAGCCGTTACGATCGCCTTGATTTCGTTGAATCATTTGTCCTGTGCGTTTCGGCAGTTCTATTCATTAATAGCTCTGAGCTGAAACGCTTATTCAGCATGGATAAGAAGACTTTAACTACATTCGTTTTCGCTTAATATTTGGGCTGGGATTGTTGATAATTATGTAGTAGGAGCATATTTGCTGCCTGCACGATTAGATGGTCATGTGTATAGCGTAGTTCTTAAATATACTCTACCAGAATTGCTTGAAAATATCCCACATAATATTCGAAGAAATATTATTTTTCAACCTGATGGTGCACCAGCGCACTTTGGATTAAATTGCCGAAATTATTTAAATGCACAATTTTCAAACAGATGGATTGGAAGAGGGGGTTGATTTCTTGGCCTGCACGTTCACCAGATATGACTCCAGTTGATTTTTTTATTTGGGGTCATATTAAATCAATGGTTTATTTTGATACCGAGAAATTTCCAGACACTAGTTTATTAATAAAAAGTGTGTATTTCAGAGTCTTCTATCATTTCCGAAAATTAGGAATAGTTATTCTGTGACACCCTGTATAACATTCTTCTAATAAGTAATTACATATTAATAATATTAAATGACTTATTTATGCTTACTGGTCTTCGATAAAATAACGGAAATCTCATTCCACTCATTCTCTCTAATCTGAAAATCCTTAAAATCTTTCTGTTCGTGATTGTACAAGCATGGATATTCACGCACTCTTTCAATCAATTTTTAATCATCAACACGCGAGAATTTCTGTGCCATTTTCAATTATTAAATCTCAGTGAAAATCTTAAAAATTTGTTATTTTCGTAAGCGCTTGTTAAAGGCGTTCGCGTCTCGACTGCTATTCGAGCAGTCCAGACGCAGCCGTCGACATCTTTCCGTCGAGCCGACAAGACGCACCGCCTCAACGAATTCACTCCGGTTCAAAATCATTAGGAACAGTTCTTGACTGCCGAACGTCGCGACCAGCCGCGAACGCTGGACGTTGCAACGAAATCCCACCTTTAATCGGTATAAATTCGGTTAATTTTGACATTATTCGGACTTGTCCTAACGAATTAATTGCATCTTTAATTACAAATATTTAAAAAAATATTGAATAGTGGCCCCTATAATCATATATTTTCATCAACAGGGAAACTAAATCTACCATCCTACGAAATTTGAACTAAATCCACGACCCCAAGATCTTGCACTCTCCTTGTTAGTTGAATTGTTAATAATAACAAAGATAGAGACCGTTAAAGTTAACATTCTATTTTCGTTTTTCTTCAATAATTTCCCTTATATTTGAAATATCTTTATGAAAATTAGTAGAACGCCGAATTTGAAGACGGGAAATACTAATTTGATGCCAATTTTTGTCAAGATTGCAGATGGCGCTTTCTACACTAAATAATACCTTTAAAACTCTCTTAATTTTTTTATTGTTTAGATTTTTATAAATTTTAGAGCTAAGAACGATTCAGTGATCATTTTTACGCAAATTTGGTATACTTATGAATCTCGCTAAAGTTGACCATTTCTGAAATAATCGGTGTTAATGTACAACCTGTAAAATTGTAATTGGAAGTCATGGATGACCGAAAATATTTTCCAAATGTAGTTTACAATGTATTAAATCTGCGTATAAAAATTTAAATTTATTGGACTTGTAGTTTCCGAGATATTTCAGGTAGTCCACTTCGCTGGGACACCTGTATATCCTCGGTTTAGAATTTTGTTCAAAGCCTATTTATTAAAAACTGCACTGTAAGCTCTAATGTTCTGTATTTCGAGTTAACATCCTACTTTCGTTTTTTTTTTGCAGTAATTTCAGTTGTTTTTAAAACAATTTTTGTTAAATGATAATTTTCAAGCTTCCATGAATGATAATTCTTAAAATTAAACACACCATAATGAGTAAACAAATTAATTTTTTCATTATTCAACCAACAATGAGTTGCGTACCCACTTGACTAAATTAATTAAAATTTTGCAGGTTGTACATCAACACTGATTATTTCAGAAATGGTCAACTTTAGCGAGATTTCATAAGTATACCAAATAAAAGTAAAGATGATCAATGAATCGTTCTTAACTCTAAAATTTATAAAAATCTAAATAATAAAAAAGTTAAGAGAGTTTTAAAAGTATTATTTGGTGTAGAAAGCGCACTCTGCAATCTTGACAAAAATTGGTATCAAATTAGTATTTCCCGTCTTTAAATTCGGCGTTCTACCAATTTTCATAAAGATATTTCAAATATAAGGGAAATTATTGGAGAAAAACGAAAATAAAATGTTAACTTTAACAGCCTCTATCTTTGTTATTATTAACAATTCAACTAATTGTAAGATAAATTTTGCTAATACTAATGTTTTGACGTGAGGAATTCACTGTTACTCTGTGTCCCATTAGTTACGGATCACTCTGTATATCCTTCGTCGGTCCACTGCGCAATCATGTAAACAACCTTATCCCCTATTAAGCGCGAAACCTTCCCGTCTTAAGAGTGGGAGCTCGTACTTTGTTTCAATGAATCTAATTAATTTACCATAACTTTTATTATCAACTTTTGCGATTCGCAACATCATTTATCTGGTTTGACCAGAGTCAAGGCGTGGCTCGTGTTCAAAACCATATAAAACATCAAAATATGTTTAGAGTTGCAGTCTCGCCAATAATCATTATACACATTATGGAATAAATCTCTTACTTATGGATGCAACCGAATTCCGGTTAGTAGTCGTTCTGTATTAATGTTCACTTTCTTGTTAAACAAGACTGTACTCGTACTGTCGAATCTACTTACTGAGGTAAGCCAGTCGATCGCATTCGACTAATAGTTTTCCTACGGGCTCTTCATCAGGGTACTAACGAATTGACCGATATCAGCGCAAATCATCGGTTTAGCAACAAATCTAGCCTTGTATGTTGGTAATAATTAAAATTGGGTAAAAATCGTTAATAGAATATATTTATTTATTTTTTCCCATCTCTTAAAAACATTTTTTTAAATATTTATAGTCTTAAAATTTATTTATACAGATAAAAAGATATTTTTTGAGGTTATAAATTTATCATTTTTTGATTCACTCTGTATATTTAGAGTTTAAAATCAGAATAAAAAAAAAGTTAAGTTAGCAATTTAAAAAAGAATATCTTTATAGATCTTCAGCGACAACAGACGTCGTATCATTGGGTTCACTTGACTCTGAATCCGATTGCGAATTGTAAGTTTAACATTATCGATAAATATAGTTCTATAATATATTGATAGTATGTGTAAATAATTAGTTCTTTTCTAAAATTAATTTTTTCCTAAAATTATTTTCTAGAAGAATTAGATTTAAATTCGCATAAAACGAAAATAAAAAATCTACATCAATTTATCACTTTATTAATTTTTATAAATATCCTGATTTTGTTTTTTTTATAAAGCTCATTAATTACTTACGATTAAACAATCAATTACAATGATTTTTTAGGATAGGAACTTTTCCAAAAACGGAAACTCGCGACAAAGGACGTAGAAATATAAGAGCTGTAAGTTGTTGGAACGAATTTTGTTTCAATTTAAATTGTTGATGAATCTATTTTTTTTATCAAAAATTTTTAGATAATATCGAAAAAAGAGTTAGACGAAAATACCCAATTGGCTGAACGTCAAGAAAAGGAACGCATACAAAGATTAAACCAGCAGAAAAGGAAAGTTAGTCAAAGTTTGTCTCAATTAGAGGAGTTAAACGAGCCAGGACTCGTTTTAGACGTCGATGATAATGGCGAACCTGTAATAGTTGTGGATGGAAAATTAGAAAAGAAGTTAAAGCATCACCAAAGATGCGGAGTAAGATTTATGTGGGACAGTTGTTACGAAAGCGTCGAAAGACTTAAAACTTCCCAGGGAACCGGATGCGTTTTAGCTCATTGTATGGGATTAGGAAAATCGTTACAGGTAAATAAATATTTTTAAAATTCATTAAAAATCCCTTAATTTACAAATACGATTTAAAAAATTCAATATAATGTTAAAAATATCAATAACTTATATGTTTAAATACAGGGGTGGCACGCTAATTAGCACACCGTAAGGTATGTTGGCGAAAACGCAAAAATCGCAGAAAAATGAAAGATTTCGACAAGGAACTCAATAATATTTGTTTTTTTATATAAAATCAAAGATCAAAACATCAAAACAAACGTTGAAAACAAAATCAAAATCAAGGGAGGTCGACAACCATTTATCAACATACTTAATGAAAAATAACACCTTATTTAATACAGTTGAAAAATATTTACGATGTAGCGTATAAGGTTCATAAGTATTCACTACTTTGTTGGAAATCCCTTTTGGACAATTACGGCTTGACATCGCCTTTGCATGGACGATACAAGATCTGCGCATGTTGCCCTCGGGATCTTTTGCCATTCCTGCTGAATGACATCCCATAATTCTTGTTGCGTTTTTGGTTTTAGCGCCATAACCTTCCTTTTAATAATTGCCCATACATTTTCAATTGGATTCAATCTGGACTTTGCGCAGGCCAATTCAATAGACGTATTGCCTGATTTCGAAACCACTCTGTCACCAGCTTCGACTGATGACAGGGCGCGTTGTCTTGTTGGAACACCGTTTTTGAATAAATTAACAACGGCAAATTTTCTAAATATGGTATAAGAATATCTCGACGCTCTCAAGCCAAAACGGCATAAACGCCAAAATGGTCATTTTTTAGTTAGCTGCACCGTTGAGTAGCATTTTTAAATCTGCATGCAACAGTTAAAGCGGCATACCCGCAAACAAACTTCATTCGCTATAAAATTGGTTTAAAGTTTGCGTAAAAGCCAGTTAAGATTCATTATGTCAATCGTTTTTTGCGTTTTCTGAAAAATTAGGTTAATGGCGTTTATGCCGTTTTGGCTTGGCAGCGTCGATCTGACAACAAATTTTTATAAGCTAGGGCATTGAGCTTTCCTTTTATTTCAACAATTGGCCCAACACCACGCTCGCTGAAGCAACCCCATACCGTTACACTTCCGCCGCCGAACTTCACCGTCTTTCTCCTATACCTTGGATTCAATTCCTTATTTGGAAGACGTCGCACATAACTCCTACCATCCAGACCGCATAGATTAAATTTAGGTTCATGGCTCCAAATTGCAGAATTCCAGAAAAGGGGAGGACGTCCAATATGGCTTTTAACGAACCCCAAGCGTTTCTTTCGGTTTCCAATCAAAATTTTCGGTCTTTTTAAACTTTGGCATCCCCGAAGGTTATTTTCAAGAAGTCGCTGTCTGACGGTTCTACTACAGATGTTTACGCCGTATTCTTGTTGCATTATGGCTCTTATCTGTGAAGAAGTTGCGAAAGGGTCTTTAAGTGCATGTCGAACAATTAGAGAATCTTCCCTTTTGGAAGTTTTTTTACGTCTGGATCGTTTTTGATTTGCAAAAGTTTTATATTGTCGGTAATATTTGAGCGCATTTTGAACTTTTTTCCGCGAACATCCAATAGATCTGGCAATCTTACTGATATTTTTTTCTTTTTCATACATTTTCCATATTTAGCAGTCTTTCTCCCTCCGTAGAGCTCTTTTTGCATCCCATCTTAATTGTGTTTGAATGCTTTAAATTAATTGATTTAACTAACGTTTAACCTGCCTTTAAATCAAATTCAACTATCCGCGCGAACTTCACACCAAAGAAACTTTGCTAACATCGGAGTGTGCTAATTAAAATGCCAACTTAAACTGAACTACTTTTTGAAAAGTGTTTGTATCCATTTAAGCTCCGATAAAATCTTATTGCAATTGATCCATTAACTTAAAAATTATATTAAAATGCCGTTATAGTTCCAAGTATAGGTAATACTGTGCGAACTTGCAAGGGTGCGCTAATTAACGTGCCAGCACTGTAGATAGATGTAGATCAGGGATACCCAAAGTGGTCGATATCGATCCTACTCCCCTGGTTTACTAGGGGTCGACATAAACGAAAACTGATTTTGAGGGTCGACGAGGTTGATCTTAAAAGTAGGTAATTTGGCCATGGGGATCTGAGGTAACAGTTCATTTTGGAAAATTGGTTTACTTGTCCAAAATAGTTTGGAGATCCTTGATGTAGATAGATCGTATTTGTATTTAAATTGAAGGAAATTTAATTTCCTAACGACTTATCATAAAAAATTTTTCCTAAAATTATTTTTTTTTAGGCAATAACGTTAATTCATACATTATTTAAATACAAGGTAACGAATACAAAGCACATTTTAATCGTGTGTCCCTTATCGACGGTACAAAATTGGAAAAGTGAGTTTAAAATAATGTTAGAAGATGTACCTGATAGTAATTTTCCAATTTATTCGCTAAGGTAGGTGTATAATACGTATATGTTACAAAGTGAAAACGTATTTTATATCATCAGAAATATATATTTTTTAATATTTTAGTACTAGGCAAAATAAGCAACAAAAAATTAACGAAGTATCTAATTGGTATGCTGTGGGCGGAGTTTTGCTTTTGGGATATGAAGGGTTTATTGCTTTTGTAAAAGAGTGTATAGAAGGTAAAAAGGATATAGATTGTATTGAATATAAAGCGTTATTAGATCCAGGTGAGGGAAATATTTCTTATTTTAAAGATTCTATATTTAACGATAGGTTAAAATTGACTATTATAGTAAAATTTCTTTATAAAACTAGAAATTTTTTTTAGTTTATTTACAATTTTAATTCAAAATGTTAAAATTAAAGACATTTTTATTTTTATGTCTTTGGGTTGGTAATTGTAGCCATTTAATACGGTTGAATACTAATTTTAAGGGCTGATTTCGTTAAATTAGAGATACGAATTTAGAGTTAAGTTAAGTTAAATATGTCTTAAATGTTATCTAAATGAGAGTGACAATCTCTTACCATATCTTCTTATCAACGTATTGGGTTGTTCGGAAAGTAATTTCCCTTTTCTTAAAGTAATTAACTCCGTTTGATTGTTGAATGTTTATTTTATTTTTAAAATGTTTACTCAACGACCTGTTTAGTCACATTTGTCCACTGCGATTTTTTAAAAATGATTGTTGAATGTTTATTTTATTTTTAAAATGTTTAATCAACGACCTGTTTAGTCGCATTTGTCCACTGCGATTTTTTAAAAATGTTAAATTGAAAATGTGGAAGACTTATTCATTTTTAAATGGTAGCACCTATTTGTTATTATATTGGTCAAAAGTTATTCTGACAGGCTTATTTTACTTTATTGTGTGTGGATGCAAAGTTTGTCAGAATAATTTTTGATCATTACAATAAGAAATCGGGGGTGCCATTTGACTAATTTGACTCGGCATGTTTAAAAATTCGCAGTAGACAATTGGGACTAAGCAGGTTATTGAGTAAACATTTAAACGATGCAGCAAACATTTAGCAATCAAACAACGTCACCTACTTTAAAGTTAAGCCACAAGTTTGACAGAAAAGAATTTTTGAACAGACCATTGCATTTCCAAATTTTGGCAAATAAACTGTTGTAAATCAAATTTCCTCACAGTTTAGGTAAAAACGACCTGTATAAAAGTGAATCGTATTTTACCATAGAATTCGAAAATAAAATAAAATCTGGTATGTTCCATTTAAAAAATAGTAATTTTAGTATTTTTTGTACTTTTGGGACACCTGTATATAAGTCGCAATATTTTAAAAATATGTAGTACCACTACAGTTATAACCCAAAAAAAGGAAAATGTGCATATCTCCAATAATAAACAAATTATGGAGCTTTTTCGGACCGTTGGGACACCCGGTATATTTTTTATAAATAACACAATACAACAAAATATTACTCCAACTATCCCAAAATGGGTGTCAAATTTGAATGTGTTTTCTCTTTATAAAAAATATTTTACTTGAAGTGAAATATTAAATTAAAATTACGAAAAAAAAATTAGGTGGTAATAAATTGCGAGATTTGAACCAATATTCTTCGCGAGTGTAAATCGAAGCAAAAAACAAACAAACAAACAAAAACTTTATTGGTTATAGCACACCTATACACAGGATTTACATATTACAAAAATATATAAATGCGTGTACTTGCGATTTTACGAGAGCGTAACTTGTCTAGAGCTGAAAGCTTTTTAACTTAATTAGAATTTTTTATTAGGGTTGCTGCAAAGGGATATATTGTTTATGGGGGAGGGGGGGTTAAATAGTATCTACAATACACTTGCAGAAAGAGCCGCATAATTTTTCTTTTCTGATGATGTGGCGAACCAGTCTTTAGGGAAGATTTCCAAGAAGCAGTTAATGTGCCTAATGGCCGACATTTGATATGCTGCCCTGGGACTAAAAATTATTGGGGAGCGTTGTAGGGTTTTGGAAAAGGGTTAAGGAGGAAGCTAGGATGGGTTTGAGTGGATTTTGGGTTTTGCTAGCTTGTTGTTAATAATGAGGTAAAGTAGAACCTCGATTATCCGGGGTAATGACGGGGACGGGGTTACCTGTTAATTTTTGTTTTTCTCGATTTGCGACTATGGTCTTAACATCAGATTTAATTTTTTTTTTAATTTATAATGTCATTCCACTCGAAGTTTTGCTGCTCACAAAATTTCACAACAATATCAAGTGCTTCCATTGCTTGCCTTGGTTGAATTTTTTCTTCCTTGGAACTGGAACCGCTGTCATCATCACTGTCATCGTTTTGCGAATCATCTCGATCTGAGATAGTTGGGGTATCTGTTCTCATGTAATGTGCTATTATGTCACTGTCAGCTAAACGTTCGAATCCTTTTTCATTTTCATCATTTTGCAACCAATTAATAATATCGTCTCGGTGGACATTAACAAAATCAGGAAGTGATCTTGACACCTCGAGGCAGGCTTCTATATCTTCATCTTTCGTATTTTCTTCCTTGCAGTAGTCTTGATCTAAAATTTTTGCCCAGGAAAGCTTTTATGTATTTGCAGGTAGGTTTTCCCACGCATCGCATATTGCAAAAATTGCATCTTTTATTGTCCACGTTTTAAGGATCTCTTTCATTGAACCAATACAATTTTCTTGGAGGAGAAAACGGAGGAAAGCTTTTTTATACCGTCGCGTCGTTTCAAGCAGGATATCACTCCTTGATCCATTGGCTGGATTAAAGAAGTTACATTAGGTGATAGGTAGTAAACGAAAATTTGACCGTCCTCTGTTTTTAAAATGGATTCTGAGAGATGAGAGGGTGCATTATCAAGTAGAAGAACGGCCTTTTTGGGAAGCCCTTTCTCTTACTAAAATTTTTTCACACACGGCACGAAAACATTAAAAAACCATTCTCTAAAGATAATTTGGTTCTTCCAAGCATTTGGATGATAATAATTACATAGGAGATTTCTAGTTTCTGTTCCTTTAAAGGATCTTGGTCTTTTAGCTTTCCCAATCACTGTCAACTTGATTTTGTGCATCATACCCGTTGCATTTGAGCACGTCATAATTGTCACTCTTTCCTTGCTGGATTTGTGACTAGACGCTGATCTTTCAGAGTGTGCAGCCAGTATTTTCGAGGGCATCGTTTTCCAAAAATTCTCATCCGCGTTATATATTTGGTCAGGAGACAAGTTTAAAGAAGAAACTATTGAATTGAATTCTTCGTTAAATAGTGTTGAAGCCGTTAAATCGCCACTCAATGTTTCGCCGTGAATGTCTAACTGTCTAATACCATATCGATTTTTAAATCTAAATAGCCACCCTTGTGAAGCAGTAAACATTCCATCAATTTTGAGATTTTCGTGAAACCATACTGCCTTCTCACACACCATTGGCCCACAGATCGGAATTCCCTCAGCTTGTTTCTGTTTGAACCACTCAAACAGAGCAGACTCCATATCAGCGAGTGTTGATTGTTTCATTGTTTTTCTCGTGACTGATGTACTGGACGTAGACACAAAGTTCAAAATCTCATCTTTTCGTTTAATTAGATCACGCCCTGTTTGTTCACCAATACTAAATTCATCCGCAAGCTTTTTTACACTTTCCCCACGATCTACTACACGATTTATGATTGCAATCTTTTTCTCGAAGGAAAGAACTACACGTTTTCGCTTTGAGCCTATCGTTAAGAAACGAATCGTACGGCAAATAAAGGAATACTGAGAAGAAATGAACGAAACTATCAAAGGATTTCTTAAAAAAACTATAAACTACATCTAATGAACATAATAGGCGACCATAACATAATAGGCGCTGTCACACCGCCGCACAGTGGTTCAGATCAGCATATTTTCGGAAAAAATTCTGTAATTTTTAGTACGAAAGGTATATCCGGACAATATTTTATGTGTAGTTTTTAAACCACAATACGAAGATTTAGATCAACTTTTGAACCAAATTTCTCAACCGGAAGTGGTACTTTACCTGAACCCTAAGCCAATTTTTTACCTATAAACTGGTATTTTAAATAGAAATAGACGCATGGATCGTTATATAAGCCATAGTAATAATAAAAAATATTCAGATATTAAATGTTAATTAAATCGTGTAAATGGAAATGATAGTTTACCTAAATATATACCTCTTTTTTTCGTACAAGATGTGTAGTTTAAATTGGAATAATTGCATAAAATGTTTTTATAACGCTAAAGTAACATTTTTAATTGTTATGCTTGCTTATATTAATTCATAAGCAATCGCTTAACGTCCTAGTGCATTTCTAAGTGTTTCTTTTTTAAAGTAATTCGCATAGTAGCAATGAAAGGATCGGATGATACCAGCAACATAGTAAATACCAAATGGGGTATTACCTCGTATCGTTTTCGTCTTGTTTCTCGTTCTTCGTTTCGTTATCTTGTTAATAAATAACATCTGATGTGTTTTGTGTTTTGAACAAAAAATGTTTCTCTCTTTGCACATTCTATTCAACGCTACCCTATGTTAATTCGAAACGAACACTCTCACTTGTATTCAATGTAGCACGAGTACCCTAAGTAGAATTAAAATATGTAATAAAAAGTACCACGTTTCACATAAAAAAAATAAACTTCCGGTCTGAATAACCTATTTCCGGTCAGAACCGAAAGTTGAAAATATCATCAACGGATAGAGCATACCCCATTTGGTAATCAAAATTTTTTGGATTTTTCGAAAAAAAAACATTTCTCTTGATTGTGAAAGGGGTGGACGGGTGTTCTTACACACCCGGTATATTATATATTTAATATTTTTAAATTAAAACCAACCTTTTTGATTGCATAGACAATATAAAATTACTTGAATCATCATTATAGATATTCGGTGATTTAATCAGAATTGAAAACCCTGAATAGTTAAAATTCTGACAAGAAATAGAAATTTGGTAATTAAAAACAAAAGCGCAGATATGCGCAGCCAAATTTTTCTGAAATGTGTTGAGTATGAATTAGTTCACATGTACATATAAAGAGTTGCTTGGCGGCAGTTGGCGCAAACAAGTTCTAATCTAAAAACTGCATAAAATCAATTATTTTTTTAAGCATCTTTACCTATCAATGTAACATAAAAGAATAAGTAATTTTTTTTCGCTGAATCCATTATCATTTACTCAAATATATATATTTTAAATAACAACCAACAAATTTTTATAATATTAGACTGATGCGATAATATTATGGATTCTTATGAACTATTACAACGATCGGATTACCTATACGTAAAATGTACAAATTTAAACATTTTTTACAGGTAAACCATCGTGGTAAGAGACGTGGCATTAGTTGATTCTACATATTAGAAGTTCTAAAAATTGATTTATAGACTTTTTTTGTTAATACTGAAAGTCAAAAAATTGGATTTTTTCCGCTCATTGACCACTGTGCGCCGCTCAACGTGTCGCGACGCTAAGGTTGATAGTCGTCCATTGGTACTTTTTGTTGAGAGACATGGACGAGGTTCTACTATATTGGGTTTCTTTGTTAGTATTCTATGTTTGGCAAGCGTGTAAGGTTGTTTATTTCATGTAGGAATTTGTGTTTCGTGTGCTGTGTAGGTTTTTTCGTGATGTTTTTTATCAGTGGGTTGTGGTGGTTTAGAGTAGAGCGGTGAAATTTTTGGTTGTTTCAGGAGTATTTCTTTTATTGGGAGGGTTTGAGTTATTTTGTGTAGGTTCTTGATATTGGTGTATCGGTTTGAGTTTGAAATGATTCGTAGGATTTTATTTTGGGTCGTTTGCAGCTTTTTGAGGTTAGTGACTGCGGCATTTGACCAGATAGGGGTGGCGTAGGTGAGGGAGGGGTGTTTGATGACGGAACATGGAAAGAGAAGCGCGCCACCTGATCCACGAGCGTTGGTTAGTGGGAGGAACTAAATACTGCCATTATAAGACGCCCGAATTTTATACGGCATTTATTAATAACTTCAGCAAGAATTTATTTCCGAATCCTTGAATAGCCCGCCCTAATATTTTACAGATTTGTACTGTGTACTAATATCTATCGATTGATGCCACTTTCGTGAAAATCGGCGAATACAAGGTCTTGTGATCTCCTTGTAAGCCGCATTGACACTCGTAAGGGAAAGGGATGTTCTATAATCCAAACTCAATTTACACCATGGAGAGAAGGATGCAAGAGCGCGCTTTCTCCCCGTAACTTTACCGAGTAGGCCCGAGTGGAGTACAGGGGAAGGGAGAACCGGAGTTTCAAGCGGTCCTCGCAAACGCAAAGGTCTTCCGGCAAGAACGCCGTCGTAGACAGGCCCGCGGCACCTCGCTGTTTTAACTTTTTCGGTCAGACTTTTAGCCCTTTTTCAGGTCTTACAGGAAAAGCGAGAAGTGTTCATTCACCAACCACAATCATTGGTTGTAGTTTTAATTATATTTTATACTTATTAGGATGTGGCGTCACAAATTCGCCTTCATTGTTACAAATTTATTATTTTAAAATCAAGTTTTGATGAACTTTCATTGTTTAATTTTATCAGAAATGAACAACGCCGTCATGTCATAATAACTTTATCTTTAAATCAATTTATAACTTTATCAATTTTTGATTTAAAAATTAGAAAATTGGAAGCCAAAAAGTAAACTGGTTTTAGAATAATGAAATAAATGTCTAATTAGGAAAGGGATATTTAAATATGGGAAAAATAAACAAGTAATAAGTTTTTATGGCAAACATTTATTATTGTAATGAAATAAGGAAATTAATTTTCAAGATACTGGTAGATAGCAATAAATTTATTAATTTTCTTCATTATATATAATGTTTACGAATAATCTGTAAATTTGCTTAATTGATTTTCATTTAAAAAGAAGGTCGATGAAAACACACACTGAAAAAAAAATCGTGTATTTAAATAATTAGAAAAGTTCCAATGATTTTGAAGTATATTAACATTTAAACAATCAAAAGCTAACCTATAACTTTAGGATTTTTAAGTAACAGTTTTTAAATAATTATTATATCAAATAGTAAACTGATTTTGCATAATGTAGTAGAGTAATGTAACTATAATAAGTCTATGAATTTGCTACAATTAAAATAAGAAAGTTTGAATTTAACTTTTAACTGTAAGTAGCAATAAATCACAAACCAACAATTGAGCATTGATGTTTATAAAAATATATTATCTTTGTAATTCATTTTTTAGTAATTTGATTTTCCCGATTCTATCTATTAGTTTAAAAATATCTCGATTAGTAAATAAATTTCTTTCAAAGTTTGTTGATTTTGTTGTAACACAAAACAAAAACGGTTTGGATATAGAATTAGAAGCAGATTGCCAACACGTGTAAGAGTTTAATTAGTAGAAGTCTTGATGGAAAGTAGAAGAGTTGATGGAAAACACCTGCAACATTTCTATTGTTGGAGTAATTTTCGTTAATAATAATACTTTTAATAAAATATAAAGTCAACAAACACGCAGGTATTTTCAAATATCCGTGGTGTTCGGGGTGACAAAGACCCGACGTTAATTTTGTGCTTTACCTGGAAAGCACAGTCCCGGTGACCGATTAATTTCTTCAATTTTCACCGGGTTTTGTCAAATATGATTAAAACTACAACCAATGATTGTGGTTGTTGAATGAACACTTCTCGCTTTTCCTGTAAGACCTGAAAGAGGGCCAAAAGTCTGACCGAAAAAGTTAAAACAGCGAGGTGCCGCGGGCCTGTCTACGACGGCGTTCTTTCCGGAAGACCTTTGCGTTTGCGAGGACCGCTTGAAACTCCGGTTCTCCCTTCCCCTGTACTCCACTCGGGCCTACTCGGTAAAGTTACGGGGGGAAAACGCGCTCTTGCATCCTTCTCTCCATGGTGTAAATTGAGATTGGATTATAGTACAAGTAACACATCAGCAGACGTTTCTTTAACTGCCTTTATTTACCATACGCGTGGAGCTAGAATCTGGTACCTCTTCGAATAACCAAAAGTTACTTCCATTGAATTCCCTGCTTTGTTATACTTGTTCGATTAGGTGTTTGTGCTAACTCCAAAAAATACAATGAGTCTGTTTTGGGGCTTTGCCCTAATCATGGTAATATTATCTGTTGATTGTCAATCGGCAAAGAACGTTGAAACTAACTTATTATTATTACTATTTTTTAAGTTAATTTTTTATTAAATACGCCATTATAAAAGAGAACATGATAAACGAAAATAAATTTTTAGGTCCGGATTTAATAATATGCGACGAAGGACATTTAATACGTCAAAAGAAAAGTAACAGATATAAATGTCTTATGAAAGTAAAGACGAAAAGAAAAATTATATTGACCGGAACGCCGTTTCAAAATAATTTAGAAGAGCGTAGGTTTATAAAATAAAGAAACGCGAAATTTTTGTAGATTAAATTTTCCATTTTTAGTGTATTATATGGTTAATTTTGTTAAACCGCACATTTTGGGGACCAAAAGCGAGTTTATGAACCGTTTCGGTAATCCGATAATTAACGGTGGTTATTTCGATTCCACCGAAGAGGATATCAAACTTATGCAAAAACGTAGTCATGTATTACATACGTTTTTAAAAGAAACCGTTCAGGTAAGTAATTTTTACAAAGTATTTAAGAAAAAAAAAAAATCTAAAAATACATAAACATTTATTACAGAGATATGAATCAACGGAATTAATAAAATACTTACCAAAGAAATACGATTACACGCTTCTAACGTCATTGCATCCTTTACAAATACAATTATACAATTTGTACTTAAATTTACTGAGGTTAACGGCTAAAGATAATTACAGTGGTTTTTTAAACGACTACACTACGTTACGAATGATCTGGTCACATCCGAGATTATTAAACCAACGACACGTAAGTCTCTTAATAAATTATTTTTATCATTAAGATTGTTATTGATTCTTTTTATTAGCGAGTTAAGTCTAAAGAAAACGCAGACGTTAAAATAAATGATAACATACAAACTGTACCAAATGATTGGTATCGAAATCAACTTCCCCAAAATATCGATAATTTGGAATACGGACCGAAGTTACTTATTATGAGGAGTATTATTGAAGAATGTGAAAAAGTCGGAGATAAAGTGTTGGTTTTCATTTTTTCATTTTCTTGTTTTTAATTTGTTTCTAAATAACTAATGGAAGTTTTATTTTGTTATAGTATTATATTTGCGAATCTTTTATCGAATTTAAATTGTATAGAACATTTTTTACAAACGTACGGAACGAGTAAGTGCAGATCTTGGAAGGCGAACGTTGATTATGTTCGAATGGATGGAAGTTTAACTTTGGAAACTAGACATGAGTATTGTAATAAATTTACAAATGATGATAGAGTTAGGTGGGTAGATATTTTTAAATAAAAAGTTTGTGTTTTTAAGGGCCCGTTTATTCACCTTTGCGTAAATTAATCTAATAGGTGTATATTTAAATAATAATGTATCTGGGTATGTAAAACATAACCAGAAAGGTGCATTATTATTTAAATATTCACCTATTATACAATACTGGTTAAAATGGATCCAAACTTGTTATCTTCAAATAATGTAAATTAATCTGTCTGATAATTTCTATGGTTATTGTAATTTTGCGTAATATGATTGGATATTTTGCCAGTAACCATAGTAAATATTATACAGATTAATTTATCCAATGGTGAATAAACCGCCCCTAAATCTTATAAATTAGTAATAATTGAGGACCTTGGTGCAAGAACGGGATAAGTCAGTATTTTTGCGAAATTGAGATATATGTCTTACAACATGTTACTAGTATGTCACTCTTTAACCTAGACTTCGGCGGTTGAGGGTTTGGTTGTGTTGAGAGTGGCTGCCTACCTCAAAACTTATAGGTGGTGTTTACATTACCATTGGTGCAGCAATGCGGCCCAAAGGACCGCTAGTATGTTACTCTTTGACCTGGACTTCGGCGGTTGCGGGTTTGGTTGTGTTGAGAGGGGCTGCATAGTTAAAAATTGTAGGTGGTGCTTACATTGCCATTGTTGCAAAAAAGCGGCCCGGAGGGCCGCTAGTATTTGACTATTTGACCTGGACTTCGGTGGTTGGGTTGGTTTGGTTGTGTTGAGGGGGTTGCATGGTTGTTGAAAAAATGTAGGTGATACTTAGGATCTGGTTTGGGACGGGGTAGATTACCATTGTTGTAGAAAAACGGCCCGTAGGGACGCTAATATGTCATTATTTGACTTGGACTTCGGTGGTTGAGAGTTGGGTTGTGTTGAAGGAGGCTGGAAAGTTGTTAAAACTAGGTATGTGGCGGTTGGGATCTCTTTTGAAACTAGAATTTTATAAGGAATATTATTTTTCTTTCTCTTTGTATTGTAAACATATTTTATACTCACACCTTTTACGATAATACCCCCCTGGATTCATACTTTTCGTTGCTAGGTAACGAAGTGGTCTTACTAACCGCGGAAAATGTGCCGTATTTTCATAATTATTAACGTTTTCGTACCATTTTGGGTTTAATAAAACGGTATGAAAAAGGTAAAATGAAGTTAATATATTGCATGTATTGAACAAAACTGGACGAAAATACGAAAAAAATCATGTAAGTACATTTTCTATTTTGGTCAAAAAAAGCGTTTATATAGAGTTTTCTCCGGTAAAAATGCTTTTCCGCGGTATAATTCGACCAAATATATACGATAGAACACATTTCGGATCGATTAAATCATATTTTCATAAAAAAAATCATAAGTCACGAAACTTAATATATCCCGGTTGCTCAAGTCGTACCTACGCCTAAGTCGAACCTTAGTTATATTAAATGCCACCACAGCGTTGACAGCAAAAATAACACTACAGGATTGTCTAGTAAGGAAGGCACTCCATGCGGATTTCCTGTAGATATCAGATAGATTAATTTACCAAAGGGTAAATAAATCGGACCAAAGATGGTTTAGTGTTAGTTATTATCGAAAAGTTTGTAGAAAAAACTAGAAATCTTGGCTTGTACAGTATCAGTATTATCGTGTACGGGGGTTCACTTGATGGTTTTTGATTAGTTCGCTGGTAAATATATCTAAAGAATACTTACTCTTTCTCATTGTATTCCTGGTCACACACACGTTTGGGATGTTAGAGGGATAGAAATTCCGTGCTAATCGGAAACTGTCTTTTTTCAATACGACGTAGTCACTCTTAGACCTCCTCGAACGAGCTGCAGACTAACAGGATGGGGCGAAGACAACATAATCGCTGGTAATAGCACAAGAATCCTGACGTTTAGCGACATCTTAATCCTTGTATTAGCCCCCTTTTAATACCCGTTTTAACCCCGGTTATTCTAACACTAACACCGAATTGCTCCACCAACCTTTGGAGAGGTCGTAAAGTCGTCGGTCCCGCAACTAGTCAAGCAATTTTGATTGTGTACCACCTTTATGTGCAGGAGGTTTGTATAACCAGATGCGCATTTGCGTTCGCTGAGTGGTACCTCGTGGATAAGACAGACCCGAACCTAAAGTGTAGCTTGCGCCGTCTTGGTTTTGGGACGCCTGCGAGTAAGCGGTTCTGGTTATTTTTCAACACCTACAAACCTCCTAAGGTCTAATACAAGGGGTCTACTGAGGCCTAAGTGTTAGGGTGATAATACTCTGTCTCTCGGTCTTACATACAAGATCCTACTTGTGTATCTTAATCACTTAATACCAATTGTATGAAAAGATGTATAAAATAGTACTTATTCTTTTATTAGATCAGGATGTTCAATTATAAAATTATATTTTTTTGGGGGGATAGCCATTAAGCGGTATTGGTTACTTCAACACAAACAAACCTCCTGGAGTTTAATACAAGAGACCTAGTAAGGTGTAAGTGTTAGCGTGATTCTCCTACCGACATACATACAGACTTACTTGTTTGATTAGGTGTTTGTGCTGACTAAGCTCAATCATGACAATATAACAACAATAATGTAAACAATAAATTCTCTTTTAAGGGTATTTTTATTATCGCAAAGGGTTGGCGGCGTGGGATTAAATTTCGTTTCCGCTAACAGATTAATTTTAATGGACGTACATTTTAATCCAGCTATAGACAACCAAAGCGTGTACAGAATTTACAGATTTGGACAAAAAAAGGAATGTTATATCTATAGATTTGTTGCAATGGTAAGATTACTGTTATAGATATAGAAATAACTTTAAATTTTAATTAATTTTTAGGGAACTATGGAAGAAACGATTTACGAACGTTCGGTGACGAAAGCTTCCATTTCCGCCCGCGTCGTAGACGTAAAACAAATCGAACGGCATTTTAAACGGGAAGATTTAGATCAAATGTACAGGTAAAATGATTCACTTTCATTTTAATATGGATTTTTATTGAATAAGAAATAGTAATAAAATTTTTTTTTTTGTAGACTTCATCCTGATAACGCTCCCCAACCGCGTCCATATCCCCCTGTACCTAAAGATACCATATTAGGAAAGATTCTACAAAAGCACCCAGAAATTTATAAATATCACGAATATCAATCTTTATTAGAAAATCAATTGCATGAACAATTGGACGAATCCGAACAAAAAGCCGCATGGGAAGAATTTCAAGCTGAACAGGAGAATGGTGGTTTTTATTATTATCACTTTTTAAATTTTTATGTTATTTTTATTTAATTTACAGCACGAAAACAAGCTGAAAATAGATTAGCAGCAGCTAATCAACCCGTACCAAACCCTTTACAAACTGATTTTAACGTTCCTATGGAACAGTTTTTACAATATTTAAACATATCATCGTCTAAACCATCGACAACGACTAGTAATTATAATGCTACCACTTCGAATAAAGATCAAAATATTTTAAACGTTTCAACACTTAATTCGATTGGTAAAAACAATCCTACCGATACGTTTACTTCGAATAAAGAACAGAATACAAACGTAGGAACTTCAAACGAAAATACCAATGCAAAAGTTAATACACAAACGAGCGGCGTAATTAATAAAAAATCGAATAAGTCAAATTTTCGAAATGACGAACAAGAAATTCTTATGGTTAATGACGTTAGTGAAGTTTTCCAATCTAAAAACGACAATGTAGTAAGTTATTATTATTTTTTTTTTCATTTGGTATTATTATTTAAATAGAAGGTAATAAAAGATATTTTAATATTAAGTTAAAACTTTAAAAAAATATTAATTTAAACGTTAAGTTTGATGCTTAAAATGTTAATAATTTGAACTTTTTAGATAATTTTAAGATGATTTTGATTAATTTTAGCATTTTTGAGTAAATTTTATACGTTTTTTAAAAATTGTTGATTTTAAGACCATTTTAAAACCATTTTAAGACTATTTTTAAGTTAGTTTTTGATAATTTTGTAATAATTTTAGACAATTTTAAAACCATTTTGAGATTATATTGATTAATTTATCATTTTTAAGTAAATTTTAGACGTTTTTTAAAAATTTTAGTTAATTTTAAGACTATTTAAATCAGATTTCATGATGTGTTTTTTTTTTGAAAATTTATGGAGGTTTAATATATTTTTTTAATTTTTTTGATAGTAGTTAGAATAAATTTGATTTTTTTAATGAAAACTAGACATTTTAATCAATCATTTCTTAAATTTTTTCTATTTAATTTCTAAAAATAAAGTCTGGACGATTCTTTAAAATTAGTAAAATTTTGAAGGTTATGTCGAAATACTTGCATGTGTTTGCGAATTTTTTAAAATTCTTGGATAATAATTAGAATAAATTTGATACTTTTAAGGAAAACTAGACATTTTAATCAATCATTTCCTAAATTTTTTCCATTTGATTTCTAAAAATAAAGTCTGGACGGTTTTTTAAAGTTAGTTGAAATTTTGAAGGTTAGGTCGAAATACTTTCATGTTTGTGAATTTTTAAAAATTCGTGGATAATAACCAGAATAAATTTGATACTTTTAATGAAAGCTAGACATTTTAATCAATCATTTCCTAAATTTTTTCTATTTGATTTCTAAAAATAAAGTCTGGACGAATTTTTAAAATTAGTAAAATTTTGAAGGTTATGTTGGAATACTTTCATGTGTTTGCGATTTTTTTCAAATTCTTGGATAATAACTAAAATCAATTTGATACTTTTTAGGAAAACTAGACATTTTTATCCATCATTCCTTAATTTTTTTCTATTTCATTTCTAAAAATAAAGTTTGGACGAATTTTTAAAATTAGTAAAATTTTGAAGGTTATGTTGGAATACTTTCATGTGTTTGCGATTTTTTTCAAATTCTTGGATAATAACTAAAATCAATTTGATACTTTTTAGGAAAACTAGACATTTTTATCCATCATTCCTTAATTTTTTTCTATTTGATTTCTAAAAATAAAGTCTGGACGAATTTTTAAAATTAGTAAAATTTTGAAGGTTATGTTGGAATACTTTCATGTGTTTGCGATTTTTTTCAAATTCTTGGATAATAACTAAAATCAATTTGATACTTTTTAGGAAAACTAGACATTTTTATCCATCATTCCTTAATTTTTTTCTATTTGATTTCTAAAAATAAAGTCTGGACGGTTTTTTAAAGTTAGTTGAAATTTTGAAGGTTAGGTCGAAATGTTTTCATGTGTTTGCGAATTTTTTTTTTAATTCGCGAATAATAACTAGAATAAATTTGATACTTTTTATGAAAACTAGACATTTTTATCCATTATTTCTTAAATTTTTTCTATTTGATTTCTAAAAATAAAGTCTGGACGGTTTTTTAAAGTTAGTTGGAACTTTGAAGGTTAGGTCGAAATGTTTTTATGTGTCTGCGAATTTATTAAAATTCCTTGATAATAACTAGAATAAATTTGATACTTTTTATGAAAACTAGACATTTTTATTCATCATTTCCTAAATTTTTTCTATTTAATTTCTAAAAATAAAGTCTCGATGTTTTTTTTAAAGTTAGTTGAAATTTTGAAGGTTAGGTCGAAATGTTTTTATGTGTTTTTACTTTTTATTTTTCTACGAAATTTGGTAGAAATTTTCAATAAATCCCTTTTACACGTGCCAAAAAATCATTGAAGTCTAATAAGCTTGTTAGAATTAAAATAAAATAAAATAATACAAAAAAATAATTATATAGGTTAATGTAAAATACGATTTTTATTAATAAAAATTGTTATAGGATCAAAATTTATCAACACATAATACAACTGTAATTAAATCGACTAATCAACATAAAACGACGTTTCCTAAACGAAGAATGAGTACGCCAATAACTCAAATGGGATCAGTTACCGTAAATCTTTTAAATAAACCTATTACATCTTTTGCAAATAGTGCGGATGGTGCTGTTCCGTCTACAAGTTCGGCTTTTCACGTTAGGGAAAGATCTAATCATCGTCGGCAATCAACACAGATGGATGGGGTTAATTGGAGTAATATAAACAGAAGAGGTAAATAAGTTCAATAAATTTAATAAAACTATAATTTAACTTGATCATTTGGGTTTTTTTAGGAGGAAGTAATGATGTTATTGAAATAGACTAATAGACGATTGGTTGACTAAATTTGGTAAAGTTTTTTATTTTTATAAAAGAAACTTTATAATTTTTTGTTATTAGCATAGTATTAGTGAGTAAGATAAGTTATAAATGAATTTGATCGCCAATTATAATAAAAATTAGTTAATTGGCATTTTGTAACGTTTTAATTATTTATTCTTTATAATGGAATTACAACTGTGTCTAATATTTAATATTTATGTGTGTTGTCAAAATTTATGTTTGGCGAAAGATGACTCATCCGTCATTACTTATCACCGTTTTAACTAATTGTGCATGACACAGAAGAGAAATTGAAGAGAGATATTAAAAAAACAAATAATTTTTTTTAAAGATTATTGAAAATCTAGTATTGTAAAAATTTATTAACCCTCGAATAGCGCAGAGTTCGAATTAGGCTGACCGTACACTGGAAGCGACCTCGCCCGAATAGTACTCGTCCGTATATCGGCAGAATGTGTCCGACCAACGTCCGACTAATCTAAAATTATGAACGAGCATCTGCTCACTTACATTGCATCCGACCAACTGACCAACACGTCCGACTAGACGGACAGACACAGATTTTTTGGATTAGTCGGATGAAGTATTTGTTTCTTTTGTAATTTTGTTACTTAAAATTTAGTTTATGAAAGAACCTATAGTCATACAGACATTAGACAGCTTCCTTCCTCTTGTAAGATAGGGCTAACCCAACACTTTCTTCTTCTTTGCATCCTTTGTTTTATGAGATAGGAATTTTTCATTAAATAAAACAATTTACTACTCATCATGACAAATGCAAGCCTAATGAAAATATTACTATTATTGTCGGCTGTTTCAAGTCGGTTGCATTGTACGAAGTTTGCTCGATCGACTTATTGTTAGTTGGTTATTAAACGGACGACCCTGGAAGTCGGCCGAGTTCGGTTCCAGTGTATGGTCAGCCTTAAATGAGCTCGCGAAAAGTCGCGCTTAAAAATAAAACCGACTGTCAGTACTATGACGCAATAACGCATTTGTATAACGGAATAGTTCTTTTTACGGGAATGGGGTGAATTTCTATATGCACGTTGGGTGCTTCCAGCAGTGTTGAATTCTAATACAGCTTCCCTCTTCTCTCCCAAACCCAACCGGAAACCTTTTACAACAGTACTTCAAGTTAATGATATAAAAGTATAACGGAATAGTCAATCCAAAATTTACAACTAAAAATACAAACAATTTTGTTCTTATTTTCAATGTTTTCTTAATCAATCTTTGGAATCAAATGTACAAATTTGTATGGATCTGGAGTTTCGAACAGCATGGTTTCGAATAACACGAAACATTACCTCTTAAATTCTATGAATTATTAGTATTGAATAACACGATTTCGAATAACATGGAACTAGTCATGTTATTCGAGAGATGACTGTAAAAGTATAAATAAAAGTTTATACACAAAAGTTAAAGGTTGGTTCTCACTATACGTTCCGTTTCCTTTCCATATCCGAACCATTCCGTTTACATACAATGTTTTAGGTTGTCAAGCAAATTAACGTGTACAGGGTGGGCAAATTTGGGTGTTATTATAGGCTATCTCAGAAACCATAAGAGATACAAAAAAAGTAGGTACCATGTCTCGGTCTCTTTTTTCGAGAAAAACTCAATGACGCAAACACCAATCCTCTATCTTCTTTTGTTTTTGAGTTATAGTCAAAAAGTCAAATTTTGAGGTTTTCGAAAAATTCTCGTATTTCGTTTATTTTTAAAATTAGAGAAAAGCGGTTGATAGGTTCTTCAGGCACTTTTTTAAGTAGAATACACTGACGTTGAAAATTTTTAAATATACTTGATAATTTTTGAGATATAACACAAAGTTGAGAATATTTTTAGCTTTCCAATGATATATCGCACGTATGGTGTAATTGTGAAAAATCAGCATTATTTTTCAATTCAAAAAAAAAAAATTATCGTAGTAGGCGGATAACAACTACCTACATAGTTACCATGGCAACGTGTGTTATTTCACTAATGAATTCATTATCTTAAAAATGTATAGAAATAAAATGTAGAATATATCTTTTACTCAAAGTAACAACATTGATTCAAAATGTATTTTTTAATAATAACGAACAATAAAAATAAACATTAAACAAAACTTTAAATATTAACATAAATTGCAATAAATTAGGTTATGATAAGGTTTTTCATTGGGAGTGATGCCTTTCATTTTAACTTGGATAACGCAGTTATGTTCAGAGCAGATCTTTTAATTGTTCGCCATGGCTTTGTTTACACTGAGTCGCTTCAATTGTTCAGTCTGACCAATTTGCGTTTGAATGATATTGGTGTTGAAACCACATTTAAAATTCTAGACGTCGTTGACAATCACCTCCTGAAAGCTGTAGGCGTTTTCTTATGAAATATGGTTTAAATTTATTTTTCTTTAATATGGTCGTCTAGAAATTCCCGAGTCCGCTTCAATTTGGCGACTAGATATCGATGGATTTGCAATAATGACTCCAATTACATCAATAGCTATGTTTTCAGCATTTTAAATGTTGTATTTTTTTATCTTGATTTCTTAAAACACCCATAATTTATGAGATTTTTCTTCAATCAATTAAAAGCAGCCTTAGGCGGTTGCCTTCGTTTTGGGTAGCAGCTGAAACATGTGCACACGCAGTATCAGCATTATTATTATTAAGAATAAAACATTCCAACATGTCATATTTCTCAAAATTGCTGAATTTCATTTTTGTGCTTTACTTTTTTACTTTATTACAGTTAAACAATAAAAACAAGATTTTTGCATTTACTATTTTTGTTACAGGAGAAGTAATCACACGTTGCTATGGTAACTAAGTAGATAGTTGTTATCCGCCTACTATGATCAAATTTTTTCTTGAAAAAATTCTTTGAATTAAAAATAACGCAGATTTTTCACAATTACACCATACGTGCGATATATCATTGGAAAGCTAAAAATATTCTCTCTTCAATAACACCATAATAAAGTACGGTTTGTATTTAAAAAAATACAACTTTGTGTTATATCTCAAAAATTATCAAGTATATTTAAAATTTTTGAACGTCAGTGTATTCTACTCAAAAAAGTGCCTGAAGAACGTATCAACCGCTTTTCTCTAATTTCAAAAATAAACGAAATACGAGCATTTTTCGAAAACCTCAAAATTTGACTTTTTGGCTATAACTCAAAAACAAAAGAAGATAGAGGGTTGGTGTTTGCGCCATTGAGTTTTTCTCGAAAAAAGAGACCGAGACATGGCACCTACTTTTTTTGTATCTCTTATAGTTTCTGAGATAGCCTATAATAACACCCAAATTTGCCTACCCTGTACACACTTTCCGTTCCGTTTACATACCGTTTCCATACCTGCCCTTTCCAATCAGTTACATACCATGGTCGTATGCTATGTTTTTCAATAACAAATTTTAATATTTTCTAATATTTTTCAACAAATTTTAGACTATAAATGTAGGTGGTTTCATACATCAAATGAGAAACATCGATTTTCTCGCTGGTAAACAAAGTACTTGATTTGCAAAAAGGTAAATCCAGTTTACAGAAGGAATATGCTTTATAAAGAGTTTATTTAATTAAATAAAATTTTAACACGTTAGCTGCCAATGTGAATTTAATAGTCTTGCCAATAACGCCGTGTCCACCCATTTGGGTTGACAAAAGTTCTCACGGTTTTGCTTTTGTCCACCAATTTGGGTGGACAGTAAGGGTTTTTTAAAACTCAATTTTAAGCGAAATCTACTTATTACATATTGAAATAAGTCTATAAACTTTTAAAACAGACTTAAAAGATTGCAAGACTTTTAAAAAATTGCAACGAGATTTGGAAGAAAGGAAGCGAAAAGCAAAGCAAAAAAGGTCACCACGTTTTGCAAATCATGTGACGATAAACCGTTTTTATGTATAGACTGCTTCGAAACGGCACACTCTTCTATAAATGAGGCTGTCAGAAGCCAATGTGACTAACTCCATTTTTTTCAAAATTTAGATAATAGCATTGTTTGGTTGCAAATTTCAATATTATTTCGGTGTACAACCTGATTGACTCCACAGTTCACTCGTTTGTCTTCAGAATGCGCTTGCTTTGGCAACTAAACACTTCACCACCTGTTTTTTTATGAACTTTTGGCTTTACCTTTTCGAACTAAAAATTGTCATTATATGCAGTTGGTCACATTGGCTTCTGACAGCCTAAAATAAACAAAATAACTAAAATTCGTTGTTCAAAAAATTGAAAATATGTGTTTAATAAATATTTTTCTTCACTACTTCGTTGTCTACCCAAATGGGTAGACAGCACCCCTCTCCAGAATAAAAATGAAACTGTCCACCCCTTTGGGCTGACAAGTTTATTTATCTTAAATAGTTCTCTTGACTAAGCACTACCCGTGCGTGTTATCAAAAGTAATGTATCATTTCTAGAACTCGAGATATAAGCTTGGCAAATACGATATGAACTGCAAGTACGAAGATGGCAAAATTGGCAAGTTCGGTGTCCACCCATATGGGTGGACGTGGCAGCGAACGTGTTAAACATTACATACATCATAATAATGTCATTCATATTGTGTTGAAATGTCAATATCTCCAAAACGTCTCCTGTCCGTAAAAAATACGTAAGCAGTATGGAACATGGAAGGGAATGGATTGGAAACGGTATGGAAATGGAACGTAAAGTGTGTACACGTCCATCGATTTACAGCTAAGAATATTTTTATGGAAACGGAACGGAAACTTATGGAACGGAAACGGAACGTATAGTGAGAATGAACATTAAATCGGAAGAAATGGTCTCAACTTTACGAATCCATTAAACTTATAAAATAAAGCTGAAAAGATTAATATCGTTTTATCGGAATTTTTATTTAATTTTTAGTTATAACTTATTAATTAACCTGACTTGGAATTCGATTAAATTCAAGTTCGTTCAAGTTCAACTTTAACCCCAAATAACTCGAATTCTAAGCTAGATGTAGATTAAATTTATACCTAATTCCACGAATTCATGGAATCAGTAGCGTATCCAGACTTGACCCTTGGGGGGGGGGGGGATATAAAAACTATTATTGAAATATGAAATTTAAAAAATTAAAAAGTGAAAGCTAAACGCCTCGGTGTTTGTGAAAAATTATCCAGTACCTCTTCTGTAGAAAGATGTTGATCTCTATGGATCGACAACATAGCCAATTTTTTAGATGAAGTAGGTTCTCTTTCTAAATCAAAGGAATCAACTGTTGACGCAGACGTAGATTCACCACCGTTTTTATCTGTTGACTTTATTTTTAGAAAACTTGACAAAAGACTTTGTTTACTGATTATGAATTTACGACATATCCGACAATATATAGGTGTCCGGAAATGTCGTGTACAACGGAGTACCACAGATACCTTGGTCAAAAATATGATGATTTAACCCAACTTAGCTATATACAAAGTTGCTTAGTTTAGCCACTAGAAGAGTTCAAAAACAATATTTTTCGTGAGTTTTTCTTAAATTACTCGAAAAATCTTTATTAGATTTTATTCATCTTTTGACCATGTCTTTATATCAGCAGGGTACAGCTTTCTGAGGAACAAATTCGAATTTCGAAAATTACCGGGTGTTTAAAAACACTCTCACGACAAGTTATCAATCCAGATCTTTTTAACCAGCCTGTATAATTTTCTGTCAATTTTTTTCTGAATAGCTATATTACTTTAGAAACTATTTCGTCTCTTTTAAAATTTCAGTTGGACAAACGGTTTAGCCATAAAAAAATATTTTCTAAATCCCTGCAAGCCCGAATCGATAAGTTATGGCACCATTAACAAAGTTCAGAATAGCTATTTCTTTAAGCCGTATGAAGTTCTTTCTATAAAACCAGATGTTACAGGTTTATGAGTACTTTATTGCTTAAAATATTAAAATTTTCACCAGGATTTGTGACCATCATCAGGATTTAACCCTGATTGGCCAGCAAGATCACTGGACCTAAGACTTTGTTTATCGGGTGTCATCAAGCAAAAATGCTAGGAAAAAAGCAAATTGTAAAAATTTTGCACCCTGTATTATTTTTAGCCCTGATGATGGTCATAAGTCTTGCCGAAAATTTGAATATTTTAAGCAATAAAGTACTTCTACACCTGAAAATTTTGGTTTTTTTGAAAGAACTTCACACCGTTTAAAGAAATTACTACTTCGAACTCTGCTAATGGTACTTTAGTTTATTACTTTGGGCTTATAGGGATTTAGAAAATATTTTTTTGTGGCTAAACTGTTTGTCCAACTGAAATTTTATAAGAGCGAAAATAGTTTCTAAATTAATATAGCTATTCAGAAAAAAATTGACAGAAAATTATACAGGCTGGTTAAAAAGATTTGGATGGATAACTTGTCGTGAGAGTGTTTCTAAACACCCTGTATGATTCGAAATTCGAATTTGTTCCACAGAAAGCTGTAGCCTGCTAATATAAAGACATGGTCAAAAAATGAATAATATCTATTAAAGATTTTTCGAGTAATTTAAGAAAAACTCATGAAAAATATTGTTTTTAAGGTCTTCTAGTGGCTAAACTAAGCAACTTTGTATATAGATAAGTTGGGTTAAATCATTATATTTTTGGCCAAGGTATCTGTGGTATTCTGTTGTACACGACATTTCCGGACACCCTGTATATTTATTTCCAATATACGTACTTTAGTTAATGGTTTAACTTGAACGTTTGGATCAACAACGTAGTACGTCGAACGTAATACATACGAGGGCGCAAATAACCTAGAATTCTGGTTGTCATCGACTGGGATTCTCACATCGAAGTTGGGTTTATGCGATAACACTACCATACTAGTACGTACATGTTAGGCAATGTCATAAGAAATTGTATTTAATTATTAAATGACTATGTAGAAAACTAATGGCGTATTCGTTGGGTTGCACTGGTGCGCACCATAATTTGACCTTGAGTGCATAGTGAGTGCATACATCACATTAGCTTAGTACAAAAAAGTGACAGCTTAATAGGACACGCTATTATGCACTAGTGCACACCAGTTTTACCAAACGAATACGCTATAAATCTTTTTTCGATCTACACCAATAGCGACAAAATATTTTAAATATTTGGTTTTTAACGTCACGATCTGGGATTTAAATCGAATTCTGGTTTTTCTATTTTTCGAATGTCTTGGACAATTTAAATATTTTGAAAAGGATGGCGGAGTCGGTAGATGTCATGGGGGGGGATATATCCCCCTTATCCCCCCCCGTAAATACGCCACTGCATGGAATATACAAAATGAAGTTAAAAGAAATATCTTTTTATCTGAACTTTCATTTGATTTTTAGTTATAACTTATTAATTAGTTCGACTCTGAATTCGATCAAGTTCAAATTCGATAAAATTCAACCTTAGCTCCAAATAACTGTAATCCTAAGCTAGATACAGATTAAGTTTGTACAAGTTGAGTCGGAAAAAATAGTCTGAACTACAGGAATTCATTGAACTTATATTTTTATCAGAATGTTCATTTGATTTTTAATTATTGGGTTGGCAACTAATAAGGAGAGTGCAAGGTCTTGAGGTCATGGATTTAGTTCAAATTTCGTAGAGTGGTAGATTTAGTTTCCCTGTTGATGAAAATGTATGGTTATACGGGCCACTATTCAATAATTTTTAAAATATCTGCAATTAAAGATGCAATTCATTCGTCAGGACAAGTCCGAATAATGTCAAAATTAACCAAATTTATACCGTTAAGTCAGGCTTTTTGAAGAAAGGTTATAATGCCAAGTCATATTCCTGTATTAATTTTGAAGTCTTGACAGATCAAATGACAATTAACTGACAAATCTAAAGTGCGGTGCACACTCAAAAAATGTTTCGATGTCGCAACATTTTATATCCACCCATGGTATCTTTATATGTAAAAATAGACACTGTCAGAACTCGAACCCGGCGCCTAATAATGAGAAACACTGATCTATTGCTGCTACGCTAAACCCATTATGTTTAATCCTTTGCTACAGATCTGAATTTAACTAGTGAATTGCATCTTCAATTACAAATATCTAAAGAGCTGTTGAGTAGTGGCCCCTACAACCATATATTTTCAGCAACAGGGAAACTAAATCTACCATCCTACAAAATTTGAACTAAATCTATGACCCCAAGACCTTGCACTCTCCTTGTAAGTAAATGCGGATTTCACTCATAGATTGCTTCAGTTGAATTTTTAGGTTTGCAGACGTAGTACAAATGTAAAACACATTTTGTTATTTAATAGTTGGCAATTCAGCAGTCAATCAGTAAAAAAGTTTTTTGATCGGTAGCGTAGTTTTCGTTTGGCTTTCGTTGAAAAATGGAAAATCAAAAGGAACATTTTCATCATATTTTGCTTTTTTATTTCCCCAAAGGGTAAAACGCATCGCAAACTCATAAAAAGTTATTTGCTGTATATAGTGACGAAGCCTTAAAAGAACGGCAGTGTCAAAATTGGTTTGCCAAATTTCGTTCTGGTGATTTTTCACTCAAAGACGAAAAACGCTCTGGTCGTCCAGTTGAAGTTGATGAAGTCCTAATCAAAGCAATAATCGACTCGGATCGTCACAGTACAACACGTGAGATTACAGAGAAGCTTCATATATCACATACATCAGTGTTGTGCATCAATTGATTAATTTTTTAGTCGGATGATTAATAAATTGAAAATTTAATGGAGATTAAATTAGTCGAGATTAATTTAATCGAAATAAACATTAATTCTATGTTGGGATTAACAATTTAATAGCGATTAGATCAATCGCATATCTTACGATTAATTTTAATCGCGATTAATTTGTAATCGTGATTAATTAATTGCGATTAATTGTTAATTGCTGTTTCGAGATTCTGAAGTAGAACATACAACAATAGCCGCCCTTTCATATCCCCGGTTTAAGAACAAGTGGATAACTTGCTTGGAACCGGAGGAGAGACAGAAGGCGTTAGACCTTTTCAAAAATGCTATTTCAAATGAAATAAGCGTAGAGTAACAATACATGATAAATACTGCAAAAAAACCGGATAAAGAAAACAACTTTCTATCGATTCTATTTGAATCAGATTCTGATGCAGAAAGTAACGATAATAATTATGTAACGTCTTCATTGCTTTCTAATACTTATGTCCCTCACAAACAGCGCAAATCATTAATGTTACACTTTTTTACTGAACATAACGAGGAATTGGATTTGCTGTATAAGTATCCAGAGATTAGAAACGTTTTTATCAGATATAACACTTTGTTACCTGCTTCTGCAGCAGTTAAACGACTGTTTTCTATTGCCACTATGACAAATTTACCCAAAAATCACAGGTTATCAGATCAAATGTTTGAAAAACGAGTGTTGTTAAAGTGCAATTTCAATTATTCAAAAAAACAACAAGCACCATTCATTTTTTTACTGCGTTCAGTTATTATTAGCTTTTAGTTCTGTTGTCGTTTTGATAAACGTTCTTTAATTAAAAATACAAGTTGAGTGAGAAATATTGTTTCTTTGTTGTTCTAAAGGATGGGTAAACTGAAAACGCTGATTTTCTAACTATTACAAAATATGTTTACAATAATTTTCTATAACTTTAACCACTTCGGTACTGACGTCGACTATAGTCGACGGCCACAGACGACCCCACTTAGCCGAACGTTGACTATAGTCGACGGCAACAGATGACCCTATATATGTATGCCGGCTGTGGGAAACGTTTCGCGGCCGATGGGCGCCGTACCGAAGTGGTTAAAGTTTCTTGAACATAGGTAAAAATAATAATACAAAAAATCTTTAATTTTTTTGGAAAAAAACTGTGTAAAAATTTCTTGTGGCCAATATTAATTTTAATCGTCAGTATCTTTCAATCAGAATTACGATTAAATTAATCGTCAATTGCATTCACTCGAAATTACAATTGATTAATCGTTATTCCGAGTGAAGACGATTTACGATTAATTAATTTTAATTCCTAGGGAAGACGATTGACGATTAATCAATCGTCAATCGCTACCTCAATTGATGTTTGCCCAACACTGACATACATGCATTCTCCCATACATTCTCACATACATGCACACTATTACCACCCAACCGAACGATCAATTCTGATATCTACATTGAACAACTAACGAAATTAAACAATGCAGTTGAAGAAAAGCGGCCCGAATTGATAAATCGAAAAGGTGTTGTATTCCATCATGACAATGCAAGACCACACACATCTTTGGTCACTCGGCAAAAATTATTGGAGCTTGGTTGGGATGTTTTGCCACATCCACCATATAGTCCAGATCTTGTACCATCTGATTACTTTTTGTTTCGATCTTTACAAAACTCCTTGAATGGTAAAAATTTCAATAATGATGATGATGTCAAATCGTACCTGATTCAGTTTTTTGCTAATAAAAACCAGAAGTTTTATGAACGTAGGATTATGATGCTGTCTGATTGGCAAAAGGTCATTGATCAAAATGGGCAATACATTACAGAATAAAGTTATTTAGTTCCATGAAAAAATTGTCTTTGATTTTCTAAAAAAAAAAAATCCGCAATTACTTAGCTGCCAACCCAATAGAACTTATTAATTAATCTGACTTGGAATTCGATCAAATTCAAATTTGACCAAGTTCAACTATAACCTCAAATAACTCGAATTTTAAGCTAGATACAATTTTTTTTCAAATAAAACATGTAACTTGGTCAATTCCGAGTATTATTCATCATAAATACTTGTTTAATTTCTTGATATAAATAAATTTTCGAATGGATAATTGACCTGACTTATTACTCGATTAATTTTTTTTAATAACGTTATAACTTGCTATCAAATTAAAACGGAATAATCATATTTGAGTATTTTTTCTTTTAAGTTGATTACTTATGTATTATACAATCCTAAAGTTTAGTCCCTTCCTTCCGACTCATCCCCAATAAATTCATTAAAAGATAATTTTGTATTTAATTTAGTACATCAAATCACTTTACAGGTTCTAAATTTTTAACTTTAAGTTTTTGCGATAATTGCTCGCACGTTTTCCATTGATTCGGTAAATATTTTATTCCGCCGCATTCATCGACAACTTTCATGTGTTCTCTTTCAGGATCGCCAGGTATTAAAACCGGTTTACATGGATCAGCCTAAAAGAAAACAAGAAAATAATTTTGTTTATAAAATAAATGTTCAAATTAATAATGGATTTACCGGTTCCATTTTTCGAAGGTGACCCATCAATTCACTCATTCGTTCTTCAAAACCAGGCGCGAAACAATTTGGATTAATCGCGACGAATGTCTGACCGAGGTTAGCTTCTGTGGCGGTTGTACCCCATTTACGGACATTTGGACCGAAACACGCTCCTCCTAAGATACCACAAAATATTTCCACTAACATACCAAGACCGTATCCTTTATAACCGGAATTTAATTCACTTCCACCTAAAGGCATTAAACAACCGGCTTTATATGCTGCTTCTGCATCTGTTGTTGAGTGTCCTTCGGAATCTTGAGCCCAACCTTCGGGAATTGGTTGGTTTTTTCTTCTTTGAATTTCTATCTAGAAAATTCAAAAAGATTTTTTTAATTTAACTCTTTTTTTTTAATAATAAATATTGAATTACTTTTCCTACTGCGACAGCTGTTGTAGCCATATCCAAGACGAAACTATCACCACAAGCACCAGGAGCACCTAAACTTAGTGGATTTGTACCAAGAGCTGCCTAAAAATTTAAAGGTATAAAATTTAAATTTTTATAAAATCTAATTTTTTTTATTTATTCATAAAAAAAATTATCTTACTTTTTTACTTCTTGTTGGTGACATAAACGGTGAAGTGTTGGTAAAACTCATCCCTAATAATCCTTGTTTAACAGCTTGCATGGCGTACATTCCGGCAATTCCGTAATGATTCGATCCTTTACAAGTAACCCAACCAACTCCAACCTCTTCGGCTTTTTTCATAGCCAAGCACATGCAATAATTACCGATTACGGCACCTAAACCGTTTTGACCATCTACCCAAGCTGTTGCTGGGGTTTCTTTGAGGATTTTTGGGACGGCTTTTGCGTCGCAAGTTCCAGACGTAATATCATTCACGTACATTTCTAGAAACATTTGATATTTTTAATGAAAACTAGACATTTTAATCAGTCATTTTCTAAATTATTTCTATTTGATTTCTAAAAATGAAGCGTTCAAATGCAAACCCAGACATTTGACACTTAAGCAGTTTTGCGTAAAACACAGAAAACTTGTTAAGAGCGTATTAGCTAACCAACAAAATTAGAATTTTTATCGAAGTTTGGGTTAATGTTCATAGTTGTATTACTACTGCTTTTAAAAATGTCAGACTTGTTACTGATAATATAATTGCATAAAGAAAATACATATGTCTGGTTTTGCACCGAAGGTGTGCAAATGTCTGGCGGTATGCTTCAACCGGTAGTAAGGATTGGTAAGCATATCAAAGAAAAATAATTTATTGAACACTAGTTTTACAAATTCGCAATAGAAACTGAAAAATAATTTTTTTTTTAATTTTGTCAGAATAAGAATCAGAAAAAATAACAATATCATCATCATCAGGATAGGTTTCCATTTGAGTTTCAGGATTTCTTGTAAAAGTATTTTTGAAGAAATAAATGCGCTGGTCAATCTACCAATTGATGTCGAAGTGTTTCGCTAACAAAGATCCAATACTTTTAATTTTATCTGGTTTAACAGAGCGACCTACACTGCGAGGCTCCAGTTTAATTTGACTGATTTTTTTACCTCTCTTGAGAATGCTCTTAGCGATGGAGATATCATTTCTGCAATACGGTTCACCTCTAACACTAACAGATTTATTATTTTCTTTTGCAAAGATGATTGTTTTAGATGGCTGAAAACGAAAATGTCAAGATCCCGGAGCCTTCAACACATTTTGTACCTCACTTTTCCAGTTATATACTTGATACTCTCCCATTCTCAGCACTGTAGAATGGTCTTTAATAATATTGATCTACGTTTTTGGATCGATTATAGTAGTACATTTTTTATTTTTTTTTTCTCTATTTGAGCAAACACTCTATCAGGTGGGAGAAAAGAATGACCAACAACAGGATAAATAAGTTCTACACGTTTTATGTGCGATGGAGAACAACATTGTAACCAGTATTGTACCATACCAACCATTGTGGTATTTTTGTTTTGCCCTCCGCAATTATCGGCTGCCAACCGTATACATTCTACTTCTTCTGTATTAAAGCAAAAATTTTGTAATAAATAAAAAACTGCTGAAACTATTTCATTTGACCCTCTTTGTCGGTCACTCTCCCTCCATATGAAAGACTTTACTGTCTCCGGATTTAACTTTGATTTTGAGTGCCCAGTTACTACCGTAAAATTATAAAGATTAATTTGTATACTGAAATAACAGGCTTGATCAGGAATTTTAAGCAGTGGTAAGTTTTTCTGGCAGTCGAAAGAAAATGTCGCTATTCTGGGATCATCGTCCCTTAATAATCTGTAATAATCTGCTCTGTCATAAGTCTAATTTTCTCCTGAGGATCACTAATTCGTTTAATTTTGTCCGAAAATTGTAAGTATTATGAACAAACATCAACCTTTGGAGAACCAAACCCAATGTTATATCGTCGAACAAAAATATTTCTAAAGAAACATTCCTTAGCTTTAAGATTTTCCTCCATTCGAGAATTATGTATACATTTTCCATAATTTCGTTATGTTCAAATCACAAGGTAGGTATCGTCTAATGGTTGTTTTATTCCTTGCATAATGAGTTTCCCAACATGTTAAAGATTCGATGAAATTTTTTATGGGGTCTTTATAATATTCCTTTACAATTCTTTCGATCCGATTTTTTCCTGTACCTAATATTTCCACAAATGCCTTTTTGCATACGGGAACAGTCCTTCTCGTTGTTTTTATGCTGTATTTCACACTTAGCGTCTTTGGCTTATTTTGGCAACTTTCTCTAATTTTGATATTAGACCTTTTAGGTTTATACGTTTGACAATGTTTTAATATAAAAGTATCTTGTTGAATTTTCGAAGTATTGTAAGGTGACCATACGTCCCGGATTGGCCGGGACAGCCCCGGATTTCAACCTTTCGTTCCGGATTTTTTTAGAAGCAATATTTGTCCCGGATTTAGGTTTTTTGTCCCGGATTGTCCCGAATTTTTGAAAAGATTCTTACTATTTTTTACAAAATCTGAACCGAAAAAATTGTGCATATCAAAGTACGTTACAGAAAGAGTATTTTCTTTAGTAGGTACACTTGAAATAGAAACACTACTAGCGATATTACTTAGTAAAGTTAATTATGAAGGAAATTGCACGTAATTGTATGCAATGCTTCAAAGCGAAAGACCTGGAAAAGATTCCTAGTTCAGAAAAATATAAATTTCAACAATATATACAATTGTTATGTGCAAGTTGGTCACTGAATTGTTTTATTTCTGTATTGGTCAATGTTGAACATTGTAGCGTATTCACTGCATGTTTACAGGAGGGAAGTGAAGGTAACCGTTTCCAAGAATATCTAAAAAATGACTAGAAATGTCGAATGTCTGGTTTTGCATTTGAACGCTTCAAATGAAGTTTGGACGATCTTTTAAAATTTGTAAAATTTTGAAGGTTACAGTTAGTAACAGTCTTATTTGTACACCTCAATGTCTAAATAAGTTTGTATTAAAATCGAAAGATAACAATCAAACTAACAAAGTGTTGTCTTTGATTTTTTTATTGCAACATCAACAACAAATATAGGGAGAGACGAACGTAAAATAACAATTCTAGAAACAATATAACTAATATTTTTATAATAAAAACTTACTTAAGTACCGAAATACAATTTCTTAACTGCAACATTCTTATTTGTACACTTAGAATTTACATTTATAATTTGTCCAAAAAAGATAAGTTTAACAAAATTTAATATTTTGTTGAATAGCCTTTGACTTCAATTACAGCCCTACACCTCTTTTGCATTGGCTGTACGAGGTTATTACAAATTTTGGGATCTATTTGATTCCACTCTCGTTCATTAATTGCTTTTGATTCTTTCTTGTTGGTAGTGGCCATCTCACGAACTTTCCTTTTCAAAATTGCCCATAAGTGCTCTATCGGATTAAGTTCCGGAGACTGTGGCGGTGTTCTAAGCTGTTTTGGAATGTTCCATATGAGCCATAACTTATTTATTTCCGCTGTATGTTTCGGATTGTTGTCTTGTTGAAATATATATAACGCACCCATATCCATTTTTGCTGCACTTTGCTATATTATTTTTTAGAATGTCCAGATATCCCCATTTGTCCATAATGTCATCAATAAATTGAATATTACCCACTTCCTTAGATGACATACAGCCCCAAACTAACACTGATCCACCGCCGTGTTTTATAGTAGGTAAAATATTCTTAAAATTGTATTCCTTATTCTTCTTTCGCCACACTCTGACAATTCCACCTGACCCAAATAAGTTTATTTTTGTTTCATCGGACCAAATAATGTTATCCCAAAAAGATTGCGGCTTATCTTTATGCTCGTTAGCAAATTTCAATCTAGCGATACGGTTCTTCTTACTAACAAATGACCTTTGTCTTGCGATTCTTCCGTGATATTCATTGTTCCATAATACTCTGCGTACGGTCTGAGTTGATACTTTCTTTCCTAAAGATGTTTCTAACATTTTTGTTATTTTTGGAACACTTAATTTCGGATTTATTTTAAGTTGCCTGATGATGAAGAGCTCGTCTTTTTTATTAAGTTTTTTTTTTAGGAATTCGTGGATTGTTTGTTGTTGTTCCATTATATTTAAATTTATTCACTATGTAGTTTATGGTAGAATGTGGTTTATTTACAATTCCGCCGATTTTTCTGAGTGAATATCCCTTTAATGCAAGATTAATTATCATGTCTTCACTTCATTACTAAACTCCCTTCCTTTAGCCATTTTAAACTCAAAAAAGCAAATACCAAATGTCAAATTAGAATCAATTAATTAAAATGACACCCTCGAAAGTAACGTATGCGCACTTTTCATAGTAGTGGGCATGCGTTTGTAGTTTATCCAATAAAATACGAGTCCCTTAATCAGTGTATAAATAAGAATGTTGCGTTTCAAAAAACTTTCGATCAGTACTTAAATAAATGTTTAATAAAAAAAAAAATAATTATGCTGTTTCTACAATTGTTATTTTAAGTTCATATTCCCTAATATTTATTGTTGATCTCGCAATAAAAAAAAATCAAAGAAAACACGTTAGTTTGATTTCTATCCTTTGATTTCAATACAAATTTATTTAGACACTGAGGTGTACAAATATAACTGTTACTAACTGTATGTCGAAATACTTTCATATATTTGCGAATTTTTTAAAATTTGTGGATAATAACTGGAATAAATTTGATACATTTTATGAAAACTAGACATTTTTATCCATCATTTATTAAATTTTTTCTATTTGATTTCTTAAAATAAAGTCTGGACGATTTTTTAAAATTAGTAAAATTTTGAAGGTTATGCCGAAATATTTTGATGTGTTTGCGAATTTTTTAAAATTCGTGGATAATAACTAGAATAAATTTGATACTTTTTATGAAAACTAGAAATTTTAATCAATCGTTTTCAAAATTTTTTCTATTTAATTTAAAAAAATAAAGTCTGGACGGTCTTTTAAAATTGGTAAAATTTTGAAAGTTATGTCGAAATACTTTCATGTATTTGCGAATTCTATAAATTTTGTGGATAATAACTGGAATAAATTTGATACATTTTATGAAAACTAGACATTTTTATCCATCATTTATTAAATTTTTTCTATTTGATTTCTAAAAATAAAGTCTGGACGATTTTTTAAAGTTGGTTGAAATTTTGAAGGTTAGGTTGAAACTCTTTAATGTGTTTGCGAATTTTTTAAAATTCCTGGATAATAACTAGAATAAATTTGAAACTTTTTATGAAAACTAGACATTTTTATCCATCATTTCTTAATTTTTTTCTATTTGATTTCTAGAAATAAAATCTGGACGATTTTTTAAAATTATTAAAATTTTGAAGGTTATGTCGAAATACTTTCATGTGTTTGGGAATTTTTTAAAATTCGTGGATAATAACCAGAATAAATTTGATACTTTTTATGAAAACTAGACATTTTAATCCATCACTACTTAATTTTTTTTTATTTGATTTCTAAAAATAAAATCTGGACGGTTTTCTAAAGTTAGTTGAAATTTTGAAGGTTAGGTCGAAATGTTTTTATGTGTTTGCGAATTTTTTAAAATTCGTGGATAATAACTAGCATCAATTTGATACTTTTTGTGAAAGCTAAACGTTTTTATCCATCATTTCTTAATTTTTTTAAATTTGATTTCTAGAAATAAAACCTGGACGGTTTTTTTGAGATTGGTGAAAATTAGAAAATATTTTTCTAAGATAAGATAAAATAATTTTATAACATCTTAAACTTTTTTAATCAAATTAATAACTTATTTTCAAATTGTCATCAATTTCTAACATTACCACATGTTATAATTTTATATTTCAACAAACAAATTTTTCGAATTAATGAGAAAACCACTTATACTATCTTTAATTTTCGTTTTAATTAACATACCTAATCTATTCATTCCGTGACTGTAATGTCCTCTATAATCAGCTTCAATAAGTAAATCAGCCATCGCCTTTGCGTGATCTTCTGGAGTCCCCACAGCTTCCAAACATTCTTTAACGAATCGATTAGCTTCTTGAATTGGCACCAAAGGAGTATCTAACATTAATTTATCATTTTAACAAAATAAAATTTATTAACTCTCAAAAAGAAAAAAAAAATACCTGTATCTAAAAGAGAAGCCATATTTCTATGTTGTTGATTTGAGGTACTGATTCCAAGTAGCGATGAAGTATTACTGAACGCAAGCGTTTTCAAACAACGTAATTTTGTTGCTATCATACCTATTGATAACGAGTACTTATAAATAAACGTTTTATTATATAATAAACCTTCCGTAAAGCTTCCATAAAACGCAAAACAAACGGTTACTTAAAGATAAAACTGTTGTTCACTCATCGGATTGAGTTGAGTTGGATGTAATGTATAAATTACAGATAGAGGTCAATGTTTATGTTTTGTCATTGGTGTATGGAGGATATTTTTTAAATAGGTGGGGAGGATTAAACGTTATTGAGGTCAAGGAAATCATCATTTAAGAAAGTTTTTTTTCTTTGAGTTGAAAAAAAATCATAATAAAATAAAATTAAATAATGAAAATAAATTATGAATAAGTGTAATTAACAGGTAAATAAATGAGATTTGATAATGATGATTGATCTCCATTCTTTAGTTAAGAATTAATGAGGAAAATACTGTAAACTGAATCTTAAGAATTTTTTTATTATGAACTTGACAATCGATTTATAAATTTCTACACTTGTTTACTAATGATTTTCAGACGCGATAGACCTGATGATGGTGTAACTGCCGAAACCTTGGTTATCAAGCTCGTAATAAAAGAATTTTAAGTTTTAATTTATATTATAATCAAATTGAACCATACGTACTGTTATTAAATAAAATCGTCTTCCTCTCCTGTTATATTTATTGAAAATTAAATACGGCAATTTTACCGATGAAATAACACAGAGTGTTGTGGTTATCGTATTAATTTTGCAAAAACTCTCAATCCCCACTTTTCATTAAAAAAATAATCTCAAACCACTTCAAGGTTTACATTAAAAATTTTTTTCTCAATTTTTTAGATGAAATACATTTTGACAAATCGTCAAATTATTCTAAACTGACATTAAATCAATAGCAAGGTTAAGCGTGATTACACGCCACGTCTACTTGTTATATGTAAATTTACTCTGTTATTTTAACAATATTAAACGTGGACCTGTCACTGTTTGTTAAAGATAAGATATGGTTTTTAAATAAGTGTTTCACAACTACTAGTAAATGGTGTATTTTAATTGGTGCTTTAAAGTGGGCGGGTTTTAAACGCATTAAAATCGCAATTCTTTTTAACGGATTCTTATTTTCTTTATAAGTATTTAAGCAGTAATCGAGGAATTTTCCTAAATCATTTTATAGAGATAAAGAGATGTCTATAAACTTTTTATGGAGATTTTAAAGGGCCGATCTAATCATAACATCATTTAAGTGTGATCAACTTTGGTTATATAGTAAACCGGGCTTTAAAATTCGAATCTTCAATGCCAAAAGAAAATCTTGGGAGAAATCAGAAGTTGGATATTGTTAAAAATTACGGAATTTATACCGATTAAGTCAGGCTTTTTGAAAAAAGATTATGTTGGGTTTTATTGCCCTATTAACCCTTAAAAATCCTATGTCCAGACGTTGAGGACATTATACAGTGGAATCTCACTTAACGAGTACCTCGCACAACGACTATTTCGCATTACGAACGAAAAGAATGGTAAAAAAATGGCTCGCTTAACGAGCGAGATTTCGCATAACGAGTAATAAACATTTTGCCCAAATGTGTCTAGACGCAAAGACAAAAACAATTTTCAAGAAGAATATATATTTTATTGAGGTTATTTATGTATTTAGGCCGGGTCATTCTCTACCTATCAGCAATAAGGAGACGTTATAAAGGCGACATGACAAGGTGTTCATTTATTATCCTTTGACCCAACTCTTTTTGTTATTAGCTGCACTTTGCGCATTTATGCGATGTTCATCGTCAGTGCTTCTATTAAATCTGTTTTCTACAGTTGCGCTGTGTAGTCAACGGCCGAAGAAATGGAATTTAAAGCCAGTCATGGATGGTTCAAAAAGTTTAATAAAAGAACCGGGATTCATAGCGTTGTAAGATACGGTGAAGCAGCAAGTGCTGACACAAAAGCTGCCGAAATGTTTATCGATGAGTTCAAAAATCTTGTAGATACTGAGGGCTACCTCCCACAACAAATTTTTAATTGTGACGAAACGGGTCTCTTCTGGAAAAAGATGCCAAAACGAACCTACATAACAGCAGAGGAGAATGCGCTGCCCAGTCACAAGCCAATGAAAGACCGGTTCACGTTGTTGTTTTGTGCTAATGCAAGTGGCGATCTAAAAATTAAAACGCTGGTTGTTTATCACGCAGAAAATCCACGAGCATTTAAAAAGTATAATGTCCAGAAGAGCAAGCTAAATGTTATGTGGAGATCCAACCGCAAGGGTTGGGTGAGCCGTGTAATATTCACTGATTGTATAGGTATATCAAGAGTTCTTCTGTGAAAAAATATTTGCTAGAGATGAATCTGCCACTCCAAATCTTACTTGTAATGGACAACGCACCTGCTCATCCCCCACACTTACAAAACGATCTCCGTGAAAAATTTAACTTCATCAAAATTCTGTTTGTGCCTCCCAACATCACACCGTCACTTCAGCCTATGGACCAGCAAGTTATTTCCAACTTTAAGAAACTCTACACTAAAATATTTTTTGAACGTTGTTTTGAAGTGACTGAAGGGACAAATCTTACTCTTAGAGAGTTCTGGAAGTATTACTTCCATATCGTTAATTGCCTCAAAATGATTGATAAAGCATGGGAAGGAGTCACGAAGAGAACTCTCACTTCGGAAAAAGCTTTGACCAAAAAGCATTGTTGAAAGTGACTTTGAGGGTGCTGATGCAGTAGATGCGAATCCTTTAGTTGAAATTGTGTCTTCATCTAACACCATGGGACTAGAGGTAAATAACGCCAATTGATGAGCTTGTGGAAGAGTACAATCAAGAGCTAACCACTGAAGAGCTTACAAAAACACCTTATATAGCAAGAAGGTGAAGGTGAAAAGGAGAGTCTTTCAGATGAGGAAGCAGTAGAGGAGCCATCATCTGATGCAATGAAAGAAATGTTAAAATCATGGGAAACTGTTACGATATTCATTGAAAAACATCATCCCAATAAATTCTACGACAATGCGGTGTCATACTTTGACCAAATTTTGAAGCGCCGACGAATGCAAACGACATTAGATAGAGTTTTCTAATTAAAAAGGATTAGGTAGATATAATTCTCATAAATTCACAAAAATATTGAACTACGTGATTAAATCACATTCCAAGTTTTTCGATACTGTACCGGGTGGCCAACTAAGAATGATCACCGGCTATATCTCAATGACGGATCATCCTATTTTAAAATAAAGAATTAAAAGCTTAACATGACGTTGAAAACCCGAGTCTGCTAGCTTGCTTCTTTTATCGTATTTTATCGTGTAAAAATCAACATACCGTTCCATTTAAATTTTTTGAGAAAAGCTATAATATTTGTCAAAATTCTAGATATCGCCCTCTGGCGGCGAAACGAATATTCATATCAAAACAGCGTAAGGAGTCGTTAGTAGACCACGAAAAACCCTTTCCAACGAGATTATGTTTGTTAAATTCTGTTCAGTATGACCAGAGTAATCGGCCATCGAAAATGGACATTTTCAACTCATCCCCACCACTTTATTTTTGGAGATACGACAAAAGGTGCTTCATACATGTTAGTCGAAATTCATTTATCTTTCAAATTAATTTATTTTCAATACCCCTTAATTTTGAAGAAAATGAAAAAAATCGTGATTTTCTGTTCAGTCATTTAGGTTACGCCCCCTAGCGGCAATTTAAAAAACTTGAAAATATTTTCCAGCGATTTTTTATGGCCACTTTCCTTATGAAATTTTTTGTTTCATTAAAATAGGATAATAGAATAATCCGTCATTGAGATATGGCCGGTGATCATCCTTAGTTGGCCACCCGGTACAAAAGAGAAAGGATAATTTCGTTCGTAAAAAGTTATATATAAGTAGATAGGATATTATTATATCTGTAAATAAACGTTATATTATAAAAACTTGCCGAGTATTTTTCTCACGGAACGCATTATCTCTTTTTAAATTAATTTATATGGAAAAATTTGTTTCGCTTAACGAGTGTTTCATATAACGAGTAAGATCCTAGAACGAATTATACTCGTTATGCGAGGTTCCACTGTATTGGACTTTATCGAGTCCCAAGGACACTTGACTAACAGGTTAGCCCAATCTGCGATAATCGTCCGCCAACTTTTGACGTCACTGCTAAGCTTAGCGTCTCTGTCTTACACTCGAATCTCTGTCTTACATTCGACTGAAACCAGAACAAGTGACGTCAAACTGGCGGCTGCGCACTAAATTTCGGCGTATACACATCTTATGGGATCGAGCTATCCTGTTAGTTCAGTATTTTTGGTCGAGTCCTATATCTAAATGTTGTGGACATAACATCTAGTTAAAACACATGTAATGTTTGAAGTACTGAGAGTTAGGTAATGTGCCAAAATAAAAAAGACCTTTAAATTTTGAAATTTTTTCACATTAACTGACAAAATGTGCGACACACACTAAAAATTTTTTGGTGTTCCAACATTTTATGGGCATCGATGTTATCTAAGGTATTTGAGATTGTTAGTCATAACGTTTTCTTTTGGTTGAACTAATGTGCACTAAAATTTGATATTGCGTGCATAATGCGTACGTCACCCTAGCTTAGTGCAAAAAAAGGGAAAATTCTACAGAACACGATTAAATCAAACATAACCATAACTGCCAATCTGATCATAACATCACTTATGAGTGTCTTCAAGGCTTAAAGCTGTTTAAAATGTTTTCTAAACTACAATAATAAAATGCAATAGGGTTTTGAAGTTCGAACCTACTATCCATGCCATAAGTCAAGTCAGTAAATTTTGAGATGCTCGTACTCCGAAACTTTTCGTCGAAAAAAATCGCGATAAAGATTGTCGTGATTGGTGATCATTTCTGCGTAACATAGCCAAAATTCAAGATCGTAAGTCTCGCGGTTTAGGAAATATCGCGAGTTAAATAAAAAAAGGATCGGTTTTTTGACCGATCTACGGAAAACGCAGACTTCGGGAATTTTTTTCTTAAAAACCGCTCAAGAAAAAAAAATTTGGGACCTTTTGTAGGATGTAGCCTCATCTGTTTACTATAACGTGGTATTTTTTTCTTTCGGAATACGAGCATCCGAAAATTTTTTGACTTCACTTATGGCACGGATAGTAGTGTGGTTTTCTAAAAAATCATGAATCTTTTTTTGGAAATGATGGAATAATCTCTTGGAAGAAATGATTGAAGGAACTAAAGGCGTTCATGTTGGTGACACATAAACAAACATCGTAACAATTTGTCAAATAACACCAAAATCGAAGAATGTGACTAACAAAATGTTAATGAATAACATTTGTGGGTGTGTTTTAAACGTCTTATAATTACAAAAATTTCTTTTTAAATTTTCTTTAAAAATATTTAAGAAGTAATCTTTCAATAAAATTTGGTTTTTTAGTAATAAAGGAATTCGTAAATCAGTCATTAACTTGAGTTATAGTGGATTTATAGTGAAGATTTTAAAGTCTAGATCAGGGGTGGGCAACCTTTTGTTAGTGGGGGCCAGATTACGGTTTACTTTTCGTACGCGGGCCGGAGTAGAAAACTGACTAATTTTTGTTACTATAAGTTGTTTTTATATAATATAAAAAATAAAGTTAAAGATTAGATCTCCCAGATCTTCTGTTTTCGACCGGTAGAACAACTGCCCAAAAAGCAGGAGCGCTGGGTTTGTATCCTAGTTCAGTAATGAGACATTTTTTCTTCTATAATGCATTAGCGGTAAAAATCTTTCTTTAATTATTTCTTTAATTAATTAAAAATTTTTGATTTAAAACAAAAATCATTTGTTATTCTTTCTAAAGGTCTCGCGGGCCGGATTAGACCCTGGCGCGGGCCGGAGATTGCCCATAGGTGGGGTCTAGATCAGCGATGGCGAACCTGTGGGTCAGACACTGACCCACACAATCATTTTAAGTAACCCACACCTTGTTTTTGGCAAACTTATTTTGTGTGTCCTAGAAAAGAGAATAAACAATTTTATTTCAACTATTTATTTATTAATAAGTAATACTACTGTGTCATAGCATGTATGTAGTTTTATCCCTTGTTCAGTTAAATATTCAGTACAGGGAGATCTTTATTTTTTTATCTATACTTACTAATATAAAAGTTGTAAAACAAAAAGAACAAAAAACTCTTTTAGTCCTTAATCTTACAAGGAGACCTCACGACTTTGGAATCGCCGATTTTAATGAAAGTGGTACTAATCGATAGGTATTAGTACGTAGTAGAAATGTGTGAAATATTAGGACGCACTATTCAGGGATTCGCGAGTAAATTGCGATTTCAACTCGCGAATCAAGGCCATGCCGCTTTACGTCAGTGGTTAGCCACTCCTACCAAATCCGGCCCTGGTTCTTTTTTAATTAATTTAAATAAAAAATCAAAGTAAAAACGAAAAAGTGTGTTGACTTATTTGTATTCAGAACATACAACAATAAAATATTAGAGAAAATAAATTGAAATATTGAAAATGTTCATTATATTAAAAATAGAAACAGGTTACTTTCCAAGATTTCAACCGTATTGTTTCGCATGTGGAAGTCGATTCGTGATGAGTCAACAAGAGGCGTGGTCGGGAGGAGGCTAACCATTGATGTATAAGTGGTGTGGCCTTGAATCGCTATCTGAAAGCGCGATTTACTCGCGAATCGTGGAATAGTGCGCTCTAATATTTCACACATTCCTACTATGTACCAGTACCTATCGACTGGTACCACTTTCATTAAAATCGGTGATTCCAAAGTCGTGAGGTCTCCTTGTTAGAAGTAAGAATATAAGAAGTTTATAAAAACACATTTCCCTTTTGCATGCGACTTAATACTGTGACCCACGAGCTAGCACCAAAACAATATAATGAACAATATTTGACCCACTGCGTTAAAACGTTCGCCATCACTGGTCTACATAATGATCAACTGTGGTTTACATAGTAAATCGGACTTTAAAATTTGTGTCTTAGCTTTTTGATATAATTAAATATTTGGGAATTTTCAACGGATGACTATTAGAAATAGAAAATATTTATTTGTTGATCAATATACATCATACTACATGTATCCTACATGATCATACTACAAAATTAAAACTAAGAAGCACACTAAAAACACTTCACATATGGTCCAAGGACCGTACAAAAGCTATGTACTCGTCAGTAGAATAGAAGCAATTTGACACTATAATGTCTTCTGGTAAGAAATTATAGGTACAATAACCCGAAATTGAGCTGCACCATGAAGAGAAGGATGAAAAGTAAACTCCCTCTCCGTAACATTGGCGAGTACTCTTTTATCTTTCTCTTCATGGTGCAGCTCCATTTCGGGTTATTGTACAATTTGGCGCCTTGAAAATCCACACCTTGCTGTGTCAGTTTTAATCTTTGGGATGGTAGTTCAAAAAGTTGTTTATTGCGTGTATGATAGGGGTGCGTTTGTAAAAAGGTTTCTGTATTCACTTTTGTGATTGTGTACGTAATTTGGGTATGCCAGCAGGTCGACACAAGGGTATGGTAAGTATACTAAGTCTTTTGAAAGATGACCTACAACTTTCGCCACTTTTCAAGTCATCTAGGGCACGGATACAGCGCTTCTGTAGATGGAAGATCCTCTTAATTAGCGGCACCGAGAAGATTATTAAAGAAGGAAGTATTTAAAGAAGGGTTTTACTACTAATGTTTAATGTTTCAATTTTTTACTATTCAAAAATCTTGAATCGTTTTTGAAAATGATGAATAATCTCTCGGAAGAAGCTATCAACGAATTTAAAGGCGTTCCAAATTGATGACACATCGACAGAGATCGTAACAACCTGATAAACAATACTCAGAATTGAAAAATATGACTAACAAAATGTTAATGAATAGCTTGAAACTGACCATAATCTACAAGGATATGCAATTTTGAAATAGGATAAAGTTATCGACCTAATAATTATTCATAAGGAGAAAAGGATTGAGACAGAAGTTCAGAAAAAGATTTCCGATTATTATAAATAGTTGAATAGTTCTGATTTAAGGGTTTTTGATGCTCAACGTTGTTACCTGTTAGTTGTCTACATCGTATCTTGCATATCAGTGGCGTAGTCGGATTTATTCATGATTTATTTCTTTCAGCATTAAGGGTATACAATAAAGTCTACATACATCAAGGAAAATGATAATATCACAGCTCCTATACAGTAATTGAATAAATTTTTTTAAATGAAAGAGTTAAGAAAAGTATATTATTTTAATATTTTAGATCAAAGTTGCAAAATTTATTGTTAATTAGAGAAAGCCCATAACATAATTATATTAACAACTAAAAAAAGTTTACATACAGTAGTTTGTTCTATACATAATTGTATTATTAACAACCAAAACAAATCCGAATGAATTTAAAATTAATATTTAGTAGGTCCTTCCTTGGCAGCAAGAACTGCTGCTAATCGTCGAGGCATAGATTCTACTAAATTACTTATGATTTCCGGCGAAATACTGTTTCATTCCCTTAACACTGCAGCTTTTAAATTATTTTTATTTTTAATTTTTGTATTTTCCGAATTTTGCGGTCAAGAAGCCCCCATACATGCTCTATGGGGTTGAGGTCGGGTGACTGAGGTGGTGAATGTAACCGTTTAGGGACATTATACAATAGGAATTCCTTCACAATATGAGCGGTGTGCTTGGGATCATTATCGTGTTGAAATATTCATTGTGATCTCAATCCTAATTTATTGGCAGACTCCTCTAACACATTCACGCCGGCGCGTACCACCGGTGGCCCGCACTAAACTGTTTCATCGGACGGCGCGTACCACCGGTGGTACGCATAATATAGGATTATATTTTTTGCCGCCAGATGAAGCGCAGCATGAAAACCGGCGTGAACGTGTTAAATTAGATTTTAATATATTCAAATACACATAGCGATCCATAGTTGTTTCTATAAACTGTAAGTTTCCTACACCAGCCCCCGACATACAAACCCATACCATTACGTTTCCTCCTCCATGTTTTACTATGGCTTTCAAGTTTTTTTATCCAGCTCTTCAATTTTCCTTCTCCATACTTTTACCGTTCCATCATAGCCGAAAATATTAAATTTACTTTTATCCGAAAATAGGACACTATTCCAGAAAGTAATATTCTTTTTCTCATATAATTTCGCAAAATCAATCTTTTTTTGCATTAATTTCCGAGATAAGTGTTTTTTTTTTCTGGGAATTTTACTGTTGTAGCCTTCATTTCTTAAAACAAGTCGGACCGTTTCGGGATTCACTGTTATAGATTTTGATGCCGCAAGTGATTTGGTTATGTCAACTGCAGTAGTTTTCGGATTGTTCTCAAAAGTGTTTAAAATTGACCCTTTATCTTTGCACGTCAGCTTACGTGGTCGACCACTTCTTGGTTTGTTTTCTATTGATTCACTTTTTATAATTTCGAATTATCGTCTGAATCGAAGAGCGACTTCTATTGACTATTTTCGCGACAAACTACGTTTGTATGAAATCATGTAAATTACGTGAAAATGTATGAAAAGGAATTAAGGTGTTGCAGGTGTATGTAGACTTTTTTGAGTTATAAATATGATTATATTTTATGTTCCCCATAATTAGTAATAACTTGCATAGTTTTGATATAAAATATTACAATAATATACACTTCTTAACATATTTGTTAAAAAATTTCATTGAATTAAATTTCAGGAATAGGGATATTATCATTTTCCATGGTATATGTAGACTTTTTTGTGTCACTGTATCATCACTGTATGTACACTCATTACAGATTGGATTTCAATTGCAATGACCATGCAATGACATATGTCAATAAAATTAATAAAACACCTTTCTCTTACGGTTGTTTTGACAGCTTTCAATATTTTGCATGATACGCCTATGAGATATGATTACCATTATTGTTGATTATTGTGTACCAACCTTAAAAGTTAACCTATAGCTCGACAAATTCAAACGCCTTACAATGATTTATGAACGCTCGATAGATATGCATTTTTATTAAAAATTATAAATGTTAGTCTTTCATTTACAAAAATGTAAGCAATACTTGCAGTTTTAATTATTTATTTATCAATTAGTTATTTAGTACCTACTTTCGGTCTCAATTAGTTCGGATCGTTCGAATTATCGAAATCCTACTGCATTTTTTTTTGAAGACTTGGTGAAAATAAAAAATTAAAATGAAAATCAATAGTAATAAACCTAATGCCAAAAATCTTCTGACGTTTTTCAAAATCTGTCATCAAAATTACACTCGTATTAGAATAAAAATTGTCATCTCACTTCTTCGGAAGTGTTCGGAAGTGTAGTAACCTCTTCTTTCGGAATTAACTAATTCAAAATTTCCCCCAAACAAGACGGATCGTCCGAGAAGAAGAAGAGGTGAAATGCAAAACCTTTACGGAATACTTTTCCGATGGCGATCCGGAGGCCTTCAACATCTAATAAAACGCGCCTACACCAAGAGGACTAAACCGAGTTCCAAACCGTGTCCACCATGCGAACCAAAGAAAGTCCAAATACCGCAAACTGCAAAAACCGCACACGAGAAGAAGTGCAACCCGTGTGCATACCAATTTCAAAGGAAATACATTCCGGCTTTTATTCCGAAAGAGGTGAAGGTCGCCGAAGGAAAACCTTGCGCGAATCAGGTTCCAGTCGATCGGTGTCCTTCGAGAAAACCGGTTCCACCACCTTGTCCCGAAGGAAATTGGAATAATCCTAAAGATAGCCAAGGAGGTCATAAATGAAAATAAAAATCAGGATGAAAAGAAATTTTTTTATGAAGTGGTGATGTAAATAAAATGGGTTTAAAAAAATTTATTTAAAGAATTAATTTAAAAAATTATTAGATTTTTTTTATTATTTTATTTTACTCGTTTCTTAAATAATTAAAATCCAAATGTAAATGATTCTAAAATGAATTATCCTTGAATCTATTAATAGGCAACACAAAAAGCACAATTTTTTAATTTCTTTTTATTGGATGGAGTTGAATACATCGGTTTTAACCCAAAAATTAAAATTCTACGTTTGTTTTCAATGTGTTTTCATTGAACCGTAACAAACCTGCGATTGAATTACCGTATAGATTGATTGTATTGTTTACTGAAGGTTGAAATTGAGGTTGTTGCAAAAAAATTTGCGTGAATTGAAACTAACAAAAAATAGTATTGAAATTTTAATGAAAATGGGAAATTGAAAATGGAAATTTGTTTTATTTTTATGTTGAATTAAAGCTTAAATATTCTAGTTTTTATTGAAAGTGTTAAATTTGTTATAAGTTTTGTCAAAGGAATTAAAAAAAATTCCAAAAAATAGGAACATTTCGATTGGAAATTTTAGAAATTTTTTAATAAATTTAAAAAATTTCCCAGGATTTATTTATGAAAATTGAGGAATGATTTTTATACTGAATAAAAAAAGCTTAAAGATTCTAGTTTTTAGTGTAACCGTCAAATTTGTTGTAAATTTTACAAAAAAAAATTTTTTTTTTTTAATCCAAACACTGAAACATTTTGACTGAACTTAACCTTAAAAAATTTTCATCAAATTAAAAAAATCGTACACAGCTTATTTATGAAGATTGAGGAATGAATTTTGTATTAAATTAAACCTTAAATATTTTAATTTTTATAAAAACCATCAAATATCTTCTAATTGCAACCAAAAAATTTGAAAAAATTCCCAAAAATACTGAAAAGTTTTAAACCTAACTATAAATTTTTGACTAAGTTTAACAAATTTTCCAGAGTTTTTTTATAAAAATTAAGGAATGATTTTTATACTGAATAAAAGCTTAAAGATTCTAGTTTTTAATATAATCTCCAAATTTGTTGTAAGATTTACCAAAAAAATTTAAAAAAAATCCAAACATAGAAGCATTTTGACTGAACTTAACCTTAAAAAATTTTCATCAAATTTAAAAAGCATACAGAGCTTATTTATAAAAATTAAGGAAAATTTTTGTATTAAATGAAACCTTAAAGATTCTATTTTTTATAAAAATCATCAAATATCTTCTAATTGCAACCAAAAAATTTGAAAAAATTCCCAAAAATACTGAAACATTTTTTTAACCTAACAATAAATTTTTGACTAAATTAAAAAAATTTCACCGAGTTTATTTATGGAAATTAAGAAACGAAATTTGTTTTAAAGTAAAGTCAAAATATTCTATTTTCTATTGTAATCGTCAAATTTGTTATAAGTTTTGCCAAAAAATTTAAAAAATTTCCAAATACTGAAAAATGTTGACTGAAAACTTTACAAATTTTTCAACTCAAACTTTAAACTATAATCTTTCTACTACAATCATTAAAATAATAATATCAAATTCTTTATTATTGGCGTGTAAATGTCGATGACCAACAAACACTTTCACGTTTTCTTTCACGTAAAAAAAGACATCAAATGTGGCGCAAACTTTCTACAAAGCGTTCGTTCGCGTCGACGACGTTTGCCAACTTCTCGTCTGATTTCAGTGCATCGTCGGCACGTGATCGGGTAGGAGCTATGCCGCTTCTGCGACCCTTTCAGGCGGTTTCAGGCGCTTTCAGACGACGACCAGTCGATCGTCCCAAAACCACCGGCCTTTTCGGACAGGGTTCGTGCGCGAAAATGTCCTGCTGACGACTACTTCGTCTCGAAAAGACGGTCAATTACCTTTCCGACTAATGTAGTCAAAGACAAAACAAAACGAGAAATGTGGGTAAGTGGAAAATTTCATCAAATTTACATTCAACTCGTTAGATTAATTTTTTTAAATTTTATTTGATTACAAAACAATTTTTTTATTGGGTTTATTTTTTGTTGGTTGAAACAGGGATAAAAATAAAAATACAAAAATGGTCTTATTGAGGTTAGTAAATGGTGCGAGAAGACGCAAGCGCCAAATCAATGATTATATAGACGTACTATGCGTTTTCTGGCCGTGACCTACTCAATTCAAGTAGGAAATCCTAGTTTCTTGTAGAATTTTATACGAATAGTCTCCATAAAATATTAAATGAGACTTAAACGTCTTTAAATCAATATTACTTCATTATACAACACAACCAGTGCAAAATTATTTTAAAAAATTGGGTTATGAAAAGATAAAATTTTTATTTCTTTAAAGTTGATAATTAAAGCATTAAAAATATATTAAAATTCTTAAATTTCATAAAAAATCCTTTAATTTGATACCAAACACGACTATAATCCGATTTAAAACAACCCAGTTACGTCGATTTAAAAATTTTATAGATGGCCGTTCGTCGATTGTTTTTTAGGTTAAAAAAATCAACAACTTTTAAACTATTTTAGTTAGATATATCGTGTTTGTACTTAAATTAAAGGAAATTTAATTTTCTAATGATTTCCCATCAATATTTTATTCTAAAATTATTTTTGAAATTTTAATTTTTTTAAAATCGATTATTGCAAAATTAAAAATACTTAAAAAATCTTAAATATTTTCAAAAATCATTAAAAATCTTTAAATTTGATATCATAAATGACTATATTTTGATTAAAAACGATCCGATTTAAAAATATCGATCGCCGATTGTTTTTTAGGTTAAAGAAATCGATAACTTTGAAACTATTTAAAATAGATAGGTCGTGTTTGTACTTAAATTAAAAGAAATTTTATTTTTTAGCGATCTATAATGAAAGTTTTGTTTTAAAATTATTTTTAAAGTTTTTATTTTTGAAAAATCGATGATTGCAATATTAAAAATAATTAAAATTCCTTAAATATTCTCAAAAATCATTAAAAATCTTTAAATTTGATACCAAACACGACTATAACATTATTAAAAACAACCGAGCTACGTCAATTTAAAAATTTAAAAAATGGCCGATCGTCGATTGTTTTTAAGGTTAGAAAGACGATAACTTTTAAACTATTTAAGTTAGATGTGTCGTGTTTGTACTTAAATTAAAGGAAATTTAATTTCCTAATGATTTTTTATCAATATCTTATTCTAAAATTATTCTTGAAGTTTTAATTTTTGAAAAATCGATTATTGCAAAATTAAAAATATTTAAAAATCCTTAAATATTTTCAAAAATCATTACAAATCTTTAAATTTGATATCATAAATGACTATATTTTGATTAAAAACGATCCGATTTAAAAATATCGATCGCCGATTGTTTTTAAGGTTAAAAAAATCGATAACTTTGAAACTATTTAAAATAGATGGGTCGTGTTTGTACTTAAATTAAAGAAAATTTTATTTTTTAGCGATCTATAATGAAAGTTTTGTACTAAAATTATTTTTCAAGCTTTTATTTTTGAAAAATCGATGATTGCAGTATTAAAAATACTTAAAAATCCTTAAATATTCTCAAAAATCATTAAAAATCTTTAAATTTGATACCAAACACGACCATAATCCGATTAAAAACAACCGAGTTACGTCGATTTAAAAATTTTAAAGATGGCCGATCGTCCATTGTTTTTAAATTTTTAAAAATCGATAACTTCTAAACTATTTAAGTTAGATAGGTCGTGTTTGTACTCAAATTAAAGGAGATTTAATTTCCTAATGATCTCTTATCTATATTTTATTCTAAAATTATTTTTGAAGTTTTAATTTTTGAAAAATCGATAATTACAAAATTCAAATTACCTAACAATTCTTAAATACTCTTAGAAATCATTAAAATACTTTAAATTTAAGTCCATATGTGACTTTATTTTCATTAAAAACGATCTTATTTAAAAATATCGATCGTCGATTATTTTTAAGGTTAAAAAAATCGATAACTTAAAAACTATTTAAGCTAGATGGATCGTGTTTGTACTTAAATTAAAGGAAATTTAATTTCCTAACGATTTCTAATGAAAATTTTTTTCTAAAATTATTTTTTATTAGCCTCATTTCTAAAAAAAACGCTTATATAAAGAACTAACGCTTGTTTCAATAAATCAAAATTATCTACCAGGATATCGGTACACATTCAAGTGTATGTATGTACATTGCATTGCATAATGATCGTAATTGCAATCTGAATTATTAAATCGTACGCAAACAACTTCATTCAAACGAAGTGTCGTAACAAATTACGCGTTCACACATTATTATACAATACTATACCGAGTAGGTACGTGAAATACGTTGTTAACAATCTTTCAAGTTCAATTTATAAACCTACTGTTCAATTATTTAACTAACTACACTTAATATATTAAATTACATTTAAATTATAAAAAAATCTTTTAATTCTTTTTAGTAATGACTCGTTTATGATAATATTTATTAATTAAAACCTTAATTTTTTAAATTTAATCTAAAATAAGGTCAGTATTATTTCAACAAATTATTATACGGTATAATAAAATTATAAGTAAACTTGGTAAATAAAAGTTAATTTAATTTTTATGTTTAAATGTAAAAATCCATTTTCAAAATGTCAATTTTGACGTTTACAGATCAAAATTCTCTTTCAAAATGTCAATTTTGACGTTTAAATGTTAGCCTTTCTGTTTAAAATGTCACTTTTGACGTTTGTCATCAATTTTTAAAATGTCAATTTTGACGCTTAAACGTCACTTTTCATCTTTACAGTGTACTTTTCAACGTTTACAGATTAAAATTCTCTTTGAAAATGTAAATTTTGACGTTCAAATGTCAAAATCAATTTTTAAAGTGTCAATTCTGGCGTTCAAATGTCACATTTCATCTTTAAAGTGTCATTTTTGACGTTTACAGATCAACATTCTCTTTCAAAATGTGAATTTTGACATTTAAATGTTAGCTTTTCTGGTTAAAATATCATTTTTGACATTTAAATGTTAGCCTTTCTGTTTAAAATGTCACTTTTAACTTTTGAATGTCAAAATCAATTTTTGAAATATCGATTTTGACGTTCAAACGTCATTTTTCATCTTTAAAGTGTAATTTTTGACGTTTACAGATCAAAATTCTCTTTCAAAATGTTAATTTTGACGTTTAAATGTCAAAATGAATTTTTAAAATGTCACTTTTGACGTTTAAATGTCAAAATTAATTTTTAAAATTAAAATTAAAATTTCTATTTTAACACGTTCATCGCCATGGTAATATCAAAAAAAATTTCACGTGGGCCATGTGAAAATAACCTTATTAGTACGTCAGACATATATGTCTGACATGGCTCATGGAGAACCTCTTAGCGTCAGACACATATGACTGACATGGCGACGAACGTGTTAAGTTAGAAAAGTCAAATTTCTTCTAATTATCAAAAAATTTAAAAAAAATTCCAAAGATGGCAATAATTTTTGACAGTCTTTAACCCAATTTTCTAAAATTAGTCAATTTAAAAAAAATCATTTAACCTTATTTAATGATATTAAGAAACGGTTTTTGTTTTAAATTGAAGAAAAAAGGTTCTATTTTAAGTTAAAAAAGTCAAATTTCTTCTAAATATTACCAAAAAATTAAAAGACAAATCCAAAGATGACAATAATTTTTAACAGTTTTTAACCCAACTTTCTAAAATTACTCAATTAAAAAAAAAAATCATTCCAACCTTATTTATTGATATTAAGAAACGGTTTTTATTTTAAATTGAAGAAAAAAGATTCTATTTTAAGGTAAAAAAGTCAAACTTACTCGAAATATTACCAAAAAAATTAAAAAGAATTTCAAAAACGACAATAATTTTTTATGGTTTTTAACCTAATTGTCAAAAATGATAGTTGTCTTTCGGAATTTTTTTAATTTTTTTGGGAATACTTAGAAGAAATTTGACCGATTTAAGATAAAATACAATGTTTTAGGTTTCATTTGATATAAAATTCGTTTCCTTACTATTATAAATAAGTTCGGTACGATTTTTTAAGAAATTTTAAAAATTATGTTAACTGTCAAAAATGATAGTTGTCTTTAGGAATTTTTTTAATTTTTTTGGGAAAAGTTGGAACAAATTCGACCAATTTAGGATAAAATACAATGTTTTAGATTTCATTTAGAAAAAAAATCAAATCAAAATCTTTCAAAATGAATTTCTGATGAACTTTTAAAATTGTAATTTTCTTAAGTTTGAGTGTTAAAAATGTTTATCAACTTTAAGATTTTTTTAAATTTTTTTGACAACACTTGGAATAAAACGGTCTTTTTTAATTAAAACTAGAATGTTTTAAGTTTCATACAGAAGAAAAATCAAATCAAAATCTTTAAAAATGAATTTTTAATAAATTTTTTTAAAAATGGTAAATTTTCTAACCAAAAAAATTTTTACCAACTTTGAAATTTTTTTAATTTTTTTGACAACACTTGAAATAAAACGGTCTTTTTTAATTAAAACTAGAATGTTTTAGGTTTCATTTAGAAAAAAAATCAAATCAAAATCTTTAAAAATGAATTTTTAATGAATTTTTAAAAAATGGTAAATTTTCTAACCTAAAAAAATTTTTACCAACTTTGAAATTTTTTTAATTTTTTTGACAACCCTTGGAATAAAACGGTCTTTTTTAATAAAAATTAGAATGTTTTAAGTTTCATCTAGAAGAAAAATCAAATCAAAATCTTTAAAAATGAATTTTTTAAAAAATAGTAAATTTTCTAACCAATAAAAATTTTTACCAACTTTGAAAATTTTTTTAATTTTTTTGACAAGACTTGAAATAAAACGGCCTTTTTTATATAAAATTAGAATGTTTTAAGATTCATTTAGAAAAAAAATCAAATCAAAATCTTTAAAAATGAATTTTTAAAGTTAATTTTCTTAAGTTAAAAATTTTAAGTGTCAAAATTTTTAACAACTTTGAAAATTTTTTTAATTTTTTTGACATGACTTGGAATAAAGCGGTCTTTTTTAATTAAAACTAGAATGTTTTAGGTTTCATCTAGAAGAAAAATTAAATCAAAATCTTTGAAAATGAATTTTTAATAAATTTTTTAAGAAATGGTAAATTTTCTAACCAAAAAAAATTTTTTAGCAACTTTGAAAATTTTTTTAATTTTTTTAATTTTTTTGACAACATTTACAATAAAACAGTCTTTTTAAATCAAAACTAGAATGTTTTAAGTTTCATTTAGAAAAAAAAATCAAATCAAAATCTTTAAAAATGAATTTTTGATGAATTTTTAAAGTTGATCGATTTTCTGAGATATGATTTTTTTAAAATTGACTAGTAGAATATAAAGATGAAAAATATTTTTTTTATCATAAATTAAAAATAATATTTCAAGGACTTTAAATTAAGTAATATTTCCATTCAAAGTTGAAGATAAACATTATCAATATTTACATTAAATGTATTAATAATTATATGTAGATATAAAGAGTGATTAAATTCTAAAGATATTTTTAAAAACTTACTAATAAGTGCAGGTTTGAAATGCGGCTGTTTTTCCTTGAAGGTAAAAAAAGGAACTGGCGTAGCTTCAGGTTGGATGGTTGTTAGAAAATGTGACCTTGTTTTAGTCAACCGGTTAAACTAAACTATTTTATGTGTATATAATCGTTTTGGATTGACCTAATAAGTATTTTATATCGAAACTAATCGATTAAATTGAGGAATAATTAAGTAATATTGTAAAATTTAATGTGTAATGAAAATATCGTCACCTTTCGTTCATATAGGCAACTTCCTTTTATTTAAGAATTTTTTCTTTAAAAATAATTTTATTGTTTTAATAAAATTTACCATTATAAATCATTAGAAAATAAAATTTCCTTTAATTTGAGTACAAATAATTTCAAAGTTATCGATTTTTTAAATCTTAAAAACAATCGACGATCAATCATCTTGAAATCGATGTAACATCTTTACTTTTAATTGAAATATAGTCGTGTTTGGTATTAAATTAAAGGATTTTTAGTAATCTTTGAGAAGATTTAAGAAAATTCTTTAAAATTTTTAATTTGACATAACTCGGTTGTTTTTAATCGGATTATAGTCGTGTTTGGTATCAAATTTAAAGATTTTTAATGATTTTTGAGAATATTTAAGAATTTTTAAGTATTTTTAATTTTGGAATCATCGATATTTCAAAAATAAAAACTTTGAAAATAATTTTAGAACAAAACTTTCATAATAGATTGCTAAGAAATAAAATTTCTTTTAATTTAAATACAAACACGACCCATCTAGCTGAAATAGTTTCAAAGTTGTCGATTTTTTAACCTAAACAATAATCGATCATCGATATTTTCAAATCGGATCGTTTTTAATCAAAATATAATCATTTACGATATCAAACTTAAAGATTTTTAATGATTTCTGAAAATATTTAAGAATTTTTAAGCATTTTTAATTTTGCAATCACCGATTTTTTAAAAATTAAAACTTTAAAAATAATTTTACAATAAAATATTGATGAGAAATCATCAATAAATCAAATTTCCTTTAATTTAAGTACCAACACGACCTATCTAGTCTAAATAGTTTGAAAGTTATCAATTTTTTTAACCTTAAAAACAATCGACGAACGGCCATCTTTAAAAACTTTAATTTAGCATAACTCGGTTGTTTTTAATCGGATTATAGTCGTGTTTGGTATCAAATTAAGGATTTTTAATGAACTTTAAGAATATTTAAGAATTTTGAAAGATTTTTAATTGTTAGATTATCGATTTTTTAGTTGTCGTTTATTTTTTACCAAATTTGCATAAAAAATCGATATGAAATAAAATATGTCTTGAATTTCACCAAAAACATGACTTATTTTACATAAACAGTTTCGAAATTTATTTTTTTTAAATTCTAGGAATAATCGACGATCAGCCATCTTGAAATCGACATAACCTTTTTATTTTTAATCAAAATATAGTCGCATTTGGTATTAAATTAGAGGATTTTTTAAGATTTTTGAGAATATTTTAGCATTTTTAAGAAATTTTAATTTTGAAATCGTCGATTTTTCAAAAATTAAAACTTCAAAAATAATTTTAGAATAAAATATTGATGAGAGATCATTAGGAAATTAAATTTCCTTTAATTTAAGTACAAACATGACGCATCTAACTTAAATAGTTTGAAAGTTATCGATTTTTTAAAATTTAAAAACAATCGAAGAACGGCCATTTTTAACATTTTTAAATCGACGTAACTCGGTTATGTTTAATCGGATTATAGTCGTGTTTGGTATCAAATTAAAGGATTTTTAATGATTTTTGGGAATATTTAAGGATTTTTAAGTATTTTTTATTTTGCAATCAGCGATTTTTGAAAAATTTTTCAAAAAGAACTTCAAAAATAGTTTTAGAATAAAATATTGATGAGAGATCATTAGGATATTAAATTTCCTTTAATTTAAGTACAAACACGACATATCTAAGTTAAATAATTTAAAAGTTATCTATTTTTTAACCTTAAAAACAATCGACGAACGGCCATTTTTTAAATTTTTAAATCGACGTAACTCGGTTGTTTTTAATCGGATTATAGTCGTGTTTGGTATCAAATTAAAGGGTTTTTAATAAACTTTGAGAATACTTAAGAATTTTGAAAACATTTTAATTGTTATATTTTCGATTTTTTAATCATCGTTTATTTTTTTTACAAAATTTGCATAAATAATCGATATGAAATGAAATATGTCTTGAATTTAAACAAAAACACAACTTATTTAACTTATACAGTTTGACAAAGTCCCAAACTAGGTCCGGAAAATCGCCTTTGTCCACTATTGGTTGACTTCGAGATTCCGGATGTCTTGTCTTGTATACTTTGAGTTGTACTGTATATTTGCTCTCGCCTCCCGAAGATTTCAATGATGATGGGGTATGTTCTCCCCTGAGCCATATATAGGACGGTACAGGAGAAGATTGCTTCGGTAGAGAACTCGTCTGGTCGTTGTATTCGTCGAGCAGTTTGTTGACGGTAATTCTCGACTTTTTTGATAAAGGCGCATCTACATCGGTTGTCCGCGAACGAACACCCATGGTTGATGTGAACGTGGTTTTCATGCAAGAAGACGTAACGGTATGGGACTTTGAAACGTGTGGCCTCCATTGCATAAAGATCTCTTCTAAAGTGGGCGAAGCCTCCATTTGTAGGTATTCGCAGTATGTCTTGCAGTAGTTTGACTCCATGAGAGTCTCGAATAGCTCTTGCCAGAATTGTAGGGTCGAACGATCTGCTCTGTCTGGTATTGTCAAGTACCAGAGTCATTCGTTAAGTCGTTCAACAGGCTTATTTTGTAATTGTCGTTACTTAACAACATCGTTCAGCCAACGACTCCAATCCCAAACGACTTTTTGTTAAAACCGTATTTTGTAAATCAGTCGTTGGAAATTTTAGCTGTAACGACACAAGTTAATGTTTTCATATAGGATAGTAACATAAAATGTCACTTTTGATCCGATGTTAGATCTTTTGAACTAACAACATAACCTCAAAGGGGAACTTATGTCTGACATTTTGACAAGCTTTGACAATTAATGACGCAAGTGAATGAAAGAGATACGTTTGAAAGAATCCGTTGTTTGACATTATTTTCCGAAAGAAAGCTGTAATCACTAATATTTTTCTTGAATTTGCTTTAGAAATAGCTTTGATAGCTTCTTCAAGCATAGAAGTATAGTTCCATAAGAAATTATAGGTAGTAATATTTTTGTGTCGTCTTGAAGAAAATAGCATAACTTGAAAGAAGAAATCATTTCTGAAAAATTTACTAGAAATTTGTAGTTTTTAAAAAATGTTATCTGTCATTTCAAATGGGTTCAGTGAGTTTCTGGCATCCTTTCATGTTAGGGTATCAAGGGCTGAACTTGTAAAAATGGAATTTTACCAGAGATAATACCAAACGATGATCTTATACCAGAGATAACGCCAGAGACATAGAAAAAGAAAGATATAGAAGGTCAACTCTCCCTAAATTTTTAAAATGCGTCAAATTTAGTACGTAAGCCGAAAACTCACAGCGCTGATGTGCAACTATTCAAAAAAACCGCGAAATTTGAAATAAAATATTTTTTTATTTAATTTTATTTCTTTATTCGTACTACAATAAGTGAGCCATAAGTGACTCACTTATTTTGTACGAAAAAGAAGTGACAATGATAAAAGAAAAAACATTTTTTAAAATAGATTAATCTTTTTTATTTTCATTTATGAAGCTAATACAAGAATGCGTAATTTATTAAACTAAACGAATATACCTACTACACTAATAATAATACTAGTTTACAAATTTGAACTTTTTATACCCCGTAAGGACTTTATTTATATAAAAGTATGTTACAGTACCTTCCGTAAACCGAAATGTGTTAGCAAAAACATCATCACGTCATATTTTTTTAACACGTATACACTTAGCCCAAATCCACTTGTTAAATCTCTCCGGATCCTTACTGCAATTCGGGAATCGATAGCGGGAGGACTCCTTATCATTACAAATAGAAACCGTACACGCTATACAGGGTTTCTCACGTAACTGGTTCGTTAGAACTTTATTAGGTTCCACTATTAGTAGATTTTTGAGATTTTGTCAGTAGGGGTTGTTCATTCGGATCTTTTGATTTAAAATATTTTCAAGATGGCTGCCACTTCCGGTCGACCGGAAGTAGGATACAACTTCGTTATTTTAAATGGAATGGTATAATTTTTATTGCATATTTTAATTCTACGTACAAAAGCAAGTAAACTTTGATAAGGGTTGCCGGTACTTATCGCTTTTCGTTTTCGAGTTATTTTGATTTTAAGATTTTTTTGACAATTTTCAACCTGATCTTTAAAACCACATTTCTCAGTCACTGTTCAAGCAAGAAAATTGATAACTAGTACGATTACTCTCCAGATATTGCCAAATAGAACGCCGCTACCTCCACCCTTCTTTAATATACAGGCTGGTCACAAAGAGAGTTACCGTTCTTCCATATTCAATTGCAAAAAAGTCGAAAATTTTAAATGGAACATCCTATATTTTATTAGCCTATCCGATAGAGAATTTAATTCTCTACAAATTTGCAATACATATTCCTATACCCATCGGTTAAGATTTCCAAGGTATAAGGGAATTTGTCAAAATTGCGTATAAAATGTCAAAAGTTTTTCTTTTTTCTATTAGTAGGCTATGGAACTTGGTCGATTTTTTTGCTTGACACAATAGGGAATTTAATTCTCTACCAACCTTCAATACACTTCCCTATACCTATCGATTAAAGTTTTGAAGATATAAGGGAATTTATCAAGAAACTGTTCAAAATTCATAGCCTACTAATAGACAAACTTTTTTTGACATTTTACGCGCAAGTTTTATAAATTCGCTTATATCTTCAAAACCTTAACCAACAGGTATAGGGAAATGTGTTGAGGATTGGTAAAGAATTAAATTTTCTACCGTATCAAACGAAAAAACTGTTCAAGTTTCATAGCCTACTAATAAAAGCAAGACTTCTTCTGACATTTTACACGCGATTTTGACAAATTCCCCTATATATCTTGGAAACCTCAACCGATAGGTATAGGGACATGTATTGCAAATTTGTAGAGAATTAAATTCTCTATCGAATAGGTTAATAAAATATGGGGTGTTCCATTTAAAATTTTCGACTTTTTTGCAATTGAATATGGAAGAGCGGTAATTCTCTTTGTGACCACTCTGTATATGAAAGAAGGGTAAGGGTAGTGGGGTTCTATTTGGCAATGTCTGGAGAGTAAACGTACCAATTATTAACTTTCTTGCTTGAACAGTGACTGAGAAATGTGGTTTTAAAGAACAGGTTGAAAATTGTCAAAGAAATCTTAAAATCAAAATAACTCGAAAACGAAAAGTGATAAGTACCGATAACCCTTATCAAAGTTTACTTGTTTTTGTACGTAGAATTAAAATATGCAATAAAAATTATACCATTCCATTTAAAATAATGAAGTTGTATCCTACTTCCGGTCGACCGGAAGTGGCAGCCATCTTGAAAATATTTTAAATCGAAAGACCCAGATGAACAACCCCTACTGGCAAAATCTCAAAAATCTACTAATAGTGGAACCCAATAAAGTTCTAACGAACCAGTTGCGTGAGAAACCCTGTATATATCTGAAAAGGAAACATAATGTGACGAAAGGTTGTAAAAATGTTAAAGTTAATCAACACTTACCGGTAATAGAAGTAAAAAGAATACTACGGAACAAAATTGTAGTCACTGTAAACGTTATGTTTCACGTTTAAGCTCGAAATGATCAAAAATCAATTACAATAACTCCGAATGCTCTTACATGAAGTTAAAATATGTTTTGAACGTGTTGTCATGGAAACGTTGTTGTATTTTCGTATTTGTTTAAAATGAATATCCCTAGATTTATAAATCTAGGGACTTCACTAAAAAAATATACATCAGCGCTAAAGGTGTTTCGGTTTACGTACTAAAAATCGATTTCAAATATTTTACATTGAGTTCGCCCACCCTGGCCAGAGATGATCTTATGGTGGAATTAGGATGTGAAACGTAAAGGCTGTAATCGTAACCGTAGCAGTAACTCTAGTATTTAAAAAACGTTCAATTATTTTATTTCAATAGAAGCGTTTAGGCAACGTCTAGAAATGACGGCAAATTTGTTGGTTATTACATCTAAGGTTACGGTTAAATTTGACATCCTAAACCCACCATTACACATTTTGAGCTTACAGTTAAATCTATAAAAAGTCATTTGTTCACTACACTCGGTAGGCAACTCATTTTAAAATTCAATTTTGCTATGCTAACGACGTAAACGACTGCTACGGGGATGTCGTTCACCAAACGACCAAACCAAACCTGAAAGTCGTCCACAACGATGTTGTTAGAAGTTACAAAATAAGAATTGTCGTTCATGAACGACAAGCGATTCATAACGACGTCGTTAAGAGTTACAAAATAACCCTGTAAGGCCTTCAAGAAACGACTCTCTGCTTTGTGTGTTGAAAGTAGTTTCGGAGATATTTCTTGACAGAGGAGAATGAAGTTTTGTGGCGTTGAGATTATGTTCCAGTCCAGAGAGAGAATTTCTTCTATTCTCGGATTATTCTGGAAAGCCATCAAGCTATGTTTCGATGTTGTACGAGGAGCTTGTTGTTCCTTCGATGGAGCAGGAAGGACTTCTGGTAATTCTTCGTCTTCTAATCGCTGGCTCATCTCGTCCATATCAATTCCAGCTTGTGTTTGGACTAAAGCCCGGTTTACATTATTCCAGTCCAGTAATCCAGCTAGTCAATCCAGTTCAGTGCTAGACTGGATCATATCGTTCACATTATTCCAGTCTAGTAATCCAGTTAGTCAATCCAGTCCAGTGCTAGACTGTATCGTATACATGTTCACGCATGGATTCCAGCACTGGATTAGCTGTCTATACTCTTTTCGCGGAAAGATGCCTCATGCGTCATTAATTAATTATATTATCCTAGACTACTATTTTAGGTTTTCGTCTCTATCTGACATATATGATTAACCTTTCGGAACACGCGCGCGGACTGTCAGTCCGCAAATTTCAAATTTATAATTTGTTTGTAGCGCCCTCTCTTATTAAGTAGTCGGACGAATATGACATTGTGGAAAATTAAGTATTTGTGAGTTGAACTGTCAAGCGCTTTTAAACTTAAAAATTTTAAATTAATAGAATACAGCTTTGTACGATAACGTGGTAAGTACATATATGATATATGTGATTTTTTTTGAATCTTGTTACTCTGTTTGATAGCGAGTAATAAATAGTGGTAATAAATCGCAGTCTGAAAGTTTCATCGTATTTAAGCTTTTTCATCATTGTTCTGAATATGAGGACGATGAAGACGAAAACGAAGTTGACTATTTACATGAAAGAACAGACGATTCAGACACTGAACAGAATATTTCAGATGATGATGAAGATATGCATGAGTCACCGCTTTCAGAAATATCATTTTACACATGTAAAAACGGAGTCACTCAATGGAGAATTATTTATTTACAATTATTTAATTATTTGTTATTTATTTATTTATTTGATTAAAAATTTTGTTAAATATATATATTTATTAATTATTATAAAATTTGATTCATTTACATATTTAGCGCCATCTATTATTCTGTCGGTTGACAACTGCGGACTGTGAGTCCGCGTGCGTGTGCTAGCGTAAGGCCGAAACGCGCGTGTACTGGAAGGTTAAATGAAGAAAAAGATATTTGACATATGTCGAGAAAACGGTGACAAGTAATGACGCATGAGACATCTTTCCGCGAAAAGAGAGTACACTATTCCAGTGGTGCTGGAATGGGCGAGCTGGATTGAAAAGGTAGACCGTCAATCCAGTCACTGGACTGGATTGCTCACTGGAATGAGTGCATTCCAGTTTATTCCAGTGAGGGTTCACATTATTCCAGTAGCATTCCAGCACTGGTTTCGATCACTGTACTGGAATGCTACTGGAATAATGTACAGTGATCGAAACCAGTGCTGGAATGCTACTGGAATAATGTGAACCGGGCTTAAGGCTGGTTTTAGTGCACAACCGACGGTCGGTACTGACCGTGAGTACTGACGAAACGCGCTGACCGTCGGTTTGTGTTGATCAGTGCTTAGCTGATTGACAGATCTGTCAAAACGCGCTGACCGTCAGTTTGTACAGTCTCACGAAAAATGGACGCATTAACAAATTGTACGATACTTGGGTATTTCATTGTTCTGTAATTCTTTAACCGTGTATCACGGTCTTTATATAAATTATGAGACAAGTCCCATAATTCCGGATGCAACCGGACTTCCCTTATTAATCGTTCTGTGTCTATGCTCATTATTTCACGATGACTGTACACGTACTGACCATACTGACATATCTGCCAAACCATGAACGCTGTAATATAATCCAGCAATCTGTCAGTTGGTTGACGTACATACAGACGCGTTCGACCGACAGTTGTCATACGCGCCGCGTACCGTACGCGCGTAGGGTTCATCAGTGCAGCACTGAACAGCCACATATAAATACGTTGATAAGCTACGCGCGACCGACGTCAGTACCGACCGTCGGTTGAGCACTAAAACCAGCCAAGAGTTCTCCGTTGACGTTCGACGATCGCCATCTATAAATCGACGTAACTTGGTTGTTTTAAAAATGTTAAATTATTTGAAAACACTTTTAAAAAATATTTATGTTTACAATCGAATTAAACCAAATTTCCTACAGAAAAGTACTGGAACCGGCTCTGTGGTTATAGATAATGTTATCTGGACGTGTAAGTAATGTGGCGGTGAGATAGCACAAATCACAAACGAAAGTGGTCATTCGGATGTTGTTCTTGTGTTTGTTACTGTTTGTGACTCATGACTATTTTCTTAAAAGATTTTTTTTAGTTTAGTTCAGTTTAGTTTAGTGATTTTACTAAATAATTTTTAATGAATCTACTTTAAAAGTTTCTTGGTAAGTTTAAAACTTTTTTTTCAAATAAAAAAAACAATTTTTTTCTAATTAATTTTAAAAATTTCAACACTAAAATATTAAAAATAATCTCCCACAATAATTTTTACATTCTCTCTCATAAAGTTTATTTAATGTCACAATCGTGCGTAAATTAAATGGTCCATTAACGGTTTATTATGCATTTTATATTCTACGTTCGCCGAAGGAAAGACGTAAAACGATAAAAACTTAAAGTATGAAAGTGTATAAACGTAAATATACCTAAGAACCACGCACGTGTCTCTAAATACAACGTACACCTTTAGGTACGTTTAAAAGACGGTTTATCCGTTATTTATAACGTCCTACGAAAACTACCCACACGTACGGTACGTATTTATACTTTTACTTTATAAGTTAAATCGAAGTGGAACGTTAAATCGGTCGAATCGAATGGATAGTTATAAATATAAATGCGGATGTTGGTCTATATATAGAAATAAGAAATATTGAACGTTACGGATTTATATTTCAGGAGGGATGATTGATTTTGTGTGAGTTTGGTGTCTTTAGGTGGTCTTAAGTTTATTTGTGGTGGATATCTTTAGGATATGAAATGATTTTATTATGAGTTTAATTTTACAAATTAGATTACAACTAAGCAAATTTTTAAAATTCATATCTAAGAAAGTAATTGTGAGACTTAAAATTTTATCAGGATTTAGAATGAAACTTAATCTTTATTTTTACCAAAAATAAATTTTCTGCGACTTTTAGTTTTTTCTATAGCGACGAAATTCTAACCTAACTTAATTTCGATATCGATTAAAATTTGTCAATTTTTAAAAATTCATATCTGAGAAACTAATTAATATTGAGATTTTAAATATTATGAGGATTTAGATTGAATTTTAGTCTTTGCTTCTACCAAAGATGAATTTTCTACAACTTTTAGAGAAAAACTAAAAGTTGTAGAAAATTCAACTGCTGCTTTAATATAATTAGTATTTCTTTCATAATTAAATATTAAAAAAAAAACGATGAAGTTAGATAACGAGTCAATAACTATAATGTTTATAATTACTTTTGAATAAAAAGATATCTGAAAGGAAGCTTAAAACTTAAAAATTTTTGACAATTTTAACCTAACAAAAAAATCGATCTTTTTTTAAAAATTCATAAAAAATTGAATTTAAAAAAATTTAAGCTGATTTTTTTTCTAAATTAATCTAAAAAGATTCTAGTTTTAATTTAAGAAGACCGTTCTGTTCTAAATATTACCAAAAAAATTAAAAAAATTTTCAAAGTTGGCAAAACATTTTTTAAGTTGGAAAATCAATAATTTTTTAAAAATTCGTAAAAAAATTGAATTTTAAATATTGTGATCTGATTTTTTTTCTAATTTAAAAATTTTAAGCTGATTTTTTTTCTAAATTAAACTACCGTATTTTTCGGACTATAAGACGCACCGGACGATAAGACAAACCTCAAATTTATAAGATGATTTTTAGAAAAATGTACTCTAATGTTATCTTCGGACGATAAGACGCACCTCAAATTTATAAGATGATTTTTAGAAAAATATACTTTAATGTTACTTTTGGATCATAATTTTTATTTATTAACATAACTCGTACTAGCAACATTTAGTTCATCTTCACTCTCGGTACTATCACTCGTCTCATTACTGTCACCGTTCGGATTACTTTCGTCTGAACTACTGTTATCGCTCTTTGCAAAAATTGCGTCATCTTCAGTACCATCCATAGCATTACTTATTCCGCATTTTTAAATGACTTTATAATCGCATCTTCTTTCACAGCTTCCCATGAATTTTTCCCCAGGTACAAACTTCTGAAATTGTTGGTCGTTTCATACGTCCTGTTGCGGTGACATCATGATTTGGTTTTGCCATTCATTTATTTCACTCTTCTCGCATAAAATTTTTAAACGGTTTATTGATAGAGACATCTAAGGGTTGCCATTGCCTTGTGAGGCCTCCAGGAATGACTGCTATTTCTGTATTCATTCCTTTTACAAGTTTCTTGGTTGATTCCGTTGTATGGGCTTTGAATTGATCCCACACTAACATCGCAGATTTTTTAAACAATGCACCTGGACGTTTTGCCCATATATTTTCTATCCAAAATTTCATGGCTGTCTCATCCATCCAGCCTTTTTCTTGAACATGAATAATAATGCCACTAGAAATTTTATCTTTTGGTAATGTTTATCTCTTGAAGATTACCATGGGCGGTAGTTTTCCTCCGTCCGCGCAACAAGCTAAAACTACAGTGTGTGAGTTTTTAAAAATTCAAGTATTTAAAAAAAATCATAAAAAAATGAATTTTTAATATTTTGATATAATTTTTGTTCTAAATAAAACTTAAGACATTCTAATTTTAATTTAAAAAGATCATTTTATTTTAAGTGTTTAAAATAATTTAAAATATTTTCAAAGTTGAAACACAATTTTTTAGGTTAAAAAGTCAATGTTTTTTAAAAATTCATATCTAAAAAACTAGTTATTTTTGAATCTTGAAATTCTATAAAGATATAGATTAAAACTTGGTCTTTTTGCGAAAGATGAATTTTCTATCACTTTAATTTTTTTTCTACAGAAGAGAAAATTTACCGTAATGCCTTTAATTGACGTTTTTAAACATTTAAACTAAAATTTCCTTTGGATTACATTAAAATTTTACAGTTGGTAGTTACAATTTTATTATAAACGTTATAGTATGTAATTTGTATTTCTGATATAAATTTCGAATGTACGCGGGAATTTAAATCGTTCAATCAAAGCGTTCACTGTGGCACCATCTATGAACAAAATGACAAGAGTACAGCTCGAGGCGTATTGAGTTGCCTACGTGCACAATACATATAAATTTTCCAAAAGTTTTTGATTTTTTTGTCCAATCAAATTGTTTAATTTTGATCACATACAAAAAAAAACTAGATCTTAATTGGATGAAAAAATCAGAAATTTGGAAATTTCCTGCACGAAGAAAGCTATTGCAACTAATGTTTGACAATATTTACGGTATACTTGTGATCGTTGATTTGTTGAAAAATTCAATGATTCTCAAGTCTCAAGATTTCCATTGATAGCTGACTTTTCTAAAATACTACTCTATTGATAACAATCCATAATTTCTTAAATAAAAGTCAGTTTATCTACATAAGATGTTGCTATAGCTCTCCAACCCATGCCATCATCTTCTCTGTGCTTTACTATTGGTAGTAAATCTTTCAGATCCATCGCCGCGTTTTATCACTTTTAAAAAGGGTATAAATTAAATACCCAGTATTACACTTGAATGTAAAGTAGGCATACACGGTATATTATTTAATTGCTCAGTAAAAAACTAGCCGCTCAGTATTAATATAAATATTCAGTACGGAAACTAAATGACCATTAGAAATGTTAAATGCAGAGTCAGTATACTAAACGCTCAGTAAAACTCCTAAATGTTCAGTACAAATCTTAACTGTTCAGTAATTATACCAAATAATCAGTAAAAAATCGAAACTACTTTAAAAAAAATAATATGCTCATACTCAACATAACTTGAACAAATTTAAAAAATCGTACTGAAGCTATTTCTGGAAATTCAGAAAACAATTTTAAATAGAAATACATTAATCCATCTATTTTATGCTAAACAAATCAAATTTATCGTAGCTGTTTCCAAAAAGATTTAAAAAATTCCCAAAGTCATCGACGATTTTTGCCCGAACCCAAAAAAATTTGAACAAATTTAAAAAATCGTACTGAGCTTATTTAAGAAAATTTTGAAAAGCTTTTTTAAATAGAAATACACTAACATATCTATTTTATGTTAAACAAATCAAATTTACTGTAGCTTTTTCCGAAAAAATTAAAAAGATTCCCAAAGTCATCAATGATTTTTGGCCAAATTCAATATAACCTAAAAAGTTTTAAAAAATCGCACTGAGCTTATTTATGAAAATTTTGAAAAGATTTTTGGAATAGGAATACATTAAAGTATCTATTTTATGTTAAACAAATCAAATTTACTGCAGCTGTTTCCAAAAAAATAAAAAGAAATTCCAGTCATCGATAATTTTCGCCCGAATTTAGTGTAAAATTGAAAAATTTTGAAAAACCGCTCAGAGTTTATTTATGAAAATTTTTAAAAGATTTTGGAAATAGGAATATATTAAAGCATCTATTTTATATAAAACAAATCAAATGAATTATAGTTGTTCCTAAAAAAAAACAAAATCATCGACGATTTTTGCCCAAACTAAACATAACTTGAACAAATTTAAAAAATCGTGCTGAGTTTATTTATGAAAATTTTGAAAAGATTTTTTATGTAGAAATACATTAAAGTATCTGTTTTATGCAATACAAACCAAATTTACTGTAACTATTCCCAAAAAATTTAAAAAAATTCCCAAAGTCATCGATGATTTTTTCCCAAATTCAACAAAATTTGAACAAATTTGAAAAATCTCATTGAGTTTATTTATGAAAATTTTGAAAAGATTTTTTGAATAGAAATAGGTTAAAGTATCTATTTTATGTTAAAAAATCAAATTAATTGTAGTTGTTCCCAAAAAAATTCCCAAAGTCATCGATAATTTTTGCCTGAACAAAAAAAAGTTTCTTCGTATTCGCTTTCTCTTTCATCACTCTCGTAATGAGGTATTTAATTCATTTTTAATCTAAAATTTTTATGAACAATTTTGAGGTTAGATGAACACACGGCGAGCACTGTAAACGGTGATCTGCGATGTCAGTGTTGCCAACCAGTTAAAGCAGCGCCTCACATTTACTGATCTACTTGATACCCATTAAGCAATCATAATTCTTTACTGGGAGTTATTGAATTTCATACTATGTTTTATATGTTTAACATTTCAAATATTTTACTGAGCATTTTTTGTTTTTATACTTAACATGTTTAAAATTAAATACTGAGCGTTTAGTATTTTTTACTGAGCAATAAGGTATAAAAATACTGAGCATTTAAATGCGATCCTTTTAAAAGTATTAAGAAAACTAAATCCTGGACGATAAATCCATTCCCTTGTCAATATAGAATGGAGCAGAATTTGAGTAAAATTTTCGAAAGCAGAATTTTTTTTTCAAAATTAATAACTTTTCTTTAGGGTGTTCTGTTGAAAAGTTCTTTGTCGCGCAGAACTCTTTGTATGGCTCTTACATATATTTTTAGGCACAATCGTAATATGGTCTTGTTTTCTTCCTTAATATATACAGTTTAATATGAAACATCCCTTCTAAATAGATAGTTTTCTTTGCCAGCTTATACGCTCTTTGCTATTAAAAGATTCTGTTTTATAGTTTTTAATAATGGTTTAATAGGTGTAGATCGACTTACATTTACAATTTTACAATTTCACCGTACGATTTTTTTTTCTTTTTATGTCTTACTGGCAGTTTTCTAATATCAACAGAAATTTTACTTTTGAATGAGACTTTTTTTTAAATTAATACTGATACAACAGCAAACCACAAACTAAATACAAATAAGTAAGTTCGTAGTAAAATAATCTTTACAAGGAAAGCCAACAACGTACAGTGAAATCTGCCTTGGGCAGACACCAACGGGAGGAAATGTGAAGTAAATATAGTTTTTTTTAATGAAAACTATCATTTAAAAAAATCGCTTATTTAAAGTGTATAATGTGAATGTTTTTAAAATAAATAAAAACTAAGATTCATTAAGTAGAATTAACAGTATTTTTGCCCTATGTATTAAATAATAATAATAATAATAAGCGTCCAGAAAACGTATTTGAAGACCACAGGGAAAAAACGTGCTAAGTCAATTTTTCACGGATCTGATCTAAAGCGGTCATTTTGTGGTTCAAATAGTGTAGTTTATATGGGTAAATCATACAGGGAAATAACGATCCACGTGAAGAGTTTAGCAGGCATTTAAAATAGTTGTACAGCGAAAAAACGTACATAGTCCATACGCAACAGCGAAAGAACATTCTAAGTCAGTATCAGCTGATTTCTAGAACAGGTGTCTTTGAGGTGGTAGTACTATTTTGGCAATCGTTGTGGATAGTTCACTTGTGTTTTGAGTGTTGTTTGGGGTTATGTCAAGTGATGATCATGAGCAAATTCATTCGGTTGCACCGGCATCGAAAAAGCGTAAAAAAAACAGGTCAGGTTGGAAGTTAATAAAAAATTACGCTTGCAAAGCCATGAAGAAAGACCTGATTGCGGTTGTAGGAGACTTAAATGTTTCACCGCAACCTCTGCAGATGAAAGACGACAAATTTTGAAGGAATTATCACTATGGAATCCTGGAACGCCCAAAGTCTCTACCTTTCTGGTTTAATTTCGGCTACTTCCGTAGTTCAAAGTCGCTTATTAGAAGAAGAAAGCAATCTGCGTTCGGCGTCTTTTCATTACAGAGTTCGAGATTACAGAGAGCAGTCGGTTTTAGATGTTCCTGTGTGCTTAAGGGCTTTCTTGTCGATTCATGGAATAACTAGAAGGAGAATCATGACTATACAAAATTCTCTAAAGATGCATGATACAGCTCCAGTGGATAGAAGAGGTAAACATTCGTCCACGCATCGCAAACTGTCGGAAGAAATCAAGAACAAAATTTGTGGCCATATAAGTTCCTTTAAGGGCAGAAGTAGTCACTATAGCGCAAACAAGTCAAAGAGTACAACGATTTTGCAGCGTCCTACGAAACTTATAGAACCCTACAGAATATAATTTTGTACGTTTTTTACCTGTATCTTTGGTAGTTTATTTACTGAATTATATGATGTATTCAATATAACTAATATTTATTCTTATCAGTCACTGCAGATCATTATCAAATACACTAAGAACGTGGTAATGTTTGTAGCTTATTTTTAATTGAAAAGATTTCGAAACCGTAAGGTTTTCAAACTTAAAACTGCTTTCCTGAAAATTTTCGTTTTTTGACTTATCACGTTTTTCCCTGTGGTCTTCATTTCTAATTTGGAAGGCAGCTCCAAAGACCCTACATTTCCGTGATTTTCGGCAAAACATTTATGCTGATTGGTTAGGATAATAGCTTCACCATAATTTTTGATATACTCTGCTGGAACTGGTACCTCATCGACGTCAAAATCTTCGGACAGTTGTTCAACTTCTGGATTTTCGATTTCTTATCCTGAATCTGGATCTTCAACATATAAATTTTCATCCATTTCCAAAAAATCATTAAGGTTTTCGTTGTCAGTCAATTCCAACATTCTTTTTTTTTAATTTTTGAGGATATCTGTAAGTTTATTAAGTGGTAAGTCATCTTCTGGATCAGATGTCAAAGCCTCATTTAGCTGGTCTTCACTTTGCATATTGCTGTGCTTAAATCCTGCTTTAAGGAGCAATTTTTAACTGTTTTCTTGGTTACTTGGGCCCAAGCGGTTTTTGCAAAGTACAATTCATTCGCATATCTTTTTCTGCATAGACGTCAAACTAGTATTGAATCCCGTATGTACCCAAAAAATGAGAACGTTTAAATTTCGGTGTACTCGGAGAAGTCCCTCATTCAAGCTAAGTAGAAAGGCACAACATAGATTGTGCTTGTACCTTGCAAATATTGAGGTCGGTAAAACACCGGTTAAAGGGAAAATCTTTTATTAAAGGGAGACAGAAAAATCTGCGCGTGGCTAGATTGTCTGTTTAAGAGAACATCTTCTAGTGTTCGCATCCGTTTAAAAGAATGTTCGCCCAAGAGAGAGTTAACGCAATGCAAATTATATGAGGGTCGGTCCATTCCATGAGAAACTGTCCGTCCAAGAGGGGTGTCCGTTCAAGGGGGTGTCTGCGAAGAGCAATTTAACTACACTAAAATGTTATGAAAATTATCGTTAAGTGAAAATACGTAAATTTTTGTCCATTGCTGTATTTTGAATGAAAAACAATTTTACCAAAAATTTTAAATCTCATACTTTCCATTATTATAAATTGATACACAACTTTTTAGCTTGAGGTTGGTTAATAATCTGCTATTAAACATAAATACGAATGAATTCATCCATCATTTAGAGGTTAATAACCTTAATAAACACCGCTGAACAGTTATTGTTAACTGCAACTATTGTTAACGTTAATACAAGAGAAACAAAGAGGAAAGGAAAGAAAGAGAGAAAGAAAAAAAAACCAGTGTAAAATTACAAATAAAAATTCACACCTGTTAAAAATTTTCATATTATTACGTAATAAGTGTTAATTAATATTATAAAAGAGTATTAATAAGGAAAAGATGTTAAAAAATATTTCACAACTCCATATTATAACATGAAACGGTGAGTTTTTTAGGTAGGTCAAGATTAACGAGATGGATGAGATTTAAACTTTCCATTTCTAGTTTTTTTTATGTGTCCTTATTTAACAGTAAAAATAAAACGAGTGGAATTTTTATGAATCTATATATTTTTGTATTTAGATAAAAATATTAATACAACTTATCTTATCAACCGAGTTCACATCTATATTTTTATTACTTTAATTTAGACAGGCGAAATAAGTGTTGTAATGAATAAATCTTCCTGATTCATCTCACACCAATTTTATTCTCAACAAACAATGGTATGTCACGTAATCAAATTACACCATAATAAGCTATTGTGTGAATAATTAATCGATGAGTAAAACGTTTCAATTCTGGGAACGTATAATCTAAGTTTTATTCATTGAATGTGAACGAGATGATTTCTAGAACTTTATAGTTTACTACGAAAGAAATTTTAACCTAATTTACATGCTTGTAAATAAGGTCCGTGGATTTTTTTAAAGTTAGAGAAAAATTTCGAGGTTAGGTTGGTTAAAATGTCTATTTAACTTTGAAAATTTTTTTAAATTTTTTCATAACACTTAGGATAAATCTGATTTATTTAGATTAAAACTAACAGATTTATTTATTTTTATTTCAAAAATCTTTATTAAATTCCCATAAATAAAGTCAGAGCGATTTTTTAAATTTCACTAAAATAGGTTAAAAAATCATTGATATCTTTAGGATTTTTTTAAATTTTTTTCATAACACTTAGGATAAATCTGATTTATTTAGATTAAAACTGACATATTTATTTATTTTTATTTCAAAGATCTTTATTAAATTCCCATAAATAAAGTCAGAACGGTTTTTTAAATTTCACTAAAATAGGTTAAAAAATCATTGATATATTTAGGATTTTTTTAAATTTTTTTCATAATACTTAGGATAAATCTGATTTATTTAGATTAAAACTAACATATTTATTTATTTTTATTTCAAAAATCTTTATTAAATTCTCATAAATAAAGTCAGAGCGATTTTTTAAATTTCACTAAAATAGGTTAAAAAATCATTGATATCTTTAGGAATTTTTTTAATTTTTTCCATAACATTTAGGAAAAATCTGATTTATTTAGATTAAAACTAACATATTTATTTATTATTATTTCAAAAATCTTTATTAAATTCCTATAAATAAAGTCAGAGCGATTTTTTAAATTTCACTAAAATAGGTTAAAAGATCATTGATATCTTTAGGAATTTTTTTAATTTTTTTCGTAACACTTGGGACAAATCTGATTTATTCAGATTAAAACTAACATATTTATTTATTTTTATTTCAAAAATCTTTATTAAATTCCCATAAATAAAGTCAGAGCGATTTTTTAAATTTTACTAAAATAGGTTAAAAAATCATTGATATCTTTAGGAATTTTTTAAATTTTTTTCATAACACTTAGGATAAATCTGATTTATTTAGATTAAAGCTAACATATTTATTTATTTTTATTTCAAAAATCTTTTTAAATTCCCATAAATAAAGTCAGAGCGATTTTTTTAAATTTCACTAAAATAGGTTAAAAAATCATTGATATCTTTAGGAATTTTTTTAATTTTTTCCATAACATTTAGGAAAAATCTGATTTATGTAGATTAAAGCTAACATATTTATTTATTTTTATTTCAAAAATCTTTATTAAATTCCCATAAATAAAGTCAGACCGATTTTTTAAATTTCACTAAAATAGGTTAAAAAATCATTGATATCTTTAAGAATTTTTTTAATTTTTTCCATAACATTTAGGATAAATGTGATTTATTTAGATTAAAACTAACATATTTATTTATTTTTATTTCAAAATCTTTATTAAATTCCCATAAATAAAGTCAGAGCAATTTTTTAAATTTCACTAAAATAGGTTAAAGAATCATTGATATCTTTAGGAATCTTTTTAATTTTTTCCATAACACAGGAAAAATCTGATTTATTTAGATTAAAACTAAAATATTTATCTCTTTTAGTTTCAAAAATCTTTATTAAATTCCCATAAATAAAGTCAGAGCGATTTTTTAAATTTCACTAAAATAGGTTAAAAAATCATTGATATTTTTAGGAATTTTTAAAATTTTTTTCATAACACTTAGGAAAAATCTGATTTATTTAGATTAAAACTAACATATTTATTTATTATTATTTCAAAAATCTTTATTAAATTCCCATAAATAAAGTCAGAGCGATTTTTTAAATTTTACTAAAATAAGTTAAAAAATCATTGATATCTTTAGGAATTTTTTTAATTTTTTTCATAACACTTAGGAAAAATCTGATTTATTTAGATTAAAACTAACATATTTATTTATTTTTATTTCAAAAATCTTTATTAAATTCCCATAAATAAAGTAAGAGCGATTTTTTAAATTTCACTAAAATAGGTTAAAAATCATTGATATCTTTAGGATTTTTTAAAATTTTTTTCATAGCACTTAGGATAAATCTGATTTATTTAGATTAAAACTAACATATTAATTTATTTTTTTTATTTCAAAAATCTTTATTAAATTCCCATAAATAAAGTCAGAGCGATTTTTTAAATTTCACTAAATTAGGTTAAAAAATCATTGATATCTTTAGGAATTTTTTTAATTTACTTCATAACTCTTAGAAAAAATCTGACTTATTTAGATTAAAAGTAACATATTTATTTATTTTTATTTCAAAAAACTTTATTAAATTCCCATAAATAAAGTCAGAGCGATTTTTTTAATTTCACTAAAATATGTTAAAAAATCATTGATATCTTTAGGATTTTTTAAAATTTTTTTCATAACACTTAGGATAAATCTGATTTATTTAGATTAAAACTAACATATTTATTTATTTTTATTTAAAAAATCTTTATTAAATTCCCATAAATAAAGTCAGAGCGATTTTTTAAATTTCACTAAAATAGGTTAAAAAATCATTGATATCTTTAGGAATTTTTTTAATTTTTTCATAAAACTTAGGATAAATCTGATTTATTTAGATTAAAACTAACATATTTATTTATTTTTATTTCAAAAATCTTTATTAAATTCCCATAAATAAAGTCAGAGCGATTTTTTAAATTTCACTAAAATAGGTTAAAAAATCGTTGATATCTTTAGGAATTTTTTAAATTTTTTTCATAACACTTAGCAAAAATTTGACTTATTTAGATTAAAACTAACATATTTATTTATTTTTATTTCAAAAATCTTTATTAAATTCCCATAAATAAAGTCAGAGCGATTTTTTAAATTTCACTAAAATAGGTTAAAAAATCATTGATATCTTTAGGAATTTTTTAAATTTTTTCCATAACATTTAGGATAAATGTGATTTATTTAGATTAAAACTAACATATTTGTTTATTTTTATTTCAAAAATCTTTATTAAATTATCAGTATAATAAAAGCAGAAGGGAATCAGCACCCCCTATATCAGCGCCCCCTATATTGAAAATTCAAATTTTCGCCCCATTATTGCGCGGCAAGTACGGCGCGTAGCGCTCCGCGGTTTTTTTTAAACGTCTCCTGTTTGAAAAATTGATTTACGCGTACCGCGCGCGCGGTTTCGTCGGGCCCCCAAATACCTCAACCGAATTTCCACTTTTTAGTTCCGAAAATTATCGTTTCCCGCCATTTTTGAGACTTTTCCCGCCAATTTTCATCAATTTGAATTTTTTTTTTTTTTATATTTTTCTTACTTTTTCAACCGAGTTTTGGTACCGTATCGGTCGGAAAAGTTGTAAAACCGGTTTTTACACCTAAAATAATCCTTCCGCGGGCTCCAAAAATACGTTTCTTTAACTATTTAACGAAAATCGTAAGTATAAAATACGGCGACGCCATATTGGTTTTTTGGTTGACATTTCCGTGAGGTTATTCGCATAAATTTGATAAAAACGGGTCGTTGGGCCCTAATAAGACTACCCGAACGGCCTAAAATACGTCCCCGAACAATTAAGTACGTTTAACGGAGTAAGTAAAGTGTTATTATTTTAAAAAGTTGCGATAAACGTCACCGACCGAATGGCCGCCCCGTTTGCTCTCGAAAATTGGACAAAAAGGGGCCAAAATGCACATTGTCCGCTTCAGAGGAGCTCAAAACACGTCAGGGAACCTCTACTTTGTCTATTTCGCGCGTTTAATAAAGGCAAGTAACGTCAAACTATTTAAAAAAAATGTTAATAAACATCGATTTATAGGTTAGGTGTTTCGCGTCAATATTTTACGTTTAAAAAAGGCCTAAAACCCGCTTGGATGATCGAAAATGGACTTGGATTTGGATGATTGAAGGGTGAACGTGACGTTTTACAAGTTTAAAACCAACGAGTGCACCAAAAACTTGAATAAAATTGCAACATAATTTCAACGTTTACTGGAAGAAAATTTTTTGCTTCAAAAAGCATTTGGACGTTCAAATCTGGACCCTAATAACGTGTTTGAACCTTTTTCACGCCGATTTTGATCGTTTAAGGAGAGGATTAACGTAAAATTTCTTGAAAAATTTCGAAAATTATTGATAAATCTCATACTGTAAATTTATATGTTTTGCGCCCAAAAATGTGCTTTGACGATTGGAAAAGGGCTACGTTTGGAAGATGTAGAGGACGAATGAATCGTTTTGAGGGTTCAAACGGGTGATTGCTGTAAAAATATTTTTTTAATAATATAAAGAAACAAAGGCTGTTTTGCTGTATGAATCGTTGGAAAATTCGCCTAAACATCTATTGAAAACAGTTTACGCCATGATATTGATGTAGAAAGTATTTTAGAATCTCACGAGTAATTATAAAAATCTTATTTTACGTAAACGTGTCGATGCCGAAAGGAGTTTGCCAAAGAAATGGTCTATAATGTGGATTTAAAGTAAATTAATCAATCTAAACGAAAAAGTAAGCTTTAATACTCTTAAAAATATATCTGTTTGCTTCAAAATTTATCGATTGAAGTAAATTGAAGAACAGAAAGGTTTGTGCTATAATGAAAATGGCCATTAAGACCACAATTTCACTTTTTAATGGTTCATCACTGCAAGAATGTAATTACTAAAGTAAATGAATGTTTTATTTTCCAAATTGATGAAGAAACCCACGTTTGGGTTTGTAGCTTTGATTTTTTACATTTATACCTCTCTGGAAATGTAATTATTGAAGTAAATGAACGTTTTAATTACCAAAGAAATCGTTACAGTTCCTTTGTGAAGGTACTTGGAGAACAAAAAAGATACAAGACAAATATTAAATTTAAAATTAGATATTTTACCTTATTCATATTTGAATATTTATTATTTGAGATTTAATTTTCATTTTATTAGTTTAGAACGAAGAATAAATCACGTCTTGGAGAGATTAAGTGAAGAGATTGATATTTGGGTCCAGAACTTTGATCTTTAGCTCTGTATCTCTTTTGAAGTGTAATTTTTTCATGTAAATATACGCTTATTAAATCACCCCCGTGAAGATATTAGAACAAACTATTGATAAAAGAATTGAACCAATAATAGAACAAACATTGGATGAGGCACAGAGTGGGTTTACACAGAGAAGAAGTAGTTAAAATCATATATTTATGATTAAGGAAATAATATAAAGGAAACTACCACCGAATAAAGATATACATAGGATTTATCGACTTGGAGGAAAATATCGATAGCGTCCCACGTAAAAAAATGTGGAAAATTCTAGAGAAAAGGAATCGAGAACAAAACCATTCAAAGCATAAAAGAAATATATGAAAATAATTTAAATACAGTAATTATTAAGAATTTAGAAATTAAAGAAACCGATAGAAATTACAGAAGGAGCGTTTGCGGATGAATTGCAAGATAGTCTGGAGAAATAGAATTCGACATTGAAAAAATATGGAATAAAGCTGAATAAGAATAAGACAAAGGTCATGGTGATGGAGGAAGAGATGAAAATACGGATGGAAATGACGATCATAGAAAAAGGAAAGCATTATAAGTACCTAGGGGCAGAAATAGAAAATCATGGCAAATACAAAAAAGAAACAAATACAACGACCTTCTTACGACATGAAGAATCTATTCATTAATAAGAGGGAGATAATAAAGAAAACGAATATAAATAAATAAAAACTAATGTATAGATCAATATTTACCCTTAGATGTCTGACTTGGGTACTCTCAAAGAGAAAAAAGAAAAAATTACAAGCAGTTGGAATGAAATAACTTAGAAGGGTAAAGGGAGTGACTAAGAAAGATAATTTTAGAAACATTAAGATAAGGAAAGATCCTCATATCGAATCATTGAACAATTTTATTGAAGAACGACAACTAAGTTGGCGGGGTCATCTACATAGGATGTAAGATTTAAGGCTGGTGAAGCAAGTCTGGCAAGCAGTAATGCAGGGAAAGAGAAGAAGAGGAAGATCGTAACAATCGTGGGGTGAGGTAACAAAAGATACTAGAAAAACAGGAAATTATGGAAAAGTATGTATAAGGATTAGAAACAGCAGATATCAAGTTGAAGAATATGAAAAATGTAATACGCCTACAAAAATTATGACAGACAGATCGTCTACAATTTGGTTTTATTCAATTAAGGCTGACTTTTACCAACCTCCGGTTAATGTAACCAGCGGTTTATTACCATGGTTATTGGCAAAGTAGCCAATCGCATAAGTTGAAATTGAAATTAAACCGCTGGTTAAGTTAACAGGAGGTTGGTAAAAGTCAGCCTAAGGAATTTAACCGAAAATTAAAACAAAAACAAATGTGAATTTGAATCGAGTTGGATTCGCGCGCGCGTTTTAAATCAACGGACCGCGTTTCGTTACCATGGTTACATCAAAGAGTGCTTGGCGCTCATTGGTCCAATTGGTATCCGCGAAAGGGCGGCCGCAGGCCGCCCGTCATGCACTACAAACGAATTTTCTTAACTGTTTGCCACCTTTCTCGGATTCACATCTTTCCGAGGATCCTCCGTTTAAGCGATCCACTGTTTGCTAGTTATTATATATAATAAAGTAGTAAACAAGCAGCGCCGCCTTTTTTTGCCCTCAGTTTGCACTAAACTACCGAAAATCGACCAATCACAGAGCAGAATTGCCGACAAGCCTAATTTCGACGTTTCCAAACGTCAAAATTACCGTTTTTTGCCCGCTTTTTTGCGATATTTACACCTTGGTTGTCGTTCATGTTGATAAACAAAACGTTCAAACGCACCTTACTTTATAGGTTTCGGGCCGTTTCCGGGCCTAAATCGGTTAACTCGCGCCGTTTTCAACGTTTTTTTCCGAGTCCGATTTCGGGCCCTCGGCGCGGGTACGAGTTCGATTGACCGCGTTTAGAACGACAAATTTTTCAACGAAAACGGGTAAAATCCAATTTGATTAATGTAGAAAATTGTTCAAAATCGTTAAAATTGAGTAAGACGAACGCGTTGTTGTATCCGTTTTTCGAAAATTGCCTTCAATTTCCGATTTCTGACGCGGTTCGTTTCTCGGCTATTTCAATCAAACGTCAAACCTTTCAAGGTTCATTTCTCGGCTCGATTTTAATTAAACGTCAAAACACGCGTCAAAACGTCTTTAAATGTGTACTTAAAACCGAGAATTTGGGCAAATCCGGACCTAATTATAACTGAAGACGACAAGTTTATAATCCGTTTACCGAAATTTGCCCCAAAAATGTACGTTTCGGCGGCAAAAGCGACGATACGTCAATTTGCGTTTGGTGTGACGGTCGGCGTCGTATACGGTTGCCGTAAATTCAAGAAAAAGTGACTTAAAAACGTTGCGGGGACCAAATTTCGACCGCATCGACGTAAAATAATAGATTTTTTACCGATACCGTACGTTCAAGGAGGTAAGCAACTTAACGTTATTTTTAAAAATTATAAAAATCATCGCTAAACGTCAAATTTTAGGTAAACGACTGTCTTTATATTTAAAAAAGAGAGCAAAAACGCGTTTCGGCGGTGAAAAACGGGCTGTATTTAGATGATCGGACGACGAACGAAGCTATTTCAACCCTCAAATGTGTTACTATAATAAAAATATTTAAAAAATCATAACCTAACCTCAATTTGCGTTTGGTTTGACAGCCGGCGTCGATTGCGCTTGGCGTAAATTCATGAAAGGTGACTTAAAACCGGTGCATGGACCGAATTTCGACCGCATCGACGTAATTTAATAGATCTTCTACCGATATCGTACGTTTAACGAGGTAAATAACTTATCCTTACTTAAAAAATTATAAAAATTGTCTCTAAACGTCAAATTTTAGGTAAACGATTGCCTTTATATTTAAAAAGAAGCAAAAACGCGTTTCCGTGATGAAAAGCGGGTTTTATTTAGATGATCGGACGACGAACGAAGCTATTTCAACCCTCAAATGCGTTACTATTAATAAAAAAATGTAAAAATTCATAACCTAACCTCAAGTGGTAGTCGTGCGTTTTCTTTTTCATTTAAAAAGACCTAAAATGCATCTTGGCGGACCAACGCAAGCACTATTGGGAGTTAAACAGTGAAAACATCAAGAATATTATAAATTAATTGCAGTTTTTAATATTACCAAACGAATTTTTTTTATGCTGGCAAAACATGATGAAAATGCGGTTCATGCAGACCGAGAATGCTAAAAAAGGGCCTAACTGCTCTAAACAACCAAGTAAGCGTTAACGTTTTCAAAAACTTTTCTGTTTGCTTATGTAATTTAAATGTTTTAGATACGTTTATCAGTAAAATCCATCAAATGGAGTATCATTATAATGTAATTACACAGAATAACAACATTTTATAAAAAGTAAGACCCATAGATCGAATAGTACTTTTCTAAAAGATTTTTGAAATCAAATGTGATTTCAGATCTGCTTTATCACTTCAGATCCTCAAGATATTTCTAATCCATAAACGCAAAAAATACGAGTTTTGAACATATTTGGAATAAAATAACGTAGCAAATAAATTATTATCCACAAAACTCTATATGGCATCCGAATGTACCACTTTTCCCATTCAAAATGCATTGAATTTTTTCAATATCTTAATTCCTTCATGAAAAAATCTTTTTACAATCCCTCTGTCTTAGTCGTCGGTATACTAAGCAATGATTTGGTCGTAGTCTCAAAAAAATCGTCTTTTTATTTCAAATGAATGTTGTAGTGACTCAACCCAACTTATCTCAATACTCTATTGACAGTCGTTGACTGTGGCTCTTATAGGTTTATGATTGGGCAAAGAATGATATTATGGAAATGATAGTCCTTCAGGACGAAATGAAGATATTTGAAAAATTCAAAATATATTTAAAATGGAATAAAAATTGTGAATTATTATTTTGTGAATAAAAATTTATTCGCTGTTATTTAATCCAAAAAATGTTTGAAATCTATGTTTTTTGTATCTTTAGGTTAGAATATTATAAAAACCTGATGTGATGGAGCAGTTCTGAGGCCAAATTTCAGTTCAGTAGCCCAAAACTATTAGGAACTATTGTCTGATCTATGGGTCTAAAAAATGTTGGCCAGTGTTATTAAAGTAAAGGAACCATTTCATTAAATTGTCGAAGAAGAAAACTGAATAATTATATTAATATTAAAGCGTTTTTGATAGACAGAAATTGATGTTTGTTTTTCTTAATTCTCTTCATAATTCTTTCTTTTATTTAATCGAGCGTTTTAACCGTGAATTGGTTTGTTTTAGGGGAATTTATTTAATGATTTAATCAAACGTTTGAATTTGAATTGAGCCGGATTCGCGTGCGTAGCTTTTAGTAAACGGATCGCGTCTGTGCGTACGTTATTGCTGTGGTTGCGTCGCGGAATGCTTGGCGTTGATCGCGGGCCACCCGTCATGTATCCCAAACGATTTTTCTCAACTGTTCTCCACCCTTCTCGGATTCACACCTTTCAAGGATCCGTATAAAGTGGCGAATACTCCACACTATATATAATAAAGTAGTAAACAAGCAGCGCCGCCTTTTTTTGCCCTCAGTTTGCACCGAACTACCGAAAATCGACCAATCACGGGGCAGAATTGCCGACAAGCCTAATTTCGACGTTTCCAAACGTCAAAATTACCGTTTTTTGCTCGCTTTTTTGCGACATTTACACCTTGGCTGCCGTTCATGTTGATAAACAAAACGTTCAAACGCACCTTACTTTATAGGTTTCGGGTCGTTTCCGGGCCTAAATCGGTTAAATCGTGCCGTTTCAAGCGTTTTTTTCCGGGTCCGATTTCGGGCCATCGGCGCGGGTACGAGTTCGATTGACCGCGTTCCAAACGACAAATTTAACAAGGAAAACGGGTAAAATCTTATTTGATTAATGTAGAAAATTGTTCAAAATCGTTAAAATCGAGTAAAACGAACGCGTTTTTGTATCAATTTCTTGAAAAAATGCCTTCAATTTCCGATTTTTTACGCGGTTCGTTTCTCGGCTATTTCAACCAAACTTGCATGATTCATTTCTCGGCTATTCTAATTAAACGTCAAAATGAAAGTCAAAACGTCGTTAAATGTGTACTTAAAACCGAGAATTTGCGCAAATCGGGACCTAATTATATCTGAAATCGACAAGTTTACAATCCGTTTACCGAAATTTACCCGAAGAACGTACGTTTCGGCGACAAAAACGACGATACGTCAATTTGCGTTTGGTTTAACGGCCGGCGTCATATACGGTTAGGGTAAAATCAAAAAAAAGTGACTTAAAAACGTTGCGGGGACCAAATTTCAACTGCATCGACGTAACATAATAGATTTTTTACCGATACCGTACGTTTAATGGGGTAAGCGACTTAACGTTAGTTGAAAAATTATAAAAGTTTTCTCTAAACGTAAAATTTTAGGTAAACGACTGGCCTTATATTTAAAAAAGAGCCAAAACGCGTTTCGGCGGTGAAAAACGGGCTCTATTTGGATGATCGGACGACGAAGGAAGCTATTTCAACCCTCAAATGTATTACTATAATAAAAATATTAAAAAAATCATAACCTAACCTCAATTTGCGTTTGGTTTGACAGCCGGCGTCGATAGCGCTTGGCGTAAATTCAAGAAAAGGTGATTTAAAAGTGTTGCGGGGACCGAATTTCGACCGTATCTACGTAATTTAATAGATCTTCTACCGATGTCGTGCGTTTAGTGAGGTAAACAACTTAACGTTACTTAAAAAATTGTAAAAATCGTAGCTAAACGTCAAATTTTAGGTAAACAACCGCTTTTATATTTAAAAAGGACGAAAAACGCGTTTCCGCGATGAAAAGCAGGTTCTATTTGGATGATCTGGCGGCGAACGAAGCTATCTCAACCCTCAAATATGTTACTATAATTAAAAATAAAAATATTTAAAAAATCATTGCAAATGTATAAAAATAATTAACCGTTACCACCGAAAATAATCGGAAACTAGATTAAAATCGCGGGATACGATTTGCTTTAATGTTAATATCAAATTCTATATCCTTGAGAACTAAAAAACCGACCAAAGCAATATTTCAAATTCCTCCATGGGTCGAATTTTTGTTTAAAAAAGAAAGTTACAGTTTGCACAGCATTTTTACTTTGCTACAGCAGATTGATGAGTCTGGCAACGGTCATAAATATTGATACTGATTGTATGGCAACTCTATAGAATTAAGATTTATGCGCAAGTACATGAAAAACTATAATTATTTAATAAAATGTTAATAAATACAAATGTGACATGAAAGTTACACGGTTCAATAGAGGGTTAAAACGTGGACAAAACACTGAATTAAAATTAACCAATTACGCTGATTCAGAATCTTTAGATCGTATTTACAAGTCGTTTAGTAAAAACGGAGTGTCGTAATATTAGTCACTTCAAAATCCTTTTTGTGAATCCGAATTTAATCCGCATTAGTATTAAAATTTAAGAACGGGTACGATTTGCATAGAATTAAAAAACAGACAAATAATGATTTCAAATTAAAAATATTGATAAGGCTCAGAAAATGCTTGGAGTTTTTGACGGATTTGAGGTCCTCGAAAGGACGGTCGTTGTGTGCGCCAACAGTTTACAAAGCGAATTTTTACTTATTCATAGTATCCGTACACTCAAGTGATGCTCCACACTAGTTCCCATAAATAAAGTCAGAGCGATTTTTTTAATTTCACTAAAATAGGTTAAAAAATCATTGATATCTTTAGGAATTTTTTTAATTTTTTCCATAACACTTAGAACAAATCTGATTTATTTAGATTAAAACTAACATATTTATTTATTTTTATTTCAAAAATCTTTATTAGATTCCCATAAATAAAGTCAGAGCAATTTTTTTAATTTCACTAAAATAGGTTAAAAAATCGTTGATATCTTTAGGAATTTTTTTAAATTTTTTTCGTAACACTTAGGATAAATCTGATTTATTTAGATTAAAACTAACATATTAATTTATTTTTATTTCAAAAATCTTTATTAAATTTCCATAAATAAAGTCAGAGCGATTTTTTAAATTTCACTAATATAACTTTTCCACAGAAAAATTCACAACAATTTTGAAATTTTTAAAAACTTTTTTTGTAATAACTATAACGAATCTGTTTATTACATTTGAAAATAGACATTTTAGATTATCTAAAATTAAAAAATCTTTGCTTTATTCCTATAAATAAGGTCTGTGGGGTTTCTTAAAATTAGAGAAAAATTTCGAGGTTAGGTTGGGCAAAAATGTCGATACAACTTTGAAAATTTTTTAGAAATTTTTGGTAATAACTACAACAAATCTGTTTTATACATTTGCAAATAAATATTTTTAGTTATATAAAATTAAAAAATCTTTCCTCAATTCCTATAAATAAAGTCTGGGGAATTTTTTAAAATTAGACAAAATTTTCGAGGTTATAGTTAAAAATGTCGATTCAACTTTGAATTTTTTTTTTAATTTTTTGGTAATAACTATAACAAATCTATTTTATACATTCGAAAATAGACATTCTAAATTATCTAAAATTAAAAGATCTTGTCTATATGAGTGACCTTTCCTATTGAAGTCAATTAACCTCACAATTTGTAGACGAATCGCAATGAAACCAACCAATGACCGTTGCAACTGCGTAACTGTTACTAAAACGTTTCTAATTATTTTCATCTGATGACCTTTTCGCTAAATATAGATCTTCTTCCGCGGTTTACGCGGCCAATTGGCATAGTTTAAAGTGTTTAAATTAGCTTGGAATTGTAAAAAAAATGTAGAACGTGTGTAAGAAATTATAGATTATTTGAGTGTGTGTTTACAAAAAGATTATGAATTAAAAATAAAAAATTTTTGGACAAATTAACTTAAAAATAGATTAAATTCTTTTAAACATTTGTTATTATTCAATTGGTTCAAAACTCAACCGTGTAAAGCTGACCTGAATTATCAAAAGTTAATTCAAATCAATAATTTTAATTTTTAACGTTTTATAGCCGTTTTTTCCCATTATTTTCTTTAATTTAACTAAATTTCATGTTTATTTAAAGTAATTTAGACCAATTTAGAAACTAAAATCATTTTTCAGTCATCTAACTTCTTCTAAAAACTTGACATTTTTAAATTTTTTATTAAAAACCTACATCTAAACCTCTAAAAGTTTAAAAACTACCATCATAAAGGTACTACATCTTTTAATTCCTATCATATCGTTAATTTATACCATTTTAAACTCCACTCTGTGAACGCCCCGTCCTCTTCCTCTACCACCTCTTTTCCTCCAGCAGCAATCGGTTCGTTTCGTCGAGTTGAGTTGGGTTTGTTGAGTTCAGTTCGCCGAGTTATTTCGTTTTGTACGTGTTTCGCGTTTTAGTATGCTCTTCGCGTTTAGCACCGGTAGCAATCAAAATTAACGACAACGATACTAAAACCCACCGAGGTTGTAAAATTTGAAACTTCAAGGTTACAAAATGTAATGAAAATCAATCGTTTGATAATCTAAAAACGTTTAAAATTTTTACTTTTTTTTTCAAGTTAGTTTTCAAGTTAATTTTATGGTGTATTGTGTATAAAGCGAATTTCAATGCGTAAATGCATTGTGTTACAATTTCTATAGGTTGTAGGTATATATAACGTTAAATTAAAATTTGTGTACGGTTTTTGTATTGTATGCGGTTACTGGTTACAAAAAAAGTGCTATTCGTGCGGTTTATAATAATGTAATGGAATCTGAAGAAAGAAATTCTTTTTTAATTTGAATGTTGGAGATTAAGAAGTTATTTAGATGATTGTTTATTGAGAAAGTAGTTAAGGTAAGGATAAAATTAAGAAATTTTTTGATAGATTTTTGAGAATATTAAAAAATTTTAACCCTTCATAAAAGAAATTCCAATCCAACTTAATTTACATGTTCATAAAAATTTGCCGATTTTAAAAAATTCATATCTCAAAAACTAATTGTTATTGAGACTTAAAATTTTATAAAGATTTAGATTGAAACTTGATCTTTATTTTTACCAAAGATGAATTTTCTACGACTTTTAGTTTTTCCCTCAGAAGAGAAAATCTAACCTTACTTAATTTACATATCGATTAAAACTGGTCAATTTTTAGAAATTCATATCTCAAAAACTAATTGTTATTGAGATTTGAAATTTTATAAGGATTTAGATTGAAACTTAATCTTTATTTTTACCAAAGATGATTTTTTTGCGACTTTTAGTTCTTCCCTCAGAGGAGAAAATGTAACTTAATATCCTTAATTGAAAGTTTTTAACATTCAAAAAATTAGGCTGCGTTTTAAAAATAGGGTTTTTTTTGAATTACATTAAAATTTGAAGTTTAAAAGTTACAACTTTACTATATATACAACATTTTCAAGTTTAGGTTAGTTAAAAATGTTGATTCAACTTTGAAACTTTTTTTAAATTTTTTAGTAAGAACTGCAACAAATCTGTTTTATACATTTAAAAATAGACATTTTAAATTATCTAAGATTAAATTTTTTTTTCTTAATTCCTATAAATAAAGTCTGCGGAATTTTTTACAATTTTAAAATTTCAAGGTTAGGTTGGTCAAAAAGTCGATTGAACTTTGAAAATTTTTTTAAATTTTTTGGTAATAACTATAACAAATCTATTTCATACGTTTGAAAATAGACATTTTAAATTATCTAAAATTAAAAAATCTTTTCTCAATTACTATAAATGAAGTCTGTGGATTTTTTTAAAGATAGAGAAAAATTTCGAGGTTAGGTTGGTCAAAAATGTTAACTTTGAAATTTTTTTTAAATTTATTGGTAATAACTGTAACAAATCTGTTTTATACATTTGAAAATAGACATTTAATATTATCTAAAATTAAAAAAATCCTTTATCAATTCCTACAAATAAAGTCTGTGGATCTTTTTAAAATGAGACAAAATTTTCGAGGTTAGGTAAAAATGTCGATTCAACTTTGAAAATTTTTTTAAATTTTTTGGTAATGACTATAACAAATCTGTTTTATACATTTGAAAATAGACATTTTAAATTATCTAAAATTAAAGAATTTTTTTTGAATTCGTATAAAATAAAGTCTGTGAATTTTTTTTTAAATGAGACAAAATTTTATAGGTTCGGAAAAAATGTCGATTCAACTTTGAAATTTTTTAAAAATTTTTTGGTAATAACTATAACAAATCTGTTTTATACATTTGAAAATAGACATTTTAAATTATCTAAAATTAAAAAATCTTTTTTCAATTCCTATAAATAAAATCTATGGAATTTTTTAAAATTTTAAAATTTCGAATTAATTTTAACGTACTTTTAAAGACACCTGCCTATATATTAAACCGATACGGTGTGTAATTTCCGTCCCCTGACTTTAAAAGACTTCCAAAAATAAGTTCATACATGTACATACTGCACACCAGCTGGTTAACAGGACGTTTTTTGCTCGGTAGGAAATTTACCACAGTTTACATTTTTACAGAGAGAAATTCGAGACTAAACGTTAAAACTTTAAACTAATTCCAGGAAGTATTTGGAAAGTCTTACAAATATTTACAATCGAACTGCAGTAGATTTAAAAATAAAAAAAAAACGTTTACATAAAACAGCTGTTTAACAATCGGTTTTGTTAACATTGGATAATTATAGGTTTTGTGAAACACGTGTCTTTTTTTAAGAAAGCGGACGAAAGAGTAACAAAGCAAAATAAAATAAAATACAAATGTTATAAAAATAAATGCGGGTAGAGAAGGAAAAGTCTCTTTGTGAGCTTGCAAAAAGTCGAGTTAAAACTGGTAGGTAGACGGAAACTTCAACGTTTTAAAAAAACTTCCACACAAAGCTTCAGCAACCTTACAATCTCAGGTAGAAGAGGTCCTTTACCCGGATCCCCAGGTCCTTCTCTTCGTTCGAAGAGAAGTGGAGATGCGAGATCGAAATTTTATACAGAGTGAATCAAAAGTGAACTTTTAGATTGAAATCTTTTAATTTAATAAAATTCACCTTAAAAAATTTTCATCAAATTAAAAAAATCGTACAGAGTTTATTTATGAAGATTTAGGAATTAATTTTGTGTTAAATTAAACCTTAAAGATTCTAATTTTTATAAAAATCATCAAATATCTTCTAATTGTAACCAAAAAATTTAAAAAAATTCCCAAAAATACCGAAAAATTTTAACCTAATTTAAAATTTTTTACTAAATTTAAAATATCTTCCAGAGTTTATTTATAAAAATTAAGGAATGATTTTTATATAGAATACAAGCTTAAAGATTCTAGTTTTTAGTATAATCGACAAATTTGTTGTAAGTTTTACCAAAAAAATTTAAAAAAATTCCAAACACTGCTGAAACATTTGGATTGAACTTAACCTTAAAAAAATTTCATCAAATTAAAAAAATCGTACAGAGGTTATTTATAAAGATTGAGGAATGAATTTTGTATTAAATTAAACCTTAAAGATTGTAATTTTTATAAAAATCATCAAATACCTTCTAATTGCAACCAAAAAATTTGAAAAAATTCCCAAAAATACCGAAGAATTTTAACCTAATTTTTAATTTTTTACTAAATTTAAAAAACCTTCCATAGTTTATTTATACAAATTGGGAAATGATTTTTATATAGAATAAAAGCTTAAAGATTCTAGTTTTTAGTAAAATCATCAAATTTGTTGTAAATTTTACCAAAAAAATTTTAAAAAAATCCAAACACTGAAGCATTTTGACTGAACTTAACCTTAAAAAATTTTCATCAAATTTAAAAAATCGTACAGAGCTTATTTATAAAAATTAAGAAATGAGTTTTGTATTAAATTAAACCTTAAAGATTTTATTATTTATAAAAATCATCATATAATTGCAACCAAAAAATTTGAAAAGATTCCCAAAAATACCGAAAAATTTTAAACCTAATTATAAATTTTTTACTAAATTTAAAAAACCTTCCATAGTTTATTTATACAAATTGGGAAATGATTTTTATATAGAATAAAAGCTTAAAGATTCTAGTTTTTAGTGTAATCGTCAAATTTGTTCTAAGTTTTATTAAAAAAATTAAAAAAAATTCCAAACACAGAAGCATTTTGACTGAATTTAGCCTTAACAAATTTTCATCATATTAAAAAAATCGTACAGAGCTTATTTATGAAGATTGAGGAATGAATTTTATATTAAATTAAACCTTAAAGATTCTAATTTTTATAAAAATCATCAAATATCTTCTAATTGCAATCAAAAAATTTGAAAAAAATACCGAAGAATTTTAACCTAATTTTTAATTTTTGACTAAATTTAAAAAATCTTCCAGAGTTTATTCATAAAAGTTAAGGAATGATTTTTATATTGGATAAAAGCTTAAAGATTCTAGTTTTTCGTGTAATCGTCAAATTTGTTGTTTTAACAAAAAAATTTTTTTAAATTCCAAACACTGAAGCATTTTGACTGAACTTAACCTTAAAATTTTTTCATCAAATTAAAAAAATCGTACAGAGTTTATTTATAAAGATTAAGGAATGATTTTTGGGTTAAATTAAACCTTAAAGATTCTATTTCTTATAAAAATCATCAAATATCTTCTAATTATAATCAAAAAATTTGAAAAAATTCCCAAATATACCGAAAAATTTTTAACCTAATTATAATTTTTTTACTAAATTTAAAAAATCTTCCAGAGTTTATTTATAAAAATTGAGGAATGATTTTTATATAGAATAAAAGCTTAAAGATTCTAGTTTTTCGTGTAATCGTCAAATTTGTTGTTTTACCAAAAAAAAAAAATCCAAACATTGAAGCATTTTGACTGAACTTAACCTTACAAAATTTTCATCAAATTAAAAAAATCGTACAGAGTTTATTTATGAAGATTAAGGAATGATTTTTGTGTTAAATTAAACCTTAAAGATTCTATTTTTTATAAAAATCATCAAATGTCTTCTAATTACAACCAAAAAATTTTAAAAAATTCCCAAAAAAGTACCTTATTTTTTCTTAACAATCAAAAATCTTTATACAGAGTGAATCAAAAATATTTCCAAACTGAAAAACTCCATATACAAAGAAAACTAAATCTTAAAATGAAATTAAGTTGAAAAAGCCGATTTTTTTTCTGTTATAATAAAATTTAATAGTTCTAGATTAAAGATCACAAATCAAACGACAACAATCTTTTTTATTCCTTATTATTGTTCCTCAATTTCAAGCGTCGTTTACCAAAAAGAGCAAGAGAGAGAGAGAGGACAATTTTAGACGAGAACTACCTCTACAATAACAACAACCGACCTCGAGCTGAGCTCCTCCGGATCTCTCTCAGTCGGAGATTTTTCAGTTTAGTTTAGTGTAGTGCTTCAGAGCGTTCGTTTGCTTGAAGGTCGGGTGTGTCAGTAAATTTTATTTTAACCATTCAAAACGGCTTTTGAAACATTTATTTCAAAATAAAACCATAAATCTTATCGTAGTTTGTATTTGTAGTATTTATACTATCTATAATATTTGTTCAAAATTCGGATTTTGTACAAACATACGATTACGATGATAGTTTTGATGGTGATAGTGATGAAATTTTACCGTGGAAAGGTTTAATTTTAACCCGTTAAAACTGTGTTTGATAATTGGATTTTATTGGTTGATGAGGCTGCTTGGAAATGGAAATAATCCTAATGGAAGTTTAAAGGTATTATGAGGGGTTTACTAGATTAAGTTTTGTATGTTAAAATAAGATTATAAAATGGTAAAGTAAAAAATAAATAAATAATAATATCACTGATTGAGATTTTTTTTCTTCGGTTGATCTATTACATAAGAAAAAAGTTACTTATATGTTAACTAACTTACTTAATATGATTAGTATTTCTTTCGTAATTAAATAAGAAACGATATGAGGTTAGATAACGAGTCAATAATTATGATTGTAATAAAAATCACTTTTTAAAAATTCAACTATTTTCAAAAAAATTCATAAAAAATTGGATTTTAAATATTTTGATCTGATTTTTTTTCTAAATGAAACTTAAAACTTTCTAGTTTTAATTAAAAAAGATCGCTTTATTCTAAATGTTGTCAAAAAGTTAAAAAAAAATTTCAAAGTTGGTAAAAATTTTTGACAATTTTAACCTAACAAAAAAATCGATCTTTTTTTAAAAAATCATAAAAAATTAAATTTTGAATATTTTGATCTGATTTTTTTCTAAATGAAACTTAAAACATTCTAGTTTTAATTAAAAAAGATCGTTTTATTGTAAGTGTTGTCAAAAAAATTTAAAAAAATTTAAAAATTGAAAAAAAATTTTTTAGGTTAAAAAAATCAATGATTTTTAAAAATTCATATCTAAAAAACTAATTATTAATGAGACTTGAAATTTTATCGGGATTTAGATTAAAACTTAATCTTTGTTTTTACCGAAAATGAATTTTATACGACTTTTAATTTTTCCCTGGGCAGAGAAAATGTAACTAAATGTACTTATAATTTGAATTAAAAGATATCTTCTGCACTTAACTAATAAAATAGCCTATTAGGCTATTTTATAATAATAAACCAGTTAAGTGTAGAAGATATCTTTTAATTCAAATCATATTACTTCCTGGTGAAAAGATGGATCGAAAATTCTCTACTCCTAAATGTACTTAATTAAAATTTTTAAACAGTCTAAAAATTAGGTTACGTTCTAAAAGCGACTTTTTTTTGATTACATTAAAATTTAACGTTTACAAGTTACAACTTTATTATATACAGGGTGATTCATTAGCTCTATGACAAACTTTGGCAGATGAAAGGTGATCCAATTCTAAGCAAAAGATGTTATATGAATATGGGTCCGATTCATTTTGGTTAGAGTTACAAGCCTTTGAAAATTTTACACAGTTTAATAGGCAAATGAAAATGTAACATAAAAAATAAGTTTAAGAGTTACAAAAATTGTTCGAAATGTCCGCCTTCAGCTTAAATGCACGCCTCCCATCGACAAAGTAAAGATTCGCAACAATAATTATGAAACACAAATACAGAATTGGCTGTGATAACAAAGCTGAGTTCTGACAATTAGTGGTCAGAGTTTTGATCAAAAACGAAAATGCATGTATTTACGACTGCAGAATATGCAGATATTATTTTTGTGTACGGGCTTTGTAACGGAAACGCTCGGCAAGCAGCAAGAGAATACCTTCGTAGGTTTCCAAATAGACATCAAGTTGTCCATACAGTGTTTAGTGCATCATTTCACAGACTGAGAGAAACAGGTAACCCCGCTCCACCACATTCCGTTCGTCCCCATGCAGTGAATGTACAAAATGAAGAACGTGTTATTGATTTAGTACTTGACGAACCTTCAATTAGTACTCGGCGTATAGCGAGCATGTTACAAATATCCCAAAGGTTTGTATGGCGTGTATTAAATCGAGAAATGTTACATCCGTTTCATCGCCATAATGTTCAAGCATTGCATCCTGGAGATACTGAGCAACACTTAGCATTTTGCCACTGGATTATTCAGCAACATGCTCAAAATAATAATTTCATTTCACAAGTTCTGTGGTCTGATGATGCGTGTTTCATTAGGGACGGCATAAATAATTATCGTAAGGAACATGTGTGGTCCTTGCAAAATCCACATTCAATTAGACCACGAAGATTTCAGTAACGGTTTAGTGTAAACGTTTGGGATGGCATTTTTAACAATTCTTTGCTACCTGTATGAGTGATAAATGACCGCTTAAATGCAGATATGTACAGAAATTTCTTGGAAAATAACCTTTTCGGTTTTATCGACGACGTACCACTTAACATCGTTCAAAATATATGGTATTAGCACGATGGTGTACCACCACATCGAGGAAGACAAGTCATCGCTTGGTTATATGAACATTTTCCAAACAAATGGATTGGCAATGGAAGTCCAGTAGTCTGGTCACCACGATCCCCAGATCTAAATCGGCTGGATTATTATTTCTGGGGACACATGAAGCAGCTTGTGTACCATGTAGAAATTACTACCCGTCAGCAACTATTGGACAGAATTCAAGATGCAGCTAATAGCATACGGAATGATCCAATATCATAAGTCGTGTGACAGAATCTTTACTTCGTCGATGTGAGGCGTGCATTCAAGCTGAAGGCGGACATTTCGAACAATTTTTGTAATTTTTAAATTTATTTTTTATGTTACATTTTCATTTCCCTATTAAACTGTGTAAAATTTTCAAAAGCTTGTAACTCTTTAATCAAAATGAATCGGACCCATGTTCATATAACATCTTTTCCTTAGAATCGCATCACCTTTCATCTGCCAAAGTTTGTCATAGAGCTAATGAATCATCCTGTATAATAGTTTTGTAGACACAAGTGTAATTAATGACACCTTTAAAACACTTACACGTAAGTTATCCACACATAGTTAAAAAAATTCACTACAGTCTTTTAATTCTTAACGTTATTACTACAAGTTTTAAATAAGCAAAATAACAAATTAACGACAAAAATTTTACAAAAATGTAACTCGACATCTGTTTATTTATCTACTTATTTAGACTATTTCGTTATAAATTGACTGGAAAAATAATAAAAAAAAATGATTGCTTTATTTCTTGCTTATGAACTCAAAGTGAACTTAATAAAGTGGAAAATTACCCTTTATTGTTATTCATACTTATTTACATACGATTGAATGTTGTCCCACATTTCCTCAAAAAAAGAGAACAATGTCACATACTTATTTAAAACGTTACATGCAATGTAATTGTAAAATGTGGGTCGTGTAACGGTTTTTTGGGAAAATTCCTAATGAGTATAAAAATATTTACTAGTATAACTTTCATTCCTTAATAAAAAAAAAATAAAGTCTCTACGTTTTTTTAAATTTGGTCAAAATTTTCAAAAAAGTAAGGTTAACTCTCAAAAATTTTAGTCACCTTTATGAATTTTTTTAATTTTTTGGGTAATAATTAGAACAAAATTGACTTTTTTATTACAAATTTGAATATATTGGCTTTCAACTAATACAAATTTCATTTCTTAATCTTAAAAAATAAAGTCTCGACGATTTTTTAAATTTGGTTAAAATTTTCAAAAAAAGTTAGGTTAACTGTTAAAAATTTTAGTCACCTTTATGAATTATTTTAATTTTTTGGGTAATAACTAGAACAAAATTGACTGTTTTTATTATAAAATAGAATATTTTAGCTTTCAATTTCTACAAATTTCATTTCTTAATTAAAAAGAATAAAGTTTCCACGATTTTTTAAATTTGGTCAAAATTTTCAAAAAAAAATTGGGTTAATTGTTAAAAATTTTAGTCACCTTTACGAATTTTTTAATTTTTTGGGTAATGTTATACTTATTGAAAAACCATTCTTTCTTACTAACATTAAATTCCAATAGAACTTATTTTTGGAAATAAAAAATGATGAACGAACCTCGTAAACTTTTGAGGAATTCCGAAAAATCGTAACGACTTTATTTATAAGAATTAAGAAACGATTTTTAACTTAGATTGAACTTAAAAGATTCTATTTTAGTTTAAAAGATTCAAATTTGTTCTAATTGCTATCAAAAAATTTAAAAAAAAATCTTAAAGTTTGCAAAAAATATTCATTAACCTAACTTTTTAAAAAATTGAATTAACTTTAAAAAATCGCACAGAGTTTATTTTTAAAGATTAAGAAATAATTTTTATGTTAAATTAACGAATAAAGATTCTATCTTATTTTAAAAAAGTCAAATTTGTTCTAATTATTATCAAAAAATTAAAAAAAAATTAACAAAAAATTTTAATTAATCTAACTTTTTAAAAAATTGAATTAACTTTAGAAAATCGCACAGAGTTTATTTTTAAAGATTAAGAAATAATTCTTATGTTAACTTAATGAATAAAGATTCTATTTTTGATTATAAAACATAAATTTGTTCTAATTATTACCAAAAAAATCAAAAAAAATTTTTTTTAACCGAAGGATTTTAATCGAAATTACAACTAAAAAACCGTTTAAGGCACAAAACCTTAAATTATTACAACCTACATTTACATCAAGTCGATACAGTCACGAATGAGGTATTATAGGTAATAAAGATAATAAAAGTACACACATAAACGCTAAAAACAAGGTCAACGTAAAAATAATAAACGATTTCTAAAGTGTTTTTTGTAATAATGGATGTAGATTTAAAGTGATAACAAAAGGAAATGATTTTAAAACTAAAGTTTATCTCTGTTTTGCTTTGAAATCTTCGAGTATAGGTATGAAATATATGTACAATAAATATTTGTTTTCAGATAAGTGTTTTGTCGGTGTTACATTATCTAAGCTTTTATAGAAAATCTTTTATTAAAAGGTTTATGAAATATGTTTATTAAATATTAGTCAATTTTTAAAATTAAATCTAAGAAACTAATTGTTGTTGAGACTTGAAATTTTATAAGGATTTATATTGAAACTTAATCTTTATTTTTACCAAAGATGAATTTTTTATGACTTTTAGGTTTTTCCTCAGACGAGAAATTCTAACCTAACTTAATTTACATGTCGATTAAAACTTGTCAATTTTTAAAAATTCATATCTAAAAAACTAATCGTTATTGGGACTTAAAATTTTATGAGGATTTAGACTAAAACTTAATCTTTATTTTTACCAAAGATGAATTTTCTACGACTTTTAGTTTTTTCCTCAGAAGAAAAAATGTAACACAATGTCGATTAAAACTTGTCAATTTTTAACAATTCATATCTCAAAAACTAATTGCTATTGAAATGTAAAATTTTATAAGGATTTAGACCGAAACCTAATCTTTAATTTTACCAAAGATGAATTTTCTACGACTTTTAGTTTTTTCCATAGAACAGAAATTCTAACCTAACTTATAATTAACATGTCGATTAAAACTTATCAATTTTTAAAAAATTCATACCTTAAAAACTAATTGTTGTTGAGACTTGAAATTTTAGCACGATTTAGAATGATATTCAATCTTTATTTTTACCAAAGATGAATTTTCTATGACTTTTAGTTTTTTCCTCAGAAGAGAAATTCTAACCCAATTTCATTAAAATGTAGATTAACACTTGTCAATTTTTAAAAATTCATATTTTAAAAACTAATTCTTATTGCGAGTTAAAATTTTATAAGGATTTAGATTGAAACTTAATCTTTATTTTTACTACAGATGAATTTTCTACAACTTTTAGTTTTTCTCTCAGAAGTGAAAATGTAACTTAATGTCCTCAAATTAAAATTTTTAAATATTCTACAAATTAAGCTACGTTTTAAAAGCGGAATTTTCTTCTTCATTGTGATCTAATAAATCTTTTATAAAAGATTTGATACTGTAAAAGCGTTCTATAACATAGTATGAGTTAAAAACGATTTTGGTGTTTTTCGATAAGAAAATAAATTTAGGTTTAATAAATTTTTTAAGTCCTTACAGAAAGATTTATCGAAAAGAGATTAGATTAGAGATTATAGTTAACTTTAAACTTTAAGTAAAAAATATGTACAGTTTGAAAATTCTTCTCGTTTGTAAAGAACCTTTTATGTTGAGTGAAAAAGCTTTTTAACTGTTCAATAATTCATTACGTTAAAAATCGTTTGTGGTGTGCACGAATAAAGAAAGATTTTGCTGCAGGAAATTGCGTGGTTCGCCGCCTACAGGATGAAGTGTTCTCTCTCGGCTTCCTTTGCAATTCAATCCTCGAGCGATTCATCTATTGCATAATAATATCCCGGAAGGAAAGGTTTTACAATTTGCATAATATCTACTCGATAGTTTAACAAATTGTAGGTGTAGATATATGTTTTTTAAAGTATCTTTCTTTTATGACTTCTCAAAAATTAAAAACGAAAACCCAAAAAGATTAAAATTTGTCTAAATTTAATAGTTTTCATCAAAGTTTTTAATTATTATTACACTAGAACTTATTACAAACAAGGAAGATATTTAACTTTAAAATTTTTATCAACTTTAAAAAATCCTTGTTTGAAGAACTTGTTTATGGAAATTAACGAAAGAAATTGTAAACATAAGTAGATTAAAATATCTATTTTTTTATTAAAAAAATTAAATTTGGTCTAAATATTACTCAAAAATTAGGAAAAAAAAACAACAAAAACAGAATTTTCACCGAACCTCAAAAATTTAAAAAAATCCTTATGAAGTTATTTACAAAGATTAACGAAATAAATGATAAAGATAGATAGATTAAAATGTCTATTTTTCATTAAAATAATCAAATTTGTTTTAACTCTTACTAAAAAATTTAAAAAAATTCTCAAAGACGTTTTTGACCGAACCTAACATAACCTTTCTTACATTGAATTAAAACATTTTCACAGGGTTTGTTTATGAAAGCTAGGAAATGGTATCTATACTGAATTAAAGCTTAATGATTCTATTTTCTACTGAACTCGTTAAATTTCTTATATACAGTGAAATTCCCCCTCGCGGACACCTCCTTTGAGCGGATACTTCCCTTGGACGGACAGTTTCTCATGGAACGGACCAACTCTCATTTAATTTGTATTGCGTTAACTCTCTCTTGAACGGACATTCTCTTGAACGGACGCGGACACTACCAAGTGTTCTCTTGAACGGACAATCGCGCCGTGCGCAGACTTGGCTGTCACCCTTTAATAAAAGATTTTCTCTTTAATCGGTGTTTTACCGACTTCAATATTTGCAAGGTACAAGCGCAGCCTATGTCGTGCCTTTCTGCTTAATTTGAATGAGGGACTTTCCCGAGTGCACCGAAATTTAAACGTTCTCATTTTTTTCGGTACGTACGGGGTTCAAAACTAGTTTGACGTCTATGCAGAAAAAGATATGCGGATGTATTATACTTTGCAAAAACCGCTTGGGACCAAGTAACCAAGGAAACAGTTAAAAATTGCTTCCGTAGAGCAGCATTTAAGCACGACAATATGCAAAGTGAAGACCAGCTAAATGAGGTTTTTACATCTGATCCAGAAGATGACTTACCACTTAATGTACTCTGCAGATATTCTCAAATATAAGAACTGGATGAAAATTTGTACGTTGAGGACCTAGATTCTGGATAAGAAATTGAAAATCCAGAAGTGCAAGAAATATCTGAAGATTCTGACGTCGATGAGGTTCCAGTACTAGCAGAGAATATCCAAAATTATGCTGATAGAGTCTTTGAAACTTCTTTCTAAAATTAAAAATACGATTTTTGGAAGCCAGTTTAAAGAAAAAGAGGAGACAAACAACAATAGATGATTTTTTATGTCATTAGACTAACATTTAGTTTCATATTTTGCATTGTTACATATGTTCTATTATATTTATGTATTTTGTATGTACTTTGTAAGCTAACAAATCCTTTTTTTTTTTGCAAGTTTAAAAAAAAAAAATGCTGGAATTATTCAATCTTTGAAAGAGAGTTTCAGTCCCTTTAAGCCAATACTTACATCAATTTGTTAGTATTTTTCTTTAATGAAAAATATTATTTAAAAAATCGCATATTTAAAGCGTATAATACGCTTTAAATATGCGATTTTTTAAATAATATTTTTCATTAAAGAAATACGATATTTACTTCGGATTTCTCTTAAGCGGACACCCCTCTTGAACGGACTTTCGGTCGGTCCTGTTGGTGTCCGCCCAAGGGAGATTTCACTGTATTTTATCAAAAAATTTAAAAAAAAATCTAAAATCAACAAAGAATTTTGTCTGAAATCAGAATCTTTTGACCAAATTAAAAAAATCATACAGAGCTTATTTTTAAAGATTAAGGAATGAATTTTACTTCAAATTAAAGCCTAATGATTCTATTTTCTACTGAATTCATTAAAATTTTTATATATGTCACTAAAAATTAAAAAAAAAATCCAAAGATAGCAAAGAATTTTAATTGAAATTAACCAAACTTTTTTGACCGAATTTAAAAAAACGTACAAACCTTATTTTTAAAGATTAAGAAATGAATTTTACATCAAATTAAATGTTAATGATTCTATTTTCTACTGAATTCATTAAAATTTTTATATATGTTACCAAAAAATTAAAAAAAAATCCAAAGATAGCAAAGAATTTTAATTGAAATTAACCAAACTTTTTTGACCGAATTTAAGAAATCGTACAGAGCTTATTTTTAAAGATTAAGGAATGAATTTTACTTCATATTAAAGCCTAATGATTCTATTTTCTATTAAAATCGTTAATTTTTTTATATATTTTACCAAAAAAAATTTAAAAAATTCTAAATACAGCAAAGAATTTTATCGACTGAAAATAATCCCAATATTTTGACCAAATTTAAAAAATCGTACAAAGCTTATTTTTAAAAATTAAGGAATAAATTTTACTTCAAATTAAAACTTAATGATTCTATTTTCTCCTAAAGTCGTTAAATTTTTATATATTTTATCAAAAAATTTGAAAAAATTTCTAAAAACAGCAAAGAATTTTATCGACTGAAAATAACCCCAATTTTTTTACAAAATTTAAAAAATCCTACAGAGTTTATTTTTAAAGATTAAGGAATTAATTTTACTTCACATTAAAGCTTAATGATTCTATTTTCTACTGAAATCGTTAAATTTCTTATATATTTTACCAAAAAATTAAAAAAAATCCAAAGATAGCAAAGAATTTTAATTGAAACTAACCAAACTTTTTTGACCGAATTTAAAAAATCGTACAGAGCCTATTTTTAACGACTAGGGAATGAATTTTACTTCAAATTAAAACTTAATGATTCTATTTTCTACTGAAATCGTTAAATTTTTGATATATTTTACCAACAAAATAAAAAAAAAAATTAAAGACAGCAAGCAATTTTTTCGACTGAACATAACCACAATTTTTTGACCAAATTTAAAAAATCGTACAGAGTTTATTTTTAAAGATTAAGGAATGAATTTGATATCAATTTAAAGCTTAATGATTCTATTTTCTACTGAATTCATTAAAATTTTTATATATGTTACCAAAAAATTTAAAAAAAAATCCAAAGATAGCAAAGAATTTTAATTGAAATTAACCAAACTTTTTTGACCGAATTTAAAAAATCGTACAGAGCTTATTTTTAAAGATTAAGGAATGAATTTAACTTCATATTAAAGCCTAATGATTCTATTTTCTACTAAAATCGTTAAATTCTTTATATATTTTACCAAAAAATAAAAAAAAAAATTAAAACAGCAAGGAATTTTTTCGACTGAACATAACCCCAATTTTTTGACCAAATTTAAAAAATCGTACAGAGTTTATTTTTAAAGATTAAGGAATGAATTTGATAGCAATTTAAAGCTTAATGATTCCATTTTCTACTGAAATTGTTAAATTTTTTATATATTTTTCCAAAAAATTATAAAAAAATCCAAGAATAGCAAAGAACTTCAATTGAAATTAACCAAACTTTTTTGACCGAATTTAAAAAATCGTATAGAGCTTATTTTTAAAGATTAAAGAATGATTTTTACTTCAAATTAAAGCTTAATGATTCCATTTTCTACTAAAATCATTAAATTTTTTATATATTTTACCAAAAAATTAAAAAAAATTTCTAAAGACAGCAAAGAATTTTATCGACTGAAAATAACCCTAATTTTTTGACCAAATTTAAAAGATTCTACAGAGCTTATTTTTAAAGATTAAGGAATAAATTTTATATCAATTTAAAGCTTAATGATTCTATTTTCTACTGAAATCGTTAAATTTTTGATATATTTTACCAAAAAATTTAAAAAAATTTCTAAAGACAGCAAAGAATTTTATCGACTGAAAATAACCCCAATTTTTTGACCAAATTTAAAAAATCCTACAGAGCTTATTTTTAAAGATTAAGGAATGAATTTTATATCAAATTAAAGCTTAATGATTCTGTTTTTCATTGAAATCGTTAAATTTTTTACATACTTTATCAAAAAATTTAAAAAAAATCCAAAGTCAGCAAAGAATTTTATTGACTGTACATAAACTTAATTTTTTGACAAAGTTTAAAAAATCGTACAGAGCTTATTTTTAAAGATTAAGGAATGAATTTCATATTAAATTAAAGCTTAATGATTCTATTTTCTATTGAAATCGTTAAATTTATTATATATTTTACCAAAAAATTAAAAAAAAAATTCTAAATGGACCGAAAAGTTGTACCAAAATCTAACATAACACATTAAAAAATTTTAAATAAATTGAGAATTAATTAATTAATGGAGATTTTATTTCAGAGGGTGAGAGTAATGAAGGCAGCCGATATAAGACGGGCCCTTTTCGTCCTGCTGCTCTTCTGTGGCGGCCTGATGGTGTATCTTTTGTACCAACAACCTACCACCATCAACATTCCACCGTTTAACGAACAACCGGCTCCTCTTCCAAAAACAGACATGTAAGTTCACCTTAAAATACTTCAATTACTAAAAACCCTTCGTAGCCCAACTAAAAATACTAAAACCTTAAATTTAACCTTAACTTTTATACTTTGTAGACACTAAAAATAATTTTAAAATAATTTTTTTATCAATAATTATTAGGAAAATAAATGTCCTTTAATTTGAATACAAACACGATATATCTAACTTAAATAATTTAAAAGTTATCGATTTTTTTTTTGATTTATTGTTATTTTTATGTAGTGTTTGGTATTAAATTAAAGGATTTTAATTTTAATTTTTTTTAACACTTTGGTTGATTGTTTTCAATGTTTGTGACTAATCTTTTTTAATCTTCACGATAGGATTCGAAATTCTCATTACGACTTGGAGAAAATCGCTACCAGAAAAATTTTACAACCTGGACTCGCCGATCAAATAAAGTAATCAATTTTACGTTTTTCTTTTGTATTATTCTGGATTTTTATGTTTAAAACTGGAATAATTATTTAGGGAAATAAGAGATCTTCTCGATCCCGAAGAAAAATTCTCAAAATTCTCCAATGAAAATAACTACGTTAACACGACTAATTATTCGACGAAATTTAATAAGTACAACGCTTTAATCGATGAATTTATCCCAAAGTAAATGAATTGAATATATTGCCAAAACCTAATAGTTATTTTTAAGCGAGCGTAGAACTTTGATCTAATGCTAGTCTTGTATGTTTGGCTAGATATTACGCCAAGATTCTTGTAGATTAAAGTCATTAATTTATTTAGAAAGGTATTTTTAGTATATGTCGTTATTATAATTTTAAAATTTTATAAATATTTTTTTTTATTTTGTTTTTTTTTTACTTTTGATTTTTTATTTACCGTTTTATAAATGAAACAAGAGGTATTAACCTAATTTACATGTCGATTAAAATTGCTTAATTTTTAAAAATTCATATCTCAAAAACTAATTGTTGTTAAGACTTCAAATTTTATGACGATTTAGATTTATACTTTATCTTTACTTTTACCAAATATGAACTTTCTACGACTTTTAGTTTTTTCTCGAGGAAAGAAATTCTAACCTAATTTAATTAACATGTTTATTAAAACTTCCCAATTTTTAAAAATTCATATCTAAGAAACTAATTGAGGGGTTTATTCCAAAAACCAGACAAGTCCAAAATAATACATTTTCATTTTATGCCTTTATAATATAGTTTCCGACAGGCTGAATCATATGCACATATTTACTTCTTCAAAAAATAGACAAGTCCCCAGATATAACTGAGTGAAATAAGGCAATTTCTGCAAAAATAGGATAAGTCCAGTTCGTTTCCAGTAAGAACCAGACAAGTCCACGGGCTTGTCTATTATTTGAAGAAGTAAATATGTGCATATGATTCAGCCTGTCGGAAATTATATTATAAAGGCATAAAATGAAAATGTGTTATTTTGGACTTGTCTGGTTTTTGGAATAAACCCCTCAATTACTGTTGAAACTTGAAAATTTTTAAGGAGTTAGATTAAAGTTTAATCTTTATTTTTACCGAAGATTAATTTTGTCTAACTTTTAGTTTCTAATTTAATTTACATGTCTAATTAGATCTAAGAAATATCTAAGAAACTAATTGAATCGCTCATTTCAAAAACTACATAAGTCAAAAAAGTTAAATTTTCAGGAGCACTAAAAAACCGTTTAACATAAAAGGTATGCCTTGCATAAACAAAACCGTGAATTCAAATTGAACTATTTATGAAACTACAACAAATGTAATGAAACACCGTATAATGAATTGTTAGATTTTTGCAAAAACGGTATTTTTCTTTGTATGACTTACGTGGTTTTTGCACGGACTGTTTTTCCCATGTCTAAATGCTGGCATTAGAGGGAAATAAATACAAGAGAGTCAACACAAAAGTTTTATTGCAGTTTGAAAAAAGTATTACATGACTAACGAGGCAAATTTATTGTACATAATCGTATTCATTGTCACTTTCGATGGCATTTTTTCCTCTTCTGTAGTTGGCCATTGAAAAATTCTTTTATAGAAAGACATATGTTTGGAAATAATAATATTTTGTACCTGTTTGATATTTTCTATCTTTTTGGGGTTTATGGGAACAGAACCAATTGGATACGTACATTCTGTTGGTAGTTTAATGGTAATAGATTTGTTTCTTGTCAAGTTAAATGTATAGTTACCTAAACCATCGATAAAGTCTTGAACAATCACAGTTCCTTTCTTATCCTTTTCATATTGAAATGACAAATAACGAGAAGGATAGAATGATTCTTTATGTTCTTTTTTAACACGTTTGCCAAAACTCTCATTTGACAAACACGTTCTTTTATAACATGTTGGCCACCACTGAGAGAAATTTAGAATTTGGTGAGTTGCAGAAACAACGCAAGTCGCTCACTTATGTGGTTTCAGCTGCGAACGCAGATACTTGTACTGACATATCTTGGTAACGCTTCACGAGACTTGTGCGATTTTTGCACAGACGGTGTGAATACCCCCAAAGAAACGATTCGTGGCAAAAACTCCATTTTGTAAAATTTTGACTTATGTGGTTTTTGAAATGAGCGATTCAATTGTTATCGAGACTTGAAATTTTATAAGGATTAGATTGAAAGTTAATCTTTATTATTACCAAATATGAACTTTCTAGGACTTTTAGTTTTTCCCTCAGAAGAGAAAATGTAACTTAATATCCTTAATTGATTTTTTTAACATTCGAAAAATTAGGCTTTGTTCTAAAAGTAGGGGTTTCTTTGAATTACATTAAAATTTAACCTTTAAAAGTTACAACTTTATTATACCGTGCGTTCAGAAATGATTGTAGGTCGTTCGAATTTGGCGCGCTCGTAGTTTAGTGATTTTTGATGATCAATATTGTTACCTGTGAATTACCTACTCTCTTTTCGCGGAAAGATGTCTCATGCGTCATTACTTGTCACCGTTTTCTCGACATATGTCAAATATTTTTTTCTTTATTTAATCATATAGGGTAAATGCACTGGTTAGCCGACCGGCACTGGATGTCGACCATTTTGCCATTTAAAGTCAAATATTAGGAAATTTATTCGCTATACTTTAAAAAGGTGTGCACATTTGGTTTTGTACTTCTATAGCACTTTTTAAATTGTTCTTAAAATGCAGCTAAAAATCTGCGTTATTCCGTGAAAAATCAGTAAATACGTGTTTATCGCGATGACAGTGTAGTTTCATGTATAGTGTAAAAAAGTGTTAACCAAACTCGACCAGAAAATAGTAAATAATTTTGATTTTAAACACGTTCGGTGATTATATTATGGCTTATATCTATTATTACTTATAGTTGCTTATATATTTTAAGAAAAAATAGGCTTACAGTAAGTTTTTTGCTTAATATTTGATGGTCGCCAACCAGTATTAAAATAATTGCCTTTTTCAGTTCTCGACCAAAATGGTCGAGAATCAGTAAGCTTTTAAAAAAATTAATTGTTTTGGTAATATCATCTATTTAAGAATTGTTGGTATTGTTGTATATACTTCATTTAATTTATATATTTACTTTTTAAGTTTTAGTTTGCGACCATTAAATTAAACCTAAGCATTCTTTTTCACACTCGTATTATAGGTGGTCGAAAATCAATTAGTTCTCGACCACTGTAACAAGGAAATTGATTAATGTCACTTTCTTTATTAGTAAAAAAATAATAATCTATTTTTTGTAAGTTCCTATTTATGTTTGTTTAGTGAAAATGTGTGTATACATACAATAAAATTGTTTGAATTTATGTTTTTCTCTAATGAAATCTATTGTCCTAAACATATTTTCTTAGAAATTAGTCCAATTTGTGGTGGTCGAGAACTAAAATAAAATGGTCGAGAACTCCGTGGAGTGGTCGAGAAATAGTGATATTGTACTTTTTTATTTTTATTGAAATTTTAATAAATATCACTGAAAGAAAGGAAAAAACATACTTGCACACTGTTAAGAACTCATTGAGGAATCGTTGAAGGCTAGGTGTAATAAAATTTGAATAGTTTTTCGATATGTAAAATACAATCAAAGTCAATATTTTTGTTAACTGGTCGAGAACCAATGCATTGACCCTATGTCAGATAGAGACGAAAACCGAAAATAGTAGTCTATACTCTTTTCGCGGAAAGATGTCTCATGCGTCATTAATTAATTATATTATCCTAGACTACTATTTTCGGTTTTCGTCTCTATCTGACATATATGATTAAATAAAGAAAAAAATATTTGACATATGTCGAGAAAACGGTGACAAGTAATGACGCATGAGACATCTTTCCGCGAAAAGAGTATACGTCGTATCTTGCATATCAGTGGCGTAGCCGGATTTATTCATGACGTATTCTTTTCAGTATTAAGTGTATATGTAGATATACTGATAATTACTGGAGATCGGATATCAATTGCAATGGCATATGTTAATAAATTCAATAAAATATCTTTCTCTTACGGTTTTTTGACAACTTATGGCAGCTTTCAATATTTTCCATGACACGCCTATGAGATATGATTAACATTATTGTATTTATACCAACCTTAAAAATTAAACTATAGCGCGCCAAATTCAAACGATCTACAATCATTTCTGAACGCACGGTACAAAATTTTCGAGGTTAAGTTGGTCAAAAATGTCGATTGAACTTTGAATTTTTTTTTTAATTTTTGGTAACAACTATAACAAATCTGTTTGATACGTTTGAAAATAGACATTTTAATTTATCTAAAATTGAAAAATCTTTTCTCAATTCCTATAAATAAAGTCTGCTGAATTTTTTAAAATTTTAAAGTTTCGAGGTTAGATTATTTAAAAATGTCGATTCAATTTTGAAAATTTTTTAAAATTTTTTGGTAATAACTATAACAAATCCGTTTTGTACATATGAAAATAGACATTTTAGATTATCTAAAATTAAAAAATCTTTTCTCAATTCTTATAAATAAAGTCTATGGCATTTTTTAAAGTAAGACAAAGTTTTCAAGGTTAGGTTAGTTAAAAATGTTCATTCAACTTTGAAAATTTTTTTAAATTTTTTGGTAATAACTATAACAAATCTGTTTTATACATTTGAAAGTAGACATTTTAGGTTATCTAAATTTAAAAAATCTTTTCTCAATTCTTATAAATAAAGTCTGTGTATTTTTTTAAGTTAGACAAAGTTTTCTAGATTAGGTTAGTTAAAAATGTTGATTCAAGTTTGAAATTTTTTTAAAATTTTTTGGTAATAAGTATAACAAATCTATTTTATACGTTTGAAAATAGACATTTTAAATGATCCAAAGTTACAAAATCTTTTCTTAACTCCTGTAAATAATGTCTGTGGAATTTTTTAAAATTATACGAAATTTTCGAGGTTAGGTTGGCGAAAAATGTCGATTCAATTTTGAATTTTTTTAAATTTTTGGTAACAACTACAAGAAATCTGTTTTATACATAAGAAAATAGACTTTTTAGTTTATCTAATTGTAAGATCAAGAAATCTTTTCTCAATTCCTACTACTTGAATTTTAAAAATTCATATCTAAGAAACTAATTCTTGTTGAAATTTGAAATTTTATAAGGATTTAGATTAATACTTAATCTTTATTTTTGCCAAAAAACAATTTTCTACGACTTCTAATTTTTTCCTCAGAAAAGAAATTCTAACCTAACTTAATTAAAATGTTTACGAAAATTTGTCAATTTTTAAAAATTCATTTCTCAAGAACTAATTGTTATTGAGATTTGAAATTTTATCACGATTTAAATTCAAACTTAGTCTTTATTTTTACCAAAAATGAACTTTCTACGACTTTTACTTTTTCCCTCAAAAGAGAAAATGTGACTTACTATCCTTAATTGAAAATTTTTAAACATTCTAAAAATTAGGCTGCCTTCTAAATCGGAAAAGCTTTATTATATTATATAAAATCAAAAATGACAATTATTTTTATTATTATTTTTTTTTTTTAGGAAAACCGATGTACGATGGTCATGGGAATGTATAAACCAACGTTGCGAAAAACTACCAAAATCCGAGACGAGTAAACCGCAAACCTTAACAACATGCAACATGCTTTGCTCGGAAGTCCAACTGTGGCCTTCACCGTCGGGACCAACAAAAACGAGCTCCGAATCGGTCACATTTTCGTACCAACAAATCGAATTTGAAACGCACGCCAAAGAACCAGCCTTAAACCTACTGGAACAATCCTATACGATTTTTAATGAAAACATAGCCGCACTTTTAAAACCACCTTACGTAGAAAAAACCGACGTAGCAAAATTTAGAGTTAAAATTATTATTAAAGACTACGAGACGGTTAAATTAAGAATGTCAACCGATGAAAGTTATAATTTAACTATGAATTTACAAGGGAAGGAATTAATCGGCGTTTTAAGTGGTAAAACATTTTTTGGCGTTCGACACGGATTAGAAACTTTATCGCAATTAATTTGGTGGGATGATTACGAAAGGAATTTAAGGATAATTCCCAATGTTAATATACAAGATCGTCCTAAATTTTCTTATAGAGGAGTTATGATTGATACGGCGAGAAATTTTATGTCTATTACAAGTTTAAAAAGATCTATATCAGCAATGTCGGCGAATAAATTAAATACTTTTCATTGGCATATTTCCGATTCGCAAAGTTTTCCGTTACAAATTCCAAGTGTACCGGAAATCCATCAATACGGTTCTTATAACGAAGAATCTTTTTACTCAGTTGAAGATGTAAAAGATCTCGTTGAATACGCAAGAGTAAGAGGTGTTAGAGTTATTATAGAAGTTGATACGCCTGCTCATGCTGGAAACGGTTGGACCTGGGGTCCGAAAAAAGGTTTAGGTGAATTAGCCGTTTGCGTAAACGCTCAACCTTGGTATCTTTACTGCGGGGAACCACCTTGCGGACAATTAAACCCAGAAAACCCGTACGTTTACGATATCTTAGAAAAAATTTATAGAGACATTTTAGAAATGACACAAGAAGATGAAATCTTCCATATTGGAGGCGACGAAGTTAATTTAGATTGTTGGGAACAACATATTAATCGAAATTTAACCGTTATAAATGGAAATTATACTGATTTACATAATCTATGGGGTGATTTCACTTTAAAAATTTTAACTAGGTTACAAAAAGCAAACGGTGGTAAAAAAATTCCTTACACGGTAACTTGGTCGAGTAATTTAAGCCGAAGACCTTATAGTACTAAATATTTAGATAAAAGAGATATCGTAGTTCAATCTTGGGGTGCGAGCGAATGGTACGAAAATAAGGAATTATTAACGGATGGTTATAAATTAATTCTTTCGCACGTAAACGCTTGGTACCTTGATTGCGGTTTTGGTAAATGGAGAGAAAGAGGTGAAGCGGCTTGCGATCCGTACAGACCGTGGCAAACGGTTTATTCCCATCAACCGTGGGGTTACGATCCGGCTTATAAAACTCAAACTTTAGGTGCGGAAGTTTGTTTATGGAGTGAACAACTCGACGAGGTTTCTTTAGATACGAGATTGTGGCCGAGAGCGGCGGCTTTTGCCGAGAGGATTTGGTCTGATCCAAAAATCGAAATTGATTCTTACGGTATACCGGAAAGTGTTTATACAAGGTTGTCGACTCATCGAGAAAGACTGATTTCCCGGGGGATTTCCGTCGAGGCTATGTGGCCCCAGTACTGTACCCAAAATCCAGGAACGTGCCTTTAAAAAAATAATCCTTTAAAACAATAATCCTTTAAAAAATAATCCTTTAAAAATAGTCCTTAAAATAATCTCCCAAAAAAAAATCCCAAAAATAGCCTAATTAAAATGAGTGATATTGACTCCTTACAAAAATTTAATTAAAAAAAGAAAAATTGTTTTTAAAATAATTGTGATATTCGGTGAAGTCGTTTCCGTTTACCTTCAATCCATTTTTGTTTTAAATTCCTCGGATAATTAAGATAAAATGATAATCACAAATTACGCGCCTATTTTTTCTACACCGCGTAGATATAGTACAAAAAAAAAGTAATGAGGTATACATATACAAGAAATAAAGATTTTTTTGACTGTGCGTGTCTCGTTAACGGAAGTGTCTGTGCCGATCGTTTATAGTTTAGTTTATAAGCAGCCGGAAAGACTCTTAAAATGAAAAAAATAAAAAATATTTAAGATGATGTATAGGTTGTTGTACCTTAATGTTTTTATTATTTATTTAAAAAGAAATGAAAAAGATTTGAAAAATACAGTACTTAAAAAATAATTTTGTTTGATTTATTAATGTTAATTAGTTGTTCTAGGGATTTGAAATTTTATGACGAGACTTGAAATTGGATGAGGATTTAGATTGAAACTAAAACGACTCGCACATGTAACGATTTGCCGTACTGCACTCCGAACTACAGGTTGGAGAAAAAATCGTAGGAATTGCAGTACTGTCGTTTTCTCTACACACGGTGGAAACACACCAGACTACAGTAGTTAAGATTATTGCAGTAATAGTCTCGATGACTGTGAACTACACATGTTCAAGTAACAAAATGCCAAAAAGTGCTGCCGCACTTGTAATTGCAGTACTACTGCTTGATGATCCTATACACAGGTGTTTTACCTATATAGTTCAATAAATTGTTCCCAGAATTTCTTGTTTTTAACGTCCATCGTCAAACTTAATTAACTCATTTACTTAACAAACTTATTTAAACTCAATGTAACTATGTTAACTAGAAAAGTCACCTACAACAACCGCGGCTCTCTACACACTTATCAAGTTGCTTCCAAACACGACCGTTGATATTTTATATAAGTCCCGAACTGCAAATGATTCGATTACTGCGTACTATGAAGCATATGATTTGCCTACACACGCTACAATTTATCTCAAAATTAAGTTAGGTTGGGTTAAATATAAAATTATTAATTAACAGAATACATTTTTAAAATTTCATTTTTTAAATTAAGATTTCTTTTAATTATAGTAATGTCTCGATAATCCGAATCAATTAAGGCTGTGGTCTTACGGTCATCGAGTTTCTCTGGGGCGCAGGAGACGGACGCGCGGAGGCAGGAAGGTGGACCTTAATTCTGGGCTACGCTCCGCCCTCTGTAGATAAGAGACAAAGGATTTATATTCGAAACTCATGTGTTTATTTATCTTTTGTCGAGAAGTGAATACATGAATCGAGTTTCAGTTCGTTTTAGTAAAGTAGAAAAAGACGGAAACGTTAGATGTATCTTTCTTACCAAATTCTAATAAGATTCTGACTTATTTTAGTATATGTAATAAATACTGTACAAAAAAATAAATGTTTTAAAATGGTACAGCAGTTCGTAGTACAGATAGGATAATCGACTGTACTGTACTGGTGGGCCAAATTGGACACTTGTAAAGGGACACCCCTGTTTCTATAAGAGATAGGGTAAAATAATATTGGTGTCTTGCTCGATGTTTATAAGAAATCGAATGGTGAAAACCGCAAATTGATACCTCTTACGGTTTCGGAAATACAGGTGTTTTTCGAAAAAGTACATTTTTAAAAAATCTCCATAACTTTTTTTCTATTGGATAATGTTTGATTCTGTGAAAAGATTCCCGAAACAACTTTTTATGTAGAATTTGTTGGTGTAAGTTAAATTTTTTGTAAGCAATATTCTAATAGATACAGACAAATATTTCTTTTTCAAATGGAACACCTATACATTTTTGCATATTCGACGGCAGTTTAAATTGCCTTTCCAAAAGTGTGCCACACATGATACCTTGCTTGCGATATCACTTAGCCTTTTTGGTTCAGATTATGGATTCAAACAATCTAAACTTTTTTAACATCGAGAAAAATGAGTTTAAACGTTATCTTCTCTCTGTATATCGTTTATGTAAATACAACCTCTGCATTTTCTCCAGAATCTCTGAAACAAATTATCGCATCTATCCCATTTTTCAAACTTCATAGGCATATTTTTGAAAAGGGAATTCTAGGCTCTTGTGTAATATGTAATAATATAGTGTTCCATTAAAAAAACACTTTTATGTATGTAGCTATTAAAATATTGCTTACAGAGAAAACTAACCTACACCGTCAAAATCTACATAAAAAGTTTCCACGAGAATGTTTTCACAAAATTAAACATTTTACAACAGGAAAAAAATTATGAAGACTTCAAAAGTGCACTTTCTCGAAAAGCATCCCCAACATCTCTGACACCGTAAAAGATATCAATATGAGGTTTTCAGCATTCGATTTCTTGTAAAAATCGAGCATCAGTTACCGATACTGTTTTTCCTCTATTTCTTATAGAAACAGGAGTGTCCCTTGAAAAGTGACCAATTTGGCCCAGTTGTACATACTTTCTCTGCTACATGTAGTGTATGTAAAGAAAAAGTTAGTGTTTAAAATTACAATATCGAACTTTATTTTCATGAGGTCGAGGTACTTATATAACAAAAAGATTAGTAAAATTATGAAATGAACTTTTCATTCATTTTAGTTTACTAAAATTCTAAAACTTTTATAAGCAATAAAATTTGTGAATTCCAAACTCGAATAATTCTCCGAAGTATTTATCTCCAGAAATGCACAACGAAGCAGAATCGACTTACACAAAAAACTTGTTTGTTTATTTACGGCACCTACTCAACTCCGCCGGCTATACCACGTGGTCAATCAGGGCGGAGCTATCTAGCGAAATTGAAAAATATTCCCAAGTTTGTACCGTGGGAATTTCCAAAATTTCTCGCTTATCTTTTAAAATATCAAAAAACGGTAAATGGAAAAAATATATCTTGAATATTTATCTAGACATGTGAATAGCCTGTTTGAAAATGCTTCTTAATAATCTCAGTTATTAACAATAATTTATTAAATATCTCTATTCGCTTGCCTAGATTTTTCATTTTTATCCAACTTTCGTTTGAAAGTTTTTTTGATTTATCAAACGGTTAACGCGAAATATTGGAACAACTTTTTCGGGCCCGAGACCACAGCCTTAAAACAAGGGCCATTTGGATTAAGCGATATTGCGGATTACTAGAACAATTCTTTTTATTTAAGAAAACAAAACAAAACGCCTTTATATTGATGTAAATGCATCTATATTCGTGATATTTTTAATAAAGATAATAAAACCGATGCATAATAATTAATAAAATAAATAAATTTAAAATCCTATAATTTTTTTATAGAAAATCGGTAATTTTTGTTTGATTTGTTTTTGGATGTTGAGTTTTTAAATAAGCATCCTCTTTTAGTTTTCTTAAAATTGAAAGATCTTGAGAAGATACATCGTTTTCTTCGGCCCATTGTATACAAAGACCAAAACATCTACTCGCGTGTTGATCGGTTATTTTTGCAGTAATCAACATATCATTTTCTGCTGTTTGTCCGTTTTGATCCTCGTCTTCGTTTTCGTCTTCATTTTCCTTTATTTTATCGTCTCCTCTTAACCACGTTTCAATTTCATTGGTTGTCGGTACTTCCTCAATATTAATGTTCTTTAAAATTTCTTTCACTTCGTCGGCCTGGTTTCTTGCCAAAATTATATTTTGCTTTATAATCTTCAGCTTCCCATTCTTCATTGTCTTCGAAGTTGCCTAAAATTTTCCAACAATTTTGAATTATTGTAGATGTTATTTTTTGCCACATGAATCAGAAAGTAAACATATGGTACGGTACAAATTGATTTTTTTAAGACATTGTGTAATGCCTAATTCATCGTGGCATATTACGTGAGTTAACAAACTTTCGGTAAAATAGTTTGGTTAGTCGAATTGCATTCCGATTCATTGGTTGGATCAGGGCAGTGCAGTTAGGTGGTAAAAACATAGTTGTTATAATGTTAATCCATCGTCACTGATTAACCCCTTGGCCTACACAACATCTGCCAATTGCGCGTGCCATAGTATACGAGAAAATTGATCGCGCGCCGTGACATTCAATCGTTTAGCTGCGTTTAGCCGTGTACCCGAACTGGCGAGAAATAAAAACTAGGGGCAATAGGACACAAAAGATTTACCACGAGTCGGACTCGTGGTTTTCGCTTATGGCACAAATCTTTACCTCGAGTCAGACTCGTTGTTTTCTTTTATGGCACAAATTCTTTACCACGAGTCAGACTCGTGATTTTCGCTTATGGCACAAATTTTTTACCACGAGTCAGACTCGTGGTTATAGGCCAAAGGGTTAACTGGGATTCTAAAGCATGACTTGGTGCATTACCGATTAATAACAATGCTTTTCTGGGTAAGTTATTCCCTTGAGAATATTTTCTCACTTCTGGCACAAAACATTTTATGAACCAACCTTTGAAAAGGCCCGAGGTCATCCAGGCATTTGATGACCTCGATGATCCTTAAGTCGATCATATGTAAATGACTGGCAATTCTTTGTTTTTAAATGCACGTGGATTTTTAGCTTTACCGATGACGAGCAGTTTTAATTTGTGATCTCTTTCTGCGTTGGCACACGCAAGGAAAGTCACTTTTTCCTTACTAGTTTTTCGACCTGGTGCAGTTTTTTCGTTTGATCCCACCAAAGTTCTATGTGGAAGAAGTTTGTAAAATAAAGCTGACTCGTCCGCATTATACAGGGTGTCCGGAAATGTCGTGTACAACAAAATACCACAGATACCTTGGTCAAAAATATAATCATTTAACCCAACTTATCTATATACAAAGTTGTTTAGTTTAGCTGCTAGAAGACTTTAAAAACAATATATTTCGTGAGTTTTTCTTAAATTATCGAAAAATCTTTATTAGATTTTATTCATTTTTTGACCATGTCTTTATATTAACAGGATACAGCTTTCTGTGGAACAGATTCGAATTTCGAATCATACAGGGTGTTTAGAAGCACTCTCGCGACAAGTTATCCATACAGATCTTTTTAACCAGCCTGTATAATTTTCTGCCATTTTTTTTCTGAATATTCATTGTTCTGATATTAATTTAGAAACTATTTTCTCTCTTATAAAATTTCAGTTGGACAAACAGTTTAGCCACAAGAAAATATTTTCTAAATTCCTAGAAGCCCAAATTGATAAACTAAGGCACCATAACCAATGTTTAAAGTAGCAATTTCTTTAAACGGTCTGAAGTTCTTTCAAAAAAACCGAAATTTTCAGGTTTAGAAATACTTTATTGGCTAAAATATTCAAATTTTCGGCAAGACTTATGACCGTCATCAGGGCTAAAAATAATACAGAGTGCAAAATTTTTACAATTTGCTTTTTTCGTGGCATTTTTGCTTGATGACACCCCATAAACAAAGTCTTAGGTCAAGTGATCTTGCTGGCCAATCAGGGTTAAATCCTGATGATGATCACAAATCCTGGCGAAAATTTGAATATTTTAAGCAATAAAGTACTTATAAACCTGTAACATCTGGTTTTATAGAAAGAACTTCATACCACTTAAAGAAATTGCTATTCTGAACTTTATTAATGGTACCTTAACTTATCGATTTGGGCTTGCAGGGATTTAAAAAATATTTTTTTATGGCTAAACCGGTTGTCCAACTGAAATTTTATAAGAGAAGAAATAGTTTCTAAATTAATGTAGCTATTCAGAAAAAAATTGACAGAAAATTATACAGGCTGGTTAAAAAGATCTGGATGGATAACTTGTCGGGAGTGTTTTTAAACACTCTGTAATTTTCGAAATTCGAATTTGTTCCACAGAAAACTGTACCCTGCTGATATAAAGGCATGATCAAAAAATGAATAAAATCTAAAAAAGATTTTTCGAGTAATTTAAGAAAAATTCACGAAAAATTTTGTTTTTAAAGTCTTCTAGTGGCTAAACTAAGCAACTTTATATATAGGGTGTTTATAAATGAATGTAGGGGTTTTAACGCTTTATAATATTTATTACATTAAACTTACAGTTATAAATAATATGTCAAATGAAAGAGCAACTCAAACAGTTTTGTTTGTTGGCACCAGTGCACGCAATGTTTCTGCTACAATCCGCTAGACGACGATAATAGCAAAGGTTACCTTGATACACTAGAGCAATGGCTCTTCCCTCAGTTGAAAAAAAATGAGCCAGAGAACTTCATTTTCCAGTAAGATGGTGCGCCACCTCACTGGCATAACGAAGTACACGATTGGCTGAACGTCACTGTACCCGAGCGCTGGATAGGGCGCAAAGGCCCAAATGACAGGGCTTGCTATGCATGGCCTCCACGATCTCCTGACCTAACGCCATGCGATTTTTACATTTTGGGCTTCATCAAGGATCATGTGTACGTGCCTCCGCTACCAGCTGACCTCCCTGAATTAAAAAACCGGATATAGCCGGGAAGAATTCAGCTATAGACTTGATGTGTGCCGTGTGACAAATGGTTGTCACATTCCACATTTATAACGTTCGTGGTAAAACTGTTTGAGTTGCTCTTTAATTTGACATATAATTTATAACTGTAAGTTTAATGTAACAAATATTATAAAGAGTTAAAACCCCTACATTCATTTATAAACACCCTATATAGATAAGTTGGGTTAAATCATCATATTTTTGACCAAGGTATCTGTGGTACTCCGTTGTACACGACATTTCCGGACACCTGTATATTTGATTAGGGGTTAAGTTTTCTTTTCTAATGTATTGTGCCAACTTTTTTTTGAACGGTGTAATTGCTTCAAAATTATTGGAAAATTTGTCACCGGTGATTTTCAAACTTCTCAGCCGATATCTCTTTCTAAATTTTGCCATCCAGCACTAGCATAAAAATCATCTTTCCTATAATACTTCCGGTAAAACGCCTTAGCCTGATCAGATAAATAAATCATCTGCTTTCAAAGTTTTCCGTTTTCCAGGACCATGGTAGCAGTTTTTCACGAAACTATTAGCGGAAAATTCATTCAAAATAAAAGAGAACCTTTACAATGAGACTTATGGCGAATTCGATTGGTTGCACTGGTGCGCACCAGTGCATAGCAGCGTGTTCTATTGGTTGTTTCGTTGTGTTCTATTACATTTTATTATTGTAGTTTATAAAACATTTTAAACATCATCAAGCCTTGAACACACTTACAGGTGATGTTGTCATTATGTTTGATTTCATCGCGTTCTGTTGAATTTGCCCTTTTTTGCACTAAGCTTGTGTGATATATATCACATTTTGCACTCAACTAGTGCGCAACAGTGCACACTAGTTCTGCCAATCGAATACGCCATTAGTAAAAAAACACACACTTTTATATTTACCTCTCGATTTTCCATCTATTATTTCATATGTCCGAAATAGTTTAACAACCAACATTATATATTTTAGCTAATTGAGCACCTGAATACCCTTTGGCTAATTTTTCTAGAATTGCATGCTTTTTTTCTAATGATAACGTATTATGCTTTCTTTTTCCAATGATTACGGTGAGAGAATGAACAAGATTTAACACGCACAACACGTCGCGCCGTTGATTGTAGCGGATATAGTGGTTTAAAAAAGTTATAGAATAATAATTCGGATTGCAAGGTACTCAAATACAAATTATCGAGTGCTGATTTCTGTTGCGGACTATGGGGTACTTCGGATTACCGCATATATGGGTTATCGATACGTTACTGTATTTAAATTATGATTATCAGTTTTATTATTACATTCGATATATACCTGTGAACACCTATGAGTTGCACATACGTTTAACGTAAGTGGAGAAAGAACGACAGCACGGCTTGCATTGGTTAACACAGGACAGATATACTACGTTTACTAATCTGGCCGATTGGAGTTGATATATGCCTTTTTATCTAACTCATTAAAATCGTATGCAATTTCTTGCCTTGTCTAACACATTGAGCTGCCCTATGCGCAACTCGAAGGTGTTCAGTCTGTATATTTTTATTTTTGATGCTGGATCGGCAATGTTTAAAAGAATAAATAGAAGATGTCTAATGTGTCATCAATTAATCAGACAACCAGCATTTTCAGTTTTTATTTCTTTCTCAAGGATAAAAATAAAAATTGACCGATCACGTTATATTTCGATGAGTATTCTCTTATGAATGACCATACGTTTAAATATTAAACATTACGAGTCCAGGTTTTAATCAACATTTCAGAAAGGTAGACGCAGTTCATCGTAGGACATCTGTATAATCCAACGAGCGCAAATACAAAATGATGAAAAGCTTAAACAAAATGAAGAATAAAAATAAAATCGGCGGTGGGAATAATAAGATAGCAATTGAAATAAGGGCAATTCCGCCACAGAGATGCAACCGTAGACACGTGTTTCGAACTTATTAGTTCTCATCAGTACGATACAACCAAGGAGCAAGATGGAAACTCAATGGGGAAGACACAACTTTTTATTTTTATTCTTTCTTATATTCCTAGGCTTGGGTATTCACGGGGAGTGACGTTGTTGCCTTCGGTAGCTGTTTGTTGTCTTCAAATTGAGGATCTTGCAGCCGAAGCACCAAATTGGTGATTAGTCCTCTAACTGTTTTCCCTTTTTGTGTCTACCCCATTGAGCTTCCATCTTGCTCCTTGGGTATACCGTACTGATGAGAACAAGTTCGAAACACATGTCTATGGTTGCATTTCAGTGGAATTGCCCTTAATTCAATTCCTATCTTAAACAAAATATACTCAATTTATTAAAAAAAAATAGAAATAAAAAAACTATTGAATCGAGATGAAATGGATTTTTATTAAAATTCTAGCACATGCAACATTATTACTTAATGCTATTTACAAATTAAATCCTAATTCATTTAATTAATTAATTAATTTATAAGTAGGGAACTTCGCAAGACGTTATAATAATATGTACAAATTCCGTAGGGGAACTAATTGTAAGATCCGATTAGGTTTATAACAAATAATTTTATTTAGAAACGTTAACTAGATGTACTCGCTTAGGTCTTAAAACTTTATTTTATTAAAAGGAAAACCTTAAAAGTTCTAAAAGGATTTTGTCGCCGGGATATTTAATTTATAAAACCACTAGGATTTACGTGTTAATCTACGTATAAACCTTTACGACTGTAGTTCCTATTATAAATTTAGTGAAAATATAATTTTCCTCTTGTAGAACACCGAACTGTGCAAAGTAATAATTGATATATTTTTTTAAAATGTTTATCGAATAATACACTCTAAAACTTTCGTATTATTTCTTTCTATTAGGTAAAAGCATTTTCTCTTTAAAATTTCTATATAGAATTTCTTAACACCTGGTCCATAGTTCATAATATATTATGTATTTTTAAAGTATTTGTAATGAAAATACTAAATTAGATAAACTTTTTTTTCCCTACGACTAAAAAATAATAAAAAGCTTATAACTAAATAATAACTTATATAAAACAATTAACTTTACAACTGATTTTTTTTACTAATCATTCTTTAATTTATAAAGTATGATACAAATTTGATATTTTGTAGTCGTAGGAAATGCAGTGTAAATAAAAAAATGCAACAATATAAAAAAATAAAATAAAATAATAGTAGCTTAAACAAGTTTGAAAACGTCTTTGTTATTTAAACTACCATATATTCTTTTCGTAACTTAACCGAATAAAAATCGTAGCCCGATTAATTATGAGCTTTATTTTTAATTTGTTAATATTAATCGGACATTATTTTAAAACCAAATTGTATACAAAATGTCTGGAAGTATGTACAATAGAATACAACAGATACCTTAATCAAAAATATGATGATTTAACCCAATTTATCTTAACGTTGTATATACGTTGCTTACAAAAATTTTGACACTAACTTCTAAAATTCGATCAATTTTAAAAAATCACCCAGATTTTATTTTGAAATATAAGAAGATGATTTTTGTTTTAAATGAAAGTTAAAACATTCTATTTTAATTTAAAAAAGGTAGATTTTTTCTAATTTTTACCAAAAACATTAAAACAAAATATAAAGTAAGTAAAAATTTTTGACTCTAACCTAACTTTTAAATTTCCATCAATTTTAAAAAATCACCCAGACTTTATTTTGAAATATAGAAAGATGATTTTTGTTTTAAATGAAAGATAAAATATTTTATTTTAATCTAAAAACGATAGATTTTCTCCAATTTTTATCAAAAAAATTTAAAAAAAAATATTAAGAAAAACAAAATTTATACAAAAAGTTAATTTTTAGCCAAATCATATGCAAGAAGACAAATTACGTGATCAAAAATGGATGAAACCACCAAACGGACTTATTTTGTTAGTTTAGCCGATAAAAGACTTTAAAAATCAAATTTTTGTGAATTTTTCTTAAATTATTCGAAAAATCTTTATTAGATTTTATTCATTTTTTGATTTAAGTCTTTATATCAGCAGGTTACAGCTTTCTATGGAACAAATTCGAATTTCGAAACATACAGAGTGTTTAGAAACACTCCTGTCACAAATTATCCATCCAGATTTTTTTAACCAACCTGTATAATTTTCTGTACATTTTTTTCTGAATACCTACATCAATTTAGAAACTCTTTTTTTTTATAAAATTTCAGTTAGACAAACGGTTGAGTCATAAAAAAATATTTTCTAAATCTGTGCAAACTGAGGGTGGTTAAAAAATCTGGATGGATAACTCATCGTGAGAGTGTTTTTAAACACTCTGTAATTTTCGAAATTCGAATTTATTCCACAGAAACTTATAACTTACTAATATAAAGACATAGTCGAGAAATGAATAAAATCTAACGAATATTTTTCGAGTAATTAAAAAAAAACTGACCGTAAAAAATAATTTTTAAAGTCTTCTAGACTCCAAACTAAGGAACTTTCTACATAGATAACTTGGGTTAAATTATCATATTTTTGATGAAGGTATTTACAGTATTCCGTTTGTATACTTTTCCAAACACCTGTATAAAAAATAACTTAAAAATCATATCAGAGAAAAAAATCACAATTACACCTTAGTTAATATGAACATTTTTTTAATATTATATATAAATAACTTTTTGAATTTTGGATATTATTCGAGTTATAACCTAAAACGTCAAGTTTCGTTTAACAAGTAATAGTGTAGTGTTATTGTACTTTTATCTTTTTCAATTTTTCATTTATAATAGTAAAATGTCGGTAACGTGAGGCTTTTAAAAAGTCGTTCTTCTCGTTTTTATTTTTTTAGAATTCTCTAAATTGCACTTAATACGGTTAAACATTAAAACTTTTAAGAATTAGTTTCCACATTATAGCTATACATATCACAATGTAAGCAGGTATACTAATTGTAAGTTTACAAATTAAATCTTATAGTCGTATCACCGGTGAATCTAAAAGACGCATTTCGGTGATATATAAAAGAACTGAGAATGTTCAAGGCATATTATCTATGTTTTTTTTTTAAATTTATTTAACAGCGCAGAATAAGTAACAATAAAATTGACTAGATGTGACGAAAAAGAAAACGTTAAACATTAACGAATCGTACTTATTATCCTAATAAACGATATTTACGCTTCTACTGGTAGGATATTAATACTTTGGATTTTAAAAAGAATATTATTGGAGCTTTATTTATCTGGATTAAAGTCCAGATAATTTACATTACATTTTTTAAATGTATTTAGTGTGGTTATGTCTTTGAAAATGAGGGAAAAAAATTCAAAATTTACGAGTATAATTAATGTATGATTAAAATTATCTATTTATGGCTTTGTATCTGTTGAATTTTAGGGTAACTTTACCGGCAGCAGTCTTCAGTATGGCCCCAGCTTCTTCTCCTGGGACCCCGTCAACACTTTGGCCATTTACTGATAATAATAGATCGCCCTTCATTATTTTTCCATCGAGATCTGCTATTCCTCCACTCAACTATTATTATTATTTTTTTAATTATTAAAAAATAGTATATTTATTATAAAATATTATTTAATTTTTTACTTACAATTTCGGAAATATAAACACCCTTTTTATCCTTTCTTGCTATCACGCTTAATCCCAAACCTTTACCTGGCTTTTTAACAAGGTCCGTTTCGATGGTTTGGTAATCGAGTTTTTCCGGGCGATAAATGGTAAGTTTCATCTGGAAATTTAAAAAAAAAGTTTTTATACAACTTTAAACTTAAAGTCAAATTTTAAAAATTCGTAGCTAAGAAACTAATTCTTATTGAGATTTAAAATTTTATAAGGATTTAGATTGAAACTTAATCTTTATTTTCGTTGAAGAGACATTTTCTACGACTTTTAGTTTTTCGCTCAGAAAGGAAATGTAACTTAACGTCCTTAATTAAATTTTTTAACATTCTAAAAATTTAGCTACGTTAAAAGCGGAATTTTCTTTAGATTATATTAAAATTTGACGTTTAGAAGTTAGAACTTTATTACAGTAGAACCCCGATTATCCGAGTCGCAATTATCCGATCTTCGGATTAACCGGGCTAAGCTTGGGATTCCGTACGTGGTTCCACTATTAAAAAAAATTTGGTCAAAAGTTATTGATATTGAGAACTATAACAGTGAAGATAATATTCCATTAAATGAATGAAATGGCTTTGAAATGAAGAAGCCGGGAAGAAATGTCTTCTTCAAATTTTGACACCGAGACAGAAGAAGAAGAAGAACAAAATTTATTTTAATTAATATAAAACTTAAAAGGTTGCGAAAATGTGACAAGACAAGACGTTATTGAATGGGTTACAGGAGATGATTTAGAAGAAGAAATGAGTGTTGGAGAACTAACGAATGTTTTTCAGAAAACCGAAAACTCAGATGACGACGATGACGAAGCGGTGGATGAAGAACCTCCCACTAAGATCTCCCATCAAGAAGGTTTTGCTTCTCTGGAAAAATGATTTGTATGATTCTCAAATTTGATTTATGGCACTTTTTTTGTCAGAATTTCCAAATGCAATGGTAGAAACCAACTTATACGGGTCGTTATATCAACTTCTTTTCGAATCACCCAATTCATCAAAAAATTAACACTGTGGTTGCTATGCGTGACAGAGTTCGTTAGTTATCACATCATTCCTTTTTGGCTAATAACATGAATAAATTATAACAGATTTTTGCCAATAATGGTTATCCTCATCGATTTTTACAATCAATTTTTAATAATAGCGTGCTTGGGACTAATAATCGAGTGGTGACGACGAAGGTTACTGTTACACCACGGCTTGTGTTTCTTCCTTTTCTTCCTGATTTAACGAATAAATTGAGTGCGGTTTTTGATGCTTCATTATTTAAATTTGCGAAATTTAATTATTTGTCTGTTAATAAATTATTGTCTAAGACTAAAGACAACATTCCTCTCCAACAACAGACAAATGTCGTATACAGGATCCCTTGTGGTGATTGTGTATATGTGGGTACGACTACACAATATTTACAAAATAGAATTAAACAACATAAAAAAGATGTTCAATTGTGTGATAGTAAAAAAAGTTCCTTGGTAGCTCACTGCGTTAATAACAATCATGGTTTTGCATTTAAAGATGTAAACATTTTATACAGGGAGAGTGTGTATAACAAGAGGATGTTTTTGGAGATGGTTCATATTGTTAGAGAACAACATTCCGTTAATTACAGATCGGATACAGAAAATTTAACCCGGCATTCGACACCTGGGTTATAACAAACCCCAAACCATCCCAGATTAAAATATGTATACTATATTGTTATATCAGTATTGTTAGTAAAGACATAGGACTTTTTATTTGCTCTGATCGTTCTCACATCCCACGTGTCGGACGCCGGGTTAAGTAATATTTACAGTTTCCTTTTATAACACCATTTCAAATTCGAACAAAATCAGAACAACAATAACTCCACATTACAATTTTGATTCCTTTTAGATTCTTTCTTCTTGGTAGATCTTTTCCTTATCGGCAGTGTATGACGTAAGCGATGCACTGATTGGTGCATTTTTCGAGACTTAGTCTTATTTTGTCCGTTGTTACGACATGTTGTAATTTTTATCAGTAGAACAGTTTTAACGTGTTTTTTCCAATTAACGACTTACAAATTAAGTAATTTTTAAATTTTTAATGTTTGTAACTTTAGCTTTTTAACTTGTTTAAGGTAATAGTTTAAATAGCGTATAAACGTGTTCATAATTTAATAAAGTTTTTGTAGTAGTTTTACGCCACGTTGTCAGTTAACTTAATGCGCAGTTCATCATTGTGTGGTCATTCTCTTTCCAATTCCATTGTAAGTTTAATAATTTAAATTTTTAATAATTTTTTAATAATTTTCCTTAATAATTCTCTTTGTCTTTAAAAAAATTGTAGTCTGCCCTGATGAAGGAATAAATTATTCTGAAAGCTTGGATTGAAAAAAGGAAATGATGTTTTAATTTCCCCCGTCGTTCTTCTCGGTTGTGATACCCAAGAATTTATTCTCGTTTCCTATCATGTAACAACCGTTACTCCGTTCCAAGTTAAGATTAAAGTACATTTGTGTTTAATTTTTTAAGAAATAAAAAATAAATCCGTATTATCCGAGTTTTCAGTTACCCGAGGTGGATGTCTCCCCACGTTACCTCGGATAGTCGGGGTTCTACTGTATATATAATTTATCATCAGACTTGTGTAAATGCCTACAATAATGGAAGAAAATTTTCCTTACGATAACACAATTCCTTAGTTAATTTAGAGAGTTTATAAACGTGAACACAATAAAAGCTTTGGTACGTTTCTGGAAATATCTTATCCAATTTATATAGATCGAGTCTATTCCTACCAGTTACCAATAAAGAAACATTGTGAAGACGACTTGACAAAATGTTAATTTATTATTATGTGAGTTAATCCTTTTTTTACTGTACAACATGCAAGTTTAGAATACAAATATTGTACAGGGTGTCAGACAAAAAACGCCGAAAGTGATATGTCGGTTATTTCCATTCGGATTCTTATGAGCCACTTAATTTTTTTTCCAACGTCACTTTTAATTTTAATCGACTATGACTTTTCTTTTTTAAATTGCCATGCATATTTTTCTTTCTGCTATTTCAAAGACTTTTTCTTTCTGAATACAACGACGTATAATGCATGTACTTTTGTTAACTATTTACTGCAAACAATATTAAAATACGTCTCTTAACCCTTTCGCGGATAGTGGTGTACATACTTACCACTAACTTTACGTGCAATTTTAGTGTATTGGTATACAACATTACCACTACGGATCGATTAATTAAAAAATGGCGAAACTCTCAAAAATATAATTTATCCACGAGAGGGTTAAGCAGTGTACGCCGTCAAAAATTTTTTAATCGTTTGAATGACGACTCCGAATTCAACATTGGATGTCTGATACTAAATTGGAACCATGTGTACAATGCTCCCACGAACGGATACCCCAAATGCCTTTTAAGAGCTTTAATTAACGGATTTTTAATCAAACATTTTCGAACGTCAGATAAATCGTATCTTTTCATCGCAGATCTACTGAAAAAGTTTCGAAATCGGTGAGTATCAATAATACTACTATCAATAATACACACGTAACGATTTATCGTAATGATAAAACTGTACAGTTCATTTGCGCAGCTTTATCGAACGTGTGTATTAAGAATTGGTACAGATTTTTTGGTTTGTACAATCCACCGACGGCAGTTGGAATTTTTAATCGATAAATCGTTGTCGATCGTGTTTGCGCAGTTTTATCGCAGCGTATGGATGGCGGTCGTACCAATCAGGACCAAACAAGTTCAGGTCAAAAGCTTGCTTGAACGTGCATTCGTCTTGCGTAGCATCGCATGTTTCTGGAATGATTCAACTGAGAGCTTGGGGTGATATTATCGTAGAAAACTTCATGCATCCACAGGAATGACTTGTAGGTAAAAATCTCAGTGTTGAAGATAGTCTGTCATGGAGACTTATTGCTTCTCTGATCACAGTGTTATTTTTCTTTATTAGCGGAGTGACTAAAGCCAAAACGTTTAAGTACGTCTCTTCATTCATCCTTAAATAGTTATGCCAATCTTTTGAGATGAATTTAAATTCATTTAATAAATTTATGTAAGAGTACGACTTTCTTTTTAGAAGCCAGTCCTTACACCACACACTACGCGGTTTTCTTTTCTTTTTGCACAAAATAAGTAAAGCCAATAGCACGTTATCGTCTTCCATCATGGATGACATATTCTCGTCAGAGATTCTGGGGAGAACTGACTGATCGACTCAGATTTCGTTGGTGTGTAGCGGCACTAGTGCTGTTCGATAAAATTGTGCAAACGAACTGTATACATAGTTTTATCATTACGATGAATCGTTACGTGTGTAGCTAGCATAATAATAAGAAATGGTTTTATAATTGATGTATTTCCTTAGAATTTCCATACATTTTCCATTACTTTTTGTAGAAGCGGTCGTGAAGAAAGGAAAGTACTTTAATTTTTTCAGCAGATAACAGTTAAGTTACTGTAGATCATTTGATTCAGAAAAAGGTTGTCTTTTAAATGGCGAGGAAAAAAAATATGCATGATAATTTGAAAATGAAAAATCGTAGTCAGTGAAAATCAAAGCTGGAGTTGGAAAAAATTTAAATAAACTCCAAAAATGTAGTATTCGGTGCAATATTTCATTTGGTATCTGGCTCATAAAAATCTGAACACAAATAACTGAGATATAGCTTTGGATGTTTTTTGTTTGACACTCTGTATTTAAAATGATAATGTGAAATTTTAAGACCCTATATTTTTCAATTTTAAACTCACTTTTGGCAGTGTCTGTCTTAATGCTTGTGATGCAGTTGTATGCGTGACATCTTTTAAAGGCGTCCCATTCACTTCCAAGATTTGATCTCCCGGTTGGAGTCTACCGTCTTTCTCAGCCATTCCACCCACATAAACTTCAACGATAATAATTCCTTCCTAGAAATTTTACATAAATTAAATTAAACGTTAACGTTTCCTCAAGTTAAAATTAATTAAATTACAGGCGTTTGCGTATCCTTTCCACCAATAAAAAATATACCCAAGACCTTATTATCAGTCGTTATCTCCACCTGTGTGTCTTTTCCTGGGATTAAAGGGCAAGTTGTTGGATCGATATGAACTTCTAAAATAAAAAATATATATTTGTGTTTATCTTTAATTTAAAAATAAAGGGTTTTTCAATCTTTAAGTGATAATTTCTTACCTGGAACAGGTGTGGTAGGTCGAGAAGGAGTCGTCGAAGGTTTAAGGGCGGATTTTCCGGAAACATTATTAGCTGATAAGTTATTAGGAACGTTGACACCAACGTCGTTGGTCACGGCGTCTCCTTCAGACACTTGAGGCGTCGTTGGTTTCTTCGTTGGATTGGAAACTATCAACGTGACCAACCCTTCGGTTCTCTTCAGTAAAGTGGCCGCCTGATAAAATTTATTTTAAAGGTTATGATAATAAAAGAGATAAACAAGTATGTATATCTAAAATGTATACGAAAAAAAAATTCTACCTGCATAATAAGGATTTGGTTTCAATTTAGATGTGGTTACTATCGACATTTCAGATTCGTTATCAATTTATCGGTTAGATAATAAACTGATAAGAATGTATAAACTTCCCTACATAATAATTGAGTTATCTTTATGTTCAAAACTTGAAAGTTTATGTTTATTTAGTTTACTAGGTTATGTGAAAAAGTAGACGTTAAATAATTACGTTGGACAACATTTTTTTAGACCCATAGATCAGACAATGGATTCCTAATAGTTCTAAGCTGAATTCAAATTTTACTTCAGAGTTGCTCTATCACAGGTTTTTGAAATATTCTAACCTAAAGATGTAAAAAAATCGGTTTTAAACATGTTCGGGATTAAATAATATAACATATAAATTTTTAGTCACAAAATTCCATCTAAAAGCACCACTCTCTCCATTTTAAATGTACAGTACCTCGATATACGAGAGCCCTAATATACGAGCCTCTGGGCGAGCGATATTTAGCTTTGAGATGAGAGCAAAATTTGATATACGAGGAATCGTACACTACACAATGCCTGCTCATCCACCAAATTTAGAAGATGACTTACTCGAAGAATTCAAGTTTATGAAGGTTATCTACCTACCACCCAACACCACTCCTACCTTGCAGCCCATGGATCCGCAGGTGATTTCTAATTTTAAGAAGATGTACACCAAGCACATTTTCGGCGCTACTTTGAGGTGACGGAGATCACAAGCCTTACGCTTCGAGAGTTCAGGAAGGACCACTTTAACATTGTGATATGTCTAAGAATTATTGATCAGGCCTGGCTGGATGTTACAACGAGGACCTTAACCTCTGCATGGAAGAAGTTGTGGCGTGAGGTTATAGCTGAAAGGGCCTTTGAAGGATTGGAACCCGAAGTGTCAGTGGTAGAGGAGATTGTTTCTGTGGATGAGAGAGATGTGAATGAACTCGTGGAGGAAAAGTCTCAGGAGCTGACAATCGAAGAGTTACACGATCTTCATTCGCAGCAGTATACCGTGGTACAACGAAAAAATAGTTTTGAAGAGGAGCCAGAGATGGAAGAGGTTATCTCTACAAGAGATATAAAGGAGATGTTGGGAATGTGGGAGAAAGTTGTAGAGTTCGTGGATAAAAATCATCCCGAAGAAGTTGCAACTGGTCGTGCATCGGAGCTGTTCAACGAACCTTGCCTAACTCATCTCCGCAATATTCTGCAAAGAAGGAAGAAACAAACCTCCTTGAACAGTTTTTTTAAACGATCTAGAGATGAAAATGTGCAAAGCATGACGACTAAAGCGAAGACCAGTGACGAAAATTAAGCGCTTCTGTAAGGACTCTACTTTTTCTTTTATTATGTTTTTATAGAATATGTATAAAAACAACAAGTTTCTTATTCAGAAAGCCTTAACAAAAACAACTGAGGTGGTGGTTTGGGAGCTGGAACGGATTAATGGCATTTCAATGAATTTCAATGAGGAAAGTTGCTTTGAGATACGAGTAATTTGACATACGAGCAAGGTTACGGAAGGAATTAAACTCGTATGTCGAGGTACTATAACCCGAAATGGAGCTGCACCATGAAGAGAAAGATGAAAGAGCACTCGACAATGCTACGGAGAGCGGGCTTACGTTGTCATCTTTCTCTTCATGGTGCAGCCCCATTTCGGGTTATAGTACCACTGTATTTTAGATTTTTCGAATATCTTCATTTCTGCTTGAAGGAATGTAATTTTTATAACATTACTTTTTGTCCAATCATTAACCTATAGGAGCAGCAGTAGTCGATACAGTAAGCCTATAATTCTAGCGTGCGTAATCTGTACAATTTAGATAATTTGCAGACAATGATGACTTCAAGAAGCCATTGTGTTAAAAAAATTTAATAAATGTTGTTGTATTTTTGAACCTTTTGACACAAAAAATGAGTGTAGATGGGATGAAAGAATGATGGCTTACTATTGCTGAGCTTTAAAAAGGGAAGATAATTCCATAAGTTAGGTTGGATCACTGCAACGTTCATTTGAATTAAAGAGAAAATAATTTTATAAGGCGATGTAAATTTATTATTAAAAGAATTTAGAATTTAGTTGCTTTGACTTCGGCAAAAGTACTGGAAACGAGGAGTTCAAAACCTTACATTTTTTTGAGACTACGACTAAATTATTGTTTACTAATCTATCATACTAACAACTACGATTGGGGGATTATAAAAAGAAGATTTTTTTGTGACGAAATTAAGACATTGAAACAATTCAAAATGCATTTTGAATGGGAAAACTGATATATTCGGATGTCACATTGAGTTGTGTAGATTAAAATTTATTTGATACGTTATTTAATTCCAAATATGTTAAAAACTCGTTTCTTTTTGTATCTGTAGATTAGAATATCTTGAAATTCTAAGGTGATGAAGCAGATCTTGAAGTCGTATTTGAATTCAGCGAGTCAAAACCTGTTAAAAAAAATACTATTTGATCTATGGGTCACACTTTTCATAAAATTTTCTAGACCTGTGTTATTATTAAAAAATCATATTTTTATACACCAGAATTTTTAATCTCTCGCTAAAGAATTTTTTTAATATTCATCAAATAAACTTTTTTCATAAAAAAAAATTTTTTGTTAATCATTTTTTTTATTATCTTGTAATAAACTGACGTAAATCAATATAAATCAACTTCACTTAACTCGTCTTTTTTTACTGGTTGGGTCAACAAAAATCTAGCAGATCATCAGATATACAGACTCGAACAAGTCTTATGATTATAGTAAACAAAACTGGAGCGATATCACACTGACAACACATTCACGTGCCAAATCTCTCGCCAATCATGCGACGTTTAGCAGCACCACACACAAATCTTTCGATTATAAATACCATTCTATTTATATTCTTATAGTAGTTTCGACGCGCGTTCATTCACATCGCAGGTGAAACTAATATAAAAATCAAAATACAACGATAAATACTTACGTTATCGTAGTTTGACCCGAGAAGCGGTTCCTTGTTGACTGCCAGAATCATTTCGCCGATTTCGAGGCCCGCCTTTTAAAAATAATTTGTCAACAAAAAGAAAACGAGGGGCGAGCTTTCGAGATGTCTTCCTACTTATTTTGGTATTTGGTCTGGGTATTAAGGTTTGGCTTACCTTTTCGGCCGCACTTCCCTCCTGAATGTCCGAAATGAAAATCCCTTGTCCTACATCTGTGTGCTTTCCCTCTATTATCATTATCCCCAAGCCTTGTGGGCCCTTTGAATACAGAACAGAAAGAAGATAGACATTAAGGCGGCGATTTCGTTTTGAATTATAATATACAAAAGGAAATTTATTTTATAGGATTGTATATTGTGTTATTGTATTTACATTGTTATCATCATTATTATTTCATTTTTATAATGAAGGAAAATAATTTTAATAATATAAATAAATTTTATTGATTACTTCCTTTAATTCGTAATAAATGAGTCATTATATTTTACTATGTACATCTATAGCAAACTGACTTTTCAAAATTTTATAGGTAAGAATTTTTATAATGTATAATCTCCATAATGTCTTAAATATACTTAAAAAAAATGTTTACAAAAAACTGAGATACGATCTTTTACCTTTTAGTTATAAATATACAAATGGTTCACTTATTATGAAACTAGTCAATTTTTAAAAATTTATATCTAACAAACTAACTGTTGTTCAGACTTAAAATTTTATGAAGATTTAGATTGAAAGTTAATCTTTATTTTTACCAAAAATGAATTTTCTACTATTATTAATTTTTTCAACAGAATGGAAATTCTAACCTAAGTTAATTAACATGTCCATTAAAACTTATTAATTTTTAAAAATTCATACCTCATAACTTAATTACGATTGAGACTTAAAATTTTATAAGGTTTTAAATTGATACTTAATCTTTATTTTTACCGAAAATGAATTTTCTACGACTTTTGATTTTTTCAACAGAACAGAAATTCTAACCTTACTTAATTGAACATATTTATCAAAACTTCCCACTTTTTAAAAATTCACATCTAAAAAAATAATTGTTGTTGAGACTTAAAATTTTATAAGGATTTAGATTGATACTTAGTCTTTATTTTTGCCAAAGATGAATTTTCTACGATTTTTAGTTTTTCTCTCAGAAGAGAAAATATAACTTAATGTCGATTAAAGTTTGTCAATTTTTAAAAATTCATATCTAAAAAACTAGTTGTTGTTGAGAATAAAAATTTTATGGAAATTTAGATTGAAACTTAATTTTTATTTTTACCAACAATGAATTTCCTACGACTTTTAGTTTTTCTGTCAGAAAAGAAATTCTAACCTAACTTAAATGAACATGTTTCTTAAAACTTATCAATTTTTAAAAAATCATATCTCAAAAGCTAATTATTATTGAGACTTTAAATTTTATCACGATTTAGATTAAAGCTTGATCTTTATTTTTACCAAAAATGAATTTTCTACGACTTTTAGTTTTACCCTCAGAAGAGAAAATGTAACTTAAAGTCGATTAAAATTTATCAACTTTTAAAAATTCATATCTAAAAAACTAATTGTTGTTGAGACTTGAAATTTTATGAAGATTTAGATTGATACTTAATCTTTATTTTTACCGAATATGAATTTCCCACGACTTTTCGTTTTTACCTCAGAACATAAATTCTAACCTAACTTAAACATTAACATGTAGATTAAAACATAAATTTTTAAAAATTCATATCTATAAAACTAATTGTTGTTGAGATTTGAAATTTTATTAAGATTTAGACTAAAATTTAGTCTTCATTTTAGCCAAAGACAAATTTTGTACAACTTTTAGTTTTTCTCTCAGAAGAGAAAATATAACTTAATCTCGAATAAAATTTGTCAATTTTTAAAAATTCATACCTAAGAAACTAATTATTTTAGAGATTTCAAATTTTACGATGATTTAGTTTGAAACATAATTTTTATTTTTACCGAAAATAAATTTTCTACGACTTTTATTTTTTCCCACAGGAGGGAAATTCTAACCTAATTTAATTTACATGTCGATTAAAAAACTTTTCAATTCTTAAAAATTCATATCTAAAAAAGTAATTATTGTTGAGACTTTAAATTTTATGGAGATTTAGATTAAAATTTAATCTTTATTTTTACCCAAGATGAAATTTATATGACTTTTAGTTTTTCCCTCAGAAGAGAAAATGTAACTTAATGTCTTTATTCACATTTTTTAACATTCTAAAAATTAATCTACGTTCTAAAATCGGAATTTTCTGTTGATTACATTAAAATTTAACGGATTTATATGTTACAACTTTATTATATGTAATTATCTTAACGTAACGTAAATATTTAAGCCACCTTTAAAAAATTACACGTTTTTAGTTCTCAAAAAATGAAGTATGTACGTTTTCATATCTTAATTTAATATAATATAAATAAAATACTATTATTGATGACTTCAAAATGAAATTATCACAAAAAAAAAAATTAAAATATTTTTTTAATTATGTGATAAAATTAACTTTGGTGTATGTGTACTTCTAAAAAGCTAAAAAGTGTTGGGTTGGGTTAGGTTGATTATCTTTAAAATTTTTACTATTTTTTTTTACTGAACTTGTGTAATTACAAGATCGAAAAATCTTAAAGGAGGGTTACCTTTCGTACAGTGATGGTGCGCACATTCGGATAGGTGTTAAAATGTTCCTCGGACGCCTGCAGAAAGAAAGAAAACCAAAAACAAACAAAAAACCTCCAAAAAACCAACATAAAACGGCCTCATTAACATGCCTCATTAATTAAATCTTAATACACACGTATAAAGCAGCCAAAAGAAGTTCAAATATAAATAAATTAATACAACAACGTTAATCTCTTTGATTGTACCTTCGCGTAGCTTTTGGTTGCGAGGAAATAACGGCACGGTAACAATAAGCATCCGCACATTACTTCGTTTGTTGTTAATTAAAACGGTATTCTCGACGGTATTAAAATAATCGGGTTTAGTTCGGACGATGTACGAGCGCAAACTACTACTAAAATGTATAATCCGCAAACGGCGTCTTATCAGTGGCCGAAACATTTCCAACATTGTTGCGTCTTTATCTACACGCACACAAAACAATAATAAATAAAATGTATATAAATAAAAAACTTTTATTCAAATTTTGAGGTTTAAAACAGAATTTTTAATTTAAAAAATGTTATCATGAAAGATAACATGAAAGAAAAAAGTCTAGAACACTTAAAATTGAAAAGAAATTCTAAGCTAACTTAATTCACACGTTTCTTAAAATTTAATTTTTAAGAATTCATATCTCAAAAGTTAATTGTTATTGAGACTTAAAATTTTATAACGATTTAGATTGAGTCTTAATCTTTATTTTTAACAAAGATGAATTTTCTACGACTTTTAGTTTTTCCCTCAGAAGAGAAAATGTAACATAGTGTTGAATAAAACTTGACAATTTTTAAAAATTCATACATCAAAAACTAATTGTTACCGATATTTAAAATTTATCCAGGATTTAGATTAATACTTAATACTTAATTAATACTTAATATGAATTTTCTACGACTTTTATTTTTTCCACAGAATAGAAATTCTAACTTAACTAAATTCACATGTTTTCTAAAATTGGTAAAAATTTTAAAAATTCGTATCTAATAAACTAATTGTTGTTAAGGCTTGAAATTCTATAAGGATTTAGACTGAAATTTAATCTTTATTTTTACCGAAAATAAATTTTCTACGACTATTTGTTTTTTATGCAGAACAAAAATTGTAACCTAACTTAATTAACATCTGACTTAAAAGTTGCCAATTTTTAAAAATTCATTCATTTCTAAGAAACTATACTTCATTTAATAACTAGGAGTAATTTGAATTTTGCGCGCCAAAATAGTGAACTATTATTGGTCGCTCCGCAGTCAAGTTTACAAATACGAAAAAATTGGTTTTTGTCGTTTATTGCTTTTAACGTTTGAGGTTAGGTGCTTTACCTAATTTGTCAACTTGTTTCTCGCTTTTTCGTTGTGCTCAAATGGTTGCGATCAAAAAATATTAAGTTCGAAGAAGGTATGGTACGATGTCATCTGTTGGATATAATACATCAACATAAGGAACGTCTTTTGGATAAATTTTGAATAATGTACGTATAGATAAACGGCCATAAAGATATTTAGTATGTTCTAGAATACTACGCTCAAACACTTGGTGTTTTGTTGGTTGCATAAATGTGACTGGTTTTAAGTTTAGAATTCAAATTTGCCGCTAAAAATGTTTAGTGTATTTTTTAGTAACTTTTTCCTATGTAAATGGGGTTTTGAGATTCACTCCTCCTAGTTATTAAATGAAGTATAATTGTTATTGAGACTTAAAATTTGATCACGATTTAAATTGAAACCTAATCTTTATTTTTACCAAAAATAAAATTTCTAGGACTTTTAGTTTTTACTAGAGTTCCAACAATGTACTGTATTATACAGTGTGGAAAAAAGTTTGGAACATTTGAAATATCTTCCAAAGGATTTCTTTCTAGGAAAAGCAATTCATCAAAAACTATTTTAAATTTGCCGTGTTTTCATAAATATGCATTAGCTTAAAAAAACTTGCCCCTTATTTTAACCTGCAAACGTACTATAACCCGAAATGGAGCTGCACCATGAAGAGAAAGATGAAAGAGTACTCGGCAATGTTACGGCGAGGGGACTTACTTTTTCATCTTTCTCTTCATGGTGCAGCTGCATTTCAGGTTATGGTACGTCTCTGTAAAAGAAAGTTTAGACGACCAACTAAAAATGGTTTTTGACTCCTTCAATCATTTCTTTGGAGATATTTTATAGGGTAAACTCGCCAAATGTCGGCTTTTTAACGATTTTTTCACATTACAATCTCTGTAGTTTTTAAATCAGTAACCGTTAAGTACGATTCTAGCTGTTTTCTGCTTGCGACATTTATTTTTTAAACGATTATATTTTGTAAAAGTAAGTAAAAGTCATGGAAGAATAAAATAAAGTCAAGTTATTTTAGAACAGCACATTTTCCAAAAGTCGGCCACTATCACCCTTTGTCCGGCCGCATGTTTACCTAAAGTCGGCATAGTTATTACAAAATTAAATAAATAGGTAGGACGAACTGTAGTTATCCACACCGAGGTTCGGAATTATGATACCGCAATATAACAGCCTTTAAAATAGTTTTGATCCGGTTTTTGATGATGATCCAGTTAAGAAGTCATAAATAAATAGGTAACTACTAGGATGGCAGAAATCTGTAGCGATTTTTCTCATTAAAATTATGTTAATGGTTATTACCGTGCGTTCAGAAATGATTGTAGATTGTTTGAATTTGGCGCGCTATAGATTAATTTTTAAGGTTGGTATAAATACAATAATGTTAATCATATCTCATAGGCGTGTCATGGAAAATATTGAAAGCTGTCATAAGTTGTCAAAAAACCGTAAGACAAAGGTATTTTATTGAATTTATTGACCAATGCCATTGCAATTGATATCCGATCTCCAATAATTATGAGTATAAGTGCATATACACTTAATACTGAAAAGGATACATCATGAAAAAAACCGGCTACGCCACTGATATGCGAGATACGACGTAGGTAATTCACAAGTAACAATATTGACCATCGAAAATCACTAAATTACGAGCGCGCCAAATTCAAACGATCTACAATCATTTCTGAACGCACGGTACTAATAACACTGTATTTATATTCTTATAGTAGGACAGCCTGCGTTAGTTCAGAGTTTGCCAATAGATGGTGGGGTCCTTTATGTGTCGTTTCATTGATAATAATAATTATTGAATTTTATGAATGAAACGACACATAAAGGACCCCACCATCTATTGACAGACTCTGAACTAACGCAGGCTGTACTACTATCTCTATATAAATACAATGCTAATAACAACTTGTTATTGAGAAGTAAGAATTCACAATTATATTGTTTTAATAACAAAAATGTTTAAATAAATGCACTTTTAACAGATAACAAAGATTATCACTCACCAAAAAAATCGATTCAAAATCGTTGAATTACAACAACCGACTACTTTATGAATGACGCTACTCATGACTGTTATATTACAACGTTTCTACCTGGTTTGGTTTCAAAAAGCAGTTTTGGGACGGTGTTGGGGCAGATCCAAAATAATCTTAAATGGCGGAGTTTAAGACACAATGAAATGCAGTATTATTCCTAAAGTCGGCATCCTCGGCCGAGATTAGATTTTTCTTAAAAACGTTGTACCTTAAGTCGGTCATATAATTATTATGAAAACCAACAAAGATAACCACATGGTATGTATTTAAAAGTAGTATATAACCCTTTACCATAACATATATTCATTTTGTTAACTATATGAAGAAAAACGTTAATATAAACACCTATTCTATACGCCGTACCAGCTATAGTGAAAGTGACTCATCGCTTAAAAGCGTATCAACAGATGTACTAATAATATGCGCTCTCTTTCTAACACACATCAACTTATTTGTACCGCATGCGCAATATTGTACCATAAATCAGTGAGTCACTTTCACTATAGCTGGTACGGCGTATAAGTGGAGTGGTTTCTTGTTAATTGTGAAGGTCCAGCACCGCATTCACAACACATCTTTAATTAATCAATTCTTAAACATTGTTGAACATAGAAAATTCGCCGAGCTTACTACCACCTGATGTAGGATAATGAAAGTCCATATTCTTACTAAATGCATCGGACTACATCCAATATTTTGCTTATTTCTATAAAAATAATTGGTAAAGGCCGACTTTAGGCGACGGTCGAGATTAGGTGAGTTTACCCTATCAGGGATTCCCAAAGTGGGCGATATCGACCTCAAGGGGTCGATATCGGTTTCCTAGGAGTCGACATAAACGAATACTGATTTGTTGACGAGGTTGACGAGGTCTAAAAATCGACCCCTATTAAAATAACACAAGTTCTTCACTGAAGTTCGCTGGCTATGAAGATGTTCGTGTTTAGAAAGATTTTCAGTCATTTTTGAATCTGTGTTGAAGTTTTTACAAGAAAAACATATTTATTACTTGACTGATATCTTTGGAATGTTCAACAAAGTTAATTTGCAACTGCTGAGTGACGATCTTAACTTGATTAAAACAAAATCAATAATATCGACCTTCGTGGGTAAACTAATCCTTTATAAACAAAATTTAGGCAGAAAAGAATATTCGCAGTTTCCGCATTTGTCAAAATTATCAGAAATGCTTCAAGATGATGACATTTTATTATAATATAATAAAATGACATATTATGTCACTCACTTGGACGCATTACACAAGGATTTTACGGAGAGGTTTGAGGATCTTTTAAATTTACAAATTCTTCAATGGATAATAAATCCGTACAATACCACAGCCATAGAAGAAGCCAATGTGAGTGCCGAGAAGGCAAAATATCTCGGGGTCTACTTGGACAAAGATATGAAAATGACGGAACATATAAAGGAAATATGCAAGAAAGCCAACGTCATGATAAATAATTTATCAAGGATTATGCCAAACATCAGAGGACCCAAAGAGAAGAAAAGGAAACTCCTTGCTTCTATTGTTCTTTCGGTCATTTTGTATGCCGCTCCCACATGGAGTAGAGCTCTAAATTATAAATACTGTTTAAATATGCTTTCCTCAATTAATAGAACATTAGGAATCAGGATATCCTCTGGATATAGAACGGTTTCTACGGTGGGTATTGAAGTGGTGGCTCGTCTACCGCCCATTGACCTATTAATTGAGGAAAGATGTAACCTATACAATAGAGGTAAGGAACATAAAAAAACTATTTAGAGAAGAACTATTGGAAAAATGGAACAGGAGATGGGATCACGAAAATAAATGGACCAACATATTAATCAAAAATTTAAAAAATGGTTTAAAAGAACATGGGGCGAATTAAATTACTATCTAACACAATTTTTAACGGGTCATGGAATTTTTTGTAGTTATTTGTTCAAAATAAAAAAGAAGGAGAATGAATTTTGTTGGTTTTGCGAAAAATTAGATAATCCAGAACACACGTTTTTTATTTGTAATAATTTTGTAGAGGAAAGGAATATTTCTCGTAATAAAATCGGAAAAAATATAGAAAAAGAAAACATAATAGATATAATGCTAGAAAAACAAGAGCACTGGAGAGCCGTAGATGAAATGGTAACAAACATAATGAAAAAAAAGGAAAAGCATGAAAGAGAACTAGAAAATAGAAGAAGAAATGTACAGTAGACCCCGAAAAAAAACATTTATATGCCTCTGAAGTTATACCTTGATGGGTGGTTCCGGAGGCGGAGGGGACAGGGTTTTAGTTGGTCTATGTATTCAAGATGAGTACATCAACCCAACACAGGTTGGTCATTGATACGGATCACTTAGATAGTGATTCGGACCACTCGTCTGTCAACAGATTTCCTAAACCCCTCCTTAAAAAAAAATAAAAAAAAGAAGAAGCCAATGTGATAATGCAAGAAGAGTTGATTACCATCAACACAGACGAAGAACTTAAGCAGAAGTTCAACCAAGGCTATCAGAAGTTCTGGTTGCAACGCAACATTGAAACACAGTATCTTGCATTGTAGAATATTGCTGAAAAATACCTTATCGCTTTTCCATCACCATACCTAGTTGAAAAAAGCTTCAGTGTGGTAACAAATATTTTGACGAAACAAAGAAACCGTTTGAAAATCAACGAACGTGGATTTTTAAGGCTGCAACTCACCAATATTGAACCGGATGTAGCTAGATTGGTAGATAGTCACCGGGTTCATCCATCACACTGAGTGTTTTATTTTCTCTTTGCGAATTAATACTTTTTTAAATACAATTTCCTACCTACAAAAGATTCTTTAAGAACTTAATTTGTAACAATCATTATAAATTAAACTTGATATTTACTGAATTGCATGTCTCTTTATTTTGTTAAATTTTGATGAGAAAATGAAGTCAACTTTATTCACTTAACCAAGTGCAAAGCTTTCCAATTGGTACCTTAGTACATAGGTATTTTGTACCAATAGGAAAAAAACTAAAGATAGGCCCCCTTATTCATAATAGTCTGCTAACTTAAAGCATTAACACTAATTCCCACTCTGTCTTCTTCTATTGACCTTAAGTCAGAATGAAAAATAACACTCTGTAGCAGCTGTTTTAAGTTAGCGGACTATTATGAATAAAGGGGTTGATATTAAAAGTAGGTAATTTGGCAATGGGGATCTGAGGAAACAGTTCATTTTGGAAAAGGGGTCACTTGTCCAAAATAGTTTGGGGATCCCTGTTTTAGATGTTCCAGTCTTTTTTCCACATCGTATAAACTTTTATATGTACATCATTTTATTTTAAGGTTTAATCGTTAAATTTCTTCAATATTTTAGAGTCTTTCTGACCTAGCAAATTCACGTCTCTTTAAAAGAAAGTTTCGACGACAAATTAAAAATGGTTTTTAACTCCTTCAACCATCTCTTTGGAGATATTTTAGATGTTCCAGTCTTTTTCCCACATTGTTTAGATTTTTTATGTGTATCATTTTAAGTTTTAAGCGTTAAACTTCTTCAATGTTTGTTTATAGCATGAGTGTTCATTTATAGTAAACATTTCATTCTATATTTAGTTGAAAATGTTTTTCCATGAATTAACTCTGATTAATTTTTTAAGAATTATTTATTTTCCTAGAGATTATAATAAAAAATACGAACTTATTAAGAAAATCGCTCTCAAAGATTTCAAAGCATTTATATTTGGTTTTAAAAATCAAATTTATTAATTTTCACCATAAATTCAAAATTACATTTTTAAATTGAATTTAAAATTTTACGAAATTTTTATAGTAACCGTTCAAAACTAACGAGAAAACAACATATTATTATCGAATTAAAGAAATTACAAATTGAAATAATCAAAATTCTTACCACATCAATTTTCCCATAACTAGAAATCCTTTTAACCAGTTTCATGTTCGCATCGTAAATACCTTTTCGAACTAAAACCTCATCGTTTGTTCCTAAAATAAACTCTAATTTCTGGAAAACCATCGCTTCATTTGCGAACCTAATTACGTTCGTTATCTCGTCCTTGGAGAAACAAGTCAACGCAAATGATTAAATTAAATCGATTTTTAAAACTAAACGAAACGTTTGTGTCATTTTAACTACCAGGTGATATTCTATATTTATATTTCTATTTTTCTTGTAACGGTCTATCAATGAACCATTGCCGCATTACAATCATAATAAATAAATCAAACCATATTTGACCTGTAATAGTGAAAGGGTAAATTATTCCGAGTCAAATAAAAACGATTAATTAATAATATACGGCTAGGTGAGCTTTAACCTGGTTAACCCCGGCGATAAAGTTCGTTTGGGTTTGGGAACGAGCGGGTAAATATTTATGTTTCGGTAGAGTGTGCGGAGAGACTCATAAAAAATTTAATGACACGCCAATGGGGAAATGTAATTTCGTAAAGTGCTTAAAGGCGAATGTAAAAGTAGTAAAAGTACGTCATGTACAGGTATAGTGTGTTTGTGTGTTGACGAACTAAACTATTTATGAAGTCAACTTATGTAAAAAATCCTTGAAAATTTTTAATTTTAAAAATAAGTTATATAAAAAAAGTATTAACTAAAAAATTTTATAATATGTTTAGTACCTAGTTTATTATATGAGATTTTAAAGAAGGAATTTCGTCATTGGTTTTTTAATTCGTGAATAAATAAGAAATTGTTTTAAAAAATCTTGCTGGAATTTATACAACGTAAGTCGTGATTAAGGGACTAAATTTCAGCACTGTGTTATAAATAACTGCAGTAGAATCTTGTTAAATCGCTACCTTTGGAATTGAAAGTATAGTTGGAAGGCACGAAAGATCGGATTATGCGAGGTATAGAAAATTAAAGAAAAATAAACAATCCTTGAACTCAAAAATAATTTGTCTTTAAAACTTAACCTAAGAATGTCTTCAGTGGTTGGTGGATTAATTAAATTCTACTGTATTTATAGCAATTGAAGGGTGGAGTGCAAGAAGTACCTAACTAGCATTTTTATAAAATCTGCCTAATCATTACAAACATGGTTTATCAAACATGATAAACCTAGCTATCGCGGTTAGGCAGATTTTATAAAAATGCTACTTAGGTACTTCTTGCACTCCACCCTTCAATTACAAAAAGGAAATTTTAGGAAAGATAAATTTAAATGTCTAGTTCTCTTGTTTTGTATTTTAGTGCATATATGAAGATTGAACTTTTCATACCAATTCATTTTGTACAAGATTTGAAGATTATTTGAAATTATCTACTATAAGTTGATACTGAGCTTCACCATTGAAAGAAGGATGCAAGAGCGAGGTTCCTCCAAGTAACCTTACCGAGTAAAGTGGAAGAGAGAAGAATCGAAGTATTGTCCGGTTCTCTTTCATGCAAAGGTCTTGCAAGCCTAAACACTGTAATAATTCCGATTATTACGGGCTTGAGTTTAAAGATTTTTAGTTTTGCCTTTGGTATTTCAGTTCAATTCAGATAGGGACTCGGTCCCAAAGTAATAAATTTTTGTAATAAAGATGTCAGTGGACAGTCGGCAGGTTGTAAAATTTTAGACACAAGTGTTTCCTTAGGAATTGTTAAACGTGGGAGCCAACTGATCCTTTGAATAGACGTGTTAGGATTTTTGTTTAGTGAAAGAAAGCCAAAAAAATGCAACCCCCTCTTTTAAACCGAGCTTATTTAAGGGAGAGTTAGCACTTTAATCTTCCTCTCTCTCCCTGGAGTTCTTTTCGGGTCCGAAAGATCTTTGCGATAATATGTTGGATATGCTTTCAAAAACTATTCAACACATCGACGATTTTCCGCGAGTTTTTTCGTTTCTGAGTTTGAGTTTTTCTCGGCACGTCCACATGATAGACTTGAGCGTCCTCCCATTCGGAGTTTATCTCCGCCTTAGTAATTTTACCAACATCATAAGTTGCGAACTGAAGACATAACCGCAAACCAATTGGTTTTGTGGTTGAGGAAAAGAGGCGAGTTTTCTGAACCTGAGTAAATATTTACTGTTAGTCAAATCTCTGCGATTAATATTGAGTTAGGAATAATTATTGAGTTAGGAATTCACATAGCTATTCTCTTGATTAATTAGAGCAGGGGTCTCCAAACTTTGAAGCCTTCGGGCCACAATGATTTTTTAGTATGTTCCAAGGGTCAAAACAGTTTTAATTTTATTGCCCTTAACTATATTTCTAGACTAGAATAGTCGCAAAGTGCGCGACCTAAGCAAACGTACGCTTTTTTTGCATTTCAACTACTATTGTGTATTATGTGAAGAGATTGGACAAAATGACTTACCATATCACATTGCCGTACGCTGGCTTAGTTACGGAAAAGTCCTTAAGCGCTTTTTTGAACTTCGAGCAGAAATCGAAATTTTTTTAATGAGAAGCAGCGCAATTTTGCCGATTTAGAAAATAGTGAATGGATGTGGAAATTAAAGTTAAGCATTCTATGTCGATTTGACAAATCATATGAACGAACTGAATTTGAAATTGCAAGGAGAAAATCAGCTTCTCCCTGATTTATACACCAATATCAAATCCTTCAGGCAGAAAATAATACTATTTCAATCGCAATTACGTAAAAAATGTTTCACACATTTTAAAACAAGTGAAATATTCAGCCACACTACAGAGACTGAATTTCCCGTCAATTTTGCAATCGAAACTTTGAGTGCTTTGAGTATAAATTTTGATACTCGTTTCTCAGATTTTGATGTCATTGCGAATGAAATTAAGCGTTTTCAAAATCCTTTTGATTTTGACATTAAAACCTTGGCTCCGGAAGTCCAAATGGAAATTATTGATTTACAGTGTAGTAATATGATTAAGAACAAATATCAAAATTCATCTTTATTGGAATTTTATAAGAGTTTTCCACTGGTACAATTTGATAATTTGCATAAATTTGCTCGTGGGTTGTTTTCTGTTTTTGATACTACTTACTTGTGTGAGAAAACGTTTTCCAAGATGAAGTACACAAAGAAAGTTTACAGATCTCAATTAACCGATTTGCTACAAGTAAAAATGATCCACAACTACAAACAATTGTCGCTGGAATATCACAATTACATAAATCTCATTAGTTTTTTTGTTTTACTGTGCTTAGGGGGATTCATTTTAATTATTTGTTAATTATTAATATGCTTAAGCTTAGATACTTAAGTTTTCTGCGTCATCATTTCTGTCGTTAAGTTTTACCTTGCAAGTAAATAAAACCAAGTAATTATCATTCTGTGTTTTCTTCTTCAACTTATCAACTTGTCGCAGGCCAGATTGATGACACTAGACTTAAGCTGTCGCGGGCCGGATTGATGGCAGTGGCGGGCCGGATTTGGCCCGCGGGCCGTAGTGTGGAGACCCCTGAATTAGAGTATAAAGATTTGCACTTTCCTGAATAAAATTTTAAAACTAGATTTGCTTTTTATTCGATAAAGTTTAATTTTCCTTTTTCTGAATCTAATTTATTAAAGTTTTTTGATAATAAAATAGCTTTTTTAATCCTTTCTACCATTTGCATTTCAAACCAAAGCCCTAGTGCAAGGACCCACGATATCCGGAAGGTTTAACCGGGTTAAAAACCTTGCCCTGGTGGCGACCATGATTACCTCGATTATTATAACACCATAAAAAAGTCCCATCACAGATTGCTACTTTAACTCTTTCGCCCGGACTTTTGGCCCTTTTTCGAGTCTTACAATAAAGGTGAAAAAGGTTAACTCTCAAAGTACAAAGAAAGGACCGGACTATACTCCGAAGGAACCTAGCTTTTGCATCCTTCTTTCCGGGATGAGCTTCAAGATCAACTTATAGTATACACCAATACCTCGCTTTGCGTCGTTGCGTTTTGCGTTTTTTCAAATTTGCGTCGCTGTCTAATTAGAACTAATTTTCACTGTGCGTCGTTAGATTTTCGAGGTTGCGTTATTTTGGGTTCAAGTCTTTATTTTTTTTTAATGGAGACTGACATAAATGAATGCTAACCTCGCACAACCAAGAATTTTCTAATAAAGAACTTTTGCAACTGGAATTGTAATTTGCTAAAGAAAAAGATAACAGTGACCGTTCAATAGAAATCTCCGAAGAATAAAATTTAACCTCTAAACAAATATCCAAAACGATATGTTTGATGGACGCTATGGAGATTTTTTTAGTAAACGATCCTAACAGCAGAAGAAGTTTTAAAGTATCCCAGGCGGTAGCTACGAATATCAATTGCTACAAGGAAATTTATTTTAAGTTAAAAAAAGCTGTTCAATAAACAATGGACAATTTTTTTGTGAAAGAAAGCCGACTTACAACAGCCACTATGGACTCAACAGACAGTGATTAATTTTAATTTTGTTTTTCATAAATTAATTGAATAGTTTATTTTGTTTTAATTGAATACGATTTTTTTGTTTTTTATATACAGGGTGTCTCCGAAATGCGTGTACAACGTAAGACCACAGATTCATTGGCTCAAAATAGGTCGATTTAAGTTAACTTATCTATATCCAAAGTTGCTTCGTTTGGACGCTAGAAGGCTTTAAAAATAATATTTTCCATGAGTTTTCCTTAAATGACTTGAAAAATCTTCATTAGATTTTATTCATTTTTTGACCACGTCTTTATATCAGCTGGACACAGCTTTTTGTGGAAAAAATCCGAATTTCCAAACATACAGGCCGTTTACAAACACTCTCACCACAAGTTATCCATCCAAATCTTTTTAACCACCCTGTATAACTTTCTATCACTTCTTTTTCTGAATAGCTACATTAATTTAGACATTACTTTCTCTCTTATAAAATTTCAGTTGGGCAAACGGTTTAGCCACTAAAAAACATTTTCTAACTCCCTGCAAGTTCAAATCTGTAAGTTAAGGTAACATTAACCCAGTTCAAAGTAGTAATCTCTTCACAAGATATGCAGCTCTTTCAAGAAAATCACATTTTAGAGGGTTGGAAGTAGTTTTCACTCAAAATGTTGCCAGGATTTGTGACCATCATCAGGACAAAAATAATACAGTGTGCAAAATTTTTACTGTTTGCTCCTTTTGTTGCATTTTTGCTTTTATGATACCCAATAAACAAAATCAGAAGGTGTTACGTTTACTGATCTTGCTGACCAGTTCACAGGAGCATGATTTCCCCTTTATTTCCTTCGATTCTACGGTGGAACTGCATAATACGGATTAAAAGGGCTAAACACTGATAAAGTTCACAAATGCTGGCGAAAATTTGAAAATTTTAAGCAAGGAACTACTTACAAACCTATAACATGTGGTTTTCTTGAAAGATTTTGATATCCCGTGAAGAAATTTGTACTTTGAATTTTGTTAATGTTACCGTAATTTGCTGTTTTGGACTTGTAGGCATTTAGAAAATCTTCTTTTGTGCCTAAACCGTTTGCCCAACTGAAATTTTGTAAGAGAGAAAATAGTTTCTAAATGAATGTAGCTATTCGGAAAAAGAATTGTTAGAAAATTATACAGGGTGCTTAAAAAGATTTAGAAGAATAACTTGCGGTAAGAGTGTTTCTAAACGCTCTGTATGTTGTGAAATTCGAATTTGTTCTACAGAAAGCTGTGCCCAGCTGATATAATGACGTGGTCAAAAAATGAATAAAATCTAATGAAGATTTTTCGAGTAATTTAAGAAAAACTCGGAGAAAATATTAGTTTTAAAGCTCTCTAGCAGCAAAACGAAGCAACTTTAGATATAGATAAGTTAACTTAAATCGACCTGTTTCAAGCCAAGGAATCTGAGGTCCTACATTGTACACGCATTTCGGAGACACCCTGTATATGTAACAAAATTGTATACAGGGTGGTCCGTAACTAATGGGACACAGAGTAACAGTGAATTCCTCACGTCAAAACATTAGTATTAGCAAAACTTATCTTAGTTGAATTGTTAATAATAACAAAGATAGAGACCATTAAAGTTAACATTCTATTTCCTTTTTTCTTCAATAATTTCCCTTATATTTGAAATATCTTTATGAAAATTGGTAGAACGCTGAATCTAAAGACGGGAAATACTAATTTGATACCAATTTTTGTCAAGATTGCAGAGCGCGCTTTCTACACCAAATAATACTTTTAAAACTCTCTTAATTTTTTTATTATTTAGATTTTTAAAAATTTTAGAGTTAAGAACGATTCATTGATCATTTTTACGCAAATTTGGTATACTTATGAAATCACAACCAAGCACAGCCAAGAATTTTCTAATAAAGAACTTTTGCAACTGGAATTGCAATTTGCTAAAGAAAAAGATAACAGTGACCGTTCAATAGAAATCTCCGAAGAATAAAATTTAACAAATTTGGTATACTTATGAAATCTCGATAAAGTTGACCATTTCTGAAGTAATCGGTGTTAATGTACAACCTGCAAAATTTTAATTAATTTAGTAAAGATAGCTACGCCCGTAAATTGATGCTATTTTTTCATGGCTAACCTATTTTTTTACCCTAATCAAACGTAAATAATGACGAAAAATAACTTTTTCTCTGAAATGAGAAATGATAAAAAAAAATGTTTCAAACAAAATTATCTTCAAATTAACCAACCTAACGAAAAATAAATATTGCGTTCGAAAATAATAATTCCTTAACCACTTCCGGTATAACCGGAAGTCATGGATGACCGAAAATATTTTCCAAATGTAGTTTACAATGTATTAAATCTGCGTATAACATTTCAAATTTATTGGACTTGTAGTTTCACTTCGCTGCGACACCCTGTATATCCTCGGTTTAGAATTTTGTTCAAAGCCTATTTATTAAAAACTGCACTGTAAGCTCTAGTGTTCTGTGTTTCGAGTTAACATCCTACTTTCGTTTTCTTTTTACAGTAATTTCAGTTTTTAAAACGATTTTTGTTAAATGATAATTTTCAAGCTACCATGAACGATAATTCCTAAAATTAAACGCACCATAGTGAGTAAACAAATTATTTTTTTCTTTATTCAACCAACAATAAGTTACATACCTACTTGAGTAAATTAATTAAAATTTTGCAGGTTGTACATTAACACCGATTACTTCAGAAATGGTCAACTTTAGCGAGATTTCATAAGTATACCAAATTTGCGTAAAAATGATCAATGAATCGTTCTTAACTCTAAAATTTTTAAAAATCTAAACAATAAAAAAATTAAGAGGGTTTTAAAAGTATTATTTGGTGTAGAAAGCGCCCTCTGCAATCTTGATAAAAATTGGTATCAAATTAGCATTTCCCGTCTGTAAATCCGGCGTTCTACCAATTTTCATAAAGATATTTCAAATATAAGGGAAATTATTGAAGAAAAACGAAAATAGAATGTTAACTTTAACGGTCTCTATCTTTGCTACTATTAACAATTCAACTAAAATAAATTTTGCTAATACTAATGTTTTGACGTGAGGAATTCACTGTTACTCTGTGTCCCATTAGTTACGGACCACCCTGTATAATTTTTGTTTTTTTAATGTTTACTTTGTTCAATTTTCTTTTTAAAAAGTAGTATTTTCGTAACCCTGGAACCTATCTTTGATCTTTACATGGTTTGCTATAGAAAATCTTAATTCACTTTGTAACCCCGACGCAAAGTGAGGTATTGGTGTATTCCATCTGGTGAAAGATTTGAAAGATGTGTCATGCCTCATTACTTGTCACCAGTTTCTCGATATATAGTGTCGATATAGGGTATAAACTTTCTTATGAGTGGGAAAGTAACATCTAATATCAACCGGAAGTATGAATAATTGAAGGTCACTTTATAATTTGATATATGAAGGGGGGTTAGTTTTGGTATTGTTGGAAAGAGCTTTTCAAAAGAAATAACTTTTATAGGAAGCATTTTTTGATATTATTTACTGTTTTTGTCCAAAATTGCTTTTAAAATTTCGATTTTTTACTAGTGCTTTTTGATATCACCACTAGATGTCGCTGTCGGCGATTTAAAAAAAATCATATATCAAATTATAAAGTGACCTTCCATTATTCCTACTTCCGGTTGATATTAGTTGTTCCTTTGCCACTCATAAGAAAGTTTATACCCTATTTATGTATACAATTTTTTGTTTCAAGTTACTAGGACGTATAGTTTTCGAGTAAATCGGGTGGTACGGGTGGTCTGGGACACCCTGTATACATAAAAAGAAAGATTTGTTATTCGCATTACTTTTAAAGATATAAATAATTTAATGTATAACTTCATCTGGTGTGAATAATTTTGTCCGTCACTGTATGTCAAATAATTTTTCTTATGAGAGTCGGGAGAAAGAATTCAAACTTAACACTGTACTAAAAGTAACTACAGTACAATCTTGTTAATTCGTTACCTTTGAAACTGGACGTATTGTTGGAATGCATGAAAGGTTGAATTATCTGAGATATAGAAAATTAAAGAAAAATAAACTATGTCTGAACCTAAAAATAATTTGTCTTCAAAATCTGACCTGAGGATGTCTTCAGTGGTTGTTGAGATAGACTAAAATGTCTAGTTTTCTTTGTGTATTTATCTTTTAGTGTATTTGTGGAATTTGGGTTTTTTCCGATTCACTTTGTACATCAAATTCTGAAGATTACCTAAAATTATGTATATTCCATCCAACCAAAGATGTCTTATGCGTCATTACTTGTCACCAATTTCTCGATATATGTCAAACATTTTTTCTTATTTAATTATACAAGTATATACAAGTCAGAGAGAGACAAAATTTAAAAACACCTCCATTAAAATATGGAAATTTTCTAATGTCTACTAACCCACATATTTTACTTTTAAACTCATCATTATGTATTTTATTTTCCAAATCGATTTAAAAAATCTAAAAAAGCAATTTAATTACACAGGTACACTTAACTTTTTTTCCATGCGTCATCCCCAAACGATTTCCAGGGCACAATTTATATTATTAATAATTGTAATCAATTACGCCGTAAATACCGGTTTATTTCTATCGATTAAACTCTCGAATTGCGAATTGTATTCTAAAGTTTGCCTATTCGACGATTACCTTGTAACATAAACATTTCCCGGTAGAGCCGAATAGGCCTTCAATTGGACACATTAAATCAGACACATTAAATCGGGTTACTTCGCCGACTCAATTAGCTCGTAACACAATCACAAAGCCAAATTAATGCACATAATAATAATTTAGTAATAATAATTTATCACGATGCACACACATACACACAAACACACAAACACACGGTAAAGGCGCAGTTTAACATTTACTGTCGAGGCTCATTTTGCAATTGTGGCACGGCGGGGAGAACGCTACCTCGCGGCCGGTTTGATAAGTAACCAAAAAAACACTTATTTTGTAGGATTTTTTCTCCTCGCAACCTTACAATGAGATTTTTTTTAAATTTTAACTTAAAAGCGTGCTCGGCGTGTAAAACAAAAAAGAAACCAAAAAACAATTGAAATTATAACAACGACGCGAGGTTAACTTACCTCCTCGGCTAGAGAAACTGGAAATTGCGTGATGGGACGAACGGCAATGTCATCGATGGCGGCTTTCCGTCTAAAAATATAAGAAAAATAAATATCTCGGTATAAACTATTTACATTATAGAGAGTTTAGTGGTTCAAGGTATGTCTACACTTGACGTTAGTGTTGGCGTCGAGTGGGTACGTACCTTGAAGCTTAAAATAAAATTCTTATTATTGACTCTTAAAAAATGTTAATAGAATGAATTTAAAAATCGTACGCATTTAATTCACACAAATGTGGGAATTAAAAAAGGGATATAATATTAATAGGTGTCAGGGATGAAAGAAACCAGGTACGATAAACCTGTAAACTTATAAAAATAATATTTTACATATAGTTTATTGACCAATAAAGTTAAATTTGAACGAGTTTGTTACTCATAACTGCTTAGTAGCCGTGATTTACGTTTTATAAGAGTTATAATTTTAAACCTTGGTGTGGACGACTATACATAGTAAATCTGCTTTTGGTACAGTTGCGTAGCAAAAAAAAAAAATCATCAAAAATTCATTTTTAAAAATTTTGATTTATTTTTTTTCTAAATGAAACTTAAAACATTCTAATTTTTATTCAAAAAGACCGTTTTATTCCAAGGGTTGTCAAAAAAATTAAAAAAAATTTAAAAATTGATAAACATTTTTGACACTACTTAACCTAACTTAAGAAAACCGATCAACTTTAAAAATTCATAAAAAATTCATTTTTAAAGATTTTGATTTGATTTTTTTTCTAAATGAAACTTAAAACATTCTAATTTGAACTAAAGAAGTCCGTTTTATTCTAAATGTTGTCAAAAAAATTAAAAAAACTTTCAAAGTTGGTAAAAATTTTTGACACTTTTTTAACTTAAGAAAATTAACTTTAAAAATTCATCAAAAATTCATCTTTAAAGATTTTGATTTGATTTTTTTTCTAAATAAAACTTAAAACATTCTAGTTTTAATTAATAGAGGCCGTTTAATTCTAATTGTTCTCAAAAAAATTAAAAAAAAATTCAAAGTTGGTAAACATTTTTGACACTTTCTTAACTTAAGAAAATTAACTATAAAAATTCATCAAAAATTCATTTTTAAAGATTTTGGTTTGATTTTTTTTCTAGATGAAACTTAAAACATTCTAATTTTAATTAAAAAAGACCGTTTTATTCCAAGTGTTGTCAAAAAAATTAAAAAAAATTTCAAAGTTGGCAAAAATTTTTTGACACTTCTTAACCTAACTTAAGAAAATCGATCAACTTTAAAAATTCATCAAAAATTCATTTTTAAAGATTTTGGTTTGATTTTTTTTCTAGATGAAACTTAAAACATTCTAATTTTAATTAGAAAAGACCGTTTTTTTCCAAGTGTTGTCAAAAAAACTTAAAAAATTTTCAAAGTTGGAAAAAAATTTCCGACACTTCTTAACCTAACTTAAGAAAATCGATTAATTTTAAAAATTCATCAAAAATTCATTTTTAAAGATCTTGATTTGATTTTTCTTCTAAATAAAACTTAAAACATTCTAGTTTTAATTAATAGAGGCCGTTTAATTCTAATTGTTCTCAAAAAAATTTAAAAAAAAAATCAAAGTTGGTAAACATTTTTGACACTTTTTTAACTTAAGAAAATTAACTATAAAAATTCATCAAAAATTCATTTTCAAAGATTTTGGTTTGATTTTTTTCTAAATGAAACCTAAAACATTCTAATTTTAACTAAAAAAGACCGTTTTATTCCAAGTGTTGTCAAAAGAACTTAAAAAATTTTCAAAGTTGGAAAAAAATTTCCGACACTTCTTAACCTAACTTAAGAAAATCGATCAACTTTAAAAATTCATCAAAAATTCATTTTTAAAGATTTTGGTTTGATTTTTTTCTATACGAAACCTAAAACATTCTAATTTTAATTAAAAAAGATCGTTTTATTCCAAGTGTTGTCAAAAAAATTAAAAAAAATTTCAAAGTTGGCAAAAATTTTTTGACACTTCGTAACCTAACTTGAGAAAATCGATCAACTTTAAAAATTCATCAAAAATTCATTTTTAAAGATTTTGATTTGATTTTTTTTCTAGACGAAACCTAAAACATTCTAATTTTAATTAAAAAAGACCGTTTTATTCCAAGTGTTGTCAAGAAAGTTAAAACAAATTTCAAAGTTGGCAAAAATTTTTTGACACTTCGTAACCTAACCTGAGAAAATCGATCAACTTTAAAAATTCATCAAAAATTCATTTTTAAAGATTTTGATTTGATTTTTTTCCTAGACGAAACCTAAACCATTCTAATTTTAATTAAAAAAGACCGTTTTATTCCAAGTGTTGTCAAAAAAATTAAAAAAATTTTCAAAGTTGGTAAAAATTTTTTGATACTTCTCAACCTAACTTCAGAAAATCGATCAACTTTAAAAATTCACCAAAAATTAATTTTTAAAGATTTTGATATGATTTTTCTTCTAAATGAAACCTAAAACATTCTAATTTTAATTAAAAAAGACCGCTTTATTCCAAGTGTTGTCAAAAACATTAAAAAAAATTTCAAAGTTGGAAAAAATTTTTCTTGATTCAAAAATCAATCATTTTTTAAAATTCATATCTCAAAAACTAATTATTAACGAGACTTAAAATTTGATGAGGATTTAGATTAAAACTTAATCTTTATTTTTACAAAGGATGTATTTTCTATGATTTTTAGTTTTTCCCTCATGAGAGAAAATGTAACTAAATATCCTTAATTGAATTTTTTTAACGTTTTAAAAATTAGGATACCTTCTAAAAACGAAATTTTCTTTAGATTACATTAAAATTTGATCTTTAGAAGTTTCAACTTTATTATACATAACTTGCATTTTATAAAACTAAGGATAAGATTTTAATCAGCTTTTAAAAACCTCAGAATGGATTTCTCATTTAACATATAGGTTAAAAATTCTATTTTACTATTATACTATTCAAACGGTTAGTGAATTAAATTTATTTTATTGTTAAAAAACTAAAAAAACAAATTATTTTTTTAAATACACCTCTGACAAACGAAAAAATATTACCGTAAAAGCAGAAAATAAAGAGGTAATAACAACGACATCATCTTGAACACTACAGGATATACACAGGACGACAATTATATCGTAAATGTTTAGAATGTTTTTATTTTCGTAGATATTTAAAAACCGGTTTCGACCAAGGTCTCACGGAATTTTGGAAATCGAACGGACCGACGTGAGGAACGCCCATAACACTTACTATTGAATTACCGTTTGCCGTCCAATTTGTCACCTGTCGGTGTTAGCCCGAAATTAAAATTTAATTTGCAATTCAAATGCGTCGTTGTTTTGAATTTAAAATGCGATTTAATAAGGTTCACAATTACGATGCGTCGACAACAACAATAATTTCGGGGAAATATCTTATGGGGATTGGAAATTATTCCCATTCGTTTCAACAAAAATATTTTTTTTCTAAAAGTAAAATACACATTGAAACAAATCCTTTATTTTTTTAAAATAAATTCGGTTCAGTTTAAAAGTTTTCTTTCAAACATCACTCGATTTAAAACCGCCAAAGCGATCTAGAAATATTTTCGAAACTTCCTTGCCAAAATCGCTTTCGCCGTCGTTATGTGATTGAACAATAACATTTTCAAAGAACATCGATCATTACAAGTGGAATACATATAAATAGAATCACGTGCGTCAATAAAGATGAATAATAGTTTTTGATAGTTAAGTAAAATAAACCGAAACGATCTACTTACGTTTGTGTATGTACAGATTCCTATTTGAAAATTAATTTTGATCTTTACCGATTAAATATATTATGATTTATTCCATAAGTAACCTCTTTCTTTCAGAATAAATAGTCAATTTTATAAAATTCATATTTAAGAAACTAATTACTGTTGGGATTAGAAATTTTATGCGGATTTAGATTGAAACTTAATCTCTATTTTCACCAAAGATGAATTTTCTATCTCTTTTAATTTTTACCTCAGAAGAGAAAATGTAACTTAAAGTCGATTAAAATTTATCAATTTTTAAAAATTCATATCTCAAAAACTAATTGTTGTTGTGGTTTGAAATTTTATGAGAATTTAGATTGAAACTTAGTCTTTATTTTTACCAAAGAAAAATTTTCTATGATTTTTAGTTTTTACCTCAGAAGAGAAAATGTAACTTAATATTCTTAACTGAAATTTTTAAACATTCTAAAAATTGGGCTACGTTCTAAAAGTGGAATACGGAAGAGATGATATGAGGAGCTCATTTTCATAACGTAACAAGTCCATAAATTTCATTTGTGAAGTAGAGGTGGCTCTATATGTTTCAAACCCTTTGCCTTACTTTCCTGAAATTTATTCTTATTAAACTGCATTTAGTCCTCATGTTAAACCTCCTTCAATTCACATATCTTATTACAAAACGCAATAGGTCCACAAAATGTTATTATGAAAACGAAATAAGTCCAGGTTTTATTTCATATTTAAACAAGTCCTTACATGCGCTTTACATGTCTAACGGTCGTGGTGCATATTTACCTAAATTGCCTACCCAAGAAACCTTTTATTCGCTTCAAATTGCATTTTCCTGTTTTTGTGTGACCGATATTACGACAAAAGATCTACATTTTTATATTTGGGCTGAAGACAGTGCAGGTCGTGGTTCTGATGAAATTGGCTCTGCTCTTCTAAATTCTCTTAGAAACTTTCATTTTGATGCATCTATTTCAAAGATTCGCCGATTTTGTTACGGATGCGGTGGACAAAATAAGAATAGTTACATTCTATATGCTCTGATGTTCTGGTTAAGTAAGGAGGCGCCACAAAATATTTGTGAAATTACAATATCGTACCTGACTGAATATTTGAGCGTATTGAAAAGGAATTCCGTCGGCATGATCGCATTGTTCTACCATATGATTATATTAATATTTACAAGTCATTTGGAACTGTGCACGAATTAACGAAGGATTGGAGTCTATTCGGTTTGAAAGGTTTGCTTAATGTTTTGAAAAAATATGATGGTATCAGCGCACAAAAAATCGTTACTATTAAAAGAAATATCACAAAGAAACAAGTAGTGGTGAATTCTCAAGTATTTTATAGAAAACAAGATTTCTCAAAAAAAGCACAGACTTTGCTTAAACGGGGCAAAACTCTAAACAATATACTTTTAAAGGATATTGCTGAAAAATCGAAAATAACAAGTGATAAAGGCAGAGCAGTTAACAAACTTTTAATAGCTGCGTTCGGAAATAATTCGATTATGGACCCGAATTTACAATGGTATTTTCAGATATTACAAGGAGATCTTATAGACAATATAGTTACAGAAGAAGAGAATTGCGACTGTCTTCAGGAAGAAACAGAACTCCAACATTAGTCCAAGTACTCTACCCAAAACATAAGTGGTAATGTATTTTGTGTTTTTTCTTCTGTTTATGTAACAATAAATTTTTTTCAAAACGAAATATGTGCCCTTTTATTATTCAAAAGGAAACAAATCCAAACTATAATTGAGAGAAATAATTATTATATTGAATATTGATTTCAAAAATGGATGTACAGTATTGGAAAAAAGTAGAGCAACTTTTAATATTTGCAAATTAAATTTTAAATTTATGCTTTTCGTCAGGTTTTACTTTACTATAGCAATGTGTATCATGTAGTAATTGTTTAGCCAAAATTGGATAAAGATAGCTTTATTTTTATAGAAATGAAACAGTATTGCAAAAGTTGAGTTGGAAAAAAGTAGAACAACTTAACAATTTATAAGTAAATAACAGTTAAATTGAACAAAAAGGAAAGATTTTTTAGTACTTAATGCAATCTCCTTTATTATTAATGATATCGTGACACCTTCGTTACATTGAGTGTATTAAATTGTCAATGGTTTCTTATGATATTTTAGACCATTCATTTTGAAGAGCAGCGAATAATTCGCCACCATTTTTGTGAATTTTATTTCTAATTTTGTCATCAACTATTTCCATAGGTTTTCTATAGGGTTTAAATCTGGTGACTGTGACGGCCAAGTCATCAAATTTATTTTATTTTGTTCAAACCATTTCTTTACCAGTTTAGATGTGTGTTTTAGATCATTGTCCTGTTGAAATTTGTAAGAGATAGGCAGATTTTCGTTGGCATAAGGTTCCATAACATTTCTTAATATATCACGGTACATAAATCTGTTCATTATTCCCATGATATATAGGGCCTACACTAAAACCACAGAAACATCCCCAAACCATCACAGAACCTCCTCCATGTTTTAATGTTCGCTGCATGTACTTAGAAGTCAGCTTTTTTCCTATTGGTCGTCTCACATATTGCACTCCATCACTTTTAAATAAGTTAAACTTGGATTCGTCACTAAACAATACCTTTTTCCATTCGTTATATGCCCATCCTTGATGGGTGCGTGCAAACAGTAGCTTTGCGGCTTTATTTTTTTTTTGACAGAAGAGGCTTTTTCGCTGGTCTTCGGGCAAATAGTTTATTTCCAATTAATCTATTGCGTATTGTACGTGTTAATACCTCCAAATTGTGTGTTTCTTCTAACTCAGCCTTAATTTTGGTTGAAGAGTAAAATGGATATTTTTTAGTTGTTCTTACAATTATTCGATCAAAGCATTTATTGATTTTTCTGGGACATCCACACTTTTTCTTCAAGTCTACAAGACCAGTCTCACGATATTGTTTAATAGTTTTCGATACTACACATTTGTGCAAAGAGAATTTATGAGCGATATCACAATGTTTAACATGGTTTTTAAAATCATTAATAACCATTTTTTTGACAGTTTTACAGCTACACCACGCGACATGTTTAAGACTGGTCTTATCGAATGTATGTTACCAAAAACTCGTTCTTATTTGCCATATGTTTGTATTTCTTAGCAAAGTTGTTTTACTTTTTTCCAACCCAATTTTTATAATTTTATTTTATTTTTAATAAAATAAGGCTAGCTTTGTGAAATCTTCACTACATAAATGCTGTATAGTAGACACTACCACAGTAATGTAAACCTTAAGGAAAAGCATTAATTTCAAATTTAATTTACAAAAATTAAAAGTTGCTCTACTTTTTTCCAATACTGTATATTTACACTAGAACATTATAACAACCCAATTATGATATCTGATTCACTTAAACAGATAAACTCAAAACAAATATTCTGTTATTTGTCAAAAATGTAAAAAATGGACTTGTTGCGCTATGAAAATGAACTCCTCATATTGAAAATATCGCGAAGGAAGTTGAAGAGAAAACTCTGGAAGAAATTATGAAGTATTCGGCGGTTTTTTGAAAACATTGTCAAGAATTAACGATATTGACAGGATTATGGTGCAAATTGAACGAGGTGAAGCTAAATTACAAAGAAGAGTTAGTGTTAAAAGAGCGTTAGATGCTAAAATGGTTCGCTATTGAGCTCCGTTTCATCAATTAAGAATTTCTTACAGGATTAATAAAGGAAAGAATTATGTGGAGGAGGAAGATAAATTTTTAGGGTTTGATCAAGAAAATGTTTATGAGGAACTTCAAGCTACGATTAGAGCTTCGCTTCAGTTTAGATTCGATTGGTTTTTAAAGTCACGAAGGGCTATGGAGTTATAGAGAAGATGTAATACTTTAATTACGTTGAATGAGAGGGAAAAATCAAAAATTAGAGGAAAGGAAAACAGCTAAGAGGAAGAAAAAGTATCCGAAAATCTTAAATTATTAAAGTAATAAATTAGTCAGGTGGGTCACAATCATTAAATCACCAGGAAATGATTATAACTTGACTATGATAGTTTGTTGTGAGCTGAATGATACTGCTATGATTACTCATCATGAAAATTCTATTAATAATAAAAAAAATAGAGGAATGACCGTTTGGTTTTTAGCTATAACAGTTATTTAGGATATAAGTGTTAAAAGTAAGATTTTATTTTGTGAGTAGAGACGACTGAAAAAAAGAGCATAGCGAGTCAGTATCGTATTCGCCTCTGCACTGAAGTCGCATGTTGCCCGCATTTTCTGCGTTTATCCGCGTTTCCTGCTAAATTAAGTCTCGCCGTTGCATTACGGAGATTGCACCAGGTCGAAATTGCATTTTCTAGGTCGTAAAAACTATTACCTCGGGGACGGTGCCACGCCATCTACTGTTACCACCGCGCCGTTCCTTACCAAGTGAGATGAACAATGAACAGCAAGAGTAACAGTGTACATTTTACACAACCGCCACGCTGGTTTAAATGACGTGTTCCTTCTTGCTACGTTTACCGATGACACCACAGTATGGGGTATGGAAATTGTGTATATTATCTCAACTGCGTCTTCAAAGCATTTTCACCTGCATCCATTTTGTTTACAGTAAGCAAAAGTACCAAGGATGTTGAACTAACAGTATAGCTTAATCTGCGATAATCGTCCGCCAACTTTTGACGTCACTTCTAAGCTTAGCGTTTCTGTCTTACACACGGCTGTCTTACACTTGACTGTTTCATACTTGACTCTCTGTCTTAGGCCGTCTGCACATGACCGACCGATTGACAACCCAACTTTGAAATCAGTTGGATATTGATTGCAAATTGGTCTCATTTTTATCGCTCGTGTGTGGATCCCCATTCTTGTACAATAACCCGAAATGGAATTGCACCATGAACTCTTTCATCTTTCTTTTCATGGTGCAACTCTATTTCGGGTTATAGTACATGGACAAAGTCACCAAACGGCTGCATCTCCAACTGATTTGAAACTTAGATTGCAAATCAATCGGCTCATATGCGAAGGACCTTACACTCGACTGAAACCACAACAAGTGACGTCATACTGGCGGCTGCACACAAAATTTCAGCGTATACACATCTTATGAGATTGAGCTATCCTGTTAGTCCATCATCCTTGCAAAAGTACCCTTTTTATTGCTGTTGCTATTAGAATGAATTAATTGGAATAGATGACTTTTAATAAATAGAGATCATTTGGAGAATGTAAATAGGAAATCTAAAGTTGGCGGTTAAATCCCAGAGAGTCGAGGAGAAAGAGGTCGTGTGAGTGGAAGATTTTGGAGACATTAAACCGTTTGCGTCGCGTCGGTTGCATAGTGCAAAGTTAGGTCGACCCGGTTTAATATCGTTTTAATCGAGAGCGACATAATCGGCAACTTCACTTGCAATTCAATTATCTCTGTACCTCTGTGACCCTAATAGCCTAATAGACTTCGCAAGCGTCGGAGCGCCATCTACTTTCCGAATCTGCACGGGTGCTGAATAATTGGGGCCTCGACAAAAGTGAGGATTGATCTTCGAGAAATGAAATATTCCTTTAAATTCATTTTACCGTCTGGGAGGGTTTATATTGATGTTTATTAAATATACTTGTCCCTTTGTGATTGTTCGATCTTTTACTGGTATATTTCCTGACTGAAAATAAAAAAAAAGTCCTAATGAACATAGATCGGAAAGTGGTTCGCTTTCCATATATTCAAAATTTTAGTTGACTTATTATTACCAACAATAAGAAGAATTTAGGTATCATGGTGGTAATAACTATATTTATGTTCAAGTAATAGTTTACAAATTCTCATGCCTCGGGTTTGAGGTTTTATAAATTGCCCGAGATACATAATTGCGACAGAAATACAATTGTATATTGGAAGCTATTTATAAAAGGTTCCAAAATGGAATCTTTACGACATACTCAATGGTTTTGTCGAGAACGTCATCAGCCATTATGTTGTTAATGAATCTTAAATTCTCAATAAAATTCTAAGAAAGAAGACTAGACTAGTCAAACTGGGCAACCTTTTGCATTAGTGATGTCATTTTTCTCTGAGGTTGAAGTCGCACGTCTATACAAGCAAGAAACAGCTTTGAAGTATTGTCTGCATAATCGCCGACATAAATAATGTTTATGCAAAATCTCAATAAAGCTCGTGATAATCAATAAAGATCCAGTTGATCAATACTATTTTTACATGTGAACGAATTCGTTTTTTAAATAAATTCCTAGTCCAAAACAAGAAAAACTGGGTTAATCAAATTAATTGCTTGACATGAGCTAAAGTTGCGCTCAAGATTAAAGCTCGCGATAAGCAATAAAGATGTCCATTTGACCAACACTATTTTTACCTGTGAGCGAAGTCTTTTTTTTAAGAAATTCCTAGTCCATAACAAGAAAGATTGAAGAAAACAAGTTTGGATCCATTTTAACCAGTATTGGATCCAGTATATGGTGGAATGCCATAAAATAAATGATTCGACCATCACTTCAACCGGTTAAGTTTTATCAATCGTATACGTTTTATAAAAATTTTAATATGTATGTTTCCCGCCTGCAAATTTAGTTAAGTTTTTTACATGTATTACTATTTCAAAGATTTTAATTATTATACAGAGTGTCCCAGAACTCAGTTGCCAAACACAAACCACGCATTCCAGAGCTGACTTCATGCCGATTCAATGAAAAAGTCCTTATCCGAAATTGCTTCCTAAGAGAACTAGAGCATCCTGAAGATGACGTGTCTGATCATGTTTTTTTTCGAAATATCTTAATAATGATTTAGCTATCACAATGAAATGTTGAGCGTTTGTAAACTTCGAAATGCTTCATCGTTTGTTGACAAAACAATTTTTTATTGCCATCGTAAAGGTGTTAAGCGCTACCAGCGTAAGTTCTCTTAGGAAGTAATTTCGGCTAAGGACTTTTTCGTTTGAATCGGCATGAAATCAGCTCTGGAATGCGTGGTTTACGTTTGGTAACTGAGTTCTGGGACACCTGTATAATGTTATTTTCTAGACAATCTTAACGTTTGCTTCTGAAGATGACCATATTCGATTGAAACTAGTCAAGCAATGAATAAACTTTGAATAACCAGAAAGGTACATAATTATTTAAATATTCACCTATTAAGAAAGATTGAGTTAATCAAATTAATTCCTTGATATGAGCTAAAGTCTTGCTCAAGATAACAGTTGATGACGTATGCGACATCTTTCGGCGGATGAACTATACATTCCATAGGGACATAATGGTGTTCATTTAAATTCACGGACTATGTACCGTGTTTTGAAAGTTTATTAGACAAAGACAGAGAAATACATAGAAAACGTATACAATACAGATGCTAGTTACATCCATTGGCCACTTGAGCATGAATTTAAATGAACACCCGATAGTTTATCAAAACCCTTGCAATCAGTTCAGAACTTCTTGTTAGTTTAAAACAGTACAGGGCAGCGAGCAATGCATAATTAGTGCACTATGCTCATGACGTACACATTACTCCCTTGGAGAAAAACCAAATTGTAACTAACAACGAATTAAGATTTGACGTTTAACACATTTTTATTACGACCTTTGTGAACAATTTTTTGAAACTTCTTACATTTTTATGTAACGATCAAAATCAAATTATAAAGGGCAATTTGAATAGTATAAAGTATTTATTTATAGATATTGTTGCCTTATGACAACATAGAATCATAATATGAATCAACATAGAATTACAGGAATAATCAAAAAAATGAAAAGAGATGACTTACAATTTTCATGAACCTTGAATTTTTTTTACCTATTTTATAACAGCTTTGCATTTAATTGTAGTTAAAAACTTCTATTTTGAATGTAAAAAATCTAATTATTCGTTATGGCATGAAATTCAATCACTTACAATTAAACATGAAAATTCACTTAAACAGGAAATTATAATGAGTTTGAATTATTTGACATCACTTAACTGTGATATTATCGTATTGTAAGTACCCAACCATTTTTGCCTTATAACAAAAAATTGCATAATAGGACTGATGCACTCCCTACAATTCGTGTGTTGTTTACAAATCATCGGCTCAATTATGTTTAAAAGAGTTTGAAACAAACAAACAATTTTCAATGTGAACCGAATGAAACTTAAGTTCTTTAGCGCAATTATTCTCCCCATTATCAATTAATTTTGTGAATGCAAGTTGAATCCAGTATTTTCTTTTCTTTTTCCTTTTTTTTTTGTTCTTAAATACTACCGCATAAGAATTTTATCATCAGAATCCTCGGATCACATTGCTATAAATACTGTCACTATTTGAGAAAAAGTGAGAAGCGAACAAAGCGATATCGCGTATTGCTTATTGATAGTTACCAGTTGCTGCTTACTTATTGTCTTGGTTTGAGACTAACTGTGAGCCTAACGCGCGCACAGTGCACAACATATTTGCACAGCAACCAGCACGTATGCATTATGCACTGTTTGAGTATCCCTGGTTTAAATTATTCACTATCCATTCTAAAATAAGTCAACTTATGGAACTGAAACTTTCAATAGTTTGAAAACGACTCACTTTTGAAATTATTTTCATTAGGATTTTCTTGCTTATTTTTATCACGAAATATGTAAGTAAACGATCTGGAAATCAAAGTAGGGCACTTTTATATTATTATGAGCGATAAAAAAATAACCTACTATGCTTCAATCAAACATTTTCGACATCTCAAATAATTGTTTTAATTTTTTGTAAATGCCATAAATAAACTCTGATTTTCTAAGGTTGTTCAGAAGCTGTTAATGTGATAATAAAATCGGTCAAATGATCAACGTCAAAACATTCGTTATAAATGAACCCAGTGTTTCCCAACGTGGGGCGCAGGCCCCACAGGGCAATTTTGGTTTTTGAAGATGTGTTTAAGAAATTTTGTTAGTCCGTTTCGTAAAAAATTGGCTATTGATTTCTTCCTAAAAGGCATCAGAAAAGATTGTTATATGAACAATCCCATAAAAAATTATTACTTTTAAACCGTGTGACCTTTTTTTTTTGGCGCATGGATGTGTTTTTAAGTAGATTTTATGTTTCAACTTTATATTGTTTTCATATCGCCGTTCCGGAAGAATATCGACACAACTGCAAAATAAAAAATTTTGCAGGAAATGCGAAAATAATTAAAATCACCACTTTTTGGATACATTGATGGCCTTAACTCATTTTTTCAAAAAATTGCAGTTACGTCGATGTTGTTCCGGAACGGCGATATGTAAACACCCAAATCAACAAATTTTTTCTTGGTGGGGCCTCGCGGAACCTTAGGGGGGACATAACCCACCATAACATACCAATATTACAAAACCTAACATGGGGCATGGCAGAAAAAAGGTTGGGAAACAATGAATTAACCCCTTAAGCGGCTATGACGTATACATTCGTCATGATTTCATGTAATTTCAATCCATCGAGCCGCTTAACGGGTTAATAAAATATTGACCATTTTTATCCCTTTTACAAAAGATTTCTTTGCATCATTTTATTTCATTTTTAACATAATTTTTCCATTCACTGAATATTCCAGACGATTTTTAGAAAATGTAAATTCATGAATAACCTCAACGTTTATTTGAAACGTTATCTTATCTAACACAGCTTATCAGAAATAAATACGATCTCACCTCCCGATCTTACTTATTCACTTTTCCAAGTTCCAAACCGACATGATAAAAATTTCTCCTTTATTTTAACCACTGTTTTTTGATCAGACGAAAAATAAAAAAAGATTCTATGAACTTACCTCAAAATAATCACTTTGAAAATCGGCCCAGATAAGCTTTTTATAATCGCCGAAGCATTCAAGTGGCATCGCCCATGAAGAACCACTCCGTTTACCTGTTCGAAGGTTAAAAAAGAAAAAAATTATTAGTAACTAACCTGAAGGAGAAAAGTCTTTTCAGACTTTTGCGCCTGTTAAGGCGCATTTGGAAGCCGCCGCTATTCGCCACGGTGTACACAAAGTAAGTGTGAACTCGCCTTCACTCCGCGACTGCCGATTGCGAGGAACGAAACGCGAATCAAGTCGGCCGCGTTTCGTGGCCTTATCGATTACGGAAATTCGCGGTTGTAACGTTTTATTAAGTCCTGTGCTAGTTGGACACGAGTCCGATAACGTTTAGAAACTACCTTCAGTTAGTGGTCGACTCTACGAGTGACTTTAAGCGGTAATTGAGATGGGCGCAATTATTGTACAAGTCAACTTTGAGAAAATTGCTTTCTTCGCACGTGGGTGTCGTCTAACACGAACATTACGACTGTTTGAGCTTACTTAGTGGTATTTTATCCGGTTGTTAGGGTTATGAATAGAAAGGAAGGTCTTCAATTTCCCATAGATTTTTTTCTAATTTATTTTTTAAATGGTTATTTATCTATTGAGAACATAATAATAATGTTTTGATTCGAGGCTAGAGATATTCTGATATTTCACTTTTTAATTACGTTTCAAGGATTGCATTTTAATTTTGTTAATTAAACTCAATAAGATCTTTTACAGCTGATAAAAGTAAACTAAAGTTTCATAATATTGTAACCCATCATGAATATCCTATTAGTACACAATTAATTACGCCCCCGCTTCATTCCCGTCCTAGATTATTTGGAATGTTAACACCACAAAAGATACAGTTCTAGCTAGATAATCGATTTATCGATTACAGCATATCTAGGTAATTAATACAGACATTGTTCCGACCTATGAATAACGAGATGTCCTCAGGATATAGCACACAATAGAACAGAAAACTAAATTACACGAATGGGAATTAGGTTTGCTTTCCGGTTTTAGGTTCTTCTTTTTAATTAAAAATACTAGTCAATTTTTAAAAATTCATATCTGAAAAACTAATTGTTATTGAGACTTGAAATTTTATGAGGATTTAAATTAAAACTTAATCTTTATTTTTACCAAAGAAAATTTTTCTGCGACTTTTAGTTTTTTCCACAGACAAGAAATTCTAACCTAACTTAATTTACATGTCGACTAAAAATTATCAATTTTAAAAAATTCATATTTAAGAAACTAATTACTATTTAGACTTAAAGTTTTATCAAGATTTAGATTGAAACATAATCTTTATTTTTACCAAAGATAAATTTCCTACGACTTTTACTTTTTCCCTCAGAAGAGAAAATGTAACTAATTGTCCTTAATTGAAATTTTTGAACATTCTAAAAATTAAGCTATGTTCTAAAAGGGGAATTTTCTTTGGATTACATTCAATTTATTTGGAAGTTACAACTTTATTATATATAATAATGTTATTTGTTTTGTAATTATCATCGTTATAAATTTAAAGTATATTAAAATTACTTGGGTTGATTAATTCGTTTTTGAACTCACCTCAAGTATTTCGTCTCCAACTTGGATACCGCCAGTGCGATAGGCTGCACCTGTTGGGTTAATACCGCAGACAAAAACGGCCATGCAATTCCTGTCTTTGTGTCCTGCGAGGCTGAGCCCCAATCCTTGTCCGCCCCTTTCCAATTGAACCATTAAAATCGAATGGCCGAGGCTCGCGTATTTCTTCTTCACTTTATCTGAAAAAATATATATACATATAAACAAGAAGGGATTTATAAAATAAGAGAATACTTAATAAAATAAATTGTAAGTTAATTAATTGGTCGAGAAGTGACATCATCATCGATGTAATAAAGCACCAGGTAACTTTAATTAACAGCACTTAATAAGAGACTTTGGAGTAAGAAGAGCTTAAAGTCGTGGAGTAATTAAATCTCCACTTGAATTACACGTTGATATAGATGGCCTTCGGGACAAGAGAACTTTTGATTTTAATTGAAGTTTACAATTTTTAATAGGAAGGTTAAAAGTAGGAATTTCAATGGAATCTTAACCTATAAGTAATATTTTCAATATGACTTCGACTTTAAACTCGTGAATTAAAAAATGAGATTTTTGTAAATTTATTAGTAGACAGTAATATCTATAGTCACTTCTTATTAAAAGATAATAGTAAAGTAACTCGCTTTAGCAAGTTCCCTCTCATTAACAAACTCGACTTTCTCGTTCAAACAAGATCTGAGACTTCAACTTATACGAAATTAAAGGTAATAGAATTGTAGATCGTCAGAACGAGATGTTTTCGTAACTCTGACGGAACAATTTAACTGACAATAACTTTTCTTCCAGGCGCTTAAATCAATATCAGAACATTAGGAGGGGGATGTTAAAGATGTGGGTGGCGCATTTATCATCGTTTTGAGGAGTTGACGGGACAAAAAGTGTCCCGGTTTTTTTCTTTTTCGAGTCTAAATCAGCCTTTGGCAAGTGTCAGGACGATGAAAAATGAACCAACTATAATTTTCATTTAAAAATATTTTTTGACGATATAGTTCTTGTGTATGTTGTGTAGTCCAACATTAATATTACTATTTTTTATTGGGTTTATTACATTTGTATTGGGTTCATGAGAGTTTTTTAAAAATGAGTTTTTTCTTTGTTCTTTTTCAAAAAATCAAAAATGCAACTATCGCTTGGAGATCACGTACGATTCTTCGATAATTACTATTAAAGCCTATTTCAGCAATTTTCTTTTATTGCTTAAAGAGGACATCGAAGCATCGTACCACCACTCTTTGAAAAGTTAAAGTTAAACTTAAAATGGAATTGTAGAGGGAGATTAGATCGAACAAACCGTCGTGTAGGAGCTTAAGAGTTCGCGTTTCGGTGAAGATGGTTATCTTAATTTTAGTAAATAAAGTACCACTTAGTTAGAAGGTTGGACTTTTATTGAACAACCCCGAACTCACAACAAATTTGGTGGCAGCGGTAGAATCCCAAAGAAGAAATTAATTTGGGATTTCTAAGGTACTAAAAGTCGATCTAAAAGGATATACAAAGGTATATATAAAAGGTATACGAACAGCGTCACTCTCGGGTCAATTGGAAGTATTCGGAGCCAAAAGCTGAAACGGATAGTTACTGGAATCCGACTCATCACTAGATCGAAAAAGCAACGAAATTGGAAACGTTGATATCACACTCTGAAAGAAAAATTGCTACCAAACGACGACGTCGCACAGTGGTCAATGAGCAGAAAAAATCCAATTTTTTCGTTTTCAGTATTAACAAAAAAATGTTTATAAATCAATTCTTAGAACTCTTTAAATGTAGTATCAACCAAAGAAATGTCTCTTGCCACGATAGTGTATCTGTAAAGAAAGTTTAAATTTGTACGTTTTAAGTATAGTTAATCAGGTCGTTAGAAATCATAATACGGTCGCATCAGTCTCATATTTTAAAATTATATTGGTTGTTATTTAAAATACATACCGTATAACAATCTTTTCTCGCAACATAGCAAATTCCATAAGTTAGTACAGTACTCTCTTTTCACGGAAAGATGTCTCATGCGTCATTAGTTGTCGGCGTTTTCTCGACATATATCAAATATTTTTTTCTTTATTTAATCATATATGTCAGATAGAGACGAAAACCGAAAATAGTAGTCTAGGATAATATAATTAATTAATGACGCATGAGACATCTTTCCGCGAAAAGAGTATACAATAGGATTTCCTGATGTAAGACAAAGACGAAATGTATACTAGATTAATCGTAATAATTGTCGTTACTATAGTTATGTACTTGTAACTAAATTTACATTCTGTCGAATTTTGCTTCAAATACTGTCGACTAGTGCGATGTTGTACACTCTGCAATAGAAAATACAGATAATTAAATGGGTTTACGGTGGCAACTCAGTCAGAAATACGGTTCATTTATTTGTTGAACATTTTGAGAACCGGCCAATTCCACATTTTCCACAATATCAAAGATTGTAAGAGCCCTTGAAGAGAATGGGTGTGTTGCAGACAGTAGGTGCCATAGAAGAGAAGAAAGAGCTCCTACAGAAAACAAGCAATTGCGCGACACAATGATTTGCGCTATTGCCGAAGAAGAGTCATCGAAATCTAGCCTTCAAATTGCTATAGAAGTCGGTACCAACAGGGAAACTGTTCGACAGGTACTCAGACGACATGGATACAAATCGTACAAGATATCAACAGATCACCAGATATTTCCCGACGATGAGATCCAAAGAATGATATTCTGCGAAACGAAAATGGAACGTGCAAACGAAAATCCAATTTTTTTGCCTAATATTTGTTTTACGGACGAATCGACGTTTACATTATTAGGAAGGCACAATCCTACTGTTATTAAATTTTGGAGTAGAGAGAATTCACGTCATCGAATGGACTTCCGGACTCAATATCCAACAAAGCTGAAGGTGTGGGCTGGTGTCCTTGGAGATCATATTGTTGGACCTTTCTTTATTGAGGGCAATTTGAATGGACGTAGGTATTTGGATCTCGTTCGGGAGCAAATCACTCCAGCTTTGACGCAACTTCCGGGAATCGACTTAAACCAAATATGGTATCAGCAGGATGGCTGTCCTGCGCACGATATGGCTGATGTGCGACAATTTTTAAATATCACTTTTTCAAATCGTGTGATTGGTAGAAGAGGCAACATCAGATGGGCAGCCAGGTCGCCCGATTTAGCTCTTATGGACTTCTTCGTTTGGCCATACGTAAAACAGAAAGTGTACAACCACGTAAGAGCTGAATTTGGAACATCTTCGTCAAAGGATTACACAAGGAAACAGCATTTTTGTTGCATTAAATATTATGACTAGTATTATACTTTCTCTGAGTGCTGAAGGCAGATTGTTCGTATCAGCTTTAATTTTTGAGATATAATTAAAACGCGTTTTTTAAGAAAAATCTATATTATATCAAAAAAATTTCTTTTATAAGATTTTCTTGCTTGACTTGGTTCACGAGGGCTGTTTTTAATGCTCTAACAATAGTCTGCCATCATGTGAGCATTCCAGTGACCCGGGTAACATTCTTCCATAGTTCGAATGTCTTGATGGAACCGTTCCCTTTGTTCTTCACTCAGATCACCCAGATTTACAGGGAAACGGTCCAAATGACTGTGGAGGAAGTGTACCTTGATGCTCATATTACATCCAAGCTGCTGGAAGTGTAACAACATCAGCTCAATATGTTCCGCATAGCTTTCGTCCTTTTTGTTTCCCAAAAAATTTTGTGCAGTCCAAACGAATTCATTCCAGCCATTTTTTTCAATATCAGTCATGTAACTATTAAAGTTTTCATCCTTTATCAACCTTCTTATTTGAGGAGCATCAAAAATTCCGGCTTTAAGTTTCTCTGTGCTCAAGTTATGGAACTTTTTAGCGATGTATTTAAAACACTCACCATCATTGTTTAGAGCTTTGACAAATTGTTTCATAAGCCCTAGTTTGATATGTAAAGGTGGCAGTATTATACGATCCCTGGACACAAGAGGTTCATTTATCACATTCGGCTTTCCCGGAACCATACTTTGCTTGGAAGGCCAATCTTTTCTAACCCAGTGCTCAGACTTAGCTTTGCTGTCCCACAAACAAAAAAAAACATGGATATTTTGTATAGCCCCCTTGTTGTCCAAGAAGAAAATTCACCATCTTTAGATCTACACACATCAGCCACTTGTGTTCATTGCATTTGATTTTATCCATAATAGAAGCTACAGTAGCAAATTTTTCTTTGACTGTACCTGAATGTGCAATCGGTATCGAACCCAGTTTATTGCCGTTATGCATAAGTACACATTTTAGGCTACGTTTTGAAGAATCAATAAATAAACGCCATTCATTTGGATCATACTTCTCTACTTCCAGTGCCTTCAATAAACCAGGAACATCTGAATAAAAAGCTAGGTCGTCATCTTTAGCAAAGAATGAAAGCAATTCTGTCTCTCGGTTACGATAGTATGAAATTCTTGTTTCTGGGGTTACAAGATTTCTTTGCTTTAATCGAGAAGCTAGAATCTCTGATGCTCTTTGAGAAAGACCAAGATCTCTGACTAATGCACTGAGGTCTTCCTGATTAAAGGGCTGGGGCTCAGAAGAAATTGGGTTAAAATCACTTGTCCCACTTTCATCACTTCAAGAAGACCTTGTTTCTAACGTTTTAAACGTGTCTAGCTGTATCGCAAAAACTAGAGCTGCTAAAGAAAAAAGGTGGGCAGATTTGAAATCAGCGACCTCTGATTAGTAAAAAACAGGCATACAAGTCAATGCAACAAAAAAAGGTTTAATTTTGTTCCCTTGTGTTATAAATGTGTTTGGAAGCATTACGCCTGTTATGCTTCATAACGCAAGAAGGAACTTCTACGACAGATTAAGGTACAGTTTAGCAGTGCAAGGATCTGTATTTGAACACTTATTATAAATTACTTTAGATGCCTCAAGTAATTTACAATAAGTACACATTTCTATTTGTATGATTGTACAAGTTATTTACTGTTCATTTTGTTGTTTCTTATAATAAAGTGCCCTTTGTATGAAGTTTGTATTTATTTATTAAATTTAGTTCGTGTTCTTGCAACAACCTTAACAATTTGTACAGTGTGCATTTCAGTAACAATTTTTTAACAGTTTTATTAACCGATATGTCAGGCAATCTGTCAAAAGCATGACTTGTGCTTTTGACCTGGCATTGTGTAGGCATAGTAACAACGATTATTACCATTGGACTGTATATAAGTTATCTTTGTCCTACTTAAAGAAATCCTAATGTATACTCTTTTCGCGGAAAGATGTCTCATGCGTCATTAATTAATTATATTATCCTAGACTACTATTTTTGGTTTTCGTCTCTATCCGACATATATGATTAAATAAAGAAAAAAATATTTGACATATGTCGAGAAAACGGTGACAAGTAATGACGCATGAGACATCTTTCCGCGAAAAGTGTATACTGTATTAATCTGTGGACTTTGCTATGTTGCGAGAAAAAATTGTTATACGGTATATTTAAATCAATGATAATGGATTCAGCAAAAAAAATTACTTATTCTTCTATGTTGCATCGGTAGGTAAAGATGCTGAAGATAATAATTGATTTTATGCATTTTTTGCATTAGAACTTGTTTGCGCTAACTGCGTCAAGCAACTTTTTATATCTACATGTTGAAAAATTCATGCTCAACACATTTCATTAAAATTTTGCTGCGCATATCTGCGCGTTTGTTTTTATTTAGTAAATTTCTGTTTTATTCGAATTTTAACCATTCGGGGTTTTCAATTCTGATTAAACCACAGAATATCCATAATGGTGATTCAAGTAAACTTTGTTTTGTCTATACCATCAAAACGGCTGGTTTAATTTAAAAACACCAAGAGTAGTAGTGTGATTTGTGGGGCAAAGCCCTCACAGATGAACAATGTTAGCACTATAAAAAATCGAATTAGCCATTAACCGATTCGGCATATCTAATTTTTATGCACGTATAAAATGTATAGAATACATTTTACATGTTGTGTATAATAAAGTAGATTGTATGAAACAAAGTGCAGGTACAACAAATGATGGAAACACAACTCGAAGATTTTTTAAGACACAAAATTAATTACTAACTGATGAGATTACCAACGTGGATGAGGATTTAATCCACAGATTTTCAGTTATCTTGGAAACAATTAATTGTAACCAGAACATAGATATTGAGGCATTTGAGCAGTACGCTTACACGATTTAATTGAGGACCGCAGAAGCCAAGGGGTATAAATGACATTTTTGAAATTTTTGAGTTATACACTCCAGTGCATTCTCTGAGTAGCTTTCTATTAAGTGGCAAAGAGATATAATAGATTATATTCCTCTGTACTGACTACTGTTGATCATTCACATAAGCTCTTATTAAGTTTATAGAATTGCTTGGTGCTCAAGAGGTATAAGTGAACTATGCCCAGGCCCTGCTTAACGAATTCTAAGACATATTATTTGCGCCAGTTATGGACGTACAATTTGAACATCCATAATCGTGCTACCGGAAAAGCTCACATGTTTGTATGGCATGAAGGCCAAGCTTCTAGAGGATATCAAGAAATCGCGTCTTGTTTATTAAAGTTTATCAAAACTCTTCCAGCTTATGTTAAGCACATAACAGCGTTTAGCGACAATTGCGGAGGGCAAAATAAAAGCCATCTCATTGTAAACTTTTGGCTATATGTTGTGCGGAATATCCACATAGAAACCGTGGATCATTGGTTTTTAATATCGGGCCATTCTTACAATTAATGTGACCTAGATTTTGGTCTAGTGGAACTAAAATAGAAGATCCATAAAGACGTATACATTCCAGAACATTGGTCAAGTTTAATTGCATCTGCCTCACGAAAGTTTGTAGTAGTACAAATGCAGGATGAAGATTTTATTGATTTTAGGAAACTGCAACCTTTCTTTAGAAAATCAGTACCTGGAATCCGCAACATGCAGTGGCTTCATTTTAAGAAGGAAAATCCCTATATGTTATTTTACAAAGAAAACGTAAACAGTGACTGGATGCACTTTCTTACACTACCAATGTAGTCGAGTAGAGCCGGCAAAAAACCAACCTTGTTACCAGAACCGTCATCTATTAACCACAAAATAAAAATAAAATATGCAAAATACTGCAATTTATTAACTTGCTACTTAAATTAGAAAGACGTTCACAGAAAGAATATGAAAAAACTGATGAAAATGTCTACTCTACTGATGAAGATTAAAAATTTAATATTGTTTACTTACAAATTAATTTATAAAACACAAACGATCGGTTTTATAAAGCTCAATTTATGTTAAATTATGGCGAATTCGATTGGCAAAACTAGTGTGCACTGGTGCGCACTCGTTGAGTGCAAAATGTGACATATGTCACACTAGGTTAGTGCAAAAAAGGGCAAATTCAACAGAACGCGATGAAATCAAACATAATCATAACATCACTTGTATGTGTGTTCAAGGCTTAATGATGTTTAAAATGTTTTATAAACCACAATAATAAAATGTAACGGAACACAACGAAACAACCAACAGAACACGCTGTTATGCACTGGTGCGCACTAGTTCTGCCAATCGAATTCGTCATTAGTTAACAGGCCACTAATTATCCTTCTTTAGCCATTCACATCAATGGAATTAGGCGTAACCATGGTAATTAATATAATAGAAACTAATTGAGCTTTATTAAACCGGTCCTAAAGTTTCTTTTCAATAAAATTTCCTATCCACTGTACTTGTACCTGTCATTTATTTAATTATTTAAAAAGAAGTTGGAAGCTAAGGGATATAAGTACAAAGTACTTCTTGAAAAATGCCAAACAATAAATATCTGAAAATGCGTTCTAGTTTTGTATTAAATTAAAATATACAATAAAGATATCTTGCTAAGAATCAAAGAAAAAATTTTGTGTTGAAGTTTCACATCAATTACACGTGTATTGTAACTTTAGATTTCATTTTCACAATATTACGTTTTTGTCATTTGTATCCCTGGGCTTCTAGGGTCCTCAATTAACATTTAATACATGGATATTTTTTATGATTACTATGGCTTATATGACGACTTATTCGTCTATTTCTATTTAAAGTACCAGTTTATAGGTAAAAAATTGGCTTAGGTTTCAGGTAAAGTACCACTTCCGGTTGAAAAAATTTGGTTCAAAAGTTCATCAGAATCTTTGATTGTGGTTTAAGAACTACATATAAAATATTGTCCATATATACCTTTCGTACTAAAAGCTGCAGAATTTTTTCCGAAAATATGCCGTTCTAAACCACTGTGCGTCACCGAGCAAATCCTGACATCACCTACGTCCAAGCGATAATGTTGACAGTACACAACATGTATTATTGATATACGTATTATTGATATTATTTAGATTATTATACAGGATTTCTCACACACGGATTCGTTAGAACTTTATTGAATTCCACTATTAACACATTTTTGAGATTTGCCAGTCGCATAGACTAATAAAATATGGAGTGTCCCATTTAAAATTTTTAACTGTTTTGCAATTGAATATGAAAGAATGGTATTTGTGTTTGTGACCATCCTGTATATGAAAGATAGATGCGGGTAGTGGCGTTCTATTTGGAAATGTCTGGAGAGTAATTGTACCAATTATTGACTTTTTTGCTTGAACGATGACTGAGAAATGTGGTTTTGAAGAACAGGTTGAAAACTGTCAAAGAAAAATCTAAAAATAAAAATAACTTGAGAACGAAAAACTAAATAAGTACCATCAATCCTGATTAAAGTATACTTATTTTTGTAAGTAGAATTAAAATACGTAATAAAAACTATACCATTCAAAATAACGAAGTTATCCTACTTCCGGTTAACCGGAAGTGGGAGCCATCTTGAAAATACTCTAGATCAAAAGATTAAGATGAACAATATCTACTACCAAAATCTCAAAATGTACTAATAGTGAAACCCAATAAAGTTCTTATAAACCAGTTGCAAGAGAAACCTGTATAATATACTTTGCTATAAATGTTGCTATTTTGTAGTAATATGACGAATAGTAGTGATAGAGAGAGGGGACGAATAGAGAGGGAAAAAAATTATTTTATGACAACGTTGTTGAATCTCCGATATCTCTTAAACTTTTACTGATTTGAAAACATATCCCTTATAAGCCATATTTTTTTTGGAAGAGACTTAAACTCCGGAAGTAGTAGTAGCGATGGAAGTGATAATATAAATATAAAGACAAATATTCAGCAGTTGTCCTCTACAACAGGTAAAAAATTAAATCAAAGTCATTTTGCGTTTTGGAACTACTATAAAGCCATAGCCACATCTAGAAAGGCGTTAGTGACTCCAGTCCAGTCGTTAGTGAACTGGACGACTATCTGTATAAGGAATTATTGAAGAGAGAGGAAGTTCCGTTTGTTTGGTGGAAACAACGTAGCTTGAAATACCCAAAAATAAGTAAAATGGGAAAAGTGTACTTATCAGCTCCATCAAGTACAGTTTTCAGTAAGCAGCTGTTCTCTGAATCAGGAAACATACAAAAAAAAGAAACGGTTTACTTCCAGAAAGAGGTGGACAATTAGCGTTTTTACATGAAAATCTGCAAGTAATTAATTAAATTTTTTTTATGAGAAGTAATTTTTAACTAAATCTATTCTTAGCCATCTTATACAGGGTGTCCCAAAATTATACCGAAAAACTGCTAGGATATGTTTTTTGAGCCAATTTAAGTACATTGAAATTAAAATCTCTTATCCGATCTGTTATAGTTTTCGAGATATTCAGTGTTAAAGTACTTTATACTTATGTCAATTTTTCTTCACAACTATGTTAATTTTCAGAGAATATGTCTCAAAGTTTCACACAAATCTTAGGATTTAACCTTAATTACATGGTGATTATTTCAGAATTCATAAAAGAATTCATTTTAAAGAAGTCTAGCATTTGCCTCATCCTTTTATTTTCATTTATCAAAAGTGCTACGAAACACTGACATAAGCTTTGTTAAAATTGTGACGTTACGTTCGAACTTAAACTGTCACTTTAAGTTGTTGCGAGAAAGGGCCTAAAAAATATATTCTAATCCTGAATTAGCCGAGATGCATTTTATTTATGGGGAAGTTCGGGGTAACGGACGGCTGGCGAAACGACTTTATTCATTCTTTATTCATCTTTAGTCATTTAAACGTAACGTCAAAATTTCAACAAAGCTTTTGTCAATGTTTTTTGGTCACCTTTACTAAATGAAAATAAAGGGATGAAGCAAATGCTCGACCTTTTTAATGAATTCTTTTAATGCTACGCTTTGTTGAATAACAGCAGATTGTGCTTTTTAATTTAAAAAATATTAGAGAACATTATGGTGATGTAAAAATGTCGATTTTTAAAAAAGTTTATCTAATAAAATGTATTTTACTAACTCCTATCCCCAAAAAAGTATGTTATGAGGGTAATAAAATTTTGAAATAATCACCATGTAATTAAGGTTAAATCCTATGGTTTGTGTGAAATTTTAAGGCATATTCTCTGCAAATTAACAAAGTTATGAAGAAAAATTGACATAAGTATAAAGTACTTTAACACTAAATATCTCGGAAACTATAAGAGATCGGATGAGAGGTTTTAATTTCAATGCACTTAAAATGACTCAAAGAACATATCCTAGCAGTTTGTCGGTATAATTTTGGGACACCCTGTATTTTATTTCGTGAATCTACTTAATTTGTATCATTAAAGTTTGAAGAATTTAATTACGCACATCTGTTTTCATAATTGAGTTAATTGACAATTGTGTAAAAAATGCACTGTATTGTCATTTAATATATTCTTCGAATTTATTACAACTTTAAACAGTCACATAGACAATCGAATATTCGGTAAATAAATTCAACATTCGCCGAAAACCCAATATTGCAAATGAAGCCGAATAAGCCGAATACCGAATAATTATTCGGCTTCGGTCCCATCTCTATTATTTTCAACAACGACTGTGAAAATGGACATGAAATCCTAAATCTACGTTGATGCTCGATCATAGTTCTGTCAAATGTGTGCTCTTCCAACTGACTTCTGAGAACATACGAAGCATAATCCAACATTTTATCATCAAGATTTTCAATTCAAACAAGTATCTTTATCAGCCTCTGACGATTGAGGGTACACTTCACCATATTAGGTTTGTTCGATGTATTTGAGAGTAATTTATGTCTTTAAAATGATGAAACAGGAGAGAATATTCTAAATGATATTTTACTTAACAGAATATTGGGTTCTGGTAAGGCAATTGGGATGGAAAGTGAAATGTTATTGTTAACTTTCGGGATATAATAAATCCTTCTAGTCGCTGTGTGAAGATTGGAAAATCCCAAAAACCCAATCTAACTCTATACAGGGTGTTTAAAAAAGATGCGGCAATATTAAAGGGGGTAATTGTCCAGGTCATTTTATACAAAAAAGTTTATAATAAACATGGTCTGGAAACGCTTCGTTACCGATCTACAGCGTGTTGAAGTTTAAATATTTGTATTATAAACAAAAGAGTTTATAATAAAAGAAATTTTTTTAAGAAAAAGGGTTTTATTCAAGGACAAAAACAAATATTTTACCAAACCAACAATTTTCCCAAGCAAAAGTTACAAAAACTGTGCAAAGTGAAAACCTCGAGCTCGGATGCAAGAATCCACTCTTCTCCTCATTGACTGGCGAACCCTATTGCACCCAGAGTTGCACCCAACAATGATTCGATTTCTTAAGTCTTCTACGTTTTCCAATGGAGTAGCGTATACCAAGGACTTCAAATGGCTCCACAGGAAAAAATCCAGGGGATTTAAGTCCGGGGATCGTGCAGGCCATAAGTGAGGTCCACCTCGGCCAATCCAGCGATTTCCATATGCTTGTGTCAAGAAATCACGAGCTATTTGACTAAAGTGAGCTGGTGCGCCATCGTGCATATACCACATTGCATCTCTAATTGCTAATGGTACGTCCTCCAAAAATCCAAGGAGCGTGTTTTCCAAAAAGTTGCGATAAACCTCTCCGGTAAGTCTTCCTGGTAAAAATACCGGTCCAATTAGGCAGTCACCCACAATTCCAAGACAAACGTTCAAAGAAAGTTGATGCTGAAAATGATCTTCAACAATTTCATGTGGATTTTCGTCACACCATAGATGGTTATTATGGAAATTGCGTATTGCATTTCTTGAAAAATTCGCTTCATCGGTAAACAGAATCAACATCAGGAATTGAGGGATTTCAACCATTTTCTGCAAAAGCCATTGACAGAATGCAATGCGAGGAGGAAAATCAGCAGGAAGTAATGCTTGAACGCGTTGAACTGTTTCAAAATATGTAAATTTTTACTGCTTTTTTTAAATTAAACTTCAACACGCTGTTGATCGGTAACGAAGCGTTTCCAGACCATGTTTATTATAAACTTTTTTGTAGAAAATGACCTGGACAATTACCCCCTTTAATATTGCCGCATCTTTTTTAAACACCCTGTATAATCCAACTCAACTCAGTCTAAGAGCATTTCACATTAAATAAAAAGATCACCCCAGATTTCATGATTCTACATTCATCGAATATTTAGTAATCGAAATAAAGAAAAAAAATCTGACACACAGCAAAATCTTTCCTGCAATTCTTTAAACTGGAACAAAGATCGATCGAGACACAAAAAAATTCTATTTTTCGACAATTCTATCGATTTTAAGAACTTTTCATTTTAACCGAAAGAGAAATGAAAATTCCTCTATTTTACATAGTTCGAATATTTAATAAAAACGCGTAGCTTTTACGTAAATTATCAAAAATAATTCAATATTACAAATGTCAGAGTTCGTAATTAATCAAATTGCTATTTTTAGCCAAAATAGGAAAAATTGACATTTTATTTCCGAGTTCTACCGACGCTGACCTTTATCGATTGCGAGCTAAATCAATCGGATACGTTTTATTTTTTGTTAGTCCTGATTTATCGTCCTTTAGAATTACGATCAAATGAAAGATGGGGGCGACTTTACAATCTAATTACTTTGAAATGTTGAAACTTTGAACGCCTAAATAACCTAAAGTTATTTCTTAAGCTTTTAAAACATCTAATGCAAGGTAAAAAGAAACATGTAATAGAAAAAGTTTTTTCTTCAATAGAAAAGATTCCGATCGCAGAGTAAAAGTACAATCTAAAGTTGCCGTAAAATACCTGAAAGCCAGAAGGGAAAATAAATTCACCCTATCCCTATTCTTTGTCTCAGTTGTTGGGATTAAATAAAGTATATGGAAGGAAACGAAAAGACTTTCTGAGTTTCTTACTATTGCCTTCTAACCAAAAATCTCTTCGTAAGTTTCAATATTCGAGATTTGCTGTATAATTATTAAAATTACATTTTATTACATTTTTTTTAATTTAGAAGATATATTAATAATAATAGATTTAATTTTATAAGATAGGAAAATTTTTTTAGAAGCAGATGAAGGAAATTTATTTCTTGCCAAATTACACGAAACCATCTAAATATTCAAAGTACAATAAAGCAGGTTTCGAGTTTCACTAAAGGATCGAACTGTGGCATCCTTCAGATATTGGATATGTATATTTCAACGTTCGCGAATGAGACAGGAGCTTTCCAACACCCGATGTTGGACGTTCAAACAGCCTCATGTCCATAGAATATCCCCTACATTTCCATTACTTTATCGATCACGCTGTAAAACTTATTCTCGCGGAGACGAATCGAAATTGACGACCGATCTCGTAATCCGATCCATAGATATTCAAATATCCTATTTTTCGAGACATGGAAGGATCGTGAAACGACGCGAGAAATTGAAGCTAAACGAGGAGTAAAAATTTAAATCTCGTCCATCATTTCCGATTAACGGATAGAATTTTTATAACCGTACTTGAAAAATGTAGTCAACCTGTCTATTAAAGTAGATTAAAGTAGAAGGGGTTAATAAAACATTTTAACTAAATATTTAATCTAGTATAATATACTTCGTTTTATTTATTTTGAACAAATTTGAACTGTTCAAATTAAAATATAGAAATCAACATTTAATTAAATGCAATTTGAATACAGTTGATTTCTGTATTTAATATAACTGAATTACAGAGATATATGAATATAAATACCGTGCGTTCAGAAATGATTGTAGACCGTTTGAATTTGGCGCGCTATAGATTAATTTTTAAGGTTGGTATAAATACAATAATGTTAATCATATCTCATAGGCGTGTCATGGAAGATATTGAAAGCTGTCATGAGTTGCCAAAAAACCGTAAGAGAAAGGTATTTTATTGAATTTATTGACATATGCCATTGCAATTGATATTTGATCCCTAATAATTGTGAGTATATCTACACATACACTTAATACTGAAAAGAATACATCACGAATAAATCCGGCTACGCCACTGATATGCAAGATACGACGTACGTAATTCACAGGTAACAATATTGACTATCAAAAATCACTAAACTACGAGCGCGCCAAATTCAAACGATCTACAATCATTTCTGAACGCACGGTATAAGTACAAAATGCAATAAATATTACTGCCTAACTTCACGTGATACAAATAGTTTATGGTCGCTAAAGCGCTGTTGCCAAGTGTTAACATAACCTATAAAATCAAAGCTGTATCACATACTACCAATCATAATGAATTCTATATCGCGTATCGAAAACTATTTTTTGTTAATTCAAATAATGCCGAAAGTGCAAAGTATACATCTAATACGTTGAATAAGTGAAGTAATTAAGTTAAAAACTAAGCACTGATCTCGTTTCATGAAACGTTCACTATTCAAACTTCATTTTTAACATAAACGCTTTCACATAGTGTTTATTTTTCATTGCTTATATTGTTTCATAAACTAGTTAATAATTGTAAGTAATTAGATTAGTTTCAACCAAGGATACTGAACTAGCAGGATTGCTCGATTCCATAAGATGTGTATACGAGGAATTTTTAATGCGCGAGAGTTGGTTGACATCACTGCTGACTGTTTTGTTGTGGTTTCTTTGAGTGGTGATTTGTTGACGGCTTACATTGATATCCCAAATCGTTTTAAAGTTAATTTAATATTCATTCTAACCATTCCATAAAGTATTCGGAAATTAGTTCAATAATAAAATTCACGGTTTAAGTAAGACAACCGAGTATAAGACAGAAACACTATTTCTAGCAGTGACGTCAAAGATAACGGACGATTATCGCAGATTGAGCAATCCTGTTAGTCCAGTATTCTTGGGTTTCAACCAAGGATATTGAACTAACAGGATAGCTCAATCTGCGATAATCGTCCGCCAACTTTTGACGTCACTGCTAAGCTTAGCGTATCTGTCTTACACTTGACTCTCTGTTTTACACTCCAGAGCCATCCTGTTAGTTCAACATCCTTGGGTTTAAGATTATTTTCTGTCTTACTGACTTCGAGATTATGTTTACGTCTGCCTCTTTAAAACAATAAACGTTTGGTATCGTAGGCTGTGACGTCACCATAAAGTGATGACGTCTTTCAAATTGATGACGAAGCTCAAAATAAAATAAAAACAAAGTACCTATAGTTAGATTTTAAAAATGAAATATTTCAAGACTTTACCGAAATGTCAGAAACTTATGGTTTTAAGGTCGCGAGGTATCTATTATTTAACGAGTTAATAAAACCGACTGGCCCGTTAGCGGCCAGCGATAGAGTTTCCAATTAGTGGATCTAGACAATGGCGCATCCACTTGGCCGTTACGAGGATTAACGCCCGATCCAGATGGCTGCGCGCGACGTATTTATGCTCGGCCTGCTGCAAATGACAAACTCGGGTTTGGTAGAAAAATAAATTACGGGAAATGTATCCGATGACAATTCGGATTTTTAACATATTGAGTGATTGCCATTGTGATAAATAATTATTTCTTTGTGGCAATTACTATTTTTTATTGTTTCAAAAATTTAACAAGGTTGTTCAATATAAATCCAACAAAACAGCCAAAAAAATCCAAGATGCTTGAGAATCATAATGAATATCGCGAATACAAATGTACAAATTTAAAAGTAGGTTACATTCTTAACATCTTAACTGGCAATTCATCTTATGACTTTTTGATGCTTATGTAAAGTCAGTAATACAAGCACTAATGCGAAATATGCATTTTAACCAACTATGCATAACGACCGTTTAAAAGAACGACCCTTTCATTGAAAAAACGTCTTTATTTACAGACGTTAAAAGCACATCTATCCTCTAAATCTGATAAAAACGTCACATTGGTACATTAACCATTTAACTGTTTTTGACGAAAACGTTCGTCATGAAAAAATTGGAAAATTTTGTGTTATGACGAATATATTCGTCAAGCGTCTTCAATAGTGACCATCAACAGTTAAGTTTGCAATTTGACTTTAAACTAAAGTGTACTCCTAATCTGCAAGAAGTTTGGAATATTTTGAGGTCATATCGAAATAAAAAAAAACTACATACGAAGGCTTTCACGGTCGGTGTTGAACTGAACTAATACTAGAACTAACATTAACACTAGATCTAACATTAGGCCTAGGTCTAGCTTTTGGATTTAGCCGTGCGTCTTTTGAAAAAGCGTTTGACATTTTTCTTTTGATTTCATGTTGCAACCTTCTTCAGAAACGAGTCCGAAGTGTTCGAAGTGTCACTTTCGGGTTTAGTCGTGCATCTTTTGGAAAAAGCGATTGACGTTTCAGATGGCAGAAAGAGATTTCTGAAGAAGGTTGCAACAAGGCATCCGAAACGTCAAACGTCTTTTCAAAAGACGCAAGGCTAAACCCGAAAGCTAGACTTAGGTCTAGGTCTAGTGTTAGAGTTAGCGCTAATGTTGGTTCTAGTCTTAATTCAATAAAAAGAACTAGTAAGAAACTATAAATAATTATTATAAAAAGAAAAACAGATAGAGCATGAATTATTTTTCATAAATGTATTGTGTCTTTCAGAAGTCTTCGAATTCGGATGCTATGTTGCAATCTTCTTCAGAAACGAATCCGAAGTGTTCAAAGTGTCACTTTCGGGTTAAGCTGTGCATTTTTGGAAAAAGCGATTGACGTTTCGGATGCCAGAAAGAGATTTCTGAAGAAGGTTGCAACATGGCATCCGAAACGTCAAACACCTTTTCAAAAGTCGGACGGCTAAATCCGAAAGCTAAACCTAGACCTTGGTCTAGTGTTGGAGCTAATGCTAATGTCGGTTCTAGTCTTACTTAAGTAAGATAGAACATGAAGTATTTTTCATAAATATATTGTATGTCTTTCATAAGTCATGATTGAAGCAAATATAGACTTTGTATATTGTTTTAGACTATGCAATCAGTGACTCGCTTAGTAATAAATAACGGAGTGAAGATTCTTTCGTTTCTCGTTTATCTGTATTCAACTAACGACATTTTTTATGGTTCGTCTGCACAATTGTTGATGAGTTGTTTCTGAATTGAGATGTGAATTCCCTAGCTTCAAACATACTCTGGATTTGACGAATATGTTCGTCATCGCTTAATTTGTAACGATGCACATAGGGGATACATTTTCTAACAAAGTCGAAACAACTAACTGGTTAAAATTGCTAAATGCACATTGAAATAGATAGTCATAAGTCATAACCATTTGTAATCACTATGACTGTATTAATAATACCCTACATGGGGCTCAAATTGAAAGCCTATTTTAAACGAAAGAAGATTCCATTTATTTTTTTTAGTTTAATATTATGTTATTTAAATTTTAGACCAGGAATAAATAGTATTCTATTTAGCATAGTTTAGTATTCTATACAGTAGAGTGAAAACCCTTAAATAGGCAAATTTAAAATGTCAGAAGTAAAGCAGATAAAAAAATTGTTTGAATGGAAATTTTAGCTTAAAATCGAAAATTTATATTGGTAAATAAATATTCAAGCGGAACATCCAGTTTTGTTTACGTGATCGCAATTTCCGCAAACCGAGCAAAACGTTGCTGTAAATATCAATTAATACCCTGCGAACGTTGCCGTAATTTACGATATACTTCCCTTTTACTATTACGGTACGGTCATAAATACTCGCCGCAATACGGAGAAACCCATTCGAGATAATTACGGCGAACATCACCTTCCCTTCGGACCAATTAAGCACAATTAGTTCCCTTTTTTATAAGCCGGTGAAATATTTCTCGGAAAATCGTAAAAATAGCAAATTTTACAGTCAATTGTAAGGCACGCCTTTTTACTTTTACGACTTCCGGCTTTCCGGTTTAAGAGCTTCGCACCTTATCATCAAGTAAAAAGCTTCCATCGTTCTGAAAGCCCACGAAAAAAAAAGAAAAATCCGGACCAGTTAACCCACCTCGCACCGGCCGTAATTTTTAATAACGCTCCTAACAAGATATAAAGGTTGTTTTTCAACCACTACGGACAACGGTGATGTTATCCGATTATTTCCTACCGTGCGAAACGTTGTTATGGTGTTTACTTGGTTTTATTTCAGCAAAAAAAGAATATTTTCTTAGGTAAATCTTTTTAAACTTAGATTTTAACTTATTTGAGGAAATATGTATTAATATATCATGTATTTTAAATACAGGTGTTCCGAAATTAGACGGTCATACCAGCGCATTATACATTCAAAATAAGAATAAAAGCCGAAATAAACATTGATCGAAAAATGCTTTCTGACACAGTTACAGTTCCTACTTAGAAAGGAGCAATGGCAAAAAAGACTAGGAATCGATTATTTTTTATGCTTATAAGTTGCACTAGTTAAGTTTATTGGTAAGAACGCGGAAGTAGGTATGGAGGGTTTAGGTTGGAAATAGGTTTGAGCAGTTCGGAAATGCTTGGTGAAGAGAGTTTAGTTGGATTTAGACGTGTAAAGATGTGAGTTGAATAAAGACGAGAATTGGGTAAGGATGATAGTTGTATATGGTCTATGAATTGAGTAAAGAATCAAGTTAATGTAAGGATGTAAGACGTGTCGTGTTTATACTCAAATCAACAATAACAACACATGATAAGTTCCCCGTCTTCTTCCCCTGGGACCACCAAGAAGGTATAACTTCAGGGAACCAAAGTCAGGAACCATCATGTACATACGTCCTTTCTACACCCGCCATGTTCGGGGCATCTCAGGTGCGGAAGCAGGGGGTGTCTTAATACCTCAAGAGTAGGGCTTACAATACCGAACTAAAATCTGAATACCGGTATTTGGTATTTGAAATATGAAATATCGGGATACCGGTATTAAAACCGGTATTATTAATAAAAAATTGACTAGTTATATTTTTACTTACCTCAGTTGTTGTATTGACTTGTTAACAAATAATATATGAAATTGAACAAATATTGTTCTGAAATGAGTAGATATTATTTATTTTATTACATAGAGAGTAGGAGTAGATAGATACAAAGAAAAGTGCAAGTAAAATAAAGTACATATTAAATTCTATGTTACATTTTACATATAATAGGCTGGTATGCCATTATACATATAATTAAAGAAGCAAAAAATATAATTAAATTGAAAGTATTTATGAAATAATATTAATAACTTGCGTTTTGTTTATTAAAGTATGCTCTCAAAAAACATAAACAATTAATCGTTTCATCATCAAGCGAGGACCGAATTTTCGTACAAATATAACCAACCAAAAGCTCTTTCTGATTCTACACTTGTCGGAACTATTGTCATTAAGAAATCATACACATTTTGTAAATACGTTCCTTTTGTTCCTGTTTTTTCTAAAAAAGTAATTTCATCTTTTATTTTTATTTTTTATTTATTCCAGACCCAGAATTTTTTTTAACGCAGGAACGGGTAAAGTATTTAGTGTTTCGTCTATTGCTGCCTGTAGTTTTTTCTTTAATGCGTTTACGTTTACCTTGTCAAATTCTAATACTATTTCATTACTAATTTGGGAAGATATTGGAAGGGATGTTTCTTGCACAACTTCCATATCTTCTGTATCTTCTAGATTTTCATGTGTGAGCCGTTTGGTTAAGCTTACAATTTTTTTTAATGATTGTAAATTTGGATATGCGTTTAAATACTTCTCCAACATCTTGTGAGCCCTTTTGCAGATACTGAAGTATTTGTGATAATTTAGTTCGTCGCACTAAAATTCGAGATTTTAATGCTTCCAATAATTCTAATGCAATTGCAGATGTTTGCTGGGAAAGAGTATCTAACATAAATGTTAAAGAAGCGTCAGCCGTCAAAAGATTTGCATTTTTTCGGCATAATGCATCTATTGTTAATTTTACAGGAGTAAGAGCAGCAATAATTGAAGATAATAAATTAAATTCTTCGTCAGAAAAATTAATATCGGAACTAATGTCAATAAGCGTTTTTCGAATACAAAATTTAATTTCGTCAAATTTTTCTAACATAAATAACATACTGTTCCATCTTGTTTGACAATCTAATTTTAGCGCTGTTTATTTATCACTTTTAAAAGGTAATAATACCATGTAATACCAAAATACCGGTATTTTTACATAAATACCGGTTTTTAATAACGGACAAAAATCGTCCGGGATTCCGGTATTCGGGATCCCGGAATCCCGATATTGTAAGCTTTACTCAAGAGGCACCCCCTTCTAGTGTCCCATGGTCTCAGCTTATCCGCCCCGCAGAGGGAGTCGGTTCGTCATTGCCGTCAGGTCATCGTCAGTTATGTTGTGAAAACAGCTGGAGGGGTGCTCTTATGCCCATATGGGTCACCCCTCTTTATGAAGGATGTAAGACGTGTAAATACGAGTAGTGTAACGACGAGGGTATTGTAATGACTAGAGTTGAGTAAAGACGAGAGCAATGTAATGACGTTAGGCAGGGAGAAATGTAACGACGTTTGAAGAAGAAGTGTAAAGTACCTACTTACAATTAGACTAGTTAAGGCGTAGAAAAACGGACAACTTTCCATGTTATTTGTTAAATACAGGGTGACCTGTTTTGATTGTCCGACCCGTTACTGACGTATTCCTTGGCCAAAAATAAACAGAAAAGTCCTAATGAACATGAGCTCAAAAGTGATTTGTTTTCGAAATATTGGAAGTTTAGTTCTCTAAGTTTACCTATTATTAACATAATCGATGAGAATCATTTACGTTAAATTATTAACTTGTTACGAGGGTTTCCATAAATTGTCATTATTAGGTTACAATGGTCAGCTACAAAAGTTAGTCGAAACCGTGGCAACTGCTTAATAATTTCATTTAAAGGTAACGCTGTAATAATGTTAATAATAGGTCAATTTACGGAATTAAAACCTTGAATCTCTCGAAAACCAACCAATTTCGGACCTATGTTCATTAGGACTTTTTTGCTTGTATTCAGTCAGAGAATATAACAGTAAAGGATCGGACCTGTATATTCGTTTATATTGTTTTGCAAAACAAGCGAGCCTTATTACCAAAATCAACTCCCTGGACACAGCCATAATCTCCTACAAGACCATCTTATTATTAGAATTTTCTAGAGTAGTAGGTATTTACCGATTCAAGAACCTCCTCCTCGAACCTGCGTTCCAGGAGGAGATTCTTGAATCGACAAATATTTTTAGACCTCCTCCTCACACCTCTAATCGAGGAGGAGATTCTTAAAAGGGCAGATATTTTAAGGTAAACATTTTGCATCCTCCTCCCACCTGTGTTCGAGAAGGTTCTTCTTCTCCAAGCTGTGAAGTTTTGGAATCAGGAAATATTTTAAGAGAGTTTTATTACAACCAAAAGATTCCTAAATGATGAGGAGGTTTTTGAAGAGAAATGTCGTGATGTTTATCCTCCCACGCTTCGCGATAAAATGTCAGATAATTTGCATCAGTCGCGTATTTATTTGTGTACGTTATAAAAATGACAGGTTTGGACAAGTACGGGAGATATATCCCGAAAGACCTAAAAATTCCCCACCAAGTTTAGCATTGCTATAAAAGCAAGGGCTGTTTGCTCTATAATCACATACTCCTTCTTCCCTAATGAGTGTTCTGCTTCAATAGTAGTTCTCGAGCAGTTTTTCGATGGTTTGGCAATTCAGTCATAAAATCAAACTACCAACAATAACGACAGACGCTGTTAAAGTCCTTCACATACTCTTAGCAAAAAATCCTACTTAATTCAAATATGAGTTTAGTCGGTCTTTAAACACGATTTATTCGAAAACGGTTGTAGTTACGTAATTGCAACAAGACGACTATTCTTACGTAGAAAGGTTTAAGGTATCTAAATTTTATGTCAGGGTAGTAAAAAGTTGACATGCAAAAAAGTTACATAAAAAATTAAACAAGTCATCCCTTTACACGCACGCCACTGATGAGTTTCATGTAAAATCGATACCACTATCTAATTTATCTAGGAATTTTAAGCTAGTCTACCAATTTTTATTGACCGTTTTTCTGCTGCCCCCTTCAAAAGTGTGTAGCGTTCGAAGCGTTTTTCGACCAATGTTTATTTGAGCTTTTATTCTATCTTTGGATGTAGAACGCGGTGGTAGATGGTGGTAGTATGAGAATCTTAGAAATTTTAGTTACAATCAATTAAATTTTAAGTTATAATTCGATTATAATACCAAACAATTATTAAATGTTGTCTACTTATTTCTTTTTGAGTTATTGAACTCACCAAGTTCATATTCAGTTTCCTGGTCCTCCACTATAGTTTCCATTGTCCCATGCTTGTAATGGGGAGAAATAGCGTCACTACCGCTTCCGGTGGAGGCTGACTCCGGAAACAGGTCTTACGTCCTGGTGCAAACCGCACTTTCCGCACATCTCGTCCTCAACGCGCACTAAAACCGCACAATCATGGCCTACTGTCATCCAGCGATCGAATTACTTCTAACTTAGCGGATCACTATTTTCTCCCCTTTTCCCCATAAAATATAGCATTTTCTCCTCGAACCGGATGCGACAAACGATCTCTTTCGTTTTACAACCTCGTTTCTACAGACGACTCCTAATAACGATTTTTGTCGTTTTACTGTTTGTCTTCGAGAGAAGCGAAAAGAACTCGGTTAAGTACCCGAATGGATATTTGTATATGGCTAATATGTTACAAGATCGTTAATGAGAGTAATAATTTTCGACGATAATAAGTTTGGATGAGTTGTTAAATCCTTTCATTAATTAGTCAAAATCTTTTCATCCGTATAACATTTGCTCTTTTGACGGTGGAGATGCGAAAATAGACCGAATGAGCAATTAACTCTGTTCATTGGCTTATGAAATAGATTCTATACGGTTGATTTGAGAACGATATTGGATCCTGTCGAAGGTCGCGTTAATCGAACGTTTACGAAATGTGTTAACTTACAACTTAATTATGTTGTGTTTTATTTTTGATGAAAATGTTAGAGTTAAAAATAGATACATTGACGTTTTCTACCATAATTTGATTATTTATGTATCTGAGAACTAAAGGGATGTAAGTTTAATTCTGACATAAATTAGTTCATGAATTAGTTATTAGTAAATTCAGTTTAAGAACGTAGCTTAATTTTTAATGTTTAAAAACGTCAATTAAGGACATTTTTTTATATAATGAATTTTGATTGATATTATGTTACATTTTCCCCTCTGAGGGAAAAACTAACAATCGTAGAAAATTCATCTTTAGCAAAAATAAAGATTAAATTTTAATATAAATCCTCATAAAATTTTAAATCTCAATAACAATTAGTTTTTTAGATATGAATTTTTAAAAATTGAAAAGTTTTAATCGACATGTAAATTATGAGGTTAAAATTTCCCTCCTGTGGAAAAAACTAAAAGTCGTAGAAAATTCATCTTTGGTAAAAATAAAGATTAAGTATTAATCTAAATTCTCATAAATTTTCAAGTCTCAATAACATTTAGTTTTTTAGATGTGAATTTTTAAAACTTGACTAATTTTTTGGCGATTTACGACGAGAAACTTGTTATAAATAATAACGCTACCACATTTATTATTATTATTATTTAATTTAGCCTACTATTTATTTAATTTGAAATTAAACTAGATTTTTTTCTCTGCCACAAAAAACCGGGTATCTGAAAAGTATTTTAACATCGCCGATAATCAAGCAAATGGTTTGGCTAAACGAGCAAATATTAACGGAATTAAAGCTGAGCGTTTAATTAAAACGTTGCATTTTCCGTCTCATAAAATACGTACAATCCAATAAAATGATTAATCGTTTACGTCCTTGAGCTCATTAAACGCGCAGAAGGACCATTTCGATCTGTTTTCGTAAACATTTATGGAAATTATTTCTTATTCAAATGCAAAGTGAACTTTACGTTCTATCACGTAAGAAGGTGATATTCTAAGCGTAACTTTTTTGGATCGGTTCACAATTTTGATATTTTTAATAAAATAGAGATTTTACATTGCAAGCGAAAATTTTTATAAATAAATTAAAATCAGCTTTAACCGGCATAATTTTTATAAAACTATGAAACTGGTAAATAAGTTTGAAATTAGTATGGTGATTTGATAAATGAATGTTAGTCATTATATGCCTACTATCGATGCCAAAAGTTAAGTCAGTCAAGTTGGGGATGCTCTTACTCCGAAAGTTTTCGTCAAAAAATCGGAGTAAAAACTTTCATGATTGGTAATTATTTCTATGTAACAGTCAAAATTCAAAATTTTAGGTCACGCTGTTTAGGAGATATCGCAAGTTAAATGAAAATAGGAAGAGTTTTTGATCGTTTCGAGGAGAACACAAACTTTGAGATTTTTTGTGTACGTCTATAAACACAAAATATATTCGTAGGAATAGATATAGTTAGCATTCTCAACTACCATCTGGTGGAAATCTCGTTAAGATGCGATCAAAAGTTCTCGAGATTGACTATTTCGGGGATTGAATTTTTAATAGAAAATAGACAGAATTTTTGAAAAATAAAAAAATACCACGTAATTGTAAACAGATAAAGCTGCATCCTACAAAAGGTTCTACTTTTTTTTCTGTAGTGGTTTCTGAGGAAAAAACATCTTTCATCATTCTTCATTTAACTCGTGATAGGGTAAATTGCTCAAATGTCGACCCCCGAAAAAATGTTTCCTAAAGTCAGCCTTTCTATAGAAATCCATGTAGAAAAACTGGAAGGCCGTCTTGAGGCGCATGGCCGAGATTTTGTGAGTTTATCCTATTTCTTAAACCGCGTGACCTACAATTTTGATTTTTGACTGTTACGCAGAAATGGTCACCGATCATGACAGTCTTTGCCCCAACTTTTTAGACGAAAGCTTTCAAAGTACTAACACCTCAAACTTGACTGACTTAATTTTTGGCACAGTTAGTAGACAGATTAATTTTCTTCCGTACTTTTCTTCAAAATGTCTCTCTACTTTTTATTAGAAAAAGTTTTTTGAACGTGGCTTAGCTTTTGAGTTAAAATTGTACATCTAGTGTAAATTGCATTTGGACATGCGGTGGCAGTTCGAGAACTTCCGGATCCGCGTTAATTCCGTTTGCTTTGGTTCTCTCTCCGTCTGTGTGCTTCGAAAACAAATTAAGCGAGACTTCGCTGCACTTTCTTAATACAGCTCGACGCCCGCGGCTTCATAGCGTTAGCCGTTAATATCGGCGAGAGCTCGGTTCTGTTTGCCCGAGAGAGCTTTAATTAACGGCCAGCCCGGAAACAAAAGCTCTTTTCTCGTTAATGTACACGATTTTCCCTTAAATCGTTAGAGAACCTTCCCACGTGTTCATTTCTAATTCAAACGTGACGATCTTAAACAAGGTCAAAGGATCGATATTGTTTATAATGGAAATGCCACTTAATGTTTTAATTTTATCCTTAAATAACTCAAAAATTAAGGCAGGTAGAAACTCAAAATACTGTTAAAATTCATCTAATAAGTTATCTCTTCAAGAAATTAATTTACAAACAAAAAATTACATTAACTCGTTTTAACCAAGAGTTAAGCTTCAAAAGGACATTTAGTACAATTCGAGAAGTCTCATCTTCTGTGAGAGATTTACATCATAGGTGTATTTCAAAGACATCCCTTTGGATTTAAACTTTCTTACAGTACTACAGTCCAAAACGAATGTTTTGCGTGCTTTAACCGTGGTACCGACAGAGCTTTAAAAAGTTAACAAAACCGCATACACCGAGTACCCGCTTTGTGAGCTTCCCGGAGCGAAGTTGCGTTCTTTACGAGGCAAAAAAAAACTAACTGCAAACTAGAACGGCACTCATATATCAATTGCGAGCTGTTATAAGGATGCGGTTTTACTACCTCGGACGAAAACTGGAAAACCGGAAAACTTTATCTAGAACATTACATTTTTAGCCAGGTTATTATTTAGTTTTACATAAAATTTTAGTTGTAGGTAGAAAATCTTTTCTTAACAATCAAAAATAAAGTCACAAGGCAATTCAAGGTATTGGAAAAAAACTAATTTTTAACTTTTTACTAAAGAATAAAACAAATAAAATTTCAATGATTTAAAAGTTTATCAAAGTTCTTCCTTTGGTAGAAAACAAATTGAAAAGGTCTCTTTGAAAAACGGCATAAATTAAATCAGTAGCTGCGCTGTACCTAAAAGAGACCAAGTTCACTTGGGGCGCAGTCGTAGCTTTCATTATCCGGGACCGTTTCCGGTGTCCGTGCGACCCCGTGACCCACTTCCGCCCCAAATGTTAAGGGTTACCGCACCCCACCCTCACTCGCGGCGTCAACCACCGCCCAAGAAAATGGAAAGCATCCCCCAAGGACGAGATAATTACCGTGACGCGATGTTGTAATGTAAAGAGGCACTTTTTGTAATCATCTTTTTAGAAAATTGAATCCGAAAATAAACTTAAGTAGCTTTTAAAGGAGTACATCAAACTCTACTCCATAAATATGGCTTCCGTCTGTTTTTAACCGGCGATTAGTCGAAGCACGAAACCGCAAAAAGGGTACAAAGCGTCTTTGTGAAGGTTTAATCTCAAGTAGGAAGACTTGTAATCTACGGGAACAATCCGGGAGGGTTCTTCATCTCCAGGGACATCCCCGAAGCTTCCACATTCATTTATCCTCCCCTTCCCCCAGAAAGTTTGCCAGTTTTTTTTTTTCATTTCTCGTTCGTTTGGCGCAGCTTTTGCATTGACTAATTTATTTGCAAGTTTGCCAAACACAGCAGGGACAACGAGATTAGGGTTCAATTATGTCCCTCATTTCTGAATGAAATTTTAATTTGTTTTCTAACGTAAATTCCTAACTCTTCTTTATTAAAAATTTTTAATACATATAATTTAAAGAAATCATACTCTTTATTTTAATATAGAAATTAAGAATGTTTTTCTATAAAACTAGATTTTAAATTTTAATCAATTAAAAAAATCATTTCTTACGCAAATTAAAGCTAAGAATATAGTAGTACCTTGGTAATTGCAACCTTTAATACTGTAGTTTTTAAAATAACAAATTAAAATTAAAAAAAAATCCTTTCCATCTTTTCAGTGTCGCTCGAAAGACACTAAATCAAATTTACATACTTGTTAGTTTCTCTAGGAAAGTGTTGCCGAGTCGCCGAACTTGAAAAACAGCGTTAAGTCTCGATATTTTTAGCAGTTTATAACGGTGTATGTAAACAGAAGATCGGGGCACATGTCGATCGGTAAAACTCCAAACTACGGGAGGTGTTAAAGTTTGAGTATGATGAAGTCAGCTTTTTATTCGGAAAATGATATCTAACAATTTTAATCTCGTCCACTACGTATTTATTTGCATAACCTTTAGGGACTTTACTCGCGACCACGACAGTTATATATTAATAACTACCATAAAAACAACCATATTTATTAAGTTGGGCTGTTTAGAGAAAGGTTAGAATATGAGGTGATTGTGAAAATACGTAAATGAAAGCAATTATCGAAACATTTCATTTTACTAATGTTTATAGAAAAAGGAAATCTATTTTGTCATCTCGTACTTGTTTACGACAACAGTTTGCAATCTCAGGGATATAGAACATATTACATTGTTTGTGAATTCCTAGATAATTACATTTCAAGCTTCAATATTTTTCTTTTCAGGCTAGCAGAAAAGTCTGTTGCCCATTTAGGAATAACAACCTATTGAAATGAATTTTATCGAATATACTCCACTAACTGCTCGTCTTTTTCGTTGCTTGCAGCATTTGGCCTTTCCAAACCAGGTCCTCTCGTTATTTTCCTGTGCTGAAAATTTTCTTGTTTTGCTACCAAGACTGTTTTTATTAATACCTAATTCGAGGGCTACAGCACGCATATGTATTCCATCTCGGAGACGTTGTTCAATAGTTCGTAGTTCGCTTAACATTCTCTTGCAAATTAGACATTGTTATAATAATAGCTTTGTTCGTTAGGGCTACACTTCTTACACTTAGAAGTTCAGTGCATTATTAAATTTTGGTTACATATTCGTTCGTTAGATCACAGTTCATACCTGAACTAAAGAGCACCAAATTACACTGAATTACAGTCAGTGTAATTGAGTTCACGAATCAGCAGCTTTGCACCATAGTGTAAGTTAGTGCAATGCAAGTTTTAACCCAACGAATAAAGCTAATTTTATTATCTTGGTTTTGTAGATTTGAGATATTAAATGTTAATTAATTGACAAATCCAGAATGTGATACACAATAAAAAAAAAGTTTCGGTGTCCAAGATTTTTTTGGCACTGGTATATCTGTCGTAGGCATATTGCGACGGCTTATTACAATAAGCGCCGTCATTTTGCAATGTACCCGGCAAATTGGAAAATTATCTCACATTTTGTAAACAGCCTGAAATTTTTTAGGCGTATTACAATAAGCCCACGAACCATCAGTCCAATTGGAAAGTGGACAACTGTTTCTTTAAAAAGCCTGGTTTTATTGAGGCGTTTTGCAATTAGCCTTACAGTCGACGGCGTATTAAGAATAAGCTAGGTTGGGGCTGTTGTGATTAACGCATTATACTTGTTGAAACGTGTACGCTGCAGTAGCATCGCATATTGTTCTTGGTTTTCTTATAGGTTAGTTTAACTATTGTTGCAGTGCAGTCAAGGACAAACAACTAATAAGGTAAACAAAAGTAGAAGAGCGTGAAACGTAGGTAGAAATGTAGAAAGTTTATCAATTAAAGGGGTGTCTAACTGTTAATTTCAAACACAGTTGTTAGGTATAGTAAATTAGGTATAGTGAATTTACAGCTGATGTGCTTAAAGAACTTTCTGGTATGTGGGCTGATTGTAAACTAGTACATGGAAAACCTCAACATCCGCAATTACAGGGAAGCGTAGAGCACTGCAACCAGGATGTTGAAAATATGTTACGTTCGTGGATGGATGACAATAAGAGTACAGATTGGGTGATAGGATACCGCTTCGTTCAGTGGCAAAAAAACTCGTCAAAGCACAGGATCATAGGGCGCAGTCCATATACAGCCCTTTTTGGAACGGAACCAAAGATAGGACTAAATTCAACTAACATTCCACAGGCAATTCTTGAAAAAGTTTTTAGTGAAGAAGATTTGTTAAAGTTAAGAAATAACGAATATAAGGGAAAAGTTGGAGAAAATCAAAATGAAACCCAATTCTCTAATGTTCAACAAGAGTTGTGCTTTATTTGTTCGGGATATTTGAATGAAACACCTTTTGTTTCGTGCTCTTCACGTTCCATGAAGATTCATAAAACTTGTTTCCAAAACGTTTGCTCAATCCCCGATGAAAATGATATGGAGTATCAATGCGATATTTGTAATAGACAAGAAAATATATCTTCACTACGTCAAAAGGCACACGAAGGTCAAAAACGAGCGACAGAAAAAATTATTGAAAATACCGGGAAGAACCTAAAATCGGTCACAGATGGAAATTTTGTTCTATTAAATGTGCCGAAAGTCGACCGTGGCCCTTTAGACGCACCAAATTTAATTGGAAAAATTCTTAAAATTAATAATGATGTTTATCAGATAGGAACAAAGAGTGGAATTATCAAAACATGATTTTCTAGAAGTGACTTCTAAATTTCTGGCGCACAATTTGTTGAAGATATCCCCGAATGAATCAATGTTTGGAGGTCAAGGCTATAATACCTGTAAGTGTACAGTGTCAAAAACCCAATGCCAAACAAAAAAGTGCGTGTAAGGCAAAGCAAATGTGTTCATCAAAACGCCATAAGAGTTTACCATGTAGAAATAAGTGAAAATAAAATTAGTGTTAATTAATAAAACACAAGTTTAAAAAAGTTTTTGTTAATTTCATTTTCTTTATATTATTATTGTATCATATCGACCTATGCAACGAAAACTATCGTAAGTCAAAAATGGTGATTTTGAAAAATTTTAAAAGAAAACAGAATTAATTGCTATTCTTCTATGGTGAATCCTTTCGGAATCCTCTATAAGATATCTATAGCAACCAAGTAGGAAATTCTTACCTAGAAAATTTTATTTCTTAAAATGCAATCGGTTCAAAACCTTTAAACACTTATATCTGACTCAGTTCTATCAAAAATGACTTACAATAGTTTTCGTTGCATAGGTCGATATGCTCTATTTTAAACTTGATCTGAATGATCTGTTTAGTTAACATGTGATAAATGTTTATCAATAAAAACTTGTTAATCAAAAATTGTCGTTTTTCAACTTTCTTGCATAAAATAACCTATAATTAGTTCAAATACTTCAAGAATACTTTAATGTCAGGTAATTTTCTCGGTATAATTTTAGTGAAGTTATATTAGCCTAGGTTTATTGCAATAAGACTAGAAACCACCAGGCTTGTTATGAAACTGTTGCTCACTTTCTAATTAGCCTAACTGTATGTGCGCTTATTATAATAAGCCTAAGAAATTTTAGGCCGATTAAAAAATGTGAGATAATTTTCCAATTTGCCAGGCACATTGCAAAATGACGGCGCTTATTGTAATAAGCCGGATTTTGTAATTTGCCTACGACATATCTAATTTTATTTCTGAAATGAAGACATAAACTATTTTCTGGAATGATATCACAAACGAATCGGGCTATCGATTTTAAGAATATGATAGGAGCATCAATATATGCCAAAGTTCTGACCTGAGGGCAGTGGCGGCCCTTTAGATGCGAATGATTGATCGTTGTGGATCCTCTAGTAACGTCACATAGGTGGTTATTAAATTTCCTGCCAGTTTTGAAAAATAATGATGGTCCAAAAAGGGGGATAGTGTCATCTTCAGTTATGATTTACACCTGAGGAATTGAAAATTCACTTCTTTCGATGTGTAATGTGCAGTATATTTCGTTTCCATTTTCCGATTATTTAATGGCGTATTTATTAAACGAACTACTTTCGATCCTATGTTTATTAGAAATTTTTTACAGGTTTTCAGTTTTGGAAACATGGAAATTTCCTTTTTTTTTGAAATTGGACAATTAAAAAGGAATACCAGTATATAACACATAGAGATGTCTCAAAATAATACCAATAAACTGTTAGGTTATTTTATTAATATTTATTTATTTTACAGGGTATTGTAGTTGGAATTTGAGTGTTTAGCTCTTTTTCTCCAGTCTCAATGTTTATGGTTCACTTTTTTCCATTAAAATCTGCGATCTGAGTATGATGAGCACATTTTGATTACTTTATCCGTACTATACTTTAACTTGCCCTTTCAAAAGTATAGTCTATTAACATTTACAAAAACATACAAAGTAAGATTTATTTCCAGATTATTATCGGTAACTAAAAAAGTTAGGTTATAAGGGGGATACCTTTCTTTTAATATTAATTTGCGAATCATATTATTTCTGGCTAGTTCGTACTTGTTACAAGCAAAAAACAAATGATTCAAATCGCCGTACTGTCCACAATCGCAATTTGGGCGTTGTCTCAGTTTAATTCTGTGAAGGTGAGCCGGGAACATAGAATGCCCCAAACGGAGTCTTGAGAATAGCGAAAAGAAATTTCTTGATATAAAAGTTATACTGCTCTGTAGGATAATACTTTATAATTTAGTGAGTTTTTCGCTTCAAGCTGCCACCTTTCCCAAATACGTTTCTTCACATCAACAAAAACCTCCCTCACTCCTAGCTTAGTATTCAACATTTGTTTCTCATGTCCATGTCTGGCTAAATCATCAGCTCTATCATTTCCCTCTATTCCATAATGATCCTGTATCCAGCAAACACAAATATTTCCTTTTTCCTGCCAAGCCTTATACAATTCCTCCACGATCTCAAGCAAAAAGTGATGTCCTTCAAAATTAGATTTGTACTCCTCCAAAGCCACAACTGCACTCACAATCAGTGAATCAGTAAAAATTACCGTTTCATTTACAGTTAGTAGAAATTCTAAGAGCCGTCAAGATTCCAAACAGTTCCCCTCCATAAATAAATGTCAATGTAGGCAATCGGCATGAAAAGTCAACATTCAAGCTTTCTGAATAGACTCCACAAGCAACACTTAGGATTGTCACGTAGTGATCCATCAGTATCTAAATATGAAGTATCAGGCCACTCTTTGTGTATATAATCTTTAAAATTACTGTTGATCAGCTGTCTATGATTGTGTATAATTATTTGAGGTACTCGTATTGGTGGATATCTTATCACTCTGGGTCTAAAATGTCTAAATCCATACTTTATCCTAAAAATATCATGCATGTAGTAAGTATTCCGTTCTGTGCTTTTTTCTTTAATTTTCTCGAATAAACTGACAATTAGTGAGGTTCCCTTCCTAGAATTATTTTTTCTTGCATACAAATCTGCTAGTTCCATTATTGTTTTGATAATAATATTCTTTTCCTCTTTCATATTATTCAAGATAAATTTTGTTGCCATTATTTCTACTTTATAAGACAAAATGCACCCAAAACCATAGTCCATATTCTAATCTCACTGTCCCATTTTGTAGATGCAAGTGATTTTAGCATATTTAATCCGTTGGAAGTAGCTTTACTGCATTCATTGATTTGGTTTTTCCACGATAATTTATTGTTGAAATGAATACCCAAATACCTCATGTTATTAGTGTATTCTATGACAGATCCTTCGTAGTAAATGGGATCCCGATTAACATTCCTTTTTTGAGAAAAAATCATCGCTCTGCTCAACTTAACTGTTAGGTTATATTCTTTGAGGTATTTTAAACCTTCTCTTTCTATTTTGACACATGATATTTACTGACAATGAGTCTCAATACTTCAAATGAGGAGCTTGCGTGCAAAAGCGGATATATCCATTTTGTAAAATTTTTCAGGAGACACAGAAAACGTATAAAATTTTGGCCCTTCAGTGTATCAAAAAACTGATTACAGGATAAGTTTTGTCATATGGGCTGGCTTTCTATAAGAGTCTGTTTTTTGAAATATTTTTTATGTTTGAAAATATTGCTAAACAAGATTGGATTTATTCGGTTTTGCTTCAATATTAACGAAATAAATTTAATAAAATTCACTAGGAATGAAACACTATACTTGGATTCAAAATTGAATGAAATAAACACAAATTAGAGCCGACCACAGCTATATAATATCGTCAGGTAAGCAGCTCTTTGTTCTCACTGGCCTAGGTGAACTAAGTAGCTCTCTGTACCACTGCAAATCTTCCCGTTCTTTCCATTTGAATCTAAGGATTTTTTTCCATCAAATGGTCCAAACTTTTTTTCTTCTTTTCAGGTATTTGATTTCTCGGTGGTAAAGTTCACAAATTTATTATATTGGATTTGCCCTTTCTTAAGAGTTTTTGGCTAGGTCCTGTTATTGATCCAAAGTTATAAAAATCTGAGTAGGTTACTGCAATGTCTGCATTGTTTTATGACTTTTTATGACTTTTTGATACACCTTCTCTAAAACCCTAACGTCGAATACTCTCCATTCTTTTCTATGTAATGTTTTCACTACACCTACTTCAGCACACAATCGAACATATTCATCTCTGGAAAGAATTTCCGGGTTCTTACGTAACAGTTTCTCTACTCTACCAAATACTCTGTCAGCTGACATACAGTTGTGCCCCCGAACTGGAAATATTAACTCTATCTGAGTTACATGCTGTGAAGCTTTATTTTTTAACCAGTACATCAATGTACGCACTATGTGATTGTTTTTATATTGGCCGGGGCAGCCATCACAAAACAGACCAAGATCATGAATTTAATCAAAGTCTGTATTATCCAACTTATCCAACAACGCCAACCCTATTTCCGTCGATCCTCTTCCTGTCATGTCTTCAGTCTAAACATAAAATACTGGATTTCTAGAATTAATGGTCATACAACAAAAAGGATATAAACTTATCTGATGTGCATAAAATGCATCACCAATTGGGGTTCTGGGTAAGGGTTGCACTTGTTGTAAGTCAAAGCACAAACTCAAACAACCTGATAGATTTTCTTTTCCAAGTTTATAGAACGCCTTAGCCCGTTTAATGTGTAGACGATATTCTGATATCAGCTGCGTTTTTTTCACTCAATCAAGGATTCTCGATTTAACCGGGTTTGCTCTAAAATGTGGATTTGTCCACTTTTGCTCGCATACGTCAACTTTAAATACAATTTAGACATGCTGTTTTTAAGTTTTACCTACAAAAACTTGTAAAAATGATTAGAATGGATGAAAATCATATAGTTAACATGTATAACTCAATTTCATCAAAATATGGATTTATCCGGTTCTGCAGGCAAGCTACTCAAATATAAAATTCGATGTCTAGACCAGGGATTCCCAACGGGGTCGGTATGGACCCCTTGGGGGTCAATGAAGTTGTAGAGGGGGTCAATGTTGATCAGAGGATCGATTGGGGGTCGATAGCTACATATGCATACTTTCTGTTATTGAGAAAGATTGCATTTCATCGGAAGATATATTACTATTTACAAATCATTTACAAAATTTAAAAGAAGATTTTATTTTTCGCTTTCGAGACATAGAAAATTTGGATGTGCCAGCATGGCTTATAGATCCATTACAGTGCGATATATCTCGATATAATATTATGGTGCAAGAAGAGTTGATTGCGTTGAAGAAAGATGTTCAAGCACAACTCTTATTCAAAACACATGGATACACAAAGTTTTGGAATTTGAAAATCATCAGGGAAAAGTATCCACAATTACTAGTTATTACAGAATCACTATTATTAATGTTCCCCTCTTCCTATTTGGTGGAAGCAGGTTTTAGTCACCTCAACAACTTGCTGCATAAAACACGAAATAGATTGAATGTTTTCGAAAGATGGTACTTAAGAATTGCATTAAGTATTTTTAAGCCAAATATTAAAAAAGCAGTATCGACACATCAAGCGCAGCCATTACCTTGACGACTTTTCAACAAAATTTTGTGTAATTATGTTTTTTTTTAATAAATTGCTTGTAAATTTTAAAGATAATAATAATAATTTAAAGATAATAAATGATATTTTATGTAAATACCAATAGAAATATAAACATTTAACTATAAATACTTGTATTAAACGGCCCACACACGTAACGAATTCTCGTACTGCACGCAGTGCGACATTAGTCGAAACTGCTGCAGTAAGGATAAATTGTAGCGTGTGTAGGCAAATCGTATGCTTCGTAGTACGCAGTGATCGAATCGTTTGCAGTTCGGCACTGCCATAAAATATCGTATCAACGGTCGTGTTTGGAAGCAAGTTGATACGTGTGTAGAGAGTTGTGTGTAAGGATGTATGTGTAGTTTACACTCATCGAGACTACTACTGCAATAATCTGAACTACTGTAGTCCGATGTGTTTGAACCGTGTGTAGAGAAAACGACAGTACTGCAATTTCTACGATTTTCTGTCAAACCTGTATTTGGAAAGAAATCGTTACGTGTGTGGGCCGCTTTACTGTATTACATAGTAGGTAAAAGTGCTAGGGGGTCGATGTAAGAAACTGTTCTCTTCCAAGGGGTCGATACAAGAAAAAGGTTGGGAATCCCTGGTCTAGACAGAGAACTCGGCAAAGAACAATCATAATGTCCACAATATCTGGATAAAGAACTTTTAAGGGTTAAGTTACATTGAGATTAAAACCTGTTATCTGATTTCTTATAATTTCAGTGCTAAAGTCCTTCCTATTTATGTAAATTTTTCTTAATAAGCCTGTTAATTTTAAGATCTACCTAAAAATTTCACACGAATCTTAGGATTCAATAATTTCAAAATTTCAAAGGTAATATTTTCAAAATGTTGTTAACCTCATAACATGTTCTTGTGTATTCTCAAAAAAGAATAGTAATAACAAAGACTAGTAACGCCAAAATAAATTAAACTCACCGCCGGAATTTAAACCACGTAAAGTTTTAATACCTAATCGATACCACAAACCACATGCACGTCGGCCTAAATCGGTATTCGATAGAACGTTTAGCAAAATTGCCGTCGAGCTTTAAAAGCTGCCATTACGTCACCAATTTCCTGCCTGGCAGCGTTGTTCTAGAAATTCTTTTAGGTTTTATTAAAACAACTAAAGAATTTTCCTTTGTTAAAACCCTACTTCTATACCGGATAAAAAAACTTGTGTAAAAGAACCATTCATTCTTTATTACTGCATTTACTGTTTTTTTATACATAATTACCATCCAGCTGACGTTTTAATTAAAATCGGGCACATTGGGTTTTGTTGTAAAAGGTAGGGTTAAAATCAAACGTTACAATGAGGTAAAAAAGGGATTTTTATAGCGGAATTAACTTCCTGTCGCGTGGAAAATGACACTAACCTTTCGTATAATTGAACACTTAAACACAGTACTTTACTTTTATTCCGATTAATTAATTTATAAATTGTAATAAAATTTATTTTAAAACTTCGATAAGAATAGAATAAAATTTGTATTTATGTGATTATTAATAGATCGAAGCTTTTACTAAACGTGACAAAGACATGTCAAATAAAAGGCAAATAAAAAGTAAATACTCCCTGCCCCGGATTCATCGATTTATTATTTTTAGCGTCCCCGCAGAAACTTCCTTTTACCATCCTAAATTAGTGATATGTGATAGTAATGGTGGGAAGCGAAGCAACAAAGCAACCGATAAAACTGTCTCTAATGGTTGTGTTCCCATTTTCTTACACGTCCGCAAATAATGGATGGATGTTTTGATGTCATTTTTATGTTTCAACAAACTTACTTGTTAGATAATGGTGTGATTGAAATTCGATTGCGACAAATATAATTTGAAGATTTTTTAAAAATTTATCAATATTTTTAAATTAATTTGGATTCGTTTATTAAGTTAATTGTAATATGATTTTTTTTAAGCAATGAATTATTATTCAGTTATTTTAATATGAAATAGATATTTAGATTTATCTTTAGGAAATATTTCAATCGTATATTTTTAAAACTGACCAAGTAATTTTTCACAAACTTTTCATTCACTTTGTTCTAAGAGATGGATCTATATTGTTCATATAGAAAAAAACTTATGGTGGGTTTAGTATGTCAAACTTAAAGGTTGTAATCATAGCAGAGTATTGGTGGATTTAGGATATCAAACTTATGGTGGATTTAGGATCTGAAACTTAACCGTAATCTTAGCTGTAATAACCAGCAAATTTGTCGTAATTTCTAGACGTTGCCTAAATACTTCTATTGAAACAAAATAGTTGGACTTTTTTTAAATACCAGAGTTACTGCTAGGGTTACGATAACAGCCTTTAATAGTGGGTTTAGGATCTCAAACTTAAAGGCTGTAATCGTAACAGTAACTTTGGTATTTAAAAAAAGTTGAACTATTTTATTTCAATAGAAGCGTTTAGGAAACCTTAAGCAAATTACGGCAAATTTAATGGTTATTACAGCTAAGGTTACGGTTAAGTTTGACATCCTAAACCTACCACAAGTTTGACATCCTAAATCCACCATTAAAGGTTGCAACCGTAACTATAGTATTAGCTGTAGTATTTAAACAAGTTCAACTGTGCTTATTTAAATCGCATCGTTTAAGCAACGTCTTATGGCCACTAAACATTACAGCAAACGTAATCGTAGGCGCAAAAGTTGGACAACTTTTAATATTTTATGGTTACGGCTGAATATTTGCTGATAATTCCGTCAGCGTATTGACAATAACGACTTCTATTGACTTTAATGCTAAACATATTGATCAAAACTTATTTCTTTGTAGGTAGGGCCTTGATATATTTCTAAATATCTGGAAAAATTCTGGAAATTACATTCTTGTATATTTGAAAAACTGATCGTGTGTTATTAAGATAAAGAAATGACTCCAATTCTCGATTTCAGTGTATAGGTCTCCTGAAAAATCGCCGATGTCTTCTAATTTTTCTTTGGGTGTGATTTTTCGGTTCAGCAAATTAGGTACTCATAGCGACAAATTAAGTGCTCTTAACGACAAAAAGAAATTTTAACGGTAGTTTGTGTACTTAAACGGAAAAGCATGTATTCTAGCGGCAGATTATGTATTTGAACGGCAAAATATGTAATTTAGCGACAGAATATGAAAACGGACGACAATATATCGACGCTGCCAAGCCAAAACAGCATAACCGACATTAACCTAATTTTTCAGAAAACGCAAAAAACGATTGACATAATGAATCTTAAATGGCTTTTACGCAAACTTTAAACCAATTTTATAGCGAATGAAGTTTGTTTGCAGGTATGCCGCTTTAACTGTTGCATGCAGATTTAAAAATGCTACTCAACGGTACAGCTAACTAAAAAATGACCATTTTGGGGTTTATGCCGTTTTGGCTTGAGAGCGTCCATATACTGCAGCGGTAAAATGTGTAAATGGCCGTCATAATATGTATGTACCTCAGCGCCAGAAAAATCAAAAATGGTACAAATTGATGCAACATATAAACTAATTTGACAAGGATATCCCGTTATAATAGCCGGTAGTAACGATAAAAACAAAGTGTTTCATCCATTCGGAATATTAGTGTGCCAACGTGAGAATGAAAGTGATTTTGTATTTATATTTTCAGCATTAAAAAATATAATATCAATTGACAACCTGAATTATTACTAGCTGATGGAAGTGTTGCTATCACAAATGGATTTTTGAAGGTTTTTGACCAACCAATTCGCTTAATGTGTTACTTTCATGTAATTCAAGCTGTAGAAAAAAGACTAAAAGCTATTATTGAATATGCAAAGGATATAAGAAATAATATTTCTATGTTACAACTCTGTGATAATATTGACATATTTAATGATGCCTCAAGGCTTTTCTTAGATAAATGGTACTCATTGGATAAACCAAACATCATCGACTTTTTAAATTATTTTAAGGAGGAGTGGCTAAAAAAGAATAAAAACTGGTTTGAAGGTGCTGGATTAGGATACCCGAGCACAAATAACGGTATAGAAGCTACAAATGCAGTCATTAAAAGTGAGCACACCATTAGAGAACGTTTGCCAGTGGGCCAATTTTTAAACAGTTTAGTAAATCTTTTAACTAAGTGGTCTAAAATTTGTTGTTATTTATTAACTGTTAGCTATTAGACCCTAATTTGGCGCCTCGATATATATTCCCCTTTTTCTTTTAGCCGTAACAATAGCTGCAGCTCCAAAGAAAATTGCTCTTCTTACACTAAGAACTATCTATTTTCTCATTCATTCCAACCTAATTTGAAATTTTAGCATTACTTAGCGAAACTATTCACCATTATATTATTGCTTAATTATTAAAATTTTAATATCTAAAGAATATGTCCCTAAACTAGAGATTTGTAAGCAGTTCTTCACAGTTCCGACTAAAATTACTGCTACAATTACAACTAAGTTTGATATCCTAAACCCACCAAATAGGATGTTAAGCTTAAAGGTTGTAGTCATAGCAGTAGAAGAAGCTGTATCATTTAAACAAGTTCAAGTACGTTTCTTTGAATAGTATCGTTTATGCAACGGTTTACAGCTGTTAAAAATTAAGGTAAATTTAATGATAAGTGTAAAAGTTGGCCAACTTTTAACTTTTTACGATTACGGTTAAATACTTGCTGACAATTTTCCGACAGTGTGTTAACAATGAGAACGTCATGATACCTAACGCATTGAGTTCAATTTATTAGTATCAGAGACAATGTGGTTGTGATCCATTTTAACCCGTGATAATCAATTAAGAAGTAAAAGTTTTTTGTACCATGCTGGCTATAAGATGATTTTTATTTGTCTAACATTTGCCATCTTCAGAGACAAAAGTCAGATAAAAAGTTGAATAGTGATAAAATACATTACAGAGACACTTTAAAATTGTTGATAAAAGGTTTTACAAATTAAAATTACATACGATGTGTGACTAGTTGAACGAACAACGTTGCTCAATTACCGTTAGTAATAGACAAATAAAAAGTATCTTATAACCAGTATGGTACAAAAAACTTTTATTTCTTAATTCAATTTACTATTAGTTTTTTGTAAATAAACCATTTTTTTTCTAAATGTTCAAATTCAGAATTTTTAACATTCTTGTATATTTGAAAAACTGATTATGATTTTCTTTATATAACACATACTTTATCGCTGAATTTCAGTTTATGGATTTCCTGAAAAACCACCACCGTCTTCTTTTACTCGCAACAACTGAAAGTACAGACAAAATTGCTGTTGCTACATCAAGAATTGTTTTGTTATTCATCATATCCGAATTCAAATTCTTAAATATTACATCAATTGCGAGCAAAAAAGAGGGTATGTCAATAATCATGATCGTCTTAAAATTTTAGTTACATTCTTCATTACATTCTTAGAGAACATTTTCCTAAACTAGGCAGTTGTAAGCACTACATACTTTACAGTTACGCTTAAAATTACTGCTACAATTACAGCAAAGTTTGGCATCCTAAACCCACCATTACATATTTGGGTAAGGGTTAGTTTAGGATGTGAAATTTAAAGGATATAACGTTAACCATAACAGTAGTTGTAGTAATACAATAAATTCAACTATTTTCTTTAAATATTAGAGTTAAGGTAGCGGCTAGAAGTGACGACAAATTCGATAGTTATTACAACTAAGGTTATGGTAAAGTTTGACGTCCTAAACCCACCTTTAAAGTGGGTTGTTGAGGTATTATATGATGAACACTCTTTATTCGACGGACTAATTGTCAAAACTAGTTGTTGTGTAACTCTAAGTTTTATGTTTGTGATAAAATCTACCTAAAAGTGAATCACTAGTATCTTATAACTTTGTGAGAAGCAATCGAATATAATTCTTGGTTAAGGTCAAAGTTGGTTTTATTTCACATACGAAACCATAAAGCTAACATACATAGCACAAATGTATAAAGTCTAAGGATGTATTATCCAGTGATTTGTAAGTAAATCACATTTATATTTTTACGCTACTTTGTTTTACGTAATTCATAACTTTTTCGAACATCAAAATTAAATTTTATTTAAGAATTAAATTTGCAGTAATTTCTAATCGTTACTTGAACATTTTCTTTTGAACGTTATTGAAACAAAATAGTTGAACTTTTTTAAATATTACCTACTCCTATAGTTAGGGTTACAACTTTTATATTTGACATCCTAAACCCACCATAATTTTCAATAATAAATTATCTAGATTTTTGTATTACTTCCCTCTTCATAAAAGTTGACAATGATAAATTACCCTTTTAACTTCACTTCCGAAACTGTAATTATGTAATATTTTAAGTGAGTATTTCTAGAGCATTTCACCTTAATCTCGTTTTAGCATTTTCCTACTCCAAATAACCATTCTGATACATTTTAAAGATGGTAAAATATTCTATATTATGATCGACAAACTAATAAAAATAAAAATTCACAAAAGCTTTTCCCGTCTATTTTCGTTTGGTAAAAAGCACCTCACGTGCACACATCGTAACTGGATGATAATTGCGGATTCTGTTTGGTCGGTTGTGAAATCGATAGGAATACGGACTGAAAACTGGCTCAATTATTTTCATTCTGCCTCGCCTTGAACCGGAACCCACCGACCTTTCCTCCAACGAAGGAAATAAAAGCTCACTAAGTAATTGGGGCACGAAACCCTCTCTTGGATATCGCGTCTTGTTACTCGTTTTTTTTTTTTACGGAAACTAAAGTCGAATAATTGTATTCGATCCCGTTTTAATAAGTATGCCAAGGAATTTAAAGCTAATTTAATATTACCACGACTTTATTTTCACGATAATAATTTTAGTAATTTTAATTCGACATTAATAAATAAATTTTTTACGATACATTTATTGCGGTCGATAAGCGAGTTTAAATTACTTCCAATAAAAAAAAGACGTTAACAGTCAGTCATCCAGAAAGTAATATCCGGAAGGGTTTAATTAATTGCACATCGTACTTTATTTGGAATAGTACCTGCAGAAAACAAATAAAACAAGACTATGCGGAGTTATATTGATTCAACTCGGAATTCTGTCTAAATTTCGACGCAAAATACACGAGGTCTCGTTTACAATATAGCAATTTAGCTGTAGCTAATTCGTTCTGAACGTTACATTATTGCGGGACCGCACCGAGCTGCTTCTATTGTACAAGGGGAGACCATTCATCATTTGAACTTCGGGCTTGGTGAAACCCCTTTGTTAGTCACTCCCGAAAAATGCATAAAAAATGAGGTGTTCCAAATATTTTTCAAAGGAGATGAAAATTTCCAACTTGAAACGAACAGTTATTTACATCAAAGTCTGAAAAGGCATTTGACATCAAAGTTTGAAGAGGCTGCCAAACCGAGTATTCCGAGTTTTGCAAGGTAACTTTACAGACATGAATAGTACCAGACTTTTACTGAAACTGCAATAATTTGTTTATGTTACACTTTCCTATATATGTTATCATGGAAGGTTGGTTCTTACCGGTTGGGATGTTATATGAGCCCGGACGATCTTTGTTCGGCGGTGACTAATTGTAAAAACTAGTTGTTGTATAACGCTCCAGTTTATTTTTATGATAAAATCTACCTAAAAGTGAATCAGTTGTACTTTGTAGCTTGCGAAAAGCAGTCGAATATGATTCCTGGTTAAGATCGGAGTTACAGATGTCCGGAAATAATATTCGTATACTTAAATCTTCCAAAGCTTTCTTTTCCAAAAACTTTCTCCTAGTCAAACAAAATATTCCACTTTTGACAAAGAACTTCTAACAATATATTCTGCTATCAAATTCTTTAAACATTTTCTTCATGGAAATCAATTCAAAGTTTATACTGATCACAAACCATTAGTACATTCCATTTTTTCTAGAACTGAAAAAACCCCTCGTCAAACTCGTTATTTGAACTACATTTCTCAATTTACCTCCGAAATTATCTACATTAAAGGTGATTCAAATATAGTCACGTATTTATATTGAATCCCTCAATTCGGAATACCCTGATTTACAAACAATTAAAGATGCTCAAGATCAGGACAAGCAATTATCTTATTTAATTAAAAAGCAATCTTTGTGCAAAAATCGACATAGTTTATCCAAAACATCAATTTCAAACTCAAAGTTAACACTTTGGTGTGAAAATTCCTCAAATTCTCCAAGGACTTATATTTCCGAAAAATTTAGAAGAATTATCTTCAATAAATTTCATACCTTATCACATTCAGGTTTTCGATGAACCCTTCATAACATTATTACTCGTTTCTTTTGGCCTCGAATGACAAAAGATATTTATCTTTGGACTCGAACTTGCTTACAATGCCAGCGATCAAAAGTTCATCGTCATACCAAATCTCCTCTTCAGAAAATTGCTATTCCGAAAGGCAGATTTGACCACATCCATATAGATCTAATCAGTCCTCTCACTCCTTCTTTAGGTTGCTCATTTGTACTTACTGTTATTGATCGTTTTACTCGTTGACCTGAAGCTTTTCCTCTCGCGGATATTTCTTCTGTTTCTGTTGCTGATACACTTTTTCGCCACTACTTTTCTAGATTTGGCATACCTCATACTATAACTCATGACCAAGGGAAACAATTTGATTCTCGTCTTTTTTCGCAATTTAATAAGATTCTTGGATCTCGTCAGATCCATACATCTTCTTTTCACCCACAGAGTAATGATATTTTGGAACGTTTTCATCGCACGCTCAAAACAGCCATTACAGCCAGGGGTAGTGACAATAGGTGGAATAACGACATTCCATTTGTTCTTTTAGGAATTAGATCCTCTCTTAAAGAAGATCTACGTTGTTCTCCGGCCGAGTTGGTGTATGGTCAACCTCTACGTCTTCCTGGAGAATTTTTCCTTGACTCACATTTGTCTTTTTCGCGAATCTTAAACCTGTACCAACTACTTTTCATTCTACTTACAAACCTTTTGTCAACAAAGAACTATCAAATTCAGAATACGTTTTTCTTAGACTCGAAGGTTTTCGACCTTCTTTCTCCCCGAGATATGAAGGACCCTTTAAAGTTATTGAAAGATTTAAGAAAAACTTTGTTATATTTCGAAATAATAAAAATTTGCTTGTTAGCATTGATAGATTGCGTCCAGCTTTCTTGTCACATGAAAACATTGTTGATCAATGTGATAAAATTTCTTTCCCTGTTTCTAAACGTAAAGTTCATTTCAATACTTTATAAATATAATTACTATATTTTAATTTATAATAATTATTTGATGTTTTCTAATAAGAATTCTTTCAGAGGGGGAATATCTGTGGCATGCACAGGTTCGCCTGCTATAATTTAAATTTGTTATTTATTAAAAATCGTTACATCTTGGCGTAACCAAGATGATTTTATTTTATTTATTGTATTCACTTTTTCTTTAATTTTGATAAAGGTAATAAGTCGCATCTTTTATCATTTATATTTGTATCTTCAATTAAAAAATTATATTTATTAACATATCGTTGTTGTCATTTTAATATCTTCTATGTGCAAAACAGATTATTTTGAGTAAATTAACAAAAACTATTTAAAAATTGTTTTAAGTTTACAGGGTTTTTTTTGTTATCTAATGCACCTTAATAATGTTTTTCGACATTTTGATATTATAATTTATCTAGTTTCATGATGCTACACGAGAACAATGTTAAAGTACTAAAACCATATTTTTGATGGCAATGTCACATACACTTAGTCACGAAAGTCTTCGTACAGGCCAGAAATTCGTATTTTCGAACAAAATAAATGTTTATTTTTAATCGTAATGATACATTTTACATGTATTCAATGATTAATTTATGATTTAAAGTTAAATTATATGCCTATAGTAAGAACTACAAAAATAACGAAAATAAATTATGATTCTTGGTTACACGAAAGTGTTCGTACAACATTTTGTTAAGAAGAAAAATTTACAAAAATGATATAAAACAGTTAATTAATACCGTGTCGGTCCACCTTTCTGTTCTAATACGTTCTGTAAACGGTTTGTCATCGACGAAACTAAGTTTCCGGTTACATCAGGCGTAATGTTCTCCCATTCCCTCAAAATTGATTCTTTAAGGGAGACTTTGCCCATTATCCTATTTTTTTCTCACCGTTCTTTCAATTTCGTCCCATAAGCGCTCTATGGGGTTTAAATCAGGCGACTGGGGTGGGGAATTTAATTGCTTTGGAACATTATACAATAGCCATTCCTTAACAATCTTTGCCGAATGTTTAGGATCGTTATCCTGTTGAAATGTCCATATCCTTCCTAGATTTAATTTATCCACGCTGGCACGCAAATTGTCTTTCAATATATTAAGATAATAGAAACGGTCCATAATTCCTTCAATAAAAACCAAATTTCCTACCCCAGCCGCCGCCATACAACCCCATACCATAATTGAACCACCACCGTGTTTCACCGTAGGTAAGAGATGCTCGTGTTTAAATTCGGTATTCAGTTTCCTCCATACTTTACCCCATCCATCTCATCCAAATACATTAAATTTAGATTCATCGCTAAATAATACGGTGTTCCAAAATTATATAGGTTTATTAATATGTTCCCGAGAAAATTCCACGCTTTTCTTTTGATTCGTTGGATTGATGAACGGTTTTTTCCGCATTTGTCTGCCATTAAAACCTTGGTTTCGCAACAACCGCCGAATACACTCTGGATGGATATCCTTTCCTGTTTCTTTCGACACTTCTGCCGCCAATATTGGACCACTCAATGTAGGTTCTTTTAATACTTTACGAATAATATTTCGTTTGTATCTTACATTTAACTTCGAAGGGCGACCTGTGCGAGGTTTATTACTCACATTATTATCCATTTTTAATTATTTAATTATATATTGCACTGTAGATCGTGGTTTGCTAACAAGTTTTGAGATTGTACTCAAAGATTTCCCTTCATTTTTGAATTTAATAATTAAATTTCTTAGCTCTTCGCTAGTTTCTTTTCTACGGGCGCTCATTGTAAATAGATGTAAAACATCTATGAATAAATGGACGCAATTTTCGCGTTTGAACATGTCTAATAAATCAAAGAGTAGGATATACCGAAGTTAAACAAAATGAACCGAAAATGAACAATGGGCAAATCATAATAATGAAGGCGGAACGTAGTGTACGAAGACTTTCGTGATATCAAAAAATTGTGTTTTTTTAAATTATTTGTTTATTTAAATAGATAATCGGTTATTGTATCTACAAAATGTCATTAATCATTTTATGTTATTGAAATGTATCGCAACATTTTGTAAATGAATAGTTATTTTGTTGTTTTGTGGAATTTTTTTACCTGTACGAAGATTTTCGTGACTAAGTGTAGGAGGTATTAAAATGACAACGACGATATAATTACTTTTATTATATGGTCATTTGCCATAGGGCGTGACTCTATAACAAAAAAATATGATACATCGTTCATGCCCGGAAAGGAGCTACAGGTCTTCGAAGATGATACTCATTTTGTGGTCTTTTCTAATTATTTCATTTGTCATACAGAGGTAGATGATACAACGCCCATGTTTCGAACACAATTTTGAATTTTGATTTACGTAAGAAATATGGTGATGGTAACTAAATCATCTACGATAAATAATATGGCGCGAACCTACTATGACGTTTGGAAGTTTTATGAACGTAAAATTTAAGGTTCGCTACTCCATTACCGTTGAATTTCTCAAAAAGCGTGGTTGATATGATATAGAAAACAGAAACAAATTTTGGGAATTTAAATGCGCTTTTCAACCTCAATACCAAAGCTTGTTCATCGCACATCTTTTTCGTTACCATCACGATATTTCTTATCCGCGATATTTCTTGCATATTCACCATATGCAAGATACTTGTCACATTTGCTTGACTAATATAAAGTTTGGTGATAAAGTATACCCTCACGACCATCTTACAGGTTTATACAGAGGGTCCGCACATTCAGTGTGTAATATAAATTATCAAGTACCAAAATTTATACTAATTTTTTTCCACAACTTTTCGAATTACGAATTTCATGTGTTTGTCAAGGATATGGCTGTGAAAGAAGAGGATGTAGACGTTATAGCTCAGAGTAAAAAGAAATATATATCGTTTTGGAAAAAAATTGCCGTAGGAACCATTATTAGCAAAGGAAAACAAGGACGCGTGTTTATGAAATTGAGATTTGTGGATTCATTTAGATTCATTTAGATTCATGGCTTTATCGTTGGAAAAATTGGGTTGATTTTTAGAAGACGATCACTGCGTTGAAATTAGAAAATATTTTCTAAATGATGAAAAGTTTCGACTAATACGCCAAAAGGGAATTCCTTTGTAGACTCTTTCGAAAAGCTAAACTATACTGATTTGGCAGAACGAATTTTTATAATTCCTTATGTGACGAAGAAATAACCGAAGAATGTTATTGTCGTGCGGAATAGGTCTGGAAAGCTTTTAATTGTTACACTATGATAAGTGAAATAATTAAAATAAATCACACAATATCACCTTCAAAGAGCCGTAGCTCCTTTAGAATGGATTTCCAGACGCATATCCATGTGAACTTTCCTTCACATTTTTTACTGTAGAATTACACCCTTGAATGAACGTTATTTCCCGACCTCTGTATATAAATGCTTAAAGTTCTTTTGGTGTACAATAATCTGACTGTATATAAGGGCTTTCCGCGTATTATAGACGTCTGCTAAGAGAGTATATAAAAATACCTCAAGTAATAAATGTCTCAATGACTGTTTTTTTCAAGGTATTTACATTTCACTTGGTTATAATTGGCTGTTTATATCTAGAACACACGATTTATTATAAGAGTCTCAATATATTACTGTCGTAAAAGTTCCCAAGTTTTTTCACTGAAAAGCATTATAATAACTCCCGTTTTAGAACTAATTAGAACCACCGATTTTCACCTTCTAAAAGATGCAAGTTAAAGATAGGGAACCTGATCTAAATAGCTGCTGCTAGAGGTGAGCAGAGAAAGGTCTTCGGATCTTTAATAGGAAAATTTCTCGCCGCTATTAATTAACCCGCTTCTTAACTCGATTTCCAGACATTATTTATTACGGTTTCGGTAATAATTCTCCAAGGAAGTTTGACGGGGGTAATAAGGGCGGTTATTATGTTGAAAAATTTGGGCGTAATGTCGTCGTGAAATGCGCTACTTCGTGTTAACTGGGGTCTTCGTTAACAAGAAGAACCGAAACATAAATTAACCGATTTATCTCCTTCCTCGGCAGGAAATAAAACTGGGGAAAGTGAAAGGGGGTTTTCGATATCCGGGGTTAATGAATCAATATGGATACGGTGTAGTTTCCGCCCGAAGGTTTTCCGCAGTTTAACTTCCTGGAAATATATTTTCTTTAAAATGGTTGATGTTAAAATTCCAGAGTGAAATAAATTTATAGTGTAGCTACAATTACAATTTTTTGTTATCTTTAAACAACCATAGCTACCATAAGTTTATTAAGAAATTAAAACAGTAATACATGCCTAAAGCTAAACTCTATCGAATGGCTCATTGTAGAATACATATAATAACAACAGCAAAAAAGCATATCCTATCTGGAAATGACATCTCTAAACCTCAAACTGATATAATAAATGAATAAAATGTTTTAATTGAAAGGAAAGCCTAGAAAGGCCGTTAAATAAATAATCAATGATGACGGTAATGAACAATGTGAATTATTCTCATCGCACTTTGTAGATTATAAGCGAATCCATTCTTGTTGAAGTATTATACCATTGTAATACCGCCATATATATGATCTTGTATATTGGTTGTCTATAATCTATGAGTAACTCACAGCTTTATATCGTTCATTATGTAATAAACGCTCGTGTATCCTTGGCATTAGTTATCATACCACTTATTAAATGAAACCTGTTAAGAATTTAAACGTTACAGCTTGGGTTTATTCCGACAATCAAATTGGTTTATTTTGATCACATGCAAAAAAATATATTATATTTTACTTGGACGAAAAATCAAAAACCGTTGGAAATCGTTTAAATGATTCACATAAAAAAAAAATAATAATAAAAATTTTCCTAAATACTATAAAATACTATTCCCTAAAGATAGGTTTAAATAACATATTTTTTTGTTAAGAACTCAAATTTGATGGTCGTTAAAAAAATATAAAATATCTGAAAAACCTTTTTGGATCGTAACCTAAAAATTTTTATTAATTAAAAACCGTGCATTATTTATGAAAACCGGAAAATCATTTCTGCTTTAAATCTAAACATAAACAAAGTCATTAACATCAAACGTTTTGTAAACAAATTACTTCCTCATTTCTTTCCATATGAATTCCATTTTAAATTCGTAAAAGAATTTATTATTCTCAACCAAACTTATCAATAAAGAAACATCATTACCAACCCGGCGGCTTAAAAAAAGAATAACCTTTTCAAATACCAACAAATTACTCACTTCCCCAAGAATATTTAAATATTTAAACACAAACGTTTAAAAACCGTAAACACGAAACCCACGAATTCTTTAAACGTTTTCTAGGCCACGGTACGTTCCAAACCGTCTGGGAAGGCGCGCGACGAGCTTTCGGCCGGTTTCAGGCGTCTACTGAATGCTGAAACGGCGTCACGACGCCAATCGGGGATCAGCTGCGCCCTCTGAAAACCGTCTGAAATTCGGCCGACCGGCGCAAAACCTTTCGGTCCTTTTTACCTCCCCAGAAATTCAACAGGAAACGATTTTCTCTTAAAAGTTTGCCTTATAAAGGATTCTAAGTTCAAGAGTTCGATTTGAAAAGTAAAGATGTCGTTTAATATTTGACTTTTTTAAATTAAATGCTAGAAGAGTAAAAATTACTTACTCATTGTATACCCGAAATCGTCTTCTTGTTCGGGATCGGCGGAAATTTCTTCTTTAGTTCTTTTTAGATTACCAGCACTGGCTCGATCAATCTAAATAAATAAATAATATTTTATTTATTTATTTTAATTTATTGAAAATCTCACCTCTTGCCCTTTCTTAGAAACTGTTCTTCCTTCCATCTCTCGTACATCTTCTTCATCTTCACTTTCTTCGCTTTCTTCTTCGTCTTCAACCCTTGGTGTTTCCAGGACTTTGGGTACATCGTCAATTTTAACTACTTTTTCTGTTTTACTTGGCTCTTCAGTGTTTTCCAAAGCTGGACTCTTTGGGAGTTCCACTCGTTCTTCATTAACTGGTTTATCTATAAGTATAGGTGACGGACTTTTTGATTTTTCTTCGATATCTTCTTTGATAGGACTTGGAGGTAAATGGTTTGAAATTTTTGAGCAAAGATCTTCAGGTTTTGGACTAGTTTTAATCTACAAAAAAAGATAATTGTTACTATTTATGTTTTCTTAAGTAGTTTATATTTTGCATACCTGTACTTTTTTTTCTTTCTCTTCATCTTTTTCTTCTTTTTCGTCTTTTTCTTCTTCTTCAACTGTAAGTTCAATTGGTTCAATTCCACGATCAGTTTGATAATTATCTTTCTCATCTACATCTTGACAACTTTCAACTCCCTAGAAGAAAAATAACAATTAAAAAAATCGGAATTTTATTGATAAAAATTTAAAATTAATATTTTTCAAAAGGCATACGTCTATTTTACATCTAAATATTTTCACTAATATTTTTTCAAATACAACTTTTGTAAATTATATGAATTATTGATTGCAGTTGTAATGACATATAGCTTTAGTCGATAAGCAATGCCACAGCCTTTTGTCCCGAGGGCTTCGATTTAACACGACAGTTAGGTTTCTAAAAAACGCGCGTGTTGTTCGAATTCGTGTTAAACCAATTCTCGAACCATGTTAAAGCGAAGTTGTATTGTAAGGAAATCGTGTTATATGGAAATGTTCCTAAATTTTCGAATCATGTTAGAACGAAATCGTATTACAGAAGTGCCGTATTATGAAGGGGTTAGTTAAAGGTATCATTTCAGTAGGTTAGGTGGCAACATGCGACATTCCTAATAACACAAGATGGTATAATAATTGGCTAAATACATATTAATAACCCGTCATCATAATAATTTTGCTTCTTTATGTACATCGTATTGTTGAAATTTAATCATGTGACTATGTCTTACTTTGCATTTAGGAGACCGAATTTTTAATTTTTTAGTTTGACATACATATTTATCAGTCGTGATACAGACGAGGCGTTTTTGAACGTGCGTTTAATCGTACGCTTGGTATTGGCATGTGTACAAGTGAGCGTTAAGGCATACACAGACGGGGCGCTTTTGAACGCGCGTTTAATCGTACGCTTAGTAACGCACCTTTTTGTATACAGGGTGTTTACGGTCTTGTGATTTTATTTTTGGGAAGTGATAAAGCATCGTAAAAGAAGGTCATTAATTATAAAATGTCTTAACAGAAGTTGTATAATAAGAGAGACGTGACTATTGAAATAATTTCTATTTACTTTTTTTAAGTGATGATTTTTTGATTTTTTTTATGGAATCCACTTTACGCTAGTTGTTTAAAGTTATCGCCGTGTTGTTGAACGCAAAGTTTCGCTCGATGCATCCAAAAAGAAAAAATAAAATATTTTTTTTAATAGTAATATCTCCCTTATTATGCAACTTCTGTTAAGACATTTTATAATTAATAACCTTCTTTTAAGATCCTTTATTACTCCCCAAAAATAAAATCACAAGACCGTAAACACCCTGTATAGGCGTTTTAATAAGAGTGTATAGACTCAAGCGTTAAACGCGCGACAAACGCGCGATTCGAAATTTTTGTTAAAGCTTGCGCTTTATGACATCTAAATTTATTAATTTAGATGTCATAAATCCATCTCACTTGTACACATGCCAATAGCAAGCGTACGATTAAACGCGTATTCAAAAACGCCTCGTCTGTACCAAGGCTTAGATGTCATAAAGCGCACGCTTTAACAAAAATCTCGAATCGCGCGTTTAACGCTTCAGTCTGTACTCCTGTTACAACACCTATATACAAAAACGCTGGTTAGCAAACATACGATTAAACGCGCGTTCAAAAGCGCCCCGTCTGTGTATGCCTTTATCATTTATCGTAACCTATCATCACCGTTCGACGAAAGATGCATTACTTGTTGAGAGAGTACTCGGCAATGTTATGGAAAGAAGGCTTACTATTTCCTCTTTCTCTTCATGGTGCAGTTCCATTTCGAGTTATAGTACGTCAAATGCCGAGCGTTCATAAATGATATTAAGGCGTTTGAATTTGGGACGCTATAGGTTAATTTTTAAGGTTGGTGTAAGCACAAATGTTAATCGTATCTCATAGGCGTGTCATGCAAATATTAAAAGGAGTCAAGAGCTGTAAAAAACGTAAAAGATAAATACTTTATTGACTTTCTTGACATACGCGCATTGCAATAGATATCCGATTTCCAATAATTATGAATGTGTGTACACTCATGGTCAATGAAAATGAACTTCAAAGCTCTATGTGAGAGCGATAGCTAGAACGATCTCGAGTACAGTCAATTTTCGAGAGAATGAAACTTGGCGTGAAGCTAAAGGCGTAGAAACACATCGATGAGCTAAGAACCCAACTTGGTACGGTATCCATAAATACAAAGCGGATAAATGAACATTGACTTGGATGAATTATAGCCTCACGCCAGATTTTATTATCTCGACAACCGACCGAACCCGAGACCGTTCTAGTTATCGCTCTCGCACAGAGCTTTGAGGTTCATTTCCAGTGACTATGAGTGTACATATACCCTTAATACTGGAAAGAATAAATCATGCACAAGTCTAGCTACGCCACTGAGATATAAGATACGATGTAGACAACTCTAAGGTAACAAAGTTGAGCATCAAAAATCACTAAATTACGACCGTGCAAAATTCAAACACTTTACAATTGTTTATGAATGCTCGGTTTTATCTAACTGTATACAACAGAAAGATATAAAAACTGAAAATGTTCGTCTAGGATACCACAATTAATTGACAACACATAAGACATCTTTCTCCGAACGGTGCATTTCTTCAATCTTTCTTCAATCAAAAATGTTGATTTACACAAATTTTTGGGTATTTTAAAAAGCGTTTATGATGCGTGCATAATAAAAGAGAATAAAATCCATCAATGATTTTTTCAAATCTTTCTAGAAATTGTTAGTAATTGACTATAACTCGATAACAAGCGGGTCTTTTGTAACATGATTTAAAACTCACCCAGGGTATTAACGATTGTATAAGGAAAACCACCGGATTAGGTGAATTACGTATGGCTTCGACGGCTTTCTCATGGCTGGCCTCCCTTAAATCGACCCCACTAACTTCCAGGATTCTATCGCCGGTCTGAAAGGATAAATAAATCAATGAAAATGATTTTAAGCCGTGAGTTTACACTGTAAACATTAAAATCCTTTTCAAATAATTGGCTTACGTTTAACTGACCAGATCGACCGGCCGGACTGTCTGTTACTACATTTTTAATAAATATCCCCAATAAAGTTTCCGAATTCGAATCGTTATTTATATCGACTTTTCCACCTACTATACTTATTCCTATACTTTGGTTTGCTTCTTTGACTATTTCCACTTTTCTTATCGAACCCCAGTGCTTTTGTAGCATTCCGGGCAATTCACAGGTCTTCGATGATGGAAAATTTGTTTCTAAACCTCTTGTTACAGTCATTGAATCACTAAAAATTAAAGAAAAAAATTTAATTAACTTCGTAAGTTTAAGTCCTGGCCTTTCAAGTTCAAAAAGTCAATTTAATTTAAAACCTACAGTCTACAAAGATCTTCAAAAGCTTTCAATCGTCTTTTTCAAGGTTTCCAACTTGATAAACACCTAGAAAAATTCCCGGTATATCCGCGGAAGCGCGCACCTTAGACTAGAGGAAGGCGTAGACTGGCGCCGCGACGCCACGCGTCGCCTCGACCGGTTTTAATCCAATCAGCCGACGCGAAAGTAGGGATGCACGAGTGTGACGATATGTTTATTATGTATGTAGGTATATTTACCTACGTAAAAAGGCGGTTCGGAACGTTCTGTGGAAGAGTTTGGTTTACAAACAAACTAAATTAAGTTTCAGAATTCAAACTAGTCCAAACATTTTAATAAACTTTCAAAAATCGTACAGATTTTGTTTTGTGAACTAAGAAAAGATTTATTTACTAATATATTATGTATTTAGAAAATCAAATTTCTTTATTATACCGGCCGACATTTTTTAAACCTACAAATATGCCCATAATTATGAAAATGGTCTAATTGTAAGTAAAAATTTTTTAAAAATAAATTTATCACTTATTTCACACCATATTATTTTAAACTAAATCTATTGAATGTAATTTTTACGATATTGACAGAAATGAACCTTTAAGTAGTGTTAGAAATTTCAACGTTATACGGAATTCATTTAATGTTAATTGTGAAAGTGCTCTAAGTCAAAAATCATCAACTTTAGATCAGTCATCAAATAACAACATTGAAACGGAAAACCATACATTTTTGGTTTGATAGAAGTGAAAATACAAAAAGCAAATTACTTATACAACCTTGAGCATTATTATGAATTAATAGAAAAGTGCAGAAGAAGAAATACATTTTCGATAAAACGAATGTCACCGTCGGATTTTATTTCAACGAAATCACTAGAAGAATCAACAACAAGAAAAGTAAAAAATACTGCGGGCGAATCTGTCTCTTGGCTGTAAATTCAATGGATGAGATTCTTGAAAAATTAACCTTATAAAATGTTCTATAAAACTTCTTTAGATAATTCTGAATTCCACGTTTTGGATCTTTCACCTAAAAGAGAAAGACCAAAAATATACGGAAATATTACTTTACTTCCATTATACACCACCATTAGACCTATAGTAACGGAAGAAAAACATAAAGATATTATATGTTTACTACCATACATCCCACCAGTTTTTCAAGAATATTTCAAAAATCATAAAACCTCAAAATGATAAAAATGGATCACTTTTTAATTAATAGTTCATGAATTATTTCATTAAAGTTGTTGCTTCAAATAAAACTTATAGTTCTTTGGAGCTTCGTCACTTATTGAACATTCAGTTAATTTTAAAAATGGTTTAAGTCGATTAAAGCTTTAAAAACAACATTTTAATGTGAAATTCACACAATATTTCACATTCATAATAAATTTCCATTAATCAAGACCAATAAAATTATAAATTAATATGTCGTATAATGTAAAAATATTTTTTAATTCGTTCAAATGCAATTAATTAAATATCTCGAAACAAGAAATATATGACTTACAATTAGACCACTTTCATAATTATGGGCACAAATCAGACAATAGTTTCCTGACAGTTTTAAACTCGATGAACCCAAATTCGGCCTCAGAATTACTCCATCACATCAGGTTTTCGATATATTTTAACCTAAAAGTGCAAAAAACGCGATTGTTAATCAGGTTTGGTATTAAATAATGTAGCCAGTCAAGTTTTATCCACAAAGTTCTATATGGCATTTGAAACTACGGCTGTTCCAATTGAAAATTGAATTTTTCGAATATCTTAATTACTTCTTGAAACAATAATCTTTTTATAAGAGCACTTTTTGCTCAGTCATTAACGTATAGGAAACTAAACAAAAATAATCGTAGTCGTTAATTTAGTAGACCTATAATGTTATTCTAGCGTGTTTAACCTATGCAATTTAAATACATCACTTCAATAAACTATTGTATTAAGGGGTTAGACCACTTTAGATCGTGGAAAATTAACGTCATTTCCCCATTTTTTTCCGAGAAAACAATAAGAGCTGTGGAAAAATTGTTTATATATCTTTGTTGTACATACATTTAGGAATAAGAAATATATTTTGCTAAATAATTAACGTAAAAAATGAACGCGATGTAACTGCTTGATGAAAACCTTGTTAGGCGCTAAGGGGTCCGCGGCCGGAACGATTTTACCTACAATTTTCAATCTAAAGCAAAAACGAAAAGGTATTTAGTTTTTACAACTCAAAAGCTAGGGAAAGACGTAGGGATTTCCTTTTAATTATTTTTTTGCAGAAATGGTGGGCATATTACATAAACTTTGCGTTTTAGCCTAAAAAAATATCTACTAAATTGTTTATAGTTAAAGAACTACATTTGATATCAAAAAAATCCTACGTCTTTCTCTAGATAATGCTACTTGGAAGGTGCAGTTAAAATTTCAAGTAAATCGGTAAAGAATTGTATGAGTTATGTTTCCGGCCGTTTCAAGAAAAATGATTTAGAGAAAAACGCATTTAATGTTTGTTTAACGTGTACTGAGCACACGTTATCGGACAACATTCAGAATCAAAATACAGGCATTTAAAAACTGTTCCCACTTATAACAGACATTGCATCTTATTTTTAAGACCATAAGGCACTTTTTAGCGCAAAAAACGAAAATTCGATTTTTTGAAAATTCTAGAGTGGTCTAACCCCTTAAGGAAATTGATAAATGGACCATTTATTTTGAGAGTAGTGTAAGTCCATTTTTGAAAAAAAAAATGAGATAGAGGAAGATGGGGCAAGACGGGGAAGTGGGGTAAGATGACCCCATCTTACCCCATCGTACCCGCATCCAAAGCGTATGTGAATCAGAATAAGATTAAGCGAATGAATACAGTAAAATATAGTGAAATCGACGATACCCTGTTTTCTTGGTTCTTGGAACGACGACAATTAAACGATTTAGTTCCAAATGAAATGATAAAATTAAAAGCACTCGAAGTAAATAGCTTAAATAACGGATCTGAAACATTTGTAGCAAGTGATGGATAGTTAAAGAAATTTAAAAAAAGCCACGGTATATGGATTTTGTCTGTTTGTGGAGAGAGTATGTCTTGCAATGTGGAGCTAGCTAATTCATTTAAAAATAAATTTAAAAATTATATTGCTGAAAATGGCTTTTTGCCTGAACAAATATATAATTGCGACGAAAGTGGTCTCGTCTATAAAAGCTTGCCCAATAAAACTAACTTTACATATTTTGAAAAATCTGCTGCTGGAAGAAAAGTAGTGAAGGACAGAGTAACAATTATGCCATGCGTAAACGCTACAGGTACGCATAAATTAGATTTGATGATGATAGGGAAATTGAAATCTCCGCGTTGCTTTAAAAATATGGATTTGCCAGTATATTACAAATCATCCAAAAATGCTTGGCAAACTTATACATTTTTTAGCGACTGGTGTAGTGATATATTCATACCTTCAGTAACTCAACACTTGGAATCTAAAAACCTTCCCGTAAAAGCCCTTCTCTTAGTAGATAATGCAACTTGCCATGGATTTGAGAATAATTTTACTGGTAACCCGAATTTCAAAGTTATGTTTTCCCCCTAATAACACACCATTATTGCAATCACTAGATCAAAATGTGATAAAATCACTAAAACAACGCTATCGCAAACATCTACTTTCATGTCTTACAGCCTTAGGTGGAGAAGATGGAATAGTTTTAACACTGAAAAATATAAATTTGAAAGATGTTGTTTATTTAGTGGTGCAGGCATGGAGTGAAATTCCTGTGTCAGTTATACAAAATTCATTTAAACATCTTTTTTCGTCAAGTGATGAAATTCAATACAACATTCCTTCTAATCACTTTTCAGAATATTCCCTTGGCAAGATTGTATAATTCGATATTTAATGATTGTAATTTAGCAGATACTGAAATTATGGAGTGGTCAAGTAGAACACGCGAGGCAAGTCATCCATTTAACCCTGAAGAAAATCCTGAAGTAATCCTGTTGAAGAAAATGAAGAAACGTTGGATGACTCCAATAAAAACATCAATGATGTTATAAATTCTTTTAATTTGGTGATAGATACAATGGGCAAAAGAAAATGATTTACTCTGCAATGAGGTTCTTCTGTTACAAAGAATAAGAGAAAAAGCTGTCATGAACAAATATATTAATTGTTTTTGTTTGTTTTGGTAATTAGTGCTGTACTAAACCAAAGATTTATTAAAATTTGATTGTTTAATTTTTTTTTAATATACTAATTAATAACTACACTTATATAATAATAATAATGTTTTCTTTTGCAAAATAAAACTGAATTTATTTATTCTACACAGCTTAGTCAGTAGAAGAAATAAGTAAAACTATTTTACAGACGGTAAATATTTTTAGACTCCTTTTTGCTCTACAAGCAACTTTTCCCAATAAGAAATTTTTTATTGAAATTGGTTCAAATGAGTTGCTTATGTAGAGCGTTCACCGTATTTTTTTACAAAAGCGCCCAATGGGGCAAGATGGGGTACCCCGTCTTAACTTCTTCATTTAATGGAGGATGGGACAAGACGGGGAAGTGACATAAGATAGGGAACTGCGTCTAAGGAAGAAAGCTGAAGGACTCGAAAAAAAAAAAGAGGAAAAACCGAACAAAAAGGGAAAATTTCATGATAAAACTCCAAAAACAAGAAAACGTAGAAAATTAATGTGCTTGTGTTAAATGATGATGTCGATGAGGTTTGCGTATTATGTGAATCTGATAAACATCCTTTAATAATGTTAATTTAAATATATTTTATCTTGTTTCACGTATATTATATCTTGTTCCCCATCTTACCTCACACGTAGGGCAAGATGGGGTGAAATGACATTTTATGTTTAATCGTTGACTATGTTAAAATTAACGAATTAGTATTCCGTTCCTGCCAAAAATCTTAAAGTTTAATCATCGAAGATTATATACACTAAAACTATTTTTCTCTAAGAACGAAATTCTGGATTTTATTAACCTCCAAACCTTAAATATCCCGTCTTGCCCCACTCTCCCCTATTACGTAATTCATGCTTAATTTAATGTAAATTTTTTATGTATGATAAGTCCGTGTATAATTTCTTAAAAAATTTCCATGTTTTGTACAACTTAAAATCGGGCGGTAAATGAAATTAATAATCATCGATTATGAAAGTGGTGTAAGTCCAGTTAATTTAGGTTACTTATTCTATTTTTTCTTAAAATTGATAACTTTAAAAGAAAAGAATTTTCAGTACACACCACAGGATTATTATAACGTAATAACACAATGTAGGAAACATGACAAATTCATTTTACATGAAATGAAACGAGAGAATTTCGTTTCAACAAAAAATCTTCAAAATGCGATTAAAAGACAGATTAAAAAAATACTAATGGCGAACAGATCAATTGGTTGCAAATATGTTGGTTGAGGTTTCTCAAAAACGTACCATATACGATATTTATATATAAAACATCGATGAAGGACACAGAATTTAAAACTATAAATTTATTACCTACACGTCCTGGAAGACTGCTAAAATTTGATAGAATCGCCCTGACGCCTTTTTACCAAAATGTCAGGCCTATAACTTACGAAAAATATGAAGACATTAAGCAGTTATTACCTTATATACCTGCGGTGCATCATGTATATTTCAAAACACTGCCACATGCAGAGCATAAGTAAATACTATCAGTATCTTGTAATTTTGACAATGTAATTAGCGTCTAAAATTAAATTTTATGTCTTATCATGCGTATTTGTAAACAAAGTTGGATTAAAATGAAGTATATATTAAGTGCTATATAATTTTTCAAAATTGAAATTAAACGATTTTTACAATTGTCTAATTTTGAAAGTGTAAGTCCATTTACATCCCAGAAATATCTATTATTGTAGTCTAATTCGCCTAAAACAAATCTATATAATCAAATTAAGTATTGATAAATGAATAGAAATATTGCCAGACTTCATATCGCTTGTTGAGAATCATAGTGGCGAAACTACAAAAAGTTGATTATTGATTTTTAAAGGGCAACTTGTTTAAAAATCAGCGTACTTTTACGTGCATAAATGACGAAACTACAACTTAAACCGTTGCCGATAGAACGCGACATACCCCACTCGATATACATATAAATATTTCGCCACTATTTCGCAATAGTGGCGAAACCACAAAAAAAAATTATTTTGAAATCTTACAATAAATCTGTGTCTCTGCATGAAATATAATAACAGTAAAACGACATAAAAAAATAAAAAAAATTAAAACGACAAGTTGTTGCTTTTTACTTTGCATTAAAATTCAACCAAAATTTTGAACGCGATTATCTCCATAGCGCTAATTTGAGCTTACGCCACTATTGTTCTTAGTAAGCGATATAATTTGCCTAAATTTTTTAATTAACAGAGATGCTCACCTAAAGCGGTTCAAATGTTGTTCTGTTTGTGAATGTTTTGTTACAAAAAATCACCATAGAAGTAATGTAGACTTTAAAAGCATTAAATTAAAGAAAGTAAAAACTCACTTGTATGAGATTAGCTGGAAACAAAAATTTAAAACCTTCCATCTTTTTTAGATTGCGACCCAAACATTGGCTACTACAATTTGTCTACTACACCGAAGACTACGATTAGGCAATAATAGAAAGGTGAGTTTATCCAGATCAAATTAAGATATTGAAAAAATTCAAAATACATTTTGAATGTGAAAATTAGTACAAACTCCTAAAGGAGTTTTGGGGATAAAAATTTATTCGCTACGTTATTTCGAGGGCTTAGTGCAAAACAGACGTAACTACAAATTTTACGTTTTTGAGTTACTTTTATTTTGCTTACTTGTAATTAAATTTTAATTTTAATATGATTTGACTGTAGTGACTCAAAGTAGCAGAATATTGAATTACGAAGGAAGTTAGGGTGTTCATCATTACATAATTAGTGTTTTTTTGGTAACTTATTGTTCAATTCCGATTTACTCAAATCACCGATTTTGTAGATACGTCTGTTTTGTACTAAACCCTCGATTTAATCTTAAATATTCTGAAACCCGTTGTGATGGAGCAATTCTGAGAATGGATTTAAATTCAACGTACCAAAATCATATAAAAAAGTATTGTCGGGTTGTGTTATCGAGAAAATAATAATAATAATAATAAAACCAAAAAACATAAGTGACACTGGCCAACATTTTGTAGACCTACTAAGACAACAGTTTCATAATAGTTTTGTGTGCGCTGAACTCAAATTTGGCCTCCAAATTGCTCCATCACATTAGGTTTTTGAAATACAGTAATACCCCGAAGATACGTAATAGGTGGGACCGGTGCATATTTCGTAAATCGAAAATTACATAAGTCGAATAAACTCTATGAAACCTTGATGTACCTTGATTTAACTATTTACATTTGATGGTTTTAGAAAATCGGAGATGGTAGTTTGACGACATAAATTCTTTTTCTCCTGCCTCAGAATTTCTTGATAACATTCAATCGATTGTTGGACATTCCTTTTTATTGTCATTACGCGCTCTTCATTGGAATCTGCTTCCTCTAAAATTTCTATGCCATTCCGTATGGTATTAAGTGCTTCCGTCAATTTTGCAATGGTTAGGACATTTTCCGGTTGCACTACTTCAACATTATTTTCTTCATGTTCATTTTGTTGCTGCCTTTCAATCAGCTCGTCAAGGGTAAGCTCCTCATCATGCGACTCTAAAAGCGCAATGACATCTTCGCTATCAAGTTCCAAATCGACATGCTTGTCGATCGACATGCATGCTGGTATCATTTCAGATGAATCAGTAAAGAAGTCCGGACAAAGCTTTCTTCAAACTCCCTTCATTGTCTTTGAAGAAACTTCGTTCCACGATTCCCCTATGATTCTAACAGCACCGAGAACATTAAATTTATTCTAAAAATCTTTAAAGGACAAGTTGTGGTCGTAATTCATAGATTGATTTAAACGATTAAATGACCGTCTAGTATAATACGTCTTAAACGTTTTAATAAACTAGTTTTAATAACTAGTTGTGTTCGCGTTACTGTAACGCGAAGATCATAGGTGATAAGGTTAGCTGCTGAGTATCCAGGTGCGTTGTCAATAATTAACATCAATTTAAATGGAATATTCTTAGAGGAACAGTACCGTTCAACTTCCGGGATAAAATGATTTCCAAACCAGTCTTCAAATAAAGAAGCAGTAACCCAAGCTTTTCGATTGGACGTCCAAATTACTGACAATTCTGATTTTTTTATTCTTTATGGCTCTAGGGTTTTCACTGCGATACACCAACAAAGGTTTTAGTTTATAATCGCCAGCAGCGTTTCCACCAAGCATAACTGTTAATCGATCTTTCGATGATTTGAATCCTGGAAATGTTTTTTCTTGACGTGCAATGAAGTTCTATGAGGCATTTTCTTTCAGAAAAACCCTATCTCGTCTATATTAAAAATGGTCTGTGTGTTATAACCGCCTTCTGTTAATTTCTTCAATACGACAGGAAAAGCAGATGCAGCGACTTTATCGGCACTTGCTGCTTCCTCACATCCTGTAATATTGTGCCAATCGCATTGTTTTTTAAAACGATAAAACCAACCGTTACTAGCTACAAAAGTTTCATCTTTTGCATCATCTGCAACTTGTTCTTTTAACTTTTCAAAAATCTGCCTGGCTTGATTACATATGGTATTCTGGTCTACCGGACAATTTTTGACTTTCGCTTGGTTTTCACACCATACTTTAAGCAAGGTTTCCATTTCAGCAATCATACCATGTCGTCTACGAATTAAATTTGAATTTAATAAACTGAGCATTTTTAACAGCGTCAAGAATTTTAGTTTTATCTTTTATTATTGTATGGAGAGTGGTGTAAGCAAGGTGGAATTTGTGTGCCAATTCACATGTTTTCATACATCCTTCAAAATCCTTTACAATACTGTGTTTTAACTCAAGCGTTAAAGCTTTACGTTTTGTTTGAAAATTTGGAGAATCAACTGCTTTTCTTTTTGTTGACATAATAGCTAGGATGTAAGGAAATAAGTAAAGCTTTCAATCAATGTTTACGTATATAGAATATGAAATGCTTACGTTGTTCGGAAACACTATTAAAAATATTCTTACAAATATTATGATGCAGTCTTCTACTGAGCGAATTAGGGGAAGAACCGCCTAACTTTGTATCTCCGAGTTTATGTAAGTCGGGGTCACGTATGTCGAGGTATTACTGTATTCTAACTTAAAGATGCAAAAAAACTCAGTTTTTAAACATGTTTGGTATTAAACAACAGAGCCAAAAATTTTCATTCACAAAATTATATGCGACATCTTAAAACACCACTGTTACCTGTTTAAACGTATTTAGAATTTTTCGCATATCTTCATTTCTTCTTGAAGGAATATAATTTCTATAATATCGCGTTTTGCAGAATCATTAATGTCTGTAATGTCATTTTAGCATGAGTAACTGTACAATTTAGATGATTTGCAGACATCAATGACTTCAAAAAGCCACTGCTTTAAAAAAAAAATAATGAATTTTGTTAGATTTGTGCACATTTTGACACAAAAAATGAATGTAGATGGTATGAAACAATGATGACCAACTATTGCTGAGCTTTGAAAAGGAAAGATTATTCCATAAGTTGAGTTGAGTCCCTGCAACGTTCATTTGAATTAAAGAGAAAACGATTTTTGTGAGACTATGACCAAACCATTGCTTACTACACCGACAACTACGATTGGGGGATTATAAAAAGACGACTTTTTCACGGAGAAATTAGGATATTCAAAAAGTTCTAAATGCATTTGGAATGGGAAAGGTGCTACATTCAGATGCCACATGGAGTTTTGTAGATAAAAATGTATTCACCACGTTATTTAATTCCAAGTATGTTCAAAACTCGTGTTTTTTGCATCTATAAATTAGAATATCTTGAAATCCTGAGGTGATGAAGCAGCGCTGAAATCAGATTTGAATTCAGTGCGCCAAAACCTTTTAGAAAAGTATTATTTGATCCATGGGTCTCACTTTTCATAAAATTTTGTAGGCCTGTGTGATTTTTAGAACCTAATTTAACCTAAGCTGAAAATAATTCTGATTAAAAAAGAAGTATAGAGTTTATTTAGAGAAATTAAGAAACATTTTTTATTTCTTCATTTAATTACTTAATACATCTAATATATGTTCAACAAATCTTTAACATATTCCATCAGATTTAAATGGGAAAAGATATTCAACCCTTCAAAAAGCGTTCCACATTTTTTTTTTTTTAATCGGTATAGATTTTTGAAAGTTTTTATTTCTACAGATTCAAATTTAAATTTTTCTCTTAAAGCCTTATGTTCAAATTAAATAAGTTGTAATTATTGTAAAAAATCAAACTTAAATAACATCAACGATTTTTTTCAATTCGAAAAATAGAACACGTGGATGTTCTATACGCTCGATATCTCGTTAAAACCTAACGTATGATAATAGGATTATTGTATACGTCTTCCCAGTAAGGTTTCGTTTAGATCGTATAAATAGCATTGAAAAGAACCGACCTGACTTTCCAACTTTCCGCCGGAAATAGTTAAATGAAAAAAACAATAAAATATAACCAGATGTAGGAAATCAATTTTAATGAAATATGAATTCAATTACGTCTCAAAATACTAGATAATTCGTTTTATTGATTACATATCTAAATGTGGTAGTTGTAAATTTTCATTTAATTTTGTCGAATAACAAAGTGTTGGTCGTTGCCCCCGGTTATCGTTTTGGGGAAAATAACATCGGACGAAACGTGGGTGGAAAACTGTAGTCGTCCAAAGATATCATATTCGCATAGACGGTTCTTGCCAAATTGTCAATAACTTTCTTACAAAAATAAGCTGAGAGGATAAATCAAAAAATTGTTCAACTGTTGAGAGATAAGAAAAATAAAATTGATTTTATAAACACGAATATGTATTTTTCTTTAAAAACATTACATAAGTTACGTTGGCATTTTGAAGTTTAATTTTAGCAACCGAAGTAAATCCGCACCGGATTGAACGCATTAAAATCAAAACAGTTATTTTGGGAAAAGCTCATTTGTGATTTCCTACAGTTGTATAATTGATTTGAGTTTACTGACGGAATAGAACAAGTTATTTCGGGAAATTATTAATTTATTTTCTGAAATAAACCTAAATTCATAAACGCAATTTTCGTAGCAATTTCATGTTTAATTAAGTGATTTACTCCAAAGTCATTTTCATTTTTAGTCGTTATGATGATGTATTGAAACCAAATAAGACCAGAAAACTCGGTGCTCAAATAATTTGGTTTTATGCACACTTACAATTTTGTCTTTTTAATTGAACTATAATTAACAGAGTTAGTTTAAAGTTTCCAGAAACTATAAAGAAGCTACTGAAGAAATCGTTTTGTGAAATTTTTAATAATCATTACTCTAAAGTCATTTTTATTTCTAGTCGTGATGATGCATTAAAACCAAATAAGACCAGAAGATTTGGCATTTAAATAATCCCGTTTTATAAATACAGTAGAACCTCGATAATCCGAACCCTAGTAATCCGATCTCTCGCTAATCCGAACACTCAAAAAAAAATTTTTATTAAAATTTTAATGAACTTTTTTTTTACTTAAGACCATAATATGAAAAATTTTTATTTGGAATATAAAAAACATAACTACATACATTGAATCAATAATTATGACCTTTGTTGACGACTATCTTAAACACAGAATCAAAAATTCGGCCATTCGCCAACCACATAGTGGAAGTCATTGTATCAAAAATTAAGGGGATTACCCCTAAGTGCGACATTAAATTCGGGTTGTCAAAGTACCCAAACTGTTTCTTATTAGTTCCTGTTTATGCAGTTTACGTGTTGAATTAGTGAAACGCGACTTATTGTTAGTACATTCACCTAATTTATATTGTAATAATCAATACGACTGAAACCAGAAAGCATTCGAGATTAACAATGCAATCAAAAATGGAAATTTTAAATAGACTGGAAAAGGGAGAATCTGGATCAAATCTGACCAAGATTTATGGTATGTTAAAAGCAACAATTACCGATATTGAAAATAAACGGCAATCTATACAAAATTATATTACAAAAGTAGATTCGGACGACGGACCGAAAAACAAAAAAACCTTAAAAACTGCACAAAATACAAAATTGGATGACGTCTATTTATGATTTACTCAGAAACGTAGTTTGGGCGAATTTGTTTCTGGTCCAATTCTATGTGAAAAGGCTCTACTATTAAATGAAGAGTTAAAAGGGTCCTCCGATTTCAAGGCAAATAACGGATGACTTACAAGTTTTAAAACACGCCACGGAATTAGGGAGCTTCAAATTGAAGGAGAAATTTTATCTGGTGACAGTGCTGCATCAGAAACATTTAAAATTAAATTTAACGAGATTGTAAGGACACAAAAATATTCAAGGGATGATATTTATAACGCAGATGAAACAGGCGTTAATTGGCGTGCGTTACCAACCAAATCTCTCGCATCTCGCAGAGAAAAAAAAGCTCCTGGATATAAAGTAAGTAAAGACAGAATTACTGCTATGGTCTGTTCAAACTCAAGTGGCATGTATTCACTTCCCTTGCTGGTGATAGGCAAAAGCAAGAATCCTCGTTGTTTCAAAAATGTCAAATGTCTTTTTGTCACTTATAGAGGACAAAAAAGTGCTTGGATGGAATCCGAAATTTTCTTGGTATGGTTTTCTAAGATTTTTATAGCCGAGGTAAAAAAAATACAGAAAGAAAGAGAGCAAAGTTGGTTAAGTATTGTTGCTTATTGACAATGCGCCGACTCACCTTGGATCAGACCGTTTAAACGCAATTGATAAGGACTTTAAAGCCATGTTTTTTCCACCAAATGTGACGTCTCTTTTACAGCCCATGGACCAGGGAATCATAGCTAAATTAAAGAAATATACCGAAAACAATTATTGCGATGCTTGCTTAGCGACCAGCACGAAGACAGTGTGAATGCTTTTTCGAAACAGTTAACTTTAAAAGACTGTTAGATGTTGGCGGATTTGTAGACCAGTTTAACAACAGCTAATTTAAAAAATGGCTGGAATAAACTGTGGGAAGAAACTGACGAAGAAAACGAGAGTGTCCAAATGGATAATATAATAACAGACATTGTAACCACTTGTCAAAGAATTCGAAAAGTGTGACGAACAAAACGCGAATCAATAACTCGAAACTGACGATAATTTACAAGGATATCAAATTTATGAAGATAATGAAATTGTTAATGTGGTAGTAGGCAACAACGATAATGCTAACGTCGAAGATAGCAGCGATGATGACGACATTGATGATAATTTTTACCCCTTCACTTTCAGAAGCAGTGAGTGAAAACTCAATGAAAACTGTTATGAAATGATTCGAAAAACAGTCCGAGTCTAATTCTGCACAATTGCTGTTACTAAAATGAAACCGGGATCTTACTGCGAAAAAAAGGGTTGAGACAACAGTTCAGAAGAAAATTTCTGATTATCTTAACTGAACCTGACATACAGTGGTTCACAGCTTATTTCAACCACCCTCTTTTAAGAAAATATAGCCCACATAATTTCGAAACGAAACAAGATATTGCAGAAATTTAAATAAGGGTTTACATAATACCTTCTAAACTTAAGAAAAAGAAGTTTTGTTCAGTCTCAAATTTACATTTTCAAACAGTTACAAACTAAAAACCAAAAACATACCTACATAAGTAGTCACAGCTTATTTCAACCACTTATTATTTTAACTTAATTTATTTAATTTCAAAACTTAGTATGACCTCCTTTTTAGTCAATTACAGCTTTCAGCCTTCTTTGCACAGATTCCATTAACTTTCTTGTGGTTTGGGGAGTTATTTTTGCCTATTCCTTCTTTAGCGCTGCTATAAGGTCATTCCTGTTCGAGATCTGGTGTTGGCGGATGTCTTGGTCTAAAATTGCCCATAAGTTTTCAATAACATTTAAATCAGGTGATTGTGCCGGCGGCTGCATCAAGTGAGGACAGTTCCAAATCAGCCATGTCTGCATAATACCAGATTAATGTTTCGGGTCGTTGTCCTAATAGAATTGAAATCCCTCCCTTATACCCAGTTTTTCGGCACTTTGTAATAAATTGGACTTTAGGATGTCGAGGTATTTATTTTTGTCCATTGTACTTTTAATAAACTGTAAGTTTCCTACCCCACTTGATGACATACAAGCCCACACCATGACACTACCACCACCGTGTTTTATTATCGCTACTAAATTTTTATTTTAGAGCTCTGTATTTGGCTTACGCCAGACGTAAGTTTGACCATCCGAGTCGAAAATATTAAATTTAGATTCATCCGCAAAAATAACTTGCTCCCAAAAGTTTGAATCTTTGTTAATATGTTCCTTGGCGAATTTTAGGCGCGCCGCTTGATTTTTCTCATTAATAAATGGTTTTTTTCAGCGCTACTCTACCATTAAAACCATGGTTTCATAATACATGGCGAATAATTTCCGCACTGCATGTTTTATTCAGTTCATTTTGAACTTCTGTGGTCAAGTTTGGAGCGGATAGCTTCGGGTTTTTCTTTATTTTCCTAACAATGTAGCGCGCATCAGTTTCGTTAAAAATTTTGTTGGAAGCTTTTCTTTCCTTATCATGTATCCTATTTTCATGAACGAACCGAGATATTATGCTTTGCACTGTCGAATCACTAAGGCCAACCATTTCAGCAATTTTCCGACGCGAATTGCCGCTTTTTAAAATGGCTAATAACCAATTCCATGTGTTCTATGGTAGTTCGTCGACTCATTGTCACAAAATACGCGTCTGGTTTACTTAACTGCCCAAATCACACTACAACCATTAGTGTGATTCGGGCAGTTGTATTTACATAATTGGAAACATAGCCTCAAAAAAAAGTCAACTTAACAGATCATAGAAGTGGGTGGTTGAAATAAGCTGTGACTACTTATGTATGTATGTTTTTGGTTTTCAGTTTGTAAATGTTTGAAAATGTAAATTTGAGACTGAATAAAACTTCTTTTTTTTAATTTGAAAAGTACTATATAAACCTTCATTTAAATTTTTGCAATATCTTGTTTCGTTTCGAAATTATATGAGCTATATCTTCTTAAAAGAGGGTGGTTGAAATAAGCTGTGAACCACTGTATGTATCTATAGGCCCTTAAAGATAACAAACATAATTCATTTTGTTGTTCATATTGTTTATGTTTACAATAACACTGGTTAACATTTTTTAGACCCATAGATCAGAAAATAGTTTCCTAGTAGTTTTAGGTGCCCTAGACTCGAAGGAATGTAATTTCTATAACATCACGTTTTGTCCAATCATTTTGACATATAATGTCATTCTAGCGTGCGTATTCTGTATAATTTAGATGATATGCAGACAACAATGACTTCAAAAAGCCACTGTGTTAAAAAAAATTAAGAAAATTTGTTATATTTGTGCACCTTTTGACACAAAAAAGTGATACATTGAGTGTAGATAGGATGAAAGAATGATGGCCAACCATTGCTGAGCTTTGAAAAGGGAAGATAATTCCATAAGTTGGGTTGGATCACTGACTACAACCCAATCATTGCTTACTACTTACTGTTAGTATGCCATATTAAGAATTACTACGATTGGGAGATTATAAAAACAAGATTTTTTCATGAAGAAATTAAGGAAAGAAAATTAAGAAGAAAAAAAAATCAAAATGAATTTTAAATGGGAAAGGTGGTACATTCGGATGCCACAAGACGTTTTGTAAACAACAATTTATTTGTTACGTTATTTAATTTCAAATATGTTCAAAACTAGTGTTTTTTTTTTTTTCATCTATAAAGTGTCTTAAAAATTTGAGGTGATGGAGTAATTCTGAGGTCAAATTTGAGTTCAATGCGCCAAAACCTTTTCGAAAAATACTACTTGATCTATGGGTCTCACCTTTTATAAAATTTTGTAGGACTGTGTAATTGTTTTGAGTTTGATACGTGTTTTATTTCTTTTATTCAATACGTCTATTCTTAGCTATTTAGTAATAATATTTTACAATCCGAACAATTTGATTATCCGAACCACCATTGGCCCCATTAATTTGGATTATCGAGGCTCTACTATACCTAAAATTTTCTCTTATTAATTGAATTATGATTAACAGAGTTAGCTTAAAGTTTCCAGAACATATAAAGAGGCTGCTGAAGAAATCATTTTTTGAAATTTTTAATAATTAATTGATTGATAATTATGCACTAGCCAGAAATAACATGATTGACAAAGTAATATCAAAAGAAAGATATTCTCCATACAACTTAATTTCCTTGTTTGCTAATAATGACAGAAATATATCTTACTCTGTACGATTTTGTAAATGTTAATAGATTAAACTTTTTTAAAGTTTTAAATTATTAAAGTTTTTTTTATAACATGTTGATGTAATATTAAAATATTTTTAAAATAACATGAAATATTGTACTCAAAATAAAAATAAAAAAGTTATTGTTTGAGATTCGAACCACCGTACTATGGATCTGGAAACGGATATATTTCCACTATGGCTATTGGGGGGTTGTAGGGGAAATGACAAATCATTGACATATAAGCCGATTGCAAACTTTAACACCAATTTTCTTGCGAACCGCTGAGTATTGCGCCCTAATATTTTATACATTTGTACTATGTATTAATATCTATCGATTGGTACCACTTTCGTTAAAATCGATGAGGGGCAAGTCGTAAGGTCTCCTTGTCAGCCAAATAATTTAGACAAATTACAGCAACAAAATTTGAGGAAATGCACTGCGTTACACCACAAATAATACAAAATTCATTAAGTTGTTGACCGATTACGTCGGTGTCAAACGGTAAACGGGTCGCATTTTGAACATTTGTAACTTATAGTTAGTCGTTTATTATTTATAATTTTAGTTAATTTTTTAATAATTGCGTTTCATTCAATAAAAATAAACATGTTACTGTCCTTGTAACAAGTTTTACAGTCATTTTTTATTTTTTTATTAACTTAATTAACATAGAAAAAATAATATACATAGAAGGTCAACTCTCACTAGATCAGTGAAATCTGATTTCGTGTTCCTACGCCGACACACTGATGGCGCTAATATCAATTTTTGATTAGAAAGCGCCCCCTGCCGAAATACCCAAAACCACTTCTGAACCTGCGAAATTCGAAATAAAATTCTTTTTTCTTTTTTTTAATTTATATTTTATTTCACCTATACAACAATAAGTGACTATAGCACACTTATTATTGTACGGAAAATAATAATGTCAAAAAACGATTTTAAAATACGTTAAAATATTTTTTAATTTTCATTTACGTAATTAATACAAGTATAGATAATAATTTTTGGTAAAGTTATTCCTTATTCCTTTAATAAGATAGGGCGGATACTTGGTATATTTTCGGTAGATGTCTTTGCCCAATCAGATAATTAATAGCCTCTTGGTTGTTGCCTTCTCAATTATTTCTTTGAAAAGTTTTGCAATTTACAAACATTTTGGCAGTCCTTTGTTCTTGGAAGAGTGCATATTTGGCAAAATTTGCTGTTTTTACTTGTCCATAGTCAACAGAATCTTAGAATAAGTCGCCAATTGATGGTTTCTGAACTGAGCAACCTAGTCAAAACGTAATCTTTATAAATTTTTTGTTAACAAAAGTAACCAATAAATACTTACATAATGCAAAATGACAAAGCTTAGCGGAGTACTGGATTTGAGAAGATTGGGGGGTTTCAACTGAGCAGGACTGAATTGGTTCATAGTTAATTTCTTTAAATTTCATCAACTTTAACAAACGTTGTAATGCCGAGATTCAAAATTTTTAAGTTAGTTACATTACCGATTACAGGATTAATTAGAAAAATATTAGATTTTATACTACATTTTTTGGCATTTGTGTTAAATTTTTTTTAATAAACAAGTAAATAGTAGGGGAGACCGGGGTCAAAAGTAACACGTCATGAAAGTAACAATGCTTCTCCTAATTTGCACTTATACTGTTAAGAGGTTTACTCTTCGCTAATAGTTGTGTATTTCTGTCTCCATGAAAATGATAAAGTGATATGGGGCCATCGTGCTATCTTGTAATTGTATGTCACAATTTGTGTTTAAAAGTGACTAAAGTAAGTATGTCTGCTTTTATTTTTATATAGAGAAATATTATTAATTTTATTTGTAATAGGTTCAAACATTGTTAGTTCGTTTCTTGAATGTCTACTTTATTAATTTATAAATTTGGAAACTTGTCAGATATAGTGCAATGGAGCTATAAATTTTTTGTCCTTAAATACGCGTTTGGGGACAAAAGTAACGAAGTACTTTGAGGACGAAAGTAACATGTTACTTACGTCCACAACAAATTCCGATTACAGTATTATGTTTAATTTTCAAATTTAACTTTGTGGAATGCCTCGTACACGTATTAGTAAAACTACTAAGTAGGGGGACAGCGAAGTAAACATTTATGAAAATGCAACAGCAGAACATTTAACAAATAATGTAAGCATTAGAGCGGCGGCTAAATGTACGAAATTTGCCATGTTACCTTATCAAAATATATAAACAAATAAAAGCAGGCGACACATCGGCAATGGTGAGATATCGTAGTGTCAGACGCGTTTTTACTGAAGAAGAAGAAAAAATGTTTGAGAAACATTAGTTTGGGGAAAAAGAAATCCATTATTTTTTCGATCTAGTTTTAGCTCACGTAAAAATAATGGATGTCTTGTTTCCCAAGCTGATATACTGTAGATTTGGGAAATTTATATTATGGACTTCGACCTCAAAAAGTCAGAAAATTGGCTTGCTAATTAGCTGTGCCAGATAATAAAAAATGCCAGAAACGTGGGACAACAATGAATTAGCTGAAGCCGAATGATTTTCCTGATTTATACATAGACATCCCATTTTAGCCTTACGTACTCCTCAAGCCACAAGCTTAGCACGTGCAACCAGTTTCGATGAAACTAATGTTAATACGCTCTTTGACAATTTGAAATAAGTTCTAGATCGCTACAAGTTTTCTATAAGTTTTCATAAACTGAGTTAAGGTCTATGGAGCCTGAAGACGAAGACTCTATATCCGAATAAGTTATGTTACACCTTTTATTTGATTTCTCGAAGAAATTTATTTTGTTATTATAATCTATTCATTAGTCCAAATCCTGTTACTTTTATCCCTACAATATGTTACTTTTGTCCTGTATGTATGGGATGAAAGTAACACTTGACATTTCGCAGTAAAAATCTTATAAATAAACAACCGCTGCACATCGCGTTTAAAGTTTGCGTTTATTAATAAAAAAATGAATGACCTGTGTACAGGTAATGTCCATTCTGTACAACTCTTGTAAATGAGTTAATAATCGACATGAAACTAAAAAATGTTACTTTTGTCCCCGGTCTCCCCTAACGGTAAGCAGGAAATGACGTAGATTTATTTGAACAAATCAAACTGTCATGGAAACATCTTCTATAAATTTCTGTAACTTTTCAAAATTAGCACATCAGCGCCAGCAGTGTGTCGGCGTAGGTACTTTTTTTTTATTTCACTTTTTCCCGCTGAGTTGAACTACCCTGTTAATTAATTATTGATAATGACACAGGTAACATATGACAGCAATGTGAAGTGTCAATAAGGTGACGTGTCTGCTTGATTTTGTGTTCAACAGACTTTTTTAATTTAAGTCCTATTATGCTTTTTTATTAATAGAATAAAGAATTTTGGTATTGTTGAACGTAGTTTTTTATTCCACATTCGAAAATGCACAAATATACTATACATGCCATTTAAGAAAAAAAAATTGGAAGCATTTCCTGTAAAACCGGAAACGAGAGAAAAATGAAAATGTTATCATCAAATTCATCGCATTGAACTATATGATCAGGTAGAATTTCAAAATTGATAATTCTCAAATAACAAAGTTATTCGACCGTTCCGGGACTTTATACTAACCCTGTATATAACCAAGGTTTAATAATGCTAAATGCAAGCAGTGCAGCCCTAACGAACAAAGGTATAGTTTCTATATAAATTTCTCGCTCAACAAAGTGTTAAAATATAGTAGGGAAAAAATAATGAAAATGTGCCAATCAATATTCAAATCACAAATTCTAATGAAAGTAAGTGAAGCATAAACATTGAGACTGAAGAAGAAGAGTTAAATACTAGATTCCAACCCCAATACCCAAAAATTATCGATCAGTCAATTAATCAATTGATCATTAATAAATCAAAGTATGAAAAAAGAAACACAATCTGTACGCAAAACGTACCGCACGATGAAGCGAAGGCACCCCCTACCTTATTTCCTACTTATTTAATTAATTAGCTAATCTAAATTATTGTAAGTTCACTAACAGGTACCGTAATTTTTAATGTATGTGATATGTGTACGGTTTGTGAGCACGTTGAAAGTAATCTACGTAATGATTGTTTACGAAATTCCGAACGCTATCGTTGTGTTTGTGAATATGTACATAAACATTACACAGGTAGCGAACATGTTTACAAAGATGTAGGACCCCTATTTTGTACCTTTTTTTGTGGTACTCGTTATAATCTAAATAAATATTTTGCTCAAATGTGTATAAAAGCAAAACGAATTTTATAGAAGAATCTTGTTCTTTTTAAACCTTACTAATTTATAACTTACTATATAAAATTAAAATAGTCTTACCTTTCATCGCCAAATCCAGACACAAAAGCTGATTTCCTTCTCATAAGATCGGGGCCCGGATCATAAGTCATCGTTACAAAAGAATTATCAAGTATATCAGGTGCGGATTTACTCCTAAGAGGTAACATAATATCATTAAAGATGTCGTCATCGTTCATTTCGGAATCGGATAATTTTTGAATTTCATTCAGTTGTTGTACGTAATTTTTATAAGATTCCAAACAATCCGCATAATCATTATAATACTCTCTGATAAAGCATCTTCTAAATTTTACGGGGGGAATAGAATTAGAACTTTCCAAAACGTTAGGTTCACTACAAAATTTTAAAACGTCAGCTTTTAAACTTGTTAAATCATCTTTTGAGCACTGCACTAAAAAGAATTCATCCCCCGAGATAACCTGATGATGGTCAAAAGAAGTCAGTTCATCCAGTTTCGAATCGAGACAAATGTGATTAGTTTTCGTGTAATTAAACTTTTTCAAAGAGGTATCAGAACAAGAATTCGTCGGAGTTTGATCTTTACCTTCGTCGGAAAATGACTCGTCGACGCAAGTTTCATATCCGTCTTTTTCTGAAGCTTCTTCTTGAGGTTGCACTTTCACCAAGTCACCATCCACCGAATTTCTTCCCGCCAAAACACTTTCTATAGTTCTCACCAACTCGTTCTTTCCACTAACTCGGTCACTTTTGTCACATGTGCTCTTGAAGCTGAGGTCAAGTTCGCTGCCGCTAACATTTCTAGGGTCATCCGTCCCGACACCGAGGTAAGAAGAAGGCTCGAGGGACGCGTCCTCGGCCCCGACGGCGACGCTCGAGGACTGACTGAATGAGATGTCCTCATCTATGCAGATTTGGACCACTTCCAGGCATTCCTGGTACTCCTCGATGCATTCTTGAAACTCGTCCAAGTAGGTCTGGTCTTCCTGGTCCGTATCCTAAACAAACCGAGAGGGAAATAAATAAATAAATAAGAGGTGGATAATCATTTTCCGGGCTATTTCCCAGGAGGACGTGGCCAAATTGGTTGTGAACTGAAAATAAAACGGGGATTTAGTGGAAAAGTTTGGAAAGGAAAATTATGTGATGATTAAGGTGAATAATTTGAATGGAATGGATTTTTGGATGATTATAAAAAAGATAATAGTAATAAAAATTAAAACATTTTTTTATACATTTATTTATTAATGGTTAAAATTCTTTCGCTGTATTCTACATCTTTTGACAATACAACTTAAACTAATAGTGAACATGATTATCACATTAAAAGTAATCAATCTTTCAACCTCAAAAATTGACACAATTTTTCTGTAATTTATAAGCTATCCATAATCGTTCCATTGAGTCGACTAACTATTATACATTTGGTCGGTAAATTTAAATTAACTTATTCGATTATTTCACGCATATCGTCGTCTTATAACCAAATTATTCTATGTTCAATTTTCTTTAAATTAAATTTTAATACCAACCTAAATTAAGTTTCAAGCTCTTTTAGATTTCTTCTTTACTTTAAATCAAACTACGTTTATTCGTATCGTTGTATTATCAAATTATTTTTTTGTGGATACACATTATGTTACATTGAATGTCAAAATTAACCCTTTTTAGTGTCATACACATTTTACCAATATATGCGAAAAATGCCAGTAAAAAAGTGCATTTTTATAGATAATTTATATGAACAAGAGAAATATTCACCATTTCCGTTACAATACTCCAATATTCATAATTTTTTCAACATTCTCTTCAGAAGATTTTATACTATGATAATAAAAACACAGAAATTGAATACTACATATTTATTAACAAGAAAATTACAGAAAGTATATGAAGAATGAAGAAAATTTATGTACAAACGTGTTTTCCTACACAAACACCATGCAGTCCTTTTTTACACATGGAGTAAATCAAGTTTGATCTTTTCACTGCACTTGTGTCCTTACTGCTGCATACCACACATCGTCGTAAATTTCGTCCTAGCAATTTTTCCAAGCCAAAAGTCGGTTTCGACGAAGTTTTAGCTTTATTTTCTCCATCTATCCATTTTTCCTCTAATGCACTTATAACACTACAAGTAAATTCCAGCCTGGTCATTTTCTTATTATTGGAATTATGCTGATAAATTATGTATGAAGTTAGAGTCATTCGTCCAAAAATATTGAACACTACTTTTTTCCAAAACTTCACTATCCTTCTTTCATCTAAGTATGAGTATAGCATTTTATCAGATTCGTCCACACCACCCATGAATTGATTGTGTAGGCATGTATCATAACTTAATTTTTTCTGTTTCACAATTTCCACGTCTCTTTTTTACTGTAACGTTTCCAATATTGCTATCAGTGGAAACAAGGATAACTGGACTTGGACTGTTTATCGCGATGAGAACACATTAGAATTTCTCCGTTATTAAAATATTTAGGTTCACCAACTTTTGTTATTTTTGCTTGTTTGGTTATAAGCTTTCTGTTGCGACTTATAGTGCCAGTTATGTATGTCCCTTTCTCCAAAAGTGATTTGGCTAACTGTATACTGGTATAGAAATTGTCAGTAAATAGATGGTATCCTTTATCGGAATAGTTTCCCAAACATAGCAGTCTTTCCACCACTACAGAACCAAGACCTATCTTTTTTATTTCATCCTTATCTTCATTAGATTGTGCCCTACGATAACAATAAAAACCTAAACAATATTTAGTACTAGAATCACAGAGCATCTAAAATTTTATGCCCCATTTATGATGTTTTTTGTTTGGTAAATATTGTTTGATGGTAGTTTGGCATTTTATTCCAGCTAAAGATTCATCTATGCTTAGCTGTTTATTGGGCATATAATGCTGACGAAAAACTGTGTTGGCATGTTCTATATGAAGTCAAATCTGGCACATGGGTTGTATTCGGGATGTCCTGGTGATGCTAGAGTCTCATTGTGCAAATGGAAAAATTTCAAAAGTAATTGAAATCTGTTCCTGGAAAACATATTAGAAAACCAAAGCAGCGCTGTCGCGACGCTGGCATTTTTCGGAACTAACGATAGTAGCGCGATGGCGTTCCATGGCACTAAAAGGGTTAAAAATGTGTTTTCTGTAAAATTTTAAAAAGTGGACATAGAATAGTTTAGTTTTAAAGCGAAGATACGTTCAGAACCAATCCAATATCTACAAAATTCAAATGTCAATCAATGAAAATTAAGTTTTCAAAACGATTTGTAGCTCAAGCTAGTTTTGAATATTGCAGGTACTGGAAGCGTTCAGCGCTGTTCAAGATTAACAGAGCGTTATTCAAATTAATCTCAGCGGTAAACTAGTAATACTGTTCAGAAATTGATGTCACGCAATTAGTAATAATAATTTTTTAATTATTTGGGAAATAATCTTGACATAAACGCCTCGAAATTCAAGCTCTCACTTAGCAACTTTCAAGGATGTAGTTACCTATAAAACGAAGCATGCAAATTTGCACTCTTCGTTTAACCATGTAACCAATTCTCTCAAACTAATAGCGTTTTCTTTTGGCAGAACAGGTGCGTACTAGTGCATAATAACATGTTCTGTTGGTTGTACCAAATTACTGTTTTGTGTTCTATTATATTTTATTATCGTAATTTAGAAGACATTTTAAACAACCTTAAGGCTAGAGCACTTTTGAAAGTGATGTTATAATCAGATTGGCAGTTGTGGTTATATTTGATTTCATCATGTTCAGTTGAATTTCCCCTTTTTCTGCACCAAACTAGTGTGACGTATACCAGGTGTGTAAGACCACCCGTCCACCCCTTTCAAAATCAAGAGAAATGGTTTTTTTGAAAAATCCAAAAAAATTTGATTACCAAATGGGGTATGCTCTATCCGTTGATGATATTTTCAACTTCCGGTTCTGACCGCAAATAGGTTATTCAGACCGGAAGTTCTTTTTTTTTTAAATGGAACGTGGTACTTTTTATTACATATTTCTGGATTTGAGGCGTTTCTGGAAGTCACCTTCGCTTAATTCTTGATGAAGCTGAATGCGATATGGATAAAACTTATTTTCCTTTAAAATTTGAGCAACCGTCCTATTACTAATACCAGAGCCTCTGGATATTCCTCTCGTCGAGTAATGGGGATTCATAGCAACTGCTGCGATAACATGCGCTGCTCTTTCATCTCTTACTTGACGTTTGATTTTTTTGTTACGATTATGATGAGGCTGTACTTCATTCGTAGTGCGAATTCGTAATGCCAATCGTTGAAGAATTTTACGAGAACGATGTTCCCTATTTGGATATCGCTCGGCGTAAAGACGCTCAGCAGCCGAATAATTTTGATGGCACTCAAATTGTTGTCATATTTTTTTACGTAAAATTAAAATATGTAATAAAAAGTACCACGTTCCATTTAAAAAATGAACTTCTGGTCTGAATAACCTATTTCCGGTCAGAACCGGAAGTTGGAAATATCATCAACGGATAGAGCATACCCCATTTGGTAATCAAAATTTTTTGGATTTTTCAAAAAAACTATTTCTCTTGATTTTGATAGGGGTGGACGGGTGGTCTTACACACCCGGTATACTCAATGTCAAATTTTGGTACGCACCAGTTCAGCCAAAAGAAAACGCTATAACCAACAAAATTTGGAGTTCTCGTAAACCTATGATAAATAAATAACCAATACTACGTCTCTAAAATACAAGAGAACTTAAATAAACAGGATTAACTGTAAGAGCATCAAATAATTAACGTCATTCAACAAATAAATAAATTTACGCAACAGTCATCAACTATAGGTCTTATTTTCTTTACAAACAAGAAATGAAAAAGAATTTAGAAGACATGAACATTTGTTTCAAATTTATATATTCTACTATACATTAAAAACACACATTTAAACATTAATACCTATGGATGGCCTCTTCTATTACATTTGTTTCGGTTTAAGCTCAATCCTAAAATAAATTTTTGATCATATACAAATCTCACAAGTATCTAAAAAGAAGATTACTTACCCATAAGATAGTTTCAATATCTCTTCTCCACCCTTCAATAACTTTTCGTATGCACTGAAAAAAGCTGGTGTTACTTTTCCAACTTTGTTAATACACTCCACGATCTTAATTCTTTAAAATTCTTTTTTAAGAAATTTTTTTTTCGTTTGCTAATTTTAACCACCGAAATAAAAGATTAAAAAATTTTAATAAAAAAAATTACCTGGCTGTGGTGAGAGATATTATCCATAGAAGAGAGTGGTTTGGCCACTTTAATCTTCACAATTCCTTTTGGCGCAGACTTTAAAACTTGAACGGCTCTATCTAACGATGAGTGTTCAACGATGATGTCGTTTACGGCTATTAGTCGATCACCTGGGATAAGTTTGCCATCGACTTGAGCAACTCCACCAGGAACTAATGATCGTATCACTATTACAGTTCTTGAAGGATCTACAGGGTCCTTAAAAAATAAAATTATATTAGATATCATATGAAGCGTATAAATGCAAAACCAGACATTTGACATTCAAATAGTTTTGAGTAAAGCGCGAGAAACCTCTCATTGTCGTTTAAGTCACTCAATCGGCTTGGTATTTTAACAAAAAGTAGATAATACATTGACGCGTCTTTATGTGCTTTAAAGCGCAAGTCAGGCTTATAGTAAAAAAGTTATTTTGATTTAAAAAATGAGAATGTCCTGTTTTGGAACTAAGGCTTGGAAATCTCCGCTTCGTGAACTGCAAAGTTCTGGATTTGGCGTTTCTGTACAAAAACTAGCAGTATCTGGCACTAACAAAATTTGGAATTGCGATAAAAGAGATTTTAAAGAAGCTGATTTTATTGAAAAAAGTACAAAATTAGTTTCTTATATACAAATTTAAATTCGTAAGTCAGTATCAGATTCATTATCAGAAAACACTAGTGTGTCATTCACATCCGCCTGAGTTTCTGAAGTGTTGGCTGGATTGTCTTGAAAGGCGTTTTTGAAGAACTCCAAACGTTCATCGTTTTCCCATTCTGCATCATAATGTTTAGCTAGCAAAGAGGAAATGCTTCTTATCTTGTCAGGTTTAAGCCTTCTGCCTTAAACCTCTGCCTCTTTGTCTTGGCTTTTTCACGCTTGCACTCTTGCTTATTTGCTATTCTCTTTCGCCCGTTGCCACGAGGACTTGGTTCAATGGTAATGTTGTTGAAGGTAATCAAAACTCCGTAATACATTCGTCACCACGCTCTCATTTAAACTAATTATGCAGAAGTGAACAAAACTAACAGCTACTTCAATGTCACGGCTATCACGTGAGGTAATGCGAGATCTGGATAGGTTCAAACACAAACGTCTGCTTTTGCACCTAACTACTTGGCGCAAATGTCTGCTTTTGCATTTAAAGCGGAATTTATTATTACAATAACTCGCTTAAATGTATTGTTATGCTCCTGGGGGCCACAAAAATTGATTTCTTGCTAAATTTACAATACAAATCCGTGTCTAACTAATTTTTGAAGAAAATGTCGAATGTTTGCTTTTGCATTTATATGCTTCATATGATATCGTATAATGAATACTCATCATACTTCATATAATGAATTTTTTATCATTATTATTTTTATATTAATAGACACGAGTAACTTAACCTGTCTTTAAAAAAATGGTAATTAAAAAAAAATCGTGCCGAACTTATTTATAAGAATTAAAAAATAATTTTTGTGTCAAATGTAACTTAAAATATTCTATTTTGTCTTAAATCAGTCAAATTTGTTCCAACTTTTCCCAAAATAATAAAAAAAAAATCCGAAAGACAACTATAATTTTTGGCTATTAACCTAATTTTTAAAAAATTCTAAAAGCATCGTACCGAAATTATTTATAAGAGTAAAGAAACAATTTTTATGTCAAATGAAATCTTAAACATTCTATTTTACCTTAAATCGGTCAAATTTGTTTCAACTTTTCCCAAAAAAATTAAAAAAAAAATCCGAAAGACAACTATAATTTTTGAGGGGCAACAATTTTTAAAAATTCGCTTCTAAGAAAGTAATTGTTGAAGAATTTTAAAATTTTACGACCATTTATACTGAAGTTAAATCCTTAATTTTACCAAAAATGAAATTTATACGACTTTTAGTTTTTTACTCAGAAGAGAAAATGTACCTTAACGTTCTTAACTGAAATTTTTAAATACACTAAAAAATTAGGCTACGTTTTAAAGCGGAATTTTCTTTGGATTACATTAAAATTTGACATTTGGAAGTTACAACTTTACTACATGTCGTAGGCGTACAAGGAAAAGCCACTAAGTCCGCCTTCCGGCAATTTGCTGTTTTGTTGCCACTTAGTCCATAATCGTGTATTCTTTAACATTCAAAAACAAGTAACTCTACATCACATGGTAAATCAATGCTGTGAAGGTCGTCATATACTTTAAGTCCACTTTTCGACAAACGTCGACAGCTAAAGTCCACTAAGTGCACTTGGGGTATTTTACTTGTTCTGAATAATATGCAAATGTCACTAAGTCCTTAATAGTGAGGTTGCATACTGATTTTGTTGGAGAGAACTTAACGGAAAAAGAGGAAGTTTGGAAATTGGTAGCGTGTTGTTTGAATATCTAAAAAACCTGCCCCCGCATGTGACAGAAATTTCACTATGGTCGGATACATGCGGTGGGCAAAATCGCAATCAACATGTAGCAGCAATGTTGATGTACGTAGTACAAACAACTCTTCTGGAAATAGTGGAACATAAATTCCTAGAAAGTGGACACTCGTATATGGAGGCAGACTCCATGCATAGAACAATAGAAAAGGCCAAGAAGTATGTCCCAGTGTACATAATACAAAATTGGCTTAACATTTTCAGACTGGTGCGATCAAACAGAGGACGAAATAAAACGAGTGCAGCCTATATTACCAAAGAAATGAAGTTCAAAGACTTTTATGATCTGAAACATTTATCACAGATTTTAATTAAGAATAGATCAAAGGAGAATAGAGAAGTTAATTGGTTGCGCATAAAATGTTTAAAATATTTGAAAGGGAACCCAGGGGTTATTCAATACAAGTATAAACATGATTCAGAATACAAATCCATGTATGTTTTTGGAAAAGGAAGACCATCAGCCATTCCAAAAAAATCTAAAAAAATTATACGCCAACGTGCTTTCGATCAGCGTGAGTAAAAAGAACGATCTAATTAAGTTGTGTCGAGCTGGAGCTTTACCTGAGGAATTTCATGAATGGTACGAGTCGCTCCCAACTGCCGATTGCATTAGGGATTGTGTCCCAGAGCCCTCCAGCAAGGACAGCGACCCAGAGACAGACTCAGATGACGAGCCCTTGTCCAATTTTGTACGGAAATGTACAAAGAAGTAACAGGAGAAAACCATTAACTCTGCTGCTTATTGTTTAAAATTATTACAAAATAGTTATGTTTTGAACAATTTTGGTGGTATACCATTTATGTTAGAACAAATTGTATAGTTTATTTAAATATATGCTTTTGGAACACTTGGTTCATTAATTTTATTTTACACACCTATTTGTATCTTTAAATCAAGTTTTTTCAAAAATGCAAATTTGTGACTTATTGTTAGTGGCTTTTCCTTGTACGCCCACGATATAATATAATTTGAATTTACTTTGGAATAAAAATACTCTTACGCCTTTGAATAAACTCTAGACAATTTTTTTGAGTTGGTCAATTTCTTATGGTTAACACATTATTTTTGCTTCTGATAAATACGTGAGAAAAAAATTAAATTACTCACAATCAGTCAAATGTTGTAAGTTTATTGATATTGTATTATACGAATTTCAATTTAAAATTCGATATCATATGACAATATAATCTAACCTGATAATCCAATATAGAAAATCCCAATCCAAAATCTCCTTTATTTAAAACGATATCCGTGTATTCGGTACTCCACATAGGAAATCCAGAACCGACTTCTAAGGATTTAGATCTACTCCCCATATCGGAATTAGGATTCGAAGCGATCGAGGTATCCGATTTAGCTTTCACCAATCTTTCCACTTTTGGAATTAACGTATGTAAACTTTCAGCGAGAATATTCTGGAAAATTAACGAAACCTTATCTTATAGCTAAAATTATATTTTAAACTTTTTCCAACTCACTCTGGCTTCGAACGCGTCTCTACATTGACCTGTGTCTATTATTCTGGACGAAATCGAGTATCTAGCGCAGACTAAAATGACTAAATTTGGAAGTTGTTTTAATATGGAGACGACTTCCAAGTGATTTAATCCAATAAGTTGAATTCCATTCACTTCTAGAAGTTCATCGCCAGATTGAAGTATTCCAGATTTACCTACTGGTCCGTTTGGTAGGATATTTCTTATGTAATGATGTGGACGAACTTCTTGACCACCTTCCACGTCTACTGTACCTTCCAAACTTATTCCTAAACCTGAATAACCATCTTTATTCATTTCAGCTATCTAAAAACCATCTATTAAAAAACATCTTATTAAATACGATGATTGTGGAAAACTTACTACAACTTCTGCTTCTTCACTTAGTAATTTTTTCCATTTTTCATGGATCGATTCGTGACTAGAAATACTAAATTGAACCTTTTTTCCGCCGTTCATAACAAAAATTTCTTTTCCATCGTCATTTGTAGGAGTTATTTGATCTTCTATTAGTATAGCAGAGTCAAACTCAAAGCTTGTTCTAAATTCTTCATCAACTTCTAAATTTAGTGGTATTTTGGGGAGAGAAGAAATTGATGATGAAGGTGGTGAAGGAGGTTTTAATTCATTAGCTCGAATCGCCTGTTGGAGTTGTTCGTATTTAGGACCTCTTAAATATCTTTCAAGGGTGATTGTCACGGTTGAACCACTGTTCCTTAGCATTTCCACGGCTTGGTGGTTGGTTTGTCCGACGACCGATCGTCCGTCTACCTGGATATAAAAACAGGGTTATTGATTAATACATCAAACCGACGAAGCGTTTAAACACAGAAATAAAACAGAAAGATTTGGAGCGATTTTATTTCGGATTTGGAAAAAAATACCAATGTATTGGATACATCAAAGGATCAATATAAATTACAAGGAGGGGCAAAAGAAATGTTATCTGAATTGGTATTTTGTTAGAAATGAAAAAAGAAGGACTCTATTTTACCCTTTTAAATAAACTCTTTGTGAAAAGAGGGTACTATTTTTCAGATTTCTAACAAAATAGAAATCAATTTACATTATGACATTGCTTTTGAACCACTTGAAAATATAACTTCGAAAAATCTGCTATGAATTCCCAAGGATATTAGACTAGCGGGATTGCTCAATTCCATAAGATGTCTATACGCGGAATTTTTAGTGCGCAGCAATTTTTTAGTCACCGCGTCGTGTGTTTGACGTCACTGCTAGACGTTTTCAAATATTCAAATTTATTTCATGTACCTTATCATTGATATCCAAATAGTTTTAAAGTTAATTCAAAGTACTTTGTTGCCATTTCATAAAGTATTCGACAATTAGTTCATCAATAACATTCACGGTTAAAGTAAGGCAACCGAGTATAAGACAGAGACGTCAAATGTGGCAGACAATTTTCGCTGATTGAACAATCTTGTTAGTCGAATATTCTTGATAAATTCTTATGATTTTTTTAAGTTTTGCTTACCTCTATGATACGGTCGTTAATTTTGATTTTACCATTTATATCTGCAGTACTTCCTTTACTTATACTTTTAACAAAAATTCCAGAAATTTCTTCTGAAAATAAATAACCTGAATCATTATTCTTCAAATTGAAATTTCATGTGATTAAGCTTCGGTATAACAGAATAAATGTTTTGTTAAACCTAACTCACCCTTTTCACAAACATATCCTGCGACGGTTATCCCTAGTCCTAGGTCGTCCTTCCGGAGCTGTACGGTGTATATTTCCGTTTCCGGGAGAGGATTTTCCTCAACCTCCTTCGGGTCGATCGCTATCGCTTTAGTAAAGGACATAAGCTGCGGTTGGACGTCCTGAAATTGTGCCGTTATCGTCCCGTTGGTGGAATTTCGCACTTCCACTAATCGGGGAACAGTCTGCAAATAGTTCTAATTACTCGGAACGTTAGCACTTTGGAAAGTTTAAGTCATTAACCCTCTAACCTAGGTTTTAGGTTAACAAAAAACATTTTGAATTTTTTTGAAATTAGATATAACACTTACATGTAACTGAACATCAGTTTGTTGACCCGTATAAATAAACGGCGTTGGATAATTTGTGGACGGAGGGATAGAAAAAATATCCCCAAATCCATTTTGAATAAGATGTCTATCTAATTCAACCGGGTCGCCTAAAATCTTTGTCGGTACAACTGGCATATGGCTATCCAATTCCTAAATATTAGTAAAGATTTTCATTTTTTAAATTCAATACAAAAATAAAATAAAAAGAAATTAGATTAATAAAGATACGTTTATATCTTATTGACATTGTAAGGTCACCTGAAACTCCTGGGAGGAGATTTCGATCGGTCTGGCAACGACCATTCGCACGTGAACCCCGCATTGTCTGAGTACAGATGCCACCTGCTCGGACCCAAGCCCCCTGAGGTTAACCTCCCCGATCTGCAAGATATGATCGCCACTCTGCAGGCGACCGTCCTAAAAATAACAAAACAGACAAGCGAGATCTGTAAGTGACAGGTTTCATCGAGATTTGAGATAATTTTCCAGCGGATATTTTCTGGGGCTTTCTTATTTTATAAAATGTCTGAGTATATTCTAAATTAAGAGGCTTATTTTGTAATTATCGATACTCAACGACTCCAATCACAAACTACTTTTTGTAAAGACTGTATTTTATAAATCAGCCGTTCAAAATTTTAGCTGTAACTACAAAAATTAATGTTTTCAAATAAGATAGTAACATAAAATGTCACTTTTGATCAAATGTTGTATCTTTTGAACTAACACCATAACTTCAGAGGGGAACTTATGTTTGCGTTTTAACGAGCTTTTATAACACTGGCCAACATTTTTTAGACCCATAGATCAGACAATAGTTTCCGAATAGTTCCGGGCGCTCTTAACTCAAATGTGGCCTCAAAACTGCTCCATCACATCGGATTTTTGAAATATTCTAACCTAAAGATGCAAAAAACTCGGTTTTTAAACATGTTTGGGGTTAAATAACATAACGAATAAATTTGTCCTCACAAAATTTCATGTGGCATCGGAAAGTACCACTGTTCCTATTGAAAATGTATTTTAAAATTTTCTAATATGTTAATTTTTTCTTGAAGAAATATAATTTCTATAACATTACTTTTTGACCAATAATTAATCTATAGGAGACTAGGCCATAATAGACCTATAATGTAATTCTAACGTGCGTAATTTGTACAATTTTGATGATTGGTTTGGCAAAGCTGATAGCAAAGACAATTAAAAATTCCGATATGTCATATTGATTTCGCTTATTTGAAATTTCCATTTCCATATTTAATTCCGTTGATTAATACAGACAAATTAATACAGACAAATTAATACAGCTAATGAATCCAAAACTTAGAAACTTGTCATCTAACTGGTAAGAAGAATTTGCAAACCTTAAATCTTTTTGAGACTACGATCAAATCATTGCTTACTATACTTCATTTAATAACTAGGAGGAGTGATTTGAATTTTGCGCGCCAAAATAGTGAACTATTATTGGTCGCTCCGCAGTCAAGTTTACGAAGACGAAAAAATTATTTTTTGTCGTTTATTGTTTTTAACGTTTGAGGTTAGGTGCTTTACCTAATTTGTCAACATGTTTCTCGCTTTTTCGTTGTGCTCAAATGGTTGCGATCAAAAAATATTAAGTTCGAAGAAGGTATGGTACGATGTCATCTGTTGGATATAATACGTCAACACAAGGAACGTCTTTTGGATAAATTTTGAACAATGTACGTATAGATAAACGGCCATAGAGATATTTGGTATGTTCTAGAATACTACGCTCAAACGCTTGGTGTTTTGTTGGTTGCATAAATGTGACTGGTTTGAAGTTTAGAATTCAAATTTGCCGCCAAAAATGTTTAGTGTATTTTTTAGTTACTTTTTCCTATGTAAATGGGGTTTTGAGATTTACTCCTCCTAGTTATTAAATGAAGTATAGTCTATTATACTGACGACTACGATTGGGGGATTATAAAAAGAAGATTTTTTTTCATGAAGGAATTAAAGTATCGAAAAAATTCAATATGCATTTTGAATGGAGAAAGTAGTACAATCAGATGCTGCATGGAGTTTTGTGGAGAAAAATTTATTCGCTGCGTTAATTCAAAATATGTTGAAAACTCGTATTTTTTGCATCTGTAGGTTAAAATATCTTGAAAACCTGAGGTGATGGAAAAATTCTGAAATCATATCTGAATTCAGTACGCAAAAACCTTTCAGGAAAGTACTATTAGATCTATGGGTCTGACCTTTCATAAAATTTTGTCGGCCTGTGTAATTAAAGACGCAAGTAAATGAAGAAGCTGTCTTTATTTATATTGGAAGAATCCATTGTTTGACATTATTTCTCCGAAAAAAGCTTTAGTATATTACATTACTGATGACTGTCTCGAGGAAAATGACTTAACAGAAAAATCATTTTTGAAAAATTTACTATAGTAATCTGTATAGTTTTCAGAAAATGTTATCCGGCGTTTCAAATGGGTTCAATGAGTTTCTGGCATCCTTCAGTGCTAGCATATCGAGTGTTGAAATTCATAACCAATAAAAATGGAATTTTACAAGAGAGCTAATGCCATGTTTGGCCGGAGACACACACAACGGTTTTTCGCCGTACGGCAAAATGCCGTCTGATATTTTGCCGGACGGCGAAAAACGAGCTTGCTTTCACACACAACGTTTTTTATTGCCGTTGTTGCCGTTGTTTGAGTTCAGTACAATATTTTACATTACTTACAAGGAGACCTCACGACTTTGGAATCACCGATTTTAACGAAAGTGGTACCAATCGATAGGTATTCGTACATAGTGCAAATCTGTAAAATATTAGGGCGCACTATTCAGCGGTTCGCGAGTAAATCATTAATAAATAAATTAATCAATCGCCAATCAAGGCCGAGCGAGCCGACATCAGTGACAGACCACGTCCCCAAGGCCGATTCATAGTTGCGGTGAAATTAGCCGAGTTCACGTGCAAACGTAGATGGTTCGAATCCGGAATAAAATAATTATTTTTTTTCTTTTAATTTTTAATATAATATTTCAGTCTATTTTTATAATATTTTATTTTTACGTAATATAATTAATTAAGAATACTTTTTCTTAATTTTGATTTTATCCCAGAACTATTGCGACGCGTTATTAGTAACAATAAAAGTCTGGTGCAGTTTTGAGGGCTAGTATTTTAATATAAATAAAAACACAAGTATTTTACATATCTATAATGTGCGAAAATGGGAGAATTAGTTGCAACAGCAGGTTTAAAAAGTATATGCAACTTGCACTATTATTTTTAATAGAATCATTTTTCTGTTTTTTTTTACCATTTAACACGTTCGCTACCAGCCGGCTCATATATGAGCCAAATGGTTTTCTCTAAGAGACCAACGACTCATATTTGGGAAGTTGATATAGGCGCATTAAAACATATCATTGATCTATGGGAGACGGTGCCCTTTTGCATAGTGGTAGCGAACGTGTTAAAAAGATTTTACATTTTGCATTAACAATACCCACGCATGTAATGTAAAATAATTTATTAAACTTTTATACAAGAAAAACAAATTAATATAACATTTTACTTATTATACTTATTATCTAGAGATATGATATTACACATTAGTACATATAATACTGATGATGATTCATACAAATAAATCAAAGTTACTTTTGAGAGGTGCACTATTGTATTTAGAGAACCTACTACTGGAAAATGATCTTGTTACACCAGAACCAACCGTGGAAATTCCAGAAAAAGCTGAACAATTTGGTAAAGATATATTTGATGCTGTCGTGGACATCTTAAATAAGAAGAAATTTGTAAATACCGAGGAACTAATTCTAATGGACGAGATGGACGAAGAACTTGAGTATAAGGTAAAAGTTGTGAATATTGCTAAAGAACACCCCAAGTGGTCTTTGCAAACTCTTCAGAAGAAAGGATGTTCACGCTTAACCAAAAGGCACATTTAAAGAAATGGGAGGAACATGTCAGAAAAGGAGGATCAATTGTTGATAAGTAAAAATTAATTGACTCTTGGGCATATGATCGTTTTGTGGAAGCTAGACAAGATCATCAATAAGTAACGAAAAGGAATCTCCAACAGTGGGGCTTAAGTGCCATTAGCCAATTTAGTGACTTAAATTTCAAAGCAACTAATTCGTGGGTTTTGAATTTTAAAAAACAACCTAGAATTCGACAGAGGAAAATTACGAAATTTGTTACGGAAAGAGAAACTGCCACAATTGAGGAAACTCTAGCTGCAGCAGAAACGTTTCGGAACCAAACGCGTCCTTTAATAGCTTTATTTTTGCACATTATAGATTTGTAAAATACTTGTGTTTTTATTTATATTAAAATATTAGCTCTCAAAACTGCACCAACCTTTTATTGTTACTAAAAACTCGTCGCAATAGTTGAGGGATAAAATCAAAATTAAGAAAAATATTCTTAATTAATTATATTGCGCAAAAATAAAATATTATAAAAATAGACTGAAATATTATATTAAAAATTAAAAGAAAAAAAAATAATTATTTTATTCCGGATTCGAACCATCTACGTTTGCACGTGAACTCGGCTAATTTCACCGCGGCTATGAATCGGCCTTGGGGGCGTGGTCTGTCACTGATGTCAGCTCGCTCGACCTTGATTGGCGATTGATTAATTTATTTATTAATGATTTACTCGCGAACCGCTGAATAGTGCGCCCTAATATTTTACAGATTTGCACTATGTACGAATACCTATCGATTGGCACCACTTTCGTTAAAATCGGTGATTCCAAAGTCGTGAGGTCTCCTTGTTAGTTACGTCTTACTAGACAGTGTATTCCAATGACAAGACAATTTCTAGACAATTCCAAACGGCAAAAATCCGTTGCGTGTGAAAGCTTGTATTTAAAGACGTAGGCCACTATCTACGGCACGGCTGCCGTACCTTGTAGTGACAATGGACGGCGGCTAAACGGCACGATTTTTTGCCGTGACGTTTTTTTGCCGGTGCCGGTTAGTGTGAAAGGTCCCAATCATTTATTCGCCCCACTATTGGAACGTACGGGCCGGCATTTTGCCGTACGGCGAAAAACTGTTGTGTGTCTCCGGCCTTTAGTATTCTAACGACATACACGACTGCTACGGAAATATTGTTCACCAAACGACAAAACTTAACCTGAAAGTCGTTCACAATGATGTCATTAGAAGTTACAAAATGCGAATTGTCGTCATGAACGACAAACGATTTATAACGACGTCGTTAAGACTTACAAAATAGTAAAATGCTTACGGCCGTATGCATAGCTATACGTTTAGTATTATTTTAAGATGCCTTTAACTAGTAACCATTAGTTGTATTTAAAAGCATTTTAAAAATTGGTATGAATAGTTTCATTTTAACTTATCACTATACTTCATTTAATAACTATAGTTATTAGACAATTAAACTATCTTTTAAGGCGGCAACATCGCAAAATTTGTATATTTTTGGAATATTGACAAGTGAAATGGATGACATGTGAAAAAAATTATACAACACGGTGGGTTTATTTAATATTAAAGAAGAATTAGAAGCAATTAAACATCACCACTTTGAAAAAATGCCTCAAATGTGATCTATAAGTGTTCTACGTTAACGCAACGACAGTTAATCACTTATAATGTATAGGTATGCTGCAAAAGTGGAGAAACTAATAAAGCAGGGAAGAAGTAATAATAAAATAATAGGACCCTTCTAAAAGATCTACAAAATAATGTCGACCTTTGAGTCCCAATTATGACATACTTAACGGCAATAACATAATTTTGTATATTTTTGACCATTAAATCGTTTACTAAATTGTTTAGTTTATTTTAACACGTTCACGTCGGAACCGATTTTCATAGTGCGCTTCATCTGGCGGCAAAAAAATATAATCCTATATTATGCGTACCACCGGTGGTACGCGCCGCCCGATGAAACAGTTTAGTGCGGGCCACCGGTGGTACGCGCCGGCGTGAACGTGTTAAGGAAATATATGGTAAAGAATTGGACTGTTAATCACGAATGTCTATTTTTTATTAAAACGATCACATTTTTTCTAACTATTACCAAAAAATTAAAAAAGCGGAATGGATAACATAATCTTAAAACGTTCAATCAATTTAAAAAAATTGTGCATTTGCGAAAATTGTATTACTATCCCCTAATGTAAGTCTTGTGATGCAGCAGACGATGAAATTTTTTTTTTGAAAAGCGTTCTGTTTACGGCGAAAATATTTACACCAAATCCATTCGATATAGCTAAAGTTTTATAAGTAGTAACGATGATATTTCTGTTGTAACGCGGGTGACATTCTAGAAAATGACGTTAAAATCCAGTTAAACAAACCTATTTTGACCACTAAAATATTAGTAACCAACAAGCGTTAAAAGGCTACTAAATACGGTTATGCATACGGGTTTTGCTTAGTAACGTGTAAAAATGACGTTCGTAGCCACTAAAAAAGCTATGCATACGGCCGTTAAAGTTTACCGTGGGCGAAGAATGGATCAGAACGTTGTTGCTAGGAAGCTTACCAGAAAACTGCAAACCAATGATTAAAATTATTGTATACTTACTCTATCAGCAACTCCACCGGGTACAATAGTTTTAACAACAACTCCAGTGCTTCTCCCACCGATAATTCCGAAAGCTAATCCTGATCCGTCATTAATTAAGTCGATAACTTCAACTTGAGCCCATTCGGTGTTCAACTGCAATAAAACATCAATTTTATTCGTCAACATTAATTTCCAATAGGAAACACTTGAAAGCGTTCACTATTCATTATTCAATATTCAATTAAGTTAATTATTTTCCCCTTTACTACCACAAATTAATTTCGAATATTAATTACCTAAAACCCCTTGATTAGTTAAAAAAAGAAATCAATAAAATACGTTTTGTAACCGTAAAAATCGTTTTTGTTTACTTTTCACGTCATGTTCATTCATATTATTGGGATGAAAAAAGTTTATCGATTTTCCCTGCGCGTTGAGGCGTCCGAATGAGCTATTTTAAAAGTATAACTAAACATCCATCCCCCTCAATAAATATTTTCCCACTAGGAAATTTAATTTTCAATTACTCAGATGATTTAAATGAGTAAATTACTAATGACTTCTTTGATTGTAAATTGGTCGAACAATCTGACATTTTTTAAAAGCTATTGTGAAACCCTATACTATGGTTTAAATAAAAACGTCTATCCTTTCTGTCCAATCTTGTACATTCAGCCTTTATTTGATATCTATCTATCTATTTAATAATATAAAGTTTTCTTACCACCATGTCTCATTGGAAACTTCGTATTGTTAGGGCAGTTCGAATCCCAGGCTTTTCAAAGGCCAATCTAGTCTGGCCATACTTCCAAATCCTTCGTTCCAAGTTCAGTATGCTTTTCCAGTTCCCTTCACATCTCGACATGTGTCCGCCTCCGTGCTCCTTTGTAACTGAAGATAAGCTTTAAAGTTCCCGAAAGCTCGACCAAAGTTGCGGCGTCAAAGTTTTTCCGCAAAGTAAATACATAATGCCAATTTATATTCTTATATGTTTAGACCTAAAACAATAGATTTTATTTTATTTTATTTATCTATTTTAAGAAATAAAAGAAATTAGATTTCGTGTTAAATAAATATTGTGTAGACATGAACAGTATATTTTTAGAGAAACACCTTGTCTTCATTCATATAAAAAATCTAATAATCTATTTAAGTTTATTAGAATATTTTTACCCATTATTTTTTTTTATTCATACATTATTTTTACTATACATTATTTTTATTATAAGTATAGCAGTATAGTCTTTAACAGTACGTTCAAATTGTTTTTCGACCGAACACGAAACTCGAAGAGTTCAAAAGCTTTCATTCGCTTGAAGGCGAGTAGAAACGTGTTTGTAAAAACATTCAACCAGTATAAAATTCCCTTCGTCGTGTTTTTCCTTTGTGAAGGAGAAGAAAATACGGAAAATGGTTTCGAAAAACGGCCACAAAGTGCATCTCGATGTCGTACCGTGGAGTTCAGTAGTCGTTGGAGTTGATGGGGTCGTTTCAGGGAAGTTCAGAGGTTTTCATGGTGTTGATATCCGATTTTCCACGACTTCTTCGACGCGAAATTGGAAAGAGCGAACTTTGTCGCATCAGGTCGAAATATCGCGTGTAAATGATCTTGCAACTTATTACTTGAATTGTAAAGGTTATGCCATTGAAATGATTTTTGCGAGATCAATCATTAATGAAAAAATCAGATTACAAAAAAATCTTAAAATATAAGAAATCTATATTTTACGTTAAATATTAGGATATTCTATACAGGGTGTTTAAAAAAGATGCGGCAATATTAAAGGGGGTAATTGTCTTGGTCATTTTCTACAAAAAAGTTTATAATAAACATGGTCTGGAAACGCTTCGTTACCGATCTACAGCGTGTTGATGTTTAATTAAAAAAAGCAGTAAAGATTTACATATTTTGAAACAGTTCAACACGTTCAAGCATTACTTCCTGCTGATTTTCCTCCTCGCATTGCATTCTGTCAATGGCTTTTGCAGAAAATGGTTGAAATCCCTCAATTCCTGATGTTGATTCTGTTCACCGATGAAGCGAATTTTTCAAGAAAGGCAATACGCAATTTCCATAATAACCATATATGGTGTGACGAAAATCCACATGAAATTGTTGAAGATCGTTTTCAACATTAGTTTTCTTTGAACATTTGGCTTGGAATTGTGGGTGACTGCCTAATTGGACCGGTATTTTTACCAGGAAAGCTTACCGGAGAGGTGTATCGCAACTTTTTGTAAAACCCGCTCCCTGGTTTTCTGGAGGACGTACCATTAGCAATTAGAGATGCAATGTGGTATATGCACGATAGCGCACCAGCCCACTTTAGTCAAGTAGCTCGTGATTTCTTAACACAAGCATATGGAAATCGCTGGATTGGCCAAGGTGGACCTCACTTATGGCCTGCACAATCCCCGGACTTAAATCCCCTGGATTTTTTCCTGTGGGGCCATTTGAAGTCCTTGGTGTACGCTACTCCATTGGAAAACGTAGAAGACTTAAGAAATCAAATCATTGTTGGGTGCAACACAATTAAAAAAGGTCCTAGTGTTTTTGAGAGAGTTCGCCAGTCAAGGAGGAGAAGATTGGATTCTTGCATCCGAGGTCGAGGTGGTCACTGCACAGTTTTTGTAATTTTTACTTGGTAAAATTGTTGGTTTCGTAAAATATTTGTTTTTGTCCTTAAATAAAACCCTTGTTCTTAAAAAAAAATCTTTTATTATACTTCCTCTGTTCGAAAATAGTTGCTACATTTTAATTTAATTTTTGTCCGAGAATAGTTGCTACATTTTATTTATTTATTTTAAGGCGAATCAAAAACAGAAGAATTTTATTGTTTTTAAATGAAAATACAAAATAATTTATGAACTAAAAAAACCTAAATCCAACACACTTAAGTCGGGGCTGTTCGGTGGTTGCGATATCAGTTGTATATCCCAACCATCTCTACAGAAAGCTTCGATTAATGTTGGATCGTCAGTGTGCAAATGCGGTTTTGCATTATTTTGCTGAATAAATATTTTATGTTTTTTTGAACCAACAGGCCATTTCTCTCGTATTGCTGGAATCAATTTATTCAAAATCATTTTTCTTACTTCCTCTTTATTGACACTTTCTACAGCTTTGATTACTAGTGTTCCCTTAGCCCAATTTTTGTTATTTCTCTTGGCTGGTAAAGAGTTTATAAATGGCCATATCCTTATTTTTCTGCCAAAAAAATTTTGTTTTGTGAAAATCCCAACGTTGACGTGCAACTGCCGCCATAAACATTACTTTTGCAATGAACCTTTTACTTTTACAAGTTCTATGCAGCATTTCTTCTTCCGGAGTGACAAAAACTTCTTTTTTGTTTTGGTTAAATAAAATCATTTTTCGTCAATGTGAATATAGTTTAATAAATCCTTAAAATACCCCGTCGACAATACAAATTTTAAACAAAACTCTATTCGGTGCCGTTTATTTTCTTCGGTAAAGTAACGGCTTAATAAAACCGGTTATTCTCTTAATTTCTTTTCCATTTTTAAATCTATTATGCAACGTATTTTTTTGGAATTTTACTTAAACAAGCTAACAATCTTCATGTGGTTCTTTTACATAAAGGGATAGAGTATATATTAGCAATTTGTGGACTGTAATCTTTAACTTTTCGACCACAATTATTTTTACGGAAGTTATTATTAATTATTACGTTTTTACTTAAACAATCTTTTATTTGTTTCCAGAATCTCGAAATTGTTGAACGACTGCAAAAAAACTTACGTGCAGCTGCACTTATCACACCTGTTTTTAAATTTTATCCTCCACATTTTGCAACAAATAATGTAAAATTTGGTTTCTTTGCTCATTACTAAATTCTCCGCATTTTTCCCACCTCTTCGATTTGTTTCCGAAATATTTAGAACCATTATTGATGCAGAGCGGTTAAAATTCAAAAACATTCAAATTTTACAGATAACAATTACTTATCACAAAACGTGGGCAATAGCTAAGTGGAGGTTAGGGCATGGCACATTTCGATTGTTATATGTTCTACCTACTGATATTTAATAAGTTAATTTATCTTATATATTTATGATAATTTTTACATTAAACTAAAATGTAGCAACTATTTTCGGACAGAGGAAGTAAACTTTCTTGTTTATAATAAAAATGTTTAAACTTCAACACGCTGTAAATCGGTAACGAAGCGTTTCCAAACCATGTTTATTATAAACTTTTTTGTATAAAATGACCTGGACAATCACCCCCTTTAATATTATCTTTTTTAAACACCCTGTATTTTCAACTCTTGACGAAATATGAAACATTTTCTAATGCCGATACTAGACTATCAAAGATTTTATAAAGGATCTTTTATAAAACATCTTAAAGAAATTTTACAGTATAATAAGCTGTATTTTATAAAACTTCTTTTATGAAAGTGGACTGTATTCGATTACATTTCATAAAATATTTATGGAGTTCGGGGAAGTTATGACAAAATGACGTGAAGTAAGTTTACGTGGACATTAGCTGTTATTATAATTGTAATTTAATATTGAATTCCAACCGTTTACAAAAGTCGTGAATTTATATCTAATGTACGATAACCCGAAATGAAGCTGCACCATGAAGAGAAAGATAAAAGAGTACTCGGCAATGTTGCGCAGAGGGTATTTATTTGTTCATCTTTCTCTTCATGGTGCAGCTCCATTTCGAGTTATAGTACAGCATAAAGATTACAAAAATCGAAATAAAAGACTGGAAGCTTATAAAGACATTTCCAGTATGATCAGCATTTCATCGTCTGGAGAATGTGCACAAATTCCATATATACAGGGTGTCTCCGAAATGCGTGTACAACGTACGACCTCAGATTCCTTGGCTTGAAACAGGTCGATTTAAGTTAACTTATCTATATCCAAAGTTGCTTCGTTTTGCTGCTAGAGGGCTTTAAAAATAATATTTTCCCCGAGTTTTTCTTAAATTACTCGAAAAATCTTCATTAGATTTTATTCATTTTTTGACCACGTCTTTATATCAGCTGGGCACAGCTTTCTGTGGAACAAATTCGAATTTCACACCATACAGAGTGTTTAGATACACTTTTACCGCAAGTTATTCATCTAAATCTTTTTAAGCACCCTGTATAATTTTCTAACAATTCTTTTTCCGAATAGCTACATTCATTTAGAAATTATTTCCTCTCTTACAAAATTTCAGTTGGGCAAGCGGTTTAGGCACAAAAGAAGATTTTGTAAATGCCTACAAGTCCAAAACACCAAATTAAGGTAACATTAACAAAATTCAAAGTACCAATTTCTTCACGGGATATGAAAATCTTTCAAGAAAACCACATGTTATAGGTTTGTAAGTAGTTTCTTGATTAAAATTTTCAAATTTTCGCCAGCATTTGTGAACGTTATCAGTGTTTAGCCCTTTTAATCCGTATTATGCAGATTCCACCGTAGAATCGAAGGAAATAAAGGGGAAATCATGCTCCTGTAAACTGGTCAGCAAGATCAGTAAACCTAGCACCTTCTGATTTTGTTTATTGGGTATCATAAAAGCAAAAATGCAACAAAAAGAGCAAACAGTAAAAATTTTGCACACTGTATTATATTTGCCCTGATGATGGTCACAAATCCTGGCAACATTTTGAGCAAAAAACTACTACCAATCCTCTAAAATGTGATTTTCTTGAAAGAGCTGCATATCCTGTGAAGAAATTACTACTTTGAACTGGGTGAATGTTACCGTAACTTACAGATTTGAACTTGCAGGGAGTTAGAAAATGTTTTTTTGCGGCTAAACCGGTTGCCCAAATGAAATTTTATAAGAGAGAAAATAATGTCTAAATTAATGTAGCTCTGCAGAAAAAGAATTGATAGAAAATTATACAAGGTGGTTAAAAAGATTTGGATGGATAACTTGTGGTGAGAGTGTTTGTAAACGCCCTGTATGTTTGGAAATTCGAATTTTTTCCACAAAAAGCTGTGTCCAGCTGATATAAAGACGTGGTCAAAAAATGAATAAAATCTAATGAAGATTTTTCAAGTAATTTAAGAAAAACTCATGGAAAATATTAATTTTATAGCCTTCTAGCGTCCAAACGAAGCAACTTTGGATATAGATAAGTTAACTTAAATCGACCTATTTTGAGCCAAGGAATCTGTAGTCTTACGTTGTACACGCATTTCGCAGACACCTGTATATATATTTTTTTTCTCTCAGTTTTATAATTTTTAAATGTTGCACAAATACTCGATAGGTCTCAAGATTATCCCCGAAGATAGAGAAAATCCGGAACTACATAATCTGTTTTGGGTAGCCGATACGACGAGCAGAATATACGATTCCAATTCCTAATGCTCTCCAAACCAATCTCCAGGAAATTTATGACACCTACGAAATACCGTAAATTCGCTCCCAAACGCGATAATGGTTCCGAGTTTAATAAATGAGTATCATATTTACCTGCCAAATGCAACTTGGAGGTCATTATAACGTTCTCATTCTCCTTACGTGTATCATAACCCGAAATAGAGCAGCACCATGGAGAGAAAGATAAAAAATAAACCCTCTCTTCGTAACATTGCCGAGTACTCTTTCTTCTTACTCTTTATGGTGCAGCTCCATTTCGAGTTTTAGTACAGAACGACCGCATACAGTGAATATTATTGTCAATATCCTGATGTTCTTAACATAATACCTTCAATATTTCCCACATATTCAATCAGTCAATGTTTTAATATTAACAATAGTTCTGACAGTGTATAATCGCTGATAGAATTTCAAGTTGGTAGGATACAAGTTTAGTAAAAACTAGCGTAGACTATCATTTGGGTGTACGGATACTATGCATAGCTAAAAATTACTACCATGTACAGTATCATCTTGTAAATGGCTCGTACGCAGTTAATTTATATCTGCCAATGACGTGCAAGCTTTTCCTAAACCCTTAGCACGATTCGTTGATTTAAATTCCGATTATCCATGTTTCTAACTTTTGTGGTAGACCTATCCATTCCTTAACTTTAGTACTAACACAAAATATGTTCGGATTCATAAATTGACTAACAATAAGTATCTTATCAGTTTCTTTTCAGTGTTTCTGAGAATTTATAGGTGAAAAATATTTAACTCTTAAGTACGTTCGTTTTTTTTTTGGAGCCATTAAGATGGTTGTAATTTCAGGTAGAAATTTGCCTCAAACAGTTAGCCTTATATTATTTTATGAGAAATGTTCTGCTAAGTACTAATTACTGTAATATATGAAAGCTATAAGCAATCAACTCTACACATTATTATTTTTTCCTCAATATCATTTTTAATCATTCCCTGCCCTTATTTAGTAGTTTTCCATTTTGCATTAATTTTTATTACATCTTGGGGTTTATCATAGTGTTGCCACTTTTACATCCAATGGAAGCTTGAATGTCTTAAATGGCATTTTTATTGGGTTGTTCTTTTTTCACTCATCCTTACATAAGTTTTCAACTTATTTTTTCTACAAAACTACAGTTTTTAGATCTTGTAAAACCTTGCAAATTTCAAAGAGATAATATAGAAATTCGTCAAGATACCTAACTATAGAATCTACCGATAATGGCGCTCTGTTTCTAAAAGTAAACAAAATAAATTCCTTGTGAGGTATCCACTCATTTCTTTTTCAGTTTGAAAGAACATTTTATGGCATTGAGAATGATTTTGCAAATCCTTCAAGTGTCTCCCGCGGGTTTGCTAGGTGGCACACAATGAAGTGGTTCAATTTTTAATCACTTTGTCGCGTAAAACTGGTTGAAATTGCTGGATGGCATTCATTATGTTGACCTTGAGGACTTTAATTGTTTGTTGTGTATTCACATAGATTTGCTATTTAACATATCCTCCAAAGAAATCATGTAAAGGGATTAAATCGCACCACTCCGATCGCCAGTTCATATCCTAATCGTTAAACAGTCGATTGAATAGAACTGTTTTGGCAAGTTGTAAAAATTGCTTAGAGCCCAAAACCTTTTTCGTAAAAATGTTTTTGTACGGGACATTATATCCTTCCATAGTGATCTGCCAAAGACTCTGGGACAATTCACAATAAATTTGAAAGTTGTTGCTTTAAAAATATGGTTGCTAAAATCTAAGGAATTTCGAGGGTCCTTTTGAAAGGTCTTTTATTAAATTTGGAGTTATGGAGACGAAAAAATCTAAAAGATGACGTTATTTGAAAAAAATCATCAACTAATTCAAATTACGGCCTCCACACGTTTTAATATACTCCAAACTGCCTGGGTAGAGTTACAATTTATAACATGTGCACCAACTTGAATAGTCCAAATGCAGGAACAACAACTAAATGGTCTGACTTTAGAGCTCATTTTACGAATTTGTGCGATAAGAAACTGTTTGACGCATCCTAAAATTTGGATAAAGAAGTCAAATTGATTTTGCAAACAGTTACAACTCAAAACGCGCGGTGGCGGTGAAAAATGTTTCCTAGATACCATTTCGAATTACAGTGAAAGCTCTAATAAGCGGACACTGACGGTGCCAACATTTTTGTCCAGTTATTGGAGATGTCCGCTTATAAGAAAGAACTATTAAAATGGAAAATATTGCACTATTTCTGACAATTTTTGATTTTTTAACGTTAATAAAACATAAACAACTTTTTATCTTAAAATATTTTTATTTAAAACAAAATATTCTACCTTGTACATTGATTACTTAAACTTAAACTATTTATTTTTTTGTTGAATAAAATCTAAAATTCTTAATTGACGAAGTGAAACTTCTCTTTGTGATAGGAAACAACGTTCTATATGTGTTTCTATATTTTTTACTTGTCGGAAACCAGTAAAATCATTCTTCATGAACGATTTAAGTCTGGAAACTACATCCAATGCTTCTGTATAAGACCTGATTGGATTGCAGTCCTCCTCCGCACCACCTGCTTCCGACTTATTTTCACTTTCATTGTCTTCTATTTCTTCTGTTTCTTCCGAAAATTCCAAAGCTTCTGTTTCGACATCTTCGTTCACATTTAAATATTCTTCCACTACCTTTACACTTTCTACTCTCAGTTCTACATTTAAACAAATTAGCTAGTCTTGCGAGTGGTATATCATCTCCAGCATCGTAGTCATTGTCAGTTGAATTATCTTGATCCTTATGAAATCCAACCTTTTTAAAGCAATTTCTAATTGTTTCTGACCTGAAAAAAGAGTCCACTTTCATCGGCGTCGAATATTATATCCTCTTCTCGGTAACCTTGTAGCAAAACCGGCAGTTTTTTTTTCATAAATTGATCGACATCTTCGTCATTCACATCAGCTGCTTCCCCGGAGATACATTTAAATGTAATGTTGTTTCTCAAACGCCACTTTTGTAACCACCCGTCAGAAGCTCGAAATGTACTCACTCCCAATTTTTCCGCAATTTCCCTTGCTTTTCTCTTTGCTAATGGTCCTGATAAGGGAATGTTTTTATTTCTTGCTTTCAGAAACCAATCGGAACACGCTTTGTCAATTTTTAAACCTTCACTACTTAAGAAGTTTTTCTTCGTTTTTATGTTGGCCCCAGACTGCCATTTCTTTCGAATATCTTCTTTATTTTTAAGTATTTTCGCCGGTTGCGTTTTGCCAATGTTAAATCTTTTAGCTATATCACGAACTGACAGCTTCTCTTTGTCTAATAAACAAACTATTCCATTTTCTAATTTAAGGTAAGTATTTTTTTCTTGGTTGCCATTTTAACGCATGCTACACCAAAGCGAACAAACTAATAATAGTAACTCGCAATACCACCTGTCTTTGACAAGTGAACCGCAGAAAGAGGGGAATCCCCGAAAACTTGTCGGTAAATATGTATACCTATTACTGTTTAGTGACGTGTTCGTCTAACTTATTAGAGCCGTGCGTCCGCTTATTAGAGATTTTTGTCCATTATTGAGGAAAAAATGGTGTCCGCGTCCGCTTATTGGAGCGTCCGCTTAAGGGAGAACAGTTTGTACGGAAAGATATATCTTTGAGGTTCGTGCCAAGGTTTTTGTCCGGTTATCAGAGATGTCCGCTTATTAGAGCGTCCGCGTACTAGAGCTTTCACTGTATTTCGTTGATAGAATTTCAAGTTGGTAGGATACAAGTTTAGTAAAAATTTTATGTGCGTCATGGACGTGAAAATTACGTAGCATTGGAAATGTTAGTTAACAGTTGCAGTATGACATGACTGGAAATGTTCGAAACTAACAAAGTTATACTGCACAATTTAGATGGTTTAGTAGTTTGAGGGATAGTTTGAACAGCATTCTATTCATAATTCATAGGAATTGAACAGATTTAGGATACGATTCAGCAATATTCAACAAAATACATCGGATTTTATTACCAGGACGTTGAGAAATAAAATGTCGGAACGTAAATTTACGGTATTCGATCTTTTCCCTTCTCCCTTTCTCCCCTAAATTTCTTTCATCGGTTTCGTAGTTCATGTCTGGGTAGCGTCCTAAACGTATTATTCCGGAATTCGCTTTATGACCCGATAACAAACAAAAAATTCAATAAACTTCCAGAAGACTTACATTCCTGGAAGGTTCGAAAGAATATAAGTCTGAAAAATGTCATCTTTTTTAGATGCTATTTTCTTATCTCTAAAAATTGTGTTTAAATTTGAAACACATCTTTCAGAATTCCTTGAAATATTTTGACGACATACAGATTTTTAAAAAGTAGTATGGATATCTAAATCTATATTTTTAGATATTATTATTTATGTATTAGAAATAAATGCAAGTAATTACATTTTTTAAACGTAATATAGAAATTTATCTTTAGTTGATTCTTAATTTCTATAAATAACATGGATTTCTTTTGAAGTTATCTAATTAATTTATTGAAATGCTTATTAAAATGTACTTATTTATTTAGTAAAATAACATATTTTAATCGTATATTGGCTAAAGAAACACTTTCTTATTTCCAAGAAATAAGCCCTAAACGACTTTTTCAACCTTACTGTTTTTAAAGATCTCTTCAAAGATCAATCGCATGCTCGACAACGTGCCTTTAACAAAGAACCGGTAAAAGTACGAAATCGGACATTACAAGTGTCGGTTCCCTTGATTTTCCACCTTTTCCACTTTACCATCTTCCCTTTTATATTTTCCACATTTTGCTTACGCGACTTTTTCCAAGCACATACTTGAAATGACGTCAATCGATATGTTATACGAATAATGAAATTACAGATATTTTTTAAATATTTCAATTTCAATATTCGATTGTAGTTTATGAAATTGCGTGGTACCTTGAAGTATCGATTATCTAAATCATTTAGAGTATGGATTAGCTCGGGTTTCCCAACACCATCAGTCTTGGGAATCATCAGAATGTGTAAACTTTGAAAAAACTTATTCAAACATCATTTATCGTCATAGTAGAGGTACTAATACCTCGATAAACTTTTATTAATATGGGTTAAAAAAACTCCAATAAAGATGGAGTGGTTGTCTTGAATTTTTTTCTTTTTCATTTTATGGTGATAATAAAATAAATATATCTTTTTCTAGTATAAAATGAAATTTTTTATTTTAATTTATTGTTAAATATTAGTATAAATAAAATATCTTTTTTACGATTGTTGAGATAATTTGATTAGATGTTACTGATTAAAAGATGTCAGTGATTAATAGATGTTACTGATTAATAAATGTTACTGATAAAACATTGCGTGCTGTAATATTTCACATAAAATTTAAAACTTTAAAGTACGTTTTATCAGGCGATTTGTGATTTTAACTGAAACGGGAGGGTTGATATACCAATCGATAAGAGTTTCTTTGTGACACGTAACGGAAAATGAGCAAATAAACATCTTGGAAAATGTCCAGATAAAAACGTTAACGTTCTAGACACAAAGGCAGCGCGATAGAGACCAATTATCGATGCACGAAAGTGTGATTAATAGCTCAAAGAACGAGGGACTTCGCTAGTTGGAATTGACAACTTTCAGGGACAACTTTTGGGTATTAATCAAGTTTTATAGAAAATTTCTCGTTTGTTTTTAAGTTTTTAAGGTTACAGTTGAAAAATTAAGTGTTTTAGGGTACAATTACACACCCGATTCTAAGGCTGTGGTTTCACTGACGCCAGTTCAGACCAGATCAGATCACATCAGACCAGATGAGTGGCTAGAATTGAATCGGTGAGATGAAAAACAGTACAAGTCCAAAAATTTAGTTCTGAGTAAATCAATAAAAACTATTTGAAATAGCATTTTTACTTTCACAGGATAGTCATAGTTTTTGTAATTTCTGATTGTATCAAGTACATATATTTCGAGAAAAACGTCCATAAATTCAGTTATGCCATAAAAAAGGTTGTGGACTTACACTGTTTTTCAACTCAAGCAATAAAAAAAGGGTTAATAAAATGATAAAATGACTCAAAAAGTAAAAAACGCGACGTATTTATTACAAAATTTGTATTTATTTATTAAAGAATAGAAAATCAGAACCGAAAGTCTAGTTATTCTCTTCGGCATTTGTAGTAAACCATGAAGTTACATGACAATAGAACACCAAGTTTTCCCCAGTAATACACTGCATTACTTTCTTAATATCGTCCACTTTTTTCTTGTTAATGGGAACAGGTTGGTTAAAACTATAACGCTTATCGGTGGGGAGGACTGGATTTTCCTTATTCTGTTTTAGTAGTTTAAAGGTGAATGATATAAAACCTCCTATATATTCCCATATTGTGACATAACCAGGAGTGCTACTATCGTAAGAAAACTGCCTATAGTTGGAAATGGCGAATGTTTCTATTTTGGCATTGTTTTCGCGAAGGTAAGTACAAGTTTTCTTATAGTTTGAAGACCACCAGTTCTTAAAGTCAATTATATCAGGAGATTTGATTTGCGTCACAGTGAATGGTGAATTCTTTCTTGCGGACTTGATTACGTCTTCATAGTCTTCAGGAATCATTACCCTGTCATGTCGTTTAAAAACCCGTTTAATAGTGCCAAAATCGCGGTCACAAGGCAAGAAGGAATGTCCTCGCATGGGAAAATAGTGGTAAACTTTATTGAAACGTTTAGTCGCCTGTAGTGCAAGCAGGAATCGGACCATTGTATGATTGCGGTTCTGACCTGGGCATCCGTCAGAAAACAAATGCAACTCCGTTAGCTCAGTTGGAATATAGTTTATTATATAATGATTCAGGAAAGTGGAAACCTCGTCGGGTCCCTTGCGTGCCTGTCCTTCATGGTATGTGTAAAAATGTTCTGTATTATTTTTCATATTGTGTATTTCAAAGCCATATACCCACAGTTGTCTGTAGTAAAAGATCTCTTGAACTGGAATATGTGAAAGGGGCATGTTTTGGATGTAGTCAAATGTTAATCCCATATCTTTTCGAGTATTACACATTTCCTCTACTTCTTTTAGTTTGGCATAGAATTTTTTGGCTCGCCTCTTATGAACCAACAGTTCTGCTATAGCCACTCGCTTGGCAGTGTCATTAAGATTTTGGGTCTTTAATTCTAACTGTGTGCTTCGGATGAATGTAACCAGTTTATATGCTTTCTCGTATTAGGTCGGCGATAGTGACCTTCACTGACCTTAACCGGAATTGAATCAGTGAGATGAAAAACAGTACGAGTCCGGAGTTGTACCGTTTTTGTATTCAATGGCAAGTAACACGTGGTTGTTTCTCATAGAAGGTAATGTAAAATGTACGGTTTTTTAGCTCAGTCAATAGTAACGCCAATTTAACGTCGATTGGCTATCTCAACTAAAATTGTCGAAATTTGGACTTGTACTGTTTTTCATCTCACCGATTCAATTGTCCCTTCAGACCGTGACAGACACGTTTTCATCAGATATGTACTATAGCCCGAAATAAAGCTGCACCAAGAAGAGAAAGAAGTAAACCCCTTCTTCGTAACATTACCGAGTACTCTTTCATCTTTCTCTTCATGGAGCAGCTCCATTTCGAGTTATAGTACGTTTACTTTCCTAGGGTTGGTACGGATCAAACATATGTTTGATATATAAACAAGCAACGGCCGTATTTACGTTCCAGACAATGGATAAATCAATGGTAACCGACCTCATCAGAGAAAATCAACAGAGAAGAAAAAAACTCTATTGTCGATTAAATTAGAATACCGTTTTATATCTCGAGAGATAGATTTAAAAATATAATCATAAGTTATTATGTCCATTCGATAATATTCTCTAAACTTCTCAGAGTAATTTCGAAGCTTTAGAGATGTTTTTATACATTTTATATACAGTGCGAGTCTCTAACTTGGAATAAATTTACTAAGCCGAATACATTGTTTTTTTCGGAAATATGCTCGAACACGTCGATTAGTATTTTAATCTGTCCTATTTTTCATGTAAGAAAATTTTATACAGCGTGTCCCAATCTGAGATTGACGTCATCAACAATTTTTTTTAAATGGCAAGCCTAATTTTTTAAAAGTGTTTTTAAAGGGTTTATCAAGTTAAATATGCGTGATAAATTTCAAATTTTTGTTCCTTCTCGTTAAAAAGATATTACAACAAACAATTATTCGAAAAATCAAGAAATCTGAATCAACTAAATCATAATAAAAGTTCAAAATGTTATCCATGTACTACCTGACAATACCCTACACGGAACTGAAACTCACTTTGAACATTTCTAATTACTTCTGCGGAAATTAGCCTACACTCCTGTCTTATCCTTGCTTTCAACACCTCAATATTTTCCGGTTTGGTTTTAAAAACTTTGGCTTTTAAGTACCCCCATAAGAAATAATCAATAGGTCCTCTTCTATCAATCCATCTGCCTGGAAACACATCATCTAGATAGTCACGAACAGGTTTTGCAAAATGAGGAGGCGCCCCGTCTTGTTGAAACGAGAGGTTTCTTTTCTGGACATCAGCATCAACCGGATCAGGAAAAAGAGTAGCCAAATTCGGAACTAGTTCCTCCTGCAAGAATTGCAAATATCTTGCTCCATTGAGATTTTCTTGGAAGAAAATTGGTCCTATTACTCGATCACCAACAATTGCCCAAACATTGACTTTTTGTGGATATTGAGTGGAACCTTCCCTCATCCATCGTGGGTTTTTGTCTGCCCAATAACGACACTTTTGACGATTTATCTCACCATTTAACGTAAACGTTGATTCGTCAGAAAAGAGGACGTTTTCTACGTTTAGAACATTTCTGTCTAGTAGATCCATAATTTGTTCACAAAACTGGAGTCTGCGATCTGGATCATCTTCGGTGAGTTCCTGGAGGATTGTCAATTTATAGGGATGAAATTTGTGCGATTTAAGAGTTCTTTCCACCGAAGACTGGCTAATTTCGAGTTCTCCAGCTATCTGTCTAGTGGAAATACAAGGATTTTCTTGAACAAAAAGAAGTACATTAAGTTTTACTTCTTCATTGAGCGCACTCTGATGATGATTATTTCTTTTCCTTAACACCTTGTTGACCGGTGACGAGATAACTCGTCATCTCATATCCAAATGTTGCTGACCGGTGACGAGTTAACTCGTCGAAATAGCACTTGTTATGTCACATTACGGTGACATGACATAGTTTCTACATAAAATTGCCTGTCAACAAAGTGTTAAATGCCCGTTTTCCCGAAACTGTTTTTCAATCTTGCTTACAGTACTTTGAGATATGGGTGGTAAATCAGGATACTTCTCTCTGAATAAATGAGTAACTTCAGTTTGTGTTCTTGTCCTATCTCTGTAGCCAATCATCATTAAAATTTCAATCCTATGACATTCCAATAAATACGACATTTTGCTCGATTTGTCTACAAACGGTGTTTTTCGCAAAATGGCAAACTAACAAGTGTTGTTGCCTAATGTGAGTCGAATAACTTACTTTTTTAACTTACTTGTTTTTTTAACAATGTGATAAGATGTCAACCGGTTTGACAAAGAAATGACAAACAAATTTGACGTACAAATTTGACATTCATTTTTAAACTGCATATTAAACTTTTCTTAAGCTTTTTTTCGCGAGTGACCCTTTCAAACTTATGCTATTCGGTCAGTAACCCGTCTTTATTTAGTCTAAACTCCTCTTTGTTTAATAATGGTACTCGCAAAAATGAACTGGTCAAATTGACATATCTGTTGATATTTGTCTGCGTGTTTACCAGGCTATGTTATCCTCTATAAGATATCTATAGAAACCAAGTAGGAAATTTTTACCTAGAAAATTTTATTTCTTAAAATGCAATCGGTTCAAAACCTTTAAACACTTATACCTGACTCAGTTCTATCAAAAATGACTTACAATAGTTTTCGTTGCATAGGTCGATATCATCATATTATTAACACATTGCATATGGATCACGAGATATCTCGTTTTTAGAAAATCGAATATTGCGGACGGGTTACGAGATATCTCGTTTTGAATTCGTGGTTTTGAATTGCGTTCGAAAATATGCGGGCCTTCAGGGCATGTTCAACGCGCAGAGCGCCGTACGCAATGTGTTAACATTCATCTGCTACTCTTAACCTTCAAATTACTGTTCGACAGCCTTGACAATTCAACCAGCTTGCTATACTACTTTTGACCATGTTAACAAATGGTTAGATTTGGTCAGTACACTCCCCGCAATAATTTTTATGACCGTATTTCGCGAAAACGGAGCGGTCACCTGAGCGTTCAAACTAGGTCTGAAATATTCAGTCGCGAAAAAATGCTTATTGAGTTTCAAATTTCTTGATTTTTTGAATAATTATTTCGTCGGCCTAATCACTAAATCACATAAGTCCATTTTTACTGAAAATGAGATTTTTGTGTAATTTATTGTAGAAAACAATAAACTATACTCTAAGAAGTTCGCATGTACCTTAATATTAATAACAATTCAAAGATAATTGTTCTTCAACAGTACCCAACAACATCCTTATATAGTTCATTCGGTAATAAGAGGTTTTTTTGCTTTCCTACACTATGTGTGATTTGGGACTTATGTGATTTACTGATTAGGCCGACGATTTGTTGTAATATGTTTTTAATGAGAAGGAATAAAGATTTGAAATTTAGTACGCATATTTAACTTGATACACCCTTTAACCACTTGCGGTGGCGAGAAATTTACGGCTGAGTGTGCCAGGACGGTCGAGTAGAAAACCCGACTTAATCACCCCCCTCCCCAAACGCGCCCACGAGACGCATCATTACGGCTGAGACTGTTAGAACGGCATGTACTAATCACTCACGAGCGAGTTCGGTAGGGAAACGCATCAATTGATAAATTAACATACGCATGAATACTAAATTTATTTATTAATAATCTATAAGAATATGATAATACTAAATTTATTCATTAACCACTTCGGTATGAGCGTCGACTATAGTCGACGGCATAGTAGACTGAAAGGATCGGACAATCAAAACGGAACACCTGTCCGGATAAAAGATTTCTAAGGGTTAAGATTTGAAATTTTTATGTTGATTTAGGTTGAAATTTAATTTTTGTTTTCACCAAAGATAAATCTTCTAACACGTTTAGTTTTTTCGACATGAAAGAAAATGTAATTTAATACCGTAAGTAAAAAAAACATTCCTAATCGCTATCAGATTCTGCATTGTCTTTTCTTTTTCTTTTATTTGTGCAAATAATATCATTCATTTTATTATCGTTTTCCATTTTACGTATTTCAAGTGACGCGAAAAACGCTGCGTCGGTAAAAAAGGTCATTCATAGTCGACGTGCTGCGCATGCTCTTTCCTGCAACAATCGCCCGACGACATACGAAGTACATCGCTAGCGTTCGGGTACGTTCGGTAACAATTGCCTGACGGCGTGTGAGGCACGTCGCTGGCGTTCTGGTAACAGAAGCATCTTGACGTACTATGTACGTCCAACCACCGCAAGTGGTTAAAAACACTTTAAAAAAATTAGGCTTGCCATTTAAAAAAATTGTTGATGACGTCATATCTCAGATTTGGGACACGCTGTATAAAATTTTCTTACATGAAAAATAGGACAGATTAAAATACTAATCGACGTGTTCGAGCATATTTCCGAAAAAAAAATGTATTCGGTTTAGTGAATTTATTCCAAGTTAGAGAGACTCGCACTGTATATTCCCCTTCTTAGTGTGATTGGTACAACATATACATCCAATAACAACGTTTCGGCTTATTATATTTACTGATAATACTTTCCATTAACATTCATCTCATTCCTCTAAATATGAGGAATTTATTTTAAACCTCTTGAAAACCCTTTACTTAATAACAATAACTCGTATTTACTGCACCTCGCTGTTTTGAGAGACCCTCTTTCAAATCTTACAGCAAAGGTAAACTCTCAAACCACAAAATCGACTTTGCATTATAATTTTTGATTTCGACGATGTTTTCTTTACCTACGCGGTAAAGTTAGAGATGTGATCCTCGCTCTTCCATCCTACAAGAGTACAAATGAAGTGACTACAATGGATGAGTCTAATCTGATGGATTAGTCTAGTTTGATCAGATTTGAACTGATTTGAACCGACGCCAATGAAGCCTGTATCTAACACTCTGCGTCTTCTATGAATAGAAGTACTCCAAAATTTTTGTGAGGTAAAAAGTGAGTTGACTCCATATTATTAGGTTATATTACCCTACAAATTTAAGAGTTGAAAAATCCATCACTCAATCAAGTTTCATTATCAATCAATTCCATTAAAACTTGATTAATGTCCGAACTCTGAAAGTTGTCAGTTTCATCTAACGAATTCACTCGTTCTTTGAGCTATTAATCACACTTTCGTGTGTCGATAATTGGGTCTCTATCATTAAATGTCAAGAAGATTAGAACAACGTTGCCAAATGTATTTTTCTTTCAGCTGGCTCCTGAGAACACACGAAGTATGATTCAAGTACGATCCCAACACTCTATCATTATGATTCTTGAGGATAGCGTAATTTTCAACAGTACTTCTCAACCAAACAAACTCGTAAAATTAGAAAATTTTTCAGCAGCTTGAAAAACTAGCTCAGTTTTCATTTATCTAGCTACAGCTACAAAATTGCAGAGCCGACAGAAAAAGATATATTTCACAATAAAATCAATAAATTAATATTTGGAATTTATTAACGCTCCAATATTATAATGGCAGTTACTGAAATTTATTTTTTTACCCAATGTGCGTTAATGAATAAAAATATTTCATCAGAGCAATTTGAGTTGAACCCAAGTATCCTGTTTTCCGAGTAATTGTTCTGATAATCGTTTTTGATAAACACTTGAGAAGATATATTTCAAAATTGAGTTTAACATCTGGCGACGAAAAACTCGAAATTCTCTGTACTATTTGATGATTAAATATCCTCATTGAGATTATGAAAAATTAATATATTAAAGTAAACTCAATTAAAATCTTAAAATTAAAAAAAAAACTGTTCATAATTAATTAAAAATTTTTATTTGATCTTAACATTTATTTTGAAATTATCATAGATTAAATGGTTTATTATTTCAGAATTACACAAAAGCTAAATTAATTCTATTTACTACACAAAGCCCGCATATATTTCTTTCCCCCTTCATCAAAAGATCTGTCATAAAACCGGGAATTCTCTCGCCTCTTTGTTTCCAATACAATCATAATTATTCAAGTTTATCAATTTAAATCAGCATGAATTCCGCAAATATTTTTCAGGTGCAATAAACCCGGCCTTTACGACTGCCTAAAAGATGGGTGCTCGGGAAGGGACGATATGACCCAGTTTAACGTCTCAGCATAAATAATGTAGTTGCCATTGTCGCGAACGAATGACAGTAAGGTAAATTCAATCGGTCGTTTCTTGGAATAAGAGTTCTTTTTCCGAAGAAGTTAAAATTTTTTCTAATTATAAGGAAGTTTCAACTTAGTGCCACCTATCGACCTTTGTAGAAACAATCTTATTAAATATTAAACACATTATTAAAAACTTAAATTTCCATACTAATAACTCTACATTAAAAAAATAAATAAAAGAAAATTTAATCAAACATTTGTATTTTCTACATTCTTACCTTAGATTACCCTCCAAATGTATTGAACCTCGTCTGGATGAATTTAAACCCTGGACAAGGGAACAGCTAACCTCTTCCGGTTCACGTATGTTCGCTACCAAAAAATCCACTTAGAGATATTGACATGGAAAGCTTTAACGTAGAGCTTTCAGGTAGCTTTCAGTCACTTTTCCATCGCGTGAACGACGTCGCGACGCTCTGCGTCGACCCAACGCGTACTTGGAACGAACTGGAATTCGAAGCTATCGTGGTAAAGCTTCTTGGAAGCTTTCTGGAGAATTTTGCGCATGCGTGTGAAAATTTTCTTACCAATAAATTATTTCAATAGGTATTTAGAGACTATGCACTACAAATAGACTTATAAAATAAACATGTTATGAAAACAAACTTTCTAGGAATTATCAAATAGATTATTATAAATTATTTTGCTTATAAAAATTTAAAAAATTCTCATTCTTTTTGAGGATTTATTTATGTAATAAAAGAAAATGCGAAATGTGGATATGATGGATAAAATTCTTTATTAAAACGCGTACTAATTGCAGATGATAAACTTCTTCCAATAAGATCACAATTATTTTACAAAAAAGAACTTTAGAAATGATGAGTGTAGAAGAAAAAATTTCATAGCAACTTTCAATAAAACATTATTGATTTTAATATTTAGAAGAAATTTGACTTTTTTATTACAAAATAGAATATTTTAGCTTTCAATTAATACAAATTCCATTTCTTAATTTAAAAAAATAAAGTCTCCACGATTTTTTAAAATTGATCAAAATTTTTAAGAGTTAAGTTACCTGTCAAAAATTTTAGTCACCTTTATGATTTTTTTTAATTTTTTGGGTAATAATTAGAACGAAGTTGACTTTTTTATTACAAAATAGAATATTTTAGCTTTCAATTCCTATAAAATTCATTTCTTAATAAAAAAAATAAAGTCTCTACGATTTTTTAAAGTCCGACAAAATTTTAAAAAAAGTTAGGTTATGAACTGTCAAAAATTTAAGCCATCTTTATGAATTTTTTTAATTTTTTGAGTAATAATCAGAACAAAATTGACTTTTTTATTACAAAATAGAATATTTTAACTTTCAACTAATACAAATTCCATTTCTTAATTTAAAAAAATAAAGTCCCCACGATTTTTTAAAATTGATAAAAATTTTTAAAATATATGCATAAATTCTAACCTTAAATACTTTTGACAAATCTGTCAAAAAAATGGACGTGGATAGTGAAAGCACTGCAACATCAATCGATGACGATAACACCGAAAACTTCTGTGATAATCCGACAAGAGACACGTTAGCCGAAGGGTTAATGGGCCTTATAAAACCCACCGTTGATCAGTTAGACGAACGAGTAAAAGCTACAAGGTGTGTTTATAAACATAACCTAAAAAAGTTTACTAAAAACATTATTTTAGGGTTTCCCAAATCGAACTCAAACAGTGTATAGATTCTTTAAGTGAACAACTAAAGAAAATATCCGATTCCCAACAATCAACGATTGATTTAGATATTTACGTTAAAAAATTACAAAACGCCAAGAACCGAGTGACCATTTTAACTAATATTCTTCAACACGCTCAAGATCGATTGAATAAAGTTCATCAAGGGATTGAAAGAGAGAGTATCAAAAGGAAAGTTATGGTAGATACTTTAGTTTCAGAGCAAAGTAGTTCTAATACTGTGATATAAAAAAATATAAATATAAAAAACAATAAAATTAAAAATGGAAAAAATAACTTTGTCAACTCCGTATTATGATTCAAATACTTTTAAAAACGTCTACGAACCTAGAGAAGACACATTTTTATTATTAGATGCTTTAGAAAAAGATTTACATAATCTTCATAAAACAAACCCAACTTTTATTGTAGAAATTGGTTCTGGAAGTGGAGTAATTATAACCTCTTTATCCTCAGCTTTATCGACAATATGTTTTTCATCCGATATAAACCCTGAAGCATGTATGGCAACATTAAACACTTCTAATAAAAATAATTGTTCAATTGAGTCTTGTAATATGAATTTTTTGGAAGGTTTTAAAAAAAATTTATTTGATATAATTATTTTTAATCCTCCGTATGTTGTAACTACTTCAGATGAAATATCTGGTTTGAGTTTATCTCGTTCTTGGGCCGGGGGATTAAATGGTAGGGAAGTTATTGATCAATTTTTAAGGTTATTACCAGATTATTTAAGCAATAAAGGCGTTTGCTATTTATTGGTGTTAAAAGAAAATAAACCTGAAGAAATTATACAAATTATAACTCAAATGGGGTTTGTGGGTGTGATTTTGATGGAGAGAAAAGTTATTGGTGAACATTTATTTGTATTAAAATTGTGTAAATTGTAATAATATTAATAAAAAAATTAAAAGGAAGAATGTTTTTGTTTTATTTTATTTCCTAATTTCAAATCTCGAATTTTAAAAATACATAAAAAATTCATTTTTAAGTTGGTAAAAATGTTTAACACTTCTTAACCTAACTTGAAAAAATCGATCAATTTTAAAAATTCATCAAAAATTCATTTTTAAAGATTTTGATTTGATTCTTTTTCTAAATGAAACTTAAAACATTTTAATTTTAATTAAAATAGTCCGTTTTATTCTAAATGTTGTCAAAAAAATTAAAAAAATTTTCAAAGTTGGTAAAAAATTTTTGACACTTGACCTAACTTGACAAAATCGATTAACTTTAAAAATTCATCAAAAATTCATTTTTAAAGATTTTGATTTGATTCTTTTTCTAAATGAAACTTAAAACATTTTAATTTTAATTAAAATAGTCCATTTTATTCTAAATGTTGTCAAAAAATTAAAAAAATTTTCAAAGTTGGTAAAAATTTTTGACACAACCTAACTTGAGAAAATCGATCAATTTTAAAAATTCATCAAAAATTCATTTTTAAAGATTTTGATTTGATTTTTTTTCTAAATGAAACTTAAAACATTCTAATTTTAACTGAAAAAGCCCGTTTTATACTAAATGATATCAAAAAATTTTCAAAGTTGGTAAACATTTTTGACACTTCCTAACCTAACTTAAGAAAATCGGTAAACTTTAAAAATTAATCAAAAATTCATTTTTAAAGATTTTGATTTGATTTTCTTCTAAATGAATCTTAAAACATTCTAATTTGAACTAAAAAAGTCCGTTTTGTTCTAAATGTTGTCAAAAAAATTTCAAAGTTGGTAAACATTTTTGACACTTCTTAACCTAACTTGAAAAAATCGATCAACTTAAAAAATTCATCAAAAATTCATTTTTAAAGATTTTGATTTGATTTTTTTCTAAATGTAACTTAGAACATTCTAATTTTAACTAAAACAGCCCGTTTTATTGTAAATGTTGCCAAAAAAATTTAAAAAATTTTCAAACTTGATGAAACATTTTTGACACTTCTTAACCTAACTTGAGAAAATCGATCAACTTTAAAAATTTATCAAAAATTCATTTTTAAAGATTTTGATTTAATTTTTTTTCGAAATAAAACTTAAAATATTCTAATTTTAATTAAAATAGTCCATTTTATTCTAAATGTTGTCAAAAAATTTAAAAAAATTTCAAAGTTGGTAAAAATTTTTGACACTTAACCTAACTTGAGAAAATCGATCAATTTTAAAAATTCATCAAAAATTCATTTTTAAAGATTTTGATTTGATTTTTTTTCTAAATGAAACTTAAAACATTCTAATTTTAATTAAAATAGTCCGTTTTATTCTAAATGTTGTCAAAAAAATTTTCAAAGTTGGTAAAAAATTTTTGACACTTCTTAACCTAACTTGAGAAAATCGATCAACTTTAAAAATTCATCAAAAATTCATTTTTAAAGATTTTGATTTAATTTTTTTTTTCGAAATAAAATTTAAAACATTCTAATTTTAACTAAAGAAGTCCGTTTTATTTTACGTACAGTAGAGCATCGATTATCCGGACGTCGATCAACCGGAACGTCGGTTATCCGAACCTCCTGATGGCAAAACATAAAAGAAATATGATTCCTTCACGAAAAAGAAGTCGAAATGTGTTTTTTATTGAAACCAAAATTCAAATAATAAGTCGGCTAGAAAAAGGGGAAAGTATGGTAGCAATTGCAAAAGCTTTCAATATCGGTAATTCGACAGTATCTGATATTAAAAATTAGAGGAAGGACATTTTAAATTTTGCGTCCACCTTAAATAGTGCAGACGGATGCAAAAGAAGAAGATTTGGGAAAATCTGTTTCTGGACCATTATTGTGCGAAAAAACGCTAGAAATGAATAAGAAGCTTGGTGATTCAACAGATTTCAAGGCAAGTACAGGGTGGTTAAAGAGGTTTCAGTCTTGGCATGGTATACGAGAATTGGAGATTCAAGGAGAATCTCTATCTGCGAACGTTCAGGCAGCTGAAAATTTTAAAGCAACATTTTTAGAATTTCTAAAAAAAAGAAGGTTATTCTCTAGATCTCGTGTACAATGCTGATGAAACAGGCTTAAATTGGAAATCATTGCACCGAAAGTCTCTCGTGTCCAAGCATGAAACAGCTACTGCTGGGTTTAAAGTTAGTAAAGAGCGTGTTACAATAATGGTATGCGCAAACGCCATGGGAACTCATGCTCTACCATTGATAATGATAGGAAAAGCTGCTAGACCTCGATGTTTTAAAAATCAAACCAATGGACCAAGGTGTTATAAAAAAGCTGAAAAGAATGTACAGAAAACAAATCTTACGTCGTTTGTTATTTGCTGAAGATGAAGAAAGTGTGATCGCATTTACAAAAAAACTAAACCTTAAAGAGTGTGCCTATATGATCGCTGATTCTTGGAATAATTTAACACAACATAATCTTAAAAATGCATGGCATAAATTATTGGAGACTGTAAACAACAATGAAGAGGTGGAGTAAGGTGTTAATGAAATTATAGAAATTTGTGCAAACATTCCCGGATTTCAAGAATGTGATAAAGACGATGCCCAACTGTGGTTGGAGACTGATGAAAAGGATCCTGGCTTTCAAATTTTAGGTGACGATGAAATTTTGGCGAGTAATACGCAGCATTCTGATACTAGCGAAGATGTAGAACAAGTGCAAAGTGGACCAAGAAATGAAGAAGCTTCTGCTGCGTTGGAAACAGCAATACGTTGGTATGAGCGCCAAGAAGAGTGTACTCCCAGTCAGTTACTCATGTTAAAGAGGATGCGCGACTTAGCTGTCAAGAAAAGGACAGAAATTAATTCAAAGAAAATTAAATGATTTTGTAAGATTAGGTAATAATTAATAACTGTGTATTAAAGTTGTACTTGATTAGAATATAAAAAATATTTCTTTTCCAAAATGTTTTTTTAAATTCAATTAAAAAATAAATATGTTTTCTAACTGGGGAACCTACAGAGAGTTTCAAACAAAAATCTTTCCGTACTGATCCTCCATTGATTTTTCTTATTTTTTTATCTAATCGATTATCCGAAAAAATCGTTTATCCGAACGCACTTTGGTCCCAATTAGTTCGGATAATCGACGCTCTACTGTATTGTCAAAAAAAAAATTAGAATGGAAAAACTAAAAGTCGTAGAAAATTCTCTTTTTGGTAAAAATAAAAATTAAGTTTCGATTTAAATTTTCATCAAATTTCAAATCTCAATAATTAATTTATTAGAAATAAACTTTAAAAAATTGACTAGTAGAACAAATTTTTTTATTTAAACATAAAATAACATTTTTAAAGTTAACGTTCCTTTTAAAGATACAATAACGCAATTAAAAAATTCGAAACATTGAGTCAACAGATCCTTGATCCAACGCTGCCAATAACTCCTTATCTTCATCATCACTGTCATCATCATCATCATCGAATTCATCTTCCTTCTGTTCTTCGACAATCTCTTCCTCGTAAGACGGAATCTCCTCATCCATTTCTGAATGTTCATCACAACCAATTACGATAGTTAAGACTTCATCTAAGAAGTCTTCTTTGTTTAAAACTTCCAGCTCGGAAACACTTTGTTCTTTAAAGACTTGAATCGAATACTTCCAACAAACAGTAATAGTATGCAGATTATCAAGGAAATCCGAAAGATCCGGTAATAAATCTGTTAATACTAATAAAGATGGTCTAATTATACGCTTGTAGAAGTCCTTGTGAAGTTGGGGAATTGTAAAGAAACGTATTTCACTTGGTAAATCGTTATGAGGAAGCAGTGAATATCCGTTGGTTTGATGAATTTCTTGATGAATTAATTTGAAAGCGTGTAAAGACGACTTGAAATCCTCAAAATAAAAATAGTTGTTTAAATATTCAAATGCAGTAGAACCTTGCTAATCAGAGCTCGATAAATTTATCATTTCGGTTAAGGGGGAACAACAAGGTAATTTTTTAAAAAAATCGTTTTTTTTTCTTTACGCAATTCGAAGTATTTTTAGAATATTGTCCTACAATATTATAATAAAATTTGTATAAATAATGGAATGGTAGCTGTTTTTCTGTTCGCGCGTACGAAGCCATTTTTGTATTTTACGTACTTAATATCGCGATTTATTTGATATGAGTTGAAAAATTATTGTATATCGTAAAAGTTCTTCAGATGAAAATCCCAAACATCGTTCGTGTTGAGAACGTAGAAATTCGTGGTGTACTTGGCAGCGTGCAAAAGGTATCGGTAATCTACCTGAATACGAACATAAACAATAACCAGTGTCACAAAATGCGGGTTTACGGAAAATTTAAATGAGTGCTTTAATGTCCTCATTTGGAAGTTCGCTCTGAAAATTTTATCAAGTCGGGCAGTTATTGTGCAAATTGCTACTTATTTGCCGGTTTTCATTTTTAATAATGGAATGTCATCTTTATTAAAGGTGGCAAATAAAATGCAAATCCAGACTGGACCCCAAATGTTGGCATTTTGTACAGCTAAAGACCAACACCGTATGAGTCAAACTCAAGTACGTTCAATTTCAAGTGTTTTAGGCAATTCAGACAACAAGAAGAAAGACGAATTATGTTCTAGAAATTCTAAACTCTTTTATTATGGAGCAGAAATCGATGAATTATGGTAACACTTAAAATTTTCTTCATTATATCTAGAACTAAACTTAACTTTTTAAATGCGGTTTTCTCACACTAACAATTTTTTAACTTGTTGTCACAATTTCTTTACCGATGAGAATCGCATTCAGTTTTATTGAGACGTCCTCAATCTATATAAAATTCTCTTCAGTTAAGCATACGGATTTTTATTCGTATTAATATTTGCTGCCTCTTTACCCCCTGAAAAGATTAATTATTTTAACAATTTTTGAACTCTTTTTAGCGGATGTGCCATTTTTAGAGCAATTATATTTTTTTAAATCGGGTACGCTTAACTGTAGCTACACTAATATAGATTAAAATGACGTCTCCTTTTTTATTTTCAGATTATTTTCGAGGACTGTAAGAGCCTTTGAAGAGAATGGGTGTGTTGCAGACAGTAGGTGCCACAGAAGAGAAGAAAGAGCTCCTACAGAAAACAAGCAAATACGCGATACAATGATTTGCGCTATTGCCGAAGAAGAGTCATCGGAATCTAGCCTTCAAATTGCTACAGAAGTCGGTACCAACAGGGAAACTGTTCGACAAGTACTCAGACGACATGGATACAAATCGTACAAGATATCAACAGGTCACCAGATATTTCCCGACGATGAGATCTAAAGAATGATATTCTGCGAAACAAAGCTGAACGTGTGGGCTGGTGTCCTTGGAGATCATATTATTGGACCTTTCTTTATTGAGGGCAATTTGAATAGACGTAGGTGTTTGGATTTCCTTCGGGAGCAAATCACTCCAGCTTTGACGCAACTTCCGGGAATCGACTTAAACCAAATATGGTATCAGCAGGATGGCTGTCCTGCGCACGATATGGTTGATATGCGACAATTTTTAAATATCACTTTTTCAAATCGTGTGATTGGTAAAAGAGGGAACATCAGATGGGTAGCCAGGTCGATCGATTTAGCTGTTATGGAGTTCTTCGTTTGGCAATACGTAAAACAGAAAGTGTACAACCACGTAAGAGCTGAAGATTTGGAACATCTTCGTCAAAGGATTATAAATGTGTTTGGAAGCATTACGCCTGTTATGCTTCATAACGTAAGAAGGAACTTTTACAACAGATTAGGGTACTGTTTAGCAGTGCAAGGAATATCTCTGTATTTGAACACTTATTATAAATTACTTTAGATGCCTCAAGTAATTTACAATAAGTACACCTTTTCATTTGTATGATTATACGAATTATTTACTGTTAATGTTGTCGTTTCTTATAATAAAGTGCCATTTGTATAAAGTTTGTATTTATTTATTAAATTTAACCCGTGTTCTTGCAACAACCTTAACAATTTGTACAGTGTGCATTTCAGTAACAATTTTTTAACAGTTTTATTAATCGATATGTCAGGCAATCTGTCAAAAGCATAACTTGTGCTTTTGACCTGGCATTGTGTAGGCATAGTAACAACGATTATTACGATTCGACTGCTATATAAGTTATCTGTGTCCTACTTAACCCTTTTAGTGCCAGAAGCCGATATATCGGCCCTCATTTTATGGCTTTTTACTATGCGCATTGAGAGATCTCTACCTCAAAATAAAATAAATACTTTCATTTCTATTTTGCCTATTACTCTGCTGCTTGAATTGTCTAAATATTGTTTCTTGTTCGGTTTTTATGCACTTTTTTTCAAACCTTAGTAAAATCATGACAAATTCGGGTGGTTAGTTTAACATAAATATCTCGATTTCGCCCGGCACGAAAAGGGTTAAAGAAATCCTAATGTATTGTATTAACCTGTGGACTTTGCTATGTTGCGAGAAACAATTGTTATACAGTATGTAATAAAATATTATATGTAATACAATATTATATGTTTTTGAGTGATACACGCGCCCATTCATGTTATACTTCTATTTTAAATTCTTTAAGTATTAAAATGTCATCGGAAAAAAAAGAAATATGATCTACCAAACGAAAAAGACTGTGAAAAGTTTAGAAGTGTACTTCTTTTAGGGGAAAGTGAGGGAAGTGATTATGAAAAAGACGACATAGAGGAGGAGGAAGTGATACTGACACATCTATTTGTGCCCAAGAAAGAGGAGAAAATTCTGAAACATATCAAAGTGATATTAGTGACGTTGCAGAAGATGAAGAAAAAGGAGATGATACATATTTTGTCGCCGTTCAAAAGAAGAATAGGAAAACCATCAATGAATGGAAATGGAAAAAATCTCCTTTGTTACAAAGAAGTCGAGCTCCCCGTCAGAATATTATCGTCTGTTTTTAACGCTAAAGTGTGGCAATGCATCTATGAGATAAATGCGCGCCTTTTTTGTATTACTAATGAGTGCGCCTACCGGAAAGTTAAGTGCAGAGATTGATTGCTTTACTTTAAATCTGTGTTTTTCTGTACATCATATTTATAATAGCTTTGTTCGTTGGGTTAAAACTTGCACTGCACTAACTTACACTATGGTGCAAAGGTGCAGTTTCGTAGAGCATTTAAAGAGGAATGACTGTGATTCAGTGTAATTTGGTGCTCTTTAGTTCAGGAATGAACTAAAGCTTGTTATCCAACGAATGCATATGTAACCAAAATTTAACCCTTTGCGCTCGTATGTCACCGTATCGTCGCCACAATACGCTTACCCTTTGCACTCGTATGTCGCTGTAGGAGCGACAAAAAAATGTCCGAGTAGACAGATAAGTAGATAAAATAATAGTCCGAGTACAGTGTACTCACAAAAGGACATATATACGAGTGCAAAGGGTTAAAAATGCACTGAACTGCTAAGTGCAAGCAGTACAGTCCTAATGAACAAAGCTAAAGTGACCTTTTTTGCGTGCTAACCACAATTTCAAAAGTAACAGATTAACAAGGTTCGACTATACTTTATAAATATTACGAAATTAATTACCCTTATAAAATCACATAAAGTCGCCAAGTGCATTATACTAGCGATAAGTGTGAATTTTAGTCGTGTAGGTACAGGTTTTATTGAGAAAATCTAAAAGAAAATAAAATACTCAGGATTAAAATAATACGTATATATTAAAAATACTCACGCAAGGATAAGGCGTAGTTGGTTCATTTCTCAAATACGGATTTTTTACTATATCAGCAATGATAATGTACTTATTAATCATTTCTAAGGTATTTACGTACAATTTTGTATCAAAATTTTCAAGAAAATTACACTCCTATAAGAAAATTTAAAATATAATATTATTACATCACAATCGTTTAACAAAAAAAAAAAAAACATAAAATCTAATCTTTAATAGTAACAATAAATTAGAGAAACAAGTTTTTATAATTTATTGATCTACTAGTTAATTTTTAAAAATTCATATCTAAGAAACTAATTGTTATTAAAACTTAAAATTTTATGACGATTCAGACTAAAACTTAATCTTTATTTTTACCAAAAATAATTTTTCTAGGACTTTTGGTTTTCCCCTCAGAAGAAAAAATGTAACATAATATCGATTAAAACCTGACGATTTTTAAAAATTTATAGCTAATTGTAAGAAGCTAATTATTGTTGCGTAGTTCTCAAGTATAAAAATAATTGATCTACACTACAAAAATAACCACAACGATTTACAAAAAAAGGAACACTTTATTTTTCGATAGAAAGTAAACAGTGAATACAAAAATGGAAAAATAAAAAAATACTATTATATAATATCCCAAAACGCTATCGAAGTATTAACTTTAATCATTGTTATAAAACTCTGGCAACACATTGCGATCCAAATTATTAAAATAAGGGTGACTTTCAACCGCTTTAGCAGAAATCCTTTTGGCAGGATCGTAAATGAGCATCTGTTTAAGCAAATCTAACCCATCGTCATCCATCCCAGCTACTTGAGCGGCCAAATTGTAATTCGTCCACTTTGGGAATGTAGCGTGGTAGTCTGGATATGAACTGACGCCGGGCCAAGTTTCATCAGTGGGCGTTTTAAGGACGCGGAAAATCCTAAATAGTTGATCTATTTCGGAATCACCCTGAAACAAAGGCTTCTTCGTAGCCATTTCTGCAAAGATACATCCAACCGACCACATATCGATCGGACAGGAGTATCGGGGCGAACCAAGAAGTACTTCAGGGGCCCGGTACCACAAAGTGACTACTTCATGTGTGTATACTCGAACGGGAACTCCAAAAGCGCGCCCTAAACCAAAATCGGCAACTTTTATGTTTCCATCTTTTGAGATTAACAAGTTTTGGGGTTTTAAATCTCGGTGTAATACCCTACGTTGATGACAAAATAAAATGGCACTGTTTATTTGATATAAATAGCTTTTAACAAGCTTTGGATTTAATAACGTGCCCTTTGGAAGTTGGTCAATGTATTTTTTCAAGTCCATCGGGAGGAATTCAAAAATTAAATATAAACGTGCTTCTTCTAAAAGGACGTCTTGTAAAGTAACAATGTTTTCATGATGTAGTTCTTTTAAAAGGGATATTTCTCGGATTGCTGTTGACGGGACACCTTCCTCTTCAGCTTCAAGTCTTTAAATACAAAAATAATAAGAATCTTAAAGTCAAGATGTTATGAAAACTTACCGAATCTTTTTCATAGCAACTAACTTTCCAGTTTTCTTATTCCTTCCTTTATATACGATTCCGTAAGTCCCTTCACCTATTTTTTCAATCTTTATAAAATCATCCATTTCGATGTTTAAGGTTATGTTCAAAAACCGGTATTTCTTTATATAAAAACCGACACAAGAATATCTTCTTCGATGTTTAAGCTTAAGTTAACTCATTAAAAGTTTCGTAATCTATATTGAATTCAACAAGGTGCACTAAAACTACTATTGTGTCAGCTTACAACGAACTTTTAACGTTTTTTCAGGTTCAAATCGAGAGTCGTTTATGACTTTTAACGACATATCACAGTGACATAAATGAACCAATCAGAAAACAGGTTTAAAGCTAAGAAGAAGGGTAGCCAATATATTAACGTGAAAAGTTATCGGAAAAAAAATCTTATTTATTAATTATTAAAAATTAATTAATATATTACATCTAGATATAATTATTTCATATTTCTATTTAAGTTTAATTATTAGTCATTTCATCTTTAAAACGAATTTGTTGTTTTTAAATTCGATTGGTTATAATGATCAAGTTTCTTTAACCCTTCGTCAGTGTGGTGATGTAAAGTTACCTCAGTGGTGTGGTGGGGTATCTTATACCCATAGAAAAAGAATGATATAGAAGGTCAACTCTCCCTAAATTTTTAAAATGCGTCAAATTTAGTACTTAAACTGAAAACTCACAGCGCTGATGTGCAACTATTCAAGAAAAACCGCGAAATTTGAAAAAAATATTTTTTTATTAAATTTTATTTCTTTATTCGTACTACAATAAACGAGTCATAAGTGACTCACTTATTGTGTATGAAAAATAAGTGGCAATAATAAAAGAAAAAACATTTTTTAAAATAGATTAATCTTTTTTATTTTCATTTATGAAGCTAATACAAGAATGCGTAATTTATTAAACTAAACGAATATACCTACTACACCAATAATAATACTAGTTTACAAATTTGAACTTTTTATACCCCGTAAGGACTTTATTTATATAAGAGTATGCTACAGTACCTTCCGTAAACCTAAATGTGTTAGCAAAAACATCATTACATGTCATATTTTTTTAACACCTATCCACTTAGCCCAAATCCACTTATTAAATCTCTCCGGATCCTTACTGCAATTCGGGAATCGATAGCGGGAGGACTCATTATCATTACAAATAGAAACCGTACACGGTATATATCTGAAAAGGAAACATAATGTAACGAAAGGTTGTAAAAATGTTAAAGTTAATCAACACTTACCGATAATAGAAGCAAAAAGAATACTACGGAACACAATTGTAGTCACTGTAAACGTTATGTTTCACGTTTAAGCTCCAAATGATCAAAAATCAATTACAATAGCTCCGAATGCTCTTACATGAAGTTAAAATATGTTTTGAACATGTTGTCATGGAAACGTTGTTGTAATTTCGTATTTGTTTAAAATGAATGTCCCTAGATTTATAAATCTAGGGACTTCACTAAAAAATTATACATCAGCGCTAAAGGTGTTTCGGTTTACGTACTAAAAATCGATTTCAAATATTTTACATTGAGTTCACCCACCCTGCTTATACCCCACGACTTTTTTACACAATACTTTTACTTTTTATAGGAGTAACAAACACTGAAAATACATTTTGAAAAATATAATGGTTGGGGTATGTCATACCCCACCACACTGACGAAGGGTTAAAATATTGAAGCTGTTTCATTTTTAGAACGTAGACATTTTCTCTTCTGAGAGAAAAACTAAAAGTCGTAGAAAATATATTTTTGGTGAATATAAAAACTAAGTTTCAATCTAAATCCTCATAAAATTTCAAATCTCAATAGCAATTAGTTTCTTATACAGAATGTCTCAGAATTGCACGGCACCATTTCAAGGATATGTTCTCCAGCACTAAATAAACAAGAAAGTTTATATAAACATAAGTCTAAAATTAATTTTTTATCGAGATATTGAAAAGTTAATGTATTTAACAATAAAACATTCAGAGTAACTGTTCAAAGTGCCCTCCGTTTTATTAAACGCAGCATTCAGCACGACGAATCCATGATTTATACGGCTTATAGTATCGGGACGACACCTCATAATAGCTGCTGCTGTTTCGATGCGATTTCTTAGCTCATCTTGCGTGGCAATAGACGTAGAATAAACCACAGACTTCACCCAGCCCCACACAAAATAATCTAACGGCGTACATAGGGGTATTTAGCTGATCTAGCCGGCCAAAATTATTTACTTTAATAATTAATTGAGAAATTGATTTTTTTTCAATCCTTTGCCGCACCTCGTAAAGAACAAGTAAATGTATTGGTTACAGAAAATATGTTCATCTTATATGGAAGTTATACTTATACACGTATCCCTGAACACGCGTCTCTTTCTCTGTAACCTCTAGACAGCTACAGATTTTACAAGAGTTGTTATATGACGTATTCGATTGGTTGCACTAGTGCGCACCAGAATTTGACCTTGAGTGCATGTCAGTGCATACATCATATTAGCTTAGTACAGAAAAGTGACAGTTCAATAGAACACGCTACTATGCACTAGTGCAGTGATGGCGAACCTATGACCCGCGGGTCATACACTGACCCACACAAACCTTTTAAGTGACCCACAAAGGGCCGCCTATGAAGCGATTTTATAATATAGAAAAATGTCCACTTGTGCATCATGACCTTTTTTTTAGACGTCGACTGTGTCCCATGGCTTTTTTTAGAAAGATTCAAGTAATGACCTTCCTTTTTTCCAAGTGATTTTAAATTAGTGACCCACGAAGAAGCACTAAACAAATACAATTAATAAAATTTTACCCACTTCTCAAAAAGGTTCGCGATCACTGCACTAGTGCACACCAGTGCGCACCAGTTTTACCAATCGAATTCGCCAATAGAATCCTCAAGCAAACTCTTTCACTACTAGAAAGATATTCAGTCTTCCCATGCTGTACAGTTTGGGTTTGATTGCATGGTTGAGAGATGCCAAATCGATCTCTCGAAGAATCTCCGTTTTTCTCTTCTTTGTCCTCTCATTTCAGACATCAAAGGCTTTTGCTGGCCGACTAAATCACTTCATAAATGTCAGCAACCCAAAAGTGCCTTGTAACCAGCCCTTATTTTTTGAAAGAAACTTATCAACTTTATAACTAAGAGTCTTCAAAATGTACTACATTAAGCATGAATTACGTGATATCTCATTTTTTTCAAAAATAGACTTACACCACTTTCAAAATAAACAGTCCAAATCACCATGAACCAATTCAGCCGCGAGCAACACGTGCAGATCATTAAAACTTATTACGAAATTCATTCATCGGTTCGAGCAACTTTTGGAAACATCACTTCGCCGAATTTTGCATCTGGATTTGAGCATGCATCCGTACAAGATCCAGCTGACACAGGAGCTCAAAATAAACGACCATAGACAGCGCCGTATCTTCCCTGACTGAGCTTTAGAGCAGTTGGAAGTTGACCCCGGTTTTGGTCGAAAAATCATCTTCAGCGATGAGGCACATTTTTGAATAAATGCCTATGTCAAGAAGCAGAATTGCCGTTATTAAGCCGAGAACAACCCACAGGGGGCCATCAGGTTGCAGTGCGCCCAGCAAAAGTAACTGTTTGGTGTGGATTTTGGGCCGGAGGCGTCATCGGACTGTACTTCTTCGAGAACGACGGTGGTGTGGTCATCACGGTAAATAGCGAACGATACAGATCCATAATAACCAAATTTTTCTGGCCTGAAATCGAGGATATGTGGTTTCAACAGGACGGTGCTACGAGCTACACAGTACGCGCCACAATGTATCTTCTGCAGGACCGCTTCGGAGGAATGGTTATCTCGTGCGGAGGCGACATCAACTGGCCACCGAGATCGTGCGATTTAACCCCACTAAACTATTTTTTGTGACACAAAACACTGATGACCTTAAAGTCAACATACGCCACGCCATCGATAAAATACAGCCCGATTTGTGCGAGAGAGTCATTGAAAATTGAGCTTCTCGTATGCACTCCACCAAGCGAAGCCACGGTGGGCATTTGTACGATGTTATTTTCCATACATAATGCCTTCGAATACTTTTTCAAACAAAAAATAAATTTCATTTATACCTCTCACACAACTTGCTTTATTTCATTCTAAAGATCGAGCGCGCTTATTGGCGGACCCTTTAATGTCAAATTTCAAAACGTTCATTCAAGAATAAGTTGACAAAACGTTTATGTGAAACGCAAGTATTTACATAAGTGGATAATCGTAAGTCAACCATTCGGTACGAGACAAGTTCTCAGTTGTACATCCGCTTTTTTGTTTAATATACTAATTGAAGAGGTATTTTCCAAAACTAAGTCCAAAAAATCAAAAATCGTGTTTTTGCGTTTAAAATAAGTACAAAAAAGTTGCATTTGATCTGTAGGTTTATGTTTCATAAACCTAATATACATCTCAGTTTATTTTGATAAACCTCGAAAAGATTTATTCCAAACCTAATCCAAGCCCAAAAAGATTTTATTCCAAAACTAAGTCACGCTCATTAGAGTGCATTGACAATGTTTAGTACTGGGAAAAACGTCAAACAAGGTGTTTGGTAATTTGGTTATTTCGTTTTATTTATGTGTGCCTGTAATAGACTATTTAAAATATCGGATGATGATAATATAGAAGTGCAACTTTGCTTAAGAGGAAAACGTAAAAGAGAACAGAAAAGTTCCTCTTGTTTGCAGGAAACCTATTGTCTGCAAGAAAAAGATAAATTAATCCTAAATATTCATGTGACTCCTTCACTACAAAATATAAAATCATTTATATATTAACACATTTCTACTGAATGTGTTGTATACAACTTTTTACAGAAATTCAGTAATATCTACAAATACTTGTTTTGGACTTAATTAGTTTTGAAAAAGTGCTGTTCAATTAAAGAAAATAATACGATTATTTTTTCGTTTAGATTTCATTATTTTGTAATTTGATTTATGACCAGCTAGATCAGCTATACAGGGTATTTACGGTCTTGTGATTTTATTTTTGGAGAGTGATAAAGCATCTTAAAAGAAGGTTATTAATTATAAAATGTCTTAACAGAAGTTGCATAATAAGGGAGATATTACTATTAAAAAAATATTTTATTTTTTCTTTTTGAAGTTTAAGTTTTTTTTAATGATTAATAAAAATTAAATAAAAAATCTTACTTTAATTTCCAGGCTTCGTTAAATACGATAAAAGAAAGTTATTAACGCAAAAACGAGTGGTCAACAATTTATGAAAAATCTAAAATCAAAGGGTAATTTATCAGTGATTTTGTTACTAAATAGGCTAATGCCAGTAACTTTTCCAATCTGCCAAGCTATTTTATTAGTTATCACTACACTCTTGATTTGACATAAATTCTTCTGAATAAATCCTGACAAAGAAAATAAAAATGGTCCTTCGCACTAATAGTCAATACATTGAGATGTTGTTAATTTATGGTGAAGTACGCCAGAATTCTGCTGCTGCAAGTCGATTATACGCTGAACGGTTTCCTAACAGACCAACACCTAATCCACAAAAATTCACCGCCCTAGTAATCCGCGCACGAGAAACTGGTGTAATGCACACACGGCAAGGTCGGGATGGTGGACTTGGACGACACCAACGAATTTAGTTCGCTAACATTTAGATAATGTTTTTGAAAACAAGTGGATTGGTCGAGGTGGTCCTGTTCCATGGCGATCTTAACCCCCTTGATTTCTACTTATGGGACGTTATGAATACCATGGTCTACACAAACGAAATAGTTGATTTAAATAATCTTCGTAACCGCGTTGAGGCAGCTGCGGCGACAATACGACAGCAAGGCCAAGGCCTTGCAAATTATGCCAATTCATGGATACGTCGAGCGAGACTTTGCGTTCAACAACACGGCGATAACTTTGAACAACTAGCGTAAAGTGGATTCCATAAAAAAATTTTTAAATGTTTAATTTAATATGCTTAATCATCACTTAAAAAAAAAGTAAATAGAAATTATTTCAACAGTCACGTCTCTCTTATTATACAACTTTTGTTAAAACATTTTATAATTAATGACCTTCTTTTACGATGCTTTATCACTCCCCAAAAATAAAATCACAGGACCGTAAACACCCTGTATACCCCTATGTGCAGCGTTAGATCAGCAGATCGTGTTGGGCATTTAACAGGTCCGTTCCGGCCAACCCATCGGTTACCATATGCTGCGTTTAAATAATCGGTGACAATATGAGAAAAGTGAGCAGGGGCACCGTCATGCATAAATCACATCCCCTGCCTGTTGGCAATCGGAGCATCTTCTAGAAGCTCATACAGATTATTTTGCAAAAAATTCAAGTAAGATATTCCTGAAAGCCTTGTTGGTAAAAAAAGGGCCGATGAGATTATCACCAAAAAGACTACACCAGACATTTAATGAAAAGGTATGTTGTTAATGCGTAATAGCAGTCGTATCAGGGTTTTCGTTGCTCCAAGTATGAATGTTTCGAAAATTAGTAATTCCATTTCTGGTAAAGCAAGATTCATCGGTAACTAGCAGGCAGTTCAGGAAGTTAGGATTTCGTGTGCATTGTCGAATCAACCACTGGCAGAAATTTATGCACTTTTTACAATCTTCTGGTAACAAATGTTGCACACACGTAACGTGATATGTATACAATTGTTGCTCCCGCAATATTCGCCATATGTAGATGAAACATAGAACTGTGACAATTTTCTGGTGGTAGTAGTACGAGATAGAACAGCATTGAGTATCCCTTCTTCAATGTTAGCAGTTCGTCGAAATCTTTGTCGACCAGCGTTTTGTCGTTGTGGTTTTAGCATACCAGTTTCCCTAAGACGTCTTTCAATGGCTTCAAACGTTTTTCGATTTGGTATCCTCCTAGTGGGAAGTGTTTCATGATATTTTCGAACAGCAGCAACGCCATTTTTATGTACCTCGCCATAAATTAAGAGCATGTCTGTTTGTTTCTCAAAAGTGAATAAATTTGTGGTGCCTCCCATGATAATACAAAATGGAAGTCTTTTTATTAACTCATACGAAAACGCACAGAAATAGTAAAACAGGTTACTTATTTATATGAACAATATTTAATACTGATTGGTTTATTCATCTGTCAAATACAAAAGCGCTTTGCAATTGCAATCCGCGACTATCTGATAAAATTCAAGACATTTAGATATTTATCTTTAACTTTTCAATATCTCGATAAAAAATTAATTTGAGACTTATGTTTGTATAAACTTTCTTGTTTATTTCGTGCTCGTAAACTACAAAATACTACTATTTATCCTTCATTTCATAAACCCTTATTTCCTACCTACAAAACACTATTTGGTTTTTTAATCTAATGTTTAGCAATTGAATAAAAACTAAAATAACCTAAAAAATATCTTAACCATCTAAAATAATTTACTTACATTTAATCCCAAGATATTAATAAGTTGACAGAAACTGTGTATCTCAACGACGTGTCCTGGACTGATAAACATATTATCCAAAGAAGCTCCAAGTTGTAATTTAAAAGCATTAAGAGGTCCTCTAAAGTCCAAATTATTCGTTAGGCAAGTTATCAACATTACAAAAACTTCAAACTCGCTTAAAATAGAAAACCATAAATTTGTAAAAGAATTTTGTTATTTTACTTATTTTTATCTTATTATAAATTTACCTAATAATTTTTCTCGTTATTAATTTCATAGAAGAAACGACGACATAAGCAAAATGTAACGTTCTAAATCCTAAACTCCAATTGTGATATGGTAAATCGTTAAAAGCGAACTTAACATGTAAAATAAACTTTGCGAATTTATTCCGATCGATTCTAAATCGATTTAGGACATTTAAACTTTCGAAAATTCTCATCGCAAAAGTTGCAGTGTCCGCTAATAAGATATTTGTAGGGTCTAAATCCAACGAATCTAACTCTACAAGATCGTGAGGACAGGATAACATTTGTTGGGTGGAGGCGTCGGTAAATTTTATATAGTTCGTTAACATGCTATAAGAAAATTGGGACTGTTCTTCTGTACGTTTTAGTCTATCGTATAAGATACACTTCCCTAAAATTTCCCCACAGTAGTTGTTTAATTTTTGGGCTATATCACAATCTTGTAACATGTAATCGCCACTTCTTTTATTGTATAAAACTATAACGCAGATCACTTTTTCTTTGTAAAAAATTGGGAATGAAAACATGCATTTTACTGGTTTTAAATCGTGGTTTTCTTCTAATAATTCTGGTTCGTTTCGTTTAATAATTATTGATAAGCCTGTTCTTGCTGTTCGACCTGTAACAAAAAGTATTTTTTTTTATCATAAAATTTTAAATATTGTAAATCCTGTTTTTGTGGGGTGGATAGAGACCGCATAAAAGAAGTCGTACAAAAAAATTTGGAAATTTTATGAATTCTTACATATAATATAGAATGTTGTACGATATACTGCCTAATTTTTTTTATGGGGTGGATAGGGACCGCATAAAAAAAGGCAGACTTAGAAAATACATCAATGATTCGTGAAATAGATGAGAGGGCTTTCAATTAAATTAAATAATTAAATTAGACCTAAAGAAATTGTAAAAATAGTTAATTCTTCATTATACATATACAGTGTGTCCCCGGATAGGTGAAACGACTCTTATAAAAGGTAAAAAACTTTCGATGTTAATTTTCATCTTTTGGGGTTTAGCCCTGCTTGATTAAAGATTAATTTGTAACATATTTTCACTTAAAAAAATCAAGCGAATCTGGACAGTGAATAAGAAACTCTTTCTGCAGCAGGTAAAGTACCTTTTCTGTTGCCGTACATCAAACTGTTACTAAGAGATTTTGTTCAGGATGAAACGTTATGTCTATATGCAAATTTTTGGAATGATCGGCCTACTTTGATAAAACGCATTATTATTTTCGTTAGTACTGGAACAGAGGCAATCCCCATTTTGTAATTAATAGAAAAAGGCAGTATTTTAAAAAAGTAAATGTGTGGTGTGTTGTGTCATATGAATTAGGAGTCATTGGACCGTTCTTCATTGAAGGAAGAAATCAACACACTTATTTGCGGATTCTCGAAAAATTTGCTGACGAACATCATTTGCATGTTCGACAGACGCATTTCTTCCAATATGACGGTTGCCCTGCCCATTCAACACAAATGATCACTGACTGGCTCATTAATAAATTTGGTGAAATATGGTTTGGAACAACGAACACGATATCTTGGCCGGCCAGGTCTCCAGATCTTTCAATTATGGATTTTTTGTTTGGGGAAGAGTAAAACAAATAGTTTCTCAAAACAGGATTTCCAATAACATTGAAATATTAAAAATCGATATAACTTATTATCATTACAACAGTTTGTTATTAACGTTAAGCGTTAGAGTTACTTTTAATAATTATTTTGTAATACAGTAGAGTCTTGATTATCAGTCATAAACGGGCCGGCGGAAGGGCGGATAAGCTAAAATGGCGGATAATAGGGAGGGTTCAATAAAAAATAGATTTAATGTATTGCACTGTTACTGTAATATTTTTTATTGTATATTTAGTGAGTAAACATGTTATTATGCAACAATACAGTACAATAGAAAGGAAAAATAACAAATAAAGTACAAGGACAATATACAGTTGTACATAAAAGGTACTGTTCCTGAAGTAATTAAAAAGAAAAGAAAGTATACATTACCGTATACGCTAACTCTACAGATTTAATAATTACATACAGTACTGTAAATATGAATCATGGAATAATAAAATACTAAAATAACCTTACGAATCAATTTAACGTTATTGATTTATGTACTGTATAGACAATTCAGAAGGGAGAGTTCAGGATGAGTGGAAAAAAATAGTGATTTTTGTCTGCCGTCCTGATGTATCTCGCTTCTTTGCTGCCAATTCTCGCCATCTCTGGAGCATCATGATGTCGACAACTCTGACTTCTTCTTGCTGTTTAGCGTATCTAATGGCCAGGACCGGCCTTCTTAATGAAGGGGCCCGGGTGCAAGAAAAAATTTGTAACCTTATTCTGATATTCGGTATAAAAATAGCGGATTAGTATTTTTTTTATTGAACAATTTTGTTTATCGGAAAAAAAATTCGATAAGCAAACACTTTTAGACCTAGTTCTAAAAGCTCTTTGAATCGTTTTGGGGGCCCCCGTGAGTTAGGGGGCCCGGATGCTACGCATCCACGGCACCCCCCCTATGGCCGGCCCTGCTAATGGCTGTTTCAAAAATTTTTACCCCTTCTTTATGTGCTACTTTATGGGGCTCAACAGTCTGAGATTCTTCAAGATCTTCAGCATCATCACTGTTAACAAGTGTGACAATTTCTTCGTTAATTTCATACTGGTCATCTCCAGAAAGCCACTCTCTTACTTCAACCAAAGATGCTTCCTCACATCCAGGGATACGTTACATTAAAGGCAACATGTTTTCTTGGATTTCATCTGGTATGCTTTCATCTGTTTTTTCGTCCTCACCCAACAGTTTATACCTCGCAATAGTTTGTGCCCCAACATTGTTCCAGGCACTTGCAATCGAATAGGCCACATCTTTCAGATTTATGATTTTCAACTTTTTGATTAAGTCTTGGCCATCCTCAATTTCTTGTATGAGGGTCGAGAGAAGCATTCTCCGATAATTTCTTTTAAATGTTTCCAGAACACCTTGGTCCATTGGTTGACAAATCGCAGTCACGTTAGGAGGGAGAAACATGGCTCTTATATCCCCATCTTTAAGCTCTTCTGCATCAGGGTGAGTTGGGGCATCATCTAGCAGTAAAACTGTTTTTTCGAGGAAGATTATTATTATCTTTTAAATACTTCTTACCAGTCTGTAAAAATGTCACTGCTCATCCATGCACTTTTTTGGTTAAAATATTTTACCGGCAGAGCATGTTTTGCAATTCCCTTAAACGCCCTAGGATTTTTCGCCTTTCCTATCATTGCCAGTTCCATTTTGTGGTTTGATGTAGCATTACTGCAGGCCAAAATCGTGACTCTTTCTTTAATACGCTTGTAGCCTGGGACTGCTGCTTCAGTTTTAGCTGCGAGGGTCTTACTTGGTAACATTTTATAATTAAGGCCCGTTTCATCACAATTAAATATTTGATCTCCGGTTAAGCTTTCAGCTTCAATAAATGTTTGAAACTTCTTCCTAAATTGTTCCATTTCTTCAAAGTTTGATAACAAATTTTCACCACAAATGCTCAATTGACGGATTCCATACCGCTTCTTCCAACGATCGAACCAGCCCACGCTAGCTGTAAAATCTGTATCACCGTCTTTGAGTTCTTTTTGGAACATCAATGCCTTTTCTTTTAAGATAGGCCCCGAAATACGCACTCCTTTATCCCTAATCTGGACAAACCAAATGTACAAGGTCTCGCTAGTTTTTTCATAATCACTTTTCTTCATAGTTTTTCTGTCTTTTAAGACGATTTCGGTAACTTGTGAGGAACACCATTCTTGTAATTCTAATCGTTTTTTCTTCTAATCACTAACAGTGCGACGACCAACACCATACTCATCAGCTATCTTCTGCAATGTTTCCCCTTTATCCAATCGTTTTAATGCGTTAAGTTTATCTTGCATTGATAAAACAACTTTCTTTCTCTGTTCTTCTTCTGTTGTCTTAATTAATTAAAATAAGTACCGCAAGTGCGGCGGATAACACGGAATGGCGGATAACCGAGTGGCGGTTAATCGAGACTCTACTGTAATCGTGTTTTATATTGATTTATTAGAGTTAAGCCAACAGGTAGCAACATTAAATATCTTGCAATACATGTTTTTGTTTTATGTTTGAAATATTGCTAAACCGGAGGTAATTTCTTTTTTATTGCGTTTTTCTTAAGCTAGTTTAAGAGCGTTTCCCTTATTTCTTCCGAAAAGGTATGATACTCGACAAAAAAAAATCGTGATGTGCCACTAACGAAAATAACAATGCGTTTTATCAAAGTAGACCAATCATTCCAAAAATTTGCATATGGATATAACGTTTCATCCTGAACAAAATATCTTAGTAACAGTTTGATGTGCGGTAAACAGAAAAGGTATTTTATCTGCTGCAGAAAGAGTTTTTTATTCACTGTCCAGATTTGCTTGTTTTTTTTTAATGAAGATATGTTACAAATTAATCTTTAACCATGCAGGGCTAAACCCCAAAAGATGAAAATTAACATCGAAAATGTTTTACCTTTTATAAGAGTCGTTTCACCTATCCGGGGACACACTGTATATGGAGAAGTTTTCAAATTATACATTAAATAGTTTGCTGCTACTCGTCGTTATCCAAAACGTGCATTTTCTTGTGATGAATTGGTTGAAAATCGCTTTCGTCACTTGATGATTGGATTTCAATTGATTTGTTATTTGGTACCATAAAATCAGTGATTAGTTTTTGTGACGACGCACAGTGGGGCAAGAGAGCTTCAAAGTTGGCATTAAATCGAGCACTGTTCAAATGGATTTCTACATTGAATATTTTCTCTTTACAACTACCGGTAGCACCAAGGACCAGTACTACCAAGTCCCAGATAACTTATCTCTGGTATAATTACTGTGGTTACCGGCCAAGTAACCAATAGAATGACTTGAAATAGAAGTAACCTGGGTAATTATACAAGAGATAAGTTATCTAGGACTTAGGCCCGGTCTTATGAAAGGCAGAATAAGTTATTCTCGGAATAATTGCCAGAATAGCTTCTATTTCAGCGTCCTTGAGTAGCATCTTAAAAATGCTTTCACAGTTAAAGTGCAAAAAAGTAGTAAAAAATTTCAATTATTTAATTTTGAAATAGTATATTCTGTCAAATCGATAAAAAGTAAGAAATGAAGCTTGACCGTGCTTAGAAGGTAACCATTAACCCCATTGTTTATATAACCGTTTGCTTGAAAGAAATATCGATCTAAACATCATGCTAATGACTAAACTATTACTATACTTCATTTAATAACTAGGAGGAGTAAATCTCAAAACCCCATTTACATAGGAAAAAGTAACTAAAAAATACACTAAACATTTTTAGCGGCAAATTTGAATTCTAAACTTCAAACCAGTCACATTTATGCAACCAACAAAACACCAAGCGTTTGAGCGTAGTATTCTAGAACATACCAAATATCTCTATGGCCGTTTATCTATACGTACATTGTTCAAAATTTATCCAAAAGACGTTTCTTGTGTTGACGTATTATATCCAACAGATGAGATCGTACCATACCTTCTTCGAACTTAATATTTTTTTATCGCAACCATTTGAGCACAACGAAAAAGCGAGAAACAAGTTGACAAATTAGGTAAAGCACCTAACCTCAAACGTTAAAAACAATAAACGACAAAAACCAATTTTTTCGTCTTCGTAAACTTGACTGCGGAGCGACCAATAATAGCTCACTATTTTGGCGCGCAAAATTCAAATCACTCCTCCTAGTTATTAAATGAAGTATAGATATCCCAACATAATGGTTCTACACTAAAGTATATACCCTGTATTAACCCAACGGTCAATGTTTTATTGATGTTTTACAAAAGTACGACTTGTATGTATACAGAGCATAATTAATCCGAATTAAATGTAATGGATATGCTCAGAATGTGTACTTCAAAAAGTTGCAACAATTAAATAATTTTTATAAGAAAATATTTATATCAAAGACGAAAGGTTATTGTCATAAACGGTGCAATGGATAGTGGTTAGCCTAAGTCAGATAAAAAAAAACATATATTTTATATTTCATTTTTTGATTTTTTGTCACGTTTAAGCCGGTCTTGCCTCACTGTGCGACGGTCCACTCATCAAGTGTTTGCAAAGGTCACGATAGTGAGACATGCATGATCTCAACTCGTTTTGGAATTTTAAGCGTCTTTTCGCACTGGTATCTGTTTTAAAAAAATGCGTTTACAATTTTTTAGAAATCTGAATCCCTGCATATATTTTCTTTGCTGTAATGGATTCCGGTCCTTCTTCTCAATCTCCATAATCTATCAAATTATTGAGAATGTCATTATCGTCGATAATGACCAATCGCACAAAAAGAAAATCGCATAAAAAAGGACCGCACAAAAACAGGTTTTACTGTAATTTAAGGAATAACTGAATTCAAATTTAAAATTTTTTCGATACCTCTACATTAAAACATTCACGCCGGCGCGTACCACCGGTGGCCCGCGCTAGATTTTTTCATCTGACGGCGCGTACCACCAGTGCAGGGTTGCCAGATCGTTCGATTGGATTTCTCCAATCACAATTGAAAAATACCCTAAATTTGGAAGTTTTCAATAAAAAATCCCCAGAAAATAATTTTATTGTTTTCGTAGATTATAATTTGTTATTTTTAAATTTTTATCAATTTTCGTTACTGAAGCAATATCTCTAAAATACCCAAAAATAAGCCAATATAGAAATAAATCCCCAAGAATTGGGAAATATTCAGAAAATAATTTTTCAAATTAAAAGAATAACAACAGCAATGCACACAAAAACGCTGCAACATAGTGCCAGTTGAAGACTAATAAAAAAATAAATAAAACCAAAATTCAACTGCACGTATTCTTGCGTTTTATAGTACAGAATTGAATTTGTATATTTATGAAGTTTTTATATCATTGAGTAGTGCCAGACATAAAATCCCCTGTTAATACCCACCTAAAATTTTTTTCCCCACAAATAATCCCCAATAAAAACTATCCCCAAAAAATACCCCAATAAAGAAAGAAAACCCTAATTTTTGGGGAAAATCCCCTAATCTGGCAACTCTGCACCAGTGTCCCACACTAAACTATCCCATCGGGCGGCGCGTATCACCGGTGGTACGCATCGCCAAATATTATATTTTTTAATATAGGATTATATATTTTGCCGCCAGATGAAACGCTGTATGAGTTCGAGCGTCGCGTCGCCTCGCAGCGAAAACCGGCTCCGGCGTGAACGTGTTAAAAAATCACTTGTTAGACTTTATTTTTGGGAATAGAGAAAAAAATTTTCGAATAATTATAAATTAAAATATCCTTTTTATTATTCCATAAGAATTTCCAGGTTAGGTTATCAAAATTTTGAAAAAAAAAAATTTTTTCGATACCTCTACATTTTCACTTAATCTACAAACGTCAAAAAATGTAATAAAAAAAATCACCTGGACTTTATTTTTAGAAGTAGAGAAAAAAATTTTCGGATAATCATAAATTAGAATATACTTTTTAATTTTACATAAGAATTTCCAGGTTAAATTAATAAAATTTTGAAAAAAGAATTTTTTTCAATACCTCTACATTTTCACTTAAAAACGTTAAAAAATGGTATTAAAGAAATCACCTAGACTTTATTTTTAGGAATAGAGAAATTTTTTTTCGGATAATTATAAATTAAAATATCCTTTTTAATACTACATAAGAATTTCCAAGTTAGGTTATTAAAATTAAAAAAAAAATTTTTTTTCGATACCTCTACATTTTCACTTAATCTACAAACGTCAAAAAATGAAATAAAAAAAATCACCTGGACTTTATTTTTAGAAGTAGAGAAAAAAATTTTCGGATAATTATAAATTAGAATATACTTTTTAATTTTACATAAGAATTTCCAGGTTAAATTAATAAAATTTTGAAAAAAAGAATTTCTTTCAATACCTCTACATTTTCACTTAAAAAGGTCAAATGGTATTAAAAAAATCACCTAGACTTTATTTTTAGGAATAGAGAATTTTTTTTTTCGGATAATTATAAATTAAAATATCCTTTTTAATACTACATAAGAATTTCCAAGTTAGGTTATTAAAATTAAAAAAAAAATTTTTTTCGATACCTAAGTGTTTATAAAAAAAATTATTCGATAAAATGAAATTCAAAGATTACTAATTCATGTAAATTTACCTGCTATTCCATCGTAATGTTGTAAATCTAATCTTTTAATCTTATCAATGATCCTGGTAAACACTTTACATTTCATATCGTTTTCAAAATTCGGTATCATATACAAATAACCATCAGTAGAATGAGTTAGTTCGATAACTTCCATCAAAATAATCTCAGTTACTTCATAAATATTATTAAAACATAAATAAACACTACGAAGAATTTTTAAAATCGTTTCATGTATTTTTCTATCTAAACATATTAAATCATTGATGATTGTTTGAAGTAATGTTGGTAGACAAAATCTAAAAGTTTCATAAGCGAATTTAATAACGTGAAATAAATCTTCTTTTGGATCTAATAAAGAAAGTAAAAGAAATTTTATTTCTGAAAATATAGTTATGGTTACTCATGTTTATTCTTTATAAGAGATAAAACCTGATCCATGCGGTGTAAAAATCGGAATTGAAACAATTTGACCTTCTTGTCCTTCAAGTAATTCCTCGAAACATCGATGAATTTCTGGATGTAAAGTTCCTAATGGTTCATTTTTTCTAGATAAAGACCTTTGAAACAATTCTTCAACTATTCCATGTCCTAAAGGAATTCTATAAAAGTATTTTAGTTTTTTGCCACCTATAACTCTAATTTGAGCTTCGTCATTAATAAATGTAGTTATAAAAGCGTTTTTAGCCGAAAGTTCTCTCATAAACTAAAAATATTTAATTTAAAAAAGTATATTAAGTTATAAATTTAAACACACGTATTTATTAAGTTGTTTTTCGATTCCAGCAGACGAACGATGAGTGAATATTGAGAGTAAATGAAGGATTTTGGAAGGATCTGTGTCCTCTAAAAGGACAACTTTGTGTTTTTCCAATCGTAATTTTTCCAGTGTTTCTTCACATTTACGAGGGATTTTATATGGGTCTTCTTTGGTTTGTCCAATCATTTTAATTCTCGGTAAAAATTGCATTTTGTAATAGTAAAAAAAGAAAATTTTTACAAGAATTTGTATATGAAATTATTCTAACTTAATGTCAGATTTTAATGTGACAATTTAAAAATTAAAAAATAGACAATTCAATTTTTAGAATGTTTAAAAATTTCAATTAAGATACATTTCCTCTTCTGAGGAAAAAACTAAAAGTTCTAGAAAATTTATCTTTGGTAAAAATAAAGACTAAGTTTCAAACTAAATCCCTATAAAATTTTAAATCTCAACAACAATTAGTTTTTTAGATATGATTTTTTTTTAATTAACCATTTTTAATAAGGCGTTTTCTGGCGATGCAGCGGTTTGAAAGCTTTTGAAATCTTTTTATTCTCGCGTCAAACCGTGACGTCACTGACGAAAACGCTTGAACCCATAGATTAAATATAAAATACTAATATAGATATGCAACTCCCGACCTTTAATTTTGACAATGTTTTTAGTTCAACCCGCACCGCATTTGGCGCTAATGAGCAAACGCGGGAATTTTAAAAATCTTTAAAATAAAATAGTACTTCTATTTGTTAAAAAAACATGCATGGTAAAATTAAACAAAAACAAATTTTGCTTGTAGCCTGTTTGTTTTTGTTCAATTTCATCATACACAGCTTAAAAAATACAAAAGGGTTTAAAGAACAACTCAAGGACATTCTCCAGTACAATTGATAACACAACTTTATTCTCGTCGATCTTATTCTGGCGGTGGTTAATAACAAAACAATTTTTAACAACAAAATAATATTTTGAATAAGCACATAAAAAGAAACCTCTCATCTTCAGCAAATCTACAGTTCCCATATCTCGCGATGCTAGTGAAATCAAAGATTCCCGTAGTTCCCATCAGAGCCTTTCATCTTTGGACGTATTTCTGGACATACGTGACAATATTCCAGTCATTGGATACTAATGAACACAAATTGCAACACTAAATACGATGTTAACATTTTTTTCAAGAATTTCAATACAATTACGATACTTCGTTCACTCGCGTATTTGACATATGTAGATGTCAGATATTATGTTGGACATCTCAATGTCAGTGCGTTTTATTTTGGCCGGTAAAGAAGCTGTTATTTTCCGCTATCAGCGCTTCAAGTGATGCGGGTTGAACTAAATTCATTGTCAACGAATTTCTATACAGAGGTAACATAGCCTGCTTGAACCGTTTCAAAATGCTCTACGGGCTCTGTTCAAAACTGACACACACACACATGCGCACATTGAAAGATGAACATAACCTCCAATAACTTAATGTTTCCCGCGTTTGACACTGTACTTTTCGCTACCTGTAACTGCGTATACCCAATTTTTTTTAGTGAGTTTAATAATTAATTAATTATCATTTATTAAACATAATACAGAACTTTTTAAGTCCATTTTTGAAAATGTGGTTATGTGACTTATGTGACATATATGTGATGACAGTTGATTCGAATGCGGTTTAAAAACATACATTCGCGCGAGTGCTCAAACTATGACGCAAGGTCAATAGAGCAATGGTATAAGGTTGTCCAACTCGAGTGGCGCCGTGTTTAAAGGGAGAGAGGTGGGCGTGACGTCACGCTTGTCCGGCGAGATGAAATTTTTATCAATAATTCTTACAACAAAATATAATAAAAAGGAAATTTTACATATTTTGAAAATAATGATAATTTACTAATAAAAAATGATTTTTAGTGGGTGAACTTTTTGTTTTTCCTTTATACTGAAAATTTCTCTTTTAAAGTATTGACTTTTTTTAAAGTCTGATTCTTGTATTTAAACAATTTATTCTAATAAATAGCCTTTGTTTAATATAAACTTTAATTATATGGTGGAAATTCACAGAAAAATGTGGAATCATTTTCTTATACAATTTTTTTACTGTTTTCTTTTCTGTGGTTAACATTTTCCCCTAAATATTTTTTAAATTCCTCTTTCAAATTCCCAATCAGTACTTTAAAGGCAATACGTGAAATAATAACGTGAAATTTACAAACAACGCGTATATCGCGCGGACGGCTAGGACAAGGATGACGTCACATAATCGAGAACTTGGGTATGTGAGGGGAAATTTTGCTTACAACATAGGAAGGATAGGGAGTTGGACAACCTTATAAGCATTACTCTAATGACCTTGCTATGACGTAGCGTTTCAAACCGATTTGAATCCACGGTCGAAAGCGCTGCACGCCAGAAAACGCCTATAGACATGTTAATTAAGTTGGGTTAGAATTTCGCTTCTCTAGAAAAAACTAAAAGTAAGAGGAAATTCATATTTGGTAAAAATAAAGATTAAATTTTAACGTAGAACTAAATTAAATTTCAAGTCTCAAAAATAATTAGTTTTTTAAATATGAATTTTTAAAATTTTGAAAAAAAGAAGGTCAAAAAATGAAATTAAAAAAATCACCTAGACTTTATTTTTAGGAATAGAGAAATATTTTTTGGGATAATTATAAATTAGAATATCCTTTTTAATATCGACCTATGCAACGAAAACTATCGTAAGTCAAAAATGGTGATTTTAAAAAATTTGAAAAGAAAACAGAATTAATTGCTATTCTTCTATGGTGAATCCTTTCGGAATCCTCTATAAGATATCTATAGTAACCAAGTAAGAAATTTTTACCCAGAAAATTTTATTTCTTAAAATGCAATCGGTTCAAAACCTTTAAACACTTATATCTGACACAATTCTATCAAAAATGACTTACAATAGTTTTCGTTGCATAGGTCGATATTACATAAGAATTTCCATCGACATGGAACAAATTTTAATGGACATGTTAATTAAGTTAGGTTGGAATTTTTTTATCTACAGGAAAAAACTAAAAGTCGGAGAAAATTAATTTTTAGTGAAAATAAAGATTATGTTTTAATGTAAGACTAGATTAAATTTTAAGTCTCAAAAACAATTAGTTTTTTAGATATGAATTTTTAAAAATTAACTAGTTATTTTTATAGAAAACGAGTTTTTAATTTTGATTTTTAGTTTTGACAATCAATCTAATCTACAAAAAACGATTAAATAATATAGCATTATGAACAGATGTAGATTAATTTTGAATAAACCTTCAGAAAGAGGTAGAAACTCAACATAGATTTCTTTAAAAAGTCCCATGCAAAGTGAGCTTTGTATTGCATACAAAGCTCAGTGCCTAAAAAAATTAAAAGGATAAAACTTGGTGAAGTAGTGGGTTTTGAGAGAAATGGAGGATTTTACAGTGGAAATTTGACACGTACTTCATAAACTTTAAATATACTCCCTTTACATTTTGTAATTTAATGGTGTTAAGAAAAAAAATTGTTCAAATAATTCAAAAATATTACTTACAATTAGACATATTTTTACAACAGTCTCTTTACTCACTGTTATTAAAAAGGTCGTCAAATGTAAATTCGTTTATTTATTTTCATCCTTAAAATGGTTCTAAAATCGTTTTGAAATCAAGTGGAAAATAGTTAATTTTTGGGATTGTTTAAAAAATGTTTAAAATTTACAAATCGAATTTTTTTATGTCGAATATCAAAATCTTTATCGAATCGAATATTATATACAGGGTGTTTAAAAAAGATGCGGCAATAGTAAAGGGGGTCATTTTATACAAAAAAGTTTATAATAAACATGGTCTGGAAACGCTTGGTTACCGATCTACAGCGTGTTGAAATTTAATTTAAAAGAGCAGTAAAAATTTACATATTTTGAAACAGATCAACGCGTTCAAGCATTACTTTCTGCTAATTTTCCTCCTCGCATTGCGTTCTGTCAATGGCTTTTGCAGAAAATGGTTGAAATCCCTCAATTCCTGATGTTGATTCTGTTCACCGATGGAGCGAATTTTTCAAGAAATGCAATACGCAATTTCCATAATAGCCATGTATGGTGTAACGAAAATCCACATAAAATTGTTGAAGATTGTTTTCAACATCAGTTTTCTTTGAACGTTTGGCTTGGAATTGTGGGTGACTGCCTAATTGGACCGGTATTTTTACCAGGAAGACTTACCGGAGAGGTATATAGCAACTTTTTGGAAAACACGCTCCCTGGTTTTCTGTAGGACGTACCATTAGCAATTAGAGATGCAATGTGATATATGCACGATGGCACACCAGCCCACTTTAGTCAAATAGCTCCTGGTTTCTTAACACAAGCATATGGAAATCGCTGGATTGACCGAGGTGGACCTCACTTATGGCCTGCACGATCCCCGGACTTAAATCCCCTGGATTTTTTCCCGTGGGCCATTTGAAGTCCTTGGTGTACGCTACTCCATTGGAAAACTTAGAAGACTTAAGAAATCGAATCATTGTTGGGGTAACTCAATTAAAACAGATCCTAGTGTTTTTGAGAGAGTTCGCCAGTCAATGAGAAGAAGATTGGATTCTTGCATCCGAGTTCGAGGTGGTCACTTTGCACAGTTTTTGTAACTTTTGCTTGGTAAAATTGTTGATTTGGTAAAATATTTGTTTTTGTCCTTGAATAAAACCCTTGTTCTTTAAAAAAAAAATCTTTTATTATAAACTTTTTTGTTTATATTAAAAATGTTTAAACTTCAACACGCTGTAGATCGGTAATGAAGCATTTTCAAACAAAGTTTATTATAAATTTTTTTGTATAAAATGACCTGGACAATCACCCCCTTTAATATTGCCACATCTTTTTTAAACACCCTGTATAATAACATTTGGATTTTAATGTAATCTAAAGAAAATTCCACTTCTAGAACGTAGCCTAATTTTTAGAATGCTTGAAAATTTCAATTAAGGACACTAATTGTAAGTTACATTTTCTCTTCTGAGGTAAAAACTAAAAGTTGAAGAAGATTAACTTTTGGTAAAAATAAAGATTAAGTTTTAATGTAAAACTAGATTAAATTTCAAGTCTCAAAAACAATTAGTTTGTTAGATATGAATTTTTAAAAATTGAAAAATTTTAATTGACATGTTAAGTTAGGTTAAAAATTTTTTCATCTACAGGAAAAACTAAAAGTCGTAGAAAACTAAAATTTTTGGTAAAAATAAAGATTAAGTTTTAGTGTAAAACTAGATTAAATTTCAAGTATCAAAAACAATTAAGTTTTTAGATATGAATTTTTTTAAATTGACAAGTTTTAATAAACATGTTCATTAAGTTAGGTTACAATTTCCTTTCCACAGAAAAAACTAAAAGTCGTAGAAAGTTAATTTTTGGTACAAATAAAGATCATATTTCAATCAAAATCGTAATAACATTTCAAATCTCAACAACAAATAATTCACGAAATACAAATTTTTAAAAAATCGAAATTTATATAAAATACTAAGAATTGTTTATAAAAAAAGTTTATTCGATAAAATGAAATTCTACAAAGATTATTAAGTAAACATGATTATTACAAATTACATTCGATAAATTCGATAACCATTACATTACACTCTCTAAAAATTATCCTCCGTATTTACTATTATTTTTATTATTGTTTCCTTGATTGGAGTTTGAATTCCCTCCATTTTTAGATGATCCTTGATATCCTGCATCTACACAATTTTTAAAAAAGTTATCAAAAAAGTAAAAAAAAAAACAAGAAAAAATATTTTTAAAGAAAAATAAAACTTTACCTTTAGCTGGTTTTCCAGAGTAACCCCTAGATTGCCAATAAGCATCGTTATTCTTATTAAGTTGTTTGGCACGATTATCTCGAGTAGACTTATCCATACTTTCAGATCTTTCTCACGAATGTTCCAATATGGAACATTCTTGGTATTTATACTGCTTTTCTTTCAGTTAGGGAAACCCCTTTTTATTTGGAATGGTTTAAAAACTTTTTGTAAAGTTTCTAAAAGCCAAAAATCTTTCCCTTTTGAAAAATAAACCAATTAGATTAAAAGAGAAGGTTCTAAAATGGTGGGCAAATAAAAAAATAAACTTTACATTTATCATAGTTAATTACCATCGATTACATTGTCAGATACCTTCATACAATTTTCATTTTTGTTATTAAACGAGGAATTCCCCTGTATAAATACAATCAGATATGTTATATGGGAAAATTACAAATTAAATATGCTTGAACATTTAGAAATATGTGTAAATCTAGAAATATTTCTTTTCTTAACATCTGAATTATTGTATAAAACAAAGTTGTATTATAGTTTTTGTATTGCAATTGAAATTTTTTGATAAGCAACAAGTCGTGTTTGTTTGCCATTCTATATTTTATCAGTTGCTATTAACCTCGGTGATTTCCAGACGATTTTATATAAAGCGGTATTTTACCCAATTCCGATATCATACTTTTATGTGCCATTAAATTACAAAGTTTCAATTTTAATTGCTATTGTATTTTTTATTCAGATTTAACTAAAGTTGAAATAAAAAATAAAATAACTTTGATTAAAAAGCATACACTTTTTCAAGCACACTTTCACAAGTTTGAAAAATCGAAGTATTTTTGTAGGAATTCAAAAAAATTTTTTGTAAAACTTAGATTAACTTGACGATTTTTTTATGAATTTTTAAATTAGACTTAAAAATTTACTATTCCATCAACATCTTAGGTTAGATTAAAAATATTTTTTCTTAAAAACTACAAAGTAGATTTTAATAATTTTTATCAAATTTATAAATTAAACATTGTAGTTTATAAAATTTCAAGAAAATTGTTAAAACCTCGTTTCGTTTATTTTTTATGAATTTTTAAATTACACTAAAAAATTTACTATTTCATCAAAATCTTAGGTTGGGTTTAAAATTTTTTTTCTTAAAAACTACAAAGTCGATCTTAATAATTTTTATAAAATTTATAAATTAAACATTGTAGTTTATAAAATTTCAAGAAAATTGTTAAAACCTCTTTTCGTTAATTTTTTATGAATTTTTAAATTAGACTTAAAAATTTACTATTTCATCAAAATCTTAGGTTGAATTTAAAAATTTTTTTCTTAAAAACTACAAAGTAGATTTTAATAATTTTTATCAAATTTATAAATTAAACATTGTAGTTTATCAAATTTCAAGAAAATTGTTAAAACCTCTTTTCGTTATTTTTTTATGAATTTTTAAAAGTTGACCAATTTTAATATACCTATTCATCAAGTTAGGTTAGAATTTCGTTTCTGTAGGAAAAAATTAAAGTCATAGAAAATTCGTTTTTGGCAAAAATAAAAGGTTAAAATTAAGTTTCAATCTAAATCCTGATCAAATTTAAAATCCCAATATCAATTAGTTTCTTAGATATGAATTTTTAAAAATTGACTGGTGTATTAAATAATAAACTGTACAAAACAAAATGTTCGATTCACAATTTAAAAAATAACTTTAGAAATGTTAAAATCAACTATTTTGAGAATTTTTACATTAGAAATTAAAACGCATATAAATAATTCGGGGAAGTCCCAAGTTATGAATCAAACATCCAGTAAAATCCTCATTGTTCGTCCCCCCCACCTCCCACTTTGTGAACCCTTTTTCAGTATAAAAGGCCCCATTTTTCGCAGAGAGCTCAGTTTTTCATAAATATTATTTAAAAACTTGTATAAGTAAAATACATTTATCTCTCACTATGGACAAAGATGCTACAGATAATCGTTCCAATCAACTCAATCCCAACAACGATGCTTACCATTCGAGTCGCGGGGCTAAGTTTCCAGGTAAAATTTAGTATTTTAAAATTTTTGTGCTTGAGACTCTTTTTGTGATTTTTTTAGACTTTAGATGTTAAATGATTTATTTGTTGTAATTTTAGTTGACGAAGGCAAATGTCAAGTGGATAACAGAAGCAACCAATTAAACCCAAACAACGAGGCTTATGCAAAATCTCGTGGTGAACAGAAATAAATTCGATTTATTCATCAAACATTTTTTATAAGTAGTACTTATTGTTAGTAGAATGTATTATTAGTTTTATCTATTAATACTTATTATGACTTATTAAGTTCAATAAATATCTACATACAAACAGTATAAAATCGTATAAGTTATTTTGTAAGTGTAAAAAAGAGAATAGAAATTTCAACGAACATTAAAGACAATTAAATGTCATAGAAAGAATTTAAAAAAATGTTCATAGAATGACAAAACATACCCCATAATTAAAAATCTGGGTTGAAAGTTTAAAGTGTTTAAAAGATTTTTGAAATTTCAAGAACTCCTTAGTGTTTTTAAAAATTGGAAATGAGTACATTTACTATAGTTAAGGGGATAAATGAACAAAACTTGTTGAAAAAAATTTCTGAATTTCTATTATGGGAGAGTCTTGTCATTTTATACAAGATTTCCAAAAATGTAGTGTCTAAAAGAATACCATAGATACCTTGGTCAAAAATATGATTTAACTCAACATAACTACAGTAGAACTTCCATATAACGAACTTGAAGGTTTCAAAGAAAAAGTTCGTTATATAGAAACTTCGTTACAAGGAAACTATTCTTTTTCCTATTTAACACGTTGTTCGCCATTTAAGAAAAAAAAATTGTAACCCCTCAGGCCACCGCCTAATAGAATGGGTAAGAGTGCCGCACAAACCGTGTGCTGTATTACACCAACCGAAATCAACCGCGGCACAAGTGAATGTCGCGCTGCAGTCAACGTGTTAAAAGAGTATAAAATGTGTAATCTACACTTATCAATAAATGTAGAGTTACAAATAAGTATTATGTATGTAAATCAAAACATAATGAGACAACGAAACAGTACTAATATATGAAGCGTATAAATGCAAAAGCAGACATTCGAGATTTTTTTCAAAAATTAGTTAGACACGCATCTGTACTGTAAATTTAACAAGAAATTAATGTGGCCCCCAGGAACGTAACAATACATTTAAGCGAGTTATTGCAATAATAAATTCCTCTTTAAATGCAAAAGCAGACATTTGGACCAAGTAGTTAGGTGCAAAAACTGACGTTTGTGTTTGAACCTATCCAGGTCTTACATTACCTCACGTGATAGCCGTGACATTGAAGTAGCTGTTAGTTTTGCTCGCTTCTGCATGATTAGTTTAAACGAGAGCGTGGTAACGAACGTATTACGGAGTTTTGATTACCTTCAACAACATTACCATTGAGTCAAGTCCTCGTGGCAAAGGACGAAAGAGAATAGCAAATAAGCAAGAGTGGAAGCGTGAAAAAGCCAAGACAAAGAGGCAGAGGTTTAAGGCAGAAGCCTTAAACCTGACAAGAGAATAAGCATTTCCTCTTTGCTAGCCAAACACTATGGTGCAGAATGGGAAAACGATGAACGTTTGAAGTTCTTCAAAAACGCCTTTGAAGACAATCCAGCCAACACTTCGGAAACACAGGCGGATGTGAATGACACACTAGTGTTTTCTGATAATGAACCTGATACTGACTTACGAATTTAACTTTGTACCTAAGAAACTAATTTTGTACTTTTTTTCAATAAAATCAGCTTTTTTTAAATCTCTTTTATCGCAATTCCAAATTTTATTAGTGCAGATACAGCTACTTTTTTAACAGAAACGCCAAATCCAGAACTTTACAGCTCACGAAGTAGAGATTTCCAAGCCTTAGATGCAAAACAAGACATTCTCATTTTTTTAATCAAAATGACTTTTTTTATTATAAGCCTAACTTGCGCTTCAACACGTTCGCTACCACTGTGCAAAAAGGCATCGTCTCCCATAGACCAATGATATGTTTTAATGTGCCTATATCAACGTCCCAAATATGAGTCGTTGGTCTGTTAGAGAAAACCATTTGGCTCAAATATGAGCCGGCTGATAGCGAACGTGTTAAAGCAGATAAACACGCGTCAATGTATTATGTATCTACTTTTGGTTAAAATACCAAGTCGATTGAATGACTTAAACGACAATGAGAGGTTTTTCGCGCTTTACTCAAAACTATTCTAATGTCAAATGTCAGGTTTTGCATTTATACGCTTCATATTATACACCAAGCGTGGGCAACCTCCGGCCCGCGTGATAGTCGAATCCGGCCCTCGAGAGCTTTAGAAAGAATAATAAATAATTTTTGTTTTAAATTAACAATTTTTAACAGAAAGAAATAGAGAGAAAAAAAGTCTCATTATTGCACTGGGATTCGAATCCAGATTTCTTGCTTTCCTGGCACTTGTTGTACCAAGGAAATCGAGAGATCTAATAATTAACTTTATTTTTTTAATATTAAAAAGAACTTATAAGTAACCAAAATTTGTTAATTTTGTACTCTGACCCGCGTACGAAAAGTAAACCGTAATCTGGCTCCCACTGCACAAAATGTAGCCCACCCCTGCTATACACTATGTACACCTATCCTCCGATTTACACGGTACTTGTTTTACACGTTCTCGCTTTTACAAATAAGGTTTCCAAATAAGCTTTTTTGTTTTTATCGTACTCTATTAAATGGTGCTGTGATTGAACACGTGCGCTGTGTACACATTTCACGGGGAATCCCTAGCTTATGTGCTGACTTGCTGCACACGCACACTGTGTCTGTATTTCTTCGGATAAAATTAAAGTTTTTCTACGGAAAATTGTATTTGAGTGAAAGTTTCACAGTTCCTGAAAGATTTAATTTTCCATATTCGTAAATTATAAATGAGTGCATAATATAGATTATTATAAAAGAACATAAATTTAAAAAAAATATAGGCTTATAATGTCGAAAGAAGTTAAAAGAAAAGTTATTTCTTTAGAAACTAAAATCAAAATTTTGGATCGGTTACGAAAGGGAGATAGAGTAGTAGATGTTGCAAAATCATATAGCAAGAACGAAGCTACAATAAGAACACTTAGAAAAAATGAAAACACAATTAGAAAGAGTGTTGCAGCTCGCAATACCACGAGTATGGGCACAACATCATACACCAAAAATATCTCAATGGAAAAATGGAGAAAGCGGTAATGAAGATCAAACACAAAAAAGAGTACCCATTGATACGTGCGCTATAACAAATAAAGCATTACGAATTTACGAAAAAATTGTAGAGCAATTACCATCTTCTTCTTCAACTGAAAAGAAGCCGAATTTTTTGGTAAGTCATGGCTGGTTTGAAAGATTTAAAACAAGACATTCTTTATACAGCTGAAAATTAAAAAGTGAACTGGCTTCTGGCGACGTAGATGCAGAAATTATCCAGCAAGAATATCCAGCAAATTTTGCAGAAATTATTAAAGACAATTCATACATCCCTGATCAGGTTTTCAATGCTGATGAGTCAGCATTGAAAACTTTTTTATATTCTGGAAAAAAATTCCTGAAAGGACTTATGTCTCAAAATTTTATAAATCGGCTAGTGATCATAAAACAGCAAAAGATCGCATAACACTTCTTTTCTGTAGCAATGCTTCAGGAGATTATATTATGAAACCATTAGTGATACAATTCAAAAATTCCCCTGCCTTTAAAGGAGTAAACATCAATAATCTTCCCGTTTATTGGAGGGCTAATAAAAAAGCGTGGGTTACTGCTGCAATGTTTACTGAATGGTTTCATGAATGTTTTATCCCAGATGCCAAAAAATATTTAAGTGGAAAGGGATTGCCTTTTAAAGTGCTTTTATTAATTGACAATGCGCCGGGTTACCGTAAATTTTTACCAAAAAATACAACTTCATTACTACAACCATTGGACCAAGGCATAATTTCTACTTTTAAAGCTTTGTACATAAAACGAGCCTTTACATACATTTTGGAACAAATGGAGAACAATGAGTATTTAACAGTTATTAATGCTTGGAAAAATTTTACAATATTAGACTGTGTGAAGCATATCGCCTTACCATACACTGCGATTAAGCAAACAACGCTCAATAGCTGTTGGAAAAAATTGTGGCCAAATGTAGTCAAAAATGAACATTCCATTTCAAGGTTAAATGATGAATATTCGCAGATAGTACAGATGGCGCATTCAAGGGCTTTACGATTCCAACGTGACATAAATCGCTGCTTGGCTCAATATGAAGAAGTTTACAAAGATCTTACAAAAAATTCGAAGCAATTGTTAATAACCGATTTCATTACCAACTCTCAAGCTGCGTTTAGACTACGCGAAACATACTCGCGCAACTGTTTCGCGAAACATGATTCGCATAGTGTACACGCCTTCTTCACCCCGAAACTCGTTGCGCGAAACAACCTCGCGGCGAGCCAGGGGTCTGTCGGTTTTTGGGTGCGAATCAAAGTGTTTCGCTTTACCTGATTCGCATAGTGTAAACGTCGTCGTTTGTCCTGGGGAGAGTTGAAACACGACCACCACTGCGTCAAATGACCCATACTTCAAATATGCATTAAATTTAGCCAATAAACTCAAAACATATGATGCTCAAACACTTACACACGTCAAAAGAGCCATTGCAAACACTTTGTTTAAGGCAGACATGGGAAGGATGTCTCTATGTCATCTTATAATAGCAATCTACACCCACAACGAGCATATAGGCCCTATGTTATAGGGCATTACTTAGCACCTATACATTTGAGTCTGAAATATCCTCTGAACACACAAGTCCTGTATTGACTGACTTGCAACCAATGCGACAGGGGCAACTGTACGACATCCTAACTACATAGGATGACTAATTGAAGTAATATATGAAAATAAAAATAAAATAAAATGTAATAAAACAATATGTAGATATACTCATAAATGAATATAATAAAATATTTTTTGATAACACTTTAAAATACTTAATAAATTATTGTTTGTATCTTTACATATTCTTGAAGTGTTTCAATCAACGCATCACACACTTCCGGTATAATTCCCGATATTGTGCTTTTCGATATTTTAAATAGATATTGCAAACCGGTACACGAATCACCTGTTGCAAGAAACCGTAGTGTGACGGCCAACCTTTCCCTAAAGCCCGGTTTACATTATTCCAGTCCAGTAATCCAGCTAGTCAATCCAGTCCAGTGCTAGAATGGATCGTATACATGTTCACGCATGTAATCCAGCACTGGATTAGCTGTCTACACCATTCCAGTGGTGCAGGAATGGGCGAGCTGGATTGAAAAAGTAGACCGTCAGTCCAGTTAATGGCCTGGATTGCTCACTGGAATGGGTGCATTCCACTTTATTCCAGTGAGGGTTCACATTATTTCAGTAGCATTCCAGCACTGGTTTCGACCACTGTACTGGAATACTACTGGAATAATGTGAACCGGGCTTAACAGTAATTGCGTTTCTTAGCTGTGTGTCGATTCTTTCAATTTTTGGTCCAACAAGTGCTACAAGATATTCAAAACCTTCTGTGGTCATGCGGATGAAATTTCTAACAGTATCATCTATGGGTTATACTGCAATTTCCTTCATTAGTTCATTACCATATTGGCATCGCCAACAAAACAATTCCTTCGTCCACCAGCGGCGACGTCGTCTTTTTTTATTTTTCTGATTTAAACATAATATCGCCATGACCGCGAACGTAGAAGCAGCATCCGATTGTACCACAGACATGTTTGTCTCGCCCAAACTGGTGGCTCACCATCTTTCGTGCAAACGTTTCGCTCTGTGTAAATGCATCAGATGAGACGAGCATCAAGTAAAACAGCCTCGCGAAACAGTTGCGCGAGTATGTTTCGCATAGTCTAAACCCACCTTCAGAATGTAAATATTTCTGCTTCAAACATCGAATCGGTACAAATAACTTCGAGTGATGAAAGTAAATTCGAGCCTTCGATTCCGAAAAAAGAATGAGAGTAATTTCTGACAGTGATGAAGGATAATAAAACACCTTTGGTTTTATTTTTTGTTCTTCTGTTTAATGTATTGTAATTAAATTTAAAAAAATAGTATTTGCTTAATATATTACATATTTTAACCTCTTAATGCATTTTATTTTTATTTTTGTGTACACCAAAAAATATTGACAAAAATCACAACTGTTAAATAGCAAAATTATGCATTTTCTGCAAGCATTTCGATTTACACGGTTTTGACTTGAAAATTTTTAATTTTCGATTTACACGTTTTTCTCAGGAACGTATCTACCGTGTAATTCGGGGGATAGGTGTACTTAGATACATACATTATTTTCTCTACTTCAAATAAAAGCCTTTCGCTTAGATAGGATAACAAATAAAATAATATTAACACAAGAACAATGTTAATATTCTTTACTGAATACTACTGATATACTTTACTGAACTAACCGATCAGCTGCTATATGTCACCACAGGCTCTCGGGGATCCCCTGGAATATTTATCTACATACCTGACTTCTCGATACTTTACCCTACTTCTTTAAAGAATGTTAGTTCGTTATATAGAAGTGTGTTTATAAAAGAATTTCTTAAGATTTCAAAAAAATTTGTTACTTATAGAGAAAATTCGTTACATAGATTTTCGTCATAGAGGTTGTACTGTATATGTATATAAAGTTGCTTAAGTAGTTTAGTCGCTAGAGGACTTTAAAAATAATACCTTTCGTATTTTTTTTATTATTCAAAAATATTTATTAGAATTTTTTATTTATTCATTTTTTACCATTTCTTTATATCAGCAGACTACAGCTTTCCAGGGAATAAACTCCAATTTCGAAAATTACAGACTCTTTAAAAACACACTCTCGCCACAAGTTATCTATCAACATTTTTTAATTAGCCTGTGTAATACTCTACAATTTTTTTTCTGAATAGCTACATTATTTTAGAAAGTATTTTCTTTCTTACAAACTTTCAGTTGGATAACCAGTTTAGCCAAAAACAAACATTTTCTAAATCCCTGCAATAAACTTCTTTAGTATTTGTATATTACTCTAGTATTTACTGCTATAGTAAATTTAATTTCCCGGTACTTCCCCTATTTATACAAAAACTAAACTCTGACCTTCTCCTAAAATACGTTCGCAGTAGAGAGATAACGGTATTTATTCTGGTCTTACTGCGCAAACGCAGTAAGATATACAGGTGTTCTACTTTGATTATCCGATCCTTTATTGTCGAATTTCCTGAAAGAAAATAATTTTTAGTTCTATAAATAGGCCTGTTATTAATACACTAAATTATTTTAATTAAATAGTTAACCTCTTTCTTTTAAATTTATTCCAAACCATTGAAATCGGTTGATAATTTAGCTCTAATAGTTTACTGAAGTTATGATGTGTGATGTTAACTTTAACTTTTTTGTTTATTTTCAGTAAAAGCATACACCAGTAAAAGATCAGATAATCAAAACGGGACACCTGAATATATACATGTCCCCTCTCACACTCAACATATTGTAGTGGTATATATACATATACTAAACGTGAACTTCAAATAACTTTTTACGTTGTGGAAACCGTGGAAGTAAACGTTAAAACATGGATAAAGCTGGACGAGATAATCGATCCAATCAATTAAATTCAAACAATTTTAGATTTTGGAAATCACGCGGTTATTCCGAAAGACCAACTAATTGGAGTTCAGGTATGAAGAATTTTTACTTTATAAACAGTTATATTCTAGACTTGTTTATAGATATCTATAACCAAGATGTTTTTTTTATTTATTAAATAATATGTAACTTTTTTCTTTTCAAAAAGGTTCTAGTCGAAATGCCGGAGAAAGCAGCAGCTGGTGTGTTATATTGTAGTTGTCTATTTTTGGACATTTTTGTTTTCTTGTCTTTTTGAAAATAAAAATATGATTTAAAGCAAGTACCCAGTAGTTATTTATGTAAACTTAACCTATCTATTATAAGATCAAAACCTGCTAGTCAAGTATTAATAAATGTCTTCAGTATAAACTTTTTTTAACGTTTTTACTTATTTAACTTTCCTCGACTGAAGAATGGAATAAATCATTTCAACTTTCAATTAAAATTAACCATTCTTAATTGGTACTATATTACCTTCAAATCTCAATTGCTTTTACAGAAAAAAATAGTAAATTTATGTTATGATAGTCTTTTTTTGTAATTCAACCCAACATTGTTTCATTTTTCCCAACACACCGTGAAAACCAATTATTATTTTAGTATATTCCTTAATATATTGAGTACCACAACCGAAACATGTACGTATTAAACATTTCCTGGGAAATTAAATTCTTTACATAGAACCTGATTCGTAAAATTACAAGTTGTGATATTTTTAAAATTATCATAGAAGTGCATAAACACAATAAAAAGCTTAAAACTCATAAAATTAGCGACACAGAATTGTTATTTGGTTTACTCCTTTCAAGTAAATGTTGGTAGATTTTAGGTTTCGTATAAAGACCGATAAATCCGACGCAAACTTTAAATAAATAAATAAAAAACTATGAAAACAAGTTATAATATTAAAAATCGAAAATTATATAACCTATCAACAGTATTTTCCAATTTTTTTATTATTATTTTGAGATTAGTGGAGGGCGAGGCATGACGAAGTACTTAAGGTTTGAAGGTAAGTAAAATTCAGAATTTTGTTCATAGAGAAAAATACTTTTTGTTGATGTAACATTCGATAATTAAACTTTAAGATTTTTGGCAAGAACGAAATACTAATTCACTATTTTTAATGTAATCGACAATTAAACATAAGAAGTAATTCCTGGTAAGATAGGGAAGAAAATATTACAAACGTGAAACAAGGCAAAATGTAACTAAAAGACTGTTAATTAGACTTACATAATACGCAAACATGAAAGTCATCACCATCATTTACACAAGCACTTTAATTTTGTACGTTTTCTTGTCTTTGAGATTTTATCATAAAACTTTTCCTTCTTTACTCAGTTTTTCCTTTTCCTTTTTTGACTCTTTCAGCTCTCTTCCTAGGATGGTCTTCCTTATCGTATCTCACCTTCCCATCTTATCACATCCTCCCTGAAGTGAAGAAATTAAGACGGAGTATTTCATCTTGCCCCATTCGGCGCTTACAAAAAAAATAAATAATACAACTGCACATTTAAAATGGACTTAACCCTCCGTGTGTACACTGGGTCTTTGAAGGAACAGTCAAAATTTGAAATTCGAAATTCTCTCTTATGGATAGAGGGTACGCTTCGGCTACCCCCCCTAAAAAAAATTTGGTAACTGCTCGGCCATGTAGTAGACGCTTCAATAAGTAACTCGGAATTTTTCTAAAATTTTTGAAAGTCTAGAAAACTTTGAAAACATGCCTGCTCCCTAAAAGACCCAGTATACACACCGTGCCTCAAAAAATACAGTATACACACGCCGGGTTAAAAGGTACTTATCTTTAATAACAGAAGGTTTTCCTTAGTAATCAATTTGTTCAGGAACTTTAAGAACGTTAAAATCTTCTAAAGTTTTACTGGTTGTCTCGTTATGTCATTAATTTTCTTCATAAATCCTCGTTTAGCACAAATAGATTTTTAAATTTCAAATCTATGACAACTATTTAACACCTACATTTGTAACAAATTAAATTCTCCAACAGCATTCCCTTTTGTTACAATTTTAAATTTCCGTTTTGGTACTTTAAAGTGTTTTTATTTTATGTTATGTTCAAAACCTCACTTAAAATTCCTAACATTTCTCACTAATTTCATAAAACTAACACTTGTATAAAGTTACCCCATCGTTTGATAGCTAACATGCGATGAAATTATTCAAAAATTATGAGAAAACTCGACATAACCGGATTTTTCAAATGATGAAAACATGATGAAGAGGAGTTAATAATGTCTCCCATTATTTTTAGCATTGGATAAAAGTGCTTTCTTTCGAGTATAAGTACAGTACCAAGTACAGTGAAATTCCCCTTCGCGAACACCCCTCTTAAACGAACACCCCCATTGGACGGACAGTTTCTCATGGAACGGTCCGACTCTCATATAATTTGCATTGTGTCACCCCCCTCTTGGACGGACATTCTCTTGAACGGACGCGGACACTAGAAAATGTCCTCTTAAACGGACAATTGCGTCGCGCGCCGATTTCTTTAATAACATATTTTCCCTTTAACCGGTGTTTTACCGAATTCAATATTTACAAAATTCAAGCGCAGCATATCGTTCAATGGCGGCAATAGTGGCACATCTCAAAAATTGTAATAAAGGAGAAAATGGCTTTTAAAAATTGCAGTAATTCGAAATGCGATATCCATCCACTGGAATATAGACAAGAATGAAAAAAACCATAATGACTAGTGTAATTTTTGGAAGTTGGATTAATAAAAGAAATCGATAAGCAGAAACGCTACCGTCGTATTAAATTTGTGTCACTATTGCAGCTACATACAGAGTGGGCCACTGAAAACAGTAAACGCAAGTTTTGGCCACGTAACATCAATTTTGCGAAAAACGCTCGAACACGTCAATTTTATTATGAAAGGGGATATCGGAATGGATTATTACTATTTGCATAACTCCAACCCTAAGATAGGGGTAGATTGCACCCCAAACATTTTAAATTGAAAGGGGTGTCAAACTCTACACAGTTTTAAAGGCCTTTCAAATCTCTTTTCAGCAGTCCTTTTATTTTTGAAATTCGATCATTAATTCCAGAGAAAAAGACCTCTAAAGTTTTATCAAATAGCCTTTGTGACACGTCATAGTAGGCAGTTGACGTTTTAAACTAATTAACTTTAGCTAACTCTAACTAACTCTAGCTTACTCTAACTAAGTCTAGCTTACTCTAACTAACTCTAGCTAACTCTAATTAGGTCTAGCTAAGTCTAGCTAACTGTAATTAATTCTAGCTAGCTCTAACTAGCTCTAGCTAATTCTAGCTAACTCTATTATAGTTGGGTTGGGTTAGCTAGAATTAGCTAGAGTTAGTTTGAGTTAGCTAGAGTTAGTTAGAGTAACTAGGGTTAGCTAGAGTTAGTTACAGTTAGCTATAATTAGCTAGAGTTAGCTAGAGTTAGTTAGTTTAACACGTCAACTGCCTACTATGACGTGTCACTAAGGCTACTTCATAAAACTTTAGAAGTCTTTTTCTCTGGAATTAATGATCGGATTTCAAAAATAAAAAGACTGTTGAAAAGAGATTTGAAAGGCCTTTAAAACGGTGTAGAGTTTGACACCCCTTTCAATTTAAAATGTTTGGGGTGCAATCTACCCCTATCTTAGGGTTGGGGTTATGCAAATAGTACTAATCCATTCCGATATCCCCCTTCATAATAAAATTGACGTGTTCGAGCGCTTTTCGCAAAATTGATGTTAAGTGACTAAAACTTGCGTTTACTGTTTTCAGTGGCCCACTCTGTATAAGTCACAATTGAAATAAAGTTATAGTGTCCCATCCGTCATTTATTCGATTTGAGATGAACTAACTTTGTGGCGATCTTGCAGATACAAAAGGTATAAGATGTCAGATTTTAATGCAACAGTTACTAGAATATTTACGATTTTTGAGATCTGCCACTATTGCCGCCATTGAACGATATGTCGTGCCTTTCTGCTTAGCTTGAATGAGGGACTTCTTCGAGTACACCGAAATTTAAACGTTCTCATTTTATCGGCACATACGGGGTTCAGTACTAATTTGACGTCTATGCAGAAAAAAATATGCGGATGTATTGTACTTTGCAAAAACCGCTTGAGCCCAAGTAACTAAGGAAACAGTTAAAAATTGCTCCCTAAAGCAGGATTTAAGCACGACAATATGCAAAGTGAAGACCAGCTAAATGAGGTTTTTACATCTGATCCAGAAGATGACTTACCACTTAATGTACTCTGCAGATATTCTCAAATATAAGAATTTGTTGAAATTGACTGATAATAAAAACCTTGATTTTTTAAAACTGGATGAAAATTTGTATGTTGAAGATCCAGATTCAGGAGAAGAAATTGAAAATCCCGAAGTGCAAGAACTATCTGAAGATTCTGACATCCAGTTCCAGTACTAGCAGAGAATATCCAAAATTATGGTGATAGAGTCTTTGAAGCGTCTTTCTAAATTAAAAATACGATTTCTGGACGCCGGTTTAAAGAAAAAGAGGAGACAAACAACACTAGATGATTTTTTACGTCATTAGGCTAACATTTAGTTTCATATTATACATTTTTCGCGGAAAGATGTCTCATGCGTCATTACTTGTCACCGTTTTCTCGACATATGTCAAATATTTTTTCCTTTATTTAATCATATATGTCAGATAGAGACGAAAACCGAAAATAGTAGTCTAGGATAATTAATTAATGACGCATGAGACATCTTTCCGCGAAAAGAGTATATGTATTGTTACATATCGACCTATGCAACGAAAACTATCGTAAGTCAAAAATGGTGATTTTGAAAAATTTGAAAAGAAAACAGAATTAATTGCTATTCTTCTACGGTCAATCCTTTCCGAATCCTCTATAAGATATCTATAGAAACCAAGTAGGAAATTTTTACCTAGAAAATTTTATTTCTTAAAATGCAATCGGTTCAAAACCTTTAAACACTTATATCTGACTTCGTTCTATCAAAAATGACTTACAATAGTTTTCGTTGCATAGGTCGATATGTTCTATTATATGTATGTATTTTGTATTTACTTTGTAAGCTAACAAATCCTTTTTTTTGCAAATTAAAAAAAAAATGCCGGAATTATTTAATCTTTGAAAGAGAGTTTCACTCCCTTTAAGTTAATACTTACATCAATTTGTTAATACAGAGGGCAAGAATACTCTTAATTTTACTTAATAAGTGAATTTAAGCAATACATTTTTTATTTATTTTAAAAACATTCACATATACACTTTAAATATCCGAGTTTTTAAATAATAGTTCTCATTAAAAAAACACGATATTTACTTCGGATTTCTCTTCAGCCTACACCCCTCTTGAACGGACACTTTTGGTCGGTTCCGTTGGTGTTGACACAAGGGAGATTTCACTGTATATTTTTTCTGAATAGCTACATTAATTTAGAAACTATTTTCTCTCTTATAAAATTTCACTTGGATAAACGATTTAGCCATAAAATAATATTTTTTTGAATCCCTGTAAACCCAAATCGGTAAGTTAAGGTAATATTAACAAAGTTCTTTGGTATTTGCATATTTCTCTAGTAATTACCACTATAGTAAATTTAACTTCCCGGTACATCCCCTATTTATACGGAAACTAAACTCTAACCTTATCTTATATGTTCGCAGTAGAGAGATAACAGCATTTATTCTGGTCTTATCGCGCAAATGTAGTAACATATATAGGTGTTTTATTTTGATTTTTCAATCCTTTATTGTCGAGTTCCCTGAAAGAAAATCAATTTTAGTTCTATAAATTGATCTGTTATTAATATAATAAATGATTTAAACTAAACTGATATGTTCACGATTAATTTGTACAGAAATGAATTCTTCTTCTTTTAAATTAATTCCTAAGCGTCACAATCGGTTAATAATATAGCTCTAATATTCTACTGTACAAATATTAACTTTGACTTTTTTGTTTATTTTCAATAAAAACACATGTCAGTAAAGAATAAGACAATCAAAACGGGACACCTGAATATATAAATGTCCCCTCTCACACTCAACACATAGTAGTAGTATATATAGATATGCTAAACGTCGAGGACTTCAAATAACTTTTTAATTAACGTTGTAGAAGTAAACGTTGAAATATGAACAAAGCTGGATTAGACAATCGATCCAATCAATTGAATTCTAACAATTTTAGATTTTGGAAATCACGGGGTTATTCCGGAAGACCAAGTGATTGGAGTTCAGGTATGAAGAACTTTTACATTATAAATACTTACATTCTAGTCTTGTTTATAGATATCTATAAACAAGATTTTTATTTATTTATTAAATAATATTTAATTTTTTTCTTTTCAAAAAGGTTCTAGTGGAAATACCGGAGAAAGCAGCAGTTGGTGTATTGGTGTGATATTGATTGTAGTTGTGTATTATTGGTTATTTTTGTAATCTTGTCAGTTTGAAAATAAAAATATGATTTAAAGCAAATACCCAGTAGTTATTTATGTAAAATTAACCTATCTATTATAAGATCAAAACCTGATAATCAAGTACTAATAAATCTCTTCAGTAGAAACATTGCGCTTTTATTTATTTAACTTTCATCAACTGAAGAATGGAATTATTCATTTCAACTTTCAATTAACAATAACCATTCTTAATAGATATTATATTACGTTATGAGACATGACAGAGTACTTGAGGTTTGAAGGTAAATAAAATTCAGAATATTGTTCCTAGAGAAAAATATTTTTTTTGATGTAACATTCGATAATTAAACTTAAAATTTTTGGCAAGAACGAAATACTAATTCGCTAATTTTAACCCTCCGGTGGGCGCGTATGCGGCAGTTAGCCGCATCTTTCTCCCAAAATATTACTAAGTTAACTGTGAAACCATTAAATATCCTATTGCGATGTAAAAGCCGCAACGCGCCTATTCGTGTAAGTCCGATAGGCGCGCCCACCGTAGGGTTAATGCAATTAACGATTAGACATAGGAAGTCATTCCTGGTAAGATAGGGAAGAAGATATTACATACGTGACGCAAACATGGAAGTCATCATCATCATTTACACGAGCACATTAATTTTGTACGTTTTCTTGTCTTTGGGGTTTTGTCATAAAACTTCTCCTTCTTTACTCAGTATTCCCTCTTCCTAAGATGGTCTTCCTTATCGTATCTCACCTTCCCATCTTATCCCATCCTCCCCAAAGTTAAGAAATGAAGACGGGGTTTTCATATTTCATCTTGCCCCACTTGGCGCTTTTACAAAAAAAAAATTAATAATACAATTGCACACTTAAAATGGACTTAAAAAGGTACTTATCTTTAATAACGGAAGTTTTTCCTTTGTAAGCAATTTATTAGGGAACTTTAAGAACGTTAAGATCTTCTAATGTTTTTAGTGGTTGTCTCGTTGTGTCATTAATTTTCTTCATAAATCCTTGTTTAGCACAAATATGTTTTTTAAATTTCAAATCTATGACAACTATTTAACACATACATTTGTAACGAATTAAATTCTCCAACAGCATTCCATTTTATTAGAATTTTAAATTTCCGTTTTGGTACTTTAAAGTGTTTTTATGTTATGTTCAAAATCTCACTTAAAATTCCTAACATTTCTCACTAATTTCATGAAACTAACACTTGTATACAGTTACCCCATCGTTTGATAGCTATCACGCGATGAAATTATTCAAAAATTATAAGAAAACTTGACATAACAGGATTTTTCTAATGATTAAAACATAATGAAGAGAAGTTAATAAAGTCTCGCATTATTTTTAGCATTGGATAAAAGTGCTTTCTTTCAAGCAAGCTTGCAATATCTCTTCTCCGTCTTGCCCCACACTCCCCCACGTTATACAAGTTTCCAGCTAATATTTCAAAAATAAATAGCTTGAATTTATCAATATTTACATGTTTGTTCCACAGATATTTGGTCCGCTTATTTTGAAACTGGTGTAAGTCCATTTTTTCTCCTTTCGGGAAAATTAGAGGTTAGCATCTCTGTTAACACATTGCGGACGGGTTACGAGAATTCTCGTTTTTAGCAAACTGAACATTGCCAACGTAATTAAAATATATGTGGCTCGTTGTTTAGTTGAAGACTGAATAAAAAAACATGAAAACGAAATATCTCGTGGCCCGTCCGCAATGTGTTAATTAAAAAATTTAGGCAAATTATATGACGTCTGGCAATATTTCTATTCGGCTATCAATATTTAATTTGATTATATAGATTTGCTTTAGGCGAATTAGGCTACAATAATACATATTTCTGGGCTGTAAATGGACTTACACCACTTTCAAAATTAGACAATTGTAAAAATCGTTTATAATTTCAATTTTGAAAAATTAAACATAACTTAAAATATACTTCATTTTAATCCAACTTTGTTTACAAATACGCATGATAAGACATAAAATTTAATTTTAGACACTAATTATATTGTCAAAATTACAAGATACTGATAGTATTTACTTATGCTCTGCATGTGGCAGTGTTTCGAAATATGCATGATGCATCGGAGGTATATAAGGTAATAACTGCGTGATGTCTTCATATTTTTCGTAAGTAATAGGCTTGGCATTTTGATAGAAAGGCGTCAGGGCGATTTTTTCAAATTTTAGCGGTTTTCCAGGAAGTGTAGGTAATAAATTTATAGTTTTAAATTCAGTGCCATTCATCGATGTTTTAAATAAAATAGTATATGGTGCGTTTTTGAGAAACCTCAACCAACATATTTGCAACCAATTCATCTGTTCGTCATTAGTGTTTTTTTAATCGCATTTTAAAGATTTTTTGTTGAATCGAAATTAAGCATGAATAACATGATATCTCATTTTTTTCAAAAATGGATTTACACCACTTTCAAAATAAACGGTGCATTTATGTACTAAAAACAAAATGGCACAAATTTCACAAAAAAAAATCTGTTAAACCTAATAATTCTAATCTTATTAACTGAAAATCAATGATTATAATTGGTTATAAACGCCTTAAGTCAGTGTTTTCCAACTTTGTTGTGTCATGCCCCACCTTTGCCTTTCTAAAATTCTTATGTAACATACATAATTTTGAATATTAAAAAATTGAATTGTTCACTTAAGAAACTTAAATGATAGGTTTTAAGAAGAAATCACTAGGAAATTGTTAACGAAACGCAGTAAGTAAATTTTCAAAACATATAATGCAAAACTGAAATTCAAATTCCAAATGAATTTAGTAGAGATTTTTCTGTAGTAATTTACTATTTTAATTTAGTGAGATCCTTACGCTTGATGCTTGTTACACAAAGATTTTGTATTAGATTCCAATTTGGTTAGCTTCAGTTTTAAGTCTCCACGTTGTGTTATATCCAGCCGATTTTTTTTAACAATAAATCATTTACAGCACTAAATTCACTTCCACCTAAATATGAAAATGGAAACGGTAGCAATAGTTTTCTTGCACATTTGGTTAAATTAGGGTATTTGCTTTCTGTTTCCTCACAAAGCCATGCCATCGCTCCTTTTATTTTAAATAAAGTTTTAACTGAATCATCATTTTGCAATTCTACGAATTCTCCTTGATACTGCATGTTTGAAATATCAGACAAATCCACTAACATTGGTTGCATCATCCATGTTGGAAAATCAATTTGTTTTAAGTCAGAAAATCTTTCTTTTAATCAGCTGATAGAATATTTAAATTTTTATTGTTAATATGTTTCTGACATAACTCAATATGGGTAATGAAATACCTTCGCTTTTGCATCGACGAGACTGTTATTTGTTCCTTGAACAAATGCTTTACCCATCGATTGTTAAATACTTTATTTCAGATTTGTTGCTTAAAAAATCACTAAGTAGCAAACAGTTCCATCTTGTCAAGTACTTCCCTTCAGTATGAAGTAAAAGTATCTCATGGTCTTCATTTTGTTCTTCACAAAATAGCTTGAAGAGACGCTCACATTTGGCATTAGCTTTAATAGCATCAACACACTTTATTACCAAATGTAGTACTTCATTTAGAAAAGGCGAGATGTTTTTAACCACCAAACTCCCAGTTGATATTTTGGTCTTATCAAGGGAAATGATACTCAATAATTATTTACCACAATTATTTAAGAATTTACTATTTTCGTTAAATTTGGGACTGAAATCTAGCATTGCATTTAAACGGCACGGAGCGAAAGGGTAAAACTCATATCGAGTCGATCTCCGAATTGCCCCCCTTAGCAATCAAACTGCCCTCTGTAAGGCGTAGACCCCACGTTAGGAAACACTGCTTTAAGTAAACACTTGAGTTGTCTGGTTTCAATAACCCCTAAATCCATCTTTGGGCAAAAATGAGATATATACGCCATCTGTTAGAAAAAGTTGTTTTCTATAAAATACTCAGTGATATGTATTAAAAAACGCGCGAATCCCTTAAAAATTCAAATCAAATAGACAGCCTTTAGATTCAAATCTCACTAAATCCATTTTCAATAGATGCGTAATTACAATAGATTCTAAGGAGTTTTTAGGAAAAACCAAACCGCCATGAATATCCAGCCAAAAGAAATTCCTACCAGAGTGAAACGAAAAGATCTGAAAATGAGAGATGTAAATAACTTGTTAAGCAAACATTATGGAAAGAACTGGATAGAAGTAGAAAATTTGGCTTATTATAGAGATGTGTTGGGAAAATTTCAGAACAATAAGATTCCTGGCGATTCCCAAGAAGACAGTGGGGATGAAGAGCCTAGTTTATGTGAATCAACCGAAAATATACCTGATGTTAAGAGTTTAAGAGTTTTTTAAGTACAGTTTTTAAATAACATATCTTTCAAAAAATAAAGTTTCCTGTTATTAGCTACAAAGAGATTTGATTCACTTTCAATTCATGCCTAATCCATGTTGTTCAGATTCAAATGAGCCTTAATCCACAGTTTGGTAGCAAACGCAACCAAATACCATTTTTAAATCCACTTTGTGATTTTTCTATCTATTTCAAAAGACGTGGTTATAGAATTTCTGAAACTTCAGTAAGTCTTCTAATAACAAATAAATTACGATTGAATTAATAATGCCAAAATCATCCCAAAATACTTTTTTGCCGTTTTCTCAAAATCGAAAAATTTGGATTTATGGGGATTTGAAACCAAACAACTCACTTGTCCGTTAGGTTGTATATCCCTCTCGAAAATTTAATTTCAATGTAAACTGATTGTTTGTAGAACTTTCCATCACAATCAATTTATCATTTCAACAACTTAGATAAAAAAATCTTCAAATACAATATATAAAAAATAATGCCAACGTGGTTAATCCACTTGAAGTAAAACTTGAATTACATCCAGAACAACTCTTAAACATTTTCTAAAGGTAAAAATTCATTTAATTAAATTTTCTTTTTAATATATTATTATTATTAATATTAATATTTTTAGATCATTAATAGCATAAGATTTCAAGATGTTATTTTCCCACACAACCAAAAAATGTTGACGTTTCGTAATTTCTTTGTAATAATTCTCCTAATAATTGCAATTTTAAGATTGCAAAGCGTCGAAAAAAACGCATTTTTCACCTCCGATTTAATAATACTTATTTGGCTAGTATTTACAATAGTAGTCTTAGTTGTTAGGTCTATAAAACCGTATCTGTTAAGGTTTATTACATCTGGTATTTTATTGGCGTTTTTATATAATCGACATCCATTACAGTGGAGTACTTTAACTATCATCGGAATATTATTAGTGTATTAATATTAAAGATGGGACTCGTAAAGAATATTCTTTTTGCATCTTTAATAATAATATGTATAACGCATTTAAGGCGTATTGAAAAAGATAGCGATGTAATGAATGACCTTATGGTGTTAATGCTTGTCATATTTACATCTTTAGTTGTATTAGTTAGATCGATTAAATCATTTAAAATCCGAGCGGTTATAACAGGTACTTTTATGCTTATTTTAGTAAATAGAAAAGCGTGTGATTGGGGTACTTTAATTTTAATATGTGTGGTTTATTTGTACTAAAATTAAAAACCATTTTTAAACAATAAATTTATAAATAATTACTAAATCTTTTATAATTTCCCAAAAAAATTCATTCTTAATTCCTGAAATCATTGTTGGTGATTTATTAAATTTAAGTTTAAAAGAAATAATTTTATTGTTTCATAAATTAAACTATTTCTAATAATTTTAGATTTAAAAAATATTTTTTTCTTAATTAAATATTAGAAATATATATTTATTAAATATAATAATAACCGTATTAACTTGAAGTTGTAGCAGCTGAAGTACTTGGTGAAGCACCCGGTTGAGTAACATTTGGAGGAACAGGTCCTTGTGTCCAATGAATTAAATTATGAGCCGACAACTGTGAAGCTTGATAATGCTCCTTTAAAAGCATTTGGGAAAAATGAACATGTTGTTGATAAGCTTCACCTTCTCTAATTGGATCTCCACATATTTGATAAAGATCTTTTAGTATCGCGGAAGCCCATAACTGTACATGAATATCCGGTATTTTACTTGCTAATTGCATTGCTGGTGAAACCATATTCATACTCTCTCGATGGTTTCTTAATGAAAGGAACACGTGTCCTAATAATACTAAACAACAGGAGGTTAATCGGTTCATGTCTTCGGCGTTAGCCATTTTTAAAGTTTCTCTTAAAAATCTCCTAAAAATTTAAATATAAAGAAAAAAAAATATTTAGTTTTTTTTTGAAAATTTACTTAGCATCATTAAATCTCATTTCGAAAAATGCTTGAAGGCCTTGAACGTAATAAGCTGCGGCTCTTAAACTTTGCGAAATTGATGGTAAATTATCTGGAAGGATCCTATCTAAGATATTCGTCAATTCCGCTTCACGTTTGTTCCTTAAGAAAATTATAGCTAAGTTGAGATTACCAAATGTGAATAAATCTCGACTTTGAGCAGTCTAAAAAAATTGATTTTATTTATTTTATACAAAAAAAAATTAAATTACAGCTTGTTGGATGGAAAATAACATAAGATTTATTATTAACTCTGATGATTTTTCCGAATAACTTACATAATCACATTCAAAAAGATACTTGAACTTTTTAGGATTTGGTTAGAGGAAAATATTTTACTAGATTAGTTATTATTTATTTTAATTGATTTATTCTTTAATGATGAAAAAGCTAAATGGGAAAAACTACATCCAACAAGCTGTAAATTAATACGTACAGATAACACAATATTAAATTGCGCCTCGGCGGCTTCAAAGCAATTCATATTCATGGAATACAACCCGAGTAATGCATGAAGTTGGGTGCTGTGGGTTTCTAGAAGTTTTGGATTTTCCTTACAAATCGTCGCGCACGTCGAGATTTCTTGAATCGCTAACGTCTTATTTCCCATTACTAAACGACACATAATCATGTGTTCCAATAAGTTTATGTGGAATACTGATAATATTGATTTATTATCGCTTACTAAAAGCAGTAACAGAATAAAATTTTAGGCGTAATTGTAGGAGAAAAATAGTGATTGAATGAAAAAAAGTTTTTCATGTTAGGTAGATGAAAATGTAGAACAAAAAATCTTGTTTACAAAACTTTTATAACTCAAGAAATTATTTTATATCGACCTATGCAACGAAAACTATTGTAAGTCATTTTTGATAGAACTGAGTTAGATATAAGTGTTCAAAGGTTTTGAACCGATTTCATTTTAAGAAATAAAATTTTCTAGGTAAAAATTTCCTACTTGGTTGCTATAGATATCTTATAGAGGATTCCGAAACGATTCACCCTAGAAGAATAGCAATTAATTCTGTTTTCTTTTCAAAATTTTCAAAATCACCATTTTTGACTTACGATAGTTTTCGTTGCATAGGTCGATATAAAACGTGAGTTATTTCTTAAGTTCAAATGCGACTTTTTTTACTTACTTTTTAATTTTTCCAGATGCGCCATAGCTTTATCAGAAAATTTTTGAGCTTTATCCATATAACCAGATTGCATACTGTGCATAACCATTACAATCATACCTAATAACCATAAATGATCTTTCGGCAACCAAATGAACATTTCATTATTGGTTAAATCTGAACATATAAATCATAAAATATTATGAAAAAAAATCTTTAATCGCTTATTTGAAAAAAGGAACAAAACTAACAATACAGGGTGTTTCAGAATTGCACAGCACCATTTCAGGGATATGTTCTCCAGCCCAAAATAAACAAGAAAGTTTATATAAACATAAATCTCAAATTAAGTTTTTATCGAGATATTGAAAAGTTAATTTATTTAACAAAAAAACATTCAGAGTAACTATTGAAAGTGTCTTCTGTTTTGTTGAATACAGTATTCAGCACGACGAATCCATGATTCTCTGGCATGGCTTATAGCATCGGGACGACCCCTCATAGTAGCTGCTGCTTCTTCGATGCAATTTCTTAACGACTTGCGGTGGCTGGACGTACACTGTAAGTTGAGATACTTTTGTTACCGGAACGCCAGCGCGACGGTGTTACGCACGCCGTCAGACCGTTGTTGCAGGTAGAAAAATAACCTACCTGGCACGCTCAGCGATAAATTTCTTGCCACTGCAAGTGGTTAAGGTGCAGTGTCAATCACTCAACTGCAGCGGCTATAGCCGCGCGATCCTAGTGACGTCAGCCACTGGTTTGCATTGAATTATATGGATACGTTGTCAATAACGCGACTGCGGCGTTGGCGACAGAAGCGACGACGGTGACCATGCCGACGCGGCTGCCACAACAGCAGTCTAGCCGCCAGAGCCGCTACAACAACTTATGAAAAGCACGTTTTTTTTTTAAACTCTGATAAGAAAATGAGTCCACCCTTGCCTGTCTAATCCGAAAAGTAAGGATTATAAGGACCAAAATAAAAAAGATAGTGCATGGGAAGAAATAGTGAACATTTTAAAACAATCAGGTAATGAGTAAAATATACATCAATTTATACTATACTTCATTTAATAACTACAAGGAGTGTTTTGAATTTTGCGCGCCAAAATAGTGAACTATTATTGGTCGCTTCGCAGTCAAGTTTACGAAGACGAACAAATTGGTTTTTGTCGTTTAGTGTTTTTAACGTTTGAGGTTAGATGCTTTACCTAATTTGTCAACTTGTGTCTCGCTTTTCGTTGTGCTCAAATGGTTGCGATCAAAAAATATTAAGTTCGAAGAAGGTATGGTACGATGTCATCTGTTGGATATAATACGTCAACACAAGGAACGTCTTTTGGATAAATTTTGAACAATGTACCTATAGATAAACGGCCATAGAGATATTTGGTATGTTCTAGAATACTACGCTCAAACGCTTGGTGTTTTGTTGGTTGCATAAATGTGACTGGTTTGAAGTTTAGAATTCAAATTTGCCGCTAAAAATGTTTAGTGTATTTTTTAGTTACTTTTTCCTATGTAAATGGGGTTTTGAGATTTACTCCTCCTAGTTATTAAATGAAGTATAGGTTTAAGCTACCACCATGATGGTATAACAAAAACTAATTTTGAGTGTAAAATCAGAAAGAGAAAAAAACCGAAGGCGACTATTGTCGCATAATTGACACTTAACCACTTCAGTACGGACGTCGACTATAGTCGACGGCCACAGATGACCCCACACAGCTGAGCGTCGACTATAGTTGACGGATGTGCCAGCGTACGGACGATGAAAGCCGGTTCTTAACGATGTTTCGCGGCCGATAGGCGCCGTACCGAAGTGGTTAATAAGGCCGCTGTGGACGCGCTACAAAAGTCGCGCGACTATAGCCGTTGCAGTCGCGTGATTGACACTGCACCACAGACTTCATCCAGCCCCACACAATATAATCTAACAGTGTCAGATCAGCAGATCGTGGTGGCCATTGAACAGGTCCGTTTCGGCCAACCCATCCGTTACCATATGCTGTGTTTAAATAATCTGTGACAATATGAGAAAAGTGAGCCTTCATGCATAAACCATATCCCCTGCCTGTTGGCAATCGAAGTATCTTCTAGAAGCTCATACAGGTTATTTTGCAAAAAATTCACCTAAGATATTCCTTGAATATGGATAAAAAATTGTATAATTTGAGACTTATATTTATATAAACTTTCTTGTTTATTTCATGCTGGAGAACAAATCCCTGAAATGGTGCAGTGCAATTCTGAAATACCCTGTATTATGCATTGGTAATTACCATCTTCAATGGTTAGAAGAGTTTGAAGACTTGTTTGGAGTGTTTTTAAATAAGGTTTAACACCTCTCGTTTGTCCAAATGCTAAAGAATAACAAACCTAAGAAATTAAAATATTCATTACTTTTGGACACCTGTATATTAACTGCTCGATAGTTAATTATTAATTTTTAAAAAAAACATCATTAACATTTTCCTACCTGTAAAATTAAATGAAAGATTTTTAAATATTCCTTTTGCGTTGGCCCTCCAGTCCAAGTTTCAATTAAATGATTAGCTTGAGTTAAAATAGATTGTACATCTTGATATTTCTTATCAATTATCAATAACTAAAAAAAAATATACATAAATAATTTAAAATTTTTTTCTCATTTAAACCATACTTACCATTCCTTTACTTAATAAAAACAAAACTCTTGTATAATAAGCATTAGAAATATGAGCGTAATCAACTCCAACACCCAATAAGCTATTGGCTACTTGATAATCTTTCTCGGTGGCGTGTATTTGCTTAAAAAAGAATTACCTTTAAAACATAACATGAAAACAAATGGTTTAAAATCATATTTACAGCTAATTGAAAGATTAATCGGCAATGCCAATAAATGTTATGTTGAGATAACTCAATAGCCTTTCTTAAAATTGGTTTTGAAAGTGCCGATTGATTTTGTTGTTCGTACAAATCAGCTAAAACACTAGCTGCTTCAAATTTAACATCGTCAAATGAGTTTATAATCTGTGAAAGCATCCACTACAAAAGTAAAATTATTAAAACATATCTGTCATAATATTTAACTAAACTTACTGCTTGTTCCAAGTGAGTTTTAGCCAAATCTATGTTTTTAGTATGCGTTAATAAAATATTTCCTAGTTGTAAATGAGTTCGGGCTTCGACCCTTGGCGGAGGTTTAAAATTAAACACAGCTTGTAAACACTGGATACATAATTTAATCATTGGAGGGTTAGACGTTCTAAAATGTTCAGCTAAACCTAAAAGGGATAAATACCAAGCATCTTGAGAGGATGCCATTTTGATTATTTACATTCTACAAAGTATACGATTTTGAGGTTAGGAAATAAAAATGTTGTGGTAGCACTGCAAAAGGTTTAGGAAGTTTAGGCCCTCCACATATGGGCGATTGATTTGCAATCCGAGTTTCAAATCAGTTGGAGATGCAATCGTTTGGTGACTTTGTCCGTGTTCAATAACGGGGATCCACATACGAGCGATCAAAATGAGACCAATTTGCAATCAGTATCCAACTGATTTTAAACTTGGGTTGCCAATCGGTCGATCGTGTGCGGAGGGCCTTAAACTTAAAAAATGAAACAATTTCTGTACATTTTTCTTTATTGTAGCTAAAACTTGTGAGGGTGAAAGCTTATGCTCTTTATGATACCTACACACGTAATAACATAAATATTAATATTTAAATGTACTTGATTAAGCTACCTCTCGTATTTACACACTTCATATATTTAATTATCACCATTTCATCTCTCTAACACGAACGCCTGCGTTTCCATAGGGCACAAACTAATCCCCCCATTTAATAATTGATAAGAATCAGTCAAAGTTTTCGTAAATGACAGTGTAGTCTTATCAAACCGATCGAATTGTACAACAGGTAATATATTTTGTAAAATTACTGTTCCGTTACTTAGTGGAAAACGTTCTAATTGATCATTATTTGAATAACACAAATCCAACATAGTTCTATGAAGCACTAAACCCACCGAGTCAATTCCGGGTTTCCTTACACCCATTTTCATAATAGGTATTGATACGTCAACACCAAGCGATTGCGTTTGCGAATAAGTAAAGTGTTGATTTGAAGAATCTTCGTCGTCGTCGAACTTTAACATTCGAAGTATTGGGTTTAGAAAGCTTTCTAAAGCGACGTGAGAAGCCAACGATTGGAATCCCGAAGGATGGCCATCGATTGTAGTCTAGAAATAGAAATAATAAATGGAAGGAAGAATCAAATGTAAATCACATCAAACCTGACAATTGTGTTTAATTGGTTCTAAAACGATTCTAAACATTTGTCGTATCACTCGGTTGTCTAATACACCTTGTCCAAGACCTAAATTATCGTCTTGATTTAGTCTTCGATCCAACATAACTTCAACCATGCCTTCTTTCAGTGATGATCCACCAACCGGAGTCGATGTAAGAAGTGATAATCTCGCGTATTTGTCTGCTATGAAGATAGTTGTTGGGACTGGATAATAATTTGCTTGAAGAGGAAGCTTTTTAAAACGTTTCCTTCTTATGATCTACAAATAAAAGAAAAGTTTTGTAAATATTTTTCAGGAAAAACGAGTGTTAAAAGTACTGCACCTCATATCCATTAAGATCGGTGAAGAATTCATCACCGTTTTTAATATTAGTTGATAATCTCATAGCTAATTCAAAATTACTCCTTGATTTTATGTCTACTACATTGTGTATTTCTAAACCCATACCATCAGCGCCTATAACACGTAAAAATAAATATAAACACGAAATACTTGTTTCTTAACGAATTAATTTTGCACCTTTCTGGTTATTAAAATTTTTTATTCCTTGACTAGTTTCAACCTAAGGCCATCTTCAGAAGCAAATGTTGAAATCAGGTAGAAATTAATAAATTAAAAAATACAAGATTTTCCTTGCAGACATGAAAAAAATTAAAAACTTATAAAATATAAAACGTGAAAATGGTTGCACAATTTTGCACTACTTGATTTCGACGTTTGCTTCTGAAGATGGCCTTTGTCTGAAACTAGTCAAGCAATAAAAAATTTTAATAACCAGAAAAGTGTAAAATTAATGAATTCTTTTCCTAATATACATTACTGGTTAAAATGGATCTATATTCACATTCCCCTAATATTATTGATATTTGTAAGGAAGAAAAAATGGGGGCATTCAGCGCACACAGCTGAGAAGCTGAGTGACATCAGATTTCTGAACAGTATTACTAATTTACTACTTTCAATTTTGAACAGTGTTTTGGTTTGATGTTTAAACAAAAGTAGGATTGAAGTAAAATAAAGTATGGATTATACAAAATGTTTATGAGTTCTATACGTTTTCTAGACCAGTCTAAAAGGCGGTTTACATTAGACGACCGAATGCTCATTTTATCCCAACTCCATCAAATTCTTTTAGTGTAAGTAGACGTAAAGCATTCTTTTATTGTTATGTCTACGTTCATAAAGATTCTATAAAATATTCTAAAAATACTCTCTCGCTTCATTTAAACGGCTTTAGAGCAAGCGAACAGGTACTTAAGCCAGCTACTCACTACGTGGTACTTTCAGAGCAACTTGGCTTGAAATAAACTTGAGAAGTACTTCTTCGAGTCGAAGTAAGTTGTACACATTACGCACCTACTTTGAATGTTACAAGTTTTTCGGGAAGTGCAAGTTGAAGAACGAGTATTCATTAATAATTAAAAAATTATGGCTTCCGTTTTTCGAGTTTTGAGAAAACCTATGCTACGGCAGCTAAATAAAGTAGCTCTTATAACAATGACATGCTATTTCCTTCATAATTTTTTGCGTAAAAGCAAAAGTTCATGTATAAATTATACACCAAGGGGAACTTTTGATCTAGAAGTTGAAGGAGTTATTACACCAGGATCCTGGCGAATAGATCAAGACAACATTACATTCCTGTTGCCTATATAAAAAGTAGCGAGGGAACCTAACCCTGAAGCAAAAAATATCAGAAAAAAATTCGCGGAATATTTAATGAATGGACACAAAATTCCGTGGCAGGAAAAATATTAATCGTCAAAGCAATCCCCGATTGAAGCTTGCTTCCTCACCGAACTCTAATTTTAGCAAAAGTAAACCAATGTAGTTTATGTACAACATAGGAACCAGCACCACTTCTTTCGCTGGTCCTTAATTTAGCCTTGCAATTACGGAATGTAGCCATAAGCGATTTTTTTTTTAATTCGTCTACGGTGACCTCCGATGAAAACTCATTTTGTATTCGTTTCCACGCATCGTATATTTAGTTCTGGTTTTTATGTAATTTATGAGATGCATTCCAAATTACTCTTTCTTTTTGCTAAATATCCAAAAATCTTAAAGTTAACTCGTTATTCAACTCCATTATTCCACAATCACTTTTGACACCCACGAGGGGATGTACAAGTACTTCGCCAAGTTTATGCGAGTCTTCATACACACAACATGCTACTTGCCAAGTACTTTGCAATTATGTGGCAAGCATCGCGTAGAAAGTAGCCAGCTTTAGAACGTTCTTGCGTATTTGGACGTGCTTGCTCCCCAAAGTGGTCTTTTCAAAGTGTTCTTATGTTCTAGCGATTTGAATACATATTTATCGAGTTAATTATGGATTAATCTAAAGAAAAATGCTAATGATAGAAGGCTAGTGAAATTGCATACAGTGGCGGCTAACTAATTAAGGACAGTCCTATTATCAGGTAATTTTTCAATATTGTTTCCCATGAATAAAAAAATCGTTGTCGATTTTACATACTAAGCTATAAATCGCAATCCCACATTCGTGCTCTGTAATTGCGGCAATCATAGGGCTTGATAAACAAATATCTGCAATTTCCACGGTCTTTTTCATATAAGGACCGGTTTTTGATAGTTGGACAACAAAGCAAGGACAGAAGTAAATTAAAGAAATTTAATACTTTGTTCAGTTTACTTTTGTGCAGCGACGTTAGTAGTTTAAGTGGATTAAGCTTAGGTCAGAAAAATTATTATCACGTTGTTAAATAAAAATTGATCAATAAGAAAAGTGGCAGACCACTTAAACTGCTCAAAAACCATGGTACATCAAGCGCGACAACATTTTAGAAACGGACCAGAAAAACAACTAAAAGAACTGATTCTCTTATTATTTGTCTATCCAAATCTAATCCAGAGCTCACTGCAGGAAGGAACCTTTTGTAAACAAAAAAAAAGTCGTCAGAAGAGACTTGAATTTGCGCGACAACATTTGAACTGGACCACTTTAGAATGGAAAACCATTTTGTTTTCCGATGTATCGAAAATAAACCGATTAGGTTCCGGCGGAAAAACATACATACGACGTCCTCCATGCCAAGAATTGAACCCTAGATACACTAAACCTGTGGTAAAATACGGTGGTGATAATATCAAAATTTGGGGATGTTTTTCGTGGAGACGCGTGAGTCCACTACAGCTTATATTGATGGTATATTAAACCAACATCAGTACAAAAATATTTTAGAGGAAAGTATGCTTCCGTATGCGGAAGATTTTATGCCTGTTACTTGGCAGTTTCAACACGACAACGATCCAAAACACAAGGTACGATCTGTGAAAAAATTTTTATTGGACAGCTCTGTGACTATTTTGAATTGGCCCCCTAATAGTCCTGATTTGAATCCAATCGAAAATCTATGGCACAAAGTAAAACTACTAGTAGCAAAAAAAGTGCAGCAATTTAAAAGAACTTTACAACGAAGTGAAAAAAATCCTTGGTATGGGATATCAATTGAAACGTGTCGCAAACTTGTGGAGTCAATGCCATCAAGATGTAGGGCAGTTATAGATAATAAAGGGTTTCCTACAAAATATTAAATTAATGGATTATGAAGAAACATCAACGTAAAGACTAAATCGAAAAAACTGTTAGTGTCCTTAATTAGATGTCCTTTCTTAATTTGATAAAATTTCCTGTTATTGTTAAATAATAAATAAATACACTATTTGGTAACGTATTATTTGTTGTATTTAGTACATAATAATTAAACCTAAAAACTGCTGTAATATAGTTAGGTAAGCGTCATTTGCTCTAATATTATTTTTTGTAAGTAATTGTGCGTCATATCTTTATTGTCCTTAATTAGTTGGCCGCCACTATATGTCTGTGAAATCCGACTATTGAGCCCTCTAAAAATACAACTCGCAAACAAGATACTTGGTAGGAAATTGCAAATCTATTAAAATGTAATGTTGAAGAAGCAACAAAAGGTTAACTTGCTTCTTGCATGTTAACGCCGAGAAAGGCAAAAACAATGATTATAAAATCAAGCAGAAATACTGACTGCACTTACAATTAAAAATAGTTTTTCGTTCAAAAGTATGCACTAACGCCGTTTCTTTCTTTACTTTTTGATTTTTGGAACAAAGTAATAAATACAGCAATTGCAATTATAGCATTGCTGTTAGAGTCAGACATAGCGAAACACTACTAACCACAGAATTCACATGAATGAACAATGAACATTCATTCGGCTGATGTAAACATCTATCGTGTAGGAATTCTAGTTTTTTAAAAGATCAAAAAAATTTCTCTTGTTCTCACACTAGCTCTTTGTTCGTTTTGTTTAAACGCACCTTAATACATGTAGTTATTAAACTTTTGCAAGGTTAACCCGAAGCATACTGTCAATGATGAGAAATAAAAAATTCAGTGTTTAAATATGTCAAAAATATGATGATTAAAATTACCGTTCAGTGACCAGAAACTAACTGCCTAATTTTAATGTCATCACTAGGGCGCGGACAGTTTAGGCAAGTGTCACCCGAAATTCCTCCCACCCCGGCCTCAGTGCAATACGTATCGGCATACGGCCGGTACGGTACGGCAGGTAAGTGAATGACGACGTTCCGTACGTGCCGCTGCCGACCGTATCGTGACCATACCAAGACCGTGCTTGCCCGAAGTGGTGGGGGATGGTTTGCCTAAAACGTCCGCGCCTTGGTCATCACAAAAGCAACTTTTTTACATCAGCTGTGTGCGCCGACCACGCCCAATAATAAAACATAAAAATTGACAAACCTGTTGTACTAAATAAGTAAACAGTATGATCTACAAAAGGTACTTGTACCCTCACAGATGAAACAACTGGACCTTCAACAATCCTCACCAAAGTTGCTTCAACTTTAAGAGGTGTAGCATCTTTATCTGGTAAAAATAAGTACGCTCCGCTTCTTTCCGGTCTTTTAACCGCTCCATATGAAGCAAAATCCAAATGAACTGGATACGTTTTTGCGTCAACCTTAATCGCCTTCAACAATCCCAAATTACTAAAAGAAGCCGTCACCTGACCATTTTGTATTGTGAATTCCCTCGAGTTTGGTACAGCATCGATTTTACCAAATACATTTTGTTGTGAGAGAGGATCGTCTTCATTCGCATTTAATAAGGTGACTTTTGCGTAAACTGTTTCCGGTGGAACGTTGAATTCTTCTACTGCAGTCACGGTATAACCGCGCAACGATAGAGGCGGTATATCAACAATAAACGAAAGGTAATACTTTGTTGTGGCTATTGTAGATCCATATTCAAAGATTGGAGATATTTGACATTCAACGATTTGTTGGTGATGATCAGTTAATTGTATGTAAGGCGTTGAAACTATAAAAGTTACTACTTCTCTTCTGGCGTAAGTGAGAGAATTGTATAAAACTATACGTTTAGTGGCTAGTTGACGTCCGATTGTAATCGTATATTGTTCGGGAAGATTATCAAGAGCGGTTCTTATATCATCTATGTTATAATAAGTAAGTTGTGCGTCTAAAGTTTCTGTATCGTCGGTTGATAAGAGAATTTTTGTGCAAACTTGAAGAACGGTGTGACAACTCCTGATTGCATCTAACATCCTAAATAAGAATAAATGATAAATAATTAATATTTAAAGTTGAAACCAATTAATACCGTACGTTCAGAAATGATTGTAGTTCGTTTGAATTTGGCGCGCTCGTAGTTTAGTGATTTTTGATGGTCAATATTGTTACCTGTGAATTACCTACGTTGTATCTTGTATACCAGTGGCGTAGCCGGATTTATTCATGATGTATTCTTTTCAGTATTAAGTGTATATGTAGACATACTCATAATTATTGGAGATCAGATATCAATTGCAATGGCATACGTCAATAAATTCAATAAAATATCTTTCTCTTACGGTTTTTTGACAACTTATGACAGTTTTCAATATTTTCCATGGCACGCCTATGAGATATGATTAACATTATTGTATTTATGCCAACCTTAAAAATTAATCTATAGCGCGCCAAATTCAAACGACCTACAATCATTTATGAACGCACGTTATTACCTTTCACCATAATCTTCCATAACATAATCCTTAGCAGTTCCAGTAATCCCATCATGATGTTGGAACAACGACAACGCTTGCCGTGCAGTGGACAAGTAACTTTCCGTAAAACTATATTTTATCGCTTTGCTTTTCCAATTGAGTTTATCATTAAGCATCGCTACTAAAGCTAAATTTTCTGCTGCTCTTATATAACCAATTAGAACTCTATCTAATCGTTTATACAGAGGTCTAGACGTATAATATCCACTCCAATAGTGATCGTCGCGATCAGCGTAAGTAAAGAAATCGCCAGATAACGAAGGAAATATTGCAGTGTCGGATTCATCGTGTAACGTTGTAAAGTAATCCGATAAAGTTCCAAATTTAACGTGTGCATTTAAATGGACCTTAGAATTAATGTAATCAAAGAGTAATTGGTAGTTTTTAAATTGAACATCCCATTCATTTCGTTGTGTGTATCTAAAATCGTCTCCTAAAGGTACTAAAAGTACATTCGTTTTATAAAGCGTTGATTTTTTCCTATATTGATCTAACAATTTGTTCGCTTTCTCTTCTATATTTTTTTCATTGATTTTTTCTGGGGGTACCTTCCAAGGACAATGCAATCCAAACCCAGGTAAACGTTTAAAATCAAACTGACAACAAATTTTCGGATCGGGACCGCAGGTATGTGGAATATCGTAAGAATAAAATGGCATCATATGGGTAAACATATCCGTTACGCCGTTTCCATCCCAAAGTTGCCTCCAATAAAACTCCAATTGCTTTTTACTGGCTAATTCCTTTTTAATGGAATAATGTACTCTTTGTATCAACATATTTTTTAGACCCATTTGTTTTAGAAACACAGCTTGGGTCGGACTCATACCAAAAGGATCAATCGCCCAACCATTTACCGGCGTATAATTTAGATTTTTTTGTAGCCAAGCATGACCTTCTGTTAATTGGTTTATAGTTGCTATCCAATGTGAATTTGCTTCGTCGTTCATTACCCAACCGCCTGTTACTATTTCTAGTTGTCCCTTATGTAACAAACTGTAAAAATAAATTAATTAAAATGTTTAATATCAGTTAATATTACAATTTTCTAGTTGAACACAGTGATTCAATAAGAGAATAAGTAACGTTTCATTTATCTTTAAGTACAGTTAACATTAAATGATTGGCGTATACAAGACTGATAGCTTTACAACCCCTTCGAAGATCAGTAAAGCGACTTGTTATAAGTTCTTGTAGGAAAAAGTGCGCTTTCAGTGACTGTCGGAGAACCTATACAGGGTGTCTCACCAAAACAAATTAGATATCTTTTACAGAGATTTAGTACATGATAAACTATTTATTGAAAATATTTGAAGAATATTCTGTTCCTCTGAAACTACAAGTGATACAAAAAATGATAAAAAATAATAGTGATAAATGATAATACTGCGTTCGAAAAATTATAATTCTTTAACCTTTTCAGTACAACCGGAAGTTATGAAAGTATCTTCAAAATGTAGGTTATCACGTACTAAACCTATCTATAAAATTTCAAATTCGTCGGATTTGTAATTCCCGAGGTATTTCGATTTGCCTGCTTCGGTGATATACCCTGAATGTGCGAACAAGGGATTTAATATTGAATTATTACCGAAAATACTGTAATCTCTAATATCTCGAGAATAACTCAATTTGCCCACTTTGGTGATACACCTTGTATATGCGAATAAAGGATTTCATATTTTATTTTTACCGAAAATGCTGTAACCTCGATATGTAAATTCATCAACAAAGAAGTTAGTTAGTCTGAGGACTTAAATGTTTTTCTAAACAATTTTCTAACAATTTTTCAGGGAAACATTTAATGGCGACTCTGTCGATTACAATGAGAAAAATTTTGGAACTGGCAATTACTATGAGAAAATTAAAAAAAAAAAAAAGCTACTTAACACCAGATTCTTTTTTAACCTTTTCGCTACGGGAGTGTGCTCCGTCGGAGTGACACCGCTGAACGGGCCAACGCGCCGCCGGAATAGCGCTACTGAACGGAGCATTGAGGCGGAAAGTGTGCATGTTGCGCTTACTCTCGGTGCCATAAAGCAAGTCAGTAAACTTTGGGATGCTCGTATTCCGAAAGTTTTCGTCGAAAAAAATCGGGGTAAAGGCTGTCATGGTCGGTGATCATTTCTGCGTAACAGATCCAAAACTCAAAATCGTAGGTCCCGCGGGTCAGGAAATATCGCGAGTTAAATGAAAAAAGGACCGGTTTTTTGACCGTTCTGCGAAGAACGTAAACTTTGGGAATTTTTTTCTCGGAAACCGCAAAAGAAAAAAATTCGAGCCTTTTATAAGATGTAGCCTCATTTGTTTACTACAATGTGGTATATTTTTCTTTTTCAAAAACTTCGTCTATTTTCCCCAAAAAAATCAATTTCCGAAATAGTCGATCTCGAGAACCGCTGGTCGCATCTTAACGGGATTGCCCCGAGGTGGTAGTAAAAAATTCAAACGAGGGTCCCCACGTTTATTTATATGAAAATAATGAGGGGACCATCGATGTGCAGTATGCCTAAAGCCAAAAACATCGCGGGGCTCATGATCAAGTGATATCACGCTGGCGTCGCCTATAGGCGACACTCGTACAGACAGGTCGTCGCACGTAGCGACACTCGTAGCGAAAGGGTTAATTTCTAGAATAAAAACTGATGAAAGTCGTCAATTGTCCATAGTTATTACCGGAAAATAGAAAAATCGAACAAGAGGAAAACGAAATAATTATAACTTAAGCTGAATACAGTGGTGGTGCTCCAACCTTAACTTCAGTTACCTACTTCAACCTGAAAGAGTTGATAGTAGCAACATTGGTAAACTTGGTTATTGTCGTGATTAGATACTTCGTATGATGTTTGATATAATGAATTCAGAAAAAATTCTGAAGGAAGATTGTCAGGAGCAGAGAACTGATTGTTATGTACACTCATATTCACTGGAAATACACTTCAAAGGTCTGTGCAAGAGCGATAATTAGAACGGCCTCGGGTTCGGTCGGCTTTCGAGATAATAAAACCTGGCGTGAGGCCGGGTTTTGATAATAAAATAGATTCTAACAGTTTTGCTTTTCTTTCCAGGAAAGTCATAAGATGACGATAAGTAGGAATTTCCAATGCGGTATGTTCAGATTCAAATAAAATTCTGGTGGGGACATCTAATTTTTGAAGAAGTAAATTAAAACGCAGAAAATCCCATTGATCGACGGGAAATTCCAAATTCCGGAAGCCTTCCACGTTTTCATGAAACATGTCACTAAGAAATCGGACACTTTTAGCTAAGTCATCCTTTAAAGGTTTCAAATTCATCAATTCAATGAAGTATAATATTGCCAAATGGCGTTTGTTTTGATAGCGACCTTTTAACGTTTCATAGGCAATTGTGTAATTGTCATTGGTGACTGCAAGCCCCTTTAAAAGATTGAAAGCTTCTCCTTGAAGAGATATTAACAAGTACTGATAGCTAGCAATCGAAGAAAGAGAATTGTTTCCATGCACCATCGTCGGGAATAAATCATAAAAGATAGGCCATTCTTTATGTTTTCCATCAAATATGGGAATCGTCAACTTATTAAGTTTGGGTGTTGATACAGATGCAAGAGTTGGAGTTGACAATATGTTATGTTTACGAACTAATGGTTTAATAGAAAAGTAAGCTTTATCTGCTTCTTTGCGAAATAGATCTTGTTGATCAAAATCATCAATCAAATCTATAATGTGATTATGTAATGTCTGAAATTGTCCATAAACTGTTTCTATTTCAGCCACACGTGCCATAAAATTATGCTCCTTAACTTAATTACTGATTCATGTTGTAGATCCTTTTTACCGATAATATAAAAATAAAAACAAAATTTTTTTCTTATGCTTTTCTTTACTGGTATATTTCTTAACACTTAGCCTGACGCGTTTCGGTGTTTGGTTACACCATCCTCCGAGGCTTTCGTCCTTTTTCTATTTCATCGAAAACATCACCTTCCAAAATTTTCCTTCTTTCTCCAATTGGAGTTTTGTTTTGTTTTGTGGGATTTCGTTGTAGAATTCTGAGTTATAGTTGGGGAATTTTATATTCGTCGTGTCTTTATATCTATCGTTGTAATGGCTTGCCTTTTGAAACGGGTACAGTTTCTGTGTTTCTGCTTAAGTAAATCTTTTTCTGTTTAATTATGTACTTGTTTTTGTTTATAAAATTAGGTTTTTATCATTATTTTTTATTAAGGAGTGACGCATACTAATTGTCAAATAATATGGCGCGAGCCTACTACGATATAAAGAGATTTTTTGAATATAAAATTGCGCGATGGTTAGAGCATCTGCCCGGAAAGCAGGAGATCTGGGTTCGGATCCCAGTGCAGTAATGACATTTTTTCTCCGGTAACGCATTAATGGTAATGATTTTTCTATAAAATTGCGTGTTACTACTGCATAATCGCTGAATTTCTCGAAATAGGGGCATGATAGGACATCGTATGTCAGTAACTTTTTTTTGTACTTTTGTCTAAACATTCCAATTTTGAAATCAGATTTTCAAAAAATTATCAACCAAAAAAATACGGGACTTTAAATGCGCTCCTCAGCCTCGGTACCAAAACCTGTTCATCATAGATCATTTTGGTTACCATCACCATAGTTCTTATGTAAATAATAGGGGATGTTCCAAAATTCAACATCCTACTCTATAGGATAGGTGAAATAATTTAAAAAAACGACACCATCCGTATCAACTTCAAGGACCTGTAGCTCCTTTGGGAAGCATTTCCGGACACATGTTTATATGAACTTTTCTTCATATTTTTTGCTGTAGAATTATCCCCTTCAGCATACGAACGTTATTTCCGGACACCTGTATATAAAAATATAAGTACAAAATGCAATATACGTTACTGCCTAACTTCACGTGACACAAGTTGTTTATGTTCGCTAAAGCGCTGTTGTCAAGTGTCTTACTGATTTCGAGGTTATGTTCACGTTTGTCTGTCCTAACCAAAACAATAAACGCTTGGCAACGTAGTATGTGACGTCACTATAAAGTGATGAGGTTGTCTTTCAAATTGATGACGTAGGGCTCAAAATAAAAAAAATCAAGTATATCGACTAATAAGTATAGTACACAAAGATCGTGAAAAAAAAATCCTCCAAGTCAATATTCGTTTACCTATAAACGTCTATAAATACGTTTTGCTTTGTATTTATAAATACCGCATCGAGACAGGTTCCTGTCCCATCGACGTGCTTCTACACTTTTAGCCTCAAGCCAGGTTTCATTCTTTCGAAAACCAATTGTACCCAGGACCGTTTTAGATATCGCTTTCGCACAAAGCTTTGAAGCTCATTTTCATCGACCATGAGTGTACGTTCGTAATGATCAAAAACAAAGTTAACGAAATGTACTCTCTTTTCGCGGAAAGATGTCTCATGCGTCATTAGTTGTCGGCGTTTTCTCGACATATGTCAAATATTTTTTTCTTTATTTAATCATATATGTCAGATAGAGACGAAAACCGAAGATAGTAGTCTAGGATAATATAATTAATTAATGACGCATGAGACATCTTTCCGCGAAAAGAGTATAGTGTGCACAGGTTGTGTTAGCTAACAAAAATTACGCAAATTTTTTGATAGCTACTAGAAGTCTAGTACCCAGGGCTCGAAGTCGGAATATCAAGCATACTAACACGAAAGTTTGCTACTAAGCGATCGACTCCCACAAAGCATGACCTTTTGTTTGAAGTCTGAAATTTTATTATTATGTTAGGAAATGTATTTTTACATACCGGGTGTTCATTTCAAAACTTCCCACCTCAATTTATGTAAATTCGGAAGTTTAAAAAAAAATCGCTGAAATAGGTAAAGAATAAAACCAAAGGGGACAACTTTTTATGCAAAAACTGACTCACTCACTTCCACCCCCCGTCGCCAGAAACCAACCCCTTAAAAATCTTAAATAGAAAGGAGTGTCAAGTGATACCTCATTTTAAAGGTCTTTTAAAATACTACATGTTAGTATTTATTTTTTTTAATTATCGATTCGTTTTTGAAATTTTTGAGAAAACCTTTTTTTTGTATTTTCCACTTGTTAAATTATTTTAGAAGCGATAGAGTTTATTCTTTACCTATTTTAGCGATTTTCTTTTTAAACTTCCGGATTTACATAAATTGGTGGTGGGAAGTTTTCAAATGAACACCCGGTATAAGTAGTAGACAATGAGATTACATAGCAAATATACAGGGTGTGGCACTAAATCGCCTCGGACCATAGCTCCTTTACGATAAAAGCTATTGAAAAAAATGTAAGAGCAAAGTTGTGCATAATTACCGTTGCTGTTTCTAAAATATTTCTAATCATCAGTGGCGTGCCGTATTCCAGTGGCGTATCAAACTTATGTTTTTTTTTAATGGAATGGTATAATTTTTATTGCGTATTTTAATTCTACGTACAAAAACAAGTAAACTTTGATAAGGGTTGTTGGTACTTTTTCGTTTTCGAGTTATTTTGATTTTAAGATTTTTTTGACAATTTTCGACCTATTGTTTAAAACCACATTTCTCACTCATCATTCAAGCAAGAAAGTTGATAATTGGCACGATTACTCCTCAGACATTGCCAAATAGACCACCACTGCCGCCATTACTTTTTCATACACAGGCTGGTCGCAAAGGGAATTACCACTCTTCCATATTCAATTGAAAAAAAGTCGAAAATTTTAAATGGAACACCCCATATTTTATTAACCTATCCGATAGAGAATTTAATTCTCTACAAATTTGCAATACATGTCCCTATACCTATCGGTTAAGGTTTTCAAGATATAAGGGAATATGTCAAAATCGCGTATAAAATGTCAGAATAAGTCGTGTTTTTATTAGTATGATGTGAAATTTCAACAGTTTTTTCGTTTCATATGTAAAGGAGCTATGGTCCGAGGCGTCTTAAGTGCCACACCCTGTATACAGTAACAGTGACTCTATTATGAACACTGCTTACATCTTAAATTGTCACGATTTTAGGCATTATTTCTAACTTTGTTTATTATTTTTATTTATTTATTTATTTTTTAATAAAAATATACTAACTTTTTAACAATTTCTCTAGAAGCCTGATCTAATTCTTTCCACCAAACTGCAAAAAATGATATTTCCGCCCATATAAACCTTCTCCTAGAGTCCTCGCTCAATTTTTCAATCATATTATCCAAAATATGTTTGGTCTCAGTTTTATAATACTCATCAAAAGTCTTAATCCAACCAGGATCATTATGGGAATGTGGTACAACAAACACCTTCAACTTATGATGTGCATTCCACATCTTGTCATCCACCTCAATCTTCCAACCTTGTTTCCACACTCCCCCATCCGGATTATCAAACTTTAAGTCATTATACACATCTAACATTTGAATGGTTGATTGGGGAACATAATCAAGTAATATGGGACATGTCAAAGGATAAACCATGTGGGATACGGAGATATTGTGGTCCCTTGGACTTTTATTTTGTAAACGATGATTATACGATTTTTGTTGTGTTGGCGCTAAAATTTTTCCTTCTTGTTTATCATTAATGCGAACCCAATCGTTCTAAAATAAAACATCTGTGTAGTGACGTACAAGAGATAATCTAAAGGACTTGTAGATAAATAAAACTGATTAAAACTTACCGCTTTAACATCTTGTTGTACCATGTATTTGTCGGCAACAGACAACCTTTTTGATAACAATAACAAAGCAAATATGCTGAGAATACAAGTAGCTCCGAAAACGGCGTAAAATATTTTCAGTTTCATTTTAATATAACAATTCCTTTTAATTTTACCCTAATACAGTTTTTACACCATTTCAACCTTTTTTTATATCGACAGTATAACATTTGTCACTGCCTCATTTTAAATAGTGACCAGGTTTATATTTTCATGATACAAATATTTAGAGAAAGAGAGAAAATTTCAAATTAATTTCGTTAAAGAAAGTAACTAAATGGATTGAAAGGAATTTGGTAATTTGAATGAGATTATTTTAAAAATCTTTTATGTAAGATATTAGAAATAGAAAAATAATTTTAAATTGAGTTGACTTTGTACATATGGATTAATAAATCAATGTTCTATAATAGAAGCATGTGGGCCAACTTATAAGTGATAAATTTTCCAGAGTAAATAACATGGAAATCTTATTTATCATCCAACGCGTTTAATAAACTCTCCACGAAAAGAATTTAATAGTTTTTGTTCATTATCATGTTAAAGTTACTACTAGCATTTTCGTAGATATGGAATATTGACATTCTCCCATATTAAGCAATATTAAGATTTCTATGGTTGGTAATCATTTGTGCCCTAGGGATATTTTTGTCAAATTAATCTGTCATTTAATCTGTCAATGATCTGTCAGTTGAAATCTAACCACAAGAGACGAAAGAATTGATCAATTCCTAAAATTATATTATTTGTTATTGTTTTGATTTGCCTGTAAATTGTAAATATGTCTTGCAATCATTGCTCGACAAAATTCAATTTTTTTCATAAAGAAGTAAGTAAGAGTTTTAACTATTCACCCGACCAAAACCGTTTTTTTTATTAATAGATGGGCTGTGCTAGTTGTAATCTATCATTCTGCAATAAATGTTTAAAACAAAAATGTAGAATTCCAAGTAAAGGACCTGGAGAATATTCTGTGTGTAGAACTTGTTATTCAAAGTTTACATCCGGACAGTCAACGACACAACAAAGTCTTGAACCACCAGACGCCTTTGTAAAGTAAATAATAACCTTTTCTTTAGAATAAAGAAAATTTAGTTATTTTTATAATGTTTAGGCGACTTGAAGCTTTGGATAGTGGTCAGAAGTCTACGAAATTAGTTAAAAATGACCGTGAACCAATTACGAAACCTACTTTATCAGCTGTTGATCAACGAATTGCGGAAAGACTGGAAAATTTAAAAGATAAAGGTACTGGTCCACCTCCTTCAGAAGCCGAATTACGAAAACGTTTGGCTAAATTAAAAGGTGAAAATAGTTATGTAGAGGGACCAAGTAAACCAGTAAGTAATTTATTTTATATGAATTTATTTTTCTTCAAAATTAGTAATTAGATAAGTAATAAAATTTCCTTAACCCTTTGAGTGCTATGAATTAATATACAACCATTTAATTTAAGTTATAGTAGTAGTAATTGTTCAACGGGAAGTGGTAATGAAGTTTGAACTTTCCGTTCATATCATATTCCAGCCTCAAGTTTAATGCTTGTCTCTCCTATTGGTGCGGTCTTCCAAATCTTCTGTTCTTCGCTGCCCCGTGGATTTTTATTAACAATAAAACTTAATTAACATACACATTAAAACTCTTCTACGAGCCAGAGACTCGGCGACTCAATTTACTCACGGGTGGTTCTCGGACATTAGATATGGAGAAGGAATTAGGTACCAAAGATTGAGATCAGGAATATTATATCAGTATCTTATCACAGCATTGTGTTAGTTTTGATTATTAAGTTACCATATTATCCTATTATAAAATTCCTTTAACTCTGTGAATAAAAATATAATATCACATTATAATATTTATCACAGTTGTAAACCTATATCATTAATAAATATATATACTAATATTAAATATATCTCAAATGACTCTCTAGCTAGAATTGATGCTAAATTAATTGGAAGTTTGCAATTGTGATTTAAAAGTTCCTTAATTAATTTATTCCTTCGTCTTTCAAATCTCTTACAGTCAAAAAAAATGTGATTTAGGTCGCCTTCTTTTCTGCAGGCACATAGTGGATCGGTTTTTAGTTTAATTTTGTAAAAATACTTCCAGGTAAGGGCGTGTCCTAATCTTAACCTTGAGATAAGAGTATAAAATTGTCTACATACAAAGGGATTTTTTTAAACCAGGGATTTTTTTTTAAGTTGGGTTGTCATCATGAATACCAAATCCCTCTCTGTTGCGAGGACAGAGAGAATAGTCTCTATTCATTCTCCCAATTTGCTTTTGTTCCTTTTAATAGGTATCGGAATATGTCTTTTTCAGAAATCTCAATCTCCAATATTTCGCCTCCGTGACCGTTTTTAGCAAGTTGATCAGCCCTTTCGTTCCCTTTTACTCCCATATGCCCAGGGATTCAAGTCAAAAGTATTTCAGTACCTCTAACATGGGCTCATGCAATAAATCGATAATTTCAATAATAAACGGATTCGTCTTGGTACCAAAATCGAATCCCCTTATCCTTTCAATTACACTTTGTGAGTCGGTTAGAATAACTGTCTTTGAAATCGCCTTTTATAAACAAATTTTTATGGCTAGTGCTATGGCAAAAGCTTCCGCTCTAAAGATTGGTAGGTGTTCCGGAAGATGCGCATACTCTTCTAAGTTCATGCTAACTGAATGAATGCTGCAGGCAACACTTTTAAGGGTTAATTCACTAACGAACCATCCGTATAGAGATGGTACGAGTTTTGCCATGATTTTGAAACAAACTCTTCTATTTCCAATCGAGGAGAGTCTCAATGTGTGATATGTTACATATAGCAAACCTAGTGCAGAGAATTTCAGCTCTTACTTCGAGTGAGGTTTCTCCAATTTCAGCTGTGAGCGCGGTGATTGGTGAGGACATAAGGGCTCCCAGAATCACTGATTTAGGTTATGAACGCATACAGAGTATTCCACCCCAAAAGCCAGTAAATCATTTCTGCAGTGTATCCAAAAATTGGCATCACTGAAAATCCAAATCTTCTTTCTCCACTTAATCATAGGCGGGTGAACACAAGGGGCACGAAATTTTCTGATGTAATTAATTTTATTGCTCTTGGATGTTTTGACACATTCTTTAAATTAAATTAACTCTTTTATGAGGGCGGCGCTTCTTATATATACATCGCTGTAATCTTTTGACACCCGTATTTATACATTATAACTTATTTGAATAAGAGTTCACGCGGCAATGAGTTTGGTTACTGGAAAATTTGGGAGGGGGATGTTAAGACGCGATTAGTTAAACAGGAAAATTACTAAAGACCCCAATAAGTCACTGGCTTTGACCTTGGAATAGATTCCGTTTCCGGCTCTGGTCGGGAACGGATGAAGTGTTTTGTGCTCGTCCCATTTTTTGAATTATGTTTAATTATCAAGTTCGTTTCAAGCCATCAGTGATTTATTTTAGTTTGTTTTGTATACAGGATGTCCCAGACCCGTACTACCTGATTTATTCGAAAACTATAAGTCCTAGGAACTTGACACAAAAAATTTGATACATAAGTAGGGTATAAACTTTCTTATGAGTGGGAAAGAAACATAGAATATTAACCGGAAGTATGAATAATTGAAAGTCACTTCATAATTTGATATATGAAGGGGGGTTAATTTTGGTGTTGTTGGAAAAAGCTTTTCAAAAGAAATAACTTTTATAGGAAGCATTTTTTATATCATTTACTATTTTTATCCAAAATCGCTTTCAAAATCTCGATTTTTTGGGAGTGTTTCCTGATGTCACCACTAGATGTTGCTGTTGGCCATTTTAAAAAATCATGACATTTAGAAATGACGAGTGATAGTAAGTCACAAGGAATAATTTTATTAACAATACGACAAAATAATGTAATACCCTTAACTAAACTTCCCAATAACATAAAGCAATTAGATTTTTTTAAATTGCCGACAGCGACATCTACAGGTGATATTAGAAAACACTCGTAAAAAACCGAAATTTTTAAACCGATTTTGAACAAAAACAGTAATTAATATCAAAAAATGCTTCCTACAAAAGTTATTTCTTTTGAAAAGTTCTTTCCAACAATACCAAAATTAACCCCCTTCATATATCAAATTATAAAGTGACCTTCAATTATTCATACTTCCGGTTGATATTAGATGTTCCTTTTCCACTCATAGGAAAGTTTATATCCTATTTATGCGTCAAATTTTTTGTTTCAAGTTCCTAGGACTTATAGTTTTCGAGTAAATCAGGTGGTATGGGTGGTCTGGGACACCCTGTATTTGCCTTTTCGCGCATCTATTTGTGATAGTATTTTCAAGATTTATTCGACATTTTTTCTTAAATCATGTGTTAATTCTTTTACTCAAGTGTCTGGGAGTCAGAAGGGCTAATTGTAAATTCCCAAATCCCATTACCTTTCCCTTACCTTAAGGGCCAAGAAGAACAAGACCTTGGAATACTCTGTATGAGGGTTCTCACAAAATCATTCAATCTGGGAAAAAGGAATAAATCTATAAACAAATATACAGGATGTTTATAAATGAATATCGGGGTTTTAACGCTTTATAACATTTATTACATTAAACTTACAGTTATAAATATTATGTCAAATGAAAGAACAACTCAAACAGTTTTGTTTGTTGGCACCAGTGTGCATGTGCGCGAAATGTTTATGCTACAATCCGCTAGAGATGGTACAAATGCAACGAGATTCCCCTAAAGTGATTGTTTGTTGTGCCGTATCCCGGCGAAAAGTTTATGGGTCTTCCTTTTTTGGTGAACCTACTGTAACTGGCACTTCTTACATTGATACACTAGAGCAATGGCTCTTCCCTCAGTTTGAAGAAAATGAGCCAGAGGACTTCATTTTCCAGCAAGATGGTGCGCCACTTCACTGGCATAACGATGCATGCATGGCCTCCACGATCTCCTGACCTAACGCCATGCGATTTTTACCTTTGGGGTTTTATCAAGAATCGTGTGTGCGTGCCTCTGCTACCAGCTGACTTCCCTGAATTAAGAAACCGGATGGAAGCAGCTGTTACTACAATTACTGAATACACATTTATCAACGTTTGGGAAGAACTCAACTATAGACTTGATGTGTGCCGTGTGACAAATGCTTGTCACATTGAACATTTATAAGGTTCTTGGTAAAACTGTTTGAGTTGCTTCTTCATTTGACATATAATTTATAACTGTAAGTTTAATATAATAAATATTATAAGGAGTTAAAACTCCGATATTCATTTATAAACACCCGATATATGTTCGGTGTGCCTTTATAGATATAAAAGAAGTCTACTCAATGTGCTCTCTTTCGTACAAAGTACGCAGCTTATGGTAAACTGTTTCATATAGAGTGGAATGTCTATAGCGCACGCTTCACGTTAGGCAACTCAGTGCCCAAAGGGTTAAGACGATATAAACCAAATATAAAATCTATTAATTTAATTTGTTTTCGTAGATTCTCACAACCGACTTTAGAACAGACGAACAAAAAGTAGATGGTTATTTAGAGATGTTCACGGCTGAAAGAGACATTGATCTTGCTCAAAATCCCGAAGAAGAACTTGAAGCAAGATTGGCTACGTTAAGAGGTCAAGGAGTTCGGCCAAATGAAGGCTCTTACATCAGTAATTTACATGATTCCAGTTCCGATTCTGAACAAGAAGTAGACAAACTAACTAAAAAGGTATTTTAATCTTACTTCAATGAAATATATATATTGTATTAATTAATTTTAGATAATGGATGAAGTCGCATTAGATAAAAAATATGATTTAAAACTGCCGTGTCCGGAAGACGAAGAAGAGTACGAGGAAGAATTGCCTTGGTGTGTACTTTGTAATAAAGACGCTAAATACAGATGTATAGATTGTGGAGGTGACCTTTACTGTCAAAAATGCAATGTGGAGTTACACTCAAATTGGGATGGTACAGCTCATAGGGTAATAAAGTACACACCTTATAAATAATTTGCTATTAATATAAATTGTATGTATTTGTTAAGAGAGAAATGAGTATTATAAAATTTGTTAAGGTACGTCACGAAAAGCTATCATTTTTTCCTTACTCCTATTTCCATTATTCTAGCGATCAATGTTTCTTTATCAATACTCCTAATGTAAATATAAATCGTGTATCCATCCAAATTATATTTAAATGGGATCGGTAAATCCTAATTTTCAAGAATTGGAAATAGTCAAAAGAACGAACAACACATGCACGTTGATAACCGAATAAATTTTGCGATTTTAGTGATGAGTCCAAACATTTTTTTTAAGGATTTCATCTCTTCCGTGTTGTTCTTGATTAAAAATTTCATTGTAGATGTATTTTTCGGTTTCTGAATACATAGATTGTTGGAAAATAAAAGCGTATAATTTGATGATATACGATATTGTGTTTAACACTATTATTAACTTCGTACAACCCCAAGTAAAAGTCGTAAACTTTGATTATTTATAGAATCATAACCATGTAAAAACCGAGAGAAATTGTACATGTTATAATTGTTCTTAGGAAGTAGGTTAATTTCGGATTTTTCATTGGCCAAACTCCGCAAGCCATCATCAACCATTTTATTACTTTTATTGCTTCTTCACAATGATATACCATTTTTTTTATTGTTGGTTCAAAAGTAATAATAAAGATGGTTCAAATTTGTTAAAAGGAAACTTAACTTGGATGTTAAAAGGAAAATTATTGAAGATTTGATGAGGTTTGGTAAACATATAACAAACAGAAATTAATTAAAGTTTTAATATAACGTTTATCAAAACTACGGAAACTCATTTTAATGAAAATTATTTCCTATTAGCGTTAATTTATAATTAATACGAGTTACGTTCGGAATAGTTATAACGTTTACGTACATGGAAATTGTCGGGGCGAGCCGGAATATTGATATAAATGCAATTTGGGGTGATCGGGGATGATTGTTCGGTAAATTGTGAATATAATAATTATTCGAATTGTCCTGATGGCGTTGGGATTTGCGAGATGTGTCAAAATAATACCGAGGGAGAACATTATGGATTTTGTAAAGGTGGAAGTTATGGGAATGCAACGACAGATCAAGGTAAATAAAATTAAAAAAGATGATTTTATGATTTTTTTTGATAACAAATTTATTTATATAGGGTGTTTAAAAAATACGTTCGAATATTTGGCCCACTTATAGATCTCATCAGTACAAACAAAAAAGTCAAAATAAACATAAGTCCAAAAATCAGCCGTTTCCTAATTACAGCCTGTTTTTCAAATTAAAATAATTTACACTCACAAGGAGACCTCACGACTTGCCCGTCACCGATTTTAATGAAAGTAGTACCAATCGATAGATATTGGTACATAGTACAAATGTATAAAATATTAGGGCGCACTATTCAGCAGTTCGCAAGAAAATTGGTGTTAAAGTATGCAATCGGCTTATATGTCAATGATTTGTCATTTCCCCTACAACCCCCCAATAGCTAAACTGAAAATATACCGGCTTCCAAATCCGTAGTACGGTGGTTCGAATCCCGAATAATACATTTTAATTTTCTTTTTTAATACAATGTTCTAAGTTATTTTTATAACATGTTGATGTAATATTAAAATATTTTTAAAATAACATGAAATATTGCATTCAAAATAAAAATAAAAAAGTTATTGTTCGAGATTCGAACCACCGTACTATGGATCTGGAAACCGATATATTTCCACTATGGCTATTGGGGGGTTGTAGGGGAAATGACAAATCATTGACATATAAGCCGATTGCATACTTTAACACCAACTTTCTTGCGGACCGCTGAATAGTGCGCCCTAATATTTTACACATTTGTACTATGTACCAATATCTATCGATTGGCACCACTTTCGTTAAAATCGGTGGCGGGCAAGTCGTGAGGTCTCCTTGTCAGTAGGAGTGATTCGCGTATTTATGAAGTCATCCATGAAAATAACAAAACAAATTTTGTTCGTTTCTGTTAGTGTAGTTGCCACATTTGTTGTAATTATTGTGTGTCCGTTATTGTCAGTGTTTATTGAAGTAGTTGTTGCTGTAACCCATTGTTGAAATTTTCGAATATGCCTTATACCAACGCAGAAATGGCAGACATGCATTTTATGTATGGCAAAGCCGATGGAAATGCTTGTGAGGCACGTCGCCTTTATGCCGAAGCATTCCCAAACCGGGTACTTCCGTGTGACAAACTTTTTACAAATTTACATCAACGTTTATCCGAAGTTGGATCGTTTAAATCAAGGAACGTTGATGGTGGTCGGCCTAGATCAGTTTGTACTCCCGACGCAGAACTTAACATTTTAAGACGAATTGAAGAAAATCCTGGTACCAGTACTAGAAGACTCTCTACTCTCTAACACCGATTTGCAATCAACGTTTGGCTTGGTGTGTTAGGAGACCATCTGATAGGACCTTGTTTCCTGCCTAACCGTTTGACTAGTCAATTGTACCTTGACTTTTTGCGGAATACATTACCACTGCTGTTAGCAGATGTGCCCCTCAACCACAGAATTAATATGTGGTTGATGCACGATGGAGCTCCTGCGCATTACGGAGTCTTGGTCAGAAATTATCTAAACGAAAATTACAATGGCAGGTGGATAGGGCGAGGTGGTCCAATTGCATGGCCCCCTAGATCTCCCGACCTCACTCCACTCGATTTTTGCATTTGGGGGTATTTAAAGACATTAGTTTATTCAAGTCCTGTGAATAATTTAGATGAGTTGCGAGAACGAATTGAACATGCCTGCCAGACTGTTCGTATAAATCCGGGACTCTTTGAGAGAGTGCGGCGTTCACTTTTACGGAGATGTGAAATGTGTATACAAATGGAAGGAGGACATTTTGAACATCTTCTTTAAGAATCATTAATTTGTAATAATTAAAATGTATTTATACTGATATTTGAGTGTAAATTATTTTAATTTGAAAAACAGGCTGAAATTAGGAAACGGCTGATTTTTGGACTTATGTTTATTTTGACTTTTTTGTTTGTACTGATGAGATCTATAAGTGGGCCAAATATTCGAACGTATTTTTTAAACACCCTAAAAAATACTTTTGTGTTTAATCTTTGAAAATCGTTTGAAATGTATCTAAAATAATCCAAAATTTCCAAAAAGTAGTTTCAAATAATTTTAAAATTGTTCTTAATCTCAATTTTGAAAAGAATCATCTGTATATTAAAGATTGAAATATACAGGGTGTAACAAAAGTATGGAATATAGCTTATAAATACGCCATTTATGATTTAAATGAAAAAAGTTTCAAATAAAAGTTTCTTGGTAAATTATGGGACGTACTTTGGCTATATTCGTTTGTTTATATCGTTTGCTGGTTCGTTGCTATGGTACCAACTTTGTTATCTTAAATGAAATGGGTATGTTTTTATTGCATATTTTGATAGATTATTTCCCATTCTACACGATGCACATATCATATAAGGTTTTATAAGAAAAAAATCGAGAAAAAATGCATTTTTTGAAAACGTTTAATCAACTAGTTTTGGTCAAAGTAAAAAAAGTTGGTTAAGTAAAAAAGTTAAAGATAAAAAAGTTGGTTACTATAGCAACGAAACAGCAAACGATACAAACAAACGAATATAGCCAAAATATGTCCCATAATTTACCAAGAAACTTTTATTTGAAACTTTTTTCATTTAAATCATAAATGGCGTATTTATGAGCTATATTCCATACTTTTGTTACACCCTGTATTTCAAACAAAACTCAAAATTATTATAAATCAATTGAAATTCCCAAATTAAAAACAAATCGCTAGTTTGCGAGAATAAAGACGCAACGCAAAATTCACTTAAATTGAACTGAACATAAAAACGATCGAAAATGCATAATATTTTAACATCAACAGAAATATTGTTACTGTTAACATGTTTGTTTATTATTTCTTTTAAGCATTCTCTAAACATTGTTTCTGTTCATGTTAAAATATCATGGATTTACGATTGTTTTTTATGTTTAGTGAAATTTAAGTGAATTTTGCGTTGCGCCATTATTCTCGCAAACCAGCGAAATGTTTTAAAAATATTTTTAACCTTCCAGTACACGCGCTCGGACTGAGAGTCCGAAAAATTTGAATGGTGTAATTTGACTGTGGCGCCATTTATTGATGAGTAGTACAATTATTTGATCATGAACATACGTTTGACAGCCAATAATTTTAATAGTGAAGTGTTAGTGTTGTAATAATTAATTGTTTGTGTAGTTAAAATTGGACTAACATCGAATGACGAAAATCTACCATAACGAAGTCGTTGTGCATATTGCAACAGTATAAAAAACCGTCCAACTAAATATTTTTGAAAAATTGACAGTTTGTGTTTGACACATTGTAATTCGTTTGCACAGAATGTTACTTTAATAATGAACTTATGTAAATACGTTAATCTTTCTAAACGTGTATTGTGCATCAATTTCTTATTTATCTTTATTGAAATATTTCATATTATCAATAAAAATTTCAAAAAAATTATGTTTGCAATTTTTTACTAACGCCATCTTTTGCCTAGTTGCCATTTAGTTTCGGACTGTGAGTCCGGCGCGTGTACTCGCGATGTTTAAAAAAGCGCGTGTACTGGAAGGTTAAGCAACAGAACGTTAACCTTTCACTTCCCTGGTCATGTTTTTGTCACACTAATAAATAAACATCAGCGGTCTGTGAGACCGCACGTGGGAAGTTAAGGGTTAAAGATGAATTGTAATAATAAATTGTCATCTCTTCATCGTCATTTTTAGTACATCAAGACTGTGATGTTTAACCTTTCGCTACACGCTACCGGACTCTCAGTCCGGATTTTGAGCGCCATCTATTAGTGTTATTTCGAACTTGCGCTGACCATAATTCTTTTGATAAATTTCTTTCTTACCGACATTTTATTATCTGTCAATGTCATTGTGTGTTGAGTTTCAATTCAATTTCAAAATCGGTTATTTCGAAAATATGAGCTATAACAAAGAAAGGAACAAGAACTTGTTGTCCAATAATGAGGAGGAAGAGGATGAAAACCTATTATTGGACAACAACGTTTCAGAATATGAAGATGAGGAAGATGAAAATGAAGAAGACGATTTGAAGGAGAGAAGCGATAATTCGGACACTGAAGAAGATATTTCTGATGATGAAGATTACTTCGCTTCTTTAGAAGATTCATCGGAAGGAAACAATCATTTTTTTACTTTAAAAAATGACATGTTGTCAAAATGGAAAAGAATATGCCAAAATAAAAAAAAAGGAAGCGTTAAAAATGTATTTACCTGGTCCGAAAAAATTTCTATATTCTATCTTATATTATATTTTTTTTACGTTTTTAAAAATAAAAAGAATTAAATTGTTTTTCTTAACACAATTTTTTTATTTCGTATCAGCTCCCTCTCTTATTTATTTTCCGAACCCGGACTAACAGTCCGTAGCGTGTGGTCGCGCGAACAAAAAAAGCGCGTGTATTGGAAGGTTAAACGTCAGGTTAATATTTAGGACGTCAAGTTGACATATTAAACGTCAGATTGACATATGAAATATCAAATTGATTTAAACATCAGTAACTTGAAAAGTGGTTTTGTTTATTATAGCTTTAATAATCTAACAAGTGTTTATGTTATACTAAAATAGACATTTTTATTTATAATTTCTTAAAATTTTTTTTATAATTCCTAAAAATAAAGTCTGGACGATTTTTTTAAATTTGATTATAACATTTCTAACTTAAGTGTAAACGTAGAGGTATGAAAAACTGTTCATTTCTCAAAAATTTTATAACTGAACCTATAAATTTTCATATGTTATATTAAAGTAAACATTTTGATTTATAACTTTCCCAAAAATCTTTTTTCATTTCATAAAAATAAAGTCTGGGCGATTTTTTAAAAATTGATTTTGACATTTCTAGGTTAGGTTATAATTTTTATAACCTTTTAATTTTTTTTACAAATATTTATGTTATACCGTGCGTTCAGAAATGATTGTAGATCGTTTGAATTTGGCGCGCTCGTAATTTAGTGATTTTCGATGGTCAATATTGTTACCTGTGAATTACCTACGTCGTATCTTGCATATCAGTGGCGTAGCCGAATTTATTCATGATGCATCCATTTCAGTATTAAGTGTATATGTACATATACTCATAATTATTGGAGATCGGATATCAATTGCAATGACATTGGTCAATAAATTCAATAAAATACCTTTGTCTTACAGTTTTTTGACAACTTATGACAGCTTTCAATATTTTTCATGACACGCCTATGAGATATGATTAACATTATTGTATTTATACCAACCTTAAAAATTAATCTATAGCGCGCCAAATTCAAATGATCTACAATCATTTCTGAACGCACGGTACTAAAATAGACATTATTATTTATAATTTCCTAAAAAATTTTTTCATAATTCCTAAAGATAAAGTCTGGACGATTTTTTTAAATTTGATTTTCACGTTTCTAACTTAGGTGTAAATGTAGAGGTATAGAAAATCGTTCATTTCTCAAAAATTTTATAACTGAAGCTATGTATAAAAATGTCATTTTACAAACGTAAATATGAACAAAAATTAACGTTTAGCGTTTGAATATTTAATTAGTTATATATTATAGGATGATTCAACTAATTTTGAGTGAATTAGAATCTAAATTAAGGTGGGTTTTCTTTCTATTTGAGACAAGAACCAACCCAACCAAGGATATATTACTTTACTAATAGAATAGATTACTTTTACTGTTACATTGTTTTTAGTCTTGCATTTCCATGTTATACAAGAAAACTAAAGATCGTTTAAATTGAAAGCGCCATCTAGTAGTTTCAACATTCAATTAAAGCCATAAATCTATTCTAATAAACCAAACATATCAATAAACGATACTATTTATAATAATAAATAAAATATATGAATTTGTACTTTTAATGAAGAATTTTGATATAGGTATATTATCGCCATCTAGGACACAATTCGATAATTACTTCAGCCATGTTTATTTTCATTCCTATTCTGTCAGTTGAAGGCAGTTGATTGGATTATTGCTTCTTCTGGGGGCATAAATGATTGGTTCTTCAGCTACATACCAATCGGAAGCTTTTATTTAAATATTTCTGGTGTTCCAAAGGAGCATATAATTTCTACGCGAAATATAAAGAATGTCCGTTTACTTCGTCAGTCCGTAAGTGAATATTAACCAACTGTGGCAACCTCTATCCTAACCACTAACGTCAAATGAAAACAAATAATTTTTCCTTTTGTAATGGATTACAGAGAGGCGGAAGTTGAACAGAAACCAGAGTCTAATGTTAGCGAGGAACAATGCCAGACGCAGAGCGAGGCTCAAGCCGCCTTGACTCATTTTTGGCCCAAAGTTATGGAAGAAATCAAATGTATTGGAAATGTAAGAATAAGAGATTATGTACCATAAAGTTATTTTATGTTTCACTTAATTTTAATTAGATGGACCTGAAACAACAAGTCCTTCCGTTAGCTCGCATCAAGAAGATAATGAAATTAGATGAAGATGTCAAAATGATTTCAGCAGAAGCTCCATTACTATTTGCAAAAGCTGCTGAAATATTTATTCACGAATTAACTTTACGTTCATGGATACATACTGAGGATAATAAGAGAAGAACATTACAAGTCAGTGTTAAGAAGTACTCTTTCCATTTCTAAATAGTTATCAAGTTTTTTTAAAACTGAACATTTTTCAAAATTATTATTTAATCTTCCAATATGATGATGTAGAAAATATAAATTAAAAATTTGCATAGATATATTATTAAATAAGATTTGTTTTTTTATTAGAGAAATGATATAGCAATGGCGATTACAAAATTCGATCAATTCGACTTTTTAATTGACATTGTACCACGAGACGATATAAAACCAAGTAAACCAAGAGATGAAACAACCAGAGCCGTCAATTCGGATCAAGTACATTATTATTTTCAATTAGCGCAACAACATCACGCTTCGTTGCAGAATTCCCCATCGCAAACGACTGCTCCGGCACCTGCGCCAACTCCAGGTACTATTCAAATAGTTCAACCCCAACAAGTTCAAACGGTTCAAGTGAATACAATAGAGCAGGTAAGTCTTTTTTTCCTTTTGGTAGTAAAATTTGTTAATTAGAATGGAATTTTAACTAGTGTCCAACAACGGCTACAAGTACGAGCACAACCCAAACTCCTGTTATGATACAACAAGCTGCTGTTCAACCATCATCACCAACGTCAAGTACAAATGGTGGGATTCAAATTTTACAGCAGATTATATCGCCTAGTGGTGAAATACAACAAATTCCGGTAGGCATTGTTGGTTTTCAAGTCATATCGAAAGATTGTAAAATTATTTTTTTATTGGGTGTTTATTTAAATTCGTGCTTAAGTGTACTTTGAAATTTTGTTAGACGATGATAGAGGGAAAAATATAGGTTGATTTATTAGTGTATTCTAATCCGATTTCAAATTTGTAAAATGTAAATTTGGGTCAAGTTACACTAAATGGTTTACAATGGCTAATTAACATTTTCCCGTCCGCGCCTATTTTAAATATCTCGTTGCTTAACGATGGCAGCACTAATTTAGTTACTACCTTTTACTACGGTCGAGCCATACTTTGTGCCTGACACCACTGTGGTGTCGCCGGCCGTTGACCGCCAGTTTGCGCACATCACCAGTGTGGTGATGCCGGATGGCAAAGTGTTAATAGTGTGTTTAATTTGTAACAAACAAATTTGATGGTAAGTCTTACTTTGAAACTAATTTGAAAGTGGATGAAATTTGCGAATATTTACTGCATAACTTTATTGATCACTTGAACAATTTCATGAAAATTTTAGAGGATCGATTACTGAAAATATTGGCGTTTAGGTAGATTTTCGCCAAAAACAAATTATTAGCCAGTTGAAGTAAGACTAGAAATAACATTAGCGCTAACTCTAACACAAGACCTAAAACTAGCAGCTCTCGGTTTAGCCGTGTATCTTTTGGAAAAGCGTTTGACGTTTTGGAAGCCATGTTGCAACCTTCCTCAGAAACGAGTTCGGTTAGCGGTTAACACTTTATGCATGTAAAACTAATTAAAAACTATTGCGTTGCCGCACCTTGGGCACTACTTATTGCGTTTGCTTACTTAACACTTTGTTGACCAGTGACGAGATAACTCGTCAATTATAAAATAATAGTCGATTACATGACATGGTTTTTGTATAAAATTCCCAGTTAACGAATTATTAAACCATTTTATACTTGATTTTATTAAATAAAGAAATAAGTTACAATATTATCGGGTTTCGTCCAAGAAATTTCTGTGCACTCTCCGTTAGAGAACTGAGCCATTTATTTTGAAAGTGACCTAACTCCGTTTTTCATTTTTTGCCGGTTACCATGGTGACATGTACAACTTCATGTTATTTATCAGTGAAGCACTTCAGGTTGCCTCTAATCAGAGCAACTACCATAAATTTTTTACACATAAGTTTTCAGAATTAATTAAATAACTGCGTGGTGTAGTTTGAAAGTGGCCCAACACCATTTCCAGTTAAAATTAAAGTTTCAAGAAGTTGTTTCATGCATCTTAAAACATATTAAAAATTTAAGAAGTGAAAAACGTAATTTTTAAAACGGTAAAGAATTCTGATGGAGAATCAGTAAACTGGTTAAGAATATGTTGGATGCGTTTTGTCAGAAATAAACCATATAAAATTTTCTACAAGACATGAATGAATGAAAATAAAAATTTTAAAGTCTTGAATTTATCACCACGTCGAGGTAGACCAAGAAGGCTCGAAAATATTGTACTGGCATCACTGTATAAAAATATAAGACAAGTTGTAGCAGCAAAATTTAAGGACATGATTGACCTATTACGATACACACCACCAGAATATCATGATTTCTTCAAATCCCTTTCACACGCACAAAATGTAGACGAATAGTAAATTGTTTTGTAATAAATTTATGTTTGTAATTTTCTATGTTCTGTAATTCAAAAATGATTTGAATCGCATAAATTATGTTTCCAAAGTGTTTTCAATATGGGGTGTCCGAACCGGGTGTCCCAACGGTCCGAAAAAGCTCTATAACTTGTTTATTATTGGAAATATTAATCTTTTCCTTTTTTTGGGTTATAGCTGTAATGGTACTACACATTTTTAAAATATTGCGACTTATATACAGGTGTCCCAAAAGTACAAAAAATACTAAAGTTACTATTTTTTAAATGGAACGTACCCGATTTTATTTTGTTTTTGAATTCTATGGTAAAATACGATTCACTTTTATAGAGGTCGTTTTTGTCTAAACTGCCAGCAAATTTGATTTATGGCACTTTTTTGCCAGAATTTTCAAATCCAGTGGTTTGTTCAAAAATTCTTATTTTCAATATCCTTGCCTTGTTGTCAAAATAATTGACTCCGTTTGACTGTTGAATGTTTATTGGATTTTTGAAATGTTTACTCAATGACCTGTTTAGTCGCATTTGTCTATTGTGATTTCTTAAAAATGATAAATTAAAAATGTGGAAGATATGCATTTTTAAATGGTAACCCCTATTTATTATTATATTGGCCAAAAGTTATTCTGACAGGTTTCTTTTACTTTATTGTGGATGGAAAGTTTGTCAGAATAATTTTTGTTCACTACAATAATAAATTGGGGGTGCCATTTCACTCATCATGTTTAAAAATTCGCAGTAAGCAATTGCGACTTAGCAGATTATTGAGTAAACATTTAAAAGATGCAGCAAACATTTGGCAATCAAACAACGTCACCTACATTAAAGTTAAGCCAAAAATTCGACAGAAAAGAATTTTTGAACAGACCATTGCATTTCGAAATTTTGGCAAATAAACTGTTATAAATCAAATTTCCTCACAGTTTAGGTAAAAACGACCTGTATAAAAGTGAATCGTATTTTACCATAGAATTCGAAAATAAAATAAAATCGGGTACGTTCCATTTAAAAAAAGTAACTTTAGTATTTTTTGTTATTTTGGGACACCTGTATATAAGTCGCAATATTTTTAAAATGTGTAGTACCATTACAGTTATAACCTAAAAAAAGGAAAAGGTCAATATCTCCAATAATAAACAAGTTACGGAGCTTTTTCGGACCGTTGGGACACCCGGTATGTAAAACAAATTCGGTATTGTTTTTTCTTCAATTTGAAACATCTTAAGTTATGTTGAATGGATTTGGGCACCTTCAAATTTTATAATGAATCTAGCTGTTAATTTTGAAAGTGGCCGAACTCCATTCTTGATCAAAAATGCACGTTATTTACTTAATAATTGCCATTACTTTAATAGGAACTTTAAATTTAACATTCTAATGGTGAATTCGATTGGTTGCACTAGTGCGCACCAGTGCATAACAGCGTGTTCTGTTGGTTGTTTCGTTGTGTTCTGTTACATTTTATTATTGTGGTTTATAAAACATTTTAAACATCACCAAGCCTTGAACACACTTACAAGTGATGTTATGATTATGTTTGATTTCATCGCGTTCTGTTGAATTTGCCCTTTTTTGCACTAAGCTAGTGTGACATATGTCACACTTTGCACTCAACGAGTGCGCACCAGTGCACACTAGTTTTGCCAATCGAATTCGCCATTAGATACGCTTAAGCAGTATGACTCATTAGTATCTTATATACTCTTTTCGCGGAAAGATGTCTCATGCGTCATTAATTAATTATATTATCCTAGACTACTATTTTCGGTTTTGGTCTCTATCTGACATATATGATTAAATAAAGAAAAAAATATTTGACATATGTCGAGAAAACGGTGACAAGTAATGACGCATGAGACATCTTTCCGCGAAAAGAGAGTATGTATATTTTTAAATTATTGAAACGCAAAATTTCATATCTCGATTTGAAGATTTATACTTATCGATAATCGTTCTTCCTTTTCTGACATGTTCTTCCCATCTCTTTAATTCTCTTATGCTTTTTAAGCGTCAACATCCTTTCTTCTGAAGAGTTTGCAAAGGCCAATAGGGATGTTCTTTAGCGCGATTCACAACTTTTAACTTGTAATAAAAGGGAATATTATAATCGTCCTGTACTTGTTCTATCGGTAGTTCCGGAGATAAATTTGCGTCAAACGGAAACACGAATTCGGAAGCACATTCTTCGTCAGTTTAGTCCATGAGTATTAAGTCATCCGTACTTACAAATGTTGTCTTTGTCAAGATGTCGAGAGGAATATTTCTTCGCCAATTTACAGAGCTTCTTTTGAAATTTTCACGGTTGGTTCCACAGTCACAAGATCACTTTTCATTAGCAGTTTTTCAATATGCAACTATGTATCACTCAAGAGTAACGTTGATTTGCTAGTTTGAATCATTATCAGTATAATCATAATATCGATCCCTAGTGTATATGTAATATCATGTACATAGATAATAAGTAAAGTTAGATGTAAGCAATATAATAAATTATTTTACATTACTTATGTGCGTATTTTTATTATAAAAATAATACAAATACGCACATAGAGTTAGGCCACTTTCAAAATAAGCGGTTCAATTAGTTCGACTGATTCTGAATGACTGACTGACTATTTTTCGCCCGAATGGTTATATAGCGTTCGACGGTTTCGAAAATGTTCTGGCTTCCTTAACACGGTTTCGGCGGAACAGGTCCGAACACGCTCGGCAGTTCTTTCTAGAATTGCTTTTCTGCTACAAAACTAATTATTCAGTAATTGTTTTGTCGGGTCCGGGGTGCAGGCAATATTCTTCATTGGGTTTATCATCATTTTCCAAGTGCGGCTAAGCCGCAGGCCATCCTCTCTATTAACGTTATTCATGTGCCGATGAATCTCTATGGCCTTCCTTGTCAAGTATTGGTAGTATCTACTTGACCTAGCTAACTCTAAGTTACGTCCGATCTGCCCAACGTAATATTTCCCGCAAGGGCACGATAATCAGTGGACTCACACCCCTTTTAATGGAGTTAGTTTGTCCTTCGTTATAGAAGTGTGTTCCGAATTTTGTTAAAGGGAATTATAATTAAATTAATCATCAATCGCCCTCTGACATTAGGAATAATAATAATCGTTAATTGTCTACATTGAGAGTTTCAATTAATTAATCGTGAATCGTTACCACGACTCTAATTTGCCCAACACTGACATACGTGTAGAATACAGATAAAATCTAATGGTCACTTAAGCATGAATTTAAATGAACACCCGATACTTTAGTCTTTAAAACTACTCATAATGTTGGTAAGAGTATTACATGATTTATAAGGTTTATTGGGAGCTCTACAATTAATAATTATTTTAGATTCAACTCTCACAACAACAATTACAAATGATAAGAATGCAACTTCAAAATAATTCGTCACAACCGCTTATCATTCAAACGACGCCTATTCAAGCGGCTCCTCAACCACAATTGGTTCAAGTAAGGGTTTCCTTAAGGCTGGTTTTTGTGCTCAATCGATGATCGATACTGATGTCAGTACTGACGAAACGCGCTCATCGTCGGTTAGTTGAGTGTTGTTCAGTGCTTGGCTAATTGACAGACAGAAGCAAACTTACACATTTTCAAGAAAAATTTGAAACTCTCCGATATATTACCTAAATTAGGAAATAAAGCTTGTCACACCTCAAGCCAAGATTTTAGTTGTGCATTACAATCTTTATACAAATTATCAGATAAGTTCCATACTTGAGAACATAACCAGACTTTGGTTATTACCCGTTCCATGTTAATTTTGTTATTCAAGATGACTGTACACGCGCTAACGAATCTCCCAAACACTGAACGCTGTAATACAACGCAACAATCTATTAACTGATTGACGTACAATAACCCGATATGGAGTTGTACCATAAAGAGAAAGATGAAAAAGCACACCCCCCTCTTCGTAACATTGCCGAGTACTCTCTCATCTTTCTCTTCATGGTGCAGCTCGATTTCGGGTTATAGTACGCTAAGCGAATCCGTTCGACTTCAGATACGCGGCGTAGATGTTCATCACTGCAGCAGTGAATAAACACATACATTTATATAATTATGCACAATCGATGTCAGCGCTGATCGTCGGTTGAGCACTAAAACCAACCTAAGTAACGAAAAGTGAACATGTATTATTTGTTCTTCTTTTTTTTGTAGATAGCTCAACAAGGTACAACAGGTCAACCTGTATTTATTACACAAGCGAATGGAACATCAGAAACTGAATAGCTCGTTCTATTTATTTAAAAGGAAGTTAAGAAACAAAAACGTTCTCTCTCTTATTATTTTTGGCATTTTTCATGTTACGGTTTTCGTATGTATTATACTCACATTTTTCTCCCATTGTAATTGTTTTAATTAAACCTTAATTTTAATTTATATAATTTTGGTTAATTAATAAATTACAACGAATAATGTAGCTTTTTTACGCAAATAAGTTAATAAATAAGTTTTGATGTGAGAATTATAAGTTTTTCCTTATTAATAATTTATTTAAACCTAGTTATCTTCAAGAAAACGTGTGTAATTTGAAATTAGGAAGAAGTGGTATTTTTACTATTTTTCAAAAATTAAGAAAAAAATAATAAAATCGTGTCTCTAAAAACTGTCATTCCAATCATTCCTAAAAATGCACTGTTAAGAAAATTAGAGTGGTAGACTGTCAAAAGTAAATTTTATTTTTCACACAATACATTAATCAACGTATTTACAATTTTCTTTTTGAATATGAAACGTCTAGACTTCGAGTTATAGAAAGTAGGATTTTTAACAAGTCAAAATAATCTTTGTCAAAGAGATTATTTTATACCTTGTTCATACAAGTGTGGAGAAGTTCATACTATATAAACAATTTATGTTTTGGCACCAATTTTTTTTTATTTTACATAATTGCATAAATTTAATAATAATACATAGTGTCAATAAAATAAAAAATAACGCTTAACAATTGCTTAAGTACTTTTCATTATAACATTTTTTTAAATGTTTAGTTTAATTTTAATTTGTAGGCTTATTAACGACTTCATAAACTATACGCATTTAAAGCATCAACCGCTTTATATGTATATCATATTTTCACATCTACATTTGTGTTATAAGGCAACGTTTAAGTTCTAAAGAGGGTTTCTATGAGTTGAGTGCGTTGGCACAATGTTATAATTTGATTGTTTCCTAATTAAGAGGCGCATCATTAAACTACATTTCAATTCGTTTAGTAATTGTAATTTCGCAATAACATTTTTGATTTTTTTAGATTTATTATATTATGACGTAGAAATAGAGAATCCCTTGACCCTGTGTTTAAGCATTACAATTACAAAATACTTTTTTTTAATCTCTTAGCTAATAAATATAATATTTCTTTTAAAAATTCGATGTTAAAACTTTGAGAGCTTTAACACATTTTATGATTCTACTATAATTTTTATTTTATATTATGTATATACTAGATTACTACAGGATTATTTAAAATTAATATAGCGACTATTATTCAAAATAATTTACAAGAATTACAATGAATACAATAAGAAGCTTCATCCGTTTTAAATGAAAGATGTTCGTTTCAAGGATTTTTTTCACTGAAATAGATGATTGTTTAAGTGAATGTTGTCTATAATGAGTTTGAAGATTTGTCAGTTAATTTGAGAGAACTTGTTGTATAATTGACATTGTAATTCAGATCAAACTTTGTAATTTACAATCGCTATATTATTATGAATAATCCGATTTAATTTATAATTTTGGTCGTTTATTTCAATTAAAATTTCATGGAAAAGATTGTTAGTTAAAAGGGAAAATTTTTATTTCTATAAAGTTACTAGAATTACTAAAATTAGCCGTCGATGCTTATTATGCGTCACTAGGAGACGCATTTGTGTTAGTTTTTATCTTCACTTGTGTTTTTTTATTAACGTCCACCGACTATTTTTAAAAAAACTATATTTAAATAAATAGCTTTTGTATCACTGCTGGATAAGTAAGACTATATGAGTAAGCATTTGATAGTTTGTACGAACTAAAATGAAGCCAATTCAAATTAGTAAAATATCACCAAGATTTTTTTTATTAACATAAAATGAGCTTTTATACTTTCATACTTTCCATAAATACTTTTTTAATTTTGATGAATACTTTTTTGATTTTCGATAAATACTTTTAGAGGCCGTTGGATGATTTTAGCAAGCTTTTTTTACCATTTTGGAGAACCTAAAGTAATTTTAATCATTTTGAGGGATTGGAGACAATTTTTGAAAGTATTTATACAACTTTGGGAGATTTTTGGTAATTTACATGGACCTTTTTTTAAAAATTTTAGACTACTTGGAAGGATTTGAGACATAAACTTCTGTTATTCAGCACATTAACTTCAAAGACAACATAAAAATAATAGCTGAAGCAAGAAGTTTATTTGTGCTTGATTATATGGAAGGATTTGTTGGAAATTTTGAAATAATACGAACAAATGTGGAGGAATGGTTAATTTTAGATAATAATATTGGATAATGTTATAAAATTTTGAAATCTTTTGGAGAACATTTTACGATTTTAGGATTGTTTTCTAGAAATTTAGTAAATTTTTGATTTTTTTTACATTCTAATTTTAACTCACGTTATAGGATTGACAATCTTAAAAACTTTAGAGAAATTTTAGAAAATTTTGAAATATCACTAAAATCTGTTGTTAACACTTTGCTGGCTGATGATGAGTTAACTCATCTTTTCATACCCAAACGTTGTTGACCGGTGATAAGTCAAATCCTCAAATTACAAAATCATAGCCAGTGACATAACATAATTTCTATAGCTTTGTTCATTAGAGCTGCACTGCTTGCACTTAGAAATTTAGTGCGTTATTAAATTTTGGTTATTTATGCGTTCATTGGATCACATTTCATACCTGAACTCAAGTACACCAAATCACACTGACAATGAGTTACAGTCATTCCCTTTAAAATGCTGTACGAAACTGCACTTTTGCACCATAGTATAACTTAGTGCAGCGTAACTTTTAACCCAACAAACAAAGCTTATGTAAAATTCCTGGTCAACAAAGTGTTAATTAACAAAATTGGTGTTGAATTTATATTTTAACAGTTAATAAAAATTTGAATAATGTTGATGGATCCATATTAAAAACCGTTAAACCGTCTTGTAGTACAAATAAATATAATTGAGAAAAAGCCAGTTTCCAATGGTACATTTTTCAAATGAACTTCAAATGACTTTCAAATGAAAAGAAAAAAAAATTAAAACACTTTTCCTGTATCGATTAACGTTTACAATGATAATATTAACGACCAAAATTTATTCCGTATAAACATAAGATTAAAAAAAAAAATACTTTATACAAGAAACGTAAAATAACACATTTTACAACCTTATTCCTTTTGTTATATACAATACGTTAAAAAAATACTCCATTTCCACTTTATAATAAATAAAAAATAAAACAAAATAAATTACAAATATTTACATAGAATATATCACATCTCGCTTAATACTGTGTATATAATAAATTTTTTTTCTTAACAGTTTCATACAAATATACAAAATTTTTCCTACTTTCGTATTATTAAAATAATAAAATAAAACAAAAAAAAATTCAAAGCTTAAGAAAATCTCACTCATCTATCACCCCATCATTTTTCCGCATATTTTCCGTTTACCTTAAAGGTTACACTAAAGATCAGGAACACGACCGTCTCGGTCCTAATTTTGGGTCATAATCGGAGCAACTTGGATCGGTTATTTGTAAAACTTTCGATCTGTTTGCCGTAGAAGGATGACAATGTCTGTAATATATCAACATGAAGACTATCGCTAATAAAAACGATGCGATTTGAATCCCCACGGCGCCGTAGTACAATTCAGGGTTGTCGTTTGAATTACGTTGAACACACCTGTTTGAAATTAATAAGTCATTATTAATTTTTGTAAAAAATGTTAAACAAACAGACTGCTGAGTGAAACAAAAAAAAATTAACTTTTTGTAGCTGTCTCTGAAAATGGCTGACGCCAAAACATGTTAGGCAATAAAATTTCGTTATAACCGGTATTGTAGAAACATTTTTATTGATTAACCCTTTGAGCACTGCCCAATTCGTACTAAAACGCCTATCATGGATGCATACAATGATCTGACAACGTCCCTCATTACGCTTTCTGGATGGAGCATTCCTATTGTATTTTGCTGGTTTGTTTTCTAACAAGGATGAATGCCGCTATCTTAACGATTTGGTATTTACAAACGCCATAAGTTTATTTACAAACATTTATTTGATAACTAGGGACTTGGAAACGAAATGCAATAAAAAAAAACTTTTAATTGTGAAATCAAAGATTATCGATATTTCAAAAAGCAAATTTAGAATAAGACTTCATAGGTTATCTTTGAACACTCAGATCATAAACATAAATAGTAAATAAACAGACTTTTGTACTGTACTTTTACTGGCTTTTACTGTATAATGCTACCAGTTTTGGCTTTTCGCCATCATCAGGCACCTTTCCAAAAGTTATTTACATCAATCTTACCTTACTCCGATATCCATTAAACGTTTTAAAATTCAAAGGCAAGACGATTAACATTAACACGTGTTTACAAATATATCGTACAACGTAAAATGAATTTTGAAATAAATTTTTAAATATTTAATGTATATCGGAGTAAACTAAAATTGATGTAAATAACTTTTGGAAAGCTGCCTGATGATGGCTGAAAGCCGAAACTAGTAGCATTAGACAATAAAAAGCAGTAAAAGTACAGTACAAAAGTCTATTTATTTACTAATTATCGACTGGTAGAATGGATCTGATTTTTGATTTTCACTCATAAACATAAACACACAACTGTTTAAGAATATCAGGATGGAGGGGTGCTTTATTTAGTGTTTATGTTTATTACCAAACAAATCAGCTCATGTTCTATCCAGAGAGAGCGTAACGAGCGACGTTGCCAAATCGTTGGATGTATAGCTTTTACGAAAGATCGCAACTTGCAGACTAAATTAAGCAGCCCAAATTACATCTGGATATGCGTTCATGACCTACACTAATGGTTATGCCAGAACAGATACATGGGTTCATACACAGTATTCTAAGGCCAAAGCCAGTGACTTATTTCTGTAGTGTTTCAAAAAATTAGTACCACAGAAAATACAAACATTCCTTCTCCACTTAATCATAGGCGGATGAAGAGAAGGGACGCGAAATTTTCTGATGTAATTTAATTTTATTGCTCTTGGACGTTTTGATACATTATTTTAGTTAAATTAACACTTATGAGAGCGGCGCTTCTTATAAATGTATCATCACAATCTTCCAACACATTTTTTTGTACATTTTAATAACTTATTTGAATTAAAATTGACACGATAATGGTTTTGGTTATCACAAAATGCGGGAGGGAGATATCAAACTGGCATCAAGTAAACATGAAGATTCCTAAAGATGCCAATGAAACACTGGCTTTGGCCTTGGAATACTCTTTAGTGAAAATCCAATGGTTGTGCGAAAACGCATATACGAGTTCATAACCAAAATTGAATGGTTGTGTGCGAATCCATATATGGGTTCATAACGCTCAAAGGATTAATTGATTCTCAGTGGTTAAAATTAATCACAACCATATTTTCTGAATTTGATTTTTTCTTTGAGGATAAAAGTTGTAGAATCACATATACAAAAAAATCGCAAATTGCTCTCAGGTTTCATTAAAAATACAATAAATACTTTTGTTCACTCAGCAGACCATGTTTTAAAACAACTTATCAGTAAAAAAAACTTCAAAGTATTTACCACACAACTAAAGCTCCAGTATTCTCCATAAAACACACCAGATAATAGGCTAGATAAACGTATCTGGTGGGTCCATCTCTTGGAGAAATGAACGCCAAGACGTAGGCCAATCCAAGGGCTGTCGAAAGCAACAACTCTTCACATCTGTTGCTACAAGCGGCAGTTTGGTGTTGTCCTAATGCTAACCATGTAGCCATCATGCCCCAATGTAAGGCGCATATTACTCCCATCCACACTGGGAACACCGAAGCTAATAAACCCAGGGCTAATACTCTAGATACTGTAACAAAAATTTTATATTACGGAGTGTATTTGACTAGACCGTCAGAAATTTTAATGAGGCTTGTACCAAACGTAACAAATTATTGAGTATTAATTTAAACACCCAATATAACATTTTGATATTAAGATTTTAAGCCCAAAATGAAACCAAAAATATAATTAATGAGTTTTGAAATTGCTATTTATTAAAATATAAGTGGAAGAGGTGTAGAAACTGGGCAAGTTCGTACTCCGGGTTCATCCTGTGTGATTAACAAATGAATACAACTAGTAGTTTTTTGTAAACCACAATGATAAAAGTTTTTATTTTGTATTAAGTGCTACATTAAATGTTTCGCTTTACGCGTCATCAGGCACATCTATAAACATTGAATACAAAAGCGAGATTAAAAATAGAACATCTAATATATATGAAAAATTTTGTTACCGTCAAGTTAGTAGAAAAATCATACATAAGCTTCGGGATGAACAAATTTTAAAGTTATAAGTTAGAGAGATGCGTAGATAATTAAAAATTTAAAAAATTGAAAAATGTGAAGGCTGAAGGCGTGTTATTTAAAAAATAACACGCGGTGTAAAAAGGTAGAAATAATTTAACTTACCAGCGCTCATTAGGTGCCAACAAAAAGCAATAAAAACCCCCGTCCAATTGATTTTCTCTTTATCATCCCTGGAGTACCTTACCGATCTATGGTAAGAAGTTAGAGACCATCCTATTGACATTAATGCTGCTAATACAGTCCATGCTTGAAGAACAGCTAAATCTAAAGAAAAAGGTAATGGAAGTAGTTTTTAATGATCATGCTTTAACACTTTACCGATCAGTAGTCTATTAATTGACTTTTGGTCTAAATGAAAACCTTATTATCTGAGACTGAGAGGTCGGTCGGATGTACTATAAGTTGATTCTAAGCCTCACTATGGAAAGAAGGATGCAAGAGCTAGGTTCTTCCCTATAACTTTGGACCGAGTAGGCCCAACTGGAGTATAGTAGAAGAGACAACCAGAGTATTGCCTGGATCTCCTTAACACTTTCACAACCGCATGTTTCCACAGTGAAATTTCGCTAGTGGCCGGTAATATTTTGGATAACGATGAATAACGGCTGTAATACCAATGACACCACATAAGTGTCACCGGCATACAACGAATGGCCTGCCTATGACACCACATTGTTGTCAGCGGTTGTGAAAGTGTTAATGCAAAGTCTTGGAAATCAAAACACCGCCGAAATCAAGGATTATAATCCAAAGTCGATTTTGTGATTTGAGAGTTAACCCTTATCGCCTCTGCTATAAGACTTGAAAAAGGATCAACATCCGAGCGAAATAGTTTAAACATCGAGGTGCGGTGGTCCTCTATTTGACGGTATTTTGGCTTACAAGACCTTTGTATTAGAGGTTAAGAGGTAATAATCCCTTCCACTGTACTCCAGTCGGGCCAACTCGATAAAGTTACAGGGAGGAACTCACTCTTGCATCCCTCTCTCCATGGTAAGGCTTAGGATCAAGTTATAGTTCATAAAGTATTAGCAGTCGGTAAAGTGTTAACATTGTTTTGCCATCACAATGTGATGAATTAGTGACTTCTACTGTACTTACAACCGTAAGAATTAAATGAAATGATTGTAAATATAAACTTCTCTTATTTACCTACGTCCACTTGATGTCTTTTATCGGGAACGGAAACTTCTCCAATAAGAATAGTGAGTTGTATAACGGCTTGCGGTCCGCTGAACAGGAAACAGTGGAACAATCGAAGAAGAGCTGCATTCGTATCTTCATCTAACATTCGTTTGTAAAAGATCAAGTGCCATTGATCGAGGCCGGTTGTGCGTTTCGCAATGTTACTTCTTATACCATAAACTAATGTGTCAATGTACCTTAATAACGGCGATATTTGCACCAGTAAGAATATTATCCTAATGGTCCATTGCCATAAAGGTACTTTTCCTAAGGACGGATCGTCATAGTCTACGATGTACCTAATATGATCATATTAAAACACAGAGTTAACGGACCATAAATAAATTAAACGATTTTGATATTAATTATTAATATTCATTTGAATAAAATTCTATTAAATATGAGATAATTCTTTAATTTCATTAAGGTTATATATTTGTGGTTTAATATCTAAAATACAGCAAAGATGTACTGCAATATCTTATCTACAACAGACATTTCTTCAACTAAATACTGTACTAATTACTTCACAGTTACTGAATTTATTTTAAGATCATTTACGATTTAACTATTAAACATATAAAAAATCAGACCACTTTCGAATTAAAATGCGACGAAGTATTACAACATTGATTTCACCTTGCGCCAAGTAAATTCTCAAAATAACTGCTGTAATGTCTAAAAATAGATTGAGAAAATATACAATAACAGGATACCAATTGAAAATCATTGGGAAGGACTACACGATAACGTGAAATGACGTGTATAATGGAATATTACAAATACCTTGACCAAAAATATGATAATTAGTTTAGTAATTAGAGAACTTATTCTTTTTTTTTATTTTTGAGAAAAATTAATTAGCAAGAATAAAGTCTAAAAACCAAAAGCTATGCATAATTCATATTTTTTTTATGTAGTCTTTCGATCATGTTAATCAAGGAAACCATTTTTTTATGTTTATAGAGAACTTTAGAACTTCTTGGAGGTAACATTTAAAAAAAATTAAAAAAAAAATTAAGAGATTGAAGATTTTCATCAAACCTAACATAATTTTGAACAATTTCAAAAAATCATAACGATTTTATTTATAAGAATTAAGAAATGATATTTATATTAAATCGAACCCAAAAGATTCTATTTTGGATTTAAAAAGTCACATTTGTTATAATTGTTACCAGAAAAATTAAAAAAATTTTTAAACTTGGTAAAAATGTTTGACAGATAACTAACCTAACTTCAAAAAAAATTGACCAACTTTAAAAAACCATACAGAGCTTATTTCTAGAGGTTAAGACATGATTTTTGTGTTACATTGAACGTAAAAGATTCTATTTTGAACTAGAACACACGATTTTTTTCTAAATATTACCAACAAAATTTAAAAAATTTTCAAAGTTGATGGTAGAAATTTTTGACAGGTAACTAATCTAACTTTTTAAAAATTTTTCACCAACTTTAAAAACCCGTACAGAGCTTATTTCTGAAGATTAAGACATGATTTTTGTGTTAAATTGAACATAGAAGATTCTATTTTGAACTAGAACAGACGATTTTTTTCTAATTATTACAACAAAATTTAAAAAAATTCTCAAAGTTGGTGAAAATTCTTGACAGTTAACTAACCTAACTTTTCAATAAATTTCATCAACTTTAAAAAATCGTATAGAGCTTAATGATAGAGAATAAGAAATGGCTCTTACTCCAAACTGAACGCCAAAGATTCTACTTTCGAATAAAGACGACAAATTTATTCTAATTGTTACCATAAAAATTAAAAAAATCTCAAAATTGGTAAAAAATGTTGACAGGTAACTAACCTAACTTAAAAAAAAATTGTCGAACTTTAAAAAATCGCAGTGCTTATTTCTGGAGGATAAGACATGATCTTTGTGTTAAATTTAACGTAAAAGATTCTATTTTGAACTAGAACAGACGATTTTTTTCTAATTATTACAAAAAAATTTTAAAAAATTCTCAAAATTGGTGAAAATTCTTGACAGTTAACTAACCTAACTTTTCAATAAATTTCATCAACTTTAAAAAATCGTATAGAGCTTACTGATAGAGAATAAGAAATGGCTCTTACTCCAAACTGAACGCCAAAGATTCTACTTTCGAATAAAGAAGACAAATTTATTCTAATTGTTACCATAAAAATTAAAAAAATCTCAAAATTGGTAAAAAATGTTGACAGGTAACTAACCTAACTTAAAAAAAATTGTCGAACTTTAAAAAATCGCAGTGCTTATTTCTGGAGAATAAGACATGATCTTTGTGTTAAATTGAACGTAAAAGATTCTATTTTGAACTAGAACAGACGATTCTTTTCTAATTATTAAAAAAAAAAAAAAAAAATTAAAAAATTCTCAAAGTTGGTGAAAATTCTTGACAGTTAAGGCTGCGGTCTCACGGTCATTGAGTTTCTCAGGGGATTCGGGGTGAGAATGAATGTATGAATAAAAGTTGAGTTTTTTGTGGTCAAACAGACAAAGATGGAAATATTGTATGATTATTTGATACATATCGCTACTATTTGGGTATTTTATAGGTATAATACGACAAGAACTATTCACAATAAAAGAAATGTTATAAAATAATCAGCTGCCGTTTTTGATGTCTAGTGACGTCAAGAACGCCATTTCAGCGCCTACTTTGACCAAAACAAGTTGATTAGATATTTTCAAAAAATGCAATTTTTCTCGATTTTTTTTTCTTATAAAACCTTATGATATATGTCCATCGTGTAGAATGGAAGATAACCTATCAAAATACGCAAAATATATATACCCATCCAATTTAAAATAACAAAGTTGGTTACCATAGCAACCAAACAACAAACGATACAAACAAACGAATAGAGCTAAAATATGTCCCATAGTTTACCAAGAAACTTTTATTTGAAACTTTTTTCATTTAAATCATAAATAGCGTATTTATGAGCTATATTCCATACTTTTGTTACACCCTGTATAATAAATTTGGAACTTTTAAACGTGATATTTAAAATTAAATTTATAAAAAATTTATAAAAGCTTTCATAGATGGCGCCGTTTTATTTATTAATTTTCATGGAGTTTAATGAAAAAAAAATCTTTAACAAAACTTTAATTTACTAAATCTTAAATAAAAGTATTAAAACTTATTAAAATTGATTTTTAATGATTTTTTAAAATAATTAAAAGTTAATTTAAAGAAAAATGTTAATAGATTTTAAAGAAGATCAATTAACCCGGCGTGTGTATACTATATTTTTTGAGACACGGTGTGTATACTGGGTCCTTTAGGGATCAGGCATGTTTTCAAAGTTTTCTAGGTTTTCAAAAATTCTAGAAAAATTCTGAGTTACTTATTGAAGCGTCTACTACATAGTCGAGCAGTTACCAAACTTTTTTTAGGGGGGGTAGCCGAAGTCTACCCTTTATCCATAAGAGAGAACTTCGAATTTCAAATTTTGACTGTTCCTTCAAAGACCCAGTGTACACACGGAGGGTTAATATTATGTTGGTAATAAAGGTCTTTAAAAAAAATCACCATAATTTAAATATCACATAAAGTTCTTAACCTAAAAAGTTGTAAAAAAATATCGTTTTTAACTTATTAATCCACGAGAATTTTGATCTTTTAACGTTAAAAGTGACATTTTAAAAATGAATTTAAACATTTAAACGTCAAAATTGACATTTTAAAAATGGATTTAGACATTTAAAATCCAGACATCAAAATTAACATTTTAAAAGAGAATTATGAGCTGTAAATGTCAAAAGAGAATTTTATTCTGTACATGTCAAAAATGGCACATTAACGATGAAAAGTGACGTTTAAACGTCGACATTGACAATTTGAAAAAGAATTTTGAACTTTAAACGTCAAAAATGACATTTTGAAAGAGAATTTGATCTGTAATTGTCAAAAATGGCATATTAAAGATGACTAATGAAGACTTTAAACGTAAGAAATGGCACTTTAAAGTTAAAAAGTGAGGTTTAAACGTCAAAATTGACGTTTCAAAGGGAATCCGTTTCCGGCTCTGGTCGGGAACGGATGAAGTGTTTGTGTTCGTCCAAATTTTGATATATATCTTTAATTATCTAGTTTATTCAAAGTCATCAGTGAATTTTAATGATATAATTCAAGTTTTCATTTAAATTTCGTGTTATATATCTTTTACGCAAGTGTCTGGGAGTCATAAGGGCTAAGTTCCCAAATCCCATTACCCTTCCCCTTACCCTAGGGGTTATAGAATAGAATAGACGTTTCAAAGAAAAAGTTTCATTTTTAAACGTTAAAACTATGATTTTAAAACTATCATTTACAAAGTTTATTTACAACTTTATTACGTATATTATTAACTATTAATTAATCTATTAAAAAATTACCAAAAATACGATTAAAATACGATTTATACTACACAATTTTTTTTACAAATTATTTCTTCTAAATAATAATGAAGAGTATTAGAAACGACATACATAAAATATCCTTTTTTCAATTAAATAAATAAACAATCTTTCAACATGTTAACCTTGGAATATGAAATCATATGTTGTAATATTTTACCGTTAAAACATACTTACCATCGAAGGCTAAAGGCGGTAATAAACAGAGCAGGTACGACGATAAACGTTAAGGTTAACGCAAAATAAACAACGTTACCGTTCACTGTGTAAAAATATAAAAGAAAACAGGCCAATACTAAATCCAAGACGTACGTTACGATCGATAAGGCGATACAAATCACATAGAAAACGCCAAACTTCTGGCTACAATCCGTGGTAGTCATCGTCGAAATCGTTTTGTCCGCACCGTAATCATTGGTGCGCTTTAAATTTTCAATATGAACCGTGGAAGGTTCGCCGGAAAATCGTACAACCGTGCAATCTTCTGCCATTCTCATAACCACTTTCCACGCACTTTAAATCCCCATTACTTAAATAAATGGTTAAATGCCCGTACATAACTTCCGAACATTATCACTTCATTAATCCTACCATTCACCAATTGTGTAATAAATTACTTTGTAGTAAACACGTACAATTGCGACCGTATCTTTCGAGCGTTAAGTATGTTATTACACGCCATTGTTGAAATGAAAATGACATCCCTTTGGAATGCCTCACGCATGCGTATATTAGATTTTATTTATTTATATGCAAATAAAACATAACCTCAAATATTCGTACAAAACTTTTTATGAAAATTACAAAACTAAATAATAAATAATCACATAGAAAATGGATTTAATCGCAACAAATTTCGATAAAGAAATTGTAAATATACGTTCACACGATTGTAACCATAAAGTAAAAGTTAGATTTCACAATTTCACCGATAAAGTAGTCGAACTCCTTTGGATCAATTTTACTGGTAAAGAGGAACGGTATATTTTACTACGACCGAATCAATTTGTAGATATAGACACGTATATTAATCACTATTGGATTGCTCGAGATGTACATACGGGAGATCCGATGAGAATATCAAAACAATTTATTTACAACATAAGTGAATTTATAAAAGGATGTAAACCGGATTTTCCTTTGAATCAACTTCCCCTCAATAAAAGATTTACATTAAAAATTATGCTACCTGTGTATAGTTTAAGATATACATCTATGTTAGTTATTAGAGATTGTGTTGATAGTGAATGTAAAGTTGAAAAATTAGAAATTCCTGATACTTTAAAAGAAAATATAATAAAGTTAATTAGAAGAAAGAAACTTAAAGGTATGAAGAGGATGACGTGATCAGTGGAGTTAAACTTTGTATTTTTGATATTTGTATATTTTGTAGCTTTTTTTGTATATAACATATTTGCCTTTAATTTATAGAATTTATATTTTACCTTTACACAATATACTCTAAATATATGGTTGTAGTTTTTTTTTTATTTTCTTGGTTTTTATCTAGAGTAAATCCTAAGAATGGACTTTATAGCTTTGCTATTACATAAACCTACTAAATGGGATGAGGATACCGGCAGCAATTCTCAGCTGTGAAGGGAGGCGCTCAAAAGAGCCCCCATTCTACACTGTAGAACAGATTTTATGCCTGCCAAATTCGTGTTTTTGAGAAGTTACTTCGTCCTTCTAAACCCGTCAGCAGAAATTGATTACACCAACACCCTCAAAATCTACACTGATAGCTCTAAAAAACAGTCAGGTACAGGTGCTGGCGTCTTCTCCCATCACTCCCGGACTAGCCTCTTGGAACCCCTTGGGACGGGTATCTCTGTCATTCAGGCAGAACTTATTGCCATCAAGCTTGCCGCCAACCGTATTTCCAGCAGTAACGTACGTGGTGTTTTACTATCCTCACAGATAGTAGACAGTCTGTTTTAGCTTTTAGCCGGGAGAGGATTACCTCCCGGTTTATATTGGACTATCACAATGCACTGGAAGTAGCAGTCATGCACAATAAAGTAACTCTCCAGTAGGTAAAGGGACACGGGAACTGCTCGGGAAATAGATGGGCCGACAGGCTGGCCAAAATAGCCGCTAGTAGGCGATCCTACTCACCCGAACCAATCACCATCTCCTCTTTAACTTCGCATCTCGATTGCATTAAGCACATTACTCATTCTAAATGTTCAGACTACTGGGACACGGTTAAGGGCTGCCAAGTATCGAAATCATTACTAAGATGCCCTTCGTGTGGGGCGACAAGGTTCTTTACAGATCTCAACAGGGAGGATTTACGCCTAATCACAGGGCTCCTGATGGGACACTGTAAGGTTAATAAGCACCTTTATAATTTAGGGTTTGCCGCATCTCCTCCATATCGTGCTTGCGAGCAAGACGTTGAGACTGTTAAGCACATCCTATATGATTACCGGAATCTTAAGGACCTTAGATTAAGGGACTTCGGTGACGACTATTCAACCATGGATGGAATCAGGGACACACCTCTTAACTACATCCTAACCTTTGGTAAATCCCTAGGCTAGTTAATGTGGACAGAGTGAGCGACAGGGAGGTTGTAGAAAGGGCGTAATGGGGCCTAAGTGCAGCATGCCATCTGGCGTACCCTCCGGCTTCCTACGTACATAAACCTATTGAAAATTTTCATGTCCACTTTACATAAAGATGCCTTCGTTTTGTTCATAAAATGCTCAATTTCCTTTAAGTATTGACTCGTGCAAATTGGATGAAAATCTCAAAAATCTAAATTTTAAGATTTTCGCTACAACACACTAAAAAATTTACTCGTTTTATGGGATTATAAAATCCCCCATTTTATCAAGATTAAAATCTTGAAGATAATATTAGAGAACATTCGAAGAAACAAACAGATGCTAATTCGACATCTATCTCTATCTCAAATCTATACAGGGTGTTTAAAAAATACGTTCGAATATTTGGCCCACTTATAGATCTCATCAGTACAAACAAAAAAGTCAAAATAAACATAAGTCCAAAAATCAGCCGTTTCCTAATTACAGCCTGTTTTTCAAATTAAAATAATTTACACTCAAATATCAGTATAAATACATTTTAATTATTACAAATTAATGATTCTTAAAGAAGATGTTCAAAATGTCCTCCTTCCATTTGTATACACATTTCACATCTCCGTAAAAGTGAACGCCGCACTCTCTCAAAGAGTCCCAGATTTATACGAACAGTCTGGCAGGCATGTTCAATTCGTTCTCGCAACTCATCTAAATTATTCACAGGACTTGAATAAACTAATGTCTTTAAATACTCCAAATGCAAAAATCGAGTGGAGTGAGGTCGGGAGATCTAGGGGGCCATGCAATTGGACCTCCTCGCCCTATCCACCTGCCATTGTAATTTTCGTTTAGATAATTTCTGACCAAGACTCCGTAATGCGCAGGAGCTCCATCGTGCATCAACCACATATTAATTCTGTGGTTGAGGGGCACATCTTCTAACAGCAGTGGTAATGTATTCCGCAAAAAGTCAAGGTACAATTGACTAGTCAAACGGTTAGGCAGGAAACAAGGTCCTATCAGATGGTCTCCTAACACACCAAGCCAAACGTTGATTGCAAATCGGTGTTGATGATTCGATTCAACAACGGCATGCGGATTTTCGTCGGCCCAAACATGGCTATTATGAAAATTAAAAATGCCATTTCTCGTGAAACCAGCTTCGTCTGTAAATAAAATTTTCGTAACAAAATTTGGGTTCTCCGCGACTTTTGTCAACATGCTTCGACAAAACACCAGTCGTGCGGCATAATCAGGCACAGCTAGAGCCTGTACCCTTTGAATATGGTATGGGTGCAATTGCTGCTCCCGTAAAATTCTCCAAATTAGGGAAAAATTAATATTTGTTTCAGTAGAGAGTCTTCTAGTACTAGTACCAGGATTTTCTTCAATTCGTCTTAAAATGTTAAGTTCTGCGTCGGGAGTACAAACTGATCTAGGCCGACCACCATCACCGTTCCTTGATTTAAACGATCCAACTTCGGATAAACGTTGATGTAAATTTGTAAAAAGTTTGTCACACGGAAATACCCGGTTTGAGAATGCTTCGGCATAAAGGCGACGTGCCTCACAAGCATTTCCATCGGCTTTGCCATACATAAAATGCATGTCTGCCATTTCTGCGTTGGTATAAGGCATATTCGAAAATTTCAACAATGGGTTACAGCAACAACTACTTCAATAAACACTGGCAATAACGGACACACAATAATTACAACAAATGTGGCAACTACACAAACAGAAACGAACAAAATTTGTTTTGTTATTTCCATGGATGACTTCATAAATACGCGAATCACTCCTACTGAGTGTAAATTATTTTAATTTGAAAAACAGGCTGTAATTAGGAAACGGCTGATTTTTGGACTTATGTTTATTTTGACTTTTTTGTTTGTACTGATGAGATCTATAAGTGGGCCAAATATTCGAACGTATTTTTTAAACACCCTGTATACTTTAGATTGTACCGTTGGATAAATGAGATGTTACATCAATTTTCCAAAACGTTGGATATTGTCATCTAATAACTCATAATAAATTAGAAAACAAAGATAACGATTACTAAAAAAAATAGAGAATATGATGAATTCAAAATAGTAATCCATCATTCAAGTAATGATATTTACGTAAAAACATAGATAAAGATTACCACTATAAAAGAACAAAATCTTATTTCATCATATACAGGATGTCCGGAAATAACGTTCGTATACTGAACGGGGTAATTCTTCAGCTAAAAATATAAAGAAAAGTTCATATGAACATGTGTCCGGAAATGCTTCCCAAAGGAGCTACAGCTCTTTGAAGTTGATACTCATGGTGTGGTTTTTTTAAATTATTTCACTTATCCTACAGAGTAGGATGTTGAATTTTGGAACATCCCCTATTATTTACATAAGAAATATGATGATGGCAACCAAAATGATCTACGATGAATGAATCTACGATGGTTCTGGGACCGAGGCTGAGGAGCGCATTTAAAGTCCCGTATTTTTTTTGATTGATAACTTTTTGAAAATCTGATCTCAAAATTGGAATATTTAGACAAAAATACAAAAAAAAGTTACTAACTTACGATGTCCTACCATGCACCCATTTCGAGAAATTTAACGATTATGCAGTAGTGATATAACATTTTATGTTCAAAAAATCTCTAAATATCTTAGTAGGTTCGCGCCATATTATTTGACAATCAGTATGTGCCACTCCTTAATAAAAAATAATGACAAATACTTAATTTTATAAACAAAAACGAGTACAGTTTCTGTGTTTCTGCTTAAATAAATCTTTTCCTGTTTAGTTATGTACTTGTTTTTATTTATAAAATTAGGTTTTTATCATTATTTTTTATTAAGGAGTGACACGTGCTAATTGTCAAATAATATGGCGCGAACCCACTACGATATTTAGAGATTTTCTAAACATAAAATCTTGTGCACTACTGCATAATCGTTGAATTTCTCGAAATGGGTGCATGGTAGGACATCGTAAGTTAGTAACTTTTTTTTGTATTTTTGTCTAAACATTCCAATTTTGAGATCAGATTTTCAAAAAGTTATCAACCAAAAAAAATACAGGACTTTAAATGCGCTCCTCAGCCTCGGTACCAGAACCTGTTCATCGTAGATCATTTTGGTTACCATCATCATATTTCTTATGTAAATAATAGGGGATGTTCCAAAATTCAACATCCTACTCTGTAGGATAAGTGAAATAATTTAAAAAAACCACACCATGAGTATCAACTTCAAAGAGCTGTAGCTCCTTTGGGAAGCATTTCCGGACACATGTTCATATGAACTTTTCTTCATATTTTTAGCTGTAGAATTACCCCCTTCAGTATGCGAACGTTATTTCCGGACAACCTGTATATGTTGTTCGGCAGTTTGAAAAGCCATTAACATGAAAGGTAAGCAAAGTCGTTATTAACACGTTGACTGTCGCGTCACTCATATTCGGGTGATAGTAAAATCGGTGATATACCATACCATATCGTAACCATACTATAAGTAAGTACCATAAGTTGATCCTAAACCTCACCATGGAAAGAAGGATGCAAGAACAAGGTTCTTCTCTGTAACTTTACTGACTGGCTCGAGTTAAGTACAGTGGGAGGATTGGAGTATTAGCGGGGTCTCCCTAATGCAAAGGTCTTGCAAGCCAAAATACTGCTTAATAGAAGCTCACCGCCTTTGCTGTTTTAACTCTTTCCCTCGGACCTTTGGCCATTTTTCAATTATTATAGCACAGATGAAAAAGGCGTACTCTCAAACCATAAAATCGATTGCATTATAGTTCTTGATTTCGACGGAGTTTTGGCTTGCAAGATCTTTGCATTAAAGAGGACCAAACAATACTACGGTTCTTCCTTCTATTGTACTCCAATCGAGCCTACTCAGTAAAGTACATTTCTTCTTCTATTTTCTAGTTGTCTTTCGTGTTTTTCCTTTTTCTTCATGTTTGTCACCATTTCATCTATAGCTCTCCAGTACTCTTGCTTTTCTAGCACTATATCCATGGTGAGATTTAGAATCAACTTATAGTACGCGTGGCCTAAAGGAGAAAAAACAACAAGCGTGCCAGTCAACGTGTTGAAGACTAACAATAAATTGGGGTTGTATTTCTAATTTAATTGGTGTGTATTTTAGTGATCACATTTTGTCTCCTTTTCGTATTGATTTACCAATATGCCAAAGCTGCTCCAGTGGGTGAATGCTCTAACGAGATGGATGAAAATATAGTAGACTTTTTGGCTGATGATACGGATTGTGCCGTTTTTTACAAATGTGATTCAGGTGAACCTGTAAAGTACATCTGTCCTAATGGTTTATACTTCAACACGGAATTGAATGTGTGTGACTGGCTGGAAGCAGCTGGTTGTGACATAAATGGAAATGGCGGTAATGAAGGTGGAGAGGAAGAACCCGAAGATGGAGAGGAAGAACCAGAAGATGGAGAGGAAGAACCGGAAGATGGAGAAGAAGAACCTGAAGATGAAGATAGTAGTTCTAGCTCTGAAAGTGATGAATAAACATTTTTTTCTTAGAAGGGAAAATGATATAATTTTCCCCTCAATAAACATTAACACATATCAATTCTTTTACTTTTCTAAAATGGTATACTTACCGGTAAATTAAGGATGACTCATATTATTAACTATATGATCACGAAAATATATTTCATTAATAAATTTTATTTTATATATAAAAAATAGTTTTCAAAATGACATGGACAAAATTTAGTTATTTTTTTACAATTACAATCGAATATTTATACCAATTGTGTTTTCTAATAATAGAATGCGTTGTCATAAATTAATATGAATAACAAATATAATAATATTCAAGGCCTGATGAATGGAAAAGTCTTCATAAAGGTCTTCTAAAATCTGTTTTTAAAGCCGCTTATATTATTTTACATATTGCTTCTGTTTAGTTTAGTTCTTTTTTTATTTAAAAGGCCAATATAATATTTTTCCATTCAGTATGCTGTGGTAATACTAATTTGACTGTGATCTTGAGATCTAACGGTACCATCATAACATTGCACTTAAAACACATTTTTACGCTCCCTTTTGGTACCCAAAAGGATTCTTAATTTGCCAATTCCAAGCGTCTCTACACATATCGTCGATGTTCTTTATCGCCGTCCAATTTAACTCCTTCTTAGCTAAAGAAGCGTCCGCAAAACTTGATGCGATATCCCCATCACGCCTAGCGACGACATCAAATTTGATTTCTTTACCTGAAGCTTTCGCAAAAGCCTCTATCATTTCCAAAACGGAATATCCTCGTCCTGTACCTAAGTTGTATGCTTTACAACCTGCGAATGATTCTTGTGTTATTTTTGCTAAGGCGCTTACGTGACCAATTGCTAAGTCTGTTATGTGAATGTAATCTCGGACTCCTGTGCCGTCTTCTGTGGGATAATCGTTTCCGAAAACGTGAACTTTTTCTCTACGACCTACTGCTACCTGATAACCACAATAAAATGATTTTTTTAAAACATTTTCACAGCTTAATATTAAATGCAGTATTTTTACCTGAGATATGTATGGCATTAGATTGTTAGGTATACCAGTTGGATCTTCCCCAATCATTCCAGAAGGATGTGCACCAACTGGATTGAAGTAACGTAAAAGTATTGCTTTCCAGGCCTTGAAATAAATATTTGTAGCATTATAAACAATTTATACTCCCTTTGGCGAAAGATATTTCATGCGTCAATTAATTAATTGTGTTATTCTCGACCAGGGCTGTTCAAATAGTGCACAATGCACGCGTGTTGGTTGTTGTGCAAATGTGTTTTGCACTGTGCTCGCGTTAAGCAATTTTTTGTTATAAGGCATAAATGGTTGGGTACCTAGTTACCGTAATATGATAGTTAAGTGATGTTAACACTTTGCTGACCAGTGACGAGTTAACTCGTCTTTTCATATCCAAACGTTGCTGACTGGTGACGACTCAACTCGTCATTGCACTCGTCATTACAGTAACATGACAGTTTATGAGTAAAATTCCCGGTCAATAAAGTATTAAATAATTCGAACTTATAATAATTTTATGTTTAAGTGATTTTTTTTATGTTTAATTTATTAAATTTTACGGCACAACGAAAAATTTTACTTTTTAAATCCAAAAAAGTGGTTCTTAAATTCAATTTAGTGCAAAGATTTTTTGAAACCGTTATTTCTGTAGTTTTATGTTTGTCATAAGTGAACAATATTTATAAATAAAGATCTGTAATTTATAACTCGACTTTTAATATTTGATTTTGATCGTTACTTAGAAATATAAGAAGTTCCAAACCTAAGAAACGGTTCACAAGTTCAAGGGAAATCAGTCAAACGTCAAGTATCAACTCATTGCTTGGTTACAATTTATTGCGAAGTAATAACAGGTGGAAGGGGTGTTTCTTCAAGGCTGGTTCTAGTGCTCAACCCACGGTCAGCGGTAACCTGAATCATGCATAGCTGTATCAACGTATATATACGTGTCTCTTCACTGCCGCACTAATGAACAGCTACATACAAATACATTGATATAGCTATGCAAGACCGATGTTAGCGCTGACCGTCGGTTGAGCACTAAAACCAGTCCAAGAGAGTGTCCACATTGCACTGATTGTGCAATGCATGGTGAGCAGCACTGTTCTAGACCAAGATTTTTAGTTTTCATCTCTCCCTGTCATGCACAATTAGATCCAAATAAATTTTTGAAATGACGCATGAGACATTTTTCGCTGAACGGAGATTACATAACTTCATAAAATCAGGTATAAATTAGCTTTGTGTAAAGTAGCTCCTAAGTAAATAGTGTTCTAGCGCCTTACGATAACTAATTTTATTAATTATTATGTGTTTTTTATTTTAAAAGAACTGGATAATGCTTTTATACAGGTGTCCTGGAAAATGTGGGAAATTTCTTGGATTCTAATGGAACATTAAAAAATATGATTACAAATTCCCATTATTTTTTTTCCTAGCAGCCCTCCTCTCGGAAATATGGCCTCCTAAAAGAAGCCACTGGAAAACAATTTTTCTTGAATAAGTTTTAAAGTACTTAATTTAATTTAATGAAAATATTCAAGGTATCTAAATTTATTTCTTTTACTCCTTATCATACAGGGTGTTAAAAATGTAAGCAGTAAAATGTACAACCTAGTACGCCCCTGGTAAAGTATAGAGGTTAATTATGTTCTAAGGGCATTTTTTAAAGAGGTTTTTACTACTGTTTATCATATTAAATTTTCATTACATTAAATTAAGTACATTAAACCTTATTCAAGAAAAATTGTTTTCCAGTGACTTCTTTTAGAAGGCTGTATCTCCGAGAGGAGGGTTGCTAGGAAAAAAAAATAATGGGAACTTGTAATCATATTTTTTAATATTCTATTAGAATCCAAGAGATTTTCCAGGACACCATGTATTTATAAAGAAAAAAATACCTAGAAAAAACTGTTGTATACCTTATCTGAAGCACACACATCTTTTAAAATTTCCTCTACAAAATATTTAGTTTTTCCATAAGGATTTGTGCAACCTTGTCCAGTTGGATGTTCTTCGGTAATTGGTAGAAATTGAGGAATTCCATAAACAGTAGCCGACGATGAAAACACGATTTTCTTAACATTATATTGCTTCATTACCTAAATGAATATCATACATTTTTTTTACTCATTAAATCATCAAGTTATAAGGACCTACCTCAAATAATGTTCCTGAACCAGCTATATTATTCTGATAATAAGTTAATGGTATTTGCACTGATTCTCCAACAGCTTTTAGAGCGGCAAAATGCATTACACAATCAAACTTATACTAAAATAAAAAGAGAATCAGGTAGTTTACTAAATTGTACAATACACTAATTACTACTTTTATGGGATTATAAACACTTAACATTTTTCAAGAAAATACCAGAAGATGTAAACATTTTTTATTTCCAATAATAAAATATTATTCTGTATGGTATGTAAACACATTAGCGAAAAAATCAGCTAGAAATCAGAAATATAAGTTTATTTTATTCAAAAAAACATAAAATTTCAATAACAATAAAGTATTGGGACACTTGCACGTTTTGCCTCAAAAAACCTTTCCTCGAAGAGGGTTATCGCGAAGGGGAAACCCCCGAAATTTACATTGGTTTAACCTATCCTCAAAAATACTAAAACGTCAGTTAAGTTTAGTTACTTGCTAAAACTAGTGACATAATGAGTGAAAAACGGCGCGAACTTACAAGGAGACCTTACGACTTTCCCCTCACCGATTTTAACGAAAGTGGTACCAATCGATAGATATTGGTACATAGTACAAATGTATAAAATATTAGGGCGCAATACTCAACGGTTCGCAAGAAAATTGGTGTTAAAGTATGTAATCGGCTTATATGTCAATGATTTGTCATTTCCCCTACAACCCCCCAATAGCCATAGTGGAAATATATCCGTTTCCAGATCCATAGTACGGTGGTTCGAATCTCGAATAATACATTTTAATTTCCTTTTTTTATACAATATTCTAAGTTTTTTTTATAACATGTTGATGTAATATTAAAATATTTTTAAAATAACATGAAATATTGTACTCAAAATAAAAATAAAAAAGTTATTGTTCGAGATTCGAACCACCGTACTATGGATCTGGAAACGGATATATTTCCACTATGGCTATTGGGGGGTTGTAGGGGAAATGACAAATCATTGACATATAAGCCGATTACATACTTTAACACCAATTTTCTTGAGAACCGTTGAGTATTGCGCCCTAATATTTTATACATTTGTACTATGTACCAATATCTATCGATTGGTACCACTTTCGTTAAAATCGGTGAGGGGAAAGTCGTAAGGTCTCCTTGTTAGTGTGGACTTGAGTGAATGCATTGTAAATTTGCACAAACAAGGAAAAAGTGCGTAAAGTAGCTGATTTGGTAAAAAAACCGCCTAGTACAATACATTTTATCATAAAAAAAATACAAAACCACTAATAGTGTTGATAATCGAAAATGTTCCGGACGCCTAAAGGTGTTAAGCGTACAAAATGAGAGGTACATTTTACGCGAAATGAAGAAAAATCGCTGTATTAGTGCAGAAACTTTAGCCGTAAACCTCGAAACAATATCAGGAAAACATGTACATTCCGAAATTGTTCGAAATGTAATGCGAAAAGCCGGCTATCATGGCAGAGTGGTACGAAAAAAAACCATTTATAAGAGAAACCAATAGATTTCGATGCGTTGAATTTGCAAGACAGTATATTAATCAGCTAATAGACTTTTGGAAAAACGTAATTTTTTCCGATGAAAGTAAATTTAATGTATTTGGTTCGGATGGACAAAAACCGTGTGGCGTAAACCTAACATTGAACTACAGAAAGAAAACTGGACACCTACAGTCAAAAGTGGAGGTGGTATGGTTTGGGGGTGCATGGGGTACAATGGGGTAGGAAATCTTCATTTTATTGACGATATTTTGGATGCAAAAGGTTACCTGAAGATACTGTAAGGTAACTTACATGATAGTGCTATCAAATTAGGCATAGAAGATAACTATATATTCCAACAAGACAACGATCCTAAACATACCACTAGGATTGTAAAGGAATGGATGCTTTACAGAGTTAGAAAAACCCTTTCCCACCCTTCGTAATCCCCGGACTTAAATCCATTGGAAAATCCATAGCATCAGTTGGATTTAAATATAAGAAAACACCATATAAGAAATAAAGATGAGCTAAAAATGTACCTGTAAGAAGAATGGAATAAAATTACCAGGGAAACTACCAGCAAGCTTGTGTCATCCATGCCCAGAAAATTGCAAGCAGTATTAGAGGCTTCTGGAATGGTTACAAAGTACTAAGGCTTAGTAGAAATTGGATAAACTAAATGTTCTTTTAGTTAAATTTTAATGTTCAAACACTTTATTGGAATTAAAATTTAAGTTTTCTTGAATAAACTACACATCTTTTTTGTTTCTGACCTGACTTTCTTGTTTTAGTGTGTTTACATGTTATATAGAATCATATTTTATTATTAGAAATAAAACATTCCTATATCATCAAGTATTTTCTTGGAAAATAATAGGTGTCCAAACACTTTTTTGACCCACTGTATCAGTACAATACTACATGACAACATGACATGTAGATAAAGTGCCATACTGTATACTATAATGTACACACATCTGCATAATCTCATGACAGAGGAAGAGAACATTGTCACAAGTGTCGTATAGAGTCATGAATAAAGGTAAAATTCTTAAAGTAGAAGGAAAAACTCTTGAGAGGAAAGGTTTCTCAATAATTAGTATCAAAATTTCTTTATCAACTTTTCATAACATAATAAATACCGAAAGAATATTCATTATCAAATAAAATTATTGTTGATTGCTGAATAAGAAAATTATTAAACTTATAATGGCTTCTAAATTACCGCAAAATTTAATGTTAAAGACACTGTCAACTATGGGCTATGAAAATTTACCAAATTTACCATTTGAAATAAAGTTTCCAAAGCTGTTCGATCTCTAATATCCACATTATAAAACGGAATAGTCTTCCCAGTAATCTGTTCCACCCTAAGTAACGATTCGGGTTTCTGGTTATACTCCGCAAAACTATTCACCAAATTATCAATGACTACCACATCGTAATCATTCTGTAGCAATTCAACAATCGTATGGGATCCAACATATCCAGCACCACCGGTAACCAATACTAAAGCCTTTCCGTTCATTTCAAAGTCGTTTTGACCAAACCACCACCTAACGGTTATGTTAAAAAGAAAAGATTCCAAGGGTTAGATAATAAATCTAAGTTAAAAAACTCACCTACTTTGTTACAAATCCCAACGGTATTATCACATAATAAATGCAAACGAATGAATACGCTAGTTTTAACAATATAGACGACATTTCTTATCAGGAGAAAGAATGTGTGTTTGTTATCGCGAAAAATGTAAGTTAAATTTTGCGGGAAATAGTTTTGTTAATGTGTTACGTCAAATGTAAGTGAGGACGTGTAACATTACCGTTAGTTGTTAACATGTTTCAATATGTTATCAAATATTAAAATGTGATACCGTGATTTAGATAAATCGAGATAGACATGATTGTTTACTACAGGGCTACCAAAAAATAAATAATCCCCTAATTATATTTTATCCATTTTTAACAAAATTATAAGTAATGAGGATAAAAAGCTTTTATGAGTAATAAGCTCTATAGATAATTTTTTTTCTAAGTAAATCTACGTTAAATAAAGGGGTTTTAATACTTACAATTTATTTAGAATTCTTCCCAGCGCCATATACACCTAACAAATGTATATGTGTTACTGTAGTAAGTCCAGAAAGTCTGAAAACAAACCGAATTGAAGATATGTAGAAATATCAAACCCAAATATTTAAACGAAATCAATACAAAAATTTAGAATTAAAATAATTTTTTTTATTAATTAACCTCTTAAAAACACATTTAAAACTTAATTTTATACTTTATATTTTTTAAATTTTTATTTTTTAATAGTTTATATTGGACAATTCAAATTTAAATAAACAAACTGAAAAAAAACTTAAAGTAAACATAACCTAAATTTTATTTATACATTTGTATACATAAAGTATATAATTAGAAAAGTGGTAAAATATTATTTTAATATAACTCAATAAAAATAACAGATCTAATTGGAATTTTATAATTATAAATCAACAAATTCTTATTTAATAATTAATTAATAATTTGATTATTTAAAGTTGGTATTTATCAAAATGACAGTTTTATAAAACGTCACAATTTGACAGTTAGAGAAGGTTACATTGCAGGGTGTTGCACAATGTGAATTAACTATTTAACAAATCGCAACCATACGTAAGTACGAGCGAGTAATCTTTAGAAACTATCGAATTGTTCGTTCGCGTTTGTATCTAAAAATCGAAAATGACGTTATTGGTAAACGTACTTTTAAACAAATCGGTTAAAATGGTTCATCTTTTTAACATGATTTCGCTTGTAGGACATGGCCCCAAAAAGAGGTAAAGTCAAACGAGATGTCGACTCGGAAGAGGACGAGGACGAATATCGCAAGAAAAGAGACAGAAATAATTTGGTTAGTTATTTTCTATTAATCTGATAACGCTGAGTGTGAGATTTTTGTAACGTTTAATGCTTTGATGACCGGTGATGAGTTAAATTGTCTTTTTATACCTAAACGTTGCTGACTGGTGATGAGCGAATTCAACATTACACTCGTCATAGCCTGTGATATGACATAGTTTCTGTGTAAAATTCCCGGTCAACAAAGTTCAGGCATTATCGGGTTAATTAAAATTTTAAAACTTATTGAACTGATGATAATTTAATTTTCAGGCTGTAAAACGCAGTCGACAGAAGTCTAAAGTAAAAACGATGGAAACATTAACCCGTGTAACAGCTTTAAAGAATGAAAACACAATTTTACAAGAAAAAGTAAACACATTGACAAAAGAATTAGGGTTTTTGAAGGAGTTATTTTTGGCGCATGCTGGTACAAGTGCTGACAAATCAAAATTTGCAGAAGTTGACCTGCAAACTTTGCTAGGGGATGATACGGAAGGTGAAAGTTCTAAGTGATAATTGAAACGGAATGAAATAAGTGAGTGATTGTAAGTAATAAATTTATTATTGATGCGTAAGATTTTTTTTAATACTAATAGGACATAGTTTGATTATATTGTGTAATGTATCATGGAAAACTATTGCTTAAATTAAAAACTCTGTACAAAAAATTATATTATTATTATACTTAAGCCCCATTTTATAAAATTTTGTATGTGATTATTTATTATGGATGTCTATTTCAATTAATTACATCACCTGAAATTAGACGAATCATAGTAATTAATCAAATGTTGATAACTAAGCAGACGTAAAAAGTGTTGAATTTTATAAAACTAGGCCTTTAATTTCTTTTTTAATATTGTAATTCTATTGATAAAAATCTGTGAACAATAAATTAAGATTTTTATAAATTAATAGTCTTCTATTAAAACCTACCTTTCAATAATAATGTTGAATTCCCCAACTTCACATCAAGATTTGTTTGCAATAATGCAAAGAACGAGTGTAAATTGCTACTAAAACAATTTACTTGAAAATGGAATGACACGGTTAGCTTATTGGGTTAACTTAAATTAAATATTTACTTATTTTGCGATCAGTGATAGTACACATATTTATTATTTAGGACAAGGTTGTAAAATGATTGTAAATATTTAGCACTTTACTGGCTGTGAACACAAATTGAAAACAACATTACAGTATAACTCTGATGATCCATCAGCGTTTGGAATGGAAGTATAATTGGAACGTAAAAAAGGTTGGATTATGTGAGGTATAGATAGGGTTGCCAGATCCACTCGGCCTCAATGCCGGAGATTGGGGGTTAAATACCGGAGATTGGGGGTTAAATACCGGAGATTGGGGGTCAAATACCGGAGATTGAGGGGGAACATTTTATTTTTTACAAAAAAAAATACACGACATTTTATTTTTTACAAAAAAAATGTCATGTGTATAGTAAACATTTATTTTAACAAAAATATAGATTTTTTTATTTATTTATTTTATAAATTTCATTGAATTTCATTTTGCCGGAAATGTTCAAATGCCTGCCGGAGGCCTGAGATGAACATTAAATGCCGCAGACTCCGGCGTAATGCCGGAGATCTGGCAACCCTAGGTATAGATCACAAATTTAACACGTTCACGCCGGGGCCGGTTTTCATATTTTTCGCCGCGAGGCGACGTTCGAATATATAGTCCTATATTAAAAAATATAATATTTGGCGATGCGTATCACTGATGATACGCGCCGCCCGATGAGATAGTCTAGTGTGGGGCACTGGTGGTACGCGTCGTCCGATGAAAAAATCTGGTTAATCATACGAAGGCTTTTATGGTCAGTGGTAATACTACTGAGACTAAGGTCCAAATTCAAAAACCTCACTAAAGTGGCACTCATCTAAAATATTACTAACTTTAGGGTGAGTACAATTTAAGTGTCACTCTTAAGTTTGATATTCATAAATAGGTACTAACGTTAGTGCACCTTTAATGAAGATGTTATAACAATCGATGTCGATTTGATGACAAATTTGATAAAATGTACTAAAACCCAAAATGGGGCTGCATCATGAAGAGAATAATGAAAAAGTATTCAGCAATGTTACGGAGAGCAGGTTTACTTTTTATCTTTCTCATCATGGTGCAACTCCATTTCGGGTTATGGTACATCTTTTATCAGATAGCCTCTTGCTTTGGCTACAAGTAGTGTCCTTTATTAGTTATATTTTCCTATGATTTCACTCTGAATAAAAAACGTTCCTTTATGAACCCAGATGAAAAAGGAATTTTGATAGATTTGGTTGGAAAGTACAAAGGTATTGAATGCAATCGAACTGTGTATCAGTGTCAAAAAAGAAGAAAGCTTGGGAATGTCTCACCGAAGAATATACTTCTATGGCTGCAACAAACTTTGCAAGTTACTTTTTTTTAATAATCTTAATTTATTTATTAATGGGTGTATCTAATAAAACTATAATAATCCTATTACCTACATATAGCTAGAAAAATATATAAACCGAAAGCTAAAACAAGTAATCACTAACAATAAGCAAAACAATAATAAAACAGTATTTTGCCGAAGTATGCCTAACAAGAATAATTTAATAAATATTAACAAGTTAACTGTTTAGTCTTTGTTAGAAAATATACTCTCTACGTGCGTCATACAAATTAAGCGATAACGAATATATTCGTCAAACCCAGAGTATGTTTGACAATAAAATTTGAAAGAAATATACCGTTATTTTTTTAAAGAGAGAACTTGATTGTTAAAGTGCTCCTAGTTAGTGAATTTCTTAGTAGCTAGGTAATCCACATCTCAATTTAGAAACAATTCAAATCCCAGAGATGAACCACAAAAAACGTCGCCTGTTGAATACAGGTAAACAGTAAACGAAAAAATTCTCATTCCTGAACTAATTGGTGCACTAACATTAGTGTTAATTCTAATATTAGACGTAGCGCTAGGAGCTTTCGGGTTTAGCTGTGCATCTATTGCAATCTTTTTCAGAAACGAGTTCGAAGTGGACTTCAAGTTAACACCGACCGTAAAAGCCTTCGTATTTAAATCCTCATTCCGTTATTTATCACTAAGCGCGCCACTGATTGCATAGTCTAAAACAGGGATGGGCAACTTTTTGTATAGTTGTGGCCACATTACGGTTTACTTCTTGTACGCGGGTCAATGTAAAAAATAAACAAATTTTTATTACGAACATTTACCAACAAACTTATACTAACCAACAAAGTTAATTATTAGATCTCCCAGGTGTCTTGCTTTCCTTGGTAGTATAACTGCCCAGAAAGCAGATCTATGTTCGAATCCCTGTGCAGTAATGAGCTGATTTTTTTCGTCTGTAACACATTAGTGGTAAAAACCTTTCTTCAATTATTTCTTTTTGTTAAATTTTTTTGATTTAAAACAAAAATTATTTATTATTCTCTCCCAAGTTCTCATGGGCCGGATGAGATCCTTACACGGGCCGTAGTTGGCCCGCGGACTGAAAATTAATCAAAGACAACAATACATTTATGAAAAATAATTCATGCTATATCTGCTTTTCATTTATAATAATTATACATTCTTATTAGTGCCTCTTATTTAGACATGGCCTCAATATATTCCAAAGTTCTTGCAGTTTAGGAGCACATTTTAGTTTAAATGAAAATTACAAACTTGCCAATTGTTGTCGCTACTCAAGAAGCACGACGAATATATTCGTCATAACATAAAATTTTACCATTTTTTCATGACGAACGTCTGTTACGATCAAATGAGTGCTTGCGATAGTGCACTCAATTTTTATTTACTTTATCCTTACTTGTTAGGGAAAAGTTAGTCACTAATTGTTCTTGACTACGAAAATTAGTGACTCACATCAAATTAGTGTGAGTTTCACTTTGTGATGTTTATGAATTTGGGCCTAGAACTAACAACATTCATTTTTGATGTCTCAAGTCGCTTGTTATTGAATATACTTATCGTGGTAATGAAATTGTTCAGCTTTCCAAGCTTCCGTGAAGCCATTTAGTATAAAACGTAACAAAACTTAAAATCTAAGACACACAGAGAAAATTATCGCAACACAGTGTCTAAGATATAAGAGGGACAAACGTCCGAATCCCATTTCCTTCCTTTACCCGAGGGGAAGAAGAAGAACAACACTTACTCTAACACAAGACTGCACAAGACTTAGAACTAAAAACTTTCGAGTTTAATCGTGCGTCTTTTGAAAACGCTTTTGACGTTTCGGATGCCAAGTTACAACCTTCTCCAGAAACAAGTTCGAAGTCGCTTCAAGAAGTTCAAAATCACATTAACATGGCATCCAAAGGCCTTTTCAAAGGACCCACAGCTAAATCCGAAAGTTCCTAGTTCTAGGTCTAGTGTTAGAGTTAGTGCTAATGTTAGTTTTAGTCTTACAAAGAGAGTACAAGGTCTTTGGGTCAAAGATTTTGTTTAAATTTTGTAGGATGGTAGATTTAGTTTACCTGTTCATGAAAATATATGGTTATAAGGGTCATTATTCAATAGATTTTTAGATACAGTGAAATTCCCCTTCACGGACATCCTTTTTGACCCCCCCCCCCCTTGGACGGACAGTTTCTTATGGAACCGTCCGACTCATATAAGTACTTCGCATTTCTATTAAGCGGACACCTCTCTTGAACGGACACGTGGGTCCCGTTAGTGTCCGCACAAGGGAGATTTCACTGTATTTGCTATTGAAGATGTGCATTAACTCGTTAGAACAAGTTCAATGTTGGATAACGTCAAAAATCACCGAATTTATATCGATTAAGTGATGCTTTTTGAAGGAAGGTTATAATGTCAGATTATGTTATTCTTCCAGTTGGGTTTTAGACTTCACACACTCAGTTCATATAACACTCCAGCTACAGGATTTGTGCAGATTTGATAGAATTCTTGGATTCTTGTTACTTCTTATTTTCTATACTGTTATCTTTCTTGGTTTCTAAATTTATCAGGTTTTCCTTTTCAGTGATCTTCTCTGGAGCTCCTTTATTTAATTTCCTGTCCCATGGTTAATAAATACTCACAAAATTGTAACTAATTATCAAACAGTTTAGAAAAATAAACAATAACACACGTAGTAATGGGAAACAAAGTTCTTTTGCGAGCCAGGAAACCGATGACTCAACTTGAGACATCAAGAGGACCTTTTGATTTCTGTATCTGGAGAAGGAATTGGTTAATTAATGATTTAGCAAGGAAGAGGAAGGTTATATTGTTTTATTAATTTTGAAATTTTAACACATCAAAGGATAATTAACTGACAAATCCAAAATGCGACACGCTTAAAAAATATTTCGGCGTCTCAAGATTTTCTGAGTACTGATGGTGTCTATATATGTATAAAAATAGACGTAACATTAAAAAAAGTAATAATTCATACTCTCCGAACTGGAACCCAACGCCTAATAACAAGAACCATCGATCTGTTATGCTAACTACACACGTAACGATTTATCGTAACGATAAATCGTTACGATATCGTGCAGTTCATTTGCATAGTTTTATCGAACGTGTGTATTCAGAATTGGTACAGATTTTTTAGTTTGTGCAATCCATCGATGGCAGTTGCAATTTTTATTTGATAAATCGTCGTCGATCGTGTTTGTGCAGTTTTACCGCAACGTATGGATGACGATCGTACCAATCAGGACAAAACAAGTTCAGACCAAGAGCTTGCTTGTACGTGCATTCGTCTTCCATTTGAATGAAAATGGAAACTTCCATCGAATGTTTCTGGAATGATTCGATTGAGAGCTTGGGGTGATATTATCGTAGAAAACTTCATGCATGCATAGGAACGACCTGTAGCTAAAAATGTCAGTGTTGAAGATAGGCTCTTATGGGGACTTATTGCTTCTCTCATCACAGTGATATTTTTCTTTATTAGCGGAGTGAGTAAAGCCAAAAGGTTTAAGTACGTCTCTTCATTCATCCTTAAATAGTTATGCCAATCTTTTAAGGTGAATTTAAATTCATTTAATAAATTTATGCGAGAGTACGACTTCCTTTTTAGACGCTAGTCTTTACACCACACACTACGTGGTTTTCTTTTCTTTTGGCACAAAATAAGTAAAGCCAATAGCGCGTCATCGTCTTCCATCGTGGATGACATGTTCTCGACAGAGATTCTGGGGAGAACTGACTGATCTACTCAGATTTCGTTGGTGTGTAGCGGCACTAGTGCTGTTCATTTCTGTACAGTTCGTTTGCACAGTTTTATCGTTACGATAAATCGTTACGTGTGTAGCTAGCATTACTTAAATCGATCTGTTACAAGTATCCAAAAATCTGTTGAATAGTGGCTCCTATAACTATAAATCTTCACCAACAGGAAAACTAAATCTACCATCTTATAAAATTTGAGCTAAATCTGTCACCTCAACACCTTACACTCTCCTTGTATGATTAGAAGTCATATTAGCACTAACTTTAATACTAGATTTATGGCAAATTCGATTGGTAAAACTAGTGTGCACTGGTGCGCACTCGTTGAGTGCAAAATGTGACATATGTCACACTAGCTTAGTGCAAAAAAGGGCAAATTCAACAGAACGCGATGAAATCAAACATAATCATAACATCACTTGTAAGTGTGTTCAAGGCTTGATGATGTTTAAAATGTTTTATAAACCACAATAATAAAATGTAACAGAATAAAACGAAACAACCAACAGAACACGCTGTTATGCACTGGTGCGCACTAGTTCTGCCAATCGAATTCGCCATTAGAACTAGGAGCTTTCGGGTTTACCGTGCGCCTTTTGAAAAGGCGTTTGACGTTTCGGATGCCATGTTATAACCTTCTTCAGAAACAAGTTCGAAGTCACTGTAACATGGCATCCAAACCCCTTTTCATAAGACGCATTCCTAACCTGAAAGCTCCTAGTTCTAGTTCTAGTGTTAGAGTTCTCTGAATTCTTTGTCTAGTCTGTATTCAAAACTTGGCTCAAAAATGTCCAGTGCTTCTTTGGTTAGCAAGGTTGTACTGTATTTACAGGAATTTAAAGAAAGGAAATTTTGAGAAGAGATTAAAATGTCTTTAAGTAAATTTATTATATTTGTTCTAATTGTTCAAAGAATTAAAAAGAATCCCAAAAGTATCAAAAATTCTTGATCGAACCTAACATAACCTTATAAAATTTGGACCAACTTAAAAAAATCATACCAAATTTATTTGTAAGAATTGAAGAAAAGGAACTTTAAGATATGATGGATTAAAACAATCAAAATAATTTATATCAAAACTGTTTACATTTTTGAGTTAGTTATTATTGCATTTGTAACTTTAAAAATATTTGTTTGTAAAAATTCAACATTTATTTTATTTCTAATTTTTTATATAAAGTATATTTTAATTCAATTGTATTGATAAAGAAACTAAACCTTAAAAAATATCCATCAATGACACCTTCATATGTACTAAAACTAAATGACTCGAACAAATGGTTCGAACATCAATTTAAACGACCAAGTTAATTGTATTAGAAACATACCTTCATGTCCGTTTTAATGGTAATTACTTCCCGCGTTAACCAAATGCGATAACCAATAATTAGCCACTAAAACCGAAACACACAACTCAAATGACCATTAATTATCCGATGCTGGGCACTTCGCAATCTTCGCCAAACAACTTGGCCAAGCCGTCACGAAGAATTACCTTAATCCTTCTTTGCTTCTGACCAATCGACAAACAGAAAACACCATTTTTCACCGTTAATCTTCTGGCAAATTGAAGAGAATGAATCAAAGAAAGGGATATTTGCAAAGCACACCTTTACGTTGCGTTAGGTTTGCAGCCATTAGAATTATCTACGCAGAGTTTGCTCATTTCACGCAATGAACATCAATGAGAATTAATGGGAATCAATGAGTATGAGGTCAGATGATGGTTCGGTTCTTTGAAAAGCTTCTTCTTTGTGTTCGGCATTGCCCAAGAAGTTTTGAGTATATCGACAAAGAAAATTGATTTCTTCACTCCTTTTACTGCTTTAATTACAGATGGCACGTATTTAATTAACCGTCATCATTCAATTAGTTCGCATCGTTACGGTTTAGTTTGGATCTGTCAATTGAGTGGTAATTAAATTTACTTTAGTTCTTTGTATGAACGTTAAATGGTAGATTGCTATTACAAATTAAGAGCTTGTGAACTGTTTTCTTTAAGGTTAGATTTTTTTAGAGATTAATTATATCATGCTTAAGTGATTTTCTATTTCATTTTTGCTCTTTTACTATACAGTCTAGAAGATAATGAAAATGCTAAAATATTAGTAATGATTCGATATCACCTCTTCTTCTTGACTAGATTCTACATCAGCTTGTTCAATAATATATAAAATAATATGAAATATAACTTCTCCTATTATTATCGCGACAAAAATTAGAATACAAAAAGTGACAGACATTTCATAAATTATTGTCAATGTAACAAAATAGACCTTGGATAAGGCCTTACATAATAATATATTGTTGAAGTAAGTGAACATCAATGAAAATGTAATAAAGTGAAACTTTCACCGTAATTTCTTCCAATGTATAACGACTTAGAAGCCAGATCGGGAGAAGAATTGGATATAAATGAGGCATTAAATTGTACTAAACGCGATCGTGTCACGTCAATTTTCGGTTTGGCGACTCTTACTCACGAGAATCTCACTAACAATAAGGTCAAGTAATGTAAAGCCATCTCCAAATAGATTTACTAGCACTTTCACCTCGTCTTTTTGTCAGGCGATTTAGTATATTGACAGTACTTTAGTTATAGCTTTAAGGATTGACTAGATAGTTGAAAGTTAAAATCTTCTATTTTATTACAAAAAAATCAAATATGCTCTATTTGTTATTCAAAAAAATTCATAAAGGTCGAATATTTACAGTTACTCACGAAAGTATACATACACCTCTATAAATCATAAGTTAACCATTAAAATAAGCACTTTCGTCAATTTAAACCAGTTTAATAGGGTTATTTTATTACACAATTTGTAATTCTGGAATATGGACCATTTCAAACAACCAAAACATAAAAAAAGTTAAAAAATACTCAATCACATGTATTAAGGAACTCACAAAAGTTTACATACAGACAAAGAAAGGGTTCCTTAACAAAGTTTATTACAAAAACACTAGAAAATTGTGAAAGTAAAATGAATGATAGTCTATGTGCGTCGAATATAGTTGTCAAAAGTTATTCAAACTGTAAAAATGGCGACTCAGCATGAATTTTCAAACGATGTTAAAAATGTCATTGTTTCGTTGAAAAATTACGAAAATCACTGTCAGAAATTTCGAAAATCGTTATAAAACCTCGATCATTAGTACAAACAGTGTTAAGAAAATATAAAAATACAGGAACAATTGAAAATAAACCATGTACAGCCGGCCCATTTCATTTTGGCCTACCGAGGTCATCTGCGCACTGGCAATAGGTGGGAGGTTCTTAGAGAGCTCATTTGCGTAGTATACTCAACGGGGTACTGATCGTGTACGGATCAAAGCAAAAGTTTGTGTATAAGTGCGTGAGATAATATTTAAGTTCGAGATGGCGGAAAGTAAAGTGAAAAATAAAGTTCTTATTTATTTATCATTTTTGTTAATAGTTTTAGCAGATATTGTACTATTTGCAGTTTAAAATATGTTTGATTTTTGAGTTTTAAATTTCAATAATTTAATCCAAAATGAAGACAAAACTATGAAACATTGTTTTGTAAGAATTTTTGATATTTGATACTGTTATATTTTGTGTTTAATATTATTTTATTAAAAATTTACCTGTTTGAAATTTTTGTTAGAACCAATTTGAGTTTTTTTTATTGCATGTCATTATTCAGCATTCGGCGTGCTTTGAAAAAATACATCCATTTCCCAAAACCCCGTAATACCCCATTGTTTAACAGGCAATGTATGGTGCTTCGAGGTACATATTTTTGTACAGGTCAACTTTTGCCGCGTTCTATACTTGCCGCTCCTATCTAACGAATATACCCATCTTTCTTCAACGATTTACTGTCGCCTTCCTTCGTCTGCGCATTTTTCGTGACCTTCATCGACCAAGATGGATTGGGCAAAAGCGGCCCTTACACGGTCAATAATATTGACAATACATACTTTAGAATATTCGTGGTAGTAAAAGACAGGTACAACCACTTCGAGTCTCGGTTCTGCGCATCTGGCTTTAAAACGTCACACAAATGTTTCTCTTCCCTGATTTTAAAAAGCGCGCTTACGTTTGGCTTTTAAACGTCATCGCGACGTGCGCTTGGTCTTACCTCATATTTTACTACCACGAGAATATTGACTGTGTAAAGTGGAAAACTATATTGATGATAGATGTTGATGCAGTATTGATGGAAATCCGGATTTTCTGATTTTCGGACATCAATACTGAAAATTGGAGGGGATATTGACAATACTATTGACAGTGTAAGGTTGGTGTCAATATTTACGTTAATGATCAGTGTTTCAACACGTTGTAAAACATATTATTTTGTTTTAACCTAGATAACTGTTCACATCATGCCCTGTTCTCTCTTATTAAATATTATCTACTCTTTTCTGTTAGTTAGAGTGATAGTCACCTGTGTCGCTGTCGACCGTCAAACTAGAATTTTCAAATCAAATTTTATGACATTTTATGAGTTGTTTGACATTTCGCTATATTTGTTTGCGTGCGTTTGCGGTGTTTCGTTTGCTTACAGTGAGGTTTTGTTATTATTCAAAGTGTATTCGAAGTCAGGGTGTCAGGAACATCAATCCAACTACTGTGGCTTTTACGAACGTATTTAAGAAGTTGGTAGTGAATAACTTCACATCAGCACATTTTCTAGGCGCTAATTGTGAATTGGATGAGAGTGAAGGTGTTATAAGTTCCCTAAGGGAATTTATTACCTCAAATTCTACTTTACAAGGAATTGAAGAGCAACAAAAAGAAGAGGAAGAAAAGTGTCCAGAAATCATTCCTGAGTCCGGCGAATAGTCAAATGTAAGGCAACACCAACCATACATGGCTGGATATTTTTCAAAAAAAATAATATAAAAAGTGTAAGGTGATGCCAAATTTGCATATTCCAATTGCTGAGTGAACAGGAGGATGAAGACCATCAATTAATTTCAATTAGGAATTATAGAGCAAAAAAACTCCTGCAACCCAACACTATATTTACCGCATTTCATGAAAAATGTAATGCAATTGTTCATTTTTATTTGCCAAAATTATCTTTACAAAATAATATTAGTACTAAGATTATAGAATTAGTAAAAAAAATTATCAGTAACAATTTTAGTTGTAAAAAACATAATTTGAAAGAAATATTTATTAAAAAATTTGTAACATTTGAAAATGGAAAAAGAAAAAGATATTATAAAAAATTTAAACAAAAACAGTGTTTTATTGTTTTGTATTAAACATACAATTAATATTAATTTTATTCATTATTTTAATGTTATACTTGGTGGAAATACTGTATTGTTATCTTGCATTTTTTATTGTTGTTTCTGTGGGAAATAGTGCATTTTAACAATAAAAAACCTCAGGTTTCAATACAATATTAAAGAAAAAAATTTAAATTTGCCATATCCCTCACACTACGCGCCAAACAGCGCTACAGGCGACTGCCACCTTAACTAAATACTTACTACGGGTATTTTGTAAAGAAATACTTATCTATATTATATCTCATCTATGGTTCACATGTAGGTGAATAATGATCGAATTTAGTGACGTTGTTAGTGACAACGATGAAGATTCTGTTAGTTCACACAGTTCTTGTGATAACAAACAGGATGGTCTTCGTAATTTAATCGAGCAATACGAACTATCTCCCGAACTATGGAATCTCATGTATCCAAATTATCACAACAAGGCAGCAAGAAATGCAGCGCTTGACCGTCTCATATCATTTTTAAAGAAAATAAAGCCCGGGGTTAATAAATATAGTTACCGGAGCTTATAAATATAATTACTGATAGTTACTGGAGACATTATGACTGAAAACTTCAAGTGTTCAAAATTTCTTCCTGAGGCCAAGTACCTCAGAGTTAAAGCTAATCTTTCTTTCGCACTTATACTTTGTCTCATATTACTGTCCTGTCTTCTCAAAAATCGTTCAACCATCTGTAACAATTTGTTAAACGTACTTTCATCCATTCGAAAGTAGTTCTTGAAATCTTCAACATGACAGACTTATTTCCTTCAACAGTACTAAATGAGAATATTCATCTCTCTGCTTCAGCCACTCTTTCATCCAATGTTTGTGTTTTACTCTACGAGTAGTTCCAAGCGCCAAAATAATAGCTACAGAAGCTTTTGTACGATTATCCATATTTGTAAGGGAAAAAACGGCAAATAACCAAGTAAAACCTAGTCGATTCTCACAGCTTGTGGCAAAAAATAAGTAGTGGGTAAACTTATTGACAAGAATATTGATCGTGTAAGGCAGTGAATTATTGAGTGGTATTGAGACTGGTTAGTAGTAGTATTGTCAATACATGGTCAATATTAGTATTATCAATATTATTGACCGTGTAAGGGCAGCAAAAGGGATAAAAGACAAATTATTAAAAACATTAAACAATAACCAAAAACTAGTGCAGTAAAGTTGGCGCAAAATAGTGTAGAATTGGGAAAGATACTAGACGCCGAATGTTGTTGCAGAATTTTGAAAAATTCTGGATATAACGGCCATATAGTGGCGGGCACAAACCACTGATCAGTGAGAAGAATAAAATCGCAAGATTAGAATTTACCCGAAAATACGAAAATGTAGAGCCAGCTTTTTGGAATAAAGTTTTATTTATCGATGAAACAAAAATGAACTTATTTCAGTCTGATGGTCGCGTTAATATTTGGCGATAACCTGATACCGAATTTGAAAAGGAAAATGTGCAACCTACGGTAAAACATGGCGGTCAATCAGTTTTACTTTGGGCTTGTATGTCGGAGGCTTGGGTGGGAAACATTGAGTTAATTAGAAGCACTATGGGCAAATACAAGTACATTAATATTGTGAAGGGCAATTTAAGAGAAACTGTGCAAAAATTACGTCTAGGCACAGATTAAATCTTCCACCAGGATAACGATCCTAAACGCACGTTTTATTTAGCAAAAGAATTTGTACTGTACAACGTCCCTAAACAACTTCATTCCCTTCCACAGTCACCAGATTTAAACCCCATAGAACATTTATGGAAAGAATTGAGACGTTACCTGAAAAAGAGGCATATCAACGGCCGCGATAATTTAAAACGGGCCATAATGGAAGAATTGCAAAAAATACCTAAGATGGCAACAGAAAAATTAGTGAATTCCATGCCTCGACAAATAATGGCTGTTATTAAAGCCAATGGAGGTATTACTAAATATTAGTTAATGCTTTGTTATTAAATATACCGATAAAGACATATTGTATGTAGACTTTTGTGAGTTTCCAATATATGTGCTACTGAAGATTTCTGGTTTTTTCATGTTTTAATTGTTTGAAATGGCGCATACTTTAGAATTACTAATTAAATAGCATAATAACCATATTAGATTTGATTGAATTGCCGAAGGAACTTATTTTAATAGTTAATTTGTAATTTGTAGAGGTGTATGTAGACTTTCGTGAGTAACTGTAACTGTAAAAATTTTTAACAGTTAACCTAACTTTTTTCGAAAATTTTGATCAACTTTAAAAAATCGTGGAGACTTTATTTTTTTAAATTAAGAAATGAAATTTGTATTAATTTAAACCTAAAATATTCTATTTTATAATAAAAAAGTCAATTTTGTTCTAATTATTACCCAAAAAATTAAAAAAACTCATAAAGGTGACTAAAATTTTTGACAGTTAACCTAACTTTTTAAAATTTTTGACCAACTTTAAAAAATCGTGGAGACTTTATTTTTTTAGATTAAAAAAATGAAGTTTGTATTAATTGAAAGCTAAAATATTCTATTTTGTAATAAAAAAGTCAATTTTGTTCTAATTATTACCCAAAAAATTAAAAAAATTCATAAAGGTGCCTAAAATTTTTAACAGTTAACTTAACTTCTTAAAAAATTTTGACCAAATTTAAAAAATCGTAGAGACTTTATTTCTTTTAATTAAGAAATGAAATTTGTATTAATTGAAAGCTAAAATATTCTATTTTCTAATAAAAAAGTCAATTTTGTTCTAATTATTACCCAAAAAATTAAAAAAAAATCATAAAGATGACTAAAATTTTTGACAGATAACCTAGTTTTTAAAAAAATTTGTTTAATTTTAAAAAATCGTGGAGACTTTATTTTTTTTAATTAAGAAATGAAATTTGTGTTCATTGAAAGCTAAAATATTCTATTTTGTAATAAAAAAGTCAATTTTGTTCTAATTATTACCCAAAAAAAAAATCATAAAGGTGACTAAAATTTTTAACAGTTAACCTAACTTTTTTTGAAAATGTATACACACGACTTGGTCAAAAATCGTATCTATCTTTCTTATTTAAAGCTATAAAAATGTTAATATTTGTCGGTAGTCTTTACCTGCTTAGTATAATAAACAAACAAACTACGTAATCTCTACCTCCAGTTGACATTATTTATCGAGACAATAAAACTATCACTCTCATCCACCTTTGTTGTTTCGCAGTTTCAAGAGATGTACAATCTTGAGGCAGATAAGCGGACGTAATTATGGGTTTCTATAGCCTAGAGATTTACTGTTATCTCCGTAACATGCAACATAGTATCTACACACAAAGGTATTTAATTCGGGAAAAGAACAACAAGAAATTTTCAAAGAAGTACTCAACGTGAATTGAGACATGGAATGGCAATCAGATAAGTGTAAATAACGGTAATCAAGTCGTTCGGATGCGCGCGGTGAATCCGATTTGAATCCGGTTGGAAATAAGGGTGATGAAATTTCGTAAATATTTCCACATTGCTGATTGCGTACACGTAATATGTGTCTTCTGGTTTTTATTTGTTTGCGAACATCTTCATTAATATTCGATTTATAATTTTGTTTTGTTGACTATGAATTAAGTTAGTTGTCATGTGGTTTCTTATAGATGGAAAAATTGAGAGCTTAAAATGACGTTGAAGTAAATACATTTACGATGCTTGGTTTATGAATTTTACATTTGCTGCATCAAATAGAAGATTGACAAACTTCGAAAATGAAAATGTGCTGCTTGAATTAGCTAAAAATAGTTTTTTAAATCGTTGATGATAGGAATGAATCAAGCTTGAACCGGATACACAAACCAATCAGAAATTCGAATTATTTTCCTTTCACTTGGTTTAAACAACGTGTGATGCATTGATGATCGTATATTTTATACAGAATAGAATAAGAAAAATACGCTGGTAAAAGATTGATTGTGCAATTAAAACCGGTAGCTTTAATTTCAACAACAACTAAATTAACACTTCATCGCTTGAAAATCAGACGAGCTTCTAGTTTTGACACTCAAATATAATACACACTAGAACAAATTTGACTTTTTTAATTCAAAATAGAATCTTCTAGGTTCAATTTAAAGTAAAAATCATTTCTTAATTCCTATAAATAAAGTCTGGACGATTTTTTAAAGTTGATCACTTTTTTTTAAGTTAGGTTAGTTAAATGTCAAAAAAAATTGAAGACCCTGGTGCAAGAACGGGATATACGCCAAATTTAAAAAAAATGAGATATTTACTGAAAACAGTTTAAAAATGTATTTTCCTTTGTTTAGTCCAAGTATGTGTAATATATGATTAGCTGAATAGAAATTATAAGAGAAAATCACCAATCCCATACAGTAGACTGGTGCAAGAATGGGATAAGTTACGTAGCACTTATCCCGTTGTTGCACCGAACAATCCTCTATCAATTTTGTAATAATAGTGTCGAAAAATTATTTTTCGACTTTTGTCTGTTCCATCGTCTAATTTTAACCTACAAAGTCAATGTATTTTAATATGTTCAACCTTGTTTCTAAAGTTCCGGGGATTAGTTTTGAACGACATCGTTTCAAATACGTTTTACCTCTGCTTTAAACCCTGAAGAAGATCAAAATAAATAGATCGAAAGATTGGCTTAATAAAAATGAGGTTTTTTAATTCTCCCCTTTGTTGGTTGAATTCCCAAGAATTATCTTAATTTGTCATTTATGTTTTTCAGTCACCTCTCAAAATCATTATATCCCAGATAATCACATATCCCGTTCTTCCACCACAATTTGTTCTTTGCTATTAAATCACCATTTCTACCAAAATTATGCTCTGACCAAACATAAATGCTCATACTTATTTCAATAAACCATTATAATTCATTTAAACACTAACATAAAAATGAAAATGTTTTTTTGGCTTTGCTGAAAAATGAACATATTGTTACTTATCCCGTTCTTGCACCAGGCTCTTCAATCTCCAACTTTAAGAATTTTTTAAATTTTTTTAACAACAATTAGAATAAATTTGACTTTTTAAATTCAAAATAGAATCTTTTAAGATCAATTTAAAGGAAAAATCATTTCTTGATTCCTATAAATAAAGTCTGGATGATTTTTTAAAGTTGATCATTTTGTTTAATTAGGTTAGTTAACTGTCAAAAAAATTTTCCAAGTTTAAGAATTTTTTTAATTTTTTTGATAATAATTAGAACAAATTTGACTTTTTTAATTCAAAATAGAATCTTTTAAGACCAATTTAAAGCAAAAACCATTTCTTAATTCCTATAAATAAAATCAGGACGATTTTTTAAAGTTGATCACTTTTTTTTAAAAGTTAAGTTAGTTAACTGTAAAAACTTTTCTCTAACTTTAAAAATGTTTTAATTTTTTTTGATAACAATTAGAACAAATTTGACTTTTTAAATTTAAAATAGAGTATTTTAAAATCAATTTAAAGCAAAAATCATCTCTTAATTCCTATAAATAAAGTCTGGACGATTTTTTAAAGTTGATCACTTTTTTTTAATTAGGTTAGTTAACGGTCAAAAAATTTTTCCAAGTTCAAGAATTTTTTTGATAACAATTAGAACAAATTTGACTTTTTAAAGAGAATATAGATTCTTTTAAGTTCAATTTAAAGCTAAAATCGTTTCTTAATTCCTACAAATAAAGTCTGGACGATTTTTTAAAGTTGATCACTTTTTCAAAAAAGTTAGGTTAGTTAGCTGTCAAAAATTTTTCCAACTTTATGAATTTTTTTAATTTTTTTGGTAACAATTAGAACAAATTTGACTTTTTAAATTCAAAATAGAATCTTTTAAGTTTAATTTAAAGCAAAAATCGTTTCTTAATTCCTATAAATAAAGTCTGTACGATTTTTTTAAAGTTGGTCGAATTTTTCAAAAGTTAGGTTAATTGTCAAAAATTTCTCAACAATTACCAAATTAACATTGCTTGAAAATCAGACGAGCTTTTAGTTTTGACACTTAAATATAATATACATTCAAAAAATGAATCGATACAGAAAAATACAATCTATGAATTAGATGCAGATTGATTTTGAAATAAGTAATCCTAATATTCTACTTTAATCAATGTGATGTAATAATTTTCCAATTACTATAAAGTGTTGATAATCCTAGGATGGAGTAATTTGTAGTTTTAAAGAAGTACAAGAAAGACAAATAGTATGATGCAATGGGATTCATTTTATTTGGTCCTTTTTTGATTTTGTTAAAATTTAATTTAATGTTTAACATTCTTCTTTTTAATTTGTTCTTCTCATTGTATTTCGATTACTCAGAATCGAACCATCTGGTACCAATTAATCATTGTGAGTTCCATCGTCCGGACATTTACGTCCGATTTTAAAATTTCCTTACTGGCTTGTTAACTTCTTTCGTACCATCTTATACCGCATCCTTAGTTACTCTACACAATCTTTCGCATACAAATCGCCAATTAACGACGTGAGACTCATTGTGCTATACCAATTACGGTCCTCGGTTCATTAATTTACTTATGGCGAACATTTTCTCGAGTTGTATTCGTTCTTCCTCTTCTTCTTCTTCAACTCAAGATAAGAGAGCGATTAATAGTAAGTCTATTTGCTTACAACTGGGGAGAATACAAGTCAAGAATCAGGTGAAGGATACGTCAATCTAACGACCTTCTGGAATCGTTACATTCGATGGGGATTTAGTCATCGATCAACCGAATTGATTAAAAAAAGTTTACTCACCAAATGACGCTCTGCCATAATGAAGCTTAAATGTCGAGGAACATTAACCTTTTTTTGTTCGAGACGGATGCATAAATAGGTGCTTACAATACCTTGGTGAATAACTAACACCATTAGGGTAAATTGTGTGTTCGTTATTTAGTACAGTACTAATATGCACTTTGTATTTTAAATAATAGGAAATTATTAATTGGTTTTTATTGGGAGACAATGTATAGTAAATTATTTTCGATTAAATGATTCTTATTTATCCGATTCTTATTTATCATTAACGAAGGACTTTATTCTTCGTTTACACTAGAAATTTAATACTACTAATTAGTTGTCTTAAATTGCTATTGATGTAAGGTTTGTACTTTATGAAGTACTTCACAGTGTGGCAATCCCAAATTATTGCCAAAGCAAACAATGAGATACGTATAATGGAACTCCATAAATTAATATGAGTAAAATAAACTGCTCGCAAAAAAACCGTAACATCCAAGAGATGGTCATACGAACTTGAAATTTTGGTGATATAATATACATACAACTTAAGGAAGATAGTAAATGATTAAAGTTTTGTCATGATCCATGCACTTTTTGGTTGTTTTTTGTCTGGTTCTTAACACTTTTTATGTATACTTTTTTTACACCTTGTAGCTATACTAATGTTTACCAGCAATCTAAACCTTGCTAAATCTTTTACTTGTGTTGCTATTAAGCTCCGCGACACTTAAAATCAGTCTTACATTTAATTAACTCCTGTTAAAAGGAGCCAAATTGTGGGAAGTTTTCGATGTCACTATTGATAGGTGTTCCACGGAAGATAAGTCTGAAGATAGTGCGTGTTATAGCAGAAAATTGATATTCTTCTTGGTAACAAAATTGACTCTAAAATTTCGTTGATGTACCTGAACGCACTTAGACTTTACGTGAATGATGAGTTAAGATTACCGGCTTCCAAATTATACTTCACCCCGTCACAACATTAGATGTTAAGTTAGAATAACGTCCATAAGCGAATTCCAAATTTAGTCTTTCTGTTGTAGATTTTCTAAGACACTATTATTGTAGACCATCAAATTGTTATGGACAAAACCGATATTCATCATTAAAGACGATTTAGTCGAATTCTTCGACCTGATATCCCTTGAACCTAAACCACTTGAGTCTAAAAACTGGATGCTTGGTATTGAAGAAATCTGAGAAATTTATAAGTGTGATATTGAACCGTAGCAATGGATTCTTCGATAAATTGTTCGCATTGATGCCCGACTTTCCTAATCAGCCCTCCAAGAAACCCCCGCTGGCCAAATTGTCTCAAATGGGTTAACTAATTGTAAGATATTCAGCGAAGACATTTCTTTTGTCGTTCATTCACGATTTGTGATCGATCACTGCCTCTATTAAGTGTTTTCCAAACTTCATTGCACTAGACACTCTATGGTTGAATGATTGCAAAGTCATTTTGATTCAATTTTTTGGCAATTTCGCGAAAGGATATTCGAAGCTTTATCAATTTCCGTACTTTGACTATTCTTAGAAGGTATAAAGATGAATAAACCAAATGTTTTATGTAAAACCACGATGATAAATTTATTAACATTGTTTTAAGTGCTACATTAGTCGACTAACGGTTCGCCGTGATGGCGTCTTCAGGCACATCGTCGAAAGATTGAAAAAATTCGAACATAAGCTTCAAGAAGGATATAACATCAAATGAAATCGAAGAAGCGTGTACAAATTCAGAGCTGAAAGCGTATTAGTGAAACTGTTAAAGCTGAAGGCGGGTTTTGATGAAAACTGTTAAAGCTGAAGGCGGGATTGATAATAATTAAAAAGTAAAAATTAAAATCTGAAACGTGGCTTACAAAATCCAAATGGAAAATTAAATCAAACCAAAAGGAATTGAAAAACTTAAACGTAACTTGATTCAATCAAACCGAAAAATTAATGTATCTTTTATAAAAGTTGGTGATTGAATGAAAACCCCTTCTTGAGAAGGGGTTTTGCAAACACATGTACAAGTGAAGGATTTGGCAAAGTCTAGATTTTTAGTAATCATTAACGTAGCTACACGATCTAATAAAAATGTCTGATAAACACACATTATCAGTCAAAAAATAAGAGTACACGAATCGTGACCAAATTTTAATCATTTACTATCTCGCATGAGGTCTAAATACTACCAAAATTTGTGGGTCCAATCTTTCTGGGTGTTGCGGTTTTTTTTGCGAGCAGTGTAATTTCGCACTTATGAATTATCATATTTTATACGAACTGTAACAGCTTCTCTGACATTAATAATTGAAGGGTGTAGGTGCAAAATTCACACTCTCCACTTTTCCAAATTTTCGGAAAAACGTAAAAAACTAGGACGTATTGAAGTTCAAGTTGTATTACCGCAATTTTTTTTTAATTTAAAGTTTTGGTACCAAATAAACTGTTTACTTGCACTGCAAACCTTTTAGTTGAAGAGGTTTTTTTGTAATTTTATTTTCAAACTGGTAAAATGTGAGTTTTGAGCCAAAATATGGTCAAATGTGGGTTTTGTAACAAATTCACATGGATAGTGTTAGTTTTGAAGCAAAACAGTATCACATCTTGGAATCAACTGGTAACAAAGAAAGTAAATGCATTAGCTATAATGAACTAACTTTATTACAAAATATAATTTGGAAGTAGAGGTAAGTTAATATTTTTAGATATTAAAGATATTGACTTCTTCTGTCGGCTCACAATGTGTGTGCCAACATGTCATGTTGGCCCATCTTCTTCATTGTCTTCAGCGCCATCAATAATATTTTTATAAAATATCAAATCTTCAATCTCTCTCCACTGATTCCCATAATGTTTCTTTAATAAGTTGTTGACGTCAACTTTTTTGGATTGCTTTACTGCATTTGACCTAGGGATAATAGTTGGTTTCATATTTAAAAACTGTTTACCAGGCTTTGCCATAGATTTAGGCACTCCAAGGTCGGATTGGTATATGTACTCTCCTCTAACGAGTACGTTCTTTTGATTGGTTTCTGTCAAAATTATTCTTCTGCAGGCTCCTAGTTAAAAATGAAATTTAGCAGGTTTGATCATAGAAATTTATCAGGTTTATGAGGTCGACGAAAACATAAACAGAGGGCAAAGACGCCTACTTGTTTCTGTTACACGGTCTGTGACTGGTTGGAATGGAGAATGTGAATTTTGTAGCAGAACAACTGTTGGATAATGTGACTTTTGCTTCAAAACGCGATTTTCACTATAGTTTTGTGGTGTTAAAATATAAGTTTTGCTGTAAACTGCTATCAGAATTTGGTTCGCTTTAACAAGACCAACACGGTGATATATTTAACTCCATATCTTAAGAAAATGGAGAATGTGAGTTTTGAATCTACACCCCTCAATTTATCTATTGGTGGTTATAGTCTCAATTTTTATTGAACTACGCTAGAAAAAAATATCTACTTAAACAATTATTACGGAACGCAGCTCAAACATTCCAAAGATTCATACATGAAGTAACCCAAAAGTTAGATTTTGCCTTCGTCTATTTAGACAGCATCCTTATTTCGAGTAAAAGTGAAGATGAGCATTTTCTTCATTTTTGACAATTATTCGACGGTCTATAGATAAATTTCGAATTTCTCTTGAACCATCAAAATGTGTTTTTGCAGTCTTTCAACTAAATTTTCTTGGTCGTACAGTTTGCTCTAAAGGCATCCTTCCTTCATCTGAACGCATGTCTTTTATTAACGATTTTTCTCTTCCAAAAACAGTAAAATAACATCAAAGATTTCTCGGTATGGTAAGTTTTTACCATAGATTTATCCCTAATTTTTCTCAAATTCTTCTCCCATTTCATTCACTTTCTGCAAATGTTCCAAAACTTAACCAGAAACACTATATAGACACTACAAGTATTGGGTTGTTCGGAAAGTAATTTCGTTTTTTCCCTACAGAGGATTTAATTGTATTTTTTACACCCAACTTCACACTTAAGCTGTATAAGTATTATATACTTTGAGAGCTCATATAGCAAGGCTTGTGTGTGAACAATTACAATTAATTCTACGCAGTAGTTTTTGGTTGGTGTCCTTTTAAATGTGGAGAGCGATAAGCAGTATTTTCGACATATCTTACTGTTTTACTACAGAAAGGGTAAAAATGCTGTTCAAGCCAGAAAGAAATTGACCGATGTGTATGGAGAAGGTTTGTTGACAGTACGCCAGTGTCAGAACTGGTTCGCTAAATTTCGATCCGGCAATTTTGATGTCGAAGATGCACCACGTTCGGGAAGGCCGGTTGGAGCTGATAAAGACGTGATAAAGGCATTAGTTGATGCGAACCGGCGAATAACAACACGTGAGATCGGATTGAGGTTAAATTTATCAAATTCAACAGTTTATGACCACTTGAAAAGCCTGGGATTATCCTCGAAGCTCGATGTATGGGTTTCCCATGTTCTCTACTGTAATCAGCTGGACAATCTGAATGATGCACTTCAACAGAAAAGGCCAGAATTAATCAACGGAAAAGGCGTAGTGTTTCACCAAGACAACGCGAGACCTCACACAAGTTTGGTCACTCGTCAAAAGCTTTTACAGCTTGAATGGGATACAATGCCACACCCACTATATTTTCCAGAAATGTGTTTTCCGAGTTTCTCAATTAAATTTTCTGGATTATACGATTTCCTCTAAAGGCACCCTTCCTTCATCTGAATGCATTTCTGTTAATAATAACTTTCCTCTTCCAAAAACAATAAAACTACTTCAAGAATTTCTCGATATGGTAAATTTTTGCCATAGATTTATTCATAATTTTTCTCAAATCCTTCATCCACTTGATTCACTTTTATATTATATCACAATAAGATTTTACATCTAAATGAATGTTTTTTTCCGAGAAAACTCCTACTTTTTGTTCACTTTTATCTCAAATATAAAATAACCTTTATTAATTAAATCTCCATCGTCATCGATAAAAAATTTCTTTCTAATACCCAATTATTTCAAAGTACCCCGACATGAATGTCCTACATTAAAATTCACCATTTAACATTTACTCGTCTTTGGTCGTCTTCAGTAGACAAATGCGGAATACAAATTACTCACCGTAACGGGTGAAACAAAACGCGTATTTCTTTAATGTGCGAAGATTCCAGCTGTTTTCGCAAATGAGAAAGTGATAAATAAGTTGAGTACCGATGTTAAGCGTTTGGGATGAGCACAAGGTTTACTTTCAAGGCGGTTCATTGTAGGACGGAATTACTTATTCCAAATGCGATAGGAAATCGACCGATTTAGCTTTAGTAATTTATTTTATCAATTTAAAAACCAAAAATAATATAATCAGTAAATGAGGTTAAGAAATTTTATAATAACCTAACATATCTGATTTGAGATTGAGATATCATCCGATAAATTTGCATTTTAAATTATATGAAATGCTGTAGTGGTTAATTTATGGAATTACAAAGTGATGATAACTGATTTGTATTTTTATAATTTCTTAAACATTTCGATGCACTAAGTAACAATCAATCATGAACTTACTTAAACTATATTCAATTAAGATCGTTTACAACATAATATCGTTGAGTAACAATAAAATATATACAAATAATAAGTAAAAGTTCCCAAATATCACACGGTTTCGTTTCGTTAACTTATTATATTGTTATTTGCGGGATGACTGGAGAAATTTGTTACGAAATCTTTAACACTTTCTCTATTAGTGCATGTTTCGTACTTTTAATTACGTTTATATCTTTTTTACGTTCGTCTCATTTGTGGTTTGTTGACAAAAGCATAGATTCGAAATAGATAAAATCACAGACTTTTAGTTTTTTTTATCGAAACGAAATTCTAACCGCAATTAACACGTTTATTAAAACTTAATTTTTAAAAATTCATATCTAAGAAACTAAATGTTATTGAGATTTAAAATTTTGTCACCGTTTAGATTGAAACTTAATTTTTATTTTTACCAAAAATAAATGTTCTACGACTTTTAGTTTTTTCTACCGGAGCGAAATTATTCTAACCTAACTGAATTAACATGCTTATTAAAATTTGTCAATTTTAACATAATCATACCTAAGAAATTAATTGTTGTTGAGACTTAAAATTTTATGAGGATTTACATTGAAATTTAATCTTTATTTTTACCAAAAATAAATTTTCTACGACTTGTAGTTTTTCCCTCAGAAGAGAAAATGTAAATGTCCTTAATTGAACCTTTTGATTCTAAAAATTTCTACATTCTAAAAACGGAATTTACTTTGGATTATAGTAGAATGTGACGTTTAGAAATTACAACTTTATTATATACCAGAATATTTTAGATGTTATTTTATTCAAGAATCAGATCATTATTCTTACAAATAAAGTTTGGATGCTTTTTAAAATTGACGCAAATTAGTTGTTAATTCTTTTTTATTATTATTTTTTGAGACTAACTACAAATAATCCGTCTTTTCTAGATTAAAATAGAATATTTTGGGTTTAATTTAAAAAAGGAATTATTCTTTTATTCTTATAAATAAAGTTTGGACGATTTTTTAAAGTAAGGTCAAATTTTTAATAAGATAGGTTAGGTTAAAGCAGGAGTTCCGAACAAAATTTTCCCAAGGACCCTCCCATCCAGTCGTTATAATGACAAGGACCCTCATTAATTCCTAATTCTAAAATTAAAAAGTGACCCCCTGCCACCACTGCCTTAGTGGTAATAGTGGTAATGTGCTAAACGCTAAACTCACTAAAGTAATAAAAAACTGTTCTCTTCAAATCTGGGTGTTTTGGTAACAAACTCCTATAAAAAAAAACTGAGTTAGAACTGAAAATAGCAGAAAGAAATTAAAAAGAAAGGATAATAAAAACTAATTTTATAAAAGTTATTATTTATTTGTAAAATACAGTCAATACAATGTAAGTCCATTAGTACACGTTTTCTTTTTAAATCTTCAGTTCTTAATGCGCTAAGTTGAATCTGACTTTTAAATCCATTATTTCTGATATATTTGGTTCCAAATTTGAAATTTTCACTTTGAAATCCGACCGCATGTCGAGCCGATTCCTGTACCTGTTTTTCATGAAGCACATGGAAGAAAATGCTTGCTCATACCGATATGTGGTTGCAAATGGAAGGATCTTTTTCATTGCCTTATCTCCAAGTTCTTTGTAGTCTTTGCGTGCTGTTGCCCAGAAGTCTGCAATTTTTCACTTAAAAATGTTTTTCATCGTACCAAAACTAGACAAGTCCACAAGTTGATGTTGCTCTTTTTCTGTGAGAAGTTGGATATTTTCTATCCCTTGACAGCTGAAAGGATTTCGAATCCAAATATCGTTTGGGTCAGGTTCTGGGAAATACTCCCTAAATGTAGTGGCTAGGCTGCGTAGATGCTCAGCTACGTTGATCTTAATTTGGTCCGGCAAACTCTCCTCTGAAGATTCCAAGAATGTTTCATAGTAAGGAAGTTAGTAAGTGACTCGTTTTCAATCCCTGCTGTCCAGATTTGATACTTCTTGACCATAGCACTAATCTTATCATCAACTTTGAACATGTCAACATTGTTTCCTTGCAAACTCAAGTTTAACACATTCAAGTGTTCAAACACATCAGATAAGTAGACAACTGAGATGGAGGTGTTAGGTTCAAGGAACGCCGATGGAGTAGGTTCAATAGACACTGACAGGTTCGATTCGAAAGTCATTGACTTATTAACTTTAACATCAAATGCACTATCTTTCTCTTCATCTGCAGGCCTTTTGTCGTTTTAACGAACCACTTTTCAACGAACGATCCATTTTTAGTTACTGTAATATCGCGCAAAAACCGCATGAACTTATTTAGTTACCTGATAGTTCTAATGACTTACTGGCAACGCTAGAGTGTGCTAATGCGGTTACTATGAGTTGGCGCTTACAGCCAGACGCAAAAGCTAGCACATTCGCTAAAACAAAATAAACGAAATAATTCTAATGATATCTTGCGGACCCCTCTGGCATGGCTCGCGGTCCCCCAGGGGTCCGCGGACCACCTGTTAGGAACCATTGGGTTAAAGACATGATCATCTTTAGGAATTTTTTTAATTTTTTTGAGATCAACTACAAACAATCGGTCTTTTTAAAATAAAAATAGAATATTTTAGATTTGATATGATGCAAGAATCACACCTTTATTCTTATAAATAAAGTGTGGAGGATTTTTTTAAAATTGACTGAAATTTTCTAATGTTTTTAGGTTAAAAATCATGATTGTCGAAAAAAATTCTTTTTAATCTTTTTGTATTTGTTAGAAATAATCCACCTTTTTTAGATTCAAATAGAATGTTTTAGATTTAATTCAACAAATAAATTAGTCTTTTATTCCTATAAATACAGTCTGGAGGATTTTTTAAAGTTAGATAAAATTTTTAAGATAGATTAGGTAAAAAAAAAACATGGTTGTCGATAATTTTTTTTAATTTAAGATAAATTAAGGTAGTTGTTTTATAATTATTACTAAATAATAATTAAAAATTTTTGCAATAAATTATTTATGCTTTAAGTTAAAGGAGAAATATAGTGAGCTTTGTCGTAACCATCCAAACCAATGTTTATCAAATTGAATTTTATTTATAAAGTGACATTATTGACAAAATTAAAATCTTTGTGTGCCACCTAAACAAGTCAGTAAAAATAAAATAAAAAATAATAAAAGGTCGTCTTAGAAAGTAACGAAAACGAAGACGATTGTTCGCTTTTTATCGAATTAAAACCGTAAAAGAAATGGCAACAAATGATAAAAAGGAAGAAGAACCTCATCAGGAAATTAACACCATAAAACAAACGGAAAATTTAGGACCCAAAAGTGATTCTAAACCTAATTTAGAAATTAAATCAACCGAAGAATCTCCTCAATTAGTTGAAAATCTTCAAAATGTTGATGACGTATCTAAGGATAATAAAACAGAAACTCAAATCATTCATAAAACTGACGTTCCCGCTGAATTAGACAACGAAGCAGTTAGGAAATCGATGGAACAGGATAACGATGCCGCTGGAGCTGAACTGAAGCGAGTTGAAGAGGATATTAGCTTGAAAGTTTTGAAAGAGGATACTAAAATTGTACTAAGCGAAACTACAGATATTGATAAAGAAATTAATCAAGGTCCTGTTATTGAAAAATAAATTGTGTGTTAAATAGACTTATTTCGAACAGAATAATTGATTGGATTTATTAAAATTATTTGTAGAGAATATTATGTTAACAATAAAATTATAAATACGTGTTTAAAATCGGAACTAATTTGTGTTTCGACCGTGTTTATCAATTTCAAAAGTAACAAATTGGAGGAATTCTATAGCCCATTCATTTTTATCGGTCAACATTTTTTAAGACATCACTGTCTTGAAAAGTGTCGAAAATCTGAAAAATTTTCTTTTGGGGGATTACTACATTGTATTGAGTTGGCAACTAAATAATTGCTGATTTCACTCATAGATTGCTTCAGTTGAATTTGTAGGTTTGCAGACGTAGTACAAATGTAAAACACATTTTGTTATTTGATAGTTGGCAATTCAGCAGTTAATCAGTAAAAAGAGTTTTTTTGATCAGTTGCGTAGTTTTCGTTTGGCCTTCGTTGAAAAATGGAAAATCTAAAGGAACATTTTCGTCATATTTTCTTTTTTATTTCAGGAAAGGGGAAAACGCATCGCAAGCTCATAATAACTTAGTGCTGTATATGGTGACGAAGCCTTAAAAGAACGGCAGTGTCAAAATTGATTTGCAAATTTCGTTCTGGTGATTTTTCACTCAAAGACAAAAACGCTCTGGTCGTGCAGTTGAAGTTGATGAAGTCCTAATCAAAGCAATAATCGATTCGGATCGTCACAGTACAACACGTGAGATTGCAGAGAAGCGTCATGTAGTATCACATACATGTACACTCTTACCACCCAACCGAACGATCAATTCTGATGTCTACATTGAACAACTAATGAAATTAAACAATGCAGTTGAAGAAAAGCGGCTCGAATTGACAAATCGAAAAAGCGTTGTATTACATTATGACAATGTAAGGCCACTCACATCTTTGGTCACTCGGCAAAAATTATTGGAGCTTGGTTGGGATGTTTCGCTACATCTACCATATAGTCCTGACCTTGCATCATCTGATTACTTTTTGTTTCGATCTTTACAAAACTCCTTGAATGGTAAAAATTTCAATAATGATGATGATGTCAAATCGTACCTGATTCAGTTTTTTGCTAATAAAAACCAGAAGTTTTATGAACGTGGGATTATGATGCTGCCTGAAAGATGGCAAAAGGTCATTAATCAAAATAGGCAATACAGGGTGATTCATTAGCTCTATGTCAAACTTTGGTAGATGAAAGGTGATGCGATTCTAAGGAAAATATGTTATATGAATATGGGTCCGATTCATTTTGGTTAAAGAGTTACAAGCCTTTGAAAATTTTACACAGTTTAATAGGCAAATGAAAATGTAACATAAAAAATAAGTTTAAAAATTACAAAAATTGTTCGAAACGTCCCCCTTCAGCTTGAATCCACGCCTCACATCGACGAAGTAAAGATTCTGTCACACGACTTATGATATTTGGATCATTCCGTATGCTATTAACTGCATCTTGAATTCTGTCCAATAGTTGCTGACCGGTAGTAATTTCTACATGGTACACAAGCTGCTTCATATGTCCCCAGAAATAATAATCCAGCGGATTTAGATCTGGGGATCGTGGTGGCCAGACTACTGGACCTCCGTTGCCAAACCATTTGTTTGGAAAATGTTCATATAACCAAGCGATGACTTGTCTTCCTCGATGTGGTGGTGCACCATCGTGCTAATACCACATATTTTGAACGATGTTAAGTGGTACGTCGTCGATAAAACCGAAAAGGTTATTTTCCAAGAAATTTCTGTACATATCTGCATTTAAGCGGTCATTTATCACCCATACAGGTAGCAAAGAATTGTTAAAAATGCCACCTCAAATGTTTACACTAAACCGCTGCTGAAATCTTCGTGGTCTAATCGCTTGTGGATTTTGCAAGGGCCAAACGTGTTCGTTATGATAATTATTTATGCCGTCCCTAGTGAAACACGCTTCATCAGACCACAGAACTTGTGAAATGAAGTTATTGTTTTGAGCATGTTGCTGAATAATCCAGTGGCAAAATGCTAAGCGTTGCTTAGTATCTCCAGGATGTACTGCTTGAACATTTTGGCGATGAAACGGATGTAACATTTCTCGATTCAATACACGCCATACAAAACTTTGGAATATTTGTAGCATGCTCGCTATACGCCGAGTACTAATTGAAGGTTCGTCAAGTACTAAATCAATAACACGTTCTTCGTTTTGTACATTCACTTCATGGGGACGAACGGAATGTGATGGAGCGGGGTTACTTGTTTCTCTCAGTCTGCGAAATGATGCACTAAACACTGTATGGGCGGGTTGATGTCTATTTGGAAACCTACGAAGGTATTCTCTTGCTGCTTGTCGAGCGTTTCCGTTACAAAGCCCGTATACAAAAATAATATCTGCATATTCTTCAGTCATAAATACATGCATTTTCGTTTTCGATCAAAACTCTGACCACTAATTGTCAGAACTCAACTTTGTCATTCAAGCTGAAGGCGGACATTTCGAACAATTTTTGTAATTTTCAAACTTATTTTTTATGTTACATTTTCATTTGCCTACTAAACTGTGTAAAATTTTCAAACGCTTGTAACTCTTTAACCAAAATGAATCGGACCCATATTCATATAACATCTTTTCCTTAGAATCGCATCACCTTTCATCTGCCAAAGTTTGTCATAGAGCTAATAAATCACCCTGTATATTACAGAATAAAGTTATTTAGTTCCATGAAAAAATTGTCTTTGATTTTCTAAAAAAAATCCGCAATTACTTAGTTGCCAACCCAATACTACCTTCAGCTCTTAATATAGTTAAAAAATCGTATTTGAAATGTTCGGCTGTTGGTTAGGACAGTCTTCTTCAAGATTTTAGAATTCATGTTTATTGGTCAACATTATTCAAGACATGACTGCGTCTTTAAAAGTGTCGAAAATCTCAAGGATTATTACATTGTATTACCTTCAGCTTGTTATAGTTAAAAAGTCATTTTTAAATTTTTCCACTGTTGTTGGTTAGGACGCTCTTCTTCACGCTTTTAATATATTTTATTACCCGGAACTATTTCAACAACAAAAAATAGAACAAATATGCAGCATAAGCCTATAGTTATTACGATTTTTATTGATACGAAAGTTAAATTGAACCCAGATCATATTCGAATGTTATGATCTTTAAGAATTTTTGGAAACTCTTCTACTATTGTTTCCTATTTTATTTTCATTTAGATTTTTTTTTGTAAACTAAGAACACTATACAAGAGATTCTCGATGAGCTTTCTGTCCCACTACGCCCCACTAACGCACATACATAGTCCTTGTGACGATGGAAAGTATTCGATTTGGATTTTATTTGGAGAGGCAGTGGTAAATCATCTGTTCTCCATGTGTATATAAAAGGGAAATGTCGGTACGTTACCGTACATTCCGTAATTTGTGGGTCGAGCGTCGTGACGCTGTTTATTTTTGTGGGTTTGTACGCTTTGTGCTTGGGGTCTGAACTTGGTGAGAAACGAGACGGTTCAAAAAGTGAGGATTTTCAGTTGAAGGTAAGATTAGATGCTAGATTATTATTATCAACTTTGAATTTTTTCTAAATTTTTTTGGCAATAATTTGAAAAAATCCAATAATTTTAATAAAAACTAGATATTTTAATCTATTAATTTTCAAAATATTTTTTCTTAGTTTTTATAAATAAAATCTGGGGAATTTTTTAAAGTTGATTAACATTTTTAAGGTTAAATTAGGTGAAAATTTTCGATCAACTTTGAAATGTTTTTTAATTTTTTGGTAGTAAGTTGGAAAAATCCAATAATTTTAATGAAAAATAGATATTCTAATCTATCAATTTCCAAAATATTTTTTCTTAGTTTTTATAAATAAAATCTGGGGAATCTTTTTAAAGTTGATTAAAATTTTTAAGGTTAAGTTAGGTGAAAATTTTTGATCAACTTTGAAAATTTTTTAAATTGTTTTAGAAATAATTTGAAAAAGTCTAATAATTTTAATAAAAACGAGATATTTTAATCTATCAATTTCCAAAATATTTTTTCTTAGTTTTCATAAATAAAATCTAGGGAACTTTTTAAAGTTGGTTAAAATTTTTAAGGTTAAGTTAGATGAAAATTTTTGATCAACTTTGAAAATGTTTTAAATTGTTTTAGAAATAATTTGAAAAAGTCTAATAATTTTAATAAAAATTAGATATTTTAATCTATCAATTTCCAAAATATTTTTTCTTAGTTTTCATAAATAAAATCTGGGGAATTTTTTTAAAGTTGATTAAAATTTTTAAGGTTAAGTTAGGTGAACATTTTTGATCAACTTTGAAAATTTTTTAAATTGTTTTAGAAATAATTTGAAAAAGTCTAATAACTTTAATAAAAACGAGATATTTTAATGTATCAATTTCCAAAATATTTTTTCTTATTTTTCATAAATAAAATGTAGGGAATTTTTTAAAGTGGGTTAAAACGTTTAAGGTTAAGTTAGGTGAAAATTTTTGATCAACTTTGAAAATTTTTTAAATTGTTTTAGAAATAATTTGAAAAAGTCTAATAATTTTAATAAAAACTAGATATTTTAATCTATCAATTTCCAAAACATTTTTTCTTAGTTTTTATAAATAAAATCTGAGGAATTTTTTAAAGTTGATTAACATTTTTAAGGTTAAATTAGGTGAAAATTTTCGATCAACTTTGAAATTTTTTTAGTAATAATTTGAAAAAATCTAATAATTTTAATAAAAACTAGATATTTTAATCTATCAATTTCTAAAATATTTTTTCTTAGTTTTCATAAATAAAATCTGGATAATTTATTAAAGTTGATTAAAATTTTTAATTGAAAAAGTGTGACGAATAATAATAAATAATTATCAAGCAGTGTTTATACCTCGTCAATAATTTTCAAATTCACCGTATTTTCACCGATCGTGAGCACATAATATGTAATTTAACAAATTACTATAAATGCAAAATCGCATCTCATTATTTGTATATGGTACAATATCAAAAGAAAAGTTTCACGCCGATCAAAGACTCTTTGCCCTGACATTTCGCTTTTTAAGATTAAAAAATAATGATTAACAATCTTGTATAACAATTTTAACAAGTACTATCTCTGTTGCATAATAAATGAGTCATTACGTTTTGCTATAAATAACTTTAACCGAAAGGTAAAGAGTTGTATCTCAATTTCTTTTATTTCAAAATTTTATTAATAGCATTTCTATGATGTATCTTAGTATCACAAAAATACTTAAAAAAATGTTTGAAAAGAAGGAAAATACGAGTTTTTCTCTTTCAGCTAAGAATATACAAATGACTTATTTCTTATGGAACAGTAAATTTTATAATGTGAATATATTACACTAGTCAATTAAAAAAAAATCATATCTCAGAAACTAATTGTTGTTAAGACTTGAAATTTTATGACGATTTTAGATTAAACATTTTAATTTCACTAAAAGAATCGTTTCATTCTAAGTGCTGCCATAGAAATTAAAAAAAAATTAAGGTGGCAAAAAATTTTTGACACCTAACCTAACTTAAGAAAATCGACCAACTTTAAAAATTCATCAAAAATTCATTTTTAAAGATTTTGATTTGATTTTTTTTCTAAATGAAACTTAAATCATTCTAATTTTAATTTAAAAAGACCGTTTTATTCCAAGTGTTGTCAAAAAAATTTTAAAAATGTCCAAAGTTGGTATACTTTTTTGGGACTTCTTAACCTAACTTAAGAAAATAGATTAACTTTAAAAATTCATTTTTAAAGATTTTGTTTTAATTCTTTTTCTAAATGAAACTTAAATCATTCTAACTTTAATTAAAAAAGACCGTTTTATTCTAAATGTTATCAAAAAAATTCAAGGTTGGTATACATTTTTGACACTTCTTAACCTAACTTAACCCATTAGCTGCCACGATCCCCATCTGGGGCTTGTGGAATTTTACGTACACCACTTGGTCCAACTTTTTTGTAAATATATAGCTTATCCGGTCAAAAATTTCAAAAAGAAATTTGGCAGTTAATGGGTTAAGAAAATCAACCATTTTTAAAAATTCATATCTCAAAAACTAATTATTAATGAGTCTTGAAATTTGGTGAGAGTTTAGATTAAAACTTAATCTTAATTTTCACCAAAGATGAATTTTCTACGATTTTTAGTTTTTCCCTCAGGAGAGAAAATGTAACTAAATATATATAATATAGAAATAGTCTGACTGACATAGTTTCAAAAGACATCTTCATAATAATCACTGAAAGAATTCATAACTAATCGTTCCATAGTAATCGCACCCTTATACAATGTAAAGCTGATGTCAACCATATTAATTTACTGTAGAAAGATCAAGCAGATAAAACATATTTTTCTGAGTCGTTAACCTTTTACACAGAAAAGAAACACGTCGTGAGCGGTCGTTTAAGAAATACACTTGAGACTTCGCACGGTTATTGGTTAAGTTCCTCAAATTAATTTTATGCTTGCTCAGATCATTATACGAAACTCTTCATTTACCCAGATACATAAAATGTCATCTGCAATTGATCGATAGTTCGGAAAGAAAACTCCAATAAATTTTCTTTAAGTATTTCATATTTTTCATTTGATTAAATGCTTTGTAATAAAAATGACTTACTATTTTTGAGATAAAATGGTTATTAATTCGAAATGTTAGTTACTTTTAACTAATCATAACATTGAAGATCCAACTACACTTTAATTAATTATTTACCAAGACTAAGCTAATTATCTTACCTTGTGAAACAAAACCGCATTGTATAAACTCTGTTGAATATTTAATTAATATATCACTATGTCAATTAGTACAGAAGCGGTGTATTAACAGAAAACGTACATAGGTATTCCCATGAAATATATCTTTCTAAATTTCGTTATAGTTTAATTAATAAATTAGTCAATTAAATGCTAGAAATTTTCTATCATCTTAAAACGTAAGATTCAATAAGGTAACATTGTTAGTAATTGAGCGTGGAGAAAGCGAAAATGGTCGAAAGAAGAGTTCCTGAACTTTAGTTTTGTTGTTTAAGCCTCAGTAATTGGTCTAAGGTCGTTATCTGTTTGTTTATTGCTTCAGGGAGAGTTGAGTTAAGTAATACAATGGGAAGTATTTTACATTTTCTGTCAACGATAACACAAGAAGATTGTTTTGAAAGATTATTTATAGGAAATTTTAAATTAAATTCATTCAAAAATCTTCAATGTCTTTAAGAATTTTTTTAATTTTTTTGAAAAAACTTAACACAAATCTACCGTTTTTAGATGAAAATAGAATGTTTTAAGTTTAATTTGGCGAAGGAATTAAATCTTAATTACGATAAATTAATATTCTATGGTTTTTTTAACTTTGTCAAATTTTTTTAATTTTAGGTTAAATTCAGTCAAAAATCTTCAATGTCTTTAAGAATTTTTTTAATTTTTTTGAAAAGACTTAAGACAAATCTGCTCTTTTTAGATAAAAATATAATGTTTTAAGTTTAATTTGGCGAAGGAATTAAATCTTAATTCCCATAAATTAATATTTTATGATTTTTTTAAGTTAGTCAAAATTTTTTAAATTTTGGTTAAATGTAATTAAAAGTCTTCAATGTACTTTTTTTTCTTTAAACTTTTACCTCTCTTACACAATTCATCTTAAAAGAAAGAGAAACCTTCGAACTCTCATCCTGTGTGAATACCGTAGAGTTCATTAACGACATTAGCGCACTTGGTCTTCACATTATTAATTCTCATCAGCGTCTCATCTCCTCTCGCCGTTTTTTCTCGACGAAAGAAGTGAGAGTTCTTCTTGTGCAATACTATTATTATTGTATTACTTTCAAAGTCCGCGAAAAAGATGTCGTTATTTCGCCGGTAGTTAGAAAAAAAAACGACCACAACCACTTTCATCCCGCACGTTCTGGAGACATTTTCTCGGAGAGATGTATGGAAATTGCGAAATACATCTTCCATTCGATGTTAGCAACGTGCTTACGATAGATAAATGTATACGGTAAAGTAGGACTTTATAGTCGAGGATATAACTTCTTCAGTTTGGTTGCAGTAGAAAGTGAAATGGAAGGTTATTATTTGAAGTATTTTATATCATTGTTTGCTTAAATCTAGACGACTCAGCACTTTTTATTTAAAAGACTGATATTGAAAGTTGTATACAAGTAGACGATATTAAAAATTGTTTATAATGAAGTTAAGATAGTATACTACAAGTTCAACTACTTCTGTAAATATGACAATATCAAAACTCAATTCTTAATAGCAATAAAAAAAGGAGAATAAAAAACTCTAACCGATCAAAAGTAAGACCTATTTTCCATCGTATTACACTGCATGCCGTCAGTCGATAACAAATAAACGTTTTACAAACGATCTATAAAGAAAAAGAAAAGTACGCTTTCTAAAATGACTTTGAAGCGTTGCATTCATAGAAAAACGGCAAAAACTTTATGGCTTTTAGAACGAGTAAGCACACACTGACTAGGTTAATAGTATATATCGTAATGTGACGAAGTGTATTGTTTAAACTTGACCTTATTTTATTAGAGGATGAGTATGGCAACCGGGAGATATGCTTTGATGTTTTAACGCGATTTATTTTACTAGGCTTATTTCCGTTTGATTAAACTAGTACAATTAAAGAAAAGGTTGATTGTGGTTTTTGGTAATTGTATTAAAATAAGTTAATAACGAACGAAAGTTTTCTGTTTACAACTTCTAATTTGAGAAACTTCTAAATTTTGATTAACTTTAAAAAATCATAAAAAAATTATTTATAAAAATTGAGATTTAATTCCTTCGCTAAATTAAACTTAAAATATTCTATTTTTATCTAAAAAAGATAGATTTGTTTTAAGTCTTTTCAAAAAAATTAAAAAAATTCTTAAAGACATTGAAGATTTTTAATTGAATTTAACCTAAAATTTAAAAAAAATTTAACCAACTTAAAAAAATCATAAAATATAAATTTATTCGAACTAAGATTTAATTCCTTCGCCAAATTAAACTTAAAACATTCTATTTTTGTCTAAAAAAGACAGGTTTGTCTTAACTCTTTTCAAGAAAATTTAAAAAATTCTTAAAGACATTGAAAATTTTTGACTGAATTTAACCTAAAATTAAAAAATTTTGACCAACTTAAAAAAATCATAAAATATTCATTTTTCGAAATTAAAATTTAATTCCTTCGCCAAATTAAACATAAAACATTCTACTTTTATCTAAAAAGGGCAGAATTGTCTTAACTCTATTCAAAAAAATTAAAAAAATTCTTAAAGACATTGAAGATTTTTGACCGAATTTAACCTAAAATTAAAAAAATTTGACCAACTTAAAAAAATCATAAAACATTAATATATAGAAATTAAGATTTAATTCCTTCGCCAAATTAAATTTAAAACTTTCTATTTTTATCTAAAAAGGACAGATTTGTCTTAAGTCTTTTCAAAAAAATTTAAAAAAATCTTAAAGACATTGAAAATTTTTAACCAAATTTAACCTAAAATTTTGGTCCACTTAAAAAAATTATAAAATATTAATTTATCGGAACTAATTGTAAGATTTAATTCCTTCGCCAAATTAAAATTACAGTGAAGTTCCGCTAATCCGGATCAATGAAAACCGAGGCAATCCGGATTATGATAATACATAATGTAAATAACATATTTCAATTTCGTCCGGATTACTGGAGAATCCGGATTATTGGAGTTCGGATTAGCGGAGATTTACTGTAAAACATTCTATTTTTATCTAAAAAAGACAGACTTGTCTTAAGTCTTTTCAAAAAAATTAAAAAAAATCTTAAAGGCATTGAAGATTTTTGACCGAATTTAACCCAAAATTAAAAAATTTTGACCAACTTAAAAAATCATAAAATATTAATTTATCGAAACTAAGATTTAATTCCTTCTCTAAATTAAACTTAAAACCTTCTACTTTTATCTAAAAAGGGTAGATTTGTATTAAATTTTTCCAAAAAAGTTAAAAAAAATTCTTAAAGACATTGAAGATTTTTTACTGAATTTAACCTAAAATTAAAGCTAAACATAATTACCTCACTTCCATATTTTAATGGCTATATTAACAAACAAATTGTGTAATCGAGATGTATTATTATTAAATAACGATTGCGAAAATTAAGTCAATTTGAATTGGGCTCACTAAAGAGAATCTCCAAAAGAATACAATACTATGAGAGATTTCATCCTTATCTCACGTATATAACTACCAATGAAAAGCAACGCGAGAAAAGAAGAGATCTTTTCACGCAACGATTGCAAAATTAATTCCTATTACTTTCGGTTTAAATTACGAACCAGGCTAAAATTGTTGCATTTACAAATAGCCTACATTCAAGGTGTTATATAACATCTTGGTAATTCTTTGATCGTCAGAAGTTTTGGCTTGTTGTATTGTTAAAAGAGATATTAGCCAAGAGATTTTGAACTAGATTTCGAGTCGAAAATGTCAATGTTACGTGAGAAAATTTATAGATTATATAAAGCGTGTATTATGTATAAGATTTTTTTATTATACAGGGTGTTTAAAAAAGATGCGGCAATATTAAAGGGGGTGATTGTCCAGATCATTTTATACAAAAAAGTTCATAATAAACTTGGTCTGGAAACGCTTCGTTACCGATCTACAGCGTGTTGAAGTTTAAACATTTTTATTATAAACAAAAAAGTTTATAATAAAAGAAATTTTTTTTAAAGAACAAGGGTTTTATTCAAGGACAAAAACAAATATTTTACCAAACCAACAATTTTACCAAGCAAAAATTACAAAAACTGTGCAAAGTGACCATCTCGAACTCGGATGTAAGAATCCAATCTTCTCTTCATTGACTGGCGAACTCTCTCAAAAACACTAGGATCTGTTTTAATTGAGTTGCACCCAACAATGATTCGATTTCTTAAGTCTTCTACGTTTTCCAATGGAGTAGCGTACACCAAGGACTTCAAATGGTCCCACAGAAAAAAATCCAGGGGATTTAAGTCCGGGGATCGTGCACGCTATAAGTAAGGTCCACCTCGACCAATCCAGCGATTTCCATGTGCTTGTGTTAAGAAACCACGAGCTACTTAACTAAAGTGGACTGGTGCGCCATCGTGCATATACCACATTGCATCTCTAATTGCTGATGGTACGTCCTCCAAAAAACCAGGGAGCGTGTTTTCCAAAAAGTTGCGATACACCTCTCCGGTAAGTCTTCCTGGTAAAAATACCGGTCCAATTAGGCAGTTACCTACAATTCCAAACCAAACGTTCAAAGAAAACTGGTGTTGAAAACGATCTTCAACAATTTCATGTGGATTTTCGTCACACCATACATGGTTATTATAGAAATTGCGTATTGCATTTCTTGAAAAATTCGCTTCATTGGTGAACAGAATCAACATCAGGAATTGAGGGATTTCAACCATTTTCTGCAAAAGCCATTGACAGAATGCAATGCGAGGAGGAAAATCAGCAGGAAATAATGCTTGAACGCGTTGAACTGTTTCAAAATATGTAAATTTTTACTGTTTTTTTAATTAAGCTTTAATACGCTGTAGATCGGTAACGAAGCGTTTCCAGACCATGTTTATTATAAACTTTTTTGTATAAAATGACCTGGACAGTCACCCCCTTTAATATTGCCGCATCTTTTTTAAACACCCTGTATAATTTTTATAGCTTCATTTTTTAGTTTAAAGGATGAACATAACGTTTGGCGTTTTAACGCTACTAGCGACTTCATCATGGTTTTTACTTCAAGTTTCATCGCAAAATCACCCAAATTATCAACGTTTCGTCAAAAACAATCGCCCCGTTCGTCAAGAAGAACAAGGTGAGTTATGAGTTTTTAAAGTTATGTCAGATTTTAAGTAATATAATATCTTAATTTGATGGGCTTAACGACCAATACCTTCAGGTAGCATCAGATTGGGAAGACAAACTAAAGCGGATCAAATGGTACAAAACATCTTACAGTGGTTACAAGGAGTTTACACGCAAAACAGCAGAAAAAGTAGGTTAACATAGGTATTATGGGGAAAATTACGATATGTACATATTTAAAAAAAAATCTGTAAACAAATAAATTAGTCTGGTTTGTTCTTGAAATCTTGAACAATTTAGTGGTAAAGAATTTGTAATAACATGCGTTTTTATCACTTTCAAGAGTATATGGGACACTGTATAAACGTAATTCAAGTTAATTTGAACTATAATTAGATTGAAATTACTTACAGCTTACTAACAAGATACACATTGTAAATATTGTAAATATACATGTATAATATATAACTTAAGTAACCTTTAACAGCGAATAAATTCCAAATTAATCTCTCAATCAGAAAGGTATATCATTAACATTAACAATTTCTTGCAACATCAACATCAGCATGTTCTCTTATTCAAAGTTAGAAGTATTTACAGGATCGCCTCTTCATACAAAACAAATTAACCCGTTTTTGCAGTTCGGAGAATTCGAAAATGACTTTTGTAAGTTTATATTTGCGTTCAATTAAATTATTTTCTTATAAAAGCACCAAAAATTACTTTAAATAATGATGTGCAGCAATTACACTTATTATTCTCATCGTGCACATTTTTTCTCGTTCACACACTTTTTTCACTGATTCCATTTATGGCATCAGTTTTAGGTGAATGAATAAACTTTCAACCTAGTATGCAAAAAATCGTTTTGTACACTTGAACCTATTTTTATATTATGAAAAATATTGTTCTGTTCTATGTTCCTTGCAAACATATTGCATCTTATATCTTGTCATCTTATATCTTGTATTTACGTCTTTCTGTATCATTCTGGAGAGAAAAAATTTTGGGATTTTCATTTTCCAATCCTAAAAACTTATTTGGTATCGAATTAAACCATTTCTCAGTGTTTCATATCGCCGTTCCGGAAGAACATCGACATAACTGCAAAATAAAAAATTTTGCAGGAAAAGCAAAAATAATTAAAATCAGCATTTTTTGGATACATTGATGGCCTTAACTCATTTTGTCAAAAAATTGCAGTTACGTCGATGTTGTTCCGGAACGGCGATATCATATTCTTTATTTCTATTTTATATTGTTTATATAATCGCGGCTAAATATTGTTATAATATTGCTCTTGTGGTATTGGTTGTAGCTAAATTATCAAAAGTGTTAAGAGCACTCGTTAGCTATTAATATTATATTTGATTTTTTTCTGTAGTTCGACAAGGAACGATACGAGAATATTTACCGCCCATTGTTACTGAAAAGCCAAGACCGTTTGAACCCTCGATACCAGAAACACCTGAAGATAACACAGTAGGATACCCAACACCTCCACCAGGAGTTTATCCACCTTTAGGACCAACTTATCCAGAAATTGGTAATATAATCGTAACTTACTGAAAGATATAAAAAATATTTTCAAATTGGTCTGCATTAGGTCCTGGCCAACCGAGTTATCCGCCACCAGAAGGAATACCTGAACAACCAAGTAAAGAAGAACCCAGTCCTGAAGAACCAATACAACATGTACCTCCAACCAAACCTGAAGAACCAGGATATCCACATCCTGTACCACCAGTAGATGAACAAACATATCCAAGACCAGGATATCCTGAAAAAGAACCAGAATACCCTGGTAAAGAACCAAGTGCTGGTACCGAACCTTCAGAACCCGAAAGTATTACAGAACCGGAACAATTGATTCCACTCACTCCAGAAAAAGAACCAGAGGCACCGCAAACCCCACAACAACCAAGTTATCCAATTCCGGAAGAGCCAGGAAAACCTGAATATCCAGAAAAACCGGAAGAACCAATTCAACCAGGTTATCCCACTCCAGAAGAACCTGGATATCCAGAAAAACCAGAAGAACCAGTTCGACCAAGTTTTCCTATTCCAGAAGAGCCCGGATACCAACAACCAGAAAAACCAGCGCAACCAGGTTATCCCACTCCGGAAGAACCTGGATACCCAGAAAAACCAGAAGAACCAATTCAACCAAGTTTTCCCACTCCAGAAAAACCTCGATATCCAGAAACAGAAGAACCAGTTCAACCAAGTTTTCCTACTCCAGAAGAACCTGGATACCCAGAAAAAGAAAAACCAATTCAACCAAGTTTTCCCACTCCAGAAGAACCTGGATATTCAGAAAAAGGAGAACCAGTTCAACCAAGTTTTCCCATTCCAGAAAAGCCTGAATATCCAGAAAAAGAAGAACCAGTTCAACCAGGTTATCCCACTCCAGAAGAACCTGGATACCCAGAAAAAGAAAAACCAATTCAACCAAGTTTTCCCACTCCAGAAAAACCTGAATATCCAGAAAAAGAAGAACCAGTTCAACCAGGTTATCCCACTCCAGAAGAACCTCAATACCCCGAAAAACCTGTTCAACCAGATTACCCTTCTCCAGAAAGACCTGAGTACCCAGAAGAGCCTGTTCAACCAAGTTATCCCACTCCAGAAGAACCTGGATATCCAAGTCAAACTGAAGTTCCATATCGTCCAGAAGAAACCACAGATGAGATACCTCAAGGACCAGGTTATCCGCCGTCAGGGCAAACTCCACAACCACCATTCGGGTTACCAACTGAAAAACCTCAACCTGAACTACCAGAACAACCTCCATCAATAGAAACAGAAAAGCCATACGAGCTTGAAATACCATTAGTAACGGAAAAACAACCTCCTCAGGAACGAGAAGAAACTGAATCAACAGGATTTCCAACAGAAGGACCAGGACTAACTTCCGTGTTTCCTGGAGTAGAACCTGAACCGCCCATTAAGCCTTCACCAGAACCGGGAATTCCTGAAGGTCAATCACCAGAAACCTACACTTCTGGACCCAGTATAACTACGAAAGAGACGCCGTATTATCCTGGAGATTTAATAACGTCGGGACCGCCTACTGAAACGGAACCAGGTCAAGAACATCCCGGTACTGAACCAAGTGGTGAACCAGGTAAGGATTAAAAGCAAAAATAATCTTTAGACTTCAATACAATTTAATTAGAAATGATGTAATTATTAAGAAATCACATTACTCCTGTAAGTATTTGAAACGTTAACCATTTATCAAACCCTTTCTTCTTTCAGAAGTTCCTAAAGAACCACCACAACTGCCTGAAGACGATCTTAGCCATCCTCCACATATTCACGCTTTAGATGTAATTTGCGACCAAGACAAAATGATGATTATCGTCGAATTCAATCGACAATTCGATGGAATAATCTATTCAAAAGGTCACTACAACGACCTCAACTGCAGATACGTAAATGAAAATTCGGGTCAAACTAAATACGAATTTACAGTTTACTTAAACCAATGTGGAACGGAATTGATTAGTTCAGGTGAAGGGATCAATAACACTTATCTAGAAAATGTTCTCGTAATGCAAAACGAAGTCGGTATACAAGAAGTTTGGGATACAGTCCGAGCAGTTCGTTGTCAATGGGAACAAAGCTTAAAAAAATCATTAACAACATCCTTAAGTGTTGGCATGCTCAAACCAGAAATCGTTACATTTAGCGGTGATTCGATTATGGCTAGATTAGATATTCAACAAGGTGAAGGTCCATTTGCGCCAACTGTAAACGGATTAGTTCCAATTGGAGAAAAAATGACTCTTGTCGTGTCCATAACTGGAGCGGATGGTTATGATGTTCAAGTTAAAGATTGTCGAGCTAAAGACACTGAAAGTTCAAGTGAAATTGCTTTAAGCGACGAAGATGGTTGTATATTAAAACCGAAACTTTTTGGAGCATTCCAGAAACTTATCGAACCAGGCGGTCCAATTTTAGCTTACGCTTTCTTCAATGCGTTTAAATTTCCAGACATTATGGATTTGATGATCGAATGTAACATTGAGTTGTGTAAAACAGAATGTGAAATTTGTCCAGATCCAAATCAAAAATTACAACCTGGCAGAAGACGAAGAGATCTTTCTAATGAAACATTAACAGAACCTGTACGAGTGGGAAAATTACTAAGGGTCTTATTGCCTGAAGATTTAAGTAATGGTGAAGCTATCGTTAAGATTGAAAGTGAAGCACAAAATGTTTGTGTTTCTATAAAAACTTTTGTGATAGCTACTACAGCAATGATCTCTTTGTTAACAACTGCCTCCATTTTCAGTGCTTATCATTACTTAAAGTATCGACGTAATCACTGTAAATATTAAACAATTATATTGAAAGAAATTATGAAAAAATATTAATGAGAAAAAACATTATGTATATTATATTCCATTTTCTTAGTAGCCATAAACGAAAACGATTAAAAATCCTGCCGATTATTTTGTGATATCGACAAAAAGTCTCAGTGTTCTTTTTCTCTAAGTGTCGTTCCTTGATTTGTAAGTAAAATAAATTTAAGTTATTTTTTTACCAATCTATATTTAAATAAACAGCAGTTTTTATATATATTACATATTTTTATACTTTTATTTAAGAATGAATGTATGTTTAAGTTTAGAATAAATAAATATTTTAATTATTATATGTTTTACTTGTGATTTATTAACTCTATGACAAATCTTGATGGAGAAAAACTGGTGACTTTTTGAACATGTGATTATGAAAGGTAAAACTCCACCCGTTCTTCTAATATTCATAGACGCCATCCTGATGATGGTTTAAGAAGCCGAAACCTTGGTAATTAAGATCAAATAAAAGTTTTTCGATTTAGCTTTATGGTTATCATTGAAGTTAATTACTTACTTATTGAAGAATTGGGACATATTTTACCAAAAATGTAAGGAATTAACACTGCGCCTGATATATGTTAGCTTTAGGTGTAACAGGTTGGCCGGGAAATACGGGGGGTTTGGGGGCAAATTGGACGAAAGAATGCTTATATTTATCTACTCCTTTTTATGAGCCTTACCTATGTACCGCGGTTAACGTTTGTTACTGTTCGATATACATATAATGGAAAAATTACTAATCCAATTTAGATTCCTTTTATCCTTCGACCTAAATAATGGGGTTGACTATAAGTAAAACAGGCGTGGTTCTTGTTTACAGACTATGCTTACAGAGGACTATTTTAAGGAAAACTCCAACTTAATTCACGCTAACTAGGTTTATTAAAGAGGAATAAAATACGAAACGCGATGATAATCAAGTAACAAAACTGTCGTCAATTTAACATAAAAGATAATATAAAAATAAGTACAATTAAACCCTACCTTAACACGATAATCGACTCACGGGTCGTTCTTAGGAGTGGAGGGCTGCTTTTAGGCCAGGCTCCTACTGTAGAGGGTTCCATACACCACCACTAACACCGCAAGATTATCCTGTATTCCTTTTTGGAGTATCCTTACGTCGATTGTTCGGTACCATGAGCTCCCGAAGACTCTCTTGAGAGTTAAGTTTGGGGATTGCATCTCACGAATTTTTATATGAGTTAGCAAAACGTAGATTAGCGAGCCTAGGCCTTGCTACAAATCATATTCGACTGCTTCTCGCAAGTTACAAGGTATACAACTGATTCACTTTCAGGTAGATTTTATCATAAAAATAAACTGGAACGTTACACAACAACTAGTTCTTGCAATTAGTCACCCCCGAACAAAGAGCGTTCATTACATAACATCCCAACTGGTAAGAAGACCAACCTTCCATGATAACATATACAGGCTGTCCGGAAATGTCGTGTACAACAGAAGACCACAGATTCCTTGGGCGAAAATATAATGATTTAACCCTTTAACGCTTGCTGGTACAAATATGTACCACTTGTACCATACAGTTCAAAATCTCACAGTTTCCCCGGGAAGCTTAAACAACATGTATGTACGTTAGAAAAAACTTGATTATTTTACACCCCCAGAGTCTTGACCGTTAAAGGGTTAACTCAACTTATCTATATATAAAGTCGCTTAGTTTAGCTGCTAGAGGAGTTTAAAAATCATATTTTTCGTGAGTTTTTCTTAAATTACTCGAAAAATATTGGTTACAATTTATTCATATCTCGTCAATGTCTTTATATTAGTAGGTTACAGCTTTCTGTGGTATAAATTCGAATTTCGAAAAGTACAGGGTGTTTAAAAGCACTCTCACGACAAGTTATCCATCCAGATCTTTTTAACCTTCCTGTATAATCGTGGAGTTTTTCTTAAATTACTCGAAAAATATTGGTTACAATTTATTCATATCTCGTCAATGTCTTTATATTAGTAGGTTACAGCTTTCTGTGGTATAAATTCGAATTTCGAAAAGTACAGGGTGTTTAAAAGCACTCTCACGACAAGTTATCCATCCAGATCTTTTTAACCTTCCTGTATAATTTTCTGTCAATTTTTTTCTGAATAGCTATATTAATTTAGAAATTATTTTCTCTCTTATAAAATTTCGGTTGGGTAAACGGTTTAGCCACAAAAATATATTTTCTAAATCCCTACAAGCCCAAATTGATAAACTAAGGTACCATTAGCAGAGTTCAAAGTAGCAATTTCTTTAAACGGTATGAAGTTCTTTCAAAAAATCTAAATTTTTCAGGTTTATAAGTACTTCATAGCTTTATTTTAAGCAATAAAGTACATATAAACCTGCAACATCTGGTTTTATGGAGAGAACTTCCTACTGCTTAAAGAAATTACCATTTTGAACTTCGTTAATGGTACCTTAACTTATGGATTTGGGCTTACAGGGATTTAGAAAATATTTTTTATGGCTCAATCGTTTGTCAAACTGAAATTTTGTAGGAGAGAAAATAGTTTCTAAATTAATGTAGCTATTCAGGAAAAATTTGATAGAAAATTATACAGACTGGTTAAAAAGATGTGGATGGATAACTTGTGACAAGAGTGTTTCTAAACACGCTGTATGTTTCGAAATTTGAATTTGTTCCACAGAAAGCTGTAGCCTGCTGATATAAAGACATGGTCAAAAAATGAATAAAATCGAATGAAGATTTTTCGAACCGTTTAAGAAAAACTCACGAAAAATATTGTTTTTAAAGTCTTCTAGCGGCTAAATTAAGCAACTTTGTATATAGATAAGTTGGGTTAAATCATCATATTTTTGATCAGGGTATCTGTGGTATTCTGTTGTACACGACATTTCCGGACACCCTGTATATTTTTTAATCTTCAAGACACTATAACTTTGTAATGAATAACGATCAGACCTAGTTTTTTAGAAGTAGATATTTTTTATTTAGAAATACCTCAACTTTTCTCTGGATAAGTTTATCATAAAATAAACAAATCATAATCGATAGAAAGAATTTCCATCATTTCAATCGCTTCGTATTTATCTTCGTATTTTAACACTTAACGCTCAATAAAAATTTTTGACTACGACCTAAGGCCAAATAAGCAACAAACAACAAAGGCAAATAAATATATTCCATATACGTTGTTGTTTATTTGAAATCGCAGCCCTTTCAGTGGGACCTTTCTATTTTTATAATACTAATACATGTCCCCTCGGCGGAATCTTTCGAGCGTTAAGAGTTAACATGTTCGCGAACACTATGACATTAATCCCATTCTACGCCACAGTGAAAATGAATGCTATAGCATTCACATCCGCGAAAGTGTTGTAGTAATCGGGGTACAACTAAAATAATCCCACCGCTGTACCACCAATTTGTAATAATCGGGGTAGTCGTGGTTGCCACCAGGGGAAGATTTTTAACCCCGGACAAATTTTCCGGAAACCGTGAGTTGAGAAAAATTGGTTTGCAGTTATGTCCTCAGTTCGCGGCTCACGTTGATAGTGGAATTACCATGGAGGAGATAATCTCCGGATGGGAGCACGCTCGAATCTATCATACGAATATAACATCCGAAGAAAACAAACTCGGAAACAAAAACTGAACTGGCGAAAAACCGTCGATATGATGAATAGCTTTTCAAAGCATATCCAACACATTATCGCGAAGAAGTTCTTCCAGGCCCGAAAAGAACTCCAGGGAGAGAGAGTGATTAAAGCGCGAACTCTCCCTTAAAAAATCTCGGATTAAAAGAAGGGGTTACATTTTTGGACATTCTTTCGTTAAGCAGAAATCCTATCACGTCCATCAGGACACTATCTATTCATGGAATCAGTTGGCTTCCACGTTTAACAATTCTTAAAGAAAAAATTGTGCCTAAAATTTTACAACCTGCCAACTATCCACTTATGGTGGGTTTAGGATGCCAAACTTAACCGTAACTTTAGCTGTAATAACCAATAAATTTGCCGTAATTTCTAGACATTGTCTAAACGCTTCTATTGAAACAAAATAATTAAACGCTTTTTAAATACTACAATTACTGCTATGAAATTACTGCTATAAAAATAAACAACCCACTTTCATATTTTATAAGACCATTTATAGACCAAAATAATATGCTTTAAAAAATTACATAAAATAAACATTTATTTTTACAAATACATTTTATAAAGCCACAGAAGGAAGGTTCATAGTTAAACTAAATCAAGTCCAAGAAACTTGTCCCCGCAAAGAGATATTTAAAATATGATCATCTGTATTAATCATCTAATATTACATAAGTTTTTTTGCTATGCAAAATTATGTGTACAACGGTCCAAAATAAGGCATTTGTATACTATAGCTTTGTTCGTGCAGGCGATTTCCAACAGTTTCTGATTTTTTTTCAACCAATTAAGATTTAGGAATTTTTTGCATGTGGTCAAAATTGAAAAAAATGTATTGGTTGAAAAAATCAGAAACTGTTGGAAATTGCCTACAAGAGCAAATCTTATAAAAACATTTGAAATTGTAGTATAACATCAGCAGTACATAGACTTGGTTCATTTTAACTGTAAACCTCATATTAATACATATACTTTTTTAATATTACATTTATTTCGATAAATGCAAATCTTTCGCAATAGTATACGCACTAACATGCATCATATTACTCTTGTGCTTATTAAAATTCTCAACTGCAGTAGTTTTAGAAGCTTCCCAGTTATACAAATCCCTATACAAAGGTCTTGTATACTTCATTCTACCAACCTCATTCAACCAACCCAAAATTACGCTAATTTTGTCTTCCCATTTCGCCTTAATACATATCCTGAACCACATGAACTTCATTTCGCTATTTTTCACGTTGGAAAGTTTGAAAGCTGCTTCTAACGATTGTAATTTCGCAATGGGTTGAGGTTCTTCTTTAAACACCAAATGCAAAAAATAGATTTTTTGATCTGGCATTAAAGCTTCGATTTGCGCCGAAGTTATCGGGAAATTGCCTTTTCCGTCCCAAGCGGCAAATACTTTAATATACTCTTCGCAAGTATTCCTTAAGGTGTGATCGTATGTTGGGATCACTGGTGGCATTCCCGGCGCGTAAAGCCACGTTTTCCAATCGATTTCTTTAGTTGATGCCTTAGATTTGAAGTGGTTAAGGAAAAATTCTTTGAATGTGTCCGTTTTTATTGATTTGAATTTGAAGGTTTCGAAATATTGTCTTAAGAAATTTTCAAAGACTTCTATTGAGTAAAAATAAATGCATAGTTTTAAATGAAAGAGAATGTATTTTAAGTTTTTTTAATACCTGGTCCTCCTGCTACATTTTGAAGATATCTTAAGAAAATGTAACCTTTTTCGTATGGGATTAATGAGAATGAATCATCTGGGTGCACACCTTCTAAGTTTGGGACGAGTTTTGTAAGTGGATCAGTTGTTCCCATACGATTTACCTTAAATGATTTGTTTTTGTAATAAATACGAAATACTTTGGATTGAAATTTTAATTTAATTTAATTTAAAAATAAAAAACAAACTAAAAAATCATATTTACCGTTTCTTGTAATTCTAAATATCCTCCATAAGCATGAAAATCTTCAAATTGTGGTCCACTAAGCCGTCCAAGAATTTTTCGTTCGATAAACATTGTAAAACCTTCATTTAACCAAAAATGTTCGAAATTAGCGTTCGTTACTAAATTACCAGTCCAACTGTGAGCTATTTCATGAGCAACAACATTAGCTAATGATTTATCACCAGCCTAAAAATAAATATTTTTATAACAAACAACCACTTTTTATTTATTTATATTTTTTCAATATACAGTGGAACGTCAAAAATTCGAACGTCTAAACATTTTAAAAACTTTTGCGCAAAACGCAAAAAATAATGTTTTTGTTTTAATCTCTAATGGCGAATTCGATTGGTTGCACTAGTGCGCACCAGTGCATAACAACGTGTTCTGTTGGTTGTTTCGTTGTGTTCTGTTACATTTTATTATTGTGGTTTATAAAACATTTTAAACATCATCAAGCCTTGAACACATTTACAAGTGATGTTATGATTATGTTTGATTTCATCGCGTTCTGTTGAATTTGCCCTTTTTTGCACTAAGCTAGTGTGACATATGTCACACTTTGCACTCAACGAGTGCGCACCGGTGCACACTAGTTTTGCCAATCGAATTCGCCATTAATCTTGAACCGTGGTAACTTTGAACATTTATCATGTTTCAACTAAATGCGTCGTAGTATTGCTGTGAAGTTAGGTTATACACATATAAAATTCAACAATATTCTCCTAGATGACATAGTTATTTTAATTACTATTTAACCCCTTGGCCTACACAATATCTGCCAATTGCGCGAGCCATAGTATATGAGAAAATTGATCGCGCGCCGTGACATTCAACCGTTTAGCTGCATTTAGCCGTGTACCCGAACTGGTGAGAAAAAAAACTAGGGGCAATAGGACACAAAAGATTTACCACGAGTCAGATTCGTGGTTTTCGCTTATGGCACAAATCTTTACCACGAGTCAGACTCGTTGTTTTCGTCGATGGCACAAATTCTTTACCACGAGTCAGACTCGTGGTTTTCGCTTATGGCACAAATTTTTTACCACGAGTCAGACTCGTGGTTATAGGCCAAAGGGTTAATTTATTAAATATGTTTAGAATATAAAAACAATGCGAACAGTATTTTCCATTCCAGCACTGCCGTGTTAAGGGTTAACGCCGTATATGATTTTTTTATATTTGAGACATGAGCAATTATCTGTTTCTGTCTCAGCAGTCGGCGTCTTTCGCACAAATTGCTTCAGTTTTCACATGTTACATCCTTTATGTACCTTGCTAAACATTTAACGCATACTGAAAGTGACTGGTTCAGAACAAAAAGCATATACGGCTTTTAAGTTTAATAACTGGTTAGAATTAAAAACCGTAAATAGCATATTTTGACTAACTAATAAACTAAATACATTAAATTAATTGCTAACCTCACAGTACCCAACCGAAAACTAGAGACGTTATTGTGATATGCCGTAAATGCATAAAATATAAATAGAATGTTATTGAAAAAAGCCGTACCTACAAGTTTCCTTGTATACATATACGGCATTTTAGTTAAAAAAATTTTCTGTACGGTAATCCATGCTTAGGACCATTTACCGTAAATGCTCATTTACGGCTAAGTAACCTAATATCTGTAAGATACGGCGTCTGGCCTTACTAAATCCAAGAACTTTTCGTATACGGCAAAAAAATGAAGTAAAAAAGATGCATTTAGAAGGTACATACAGCATTCTAACTTGAGGGAAACGCTGTAGAACGTATTAAATTAAGCTAAAATGCCGCAAACGCAAAATGCTGAAAAATGCATATACGGCGTTAACGCTTAAGACGGCAGAGCAGCAGTTCGCAGTTGCGATAAAAATTTTTCATTTTGTAAAACGGTTTCCGTAAATATTATTTGTTTTAATTTATTAAACAATTGTGGCTTTGCTAGAGAAGATGTTTATAACTGCGACGAAACCGGAATTAACTGGAAAGCTCTGTCACAAAAATCCTTACCATGCCGCCGTGAGAAAGCGGCTCCAGGATTTAAGGTGAGTAAGGAGCGAATTACAGCGATGGTTTGTTCAAACGCTACTGGTGATCATGCATTGCCTCTATTAGTAATTGGAAAGAGTAAAAAACCAATGTGTTTCAAGAGCATAACCAACCTTCTGGTTATTTATAGAGCACAGAAAAGTACCTGGATGAGCAGCAACATATTTACAGACTGGTATAAAAATGCGTTCATACCTATTCTAAAAATTTTCGAAAGGAAAAAAAAACCTTCAAGGAAAAGTACACCTAATTCTGTTTTTACGCGAACTTTTTTTGTGCGAATTTGATTTAACGCGATTTAAAAACTGTATTTCAGTCTTTTTTTACTAGTTTTAATTTGATTTAACGCGATGCAAAAAATTTTAATCTAGAATAATTTTGGCATTAATCAAACATGCTGGATTAGCACTATCTGAACTGAGTCCATCAACTTTAAACGCATGTTGGAGATCTCTTTGACCATAATGTGTAAAAAATAAAGATCATGTGTCTTCTAATATAGATCAATACCCTAAAATCATTGCTTTAGCTCATGAAATAGGCGGAAAAGGATTTGATGATATATCATCTGCAGATATCGATTAACTTCTAGAAATGTGATGGAATCATTAGTTTAGCACTTGAGACTCCTGATATTAAAGAATGTAGAGATGATGACGAAGAGGTTCCTTTCGTTACTGCAGATTTAATCCAAGAATTACTACAACTGGCTGCTAAATTTGGCAGTGATTTTCAGAAGCATGATTGTATCGAGAAAAGATCTAGTAAATTTCAACGTGAAATTAAATTATCAGTGGGCAATTATTGTGAATTATATAACAGCCTCATCAACCCAGGAACACAACGATTAATAACAGAATTTGTGACTAGAAGTACTGAAGTGATAGTACATACAGCTTGAGAAGGAAAGCGCACCGAAAAGTGCTAGTAGTAAGGAATTTATTTTAGTTTCACTAAATAATGAATTTTTGTTCACTTTTATTTTTCCATTTTTTTAAAGTTATGAATTATTTCTTATTTCCTTTTTAATTATGTTTAAATAAGTTTAATTTAAGTAAAAAACACGTAAAAAAAGATTAATTCGTTAGGTTTAATTTTAACATTTTAACCGATTTTTGAAATGTCGCAATCTATCCCTTATTTTTACATAAGTACCATATCTTTTTTTACGCGAATTTATTGAGAACGTATCTGTCGCGTAAAAACAGAATTGAGTGTATTGTTAATTATGGATAATGCGCCAACACACCCGTCCATTGAAATGTTAAACCCAATTGATGACGAATTTGAGGTGATGTTTTTCCCACCTAACGTCACCCCACTAATTCAACCAATGGACCAAGGTGTAATTGAAAAATTAAACAGATTGTATAGAAAACAAATGTTACGTACACTTCTTCTAAATGAAAGTAATGAAGAGGGCATTCTTAAGTTTTTCAAAAAGCTAAATTTAAAGGATTCGTTGTACATGCTAAGTGATTCATGGAACTTACTCACTGTAGAGAATTTTAAAAAAGCATTGAATAAACTTTGGCCTGACGACCAAGATGACATTGATGAAATTAGAGAAGAGAATAGTTAAAATGAAGCTGAAATGCTTGACAAAATAAAAGATGTGGCAAAACTATGCCAGTTAGTTCCTGGTTTTCATGACTGTGATGAGTCTGATGCTGTGGAATGGTTGGATATTGACAAAAATGACCTGGGCTATGAAATTCTCAATGATACTGATATTATTTCTACAGATGACAATTGCTATAACAGTTTACCTTACCATGCTGAAGCATTTACTTCATTGGAGACACAATGTCTTGGTTCAAAGCACAGCCGGAATGCAATGAAGTCCAACTTTTAGCATTAAGACGAATGAAGGACTTGGCAGCTAGAAAAAGAGTTTCAAGCTCACTCACAATCAGACCAAAATCAGTGATTTTTTAAATAAATTTTAAATTAAATTAAGTTTTAAATTAGGTATGCATCTATTTTAAATACTACATAGTATGCAACTATATGTTTATTCAACACCTATAAACCTTTCCTGGGTTATGTTCGAAAATCCGAAGAATTTGAAAATCCAAAGTACCTACTGATTTAGCTAAGATTTTTGACGTCCTACTGTAATAATTTTTTTCAAATCGATATCTTACTAAAAGTGTTGGTGTAACAAACGTTAAACATGGATTTTCCATTCCACCAAATGGAAAACTAGGCGGTAAGACAAGTAAATCGTAAGTTTTCCAAACATACGGTCCACAAATTGCCTCGGCAGTTTTTAATTGACGTTCTGTTTCGCTAAATTCAAAAGCAGCGGCATCCACAAGTCCTTTTTCCGCCCAAACTTTCGAACGGGGACCGATTTCCCGCGACTCAAGCTCCCCAGCTGCTAAAGCTATTAAATAAGATTGAACGGGGATACTTTGTTCAAATTGAAAAATTGAACGTTGTAAAAGAGGTTTTTTATGGTTATTTATTGCCGACATAACAACAGTAAGCTCACTAGGAACTGAAATCTAAAATAAAAATTACTTTTAATAATGTGTTCGACTTTTATTTTTATTTTAATAAAAAGATAAATTGTAAAAACTTACTACTGCTGTATATTTAGCTTTAACCGCTGGAGTATCTTGACACGGAAGAACAGATCGAGCATGAATAGCCTATAAATAGCAAATTTAAAACATTAATTGTTATAAATAAAATTAAAATTTACTTGAAATTGACTGAAAACAAAGGGATGCTTCTTTCCGGCAGTTTGTTCAGGTTCCAACCATTGAAGTCCGCTAGCATTCGGACTGGTTTCATACCTAACACTTACAATATACCTACAAAAACAATTATTAATCAATATTATTAATTTAAAATGTACAATTACTTTTCAAGAGGTGTATCGGGTAAAGTAACGGTTAATTTAGAACCAAAAGGTCCAGTATCGGTCACATCATAATCCAATTTACAATTCAATTGCGTTTCATATATAGCTTCAATATTTAAATCTTTAACATCCAAAATCTTAAAAAAAAATTAATAAATATCTCATTTATTTAAGCTTTTTTATGTATACGTACAACTTCTTGAACTTTAGGATCTACTTTTTCTACAGTCAAATCAGTATTACCACTGATTGTTTTATGAGGGAAATTAATATCTAATGCCATAAATATATTAGTTACAACAGCTAGATCTATAAAATAAAATACAATAAATAAATTAAATTAACCTAACTTTCTTGCTTTGAAAATTTTGGATTATATTTTACCGGGTCTAGAAAAAGAATTGGGGTCCATGGGGCTTAAAGATTTCGTTGTCATCTTGGTAAAATTACGTGAACCGTACACACCGGTAACAAACAGAACACTTAAGTAGGATTTGATTGGAAATTTTTTTAGGTTAAGTCTAGAAAATATTCCACATATTGACATTTTGATAAGATAAAAAAATTATATAAGATCAATTAGCTGGTCGTATTGATTTAAGCTGTGTGTGTTCATGTAATTCTTGATAATACGAAATAAATCACAATCAATCAAATTGGGTTATTAATTTTTATTGTCGGCTTTATTATTTTTTGTATTCTTTAATGATATTTCAGACGTTGTAGGAAGTTACGATTTTATAAATAAGAAATTAAAGCTACAAACAATTATAGTTTTATACCATGATTTATCAATAAATAAAGTCTCGACTTTTTAAAGTTCGACAAAATTAAAAAAAAGTTAGGTTATGAACTGTCAAAAATTTTAGTCACCTTTATGATTTTTTCTTAATTTTTTGGGTAATAATTAGAACAAAATTGACTTTTTTATTACAAAATAGAATATTTTAGCTTTCAATTCATACAAATTTCATTTCTTAATGTAAAAAAATAAAGTCTCCACGATTTTTTTAAGTTGAACAAAATTTTTAAGAGTTAGGTTAACTGTCAAAAATATTAATCACCTTTATGAATTTTTTTAATTTTTTGGGTAATAATTAAAACAAAACTGACTTTTTTATTACAAAATAGAATATTTTAGCTTTCAATTCTTACAAGTTTAATTTCTTAATCAAAAAAAAATAAAGTCTCCACGGTTTTTTAAATTTGGTAAAAATTTTCAAAAAACTTAGGTTAACTATTAAAAATTTTAGTGACCTTTATGATTTTTTTTAAATTTTTTGGGTAATAATTAGAACAAAATTGACTTTTTTATTACAAAATAGAAAATTTTAGCTTTCAATTAATACAAATTTCATTTCTTAATTTAAAAAAATAAAGTCTCCACGGTTTTTTAAATTTGGTCAAAATTTAAAAAAAAAATTAGGTTAACTATTAAAAATTTTAGTGACCTTTATGAATTTTTTTAAATTTTTTGGGTAATAATTAGAACAAAATTGACTTTTTTATTACAAAATAGAATATTTTAGCTTTCAAACAGGAAATAATTTAAGACGATAAAAAAGTAATCTTTAACATTAAGTTCAATAACATCGTTAAGTGTGTTGTATAAATTAAAAGTGAAGAAAATCTAATTAAAAATGTAAATGTCCCAATTCTCCGTAAACATCCAATTATCTCCCTCCGATCAACAAATTAAAATTCCATTCCGTTTTCTCCGCACTTACAAAATGTAAATAATTTTCCACCCTTAGTGAACATAACCTCAAAAATGTCCGCATCTTGTGAATTAGAACCTGGGGCCGCTTCCGAAAGCGTCTTGGTCGTATCGGAATCATGTGATAATCTTGAAAAGATGACTTCGAGCCTCGAAGAGATCAAAAATAGTAATTCGGTAGTAAATAACGCGGACGCTATCGATGGCAATGCGGATCTTGAAAATAGTTGCGATAACAGTAACAATTTGGTACAAGATGATGATTACGTGAGGAATAAAGAGTGGTTATCGAGGAAGAAGCATATTTTTGTGCTTAGCTCAGCTGGGAAACCGATTTATTGTAGGCATGGAAATGAGGATAAATTGGCTACGTTATTTGGTGTGATGCAAGCTTTAGTGAGTTTTGTACAAGATCAGGATGATTCTATTCAAAGTATTCATGCTGGGGATACTTCGTTTGTGTTTCTATTTAAGAGTCATTTGATTTTGGTGGCTGTTTCGAAAAGTGGGGAAAGCGTTCAACAATTAACAACACAATTAAAGTAAGTGTGATAGGTATTTTTATTAAAAATGTTATAATAGGCTGTTCACTAAGCTAAAATTTGTGTTTCTTAAGAGATACTAACTGTTCTAATTAGTATCTCTTATTAGTTACAATCATATTTTCTAACTTGATTCTTTTATATTTTTAGTTACGTATTCAATCAAATAACAAGCGTTTTAACACTTACAAGATTAAACAAAACTTACGAACAAAGAAGAAATTACGATTTAAGGAGGTTGTTATCTGGAGTTGAAAGATTAATCGATCACTTACTCGATTATACGGAACGGGAACCAGCTATTACTTTAGGTGCTGTACAGTGTCTTAGCTTAACTTCATCCGTAAGGGATACAATTAGTTCTGCTATAATTCAGTCTTGCAACAAAATTAAGGTTTGTATTAATTGTGAAAAATTGTGTTGTTTTAATTGTGACAAAATACAATTAGCTAGATTAGAATAAAGTTATACCGATTTGTTATATGAAATTTGAAAAGAACAAAAATGTTTTTGGAAACTTGTAAAACAAACTAAAATTGTAATGACATTGTTTGTGGAGAAGATAACTAACTCTCTAACTAACTATTATCGTGATGAAGAGTTGGCGAGGAGTAGCTCTCACCAATAACGATAATTTTCAAACATAGTGGGTTTACAAAAGGCGTTAGTGTTGAGGAGGACCTCGATAACGCCAAAGGATAGTTAAGTAAATGAAAATTAAAAGCTAATAAAAATGTAATTTACTTGTCTTCATTTTGAGTTTACTGAGGTAATTTCAAGGTATTAAGTATCTTGACAAACTCACTATACCGGGTGTTTATAAATGAATATCGGAGTTTTAACTCTTTATAATATTTATTACATTAAACTTACAGTTATAAATTATATTTATGTCAAATGAAGAAGCAAGTCAAACAGTTTTACCAAGAACCTTATAAATGTTTAATGTGACAACCATTTGTCACATGGCACACAAGTCTATAGTCGAGTTCTTCCCAAACGTTGATAAGTGTGTATTCAGTAATTGTAGCAACAGCTGCTTCAATCCGGTTTCTTAATTCAGGGAGGTCAGCTGGTAGCGGAGGCATGTACACACGATCCTTGATGAAGCCCCAAAGGTAAAAATCGCATAGGGTTAGGTCAGGAGATCATGGAGGCCATGCACAGCAAACCCTGTCATTTGGGCTCTTGCAGCCTATCCAGCGCACCATCTTGCTGGAAAATGAAGTTCTCTGGCTCATTTTCTTCCAACTGAGGAAAGAGCCATTGCTCTAGTGCAGTGATGGCGAACCTTTTTGAGAAGTGGGTAAAATTTTGTTGATTGTATTTTTTTAGTGCTTCCTCGTGGGTCAGTAATTTCAAATCACTTGGAAAAGAGGAAGGTCATTACTTGAATCTTTCTAAAAAAAAGGTCATGATGCACAAGTGAACATTTTTCTATATTATAAAATCGCCTCATATCCGGCCCTGTTTGTGGGTCACTTAAAAGGTTTGTGTGGGTCAGTGTCTGACCCGCGGGGTCATAGGTTCGCCATCACTGCTCTAGTGTATCAAGGTAAGAAGTGTCAGTTGCAGTAGATTCATCAAAAAATAAAGGCTCATAAACTTTTCGCCGGGATACAGCACAAAAAATCTCGTGAGGATTTTCTGAGACCCAGAGCGCACATTATGACTGTTAACATGTCCACTAAGGTGAAAGGTCGATTCATCACTGAAGACAACGCGATCCATAAAATCGTCATCGTCATGAAACAACATGTCGTTTGCGAAGTTGGCACTTAATCTGTGGTGTATCAGCTTTAATAATAATATAACTGAGAATAATTGCAAATGGTAAGGACGTAGTGGTAAGCGTTTTCTTACAACTTTCCAAACAGTCAACAGAGGAACTTGTAATTCACGACTAGCCTTCTGGACTGATTTCTTTGGGCTACGAGTGAACGACTCTCTCAACAGTCTCTTCACTAACTCTTGGTCGTCGGGAAGAACACGGCTCTTCCCTTTACAAAGGCAGCTAGTATTTTCAAACTGATGATACCATCTACGAATATTATCACTAGCGGATTGTAGAAGAAACATTGCGCGCACATGCGCACCGGTGCCAACAAACAAAACTGTTTGAGTTGCTCTTTCATTTGACATATTATTTATAACTGTAAGTTTAATGTAATAAATATTATAGAGCGTTAAAACCCCGATATTCATTTATAAACACCCGGTATTTATATCTTAACTTTATTGGACAATTTTCTACTGGCATTTATTAAAGGTGATGCAAATATAGTGGCTGATGCTTTATCCTGATTAGATAACGACGTCGATTCCATTAAATTAACCAAATTTGATCCCGAAGTCTTTTACCAAATTCAAAACAAAGATAAAGAACTCAAAAAACTTTTAATCTCTCAAGAAAATAGTAAACCTAAATTCTCATTTAAACAGCGCTTAGTTCCTTCTTCAAATTTCCCATTTTGGTATGAAGTTTTTTCTTCTAATCATCATGTGTATGTTCCTTCTGAACTTCGTTAAACAGTTTTTGATAATTTGCATAATATTTCCCATCCTGGCGTAAAAGCTTCTCAAAAATTAATTAATGCAAGATTTTTTTGGCCTCGTATAAATTCAGATATTCTTCTTTTGGCAAAATCGTGCATAAAATGTCAATCTTCTAAAATAAATAAACATATCAGATCTCCTGTTGAGAAAATAGATATTCCAAAAGGTCGCTTCGAAGATATACACATAGATCTTGTTGGTCGTTTGCTTCCTTCTGGTGGTTGTACTTTTATTTTAACTGTTATTGAAAGATTTACTAGATGGACAGAAGTTTTTCCTTTTTCATCAATTTCGGCACCAACGATAGCTAAAACTCTGTTTAATCATTACTTTTCACGTTTCGGAATTCCACATACAATTACCTATGATCAAGGTCGACAATTTGAATCACATCTCTTTTCAGAATTGAATAAATTTTTAGGAGCTCATCAAATTCACACTTCAACATATCACTCACAAAGCAATGGCATTCTTGAGAGATTCCAACTTTAAAAACAGGTGTAATAGCCAGAGGTGATACGGTTAATTGGAAAAATGAGCTTCCCATAGTCCTTTTAGGTCTTCGGTCAGCTGTAAAGGAAAGCTTAGGTTGCTCTTCTGCTGAATTAGTTTACAGACAGCCCCTTAAACTTCCTGGTGAATACTTTTCTCCATCTCATCCATCGATGGATACAACTCCTCTGCTCGACAGTTTACTCAATACATTTACCAATTGGAAGCCAACCCCAATTCAACATTATACAGCAAAAAAGTCTTTTGTTCATAACGATCTTAACAAATCAGATTTTGTGTTCATTAGATTGGAAGGTAAGAAAACCTTCTTTTTCTCCTAGATATGAAGGTCCATTTTAAGTTATTAAAAGACTTTCAAAATGTTTTTGAGTTTTTAAAGATAATACTGAACTATTCATTAGCATTGACAGACTTAAACCCTCGTTTATACTTTATGTGTTTCTCAACTTCACCAAGTTTCTAAAAAAAATTTCTAAGTTTCTTTCAAATTACCTGAAAATATTTTTGGTCTTTGACTTTTGTTAAAGATCTTTAACGAACAAACCTATTTTAAATATTTTAATAACAAAATTTTATTATTAAGAGTTTTAAATTTCAGACAGTAAGTTGTTTTTGTAGTTAAATCTGCCATAGTATGTCACTGGTGAGATTAACAAACTTTCTTGTTTCTAATTGAAAATTTTAAAATCTCGTTTGTTCCTTAAATTATTAAATGTTTTGAAGAACACAAAATCACTAATTGGCAAATCAGTATAACTATATTATTTCATTGAATCAAATTTGATACAAATATCTTCAAAGTAATGTTTTTGCTTGTTTTACAGAATTTAGTTTTTGCAATTTTATTAGCAAACAATAAACTAGTAACATTAGTACGTATGAAAAAATACGGAATTCACCCAGCCGATTTACATCTAATTCTAAACCTAGTCCAAGCCTCGGAAAGTTTTAAATCTGCTGAAAGTTGGACACCACTTTGTCTACCAAGATTTGATTCAAGCGGTTTTTTATACGGACACGTTTCTTATTTATCGGAAGATTGTCAAGCTTGTCTTTTATTATTAACCGTAGAACGTGACGTCTTCTTTACGTTAAGCGAAGCCAAACAAAAAATAGTGGAAAAGCTTCGCCGAACGAATTGTTTAGAGAAAATAAACGAATCTATGGGTATGGTAATCGATCCAAACATCCCGGTAGATCTTCCCGATTTACGACATTATTTATACAAATGCAAATCGACAGCTCAGTTTTACCAACCGCATTTAATGCCACCTTATAACAAAGACGTACCATATTTATTGAGTTTATACAAATGGATACATCAATTGTTACATAACTCTTCAAGGCCGCTAAAGTTAGTGTTTCATAGAACGCCAAATGAAGCTGTTTTCGCTTGGGATACAAGAGGATTCGAATTGTACGTTGTTATGGAGCCTTTAACTACTGCAGGGACGGCTATTGAATTAGTTAGCAAGTTATTGAATTGGATAAAGAAGCAGGAGAATCGATTGTTTCATTTAAGCGCGCCTACATTTTAAATTTACTATAACAATGTATTTAGAGCAATATAATGGCTTTATTTATTAACGCTAAATGAATAAAAGCTAATTTTAGTAAAAAATAAAATTATAAAAAGAAAAGTTTGAATGATACGGTACTAAATTGAGAATGTTCCATTGAACTGCTGTGATAACTTGTATATTGTACATACATGTAATATGGAAAAACTACTAGTGAAGAACGTCATGTATTTTTGATCTATGATGTGTAATATATTGAATTAATAAACTGTAATCTACTAGTATAAATATTTTTTTATATTTACCAAAAAAACAGTTTGGTTAAAAATAATTTCTTAATTGTATATATATTTATATATTCGTCACTCTTCAGTAATAGTAAATGAAAAGCCGTGGAATGTATCATTGGTGCCCATAAAATGTTAGGACACCGAAATTTTCTTATGGTGTATCATGCTTTGGACTGGTTGTCAGTTAATTGACATTTAATATGTCAAGGCTACAAAACTAACATAATAAAATCTTTGTGTAATGTCTAATTTTCCAGAGAATGTTAAGTGAACTATTGAACAACGTCTCGAAGATGGAATACATATAAATATATGCGTGCTTTAGCCTTCGATTGGGTATTAATAAAATCGTATTTTCACTGTCACTTTATATTCTAACGTTTCTCTAAAAGGCTCAATTGAAGGATGGAGTGCAAGAAGTACCTAAGTAGGTTTTTTATAAAATCTGCCTAATCGCGATATCTCGGTTTATCATGTTTGGTAGCATGATAAATTCGCAATTAGGCAGATTTTATAAAAATGCTACTTAAGTAGGTACTTCTTGCACTCCACCCTTCAATTATATCCATATATGATTTTTGAAATTTATCAACTGCAGTTTATCCCAAGATTTTTTGGGCATCGATGGTATTGAAGCTTTTTTATTTTAGGGCTTTTAAAACGATCTTTGTTAAATGTTAATTTTCAGGCTTCCATGCATGATAATTCCTAAAATTAAACCCACCATAATGCGCAAATAAATTATTTTTTCCTTTATTAAACCAAAAATGGGTTACGTACCTACTTGGTTAAATTAATTAAAATTTTGCATGTTGTACATTAACATCGATTATTTCAGAAATGGTCAACTTTAGCAAGATTTCATAGGTATCCCATATTTACGTAAAAATGAACAATGAATCGTTCTTAACTCTTAAATTTATAAAAATCTAAATAATGAAAAAAATAATAGTTTTAAAAGTATTATTTGGGGTAGAAAGCGCCCTCTGGTATCTTGGCAAAAATTGGTATCAAATTAGTATTCTTGGTCTTTGAATTCAGCGTTCTACTAATTTTCATAAAGATACTCCGAATATAAAAGAAATTATTGAAGGAAAACGAAAATAAAATGTTAACTTTAGCCGCCTCTATCTTTGTTATTATTAACAATTTAACTAATTGTAAGATAAGTCTAACTAATACTAATGTTTTAACGTGAGGAATTCACTGTTACTTTATGTCCCATTAGTTACGGACCACCTGTATAAAGGTTCCACTGTATTTTAATGGACCAGTTTCCTCGTGCGTGTTTCGCATCGTCTTTCCAATAATTGAAATGAATTACTTGACTGGCCCATTAAAATAAATGTATTACATTTTTGCGTGAAAATCGTTGCGATTTTATCGCCAATGTAGAAGCGTCCTAAAAGTGCCAAAAGAGCGCGATCGTTTTGATCTTATTCCGCTACTGTATGCATTTAGAACACATTTAGAATCCCAGCCCTGATTAAAGGGTAGAAATACTATTCGAAAATAAGCACTTTGATAGGAGTTTAATTGTATGACATTATACTGTCAAAGTGACAATAACAATGACATTTCAATTTGATTGATGGCTGATAATGTGCGTAATATTCTTTGGTTTTAAATATTAATATTTTCTTGAAAAAATTAACAGCTTAATCTAAAACATTACATTAAAAATAAATTAAATTACAGTTTTCTACAATGTACTTGGGATAAATTTACAATTTTAAAAAGATTTTCTTTAGTAAACTAAAAATTGTGTATTTTTCTTTTTAGTATTTCAATATTGACAACATAAAAATCGAAAATATTACTAAAAATTTTTTTTTGAAGTAAAAAAAATAATGTTTGTTGAGAGTTATTGTTTTTCTCGGAAGATGTCAGCGTTAAAGTCTTTGTGGTTTTCTTGCCGGTCACAAAACGTCATCCACCATCCGCGTTTGCCCAGTAGTTCTTCGGACGTACGTCGATTTGTTTACGTGTGCGGTGCTATTTCTGTAAACGAACGTCCACGGATCGAAAGGTTTTCATATGAGTGCCCGTGCGGATACGAGAGGAGCGATCCGCTAAATGTTTTGCTGTTGGTCTAATGGTGGAGAGACAAACAGAGGTGTGTGTCGTTGTTCAATTTAAAATCAAAATACCGACAAAAAAAATTAAAATAATCTAACAACTCAAAGTTTATCATCATCGTATTATACGGTGTGTTTGTGACCCGCCTTACACGCATACACTCACTCACTCACACACACTTATACAGTTTTAGTGGTAGTATATAGTCGGTATATAACGAACCGTCTCGTCCGTCCCTGTTAGGCCGCCATCTTTATTTCGCGAATCAAAGGCGTTGACTCAAAGTATGTTTTGGTGATTTCTTTCTTCTTATACGTTTCTCGATCCTAAAGGTCCGATGGCTGCCATTCGTAAGAAACTGGTGATCGTCGGTGACGGTGCGTGTGGAAAAACCTGTCTACTGATCGTATTCAGCAAAGACCAATTCCCCGAAGTCTACGTGCCGACCGTTTTTGAAAATTACGTAGCCGACATCGAAGTCGATGGTAAACAGGTCGAATTAGCGTTATGGGATACCGCCGGACAGGAGGATTACGACCGTTTGAGGCCCCTCAGCTATCCGGACACCGACGTCATCCTAATGTGCTTCTCCGTCGACTCCCCGGACTCCCTCGAGAACATACCGGAGAAGTGGACGCCCGAGGTTAAGCATTTCTGCCCGAACGTGCCCATTATCTTGGTTGGGAATAAGAAAGATCTGCGCAACGACCTCAACACCATAAAGGAATTGAGTAAGATGCGTCAGGAGCCGGTTAAACCTCAAGACGGCCGAGCCATGGCCGAAAAGATTAATGCTTTCGAGTACCTTGAGTGCTCCGCTAAGAGTAAAGAAGGCGTCAGAGAGGTGTTTGAGACCGCCACGAGGGCCGCCCTTCAAGTTAAAAAGAAGAAGAACCGCAAATGTATTCTCTTTTAAGTCGTAATTATATTATATTATATTAAAAAAATACGTTTGTAAAAGAACAAAAAAAAAATATTGAGGAGGTAACTTAAAGTTGGAAAGGAAAAAAATAAATTTGCGCTTTTTTCCTTCCAAAAATACAATATATATGTTATATATTAATTTAAATCAAAAAAAAAAAAGAAAAATAAGTTTATGATTTTTTTTTTTAAACCCATACTTCAATTTATTATTATTGTTACTATTAATCTTTTCAAAAAACATACAAAACGATTTTTGTTCTTCATCTGTATTTTAGAGAGCTTTGCACAAAACATTTAAAAAAAATCAACGAACCTACTTACAGATGGTTTTTTTTTTCTTTCTCTTCTTTATACTAAGGTATTATTATGATTATTATAATTTGTACTTCTGTGTCTGACAAAATATAGCTCGACCCGATTATTATAAATGTTTTGTATTTACCTATTGTATAACATGTATGCCGTGCACGAAAATTTCTAACTCTAACCAGAAAAAAAAAATTAATAAAAATGAAAAAAAATCGTCTTGAGGAATTGACGAGTTTAATGCGAGTTTTGTACGTTGGGTTGCCGCCTGTAACGTCGCTAATAACTTTTCGTAAATGTATACATACTCTATGAAGGAATAAACGTTTTTTCTTACAGAAGTAATAAATTTTATTTAAAATCCATTTATTACTTTATAAAAAACTAGTTGAAAAAATCAAATATGCTTTATTTGTTGTCCAAAATATTAAAAAATTCATAAAAATCACTAAAATTTTTAACAGTTAACCTAACTTTTTTGAAAATTTTGACCAAATTTAAAAAATCGTGGAGACTTTACCTTTTTAAATTAAGAAATGAAATTTGTATTAATTGAAAGCTAAGATATTCTATTTTGTAATAAAAAAGTCAGTTTTGTTCTAATTATTACTCAAAAAATTAAAAAAATTCTTAAAGTGACCAACATTTTTGACAGTTCATAACCTAACTTTTTTTTAAATTTTGTCCAACTTTAAAAAATCGTGTTGACTTTATTTTTTAAAACTAAGAAATGGAATTTAAACTTAAGTATCAATTTGTTACAAAATAAACGAAAAAACCCATCTACGTTTAATTTATAATCAATAACAGACTTGTTTTTGTATAATTATTGTATTCATTCAATCATAAAATCCTTTTGATGTTCAAAATATACATCTTCAAATCAATTAAAAACTAAAATTTCTCTCTAGAAGTATCTAAAGGTTAGTAATTTCATTATAAAATTGGAATGATTCACGTTTACGTTACGTTTCCGTTATAAACGTGACTAATGTTTATTGAGATAGAAATGTTTATTGATAAATACTTGTAGATAGGGAAAGAAAAATCTCTTCTCGGGGAATATATTATATACGCAATAAAAATAAAAATAACTTATCAATATTTATTAATCATTTAACCTTAATTGAAATAATTATTTATGCTTTTATATTATCATTGCTAATTAATCAAAAAGTGCCATCTTTTACAAAAACGTCAAATTAAATTATAGTTTTCTGTATTTTCTAATAATAACATAACCTTTAAATTTGACACTTAACCTATTTTTAACTTCAAAAAAGATTTTAAAATATGCAAAATACAAGGAAAATTTTTAAATTAATCCTTCATAGATCAATATATACATCTCCCACTCAAAATGGAATAGGTAAAACTATGAATAAAGTGATGAAACAACCAAGGAAAAAGTAAATAAATTAAACCTTGACATTCATGTATTTTAACATTTTCTGTTTTTATTTTTTAAGAAAACCTTTTTTTGAAGATGTGCCAGCTATTCCCCGATCAAAAACTTTTGATAAAGTTTCGTCAACTTCTAAACCTCAAGGAAATAAAAGAAGGATAAATACTTTAAATAAACTTTTTATGAGACACATAACTGATTTGATGGCAACGGGTGAAATGTCTTCGACTTATGCTGGATTGGGTTTAGAAATAAATCGAGTGGAGATCACGCCTGATTTTTTAGGGGTTAATGTGTTTTGGGTAGCTAAAAATAATGATAAACAAATAGATATTGAGGAGATGTTAAAAGATACTGGTAGGAAATTAAAATATGAATTAACTTGGTTGAGAGTTATCGGTAATGTTCCTAATATTCATTTTATACGAGGTAAATAGATAGTTTAAATTTAATTTTTACTTAAAGTTAAAATACGATTAATTTTAAGATAAACTTTATGCACAAATGATTGAAGTTGATAATAGGTTAGCGAAAGCTGATTTAGGGGACGATTATGAAACTACTGATAGTATTCAAAGATTAAAAACACAATTATTACTTAATATGAATTTAAAACCTGAAGTTAAAGAAGAAATTATAGACACAAAGGAAAATGATAAAAATGTTTTTGAAGATGATAAAAAAGATGTTCCTGATATGCCACAAGATGTTTTAGGATTAAATCATAAAGATATTATGGATAGGGTAAATTATATTCTTAATATAGTTATAATAAAATATATTGTAAATTAAAAACATTTTAGATAAAAGTATCTATGAAAAAAACGCGTGCTAAAACACAAATAAATTTTAATAATTCTTTGAATGAAATTAACACTCAACCAATTGAGTTTAAATCGGTTAAAATGCAAAGGGATGCTTTTAAAGAATTCTTAGCCGAGAGACAAGTAAGTGACTTATTTATTTTTTTCTAATACTATAAGTGTTTAAATAATTTTTTAGATTTTAAAACGTAAAATAAGGAAGGAAAAATCTAAAATTTCACCTGAATTGGAATACTTTAAGAATGAATATTTGGAATTAAAAGAAAAGGAATTTGAATCATTGCAGTTTGGTGGGATTGATGATGATAAAGATTACATTGAAGAGGATATAGATGATTCAGAGTTAAGATATAAATAAAAAAATCATTAATTTTGTAGTAAAATACTAAATTATTATAAAATAAATATCGCGTGTTCATTTAAATTCATGCTCAAGCATGCCTTGAATGTTTATTAGACAATGATGAAGAGATACATAGGAAACGAATGGGACAAAGATGCTAGTAGAGCTCATAGGTCACTTGAGCACGAATTTAACCCTCCGGTAGGCGCGTATGCGGCAGTTAGCCGCATTTTTTTCCCAAAATATTTCTAAGTTCACTGTGAAACCATTAAATATCCTATTGCGGTGTAAAAGCCGCAATGCGCCTATTCGTGTAAGTCCGATAGGCGCGCCCACCGGAGGGTTAAATGAACACCTTATATAAGCAATATTAAGGGGTTAGACCACTCTAGAATTTTCAAAAAATCGAATTTTTGTTTTTTGCGCTAAAGAGTGCCTTATGGTCTTAAAAATAAGATGCAATGTCAGTTATAAGTGGGAACAGTTTTTAAATGCCTGTATTTTGATTCTGAATGTTGTCCGATAACGTGTGCTCAGTACAGGTTAAACAAACTTTAAATGCGTTTTTCTCTAAATCACTTTTCTTGAAACGGCCGGAAACATAACTCATACAATTCTTTACCGATTTACTTGAAATTTTAACTGCAGCTTCCAAGTAGTATTATCTAGAGAAAGACGTAGGATTTTTTTGATATCAAATGTAGTTCTTTAACTATAAACAATTTAGTAGATATTTTTTTAGGCTAAAACGCAAAGTTTTTGTAATATGCCCACCATTTCTGCAAAAAAATAATTAAAAAGAAATCCCTACGTCTTTCTCTAGCTTTTGAGTTGTAAAACTAAATACATTTTCGTTTTTGCATTAGATTGAAAATTGTAGGTAAAATCGTTCCGGCCGCGGACCCCTTAGCGCTTAACAAGGTTTTCATCAAGCAGTTACATCGCGTTCATTTTTTATGTTAATTATTTAGCAAAATATATTTCTTATTCCTAAATGTATGTACAACAAAGATATATAAACAATTTTTCCACAGCTCTTATTGTTTTCTCGAAAAAATATGGGGAAATTACGTTAATTTTCCACGTTCTAAAGTGGTCTAACCCCTTAAGTGAATAAAAATTCCAGAGGAAAACTCAGGTGTATTTTTAACAAATATATGTCCAGTGGGCGAAAGGATACGGGAATTGCTCAAGAAATAGACGTGTCGATAGGTTGGCCAAATTGGTTGCTAGTAAGTGATCCTACTCACTCGAACTAGTTATCATCCCATCTTTAACTTGGCATCTCAATCGTATTAAACACATCTCTCATTCTAAATTTTTATATGTCTGGGGCAAAGTTAAGGGCTACCAAGTATCTAAGTTATTACTAAAGTATCCTTTGTGTGAAGCGACTCGGTTCTTTATAGACCTCAATAAGGAAGACCTAGGCTTAATCACAGGGCTTCTGATGGGATACTGTGAGGTTAGTAAGCACCTTTATAATTTAAGACGTGCCGCTACTCTTCTATGTAGTGTTTGCGAGCAAGACTACGAATCTGTTAAGCACATCCTAGGTGATTACCCAGATCTCAAGGACCTTAGATTGTAGGATTTGGGTGACGATTGGTCAACTATGGATGGAATCAGGAGCACATCTCTGAACATCACCTTAACCTTTGATAAATTTCTAGGTTGGTTGATGTAGACAGAGTGAGTGAGAGGAAGGTTGTACTATAATCTGAAGTGGAGCTGCACCATGAAGAGAAAGATGAAAGAGTACTTGGCAATGTTACGGAGAGGGAACTTACTTTTTCATCTTTCTGTTCATGGTGCAGCTCCATGTCGGGTTATAGTACAACCTCCCTGTCACTCACTCTGTCTACATTAACCAGCTTAGAGATTTATCAAAGATTAAGATGTTGCTCAGAGATGTGTCCCTGATTCCATCCACAGTTGGGCAATCGTCACCCAAGTCCTTCAATCTAAGTACTCGGCAATGTTACAGAGAGGGAGCGTACTTTTTCATCTTTCTCTTCATGGTGTAGCTCCATTTCGGATTATAATACAGGGGATGCAATGGGACGTAAGTGCGGCGTACCATCTGGTGCACCCTTCCGCTTCCTACATACTTACATACATATAAGAACATACTCGGACTGATGTGGACTTAAGACGAGCATTTATAGAAATCACAAACTTCCATCAACACTAGTAAATCCTTGTTCATGTTGAGCATATTTGAAGGTACGCAATCTTACACTGTGGATACGCAGCTTATTACTTTGTCAATTCAACCCTTGTATGATTATCTATAAATCACTTAAAGAGCAAATTCTTTCTTTAAAAACCACCTCGCGCTTTCCCCTTATCAAAAATATTCCTCGTATTTAATACATATTCTAAATTCTTTAGAAAAACTTTTAGAATAACTATTATGTGTATAAATGCTTTTCACATCAATGAATAGTAACTACCTATGTGACATAGTGCAGGCACATCCTATGTGATTGCCCAAATCTCAAGGAGTTTAGATTGAGGGACTTTGGTAATGATTGGCTAACCATGGATGGAATCACGGACACATCTCAGAGCTGCATTTTAACCTTTGATAAATCTCTAGGTTGGTTGATGTAGACAAGGTGAGTGACAGGGAGGTTGTACAAGAGCCGTAATGGGTTCTAAGTGTGGCGTGCCCTCCCGCTTCCTATACAGGGCGGTCCGTAACTAATGGGACACAGAGTAACAGTGAATTCCTCACGTCAAAACAGTATTGTTATACTTCATTTAATAACTAGGAGGAGTGAATCTCAAAACCCCATTTACATAGGAAAAAGTAACTAAAAAATACACTAAACATTTTTAGCGGCAAATTTGAATTCTAAACCTAAAACCAGTCACATTTATGCAACCAAAAAAACACCAAGGGTTTGAGCGTAGTATTCTAGAACATACCAAATATCTCTATGGCCGTTTATCTATAGGTACATTGTTCAAAATTTATCAAAAAGACGTTCCTTGTGTTGACGTATTATATCCAACAGATGACATCGTACCATACCTTCTTCGAACTTAAGGCCGGTTTTAGTGCTCAACCGACGGTCGGTACCGACGTCGGTCGGGCGTAGCTTCGCAACGAATTTATATGTAGCTGTTCAGTGCTGCACTGATGAACCCTACGCGCGTACGGTACGCGTCGCGTATGACAACTGTCGGTCGAACGCGTCCGCCTTTACGTCAGTCAACTGACAGACTGCTGAATTATATTATAGCGTTCATTGTTTGGCAGATACGTCAGTGTGGTCAGCACGTGTACAGTCATCGTGAAATAATGAGCATAGACACAGAACGATTAATAACCGAAGTCCGGTTGCATCCGGAATTAAGGGACTTGTCTCATAATTTATATAAAGACCGTGATTAAAGAATTACACGGTTAAAGAATTACAGAACAATGAAATACCCAAGTATCGTACAATTTGTTAATGCGTCCATTTTTCGTGAGACTGTACAAACTGACGGTCAGCGCGTTTTGACAGATCTGTCAATCAGCTAAGCACTGAACAACACAAACCGACGGTCGGTACTGACCGTCAGTACTGACTGTCAGTACCGACCGTCGGTTGAGCACTAAAACCAGCCTAATATTTTTTGATCGCAACCATTTAAGCACAACGAAAAGCGAGAAACAAGTTGACAAATTAGGTAAAGCACCTAACATCAAACCTCAAAAACAATAAACGACAAACACCAAATTTTTCATCTTTGTAAACTTGACTGCGGGGCGACCAATAATAGTTCACTATTTTGGCGCGCAAAATTCAAATCACTCCTCCTAGTTATTAAATGAAGTATAGTAGTATTAGCAAAACTACTCTTAATTGTTGAATTGTTAATAATAACAAAGATAGAGACGGCTAAGGTTAACATGTTATTTTCGTTTTTCTTCAATAATTTCCCTCACATTCGAAATATCTTTATGAAAATTGGTAGAACGCCGAATTTAAAGACGAGAAATACTAATTTGATACCAATTTTTGGTAAGATTCCAGATCACGCTGTCTACACCAAATATTACCTTTAAAACTCTCTTAATTTTTTCATTATTTAGATTTTTATAAATTTTAGAGTTAAGAACGATTCATTGATCATTTTTACGCAAATTTGGGATACTTATGAAATCTTGCTAAAGTTGACCATTTCTGAAATAATCGGTGTTAATGTACAACCTGCAAAATTTTAATTAATTCAATCAAGTAGGTACGCAACTCATTGCTGGTTGAATAAAAAAAAATTATTTACTCATTACGATGCGTTTAATTTTAGGAATTATCATCCATGAAAGCCTGATAATTATCATTTAACAAAGATCGTTTTAAAAACAACCGAAATTATTGCAAAAAAAAACGAAAGTAGAATGTTAACTTTAAACGTCTATATCTGTGTTATCATTAACAATTTCATTAAGAAAGTTTTCTTTAATACTAATGTTTTGACGTGTGGAATACACTGTTACTCTGTGTCCCATTAGTTACGGAACACCCTGTTACTACAGCGTCCTCTGGAATACAACAAATATATGTATGTGATTCTTCTATAGTAGAAAATAATAAATAATTGTTTAGTATAAGCTCAGTGTAGACAACTTCTTAGATCATGTATTAACTCCTTTTGGTAAACTGACAAGTCTGGCTCGTCATTGGCTTTTTATGCAAGTTGCACTCGTAAATTAAATCGTACCAGAAGAGTTTAATAAATTATAGATAGAACGAAAATAAACATCGATAAAAACAGAAAAACTTTTTTTTCTTAATTTTTTCAATTATTGTGTCATTTTTACAGCTGCATCATTCTTGCCAAGTCTTTGAATTGACGAGTCCAATACAATAAACGGTTCTATTTCTGTAAATTTTCTAGAGTACAAATCGATCGATGAAAATTTATAACTACTACATGTAACTAAACCTATTAAAAAATTAGACCAGATTTTAATTTCCACCTCTCATATTTCTTCATTACAATCGATCAAAGTGTTACTCAGCTTTTGTTATTGAATTCCTCCCGTCTTGTTTTTTGTTACTGAATTTAATAATTGGAACAAATAATAAATAATTTAATAATCCACAACAAACAAGCCAATAAATACTTACGCTAGTAAAATCGTCTGTCAACGCTGAGATAGCTAAGTAGAAATTTTAAAAAGTAGATTGTTATTTTGTATTTGTATTTTTATATCTTGATTATTAAATTTATTTTTTTTAATGGATATTAGTAAAGATAACGTATATATACATCGCATTTGAAGTAAAGGAATTTATTGTTTTGTTATGAATCTTTGTGTTTTTTAATCTTATTTTTTACGATTACATGAATCATAAAATGTATAAATCGATAACAAATGTTTATATTTTTAATAATTTTGATTAAAATCAGATTTTATCATGAAAATATCATTGATAATTCCAGGTAGAAAACGTAGATTTTTTTCATCGAATTTCGATACCATCATTTTAAATTTTATTCGTAGAATTCCCGTTTTTACTTGAAAAATTATCGGCCGATTTCTCATCTTTTAATTAATTAAAAAGTCTCTGCAATTGAACTCAACAACATTTCATTACTAAATCAATTCCAAGGCACAAAAAAACTTGAATTTAAATTGGTTTCAAAAGTAGATTAGGAATAGAGAATAGAAAATAAATTGGGTTGAGGTTTAAAAACCTTAAGTTTTTGAAAAGTGTATCAAAAGTATAGGATATAAAATGGGTGTGTTAAGAAAGAAAATATATTTTATTTTATCAACAGTGTACAAACAGATCTCTTCCTTACGTTATTTACTCAACTTAATTTTAAAGTAATTAATTAATACTTAAATTGTACCAATAATAAAAGTAAAAAACTTGAGATTTCTTCATTTTAAACAGTCGTTATTTACAAAAAAAAGATACTTAAAGTCATTAATTACAAATAATATAAAAAAGAAAGAAAAGTATATATTACTTCTTTGTCATCAATCTTATTAATTAATTTGTTACTCTAAGCGAAAACCAAAAGGGTTTTCTTTAATTTAATCTTTTTCATTAAATACATATTATAAAGAAAAAATGGACGGTTTTTTGAGACTATCGAGTTTCAACCTCGTTTTTTTTTTCGCTTAATTATTTTAGTAATAATTTGAATTTTGTATAAACATGGTAACAAACTATTTATATTTACACAAAATCCAACAGTACGCTTCTTATTAAGTCTATTTACAAAATTGTGCTGCCAAAAACTTAGTGCTATAAGCGCAAAAATCAACTTTTTTTTCTCACTTTAAGTAAGTCTGCCTTCAATCGTAAGTTGTAAATCTGAACACAAAAAAATTCTTTTTAAAGCAGCACCGTTTTTCTTTTTTTACTTTGACTCCTCAAAAACTTCTTACTCACTTAATATTCTAACTATACAGGCACTATTTATATGTATCAAATACTCATCCAAATATAAACACATATTCACGTTTGTACTTCAACTACGTTGTTGGTTGCATCTGATATTCATCTCCTTTCTAAAGATCTTTGTATAAAAAATGAAAATAATATCGTTATGGTCTAAGGATCACAAACGTTTCACTCTATTTTATTTTTAAATGATAACTCCTTCTTCTAATCTAAAATATCGTACGATCAGTGTAAAGCTAGTAATTAATATCATTAAGAAAGGTATTGGTGTTGTAAACGCTGCGTTGTATATGTGACAATAAGGACATTGACTGCTTCCGCACACTTGGCAAATTGTGAGTTGATACGTTGATGAAGCGTCGAAAATTGTTTCGTTGAATCGCTCTATAATATTTCAATTTAAATAAATTATAATCATTTTTAGGTCAATATTGAGTTGTTCGGAAAGTAATTTCGTTTTTCTGTTAAAGTGCATCATTCAGTTTGTCCACCTGATGATATTAGACTTCCGAATTAATTGTTGTGTTATCTGGTAAAAGTTGAAAATATCACCTTTTTTTGATTGACATCTGCTTTGGAAATGCTTTGAACCGGTTCATCTTTTTTGCTCCATGATTTCTTGCGTTTGACATTGTTATATACAACCCATTTTTCATCCCTAGTAATGATGAGCTTCAAAAATGGATCGTTTTCATAACGTTTGAGAAGCGAATCACAGGCGTCAATGCGACAACACAAATTTCTCTCTGTGAGAACATGAGGAACCCATATATCGAGCTTCAAGGTTAAACCCAGGCCATTCAAATAGTCATAAAAAGAATTGGAATTTTTCACACATATGCCTTGCTATATCAGCTCTCAAAACATATAATGATTATGCAGCTTAAATGTTATGTTGGGTGCAAAAAAAATGCAATGAAATCCTCTGTCGGGAAGAAAGGAAATTACTTTCCGAACAACTCAATAAAAAAGATCTTATTGTTAGACATTTTTAAACGATTTTAAACTCCTTTTGGTTAATTTCTTACACGTAATAAAAAAACAAAATGAAAATTGAAAGTAGATTTCTTACTTACCTGGTGCGTAATAGTCGTAAACTTTAATAGGTAAATATTTGGACATATTTGCAACTGGATACCACCGTTCAACAGTTAAATTCACACAAGTTTCTTCATTATCAAGCTAAAAATATAATTTATTAAAAGATTACCAACATCTCCGAGTTTTTAATACTTACATAATCAAAATAAAATAAAACTTTCGTATCTAAGAATTTAGCTCTTTGTAAATTCCTCACTCTCCTCGTTCTAATATAATAATCAAGTCTTTGTTGTTGTATAATATATCCAGTTGGTATAGTTATATCCAAAACGGCCATTCCTGACCTTTCGGACTCGTTTAAATTCGTCCACCTTTGACAACTAATGTAATTAATATGGGAATGATTTCTTCCGTAAAAATCGGCCCTTGTAAATAATTCAAATGCCTTTACTGGTGGTTGAGTTTGGAATCTTGCTACGTCGACGTTATATTGAACGTGCATTTGTAAGATGGCATACCCAGCTCCTTTAGCTTGGACTTTAACAGTACCCCAAGCTTCCGGTATATCAACATATTGTAATTTTACTCGATTTTTATCATTTATATTCAACACTTTAGACTGTCCAGGCAAGGCGGTTGCTTCGACATTTACTGTTAATCCGGAAACATCTCGAATCCTTTCAGCTTTGGTATATTCAATAAGCGCTTTCATTGCATTTGCTGTATCAGAAGTCGAAGCCCATCCACCATCCATAAGTCTTTGGGAATTCAACCAATTAACCATAGCGTCAACTAAAATTTCTCTTCGTGTCACATAAACTAATAATGCATACGATGTGGCTTCAATATTTTCTGAGTCGTAGGTATACGGAAGTCGTGGGAGTGAAAACGGACGTTGATTTTCGGTTTTTGTAGGTGGATCGGGTAAACGTTCTCGACCACAGTAAGCATAACCATTTCCGTTTATAACACTTTGTACTAGAATGCTAAAAGCTTCTTCTGCTTGAGGGTAGTTCATTAAGGCGTACGCAACGATAGCGCGTTCGAATGGTTTTCCATGATCGCGAAGAAGTTTCATATTGCGTTCTAACCAACGTGTGGCTGCTAAACGTGCGTTTGCTACATCTTTACTTAAATGAGCTATAAAAAAGGAAATAAATTAGCAAAAAAAATCCAAAAACTGAATTGAAGATTGTTATGCAAAGTATTCCAAGGCCAAAGCTAGTGATTTATTGGGGCCTTTAGAAATTTTCATCTTTACCTGATGTTGTCATGACATCCCCAGTTCTGCAATAACCAAACTCACTGTCGTGTAAACTCTTATTCAAATAAGTCAAAATGTATAAATACGTATGTCGAAAAATTGCAGCGATGCATTTATAAGAAGTGTTTGCATTTATACAAGAGTTAATTTAACTAAAAGAATGTGTCGAAATGTCCAAGAGTAATAAAATTAAATTACATCAGAAAATTTCGTACCCCTTGTATTCACTCGCCTATGATTAAGTGAAAAAGGAATATTTGGATTTTCTGTGGTACCAATTTTTGGACACACTACAGAAATGAATCACTGACTTTTGCCTTGGAATACTCTGTACTGATTAGGACGTTAACTTTGGGTCATGAAATTAGAAAATACAAATCAGTCCATGAATAAAAAACCACTGCGCTTTCAAAATTTTCCGCTTATCGGAACCTGACAGTATTTCGTAGTTTGTTCCCAAATTTTCTCGCCTGTATTTTTTCTTTGGGGATTTCTAGAGAGTAAAGTAAACATTGAGCCTGTAAACCATACTAAGAATTGCACGGATAACGAAGTTTGCTTTTTAAAGTGTTGGGAAAAATTCACTTAAGGTTTGAAAAATGTTTAAAGACAAAAATTGCTTTCCCTTGAACGCCTTTATTTTAAAAAAGTAAATGTGTGGTTTTTTAGGCTGTCCGCATACAGAGCAACAGGAAAGCAACTTTACAGGAATGTTATATCACTTGTCAAACTAAGTGACTCTTCGACAGAAGAGTCACTGGCTTTGGCCTTGGAATACTCTGTATACTACTTAAAATTAATATTATAATCTATACTTACTTGATAAATCTTTAACAGATTCTAACATAATCAACACATGCGCCGTTAAAGAAATATTTCTATTTCTATACTGATTATCACCAGGATAATTCAACGAGTCGTTATACTTTCTATCTGGTGACCAAGTCGTCTCATAAAACGATCCTTCAGGATTCTGATGTTGTAAAACCCATCTTACACTTCTCTCTAAAATCTTTGGATCGATATAAATAAAATTTTCCCATTCAGAAAACGTAGCCTCTTGCAATATCCTCACAACGTACGAGGTCAACCAAACAGACGACGCCGATTGATTCCAATCGCTTCTAAACAAACTAAACGATCCGTCCGGTTGCATGAAAGATAACTGCTTTTGATACGCTGTATTCATTTGGTTAAATGCGTCTCTCTCAAGGGTTTTATTTCTTTGGATCGTATAACGCATGTAATTAATCGTGTACATAGTCACGGCTAATGAAAATATGTTTTGTTCGGCTGATTCTTGCGGTAGACCGATTAAAGATGATGCGTTTATTGGCATAGTTGGGAAAACCGGACCGACTACGTCTCCAACAACTGATACTCTGGCTTTATTTGAACCAAAAACGTAGTAACGATCGTATTCGTAAGGGATTATTGGAATTTCTGTTATGTTTACATGCATGTATTGGAAGGCGTATCCACGAGTACTTAAATCGAGAAGCATTGATTGATGCCTGTATTGAGGTAAACCATCAGCCTAATAAAAAATAAACACAAAATTTAATTAATATTTGAAATAAAAATAAATTAAAATGTCAGTTTAAATGTTCATCTTGATTAAATCATCCAATGATAAATGTAAATGTAAGTCTTAAAATAAACATTTAAAATATACCTCAACATGTAAAGTTCTTGTGATTTGATCACGTCCCAGTAACGTTGCGGCGTAAACGGTGACTTCAATGTCTCCTAAACGTTTTGGAACTATTGGAAGATAAACAACAGCAGCATCTTGAGCCTAAATATACAATAAAGATTAAGACCATTAGAGACAATAAAATTTATAATAGTGTATTTTTTTTACCAAAATGTAGATAAAGAATTGGTGTTCTCCTTCGGTCGTTCTTGGATTATAAGAAACAACAACCCCATTTTCTTCAACATGAACAAACTTATAATCAGGCGACCTTACAAGAACAACGGTTGCTTCAATGTTATTCTGCATGTAGTTAAAAACTGTTACGCGTATCCCAACTTGTTCGCCTTGTTTACAAGATTTTGGCATTTCAACGTTTATATAAAATGGTAAATCACCCACGTACTAAAAAATTTAAAAAAATTAAAGTCATGATAAAAATATTCAAAAAGATTTTTATTTTTACCTCTATCGCATTTCTTAACATACCAAAACCCATCGTGGGACTCATTGAAAAAGCGGAAACCATCCAATGAACCGGAACTGGTGGAACATCAATATTGAAAATGTATCGTCCATGTGGGCCAATATTAACATCCCTCCATAACCAAACGTTATCATACAATCTCTGCACGCGATTAAAGCGATGTTGTCGGAAAAGACTTAAATCCGTCGCATTTACTGGATTACAACCCGCTTCGTCCGTGCCATCTTCACAATCTAAGACACCATCGCATTTTTTTTCTATGCGGTAACATCGTTCATCTAAACATTCCGCGTAACCATCGTAAGGGTTACAATGTGATGGTCGTCTTGGAATTGGAACGTCGCTAAAAACAACTAAACCGACGTATTCAAAGGTACGGTTCGCGTCTATTCCAAATGTGGAAGATGGAAAGTGGGATATTTCATCTGGATTACCCTCGTGAGATAACCAAGTGTATTTTTGCGTACCGTTAGTTTGTTCGTCAAAAGTAGACATTTTAGAGATAACCTAAAATAATTAAAAGTGAGGAGGTGGAAATGTATTTTATGAGTTTGTATTATTTACCTTTGCGTAACTAAGTTCATTACCAGCTTGCATTGTATAAAAAGCATTATCAATTCCGGATAAACCGACATAAGCTCCGGGTTCGCCGTAAATGGCAACTTCAACTTTATGTCCTGTTCGTGCTTTTTTGTTGTTGATAAAAACGGAAAACTACAATAAATGATACATAAAATTAAATAATATCTTGAATTGTTTATTAACACTATGTTTTTTTATTACTAGCAGTAATAAACAATATTCAAATACGCGGAATTTACTATACTGTAGGAATCGATTATTTTTATTACTATTATAAATTGATTAGGTTAAGTTTTTATTGGTAAGAGCGCGCAAGTAGATATAGAGTGTTTGGGATGGAAAGAGGTTTGAGGTTTGAAACCGTCAGGCGAGGAGAGTTTAGAGGTATAACTACGAAAGACGTGTAAAGATGAGAGTTAGTTGGCTAGAGAATTGAGTTGAGTAAAGATGAAAATCGAGTATTGTAAAGACGAGAGTAACGACAAAGACGAAGTTGTCAGGAGACGCGATGTAGTGAAAACGCAGAAAGGCGAAGAATTGTACACATTATTGTTAAATATACAACGTGACATTGAAATTGCAACACCTAAAAGAAATGGGTACTTTTTTTTGTAACCCTGGACTAATTAGGTTCGACGCAATTAAGATTTCTTTTTTGTATGCGGTACAGTAATTTCTTGCCACCAGATAGTAATTTGTGTTTGTGGTTTGTTTGAAAAACGATATGAAAATATTCAGTTTCTTGTTTACTGAAATCGCTCTTTGTGTACATCCAAAGTACCCACCTTTGTCAGATGTTTTAGAAGGAACCTTATAAAACCATTTCACGTATGGATACACGTTTAGCTGAAAAATTGGATTATCTAAATTTCCGATGTATGAAGAAAGATTTGATTTCATCTATTTCTGCATATACTACTGTGAGAAGTGTCTTGATTTGTGATCAAAGGGTACCTATTCACAAACGCGTTTATTTTCCGGGCATTCTACTGCCTAAGTAGGTGTTTGGACTCACAGAATATCGTGAGTTATGCTTTACTGTTTTGTATCGATCACTTGCCTAAATTAATGAACGAAGAGGTCTTAGTTGGACACTGAGAAACGTAAGCTTTACTTCAATAACAGGATTTGAATTAGTCTGCAGATGCATGACAACCTTAAGCTGAATCAGCGCAGTTGTACAAAGTTGTACATTTTGCAATATAATGTTGAAATGTTCATCCATGTCCATTCAACGTACTGTTAGAGTTATGATATGGAACGTCATTGTTTATGAAAGTACATTGCCTTTGATATGAACTGTACGAATTTATAACGCCTAGTAGCAAAATGTAATCCGTGGAATTCAATCTTGTTTACCACTGTTAAGGGGTTAGAAAGTTCAATTTTACAGCAAAGAAGAGTACACGCGCATATGGTAGACCGTTTAGAGAGGTTTTTGTGTAACATCTGATGGTAGTGGACCGCTATTAGTTTATTTGGATAGCAGTTTTAGCAAATAAAGAATCTTAAATTTCTTTTAAATGGCAAAAAAATTGTTGGTCTACGAATAATACGAACCTCAGAAGTAATCAAATTGACAAACAACCCCGTTAAAAAGCAGACAAATTACTGCCAAAATATTAAAAAAATACTGAAGTATCTACAGAGAAGAAAAGTTAATTTCACCAAGCGTGTTATGTAGGGCATCAAAATTTTAATCGATTGTTACGCTTCTATAGAGCAATATTTCTACCAAATTTTATCAAAAAATGCATACTCCTTCTAGGTGTTGCAATTTCAATGTCACGCTGTATACATATATTCGTTTATACTGTTTTATAAAACAAGCAGGCGTTATTACCAAAAATCAAACCCCTAGACACAACCAAATTTCCTACAATACCTTCAACGTTTTAATATTTGAAACCAATTATGTGTAAACTATTACAAAACAAAAATTCTAAACTTACTTTATTTCGACTAATTCCATTAACTGGGAAAGTTAAAGTATCTGCAGTAACATCACCGTATCTTCCAACGTGCCAAACGACAACTGTCGCAACCGGAGCCATTTCAGCACTTAAAGTAATCGCGATGGTATTTACAAAGTCTTCCATAACTTCATCTCCAGTTATTAATATAGTTCCTTTAGAAATAATCAAATAATTGTATTTATCAATGTAGAAATTACTTCGAACGTGGAAAACAATGTATTCCCCGACCTTCGGTTCTATTGTACTCGTCGTTACTTTAAGATGTTTATTTTCAGGACTATAATGCGCCAACATTAATAGGTTTTGTTCTGTTGTTTCGCCTTTAACGTCTTTGAAACTTGCACGAACTTTTATTTTTTCTAAAAATTCCCCAAAACAAAACAGGTTTGGTAAAAAAATTTTTTAATCTTGATTGATATAAAATTCTTACCGACGCTTGATAAAATATGTTGTGCATCAGGTCCGGTTGGATGTAAATCTTGTTTTAAATCAATATTATAGACCCAAACGCCAGGATCACTGGACATAAAGAGTTGTTTAGGTTGAAGGACGGTAGAACCTCCATTTCGAATTTCAACGGTCGTTTGAACTTCTAACCGACTTAACTTAAGACGTTCTTCGGGGATACGTGAGCCATCATGGAATGAAGCAACGATCTTTAATTAAACGTTAAATTTTAATTAATTAAACCGTACTTTTGATGTTTTTTGTTTTAAAACTCACATAAACTGTTGACGGCATTCCCGGTTTAAATACTTGAGGAGAATCTCCCAAAAATGATAATTTAATTGAAGAGTTAAATATTCTAGCTGTAGAATAACCTTCAATAATTTCATCCAAATAACGATCACCGACTGTAGCGGTGATTCTTATTTCAGTATCGTCTAATGTTGGAAAATAACGTAATAAGTCGCTTATGGGATATTTGAATTTATAAACGCCGTAAAACTAGAATTGTAATAAAAAATAGCTTTGTATAGCAATAGTCTATATAAAACGTAAATAATAACTTACAAATTTTAAACTTGGAACACGGTGATAGAACGGATCTGGAATGTTGAACCAGAATGGATATTCCTCATTCTATTCAAATTACAAAAAACGTCATGTAAATTAAAAATGTTAAAAACTACTTAAAATGAAGACTTACAAATTCAAAATATAACTCCTTTTCGTTAGGACCACCTTGTGGTCTATAACCATCATACCCCAAGTTATAATTGAATGGATCATATTGACTCCTATAAACATTTTGATCTTGTTCTCGTTGATCTTCTACCCTCCTTAAAGGTTTAATCGAACGAATTACAGCTTTCAAAGTCAAGTTACCCCTAACCGGAGCCCCACTGGTGTAATTAGCCATAACAGTTCCATAAACATATTCGTCTGTACTAAAGAAAAACGCAGGCATCGTTACGTTAACTTCAAATCTCGTTTGGTAATATTCTTCAACTAAAAATGTTGATTCTTCAACTTGTCCTTGCGCAACTACCCTTACTTTCCATTCTCCAAACACCGGTTGATCGGAAAGTTCGTAAGATAAGCTCACCGTTCCCAAATTAGATTGTCTGGAGAGCCATCGTTTTACTATTATACCTCTAGGGTCTAACATATAAACGTCGATAACGTTCGCGAAGGGTTTTAATTCGGTGTTTATCGGTATTGCTCGAAAACGAACCATTTCACCTTGTTTGTAAATCGGTTTATCCATTTGAATAAAGATCGTTAAAGATCTTTGTGAGAATACTAAATTCGTCTCGTTTAAAAAAGCCGTCCCACCCAAAACGTTATCGTACAACCCCTCAACCCTTAATTTATACCTTCCTTGAGCGCTCGTAAACGGAACTTTTAACAACAACGTTTCCGGTATTCCGACTTGTGCGTCTACATGACTTGCATCTACTTCAACCCCGTCTCTTTGGATCGATGCTCGAACCGTTATCGGTTGTTTTTGTTTGAGTAACATTACGGATACTTTGTATAATTGACCGGGTCGAACCATTTTCGACGCTACTACGAAATAGGTTGCTTCGTTGAAAATAGGGTTGTATTCGTCTATCCATTTCCGATCGTAATGGTAATCCCGGAACCTATCATCGCGTTCATCCGGTCGACTTCTATCACCATAGTAATCATCTTGAGGTGGGTAAGATCTATCACTAGGACCATCAAATGGATTTAACGGTCTTGAAGTTGGTTGGAGTTGTGTTGATGTTAGTTTAAGTGAGATTAATATAAGTAATAGGATTGGTAATGTTGATATCTTGATCATTTTGGCTGAAATAATGAAAAAGAATAATGTTAGAGACATTGTTTAATTTGTAAATTAAAAGAGAACATTGAACTTGAACTTAAAACGATCTGTTTAATAACCTTGATTTTAAGCGATTAAATTCTTCGAAGCGTTGAAACTTTTTATGTTTATCTATTGACTAAGGTCACAACCAAGTGGACGCAATTACATTTCTATTCTCCATTCATTACTTTACAATGGGATAATTATTTCAAGCAATGAAAGTAAAGGTAAAAAAATACCTGCTCAATTTTTCGGTCTATTGATTAACATTTCTATACTCTTTTTTAAAATATTATGATTAAAATTATTTTTCTTTATTATAATCACATACATAAAATATTTATTCCTATAAATTTTTACACTTGAGAAATTGCTTTGAAAGCTCTTTACGCATTGTACCGTTAATAAACACTTCTAAAGAGTTAAAACAATAGTGAATGGTTCACAAAAGATTTTCTTTGAAGTCGGTGAGAACTAACTGTCGGTGTTTAAAGTATGTTGATGTATGTTTAACGTTTAAAATAAGCTTCTAGAATGCATACAATGTGATATAAAGTATGTACAATAGAATTTCTATAATTTAAGCTAAACGAAAGTAAATAAAACACAAATAAATTCAAAAAAAATCGATAATAGGGACATAATTTGAATTCGTGTTGCTTGAAGATTTAAGATTATTAATAATAACAGATATTCTGAAAATATATTGTGTTGTTGACATGTACTTCCAACCAGTTTCTGTCAGTTTTAGATAACAAACCATCTTCAGGAAGAAAAACGCTTAATTTAACAAATAATAAAACTCCATTAATGAGAAAATGAGACGTCGATATTTAAACGAAATGATTTTCTAATACAAATATTCTGAGAATCTACTAAAACCTTACAAAAATATCCAAAAGATTCTAAAAATACCAGTTGAAATCCATAGCTTCGAAAAGATAAGAATATAAGAAAACAACTTAGATAATACTGACAATAAGGGTTGGATAATGTGGATTAAATTATAGGGATTCCAATGTAGCTGTTTTATGCAACCTACAATTAGATAAATAGCTTCCCTCATTAAAGGTTCCAAAAATGCCAGTTGAATCCAATCTTTTCAAAAAAATAAGAGTATAAGAAAAAACTTAGATAATGCTGACAATCAGACTCGAATAATGTGGATTAGATTATAGGGATTCTAATGTAGCTATTTTATTCAACCTACAATTAGCTAAATAGCTTCCCTCATTAAAGCTTTAAAGATTGAAGGAAAAAATCTCAACAACAGGATGTTGGAACAATTACAAAATAGTGTGATTGTAATTTAAATTATTTTCAAATACAAATATTCTGAGAGTCTACTAAAATCTTACAAAAAAGTCCAAAAGATTCCAAAAACGTCAGTTGAATCCAATTCTTTCGAAATGATAGGAGTATAAGAAAACAACTTATTGTTAGATAATACTGATCATCAGATTGGGATAATGTGGGTTAGATTGTAGGGATTCTAATGTAGCTATTTTATTCAACCTACAATTAGCTAAATAGCTTCCCTCATTAAAGCTTTAAAGATTGAAGGAAAAAAATCTCAACAACAGGATGTTGGAATAATTATAAAACAGTGTGATTGTGATTTGAATTATTTTATGGTTAATTTACGTTTTAGCAAACCTTAAGTTGACTAAAAGACCGCAAATTAAATCTGTGATCGTTTGTAAAGTTCTTAGAAATTGCTGACTAATAACGGTATTACGTACATTTCCGGGAGTACAAACAGTGAGAACATTACGTTTTAATGTTATTAGAAGGAATAAGATTTTTAAAAGGATGTCGAAAGAAATAATGAGTTAATTTACTTTTTTGATACGTTCAGGTGTTGGTTTAAGATATATATTTTTATATTACGATCTGAATGACTATAGAATGACTCTTAACTTTATTGTTTGCTCTACTCGAAAATTTGAAAGTAAACTTATGTAACGAATTGTAAAATGACCTTCTCATTCAATAAAGTTATCAAACGTAAGCATCTTAATGCAGATATAAAATTACGATTACTTCATATCGGGGTCTTATTCCAACGTTTAACGTTGAACCAACGTATTTTAGCCTAGTTTGGGTTTTCTTTTCTAATTTCCTTTTACTTGTAAGGTTAACAACATTAAAAGGGCTTCACTTAACCCCTCTTTAATACACTACCATATCGATTATACAAGAAAAAATAGTCGAGGTTCAACGACTTTTCTCTCTACGCTATACTCTTTAAGGTGGTGATAAAAATACCTTAAAAGTATTGGTGTGGATAGTAGACAAGTGGATTCCCGGCGTAGATTAAATTACTAAACCGGCATTAATTAATGGAAAATACCGGTTTGTGTTTGGGTTTTTTTAAACTCTATACAAACACTAGTCTTAATAAAACTGCCTAAAGACAAAAAGAAAGTTCTCGGTTTTTAATTATGAATAAGGTTGATGGTTGTTTATTATACAATTTATGTTCATATTTTAGATGTTAATTGGAGATAGAGATGAAATAGATAGTAAGATGTTCAGATAATCATCACAAATTAGAAGCTATACCCTAAAAAAAAAATTCCAGACGTACCTGAATGAAAACAAGTCTTATTTTTGAAACGTTTGGAATGAAGGCTTGGTCTATACATACTTAAAAGTATTTTTAACGCATGGGTTTTATTGGAATGTCTGATCTTTTTTATTTAAGCGGGAAATACATAGATTAAAGAAGACAATTTAAATATTTTAACCATTTGCAATTGTTATTATAGTTGTAAACAGTTTATCGATGATTTTATTTGCTTGTAATCGCCATGCAAGTGAACAATGTTGTGTAATGCGCAAACCACCCACGTACAGAAACGTCTCAGCGTGTAATTGATGATTGGGAATGGCCAAAGAGCAAATAAAGGGGGGAAATCAGTATGAAATGTGTCAATAGAAGGTCGATTAATATAGAAAGTTTATTTGTTCTTACTTAAAAAAAGTATGTAAGAAAAAAAACTTTGATTTGTCATCTTGTTTAATAACAATTGTAATTATAGAAACATTACATTAAATTATACAAAGCCATTAATCATACTGGATTGTTAAACGTCATCCCACACACAAAGTTCTAAAGTACTTATGTAATTAATGCGCCCCGAGAAATCAAAATCGATCCAACAAACAAGCCAAGCGATTTCCTGTTCACTAAATAACCTATTTCGTATTCAGACGACCTCGTTTTCGTTTACAAGTGTTAAAAAACTTTTGATTTCAAACCTTTGACTCTTCGGTTCGTTTAAATTATTCAATTAAAGACGATAAGTGCGTTTTGGTTGAATGAAAACTTATCTAAATGGGACAATATTTAATTACTCTCCTATCAATACTACTTTAATACTGAATTTTTTTTTAAGTCAAGTCAAAAATTGGCACGTGTTAATCCCGATCTGTACACACCAGGTTATTGACTGGAGTTGCGAAAACCGGTTTCGTTTAAATGTTGGAGGGTGTACCGACCCTCCTACGCCCTAATTCATGAGATTAGGGGGGTGCTGCATGGATTTAGGGGTGGCTTTAATCTGTACACTTCTCCCTAGAAACCGGGACGAGCACGTGTCCCTTCCTATACAGTTGTGAGCTGCATTTGGACGTTCCTGTGGCTGATGCAAATCATTTTAACGGAAGTTGGGTTTATATTTCTTTCCGATTTTTCGAGAAACACCCTCCGTAAAGACAGGAACCGTATGTTTAAGGAAAAAGATAATAAATTTCGTGGTTGGTTTTGTCTGTTAAAACACGTGTATTTAAGAGAAATTCTTTTATGAACGAAAATAAAATGTTTATAGAGTACCTGGAATTATTTTTTATTTTAGTACCTGCCAGTTTTTTTTTTTAATTAGTTTTTTGTATGGATCTCAGATTTTAAAGCACAAAATCGGAATTAAAAATTTACTTTTCCATATTTTCTTAATCGTAAGCTAACTTATAAGCTCTAAGGGTGAGTTTAGGATGTCAAACTTTTCTGTAACTGTTCAGCACATACAGTTGATGTAAAAAAATCAGCTTTTTTCATTACAATAGCTTTGTTCGCTAGGGCTGCACTGCTTGCACTTAACAGTTCAGTGAATTAAATTTTGGTTACATATGCGTTCGTTGGATCACAGTTCGTACTTGAACAAAAGTTCACCAAATTACACTGAATTACAGTCATTCCCCTTTAAATGCTGCACGAAACTGCACCTTTGCACCATAGCGTAAGTTAGTGCAGTGCAAGTTTTAACCCAACGAACAAAGCTATTGATGGTAGGCAGCAGATTTTTGGTAGCTGAACGGTAATTCTATCCATCATATTTTTGACATACTTAAACATTGAATTTTTCACCTCTCTTAGGCTGGTTTTAGTGCTCAACCAATGGTCGGTACTGACCGTCAGTACTGACGAAACGCGCTGACCGTCGGTTTGTGTTGTTCAGTGCTTAGCTGATTGACAGATCTGTCAAAACGCGCTGACCGTCAGTTTGTACAATCTCACGAAAAATGTGCGCATTAACAAATTGTACGATACTTGGATATTTCATTGCTCTGTAATTCTTTAACCGTGCATCACGGTCTTTATATAAATTATGAGACCAGTTCCATAATTCCGGATGCAACCGGACTTCGGTTATTAATCGTTCTGTGTCTATGCTCATTATTTCACGATGACTGTACATGTACTGACAGCAGTCTGTCAGTTGGCTGACGTACATATGGACGCATTCGACCGACAGTTGTCATACGCGCCGCGTATCGTACGCGCGTAGGGTTCATCAGTGCAGCACTGAACAGCTACATATAAATACGTTGATAAGCTACGCGCGACCGACGTCGGTACCAACCGTCGGTTGAGCACTAAAACCAGCCTTAAATAGTTAACAATACCATTGGTACTCAAAATGTTGGGACACCGAAATTTTTTTAGTGTGTGTCTCACTTTGGATTTGTCAGTTAATTGTCATTTGATGTGCAAAAATTTCAAAATTAATAGTGCAATACCGTGCGTTCAGAAATGATTGTAGATCGTTTGAATTTGGCGCGCTCGTAATTTAGTGATTTTCGATGGTCAGTATTGTTACCTGTGAATTACCTACGTCGTATCTTGCATATCAGTGGCGTAACTGGATTTATTCATGGTGTACTCCTGTTAGTATTAAGTGTATATGTACATATACTCATAATTATTGGAAATCGGATATCAATTGCAATAGCATTGGTCAATAAATTTAATAAAATACCTTTGTCTTACGGTTTTTTGACAACTTATGACAGCTTTCAATATTTTCCATGACACGCCTATGAGATATGATTAACATTATTGTATTTATACCAACCTTAAAAATTAATCTATAGCGCGCCAAATTCAAACGATCTACAATCATTTCTGAACGCACGGTATAACCTGGTATTCAGAATTAATAGGGCAATATAACCTGACATTCACTTCAGTTTTAACTGTCAAATTAAATGAAACTTATTTTATAAAATTTGATGTAAAATTCTTTATTTTGGCGAAGAAATCGGTAATTTTGAAGAATATATCAAAAAATTATAAATGATCGCAGATTTTAATGGAAAAAAGTTAAGCATAAACATCGAGACTGGAGAAGAAGAGCTAAACACTCAAACTCCAAATCCAATACCTTGTAAAATAAAATAAATAAATAAATAATAATAACCTGGTATTAAGTTATAAGTTAGAATTTTATGAGTATTTATTAACCACAGGGCAGGAAATTAAATAAAGGAGCCGAAAAGAGAACATTACTGAAAAGGAAAACCTGATAAATTTGGAAACTAGGAAAGATAATAGTAGAGAAAAATAATAAAAACGTTTCAAAGGAGAAGAGAATAGGAAGTCACAAAAATTCAAGATTTCTATCAAGTCTCCAGAAATCCTGTAGCTGGAGTATGATATAAATTGAATGTTTAAACTCTAAAACTCAACTGGAAGAATAACATAACATAACCTGGCATTATAACCTTCATTCAAAAAGTCCGATTTAATCGGTACCTATAAATACCGTGCGTTCAGAAATGATTGTAGATCGTTTGAATTTGGCGCGCTATAGATTAATTTTTAAGGTTGGTATAAATACAATAATGTTGATCATATCTCATAGGCGTGTCACGGAAAATATTGAAAGCTGTCATAAGTTGCCAAAAAACCGTAAGAGAAACGTATTTTATTGAATTTATTGACATATGCCACTGCATCTGATATCTGATCTCTAATAATTATGAGTATATCTACACATACACTTAATACAGAAAATAATACATCATGAATAAATCCGGCTACGCCACTGATATGCAAGATACGACGTTGGTAATTCACAGGTAACAATATTGACCATCAGAAATCACTAAATTACGAGCGCGCCAAATTCAAACGACGTACCACAGAGCGACGTACAATCATTTCTGAACGCACCATGAACGCACGTTATGATAAATTGTCATTTTTCAATTGACAACTTGTCCCAAGATTTTTTAGGCACCGATGGTACGCGTCGCCTAAATCTTGCAAAAATTGTTATTAAATTGGATTAGAAAATGTATACAATTTATGAACGTTTCATATTAGCCTCATTTCACCCCAGTTTAACCCCATATTCGTTTAAACGTCAAACTAAAGCGTTATTGAAAATTAACTGCTCTGAATCTCAGCGGTAAACCAGCGATACCGTCCAAAGTCTGAAATTACGCAGCTATGCAGCTGTATGCGCCAAACGACCTCACTGATTAAATTTGCTGTAATTTCCAGTCGTTGTTTAAACGCTACTATTTACACAAAATACTTGAACCTTTTTAAATACTACAGCTGCTGTTACAATTATGGTTACAGCCTTTAAGTTTAACATCCTAAACCCACCATAAATTGAAAATTATGATTTATAATTAATTTAAGTCCGGTTTCCACAATGTCGTTACAACGTAACACACTATTTTTAAGAAACTCCTTGAAAGTTAACTTAAAAACAATCGGAATTTGGCAACCAAAAGCTAAATAAAAAAAATTCGCTTTACCTGTTTCCTTTTTTTTAATTTTGAGTACATATCCTGTTAAAGCGTTGAAATTTTTATTGGAAATTTAGACATAAGTTTTTTTTTTAATTTCTTGAATTAAACAAAATTCTGAACTACTTACAATTAGGTTTATTTGACCAACAATAAGTATTACGTATACAGGTGACTAATACATAAACTTGAATATTGAAATGCGTTGTTACAGAGCTCTTTTGTAATTAATTAAGAGACGCTTATAAATGAACACTTTAAAAAATAACTTAAAAACCGAATATTTCACGTCCAGTACTTTTATAAACCATGAAATATTCTTTTACTTAAAATCTGTATTAAGCATTTCAAAATAAACTGCTCCGAAACATAGTTAATGCCCCCAAGTATGTGCAAAATACCGATATACATAGAGACCTATAAATTCTAACAGTTAAAGAAGAAATTAAAAGGTTCGCTGTAAAGTATGAATCTAGATTTCACCTACATGACAACGCAGAGGCTCTTCAACTACTGGATAACCAAAAGTAGGTCCGAAGACTAAAGAAAACAAAACCAAGCGGTCTTGTGTAGTGTGTGTGTGCGTATACAAGTGTCCCATTTTGATTGTGCGATCCTTTACTGGCGTATTCCCTGATTTTAAACAAGATATCGAAAACCAATCACTTTTGGATCTATGTTCATTAAGACTTTTTAACTTATTTCTAACCAAGGAATACGTCAGTAAAGGATCGGGCAATCAAAGCAGGACAGTTATATATGTATAAAAGCAGAGCACAGTGGATATAAACAAAACTAGAAGATATCAATGAATGAATTCTAGTAAGTATTTAGTTTTAAGAGCTTATGAAAAAATTAGTGGTTAGTCTGTTAGACTAGTTTTAATTATGGTCACAATAGTGCTTAATAAAAAAAAGAGTATTAGGATTAAATTCGAATCCTTAAAACTTGGTTATGTTCATCGAATTCTAATGGAAATTTTGAGTAATTTATTTCAAAATTTAAAACTTTACACCAAGTGCACAAAAAGGATTTAATAGTTTAATGAAATATCCAAAATATATTTTTGTAAATTATTAAATATGTACTTAATTAGTTATTATAACCTTTTGACATTTAAATTCCTACTTTTAAATTACACAATAAATATTTTTTTATTTAATCGGTATATTTTAACCGTGTTAATAATTTAATGCGCAAACATTTACTAAAATAATAAACAAAACATCAAAGATTAGATCCGTTTCGAATGAACACTGTATCTACGTTTCATTTCAAAACATATTAACTTCGTATATAGCGACTTGCAGACAACCTAATGTACCGCATTAACTACGATATCGTGTCCGCTACAACAACAAACACGCATCACGTTCCTCCCAAGTCGTTTATATTAGTTTTGTGTTTCCATAATTTAAAAGCTTATACTATTTTAAGACCACCCCGATCGTGATCTTACCAAAAACTTCATTTAATTTGTACCAATACACTTCTCAGAATAAATGATTGTATAACAACTGTAATTTCTCATTCGTGACTTTGAATTAATTTTACAGGTGTATTGTTATGATAAAATTTGTTCTCACGTCTTGTAAAACAACCGATGTGCTATAAATCATAAATTAAATCAGTGAGAGTCAACCCCTTAAAGGAAACCATTAGTTAACACTTATTGAGATAGTTAAGTAAACTAAATGAAGTCGGTGAAACTCGTTGAGGATATAATAAGGGCTAGTATTGTGATGTGTTTGTGAAAAGGGACGTAAATGGACACCTGGTTTAGTAGAAATGTGGGGTTTAACTGTTCGTAACGTAATTTTACCCTCTACCACCCTAAAATTTATATGATAAATACAAAATTTACATACACAGATGTTTTTTTTTATTCAAATATAATCGTTAAATACATTTGATTTAAATGTGTTATCTAAATCAATTCAAACACCCAATAATCACTTAATGAGTTTACTTGACGATATTTCAATTCGCCAAGTGCAATTCAACGTAAGACCCACTTAAACTCGTTTATTGTAGGTACTTGAAGCACTTACAACCCCGAACAACGTCCTCACTTGTCTGGTTATCGCTATTCTTAGCAAGGTGTATTTGCTCAATCTTTAAATAGAAAGTCTTCCCTCAAATGAGATCATTTTGCGAGAATATAAGCCACTCAAATGTGTGAAAGTCTTCTTTAAAATGAGATCATTTTGCGAGGATACAAGCTACTCAAATGTGTTACGAATGTGACCGAACATGAATCACCCTAATGTAGCCTGATATCGAACAGTTGGGCACCCCTTTTTACAAGATCGATGTGAAATCGCACAATTCGCCATCAAATTGCACAGTGGACTCAATAGTTCTGACGGCGGGGATAAAATTAGTGTGGTATGTCACGAAAAGTACTCGTAACAGTAAATATGTCGTTGTAAAGTAGAAAATATTGTTATTATTTGAGTACTTTTTGATGGAAGTAGATATGAATTTATCGTTTCATTTTATACAATCAGTATTTGCAAGTTTAAGTTCATGTTTTAATTGGTCTGGAAGAGAGAAAAAGAGAGAGAGAGGAACGTCATCAGGATATCGAATTTTTAACCGCAGACGAAGTATTTTTGGTGGTTTCACCTCGCATAAGGATTCACATGGTCGATGTTGTTTATACAACGTTCGAAATAGTCGATTTACACCTAAAACTATTAAAACACAATGTATCTCTTGTACTTGTCAAGTTTTATGGGTTTACGAGAACAAATCTTTTTTTATTTTTATAACGATTTCTTGTCTAGAAGTTAGTTATTGTCTAATTAAAGATTTCTATTTGTTATTTTTGTTCATTTATTAACTCCCACCTTCTACTGTAGAAACTATTTTAACCCTCCGTGTGTACACTGGGTCTTTGAAGGAACAGTCAAAATTTGAAATTCGAAATTCTCTCTTATGGACAGAGGGTAGGCTTCGGCTACCCCCCTAAAAAAAGTTTGGTAACTGCTCGGCCATGTAGTAGATGCTTCAATAAGTAACTCAGAATTTTTCTAGAATTTTTGAAACCTTAGTAAACTTTGAAAACATGCTTGTTCCCTAAAAGACCCAGTATACACACCGTGTCTCAAAAAATATAGAATACACACGCCGGGTTAAAAAGATTTAGAGATCTTTAAAAGTTGGATGGAAAATTATCCAATTTTCCAAGTAGCGGAAAATTTAAAAATGTAAAACTGAAAAGTAATAAATAAATTTTGCAAAAGAAAGATTTCTTGAATGATGAACTTGATTGTAATTTCTCCTGTTTCTTGTTCAACGATCGACCTAATGACGATCAATTGTAAGATCGAAACCTAGTAGTCAAAGCGTTAATACATCTTTAATATTATTTTCGTCAGTAGTATATCACGATTTTTTGTCGACTACCATACCTTTTTGGAAGAAATAACGGAAGAGTTTTTTATGCAGTTGAAACTTTACGTTTCATTAATTTATGTTTCGTCTCATTGTCAGCCGAAAAATGGGATAATTTATATCACCTACTATCCATCCTGCTAACCCGTCACCTTTCGGACTAACAAGGGGACCACCAGACGTGTAACCTCCAGATTTTGTTCCTGATTTTTTTATAGGTAGAGACATGTATGTGAAGCTTCTTGGTAAAACATTTGGGCCAGATGGCCAGGCATTTTTGAGTTATGAATTTTTGAAATCGTCAAAAAAACCCACGTAAGTGGTCATCCGGTGATTTAATACTTTTACCGAAGAAGTGCGATAGCTGAGATGGTAAAGGCGCGAGTTACGGATCGTGTCGACCCGAGTTCGAATCTCGGTGCTGCCTATTTTTTTTTTCTTTTCGTTATAAATTAATTATTACACAAATTATTTATTATTTTTTATAAAAACACATTCTTTTTATTTAAATAATCGGAATATATTTATTGGAGTTAAAAAATATACAAATTAACATTAAAGAATAAAATTAGTATACATTAATTACAATAATTGATTTTATGAAGTAGATGTAGCGGGAGAACAATAATTTGGATGATATCTGTCGTAGAAACATTGAAAGCACAAGTTTTTATAATACACTGCACACCTTAAAAGTGAAGGGTTTTTACATGAACACGGATCTTTTAAAACATCAGAAGGAAACCATACTTCATTTACATTAAAAAAAATCTCTCTGCTATCAGTTAATTGTGAGCATACCAGGCGTACTTGAACATATTATTGAAAACAGGTACTGATAACTGATGATGCACCAGAGAATGAATTTTGACACAATCTTCTCTTCCTGAAATTTCGCGATCACTTTCTATTAGATCGGAACAATTCTGAAATCGTTGTTTAATAAAATTTTTCACTTGCCTATAAAAGTAAACGTCGCAAGGTTGACAAAGGGGAGTACAATTCGCGGGAATGTCGAACTTTGTTGCCTTCTAGAAAGGACTTCATATCTTTATTTTGTTTAATTTACTGTATTTTGGCTATTTATAGGAAAAGGGTTCATATTTTATTGACCGTTTATGACTTTTCGTTGAATCAACCCTTTTTTCCTAGAAATAATCAGCGTAATTTTTTAACTTTATTAAAGTTATTTTAAACTCCAATAAATGTATTCCGGTTTGTTTAAATAAAAAGAATGTGTTTTTATAAGAAATAATAAATAATCTATGTAATAATTAATTTATAACGAAAAAGAAAAAAAACGAGCAGCACCGAGATTCGAACTCGGGTCGACACGATCCGTAACTGGCGCCTTTACCATCTCGGCTATCGCACCTCTTCGGTAAAAGTACCAACTCACCGGATGACCACTTACGTGGGTTTTTTTGACGATTTCAAAAATTCATAACTCAAAAATGCCTGGCCATCTGGCCCAAATATTTTACCAAGATGCTTCACATACATGTCTCTACCTATAAAAAAATCAGGAACAAAATCTGGAGGTTACACGTCTGGTGGTCCCCTTGTAAGAGCATGATCGGAACTCAAGGTCGGATTATCCAAGTTACAGAAAAACACGATTTTAATACGGATAAAATTTTCTTTAACCCTTTCGTGATTGGTGAAATATGTATGCGGCAGTAATTTGGTGCATTACAGTGGCTAACGTCGTATAATGTCCCTAGATAGGTGACATGACTCTTATAAAAGATAAAAAAATCGACGTTAATTTATATCTTTTGGGGTTTAATTGTACTTGGGTAAAGTACCTTTTCTATTTTTCATCAAAGCATTGATAACAGTAAGAAATTTTATTCAGAATGACGCGTTGTAAAACTCGGTATTATTTTCGTCAGTAGTATATAATGATTTTTTTGTCGAGTATTGTACCATTTTGGAAGAAATAACGGAAAAGAATTTTTTTATTCACTGTCAAGATTTAATTGATTTTTTTTAATTGAAAATATTTTATAAATTAATCTTTAATTAACCAGGGAAAATCACAAAAGATAAAAAATTAAAAAAGTATGATTTAGTTGCGCCGTCACAAAGAGCGACAATTTTTTTAATCTATTAATACTGCTGAATGGTTTACAAGTTTACTCGTCTTTTCATATCCAAACATTGCTAACCGGTAACGAGTTAACTCGTCATAGCCGGTGACATGGCTCAGTTTCTGTGTAAAATTCCCAGTCAACATAGTGTTGAAAAGGGATTCCGTTTCCGGCTTTGGTCGGGAATGGATGAAATGTCTGTGTCTGTCTTAATTCATGAAAAATATGTTTTTAAATCACGTTTATTATAATTCATCAGTGGTCTACTTATAGTTATTTTGATTGTAAAATTTATAGTGAAACTAATTTTGACAATATTTTCAATTTTTTATTGAAGATTGGTGTTCATACGTGTGTTTTCATATACACTCAGTAATTGGGCTATAAGAGCTAGTTCTCACACCCTATTACTTATCCTAGTTTTAAGAAGAAGAAAGAAGTGTTGAAAATAGTAATGCAAGGTACAGATACGTCGTCGCGAAAGGGTTAACAATGTCTTTAGTGGTTGTTCTCACTAAAGGTCGTACTAGGTCGGATTAACCGGAATGACGGATGAACTGAGATCAGTTAAATCGAGTTCTACTGCACATACATTTTTTTCTATATTTTCTGTAATTAATTTTTTGAACAATCTCTCAAAAAAATTGTAAAAAAACCACAAAACATTTTTTTTTTCAAAAAATTTATAAGAAAATAAAAAACACTTGTTTTATTTTAATTGTATTATTTAATTTCTTAATAGATATAAATAATCTAAAATTAATGATCTCCATTTGTTACTGCAGTCAGTTTATTAACATCCCGCGTTCTATTTTGGTTTAAATCATACTTCGTACACACGTCTGGAAAGCTTGAAGGAACTGGGACGGACTCCACAGTTGCCAGAAGAATTCAAAATAGACTGACAAAACAATAGGGTGTAAATTTATGTGACCTGTTGGATGTTGTATTTTAACCGTACTAGAATTTTACTTACAAAGAGACCTCACGATTAGGTCTTTACCGATTTTAATGAAAGTGGTACGAATCGATAGGTATTAGCACATAACACAGATATGTAAATTATTAATGCGCACTATTCAGCGATTCGAGAGTAAATCGTTCCTAAATTTTGCGATTTAAGGCTATGCTGTTTTAAGTCAGTGGTTAACCATTTCCTCAGAGACTACCTCTGGTTTTTTTTAATAAATTCTTATTTATAATTACGATTTCAAAATGCTTTTAATTAGGCACACAATATTCAAAAAATATTAACAACTTTTATAAGAGCACATTGTTAGTTTTAAAAGTAACATCCTGTAATATCAAACATCACTTTAAAATTAGAGTTTTCTAAGTGATTTTGTTTGAAAACGATAAATAAGGGGCTATCTCCACGATACTGCAAGATGTCTACATTGACACCTCGAGGTTGCCTCCATATATTCTTATGGGAGCATCCAGACTTTATTACATTATGTCCATGCAACGTTGTGTACACGGTATTGATCGTAGGATAAATTACATGTGGTCAGAATGTTATATTAACATTCTGTAATGTTGTGAAGATGCACTTTAACTTTAAAAAATGTTTTTTACAAAAATGGTTTGTTTTGAGAAACGTCTGTGGTTGGTCATTTCCTCAGAGACCGCCTATGGTTTTTTTTAACAAATTTTTATTTAAAATTAAGGTAAAAAACGAAAAAGTGTGCTGACTAATTTTTTTTAACATAAAACAATAAAATCTTAGAGAAAATAAAGAGTAGTTACTTCATGAAGTTCCAATCATCTGGAACGGTATGTGTAAGCTCATTCGTAGTGACTCAACGAGGGGTGGTTTTGGAAAAACAAGCCAACCACTGATATTTAAGCGAAGTGACCTTAATTTTCGATCTAATTTACGATTTACTTACGAATCGCTGAATATTACGCAGTAATGTTTTACTCATTTGTACTATATACATATTAATACTTATCGATCGGCACCACTTTCATTAAAATCGGTGCGGACCTAATTGTGATATCTTCTTGTTAGACTACAAGTCTTAGTTTAGTTAGTTATTTACTTACAATTGGAAAAATTAAAACTTAATATAACAAATTACGGTCTTTAAAACCCATTACTCGAGAATTACTATAATAGTTCGTTCACCCTAATCCTTACAAATTAAGGACAATTATTGCGTTTCAACCGATCCTATTCTATTTACTATATTCTTACAACAAACGTGTTAATTATACGTTTTTAAACCTCAACTAACAATAAGTAGGTATTGTTTAAAGTAGAATTTCCGGCGAAAGCCATCACGTGCATCCCTCCAGCAGTGATTTCACGTGCCAAAAACACACTGCAGCTGCTCTCCTTAGTTTCAAAAGGGAACCTAGCCCCTTTTTACGTCCCTCCAGTCAACAATGCATGTGCTAATTTTATTTTTAACGTGTAGTACTTTTCTATTCTATGTATTATTGGGCACATGTTTTGGAAGATGAAAAACTTGATGTACGAGTTATTTTAGATGTGGGTAGATGAAATGTGCAGATGTCTCAAGCTTTGTCCCAGTTTTTTATAAAGATATTTTTCAAGTATAAATTGACGTAAGCGGATATAAAAAAAAATAAAATTGAATTAAAGTAAAATAAATATAAAAGAATTAGATTAATAATTGAAGAGAGATATTGAGTTGAAACTTAACACCTTTACGATGGCAATAAAAGAATGTTTTGTCAGCACACGATGAAGCATTTCGAAGTTCACAAACGCTCAAAATTTCATTGTGATACCTAAACACGCTATTAAGATATTTCGAAAAAACCTGATGAGACACTTCATCTTCAAGAAGTTCTAGTTCTCTTAGAAAGCAATTTCTGATAAGGACTTTTTCGTTGAATGGCAACTGATTTATGGGACACCTGCATATATATATTTTTATTACTTACCTCATTTTCTGTGTCACCCCCTCAATTATTATGTAAAGTAATTAAAAGAAACACATAAACGTTTTTTATTAATATTTTATTTAACTTACCTGCTTTAAAAATAAACAAAAATAAAATATTTATCACATAATACACACACCCTTAGTAGTTTAGCAAATATTAAAAGAATAAATCATGTAACCGATAATGTAACTTTATCTCCCTCTTTTTATAAGTTAAAAAGGGGAGTTACCCTTCAAATATGAAAGATAAGTACAAATTAAAAATTTACAACCTCCCCTAAAGCTTAATTTTAAAGTTTATTAAGTTTTCATGAAAGAAATATTGATGACAATAGAGAATTTTTAATGAATCCAAGTCATACCAAGATTAGTCATAACGACACATACAAATTAAATTCAAAAACAAGGTTAAAAAGGTTGATATTGAAGATTAAATAATATTCTTCTATATAAAATTACTTTGTATTTCTTGTTTTAAATTTTGACCTTAAATTTCCCGCCAAAAAAATTAAAAAGAAAACTAATCAATCAGCCAACTTGACACAATTAAAAGTATCTTCGATGTAAACAAAACCCAAGACCAATTAAGAATGACTCACCTGTGCATTCCATCACACAGTAAACGCCCATTAGTATAAATTCGGTTAAAAATCAACAAAAAATAACATTTTAAATTACCCGTCTAAATAATTCTCGACTTATTTTATGTGGCATTAGATTTCTTTGGCGGTCAACGCCCAATTTACACAACAAACTCACCTGAGAATCGTGTGAAATTGTCACTAATCGATGATCAACCGGAATCGATCTTTCCGTACGATATCACCCTTGCTAGCACATTGCACAAGTTGGAAGGATAAGTTTTCTTTTGGTATAATTATACACCGCGCCGCCAAAACGTACGAAATGTGTTAAATTATGCGAAGAGACGCACCTTTACGTCCGAAAGCCGTGTGTTAACTGAAGAAGTATTCGAATGTTGGCACGCATGCGCAGTTCAAATGAGAGAACAGGTTGCTTTAGTGTAATCTCTAGGGATTTTCAATTTTTAGGTTGGTGATAAAAAAATATTTATTTGATATAAAAATCTATTTTTAATATTTATTTCAAATTATTTCAATTAATTTATTAATTGAAATTATTTCAAATTCATGACTGTAATGTATCTATTCGATTTTAAAAATTTATTTTAAATGAATACTAAATAATTGTAATTATCCCAATAGATGGCGTTAAAAACTAACCTAACCTAAATCTGTCAAGTAATCGTCTAAAAATGTTTCTCTCACGAAATTTTCTCACCTTTTTCCTAATAATCCCTTTAATTACATATACACAAGCCGATCCAAACGATTCAACACAAGAAAATGATGATAAAGATCGCTATATAATCGAAGGAAAAGTTTATCCTTTTGAGGCCCCTTATACCCAACAAAATTGGCAATCGAACACGAAAATTCAAGTAAATGGTGGCGAATACATCGGTTTTGTTAAAGAAGATGGTTCTTTTATCGTGCATAACATCCCATCAGGTTCGTTTATTCTTGAAGTTATTAATTCGGAGTTAACTTATGAACCGGTCCGAGTGGAGATAAATTCAAAGGGAAAATACCGTGCACGGAAAGTAAACCATATTCAGACGTCGCAAGTAATTCAAGTGCCGTATCCTTTACGTTTGAAACCCTTGGGGAAGACAAAGTATTTTCAAATACGCGAACAATGGCGTGTGACTGATTTTATATTCAATCCTATGGTTTTAATGATGGTTTTACCTTTGGTATTGGTTATGGTGTTACCTAAAATGATGAATGATCCGGAAACAAAGAAAGAAATGGAAAGCTTGGGAAGTTTGACAAAGTTTCCGGATGTTTCTGTTTCTGATTATATGACTAAATGGTTTTCGGGCAATCCTCCGAATCAACAACAACAGCAGCAGAATAAGAAAGTTTCTAAAGCCAAAAAACGACAATAGAAATTGTTATAGTAGGTATTTGAGTGATTTTTTAGTCTATTAGATATTTGTTTGAAATTTGTATATAATTTCTTTAATTATGAATTGTAATTTATTTACAAATAAAGGGAAATTTACTAGAAAAATGTAACTAGATAAATGAAAACTTCCTTCTTCCTCAAGCGTCACTATTATATAACTAGATGAAGACAGATTCCCTCTTTGAAATAAGAGATTTATTATTTTATAATTTTTGTTCACATTTTTTATTTAATTTTTGATCTCAAAATCTGATTAAGGTCTCATACCAATAACATCACAAAAAAATTGTAATTAGAAAACCCTGTTAAACCAAAAGAGAAAAATCTCTTATTCTTATCATTAATAATTAAAAATGTTAGAACTTGTTTGAATACACGAATAGTAATAATTACGATTATTTTAATGATTAAAGTTTGAGACGGTTGGTGCTATCGGCAATCGATAGATGGTGCTAGTCGGCTTTTTCCTAATTTTCCATCAAACGCGTCGGATTGAAATGGTTTATTAATCACTTCGGTACGGACGTCGACTATAGTCGACACAGCCGAGCGTCGACTATAGTCGACGGCTGTGCCAGCGTACGGACGATAAAAGCCGGTTCTTAACGACGTTTCGCGGCCGATAGGCGCTGTACCGAAGTGGTTAAATTCAAAAAAACTTGAGAACATTTTTTTCTTAAAACTCTACATTTTCACTTAACCTTAAAAAACTTCAAAATTTAAAAAATCATCAAAAATTGATTTTTAAAAATTGAGAAATAATCTCTTAGGAAGATTATTGATTAAATTGTCTATTTTAATGTAAGATATGAAAAATTTTGTTGGGTTATAGAAATTTTGAGAAACAAATTTTTTTCTAAAACTACATTTTCACCAAAATTAAAAATTTTAAAAATCAACTTTAAAAAACCACCCAGATTTTATCTCTAGGAATAAAAAAGAGACTTTTTAGAAAATTATCAATTAGAATGTTTTCTTTGATCCAACACATAAAAATTTGTAACTTGTAAATTTTCGCGCCCTCGTTGTTTCTCCTTCTGCTAAATTTCCGTTTTGTAGCATAACATTTCCAGTTTTCACGTTTATCCCTCCTCCGTTTTAAAGCTGACTTTAGAGAACTGACATTCTCTAGAGGCGAATATTAGCTATACACACCATCCGTTAGTAATATCCTTTAGTAAATAGTATCCTTTAAGACAACGAGTCGAGATACTCTACTGATTGACTAAATCAATTAATTTTGATCTTTGGAACTACGAGGAAAGATAAAAACTTTACAAAAAAAAATGATAGTTAAATAATATCTCTTGCTACGGTAGTTTATACAGGGTGATTCATTAGCTCTATAACAAACTTTGGCAAATGAAAGGCGATGCGATTCTAAGGAAAAGATGTTATATGAACATGGGTCCGATTCATTTTGATTAAAGAGTTACAAGCTTTTGAAAATTTTACACAGTTTAATAAGGAAATGAAAATGTAACATAAAAAATAACTTTAAAAATTACAAAAATTGTTCGAAATGTTCGCCTTCAGCTTGAATGCACGCCTCACATCGACGAAGTAAAGATTCTGTCACACGACTTATGATATTTGGATCATTCCGTATGCTATTAGCTGCATCTTGAATTCTGTCCAATAGTTGCTGACGGGTAGTAATTTCTACATGGTACACAAGCTGCTTCATCTGTCCCCAGAAATAATAATCCAGCGGATTTAGATCTGGCGATCGTGGTGGCCGGAGTACTGGACCTCCATTGCCAATCCATTTGTTTGGAAAATCTTCATATAACCAAGCGATGACATGTCTTCCTCGATGTGGTGGTGCACCATCGTGCTAATACCACATATTTTGAACGATATTAAGTGGTACGTCATCGATAAAACCGAAAAGGTAATTTTCCAAGAAATTTCTGTACATATCTGCATTTAAGCGGTCATTTATCACCCATACAGGTAGCAAAGAATTGTTGAAAATGCCACCTCAAATGTTTACACTAAACCGTTACTGAAATCTTCGTGGTCTAATTGAATGTGGATTTTGCAGGGACCACACATGTTCCTTATGATAATTATTTATGCCGTCCCTAGTGAAACACGCTTCATCAGACCACAGAACTTGTGAAATGAAGTTATTATTTTGAGCATGTTGCTGAATAATCCAGTGGTAAAATGCTAAGCGTTGCTCAGTATCTCCAGGATGTAATGCTTAAACATTTTGGCGATGAAATGGATGTAACATTTCTCGATTCAATACACGCCCTACAAAACTTTGGGATATTTGTAGCATGCTCGCTATACGCCAAGTATTAATTGAAGGTTCGTCAAGTACTAAATCAATAACACGTTCTTCATTTTGTACATTCACTTCATGGGGACGAACGGAATGTGGTGGAGCGGGGTTACCTGTTTCTCTCAGTCTGCGAAATGATGCACTAAACACTGTCTGGGCAGGTTGATGTCTATTTGAAAACCTACGAAGGTATTATCTTGCTGCTTGCCGAGCGTTTCCGTTACAAAGCCCGTATACAAAAATAATATCTGCATATTCTTCAGTCGTAAATACATGCATTTTCGTTTTCGATCAAAACTCTGACCACTAATTGTCAGAACTCAGCTTTGTTATCACAGCCAAGTCTTTATTTGTGTTTCATAATTATTGTTGCGAATATTTACTTCGTCGATGTGAGGCGTGCATTCAAGCTTCAAGACATTTCGAACAACTTTTGTAGTTTTTAAACTTATTTTTTATGTTTCATTTTCATTTGCCTATTAAACTGTGTAAAATTTTCAAAGGCTTGTAACTCTAACCAAAATGAATCGGACCCATATTCATATGACATCTTTTCCTTAAAATCGCATCACCTTTCATCTGCCAAAGTTTGTCATAGAGTTAATGAATCACCCTGTATAAAGGTTTTTTTTTTATTGGACATAATTAAATAATCTAAAATAGTAAGATTATAAACTCTCTTTTTAATTTCACAAAATTAAAAAACGTTTTAAGTACATGCTAAAATACAGTTAGTAACAGTCTTATTTGTACCGGGTGGCCAACTAAGAATGATCACCGGCCATATCTCAATGACGGATCATCGTATTTTAATGAAACAAAAAATGTTATAAGGAAAGTGGCCATAAAAAATCACTGGAAAATATTTTCAAGTTTCTTAAATGGCCGCTAGGGGGCGTAACCTAAATGACTGAACAGAAAATCACGATTTTTTTCATTTTCTTCAAAATTAAGGGGTATTGAAAATAAATTAATTTGAAAGATAAATGAATTTCGACTAACATGTATGAAACACTTTTTGTCGTATCTCCAAAAATAAAGTGGTGGGGATGAGTTGAAAATGTTCATTTTCGATGGCCGATTACTCCGGTCATACTGAACAAAATTTAACAAACTTAATCTCGTTGGAAAGGGTTTTTCGTGGTCTACTAACGACTCCTTACGCTGTTTTGATATGAATATTAGTTTCGCCGCCAGAGGCCGATATCTAAAATTTTGTCAAATATTATAGCTTTTCTCAAAAAATTTAAATGGAACGGTATGTTTATTTTTACACGATAAAATAAAGAATTAAAAGCTTAACATGACGCTGAAAACCCGAGCTCGCTATCTTACTTCTAACGGTAGATATTAGACAAAAAGCAAAAGCTGTAGCTTTTACCCCTTATTTTAAAGGCGAATAATAACAAAACTACCCCGCGGAAAAAAATACGAAACCGGTGTCGTTGGCAGCGTGATTTAACTCTATATTATCAATAGAAACTTCAAAATTTGCCTCCTACACGTATAATAATTATGACAGGTTTAATAAAAAAAATGTACCCAGTTTTGGGCTCTCGGCGCAGTACCTCAATTTTGCGATTTTTTTACACGGGAATACCTTGTCGAAAAAACTTGAAATTTCAACAACACATTGCCTTAGGTGTCCTAAACATGTTGGTAATTTTTATTTTTAATTTTTCTCTCACGTGTTTAAATAACAACACATTATGTGAAATAGCGATATCTCGATAAGCCGTTATCGTAGAAGTTTGAAACTGGTACCATTCTAACAGTCATATTAAATTGAATCAAAATTTAATATGCGTTATAAACCTCGTATAAAAAAAAGAAATGCGAAATAGTTTTCGTGGGTGTGATGAGTAAGGCGGGAGCGCAGGCGAAGTCGAACGGTCGGTCGGGCCGGCTAGCATATAAATTGGTATCAAATATCAAGTAAGTTGTGGAAATCAGACGCTAAAAAAACGTATGTCAAACATATGTCAACAATGTAACATCGGTCAACTAGATCTTATAATGCTATAGTTTTTACTTTTTGGCTAATATCTACCGTTAGAAGCAAGATAGCGAGCTCGGGTTTTCAGCGTCATGTTAAGCTTTTAATTCTTTATTTTATCGTGTAAAAATGAACATACCGTTCCATTTAAATTTTTTGAGAAAAGCTATAATATTTGACAAAATTCTAGATATCGGCCTCTGGCGGCGAAACTAATATACATATCAAAACAGCGTAAGGAGTCGTTAGTAGACCACGAAAAACCGTTTCCAACGAGATTAAGTTTGTTAAATTCTGTTCAGTATGACCGGAGTAATCGGCCATCGAAAATGAACATTTTCAACTCATCCCCACCACTTTATTTTTGGAGATACGACAAAAAGTGTTTCATACGTTTTAGTCGAAATTCATTTATCTTTCAAATTAATTTATTTTCAATACCCCGTAATTTTAAAGAAAATGAAAAAAATCATGATTTTCTGTTCAGTCATTTAGGTTACGCCCCCTAGCGGCCATTTAAGAAACTTGAAAATATTTTCCAGCGATTTTTTATGGCCACTTTCCTTATAAAATTTTTTGTTTCATTAAAATACGATGATCCGTCATTGAGATATGGCCGGTGATCATTCTTAGTTGGCCACCCGGTACACGTCAGTGTCTAAATAAGTTTGTATTAAAATCGAAAGATAACAATCAAACTAACAAAGTGTTGTCTTTGATTTTTTTATTGCAACGTTAACAACAAATGTAGGGAAAGACGAACGTAAAATAACAATTCTAGAAACAATATAACTAATATTTTTATAATAAAAACTTACTTAAGTACCGAAATACGATTTCTTAACTGCAACATTCTTATTTGTACACTTAGAATTTACATTTATAATTTGTCCAAAAAAGATAAGTTTAACAAAATTTAATATTTTGTTGAATAGCCCTTGACTTGAATTACAGCCCTACACCTCTTTTGCATTGGCTGTACGAGGTTATTACAAATTTTGGGATCTATTTGATTCCACTCTCATTCAATAACAGCTTTTAATTCTTTCCTGTTGGTAGTGGCCATCTCACGAACTTTCCTTTTCAAAATTGCCCATAAATTCTCTATCGGATTAAGATCCGGAGACTGTGGCGGTGTTCTAAGCTGTTTTGGAATGTTCCATATGAGCCATAACTTATTTATTTCTGCTGTATGTTTGGGATCGTTGTCCTGTTGAAACATATATAACGCACCCATATCCATTTTTGCTGTACTTTGCTTTATATTATTTTTTAGAATGCCCAGATATCCCCATTTGTCCATAATGCCAACAATAAATTGAATATTACTCACTCCCTTAGATGACATACAGCCCCAAATTAACATTGATACACCGCCGTGTTTTATAGTAGGTAAAGTATTCTTAAAATTGTATTCCTTATTCTTCTTTCGCCACACTCTGACAATTCCACCTGACCCAAATAAGTTTATTTCTGTTTCATCGGACCAAATAATGTTATCCCAAAAAGATTGCGGCTTATCTTTATGCTCTCTAGCAAATTTCAATCTAACGATGCGATTATTCTTACTAACAAATGGCCTTTGTCTTGCAATCCTTCGTGATATTCATTGTTCCATAATACTCGGCGAACGGTCTGAGTTGATACTTTCTTTCCTAAAGATGTTTCTAACATTTTTGTTATTTTTGGAACACTTAATTTCGGATTTACTTTAAGTTGTCTAATGATGAAGAGCTCGTCTCTTTTATTAAGTTTTTTGTCTTTTTAGGAATTCGTGGATTGTTTTTTGTTGTTCCATTATATTTAAATTTATTCACGATGTAGTTTATAGTAGAATGTGGTTTATTTACCATTCCACCGATTTTTCTGAGTGAATATTCCTTTAATACAAGACTAATTATCATGTCTTTCACTTCATTACTTAACTCCCTTCCTTTAGCTATTTTAAACTCAAAAAAGCAAATACCAAATGTCAAATTAGAATCAATTAATTAAAATGGCACCCTCGAAAGTAATGCATGCGCACTTTTCGTAGTAATGGGCATGCGTTTGTAGTTTATCCAATAGAATACGAGTCCCTTAATCAGTGTACAAATAAGAATGTTGCGTTTCAAAAAACTTTCGATCAGTACTTAAATAAATTTTTAATAAAAAAAAATAATTATGCTGTTTCTACATTTGTTATTTTCAGTTCATATTCCCTAATATTTATTGTTGATCTTGCAATAAAAAAAATCAAAGAAAACACGTTAGTTTGATTTCTATCCTTTGATTTCAATGCAAATTTATTTAGACACTGAGGTGTACAAATATGACTGTTACTAACTGTATATATACAGATCTGGAAATTTCATTTGAGGACATAGGAAAATAATGCGTGCAACAGCGAAGCATATAGGAAGTAGATTAGATAAACAAAGATCGATATAACTGTTTAACCACGCCTTTTCCGATCCGACCCTAGTCGCCCAACCAATCACCTTCTTCCCACAAACTGTCAGACTGTCAAACTGTCAGTTCGTTGCGTGGTTAAACAGCTATATCGCTCTTTGTTTACCTAATCTACTTCCTATATGCTTCGCTGTTGCACGCATTATTTTCCTATGTCCTCAAATGAAATTTCCAGATCTGTATATATATATTTTTTTAATGTATAAGAATATTTGATACGAAAAATGTAATCTAACAAATAATGTATTAAAATTTAAAAATCTACACTGAAACCAATTTCTTAACATTCGTCTAAACTAAACTAACAATACGTTATTATTTAGTATAATTCATATAAAGAAATTAATTTATCTATAGTTTCTAGATATTTATCTTTCCAGTCGATATTATAATCGATCCGATTAACAATTTCCTTGAATAAATACGAATATCTTCTAAGATCTCCCTCGAATTTTCCAAAAAATGACATTAACTAAAACAAACAAAATTCCAATTATCAAACTTTAAATTTTCAGTATGTTTCTTACATCTTCTTTATCCGTTTTCGTTGATAAACTACATAGGAAATCTTGAAAAATCGTCTTTGCAATTAATCTATTATCATTATAAATCTCCCGAATTTTGTTCCAATTCTCTCTTAGAAATTTAAATCCAAACGTCCTGTTTGGAATGTGTTTAATCGAATTCCATACGTTCGACACGTATTTTAACGGAATGATTCCTTTTAGAGTAGCGCTAAGATATTTGCTAATTAACCAAACCTGTTTTGTACATCCTAAAGATAGATATAAATCTTCTATTTGAATTTCTTCCGTTTTTAATCTTAAAAACATTATCTCCCATTCTCTTCTTCTAGATAATCTAATTCCCGTACATAAAGCAATTTTTCTATTTAATAAATTTAAAGTATTATTTCTTCCTTCGATCCAATTTTCGAAATTTTCTAAAGCCCATTTTGTACAATTTGGATAATTAACACTACAAGCAATTTTCGTTATTATATTTTTTAATTGTTCATCTTTTATAATTTTTCCTTTTTTAATTTCATGGTTTGTTAAAAAAATTCGATCGTAAATTGGACCAATTAAATTCACAATATAATCTTCATAATCTCCGTTTAAATGTGTTGTTTCTACAATACTCTTAATAAATTCTAAACTTTTTAAAGCCGTACTCCAAGGGATGTAATTAGTTTCATTTACTAAATATTTTATTAAATTAAATGGAATGTTATAGTTTAAAAGACCGTTTTTAGCGAGATCAAAAGCATCGTTTATTAATTCAGCACGATTTTTTATCGTGATTTTTGTGTGGTTTTCGTATAAGGTGTCAATTAACAGTTCCCAGTTTTCTAAATCGTAATTAACACGATAATAATCAGCGTTAAATAAAATCCATTTAGTTATGTTTATATTTTTTAATTCAATAGTTTGAAAGTTTTTTGTTAACCAAAATTTATCTTTGATATTTTCGTTTCCTATTAAATAATTAATTGGTATTATCCAAGTACTTTCGTTGGAATTATTTAAAGAATGGATATTTTGAGTTACGATTAAAGTGTTATTTTTTTTGTTGTTAATAACGGTTATTAAAGGAAATGAAATTTGTTTCGTCCAATTTTTAATGATTATTGATACTGTTTTATTTTCGGGGAGTTTATCTGTTTGTGTTGTTATTAAATCAAAAGATTTCCATAAATTTTCTAAGTTGGTTGAGTTATTTTTCCTAGAAATTAAAAAATATATATTTTTTTCATTTAAAATTAATTTAAATAATTAAGTTTTACCATTTTTTAATAAAGTCTTGAATGCCTTTTTGAAAAGTTAATGGTGCTAAGCTGGAATTTAACATTTTTAAGATCCATACTTCTTTATCAAGTTTAGTTTTGTTGATTATATCGAAAATTTCTTCTTCATCTTCAATATTCTTTTTTAAATTTAACGTAGATTTGAAATCGTCTGATTTTGTAGATTTTAAGTTATCTGAAGTATCGAAAGTGATAAAATCGAAATTTACAGACTAAAATAATAAAAACTAATAATTGAAATTAATTTTATATTTCAATTAATTAAAAGTAGGTAATTACTGATTGTAACTCTTCTGAAATAAATCCGGAAAATGCGTTTATAAACCAATAATCATCCCACCAATTCATAGAAATAAGATTTCCAATCCATTGTTTAGTTAAACTTTTTAATAATTCGGAAAATAATTTTTTATTGTTTGAAGAATTTTTTTGAATAAGTAATGATTGCCTAAAAAAAATTAATTGATACAATGGAATTTTTTATAGTTTCATTTTGACTTTACTTAAATACACTGTGCACAAACTTGAAATTTTGGTGATATATACAGGATGTCCGGAAATAACGTTCGAATACTGAAGGGCATAATTCTACAGCAAAAAATATGAAGAAAAGTTCATATAAACGTGTCCGGAAATGCAAAGATTTATGTGCACTACTGTATAATCGATAAATTTCCCGAAATGGGTGCATGATAGGACATCGTATATTCGTAACTTTTTAATGTATTTTTGTCTAAACATTTCAATTTTGAGAGCAGATTTGCAAAAAATTATCAACCAAAAAAAAATACGGAAGTTTAAATGCGCTCCTCAGCCTCAGTATCAAAACCTGTTCATCGTAGATCATTTTGGTTACCAACATATTTCTTATGTAAATAATAGGGGATATTCCAAAATTCATTATCCTACTCTGTAGGATAAGTGAAATAATTTAAAAAAACCACACCATGAGTGTCAACTTCAAAGAGCTGTAGCTCCTTTGGTAAGCATTTTCGGACACATGTTCATATGAACTTTTCTTCATATTTTTTGCTGTAGAATTACCCTGTTCAGTGTACGAACATTATTTCCGGACACTCTGTATAGCTCAAGCGAAATAGTAAATGATTAACAAAAAAGCAAATGACTTTTGTTATTTTTTATCTGATATTGTATGTTTTAACAAGCATATTTCATATAGAGCGTGTACCTTCGTTAATTACTGACAATCTAGACTTCATCAAATCCTTCACTTTTGTATCAGTTATGTCTCGCGTCTACAGAAATCAGTTTTGGATTCAATTAACTCCTTTTAAGAAAAATCAAAGTATGGAAATGCATAAAATTGCCAGAAAATTGACTTAAAATGACCTAATAGATGCAGTGGTCAATCACAAAGAATGAATAAGCAGTAAAGAGATATCTTCGCTGGATGCCTTAATTAACCCGTTTGAGACAATTTGACCAGCGCAGGTTACTTGGAGGAGTATTTAGGGAAGTCAGGCATCGATGCAAACAATTTATGGAAGAATACATTGCTATGGTTTAACATCACACCTACAGAGAAATTTCTCAAATTTCTTTAATCCCAAAGCATCTAGTTTTGCAGAATCAAGTGGTTTAGGTTGAAGGCGCATCAGGTCGAAAAAAGACACCAAATTATCTTTAGTGATGAATATCAGTTTTGCCGACAGTAATTTGATGAAAAATGGGCCTTTCAATTGTTCAATTTTTATTGCATTGGATAGAGCAGAAAAAAAGATTCTTCATATTTTTGCATATTATCAAAGCTTATCCCATCGTTCAGAAAAAAATCATAAATTCGGCCAATTTAAAAGAATGTTTAAACAAACCACTGTGTGATGTAGGACTGGTCGATCCTCTCTACCAAAAAACCTCGATTGAATGACCTGAAATCGTGCGTTAAAGCGGTTTGTTTTCCGGCGTAAACCACCAGATTCTAATGACAACACGTCTTTTATAGCTAGGTTATTTTTTTGCGAATTTAATACGTGCATTAACACCCAAGAAAAATACTCTGTCCACCGTCTTGTATACTAAAAAAGAATGGATATATAAGTTATGTGGCAGCAGGTGTTGCCGTGAGAATAAATGTAAGGAATGTTCATCTCGTTTCGAGGAAATTTAGATTGATAAAGTAAACGTATAAAAAGGGATGTGCTCTTTAGATTAGCATAGTTATTGTAACAACGTCTTTGGATGTACGCGATCTTGAAAATAAATAAGTTTAGTTTCATAGAACAACTAGTTTGCCTTTTTAAAAACAAAACCTCTCGGCTGTGAAACTTAACTTATATCTTTGCGGAGGATTTCTCTTTTGGTTACTCATTAGTACTGTATTAAATCTATGGCAATCTAAACAACACCAACTTCACAGCGAATTTCAGCATGGTTGACGAATTCCGCCAATGAGTAACCAATTACCGCAACATCGTCATCAACTGAACACGTTATGAATCGCATATTGAAAATATACTTTTTAAATTCGTTATTTTAAGTTATAGGATAAAAATAAAATCAAAAATCTTGATATACCGGGTGTCCCAACGGTCTGAAAAAACTCCATAACTTGTTTATTATTGGAGATATTGACCTGTTCCTTTTTTGGGTTATAGCTTGAACGGTACTACACAATTTTAAAATATTGTGACTTATATATAGGTGTCTTAAAATTACAAAAAATACTAAAATTACTATTTTTTAAATGGAACGTACCCGATTTTATTTTATTTTCGAATTCTATGGTAAAATACGATTCACTTTTATAAAGGTCGTTTTTACCTAAACTGTGTGGAAATTTGATTTATAACAGTTTATTTGCCAAAATTTCGAAATGCAATGGTCTGTTCTAAAACTTTTTTCCTGTCAAATTTTTGGCTTAAACTTTAAAGTAGGTGACGCTGTTTGCTTGCTAAATGTTTGCTGCATCTTTTAAATGTTTACTCAATAACCTGCTTAGTCGCAATTGCTTACTGCGAATTTTTAAACATGCAAAAATTATTCTGACAAACTTTCCATCCACAATAAAGTAAAATAAGCTTGCCAGAATAACTTTTGACCAATATAATAACAAACAGGGGTTAACATTTAAAAAGTCTTCAATTTTCAATTTATCATTTAAAAAAAATCGCATTAGACAAATGCGGCTAAACAGGTTGTTGAGTAAGCTTTTTAAAAATCCAATAAACATTCAACAATCAAACGGAGTTAATTACTTTGACAACAAGGCAAGGATATTGAAAATAAGAATTTGTTGGACAAACCCCTGTATTTGGAAATTCTGGCAAAAAAAGTGCCATAAATCAAATTTGCTGGCAGTTTAGACAAAAATGACCCCTATAAAAGTGAATCGTATTTTACCATAGAATTCAAAAATAAAATAAAATCGGGTATGTTCCATTTAAAGAATAGTAACTTTAGTATTTTTTGTACTTTTGGGACACCTGTATATAAGTCGCAATATTTTAAAAATGTGTAGTACCGTTCAAGCTATAACCCAAAAAAAAAGGAAAAAGTCAATATCTCCAATAATAAGCAAGTTATGGAGCTTGTTTGGATCGCTGGGACACCCGGTATATGATCATCACCTTTAAGAGAGTAGATTCCGCCCAAACAAAAAAAGAGCGTACACATTGGAAAAAGCGGAAAGGCCCATTGTTTCTTAGATCTAGAGCAGAAAGAAGAAGAGCTTATGGACGTTATTCTAGCTTAACCCATTAACGCTCACCGTATGATTTATCATACACAAAATACGTTAGCCTTTGAGGTTCTATAGGCAAATCTGTAACTATTAATAAAATTTCTGCAATTTTGAAAAAAAAAATAAGCTGGGCGTTAATGGGTTAACACCTGATGTTGTGATGGGGTGTAGTACAATTTGGAAGCTGGTAATCTTGAGTCATCATTCAAGAAAAGTCTGACTGCTGCCTAGTTTTTTTTTAATATCAGCAATTACCAGTTCAACATTACATAATATCGACGCGTCCAACGAAGAGTGTACTAACTCAAATTTTTGGTTATTTGAGTTACATTGCCTAAAACATTTATTTTCAAGTGGTCTTCCGACGAACAAAAATTCGACGTGTAGTGAAGACGAGGATGAAAGTGTGGAAGAAGAAGAAATTGAATAACAAACAAAACAAATAATATTGGAGGTGGTTCAAAAGTCTTATTTGATTCATCTCCAAAGTTCAAAATTTGAGTTAGTACGGTCTTCGTTGGGAGCGTCGATATGTTTTTTCATGGTTTTTATGTCATATATAGAAAGTCACAAAGTAATAATAGCGCGGGACAAAAATATCTTCCTGAACTTATTCATTATCTATCATATATCATCTTCCTCTGTCAGGATATCGTGGGGAAGTTTCCTTTTTAAGCGGATATGGATACCCACTTTTCCCAATTGATGGCTTCGCGCATTCGAACATTTTTGCAAGTTTGCTAGATACTTCCTTGTTGTTCTATTAATAAATTCAGTGATCGTCTAGACCCAGTTCATCGTGTATTTGGGAATTCCGTACAAACCATGGTGCGTCCACAGCAATTCTCAATATTTTATTTTGAAGAACTTGGATTTTGTTAATATTAGATTTTGCTGTAGAGCCCCAAACCGGGCTTGCATATGTTACTATAGGTCTTTTTAGTGATTTTTTGAGCAATACGGTACATTCAATTTTTAATTTTGATTTTCTGTTAAGAACAGGGTATAACTCACTTAATCTAGCATATGCTTGATTTAGTTTCTTGTTGATATGATATCTACATGTAAGTGTCTGGTCTAAGTATACACCCAGATACTTGACTGCACTGTCTTTGGGATTCCAGTTTAAAGGATGGTTTTCTATTGTTATTATTGATGGATTTTTGATTTTTCTGAGAGTGAATATGTTGACTTTGCGTTTGTTAGGGTTTAAATGGAAACACCACGTGGACAACCATTTCTGTACTTCGTTAATTGAGCTTTGCAGATCATTAAGGCTGGTTTTAGTGCTCAACCGACGGTCGGTACTGACGTCGGTCGCGCGTAGCTTATCAACGTATTTATATGTAGCTGTTCAGTGCTGCACTAATGAACACTACGCGCGTACGGTACGCGGCGCGTATGACAACTGTCGGTCGAACGCGTCCGTATGTACGTCAGCCAACTGACAGACTGCTGGATTATATTATAACGTTCATTGTTTGGCAGATACGTCAGTATGGTCAATACGTGTACAGTCATCGTGAAATAATGAGCATAGACACAGAACGATTAATAACCGAAGTCCGGTTGCATCCGGAATTATGGGACTTGTCTCATAATTTATATAAAGGCCATGATGCACGGTTAAAGAATTACAGAACAATGAAATACCCAAGTATCGTACAATTTGTTAATGCGCCCATTTTTCGTGAGACCGTACAAACTGACGGTCAGCGCGTTTTGACAGATCTGTCTATCAGCTAAGCACTGAACAACACAAACCGACGGTCAGCGCGTTTCGTCAGAACTGACGGTCAGTACCGACCATCGGTTGAGCACTAAAACCAGCCTAATAGATTTTTCCAGGACTACATTTTGCGTTATAATAACCATGACATCCGCAAATAAGCCTTTTTGATCATTTGCGTGAATTGGAATATCATGTAGACAGATATTAAATAGAAGAGGTGAGAGGATACTACCCTGAGGAACTCCTGCTTTAATAAATTTGGATTCAGATGTATAAGCATTTACTCTAACGTAAAACTTCCTATCTTCAACAAATGAGTAAACTAAAGCTTTAAGGTATTCTGGAATGTTAGTTTTCAATAGCTTATATTTTAGTCCATATATCCATACTGAATCAAAGGCTTTGGTTATATCTAAGAATGCAGCTGTGGTGTATTATTTATTTTCGTAACCTCTTTCTATTATCCCGGCAACTCGTGTTAACTGATGTACTGTAGAGTGCCCAGGTTTAAAGCCATATTGGATGTTAGGTATGAAGGTGATGTGGGGTTGCAAGCGTCCCTTAATTAGTTTTTCAAAGAGTTTACCCAAAGTTGGAAGTAAGCTAATCGGTCTGCAACTTTCAAGAGCACGTTGCTACCTAGTAGATCAACGAAATTTTAGAGCCAATATTGTTCCCATACTTTCAAAAACCTCCCAACAATGTTTTTCAATAACACATATGAATCTAACATATCACACTTTCACAATTTTTTTAACTAAATTTAAAAAATCGATCAAAGATCTTCAATTTATGAGAATTAAGAAATCATTGAGAAATCAATTGAATTTAACAGATTCTATTTTGAACTAAGAAAAGTGTAATTTACTCTAATTATAATAAAAAAAAATTAAGAAAAAATAAGTTTTTGGTAATGAATATCGTTAAAACTCCTAAAACACTTCAATTATTTACTTACTTTAATAAAATTAATCCAGAAGAAACAGTAGTAAACTTCAAATCGTCCACAAAAACCAAATCGATTTTATCAAAAGGAAATCCAACCATAAAATATCCTTCCAAATACTTCAAAATCTTTTTAGTAAACTCAACAACAATTTTAAAATCACCCTTAAAGTTATTTACACTCCAAACTCTTATTAACGATTTAAAACTTTCTTCTTCCTCTTTTAGATTTAAATCTCCGATGATAAATCCAAACGAATAAGTTGGAATTGGAGTTGTTACTTCAAATTCGTTCCATACATTTCCATTTTCATCGCTGTAACTTTGCTGTAAATTAGTATTTGATAAAATCGTGTGGTTATTATTATTTTTAATGGTTAATTGAAATGAACTTCTATAAGTTGGTTCGTCGAAACATGGAAAAAGTTTTCTGGCGTAAATGGGGTAGAAATTTGTAGCTAAAAATAAACTATAAAAGATTATTAAGTTAAATTATGTTAAAAATATACAAGATTAATTATTTACGTTTTTTCTTCAAATATTGATTGATCAAATCCACGAAAAAATTCTGATGCGTTTGATTTAAATTTAATATGAAGAATATACTCTTTGGATTGTTGTAAATTGTTTTGTAATTTAATTAAGTATTTTGAATCGGATTTGTATTTGTGATCTGTTACATTTAAATTAGTTGTTGATTTTTTCTCATCAACTAAAGAAATTGTTGGATTTACATTTTCAAATAATTCATTTGTAGTCGTTTCAGATAAAATATTATCTTCGTTAGATGGTGAATTAAATAAAATGTTTGAAGATGAATTTTGATCTTCTTTTAAATCACGTCTTTTAATTTGACTTTGATCCAAATTAATTTTAGATACTCCAACAAAAATAATATCCAAATTATTCGCATTTAAAACGATATTTTTTGTATTTCGTTTGCATTTAATTCGAATTGTAACATCACCTTCAATCGTATTGTTTTCTTCGTTTATTTTTGGGTCGATTTTAATCCGATAAAAAATAGGTTCTAAATCTTTTGGAAGTCTTATATCTTGATTTTCAATTTCCTAAATTAAAAACGGAAAGAATTGAAATGAAATCTTCACGTGATTAATTATTAATTGTAATTAACACGGTTATAAATTAAAACAGTGTGAAAAATCTCACCGTTTTTACGTATTATTTCATCAGTATTGATGACGTAATATTGCAATAACTTACCTTAATTACAGAAGAATAAGGGCCGTAATAATACATAGCATAAGCTGTAATTACTAAACAAACTGAAGATATGATTATGTATAAAATAGCTTTTAGTTTTGTTACAAAACAACCATATTTTCCAGGGTGAATTTCTTCCTTTGGAAAATCAAAGTTTGGAAATTGTGGAAATAACGGACGTTTGTTTGAATTTTTAGTATTCATCTAGAAATTAATTTAAAAGAAAATGATTACTCAATTATTAAATTAATATGTATACCTTAAGTTAATACCTTAATGAACACTCGAAATCAACTGATCCCCGAAAAATACGCGATAGTTAAATTCACGTGACGTCACAACTCTAATTTCTAGTATTAAATGTTTCTGCAAATATACGAAAGTATGTTATTGTTCTACGAATAATTAGAATCACGTTAAATAGCAAAAGTTACAAAGAATAAAAAGTTTTTTCTTTGTGTGTAGTGTTTTAGATTTGATTTAAAATTAAAGTAAAGGTACTTATATTAAATATTCTTTTATGTTATTGTTTATCTTGTATTAAATGTTTATTGTTTAATAATGTGAAATTTATTGAATGTCTTATGAAAATCATACATTCATTTATTAAAACAATTTTATAACATCTTTCTCTTTGAATATGTATAGTTTTTTCAGTTTTTATTGTTGTATTACTTTGCTTACGTATTTCTTTCCTTGTTGAAAATATTCAAAAATGTTAATTGAAAAATATCTTAAATATTTGTTAGCGTCTGACTTGTGTGTGTTTTTATTAAATTTTATTTGTTCTTTGTTGGTGTTAATTTAAATCAAAATATGCCGTTTCATTTCTAATGGGTCTTATTTATTAAATAAATAAGAATTTTAAAGCAAACCGCATAAATCCAGTATTGTTTAGTAATACTTTTGGGCCTAAAATATATACAGTGAAATCTCCCTTGGGCGGACACCAACGGAACCGACCGAAAGTGTAAATTCAAGAGGGATGTCCGCCTAAGAGAAACGCGAAGTAAATATCGTTTTTTAAATGAAAACTATAATTAAAAAAAAATCGGCTATTTAAAGTGTATATCGACGCTCTCAAGCTAAAACGGCATAAACGCCAAAATGGTCATTTTTTAGTTAGCTGCACCGTTGAGTAGCATTTTTAAATCTGCATGCAACGGTTAAAGCGGTATACCCGGAAACAAACTTCGTTCGCTATAAAATTGGTTTAAAGTTTGCGTAAAAGCCATTTAAGATTCATTATGTCAATCATTTTTTGCGTTTTCTGAAAAATTAGGTTAATGGCGTTTATGCCGTTTTAGCTTGGCAGCGTCGATATGTGAATGTTTTTAAAATAAACAAAAAAACTAATATTCATTGAGTAGAATTAAGAGTATTCTTGCCCCCTATATTAAATAATAACAATAATAATAATAACAGGCATCCAGAAAACGTATTTCTAATTTGGAAAACAGCTCCAAAAACTCTACATCTCCGTGATTTTCGGCAAAACGTTTAAGCTGATTGGTTAGGACCGAGGTTCCCAAACTGTACGCCGCGGCGCCCGGGGGCGCCGGTAGCTAGTGCCAGGTGCGCCGCCGTTGTCTACCAAAGAGTCATACTACATACTACAATACTATACTCCCCCTCTCGCCCTGCCGCACAAGTAGTGAAGTTGTTGTTTTGTTCAGTTTTTTTTTTATTGTTGGTTATTAAATTGTTCTTTAAAATGAAAAGAGCCTTATCTGCAAATAAAACTGAACAAGGAAGTAAGCAAAGTAGTGATTCCACATTAACTTCTGCGAAGAGCAATGCCGATACCACCGAGGCAGCTGAGGTAAGCCGTGAACCAAAATACAGAAAATATGACGATAAGTATTTAGATTTAGGTTTTTCTTGTATTGAAATTATTAATGAAGAGCACCCACAATGTGTTGTTTGCATCAAGGTTTTATCTGTCGAATCTATACTGCCTAGTAAACTAAAACGACATTTAGAAACTGTCCACCCAAACTTGATTGGGAAATCAAGAGAGTTTTTTTAAAGAAAGCAAACTGAGGCAGTAAAACAACAGGCTGTTTTTCTCTAAACATTCCAAAGCGATGCTCTTTTAGCTTCATACAAAGTAGCATATCACATTGCAAAATGCAAAAAGCCTCACACAATTGCGGAAGAGCTTATTTTACCCGCTGCCGTTGACATGGCTAAGATAAAGAGCGGCGTGGAAGCAAGGAAACAGCTTCTTAAAATTCCTCTGTCAAACAATACAATAAGCAGGAGGATTGATGACATAGACCAGTGTTTCCCAACCTTTTTTGTGGCATGCCCCATGTTAGCTGTTGTAATATTGTTATGTCCCCCTAAGGTTCCGCAAGGCCCCACAAAGAAAATGAAACATTAAATGTACCTAAAAACATGTTATGGGACACAATCCATGCGCCCAAAAAAAAGGTCACACTATTTTAAAGTAATAATTTTTAATGGAATAGTTCACATAACAATCTGTTATGATACCTTTTAGGAAGAAATCAATAGGAAGCGGGACAATAAAATTTTCGAAACATATCTTGAAAATCCGAAATTGCCCCCCTTCACAATCAAATTGCCCCCCTGTGGGGCGTACGCCCCACGTTGGGAAACACTGACATAGACATTAGCAACCAACTTATGAATAGTTTGAAAGGTAAAGAGTTCGGTATTCAATTAGACGAAGCTACTGACAGTCACAAAGACGCTCATTTAATTTGCTACGTTAGGTATGTGAATGAAAAACAGTTGATAGAAGATTTGTTGTTTTGTAAAGAAATTGAAGGAGGAACCTCTGGTCTCTGGTAAAGAATTGTTTTTTATTGTTGACAGTTTTATGGCAGAGAATGATATTAACTGGGAAGACTGTGTTGGGGTGTGTACTGATGGAGGCCGGTCAATGTCAGACCACTACCAAGGATTACAATCTTGCATTCGAGCAAAAGCCCCAAAAGCTGTTTGGACATACCGTATTATACACCGAGAAGCACTGGCAGTAGCAAAGTTCAGTCCGGAGTTAAGTGCAGTTATAAAAACCGTGATACAAGTAATAAGTTTGATCAAAACGAGAACAATGAATCCCCTCTTTTTTCTAAACTATAGCAGTGCGAGATGGCTATATCTGGGCAATTTTCTGCTAAGAGTGTTTGAACTGAGGCAAGAAGTCCACATCTTTCTGAGTGAAGACGATAATGTTCTCGCTGATATGTTTATTGATGAAAGTTTTCTCCTTAAACTGGCGTTCCTGACAGATATTTTTGAACGTTTGAACACTCTTACCCAGTCTTTGCAGGGGAACAATACGGATATATTTCAATTGACTGGTAAAGTTGAAGTATTCAAGAAGAAACTTAGGCTTTGGGAAAAAAGTTTGAAGAATGGAGATTGTTCGATGTTTTCAATTTTGAACCAGTTTCTTAAAGAAAACAATCTTACTCTGAAAGAAGAAATGAAAACAATATTGACTCAGTACTTGTCTAGAGTACAGAGTTATTTTGAAGACTACCTGCCAAAAGATGAAATCAAAGCGCAGCAGTGGGTAAACGATCCTTTTGAAATGCCTCAACACTTCAGCAATGAAGACGTAGAACAGTTGATTGGAACTTCAACGGACTTGTCATTGAAATCAAAATTTCAGTCCCAATCCCTGTTTGAATTTTGGAGTGGTATTGAAAACGAATGTCCACTGTTAAGCAAGAAGGCTTTGCGTGCTGTTCTTCCATTTGCAAGTTCTTACCTTTGCGAATGTGGGTTTCCCGCTGTTGCAGTGATAAAATCCAAGTATGGAGCAAAGCTTAACATTGAAAAGGAAATTTGGGTTGCTATATCAAAATTTACTCTCAGGTACAATGAGCTTATAAAAGACAAACAAGCGAATCCTTCCCATTGAAACAGAAACTTATGGACTTTTTTAATTTATGTGTAATATTTTTCAAGTTAACGCTTCATTTATACCAAGTCGTGTTTTTCTTATGTTTGCTTCAAGTTAATTTTTTTGGTAATAAATCAAGTACAATACAACTCTTGTGTCTTTAATGTTGTTTTTGACATCTGTAAGAACAAGGTAAACCTGGGAAACTTCTTCAGCAACTAACCAATCAGTAAGAAATTATTAAAATCCTGAGTTGTGTGTTGTTAAAAAATAGTAACAATCTTATTTACAATGTTACGTAAAGTATATTAACAAATAACTAATAAAAAGATAAACTAAAAATTTAATTATTGTAATCAAGGTCTATAGAGTAACGCTTATAAGGTTGTCCAACTCCCTATCCTTCCTATGTTGCAAGCAAAATTTCCCCTCACATGCCCAAGTTCTCGATTATGTGACGTCATCCTTGTCCTAGCCGTCCGTAATATAAGCGTTGTTTGTAAATTTCACGTTATTATTTCACGTATTGCCTTTAAAATACTGATTGGGAATCTGGAAGAGGAATTTAAAAAATATTTTGGGGGAAAATGTTAACCACAAAAAAAGTAAAAAAATTGTATAAAAAAATTATTCCACATTTTCCTGAGAATTTTCATCACATAATTAAAATTTATATTAAACAAAGGCTATTTATTAAAATAAATTTTTTAAATACAAAATATGAGAATTATTGGTAAAAATTTCATCTCGCCGGACAAGCGTGACGTCACGCCCGCCTCTATCCCCTCAAACACGGCGCCGCTCGAGTTGGACAACCTTATACCATTGCTCTATTGACCTTGATTGTAATGTAATGCAATGCAAAACGGGTTGCAACAATACTAGGTGCGCCGCTAAATCATGTCTGTACTCAAAGGGAGCCGTGAGTCAAAAAAGTTTGGGAACCTCGGGGTTAGGATAATAGCTTCACCATAATTTTTGATATCCTCCGCTGGAACTGGTACCACATCGACGTCCGAATCTTCGAACAGTTGTTCGACTTCTGGATTCTCGATTTCTTTTCTTGAATCTGGATCTTCAACATATAAATTTTCATCCATTTCCAAAAAATCGTTAAGGTTTTCGTTGTCAGTGAATTCCAACAATTTTTTATTTTTGAGGATATCTGTAAGTTTATTAAGTGGTAAGTCATCTTTTGGATCAAATGTCAAAGCCTCATTTAGCTGGTCTTCACTTTGCATATTATCGTGCTTAAGTCCTGCTTTAGGGAGCAATTTTTAACTGTTTCCTTGGTTACTTGGGTCCAAGCGGTTTTTGCAGTACAATACAAGTACACCTAATTCTGTTTTTACGCAAATTTGATTTAACGCGATTTAAAAACTGTATTTCAGTCTTTTTTTACGTGATTTAATTTGATTAAATGCGATGCAAGAAATTTTAATCTAGAATAATTTTGGCATTAATCAAACATGCTGGATTAGCACTATCTGAACTGAGTCCATCAACATTAAACGCATGTTGGAGATCTCTTTGGCCAGAATGTGTAAAAAATAAAGATCATGTGTCTTCTAATATATGTTATCGTGGGAGTTTGGTTCTTCCCGGTGGGGATGTTATGTGAGCCCGGACGCTCTTTGTTCGGGGGTGACTAATTGTAAGAACTAGTTGTTGTGTAACGCTCCGGTTTATTTTTATGATAGAAACTACCTAAAAGTGAATCAGTTGTACCTTGTAGCTTGCGAGAAGCGGTCGAATATAATTCCTTATTGAAGTCAGAGTCGGTTTTATTTCACTTGCGAAACCCTAAAGCTAACATCAGAAGTGGGATAATCCTGTGCGTATTTTTTTTTCTTCTCTGTTTTCTTTTTAATTCGTTTGTCTCTCTACGAAATTATTTTGTGCGAAAATGAGTGATGAAAATCTACATACCGACGAAGAAGAGGAACCTAACCTGCGGTCTGCTCTTCTTGGGATGCAGTCTACACTAAAATATTTAATGGGTGAGATGAAAATATTGAAGTCTTCTACTAAATCTCCGGAAGTACAAGCTAATTCTATCTCGGAAAATGTACTACCAGCGCCATCAGTAGTTACTCATGTAAGTGAATCAGTTACGTTTCAATTATCGTCATTTGATCCGAACAGAAGCAATTATCCAGCGCATGAGTGGTTAAAAGAAGCAAACCGTCTTCGTCTTACGTATAAGGTAGACGATTGCTTAATGATATTAAAAGCAGGTGAAGCTTTACATGGAGAAGGACGGCGATTTTTCGATGGATGGGCACCCATAAATCGCGACTGGCAGACTTTCCAAGATGATTTACTTTCCTCATTTCCTGATTATGAATCGTGGGGTACTAAGTTCAAGCGCGCATATGAGGTAAAATGTTCGAATTTTAAAACTATTAGTGAATACGCTCGAACAAAATTAAGAGATTTATATCGCTTCCATAATGATTTGCCGTGGGAAAAGGTTCTTTCGATTGTTATTGAAGGCATCGATTGCAATTCAACTTATGAAACGGTCCGGTTGCAATCTCCAAAAAATCAAACTGAACTAATGACTGTCTTACGTCAACTCGAATCTACCCGAGGTATAAAACGAAATCTTGAACATTACGGACATGACAGGCCCCCTAAGCGGTTTCACAATTTAGAAGTAAAAGTTGGATTTCAGGGCAAATGTTTCAACTGTGGAAAAACTGGTCATAAACGAAATCAATGTAGAATACCTAAAAGTTCAGTAACGCAAAGTTCTTCAAAAAACGTATCAGTAATTACCTGTAATTTCTGTAAGCGTATAGGTCACGATAAGATAAATTGTTGGAAAAAAAATGGACAACCTACAGTTAAATGTGCGTTAAAATATCGATGTGCAATTATGCCTTCGGCTAAAATACCGCACTATGATGCTAATTTTACTTTTTTGTATTTGGTCGATTCGGGTGCAGATTTGTCTTTGATTCACAGTCATGTAGTAAAGAAAATCAATGGAATTATAGTACCCGAATATTTACTTTTAACCGGATTGGGTAACGAGGAAGTCAGAACGTTGGGGCGTTGTTTATTAATAGTTAGTTTAGCAGTTCCAATTTTAGTAGTTCCAATAACGTTGGAAATAGATTTTTGTGTAGTACCTGATAACACAATACCCTGTGTAGATGCCTTAATTGGTTGGGATGCATTGAGTAGACCTGGATTAGAAATAGTTTGTCGTCCGCATGGCATCGATATTCGCTTGAAAAGCATTTCAGTTCTAAGGAATACACCCGTACTAAAGCCAGAAACTCCACAATTATCGGATATGCAAAGGAAATCTCTTGAAGAACTTTTGGCAAGAACACGAGAAGCACCAGTTAGAACAGTTAATACAGGCCAACTTAATATTCAACTCGTTGATAATACTCCAGTTGCTTTTCGCCCTCGTCGTTTGGCCTTCATGGAAAGAGTAGAACTAAAAAGAATAATACAGGAATTGTTGGAAGATGGAATAATACGTGAGAGCTTGTCACCATATGCAAGCCCTATAGTGTTAGTTAAAAAGAAATGTGGATCATTAAGACTTTGTGTGGATTATAGGGAATTAAACAAGAAGATAGTTAGAGATCGCTATCCGATACCTAATCTACATGATCAACTGGATTCATTGGGAAAAGCTAAGTATTTTTCGACTTTAGACATGAAATCTGGTTTTCATCAAATAGAAATTGACAAGACTTCTAAGATGTATACTGCTTTTGTTACCCCTGATGGGCATTATGAGTATAATCGAATGCCCTATGGGTTAGCTAATGCACCATCATGTTATCAACGTGCCATAAACAAGGCGTTGGGTTGTCTTAAAGATACGGTAGCACACGTTTATTTGGACGATGTAATGTGTGCCTCTGAAACGATAGATGAAATTCTTGATCACTTAAGACAAGTATTAAATGCTTTAACTGATGCAGGATTTTCGCTGAATTGGGACAAGTGCACATTTTTGGCTATGGAGACTGAATACTTGGGAGTAATAGTAGGGCATGGTGTTATTAAACCTAGTCAGCGTAAAATTCAAGCTCTAGCTGCTGCGCCACCTAAGAAAGACATAAAAGGTGTTCGTCAATTTCTGGGTTTAGCTAGTTATTTTCGTATATTTCTGAAAGGGTTCTCTACCATGATAGCACCTATTAATCAATTGCTGCGCAAAAATGTTATATTCCACTGGTTAGCAGAACACGAAGTTATACGGAAAAAAATAATTGACATCCTAACATCGCAACCTGTTTTACAAATTTTTGACCCGAACCTAATAACTGAATTACATACCGATGCTAGTGCAGTTGGAATAGGGGCGGCATTGATGCAAAAAAATGGAAGTGTATGCAAAGCGGTAGCATATTACAGTAGACGTACAACCGAAAATGAATCCAAATTTCATTCTTATGATTTAGAGATGTTAGCAGTTGTTGAAGGCATGGAACACTTTAGAACTTACTTGTACGGACTTGAATTCACGGTATACACCGATTGCAATTCCATAAGAGCCACAATGGTCAAGAAAGACATGCAACCGCGAATAGCACGATGGTGGACAAGAATTCAAGATTTCAATTTCAAAGTCGAGTATAGACAAGGCTGTAAAATGGGACATGTTGACTATTTAAGTAGGAATCCGGTCATTAACATCTTAAGTACTGCCAATCAAACATCAACATCAATTAAAGATTTTCAAAGTGAAGATGTAATATGTCGGGACATTATCACCAATGGCCCAAAAGGTGGATTTCTAGTTAAAGATGGAATAGTTTACTTTCAAGCTCAGAAACCTGAAGACAGTGATAACGGGTTACGTTGCTACGTTCCGGCAGCAGCAAGACTAAAAGTTATGCAAAAATATCACGACGATGCAGCTTATATTGGCTGGGATAAAGCTATTATCCGACTTCGAGAAAAATTGTATTGGCCCCGAATGGGACAAGTCTTAAAAAAATACATCAAAAACTGTCGAGCATGTGTCACTAGCAAAAGTCATACGGGTAAGAAAGTTGGTTTATATCAACTGGGCAATAAAGCTACTGCACCTTTTGATATTTGGCATATTGATCACGCTGGTCCGTTAGTGATGTCTAATGGTTGTACGCAAATCTTAGCTATTATTGATGCGTTCTCTAAATATTGTATTTTTTGCCCCGTTAAGAATAAAAAGCTTGAATACAGTATTATTGCGTTAGGGAAAACGTTCGAAAGGTTGGGTAAACCAAAAATCATAATAGCGGATAGAGCATTCGCATCACATAAGTTTAAGCAGTTTATGGCTGAAAATAATATTGAACTACATCTCATAGCTACAGGAATGCCACGAGGAAATAGGCAAATAGAGCGGGTTATGAGAACTTTGTTTAATATGATGCGAAGTGTGTTAACAGATAAGGAAGAAAAGAGATGGACATCAGTATTACCTCAGATTGAAGCGGTTTTGAATGAGACATCTAACGAAAGCACGGGTTACACTCCAAATATGTTAATGTTTGGAAAGAGAGAACGGTTATCAGGAGAAAAAGATATATTAGGTAATATACCAGAACGAACATGTGCTACTACAACGTCTGAAATTATAGCAAAAGCAAATGAAACATTGAAAGAAGGTAGAGAAAAGCAGAAAATTAGATTTAATTTAAAACGATTACCTGCTGTACGATATAATATCGGGGATAAAGTTGTAGTAGAAAACACACAGGTTTCTGGCGGGAAATTAGGGTCTCGGTATGATGGGCCATATGAGATAATAACACTTCTTGATAATGAGAGATATGTTCTCCGTCGAGCAACAAAAAGATCAAAGTTAACTAAAACGGCGGCACATGAACAGTTAAGACGTTGGCCAGAGGCCGGTAATTAGTTAATTATGCTTATTGAATTCATATTAACTGTTGGTTATTTTTTTTTTGAGATTAGTTGAACCTTAAATGGTTGTTGTTCGTACTTTTGACAATTTATTGAACCTTCGCTAGTTGTTGTTTATTCTTCTGATGGTTGATAATTGAACCTTAAATGGTTGTTATAATTTTGATAGTTTTGAATTGAACCTTAAATGGTTGTTTGGTGGTTTTCACTTGAACCTTAACTGGTTGTTAATATTGTTTTGACTATTGATAAATGAACCTTAAATGGTTGTTACAATTTTGACAGTTTTGAATTGAACCTTAAATGGTTGTTATTCGTACTTTTGACAATTTATTGAACCTTTACTTGTTGTTATATGTTCTTTTGATTGAATTAATTGAACTTTAAATGGTTGTTTGGTGTAATTTTGATAATCTTTATTTGAACCTTAATTAGTTATTAATATTCTTTTGATTGTTGCTAAATGAACCTTAACTGGTTGTTTGTTGTAATTTTGATAGTTATTAGTTGAAGTTTCATTAATTAGTAGTATTTCTAGTGTATTTGTCTTTGTTAAGTTATTATAAGTTCAGTGTGCGAGGACGCACACCATCAGGATGGCCGTGTTATCGTGGGAGTTTGGTTCTTCCCGGTGGGGATGTTATGTGAGCCCGGACGTTCTTTGTTCGGGGGTGACTAATTGTAAGAACTAGTTGTTGTGTAACGCTCCGGTTTATTTTTATGATAGAAACTACCTAAAAGTGAATCAGTTGTACCTTGTAGCTTGCGAGAAGCGGTCGAATATAATTCCTTATTGAAGTCAGAGTCGGTTTTATTTCACTTGCGAAACCCTAAAGCTAACATATATGTAGATCAATAACATTATTCCTTTAGTTCATGAAATAGGCGGAGAAGAATTTGATGATATATCATCTGCAAATATCGATTAACTTCCAGAACTGTGATGGAATCATTAGTTTAGCACTTGAGACTCCTGATGTTAAAGAATGTAGTGATAATGACGAAGAGGTTCCTTTCCATGCTGCAGATTTAATCAAAGGACTACAACTGGCTGCTAAATTAGGCAGTCATTTTCAGAAGCATGATCATATCGAGGAAAGATCTAGCAAATTTCAATACGAAATTAAACTATCAATGGGCAATTATCGTGAATTGTATAAGAGCCTCATCAAGCCAGGAACGCAGTGATCAATAACAGAATTTGTGACTAGAAGTACTGAAGTGACAGTACAGCTTGAGAAGGAAAGCGCACCGAAAAGTGTTAATAGTTACAAATTTATTTTGGTTTCACTGAATAATGAATTTTTGTTTACTTTTATTATTCCATTTTTTAAAGTTATGAATTATTTCTTATTTTCTTTTTAATTATGTTTAAATAAATTTAATTTAAATAAGAGCACATAAAAAAAGATAAATTCGTTTGCTTTAATCTCAACATTTTAATCGATTTTTGAAATGTTGGAACCTATCTCCTATTTTTATATAAGTACCATATCTTCTTTTACGCAAATTTATTGGGAACGTATCTGTCGCGTAAAAACAGAATTGAGTGTACAATACATCCGCATAACTTTTTCTGCATAGACGTCAAACTAGTATTGAACCCCGTATGTACCGAAAACATGAGAACGTTTAAATTTCGGTGTACTCGGGGAAGTCCCTCATTCAAGCTAAGCAGAAAACCACAACAGGTTGCGCTTGTACCTTGCAAATATTGAAGTCGCCAAACACAGGTTAAAGGGAAAATCTCTTAATAAAGGGAAACAGCCAAGTTGGTCCGTTTAAGAGAACATCTTCTAATGTCCGCGTCCGTTCAAGAGAATGTCCGTCTAAGAGAGAGTTAACGCAATGCAAATTATATGAGAGTCGGTCCGTTCCATGATAAACTGTCCGTCCAAGGAGGGTGTCCGTTCAAGGGGGGTGTCCGCGAAGGGGTATTTCACTGTATATATGTTATCATGGAAGGTTGGTTCTTACCAGTTGAGATGTTATGTGATGAACGCTCTTTATTCGGGGTGACCAATTGTAAAAACTAGTTGTTGTGTAACGCTCCGGTTTATTTTTATAATAAAATCTACCTAAAAGTGAATCAGTTGTACTTTGTAGGTTGCTAGAAGTAATCGGATATAATTCCTGGTTGAGGTGAGAGTTGGTTTTATTTCACTTGCGAAAATCTAAAGCTAACATATATGAAAAAAAAACATGCTCTCGTAGAAAAGATATGTATGTATCAAAATTAGTTTTAAAATTAATTAATACTTCGCGTGTTTTTCAATTAAATGTTTTTAAATTGTTTTTCAATTATCATCACTCAGTAAATTAATTCTGTTTTTCTACACTTGCTTATAGTAAATAAAGAGTCAGTCAGTGAAGCAGGAAATTTTAATGTGTCAATGAGAAAAATTACTCGCAGACAAACCATGAGCAAGGTCAGAATTTTGTTCTAATTGATATCAAAAGAAATGTTAAAGTTGTGAAATATTTTGGGGAAAAGATATTTTTTTAATCTTACAAAATTTATTTATTAATGAAAAATGTAATTCGAGTACAAACCATAAGCAAAAAATGTCCTTAATTTTCAGAATTTCTCGTTTATTGAAACGTGGCGATATGCCGTGGCTTGTGGCTAAATTTTTCTACCTGAAAATCTTTAGTTGACGAATATTTACAAGAGATATATGAGAGGAAGTGTAGTGTTACTTCCAATCATATATTGGTATGTGTTTTTCTAGTTTCCCTCAAAAAAGTGGATCCAAGGCAATCTCCGATTTTTGATTAATTGTAATATGTTTATTAATCAAAATCTTTGTAGGTCTCAACAGGGAGGACTTACGCTTAATTACAGGGCTCCTGACGGGACACTGTAAGGTTAACAAGCACCTTTATAATTTAGGAGTTGCTGCTATTTCTCTATGACCTGCTTGCGAGCTAGACAACGCGTCGTCTAGCGTCCCGTCGCGACGGGACTATTAAGCACATTCTATATGATTGCCCGAAACTCAAGGACTTCAGATTGAGGGACTTGGATGACGACTGGCTAACCATGGATTGAATCAGGGACACACCTCTGAGCTAAATTATAACCTTTGTAAATCCCTAGACTGGTTGATGTAGACAGGGTGAGTGACAAGGGGGTTGCACTATAACTCCAAATTGAGTTGCACCATGAAGAGAAAAATGAAAAAGTAAGCCCTTTCTCCGTAGTATTGCCGAGTACTCTTTCATCTTTCTCTTCATGGTGTACGTCCATTTCGGGTTATGGTACAAGGGACGCAATGGGGCTTAAGGGCTACATACATATGCACAATAATCAAAATCTCACAAAGAACTAACTCTTACAATTAGATGTACCATACTTTAAAAAAAGATATAATGAATTCTATCTTTTTTGTATTCTTATCTACTAAACCTGCTACTGCAGTTTCTCCCCACAAACAAATCGCTGGTTTGCGAGAATAAAGACGCAATACAAAATTCACTTATTGTTAAATTGAACTGAACATAAAAAACGATCGAAAATCCATAATATTTTAACATGAACAGAAACATTGGTACTGTTGATGTTAAAATATCGTGGATTTACGATCGTTTTTTATGTTTATTGCAATTTAAGTGAATTTTGTGATGTGTCATTATTCTCGCACACCAGCGAAATGTACGACAAAAGTACTTACCATAGACTCATGCTTTTGGATTACCGCCTATAACTCAAACACAAAGCCGTTATTTCTAAAAAGTAAAATGGCATGGGTTTCTCAACTCAAACTTGTAAAAAGGAATTCTGAAAATTAATAGTTGACGTTAACCCCTTAACCTACGATTTAGATTCGAAGATGTTGGGCGTTCGGGACGTTCGCACGACTTGTGTGACACGCCAATCCGGGCAATTGGCCCAATCATCATACGCGGGCTACACCCGTAATATTCACTTCTGGCCCGATCATCGTACGCGGGATATGCCCATAATATTTACGTTTGGCCCAACCATCGTACGCGGGCTATGCCCGTCATTGTAGGTTAAGGGGTTAAAGCTGGAAACACTTCCAAATTCTTCAAAATAAAATATTGATAATTGATGTGGACGCGTCGTGATATATGAGGAATTCTTACATGATAAATTAGGTTTAGAAACGATCACCGAATTTATTAATAGAGTAATAAGGAAATGTCTGGAAAATTTGCAAAAATATTCAAGTGCGGGAAGCTCTCAACTGGGAAAACTAAGTATCCATATTCGCTTGAAAAGGAAATGTCCCCAAAATATTCTGGCAGAGGAAGATAAGATAGATTTTGAATAAATTCAGGAAGACATTTTGTCCCGCGTTATTATTATTCTTTGTGATTTACTATTACTATGTCATAAAAACCATGAAAAAACATATGTAATGTTGAGCATCTGAAAAACTTGCAAAAATGTTCAAGTGCGCTATTAACTGGGAAAACTAAGTATCCATATTTGCTCAAAAAGGAAACATTCCTAAGATCTCCTGACTGAAGAAGATTATATACGATAGATACTGAATAAATTCAGGAAGCTAGGTAAAAATTTCCTACTTGGTTGCTATAGATATCTTATAGAGGATTCCGAAAGGATTCGCCATAGAAGAATAGCAATTAATTCTGTTTTCTTTTCAAATTTTTCAAAATCACCATTTTTGACTTACGACAGTTTTCGTTGGATAGGTCGATTTTATCCCACGTCATTGTTTCTTTTTATATTAGATTTTATCAAAATTATTCGGTGATTTGAGTTTTTTTTGTAACAATTAAAATAAATTTCTAGACATTACTAAAAAAGATATACGAAGTAAATGCTTTGCTTAATTTTAAGTTCAACACGTTCAAATTCAATCACGTTCTCTTATTTTTTTAAAGACTAGTAGTTATGAATTTCTTTAAACCCATCCAGAAACTAAATTCGTGGAGAAGTTTGCAGATCCTGTTGTTTCTATGGATTTGTAGTGATTTCTTAATAGATATGTATTGTGTTAAATATGAGGTTTATTTTTTTATTTAAAAGAAAACATTATTTCTTGATATTTTTTTTATTAAGCCATAGAAAATAAAGTAGTAAAGTACAAAATATCGAATATAACGAATCTTTACCTTAATATGCACATCAAGCGGTTCGCGCGTTAAACCTACAATACACGTAAATACGAAATCAAATATAAATCTTAATACGTGTGTGCGTTTTCGAAAAGATGCCTTATAACAGACACAACTTATAATAAAGTTTATAAATATGTACACAATATAAGAAAATAATATTACACAGAATTTCTTCGATCATTCTCACATGAAAAGTTTATAAAATAAATTAAAACGTAATACAAATAAATAAAGTTAATTAAAAAGGAATACTTATAGTTTTGATTGTAATGTTGCGGTAAACTTTTGGTGTAATAAATAAAACGAAACGTTTAAAATGTGAAAAATTGTGATTAAAAATTGTAGGCAAGCAAAAGGCTTAAAAAAGCAACGTTTTTAGAACATTTTTATGTTTATTTTTTTTTAATTTATTTTTTTTATTAAATCGCCGATCTTTTTTTCCTTTTTTTTTTAATTGAGCAAAATGTTTTTGTACTTTAAAATTTAGATGATACTGATTTTAATATTTAAGCCTTGTTCGATTTTAAACCCTCTTTATTTTATTTTTTTTTAATTAAAGAGACACATTATGGCACTACAAGACATTTATGAGTTTTAATGACAAATAGTTCTGATATGATTTGATAATTTCGTTTCGTGATTACAATTTACGGCTTGAATTAACGACCGTTTCAGTCTTGTTAATATTCGAAAAATTTCCCTAAAAAATTTGTCTAAAAAACGCCGGAAAAAACACGATAGAAACACACTCACACGCAGTTCTATATAATTTTACATTATCATATAATAATTATAATAATTATCGATTATTATTCAAGTCTCTTATTTAAGAGGGTTTTTTAAGTTATTATATAGACATAAAATTATATAAACCCTTTTTTTGAGTCAGTCTTTCTATTTCAAAATAAATTTATATTTTTTTAATGATATTTTTTATTACTATTTTTTTTTTAATAAAGTACTGGCCAATTCTTTTTTGGTTTTTTACTTTTGGTTATTAATCAATATTTTTTTTGGTTGATTTTCGTTTGGTTTTTAAGCCAATTTCGTCGAAATTAATTTTAATTTTTTTTAAACCTCTTAATTCTTTTTTCCACTCATAACCATATAACAACTTTCAATTTTCGTTTTTAAATTAACAATAGGCGACATCGGAACATAATGACACTCAATCTTTTCGATTTTTTCATTTAATTTCGATTTGTTTGGACTCATCACCATGTATTCTGATTCGTTGGTGAATATTTGAGATATCCTTGCTAAATCTTTAGCTGGCAGGGTATTGCATCGGTGTTTATAAGGCGTTGAAGTTTGTGCGTTTATTTTATCAATATTTCTATCCCTAAATAAAAAGAAAATTTGTTTTGAGTGAAAAGTGACATAAAAATTAATAAATTTATATTACCTTTCTAGAGTACAACTTCGATCGAATACTCTTGGCGGTAAAGGCGGAGGTGGGATTTTTTGATGTTTTTCCATCCGATCAATTACATCGAGGGGATTTTCATAAACGTGATGTGCAAATTCAGTGCTTGTTGTGTTGTTAACTTGTGTGGGAACATCAGGAATTTCTTCGTAAACACCTGAAGCTAAAGATATTCCAGATTCCCGTCTCGTTAATGTATTTGTATCGCTCATTATTGAGAGATCTTGTAACGATTCACCGTTGGTTTCACTTCCACCCGGTGTTTTTGTTATTAAAGCCATTCCTAATGTGGATAAACTCGAACCCATCTTTAAAAAAAAGAAAGAAATTAGAAACATTAATACGATTCATAATAATCAGATTCATTTAACGTAGTAAACATGTTTTTTATATTCTGATTTTTTTATTTTGAACCCTTCACCATCAACAAAGACGAAGTCATCGCCTTATATTATCACAACATATGATGCCAAGTGGTTATTGTTTTTGTTTGGAAGGAAGCGTAAACATAACTTAAAAATATAGATTTTGAATAACAGTATATGTTATCGGGAAAAGCTTGATTGTGATTTATTTTTTCACCAGTGCATTGACGTAGAATTAAAAATGTTATTTAGCACATATCTGGTTTATTAATTTACAATCCTTACAAGTTTCCGTTTAAAACCACCCTCAGAAAAAAAAATTTAGCTTTAATTATACCATTAAGATCTTGGTAATACTTTGTAGTTATCTCTGAGGATGGTTTTAAGCTGAAACATGTACATGTAAGGATTGTAAATTAATAAATCAGATATGTGCTGTGATACAGGTGTGATTTTAGAAGTTATATTTACACTTAGAATTAACAACAGCGCTTTACCAAACACTAACAACTCATAAACACATGAAGTTATTGCACTAATGTTTATAGAATTTTGTGCTTATTACTTTTTCTTTGTATTTTCATTATAACAGTACCCAAATTGCTTCTAATTAAATATCAATTTTAAAATTTTAATTTTAGCATTTCAAATTTGAATATTTGGACGGTGTTTCATCTTTAATGACGGTAGAATGTAAAATAAAAAAAAATGGGCCTTAGGAATAAAGATTTACAATTAATCAAGATTGATAACTTACTCTGCTTTTTATGGAAAAATCATCAGACGTCATGGAAACCCTCACTCCGGAATCTTCGCTTCCGCTGTTGCTTCTAAAGCAAATAGGACTGTCGGGGACGTCTTTTGAGGTGCTATCGCATAGATCGCCTTCGCTACGACTCAATCTCCGCGAGGATAAAAAACCCGGGCTGTATTTTGGACCTTTACCTCTACTGACTAAGTAATTTAGAAGTTTTGGGGATTCTTTGCAGTAGATGTATAATTGACCAGGACCAGCTACGAATTCTCTGTAAGAATAAATTTTTATTAGTCCTCAATAGATTCCTTAATTTAATTTGTAATTTAACACTTCGAGCGCTATGAATATTGTAGTGACTTGGGTTCGTGAAGGAAAAGACCATCTGACTTATTAGTATTTATTGCTCTTTACCATGACAATTACAGTTCTTGATTGATTGCACATTATCGATACATTCTGTTAATCCTCGCTACTTGCTAATAGCCCCTACTCCTACTACAATATACAGGTGTCCCGTTTTGATTGTCAGATCCGTTACTGACGTATTCCTTTGCTAAAAATAAGCAGAAAAGTCCTAATGAACATGGGCTCAAAAGTGATTCGTTTTCGAGATATTGGAAATTTAATTCCCTAAGTTTATCTATTATTAACATAATTGATGACAATCATTTAAGTTAAACTGATCATTAAATCAGTGTAAGTTGATTAGGTTACCCTGTTCAGCTATAAAAGTTAGTCGAAACCGTGGCAATTATTTAATAATTTAATTTAAATGTAATGCTGTAATAATGTTACCTAATAATAGGTCGACTTATGGAATTAAAACCTCGAATATCTCGAAAACGAACCACTTTCGGACCTATGTTCATTAGAACTTTTTTGCTTGTATTCAGTCAGAGAATATATCAGTAAAGGATCGGACAATCAAAACGGGACACCTGTATATATGTGTTCTCATACAACTATTCAGTTTTAGTTATAAAGCCACAATATGCGTTCTCACACAACCGTTTGATTTAGGCTATGGACGCATATGTGGGTTCTCACAAAACCATTGAATCTGGGGAAAAGGAATCTATAAACAGATATATGTGACTGGTGTTTGCAAGCTTTTATAGATATAAAAAAGTCTGCACAACGTGTGCTCTTTCGTAAAAAGTACGTAGCTTACGATAAGCTGTTTTGTACGGACTGGGCAGTCAACGGAGCATGCTTAATGTCAGGCAACTCAGCGCTCAAAGGGTTAAGAATTACAAATTCATAAACTTTTAATTTCTAAATATTACCATATTAATCAGATAGGATTCTTTTTTTATATCGTTCATTAGTTCTTTTAATTTCTTTAGTTAGAAAGTTCTGACTTACTATAAACTAGTAAAAGCACAAAAGTTATTTTTATAATTGAAGACTTTAATGCAAAAAAGAGATTATTTTGATATTAACTATCTTTTAACGATATATCAAAGAAAAATATAACTCCGTAAAAATAGGAGCTAACCCCTTTTTTCAAGATCTTTAAGTGTCTTGTCAAACAAACTCAGCTGGTAAAATGAATCACATATTTCACTTCAACTTATTTATGTTCTAAATTTGTCTTTTAATAAAACATAGGTACAATATAGACATGTTTCATATGTGAATTAATAACAAAGTTCATGTAAAATTGATACCTGCATTCAATTTACATATAGAGTGTCCCAGAACTCAGTTGTAAAACGCTAACCACGCATTCTAAAGTTGATTTCATACCGATTCAATGAAAAAGTCAACGAAAAAGCCAGCAAGCGATGAAGCATTTCGAAGTTTACAAACGCTCAAAATTTCATTGTTAGAGTTAAAGGCGTTATTAAGATATTTTGAAAAAACCTGATCAGACATGTCATCTTCAGGATGCTCTAGTTCCCTTAGGAAGCAATTGCAGAGAAGGATTTTTTCGTTGTATCGTCATGAAATCAGCTCTAGAATGTGTGGTGTGCGTTTGGCAACTGAATTCTGGGACACTTGTATATATAAAAAAATAATTTTAAGATAAATTGTAATATAGGGTGACAACTGGAAATTCAACGATTTTAAAATTACTGTTACATGGAACGTTTGTAAGATAAAAAAGGTTTTATTGACACCAGAATAAAGATATCAAGTGTGGAAGATAATTTCATAGAAATGGTAACTGTTGCATAAGATGCAATTTTCGATTCTCTTTATAGAATCGTCCATAACACGTTTTTATGTAATTTCCTTAACCCATTTGCATCATAAGCGCATATATGCGCGCATTTTGCCTGGCCACTATCACCAGAGCGCGCATATATGCGCTCATCGCATATAAAATTGCATATAAAAAAAATGTTCGGTGATAAGGACAAATTTTTCATTTTTCTGTATGATGCAAATGGGTTAACATTCTTCAAGAGTGTCTATTTTGAAATAAAACAATCAAATTTATTCTAATTACTACCAAAAAATTTAAAAAAATTCTAAAAGATAGCAAAGTTTTTTGACCGAATTTAACCTCCAAATGACAACTTTAAAAAATCTTGTAGACTTTATTTTTAGGAATTGAGAAAAGATTTTTTCAATAATAATAGATAAAAATGTCTATTTTGAAATAAAACAATTAAATTTTTTCTAATAATTACCAAAAAATTTGAAAAAATTCTAAAAGATAGCAGAATGTTTTGACCGAATTTAACGTCCATAACACGTTTTTATGTAATTTCCTTAACATTCTTCAAGAGTGTCTAAATTATGAAACTTGTGAGTGTTTCCAAGTCTTTTCAAAGATCCCTACAGAAAGAGAATCACAAATTGACCGATCTGAAAACTTATGAACCTTTAGATCTATCAAGTTGTGATTCTTGTGGAGACGGCAAATCTTCAAAATGTGAAATGAGTTTTCATGAGAATGAAATTGCACACTAAGCTTAATATATGGCATAGTTTAAGATTCATTTGGGTATTTGTAGCGTAGATCATCACTTTCACTTGTCATATTATGTATTATGTTCCCAATACTGATAATAAAGAACCAGTCAACACCAAGACGGTGTATCAACAAGAATCCTCTTCCACTCGCACATAAAAGATAGAAGTGTTAATAAAACCTTGTTATCTTGCAAACATTTTATGTAAGACTAACTTTAAAAACGTCCAGTTCTTAGTTATCACCCTGTATTTTCATTATAATTTTATTATATTTGAAATATATTTTTCAAGAGACAGCAACTTTATTAACAATCATTTTTAATGGTTATTTGAATCATAAATTAATTTTAGAACACCTGTATAAAAAAATTCTTATTTTTAAAACGTCAAGTTATGACGAATTAATCCCAATTCATTTCAAAACAACCTGCTACAAAATTAAAAACAGTAACGTTTAATCGCTTGTTGATTTGTACGGGAATTCCCTGATAAGTAAAATAAAACTGATTAAACTTGTTGTGTTCGTACAAAAACGGAATTTACCGATAATTATAATCACAAATGTTAACACATAATAAATAATCTACACTTCGTTCGGCGAAAAATCTTTCATGCGTCATCAATTAATTGTGTTTTCCTGGATACATTAGCATTTAAAATTTTTATCTCTCTCTGTTATGTACAGATTTAAAAAAATATTTGAAGTGTTTCTTTCGAATTATTTTTTATTAATTTTTCGATTCTACCTATTACGTTTAATTTTGTTCATATTAATAAATGATCTAATAAATTATCTATTACTTACAATAAGTAATCTAATCAATATCAAGTATTTACTCACGTGCTTGTGTGCATAACACAGATAGTTTTTTCATCACTGGGATGACACGGGGCTTGCAGGTGGAATTGATGAAATTGATACCATTTCCAGCTGATTTTAGGTTCACCTGTACACGGATCGCTTATTACCATCTCTTGGGAGTTGGTTCCTAAGACACCATGAAGACCAACTAAACCCGCTGCTCTTGAATGGGTGTTATCTATGATCGAGACATGAAAGTTGGATTCTCCAACTAAATAAAATAAGAATTAAATTAATTTTTTTATAATTTTGTACTTGTGCTTTTAAATTTGTATGTTAAAATTTTTAAAAGTTATACCACAATAAGTCATAAAATTACTTAGGACTTTTCATGGTTATTTATAAACAGTGCAACTCGGAATCTGGGATTTACATTCTTAAGGTCACCTTAAGTCAACAAATAACAAGTTATTATTGTTTAATATCTTCCAGGTATTCACATTAACTAATTAGATAATTACTTTTAACATAAACAATGCATTAGAAACTCTTTAAGTAATCACACCTTAATAACTTATTGAAAAAAGAAAAAAAAATTAAGCCGAAATTTCTTATCAATGTATTATTAAAGTAAATAAACTATGATTGCATTTATTGACTTTTAGCACAAGCGAGGCGTGCATGACCCATTGCTCAAGTATTCGAGTAGGTGAAAAACATATTTTTCTCATGCTCACCAGGTAAATAAGTTGCAACACACAACAGGCGTCTGATAGAAGCCATCCAAAGTTGACTATCACTCTCACTGCTTCCAGATAAAAATAATAAGGGTTTTTGATTCCTCCCTAAAGTAAACACCCCAAAAGCGTACTGTTTAGTCCTGGAATCGGTCCTGCATAGGGTCGAAGACCTGGGTAGGACCACATTGCTAATTACGGAGCCATCGGCGGACGATTTAAATTTTAATTCGACCCCGTTTTCGATGTTATCGAGCCTCTTAATTTCGCACCACTGTTTTTGCCAAGCCTAAACCGAAAACACCCATTTGCAATTAACCGAATGGATTATTTACAAGTTTTAAATCATACCTTCCAAGGCGTGAACCCACGACGTTTCCTCGCGGAGATTTTCACGTCCAAATAGCCGGAAACAACGTCGGAAGAGCACATTTTAAACACGATTTAGGTGAGAGGATGGGATGGACGGTGTTTTTTCCCAACCCCTCCCAAAAACGGGCACAGCCCGCGCTCAAATGATCCTAGTGCAGTGAGTTTTTGGGGTGGTGGTAGGGGAAAACACCTGCCGTTACCAACTGTTCGCGTGCAGCCTGCTTTTCGAGCGGTTTCGATCGGTCGAACGAACGGAAGGAATTCGAACGATTCGCGCTATGTCCGTCCGTCCCGGTTTTTGTGTTTTGACTGACTGACTTGCAAGGCTTGGCCGAGGTTCGCTGAGCTGTAATCGTCGCGAACCAAACTGAATCGAACTCAACAGAGCCGCATTAAACATGTTTTTTAATAGGTAGATACTATACACACTCAACCACTCAAGTTAAATCATAACTTTTCCATGTCTTTATATCTTTAGACGCTTAATATGCACATATAAAAAATAATATGTTTACAAGACAATCAACTACTATGCCTATATTATTCACATCCAAATCGATTTCCAACCAATTAATGTTACATTATCCTAGATAGGATAAAATGAGGATTGGTGTTAATTACTGTGGAATATAATTTTATAATTTATTACCTGATCATATTAAAAAGCAATAGCTATTTGGAATGCAAAGCTTTTTACTACATAAATGAATATTTAAATTAATGACTAGCGATTTTATATAGTGTCTGCTGCCGTTACATGTCCCTACTCTGGATTTTCCAAGATCGACATTATAACAGAATCTCTGTATTATGGATATACATTGTCCTTTGTTTCCTTATAATAATTCTCTTGTTCGTTTATAGTTTTACTGTTGACTACGTAATTTATGACTTGTAACAATTTTATATGTGTACTATATATAAATATAATAAAGTTGTAAATAAATTTTGTAAATAATAGTTTTAAAATCAGAGTTTTAACGTTTAAAAATCAAAATTTTCATTTGAAATGTCAATTTTGACGTTTAAACGTCACTTTTTATCTTTAAGGTGTCACTTATGACGTTTAAACGTCACTTTTCAACTTTAACACGTTCACGCCGGCGCGTACCACCGGTGGCCCGCACTAAACTGTTTCATCGGACGGCGCGTACCACCGGTGGTACGCATAACATAGGATTATATTTTTTTGCCGCCAGATGAAGCGGAGTATGAAAATCGGTTCCGGCGTGAACGTGTTAAAGTCTCACTTTTGACGTTTAAACGTCACTTTTTAACTTTAAAATGTCACTTTTAACGTTTAACCACTTCGGTACGGCGCCTATCGACCGCGAAACGTCGTTAAGAACCGGCTTTCATCGTCCGTACGCTGGCACAGCCGTCGACTATAGTCGACGCTCGGCTGTGTGGAGTCATCTGTTTTTGTCGACTATAGTCGATGTCCGTACCGAAGTGGTTAAGAATTAAAATTTTCATTTGAAATGTCAAATTTGACGTTTAAACGTCACTTTTCATCTTTAAGGTGTCACTTTTGACGTTTAAACGTCACTTTTTAACTTTAAAGTCTCACTTTTGACGTTTAAACGTCACTTTTTAACTTTAAAATGTAACTTTTAACGTTTAAGAATTAAAATTTTCATTTGAAATGTCAATTTTGACGCTTAAACGTCACTTTTCATCTTTAAGGTGTCACTTTTGACGTTTAAACGTCACTTTTTATCTTTAAAGTGTCAATCTTTTCGTTTAAACGTCACTTTTCATGTTTAAGGTGTCATTTTTGATGTTTAAACATCACTTTTTAACTTTAAAGTCTCACTTTTGACGTTTAAACATCACTTTTTATCTTTAAAGTGTCAATCTTTTCGTTTAAACGTCACTTTTCATGTTTAAGGTGTCACTTTTGATGTTTAAACATCACTTTTTAACTTTAAAGTCTCACTTTTGACGTTTAAACGTCACTTTTTAACTTTAAAATGTCACTTTTAAATAAATATTGTAAATAGTAGTTTTAAAATTGTAGTTTTAACGTTTAAAAATCAAAATTTTCATTTGAAATGTCAAATTTGACGTTTAAACGTCACTTTTCATCTTTAAGGTATCACTTTTGACGTTTAAACGTCACTTTTTAACTTTAATGTATAATTTTTGACATTTACAGATTAAAATTTTCTTTCAAAATGTAAATTTTGACGTTTAAAAATCAAAATTCTAGTTTGTAATAATAAAGTTGTTACTTCTAAACGACAAATTCCAAAGAAATTCTTTTTTTAGAACATTTAGAATGTTTAAAAATTTCAATTAACATTAAGTTACACTTTCTCTTCGGGAGTAAAAACTAAAAATCTTAGAAAATTCATTTTTGGTAAGAATAAAGATTAAGTCTTAATCTAAACCGTGATAAAATTTTAAATCTCAATAAAAATTAGTTTTTTAGGTATGAATTTTTAAAAATTAATAAATTTTAATCGACATTAATTTACATTTTCCTTCCTGAGGGAAAAACTAAAACCAGTAGAAAATTCATTTTTGGTAAAAATAAAGACTAAATTTCGACATAAATCCTCATCACATTTCAAATCTCAAGAACTATTAGTTTCTTACAATTAGATATAAATTTTTTTTAATTGAGAAATTTTAAACGTCGCGTTAATTAAGTTATGTTAGAATTTCATTTCTGTAGAAAAAACTAAAAGTCGTACAAAATTCATTTTTAGTACAAATAAAGATTGAGAAATTTGAAGTCTCAATAACAATTAATTTTTTAGATATGAATTTTTAAAATTGACTAGTATTTTTATAAAATATTATTGTTATTGGATTAGTTTGTTTTGAAAAGAAAAACAAAATTCTCAATAAAATTAAGTGATGATGAAATTTTTAAATAAATAAAATTTGATTTAAGATAAAAATCTTTATTGAAACTAAATCTTTAAAAAACTAAGTAAAATCGTAATGTTCTCATATTTCCTCTCCCTGCACCGTTTAAGTATGTATTTATAGCGTTACATAAATTATTTCCGGAGATTTCAATATTTATTTACTGAAGCAACCCTTCATATTTATAGCTTGGGGCGTAATTTACTGGTTTAACGTGATATATGGTGGCTTTAAAACGACCTTTCTAAATATTCCTTATTTATGTTGCGATTGGGGATATAATATGTACGGTTGTATTTCAAAATCCTTACGATTTTATATAAAAATTGTAATAAATGTATTAATAAATTCAAACTATTCATTTCAAAAAATCTTTCCTTTATTTTTGCATTTATAGTCATCCACACCAAGGTTCCAAATTACAACCCCAATAAAATGTAAATTTCGGTTATTGTACAATCGAGAGTTTTTAACCATTTTTTTTATTTAAGATAGCATTAAGAATCCTGTGAACATTTACAAAGTCTGATATATAGGTTGTTTCAGAATTGCACGGCATTATTTTAGGGTTATGTTCTCCAGCACGAAATAAACAAGAAAGTTTATATAAACACAAGTCTTAAATTAATTTTTTATCGAGATTAGTATTAAATACTGTTCGTGTAAATAAGTAACCTGCTTTACTATTTCTGCGAGTTTTCGTGTGAGTTAATAAGAAGACTTCCATTTTGTATTATCATGGGAGACGCCACAAATTTATTTACTTTTGAAGAACAAACAGACATGCTCTTAATTTATGGCGAGGTACATAAAAATGGTGTTGTTGCTGTTTGAAAATATGATTAAACATTTCCCACTAGGAGGATACCAAATCCGAAAATGTTTGAAGCCATTGAAAAACGTCTTAGGGAAACTGGCACGCTAAAACCACAACGATAAAACGCTGGTCGACAAAGATTTCGACGAACTGCTAACGTTGAAGAAGGGATACTCAATGCTGTTCAGCTATCTCCTACTACTAGCACAAGAAAATTGTCACATCGTTGCAATGTTTCGTCTGCAAGCGTATGGCGAACATTGCGCGAGCAACAATTGTATCCATATCACGTTACGTGTGTGCAACATTTGTTACCAGAAGATGATAACAAGTGCATAAATGTCTGCCAGTGGTTGATTCGACAATGCACACGAGATCCTAACTTCTTGAGCTGCCTGCTAGTTACCGATGAATCTTGCTTTAACAGAAATTGAATTACTAATTTTCGAAACACTCATACTTGAAGCGACGAAACCCCCACACGCCTGCTATTACGCATTACCAACATACCTTTTCATTAAATGTCTGGTGTGGTCTTCTTGGTGATAATCTCATCGGTCCTTCCTTTTTACCAACAAGGCTTTCAGAAATATCTTACTTGAATTTTTTGCAAAATAATCTGTATGAGCTTCTAGAAGATACTCCGATTGCCAACAGGCAAGGGATGTGGTTTATGCATGACGGTGCCCCTGCTCACTGTTCTCATATTGTCACCGATTATTTAAACATAGCATATGGTAACCGATGGGTTGGCCAAACGGACCTGTTGAATGGCCACCACGATCTGCTAATTTAACGCCGCACACAGGGGTATTTGATTCAAAAACATGGTCAAAAAATTTCGAAAATTTGCTATTACCTAGCATGAGGTAAAAGATCTGGGAAGTAGTAAGTCGGCATTTGTTTTAATAACTGTAACTTTGTGCCGTGTTATCAGCCATGTTTAAAGCATATTGCTGAGTGTGCTAGTTATCAACAAATAACTGCAGTAAAAACGGCGTGAACAATTAAGTCTTTTTCAAGACTAATCAGGTGAATCGTATCGAATTTGATTATGGATATTATAGAAGAAGGTGTGTATAACGGAAAACACTATTTCACTTTGAAATTATTTCACTATAATTCTATTTATTTTTATTTTTTGCAGTTATCGATTCGAAAATTTTTCTTTGTTTTATCTATTTTAAAAAGCTGTTTTAGTATATTTCCGGACCTCTCCCGCGAGTGATTTCTTGCATAACATCTAAGTTGATATTATATCTTTGAATGTTATTAAAAACTAGCTGCCAAAATGTGCCAAAAATGTAAATACGGTTTATTAGTTTTAATTGCTATTTTTCAAAATAAACACGGGAGGGGGTGCCTTGGAAATAAATCATAGAGTTTTATGAATTATTAGTCATATTTGTAGATTAAATTTCGATTTCATATTTCCACTATCGATACAGAAGAATTATTTCTACTTTTACAGTGTAATATCATATCCTTAGTACTTCTGGTTATAGTGGAAGTGGATAATGTTTTTAAGTGAGCAATATCTAAAATTTTATTTACTGAACAGTTCAAGAGATAGTTGTAAATAACTTTTATTCGCATAAGTTTGTGAATAGTTAATTATTCCATGTGTTAAGTATAAAAGATTATCTTTGCCTTGAAAATCTCAATAGATGTAAAATCTCCTTCGACTAAAAGTTGTTTATCTTTAATACTAAACCAGTAAATAAAATATTAAATAATGTTACTATAAAATTGAATTATTATAATCTTTCGGATAACCGAAAGTGATGTCGAAGAAGCAGCAGAGGTACGTAATAAAAATTTCCGACAATATAGAGAAAAGTACTCAAGAAAATTTTTCCGTGTTCAATGCAATACAGATATTATAAATAGGCTTTTATTGACTTCAGACCCATTTTTAAGTAGTATTAGACGAAGAATTAAAAAAAAATAAAAACCATTTAGGCCAGAAAGAATGGAAATGTGTGTTTGGTGGAATGTGGACGTTCAACATGAAGAAAGTGTTTATAAAGGGAATAAAATCCGAAAGAAACCACAGATGAAGAGGAATTAGATGATTCTTCAGATTAATTTAATCTGAAAATCACAAACAATCGATATAATCAGATTTTTCACCTATAATATAGTATGAACCCAAGTTTCTTATTTCATATCCAAGAAAAAAAATCTAATCTATATTCATAAAAAATGATTTAAAATTCACTAATGTCGTAGAATCACAAAAGCACCATGTTTAATATGATTGATATAAATTGGTTAATGCTACTTGCTTCCAATCTAACGGTTTTAAGCAGACTCTGATTATGAAACTGGTCTTCTATTACTTTTATTTAATTTTTAAGAAATTATTGTCATTATTTCACGGTATGTTTAATCTAATGTTCTTTTATACAGTTATCTGGTCAAAAAAACGAAAATAAATCTATTAGAGTAAATAAATAATTTTGACCAACTTTTTAGGTCAAATACCCTTATGTGCGCCGTTAGATTATTATGTGTGGGGCTGGATGGTGTCTGTAGTTTATTCTACGTCTATTGCCACGCAAGAAGAGCTAAGAAATCGCATCGAAGAATCAGCAGCTACTATGAGGGGTCGTCCCGATGCTATAAGCCGTGCTAGAGAATCATGGATTCGTCGTGCTGAATGCTGCATTCAACAAAACGGAAGGCACTTTGAACAGTTACTCTGAAGGTTTTATTGTTAAATAAATTAACTTTTCAATATCTCGATAAAGAATTAATTTGAGACTTATGTTTACATAAACTTTCTTATTTATTTCGTCCTGGAGAACATATCCCTAAAATGGTGCCGTGCAATTCTGAAACACCCTGTAGAGTATTACCTTTATAAATTGGTAAAATAGTGGCTGGTTTCTATCATTTCACTAACTATCTATTTGTATACATGGCTTCTTTACCTGCATCATTATAAAACCATTGTTAAGAGTGTTCTATGTCTTTATATCTTTTGATAGATCCCATCAGATAATTGGATTAACTCAAAGATTCAGAATTTTTTAAACAGAAGCAGGTTAAACAATATCCTTAAGGCTGTGGTCTTACGGTCATCGAGTTTCTCCGGGGTGCAGGAGACGGACGTGTGGAAGTAGGAAGGTGGACTTTAATTCTGGGCTACGCTCCGCCCTCTGTAGATAAGAGACAAAGGATTTATATTCGAAACTCAAGTGTTTATTTATCTTTTGTCGAGAAGTGAATACATGAATCGAGGCTCAGTTCGTTTTAGTAAAGTAGAAAAAGACGGAAACATTAGATGTATCTTTCTTACTAAATCCTAATAAGATTCTGACTTATTTTAGTATATGTAATAAATACTGTGCAAAAAAATTAAATGCTTTAAAATGGTACAGCAGTTTGTAGTACAGATGGGATAATCGACTGTACTGTACTGGTGGGCCAAATTGGACACTTGTAAAGGGACACCCCTGTTTCTATAAGAGATAGGGTAAAATAATATTGGTGTCTTGCTTGATGTTTATAAGAAATCGAATGGTGAAAACCGTAAATTGATACCTCTTACGGTTTCGGAAATACAGGTGTTTTTCGAAAAAGTGCATTTTTTAAAAATCTCCATAACTTTTTTTCTATTGGATAATATTTGATTCTGTGAAAAGATTCCCGAAACAACTTTTTATGTAGAATTTGTTGGTGTAAATTAGATGTTTTGTAAGCAATATTCTAATAGATGCAGACAAATATTTCTTTTTCAAATAGAACACCTATACATTTTTGCATATTCGACAGGAGTTTAAATTGCCTTTCCAAAAGTGTGCCACACATGATACCTTGCTTGCGATATCACTTAGCCTTTTTGGTTCAGATTATGGCTTCAAACAATCTACATTTTTTTAGCATCGAGAAAAATGAGGTTAAACGTTATCTTCTCTCTGTATATCGTTTATGTAAATACAACCTCTGCATTTTCTTCAGATTCTCTGAAACAAATTATCGCATCTATCCCATTTTTCAAACTTTATAGGCATATTTTTGGAAAGGGAATTCTAGGCTCTCGTGTAATATGTAATAATATAGTGTTTCATTAAAAAACACTTTTATGTATGTAGCTATTAAAATATTGCTTACAGAGAAAACTAACCAACACCGTCAAAACCTAATAAAAAGTTGCCACGAGAATGTTTTCACAAAATTAAACATTTTCCAATAGGAAAAAAATTATGAAGACTTACAAAATGCACTTTCTCGAAAAACATCCCCAATATCTCTGAAACCGTAAAAGATATCAATATGAGGTTTTCAGCATTCGATTTCTTATAAAAATCGAGCATCAGTTACCGATACTGTTTTTCCTCTATTTCTTATAGAAACAGGAGTGTCCCTTGAAAAGTGACCAATTTGGCCCAGTTGTACATACTTTCTCTGCTACATGTAGTGTATGTAAAGAAAAAGTTAGTGTTCAAAATTACAATATCGAAGTTTATTTTCATGAGGTCGAGGTATTTATATAACAAAAAGATTAGTAAAATTATGAAATGAACTTTTCATTCATTTTAGTTTACTAAAATTCTAAAATTTTTTACTAGCCATAAAATCTGTGAAGTCCAAACTCGAATAATTCTCCAAAGTATTTATCTCCAGAAATGCACAACGAAACAGAATCGACTTACACAAAAAACTTGTTTGTTTACTTACGGCACCTACTCAACTCCGCCGGCCATACCACGTGGTCAATCAGGGCGGAGCTATCTAGCGAAATTGAAAAATATTCCCAAGTTTGTACCGTGGGAATTTCCAAAATTTCTCGCTTATCTTTTAAAATATCAAAAAACGGTAAATGGAAAAAATATATCTTGAATATTTATCTATTCATGCAAATAGCCCTTTTCAAAATCTTTATTAATAATCTCAGATATTAACAATAATTTATAAAATATCTCTATTTGCATGTCTAGATTTTTCATTTTTATCCAACTTTCGTTTGAAAGTTTTTTTGATTTATCAAACGGTTAACGCGAAATATTGGAACAACTTTTTCGGGCCCGAGACTACAGCCTTAAATCGTTTTTAAGCATTTGACAGTGAAGTAGTTTTATTTCTAATTTTGTTTGAATTCATGACTAACATTCATTAAACACTTTCACTTTCATTTTCTTACTTCAAATAAGTCTTATTATTAAGCCACTCAAATGGAAGAGATAAGTAGTACCAAAATTTGAACTGTTGTTTGAATGTGTATTTTTTAATAGGTTTCATGGAGCGTCAGTGAATGCATAAAACTCATTGAGATGTACCGTACGCACCCGGTCCTGTGGGACACAACTAACGAGTTTTATTACTGTAATGTGAAAAAGAAGGATGCATGGGCAGAAATATCTACGGAAATGAAAATTTCTGTGCCTGAGGTTATGAAAGAAATGAAGAGTCTAATGGCATCATTTCATCATTTACTTATCATAAAACCAAAAATTACAACACAACTTATCGCGACGAACGCTAGACAACTACTGCATATTATTGAACACGTTCACATATGAACGTTTCCAGATATTCGTGGCTTGCATTTTTCTTTGATCTTTTTAATTTTACCGACAACCGATTGAACGCGTTCGTTCGTGCCTCTCCCATTCGTCCTGCTATTAATTTCGTTGCAGATGCATGTCCACACATGAGCAAGAAATCCTCGAGAATGCGAACGAATGGTAACATTCGCCAGGTGTATTCCCGGCTTTAGAGATCTGTGATTCATTTTAAAAATCAAGTGTCATTCAATATCCATTTTCGATCTGAATGTTAAAGGGAAATATTGAAATCATAAAACCTTCAAAACACGCTTCGATATGTCTATAATTTTGGAATAAAAATAATATTTAGAAGATACCTCACAGACATAAATTGTGAATAAACAAGTTCTTTTACTTTTGAATTTAAGCTTGATTTTTTCTTTAAAAAATTTTATATTCTTTCAAGTCTGCATTATTAGAGCAGGACTAATTAGAGCTTCATTAACAAAGTTGTTTGAACATCATATTGAAAAACTTTTTCTAACAATACAAAAGAAGTCGTTTTATTTTATTTTCAATCCAGATAATCTTTTTTTTCTTTTATAAAAGCGGTTTAAAATCCGGCTCTGTATTATTCTGACGTCATGTTTGTATTTTGATCGGAACGTCTACGGTGGGAATCCGTTTTTACTACCGGACGTTTGTTTACGGATTATTTAGGTTACTCGCTTGTTTTGCGATCGTCGTCTGTTTTCCACTGTTTTTATTTGTTGTGTTGCTGTTTTCTATTTTCGTAATTCGTAAATTCTATTCTCGAAACGGTCAACGTTCCCGTCTATTTTTAAAAATCCTTTCGACATTTTATTTTTTTCATAAATGACACACTTTATTTATTAAACATTTATTAATTACACATACATGAATTAAATATCTATTAATTAAACATAATTATTTAAATATTCTAATGTTATTATTTATTAATCAGTTAGATTTGAATGATTGATGCGTTTTAATCCCAAATTGGTCAACATGGGAATTTGAATGTTTCTATTCGTCCGATTAAATCGCATCGTGATGACGGTTCCCCGTTTATTTTTGGGATACCGTAAACAGTGGTGGTGCCGCGTTCGAGAACGTAATCCAACAAAATAAGCAATAATAGTCGATAGGAGTCGATAATATTATTGTTTACCCTGATTTGGGTTGTTTACAGATTATTATCCTTCCTTTTAAAACACGAACTGTGCGTGTTTGTTGCCTTCTGTGTTTACCGCAGAGTTAATTGATGTTTTTATGCCTCGAGTTGAAGTAAGACCAATAAATACGTTACACAAGAACCTGAAATCTTATTATTTATTTAATATTATAAACGAGATACCGTTTAAGTTATCTGTTAAAAATTTTAGTCACCTCTATGATTTTTTTTTAAATTTTTTGGGTAATAATTAGAACAAAATTGACTTTTTTATTACAAAATAGAATATTTTAGTTTTAAATTAATACAAATTTCATTTCTTAATTAAAAAAATAAAGTCTCCACGATTTTTTAAAATTGATCAAAATTTTTTTAAAAGTTAGGTTAACTGTTAAAAATTTTAGTCACCTTTATGAATTTTTTTTAAATTTTTTGGGTAATAATTAGAACAAAATTGACTTTTTTATTACAAAATTGAATATTTTAGCTTTCAATTACAGTGAAAGTTCTAGTACGCGGACGCTCTAATAAGCGGACATCTCTCATAACCGGACAAAAACTTTGGCACGAACCTCAAAGATATGTCTTTCTATACAAACTGCTGTCCCTTAAGAGGATGCTCCAATAAGCGAACGCGGACGCCACTTTTTCCTCAATAATGGACAAAAATCTCTAATAAGCGGACGCACGGCTCTAATTGCTAATAAATTAGACGAACACGTCACTAAACAGTAGTAGGTATACATATTTACCGACAAGTTTTCGGAGATTCCCCTCTTCGTGCGTTTCGCTTGTCAAAGACAGGTAATTCCCAGTAGGTACTGCGAATTACTATTATTGGTTTGTTCGCTTTGGTGTAGCATGCGTTAAAATGGCAACCAAGAAAAAAATACTTACCTTAAATTAGAAAATGGAATAGTTTGTTTATTAGACAAAGAGAAGCTGTCAGTTCGTGATATGGCTAAAAGATTTAACATCGGCAAAACGCAAGCGGCGAAAATACTTAAAAATAAAGAAGATATTCGAAAGAAATTGCAGTTTGGGGCCAACATAAAAACGAAGAAAAACTTCTTACGTAGTGAAGGTTTAAAAATTGATAAAGCGTGTTTCGATTGGTTTGTGAAAGCAAGAAATAAAAACATTCCCTTATCAGGACTATTAGTAAAGAGAAAAGCAAGGGAAATTGCAGAAAAATTGGGAGTGAGTACATTTCGAGCTTCTGACGGGTGGTTACAAAAGTGGCGTTTGAGAAACAACATTACATTTAAATGTATCTCCGGGGAAGCAGCTGATGTGAATGGCGAAGATGTCGATCAATTTATGAAAAAACTGCCGGTTTTGCTACAAGGTTACCGAGAAGAGGATATATTCAACGCCGATGAAAGTGGACTCTTTTTTCGAGCATTACCGGAATTTTCGGAAGAAACGGAAGAAATAGAAGACATTGAAAGTGAAAATGAGTCGGAAGCAGGTGGTGCGGAGGAGGACTGCAATCCAATCAGGTCTTCTAAAGAAGCATTGGATGTAGTTTCCAGACTTAAATCGTTCATGAAGAATAATTTTACTGGTTTCCAACATGTAAAAAATATAGAAACACATATAGAACGTTGTTTCCTATCACAAAGAGAAGCTTCACTTCGTCAATTAAGTATTTTAGATTTTATTCAACAAAAAAATAAATAGTTTAAATAGTCAATGTACAAGGTAGAATATTTTGTTTTAAATAAAAATATTTTAAGATAAAAAGTTGTTTATGTTTTAATAACGTTAAAAAATCAAAAATTGTCAGAAATAGTGCAATATTTTCCATTTTAGTAGCTCTTTCTTATAAGCGGACATCTCCAATAACCGGACAAAATTGTTGGCACCGTCAGTGTCCGCTTATTAGAGCTTTCACTGTAAAGGCCAATTTACATCAGACGAGCGAATGCTCATTCTATACCCAGTCTGTCAAATTCTTTTAGTCTGTACAGATGTAGAGCATTCTTTCGTTGTTCTGTCTGCGTTCACAAAGATTCTATGGAATATTCTAAGTATGCTCGTTCACTTGACGTATACAGCACTAGAGCGTGCGAATATTTGCTTAGAGCGTTCTTGCGTGTTCGGACGTGCTCGCTCCTTGAAGCGGTCTCTTCAAAGCGTTCTTGCGTTCTAGCGATTTAACATACGTATCGATTTATTTATGGATTGGTCTCAAGAGAAATGCCTATTAATGATAGAAGCCTACCGAAATTTCAGATGTCTGTGGGATCCGACTTTTGAACACTATAAGAATACAACTCGTAAACAAGATGCTTGGCAGGAAATTGCAAATCTACTAGAATGTAATGTTGAAGAAGCAAAAAAAAAGATGGACTCGCTTCTTGCATCTTACCGCCGAAAAAGGCAAAAAACAATGACTACGAAATCAGGCAGCTACTTCAGATATAACATTACATATTGTGGATTTAGATATTTTAGTAAAGTACATAGGAATCATCAAGGGATTTCATAGGAATCCCCAGTTGCCAAAAATCTTAAAGTCACTGCTAGCCTGTCATACGCAGGAATCGAGTCTCTAAAATTCGTACTTGATTTCCGAATTTTGTCGCTGATCAGAGATAATAAATGATCAAAATCCTCTGATGCCATTCTACAAAAATTTTGGAATTGACCACTTTCTTCTTGTTCTTGCATATCCGTCATCGTTTCACCTACATTATCCGTTATCCTTCGCTGCATTAAATTTGTCACCCACCAACTAATAAATGCAGTACTTGCAATTATAATATTGCTCTCAGAGTCGGACATAACGAAGCAGTACCAACCATAGAATTTATATGAATGAACAATGAGCATTCGTTCCGCTGATTTAAACATCTTTCTGTAAGACTTCTAGCTCTTGGTTCTCATTTTTGCTCGTTGATATTTTGGTGTAAACGATGAAAACGATCTTTCGTTTACACTAAAAGATCAAGAAAGAATGCTCTTGTTCTAACTCTAGCTCTATGTTCGTTTGGTTTAAATGCACCCTAATACAAATTTTATTTCTTAATTTAAAAAAATAGTCTCCTCGATTTTTTAAATTTGATAAATTTTTTTTTAAGTTAGGTTAATTATTAAAAATTTTAGTCACCTTTATGATTTTTTTTAACCCGGCGTGTGTATACTATATTTTTTGAGACACGGTGTGTATACTGGGTCTTTTAGGGAACAGGCATGTTTTCAAAGTTTTCTAGACTTTCAAAAATTCTAGAAAAATTCTGAATTACTTATTGAACCGTCTACTACATGACAAGCAGTGACCAAATTCAAAAGTTTAAAACTGTTGTCAATAAAAATGAAACAATCGTCTGGATCATCTGAAAAGTCAGAAAAACGGAAATTTTGTCTCTTCCTTCAAAGACCCAGTGTACCACACGGAGGGTTAATTTTTTGGTTAATAATTAGAACTAAATTGACTTTTTTATTACAAAATAGAATATTTTAGATTTCAATTAATACAAATTTCATTTCTTAATTTAAAAAAATAAAGTCTCCACAATTTTTTTAAATTGATTAAAATTTTTTTTAAAGTTAGTAATATTTAGAACAAAATTTTTACCTTTAGTAATAAATCAAAATTTACGGTAAATAATTCCAAAGGACTTATTGAAATGTTTTGATGGATAATCTCTAAATAAAATCCAAATATCTAAAAAAAAACTTAAACTTTTCAAAATTTCATTAAAATTTTTAGTCTTACCGAGTGAAAAAGTTCCTTGTCCATTTTAATTCTTTTCTGAATTAAATCCAATCGATTCGAAACCCTATTAAAATTATTTTTAAGGTTTTCAACCGGCAAAACAATCCCAAGTAAAGGGAACAGATAAATAACTCTTGGAAATACGTCGATAAACCGCAAATCCCCCTTGAGATAGGTTGTGGTATATTTATATAAATTCCATAAACATTTTAGATAAGCGTAGATTATAGCCGTACATAAATAAACCGATAAACACGATTCTATTTGCTTTACTATCAAAAATACTCGATTATATTGATGTTTAGAGAATTTAATTTTTGATAGTACTGATATCTTAACATGTTTTAAATTTTCTTCGATTTTTTTTATAAATAATCCACAAATATATAATAAAATCATCCATTTTACAACGATTATATTAATTAATTCGATTGCTATATGTCTGAAAATTTCCAAAACGTAATTGGTATTTTCAAAATTATAATACAACAATTTAACGATTATTAAAATGGTTATAAATATTATTCGTTTTACAGTAAATATTTTTACGTCTTTATAAGATATTTCAATGTTATTCCTTTTAAAATCTTTATCAAGTTCCAATAAATTCACATAGACTTTGCTCATTTTTGTCACCATAAAAATATCAGTTAAATAAATTATAACTGGAATCATAAAATCCAAATAAACGTTTAATTTTATCATAAATGGAGTCATCGAATTGGTTTTATTAACTCCCGTTTTTAAATAATACAATATCACGTAAAGTAATATCAATTTCGGAATTGATACGATGTATTTTATAATGTAATATTTATCGTTTTGATTTAAATTTATCGGATGAAATAGAAATAAGCTTTCGTAAATAAATAACGATTTTATACTGTTTAATAGCATTTTGTAAACGTTTTGAAAGCGTACGCGGACGAGTTGCTGGTTTTATAACGACATTTTTATCTCGATCTAAAAGACAATTGATTGATTATTATTCTTTAATGAACTTGAAAGCGTATTGTGTTCGATATGGAAAAGTTGTGACGGTTTGAAAGCTCGGTTTATATTGATTTATAATTTATAAATGTTTCGCGTTGTAGTTCATTAATTTTAAATTTAAAAAATGAATGATGGTTGTTATACTGAAAAAGAAATACTAACCTAAGTAAATTAAAATGTCTATTAAAAATGATCAATTTTTAAAAATTCATATCTTAAAAACTAAATGTTATTGGGATTTGAAATTTTATCAGGATTTCGATTGGTGCTTAATCTTTATTTCTACTAAAAATAAATTTTCTATGACTTTTAATATTTTCCTCAGAAACGAAATTCTAACCTAACTTAATTAACATTTTTTTGACAACACTTGGAATAAAACGGTCTTTTTTAATTAAAATTAGAACGTTTTAAGTTTCATTCAGAAAAAGAATCAAATCAAAATCTTTAAAAATGAATTTTTGGCGAATTTTTAAAGTTGGTCGATTTTTTTTAAGTTAGGTTAAAAGTGTCAAAAATTTTTAACAACTTTGAAATTTTTTTTAAATTTTTTGACAACATTTGGAATAAAACGGTCTTTTTTAATTAAAATTAGAATGTTTTAAGTTTCATTTAGAAAAAGAATCAAATCAAAATCTTTAAAAATGAATTTTTGGCGAATTTTTAAAGTTGGTCGATTTTTTAAAGTTAGGTTAAAAGTGTCAAAAATTTTTACCAATTTTGAAAATCTTTTTAAATTTTTTGGTAAAACTTAGAACAAAACGGTTTTTTCAATTAAAATTAGAATCTTTTAAGTTTCAATTAGAAAGAAAATCAGATCAAAATCTTTAAAAATGAATTTTTGGTGAATTTTTAAAGTTGGTCGATTTTTTAAAGTTAGGTTAAAAGTGTCAAAAAAATTTTTACCAACTTTGAAAATTTTTTTAATTTTTTTGACAACACTTACAATAAAACGGTCTTTTTTAATTAAAATTAGAACGTTTTAAGTTCCATTTAGAAAAAAAATCAAACCAAAATCTTTAACCCCTTAAGCGGCTATGACGTATATATTCGTCATGATTACATGTAATTTCAATCCATCTAGCCGCTTAACGGGTTAAAAATGAATTTTTGGCGAATTTTTAAAGTTGGTTGATTTTTTAAAGTTAGGTTAAAAGTGTCAAAAATTTTTTACCAACTTTGAAAATTTTTTTAAATTTTTTGGTAAAATTTAGAATAAAACGGTTTTTTTAAATTAAAACTAGAATGTATTAAGTTTCAATTAGAAAAAAAATCAGATCAAAATCTTTCAAATTCAATTTTTTACGAATTTTTAAAAAATTATTGACTTTTCTAACCTAAAAATTTTTTTACCAACTTTGAAAATTTTTTTAATTTTTTTGGTAAAATTTAGAACAGAACGGTTTTTTCAATTAAAATTAGAATCTTTTTAGTTTCACTTAGAAAAAAAATCAGATCAAAATCTTTAAAATTCAATTTTTTACGAATTTTTAAAAAATTGTTGAATTTTTTAACCTAAAAATTTTTTTTGCCAATTTTGAAATTTTTTTTTTAATTTTCAATTTTGTAAATCGATTTTTAATATCCTCATCTAAAAATCCCTAAAAATAAAAAAAAGTAAGGAATTTTCATAAAATTAAGTTATTTTAAAACTTAATTTAAATTACTTAGGCATTTTTGAGGTGAGGTTGTTTCTAAAAATATCTATTAAAAAATTATCAATCTTTAAAAATTCATATCTCAAAAACTAATTCTGTACCTGAGAGCTAAAGGGACGTAAGTCCAAATTTTATGAAAATGAGGTATGCTTAAAATAAGTATCTCGCCATACACAACATTTCATTTTTTTATAGCATTATCTAAAAAAATTGATTACGAAAAAAATTTTTTGGGTTATAAAGAAGTAAATCCTTATCGTTTTAGGGCCAAATAGTCGTAAATGTAGAAGACAACGAAGTGAATTATATTTATCTAGCAATAACAAACTTGTACCAAATAAAAAATTAAAAAAGCCATGTCGCTTGACCTGCACATACAGTATTGGAAAAAAGTAGAGCAACTTTTAATTTTTGTAAATTAAATTTGAAATTAATGCTTTTCCTTAAGGTTTACATTACTGTGGTAGTGGCTATTATATAGCATTTATGTAGTGAAGATTTCACAAAGCTAGCCTTATTTTATTAGAAATAAAATAAAATTGTAAAAATTGGGTTGGAAAAAAGCAAAACAAGTTTGCTAAGAAATGCAAACATATGGCAAATAAGAACAAGTTTTTGGTAAGATACATTCGATAAGACCAGTCTTAAACATGCCTCGTGGTGTAGCTGTTTGTAAAACTGTGAAAGAAATTGTTATTAATAATTTAAAAAAACATGTTAAAAATTGTGATTTCGCTCATAAATTCTCTTTGCACAAATGTGTAGTATCGAGAATTATTAAACAATATCGTGAGGCGGATCTTGTAGATTTGAAGAAAAAGTGTGGACGTCCCAGAAAAACCAATAAATGCCTTGATGGAATAATTGTAAGAACAGCTAAAAAATATCCATTTTATTCTTCAGCCAAAATGAAGGCTGAGTTAGAAGAAACACACAATTTGGAGGTATCAACACGTACAATACGCAATAGATTAATTGAAAATAAACTATTTGCCCGAAGACCAGCGAAAAGCCTCTTCTATCAAAAAAAAAAAAAAATAAAGTCGCAAGACTACTGTTTCCACGCACCATCAAGGGTGGACATATAACGAATCGAAAAAGGCATTGTTTAGTGATGCATCCAAGTTTAACTTATTTAAAAGTGATAGAGTGCAATATGTGAGGCGACCAATAGGAAAAAGGCTGACTTCTAAATACATGCAGCGAACATTAAAACATGAAGGAGGTTCTGTGACGGTTTGGAGTTGTTTCTCTGGTTTTGGTATAGGCCCTATATACCGTATCACAGGAATAATGGACAGATTTATGTACCGTGATATATTAAGAAATGTTATTGAACCTTATGCCGACAAAAATCTGCCTATCTCTTTCAAATTTCAACAGGACAACGATCCGAAACATATATCTAAACTGGTAAAGAAATGGTTTGAACAAAATAAAATAAATTTGATGACTTGACCGTCACAGTCACCAGATTTAAACCCTATAGAAAACCCATGGAAAATAGTTGATGACAAAATTAGAAATAAAATTTACAAAAATGGTAACGAATTATTCGCCGCTCTTCAAAATGAATGGTCAAAATATCAAAAGAAACCATTGACAATTTAATACACTCAATGTCACGAAGGTATCACGATATCATTAATAATAAAAGAGATTGCATGAAGTACTAAAAAGTCTTTTCTTTTTGTTCAATTTAACTATTACTTACTTATAAATTATTAAGTTGTTCTACTTTTTTCCAACTCACCTTTTGCAAGACTGTTTGATTTCTATAAAAATAAAGCTATCTTTATCCAATTTTGGCTAAACAATTACTACATGATACACATTGATATAGTAATGTAAAACCTGACGAAAAGCATAAATTTAAAATTTAAATTGGAAATATTAAAAGTTACTCTACTTTCTTCCAGTAGTGTACAAGTGCAGTTCGTTAAGACCTGAAAACCAAACGTCAACAAATTCATAATGATTTTTGGAAAAAAGTCCTTTCTTGGGAGTGCAAGAGACAGTTCATAATTTCTTGTGTTTCTAGTGAAGAAGTTAACTCTTTGAGGGGCGGACATTTTCAAATAAAAAAACCCAAAGTGGGCACAACAGAGATGTTGTGGCATCTAAGAGATTAGCAAAAAGCATAATATATGCTTGAAGTGGTGAGGTGGTACGCGCTCTCAACCACTGTACAGCAAAAGGAGTAGAAATTAAAAAAAATTGTTTGTTTTGTGTACCAGCGAGCACAAAGGTCAAAATTCGAAGTGGTACATTAAGGAACCCACCAACCCTCAAAGAGTTAAATGACGCAGACCACGAGATGCTGTGCCCAAAAAAAGCCGTACACAACAAAATTTTTATTCTTTTAGTATTCAAAACAAAAAGATCAGAGTCTGCAAACTGCTTTTTATGAACACATTATCAGTCGGCGAGAAATTTGTTTATAACGCTCTACGAAAGAAATCTACCCGTAATATATCAGTACCGGATCAAAGAGGAAGAAAAGTCCCTATTAATAAAATTTTTAATGACGTCGAAAGAATTGTTAAACACATTGAGACCTATCCTTTTTTTTGTGAAAGCCATTATTCCCGAGAAAGGTGTACTAAGAAGTATCTTGGAGAGGAACTAAATATTCTAAAAACGTATACATTATATTGTGAAGAATTAACAAAGGAAGGTAAAAAATCAGCTAAAGAATGGTTATTTAGAAAAATCTTTAATGAACAGTTTAATTTGTCCTTTCGTTTGCCAGACAACGACACTTACGATTTGTATGATTATTTTAATGTAAAACTAAAAACTGACCTTAGCGCAGCAGAAAAACAAGCCATTACTAAAGAGCAAGACTTACACTTAGATGACGTAAATAGTAGATATAAAATGAAGAATGAAGATAAGAAATGTGCTTTGGAAGGCAATGAACGTCAACTTGTGGTAATGGCTGATCGTCAAAAATGTCTTCCTACTCCTTTTTTGACAAATTCGGAAAGCTTTAATCTTCGAAAATTGTGGACCCTAAATTAACAATTCATGATCCTTATAACAAAAATACGTGGTGCATGATGTGGGATGTAGTCAAAACTGAAAGGGGTAGAAAGAAAAGCAATGATGGCCAAGAGTTTAAACTGTCCAACATTGTTTGGCTTCAGCTTCGGCGAGAAGTGTATGGAACTCTTTTTTATAAAACGTCATTTAATGTTTGTTCCATTAATTTGTATACAAATCGACGCTGCCAAGCCAAAACGGCATAAACGCCATTAACCTAATTTTTCAGAAAACGCAAAAAACGATTGACATAATGAATCTTAAACGGCTTTTACGCAAACTTTAAACCAATTTTATAGCGAATGAAGTTTGTTTGCGGGTATGCCGTTTTAACTGTTGCATGCAGATTTAAAAATGCTACTCAACGGTGCTGCTAACTTAAAAATGGCCATTTTGGCGTTTATGCCGTTTTGGCTTGAGAGCGTCGAAATATTCGAAAACCGTCAAATATATCAAAAAGTTTGACCCAATTAAGATTTTTCAGAAAATCTATAAATAAAGCAAAGCACAATTTTGTAACTCTCCTTATGTGGGTCCCTGAAGAATATCAGGATTATTTCAGAAACTTACCCCATACTGAAGAAGCATCAGATTTCCCTGATGATGAATGGGTTTATGAGTTAATATATTTTAAAATTTATTCTTTGTTGTAATAAGTTCATATATGTTATTATTGTCCCAAATTATTGTTTTGTTGTAAGTCCATACAGTCATTCAGAAATCATTTTTTGAAGCCTAAAAGTAGTAACTCCAACAAATTCGTAAAAATAAAAAGTTTTCATAAAAATGTTTTGTTAATGAAGAAAGGCAGACTATTAGTATTAAATAACAACATTTCCGCGATTATGAGGTAAATTGTTTGTGAGCTGAGAATATGAAAATTATTATTTCAATTTAAAAATAGTATATTTTTCGTTATTTCACAGTTATGTCATTTTGGACTTAAGTCCCCTTAGCTCTAAGGTACAGAATTGTTATTGAGACTTTAAATTTTATTAGGATTTAGATTGAAGCTTAATCTTTATTTTTACCAAAAATGAATTTTCTATGACTTTTAATTTTTTCCTCAGAAACGAAATTCTAACCTAACTTAATTAACATATCTATTAAAAAATGATCAAATTTTAAAAATTCATATTTCAAAAACTAATTGTTATTGAGAGTTGAAATTTCATAACGATTTAGATTAAAACTTGATTTTTATTTTTACCAAAGATAAATTTTCTATGACTTTTAGTTTTTCCCTCAGAAGAAAAAATGTGTCTTAATGTCGATTAAAATTTGTCAATTTTTTAAAGATTCATATCGAAGAAGCTAATTGTTGTTGAAACTTCAAACATTACAAGGATTTAAAAAATTACAAAACCTGTCTGCATTTCTATTTTATCTCTTGTAATGACTTTTATCCATTGACCGAGGAAAATATATATTCAAATCTATTTTTCTTTAAAAGCGTTGAATAATTGAAATGTTCTATGTAGTATACGGATATGCGTCAATTTGACGCGATCGTACCTTAGACAAAATTTTGAATAGACATGCAAACATCACATCAATAATAAATAGGAATATACCGACAATACTTCCATTCGTAATCCGATATCGTTATCTCAAATGAAAGAAGCGAAAAACAACAATAATAGAAAGAATGAAACGCAGAATGTCAGTTGTTGTCAGAGTGCGAACAGATTTTGAAGGTTTCAGTTATTTAGTTCGAGTATTGAAAAACAGTATTGAAATACTAGAATATTTTTGAATTAGCAATATTATTGTGAACCTCAATTTTAAATTATTTTGACAAAAAGCCCTTCTTTATCATCTAAATGTGTCTAGAAGGGGAAATAAAATTTTACAAAACATAGTATTTTTGAGAAATGTTCTGCCACTGAAGGGGATGAAAATAAAGTAATTCAAAACGACGATGAAATCGAGATTTTGGAATTTGATGAAAGTACGCAAACAGGGGAGTCATCAAACAGTGAAAAAGAAAATCATAAATTACGTCTTCACAGAAAAAGGATGCGTATTCTATTCGATTCTGAATCTGACAATGAGAATGAAATAAGGAACAACTTTGTACGAAATTGAAAGTGGGCGACTCTAATGGTCCATATCCTTTCCACAAAATTTTCAAAGACACCACTGGGCCTACTGGCTACGCAAAACGAAATGCGATGAAAGGTAACGTAAGCAGTGCTTTTCATTTGATTATAACAAAAAATATGATAGAACATATGAGAAGTTGTACTGAAGAAGAAGCACGCCACGTTTTGAAAGGAGATTGGAAGATTTCAACCACAAAGTTACTTGCGTTTATTGGGATTTTTTACACTAAGAGAGCGCATGAAGCGAATTCGCTAAATTATTTTTATTTATGGTCTAAGGAATGGGGACCAGCTTTTTTTCTAATACTATGTCCAGGAATGAATTTATGCAAATTTTTCTAATTGTCCGATTTGATAAAAAACGGAACGATCTAAAGATTTACGCACCGACAAATTTGCAATGATGTCAGAAATATGGAATCAGTTTATACACAGTAGCCAATGCTGTTCTAAACATCACGAGAATATTTTAATAGACGAGCAACTGTTCCCTACTAAATCCCGCTGCAAAATTCACACAATATATGCCAAATAAGCCGCACAAATTTTGCAAACATTTTTGGTTAGCAGTAGATGTTCAATCTAAATTCGTTATAAATGTTGCCTTACTTAGGTAAGAATGAAACGCGAACTTCAACATCCTTGGTCGAATTTGTAGTTATAATGTTAGCCGAACCATATCTTCATCAAGGTAGAAATAAAACCACGGATATTTTTTTCACCAGTATTCCTCTAGCTGACAAATTAATTGCAAAAGGAATCAGTTTAGTTGGAACTATTTGAGCCAATAAGAGAGAACTTCCAAAGCCAGCAAAAATCCCAAAAAATAGAATAAAATTGACTTGAATGAAATGACTCAAATTGACGCGTGTTCGTAGAGATAGGTATATAAGAAACGTCCGTAAATCTAGTGTTAATTAAATTTTTCCATTCTAAAAATTTCTACATTCTAAAAATAATAAATAATAAAGATTTCAATGGCTGTAAATTAAAGTTATCTTTTTTAATTATCAATTCAAAGATGTTTCTGCAACTTGTGAATTTTCCCTTTAAAGATTCAAATAGAAATTTCCCGACGAACTTTTCGCCTTATTTCAAACTTGTTTCGATCTTAAAACAAGTCCGCGCCTAAAATTGTTCCCTTTAAACGTCAGTTGTTCCGCAAAGTATTGATTCAACTGGTACCTAAATATTTCAAAAACTTGTAAAGTAAATTTACTGAACCCGTCTTGAGTTAAATATGGTTCAAAATTACGTCGTAAATATCGAGCTTGTAAATTAAACTTGTGGCGGTTTTGAAATTTGTTATTTATTGTTATGTACTCGTTTCTAATGTGGTACACGAGTTCCATAAGTTATGATCAAGAATAAAGTGTGATGATGAAGATTTATTTCATATCTAAAATTGACGGTTGTAAAGTTATTGCTGGTTAAAGTTTTTGTTTGTAGAAAGAAAACTACCGTAAATTTTCAACATGATTTACCTTAAAAATTTAAAAGTGAATTTTGTCATTGAATTTCTTCATTAAAATACAACTTTTTTAAGTCCAACATATCGAATAAAAATTGTTAATTTTTTAATCAAACCTCAATCTTTATTTTTACCAAAAATAAATTTTCTACGATTCTTAGTTTTTTCTATAGAGACGAAATTCCAACCTAACTTAATTAATATGTCTATAAAAAATTGTTAAATTTAAAAAATTCATATGTAAAAACTAATTGTCATTGAGACTTAAAATTTTATCAGGATTTAGATTGAATCTTACAAGGAGACCACACGATCTTGTATTCACTGATTTTGATGAAAGTAGTACTAATCGATAGGTATCAGTACATAGTACGAATATATAAAATATTAGGGCGCACTATTCAGCTATTCACGAATAAATCGCGATTTCAGCTTAATACAGAATAAAATAAACGACAGAATAAAAATAACGTTCTGTTATCGTATCTGCAATTGGCGACTAGCTCGAGGACTTAACAAAACGGTTTTATTTCATTTTCTCCATACCGTTCACACGAGTTTGCGCCCGATCGTTTTCTTGGCATTTCTAAGGCTAAGTACGCTGTCAGTAACATCGACACATATTTATGAAGATTTACTGCAGCGCGTGATACAATCGTCACCAGGTGGTTATAATAAAGCTGTATTGCCCGAGAACGTTGTTTGGTATGAATGGGACAGAGGTTTGTGGTCTTCTCGAATCAGGAGTGGAGCAAGGTCCATCCTCCTCACAACCTACACCTAAAAAAATTTCAAGAAAGACGACAAGGAAGAAAAATACAAAAATTACTTAGTATTGTAAAACGTGTTTTTTGCGTAGAATATACCTGTCTGATCAGGTTTTTTTGAAATACATTAATACAGCTATCACAATGACATTTTAAACGTTTATAAACTTCGAAATGATTCATCGTTTTCTACCAAACAATTTTTTATTGCTATCTCTTAGGAAGCAATTTCGGATAAGGACTTTTTCGTTGAATCGGCATGAAATCAGCTTTAGAATGCGTGGTAGCATTTAGCAACTGAGTTCTGAGACACCTGTATATACAGGGTGTAACTTTAAGTGATGACTTTAATTTCAAGGGGTGATTCCTGATTATATTTTAAGCACAAAAGTTCATATAAATATGGGTCCGCAAATGCTTCTTTTCAAAGCTTCGTCCGCAAATAAATCGTATTTAAATCGTAAGTGTCAAGATTACTGTCAGTTAAATATCTGTTATTTTACAGTTAACTATGAATAACGTTGAATTAGCTGAAATTCATTTCATTTATGGGCTAGCAGATGGAAATGCTGCAGAAGCCTGTCGACTTTACCGGGAACGATATCGGAATAGACGACTTCTAACGGTAAGAGCTTTCATAAGGCTACATGCTAGACTGTAGAGTAAAGACTAAACTGGATCTGCAAACGCTCACGCTGAACGTATTGGTAGACTGAGAACAATAATGACACCACAACTACAAGAAGCAATCTTACAAGAAGTGGTAGCTAATCCGTCAAGTAGTACGCGAAAATTATCTGCACAATTTAATATCAGTCATCAAAGTGTTTGGAGGGTTTTGCACAGAAATTTTCTTTATCCGTACCATATTCAATGCGTGCAACCACTATTACCAAGAGATTTTCCTGTACGGTTAGATTATTGTCAATGGTTTCTCCAAAAAACTACGCAGAATCTCAACTTTACGTCTAAAATTCTATTCACAGATGAGGCAAGTTTTTCACGTGATGCTATCAGAAACTTCCACAATAATCATTTTTGGGACTATGAAAATCCCTATGCCAATGAAGAACGTGGATTTTAGCAGCAGTTTTCGGTCAATGTGTGGGCCGGAGTTCTTGGTGATCATGTCATCGGACCGCATTTTCTTCCTCCTCGACGGAATGGTGAGACTTACAGACAATTTCTAGATGACACATTGCCTGGTCTGTTAGATGATGTACCACTAGCAACCAGAAATGACATATGGTTTATGCATGACGGGGCACCTGCTCATTTCAGTCTTGCTGTTCGTCAACATCTTAATGACACTTTTACTCAGCTATGAATAGGTCGGGGAGGACCTCAGCCGTGGCCACCACGATCTCCAGACCTTAATCCGCTGGACTACTTCTTTTGAGGACATCGCTTGTTTATGCAACGCCAGCAGAAGATGAACATGATTTAAGAAACAGAATTGTAAATTCTTGTAATGTCATACGCAACAGTCCAGGAATTTTGGAACGTTTGCGACAGTCGACGAGCAGAATATTACATGCTTGTATTGAAAGTCGCAGCTCTCATTTTGAGCATTTGATTTAATTAAAGTTTGATAAATAAAATTATAAATTAACGTTATTCATAGTTAACTGCAAAATAACACATACTTAACTTACAGTAATCTTGACACTTACGATAAATACGATTTATTTTCTCAACTTTGACACCCTATATCTCAGAAACGAAGCATTTGTAGAACCATGTTTATATGAACTTTTGTGCTTAGAATATAACAAGGAATCACCCCTTGAAATTAAAGTCATCACTTAAGTTACACCCTGTATACATATACAGGGTGTTTAAAAAATACGTTCGAATATTTGGCCCACTTATAGATCTCATCAGTACAAACAAAAAAGTCCAAATAAAAATAAGTCCAAAAATCAGCCGTTTCCTAATTACAGCCTGTTTTTCAAATTAAAATAATTTACACTCAAATATCAGTATAAATACATTTTAATTATTACAAATTAATGATTCTTAAAGAAGATGTTCAAAATGTCCTCCTTCCATTTGTATACACATTTCACATCTCCGTAAAAGTGAACGCCGCACTCTCTCAAAGAGTCCCGGATTTATACGAACAGTCTGGCAGGCATGTTCAATTCGTTCTCGCAACTCATCTAAATTATTCACAGGACTTGAATAAACTAATGTCTTTAAATACCCCCAAATGCAAAAATCGAGTGGAGTGAGGTCGGGAGATCTAGGGGGCCATGCAATTGGACCTCCTCGCCCTATCCACCTGCCATTGTAATTTTCGTTTAGATAATTTCTGACCAAGACTCCGTAATGCGCAGGAGCTCCATCGTGCATCAACCACATATTAATTCTGTGGTTGAGGGGCACATCTTCTAACAGCAGTGGTAATGTATTCCGCAAAAAGTCAAGGTACAATTGACTAGTCAAACGGTTAGGCAGGAAACAAGGTCCTATCAGATGGTCTCCTAACACACCAAGCCAAACGTTGATTACAAATCGGTGTTGATGATTCGATTCAACAACGGCATGCGGATTTTCGTCGGCCCAAACATGGCTATTATGAAAATTAAAAATGCCATTTCTCGTGAAACCAGCTTCGTCTGTAAATAAAATTTTCGTAACAAAATTTGGGTTCTCCGCGACTTTTGTCAACATGCTTCGACAAAACACCAGTCGTGCGGCATAATCAGGCACAGCTAGAGCCTGTACCCTTTGAATATGGTATGGGTGCAATTGCTGCTCCCGTAAAATTCTCCAAATTAGGGAAAAATTAATATTTGTTTCAGTAGAGAGTCTTCTAGTACTAGTACCAGGATTTTCTTCAATTCGTCTTAAAATGTTAAGATCTGCGTCGGGAGTACAAACTGATCTAGGCCGACCACCATCACCGTTCCTTGATTTAAACGATCCAACTTCGGATAAACGTTGATGTAAATTTGTAAAAAGTTTGTCACACGGAAGTACCCGGTTTGGGAATGCTTCGGCATAAAGGCGACGTGCCTCACAAGCATTTCCATCGGCTTTGCCATACATAAAATGCATGTCTGCCATTTCTGCGTTGGTATAAGGCATATTCGAAAATTTCAACAATGGGTTACAGCAACAACTACTTCAATAAACACTGACAATAACGGACACACAATAATTACAACAAATGTGGCAACTACACTAACAGAAACGAACAAAATTTGTTTTGTTATTTCCATGGATGACTTCATAAATACGCGAATCACTCCTACTGACAAGGAGAGCGTACGACTTGCCCCTCACCGATTTTAACGAAAGTGGTACCAATCGATAGATATTGGTACATAGTACAAATGTATAAAATATTAGGGCGCACTACTCAGCGGTTCGCAAGAAAATTGGTGTTAAAGTTTGCGAATAGCGTCTGTCAGTGACAAGTACCGCCCTTTAAGCCCCGCCCATTGTCGTACTGAATATGTATAGGCTTCCACATACGAGGTTCGAATTCGTTTTATAATAAAAATACCCGCATAAGTAATGTAAAATAATTTATTATATTGCTTACATTTAACTTATACGTATTATCTATGTACATGATGTTACATATTATACACTAGGGATCGATATTATGATTATATTGATAATGATTCAAAGTAGCAAATCAACGTTACTCTCGAGTGATGCTTATGTTAGTTGTATTTTGAAAAACTGCTAATGAAAAGTGATCTCGTGACTGTGGAACCAACCGTGGAAATTTCAAAAGGCGCTATGTAAATTGGCGAAGAAATACTTAATATCGCTCTCGACATCTCGACAAAGACAACATTTTTTGTAAGTACGGATGACTTAATACTCATGGACTAAACTGACGAAGAATGTGCTTCCGAATTCGTGTTTCCGTTTGACGCAAATTTATCTCCGTAACTGCCGATAAAGCAAGTACAAAACTATTGTAATATTCCCTTTCATTGCAAGTTAAAAGTTGTGAATCGCGCTAAAGGACAACCCTATTGGCCTTTGCAAACTCTACTGAAGAAAGGATGTTGACGCTTAAAAAACATAAGAGAATTAAAGAGATGGGAAGAACATGCCAGAAAAGGAGGAATGATTGTCGATAAGTATAAATTGATTGACTCTTGTGCATATGATTGTTTTGAGGATCGTTACGTGCTACCAGCCAATTTACATGGAACAAGATAAAATGTAATTAAATATACGTATTAAAAAACTGTTAATCAGATTCACATAATACGCAAACATGGATTGCCTCAACGCCATCATCATCTACACAAGCACATTAATTGTACGTTTTCTTGTGTTTGGGGTTTAATCATAAAATGTTTCTTTTTAATCAGTTTTTCATCTTCCTTTCTGTGTCTTTTAGCCTTCTTCTTAACACTGGGTTCCACATGTTACCTTATCTCTGCGTCTTATCTCATCCTCCCCTATATAAAGGAGGTAAGACTGGATGTTTACGTGGGTATTTTTATTATCAAAGGTTTTATAATAAATAAAAAATACCATTTTAAATGGCAAAGAAGAAATTGTAAAGAATGATTCTAATAAAAGTATCGTAAGTTTCCTAAACATAGAAGTGGATAAATTAAAAAGTAGGATAACGAAAGTGTCCTTAATTGATTATATTTTGTAATATCAAGATAATATAAAAATAAAGTGAAATGTTGCATTAAAAATAAAAATGGAAATAAAAAAAAGTATTATTCAGAATTCGAACCTCATATGTGGAAGCCTATACATATTCAGTACGACAATGGGCGGGGCTTAAAGGGCGGTACTTGTCACTGACAGACGCTATTCGCAAACTTTAACACCAATTTTCTTGCGAACCGCTGAATAGTGCTCCCTAATATTTTATACATTTGTACTATGTACCAATATCTATCGATTGGTACCACTTTCGTTAAAATCGGTGAGGGGCAAGTCGTAAGGTCTCCTTGTGAGTGTAAATTATTTTAATTTGAAAAACAGGCTGTAATTAGGAAACGGCTGATTTTTGGACTTATGTTTATTTTGACTTTTTTGTTTGTACTGATGAGATCTATAAGTGGGCCAAATATTCGAACGTATTTTTTAAACACCCTGTATATATACAGGGTGTCCGGAAATAACGTTCGTATACTGAAGGGGGTAATTCTACAGCTAAAAATATGAAGAAAAGTTCATATGAACATATGTCCGGAAATGCTTCCCAAAGGAGCTACAGCTCTTTGAAGTTGATACTCATGGTATGGTTTTTTTAAATTATTTCACTTATCCTACAGAGTAGGATGTTGAATTTTGGAAAATCCCCTATTATTTACATAAGAAATATGGCGATGGTAACCAAAATGATCTACGATGAACAGGTTTTGGTACCGAGGCTGAGGAGCGCATTTAAAGTCCCGTATTTTTTTTGGTTGACAGTTTTTTGAAAATCTGATCTCAAAATTGGAATGTTTAGACAAAAATACAAAAAGGAGTTACTAACATACGATGTCCTACCATGCACCCATTTCGAGAAATTTAACGATTATGCAGTAGTGACATGACATTTTATGTGCAAAAAAACTCTAAATATCGTAGTAGGTTTGCGCCATATTATTTGACAATTAGTATGTGTCACTCCTTAATAAAAAATAATGATAAATACTTAATTTTATAAACAAAAACGGGTACAGTTTTTGTGTTTCTGCTTAAATAAATCTTTTCCTGTTTAGTTAAGTACTTGTTTTTGCTTATAAAATTGTGTTTTTCTCATTATTTTTTATTAAGAAGTGACACATACTAATTGTCAAATAAGATGGCGCGAACCTACTACGATATTTAGATATTTTCTGAACATAAAATCTTGTGCACTACTGCATAATCGTTGAATTTCTCGAAATGGGTGCATGGTAGGACATCGTATGTTAGTAACTTTTTTTTTGTATTTTTGTCTAAATATTCCAATTTTAAGATCAGATTTTCAAAAAATTATCAACCAAAAAAAAATACGGGACTTTAAATACGCTCCTCAGCCTCGGTACCAAAACCTGTTCATCGTAGATCATTTTGGTTACCATCACCATATTTCTTATGTAAATAATAGGGGATTTTCCAAAATTCAACATCCTACTCTGTAGGATAAGTGAAATAATTTAAAAAAACCATACCATGAGTATCAACTTCAAAGAGCTGTAGCTCCTTTGGGAAGCATTTCCGGACATATGTTCATATGAACTTTTCTTCATATTTTTAGCTGTAGAATTACCCCCTTCAGTATACGAACGTTATTTCCGGACACCCTGTACATATATTTTTGTGTTAGAATACGTTTTTTTTTTGAATAAAATTACGTTTTTTTTATCTCATTACTCAATTAATTTTCTCAACAAAAAAATTCTGTTTATTTCCTATTTGTATTCTCCTTTCCTTACATTTTAGTCAACTTTTGAATAAGTTTCCACTTTGTGATTTTCACCATATGAAAGAACGTCTCAAACTTAGTCTGAATCGGTAAAAAAGTGAAAAATGCTTTTTTGAAATGTAAGCCCCCCTTTCGTATATCAAGTCACAAATTAAAAATAAAAGGCAGTTTACGTCATGGGGCTCGAACCATCTTGTTCCGCATGTGGAAGTCGATTCGTGGTGAGTCAACAACGGGCGAGTTTGTGAGAAGGCTAACTATTGACATATAAGTGGGGTGGCCTTGAATTGCAAGCTGAAATCGCAATTTATTCGCGAATAGTTGAATAGTGCGCCCTAATATTTTACATATTTGTACTATACTCTTTTCGCGGAAAGATGTCTCATGCGTCATTAATTAATTATGTTATCCTAGACTACTATTTTCGGTTTTCGTCTCTTTCTGACATATATGATTGAATAAAGAAAAAATTATTTGACATATGTCGAGAAAACGGTGACAAATAATGACGCATGAGACATCTTTCCGCGAAAAGTGTATATATACTGATGCCTATCGATTAGTACTACTTTCATCAAAATCAATGAATACAAGATCGTGTGGTCTACTTGTTAGTCTTTGTTTTTACCAAAAGTACATTTTCTACGACCTTTAGTTTTTTTAAGGACACGAAACTTTAACTTAAAAATGGTTAATTTTTAAAGATTTATATCTAAAAAAGTAATTGTTATGGAAACTTGAAGTTTTTATCAGGATTTAGACTGAAATTTAATCTTTATTTTTACCAAAAATGAATTTTCTACGACTTTTAGTTTTTTCCATAGAAGCGGAATTCTAACCTAACTTAATTAACATGTCTACGAAAAAAGGTTAATTTTTAAAAATTCATATCTAAAAAACTAATTGTTATTGAGATTTAAAATTTTCTCAAGATTTAGAGTGAAACTTAATCTTTATTTTTGCCAAAAATGAATTTTCTACGACTTTTAGTTTTTCCCTCGGAAGAGAAAATATAAGTATCCTTAATTGAAATTGTTCATTTTAAAAATTTCTACATTTTAAAAGCGAAATTTTCTTTGGATTACATTAAAATTTAAGGTTTAGAAGTTACAACTTTATTAGTTTTGGAAACCTGTCCTTTTTATCTTTTTATTTTGTTAATGATTTATGAGACATTTATAGTTATTTCAAATGAATCGATTATTTCAAAAAGAGATTAAGTAACATTTTTATATAAACAAAATTACAAGATTGGATCACAACTTATGGATTAGTTAAATAATTCAATTAAAAAGTCAAAAATAAATTTGTTATAAAACCGTTTATTAATACAACTTTATTAAGTAATAATCCCTTAAAAATACAATTTTACATCTAAGAATAAGTACAATAATTCAAACTTATAACACACTTCTAATCGATAACACAATAATGATTTGATTTGGATTTTAAACGTTACGTTTTACAATTTACACTTAAATTTTACACTCTACAAAAAGAAACGGTTATTTACAAAGAACTTGAGACAATCGCAATCAGTCTGCTTTTACTTCTTGATTCCTTTATATACTTTTTCACGTTCATTTTCAATAAATCAATGCGGATTAATCGTAAATCCCGTATATATCCTTGACTCGGAATTATCAGCCATTTCCGGTTTTTCCTCTTTCACATAGCCGATTTCATGGTACCGTACGGGATAAGTGAGTTGGTTTCCTTTGTCCCATGTGAGCAGCTCCTGGAAATTTTAAAGGACTTACCCATCAAGTTTTCGAGTAAATTGAGTTATGAGGAACACGCCGTTGTAATTACATTTAAATTTAGCCAGCGCGTGACAGATGGGAAAGACGCGAAGGTCTAACGTTAAGAATTTAAGCTGTTCATTGAGAATTTAAGGGAATTAAGACTGCGTAAGCTATTTTTAGCTGATGACCTTTGATTTATTACGTTAAAACGACAATGATCTCATCTGTTACACATCTTTTGATTACGATAAGTCTTTAACTAGATTAATTACCTTATTTCGATGATTATATCCAACCATGGTAGTAAATCTGAATGGATTTGTAAACGGCAAGTCGACATCCAGCAAAGTATTTTTGTATAAATCGAAGGCAAAACGTATTTTTGAATTTCTCTCTTGGATACTGTCTATGGCATATAAAACCCCACAAACCACGAACATATCCCCAACTTTTTGATGGTTTAAACTGATATTCCATATGTATTCGATCGATAAGTTATACAGGTCCATCTGGAAAGTTATACAGTTAAGGTCTAAAATCGTCAATTTTGACTTAATTACTTTAATGTCGTAATTTCGAACCGGATTAGAATAGTTTGGAATGGTTTTATAGACTTGTTACGGAAAATTGAGTGGATTAAAGCTTCGTATTTTGGTTTAATCATCATTGATATATGGTACCATAAGATCAAATCGGGTAAGTTAACAAAGTGAGCACTTTTTAAACTGTAATAGAGGTAAATTATTGAACTGTGTGATCGTAAAGTTAGGTAATTCAAGAGACGTTTAACGTTTCTGAAGGAATCCTGAATTCTCGCTCAGAATGCGGGGAGTAATAATTCTTTTAGTTCTGAAAATTTACCGCTTAGATATAGTTGGATTTATGGTAGTTTTATGAGATGTTCAAAGAGTGTAAGATGTGTGTCTGTGAGATTTTTGTGGATACAAATTTGACCATAAAAGAAAGAAAAGAAAAAGGAATTTGATTTGTTATCTAACCAATTTTTATTTCCGTTATTTGAGTGAAATATATTTTCATTTTTTTTTTAATATTTTTATTTCCCAAATATGAAATTCTATGACACGGCTCATATTCAAGATTTTATTAAACCAAGATCTTATTTCTATCATTTGAGTGAAAGTGTATATTGATTTTATAGATACTAAAGGTGTAACTTCTAAATGTTAAATTTTGATAATCCAAAGAAAATTTCGCTTTTAGAATGTAGAAATTTTTAAAATGAAAAATTTGAATTAAGGATATTTATATTTTCTTTTCTGAGGGAAAAACTAAAAATCATAGAAAATTTATTTTTGGTAGAAATAAAGATTAAGTTCCAATTGAAATCTTGATAAAATTTCAAATCTCTATAATAATTAATTTTTGAGATATGAATTTTTTAAGAATGACTGAATTTTAAAAAACGATTAATTTTGTAACCTAAACATTTTTTTTTACCAACTTTGAAAATATTTTAATTTTTTTTTGACAACACTTGGAATAAAACGGTCTTTTTTATATAAAACTGGAAGGTTTTAAGTTTCAATTAGAAAAAAAATCAGCTCAAAACATTTAACATTTAATTCCTTATGAATTTTTTAAGAATGATTGAATGTTTAAAAAACGATTAATTTTGTAACCTAAAATTTTTTTACCAACTTTGAACATTTTTTAAATTTTGTTGACAACACTTGGAATAAAACGGTCTTCTTTATTTTAAAGTAGAAAGTTTTGAGTTTCATTTAGAAAAAAAATTAATTCCAAATATCTAAAATTCATTTTTTCATGAATTTTTTAAACAATTGTTAATTTTTTAACCTAAAAAATATTTTTACCAACTTTGAAATTTTTTTAAATTTTTTTGACAACATTTGGAATAAAACGGTCTTTTTTATATAAAACTGGAATGTTTTAAGTTTCAATTAGAAAAAAAATCAGCTCAAAACATTTAACATTCAATTCCTTATGAATTTTTTAAGAATGATTGAATGTTTAAAAAACGATTAATTTTGTAACCTAAAATTTTTTTTACCAACTTTGAAATTTTTTAAAATTTTTTTGACAGCACTTGAAATAAAACGGTCTTTTTTATATTAAATTAGAAAGTTTTGAGTTTCATTTAGAAAAAGAAATTAGCTCAAAATATTTAAAATTCAATTTTTTATGAATTTTTTAAAAAAATTGTTAATTTTCTAACCCAAAAAATTCTTTTACTAATTTTGAAAATTTTTAAAATTTTTTTGACAACGTTTGGACTAAAACAATCTTTTTGATATAAAACTAGAATATTTTGAGTTTCAACTAGAAAAAAATCAGCTCAAAATATTTAAAATTGATTTTTTATGAATTTTTTAAAAAATGATTAATTTTATAACAAAAAAAAAAAGGTTTTACTAACTTTGAAAATTTTTAAAATTTTTTTGGCAACACTTATTGCTAGAACAAAACGATTTTTTGAGTTGAAACTACAATGCCTTAAGTTTCATTTGGAAAAAAAAGGCAGTTCAAAATATTTATAACTCATTTTTTATGAATTTTTAAAGAAATTGTAATTTCTGTAATTTTAATTTTCTAACCTTAAAAAAAATTTACAAAATTTGATTTTTTAAAAAAAATTTTGACAACATTTAGAATGAAACGGTTTATTTAGTTAAAACTAGAATGTTTAATCCAAATCGTTATAAATTTTCAATTAAGGACATTAAGTTACATTTTTTCTTCTGAGGGAAAAACTAAAAGTCGTAGAAAATTTATTTTTGGCAAATAAAATGAAGTAAAAATAAAATAAAAAATAAATATTAAGTTTCAGTCTAAATCCTGATAAAATTTCAAATTTCAATAACAATTAGTTTCTTAGATATGAATTTTTAAAAATTGACAAGTTTTAGTCGAGATGTTAATTAAGTTAGGTTAGAATTTCCTCTCTACAGAAAAAACGAAAAGTCGTAGAAAATTCGTCTTTGGTAAAAATAAAGATTAAGTTTAGATCCAAACCTTGATAAAATTTTAAGTCTTAATAGTAATTAGTTTTTCAGATATTAATTTTTAAAAATGAATAATTTTTAATCAGCATTCGGTTACATTTTCTTTTCTGAGGGAAAAACTAAAAGTCATAGAAAATTCATCTTTGGTAAAAATTAAAATTAAATTTCAATCTAAATCCTGATAAAATTTCAAGTTTGTATAACAATTAGTTTTTTACATATGAATTTTTAAAAATTAACCATTTTTAATAAACATGTTAATTAAGTTAGGTTAGAATTTCGCTTCCATAGAAAAAACTAAAAGTCGTAGAAAATTCATTTTTGGTCAAAATAAAGATTAATTTTCAATCTAAATCTTGATCTAATTTGAAGTCTGAATAGGAACTAGTTTTTTAGACATGAATTTTTAAAAATTGACTAATCTTCCTAATAGGTATTTTTATTTCCAAATATGAAACTTTATAACATGGCTCATAATCAAGCCACAGATTTAATTAAACCAAGAAGAAGAGTTGAATAAAATCGGACTGACTTTTAAAGCTTTAAAGTACGTTCTTAATTATTATAATTATTTTGGCAGACGGAAATTTGGCGTGAAGGCTCCGCGGTAATACTAACTATAGCAATTTGAGCCCGAGTTTCTCTTTTGGACTCTTCGGTCGGTGGCGTTTTAGTTTTTTCTTTACCAAGTTCTTTACTTTAATTAGAGAGTCGAACCGCTTTGCTGTTGGCAATTAAAAACACCTAATGAGCCCACGGTGGCAGTGGTGCTATTAATTTTTCAAAGCTAACGCTCGCGGTGGCTTTCCGAAATAGCCCTTAGCTGGTTATTAAGTGCAGACTTGGGAATTTTCGGCTGCTGTTGCAATTTTGGACCCGGCAGGGCAATCTCATTAGTCTTCGTATATGTGTGTATGCATAAATGTTGCTTCATACATTTTTAAATTGCTTATTTAGCTTGTTTCTTAAAAAAAAAAGTTTAAATATCTTTTCCATAAAAAAATAAATGGATTTTTATTTTAAAGATTGTTTAAATAATGAAAGAAAGATGAATTGTGTTTAATTATAATGAATTTCATCGATCTAGTTTTAATCACTACAACGAGATTGAACTGGAACGTAGCTCTGGTTAGTTAGCAGCATAGATTACAGTATTTTGGTTCACAATAGCTAGTTCGGTTTAATTAAAACTAGTTACATCCATCTGTGTTTCTGGACGGTTGAGATTTAGAATTATAATTAAAACTTAATCCTTAATTAATCCTCTGGTTATTAAACTTTCCTTCCAAACTTAATATTATTAATTAAAAACTCATTATATCTTAACTATTTTTGTCTTATTAAAAACAACACAGTATAAATTTGAATTATGATTAAAAAGATAGATTAAAATTGTATTCTTAATGACGATCCAATTGATATAATATACATATAAAATATATAGACATGAGAGACAGTTTAGGATCATCAGGATTAACCTAATTAATTCAACACGTTCTCTACAATGATAATTTGGGTAATCCCGTAATTACTGGAATATCGTAGTTAGGATTAAATTAAACTTGGAGGTATTTAGATAAAATTACCAAAACAAGAATTAATTAGATTGGATCTCTGTTCAAGTGTACTGATTTAATTTTTAATGAAACACATTGAAATGCAAAATCAAGATTTACATAATAAATCCAACTAACGCTACTAGTTTGTTGTACCAACGATTAACTTCTAGTGAAATGCAACGGATATTAATTATTTTGATAATGGACGCTCAGGAAGCAATCAGATATCGATACTGATCGTTTCGTGTGTTTGCTGATTGTAATTTGCTTGTATTTCTGTGGAGTATTACAAACGGAAATTCCAGTAAACTCAATTAGCTTGAACGTAATTGTAATGTTCTAAATTTTATAGTTATAAAATATAAAATATAAAGTTTATGTTTTCGTCACACACAAAAAAATTAATTAGCGGTTTTAAATTTTTCCTTTAAATGACACTTTTCCTTGCATTGATTGATATGTTGGCCTTTAGGAATTAAAATGTCTCATATTATTTAAGTTTGTCTATTGTCTTCAAATTTAAATATTATCTCTAAAAGTTATAAAAATAAAAAGAAGTGAAAATAAGATATAGTTGTAGCCTTAAGGACTAATTCCTTTTCTTATATTAGTGTTATGTAACTGCTTTTTCACTTATACTCGGTTCGGTTTATTTTCGATATATTTTTGATGGCTTCCGACAAGTATGAAACAGTGCTTCGGTTGTTATTCAGTCCTTAATAGAAACCGTAAGAAACCGAACATTCCCTCGACACGAATAGGTTTCATTAGGTTTGTATAAGGTATGAGCTCGTGTACTGAGAAGAGAAATCAATTAGGGCGCTTAGGGTGTTCACATACGTACGGTTTCACCCTGAAAACGAGTTGGTCTTTTTAACCACTTCGGTACGGACGTCGACTATCGTCGACAAATACAGATGACCCTACACAGCCGAGCGTCGACTATAGTCGACGGCTGTGCCAGCGTACGGACGATGAAAGCCGGTTCTTAACCACGTTTCGCGGCCGATAGGCGCCGTACCGAAGTGGTTGAAAACAACCTAATATGTGTTTTTTCGAAAGTTTTTTCTGATTAAATGACTACTAGTTTACCATAAGATATTGGTATGGATCAATTCCTTTCTGCAATTCAATTTAACAGTGGAACAAAATATGTGTAACATAGAAGGATAAGTTTAAGATGAAGAAAACAGAAAATATTAAAAGAAATCATCACATGATTTCGTTGACTGCCTGAATTAAAAACAATTATCCTCATGTTCTCTTAGATTGGGGAAAGTGGGGTAGAGTGTTTCAAATTCCAACCGTGAAGAGCTGAGAATCTGAAAATTTATTCAATAATTTTAGAGTTCCTCTTTAATTTTTTTATTCTATTATAGAGAAACAACTTAATAACTTGACTTCTCTATGTAACTTAACGGGTTTATGACAGAAAACACAAAGTCTAACATAAACCGTAATAGAATCACGTATATGTGAAGGAGTTCTATTCGTGCTAGGTTGCAGTCGAAAACTAGGTTGGCGTAATGAAATACGTTGAAAATATTGTCCTTTGACCGTTGGAATAAAAGTGACGTAGGTGTAAGCAAATAAATAAATATAACCAAAGACTAAGATAAGAGGATTTGTAGGTATGCTTTGTTCCGTAATAATGAAATCTAAATAAAAAACTGATGTACAACTGTGAACCTGTAACTTGCTTCGTATCGAATGGTCGATTTTTGATCACCTACTTTTGTAAAAGCTTGTATTTCATATAAACGGTTTTTCATCTTATTTTTGAAGTAACGTTTTGTAATTTCCCATTACTTTTAAAGACTTTTCGTAATTAAAATGGATGAAGGAGGTATGTAGGAGTTCACTTACAATGTTTTTGTCAGTTTACCATATTCGTGGTGTGTTAATGTTTTAATTTATTCCACAAGAGTTACTTATTAAATATTCTCAACAATTTTTTAAAAATATTAACAAATTTATTATACAGGGTGTTTAAAAAAGATGCGGCATTATTAAAGAAGGTGATTGTCCAGGTCATTTTATACAAAAAAGTTTATAATAAACATGGTCTGGAAACGCTTCGTTACCGATCTACAGCGTGTTGAAGTTTAAACATTTTTATTATAAACAAAAAAGTTTATAATAAAAGAAATTTTTTTAAAGAACAATAGTTTCATTCAAGGACAAAAACAAATATTTTACCAAACCAACAATTTTACCAAGCAAAAATTACAAAAACTGTGCAAAGTGACCATCTCGAGCTCGGATGCAGGAATCCATTCTTCTCCACCAAGGACTTCAAATGGCCCCACAGGAAAAAATCCAGGGGATTTAAGTCCGGGGATCGTGCAGGCCATAAGTGAGGTCCACCTCAACCAATCCAGCGATTTCCACATGCTTGTTAAGAAATCACGAGCTACTTGACTAAAGTGGGCTGGTGCGCCATCGTGCATATACCATATTGCATCTCTAATTGCTAATGGTACGTCCTCCAGAAAACCAGGGAGCGTGTTTTCCAAAAAGTTGCGATACACCTCTCCGGTAGGTCTTTCTGGTAAAAATACCGGTCCAATGAGGCAGTCACCCACAATTCCAAGCCAAACGTTCAAAGAAAACTGATGTTGAAAACAATCTTCAACAATTTCATGTGGATTTTCGTCACACCATACATGGTTATTATGGAAATTGCGTATTACATTTCTTGAAAAATTCGCTTCATCGGTGAACAGAATCAACATCAGGAATTGAGGGATTTCAACCATTTTCTACAAAAGCCATTGACAGAATGCAATGCGAGGGGGAATATCAGCAGGAGGTAGTGCTTGAACGCGTTGAACTGTTTCAAATTATGTAAATTTTTACTGCCTTTTTTAATTAAACTTCAACACGCTGTAGATCGGTAACGAAGCATTTCCAGACCATGTTTATTATAAACTTTTTTGTATAAAATGATCTGGACAACCACCCCCTTTAATATTGCCGCATCTTTTTTAAACACCCTGTATATCAGGGTGCGTCCCGGTAAATTTTTTAATATAAATCGATAGCAGCATAATACTATTTTATGAAATAATAATAATCTTTTCGGACTTTATCTGCCTTCTTTAAAAATTGTAGGTGTAACTAAAAACTTGAATGAATAAAAATCCTACGTGCCCTCAAATGTAAGGTTGATAACCAGAAATTATATTTTTAATAAAATGCAAGAATAAGATTTGCATGATTTTAACAAAAACTGGATTTTACAGAAAACATCCTTGTATATTTTGAAGACTCTTAGTTTTAAAATTGATAATTTTTTTTCAAAAAATAAGGATTGGTTCCAAGGCACTTTTGGTTTGCCAACAGTTATGAAGCGATCTGGTCGGTCGGTAAAAGGCTTTGATGTCTGTTATGCGAGGACAAAGAGGAGAAAAACAGAGAATCTTCGAGAGACCGATTTGGCAACTCTCAACCATGCAATCCAAACCAAATTGTAGAGCATAGGAAGACTGAATATCTTTCTCGTAGTGAAAGAGTTTCCTTGTGAATTTTATAACAATTCTTGTAAAATCTTTGATTATGTAGAGTAGGGATCCCCAAACTATTTTGGACAAGTGACCCCTTTTCCAAAATGAACTGTTACCTCAAACCCCCATGGCCAAATTACCTACTTTTAGTCGATCCCTAGGAAACCGATATCGACTCCAAGGGGTTGATATCGACCATTTTGGGAATCCCTGATGTGGAGGTTATAGAGAGAGTGACGCGTGTTCAGAGATATCCTGTATAAGTATAACTTCCATATAAGATGAAAATATTTTCTTTAACCAATATATTTACTTGTTCTTTACGAGGTGCGGCAAAGGATTGAAAAGAAAATCATTTTCTCAATTAATTATTAAAGTAAATAATTTTGACCAGCTAGATCGGCTAAATACCCCTATGTGCATCGTCTGATTTTCATAGTTAATAAGAAGACATAGAATCACGTATAAGTTCCATTCATTTTAGGTTGCAACCGAAAACGAGACGAAACGAATGGAACCATAACGTGTGAAACAGGCTTTAAGCATCAAGTTATTTCTTTAGTTATTACAAGTTCTCGGTATTCCGCTCTTAAAATTATTGACGTATAAGTCATAGAAAAAGTAATATACATAGAAGGTCAACTCTCACTAGATCAGTGAAATCGGCTTGCGCGTTCATATGCCGACATACTGATGGCGCTAATATGATTTTTTCGAAAGCGCCCCCTGCCGAAATACCCAAAATCACTTCTGAACCACCTATGCGAAGTTAGCCTCCAGCCCCCCGTTAGATAGCGATTTACATGTATAGTAAATAATTTTTTTAAGAAAACCCTTTAATCTATTTTAACGCTCTATGCATGATTCGAAAGCTTCATCCTTGGCGAATGTAATAGACGAAATGGCCGATTCGAGCTCCTTTAAGAAATACCCAAAAAAAATTCAATAGTACACACGTGCACGAAAACAATGTGAAAATAGCCTTTTTTATGTAGCGATAGATCGTAAACGGCTCGACCGATTTCGAAGATCTATACACCAATCGATTCGTCAGATCATCCTCTATAAATTTTGGGAAATGGCCGATCTCAAATTTCGCGGATTAACCTTGTAGAAGCGCTTAAACGGGGCCACGTTTGTCGAATTCTATAGACATCGCCTTGGCGCCTTAAAGCCTAGCCTCCCGTGAGATAGGGATTTACATGTGTGGTAAATAATTTTTTTAAAGAAAACTGTTTAACGTATTTTAACGATGTATGTATCATTAGAAAGCTTGATCCTTGGCGAATTCAATAGACGAAATGGCCGATTCCAAGTTCCTTCGGAAAACGTCGAAAATAGCTTAAATAGCCTACAGGTACACGCGAAAATAATGCGAAATTTTAAATATTTAGGTTATTGTTGGCGGTAAACCGCTCGACCGATTTTGAAGATCTATACACCAATCGATTCGTTAGATCATCCTCTATAAATTTTGGGAAATGGCCGATCTCAAATTTCGCGGATTAACCTTGTAGAAGCGCTTAAAGGACGCCGCGTTTGTCGAATTCTCTATAGAATTATAGGCGATGTCTATACATCGCCTTGGCGCCTTAAAGCCTAGCCTCCCGTGAGATAGGGATTTACATGTGTGGTAAATAATTTTTTTAAAGAAAACTGTTTAACGTCTTTTAACGCTGTATGTATCATTAGAAAGCTTGATCCTTGGCGATTTCAATAGACGAAATGGTCGATTCCAAGTTCCTTCGGAAAACGTCGAAAATAGCTTAAATAGCCTACAGGTACACGCGAAAATAATACGAAATTTTACATATTTAGGTTATTGTTGGCGGTAAACCGCTCGACCGTTTTCGAAGATCTATATACCAATCGATTCGTTAGATTATCCTCTATTAACTCACTGAAACAGCCGATTTCAAAATTCGCGAATTAACCTTGTAGAAGCATTTAAACAGTGCTATATTCGGCGAATTCCATAGACATCGTTAACGCCAGACTCAAATTAGATACGGACTTATAGGTATAATACCAAACGGTTTGCGAATAATAATAATAATAATAGGTAACAACGACCATTTTCGTATTGTATTCTTGTACCTATACACTATTAATTTTTTATGTCAGTTGATTCTTAAAAGAATTAGAATCGGCCATTTCGCCCACTGTATTCGCCAATGATCAAGCTTATACGAATGACATTTAGAATGATAAAATTGGTTAAACTGTCTTCTTTACATAAAACATGTTTAATATATACAGGGTAGTCTATAACTAATGGGACACAGAGGGACAGTGAATTACTCACCTCAAAACATTTGTGTTAGCCAAATCTATCTTTATAGAATTACTAATAATAACAAAGATAGAACCAATTAAAGTTAACAATCTATTTTCGCTTTTCTTCAATAATTTCTCTTACATTCAGAATATCTTGACCAAAATTGGTAGAAAGCCGTATTTCAAGATAGGAAATACTAATTTAATATCAATTTTTATGAAGATTCCAGGGTGCGCTTTCTACTTCAAATAACCATCTTAAAACTCTTATTCTTTTTTTCAGTAGTTAGATATTTATAAATTTTACAATTAAGAAAGATTCACTAACTATTTCTACGCAAATATTAATTGGATTAAATAATTCCAAATCACTATTAATAATTCCATAAGGATAAATGTGTCTAATACAAATTATTTGACGTGAGGAATTCACTGTTACTCGGTGTTCCATTAGTTACGGACCATCCTGTATATGAATACCTATCTAATTGGGGGCTGGACATCCAGGCGCCAAGGCGATGTCTATAAAATTCGACAAACGCGGCGCCGTTTAAGCGCTTCTACAAGGTTAATCCGCGAAATTTTAGATCGGCCATTTCCCAAAATTTATAGAGGATGATCTAACGAATCGATTGGTGTATAGATCTTCAAAATCGGTCGAGCGGTTTACCGCCAACAATAACCTAAATATTTAAAATTTCGCATTATTTTCGCGTGTACCTGTAGGCTATTTAAGCTATTTTCGACGTTTTCCGAAGGAACTTGGAATCGGCCATTTCGTCTATTGAATTCGCCAAGGATCAAGCTTTCTAATGATACATACATCGTTAAAATACGTTTTCTTTAACAGTTTTCTTTAAAAAAATTATTTACCACACATGTAAATCCCTATCTCACGGGAGGCTAGGCTTTAAGGCGCCAAGGCGATGTCTATAGAATTCGACAAACGTGGCCCCGTTTAAGCGCTTCTACAAGGTTAATCCGCGAAATTTGAGATCGGCCATTTCCCAAAATTTATAGAGGATGATCTGACCAATCGATTGGTGTATAGATCTTCGAAATCGGTCGAGCCGTTTACGATCTATCGCTACATAAAAAAGGCTATTTTCACATTGTTTTCGTGCACGTGTGTACTATTGAATTTTTTTTTGGGTATTTCTTAAAGGAGCTCGAATCGGCCATTTCGTCTATTACATTCGCCAAGGATGAAGCTTTCGAATCATGCATAGAGCGTTAAAATAGATTAAAGGGTTTTCTTAAAAAAATTATTTACTATACATGTAAATCCCTATCTAACGGGGGGCTGGAGGCTAACTTCGCATAGGTTTCTGAACCCGCGAAATTCGAAATAAAATTCTTTTTTTTTTAATTTATATTTTATTTCACCTATACAACAATAAGTGACTATAGCACACTTATTATTGTACGGAAAATAGTAATGCCAAAAAACGGTTTTAAAATACGTTAAAATATTTTTTAATTTTCATTTACGTAATTAATACAAGTATAGATAATAATTTTTGGTAAAGTTATTCCTTATTCTTTTAATAAGATAGGGCGGATACTTGGTATATTTTCGGTAGCTGTCTTTGTCCAATCAGGTAATTAATAGCATCTTGGTTGTTGCCTTCTCAATTATTTCTTTGAAAAGTTTTGTAATTTACAAACTTTTTGGCAGTCCTTTGTTCTTGGAAGAGTGCATATTTGGCAAAATTTGTTGTTTTTACTTGTCCATAGTCAACAGAATCTTAGAATAAGTCGCAAATTGATGGTTTCTGAACTGAGCAACCTAGTCAAAACGTAATCTTTATAATTTTTTTGTTAACAGAAGTAACCAATAAATACTTACATAATGCAGAATGGCAAAGCTTAGCGGAGTACTGGATTTGAGAAGATTGGGGGGTTTCAGCTGAGCAGGACTGAACTGGTTCATAGTTAATTTCTTTAGACTTCATCAACTTTAACAAACGTTGTAATGCCGAGATTCAAAATTCTTAAGTTAGTTACCTTACCGATTACAGGATTAATTAGAAAAATATTAGATTTTATTCTACATTGTTTGGCATTTGTCTTAAATTTTTTTTAACCCTCCGGCGAGCGCGCAGCGGCACTTTGTGCCGCTTTTTTTGTTTTTGTAAAAATAAATGTTTAGTTTATGTTTTGTAATTAATAAATGTTTCATTTTTCACATCTGCGTCTTTGTTTTGATACATTTTTTTCTTAAAATAAATGATTCGTTGATGTTTTACTATCAAAAGTGTTTTTTTACTACTTAATTTGCCATACTTATTCTAAGCGGTATAAAGCACCGCAGCGCGCCCGGTCGCGTGGTCCGATGAGACGCGCCTGCCGAAGGGTTAATAAACAAGTAAATAGTAACGGTAAGCAGGAAATGACGTAGATTTATTTGAACAAATCAAACTGTCATGGAAACATCTTCTATAAATTTCTGTAACCTTTCAAAATTAGCACATCAGCGCCAGCAGTGTGCGGCATAGGTACTTTTTTTTTTGATTTCACTTTTTCCCGCAGAGTTGAACTACCCTGGTGTAAGTTGACGTAATGAGAAACGTTGAAAATGTCGCCCTTTGTGTAATTGTTGGAATAAAAGTTTCGTAGGTGTAACCGTATAAATAAATATAACCAAAGACTAACAAGGAGACCTTACGACTTGCCCCTCACCGATTTTAACGAAAGTGGTACCAATCGATAGATATTGGTACACAGTACAAATGTATAAAATATTAGAGCGCACTATTCAGCGGTTCGCAAGAAAATTGGTGTTAAAGTTTGCGAATAGCGTCTCTCAGTGACAAGTACCGCCCTTTAAGCCCCGCCCATTGTCGTACTGAATATGTATAGGCTTCCACATACAAGGTTCGAATTCTGAATAATACCTACTTTTTTTATTTCCATTTTTATTTTTAATGCAACATTTCACTTTATTTTTATAATATTTTGATATTACAAAATATAATCAATTAAGGACACTCTTTCGTTATCCTACTTTTTAATTTCTCTACTTCTATGTTTAGGAAACTTACAATACTTTTATTAGAATCATTCTTTACAACATGGAACAAGATAAAATGTAATTAAATATACGTTATAAAAGACTGTTAATCAGGTTCACATAATACGCAAACATGGATTGCCTCAACGCCATCATCATCTACACAAGCACATTAATTGTACGTTTTCTTGTGTTTGGGGTTTAATCATAAAATGTTTCTTTTTAATCAGTTTTTCATCTTCCTTTTTGTGTCTTTTAGCTTTCTTCTTAACACTGGGTTCCACATGTTATCTTATCTCCCCGTCTTATCTCATCCTCCCCTAAATAAAGGAGGTAAGACTGGATGTTTACGTGGGTATTTTTATTATACAACGTTTTATAATAAATAAAAAATACCATTTTAAATGGCAAAGAAGAAATTGTAAAGAATGATTCTAATAAAAGTATCGTAAGTTTCCTAAACATAGAAGTAGAGAAATTAAAAAGTAGGATAACGAAAGAGTGTCCTTAATTGATTATATTTTGTAATATCAAAATATTATAAAAATAAAGTGAAATGTTGTATTAATAATAAAAATGGAAATAAAAAAAAGTATTATTCAGGATTCGAACCTCGTATGTGGAAGCCTATACATGTTCAGTACGACAATGGGCTGTCCGTATAGGGCGGGGCTTATCACTGACAGTACGCTATTCGCAAACTTTAACACCAATTTTCTTGCGAACCGCTGAATAGTGCGGCCTAATATTTTATACATTTGTACCATGTACGAATACCTATCGATTGATACCACTTTCGTTAAAATCGGTGAGGGGCAAGTCGTAAGGTCTCCTTGTAAGATAAAGGGGTTCCTCGGTAAGCTTCGTTTAACAAAAGAAAGAGAGATATTGTCATATTGATCAACAATGTTTTCGTTTAACAAGAAATCTGGACGGAATCTGTCAATGCAAACAAGTAAGTTTTTATTGTTTCGAAATATATCAAAGTTTTTCTTAAATCTTGACTTATAGGGTGAATGTAGCTGGGAGAAAGAAGGTCGAAAACTTTCAAGTCTAAGAAAAACGTATTTTCAATTTGATAATTCTTTATGGACAAAAGGTTTGTATGAAGAATGAAAAGAAGTTGGTATAATTGGTTGGAATGTTTCTCGTATGCTTGAAAGGAGTGGTTCAGTTTCAAAAGATGTGAGTCAAGGAAAAATTCTCCAGGAAGTCGGATATGTTTACTATACTTCGTATTTCTTCATTACATCTAATCTCTAATGTACTTCCTTTCGTCGCCTGATTTTCGTAGTTATAACATCAATAAAATTATCAGAGTGTGTTAATCGGACGCCCAAATCCCAAGAATCCAATAAGTGTCAAGTGAGGCACAACAATATTCTTTATAATTTTACAGGATTGTAACAAATTTTTGTTTCCTACCTTCATTACAGCGGTATTGTTGGAATCCGGCACTCCGAAAATGACCCAGAGGCCATTGTCATCGACGCTAAAGTCCATGTAATTGTGCTTGGCCGAGTACAAATAGTTGGAGGTGTTCGCCGACAAGAGTGGAACGTCCTTTGACTGCGTATTGCCATCGGCTAGGTTCATTTTGACGACGCTCGGTGAGTTTTTAGCCGCGTAATAAAAGGAGTTGTTGTGGACGACGTGCGCGTTTCCTCTAAATGGAGGGTGTAGATCGTGATTTCTAGAAAATAACAAAGAGAATTGAAAATGAAAAGGGAGTTTAACAAAAAATAGAAGTGGGTAAAGAGTTTTGTCAGGGTAATTTGAATTCAATGAAGTTTGAACGTTTGGAATTGATCCAAAAGATTGAATTCGGTTTGTTAGATAACGAGAGTAGAATATTATCTACTTATTTGGGATGAAACGCGTCAGTACAGGTTCGTTCGTGAACGGTTCCATTGTTCTCCGGATGCAAATAGCGTCACAGGCAGTAAATTCCCTCTTCGCACCTATCGGAAAACCATTTGCATAACAATCGGCGCGATGTCTTCAACTCTACATGCCAATTAAATCCTCTGCTGACGCACTAAGCGGGCTTGACGCTCGATTCTATCGACCGCACGTTCAAAAATGGACTCTATTTTCGACCGCTAAATAAAATTAACCAACAAAGGCATATCTTAACAACTTAATTAATTAATCGTGACAACTCTAAAGTCTTTAAACTTGGAAACGTCTACATTTCAGGGACTTAACTGGATTTTAACTACTAATATAAACGTCCTAATTTTGTAAAGGTGTCAAAACCCGGGTTTATAACAGAGATAAGAGTTTAATCCCGGTTCCTTTGTCCTTGAATAGAACGGGTAGTAGAGGCGTATCGACCTTATTTTACGGTTGGAAATTGTAATTGGCTTGGAATTATCCGTGCGCCGAGCGCTTCCTATTCCATCCTTTCGACACCTGATATAAACCGCCTGTAATCCTCTACTTTGGGGGTTCTCTTGTTATATTAGAATTGAATTGAACGAACGAGAGAAAAGAGAGGTTCTCCGCAAAACCATATTGTTCACGTTGAGTTTGATAAATGTGTTTATTTAGAAAATACGTACCTATATTGAATAAAATTGTAATCATCTTAAACAACTTACTTTGATGGAGTATCTTTTCTAAATTCTCCTTTATTTTTAAATTCTCTCAGATGGCTTGAATCGTGTTCATTCGTTGACCAATACTTTTCTGTATCACTGTCTTGAGTAGCATCTTTCATCCATGCTCCAAAAGATTGATTGGTAAATCTATGATAAACTGGTTTTCCAATAGCATAAAGTACACAGTCTAAAACGGGAGTAATTTTGAAATTCAGTTATTGAAAAAGTTTTGATAAAATTATATTTTTGTATCCTTTAAATACTTTTACCTGTTGATCTATTTTTAGGTTCTGTATAATTTTCAAACCCAAAATAAGGTCGTACATCCCATTTTTCTATCAAATCAAGTAATGAAACTCCTGTTTCTTTACATATTTTAGGATCAACACAAATAGGGCAGTTAGGATCAGGACATCTATGATCTATTGAGGTTCTACTTGGTGGTGAAGGACCAACTGCTGAAGATTCCATCGGTCTGGCTTTTGAACCCGGTTTTAATTCTACAAAAAAGACGTATTTACAAAATTTAAAAAAATTGAAAAATAAATAAATGTTTCACCATAAACTTCTAAGCTATTTTTAGTCGGTAAAAAATCCAAATCATTTTTAGCACCGCAATAATACGTCGTCATATCGTAAATATCCACGTTTGTTATTATCAATTGCATCAAATATCTATAATTATCTTGTTTCATAGCGTAGTCAAGTATTTTATATTTATCGCCTTGTTCGAGTAGTTTTCCATCTGCACGTTCCCAAAACCGTATAGGTTCTGGAAAAGCTTCCACTTCGCATTCTAAAACAGCTGTTGAACCGTTATGTGCTCCAATTTGGTTATTTTTTATTGTTATTCTCGGTTTGACTAAAATTTTATTTTTTAAAGAAAAACTTTATGTATTATTATTATTGTTAAAACGTACAGTTAACTTCTAATAGAAATGTTTGATTTACTTGAGGTGGAACTCCATTATCTGCTATGCATTCATATAATCCCATGTGTTTTCTACTTACAAAGGTAATGTTTAGAGTGTGTCCAGAAACAGAAGCATCTATAACATAATATTAATTTTAATAGTTGTTCTTTTTCGTTTTGTCGTCTTAGAATTAGACTGTTCTATGTTCAATTTTTCTTAAAACTGAGTTTTCAAGCTCTGTGTAAATTTGTAGATGTATAGATGGACATTACATTACATTGAATATCAAAACTAAAAATTCGTTTTTTGTTAAGAATAGTCTGGTTTTAAGGCGACAATTTATTATAAAAATTCAATATAACATAATATTCATTAGGAGGATTACTCCCTTTAATTTCGCAGTCTTAGAACTAGTCTGTTCTATGTCCATTTTCTCTTAAAACTGACAAGGGGACCACTAGACGTGTGATATCCAGATTTTGTTTTCGATTTTTTTACAGGTAGAAACATGTATGCGCAGCTTCTTGGTAAAATATATCAAGGAGATCGCCAGGAATTTTTGAGTTATGAATATTTCAAATTAACAAAATTAGTAGTAATCCACACCTTAACCATCCTCGCTATCGGACCTGTTGGTAAAAGTATTGAACCACCGCACAGTGTGATGATATTTATAGTCTGACTGGACAAAAGTGAATTCTTCGAACTGTTCGAATAATTACAATGACTTAATATATAAACTCTTTAGAATCTATAATACTAAAAATAAAGCCGGAAAGAGATTGCTTCGTTGACGAGTGGCGTAATTATGTAAAAGTTCATGTTTTGGGAAACTATCCACACGCAATGAAACCGCCTTGATACATTCAAAGATATGTTAAGATGTAAAGGCTAAGGAGAGTTAAATTAGACTAGCAAGAACTGTAACTGCTCTTCGTTGTATAGCAAAGTCGCGATGAAAGATTGCTGCATGGCCCCAAGCCAAGAGGCCATAAAGCAAGTGACTTTGAAACACTGAAAAATAAGTTGTCAGGAGCACTTTCTGACAGACCGTTTCAGACAACCGACGTAGGAGAAACACACAAGAAGATAGACGGGCAGCGAGTTGTTCCCCGTGATGGTACCATGTTAGCTCAGAATCAATGAAAACACCCAAAAACTTAACATATTGACCTTTATTATTATTCTACCGCTTGAGAGAGAAGGTTAGATTTACTGTTTTCTCCTCATTCAGTGTTAGCAAGTTTGCCCTAAACCACCTCTGTGCACAACTCAGCAGCTGAGTTTGGTTGATGACTTCGTTGAAACTTGGGTTCGAATCGTTTTAAGTCTGGATGGAGATGTTTTAACTTTGGGTAGAGGGGTTTGAATTTGAGATCGAATCGTTGGAGCTTGGGATTGAATCCTTTGAATTTGGCGTAGAAGTGTTTGAACTTGAGGCGTGGTTTGAAATTGAGACTGAATCGTTTGAACTTGATGAGGCATTATTTGACCTTGACGACGTGTTATTTTACCTCTACGAGGTGTCATTTGAACTTGGGAGTGAATCATTACTACTTGGGATGGCGTTTGAAATTGGGATGAAAACGTTTGAACTTCAGTTGGAATCATGTCAACTTGGTTTCAATGATTTTAACTTAATTCAATCACTTTTGGCATGAAGGGGTTTGAAATTGAGACGAAATCGCTTCTTTTGTAGTGGATTTATATGTGGTGAATCGAATTGAGGGCTACTAATGATGTTACTTCTAGAGGGATTTACTTTTAGTATCTATAAAATTTATTTTTATCAAAGACATCGTTTTTCCTTTAAATGTTCATATGAAGATTGGTATCTATGTGATTTGATTATTGATAAAAAGTAAATAAAATATTTTGGGACGTTCGTTAGAAGCCTTTAACGAACGGACCTATTTTAAATATTTTAACAATGATATTTTGTTGTAAAGAAGATTTATGATCTTCAAATATGAACAATTTTCGATTGAAAGTTATGTAGAATTAAGCTTTTTAATCATCCCTTAATAGAAATTAAACATTTTCAAGAAATAATTAAATAACTATACATTTCTGGTTACACTGGAAGTGGTACAGGATTGCAACTAGTATCCAAAAAAGGACCCTGATGACCTATTAAAACATTAAATTAAATTGTTTATATTTATTGTTCACATGTTACTAGTTTTGTCCGAGTAGGATTGATATTTGTCACACTGTGCACCGGATGACTACTTAGGTAAATTTCGTTGACAATTTCAAAAATTCAAAGAACGAAAAAGACCTGGCCATCTCCCACAAATATTTTATCAAGAAACTTCACAAACATGTCTCTACCTGTAAGAAAATCGAGAACAAAATTTGGAGGTCACACGTCTGGTGGTCCCCTTGTGAGTTCTCAAGCTCTGTGAAGATTTCTAGATGTATAGATGGACATTACATTAAGTATTAGAACTAAAAACTTATTTTTTGTTAAGAATAGTCTGGTTTTAAGGCAACGATTTGTCATAAAAATTTAATACAATATAATATTAATCTCGATAGTTACTCTTTTTCGTTTCGTCGTCTTCGAACTAGACTGTTATTTGTCAATTTTTTTCTTAAAACTGAGTTCTCAAGCTATGTGTAGATTTGTAGATTTGTAGATGTATAAAAGCACATTAAATTACATTGGATATCGAAACTAAAAACTCTTTTTTTGTTCAATTAAAAAAAAACACAGAATAGTCTGGTTTTAAGGCGACGACTTATCATAAAAATTTAAGAGTGTGTTTAAACCTTTCCAAGGACCATTTAGAATTGGAAAACTATCTTTTCGTCTCCATTCAACGTGTGGCCTCGGAGATCCAGATGCGGCACAGTTTAAGGTAACATTATCACCTTCTTCGACTATTATAGGACCGATGGGTTTTCCACTTGAAAAATTGCCTACAAAAATTTTTTTGTATTGTTAAAAAAAGATCGCTAACTAAACAAAAAAATTTTTTTTTGTTAATTTTAAAATAAACTTTCCACCTTTAAAAAGCAATTTTGAAAATCCACAACCGTTTTCAGTACTGACGCAATTTACGCGTCAGCGCCAAAAGTCGAGATGAATAAATGTAAAATTCGACCGGTTTTCAGTGGTGAAAAACAACTCCGGTGCATGATGGATGTCGGGAATTACGCGGATTTATTTCCGCTTTAAATCCGGATTGCAACAAAACCCGGCTTGAAATGTGTGTATTTACAAAAATGTTTTAGGGGTTCCGGCGTGTATGGGTTTTTGAGTGTTCTCCAAAAACCTATGACACTAAAAAATGGTCGACCAAAAAAAATCGCTCATCGAGTACGAACACATTTCACCAATTCCTATTGAATTTTTGCAGATTAAAAACCGTTATAAATACACTTTACCTATAAATCTATATTTAATTCTCAATTTATCTTGTTACATTTAAATTTTCATATTTGTACTAACGTATATGTAAACTTACCTGTTGCTATTGAAGGTGGAATAAGTAATTTCGAATCATTCCCTTGTCTCCAGGCGTTAATTCCTGGAATACCTGGAGTCCCATCCTTACCGTACCTTCCAGGACGTCCCCGAGGTCCTGTGAGTCCTGCCGGTAAAACGGAGGTTTAATAATAAATTACACAAGATAAAATATCATCCCTGACTAGGGCCATTTCCTTTCTCGATCCTTCCCCATTTGTACTCGTCTGGGAAAGTAAAAGGAAACTTGAAGGAGATAGCCGCAACCGTGATTAGATATTGTGTAGTCGTTTTATTCCTTTAGCTTCAACGTTATTACTATCAAAAGCTTTAAAAGCTTTATTATAAGCATCCAAGTACTTATCTTTATTATTAGTTTGGGCTTAACAAGTGACAGGAGGTTGAAAGGATTTAAAATTGGATGATAGGAGTTTAGTAAGTTTTATGAACGGAAAGTTGATGTAATGAAATGAAAAGGAGGGATTTTTCTCCTTAAAATAACTTAATCCCTTCCGCTCTTTAAGTTTTAACTTACAGTTCGTTGAGTGCAGGACGATAAACCTTACGAAAAAAGGTTAAAAGGAGTAGTGAAAAGGACAAGTGCGAGGTGGATTTTTTGGGCCGTGAAATTTATCTTTTCGTGTGAAAAGATTTTTGAGAAAAAGAGAACAAATTGAGGTTTTCTATTGTGAAAGACGAAAAATTCCTTTCGCTTTTCTTAGAGATTTATAGTGATAGATGTGTTGATAGAACGACAAATAAACCGTAAAAACTTTTCGGGAATTTTATGATCAATTCAAACATCAAAAAAGTAAATAAATGATCATAAAAGATAATTGAATGAGTTTAATCGGCCCAAGTTTTCATCGTCAATTTTCCGCTTGTCCATTTAGAAAATTTAAGATTCCGACGCCATCAAAACTTCTTCGGTGATCCTCGCATTCCGATTTCGCCCTTCACGGCTCGTTATTTTTCAATTCGCGTTCAATTCTGGGCGACTTGCGCGACTTTCGTGAAAGTTTCGTAGTAAATTTTCGACCCCCTTGAATGTGCCAACTTCGTCTAATACGTGTTATCACTCACGAGCAACTACCAAGTTTGCCCAGACGTCGCACGATGAAGACAATTTTCACACGTGTTTTTCCTTTTTCCAGATTAAAGTTTAAAGCATCAACCGTGATTAAATCTGCGGATTTATATTCCAATCATAAATTGTAGCCAAAGTTTGTTAAATTTATAATAACGAAACATTAATGAACAGGATTAATTTTTAAACTTGTCATTACCGTTTCAATTAAATAGAGATTTATTATTGTTTTGGGAGTTACAAATTTCATATTGTATGAAATGTTTGTTAGTTTAAATAATTATTGTATTAATGGAATGTTTACCTTTTGTTCCAGGTGGTCCTGGTGGACCTTGTGGTCCTGGTAATCCTGGTCTTCCTAAAATAAATAAAATATATTTTAATTTTGACAGGAATTTTCAAAAATTTTTACACATACTATTTTACTATCACATTTATTTAATTACTAATTTTTAAAAATTCATATCTAAGAAACTAATTGTTGTTGAGACTTCAAACTTTATGAAGATTTAGATTAAAACTTAGTCTTTATTTTGAGCAAAAATGAATTTTATACGACTTTTAGTTTTTCCCTAAAAAGAGAAAATGTAACTTATTTGTAATGGACGTTATTAAAGATTAGGTTACGTTCTCAATCTGAAATATGTTTTGGATTACGTTAAAATTTTACGTTTGATATAACTTTATTATATTAAAATTTAAAATGTAGGTTATTACCGCCTTTTTCTGAAAATAAGACACTGTCTTACTTTCTTTTTTGGTTCAAAATACGCGTTAGGGGTATATTTTCGGGGGAGGGCAAAAATAAAAGTTTATTTATATATTTTAATTTAATACTTATTTTACACAGAATACAGAAATTTAAATTTATTCAATTACAGTCATGTCATCTTCTTCTGGAACATCGTCATAAATAAAATTCTGAATTATGTTCCGATTTTCCTCCAAATGCATTTCCTGTTGAATCATTGGTCCGAATTTCTCATGTCTTGCGATATAGCTATCGTCAAATAAATACTTCTTGTCTAATTGAGGACCTTGGTGCAAGAACGGGATAAGTCACTATTTTTGCGAAATTGAGATATATGTTTTACAACATTCTACAAGACTTTATTTACCTTTTGGCGCAAAAACTTTATATACAACTTTCTTTAACTCATTGTTATTTAGGAAAGCACACCTCCCGTTTTTGCACCAAAAGGTAAATAAAGTCTTGTAAAATGTTGTAAAACATATATCTCAATTTCGCAAAAATAGTGACTTATCCCGTTTTTGCACCAAGGTCCTCAATTGTAAGTAGCCTGGTCGTAGTGCATTGGAAACATCACCATCACTTATTTTGTTCCATGAATTTTTTACCCAATTCAAAACTTCTTGTAAGCTTGGTTTTACAAAATTACCTCGATGATTTCTCACCATTCTGTTTTCAATATATTCATTGACTTCCATCCGCAAATAATCCTTGAATGGCTTGTTTATTGCAATGTCAAGTGTCTGGAGGTAACCAGTCATTCCTGCCGGACTCATTATTTGATCAATTTTCCTCTGAGCAAGAAAGTTTTTCATGTTTTTAGCGTGGTGAGTACTGGCTGAATCCCAAACTAATAAACCTCTGTGTTGACCCCTCAACAGTGATGGCTGACCCCTCAATGACATAAATTCCTAAAACAGGTTGAATCTGGTCTTTTTTACCTTTAGTGATTAAAAATGGCGATACTTTCTTGCCATCTAGACAAATCGCCAAAATACGGGTAACACGTGCACTATCGTAACTGGTAGAAGGAATGTAAATTGACGAAGAAGCTTTGTGGTGAACTGTCGTTTGACCTCCTTGGTCTAGGAATACCGCGGTCTCATCCGTAGTAATCATGTTGGTGAGTTAGTAGTTCGAAAAATCAATGCAATCAACAAAAAACTTAAACGCAAGTGCACGTTTAACAACTTCATTGTTTTCCAGCTTAAACAATGTTGTTGACATCCTTAGAGACAGTTCATATCGTTTAAGGAAGTTGTCCAACCAGTGTGGCGATGCTTTAAATTCTTCTGTGGATATATCAAATTCAATTGTTGTTTCAAAGGCAAATTTTTGAATATCAGCCCTACGCACAACCAAAGCCATTGTTCTCCTGCCTACAATCCATTCTCACAAGGAGACCACAAGATGTTGTATTCACCGATTTTAATGAAAGTGGTACCAATCGATAGATATCCGTTCATTGTACAAATGTGTAAAATATTAGGGCGCACTATTCAGCGATTTGCGAGTAAATCGCGATTTTAGGTCGCAATTCCAGGCCACACCGCTTATATGTCAATGGTTGTACTCCTCTCGACCCCTCCTCTTGGGGACTCATCACGAATCGCCTTCCACTTGCGGAACAAGATGGTCTGAACCTCATGACGTAACTGCTTTTTATTTTTAATATAATCAAAATTTTTAATATTTCACTTTATTTCTTATAATATTTTATTGTTATATGTTTTGAAAACAAATAATTTAACACACTTTTTCGTTTTTACTTTGATTTTTAATTTAATTTAATTAATCCGGCATTCGACACCTGGGGTATAACAAACCCCAAACCACCCCAGATTAAAATATGTATACTATACTGTTATATCAGTGTTGCTAGTAAAGATACAGGACTTTTTATTTGCTCTGATCGTTCTCACATCCAACGTTTCGGATGTCGGGTTAAAAAAAGACCCAGAAGCGGTTGTAGAGGGAGTGGCTAACCGATGACGTAAAGTAGTGTGGCCTTAAATCGCGAGCTAAAATTGCAATTTACTCGCAAATCCCTGAATAGTGCGCCCTAATATTTTACAAATTTGTATTGTATACCAATACCTATCGATTGATACCACTTTCATAAAAATCGGTGAATACAACATCTTGTGGTCTCCTTGTCAGATGCAATCTTCCAACTTAGAAAATAACGGCTGCTGATCTGATCCAACTCTGCGTTTCTTCTCATTTCGTTGGTTCACCAGTTGACAGAGGTAATCGTAGTCTGCACGTCATTTACGAACCATACGGAGATCCAGCATCTTTTCTTTACAGAATGCTATAAGATTTACACCCCTGGAGTCTTCCCCGATTCCCTTTTTGTACTCGACGGAATAGCTCTTTCGTTTTATACTCATTTTAACTGGGGTTAAAAATGATTCACTTTATTTTTAAATAAAATATGTATGTAAATAATCAGACTTACAAGACTGAAATGAATGAACGTTGTATACCTGCACTGTCGCTCAATAACTGCTGCCTTATGTTGTATTTTTAATATAAATTCCAAGAATTAATTTGAAACGAACTATAGATGTAAATAATTAATTTCTCGGAATATTTTGTTTCAAAAATTTCTCTGAAATAGGAATATTAGGAAAGCCAAAAATTTTATTACTTATACTTAATAAATCAACAGCATTTTTTAACGAATTCTTTTTGTTACATTATTTTAACTAGGGCTTATTTTCGGAGGATGTCTTATTTTCGAAAAAAGACTATCTACTAAACCTGTGTAGAAAAATTCAAATTCGTTGTATTCATTCATTGTAGTGTAAGTTAAAATTAACTAGAAACGTTTTTAGCTTTAATTTGAATTCACTCAATAAAAACATTTTCTTGTATTTATAAGAATTTTCCAAAAAAATATTTATAGTTGAAAAAAATTGACATGTAAGTTGTGATTTAAGGTTGTGGAAAGCTTCTTCAACGTAAACCGTTTGAATTTAGATTGGCCAATAAACGGTTTTGGAGTTTTAGTGGATACTGCGGGTGTCTGGTGCACGAAGGGTGATAAATCTAAGGGCTACAGGCTATTTGCTACACTTGCGATTAATAGTACATAAACGGGGCCGGCGTTCGGTTCGAAATATACATAAATGAAACGGCGATTTACTGCTCTAACGATCGTAAATCGTCGGACTTCGTGATAAATTTCGTCGGGTGCGAATGATCTGAATCCAATTGCTGATTAAAATCGGGAGGGAATTGATTCAAATTACCTTTCCGGATTCTTTTCCGATCGTAAAGTCAATTTCCTTTACCGACGAAATAAAACCTTTTGTGAAAAAATACTTACCGTTCGTTCCGTTTATCCCGTTTAAACCTGGAATGCCTGGTTTTCCATCCAATCCTGGAAGACCATCGTGCCCGTTTCTTCCAGGCATTCCGTCGAAACCTGGTTCACCAGGTATTCCATCTCTTCCGTCTAATCCGGGTCTTCCTTGATCACCTTTAATACCTGGAAGACCACGTTCACCTAAAATCAAAAATTAAATTATACTTATTATTAGTTAATTTTTTTAAATTCCAAAATCCTATTAAACACAAAAGCTTTCAGACTATCTGTTTTCATCCAGCAGTCACTACTAGATAGATGAGCATTCCGACCGATTTGCGGTAAACAATAACTCGTGAAGGGTTCGTAGGCAACTGTCGGGTATCTGTTGTAGTTGCTAGACATAACACGAGCTTTTGAAGTGTTTGGAAGCCGTCGAGACGTAGTAAAATACGTCAGGACGTCGATTCCTATAAATCAAACCTAAAACTATGAGCAAAACATCCCCGACTGTTATTTATGGGTGAATAACACAAGATTATTACACTAATACATTTCAATGAGAATAATTTCAATGAGAAATGGCTCTTGAGAAAATAAATAATGAGTAACCATAAAAATTTTCAAATAGTTAAATTTTTTGTAGGATTTTTTTGTGGGTTAACATAGTCGTTAACGTGCCATGATGGTGTTGTAAAAGCTTTTGACCATCCTTAGAGCAATTAGTAAAGACAAAAGAAACTGGGTTAAGTTTAAAGAAAAAAAAAAAGAACGGGGAATAAAAAGGAGGTAGAGGTGAATAGAAACTGAAGGAATTTGTGTTACCTCGGGGTCCTATTGGACCTGGAAGTCCTGGATATCCTGTGTCACCTTTTTCTCCTTTAGGACCAGGCCTAGGGGATGGACAGTAATTCTTTGCTGCCAAGCAAAACGTTTGCATATCAGCATGCTGAAATAAACAAGAAAATTAATTAAATAATTTGCTCTAAGTACTAACATATAAAAAAGAGGCATTAATATCAACATACATCTACAAACCCATTTTGAAATATGGAAATATTTTGATAGCTGATAGTAAAAGAGTTACAATGAAGAACTTAGAAGTTGAGAAAAGATCTTATCTTTGTACTTTAAACAAAATGCGACATCCGAACAACCCCTTGCATGATATTTCTAATGCCAATCTCTATCGAATTACCAAAATCAAACCATTAGCAGAGTGCCTTTCGATATTAACCAAAAATGCAGGTGCAAAATGACGAACATGTAAAATATGTATTATATAAAAAGAAAGATCTTAAACTGTTACCAAAGGAAGAAAAAGTGTCCTACTTAAGCTAGTAATTCATTGTATTTTTTGCCATGTAATTTTTATTTCTCTTCTTTTCTCCTTTGAAATAAATTCTTTTCTTACAATCTAATTTTCCCTAAATAAATTTCCTTTAATTTTTTTTAAATCTTAAAGTCTTAACTCTCATAAGTCGTTTTCCGTTTGAAAGATTTTAAAAGCAGGTAACAACGGGAATTTAAAATTTTTTCTAACAAACCCAATTTGTCACCTGAACGCGTTAAAACGTTTTTATAACGAAAGAACGACGTTTCTTTGTTAACCGACGGGGGAAGAGTGAGGGTGTCTTATAGACCCTCCGGTTGTTATCTCGAAGTTTGCGATAGCTACGGCAGTTCGCCGAACCTCTGGGCAAGAACGTTAATTGCCAAACTTTGAATAGGTCAGTAGCTTGTGTTGGTTTTTGGGGACGTAAGAACTGAGGACGATGCCCGCCTTCTCAGCTCGTCAATTAAATACTAATCAACTATTAAAGTTAAACGACTTGAAAGTGGGTTGATGTTTATTCGACAAAGCTATAAAAAAAGTTTTTTGATTAACTAAGTTTTTGAATTTGGAACCGTTCCATTTCAATATACAGTAGATAATACACACAAAGTTTCTTATTTGAATATCGAGGGTTTAGAGTTAAAGTAAACCGAGTTTCAAAGATTTGATCCTGAAATAGATTCCAATGTTGTTTTGATAAACATGCGAAAAGTATCATTTAGTGACTATTATTTATTTATTTGATTTTGCTATTGCATCGAAAATATGTATAAGAGTTGGTTTTAATCATGGAACATTTATAACGTTTTTGTAACTTAGCTTATTGTTAGTCAATTTTTTAAAATTTATATCTAAGAAAGTAATTGTTGTTGAGACTTGAAAATTGATCAAGATTTAGATTGAATCTTAATCTTTATTTTTACCAAAAATGAATTTTCTACAACTTTTGATGTTTTCTGTAGAATTGAAATTCTAGCCTAACTTACGTTAGTTAATATGTCGGTTAAAACTTCTCAATTTTTAAAAATTCATATCTAGAAAATTAATTGTTGTTGAGATTTGAAATTTTATCAGGATTTAGACTGAAACTTAATCTTTATTTCTTCCGAAGATAAATTTTGTACGATTTTTAGTTTCTCCCTCGGAAGAGAAAGTGTAACTACATGTCCTTAATTGAAATTTTTAAACATCCTAAAAATTAGGCTGCATTCTAAAAGTGGAATTTTCTTTGGATTACATTAAAATCTCCTGTTTTGTAAATACATCTGTTTAGCATTAAGTTTTGGATATGAAGATTGGGGGAATAGATATTGGTTGACTCTGTATAAAAACTTATTTGATTAAATAAGTTCTCGGAATTATTTGATTTCGATCTATCTTAATTTTCCTTATCTGATATCCCTTCTTTTATCCTTTTTTGTGTATCCAAGTTCCTTCGGGTCATCTATTTGTTGAAGCTAAGGTCGAATGTAAGGAGAAATGAATGTAGCACACTCTGGAGAAATAAAGGAGAAAATTGTTTCTCCTCGCCCACACATCTATTCGCAGTAAATTCCATGAAAACGCATTAATCTAACGAATCGCAATTTATATAACAATCTAGGGATTGTCATAGCGAAGTGATTCACTTAGCTAAATTGAGTAACTATCAAACTAACAGATTTAGCATACGTACGCACACTAAAGGAAATTACCATGAATTCAAGTTTTGGTGTAAGTTCACCTCTTGAGAGAGAGACCTCGAGATGTCTTCAAATAGACTAAGCACTGACGGTTCGGCGCTTCGCTAATTGTGTCAACGTTGCGTTTAGATGTTTGTAATCGGGAGTAAACTTAGTTCGGCAGTGTGGGCCACGAACCTAATCGGTAAAGTTATTTGATTCACAAACACTACTGCACCTGCTACTAATATTACCAACCGAGAAGCTGAATCGAGATAGACAGATAATGATCGAGTAGCGAGAGAGATTGGAAGATTCAAAGATGAATTGAAAGGACGTGACGTGAATGGTATATTAAGACCGTAGACGTTAGTATGCATTATAAGCGAAGTTAAAATAAAGGGTAAAAAGAGTTTAAGATGTTGTGAAGCGGTGAAGTGAGGATTGCAAGTTTTCTAATTAAAAAATATAATTAAAACCGTCTCGAATAAGGTTGAGGATGACAATGAAAACGAAACAAGGCAGCTCTCATTGTTCTACATGCGGACGTTTTTGTGTGTTTATGTGTTTGAACTATAAATTAGCTTTAGCCTGGCGGGTCGCTGAAAAGTGCGCGCTTTGGAACGCTTAAATGGGATTGTGCGAAATTTTAAATATGTCCTCTTTTACATTTTACGACCTGAAAGTTTTATGTTACTCGTAAAAAAACTAAAATAGTCATTTGTAAAGAAGAGTCATCCTAATTTATGTTATTAACGTATTGTATACTTAGATTGTAGTAATTTACATTTGGATGATATAATATTTACGACTAAAAAATCCATCGACAGGACTTTAATGTCATCCTGTTACGTATTCCCTTTAAATTCTTCACTCGGACGGAAATGTATTTACCAGAAACGCGTTGAAATACAACCCTCTTTGTAGATATCCCCCCAGACATCAAGCTCGAACTGAATTTCAAGCTAACCTTATTCCTATGCAGTGCCATTTCCACCTGGGAGAGTTATTCCTCCGGCAATATATGCCAATAGAGTTTCGTATGTGTGTGCCGCTTTCGTAAATTTACCACTTTTTCAAACTCCAGACTGAAATCTATCCCAACTTTCTTTTTATTGTTAAAGCTTTTAACGCAGGTACATTAAATTAATTGCGAATGGAGGAATTGAAGCGGGAGAGATCCAACTTGAGCTTAATATCTGACCGCCCACCAATTTCTCTTGATAAGGGTCGAATTAAATTCGCCCCAACCCCTATATTTAACTGCTGCTCGACGGCCATTGATCTAATGACGGGCAGTAATGGCTATTTCGGCCTAGATTCCGACTTAAATTCGAGATTGGCGTGGAATCAAAAGGGTTATGGAGAAATTTATAGTTCATTAACGATTAAAAGGTATTAAAAAAAGACAATAATAAATGAAGAACGTTTGGATGTATAATGACTTAAACTCGTTTGTTATAATGAATATATTATATTCATCATCAAACTTGCTATAAGATAAATTAAAATTTCTTTTCTAAAATAACACATAAAAATCAATACGTTTTATCATAAAATTTTTGAATAAGGATTTTTTTTTAATCCCTACATTTTGATATAAGTGCTGAAAATTGTCAATTTTTAAAAATTCATTCCAACTTTATTTATGGAAATTAAAAAAGATTTTTTTCAACAAAGATAGATTAAAATCTCTTTTTTAAAATAACACATAAAAATCAATATGTTTTATTATAACATTTTTGAGTAAGGATTTTTTTTAATCTCTATATTTTGATATACCTAATTGTTTTTAAATGTTTAAAAATTTCAATTAAGGATATTAAGTTACATTTTCTCTTCTGAGGGAAAAACTAAAAGTCACAGAAAATTTATTTTTGGTAAAAATAAAGATCAAACTTCAATCTAAATCCTCATTAAATTTCAAATCTCAACAACGATTAGTTTCTTAGATACGAATGTTTGAAAATTGACAAATTTTTAATCGACATTAAGTTACATTTTCTCTTCTGAGAAAAAAACTAAAAGTCATAGAAAATTCATCTTGAGTAAGAATAGAGATTAGGTTTCAATCTAAATCCTTATAAAATTTTAAATCTTAACAACAATTAGCTCCTTAGATATGATTTTTTAAAAAGTAAAAAATTTTAATAGACATGTTAATTAAGTTAGGTTAGAATTTCTTTCCTGTGGAAAAAACTAAAAGTCGTAGAAATTTAATTTTTGGTAAAAATAAAGGTTAACTGTCAATATAAATCCTCATAAAGTTTGAAATCTCAACAATTAGTTTATTAGAAATGAACTTTGAAAAATTGACTAGTAAAAAAATAATCGTGTAAGTACGTATAGGTTTGGAGTTGGTAATGTATTAAATTTTTCTTTATTTTTCAACTTGGATGAACTCCAAACGACTTCTAGGTCACGTCTTTGTTATTAAGGATGATAAGTTGGGTTTTGTGGAGATATTCTTTTCTTGGGTAAATAAATATTTGTTTTTAAAACGATTTTAACGAACCGCAAGTTAATACAAGGGAATCTTTAGAAACTTGAACAGAAGATAAATTAAAAATGGTTTTGTTCCCTCTGGGAAAACTTTTTACTTAAAATCCCCAAAGAATAACGAATTACTACTTAACCCAATTACTACTAATTTAGTATGATTAAAGCTCAAGAATCGACTTCGAGAATTATAAAAATAAAACTCAACTGAAAGCTGAAAGTAGGAGCTTTAAGTTTTAAATAAATACTCTTTATCGTCGACATTTTTATTCATTAAAACCATACATACTCAGTTTACAACTTAGCTTTACGTCTGTTTTCCAACGTTACGACTTTACGATTTCCATTGTCTCCTCTATCTTCCTCTCGCTCGGTTTATTAAGCTAAAAACTTCAAAACTGTTAAAGTTTATGACCTTCGAACGATGACTCAAGCTCGACGGCGCGTTTCCACGAGCTTTACCCATCGTCATCATCATCATCATCACGGTCTTTTGTGCTTGAAAATCTTTAATACATCCACGTTATGTGCAGATATTACAGTAGTAATTTAGTGCATGGACATGTACAGCCGACAATATCCCGGTTTAATGTTATAATGTATCGTTGTGTATGCACGTGATATTGCGGCGTAATTTCGTAATTGTTTGAACGTGGAATAAATTATTTTTATTAAAATAAATAAGAGTAGGGAATCATTAATCATAGTTTAAAGATTTTACTTTAATTAAAATTTATGACGTGAAGGTGAATTTATTAGATTCATCTAGAGGAGTAAATTCAATTCTAACATTCACGGTGGTTATTATCATTCTAGTATGTAAACGCTTTGATTAACTGACCGCTACACGTGGTACTGGGTGTAGGCGCACTATTAGTACATTAAACGCATCGGTAATTCTAGACTAAACGAGCATAAATCAAAATTGGCGGGCTATTTCGTCGGTAGTCGATAGGTATGGCAGGCTTATTTAATTGCAAATCGGGCCCCAATTTCAATTAATATAACAAACAAGCCCGCCCGTGTCCGATAGGAAAATTTAGGTCGTACTTTTACCTCGATTTAATACAAAATCGTATCGAGCACGCAATTCAAATACGCGCAAAACCGATAAATTGATGAAACAGTCAAGTGTATTACGTATTTAAATTCTTTCTGATTTTAGTTAACCGATCACGTTATTGTACACAATGATTTGAATTTCGCAACATATTTTACCAATGATATATGAAACGTATAGACTCAATCCATCAATCAAATAGCTGCACTATACAGGATGACGTTGTAATTTATGAAAGCCGCCTTTGTCATCTAAACGCGCTTGTGGAATTCAATTTAGCAAGTTTATTTATCACTCGTTGTGTTGGGTTAAGTTAAAAACGGTGAAATGTGTCGAGAAATCAGATAAATTACAACAATACTCTTTTGTGATTTTGAAATTCAATTTTGTTTTAAAACAGTTCGGTGATAAATTAAAATTATATCTCCTAAAATGACAAAAAAAGATAGATGATCATAAAAATGTTAATAGACTGAATCTATAATGGTTTCTGTCTCTCCGAGTAATCCACCAATCCTATAATCTGATAAGCCGACTTCGGCACAGTCCCAATTGTGTTGGATTCCGAGCTTAGACCGTTCTTGTTACCGTATGAATAATGACTGTATGAATAATGTGCCAGTTTACTCATGTGGTCAGTAAATAAACGTGACATCGACCGAATGTACGCTTATGTGGTTCATCTAAATTGTCTGACAAGACATTAACTCGTGATTTAACCTATTTGGTCTAATTGTAAAACGTTAGCACTTAATCATACTTTATCAATTTATTATTCTCTTTAAATCAATAGATTCTAATTTGGAACCATTTGGTTTTCATGATTACAATTTAAATAGCACTTATGAAATTTTTAATACCCATAAATATTTTATTAAGTTCTAGGATAGTACAACTTTGTGTTAGAATCGTCTAATGGAAAGTTTGTTTCGATCAATATGACTTATACATAAGTTAGATATATAATTTCTCAACTACAGTGGGTCAAAAAAGTGTTTGGACACCTAACATATTTTAAGAAAATACCAGAAGATGTAAACATTTTTTATTTCCAATAATAAAATATTATTCTGTATAGTATGTAAACACATTAGCAAGGAAAATCAGCTTGAAATCAGAAATATATGTTTATTTTATTCAAAAAAACTAAAATTTCAATAACAATAAAGTATTTGGACACTTGCACGTTTTGCATCAAAAATCCTTTCCTCGAAGAGAGTTTTCCCGAAGGGGAAGCCGCCGCAATTTACCTTGAGTTAACTTATCCTCAAAAATAGTAAAATGTCGGTTGAGTTTAGTTGTTTGCTAAAACTAGTGACATAATGAGTGAAAAACGGCGTGAACTTAGTGTGGTCTTCAAAGAATGAATTGCTGATATGCATAAACATGGAAAAAGTGTCCGTAAAAACGCTGATTTTGTAAAAAACCGTCTAGTACAATACATTTTATCATAAAAAATACAAAACCATTAATAGTGTTGATAATCGAAAACGTTCCGACCGCCCAAAGGTGTTAAGCGTGCATAATGAGAGGTACATTTATATGTGAAATCAATAGACTTCGACGCGTTGAATTTGCAAGACAGTATATTGATCAGCCAATAGACTTTTGAAAAAACGTAATTTTTTCCGATGAAAGTAAATTTAATATATTTGGTTCGGATATACGAAAAACCGTATTGCGTAAACCTAACATTGAACTACAGAAAGAAAATTTGACACCTACAATCAAACATGGAGATGGACATGTAATGGTTTGAGGGTGCATGGGGTACAATGGGGTAGGAAATCTTCATTTTATTGACAGTATTTTGGACGCAAAAGGTTACCTGAAGATACTGCAAGGTAATTTACATGACAGTGCTATCAAATTAGGCATAGAAGATAGCTATATATTCCAACAAGACAACGATCCTAAACATACCGCTAGGCTTGTAAAGGAATGGATGCTTTACAGAGTTAGAAAAACCCTTCCGCACCCTCCCCAATCCCCGGACTTAAATCAGTTGGAAAATCTATGGCATCAGTTGGATTTCAATATAAGAGAACACCATATAAGAAATAAAGATGAGCTGAAAATGTACCTGCAAGAAGAATGGAATAAAATTACCAGGGAAACTACCAGCAAGCTTGTGTCATCCATGCCCAGAAGATTGCAAGCAGTATTAGAGGCTTCTGGAATGGTTACAAAGTACTAAGGCTTATTGTTAGTAGAAAGTGGATAAACTAAATGTTCTTTTAGTTAAAGTTTAGTGTTCAAAGACTTTATTGGAATCCAAATTTAAGTTTTGTTGAATAAACTATACATTTTATTGATTTTGACCTGACTTTTTTTATTTTAGTGTGTTTACATGTTAAATAGAATTATATTTTATTATTAGAAATAAAACATTTCTATATCATCAAGAATTTTTTTGGAAAATAATTGTTGTCCAAACACTTTTTAGACGCACTGTACTTAGCTTAAGCATTTTACTATAAGTCTTCCCAGCAATTTTGACAGTTACGTCACTGTTTACGTCACCACTATTTGAATTTGGATTTGCCACTAAAATCGGTGGTAAATCGCATTAAAAATTATTTTCATAATTAAGCTATTTTAAAATACACTTTTCACAGAATATAATTTATACGGCGATAAAGTGACAAAATATATTTATTAAAACTAAATTTCAAAATAAAATTCGTATTAAACTGAAATAAAAAGTTAATATGATTTAGCGTTTTAATGTTACCCAACCTTAGCTAAACAGCTGTTTACACCGTTGCCGCATATTGTCGCAAGGTTATGTTCTAGTACCTGCAACCAAAGCATTAAACGCTTGACAACAGCGCGATCACGTGACCAGACGTAAGTAGTGACGTAACTGTTAAAACTGCTGGGAAGACTTATACCTAAATTTCTCAGGATTTTAACTGTATCTTTTAAAATTCGGTTTAAGTGTTAATTATTTTCACATCTCTATACTTTTGGTTATAAAAAAGTTATTTATATAATTCCATTTTTTTTATAGAATAAGCCATATTCTTTTATTATACCAAGAGTTGAGTTCGCTGTAATCGTCTTTGTTAATCAGATAGAAAATTTACAATTAGTTAGAAATAAATCGTTTGTAGTTGTTACAAAAATATTATTTAAACTAGTACTTAATCTTTATTTTTACCAAAAATGAATTTTCTACGACTTTAATTTTTCTCTCACAAGGAGAGTGCAAGGTCTTGGGGTTGTGGATTTAGTTCAAGTTTCGTAGAATGGTAGATTTAGTTTCCCCGTTGATGAAAATATGTGGTTATAGGGGCCACTATTCAATAATTTTTAAAATATTTGCATTTAAAGATGCAATTAATTGGTTAGGACAAGTTCGGATAATGTCAAAATTAACCGAATTTATACCGATTAAGTCAGGCTTTTTGAAGAAAGGTTATAATATCAAGTCATATTCTTGTATTAATTTTGAAGTCTTGACAGATCAAATGACAATTAACTGACAAATTCAAAGTGCGGTGCACACTCAAAAAATGTCTCGATGTCGCAACATTTTATATCCACCCATGGTATCATTATATGTAAAAATAGACACTCTCAGAACTGAAACCCGGCGCCTAATGATGAGAAATACCGATCTATTGCTGCTACGCTAAACCCATTATGTTTAATTGTTTGCTACAGACCTGAATTTAACTAGTGAATTGCATCTTCAATTGCAAATACCTAAAGAGCTATTGAGTAGTGGCCCCTACTACCATATATTTTCATCAACAGGAAAACTAAATCTACTATCCTACAAAATTTGAACTAAATCTATGACCCCAAGACCTTGCACTCTCCTTGTCAGAAGAGAAATTCTAACCTAACTTAATTTACTTGTCTAAAATTTGTCAATCTTAAAAAATTCATATCTAAAAAGCTAATTATTTTTGACACTTAAAATTTTATGTAGATTTAGTCTAGTATTTAATCTTTATTTTTACCAAAGATAAACTTTCTACAATTTTTAGTTTTTGTCTCAGAAGAGAAAATGTAACTCAATGTCGATTAAAATTAGCCAATTGTTTTTTTAATTCATATCTAAAAAACTAATTGTTCTTGAGACTTCAAATTTTATGAAGACTTAGTCTAATATTTAACTTTTATTTTTGCCAAAGATAAACTTTCTACAATTTTTAGTTTTTGTATCAGAAGAGAAAATGTAACTCAATGTCGATTAAAATTAGCCAATTGTTTTTTTAATTCATATCTAAAAAACTAATTGTTCTTGAGACTTCAAATTTTATGAAGACTTAGTCTAATATTTAACTTTTATTTTTGCCAAAGATAAACTTTCTACAATTTTTAGTTTTTGTATCAGAAGAGAAAATGTAACTTAATGTCGATTAAAATTTATCAATTTAAAAAAATTCATATCTAAAAAACTAATTATTGTTGAGACTTGAAATTTTACAAGGATTTAGATTAATACTTCATCTTTATATTTACCCAAAATGAATTTTCTACGACTTTCAGTTTTACCCTCAGAAGTGAAAATGTAATTTAATACCTTTAATTGACGTTTTTAAACATTAAAATTTAGGCTATGCTCTCAAACTGAAATTTTCTCTGGTAACTTTTTATATACAATAAGAAAAAAAGATCTCAAAAGTTATATAAGCATTTGAAAACATACACACCACATAAGAAAAAGTTCTGTTCACTTCTCAACACTAAGCTTTTAAAAGTGGAGCATTGTGTCGTCGCTCCGAAAAAAAGCGTACAATGCGGCTTTTTCAAGAACTAGGACAAGAGCCACCGCACTTGGTCGGGTTGAAAAATTCACTTAGCTTTGCACTTCTTTCCAAACTAGCTGCGATGCCCCGAAAGCAATAATACTGATTCTTCAACATGATCGTGTCCATTTAAAAGGTCTTTTAATCCTTTCGCGTCTCTTTTCGGTACCTTTTATTTGTTCGTTCCGTCTGAAAAGACGAAGGGACTTTCGTCTCGAACGAGTCGGGAATAAATTAACCGAAAGTCGGACTCTAATCCGCGGCAATTCCGTCCGTACATACGTAAATAGAAGCCCAGCACGGTGAACGTAATCTGGAGTCGTGTCGGGATTTGAGCTAATCCCGGAGGAAAATACGTTCTAGAATAAAGTTTACAAGTCGTGCGGGTGTCTCTTGAATGGTCTTTTAGGTGAACAATCCTAAACAAATAAGGGAGATTAAGGGAAAAACTGAAGGGATCAATTAGGGCGAACTTAATGATATAATCGACGGAAGAAGGGCAGAGAAGAGGGAACTTGGTAAGTTTGTAATTGCAAACTGGAATTAGTAATTTGAAAATGCAGCCGACCTTAATTACAAATTCTTTGTTATTCGACTGGCAGAACGAGGCCCGAATGGCAAAGTGGCGGAAAACGGAGAAGAACTTTAGAATGGGGCGAGGCTACCACTCTCTTTTCGCAAGGTAGCTTTAATTAACGACCCGTTGGAACGTTTTAAAAACACAGCAGACGGTTTTCCGGGTCAAGAACCATCGACATCGCATCGGACAGTGTTGGAACGTTGAGAACTTAAAATTTAAGAATTAGGGGAGAAATTTTATACCTTAAGTAACAAAAAAAAAAAAATAAAAATAGCAAACAGAAATATAGATTGAAAAAAAATTCAAAGGTTTTGAGGTAATAAATTTTTAACAATCCGCTATTGTTAGTAAGGGACTAAAGGACAAATTCATATGTAAATAAACGGAGAAAGGTTGAGTGAAACGTTTCTCGGGAAAATGTGTAGAAAAGAAGGGATTTCGTTCTCTGAAAGGTTTGACTTGGAGGAGAAAAAGGAGGAACATAGCTTTAAAGTGAAACACAAGGGCGGAGTTTAGGGGTGGATGTTTGGATTTCATTCCGGACCTCTTTGAAGTGGACCCGGAGAATTTTCTTTTGCAATAAGATGTAAATTTCTTTCACATCTTTTTTTACACTAGCTTCAGTTTTTTAAAATCAAAGCTTATATCAAATCACCGTTAGTTTAAAACTTTAAAGCGATTTTGCTCGTTTATACGAAACGAAAGCTAAAAGTCCTTTCTCTAAAATGGTTTTACACTTTGGTGCACTTTGCTGTGCGACAACGAAATTATTGTCTGCGAAAAATACACGAAAATCCCAGCGTAACTTTCCGAAAAGTGCGGAAGCCCATACCGTTCCAAGTCAAATCGCGGTCGCCGAAAGCTTCCGAAAGTTACGTTATCCTTGGTTCTGAGTTTCTGAATTGTTTACCGTGGATCACGTTTAGCGCAGTATCCCTTAAATCCGACCCCAAGAGTTGCTCGCTTGTTGTGGAAACGATCCATCGACCCCAAAGCCGACGATATAACAACTTTTATTATAAGTTAACGTTTGAATATTTCAGAAACTTAGTTTTATAAATAATGCTTTCTTTGATTATATTCTTTAAAAATTTTTTATTGTTTCATTTACCATAAAGTTTAAATGTTCTATAAAGTTAAGATGCAAACAAAGATATTTCGCAACGTCCAGGTTTCGTAATATTTGCATGGAAGCATAAAAGATTTTTACAACCGGTAATAAAATTTCTTGTGTTCCTTATTTAAGTTTTATGAGGGAATTATAATGGGTAATAATATGACCGATTGTAAACATTATGAAGGATTTAATTTGTATCATAATAATTTTAATGGTTTTGAGGATAATTTTAGTATAAATAAGAATTTATTAAAAAATTCATTCTCCATACTATCAAAACTTCTTTGAACATACAATTAGACTTATTGTTAGACGATCAGTACGAAAATGTAGTTCGATCAATTTTGTTGTTGCAAGTCGACGAAGAGAGGGTTATTTGTAAAAACGTGCCTTAAAATTGGAAGAGAAAATAAAGTTCTACCAATTTGAAAGAGCCACTCTCGTTTATGCAAACTTTTCCAAACCAATCGCAAATTTTTATATTTTTATTGCAATAGCGGACTCCTATCACCAGTAAAAAATTTAAAATTTACCTGAAGTAAACAACACTAGTACAACACATTAATAATTTGATCACCAAAAAGACTATTTAAGACTAAAAAATATAGATCAGAAAGCAATTGATTCTATGATGTAGCATTAAATTAATGTAAAAATTCTTAAAAGCATTAATTCAGTTGTATTAATTTATAGTCAAGGAGGACGTAACACAGGTTTGGTTCTTTAATAACAAATATGTATCTACTTATGTTGTTAGTTTTTGCAATTTATTTTGTGGCATTGTATACCTTAATAATTAGACAACAACTTTACATTACAGAGTAAAAAAAAATCTTTAGCTGTTTTTATACTATTTTGGTCTTCTTTTAAAACTGACTCTTTCATGCCACTTTTCCCCTACATCTTGAAAAATATACTGGGTGACATTGAAATTGCAACACATAGATGGAGTGAATATTTTTTGACCAATTTTGGCATCAAGGTTACTTTATAGGAATACAACAATTGATTAAAATTTGAAAATCATACATTGTGTATACTTGCCATAATTGACATTTTTTATATCCATGTGCTTAAGTTATTAATCAGTGTTCTTTCTAATAATTTGTGTTTTTTCCTTGTTGTTTTGTTTTATTGTATTTCGTTATAAATTGTAATTATGCCTAGAGTAAGAATATGTCGAAATTACCGCCAATTAAGTACATTTGAGAGAGGGAGAATTATCGGCATAAAAGAGGGAGGTTTATCATTTGCCGAAATCGCTTCCCGATTAAATCGAAATCGGCCCACCGTTATGAGATGTGGGAAAGGGTGGTTTGAGAATGCTCAGAAACAACGTCGGAGAAGAAGCTTAAAAAAAGTTTTTTTTAAAGTTTAAAAACTTTAAAAAACACGACAGCGCGTCAAGATCGCCGTTTGAAATTATTGGCTTTTAGAGATAGATTTTCAACTACTAAATCATTTGACGTTGAGTGGAGTGCAGACGCTGCTCGTCCAATCACAATGCGAACAGTATATCGCCGCATTAGATCTTTTGGGCTAAAATCATACAGGCCATATTGTGTGTTACCACTTACTCCCAATCATCGACGGCAACGTGTAAATTGGTGCAGGGAAAAGACTGATTGGAACATCGAGTGGCATAGGATTGTCTTTAGTGATGAATTTAGATTCTGCCTAGGGATGCATGATAGTCGTAAGATGGTCAGACGAACACGTGGATAAAGACAGAATTTGCAATGCGCTATAGAGAGGCCTATGCACCGAACTGCTGGTATAATGGTATGGGGCGCGATTGCTTATGGAAGCAGGTCCCTTTTAGTTTTTATTGAGGACACTTTGACTGCACAGCAATACATACATGAGGTTTTGCAGCCGTATCTTCTCCTGTACCTTCAAGAACTGGAAAATTCAATTTTTCAACAAGACAATGCGCGGCCCCATGCGTTATTAAGGTATACTCTCTAACCTTGTTAGAAGAAGCTCAGGTGGACCTTTTACCATGACCAGCAAAATCTCCGGATTTATCCCCAATTGAAAATGTATGGGATATGATAGGCAGAAAACTAAACAATTTGCCACAATCTCCGCAGACCTTGGACGTTCTCAGACACGAAATTCAGATAGCCTGAGATACAATATTACAAGATAATATAGACAACTTAATCGAATCTATGCCTTGTCGTCTTATTGTTAGTCAATGGTTACAAAACAGGGGCGGGGCAACACTTTATTAAAGAAATAGAAGTTATCCTTTTATTATTATTTTTTTAACATTAATCAATTGGTATACTCCTATAAACCAACATTTGTGCCAAATTTGGTTAAATAATATTTACTCCTCCTAGGTGCTGCAATTTCAATTTCACGCAGCATATTTAAAATTTAAGGTTTCTTTTAGATGACACATGTATTTCAAAACAATACTTCTTTTAATAATTAACGATATTGGACCCATAAATTCTTCGTTGGCATTTTATTTTTCACAAGGAAGAAATTTAGATATTACCTGTAGACCTATTTAGATAGTGAATCATCAATTATCCATGTTACACAGTCTTAAAATAACTATGTGGGGTTTTTTTAAGATAATGACTACTATCCTCGTCGTCAGAAGTAAAGGATCCTCATTTGAAGCAGAATATTTTCCCAACCACTTGTCGAAAACGATTGGGATAAAGTTTATCGTATTCCGTAGACATTTTTATATAACATATATATATATATATATATATATATATATATATATATATATATATATATATATTTTAATTCAGCTGCACAGTTTTGGAGCGATCGCGAGATAAATGAAAAATAAACCGAATTTTTGCTGTTAACGGTATATGTTTATGGTATTTGACATATTTTACATTTTGAAAATTCCTACTACTTTCGGGATATTCGCAGTTTGTTCGAAACGTTGAATATATACTAATATCTCGAGAACGGATGAATATATTTTAATCACATTTACGATGTAAGTTCTCAAGTGTTTTGATAGTGTTTCTTTTGAGACTTTTTAGGAAAGTTTGGTAAGAAGAAATTAATAAGTTAAAAAATTAAAATTCAGTCTAATCTAATTGCCTTTACGTTGTTATTAAAATGTAATAATTAGAATCAGGTTTATAGTTCTTTAAATTATTCTAAGATCCTTGTTTAATTTGACAAACATGTTACAAATGATATTTTATTACAAATTTATTTTGCAAAAGTAAAATAGCAACATTTATTTCTCTCAAAACTACGTAACATCATGGTTTTTAAGAAAAAAAATCAAGAAAAATTGTGCCTCTAAAACATATTCAAACTTTATTTTATTAATTAGAATAACACTAAATATTTGAATAGTGATAAAGCAAAGACTGGATAAATAAAAAGATAGCTTTCTTTTTTAATTAATGAGATCATAAAAGAATTATTAACATATAAAAAACTGTTAAATTAAGAACGAGGGGTTTGAAAATTTAATGCTTGAACTCGATGCATTATTAAAATTGAATATTCAAATTCCGGTGGGACACTCATCAATATTCATTATTTTATCGTTTAAGAGTTCAATTTGGTGGAGAATGAAACTAGATAAAACGATATTCAGAAGTAGTTTACTTAAACAGTGAGTATCAAAATTTAATAAATGTGGTAATGTGAGTTGAATTAATTTTAATGTTTGCACCGCTGGAAAATGGTTTTAATTTGTTATCGATATTGTATTTCCAAGTTATTTATTACATTATTAATAATATTGCGTGGTAAATTAATTGATTAAATTATAAACACGATTCTCCCACTATTTAACTTAATTACTATAACAAAATCTACGATATTTACATATTCAACCTAATTCGAACGTAAATTTTAATATAAATTGAAATAAATCAATTTTAAACAGTAATAAATAAATTTATCGTATAAATAGGTACCTTATAAAAGTATAATAAGATCCTCTTTACTATCGAAAAAAATCTGGTCTAAAAAAGGTCAAAAAAGGTCTGTCCCCTATCAATCATGCGAAAAGCGTATCCCTTATCAGTAAATTTCTTGCCCCAAAGGAGTGTACTTTCGGGCGCAAAAAGGCGAGGGAATAAAATGTAGTTTTTGTTCGGAGTAACCAGGAAAAAAGCCGCGAAAAGGAGAAATTGGAAAAACATAAGCGAATTCGGAAATCAATTCCGGGGAAAAATAGAAGTCCCGGAAAAGTCTAGTCTAGAAGGGACAAGCGGAATAAATCTAGCGGTTCCCGAGGGAACAATCGTGTTCCGGGAGAAACTCACGCCCATTTATACAGGGTTTGGAACGCTTGGACACAATAGAAACGAACGAAAAGTTGAAAAAAATACAAAAAAGAGATTAAAGTATCGGTTTCTCGATTGCGGTGTGACGGTAGTAAGTCTTTTCATGTACTTTGCATAATAAAGAGGATACCGGTTTAGAGTATTTTTATAATTTTATTCTTGTTAAATTCTTCTCATTCATTTCTTTTTACTTTGAATAAAGAAACAAATCTGTGTTTGTTGACTTAAAATTTAAACTTGTTTAATTACACGAAGTAATGTTTATCATTTCACTAACTCATCTCATGAATACGAAGATGCAGATCATTTAAAAGTTTGAAAAGTTGAATATATTGCGTGATATGCGAATAATCGATCCTTTTTACTATACAGGTGTCCCGAAATTAGACGGCCATACTCTACCAGCGCATCCTACGTTCAAAAATAAAAATAAAAGCCCAAATAAATATTGGTCGAGAAATGCTTCCTAAAAGAGCTAGTGTGTGAAGGGAACAATGGTAAAATAGATCATCTTAGAATTTTGTAGTTTCCATGGTTATATAGTTTAGTTATAAAATCAAACCCCTAACGATAACGACACACTGCGGTGTTAAAGCGCTTAGCACACTCTTAGTAAAAAATCCTGCTTAGTTTAAAGATGAAAATAGTCGGTCTTCAAAGTCGATTTTTTCGAAAACGATTGCAGTTACGCAATTGCAACATGACGACCATTCTTACTTAGAAAGGTTTAAAACAGGGATTCGCAAAGTGGTCAATATCAATCCCTTGGGGTCGATATCGGTTTCCTAGGGGTCAACATAAACGAAAACTGATTTTGGGGGTCGACGAGGTCTAAAAATCGACCCCTATTAAATTAACACAAGTTCTTGTTTAAAACTTTCAAGATAGGTAGGTACTGTATTGTTTATGTTGTGTTATGTGGACTAAGAATAATTAATATTTTTGTAGGAAATAGCATGGTTGTAGTAATGTAAAGTCTCAAGTTCGTACAAGATGAAAAACTCGGCAAGTCTGTGTGGACAAGTTTGTGGCAAGATAATGACTTCGAGCGTACGTCTTTGAGGCGCGTTTTGACTTGCTGTCTATTTGACGCTTGCGCGATTTAACACGAACGAATTCATGATCAAGTCCAAACATATTCCTGATATTTTACTATTTAACGAGCTTGCACTTAGGTTGAAAGTTCATTTGCGCTTTGAAATTCATTGGAGATTGAACGATAATAACTCATATAAGTACTCATTTATTTCATGAGATTACAAAGTTATTACATAGCTAAATTAAGTGAAGTCAACATTTTGACGAAATAAAGAAACCGTTTGAAAATCAACGAACGTGGAGATTTAAGGTTGCAACTCGTCAATATTGAACCGGATGTAGCTAGATTGGTAGATAGTCACCAGGTTCATCCATCATACTGAATATTGTATTTTCTCTTTGAAAATTAATACTTTTTTAAATATAATTTCCTACCTACTTAAGATTCTTTAAGTACTTAATTTGTAATAATCATTATAAATTAAACTTGATATTTACTGAATTGTATGTCTTTTTATTTTGTTAAATTTTGATGAGAAAATGAAGTAAACTTTACTCACTTAACCAAGTGCAAAGTTGTCCAATTGGTATTAGGTATTTATTAGTACCTAGGTATTTTGTATCAATAGGAAAAAGCTAAAGATAGGCCCCTTATTCATAATAGTCTGCTAACTTAAAGCATCGCTAATTCTCTCTGTCTTCTTCTATTGACCTAACTCAGAATGAAAAATAACACTCTGTAGCAGCTGTTTTAAGTTAGCGGATCATTATGAATAAGGGGGTTGATCTTAAAAGTAGGTAATTTGGCCATGGGAGTCTGAGGTAACACTTCATTTTGGAAAAGGGGTCACTTATCCAAAATAGTTTGGGAATCCCTAGTTTAAAATATCTAAAATGTAAGTCAGGGTCAAGGATACTGGATTAACAGGATGGCTCAATCCCATAAGATGTGTATACGTCGAAATTTAGTGCACAGCCGCCAGTTTGACGTTACTTGTTGAGGTTTCAGTCGAGTATAAGATAGAGAGTCGAGTGTAAGACAGAGACGCTAAGCTTGGCAGTAACGTTAAAGGGTGCCGGGCGATTATCGCAGATTGGACCATCCTGTTAGTCCAGTGTCCTTGAGTCAGGGTAGTAAAAAGTTGACATACAAAAAAGTTAAATAAACAATTTTCCATGTCATCCCTTCAAACGCACGCCACCGATGAGTTTCATGCAAAATCGATACCAGCATATAATTTCTATTCAAATTTTAGGTTAGTATACCAATTTTTGTTGACTTAATCCAAGCCATTCCGAGGATATTCCTTAAAAGTCATTTTTCTACTGCCCCCTTTAAAGATCTGTGGTTCCCTTAGAAAGCATTTTCCACCAATGTTTATTTGACTTTTTATTCTTATTTTTGAACGTAAAATGCGCTGGTAGCATATGGTCGTCTAATTTCGGGACACCTATATAAATAGATTCTATCCTCACTTTGAAGTGGAATATTTTTCTAAACACTTGTTGAAAACAATCGGGATAAAGTTCATTGTATTCCGTAGACATTTTTATATAACATACAGACTGAACACATTCGAGTTGCGGATAGGGCAGGTCAATGTGTTAGACAAGGTTCAAATTGCATACGATTTTAATGAGTTAGATAAAAAGGCACATATCAACTCCAATCGGCCAGATAAGTAAACGTAGTATATCTGTCCTGTGTTAACTAATGGAAGCCTTATTGTCGGCCTTTTTCCACTTACTTTAAACGTATCCGCAACTCATCGGTGTTCACACGGTATATTAAAAAAAATCGGTTTCAGTTTTGGAACGATCGCAAGATAAACGAAAAATTAACCGGATATTTGGGCTGTCGAAAAATTTTCCAACTTTGTGATTTTTTTTCTTGAAAACTATTGGAGGAAAGAAAATCAGATTGTAACATATGATAACGGTAGGGTCAATGCATTGGTTCTCGACCAGTTAACAAAAAAATTGACTTTGAATGTATTTTACATGTCGAAAAATGATTCAAATTTTAGTACACCTAGACTTCAACGATTCCTCAATGAGTTCTTAACAGTGTGCAAGCATGCTTCTTTCTTTCTTTTAACAATATTTATTAAAATTTCAATAAAAATAAAAAAAAGTACAATATCACTACTTCTCGACCACTCCGCGGAGTTCTCGACCATTTTATATTAGTTCTCGACCACCACAAATTGGACTAATTTCTAACAAAATATATTTAGAACAATGGATTTCATTAGAGAAAAACATAAATTCAAACAATTTTAATATAAGTATACACATATTTTTCACTAAACAAACGTAAATAGGAACTTACAAAAAAATAGGTTATTATTTTTACTAATAAAGAAAGTGACATTAATCAATTTCCTTGTTGATATGGTCGAGAACTAATTGATTTTCGACCACCTATAACAAGAGTGTAGAAAAAGAATACTTAGGTCTAATTTAATGGTCGCAAACTAAAACTTAAAAAGTAGATATATAAATTAATTGAAGTACACACAAAAATACCAACAATTCTTAAATAGATGATATTACCAAAACAATTAATTTTTTTAAAGCTTACTGATTCTCGACCATTTTGGTCGAGAACTGAAAAAGGCAATTATTTTAATATTGGTTGGCGACCATCAAATATTAAGCAAAAAACTTACTGTGAGCCTATTTTTTCTTAAAATATATAAGCAACCATAACTAATAATAGATATAAACCATAATATGATCACCTAACGTGTTTAAAATCAAAATTATTTACTATTTTCTGACCGAGTTCGGTTGACACTTTTTTACACTATACATGAAACGATACTGTCATCGCGATAGACATGTATTTACTGATTTTTCACGGAATAATGTAGATTTTTGGCTCCATTTTGAGAACAATTTTAAAAGTGCTATAGATGTATAAAACCAAATATGCACACCTTTCTGAAGTATAGCGAATATATTTCTTATTATTTGAATTTAAATGATAAAATGGTCGAGATCCAGTGCCGGTCGGCTAACCAGTGCATTTACCCTATATGTTTATATTATTTGACGTATTTTACATTTTGAAAATTTCAACTACTTTCGCGATAATCGCGATTTCTTTTAAGCGCTGAAAATATGCTGATATCTCCAAAGCACCTGAATATATTTTAATCAAATTTGATATGATATAACTTCTCAAGCTTTTTGATCCGATCCATATATTAATTTTACACAATTCCAATTTTTTAATAATTCTCTTTATTGTATCCTAATACAATAAAAGAACTTTGATTTTATTTTTACAAGTTTAGTCTTCTATAAATTTAATTAAAAACCTTTTGTTTTTAAAATGTCTCTATTTAATTAGAAACCATGCAACATTCAAGTTTACTCTTGTTGGGTAACGACAACACCGTATTAATTAGGTTGACGTTTTAACACGTTTAATTGCGAAACGTGCTAATGCGAACTGGAACAGCTACATAACTGTGTACCTTTTCATTAACTCACTTCGTCAATAGGATGATGATTTGAAAGTTTGTTTGGAAAGTTGTGCACATTTCGTACTACTCGAATAGTATATTGATCGTGTTTGATGATAATATGTTGAATTTTATTTTACTTCGTATTGTAAAAAAAGTTTTGATGTCACCAAAAAATAGTTTGGTGTAAATTTAATTAAAATCTTTTTTTAACAGGTTCCTTTTTAACTAGTGATCATATAAGATTCAAATTTACCCTGGTTAAATAATAGCAAGAAAAACAACACAGTGTTAATTATGTTGACGTTTTATCAAGTTTAATTGCGAAATGCCCTCACGAGATCTGTAACAGCAAGATAAATGTTTGTCTTTTTACTAAATTTTTCAGCAAGAAAGTGAAAAAAAAAACAATACTATTAAAAACTAACATTGTGTTTTATTTATTCGCCTCATAAACTAAATATCTGTAAAACAAAATATAAGATCTGAATCCATCTATGAACCTAAAGAAATCTGAATTAATAAAAATGGTATTAACAATAAAAAAGTTTTTAATTATTTTTCGGATTCTAACGATTCTAATTCTAAACGACATTTTATAAAAATCTTATTTTGTAAAGCAAACACAAATATTACATCTGATCTTAGGTTGGTTCTTTTGAATTGATTACTATTTTTTATAAACCCGTTGTTTATTGTAATTTCCTGTAAAGTAGTTTGATATTTGATATTCTTTTCCTGAAAAAAGACTGCAACACTACATTAGTGATATTTTTTATGTTTAATGTTTATTTTTCAATAGGTACAGAAAAGTACAATATATCGTCACAAAAAAAAACAAAAATTACAGTTCAAGATTTATAAGTTTATTTAAGGAATAAAATTCTCTCTCTAATAGAATATTCTTCACAGTTTTCCTAAACCATTTAGAATTCATTTCCCTTATTTCTGGTGGTAGAACATTATATAATCTTACAGCTGTAAAGTAAAAAGTTTTTTGCGTTTTCGTTACCCGATGATACGGAATCGCTAAATCTTCGGTGACGTGTAAAGTAACTGTGTTTGTCCGAGTTTATGGAAAATTCAGTTCGATATTTGTGAACATGTTCCAAACAGGCAAGTATAAAAAATGACGAAAAAGTTATAATCCCTAATCCCCTAAAATGTGTTCTACAACTATCTCGCTGGGATATTCCCAGTAGGATTCGTATGCTTTCTTTTGTAAGATGAAGATTTTTTCCGATCAGTTGACGCGCCCCACACCATTATGCCATAGGTTGTCATACTATGAAAATACGCAAAGCACACAATCTTGGCTTCTTTTAAAGGTAGATTTTTTACTATAACTTTTAAACAATACAGAAAATTTGCCATTCTTTGTATTAGTTTTGTTATATGGTCCAGCCATGTGAGCGTTTCGTTTAAGGTAATACCCAGGAATTTTATTGTTTGATTTGCTACTTCGCCTAATCGTTTAGTGTAGAAGGTAAGTAGTTTCATCAGTGTTTAGTTTTAATTTATTGCTGCTAAACCAGTCTTCTGCTTCACTTAGGGTTTGTTTCGTTTTTTCTCTTAAAATTTCCACATCTGCATCTCTATTTATTAGTGAAGTGTCATCAGCGTACAAGCACATGAAATTTGTAGAGATATTCTCTATGAATTCGCTTTCAAAAGATTAAGGCGATGGGGTTGTCTCTTTCTAATACTTGATAGCTTCTTTAAGCTATATGCTGCAAGAAATAATACTATCGGTATTTTTGTACTGTCTTTAGGAAAATGGTTTAACTTCAGAAGAAACTGTACTCCAAATTTACTACTAATCTGTACAGTTTTCGGAACGTATTAGTTGGTATTTCAAATGGGTTTAAGGGGTTGCTGGGATCCCTCAATGTTAACATATTGAGAGGTAAAAGGAAGAAATCCGTAACTTGTGAAAATGGAATTTTGTAAGAGATAATGCCAAACATCTCACACATTTATAAAGCAAATATGTATAAAACGTAATATGCGTAATTTCTGTCCATCGTTTACAACTTATTTTATGATTCAATATTGCTACGCTAACGATGTAAGCGACTGCTACGGAAATGTTCACCAAACGACCAAAGGTAACCTCAAAGTCGTTTACAACGATATAGTTAGAAGTTACATAATACGAATTCTCGTTCACGAATGTCTAACGACTTATAACAATGTCGTTGAAAGTTCCAAAATAGGTCTGTTAATGTCCACCTTCAGATGCGACGTCAAAATATTAGACGGACATTAAGTGTTCGAAATTCGAATAGCCCCCAAATAAATAAAGAAATTTTTCATCGTTAATACTATTTTTATTAATTGTTACATAACGATAACCCTGGATTACACATTATCAACGTTAAAGACATCAGCATCCGTGGAAATCAAAAATTCTGCATCCGCAATAGCTTTTCGAGATAGATTCAAATTTCTTCTTGTTAAGTAAAAACACCATATTAATTAACTTGATGTTTTAACAAGTTTAATTGCGAAACGTGTTAACGCGATCCAACAACAGTTAGATAATTGTTTGCATTTTCACTAACTCACCCCGTCAACAAGAAAGTGCAGATCATTTGGAAGTTTATTACAGGAAGTTGGACATGTTTTGTACTATGTGAATTAATAATACTGATGCGGTCCTATTGTATCTAGTTTATGAGGTAACATTACTAAAGCTGCTAAATAAACAAATGGTATAAATAGAAAAATTGTTTTTTTTTATTGCCTTATTGTTTAAGATTGTATAAAATAGACTTTGGAAATTCATTTGATGAGTAATTTTATGATAACCCAGAAAAAAAATCGACATCTTTAACTTCTTTTTGTACTTATCTCGAAATTCTCGGTTCGTTAAAGCAATTATATCGCTCGAAGAATTCTATCTCGATATTCCCCGATTTTCCTTCTAACATAATTTTCTCTCTTTTTTCCATTCGTTCCTTCCTTTTTCCCATTTATTGATCAATCACTGTCATAACAAGTTAATGAATTCAATTTCTTCCCCGCCACGGCAGAATAAACAAAACAAACACGTTAGGTTCGGTTGTTAAGTCTCTTTATTGATCGCGTCAAAAAGTCTGAAAGCGAATCGTTTAGGAAAGAGATTGAAAGCAGAAAGAGAGAGGCTGGAAACTGGAGACTGGCGGGAGTCGTTGTTTTTTTAGACCTTTTCCGGTTTGGCAGATGGAGTCGGAAGCGCGAGAAATAAAAGAACATGGATAAAAATAAAAGTTGACTATCGGGAGAACAGGTGCCACGGACAAATGACTGTCAGCACTCTCGGTCAAAGCCGGCTGCGATGGTACAAAACGAAACGACGAATACTGCAGAGCCGGAAATGCGTCCTGGCGCTTGCTTTCGGAACGCGTACGCTCGTTTTTCCAATTATACCCGAATCGTTAATGATCGCGACACAAAAAAAATATTTCGTTTTTTTCTTGTTTAATTTTTTTTGTGGGGGCAGTTTGGGTATCCTTTTTTTTGTTGTTGAACGTGCAGAATAAACGGAATGTCGGCTGATAAATCGACAATTCTGTGGTTAACAGCTCTCTTTTGGCCTTCTATGTGTGATGCTCCCCCCTTTTATCTAAATGAAGCACTCGTTAGTCGCTTAAAATTCCATAAATTTTTAGTATATCTCTTTAAAGAGATAAATGCTATGGGAGTATATTTTTAGAACTTTTTTTTAATGGAGTTGTTTTATTTGTATGAATAATAGAATAGTCGTATATATAGGTGTCTAGAAATGACGTGTATAATGGAATACCACAGATACTTTGACCAAAAATATGATGATTTAACTCAACTTATCTATGTACAAAGCTGCTTAGTTTAGTCGCTAGAGCACTTTAAAAATAATATTTTTCGTGAGTTTTTCTTAAATTATTAGAAAAATCTTCATTAGATTTTATTTATTTTTTGACCATGTTTTTATAAAGCTGTTTCAATAAGAACGCAAGATTTCAGTGTTCAATAAAACATGTTTTTTTGTAGCAAAGTATTGAAATATTTATTGATTTAGAAAATATACATTTGGGAATTATGTATGAAATAAAATATTTTGTAAATGGCCGCCACGGCTTTGCTGGCATATGCGTACCCTTTTGACAACATTTTCATTAACGTTATTGAATACATGTGGTCGTATTTCATTGATACAGCGTCTAATTTCGGCTTTCAATGCTTCGATGGTTGCAGGCTTATTGACATAAACCTGTGACTTCAGGTAACCCCACAGTTAGAAGTCTAAAGGCGCGGTTACACGGCGCGTGGTTCGACGAACCTCTCTGGCCGAACCACGAACCACAAGCAGCCTGACATAGCCGGTTCGCATTGTTCCGTGGTTCGTGGTGCGTGGTTCGCTGATTCCCATAGTGTCGGTAAACTTGGAAAGATCAAAGGAGAGCTCGGGCAAGGTTCGTGATGGTTTGTGTTGGCTCGTGTTGGCTCGACGTTACAGAGGAACTTCGTTGCAGATTTTGTAGGTTAAACAACGTAGGTACATCACTCAATTCCTTCGGGTTAATATGGCGTGGTCCACAGAAAAGATATTTGAATTTATTGAAGACCTGGAACAAGCCCTGGAAATATGGAACCCCGAAGACATGGGCCATCATGACCGCAATATTGTGCATACGGCATGGGCTAGATTAGAAAACAAATACGCCGTTTCTATAAAAGAATTAAAAAAAAAAAAAACGGAATATTTGCTACTTATAGAAAGTATGCAAAGAAAGTGGTAGAGTCAAAAAAAAGTGGAAGTGGGACGCAAGATATGAACCGAACTGGCGGTACTATAAATCGGTTGACAAATGTTTGCGGTCGATTTATACACCATCCACCATCTCTTTTTATGACGCTTCTGCAGTATTAATCCTGCGTTAATAACGCACAATGACGCAGTCACAATAATTTTCTGCCTATCATCCATGATTCCAATTCAGGACTGACAAACTTTCGGCAAACCACGGACGAACCAAATCACGTTAAAAGTCTGACGAACTGCGCACCGTGTTGTCACTACTGGTTCGTTAAAACGCAAGCCATCCCAAACTGGCTTGTAGTTTCGTGGTTCGGCGAACCACGCGCCGTGTAACCGCGCCTTAATGGCGTTAAATCGCAATAGCGTGAAGGTCAATTCTGGTCACCAAATCGGGAAATGACATAACCAAGAGCAAACTCTTTCAAGATCGTCAATGTTTCACGGGCGGTATGACATATGGCACCGTCTTGCTGAAACCACATGTCGTCAAGATCAATAGCTTCTAAATGAGGCACAAGAAAGTGTGCTATCATAGCACGATAACGTTCGCCATTCACCGTTACTGCATTACCATCTACAGTTTCGAAGAAAAATGGTCCAATTATTCCTCCAGACCATAATGCACACCATACAGTGTGTGGATGCATTGCTTTCTGATGAATCATTCGTGGATTTTCTGAGCCCCAAATGCGACAGTTGTGTCTATTAACGAAGCCATCAAGGTGAAAATGGGCCTCATCACTGAAAATGATTTTGTTAGCAAAATCAATTTGCTGATTTTGATCAAGGATCCAATTGGTGAATTCTCTTCGCTTTTCATGTTCTACTGGCAGAAGTTGTTGAGTCAGTAGGATTTTGTAGGCATGTAGCTGTAAATCTTTTGTGAAAATTCGCTGAAGAGTGCCTGTTGAAATATCCAATTCTTGTGCCCGATGGCGAACTGACGTCTCTGGCCTTTCGATCACACTCTCGCGAACTGCCGTGATGTTTTGTTCTGAATGACCTCTACGAGCTCGTATCTTGTGCTTCACATCACTAACCGAACCAGTAGCTTCGATTTTTTTATTATTCTTTTCACAGTAGATGAATTAGGCACATCATTTCGACTGAACATTGGGCGCACTTTACGAATAGTGACAATTAAACTTTCACCATTTTGATAATAATTTTTGACAATCAGGACGCGTTGTTCTACAGTGTAATGCGCCATTATAATCATATTATAATCATGTGACATTATGTGAAACACCCTTTTGCAATAAACGTGATAGAAGCTCTCGTGAGAGCATTTAAAACTACTCGTACGAAAAGGTATCCATCCAATTTTTTTTTAATCACCCTGTATAATCTTTTTTTAAGTTTTTTTCTGAATTTAGAAACTATTTTCTCTCTTATAAAATTTCTATTCGACCAACAGTTTGGCCATAAAAAAATATTTTCTAAATACCTACAATTAAAAATTAATAAGTTAACATTAACATCGTTCAGAGCAGCAATTTCTTTGCGCAGTATAAAGCTTTCATGAAAATCAAATGTTACAGATTTAAAAGTAGTTTATTGTTTAATATTTTCAAATTTTCGACAGGATTTGTGACCATCATCAGGGCTAAAAGTACTACAGTGTGCAAAATTTTTACAGTTTGCTTTTTGGTTGCATTTTTACTTTATGACACCTCATAAACAAAGTCTTAGGTTTAGCGATCATGCTGGCTAACCCAACCCAAACCCTGTATATGACTATTTTTTCTGTTAATGGTTCTGTTAATTGAAAATGATTACATTTTTAAGGCAACAATCAAACTCGTTGAGCAATAAAAGATTCGAAGGTAGGTAAATAAATGTGTTATTTTTTTGATTTATTTTTAAATCTATGAGATAGTTATCGTTTTTGATCAAATTAACGAACTACATGAATTTCTATCATTCATCTTTTGAATCATCAAATCACAATATCAAACAATTCAAAATAGGAACCGAACAATTTCCAAACTTTTTTTGTGGCCACAAACAATCACGCTTTTGAAAACGTTTTTACATGTCCGTTCGGATTATGAAATCGAACACAAACTTTCGTATTCGTATGCAAAAAATTGTTTTTCAAACTTACAGGCCTATTTTGTAACTCTTAACGACATCGTTATGAAACGATTGTCGTTCATGAACGACAATTCGTATTTTGTAAGTTCTAACGACATCGTTATGAACGACTTTCAGGTTAGGTTTGGTCGTTTGGTGAACGACATCCCCGTAGCAGTCGTTTACGTTGTTAGCATAGCGAAATTGAATTTTAAAATTAGTTGCGTACCGAGTATATTGAACAAATGACTTTTTATGTATTTAACTGTAAGCTCAAAATGTATAAGATCATCTCTGGCATTATCTCTGGTAAAATTCCATTTTTACAAGTTCAACCCTTGATACCCTAACATGGAAGGATGCCAGAAACTCACTGAACCCATTTGAAATGCCAGATAAAATTTTTAAAAAATACCAATTTCTAATAAATTTTTCAGAAATGATTTCTTCTTTCAAGTTATGCCATTTTCCTCAAGGTGGCACAAAAATATTATTACATATAATTTCTTGTCGAACTCTACTTCTATGCTTGAAGAAGTTATCAAAGCTATTTCTAAAGCAAATTCAAGAAAAATATTAGTGATTACAGCTTTCTTTCGGAAAATAATGTCAAATAATGGATTCTTCTAAAGATAGCTCCTTCATCCACTTGCGTCATTAATTGTCAAAGCTAGTCAAAATGCAGACATAAGTTCCCCTTTGAGATTATGTTGTTAGTTCAAAAGATCTAACATTAGCCCGTTAAGCGGCTCGATGGATTGAAATTACATGTAATCATGACGAATATATACGTCATAGCCGCTTAAGGGGTTAGATCAAAAGTGACATTTTATGTTACTATCCTATATGAAAACATTATCTTGTGTCGTTACAGCTAAAATTCCTAACGACTGATTTACAAAATACGGTTTTAACAAAAAGTCGTTTGGGAAAGGAATCGTTAGCTGAACGATGTCGTTAGGTAACGACAATTAGAAAATAAGCCTGTTATTCTTTAAGCTATTATATTTAAAAAACTAATTGTTATTAAGAATTGAAAATTTACGACGATTTAGTTTGAAACTTAATCTTTATTTTTACCAATAATTAATTTTCCACGACTTTTCGTTTTTTCTATAGGTTAAGAAATCTAATCTAACCTAATTAACATGTTGATTAAAAATTATCAATTTTTAAAAATTCATATCTAACAATAAGAAACTAATTATTGTTGAGATTTGAAATTTAACGACGTTTTACTTCGAAACTTAATCTTTATCTATGCCAAAGATTAATTTTCTACGACTTTTAGTTTTTGTCTCATTGTCAGAAGAGAAAATGTAACATAATGTCGATTGCAATTTGTTCATATTTAAAAATTCATATCTAAAAAACTAATTGTTGTTGAAACTTGAAATTTTATAAGGATTTAGATTGTGACTTTGTTTTTATTTTTATCAAAGATAAATTTTCTACGACTTTTAATTTTTCCCCCAGAAGAAAAAATGTAACTTAATGTCCTTAATTAAAGTTTTTTAAAATATTAAAAAATAGACTACATTCTAAAAGTAAAATTTTCTTTGAATTACGTAAAAATTTGACGTTTAAGAGTTATAACTTTTTATTTGTTTTATTTCATTCAATTTATGTTAATATTTTCCAACGTTGCCGATGTGAATAATGAATAGTTCCCACGTCTATAAGCTTTCCCTAATTCAATACTTACCTATTATATGTACAAGCTTCATTTAATCATAAATCGATTCCGATCTCCGTTATGCGGCAGTATTACAAAGTGATTATAACTATATACAACGTAATTTGCTTGAGTAACGTCTCCAACGTTACTGTGGGATTTGAGATCAAAACTAATTGATTTAATTAGAGTTAAATGAATTAGGTTAAGCTAACTAAACCATACCAGTAGGAATAAAATTAAATTAAAGATGAACAAATACAATCGTAATTTAATGAGGTATCTCTTTGTAGATACAGGTAGGAATTAAACACACGTTGCAACTTTCTCACAACTTCGATATAATTTCATAATTGTATTGTAGTAATAAATGCGAAACCGTACGATAGCGCTCAGCGAAACTGTAATTATATGTAAAACTTCGCAGACGGTTCGTTTCGTGCACTCGCTATTATTACCAAAAATCCATTAATAGTCTCCTCCGAGCTGGAAACTGTACCAACTGCCGTAACCGTGCCGGCAATTCCCTAATGCTCGTCCCCGTTACCCTAACAATTTGTTACAACCGGCGTGTTTATGCTTGTTTCGGGCTAACGACCATTTGTACTCGCGTCAAGTTTACCTTAACTGCTCGGGCATTGCGTATATTATGCTATTAGTTAGACGCCAGTTACATTGCGAGAGCTTTTTCCCGGGAAGATTCGTGCCGTTTTCGCGGTTTAAGTTATTAGCAGCGATGGTAATTTTAGATATTATCGAATTAAACATTTCTACGACGGGAACCAAATCGTATAACTTGGCAAAGTTAGTGGTTTAGTTCATTATTAATACCACCCCAAGGGAGGTTAGTTACCGGTACGCTCTTTGTGCGCCACTAAAGTTCTATCTCGGTCAAAGCTCCAACAATTATAGAGAGACGTCATCGGCAAACATTAGGAGATGGAGTGTTTCGCCTTTAGATCTCTCATGAAATTGAGATTAATAATCTATATGCATACGGCGAACATAAAGTTAATTTAAAGTCTACAAATTAAATTTTGGATTTTGAGATATACCGAGATAAATCCATAAATCCTTTTCCAAAAATAAAGTTATTACTCCCAACATATTGGCGTTAGAGCTCAGCTGGCTTCGTATATTACGCTGTCTGAAGCTTTGAGAATAAAAAGTAAAAAGCTTTTGGTGTAGTGGCAAGAAAATCTAAAATTGTTTGGAGTAAATATGGAACCAGGAACGGGATGGTAATAACGATGGGATATTATTTCAGTCGATATTTTCGACGGCAAACGGGTCATCGTACTCTTGTGTAACAGACATCAGTCTCTCCCACTGAAATATAAAAATATAATCAAACAGTACTATGCTATATATCCGGAAGATACTATGATGTGGTTAAAGTAGATGAAAGAAACTGAATAAAACAATCGATTGGTTTAAACTCATAATCGTTTTTTTGTTGTATGTATGTAATGGTTGGATGTGGATACTTAGATATTATGGATATTATACGTATATTGAGATATAAGTAGGAGGTAGACGATTTTTAAATTAATGTTGCATAAAAATTTTGTAGGGTTTTATTACATTACAATGAAGCTTACACTCATTTCATGTTTTGGTGATGTGCTTTGGGATTTGAGGTATGATCGAAACGCACAAAAAAGTTGGATTATTCGAGATAGAGAAAAACACGGATTTAAAGCAAAACAAAAAATCATTGAAGTCAAAAATAATTTGTTTTCAAAAGTTAATTAAAGAATATTTTGACGGATCTTGTGGATATAACGAGGTCGGATTAGCGAAGTTCTATTCAACATAATAATTAAGCTACAATTTATTTTGAAGTTAACTAATTATCTGAATGTAGAAAATGAACATTTCCTTTAAATAGCTTCCTTATAACCTGAATTTTCAATAGTAATTCAATCTTCATCAGAGGTTCTATAACCCGAAATGGAACTGTACTTAAAGACGGGAAGTAGAATCCTACATCGGGATGTCGAATTTAAACACTTCCTTTAATCATAGTCTGAGCTTTCGATTGTAAAGGTGGAAAAATAAGTCCCTTCTGCGTAACATTGCATAGTATTCTTTCATCCTTCTCTTCATAATGCAGCTCCATTTCGGGTTATAGTACGCTACAATGATTTGACGAAATGGAGATGAATAAAAAACTAAACAAAACTAGATCAAAAATAACGAACAACGTAGCCAAGTGACATCAGATACAGTATTCCAAGACCAAAGCCAGTGACTCATTTCTGCAGCATGTTCAAAAATTAGTATCACAAAGAAGACAAATCGCCGTTCCGGAACAACATCGACGTAACTGCAATTTTTTGAAAAAATGAATTAAGGCCATCAATGTATCCAAAAAATGCTGATCTTAATTATTTTTCCTTCTCCTGCAAAATTTTTTATTTTGCAGTTGTGTCGATGTTCTTCCGGAACGGCGAAATATTCCTTCACCATCTAATCATAGACCCGTAAACACAAAAACACAAGGGGGACGAAATTTTCTGATGTAATTTAATTTTATTGCTCTTAAACGTTTTGACACATTCTTTTTGTTAAACTGACTTTTTTGTGAGGACGGCGCTTCTTATAAATGCGTCGCTGTAATCTTTTGACACACGCAGTTATACATTTCAACTCATTTGAATTAGAATCCACACGACTGTGGTTCAGTTATTTCAGAATTCGGGAGAGAGACGTCAAGACTCCAACAGGTAAACATGAAAATTCTTAAAGACCCCATTGAATCACTGGCTTTGGTCTTGAAATACTCTGTACTTACAAGTGGAGGTTAAAACATCGGTTTTCATCTTCTGCCTAGTAAAAATTTGTAATTCAATTGATGCCTGAGTCTTGACTTTGTTTAAACTGTAGTTTCATACGTCCTTATAATAATCTCAATACTGGGTTTTTTACCTGTGTCTTTAACCTCCCATTGCAGGTTTATATCTATTCAAATATTGTTGAGAGAATGTATTCAAAAATTATATCTATTGTCATATGGCCACGTTGTTCATTATTTTTAATCTAGTTTTGTTTAGTTTTTAATTCATCTCCATTTTGTCAATTCATTGTAACGTATCTTTGATGATGATTACAATACAGTCGAAAGCTCAGGCTATGTTTAAACGAGGTGTTTAATTTCTATATCCCGTTAATTGGTTGACTTTCCAATAAATTATAGCTTAATTCTTAGACGTTGTATAACCAGTATTTCTACCCCACATTAGCACTAACTCTAACATTAGACCTAGAACTACGAGCTTTCGAGTTTAGTGGTGCGTTTTTTGAATAAGCGTAGGTCGTTTCGGATGCCATATTGCAACCTTCTTCAGAAACAATCTTAACCTAACCTCAAAGAAATTAAATGAAAGAATATTTGTTGATTGATTCATGGTTTTAGCAGTTGAAAATTTAGACGTAGAATTTGAATGAAAACTTACTGGTGTCGGAGACGAAATTTAGATAATTTGTTCAAAAGTTAACATAAAAAGCTTTAAGATCTCGGCAGTGAGTCTAATTCCAAAAGTAGACAATTTAAAATTAATCAAACACACGTTGTCTATACAACGTGCACATTTTTAATATTACGACGTGTTCAATTAATTCTAAAGTGTCTACTTTTTGAATTAGAATCACTGTCGAAATCTTAAAGCTTTTTATGTTACCTATTGGACAAATTATCTAAATTTCGTCTCCGATGATAACGTAAGTCGTAACATTAAGACGATAATAAATTGTAATACAGTGAACGCTCTATATAAGCAACTCATTTGAACCAATTTCAATAAAAAAGTTTCTTATTGGGAAAAGTTGCTTATAAGGAAAAAAGGAATATAAAAATGCTAACCGTTTGGAACATATTTTTACTTATTTGTTTTAATAACTAAACTGTGTAGAATAACATTAGTTTTATTGGGCAAGCTTTTATAGACGAGACCAGTTGCCTCGCAATTATGTATTTGTTCAGGCAAATAGCCATTTTCAGCAATATAATTTTTAAATTTATTTTTAAATTAGCTAGCTAGAATTAGCTAGTCTGCTGCAAATGTTTCAAGTCCATTATTTAATCTATTTGCTTCGAGTGCTTTTAATTTTATCATTCATGTCGAACTAAATTGCCTTGTCGTCGTTCCTAGAACCAAGAAAAGACTGTATCGTCGATTTCACTTTATTTTCTTGTCTTCATTCGTTTAATCTGACTCTGATATACAGTGAAATTCCCTCTCGCGGACACTCCTCTTGAACGGACACCCCTCTTGGACGGACAGTTTTCGTGCAACTGTCCGACTCCCACACAATTATTTTGCATTTCTCTTAACCGGACACCCCTCTTGAACGGACACTTTGGTGGGTCCCGTTTGTGTCCGCCCAAGGGAGATTTCACTGTACATACATTTTGGACGTATATTCTTCTAAATTTTCTTTTACTCTACTTATTGTAGATTTAGCAACTTTGTTTAGCATATTTGTTAGAACAGTTGTTTGTTTTAACAGAAATTCACTTCAATACTGGCAGCACAAAACTCAAACATATTCTAGTAAGAGAATTTTTTGCAAGTTGAGATTATGTTGTTGTGAACAGCTGATTTTACTTCTAAATTTGCCTAAACTTAAGTTAAATACTTAGCTTTAAAAAAATAAGTTGCGTATACAGATCAGTTGAACCAAGAAAAGTTGCTTGTATAGAAGTTGCTTATAAAGAATGTTGCTTATAGAGAGGTTGCCTATATAGAGCGTTCACTGTACTAGTAAAAGTATAGCTTTTTCATTCAAATTCTACGTCTTTTCTTATTTCTTATTGGGAAAAGTTGCTTATAGGGAAAAAAGGAGTATAAAAATGATAACCGTTTGGAAAATATTTGTACTTATTTCTTTTACTAACTAAACTGTGTAGAATATAACGTTAGTTTTATTGGACAAGCTTTTATAGACGAGACCAGTTTCGTCGCAATTATATATTTGTTCAGGCAAAAAGCCATTTTCAGCAATATAATTTTTAAATTTATTTTTAAATGAATTAGCTAGCTCCTAATTGCAAGACATACTCTCTCCACAAACAGACAAAATTCGTATACCATGACATTTTTTTAAAATTTCGTTACCTATTGAACACTTGTTACAAATGTTTCAGGTCCATTATTTAATCTATTTACTTCGAATGTTTTTAATTTTATCATTTCATTTGATAAATTCATGATCTGATTCATATTTTATGGTTGACATTAAAGCATAAAAATATTAATTAATTAATTTATTAATTAACATAAACTAATAGAATTCAAGTACCTATTCTATTTGGCAGAAATTCACTTCAATACTGGCAGCACAAAACTCAAAGATATTCCAATAACAGATTATTTTACAAGTTGAGATTCTGTTGTTGTGAACAGCTGATTTTACTTCTATATTGCCCTAAACTTAAGTTATATATTTAGCTTTAAAAAAATATGTTGCTTATACAGTTATATATCGAGCTTGCTTATAAAGAAAGTTGCTTATAGAGAGGTTGCTTATATAGAGCGTTCACTGTATCATAATTTTTATATTTCTGGATCGGAAACTTGTGTTTGAAGTTAAATTAAAAGGCTTTCTGTGAACTTTTACTAATTTACTAACATAAGAAGTTTTACTAATTTTTGCAAGATTTTAACTTCATTTAGCTTAACAATTTGCAAGATTTTTACAAGCAGTATTCCTATCCCACTGTACATAACCTTTTGTTGTTTATCTTCATAATCTGTTAAAATTACATAAAAAATATTTACCGTTTTTTTTTTCACAAATTCTAAAACGCGAATTTTTGCTAATATTTTTGTTATCCAGAAAAAAAATATTTTCGTAACTTAAAAAAAAAATTTAAAAGGAGTGTAAAACTAGTGTTTTAATAGAAAGAACTGACTGTACTAAAATTTCAAACGAATCAGATAGTTCCTATACTAATTGAATAATATTAACCAAATGTACATATTAGTCACAAACATAGACATATCCACACATTTAAAATTTTAGTTTACATTAAATTGTTTATTGTTTGTTTTGTATTAGAGAATAAAAAACCGTTTCCATACCTAATATTAAAGGTAAACAAAGAAAATTCCTTCAGGGGATATAACGAATCCTTTTTGGGGAATTCACATAACATACCTACGTCCAGGTTTTCATATTTATATTCACATAAAAAAGGGAAAATAAAGGGTTGAAAAAAAATATATTACCGCTCTTCAACATTTCGCCTTTAACCTTTATGATTAAAAAATAAAAACCCGCTGTGACATTTATTAAAATTTCACGTAGGTTACATTCCAATTCTATTGAATGTACAATGAAGCCCTATTTTTGTTCCCAAACAATAGTTGCTATTTGTGGTTTCAATATGGTTTTACGCAACACACTGTTTTTTAAATACTTTCATATTGAATAATAATTACAGTACAACATTTACCAACAAATACCGAGTAAAAGCCTTTGTTTATTAACCAGAATATGTATTTTGCGTTCGCGTCGACAAATGAAATTGCATTATACCGACTATTGAAAATAATAAATTTAAAGAATTTTAAATGGTTTCCCTAATAAAACAGAGTTAGTTTAATTAATGGTACAACATATTTGTTAAAAATCTTTTTATCCGGAGATATTGGAGTAATTTACTTGGATTTGTTACGATTCACTACATTTTGACAGCTGTTCTACATTCTCCAGCTTGCCGCAATTTTCCAGGTGCAAATTTTTCATACGGCGGGATATATCAAGCCCTCCTACGAAGGGTTACGTAGCGGAAAACTCCGGAAAAACCGCGCACTCAGCACGGGAACGTATCAAGCCGGCATTATCCTTGCGTTTTCCCGGATAAATTGCAACCCAAGAACAGAGAAACATGAGGAAAAATAATAAGAAGGAATGTCTGTGCATATGGTACCTTCTCGAATACGCAGATTTAAAAGAATACCGTCGTGATTTTGAATAAATCATTTAGTTCTTCTTGAAATATGAAGAAATGCTAACGAGAAAAAAAAACAGAAGATATTTTCGTTTATTTCTTTCTTAATTGTGAAAAGGTTTTTATTTTGCTACTACTAATTTTATCTTAACTGACTATTCAATTTTTAAAAATTTATTTCTAAGAAATTAAGTCTTGTTGAGATTTGAAATTTTAGTAGGATTTAGATTGACACTTAATCTTTATTTGTACCAAAAATTAATTTTCTACGACTTTTACTTTTTTCAACAGGGAAGGAATTCTGACCTAACTTAATTAACATGTCAATTAAAATTTATCAATTTTTAAAAATTCATATCTAAGAAATTAATTGTTGTTGAGATTTGAAGTTTTATGAGGATTTAGATTAAAACTTAATCTTTAATATAGTCAAAGATGAATTTACTACGACTTTTATTTTTTTCCTCAGAAGAGAAAATGAAGGGTGGAGTGCAAGAAGTACCTAAGTAGCATTTTTATAAAATTTGCCTAATCGCGATATCTAGGTTTATCAGACACATGATACACCTAGGATCTGCCGATTAGGCAAATTTTATAAAAATGCTACTTAGGTACTTCTTGCACTCTACCCTTCAAATGTAACTTTATGTCAATTAAAATTCGTCAATTTTAAAAATTCATATCTAAGAAACTAATTGTTGTTGAGCCTTGAAATATGATGGAGATTTAAATTATAGCTTAATCTTTAATTTAGCCAAAGATGATTTTTCTACGACCTTTAGTTTTCTTCTACAGGAACGAAATTCTAACATAACTAAATTTACGTATTTATTAAAATTTGTCATTCTTTTTAAATTCATATCACAAAAACTAATTGCTATTGAGACTTGAAATTTTATGAGGATTTAGACTAAAACTTAATCTTTATTTTTACCAAAGATGAATTTTCTACGACTTTTATTTTTTCCCTCAGAAGAGAAAATGTAACTTTATGTCAATTAAAATTCGTCAACTTTTAAAAATTCATATCTAAGAAACTAATTGTTGTTGAGCCTTGAAATATGATGGAGATTTAAATTGTAGCTTAATCTTTAATTTAGCCGAAGATGATTTTTCTACGACCTTTAGTTTTTTTCTACAGGAACGAAATTCTAACCTAACTAAATTTACGTGTTTATTAAAATTTGTCATTTTTTTTAAAATTCATATCACAAAAACTAATTGCTATTGAGACTTGAAATTTTATGAGGATTTAGATTAAAACTTAATCTTTATTTTTACCAAAGATGAATTTTCTACGACTTTTAGTTTTTCCCTCCGAAGAGAAAATGTAACTAAATGTCCTTATACGAAATTTTTAAACATTCTAAAAATTAGGCTACATCCTAAATAACGGATAAAAAAATTTTAAACGTTTTTTAGCTATTCATTAACGATTTTCAGTAAAAGATAAATGTATTTGTGACATTTAATAAATAATTTCTTTTTTAAGCGAGAAGAAACTTACAATATACAAAAATACATATTTAATATCAATAAAATTATTGATAAAAATATAACTTGGTATTTTTTAGTAATCCATTAACGACTTTACAGTAAAAAATTTTAATACGCCGATTTTAAAACTGTAAAAAATAAAAGCTGCTTAACATGAATTTTAATTAAAACTCATACAAATGTTTTCTTTGGTGAAAACCGAGAAGTAATAATCTGTTAAAAAACGAACGCGAGTTGGATTTCTATTACGCGAAACTATCCTGACCGTCCAGATGAGATGCTGAATAAATTATTAACTGAAGATTATTTTATTTCAACTGGTCGCTTGTACAGGAAATTAAATGCGAAATGAATGTGTACATTTTGTACGGTGAGAATGAAATCTGGTGGTTTTAAACGAATAAAAACCGGAAATGTATTACTACTGGCACTTGAGAAGGATTAAAAATCTGTATTAAAAATTTGTATTAAAACTCAAAATTAGAAATTTAAAATTAAATTTCGAATTGATTCGAAACTAGTGACTAATAAAGGTTATTGTGTTCAAAAATAACATTTTTTAAAATTCCGTTTGTGTACGTTTGCTTATACAATACCAAAAACAACGATAAAAAGGTAGAAAATTCACAATACAGTTAAAATTATTGATTCTCTCTTCAATAAAAAAAAATGGCAATAATATTTTCGATGGTGAGTTGAAAAGCTGTTGGTAAAAACGAAGTAAAAAACGTGCCACTTACACCCTCTAGAAAGTGTTCAAGTCCATCTAAATTTACGCCCACAGTAAAGCTGATCCTTTTTCCAGACCCCAATAAACTTTATAGGTGGAAATCAGTGGAAACACTCGCAGTTTACCAAGGTCCGGTCCGGTAAAGTAATCTACAGAAATAGCCCTTAACACCTTTGTCTCTATCCGGCTTACGACGTCTGGCTCGGGTTTTTCGTTCTTAAGACGATATTTTCACTAAGTGGTCGAGTGGACTTGAAAGATCCCCGCAAAAAATAAAAATAAAAACCTAGAGAACTAAAACGTATAGAGAAAGAGATGATAGGAGTTGAAGAAATAACGTTGAATTAACGAAATTTAGTGTTTGTGTTTCGTTTTAAAATTCCATCTATTCGAAACAGATAAACTCTCTCCATTCCTCTTCTCTAATATTAATTGAATACAAACTGAGCTCGCACGAAAATCGGAATGGAATCGGACCGAAATCCAATTACATTCACTAACTCCTCGTACAGAGAAATCTGCAGGTTTCCAATTGGTTTAACGCTGATAGTTTGTTGTCGCTTAAGTGGTGGTGTGCGAAAACACAGGAAGTGGTCGTTTAATTCCGACGGAGGCTCCAATTTACGTCAGTCAAGGAGACCGCAGGTATCGCGCCCGATCCCGATCCTGTCGTTCCCGATTTCGCAACGGGATCCTGCCGGTCCTGCAGCGAGTTCGGGCAAGATTTCAATTTACCGCCAACACTGGCGGCGGCATTTCCAATCTGCCCCGGTATTATCCAATTTTGCTGGCCCTTTTACATCGCCAAAATGGCCCCTGGATTCGGTTCAAACCGAAATGGGTTCGTTTACCGATCTGTTAAACCAAGAACTTAACTGATTTGTTCACATTTCTTACTTTATTTTATCAATTATAACTTTTATATTCATTATTGTTTACTAATTACATATAATAAAGTTGTAATTATCAAATCTCAAATCAAATTTTAATGTAATCCAAAGAAAATTTGAGTTTAAGAATGCAGCCTAATTTTTAATGCTTAAAAACGTCAATTGAAAGACATCAAGTTACATTTTCACTTCTGAGGGAAAAACTAAAAGTCGTAGAAAATTCATCTTTGGTAAAAATAAAGATCAAGTTTTAGTTTAAATCCTCATCAAATTTGAAGTCGTAACAACACTTACTTTTTTAGATACGAATTTTTAAAAACTTTTTCAATCGACTTGTCTGTAAATTTGTTTATACATATTTTATCAAAGAGATTTTTTTGTCGCCTTAAATTAATTTATTTAAAAGGTTGAGTTTATTTTTAATGATGAATTTTTTGATGAATAGTTTCTAGGTGGATTATTTCTCGAGTTTTTACATTACTCATGTAATGTAAGTTTTAAACATTTTCATGTTGTTAAGCCTGGTCCACACACTCGGCGAGAGCGCACGCCGAAACGTCTCGGCGAGACTGTTCGTTGTCAACATAATTCTCTACACTCTCGTCTATTGTACGAATAATCAATATCGATGGAAGACTTACCGAGACGTAGACGAGGTTCTTTTGTACACATAAATGAACTGATATAATTACCAGTTGGTGTTATACAGGGTGTCAAACGAAAGACACCCAAAGCCATGTCTCCGATATTTCTGTTTAGTTTTTCATGATCCAAGTACCAAATGTAATGTTTAAATGTTGTACCGAATTAAAAAGACTTTGTTTTTCTGAATTCCACGATGTATAGTACATGTACTTTTATTAACTGCTAACTTACACGGTTGTTAAATGGTTTACTGCAGAAAACAATCAAATACTTACAGAAAATCAATCGATTGTAAACCATTTTTTATCAATACGTAGCTATTTAGGGATTCATTGAGGAAAAAATGTTAAAAATAAAATTTGCGCTATCTACAAGTCGCTGATGAAAAGATATAATCGATTTGACGTGTACAAACTTTTGATTAAAAATACGATAATTAGAGCTTTTTGAGATACTGGGACACCTGTTCGGTTAAGCGTGACACACATTGGTCCAATGGACCCGAAGAGCAATACCGAGTTCGGAGTCACCTTCGAACCTTAAAACGTCGAGTTTAAACAGTTTGGCTAAGACTTTTTAGCGACTTACTTGGTAAAAACACAATGCTCAAGAGAAGTATTTTAATTTTCTGCAGTAAATAAAAAAATCTTTCAAACACCATGATGAAAAGATAAACGTGACAATTTGAAGAATAAATGCAATAGGAAATTACGGATATATCGAGTTTTGGGCGTCTTTTTTCTGGCACTTGTACAATAACATTTAACGGTGACCAAAACGAGAGTATGGAGGGTTGTTTTTGCCGAGGTAAATCTTGGCGAGAGGGCTTTGACTCGGACCAAGATATCGACATAGAGCGCAGACATAACGAGACGACGAATTAGGGTTGTCCACACTCTCGGTCTCGGTAACCCTCGCCATGTCTAGCCGAGTGTGTGGAGCCGGCTTTAAAGTTATTCATTCATGTAATTTCACAATGTTATAAAAACCAGTTATATCTGTATTTTATCATGTAATTTTTGTAGGATTCATACGATTTATTGTAGATATTTTCCTGAAAATGGCTATATAGTCGAAACCGGTAGAAAAGAAAATAAAATCTAATACCAAAGTACGAAGAATTTTATTAATTTAATACCATACATGATATTAACAACAATCCAAAACAATAAATATTTTTAATGAGTTAGGGTTGAGTTTTAAATTCATTTTACCGAACCGTTTTGTCAGCAATTTAAAGACATGTTGAGTTCTTAATATTCTAAGCTCTTAATCAATTAATCATCAACATCTTTTTAATATTTTACTATTCAACAAATTAAATCGTTTGAAATTGCATATTATTAAAACGACACAATATTACCGAGAAGTTTAGGACAGATGGTGAATAAGATTAAAAGTAAAACAAGTTCGTAATCAATTTCTTAATTAATGAATTGAAATGAATCGTTAACATCTTTTAAAACTTATAAACTTGTTCTCAGCTCTTAATTTCAATGTTTTAGAGGGTAATATTAAATTTTGAATAGGATTAAAACTGAAACTAAACTAAAAATTTGTTTCAATATCTCTCACTTTATTTATGAGATATTTCATCTCTCGCAAAACGAGCATCCTCTTTATATAAATCAGGCAATTATTTTAGAACAAAGGGAATACAAGTTATACAGGGTGTCTACGAAATGCGTGTACAACGTAAGACCACAGATTCCTTGGCTCAAAATAGGTTGATTTAAATTAATTTATCTCTATCCAAAATTGCTTCGTTTCGCCACCAGAAGGCTTTAAAAATAATAATTTTCATGAGTTTTTCTTAAATTAGTCGAAAAGTTTGTATTAGATTTTATTCATTTTTTGTCTATGTCTTTATATCACCTGACTACAGTTTGCTGTGCAACAAATTCGAATTTCCAAACATACAGGGCGTTTACAAACACTCTCACCACAAGTTATTCATCCAAATCTTTTTAACCACCCTGTATAATTTTCTATCAATTCTTTTTCTGAATAGCTACATTAACTTAGACATTATTTTCTCTCTTATAAAATTTCAGTTGGGCAAACGGTTTGGCCACTAAAAAGCATTTTCTAACTCCCTGCAAGTTCAAATCTGTAAGTTAAGGTAACATTAACCCAGTTCAAAGTAGTGATCTCTTCACAGGATATGCAGCTCTTTCAAGAAAATCACATTTTACAGGGTTGGAAGTAGTTTTTACTCAAAATGTTGCCAGGATTTGTGACCATCATCAGGGCAAAAATAATACAATGTGCAAAATTTTTACTGTTTGCTCTTTTCGTTGCCTTTTTGCTTTTATGATACCCAATAAACAAAATCAGAAAGTGTTAAGCTTACTGATCTTGCTGACCAGTTTACAGGAGCATGATTTCCTCTTTATTTCCTTCGATTCTACAGTAGAATCTGCATAATACGGGCTAAAAGGGCTAAACTCTGATAACGTGCACAAATGCTGGCGAAAATTTGAAAATTTTAAGCAATAAACTACTTCTAAACCTATAACATGTGGTTTTCTTGAAAGATCTTCATATCCCGTGAAGAAATTTGTACTTTGAATTTTGTTAGTGTTACCTTAATTTACCGTTTTGGGCTTGTAGGCATTTAGAAAATCTTCTTTTGTGCCTAAACCGTTTGCACAACTCAAATTTTGTAAGAGACAAAATAATTTGTAAATGAATATAGCTATTAAGAAAAAGAATTGTTAGAAAATTATACAGGGTGGTTAAAAAGATTTGGATGAATAACTTGCGATAAGAGTGTTTCTAAACACTCTGTATGTTGCGATATTCGAATTTGTTCCACAGAAAGCTGTGCCCAGCTGATATAAAGACGTGATCAAAAACTGAATAAAATCTAATGAAGATTTTTCGAATAATTTAAGAAAAACGCACGGAAAATACAATTTTTAAAGCCTTCTGGTGACGGAACGAAGCTACTTTGCATATAGATGAGTTAACTTAAATCGACCTATTTTGAGCCAAGGAATCTGTGGTCTTACGTTGTACACGCATTTCGGATACACCCTGTATATAATATATTTCAAGAAATAAAGAAAACGAGACAATATCACGAAGAAGTTTATGAAAGATGGTGAATAAGATTGTAAGTAAAACCAGTTCGTAATCGATTTCTTAATTAAGGAATTGAAATGAATCGTGAACATCTTTTAAAACTTATAAACTTGTCCTCAGCTCTTAATTTGTTAGAGAGTAATATTAAACCTTGAATTGAATTAAAACTGAAACGGAAAACTGAAACTAAACATCACATATTTTATCTGTTGCAAGATGAGTCCTTTGTATATCTGTATATAAATGAGACAATTATTTTAAAACAAAGGGAATATAATTTTTCAATAAAAGAAGTAATGATTTGGAAACGAATTTCTAACGAATGTTTCTTGAAGTACAGTAAATTTTCTTTCTAATTTCTGCTTAACATGAATTTTTCTTGCAATGCCATTTTGTAATGTTGTTCTATTTTCAAAGAAAAATGAATCACCTTATAAGAGAGCTTTTTTTAACAAAAAATAAAAAACTCGCTTTGATTAACCGGCTCCTCCACCCAAAAAAGGCAACGCAAATTTAATTACCATCCTCATCAAAGTGATAAATTGTCCCGTCAAATAGGGATCCGGTGTTGCACGGAAACCCTTTTATGCTGGTACCTACAAGCACACTTAATCTACTCGACAGAGGCAATAGATTGTCAATTACACCCGTAATGTTAAAAGCGTAGTATTTCGCATCAATCCCGCAGTTAATTTGGTAAAAATTCTAGGAGAAAAGAATAATATTTAGAGAGAAATCCCTTAAGAATTAGTGAAAACGAAACCTTACCTAATGATTAAATGCATATAACGATACAATACGCAACCTAAGCATAACTCTAAACTGCCTCAAGCTACCTCTCATATCTCAAAGCCTCACGAGCTACTCTCTAAGGGCTCCCTGTTCCTTTATACCGCAAGTGTAGAGCACAATTACCGGCGCTAATAACATGGTAACCGTTTTCTCTAAGGGACTAGTCGCCTGCCGTCTTTGTACCTCAATTTCTGAAGTGTTGTGTGAAGGAGTAAGGTTGATTAGAGTAATTTGACCCAAAAAAAGTCCTACCAAAAAAATCATAAAATATTCCAAACTTTAGTTTGAAAATAATTTTTAACATCTTTTTATCAGTTATTTAGAACGTAGATTAATTTTTAGAATGCTTAAATATTTCAAATAAGGACATTTAGTTACATTTTCTCTTCTGAGGCGAAAACGAAAAGTCGTAGAAAATTTATCTTTGGCTAAATTAAAGATTAAGTTTTAGTCTAAATCTCCATCAAATTTTAAGTCTTAATAACAATTCGTTTTTGTGATATGAATTTTTAAAAAATGACAAATTTTAATAAACATGTAAATTAAGTTAGGTTAGAGTTTCGTTTCGGTAGAAAAAACTAAAGGTCATAGAAAATTCATCTTTGGTTAAATTAAAGATTAAGTTTCAATCTAAATCCCCATCACATTTCAAGACTTAACAACAATTAGTTTCTTAGATATGCATTTTTAAAAATTCACAAAATTTAATCGACATTAACATAACTTATTTTGATGCATTAGCAGAAGCTATTTTTAAAATACCAGTTGAAACTAACTTTAAATATGAAATTTATTTGCGAAAAGTTGTACAAAAGAACAAAACCAGATTTCGATTTTAGAGTTAGTAGTGCCATATACGAAACGTCGACATGAGAATTAAAAGTTTACTTTGCGTTCATTTCAACTCGTTTTACAGTTTTGCAATTAACGAACGAAATGTCGAAATGAAATTGTTTTCGATGCAAATTTTAATTGAAAATTATGTCCATGTTAATATTGCAAAAGTTTTTTTATAAAGTTATTTACAAAATTTCGTATTAAAGTTATGATTTGTTAGATGTTATGACATCTAGCTTATTAACTAACTAAAATAAATCACACTATGAGTAAAATAAAATGCAAATGTTTTCTTGTAACTAACTTATTGTTTTAAAACTTGTTATTATCATTCACTTTGCTACAAACTTTTTATATTTACATAACTAGGTTATTATATAAAATGAAACAAGAAAGGTTTTTTTATTAAGTAGTTAAAAATAAAATAATTTCTTTTGTGTTCCATAAAAATTCTTAAATTAGATCATTTATGCAGACTTTAGCAAAAACCATAGTCATTTCAGGTGCTTTTACTCCTTGTAAAATATCCAGTTCGTGGAATATACCTTTTACGTCCATATTTTATATCTTTGGACTGAAAAGGTCGTAAAGTTTGAGCTGACTCCTTGTTTAATTCAACTCTTTAAGATCATAAAAAATTGAATCTGTAAGGTATTCAGAAAATGATCAAATTCATGCTTTCTTAACGAAAACTTTCCTTTGAATTATATAATTTTCAGTATAATTAAATAAGTAAAATTCTAACATTTTGAAATTACCTGAAAAGTATTTAAAGTTAAATTTCACAAAATGAACGTTAGCAGTATTGAAGTAAATACACCGACATCGTCGAGGTAAATTGGATTTAAAATAACGAGGCCTTCGAAGTTGGAGTGAAATTAAAGAAGTAGTAATTAAATTATCAAACGTTCTAATTAATTTCAGTCGGTCGACGGGGAAACAACGGAAAGCAATCAGCAGAAAAAAAACTTGGCTAAATTCAAATTAATTTCAATCCTCGGATCCGTTTTTTTTTTCTTAACTGCCGTAAAAGAGGAGCTAAAGGAGGAAACTTTTCTAACCGGTTAAAAACTGAAAACCTACCAAAACGAACTTGAAGGAAAAAACGGAGCGACGAATTGTTTTGTCCCCTTACTTAGCGATTATATCTCACTTTGGAAGCCTAAAAGTCTTTGGAACCGAGACAGGTGACGCTGGAATTTAATATTCGAGCCTGCAGGAGCCGTAATAACTCTAGATTAAAATTCATTTTACCGGAAAAGTATGTCGGGCATACAACTTACTAAGCAGTAAATCTATGAATATCGCGGCAGTGGGTCGAAAGCTGCGCTCAACAAGATAAGTTTAAACGGGATGAATTTATTGGCGCTTTAACTTAAATTCCCTTCCTCTCTTTTTCCTCCCTTTCGCACTGATAACTCATCAATTTTTGAACAAAGAATTTTACTTTCTAGTTCACTTTGAACGTAGACAATATATTTCCACTTGAAAATTCTATAGATGTCACTCACAAACTTCAGTCTTTATGTCTTTTTAAATTACTCTGATAAGAAAGAAAAGAAACTTACTAAACGAAAATACTTCGCTTTAAATTAAACGACATCAATTTTCTTGATTAAAGTGATTGTAATAACGAATATAACCAGTTTCCGAATGAACATGACATACCTTAACGTGTCATGGAATCTATTGATTGAAACGGAAGTCTGAGAATATTGACCTATTAGAAATTAACGTAATCAGATCATATCCAAAGGAGTAGTCACCAATTTGGTGCTTCAGCTGCGAGATTCTTAGGAGTCGAGAACAATAAGCAGCGTTGCTCTCGAAGGCAACAACTTTATTCCTTCTGAAACCCAAGGCCAAGAATGTTTTCCTCAAATTAAGAATCTCATAGCTGAAGCACCAAATTGGTGACTAGTCCTTTGGATGTGTTTTCTTTTTGTATCTTCTCTATTGAGTTCTCAGAATTCTCAAGTGATTAGTCTTCTAGAATTTCTAGATGATTAGTCATCTGGAATTCCTAAGTGACTAATCGTCTGGGTGTATATATCTGACTATCGTTTTGTGTCTTCTCCATTGACAAGGAGAGTGCAAGGTCTTGGGGTCACAGATTTGCTTCAAGTTTTGTAAGGTGATAGATTTAGTTTCCCTGTTGATGAAAATATATGGTTATAGGGGCCACTATTAGATAGATTTTTAGATATTTGCCATTGACGGTGCATTTCAATCGTTAGGACGTTCGAAGTTGGATAATGTCAAAAATAACCGAATGTTTATCGATTAAGTCGAGCTTTTTGAAAGAAAGTTATAATGTCCGGTTATTATTTATTATTTATTTATTTTTATTTTACAAGGTATTGGATTTGGAGTTTGAGTGTTTAGCTCTTCTTCTCCAGTCTCAAGGTTTATGCTTCACTTTTTTCCATTAAAATCTGCGATCTGAGTATGATGAGTTTATTTTGATTATTTTATCCGTACTATATTTTAATTTGCCTAATCATTTGTTATTTTTTGATACATTCTTCAAAATTACGGATGTCTTCGCCAAAATAACGAATTTTACATCAAATTTTATAAAATAACGAAAAGAAGGTTATAATCTCAAATTACAAAATAGAAAAACGTCAAATAATGTTTTAACCCTCATCCGGATTTTGTAATGTCCGGTTATGTTCCTGTATTAATTTTGAAATTCTGACACATTAAATGACAATTAACTGACAAATCGAAAGTACGGTGCACACTCAAAAAAATGTATCGATGTTGTTACATGTTATGGGCATCGATGATATCTTTTTATCTAAAAATAGACATAACATTGAAAAAGAATTAATTACACTCCTCGAACTCGAATTTGACACCTAACGACGAAAAACACCGATTTGTTGCTGCTACACTAAACCCATTAGGTTTGATCGTTTGCTACAGAACTGTATTTAACTAGAGAATTGCAACTTCAATTGCAAATATTTAAATAACTATTAAGTAGTGGCCCCTACAATCATATATTTTTATCAATAGGGAAACTAAATCTACCATCCCACAAAATTTGAACTAAATCTGTGATCCCAACACCTTGCACTCTCCTTGTGAGCTTCCAAAATTCCTAGATGAAAATTCCATAGATGTCACAAACTTCAGTCTTCATTCCTTTTTAAATTACTGTAAGAAAGAAAAAAGCAAAACGAAAATACTTCGTTTTCAAGTAAACGACACCAATTTTCTTGATTAAAGTGATTGTAATAACGAAAATGACCAGTTTCCGAACGAACATGACATACCTTAACGTATCATGGAATCTATTGATTGAAACGAAGGTCCGAGAATATTGACCTATTAGAAATTAATGTAATAGAATTCTCTATGAGTTCCTGAAGCTTGTGAACGTGTTGGAACGGACAGAACGGCGTAAATCAAATTCTGATGACCTCACGAAATATATTAAAATCGATAACGTGAACGACAAAACTGTAAAATATGACGACACTTAAAACTTTTTCCGATCAAGAATACGTTTTTTACATTTAAATCAGCACGATTAATTTTATCCTTTAAACTATCAAATTCACCAAGATTTTTTTTATGTTTTAATAAGAATTAAATTAATCAACGAGTCAGCTCGAACTTTACGATCGGGTTTAGTTCAAAGACGTTAAATATGAACGTAAAAGGTGTATTAAACGAAATGATGGGGATTTTCAGAGGGTAAAGGCAGCTGGACAGTTATGGTTTTTGTAATAAAAAAAATGTAATTTGAAAAATATCAGGTAATTTTTTTTGTACAGACGTGAATTTAACCGTTTGATTGCCACGGCACTGCGAGTTTCAATATGCTTATATTGAAATATGCTTATATTAAAACTCGGAGCGCCGTGGCAGTCAAAAATATTTTAGTTTGTTTGTACATTAATAATGTGTTGTAAACGAGGCTTGAAACGGTTTGTAGTAGAACCGAAATTAATTAACACCGAGCTCGACAACAATAAGTTAGTTGCAAGAAAGTTACGCTTGCATACAAGTTTTACGACGTGTTTTAGTTTATTAACGAAAACAGGATATCTAGGAAACCATAATTTTAGCTGAAAACTTTGTAAATAAGTTTATAAGCAACTTCTTTTTTAGTGTTAACACCCATGTAATTTTCGATTAAAATTCATAACAAAGACAATTTCACTTTGAATAGTTCCATAATTAAACTATAACCCTATCAAAAACTTTTTTGTTTTTGGTACAGCTTTTTTCAGACGATTTCTGTGATTAAAATTTATCTTTTATGAAATTTTAATATGAAAAACAAAATATGAAATATGAAAAACATTTTCATATTTTAATAAAATATCTGTTCCCTTTTGTAGATTTTTAATTTTACGTTAATTTTTACAATTACATTTTTTTAAAAGAGTTTTTGAGGTAAAATGACTCCAATCAACCTTTTTCTTTTATTGTAATCTTTCACAGATTGAAATACAAAGGCGCCAGTCGTTTTCAGTTCTTTGAAATGAAAACTTCGGTATTCTTGGGGGATAATTATAATAACAAAAGGAGAAAAAATCAGAAGATGAATTTATTATAAATGCTCTTTATCATTATCTAGGTCTTCATTAATAATCGAAACGTGCTCAAGACGTTGTTGAATAACATTTTCAAGGAAATTACAAGACAAGTAGACAAATTAAACATTAGAAAAATAAACTTTTATGACCAGAACAGTACAAGGATTAATCTTATTAATCCTCTTTAGAAAACGTAAGATTTTACAAATACATATTTTGAACAAACAATTCGTTTGATCATGATGGTTAATTTTGTTAAATTTTTTGGTGGAGGCGCCGGTATTTTTCCTTCAATATTTTATGTTGTTATAAAAGTACATACTAAGGTAACGTTATTTACGTTTGTATATCACAAAACGTCTCCGAAGAAGAAATTCCCACACCAAATGTAGGTCGTATTGTTAAAGGAGGACCTTTTCAAAGACCGATTGAAAATATTTACAGTACTCTTGCTTCTAACGTTCCTCTATAGAAATGCCAAAGATCTATAAGGCAGTTCGTATATTTGCTTTTTCTCGTAGTGAGTTACTAGTAAAGGTTCTACCTAAAACTTTCTGATTTTTAAAAGAAGTTACCTTGATGTTTTATAAAATTATCTTATTTACATAAAAATTCTTTAATAATCCTTTGATAAAATTTTAAATTAGATTTATGCGAGCTTATACGAGTACACAATTTTTAGCCATTCATATTTTTGTCGAAAGTATAGTTTATAAAAGGTCATGTGTACGCCAAATTCTTTTTTCTTTGTTCGTCGTAAGCGTCATGTCACGATAAGCCTGAAGGTGCAAATTTTCGTATTTCGTCGCCTCATCATAGTATTATTCCTCAGCGTTTAGAAAAGAAAACATGTCCAGAATAAATGCCCTTCGCGAAGTTTAAAGAAGTAGTTTGTAATTAGTGGCAACCACAGATTTGCAAAGAAATTGTAACATTATCCAAGGAAAGTAATATTAATAATTAAAAAAGATCATAAAATTGTGATTATTTAAACTACTGTAAATTTCTAGATCTTATCGCAGCAAATCAATTTTATAATTAAGATCACAAAGAGATCATATCCAAAGGAGTGGTCACCAATTTGGTGCTTTAACTGCGAGACTCTTAAGAGTCGAGAACAATAGGCAGCGTTGGTCTCGAAGGCAGCAACTTTATTCCTTCTAAAACCCAAGACCAAAAATGTTGTCCTCAAATTAAGAATCTCGCAGCTGAACCACCAAATTAGTGACTACTCTTTTGGATGTGTTTTCTTTTTGTATCTTCTCCATTGAGTTCCCAGAATTCTTAGGTGATTAGTCCTCTAGAATTTCTAGATGACTAGTCATCTGGAACTCCTAAGTGACTAGTCGTCTGGCGGTACATATCTGGCTGTCATTCTGTGTCTTCTCCATTGAGCTTTCAGAATTTCTAAATGAAAAATTCTTTGACTGTGTTTCCTTTGTGTGTCATCTCCATTATAAGTCAAAAAGGCAATAATATATATATTTTTTCTTATTTATATAAGAATTCTTTAATAATCCTTAGATTAAATTTTAAATTAGATTCTAGCAGCGATAATAGAAAATTATCCAAGCAAAACAAATGATTCAAAAAGGCTATAAAGTCGTTGCGATTATTTAAACTTCTGAAAATCCCCAGATTTTTCAGTATGTTTTCTTTTTTTATGAAAATTGGAATTTATGCGGTTTTTTTTACTAATAGTAGACCGAAAATTATATCAAGAACATTAAACCTTATCACAACTAATCACGTAATTAAATCAAAAACCCAATAATATAAAATTTTCCTTTTCACATAAAAATTCTTTAATAATCTTTAGATTAAATTTTATATTACATTAATGGTTCAGAAATGATAGAAAATTATCCAAGGAAACTAATATTAATGACTCAGAAAGACGTTGCGATTATATAAGCTTCTTAAGATTTTCAGATTTTTTAATATTTTTTATGAAAATTGGAATTTATGCAGTTTACTTATTAACTGTAGGTTGAAAATGATTCCAAAAGCATTAAAAGCTTACCACAACAAATCAATTAAGTAATAAAGTCAAAAAGCCAATAATATATCATCGCTTTTGGGTATCGCATAAACAACACCCAATTAATTATACTAATTCACCGAGCACCAAATTCGTTCCCGAAAGCCACCTGTGTACGCGAAGCAATCATTTAATTTGGGCGGTCGAAATTTATGTAGTTTTTCGTTCGTTGTTCGGGCGTCGAGAGCCGAAAGGCCGCCTCTGCCTCACTGTGCGTTTAAATTTAGCACCGTAATAAATTTCGCGAGCCGCTAAATTAAACATGTTCGATTTTAAATTGACCAGACGTCCACGAGAAGTTCGATAGCGCGCGGTCGAGCTTCGGTATCGCGTTTCGCAACCGACCAGGTACCCGAATCCGCTGAAAGCTCTTCAAACTTGCTGGTGCGGCCGCTTCCGGACCACTTAAAACCGGTTTCATCTAGCCGACTAGTTAATGTACACTTCATCGGTTCAAATTGCATGAAAATCGAACTAGCTACCCTCCACATCCAATTGTTTTATCCCGATTGTTACGTTTGCAATTGTTGCGGAATGTGTTACTGACACGTATAATTAATATGCCAATAGGGTTTTTGTATGATTTTGAACGAGTACTTTCAAAGCAAAAAGTCATATTAATTTCAAATGGTTTTCAATATTTGTTCAATAATTGTTCAACTGCTTTCAATAATTCTAATCCATTTCCTAGTTACAATAACATAATGTACAGCATTTTCTTTTGGTTGATCTGGTACACACCAGAATATTACCTCGGCTACATAAAGGATGCATCTGTCAGCCTAGCTTACTGCAAGACAGGGCAAATTCAGAAGAATACAATGAAATCAAATATAATCATAACTGCCAATCTGATTATAACATCACTTATAAATATCTTCAAGACTTAAGGATTTATTTGGTATTCTTATAGTTAGTGGTTAAGTCAGATATACATGTATTCAAAACCCTTTGTAGTAATAAAGACGGGATGTAAGCATTGCAAGATTGCTACTTCCAAATTGTTAGAGATTTTCCAAAAATTGTTACATGACTTTGATAGGGCGCACATTGTTCTACTTTCTAACAAACCAAAATATTTATACAGAGTATGTCATAATGATATAGTAACATAAAAGGTTTTTGATTTTTTCGTTCATGTTGCTGTTCTGTCACGGAACAAACTACATAAATACGTTTTGTTTGAAAGAATAGAACGTTGTAATCCCACAATTTCTCGTTCCTCTTTGGATGGTTTCAGTCTTTTATAAGGTAGGGTAAATATAGCTCAGCTAAAATAATAAGCACAGAGCTTTATTTTTTCACTAATTGAAAATATTGTGCATAATATATGACGATATGACGTATAAAAAGAAATGTTTAATGGGTATGACGAAAAGAAAGTTTCCCCAGATGGATATAGCAAATGTATACGCTAGCTGCCAAAATGCATGACCACTAGGAGAGCCATTACCTGCAATCCATCAAACCACTTAACGGGTTAAGGTTGTTTCAAATTTAGCAGAACACAATGAAATTAAACATAACCATAACTGCCAATCAGGTTGATAACATAACCTTTAAGTGTGTTCAAGGGTTAAAGTTGTTTAAAATGTTTTCTAAACTACAATAATAAAATGTAGTAGAACACATAACACTAATTTGGTGCAACCAACACAACACGCTATTATACAGTAGTGTACACCAATTCTGCGAAAAGAAATCACTATTAGAAACAGCAAATTTAATTATTAAAGTTGATGAGAATGGCAAACTTTTGATAAAAATCGGTTTAAATCTCAAACTTCATATCGCTGTTCCGGAACAATATCGACGTAACTGCAATTTTTTGACAAAATGAGTTAAGGCCATCAATGTATCCAAAAAAGCTGATTTTAATTATTTTTGCTTTTCCTGCAAAATTTTTTATTTTGCAGTTACGTCGATGTTCTTCCGGAACGGCGATATTCAAATAGAATTTGAATTTCGATACTCTTCGGCAAAGCTTCAAATCTCGAATATAGCTTCGCGATAGTAACAAAGCTCTCACGCTTGTCGAGCTTTAGAGGAAATATAAGTTCTAAGATCAAATAACTTTGTGTAGGAATAGACATATATGGAGCAGAAATCAAAATTCAAAAATTGCTAAAAATATTTTTAGAATTTAATTCACAAATCAACGAAAATTTGCAATTTTAAACGAATACTTTCAAATCAAAAAGTCATATTTATTTCAAATGGGTTTCAATGAATATTCAATGATTGTTCAACTACTTTTAGTAATTCCAAACCATTTCCTAGCTATAATAACGTAATTTAAAAACTGCAAATTTAATTAGAGTTGATCAGAATGGCAAACTTTCAACATAAATCGGTTTAAATCTCAAAATACATATTCAAATGGAATTTGAATTTCGATACGCTTTGGCAAATCTCGAATATAGCTTCGCGATAGTAACAAACCTCCCACGTTTGTCGAGCTTTACGGGAAATATGGGTTCTAAGATCAAATAACTTTGTGAATTTGCAAATATGGAGCAAAAGGGAAACTTTAAAAATAGCTAAAAGAATTTTATTAGAATAGCTAAAAGTACTTTTTAAATTAAATTTACAAATGGAATGGCAATGAAACTATATTTAAATGAAATGAAACGAACTGAAATGAGACGTTATTATCAGTTAAATTTAATTAAGTTTGAAAAATAGATATTTCACTCATTGTCAGTTTCGAAGCGAGACCGAAACGTTTTATTTATTCATGAATGTTTTGTTTATTTATATATTGCCTTATTTATTTATTTAAAACTTCGGAATATTTGTTATTGCCTAAAATGGTTGTAACGTTTGGGTAAATATCAAAATATTTTACTAAAATAGAAACAAAAATCAAAATTATGATATACAAATTAATTAATTTTTGTACAAAAACAAACTCTGAATATACAAAATTTATATTTTACAAATACTACAATTAGTTCTAGTATTAAAGCTTTCGGACAAAATAATTTCGAACTATTTATGTAACACAATTGGGAAATTATTATGAAGACAAGCGATGTTTGTAATTTACAAAGTTTTAATAAATGAATTTGTAAATGTTATAAAGAAACTTATTTTTATATTTTTTAATTAAATTTGCAGGAATTAGTTTTAGAAGTTTAGTAGTTGATCATCTTAGAAAATGACAAATTTGAACACTCAGTATATCTTTATTTACAAAGATAGAAAGACGTAGTTTTATGTATTGAATAGCTTGAAGTTTTTTCTTAAAGATTTTGTAAAGAAATAAATCGTCGGTTTTTATAATTTTTGTTGACATTTTTTAAACAAATTCATGAAATTTAATCGTCTTAGAAAATGACGCCTTTGAACACTCAGTATATCTTTATTAATAAAGATAGAAAGATTCAGTTTTGTGTATTAAATAGTTTAAACTTTTTTCTTAAAGATTGTACAAAGAAATAAATCGTCGATATTTGAAATTTTTTGTTAACATTTTTTTTTAAAATCATAAAATTTAATCATCTTAAGAAATGGCAATTTTGAACACTCAGTATATCTTTATTAATATAGATAGAAAAACTCAGTTTTGTGAATTAAATAATTTAAACTTTTCTCTTAAAGATAGTACAGTAAACGCTCTATATAAGCAATCTCTCTATAAGCAACATTCTTTATAAGCAACCTCTATACAAGCAACTTTTCTTGGTTCAACTGATCTGTATAAGCAACTTATTTTTTTAAAGCTAAATATTTAACTTAAGTTTAGGCCAATTTAGAAGTAAAATCAGCTGTTCACAACAACATAATCTCAACTTCTAAAAAAATCTGTTATTGGAATATGTTTGAGTTGTGTGCTGCCAGTATTGAAGTGAAATTCTGTTAAAACAAAGGACAATTCTAACGAATATGAAGTTGCTAAATCTACAATAAGTAGAGTAAAAAAAATTTAGAAGAATACACGTCCAAAATGTATGTATATCAGAGTAAGATTAAGCGAATGAAGACAATAAAATACAGTGAAATCGACGATACAGTCTTTTCTTGGTTCTAGAAACGCCAACAATTAACACGTTGAGTGTCATGTCAGTCATCGATGACTGACACCGAGCTTTCCGTTCAGGCCGCGTCAGTCATCAGTGACTGACACAACTTTTTGTGACTGACTTTCAGTGACTGACAGTGTGAAGACGTTATAAAACCGCATGGCACTCAACGTGTTAAATGATTTAGTTCGAAATGAATGATAAAATTAAAAGCACTCAAAGCAAATAGATAAAATAATGGACTTGAAACATTTGCAGCAGGAGATGCTAGCAAGTTAAAAACGTTACGGTATCCGAATTTTGCAATGTGGAGCTAGCTAATTCTAGCTAGCTAATTTAAAAATAAATTTAAAAATTATATTGCTGAAAATAGCTTTTTGCCTGAACAAATACATAATTGCGAGGAAACTGATCTCGTCTATAAAAGTTTGCCCAATAAAACTATCGTTATTCTACACAGTTTAGTTGTCAAAAGAAATAAGTAAAAATATTTTCCAAACGGTTAGCATTTTTATACTCCTTTTTCCCTATAAGCAACTTTTCCCAATAAGAAACTTTCTTACTGAAATTGGTTCTAATGAGTTGCTTATATAGAGCGTTCACTGTATAAAGACATAAATCATCGATGTTTATAATTTTTTGCTAACATTTTTTAACAAATTTATAAAATTTAATCATCTTAGAAAATGGCAACTTTGAACACTCAGTACATCTTTAATAATAAAGACAGAAAGAAGCAATTTTATGTATTAAATAGTTTAAACTTTTTTCTTAAAGATTATATAAAGAAATAAATAGTCGATTTGTATTTTTTTTTGTTAACAATTTTTTTCTATAAAATTCATAAAATTTAATCAATTTAGAAAATGATAAATATTTACTACATATTTGTTAAAACTAATCTATCTCAAGGACTTCAAAATATCACAATCATGTTTGTTTTATTCCTCATACGTTTTGCCTTAAACAGCTTACGTTTTAATATTAAATTTATTTTTAAATTTACGTTAGTAAACTCGAATTGGAGTTTTCTTTGCAAACTAGAAAACGAGCAGGTAAATTTCAACCCAAACGCTTTGTAATTTCCAGTTTTATACCGAAAAAAACCAGTTTCCCCTCCAACAATTAGGGGTTGAATACAGCGTAAAACTCAAATTTAGAAATTCTTCGCAGTTACTGTGCGGGTTTTCAACGAATCTGTTGTTTGTTCTTCTTATTTATTTTTATTCGTTTAATCTTTTTTACAATTACTGTTAAACAACTTTAGTGTTTATTTCCGTGAATGTGTTTCAAATCATTGGAGTTCGTCTTCAGATTATCATTTTGAGGAAGTCTTTGGATTGTTATTTTGCGAATGTTACCAGGTAAAATACTTTTGATTTATTAAGAATTTTTAAAAAATATTTTTTTTAATATTTTTTTAGATTTTCAAGGAAACAACATTCGCTTGGTGAGTCTTTTTCATTTCAAAAACTTTATAATCGTGATTTTTTAAGTATTAACTGACGAAGTATTATGAATTGATCTATCTTTGATTTGCTTTTTAAAGTCCTGCTTAAATTTTTCAATTGATGACAGAGCAGCAGAAAATTTTTCTCCACATACTGTCAGTTGACGTATACCGTGCCATCCTGAACTGGCGGTAAACGTATGTGTTTCTGGGTATTGCCTACTAATCATTATTGCTTTCTGTTGTAAAATTGGACCTGACAGAGGCACACCTTTTGATCTTTGCTGGTTAAACCACATGAATAAAGCTCCATTGACAATTTCATAGGGTCTTTGATTGGTACTTTAGATTGGCTCGGATAATCCAGAACTCGAATAATTGCGACTCTGATAATCAGGGTTCTACTGTAAATCGTAAATGTCTGTATTTTTTTGTTAACAATTTTTTTCTATCAAATTCATAAAATTTAATTAATTTGGTAAATGACAATTTTGAATACTCAGTATATCTTTATTAACAAAGATAGAAAGCCGCAGTTTTGTATATTAAATAGTTTAAACTTTCTTCTTAAAGATTGCATAAAGAAATAAATCGTCGATGTTTGTATTTTTTTGTTAATATATTTTTTTTTAATCAAATTCATAAAATTTAATCATCTTAGAAAATAGCAATTTGGAACACTCATTATATCTTTATTAACAAAGATAGAAAGCTGCAGTTTTGTGTATTAAATAGTTTAAACTTTTTTCTTAAAGACTGTATAAAGAAATAAATCGTCGATATTTGAAATTTTTTAACATCTTTTTTAAATCATAAATTTTAATCATCTTAGAAAATGGCAATTTTGAACACTCAGTATATCTTTATTAATAAAGATAGAAAAACTCAGTTTTGTGAATTAAATAGTTTAAACCTTTCTCTTAAAGATAGTATAAAGAAATAAATCATCGATGTTTATAATTTTTTGCTAACATTTTTAACAAATTTATAAAATTTAATCATTTTAGAAAATGGCAACTTGGAACACTCAGTACATCTTTATTAGTAAAGATAGAAAGACGCAATTTTATGTATTAAATAGTTTAGACTTTTTACTTAAAGATTATATAAAGAAATAATTCGTCGATGTTTGTAGTTTTTTATTAACATTTTTTTTGTCAAACTCATCCAATTTAATCACCTTAAAAAATGACAATTTTGAACATTCAGTATATCTTCATTAACAAAGGTAATAATGTTGTGTCTAATAGTGAACCAAGCAAACAACTAGATTTTTATGCTGAAAAATCTATCTTCTCATGAATAAGTCTTGTACTTTGTTTTACACAAGTCAATTATAGAATTTTGAAACTTTGCCGAAAATACCATCTTATCATCTTTTACGTCATTCTTACCTGTAGACTTAAATAAATACAAAACTTTTGGTACTTAAATTTTTGTACACAAACTATTAATAATTTATTATTTTTAGACACAACCTGAATATTATTTTACAGTTTGGAAATGATCGACGTTAGAAGCTAGATCATTTTTAAACCTAATACTTAATTATAATATCAGTAGATAATATTAATATTACCTCTAACGTGATTCTAAATAAACCAATAGTATTATCAAATATTTTCAAAAGTATTAAGTTGAGAATTGAAAGCTTAACTTAAAATCAAATATTAATAATTTTAAAAAAATAATTATTAACATAATACGAATATGATAAATAAAACGATCTTAAAAATTTATGCATTTATTTATTTGTCTTTTTTAAAAATATTCACATTTAAATATTATTTAATTATCAAATTGTAACATTTGATAATATTCTAGTTCTAAAGTTTACTTACCTACATAGTTAACAACACGAATTGATTTCACACTCAACATTCCAAACACAAAGCAATTTGAGCCCGGAGTGCATACTTTGGTCAAAGCTCGAAAAGCTCGGAAAGCCCGAAAGCTATGTTGTTCTCGCTGAGGTGTTATTGGAGATTGAACGAACCCTCGTTTGTGCATATCTAAACCCAAAGTGAACACGACCGAGTTTGATGCTTTAAGTTGATGTTAAAAGTTTAAAAGTATATTATGATAGACTTTGATTATCTACATCTTAGCATTAAAAGTAATATGGAGTTAAGAAAACCCTATTTTCTCTTACAATCGAAACCATCTACATTCAAGTCGCACGTGTGTCCTTTAAAACGGTCTATTTACCTTGAATGGTTGCAATTTCAGACCAGACTAGACTCAATTTGACCAGGTGCACATCTAAAGATGTAATCGATGGAATTTTATTCCCTCTTTTTACAATTTTAAAAACTCCCTTGGGATTTTTAAACTTTTTTTTAAGAAAATATATTATTATAAGTAATTAAAAAAAACTTACCGATATTCTATTATGACTGGTAAGCCAAACATCACCATCTTTAGTAGGTGTAGAAGTGGACTCATCACCTTTAACAGCTTTTAACTGTCGAACCCGTCTCAAACTATAAAAATCCAATCCCCCATCATCTTCAGCAATATTCAAAAAGTTCTCGTTATCGTTAACAAACCGCCTTCGTCTCGTATGATTATAATTCCTCAAAGACTCGTATTCTTTTAAAATCTTCACGATTTCTTCTCGCGTCGCGCTTCCTCGAAAAACTTTATAAAAACTATCCTCGAAATTACGTTTTAGCAAAAATTCCTCGTGGATTTCGGTCGAGATTAACCGATAGACGTAATGAGCTAATAAGATTTCGGTGATAAATATGAATAAAACGCAGCAAACGACGCGTAAAGTGTAACTGGGATTAATTTGATAATAAGCGAGACGTGGTTTTTGTATGTCCGGTTTTTGTACGTCTGTAGCTGACATTTTGGGAGGTTTTACATTGCGCGATTCGTGTTGGTTTGGTAGGAAGAGAGACGCGTCTGGGCGTCGCGACGGTTTGGACGCTACTGAACGTTCGGTTTGTTGATTCCGGGGAAGCGTCGCGACGCCTCAAACTGGAACACGTGCTTTAGAAGGATTAAAAACTTTATGAATTTAGCAGATGAGAAAATTTTAATGTTATGATAAAGATTAAAATCTCTTTTTTTCTTTAAGAAAATGTATACAGGATAAACGTTATGAAAGTAGACACTGTCACAAACTTGGTTAGCGAAGCAGAAGAAGTTTTCGTTTAAAAGTTTGATGGGTGATTTTAAAAGTTTCGTACCTAATTTGGGTAAATGAGAGTCACTTTTTGAAAGCTGTTTTCTACCTAAATAAAGTAGAAAATTACACTCGTTAAATATTAATTCATATTTTTGGTTTACCAGATCAGATTATGAGTATTTTCAAAGTTAATCTTTTCTAATCAGTTTTAAAACTTTTCTCGCATTGAATTTAAATCCCCGAAACAACGGTTTGAACAATTATGCCGTCGGGAGTAATATACGCAGTGGTTTGTTTGCGGACGGAGGTTGGAAAGTTGAGAGGAAACAGTCCAGTGTCCATTGTATCCGATTAAACATCAGTGAGTCAATTTATTATTCATGAATTATTCAAAATTGGTTGTGTAATTCGTCTCCTGGGAGTGTTTGCACATTTCCAATAATTCAACTTGACACGTTACATTTAAAAACTGTTTTTATTATTTCAAAAAAAATATTTATTGGTAACTATGTTAAAAGCTTTGTTCGTTAGGGCTGCACTGTTTGCCCTTAGCAGTTCAGTGCATTATTAAATTTTGATTATATATGCGTTCGTTGGATCACATTTCATACCTGAATTACAGAGCACCAAATTACACTGAATTACAATCATTCCTCTTTAAATGCTGCACGAAACTACACCTCTGCACCATAGTGTAACTTAGTACAGTGCAAGTTTTAACCCAACGAATAAAGTTAATAACTTTTGAAGTAATTTCAGAAGTAGAATTTTTTTGATAACTGTTAATACATTTTATTTACGATATTGCTAATTTAATTTAAAGAGAGATAATAAAAATAAATATTTTTTTGGAGAAATTAAACATCTGGTTTAATATTTAAACGCCTGTAAATCGAACTTGAGATATACATAAGGATTTAATAAGAAAAAATGCTGACATTTTCAACTTGTAAGAGGGTTATCTTTTACATTTCGAGATTAGACAATTTTAGTGCTGTCAGCTGACGATTTAAACTTGTATCAAAAGACTGACCTTTTTGTACACTATTTGACAGTATTAGTAATCATAACACATTGGCTTTGTTCGTTAGGGCTGTACTGCTTGCACTTAGCAGTTTAGTGCATTATTAGATTTTGGTTACATATGCGTTCGTTGGATCAAAGTTCATACCTGAACTAAAGAGCACCGAATTCCACTGAATTACAGTCATTCCTCTTTAAATTATGCACGACACTACACCTTTGCGCGATAGTGTAAGTTAGTGCAATGCAAGTTTTCATCCAACGAACAAAGCTATTGACGTAAGGTTGGTTCTCACTGTACATTCCGTTTCCTTTCCATATCCGAACCATTCCGTTTACATTCAATGTTTTAAGTTGTCAAGCAAATTAACGTGTAGACATTTTCCGTTCCGTTTACGTATAGTTTCCATACCTGCCATTTGTAATCAATTGTATACCATAGTGGTATGCTACGTTTTTCAAGAACAAGTTTTAATATTTTCTAATATATTTCAACAAATTTTAGAGTGTAAATGATTTTCAAATAGTAATTGAGGACCTTGGCGCAAGAACGGGATAAGTCACTATTTTTGCGAAATTAAGATATGTATATGTTTTACAACATTCTACAAGACTTTATTTACCTTTCGGCGCAAAAACTTTATATAAAACTTTCTCTAACTTATTGTTATTTATGAAAGCACACCTCCAATTTTTGCGACAAAAGGTAAATAAAGTCTTGTAAAATGTTGTAAAACATATATCTCAATTTCGTAAAAATAGTGACTTATCCCGTTCTTGCACCAAGGTCCTCAATTATCAATTATTAAAAAATGTTTATGCCTGTGTAGACGGTTTCATGAATCATATCAAATGAAAAGCATCGATTTTCTCGCCAGTAAACAAAGTATTTGGTTTGCAAAAAGGTAAATCCAGTTCACAGAAGGACTAATATGCTTTACAAAGGAGTGCATTTAATTAATTAAAATTTTAATAATATACATAATAATGTCATTCATATTGTGTTGAAATGTCAATATCTCCGAAACATCTCCTGTCTGTGAAAAATACGTAAACACTATGGAACATGGAAACGATATGGAAATGAAACGTAAGTGTGTACACGTCCATTGATTTACAGCTAACAAGGAGACATCGCAGTTGACTCTTCACCAATTTTGGTGAATTTTTTTATGGTGAATCTATATTGAATATAAGTAAGTTCCCCCAAAGCTTTTGATCGAATGGCCCTCCTAAAGAGTTATTAATTTTTGAAATTTACGTTTTTTGGGAGCTGTTGTCATAAGCTATAAAGCGATGTCGTTTGACGTATCTGTCCGTAGTGCAGTGAATGAATGCCGCGCTCCTGTGCAGGAAGCCCAGGATCGGGATTCTGAAGTTACAACTTTTTTTTGAAGCAGAAAACACGTGTTATGAGGTTTTATTAAAACGAATTATTAAAAAATTCCAAATAGTGATAATAATAAAGTAATTAAACCATTACAATTATATATAAATATAATTACGTATATGTTGATATAAATAAAAGAATAGATTAGGAGTATTACAATAAATAATTAAAACAAAAAAAAGTTGTAACTTCAGAATCCCGATCCTGGGCTTCCTGCACAGGAGCGCGGCATTCATTCACTGCACTACGGACAGATACGTCAAAGGGCATCGCTTTATAGCTTATGACAACAGCTCCCAAAAAACGTAAATTTCAAAAATTAATAACTCCCTTCAGAAGGGCCATTCGATCAAAAGCTCTGGGGGAACTTACTTATGTTCAATATAGATTCACCATAAAAAAATTCATCAAAATTGGTGAAGAGTCAACTGCGATGTCTCCTTGTAAGTATATTTTTATGGAAACGGAACGGAAGCTTATGGAACGGAAACGGAACGTATAGTGAGAATGAACCTTAATTGATATTTCTTTAGTTTGTTGTCACTTAAAAAATACGTGTCGGGCAAATAATTATCATGAACATTTTAATGAGTTATCGTGAACATTTTTGTGTGTTTTTTTACAACTTTTCAAGTATAAAGTCATTTTTTTACTTCTTTATCATCAATCACGTCTTCAGCTTTAACATTTTTCATCAAACCTGCCTTCAGCTTTAACATTTTTCACTATTACGCTTTCAACTCTGAATTTGTACACGTCTCTTTGATCTCATTTTGACGTTATATCTTGAAGCTTATGCTCCAATTTTTCAATCATTTGACGGTAACTTAATTAATTTTACAATGTTTAATTATTTTGCTTATCTCGCTTGTGTAATAATTTTAGATCTGCTTGAAGACGCCATCACGGCGAAACGTTAGTCGACTAACGTAGCACTTAAAACAATATTAAATAAATTCATCATCCTGGTCTTACATAAAATTGTTGTTTTATTCATTTATATAGTTTTCAAGTGGGTTAATTCAACAGCAGTCTATCGATGAACTAAAATTGATTTTTGGCCATGAAGCACCATCAAAGGTTTATCGATAGTTTACTGGATTCTATTCTGGTCTAGTTCTCTCAAAAACGAATTTTGCGAGGGTCGTTCAACATTCATTGTTATCCGGGAAAACAATGAATTCGTGATGATCTTGTGTAATCAATTCGCGCATCTGTCGTGCGCGAATTGATTATACAAGATCATCACGTAATATAGCGTGATATTAAGGCTTTCTTAGGCATTAATGGCACCAACATGCATTTAATATTGCACAAACATTTAATTGTAAAAAAATATTTCTACGTCTTGGATTTGATAATCGTTCAAAACCAGGTTCGTTTTAATTCATTGCAAAAAATGATGATATGATTCAATCGTGGTCTTCAATAGATGTGTATGACATCGTAATAATTGATGACTCTATACATACAGTGATACAAAAAAGTCTACATACACCTGCAACACCTAATTTCTTTTTCGTACATTTTCATGTAATTTACACGATTTCATACAAACGTAGTTGCCATTGCATTACATATAATATAGTGGTTGTGTGAGTTGTGTTATTTGTTAAATCACTTTTACGTATATCGGTTTATGACAGTAATTCTTACAATGGAAGTTCAACGTAAAGAAATCCTTATTCGGTACGACAAATCATAATTAACAATTATAATATAGGTCGATCATTAAGTGAAATCGCGAAAATAGTCAATAGAAGTCGCTCGTCGATTCAGACAATAATTCAAAATTATAAAGAGCGTGAATCAATAGAAAACAAACCAAGAAGTTGTCGACCACGTAAGCTGACGTGCAGAGATAAGCGGTCAATTTTAAACACTATTAAGAACAATCCGAGAACTACTGCAGTTGACATAGCCAAATCACTTGCGGCATCAAAATTTATAACAGTAAATCCCGAAACGGTTCGACTTGTCTGTTCGATTTTGCGAAATTACATGAGCAAACGAATATAACTTTCTGGAATAGTATCCTATTTTCGGATGAAAGTAAATTTAATATTTTTGGATATGATGGAACAGCAAAAGTGTGGAGAAGGAAAAATGAAGAGCTGGATAAAAAAAACTTTGAAAGCCACAGTAAAACATGGAGGAGGAAACGTAATGGTATGGGGTTGTATGTCGGGGGCTGTTGTAGGAAACTTACAGTTCATAAAAACAACTATGGATCGTTAGGTATATTTGAATATATTAAAATTTAATTTAAAGGAGTCTGCCATTAATACATCGAGGACGGGGATCTACGGGGGTCCGCAACGTTCAGTATGCTAAAAACGAGATATCTCGTGACCCGTCCGCAATGCGTTAAATTAGGCTTGGGATCACAATGGATATTTTAACGCGATAATGATCACAAGCACACCGCTCTTATTGTGAAGGAATTCCTATTGTATAATGTCCCTAAACAGTTACATTCACCAGCTCAATCACCGACCTCAACCCCATAGAGCATGTATGGGGGCTCCTTGACCGCAAAATTCGGAAAATACAAAAATTAAAAATAAAAATGATTTAAAAGCTGCACTGTTAAAGGAATGGAACAGTGTTTCGCCGGAAATCACAAGTAATTTGGTAGATTCTATGCCTCGACGATTAGCAGCAGTTCTTGCTGCCAAGGGAGGACCTACTAAATATTAATTTTTATTTCATTCGGATTTGTTTTGGTTGTTAGTAATGCAATTATGTATAGAACTACTGTATGTAGACTTTTTTGAGTTGTTAATATGATTATGTTGTGGGCTTTCTCTAATTAACAATAAATTTTGCAACTTTGATGTAAAACATTAAAATAATATACTTTATTTTATAAAAAAAAATTATTCAATTACTAGAGCTGTGATATTATTATTTTCCGTGGTATATGTAGACTTTATTGTACCACTGTATAAGCCCGAAAGTAAGTAGCGCTCAACTCAATGTAAATTGTTTTGAGACATGTCTAGTTTTTTCAACCGTACTATTAGCACAACGTAAAATAGGTAATTCTGAATTTTATACAATTAATTTAGCAGAAGTGTTAGGAGAAATAAGAAAAAGCAATTGATAATAAAAGATTTTTTGAGCATTCAAAAAGTCGTATTGATGCATCCACCGTACAGTCCTGATTTGGCACCCACGATTTTTTTATTTGCAATCATTAACCCTTAAGGCCGGAAACATACACAACGGTTTTTTGCCGTACGGCAAAATGCCGTCCGATATTTTGCCGGACGGCGAAAAACGAGCTTGTTTTCACACACAACGTTTTATTGCCGTTGGTTGAGTTCAGTACAATATTTGACATTACTTACTTACGTCTTACTAGACAGTGTATTCCAATGACAAGACAATTTCTAGACAATTCCAAACGGCAAAAATCCGTTGCGTGTGAAAGCTTGTATCAGGGTGGGCGAACTCTATGTAAAATATTTGAAATTGATTTTTAGTACGTAAACCGACACACCTTTAGCGCTGATGTATAATTTTTTAGTGAAGTCCCTAGATTTATAAATCTAGGGATATTCATTTTAAACAAATACGAAAATACAACAACGTTTCCATGACAACACGTTCAAAACATATTTTAACTTCATGTAAGAGCATTCGGAGTTATTATGATTGATTTTTGATCATTTCGAGCTTAAACGTGAAACATAACGTTTACAGTGACTACAATTGTGTTCCGTACTATTTTTTTACTTCTATTACCGGTAAGTGTTGATTAATTTTAACATTTTTACAATCTTTCGTTACATTATGTTTCCTTTTCAAATATATATAGCGTGTACGGTTTCTATTTGTAATGATAAGGAGTCTTCCCGCTATCGATTCCCGAATTGCAGTAAGGATCTGGAGAGATTTAATAAGTGGATTTGGGCTAAGTGGATATTAGGTATATTTGTTTTGTTTAATAAATTACGCATTCTTGTATTAGCTTCATAAATGAAAATAAAAAAGATTAATCTATTTTAAAAAATGTTTTTTCTTTTATCATTGCTACTTATTTTTCGTACACAATAAGTGAGTCACTTATGGCTCACTTATTGTAGTACGAATAAAGAAATAAAATTAAATAAAAAAATATTTTATTTCAAATTTCGCGGTTTTTTTGAATAGTTGCACATCAGCGCTGTGAGTTCTCGGTTTACGTACTAAATTTGACGCATTTCAAAAATCTAGTGGGAGTTCACCTTCTATATCTTTCTTTTTCTATGGCTTGTATTTAAACACGTAGGCCTCTATCTACTATCTACGGCACGGCTGCCGTCCCTTGCAGTGACAATGGACGGCTGCTAAACGGCACGATTTTTTGCCGTGACGTTTTTTTGCCGGTGCCGTCTAGTGTGAAAGGTCTCAATCATTTATTCGCTCCACTGTCGGAACGTACGGCACGGCATTTTGCCGTACGGCGAAAAACCGTTGTGTGTGTCCCCGGCCTAACGGTCTTGCTATTGTGACATACAGACTGAACACATTCGAGTTGCTGATAGGGCAGGTCAATGTGTTAGACAAGGTTCGAATTGCATACGATTTTAATGAGTTAGATAAAGAGGCACATATCAACTCCAATCAGCCATATAAGTAAATGTAATATATCTGTCCTGTGTTAACTAATAGAAGCCTTATTGTCGTCCTTTTTCCACTTACATTAAACGTATCCGCAGCTCACTGGCGCGCCACGGTATGTTATTAGCTGAGTCCACATTTATTTTTTCGTGATATATTGGTTATCTAAGATCACGGGGTTTACAATTGAAAAGTGTATAACTATATATTTTTTTCTTTACCAATTTTCTTTTCGTAGTGATTCACAGAACGTCTGGACAATGAACCAACTAGTAGAACAAGCCTTCATAATAATGAAAACTATTAAATTATTTATCTAGATACTTCAAACATTAAATTTGTTGTGTCTAAACGTCATGTCCACAACGTCTGGACTGGTCTGGACATAGAACTTGACAGAAATGATGCAATGTCCACAACGTCTGGACCATAGAAAAAGAAAGATATAGAAGGTGAACTCCCACTAGATTATTGAAATGCGTCAAATTTAGTACGTAAACCGAAAACTCACAGCGCTGATGTCCAACTATTCAAAAAACCGCGAAATTTGAAATAAAATATTTTTTTATTAAATTTTATTTCTTTATTCGTACTACAATAAGTGAGCCGTAAGTGACTCACTTATTGTGTACGAAAAATAAGTGGCAATGATGAAAGAAAAAACATTTTTTAAAATAGATTAATCTTTTTTATTTTCATTTATGAAGCTAATACAAGAATGCGTAATTTATTAAACTAAACGAATATACCTACTACACTAATAATAATACTAGTTTACAAATTAGAACTTTTTATACCCCGTAAGGACTTTATTTATATAAAAGTATGTTACAGTACCTTCCGTAAACCTAAATGTGTTAGCAAAACATCATCACATGTCATTTTTTTAACACGTATCCACTTAGCCCAAATCCACTTATTAAATCTCTCCGGATCCTTACTGCAATTCGGGAATCGATAGCGGGAGGACTCCTTATCATTACAAATAGAAACCGTACACGGTATATATCTGAAAAAGAAACATAATATAACGCAAGGTTGTAAAAATGTTAAAGTTAATCAACACTTACCGGTAATAGAAGTAAAAAGAATACTGCGGAACACAATTGTAGTCACTGTAAACGTTATGTTTCACGTTTAAGCTCGAAATGATCAAAAATCAATTACAATAACTCCGAATGCTCTTACATGAAGTTAAAATATGTTTTGAACGTGTTGTCATGGAAACGTTGTTGTACTTTCGTATTTGTTTAAAATGATGTCCCTAGATTTATAAATCTAGGGACTTCACTAAAAGATTATACATCAGCGCTAAAGGTGTTTCGGTTTACGTATTAAAAATCGATTTCAAATATTTTATATTGAGTTCGCCCACCCTGGTCTGGACAGTGAACTAAATTTAAAAATAAATGTGAGGTTAAAATTTTTCCACATCTGAAATTGATTGATACATTCACTTCTTCTTCTTAAAAAACGGGAGAATATTGGTGTATGAGCTGTGAGTAGCTCTTATCACACATTCACAATACAGGTAACCCTCCTATGACACGGTTTTCCACAACACGGTTTCGCTCTAACGCGATTAGAAAATTGCGAAAGCCCTCCTTTAACACGTTAATGGGTTTCACTGTAACACGGTCATGAAAAACAGAAATTTTATTTTTTTCAAATGGCACACTAACAATAAGTTACCATAATAAGAAGTAAACTTCGTATTTATACAAATTTATATAAAAAAATTAAATTTTGCAAACTACTCGCGTTTTTTGTGTCGCGTAGTGTGTCCGGTTGGGATTTAGAAATAATATTCGTGATATTCTCATTTTGGAAAAAATACACAAAAAATAGGTGAGATTAGCTTTGCAGTTTTTAAGAGAACGTAGTTATTTCTTAAGAGAAAAATTATATTCCAGTTGCAAATTATGTCTGCGGATAGAAAAACAAGTTTTAAAAGGAAATTTATTTCTTTGGAGACAAAAATAACCATTCTTAATCGTTTATTAAATGGAGAGAGAGTAACTGATATTTCAAAAAGTTTAAATCTAATTGAAGCAACAATTTGTACCATTAAAAAACATGAAAACGAAATTAGGTCTGCAGTTGTCGCAGGATCTTCAACATCCGCAAGATATTCGGCTTGCCCAGGTATGCCCATTATTGAAAAAATGGAAAAGGCGCTTAGCATTTGGATTGACGATTGCTGCACAAAAAAGAATCCCATTGGGTGGTACTATGATTAGAGCAAAGGCTGTCAAAATTTATAACCGATTAAAAAAAATTGGTGAATCTTCTATAAACCTAGACTTTGTGGGAAGTAAGGGTTGGTTAGAGAAATTTAAAAAAACGTCATGCAATACATAACGTAAAAATTCAAGGGGAATCCGCGTCGACTGACCACGAAGCTGCTAATTTCTCTCTAAAAAAAGTGCAAAAAGTACTAAACTTGGCAAAAGATTTCGAATTATACATTTTAAGCGAAGATCTTTGTTCTGAAAGGAGCTTAAAATTTAAACGGGAACTGCAAAATGCCTTTTCACCCTATAGTGAAATTTACCAAGCACTTACAAGGGCTTCGAAGCAAACCAAAATAACAGATTTTATAAGGAAGGAAAAAGATGGAAAAAAAACCCTACCGAAGAAAAGGATGAAGAACCTTCGAACAAACGACTTCGACTTGTTATATCGAGTGATGAAGAAACTTATTAAAACTATGTTTTAATATTATTAGAATATATTTTTTTGTTTATTGTTATATATTTTACTGTTTATTTATTTCATTTGTAGTTATTTAAATAAAAGATGCGATATGTTTTAAAAAATTGTTTTTTTTTTTAATTGCTTCAAGTCATCTTGTATTACTCATTTTGTTTTAAGCGACCTCCTGTAACACGATTTCACATAACACACTTTCTAGGAACCTATCTACCGTGTTATAGGAGGGTTACCTGTACATGTTTTGGAGGAATCTCCCAATACGGTGTAACTAGTGACATCTCTTTGAAAATTTGTAAAGAAAAATTCAAATCAAAATAATATTAAAATTATAAGCAATAGTATGGAGTATTTTCACTTATAAACGGATCCGAGGAAAGATGTGAATCCGACAAAGGTGTTAAACATTTGAGAAATAGGGGACTCTAATGGCTTATAGTTTTAATAATATTGATTAGTTGGTGAATTGATGATTGATAATAGTGTAAGAAGGTATCAATTGGAGATGTAATGTACATATTAGTTAGTTCCCCCACTTAAATTCTAAAGTAACCAACTATCGTGTCAACTGTAATTTAAATAAATTAAAATGTTTAAATATACGTATTGAAAGATTGTGTTAATGTATTTATAAGAAGCATAGCCTTCATAAAAAAGTTAATTTAATTAAAAAGATTATTTCAAACTTTCCAACAGAAATAAAATTAAATTACACTAGAAAATTTCGTGTACTATAACCCGAAATAGAGCTGCACCATGAAGAGAAAGATAAAAACGTATGCGGCAATGTTACTGAGTGTGAGAGGGGACTTATTTTTCATCTTTCTCTTCATGGTGCAGCTCCATTTCGGGTTATAGTACCTTGCATTCATATACCTATGAATAAGTGAAGGAATGTTTGGACTTTTTACGATAACAATTTTCGATAGTCTACAGAAACGAATCACTCATTAGTTAGTTATTAGATGGTCTGTTCTCATTAGCTTTTTTGTTAGTATACACCATACTGTACTCCATATTACTAACCTAACCTCAAAAAATAACTCTCTCTTAAACATCAAAGGAAAATAAAAATAATGAAGGCTTTTTGTAAAGATTTACCAAAAATCGTAAGTAGAAATTTTTCATCTTATTTACAAAACTAACTCCAATTATTATACCAATTAGGAATTACATGCTCATTTAAATGGGTCTTTAAGCTCAGACACCTTAAAATATCTTGGTTGCGTCTCTCAATCAGTAGCAGAGTATCAAAAACTCAATACTTTACTTGAAAAAGCACCTCGAAAACTAAGTGACTGTTTTCCCCTTTTTAAAGTTGCACACGATGTAACAAAAACAAAAGAAAGAGTTTATTTAGCCACTCAAAGTGTTATTCAAGATTTTGAAGAGGAAAATGTGATTTATTTAGAATTGAGAACGACTCCAAGATGTGGAAATAATTTTGATAAAGAAGGTTATATAGAAACTGTCGTACAAGCGATTAAGGATTTTAAAACCGATAAGATTATAGTTAGATTAATTTTGTGTATCGATAGAAGACACGATTTACAAACTTCTTTAGAAGCGATGGTGTTAATTATTAAAATGAAACTGAAATATCCGGATGTTATAAAAGGAGTTGATCTTTGCGGGGATCCACATGAAGGAGAATTTAATAAAAGGGTTTTCGCAAGAGTTCGCCAATACGATTTGAAAGTATCTCTACATTGCGGTGAAATTGCAAACATTATAGATATGGAAGAAATGTTAAACTTTGGCCCGGATAGAATTGGTCATGGAACTTGTATTCATGAAGATCACGGTGGAAGTGATTATTTATGGCAGAAATTTAAAGACTTAAAAATCCCCGTTGAGTGTTGTTTAACGTCAAATATTATTTGTGGAACAAAGCAGAGTTACACAGAACATCATGTAAGAGAATTACTTAGAAATAAAATTCCATTTTGTATTTGTACGGATGATAAAGGAGTTTTTTGTACCGATTTATCCAATGAATTTTATTTAATGAATCAACATTACGGTTTGTCTAAATTGGATTTATGGCAGATTTCTTTTGATACTGCTGATATGATTTTTGAAGATAATGATATGAAAACGCATTTGAAAAATATGTTGATCGATTGGAGAAGTAAACATTTCATCAATTAAGTGATTAACTTTATTAGGATTATTTTTAAAGATAGGATTAAAAAAAAATTTTTTTTTTGTAACAAAAATTAATTTTATTAATTAAAATAACTAAAAATCGAATACATAAAATTAATACTTTTTAATACATTTGTAAACGGTAACAAAAAAATTTTTGGATTTATAGATTTTTTTTTCTTTTTGGTTGTCATACATGAATCACATGAGATTCTAATTAATACATCGATTAATTAGGTAGTTGTTTTTAATTCTTAAACCCTGTTAAATTTTTAATTTTTAATGATAACCATTAATTAGTTAATATTCATTTGTGTGTCATTTTTTATATTCATACATATTAAAATAAAATTATAGTAAGGAAAAAACGTTTGTTTATTATAAATTATAAAATTCTTATCACGTTACAGTCATTAAACGTTAAATTTTAGTCAGGTTTGAACTTGTTAAAATTGTCTTGTTGATAATTTAAAGTTAATTAGTAGTCTCATTAAACTTTTTCATAGAATTATTGGATTTACATTCAAGAAATAATCTAAATATTTCATTGCCGCGTTATCAATTTGTACGGTTTTTGTCGAAACGATAAAAGTAAGGAATTTGGTTTGATAAAACGAATGACATTTTTTTTCTTTTCCACAATTTCTGAAAACGTTAGGTTGGGTTTACATTTCAAGACTACAGGGAAAGAAAACGCTATATCAATTTTTCACAAAGTTAAGATTTTGTTATTATCTATTAGAAAATTTTCAAAGCTTTGACTCTATTCAATCGTTCGGGCAATAAATATGCTCACAATCAGTTAGCAGTAATTTCACTTTGTAATATTGACAAACAGACTACAAAGATGCCAATATCAGCGCGATAGTGGATAAGAAGTGCTTCATTTGATCTTTTTGTTAAAGTTCAACAAAAATTATAAGAAATGTGAAAGCTACGTTTGTATACCATTTGCACTATCTATCAAAATCAAATAAAAATATGCAGTTTCCAATATTTTTTCTCCCTGTGGTCTTCATTTGCTATTTGACACGGTCGAATAACTTTTTCGACCGAGTACTAGCAAGTGTAAACAGTAGGGCTGGGCGATACCACAAATTAGGTATCGAATATCGATACCATGATAGTATCGATACTATTCAAAGTATCGATAACAGTGGTATCGAGTAGTATTCGAAGTATCAATATTTTCGTTACCATCATAGTATCGATACTTTCGATACCATCACGGTATCGATACTATTCAAATTTTCTGCATTACTACCTCACACCTTATGTGAGATTTTAGGTTGGTTTAAAATACCTGATAGATTCATATTTTTTCTATTTCGAAGTTAACGAACAAATCGCAACTACTGCTAACACCCAAATAGCACTCTTAGTATACTATATTGTCATTTATCACTATATGAATCCAACCTACAGTGTGCACCCGATCTATCTGCTGAAAGAAGCGTTAGCAATAGCTGCTCAATTGTAAATGGGCGGTGCTTGCGCTCAGACTTCGGACACGTTTCAACAACTTCAAAAGCCAACGACAACCAGTTACTTTTTATTAACGTTGTACCGAATTGCCAAAAGGTATGGAAACTTTTTACTATTTTTCGATACCAATACTGTCGATACCAAATACCAAGTGGTATCGATACCGTCCAAAGGTATCGATACTTTTTCAAACAATACTTCGATACCGATACCAAGTTAGTATCGAATACCGATACCACAAGTGGTACCGATACCATATAAAAAGTATCGATACTTTGCCCAGCCCTAGTAAACAGCTATAAAAGTACGAATTCGAACACGTGCAAGTCGACTCGGCTTTGTCTATACTTTTTTGGCCGATTAACAATCGCGCTAATCAAAAGCATGATTGGCAACGTTTAACTTAACTTATCTAACCTAAAATTGTTGTTGATTGCGATAAGCATTATTTCAGTACATCAAACGCGTGTAAAAATTTGTTTGATTAAAGAAATAGGTAGATGAGTGAAGACTAACTCCGTTTTGGCGTTTGCCAAAAAAACCCTGCTTTGAAAATGCTATTCAACAGCACTCCATCATAAATATGTGTGAACGAAATAATGGTGGTGTAATTAGCTTAAAATGTAAACTTAGCCTTATAGATGTTTTAAACATATTGCTCCTACTTAACCGTGTTTTTCTAATAATCCAATTTTATGAAAAGCTCCCACATTGTGTGAATCAAAAAAATTCAACGTTTCGTCAGAAACGCCGAACGATAAGTCAGCACTTCATAAATCGTGGGTTTGCTTTATAAAATGCTCTAAAATAAGAAATATGTAATAATTACTATATACAGGGTGTTTACGGTCTTGTGATTTTATTTTTGGGGAGTGATAAAGCATCGTAAAAGAAGGTCATTAATTATAAAATGTCTTAACAAAAGTTGTATAATAAGAGAGACGTGACTGTTGAAATAATTTATATTTACTTTTTTTAAGTGATGATTAAGCATATTAACACTATGCCGTCCGGCGTCACCACAGTGATGTGCGCAAACAAGCGGTTAACGGCCGGCGTCACCACAGTGGTGATGTGCACAAATTAGCGGTCAACGGCTGGCGACACCACAGTGGGTCCCCAGAAGAACGGCCAAGTGATCCGAATAAGTGCTGCCGGCGCCAAGCGAAAAAATATTTACGAATCGTGCGGACGGCAAAGTGTTAAATTAAACATTTTTATTTTTTTTTTATTGAATCCACTTTACGCTAGTTGTTCACAGTTATCGCCGTGTTGTTGAACGCAAAATCTCGCTCGAAAAGAAAAAATAAAATAATTTTTTTTAATAGTAATATCCCCCTTATTATGCAACTTCTGTTAAGACATTTTATAATTAATAACCTTCTTTTAAGATGCTTTATCACTCCCCAAAAATAAAATCACAAGACCGTAAACACCCTGTATAATATGTATCATTAGCTTTGTTCGTAGAAGCGATTTCCAATGGTTTCTGGTATTTTCAACGAATCATTTGCATACGAGGTCCACGCGCTCTCCGTGCTCGGTATATACGAAAATATCGTTAGGTATCACTCGGCGTGCAAGGACATTGAAGAGGTTAATCAAGAAATCGAAGAGGGAGGCCTGGAGAAGACTGTGTCGACCTGGAGGAGGATGTGTGGGGGGATGCCTATAAAATAGTCCTGAAAAAGACTAGGAACATACCAAAAGTGACACTAGAAGGGGAGGAGGCGGAGGCATTAATAAGATCGCTCTTCCCTCAAGATGAGAAAAGCAAATGGCAGAAACAGTCCATGCTGGGCCTCCCAAAAGGCAAGGAGGTGACTGAAGGAGAAATTGACACGACAGCAAAAAAGCTCAAGAACGGAAAGGCTACAGGGCAGGACAGGATCACGTCAGAAATTGTTAAAGACATGGTGGCTACTAGGGCAGAGAAGATTGCAATTATGTATAATAACATAATGAAAGAGAGCAGTTTTCCCAGCATATGGAAGGCAGCCTGTCTGGTCCTGATGGAGGAGGCTGGTGGAGGGCGTGAGAGAAAGTTTCGGCCACTAAGTCTGTTAAATTGCTACGAAAAATTATACGAGGCTCTAATTAGAAACATATTGCTAGATAAGCTGGAGGAGAAAGGAGACCTGTCAAAAAACCAGTTCGGTTTCAGGAGAGGTAGGTCAACAATTGACGCCACCGAAAGAGTGTTGAAAGCGGCTAAGACCACGGACAAGTATAGAAGAGGAAAGAGAGGAATGTGCCTCTTGATGACATTCGACATACGAAATGCCTTTGGCTCCGCTCCCTGGCGTGGGATTGTCGAGGCTTTAGAGAGAAAGGGGATCTCGGCGCGTATCATTAACATAACAAAGAATTACCTTTCGGAAAGGTGTGTGCAGTACAACAGCGTTATGTACGCCTTAACTAGAAGAGTCCCACAGGGCTCGATATTGGGTCCTTTATTATGGTATACTTTGACACCCTGCTTGAAGAGTGGAAGTGGGATTGTGGTATAGAGGTTGTAGCCTACGCGGACGACTTGGCAATGGTGGTGCGCGGCCGCGGACTCGAAGAGCTGAGAATGAAAGCGCAGGACACAGTCGAGAGCCTGATAAACGAGATAAGAGAGATGGGCCTGGAGCTGGTAGCGGAGCAGTCCGAGGCGGTCCTACTGAAGAGCCGGAGGAGGAAGCAGAAGCTGGAATTGACCATCGGGAATTATACGATATGGAGCGGAGAGACCTTGAAATACCTGGGAGTGATGGTAGGAAAGGAAGATGGGTACATCACGTGAGATACGTGGTAAATTAAGCGCAAAAGTATAGGGTGATAGGGTCCACCTATGGTCCAAGAATGGGAAAGAGGAAGCTCGTCGCCTCGACGATACACTCCCAGGTGTTGTACGCCTGAACTTAAAACCAGAAAACGTACTTATACATAGAAAACAGACAGATATTAGTTTTGAAGATGGCGATCTGATTTATAAAATAATTGATTTAAGTCATACTACTAGCATAAATGGTCCAATAATTAAAAAAGTAGATGTTAGGTATCTTGCACCACAAATCGTAAAAAAAGAATATGAACATTTACCGAAAGCTGGTATTTTTTTTTGTTCATTGACAGCAATTATGGCGGCTAGGAGTGGACCTTTACCAAAGGCAGGGGAAGGACGTATTAAAATATTAAACGGGAATATCCCTCCAATAAAAACAATTTTAAATAGAGAATTAAATAAAATGTTGAGGGCAATGTTAAATCCCGACCCAAAAATAAGGCCAGCTGCCAAAGACATCGTCAATCAGGGGCCATTATTAAGCGGTAATAGTCCATTACTACAAAAAGATCTTGAGATGATCAAAATTAAAAATTTTAATTGGTTGAAATAATCAGAAGCTGTTGGAAATCACTCCTTGTCTTTCCAGAGGAAGACAAGGACAAAGATTTTTAGTCCCCGGCTCCCACACTCCCTGGCCGGGCGTGGGGAGTGCCGGGCAAAACGAATACTGCAACATGGGCTTGCTAGCCAAATAGCTTGTGAACCGCTTCCGGCTAATAATTTGAGGAAATTATTATTACATTTAGCAAAGGGTTTGAAACACATACATCGCCAGGATTTAGTTCATATGAACTTAAAACCAGAAAACGTACTTATACATAGTAAACAGACAGGTATTAGTTTTGAAGATGGCGATCTAATTTATAAAATAATTGATTTAAGTCATACTACTAGCATAAATGGTCCAATAATTAAAAAAGGAGATGTTAGGTACCTTGCACCACAAATCGTAAAAAAAGAATACGAACATTTACCGAAAGCTGGTATTTTTTTTTGTTCATTGACAGTAATTGTGGCGGCTAGGAGTGGACCTTTACCAAAGGCAGGGGAAGGACGTATTAAAATATTAAACGGGAATATCCTTGCAGTAAAAACAATTTTAAAAACAAGGCCAGCTGCCAAAGACCTCGTCAATCAGGGGCCATTATTAAGCGGTAATAGTCCATTACTACAAAAACATCTTGAGATGATCAAAATTAAAAAAATTAATTGGTTGAAATAATCAAAAGCTGTTGGAAATCACTTTTACAAAGCTGTGATTTATTGTTAGTCGTTTTTGTATGATACCCAAAGTTTTTATACAGGTTTTCCTTTCGGTATCTATTCGTTAAGTCAGCAATAAATTTACACGAGCCAAACTGCATTTCTGAAACTCATTCTCGCAACAATGGTTTCAAACTTCGATTCAACTACAATTGTAAACCACTTTTTTATATTAACGTTGTATTAAATCGTACGTAAAACCGATTGTAGAATTCAAACATTTACTAAAAATCTGATTTTAAATAAGTAAAATACGCAAGACTATTTCAGTTTTACAGTATGTTATAACAATTTCTAATTTTATGTTAGGTATATCCATTTCTAAAGTTTTAAAATAAAATTATAGAAGTATATATTTTTAGCTTCTAAAACTTGATTACACCAAATCTATTTTTAAAATTCCGAACAAAAATGACTAAAGTTTATTGCAAATGACTGTACTTTATTTCTATTCTGGTTACTATCGATAAGTTTTTATAGCTCATTTTAATCTCTTTGTTAATATCAGGAATAAAAATAAGAATGACTGAAAAAATATTTACATCAAGCTTTAAAGTTTTTTATAGTCCTAACAATAATAATATGTATTGCAACAAAGCAGCTCAACATTCATATTTGTAATTATTAATTATTATTATAATAATTCCTAAAGTACGATTATTTTTTCCACATATTTTTTTTACATATACTGGATTTTTTTTAATCATAATTACAATCTATACCCGTTATTCATTATGATTGGTAGTAGCTTCCTTTTACTATACGCTTAGGTAATAATATTACACCTTTAAATTATAAATATATAAATAAAAATAGTGATGATTTAAAATTAATAACAATTATAATAGACTAGAAACTTTTTCTTATCCTCTTTTTTAAATAATTACAAATTATATTAATGTACATTTTTTTTCTTAGAAATTTATAATATTTAAAACCATTCTTAATTCTAATTATACTAAATAATAAATTATCAAATTAAGTTATTAAATAACAGTCGCAAAAAGGAATTGTACTTTTCACTTTTTTAAAAGTTAGTTATAGTTATACAGGTGTCCCACTGAAATGGGCTGGTTGAAATATCTCGGAAACTACAAGTCCGATGACTTTGAAATTTTATACATCGATATAGTCCATATTACACTACATTTTGAAAATATTTTCAGTCAATCAAATCAGATGTTCTAATTGTTGTCCAAAAATTTAAAAAAAATCATAAAAGTGACTAAAATTTTTAACAGTTAACCTAACTTTTTTTGAAAATTTTGACCAATTTTAAAAAATCATGGAGATTTTATTTTTTTTAAATTAAGAAATGAAATTTGTATTAATTGAAATCTAAAATATTCTATTTTGTAATAAAAAAGTCAATTTTGTTCTAATTATTACCCAAAAAATTACAAAAATTCATAAAGTGGCTAAAATTTTTAACAGTTAACCTACCTTTTTTTTTGAAAATTTCGACTAATTTTACAAAATCGTGGAGACTTTATTTTTTTAAATTAGGAAATGGAATTTGTATGAATTGAAAGCTAAAATATTCTATTTTTTAATAAAAAAGTCAATTTTGTTCTAATTATTACTCAAAAAATTAAAAAAATTCGAAATGCAGTTTACCATGTACTACATTTGTGTATAAAATTTCAAATTTATCGGACCAGCTCAATTCAGTGGGACATCCTGTATTTAGTAAAAAAAATCTTTCTAAATCAACTAATTAAAAATGTTTAAAGAAAAAAAATCAATAACAAGTTAATAATAATCAAATGAATCGAATAAATAAAACAATAAATGCGCAAATTTATCTACTTTTAAACTCTTAATGTCTAAAGATTTTTTTTTAATTTTTATTTTTGGTTAAAACATTTTAAGATGCCTATTTATGAGAGTGTAAGTGTGTATGTGCGCCTTTTAGGATTGTGTTTGTTGTATTTTTAATTTATCTTTTGTATTTTCTTTTCGTTTGCGATAGATTAGTTAGTTAATTAGTTAGTGCTTAAAATATTTGCAATAATTTTTCGCTTTGATGTTCAAGTTAGTTTCGCTTCGTTAGTTTAATTAATTATTATCAAAAGTAATGACTAGATTGTTATTAAAGCATCGAATTAATTCAAGACTATTGGGTATGAAATTAATTGAATTAATGACTAGTTCGTGTATAAAAAAAAGGTACAAAACAAACCGTTTTTTTGGCACAAATTGATGAAAAATTATTTTCATCTTTAGGGCAGTTTTTCTTGTCTTATTACATATATTTTAAACACTTTAAACTTATTTGTAGTTTTTTTTAAGTTTAGTTAAAATGCCGTCTTAAATCGTAACCTTTTAAGCCTTTTTTTTTTCTTTTAACCTTTATTTAGTTACCGTAATTAGCTTGCTGCCTCTTTCGTTTAAACACCAAAGCAAAAATGCTTCTTAACCTCCACCATTTACTATGTTTATGCGGTTTTCTTTCATTTCCGTTCATACCTTTTTGTCGTTCTCTTATTCTAATCTCTCTTACCAATGTATGGAAAGCATCGTCAACGTATGTTCTTAAAGCTGCCGAAGTTTCGTAAAACGGACACCCGAATTGTCTTGCTAAAGATTTTCCTTCTTCTGTAGTTACTTTTCTTTGCATTTGAAGGTCAAATTTGTTTCCAACTAATACCAAAGGTGTGTCTTCACTAGCCCTGACTTTTTGAATTAATTTTCTGTACTCTAAAGCTTCTTGGAAGCTGTGTCGATCCGTTACGCTATAGCAAATTAGGAAACCTTCACCACATCGCATATACTGGTCCCTCATTGCTGTAAATTCAACCTAAAATTAAATTTTTACTTTTAATTTAATTTACTAAATTAATAAAAAAATTACTTGTCCAGCTGTGTCTAAAATATCTAATAAAGCTGGTTCACCATCAATTACAGCTTGTTGTTGATAAGAATCTTCTATGGTAGGATCATGATAGTCTAAAAAGCTATGACTAACAAATTGTAGAGTAACGGCTACAAAATAACATTTGATTTAAATGGGAATAAAAGTGATTTATTTTTCTTACCTGATTTACCAACTCCCCCGTCGCCCAAAACGACGATTTTATACACCCTAATACCGCCCCGTTGGTGCGTGTTACTCCCGTAAATTCGGTCGGTTTCGATTTGATCAGGATCTTTGCCGGACCTCGAAGATTCCTGCCTCGAGATCTTATATTTGCGCCTGTTGGCGCTCCCGCAGGAACCCTCGCCGGCCATGGCCTTTTTAAACGACGCGAAAAACGTCGTTTTCGAGCCGCATTAACGACCGTACTTTTAAAAAATTCTCCGCGTGTGGGAGTATTTTTTTAGAATTTATCAACAAATTTTTTAGTCTTCAGTTGACATTTTTACGTTTTGACAGTTCACCATTGATTTTTTTAACTGTCTACTCGGTTATTTTAGCTAGGTTTTGATCTTTACATATAAAAAGAGATAGCATTAATAGAATTTTAAGGAAGTAAGACAAAGATAGACTATGTGTAAAGAATTTTATGAGTTTTAATTTATAATTAATTTAAAAGGAAATCTTTAATCCTTTTTTACTTTTATTTTCAATAATATATTCTTTTTTTGAATTATTAAATTAACGTATTAAAAAAATTATTTTAATTTTATTTGTAAAATTATTTAAAAATCTATTAAACCAATTTGTCAAAGTTCATCGAAAATTTAAGGAATTAAAATAAAAATTTTTTATTAAACTTCTAAATAAGTTATTTAAATAATCCAGAAAAAGAATATATTAATTAAAAGTAAATTTAATAATAGATTTAAGAATAAATTAAGATTTATTTTATTAGAGTAAAGTACACTAAAAATCTATTAGATGGCGCCACTATGAGTTAATTTAATTTATAAAATTAAACATAATTGGACTTTTTCACATTTATTTTTAATTAATATGTTCTTTTTTTACTATTAAATGAACTTGTTAAAAAAATTATTTTAATTTTATTTGTGAAATTATTTAAGAATTTAATAAACCAATTTTTCAAAGTTTATCGAAAGTTTAAGGAATTAAAATAATTTTTTTTAAAATAAATTAATTAAATAATCAAGAAAAAGAATATATTAATTAAAAATAAATTTAAAAAGAGATTTAAGAATAAATAAAAATTAATTTTATAATCATAAAGTTCAATGAAAATTTATTAGATGGCGCCGCTATGAGTTAATTTAATTTATAAAATTAATCATAATTTGACTTTAAATCCTTTTTTTACATTTATTTTTAATTAATATATCCTTTTCTTCACTATTAAATTAACTTATTAAAAAAAATTATTTTAATTTTATTTGTGAAATTATTTGAGAATCTAATAAACCAATTTTTCAGTTTATCGAAAATTTAAGGAATTAAAATAAATTTTTTTTCTAAATAAGTTAATTAAATATTCAGCAAAAAGAATATGTCAATTAAAAATAAATTTAAAAACTGATTTAAGAATAAATTAAAATTAATTTTATAAGAATAAAGTTCAATGAAAATTTGTTAGATGGCGCCACTATGAATTATTTTCATAAATTTATATACAGTATGGAAGAAAAGTTTTTTATAGTGATTCTCATTTTCAAGATTAGCAGGGATAATTTACGGACAAATAAGAGGATATAAACAGAATTTTAAGGTTAGGTTAATAATAAATAAATCATTACTTTCTATTTTCTATATCGATTGTTTAATTTTCTCTATTAAAATATAAGATGAGTTGATGCGAGTGATTACAAAAAAGAAAACACATACATACAACATAACAATGTTTTTCGTCCGAAAGTAGAACTTAAAATTGAGTAGACGAGAGAAATACACCATAAATTAAATGGAGGGAACACAAAGACGTCAGGAATTGATGTTTTTAAATCCCTGAGAGACTAAATTCAAATAATCTAAAATATCTAAAGGAATATGTTTTTTTTTTAATATAAATATTCTTCCTTTTAACATAGATATTTTTGGTTTGAGTTAAACAAATTGTAATTTCAAGAATATAGTCGCTTGTTTGATAGAGATGTGAAAGAGTTTGAAATAAATCCTAATCTAAGACACATATTAAAGTTTAACAGGCGAATATACATCAGCAACAAACGTGGTTTTGTATAAATAAATGATACAGTACAATATAATATATATAAACAATTACGTTTTTTCACGGTTCTTTTCGCTTACTAACTTCAATTAACTTATTTATGATTAATACAAAGATTAAATTATTACAAAAAAAAGTTAGACAATCTAAATATTAAACAGTCTTCGATGTGTTTCATTTAAAACATTTAAGAGAGGCTAATTACAATTACTTTTTTGCATTGCCTTAAATTTTAAGTCATTATACAGTATACTATTTTTTTTATATTAATTACTAACAATAAGTCAAATACTGATTTCTAGAGTTTTTTTTTCAGCTTGTCTATACAATAATATACATACATTATTTATTTATTTATTATGTAAAAAAAGAAATCAATTTGAATTTTTCTTTTTTTGTATAAATTAAAATTCATGACTAATTTTAGTTTGGTATTGATTATTTTTAATTTATTTTTTGTATCTAAACACGTAATATTTTTTTAATATGTTTTATCTTGAACAATACCAAAACGACTTTTCCTTTAATTAAAAGAAAAATATTCGTTGTAAAATAAAAACACAAAACTTACATTTATATCTACAGGAAAAATATACACAAAGTCAATGTTTAGAAAAAAGCCTTATTTCTTCTTTCTTTCTTCTTCTCTTTCTTTATACCTTTCTTTATATCTTTCTTTATATATTCTTCTTATTTCCATAATTTTCCTCTTCAAATATCCGCATAATTTACGTTTATTTTATCCGCTAACGTCGTATAAACTTACAATTATAATATTATTTATTTTAAAGATATAAAATAACGATTATTGCTAAAAGTATTTAAGTATTTTACACTGTCAATTTTCTCGACGCGAAAGCTTTTAATTTAATTTACGAAACCGTCGAAGAACTTTCCCCCGAAGGTCTTTGTGCGAATAAAACGCCTTCGTAAGCTACTCCGGCGATTTGCATCGTTACTACTAATGAATTATCACCATTGCGACCATCTCCTGTAACAAAATAAAATGTTATTTAATAAATTTTAAAACTTCTTTTTTAAAAATGCAAAAAATTTTGTTATATAGGATGTTTCAGAATTGCACGTCACCATTTCAGAGATATGTTCTCCAGCATGAAATAAACAAGAAAGTTTATATAAACATAAGTCTCAAATTAATTTTTTATCGAGATATTGAAAAGTTTATTTAATAATAAAACATTCAGAGTAACTGTTCAAAGTGTCCTCCGTTTTGTTGAATGCAGCATTGCAAGCACGACGAATCCATGATTCTCTGGCACGGCTTATAGCATCGGAACGACCCCTCATAGCTGCTGCTTCTTCGGTGCGATTTCTTAGCTCTTCTTGCGTGGCAATAGACGTAGAATAAACCACAGACTTCATCCAGCCCCACACAAAATAATCTAACGGTGTTAGATCAGCAGATCGTTGTGGCCATTTAATAGGTCCGTTTCGGCCACCCATCGGTTACCATATGCTGTGTTTAAATAATCGGTGACAATATGAGAAAAGTGAACAGGGGCACCGTCATGCATAAACCACCTCCCCTGCCTGTTGGCAATCGGAGTATCTTCTAGAAACTCATACAGATTATTTTGCAAAAAATTCAAGTAAGATATTCCTGAAAGCCTTGTTGGTAAAAAGAAAGGGCTGATGAGATTATCATCAAGAAGACCACACCAGATATTTAATGAAAAGGTATGTTGGTAATGCGTAATAACAGCCGTATAAGGGTTTTCGTCGCTCCAAGTATGAGTGTTTCGAAAATTAGTAATTCCATTTCTGGTAAAGCAAGATTCATCGGCAACTAGTAGGCAGCTCAGGAAGTTAGGATCTCGCGTGTATTATCGAATCAACCGCTGGCAGAAATTTATGCGCTTGTTATAATCTTCTGGTAACAAATGTTACACACACGTAACGTGATATGGATACAATTGTTGCTCCCGCAATATTCGCCATACGTTTGCAGATGAAACATTGAAACGATGTGACAATTTTCTGGTGCTAGTAGTAGAAGATAGCTGAACAGCATTGAATATCCCTTCTTCAACGTTAGCAGTTCGTCGAAATCTTTGTCGACCAGCGTTTTGTAGTTGTGGGTTTAGCGTACCAGTTTCCCTAATAAGACGTCTTTCAATGGCTTCAAACGTTTTTCGATTTGGTACCCTCCTAGTGGGAAATGTTTCATGATATTTTCGAGCAGCAGCAACGCCATTTTTATATACCTCGCCATAAATTAAAAGCATGTCTGTTTGTTCTTCAAAAGTGAATAAATTTATGATGTCTCCCATGATAATACAATGTGGAAGTCTTCTTATTAACTCATACGAAAGCGCGCAGAAATAGTAAAACATATAACTTATTTACACGAACAGTATTTAATACTAATCGGTATAATCATTTGTCAAACACAAAAGAGCTTTGCAATTGCAATCTACGGCTATCTGATTAAATTCAAGACATTTAGATATTTATCTTTAACTTTTAATATCTCGATAAAAAAATAATTTGAGACTTATGTTTATACAAACTTTCTTGTTTATTTCGTGCTGGAGAATATATCCCTGAAATAGTGCCGTACAATTCTGAAACACCCTGTATTTATGTAGATAAGTAGGTAAATTGTTTGGAACTTAAAAGGTGGTAAGATAAAAATTCGGTTTGAAGTTGTGAACACGTGTAAAGTAAAGATATATTTGAAAGAGATTAACTTCTCATTATAAACAAGGTATCAATCATCGACATTGGCAGAGTTGGAGACATCTAAAAATAATAGACACGTTTAACTAGGATCCAACATTTTGATAAAGAAGGTTTTAGAACAACTTGACATCGTCTGAACACATTTTAGAGTGATTATGACTGTGTGAATCATCAGGAACTATTTCAAAGCGCGTAAATTTGTAGTCAATTATCTTCGAGGTTTTGAAACTTTGTTTAAAGGGTTCAAATTCAGGAATAGTTTCTAAATTATTATTCCTTTAATAATCTTGTATGTATGTATTTATTGAGTGAAACATAAGCTATATTAATTTCTTTAAAAGAAAAAGACATTTATTATTAAAATTTTTAATGAATAGTGTTGATTAGTTAAGTGTCAATTTGATCTATTAAACGTCAATGTTGAAATTTTAATTAACAAATCGATGTTTGAATAGTAAATTTTATCGGTTAAAATGTCCATTTTAATCTAGTTTTAACGTTTTACTTGTGCAATTGAAAATTTAAACATAAATCTTTTGCGGAATGTTTTCTCAATCATTCATCATTTTCTGCGTTTTGTTCTTTCCCAAGAAAGATAATCACAAGAGACATTTCAAATAATCCAACCTATCTGTTATTGAGAAAAGTTGTTATAGGAAACGATTAATTATAACATACTTATGAGAAAAGGAATAGTACTTTGTATATTTGTATATGTATCACCTAAAAATAACCTAATCAGATGAAAGTCTCCGAAGATGGCGTAGATCACCGAAATGCGTCAGAGTATAAGTAATAAAATACCAATAAATGCAAAAAACTTGTTTTATTATTTACGGTTTTCTTAGTCCCTCCGTAGATGGGTCGACTGATTTGCAATCCGAGTTTCAAATCAGTTGAAGATGTAACCGTTTGGCGACTTTGCCAGTATACAATAACGAGGATCTACACACGAGCGATAAAAATGAGACCAATTTGCAATCAATAACCAACTGATTTGAACCTTGGGTTGCCAATCGGTCGACTCGTGTGCGGAGGACCTTAGAGTCCGTTTTCGTGTTGTTTCACACGTCTAATTTTATTCGAATGTTTCTTATTTATCTTACTTAGGTTATTACAAAAGCGGACCAACTAGACTATGCAAGTACAGATCAGAAGAAGGATTGGAGATATTGACTTTTTCTTTTTTTTAAATCATAGCTGTATTTTTGGTGCATATTTTATCGTCTTTTTTACATTTCTTTAAGTGAAACATACCTGGCTTGATTTTATTTTTGGATTCTGTACTGTATTACAACTCACTTTTGTAAAAATTTCGAAGGTAGTTAAGGATTGTTGAAAGTCAGTATTAACAATTAAATTAATAAAATACTCCGTACTATAATCCGAAATGGAGCTACACCATGAAGACTAAAATGAAAAAGTAAGCCCCCTTTCCGTAACATTGCAGAGTACTCTTTCATCTTTCTCTTCATGGTGCAACTCCATTTCAGATTATAGTAGATTTATTAAAAAATATATCATGTTTAAAGACAACTCTTGTATCAGACAGGCAAATTTAAACTTAATCCGGGACAAAACTGCTTACAGCTACTGAATAATCTTTCTCTTCATGATGCAGCTCTATTTTGGGTTATAGTACATTGGTATTAGGTTTTATATATTTTCTCTACCGGTTTCGGCTATACACCGCCATTTTGAGGAAAATATGTCTGTAATGTAAAAGGTACAGAAATAATAAGAGAAGTATGATATTAACAACAATTCAAAGCAACAAATATTATTAAGACGTTATACATTAGTATTAGGTTTTGTTTATATTTTCTACCAGTTTTGGCGATAAAGCCATATTCAGGAAGGTATAGCAGTCATGTAAAAGCTACAAAAATAATCCGAGAAGTTGGATTAATAATCTGAGAAGAAGCATGCATTAACAACAATCCCAAGCAAAAAATATTATTAACATTCATTCAAAATTTTTCTGACGTTTCGTATAGCAGTTAGAGCTATTCTCAAAAGTTCGGAGTTATCACAAATTTAACAGTTTTTTGTTTAGTAATAACTAATCAACATATATTGTCCGTCTGTAAGCTAATGCAAAATTTGTACTAATGTTGAAAACAAGTTGGTCAATAATTATTAATTGCTGTTGGTGGTAGATATTTTATAATTCACAATCAATTATAAACTCAATTTCTTGTCTTTAACTTATGGTCTACCTGGACGAAGGAATAAATTATTCCGAAAGCTTGGTTTCAAAAAGGAAATATTTCTTTAATTTCTCCTGTCGATATTGGTTACAACGCCCAAGAACTTAATTCTCGTTTCTAAGGTGTAACAATTGTTACTCCGTTTCACTTATTCAAAAAAGTTTTAAGAAATTGGTGTACTTTGGTGATTTCAAAATTTGATTGAAAAATGTTAAACAACCTCGTTTTAAATTGTCTAAAATTAACATATTAAAGTTAGAATTTTTACAGTTCGTTCATGAAGTTAGGAGTAAATTAATTTTTTTGTATCACAATTTAAACAAAGTTCTTCGATTGATTTTGAATGTTATTCACCATGATTTTATATTTTTTGTCAATAATATTAATAATCACATACTGTTAATATAGTTAATTACGTGACATTAATGAAAGAATGCAAGCCAAAAATTGACCTGTCGTGAATAAATTTTACTATAAATAGATAGAATACAAAATCTGTTATCACTACATAAAATCATTTTTTTAAGTTATCACGTAATATATCGCCACTATACAAGAGAAAGGAACCTTTGAACTTGTCCAAAATTCTAGATTTTTAGGTTTTAATGTTCATGTATATGAATTTCAGTATTATTTTTACGAGAAAAAAAAAAACGAACAAGCTCAAAAATGTCATTATATATTATTTATAAAAATTATTAGAAACTGCTCTCACGCCAAATAATTGATATTAGTTAGAAGCCAAAATTAAAATGTTAATAATTTAACCGTACTCCCAGTGGACTTGGTCATTTCATTCCAATGATATTTCTAAATTGAAACTCTATCTTTAAAACGTATGTCCTTCCATGAATTTTTATTGTGATTGAAAAATGTTGAAAACACACATAAAACATTTTTAAATAAAAATCAAAATATTTTAAGGTTATGTAATCACATAAAAAAAAATTCTATTAGTTTTTCAAGTACCAACTTCTATTAAAATAATTTATACAATTTTTTATTGCCTCAATTATTTACATAACTAGTGATAAAATTCTTAATAAACATCCAAGAAGTTATTAAATCTAGTAATACTCGTACTCAAATTTACTTAAGTAAAATATAAAGGCGTTTTAAACTTATGTAATACCCTGTGAATTTCCTAAGTTTCTTAAACCCCCTTTTAAAATAATCTGCATATTTTTCGGTAATTAGATGCATTCACACAAGCCACCTGACACCTAAAAATAAACGGGCGCTTCTCGAGTCGTTTTCCCGTGCATTTTGGCACCGATTCGAACGCGTCCATCATTTATCACTTGAAACCGTTCGACTAGAAACGGATTGACGTTTATAAAAATTCCGTTTTCCCGCCAAAAAAGATTGTTTACCACCGAGTAAATATCATTCACTTTAGATTACCTACTCTTTATACGTGTTGTTTGAAATATGATTATTCGGGTCGTAAATAACTTGTATTTAAAACGTCTTGTGCCAAATGGAATTGTTTCAAAAGTTAATTAGACAAATAATTTATTGTAAATTTAAAATTACTTACCTCGACTTTGAATTGAAATACTCGTACTAATAGGTAACACAGGTACAGGAGCTCCGTTTTCCATCTTAATAAATTTCCTAGGTTGGAATTCTTCGTCCGGATCGTGTTCGTCACCTTCGTCTTCTTTACCACCGCTTGTACCTGCGATTGGTTCAACACTCGGTGCGTTTTGATGATTATCTTCTGGTTCTGGTGTCGCGGAAAGATTCAAAGCTTCTCTTTGAGGTTCGGCTAAAACACCACCAACTCCTACAACCGCCGGTTGCGGTTGTTGTTGTTGATTATTATTCCCCGCACTTTGATTATTGTTATTATTATTATAATAACTCCACCATTTTGATAAATCAATTCCTGATGGTCCAGCTATAGCTTGAATTTGAGACGTTCCATTCGTAAGCGAACCCGTCGTTGGAACAACATTACTTCCGTGCGAATTAGAAGTATTTGTCGTCGATGAAGCCGCAGCAACATTCCTTATGTATTCCAACATACGATGTTGAAATTCCATTGTCACTGAATTGTTAATCGGGTGCAAAGGATTTCCGTTTAATTGAGGAACCAGAGGTGGTGATTGATGTGCGATGTGATGCGGTCCGTTATGTAAACCTAAACTCATCCTTGCGGCTGCTATTTGTTGTTGTTGATGGATGTTCATTGAAATGGGACTCATTTGTTGTTGGTGGTTTGGAGATCTGTTATTGGGGCGGTTGTAGTTTACGTAACTTCCGCGTCTTCCTTCGCGTCTATTTCCGTCTATTGCTGTTTGGAGTTCGTCTGCGGTGCTAAATTGACGTTTTTCGCATTCAAAAGCGTATAGATATTTCATATATCTGAAAAAGTTAAACAAAACAATTAAATCAATTTTGTAACAAAATTAATCATCAATAATTTTTCCTCATTTTGTTTTAAATACCAAAAATGACCTTATGATTGATTACCAAAAATTTTTTACTAATAATTAGAACACATTTAAGTCTTTGAACAATTATTTGAGATTAAAATCATTTCTTAATTCCTATGAATAAAGACTGGATGATTCTTTTAAATGGTCGAAAACATTGTGGTATTCGATCAAACAATTCTTTAACAATGTCTTTAAATTGAGGAAACATCAATATTTTTAGCCGAAATATCGTCGTGTTTAGTATCAAATTGAACGATTTTTAATAATTTTTGAGAAAATTGATGTAAACATTTTTAATTAAAATGAAATTTGTTAAATAATCCATTATATCAGTTATATAAGAATAAAAAAACATAATTTTAGTGATTTTCTGTACTTTTACTGGTTATTTATTAACTATTGTCTGACTAGTTTCGGTTTAGACCATCTTCGGAGACAATGTCTAAACTTATTTCCAAGATATTAACATCCAATTGACAAACTGAAAGTAGTCTAACTTCAACGAACAACAGATTAAAATAAAATAAACGTTTTAGAATTAAAATGAACACTTTAAAATACAGAATGTCAGACAACAAAAACGCCCAAAGCCATATCTCAGTTATTTCTGTTCACATTACATGAAAATGAACCAAGTACCAATTGAAGTCTTGTACAGAATACTACTACTAATTTTGCAGAATGCTAATACTATTTTGGAGTTCATATCAATTTTTTCCAGCCTCATCTTTGATTTTACCCGATTTTGACTTTTCGGTTTGCACGAAATGAAAGTGCTTTAGTTTTTTCTGCACCAAATAGCTAATGAAAGTACATCTATGGTACATCACTGGATTCAGGAAGGAAAATTCTTTGAAATAGCGTAGAGAAAGATATTGCCACGATCAGGGCAAAGCCCCAAAAGAGGGTCATTGTATATTGCGGAGCTAGCACAAACGCCTAATCGAACGAGTATAAGAAGGTAGGGAATTCAATGAGTTCCAGGTGCTAGCTCCGCCGTGTGGTACAATAAAGGCAGTGAACGTCAAGTGGTGTATTACTAGTACGTCCCTCTTCCCTTGCGAGTGTTAGTGCAGCTCCAAGGAAAACCCCAACAGGAAAGTAAGTATACCTCTTACTTATTTAACTCCGTAACCAGAAACAAGCGAGTGACTCGTGACAATATGCATGAAGGTACAATAACCCGAAATGGGGCTACACCATGAAGAGAAAAATGAAAGAGCACTCGGTAATGCTACATAGAGCGGGCTTACTTTTTCATCTTTCCTTTCATGGTGCAGCTCCATTTCGGGTTATAGTACGTTCCTACGGAGCGTGATATGCTTTCGTGAGGCAAACGTTCAAAGAATAAGCCCCGTATGAACGAAGTGTCGTCGGTTTGCCGTTGACGTCACAAGCAAGCGTGCTGCTCACGCCTCAGAACAAAGATGTTTGATTTTTGCCGTGGATTCCCTTTCGTATGTCAGTTTTTAAAAATGGCTACAAGTAGTAAAATGAAAAGGCGTGTTATTAAATTAAAAGACAATGAGACCATGCGGTTTCTTGAAATGTATGCTGTTGAAAAGGTGTTGTATGATGCAACTGTTGAAGACTGCAGAAATCGAGGTTTGAGGATGGCAACAGCTAAGAGAATTTCTGATGCGCTCAATATCCCTGGATTTCAACCAAAAGACATTACATCAAAATTTAAGAACTTGAGAAGTTCATACTGTAATTTTGAAATCAGTGAAACGGGTTCCAGTAGGTAATCAAAGTCACCTTCAAACATTTGCAACATGTTTTTAAATTCTATGTGTAATAACTTCTTAGTTCTCTGACTGCCAAACTATGTGCTGTCGATTTCTTGTCAAGTATCCACGTTGTAACTCATCATTGTTTTTTCTTCCGTATCTCCTCCTATTTTAGCAACTGATTCATTCTTTATGCTAAAATAACACCAAAACGCTAAACTAAATCACGTCTTCGTTGATACTGCAAATCCGTGTGAATGGTTCACGTTCCAGTACTGACAAGGTTCGTTGCCAGAAATTCATGGGAACGCACCTTGACCATTTTAAAAAGAAAAGTCATAGTCGGTTGAAATCGAAGGTGGTGCTAGAAAAAATTTAAATGATCTACGAAACAGTTTTTTTAAACATTTCATTTGAAACTTGGTCCATGAAAATCCGAACAAAAATAACTGAAATATGGCTTTGGGCATTTTTTGTTCAACACCCTGTATATGAACGGATATCATAACCGTTCAAATTTTATTTTTTATTATACATTTTTAATTGTTCGATTTTAGACTTTTTAAAAGTGAAAATTTTAACCTTTCATAACAGAAATTCTTAAAGTTAATTTAAGTAACCATTTATGGATATTGAAATGGTTTGTAGTAAAACTCTCACATATTATATTAAAGGGTTAATATGATCGTTTTCATAACTTCATTTTATTTTGTCAGTTACAAAAAAATATGGCCACAAACGTTCTTAAAATTACCGAAGAATGAAATAATAATAGAAGTAATAAAAAAATGTTAATTCGAGCCGACACAGTTAAAACAGTTTATAGTATTTTTGGGAAATCGTAACTAACACCTGGCCGGTTCAATCGATTCCGTGTGGGGCAAAGAATCGAACGAAGGTAATCCGTCTTGAAAGGATTGAAAAAGGACCACGACGAAGAACTTGAGGACGTAAAAATCTTCACGAAGAAGAAGAAGAAGTGATTTACGATGTGGACGTCAATAAAAATTTAAATCGTCTGCTATAAAGTGATACGGTTCAGAAAGGGAGTGCCGAATCGGTAACGAGATTATATAAATAACCCTTACAACCTTATATTATAAGGTTGGTAAAAATGGAACCGAAGAAATGATGGTGAAAGAAAAAATGGTCAATTCCTTCGGGTTAATTTCGTTTTGATTTTTTTTTCTTTTTTGTTTTGTTGGAGTCGAAATATTTTTGTGTGTACGCAAGCTAACGGATTTAATTACCATCGCCGGGAAATTGGAAAAGGAGAAAAACAGATTAATAATTATAATAACAGACCCTCAGCCGTCGGGTCCGGTCGTTAAAACCGGCGATAAAATGATATTTCATTTCGTTGCGTTATTATTGGCCGGTCTATTTGGTTAAGACCCCGTCCGTTCGACCCGTTACCAACCTTAGCAACCGAACCCGGGCCTACCAACCTCTCTCTCCCTCTCTTAACTCTCCACGTTCATTAGTCGACTCGCAAATGAAGAGATTAGATCGTTAAACGCGACTGGATATTGTTCCCCTTTATAATAACTCCCCCTTTTATAATACTCTCCCCTTTATTACACTTTTTGTATACTCAATACAACAATACCACACTATATCGACTTTGTTATTCATTAATCGTGTTATTGTTAATGATTAAAATAGGGACAAAACGATTATGAACCAATCAAATGTGATAGTATTTCAAACTCCACCTCCTAATACGTCATTATTAACAAGTACCAACTTAAAAAAAGTTTAAGGAATGACCAAGGTCATTAGAGTAATGCTTATAAGGTTGTCCAACTCCCTATCCTTCCTATGTTGCAAGCAAAATTTCCCCTCACATACCCAAGTTCTCGATTATGTGACGTCATCCTTGTCCTAGCCGTCCGCGCGATATACGCGTTGTTTGTAAATTTCACGTTATTATTTCACGTATTGCCTTTAAAGTACTGATTGGGAATTTGAAAGAGGAATTTAAAAAAAATTTAGGGGAAAATGTTAACCATAGAAAAGAAAACAGTAAAAAAATTATATACAAAAATTATTCCACATTTTCCTGTGAATTTTCATCATGTAATTAAAGTTTATATTAAACAAAGGCTATTTATTAGAATAAATTGTTTAAATACAAAAATCAGACTTTAAAAAAAGTCAATATTTTAAAAGAAAAATTTTCAGTATAAAGGAAAAACAAAAAATTCACCCACTAAAAATCATTTTTTATCAGTAAATTATCATTATTTTCAAAATATGTAAAATTTCCTTTTTATTATATTTTGTTGTAAGAATTATTGATAAAAATTTCATCTCGCCGGACAAGCGTGACGTCACGCCCGCCTCTCTCCCTTTAAACACGGCGCCACTCGAGTTGGACAACCTTATACCATTGCTCTATTGACCTTGGGAATGACAAAATCAAAATGGCTAATGTCAAATTTTAGAGTTACCAACCTCCCATTTTTTCTATGGCATACTAAAGATTTTATATTAAAACTTTTATAGATTTTTATTTTCAAATCAATAAACAAATGAAAATACTAATCATAGATATAAAATTTGTGGAGTAAAACTGATGATATAAGTATGAACCAATCAGAATTGATATAAATTGAATCTCCGCCTATTAATACAGCGATGCTAATAGTAACGACCAATAGAAACGTTGAGATAGACGAGGAGAAATAAAAAAAACTTACTGTGTTCTTAGCGTGAAAGCTGCCGATGTGATCGAAGATGGTAAGTGGAGGCCTTTGATGATTTCCTGCCATAACTTCTTGTTGATAACGTCAACGAGACCGCCTCGGGCTATTACTAGATTGTACAGTTCGTAAAGGTCGAGAACTTGCTTGGCCATGATGGGAAGTCTGTTAATTGGGGAACCTGAAACAATTTAAAAATTAATAAATAACGCGTTGTTTGTTTATATTGGCCGAGGAGAGGAGGCTCGGGCGTGTTGCGTTCGGACTCGCGGAGTTTCATACAAAGGCCAATAAAACGTTGTAATGGCGGAATGATAAGTCGTCAACACCCTTTGCGGCTTACCGAAGGCATAAATAACACTATACATCTTTACGAGTTTCCATCTAATCAATCGGCAGGTCCCGTGCAGTTACTTTACGACCGGTATTTGCATGTTTATGCCCCCCACAGAAGAAACTGCACGCGAAAAAATTGTAAAAACTGCAAAACCCGAGGCCTCCGAGCTAGGTCATATCCCGGGATAGGCTTATTGCGACCTTATCGAACGAAAGTTTTTACGATTTTCCGGATACGGAATTAACAATTTTTAAACACACGTAAGGAACTTTATTTAAATTTAATTTTCTTTCTAAATTTATGATTTCTTTTATACACACACTATACTTCATTTAATAACTAGGAGGAGTGATTTGAATTTTGCGCGCCAAAATAGTGAACTATTATTGGTCGCTCCGCAGTCAAGTTTACAAAGACGAAAAAATTGGTTTTTGTCGTTTATTGTTTTTAACGTTTGAGGTTAGGTGCTTTACCTAATTTGTCAACTTGTTTCTCGCTTTTTCGTTGTGCTCAAATGGTTGCGATCAAAAAATATTAAGTTCGAAGAAGGTATGGTACGATGTCATCTGTTGGATATAATACGTCAACACAAGGAACATCTTTTGGATAAATTTTGAACAATGTACGTATAGATAAACGGCCATAGAGATATTTGGTATGTTCTAGAATACTACGCTCAAACGCTTGGTGTTTTGTTCGTTGCATAAATGTGACTATTTTTAAGTTTTGAATTCAAATTTGCCGCTAAAAATGTTTAGTGTATTTTTTAGTTACTTTTTCCTATGTAAATGGGATTTTGAGATTCACTCCTCCTAGTTATTAAATGAAGTATAGTGACCTAAAATTCTATCCATAAATTTGTATATAGACAGAATTCTTGACGTTTTACATGTCAATTCAAAGATGTGGTCAACCTAAAGGAAATCATTAACCCTTAAAAATCCTTTGTCCAGAAATTGTAGACATTATATTGTTTTTTGCCAAGTCCTATGTCCAAATTTTGTAGACATGCATCTGGGAATAACAAGTACTGAGGCTCAGGCAATGTCATGTGTCAAAAAGACTTTTAAGGGTTAAATCATGTCACACAAGAAGTTTATTTTTATTGAACAATAGCTTCATTCGTTAGGTCTGCAGTTCTTGCACTTAGCCGTTTAGTGCATTATTAAATTTTGGTTATATATGCTTTCGTCGGATCACATTTCATACTTGAACTACAGTGCACCAAATTACACTGAATCACAGTCATTCTCCTTTAAGTGTTGCACGAAACTGCACTTTTGTAACATAGTGTAACTTAGTGCAGTGCAAGTTTTAACCCAACGAATAAAGCTAATATGTTCTAGATAAACATTTAACCACTAATCTCAAATTTAGTAATTTTTGGCAGATGGTAGTTAGAATCCGTCATTCTGCATACTAGAATTTAATACCAAGTGACCTATGGGATTCCCCAATGATACTCGCGATAGTGTTGCCATCTGTTATCTTTTTTGAAACGATTGAAAGTTTAGAAGACAACAGAAATTTAGAATCTGAAGAAATGTCTGTCAAACCAATTTTGGAACATCTTTAAATATTGTTCGTACTGAACATAAGTGGAACACAATGTGAATGAATAGTAATATGTCTCCTCCCAACATCCAATACGTTAATGTGTTGCGGTTAGGTCGTAAGGAGCGAGACGAAGACCGAATATGGCGGCGTAAATGTCAACTCGGCCGGTAACTTATGGTTTCAACGGCGTCCGGCTCGCGGCACCAGCATCGCGGCGCGTTTCTTTACGATCGTAGGGGGCGTGCGCGTCGGAGGCGCGAGCGGTCCGATCAAAGAACCGACAAACGGACACTGTGCCCATTTTGTTGCACTCGACTTTGATCTGGACTCATTAAAAATTACTGTCTCCCGTTCCGAGAAAACTCTCCATTCTCCTTTGTGAGCGCCGTTTCCTCGGTATTTTAAAGATAACCACCGTTATAGTTAATAGTTTTACACGAGAACGATGAAGGAAGAGTATATAAACAAGAAGCTAGGAAGAAGGTTATCGGATTTTAAACAAGTTAACTTGTAAATTGAGTCTCGATCGTTTTTGATGTCTTAATTTTGGACCTCGAGGAACACACATGTGCGCAGACAGATGGACGTGGACATTGAAACATCACATCTACACAAAATCTAAATATAAAATTTATTCAGAAGACAAAGTAGAACTAATGAATTTCTATTTCTGTTCGCTGAAGGGTGGGATGTACGGGAGGTGGTTCGAGGGGAGGTTAAAAGGAAGAAGGGAGACGGGGCTAAGTCTGGATAAAGGGGTGTGAAGAGGAAGGAACGCGTTTGGGACGAAAGTACGTAATTAAATCACAGCTGGAGCGATTTATTTCGTTTTACGAGCTTGGGGCGATCAAAAGAGCCGCGCCATATTCCGGGAATCTAATAAGGAGGGGGGCGTTTTAAGACCGTTTATGGTCGAAAATTTATTTTTGATGAAGACCGAAACTTCTTTAGCTAAGAGCATAAAGAAATATAAAATCTCAAAGAAAACTATGTTGCAAATTGAAATTTTACACCGGCGAAAACCATTTTGACGGACGCCGAAACCCAATATCCGAAAATAAAAATCCAACCGGACAGTTGTCACGCTCGCGGGTTGACTCCCGGTGTTGGTTTGAAGTTACAAATTTAGGACCTTCCACCGACGGGATAACAACAAAACATTTCCGTCAATCTCCGCGGGTTGGAGAAGTCAAATCGAGCTTGAAGAACGAGACTCGCAGCTTCGGCCATAAATAAATCATTCCCCACTAGAAAGGAAAGTGTAAGGTTTCCAAAATCCGCGATCACGAGACGTAATAATAAAACGGGTGTCTCGCGCTCTTTGCTTTCATTATAAAATATAAATAGCAGAAGACAGGATAGAAGATATCTGCTTGTGTGCGTTTGTGTTGTGACTGACTGACAGGTAATGACTGATTATGGTCACGTGGCGGTTTTACTCTTTCTTAAACAAAAATAACTTTACTGGTTTAAATTAAAATTTAATTTTATTATTCAAAAAAATAAAATAAAATAAAATTACAAAAAAAAAATATTTCTTACGAAAAATTGATATGTTGGTTATATCTCATAAGATACAGAGGTTAGGTTAAGTCAAATTGTTGACATTGTATCTTCAATCAAAATTTTAATTTAAAATTTTTGAATGAAAAATATTATATGATGGTACAAAAATATACAGGGTGAGTATTTTGAGTTGATCGCAAGATGGCACCTAAAATCGGAAAACAATTGCAGGAAACAAAAGGTGGGGTTCAATACTGTCGAAGTCGTTCACATCTCGCACCGCTAGAGGGGGCACCCGCTCGTAAATTAATACACTTAACCCGGCTCGTAAATCTCGCGGACATTAAGTCAAATTTTCATAATTGCATTTTGAATTTCGGCCGTACACCCATTCCCCGGCCGCCCCTTTTTTTATTTCCTTCCCAATCAGCCGGGGCCCCCTTCGGGCCACTTTCCGAATCGAAAACGAACAAAGCAAAAAAGAACGGACGAACGAAAAACGACGACCGACGCACGTTGTGTGTTGTCAGTTCGCTTATGCTAATCGAGTCGGCCGCGTCGGGCCGAGGCGCGAAAATTCAAATTAATGTTATCGCGAAAATTGAATTGTCGCCTTGGGTTCGATTTATTAGAGGGTGGACGGTTATTATCACCACCGTCTGATTTAAACTTCAACGTCTTAAACTTTGTATAAGTGTTGTTGATGAAGTATTATTTAGGGATCTGTAGGTGGTTTTCACATTTAGATTACTAAAATCTAAACTTGGCAAATGTATTTGCATACATTGAAAATTAATATAATGTCTATTATAAATATATCGGGTGTTCATATAAATTCATTCTCAAGTGAACTATGGATTTTTTCATTTTTGACGTGCATGCAATAAAATTTAATTAAAGCTAATCATACTGAAATTTTCAATAGGTTATAAGTAACAAATAGCAAAGTAATAAGTTGCTTTTGGCTAAAAGCGTCAGTCATCCAAAATTTCATGGGGATATTCAAGTGGTCAATAAAATTATGCAGTAAATATTCTCAAACTTCATCGACTCTCTAACCAGTTTGAACGTAAGGCAACAGTGAGGCAACCTGCAAGAAGCAACTAGCAACAAGCGATATTGCCACTTGATGACATTTTACATACCGTGTGCACGCCGGTGAGTTATGGATACGTTTAACGTAAGTGGAAAAAGGACGACAATAAGGCTTCTATTAGTTAACACAGGACAGATATACTACGTTTACTTATTGGGCCGATTGGAGTTGATATGTGTCTCTTTATCTAACTCATTAAAATCGTATGCAATTCGATACTTTGTCTAACACATTAAAAAGCCCTATCCGCAGGTCGCAGTCACCACACGAACCTCGAAGTGCAACGAAGACAGACGTAATGAATCGCACCGTTCTGAAAGCGCAAGCTCCGCCCACTTACAATCGCCCAACTGTTGCTAATGCGTCTATCCGCAAGTCGAATGGGTTCACACTGTATAATCAAATGATGCCTGCTTAATACTATGTAAAATGTCATTAGGTGGCAATATCGTTTGTTGTTGGTTGCTAGTTGCTTGTTGCTGGTCGCCTCAATGTGAAACCCACCTAAGACTTTGTCATCAATAGTCATCGATAAATAGCCATTGCAAACAATTAGGTGTTGTTTAACCAGATTTCATGTTTGCCAAATTTGATAAGAGTACACTAATAATGCGACATACATTTTTCTTTTCATCATCGTCTAACAAAATTTCAAACCACACTTGAGTACGAATTTAAATGAACATATGATATTAATGATCTCTTGTTAATTATTTTTATAAAAATCTTTAATTATTTTATATGGGTTATTGGGGTTATACTCCAGCCAATTTTGGAGACACCCTGTATTTCTACCAAAATACCATGAAGAATAGAAAAAGATGTTAGACTCATCCAATTCAGTTAAGAGCTTATTTTTTTTAAACTCTATAATGAAATGGTTGGTTTTAAAGTTAGTTTGTTAGTTAGTAAAATTAGTAAGTAAACACGCACAAATATCTATTTATAGTTGAAAATTCGCGATCGGTCACGACTCCCGCGTAATGATAGATCCATTCGCGAACAATTTCAAAAGCGTCACGGCATTGGCCGAACGTGCACCGGCAATTTTATGGCGCAAATTATGGGTTATTTACTAGAAATACACCGGTGGAATTCAAAAGGGAACGAGACGTTATCGGCACGGCTAAGAATAAGAGCTTTAGCGGCTCCACCACCGGCCATATGTTGTGCTTACTTGCTTACTTGGTGTTCCAGCAAAACAACATCCACATTTAAGAAACCAATCCCATCCCGTTTCAGCTCCCACTTCTTTAAAAATCTCCTTCATCGAAAACCATCGATTGAAAAATCAATAAAAAAATCAATAAAAAAAATCAATAAGAAAATCAATAAAAAAATCAATCAAAATCAAAAAAACGATCGTGACAGATTTAAAAGCTAACAGAACAAAGCTCCAATCTCATCCGGAATCTTTAGCTATACATCATCGTTCCTCGAGGACGAGATCTCGAGTTAAGTCGTGATTAATTCAAATCACGGACGACAAGAAGAACGATAGGGAAGCGGAGAAAGGTCCGGGTGGACCTTTAAAGGTAGGTCGAGTAAAGTAGAAGAAGGAGAGAGAGAAAAAAATGGGGACACAACGGAGACGTCTTAATGATATAACGTTTATGTCAAATCGAAAGAAGCGAACGCCGGCGCGAACAGAAATATCATAACATTGTTTATAGACGTGACAGCGACGTGATACGGGTCATCTGTTTATTTTGGAGGAAGTCGACCGTGCCAGGACGAGAACCGACCTTACGACGAGACGTAAGGTGATTGATACGAGAGATCGTTAATGAATATCTAGAGCCGGACTAATGATTTATTTAATTTTAGATCTGTTCGTTCGTTCCGTCGTTTTCTTGCAGAGAGGATGGGAATATTTTTAGTTGTTTGGTATTTTTGAACTGCTAGACAAACAAAAAAATTTTGAAATCATTTCAATTTTAAAATATTAGAATGAGTTTAAATTTTTCACTAATTTATATTTAGACTATTCTATGATTATTCTTAGGAATTCTCATCAAGACTATTAAGGTATTTGATTTTGTTTACTGAATAGCTTGAATCAGTTTCTTCAGCTTTTCTATATACATAAAGGCAAGATCAAATCAAATTTACAAAAATTTTAAGTAGAGGAATTTGATAATATCTTGTCAATGAATCGAGATTCATCAAATTTAATTATTCACAATTTACTAATCATATACTATCTTCTTGTAACTTTTTGATTTCCTTAAATAGAATTCTTGAAATATAACTATGCTCCCTACTCTCCGTTAAGAGTATAAAGGTGCGAGAAGGCAATTTAACCATTAAGGATCCCCGCGGTCCACGTAATTGTCTCTGAATTGGATCGGAACCCCAAGAGTTGATTCTCGTTAGCGGCCCCAACAAGTCTCCCAACGCACCTTCGAAGTTTTAACACTCCTTCTACTCTCCGTTTAGAAGCCTTTAAATCCCCGTTTTAAAGAGTTCGAAGGAGAAAGAAGTTCTGGAACTACTTCGGAGTACTCGAGAGGAGTCTCGACACTCGGGACTCAATCGATTAACTCATTAGAGCGCCACCGGCCGTGTGATTACGAACGCTATAAATCACTATCAACGAGATGGCGTAGATTTATCGGGGTGAGATTGGCGAATGGAAGGACAAATTTTCAATTAAAATTGAAATTGAGATTGAAATTCAAAACAAATTATGTACGCAATTAGTTTAAGTGATTAATCTAAAATTTTAAAATTTAAAATGGTTATGTTGTATTTTTCCTAATGATTTAGGTATTATTATTTGTTGGTATAACTCTTTTTGGTGTAAAAAAAATTAAACGAATAAGCGTGTCTTATGAAACGTCACGTCTCGAACGAAAATAAAAGTTCAAAAAAAAATTTTTAAGAAAAAATAAAATAAAATAACCAGACGTTGTCGTCGATTGAAAATGCACTCTCAAAAAAATATTTAGGGCGTTATTAAACCCGGGCTTTATTTCGGTTTATTAAACCGCGTCCGGAACCCCTTTTGCGTTCTTTTCGTTCACGTCTTTTTTCGGCACGATTTCCTTTCTTTGTGTTCCGTTCTTCGAAATAACTTTTACGACCCTTAAACTTTACCTCTTATTTTTTTATTATGATTAACTTTTAAGTTTCAGCTTTCGATCAAACTTCACGGAATTATGATTGATAACGTAAATAAATTAAATTGATTTTATTTTGTAAACAAGGGGAATTTAAAATTGTTAATTTAATGAGGTGTGTTTGAAAATTCTAAGAACGGAAATGCGTTTTTAAGAATAAAAGTAAAAAAATTGTGGGGCAATTATGAATTTATATTTCCCGCTACGTGATTTGTACCAGTTTCGGTTAATAGAGTTCAAACGCCTTCACCTCTATTTATTACTACTTGTAAATTATTCTCAAACTAATAATAATTATTTGTATAACCTGTTTATCAAGAAAAAATATTTTTGGTTCTTCTTTTTATAGAAGATAAACTAGGAGTTTCTTCAACGGTGGCTCAAAATAAGTTCAAAGGTCGTTCAGAGGTATTTTAAAAGTAGTTCAATGGTCGTTCAAAGGCTTAAAGGTGAGTCAAAAGACGTCAAAGCTGGTTTAAAAGTAGTTCAAGAGTTGTTCAAAAGTGGTTGAAAGCTAGTTCAAAAATCGTTCAGAGGTGGTTAAAAAATGGGTCAAGACTAGATCAAAGGTTGTTCAGAGGTGGTTTAAAAGTAACCCAAAAAACGTTCAAAGGTGGTTTAAAAGTAGTTCAAAAGTGGTTCAAAGGTGGTTCAAAGGTCGTTCAGAGGTGGATCAAAAGTAATTCAAAGGTCGTTCAAAAGTGACCCAAACGACGTTCAAAGGTGGTTTAAAAGTAGTTCAAGAGTGGTTCAAAAACAATTCAAAGGTCGTTCAAAGGTTTAAAAGTGGCCCAAAAGACGTTCAAAGGTGGTTTAAAAGTAGTTCAAAAGCAATTCAAAGGTCGTTCAAAGGTTTAAAAGTGGCCCAAAAGACGTTCAAAGGTGGTTTAAAAGTAGTTCAAAAGTGGCTCAAAGGTTGTTCAAAGGTCGTTCAGAGGTGATTCAAAAGTAACCCAAAAAACGTTCAAAGGTGGTTTAAAAGTAGTTCAAAAGTGGTTCAAAGGTGGTTCAAAGGTCGTTCAGAGGTGGATCAAAAGTAATTCAAAGGTCGTTCAAAAATGACCCAAACGACGTTCAAAGGTGGTTTAAAAGTAGTTCAAGAGTAGTTCAAAAGCAATTCAAAGGTCGTTCAAAGGTTTAAAAGTGGCCCAAAAGACGTTCAAAGGTGGTTTAAAAGTAGTTCAAACGCAATTCAAAGGTCGTTCAAAGGTTTAAAAGTGGCCCAAAAGACGTTCAAAGGTGGTTTAAAAGTAGTTCAAAAGTGGTTCAAATGCCGTTCAGAGGTGGTTCAAAGGTGGTTCAAGACTAGTTCAAAGGTCGTTCAGAGGTGGTTCAAAAGTAATTCAAAGGTCGTTCAAAAGTGACCCAAAAGACGTTCAAAGGTGGGTTAAAAGTAATTCAAGAGTGGTTCAAAAGTAATTCAAAGGTGATTTAAGAGTAGTTCAAAAGTCGTTCAATGGTGGTTCCAAAGTAGTTCAAAAGTCGTTCAAAGGTGGTTCCAAAGTAGTTCAAAGGTCGTTCAGAAGTGCCTCAAAAGTAGTTCAATGGTCGTAATTTCCACGACCAAGTAAAATCATTACAGCTTTTAAGATTTCTTCCAAAAAAGTTTGTATGTGTAAACACTGTCTAACAATTCTATCACAGCAAATCGCCAAAGTGGCAGGAAATAGTTGCTGAAAACATATTTTGCGATCCTAAACAGGTTGTAAGCAGTCAAAGAGATTAAAATTTATTTCCGTCTGGTTGGAAATTGTGTGCAAGTGAAAAGTGTAAGTCATAAAATAGATTATAAATAGTTTATCGAAACTGTAGCTAAAAATCTTAAAGTTACACCAAGTCTCTCTCTTGGTTTGATAGATTCATGGATGTTTACATCCAATTTTTTTCTATTTTATCAAAAATGAATTGTAGGAAATTATTAAAGTTGGTTTCTGACGTATGCAGAAAGTTTTTTAATTGATTTGAGCCAAGCTTTCTTAACACACTTACTAGTATTGCATAAGCATCAATTACAAGTCTTTTACTCATCTATTCCTTCACCAATAATCTGTTTTTTATCTTCTCTCTTCGACGCTTTATCAAATTAACTTTTTAAGGGCAGAATTAAAAATATTTTAGATTTCTTTTTATTTTCACAAACTATTTACACACAGGTATAAAAATAAAGTGATGAAAAGTAAGAACTCTTAATGAAATGCCTCGATTATTCCCCAAAATATGGTTAGTATTACCAGTCACACTTAACCATTTTCTATGAAATAGTGAAAAACAACTTATATCTCTATTAAGAATAAGAAATAAGCTCACATTGCAAGTGGAACATTTTCACTGCGGTTACATTAAAAAAAGTTTACCTATCTGTTCAGGTATATGTGTTAATTTATCAGAATTTTAAATTTGTATGTAGTACTAATAACCAGTTGTCGTGAAAGGGTTAATGAGAATAGCAGCTACCTCAACTCTCTTTCTAGAGTGTATAATTTTTCTACATTGAGCAATACCATGTTTGCAAAATCGAGTAATTACTTGATGAAAGTATACCACATCGAGTTACTTTCAGAAACATTATAAGCAAATTACTACTCGTATAAATAACGATTTAGTAAACACTAAACAATTTATCCTTCTTTTAAAAATTTATATCCTGACTAAAAACCTTGAACTGTATCAATCATCAACCAAGGAATAACACTTTTTTTCCTTATAAACGTCTCAAGTCGTTCTTAATTGTGATATAATTACACAAGTCCGAAAATTTCACACTTACGCCGTCGTAAATCACTAAGTCTTAATGGGCAATATAAAGTTAAATTTGTTTATACGGCTCGTTCCCCCCGACTACGCCGTGCGTCGTCCCCCCGTTTCCCCTTTCGGGACGTCGGGCGTCGCGACGCCGACGCTTTTCATAATCAAAGCGAGCGAGTTAATGTAACCCGACCGATTGATGTGGTTGCGGCTTTGTCTCGGATATAAACTTTAATTACTCGCCTAAAAAGAAATCCTATGATGCAACAAAAAAAAAGGGAGGGAAAAAGAAAAAAAAATGTAAAAGGGGGAAAGATTAAAGGTTTTTTGAAAAAGGTATTTGATACTAAAATTATGATTTACGTGGCGTTTGGAGGGTTTTTTATAGGGCGATATGAAAAGAAAAAGTAAAAAGAATGAGAAAAAGAGAGAAGGAGTAAAGGAGAAAAAGAGTAAAAGAGAGCGTGAGGATTTATTCTTAGTGATTGGGCGTAGTTGTGGTTGTAGGAGAGACATTCTAAATTAATATCGTAACATCGAATTCGATGTCGAGGGAATAATCGGTCTGGCAGCAGCCGCTAAAGAAATATCCCGATTTATACGACTATTTTTAACGATTTGTAGTGTTCGTGTTTTATTATTCGCGATATTTTCGGAGTTTAAAAAGGATTTTATGCGGTCGTTAAAACCATTCTAAACAAATTTCTTCAAATTTCTATCGTTTCAAAACCAATCCAACGTAATTATACCGAGTGTTCCACAATTATGTAAACATAAAAACTGTAAACTTGTTTATAATAATTTTCTTTATTAAAATCTAATGAAATATTCTATTTTACTAAAGTTTTTTTTTATTTAATTTAAAAACTTTTAATAATTTAAGAGAACATTTAATAAAGTTAGTAGCATTTACCGAATAAGAACCTAAACTACTATCTTTAAGAAGAAATATATAGTATTTCTATTTTATATTTGATTTTATTATAACACGTCAGGTTTTATTAATTAAAAAAATATATAGATGAGAAATAAAAAAACTCCCAAAGAGGTCAGTGATTTTTAACTTAACCTAAAATACTTCGGACATTTAAAAAATCGTACAGACTTTATTTATTTAAATTAAGAAAAGAATTTTTCACATAAGATAAACTGAGATATCTATTTTATTACCAAAAAGAGAAATTTATTGTAGCTGTTATCAAAAAAATTAAAAAAAATCATAAATGTATCAGCGATTTTTCACTCAACATAAAAACCAAAAAACGGAAATTGAAAAATCGTATAGACTTTATTTATGAAAATCAAGAAAAGATTTTTTAATCCAAGACAAATTAAAAGATCTGCTTTATAACTAAAAAGCTAAATTTATTATAACTATTACCAAAAAATTTAAAAAAAAATCATAAATATATCAGCGATTTTTCACTCAACATAAAACCAAAAAACGGAAATTGAAAAATCGTACAGACTTTATTTATGAAAATCAAGAAAAGATTTTTTAATTCAAGATAAACTAAAATGTCTGCTTTATAACTAAATAGACAAAATTGTTATAACTGTTATCAAAAAAATTTAAAAAAATCCTAAATATACCAACGATTTTTCTCCCAAAAAAAATTTTTTGGGAAAATTTAAATATAACACAAAGTTTATTTATGGAAACAAAATAAAAACTTTTTAATCCAAGATAAACTGAAATGTTTACTTTACTTCCAAACATATAACTTTTTTGAAACTATTACCTAAAAAATCTAAAATCTCTAAATGAATACAATGACATTTAACGACTTATAAAAAAATAATCAAAAATTAAAAAATAATATATTTTTTAATGAGACATAAGGTGTGGAACATTAAAATTAAAACACACTAACCGTTTCTTCATATACATCCAGATAGACAGCTAGATAGTATAACATTGACTTTAGGTTGTTCTTTTTTACTTTTTTAAACAGTAAGTGGTCTCATAAAAGAAGTCGCTGTATAAGTAGACAATCCATTCGTGTTATGACACTCTATTGTACCGGTTTGATTAACACGTAGTTGAAAAAAAGGAAGGTAAAACGGGCAAATAAAACCGAAAAAAAAATCGACGATAAAAGATCCGGATGAGATGAGAGAGCGAGAGAGTGATGCTTAAAGAGTGGCTAATTTGAATTTTTTATGGATTTACGACCGTTTACCGGTTGGTTTAATTAAAAACCCTGCCGTCTATTTCGATTTTAAATTCTTCTTTGAAATAATTTTCCTTGAAAAAAAAAATAATAAAAAGAATAAAATAAAATTCTTTTTTAACAGGTTAGATAGATTAGTAAAGAGACAGACCTCGAAACCGTTTCCATTATGTCAAACCGTGAACGCACAAACGCGAAATGATTGATGACGCCACATTTATAATTAGCGGACGACACTTCCTGTGTATTTGTGTTGGCAGCATTAAAAGGACGACGACGACGCGACAACGAGGAGGCGTCGCGACGCAACCGTCACTCACCGACGCCTCTATTATCTCTTATTTGCCAACGAACAAACCCCCTAATTTTAATTAATCAAGAACTTCACTACTATGTGATACAATTAACTTTGAAATTGAAAACGAAATTTTAACAAAGATCCATTTGTTGATCGTAAAGTTATACACAAAGTTTAGAATTTAAAAGGAAAACGCTGCCAAGTTATGAACGGGATCATTAAGAACGCGTTTTTAAATAAATACCTGTGCGAGTTTGTGTGCGAGAATAGGAGTGTGTTAGTTTCGTATGAGAAGGCATAGTGGGTCGCATTATGCTCTAATATAATTAGAATCCGTGGAGATTGCTATAAATACGTCGTCTGGGGACCTCGGGAAATTAAAATTATCGTTTAATAATGTTTAATAAAAACGGAATTCAAAATAAACCAGTTCGATATGAGTTGTTGGTTTCAAGAAAACGGGTTTAAATTATTCCAAATCTACTTTTCTTTGTGCTGATTATGAAGAAATATTTATGTTATGTTAAATATTTATGTTAAATTTAAATTGAAAATTTCTTCTTTAAGATGTTACATAATTAAAAAGTTCATGTTGATTTTGTATTATATTTTAATTATTAACAGCTAAAATTTCAAAGTATAAATTTTGATTAAAAAAATTCCTTGATTGAAAATGTATTTAATATTAATGTGTGTTTAATAGATTTTTTTTAGAAAAAAAGACAAGAAGACAAAGTAGCTGAAAAATCTACTTTATCTGAAAGCTCTTCAGATGCTTCATCCGGTTTCATCTGGAAAACGTTTTTTCAGATTTTTTAGGAAATATTTGAGCTTACAAGACGTCTAAAACATTAACGTACTTTTGTTACAAATTATTGGGAAATATTTTAGCCTACAAGACGTCTTGTAAGCTCTGAAAAAGCTACTTTATCTGAAAGCTCTTCAGAGGCTTCATCCGGTTTCATCTGGAAAACATTTTTTCAGATTTTTTAGGAAATATTTGAGCTTACAAGATGTCTAGAGCATTAACGTACTTTTGTTACAAATTATTGGAAAATACCTGAACTTATAAGACGTCTTGTAAGATCTAAAAAAGCTGCTTTATCTGAAAGCTCCTCAGATCTGATTTCATCTAGAAAGCGCTTTTTCAGATTTTTTAGGAAATATTTGAGCTTACAAGATGTCTAGAGCATTAACGTACTTTTGTTACAAATTATTGGGAAATACTTGAACTTATAAGACGTCTTGTAAGATCTAAAAAAGCTACTTTATCTGAAAGCTCCTCAGATCTGATTTCATCTGGAAAGCGTTTCTTCAGATTTTTTAGGAAATATTTGAGCTTACAAGATGTCTAGAGCATTAACGTACTTTTGTTACAAATTATTGGGAAATACTTGAACTTATAAGATGTCTTGTAAGATCTGAAAAAGCTACTTTTTCTGAAAGCTCTTCAGATGCTTCAACTGATTTCAACTGGAAAACGTTTTTTCAGATTTTTTAGGAAATATTTGAGCTTACATGACGTCTAGAGCATTAACGTACTTTTGTTACAAATTATTGGGGAAAACATAAAGTAATACATTTTTTCTGTAAAAAAATTAAATAGAGATAAAGTAAAAATCATTCGATGAAAGCCACTGAAGAATTATTTATTTTCCTTGGGATTAGATTAAATTCGAAAACGTTACTCGAAGTAACGTAGAAAAAGAATCGATGAATATTACTGATGAATTCGTTGCATCGATACGTTACTTTGAGTAGCTTTCTTGAATTTAATCTAAACCTAAGAAAAATAAATAACATCTGAGTTGAATGAAGACGTTCACTTTAATGTGTGTTTACTAAAAAAATTTGCAGAAGAAAAACAAAGCTGAAAAAGCTATTTTATTTGAAAACCCATCATTCGATGAAGATCACTGAAGAATTGTTTACTTATCTTGAGTTTAGATCAAATTCGAAAACGTTATTCAAAGTAATGTTCATTCGATGAAGATCACTGAAGAATTATTTATTTTTCTTGAGCAGTTTAGATTAAAAACGTTATTCAAAGTAACGTTAATTCGATGGAGATCAGTGAAGAATTATTTATTTTTCTTGGGTTTAGATCAAATTCAAAAACATTATTCAGAGTAACGTAGAGAAAAAATCGATGAAAATCACTGAAAAATTCGTCGAATTGAAACATTACTTTGAATAACGTTTTCGAACATAATCAAAACTCAAGAAAAATAAACAATTTTTCAGTGATTTGCATCGATTCTTTTTCAAAATAACGTTAAAGTAACGTTTTCGAATTTAATCTAAGCCCAAGAAAAAAATAATTCATGAGTGATCTTCATCGAATGATCTTTACTTTACCTCCATCTAAATTTTTTCAAAAAAAAACTTAAATACAAAATTATTGAATTTTTAGATTTAATCAAAATCGAAAAAAGAGGAAATATTTTTTCATTATTCGAAATATTTTGTTGTATTGTAGTAATATTTTATTTAACACCTACTTATTTGAAACAAACGACTAAATTAAAGTCTTTACATTTGTAATGAGTGAAAATCAAATATCATATCCATTCTACCAGTTGATAATTAATTAATAATAAAACGCTTGTACTGTACTTTTACTGGTGTTCTATTGTATATCGGTACTAGTTTCGGCTTTTCGCCGTCATCAGTTTTGTGAACATCGCATAAATTATTTTACGTTGTTCGACATATTTGTAAACATTTTTTAGTTTTAATTGTCCTAACTGTGAATTTTAAAATGTTTAATGTATTTCGGAGTATAGTAAAATTGTTGTAAATAACAATATAGTAAGCTGCCTGATGATGGCGAAAACCCGAAACTAGTAGCGATATACAATAAAACAGCTGTAAAAGTACAGTACAAGCGTTTTTTATTCATTCTTTACTTTTGAACATAATCTCTTGATTTAAACATGTTCAACATTAATGTATCGTTTATTTAAAATTTTTAGAAAAGAAAATTAAAAACTGAAAAAGTATACTTTAAGTAACATATAGTATACATAAGTAACATAAAAGTAACTTTTGAAGTCACTTTTTACTTAAGCTTCGATTTATCTAAAATAAAAAAATATATATTGATATTTTTTAAGATTTTTTTTTTCTTTGATTTTCATATCATTATATTTACTTTATTTTAAACTTTTTACATTTTTACTGTTTCCAAATTCCCGACTAACAACGAAAAATTCCACCTAATAATTTTAATTTTAATAATTTTCAATTTTAATCACTTTAATTTCAATACCAACCTCACTTTATTTTACTCAAAAACAACCATAAATTTCGTTGATCTGATTTATGTATTATTCATAAATCAGCTTTTATTTTTAAAAACGGTAGCAAGGCCTCAGGTAGATTCGACTCGAAAATTGGCCCAATTTTGATATAATAAACGGTATCAAATACCACTGCTATTAAGCTATTAAAGAATTATACGGCCCGTCAAGCTCTCCGGCTCGTTTTTCTTTTCGATATCGCTACCGTTTAATGTTCCCTATCATGATTCTACACTTTTTCGATACGCAACAGGTAGATGCGGTAGATGCAAGAGTAAACAATGGTAGATGATACTTTTCGAAAGAAATTGTACTTGATGAGTCAACACAAAAATTTTAAACTTGAATAAAAATTAAAACGTTAAAAAAAATTATAATGGAATTGATATTTATATCATTCAAGGTTACTTAGTTAGTCATAAATGTAAAATGTATGCATGCATTAGAAGAAAGCCATTAAAGTGATGAGCAATTTCCGATAACAAAAAAAAACGTACCTAGTAAACATTCTTGTTCAAATTTGTTAATAACACCTTTAAGTTTTAGAACGATTGTTCAATTTATTTTCTAGCGAATTTATTTTTTAAGTTTTTGAAAATTGTTGGTTCTAGGAAGGGTCTTAGCACGAAAACGATGGCACTTTGGGGCACCGACTAACGATAATAGTAATAATGTTAATGATAGACCGCAAGAAAATGCGAGGGAGATGCCAAACCGGCGAGCTTTTCATTTTGCAGTTCGTGACGGTTTTGCTTCTCGGAAGAATAAATAAATAGATGTCATTATCGAAAATATGTTTCGGAATTCGTACAAAATTATAAATAAAAAATTAAATAAAAGTAAAACTCACCTCTTTTGTGCATGAAGGCGAACAACTCGTCCAAAAATTCTTTTCTTTTCGGATCATCGCTTAATTCGTACAACTGTAAAAGATAAATAAGAAGGGTTTTAATAAGTTTTCGAAGAAGGAAATATTTCCAATGATATTTCATAGTGGAAATGTATTACAACACAATGGGTCGGTATAATAAAGGTCGTATTAAAGCGACAATTTAGCGGTCGATTCGTCAAAGTTGCACAATTTATAGACGGCCATAAAACGACCGTCTATAAATTTCGTATGCACAACGCGTATCTAGATGCGTGTAAATCATGCGAGACTCGTACACTTTGTTGCCATTAATGACTATAAATCAAATCCGCGGGGACTGTTGTTAAAAGAGAACGGTTGTGTTAAGGTACCGCAATATGGTTGATTAGATGCAGTAATTACAAGAACCTAGCAAAGAATTACAATTTACTGTGTTTTCTATAATCACCAATCAACATTAAAAAGATACAGTTTATTATTATTCAGTAGCTGTACAAAGTTTTGTACCAGATTAAGTTTAAATTTATCTGTCTGATAGAAGAGTTGTCTTTAAACATGATATATTTTTTAATAAACGTACTATAACCCGAAATGGAGTTGCACCATGAAGAAAAAGATGAAAGAGTACTCGGCAATGTTACGGATAGGGGACTTATTTTTTTATCTTTCTCTTCAGTGTGCAACATCATTTCAGTTATAGTACATGAAAAATAAGATGTTCGGCGGACATAACATATGAGTAGTTGAGGGTCTTCAGATTTCTGAATGGTATCGATAGTTTACAGCTTAGATTCACCACTGTTAATTTTGAACAGCACTATGGTTTGATTTTTATACAAATGTGTAAATAGAATTAGGCTTCAGCCGTCAAAAACCTGCTATCTACCATCATTGTTATCACAAAAGTTGCTTTTTTACATCAGCTTTGTGCGTTCAACCGCCCTAATAAGTAAGAATTATGGCGTATCTACACGAGCAATGAAATCGTAACATAATACATTCACATAAAAGTGTAAAACATTTATTTTCAGCTCTTTGAAGCTCGTATAGACTAATTTATTAATATGAAAGTATTACACTTTTGTGTAAAAATCGCTGAGATTCTATCGTTGCGACTTCATCGTTTGTGTAAACGCGCCCTTAAAATTAAAAATTTTATAACAACAGATTTTTCCTAAACTGATCTGCTCTATGTAATTTGTTGTTTTCAATAAAAGGAAATTATTCATTAAACTTTCATTTCCAATTGTTCTGGACTCATGTCATTGTAATATTTCAGAATTGTTTCTTAATTTATGTAAGTGGTAAAATTTTTATTTTATTTCATTTTTATTTGGGTTATATATGAAGCCTCTACCTTAAAACCACAATTTTACAAATTTAATTTTTAATCTTTAAGGGTTATTGTGTTAGCGTTGTTTGGAGATGTTATAAATATTTAACCTTAAGACAACAAGCCGAACGTAGCACCGTCAATTATATGTTACGTGGTGATGATGGTAAACGTATTCCTGATCCGGAATTCTTTTACCAGATTACGAAGCCGCTTATTCAAGTTTCACACAACCTTCGCCGTCGTCTTATCAAGCAGCAATGGAACAACCTTCGCCACCAGCTTATCCAGACTCAATTAATATAAGAGCTCATTATATCGTAGCTGAAACTGCTGTTGGAAATGAAATAACTACCCTTGAACCTGTTGAAAATCGTTCTCATTAGAACGATTTCCAACCGAAGGAAATAACGATCAAGATTTGTCTGTTAAACCAGAGCAGCAATGGAATAACCTCCGCCACCAGCTTATCCAGACTCAATTAATCCAAAAGTTGATTATATCGTAGCTGAAACTGCTGTTGAAAATGAAATAAGTACCCCTGAGCCTGTTGAAAATCGTTGTAATGATGTTTCAACCGAAGGAAATAACGATCAAGGTTCATCTGTTAGACAAAAGCAACAATGGAACAACCTCCGTCACCAGCTTATCCAGCCTCAATTAATCCAAGAGTTCATTATATCGTAGCTGAAACTGCCGTTGAAAATGAAATAACTACCCCTGAGCCTATTGAAAATCGTTCTAATGATGTTCCAACCGAAAGAAATAACGATCAAGGTTCGTCTGTTAAAGAAGAGGGGGCGGTAAAGAAAGATGAGAGTAAAGATGATGAAGAGAAAGGTGAAAAAAAAAGATGAGCCGCCGAAAGAGTCACGTGAATAAAAATTAGTGATATTATTCGTTCTATAGAGATATTTCTCGATAGATCTTTTTAGGAGTAAAGGTTTTCGTTACAGTAGTTATTTATTGATGTCTTTTTCCTCTTGTAGAATTGTTACGCTTGTTTTCCAGCCTTGCAAATTTTTGTAAATTCAAATGAAAATTTTCAGAAACTCCGGAATAGAAAGGTTTTTGTTATAAAAATTAATTTTATATGTTGAGGAGGTAACAAAATTTTACTTGCTATACCATTTATAATCTGTTTTAATGCCCCCAAGTATAAACATAGTTTAAAATAAAGATCATCGACTTCGTTTGTTGATAGGTAATCGAATCTTTGGAATTTTTGGGGAGATATTAGTTAAAAAATTAATCTCTAATAATAGTCCTAAATTGTTAATTGTGAGTGTAATCAAATACGAATACAAGCAACTTAGCTTGAATAATATTCAAGTTACAAGCTACTAACAACTGTAGTTTATTGAGTTGAAAGGGATATTCAACCCTTATCCTTACATCAAATATACATTAATTTCATTATACACTCACAATGAGTATGAATGTCTAAAAATGGTCACTAAGTTCATAAAAAATGAACTTGATAAGTAATTTCTTACATTGGACATGTCAATTAATAAATTAAACTAAAAAACATTTATTTAATATAATCTAGTCTAACTCGGAACAATTCCTTTTAACCTACTAGTCATTTTCTTTATCGGAAAATAAATAATGTTTTATCGCCTAAAGGTATGCAAAGTATGAAAATGGCGTTTAACTAAAAAAAACTATACCTATATAAAAAGGAAACCCGACGCAATCGTGACAGCGTGTCAAAGATAAGAGCCTAGACTTGATAAGAAAATTATATCATCATTATATGGCCGTATGTAACCATTTTAACCCCGTTAACATCTTTCGCACACGTATGAAATTCGCGTGATACGTCGACAAAGTCCATGTTCGTTCATCCGCCTGAATAATGCATAAAGTTTCGATAATTTTTTATTAACATAATTACACTCTGGTAACTTTCAAGGATACGACAACCTCGTAGCGACGAAAAGAACTAGCGTATATGTGTGTTTTTCCGATATTTTACGCGTCGCGCTCGACGAGCAACGATAAAAAGAATATCGCTAATGCGGGCGGAAACCGTGTATAATTTTAATGTCCTTATCTGTCTACCTTTAATATCAGGTAATGTAGCCGGCGCGTTATCATAGTACATACTAATTTTTCAGTTGGCCGGCCTTTACTGGCTTTTCCTGAAAACCTCCTAACGTTTTATTTCGCCCGTATTGTTCGGTACGGTTCGTGTGATGCGATAACGACGTTTTATTACGCACTAAGGTCTTTTGTTTTGATCGTACAAAGGCAAAACTACTGTTAATGAGTTCATTTCCTGAGGGTCATTATAATAAATGTGATTAGTTTTTTTTTTGAAAAATAAAAAATGTTCATAAAAAAATAAGTCAAAAATCAAGTTACAAAAGTCATGTGAACATTAATTTAAATGTCTGTAAGTTTGATTAGGATTATCTGGAAATCTGGATAAACTAAGACCAGATAAATGAGATTCTACTGTATAATCATTGTCGTTATATCTGAGTTCATCTCTGCAATGATGTATTTATTAACTTTAGAAGTGGAAATATCACACACTCACCTTCCCATACTGGGATAAATAATATATAGGTGTCCCGAAATTAGATAGTCATATGCTCAAAAATACGTTCAAAAATAAGAATAAAATCTCAAGTAAGCATGGATTGAGAAATGCTTCCTAAAGGAGCTACAGTTTCTTAAAGGGAGCAATGTTAAAAAAGACCATTTTAGAATTGTGTCATTTTCAAGGTTTCTACAAAAAAAATCCTACTTATTGTTAGTTCAAAGATGAGATTAGTCGTAACTTTCAAATACGATTTACCAGAGGACGGTTGCAGTTACGCAATTGCAACAAGGCCAGTCTTACGTAAGAAGGTCTAAGGGTGGGTTTAGTCAAACTTAACCGTAACCTTAGCTGTAATAACCATCAAATTTGCCGTAATTCCTAGACGTTGCCTAAACGTTACAATTGAAACAGAATAGTTGAACTTTTTTTAAATGCTACAGTTACTGCTACGGTTACGATTACAACCTTAGATTTGACATCCTAAACCCACCATAAGAATTCTAAATTTTAAGTTAGGGTAGTAAAAAGTTGACATGCGAAAATTAATACCGCCATTTCTCTTGAAATTTTAAGCTTGCATACAAATTTTTATTAACTTAACCCAAGCTATTACGACGATATTTCATAAAAACCGTTTTCCTGCTGTCCTCTTCAAGAAACTGTAACTCCCTTAGAACTTTGCTGACCGGTGACGAGTAAACTTTTCATACCCAAACGTTGCTGACTACTGACAAGTTAACTCGTCGTCATTGCATTTGCATTGTAGTGCCATGACATAGTTTCTGTGAGAAATTTCAGGTCAACAAAGTGTTAGGAAGAATTTTTCGACTAATATTCATTCGAGCTTTTATTCTTAAGGCCGATTCCCATTAGTTCAGCGCAATGCAACACGACGCGACAAAATCCGTTTAAAATTTTCTCTTTGTAGTTATATGATACCATTCACATTAATGCAGTGCGATGCACGACACAGCACGACGCGGAGTAGTGAAATTTTATTCCTTCGGAAAGAATTTTGTGCAGTATGTCGCATGGTTCTGCTCCGCACTGCACCTTGACGTACAAATATGAATTACGGTCCAACACGATGTACTATAACCCAAAATGGAGCTGCACCATGAAGAGAAAGATGAAGGAGTACTCGGTAATGTTACAGAGACGACCTTACTTTTTCATCTTTCTCTTCATGGCGCAGTTCCATTTCGTGTTATAGTACGTTTTGATACATGCAACATTGTACACATCATAGTTCATGTGGTCAAATACATTGGCAGAATTTGGTATTTATTTTAGACAGCAGAATTCGCCAATGTCAAATAATTGATTATATTTTTCATGGGTTGTTTTATAATATTTATATAATTCTTTTCTCATTATTTTGCAAGCTTCTAAAAAGTACGGAATTTCCATTCGTATAACCTGATGCGAAATATGCCATGCACCCAACAACTACACTTCCTTTTTTACTTAGGCTTGCGATATTCAAGACATAAACTTGCTAATGCAAGCATATCGTTCAAAGATGAAGAAAAACTATGTTTATTATTGCAAATTTGAATTGAATCAAACACTACTGACGATTGAAATTTCAAATTTGTTGCCTCCACTAATGTGTATGCATTACAAAAGTAACGCGTTGTACTGTGTCGCGTTGCACTGCGCTGGAATAGTGGGAACCGGCCTTTAGTTTTGAACGTAGAATATCCGGGTAGTGCATGGTCATCTAATTTCGGAACACGCTGTACAGGTGTTTCAGGTCAACCCAATCAGTTCTAGCTAATTAATTTAACACCTTTATTTTTTTCTTATTAAAGATACAGGTTGTCCTATAATGAGGCGGTTTGCCAATGTATTCTATATCAAAAGCAGATAGGAGTAAAGTTGTAATAAAAATCTTTGCACATTTTTTTATAAGGGATCTAAAGAGTCTCTTGAAAGAGTGGTGGAAAAATTTAAAATACTGGAGAAAATTTTACAAATGAAATTAGCTGAAGGTGTAAATATAGAATGAAAATCGTTAATGGTAAGAATGAGAGGGGGTTGGGTTGGGTTATTTCTTGTATTAAATTTTTTATGATAATTGGATACGAAATGAGGATGTAATTAAAGCGAGTTCCTCCGGATTCCCTTTGGTTCTCAAGCTGTTGTTGGCGGCCATTGTTTTATTATGATTATTATTTCGAAATTGCGGAGGGGGCGCAGCGCCGCGTTGAGCCGGGCAGCGCGGGCTTCGTTCGCCTCCTCTCTTTGACGAGACGGTGATTTGTGGCCGAGCGCGGCTTTCTATATTTATTTGCACGAACGAACCGGCCTCACTACAACGATTTTATAGCCCTCTCGTCGCAGTCGATTGTTTCGACGGAAATAACCTTTGCGGTGCCTCGTTCCTCTATGCGATTATTTACCTTTCCTTCTTTTAACTTCTTTGATATTTTCCTCTCTTCATCCCAAAAGAAGAGAGGCAATACGAGACGAAAACGAAATAAGAACAAATAAAGCTAAAGTTACCATCTGTTTTCCAATTGTTAATTTTGCAAAATCTCTCTAGATAAAATGAAGTGAAGAGACTGACGAAGTGTTTGAAAAAGAAAAAAAGAGAGAAAAATAAAGGAGTGGAAAGAAAAGGGTGGGTTCTTTATTTCGATCGTAAGTGGACGGTTGTTAACGACGCGCCTCGGCGACGCGTCCGTAAAGAGAAAAAACGTTAATTCATAAATTTGTTATTGTAGTAATCGAATGGGGCACGCGGAGTCCGAACCGGGGCCGGACGGAGAGCGTTTTCTGGCCGCCTCCGGGTCCAAACCGGAGTAACTTGTAAAGATAGATGGCCTCGTCGGACAGATTAGTTAAGCAGCGTTATTAATGACCGTGTTTAACCTCGCACAACCCCGACCAGTCCAACAATGGCCAGTGTTTTAACACCGTATTACAAGCGATTACCACCTTCTTCTTACTCCCTACACGGTATATGCAATAACACCAACTAAAACGTCACTTTAATAAATCTATTTAAAACCACTTTTTAAATTATTAAAACTACTACTAATCAAAAAGGAAAAAAAATTAAATTATTAAATTATTTTTAAATTAATTTTTTTGGTCTAATTTGAAGCGCGTGTTAAAATGAAATATGTACTCGTTTTAGAAAGAACCACACACGGTGTGGGCGTGAGGACGGATAAAAAACCAAGCACCCGTTCGCACCCATATGCACAATAAGAACCTAGTACAAAGTGTACGATATCACTTAACGAAATCGTGTTAAGGTTTAGCTTTTTTATTTTTGCCCTTTAAAGCATACGTTCCCATACCCAGGTGTTAAGTGGTTGTTAACACAAAGAAATATTCATCGTAGGCACGTTTTCTACGGGAAAAGCAAGAAAAGAGAAATGTTTAATTTGAGTCCATTTTAATTTAATAGGGGTTATTTTTGTAATTAAAATTAAATAAACAATAAAAAATGTTTCTAGTTTAAGGCGAGTCACACTGAGGCAACCAGTAACTAGCACCAGCAATAAGCGATGTTACCACTAAAATAACATTTTAGGTATGTCTTACACTGAGGTAACTAGCAATAAGCAACTAGCAACCAGCAACACGCGATATTGCTACTTGATGACATTGTACATATAATTAAAACGAACGTCTCACATTGGATTAATACGATGTTGCTCCTGGATCAGCAATATCGAATTGCTCCAATGTGAGAGACTTAATTTTATGTGAAATTAAGTATAATTATTGGGAATTCAACCAAAAGGGGAGAAATCAAAAAACCTCCTTCTTTTCAAGCTAAGCTTTCGATCAATTTATTGCGATCTTCATCATGGTTTACTAAAAATAGAAAACACAACAACCACATTGCAAAAATCAGCAAAGTTAACTTACAAACAAAGGTGATCGTGTCAAAGACGACATCATTTAAAAATAATTCCCGGAATCTCGAACATTAAGGCAAACAAGTTAAAATGCATTAAATTTACAGGACGGAACTATAAGATTGACACTTGCTGAATGTGCGAGTTTTCGCTACCACGCTTAATCCATCTTATAGTTCTGTCCTGTAAATTTAATGCATTTTAACTTGTTTGCCTTAATTTTCGAGATTCCGGGGATTACACTGGGCAACATTTTTTAGACCCATAGATCAAACAATAGTTTCCTAGTAGTTTTAGGTATGCTGGACTCAAATTTGGTCTCAGAATTGCTCCACCACATCAGGTTTTTGAAATATTCTAACCTAAAGATGCAAACATCTCGGTTTTTAAACATGTTCGGGATTGAATAACATAGCGAATAAATGTTTATTCACAAAATTCCATGCGGCATCTGAAAGCATCACTGTCCTCAATTTAAACATAATTTGAATTTTTCGAATATCTTCATTTGTTCTTGAAGGAATGTAATTTCTATAACATCACGTTTTGTCCAATCATTTTGACCTATAATGTCATTCTAGCGTGTGTAATCTGTACAATTTAGATGATTTACAGACAACGATGACTTCAAGAAGCCACTGTGTTAAAAAAAAAATTAAGAAAAATTGTTATATTTGTGCACGTTTTGACACAAAAAAGTGATACATTGAGTGTAGATAGGATGAAAGAGTGATGGCCAACCATTGCTGCGCTTTGAAAAGGGAGGATAATTCCATAAGTTGGGTTAGATCACTGCAACGTTCATTTGAAAGAAGGATTTGAAAACTTTAACGTGTTTTTGGGACTACGACCAAATCATTGCTTACTACTTACTGTTAGTTTGCCATATCGCCGTTCCGGAACAACATGGACGTAACTGCAATTTTTTGATAAAATGAGTTAAGGCCATCAATGTATCCAAAAAATGCTTGTTTATGTGCTGAAACAACGCTGTAAGTGTAACAACACTTTTGACCGCTAGATGACAGTTACGTCTTCTTTGAAATTTTGACAGTTGTATTATTGTTTTGTAAGAATAAGGGCGCATCGTTTAGTTGTGCTGCAGATTTCGTCTAGTTATCTATACGTCCGGTGCAATACTGACGCAAGTGCTCTGTGTGACTAGTGAAGTTCCTAACAGTTACAGAAACAATGGCGTAAGTATACTTTATGTCCAATTTTTACTCAAAATTTGAAATTTATTTAGGTGCAACAAAGACTTAATTATATTTTAAGGCTTTTTTACTATGAAATTGGCATCATTTATAGGCTTAAATGCAAAAATGTGTTCTCGAATTAAAAAGTAACCTAGACGTAATTGTACTTTGCGCCGACTTTTCTTTAAGTTTTGCAGTTTTTTTATACAATTTAATTAATGTGCGTTACGTCTTTTTTATTCAAGCTTCTATCATAGATTGTTTCTCTTTTACAGCAACGCGAATTCTCGGACAAGTAAAATTTTACAACTTGCCCAAGAACTTGTACAATCTGATAAACAATACAATACGAGTGAAGGCAGAAGTAATACTGCTAACAGCACTTCTTCTTTAGAATATCCCCTTGTGAAAAAAACTGAGTTCAATATTACTAAAATAATTTCAAATCCATGTAATAATAGTTATTGCACTGCTGAAAATTCTTCTGTAATAAATACACAGACGTTACATAATACGAATAACCCATCTATAAATAAAGGTTCTAGAAATGAAAATTCTGACACATACATTGCCGAAAACCGAAGTTCCTTAAAAATAAGACTGAGAAAAATAAAACAGAATTACAAAATATCCGATTCAGAACAGGAAGCGTTTTCTTCTGGATCGAGTGACAATTATAAACCAAACTCTTCAGAATCTGCATCAAGTTCTTCAGATTTAGAGCCTGAAGATGAAAACTCTTCTCCAACAAATAAACCCGAGGAAAGACCTAATTCACCAAAAAAGGGAAAAAAACGGGTGAGAAAAGAAAACTCTTGGATAAAGGTGGAAAGAAACAGATGTCGAAATTTAGGGCAAGAATATACGTCACAAACAGGAAAAATTGTAAAAGCGAGAATTATGAGGGCCCCTTGCTTAGAAAAATGTATTATGTCATGCTCTAAAAAAATATCATCTGAATTTAGAGAGCAACTTTTCGAAAAATTTTGGGAGTTAGGATCTTTACAACGTCAACGTGATTTTTTAGGCACATGCGTTGAACAGCTAAGGTTTAAGTATCGAAGAATTTCTTCTATCACACCAAGAAATCCAAACTGTGGGTTTTACTTATTTAATAATGGAGAGAAAGTCAGAGTTTGCAAAACTTTTTTAATAAATACGCTCGGAATATCGGAAAAAATGCTACGAACTGTTGTCCATTCAAAATTTAAATTAATTAATTTTAGACCGAATAAAAGACGGTCAAAGCAGAATTACAAAAATACTAAAATTAAAAAAGCTTATCAGAAGAAATTTCCACTATCCGAAAACAAGAAGAAAGATCTAAAAAATTTAATAGAAACTAACATAATTCCTCAATTTTATAGACATTTTTTTGAGTCTGTTATAAATTAAAGTATTAATTTAAATTACTTTAGAAACATAACTTATTTTTTTCTAATAAAATAAATTTAAATAACCGGCGTAAATGTTTTATTTCGTTATATGTCTTCAGGGAAAAAAAGACGTATCTACAAAATCTAATACATCTTTAATCCTAAATAAAAGTTTGTATATTGCATTTTAAGCTACTCACTAAATATTAACAATACCAGAAAAGTCATTAGTATCAGTAAATTAGTATTTTTTTAAGAGATAATTCTAATTGATCTTAATTGTTTTTCCCTTCTCCTGTAAAATTTTGTATTTTGCAGTTATGTCGATGTTCTTCCGGAACGGCGATATTAGGAATGACAACGATTGGGAGATTATAAAAACAAGATTTTTTTCATGAAGAAATTAAGGTATTGAAAAAATTCAAAATGCATTTTGAATGGGCAAGGTGCTACATTCGGATACCAAAAGGAGTTTTGTAAATAACAATTTATTTGCTACGTCATTTAATTTCAAATATGTTCAAAACTCGTGTTTTTTTGCATCTATAGATTAGAATATCTTATAAACCTGAGGTGATGGCGCAATTCTGAGATCACATTTGAGTTCAACGCGCCAATCTTTCAGAAAAGTACTATCTGATCTATGGGTCTCACCTTTTATAAAATTTTGTAGGCTTTTGTTATTTTTAAATGACGTCGTCTTTGACACGATCACCTCTGTTTGTAAGTTAACTTTGATGATTTTTGCAATGTGGTTGTTATGTTTACCATTTTTAGTAAACACTGATGAAGATCGCAATAAATTGATCGAAAGCTTGGCTTCAAAAAAGGAGGTTTTTTGATTTCTCCCCTTTTGATTGAATTCCCAATAATTATACTTAATTCCTAACGTGTACAACCAGTACTCCCACTCTTCTTTATGTGAAATGTTACCAAGTAGCAATATCGCATATTGCTGGTTGGTTGTTGTTGGTTGCCTCAGTTTGAGACCTGCTTTAAATATAATTGAATGATATCTCTCACAATGGAATAATTCGATATTGCTAGATTCAGAGGAAAATCAGGGCTTAAATGTCATTAAGTAGCAATATCGTGTATTGATGGTTGCTAGTTTCCTCAGTGTGAGATATGCCTTATTATAAATGTAAGAATTTATCTATTGATAAATCTTATTTTGCGATAATTTCTTTATTTGAATTTAATAAATGTTGAGGTCATTTGTATTCTATTTATTGTGGAGTTGGCCTCCTTGTAAACAAATTTTATTAAAGAAAAAGAAAATAATCTTTATTGGGCTATCGACAATTACAATTTTTACTATTTTTAAAGTGTTCGTCAGCATCTCGTATAAGATAACGTCTGGTTCTTTGAATAAAGTCAGTTAGTTTAATGCACAGTCTGCCTAATATGCCTCTGTTTTGAGGATTTCGAATAAAATTTTATCTAACAAGAAGAATCTGTAAGATTCTTATAAGTCTATTGTGACGTTGCCTTATTGGTGTTATTTGCGTTCATTTATATGCTGTTCGTTCCTCATCTTGTGTAATAGCTTGATCGAATTTCTGATTTTTATTGTGATTCTTAGACCTTTTTTTCGGCTCTCTTTATAACGTCTACAATCTATTAAGTAGTGTTTGCTGTCTGTTGGGGTGCTTGAGTTCGTTTTTTAGTTGTAACCTCCATCTTCTTAGTGTTAGAGTAAACTATAGCATATCGCTGGAAGCGAGATATCCAGGGCTAGAATACGCAGAAGAAATTGTCTCTATAGAATAACTAATAAGGGAGCTAAGGACGATTTAATTACTAGAAAGTCTGTTGCGGTGCTTGAGTACGTTTTTTGGCTATAAACTCTAAGCTCTTAGTGCTAGAGCTAACTATAGCATATCGTTAGAAACTAAATTTCCAGGGCTATAACACGGCGAAGATACAATCTCGCTATCACAATTAGTAAGGAAGCTATTTATGATTTAATTGATGGAAGGTCTGTTGGGGTGTTTGAGTCTGCTTTTTGGCTGTAATCTCCAAGTTCTTAATACTAGAACGAATTATAGCATATCGTTGAAACAAACTATAGCATATCGTAGTAATCTTTTACTAAATGTTACAAAAAATTTTAACCTCAGTTAACATGTTTACTAAAACTTGTTAATATTTAAAAATTCATATCTAAAAAATTAATTGTTGCTGAGATTGGAAACTTTATGAGGATTTAAATTAATACTTTATCTTTACTTTTGCCAAAGATAGATTTTCTAGGACTTTTAACTTTTTTTCTAGAGAACAGAAATTCTAACCTAATTTACAATTTTATTAAAATTTACAACTTTTTAAAAATTCATATCTAAGAAACCAATTGTTATTCTGAATTGAAATTTTATGAGCATTTGAAGTGAAACTTAATCTTTATTTTTACCAAAAATGGATTTTCTACGACTATTAGTTTTTCTCTCAGAAGAGAAAATATAACTTAAAGTCGATTAAAATTTATCAATTTTTAAAAATTCATATTTGAGAAACTAATTGTTGTTGAGACTGAAAATTTCATGAGAATTTAGTTTGATACTTAATCTTCTTTTCAACCAAAAATGGATTTTCTACAACGTTTAATTTTTCTCTCATTGTCAGAAGAAAAACTGTAAGTTAATGTCCTTAATTGAAGTTTGTTAACATTCTAACAATTGGGATATGTTTTAAAACTGAATTTTTTTTTGGATTACATTAACATTTGACGTAGAGAAGTTACGATTTTGTTATATACAATATTATATGATGAATATGTTGAATTAAAGTCATCAAATTTTTGTACTTCTAAATTAATTTAGAATTTGGAAGATTTCTGATAAAAAAATATTTTATGTGATTTCAGCCAAAGAGTGTTTGTAAACTGAATCCCTTTCTAAAACCTATTTGCCATAATACGCATTTTCTAACATTGGATGCTCCCTTGAAAATTAAGTCACAGTATAAAGATCGATTTAAATTTTGGTATAAGTATTAAATTTATTTTAATGGGAATGATCAATTTGATTTAATTAATCAAATACTAAGAAATGTTTTGAAAATGGATGATGAAAAATCGTTAGTAAGATTCAAGAAAAAGATTGAATAATTTAGAACCATTAATTATTATTATTTTATAATTCCCCCTTTATAAGAAAACATAATTGATTCTCGTCAATTAACGCGTTTGGGACGTGTTGGTGAGTTGAGAATCGGTCGTTTTAATTTATCCCAACACCCCCGGTCGCGGTCGAACCGTTTCGCTGCTGTTGGTTCATAAATAATTCATCCGGTTTTGTTATAAATAGCGACCAACCGACCAGTTTCGCCTTTAATATTAATTTTTCATTGATCCCCGATGACATCGCGAGATAGCGTGACGCGCAGCGATCGTCGAAGGAGCCCCGGTGGCCCGACATCGGGCCCGACCCCCTTTTATTGTTCAAGAGCCCCCTCACGGGCCTGTTTGTGCCCATTGTGTCCACAATGGGCGATGTTTACACGCTTTAACGCTTTCAGAACGCCACAATAGCTATGGAAAGCCGCTACCGGGACTATAATTGGCCGTATTATCTACGCAACGTCGCGCACTCTATGCTAACTATATTTTTATGAAAATAATAAGCGTTTTTAGGCCTCTTATTAAGTTCGGATTAAAAAGGGGAAGCCGCGAACCTAAACAACCGAAACACATGTTAATAGTTTCCCCCTTAACGTACTTTTTTTGGGGTAAAACCAGACGAAATCCCGACGGATTCGAAGGTTAAACCGAGTTAAAACCGTGTTAAAACTGCGTTAAAACTTTGTTAATCTCCAAGTTTTGATTTTGACTCACGTAGTTCGAGTTCGATATAGACGTTTTTGGTGTTTCAATTTAAAACACATCACGACCCGGCGTGATAGATGATCCCGAGCGAACCTTAACAACGAAGAAGGAAAGAATGGTGAACGAAGAAGAGAAGAGAATTTAATTGTTTTCGGCCATCTCGGTTGATTAATCCGATTTTTTTATTCCGCCCGGCTCTTCGGCTCCATTTATTATACGGTAATGTGGGTGTTATACCGGGCATCGTCTCTACCCGAAAAAGTCATGAATTATAGTCTGCTATATATTTTTCTCGGGCGACCGCGCGAACCTGATTTGTCGATTCAATTTTGGAACGGTGATGGTTTTTAATTTTCATATTGACAGGAATGATAATCTAAAAAGATAGTCTGTTTCTCCGTGACGATTATCTTTGTATATTTATTATACTAGGTAGCCTCAAAATTATTCATCGAATCGTATTTCATCATACGTATATTTTAAGCCATTAAACTCAAATAAAAGTTTGAAAATGATATCAGTGCGTTGGGCATAAATCCTTTGTTAAATTAATGTGGTAATTTGAGTTCTTTACGGAATCGGTTTTGATCTGTATCACCTTTCTTTTAAAAAAAATTCTCGATTTTGTGGATGAAATGATGTGGAAAAGCCAAGTTGAGAATAAATACCGATTCATTCTTTGTACCATCGGTGCCCAGAAAATTTTGGAACACCAACAATTTTTTTTATTGTGTTTTATCTTGTTTTGGTGTTTTCCTTTAAAGCTACAAGTATCTATCCCGCTTTTCTTTTAAAATTTTCTCGATTTTGTAGATGAAACGATTTGGAAAAGCCAAATTGAGAATAAATATCGATTCATTCTTTGTACCATCGGTCCCCAGAGAATCTTCGAACACCAACAATTATTTTATTGTGTTCTATCTTGTTGTGGTGTTTTCCTTTAAAGCTACAAGTATCTACCCCGCCTTTCTTTTAAAATTTTCTCGATTTTGTGGATGAAATGATGTGGAAAAGCCAAATTAAGAATAAATATCGATTCATTCCTTGTACCATCGGTGCCCAGAAAGTCTTGAAACACCAACAATTTTTTTATTGTGTGTCATACTTTGAATTTGTGCGTTAATTGACATTTAATATGTCGAAGCTACGAAAATAATACAATAAAATTATTATAATAATGTTTAATTTGTCGAATTGGGTGTTAATAAAAATGCAGTTTGGCTAGATAAACAGAAAATTTGGATGTACGGCAGAATAACGAGAAAACTGGTTCGGGAAAGCCAAATGCTACAAGCAACGAAGAAGACGAGCAGTTAGTGGAGTATATTCGACAAAATCCATTTGAATCGGCAGTTATTGCTAAATGAGAAACAGACTTTTCTGCTAGCATGAAAAAACTTATTGAAGTTTGGAAGGCAATTACTCCGGAATGAATAAAAAATATAGTATGTTCTATGACCATGAGATTACAAAATGTTGTAGTAAACAATGGGGAGATGACAGAATATTAGATTTCACTGTCACTTCATATTCTAACCTTTTTCCAAAAAGCCCGATTTAATCGGTACAAATATGGTTATTTTTGAATTTTTCAATTGACAGCTTGTCCCAAAATTTTTTAGGCACCGATGGCACATGGAACGCCGAAGTTTCCTGTTGCATAAATGACAAAGTAAGTCTGATATTTGCAACCATTTGCAAAAAAGATAGCACATCGATTTCATACGGTAATTAATTTTGGGACTTTATACTTATACAGAAAAATTTATTTTTTTAATTTTATGATACGACTTTGAAAGTTTCATAAGGACTAAAAGATATTTTTTACTGCTAAAATAAAAGAATAAATTTTCTTCCAGATTTTAAAGTTTTCTTTTCAACTTGAATGAGAAACAAGATTTTTTGAAAAATTAATAGTTCTAACCAAATGTAATATCTAATATCTAACTTCAAATTATAAGTAGTTTTTAATCCAATCTTTATGTTCTGACACACTGTTACGAACCTTTTAAATGAATATTTTAAAAAGTACTATTTAAGATTATATATCAAGAAGGATCTATGTATCACGGAATTGACTGGCAAATGAAAACCTATCGTCCATTGTATGCAAAACTACCTCCTGGAAATAATGATATCGTCCCCAACCAACAACCCGATCTCGCTCTCCTCCTCGATCGCAGATAACCCGTTTAATACCCATCCATTTCCACCCTTATTTACGGCCCGCCCAGGCGCTACGCCACTGCCTCCGGCCGTACACCTCCTCCTCATTATAATATTTACAGTTTTCTCCTCGTTTTTTCACTCCTTATCTTCACGACGTCCATCCTTTTCTTCGCCTTTATTGTGCTCATCTTTAATTCTCCGTCCCTTTCGTATTCACGCCGCACCTCTTTTACGCGTTTGCCTCCCTCTTCTCTTTCTCTTTCTTAGACTTCTTCGTCTTCTTCGTTTTAATAATACGCACATAAAACCCATTTAACATGGTAATGGTGTTTGCCGTTGTGCGGAGACTCAAGACGAAAGACTTGAAAGACACGGGCGTGTGTGTGTGTGTGGAATGGGTGTTTATCGGGCGCCTGTTGGGGGGCTGCCCCATAAACACCCCCCCGGGCGGTTCCATCACGCGATTTCTATCGCACGCGTTAATTAATTTTTTCACCGTATGCGCGAACGAAGCCCTTTCGTCGGGTTTTAATTTAGCGCGATTCGTTTTATCGCCAGCGAATTATGTCCGGTCGTAATTACTCTTTGAGAAGGGACTCTCTACCTTGCATAATATCGAGAACGGAAAATCAAAAAACTTAAATTGCGAAAAAGAAAAATAAAATTGAGTAAATAAACATACGTAAAAATATGTATGTATTTTGCGGAAAGATTATTTTTTATGTAATATAGTAAAAGGTGTAATAAAGTAGAATGGAGATTAAGAATTGCAGGTGACTTTTAATTAAAGGGAACGGTGTGATGGTATGATTAAAGGTGTGTATGGTTCGGATGGGATGATATATTAACTTATGCCCGGAAGGTGGACTTATGAAGTACCATACCGCGGCCGGATTTGATTAATTAGCGAAAGCATGCGGGGTGTGGATGAAAAAAATTGGAATTTATTGCTTATTGGAGATATCTTCGTCTGGTAATTTATTGATACCGGGCCTTACTTTATCGATCTGTCACGAGATATATGTGTTGCATTAAAATTATCGCCCCCTTCAACAATAACTATACTTGATTAATAAAAAAAATTAATGTATAAATAATCTGGCTAAAAATAAAAATTCGTTTTATTTATTTAGTGTTAATTACATGGAAACGTCAAGGAAAATTGGAAGTTAAAACCGAGTTGAAATCGTTCCCGTTTGAAAAATCGATTCGAAACATCAATAAACCCGTTGATGAAGGGTTTTAAAACGAATCCACATTTGCCTGACGACTGGCTCGTCCGCTAACAGGCGTTTGATTGATGTCCGAGCTCCTCCTACCACGTTCCTTCAGCCTGCGATGTCCGACATAACAAATATCCCTATTAATTACTTCTCTTTTGTTTTAATGAGAGTTTCCTAGAAGACCATCGTTTAGATCCCGTACACGTTTTATTATAAAGTTAGACGACCGCCATAACGTTCGCGCCCGTAGGGTCCATTACTTTACAATCGACTCGTAATTGAATGAATAAAGTGGTATCGTATCCGCGCGGTAGGTGGGAGGTAAAAAGGTAATTTTTCCTCGCGACACTTAACGGGTCGCCTTTTTACGATGTCCGAGTGCCGTACCTAATGGTTCAATTTACCGACCGAGGCACGTTGCCCACGTGGCCACCGAGCGGCGGCGCCTTAATTGATTCTAATAAAGTTGCCGGGCGCAAATCCACTATTAAAACGCGGAGAGAGAGAACTCGGCGAACGCGAAATTGATTGGGAACGACGGGCGAACCTTGTTAAAGGACCAGTTCTTGTAAAGAAACCCGCGAGTTGAAGCGTGCGAGCGGTTCTCTTCGAGGCTATAAAAGCGCCCTCCGGGTGGACTCCGACTCCAACTCGGGCTCCAACTCAAGCTCCAACCGGCGGGAATTGAGGAAAGACTTTTTAACGGGAACTGATTAATACCGACGGTGGTCACGGTGATTAATCTAATGGCCCGATGGTTTAATAAGCCGAAGAACAACACGTGGGATTGTATTGATGGGGATGCCTCGGGCTACGTTTAATTGAACTAGCTGGATATCGAAGAAGAGAACGGAACTTATTTTAGAAATCTGCATATAAGAAACATACTAAAACTTTTTAGAGGAAATAACTTTTTGTGCGTTAGAACAATAAAAGAGAAAGGTTGAGGCCAACATTACGGTGTGTACGGTGGTATCAAAGAAACCGCCGCTATGTAATTATAAAGTATTTACAACGCGCGCGCGCGCGCCATGCTAACATCTCCCCCATCTTCGGGTTGAAAAAAGCGAACTTGTGCGGACCTGTAGTGAAGGCTTGAAGCCATTTATCAACCAGACAGGCGATTTGCTCGACGGTTACCATTCTTTCTTCGCTACATCTTTACGGGTTTCTTTGAAAAATCTTTGTTTAACCCTCCATATCTGATCAAGCTACATCTAAATCAATCGCTCTAAACGTATTTATTTGTTTGCATCTCATATAACACCTTGGTGAAATCGATAGCTTACATAGACTTGCAAAGTCTGAAATGATTTATCAACCGAACAATTTCTTTGATGTATAATACACATTTTGTATTATTGGATAGTATTTAGCCCTTCACGGCCGGGAACTTTTTTGTAATACATAAAGGCATAAGTACTATGTCCCCGTAGCGGGGCCTTTCGACTATTTAGGGTTAACTAAGAAAATAAATCCAGAATGACAACTAGTAATGAGAGCAAATGACGCTTGTCTACTGAACTAAGACTAGAACTAACATTAGCGCTAACTCTAACACTAGACCTAAAACTAAGAGCTTTCTTTCAGAAACGCGTTCGAAGTGAGTTCTGAAGAAGGTTGCAACATGGCATCTGAAACGTCAAATGCTTTTGGAAAGGACGTACGGCTAAATCCGAAAACTCTTAGTTCTAGGTCTAGTGTTAGAGTTAGTTCTAGTCTTAGAACTGTTAACACCGGCCGTGAAAGCCTTCGTATTTCTAACGCTGGTCTAAATTTTAATATTATTTTTTTGTGAACGTCCATGCGGAACAATTTCCGGGTTGAAAAGATTTACAACCAAAACGGAGAGAAAAGACGACGCATACTCTTTGTGTAACGAGACCTTTTGTTTTGGTTTTCCGGTCGCGTTTTGAGAGATCAAAGTTGCCGTATCAAGAAGGGGTGGCGTTGTTTGCCGTTCGGTTTTACGTCCGTGTTTATTTGATCTCTCCATCGGCCGGTGATTGATGGCCGAGTGCGAAAACGACGCGATTGAAGATTTTACGCCTTCCTCTTCTCACCGAAAGTGTGTAGTCGTCATCTTTGATAAGCGGATCTATAAAAATCCGGACGCATCTTTGATCTACACGGGATATTAAAGTTGGTTTCTTTTTTGGTAGTTTTACGAGTTTTCGCTATTCCCAAACAAATCACTTTTTTCCCCCATTTTTATAGGCATTTTTCGGGAAGGACGGAACGACTCGGATTGATTGCCGCGTTACTAATTCTCTCCCTATTACGGTTTCGTTTTAGCAAATGTGCCCGCCAGCTGGCTTGATCTCATAATCTTCCATGTATTCGGGGGGTTAGAGGTTAATTTTAGATGGAGATGAAGTGGGGTGGATGCATCCACTTTCGTCTTTATTAGTGACTACGACCGGTTTCCTAACATAAATTTATATGCTACGTTTTCAGTAAATTACCGAAATTATTGCCTTCTCGGTTTAAATTTAGAAACGAATATTTACAAATTTACATCAAGAAAGTCGTCATACACTCTGGAAACATCGTCGGATTGAGAATTTCGTTTCCATTAACCGAGAGTTAATTTTAATTAAATAAGAACCTCAACGGGCCGTAAAATTAAACGCACACGCTCTCTCCATCCAATACGATATTCGTCAATCCGTTGGCATGCAACATCCGGTCGGATATCAGACACGTGCTCGCCAGTTGTCTTTACATTTAAGACGTGGCGGGGCCGCTACTCGTGCTATTTCGTCCTTTCGTTTCGTTCCTCTCCTTTAGCACATGCCAATTTCGAATTTGACGACCGGAGGAGGTCCGTTTCCGCTTTTACAACTCGTCCACGCCGCTCAGCTCTCATCGTAAACCTACCGTTTTTACGTGAGAACTCGTCAATTGTACCTATGTATTTAGATTATCGCGCAACCGTCGTCCTATCCCTGTTAAATTGAACCTTTCCGGATTCAACAAATAATCTGCTCGTTCGCTCGTATATTCGGTTAGTTCGGTTTGGTTTGGGGAGAAGACCGGAACACGAGGATAAACGAGTAAATCAATCGTCCGCTACTCAACTGACCATAGCTGAAAGAGAGTTCATTATCCCCTTGATTGAATCGTTACTCGTCCTCCCTTTCTCCGGTGAGATTAATACATGTGTTCCGGGTTTATCTCTTTCTTCCAACGTACAAAATCCGTGTAAGGTAAAGTGATGAGTTCGATTTGGGATGAGATAGTTTTGGGGGTACTTTAGAAAGAATGATTCAAGATAGAAATTGTTGAATCATCGTCAAGATAATCAAGCAGTACATTGCGGTTTTTATAAAGAGGAAGGTACGTCTCGCACTGAGGCAATCAGCAACAAGCAACTAACAACCAGTAACAAACGATATTGCCACTTGATGGCATTTTATTTTTATATTAATCAAATGATGTCTATCACATTGGAGAAACTCAATATCGCAAATAAAGAGGAATGGATTGCTCTAATCTGAGACGTCTGCTTTAATTCTATGTAAAGTGTTTTTGGTTGCTTGTTGCCTCAGTGTGAGACGTACTGAACTTTTAAATCATTTTGCATATGTGTACTGACTTAATATAGCTTTAGAATTAGGATTTTTTTTAATATTTTAAAAATGATTTAATAGTGAGTGACACTAAACAATTGTAAAAAAATACCTTGAATAGTTAATGGTATGTATACTATTTTTGAAGAAATATTTTTTTAAAACATACTGGAATACTAATTTAAATCGTTGATTTATCATCAAGATAATGAAATATGAAACTGAAAATTATCTTTGGTCTTGGTGGTTGTGCGAAATTTCAGTTTTTAGTTTCTCGTTGAAACGCTGGAATAATTACAACCTAACGCGGCTAATCGCCAGGAACAATGCGGTAATTTCCCTCTGAGGGAATTTTCGCGCGAAGGAACACACCTATCGGTAATTAAAACACATTAAACCCGGCGTTGCGAGCTAATATGGGCTCTCCGCGAGAACGTTTAGTACCGGTAAAGGCAGATTCCGTCCCTAAATAACTTCGCTCTGACGTTTCTGATTGATACCCTCGTTGGGTTTCACTCCCCCTTTTAACAATTTTTCTTAGTTTTTCCTCCTTTACGAACCAAAAACTATTTATAGACCGTATCTATACCGATAATTTTAGAAACATAAAATGGACAATCACTACAGAGGTTTTGGGTTTTTTTTAGTTGATTACCTGTTTCATTTCTTTGCACTCATTTATCTCGGTTTTCTTTCGTTTTCTTTTGGGAGTTTTGGCGATTGGACTCGAATATTCAACATCCATCAACTCGGAACCTTCGAGTCCGTCCAAGTTGTCAAGAATTGAGTTAATTTTGTCGTCCAAGCGTTGCTGTTTTGGCATAAAACCGTTCACCTAAACCCATCAAAGATCACCCCATAAAATAAATAAAAATACAATTTGTTTTTGTACAATTTTTATAATAATTGTAAAAGAAAAATTTTGAAAATTAAAACAAAACATTAACCGACCGGTTTTTCCTTTCAAATAAACCACCACAAACAACAACACTTGATCGCCCAACTTAAACTTAAAAAAATAAAAAACTATTTAACATTTACACAATAAAAAAGAAAATATTATATGGCTTATAAATACGCCCCTGTAGGACGATAAATACCGGCGTAATGTGAAAACGTTCCATAAATCTGTAAGGAAAGCGTCGCAGATGTACGAACGAGAGAGAGGTGCATAAAAACCACCTATATCCTCTTATGCATCATAACGTTACACGGTGTATAAGCGTACGAGACTGAATTTAACTGATTTATTTCTTACGCGAAGGTGGTTGCCGGTGCTTGATATTAAAATATAATGACGCCCACCTTCGGGGACAGACAGAAGAGGCCGTTTTTAGACGGCGGGAGATTCGACTTTCAATCCTATTAGTCATTCTTGACTGTAGAAAGTGTTTTGTAATGTATCTTTCAGACTTGTATTAAGAGCTTTTTGTGACTTAAATGAAATAACTAACTAACGGCTATTACATAACTTTAATCGTTGTGAACCCGTTCAAAAATTTATGGTTGAATTTGAAACTAATGGAATTACTTCAGTCTCCTTTCTCAACTAACCGAAGTCATAAGAAATTATAATTTATCTTAACAGAAGTTAGGATCGTAAGGCTACCGTTTTAGTTTACCATTCTGAACTAATTTATGTTTATTTACTCAAAATGACTTGAAATTTATAAGAATTTTTTTAAAGAATAGTCTGTGGAAAGAATTGAGTTAATATGAAAATCGACCACCAATGAAACAAAACTTTCCCAACACACATCAAACGGCCAAATAACAATAATAAAGTCCCAAAGTTTTAATTCTTAATAATCGTAAATCACCGAACTGAAAACTCGTAAAAGTCGAACCGCATCAGTCCGAAGACCGAATTATAATACTACCGAGAAAAAATCACAATCGCCGTTCGGAAAACGAAAGAAACAACTCGACGATTCATCCGGTCTCATTTTAACCCTACATAAAAGATCGTAAGTTAAAAAAGGATAGAATTAAAGGGTCGGCTTACGAACAGTTTTGGTCTCTAAAGAAATTATGCGCTATAAAACCTGCGCACGCATGCGCAAACGGTCAAACGTTCGGAAAGCGACCTTTTTCGTGCTAGATCGTAAACGTACCGAATAAAATTCGAAGTTTAAAATTAAAAGAAAAAAAAAGAAAAGGAGTTTCGGGTTGAAAAGGTCTTGGAATTTAGTCTACGAGCGAAATTTATTAAAATTTATCGCGGGTGAGCAGTCAAAATACTTATAAATTCGATGATTTGTCATCTACCGACAAAGTAAAAGTCGTTATTCGCCTTTTAAAGGCGGTTACGCGTCGATTTGATATAAACGTTACAGTTTTACGACCAGAAAATTACACCTAATCAATTTATTCTCAAAAGCGGAATAGGTACAATGTTGCAGTTTTTTCGGGTTTCGGGAGACTTTTGTGAGCCATAAAATCTCATTTTTTACGAGAGGACTTGATATGAAAGAAAAGGTGATGATTTCTTGTTATAAAACACATCTTCACCTTCCATCTTGTCAGGTATAAAAAAAACTTAATGGAAAAAAAAGCAAAGTGAACAAAGCAAAATGTATAATTTTAATTGCATGCTGGATTAATTGAAAGAAAAACCAGTGGGTTAATATGTATAATAAGATTTTAAATTCAAGCAAAATTTTAAAATAAAGCAACAAGCAAATGAAACCTAAACCAAAATATTTTTAAGTTCTGACCTGTTTGAATTGTTCCTCAAAAGACCAACTGTTATTATTCGAAGAGCTGCTCCCCTCGGATGAATGTGGACTGCTAGAACTCGGTCCGGGGTTGTTTTGATGTGCCGCTTGAGGTACCAAGTATTGAGGTTGTGGCATCATCGATAGATGAGGTGCCATTTGAAAATTGAACGCTTCCCTGCATGGTAACGGGTATTGTTGCCTGTTCCCTTCGAAATCCTCCTGTTTTTCAACAAAATTTAGATAAAATAAGATAATAAAGTCTGTAAATCTTTAAAATCTAAACAGTTTAGTTTAAAGAGTTTAGGAGAAAAATAAATAAATACTTCATTACTTTATTATTACTGGTTGTAAAAAAAAGTTTCGTTGATATGTGTATATTTTACACGTTTTTAAAGTAAACATATCAGACTACTTTTGCTTATTTGAAAAAGTATGTAAGAGATAATGTTTTTTAAAGTAAATCTATTTAATAGGAAAATTATAATAATTGGAATTTTAAATAACAGCGTATAAATATACTATGGAAGTTTGCTTATCCGAATCTCAGAATTTTTCAGATTAAATTTGCTGATTTTTTTAAAACTAATGTCAATATACAGGTGGTCGTTTTGATTGTCCTATCTTTCACTGGACACTAACTGAAAACAAGCAAAGAATTCCTAATGTACATACGTCCGAAAGTAATTCGTTTTCGAGATATTCAAAGTTTTAATTCCGCAAGTTATAATTGAGTTATTAAGCAGTTGCGATGGTTTCCGCAAACTTTCGTACCTCGCCAATATAACGTAATAATGAGAATTTATTAAAACCCTGGTAACGAACTAATAATTTAATTTAAACAATTCACCAAAATAAACTTCCAATATCTCCAAAACAAATCACTTTTGGACCCATGCTCATTAGGGCTTTTTTATTTAATTTTAGTTAAAGAATACGCCAGTCAAGGATAGGATAATCAAAATAAGACACCCTGTATAAATATTAAGGCTTTTATGATGTGTGTTAACTAAGCTAACAATAAGACTAGAACTAATTCTAACAGTAGACCAAAAATTAGAAGCTTTTAAGTTTAACCGTCCGTCTTTTGAAAAGGCGTTTAACGTTTCGGATGCCATGTTGCAACCTTCTTCAGAAACAAGTACAAAGTGAACTTCGAACTAGGCAAAACATCAAACGTCCTTTGCTTGATATAAATACAACCAAGAGACGACGGAAATGCTTTATGCTCTTTTTTATGGTTGTGTCAGTTTTTTCGCTGTATATTCCTAGTTGTCAGCGTTAGAGCGAACTATAGCCTACCGTTGGAAAGTAGATTTCATGGGCTATAATATGAAGCAGAAGCCATCGCGATAGAACACCTAATAAGGGAGCTAGAGACGACGGAAGTGCTTTATATTCCTTTTTTGTGGTTGTCAGTTTTTTCCTTCTATCTTCCAAGTTGTCAGTGTTAGAGCAAAACTATAGGCTATCGTTGAAATCTAGACTTCATGGGCTATAATATTAAGAAGGAACAATCGCGATAGAGCAACTAGTAAGGGAGCTAGGGTCGTCTGAAAGGCTTCATGTTCTGTTTGTGTGCTTGCGTCAGTTTTTTCGCTGTATCTTCCAAAATGTCAGTGCTAGAGCGAACTATAGCCCATCCTTGGAAACTATCACGGTTGATGTTAATTAAACTAAGACTAGAACTGATATTAGCACTAACTCAAAACTTTACTTCGAACTTCTTTTTGAAGAAGGTTGCTACATGGTATCCGAAACGTCAAACACTTTCTCAAAAGACCCACGATTAAACCCGAAAACTCTTATTTCTAAGTCTAGTACTATAGCTATTGCTAATGATAGCTCTAGTTTTAGGTTTAATGTCTACATTATTATACTTTTTAGTACTCTACTCAAATTGAATTAAGACTTCTAAAAACATTTTTTTAATTACTTACAGCAACTTTAATGTCCCGCACTTGCATTTTTAACTTTGCCAAAACATCACCATGTTCGTGTTCGTTACCATCTTCTTCATCACTACCTTGAGCCTGAAACAAAAATAAATAATTTATAAATTACACTTAAAAAAGAAACAATGTGACAAATTTTAAAATTTATCATTGATAAAACACTTAAAAATGAACATACAATCCTAAACACGTGTAGGTATAACTATTCCAAGTTTGTATACAACTTAAGGCACCCATTACACAACTTTATCCGTGTACGTGTACAGAAATGTGAAACCTTTTAGGTGCATTCATCGCAATCCCACTGTTTCTGTTCATAAATTACTTACGCCGTCGAACTACTTATATTGTTGCATAACACCTTGAAACTTAATACATAAAATAATACAAGTTAACCGTATCGAGCGCTAGTTAATATTCAAGATTCGAGAAGTTTTGTCTTGTTAGGGAAGGACGGAGCGTGTGTGGGTTATCTGATGACGTCACTTCCGACCTACCCTAACCGTTTCTAGCACGTGACCAGGCTTTAAAAATATCTATAGTGCGTGCCTACCGAGAATTTACGAGGGTGAGATAACGCACTACTATATACAGTAGGTAGAAAAAGTTATTGTGAGGCCAAAAAGGAAAGAAGGAAATGAAATGCGGGTTTGTCGTCGGGGACTTTTATTGTTTCAACCAGTTTTTTTCCTCTCTTTTTTGTAATCGCATCGGATTTTCAACTCTTTATAGGTTTCATTTATGTTAATATTATTCTATTATATACACATATCGGACGTAATGCAATTTTAAAATTGGATTACCCCTCGGGGAGGTGGAGGAGCTTGATTTGACTTCCTTCTACTCCTAGTATAAGATTTCTTAATGCGCGCACGATATACATATCAGCCCGCATCGGGTGTTTATTGAATTTTTAAACCTTACAACGGAGCCCGACTACCTTACTTGAGACAAAACACTTAAATAAATCCGTCCGATTCCGAGTAAAACGACCTCCTAGGAAGGCTTCGAAGAGAACCTTCCCCAAATCGACCACCCTATTCATTGATCACGTCCGGAGTGGACTGAATGGTCAAAATACAACCCCCGAGGACGGTTATTTGCCGTTTAAGGACCTGTCGGCGTCTACTACAATGTCTCGGGCGGCCGCAGGACATAGTAAGGGGCGAGAAATTGGGCGCCAAACCCGAAATGTGAAGGGCGTCTGCTTTGTCCTCTTTCCGAGAGACACGGCCCCGTCGGCACCGATTTTGACGTCTGATTTATTATTGAATTGCTCTTAAAATACCGACGGTATGGATTTCACGGTGTCTGGAAATTGATATCCTCTTTATAAAAGGATCGAGGGATAAGTAAGAAAGTTACGACAAAAAAGATTTTATACAAACGGTGAAATTGTAAGTTTTCAATCGTCTTCTTTAATTACTTTAACCCTTATTTTATTTTTCTAAGGTTTCATTACTTGGATTAAATTTACTCGCGAAATTTTCGTTTATTTTTATGGATATCTTCAGGATTTAGATTTTTTCCTTTAATTGTTTGATTCAAGCAATGATTAACTGCTAATTTAAAAATTGCGAAATTTTCGTTTGTATTTATAAGCATCCTCAGACTTTTTAGTCTCAAAACTTTCTCACTACTACAATCAAATTAAAACGCTAACATTGAAATGGAATTACATGAGTGACCAAAAAAATCGTTTTTGCTTTACAAGTTTGTGATTGTATGGCAACAGCATTATAAATAAAATATAAACTTTGTTTCTGTTACTTACGTAAAGTATTGATATTGATGCAACCAGATTAAAGTGGCAATAGAGTAAAAATATATTTTGCATTGAAACGGTTTATCGATTGGTAACTAAATGGAACATTAATAACTAAAACAAGTACATAATTTAGTATAATAAAGATAAATCTTAATCGTCTAGTTTTATAAAACTAAATTATGTTAAGTAAGACTGATTAGGTAACACATTTCTTCATAAATTTTGTAAAATTAAAACAACATTATCTGGATTCGAAGTCGTTTCGAATTTCAATCAACCGAGAGTTAAACGCTAATAGCTCAATTTAGGACGGTTTTAGTAGTTTTTTTTAATCGTTAAAACCGAGCTTTCGAACGCGTTCGTTCTGTTTGCGTACAAAGAGTAGAAAATAAACGAGCCGTCGACGTGAATTCACGTTTAGGTGAGACCGAAAATAAAACGTCGCGGCAGATCTGTTAATTTGAAATTAGCATCGAGCGAGATCAAAAGAAACGACGATGGTCCAGATCTAAAATTAATGTCGCGCGCGGACTTTGTTAAATTAATTTCACGGGATTCGTTCGCTTTGAGAATCCGAATATCAAGTCCGAGAATAGATTGGGAGGACGAAGACAACACAATTATAAAGTTTTCTGCGAATTAAATTTACGATAAGAAATGTCTCCTCGAATCGCGTTATATACTTCTTTTTAACACTTTGTTTTAAGATCTGCTTTATCTCTTTCTTTCTTTCTCGCGCTACGTTAAGCTCTGGTAAGAGTGCTGCTTTTATTTTGGGATTTATTAATAAGTCCGTGGTCTTGTCTATCGGACGTGTGGCACACATGTCTACCCCGCAGGAGATTGCATTCTATGTGGCGTCCCGTGAGTTCTTAATTAATAGCCGTGTGGGTTTCGTACGGTTTTAGGCGATTTATCACCACCGATGGTCGTCTATTAAAAGAGTGTGTACGTTATACACAGGGTTCGAGGTTACAAATAAGCAGGACACGTTCAACGTCTCATAATAACACTCACTCTATATATTTTGCAAACACATAAAAAATTATAGGTGTTTCAAAATTCTATAAATTCTAAAATTACACCCGGTATATTAACTAATCTAAATATTAATTTAAATTCAAAATGAAAAAAAAAACTAAATTTGCTGTCAAAAAGTATTAGCGTCTTAATTTGAGGAAACATATGGCGACCAATCTGCTGTTTAAAAGATCGTTTTGAGACCAGAAAAAAAAACGTGGAAAAAATAATGATAGCCAAATGTCTGTCGGGAATTAATTAGGGACGGGTTCAAAAGCAAATAAATCGAGAAATTTACGATTTCAATTCAATCAACTGGTCCGCTTAGAAGGAGAAATGGCGCGGGATAATTTTAGTATGGTTAAGTATGTGGTGACGACGTGTTGTGATCCATCGCAATCTAACTTTACGTTGATTGATTGTGTTACTTTTACTATGTATTCACTAATTAATTTAGCGTTCAGTTATGTAGGTTTTACTTTAATCCTTTAGTTTTGATCGTATCTAATGGGAATAGAAAATAAAGTATTATTAGCAAATTCATAATCGAATCGTCTCCATATAAGGAAAGATCATCTATTAAGTCGTAAAATTCAAGAATTAATAGTCGTCTCGTCCTCATCGTTCGATTTATTAATTATATGATTACGTCGTAAAGTTAACGGGTGTGTAGCGCCTTTTCATTAAAACTAAAAAACGCGTTTCTAAGAGTTGGTCAAACGTTGGATCGTCTCTTTCTCCTTGCATTTCTTTTTTGTCTGTTTAGTCAACACATATCAAAAGAAAGAAACCCGATCTCCGAGGCATCCCCAGTCCAAATAAAATCTGTTTAATCCAACCCAATATTTGATTATTTAATTTGTGCCGTGCACGGTCACGATGCACCGCACCAAACCACCACAACCGGCAATTAAAGGTGTGGTCTCGTCCATTTGATCCAACCCGTTCGATTATTAACTTAGGATAAGCACTCTCCTTCTACCTGTTTGAACAAGTAAGCACTAATTTTCCGTACCTACCCCGAACCTCGACCACAAGAAGCAAATATTTAAACGACGTCTCCGAAAAACCTTTCTTAGAATTCAAACCACTTTCTTTCCTTATTTCTTTGATCAGCGCTGTATCACAAAAATTAAGTATGATACATTAAAAATAAATTTAAAACAAATTTACAAAATAATAACCTTCATTTATCAAGGAAGATTTTTTTATTTCTTTGATCAATACTGTATTACACAAAACGATGTACGAGGTTGTATGAAAAGTAGATGTAAAAAAACCCAAAATAGCTGTCTTCATTTTTCAAGGATAATTTTTTTTTCGGATATTTTTTTGATCAGTACTGTATTAAAAAAACGAAGTATGAAGGTGTATCAAAAGTAGATAAACGACGTCTCCGAAATCTATCTTAGAATTCAAACCACATTGTTTCCTTATTTCTTTGATCATCATTGTATCACATAAATGAAGTATGATACATCAAAAGTAAATTTAAAACAGTTTTACAAAATAATAATCTTCATTTGGTAGGAACGATTTTTTCATTACTTTTTTGATCAGTACTGTATTACAAAAATGATGTACGAGGGTATATCAAAAGTAGACGCAAAACAATTTCCCAAAATTGCTGTCCTCATTTATCAAAGATTTATATATATTTTTCTTTCGTTATTTCTTTTGATGAGTACTGTATTACAAAAAACGATGTACGGGGGTGTATCAAAAGTAGATGTAAAACAATTTCGCAAAACGGCTATCTTCATTTGTCAGGGACGATTAGGAACCGTGGGAAATGACCGGCGGGGCGCCCTCTATAACGTATCAATACTGGTCAGCGCCGCTTGAGGACGTGTAGCGGTCGCGACCGTTCCATGTAGCAAATTCATCTCTTGGAAAGACCCCACTTGCTATAACACAATCGACCCGGACGATCTCTCTCTCTGATCACAATATGAATAATTGCGGAATCTATTCAAAACGAGATTACAATGACAGAAATTAATATAAATTTAACGAAATGGAGCTCATAATTAAATGGTACAAGAGTAAAAAGAGGTTCATTAACATTCTTTCAAGTTTTAGTTGATTTTAAAAATATCATATAGGGTTTGTTTGTGGATATTAAGAAATAGTATTTACGTTAAATTAAAGCTAATAGGTTCTATTTTTATCAGAAAAGTTATTTTTGTTGTAATTATTAACGTTATAAATTGTTGCTTATCTTAAAAAAATGGTAACGACTTTATTTATACGAATTAATAAATAATTTTTACTTTAAGTTAAATGTAAATTCAAAATGTTACCTAAATATTCAAAAAGTTCTTAAAATAGGAAATTTGATCAACTTTAAAAAAATCATACAGTTTATTTATTTTATTACTGTACTCTTCATATGTCAATGTATCGGTTAGGATTTCTTACTTAATCTACTACGGTGGTAGTATATTTTATGCGCGCATAGAGACCTCTAGCGTCTTTTAAAACGAAACAATAGCCACCGAGAAACAAAGAATACAAGTAAAGAAAAAAAAGCTTTTGGTCTCCGGTTTCAATATTTCCATGCAAAGCTCCGCTGGTAGCAGCTACTCAGAGCTACTCGCAGCGACCTTTGTGCGAAAATGTTGCGCCGTTACGTGCCCATGATGTTAAGAATGAAACCCGGGCGATAAACTTCTGTTATTACCTGTTATATGAATTCTACCAAGCTAAAAGGGTCTTTTTAAAAATATTTTTTTTACGTTTCTCACCTTTCAGTATTCATCAAAGCAAAGACCAAACATCTTAACAACGAAAAATTATTTTTAATTTAAAGTATCAATAACTTACTTACATTTCATTTTAAAATTGGTTTGAAAAATTTTAACCCTTAGTGGAATTAATCCCCGTTCTATGCATTTATTCTTTAGTTAAAAAGCTTCAACCGTTGTGGAATAAACATGCGACCATCAAGTTAACTTCATACTAAAACGTAACGTTTCGAAGCGAATTACGTCCATATCGCCGGATATAAACTCGGAGAAATAATAACCGGCGACGTCGGCGCGGGGAGACTTTTCAAGGAACAATTAACCCGATCGCAACAATGTAACGCGAATTGTTCCCGGAATAGAAACGTTGTTAATCCGTGGCGATAAATGCCGAGGGGAAAAGAGCGCGTTTAGTAATGGGGTATATATCAAATGTGTTTGACGTCCAACATTCGAATGTATGTATGTGTTACCGAACACTGTTTAATATCCTTTATATTCACCGTTACATTACTCAGACGTGTGCGTTATTAGTTTTCTTGTTATATTTTATAAACATTTAAGGATAACGAATAATTTGTTGGGAATTTATACGATTTTAGTGAGTAAAATTTTAAACTGGAAACCCTCTAAGTGGGGTTTGTTTAGAAGACGATTTGTTTGGATCTTTCTGGATTCTTTCGACCTTGATCCTTTTTTTTTTCGGGGTGTTTACATGGAAGTGTTTATATCAACGGGGTCCCAGTGAACTAGAAAAGGGTCTAGAAATGGCCATGTGGTCTTAAAATACGTAACCTAGGACAACGAGGACCAAATTAAAAAGTTGCTACTTAAAGGAAGTTTAACTGCCCCTTTTTTAAAAAATTTTTAAAATTACATGAAAAAAAAAATTCAATAACATCTGTTTTGTTTCCTCGACTTACTCATTAATACAAACCGAAAACGATGCAAACCGAAAGAAATTATAATAATTGCGTAGCAGCCTCGCCCAGAGGCAAAAACTTTATTATTGCGTCCCTCAAAAAGCGAAATAAAACTGTCCAGTCACGGTATTTCGTGTAAAAATTCTCCCGGCTTGTTTCGGTCTCCCCCGGAGTATTTTATTTTATTTTTTGTTTAAATTAAATCTTAAGCCGTCTCGTGATTTCAGTTCCACCGATACTTTCGCGCCTATTATCGTCGTTTCGGTCGTTTTTCGAAAAGCGAGCCGAGTTCGCGCGCTCGTGTGTACGAGTGAGCGTGTGTGTGTTGGAAGCCAGCAGATGGAATAAAACTGTGCAGTGTGGCAATTAACACAGCTATTTCGTTCCTGCTGCTGCTGCCGCAGTTGCATGCAAGCAAGAAGGAGCAAGGCTCCTGCGGACCGACCGTGTACGCTTCGGATATTTATCGGAGGTTAATTTTGCAATTTTTTCCGTAACGGAGGGAAAGAGAGGTTGTGGAACGCCAATTTATCGCACGCAACTTTGTCGAGCTGCTATAATGGGTCCTTCTCTTTACGATTTACTACTTCCACCTTATACTAATTTACAAAAAAAAAAATAAATAAATAAACTGTTATTCAAATTGAAATAATAATTAAATTATTAAAAATAATTTTCTTCCGTATCTTTTGAAAAGTATAAATAATGGGATTTAAGTCGCCTTTTATGCTTTCTGGGTTGGATTGAAAAACTGTTAGGGCTGTTTCACACTCACCGGTTTTGGCCGTACGGCAAATAACCGTACGATGTTTTCCGTGAACGATTTGCTTTCACACTTGACGATATTTCACCGTACGTTTTATGTTTTAGGGCTGGTTTATTCACCTTTGGGAAAATTAATGAAATTGAAATAACCATGGAAAATCTCCTGTCACCGGTTAAAATCTTCATTTAATCCACTACAGACTTCTTTCCAAGCCCTGTTTGTTTCATTTTTAATTTTTGCAGATTTCTTCGGTTTTATCCCACAATACGGGCCTAGCCTCGATAAGAACAACCAACACCTCTGTGTCAATATCCACGTTTATGATACTAACTTAAAATTTTTCTGAAGATCGACTAGACACGGCTAAAGTCGTCCAGTACGAAAACATGTATAAAATTACGTATATCAGCACAAAAAAAGAGCCCTACGGCGACCATCCAGTTCAGTCGTTGAGACGTCTGTTCACAGCCGAAAATACGGGAAAAATCGTTTACCGTTCAGTGTGAAAAGACGCATTTATATTATTAGTTTACCACCGACCATCTACGGCTAAAAACCGTACGGCCAAAATCGGTAAGTGTGACACAGCCCTTATTGCAAGTATATACTAGGTCTTCATTTACCGTTCATTCAAAAAACTATGATAAAGATTGTAGCTGTGAAACCGGGGCGTGAGCTAAATGGAAATGTACTGTAACCGGAAATAAAGCTGCACCCTGAAGAGAAAGATGAAAGAGTACTTGGCAATGTTACGGAGAGGGGACTAACTTTTCCACCTTTTTCTTCATGGTGCAGTTCCATTTCGGGTTATAGTACCTATTTTTTTTATTTTCGATCAGTATTATAAACATAACCTTTTCAAACAGGATTATTACACATGTCCACTAACGGCTATTGATGCGATAGACCTAAAAACCACATAAAAGCTGAAACCTAGGTTGTCAAGACCACAATAAAAATTTTAGTCTTCAGTTTACTTTGTTTTTCCTTAATTGAATTGAAGAATCGAGAAATATATTGTTGAAGTATGTATTAAATATTATGAAGATCGGGTTTCTAGAAGGATAAGCGGTATCGTAATTTATGATTAAATAGTAACAACCATTGAAACGGAAGTATTCTTTATTGGACATACAATACTTATTCTATAATGTGATCAAATGAAACTTACTGGAAATATTTTGAAATTGTGACCACCGTGTTTTTAAATCTGTTATCTAGCGTGACATTAAGAAACACCGTTTAATCCATCCTATATTCGCCAAAGTAACTGGAATTAATCTTTGATTTGACTATAAGATATTCTTAACCTTAAAGAAACGTGAATGATCATTTACACGATATATCCGAGACTGTTAAGTGTATTGCTGAAACTTAACCTGACCTAAAAACTGTTACATGTCATCTGTTAGATTCATGAAGTATTACACTATTTCCGCTTATTAATTCAAATTTCATGGCTTGATTCGTAGTTTCATTTTTTAGTTAATTTGAAATAAATTAAAATAAAAGTATTGGGTTGACAACTAAGTAATTGCGGATTTTTCTTTTATAAAATCAAAGACAATTTTTTCATGGAACTAAATAACTTTATTCTGTAATGTATTACCCATTTTGATCAATAACCTTTTGCCATCTTTCAGGCAGTATCATAGTCCAACGTTCATAAAACTTCTGGTTTTTCTTAGCAAAAAAACTGAATCAGGTACGATTTAACATCATCATCATTATTGAAATTTTTACGTTTCAAGGAGTTTTGTAAAGATCGAAACAAAAAGTAATCAGATGGTGCAAGGTCAGGATTGTATGGTGGATGTGGCAAAACGTCCCAACCAAGTTCCAATAATTTTTACCGAGTGACCAAAGATGTGTGTGGCCTTGCATTGTCATGATGGAATACAACACCTTTTCCATTTGTCAATTCGGACCACTTTTCTTCAATTGCATAGTTTAATTTCGTTAGTTGTTCAATGTAGACATCAGAATTGGTCGTTCGGTTGGGTGGTAAGAGTGTGCATGTATGGGAGAATGCATGTATGTGATACATGAAGCTTCTCTGCAATCTCACGTGTTGTACTGTGACGACCCGAATCGATTATAGCTTTGATTAGGACTTCATCAGCTTCAACTGGACGACCAGAACGTTTTTCGTCTTTGAGTGAAAAATAACCAGAACGAAATTTGGCAAAACAATTTTGACACTGTCGTTCTTTTAAGGCTTCGTCACCATATACAGCATATAACTTCTTATGAGCTTGCGATGCGTTTTTCCCTTTGCGGAAATAAAAAAGCAAAACATGACGAAAATGTTCCTTTTGATTTTCCATTTTTCAACGAAGGCCAAACGAAAACTACGCAACCGATCAAAAAACTTTTTTTATTGATTAACTGCTAAATTGCCAACTATCAAAGAACAAAATGTGTTTTACATTTGTACTACGTCTGCAAACCTAAAAATTCAACTGAAGCAATCTATGAGTGAAATCCGCAATTACTTACTTGCCAACCCAATAGTATCTTTCATTACGTTTACAATTTAATAAAAATCAAACTGGAAAAAAATTTTTATTTAAATTTCTGTACCTAGTAAATTTTTAATATATTTCTTATGAATCAACCTGACTGGCATTTAATTTTATATAAACTTTTTTATGGGTAAACCTGTGCGCGTGTTTGTATGTTACCTGTTGTCGTCCGTTTCTTTCACAATCTGTCAACGTGCACAGGTAGCCACACGCGGGCCAGAAGAACGAGATAGTTATTCCGTAGGAGTTCCTTTCGCGTGTCAGGAACGGTTTTAAAGTCGGCTTTTCGGACGGGTATTGTGACAAAGAGATTAACTCGTGTTTTGGTCGTGTGTTGACTTGTAAAAAGAACCTCTCTTTCGAACCCGAACCGTTCCGAATCATTTACAGACTGTTCTAGTAAGACTATTTTAAACCAATTACAACACTTTCTAGAATCAATCCGAAAATAAAAATAAAAAGAATAATAAGAATAAATTTTGAGATTTAGATGATTTGATGATATTAAATTTTGATGATTTTAGAAACTTTAGATGAAAATTTAAAAAAATTCCAAATGGTTTTAAAATGAAAATAAAAAAAATTTTGAATATTTACATCAGAATTTTCGGATTCCAACCGGCCACTATCCATAACAGTCTCAACATGGGCACTTGCAATAAGTGGAACCTGTAAAAGAAACCAAAAAAACGATCCTCAAATAAAAGTTTTCGAATTAAAATTTGATCTAACTCTAAAAGAGTCGTTAAAAAATGACACGAACAACGTTACTACGAAACAAACATTGTACGAATTCTCGCATAATGCGCGGCGCATTCAACCCGTTCCAATGTAAAATGTCTCTCGAGCTTTCGAAACATACGTAATTCACACGTGTAACATTCTTAATGCCTAATATTAACATAAATTAGACATAAATTGGGTTTAAAAATTTAAAATAGACTTGGATTTGTCTACAAATAGGTTTTCTTCTGGGTTTAATTTGACCGTTTCAATGTTCTAATCGAGCTATTAACGCGTCAAAGGAAGGAAAAACAAAGCGAAAACAACCTAATTAAGCGTCATAAAAGCCATTTTCGTCGAGCCTTAATCGTTTTATTCTACGAAATCTCCTAATTAAAATTCGACCGAAGCAGAAACGAACAGAAAAGACGGACCAGAGCGTCGTCCTAAACGTTGTTATTATTACAATTATCGTTTCTATAATAATTACGAACGTGTTTTTCTAGTACTCGCCTCGGTTCAAGTAATTATAATTAAGTCTTAATGTAAACAGGTTTTTAAAAATTCATTTATGTACAAGGATATTGTAATCGTTAGTCATAAATTTCTAATTTGTTCATTAAAAAAATCTTTTTCGGATTCCTTTTTATTTTCCCAAAGGAAAAGAGGACAATACTTTTAAGATAATGTAGGCCGCGTCTATGTTTTCTATGAAGAAACACAAAAAAGGTAATTCATTCGGGAGTTAATTGCTCCTAATTGGATAACACGATTGTACGTGATGAAACACTTGCTTTAGAAAGCTTCCAACAATAAACATTTTGTATCTATATAAAAATCCGTTATGGTACCAATTAGATGTGATAATTAAGTAAAGAAACAACACTCTACTAAAACGAAGTGTTTTGATTCTCTTCATCTTTTAACTCTCTTATTAAAAGCAAACATTTCTTTCTCTTAACAAAAAAAAAGATTTTTATCGATTTGAAACCGAACAATAACATTGAAAAAAGCGATCTTTATCGGTTTTTACAGCAGATCTTTTCATCCTCTTGAAGCTCTCATAGAGACTGAGTCCGTCTTTTAAATGGGGAGAGACTAATCGATCTCATTTCGAGACCTGACGGTCGATACTCTTAAGATACGGACCTCCGTGGTTGAAGACGTGCTTTCGAACCGATCCGGGCACGAAACCGAACTTTGAAAAACTTAAAGGTATATTATAGACAAGGGAATAATTAATTGTTTCAAAGTAAAGGTCAAAGTATTTAAAATTTTAAATTTGCATGCAATTAAATGTAAATATTTTCTTTTATGTTTTAAAATTCATTCGTAAAGTTAAATTTCTTACTGTTGTATCGTGGATTGAAACCCCATTTGCTAGTGTCTTCTTTCGGTAAGTGTCCAAGATGTGCTGGGGCCATCTCGGATGGAACTGAAACGCAATGAGAAATAAAGAGGTCATTTTTAATGAGTAAAAAAAATATTTAAGTGAAGGTCTAAAAGAAGATTAATTGGATGGTTTGTATTTTTTGTGTGAGTAGTGTTTTTATTTGAAGTGGTTTAGGGTTAATGCAATTATAAAAGAAGAGTATTTTAGTCTTCATTTCTCGGTATCGTCCAACGAGCAAGTTCTCTATAAAGTCGATTGCCGACAGATTACCAGTCGACCGCCGCCTTTCCAGCTAAATACCGCAAGTAATCAGCCGAGAGAAATCGTCGGCGGTTGGTAACAGAATGCAATTATTGATAAATAAAGGTTAATTACTGCGTTAATGAAGGTTTAAAGATTTTTTTTGAGAGTGTGTGTATATGAAGATGATTGAAGAATTTCTTAATAATTTACTAAGTAGGAGTATTTAGTATCATAACAAAAATAATGATTAAATAGTATTTATTAATAAGGTTGAGCTAGATTGTGATTCATTTTTTCATCAGTGTGTATTAAGACGTAGAATAACATATGTTAATTAGCACCTTTTTGGTTTTATTTTAAAATTCTTTACATGTTTCGGTTTAAGATCATCTTCAGAGGTAAGTTGTCCTTATAATACGAGAACGTGTTCAACGAAAATCGATAAAACGAGTATTTATTGAGATTTTCACACAACTTCTCTGATAACGAAGTGATTTTGTTAATAAAAGTTATCATCTAGTTTCATAAATTGCTCGTCAAAAAACAATGTGACACCCAAAAGAGATAGTTGTACAAATTTGAAATTGGTCGATGTGATGTTAAACTTTAGTGTTGGATTTTTCGATTAAATGTTCATATCTGCAGCTTACTTCCCAAAACAGTTTTCCAAGTAGCATACATTGACCAAGTTGTCTTAAACGGGGTAACTAAGGCATTTACCGAAAATGTTTCTTTTGCCATTTATTCATGATTTGTGATCGATTACTATTCCTCTTTTACATATTTTTCAGGCTTCGTTATATTATTAAAAATTAATACATACTCTGTACTTTGGTATTAGGTTTTAATTTCTTTTCTACTGATTTCGGCTATATAGCCATCTTCAGAAAAATATATCTGTGTTACATCTGAGTTCACAGATGTTTATTAGTTGCACTAGACCAGTGTTTCCCAACGTGGGGCGTAGGCCCCACAGGGGGGCAATTTCGGTTTTTGAAGATGTGTTTAAAAAATTTTGTTAGTCCGTTTCGTAAAAAATTGGCTATTGATTCCTTCCTAAAAGGCATCAGAAAAGATTGTTATATGAACAATCCCATAAAAAATTATTACTTTAAAACCGTGTGACCTTTTTTTTGGGCGCATGGATGTGTTTTTAGGTAGATTTTATGTTTCAACTTTATATTGTTTTCATATGTAAATACCCAAATCAACAAATTTTTTCTTGGTGGGGCCTCGCGGAACCTTAGGGGGGACATACCAATATTACAAAACCTAACATGGGGCATGGCAGAAAAAAGGTTGGGAAACACTGCACTAGACACTCCATGTCATTTACTACCTCACTGGAAGCTTCTCATTTTTTTAATTGAGTGCACATACTACCAAAATTTCAAGTTAGCACGACCATTTTTTTCTAAGGATTAGTAAGTTAGTCATTTAAACACTGGTGAATTTTATTTGATTGTGGCCACTATACCATTTTTTGGTATTGCGCGAATTTGTACCTTCTTAGTATTTTCTAGTGATGTGATTAACTGAATAACCGAATACCGAACATTCGGCTAAATTTGAACCAAATATTCGGTCTTTGTTGAATGGTGTGAAAATAAAATTCAAAGAAATAGAGAAGAAAAAAAATATTTTATGGCAACGTTGTTGAATCCCCGATATAGTTTTAACTTTTTCTCATGTGAAAACATATCCGTTATAAGGTATACCTTTTTTTATGAAGCTCTTCGAAGAGACTTAAACTCCGGAAGCAGTAGTAGCGATGATACTGAGAGAGCGATGAAAGTGATAAGATGAATATAAACATCAAATATTCAGCAGATATCCAAAAAAAAGAAACCGCTTACTTCTCATTTAATATATTCTTCAAATTTGTTAAAATTTAGAGCAGTCACGTAGACAACAGAATATTCGATAAATAAATTCAATATTCAGCCGAAAACCGAATATTGCAAATAACGCCGAATACCGAATAATTATTCGGCTTCGGTCCCATCTCTAGTATTTTCTTCCAGTATTTTAGTATATTATAAAGATCAAACAATATGACGTACTCTCAAATTTCTATAGTATGACAATCACTATGCTTCTTAGATTTCCCATACATTCTTAAAATGTATGAGCAACATCCCTAATACACGTAGTAAATGTCCCTAAATGAGATTGAGGTAACTCTCGCACAAGGACGATGAACTAACAGAATAGCTTAATCTGCGATAATCGTCCGCCAAATTTTGACGTCACTGCTAAGCTTAGGGTCTCTGTCTTACACACGACTATCTTACACTCGACTATCTCACACTCAACTCTCTATCTTACACTCGACTGAAACCACAACAAGTGACGCCAAACTGGCGGCTGCGCACTAAATTTTGGCGTATACATATCTTATGGGATTGAGCCATCCTGTTAGTCCAACATCCTTGACTCTCACATAACACGATTTCATTCCAGCAAAGTTCGAAAATTAGGAAAAATTCTGATATAATGAGTAATTAGTATTACTTCTTTGCATTATGTAAGACGAATTAGCACAATACGGCATTTTTTTTAGGAACTCAACTATCATGTTAAAAGGGGATCACCTGCATTTTCTATTTCTTGAAAGTTAAAGATTCAATAAATTGATAAATTGGAGATAATATTTGTAAAGTGCTAGTTAATTTTCTCAAGGGACACCTTTATATTTTTTCTAAATAATTCTATTAACTCAATCGCATTACTTTAGTCAGTTTGCTTAAACTAGTTTTTGATTCCATTCCCTTCTCAATTTTTTAATCAATCAAAAATTTTCATTTAAAATTATTTTTAATTAATGATTTTCCACTACCAATCGTAATTTAAACGGTCTTTCTCCCCGCCATATCACCTCTCATTACTTCCATTTCATCTCTCAACGATTACCTCTCGTTCAAGCAGTTCTCACACAGAATGTGGAAGAAAAAAAAAATCAGTATGAGAAACTGTTAATGTTCAATAATTACCCACACGTTTGCACGCTACCGCTTTCTTCTTCTACTTACGGCTACCGTTTCGTAATTACCGAACGTTCCTTATAATTGGTTTTCCATTTCAATTTTCCATTTTCCCTCCTTCTACTTTAAACTTACATCATATTTAAAAAGACACAGAAAGAAAAAGAACCCTACCAAATTTGCTATAGGTATTTGTTTACGTCTGTAATCCTTGTGATACATTCCCCTCGACTTTATTCAAGTTGAATTCGGTGTGGGACGTTATAAATTTATCATAAATAATACAAAGTGCACGACGGGACGTCGGGGACACACACACAACAATCCGTAAGTGGTAGAGATGGTACGGAATTGATTTATCATTGTGAACAGCGGGCGTCCCACACCCCGGGCATTACATTCCTATTAATATACGGTTTCATTTTAATATTGTCACCAAAGTATTTATAGGCGCGAGGTTGGACCCCCGTCGGCTTTGTCGTCCTCGTATAATTGAATTTGTATAGGGATGGAATCGTATTTTGTTTGTCAAGATCAATAAGGTTAGCATCCGATTAGTTTGTCGTTGGAAGTAAGAAATTATAAAGGAATAAGGGTAAATTTTAGAAACGGAATGAGACGAAATTGGTTCGTCCTTGTAAGTCAGTTAAAAATAAGGCGAACTGAGCGGAAATTAAGCGGGTGAATTTCGGAAAATCACGATGACAATTGGAGCTAATTGCGATCTGGGTAAAGTTAATCAAAGTTAATCGTTTCATGTCAACCCTTCATATCTCGAGAGAAAGAAATTATTGTCACTTATTTACTTGGACTAATTGAAATTAATGGGATTAAATTATAAATCTTGACACGAAAAAAATAATAACTCCTAAAGTTAAAATTATTTGATTAACTTATACAGGGTGTTTCACTGGAGTGAAATAGTCATATATCTCGGAAATTATAAGTTGGATTAATTTTAAATTTTACACACAAATTTACACTTATTGTTAATGAAAATTACGTTGGAATGAGTAATGAATAAATTTCAGTCAAATTTATTTCAAATCTTTCCAGAAAATTTAAAAATTCGTTCTACTTCAATTTCAATCTATTTCAAAAAAAGTTTCTACTTGAATTCTAACAATCTTCGAAAAATTAAGATTAAAAAATCGCCCAGACTTTATTTATTGGAATTAAAAAATGATCTCTTCGTCAAATCTAGATACAAGTATCTATTTTACGACAAAGTTACCAAATTTATTCCAAGTCTTTTTAAAAAAAATTAGAAAAAATCGAATATTCTATTTTGATTGTAATCTCAAGCTTGGAAAAAATGTAAAAATTTATAAAATCGTCTAAATAAGCGACTCTTTCACCAAATCTAGATAAAAGTATCTATTTTTCGATAAACTTATCAAATTTATTCCAAGTCTATCGAAAAAAGTAAAAAAAGAAATCAGACATTTTATTTCGTTTCTGACTTCAACATCGAAAAGAAATTTAAGTTTATAAAATCACCTTGATTTTATTTATTCGAATTAAGGAGTGGCTTCTTTACAAAATCTAGATAAAAGTATCTATTTTTAACCCTTATACCTACTTTTATAAATATCCCTCAACATCTTGGGGGCCAATTGCGAAAAACTAGTACTTTTCTCGTCCCCTTTCACCACCAATCAGAGATGTAGTATCGGCTAGCACATAATTTGAAAGCTACTATCATAGCACGTCGTTTGGCGTTTACAGCAATCATTTGTCGCTTTTAGTTTTCGAGTTATTCGGGAAAATGTGTTTTCGACCCTCAACTTTCAACCCTTATAATTTGCCCCAGAGGCTCTTACCGCACATAGAAAAAAATACGTCAACCTTATTTTGACCTATTCTATAACTGTACCAAATTTAATCAAAATCAGTGAGTTACAGTTCTGATACTTCCCTTGTAAGAAGTTACTAATTCACCAAATTTAAATAAAAGTATCTATTTTGCAATAAACTTATCAAATTTGTTTCAAGTCTATTGAAAAAAGTAAAAAAAAATCGGATATTTTATTTCGATTCTAACGTCAAGGTTCGAACAAAAATGTTAAAGTTTATAAAATCGCCTGGATTTTATTTATTCGAACTAAGAAGTGACTCCTTCACCAAATCTAGATAAAAGTATCTATTTTTTGATAAACTTATCAAATTTTTTCCAAGTGTATTGAGAAAAGTTAGAAAAAATCGGATATTTTATTTCGTTTCTAACCTCAAGTTTCGAAAAAATGTTAAAGTTTATAAAATCGCCTAGACTTTATTTCTTCCAACTAAGACGTGACTTCTTCACAAAATCTAGATAAAAGTATCTATTTTACGATAAACCTATCAAAATGATTCCAAGTCTATTGAGAAAAGTTAGAAAAAATCGGATATTTTATTTCGTTCCTAACCTCAAGCTTCCAAAAAAAAAATAGGATAAAAGTATCTATTCATGATTAACTTATCAAATTTACTCCGCCTTTCCAGAAAAATTAGAAAAAATTGAATATTCTACTTTGATTGTTATCTCAAGGTTCGAAAAAAAAATTTCATAGTTTATAAAATCGCCTAGACTTTATTTATTCGAACTAAGAAGTGGCTCCTTCACCAAATCTAGATAGAAGTATCTATTTTACAATAAACTTATCAAATTTATTCTAAGTCTATTGAAAAAAGTAAAAAAAAATCGGATATTTTATTGCGATTCTAACCTCAAGGTTCGAAAAAAATTCAAAGTTTATAAAATCGCCTAGACTTTATTTATTCGAACTAAGAAATAACCCCTTCACCAAATATAGATAAAAGTATCTACTTTTCGATAAACTTATCAAATATATTCCAAGTCTATTGAAAAAAGTAAAAAAAAATTGGATATTTTATTTCGATTCTAACCTCAATCTTAGAAAAAATGCTAAAGTTAATAAAATCATCTAGATTTTATTTATTCGAACCAAAAGGTGACTCCTTCACCAAATCTAGATAAAGCTATTTATTTTACAACAAAGTTACCAAATTTATTCCAAGTCTATCCAGAAAAATTAAAAAAAAAAATCAAATCCATTTCGATTCTAAGCTTAAGTTTCATTTGTAGAACGTATGTAAAAAATCATATAGCGACAGAGATACTAAGACTGCTTCATGGATATTTAAACGATGGACTCATAATTTCATCATCTTCCAGTTTTGTTCCAGAGCATAATATATACAGGGTGTCTCAGATCGTGCGTACCACCTTTTGGTTTCAAGTTCCTAGGACTTATAGCTTTTCAATAAATGAGATAGCACGAGTGATCTGGACACATGTACAAATCATTTTACTAACGTTCATCTTAAAATGTTCAGTTTAACGACTGAGCGTAAACCGAAAGTTATAATTTTCAAAAAATATTTTCAAAATTTAGTTTGAAGAAATCTGTGTACAATGAGAATGTTAATAAATGGACAATAACAAATCGTTTGGAACATATTCTATATTACAACTAAAACACGAAGGTGTGAATTAATGAACTCTAAGAAAATCATTAATAAATTAATATTTTTTTCTTAATAAAACATGTTTACAGTGTGTTTAATTTAAAAAAATCTACAGGGTGTGCCACGAAAAATTCTGAAAAATTGGCATTCTTAAATTTTACATTTTTTGACATTTAATTTTACAAGTTTTTGAGGTTAGAATTAATAAGAAAACATTAAATTTTTTGAAGGTTGGTATGTTAATTTAACATATAGCCAACCTGAAGTAAAAAAAATTAAGTCATAGTATTCTAAAGTTTTTTTTTATGAAACATAATATTAACGATGATTGTTCAAAATAAATTTATATATAAATAAAAAAATGTGCGTCACATTTCTCTTTAATATCAATTAAAAATAATTAATAAATCACACAAAACCCATTATACCAATCCGAGACACATCAACACATTAACGAGCTATCTATGTGTTTTTTATTACATTTAGACACTTATCGTTAATAATATCCACAAATCTATTTGACGTTAATATTGACCTTTATAAACAAACACATACGACTTAAAAGACTTTACTTAATTAACTAATAGAAAAAAGAAAAAAAATCTAATCCAAATAGATCCAGTTTACGTGACTGTTTTAGTGTTTTATTTGGAGGAGTGTTTATGTCGTAACTTATTTTTATTAATTAATCATCGATGATTAATAAATTCGAAGGCGTGTCTTTCGATTAAAACGCACCGTTCGATCGAATCCAATCCTGATGCTCAGGAGGCGTGGTATAAAACGGAGCCTAACCAATAGCGCTGGTCAGATCTCGCAGGAACAATGCCAGATATCAAAAGGTGCGGTGCAAAAGCACCGCCCCCGAAGTCTTTTGTTTTAAAATACGCGCCAATTTTAAATCTAGAAAGCTTAGAGTAAGATAACTACTTTATACAACGTTAAAAAGAGTATCACTACAATAAGTCCCATTTACACTGGGAAAATTTTATATTTTTATGTTCTTTTATCTTTTGCAATCCTTATATCTCTTGTAGATAGGTTGAACTATTTGAAATAGTTTTATTGCATTTCGAAGTTCAAACCAAGAATGATGCAAAGGTAAAATATGCATATAATGTTTTTTACTGACATTAGGATGGTGTAAACTAAAAGTGATTTAAATCAGAGTGAAGTCATTGCCATAGTTATAAGGTCGAAATACTTTGATGTGATTGTTAGTTTTTTTTAAATTTTAATCCAAAGTATCCTTTCTAATAAAAATCTGGAACATTGGTTTTTTGTTGAACATAGTATACAATGATACTTTACAACATAATATTAACAAGGAGACTATATAACCTTGTATTCATTACTTTTGATGAAAGTGGTACTGATCGCTATATATTCATATATAAAGAGTGTAGCAACTTTTAGTTCTTTTTAAAACTACATGTTAAATAAAGGTCCTACAAATATTTTCAAATAATTTATACTTTATTTTTGAAAGTGTTTTTTAAGTATCAAGTATTATTTATTTAAAGTGTTTTTTGGCTTAAATGATCGCTTCGATTTTGACTAAATGACTTTTCTAATAAAAATGTTCATCTTCTGCCCGATAATCAGCCCATTTAGCAAAGCGAAAACGCGATAAATGGTCAATGGCCTTAAATTTTTGAACCAATTTTATTGAGTTGGCAACTAAGTAATTGCGGATTATTTAGATTGCTTCAGTTGAATTTTTAGGTTTGCAGACGTAGTACAAATGTAAAACATATTTTGTTATTTGATAGTTGACAATTTCAGCAGTCAATCAATAAAAAAAGTTTTTTGATCGGTTGCGCAGTTTTCGTTTGGCCTTCGTTGAAAAATGGAAAATCAAAAGGAGCATTTTCGTCATATTTTGCTTTTTTATTTCCGCAAAGGGAAAAACGCATCGCAAGCTCATAAAAAGTTATGTGCTGTATATGATGACGAAGCCTTAAAAGAACGGCAGTGTCAAAATTGGTTTGTCAGATATCGTTCTGGTGATTTATTACTCAAAGACGAAAAACACTCTGGTCGTCCAGTTGAATTTAATGAAGTCCTTGTCAAAACAATAATCGATTCGGATCGTCACAATACAACACGTGAGATTGCTGAGAAGCTTCATGTATCGCATACATGCATTCTCCCATACATTCTCACATACATGCACACTCTTACCACCCAACCGAACGATGAATTCTAATGTTTACATTGAACAACAAACGAAATCAAACAATGCAGTTGAAGAAAAGCGGCCGGAATTGACAAATCGAAAAGGTGTTGTATTCCTTCATGATAATGCAAGGCCACACACATCTTTGGTCACTCGGCAAAAATTGTTGGAGCTTGGTTGGGATATTTTGCCACAGTCACCATATAGTCCTGACCTTGCACCATCTGATTAACTTTTGTTTCGATCTTTACAAAACTCCTTGAATGGTAAAAATTTCAATAACGATGACGATGTCAAATCGTACCTGATTCAGTTTTTTGCTAATAAAAACCAGAAGTTTTATGAACGTGGGATTATGATGCTGCCTGAAAGATGGCAAAAGATCATTGATCAAAATGGACAATACAGTACAGAATAAAGTTATTTAGTTCCATCAAAAAATTGTCTTTGATTTAAAAAAAAAAAAAAATCTGGAATTACTTAGTTGCCAACCCAATACTTTGTTGGTGTTCAAATCAGGGTTTTTATGTAAAATTCTTCACCCGATTCTACCGTTAGGGCGGCCGCACATTTGCTACTTTTTGATCCGATTGTCGGCAACGATTGTCGTATCCGAGTATCTGACGCTCAAATAACTGTAGTTTTATACGACCATATCGCAAACCTACGATCCGATATCGGGTCAGACGTCCGACTCGGATGCAGGCCTAGTGCATCCTACTAGTCGGTCCGACAAAAAATAGGAGCAGACTGTTGAAAGGCGCACTGTGCATAGTTCTCGCATGCTGAGCCGCAAGCATACGATTATTTTGTCAGATCTGGCGCGACAGCAAGTCTCAAATGTGTATCCTTTTTCGTTATGTCTTCCCGAATCAAATTGAGAACTTCATTGAAGGAATTAATTGACATTCGATAATAATCGAAAAAAATTTCCGAATGAGCACGTAACTTATTATGCAAAATGTAAAACTGGCTTTGTTGAAGTCTTTTCGTATTTAACGGATGTATCCAGTAGCGACGTTTTCTTTTTTTTCTCGGTTGTGATAATAGAAAAGCAATCGCCAGAAGATCGTCGTCCTCCAATTTCTTTTGCGACGCGTTACACCGAAGTATGAAACTCAAATGAGATCAAAATCGAATGTATATATTTTGTCGGTAGTGTGCGGTACAGCGTCAGATAGTCGGATACGACAATCGGATCAAAAAATAGCAAATGTGCTGCGGCCGTTAATTATTTTGAACAAAGTCGGGTTGCGGGTAGAGGTGGGTGAGGTGCTGGTGCTAGTGGATAGATATTTAAGTATACCTTCAGCTACTTGGGTTCGTTGACGAGATATCTTGTCTTGCATATTTCGTTGTTGAACCACTGGGTACGGTTAACAATAAAATGCCTTCAAGTTATACCTTGATGGGCGGTTCCGGAGGCGGAGGAGAAAGGGTTTTAGTTGGTCGATGTGTTCAAGATGAGCACATCAACCCAACATAGAGTGGTCTATGATACGGTCACTTAGATAGTGATTCGGACCTCTCGCCTGTCAACAGACTTCATAAACCCCTTCAACAAAAAAAAGAATGCCCAGTTAGCAATGTGTTAATAAAGTTCCTTGCCATTCTCAGTTAACGTTTCATTTCTACGAAACTGTGTACCTATGCAGTTTTCGGCAAGTTTCAGCAACTGACCCTATACCTCGAAAGTATATTTTTAATGCTACTCAAGTGTATATCGACTCAATTCGTTAACCGTGAATATTGTACAGAATTTTTATCAATTGACAGATACAGTAAAACTGTGCGTAACCAAATAACCCATATTTCAAAAACGAACCACAAAATGCCACACCCTTCAGTACAAATGAGTAAAGTATTAGAGCGCACTATTTAGCAATTCGTGAGTAAATCGTTTTTAAAGTTTACGATTTAAAGCCACGCACAAAAAGTTACATCATGGGGTTCAAACCATCTGGGATCATAGGTAGAAGCTGATTCAACGAGGAGCGGTTTAGAAAAGAAGTCAACCACTTACATACAGAGTTAATACAAAGTCTCGTAACGGTCGAATAACTTTGTTAGTTTTTTTATTATGCATTCGAAGTTGCACGAATATACTATACATGCCATTTAAGAAAAAGAACTAGGAAGCGTTTCCTATAAAATCAAAAACGAAAAAAAATTGAAAACACTGCTAATAAATTCATTAGATTCAACTATACAGCCAGACAGAATTTCAAAAATGATACTTCTCAAATAATAACGTTATTTCACCATTTTGGGACTTTATATAACTCTGTTATAAGCAGTGTGATCTTCAATCAGGAACTTAAATCCCAATTTACATTTATACTACGTACTGATACTTATCGATCACACTACTATCATAAAAATCAATTTGAAAAAATTATTCGACTGTCCACGGTTGAACCTTAAACATGGCTACGTGTTGAATCAAGTTATTTTCAGTTTTTATCAAGATTTTACCTTGATTATTCGCCTTAATTTTAATTTATCAAAGCGAACATGTCATATTAAAGCATTACCACGTCTTCAGCTTTATCAAATTTTGTATCACCTTTGTGCCATTTTGTCTTAACGCTTCTTCAGCTTTTACTTTTGTTCATACACTTGAGTTCCTGCGCTCTTCGATGATTAGGCTTCTTACCCTTTGAATGTTCTGAAGATGTACTATAACCCGAAATAGAGATACACCATGAAGAGAAAGATGCAAAAGTAAGCCTTCTCTCCGCATCATCGCCGAGTACTCTTTCATCTTTCTCTTCATGGTGTAGTTCCATTTCGGGTTATAATACCTGAAGACGTCTAACGGAGAAACGTATACCGTGTGAACACCGATGAGTTGCGGATACGTTTAAAGTAAGTGGAAAAAGGTCGACAATAAGGCTTCCATTAGTTAACACAGGACAGATATACTATACTCTTTTCGCGGAAAGATGTCTCATGCGTTATTAATTAATTATATTATCCTAGACTACTATTTTCGGTTTTTGTCTCTATCTGACATATATGATTAAATAAAGAAAAAAATATTTGACATATGTCGAGAAAACGGTGACAAGTAATGACGCATGAGACATCTTTCCGCGAAAAGAGAGTACGTTTACTTATCTGGCCGATTGGAGTTGATATGTGCCTCTTTATCTAACTCATTAAAATCGTATGCAATTCGAGCCTAGTCTAACACATTGACCTGCCCTATCCGCAACTCGAATGTGTTCAGTCTGTATGTAACACTTACAACAATTAATAAGAAATTTTCATAATTAGCTCTAAAAACTTGTAAGTTTAATTTCACCTAAGTTAAAATCGATGAGTGCAAGGTCATGTGATTTCTTTGTAAGATGGTATAAACTTGAAATTATTGCTATACGTATAGTTACGAGGTCAAAATACTCCAACCTGACAATAACTGAAATATTTCTTTATTTATTTTTAATGCGAACGAATAAAACCAAACATTCACCAAGCCAATAACATTTCTTTTCATTCAATATATATTTTTAGGTTTTCTAATTAAAATCATTGCAAAAACTTTATTTTAAAATAACATTTAATGCCAAAGTAATTAAAAACTAACTATAAAAATAAATTAGACACTATAATAAGGTTTATAACATTTTGCATTATATTTTCTAAAATCATTAAAATTATTAATATTTCTTATTAAATGGTACTAGAGAGAAAGAAAAGTGTCTGGTTATTCGTGTTATCGCATCGTCCTTGATTGCAACAACGCGTTCGTTATCTATGTAGGTATTTTTGTTATTAACGTTTAATGTTTAAAATAAAAAAAAAAGTTTTAAAACGTAGATAGGTAATATTTAAAAGTGGTCGTTGCATTAAACGTGTCTTAAATTAGAGAGTAATTATGGATATTCCGATATAGATATTTTTAGCCGGAGGAGGTTGTAATTAAAAAAGTAAATTAGGAAACGGCGGATCTATGTTAATTAACCAATTTACTTTACATTTACATTAAAACGTAGGTAAGTTAATCTGATAAAGATAAAGTACCTAATAGATGTAGATTTCTTGGAAATCCATTTACAATCGACTTCAATGAACAATACGTCAATAAAGTCAATGAGGCTACTTGATTTATATTAATTTATACTTTAACTACGTGACCGTTAATAAGGTCTTCGTAAATTGTTACCGACCGAAACGATAAAATACGACCTATTTTTCATATGACGTGTTGTGCTTACAAGTTATTTTACACTTGAATAAAATAACAACTAAAATAAATGAAATAATGTTGATTTTTTTTAATGAGGTGATGACCTTCTACCTAGTTTATTTCATACCGTGTTCCATTATTACTTAATTGAATTACAAGGAACAGGTATAATATTAATTTTTATATCACATTATTGCGGTTAAAATAAACTAGGTATTTTCCTTTTATGGTACGTGTACATGTCGGTAATCAATTTCAAAGAATCAATAAATACATTTGTATTTAATAAAAAGTTATTTATAAATTGTAAACACTTAAGACCACCAAAAACTAAAATTATACCTGCTTTTAATTGTGAAAACTAACAATAGTCACCCATCTATCCTTTTATACCTTTGGTATTTGTATTTGTGGAATTTTTCACGTACCTAGATTCTCGACTATTGTTTAACGCGATTTTACCGTTAGGTAACAGGTAGTTATCGAAAAGTAAATAATTTTCTGGGTTCGGATTTACGGGGAAGAAAGGTTTTCGTCCGGGGATATTATCATTTGCAAGAGGTTAAATTTAGGTATATTTAGAGAGGGAATAAAAAGTCGTCCGTAAAGAATTTTAGAGAGATAATTTTACTGGGAATTAGCGGGAACGCTGTTAAAATTATTTTTAGATATCTACAACGCGCAACTGTTAACGTATTCCAGTTCGCTTTTGTTTCTTTTTAATTTTTATAGCGTTTCTTAGATGAGAGCACGTCTACTTGAGATCGTTAAAAGTTCATTTTTCTTATAACTTTTATTATTAGCGGTGAATAAAACTTGATATTTAGTAAGGTTGCAATACATTTAAGAAGTATCATTCATTACTGCTTATCAAATTAAATTCTTTCTATAACCACATTAAAATTTAAATACAAAAAGGTGAATTGATTTACTCAAATTTTGAAAGAATAGATGTAATCAATTAAATTTGTATCATCTATTAGAGTAGACTTTGATTTATCTACGGTTGGTAGTTCTCAAAAATTAAAACATATCGATAATATGTGTGTAAAAAGTTCCTAAATGTCCTTATACAATGTATAGTCTATTTGGTGTAAGATGTTGCATGCGAATCCAATTATGACGATTAATTAATAAACAACCGATTAATTATTAATTGGTTTGGACTAATATTTTCCGTTTTCGTCTCTTTTTCTGTCATGTATTTTAAATTAAAAAAATATTTGATGTACTATTGAAGAGTAGATAAATTGCACTACGAAAAGAAAAACGCATGTTAAAAAGAGAGGAAGGGATCTTTCGTCTTTCTCTTTACGGAGCAATTTATCTTTTCTTCAATAGTACATACATGGAAAAAAAATTGGGACAAGTATTAAAAAATTATTTGATGTACTATTGAAGAAACAATAACTTGCACCATGAAAAGGAAGATGTAAGTTAAAAAGAGATGAACTGATCTTAAATCTTTCTTTTTATGGAGCAATTTATCTTTTCTTCAAATCATTCTATAAATTCATTTCTTCAAAATACATTGATACAAAAATTGGGAGAAGTATTACAAAATTATTTGATGTACTATTTAACAAAAGATAAGTTGCATCATAAAAATAAATATGCAAGTTAAAAAGAGATGAACTGATTTTACATCTTTCTCTTTATGAAGCAATTTATCTTTTCTTCAATAGTGCATACATTGAAAAAAAATTGGAACAAGTATTACAAAATTATTTGATGTACTATTGAAGAAAAGATAAGTTACACAATGAAAAGAAAAATGCAAGTTAAAAAGAGATGAACTGATCTTACATCTTTCTCTTTATGAAGCAATTTATCTTTTCTTCAATAGTGTATACATTGAAAAAAAAATTGGGACCAGCATTAAAAAATTATGTGATGTACTATTGAAGAAAAGATAAGTTGCACCATGGAAAGAAAGATGCATGTTAAAAAGAGATGAACTGATTTTACATCTTTCTCTTTATGGAGCAATCTATCTTTTCTTCCATAGTATGTACATTGAAAAAAAAAAATGGGAAAAGTTAATAATGACATATATGATTGACACCTTTCGCCAAATGAACTTTATAACTATAGCCTATTCGACGAAAGATGTCTCATGCGTCATTAATTAATTATGGTATCCTAAACGAACATTTTCAGTTTTCATCTCTTTCTGTCATGTACAATTAGATAAAATAATGTATTTGACGTACATTGGAAAAACGGTGACGAGTAATGACGTATAAGACATCTTTCGTCGAACAGTGTACGATATAAGGGCCTTCCCATCAGTTTTGACAGTTACGTCGCTACTTACGTCTGGTCACGTGATCGCGCTGTTGTCAAGCGTTTTATGTTTTGGTTGGAGGTACTAGAACATAACCTTGCGACAATATGCGGCAACGGTGTAAACAGCTGTTTAGCTAAGGTTGGGTAACATTAAAACGCTAAATCACATTAACTTTTTATTTCAGTTTAATACGAATTTTATTTTGAAGTTTAGTTTTAATGAACATATTTTGTGATTTTATCGTCGTATAAATTATATTCTGTGAAAAGTGTATTTTAAAATAGCTTAATTATGCAAATAATTTTTAATGCGATTTACCACCGAACGGTTGGTGGCAAGTCCATATTCAAATTGTGATGACGTAAACAGTGACGTAACTGTCAAAACTGATGGGAAGGCCTTTACATTATAGACAGGGCTTTTTGGGCGAACGTTTTGGATATAATTAATTCAAATTGTTTGATTTGTTAAAATGTCGTCTTTGTTAGCATAATCAAACATAACCTAAAAATTTATCAGACGGGTCTTTTGATAGATAGACTACCAACGTAATTTGAAATTTCATGGTTTTCTCAGATGACAAATTTAATTTATAGCTCAGTATAATTAACAGTAGCTTTATAAAACATCATACAACAAACAATTTGCATTTTATAAAGAAAAATAACCTTTCACCTTTACTTAATTTCAATAATTATTAACAGTTTTAATAGAAATAAATCTATAGAAAGTTATTCTATGGTATTATATTCCAACGGTGACAAAACGGCGGCAAAAGGGAATCAATAGGGATTATTTACTGGATCCCCTTTTTTTTGGAGGCTGAATTTTTTCCGATAGCCTCTTAAAAATTTTCGATTTTTCAATAAGCTCTCAATATCACCAAGTGTGGCTACCCCTGTTATATTCTATGGTATTTAATTTTTTTTTGTTGTCAACTTTGAAATTTGATAACAGCCTTGACAACCTTATTTCTTTGACGTAACATCTCACTCCGGAAATTTTAGTAGTTAGTAGCAGAATTAGTCAACTAATAAAAATTAAGACCTGGTTTTATAAAGCTTAATTATAAGTTAACCTTCAATTAATTGCCATAGATACAGCAATTCCAACCAATCATATCACTTGAAATAAACGTAGCAATGCCAACAAATCGATAAATGAAATCATATGAAAGGTAACAAAATGTGAACGTATTGTCTGACTTTTTACATGCCATATATAATAAGTACAGCCAACTTAAAAAAAATTCTTTTTGATTCTTTGGTCTTTGAAGTAGTTACAAAAAAAATACAATAAAAATAAAAACCTGAGGTGTTTTCTGGCGTGGTGCGCTTTCATATCCGCAATGTTATCGATTTGAAACTCTACGTCATAATTTGGACATTCGCGCGAATGTTGGTTTTCAAAACGCTTTTGAATTGTTCGGAACCGTTGATACATAATTTAAAAATTTGTCTTTATGTTGGTATAGTTTTAAAAAATGCACATTTCGAAATGACAATACATTTCCAGCAATCAGCAAAATGTTTACTAGAGATGTTATTGAAGGTTATGTTCACCTTTCGATGTGCGAATGTGTATAGTTTTAAAGCGAGATCGTGGAGTATTTCGAAACGATTGAATCGTTTTCGTCAGCAAAGTCACGGTTCAAAGCAAGAATAAAAAAATTTTGAAAGCATTGAATTCGCTGTATTGCCAGAAAACGCCTCTGATTTTATAAAGCTTAATAAAGTTAACCGATTAGTTGTCATGGATACGGCTATTTCAACCACTCATATCATCTGAAATAAATGTAATAATGGCAACAAATCGATCAATGATGTGTTGTCTCAAGGACGCTGAACTAACAGGATAGCTCAATCTGCGATAATCGTCCGCCAATTTTTGACGTCACTCCTAAGCTTAGCGTCTCTGTCTTACACTCAACTGAAACCACAAAAAATGACGTCAAACTGGCGGCTGCGGACTAAATTTCGGCTTATACACAGCTTGTGGGATTCAGCCATCCTGTTAGTTCAACATCCTTGGTGTTGTCTAACGTTTTACATGTAACAAAGTATAGCTAACTTAAAAAAGTTTTTTGATTCGTTGGTCTTTAATGTGGTTACAAAAAAAATAACAAATTTGATTATTTTAATGTAAAATATAGACAGATTAATAATAAACACATAATAAAAACAGATTGTTCTTCTTTGTGTTAAAACGGTTTATCCTTAATGTGTTTAAAGCTCCAAATTTATAAAAGCAAGGTTATATTTTAAAATTTATAGGTTATGTGACCTTGTTTTGTTTGAATTTCTTTATAATAAAGATACTGAGTGACTCAAATATAGAACAATCTGGATTTGTAAAACGTGATGGGTTCATTTCATTCATTTATCACTTATAAATTGTACAGTTATGGCCAAAAGTAATGTGTCTTAAAATCATAAGGCTATATAGTCGTAGTATTCATTATTTGTGAGAACGACTATACTAAACCTGAACATCTGCATTCATTGAACACCTGATTTTATCTGTACTAACAAAAAAAAAAAATACTTATAATGGTAAATTTAGATCACCTTGTATATTTTACAAACAAACGATGTTAATCTCACAAATTTGTTTTATTTGTTAAAACTTTTTTGGTATTTAACAATAAACAACACGTGCATACGGAAAACAAAACCGGTTTCGTGCCAATAATAAAACCCCAGGTAATAAAAATTTAAAATGAAAGTCTCAACGTAAAATCAAAGTGAAAGTGCGGAACGATTAATCACCCAGAAATAAAAAAGAATTAGGGAAGGAAAAAAAATTGCCAAACAACTTACCGGATTATCATCGTTCCCGCCTATATCGCCGTCCCTTTCCGCGTTATCCATCTCCATGTTGGACAGGTTCACCGGCGACTTGTTTTTGACACGAATTTTGCCCGTAATAATCGTGCCGCGAAGCACGCCGTCTTTCGCCGTCAAAGTAAAATACAAAAAAAGAACCAACCCACCAAGAAAAATCCACCACGGCGACGACGATCACGTCGCCTTCGCAACAACAAAATACAAAAACACCCGCGATCGTTCTCGTCTCAATTACAAAACCCGACCGACTATCATCGGAATCGAATTGCAATTAGAAAGGGACGAAAAAATTAATCAACAAAACGACAAAAAAACGATAACATGGATCTTAACAAGACACACGTCGTGACCGCGTGGCAACGTTTACGGACGAACTATGTGGATCCAAAGGGCTGTGCGGATTCCGATCGACGTTCGATACCCCCACCAACGATTTTCGAGGCGGAACAAGCCAATGGGAGGGTTAGATGGGCGTGGTTTGAAGGTGGAGGGGCGGTTCTTGCGATCGGCCGCGCGGCTTGCTTGATATGTAATCATATGTTTTTATTGTGGCACGGTTATCCAATCGAATCGAGGGTGGTTTCGTTATGCGCAAGAGTATTGTTGGATTTGCGCAATGGATTTGATGAGTCTTTTTCTTTTCCTAGTTGGCGGGGTAATGATTGTGGGGAGGTGAATTTTAAATTGATGCAATGTGTTCAATAAAAAAAAAACTTATAGAGTGCTATAATTTCATGTTTTTCTTCTTTACGTTGGCTATACTTAGAATATATATATTAGATGTCAACATTTTGATATTTACTGGATATAAAATCTAATCTAAAAAACTTTAAAAATTTTACGTACAATAAAAAAAAAGTGAATTGTCAAATTTCAGAGTGCCAACCTATAAAATTTTTTATTGCACGCTAGATTTCTTTTATTGGACGTACTATACTTATGAAGAGATCACTGAAGTTTGTTATCAAAGTAATCTATGAAGTTTCAATATAGAGCGGTATCATAATTTAATGTTTTTTTTACGTTGGCTGTATTTAAAATAGATATATTAAACGTCAAAATTTTGACATTTACTGGATATGAAGTCTAACCTATAAAACTTTGAAAAGTTGACATACGGTCAAACCAAATGAAACGTCATATTTCAGAGTGCCAACCTACAACATGTTTTATAGCACTCTAGATCTTTTTATTGAACATACTTTATGAAGAGATCACTGAAATTTGTTATCAAAGCAGTCCATGAAATTTCAATGCAGGATGGTGTCATATTTTAATTTGTTTTTCTTTAAGTTGGCTATGCTAATAATAGACATATTAAAAATTAAAATCTTGACATTTACTCGATATAAAGTCTAAGCTGTAAAACTTACACTTTGAAATCTTACATACACTCAAAATAAAGTTAAATATCAAATTTCAGGCTACCAACCCACAAAATTTTCTATCACACTCTACATTTATTTTATTGAACATACTTTACTTATGAAGAGATCACTGAAGTTCGTTATCAAAGCAATCCATGAAATCTTCATATAGTGCAATACCATAATTTCATGATTTTTTTTCTTCACGTTGGCTATACTAAGAATAGGAATATCAAACGTCAAAATTTTGACATTTACTGGATATATAATTTAACCTCTAAAACTTACACTTTGAAATTTGATATATAGTCAAAACTAAAGTTAAATGTCAAATGTCAGATTACTAACCTACAAATTTTTTTACCACATTCTAGTATTCTTTTATTGAACATACCTTACTTATGAAGAGATCACTAAAATTTGTTATCAAAGCAATCCATGTAATTTTCATACAGTGCAGTACCGTGATTTCATGATTTTTTTCTTTAAGTTGGCTCTACTTAGAATAGACATATCAAACGTCAAAATTTTGACATTTATTGGATATATAATCTAACCTCTAAAACTTGCTCTCTGAAATTTAACAAACAGTCAAAGAAAAATTAATTGTCAAATTTCAGACTGCCAACCTACAAAATTTTCTATCGTACTTAGATTTCTTTTATTGAACTTAAAATACTTATGAAGAAATCGCTGAAATTTGTTATCAAAGCAATCCATGAAATTTTCATATAGTGCAATACAATGACTTCATGTTTTTTTTTCCTTTACGTTGGCTATACTTAGAATAGACGTATCAACGTGAAAGTTTTGACATTTACTGGATGTCAAATGGATGTTTATATAATCTAACCTCTAAAGATTGCACTGTGAAATTTGAGATACAGTCAAAAAAGTGAACAGTCAAATTTCAGAGTACCAACCTACAAAATTTTCTATCGCACTCTACTTTTCTTTTATTGAACATATCTTACTTATGAAAAAATTACTGAAATTTGTTATCAAAGCCATCCATGAAATTTTCATGTAGTGCAATACCATGATTTCATGATTTTTTTTTCTTTACGTTGGCTTTACTTAGAGTAGACATATCAAACGTCACAATTTTAACATTTACTCGATATATATAATATAACATCTAAAACTTGCACTCTGAAATTTGAGATACAGTCAAAAAATTAACTGTCAAATTTCAGAATGCCAACATCAATCAAACAATTTGAATTATCTCACAACTTTCGAACATTACCAACTGTAAAAAAATTTTTCTGAACTCAACTACAATTTTATTTGATAACATGGTATATTTCATGTTTTGAATTTAAATAATGATTTTAAGACAGGAAAAACCACTCCCATTGTGTTCATTGTTAAATGAAAAAAAAAAAAAAGATTAAAACCAATATTAATAAAACACAACCCATCCGTTCGAGATAATAACGTAAATATTTGTTAAAGGTACGTTCCTTTGGTAAATTATTCCCTCCTCAACCGTTATTTCACTTCATAACAATCCACCTGAACGTAATTTACAACTTTTTTTGAATCTCCAAGTTATCTCGAAACTTTTCACTAATCGTTAATGACTCTGTTTTGGGTTAGTAAACAAATATCCACCCTAATAGTCATCCTTTTTTTAATGCATCCTGGCGATTATTTCCCATTATCTCTTATTCTCTTCCGTCCAAACAAGTTTGTAAAATGTAGAAGCTAATCTAAGGTATGTGAAGCATTTAGGAAATAAACTACAATAAAACTAAATTGTAAAAAGCTCCACTTTATCACGACGCGAAGAATTTTAACGTAATTTTCAGAAAGAAGATTATTTTTTATTTCAATTTATTGTATTTTTTTAGTAATAATTAAATATACAGGGTGAATCATGAATAAATTTGCTTTATGTTAGATGAAACACCCTGTATATTCGAAATTTGGAATCTACGTAATATTAAGGATTTAGAGTTTAGAATTTAAGATATATATTCCAAAATTTTAATAATATACAGGGTGTTGTTTCCCTGGCAAATCAAAAAATAGATGAACAATGTATATTATTCAAGATTTAGAATCTACATTAATATTCAGAATTTAGGAAGGTAGAATATATTCTAAAATTTTAATAATGTACAGGGTGTTGTTTTCTTGGCGAATGCAAAAATAGATGAACAACCTGTATATTATTTGAGATTTAGAATCTACGTAATATATCGAAAATTTACTAGATATGTTAAAATTCAAATAATATATAGGGTGTTCTATAAAGACAATCAAATCATTACATCTGACACCCTGTATATTTTTTTAATAAGTTGGCAAAAATTGAATTTTTGTATGATTTTATAAATGCACACTATACTTGATATAAGTAATTGTTTTTAATTAATTGTACAGATGACATTTTCACTTTTAAATGTTTTATATTGATTTATTTAAAATAAATTGAAATGTATTTTATGTACTGATTTGAATAGATATTTTATTGTTTGATATTTGAATAGGTAGATATTTATCTTTTCTTAGGAAATCCAAAAAATCCAAAAGCAGATGAATTAACTTCTAAGAAATTTCTATTTAGAGAAATAAATGTTAAAAATGAGTAAATTCTTAAGTTGATTTCGTAACGGTTGTCAATTTCCGGATTTAAAACCGTTCCCCTTCCGAGAAATTCCGAAAAAATTGACCTGCCCGGCATTGTCCGAACTTAAACAATGAGAAACAAGTAACGAGGACGAGATATCAAGGTTCCGGAATGTTTTATGTATACTTTTCGGTTGAACAAAGCCGGTTTTATGGGGACATATGGTATTAGTTAGTTTTGGTGTATTTATTCCAAAAAGGAAACGTTTAACGTGAAGTGAGGATTAAAGTTAATTTAAAGTGAACTCATTAGGAAAAAAAAATAAAGTTTACTTTGCACTTATGATAGTGTTAAGGAGTTAAATTTACTAAAATATTTTTGTTACAATGTTTGAAGGCATTTTAACAAGCACACCATCGAAATACTAGTAGTTAATAGTAGATAATGTGTCTATATTTAGTTTTTTTTAAAGGTAAGTAATAACATATTGAGAAATTTTTAAAACTTCAATACTTGTAACTTCAAAACTTATTTAGTTGTATAGAGAGGAGAAAAAAGTAATGTAATAATGTAAATGGGAAATCTCTTTTTACGAAAAGGTTAATTAAAGGGATAAAACTGATCATATTGTTTTGAAAAATATATATAATGGTAACCCTCTTTTTTGATCACCAAATGACCACCTTCTGAGTTAAAGCATATTTGTACTTATTTTATAATATTTTGATTTGTTGATTCCAATCAACTAAACAAAGACTAGAACTAACATCAGCACTAACTCTAACACTGGATTTAGAACTAGGAACTTTCGGGTTTAGTCGTGCGTCTTTTGAAAAGGCGTTTGACGTTTTGGATGTCATGTTGCAACCTTTTTCAGAAACAAGTTTAACACCACGCTTTCTCACATCACCATCTACAGCAAAAGAATTCAATGATCCAGATCTCTTCCACCGAACAAGAAGAATATGCGACAGTAAGAATCTGTAAAATGAGAAGCGTTTCTTGAAAAATGTCTTTCAGAAGAATGGCTAAACTCGAAAAGATCCAACAAGCCACCAAACAATGGAGAAGCAAAGAGAGACGTTATGCGACTGAGACAACTTTTGAGCAACATGTAAAATGACGCATCTCATGTTATTTCTTTCAATCGAAGGAACGTGAACAACATGAATCATGCGTCTTTTCTTTTTGTTTCTGAAGTCTAGCGTTAGAGTTAGTGCTAATGTTAGTTCTATCTTTTATTTAGATAATATGGACTATGAAAGCCTTCGTATCTATATGGTTCCAATCATCATCCAAAGTGGCAATTTCTTTTATTGGCTTTTAACCTTTAAAAGTCTTTTTGGTTTGACATATGATATTAGCAAAGTTTCAGTACTTCAAACATAATATTTGTTGTGCCCAGATGTCATCCACAATGCCTGGACATAGCACCTGGCAACAAATAATATATTGTTCGTGCAAGCGATTTCTAACAGTTTCTGATTTTTCTATCCAATCAAATTGTTTAATTTTGATTACATGCAAAAAATCCTAATTCCTGATTGGATGAAAAAATTAGAAACTATTGGAAATTGTTTGCACGAACAAAGCTATAATCTCCACAATGTCTGGACAAAAGACTTTTAAGTGTTAAGACTTGCAAACAACAGTGGCTCGTCAGAAGAAGCACAAGAGGCTCACTTTCCTATAGGGAAATTTGTGCTACATAAAGTACATATTTTTTTAAGTTTCAAATTTTTCTTTATAAAATTCAAAGGGAGATGATGCGAGATTTCAAAAAACCTCAAATAATGAAGTCTGACGTCATTAGATCTAGAACATTTTATTGATCAGTTCAAATTGCAATAAACAAGAGATCATAAAGTCAGTATTTATCACAAATTTTGTGTTTAAAAATGTTCATCGTCGCTAGAGTTATGTGACCAGTTATTGGGTTTTATTAAATCCAACAACGACCGAAATCGAAATCAGCAACTTGTTGCAAAAAACTTGTTTAACATCTGGTTGTTTCTAGGGATCTTTTTGAAATTTCCCCTTTTCCGTAGCAATTTACACAGTTTGTCAATCAGTTCAAATCTATAAAAATGAAAAATCACAAAGTATGTGTTTATCACTAATTCACTATTTAAATATTTTCATCGTCGTTAGAGTTGTGTGAGTGATTACTGGATTCTGTTAAGGTGGGTCCAGACTTGTAACATAACCCCGTAGCATGACTGCGCCGCGTGTCTTTTCCCGACGCTGCAAACTTCGACGTGTATCAGAAATGTGCATGTATCATCGTCGCGTATTTGACATCGTGGCATATCAATATCACGAACTTCAATGCGTTCCACGTCAGTGCATAAACTGTCATCATGGATATTGCAGTAGCTATGTATATTGTAATTTGTAATTGATCACCTTGTACGTAATAAAAGAAAAAAAGAATTTGGCAACAACATTTATATGCGCAACGACTTGAAAAGGACGGAAATAACTTACTAAAAGATTTAAAATTTCAACAAATTAGTGGTCTTTATAAAAATTTCACGAGGATGTTACCACCCGATTTTCAATAATTGATAAGTTTAATTGGGCCAAAAATTGCTAGAAAAAATACATTTGTAAGGAATGCTATATGCATTATTTCTAGGGATCTTTTTGAAATTTCCCTTTTTCCGTAGCAATTCACAAACCTTATCGATCAGTTCAAATTGATAAAAACGAAAAATCAAAGTCCGTGTTTACCATAAATTTAGTGTTTAAAAATTTTCATTACTCATTGCCAGAGTTGTGAGAGCGATTACTAGGTTAACATCTGGTTATTTCTAGGGATCTTTTTGAAATGTCCTCTTTTCTGTAATAATTTACAAACCTTATCGATTAGTTCAAATTGATAAAAATGAGGGATTACAATTTCTATGTTTATCCCAAATTTGATTTTAAAAAATTTTCATTGTCGCTAGAGTTATGTGAACGATTACTGGGTTCTGTTAGAACCAACAAAGCTCAAAACCCGAATCTGAACTATATTGCAAAAAACTTTAAAGAATCTCGTTGTTTTTGGGGATCTTCTTGAAATTTTCTTTTTTCTGTAATAATTCCAAACCTTATCAATCAATTCAAGTTAATAAAAAATGAGAAATCTCAAAGTTGGTGTTTGTCATTAATTTAGTGTTTAAAAATCTTCATCGTCGCTAGAGTTGTATTACCATTTATTGGGTTCTGTTAAATCCAACAATGATCGAAATCCAAATCAGAAACTTGTTGCAAAAAACTTGTTTAACATCTGGTTGTTTCTAGGGATCTTTTTGAAATTTCCCCTTTTCCATAACAATTCAGTAACCTTATCGATCACTTCAAACTGCAAAAAAAAAATACGAGAAATCATAAAGTCCGTGTTTGTTACTAATTTAGTTTTAAAAAATGTTTATCGTCGCTAGAGTTGTGTGAGAGATTATTGGGTTTTGTTAGAAGCGGTAATGATCAAAACTCAAATCAGCAAGTTGCTGCAAAAAAAATTTTTGTGTCTGGTTATTTCTAGGTATCTTTTTCAAATTTCCCCTTTTCTATAACAATTCGCAAAGCTTGTCGATCAGTTTAAGATGACAAAAACGAGAAATCACAAAGTGTGTATTTATCACTATTTTAGTTTTAAAAACTTCATCGACATTAGAGTTATATGATTACTTACTGGATTCTGTTAAACCCAATAATGATCGAAACCGATTTAACATCTTGTTGTTTCTGGAGATCCTTTTGAAATTTCCCTTTATCAAAACAATTCATATACTTTATAAGTTGAAAGTCAACACTAAAGAAAAATTATCAATTTGGAGTCGAAATTACATTTTAGCGACAACAAATCAAAATGCTATAAAACGAATATAATTTTACTATCATCTTAGAAGAAGGTAATATAAACGATATAATTTGTTCAAAAAACATAATTAATTATACATCTTTAAAAAGTTCTCATGAAAATATAATCCACCTTTTTCTATATCTAACTAAAAAATAACCAATTCATAAGACATTATTTTTATTATATCTTGCAGTTAATTTAGTAACATCTTTAGCACCCTTTATAATCCTCTTTTTATATCAAAATACTTAATTTAACGTGTTCCTTATTCAAATTTATTCCCTACCCTAAAAGTCCTATTTCTCTATTTTGATGTGAACCTAATTTCTAAGAAGAAACGGGTCTTTTATAAAACACACAATACATTATGTATATCGTTTCCTGTTTTAACCTTGAGTTTAGTATTTTTAATATTCTTTCCATACGGGGCAATGAATACCTACGAATAATACATAAATAGCACGTGTAATCAGTTCGCCATTAGAACCAGGAGAAACATTCGTTACGGACGATAAACACATGTCACGACATAAATTCGTTTGTAACGCGATAAGCGAATGCTTTTACCCACTTTTTTTTAACTTATAGTTCTCGGAATTGTGAAATAAATGCGAATGATCGTACGACAGATGTTTGTAAGTAAAAAGTTGGTTATTTTGAATCATTCTGTATATTATTAAGAAGAATAAACGTTGTCTTCCTTTTGTGGTTTTGTAAAGAGATTGTGGGTTTTAATTCTATTTTTAGTCTTTATAGTCATTTTGTATATTTTGGATAATTTCTATTCGGCCAATTTTTTTCGAATTATTTGTATTTTACGTGTTGTTAAATTTTAATTTTGTTCCTGATTTTGATTAAAAATTTATTCGTTAGTACGTATTATTATCAGAATCACATTTCCAAAATTCGATTAAAAGCAAAAGCTGTATCGAGGATTAGTCATTTGGCAAAATTCCAAATTCTCTCAAGATTTTTTAGCTTAAGTTAGACTTTTTTTGTTAGTTTCTCACTTCGGAAGATGTCACAAAGGTCTCAAACTCGGTAGTTGAATATAACTACTACATACATATGCACATAATATATCTACTTTTATTTAAAGTATTCATTCATGTGCAGTTTGAAACGGACCGTTAACACAGAAAACATCAAAGATCGTATTCAGTTTTACGTTCATACAGTATACAGTTACTTATTACGTGTAACTTGTGTGTCTTATGGGTAGAAATCTATAAATTCGAAGTTTGAAGAGCCATTACTCGCGTTAATATCGGTTTGGTCAGCATATGGTGGTTACGAAACGAAATTCGTACTTTAACAGAAATTGCCAAGAGTAAACCTCTTAATTATCGCTCACTTATCCGTTTTTTTTTAGTCTTTGAATGGTCTCTATGAGCGCGTATAAGTGCGTAGAATGATTACAATTGAAACAAAGGTAGTTTCTCTTATTTTAACTTTGCTACTTTCACATTGAAACGTAACGTACGTAAAATATACATTGTATTAAAGCACCATTGTCCGTAACACCGCAATACCAAATGGATAATAGTAATATTTTTTTTATTGGAAACAATAAACGGTTACTTTACGACACTGTATCCAATGGTCTTATGCGGGTTGGACACGTTTTCAAACCGTAAATATCTTAAAACAGTACCGTTTTAATAATAACTTTATATTTAGTTTAAAATAAAATAAAATTATATAAATAAAAATCTTGTATTTTATTTCTAGAAAGAAAAATCCTTTTATAAACATATAAAATTGAATATTCTCTTTAACTTTGTTCACATTTATTCACATTTGTGTAACGAAACGCGAACTCGTTCGCGAGACGTGTTAATAAAAAGACTTAAAAGCTCGCGAAGAGCAAAGTTCGTTAACAGAACGCGTGTGTGTGCAGGGGGAGTGAAAGAGAAAGAAGGAGAGAGGAGAGATCTCGTCGTTTGCTTAATGCGCACGGTGAACAACGTACGGCAATGAGAGCAACGAAAAAGAGCACAGGCCAAAGACGTACGAATGTGTGCTCTAACATTTACCGAACCGCGACCTGTCCCCATCAAAACAGAATTATACACACACGGGCGCGAAGCGAGAGAGATATTGAACGTTTGTTGTGCGTGCGTGTGAGTGCACATGCAATTAACGAGATGGCGAACAACGACAACTACGACGACAGTTTCTTTCGTTTCTCCGGGGCTATAAATATCGAGTCAATATTTGATAGGGAGTCTGTACCAGGTTTTCAACTAAAGATGAGCAGACGATGAGAAAAGTGTTTAGACTGCTTAGAGTTGTGAACATGTTTTAGAGATGATGAATTAAAAAGACCTAATAATATAATTTTTGGATTATAAATTTATATTTTATAAGGTACTGTTGGGTAATAAGGCCAGGTTAACGTTATTTATCTTTTATTCAATAACGCATAAACATATTCAACATTTGACATATAACGAAGGTAACTGATGCAATTATTCTTCATGAATTTGTTGAAATACAAACACAAAAAAGTGTGATAATGCCTAAAAAATAGAATTAAAAAAAAGCGCTTTGGCCTTATTACCAACGTAGCCAGGTTATAAGGCCAAACTTAGTACTTGAAAATTTGGTGTTTAAAAAAAAAATAAGTAAACAAGTTCTTCTTAAAGAATGTTAAAAAAGAGATATTCAAAAACATTATATAAACACTCAGAACAAAAATAACGTTTTGGTTTTTTTATAAACCTAGGCAGGTTATAAGGCCAAATGAAAACAAAGAAGATAGGAAAAGTTAAAAACCGAGCACATCCAAACTTCTTCTGCTGCAGCCTTACTGGTTGTCGGAAATTTAGGCAATTTTCTTGTCGAAATGGTTTTAACTTTTTTAGAACTGTAGTTGTTGAATATATTACTTTTAACTTCCTGAGCTCGATAATTCAATGCTTTCTTCTGTGCTGTAGTTTTAACTGATTGCATATCGGGAGATATGAGCTGTTCAAAAAAAGAATTGTCTTTCCTTTGTGCTTCACTTTGTTTTAGCTGAGCTAATGGAATTTCATCTTCTGGATCCCAGTGGTCTTCCACATTGATGATGTAGTTATAGATAGATTGGAAGTAGTTTAGATTCAGGTGGCGATGTGTAGGAAGACTAGGAGCAAATGCATGCTCTGGTATTATATTTTTGTTGAAGAGATAGATCGCGATGTGTGCATCGTAGAACTTTCTCATATGATGTCAGGTGATTTGTTTTTGTACACATTCAATAGTACAACAAACATGGAAGGTTTAAATGGCAAATATTTAAGAGAACGTCGAAAAAGTTTTGGCCTTATTATCAGTCTGGGCTGGTAATAAAGCCTGGGCCTTATTGTCTGTTTTGTACGTTTATACTTTTTGAGGTGATCTAAATTCACCAAATAAACAAACAATTCAAATGAACAGTTTGTAAGTGTCCCTTAGATTACATTAAACATGTCTTTCAAAATATAATTACAAATATATAGAATTAATGAAAATATCATTTACTTTCGTTAGGAAATTTTATATCACGTTGCTGAAAATTTCACCTAATTGCTATACGACCTGATGTAATAAAACGGAATGGCTGCTGCGCTTAACCGTCGTGTTTTTTGGATTAGTTGAAGTCGTTCTACGTATTGGTGGAGTTGATCGCAAAAAAGATTTACTTTAATCGGCAATATGGCAGCATGGCCTTATAACCTACATGGCCTTATTACCCGACAGTACCTTATATAAAATTGTGAAATTTAAGGGTTCAGTTTGTAAAAGATCGATATATCATGTTTACAATTTTTGAAATTTTTACCACTCAAGCTTTGTATGCGCCAAACCCAATAGAGGAGGGTCAGATAAGATGGGGTACTTAACCCTTTCGTGGATAAATTATATTTTTGAGAGTTTCGCCACTTTTTAATTAATCGATCCGTTTATATTACTTCTATAATAGCTTCTTCACATTCGTTTTTTTCAAACCACCCCTCACCCCTTGGAATTAAAAGTGGTAATTATATATACCGCTACACCAAATTAGTCGTATACATTTTTCATATTTATAGTATTTTTCCTTTGAAGACGAGGGGTGAAAACTGCCAAGGAGTAAAGGAATTATGAAATCAACAGACAATATATTTCTTTTTTTACCAATCTTTAATTTTAATATAAAATTTTGAAAAACAATGCGTAAAACACAAGGAAACAGAACAAGAGGAACGAGAATTAAAATCTTATTTTTTATGGAAATTTGAAAAACAAGGCGTAATACACAAGGGAACAGAACAAGAAGAACAAGTTATTTTTGTTCGCTTTTGCTTCTGGCTAGAGCTACACAACCTTCATCTCCTCCAGCTTCCACCAGAAACCAGCATATGGGTGCCGATTTGACAATATCTTACTTGGCCTGGAATGGCAACGACTTCCCGTTTTGTCGACTTATATGCGACTGAGGCTCGACGAGTTCTTTTCGAAGTGAACTCCCCAATCAATTGTCGAGCTAAACGAATGCGATATGAAAGTTGGTCATGTTTTTGCTGTTTAATGATTCTGAATTTAATGATTCTTAAATTTGCTCGTTATAGGCATTCCTACTTCCGCAAATCGAAAAATCCTTCTACATAATTCATTTCCTTGATCAGCAGTTAAAACAGAATGCCTGCCTAATTTTTTTTCAGTGCAGCCACTCTAAATGGTTCCTCAATGTTCGGCGAGAAATTCCAATTTTTCTAGCTGCTGTGAGGACAAGTAATCCATTGCTAATGTCCTGCAACGCTCCTTATATGGATTCTTTAGACCATAAAGCTCGTTTTTTAGACATTTGAAATTTCTTTGCAAAGATTTGGACGCTGTCAACAAAAGATTTTATCCTTTACAAGGCCGACGGACCTAACAAAGCCACCGAGAAAACACATGGCCTTATTAGAATCATTAACATGACCTAAACACCACAACTCAAATGAGTTGATAATAGCAAGGTCCACGAAAAAATAGAAAATTCTCTGCCACCATTTTGATGATCGTCTGCCAATTTCATATCACTCGCGAAGTTGATCAAAATGGTCAACTCCACTCATAATCCTATTATATTTGCATACTACTTCTGGAGCTGGAATACTGGTTGTGCTCCCGTCTTTATTTTTCCTTCTTACATTTTCAATTTAGTTAGGTTAAGGTTTGAAGGGAACTAAAATCCAGAATATTGTTCATAGAGAAAAATACTATTTATTTATGTAGTATTCGATGATTAAACACTAAGATTTTTGGCAAGAACGGAATACTAATTCACTAATTTTAATGTAATCAACGATTAAACATAATAAGTCATTTCTCTCCATCTTTTGGAGAGCACACTTGGAGCAAGATGGGGAAGACTGATATAATATACGTAAAACAAGATAAAATGCAACTAAATGAGCATTATTAAAGACTGTTCATCAGATTCTCATAATACTAGGAGGCTTCATCATCATTTATACAGGCATATTAATTTTGTACTTTTTTTTGTCTTTGGGGTCTTATCATAAAATGTTCTCTTTTTTACTTAGATTTTTCTCTCTTCCTTTTTGAGTCTTTTAGCTTTGTTCCCAAAACGGGGTTCTTCATCTTATCTCACCTCCCCTCTTATCCTATCCTTCCCAAAATGAAGTAGTTAAGGTGGGGTATTCCATCTTGCCCCATTGGGAGTTTTACAAAAAAAAGAATTAAATTATAGAATTGCACACTTAAAATTGTGTTTAAAAGTTGCGTATCTTGAATACTTATTTCTTACTAATTTCATGAAACCAACACTTGTATGAAGCCACTGTTTCGTTTGATAGCTATCAAGCGATGAAATTATTCAAAAGTTATAAGAAAAGTCGACATAATAACGACCTATGCAACGAAAACTATCGTAAGTCAAAAATGGTGATTTTGAAAAATTTGAAAAGAAAACAGAATTAATCGCTATTCTTCTATGGTGAATCCTTTCGGAATCCTCTATAAGATATCTATAGCAACCAAGTAAGAAATTTTTACCTAGAAAATTTTATTTCTTAAAATGCAATTGGTTCAAAACCTTTAAACACTTATATCTGACTCTGTTCTATCAAAAATGACTTACAATAGTTTTCGTTGCATAGGTCGATAAGATTTTTCTGGATACTATGGCAAGCCGATTTTCTACATCATTGGTTATCGAGTGACATGATGAAAAGGAGTTAATAAAGTCTCTCATTATTTTGAGCGTTGCATAAAAGTGCTTTGTTGCAGGTGTAGATCAGATGCCCCATATTACCCCACTTCTGCGTCGTACCCCATCCTCCCCTACATCTAACATTTTGTTGGATTATAAATTTTCTTTTAGTATAATATAGGTCAACTTTTAAAAGTCGTTCAGTTATGATATTGGTAAAAAAAAATTGTGTGACTTATTATTTCTTTATTGAAATTATGAAATTGAAGGCTTTAATTTGTAGAAAAGTGGTGAAAGTAAAACTGCAAAGTAGCGTTGTTTTTCCACTTAAATTCCCTTTAAAATCCCTTTGCAATTTATGGTCTTAAATTCTTTTATAGTTGTTTCTAATGATAACGAATTTTAACCGAACCTATCTTAAAACTAACAAAAATTTAAAAATCTTTGAGAATTTATTTATGTACCTGACAACTAAAGGGATTTATAAGTCCAAAATTACTTAGTTTTTAAATAGCCGAAAATATACAAAGTGTCTCAGAACTCAGCTGCCAAACGCTAACCACACATTCTAGAGGTAATTTCATACTGATTCAACGTAAAACCCCTTATTCGATTTTTTTGAGATATCTTAATAATACCTTTAGGGTTCAATATAATAGGGTTCTTAACACAAACTAATAGGTGAAACGCTGTATCTTTAAGGAAATATTTCTCGTAAACGGTGCGCTTTAGCGATTTAAGAGTATCTATTCTTAGTAAAAACTTCAATACTTTAAGTTTTGTGATTAAAAACGCAGAATTCAAGAACGTTAAAAAGTTAACACCTAACATATCCTTCTTTGTTACCACTTAACACCTTTACGTTGGTAATAAAAAAATATTTTAGTAGCAAATGATGAAGCATTGGAAATTAGTAAACACCCCAAATTTCATTAGATCTGGAATGTGATTAATGTTTGGCAACTGAGTTCTGGGACAGTTATATTTCAGCATAATTCAAATCATAACTGTCATACTGTTACTTCATAAACGTAGGAAATATTATTTAGAGACTATAAGTATGGTCAGATTGTAGTTCAAAAATAAACTTGTTAAGAAACGAATTTTACGCTAAATTAAACCTTAAAAGTTTAAAATTCTTTTCGATTAAACGACTGATGCTCAATCAATATTGGTCATTGATCAGCGAAGCTTATCATTTTCATACATTTTTAAAGATGTGTGCAAACGAGCAACTAAAATTACACATTGCCGGCAATATTTCTCAAAATTATGGCTCGGCAACATTTTCGGCTATATAGTGTGGCTGGGTAACATGTTGCCAGATATATCCATGCAATCTTTTGGTCATAGGTTGTCTGAAAATTTTCCACGTACACGTGGCAATAATGACTAAAAAATTAGCTAACACTAACTTGATAAATCAAATACATAATTTGAACTGTCACAACTTTTGAACACTATCAACTATAAAAAAATCAAATCCTACTTCAAGTAGAAATTTAATTTAGTGTATGGTATACAAGCGACAATATGAGCGACTTTGCTGAGCAACATCCCACACATTGCTGTAAAACATTACTCGATTACAATCTCTTTAAGACCTAGGTAATTTAAGGTTTTTGGTGTTCACTCCATCTTTGGAAGACGTAAATGCTTCAAAATGTACTATTTAAAAAACAGGTACAATTACATAATTTGACAAAAAACACCACAATCATGGGAAATTTATAAAAAGAATCGGAAGAAATATATAAAAAAACATTTTTGAAATGAATACCCAAAAATTAATGCTTCTATGAAAGTATAGTTTAATAAAATTTTAATTGAATAGAGTTGATTAATAGTTGTAATTTCGAAATTCTATTTCAATTATAATTAATATTATGCGGTCTGAACGAAATTTGGTGATCATTAACGTACTTTTCCATCGAGTGTAAATTAAAAATTCGTCCTTAATTATGCATCCCAAAAACCCTAAGATAAAAAAAATTAAAATAATAAAAGAGAAGGATTAAAAAACAAATAAGAAGTTTAAAAGAAGCGAACCGGTAAAGCAACGCTTCTACTCTTCTTGATGAGTTTTCTTCTTTAGTAGGGATCGTTTCATCTTCGAGGTCTTGAGGAGTAAGAGAGAGGAAAGTATAGAAGCGATTAGTGGGTGATTTAATAATGTATATTCTTTATAAAGCGTGTAATCTTTTCCAAATTACACATCATTTATATGGGGAGGCGGACCAAGAGGCCTTCCTCCTCTCTTCTCTTGGCAGTCGGGTTTTTATGATTAATTGACCCGGTCTTGGTGCTAATGGCTCTTGATATCTTCCACTTTATTCTCTCTTTACACTTTACACTCATTTTACTTTGTTCTTTATTTAATTTATTTAAGTCTAACAAATAATTTTAAATAAAAAGTAAGAGTTGCCTAATTTTTCCGTCTTCATTTTCTTCAAGTTTCTTTTAAAGAAACACAAAACCGTCACGTGACACCGTGCGTGCTCCCGTATGTAATTGGCATGATTAAAAATCCATAAATTTTCCTCGCTAATTGTCACTGACGTAAATATATTCATGTATGATAATTGTCGGCTGAGTATAGAACCTGAGCACGCTTGGGTAACGTTTTATGCTTAAAATAATCATGAAAATAATCCCTACAAAGGCATAAAATAACTATAGTTGTTTGAAGCATTGAAAACTGAATTTTTCATTTTCGAAATAGAAACGACAAATTATTTCAATTAGAAAGGTAAATACCTCAAAGGAGACAATGAAAGAGTTTGTGTCTCTCCATGTGAGAGTTACCTATTGAGATTAGTAATTCTTTGAAAACGGGCAAGTCGTGAGAATGAGGATGTTTATATAGAGACGTCTATTGTTGAGTTGAGGTTTATTGAGTAAATAGAAGGAAATAAAATTTTCTACGGTTAGTCATTCTGACTAATTACAAATAAAGGTCGATTTATTTTCAATTTTCTATCGGTTTTATTTTATCGTTGGATGTTGAAGGTTTAATTTGATTTTTTTTCAAAATATTTTGTTTTCAAAAATCTACCCAATATAATAAATTTAATTTCAGCTTTTTAAATACATTCGTCTCAAAAATATTGGAGCAAAACTTAATTATAGGCTCATATCAGTTTGTTCATTAAAAGAATATATCTCATCATTTTAGCAAGATTCGAGAAAGTGAAGCAAAAAGTTTAGGATATTAAAACACTATGACATTACAATCCCGTTCTTTTTTAATATGTAATGATCGAATAATACTGATTTAACGTTTTATGGCAAGATTACAGCTAACTTCATTATTCACCTATCAAGAAGAATCATTATTTACTTATCAAAAATGAATACCCTTCTTGCAAAAAAAATTTTTTTCATAACATTCTCAAGTCTTGTACAGACCCCGGTGATTTTTGATAAGTTGGATTAAAAAGGATAACACGAACATTCCGAGTGTTGAATCCTCCGAAAAAATTCTGTTCGGCAGAATGAGTGCAAGCTCAAGAAATTAGTCAGAAATTGTGGCTAAAACTCTTTAGAAACTTCAAAAAGAAAATGACTTGAACCTCGTGTTAAAATTGGGATTTAAGCCTTTGAGCGCTATGAACTCATATATGGGCTCTCATACAACCATTCGATTTTGGCCATGAATCCATATACAGGGTGTCCCAGACCACCCGTAACACCTGATTTACTCGAAAACTACAAGTCCTAGGAACTTGAAATAAAAAAAATTGATACATAAATAGGATATAAACTTTCTTATGAGTGGGAAAGGAACATCTAATATCAATCGGAAGTATGAATAATTGAAGGTCACTTTATAATTTGATATATGAAGAGGGGTTAGTTTTGGTATTGTTGGAAAGAGCTTTTCAAAAGAAATAACTTTTATAGGAAGCATTTTTTGATACCATTTACAATTTTTATCCAAAATCGCTTTCAAAATCATGATTTTTTACGATTGTTTCCTGATGTCACCACTAGATGTCGTTATCGGCTATTTAAAAAAATCATGACATTTAGAGATGACGAGTGATAGTAAGTCACAAGGAATAATTTTATTAACAATACGACAAAATAATGTAATACCCTTAACTAAACTTCATAACTTAATACACTTAAGCCCAATAACATAAAGCAATATGATTTTTTTAAATGGCTGACAGCGACATCTAGTGGTGATATCAGAAAACACTTGCAAAAAATCGAAATTTTGAAAGCGATTTTGAACAAAAACAGTAAATAATATCAAAAAATGCTTCGTATAAAAGTTATTTCATTTGCAAAGCTCTTTCCAATAATACCAAAATTAACCCCCATTCATATATCAAATTATACAGTGACCTTCAATTATTCATACTTCCAGTTGATATTAGATGTTCCTTTCCCACTCATAAGAAAGTTTATACCCTATTTATGTATCAAATTTTTTATTTGAAGTTCCTAGGACTCGTAGTTTTCGAGTAAATCAGGTGGTACGGGTGGTCTGGGACACCCTGTACATTTACATTCTTGCAAAGTTAGGTAATTAAAGCGTATGTTAGTATAATTTAGACTGCATAATCCAGCCTCAAATTGTGCTCTTTTATAAAAAGCACTCAATCTATGGTAAGTTTTTTTGTAAAAAGTGGACAGTCATCGGAGGAAGCTTAACGTCGGGCAACCCAACGCTCAAAGGGTTAAGTGACCATTTCATTTTAACATGTCCTCGCGTTCGCAAAAAATATCTTGTATATTCGGTTATTTATACGATCTTTTAATTCTATGTATTTTATTTACATCAACTAAGTTTTTAAGTAAAGACAAATTGCCTCTGAGGATGGCCTTAGGCCGAAACATGTAAAGATTATAAAACCAATAAACCAGATAAGTGCTGAAAAAAATACATTTCATTCGACATCTTAATACATACTGGTGAAAATGGATTAAACTTTTCCTCATTAAGTGATTTCATTTTTGGAGGCTTTGGAATAATTAATATTTCAAAAACAAGATACTCTACTGAATTATTCAGTATCAAAATCAACTTAATAGTAATCTATAGAAGAAGTGGGATAATTGTATCTCATAATACCCTGTATATCTGTTTGATTTAAAAAAATCATTTCTTAATTTTCATAAATAAGGTAATTGGTTCCGAGTTGAATCTGTTTTGTGAGGTAATTTTCTTTTAAAAATTTAATGATTTAGCGTGTCTCCAGAACGCCGTTCTTATCCCCTTTCCTTTAAAATGCTTTTATTGCCCGCATTATCGAAACGGCAGGAAATTGGTCCTGAAATCGCCTCAATTATATACGTTGAGTGCATAAAGTTTTCGCGAAATTAGCGAGAAATATCACGCGATACATCCAACCGAGTACGTATGTAAACTCTCCTTTTATTTTTTCCTTTTCAGAGGAACATAATAACGTTTGATAACAGTCGTCCAGAGAAATTCCCCAACGTTAACCGTTTCAGTTTGGGAAAGTTTATTTAACGTTCGAAAACGTTTACGTTTAATTTTAATTCCTGTAGATCATTAATAAACTCGACTCGGGGATCGTTAAGCGCACAGGTCTGTCTGTCACTCCAACACCACCATTATCTGGCACGAGTTTACGGACGTTATCTGCAATAAAACAAACTCCGAGTATTCCTTCTCCTCTGGCTGGTTGTTGGTTCTCTCTTAGCGGTGGCGTGAAAATTAATGGAAATTTCTCTTATATCGGCTCACCGGTTGACAAGCGGAACTATCAATCAGTCGGGAAACCGCTCGCAAATTGAGGAATTTAGCGAGTAAAAACTCCCGTTGCTGTCCTTGTCACTCATCCTCATCCCTCAGGATCTTCAGAATTCGACTCTCACCGTCCTCTTCTTGCGCTCAATACGTTCGACCAGCCGTCTTTTTCGCTCTCGGGGGGGATAAAGCGTAATATCAGCACCGAGCAACGTCGTTAATCTTGTTCTGCCTCAACAGAATGTAATTATCGTGTATACATAGATGGAACAAGACGGGAGGAACGAAATGGGGCCGGTTAAGACGGGGGTTGTTTGAAAGGTTTCGAAAAAAGGTTGTTTTATTGACTGATGGTGTTAGTTTTTTAACACCATCCCCCCTTCTTCATCTGCTTTACACTTGATTAATGATTTTTTTAAAACTGCATACTTATACCATAAGTAATTCGTACTGCAAGTGTAAATTACGAAAATAACGCGATCCTTTTTTAAAATAAAAAAATAAAGGAGAGTACACACCTTTAGTTCGTGCAGTTAATTTGCGGCTCCTCCCGCGCTAAAAATACGCCCCATAGCGACCAGCGTGCGGCTATACAATCGCATTATTGTAATTGCACCGCATCCGTAACAGAAAATCGTAAATATAAACCCATTATTGCTCGTTTAGAACAGAACGGAACAGAAACGAAACGGTCAGATGTGAAAGCGACTCGAGGTTCGAACGAAGGAGCGAAGGAACGAGAAAGAAAACGCTTGCAGAACGTTCGGGAACGCTCACAATGGCGCATTAGCATTAATTCCGCTTCGGGGAATCGTTATTAGTGCCTCACTCTGTAACGATTTCCACGCGATATAAACGCACACGGGGTCTTGGAAATTTCAAAAACGAATTCGAAACTGTACGTTTTGTGAAAAATGATTTTGACTACTACTAATAGGAATTTTTATGAATACTTTTAGAATATTATAGAAATCAGAAATTGTTGTGATATTTAAATAAATTGTTTGTTATAAGTTAGAAAAAAGTTTTAGTGGTAGTGTTAATAGTAAAAAATAGAATTGTTTTCTTTTTATAAAAGCTGTATAATTTTGAATGTATTTAAACTAAATAGGAACGACATGAAGTTTATTGGGGATTGGATTGATATGTCCTAATAAAGCAAATTTTACTTATTTTTGTATCCTTTCAAATACAGAGTGCCGCAATGGGTATTTCCTACTTTAGGGTGTTATTCGTTATTGCGTTTATACGAATGAAACAACCAATGTCAAAAATTCATATTTTTGTTCAACATATCCAGTTTTACAACAGGAACTATCTTTTGCAATAACACTTTGCAAGTGACCACCACGTTTGTTTGAACATAGAATTGTTGGACAAAAAATGTCACACTGAAAACTTTGTAGTAGTAGTTGTAGTAAGTGTGTTGGCTTTTAGAATTCGTAACGTTAAATAAGCATGCGATCTAGTTTATCAATCATACATACATGGCTACCGAATCAAACTGTAACTACTATGAGAGGGAGTAATAACTTGTGATTCAGTAAAATGGAGCAACAAGCCATAGTACCCAAAATTATATGCTTGTCTAAAGAACCATGTTTTTTTTTCTGAAAAACTTTTATTCTGACATACACTGAATTTAATTGGTCATCAAGATCGTCAGTTTAAGTAGTCTTAACTTCTTCCTATGGAGATAGTTGAAGGTTGGGATTTTTATCAGAGCGATAAACGAGAAGATGCTCTTACGAATTACAAAGAATTTTGGCAATAGATTTCAGTTAGAAGAGTTGTTTTTCAACTACTGAGTTGTTTAAATATTTCTTTATTAAACTTTAACGAACGAATGCTGCCATACTCGTGACTTTATAAATATTCTAAAAAAAAAACGAACGCTGCCATACACAAGGCATAACGTAACATTTTAATAAGATCTGTAGGTTCCCATTCTTTCTGAAATTGTCATTTCAATATCCTCTTGTATGGACAACATATCTGTTCATATATCACTTATTATTACTGTAAGTTTTCATAAAATCCAATAAAGCTATACTAATTATGCACCATTTCTCGCTCTGGAAATGAAGCACTTAATTTCTTAAAAATTTCGATTTTGTCCATATACGATGTACTATTAGAAGTAGGAAACTCTGATTTAATACGTGTTTCAACTTGTTTAAAACAAATTTCCTATCAGTTACCACACATTTCTTTCGCAAAATTTTCTTTTGCTTTTTTTTATTTTGTTATTTAAAACACAAGAGTTTAAGTATCTCTTCCGGTATTAAGATTTTGATGTCTCGTTTCATTATTTTTAAAAAGGAACCCAAATATACATAATTATTTTCTTTAAAAATTGTTAACTTGACATAATTTGAATTTTGCAATTTTACTTTTTCTGGGAGATTATGGGTTAAAGATTGAATAGTTTAAGATCAGTTACCAGATATACTGTAATCTACAGGGTTAGTATAAAGTCCCGGAACGGTCGAATAACTTTGTTGTTTGAGAAGTATCAATGTTGAAATTCTGCCTGATTATACAGGGTGTAACAAAAGTATGGAATATAGCTTATAAATACGCCATTTATGATTTAAATAAAAAAAGTTTCAAATAAAAGTTTCTCGGTAAATTCTGGGACATATTTTGGCTACATTCGTTTGTTTGTATCGTCTGCTGTTTGGTTGCTATGGTAACCAACTTTATTATCTTAAATGGGAAGGGTATGTTTTTGTTGCATATTTTGATAGATTATTTCCTATTCTACACGATGGACATAGCAAATCATAAGTTTTTATAAGAAAAAAATCGAGAAAAATTGCATTTTTGAAAATATTTAATCAACTAGTTTTGGTCAAAGTAGGCGTTGAAATGGCGCTGTTGACGTCACTAAACGTCAAAAAAATTGACAATTGCAACAACTATGGCGCAATTAAGCGAACACCAAACAATTGAAATCCTGATGTGTGGGTACGGTGACAGAAAACGTAATAAAAGTGAAATTTGTGCCATCTTTAATAATATTTACCCAGATACACAAATTTTACAATCTACCGTATCTAAAATCTTAAAAGAATTTTGTACTACCGCAAGAGTTAAGAACCTGTATTCTTAAAATTTTCGAAATCCAGTATTCTTATAACAAATTCCCTGGTTTTTTGTTTCTTAATTATTGAGTTCTTAAACGGGTTTTGTGCACAACAAGATGAAAGATATTCTTTTGTCTAGATTATTCTACTACAATTCTGAGGTGCTCTAGAATAGTTAAGATTCTAGTCAGATAGTTAAATTTACCATTAACATTACCGGCGTTTAACTTTGGCCACTATTTGGCAGAGTCTTACTTCTTCGGATGGTAAACATTTTTTTTAAAGATTTTGGATACGGTGAATTGTGGAATTTGTGTGTCAAGGTAAATATTATTAAAGATTGCAAAAACTTCACTTTTGGTACGTTTTCTGTCGCCGTACCCACACATCATCAGCATTTCAATTGTTTGGTGTTCGCTTAATTGCGCCATAGTTGTTGCAATTGTCAATTTTTTTGACGTTTAGTGACGTCAACAGCGCCATTTCAACGCCTACTTTGACCGAAACTAGTTGATTAAATATTTTCAAAAATGCAATTTTTCTCGATTTTTTTTCTTATAAAACTTTATGATTTGATATGTCCATCGTGTAGAATAGGAAATAATATATCAAAATATGCAACAAAAACATACCCAACCCATTTAAGATAACAAAGTTGGTTACCATAGCAACCAAACAGCAGACGATACAAACAAACGAATGTAGCCAAAATATGTCCTATAATTTACCAAAAAACTTTTATTTGAAACTTTTTTCAATTAAATCATAAATGGCGTATTTATAAGCTATATTCCATACTTTTGTTACACCCTGTATAGTTAAATGCGACGAATTTAATAATAAGTTTCATTTTTCTCTCGTTTCCGGTTTCACAGGAAATGCATCCAACTTTGTTTTCTTAAATGGCATGTATAGTATATTCGTGCATTTTCGAATGCGGAATAAAAAACTACGTTCAAAAATACCAAAATTCTTTATTCTGTTGATAAAAACGCATAATAAGACCTAAATTTAAAAAAAGCAGTTTAACGTAAAATCAGGCAGACATGTCACTTTACTGAAATATCATATTGCCGTCATATCGCACCCCGGCGAGAATATTGTCACAACTCAAAAACGACATTTTGAAATCACCATCAGTAATGATACGTATGCGGTGCCTCTGACTTGCAGAATAAGGTCACATCTCTAGCTCACAATTTATCCGTCGAAGAGGAGTTATTTCAATTTTATTTTAATTTAGACAAATTACAGCAACAAAATTTGAGGAAATGCACTGCGTTACACCACAAATAATACAAAATTCATTAAGTTGTTGACCGATTACGTCGGTGTCAAACGGTAAACGGGTCGCATTTTGAACATTTATAACTTAAAGTTAGTCGTTTATTTATAATTTTAGTTAATTTTTTAATAATTGCGTTTCATTCAATAAAAATAAACATATTACTGTCCTTGTAACAAGTTTTACAGTCATTTTTTATTTCTTTATTAACTTAATTAATTATTGATAATGACACAGGTAACATATGACAGCAATGTGAAGTTTCAGTAAGGTGATGTGTCTGCTTGATTTTGTGTTAAACATACTTTTTTAATTTAAGTCCTATTATGCTTTTTTATTAATAGAATAAAGAATTTTGGTATTTTTGAACGTAGTTTTTTATTCCGCATTCGAAAATGCACAAATATACTATACATGCCATTTAAGAAAAAAAAGTTGGAAGCATTTCCTGTAAAACCGGAAACGAGAGAAAAATGAAAATGTAATCATCAAATTCATCGCATTGAACTATATAATCAGGTAGAATTTCAAAATTGATACTTCTCAAATAACAAAGTTATTCGACCGTTCCGGGACTTTATACTAACCCTGTATATGTTGACGATCTGTGGGCAAAAAGTTTAATGTGTAATGTCATTAGGTGGGGATTCAAGACTTTGCATATCAATATTGTTGTGCAACGTATATTGTGCAAGTTCTATTGTTGGGATATTGTTTGTAGTGTTAATTTTAGAGTTAGTATTTAACAATTCTTTAAATCATATTTACATACGATTTACAATTAGTTATAGAAAAGTTTGAAATAAACTAATATCGTTCTTAATCAAATTATTTGTACATTTTAAGTTAAATCATTCAAATATATTTTAAAAATAAATATAAAAGTGATTGTGATGCAGGCAACTAATGTTGCATATATTCTACAAAAACTCTATATACTATTTAGAAAGTAAATTGATTTCTTATAAATATTTTAAATTGTTAGACCCAAAAAACATTAAATTTGTGATAAATATTTCTTTATTAACCTCTTAGGGCGTGTTTACACGAATGATGAAATCAAAACCATAGAATCGCAGCGATTTTCATGTAAAAATATAGCGATTTTCAGTCTATACGAGCGTCATAGACGCTGTGAGATGCTCGTCCATTGAAAGTATTACACTTTTACGTGAAAATCTAAATGAGTATGACGAATACAGGGTGATTCATTAGCTCTATGACAAACTTTGGCAGATGAAAGATGATGCGATTGTAAGGAAAAGATCTTATATGAATATGGGTCCGATTCATTTTGTTTAAAGAGTTACAAGCCTTTGAAAATTTTACACAGTTTAATGGGCAAATGAAAATGTAACATAAAAAAATAAGTTTAAAAAGTACAAAAATTGTTCGAAATGTCCGCTTTCAGCTTGAATGCACGCCTCACATCGACGAAGTAAAGATTCTGTCATACGACTTATGATATTTGGATCATTCCGTATGCTATTAGCTGCATCTTGAATTCTGTCCAATAGTTGCTGACGGGTAGTAATTTTTACATGGTACACAAGCTGCTTCATGTGTCCCCAGAAATAATAATCCAGCGGATTTAGATCTGGGGATCGTGGTGGCCAGACTACTGGACCTCCATTGCCAATCCATTTGTTTGGAAAATGTTCATATAACCAAGCGATGACTTGTCTTCCTCGATGTGGTGGTGCACCATCGTGCTGATACCACATATTTTTAACGATGTTAAGTGGTACGTCGTCGATAAAACCGAAAAGGTTATTTTCCAAGAAATTTCTGTACATATTTGCATTTAAGCGGTGATTTATCATCCATACAAGTAGTAGAGAATTGTTAAAAATGCCACCCCAAACGTTTACACTAAACCGTTGCTGAAATCTTCGTGGTCTAATTGCATGTGGATTTTGCAAGGACCACACATGTTCGTTATGATAATTATTTATGCCGTCCCTAGTGAAACACGCTTCATCAGACCACAGAACTTGTGAAATGAAGTTATTATTTTGAGCATGTTGCTGAATAATCCAGTGGCAAAATGCTAAGCGTTGCTCAGTATCTCCAGGGTGTAATGCTTGAACATTTTGGCGATGAAACGGATGTAACATTTCTCGATTCAATACACGCCATACAAAACTTTGGGATATTTGTAGCATGCTCGCTATATGCCGAGTACTAATTGAAGGTGCGTCAAGTACTACTAAATCAATAACACGTTCTTCATTTTGTACATTCACTTCATGGGGACGAACGGAATGTGGTGGAGCGGGGCTACCTGTTTCTCTCAGTCTGCGAAATGATGCACTAAACACTGTATGGGTAGGTTGATGTCTATTTGCAAACCTACGAAGGTATTCTCTTGCTGCTTGCCGAGCGTTTCCGTTACAAAGCCCGTATACAAAAATAATATCTGCATATTCTTCGGTTGTAAATACATGCATTTTCGTTTTCGATCAAAACTCTGACCACTAATTGTCAGAACTCAGCTTTGTTATCATAGCCAACTCTGTATTTGTGTTTCATAATTATTGTCGCGATTGTTGCGAACCTTTACTTCGTCGATGTGAGGCATGCACTCAAGCTGAAGGCGGACATTTCGAACAATTTTTGTAATTATTAAACTTATTTTTTATGTTACATTTTCATTTGCCTATTAAACTGTGTAAAGTTTTCAAAGATTTGTAACTCTTTAACCAAAATGAATCGGACCCATATTCATATAACATCTTTTCCTTAGAATCGCATCACCTTTCATCTGCCAAAGTTTGTCATAGAGCTAATGAATCACCTGTATATCCACAACCTAAATATTGCAGTAATACTGAATAAGCAAAATGATTTGATCCATAAAGGATGTATTATTAAAGGAGTATTTTTTACCTTCTGTTGCTCAATTCCTCTTAAATCCAGTTTTTCAACTCCGCCCAATTTTTTATCAACAATATTATTACTTATTAACATACATTTTGTGAAATTATCTTCAGTCTACCTACAAAATTTCAAAAAAACATCACCTATACATAAAAAATAAAATAATAATAAGTAAATGTTGCACCAGGTTTGTGATTAACACTCAACCTAAAAAACATTTAAGAGGTGAATAATGTATTGATTAAAATAGGTTGAATATTGATACAAACATTAAAATATAAACTGTTTTTATTCCATTTAATCTAAAATTACACAATATACACATTAAAAATAATATCGTGAAAATCAAAAATACCAAAAACAACAAATCACAGAACGTTTACTCATTTTATCACAAATATTCGTCAACAGTAACATTACACTAGAATCAGTTTGATTAAATCAGTTTACAACAAAAACACACCTTAAAACTAATTTTTACAATGAACAGTTTCAAAATAAAAATAAAATTAATAACTTATTATTCCATTGATTTAATTTTCAGTATTTCTATATCCGGACTTCCAAACAGTATCTTTCAAATAACACAATTGGTTAGTTTCAAGTAAACTCTCAACGATATCTCCAAAACCTAATTCACTAGCAATTCGGTATTTCGTATGAACAGAACTAAATTTATTCAACATATTTTTCATATTTTCTATCATTTTGTCACTTGGATTATGATACGATAAAAATTTTCGGGATATTTCGTGTAATAAAGTTTTAGAAAGTTCAAAAGTCGATAGGAAATTATTTAGATAATCTGGAGATGATTTTATGATATACTGTTCAAATAAAATTGGCGCCCAATCGATTTTATAATCGTACGCTTTTATTAATATTAGCGTTTGGAAGAAATTAAATTTTTCTAAAAGAATTCTATTTAATTGAGGTTTCGTTAATTTAAATAAACAGATACAGTATTGATTTTGGTTTAAATTTTTAAATAATGAAAGTTGTAAAGCTGCCAATTTAGCTTGTTGTGTCGTTTTCATTGATTTAGAAACTTTCGAACCGTTTAAATGATATTGAGCCGCATGATGATAATTTTTTATGATCTTTTTTAAAATCATTTTCGTATCTTCTAAATTTGAGAAGTAAATAAAACTTTCCGGATCAAAATTATCAGATTTATTATTAATAATGTCAATCCGTGCGATTTGTATTAATCTTTTAATTAAAACCTGACATTCATTTTCCCAAAGTTCAGCTATTTCAGAAAATAAAAAGAAATGCAACGCAACAATTTTATAAAGTTCAACATCTTCCGGACAATAACGTTTTAAATATTCCAACAAAGCTGTTTTTAAACCAACATCTTTTCGACTACCTTTACGTAATAATAATTCAAATTGACCGTTTTCTTTTAAAATAGGAAAAATATAATTCATTTCTGAGTATCTTTTAACCCCCACTAATAATCTAATAATTAAATTCCAATTTTGAGAAGCGATTAAAGTCGAAATTAACGATTGAGATTGTTTTAAAACCATTGAAATTCCTTCCATGTTACAATCGGCAGTAAAACAATCGTGAGATTTTATTAAAAGTTCGGTGACTAAAGTTAGAGTTTCGATTGTGATCAACTTTTGAGTTTGAATTTGAGTTTGATGGATTGTATTTGCTAAGTTGAAGAGTTTTGTTCCTAAAATCGTACAATTTCCGGTTAGTAATTGTAAAATTTGAGTGAAATTCTTTTGGATGTTAACATCCCAAAGTAAATAAACGTCTAAAATGCTTTTGGAATATCTTGTGATTGATTCTATTAATTCTGAACAAATTAAATCAGCGAGCTAAAAATAAATACATTAATTTAAATTTAAAAAAAATAAATAAAACTTACCTCTTGTTTTGAGATTTTAAAAACGTAAATAAAGTCATTAATAAGATCTAATTTATTTATACATTCGGATGATAAAGCTTCTTTTAAAACATCCAAAGGATTTTTACACAAAACGATTTTTTTATAATTTTTCTTTAAAAATAATCCGATTCGATAAGTTTTAAAGATTTTCATTGCTATTTGTGTTCCTTTTGTTAAATTATCTCCTAAAATCTCTAAAGTATTTAAAGTATCATCCATAAGAAGTGTTTTTTGATGGTCAAAAAGGTTTGAACTTGTTCTTTTTAAATAACCACTTCCTTTTTTAACCAATAATAATCTTTGTTCAAACGTTAAATTTCCAACTAATACAATTCCTTCGGCTAACATTAAAGATAATTTTAAAATATCTAAATTTGATGTGGAAAAACCAAATATCATCCCGATTTTTAAAGCTCGATTTAAATCGTTTAATTCTAATAGAGTTTCGATGGTTTTCTTTAAGTTTTCAATTTCTATCTCATTAAAAACCCAATTTAAAGTTTTTTCATCTTCTTCTTGTTCTTGTATAAATTTATAATAAAAAAATGGTTCTTCATCGTCTGGAAGTGATAAATGATCGATACAATTTTCCATTTCAAAAAAAGATAACCAAAGTAATTTTTCAACGAGATTTTTTTCCGATAACTCATAAATTTCACACCAATTTAAAGCAATTTTTAAAATGGCATATTTTTCAAACCCAAAAACTTCTTCAGAGATTTCTTTAAAAAATTGTAAAGCTTTAACCGGTGGAAAATTGCCTTTTTTAAAGATGTCTTCAATTTCTAACCAGTAATATTCCTTTCTTGTACAAAAAACATCTTGAACTTGTTCATAAATAAAACTTTCTGTTGGTAAATCGGATATTTCAGCTAAATTCAAAGCTAATTTATATTCCTTTCTATTTAAAAGTTCCAAAATGAATTCTTCAAGTTCTTTTTTAAATTTCTTCGGGTTGTTTATGACGGATAAATCAAAATTTAAATCGTAGTTGTTTTCGAAGAAATATTCCAAGATTTTTAGAATCGTTTTAAAATTGGGACAATGTATGGAGAAATGTTGGGTAATCTCAATTTCGCATAAAAATCTCATAAAGAGGATTTTATCGAAGAGGTTTTTAAACCCATATTGTAAAGTTAAACCGATAAGATAAATGGCCGTAGTTTGTATCCATATTTTATTATTCATAAAATGGATATCGGAACCGACTTCTCCCACGAAACTATTTCTTCGGGTTTTTATTAACATTTTTGAAAAATATTTTAATGTTTTTTCCACCAAGTCTTCTTTAAAGTTAAATGATAGACTTTCTATAATGAATTCTAAGAAAAATCTTAAAGGGTTTTCCTAAAAAATAAAAAAAAAAATATGTAAATTTGGATGGTCTTTTTAAATATTTTTTTATGTGTACTTACGTTTAAAAATATGTAGTAACTTTGCCATAAAGTCTTAAAGTAACCTTCACTTAGGACAGTTCTGAACGAATTTAATACAAATTCAGATTCTATCACAGTTTCCGAATTAAAAAGAGGGACATTTACGTTACAAGAGACTTCAAGCCATGTTAACCAATTTACTAACATTGAATCAGGCTGAAAATATTAAAATTTTTGTTTATTATAATCTACTTGTGAAATTTAAAAAAGTGTCTATACCATCACTCAATGAAATAATTTCTAATTGTATGTTAAATAATCTTCGTATTTATTGGCAAATTTTCAAAAATTAGATATTGACAAGAAACAATGTATAACTAAAGAAACTAAAATAGATTAGTTGAACACTACAGGCAAAGAACTATGTCAATTTTTCACAAGACATATTATTGTCATATATTAGAAAACTTTTAAAGCTTTGATCCTATTCAATCATTCATTTAAGTACAGAGTACTTAATGTACTTTGAAGTACAGAGGGATGTCTGAAGTTCCACCTATTTTTCGTCAATTGCTGCATTGTGGGACTTATGGGATTAACATGTGCAACATGGATGAAAATTTCCATTTTGTGTTTGTCTCTTCAAAGAGCTAAAAATACAGGTGTCCGGAAATATCGTGTACAACGTAGTACCACAGATATCTAGGTCAAAAATATGATGATTTAACCCAACTTATCTATACACAAAGTTGCTTAGTTTAGCTGCTACAAGACTTCAAAAACAATATTTTTCGTGAGTTTTTCTTAAATTACTCGAAAAATCTTTATTAGATTTTATTCATCTTTTGACCATGTCTTTATATCAGCAGGCTACAGCTTTCTGAGGAACAAATTCGAATTTCGAAAGGTACAGGGTGTTTAGAAACGCTCTAATTTAGAAACTATTTTCTCTCTCACAAAATTTCAGTTGAACAAACAGTTGAGCCATAAAAAAATATTTTCTAAATCCCTGCAAGCCCAAATCGATAAGTTAAGGTACTATTAACAAAGTTCAGAATAGCAATTTCTTTAAGTGGTATGAAGATCTTTCCATAAAACCAGATGTTACACGTTTATAAGTACTATATTGCTGAAAATATTCACATCTTCGTCAGGATTTGTGATCATCATCAGGATTTAACCCTGAGTAATCAGCAGATCACTAGATCTAAGACTTTTTTATGGAGTGTCATAAAGCAAAAATGCCACGAAAAAAGCAAATTGTAAAAATTTTGCACTCTGTATTATTTTTAGCTCTGATGATGGTCACAAATCCTACCGAAAATTTTAATATTTTAAGCAATAAGGTACTTCTAAACTTGAAAAATTTGTTTTTTTTTGAAAGAACTTCACACTCTTTAAAGAAATTGCTACTTTGAACTTTGCTAACGGTACCTTAGTTTATCAATTTGGGTTTGTAGGGATATAGAAAATATTTTTTTGTGGCTAAACCGTTTGTTCAACTGAAATTTTATAAGAGAGGAAATAGTTTGTAAATTAATATAGGTGTTCAGAAAAAAAAATTGACAGAAAATTATACAGGCTGTTAAAAAGATCTGGATGGATAACTTGTCATGAGGGTGTTTCTAAAGGCTCTGTATGTTACGAAATTCGAATTTGTTCCACAGATAGCTGTAGCTTGCTGATGTAAAAACATGGCCAAAAAATGAATAAAATCTAATAAAGATTTTTCGAGTAATTTAAGAAAAACTCATGAAAAATATGATTTTCAAGGTTCTCTAGCAGCTAAACTAAGCAACTTTGTATATAAATAAGTTGGGTTAAATCATCTTATTTTTGCCCAAGGTATCTGTGGTATTCTGTTGTACACGACATTTCCGGACAAACTGTAGATCTAGAGATTTTTGCCAAGCACTTTGCTTGTTTGATCAAAATCCCATTTTTTTAACAAAATTGCACTTAGCGGCTTTGTTATTTTTACTTCGCAATTACTGTGGAAATTTCTCAAACGGTCTATTTTTGAACATACGTTTAATAAAACTTTTCGGCTTATATTTGGCCGTACAATATGCCTTCAAGACCTTTAAATGTTATTTCCTGACACCCTGTGTAATATTAATAAGCGACCTATCGAACAACCTGCGGAACGAAGTCTACTTTATGGACTGTGTTTCTTTCTAATCCTAATTAGAATGCGAATCTCAGGGTAGAATGAATACGGCTTAAATTAAAAAGAAGAAAATGAGTAGTAAAAGAAGGTCCGACTACCTAAGCTGAAACTGCTGGAGGAATAACAGGGCGAATTATTCGCTAATTAGTTAAAGTTGAATATGTGATCCATATTATCAGTTTATTGAACTTAACAATGAAAAGACTGATGCTGTATATCTAAAATTTTAAATTTTAAGCTTTCGATTCAATGTCCTTTCGGCGAAAGATGTTTCATGGGTCATTAGTTGTCGTCGTTTTCTCGACATATGTCAAATAATTTTTTCTTTATTTAATTGTACATGTCAGAGAGAGACGAAAACTTAAAATAGTTGTCTAGGATAGCATAATTAATTAATGACGCATGAGACATCTTACGGCGAAAGGTATAAAGTATATATGCAGAATTATCCTATTTTCAACTTCTTGTAGACTCTGACGATGGTGAATAGCCGAAACTAGTAAGAAAACTACTAAACTAAACTAAAACCAGTAGAAGTACAGCGTCAATCTTTTCATTATTAAGTACGAATTATTCGTGCTTGAATCGCTATGGTGAAAAAGCTAGGACGTCTTGGTGTAACCTATTCCATAGGTTAGGAAAGTAGCAGAAAAAATACTGATTGAACAATTGGGAATGATGATCAGGAAACATTTATGTTATAAAGATCTTTTTTGAATGAGATTTTATTATAGAGATATGGAGGAGAAGCGGTACATAGGATCTTAAAAAGGAGTACAGTCGCATCTAGGTCTCTTTTATTGTCCACGCTTTTCTATTGGTCACGTTGTACCAAGTAGTTTATAATATAGAATGAAATGTGTATGACACACAAAAAATGGGGTGCAAACAAGTATTTTACACTTTCCGAATTCTTTGCCTGTTGCGAAACCTGAAGCTATTTATTATTTGATTTTTATTACTTGACATTTCGGATGCCTTGTTGCAGCCTTCTTCGAACCTTGAACTTGTTTGTGAAGAAGGATTCAAAATGACATTCGAGACGGTAAACGGCTTGTCAACAGACGCACGGCTGAACTTAAAAGCTCCTAGCTCTAGGTTAGCGTTGGAGTTAGTGGTAATGTAGAGCTAGGAGCTTTTAAGTTCAGCTGTCCGTCTGTTGAAAAGGCGTTTGACGACTCAAATGTCATGTTGCATCCAATGCTAGCTCTAGGTTAGCGTTGGAGTTAGTGGTAATCTAGAGCTAAAAGCTTTTAAGTTCAGCCGTGCGTCTGTTGAAAAGGCATTTGACGTCTTGGATGTCATGTTGCATCCATCTCTAGAAACAAGTTCGAAGTCTGAAGAAGGCTGCAACATGGCATCTGAAATATCAAACACCTTTTCAAAAGGCGTATGGCTAAATCTGGAAGCTCCTAGTGCGAGGTCTAGTATTAGGGTTAGTGTTAATGTTAGTTTAAGTCTTAATTTAGTTAACACCAACCGTGAAACCCTTCGTATTTATAATTTCGCATATAAATGAATCTCACAAATGAGACTTAACACCTTTTTAAGGTTTGGCGTTGACTTTTCATAAATTCTGTATATTATTAGCTTTGTTCGCAAATGCAATTTCCAATAATTTTTGATTTTTTTTCATCCAATCAAGATTTAGCATTTCTTGCATCTGATCAAAATTAAACCATTTGGTTGAAAAAATCAGAAATGTTGGAAATCCCTTCTACGAAGAAAGCTATCACTTTTAACTTCTTCTGCTTCTAAATATTACAACTAATTTCGTCTCAATAAAATAGAAAATTTTTATACTGAAACTCACCTCATAACAATTTGCAAAAACAGCAAGTAACGGTCTCCTATAATACCTACAAGCGAATTGAAACGCTTTCGGAGGATCTATGCTATTATGACACTTGGTAAACACCATTAAAAGCTCGGTTTTAGCATTTAACGTCTCCGTTTCTAAAATATCACTTTCCACCGAGTTAGACATACTTCCATAACTCGACAACGAACTTAAATCAGAAGTTGCGTATTTTTCCGTGGCTCTATGAAATCCCACTTTTGAGAAAAAATACTTCTTCGCATCTCGTTCTCTACGAATTTCCATTTCCTCCCGTTTTTGTATCTCATTTTTAAAACAATGTTCGAAATGTTCTTGAATTGAGGGGTTTTGAAAGTATTGAAGGGTTTTTAAGACGATATCCAGAGGATAGTTATAAACTTGGATGTAGATTAAAAGTTCCAACCACTGATTTTGTTCAGCAAAATGTTTTATAAGAATATTCGGAGGTTTTATCGTGTGTAATTGAGAAAATTTAATTAAAATGTCAAATTGGGTTAAAGCGGTGATTAAATTGAAATTATCCGAGGTTTTTATTTTTTTAATTAAAGCTGATTGTAAAACATTAAAAATTTCATCGCTATTCATATCTACATCTTCAAATAAATGATTAATTTGATTTTGGTCGATGAGTTTTGATTTGTGAATTATTTCAGCGGTTTTAAAATAAATTCTTAAACCATACGATTTACCATTTAACATTTCTATAAAATTAATGCAACTTATAATCAATTCTTTATTTAAAATATTTTTTATAGCCAATCGTTCGACTTTTTCACACGTTATAATGTAATTTTGACTTAAATTAGATTCAATTTGTCCCAAAATAAATTTTTTATACGCGTAACACGGTCTTAATTGTTTTATAAAAAAGATAACACCAATTTCTGTTTGGTAACTTAAATTCAATAAATCCTCGTCTACAAAACTTGGAAAATTTCCATTTTTTAAGTATCTATGTTTATATAATTTTTCAACTTTAATATTTGTATGTTTTTTTAATAAATCTAAATGATTTAAAGGTTTAGAAGTTATCGCTCCTTTTAATTTATCGTGTTCAGCGATTAAAATATCAAAAGTATCTAAAATTTCTAACGGATTTACACCGCAAATAATTTCGACGGTTTTTTCTAAAAATAAATCGTGTATTGAGATATTTTGAAAAAGTAAAATCGCTAAAATGATTATTGGATTATTATCAAAATATTGAAATAATAAATCTTCATGAGATAAAAATTGAGAAGTTTCTATGAGATTTTTTAAGTAATTTTGATTTGTTTGTGACTTTGTTAATTCATTTGTGGTTAAAATAATTTTTAAATAATCGTATAAAGGATCGAATTCGATTATTTCTAGTTTAATTAGGTTTATTGAAAGATTTAAAAGAGGTATTAAATTATTTTTGAGGCAATAATCGATGAATAATTTTGTAAAGTCGTTTAGATTAAAATTATAGTGAGATTTTTGAAGTAAAGTTTTTAAATTAATTAAATTGTTTGTTTTTACGACTCTTTTAATGACTTTTTCTAAGTTAGTTTTGTCTAAAGTGTTAAAAACGCCAAATTTACTTAACTCTTCGAATATAAATTCTTTTATATTTTCATCAATGTTATATTTTAGTATTGAATCGATCATTTCTTGTGTTATTTTTAATTTAGTAAAAATTCGCTTTAATATTAATAAAATTTCTTCGTGAAATCCTTCGAATTGTTTTAAATTTTCTCCTTTAAATTGTACATTAATCCAAAAGTTAATTAACGAAGGATTTTCTTTTAATAAAATTTCCCAAGCGATTATTCCATTTAAAAACGTTTCTAATTTCAAATCAAAAGTCTCAAAGAATATTTTCGTCCCAATTTCAATTTTCCAATTTTCATCTTGTTTAAAAACATCTTCAAAACAACTAAATTCTTCTTTATTTTTAACAAATCCAAATAAAATCCAACTTTTTTCATCATCATCTTTCCATTTCTCATTTTTAACCAACACCTCTCGTAATTTTCCCCTCAATTTTTCATCTTTACACTTTAACAAAACTTTTCGAATCTCATCAAATCCATCTTTATTATTAATCTGATAAATATGCATCGCTTTATGAATTTGTCCCCGATTTAATAAATCAACAGCCCAAGCTGTTATTTCCATCTCTAACCAAGTTTTTGTATCAACTAATGTTCGATTATTTCTTTTGGATAAAAATAACGAAGCAAAATCAAATGTAATTCCTTTCATTGCCGTTTCACGCATTATTTCTTTATCCGACATTTTCGTCCACGATACCCACATTCCAGATGATGTTACATCCAAACCGGATGGAATTGGTGGTGTTATCTAATACGGAAAAGAAAAAAACATTGTGAAATAATGAAGAAAAAGACGATATACTGTGAGCGTCAAAACAAAGTAAACAGCTGTCGTTTTTCTATTAAAAGGTTAATAAAAATGCAGTTAATAACGAAAATCGAGGTTTATTGTAGTCTTCACAACTCATATACAGAGTGGGCCACTGAAAACAGTAAACGCAAGTTTTGGCCACGTAACATCGATTTTGCGAAAAACGCTCGAACACGTCAATTTTATTATGAAAGGGGATATCGGAATGGATTATTACTATTTCCATAACTCCAACCCTAAGATAGGGGTAGATTGCACCCCAAACATTTTAAATTGAAAGGGGTGTCAAACTCTACACAGTTTTAAAGGCCTTTCAAATCTCTTTTCAGCAGTCTTTTTATTTTTGAAATTCGATCATTAATTCCAGAGAAAAAGACTTCTGAAGTTTTATCAAATAGCCTTAGTGACACGTCATAGTAGGCAGTTGACGTGTTAAACTAATTAACTTTAGCTAACTCTACAGCTCACAGTATACCGTGTGTCCGTAAAGTAGGGGATATAGGCTGTATAATCGTTATAAAGGGTTTATGGAAAAATCGCTGAGACGGGTCTAAAGATTTATATTTTTTGCAATTTTTTGATGGAGATTTAAAATTTTTTCCGCCATTTTTAAATGAGTTATGACGTCATCGATATTTTTTTTAAATGGCAACCCCCCATTTTTATTACGAAATATGAAAGAAGATTTTTTTCTAAGTTCAGTACAGTCAATATTAATATCGGTTACATAAGAAAATTTTCGAGAAAAGTTACTTTAAAGTTTCATTCGAATTTACTTAAAATGATAAAAATAGCAGTTGCCATGGTTAAAGAATTGAGAGAAATGTGAGAAATTAATCATAGCAACTGCTATTTTTATCATTTTAAGTAAATTTGAATTAAATTTTAAAGTAATTTTTCTCGAAAATTTTCTTATGTAAGCGATATTAATATTCACTCTACTGAACTTAGAAAAAAATCTTCTTTACAATGATAAAAGAAGAAACATTTTTTAAAATAGATTAATCTTTTTTATTTTCATTTATGAAGCTAATACAAGAATGCGTAATTTATTAAACAAAACAAATATACCTAATATCCACTTAGCCCAAATCCACTTATTAAATCTCTCCGGATCCTTACTGCAATTCGGGAATCGATAGCGGGAAAACTCCTTATCATTACAAATAGAAACCGTACACGCTATATATATTTGAAAAGGAAACATAATGTAACGAAAGATTGTAAAAATGTTAAAATTAATCAACACTTACCGGTAATAGAAGTAAAAAAATAGTACGGAACACAATTGTAGTCACTGTAAACGTTATGTTTCACGTTTAAGCTCGAAATGATCAAAAATCAATCATAATAACTCCGAATGCTCTTACATGAAGTTAAAATATGTTTTGAACGTGTTGTCATGGAAACGTTGTTGTATTTTCGTATTTGTTTAAAATGAATATCCCTAGATTTATAAATCTAGGGACTTCACTAAAAAATTATACATCAGCGCTAAAGGTGTGTCGGTTTACGTACTAAAAATCAATTTCAAATATTTTACATAGAGTTCGCCCACCCTGCCCTAGATTCATATAAATCTAGGGACTTTATATATTTTGACAACTTAAAGTTTTAACGTTTTGACTTTTTTTAATAATTTTAAAGTAAAAAATTGTTAGTTTTAGTTATATCAAGTATTCAAAATACTTTTGGGACATTTTAAAGGCTTGCGCATTGATTTTTCACTTATTTAAGGGTGAATACACTTAAAACTATTTTAAACACAAAACATAACCTATTGTACTCATGGAGTTCATACGAAATGTGTTCGGTAAGTTATTTTTGTTAATTATTATAATAACCATGTTTACTTTAATATTCTAACTAACATAAGAATTAAATATTTAAAATTTTGTTATTTATTGAAGTAAATTTGATTAAAAAATAAATTTTAATTTATGTCAATAGATGGCGCTAACGTCAGATGTCAAAAGTCCATGTAACAAATAATGTTTGGTTATTTTTTAAGAAAATATAGCTTTAACTCATATTTTATAGTTAAACACACTATCTTACATTTAATTCCCATCGCAATTAATCAATAATCACAATTTTTTTAAATAAATTATCGTTAGGAAATCTTAAAAATTAAGTTAAGTTGGATAAAATTTCTCAGATTATTTATTAACTAAAACATAAAATTTACAAAAGGTACGTACTTGCATGTATTTGTAACTTCTATCCATTGCTCTATATTATAAACTCACATAACCAAAGAAAGATAAACAAATGACTCAATAACCACCAAAATTGAATGTAGCACAAACTCAACGTTATAAACTCGTTAAAAATCTATTGTGCACGCTCTGTTTACGTTCATAGATCATCTTGGTTGTCTATAACGGACGGAGATAATTAATTTTTGACCCATAACAGTTGTTATTGTTCTATTGTAATAACACATTTCATTGACGTTTGTGGTTCATAACCAAACTTAATTTCGGTATAGTAGATTTCTGTAATTTCTTTTGTAACTAAATTTTTTTTATATTTTAAAATAAAATAGATTGTTTTTGAATAATTTAATTATTAGTTATTTTATTTTTTTTATTTATAATTTATATTTTATTTTAATTTTTTATTTTATTTTTTATTTAATATTTTAAATTTGACATGTCGGTATACAAGATTTCTGTAAATTAAAAACAGTAATCTATTTTAAATATTTAAAGTGTTTGTGTAGTGTTCTATTTGAGTTGTATTACGGGTTTTCTTGCGCAGTCGCGCGTAAATTCAATCTGCGAGAAGCCCGGATGTTCTCCGGGACGTTTAGTTCGTCGGTTTCACGCGTAAATGCAAGGATAATTTGGGTTTGTCCTGCCGCGCGCTCACGCGGTGTTCGCGCGCACTTCACAGGAATACACAGGATAAAGATCTGATTTTAGAAAAATTTGGTTTTATCTCAAGAGTTGTGAATTTTTTTTAAAAACGACAGAAATTGATTAGTTCTTCTTGATAAATCGAAAAAGGTAAACTTTGATGTTGATTAAGTTTTTACGATTATGCGTCTTGTTTTTCTCCCTTAAAATGATAAAAAACGACCCAAGATGGGAATCGTATCTTTGTATTCGTTTAAAATCCACTTGTTGCATGTCGCATGGTTTTGGAGATGGTTTTAAATTTATTTTCGTTACGCACATGATGATTTTAATCGTTGTGTTTGCACTAGAGGACGATCTACTACGTGTGAATTGCTTTCACGTCACCTTGTGTGGCGTTAAAACGTGCATTATAAAGGCTTATTATGCGCCTTCTAGGTTTGAATGGTCGTAAGTGACATCTTCCGACTACTGATAAACCATTTTACAATCCACCAGATCGCACGTTGAATATAAATTCATTTACGTACTTTGGTTTGTTTAAAAAGTATATCTTGAAGGTATTTTTTGGTGGGGAAAGATAATTTTCTTCATTGGTTCAAAAGTTTGTAATCTTATTTTGTATCCAAGTTTGTATCCAAAAGTGTTTTTTCTTTGTTCTAAAAAAATGAGAAAAAGTTTTTGGTGTTTTTATAAATGATTGTTTTGAAAAGAAAAATTAGAAGAAATTTTGTTTAGTAATTAAATTTGTGTTTGTTGTTAAACGATGGAAAAAATTTTAGGTGATAATTTTTTTCTTGTTTTTGTAAATAATTTTTTTGGGAAAGAAAAGTTGATAATTGAAAATTTTTTTTAAAAAAGAATCTTTAAAGATACAGAAACTACTCACCTTTTGGTTGTTAGTTTGGAACTATTTGCGAAGTGTTTATTTTTACAATTAGAGGAAATGTGAACGCAGCGGGAGAGATTTCCCACTAAAACGTTAAAAATAATGCTTCTACCTCCGTGTGTTTATACTTTTTTTTTAATTCCAGAGAAGTTGATGCTCGAAAAAAATCAAAAATAACCCTAAATACTAATAATTTTTATAAAAATTTGTAATTATAAAAAAACTGTTGATAACAATTTAGACATATATCTTATCTAAACAATGCTGTTCGAAATAATAAATAAATAAATAAAATAATAGTCCCAAACTTTACGTTGCATCTCAAAAAATAGTATTCGTCTGATTCTATGATTAACTGCTGTGTATACAGCCGAAATTAGTCGAAAAATACAAATAAAATACTAACACTAATGTACAAAGTGTTTATTCATTTAACAATTTTAACCTTGCATTGTTCCACTTGAAAAATTACCTATGGTATTTTTATTTTTACATGATTTACTCTAAATATTTAATGCAATCCTGAATTCATATAAATTAAAATGTAAAATACATTTGTCGTCTGAAATTTAGTTAAGATCGTTTATAAAATCATTAATACATGTACAAAAAAGAATTTGTATGATTTTATAAACGTCCTATATAACAATGTTTATCAATCTTTAATCATAGATTAAAGTCATACCTTAAAATTCCTGCTTTTTAAGTTTTTCTTTGTCGTATTATAATTAAGGTTTGTGTTACTTACTTGCTTTAAGAACGTAATTTATAAAATCTCTTTAATAACGACCAAAACAAGGTAATGTTGTTGTATACCGAGTGTTTAATAACTATTGCATTGGGGTTGTAGTGGATGCTAAATGAAGTAATTTTTCATAATATAGTAATGGTCAAAACTTAGATGTAAGAAAGTTATAACCCTTTTAATTTCGGTAAATCGCAGTTTAATGCTACAGTGCGAAGTGATGTATATTTGCACTAATAAAAATAACTGAATAGTAAATAAATATGCAGTATTCCTCTAGAAAAAGTAAAAGGGCAATGTTTTGTGTATAAACCAATCGAACTTTATATTCCAGCTATAATTAGACGATAACAACCAGTGGTTTTACGAAAAAAATCAACGAGTTTTGCAATTGCTCTTAGAACTGATTGTGAGCATTTACCAAATTATCAAATTTCTTATGTTACGATCAGCAATAACTTGTGTAAGGTAAGCAAAACACTTACTTACTTTTATACAAATTAATTTCGTATAATATAGGTTTATATGTGAGATAAATACCCTATGCATGCATATACCTATGCATCAAGTGTTATTTTCGGTGCAGTAATTTTCAAAATAATGATAAAAAAAGGTTTCAATATTAGTATCTTGTTCCTTCTTACATTGACAAGTTATACACGATTCAGCGAAAGAACGTTTGTGCGTCGCCGTCAAACGATGTTTGAGCGTCCTTTGGGCTACTTTTGGGCGGTTAAACGATCGGTGAGCCACTTTTGAATCATCCCTGACCGACCTTTGAGGCACTTTGCGTCACCTTAGAACGACTGCCCCGAAACAACCTTTGAGCCGCGCTCTAGCGATGTTTGAGTGTCGTTTGGACCACCTTTGAGCCATAAACGATCGCTGAGCCACTTTTGAACCATCCCTGACCGACCTTTGGGGTACTTTGGGTCACCATGGAACGACCCCCGAAATGCCCCGAAACGACCTTTGAGTCATTCATGCATGAGTCTCAAGCGTCTTTACTTGTGATCGTTTTGTCGACGTACTATAACTCAAAATGAAGCTGCACCATGAAGAGGAAGATGAAAGAGTACTCGGCAATGTTATAGAGAGGGGCCCTACTTTTTCATTTTTCTTTTCATGGCGCAGCTCAATTTCTGGTTATAGTACGTCAAATAATTTTCCTTATTTAGTTGTATATCACAGAGAGAGATGAAAATCGAACATTGTCGTCTAGGATAGCACAATTAATTGATGACGCATGAAACATCTTTCGCCGAACCATGCATATTTCTGATTTTTCAGATAAAACGAAAAAATTGGGCATTGTAGGGTTAAGTGCTGCTGAGACAATACTCCCAGTAACAATAGTTTTTCGGTTAGTAACTATGTTAATGATGTCAAATGGTCACCCAATTAAAAAAATAGCAAATAACATTTACACATTAGGATAATTCGACACTTAGGCCTGTTACTACCAATTTAATGCTATCCAAGGGATAGACTATCTATGAGATATAATTTAACCGATAGATAGAAATGTGGTGGGTACTACCATTTTTACTTATCTAATAAAGAAACTACCTATAAGATAATAATACAATCTAGGAACAATTTTGGAGACTTGTATTCAAATGCCAAACCAAACGCTCAGAAGATATGAAAATTACGTATTTTCAACGTATCTTGTAAAAACCACGTCAAAACATTCGTGAAATTTGCCTCTAAGATAATAACTAGAACATAAATGCAGTGGTAGGAATCAATTATTATATCTATGTTATCAGGGGAGTTTGAATCTTACCAGTTAAGATGTTATGTGAACTCGGACGCTCTTTATTCGGGGGTGACTAATTGTAAGAACTAGTTGTTGTGTAACGCTCCCGTTTATTTTTATGATAGAATCTACCTAAAAGTGAATCAGTTGTACTATAACCCGAAATGGAGTTGTGCCATGAAGAGAAAGATGAAAAAATAAGCCCTCTCTCCGAAACATTGCCGAATACTCTTTCATCTTTCTCTTCATGGTGCAGCTCCATTTCGGGTTATAGTACCTTGTAGCTTACGAGAGTGAATTGAATAAAATTCCTGGTTGAGGTGAGATTTGATTTTATTTCACTTTCGAAGCCCTAAGCTAACATCTATAGGCTAAACTTATCCACGACTTTAACTATGATTGGTAGTAAGGAGCCTTACACTTACAAATCTGACAAATAACCAGCCAGATGACTGTTCGACCCTAACAATTAGATAGCAGTATCTAGAATGTGGTATGCCAAAACTAGAGGGGTCATAACTTTTTTATGCTTGAGTTGTTTACCATTTTTGTATTGTGAAAAGTTGCTTCATTTATCTCCTTTTTGGATTCTGCAACAGTTATGAAATGTTTTTTTATAATTCCATATAATATCCGTCTGCTGTTTTCCACAAGAATGTCTTATTTTATAAGAAGTTCGTTGAAATTCATGCTCAAGTGACTAATGAACTCCACTAACATCTTTGTCGCCTTCGTTTCCTACATACCTCTTCATCCTTGTCTAATAAAAATTCAAGACATGCTTGAGCATGAATTTAAATGAACACCCAATACTACGCCTTAGTATTCATTTGCCACTATTGATAATTTTATGAATAGGAACAACAGACTTTATTAGTAAAAGTTAAATAGCGTAAAATATTAAAAAACTTCCATTATTCGTTTTACATTTTAACGTATTCTCATGCATGTACTATAACTCGAAATGGAGCTGCACCATGAAGAGAAAGATGAAAGAGTACTCGATAATGTTACGGAGAGGGAGCTTACTTAATAGTAATAATTTTATCTTATGTATTCGATCGTTTGTAAAAATTTTAATATTCATGTATTTTAATTACATCAACAAACTTTTATCTAAAGACAGCTTACTTACCTCTGAAGATAGTCTTAAGCTGAAACATGTAAGAAATAATAAATGAAATAAAACCAGAAAAAGTGCTGATTAATATATTTCATTCAATGTCTTAATTCATACTGATGAAAAAGTATATCACAATTAAGCCTTTTCTGATTGTAAAATAATCAGTTAAAAGAAAAAGCTTTAAATCAATTTTTCTCAAAATTTTGATTTTTTTAAATTATGATGCCTTTGTCGTAAATGAACGATATATTCTGTCTTTAATCAAGATAAGCTGTCAAAATTCAAAAGTATCTCAAATATGGTTTTAAAGAAGACTAATTGTAAGAATAAATTAATAAATTCTAATGATGATGGTATCGAAGAGTTATTTTGTGCGAAAAAAGTCAAGAAAATTAGACGAAGAAAAAAGAAAACTCAAAAATACAAAATTAAAAATATAATACGCATAATTAAAGGTTTATCAAAAAGATGTTTAAATGATAAACAAATTTCTAAGTTATTAACATCGTACATCATTACAAAAAATGATATGTAATGTAATAATATATATTCTATTATCATTATTATCCATATTGTATTTGTCTAAAAAATAAAATTTTTATATTATTAATTTGTTATAAATTTTTATTTTTTATTTCTTTCAGATGTACTAAATATAATTTTGGCATGGGGTGTTCCCCAAGCGTATTATTGGATCACATTCATCGAGATTCCTCAACAAATCATCATCAGGACAAACGAATCGTCAAGAAGAATACTCTCCAGTGCGTTAATAACGGAAAAAAAGGTAAGTTTGTTGTTCTTCATTGAGGTTACATCTTAAGCTTAAAATGAGAAAGGATGGCTAATCTCCGTAAAATGAAGTAATTTTGAACGAACTCAAAGTGGATGGGTGGATTAATCCTATTTAACAAACAAGAATGGTCTGGTATGGACAAGAATGGACCTCAAAGCTTCATTGAGCGCTTCAAAATTAATCTCGCTGTCCTTCCGCAAGTCCTAATTGGCTTGGAAGCTGTGGGGCTTTGAAATATTACCGACGTCACCCCCTTTTTTCAAAAATTGATCCGACAGCAAAACAAAGGGCTTTGTGAAATTAATTTTTAGATTTAAATTCATTCGTAAAAGATTTTAATTAAGTTTTTAGGATGTGATTTTGATTGATTTAAATTGTAGATTTTAAATTTTATAAATGTTGGATCGTTTTTAATTTTCGTTTTTTATTTTTATTTTTTAAATATCTTTTTCTTAATATTTTTTTAAAATATTTTTTTTTAATATTTTTTTAAGAGGGTTTAAGTGTCTCCTTTCAAACTCACTTAACAACCGCACACATTGAGTATTTTAACGTTGAAGCCAAACCATCAATCACGACTAAAAATACTAAAATATCCAAGAACATAAACATATTTTGGACCAAATTCAAATAATAAAAACGTATCTAGCGCATCTAATTCCCGGAGATTTTTGATATTAAAACGTCCGGAAGCTTTGCCGTTACTGTACAGACTCGTATCGATCGGCTCAGGAAAAGCTCTTACAGAAATAGGATTCAATTAGCTTTACACCCCGCCTGTTTACCGTTTACACCGTTCTCGGTTGTGTGCGCGCGTTCTAAAAGTTTTGTAAACTTTCCAAATTTTCATTGAGCGTTACACGTTTTGTTCTTGTGCGTTTTTAACGAGCGCGCGCATTCTCGTACGTGCATAGGCGCGATTAAGATGATTACATATTTGTGGTTGTATAAGTACGTGACGGACGTCAGAGCTCGCATTAAACTTATCTCGGGGAAAAAACGTAAAGAAAACCGTTATAAATTACTTTTTTTCTCGGGACAATAAAAGAGACCTTTAAAACTCAGAATTTAACGATTTAAATTTTGATTTTTTTAAAAATATTTTATTAATTAAAATTGATTAACTTATCATTTTTAATAATCTAATAATAATTATTGCTATTATGGTAATGGATGACTATCATTTTTTGAAATTATTTCTTTTTATGTCGGTAATATAATATGATATGACGTTTAAAGTGACGTTTTATGATGAGTTATTTTAGATAAAACGGTTATTTATTTTGTGTTTGCACTCAGAACTACTGTTTGTATAACATTGTGATTTAAATTATTATTCAGTGCAAAAAGAATTTATTTGTACTAAATATTCAACAATAAATTCCATACATATCGATGTTTGGAGAGATTATCTGTTAATTTGACATTTTATGACAGCGTTATCTTTGATTAATTTTAAAATCATTTTATAAAATTGACATTTCAGTTTATTAGATATATCGGGTGTTTATTTAAAATTCGTGTTCTAGCGTGGTTCAAAAATTTGTTAGATGAAAACGCAGAAATAGATAGAAAACATATACGACAAAGACGCTAGTAATATCCATTGGCCATTTGAGCATGGATTTAACCTTCCAGTACACGCGCTTTTTTAAACATCGCGAGTACACGCGCCGGACTCACAGTCCGAAACTAAATGGCAACTAGGCAAAAGATGGCGCTAGTAAAAAATTGCAAAATTATAATTTTTTTGAAAATTTCACTGATAATATGAAGTATTTCAATAAAGATAAGTAAGAAATGGATGCACATTACACGTTTAGAAAGATTAACGTATTTATATAAGTTCATTATTAAAATAACATTCTGTGTAAACGAATTACAATGTGTCAAACACAAACTGTAAATTTTTCAAACTATAGTTTCAATAGTATACTGATATAGATGGTTCATTGATGACTTACGGCGTTTTCCATTGGCAGAACTAGTGTGCACTGGAGCGCACTACTAGTTGAGTGCAAAGTGTGACATGTCACACTAGCTTAGTGCAAAAAAAGGCAAATTCAACAGAACGCGATGAAATCAAACGTAATCATAACATCACTTGTAAGTGTATTCAATGCTTGATGATTTAAAATGTTTTGTAAACTACAATAATAAAATGTAATAGAACACAACGAAACAACCAACAGAACACGCTGTTATGCACTGGTGCGCACCAGTTCAACCAAACGAATACGCCATTAGTTTCGACCAACGATGTGGCAATGCAGCTAGCCCACTGCTGAAAGAGCGAAGCAAACGATGTTGTCAAGTTGTTGGTTTTGACATTACTTCTAATTGTTACAAAAACCATACCGGGTGTCCCAACGGTCCGAAAAAGCTCCATAACTTGTTTATTATTGGTGATATTAACCTTTTCCTTTTTTTGGGTTATAGCTGTAATGGTACCATACATTTTTAAAATATTGTGACTTATATACAGGTGTCCCAAAAGTACAAAAAAATACTAAAGATACTATGTTTTAAATGGAACGTACCCGATTTTATTTTATTTTTGAATTCTATGGTGAAATACGATTCACTTTTATAGAGGCCGTTTTCACCTCAACTGTGGGGAAATTTGATTTATAACAATTTATTTGCCAGAATTTCGAAATGCAGTGATCTGTTCAAAAATTCTTTTCTGTCAGATTTTTGGCTTAACTTTAACGTAGGCGACGTTGTTTGATTGCTAAATGTTTGTTGCATCTTTTAAATGTTTACTCAATAACCTGCTTAGTCGCAATTGCCTACTGCGAATTTTTAAACATGATGAGTCAAATTAGTCAAATGGCACCCCCGATTTATTATTGTAGTGATCAAAAATTATTCTGACAAACTTTCCATCCACAATAAAGTAAAATAAGCCTGTCAGAATAACTTTTGACCAATATAATAACAAATAGGGATTACCATTTAACCCCTTAAGGACCAGGCCCGAGATATCTCGGGATAGAGTGTACGGTCTAAAAAGACCATACCCGAGATAACTCGGCCAGGCACATTTGTATGTTCCAATACAAATCGCGATTTACTCACGAATCGCTGAATAGTGCGCTCTAATATTTTACACATTTATGCTATGTACTGATACCTATGCTACGTATTTGCCCGAAGTAACTTGAAAAAGTACTCTTGTAACTGGTTCCTAATATGTCAAAAAGTTACTTTTAATTATTTAAAAAAATGATTTTTTTTGTGCATTTTTTGAAAAAAATATTCGGTCCTTAAGGGGTTAAAAACGAACAAGTCTTTCAAATTGTCATTTTTAAAACATCGCTGTAGACAAATCCGACTAAACAGGCCGTTGAGTAAACATTTTAAAAATCCAATAAACATTCAACAATCAAACTGGGTCAATTACTTTGACAACAAGGCAAGGATATTGAAAATAAGAATTTTTGAACAAAGCACTGCATTTGGAAATTCTGGCAAAAAAAGTGTCATAAATCAAATTTGCTGGCAGTTTAGACAAAAACGACCTCTATAAAAGTGAATCGTATTTCACCATAGAATTCAAGAATAAAATAAAATCGGGTACGTTTCATTTAAAAAATAGTAACTTTAGTATTTTTTGTAATTTTGGGACACCTGTATATAAGTCACAATATTTTAGAAATGTGTAGTACCATTACAGCTATAAGACAAAAAAAGGAAAAGGTTAATATCTCCAATAATAAACAAGTTATGGAGCTTTTTCAGACCGTTGGGACACTCGGTATATGATAAAATTAAACAAAAACAAATTTTGCTTATAGCTTATTTTTGTTCAATTTCAACATACAAAAAAAAATACAGAAGGTTTGAGAGGATAACATAAGGAGCTAGCAACTGCTAACACAATTTTATTCTCGTGGATCTTATTCTCTTGGTGGTTCATAACAAAACAATTTTTGTCCCTTTGAACATCTCAATTTTTTACGAGTGTTATCTGATATCAATAGATGTCGATATCGACCATTTTAGAAAATCATGGCATTTAGAAATGACGGTTGATAAATTGACCTGTTCTTAACCCTTTCATTACGGGTGCCGCCTATAGGCGGCAGCCGCGCGACGATCTGTGTGTACGGGTGCCGACTATAGGCGGCGGCCGCGCGACGACCTATGTGTACGGATGCGTTCAGTAGCGTCACTCCAGCGGAGCGAAGTGCCGTAAGGAAAGGGTTAAAAAAGTGGATAAAATAAGCAAGGAATAATTATATGGAACATAGAACAAAATAATGCAATACAGTTATCAAAATTATACATATGAATTCTTTGAAGATTAAATTCGTAATTGTACGTATTCGATTAAAACCATTTATTACCACCCGTCATTTCTAAATACCATGATTTTTTAAAATAGCCAACACTGACATCATCATGATATTGGTGACATCAGATAACACTCGTAAAAAAATAAGATTTTCAAAGCGATTTTGAATGAAAGTAGCAAATAATATCAAAAAATCCTCCCTATAAAAGTTATTGCTTTTGAAAAGCTCTTTCTAACGATACCCAAATTAACCCCACTTCATACTTACTTTCCCACTCATAAGAAAGTTTATACCCAATTTATTTATCAAATTTTTTTTGTATCAAGTTCCTAGGACTTATACTTTTTGAATAAATCAGGTGGTACAGCTGGTTTGGGACACCTGTATATGTCAGATAGTATGTCTGATATCTCATTGTCACTGCATGTGTTTTTAGCTGGTAAAGAAGCTGTTATTTTCTGCTATCAACGCTTCCCCTGATTAGGATTTAACTAACTGTCAAAGAATATCTAATTGTAAGATACGTCTCACATTGAGGCAACTAGCAATCAGCAACTAGCGATATTGCTACTTGATGACACGTTATATGTAATTAAAGCAGACCTCTCACATTGGAGCAATCCGCTATCGCCTCTCTATTTGTGATATCGAATTTCTCCAGTGTGAGAGACATCATTTATTATATGTAAAATGTCAAAGTGGCAATATCGCTTGTTGCTGGTTGCTAATTGCTTATTGGTGGTTGCCTCAGTGTGAGACCTGCCTTATATGTAATTAAAGCAGATCTCTAATATTGGAGCAATCCGATATCGCCTCTCTATTTGCGATATCGAATTTCTCCAATGTGAGAGACATCATTTGGTTATATGTAAAATGTCATAAAGTGGTAATATCGCTTGTTGCTGGTTGCTAGTTGTTTGTTGGTGATTGCCTCAGCGTGAGAGGTGCGTAAAATAAATATACGGGTTAAATATTACGTTTGGCATTGTCAACATTTGGAATTTGTTTCTGAAGAAGGAATATTATAACATCAAAAACATTTTTTTTGAGGTTCATGGTGAACCCGGAAGCTCGTATTTGTAGGTTTAGTGTTAGAGTTTAGTACTATTGTTAGCTCTACTTTTAGTTCAGGTTCATTGGGTTATTTTAAGACTTCTATCCTTAGACAAACCACGATGATACAAAGATGCGATGATTATTTCAACTCTATCACATATAAAAGATATCAGAAATATATTATTTAATTAATAATTAAGTTAAAGACATGTAGCTAGTCTAATTATCTTATTTTAACCCTTTGCACTCGTATGTCGCCGTAGGAGCGGCAAGATGCGTTTTACCGTTGCGCTCGTATGTCGCCGTATAGTCGCCACAATACGTTTACCCTTTGCACTCGTATGTCGCCGTAGGAGCGACAAAAAAGTTCCCATATAAAAAAAATTCCGAGTAGACAGATAAGTAGACAAAATAATAGTCCGAGTACAGTGTACTCACAAAAGGACATATATACGAGTGCAAAGGGTTAAGGGTATTCCCGTATTAAACCTATACAGTATCATTTAAAGTAAAGACAATAATAAAGAAGAGCTTCACATTTCATTATTAGCTATTTTAAGTTTCTGAAATGTTATTACAGTAGAGCCTCGATAATTCGAACTATTTGAGACCGATGGTGGTTCGGATTATCAAATTGTTCGGATTATAAAATATTACTATGCACTAAATAGCTAAAAATAGACGTATTGAATACAAGAAATAAAACACGTACATATTAGAACTTAAAAGAGTATAATTTTGCAAACTCAAAACAATTATTGTAAACATAAACAATATGAACAACAAAATGAATTATGTTTGTTATCTTTAAGGGCCTATAAATACATATGTCAGGTTCGGTTAAAATAATCAGAAATTTTCTTCTGAACTGTTGTCTCAACCCTTTTTTTCGCAGCAAGATCCCGGATTCGTTTTAGCAACAGCAATTGTGCAAAATTAGACTCGGGCTGTATTTCAAATCATTTCATGACAGTTTCCATTAAGTGAAATGCTTCTGAATGTGAAGGGGTAAAATTATCATCAACGTCGTCATCATCGCTGCTATCTTCGACGTTAGCATTATCGTTGTTGCCTAGTACCACGTTGACAATTTCATCATCTTCATAAATTTGATGTCCTTGTAAATTACCGTCAGTTTCGAGACATTCATTCACATTTTGTTCGTCACACTTTTCGAATCCGGGTATTTTTTGACAAGTGGTTACAATGTTTGTTCTTATATTATCCATCTGGACACTCTCGTTTTCTTCGTCAGTTTCTTCCCACAGTTTATTCCAGCCATTTTTAAAATTAGCTGTTGTTAAACTGGTCCACGAGTCCGCCAACATATAACAACAGTCTTTTAAAGTTAACTGTTTCGAAAAAGCGATCACACTGTTTTCGTCCTGGTCGCAAGGTAAAATATATAATTTTAACAAAATTTTTATTTTTTTTTGACCGTTCGGATTAGCGAGAGTTCGGATTACTAGGGTTCGGATTATCGAGGTTCTACTGTATATCATATTTAAGCTTTTTAGGAAAATTAGTTATCATTATACTTCATTTAATAACTAGGAGGAGTAAATCTCAAAACCCCATTTACATAGGAAAAAGTAACTAAAAAATACACTAAACATTTTTAGCGGCAAATTTGAATTCTAAACTTCAAACCAGTCACATTTATGCAACCAACAAAACACCAAGCGTTTGAGTGTAGTATTCTAGAACATACCAAATATCTCTATGGCCGTTTATCTATAGGTACATTGTTCAAAATTTATCCAAAAGACGTTCCTTGTGTTGACGTATTATATCCAACAGATGATATCGTACCATACCTTCTTCGAACTTAATATTTTTTGATCGCAACCATTTGAGCACAACGAAAAAGCGAGAAACAAGTTGACATATTAGGTAAAGCACCTAACCTCAAACGTTAAAAACACTAAACGACAAAAACCAATTTTTTCGTCTTCGTAAACTTGACTGCGGAGCGACCAATAATAGTTCACTATTTTGGCGCGCAAAATTCAAATCACTCCTCCTAGTTATTAAATGAAGTATAGTAAATACAAAAATAAAATTTTTATAAATTATCACATGAATGAACGGGTAAACCCTCTCACAAGGGGGCCATCAGAAGTGTGACCTCCAGATTTTGTTCTCAATTTTTTACAGGTAGAAGCATATATGTGAAGCTTCTTGGTAAAATATTTCAGGGAGATGGCCCTTAATTCGTGCTGTTCTTAACAGTTCCTTAATTCGTGCCTTAACCATCACAGCTATCGGACCTATCAGTAATAGTATTAAACCAGCGGATGACTACTTACGTAAATTTCGTTAACGATTTCAATAGTTCATAACTCAAAAATGTCGGGCTATCTCCCTGAAATATTTTACCAAGAAGCTTCACATACACGTCTCTACCTGTAAAAAAATTGAGAACAAAATCTGGTTGGCACATCTGGTGGTCCCCTTGTTAGATGTGATCAATGCATCACAGCAAAAGAAATGCACAGAATTATTTGGAAATGTTCCACTTGGAATATGGGCTTACGTCTTATTGTTGATAGAGATAGAAATTGTGTTTCATTATTTAGCTACAGCTTAGTGACTGCCAATGCTAACCACATCTTGGGGAATAACCGGAACATTTTTCTTAAAGTTCCCACCTTTCATAATTTTATTTCTATACCTGTATGTAAATAGTTTATGAAAATAAAAAGATGTTACATAAAATATTTTTATTTCTGTTCTCAAAGAGGTAAAGCTTTCGTCCTGTATCTTCGTGACAAAGCTTCTTTCTCACGAAATATTTCTATAATTTTTTTGTCCAATGTTTTGATTTTTTTTTAATATGGATGGAAAACCTATCAGGTTAATACTTCAATAAAGATTGTTCTCTCTCTCTTTAGTTCATATAGGCAATTTCAAATTTTGATTTGGCTTCCAACATAATGTAATCTTAAGATAATAGCTTTGATTTAGTTAGATAGATTATAATCCGGAGGTTACACGCTATGATGTAAACTGTATCAAAGCATCTTTGTACCGATGCCAACTAAACCGATAAATATTGATGCGAATCCAGTTGACTAATTAGTTTTGTTGGCCAACAACCACATATTATTGTCGCTTTGCAGTTGACGTTTCAATTAACAAAACTATCATTAGTTTAAAGTTACACTTGTCCAATTTGATAATTGCTACAAAGTTTATTTAAACGCAACTTCCAACAGCTACCGGAATTAATTTCAAACAAAGTTTAATCGAAAGGAAGCATTTCAATTTCACTTCAAGTAAATTGTATCTGGTTCATTTCTTTTAATATTGAAACTAATCTTTCGGGATTCCTTTCATCCGCTCTTTTTGTATAAAAATACACTTTTATATTCCTTTATAAATCCCCTAGGAGGTCGCATCAATCTTTCTATTTCCTACAAAAGATCTTGTAGGTACGCCAACCAAGTCCATGCGATTAGATATAAATCGCAATAGATCCCTAACTTTCAAAGGTTTTTTAGATACATATAAAAGATGTATTTAAACATCTAACTTTATTTAACGTGTAAGATTTATTATTTATTTAATACGTTGACGTGAAAACGTAAATTCTTATTTCTACTCCAATAAAGTGACCATGTTTAGAGACGTTTTACCTTGACCCTTGACCTCCCTAAGGAAAACCTGCAGGGTAAAATTTACGATTTCATTAAGTGCATTCTTGATGTTCTATTAAACACTTAGTTGGTTGTCCTTCCATTCGAATCTATATTGGAACAGTTTCTGCTATAGTTTTCGTTTATTAAAGATGTAAATTAAGTGACGTGAAGTTTACGTGAAATTTTGTTGATGTTATGTAAATTTAAACTTATGTTTGATGCATTATTTTAACTTTATGGTAGAAATAATAATTTTATTAAAATAGTGTTGGGTAATTATAAACCGTGTGTTGATTTTTGCGGTTTTAAATTCCAATGAAATTGAATAATTAATTGTTATGAAATTTAATAATTCAAAAGGTAAATTGGTTTGTTCGTATTTTTTAGTTTACTTTTTGTTAATAAAATAAAATATTTTGTTGTGAGTATTTTATAAAATATATGTTAGGTACTTTTATATTTTTTTAATATTTACGAGAAAGAAATTTAAGGAAAGATGAATTGTAATGTCTATTTTTTTATTAACATCGTTAGTTTTTCTTTAGCTGTTATTAGAAAATTTAAAAAAAAAATCCAAAAAATTAAATTTTTTTGAAGTAATTGCAATTTCCTTATTACATTTAAGTCGCTTAAAAGCGATTAAAAAATTGGAATTGTGTAAAATTAACATCCGGATCGAATCAATAAACTTGAGATACCAATTAAGGACTTTAAGTTACATTTTCTCTTCTGAGGGAAAAACTAAAAGTCGTAGAAAATTCACGATTGACGATTAATTAATCGTTAAACGCCTTCTGGCATTACGATTAATAATAATCAATTGCCTTTATCGAAAGTTTCGATTAATTAATCGTAAATCGTCTTCACTCGGAATTAGGATTAACTATCATCGAAACTCTCAGTGAAGGCAATTGACGATTATTATTAATCCTAATGCCAGAAGGCGATTAACGATTAATTAATCATCAATCGCTACCACGATTGATGTTTGCCCAACATTGGTTTCGGGTATGTCTGATTTTAGTGATTATTCTTAAATATTTTCTTTCTGCTTTCACTATTAACACTTCTGTTTTTCTTGTAATGTTCATTGTTAATGGACATCCGTAGTCTAATGATGCTCAGCAGATGGATTTGCAAATTATAACCATTTGGTTTGTTGATAGTCCTTCATTGTTATACAAAGTGATTCATTAGCTCTATGACAAACTTTGGCAGATGAAAGGTGATGCGATTCTAAGGAAAAGATGTTATATGAATATGGATCCGATTCATTTTGGTTAAAGAGTTACAAGCCTTTGAAAATTTTACACAGTTTAATAGGTAAATGAAAATGTAACATAGAATATAAGTTTAAAGATTACAAAAATTGTTCGAAATGTCCGCCTTCAGCGTGAATGCATGCCTCACATCGACGAAGTAAAGATTCGCAACAATCGCAACAATAATTATGAAACATAAATACAGAGTTGGCTGTGATAACAAAGCTGAGTTCTGACAATTAGTGGTCATAGTTTTGATCGAATACGAAAATGCATGTATTTACGTCTGAAGAATATGCAGATATTATTTTTGTATACGGGCTACATAACGGAAACGCTCGGCAAGCAGCAAAAGAATACCTTCGTAGGTATCCAAATAGACATCAACCTGCCCATACAGTGTTTAGTGCACCATTTCGCAGACTGAGAGAAACAGGTAACCCGCCACCACATTCCGTTCGTCTCCATGAAGTGAATGTACAAAATGGAGAACGTGTTATTGATTTAGTACTCGACGAACCTTCAATTAGTACTCAGCGTATAGCGAGCATGCTACAAATATCCCAAAGTTTTGTATGGCGTGTATTGAATCGAGAAATATTATATCCGTTTCATCGCCAAAATGTTCAAGCATTACATCCTGGTGATACTGAGCAACGCTTAGCATTTTGCCACTGGATTATTCAGCAACATGCTCAAATTAATAACTTCATTTCACAAGTTCTGTGGTCTGATGAAGCGTGTTTCACTAGGGACGGCATAAATAATTATCATAACGAACATGTGTGGTCCTTGCAAAATCCACATGCAATTAGACCACGAGGATTTCAGCAACGGTTTAGTGTAAACGTTTGGGGTGGCATTTTTAACAATTCTTTGCTATCTGTATGGGTGATAAATGACCGCTTAAGTGCAGATATGTACAGAAATTTCTTGGAAAATAACCTTTTCGGTTTTATCGACGACGTACCACTTAACATCGTTCAAAATATGTGGTATCAGCACGATGGTGCACCGCCACATAGAGGAAGACAAGTCATCGCTTGGTTATATGAACACTTTCCAAACAAATGGATTGGAAATAGAGGTCCAGTAGTCTGGTCACCACGATCCCCAGATCTAAATCCGCTGGATTATTATTTCAGGGGACACATGAAGCAGCTTGTGCACCCTGTAGAAATTACTTCCCGTCAGCAACTATTGAACAGAATTCAAGATGCAGCTAATAGTATACGGAATGATCCAAATATCATAAGTCGTGTGACAGAATCTTTACGGATCGCATTTAAATGCACAGTATTTTTATACCTTATTGCTCAGTAAAAAATACTAAACGCTCAGTATTTAATTTTAAACATGCTCAGTAAAATATTTGATATGTTAAATATATAAAGCATAGTATTAAATTCACTAACTCCCAGTAAATAATTACGATTGCTTAATGGGGATTCTAGAAGACATAGATATTTTACAACTCAGTAAAAATGAGGAAATATTTGATAAAGCGTCGCGTATGTTTATTTTCAAATGGAAGGATAGCCAAATGAATTCACCACATATTTTGAACGGGAATGGTTACAAAACAATAAAAAATGGTATGAAGGAGTAGATAAGTTCACTACAAGTACTAATAATGCTTTAGAAACGTTCAATAGAATTATTAAAGATGAAAACACATTAATAGAAAGGCTACCGATATCTCAGTTTACAACGCATTTAAAAGAATATGTTAAAAACTGGTCATGTCAATATGCCAATAATATAAAGGAAATGCATACGGAAGCCAGCATAGGTTTAAATTTATGGACGGAAGGATATCAGTGGGTAAAACTTAAGAAAAAGGTTATTGTTGCTGAAGACAACAGTTACCGTAAAGTGGGGTTACTTGAACACCCTGGGGCTACATGGACACAACACGTAATGTTAAGGTTAATTTTAAAATGTTTTAATGAAACATTTCTAAGAAAAAATAAAGTTTTGGTGAAATTTATCTCTCATTTTCCTATATTTAATTCAATAAAATACAGTGAAATTCCCTTTCGCGGACACCCCTCTTGACCGGACACCCCCCTTGGATGGACAGCTTTTGTGGAACCGTCCGACTCTCATACAATTATTTCGCATTTCTCTTAAGCGGACACCCCTCTTGAACGGACACTTTGGTGGGTTCCGTTGATGTCCGCCCAAAGGAAATTTCACTGTGTATATTTTTTACATAAAAATACATTCCTTAATACTTCAATTCATTTTACGGGGGAACTTGACCGTCTGACATGCAAAGTATGACATTTTCCCTAAAACAGAGTTTAGTGTCCAAGAAGCCCAAAGAACGGGGTTATTTGGACATCACTTTTATTATTCTATTTATAAGATATTTTCAATGTTTTATAATAGCTATGTAATCCTAAAGGTTAGGTCGGTACGATGAACATGTTTGTGATGCTCTAACTTTATTTCTTCACTTTTAACTTTGAAAAATACGTAAAAATCATGTCCAAGTAACCCCATTTTACGGTACATCATTGCTTCGAAGAATACTCTAGAAATTAATTTGGAAAGCTTACAAAAACTTCGGGCATACGATTTCAATAATTTTGATAATTATAAGAATGTTATGCTTAATTTTTGGAAAGTTACAGTTCCAGAAGGCTGCGAATGGACTAAAGGAGGTGTGATTGCCCATCATTTTTTAAGCAAAAAATTTGTGAACACATGGTAGGTCTCGCAATACGCCTGAAGTATGCAAATCCGCCTCCCGATGCGAAAACAATTCCATTAGGAACCAAAAGACGAAGGGGTCGTCCAGCTAAATAAAAAAAAACACTTCTCGTGAAAATAACATAAAATAAATTACGTATTATGTACATACTTTTTTTTTCCCCAAACATTTTATTTTTTTAAAAGTAGTTTCGATTTTTTACTGATTATTTGGTATAATTACTGAACAGTTAAGATTTGTACTGAACATTTAGGATTTTTATTGAGCATTTAGTATATTGACTCTGCATTTAATATTTTTAACGGTCATTTAGTTTCCGTACTGAATATTTATATTAATACTGAGTGGTTAGTTTTTTACTGAGCAATTAAATAATATACCGTGTATGCCTACTTTACATTCAAGTGTAATACTGGGTATTTAATTTATACCCAATCTTTACTTCGTCGATGTGAGGCGTGCATTCAAGCTGAAGGCGGACATTTCGAACAATTTTTGTAATTTTTAAACTTATTTTTTATGTTACATTTTCATTTGCCTATTAAACTGTGTAAAATTTTCAAAGGCTTGTAACTCTTTAACCAAAATGAATCGGACCCCATATTCATATAACATCTTTTCTCTAGAATCGCATCACCTTTCATCTGCCAAAGTTTGTCATAGAGCTAATGAATCACCCTGTATGTCAGTGATCTAAAGTAGGGTAAACTGCCCAAATGTCGGCCCTCCTAAAATTCTTCCTAAAGTCGGCCTGTCTATAGAAATCCATATAAAAAAACTGGAAGGCCGACTTTAAGTGCATGGCCGAGATTTGGTGAGTTTATCTTATCAGATGTTTATTTAAATGCGAGTTCTAAAACTTGACAATGGCTAAAAAACGACAATGGCTATTTGTCGATAATATGTTAAATTTCTAACAGAAGTATTTCAGGGTAAAGTCTTGCATTCATACTGGTTCGAAAGTTGATGAAGTTTGGGAATATTTTCCGCATAATTTTGTTGACCACTTGAACATTCCTATAAAATTTTGGAGGCCTGGTTACTGAAAACATTGGCGGTGTTTACGCAGATTTTAGCTAAAAACAACTTATTGGTCGTTTTTCTTTCATGTCCTGTCTTGTTATTTGTAACATATTAAACATTTCAATATTATGATATTGCTCTAATTAAATTTTACTGATCATACGTAAAAAATGCAGGTATAGTCCTTGAGTATGAATTTAAAATGAACATCCGAGATGTTGTCCATTGTATAATAGTTTATGGATAATCTGTAAAAATTAAGATGTCTTTTTTAGGTCAAATGAAATTTTAATAATTCTATTTTTACGTAAAAACAGGCAAATTTCTTCTGATTATTATCAAAGAATTAAAAAAGAAAATCCCAAAATCGTTTCTAATTTTACCCGATTTTGAGGTTTCTATTTTTTTTTTGTACGTTTCTTTTTATTTATATACAAAAAAAAATACCAATGATTTCTCATAATTTCAATAATATGTTTATTTTACTTTCCTACTTCTTTTTCTATGCGTATAAAAAATTCTCTCCCGTACATACAAATTTTCTCGTAGTGACTCAGACTTTTACTAAAAATAAAATCCTGTTGCTCTTTTCCCAGAATACATAACAAGCTCTTTCCCTTTAACCTTTTTATAACAACTCCACGTTTTTCCATGTTTCGTCTTCTACGAACTACAAGAATTTCCTTTTTACGTAAAAGCACACGTATACAAGTGACGAAATAACATTTCTTTTTATACCTCTCTTTAGGTTAAATTTCTTATTACAATTTAAAATATTCTAAAATATACATTAAAACGTTTTATTCTTTTTCCCGTTTCGCGTAGTAATCCAATTCGTAACGAAACGAATATCGCACACAACTTCATATTGACACAAAATCAATTACAAATTGGATACGTGAAATCGACAGATCAATTCTCATTCTCGATTGTCTCGCTAATCTGAGTTTCAAAAAGAAGGGGAAAATTCGTTTACAAAATGACAGAAAATTTAAAATTGGTTTCAGTTGAAATAAATCCTGTTTATTAAACAAACGAAATAATAATTTACAAGACCATAAATCGATTTTACACTAATACAATATTGGAAGTACTTAGGAGTATTCTCGGAAGTTCGAACAAGTTTGCTTTGTGTAGTTCTGAACTGTATGTACAATAGTTCAGATTGCAGGATTTGGAGGAGTGAAGGTAAACTTACATCTTGTTCTTGTTGTAATTGTAATACCTCTGTTAAAATTTACTCTAAAGCTATGTAAACTAAATTGATTAGTTTTTCGACCTATTTAAAAGTTAGCCTTTAAATAAAAAAATTAAGTGTGCAAGTCGTTTGAAACAGGAAGATATTACGTTAATAACTATAATAAACGATGTTTAAGGGAAGTGTTTTCTTTGTAAACACTCGAACTTGATATTATTCTCCCAAGGATAAATTTTATAAATTAGGTGGAAGCTATTATAATTATTTTACAAAGCCGATTTTCATTATAAATTAATAAGGAAGATAGGAAATGTGAAATAAGAGAGAAAGATTTGAAACAGCAATAACAAACGTACTTTTAAAAGCTTCAATAAGAGTGGAACGTGAGGGTTTTTTTTAATAATTCCAGGGTTTTAATAAAATTTTAATGGAAGCTCGGAGTTATTACGTTTTTTATTTTATATTTTTTTAATTTATTTTTTCCGTACCGACGAGCTGTTCACTCCGGAAGCGATTCAATTTGCATAATGTCGCTTGGTTTCACACCGAATTAAACTAAAGAGTGAATATAAAAGAGATCTCTTTTATTATTACAGATAAAAATCAGTGTTTTTATTTGATCGGTTTTATTTATTTATTTTTGGGTGAACTAATTTAGTATAAAGTTAAAATTCGTATTGATTTTATTTATGAACAGCAATAAATCAATTATACATTATGTTGGCGGTAAATTATTATCATTAAATTTGCATGATGCATCTCCGTTTCACGCTCAATTAAACCAAAAATTGCAAAACAAACTTGTTGAGATTATTGTTTTATTTTCTGGTTAAAATACCGATGCGAAAAAAATTAATAACTCTTTGTGTTCAGTTTTTATTAAACTGGAAATTTTTATTTGAGATTTTTTTTTGTAGTATATAGTTGAATATTAGGTTACTTTTGATATTAATTAAGTTAGGTTAAAATTAAGAGCTTATTTTGAATTTTTATGAAGAATAGTAGATGAATTGCAATACTTGTCAACGTTAATAATTGTTGTGATTTTTTAACATTAACAATTTGTCCAATGTTAACCAGAATTTGACATAAAAAAGATCTGTATTAAATTGGGTTTTACTTAAATTATTTTAACTACAATTTTAATAAAATTAATGTTAAGAACAATTTTTATATTAAGAGTGACATTAACGGAAGTTAGAAGCAAATTTTGAGTCTGTGTTTGAAAATAAGTTGAAATACAAAATCGTATCTTCATTTTTCAACATTTCTTTTAAGGTGTTTTATAATGTTACGTAGATATACAGGGTGTTTAAAAAAGATGCGGCAATATTAAAGGAGGTGATTGTCCAGGTCATTTTATACAAAAAGTTTATAATACACATGGTCTGGAAACGCTTCGTTACCGATTTACAGCGTGTTGAAGTTTAAACATATTTATTATAACCAAAATAGTTTATAATAAAAGAAATGTTTTTTAAAGAAGAAGGGTTTTATTCAAGGACAAAAGCAAATATTTTACCAAACCAACAATTTTACCAAGCAAAAATTACAAAAACTGTGCAAAGTGACCACCTCGAGTTCGGATGCAAGAATCCAATCTTCTCCTCATTGACTGGCGAACTCTCTCAAAAACACTAGGATCTGTTTTAATTGAGTTGCACCCAACAACGATTCGATTTCTTAAGTCTTCTACGTTTTCCAATGGAGTAGCGTACACCAAGGACTTCAAATGGCCCCACAGGAAAAAATCCAGGATATTTAAGTCCGGGGATCGTGCAAGCCATAAGTGAGGTCCACCTCGGCCATTCCAGTGATTTCCATATACTTGTGTTAAGAAATCACGAGCTACTTGACTAAAGTGGGCTGGTGCGCCATCGTGCATATACCAGATTGCATCTCTAATTGCTAATGGTAGGTCCTCCAGAAAACCAGGGAGCGTGTTTTCCAAAAAGTTGCGATACATCTCTTCGGTAAGTCTTCCTGGTAAAAATACCGGTCCAATTAGGCAGTCACCCACAATTCCAAGCCAAACGTTCAAAGAAAACTGATGTTGAAAACGATCTTCAACAATTAATTTCATGTGGATTTTCATCACACCATACATGGTTATTATGGAAATTGCGTATTGCATTTCTTGAAAAATTCGCTTCATCGGTGAACAGAATCAACATCAGGAATTGAGGGATTTCAACAATTTTCTGCAAAAGCCATTGACAGAATGCAATACGAGGAGGAAAATCAGCAGGAAGTAATGCTTGAACGCGTTGCACTGTTGCAAAGTATGTAAAATTTTACTGCTTTTTTAAATTAAACTTCAATGCGCTGTAGATCGGTAACGAAGCGTTTCCAGACCATGTTTATTATAAACTTTTTTGTATAAAATAACCTGGACGATCACCCCCTTTAATATTACCGCATCTTTTTTAAACACCCTGTATATCGATGCTCTTAAACTAAAATGACATAAACTCCAAATAATAAATTTTGCAGGAAAACAAGAAAAATCTTTAATACGAATATTGTATTAAACGTTTAAAGGTTGAAATTTTCGTCTAATGCTATTATTGTAATTACAATAAATTATTTTTATAAAATTTCATACTAACAAACTCTCAAAATGTCGCTTATAATGATACTTATCAACACACATATAGTAGTTATGCTGTTGTGTAGAGAACTAAAAAAATTCACGAACAAGGTAAAGAATCGCTGATACTTTTTTAAAATAAATTAATAAGATATAAACACATTTATCCCTTATATAATCTGTACAGAACGATTCGACGTAATAGATCTCTCTTCTTCCTCTTTTTGATGAGTATTTCGATGAATAATTCTGATGAATAATAGTTTGGAAATTTTTGTTATTTGTATCGTTTTAAATGTCAAAAAATACTAAGAAATACATTTTACCTTTTGGTTACAGAAATTCAGATAACATTTTTTTGTAATTGCTTGTAATTTTAAGTATTGTTAACATTTTATAAATTTTGATTGTTAGCTCTGTTCACGTGTCAGAGACGAAAATGAATTTTAATAACAGCCACTTACAATTAAAACCATCAATACGTATTTTATTTTTTAACGCATCAATCAAACCAGGACGTTTTGTATACTTTATGTTTTTAATTTTACAAAATTGTAAAGAAATAAAACGGAAATTTAATTCCTAAACTGTTGTTCAATTTACATCCTGCAGCTTTATTTCGCGCTTCGTTAAATCAAAAACTGAATGCAGACACACAGTTTTTGAGATAATTACTTCATTTAACAATTTAATAATTGAAATATTTGTGATGAAAATAGCATGTTATTAGTCTTAATATATGAGAAATTCTTTAAAGTGGTTTAATTGTCTTTTAAGTAGTTGTTAATTAACAGTGATTGAAATCTCTCTATTTTTCATTTGTAAACATCGGTAGTAGTCTTTTACGAGCGTTATTTTCTGATGCTGATTGTAAGATCAAAGGGAATACTTCCCCAGCTTGTTCAGTATCATTAAAACGATGGATGTTTAATGTTCATTTTACAAACGTTTCAACTACGCGGATATACTACGTGTTTGACATGTACTATAAACCGAAGTGGAGCTGCGCTATGAAGAGAAAAATGGAAAAGTAAGTCCCCTCTCCATAACATTGCCGAGTAGTCTTTCATCTTTCTCTTTATGGTGCAGCTCAATTTCAAGCTATAGTACTTAGTAGTTGACGACCACAGTCTCAGCGAATATTCAGGAAAACGGCAAAGATCCTAGCGACTGGGTAACAGTTACTTGGTAACGGTCGTTAACCACTAGAAAATTTGTAGGAAAATGTACCTTTGAGGTTGATTCTCACCTTCTGTCTCCGTTCCATATGTGAACCATTCCGTTTACGTAAAATGTTTTAGATTATCAAACAAATTAACGAACACACATCTTCCGTTCCGTTTTCATATCGTTTCTATACTTGCTATTTCCAATCAGTTACATTATATAATGGTATGCTACGATTTTAAAGAAGAAATTTAGATATTTTCTGGTACTTGATGAAGTGTATCACTTATACATTGAGTGTAAAAAGTATTCGTACACCTACCATTTACAAAAAGAAATGGTGTAAATACATAGTTTTGATAGTGCAATTTTGAAAATAAATAAAAATAATTATGGACGCAAAAAAGACACATCATTTATTACCTTTATAAATTGATAAAAGCATTAACTGAACAATAATAACCTTTTTATAACATATGTGTGAATGTTAATTCAAACAATAAGTATTCGTACACAACAGTGAATATTGGTCTTACAAACTACACAAAAGACATTAATATTTTGTTGGGTATCCCCTTGATTTAATAATAGCCAATAAGCGTCTTTGCATTGATTCCACTAATTTATTTGTTAAAGTCTTTGGTATTTTACACCATTCCTCCTCTAAGGCAACTTTTAAATCGTTCTTATTTGATATTCTCCGCAATCTTATTTTTTTATCTAAATAATCCCTTAGGTGCTCTATGGGATTAATGTCAGGACTTTGCGGTGGCGTTTCCAGCCGTTTTGGGATGTTATATAAAAGCCACATACGCGTATTCCATGCAGTATGTTTGGGGTCGTTATCATGCATGAAAATATAATCTTGATTAAGGCCCATTTTTTCAATACTAACCCGTAATTCAATGTTTAATATATTAATGTAGTATTTATGGTCCATGATAGAATCTATAAAATGAAGATTACCAACACCATTGGCACTCATACAGCCCCATACAAGTTGCGATCCTCCTCCGTGCTTCACACTGGGACAAATATTTTTACTTTCAAGCTCAGTATTTTTCTTCCTCCATACCAAGCACTTTGTATCTGACGAGAATATATTAAATTTACTCTCGTCAGTAAATACTACTTTCTTCCAAAAATCATTTGTTAACCTTTTATGTAGTTCTGCAAACTTTAGTCGCTTCCTTCTATTAATGTGATTAACCCAGTAATTTCGACGGGCTGTTCTTCCGTGATATCCGTTATTCCGCAAAACATTTCTCACGGTACTTGATGATATTACTAATCCCAAAGTTGTTTTAATATCTGAAGTAATCTTTGGCGCGCTAATTTTGGGGTTATTTTTAATTGTTCGCAGAATTGCATTTTCGGCACGATTATTTAATTTTCTTGGCCGTCCTTTTCGCGGTTTATTTTTCAATGTCTGCTCTGACGAATATCTATCAATTATAGACTGTATTGTGGAACGAGGTCTGTTGATTATTTTTGATATCTCTGAAAGAGATTTACACTGATTATGCAAATTAATGACTATTTTTCGTTCTTCTACTGTGGTCTCCCTAGCCTTACGACCCATTATTGCTTCTAACAACAAGAAACAGCGAGAAATCAACGCAAAACCAATAAGTAATAGTTGCGACTAATTCGCTACAGACGTATAACAGCTACATACTTGATCTCCAAATATGTGAAGAAGGGAGTATTAGCGCGATATCTTAATGCAAATGTACCTGTACGAATACTTATTGCGCGTCCAAAGTATACGTCAATGGCTTTATAAGAAGAGATTTACGATATATTTCTAGATTTATCGCCTTTTGCTATTAATTTATAATTTTCATAACCTGTATTGTAAATCTTGAATACTTTTCAAAAAATTATTTGACAAATTAAGTAATTTCACTTCCATTCATTAAAAATAATCAGTTGTACGAATACTTTTTACACTCACTGTAGCAGTTTTTTAAAGCCTGTTCTCTCGCGAGCAAATAAAGTACTTGATTTGTAAAAAGGTAAATTCAGTTTACAAATGGACCCATGTGCTTTACAAAGGAGTGAATTTAATGAAATAAAATTTTAAACATTAGATACATTATCACATGTCATTCATATTGTGTTGAAATGTCAATGTCTTCGGATGTCTCCTGTGTGTAAAGACTACATAAGTAATATGGAACAGAACAGATCGGAAATTGTATGTAAATGGGACGTTAGCATACGTCTATTGATTTATACCTAAGAATATTTTTATGGAAACGGAATGTACGCAGAATGTAGCAGAATATATGGGACGGAGACGGAAAATATAGTGAAAATCAACCTTAAGGCACGTCTCACACTGAGGCAATCAGCAACTAGCAACCAGCAACAAGCGATATTGCCACTTTATGACATTTTACATATAATCAAATGATGTAACTCACATTGGAGCAATTCAATATCGTAAATGGAGAGGCGATATCGGATTGCTCCAATGTGAAAGGTCTTCTTTAATTATATATAACGTGTTATCAAGTGACAATGTTGTTTGTTGCTAGTTGCTTGTTGCTGGTTGCCTCAGTGTGAGATGTACTATAACTCGAAATGGAGCTGCACCATGCAGAGAAAGATGAAAGACTACTCGGCAATGTTAAGGAAAGGGGGCTTACTCTCTCATCTTTTCATGATACAGCTCCGTTTCGGGTTATAGTACCTTACTCTCTGTGGCAATCTCATTGGCAAAAAAGTTTTCTAATTTTATTATCCTCATTCGACAAAATCAAAAATCATTAGTTTTATTTTAAAAAATAAAAATTCCATAACGATTTAATCTCTTTAATAGGTTTTCCATATAAGTACGATTTTATGTAAGCAGTTTTCCGTTTTTTATTAAACCCACTGTAATTACTTTCGGAATTATTCATATATATTTTTTATTAATCATAAAAACTTTACGAACAGATGGATTTTATTGATGGTATTTATTACACACCTGTACTGATTACTATAACACAACCGAACCGTTTCATGGCTCATTAATTGAGTAATGCGGTACTAAATTAGCGCATAAATTGTCTTTAATTGTCATAAATAATGAGACTTGAATTTATAATTACTTCTATTGAAGACTTTAAATATTTTATTTTAGATTAAATAAAATAATCTAAAAAATTTAGTTTTAGAACTTTTACGTGAAAGTGTTGCAACAAGAACGTTGAAGAAAATTTTAATTTCATCAAATTATTTTTTTTTTTTTTTTTGCTGCATCCGTTGATATTACACTTTCAATAAACACGTCTATTTTTTCCAAGTGAACAGGAACGAGCAGTTTGAACGTAACAAGCTTGTAAGAGTCTCACTTCGATTGCATTTAATCCGAAGCAATTTTTCCGCAGTGAACGGAATCTATCGGGCGTATTGGTTATCTCATGATTGAATGAAATTGAATTATTTATGAATTCCCTCTCGTTCTCCTCATTTTCGAAGTAAGATTTTCTGTACTTGTTTCTATTTTCTTTCATTAACCGGAATTTTTATTATAATCGAATTCATCTCGTTTTGAAAAGATCGCTAATAAAATTCCGAATGATCCGGGTTAATTCAACCGACCTGCTAAAGATCTTATCAATGAATTCTTCATTCACTTTGATGTTCTTCTTGTGATTAATGGCTTACAAAGTGAGTTTTCCATTTAATTACTTATTTTCCATCTCGTTAATTGGATGCCAGAGCTACAAGTTATTGATTTAACAATCAAATTAACTTCGAGGATATGAAATTGAACTCGCCAGAACGATTATAATCAGCAGGGAATTATAAGGTTTTAAACTTGAAATAAAATTACTCCTGCATCCGTTTATTAACTGAAATCCTTCAAAATACGCTGAAATACAAGTTAATGTAATAGAAAGCGTACAGAGACTGAATAATTCGGTGCAGCGTTGCGAAATGGTTTGCAAAATGGTTTATAAATTCATTAGTGTTCGCGAATTTACATAAATTTCGGACCGGAATGGTCTATAATTCATTATTTCGAACATATAGCATTCTAAAATGTATTTTGAAATATATACGCTTATTTTTTTCAATTCATTTTCATTACTTTAAAGCATCAGTTTAAAGTTTTAGTTTTTATCGTTATTTCTGTAATCTAAGGTTTGCCAACATAAAAATGAATTACAGCGGAGAGTTTATATCTAGGAAACTTGAGTCTGGCGGATGAAACGCATCCTTTTATACTCTCCACTCTCATTACTTATTCATACTTTTTACTTCTTTTTTAAATTTGTTATATTTCATGATCATAAAATGTTTTACTGTATGTTTTTTATTTTTCCATCAACAATCAACGTTGAAATAACGTTGTATTGCGATATTTTCCGATAGTTGGGTAGTTGTTGATTTTAACTATATTTTATTTTATTTTAACATGCTACATGTTTTTGTAGTATGAAATATTTAACTTTTACATTAAAAACTGCATTAAAAATCTTTTATTTATTTTGAAAAACTAAGTTTTCTGTGTAAATAGTATCTCAAAAATTTATATTTATAATTTTTTAGGTAAAAAATAAATGTTACTTTTAAAAGTTATGAAAAACAAAGAAAATTTTGAACAAATTAAAGCTGGTTTTTTTTTTTAAATAAGGAAAATAGGGTTTTGTTTTTACGGAAAGTTTACTTTTAAAGGTAAGAAATTGCTTTTAATAGAAAAAATTATATCGCTCAAATGACCTCTTCTTGATACATAGTTAAGCTCGTTCTTCTTATATTAATACATAGTTATGCTCGTTTTGCTGCATTTTAATTTGCTATCCGTCAAACATTTGGTTTCAAACTGGCAATTTTTTGTTGTATCTGAACTTTAAAGTTTTGCAACAATTGCGGTTTGTTGTGATAAACTTCAAAGAAGCCAAACAAAGAAGTCTGACGTGGTCAGATTTGGTGATTTGGCCATTCAGTTCAAATCGCCAAACCGAGAGATTGCACGACCCGGAAATTGATTTTTTTAAATCTGCATCGTGTCCCTAGCTGTGTGAGCAGTCGTTCCGTCTTGCTGGAACCAATAATTCCATCACAGGATGACAAACTTATTGATGGTGGGTTATCGACATCGGAAATACTATCGATTTTCGCGAAAAAAAAGTTTACGAAGATTGGAACCGTCGCTAGAAAGACTTTTATAATAATAGAATCACGTAGTATGCATTAATTCATTCGATTGTGCCACGCAGACAATGGTAAACGAGAGTGTGTGTGTTTCTCGCAGGTTTTCATCTACTGTGGCTAGATTCAAGTTTGAACACGGCTGTTTCCTATCCGGCCATTTCCACTTCTACATATTATAGGTTGTGTCGTCTCCAGATTGCAGATATGGAACTGAAGTAGGAGACCATAACCATTTATTGTTTAACTGTGCAATTCATAATGAGCATCATTCCATTTTCTTGTACTCTTTGTTGGTTTGTGGTTTTTCGTTGTCTCTTAATGTTATATCTTTTCGAAGTAACAATTCCATCAGAGTTTTTTCTGTTTCTAGTTGTTTCTAAATGATGCTGGTCTGTTGATTTTGTTGTTTAAGTTTTTATTTTGGTTAGTTTAAGTTTTGTATTAGTAGAACTTAAGGTTGATTAAGGTTTTTAATGTAACTGTGGCTGATGAGCTAGGATCCCGCAAGCCAATTTAAAAAACCTAATAACTTAAGAATAATTCTGCACCAAATACTCACTTTGAAGGGATGCAATGACTTTTCGAGTAACTTCTTGTGGATTTTCTGCTCCTCAGAAGCGTAAATTTTGTTTATATACTCAACCACTTAAATGAAAATGAGCTTCGTCATTCGATATGATTTTAAATACAAAATCATTTACATCTTCTGTCAGATTTAGCAGTGCATATTCATGCAAATAAAATTAATTAACTGTTACTATTCAATAACAGTTAATTAATTTTATTTGACGGTCAGCAGGTATTAAATTGTGTACGATATGAATTTTATAATTAGACATTTTTAGATTTTTTTACAAAAATTCGAACATCTAATACTGACAAATAAACGAATTACAACGTATAAAGTAAGATTGTAGTCATAAAAATATGCCATATCATGTACACCTTTCCATTTCTATAACTACCCCCTCATTTTTTTCGTCCCCTTTCACCCCCAACAATAGATGTGATATGGAGTAGCACATCGTTGGAAAGATACTACCATAACAGGTTCTCTGACGTTCACAGTAATCATTTATCACTTTTAGTTTTCGAGTTATAAGGGAAAATGTGTTGTCGACCATCAACCTCAATTTGTTTTGTGAGTTGTGTACACCGTTGTCTTGCTGACGTTTCCGAAGTCTGTCGTATGTCTTGGGTCACAGATAGGTTCATTTCAAGGACGCTGAACTAACAGAATAGTTCAATCTGCGATAATCGTCCGCCAACTTTTCTTTTTTTTATGGAGGGGTTTAGGAAATCTGTTGACAGACGAGTGGTCCGAATCACTATCTAAGTGATTCGTATCGATGATCACCCTGTGTTGGGTTGATGTACTCATCTTGAATACATCGACCAACTAAAACCCTTTCCCCTCCGCCTCCGGAACCACCCATCAAGGTATAACTTCAGAGGCATATAAATGTTTTTTTTTGGGTCTACTGTACATTTCTTCTTCTATTTTCTAGTTCTCTTTCATGCTTTTCCTTTTTTTTCATGATGTTTGTTACCATTTCATATACGGCTCTCCAGTGCTCTTGTTTTTCTAGCATTATATCTATTATGTTTTCTTTTTCTATATTTTTTCTGATTTTATTACGACAAATATTTCTTTCCTCGACAAAATTATTACAAATAAAAAACGTATGTTCTGGATTATCTATTTCTTCACAAAATCAACAAAATTCATTCTCCTTCTTTTTTATTTTGAACAAATAACTACAAAAAATTCCATGACCCGTCAAAAATTGTGTTAGGTAGTAATTTAATTCGCCCCATGTTCTTTCAAACCATTTTTTTAAATCTTTGATTAATACGTTGGTCCATTTATTTCCGTGATCCCATCTTCTGTTCCATTTTTCCAATAATTCTTCTCTATATAGTTTTTTATGTTCCTTACCTCTACTGTATAGGTTACATTTTTTCCTCAATTAATGGGTCAATGGGCGGTAGACGAGCCACCATTTCAATACTCACCGTAGAAACCGTTCTATATCCAGAAGATATCCTGATTCCTAATCTTCTATTAATTGAGGAAAGCATATTTATAATTTAGAGCTCTACTCCATGCCGGAGCGGCATACAAAATGACCGAAAGAACAGTTGAAGCAAGGAGTTTCCTTTTCTTCTCTTTGAGTCCTCTGATGTTTGGCATAATTCTCGATAAATTATTTATCATGACGTTTGCTTTCTTGCAAATTTCCTTTATATGTTCCGTCATTTTCATATCTTTGTCTAAGTAGACCCCGAGATATTTTGCCTTCTTGGCACTCCTTATCTCATTTTCGTTTATTTTTAGTTGTATTTCTTTTAGTTTTCTTCTTCCTTGTAGTAATACGATTTCTGTTTTTTCTGGTGCTACTTGAAGTCCCATTCTATCAAGTTCTTCTGTGACCCTTTGAATCGCATAATTAGCCTTTTCTCGTAGAAGAGTGCTATCTTTGTGTGTAATTACGAGCGCAAGATCGTCCGCGTAAGCAATAAAATGAATATTTGGCTCTAGATTAATTTCTAGAATTTTATTATAAAAAATAATCCAAAAGAGAGGTCCTAAAAGAGAGCCTTGAGGAACTCCGCAAGTTACCTTGTAGATTTCCTCGTTTTCAGATATCACGCTTCTGTTTGAGAAATAGGACTTTATTATGTTCATCAAATAGTCACTAATCTTACCCTCTTCTAAAGTTTTTATAATTCCTTTCCAAGGAGCAGAATTAAATGCGTTCTTAATATCAAGTAGCACCAACGCGCATAATTCCCTGTTCCTATAGCTTTTTTCTTTTAATTGATCTACAATGATTTGAACGTTATACTCTTTCTCAACAACCTTTCTGAAAACCAAATTGGTCTCTTTCGATTAGTTTCTTATCTATTACTTCTTCTTCTAGTCTTTTTTTGATTAGTCCTTCTAATACCTTACCAGTTGCATCGATTAGACAAATGGGCCTATATGATTTTTCGTTACTTTTTTTGGTTTTTCTATTAGTACTAATTTAGATTTTTTCCAAATGTCGGGGAAAATTCCGTCTTTTAGACACTTATTAAAAACATTTTTAAAATCTTCACAGTATTTTTCTACTAAAGTTTTTAATATTTCTGTTGTAATACCGTCTGGGCCTGGAGCTTTTTTATTACTTAATTTTGATATTATAGATTTTATTTCGTCGTTCTTAAAAAGTTTGTCCTCTTCAACTATAATTTCTTGTTTGGTCCATTCAATTTCTTCATGCTTTGGAAAAAGTTTCTTGATTTCATTTTTAACAGTGTTTTCTTCAATTTTAGTTCTCTTTTTTAAGTTTAATCTTTTCATTACAATCTGATAACCTTTACGCCATATGTTTTCGTTTAGGTTTTCGCAAAGTTCGTTCCACTTTTCTGCTTTGCTTGTTTTTATTAAATTCTTTAGATCTTGTTTTATTTTCTTGTATTTGGTTATCAGATCATTTATTTCTTCGGGATTTATATTTATATTTGCTCTTGCTCTTGTTACCTTACGTCTAATTTTGTTACACTCTTTTCTTTTAATTTTAATATTTTCATTCCACCAATAAACGGATCTACATTTTGAATTATTATTGACCTTATCTAGGTACTTATTACAGAAATTTGTTATATTCTTGATTAAATTTTCCGAATTTCTTTCTTCGTTTTCTAAAAATAAATTAGTATAATAATTTAATATATTATTTAAAGAATTTGGATTTAGGATCCATCGAGCGGATCCACGTCACTGCTAAGCTTAGCCTCTCTGTCTTACCGTAGTGACTTGGGTTGGTGAAGGAAAAGACCACCTGACTTATTAGTATTTATTGCTCTTTACCATGTTATGTTGACCTCTTTTTTCCTAAATTTGCTCTTTGGACCCAACAATCATCTGCCTACTAACTTCTTGGCGCACCTCTTGACGTACTTTTATGCGGGAAAAACAGCCTTTCACTAGGAACCAAATTATTCCAACTATTACGACTACCAGAAGTGTCACCAACATCCAATCCGTATGAGAGAGTGTCGCGTTGGCAGTGGCTACACCATTACCAGCCTGGGCAATAATTACTTCTTCTTTCGAATAAATCTTCCCCATCTCAAAAAAAGTTAAAAAAATATGCGTGTACCTTGTTCATCTTGGATTCTTTTTTTACAATTTTCTTCACTCAGCATCCCAACTAATTATTTTCTCTCCTCCAGTCGTCTGGATCATGGTATCATTTATTACTCTGCCGTCTATTTGTTTTTTTTTATAATCCTGGCAGGATCGCCATGTAGTGACTTGTGTTGGTGAAGGAAAAGACTATCTGACTTATTAGTATTTATTGCTCTTTACCATGTTATGTACCATTCTTAATTGATTGCACATTATCAATACATTCTGTTAATCCCCTCTACTTACTTACTAATAGCCACTACTCCTACTACATTACACTCGACTGAAACCACAACAAGTTATGATAAACTGGCGGCTGTGCACTAAATTGCGGCGTATACACATCTTATGGGATTGAGCCATCCTGTTAGTCCAACATCCCTGGATTCACTTTACGTCTCTAGTGCACCTAGTTTGCAGAAGTGTTAAACACTCGTTGTGTTGAAATAACAAACTTGGAGTTACTCAAATAATCAGTTGCAATAATGTTACGTTTTTTAAGCGTATATCGCTCTATTGCTTACTGTCAACTAATTCCTTATCTGCCTCCAACACAACTGTCGAAGCACACTGCTATTTGATGCTATTTGCAAAAATGTTGGCACATTTACTTTTGCTCCACCTTGTACAAAATTCGACCATTAAGTATTTGAATTTTTATACAGAATTATTAAAAATGAATATAACGATTACAATGCAATTAAATAATAATCACTGTATTCATTCTGAACAATTTGATGTTTTATCAAACACTTTAAAAGCGATTCTAGGATCCAATTATTAAAAAAAAACTTTAATCTCTATAAATGAAATTCGAAAAATTATTAACCTATTTCTATTTTTATCGAAAGGGACCGTAAATATTCCGATTTAAGTGGTTTTTTGATATACAGAGGAGTTAAAAAATGACTTTTTAAATTTTAAATATGTGTCATACTCTAGGATTAAAAATAAGACAACAATGAATTTTAGTGAAATCTTGAAAATGGTAATTTTCAATAAAACAAGTTACAAAAAGTAAAAACCTTTTTATTTACTCAAATCCTCGAAATTTTGCAAACAGTGTTTATCTCCCCAAATTTTTATCTGTAATTTGAATAATTAATCCGACAGTAACATTTAAATTTTGCAGACATTGTAATTTTATCTTTCCAATTTCTTATCGGCTTTATATTTTATCTACAATTTACATAATTAATCCGACAAAAACACTCCACAATAATTATTAATGTTATAATAAATCTATTCTTCTCATAGTAAAAATCTATTAAATTAAATCTGCTACTAACAAAGATTAGATACGATCGTTATCGACCACTAAAACAGCTTTTTTCACAACAACTTATAACCCTACCGGTTTATTCATTATCAGCGAGATGCTTATCAGCGGTTATATAAACGGAAACGGTTCGATTTTTCACGATCAATCACTTTTTACGTCCCATCAAAACCAAATGAGACGTCTTTGTCTTTAAAAAAAATTCTATCGCGTCCTAATTCGTTTAAAAATTCTCTAGAATTCTAACATATGACTTAATAACGTTGCGTATACGGTGACGTAGTTAACAAACATTACCATCTATACGTGATACACAACAGTGTAAATTCAGTATAGTGCTAACTATCTAAAGAAATACGTGTGTGTGTGGGTGATAAAAAAAATAAGTTTGTGCGAGAAGAAAAAAAAAACATTTTCAAAGGGATTAAAATAGAAAATCAATTGAAAAGTTTTTTTGGTTTGCAGTTTGGTTTTAGTTTTGTGATATGTAATGTTTAAATGTGTTAATTTGTTAATTAGTGTTTAAAATTGGGATTAAAATAACGATTGGATGGTTTGTTTGCTTATAAAATTAAAAAAATCTTTTGTAATTGTTGAATTAATTACGTTGGAGTTTAATTAAATTGTTGTTGGTCGGTTGTAGATCGTTAACTGTAGGCGCCACCTTAAATTTAATGAAAAACTTGATAAATTTAATGAGAAAAAATGATAGAAATCTTATTTTTCTCGTTTGCGGTTTGCTTTGAGACGTAAATAAATCCTGTAATAATCAGATTTTTAAAGCATTTAAAGCCTGATTACTACAGAACGTTCTTGTTATCAGATAGTTTGTTATCAGTAAACAAATTTACTAAATTAAACTCCTCAATATTAAGCAGTATTTAAATTTGAACCGTGTTATTTTTTTTTAACTATTTAAAAAAAGTTTGAGAAAAAAAAGTGGTCTCAATTATTACGTTCAAACATTAACTCAAAATAAATTTTAACGGCGATTTTATTGAGCCCTAAATTTGATTTATAAGCGAACGCGAAAGGATTTTTGAAGCCGAAGTTGAAAGCTTAAAAGCGTCTGGATCGTTTCAATTTCTGTTTTTAACCCAATGGTATAAATTTTATTTTGTTTGGAACAATTTTGAAGCTGTTAGCAGGCTTTAAAAAAGATTTAAATAAACTTTTAAATAATGCGACGTTAAAAATGTTTTAAACTTTTTATCATTTCACGTAGGTTTAAAGTAAAATAAATTAAATCAAAAATCAATGAAAATTTAGAAACAATTTATGTGTTAACTCGTAAAGTTTTTTTTTTATTTTATCTCATGATATTAGTTTAGTCTACTTTTTTTTAATGATTTTGAGAAATATTGGTTGCTTAAAATCAGAAAGTTTACATTTGAACATTTTATAGAAATTTGATGTTAAAATGGTGAAAAATATTGTAAATTTTGTCTATTTTTAAAATAACAACTCAATTAGTTTATTGTTGAGGTAAAATATCAATAGTTTTGAAGTGAAATTCATCATTTATTTTGACGTTAATTATCAAATTGACGTTTGATAAACAGGGACGTACTTAGATTCTAGAAAAAAAATTTCAACGTTTTTCGCATTATAATTACTTTCTTATCGAATAATTCTAGCTTATAATTCACGATAAAAATATTTTTTTTTATTTCTAAAAACCAAATATGAACGGCGTTTTAAAGTTTTTTTAATGTTGATAAGAATTTGCAGTTTGAGGAAAAATCAGTTCCTTAGATTTGAGTAATTAACTTATAATTTTTTTTATATTATTATATTAAAGAAAACATTTTAGACTATAATTCCCCAAAAAATCTTTTCTTAATTCGTAGAAATAGAAGCTGAACGATTTTTTTATACATATGTTACATCCACAATGTCTGGACAAAAGACTTTTAAGAGTTAAATTCAAGATAAAAAAATGGTGTTTTGAGATGATTTATTAACACAATTGGTTAAATTAACGTAAAACACGTTTATTACTTAACGAATAATGCAGAATGAAAAGTATTTTTTCAGCACTTATCTGGTTTATTGATTTCTTATCAACCTTACATGTTTCGGCCACAGGCCATCTTCAGAGGTAATTTATCGAATTAAAAAACTTGTTTTTTAATTCGAAACAAATTTAATTCGGGACAAAAATATTTTTAATTCGAGACAAACTACCTCTGAAGATGGCCTGGGGCCGAAACATGTAATGTTGATAAAAATTCAATAAACCAGATAAATGCTGAAAAAATACTTTTCATTCTACATCTTAATTTGCTGGTGAAAAATTGGATCATAATCGAGCTTTTTCTGATTAGTAAAGAATAATGTTTCGATTTAATCATTTAACCTCTTTTGAATTAAATACTAAAAAATTTTGAGGAATAATAGTTTATTTCAAAAAATCTTCAAGATTTATAAAAAAACAAATCTGGAAATTGAAGAAATATTATTTTATATATTTTATTTGCCTTGACATTTTTTTTATTTATTTGGGTTCGAATAAAAAATAAATAAATAAAGAATATAATCTGATTGGATTTTAAAAATTTTATGAAACGCGTTATGAAGCAAGTCTGGTTGAATTCGTTCAATCTTGTACGTAAGAATCTGCTTGAATTCGGGTATCTTGTTGTAATATCTAATTGTAGTATGATTTTCGCGCACTCAATGTTCACTCGGTTCTTCAGTAATCTCCAAAGAAAAACTGTGGGTAGGAAACTTTAGGGATAAGTTAGAAAATATTGCGAGATTTTGATAAGCAGAAAGTTTTGAAAGTGCAGTAATTTATTTTATACTCATAGTCTGACCTCTAATTTATCCAGCTTTGATTCTTCTGATTTATATCTTTTCTATGGGATTTCTGAAGAGCAGGGTGAATAATCAATGATCACAAACCATACTAGAATTAGTTAGATTCAACCTGATCTTCATCGTCAAATTTTCTCTTAAGATTTGATGAATGTTTACCCAGAAATGATGTTTTTATAAATGCTGTAAGTAAAATGGTATGGTTTTGTTCACTCAAACTTAGAAGATTTTATTTGTCTTGACATTTTGTTTATTCATTTGGGTTGGAATAAAAAATAAATAAAAAAAAGAATATAAGCTGATTGGATTTTGAAAATTTTATGAAACATTTTATGAAGCAACTCTGTATGAATCCATGCAATCTTATACGTAAGAATCTGGTTAAATCCGGGTATCTTGCTTTAATATCGTTTTAATATGACTTCCGAGTTCTCAATGTTCACTCGACTCTTCAGAAATCCCCAAAGAAAAACTGTTGGCGGGAAAATTTAGGGATAAGTCAGAAAATATTGCGAGGTTTTGATAAGTGGAAAGTTTTGAAATTGTAGTAATTTATTTTCTACTCATGGCTTGACTTGTGATTTATCCGCCTATGATGCCTCTGATTTATAACTCTTCTATGGGATTTCTGAAGAGATGCTGAAAAATCAATAGTCACAAACCATTTTGGAATTAATCAGATTCAACCTGATCTTCATCGTAAAATGTTCGCTTAAAATTGGAAGAATGTTTACGCAGAAACGACATTCATATATGTGCCGTAAGTAAAACGGCACGGTTTTCTTCATTCAAACTTAGATGATTTTATTTGTCTTGACATTTTGGATTCGTTGAAATGAATAATTGCATTCTTCAGTTGATGATCTGATGAAGTTAAATAAATAAAAATTTGAAGTTGTTATTGAAGAGACATTAGAGCACTTGATTACCCAGGTTTCGATCTTTAAAAGATCGTCATCAAGTCATTCGCGTCAAACAGCGAGCGTTAAGGTGCATTGTCAATCACGCGACTGCAGCGGCGATCGTCGCGCGGCTGCAGATTCGTGACTTTTCTAGCGCTTCTACAGTCGCTTTATTAAGTGTCAATTGTGCCACAATAGTCGCCTTCGGTTTTTTCTCTTTCGGATTATCCATATATCCATCCACGTATCCATATAATTCAATTTAAAAGAGTGGCTGACGCAAAATCGCCAGAATCGCGCGACGATCGCCGCTGCAGTCGCGTGATTGACAAAGCACCTTTATGGTTTATTGTCTGTCGTTGTCGGGGTAAGTTGGAGGAATTTGAAATCTTGAGTGGGTTATTTACACTTCGAATTTTCGTTTTTAAATTGATATTTACCATTTTTCACTTTAATAATTATTGTAACATTTTTAGCAACGTGTTCGATGACGGTCCATAACGCTTGCTGTTTGACGCGATTGACCTGATGACGATTTTTTGAAGATCGAAACCCTGATAGTCAAATATTACTAAAAAAGTACTTCAGTAAAAACTTCAAGTTTTTATTTATTTAATTTTGGATTCAAATAAAAAATAAATTAAGGAAAATATAATATAGTTTGATTGATTTGGATATTTTCTAACAGTTCACGAAGCAGGTCTGGTTGAATCCGTTCAATTCTGGTATTACTTGCGGGCTCTCAATGTTCACCTGGGTCTTCAGAAATCCCCAAAGAAAATCGTTTTGCGGGAAAATTTAGAGACGAGCCAGAAAATATTGCGAGATTTAGATAATCTTGAAATTTTGAATGTGCAGTAGTTTATCTTGTACTTATGGCTTGACTCCTACTTTATCCCCCAGAAACTTTTTTCTATAAAGAGCAGGGTGAACAATTAATGGTTACAAATCATACTAGAATTAGTCAAATTCAACTTGATCTCCATCGTAAAATTTTTACTTAAGATTTGAGGAATGTTTAAGCAGAAATGACGTTCATATAAGTAAAATGGCATGGCTCTCTGCACTCAAACTTAGAAGATTTTATTTGTCTTGACATTTTGGATTTAAATTACAAATAAATAAAACAATATATAATTTGATTGGATTTTGGTAATTTTCTAACACTTCACGAAGCAGGTCTGGTTGAATCCGTGCAATTCTGGTATTACTTGCGGATTCTCAATGTTCACCTGACTCTTCAGAAATCTCCAAAGAAAATCTTTGGGCGGGAAAATTTGGAGACAAGTTAGAAAATATTGCGAGATTTAGATACGCTTGAAATTTTGAATTTGCAGTAGTTTATTTTCTATTCATAGCTTGACTTCTAACTTATCCGCCAGTAACATTTTTCTATAAAGTCCAGAATGAATAATCAGTGGTCACAAACCATACTGGAATTAGTCAAATTTAACCTGATCTTCATTGTAAAATTTTCACTTAAGATTTGAAGAATGTTTACGTAGAAATGACGTTCTTATAAGTACAAACTTGTAAAAAGGATTTCTGAGAACGAATGTTTAACGAAAAAATAGGGAATTTAAATATTTTCGTCCTGCATTCACAACCTAACCAAGTACCCTTTTCTCCTTTATATCTTCTCTTTGAATAATATAACGTTAAAATATTTTAACCCTTTGTGATTTCATATTAGTTTAAAGTATCATATCGTCGATATACAAGAGAAAAAGACCAAGTCCAGAGATAGTACTCTTTAGTTACATTTCAATATTTGATTTTTATTATAAAATCAATTATTTTACGTGAGATTAATTTATAATGATTTTTATAAACAATGTATAATGGCATTTTTGAACTTGTTCAGTTTTTTCCAAAAAAATGAATTTCAGATACATAAGTATCAAAACCTAAAAATCTAGAATTTTTGTCTTGGTCTCTTGTATGTTGATGATATTAATAAAAAAGAAAAAAATATCTTTTATCTATAATTTCAATTTAAAAATAAATAATAATATTTGAAATATTTTTTTGAAACTTGATTTAACAAACAACTCATCATTTTGTCCTCATAAATAAATTTATACATTAAATATTTACGACCTCACAAATTACTTTTTCCCCCATTTCTTAATAAAAACTGATCTGACAGGTCGCTAATTTACACCCGATCAATAACACCGCGATAATATAACGATAATGATAATAATAATAACCGTAGCCCCGGCAGTTTTCTGTTATGTCGTTATATGCGGTGGAAATTTAATTAAGTCAGGCCGGTTGATTGAGGTAGGATCAGAGTTAATACCTCTCCGCTCCCCCGCCTAATAATAATCATAATAAACGTCTAATTTGGTGAACAACAGGGATTTTTGGCACGTCAGATAACATTAAAAGCGTAACGTCGGTTCGAAAACAACGTTAGATTTTCGTTTAGGTGAAAAGGAAATGTGAATACTGTTTGAAAATTAAATGATTAAACTTCTTAAATTAAGTGAAGAAATGACTTTATTAAGTGATAGCGAGGATTATTTTGAAGACTTTGGTTCGTCGGATGAAATCATGGATGAAATGAAAGGTAAAAAACTTGTTAAATGAGAAAGAATTCTTTTTGATTACTTTTTGTACTCTTTTTAAGTCAAGAACAAGTTGTGAGTTTCATTGACTGAGTGCTAACTAAGGCTGACGTATTTTGGAATATTCCACTACCACTTTGTGTTTACTTTACTCATACTTTCTTTTAGTTTAACCATATTTTAAAATATAAAGACACAACTGATAATTTGTTTACATTTTTTATTTCTTTTCAGATTCCTGTCGGACTGTGGTCACTAGAAAAAATTCTTTACCGCTCACTCCAGAAGATGAGCCATTGGACACTATTGTAAGTTTTTAAACCTTAATTTAATTAATTCGTTTCGTCTTATTTCAAATAAAAAGATTTGAAATACTTAACGTATGTTCTAAAAGCTTTGTTTACAGAATTTATAGGCGGAAATTAATTAAAAAAATAAAATAAGAACATACTTTTTTATTTTTCATACTGTTTTGTAAGTTGGTCATTAAAAGTTACTATAAAATGCACATAGTTTATCATATAAATGGCGAAATACTAGTAACAAGTACCTACATTACAAGGATTTTCTGTAATGGACATTTTTCTTTAACGTACAGCAAAAAAATATTACTTAAATAATACCATATTTTCGAATGAATCAATTTTAAAAAGTCAAGTAGATTTTATTTATTATAAAAAAACATCCATAAAGTCACTCATTAATAAATTTTTTCCTCGTTTTTCAATAGGACATCCTGTATATTGTTCTGAATAAAGTATCTCTTTAGAATCTAAAGAGATACGTTTTCAAATTCGTTTAATATACATACAAGGTGTTGAATATTAAAAAATGTCAATAACATAATTTTTTATAAATAACACCTTTGGAGTTTTGAATTTTTCGAATTATGTTAAATAAAACTTACTTACAAGGAGAGTGCAAGGTTTTGGGGTCACAGACAGAAATTTTATAGGATGATAAGTTTAGATTTCCTGTTAATGAAAATATATGGTTGTTGGGGCCACTACTCTATAGTTTATTAGATATTTGAAATTAAAGACGCATTTCACAAAATTTCAAAATTAAGGGGATTCACCACTGAAAAAATACTTTTTTTTAAATACACTATAAAAATGGCCTAACTACTTTTTCTAATGTGTAATAGGTTATAAAAAATACAAAACTTTGAAATGGCCAAAAAGTTCTCACGTATAGGCTACAGCTAATAAAAATGAATTTTTTTTCCACGTTTTTCAGACCATATTTCAAAGTGATATATCTAAGAAACTTTTCAACATATTGCACTGATCCTGGTCTTATTTTGAAGATAATGATCTATTTTAAATATTTAGGTACATACATTTAGGTAGCTTTAGTGGTTTTCAAAAAATCATAGACAATTTTTTACTTTGTTTCAAAAAACGTACAAATATATATATATATATATAATTATGTTTCTAAGCAGCATATGCACCTAAAAATCTAATTCTACCTAAATATTTAGTAAAAGATCTACTGAATATGTGGTGAAAATATGAACTCTCTATCTAAATTGGTTCTCAAGATATATCAATTTTTGTTTGAAAATTTGTCGAAATTAAAACTTTCGGAAAACTGCAGTACTCTTATTCAGTAGGCTCCAAATGACAAAATAAGACAAAAAAAATTTTTTTTAATTTAATGATTTTTCACTATTTTCAGTGGTGAATCCCCTTAATACAGGAATATATCCTGACATTATAATCTTCCTTCAAAAGGCCTGTCTTAATCGGTATAAATGCGACTATTTTTGACATTATCCAATTTCGGACTTGTCTTAACGAGTGAATTGTATCTTCAATTGCAAATATCTAACAAATTATTGAATAGTGACCCCTATGACCATATATTTTCATTAACAAAGAAACTAAAACTGTCATTCCACAAAATTTGAATTGAATCCGTGAATCCAAAACCTTTCACTTTTCTAATTAGAAAGGTCTAGTTTGATGTATCTATTCATTTTAATAATATCCTAACATGATATTACATGATTCACCCTGTATATATAATTAAAGCGAATAAAATTTTTCCTCAAATTCCTTCTTCAAGTTAAAGAAAGTTCATGTAAGAAAATTTAATTTGACTTGTATGTTGTTGTTTCTTAATTATTTTGTAGGCATTACTCATCTGTATAATAAATTATTACATGAAATTGTTATTTGAACGGATTTTTAGAATGAGTCTAAATTTTTCGCGGTGTTGAAATTTTTAAACATTTACATTTTCCGTGAAGCCAGAAAACCTCAGGTATTTACTTTATAGAAAGTGGATCAGGAAATCCGGTCGTTGTCAGGAATTGAAAATGATTGAGTTTGTTCGAAGCGTAAAATACACTTTAAATAGTAGAATTTGAAAAGAATGTTATGCTAATGGCAATCAAATTTGGAATCATGCGTCTATCAGATAACCATAAGGTGACCAGATTTTTAGAAAACAGTAGGTTGTTGTCATTTTTTAAAATATTGTAAAAATCTTCACAAGAATTTGTTAAATTATATTTGACACGTAAAATGGTTTTCAAAGTTTCGACACTTAATTTTGATTTTTCTGATGTCCACACTTGATTTACTGTAGAAAAAACGCGTTCAGTCGCAGCGTTAGTTCCAGGTAAAGATAGTGCATATTCCACAATTTTTAATACATTATTGTATGGAACATAGTTTGTTTCCAAATGATGAAATATTTCTAACCATTTGTTTTCTACTGTGATTTTTTCTGATACCCAATATTTAAGCTTTTTCTTATCAATATACAGATCTGGAAATTTCATTTGAGGACATAGGAAAATAATGTGTGCAACAGCGACGCATATAGGAAGTAGATTAGATAAACAAAGAGCGATATAACTGTTTAACCACGCAACGAACTGACAGTTTGACAGTCTGACAGTTCGACAGTTTGTGGGAAGAAGGTGGTTGGTTGGGCGACTAGGGTCGGATCGGAAAAGGCGTGGTTAAACAGTTATATCGCTCTTTGTTTATCTAATCTACTTCCTATATGCGTCGCTGTTGTACGCATTATTTTCCTAGGTCCTCAAATGAAATTTCCAGATCTGTATATTTTTACTAATGATACTTTATTAAAAAGATCATTTTCGGAAATATTACTTTCTGTGAATTTTTGAGAAATATAATCAACTGATTTTTGCACATCGTCCCAGTTAAGTTCTCGTTTTAATATAACCCAACGAAAATGATCAATATCATTATATTGTACCGTCCAGTCTTCCAAATAATCTTTACAGTTATACTATTTTTTAACCTTTCTTGACATTGATGTTTCAAATTATAAACTTTAGATTTGTTCGTTAGGGCTGCACTGCTTGCACTTAGCAGTTCAGTGCATTATTAAATTTTGGTTACATATGCGTTCGTTGGTTCACAGTTCATATTTGAACTAAAGAGCACCAAATTACACTGAATTACAGTCATTCCCCTTTTAATGCTGCCCGAAACTGCACCTTTGCACTATAGTGTAAGTTAGTGCAGTGCAAGTTTTAACCCAACGAACAAAGCTTTTATTTGCTACTTCGATTGCCGATATTTTGTCACCTTCAATAAGTTTTATAACATTTTGAAAAAGAGCAGCTTGATTTTTAGAAACTCTAGCCAAATTTTTGAAGATTCTCTTTCAAAAAACTTTTCTAAAATTCTAGGACATTTGTCCTGTATTGGAAAGTAGGATTTTGAAGGATCATACATTTTCAAAATTCTTTCGATAGCTGGCAGAAGAGCTAACCAACGCGTTTTACTGTATCTAAGTATTTATTTGTTTAATTAGCTTGCTAGTACGCAGTATACGAACACGAAGTGTATCATCTGAGAGACAAATGCAATGTAACTAGGTAGCAAAAGCAATATGTTAGTCGTCGTAGCCCGTAGGATTCTTAGAACGCAAAACAAATTGAAAGATTCTTAAATCGCAAAATAACGATTTTCATAAATATAAAATTTAACTTAATTCTAAAAGTCGGGACTTTTGAAAAACGTCGCGGGATGCGGGACAAATTGTGAAAAATCGGGACTGTCCTGCCAAAAACGGGACATTTGGTCACCTTACATAAACACCAAAATTGATTTTGACGTTACTAATTATCATAATTACCTTTAGTTCCTAAAACAATAACCCAAACTTTTCTCAGAATCTTCCAATTGAGGATTTTTAGTTTTTATTGTCACGATAGGTTTATCATATAAAGTGAGAAGTCGCTAATGAAAAATATCAAACAAGTCCACACCCTGTCCCTGAGGTATAAATATCAGTACCCAGTACAAATATGAAGAGTTCACAGTAAAGAGGGATACGTCACGTATTATTTACAGTGCGATCAAAAGTCGTACACATCAGAATAAACGTTGAACGTTGTTTACGTAAATAGCAATTTTATTGATTTTTTTTATTGATTATAATTCAATCGTTTATCGCAAATTACCATCACGTAATTACCATCAAGTAATGCCGACAACAGAGATTTATGAAAGGCTTCGGAAAAATTTTGATATTTGGCAGTATTTTTCCTATTGTTTATATGCACACGTTATAAAAGAATTTCATCAAAAAATATCCTCCAATGCACCAGTGAAACGAGGATATTTTTTTAACGAGATTAAGCAACAACGAGATTAATCGCATAAATCCTTTTGTATAGATTTACGTTGATGTGCACAGCTTTTCGATGAACTTATCTCAGGAATTGAATTTTAATTGAAGTTCACTGTCGAAGAGTTGAAGAATTAAATAAAATCGAACTATTTCTTTTCCTTATAAAATTTATAAACTTCTATTTTATTGAGTTATTCGGTAAGTAATTTCGTTTTTTTTTTGTGGAAATGAAAGACAGTTTTCGTACAATAAACAAATATTTATAGCCGTTCTGGCCAACACCTTTTGCCATGTTTCTGGTAGTAGCATAATTCCACGCTCATAAAACTTTTGGTCTTTGCTGACAAAAAACTGATCGAGGTGGTTTTTGACCTCCTTATTTGAGGTGAAGGTTTTACCGTCTAAAAAATTTTGGAGTGACCGGAACAAATAATAATCCGATGGTGCCAGGTCTGGAGAATATGGTGGGCGTGGTATTGTATCCCATTCAAGTTGTAAAAGCTTTTGGCGAGTGACCAAACTTGTGTGAGGTCTCGCGTTGTCTTGGTGAAACATTACACGCCTTTCCTGTTGATTAGTTCTGGCTTTCTTTGTTGAAGTGTATTATTCAGCTTGCCCAGCTGATGACAGTAGAGAACATAAGGAACCCATACATCGAGCTTCGAGGATAATCTCAAACCTTTCAAGTGGTCATAAATTATTGAATTTGATAAATTTAACCTCAATCCGATCTCACGTGTTGTTATTCGCCGGTTCGTATCAACTAATGTCTTTATCGCGTCTTTATCACCTTCAACCGGCCTTCCCAAGCGTGGTGCATCTTCGACATCAAAATTGTCGGATCAAAATTTAGCGAACCAGTTCTGGCACTGGCGTATTGTCAAAACACCTTCTCCATACACATCGGTCAATTTCTTTCTGGCTTGAACAGCATTTTTAACCTTTCTGTAGTAAAATAGTAAGATATGTCGAAAGTGCTGCTTATCGCTCTCCATATTTAAAAGGACACCAACCAAAAACTACTGCGTAGAATTAATTGGAATTTTTCACACACACGCCTTGCTATATGAGTTCTCAAAGTATATAATAATTATACGGCTTAAGTGTGAAGTTGGGTGTAAAAAATACAATTAAATCCTCTGTCGGAAAAAAACGAAATTACTTTCCGAACAACCCAATATAATATATTTTTTACAGTGCTAAATTCCAAAATTTAAAAATAAATTTCCATCGTAAAAAATATATATATTAGCAAAACGCTTGCCAAAAGAATTTTTCACCAGTAGCAAAAATAGCATATCTATCTTTTATTTTATTAAAGCTTTTAATCTAAACATCGAGATTTATAAACCCTAGAATAACTGTATTCATTTCAAATCGTTTCAAATAACTCAAAATCAACTTACAATAAAATTATTGTTACCAGTTTGAAAATATTTACACAAAAATGAATCATATTTCCGTTTATTATAAACTTGAACTACTTTCAATTCTCGCTTACTTGACAACTTAAAACTCAACGATCTCTTGAGATGAACCGGTTTAATTAACAAAACGAATCGTAATGAACGTTTCAGCTTCTAAAAAGGAAACGTTTTAATATTTAATTGATATTTCCTCGCTTATACATTCTTAAGCCTTTTATACCTCTATTCCGATCCATTACAATCAACTTTTTTTTGTAATCTATTCGAAATAATTCGCATTTTCAATCAACCTTTTTTAATTGTAATTTTGTATTTGCCGCAACAAACGTTAAATAAATAAAATCCTCAGAGTAGTCCAATAATTGAAATAGAGTGTTACGGAGGTCTGTTGCTTCGTGAATAAATAAGCGATGTGACAGTGATAAATGAATCCGGAACAGTAGCAGCAGTATGAAAGCTAAACCTTCCTAAAGTCAACCTGTTGCTGCCATTGTTATTGTATAGTTCTGTGTATCTCATCATAAATTTACGGCTGATTTCCTTTCCGAGTTTTGGAAGTGAAGATATTCGCTTTGTCTGTTCGTTATTGTTTTCTCAAGAGAGGATTTATAAATTTAAACGTGATTTAAATGTTTAATAGGTGTTTGTAAGAGTTTTGTGAAATATTTATATAAATTGAAGGGTTCAATTTGTTTAAATTGATGGAATCAATTAATTATATTTCCTCTTAACGTTAAAAGTTTTTATTTAATAGAGAGTTTTTTAATGGATGTTTAATAAATTCATTTAATATTTTTTTCTTTTTTACTTTTTCTTAGTATTTTTAAATTATGTTTTTCTCTCCTATTTTTAAATAAAAAGTTAATAAATCATTTCTATTTAATTCGAACGATTAAGTGGTTAAAATAGTTTTCTTAAGAGGAAGTTTACATCTGAAACACTTTAGAAATAAAATGATTTAAAGTGTTTATTAAAGTTAATTGGGTTAGTTTGGTTTAGTTTGACTTTAAAATTTTATAGGTGTATAAATTTAAATTTCTTCGCAAGATTTTAAAACTTTTATGATCGGAGCTCGCTTTATCCAATTTTTCATTCGAAAGTCCTCGTCCAATTTCTTCCTTAATCCGCATCAATCTCGACGCTGTCAACCTAATTCAAGCCTATAATTTAAACTGAAACGAGAGGATTTACAGCGTTAGATTACTAACCGAGCCGAAGAGGTCGATTTTCTCTGCTTCCGCCTCGCATTCACACACATTTCTATAATTAAATGATCATTTTTCCTATTCATTGACGATTCGTTGTGTTTCTTTGTATGTGTACTTTAATCAAATTAAATGCATTAAATAGACGTTGTATTCAAAAGACTCTTTGTTTTTGATTTAGTAATGATTTGTTTAATCCTTAAATGTCTTTTTTTGACATATCATATTAGTTGAGTCTCAGTATTTTAAACATTAAATTTGTTTTGCCTAGGTATTATGTCCACAACGTCTGGACAAAGGACTTTTAAGGGTTAAAAATAATTTTATGATTATGTTATGAGTGAAATGAACACGTTAAATATAATTTCGTTGAATTGACGAGATTCGTTTTTACCATTCATTGTACAGTGAAATCTTCCTTGGGCGGACACCAACGGGACCCACCAAAGTGTCCGTTCAAGAAGGGTGTCCGCTTAAGAGAAATGCGAAGTAATTGTATGAGAGTCGGACGGTTCCACGAAAACTGTCCGTCCAAGGGGTGTGTCCGTTCAAGAAGGGTGTCCGCGAAGGGGAATTTCACTGTATTTATTTTGCTCTCTGAATGTAATTTGTATCGTGTGTTCATTTAAATTCGTGCTCAAGTGCACTATGAAATTTTGTTAGACGAAGGTAGAGAGAAAAATGTATGTCGCATTATTAGTCCACTCTAATCACAAAAACTTCAAATTTAACAGAAGTCAAATCTGTTCAAATCATACAATATTTTATAAGATGTTTAATTTGCAACAAAAAATTTTTATGATGAAATCATATCAAACTGTTTGGAAAGTCGATGGAATCTGGAAATATTCACTTGAAGATTGTATTAACGAATTTAATAATGAATTTCCTAATGCACCGGTAGAATATGCTCAGTTTAAGGAAACCTTAAACAGAGCTGTAACTTTATTTACTGAAACTAGGAATCTTTTAAGAAGACCAGGAAGTAGTGCGCCCAGAAAACGCACCGTAGAAGTTATTCCACAAGCCTAAGAAATTCTAAACGATAATCCAAAAACTTCTATCAGGCGATAAAACCAGCAAGTCGATCATTCTGTTGGCTCTACTCATAAAATGATGCGTCAAGATTTGCAACTTTATCCCTATAGAATTACCATCGTTCAAGAATTGTTGCCAGTTGATTATCAACGTAGAATACATTTTTGCAATTGGTTTATCAACATGAATCGTATTGGACAATTTTACAAAAAGATTACATTTTCTGAAAATCCACATGAAAATTTGGAAGTGCCACTACACCCAAAAAAGGTTGGCGTTTGGGAAACTTTTAGTCATAGACGAATTATTGGTCCCATTTTCTTTCAAGGCGAGATATCCAAAATAAAAAACCGAACCTTAGTTTACGTTATGGTATCACTTTTTCAGGTACGTTAAATGCTTAAAGATATCGTTTGGAAATTCTAGAACCGTTCATTAATCAATTGCATGATGATGAACTCCAGTATTGGTATTTTCAACAAGATGGCAGAATTCTTTGACAAGCCTTAATCAGCTTTAATACCGCAATATCTTGGCCAACTTGTTCTTGTGACTTAACTCCTTGTAACTTCTTTTTGTGGCCTTGTCTCAAAAATTCAATTTTCCAAACGCGTGTTGAAACAAGGAATTTTAGATAAATGTTTGGAACTTAACAATAATCCCGCAGTTTTTGAAAATGTGATGCTAAATTTTATGCGAAGAGTCGAAATGTGCAATCTGCAAGATGGACAACATTTTCAACACATGTTATGAGACATTTTGCCGGTTCTTAGTTTAATATTGAGGATTTTGATTCTATAATTCTGCCTTTTTGACTGTCTTGTCACATAATGTCACATGATAACCTATACAACACTTAAGTGCGTCACCTGTGTTTTATTTCAGACATACTACACAAACGTGAGAAAATCCATAGGTTACTTGTGCACGAATTTAAATGAACACCTGATATTTAAATCTCTTGATTTTGAAATGATTCTTTTGTATTCTTGAATTTTTAGTTTCATATCAACTAAAGAAATGAACTAACTAACTAAAGAATAATTCGTCATTTCTATCTTTAAACATATTTTTTATTTCTCACCAATCAATTGAGATGTTATTATTGGTATTATTACTATTATTATTATTAGATAGGATTTCGAGAATATGATGTAAATTGGGTTGTCTAAATAGGTTTTTAAACAATTTCAACCATAATTCAGATTTTGCCGATATATAATGAATTTTATTTCAATTATTTTATGTTATTTTTTTGAGTTGTGTATTTATAACAATAAAGATTACAATTCAATAGGTATTGGAATTTAAAATAGATAAAATAATCTATTTTATATCGTATAAATAGTGATTCGAGGAATAGTAGTTTAACCAAATAATCGATACTGAACGTTCATTCATATTTTCAACCGAATATTCAGTGAACATCGAATATTCAATATGACGTTGAATAGAAACTTGATTTACGACTTTCTTAGAAGTATGAGAACGTGGGTATAAAAGTAGCCAAGAATCATTTTCAAATGTATGCGTACAGTTGACTAAATTGGTGTAATATTTTGAAATTTGTTTATTTATTTAAATAAATATAACCTCATCTAGTAAATACCCCTACATACATCAACATTAACATAAGAAAAAATGATATTCCGATTGAGTGAAATCTTGAACACAAATAACAATCTTTTTTTATATACGTATGGTTTAAAATATTTAAAAAGTGACCTAGTTTTCATGATATACACTTAATCACGAAATATTTGATATGTAAAGTCATGTTTTGTTACAATGTGGAATATTACATGTCTCATAAAGTGGGACAAATGTAATGTAAATTGCCATTTTGTTAGAAATAAGAAAAATAAGGCACTATTTTCACGAAAGGTTATTTCAAAGGATAAAATGAATTAAATAAAATTAATATTAGGTAATGAATTGATTCATTTTGCACCATTCTGGTTATTAGATTTTTCTTGCTTGACTAGTTTCGGCTTAAAGCCATCCTCAGAAGCCTATACATTCATCCTATTAATGTTAATTCCTATACATTACTGGTTAAAATTGATCATTACCTACTTTTTCCTAATTCAATTTAATTTGCGAATTAGAGGTTTGTTACGAGATTAAAAAAAAAACAAATAAAATAAAAGTTTCTATACTTTTACTGATATAAACGTATTTAGTGGTCGTTTACGCTTTTACGTCGTTCTTCGTTACTCTAATACCTCTATTACCTCTTCAGATTTAGAGGTTCTTTGTTTAGTGTAGTTTTCGACCATCACCTGTGAAGATGGTCGCATAAACCGAAACCGGTTGTTGAAAATAAAATTAAAGTATATCAGTAAAAGCATAGAAACTTTTATTTCATCCATTATTTTGAATACTGATAAACATGGATCATCATCTTGAGTCAAAATAAATAAGTTTGCCGTTGTTAAATCTGTGATATCTGGTTTGTTAATTCAAATTCCCAAAAATGAGACATCATGGAGTTCAGAAATTGAGTATTCAAAAGCCTTCATCATTTTCAAAGTTTTATGAACGATTCGATCTTATTGTCTTGTTCCATCCATAAAACATCTATTTATAAAATACTCGATAAATGAATCTATTGATGAAAACAATTCGGTGAACGATTCGATGAATGAATTCGCGCTGAATACCAAATAAATTATTCGATTTTGATCGCATTACTAGGAATAATCTATAATGCAGTTTCTTGCAATGACATTTATCATTTTATTAAAAAAAATTTTTACGCTTGCTTAAAAATTTTTTCCAATGTATTTTACATCTTATCATTATTACATAGCATACTATTATTGTTAATTATCTTGGTTATTTTTATTTATTTGAATTAGTATCAGAATTGTATCAGTGTATATTTGGCTGCAGATGTTAAAATAATTATTCAATTAATATTCATTTCTTAAAAAACTTTTTATTTATCTACTGCCACATTAACTACAAAACAGTTTTCTAATCTGCTTCTATTAAAGTCATCGTTTATTTTATTTATTTATTTTATTAATAAGTAGTTGAATGTTTTGAAGCTTATTTATGTTTCTTATTAAATACGAAATGTTTAAAATCAACTATTATTTTTAATAATTATTCAATCCAAAAATCAGTTTTGTAAAAAGATTTTTTTTTAGAAAATAATAATTTATTCCAAAATGTTTTCGTTTAAAAATTATTTTCTTTAAGAAGCTCTTTATAGTGATACTCAAATTAGCTTTTTATTTACTGAATATTAAAAAAAAATCTTTAAAGAGAAATTTAAACAAGTTAATTCCTTTTGAAGATACCTTTAAACTATTCCGCGAAATTCCCTAATAGCACAAGAAAGGATTTTATCAGAAAGACCATTTTGCTTGCATAATATAAAAGCGGATAACGTCGAAGCTTTCCGCTGAGCTTCGAGGAATTAAGCCCGGCTACCAACGATGGTAAAAGCTTCTTTGCCTACTGTCGGCATTAAACGAGCATGGATAATGGAAGAGATGAAAAACTTGAAAAGTCCTTTTTTTGTATCACCGCATGTATGCGGAAAACTTTTTATCCTTGGCTTTAAGAAAGTAGTCACCCGTGGGATGGTAAAATCGATAAGGATATCATCCTCTCAAACGTGTCAGATGCTCCGCGTGGAGAAGCTCTTATTGAGTCACCTCAAGAGAGACCGTAAGGAAGAGAAAAAAAAACTTTAGGGGCAATAAAACGACCAAGTTTACCCCTCGAGTGCTGCACTAGCAGATTAGTTTTTCTTTTTTCGTCTAGGGTGGGTTTTCTCTCGGGTGTTGTAAGAACAAATCGATTTCTTTACCGTATAAAGATATGGTAGAAATCAACAGGTTAAAGGGGTTAATGTCCTAGTTTAATTATTTTAAACGATTTGAAGAAATGCTTTTTTATGAAGGGAGAAGATTAAAATCTTCTTGTGTAAAATAGAGATGATAAAGTTTAATAAATTACGAGTGTTGTGGTGAGTTTAGGATATCACATTTAAAGCCTGTAACTATAACAGTAACTTTGGTATTTAAGAAAAGTTCAACAACTTTGTTACAATTGTACTGTTTAGACAACATCTAAGGTACACTGAGGTAAGAACATATTTTTTTTATGGCGGAGTTTAGGAAATCTGTTGACAGACGAGAGGTCCGAATCGCTATCTAAGTGATCGTATCAATAACCACCCTGTGGGTTGATGTACTCCTCTTGAATACATCGACTAACTAAAACCCTGTCCTCTCCGCCTCCGGAACCACCCATCAAGGTATAACTTCAGAGGCATATAAATGTAATTTTCGGGGTCTACTGTACATTTCTTCTTCTATTTTCTAGTTCTCTTTCGTGTTTTTCCTTTTTTTCATAACGTTTGCCACCATTTCATCTACGACTCTCCAGTGCTCTTGCTTTTCTAATATTATATCTATTATGTTTTCTTTTTTTATATATTGTTTCCGATTTTATTACGACAAATATTTCTTTCCTCAACAAAATTATTACAAATAAAAAACGTGTGTTCTAGATTATCTATTTCTTCTCAAAACCAACAAAATTCATTCACCTTCTTTTTTATTTTAAATAAATAACTACAAAAAATTCCATATCCCGTTAAAAATTGTGTTAGGTAGTAATTTAATTCGCCCTATGTTCTTTTAAACCATTTTTTAAAAATCTTTGATTAATACGTTGGTCCATTTATTTCCGTGATCCCATTTCCTGTTCCATTTTTCCAATAGTTCTTCTCTAAATAGTTTTTTATTTTCCTTACCTCTACTGTATAGGTTACATCTTTCCTCAATTAATAGATCAATGGCTGGTAGACGATTCACCACTTCAATACCTACCGTAAAAACCGTTCTATATCCAGAGGATATCCTGATTCCTAATCTTCTATTAATTTATAATTTGGAGCTCTAGTCCATGTTGGAGCGGCATACAAAATGACCGAAAGAACAGTAGAAGAAAAGTAGGAGTTTCCTTTTTTTCTCTTTGGGTCCTCTGATGTTTGGTATAATTTTTGATAAATTGTTTAACATGACGTTTGCTTTCTTGCATATTTCCCTTATATGTTCCGTCATTTTCATATCTTTGTCTAACAAGGAGACCTTACGACTTGCCCCTCACCGATTTTAACGAAAGTAGTACCAATCGATAGATATTGGTACATAGTACAAATGTATAAAATATTAGGGCGCACTATTCAGCGGTTCGCAAGAAAATTGGTGTTAAAGTTTGCGAATAGCGTCTGTCAGTGACAAGCACCGCCCTTTAAGCCCCGCCCATTGTCGTACTGAATATGTATAGGCTTCCACATACGAGGTTAGAATTCGTTTTATAATAAAAATACCCGCATAAGTAATGTAAAATAATTTATTATATTGCTTACATTTAACTTATACGTATTATCTATGTACATGATAGTACATATTATACACTAGGGATCGATATTATGATTATATTGATAATGATTCAAAGTAGCAAATCAATGTTACTCTTGAGTGATGCTTATGTTAGTTGTATTTTGAAAAACTGCTAATGAAAAGTGATCTTGTGACTGTGGAACCAACCGTGGAAATTTCAAAAGGCGCTATGTAAATTGGCGAAGAAATACTTAATATCGCTCTCGACATCTCGAGAAAGACAACATTTTTTGTAAGTACGGATGACTTAATACTCATGGACTAAACTGACGAAGAATGTGTTTCCGAATTCGTATTTCCGTTTGACACAAATTTATCTCCGGAACTGCCGATAAAGCAAGTACAAGACGATTGTAATATTCCCTTTCATTGCAAGTTAAAAGTTGTGAATCGCGCTAAAGGACATCCCTATTGGCCTTTGCAAACTCTTCAGAAGTAAGGATGTTGACGCCTAAAAAACATAAGAGAATTAAAGAGATGGGAAGAATATGCCAGAGAAGGAGGAACGATTGCCGATAAGTATAAATTGATTGACTCTTGTGCATATGATTGTTTTGAGGATCGTTACGTGCTACCAACCAATTTACATGGAACAAGATAAAATGTAATTAAATATACGTTATAAAATGACTGTTAATCAGATTCACATAATACGCAAACATGGATTGCCTCAACGCCATCATCATCTACACAAGCACATTAATTGTATGTTTTCTTGTGTTTGGGGTTTAATCATAAAATGTTTCTTTTTAATCAGTTTTTCATCTTCCTTTTTGTGTCTTTTAGCCTTCTTCTTAACACTGGGTTCCACATGTTACCTTATCTCCCCGTCTTATCTCATCCTCCCCTAAATAAAGGAGGTAAGACTGGATGTTTACGTGGGTATTTTTATTATAAAACGTTTTATAATAAATAAAAAATGCCATTTTAAAGGGCAAAGAAGAAATTGTAAAGAATGATTCTAATAAAAGTATCGTAAGTTTCCTAAACATAGAAGTAGAGAAATTAAAAAGTAGGATAACGAAAGAGTGTCCTTAATTGATTATATTTTGTAATATCAAAATATTATAAAAATAAAGTGAAATGTTGCATTAAAAATAAAAATGGAAATAAAAAAAAGTATTATTCAGAATTCGAACCTCGTGTGTGGAAGCCTATACATATTCAGTACGACAATGGGCGGGGCTTAAAGGGCGGTACTTGTCACTGACAGACGCTATTCGCAAACTTTAACACCAATTTTCTTGCGAACCGCTGAATAGTGCGCCCTAATATTTTATACATTTGTACTATGTACCTATATCTATCGATTGGTACCACTTTCGTTAAAATCGGTGAGGGGCAAGTCGTAAGGTCTCCTTGTAAGTAGTCCCCCAGATCTTTTGCCTCCTTGGCACTTCTTATCTCATTTTCGTTTATTTTTAGTTGTATTTCTTTTAGCTTTCTTCTTCTTTGTAGTAGTATATTTCTGTTTTCTCAGGTGCTACTTGAAGTCCCATTTTCTTAAGTTCTTCTGTGACCCTTTGAATTGCATAATTAGCCTTTTCTCGCGGAAAAGTGCTATCTTTGTGTGTACTTACGAGTGCAAGATCATCCACGTAAGCAATAAAATGAATATTGGGCTCTAGATTAATTGCCTCTTAATTAATTAGAGGCAATCAGCATCTAGCAAACAAGCAACCAGTAACAAGCGATATTGTCAGTTGATGACATGTTACATATAATCAAATGATGTCTCTTACATTGAAGCAATTCGAATGGCGCGTTTACATTAGGTTAGTAAATGGGTTAGTTACTTGTACCAGTAACTTACAAGACAGCAACTAACCCCACTTACTTCACTAAAATTGTACTAGTCGCGCCACTTGTCCCTGAACTCGCCTGGTGTAAACACGTTGATGCCAGTGGTTTGAATAGTTGAGCGATTTGAACACGTGGTTTAGATATCATTTAATTTTTGTATTTACAATGAGGTGGTCTGATGGAGACACAGTGAAATTTGTTGAGCTTTATAGAGAACATGAGTGCCTTTGGGATGTAACGAAACCGATATACAGAAATAATCAACAACGACTGGCACCATTACAAAAAATTGTTGAAGAAATGGGAAGAGAAGACTTTACAGTGGCGGATGTGAGAACGAAAATTAAAAATTTAAGGAACACATATAGCCAAGAGTTGCAAAAAATTAAGAAGTCAATGAAATCTGGAATAGGTGGGGATGATGTATATACTCCGTCAATCAAGTGGTTTAAAGTTATGGACGCATTCTATTAGATACAGCGAAATATTTATTATACACTTTTTGAGCGAAATCAATTTTGACCGCGAAATATTATGACGACTGCGAAAAGCCATCTCTTCTCCACTACAAAACTGTTACTAGTAGCTAGTATAGATAAAAAAACACTTAATGTATAGACAGTTACTTACCTTGGGCTTGGGCTAGTCAACTGGTAGGCTAGTTACTGGGACAAGTAACTAACCCATTTACTAACCTTAATGTAAACGCGCCATAAAGCCGGGAATACACCTGGCGAATGTTATCATTCGTTCGCAGTCGTTCGCATTCGTTCTCACGCGCACCATTGCTACCCGTTCGCAAAGATTCCTTCAGGGTGGCGTGATATATTTGAACGAATAGCTAGCTTTTTCTCATTGCGAATAGTTCCACTCGTTCGCATTTAGTTCGTTTGGTGTGCAATTCGTGAACATGGCCATTGCGAAGGTAAATAAATATGAATATAAACGCAAATAGAAGAGATAAGTAGTACCAAAATTTGAACTGTTGTTTGAATGTGTATTTTTTAATAGGTTTCATAGAGCGTCAGTGAATGCATAAAACTCATTGAGTTGTACCGTACGCGCCCGGTCCTGTGGGACACAACTAATGAATTTTATTACTGTAATGTCAAAAAGAAGAATGCATGAAAAAAAAATGAAGGGTCTAATGGCATCATTTCATCATTTACTTATCACAAAACCAAAAATTACAACACAACTTTTCGCGACAAACGCTAGACAACTACTGCACCTTATTGAACACGTCCACATATGAACATTTCCAGACATTCGTGGCTGGCATCCGGTATTTTCCTTTGATCTTTTTACTTTTACCGGCAACCAATGGAACACGTTCGTTCTTACCTATCCCATTCGTCCTGCTATTAATTTCGCTGCAAATGCATGTCCACACATGAGCAAGAAATCCACGAGAATGCAAACGAATGGTAACATTCGCCAGGTGTATTCCCGGCTTAAGACAAACCTAAGAATTACAACAAACTTAATCGTTATTAAACCTAAGATTACGGTTAACTTTAACATCCTAAACGAAGCCATAGAAAATTTATTATCTATATTGAAAGTTTTATAAGTTACAATGATCTTAAACGATTCGAAATCGATTCCCTTTCGCTTATTAATCATACTTTTTAGACGTGTAGTATCGAAATCAATTAATCCCGAGCAACATCGTTCAACAAAACACACACTACACACTCGTACAGGACCAGATAACGCTCGAATTGCCACGTTATCTGTTCGAGATATCACAAACCGATCACTTTTCCCAGTTTTCGTCTCGCTATACATCAATTACACACACACACCCATCCGACTCTACCTTTTTACCCTTAAATTTCCACGAAATCCTCCTTTGTAATGTCTCAATTTCTTCAAATTAAACTCTCAGAATGAGGGCTTCTTTCCTGGACCTTTTATGTTGTAAATCGATAAGGGAACCTCATGTTTTCACTACCGGCCCGGGTTATTATCGTAGGAAAACGATGAAAATGGACGATTCGAGTGTTAAGGAATTAACTGCGAACGAAGTTAAGGGTGATAGTAGTGTCGTTACGGTCGGAGACAGGAGCTTTGTTAAATTGAAAAGTAGTGGTGAACATAAAAGTACTAGTGGCGGTAATAGGGATGTAGGACAGGGTATTTTAAAGGCGTACGAGGTGAGTACAGATATCAAAGTGAAAAAAAAAATGTTAGGAATCATAATGATTTCGTTTACGAGATAACAAAATTTTATCGAGATAAGGTTAATGTATACCAAAATGAAACTATTAATTTAATAGTAATTAACAAATTGCCTTTTGACTTTGACGCTTAAAAATCGAAGGTTATTTTGACGGATTTTATCGTGAATAGTAATTATACAAAAGCAACAATAGTTATCCAAAGATAAAAGATATGTTAAACGAACCAACAGAAAATTATAGGTATATCAAAAAACGAAAAACCATCCAATTCCACAAAAGTACTTCTACATCATCTACGTTGTTGGGTTTAAATGAAGTTACGAATGAAGCTTCGTCTCGAACGAGTAAGAAATTAACCTGTTGCGTCCGATCGTATACTAGAATACGACGAATACGGTCTTTTAGTAAAAAGAAATCGAAGGTAAATACGTTTAAAAAATGGTTAGATTTTGATTATTAGATTATAAAAAAAACGTCATTGATTTGAGTCAATTCCGATATCGGAATCTATTGAACAATTACGATACCGATCTCTTTTAATGGTATATCTGAGCCGATTTGAAAATATCTTATCGCGTTTGAGGAAGTTATATTGGGGTATATTACGTCCTGTCTTTAAACTTAAGATTCAATCTATTTAGAAATGAATAATTTTTTTATGAGATAAACTTATAAGTAATTGTATGAAATGATTTTTTCCAACTAATCTTAATGGAACAATCTAGTAATGTAAATATAAATATACCAATCTATAGTATGAAGTTTAATTAAAATCTGTACAGAACTTATCAATAAAACCATTTAATATTGAGTAAAATAGAATGTTTTTCACTGTGAAAGGTAATCAATGTAGATTGCGAATTTTCCAAATATTTTGTCAAATGGAAAATAGTTCCTTTTATAACTTTATTAGTAAATTTTTTGTTAGTTTAAAAATGAAACTAGATTCATTTTTCAAAATTTAATTGTAAAAAAATCGAAAATTTAAAATCTTTTGTTTAAAATTTTTGTTTTGTTTTAATTGAATGTGGAAAAACGAACTTAATCCAATTTTAAAAATTACTTTTATATTCTAGTTTTGTATAAATTGAAATTTCTACCAAAAAGGTTTCATTTTATCAATAAAAGTTATTTTGTTGTCACATTGTTGTTTTGTTCTAAATTCGTTTTTAAAATATTTGTTTAAAAAATCATTCTCTTTCATATGAAATATCTAGTTTTTATAAAAATCGTCAAATTTATTATAATTCCTTAATTTATTGTAAGTAAATTTGAAAATTATAAGGAATTTTAGTTAAATGTTATTTAATTTTTTTATTGTAAAATACAATCTTTTAGGTTTAAATTTAGGTAAAAATTATTGTTTTACTTCAAAAAATAAAGTCTATATGATTTTTTAAAGTTGGACGAAATTAAAAAAAAAAGTAAAAAGTTAGGTTAACTGTTAAAAATTATAATCATCTTTATGAATTTTTTTAATTTTTTTGGTAATAGTTAGAAATAAATGGTATTTTTTATTTAAAAGTAGAATATTTTAACTTTCAATTGGTGTAAAAATTATTATCTCATTTTAAAAAATAAAGTCTCCATGATTTTTTAAAGTTGGAAGAAGTTTTTAAAAAAATTAGGTTATAAACTGTCAAAAATTGTACTCATCTTTGTGATTTTTTTCAATTTTTTGGATAATAATTAGAAACAAATGACATTTTTTATTTAAAAGTAGAATATTTGAACTTTCAAGTAATGCAAATTCCATGTTTTTATTTTAAAAAATAAAGTCTCTACGATTTTTGAAAATTCGACAAAATTAAAAAAAAAACTTAGGTTATGAACAGTCAAAAATTTTAGTCATCTTTGTGATTTTTTTTTTAATTTTTTGAGTAATATTATATACAGGGTGTCCGGAAATGTCGTGTACAACGGAGTACCACAAATGCTTTGGTCAAAAATATGATGATTTAACCCAATTTATTTATATACAAAGTTGCTTAGTTCAGCCGCTAGAAGACTTAAAAAACAATATTTTTCGTGAATTTTTCTTAAATTACTCGAACAATCTTTATTAGATTTTATTCATCTTTTGACCATGTCTTTATATCAGCAGGCTGCAGCTTTCTGAGGAACAAATTCGAATTTCGAAAATTACAGGGTGTTTAAAAACACTCTCACGACAAGTTATCAATTCAGATCTTTTTAACCAGCCTGTATAATTTTCTGTCAACTTTTTTCTGAATAGCTACATTAATTTAGAAACTATTTCTTCTATTATAAAATTTCAGTTTGACAAACGGTTTAGCCATAAAAAAATATTTTGTAAATCCCTGCAAACCCAAATCGATAAGTTAAGGCACCATTAACAAAGTGTCAGAATAGCAATTTCTTTAAGCGGTATGAAGTTCTTTCTATAAAACCAGATGTTAAAGGTTTATAAGTACTTTATTGCTTAAAATATTCAAATTTTCGTCAGGATTTGTGACCAATTTAGCCCTGATGATGGTCATAAGTCTTGCCGAAAATTTGAATATTTTAAGCAATAAAGTACTTCTAAACCTGAAAATTTTGGTTTTTTTGAAAGAACTTCACACCGTTTAAAGAAATTGCTACTTTGAACATGGCTAATGGTACCTTAGTTTATCAATTTGGTCTTGTAGACATTTAGAAAATATTTTTTTGTGGCTAAACTGTTTGTCCAACTGAAATTTTATAAGAGCGAAAATAGTTTCTAAATTAATATAGCTATTCAAAAAAAAAATTGGCAAAAAATTATACGGGCTGGTTAAAAAGATCTGGATGGATAACTTGCCGTCAGAGTGTTTCTAAGTACCCTGTATGATTCGAAATTCGAATTTGTTCCACAGAAAGCTTGTAGCCTGCTAGTATAAAGACATGGTCAAAAAATCAATAAAATCTATTAAAGATTTTTTGAGTAATTTAAGAAAAACGCATGAAAAATATGATTTTTAAAGTCCTCTAGCGGCTAAACCAAGCAATTTTCTATATAGATAAGTTGGGTTAAATCATCATATTTTTGACCAAGTTATCTGTGGTATTCTGTTGTACACGACATTTCCGGACACCCTGTATAATAAAGTTGTAATCCAAAGAAAATTCCGCTTTAGAACTTCAATTTAGAATTTCCATTGAGAACATTAAGTTACATTTTTACTTAACGAACAACTTTTATTTGAAACACCTGTTCCCAATATTAACGGAGTTATAATCCAAAAACTCTAACAACACCAAAATGGCATATTTCAAATTTAGCTCAACCTAACTCAAAAACTAAGCAAGTTAGGAAGAAATGTTTCAAATAAAAGTTATTCCGTTTTCAACTGCGAACAACTTTTATTTGAAATATTTTTTCTTATTTCGGACGATAATCGAGTTATAACCCAAGAACTCTAACAACTCCAAAATGGTATATTTCAACTTTGGCTGAATCCAACCCAACAACTAAGCGAGTTAGGAAGAAATATTTCAATTATCAGAAAATTCGCAAAAACACCAAAAATTTGCCATTTAAAAACCGAATTTGTTTATAAAAATTAAAAGATAATTATTATAACGAAAAATTAAGATTAAACTTTGCTATTTTGTACCAAAGAAACTTAAATTTCTTCTAATTAAAAATGATTTAAAACATCTTCAATAATCAATTTTAAATACTTATTCAACTTTATTTAGAGAATTTACATCATGTATTCATCATCGAACCATAAACTCAATACCGATTCAATTTTATTACTCGTCACAACAAAACAACCGAGCTATAAACCACGTTTTTAATTGGATTTTGCAACTAAATTGATCGCAACCGGATTCGTTGCACATTTTATACGAGCTCCTTACGTTTTTTTTTACGAAACGATTCCTTATCAACAGCGTCCTTGGGTTATTGTGTTGCGACTAAAATAAAAATGTGGGGATCGTTCCGAAACGTTTTTCTCTCGACGGTATTGTTCGCGTTAGTTGCGTTCTGACGATAAGTATGTTTCGACACGTGTTTTTACCTTATTTTGATGGAAAGATTAATTACTAATAATAACAATAACAACGGATTTTTAAATCAGTCAATGATTGAAATTAGGATTATTCCGCCTGATTCAAGCGATGAAAGTGATAATGAAGACGTAATTCTTTATTTTTTAATTTTTAAATTTATTCATATAAATATTATTGTTTTTGATTGTTAATTTTTTAAAATTTTTCTTTTAGAAAAGTCATTATGATATCAGACAGCATCACTTGATACCACCTAATAGAAGTCCTCTATTGGTAATTTTTTTATTTTAGTATTATTTTTTTTTATTATTTTAGTTGAATTCGATTTTAGGTTTTAATTGTAAGCAGTCATTACGATAATTCGACGGAAGCTTTATCAAGAGCTTCCGAAAAACTCGGCCACGAAGTTACTTTTTGCGACGGTTACGACTCCGCTTTAGAAGAATTCCAATCCAAGTCACATGATCTCATCTTTGTCGATACGAGGAGCCCTAAATTGGAATACGACACTCTATGTAGGTGAGTTTGATGATTAAAACATAATACTACTTTCTATTAATAAAATCGATCGATATTTTATGGTGTAATTTAACGGGAGATGTTGATAAATAGATGATTGTTATAATTGTTAACACGTTTAAAGGCCACAAGTGTTAAACCGGCGTTTGTATTTCTAAAATATTTGAAATTTTCAAGATAATGGATTGTTTTTAATGTTTTTCAAACGGTGAATGCATTAGTCATTAAGAAATACAAAAAGAATTGAAAATATTTCTTCTATGAGAAAGTAATTTCACTTTCTTATTGTCATAATACTTTGTTGGGGTACTGTTAGAACTTTTTTTTTTAGAAATTGTGATTTTTATTAAATAAGGGAGAAATTTTGTATTAAATTTTTTAATTTAAGGTTATTTTAAAAGTGTTTTGTGATTTATAATTGATTTAATTTGTAAATAAATATGTATCTGTAACTGTAATGTTGTAAACATGGAAGAAGAAAATGTTCTTATTGTACATTTAAAAAAATCGTTGAATCTACCAAATTTAGTATACATTAATAAGCTATTCACGCAGTAAAATAATAGACATAAAATGTAAATATAGCTTATAACTGCTTAGTTTACTAGCTTCCTTAGCTAGTAGCTCTATACAGAGTGTTTAAAAAAGATGTGGCAATATTAAAGGGGGTGATTCTCCAGGTCATTTTATACAAAAGAAAATTATAATAAACATGGTCTGGAAACGCTTCGTTACCGATCTACAGCGTGTTGAAGTTTAATTAAAAAAAGCAGTAAAAATTTACATATTTTCAAACAGTTCAACGCGTTCAAGCATCACTTCCTGCTGATTTTCCTCCTCTCATTGCATTCTGTCAATGGCTTTTGCAGAAAATGGTTGAAATCTCTCAATTCCTGATGTTGATTCTGTTCACCGATGAAGGGAATTTTTCAAAAAATGCAACACGCAATTTCCATAATAACCATGTATGGTGTAAAGAAAATCCACATGAAATTGTGGAAGATCGTTTTCAACATCAGTTTTCTTTGAATGTTTGGCTTGGAATTGTGGGTGACTGCCTAATTGGACCGGTATTTTTACCAGGAAGACTTACCGGAGAGGTGTATCGCAACTTTTTGGAAAACATGCTCCCTAGTTTTCTGGAGGACGTACCATTAGCAATTAGAAATGTAATGTGGTATATGCACGATGGCGCACCAGCCCACTTTAGTCAAGTAGCTCGTGATTTCTCAACACAAGGATATGGAAATCGCTGGATTGACCGAGGTGGACCTCACTTATGCCTGCACAATCCCCGGACTTAAATCCCCTGGATTTTTTCCTGTGGGGCCATTTGAAGTCCTTGGTGTACGCTACTCCATTGGAAAACGTAGAAGACTTAAGAAATCGAATCATTGTTCGGTGCAACTCAATTAAAACAGATCCTAGTGTTTTTGAGAGAGTTCGCCAGTCCATGAGGAGAAGATTGAATTCTTGCATCCGAGCTCGAAGTGGTCACTTTGCACAGTTTTTGTAATTTTTGCTTGGTAAAATTGTTGGTTTGGTAAAATATTTGTTTTTGTCCTTGAATAAAAACCTTGTTCTTTAAAAAAAAATTCTTTTATTATAAACTTTTTTATTTATAATAAAAATATTTAAACTTCAACACATTGTAGATCGGTAACGAAGCGTTTCCAGACCATGTTTATTATAAACTTTTTTGTATAAAATAACCTGGACAATCACCCCTTTTAATATTGCCGCATCTTTTTTAAACACCCTGTAGATTTTAAAATTTAAATAATCAGTCAATAAAATAATGAGGAAAATAGGTAAAATTTTAAGATGTTCATGACCATTGACATATCTTTTTTTCGCTTATATTTGATTTAATACCTATCAAGGGAACATATCGAACCCGAAGACACTGATTTTTTTCAAGATTGCTACATTTCTAAAAGGTCCCAACCTAACTAAAACCTTATTTTCCGTTTCGACCTAAAGACGGTTTGAAGGGATGAAAACAACCCTTGAAAATTGAACAGTTTTTGGAAAATATATTTTTTTTCCTGAATTATCCATGATATTAAAAAAAGTTTCAGATAAAAATGTAATAATTCGTGTTCAGTTGTGAAGAAGACAAAAATAGTTCTTGGTGCAACAATTTTGTCTGTAGCTGTTGGTTTTGTTGCAGCAAAAAGAAAAATGAAAGGATTTTGGCAGTTTTTTAACCCTTTGTGGTCGGCAGATTTTTCGGCTTGGACTACCAGCAAGTCGGGGCGAATTTAGCTTTTCGTCCGAAATGATTAGCATTCTGTTAATCTCAGTTTCTCTGGATTGCTCTTTCGAGACGTGATCATGCCGCCACAGCGATGACACCGACTTTTCCAACAGTTTTAAAATGCCGCCACAGTGGCGGCACCGACTGCAAAGGGTTAACAGACTCGCAAGCCGAAATTGAAAGTTGGAGATCCTTTTTGGACTTTAGTAAAAACATGTTATGTAAAGAAGATCAGTTTTTCAAAAAATCATGACCTGTTTTTAAAAGAATGTCGTTTTCTAAATTTAAACAGTTAGAAAAAATAGGGGGGTTGTTTCTGAAGAATTTTGCTGCTCAGTTTTTAAAAAGTTTCAACAATGACGACCAAACCTTTTATTAGTATATACAGGGTGAGTCTGGATAAGCGCCCTCCCTGTAACTTCTAAACCGTTAGAGATTCTACAAAAATTGTTATAGAGTTTCAATAGCACGTGCAACGTTCTACTTTATTGACCAAAAAGCATTTATACAGGATGTTCCATAATGGAGCAGTAACATAATCAGTGTTTTTTGTTTTCATGTGGTATGTTTATTATAAGCGTATTAGGTAGTACTTTGAAAAACAAACATTTCGATATAACATAATCCTTATCAGAAATTAATCTCTTCTTCTACTTAAATTTTTAACAATTTCATAGCCGATTTCCATTCTTCAAAAAGTGAATTAAGAAAAAACGTCCTGCTTATTCTCAAAGAAGTCCAATTTGAAATTACAAAATTATTAACCCTTTGAGCGCTATGAACCCATATATGCGTCAATGCACAACCATTCGATGTTGGCTATGAACCCATATATGCGTCGTCCTACAGCCATATTTATACGGAGTGGAGAGTCCATGACGAACGCTTAACCTCGGACAACTCAGCGCTGAAAGCAAATTGAATAAAAACAAGTAGTTTTTTGTAAACCACGATGATAAATGTTTTATTTTTGTGTAAGTGCTACATTAATGTTTCGCATTTACGCGTCATCAGGCACATCGTCAAAATAGTAGAAATAATCGGACATAAGCTTCGGAATGAACAAGTTGTTTAAAGTTATAAGTTAGAGAGATGCGTAAAAATTACAATTTAAAGAAAAGTTAAATACTTATAAATGTGAAGGCTGAAGGCGTGATATAAAATTATTAAAAATTAAAGCTGAAGGCGGGTTATATAAAAAGCTGAAGGCGACATGAATCGTGGTTTACAAGTTAAAGATATATGAAATTATAATAAAAATCTTGAAAAGAAATTGACTCGATTCAATCATTCATTGTAAATAAAACTCCATTCTGGACGACATTTTGTGATTGACATTCAATCACATCTCTCTAACTTATAACTTTAAGCAACTTGTTCATTCCGAAGCTTATGTCCGATTATTTCTACTATTTTGACGATATGCCTGATGACGCGTAAATGCGAAACATTAATGTAGCACTTACACAAAAATAAAACATTTATCATCGTGGTTTACAAAAAACTACTTGTTTTTATTCAATTTGTTAATCACACACGATGAACCCGGAGTACGAACTTGCCCAGCGCTGAAAGGGTTAAGAGTGTAATTTAATATTATCACTAATGACCAGGTGACAGATGTCAAGTAATTGTTGAAAGTTAACGAGACGCAACCAACAAAATTGGCGAGATATATGCCCATATTTATAAACCACAAATGCGGTTTTTTTTTCTAAAACTACTAATTTTTGATAAGCATTATGTTATGTCCAATTGTTTATTTTTCAAAATACTATCTAATATGCTCACAATAAACATAGTGTTTTAGTACAAAAAGCATTCCTTTATATTACTGCTCTGTTATGGAACACCCTATATAAATGTTTTTTGTTTGACAATGTAGAAGATCAAACTTACCCTAAAAAACCCTATCAAACCTCTATAACAATTTCTTTAAAATTTCTAACAGTATTTAGGAGTTACAGAAGGGAGGCACTTATCCAGATTCACCCTGTACACTTAAAACTAATTTTCTTTCTTTATATCTACAATAACGTATTCTCTATTCTCTACCCTATTCTCTTCCCTGTTCTCTTTTTTAACTATTCTCTCCTTCGTCACACTATCAAACTATTAAATCAAAACTCCATAAAATACGTTTCCTAATAGTTGTTGCAAAAACTGATAAGTTTACCTCAATAAGGCGTTATTGAACACGTTCAGTGCACACAGCTGATGTAAAAAAAATAGCTTTTATGATGACAGTAATGATAAGCAACAGGTTTTTGGTCGCTGAATGGTAATTCTAATCATCATATTTTTGACATATTTAAACACTAATTTTTTGCTTCTTTTGAACAGATTTGACAGTACATACTAAGCAAATCTTGCGAAAGTTTAATACATACATGTATTAAGGCCCCTACAAACGCTCCGACTTATCCGACGACTTGCCTGTGCAGTTCCGGTTTGCGCAGGCAAATCCTAGTAATTTTTTGCAATTCAGGCGGCCTGTGCAGGCGGATGGCCTGGCCTGTGCTAAATCCGTCTTGTTTGATATTTTTATAAAACTGTGCAGGCAAGTTCGTACGTGTGTTGGCAGGCTCAGTCCGTTAGCTCAGTTTTTGTCGTAAAGTAGTTTAAGACTTTTTATTGAGTTTCATCGAACATTACAAAAACTTTCCATGTCTTTGGAAAGTGAAATCCAAAGAATATAGTGATAAACATAAAAAATCTGGGCATACGATGTGTTGGTTAACAAAATGCAGGAAGTAGATCCGATCACTACTTTCCTCCATGCTGAAAAATTGAGCTAATCCAGCAAATCGGACTGTACGTGTGGAGGCAATTTCATGGTTCAGGCGACCTGCGCAGTTTTGGCCTGCACAGGCCGCCTGTACCGGTAAGTCGGAGCTTCTGTAGGGGCCTTTACGTTGAATTGGAAAACGTATAAAAGTCATAAACAGTTCATATTATCCTCACTTCAACTCTACTTTCATTTAAATGTCAAGTCAGAGCGCTTTTCAAACTTGACAGTGCTAAATCTTAACGATAAACTAGCGATGCCGTTCAGAAATATGATGATATTCAGCTACTCAGCTGCTGTATACTCTGAACAGTGTTAATATGCTGATGAAAAATTATCATTAAATATTTAGTCGTAACCATAAAAAGTTGGTCGACTTTTGCACTTGCGATTAAATATACCGTAATTTTTGTCGTCCATAAACCGTTACCTAAACAAAACTATTTAACCCATTTGAGACCGATCGCGCATCGTTTGTGCAATTGATTTCCGAGGCTATAAGATGACCTGTACATAGTATGTGCAATAACAATAAATGAACTATACAGGGTGTGGCACTTAAGACGCCTCGGACCATAACTCCTTTACGATAAAAGCTATCGAAAAAATGTAAGAGCAAAGTTGGAGTTCCCAAGCACACTTGGGAACGGAAAAGGTTTCCCGACATTTGCAATGAAATTCCTTTTGTGTCCGAAATTTTGTTATGCAATGTGTGATTTTTGTTTGTACCAATGGAAAATTTAGAGTTTTAGCTGTACAACGCCGTAATATTTTTAGGGGGGTGCCATTTGAAATTTTCGAGAAAAAAGACAACATGCGAAGATCAATCAAAAAAATTTTTTTTCCATAAATTACCCGAAAAAAAATTATGTTAAGATATACGAGGTCTTAACCTATCCCTCAATTTAGGCGACGGCGTCAATTAGTTTCTCTACAAAAAAAAAATCTCAAAAATGTTGCGTAATTTTGAAAGAAGGGGTTATAACAGCGAAACCGCTAAAGTTAAAGGTATAACATGTTGGATAAAAAAATACGTACTCTTCGATCACTTTCCAAATCTGCAATAAAAAATAGGGCATTCCATTAAAAAAAACCTAAGTTTGGCACGCCACTGGAATACAGCCACTGATGATTAGAAATATTTTAGAAACATAGCGACCGTAATTATGCCACTTTGCTCTTATATATTTTTTCAATAGCTTTTATCGTAAAGGAGCTATAGTCCGAGGCGTCTTAAGTGCCACACCCTGTATAAAGAAAAAAGTTTCGCTCCTAGAGGCCGTGTTTGAAAAAAATCGTCGTCTCAAATGGGTTAAATAAATACAGTTAAGATTATAAGGATAAATTTCATATTATAACAACATTATTAAATCGTATTATAAGTTGCAATTAGAATCTTTTGTAATTAATAATAAGAGAGCGAATTATAGTCATTAATATTTTTTGAAGACTCTTTTAATCTACTTTAATATTAAAAATTTATAAAAATATCTAAAAAAATTATTGATTTTTTCTTGTAAAGCAAACATTTTTAATTTAAGTTAGATTCGATTTAAAAAAATAATAATAATTCCCAACTTTTTATATCCATCGTATTTGCCTTTATTTTTGTGATATTTTTGTAACTTTATAATCTTCTTTCATTTACTAAACCCTTCCATATATCAAAATCGAACTAATAGAGCAAAAATAACGTTGAGAGGTGGGTAGGTAGATAGATGAAAAGAATTAAATGCCAAAAAATACCTGAATAGGCATTAATTTAAAAGCACGAAAGCTCTCGGTATGTGTGTCCATTGTTCGTTGTACTTCCATTGGTACAGTTCGCGAATTATACTGGAAATAACTCTAGGGGAGCTTTCATTATTTCAGGCCATTTCGGCGCCGATACGAATCGTATTTGTAAAAAAAAGTTTAAAAAAAACCTATCAAAACTAGGAATTTATCGCTTTACAATAGGAGTATGTACTAGCTGATGAACAACAAAAGAAAATTGGAGGATTTTTTAATGGGATTACAAATGGCATATTTAAAACTTCGTTTACCTAAAACCTATTTGTTTCGTGTCATCTTAATTCGGTTAGATTATTAAATTTATAAATAAAAGCAGGATTATTAACTCGATTTTTCGTTTATAATTCCTTTTAAAAGCCCCTTTTTAAACTCGTAAAACCTTTCAAATTCAATTCAACCGTTGTGGTTTTTTTTAACCCTATTATTATTTTTCTGTCTTTCCCCGTTTATGATTCTTTTTTCTCTTCTTCGCTTTTTGCGAAATAATGAAGTTTTTTTGTTGGCTTCGTCGAAATAAAAAGCGAAATAATACGCCGCAACGTCGCGACCTCGCTTTCCTTGCACTCTAGCCGCCGTTTGTAGGTGGCAAAAGAGGAGAAAGAGAAGCGACACTTGTTGCTGGAGTTTATCGATTTGTACGGAACATTTAGGAACGTCGGGCGGACGTCAGAAAATGTACCATGTACTATATAAACGCTTTGTGTGACGTTTTCGAAGGGGTTGGGTTATTTTGAGACGTCGGTGGAGATGATTGGGGAGAGTTCTGGGTGTGGCAATAGATCAATTTTCCTTTGTATAATAACGAAATAGATACAGATACATATTTTGAAAGGGTTTATTATGAAAACAAAGATTAATTAAAATTATATTAATTTTTTTCGAAAATAATTTTTTGTAAATATCAAATAAATAATTAATACGATATTTGTACCATTTTGGTTATATATTTTTTTAATTTGTCTAACATGTTTCGGTGTTAGCCATCTTCAGAGATAAAAGTAAAAGTTATGAAGTTAAATTATAAAACGATGGAATTATAAAACACATTTAAAAATAAGTCCTCGAATTATTAAGAATTAATCTTGAATACATAGCTATTTTCAGGTAAAATTTAAAGAATTTACAATAAGTAATTGATAAAATAATATCAATTTTGTTATCAGGAACATTAATTAACAATGAAAAAATTGCATTAAAATTTTCGAAGGTTTGTTAAGGAATTGGATTATGAAATTTAATTTAGTTTTGTGGAATTCAACCCAAAAAAACTTTTCTTTTTGGTAGTGGTTTTATCAAGAAAAAGTAAAATGTTCCCTTTTCACTTTTACCTGAAAAGAGCTTAGCTTTCGGCATTTACGTAATTCTCATTTTTGTGTTGTTTGTAAAACTGAAAGATAAGAAGTGAATATTGACTCACCTGTATTGTAAACAATTTTAAAACGTTTTAATTTTATTTGCGTTTGGTATTTTAGGTCAATAAGAAATACAAGGAGTAGTCTACATGTTGCGCTGGTAGCTATTGTTAAAAGAGGGTGAGTAAGATCTTTTATTATTTAGATTGGAAGTTTTTGTTAACTTATTTTACTTTGAAATGAATTATTTTTTTTTTACGTTTGATTTTTTGTAATTGCAGATTTTTTTCAGTTTGCATTAAACCCATGTCTTTAATTTATAGTGAAATAAAGAACTATTTTTCAAATTTCAATTGGCGATAACATTCTAATTGGACTTTTTGCATTTCTACAAGATAATTTTTTGAATTTATGTATTTCACTTTTACGACAATTTTTAAAATTTCCTCAGGAAAATCACAAAACGTTCTTTTAAATGTTACTTCTTTATTCATAAACTGTTGAATTAGTTTTGGATCACAACTCTCAAAAGAGCCAAATTAAAAGACTTGAGTTTGAAATTAATTTTAAGACTTAAAATGTATGTATTTGAAATTTACAATTATTTTATTTAGAATTATTTGAATTCTAATGGCGTTTTCATTTGGTTGAACTAGGATGCACCAGTGCACAACAGCGTATTCTGTTGGTTGCACCGAATTAGTATTTTCTGTTCTATTACATTTTATCATTGTCTTTATACAGGGTTTCTCACGCAACTGGTTCGTTAGAACTTTATTAGGTTCCATTATTAGTAGACTTTTGAGATTTTGTCAGTGGGGGTTGTTCATTCGGATCTTTCGATTTAAAATATTTTCAAGATGGCTGCCACTTCTGGTCGACCGGAAGTAGGATACAACTTCGTTATTTTAAATGGAATGGTATAATTTTTATTGTATATTTTAATTCTACGTACAAAAACAAGTAAGCTTTGATAAGGGTTGTTGGTACTTATCGCTTTTCGTTTTCGAGTTATTTTGATTTTAAGATTTTTTTGACAATTTTCAATCTGTTCTTTAAAACCACATTTCTCAGTCACTGTTCAAGCAAGGAAGTTGATAACTGGTACGATTACTCTCCAGACATTACCAAATAGAACGCCACTACCTCCACCCTTCTTTAATAGACACGCTGGTCACAAAGAGAGTTAACATTCTTCCATATTCAATTGCAAAAAAGTCGATAATTTTAAATGGAACACCCTATATTTTATTAGCCTATCCGCTAGGGAATTTAATTCTCTACAAATTTGCAATACATATCCCTATACCCATCGGTTAAGATTTCCAAGATATAAGGGAATTTGTCAAAATTGCGTATAAAATTTCAGAAGTTTTTCTCTTTTTTATTAGTAGGCTATGGAACTTGATCGATTTTTTTGCTTGATGCGATAGGGAATTTAATTCTCTACCAACCTTCAATACACTTCCCTATACCTATCGATTAAAGTTTTGAAGATATAAGGGAATTTATCAAAAAACTGTTCTAATGTCGAGGCCTACTAATAAAGAAAAACTTTCTTTGAGATATTACGCGCAGGTTTTATAAATTCGCTTATATCTTCAAAACTTTAACTAACAGGTATAGGGAAATGTATTGCAGATTGGTAAAGAATTAAATTTTCTACCGTATCAAGCAAAAAAACTGTTCAAGTTTCATAGCCTACTAATAAAAACAAGACTTCTTCTGACATTTTACATGCGATTTTGACAAATTCCCTTATATCTTGGAAACCTTAACCGATAGGTATAGGGACATGTATTGCAAATTTGTAGAGAATTAAATTCTCTATCGGATAGGCTAATAAAATATAGGGTGTTCCATTTAAAATTTTCGACTTTTTTGCAATTGAATATGCAAGAGCGGTAATTCTCTTTGTGACCACTCTGTATGTGAAAGAGGGGTAGTGGCAGTGGGGTTCTATTTGGCAATGTCTGGAGAGTAAACGTACCAATTATTAACTTTCTTGCTTGAACAGTGACTGAGAAATGCGGTTTTAAACAGCAAGTTAAAAATTGTTAAAAAAATTTTAAAATCAAAATAACTCGAAAACGAAAAGCGATAAGTACCAACAACCCTTATCAAAGTTTACCTGTTTTTGTAAGTAGAATTAAAATATGCAATAAAAATTATACCATTCCATTTAAAATAACGAAGTTGTATCTTACTTCCGGTCGACCGGAAGTGGCAGCCATCTTGAAAATATTTTAAATCGAAAGATCCGGATGAACAACCCCTACTGGCAAAATTTCAAAAATCTACTAATAGTGGAACCCAATAAAGTTCTAACGAACCAGTTGCGTGAGAAACCCTGTATAGTAAAACCCTTTACGCAACAATACATCAATATCATTTTCAAACAGTAATTACAAAGAGAATATAAATTCTTATTAACGTATCGGATAAATTAGGACGAGGATTTCCGCCACTCACGGGAGCGAAAAAAATCGTTTTTAATGCTTTTTCTCCATGACTATTCGTGTTAGAAGATTGAAAGTTTGGGGAGAGGGTTAGTTCACGTAGAGTTACATTTTGCATATATCTCTGATTTTTACACTGCTCCAAATACATCTGATAAATATTCAGAACAGTTTTAGTTATCTAGAAAATATTTTGCTAAGGTGACTTTCAATTCCATAAAAGAATTTCATTTTAAAACGTGGTAATGGTTATCATATTTAAGTACACTTAGGGAAGGATTGAAAGCAAAAAAATATGTGAAATATAACGCTTGATAAGGTAACAATACCCTCAAAAATTCAACCTATAAATTAAAAACCAAATTTTGCCAATTTTTGGGTCGTAACTGGGTAAAGCCGAAATCGAAATAATTTATAAACAATGTGGATCATAAGAATTACAGTAGAACCTCGCTAATCTGGGCTCGGTTCTGGCACCCCCGTTAATCCGACCGTGATTGTCCGCCTTAGACAAATTATTTTTATGTTGGGAGATTGTTTATTTGACTTTAAGTACGTGATTATCTGTACTTTCGATAATCCGACCTTTTTTTGTGTTCTGACCAATACCTCCAGTCCCAAATGTGACGGATTGGCAAAGTTCTACTGTAATTGTGTTCATGTGTAGGTACTAACATAAATTTATGGGTTCCTATTACATATCATTATTTATAAAAATAATAATTAATATTAATATATTAAAATTGTAGTACTGATTTTATAAAATTTGATTTGAACAAGACCAAGCAGCGAACAAAAATTGTAATTTTTGTATGCTAGAAGTTCGAAAAGACCTCTGACTTTGTTTACATATTAAAAGGTTCGAGCAGGTATAAGTTTTGTAGTCGTTCGTTTATTCCCAGATACACGTTTCCCAGTTGAAACGACTTGAGACGAGAGAGAGCAGAAATTCATTCATTTCCTGTGTTTCACATATAATAGGTCGGGGGGGGGACAGCACTTTACACGGCCTTAAAGTTGGAATACGAACCACATATTACAGAGCGTTGATCAACTATGCATCTATAAACAATGATTTTATTAAAAACATTTTATACAACCTCAAGCCTTGAACATACTTATAAGGCCCGTTACTACCAGTTTAATGCAATCCAAAGAATAGGCTATCTATGAGATAATAATGCAATCTACGAACAATTTTGGGGAATTGTTTTCAAATAGCAACACTAAATGGTCAGAAGACATGATAATTAGGTATTTTCAACATATCTTGTAAAAACCACGTCAAAACATTTGTGAAATTTGCCTCTAAGGTAGCGTTAACGTCGTGGATAAAGTTATCCACGACGATAACTATGACTGGTAGTAACGGGCCTAAGTGATGTAATGATCAGATTGGCAGTTATGCTTACTAGGAAATAAAAATTTTTTTGCACCATGCTGGTTATTACAAATTTATTTACTGTCTGACGTGTTTCGGCAAAATTGCCATCTTCAGAGACAAAAGTCGTGAATTAGTTGACCGGCAATAAATACATAATATTACACTTTAAAATTTGACATAATATAAAAACGTTAAAAGTTAAAATTGTAGATGGAATGTGGACGTTACAAAAGGTAATTGAACAATGTCAACCGGTCAACTAATTCACGACTTTTGTCTCCGAAGATGGCAATTTTGCCGAAACATGTCAGACTGTAAATAAATTTGTAATAACCAGCATGGTGCAAAATTTTTTTTATTTCCTGATTAATAATAGTGGTTAAAATGGATCAAAACCAAATTACCTTTAATAGTTATGCTTATGTTTGATATCATCGCGTTCTGTTGATTTTGCTCTTTTTTGCACTAATGCAGTGTGACATATGCACCCAACGTCAAATTCTGATGCGCACTAGTTCAGCCAAACGAAAATGCTATATATTTCAAATTTTGAGTTATTTGAAGAACTTATTTGAAAATAAAAATCTATTTTTTTATAAGTTAAGTTAAAATTTCTTTTCTGTACAAAAACTAAAAGTCGTAAATAGTCAATTTATGGTAAAAATAAAGATTATATTTCAATATAAATCCTTATAAAATTTCAATTCTCTACAATAATTAGTTTCTGAGATATAAATTTTTAAAAACTGGCAAGTTCTAATAAACATGTTCATCAAGTTTGGTTAGAATTTCTTTTCTATAGAAAAAACTAAAAATCCTAGAAAATTCATTTTTGGTAAAAATAAAGATTACATTTCAATCTCAATCCTCATGAAATTTCAAGTCTCAACAACAATTAGTTTTTTAGATATGTATTTTTTAAAATTGATTAATATACGTAGAAGAACAGCCCGTTAATCTTTTTTTTGTTTTCTATTTTTAGAGTCTTTGAAAAAGACGAAGTAACAATTTCTTCACTTCTAGAATCCGGATTCAATAGGGTAAGCTTTTATAATTGGATTAAATTAGCTGCACTCATAATAATTAATAAAATTAAATCTATCTACTAGAGATGAGACCGCAGCCGATAATAATAATTCGATAATCGGCTTATTCGGTTTCATTTGTAATGTTCGGTTTTCGGCTGAATATTGAATTTATTTATCGAATATTCGGTTGCCTATGTGACTGTTCTAAGTTCTAATAAATTCGAAGAATACATATATTAACTGATGAGGAATTTTTGCACAATTGTCAATTAGTTTCTTTTTTTTCGCGTATGCTTCCTGCTTCGGAGAACAGCTGGTCACTGAAAACTGTACTTGATGGGGCTGTTAAGTACACTTTTGTCAGTTTACTCATTTTTTTATTTTCAAGTCATGTTGTTTTCACCTAACAAACGGAACTTGCTCTCTCTTTAGTAATTCCTCAGACAAATAACCGTCCAGTTTAATTGCTACTCTATTTCTAGGACTGGAGTCATTAACGGCCTTACTATATGTGGCTATGGCTTTATAGCACTCCCAAAACGCAAAATGACTTCGATTCAAAATTTTGCCTGTTGTAGAGAATAGCTGCTGAATATTTGTATTTATATTCATCTTATTACTTCCATCGCTCTCTTTATTATCTCTACTACTGCTTCCAGAATTTAAGTCTCTTCTAATTTCTTCCAAAAAAAAGTATGCCTTATGCCTAACAGATATGATTTCACACGAGAAAATGTTTAAGCGATACCGGGAATTCAACAACGTTGCCATAAAATAATTTTTTTCTCTTTATTTCTTTGAATTTTATTTTCACATCAGTCAATAAAGACCGAAAATTGGGTTCAAATTTAGCCGAATGTTCGGTATTCGATTGAACTGCTATTCGTTACATCACTACTACCTACTATACAGGGTGTTTATAAATGAATATCGGGGGTTTAACGCTTTATAATATTTATTACATTAAATTTACAGTTATATATATTACGTCAAATGAAAGAACAACTCAAACAGTTTTGTTTGTTGGCACCAGTGTGCATGTGCGCGAAATGTTTCTGCCACAATCCGCTAGAGATGGTACAAATGCAACGAGATTCCCCTAAAGTGAATGTTTTTTGTGCCGTATCCCGGCGAAAAGTTTATGGGTCTTCCTTTTTTGGTGAACCTACTGTAACTGGCACTTCTTACCTTGATACACTAGAGCGATGGCTCTTCCCTCAGTTGGAAAGAAATGAGCCAGAGGACTTCATTTTCCAGCAAGATGGTCCGCCACTTCACTGGCATAACGATGCACGCATGGCCTCCACGATCTCCTGACCTAACGCCATGCGATTTTTATCTTTGGGGCTTCATCAAGGATCGTGTGTGAGTGCCTCTGCTACCGGCTGACCTCCCTGAATTAAGAAATCGGATGGAAGCAGCTGTTGCTACAATTACTGAATACACACTCATCAACGTTTGGGAAGAACTCAACTATAGACTTGACGTGTGCCGTGTGACAAATGGTTGTCACATTGAACATTTATAATGTTCTTGGTAAAATTGTTTGAGTTGCTTTTTCATTTGACATATAATTTATAACTGTAAGTTTAATGTAATAAATATTATAAAGAGTTAAAATCCCGATATTCATTTATAAACATCTGATACTTATACTCTTTTGAGATACGTTACTCAACAAAATTAAGGAAACGTTTATTAACTCGGCGTGTGTATACTATATTTTTTGAGACACGGAGTGTATACTGGGTCTTTTAGGAAACAGGCATGTTTTCAAAGTTTTCTAGGCTTTCAAAAATTCTAGAAAAATTCTGAGTTACTTATTGAAACGTCTACTACATGGCCGAGCAGTTACCAAACTTTTTTTAGGGGGCCTAGCTGAAGCCTACCCTCTATCCAAAGAGAGAATTTCGATTTTCAAATTTTGACTGTTCCTTCAAAGACCCAGTGTACACACGGAGGGTTAATATTAAAAAACAATACTTAAAAACACAGCAAAATTCAATTTGTAAGAAACGTTTTGAATACATCCTCATTTTAAAGTTATATTTCCTCAAATTACTCAATTTCTAACTTGATTTCGTTAGTGTATTCCAGAAAACACAAACTCCACGGTTTGGTATAACGAACTTTTACAACTAACCCAATCGGATGTTAGAAACTTAGCTCTACAAGCGACTACAAAAGTTCTTTATGCGGCGTTAGATAAATGCAAAGACTTAGTTCTGATTACTGACGAATCCTGCCGAATGCAAGTTGGTATTTAACCTCTCAACCAAATTAGAATTTTTCATTTAACTATTTTTCAGTACATTAATTCGTCTGGTGAAAATCACTTAGGATATAAATACGAAGAACTCTTAGGTAAAACGATCCAAGATCACATATCGGCCGATTCCAGCCAAGTAGTTTCGATGTATAACAAATTAGTAAAAAATCGTCCGTGGTCCGGACAGTTGGTCTTAAAGAAAAAAGCTACCGAAACTATAGTATCATTATATTGTCAAGCGGTTGCGGTTGTTTGTGCAGGAAGGTAATAATTTAAACGTCTCAAAACGTTTAAAAACGCCTTTAAACACTTTCAAAGAAGTCAGCAGTTAAGTTCTTTTTAGGCACCCGACGCATTTCGTGTTAATTTTCGACCAAAGCGGTCACCAGCAAGAACAAAGACAAAGCCGAGGGAGCATACATAGCTTAAGAAAGGCCTCGTTGGATGTTAGGAGTCTTAATAGCGACTATGCGAGGAGAGTTTCTATGGCTAAACTTAGTGCACTGCCTTTGGAAGCACCAATAACTAAAGTAATTATAGAAACTATTCACATACTATGTAGATTTAGAGATTGAAGCATCGTTTTTTAATAATATATTTTTTTTTATTAGATTATAAATTTAATAACTCAAGCACAAGACATGGCAGGTTCTAATAACCAATTAACATCAGCTTTAGATAAAGTGGTCGATTTATTAAGATGTACGGAATTGTATTCGCCTCAAATGAAAGTGGATCAGTACGTTAAATCGGCTGATGAACCAGTAACTGCCGATTTAATAGGCGCTTTATTATCTGTAAGTTTCACAACTTCCTTTTTCTTTCAAATAAAAGTTAATTATTTTTAATTACTATTGAAGAACCATCAACCGTTATCGTACGCCTCGAGGAGAAGTAGTAATGATTCGTCTATTTATCGTTCGTCAAAAGCATCCATAAGCAAGATAAAGGTACCGACGCAAATTCGTGAATTACTGGACTCTTCCCTAGCTTGGGATTTCGACATTATCCGGTTGGAAGAACTAACTAATAAGCATCCTTTATCCAATTTAGGAATAACTCTATTCAATCTGTACGACGTCGCTTCCACTTTAAACGTTGATGAAAAAATCTTGCATAACTTTTTAATTTTAATTGAATCAAAATATCATAGCGAAAATACTTATCATAATTCGACGCATGCTGCAGATGTTATGCAGGTAATTGTTAGAGTAAATTTTAATAATTAGATTAAAACAATAAAATGTGGATAACTTTAAAGGCTGTTGCTGCTTACATGGAAAGGGATCGATTAAAGCAAATTATGGACCCTATCGACGAAGCAACTGCTTTAATAGCAGCTGCATGTCACGATGTGGACCATCCTGGTCGTTCTAGCAATTTCCTGTGTAATAGTAATCATCCTTGGGCTATTTTGTATAACGACGTTACTGTGTTGGAGCATCATCATGCTGCTCTTACATTCCAGTTGGCTTACTGTAAGTAAAATAATTAAAATAATCAATCATTCAATAATTAAATTATTATTATTTTTTTTAATTTAATAATTATTTTTTTAAAATCTAATAATTAATTTTTAAAATCACCACTCTCAAATCTTTTCGATCAAAATCAGAATCCAATTAAACTTAAATCCCACTTATCAGTGATGACTCTGTCGTGAATGTACCGTGAAAATGATGGGCTTTCACCGATGAGATAAAAATATTCTTTCAAAGATGCATCCATTATAGGGCATGTTCAATTTCAAAATATATGGATTCGGAGCTTAATAACATTATATGAAGGATAATAGGAACGAAAATTGAACGGTAAAGTGGCGTCACTATCACGGCACTCACACATCACTGATAAGTGGGAATTGACCTTTATAGGTAACAAACATCAAAAGAGCATACATACTAATTAAATTTTGTGTTATTGAAATAATGGATAACCGCCATTGCAACTGATATTAAATCTCATTTCGATCAACATAACGAATATGTAATGAGAAACTTTTTTTTTTTGTTATTGATAATCATACTTTTTAATCATTACGTTATGCGTGACAATTTTTCAAAATATCACCTCGTTTTAACCAACCGTTTTTCTGCTTTTTATCAAACTGTTTCACTCTTAGTATTTATTCTTGTTTTATGAGAATTGATACAAAAAAAGACTATTTTAATCAAAATATGTACGAAAAAGTATTATTATTATTTATTATTTAAAATTAACTATCAAACGGTATTGTAGAAAATAAATGTGAAAATGTGAAAAAAAGTCGCAATAAAATTTAGAGTGGGATAATGGCAAGTTAAAGATTTAAAAAAAAATGTTACGCTTTAATGGACTTTTCCGATTATCTTATATAAGCTCCTTTCCATTCAAGTTCAATAATCGAAGTTTTGAGTCATTTTTTATAAGATTTACTTTTTTCCATCATATTAGTAGTAATCTTTGTGTTGTAATATTTCCCAATAGTTGGAAAGTTGAGTGTTTTATTTAATTTCATGTTACTGATTTCAAATATACCCCGATTTTAGACCTAAAAATGTTTGTAAAATTATTTATTTTACGAGACCCTATTTTTGGAACAAATAACATCTCACAAATTGATATTTATTCTTACATTTAAAAAAACAACGCACTTTCCTTTTAAAAATATGCCATTCAGATTTATATGTACGAGTCTTTAGGGATTTTTTATATTAGGTTGGTTATTTATACATAATATGAATTTATGTTTCAATTAAATAAAAAAAAAACACAATTTAAAAATAACCACATTCTACGAAATTCTACTACATTAATTCCAAATAATAATTTAAGAGTCTAAAACCTCATATTTCAAAACAAATCATACAAAGGTGTATTTGTGGAATTAATAGATCAGAAATAACGAATGTATGATTTTAAATTACAACTTATACGCAGGTAAACAATCCTCTTATTCTTATAATTAAATCATACAAGGATTTTGTTAGACATTGATGAGAAACAATAATGTACTTATGTGATTTACTAATTAAGCCGACAATAAGCCGATTTACAACAGTGAAATACAAGGACGTAATAGATTTACGGCAATATATAGGTGTCCTAGAATAATAGGGTAATCTTACGAAATCTAAAAACTTGGTTTAAAATATCACTATTTTGTCCCTATAAAGTTTTTTTTTATGTATCGTATTGTCAATGTTCATTTTTTAACTCCTTCATTAGTTTTTCATGCAATACCATATCGTGGTAATAATAAACCATTTTTAAGATTAAAAAAATCACTTTTCGATCAGTTGTTAAACTATTGAAAAGAAGCTGAATTTTTACAATACAGAGTTATTAACCCTTTGAATGCTATCAACCTCTCTCACACATACACTCGATTTTGCATAATATGCGTTTTTGCGTAACCATTTGATTTTGGCTCCGAACGCTATAGCATTCTTGGATAACCAATTGATTTAGGTGATTAACGCATATGTAGGTGTAATTTAGGCTGCATAATTCAGTCTGCTAAGTTCTTAAATAATGAGAAAAAGAAGTGATATCACATAGGAAAATTAAAAATAATGATAAATTTATAAATTGAAATGGATTTTTATTAGATATAAACCAGAAATAAAGCGTAGAGCGTAAGAGCTCGGACTTCCGTAACGTCACGCATTCGAGAACTTGGGTATGCGAGGGGAAATTTTGCTTGCAATGTAGGAAGGATAGGGAGTTGGACAAAATTACAACTATAATTCGTACCATCTATACTGAAAGTGACTCATCGATTTATGGTACAATATTGCGCATACGGTACAAATAAGTTGACGTGTGTTAGAAAGAGAGCGCATATTATTAGTACATCTGTTCATACGCTTTTAAGTAATGAATCGCTTTCACTATAGATGGTACGAATAATACTCTATTGACCTTTCATAAAAAGTACTCAGTTCATCATAGGCTTTTTCGTTGGAAGTGGGCAGTTCACGACCACAGACCATTAATTCACAACGTACTATAACCTGAAATGGAGCTGCACCATGAAGAGAAAGATGAAAAAGTAAGCCTCCTCTCTAATACTCTTTCATTGTGCAGCTCCATTTCGGGTTACAGTACGTTTAACTTCGAGCAACTCAGCGCTCAAAGGGTTAATAATCAATAAATATATTTCGATTATTATAACGATTATCGATAACCAAGAAAAGAACTCCCAAAAGCTCGCAGATAAAATGCAGAGCGTTCCAAGACCACAACCAGTGATTCATTGGGGTCTTTACACAGTTGCCAGATCATTGGATTGGATTTCCCCAGTCGCAATTGAAAAATTCCTTAAATTTAAAAGTTTTCAATAAAAATTCCCCCAAAAAATAATTTGACTGTTTTTGTATATTACTATTTGTTACTCCTAAATTTTAATCAATTTTCGTGACTAAAGTACTTTCTGCAAATCTCTAAAACATCCCAAAATAAACCAATTTAGAAATCAATCCCCAAGAACTAGGAAATATTTAGAACATTATTTTCGAATTAGAAAAAGAACTTATAACTAACAATAATGCATACAAAAATACCGTTAGGGATTTTATAAAAAACGTTGAAGGAATTTAATAGGGTTTCTAATATATCAATCAGAAAACATTTTACAAGGTGCTCCAAAACAGAGCAGTAATATAAGCAAAGGTTTTCTGTACTAACACGCTATGGTTATTGTAAGTGTATTAGATAGTTGTACTTTGAAAAACAATTATTTTGGGGTAACATAATTATGAAGTTTTCATATTATCGAGTAGTACCAGACCTAAAATCCCCCATTAACCAGTTAACTGTGGCGATCATTTTCTAAAACGTTCACCACTGTGTGTCGCGATAATGGAGCGATGACGGATATAATCGTCAAACACAGAGTAAGTAGCGCTGTTGAAATATAAGGTGAAAACGACGTCTTTATTTTAGAAAATGAACAATTTTATTAGTAATATTTACAATTTATTTTCGTCAACATATTATAATTTAGCTTTCGTCAAAATTACAATTTAAATATCAAATTGTAACAAAATTTTATTCATGGTGGATATAGTCGTCAAGACACAAAATTCTGCTACATCTCCATGACAGATATACTCGTCAAACACACTTAACTGGTTGATGACCATATAAAATTTTTTTCTCCAAAAGTAATCCCCAGAAAAAAAAACTAAAAAATACTCTAATTTTTGTTGACTTATTAACATCCCATTCCCACATTCTGCAGTAACCGAACCATTGTTGTGTCAACTCTAATTCAAATCAGTTAAAATGTATAAATACGCGTGTCGAAAGATCGCCGCAACGCATTTATAAAAAACGCGCCCTCACAAAAGAGTTCATTTAATTAAAAGTGTGTGTCATAACGTCCAAGAGCAATAAAATTAAATTACATCAGGAAATTTCGTGTCCCTTGTATTCACCCGTCTATGATTAAGTGGAGAAAGAATATTTGATTTTTTTATTACCAATTTTTAGACACATTACAAAAATGAGTCACTGGCGTTTGAAATGGAACATTCTGTATAGCAATGGTGTCTATAAAGTCGATAGCGATCGACCGGTCGATCGCGAAGTCATTTTCAGTCGATCGCCATCAAATTCACGAACCTGAGGCTGGTACTGGTAATATTTCACTATAGATCAGGGATCTTTTTTTATTTGTCATCAGTACGTTTCCGGGGGGAGAGGCAGTATTACTCGCCTGGGTCGTTTTGCACCCTCAATCCGGCCCTGCTTCGGTCGATCTTGGTAACGCATTTATATGAAAAGTCGATCTTGGTCAAAAATTAGTGGACACCACTGCTGTATAGCATTGATTATAATTTATGATCATAAATTCATTAAAAGAAGACATTTTTCCTTATCCTTTTTCCCAAATTTAAAAGAAATAATTATTTTCACCCCTTAGTTAAAATCGTCCAAAAAATAAAATAAAACCAATAAATTATTATATTTTTTAGCGGACGACAGAGTGAATATATTCAAAAATCTCGACAAAGAAACTTATAAAACCGCCCGACAAAACATAATAGATATGATTTTAGCCACAGAAATGACGAAACACTTCGAGCATTTAGCAAAGTTCGTTAACGTATTTTCAGCTAAACCAGGAGTAGACGAAGAAGTAAGTTTTAAATTATTTTACCAGCCATTTAAAAAAAAATTAAAAATAAATAAAAGCGATTTTAAAATTTTCATATATTTTAGGAGATTAGAGAAGATTTTTCTGGTCCGTCAGATGCCGAAAACATGATGTTAGTAAAACGGATGATGATAAAATGCGCGGACGTTTCAAACCCAACCAGACCGTTTAGTTTATGTTTAGAATGGGCAAGGAGAATAACAGAAGAATATTTTCAACAAACGGACGAGGAAAAAGCCAAAGGTCTACCAATTTTAATGCCAATGTTCGATAGACACACATGTTCAATTCCAAAAGCTCAAATTGGATTCGTTGATTACATAATTAACGATATGATGGAAGCTTGGAATGGTAAATATTTAATCGGATATTTTAAATTCAGCTTAAATATTTTATAATCGAATAGAATAAATTTAAAATGTATTTATTTTTCAGCATATATTGATTTCCCAGAAATTGTAACATACATGCGTCAAAATTATTTAAAATGGAAAGAATTCGACGAACAAGGTTTCTCAACTCTAAACGACATTAAGAAGTTACAATTAGCATTAATAGGAACGGCAAAAGGGACGCATACTTTAAATGAATGATGTAAAAGATCACGTACGTTTCGATTTTAAGGCTTCTAATTGAATTTCTTAGAATTTTATTCTAATTTAATTTTATTTTAGGTCACAGTGTGGACGTGAGCGATTTAAAAAATTATCGGAAAACCTCTGAGACGAAACAAAATGTCGATTTGACGCTAAAAAACTATGGTTAATTGGAATACAAGACAAAAAATTATATCCAAAAGAATTGTTATGAATATTTTAATGTGTGTAACGTCTTTACGTAAAGGACCAAAGACTAAATCTTCGTTATATAATTTTAAAAAAAACGAGAAAAGTAATGGAGATTTTAGAATAAAATTTTAATGAAGATTGTAAACAAAACTGTTGCATGCTGGTCGTGCTTTTACAATTTTTAATCTAGAAACACTAAATTATTTTTAATTATTTATTAGTTTATAAGTGTAAAATAATAAAAACTACGTGTAAAAGATGTATTCTTCTATATCTGACTGTGCATAAATGTGTTAATAATTATAATAAATAAAATATTAATTACATAAAAAATATATACTATATAAAAAAATAAAATACATAAATAGACGATGTTGTGAAGATGTAAATATTTTTAAGTAAACAAAAGATTTTATTTTAAAATGGATATATCTGACAATCTTGGAAGTGTTACTTCTTATGTGTACAAAATATAAAAATAAACTTAAAAACAAATTAAAATATATTTTTTCTTAATTTATCCCTTTAAATTTTACTTTAATTTATTTTTTAAATTTAATTAAATAACTTTTGTCGTTTTCCAATTTTTCGAATTTTCAAATTCAAACTTATCTCAAGAAGAGCGCCATCTATTAGATATTAAATTACCTAATCAATAGTTCAAACTCCATGATAGAACAAATAACATTTAATAATAATTAATTGAAAATGACTTTAAATTGTAAATTAATACATTTCAAATTTATCTAAAACGCTTAATAATCAAATTTATATACTTTAAATTTATTACTTTTAACCCCATAATTTAGTTATTAATTTTCCTTACGTTGCTATCTATTGTTTTGACAGTTTCACAGCTGTCAGCATTCGAACGATTCACCATCAAAACAACCAATTTTATCCAATTTTTATTAATTAATAATGAACGTTTCACCGGAAAAACACAAAAACGACCCGGAAGATTCAGACGACAGTTTAAAAATAGTAATTGAAAGTCCTGTTCAGCGAAAGCGTACAAAACTACCAAGTCCGGTGATTTCACCCAAAGATGAAGAAATAATAAGTACAGTGGCGAGCGAATTAGATAAAGGACTTGATGAAAAAGCCGCGAAAGCAAATTTAACGGAATCTAAAGTAAAGAAAATCTTAAAACATGTCGTTACAAATGAACACGTAGTTGCTTTAGTTAGACAAGCTGAAAATCCTGAAATGGGGCGTGATTTACCTGTTTTTGAACCTAAATGGACGCGAGCTAAGTTAAAGTAAGTGATAAAAGTTAATATATAAAATTTAAAAGGTGTTTTAGTAATAATTTTAATTTTTAATAGAGAGTTATGTTTGGATGGTCCAAAAATTCCAATTCATTGCAAAAGAAAACCAAAACCTTCGAAAGTTCATGCATTAATAGCTGAAGAATTTCAAGAAGATTCTTCTGGAGATGAATACATCCCAGAAGGTGAAGAAGAAGAAGAGGAAGAAGATAGTTCGGTTTATAGCGAATCTGAACCACCGACACCAAAAAATATAGATTCAAGCACACAAACACATTGGACGGATGATGGTATTTTTAAAATACCCCAAACGTTAAGTAAAGCTGATGAAGAAGCCAACATAGCTAAAAGAACCCGATCGAAACTATGTTTAAGTTCGACATCTTTAGAAAAAATTACAGAAGTTCTTCCTCCCGATCCAGATATAGAATTAGAAAGAGACTCAAATAGTGAATTTTATGATATGGATTGTGATGAGGACTGGAAAGAGTTTTTGGTGAAATTTATGCAACCTTTAGAAGAAGCGATTAAAGAAGATGAAGATCAAGATCCTGAATATAATGTCTTAGCCGAAAAAGAACAAGTTGATAAAGAGGAATTAAGAGCTGATCGCGGTGTTAAAGTTTCTAAAAAGGAATTAAATCAACTTATAGCTGAATTATGTGAATGTGAAACTCCGTATGCGGATACTTTTGATTTTAATGATTGTGATGATTTCGAAGAAGAGATAATTAATGAAAATCAAGAGAGTGTTAAAAATATTGAGCCACCACAAATTATATTTGATTCAAATGGGGTAGGTTTTTAATGAGAAGAAAATTTTTTTTTAATATAGGGGAAACGTAAAGCTTCACATGGTGATAAGGTCAATCGCTGAATCGGATAATAAAAAACGTGTATAAATATTAAATCTACTTAAACAATTAAAAAATGTTCTAACACCAAGTTGCTCCACTGACTTTCAGATGGGTCGTTAAGTCATCGGTCCTGTCACCAGTCGGAAACCTCTGCATGTATATTATTTCATGGATAAGACGGACCCAATTAATTTACATGATAGCAAGATTTATTAAGTAGTTGTTATAAGGTTGTCCAATTTCCTATCCTTCCTATATTGCAAGCGAAATTTCCGCTCATATACCCAAGTTCTTGAATGCATGATGTCACAGAGGTCCAAACATATTTGCTCTACAATTTATTTGTAGTTTATTATATACAAATAAAGTTGTATAATAAAGTTGTAAAACCTAATGAATGAAATTTGACAATTTTAGATGAAATTAGACGAATGAATTAAGACTTTTAGACAATTTTATATTAAATTTGGTGAAATTTTAGACGAAATTTCATAATTTTATAAGTTTTAATAACTAAATTAAGTTATTTTTTTAATAAAATTTAATCATTTTAGATGAAGTTAGACGAAATTCAATAGTTTTAGATAATTTTATACGAAATTTGATGAAATTTTAGACGATATTGTACAATTTTAGAACATTTTAGATAAAATCAAGCGAAATTCAATAGTTTTAAATAATTTTATACGAAATATGGTGAAATTTCAGACGAAATTGGACGATTTTAAAAAATTTTAAACTAAATTTTACAATTTTAAACTAAATTAAGTTATTTTTTTAATAACATTTGACCATATTAGATAAAATTAAAGGAAATTCAATTTTAAGTAATTTTATGTGGAGTTTGGTGAAATTTTAGATGAAAGTTCACAATTTAAAGCTTAAAAAAGACTTGAATTCTCTCCACTTGTATCTAATTAAAAAAAAAAAACATTTTTGTCATAATTTTATCATTTTATCTTTAATTTTCATGGATATCATTTTTCTTTCTCGTCATTTAACTACTTTACCATTTATAGTAACATTTTGTTATATCTTAAGACCTCTTTCTCCCTTCAAACACGGCGCCAATCGAGTTAGATAACCTTATATCATTAACTCTACCCGACTTTGCATCATAGATCCTTCGGAGACGCGTTAAGTCGTCGGTCCCGCAACTAGTTGAACACAAGCATATGTATCACCTTAGGGATAAGACGGACTCGATTAATTTACATCATAAAAGCATGAATTTTGCTTTAAATCCCTTTTGGATTTTTGATTTATGAAATTTAATTTTTTTTTATTTAACAGTTCTATTATATATTTTTTTTTATTTAATTTCTTAGAATGTAAATATAATGGGTTTGCCACCTGAACCTAAACCAACTGAAAACGTAGAAGAAATCCCTGAAGAAATGATCACAGAAGAACAAAAAATACTTTTAGAACAGCAAATGAGACAACATGTCCAAATGCTCACTCAAAATTTTTTATTACTTTACGAACATCCTGAGAATGCAGAATTGGGGTTAAAATGCAAAGAATACCTTGTAAGTTAATAAAAATTTAGACAATATGGACTATTATAATCATTAAATTCTTTTTTTTATTGCTTAGTTTAATTTAAAAAGTCTATCGCTGAGTGGAACCAAATCTTACTTTCATCCAATTAATTTAATCCCTGCCATAAATGTAGTTGAAACATGGGAGAGAAAGTTTAAAGAGGATGATGTGGAAGTAAAAGAAACGAAAAAACACGTCGCAAAAATGTTATATGAATGGTAATTTTAATATAGTAATCTTTTTATTTTATTTAGTGTTAATTAGCTTATAGAAAGAATTAATTAAAGAAAAGTTTTTACCACTAAAGCGTTAGATGAGAAAAAATGTCTCATTACCGTACTGGGATCCAAACCCAGATCTCCTACTTTCCATGCAATTGTTCTACCAATTGAATTACATAGCTAGACAAGTTTTCTCACATTTCTGGATTCGTAAGTCATTAATGTACCTAAATATAAATCCAGAAATGTGATAATACTTTTCGAGCTCTGTAGTTGAATTGGTAGAACATCTGTCCGGAAAGCAGGAGATTTGGGTTCGGACAAGTTTTCTCACATTTCTAGAAACGTAATGTCACAAATATATCCGCACGATTCGAAAAATGTGAGAAAACTTGATCTATCTAGTTCAATTGGTAGAACAACTGTCCGGAAAGCAGGAGATCTGGGTTCGGACAAGTTTTCTCACATTTCCTGAAACCTAATGTCACAAGTATATGCGCACGATTATAATATGAGAAAATTTGTCGAGCTGTGTACTTCAATTGGTAGAACAACTATGCGGAAAGCAGGAGATCTAGGTTCACACAAGTTTTCTCACATTTCTGGAAACCTATTGTCACAAGTATATCCGCACGATTTCAGAAATATAAGAAAACTTATCGAGCTGTGTAGTTCAATAGGTAGAACAACTGTCCGGAAAGCAGGAGATCTGGGTTGGGTTGGGACAAGTTTTCTCACACTTCAGGAAACGTAATGTCACAAGTATATGCTCACAATTATAATATGAGAAAATTTGTCGAGCTGTGTACTTCAATTGGTAGAACAACTATCCGGAAAGCAGGAGATCTGGGTTCGGACAAGTTTTCTCACATTTCCTGAAACCTAATGTCACAAGTATATGCGCACGATTATAATATGAGAAAATTTGTTGAGCTGTGTACTTCAATTGGTAGGACAACTATGCGGAAAGCAGGAGATCTAGGTTCACACAAGTTTTCTCACATTTCTGGAAACCTATTGTCACAAGTATATCCGCACGATTCCAGAAATATAAGAAAACTTATCGAGCTGTGTAGTTCAATAGGTAGAACAACTGTCCGGAAAGCAGGAGATCTGGGTTGGGTTGGGACAAGTTTTCTCACACTTCAGGAAACGTAATGTCACAAATATATGCTCACAATTATAATATGAGAAAATTTGTCGAGCTGTGTACTTCAATTGGTAGAACAACTATCCGGAAAGCTGGAGATCTGGGTTCGGACAAGTTTTCTCACATTTCCTGAAACCTAATGTCACAAGTATATGCGCACGATTATAATATGAGAAAATTTGTCGAGCTGTGTACTTCAATTGGTAGAACAACTATGCGGAAAGCAGGAGATCTAGGTTCACACAAGTTTTCTCACATTTCTGTAAACCTATTGTCACAAGTATATCCGCACGATTTCAGAAATATAAGAAAACTTATCGAGCTGTGTAGTTCAATAGGTAGAACAACTGTCCGGAAAGCAGGAGATCTGGGTTGGGTTGGGACAAGTTTTCTCACACTTCAGGAAACGTAATGTCACAAGCATATGCGCACGATTAAACACTGCTGTGCGAAATAATAGGTGCGACCTGAAAATAATATTTAATCATGTTTTACCCTTAAAATATATGAGAAGAGTAAAAATTAAATATGACAAATCAGAACTAGTATATGTTTGTTTTGAAAAACATATAATATCTAATAAACAATAGATACTAATACAAAAGAAAAAACAAAAAAAAAAAACTCTTTAATCCCTGTGCGTAATAATAGGTGTGCACCTATTATTTCACACAGCAGTGTAATATGAGAAAACTTGTCAAGCTGTGTAGTTCAACTGGTAGAACAACTGCCTGGAAAGCAGGAGATCTGGGTTCGGATCCCAGTACAGTAATGAAACATTTTTTCCTCTAACGCATTAGTGGTAAAAACTTTTTTTTAATTAATTCTTTCTATTAATATTCATACGTTAAAAATTCCCAAATATTTCATTGTATTAATTAGTTTAGTTAGTGTTATTGACATTGAACTCCTTTTTATTTTTTGCAAAAGAAATTTACGAGGATTACTTTAGAACGTTGAAAGAAGGAACAATACGATTTTACAATTGACATTACACAGCAACTTTTTATACAATAAAGAATAACCTTTATGAAAGAGGCAAGTAGACTGAATCTCTATAGAGACTTGGAGAGATTTTTTCACCCTATCTCTATTCTAAGGTTATTCGTGAGTAACGCAGAGTGCATATCAACTTGAATACAACAAATTTAAACTTTGATTGTCTCTAAAATCTAAAAACATTTTAAGATTAATTATTAATATTTTTTTAATCTTTATATATTATTTGTTTTAGCAAAAAATCTCGTGAAGTGAATCACACATCATTTGCCCCAACATTTCCTCCATTAGTAATGAATACAGTTCTAAAAAGCACCGCTTTTTTATATCCTGATTTATTACCAAAAATCCCCTTTAAACCCAACAGAGATGTAAAAGTAGAAGCATTTTTAAAATCGGAAATCGAGTAAGTTTAAACCCAACTTAATCAACTTACAACAAATTTAAAATTCATTATGATTATTTTTTTCTAGATTAATTGCTTTAGGTTTAGAACAATTCATCCCTTTAGCAAAAAGTGACCCTCATCACATCAATTCCAAAGGTGAAGTAAAAATGCGTCACGTTTGTAGTTACATTCAACGTTACATGCTCCCCACAAAAGATTCCAATCGTCTTTATAAATTCGTAAACGATAAAAAGAGACCAGGTGCCGAAATGAACCCAATTAAATATTATTTTATAAATAATAAAGCACCTAAAACGAGTCATTTTGTAATCGAATTAGATAAATTAGGGATTATTCCACCTATCGAAAGAAATATCGAAGAATTGCCATATCAATGGCAGGTATTTTTAAAACCGGAAATCGCCAAAATGCCTTTTTACGGTCAAAAGAAAGAAAAATTAAATGCAAATTGTGGGGTTGTTCAATTAAATGTTCTTCCACAATATATTCCAGTTTATCAAATAAATCAGGTAAGATTTAAATTTAAAATTCGAATTAGGTTAGATTAATTCATATTTATATAGATGGCGCTACATACAGTATTATTTTTGCCAATTATAATTAATAAGATCTAAAATTAAACGTAAAATAAGATAATTAAACATTTTTAAATACTTTTTAAGTCATTTTTAGTATAAACATCAAAATAAATTTAAAAACTTAAAAAAAATCTAAACTAACCTCACAAAATTAAACGTCAAATAAAATGTCAAAACAAATAATATTGATTAAATTAACTTGATTTAAGCGAAACAAAAATAACTTTAAAAACGCTTTTTTTACAGCCTGTTCAAAGTTTATTTATTCCAATTAGTCCAGTAACTCCTCAAACTATAAAACAACAAACACCTTCAACAAATTACACAAATAAAAAGAGACGGTTACTTCCAAAACCAATAAAAAAGTGTTTTTCTTCGACTGGAAAAGTAAAAAGGCGGATTGTTTATAATCAAAGTGAAACTGGAAGGTATTTTAGCGAGTTTTGTGCGCAAAATTCACCACAGACGAAAAAATTAGATCAATATTATAAACATAACCCCAAAAAGTGGTTTAATTTAGAAGATAAATATAAAAAGTTTAAATTTAATTCGTCTATTTTAAAGAAATCGAGTCAGTTTTGGAAAATGTTGCCTAGTATGCCTAGTTTGAGTACGCCAAGAAGGGAAAGTCCTGAATTAAACGAATTCAATGAAAATAATAGTAATAATGATAAAAGTTTGGTTTATTCAAGTTTTATCGGGGTTCAAAATCTTGATTGTGATCATGAAATTAATCAAACACAATTAACCAAACAAATTGATGAATGCGAAAAATTGGATGATAATAAAGATCCAAATAGAGAAATTAAAAATAATGAACAAAAAGAAGATAAAGTTGAAGAAACATATAAAGATAATCCGGAAGATATACATGCTTTAATGGTGGCTAGTTCAACTATAAAACCACCTAGAAAGAAAGTAGCTTGTACAGGTGAAAAGAAAAAAGCTAAACAATTAAGAGAATTAACTACAAATTTAACCATGTTATCACCGAATGAAAAAGAAGAAGAAGAAAAATCAGAACGTTTTGTTCAATCTTATTATGATAAATTAAAAGAACAATTGGATGTTCATGATTACCATCAATTAATAGAAATCTTACATAATTTTGAACCGTCGAAAGATTCTGTAATTAATTTATATTATAATGTTACCAATATTTTAAATCCAAAACATCCAGATTTGGCTGAAGAATTTTTAATTTTTTTAACAGCATCACAAGCAAAAGCTATTGGAAAATTAGTGCCATATTTACTTTTAAGTAACATGTCTTTATTTTTAATGAAACTAGAAATGTACTTTAAAGATCAACCTGTACAAGTAAGGAAAATTTATAGGGCTCTTACGGAACTTAATGAATGTGTTGATGTTAGTATGGAAAAGGTATCGAGTGTTATTATGCCACTTTTAAAGGGAAATAAAATGTTAATTGATTGGTTTTTGAGTGTTTTTCCATCAGAAAAACCTACAGAAAGGTAATTAACTAAGTTTTAATTAATTTTAACAATTAAAATTGCTTGAAATAAATTGATTATTGATTTATTATTTATTTTAGTATGTTAAGTGGTCCTTGGGAAATTGTAGACATTCCTAAAGATCCTTTGCCTACAAATGAAGAACCTTACGAAATTATAACACTTCCTGAATATGATGATCCTTATGGAGGACCAAATTGTATATGTTCTTGTCATCAAAGTGATGATAATTTATATAAAACCAGGTCGAGGCATTGTATTCCTTGTGGAACCAAGGTAATTAATAATATTATTGAAAGAGTTTTTATAAATAAAATGGTTTTTGTTTGAGTATTTCATCCTGTGAGTGTCTTATGACACATCATTTCATTGTTATTTTAGACCAGTATTTTATACTTCTCTGTGTTATGTATAATAAAAAAGAAAAAGTAGGTGATGTATCATCGATGGATATAACTTGTTGGGACAGAAGGTTGTAAAAGCGAGATTCCTAACCGAAACTTTACCGAGTAAGCTTGACTCGAGTACAGTAGAAGGAAAAACCGGAGTATTGTCCAATTTTCCTTAATGCAAAGATTTTGCAAGCTAAAACACGGTCGAACAGAGACCCACCGCACTTCATGTTCTCCCTTCTACTGTACTCCCTTCTACAGTTGGGCTTACTCGGTAAAGTTATGGAGAGGAATCTCGCTCTGGCATATTTTATTCCATGGTGAGGCTCATTATCAACTTATAATACGTCAATAGAGTCGATAGGTCAACGACTAACTCTCGAGTTAGCACGCTTAATATTCTAGGTTCGAGCCCTGGTTAAGGTCGCTTCTCACTTGTGCTACACTCAGCAGTAAGACGCAATGCGACTCATCGATGCAAATTATCGCTAGGAAATTATATCACAGATTTAAATGGATACATTCACTTACTTTATGCGACAAAGCCACACATTTTCCGGCAAATGACGTAAATGAGAACGCATCCACTTAAATCAGTGATATAAGCTTTGTTCGTGCAGGCGCTCTCCAACAGTTTCTAATTTTTTCATCCAATCAAGATTTAGGATTTTTGCTTGTGATCAAAATTAAACAATTGGATTGGATGAAAAAATCAGAAACTGTTAGAAATCGCCTGCACGAACAAAGCTATTATTTCCTAGCGACGATTTACATCGCTGAATTGCGTCGCACAGATAAGTGTAACGCAAGTGAGAAGCGATCTTTATTATAATATTGTGTCGCTTCACTGACCTTCTAAGGAGTCGTTAAGCCGTCAGTCCTGTGATCAGTCGAATACCTCTGATTGTGTATCACTATTGTGTGTAGGAGGTTTGTATAACCAAATCGCTTGTTGAGAATCATAGTGGCGAAACTACAAAAAGTTGATTATTGATTTTTAAAGGGCAACTTGTTTAAAAATCAGCGTACTTTTACGTGCATAAATGACGAAACTATAACTTAAACCGTTGCCGATGGAGCGCGACATACGCCACTCGATATATAAAATATATTTCGTCACTATTTCGCAATAGTGGCGAAACCACAAAAAAAATGTTATTTTTTAAATCTTACAATAAATCTATGTCTCTGCATGAAATATAATAACAGTAAAACGAAATAAAAAATTTTAAATTTAAAACGACAAGTTGTTGCTTTTTACTTTGCATTAAAATTCAACCAAAATTTTGATCGCGATAATCTCCATAGCGCTAATTTGCGCTTACGCCACTATTGTTCTTAGTAAGCGAAATGTGCGTTTACGCTCGCTGAGCGGCACCTCAATAAAATGAACATGGATACAGAACGGCTAATAACCGAAGTCCAGTTGTATCCACAATTATGGGACTTCTCCCATAATTTGTATAAAGATCGTTAGGGATACTCATCAAAGCACTTGGCAGACATCCTAAAGATTAATCTGTTCGAATTTATAATGTTCGAATGAAATAGCCAGGTATAATAAAATTTGTTAACGTGTCCATTTTTCTTGAGAATGTACAAGTTTATTTCAGTCTGTCAAACAGTCAAGTATTGAACAACACTCAACTAACCAATGGTGAGCGCGTTTCGTCAGTACTGATCGGCAGTTGAGCAGTAAATCCACAGATCCAGCCTTACAGGCCTATTTTGTAACTTTCAATGACGTCGTTATGAATCGTTTGTAGTTCATGAACGATAATTCGTATTTTGTAACTGCTAACAACATCGTTATTCATTGAAGTTAGGGTTGTTCGTTTAGTGAACGACATCTCCAAAGTAGTTAATTGTAAAGAAAATTAACCAATCGTATAAAAAAGATTTATTTAAAGTAAAATACAAATCTAAAAAATAAAGTAAATTTACAATCAATTTTATTTTTTATGTTTAGTTTTAAAACTATTCGGTAAAGATTTCCAAGCCAAATAAGCTCCATTCTCTACACATCCATTTAAAATGCCTTCTCCTTTATTAACCGGCTTCAACATTAAATTACACACCGATTTTTGCATTCCTAACGAATATCTCTTCCCAAACTCCTCAACACCCTCAATTAACTCCCCTTTTGACCTATTTCCATAAAATTTCTCCTCTTCTAGTCTCCGTATAAAATTTCTCGTTATGTCACTTACATCTTTTCCATCTAAACACGTCAATTTCGAACAACAAATGATGCTCTCGCGATATTTCCGCTCTTTAGTTACCGGATTTCCATTAAAATCAGCTTCACGAAGATTTATCATATACGTTAACGGATTTGTAATGTGTTTTATATCCGTAATGTTATTATTTGACGCTATTAATGTTTTTAGAAAAAATAAACAACGTAAATGTTCTATTGTTGGGATATTATTATTGGAAATGTTTAATATTTGCAAGCTACTTTTTAAATACATTAATGTCCTCGGATCAAAACATAAACATGAACCTTTTGGAAGGTTTTGTTTCTCAATATGTAACTCGGTGAGTGATTGTAAATTCTCTAAGTTTTCAACAACGCTTATTTCGTTGTGACCGAGATAAAGTCTTTGTAAACGAGGTAGTTTGTCTAAATTTTCCAACTTTTTTATTTTATTTTTTTGAAGATACAATGCGACCAAGTTTTTTAAACCTTTTAAATTTTCGATTTTTTCTATGTTGTTATTATGAAGGTATAAAACGGTTAAATTTGTATAACCATTTAGTTTTTCTATCGAATTTAAATACTTATCGTGACCGTAATAATGCGTTATTTGTAAACGCCGTTCTTGTTTTAATTCTTTTTCTCGTTTCTTTTTTTGCAGAATTGTATTTTTATCTTCTATCACTTTTACTTTATCCATCCTTTTTTCTATTAATTTTATAAAAATTTATAAGTTAAAAACTTAATTACTGTCAAACTGACAAATCTAACGTTGTTTACGTTTGTTACTATGGTTATTTAATTTCATGAAGGAGATCAATAAGAAGAGTGTTCGTACACATATTGATACTTTCCTGGATATGAAAGTCAATTCTAGACTCACAAGGAAAACAAACATTTATGATTCTATTGGAAGAAAAAATTCTCAATATGACTTACAATAAAATTTGAGTTTTAAGAATGTACTATCGGTGGCCAAAAAATGTTGAAACAAATCTGAAGTTAGATAATGTCAAAAATAATGGAATTTATACCGATTGAATTAAGCTTTTTGAAGGAAAGTTGTAATGTTAGGATGTATGTATGTAGGAAGCAGGAAGGCACGCCAGATGGCACGCCGCGCTTAGGCCTCATTGCACCCTTTGTACATCCTCCCTGTCACTCTCTCTACATCAACCAGCCTAGGGATTTACCTAGAGTTAAGATGCAGCTCAGAAGTGTGTCCCTGATTCCATCCATGGTTGGCCAGTCATCACCTAAGTCCCTCAATCTGAGGTTCTTGAGATTCGGGCAATCACATAGGATGTGCTTAACAGCCTCGATGTCTTGCTTGCAAGTACAACATGGAGCAATAGCGGCAAACCCTAAATTATAAAGGTTCTTATTAACCTTACAGTGTCGGATATATTCTTGTATTAATTTTGAAATTTGGACACATCAAATAGCAATTAACGGTTTGCTGATCAGTAACAAGTTAATTCATCTTTTCATACCCAAACGTTGCTGACCAATAACGGGTTAACTCGTCATTGCACTCGTCATAGTTGGTGACATGATATTGTTTCTGTGTAAAATTCCCGGTCAACAAGGTGTTAACGAAGAAATCTAAAGAGCGACACACTAAAAAAAATTTCAATGTCCCAACATTTTTTGGTTATCGATGGTACATTAACACTTTCACAACCGCATGTTTGCGCAACGAAACGTCGCTAGTGGCCGGCAATATTTGAGATAATAATGAATAATGACTGGCCTAAGTACCAATGACACCACGTGAGTGTCACCGGCATACAACAATTAGCCTGCCTATGGCACCACATTGGTGTCAGCGGTTGTGAAAGCGTTAAAAAGGATCAAATACCGAATGAGATCAATTTATAGAGTACAATTAACCTGTTAACTGGGCATGACGCAATTTAATGGACATGAATAAATTTAATCAGCGAAAAACTTTTTCAACTGAACCAAAATTTATTCACCAGTTGACAGGTTAAATTAGTATTAGGATGGAATTTGGCTAGACGTATACATAACAATAAGTATATGAAAAATTAAAATTACCTCAATTTTTAAATTTTTGTGCCAATAAAACTTTTTAATTCTTAAAAAAAATCTTAATTTATTAAAATCTTAATATTTTCTCGTTTTAGTTTTTACAAGGAAAAGTTTATATCCATACGGGAAAAGGTTTAAGACAGGTAAAAGTCTCATTTTCAAAAAAATCCGGTTTAGATCCATACGTAAGACTTGGTTGTCCGCCACAAACGAAAAAACGCTCAGAAACACATACAAAAGTTCATGCGGTACAAAGTAAAGAAACACACGACGAAATTCGTTTGAGTAATGAAAGCGATGAAGATAACGACTTGAATAAAAAGAAATCAGGTAAAAATAAATCACCGAGAAAACGTAAACCCAAACCTAAAGTTGAAAAACCTAAAAAAGAAAAGAAAAAGACTGGAAAATCTGTTAAAGTAACGAAAATTGAAAAATTAAATATTGAAAATGTAGAAATTCAAATGAATTCGAATAAAAATGAATGTGTCCAAACTAAAATTGAAACCAAAACTAATATCAATCTTCAACAAGAAGATCCGTTAATAATGGAATGTGATTTGAATACATCAATTGAATCGATGGAATTAAGATTAAGTCCAGAACCTAGTGCTGAATCAGAAAGTGGTAAGTTTTAATTAAAACAGTAAATTTTAATTAAAAATTTTAATTTAATTTAATAACAATAATAACAAAAAATTAAGGTGAGACATCACAAGATAATGTAAACACAGACAGCGATACTTCAATGGATAGCCAAGAAAATACAAGTAACGATGATAGTTGGACAAAAGAGGAAGATAAAACGATCTTAGAAACGTTACAAAAGGAAGGTCATAAAGAAGAAACTTTTGTTAGAATTGCAGATTTGTTACAAAGTCGATCCGTTGGACAAGTTAAAAGTCGTTTTCAAATGTTGATGAGGTTAATACAAGAAATGGCTCAAGGAAAAGGTTAATTTCTTTTATAATATAACATTTTAAAACTGTAAACAATATTTGTATTAATGATTAAAAATGTGCATGTTTTAATTTATATACTAAATAAATAAAATTGAGAAATTAATTAATAAAAAAAATACTTTTTTGTAAAATTAAAAATTTATTTAAATAACCTAATACAAATCTTTTTGATTTAAATTACGTTTAAATTAAAAAAATTAAACCTAAATTTTATTCCTTTATAATTTTTTATTTAACGTTTTAAATAAAAACCAAAAAAAAGAACGTATTTATTTAATTATCTTTTGTATTAATCTAGGAATATTAGATTTACATTAAATACAAACATTTTATAATGTTTAATCTCTAAACACCTATAAATAAATGATATTCCTATTTTAACTTTTGCATAATTGCCGAATTTAATATACCGGCAGCTTCAAGCGTTTGAGAGTCATCCAACTCTTTGGTGGGATACGATGACATTAAAGCGAATGCTCGAGTTTCATACTGAGGCCTTGCTGCTATTATAAAAGAGCGAACTGCACCAACAGTATGTGAATTATTAAATTGACCTATTAGTCTTGAACCATCAGCTAATCTAATCTGTAAACTGTATAAAAATAGAAAATTAGAAATTAATTATTTAATTTTAAGGTTTTTAAAAAGTACAAAAACTTACTTAGTTGTTGGTTGTGAAGAATCCACTTTTATTTGCTCTCGAGCGTGTGCTTCATTAACACTCTTATCTTCGTTAAGTGGGGCTCCAATTGTCGGAGGTGCCGGACTGCCTAATGTATGTCCTTGACCAGAAAAAGGTTTGGTCATTCTTGAATGGGAGTCTTGTTTGAAACCTTCCATTCGATGATCTTCCATACTTAAATGAACCTTAAAATTTAAACAATATACAGTAAGACCTCGCTTAACGCTGTTTCAGGATTACGCGGTAGTATTGGGATTCCTTTAAATCACACACTGTATTGTTTATTTTTTGTTAATCTGTCAAAAATAAAGGTTCCAACTGCTAATTGAGACTTTAAATTAAAACCACTGCTTACTTATCATTCCAAAACCCCAACAGAAAGTAAGGAAATTTCAAAATCAACTTTACCAATAATTTGGGAGGCCAATAAAAAATCTTGGATCACTATGAAAATTTTCTGTTAAACGCTACTGCGAATTTAAAAACCTAGGACCGAAAACTTTACTTTTGATTGATAATGCTCCAAGCCATCCAACGCATTTGTCCGATTTAACAACATGCATTCCAGTAAAAGTGTTTTTTCTGCCGCCAAATACAACTTCGTTGATTCAACCAATGGGTCAAGGCGTAGTATCAAATTTCAAAGCTTATTATCTCCGGGAGACATTTCGACCACTGATTGATAAAACCGATAGAAAAGATAAATAATCTATTAGAGATTTTTGGAAAAACTAGAATATCATGGATGCTGTAGACAACATCAATCTCTTCTGGAACGAGGTGAGAAATGTTTGAAAGGAGTATGGAAGAATGTATGGCCGGAGCTAAGCAAAGATGTTGACAAAAGAGAATCCATTGTTGATGTTAAGGAAATTGTCAAGCTAGCTGATGAAACAGAGTTGGATAATATAAATGCGCAGGATATTGAAGAATTACTGCAAGTTACAACTGGTGAAGGTCTATTCAACGACGATTTGAAAGAATTCGTGGAACAACAAGTGCACGAAGATGACGAAGTTAGCGTTTCTGAAGATGAAGAGCAAAGGGAACTCTCGATGGATTTTCTAAAAAAAGCTTAGCCACTACAACGGAAATTATGGATCAATTTGTACAAAATAATTTAAATTTTGATAGAAGTTCAAAAGCAAGACAAAATGTCATTAATGCGGTATCTTGTTATTGACAACTGCTTGCTGAACGCAACAGGAAAAGACAGAGAACTTTAGATGACTTTGTCACAAAAAAGCAAAGAATATCATGTGCAAGCAAATGAAGAAGAACCTTCCTCGTCATAAACATGAAATCCTTATCCAAACTTTGAACGTTTGATGAATAAAAATCGATATTAGCATTAAATAAATCTATGCTCAATGTACCAAAAAATAATTAATAATAAATGTTACAAAATACATAAAAAAAGAACTGATAAATTTTCTTATTCTCTGTTGTTTTTCACTGATTTCCATCACATACACTTTTTCTGACCGAAAAAGTTAAAACAGCGAGGTGCCGCGGGCCTGTCCACGACGGTGTTCTTGCCGGAAGACCTTTGCGTTTGCGAGGAGCGCTTGAAACTCCGGTTCTCCCTTCCACTATACTCCACTCTGGCCTGCTCGGTAAAGTTACGGGGAGAAAGCGCGCTCTTGCATCCTTCTCTCCATGGTGTAAATTGAGATCGTATTATAATACCTCGATATACGAGTGCCCTAATATACGAGTGTTTTGCGATACTACTTCCGAGCAAGCGATATTTTGCTTTGAGATGAGAGCAAGATTTGAGATACGAGGAATCGCACAGCACACAATGCCCCTGCTCACCCACCAAATTTAGAAGATGATTTACTCGAAGAGTTCAAGTTTATAAAGGTTATCTACCTACCACCCAACACCACTCCTATCTTGCAGCCCATGGATCAGCAGGTGATTTCTAATTTTAAGAAGTTGTACACCAAGCCCATTTTTCGGCGCTGTTTTGAGGTGGCGGAGAACACAAACCTTACGCTTCGAGAGTTCTGGAAGGACCACTTTAACATCGTGATATATCTAAGAATTATTGATCAGTCCTGGCTGAATGTTACAACGAGGACCTTAACCTCTGCATGGAAGAAGTTGTGGCCTGAGACAATAGCTGCAAGGGCCTTCGAAGGATTGGAACCCAAAGTGTCAGTGGTAGAGGAGATTGTTTCTCTCGGAAAATTCATGGATCTGGAGGTGGATGGGAGAGATATGAATGAACTCGTCGAGGAACAGTCTCAGGAGCTGACAGCCGATGAGTTACGCGATCTACATTCGTAGCAGCATATCCTGGTTCAACGACAAATTAGTTTTGAAAAGGAGCCAGAGATGGAGGAGTTTATTTCTACAAGAGATATAAAGGAGACGTTGAGAATGTGGGAGAAAGTTGTAGAGTTCATGGATATAAATCACCCCGAAAAAGTTGCAACTGATCGTGCATTGGAGCTGTTCAACGAACCTTGCGTAACTAATTTCCGCAATATCCTGAACAGGAGGAAGAAACAAACCTTGAACAGTTTTTTTAAACGATCTACAAGTGAAAATGAGCAGTGTGACGAAAAAAAGCAAAGACCAGTGACGAAAATTAAGCCCTTCTGTAAGCACTTCACTTTTTCTTTTATTCTGTTTTTATAGAATATGTATTTGTTATTTATAAATAAATGTTTCTTCTTCTAAATACATTTTTCTTATTCAAAAACACTTAAAAAAAAAAACAACTGAGGTGGTGTTTTGGGAGCTGGAATTTCAATGAGAAAAGTTGCTTTGAGATACTAGTAATTTGAGATATGAGCAAGGTTACGGAACGAATTAAACTCGTATGTCGAGGTACCACTGTATTTACTATAACCCAAAATGGAGCTACACCATAAAGAAAAAGATGAAAAAGTAAGCCTCCTCTGCATAACATTGCCAAGTACTTTTTAATTTTTCTCTTAATCGTGCAGCTCCATTTCGGATTATAGTACGTGTTAAGTTGCCTCATTTAACCCTGTTTCATTTAATGCTGGATCTTATTGGCAGGTATTTTCCGTGTTAAGCTGTATTTATGATAGCTCTGTGATAATAAACTTTTAATACCTCATTAACTCCTTGTCTTAATTCTGTTGGTATCTCCCCTCTTCTAACACTCTCCAAAAAAACCCTATTAGAAGGATCATCATATGCTCTTAACGGACCATTATCCAAACTAAAACCTTCCCTCCATAATTTCATAGTAACCTGGACAGGCGGTGAAGGTTCAGCTAACCCAGGAACAGTTTCCGAATCATTTCCAGTTTGTCCCAATCGATAGCCAGTCCCTCTAAACGCTCTAGTTTGAGATGTCGAAGCAGAATCTAAAATTTCCACTCCATGTTCTTGTACGGACTTGAACATTTCCGCTACTATATCCTTTTTCTTCTTAGGTGGTCCCAAAACTTGTTGCCCACTATTTTCTGAACCACCAGCATAATAAGCTTGTCCTTCTTCATCATCACTTGAAGATTCTAATGTGTTTAAAGTAGCAAACTTTGAATGTTTTGTGGGTGGTTTTTCTTTTTGTTTTGATGGATTTTCAGAGGGAACTTCGTCGGGGGGAGTTGCATGTTGGATGCTTTCGACGAGTTCTGGTTCTTGCTCTTGGTCAGCATCGTAAAAACTCGTTAGAGCCAGCTAAAAATTTAGTTCAAAAAATGATTATTCATTTTGTTGGTGTTTGAAGGTTAGTACTAACCTCTAAGTCCCAGGCGGATGATTCCATGTAAAAACGGGCCCGTTCTTCATCGATACCGGTCACCGTTAAAAATTGTTGAAGCTTTTCGTTATTTTCGGACATTTTCAATCAGTTTTAACGTGTCTTTTTTGATTAGAACAAGTTGAAAGTGCGAATACCGGCCGAGTAATGACATTTACTATTTTGACATAAACCACACATAGACGACACAAATTTTAGACAATTTATATTTAACATATTTTGTAATTAATTTTTAATCTAAAATAATACATTTATATCATTATATTTTAAATTATTTTTTAAATCGAAAAATAATATTAATTTAAATATAATAAGAAAATAATTATTAAATTGATAGTTAAAAATAAATTTTGGTATTTTGACAACCGTCTAATATAAATTATCTATTCTATGGCTAACATGACATAACATAACCTATAAAATTTTAAAGAGAAAACAGTCCGGTTTTTTAAATTTTAATGATAATTTAAGTTTAACAAAATGAGTATTTTTCCAAGGTGTGTTTTATTTTCAAAGATGTATTCTCCCGGATTGAAAAAATCGGCGTTTTTAAGTTTAAACTCAATACAAAGGTAAGAAACATCAATCTTTTTAAATCATTTCTATTTACACTTTCTTTTATAGAATAACTTTATTAAAACCCGAAAAAACATTAACTATCAATAATATATTAAGTGTAAATGTTCATAATGGTGTAGTTTTATTAAAAAGGAGAAAAGATTCAGAAGAAAGAGTAAGTTTGACACTACTTTTTTTTTCATTGATTTATTTATAATAAACCAACTTTTTCTTAACTTTTCTAACTGTAGAAAGCTCCTAATTTAAAAGAGTACTCCCCAAAACAAAAATCAGAAGTAATAGATGTCTGGAGAAACATAACGGTTAAAGAATTAGCTCAAGTAATGAATAAAAATATTTCTTATATTGAGGATATCTTTTTAAACAAAGTAAGAGGAGGTTCAACTGTTTTATCAGACGTTAAAGAACTTCAATTAGCTATAAGAAGAAGTGGAAAACGAATGAGGATAATTGCTAAGCCAACAGACACTCCTATAGAAGAAAATAAAGATGAGGATGTTTTTCCTCGTCCACCGCCTGATCCTTCTTTATTAAAACGTCGTCCACCTGTTGTAACAGTCATGGGACACGTTGATCACGGAAAAACCACTCTTTTAGACGCTTTGAGGCATTCAAATGTTGTGGAACGTGAATTTGGTGGAATTACACAACATATTGGAGCTTTTTCAGTTTCATTACCTTCTGGGGCTCAGGTAACATTTTTGGATACTCCTGGACATGCTGCGTTTTCATCGATGAGGGAAAGAGGGGCGAATATTACTGATATTGTTGTCTTGGTGGTTGCTGCAGATGATGGCGTTATGGAGCAGACTATTGAATCGATTAGAATGGCTAGACAAGCTAGAGGTACGTTGGAAAATTTTAAAAATTTTTATTTTTTGGGGTTTTGTTCTTCATACTAATAAAGGAAAATAATTAACTTTATTTTTAACAAAATGTATTATACAGGATGTCAGACAAAAAAAGTCGGCCGCCAAATCTCGGTTATTTCTATATGGATTTTCAGGAGCCAAATAAGTACCAAATAAAATGTTTTAAGGAATGTTATATTTTGCCATTTGTTGGTGTCCGACGAAAAGAAACGATTGATTTGACATTTACAAAAGATTTGTTAGTGCAGGCAACTTCCAACAATTTCTGATTTTTTCAACTAATCAAATTGTTCAATTTTGATCTCACGCAAAAAAATTCTAAATCTTGATTGGTTGGAAAAATCAGAAACTGTTGGAAATCGCCTGCACGATCAAAACTAAAGTATGCATTACAATTTGAAAAAGAAGTGTTGGATTCCGTTGCCAGCTTTCGTCGGGAACGGATTAAGTTTTTGTGTCTGTCCCAATACCAGAAAAATGTCTTTATTAATCAAGTGTATTATAATTCATTAGTGGTCCATTTATAGTTGTTTTGTCTATTAAATTTATCGTGAAGCTGGTGATGACTAATTAGATAAATAAAACTCAAGGTTTTATACAAGCCAACGATGATAAATTTATTTAAAAATGAATTAAGTGGTACATAATGTTTCGCTGTTAAGCGTCTTCAGGCACATTGTCAATATCTTAGAGATTACAAAAAATTAAACATATCGATGTATGTTTCTCCTATGATAGGCGTAGGAGTGAAATTTCTAAAGTGAAAATCAAATGTAAAAGCTGAAGCCGTGTTATCAAGGTAAAAGCTGAAGGCGGGTTAAATAATTACGTAAAGGTTGAAAAAATTGTATGAAATTCATAAACGTGACTTGTTGGCTTAAAATAATATTAAAAGAATGAAATCGTAAAATTAAATCATAAAAATAACTAATATGTAATTTGATTCGGGTCAAAACCAAGCTTAAGGTTTAAACCAGGGATCCCCAAACTATTTTGGACAAGTGACCCCTTTTTCAAAATGAACTGTTACCTCAGACCCCCATGGCCAAATTACCTACTTTTAAGATCAACCCCCTTATTCACAATGGTCCCCTAACTTAAAACGGCTGCTACAGAGTGTTATTTTTCATTCTGACTTAGGTCAATAGAAGAAGACAGAGTGAGAATTAGCAATGCTTTAAGTTAACAGACTATTATGAATAAGGGGGCCTATCTTTAGTTTTTGCCTATTGATACAAAATACCTAGGTACTAAGGTACCAATTGGAAAACTTTGCACTTGGTTAAGTGAATAAAGTTGACTTCATTTTCTCATCAAAATTTAACAAAATAAAAAGACATACAATTCAGTAAATACCAAGTTTAATTTAGAATGATTATTACAAATTAAGTACTTAAAGAATCTTAACACTTAAGGGGTTAGACCACTTTAGACCGTGGAGAATTAACGTAATTTCCCCATATTTTTCCGAGAAAACAATAAGAGCTGTGGAAAAATTGTTTATATATCTTTGTTGTACATACATTTAGGAATAAGAAATATATTTTGCTAAATAATTAACATAAAAAATGAACGCGATGTAACTGCTTAATGAAAACCTTGTTAAGCGCTAAGGGGTCCGCGGCCGGAACGATTTTACTTACAATATTCAATCTAAAGCAAAAACGAAAATGTATTTAGTTTTTACAACTCAAAAGCTAGAGAAAGACGTAGGGATTTCTTTTTAATTATTTTTTTGCAGAAATGGTGGGCATATTACAAAAACTTTGCGTTTTAGCCTAACAAAATATCTACTAAATTGTTTATAGTTAAAGAACTACATTTGATATCAAAAAAATCCTACGTCTTTCTCTAGATAATGCTACTTGGAAGGTGCAGTTAAAATTTCAAGTAAATCGGTAAAGAATTGTATGAGTTGTGTTTCCGGCCGTTTCAAGAAAACTGATTTAAAGAAAAACGCATTTAAAGTTTGTTTAACCTGTACTGAGCACACGTTATCGGACAACATTCAGAATCAAAATACAGGCATTTAAAAACTGTTCCCACTTATAACTGACATTGCATCTTATTTTTAAGACCATAAGGCACTTTTTAGCGCAAAAAACAAAAATTCGATTTTTTGAAAATTCTAGGGTGGTCTAACCCCTTAACGGACGGGCCCCGTAGATTTACGTTTTTCCATTCTGACTTCCTAGGACGGGCCACGTAGATCTACGTTTTTCCATTCTGACTTTCGAAAAATGCCCGGAAACTGTGTTAGACAGAACAGATTCGACCCGTCCGTTAAGTGTTAAGTAGGTAGGAAATTATATTTAAAAAGGTATTAACCAGAACTTTTGATAACCTTGGTTGAACTTCTGCTTAAGCCAGCGTTTCTCAATCTTTTTACATTTGCGACCCAATTGTCAATCGCAATTCTCATCGAATCGCATTTCCTCATCTTCCTCTCATTTCACTGAAATCGTGATTGTAATGTTATTGTTAGTTTTTATTTAATTTAATAATGGTTTTTCTTATTTGTTCTTGCTTTGTCGCTTTGCTCGTGCCCCCCTTTAGTTTTATCACGCCCCCCTAGGGGGGCGCGCCTCACAGGTTGAGAATCGCTGGCTTAAGCTCTTCGTCTGTGCTGATGGTAATCGACTCTTCTTGCATTATCACATTGGTTTCTTCTATGGCTGTGGTATTGTACGCATTTATTATCCATTGAGAAATTTGTAAATTTAAAAGATCCTCAAACCTCCCCGTAAAATCCTTGTGTAATGCGTCCAAGTGAGTGACATATAATAAAATGTTATCATCTTGAAGCATTTCTGATAATTTTGGCAAATGCAGAAACTGCGAATATTCTTTTCTGGCTAAATTTTGTTTATAAAGGATTAGTTTACCCACAAAGGCCGATATTATTGATTTTATTTTAACCCTCCGGTGGGCGCGCCTATTGGACTTACACGAATAGGCGCGTTGCGGCTTTTACACCGCAATAGGATTTTTAATGGTTTCACAGTGAACTTAGAAATATTTTGGAAAAAAAATGCGGCTAATTGCCGCATACGCGCCCACCGGAGGGTTAATCAAGTTAAGATCGTCACCCTGCAGTTGCAAATTAACTTTATTGAACATTCCAAGGATATTAGTCAAGTAATAAATAGCTTGTACGAACTTGAGATTTTACATTACTACAACAATGCTATTTCCGACAAAAGTATTAATTATTCTTAGTACACGTAACACAACATAAACAATACAGTACCTACCTATCTTGAAAGTTTTAAATAAGAACTTGTGTTAATTTAATAAGGGTCGATTTTTAGACCTCGTCGACCCCCAAAATCAGATTTCGTTTATGTCGACCCCTAGAAAACCGATATCGACCCCAAAGGGTCGATATCGACTACTTCGGGAATCCCTGGTTTAAATATTGGTAATCGAATGACTGTATTTTCAATATTTTATGGAAGATTACTGTTTTCACACGTGTTTTCTTATACACTCAGTGACTAGGAGTTGTAAGAGCTAGTTCTAAAATCCCATTACTTTCCCTTTATTTTAAGAAGAAGAGTAGTCATAGTTGGTGGAAATTGAAAATAACGCTGAAAAAATTTAAGTAACCCCCGAAAAGTATTCATTAAATCATTTCTTTTGATAACTGGCTCATAAAAATTCGAGCAGACATATCGGAGATATGGTTTTGGGCGTGTTTTAGCTGACACTCTGTATATAAAATTGTAGGATTATGGCTGTCTAAGGAAGTTGATTCTGGTAATAAGGTCCGGTTTTATAAAACAGAATTAACCAACACATTTAACAAGAATGAAATACAATTGTCCCTCTTCTACGTCTTCACTACTTCGCGTCTCTACAACTTATTCGCTTAACGTCATCTTTTTACAACTTGCATCTTTGCCCAACTCATTTTTGCACCTTATTCTCGTCTTTAGCCAACTAACTGTTCTCGCCTGGTGTTTTTCAAACTACCTAAACCTATTTTCCTCTTTATTTACTTCCGCGCTCTTACCCTATCTACCTAACCTATGCTTAAACTCAACTTATAACAATAAAAAATAATCGATTCCTATAAAATAATTTCATCCCTAATTCGAATTTCAATTTTAAATTTAGTTCCAATCTTGGTGGCTATAAATAAAATAGACGCACCAAAAGCCGACGTACTTCGAGCGGAAAAAATGCTCATAGAAGTCGGCATCCAAGTTGAAAATCAAGGTGGAGATGTCCAAGCCGTCCCAATTTCGGCCCTAAAAAAGAAAAACTTAGACCAACTCACCGAAGCGCTCGTTCTTCAAGCCGAACTTCTTCAAATTAAAGCCGATCCAACCGGTCCCGTTGAGGCGGTAATAATCGAAAGTAAACTTGATAAACATCGTGGAAAATTATCAACAGCCATCGTCCAAAGGGGTACATTAAAAAAAGGGGCTATTTTGGTCGCCGGAACTTCAATGGCGAAAGTTAAAACTTTACGAGACGCTGATGGGAAAGTTTTAAATGAAGTTAAACCGGGATATCCGGTTGAAATTGAAGGGTGGAGGGATTTACCAGCCGCTGGGGATGTTATTTTAGAAGTTGAGACGGAAAAACGAGCTAGGGAGGTTTTAAAAGTTCGCGAGGTGAAGAATTGGCAAGCAAAACAAGAAGAAGACTTGGCTGTTATTGAAGCAAAGGAACAACAACATTTAGCGGTTTATCAAGAAAAGTTAAAACTTAAAAGAAGTTTGGGACGGTTTAAATTAAAACAAGAGGGACCTAGAAAACCCGAATATGATAGAGGTAAGTATTTTTAATACGTTTAAATCGTTAAATATATCTTAATTTTTTTCTTTTAGATAATTCATCACCTCAACTTAACGTAATCTTAAAATGTGATGTAAACGGAACTTTAGAAGCAATTATAAATGCTTTATCAACATACGAATCAACAGAATGTCCCTTAGAACTTGTACATTTTGCTGTTGGTCCAATTACAGAAACGGACGTTGAACTAGCAAGGACTTTCAATGCTGTGATTTACGCTTTTAACGTAAATAATCCAGAAAATCTCCTTCAAGAAGCAAAAGATTCTAAAGTAGCAGTCCAAGAACACAACGTTATTTATAAACTTATAGATGATGTAAAAGAACAAATAAATGCGCGTTTACCGCTTAAAGAAGTTGAAGAAATTGTCGGTGAAGCAACAGTCTTACAACAATTTGAAATTAACGAGGGAAAAAAGAAAGTTCCAGTTGCTGGATGTAGATGTACAAAAGGACTATTGAAAAAAGGAAGTTTGTATCGATTAGTTCGAGATGGGAAGGTTCTTTATGAAGGAAATTTATCTTCAATGAGACATTTAAAGAATGAGGTTGATAGTATTAAAAAAGGACTTGAATGTGGTTTGCAATTGATGGACAAAGATGTTAAGTTTGAACAAGGGGATACTTTGGTTTGTTTTGAGAAGAAAATGGAGCGACAGGTTACAGATTGGGATCCAGGATTTTGATTAACAAGGAATTAATAAATTAATTATGTTGTTTTTTGATAAATATATTTCTTTTATTTATGTGCCATCTGTTATTAACATTTTTTATTTTCTGAAAAAAAATAAATGATGGGTTAGATTTATAAATCGAAAGTGAACATTGAAAAATCTTTTGATATGGACTTAAATGTCCAAATAAAGGTTGGTTATTGACTGTTTAAGTAGATTTAAAGTTGACATAACTATCTTATCATTGTATTGTTATGGATTATCTAATCAAATCCAGAAAAGAATTGTAATCAGTTTTATTATCTAATTCAATTTTTAATCATATCGTATTTGGTTTATTATAAAACAAACAGATTTTTTCTAAATGTTACCGAAAAAATTAAAAAAATTCTTATGTAAACCCCGACATTTTGAAAAAAATGGGCAAAGTTTAAACAATCCCCTAGACTTTATTTATGGAAATTGAGGAAAGGTTTTTCACACATAACTAAATTAAAGTATTTGGTTTATTATAAAATAGACAGATTTTTTCTAAATGTTACCAAAAAATTTAAAAAAAATATGTAAATCCCAACATTTCGAAAAAAATGGTTAAAGTTTAAACAATCCCCTAGACTTTATTTATGGAAATTGAGGAAAGGTTTTTCACATATAACTAGACTAAAGTATTTGGTTTATTATAAAATAGACAGATTTTTTCTAATGGCGAATTCGATTGGTAAAACTAGTGCGCACTGGTGTACACTAGTGCACAGTAGAGTGTTCTATTGAACTGTCAGTTTTGTGTACTAACCTAATGTGATGTATGCACTAACATGCACTCAAGGTCAAATTCTGGTGCACACAAGTGCAACCAATCGAATACGCCATTAATGTTACCAAAAAAATTAAAAAAAATCTTATGTAAATACCGACATTTTGAAAAAAATGGTCAATGTTTAAACAATCCCCTAGACCTTATTCAGGGAAATTGAGGAAAGATTTTTCACACATAGCTAGATTAAAGTCTTTGAATTATTATAAAATAAACAGATCTTTTCTAAATCTGATAAAAAAAAATTAAAAAAAAATCTTATGTAAATCCCGACATTTTGACAAAATGGTCAAAGTTTAAACAATCCCCTAGACTTTACTTATGGAAATTGAGCAAAGGTTTTTTGCACATTACTAGACCAAAGTACTTGGTTTATTATACAATAGATAGATTTTTTCTAAATGTTACCAAAAAAATTTAAAAAAAATCTTATATAAATCCCGAAGTTTTGAAAAAAAATGTCAAAGTTTAAACAATTCCCTAGACTTTATTTATGGGAATTAAGAAAGGATTTTTCACGTATACCTACACTAAAGTATTTGGTTTATTATAAAATAGACAGATTTTTTCTAAATGTTACCAAAAAAATTTTAAAAAATCTTATGTAAATCCCAACATTTTGAAAAAAATTGTCAAAGTTTAAACAATCCCCTAGACTTTATTTATTCGAATTGAGGAAAGATTCTTCACACCTAGCTAGATTAAAGTATTTACTTTATTATAAAGCAGACCATTTTTTTCTAAATCTTACCAAAAAAATTAAAAAAATTCTTATGTAAATGAAAGTATTCAATTTAGAAAAAAAGGGTTGCCATATTTGATTTAATAAAAAAATAAATAACCCCATTTTTATTAAATTTATATTTAATTAAACAAAATTAATTTAATTAAATGGAAATTAACTTAAGTCATTTAAAATTTAATCAATAAGAATTCTACTTAATTTAATTTTAAATATAACATCGTATGTATTCGGTAAGTTTCGTTTCGTTTCTAAATTGACAATTTCCTCGTGCGAAGGTTGGTAATAGTCTAGTTCCAATCTGTTGCACGTCCAGATGAAAGTGTCGCAGTTTTAACAGTTGTGTTTTGTACGTCAAAAAAAACGTCAACTATCAAAAGCGGTCGTTAAAAAACCGTCTAAAAGCGAACCGGAGTGTCCGAAAAACTAAAATAACGGTGAAGTGTAATAAAACGAACGGCGAAAATGAACAAGACGTGCGCTAGATGTGAAAAAATGGTTTATCCAACGGAGGAATTAAAGTGCCTAGACAAGGTAAGCAGAAAGGAGATTTTTTTTAATGTAAAACTCGGAGGCGTTATTCCGTTAAATTTTTCGGACGACATGTGCTTATCACGTTTTAACCGGGAGTTAAAAGAGAAGAAAAAGAAGTCGGCAGGGAAAGAAAAAAACTATTAAAAAAAGGCGTGTGTGTGTAAAACGACCCAACCCTCTCGTCACATGTTAAAATGTTACAGTTTAAACGCAAGGCTGAGCGTTAATTTACGACAGAAGAAATTCATTTTATGAGTCACAATTGGGGTCCCTGATATTTTTCTTAATTCATCCTCCTGTTAAGTCATCACTATTTCTGTTTGCCGCACGATGAATTTCAATTGGTTTAGTCCTCTTTGGTATTCGTGAAGGAATTCGATCTATTCCGTGTTTAAAATACCTTATTATCTTTACTTTAATCATTACACAAGATAACAATTTTAATTTAATTTTATTAACGGTCAAATTAAGTCGACGGCGATGTGTTTATCAAGATGTTTATTTAAATCATTAAAATACGTGATGAAAATAACCTAAAATTGAGATTAGAAGGTTAAATGTAAATTAACAAACATAATAACAAGAGTTGTAGAAGAAGTGTTTAATATTTTAATTTAATTTAATGGGTTTATTGTTTTAATCCTTAAAAATATTTAGGTTAAACTTGTATGTGTATGTGTGTGTCATTACTTTTGCTTACAATTGCAACCTTATTAGGCGTTTAAAATCGAAGGTTATTGAAATTAAAAGAGTCAAGGTGATGTTAATTCTAAACCATAACGAAATACAGGTGTTTCAAAAATATATATGTATATACAGGGTGTCGGGAAATGTGTACAGTGGAATACCATAGATACCCTGACCAAAAATATGATAATTTTACTCAATTTATTTATATAGAAAGTTGCTTAGTTTTGCCGTTAGAGGACTTTAAAAATAATCTTTTTCGTTAGTTTTTCTTAAATTATTCGAAAAATTTTCATTAGATTTTATTTATTTTTGGACCATGTCTTTACATTAGCAGGCTGCAGCTTTCTGTGGAATAAATTTGAAATTCGATAATTGCAGGGCGTTTAAAAACGCTCTCACCACAAGTTATTCATTCAAATCCTTTTAACCAACCTGTATAATTTTCTATCAATTTTTTCCTGAATAGCTACATTCATTTAGAAAGTATTTTCTCTCTTAAAACATTTTAGTTGGGTAAACGGTTTACCCACAAAAAATCATTGTCTAAATTCCTACAAGACCAAATCGGTAAGTTAAGGTACCATTAACAAAGTTCAAAATAGCAATTTCTTTTTGCTGTGTGAAGCTCTATCAAGAAAACAAGATATTACAGCTTTAGAAGTAGTTTTCTGCTTTAAATCTTCTTAACAGAAATGAACGGCTAAAACACTGTACATACATACATTTAAAACATTTTTGTCGGAAACGGTGTATTTAGCGGTTTAAGATAAGACTATGTATTTTTGGTTAAACATTTCAAAGTTTTAAATTTTGATATTAAAAGGTTAAATTGAACATTATTAAAAAGTTGTCATCTAAAATACAGTGCGTCACAAAAGTATTCGGAAAGTCTTGTTTTCACCCAAAAAAATGCAAAATACGGTGTTTATTATTTCGGTTTTGAGATTAAAAGCATTCTATTATTACATCTAAATACTCATATCTTAGAGAGAACAAAAATATGATATTAACCTAACTTATACATTAAACTGTTGTGAATATAGTCATAAAAGTATTCGGAAATTTAAAACACAGTAGGCTATGTAGGTTTTTTTTCTAAAATTCTACTACATTAGCAGACAAATACGCATTGCTGTAGGTTACCTATTCAATCTGGATGTAAAGTTTTGATGAATCATCTTTGGTTTAATTAAATACGGAGAGTGATGTAAAAAAAGGAAAGAAAATTAAAAGAGACCACGTTTGAAGAACGTTGCAAGAGATATCAAATGCAACAAATAGAAGCGTGTCAACTATCCATAGCATTTTGCAAACGAATTCGCTTCAGTTGAGACAGCGATCGGGAAGGCCTGCAAAACTTAAGCCTCGTGATAAAGCTGTTATTATCAGAAAAATTAAGGAATTTAATTAACTTAAGGGAACTTAAGGAAATTAATCGAAGTCTCGCCGAGTAAGGTACTGTTGGGTAATAAAACCAGGTTAACGTTATTTATTTTTTATTCAATATCGCACAAACATATCCAACATTTGACATATAACAAAGGTAACTGATGCAATTATTCTTCATGAATTTGTTGAAATACAAACACAAAAAACTATGATAATGGTTTTATTACAAACCTAGGCAGGTTATAAGGCTAAATGAAAACAAAGAAGATAGGAAAAGTTCTGGCTGGCATTGCGGACAAATAAATTCTTTCCTGTCGTTTTCAATAGGGCCAGCGCATTCCTCATGCTCCCATGTTTTACATGATGCAGATCAGATATCAGCTACATAATTCTCATCACAAACCGAGCACATCCAAACTTCTTCTGCTGCAGCCTTACTGGTTGTCGGAAATTTAGGCGATTTTCTTGTCGAAGTGGTTTTAACTTTTTTTTGAACTGTAGTTGTTGAATATATCCCTTTTAACTTCCTGAGCTCCATAATTCAATGCTTTTTTCCGTGCCGTAGTTTTAACCGATTGTATATCGAGAGATATGAGCTGTTTAGAAAAAGAATTGTCTTTTCTTTGTGCAATTTCATCTTCTGGATCCCAGCGGTCTTCCACATTGATAAAGTGGTTATAGATAGATTGGGAGTAGTTTATATTCAGGTGGCGATGTGTAGGAAAACTAGGAGCAAATGCATGCTCTGATATCACATTTTTGTTGAAGGGATAGATCGCGATGTGTGCATCGTAGAACTTTCTTATATGATGTTAGGTGATTTGTTTTTGTAAGCATTCAATAGTAGAACAGACATGGAAGGTTTAAAGGGCAAATATCTAAGAGAACGTCGAAAAAGTTTTGACGTTATTACCAGTCTGGGCTGGTAATAAGGCCTGGGCCTTATTATCTGTTTTGTACGTTTATACCTTTTGAGGTTATCTACATTCATCAAATAAACAAACAATTCAAATGAACAGTTTATAAGTGTCCCTTAGATTACATTAAACATATCTTTCAAAATGTAATCACAAATATATTGAATTAATGAAAATATCACTTACTTTCCGTCAGGAAATTTTATATCACGTTGCTGAAAACTGCTATACGGCCTGATGTCGTAAAACGGAATGGCTGCTGCGCTTAACACTCGTGTTTTTTGGATTAGTTGAAATCGTCCTATGTATTGGTGGAGTTGATCGCAAGAAAGATTTATTTTAATCGGCAATATAGCAGTATGGCCTTATAACCTGCATGGCCTTATTACCCGACAGTACCTTATAGTGGAATTTATGTTAGTGATGAAACTGTGCGAGGAACTCTTAGAGCTGTTGGTTACAATGGGCGTACTCCACGTATAAAGCCGCTTGTAAGTGAAAAAAAAGGAGGAAGCGTTAGAAGTTTGCAAGAAAATACGTAAACCATGGCATCGAGTTTTGGCCAAATGTAATCTTTAGCGATGAAATCAAATTTAACATTTTTGGGCCAGAGTGTGGTAATAAAGTTTGGCGAAAAGTGAATACCGAAATGCACCATAAAAATACAGTATCTTTGGTTAACCCTCTTAGTGCCGGGCGAAATCGAAGTGATTTTACACGATTTTACTAAGGTTTGGAAAAAGGCTCATAAAAACCAAACAAAAAACAGTATTTACACAATTCACAAAGCAGAGTAATGGACAGACTAGATATAGATGTATTTATCTTATTTTGAGGTAGAATTCTGGTAAAACGATACGAACTGGGAGCCGATATAACGACCCTGGCATTTTTCGCCAGTGCAGCAAAGACCGATATATCGGCTTCCGGCACTGTAAGGGTTAAACACGGGGGTGGTAATGTAATGTTGTGGGGCTGTATGAGTGCAAATGGTGTCGGAAACATGCAATTCATTACTGATAAAATGGATCACCGGCTCTACATTCAAATATTAAGAGACAATTTGAACGCTAGCGCCAATAAACTCGGACTTTCGGGTCGTTACATCTTTCAACAAGACAACGACCCGAAACATACAGCCCACAATGCAAAACTTTGGATTTTGTACATCCCAAGTGTTTTAGGAACACCGTCTCAGTCCCCGGACCTTAATCCGATTGAACACTTGTGGGAAGATTTGGAGCGCGCCATCCGAAAACATGGAATTATATCAAAAGATAGACTTAAAACAGCAACAGTCAAAGAATGGGAAAAAATATCATTCGAGAGAACACGAAAACTTGTGTTTTCGTTGAAGAACAGATTAAGAGAAGTTATTAAAATGAAAGGATATGCTACTCGATATCAATTAATTAAAAAACAGTTTTACTGAACTAATTTATTTTTTTACGAATACTTTTGTGACGAGATTCAACCTCATTATTTAGTTAAACTGCTGTTTTTTTTGTATTTATGTTGACAAAAAGTTTAGTTTTTACGTTTCAATAAAAGTTTATAACACTATGAAATATTGATAAAATTTTTGTTTTAAATGAAAACTTAAGGAAGTTGTTGTTACTCTCCGATCCCATAAACTGATTTCCGAATACTTTTGCGAGGTACTGTATCTTACCCTAGTGGCACATAACACCTTTACAATGACAATAAAAAAATGTTTTGCCAGCAAACGTTGAAGAATTTCCAAGTTTACAAACGCTTCAAGTTTCATTGTAATAGCTAAAGGCTTTATTAAGATATTTGAAAAAAAACTTGTTCAGATATATCATCTTCAAGAGGCTCTAGTTCTTTTAGGAAGCAATTTCGAATAAAGATTTTTTCGTTAAATCGGTATCAAATCAGCTCTAGAATGCGAGGTTAGCGTTTGGTAACTGAGTTCTAGGACACCTGTATACATTTCAAACATAAAAAATTATGAATATTTTTTTTCTCAGAAACTAAAAATAATAGAAAAAAAATGTTTCAAACAAAATTATTTTTAAATTAACCAACCTAACGAAAAAGAAATATTGCATTAAAAACGAAATAATTTTTTAACCACTTCCGGTATAATCGGAAGTCATAAATGATTGAAAATATTTTTAAAATGTAGTTTAATATGTATTAAATCTGTGTATGAAATTTCAAAGTGACCGGATTTGTAGTTTTCAAGATATTTCGACTTGCCCACATTAATGAGACACCCTGTATGTTGATAATTTTTTAGATTAGACTTTATTTAAATACATTTCTGTTCACTATTTTTTTTTTATAAATTAACAATGAGAGGTTTTATTGAAGAAATTTTTATTTATGTATGCTATTTTAACTGTGATAATAAAATACAAATGAGAATTGAAAAGGTTTATAAAGAGTTATTGTTATAATAAAGCTGAGTTTGTTATAATTAATCTGACTTTAATAAAATTATTGTTCTTTGTATTTGTGATTTGAAGTATATTATAAAAATAATAATTAAAAAATAAAATTTGTTTTTATTTTGATCGGTATTGTTTTATAAAAACAGGTTTAATAAAAAAATAAGGATTAAAAAAAGGTAAAGATTAAAGAAGAAGCCCGGATTAGTTTAATTCAATTATGATTCAAATGGTAACATTTCAAGGTTCTGGTTTCAGGTCGGCAAGTTACGTCAGCAAATTGCAATTCTGGCCGCTGTTGATAAACAATACCAACATGAACGTATTAACAGCGTCTTGGAATTTCAACAGGTTTATCTTTGGATTATTCATATTTATATAGCAATTTCTGGAGATTTTATTAATCATTATGATAAAGCCACCGCAAAGAAAAAATCCAATGGTTGAAAGTAATTTTTAAAAGCTTTTTGTCGCTAAATTATATAAGAAAATTGCAACGTTGATTGCCTTTAACGGTATTATTAACATTAGTAAACCAAGTTTTCTTTGAATTTTGAATTTGAATTTTAACAATTTTATCTAAGGATTGTTCATATACTTAAGTATTTGTTTTGTAATTTGTACAAGTTTAATAATTAGTCACGAGAATTGAACAACAAGAATGAGTCAAAGTTATAAAATAAGGATTATGTGCTTGATTTTTTATTTTTATTTCTTATTGGATAAGTATCGTCAATATTAATTTTTACTAATCTTATTAGTACAAAAGAAGTATTTGAAGTTCGTCTTTTAACGCGTCTATGTTCTATGATAATAAATTTTTCAAATTTTACCTGAAGTATCCACAAAAACTTCAATTTTAACTCAACCTTTTTATGCTAACGTTTCCTGAAAATTGATCACATGATTCAAAAATATAATAAAAAGCTCATTTTAATAAATATGGGGTTATACATCACTGTGTTTAATTAAAATAGTGTATCTGCAATATTTGCATCTGCAAACACTAAGTATCTACGTCAATTCAACCTAATAAAGTATGCATATATTCAGATATACATATTTAACCTAATAAACGCTGAGATATAATCGTAGAAGTAATAAAAACTTAACAGTTTCACAAAAACTTATAAAATTTAAATATGAAAAAGTCGGGGAGTTTTTAAATAAATTTGCGATCGACATATTTTTACACCCATTGATTAAAAATATCTCAATTCCTCAAAATTTTAAAGTTTTAATTCCTAAATAATCTAAAGCCTGTAGATTTAAAATATAAAAACATCGAAAGTCTTATCATTAACCATTTCATTACACCGTTTCCATGTTTATAAAACGTTGTTCAATTGGAATTCGATATAAACAGATGTTGGCTTAACGGTGAGATATCAGACTTTGTACAGTTGCTTCTCATATCGAAGAAGTTGCATTAAAACGAGAGATTCAACGATAATTTATCTAACGGATGTGTGTAAAGCCTTTGCAGCGTTTATTTATTCACAGTTGTGCGTTTTTAATGCGTCACGTTTGTTGACCAACTTTGGAAAACAATTTAAATAGCTTATCGATTCAAGAACAACGTTAAATATTTAATTTATTTCTTATCAGGTGTTATAAATGTTTTAAATTGGTGTTGATTGCTGTTATTAACTGAATTTGCTTATAAATAAAGATATTTTTAAACGTGTCTTATTTGTTTGTTTGAAAAGTTTATTATTATTATTTTTATTTTTTTGTTATAGGTTTGGCACAAGATTTGTTTCAAGTGTAAAGAATGCGGAATGAGTCTCAATATGAGAAATTATAAAGGATTTAATAAAGAACCGTATTGCGAAGCGTAAGTATGTTTTATAACCACTTAAATAAAATTAAAAAGATAAAGAACATGATTAGAATCTTTTTGGGAGATTTCGATTTAATAAAAATTTATTTTGTAATTCTAAAGTTTTGAGAGAATTGATAAGTTGACCTACTTATTAGATTAGTTTTTTCAACAAGATTTTTATTTTTACAATGAGATAAAACTCAACAAGTGTTATAAAACAATAATTTTACGCTATAAGTACACTACTTGTAATTAATTCACTACAATGGCCTTTATTCAAACATTTTTATTGTATTCTTTGTTTTGCGTGGGTTTGGTGCTATTTTGTCCTTTTAACCTATTAAAATTCCATGCATATTCAATTATATCACTTAACTTCCTGCTATGACACCTCATTTCATTATGTTTTAGCCCGCAGTGAAAGTTTAACTGATGTTTTAAATTACAACCAACATTGAATACAAATTGTTACTTTTGCAAATCAAAATAGGAAGTTTACTTTCTTAAATAAACTTTCGAACATGAACATAACTAGATAAGTGTCGAGAAAAATCAATATTTATTGATGTAATATTTAGTTTTATATTTTTTTAACCTGTATTTTTTTTTTAATAAATAAATTCAGGCATATACCGAAAGCCAAAGCGACTCCAATGGCCGAAACGCCGGAATTAAAGAGAATAGCGGAAAATACAAAGTTACAATCGAACGTAAAATACCACGCGGATTTCGAGAAGAGTAAAGGGAAGTTTACGCAGGTCGCGGACGATCCGGAAACGTTGCGCATCAAGCAGAACACGAAGATAATAAGTAACGTGTCATATCACGGAGAGTTGCAAAGAAAGGCCGAGATGGAACAGCGGAGAACGATTAACGAGAACGGATACGGGACGAAGGAGGATCAGAAGAATGCCAATTTACTCCAGCAAAGTATAATTCAACAGCAGCAGCAACAGTATAACGCACCTGCTCAACAACCGCCGCAGCAGCAGCAACCACAAACGCAGATGCCGATTTCGAATAATGCGCAGGGAATTGGGAAAATTAGCGATTATGATCCGCAAATTGGTGGAGGAACGCCTTATTCAGGTAATAAAAATAAAGAGGTGTTTAATAATAAAACGAACTTTTTTGAATTCGAATGTATTCATTTTTGGATTATTTATATTTACATTATAATTATTTGTGAGTTAATTAATCAGTAGGTGAGAAACTAGGATTTGAACTTGGTGGTGAGGTTGAAAACTAAGAGGACTTTCGAATATAAACCATAGGTGATTTCGACTCTTCCAAGGAGTTATTCGCACATAAAATTAGGGAAAAATATCTTTTTAATTGTTTTTCGAAGAGTATTTGTGTTAAGGTGGAGTGTCAATCATGCGACTGCAACGGCTATAGAAACGGGGTTGCAAATGCTCGACTCTGGTGATTTTGCGTCAGCCATTGGTTTGTGGCTGCAGAAGTGGCTGCAACAATAGGTATCTTTACATTAACATACTTCCACGGGCGATTGAAACTTGAAGTGCCAATCGTGCATATTTGAACGTGTGTGTAAAGGCTTCGGCGATCTACATGTTTTACGCGTGTTTAAACACGTATAGGTTCGAAGCGCACAAAAATTTGGTCGCCCTTACATTTGTATTGTTAACCGAGGTGCTCAATGTGGCGTAATTTCCTTCTTAACTGTGGTTAATTTGAAATAGATTTTTAATTCCTTCTTATTGGATTGTTAATTTAATTTTAGTTTAACATCTTGATAATAATAATGGCAAATGATTCGCGGTATTGGTCGAAAGAGTTTATTACAGAGTTTATTGAAATGTATAAATTATACCTCTGCTTATGGAAACTAAAAAGGAAAGAATACACAAATAAAAAGTAAAAAAATTCTCTATTTAGTTGTACATAGTGTTAAATGCAGATATATAGCTAAACACATCATAATTTTCACTTTATGCTTCCTCTTGACTCGATCCATTTTATGAAATTGTATATTATTCTGTTAGAATGTCCAACACGCTACAAACTACTAAAAACACGCAGGAAATGACACACTTTTTCATTTACATTAATGCATTTACTCTCTTCGTTCCAAGAACGTGTGTAAGCCCCTACTACTTGAATGTTTTCATTTTTGTTTCAAAATGATTGGATAGGGCGGTTTTGTCGCCTCCCAAGAACGTGCGATTGACGCGTCACGTTCTACACTAAGAACATTAATGTAAAACTACCTAATGGCAGTCTAGCTGCCAGAGTTGCTACAACAATTTATGAAAATTGTTGTATTGTTATGAAAATACGTATCCAGAAATGTGAGAAAACTTGTCGAGCTGCGTAGTTCAATTGGTTAGAACATCTGCCCGGAAAGCAGGAGGTTTGGGTTCGGATCCCAGTGCAGTAATGACATTTTTTCTCCGTTAACGCATTAAGGCCGATTTCCACTAGTCCAGCGCAGCGCAGCACGACACGACAAAATTCGTTTACAATTTTCTCCATGTTTTCATATGATAGCGTTCACATTAATGCAGTGCAATGCAGCACGATATATAGATATATATTATATGCATTTCAATAATGACGCATCGTGCTGCGCTGGACTAGTGGGAATCGGCCTTTAGTGGTAAAAACTCTTCTTTAATTATTTACTTTAATTGCGTTAATAATTCCCAATTATTTCATTATATTAATTTATGAAAAGCACATGTTTATCTAAAACTTTTAGATGAAAATGGACAACTTACAACCGATTTTCAGATCATTCTCAATCAGAGATAATACAAACCTAAACTAATTCATGTTAATACAAAAAAAAATCGAAATTTTCCTTCATCTTGTAAAAGATGTCTTTTGACCAATATATCGACGCTCTCAAGCCAAAACGGCATAAACGCCAAAATGGTCATTTTTTAGTTAGCTGCACCGTTGAGTAGCATTTTTACGTTTGCATGCAACAGTTAAAGCGGTATACCCGCAAACAAACTTCATTCGCTATAAAATTGGTTTAAAGTTTGCGTAAAAGCCATGTAAGATTCATTATATCAATCATTTTTTGCGTTTTTTTGATAAATTAGATTAATGGCGTTTATGCCGTTTTGGCTTGGCAGCGTCGATATTTCGACAACCGTCCTCTTTTCGGTTAGAGAAAATATGTGGACTGCTTCGCAATAATGGTAATAGATCCTCGTTTTCAATTTCTGTATCGTGCCACAAATGCACTGCTGCTTCTATGATGGTATATCAAAAACTAATTTTAACCTGGCGTGTGTATACTATATTTTTTGAGACACGGTGTGTATACTGGGTCTTTTAGGGAACAGGCATGTTTTCAACGTTTTCTAGGCTTTCAAAAATTCTAGAAAAATTCTGAGTTACTTATTGAAGCTTCTACTACATGGCCGAGCAATTACCAAATTCAAAAGTTTAAAACTGTTGTCAATAAAAATGAAACAATCGTCTGAATCGTCTGAAAATTCAGATAATAGAAATTTCGACTGTTCCTTCAAAGACCCAGTGTACACACGGAGGGTTAAGCACAAAATCCGAAAGAGAAAAAATCTTAAGGCGACTACTGTCGCACAATTGACACTGAATAAGGCAATTGCAGATGCGCTTTAAAAGACACTCATTTGTAACCACGCGATTACAGCCTTTGCCTTGCGTGATTGGCATGGCATCTTTAAGGAGTTGAACATTTTGAGATAGATTCTTGAGAATAAATGCAAATTCTTTATTTTCTAATTTTTATTTTTCATTAACTGACTTATATTTAGTAAACCTCTACAAATCTAGAGAATTTTTGAACAGTATAATGAATTTAACCCATATCCCAAAACTAAAAAAGGCGAATTTTTATCAAATTTACATTCAATTATCTTACTTGATTAGAGAACATAAAATATATGCGTATACTTCTTGGGTTTTGGAACCATTCCATTAACAGAACAGTGAGATTATACTTACATGTGAATAAAGGAACACTTGGACGATATGAGTTAATCTTTTATTCTTCAATATTTTGATATTAAAATGAAACATATTTTTTTAAATTTCAGCGAGAAATTCTCAAACGGTTATTTACACGAGCGATCACGGAGCGGTAAATAACCCCCCTCAGCGTCATATAGGTTCTGTGCACGATATGGACCCAGTAAATCACAATTACGGCTCGCTGGGGCGCGTTTACAGGGCGATGTACGACTACGAGGCGGTGGACGACGACGAGGTAAGCTTCCTGGACGGCGATCTGATAATAAACGTGAGTAATATCGACGGGGGATGGATGACGGGCGAAGTGCAACGTACGGGGCAAGTAGGAATGTTGCCGGCCAATTACGTCCAGCTTGCTAATATTTAAACCGGCGTCTTTTTCGATGCGTTTCTTACTTTCTATACAAGTTTCTTTGTCTATTTATTCTTTATTTGATGATTTTGATTGGTAATTGATAATAATCATTGATGTATTTTTTCTTTTGGTAAAGTGTAGAGTTGAAACTTTGTGTTTTTTTGAAGGCGAGTTTTTAAAAAGAAACATATCTTTAGCGATTGTGGATAGTTTAGAACCAAGTTCATTCCATAATGTGCATTTATAGGATTTTTACATAAATGGTTATGTAATCGTCAGAAAATAAGAAAATCTTTATTTAAGAATATCACCTTATAAGACTTGTAGTTAGTAAAAAAAATTAAAGATTTTCTTTTGGCTGACGATTTACTAAAAAATAATAAGCAGTAATGCATTTATAGGATTTTTAAATAATAGTTAGGAGAAAATCTTTATATTAATAAAATCCAAAGTAACTAAAAAGAAAGTAAGATTTTCTCGTAGCTAGAAATTTTCCATAAAATAATAAGCAAAAAGAAAGTACGATTGTTATATAGAAATCATTCCCAATTTTTTGACTACTATTTAGAACCATATACACTTTTTATACAGTAACGTTTTTATATTGATCCAGTTTTTGTATAATGATAGTGTGCTTGCCAAATTGTTTAAAATGTAAACAATAATAATTGTAAATTAAAGTAAGTTAAAATCAAAAACGGTTTTTAAAGATTAACCTAAAAAAAAATTAAAGATTTCTTTGTTATATTTTTTTATAAAGTGCCTTGTTAAGGTTTAAAAATAATTGATTGCAAAATAAAACGTAGGAATGTAGAAATGTTTAAATAAAAAGGTGCTATGCGATCAATTAATGTCAATTAGAACGTTTTACACTTGATTTACTTAATCATGAAGAAGTTTTTTTGGTATTTATTTCGATTATTTTCAGTTTTTTTTGTTTAATCTTAGATTTATACATTTTGTACATTTGTGTAATATTAATAATTATTAATCTCTTTACATCACCTTTTTTCTCATTCTAATCAAAAAATTATTAAAAAAAAGGAAAATTAGGTGACTTAAGCAAACGTAATGTTTCTTCGTGATTTAACTGAAGTGATGTTTGCTTGTCACTGTTTGTTTTTTTAGTTAGTTTTATATAATAAAACTTTAAGTTTTTATTATTGTCTTCTGCTTTAGTACATTGTACATTCATAGTTATATACATATGTTAAATAAAATGTATTAAAATATTTTTCTTATCTATTTTTTAACCTTTTTAAATGTTTTATTTGATCCTAAAGTGTAGTTATTAATATTTACCAAAAAGGTAAAATATTGCCATTTTATATTAACAAATCAATTTATTTTTATTAACTTGAAAAGTCGATTTTTTTATTTACAATTTGTGTTAGAATAATTCTGTAAAATTTTCGAAAATTCCTGAAAATCCATTTGGCGTTCTTTCTGTTCGATTTCTAATCTATTTTGAAGCACTTTCAAATTTTCTTCCGCTAATTCTAATTTATCCTTCAAGTTTTCCTCTTTTTCTTTACCTCGACTGCTACCAACGCTATAAACCGAATTCTTATCGTATTTATCCAGCTCTAACCGTGCTATTTTCGACTCTAATCGCGCATTTTTCTGTCGTTCACCTTTCAATTGCATCTGTAAATTACTTAAAGTCTTTCTTTCATTATCCAACCGTTCGTTAGCTATCTTATTTAACTCTAATAAACGTAATCGTTCCGTTTCCAATCTACCTAGGGTTTTTTCATCAGTCGAATGAGTACTTATACGAACCGATTTCGGTCTATTATCTTTATGCGAGTCTTTATTTGGTGGATAATTCGCGTCAAATCCGGTTTCAGATCTAAGATTGTTAACCTGAGAAATTTTTTCTTCCAAATCCTTTACTAAATTGTCCCCGCGACATTTTTCTTTATACAAATCCGCTTTTAAGTCTTTTATTTCCTTTTGTAAACGCGTTATCGTTTGTTCCTTACGTTTTACGTCGTCAGTTTGTACGTTACGTATCGTTGAAAGTTGAGCCGTTAAAGTTGCTATTAAATTCCGATCGCTATCTTGTTGTTCGTTTATAACCGACATTTTCCCTTTTAAAATTGAATTATCTGTTTCAAAAACTTTTAAACGTGCTTTTGTAGCTTCTAGTTTTCTTTTTAACTCTTGCATTTCACTCTTAAGTGTTAAGTTTTCTTTTGAGAGGTTTTCCACGCGTTTATCTTGTTTTGTTTGAGGTTGTTCAAGTTTTGGATCTGTTAAGGAATCAAAAAGAATAAGAGATTAATAAAAAAAAGATTGTGAATTTTACGTTTTTCGAGGAGTATTTTAATTTTTTCTTTTAACTCGGCGTTTTTTTGTTGTAAATCGCAAACCATTTGAGCTCTACCTCGCCAATTAGTTCCGGAATTTACTAAATTTTGTAAATTTTCAAAAGATTCACCTACTTCTGATTGTAAAAATTTATTTGCTAGTTTTAAATCAGTTTTTAGTTGAGTATTAATGTTTTTTACTTCGAATAGTTTTGAATTTGTTGAAGCTAATTTGTCTTGAAGTTGTTTTATTTCATCAATTTTTTCATTTTCTTGTGGCTTTTGAATTTCAACTGAAACTTCTATAAGTTTTTTTTTTTATTTCTTTATTATATCAGTTTATTTTTACTCACGTTCTTCTTTCGGGAGTTCTTCTAAAATTCTAAGTCGAGTTACTAATTTAGAACATTTGGTTTTTGTCGCTTCTAATTCGGAAGTTTTTTCTCTTAATTTTTTACTTAACTCGACGATTTTTGCACTGGCTATATTTGAAACTGTACTAAAATTATTACTCGGAGCAGCTTCTTCGAATTTTTTTACTTCTTTGGTTAAAATCTCAACTTTTGAGAGACTCTCCTTTAGTTTAATTTCGCATTCGGATAGATTTCTTTTTAACATACCATTTTCGTGAGTTAAACACTGATAAAAAAGGGCAGATAATAATTTACTTTGCAATGATAATTTTAAACAACCCACATGAACCTGATCGCGTAAATATGCATTTAATTCATCTGGAAATATTATATCTTTTGGAATATCAGGTACAAAGGTTGTAGATAAACCTAAATCGGTCATATCTTTGTTTGTTTTTTGATTTGAATCAGATTCCAACATGTTTTTTGTTCGTAAATCAGTAATTTAAAATGTCAATATGACAGTTTTTTTGTTGGATTTGAATTACGTAAAGTTATAGGAGTAAACAAAAAAAGGAAATGTTTAGTTATTATTGATAATTTATTTTATTAATTTTTAAAGATTCATATCTAAAAAACTAATTGTTGTTGAGACTGCATATTTTATGGGGATTTAGACTGAAACTTAGTCTTTATTTTTACCTAAAATGAATTTTCTACGACTTTTAGTTCTCCCCTCAGAAGAGAAAATATAATCTAAATCAATTGAAATTAATCAATTTTTAAAAATTCATATCTAAGAAACTAATTGCTGTTGAGATTTGAAATTTTATGAGGATACAGATTGAAACTTAATCTCTATTTTTGCCAAAGAAACATTTCTACGACTTTTAGTTTTTTCCTAGAAGAGAAAATGTAATTTAATGTCGATTAAAATTTGTCAGTTTTAAAAAATTCATATCTAAGAAACTATCTATTATTGAGATATGAAATTTTATGAGGATTTAGATTGAAACTTAATTTCTATTTTTCCAAAGATGAATTTTCTAGGACGTTTAGTTTTTCCCTCAGAAGAGAAAATGTAACTTAATGTCCTTAATTGAATTTTTTTTTACATTTTAAAAATTAGGCTACGTTTTAAAAATGGTATTTTTTTGGATCACATTACAGTTTGACGTTGAGAAGTTACACCTTTAGTATACATATTTATTAAACTATAAGATATTCATTTTGAAAAGGAATCAATATATTTCACAAGTAAACAAGCACGGTTACCAACACTGTTGTTTAAAACGACTAAAATTTCCAAGAAACGATCAAAAGTTACTAGAGGAAATCATCTAGACTCGCTAAAGAACCGTATTTTGTGCCCCACAAACCGCTTTCCGGATGTTAACCGTCACGGTTTCAACGTAAAAGCGGTTTGTGCGCGCTTATCAAGGTCGCGTTTATAAAAAACGAACAGTTTTATCGCGATTTTTAACGTGTAAAATCATGGTGGATTTAAGTGGCGGGCAAGACGGACCCCTTGAACATCGATTTTCCAATCTGGTTTTCGTCGTTTCTGGTATTATATTTATTTCATTAGCAGGTAAGAAATTGGTTAATACATAATTTATTCTGTATATGTAATAATTTTTTAGATTTTGTACGTAAAGATTTTTAAAAGATTTTTATTACCTAATAATGTATGTGTTTAAACAATGTTATCTTTTGTATTATAATGTTTTAATTGTACTTTTAGGTATTTTAATTTTTCTTCTATATGGTTTTAATTTGGAAATATTTTATATATTAATTATGTTCCCTTTGACCTTTTAATTATTTTATTATTTCATAGTTTATTTAAATTTTTAATTTAAAAGCAGGTTGAAACGTATTCCTTTCTAATTAATTTTGTTTTGTGATTATTCACTTTGTAGTTAATTAGTTTTTTTGACTACCTATTTAATTTTATTTTTGGTAAGTATTTCCTTTTGGTATTTTTTGAAAAAAAATTTTTCTAATTTGATGAAAATAAAAGTGGCATGTGATTTTAGTGGTGGCAATAGATAATATTTTGAAAGAAAGTTTGGACGATTTGTTGTAATTGTAATTTAAGTGGTCTTAATTTGTAATCCCCTCTCGGCAGTTTTGAAAAATTGATATTATTAAAGAAAGTGAGTGTAAACGAGAAAATAATCTCGTGAATCGTTGATTTAAGTGGATATGTTATAAAGTTTTTAAATTAACTGTTAAACTAGGTGTCCACAAGGAGGCTAGAATCTCATGAGAGTTTCGTATTATGTGAAATTTATTTCACAATCAGATGTGTTTCCACAAAACACCCGAGTTTCAGTTTTGGCTGTGCTACGCAGAAATAATCACCGATCATGACAGTCCTGATTTTTTTCGACGAAAACGTTTACTGACTTGACTTTTGGCACCAATAGTAGGTTAAAATTTCAAACTATGTGTAACTCTCAATTAAGCCTCCTTGTTTAAAGCTTGATATTGAAAAGAAGTAACAAAAATTGTGTTGAAATAAATCTTTGATTAGGGGGCAATAGCACTGGAAAGGAAATTTTGAAACAGTATTTTCTTTTTTCTAATGACACTAACAATGGGTTTTATCAAAGTAGGACGATGATCCCAAAAATTTGCATATGGACATATCGTTTCATTCTGAACCAAATTTCTTAGTTTCGCTTTGATGTACGGTAAACAGAAAAAATACTTTACCTGCCACAAAGAGACTCTTTTATTCATCGTCAAGAATCTCTTGTTTTTTTTTTTCTAAATTAAAAATATGTTACAAATTAATCTTTAATCAAGCAGGGTTAAACCTCAAAAGATGAAACTTTTTTACCTTTTATAAGAGTCATTTATCCGAATACGCTGTTTCCACACTTACGAACCAATGTTTTGAAATTGAAAGAAGTTATAGCTTTGTTCGTTGGGTTAAAACTTGCACTGCACTTACTTACACTACGGTGTAAAGATGCAGTTTCGTGCAGCATTTAGAGCAGAATGATTGTAATTCAGTGTAATTTGGTGTTCTTTAGTTCAGGTATGAACTGTGATCCAACGAACACATATGTAATCAAAATTTAATCATGTACTGAACTGCTAAGTGCAAGCAGTGCAGCCCTAACGAACAAAGCTAATGTGTCTAGTCTACTGATTTTATGACAAGTTTTTTTACAAAAAGGACTTAAAATGGACTGCAGCTTATTATTAACTTACGGTTGCGTTAGAAAAGAAAAAAAAAACGTGATTTCCAAAAATTTCTATTTTTATAATTTAGAGACGAACACTTTAACAAATTAGGAGGATTGTTATAATTCGACTATGTACAGTATCACACTTCGTGTCCAGTTATTAGTACATTATTTCCTTTTTAAACCTTCTTTTTACTTGTAAAACTCATTTTTGAAAAAACCAAACGGTTCTCTCACCACACAAGAGAGAAATTTATGTGCAGCGCTTGAAATAAATGTCTCGTGCGAAAGTCAAAAGACTCATGTTTACACGTGCAAACTTGTTCAAGGAGTAAGACTCAAGACACGTTGTTTCACAAAGATTCAAATTTGTTATCTTGCAATTTTTATTTCATGGGACAAAAATCTTGGGAGATATTCTAATCGTTCATTCGCATCTTTATTTATCAAGCTAGGTGTCCACAAGAAGAGTAAAATTTCATGAGAGTTTAGTTTAATGAGAAATTTATCTCACAATCAGATGTGGTTCAGCAAAACGTAGATATTTCTTTGAAACATTCGAGTTCAGTTTCTCTCATGATATAAGATATCTTCGAATACACTGTTTCCATATTTATCACTATTTTGAACCAGAAAGAAACAATAAGTTGTGTTGTGGAATGATTTTATAAAAAGATGTCAATAAGAAGTGCTAAAAAAAGGTTGTAATTTATTGCCTTACATCAGATAGGGAAAGATCGGTGATTTCCGAAGATTTCTATTTTTGAATTTTTTGGACGAGCAGTCACACAAATTAAGATAAGTCTCATATAATTCGATTAATTACAATATCATACTTCTTTTTTTACCTTATTTATTTGTTAGTAAAACTTATTTTTAGGGAAACCAAATGATTATCTCACGACACAACAGCAAAACTCATGTACAGTGCGTGAAATAAATGTCTCATGGGAAATTCACAAGACTCATGTTTACACAAACTTGAAACTTGTTCAAGAAATAAAACTATCATTATAAATTTAAGTTATACGGCGATTTTTATTTCATGTGACAAAAATCTCGTGAAACATTCTCATCGTGGATTCGTACCTTTACACGTTAAAACTTATTTAAGGAATAAAACTAATGACATATTTTTATTTCACAAATATTCAAATTTGTTATCTCGCAATTTTTATTTCAAGAGACTAAAATTTCGTGAGATATTCTAATCGTGGATTTGCATCTTTTGTTATCAGTTTACAATGTCGTATAAAGTTAAAATGTACCCAAAATCAACTATCAAAAACATAAATCAGTAATAACACCATCCACATAGCTGATATAACCTTTATAACTTTTTTTGGAATTAATTATAAATTTTCAAAACATTGTAAAACTACTAACTATAAAATAAAAAATTTAAAACATTTAAAATATTTCAAAATTGTGTTTGTAATTAATTTTATTTTAAAATTACATTTTAAAATCACCCACATCAACATTTTTTTTAAACTGACACCAAAACACTTTTAAATTCCTGATCAAGCAACAAATAAATTACATAACTGCGTTGGATTATTTGATTTACTTTAGGAGTTATTAATAATCGTCGTTATTTGGTTTATCAGAGTTCAAGTTGATTACAAATATAGAAACGTTTCTGTAAACGTAAATGCTTTTCTTATCTTTTGTGAATTTGTTGTCGCTTGGTTAATTTTTTTTTCTAACATACTTGAAATCTCAAGTGAGTGCCAACGTTTTACTTGTTCGTTATCGTCAGTTCCACGTTGTAAGCTAATACGGCAGTATAAAACAGGTGTAAGACTTGTAATAAGTCTTTTAAAGATTTTCTAATAGTTGTGCTTTTTATAAAAAAAGTAAAGTTGTTGGAAAATCTTAAATCTTAAAAAAGTGTTAAGAAATTTGAAAAGATGGATGGTGAAGGTGAAAGTATTTTGAATGCTATTAATAATCAAGAAAATGGACCAGTTAATCCGGAAATGCCTAAAGATTTTAAAATGCCGAGTAGAGAAGATCTTATAAAGATGATTTCTGATCTAGATATGAGCGAAGAAGATAAAGATACATTAAAAAAGAATATTATAACCGGGGATTTTTTGAAAGGGTTGGGTTTGGACAAAGCATCCCAACAACAATATCTAGATTCGTCGAGGATTATCATTTTCATAACGTGTATTACAATCATGATATTAGTCTTCGGTAAGAATTAAAAAAAAAATACACCACAAACAATTCAATAAATAAATAAATTTTGGTCGCGTTAAGATAAAAAATGCATTTTTACAACTGTTTTTTAACGATAACATTTATTACCGATCTAATAAATCCAAACATTCACTCATTTTTTCCTTTAAAGTAAAAAAAATCATCAAACAGAGTGATACAAATTAAAATTTGTCATAATGTCGAATGTGGTTGAAAGTGATTTGATTGAAAAGTTTTCAAATGAAGGTGTTTTAGACCCAAATGATCCAGAATACGAAATGAAACTTGAATTTATCAGAGAGTATATTTTGCAAACTCAAAGACTTCGCATGTCTTCGTTAGGTTTACAAGATATACTCTACTTTCTATATTTTGTGTTTATATTTATATTCGGTAAACAAAATATAAATTCTAATTATTATTTAATAGGTTAAGTTTTACTTAATGTTATTTATTTTTCAGTGTTCTTTGGATATAAACTCTACAGATCGCAAACGGAAAAAGAACGAAAACGTGAAGAAAAGAGGAAACAAAAACAGCAAAAGAAGAAGCACAAATAATGTTATTGTTTGTTTTAGAAGATATTTATTGGGTTTTTTAATTAAATGAACTCCAGCACGATTCACTGTCATCTCTTTTTAAATATTTTATCGACTCAACAATAACGTAAATGTACCTAAACAGGTTGTTTTAATGTTAAGTATATTTACAATAAATGGTGCGCGGTGTACTTTTGTTATCTAAATTTATTTGGTTTTATTCCTATATTAATTTATTTTTGGAGTGGGTTAAAAACTGGTTTTATTGTCTGTTATCAATTTTAAGAGTTATTTTAATCGGAAAATTTTATGAAAGAAATATAAAGAAGAATTTCAAAGATATCAAAAGAAACAATTAAAGTTTCGAACAAAATAATTTATTTCAAAGAAATACATTTAAATTTTTGGAACGTGATTAAAAAAGAAAAAAAATCATTTCCTTTTATTTTGGGCAACTCAATTTTTCCCTTATTTAAATCAGTAGATTTTAATTACTTAATAATATTAATGTTTACAAAATTACAAAGTTTTAATTTGTGTTAAAAATTTCAAATTTGCTACGAAAAAATGCTAATGTAAAATTTTTATGCGATTTTTTTTATTTAACTGGAAAAGTTCATCAAATTAAGTCATCTGTTAACAGTAGCTTTGAATGCAATTATTTCGAAGCCTCTTTAATTTATTTTGGAAAATTTGAGATCAAGGTAGATGCCTTGATGGAAAATATCAAATCTTCTTTAATAAAATTTTGTTATAACATTTAAAATAGGTCCGTTCGTTAAAAGACTTCAACGAACGTCCGAAATTCAGAAGTACCTCTATATAACGAACTTCTATATAACGAATTTTTCCAATAACGATTTTTTTCAAGTTCCAAGAAATTGCTCTATAAAAACATTTCTATATAATGAAAAAAACTTCTATATAACGAACTAAAATTCTCTGAAGAAATTCAGAAAACTCGGTTTCTTATTATTATTAATAGTGGTAAAGTCACGTCAATCTCATTTGGCAATTATGCGTGTAGGGTAAATTACTGAGAAATGAAGTAGATATTCCAGGGAATACTCGAGAGGCTCTTGTTGTATGACACACTTCAGCTGATCAGATACTTCAGTAGAATTATCATTGGTATTGTGTTAATTGTGATTTCATATGTCACCATGTCTAAGCGAAAGGCCATTTTTTTGAAGTAGAAAAATAATGTATGTACTCTAACCGAAAACAGCTGCACCATAAAGAAAAAGACTTATGTTTTGTTGCCTCATTATGTTTTGATTTAAATACATAATATTTATTTGTAACCACACAATTATTAATAAGTGTAGATTACACATTTTATACCCTTTCAAACAAGAAAAAAAAAACAGTTCCTTGTAACAAAGTTTTCATATAAGGTGAAGTGGGGTAAGTGAGTTTACGGGGCAAGTGCACTTTTAGTCATTAAATGTTACATGTTTGAATTTATGGCGCTGAGACCTATGAATAAAAACTTTTACTAACGTATTCGTCCCTATTTTATCGACTGGCGATATTCGCTTCCTTTGTTACTTTGAAAAAAACGCGAGTAAGTGATGTTTGAGTAAAATGTCCAACAGTTTCAATATTAGTTAAGTTATTGTGGTGATATGTGGCAGACATACAGGTTTCTAAATTACATCAATTATTCTTAAGGTATTTTTCTTACCGGTTAATACAGTTCCATTTATGTGGCTATAGCGCACTTGCCCCGTCCATTTTAATTGACGGGGCAAGTGCGTTTACTTCAGTAGGGGTTTCGTTCTAACCAGAAAAGAAGTACAGAAGAATGATAACGTTTCTTGGTTAATTGTAGACTGAATTAGAATAATATTTTATTTGTTATGTTTGTCGCAACTTCTTTTTAACGAAACAGTCTTGCGTTAAGTTCCATAACTTATACCACGGCAGTTAAAAGTGAATAACTTCGTTATCTTACAACTTAATGATTTTAGCTTCGGTACACAAGAGAGAATATTCTTCAAATTAGATTGCATTAGTCCCATCTGTTAATCAAAGTATTTTGTTCGGAGAAAGAGGTCCTAGTCGCTCTTGCCCCACATTAGCAAGGCAAGTGCGTCCACGACGAATACAATTAAAAAAATAAAAATATTTTATTCAGTATTACTTTGTTTAATCAAATATCTTTCATTATCTAGAGTATGCGCCAAGTTATTATATTGACAAAAGAAAAAATCCGTTGGCAAGCAATACTGATGTTGTAATGATTGAAAGTTACACTTATCATTTTTTATGCCGCACTTACCCCACCTTACCTTAACGAATTTTTTCTTTGGAATCTTCAAGTTCATTATATGGATGTCCTATTGTAATTTACTATTTTTTTTTTATCAATTTTTTTATATCTTGTTCTTGTTTCCTACTGTTTGTATTTCTTGACACAACAAGAAATTTGTTTTGAGGACTGATTTCTTTTGTATATTGAGTTATCGAATTATTTTGTTTTAAATTGTTATGTTTTAAAGATTCATCATGAATTGTTAGCGTATTCAGTGATTTTTCAGGTAAGTTTTTATTTAAACTTATTTAGGTTTTCTTTCTGAGAAGAAAGATTTGTTATCAATTTTCTTTACACCTTGTTCTTGTTTGTTGTTTGTGTTTCTTGACGCATCAAGAAATTTGTTTTGAGGACATATATCTTTAGTAGTAAAGATTACAACAGACGATGAGAGGAAGAAACCACGAAGTCTCTTCAAAGAACAAAAATAAGAGTAAACTTTTCTGCAAACAAATTGAATTATACATAAAGTATAATATTACCATTGAAAATCAACTACGATGAAAATTATATATTTTACAATTAGTAAATAAAGGTCATGTATCAAATGCAGTAGTTATGTGTCTTGTATATTTTTACATTAAATATCATCCACACATCTACACCCAATATATTTTAACCATTTCAACGTGCTCTTAAACTCTGGTTCATGTCTTAAAGCAATTAAAGAGTGGTAAAAACCCTTTCGATATAAAAGCGGAGTTGTTTCGTAATTAATCATATAATATAACCATTCTAGGATCTAAAAATAAATATATTAATCAAAAATAATTTCACAAAAAAAACTTGTTTTTATAAAATTACCTGTGTTGTATATTTATTCCATTTCTCGTCTTTTAAAATAACAACAAACGCTTGAGGAAGTAACTTAATCATATTTTTCATGTAATTTTCATTTTTATCGTCTATAAAATTGTCCAGAAACATTTTCTGATCTGATATAGAAACGACAGTGACGATTAAAACATCACACATGAACGAAATTCGTTTTGAAAAGTGATTAGAATCGATTAATTCCAATTGGGTTTGTCCTAAAAGTTCCAAGAACCAATTTGGAAGAGTAGGATGATCTTTTAAGCTGTGAGTTACATCGGATATTTTAGTTAGAAAATATTCTACGTCACTAAAATTAAAATACATTAAAATTAACATGACACAAAGTTGGTTGAGGATATAAAGATTATTTTTTTACATTAATTCATCTCCTAAAGCGTTTATAATTTCGTTATAATAAACCATTGGTGTTTCATTGGTTTGTATTAAATTCTCACAAAGTTTCAAGCTTCTTTTTAAGTTTTTTGATGAAAAATTCATCCAAGATTTTGGTGTTATTAATGGTTTTATTGTTGGATATGGAAATCGTGAAATACATTCGTTTAATTTGTTAAATTCCTTTAAAAAAAATTCCAATTCTTAAAAATATACTAGAAGAATTTTTTACTTACTTTTGATTCTAAATCAACTTGTTGTGATTTATCAATAATAATTTTAATAATAACGTTTTTATTTACATCTTGAAAATCTTCTTTTTCCATTAATTCTTTAATTTTATTTATAATAAAGTTTAAAAAATCATCATTGTCATTTTCAGATTCATTTAAAGCGTAATTTAAACCAGTTTTAAAGAATGGTTTGATTATAGCAGGTTGTATACTATTACAAAAATGTTTAATATTGGTTAAAATCCACCATAAGTCGTCTTTCTGTTATGAAATAAATTAACATTATCAATAAAGGTTTTAATTATTAAATGAAATATTTACATTTGGATTTTGGGTGATTGCTATAATAAGATTTTCTAAAAACCTTCTAGCTGTACCAGATAAAATCACTTGGCGCGCTGCTATTGTTATACAAAATTCTCTAAAATTTCCATCGTGGACGAATTCTTGTAAAAAACACCAATCTAACGGGGGAAGAGGTTTTGGATAGTCTTCAGCGAGTATTTTAAAACAGGCGATCTCAACTTTCGATCTAGATGTGAACTTAAAAAGAAAAAAAGATATATGAATATGGAATATGAAAACTTATAAAATGAGAAAATCATACATTTCTTTTAATATGAGCCATTAATCCGCGTAAAATGCTTTTAGATGGTAAATATTCGTAATTGTTTGGTTCCGCTTTTGATTCCAAAACGTAATAGATTCCTCTGCCGTATTCTGTTATTTCTTTTTTGAGGAAGTTAACGATGAAAGTTACTGTTGAATCTAAGTTGATGTAACTGTGGTCGTTGAGAAGCGTTAAACACCAATAATCTAGACATTAGATAAATAAAGTTATCCAAAAATCAGAAGAAATAAAAATGAGTATTTGGTTACAAAGAAATGACAATTTTTTTACGATTTATTTATTTTATATTAATAGGAATTAAAAAAAATAAATGATAAAAAACCAAATGTTCACATATGTGGCCAAGGGCGTGAAGAGGTTAAAACTACTAAAGATGTTGTGAAATCTAATTGCAAGTTGATGGCTTTTAATGCCCACCTAAATAATCGCACTGTGTTAAGTTTGTCAATCCTGCTGGCGTTTTAATCGGAATTTCAAATCTCTTTTCTATCCTTGGTCCAGAATATTGTTAATTTAAATATTACCGAACTGCTAATTTAAAATGTGAGCACTATCGCGCATAAAACACATTGTTGCGACAACGTAATAACGGTATTTTTTTTAAATAAACCTGGTAAGGAATATCGTGGAAATTCTAAATAAGTTTAGCTATTTGAATCACTTTAAATTCTAGCAGATTCATTTTCAACCATGCCCGCCCAAACATTTGAATTTAAATGAGTAATATTTTATTCACGTTGTACGTTAAAAGTAGTTTGAACTAAGGTTACCTAGCATTATATTTGATGGCTGCAACGATATAAACAAGTCTTTGGGTGTATTAGGATCCATAACTTCCAGATTAATATGTTTTAAAATCAAAAAGCAAAATAACGTTGAGAATTCTTTTTTAACCCAGATATGTATTAACCACTTCGGTACGGCGCATAGTGGTTTAGAAGCGGCAAAAAGTCCATTTTCTCAACTTTCTGATATGGAAATATGGTTCTGGCCATAACATTAGAAATGTCTTACAATGATAAAACAGTAAAAATAATCGTTGTTTCTCATGTTGTTTACGAATAAATCCAAGACAAAGTATGGGTAACGAAATCGTAGCAAACCACGCGGAATTCATTATACATTTTACATTAATATTAAATTAAATCCGGAGTAGATATGAAAATAAAATCTATTTTACGTGAAAGTAGGACATTTTTATAATGTATAGATCGATTTAAATCATACCATAACGTGTAAGCGCAAGCCATGTTTTCGATTTGAATAAACACCTAAAAAAGGTTAGAATTTTTTATTTGTGCAGTGAAGAACTTTTGAGCTCCGCGCTGCTCCGTCCAATGGCTACCACTTGGTGTTAGTTTACATCAAACTCGATCCAATAAAGTGAATTTCAGCTGCCCCTATCTGCCACCCCGATAACCAGATGTAATTGAAGTGGTAGCTGCTCATAGGTAGGTTTTATTGATATAAAATATGCAAATTTCTGTGAAGCGCGGAAAACCTCAGATTCTTTTGATCAAAATAAGTCGATTTAACATAAGTTATCTATATACAAACTTGTTTCGTTTCGCCGCTAGAGGACTTCAAAGTTAGAAAAATAAATTGATTTATGTCTTTTAATTCGAAAACGCGTTAATCGATTTGAACCATTTTTTATGAGTGAGTTTCTACGTCTAATTGACATCTTTTTATAGTTTGCGATACGATTTTAGAAACTTAGAAGTGACCGAAAAACGATATTGGCCTCAGATATTGCCGCATTTTCTTTTTATCCGCCATAGTAAAATTATATTAATATCGTTTATGGGCAGCACATTTAGTCTTAAATCTTTCTTGCTTCTTATAAAATTGTGATTACTTGAGTACTTAACCCTTTCGTGGATAAATTATATGTTTGAGAGTTTCGCCACTTTTTAATTAATCGATCCGTAGTGGTAATGGTGTTTAGTTTTAGTTTTCGCATGATTTTTGTATCTGTTATTGAGGATTAATACGCCTACACGCATTTTTAGGGTATAGCCAGCAACAAACTCTCAAATGAGAATGTTAGAAAATTACAACCGATAGTACTTTATGCGTTACAGCCGCATATGTTGAGTCAATTAAATCTTATACCAGAAACAAGTAAATGGGAATGGACTCAAAGAGGAGTATGTTACACCCCCGATGGAACTTTCCCCACATTAAATCGCCATTTATTATGAAAAAACTGAACATATCTTCAAATAAGCTACCACTTCCGGTTATCCGATTTTATTTATATTTAATATCTGAACCCTTTTCATTATTATAAAGGGCTATACAACGTTTTGTCCATTTATTGCAATTTAAAGTACTAGTTTATATGAAAAACAGTGAATAAGAGTTCAGGTAAAGTACCACTTCCGGTTGACGAATTTGAAAAATTGACATGAGTCTCTCAATAGTGTCTATCAACTCCATATACAATTTCGTCCATATATAAGGTTCGTACCAAAAGTTACAGACTTTTTTCCGCTAACATGCATATCTGTTCCACTGTGCGGCGCGGCGCCTATCGGCCACGAAACGTTTCCAACAACCGGCATTCATGTGTGGGGTCATATCACAGCCGTCGACTATAGGTGACGCTCGGCTGTGTTGGATCATCTGTGGCCGTCGACTATAGTCGACGCTCGTACCAAAGTGGTTAATATAAGTCCAACACGTTTCGAATTATTTCATGATATGGGACGTGTCAAAAGAACAAGAACTCAAGTATCTATAATTTCTTGTTTCGGATTATGCCATCATCAAGGATAAGTCAAAAGAACAAGAAACTATAGGTACTTGGGTTGTTGTTATTTTGACACGTTCCTGATGGTGGGATAATCCGAAACACGAAGTTATAGATAGTTGAGTGCTTGTTCTTTTGACATGTCCCTGATGATGGAATAATTCGAAGTATATTGGTCTTAACCCTTTGACTGCTACGGGTGTAAATGTACGCCCATCGAAAACGACAACTATTGTCAGTCTTGTTTTGAAGTCAGAGTTTCGAGTTTATGATAAGAATAATCTGTTTTGTGTTCCAAAATGGATTAGTTAATTAACCAAAGAAACTTGATTTCAACAAGATGAAGCGGTTCTTTACGTTTTCCATTGAATGCTTGACTTTATTTAAATAACAAAATATTTTTTATATGTTAAATATGAGCAACTGAATAAACTTAAACTGAGTAAACTTACTCACCAGACTTAAACCTTGGTTAGATGAGTTAAATAAAAGGTAAAGTTGACGGTTGAGTAGAAAAGAAAACTATCTACTCCACTAATGCAAACATTTACCCAAGCAAAGAGTCAAAGAAGCAGGTGAGTATTTGACCGAATCCAGTGATAGAACAATAGCATAGTAAATCGCTTCAAAGTGCAACTGTACAAACCAAATAATAGCTTTGTTCATTAAGGCTGTACTGCTTGCACTTAGCACTTCAGTGCAGATATTAAGTGTTCGTTGGGCATAGTGCCGTTTAAGACAGTTGCACTCATACTGTTCGTTGCGCCAAGGGCAGTGCAACTTCGTGCAGCCTGTGCAAGTTAGAGTATTCAGCAGTCAAGAGTTAAATTTTTAAATGTCCGGATTAAAATTAAATTTCTCAACGTTACCTGATTACTTTGCTATTTGATTTTAAAAGATATAAACAAGGTTCGTAGGTACGGCCTTGAAAATATATTTTTAGTAGCTTAATCATTTATGATATCAAAAGCTCATAAGAGAATTTCAGGACTAAATTGACTATTTATAAAATAAGGTAATTGTCGCATGACCTATAAAAAAATCTGGAGCAATACTCATTAACCATTTCATTTTTCAATCATTTCCATATTTATAGCATCCTGTTGCAAACCACTAAAAGATGTCAATTAAACGGAGAAAGTCGCTCCTAGAAAATGGTTCGAATTAACGAGTTTTCGAATTACAAGAAATAAACAATTTATTTTTTTAACGCTAAGAAATAAAACAGAATAATGAGTAAAATATTCACGCTAACAAATCTTCTTTTTTTGTTAGTGCTTTCAAACTTTTTAAAAAGGTACAATGTTAAATAAAGAAAAATTTGTAAAATAAAAAAACTTTACAAAAAGTTAAATTATTCTTATTCTGTACTCTTACCTTCACTTACAAGTTTTCCCTGATAAATTTCCAAAAATTGTTCACCAACCACATCAAAACGAAAAGTAGCTAAAGCACCGTAAGCAGCGTTAATAATTCCAACATCAGTTTGATTCAAAACGTAATCCCACAATTTACCAACCACATCACAAATCATTTTATCAAATTTTTTAGTCTCAACGTAAAGGTTTTCGACTTCAGAAAGTAAATTACAAAAACTAAAAGTAACATTTCAAGCAATTATCTAAACTAATTTAACTTTAAACGAAAACTAAATTAAATATTTACCTTATAATAACATTTGTTCGGGTTTCCGATCGAAAACTCGGTTCTAAAGTATCCCAAGCTGTTGTAATATCAATAATTCCCTTTGTACATAAATGAGTTAAACCTTCGAGTACAAAAGAAGTTGCTAAACCATCATCGGTTTTACAAGAGTTGAGTATTTTTGAAATATAAATTGCTAATTCTGAACCGTATAATTCAGCCCTATAAAAAAAATAAATTAATTTTAAAAACTTTTTATAATTTTATTTTATTATTTTAAAAAAATCTTACTTTAATTTACAAAGCTCACGTATAACATAAGCTTTAGTAACCGAAAAATTCCTAGCATCCAATTTATTCTCATCAACGAGCATCGATTGTACCAAAAAGTAACATTTTAATTCGTTTTTCCATAAATCAAAAAATAAAGACAAAACGAACGTTTTCATTTGAGGTGAAACTTTCGATAAAGTTTTTAAAGTAGCTATAATAACGTGTACGTTTTCTCTAAATTTTCCCAATTGAACGATTGCTTTTAAAACTTCAAAATGTACATTTGAATCTTTTGTATTTGCTAATTTATATAAGAAAAACGTTAAAGTACTATTTGATGTATTTGTATGATTTGAAACGTCTTTTAAAAGTAACGATAAAGATTTTAATATAATTTCTTTTTCTTGATTTAATTCATAAAGAAATATAGCTTTTGTAAATATTATTGTGTGTTTTAAAAGAAACGGTGAGAAATTATTTGATGCGTTTAAAAATGTTTTAACGTTTCTTTCGAGAGGTTTTTTATTAATTAATTTAAAAACTTGGATTGTTAAATGTAGATGTTGGTTTGTGTTTAAAAAAGAATTTATAAATGGATTTTTATCTAATTGAAAATCAAAATTAATTAATTCCTCATCTTTTAGGTTTTTTATTTTATTAAATAATGTGTTTAGTAAGGTTTGAGAGTTGTGTAAAAGATCGGAGGAATATAACAACCAATTTAATAAAGATGATTGTAAAATATGACGTGTTAAATGGCTTAAGCGATCCGGAAGAATTTTAAGACCTAAAACAAGTTTTTTTTTATTATTATATTATAAAAAGAAAGCCATAAAATTAACTTACAAAGCGTTAATAAATCATTTAAATAAGAATGTTGAACAATTTCTATACATTTACTCAAAAATACCAAAATTAATTCTAAATCTTTATGATTTTTCAATTCAAATTTGTTTAAAACTAAAATAATTTCCGAAGGATCTGATTTCATTGTACAAATTTCCAATAATAATGATAATAACCAAAAGAGAATAAAATCTTTAAAATTTTCATTAGTTTTGGCTAAATTCGATTCATAAAGTATAATTAAAACGTTACACGTGTAAATTTGGGTTTCTATTGAAGAAATCTAAAAATGTTAAAATATTATTTTTGGATAATTTAATTAATTTAAATACATTTTTTACCTGTAACCATCCAATTATGTTTTCTACAACAAAAATATTTGATTCATCTTCAATTAAAAATTTCAAAAAGTTAATTCTACATAATTCGGAAGTTTTCGTGTGTGGATCACATAAAATATATAAATAAACTGGTCTAAATAATTCGTTTAAAGCTTCTTTATATCTGCAATTCAACGTAAATAAAAATTTTCTTTTTATACAGGGTGTTTCAGAATTGCATGGCACCACTTCAGGGATATGTTCTCCACCACGAAATAAACAAGAAAGTTTATATAAACATAAGTCTCAAATTAATTTTTTATCGAGATATTGAAAAGTTAATTTATTTAACAATAAAACATTCAGAGTAACTGTTCAAAGTGCCCTCCGTTTTGTTGAATGCAGCATTCAGCACTACGAATCCATGATTCTCTGGCAGGGTTTATAGCATCAGGACGACCCCTCATAGTAGTTACTGCTTCTTCGATGCGATTTCTTAGCTCTTCTTGCGTGGCAATAGACGTAGAATAAACCACAGACTTTATCCAGCCCCACACAAAATAATCTAACGGCGTTAGATCAGCAGATCATGGTGGCCATTTAACAGGTCCGTTTTGGCTAACCCATCGGTTACCATATGCTGTGTTTAAATAATCGGTGACAATATGAGAAAAGTGAGCAGAGGCACCATCATGCATAAACCACATCCCCTGCCTGTTGGCAATCGGAGTATCTTCTAGAAGTTCATACAGATTATTTTGCAAAAAATTCAAGTAAGATGTTCCTGAAAGCCTTGTTGGTAAAAAGAGAGGGCCGATGAGATTATCATCAAGAAGACCACACCAGACATTTAATGAAAAGGTATATTGGTAATGTGTAATAGCAGTCGTATGAGTGTTTTCGTCGCTCCAAGTATCAGTGTTTCGAAAATTAGTAATTCCGTGTCTGGAAAAGCAAGATTCATTGGTAATTAACAGGCAGCTCAGGAAGTTAGGATCTCGTGTGCATTGTCGAATCAACCACTGGCAGAAATTTGTGCGCTTGTTATAATCTTCTGGTAACAAATGTTGCACACACGTAACGTGATATGGATACAATTGTTGCTCGCACAATGTTCACCATACACTTGCTGATGAAACATTGAAACGATGCACATAGGGGTACATAGCTAATCTAGCTGGTCATAATTCAAATTACAAAATAGTGAAATCTAAATGAAAAAACTATCGTATTCTCTTCTCTAATGATTATATTAAATAAAAGAAGCGGTTGTACAACTGTGAACCTGTAACTTGCTTCGTATGGAATGATGGAGATTCGATCAACTACTTATGTAAATGTTTGTGTTTCACATAAACGATTTTTCAACTTATTTTTGAAGTAACATTTTGTAATTTGCTATTACTTTTAAAAACTTTTCGTAATTAAAATAGATGAAGCAGGTATGTAGGAATTCGCTTGCAACGTTTTTGTCAGTTTATCATACTTGTGGTGTGTTAATGTTTTAATTTACTCCACAAGAGTTACTTATTAAATATTCCCAACAATTTTTTTAAAAGATTAACAAGTTTGTTATATATCAGGGTGCGTCCCGGTATATTTTTTAATATAAATTGATAGCAACATAATACTATTTTATCAAATAATAATAATCTTTTCCGACTTTATCCGTCTTCCTTAAAACTTGTAAGGAAGGTGAATAAGGCAGGTTCTAAAAGCCTGAATGAATAAAAACGTGTTATTTCGTTTAATCATTATCATAATAGTCTGTACCTTTTTATCTTAGGTCCCTCCAATCGGAGGTTGATAATCAGAAATCATATTTTTAATAAAATGTAAGAATAAGATTTGCCTAATTTTAACAAAAAAATTGGGTTTTATAGAAAATTTCCTCGTAAAGTTTGAAGGCTTCTAGTTAGTCAGAGAGTATTGGAGAGCCCGGTTTGATAACACTCATCCATGCTAGCCAAACCAAACTGTACAGCACGGAAAGACGAGATGCGTCTCTAGTGCTAAAAGAAATCAATGTATAAGATGTAGAATACTGTACGTTTCTTCAAAATTCTAGAACAATGTTTGTCAAATTTCTAGCTGTGTAGAAGTTACAGAGAGTGGCGTGTATTCAGATGTACCATGTATAAATATAAGCTTTGTTCGTAGAAGCGATTTCCAACGGTTTCTCATTGTTTCAACCAATCAAACTTTAGGATTTGTTGCATTTGATCAAAATGAAACAATTTGATTGGTTGAAAAAATTCCAAATCGTTGGAAATTGCTTCTACAAAGTTATAACGTCCATATAAAATGAAAATGTTTTCTTTAACCAATATATTGCTTGGTCTTTACAAGCTACGACAAAAGATTGAAAAAAAATTAGTTTCTCAATTAATTATTAAACTAAATACCCCTATGTGCGATGTGACAATTTTCTGGTGCTAGTAGTAGGAGACAGCTGAACAGCATTGAGTATTCCTTCTTCAATGTTAGCAGTTCGTCGAAATCTTTGTCGACCACCGTTTTGTCGTTGTGGTTTTAGCGTACCAGTTTCCCTAAGACGTCTTGCAACGGGTTCAAACGTTTTCCGATTTGGTATCCTCCTAGTGAGAAATGTTTCATCATATTTTCGAACAGCAGCAACGCCATTTTTATGTACCTCACCATAGATTAAGAGCATGTCGGTTTGTTCTTCAAAAGTGAATAAATTTGTGGTGTCTCCCACGATAATACAAAATGGAAGTCTTCTTATTAACTTATACGAAAACGCGCAGAAATAGTAAAGCAGGTTACTTATTTACACAAACAGTATTTATTACTAATCGGTTTAATCATCTATCAAACACAAAAGTGCTTTGCAATTGCAATCCACGGCTATCTGATTAAATCCAAGACATTTAGATATTTATCTTTAACTTTTCAATATCTCGATAAAAAATTAATTTGAGACTTATCTGCCATGCCGTGTAATTCTGAAACACCCTGTATTTTTACATTTTAAAAACTTAACAAACCTTTTATTTCCTTTTAAATAAACCTTTTTAATACAACTTAAAATAAGATTCCAATCATTTCCATTATGAACCAAAACGGAAATAACAGGATGTTGAGGAATAGCCAAATTAAAAGGACATTTATAAGAACCACTTTGTTCTAATTTCGTTTCCATATCCATTATTAATAAATCAAACAGAATCACCAACAAACCTTTATGATTTCTTAAAAAAAAAGAAAAATACTTAAATAGTTTTAATTTAAAAATTTTACTTTAAAATTACTGTGCAAAAGGTATCATAGCAGTTACTTCGGACATCATCTTTGAAACCTCGATTAAATTCCATTTTACAAGTCGAACCATCCCGTTTGCTGCCGCACAAGATATAGATGAATCTCCGCTTAAACATTTTTGTTTTAAGTATTTAAATTCACCCAAATTTAAACAGTTTTGATGTGAATTTGGCGGGTTATTAAATTTACTTTTTATTGAGATAGTTATATCAGTGATTGTTTTAGCTGTTAAAACTGTGTTGTTTTTAGTTAGTTTATAATCAAATTCTTCGTTTTCCATGGTTTTTAACTTGAATAGTATTTAAAAATGTTCAATATGTACCCATAAAGAAAACATCAATTATTTTTTGAGGTTATGTGAATTTTGAGGTTAGGATATTTGACATATTTGAGTGGTGGACATGCGCATTCTTGTTGTTTTTATAAACAGTTTTTGCGTGAACGACACTTTTTAGGTGTTTGGGAGTTAAAACTGCGTTTTGTTTAACGTTCGTTCGCTATTCTCATTGATTTTGATAAAAGCGTACAATTAAAGTATTTGTTTTAAATGATCAGAAAGGATTGAATCCTAAAAATGGATTTGTTAAAAGACTGGTTGAATCCCAATCAGGATATGGGCCCAATTTATGTTCCTTCGGGGGTGGTAAACGGTCGAATGCAGCATGGTGAGTCTAGAGAAGATTCTTCTGATGATGATTTGGATTCTAAAGAGGATGATCAAGCTTACGTTGAGCAGTATAAAAGACGAGAAGAGGAGATGTATGCTACGAATTATAGGAATTTAGGTGTAAGGATTTTTTATTGTTATTATTATTTGTACATTAATTGTATGTTTGTAAAAAATAAAATTTCACCGTTAAGATGGCCATACGTCAATAACTTGAGGAAACTTTATTAAACTATAACAAATTTATAATCAATTACTAGAGCAGTCGCTTTCAACTATCATTCAATTGAAGCAGATTTCTAATATGTGTTACTATGACAAAATTCATCTATCTTAACACTTAACTGACCGGTAGCGATTCAAGAATCCTATACCCTTCTCACGGGCCACTCACCCGCAGATCGTATGAGACACCAGCTCGGTTTCGGCTTACAATTAGACTGTCACGCGGGAAAATATGCATTTTTTTATGCTCTGGTAAAATTGTACGTTTTGTGTTGTAGGATATAATAAAATAAAAGTTGAATATTGGATGGGCGGTCGGTAAGTGCTGTGGAATAAAAGTCAAGTAATCAACGGCTGGTCTATAAGCGCTGAGAACAAAACGTCGATTAATCGACAGCCGGTCAGTAAAGTGTTAACCATTTGAGTGCCAAGGAGCGATTTTGTACTTCTTCTGTGACGCTCGAACAGTGCTAGCACCTTAGGATGTGAAACCAATGACCACGACACACTTGGTTTCTGTCAATGCGCGACTTTATAGCTACCACTTCATTTTAGATAAAAGTAAAAGATTAACACAGCTGGTAAAAGAACAAATTTTAATTTCACTCATACATTTGGATGCAAGCAATAAGCAGAAAATAGTGAAATACTGGTCCTTGGTATTTTTTGAGAAAGAATAAGACAAGCGAAAAAACGCTCCTTGGCACTCTTAGGTGGGAAAACAGCAAAGACACTCAAATGCTTAAATTATGGCTTGAGTAATCACGCTGTTTTCTGCTCAGATTATTCACAACTGCTCAAGTAGTGATTTGGATTGTCCTACAGTTGTAATTTCTTAAAGAGAGCTTTATGTAACCAGCCTAACATTAACAAAAATTTTATAATAATAATTTAACATTTTGCTGATCAGTGACGAGTTAACTCGTTATAATTGGTGACATGACATAGTTTCTGTGTAACATTCCCGGTCAGCAAAGTGGTAAATAAACAATAATGATAAAAAATATTCAATTTAAATAAATAACTAATTTGTTGTTAATTAGGGAGAAAGTCTTTATGATATTGACGATGAACCATTGGGAGTTTCATCCATTTCACAAACGAAAACCGAATTAGTCCACGAAATCTATCAAAAGTATCCATTTAATACTAAGAATGATTCGTCTCTTACCATTACAAACTATAAAACTCAGGTATGCTGTCTTTTATCTTTTATTGATACTTAAAATTTACTCATATTTTATACACTCATAGATAATTGAATATTTAAATTGTCATCAAATCTTAATAATTCACGGTCCTACTGGTTGCGGGAAGACAACTCAAGTTCCCCAGTACATTTTGGACAACTGTCAAGAGAATAACAAGTATTGTAATATAGTGGTTACTCAACCGAGACGTATCGCGGCAATTAGTGTTGCTAGAAGAGTTAGCGAGGAACGCGGTTGGGCATTGGGTACGGTTTGTGGCTATCAAGTCGGTTTAGAAAAGCGCAGGGGCGCAGATACTATTCTTTCATATGTTACAACCGGCGTATTACTCCAAGCTTTAGTTAGAGCTAAAAATTTACATAATTATACCCATATAATTATTGATGAGGTGCATGAGAGAAGCCAAGAAATGGATTTTTTGTTGTTGTTGATTAGGAAGTTTCTTTATACGAATTCCTTAAAAGTTAAGGTAAGATATTTTTAAATGGAAATATAAAGTGAAATAATAGGAATAAATCATCCTGAAATCGATTGAGATTTTATAGTAATGTTAACATTTTATTACGTAAAACTAGGAACATTGTGATTATAAGTCCATATAATACATTTAATTTTAAGGTAATTTTAATGTCAGCAACATTTGACGCGATTAAATTTCGAGATTATTTCAAACATACGGGTGATGGTGGAACTGTACATCATCCAATGATACACGTTTCGGAAAAAAGCAAATTCAACACGCAGTTTTATTATATTGAACAGTTTGAACTGTTAACAAAGGTTTGGAACAATTCAAATCGTATTTTGGATTATTTTATTAGTTAATAATGTTTTAGGTACCAAGCATGTCTATTGATGAACCTAAAATTGATAATTCTTTGTATGAAGTGTTACTTTTCTTGATTCGAATATTCGATAAATTGGATAAAAATGGAGAAGTTGGAAGCGTATTGGTATTTTTACCTGGAATTTATGAGATTGAAACTGCGTATAAACATTTGACAGATAATAAAGTGTAAGAATATTAAATTATTGTAGAGTTTTGATAATTTAAGTTTAGATTTAGTTTTAACCACTTGCGGTGGCAAGAAATTTACGGCTGAGTGTGCCAGGTGAGTCATTTTTCTACCTGCAACAATGGTCTGACGGCGTGCGTAACACCGTCGCGCTGGCGTTCCGCTAACAAAAGTATCTCGACGTACCATAACCCGAAATGAAGCTGCACCATGAAGACAAAGATAAAAAATTAAGTCCCCTCTCCATAACATTGCCGAGTACTCTTTCATCTTCTTCTTTATGGTGCAGATCCATTTCGGGTTATAGTACAGTGTACGTCCAGCCACCGCAAGTGGTTAATACAAGATGGAATTTATTCTCATAAAAGGTCTTATTTACCTAATCAGATTCTATTTTGTATAAATAAAGCAGAGAATAATATTTTATTTTAATGCAAAAATTTCAATTGGATTGATATTAAAATTGTAATTTATTTTTTTTAGTATTACTTCTAATCCTCAGTGGTATATTTTACCATTACACTCTTCAATAACAAATGAGGAACAAAGAAAAGTCTTTATTCCTCCTAATAAAGGATATAGAAAAATTATTCTATCAACTAACATTGCCGAAAGTTCCATTACGGTTCCTGATATTACTTATGGTATGAAAATTTATTTCTATTAATAAAGACAAAAATCGTGATTTTAATAATGTTTTCAGTGATTGATTTTTGCTTAACAAAAACTATGGTTGTTAACCCAATCACGAAATACGAAAGTTTACAACTCCAATGGGCTTCACATATAAATTGCACCCAAAGAGCTGGCAGAGTTGGACGTGTAAATGATGGTAGAGTTTACAGATTAGTTACTAGACACTTTTATGATGTAAGTATTTATTTAATTTAGGAAAATTGATTTATACACAATATTTCTCAACTTTAGAACCACTTATCGAAAGATATAATACCAGAAATGCTTCGTGCTCCATTAGATAGGATCGTATTAAGTGCTAAAGAGTTAGAATTAAATGATCCGCCAAAAGCAATTTTAGCCTTAGCGATTGATCCACCAAACTTATCAAATATCCAAACGACTATTTGGTATTTAAAAGAAGTAACGTTATTTTAAGATTTAATTAAAATATTTTTAAAGTCATTTGGGTGTTTAATTTTTTTAGGTTGGAGCTTTGTCTTTAACTTGTAGAGGTGTGAACATAAATTGTGACGGTGATTTAACATATTTGGGACATATAATGGCTAATTTACCATTGTGCGTTAACTTATCGAAGTTGATTTTTTTGGGACACATGTTTTGTTGCTTAAAAGATTGTATTATTATGGGTAAGTTAAAATACTAAAAAAAATTCTTTGAGGTTAACATTTTTTTTAAAGCTGCTGGTTGCTCTCTTGCAAATATTTTTTCAACACCATTTAATGAGAAGTTATCTGCTTATCAGAATATTTTGCAATGGGCTGATGGATCGAATAGTGACTTAATTGCGTATTTGAATTTGTATAAGGTAAGATTTTGGTTTTTTTAACAATTTAATTTCATAAAATTCCTGATTAATTTTAATTAGGTTTGGGATATGAAACGAAGAAGTAATGCTTTTAGTCGTGCTGATAGCGAAAAAGCCTGGGCAAAATCCAACTATATAAATTTAAGATCTTTAAAAGAATGGTCAATTTTGGTTGAAGAAATATCAAATCGTTGTGCTCAGTTGGGTATAACGGAAACAGTGGGAGAAAGAAGGATTAACATAGGAAGTTTAGAAAATGCTGTTTATTTAAAAGTATGATTTTTATATACGAAGGTATGAGAAGTTTTTCTTTATTAATTTGTTGGTTGATTTAGGTTTGTATGGCGGGTGCTTTTTACCCGAATTATTACAAAAAGCCCGCTGGAAACGGTAATGAAAGAGAAACGGAAGCCGTTAAATTGCTGGGCGGAAAAGATCCGTTTAAAACAGTTTATTTTACTAACATGGACAAAAGCCAACCAGGTCCACTCTATGCAAGACGTATTAAAGAGCTTTTTAGATTTTGCAAGGGAACGATTGATGTGTCTTTTGATCAAACATAGTGAGTGATTTTCTTAAATTTGCATATTTTTAAATAATTTTACAAAATAATTTTAGCCGTGTTTATGTGCAATTCAATTTACCAACTATGAATGAAATCGTTAATGTTGACGGAAAACCTTTGGTTGCTTCAATGCCTGGGAAAGTTTGCAAAGAAGTTTACTGTGCAGTTAAGAGAAGACAATTAAGGATAACCAATGAAATTAAATGTTTACCGTAAGTCTTTTTTATTTTAATTTGTGTTGGGTATTTATAATTTTTTAATACAAAAGTCAAAGTGGTTGATTACTATTAACATTATGACGTTCGGTGGCTCCACGTTGGTTCCATGCAAAAAATTTCGAGTAAGTGGTAGTGGCTCCATGTTGGTGCCATGAATGACTATTGAGAACTGTACAACCTTGAAAAACCGTCGGTGGTAAGCGAAATGGTGTCGTTTAGTCCTGCCGATGCGACACAAAAAAATCTACATTAGATGTATGGATGTCATTGTGTTAATAGGGAATAGGGCGAATGCGGGATAAAAAATTGTATTGTTCATTGTTGTAAATAGATATAAAAATCAGAAAATTGTCTAAAATTTATTTCCGCATCAAATGACAAAACATATGGGTTCCATAAAATTTTGGCCACCTTCTGACAAGTAATAGACTGACAAATAAAACAGGCTTTAGTGCTATTTAACATGTTAGTTGAGTCTCATACTGAGGCAAATAGCAACAAGCAACTAACAATCGGCAACAAGAGATATTTCCACTTGATAACATTTTACATACAATTAAATGATGGCTGTCACCTCGGAGCAATTCGATATTGCAAATAGAGAGGCGATATCAGATTGCTTCAATGTGAGACGTTTGGCTTAATTCAATACCTTAAGGTACGGTTTTCTAGAATGTACGTGGCTTACTGCTCACTGTCAGATGAGCGCATCTCACGGCAGACTTTGTGTTAATATGGTTTGCTAAAACTTAACTGTTTCCTCAGTGCATTTTAAGCAATTGGCGAGAAAAGACGTAAATATGGATAAAAAACATTCTCTTAATGTCGTTATTAGAAGAAATGGACGACGATGATGATTTGTTGTTGTTAACTTATAAGCAACGAAACAAAGTGAACGAGTTATTTTCGTCTAGAACTACAGAAGGGGCTTATAAACTACTTGTAGAACAAAGACTATTTGGAAATGAGACCAAATTTAGGGAATATTTCAGAATTTCACGAGTTATGTTTGATATTATACTCTCATATATCAGGGATGATATTGTTAAAAATCCGTATACTTACCAGTTTTTGAAAGTATCTGTGATATTTCTTTCCACATATTATTTTTTATTACCTGGTCCTTATATCTCTTACTCACCTCATATAAAGGTGGGTGTTTACGTACCAAATCAATGAGTATTTCATCTTGTTCAGCAGTAAATTTTTCGGCCATTTCAGCTCCAAGTTCTTATTATTTAATTCCCTCTGTCTAATCATAATAGAAGCAGTTAGCAGTTGATAATACCGTTTATAGGTTTGCGACTATTATCATAGAACAGAGGGACTAAATAGTCAGATAATAAATATTACATACAATTTGTAAGTTCGTTTTTAGCTTAAACAACTAATCAGCTGACAAGGCGTTTACGCGCTAAAATCAAACTGAAGTTGCTCTCAGCGCACAATACGCAGTGCGCCACAAAAGCGCGGCGCACCGCGTAGCGTAGCAAACCATGACCATACCGCTATGCAGAGATAGATATCAGCGGACGTTATGTGCTTAACGTTTCGCGCTTTGTAAGTTATGCGTGGCGTCTTGTTCTAGAAAACCGTACCTTTAGGAATACGTATCAATGTCTCAATGAGTATGTTAAATGTCAATTACTTTGATAATAAAGGGAATCTAAATATCAGTCATTTTGAAAATAAGTTAAACTACAAAATAGCTTTGTTCGTTAGGGCTGTACTGTTTGCACTTAGCAGTTCAGTGCATTATTAAATTTTAGTTATACAGTGAAATTCCCCTTCGCGGACACCCCTCTTGAACGGACACGCCCTTTGGACGGACAGTTTTCGTGGAACCGTCCGGCTCTTATACAATTACTTCACATTTCTCTTAAGCGGACACCGCTCTTGAACGGACACTTTGGTGGGTACCGTTGGTGTCCGCCCAAGGGAAATTTCACTGTATATATATATATGCGTTGGATCACAGTTCATACCTCAACTAAAGTGCTCCAAATTACACTGAATTACAGTCATTCCCCTTTAAATGCTGCATGAAACTGGACCTTTGCATCATAGTGTAAGTTAGTGCAGTGCAAGTTTTAACCCAACGAATAAAGCTAATATTTGTAAATGTCAAGAACTCAAGAAAGTGGTGGCTATAATTTTATAGCCGCAACTATAAGATCCTAACTTATGTGACATGTAGAATTTATGTCTAAAGGCCATCCCATCAGTTTTGACAGTTACGTCACTACTTACGTCTGGTTACGTGATCGCGCTGTTGTCAAGCGTTTAATGTTTTGGTTGGAGGTACTAGAACATAACCTTGCGACGATATGCGGCAACGGTGTAAACAGTTTTTTGGCTAAGGTTGGGTAACATTAAAACGCTAAATCACATTAACTTTTTATTTCAGTTTAATACGAATTTTATTTTGAAATTTAGTTTTAATGAACATATTTTGTCACTTTATCGTCGTATAAATTATATTCTGTGAAAAGTGTATTTTAAAACAGCTTAATTATTTTATTTTACTTAATTTTCGTTTTTTTTTTTTTCAAAAATTTAGTGCTGCCGAGTCTTGGAAACTTGCAAAAGCACTTGGACTTGCAGAAACTTCAGGAATGTGTACCTTGATTAAGAAACCTGAACCCTCCGAAGAGGATGATGATACGCCAGCGTTTGAGAAAACAAAGATTTCCGTTTTACCTTCCTTAGGGATCCACCACATTAAAATCGCTGTTACTGTCGTGAGTAATTTAAACATTTTACGTTTGGAAAATGTACGCACTATTTTTTCTTCTCTATTCATTTTATTTTATTTATTTTTCGATTAGTTTATTGACGCTGGTCATTTTTGGGCTCATAATGTTGAAGATCAAACAGCTTCCCAATTACAACAACTTCACAAACTTTTAAATGAAATAGAATTGGAACCGCTTGAAGGTAAATCCGCTTTAAACACCACAGACGTCTTTGCATGTATTTATGACGATCATCATTATTATCGGTGTAAAATAGCGTCGAATACTTATTACATACACGATATGAGCGACAAAATCCAAGTGCTCTTTATTGATTATGGAGATATAAGACTTGTAAATTGGAGAGAATTACGTCGAGTTCCACCCGAGGCGAAATTATATGCCCCACTAGCAATGGAATGTATTTTAGCGGGAGTTCAACCGTCGATAATATTAAGTCCGCGTGCTCTTTGGTCAGATCGCGCTAATGACGCTTTCCAAAGACATTTTAAAGATAGCGAAGTATACGCAAAGGTTTATTCTGTTGTCAGCGGGATTGTTCATGTTGAATTATATCGAAATTTACCTGGGAGGGATGGGAATGCTTTGTCCTTTAATCAGTGGTTAATTCGACAAGGTTACGCGCAAAAAGCCGAAGAAAGTTATTTATCTAAAGAAGATCATGCAAGACGTGAATTGATGCAAAATGAGAACGATTATTTTAGTTATGAAGAACCTATTTACGAAGAAGCGCAAGTTATCGACGTTGAACCACCGAATATCGCTAGTTGTAACAGACATTTTAGTTTACGTGGACCATATAGTCCGTTGGAATACAAAATCTATCCAATGTGCAGAGACAGCAAAGAAAACATTTCGATCGAAGGTTCTTCAGTAAATTCGGTATTATTAGATACCGATCCGCAAGACATTCAAGATCGATTGATTGTTGCTGTATCTGTTGGAGAGAACGCCGCGTCTACAAATCTATGTTTGCGACATACTACCGTGATGCCAAATATTTTAGGTTTTCCAATGTTAATGGCGGTTCTATTTTGTCCTAAAATGGAACCAAAACCTTGCGATGATGGAACCCAATTTGGCGCTGTTTTATGTGGTTTAGGAGTTAATGAAAATAATAATAAACCTTTGTTTCCTGAACACGACTTGGAAATTGTTTTGGATACGGAATTATCTCAAGAATTATTGAGTGAAATTAATGCAATGAGATATTGGATGAACATGACCGTAAAAACTATTGAATGTATAGGGAAGAAGGTACCACCGTCTGTTGATATTGTTTTGTGTCAAAGAGAGTTAAAAGCTAAGTTAGATAGGTACTATTTTTGGTTGGTCTGGTGATAATATATTATATATTTTTTTATTTAATTGTAGTATCTTAAAAAAGCCAAAAGAAGCAATCATTCCAAAGCAAATTAGTAACTCGAATATTTGGGGGAAATTTTCGTACAAAGGTGATATTTTAGAAATAACTGACAAAAACTTGATGCAAGATGACATTTGGCCAATGCATTGGACAATGACGCTCAGAGATACTGATAAAAAGTCGGTTGAAATTTCACAAAATATCGAAGACCTTAAAAGCTTTGCTCGGGGGTAATAAATTTTGTTGTATAAAATTAATTGAAAAATCACAAATGAATTAACAAAAAATCATTTCACTAATAATTTCATTTTAGGGATATTAAACCAAGCAGCATCGAATGCTTCGTTTGTGGCGTTTTGATGTTTTCTGTTCCTGAAGTAGCCACTCATTTGATTTCCAAAGCTCATAATGCTAAGTTGACGCAATGAAATAGTGGTTAATTTAGTTATCTTACGTTAAGTTTAAAAGTTTAATAATTAAACCTTTTTCTTGAGTTTTTAATGGTTCTTCAGTTTTATAGAAGAATGTTTGTTTTGTTCGTTTGTTAACCGCGAAATACATATTTTTTAAAACAGTTTTATTATTAATTTTTTAAAATTAGTTTCTTGATTCTTTTTTTAGTTCCAGTGAAAAATGTTTTTTTTTTACCATGAAGTATTTAAGAAAAGTTTTTATATTTTCTAATGTTAAAAGTTGAATAATAAATGTGTTTTAAGTTTTGCATTTGCAAAATTTTATTTAATTAAAACTCGATATTAACTAAACGAAAACTTGAAGTTTTTTGTTAAAGAGATTTTTATTTGTACTTGATTACCCAGGTTTTGATCCTTCATTCGGATCAATCGCGTTAAATAGCGAGCTTTATTTCTCATGAACTGAAGTTTGGAAGTATTGATTTCAACTCTAAAACTCGGTAGTTTTGTAAGAATACTTTCAATAATTCTCTTTCAATTTAAATTAAAAAAATGCATTGACGGAACTGAAGATTCTGTGCTGGTTTTCGTCTTCTCAAGCTTAGTTTTAGGTATCTATTACTGTTTATAACTCAAAAAAGGTGTAATATGGAATTATTCCTTTTGAAAATTTGCTCTACAATTAATATGTACTATCGGTTAGTAAACGAATAACATAAAGAGACGTAAACAAAATTCAAGCATTTGTCGCGACCGAAAAGGGTGTTGACGGCGAGCGGCTACCGCTAACAACGACAATTTAAATTTGGGGCCTGCAAAAGCGTTAGCGTTGAGCAGAACCTCAACAACGCTAGGGGAGAGTTGAGTAATGAGTAGTGATGTGACGAATAGTGATTCAACCGAATACCGAATATTCGGCTAAATTTAAACCGAATATTCGGCCTTTGTTGAATGGAGTGAAAATAAGATTCAAAGAAATAGAGAATGGAAAAAATTATTTTATGGCAATGTTTTTAAATCCCCGATATCGTTTAAGCTTTTTCTCATGTGAAAACATATCCGTTATAAGGCATACTATTTTTTGGAAGCACTTGAAAGAGACTTAAACCTCGGAATCAGTAGTAGAGATGAATATAAACTAGTGATGTGACGAATAGTAGTTCAACCGAATAACCGAATACCGAATATTCGGCTAAATTTGAACCGGATATTCGGCCTTTGTTGAATGGCGTGAAAATAAGATTCAAAGAAATAGAGAAGCAAAAAAATTATTTTATGACAACGTCGTTGAATCTCCGATATCTCTTAAACTTTTTCTCACGTGAGAACATATCCGTTATAAGGCATACTTTTTTTTTGGTGCACTTGGAAGAGATTTAGACTCGTTAAACTCCGGAAGCAGTAGTAGCGATGAAAGTGATAAGATGAATATAAACACAAACATTCAGCAGTTGTCCCCTACAACAGGCAAAAATTTGAATCGAAGTCATTTTGCGACTGCTATAAAGTCATAGCCACATCTAGTAAGACCGTTAGTGACTCCAATCCAGTCGTTAGTGAACTGGACTGTTACTTGTATGAGGAATTACTAAAGAGAGAGCAAGTTCCATTTGTTTGGTGGAAATAATATAGCTTGAAATACCCAAAAATAAGTAAACTGGCAAAAGTGTACTTATCAGCCCCATCAAGTACAGTTTTCAGTGACCAGTTGTTCTCTGAAGCAGGAAAGATACAAAAAAAAAACTAATCGACAATTGCGCAAGAATCCATTGTATGCTCATTTCGACCTATCCAATGAAAACTGTCGTAAGTCAAAAATGGTGATTTTGAAAAATTTGAAAAGAACACAGAATTAATTGCTATTCTTCTAGGGCGAATCCTTTCGGAGTCCTCTATATAAGATATCTATAGCAACCAAGTAGAAAATTTTACGTAGAAAATTTTACGTAGAAAATTTTATTTCTTAAAATGCAATCTGTTCAAAACCTTTAAACGCTTATATCTCACTCAGTTCTATCAAAAATGACTTACAATAGTCTTCGTTGCATAGGTCGATTTAATGTATTCTTCGAATTTATTAAAACTTAGAGCAGTCACATAGACAACCGAATATTCGGTAAACAAATTTAATATTCGGCCGAATACCGAATATTGCAAATGAAGCCGAATAGGCCGAATACCGAATAATTATTCGGCTTCGGTCCCATCTCTAATATAAACACAAATATCCAGCAACAGTCCTCTACAACAGGTAAAAATTTGAATAGAAGTCATTTTTCGTTTTGGGATTGCTATAAAACTATAGCTACATCTAGTAAGGCCGTTAATGACTGCAGTCCTAGAAATAGAGTAGCAATTGAACTGGACAGTTACTTGTGTGAGAAATTACTAATGAGAGAGCAAGTTGCATTTGTTTAGTGGAAACAACATAGCTTGAAATACCCAAAAATGAGTAAAGTGGCAAAAGTGTATTTATCAGCCCCATCAAATACAGTTTTCAGTGAACAGTTCTCTGAATAGCTTATCATTTGTATGCTCATTCAATATATTCTTCGAATTTATTAAAACTTACAACAATCACATAGAGAACCGAATATTCGGTAAATAAATTCAATATTCGGCCGAATACCGAATATTGCAAATGAAGCCGAATACGCCGAATACCGAATAATTATTCGGCTTCGGTCCCATCTCTAGTAATGAGGACTTTAATTCAAAAGTAAGAATCAGAAACAGCATTTACCTGCCTTATTTTCACTAATTCGGTATAAAAGGTAAATACAATAATAAGGCAGGAATAAGATTTATTATAATATTTAATGAACTCAAACAAAATTAACTACAAATACAAACAAAACAAAGAATAACTTACATCTAGTTGATACGTTGTTTTGGGGAGGTTAGTTACACTCTACAAAACTTACCAATACTTGCTCGAACTGACATATTTAATCCAAAAGTAGAGTTCGATAAGTGGACTTTATACGTGGTGGACCAGAACCGTAAATAAAGCAATCACCCAAAATATCACTCGCGTGTAACCAGTAGCGCACCGAGAAATATCCCCTTGGGGGGGTTTTCGCTAAAAATTTTCTTGGCTTATACTTTTAATGCAAATTTTTGTACAACCTATAGTATAACGAGTTCAAATTATCTTAATGTCTTAACGAGCATTAACGACAAAATTAAAAGTTTATGTTTCGGTGGGGGGGGGGGGGGTTAAACCCCCCCCCCTGGATGCGCCACTGCGTGTAACAATAGTTTTCAATATGCGATTTACTAAAATTTCACGATAAATCTCGACAAAGTTAACTACACAACATGAACTAAAGACGGAGACGAATTGTATACAAAAATAACGGACGAAAAAGACTTTAAGACAAAGGTTTAACGACGAATCTCGAACGAACGAATCTGTTAATCTCTCAATCAAAACTATGAACGATCGAATAAAGTTCTAAAAGAAAAAGGTCTCAAAGAAAAGTACCTCATTTCGCTCTGCAAGGACTTATATATCCTTCGCCGGTCCACTGCGCAATCATGTAAACAACCTATCCCCCTTATTAGGTGCGATACCTTCCTGTCTTAAGAGTGGGAGCTCATACTTAGTTTCAATGAATCTAATTAATTTATCATAACTTTTATTAGTATTTTATTATCAGTTTTTGCGGTTCGTAACACATTAGACTTTTGAGTTGGGAAGGGATTTTATATCTTTCTCTTCATGGTATTATTCGTTTACCAACCAATAGCACTACCTAGCTTAGGTATGTCTCACACAGAGGCAACTAGCAACCAGCAATAAGCGATGTCGCCTCTGATTCTAGCGATATCGAATTGCTCCAATGTGAGAGACATCGTTTAATTATATGTAAAATGTCATTAAGTAGCAATATCGCCTGTTGCTGGTTGCTTTAGTGTGGGATGCACCTTAAACAGATCTAGCATTGTTGATTTTTTTAACCCTAAAAACTATTGTCATCATTTAAATCATTTGCAGTCAAAGTATGGTCATCGATTTTTGACGTTAAAGTTATTTTTAATTTTTCAGTTTCGACTTTTCAAAAATGAAACTATTAAGTTTTGATAACTTTACTTTATAAATGATAATACATCATGTGTGTTGCATTACTGTGTAACATTAATGTGAAAAGCTGGACTTTGTGTGGGAAATAAAATGCTCACAAACAAAAAATATTTTAATAATAGATCCTAAAATACACCACTTTGGTAGTCAGTAATACACCACTTTGGTAATCCATAGCCTCAAGTTTCGGCAGCTCAAGCCTTACTCCTATATTGATAGATCATGCTATCTCTTATATTATTCTGTGCCTTCCTCTTTCCTCCCCTTTTACACACAGCACGAACAGCCCTTCTTCCTCCGCTCACTTCCGCTTCTTAATGCGCATTTCGGTGAATTTGATTCCTCATTAATGTAAAAATTATTGAAACACCTTTTTATATTTTGTAAATACAAAAATACTTTGAAACTACAACGTTACAAAGGGTTAAGTTGCTATAGTAACGCCCTAAAAGCAACTTCAATGTACTATCCTGTCAGAAATATCAATTCTTTTACCTTTTAATCCTCAAAACAACCTTAAGTGCTTTTATAAGTAATGAATTTAATACGGAAAACTTTAGAGGTTCTTTCAAAGTTGTTAAATCTGCTTTTTAATATACACGTTGAACCTAAACATTTTAGAAATGCTAAGTTTGATAAAACGGATGATAACTCGGTAAGTTTTTCAATCAAATTTTCATACAGTTAGTAACAGTCTTATTGGTACACCTCAGTGTCTAAATAAGTTTGTATTAAAATTGAAAGATAACAATCAAACTAACAAAGTGTTGTCTTTGATTTTTTTATTGCAACATTAGCAACAAATATAGGGAAAGATGAACGTAAAATAACAATTCTAGAAACAATATAACTAACATTTTTATAATAAAAACTTACTTAAGTACCAAAATACAATTTCTTAACTGCAACATTCTTATTTGTACACTTAGAATTTACATTTATAATTTGTCCAAAAAAAATAAGTTTAACAAAATTTAATATTTTGTTGAATAGCCCTTGACTTCAATTACAGCCCTACACCTCTTTTGCATTGGCTGTACGAGGTTATTACAAATTTTGGCATCTATTTGATTCCACTCTCGTTCAATAATTGCTTTTGATTCTTTCTTGTTGGTATTGGCCATCTCACGAACTTTCCTTTTCAAAATTGCCCATAAATGCTCTATCGGATTAAGTTCCGAAGACTGTGGCGGTGTTCTAAGCTGTTTTGGAATGTTTCATATGAGACATAACTTATTTATTTCTGCTGTATGTTTGGGATCGTTGTCCTGTTGAAACATATATAACGCACCCATATCCATTTTTGCTGCACTTTGCTTTATATTATTTTTTAGAATGTCCAGATATCCCCATTTGTCCATAATGCCATCAATAAATTGAATATTACCCACTTCCTTAGATGACATACAGCCCCAAATTAACACTGATCCACCGCCGTGTTTTATAGTAGGTAAAGTATTCTTAAAATTGTATTCCTTATTCTTCTTTCGCCACACTCTGACAATTCCACCTGACCCAAATAAGTTTATTTTTGTTTCATCGGACCAAATAATGTTAGCCCTAAAAGATTGCGACTTATCTTTATGCTCTGTAGCAAATTTCATTCTAACGATGCGGTTATTCTTACTAACAAATGGCCTTTGTCTTGCGATTCTTCCGTGATATTCATTGTTCCATAATACTCGGTGAACGGTCTGAGTTGATACTTTCGTTCCTAAAGATGTTTGTAACATTGTTGTTATTTTTGGAGCACTTAATTTCGGATTTATTTTAAGTTGTCTAATGATGAAGAGCTCGTCTCTTTTATTAAGATTTTTTCTTTTTAGGAATTCGTGGATTGTTTTTCGTTGTTCCATTATATTTAAATTTATTCACTATGTAGTTTATGGTAGAATGTGGTTTATTTACAATTCCATCGATTTTTCTGAGTGAATATCCCTTTAATGCTAGACTAATTATCATGTCTTTCACTTCATTACTTAACTCCCTTCCTTTAGCTATTTTAAACTCAAAAAAACAAATACCAAATGTCAAATTAGAATCAATTAATTAGAATGGCACCCTCGAAAGTAATGCATGCGCACTTTTCGTAGTAGTGAGCATGCGTTTGTAGTTTATCCAATAGAATACGAGTCCTTCAATCAATGTACAAATAAGAATGTTGCGTTTCAAAAAACTTTCGATCAGTACTTAAATAAGTTTTTAATAAAAAAAAATGAATTATGCTGTTTCTACATTTGTTATTTTCAGTTCATATTCCCTAATATTTATTGTTGATCTTGCAATAAAAAAAAATCAAAGAAAACACGTTAGTTTGATTTCTATCCTTTGATTTCAATACAAATTTATTTAGATACTGAGGTGTACAAATATAACTGTTACTAACTGTATTTATTTAATATTTCCTTTCTTTTTAAGGTAAAGATTTTCTGGTCATTACTAATTAAATTAACTAATTGTAAAACCAAAAACGATTGTTCAATTAATGAACTAAAACTTTTTTTACACTCCCTAAATTATAAATCTTTAAGTTTTTATTCTCTACCTTCAAATATGACTCATGGAAGCTATCAACTACTTTTAGCCTTCGCCTTTTTAATAAACAAAGGTTATTTACATAAATATTTAAAAGAAAACGTCTATAAAGAACCAGAAATAAAATCTTATAATAATTTTAAACTCTATGAAGCTTTACATTCGAAATGGAATGAAAATAAATTAACTCAAAAACAATCAATTGAATGGATTAAAGGAAAATTAATTAATAATCATAGATTAATCGATGAAATAAAGATTGGAATTGAAAAATTCGTTGTAGAGTTAAACGAAAATGTTTCAAAACCGTTTGGAAATTTAACTTTATCCGAATGGTTGGCTTTCGGTAAAGATAAACGTTACGAACGAGACTTTTGTTATGAAATCGATAAAAAGATATTAACACTCGAGTTTTACGAGAAATTCATTCGAATGGAACGAGTTTTTTGGAACTGGATGAATTCTGTTTGTCAAATAAATACTGGAAGTTATATTAAAAGTGATGAAATTGAAAAATTTTATGCTTTAGTGAATCAAAGAAAAAAAGGTATTTAAACCATAAATAAATTGATTTATACGAACTATTTTTTTTAATACTTTATACTATGTATGTGAGTGATTTCATTGATTTCGCCACAATTTTATCTAAAAAATCTAGAAATAATCGTCACTTTATTATTATTTAAAGTTGTTAGTAACATTATTATCTTATCTCTTATCTTACAAATATTTAAGGAGTATCAAATTTCATTCTTATGAATTGACTGCTTTGTATGAGTGGTAATCTTGTGAACTGTGACTTCATTTACTTATTTATTTATAATTAAGTAAGTAAAACATTTTAAGTAATCCGAAATTTATGTTAAAACGTTTTTAATTATTTTTAGACTAAAAATTAGAAACTATGTCGTTAAATCATTGCGAAACTTTCGATTTTAAATTACCAGACATAAAAAAAGTAGAGGAAAATAGACAAACACGAGGGATTGATGATTCTCAATCAACTTCTGCCGATATTACTGATAATTCTGTTGTTAATGTCAGAAATTCTATTAAACAAACATCTTTAAGACATTCTTCATTCAGACATGTTACGCATATAAGTTGGAAGGACGATGGAAGTTTGGAGATAAGTACAAACGACCGCGAAATGGCGGACTTTTTCAGAAAAATCGAAGATAGAATGTGTTTGGGTGAAGGAAAAGATGTAAAAGAAGTTATATTCGATTATGTGGCGAATTCGTTAAATTCAGAAGAAGACGACGACGAAAATTTAGGTAAAAACTTGGATGAAAAAGAAGAAAATATAGAACACGGAAAACTTGACGTGGAAAGATGTAAACCTGAGAATATTGGAAAACCATATAATTTTCAACACGTTACGCATTGTAGTTTTGATCGGAAGAGTGGATTTAGTGTGGTTACAAAAGATCGAAAATTATCGTGGTTTTATAATCGTAAAGTTAAAAATAAAAATGACAAAAATAATTAAAAATAAGTATTTTAAGTGATATATGTTATGAACATTTTTAATTATAAAATTTGATAGGAAAAAGATTTATTTTTTTTTGTTTATTTTTTCGACACAAAAATATAAAATTGTAATTAATAAATTATTGATATACATTTATATATCGATTTACAGTGAAGCTGTAAAGTGATAGCTTTTTTTCAAAAACCTGTTTAATCCAATTTTTGTTTTTAAATCATTCAAACATTTTACATAAAATTAAATTATGTTTCTTACATTGGAACAATACGATATCGCAGATATAGAGGAGATATTCTATTTAAAATGCTTGCTTTAATTCTACTTGAGACCACCCATTCCCAACGCCCATAAAATAGATAGGCCGATGTTTTTTCTGTTTTGGTAAAACGTTCTCAAACTATTGCTTTTGGAGATGTTTATTATTACCATTTTTGGATTATTTAACCCCTTCAGTACCCGAGATAATTCGGCCAGGCACATATTGTACGTTCCAGTACGTATTTGCCCGAAGTAACTTGTAAAAGTACTCTTGTAGTTGGTTTTTAATATGTCAAAATATTAGTTTTACTTATGAAAAAAAAAAATAAATAATTTTTTGGTGCATTTTTTGAAAAAAAAAAAAAAATCGGTCCTTAAAGGGTTAAAGCTAACAAGGAGACCTCACGACCTTTGGAATCGCCGATTTTAATGAAAGTGGTGCCAATCGATAGATATTGGTACATAGTACGAATGTGTAAAATATTAGGGCGCACTATTCAGCGGTTCGCGAATAAATCCACCCTTACTATCCACTCCAGGTGGCATCGAATCTATCCATTCTGGTCTTTGACGTTTGCCTTTAACCCCTTAAGCGGCTATGACGTATATATTCGTCATGATTACAAGTAATTTCAATCCATCGAGCCGCTTAACGGGTTAAATAAAATCATGAGTGGAATGGCTTGTCCTAATGCATTTCCACAAGCTACTACCGTCACATTCTCAGCATGCTCTGAATCAATGAAGTGCACTCTTTTTGCACCTTTTTGAGTAAGCACTTGTTGCTGGTAACGGAGGGTTAACCTGCACCCCTTCTCATCCATGTTGTAAATCAATTGGAATATTAAATAACGTCAACCATTTCCTACCAGCTAGTTGAGTTTGTGATGAGAAACAATGCTTTAACTTATTTTGTTCAACAAACGTAAACACCGATCTTCGGACAAATTTGCTCGTTATAGGTATTTCTACTTCCGCTAATTGAAAAATCCTTCTACATAATTCATTTTCTTGATCAGCAGTTAAAGCAGAATGCCTGCCTAATTTTCTTTCAGTGCTGCCACTCTCTAAGTGGTTCCTTAATGTTCGGCGAGGAATTCCATATTTTTTAGCTGCTGTGAGGACAGGTAATCCATTCATAATGTTATGCAACGCTCCTTGCATGGATTCTTCAGACCATAAAGGTCGTTCTTTAGGGATTTGAAGTTTCTTTGCAAAGGTTTGGACTAGGGTTTCCAATCCCGGAATCCCCAATCTCGGGATCCCCATGTTTTTTCAATCCAGAAATCCCGATTCAGTCCCGAAATTTTTATATCTTTAATATTAGGACAATATTATTGTAAGGATGTATGGTGGAGCTATTAACGAAATATTTCAATTTTTTATAGTGTACGAAACGATCGACATTGTGCGTACATTTGAGCATGTTTCGAAGTTTACATTTGCAGCGGTGCTTTGAATGCTTGCTTACAGTTCAATCCATCAGTGTGGAATCGGAACGAGCTTTTTCTTCTGCGTCATCGCTTGCCATAAAAATAAGATCTCGGTTAGCCGATTCTACCTTAGATGCACTGGTGATGCTCAGAAGCCATTTCCGTTCTAACAAGGAGACCTTACGACTTGCCCTTCACCGATTTTAACGAAAGTGGTACCAATCGATAGATATTGGTACATAGTACAAATGTATAAAATATTAGGGCGCACTATTCAGCGGTTCGCAAGAAAATTGGTGTTAAAGTTTGCGAATAGCGTCTGTCAGTGACAAGTCCCGCCCTTTAAGCCCCACCCATTGACGTACTGAATATGTATAGACTTCCACATACGAGGTTCGAATTCTGAATAATACTCTTTTTTTATTTCCATTTTTATTTTTAATGTAACATTTCACTTTATTATTATAATATTTTGATATTACAAAATATAATCAATTAAGGACACTCTTTCGTTATTCTACTTTTTAATTTCTCTACTTCTATGTTTAGGAAACTTACGGTACATTTATTAGAATCATTCTTTACAATTTCTTCTTTACCATTTAAAATGGTATTACGTTTTATAATAAAAATACCCATGTAAACATCCCGTCTTACCTTAAATATGTCTCTAAGTACTCTAAAAAAAATATTTTCTCGCCGCTTATGGACTGAATCTATGTAGAAAAAGTTTGTTTGGATTCAATTCCATGACCTTCACAACATTTGTCGTCACACTAATGCGGCGTATTAATGTGCTTGTGTAGATGATAATGGCGTTGAGGTAATCCATGTTTGCGTATTATGTGAATCTGATTAATAGTCTTTTATAACGTGATTCATAAAAAAATTCGATGAAAATTTGCTCCAAACATTCAACAGTTTTCTTCTTAACACTGGGTTCCCTATCTTACCTCATCTCCCCGTTTTATCTCATCCTCCCGTAAATAAAGGAGGTAAGACGGGATGTTTACATGGGTATTTTTATTATAAAACGTAATACCATTTTAAATGGTAAAGAAGAAATTGTAAAGAATGATTCTAATAAAAGTACCGTAAGTTTCCTAAACATAGAAGTAGAGAAATTAAAAAGTAGGATAACGAAAGAGTGTTCTGAATTGATTATATTTTGTAATATCAAAATATTATAAAAATAAAGTGAAATGTTGCATTAAAAATAAAAATGGAAATAAAAAAAAGTATTATTCAGAATTCGAACCTCGTATGTGGAAGTCTATACATATTCAGTACGACAATGGGCGGGGTTTAAAGGGCGGGACTTGTCACTGACAGACGCTATTCGCAAACTTTAACACCAATTTTCTTGCGAACCGCTGAATAGTGCGCCCTAATATTTTATACATTTGTACTATGTACCAATATCTATCGATTGGTACCACTTACGTTAAAATCGGTGAGGGGCAAGTCGTAAGGTCTCCTTGTAAGTTGTAAATATAATTTGTTTGTTAAAATTTTATGTTTTTGTTTAAATTTGCTTTCACAATATTATTTTCGAGTTACGTAACTTATGTATTAAACAATATGATTTACATATTACATTTCCAAGTTCTTTTATTAAAATAGTCAAAAATATAAGTTATTTTAACCCTACAAATTATTTTTCTGATTTTTCGGGATTTCGAGATTAATCCCGGGATCCCGGGATTGAAATACAAAATCCCGATATTCAATCCCGATCCAGAAATTTGGAAACCCTAGTTTGGACGCTGTGAACAAAAAATTTTGTTCCTTACAAGGCCGACGGACCTAATAAGGCCACCGAGAAAACACATGGCCTTATTAGAATCATTAAACTTTATTATAATATTATTGTTGCCTTTGAAAGTTCTACCTATAAATCTGTCGTCACTTACCAGTCTAATTAAGCGAAAATGAAGGAGTCCTGTACATATAAAAAAGAAATAATAAAATCGTTATCAACGATTTTAAATCGTAAAAGTTCTGACAGTAATGTTATAAAACACACGCGACAAAATGCACAATTATAATTTCTCAATTAACCCGTTAAGCGGCTCGATAGATTGAAATTACATGTAATCGTGACGAATATATATGTCATAGCCGCTTAAGGGGTTAAGCGAGAGAAATGTCAATACCAAATTGAAACAGAACATGTGCATGACATAATGTGTATCCCATCATCAGTTGCAAATCAAGTTTTAGATTTGTATTTTGATCAAAAATGAGTGTGGTCCTATTAGGCGCATGGCCTTATTTGGCACAGGTACCTTATTTGTCACCTCTGTATTTGCGACATCACATTGCTCCAATATGAGAGATATGATTTAATTGTATGTAAAATGTCACCAAATGGCAATATCGCGTGTTGTTGATTTCTATACTTCATTTAATAACATATAAAAAATAATATACTCTCTTTTCGCGGAAAGATGTCTCATGCGTCATTACTTGTCACCGTTTTCTCGACATATGTCAAATATTTTTTTCTTTATTTAATCATATATGTCAGATAGAGACGAAAACCGAGAATAGTGGTCTAGGATAATATAATTAATTAATGACGCATGAGACATCTTTCCGCGAAAAGAGTATACATAGAAGGTCAACTCTCACTAGATCAGTGAAATCGGCTTGCGCGTTCATATGCCGACACACTGATGGCGCTAATATGATTTTTTCGAAAGCGCCCCCTGCCGAAATACCCAAAACCACTTCTGAACCCGCGAAATTCGAAATAAAATTCTTTTTTTTTTAATTTACTTTATTTCACCTATACAACAGTAAGTGACTATAGCACACTTATTATTGTACGGAAAATAGTAATTCCAAAAAACGGTTTTAAAATACGTTAAAATATTTTTTAATTTTCATTTACGTAATTAATACAAGTACAGATAATAATTTTTGGTAAAGTTATTCCTTATTACTTTAATAAGATAGGGCGGATACTTGGTATATTTTCGGTAGATGTCTTTGCCCAATCAGGTGATTAATAGCCTCTTGGTTGTTGCCTTCTCAATTATTTCTTTGAAAAGTTTTGTAATTTACAAAGTTTTTGGCAGTCCTTTGTTCTTGTAAGAGTGCATATTTGGCAAAATTTGTTGTTTTACTTGTCCATAGTCAACAGAATCTTAGAATAAGTCGCCAATTGATGTTTTCTGAACTGCGCAACCTGGTCTAAACGTAATCTTTATAATTCTTTTGTTAACAAAAGTAACCAATAAATACTTACACAATGCAGAATGACAAAGCTTAGTGGAGTACTGGATTTGAGAAGATTGGGGGGTTTCAGCTGAGCAGGACTGAATTGGTTCATAGTTAATTTCTTTAAACTTCATTAACTTTAACAAACGTAATGCCGAAATTCAAAATTTTTAAGTTAGTTACCTTACCGATTACAGGATTAATTAGAAAAATATAAGATTTTATTCTACATTTGTTGGCATTTGTGTTAAATTTTTTTTAATAAACAAGTAAATAGTAACGGTAAGCAGGAAATGACATTGATTTATTTGAACAAATCAAACTGTCATGGAAACATCTTCTATAAATTTCTGTAACCTTTCAAAATTAGCACATCAGCGCCAGCAGTGTGTCGGCATATGTACTTTTTTTTGATTTCACTTTTTCCCGCTGAGTTGAACTACCCTGTTTAATAACCAGGAGGAGTGAATCTCAAAACCCCATTTACATAGGAAAAAGTAACTAAAAAATACACTAAACATTTTTAGCGGCAAATTTGAATTCTAAACTTCAAACCAGTCACATTTATGCAACCAACAAAACACCAAGCGTTTGGGCGTAGTATTCTAGAACATACTAAATATCTTTATGGCCGTTTATCTATACGTACATTGTTCAAAATTTATCCAAAAGACGTTCCTTGTGTTGACGTATTATATCCAACAGATGACATCGTACCATACCTTCTTCGAACTTAATATTTTTTGATCGCAACCATTTGAGCACAGCGAAAAAGCGAGAAACAAGTTGACAAATTAGGTAAAGCACCTAACCTCAAACGTTAAAAACAATAAACGACAAAAACCAATTTTTTCGTCTTTGTAAACTTGACTGCGGAGCGACCAATAATAGTTCACTATTTTAGCGCGCAAAATTCAAATCACTCCTCCTAGTTATTAAATGAAGTATAATTACTTGTTGTGTGTCTCGGCGTAAGGCGTGCCTTTGATTCGATCAAAATCAATATCCACACAATTATAAATAAGATTTTATCTCCTTTTTTTATCTAGAACTTCTTTAACAGTTAAAAAAACGATAGAATTAAGTTCAGTGATATTTATTTATTATTGTAAGTGAATCAAAAAATTTACATAATTATAGCTTAAAATTAGTAAATACATTTTTTAATGTAATAAAACTTTTATTACATTTTATTTATTTTTTTTTTTTTTTTCGTTTTCACGTCTTATCAACTTTTCATTTTTTTTTAATAATTAACAAAATCAATCTACACACATCGTTTCAAATAAAAATTAAATTTAAGATGTTCATTTAACCCACCCAATATAGATATTATTTAACATATTCTATTATAGATATTAGTAATATTATATGTCGTGAAATCCTCTATACCATCATCACAATATCCCTTTATGTATTTCTCTTTTTAAAGATTGTTTATCACACAAATTCACTTACACCTTCATTCATCTGAAATTTATACACGTATAATTAAACTTGTAAATCTTTGCGTTTTATATACACGTATAGTTTAATCCATTTCTTTTATTAACGTTAATTAATGTTTCTGATGCTATTTTTTTAATTGAAACACGATTAAAACGATAAAAATTTTTGTTGATTCCAAATTTATTCTTCTTGAAATTTGGCACAATTTTAAAAAAAGGTTTGCTATTTCAACATAAAATCTTTGATTTTCTTAGTTGGTTTATTATTGTTTTTAATCGTGTTTCTTTTAATTTTGTGTCACTTTACAATATAAACGAATCAAGTTTTTATTATACGACTAGAAATTGCTTTATAATGCACAAAAACGATCTTTTTGTGTGTTTTACACTCCTCGTACGTGTTGTATAAATAAATGATAGTCCCGTATTTAAATTTAAATTTAAATTGTGTGTTTACAATAGTTATACGTACGTTTATGTACAAAATTTCGAGAAAGTAGTTAAGGGGGCTGGAATCGAGATGAACGCCACTTTTAAGGTTTATTTGTGATATACGTATGTTTTTCTTGTCTTCTAACGAATAGGGACAAGTTTTGAGTTTTATACTAACTATCTATTTACAGACTAAAAATAGTCGAGTAATACTTTTTTTCCCTTGGTATTAATACACCGATAACAGAATTTTCTTAAAGTTAACAAAAACGTCAATTATCTAATTTGAGAATAGTAGGTATTTAATTAATGATTTTTATTAATTAATATTTAATGAATAAAATGATTCTTTAGGACGGTTACTAAAGTTTCTAACCCGTAATGAATTTATTAAATACCTACTATTTATACATAAAAACACCAGTGAATTTTTATCGATTTTTAAAATAATTGATGTTGGTCTTTTCTTTCTTTTTAAGTTTAGATTAGCACACGAATTCGTACGTAATTTTTTCCTTTTTTTACCACCTTATTAGGTTAACGTTAAGATTACTATTCATCTATACGTATTCGTCCCAAAAAATCATTGTCCTCTTACACTGATATTTCCTTAAAACCCTTTCTTCCAGTTTTCTCCTATCGTAAAGACGTGCAGAGAAATGCCAGAAAAAGTAATAGAAACTCTTTCGTTATGGATCCAGATGATGATTTTCTCATTAAAATCGCATCTACGTTATCTCCTGAAATAAATAAAGAAACCCAACAATTAAACTCAGTTTAATTTAAATTAATTATTAATTAAGATTAAAAATTGATTTAACACCTTTACGAAACACAACATTTTTTAATTTTTCTTTTTCTATCAACCCTTGCGGTGTATTTGATTAAATGTTCATATTGTAAATCATTAAAAGCGCCTCTTCGTTTATTTCTGATCGTTTGTATAGCAGCTTCCGGCGACATTCCTAACTCAATCAAAGCAATAGCTACAAGAACAGGTCCTCGACCGAGTCCTGATTGGCAATGAACCGCTAATGTTCCATTTGGATGTGCCGTAAAATAACTTTTACAAATTGCCGACCATTGTTGAATAATAAAATCGTCCGGAAAGGTTCCATCGGGGAATATTAGTTCTTCAACTGTGATACCGTGTGAAGCTATCGCGATATCATCATAGGATTTTTCACAAGCACGTACTAAGATTTTTACATCATATTGCTGAAGCATCTAGAAATTTAATAATTTGCGAAGTGGTTAAATATAAGGTTTGAAGTGTTTTTATTACATACATGAACGAACTTGTTTATATTAAATAAAGCTGGTGATAGTGTTATTAAAAATTTAAACTCTTTGTATTCAATAAATGTTGGAGATTGAAGACTGTACATTTTTGAAATTTTAATCTTTAAGGGATGACTTACAAAAACGATATTAAGAACAAGGAAAATTATTGAAACGGGAACCGGTTATTTACGCGAACCGCACTGACAAAATGAGAATTACATAAATGAAATGAATAAAAATAAATAAATAAACTGGAGTAGTTATAAAAAGATAAGAGTGTTTGTTGTAATTAGATAAAACAATCCTTCTTGTCCTTGGTGTATTTGTCTTGCTTTCGTTGCAGTTAATCTTAATCACGATTAAATAACTCAAATTAAAGGAATAAAATTGTGAGAATGTGAGCTATATTTATTGACGTTTTAAAATGAGTTTTAAATGTCAAATACAGTTCAGAAACGCTTACTATACCACTAGTTTTTTTTATACATCGTTCGCCAAAAGATGTCTCATGCGTTATCAATTAATTGTGGTTGGACAATTGGACCACCGACTATTCCGACATTTCCTCCTCCTCGAAACCGGAAGAAAACACCTCAAACTTAACCGGTGTTAATCCTAGTACTGTTAGTATAGCTGCAAATGATCCATCAAGTATTCTCTCTACCCTTTTGAATGGGGTAAAAAATATAACAACTGAAATTCCGAGTTCGTCAACGACGGTTGCAGCAAATGCTGCAGTTTTAAGTGTTAGGTAAACAACTGTTTCTGCCAATCCAGGTCTATCTGACAAAGGATCCGCTGAGGATGAACACAATAGCTCAATGGCTATAGTTTTTGTATTATGTGTCTTAGCTTTGGGAATATTACTTATACATTTAATGCTTCAAACTTGTTTTCAATGTGTTCCTGAAAGTATAGTTATTGCGTTTCTAGGAGCATTAATTGGTTTAACTATAAATGCTCTATGAAACAGAAATATCAGTAATTGGAGAAAAGAAGAAGCTTTTTCTCCAACAGCTTTTTTTATCCTAGACGAACATTTTCATTTTCAGTTTTCGTCTTTTTCTGTCATGTACTATAATCCGAAATGGAGCAGCTCCATTTCAGGTTATAGTACAATTGAATCGATTATTTTAAAAACCACATAAATCCATTTCCCAAGATTTTGAGTAAATAAATGAAAAGTGTTTAAAATTCCATTGCGTTATTTCTATCTAGTGTTTTTTAGTAAAAAGTGTACAACACCACGCTACATTTGGGGTTTCTAAATGACGTATATTGTATTCTTACTGGGCCAAAAAAAAAGAGAACGGATATATCGCTTACTAAGAACAATAGTGGCGTAAGTGCAAATTAGCGCTATGGAGATAATCGCGTTCAAAATTTTGGTTGAATTTTAATGCAAAGTAAAAAGCAACAACTTATCGTTTTAAATTTTTTTATTTTGTATTTCGTTTTACTGTTATTATATTTCATGCAGAGACATAGATTTATTGTAAGATTTCAAAAATAACATTTTTGTTGTGGTTTCGCCACTATTGTGAAATAATGGCGAAGTATATATTGTATATCGAGTGGCGTATGTCGCGCTCCATCGGCAACGGTTGAAGTTATAGCTTCGTCATTTATACACGTAAAAGTACACTGATTTTTAAACAAGTTGCCCTTTAAAAGTCAATAATCAACTTTTTGTAGTTTCGTCACTATGATTTTCAACAAGCGATATGTTGTTTTGAAAATCATTGAGAAAAAAATTGGAAATTGCTTTATTATAAAATACTTTTAACTTAATACAATATTCAACAAACTCAAAATAAGGAAAGTATATTATGTTAAGACATTGTCAGCCATTAGTAATCATCATTGTCAGTTGCTACGGTTGAGGGCCACTGTAAAATTTCATTATAAAATTTTCGTACACTTGACACTTCATCGTCTTCTACAACACCTTGAAACTTTTTTAAGGTCTTCATCTTTTTGTCTTTGATAGGGATTTTTACATCTGAATAAGCTTCTTGGCTTGGGAAAATTGGAACCTCATTGTTTATAGACAGTTTCAGTATGTTGGTTCAAGCCAAAAATAAAATCACGTGCTACTACATAACCTTTTGTTGCACTGGAGTATGAAAAATGATTAAAACTCGACACGGCAAATGGTTGCTTCTGATCACGTGGAATGTTTCTACTAGCAGTCTCCAAGGATAGGCTCGTTCTTTTGTAATATTTTAGCCACCATCCTTTGAAATCTTTAATAACACTATTATCAGATTCGATGAAGTAAACTGAGAAGTTGTTTTTGCTGCTGGATTCCAATATAAGTTCCAAGTACTGTTTTGGTGTGTAAATCCTGTCATCTTTTTTCAGTTTTCTTTTAATGACTGCAAAGTCACGGTCGCAAGGCATGTATGAATGCCTGCGAATGGGAAAATATTGCTCCACTGTGTCAAAACGTCTCATTGCGGCAAAAGCAGAGTACATTCGAATAGTGGTGTGATTTTTACTTTGGCCGGGGCATCCATCTGGAAAAATGTGAAAGTGTTTCACATCTTCAGATACAAGCTTTTCTTTCATTACGGCGTTAACAATGAATGAACATACTTCATTAGGGTCCTTCTCTCCTAATCTTTCATGGTACATATAAACCAAAGATTTTCCAGTTTTCAAATGATGAATATTAAAAATATTAACTGTGAGCTGGTGAAGATAGAATGTATCTTGGATGGGAACTACAAGCAACATTATGTTTTGCATGTAATCTATACATATTCCATGAACGGTTAGGTCCTTTTGACAGAGCTCAGTAACACCGTAACACTCTTCATCTGGTTATAAAACTTTTTTGCTCTACGCAGATGGACAATCTTTTCGGCTGCTACACGCTTTGCACTGTCGTTCAAAACATTTAATTTCAGTTTTATATTAAATCCTTCGTAAGTAGTGCACGTATCGACTTGCGGTCTTCCAAATGAAAGGTCGTATTCTTAAAAAAATTTCAAATAAAATTTATGTGATATGGACAACTTAGGGTATTTAGAACAAAACAGTTCTTTTCCACTTTCGTTCCTCTATGATTAACATATTCTTCCCCTTTTATTCGTGCTTTTTCACAATTTCACACTTAGATGTTACTTTTCACGCCCTTTGTATGTTTTTTACGACTAATACCGTGTTCATTGGTGTCCATCTTGATTTCAACTAACAACAACAGAGATCGGCTTTACTGACTTGTTCACAGCTCCACGTGTTATGAAATCTGGTTATTTACAAAATCACATACTTCCCGGATATACGTTCTTTTCTCATGCTATGACAAATCATGCTTGCTATACTGTAACGGTTTTGTTTTTCGTCTAATTAAATTTGAAATTATTTGATTTGTGCCATCTGTTGGAATCGGTCATTTTTAGATCTTTTGGTTTTATTTCGCAATACAGAATACTGGTTGGTTTCTCAGATTAGTGCGATCGGAAATAGTGGTGGGGATTTAGTTCTTTCGAGTGTCGCAATTGTGGTAATTTCGCCCTCTTCGTTGTTGTGTCTCGGAAGAGGGTATACGTTTTTGGCTGCGACAAAACTACGTGGGTGTCGAAGATTTTGGTAGCGTCTCCGTTGGTGTTTGGGAGAGCTTCTAAAAACGCAATTTGGCGGATTATCTTCACACACCACAAATTTAGTGCTGTATTTGCGAGTTATCGGATTTTCCGGATTAAAAGGGGTTTTTTTACGCCAGCCAACACTTCAAGCCGATTAAGATCGTAAGGTATGTTTTTTTACGCTCTGAGAGAACTAGAATCTTTTCGTTTGGATCATTTTGTAATTCGTGTTTTCCCTAGGCTTTTTATCTTTGGATTTCCTTTTTATTTTTATTTTTGGACCTATTTTTGGTAATTACGTCGAAATTTTGGATTGAAAATTTACTGCGTCGCAATTTTGAGTGGATCCCCTGGCGGCCATCTTTCTCTCTTCATTACATCAAACGCCGTTAGAGAGACAGGGACGGAAGTACACTCAACCGACGCCAGAGCGACGCGCTTGATCGAGAGAGACAAAGAGAGACGACCAGACCTGCGAAACCAGACAGAGACACCACCAACAGATAAGCCAACGTTTTTTATATTTTTCTTTTATTATCGTTTTTTTTTATTTTATTTGTTATTACGGATCTTCAATCCGAATAATATGTCAACTTGTATTATTCTAAATTTATTGAATATCATTTTACGAAACTGTTTTGTGTACCTAATCGCTCAGAGAATCTTTATCCCGATTTAAAGTTAGACACTAATTTGAAAGTGAAACATATATATTTGACAACAGCTGTTATCATTTATTTTTTTTGTGTTCGCCTTAAATTTAAATTTCAGGTTATTTGTTTTATAATTCTTTAGAGCTACTGCAGCGATAGGGGTTTATTACCGTTTATAAATTTTTATATGAACATTCCTTTTGAACATTCTTATTTTTCATCTTTATTATTACATTGTTTCTTTTCAATACAAGTGAATTTTGGTTTTCAAAATTGTCTTTTATTTTGTTGTTGTCCTTCGATCGTGGATTCGGACTTGCCTGATCCTAGGATAAGTGAAGGTTGGTAGGTATCGGTTTAAGTTCGTGGCGCCCTTTTATTTAACATCTGAACCCCCCCTTCTCCGCAGAGTGAATCGGAACCCGGTCCTATCAACGGTTGTTTCGGCTTTTGAAACGAACTTAATTTTTATTTCGTTATAACTAGAGTTTGTGCGCTACAATACAAACCAGATAAAAACATGGATTTATGAGGTTTTGTTGCGGAAGGGATAGAACTACCTATAAGGAACCCGATAATGTCAAAAAGTCAATTTCCCTTAAAATGGGATATATGGTTTTTGAAATGACCGATTCAATTAGATAAAAAAAAAATTGACATACGTCGAGAAAATGATGAGAAATAATGACGCATGAGACATCATTCGCCGAACAGAGTATACTTATGTAATTATGGTGTCTTTCATACAGGGTGTTCATTTAAATTCGTGCACAAATGTGCTTTGAAATTTATTTGTACAGTTTATAAAGAACATCATGTTCATCTCTATGACACATATAAATTTACTTCTATTTACTCAATAACATACCACACTAAACAAATCTAAAATTAATTACTCCATGGACGGAGTAAACGGTTAAAAACGGATAAATGAACCTCTCAAAAGTCAACATACAGTTACGCGTTTGATTCACAAGAGCTGTCACAGTTGAGTATTCAATTTTTGCATTATTTTAAGTTCAGAAAGTTGATGTTAGAGTTACTTTTTAATAACTGCATAAACAAATATAGAATTTAAAACTTCCGTCACACGATAATATGGTAAGAAAGGAAATATCGGTTGAAATACGCCATTTGATAGTAAAATTACGAAATGAGGAACAATCATATGGTGAAATTGCCAAAATTGTGGGAAAAAGTCGAGCCACAGTTCAACAATTATTCCAAATTTTGCTTCAAATGGAAGTGTAATATATAAACCGTGTGTTGATCGTGCAAACCTCTTAAATCAACGAGATGTTCGGATAATTAAAAAAAAAAGTTAAAGAAAATCCACGAACAAGTGATCCGCAACTTGCAAAACATACTCAACACGCTACTGATAAAGTAATAAATCCAGAAACGGTATGTAGGGTATTACAATTTGTCGGATTTAATGGACGAGTTCCGCGAAGAGAACCTTTAATATCCGAACAAAATAGAAAAAAAGGATTGACTTTGCAAACAAATACATTGAACAAAATTTAGAGTTTTGGAAAACAGTTTTGTTCACGGATGATAGCAAATACAACATTTTCGGATCGGATAGCAGAGGAAAAATTTGGCGGAAAGCAAATAAGGAAATGAAAGCAAAAAGTTCCTCTCATCCATTAAACATGGTGGTAGGTCGGTAATGTTTGGGGCTCGATGGCGGTTTTTAGGCTAGAGAATTTAGTTTTTATAGAAGGTATTATGGATTATAAACAATATTTGAAAATATTGTAATGCAATCTGAAAAAATCAGCAAAGCGCTTAGGGCATAGGGATCGTTGGATTGGCAAACACTGAAAGATGCGCTAAAAAAAGCTTGCGCAGAAATACCAGCTTATGTGACCGAGAATCTTGTCCTTTCTATGCCAAGACGACTCCAGGCAGTTATCGATTTACAAGGTGGTCCCACAAAATATTAAAAGTTTTGTATTCGTCCATAATTAAGTTAATATTCACGCTCTCAAGCCAAAACGGCATAAATGCCAGAATGGCCATTTCTTAGTTAGCTGCACCGTTGAGTAGCATTTTTAAATCTGCATGCAACAGTTAAAGCGGCATACCCGCAAACAAACTTCATTCGCTATTAAATTGATTTAAAGTTTGCGTAAAAGCCATTTAAGATTCATTATATCAATCGTTTTTTGCGTTTTCTGAAAAATTAGGTTGATATCGTTTATGCCGTTTTGGCTTGGCAGCGTCGATATATTTTAATTTAATTTCATAGGGTTCTGTGTATGTAGATTTTTGTGAGCTGTTAATTTTAGTTTATACTTTTTTCCGAAGAAAGTGTTATGTTAATGCAGATAAGGCGTTTCAAAATGACCTCCATTTGGGTAATAATATATATTCTTTTAAAATACATTGTTCAATAACATGTTGTTTTATTTAACTGGAGTGAGTTTACTTAGTGTATGTAGACTTTTGTGACTGACTGTATGTTGCGTTATTGGTGGATTCTAATTAATTATATTTCAAATTTGACAAAAGTCAAATCTGGTCAAACTACATTGAATGGCTTGCGATGGTCATTTATCGATACGCTGAAGCAACCAGCAACAAGAAATATGGATCGAAAGTCAATGAAGTTTGGAAATATTTACTGCATAATTTTATTAACCACTTGAACATCACCATGAAATTTTGAAGGACCGATTATTGAAAATTAGTGATTAGTGTTTAGGCAGGTTTTAGCAAAAAACTAGTTATCGACCAATATTCTTTCATTTTCTGTCTTGTAACTTATAACCTATTGAACATTTCAGTGTTAAAAATCCAAGTAAATTCAACTAAATCTATAGATCACTTAAGCATGAATTTAATTGAACAGCCCATAGTTTTTGTGTGTTTAACTTGGCAGACTGATATAACGGCTTGTCATCAGTATTTAATCCTTACCTTCGGAGACAAACACATATATTGATGCCGGCTCAGTATTCGAAGCCGAACAAGTATAATTGCCAGAATCGGCATCGTTAGTATCTCTAATAGTAAGCCTACTCTGCGTGCGAACACCCGGTATGGTTTCAACGCTAATTCCTCCTCTTGCGGTATCATAGTTGATCATGTGATTGTTGTGAAACCAGAAGACGTATTGCGGAGGTGTTGGACTCTATAACAAAATCAAAATAACAATTAATGTATTAATCTCTTTCATATTAACTTTTTATTAATGAAAAGTAATTTAAAAGCGCTTACTTTTTCAATTATACAAACTAAATCGATTACGCTGCCGACGTCGACATGATGTTCACCACTTCCACCTTGTATAGTAGCTTCAGGAACGACTATTTGTAGATTGACAAAATGGGAAATTGTACCAGTACTACTGGAGACCTATTTAAAAACAATAAACATAATATATTGTAGATTGTGAGATTGTAATGTAATGATATTTGATTGTTCATATGTATGAATTTCTACAGGTGATATTATTATGTCCACACGTAATACACATGTAATTGTGCTTCATCTTTGGCTTTGGGAATATCGATTGGACTAACGAGGTCGTGTATTACGTCCAGCGAAATTGTTTACTTAAGTACGCCCTTAGGGTTGGAGAATAGCTTAATTAATGTTGATTCGATTGTATATAGTGTTGTATTGCGGGTGGGTATTATGAGGTCGAGGGAAATATTTAATGATGGGCTAAAAGATTAATTAACGGAGTAATTTCTTGGTTGTGTAAAATTTAATGGTTGACGAGGTCGAAAGCGTTTCATCCTGAATTTTCGATGCTTGAGAGGTTCAAAAACGACGGCGAATTATTAAAGAGTTCATCTGGCCGCCGGTGGAGTGGAGCTTATAAATCTTTTACTTCCCGAGGAATTTGTAATATCCGAAATTATGGCGCTGGGGTTTAACTTTCGCCCCGGATGTAACCCGCGTTACTGCTCGGACTCGGATTTATACATTCAACGGAATCGCTATAATTTCATTTTTATTGTCTTCTTCCGCCCATAAGCTTTGGTACTCTTAGTCTTACTTCCCCCAAGGCGTACATAAACGATCCATAACTACCACTTATTCTTAAATTCTAGCATCTACCGCACATTTTTCTTGTACCTAGGTACTTTAAAACGTTTTATAGTGTTCTTTTTATAACCCGATTAAACTTTCTAAACTGTCAAGGAGATTGACAGACACCCCTTTGGTCCGAGATTTCAATCTTCATTACACACGTGTGTGAATTGAAATTCAGCCGAAGCCGTTCATGATGGCACGTGCGAGGTGCATACCTGGCATGCGTACGTGCCGTTGTCCCTCTTCTGGACGTATTTTATCTGCAAGGTCCAGTCGTCTGAACCCTCTGCGTGCAGAATTTGAAATCGCTCGTCGTTCGTATACGTGAACATGCCCGAGGAAAGGATGTGCCAGTCTCTTCGTCTTACCCACGATACAGGCTACAACATAAAAAAGAAACAACATTATTATATACAATAAAGTTGTAACTTTTAATCGCCAAATTTTAATGTAATCCAAAGAAAATCCCACTTTTAGTACGCTGCCTAAGTTTTAGAACGTTTAAAAAATTAAATTAAGGACTTTAAGTTACATTTTCTCTTCTGACGGAAAAACTAAAAGTCGTAGAAAATTTATCTTTGACACAAATAAAGATTAAGTTCCAATCTAAATTCTTATAAAATTTAAAATCGCAGTAACAATTACTTTTGTTAGATATGAATTTAAAAAAATCGACCAGTAAAATTAGTAAGTGAGCTACGGAAGAATAATCAAGATTCTGTGTACAGGTGTTTCAAATAAGTGGGTTAGTATTCCAAGTTCGTTCTTGCACTCGACGTCATCACATCATATATAAATTAATTGAGGGATGTTTCAGTCAGTTTACTTTTTTAATTCAAGAATTCTATCTATAAGGTCACTTATTCTGTGTGCTTGAACTATTGTGAAATATTTTCCCTAAATTCAAACTGGTATTCCAGGATAGGTTGATTGTCTAATTAATAGTCATTGTCAAATTAATAATCTAATAAATTTTTTTAATATTTTTTCAACTTTGACTCCATCTGATTAAAAAACTAAACCAGATAGAAAAAAATGTTTCAAATAAAAGTTATTCCCTTCTTAATTATAAACATTTTCTATTCTAAACATTTTTTTCAATTCTCGATATTAAGGGAATTATAACCTAAAAACTAGAGCAACCTGATTTTTCAACTTTGGCTCCATCTGATTCAAGAACTAAACCAGATAGAAAAAAATGTTTCAAATAAAAGTTATTCTCTTCTTAATTACGAACATTTTTTATTATAAACTTCTTTTTTCAGTTCTCGGTTTTAAGGGAATTATAACCTAAAAACTAGAGTAACCCGATTTTTTAACTTTGGCTCCATCTGATTCAAAAACTAAACCAGATAGAAAAAAATTTTTCAAATAAAAGTTATTTCCTTCTTAATTACAAACATTTTTTATTTTAAACATTTTTTTCAATTCTCGACATTAAGGGAGTTATAACCTAAAAACTAAAGTAACCCCATTTTTTCAACATTGGCTCCATCTGATTCAAAAACTAAACAAGATAGAAAAACATGTTTCGAATAAAAGTTGTTCCCTTCTTAATTATGAACATTTTCATTATAAATATTTTTTCAATTCTCGCTATATACCGGGTGTCCCAGCGGTCCGAAAAAGCTCCATAACTTGCTTATTATTGGAGATATTGACTTTTTCCTTTTTTGGGTTATAGCTTGAACGGTACTACACATTTTTAAAATATTGCGACTTATATACAGGTGTCCCAAAAGTACAAAAAATACTAAAGTTACTATTTTTTAAATGGAACATACCCGATTTTATTTTATTTTTGAATTCTATGGTAAAATATGATTCACTTTTATAGGAGTCATTTTTGTCTAAACTGTCAGCAAATTTGATTTATGGCACTTTTTTGTCAGAAGTTCCAAATGCAGTGGTTTGTTCAAAAATTCTTATTTTCAACATCCTTGCCTTGTTGTCAAAGTAATTAACTCCGTCTGATTGTTGAATGTTTATTGGATTTTTAAAATGTTTACTGAACGACCTGTTTAGACGCATTTTTCTACTGCGATTTTTTAAAAATGATAAATTGAAAATGTTGAAGACTTATTCATTTTTAAATGGTAACCCCTATTTGTTATTATATTGGTCAAAAGTTATTCTAACAGGCTTATTTTACTTTATTCTGGATGGAAAGTTTGTCAGAATAATTTTTGATCACTACAATAATAAATTGGGGGTGCCATTTGACTCAGCATTTTTAAAAATTCGCAGTAAGCAATTGCGAGTAAACAGGTTATTGAGTAAACATTTAAAAGAAATCTAGCAAACATTTAGCAATTAAACAACGTCACCTACTTTAAAGTTAAGCCAAAAATTTGACAGAAAAGAATTTTTGAACACACCATTGCATTTCGAAATTTTGGCAAATAAACTGTTATAAATCAAATTTCCTCACAGTTTAGGTAAAAACAACCTTTATAAAAGTGAATCGTATTTTACCATAGAATTCGAAAATAAGATAATATCGGGTACGTTCCATTTAAAAAATAGTAACTTTAGTATTTTTTGTAATTTTGGGACAGCTATATATAAGTCGCAATATTTTAAGAATGTGTAGTACCGTTCAAGCTATAACCCAAAAAAAGGAACAGGTCAATATCTCCAATAATAAACAAGTTATGGAGCTTTTTCAGACCGTTGGGACACCCGGTATAATAAAGTTGTAACTTTTAAATGCCAAATTTTAATGTAATCCAAAGAAAACCCCACTTTTAGTACGCTGCCTAAGTTTTAGAATGTTTAGAAAATTAAATTAAGTACTTTAAGTTACATTTGTTCTTTTGACGGAAAAATTAAAAGTCGTAGAAAATTCATCTTTGACAAAAATAAAGATTAAGTTTCAGTCTAAATGTTTATAAAATTTCTCAACAACAATTAGTTTCTTAGATATGAATTTTTAAAAAATAACAAATTTTAATTGACATTGTGTTACATTTTCTTGAGGGAAAAACTAAAAGTCGTAGAAAGTTTATTTTTGGTAGAAATAAAAACTAAGGTTCAATCTAAATCCTCATAAAATTTCAAGCCTCTACAGCAATTAGTTTTTTAGATACAAGCTTTAAAATATTTAGTATTTTAATAAATATTTACCATTTGTTAAAACTAATGTATCTCAAAGACTTCAAATCATAATCACATTTGTTTTAATCATCATACGTTTTGCTTTAAAGAGTTTACTTTTTAATATCTTTTTAATATTAAATTTATTTTTAAATTCACGTTAATAAACTCGAATTGGAGTTGTCTTCGCAAACTGCAAAACGAGCAGGTAAATTTCAACCCAAACGCTTTGTAATTTCCAGTTTTATACCGAAGAAAACCAGTTTCCCCTCCCACAATTAGGGGTTGAACACACCGTAATACTCAAATTTAGAAATTCTTCGCAGTTACTGTGCGGGTTCTCAACAAATCTGTCGTGTGTTCTTTTTATTTATTTTTATTCGTTTAATCTTTTTTGCAATTAGTGTTAAAAAACTTTAGTGTTTATTTCCGTGAATGTGTTTCAAACCATTGGAGTTCATCTTCAGGTTATCGTTTTGAGGTAGTTTTCGGATTGTTATTTTGCGAATGTTACCAGGTAAAATACTTTTGATTTATTAAGAATTTTTAAAAAAATATTTTTCTTTTTGTTAAGGAAAACACTGCTTGAATAGATTAGACCTTTTATTCTGATGATAGAAAAATACAACGACGTAATCGAATCTATATAATATCAACAACTATATTTTATTATACATAGTAACCAAATAGATTTTATATCCAACAACTACTAGATACTATTTTAATACCGTACAGTGGTAGAAATCACTACTTTATTTAACACCCCCTTCTGATTTATACCACTTTCTTTAAAAAAAATAGTCTCTAATTAATTATCATTTAAATTCTATTATATTCTTTCCTTCAGGGCAATCGACTATAGACCAAGTATCGTTCTTCATTAAACTATCATATTCCCTCTGCATGGCCTTTTGCCACTTATCTGCGTTTGAACAGCTTATTCCGTCTTCATATTTTTCTGGTACCATGACATTTGTATAATTTACATCAATAATATAATCACGGTATTTAATGGGAAGATTAATATTCCTTTTTGGTCTCACATTATTACATGCATTGTCTTTTGGACCTTCTTCGGTTGCTATATCACTTATTTCATTTCCTTCATTATGTCCATGTTCATGTTTTTTGTTGTCTTTATCAGGAAGATAAATTCTTTGAGTACCTCTTTCAATAAATTCAACATTTCGACTTATAACCACTTTACCATCGATCAAAACCCGATATCCAACATTTGTAAAACCAACCAAAATTCCTTTTTGTGCCTTTGGACTCAGTTTTCTTCTCTTTTCATCTGGAACTCTAACAAATACAGTACAACCATACATACGTAATTTAGATATATTTGGTTTCTCTTTGAAAAATAATTCGAATGGAGTTTTCTTTTCGTGAGTATTCGTTAATAACCTATTTCCAAGGTACTGAGCAGCTTCAACACATTCTGACCAGTACTTTTTATCAATACTAGCTTCTTCTAACAAGCATCTTGCTCTGTTCATAATGGTTTGATTATATCTTTCAGCAACTCCATTTAACTGAGGTGTATAAGCAGGACAACTTTGAATTTTAATTCCTTTTTGACGTGCAAACGTATAAAATCTCTCATTTAAATATTCACGACCATTATCACAACGAAATTCTTTTATCTTTTTACTAGTAAAATTTTCTACCTGATTGCAATATTTTTCAAAAAATTTAAACGCTTCTCCTTTATGTTTCATGACATAAACTTTCGATAATCGACTATAATCATCAATAAAGCTAATAAAGTATCTCTCACCTCTGAATCCAATAGGTTGAATTGGACCATTTATATCAGAATGTACTATTTCTAAAATATCTTTAGCTCTGCGTCTTTGATTTAGATAAGGAAGATTCTTCATTTTATTTTTGATACAGATTTCACATTTTAAATATTCATTTTCTAGTTTTTCAGGTAACCCAACAACCAACCTATTAGTACACAATCTATTTAAATCTTTGAAATTTACATGGCCTAAAGTTCGGTGCCATTTTTCCTTATCAGACATTCTTTTTATACATGAATATATTTTGGTTTCACTTTTATTTGTGTCGATGCAGTTAATTCTACTTTCAATAGTATATAAATTACCTTGCTTTTTAGCCCTAGCTACAAGTTTTTGATCTAAATTAAAAATTTCTGCAATGTCTAATTTATACAAGATACTATTGCCTTGCTCTGTAATTCTTGATACACTTAACAAATTTCTTTTAATCTTGGGTACACAGTATACATTGTTGATTTTAGTTCTCATGACATTATTATTAATTTTAAAATATGTAATTATACTACCTTTACCTACAGCATCTAAAGCATACCCGTCACCTACCAAAACTTTTATATTGTTTTTCTTTAATTCAAAGAAATTATTAAAGTATTCTTTAGAATTTACAATATGATCAGTACAAGCCGAATCTAGTAGCCATTTAATGTTTTTACTATCTGATGATTCTTTTATCTTACACGAAAGTGTTTCTACGTGAAAACTATTTAATCCTCCTTGCTCCTCTTCACTAATTTTGGTATTATTGGCCCATTTTGAGTTGAAAGCACTTCTATAGTTGCCTTTACTGTAGTTCGATCTGCAATTTCGTTGGTAGTGTCCAATTTTTCCACACTTGAAGCATCTAATTTCATTCTTCTTTTCTCTTGCATCATTTTTTATCTCTTGCCTATTATGATTAAAATCCCGCGTTTTAAATGGTTTGAGTTTCGTTTTAAACACTTCAGATATATTATTTTCATCGTCATTTTTGATGTCCATACTCTTCTTCTTGTAATTTAATATAATCTTGTTTTTGACATATTCGATATTTTTATTTATGTCAGGTAAACAATCAATAACGTCACATATATGTGACAAATTTGACGGTAATTTTGCCAATAGGTAATGCATTTCATCTTCTTTACTTAATTCTTCACCTGCACTTTTTAGTTCATTTATCACTGCTTCAAAATTAGCTAGGAACTGTGTCGGATCTTCATTTTCAGGAAATTTCATCTCCATAATCCTCTTTTTTGCAAGGACTCTAAGTGTACCATTCTTATCTCCATATAATTTGTCGAGTTTTTCTATCATCTGCTTTGCCGTTTTTTCATTGATAATTAAATCTAACTGCGAATTGTCAACACTTGACACAATGTAATTTCTTGCTTTCACATCTCGTCTTAAACCTTCTTTATCAGTATATATTGGTTCTGTCTCCAAAGCCATTTCACAATCCTTTAATTCTAAATATAATTTTAATCGAAACTTCCACTTCTGGTAGTTATTTCCATCGAATACTGGAACACTTAATCCGCCTTGTTTTTCCATAATTTTAACTTCTTTAGTTACTCTTCTGTAAGCCCTTTCAATAGCTTTTAGTAACCACGCTCTGCTACCATGTTAAGGAAAACACTGCTTGAATAGATTAGACCTTTTATTCTGATGATAGAAAAATACAACGACGTAATCGAATCTATATAATATCAACAACTATATTTTATTATACATAGTAACCAATAGTAACCAAATAGATTTTATATCCAACAACTACTAGATACTATTTTAATACCGTACAGTGGTAGAAATCACTACTTTATTTAACACTTTTATTATTTTTTTTTAGGAGATTTTCAAGGAAACAACATTCGCTTGATGAGTCTTTTTCAGTTCAAAAACTTTATAATCGTGATTTTTTTAAGTATTAATTGACGAAGTATTATGAATTGATCACAAAGGAAAATCTTCAGGAAGTAAATAATACATATAACTTCCATCTCTTCATACTCATCATTTACTTCTTCTTAAATAAGCTTGTTATATACAGGGTGTTTAAAAAAGATGCGGTAATATTAAAGGGGGTGATTGTCCAGGTTATTTTATATAAAAAAGTTTAGAATGAACATGGTCTGGAAACGCTTCGTTACCGATCTACAGCGAGTTGAAGTTTAATTAAAAAAAGCAGTAAAAATTTACATATTTTGAAACAGTCCTGTTTTATTCACCGACATATTGAATGACATTTGATTAATAATTTTGTATGTGTCAAATTTGTTGAATTTCCTTATCATGAATCGCTATACGAATGTAGAGATGACCGATATGCACTACATTTATGGACTTGCTGATGGCAACTCATTAGAAGCTAGGCGGTTGTATACCGAAAGATTTCCTGGCCGTATTGCTCCTGATAGAAAAACTTTCGAAAGTATTCATCGGCGTCTTTATGAAACGGGGACATTTAGACGAAATGGAGGAGCAGGAAGGCCAAGGACAGCAAGAACGGTAGTGATGGAAGAGGATGTGCTAGATATGATTGAAGAAGATCAAGATACTTCTACTCGAAAACTTGCTAATGCTTTGAATGTAAGTAATGGGGCCATTTGGTACATTCTGAAGGAAAATTTGTTGTACCCATTCCATATACAACGCATTCAGACATTACTTCCTGCTGATTTCCTCCTCGTATTGCATTCTGTCAACGGCTTGAAATGCAATACGCAATTTCCATAATAACCATGTATGGTGTGACGAAAATCCACATAAAATTGTTGAAGATTGTTTTCAACATCAGTTTTCTTTGAACGTTTAGCTTGGGATTGTGGGTGACTGCCTAATTGGACTGGTATTTTTACCAGGAAGACTTACTGGAGAGGAGTATCGCAACTTTTTGGAAAACACGCTCCCTGGTTTTCTGGACGACGTACCATTAGCAATTAGAGATGCAATGTGGTATATGCACGATGGCGCACCAGCCCACTTTAGTCAAATAGCTCGTGATTTTTTAACACAATCCTATGGAAATCGCTGGATTAGCCGAGGTGGACCTCACTTATGGCCTGCACTATCCCCCGACTTAAATCCCCTGGATTTTTTTTTCTGTGAGGCCATTTGAAGTCCTTGGTGTACGCTACTCCATTGGAAAACGTAGGAGACTTAAGAACCAGTCAATGAGGAGAAGATTGGATTCTTGCATCCGAGCTCGAGGTGGTCACTTTGCACAATTTCTGTAATTTTTGCATGGTAAAATTGTTGGTTTGGTAAAATATTTGTTTTTGTCCTTGAATAACACCTTTGTTCTTAAAAAAATTCTTTTATTATAAACTTTTTTTGTATAAAATAACCTGGACAATCACCCCCGTTAATATTGCCGCATCTTTTTTAAACAGTCCTGTATAATAAATTTATAACTTATAAACTGACACAAGCCTTTAGTGTAAAACGCTTTGTTTGATGTGTGTATTCTTTAAAACAATCACGTATGTATCTTAAACCGTAAAAGCCACATGTTTTAGGTTTTATCTCCTCCTACATGTAAGTTTTAATTAAAAATTAAAATCACGCTGAGTTTAATCCAGGCTCAACTGTACGCGAAGGCGTCGCGTCACCGCTTCTCGGCAATCTGAACACGTTCAAAACGACGGAGGCGTCTCAAGCTGGATGCGTTTGAGGTATTTAACTATCCGTCTTGATGGAACATAATCTCTGGTTTCCGGTACGCTCTAAATTCTCTAGGATGAGACCGTAAGCGCACAGCGTTTCAATTTTAACCGACATCCCGTCTTTAAGCTATATATCAAGGAATGAGGTGTTATATGACATATATCTGTTAACATAAATTCCCTAAAGATTATAAACAGAGTATTAAAATTTGATATTCAGAAAATTATTAAATAATAAATTAACGGTTGAATAATAACTGAAATAATGAGATAATAAAACCTCAAAAAGTTATTAAATCGTAAAAGCTTATAAATATCGTGTTTTATACCGTAATTTGATTTTTATAATTCGCCGGTACGTCATAAATTGTTATGTAATTATGAATATCGCGTAGTGGTTGTAATTATCGGTTAAAACCGAATCGGGCTGACTGAAACGGGTATAATTTACTTAAAAGTGAGCCTGAACGAGTTTGATTCATTAGTATTTATAATTTACGATCGACCGTTTGGTAGATTACCTGTCGAATTTTAACGACTTTAGATTGAAATTACCGTTTTCTATTTTAATCGGCTTTATTATCATTGGATTTTTTTTTAAATTTGCTCTTGAGAAAATGCTCTTTTATCTTAATTTCGAGGAAGGCAGCTTCACGTTCGGCCACAAATCAATTTAACTTACTTAGGTGATATGGTGGAAGGTATTAAGTTTTAATTGGTTCATTATTGGAAATTAGATGACGTTCGTAAACCTTTAAGGGTTGTAATATAAAATTTTGGTCTTGTAAAGTGAAAGCTAATTTAATTTTAAAAGCGTGTTATTGGTATTAAGGGCGGAAAGCTTCTACGAAATAGAGCTGGTAAGGTTCTGAGAAATAAATTTTCAACCTAACTGGAGAAAATGACTTCAAGTTTTGTCAACTACATACATCAGCATTCTTTTTACGAACAAACTGGTCTATAATTTAAAGTAATATGAAGGATGCTTGTCCCTCTTTCAGTGTTATCATAAAATTAGAGACTATTTCACCGAGCCTTCTATTATTTTACTAGAAAATGGTAAAACACGGTTGGAATTAATAACGGTTTTCATTTGAATTACCTCAGTTCCTGCTAAAGTTCGATCGGCAGACGTCCTGATATGACAATGTAAATACGCTGTCGCTCCCAATTGAACCGTAACGTTAGTAACTGTGTTATTTTCTCCTGCTAAACCTTCCGCCTTCGCGAATTCCTCCGCGTTTGAATACCACAGTTGTTTCCAGTCGGTATATTTTTGTACGTCTCTTCTTCCTAAAACAAAAATAAAAGTCATGAATAAAATACTAAAAAATATTTTATGCGATTCTTTTTCTACGCCAGGAGTAGATCTGAAAAGAAAGAACCATATTACGTCATCGAAAGGTTCATAACTTCGTTACTAGTTGTTCCGAAAGTTACCGTCGACTGATAATAGCCGAGCTGTCGTGCTAAAAGTACCGGGTCCTGTTGAAATTTAATAACCGAGTCCTGCGAGACCGCGCCCGGCTAAATAAATTACCAACTTTCGCCAACGGACGGTCGGTCACGTGAATTAAACAAAGTCAATTTTGTTATGAAATTAACTAACTTTTTCTTTAGGCTTTTGTATACCTAAATTTTTCTTATTAAAACTATATCACCACATTTAAAGATGGGATTTCATGAGATTAATATGTCTTTGATCCTTTCACTATCAGTGTCACATATATCTGACGATGCGATTTTCTTACCTGAGCCCAGTGTCATTTATGTGTGCCAGTTTTCAAAATTGTTAATTTCACACACAAGAAGACCACACGACTTTGTATTCACCGATTTTGATTAAAGTGGTACCAATTGATAGGTATTAGTACATAGTACAAATATGTGAGTTATTAGGACGTACTATTCAACGATTCGCGAGTAAATCGCGATTGAAGGCAACGCCGCTGTACGTCAGTGGTTAGACACTGCATCCAAAAAGCCCTTGGTTCTTTTTTAATTAATTTAAAATTAATCAAATAAATAATATATTAATTTTTAAATTAATAATCAAAGCAAAGATTACTTTCCAAGATTTCAACCATCTTGTTCCCCAAGTGGAAACCAGCTCGAGGTGAGTCAACAAGGGGCGGGTTCGGCAGGAGACCAACCATTGACATATCAGTGTAGGAATTAATTGTTCTTTATTATAAGTTACAAAGGTTTGGGTTGGAAATAAGTTTGAGCAGTTCGGAAACGCTAGGCGAGGAGAGTTTTAGTTTGGTTTAGATGTGTAAGACGAGAGTTGGGTTTAGATGTATAACGGCGTAAGACTTGTAACGACGAGAGTTGGGTAGAGAATTAAGATGTGAGTAACGACGAAAGACGTGTAAAGACCAAGTTGTAAGAAGACGCGATGTAGTGAAAACGCAGAGACGAACCATTGTACAACTTATTGTTAAATATATTTGTTTGTATTGTTTTACAAAACAAGCGGGCCTTATTACCAAAAACCAAACCCCTAGACAGAGCCAAAATCCTACATAAGTGACGTGTCCATGAATCGCGAGCTGAAATTGCGATTTACTCGCGAACCGTTGAATAATGCGCCCTAATATTTTATACATTTGTACTATGTACTAATCAGTACATAGTACAATACTATGTACTAATCAGTACATCAGTACAATCGATAATCATCGATTAATACCACTTTAATCAAAATGGGTGAATACAAGATCGTGTGGTCTCCTTGTTAGCTAGAACATTATAGATAAATCTCACAAAAATAAATGGCAATTGGTATCATATTTAAATAATAAGACGTCTGGACTGTGGTGACAGTTTTACTCCTGAGACTCTGGTAGCGATGGAATTGATTTTTAGAAACAAAAAGCATTTATCATAATTAGCTGACTAAACCATTTAGTCAGCGAATTATTCCAGATTATTATTATTATTAGCCAGATTATGTGATTTAATTTAAAAATTTCTTTCTTTGAGGTTATCTAAAAAAATGTATGATTAGGTCCTAATAATTTTAGAATACAAAAGAAGCATGAGAACAGCTTGCGAATCAATCAATGAAGAAATGGTCGGAAATATGATGTGATCTTTGATTTAGGAAATAAATCGCTGTCGTTTTAAATGAAACATCTTATATAAGATATGTGTTCCTATACATGAATAAGAGGGGTTCACTGATAATTTTTACCATTCTTTATTTTTTTAATAACATCGATTTTGAAAGTAATAAAGAATATTTCAGAATATAAAATGAGAAACATATTAAACCATTAAATTTTTCTATTATAGACTCTTAATTTTAATAAGACAGTATCATCGTAGTTCATTAAAGCTATCAGCTTACTAGAGCGTCTTTAAAGCGTTTATTACTAATCAATTATAGATTAATACTGACGATGGGAGCAGAAATGTGTTCATGAATTTTAAAGATATGGGGAACTAAGGGTGCCAATGGTGGTTTTACACGCAAATGATGTTACGTGCTATAAAATTTTCATCGAACACCTTTCGAAGCACATACCTAAATTGCTATGACATTTTATAAAAAAGAACTGTACAATTCTTAAAAACGGTCTTTCTTCAATTCTTAAAAAATTCTTAAACTTATATAGTTAAGTTGAAGTTTTAGAAAAGTAATTATTGTACGATGAAAACAAGTTTAAAAAATAGGCAATGCCATATAGTTTCGTAACTTTGATTAAAGCGGTTCATCCGGGCGATTTCGTCGGTGTAATTTTGCCCGAACGTTGGGGGTCGTTCAATAATTCCTCGTTATCTGCAAACCTTGATTAACCGAACCCCGGAATCGCTAACAATGTCATTCCAGGCACGTTCATCGCGATGTGATGCACTTTTTTCGATTTACTCTGTATCGATTTCGATTATAACTTCATTACGTGTTTTCTTAAAAAAATATTAAGAAAAAGCGAAATGAAAACCATTCGCTTTATGTCAACACAATAAAGTTCCTTTTTAGTTTTATTTTGGAACAAGATCAAAAGAAAAAGAATACAATTACTCTATTTCAGTAAGAATGTCGCTGAAGTCGTCTTCTTGTTCCTAGAGAACAATATGTAGTTCTTCTCGCTGGAGAAGTGGGCGTATGAGTAAAGTTTAATTGCTTTCAGCTTAATGCCCATCCGGACATTGTTACTTACACTTTGGATCGAATTCGAAGAGCTTGAGTTAAAGAAGAACTAACGCTTTAGAGTTCAAATACATACAAATTCAATTAGAAGTGATTACTAATTAAAATGAATTATTTAAATAGTTTTTCCCATTAAAATGTAACATGTGACTATTACTTCAATATGATTTTGAAAAATAATAAGACACTTTGGATTTGATGTTACTTTATTTTTAAAATTGCTATTGTGTTTTAATTTGATTTTTTTTACTTTGAGTTAGTTTGATTTTAAGATTGCAATTGTAAAGTTGGAGATTTTGTGTGGTTGAGTTTCGTTACAGTCTTACCTTTAAAAAAGCTTACCTCTTACTTAAATTTTTAATTTATCGTTTGATTCAAAACTAGTAAAATTGTAATAGTTGTTTTAATTTGGTTTTTAGTTATAAATTAAATTGATTTCAACGCTGTACTTGTCGATAAATTTGAAATTTAAGTTAATTGCTGTTGGATTTCGTTACAGTTTTTTTTTATTGATAAAATTTTGTTCAAATTCAGTACAAGAAAACCTTATCGAGAGTATTTCACCCCATTTACAGCTCGTCACCTCTAAAATTGCCAAAGTGTGCGCTTGACACGGTTATTAACACGCTACGAAAAGCAATTTACAATCGAAAAAGTACGCCACATTTTTATTAAATACAAATTTAACTCGCTTACGAAAACGAATACATAACGGCCCACCGTAATAACTCTGTGTAGTAAAGACACTAGACATTGTTTACGCGCTTACAACACTAGAATAATTGTACTTGTCCGAAATAAATTACGCCCGACTACAATTCCTGTGTAATACAATTGATGACTTAATAAATAACAACGGGGGAGTGCGACAAATAATTATTTATATTGTCGTTGCAGTCGCAATTTATTTCTGATTTATGTAATCCGCGCTTTCGGTGCGCGTTCGGTGAATTGCCACGTTTGCCTTCGTGATTAATCGTCCGTTTGGCGCCCGTATTCATAATAATAATGATAATTGTACGTTAATATTTGACGATTAATTTCGGATGGTTCGAAGGATCGAAAGAGTATTCGCGTTAACGTAATCAATGTGTGAATACGAGTTATTACAAACCGATGGTGTGTGTATATGCGATTTTGAGTTAAATTTGACGCATAATTTTATTATAATTTTACGCGTATTTTAATTAATTGAATTGTAGGGTTTTTGGGAAATAAACTTTGTGATTTATGGTGTTTAGTAAAATGTATCTTCAAATGTAGAATAATAAACAATTGACCTATTCGACAAACACGTCTGAATGACTATGGAAGTGATGGTATGGTTACGATCTACGTTATAGTGGACTGAGTTGTTTGCAGTGCGTCCGTTCAAATGACCATTAAGTATTAATCGAACCGGAAATTACGAACGTTCGCGTTTGCGAACACCAACTAGTTCGATGGAACTTCGTCGGAGCGAATTATTAATTTGATTATTAGAAAGCCGTAAATGTGCTAATTATGTCGTGGCTATTGTGGATTTTGTCGATCAACCGTTTCATCCTGAACATGTCTCATCTCTCACTTCAATACAACGACATTACGAACAATGGCCATTTTCATTCTGGTCTGTCCACTTTCTGATGTAAAGCAACTATGGGTGATTTAATCAGCTACCTCTCTAGTTATAATTTGTGCTTTTAGGCAGAGGATCTACTGCGTCATGCATTGAATGGATTTGCAAACGACAGGCTGGCGTCACTTTTAATTTACATTGCCTCCGGAATACGTTAAGCGAATGGATGCAATCCAGAAACGTGGAGAGTGCAGTGGAACCAGCCGTGCCGGATATTTGGAAAGACAGGATGTCGATTAACGTGCATCGAATGCGACAGATGTGTAAAGTGGGCTCTAGAGAATCGACGAATATTTTTAAGTGACAAAGAAAAATATGGTGGATAAACAGAAGATTAAAATTTCTTATGACTTATTTAGAAAGCTACAGGGTGGGACAGAGAAACTTGAAGTAAGACTAGAACTAACATTAGCCCTAACTAAGTAATGAAAAGTTATTGGGAATTCTACCAATAAAGGGGAGAAATCAAAAGAGCTCTTTTTATTAAGCTAAGCTTTCGATTAATTTATTGTGATCTTCACCAGGATTCACTACAAAGAGAGGAAAAATTGATCGAAAGCTTGGCTTAATAAAAGTAGGTTTTCTGATTTCTCCCTTTTTTGGTTGAATTTCCAATAACTTTTCATTACTTAATTCTTGGCGAGTACAACTAGTACTTCCACCCTTCTTATTAGCACTAACTCTAACATTAGATCTAAAACTAAGAGCTTTCGGATTTGGCGGTGCGTTTTTAAAAAAGCCTTTGACGTTTCGGATGCTATGTTGCAACCTTCTTCAGAAACGAGTTCTAAGTGATCACTTAGTGTTAGAATTAGTGCTAATGTTAGTTCTAATCTTAGTTCAGTTAACACCGGCCGTGAAAGCCTTCGTATTCATCAAATACAATATTTCAATTTTATGCTTACGTATTCTTAAAGATAATATCACGTAGATGATTTAGATTGTTTAAAGTTTTTCTGTTAGGTTTGTGTCTGCAACCATTTTCGAGTAAATAAGGGGTTCACGAACGTCGTCTATTTTTGGAATAAAGCTCAACTCGATAATCTGGGTCCACATTATCCGAGTGCCCGTTAAAATTGTGGGTTCCGTTTAAATCGAGTTAACTACTTTTTGCTTCTGTATAATCCGAGTTTTGCGAGTTTTAACACGTTTATTACTTAAAATATCTTCTAATAAAATTCATTATGAATTTGCTTACCTTGAAGAAGAGTCCTTATAGGATGATTAGATAGGTGGAAGTAACGTTATGAAGTACACAAAAATTTTAAAAAATTGTAATAAAAAGTCTGTAAAAATATTGAGTGTAAACTATAAAAAAAATGAGATGAATTTTGTTTATCTTGTTATAGAATTTTAAAAAAAATAAGAAGTGCTTAAGAAATGTTTAAGTGATATTTTAGAGATGTTTCATCCAATACTCAAGCAGGTAATTCAAAGTAACTCTCTGGTAATTGAAACGAAGATAAGACAAAAGGAGAAAGGGCGAACACGGTCTTATAATTTCGAATTCTGCCTCGGAAATATCCGGTCGGAATCTTTAAAATAACCGATATTACCGTTGGGAGAGTATTTTTGAATCGCCGTAATTACATTCTCCTTTGTTGAGCTTTTGGGTAGCAGTTATCTGAGGGGTGAGCTTTAGACCGTTTCCTCTTTCGCGCACTAATTCCACCGAATCTATCTTTCGGTCGAATGCTCGCGCGGCTAGTTAATGCAAATGACCCTATTTGAAATTCCTTAACGAGAAAAAGTATTATATATACGGTATTAACCAAAAGTCCCTTTACCTTCTCGTCCATTCCAAACCACGTCCGTTCGATTATGCTAATTCTTAAGTTGTAAATTCCGGATCGACTAAAGTTTTTTCGGTTTGTTAAAATTAATGAAATCAACGTTAACTTAAAAGACGATTTTATTAGTTTAAAGAAAATCGAGGAAAGGTTTAGTGATGAAAGGAGCTTTTAAGATTAAAGGGGTGTTGGCTGCTACTGAACCAAAAGCGTACGTGCCAATGTTTGCTCGTTAAACGGAACGTTCCCGTTTTTTAAATATTCATTTATGCATACATGGGATGCGACCTTAACTTTAATCCTGAAGGCAATATCCTCTTTAAAATATACATAGTTATTAAAGTTTAAACATGCATTTTATAAAACAATTTTCGTTTTAATTATAAGATACATTTAGGATGGATAACATTTTACTTTTTTTTATTGTCAGTTACGTTTTATAGCTTTTCAAATTCTACTTGGTAATCCTTCCAATTTCCCCCGTGTTTTTTGATCGGCATCATCAGGTTCGACAAGTGGAATCCTGCGAGCTTCAGCAATCAAGCAAATCCGCATAAATTGACCGATACATTATTCAGCATTCGCACAGAGCACAGGCGTCCACTAGCAACAGTCACGTTGTATTGGAGATTTTGACTAATTGCACCCTAACTCGTCACGAACTGTTGTTAACTTTGTTGACAAGTACTTTGCGGCCTAGGAGGATATGTTCCGGTTCGAGTGGAGCCATTTGCAAGTGCATTAATGCTGAATACGGTCTCCCGCTGATTTCACCCTACGCTCTCGTCAAGTTTTCAGGCCAATCTAGCTGTAATTAGTAGTAGCTTTAACATTAGCTTGCCAATCAAGATTACACAACTTTCCAAAATTAGCTTTCAAACTAGGTACGTAAACTTTTTTTTGTAAAAAAGTGACTTTTCTAGATTGACAAGACGCGTTAAAGTTTATTTTTAACACTAGTGTTAAAATTTTAATTGGTATTAAAATCCTTGCCATGTAAATTTAAATTAATTTATTTTAACATCTTTGACATCATTAGCAAGAACGAAAATTGTAATAAAAATAGTCTGTTAATTCTTAATTAATTCTGTTTTATTAAAAAACATGTATGATACTCATGTTACAAGTGGTTTTAATTTGTATGTGCAGTTGTTATTAGTATCTATCTTCATTCGCAAAATAAAATCAGATTTTAACACTTATAAACGGTTAATACTTACTTATATCTGTAGATGTGGTTAATAAAATAGGAGGTATCCATAGAAGAAGGAGAATGCGCCAATAATCCATAAGCATTGCTACTCTCTGAAACAAATATTAATTTAATATTAGTTTATGAGAATTAACAAACTTTAAAATTCTGTCGTGATATCGTGACTAAGCAAACATTTTAAACAGGTAGAAACTTTCTCCAGTTTGCATTTTCGCTATCTGGAAAGGTCGGCAGCGTTACAATTTGCATATAAAGGTCTGGCAGGATTCGGTCGGGAGGACTAGTTTGGGTTGGTTGGACGTTTTTAGCTCACGTCGCAGTTTAATTTGGCAGTAAAGCGCGCGGTGTGCTTTATCGTCGTATCAGAATGGAAATTTTTATTAAGTTTCCCCGTGTAATCTCCTGTATCCACACACAGGCCGGGTTCGCAGGTGTCAAAATACTGTACATTTTCACGTGATAACGGTCAGGGCGTGCGCAACCGTACGTTGTGGTCGATGTGCTTGGCGATGTGCTTGTTGAACGCCAACCCGGGGAAACAAAACGGTTATCGGGGCGATGTTTATGAATATAGCCAGAATAAAAGACCGTGAAATATGAAAACGCGAATCGAAATCTCTTTTGCTTGGATGTCTGCGAAATATGCATAAAGTACAAGGTTAAGTTCAAAAAGGAGCCGTTTCTAACGCTCGGAGATATTTAACTTTGAAATATTAAAGGTATTTTTTTATACAATGGACGTAAATGGAAAAGGCGTGGATTTTAGAAAGCAAACCAGAACGTTTCAAACGTATATGCATATATCTATTCTCAGTTCTCAGTTGCTGGTTCTCAGGTACGATTGCCGTATGCATTATGTATCAGATACCGTGGCCCTTCTCCTCCTCGGGCTCGAAACTAGGTGATGGAAAGAATGGAAGAAGACGAAAACAAAGCTCGGGATTCCGCGCGCCTAGCAGTTTTCGTGAAGGAGGCGGCGACTTCCGGCGACCGGAAACAACGACACTTCGAGTCGTAGTCGTTTATTTGCGCGCTTTTCGTTTGTTTGCGCGTACGGACAACTAAAGAACTCTGCAAACTGAAAGCTCGTTTGTATCGTACCTCCCGGTTAAATGCCTCCCGCACCTCATACTACTTTGCTCCGTTCCATCTTTGCTTCGCTTCTTCCTCACGCGCCGCTTCCGTTTCAATTCATAAACCGAGCGGAGTGTCGTCTCAGCGAAACGTGACGACCTCGTCGGAAAAATTAAATGGACTAAGTTGAACGGAGACGAAAGTAAAGACTAAAAGGTTCGTTGTGTAAATTTCACCATTAAAATGCCCAGTATTCAAAAGACAAAAATGTACAACAAAAAAAAAAGGAATTTTGCCCTTTAAACTTTTTTTTACTGAATTACTGTAGAGTGGTCTACACCAAAGAGTATGTAATTATAGTCAGGTATTCGTAGAAATATACAGAAATCAAACACGGGTTTAAGAACTTAAACATATAAACTATATACCGACATAACTTTTGCTTTGCCTAGATATGTCCACAACGACTGGACATAAAAACAAGAACTTGGCAATGACCAATATAATGCCCAAAACGTCTGGATAAAGAACTTTTAAGGGTTAACAGACCAATTTTATAGCAAAGATATGAAAAAAAGTTGAAAAATATGAACGTGTGTTAACTGCTTCCAAAATAAGCTATGACTCTTAGAAGATAATACTCATATAGTGCTACCTAATTGTTTCATAAATAATAATTATAGTAAAATAAATAAACAATAATTAAATCGTGTTAGTTAAACCCAAAGACACTGGACTAAGAGGATAGCCCAATCTGCGATAATCGTCTACCACCCTTTAACGTCACTGCCAAGCTTAGCGTCTCTGTCTTACACTCGACTCTCTGTCTTAAACGGCCTACACACGTAATGATTTCTCTCCAACTACAGGTTGAAGAGAAAATCGTGGAAACTGCAGTACTGTCGTTTTCTCTACACACGGTTCAAACACATCGGACTACAGTAGTTAAGATTATTGCAGTAGTAGTCTCGATGAGTGTAAACTACACATATATGTATTCTTACGCACAACTCTCTACACACGTATCAACTTGCTTCTAAACACGACCGTTGATACGATATTTTATGGCAGTGCGGAACTGCAAAGGATTCGATCACTGCGTACTACGAAGCATACGATTTGCCTACACACGATACAATTTATCCTTACTGCAGCAGTTTCGACTAATGTCGCACTGCGTACAGTACGAGAATTCGTTACGTGCTGCAGTGGCGTATTTACGGGGGGGGGATAAGGGGGATATATCCCCCCCCCATGACATCTATCGACTCCGCCATCCTTTTAAAAATATTTAAATTGTCCAAGACATTCGAGAAATAGAAAAACCAGAATTTGATTAAAATCCCAGATCGTGACGTTAAAAACCAAATAATATTTAAAATGTTTTGTCGCTATTGGTGTAGATCGAAAAAAGATTTATGGCGTATTCGTTTGGTAAAACTGGTGTGCACTAGTGCATAATAGCGTGTTCTATTAAACTGTCACTTTTTTGTACTAAGCTAATGTGATGTCTGCACTCACTATGCACTCAAGGTCAAATTATGGTGCGCACCAGTGCAACCCAACGAATACGCCATTAGTTTTCTACATAGCCATCTAATAATTAAATATAATTCCTTATGACATTGCCTAACATGTACGTAGTAGTATGGTAGTGTTATCGCATAAACCCAACTTCGATGTGGGAATCCCAGTCGATGACAACCAGAATTCTACGTTATTTGAGCCCTCGTATGTATTACGTTCGACGTACTACGTTGTTGATCCAAACGTTCAAGTTAAACCATTAACTAAAGTACGTATATTGGAAATAAATATATATTGTCGGATATTTCGTAAATTCATAATGAGTAAACAAAATCTTTTGTCGAGTTTTCTAAAAATAAAGTCAACAGATAAAAACGGTGGTGAACCTACTTCATCTAAAAAATTGGCTATGTTGTCGATCCATAGAGATCAACATCTTTCTACAGAAGAGGTACTGGATAATTTTTCACAAAAACCGAGGCGTTTAGCTCTCACTTTTTAATTTTTTAAATTCAAATATATACAGGGTGTCCCAGACCACCCGTACCACCTGATTTACTCGAAAACTATAAGTCCTAGCAACTTGAAACAAAAAATTTGATACATAAATAGGGTATAAACTTTCTTATGAGTAGGAAAGGAACATCTAATATCAACCAGAAGTACGAATAATTGAAGGTCACTTCATAATTTGGTATATGAAGGGGGGTTAGTTTTGGTATTATTGGAAAGAGTTTTTCAAAAGAAATAACTTTTATAAGAAACATTTCTTGATATTATTTACTGTTTTTGTTCAAAATCGCTTTCAAAATTTCGATTTTTTACAAGTGTTTTCAGATACCACAACTAGATGTCGCTGTCGGCCATTTAAAAAAATCAAATTGCTTTATGTTATTGGGCTTAAGTGTATTAAGTTATGAAGATTAGTTAAGACTATTACATTATTTTTGTCGTATTGTTAATAAAATTATTCCTTGTGACTTACACCCGTATGCATAGTCGATCGCCGGCAATTCGCCGGCGATTCGCCGGAGATTCGCCGGAGACTCGCCGGCGAACGGTCGGAATATAATTTGTGATGATCTCCCTGCGATCTCCGCTTTGGCGAATCGCTGGTGATTTGTAACGTGATTTGTGATGTATTGGCACTATACATTCAATTCAAATCCCTATCCATTTTATATATACAATATTAATCTGACATAAATTGTGATTTTATTGACATTTTTGACATCGACCGATCTCCGGCAAATCTCCGGCAATTCGCCGGCAAATCGCCGGCAAATCGCCGGCAAATCTCCGGCGCGTCGCCAGAAAAAACAGCATAACGCGCGTGAATGATTCCATGGAGATTGACTGCAACGGAATTTTCAATTGGCGAACGGAGAATCCGGCGAATCGCCGGCGACTCTCCGGAGAATCTCCGGCGAATCGCCGGCGAACCGCCAGCCACGGGGATGAAACTCGGATACGGAACCCGGCAATGCCAGACTCAGAAACACAGATGCCACGTCAAATTATTATTGAATTATGTGTGATTATGTGGCAACACCGCGTTGTCACAGTGCGCCTGCGCGGAATAAGTAGTGGCGTCTCATATTGTTTTGTGAGTGGCGTAGTAGCGTCGTTTCCCGGCATTTTGTACGCGATGTAAGGTTAGTGGTTTACTGTTTTATCTTATTTTACGGTAAGTTTCTAAATATTGTTTCTAACAGGCCTATTTTGTAACTCTTAACGACATCGTTATGAACCGATTGTCGTTCATGAACGACAATTCGTATTTTGTAACTTCTAACGACATCGTTATGAACGACTTTCAGGTAAGGTTTGGTCGCTTGGTGAACGACATCCCCGTAGCAGTCGTTTACATTGTTAGCATAGCACAATTGAATTTTAAAATGAGTTGTGTACCAAGTGTATTGAACAAATGACTTTTTATACATTTAACTGCAAGCTCAAAATGTGTAAGATCATCTCTGGCATTATCTCTGGTTTAAGATCATCGTTTGGCATTATCTTTGGTAAAATTTCATTTTAAAAAGTTCAACCCTTGATACCCTAACATGGAAGGATGCCAGAAACTCACTGAACCCATTCGAAATGCCAGATAACACTTTTTAAAAAATACAAATTTCTAGTAATTTTTTCAAAAATGATTTCTTTCAAGTTATGCCATTTTCTTCAAGACGGCACAAAAATATTACTACCTATAATTTCTTGTGGAACTATACTTCTATGCTTGAAGAAGCTATCAAAGCTCTTTCTAAAGCAAATCCAAGAAAAATATTAGTGATTACAGCTTTCTTTCAGAAAATAATGTCAAATAATGGATTCTTCTAAAGATAGTCCTTCATCCACTTGCGTCATTAATTGTCAAAGCTTGTCAAAATGGAACCTCCTGGGTAGTTTGAGAATTTAATGTTTTATTCTTTGTGGAAGACCATTTAATTTGGTTTTATTCTATTAAAACTTACTTATAAAAAAGAATCGCTAACCCCTTTTTTTGTTTCATGTGGACACAACGTTTTGCAAGAAGAAAAAGTCGTTTACAGATTAAGGAATAATCAAGTGTAGTATCGTCTGGACTGGTCTGGATGGTTCAAAAGCATCTAACTTCCCTAAGAAAGAATTTGGAATGAAGATATGCATCGAATCAATTTAAAATTAGCTCTAGAAAATGTGTTTCGTGTTTTTTCTTTTATTTTATTTTTTAAATTTTCTACTCTTTATGGCATAAATATGTTTAATATAATACTATTTGTTATTACAAATCATTTTATTGCAATGAAACATGTTGTAAAATTTATATAAATTAAAAGTGAAATAAATATTTTAAATTATTTGTACTTTTGTTTGTAATTTTGATATTTTCTTTCATTCTTATGTTTATGTTATATTTTTTCACTGTAGTGATAAAATTTTGTTCACTACAGTGAATAAGTATAATGTAAAAATAAAGATACGTTATAAATACAGATTTGTTTACATTTTCAAATCCGCCATTTTCGCGCGCACCTAGGCCACTCGAAAGTGGGGATAGCCCAATCACCCGTTTTATAACGTTGACCTTCCACTTCTCATTATATTTGTTCTGTGCCGCCAGCGATCGACTATGCATACGGGTGTTAGTATCACTCGTCATATCTAAATGTCATGTTTTTTAAAATGGCCGACAGCGACATCTAATGGTGACATCAGGGAACACTCGTAAAAAATGAGATTTTGAAAGCGATTTTGGACAAAAATAGTAAAAGATATAAAAAAATGCTTCCTATAAAAGTTATTTCTTTTGAAAAGCTCTTTCCAACAATACCAAAATTAACCCCCTTTCATATATCAAATTATAAAGTGACCTTCAACTATTCATACTTCCAGTTGATATTAGATGTTCCTTTCCCACTCATTAGAAAGTTTATACCCAATTTATCTAACAAATTTTTTGTTTCAAGTTCTTAGGACTTATAGTTTTCGGGAAAATCAGGTGGTACGGGTGGTCTGGGACACCCTGTATATATATACACACATTTCAATAATAGTTTTTATATCCCCCCCCCCCAAGGGTCAAGTCTGGATACGCCACTGGTTACGTGTGTGGGCCGTTTTACACTCGACTGTTTCACACTCGACTCTCTGTCTAAAAAGGCCCATTTACACGTTGATTAGTGCGAGTGCAAGTGATTAGTGTTTTGAGTGACTGAGGGATTAGTTTAAGTGTGTAGTGCGAGTATTGTCCACTGTACTGTTTAGCTACTGCGCTTATACCTCAACGATCGGGCGTCGAAATAGCAAGTATGGTCGAACAATATCACGTCCGCTTGCAATTGCAAGAGATACTGAAAGAAGTATTGAACGCGGTGGTGTCTGAATCCGAAGAACTCTTGGAATCGGAACTTACACGACCAAGTAGATTATGGGAACGAAAGTGGATAAATAGAAGACTCGTTCAAGGCGCAAGCTACCAACTCCTTAAGGAATTGGCTTCTGAAGATACCATGGAATACTACATTGCTATCAGGATGACTGAAGCGTCATTTAGTACATTACTCAATCTTGTCGCACCTGTTATTCAGAAATCTAATACATTTATGAGACCTGCTTTACCGACACAAGTGAAATTGCACGCTATTTTATACTTGTTGGCAAATGGAATCAGTTTACGCTGCTTGCAACACCTATTCAGAATACCAAAGTCGACCACCTGTAAATTTAGCATGAGCATGTCCAAACGTGTTTAGTAAAAGGCAAGCTGCAAGTGCAAGGCGCGCGAGACGTAGTTAGTCGCAAAAAAATAGAAGCCGGTTCTAATCACTCGCACTTAATTACTAATCACTCGCATTCATCAATTGCGGTCCACACGTGTTTAGTCCTAATCATTAAGCACCTGCACTAATCACTTGCACTCGCACTAATCAAAGTGTAAATGCGCCTTTACACTCGACTGAAACCAAGGATGCTGGACTAACAGGATGGCGCAATCCCATAAGATGTGTATATGCCGAAGTTTAGAGCGCAGCCACCAATTTGACGTCATTTGTTGTGGTTTCAGTCGAATGTAAGACAGAGAGTCGAGTGTGAGACAGTCGAGTGTAAGACAGAGACGCTAAGCTTGACTGAGAAAGAAGTGACGTCAAAAGTTGGCGGACGATTATCGCAGATTAAGATATCCTGTTAGTTCAGCGTCATTGGGATTGAGGAATCCTGTTAGTCCAGTATTCTTGGGTTATAAACGTATACGTGGGTGTAATTGGACTGCCTAATACGCCGCATTAGTGTGACGTCACATTGTTGACCTAGGCCCGGGATTGAATCCAAACAAACCGACCTATGCAACGAAAACTATCGTAAGTCAAAAATGGTGATTTTGAAAAATTTGAAAAGAAAACAGAATTAATTGCTATTCTTCTATGGTGAATCCTTTCGGAATCCTCTATAAGATATCTATAGCAACCAAGTAGGAAATTTTTACCTAGAAAATTTTATTTCTTAAAATGCAATCGGTTCAAAACCTTTGAACACTTATATCTGACTCAGTTCTATCAAAAATGACTTACAATAGTTTTCGTTGCATAGGTCGAAACTTTTTCTACATAGATTCAGTCCATAAGCGGCGAGAAAATCATTTTTTTAGAGTACTTAGAGACATATTTAAGGTTTGAAAAGTGGGCAGTACAATGTAAAATACCGTTTTCTACATCTAAAGAAAAAATGGTAAATTAAATAATTTTTTTAACGCCGTAAAAGCAGAAATAAGTTCGCATACACATAACCTCAAAAATCGTATCTGATAAACGTAAGCTTAAAAAGATCATAATTCGATAATTAATGCGATTTGGGCCACCAAATCTTACAAATGGGATGGTATTATCCTCAGAATACCTTACAGCCCTTCTTTGGTGAAAAACAACACCCTCTGATTATTTTAGATTAAATGCTAGCAACAGGTATAAATTTGATAAAAGTATAGGTATTTTGTTATAAAGGAAGGAGTTTTCACAGTTTTATGACCTTTATTATTGTACCCTTTGCAGGTAAAACATAACAACTATGACATTTACTGATAAAGAATGTAGAGAAGATACATACTAAAAGGACCATACGTGGGATGAAATGTTTCAAGATTCTAAGTTTTATATCATACACTCTTATTAGTATAGTTATTAGAACTCTTAAAGATTTACTTTACTTAACTTGAATAATTAATTAATAAATAAATTAAAATTTGTAGCTGTGTTTTACTTTTAATTCAGATTTACACATTCATATCCAACTTTTGAACCTAACCATTATAGTTATTACTACCACCTCCATTTGTTACTAGCTAGGATTTTTATTTCAATAATATAAGTATTTTGTTGTGACTTATTATAATTTTAATATGTTTTGTATATTTTCCTTCCTCTGTTCTGATTTTTATTAGTTTATTTAAAATATTTACCTTCCTGTAATAAGATATAGAATAAGAGTACTGTGAGCACTTGTATATTAAAAATCTAAAGATCACAGTTAAAAATATTTAATATTTAAAATTAAAACTACATTCACATTATAAAAACCTAAGAAAAAACACAAGTCGTGAAGTCAAAACATAGAAGACTACAATAACCCAACAGAGTTTGATCCTATGAAATCCTATAACAGAAAAAAAGTTAGTTTAGTAGTACTGATACTTACCGTTAGTTATTCCAGAAATAAAATGTACAAAATAGTCCACGGTAATCTCTGTTACTCGAAGAATGGCAATGTTCTATATATGTAACTAAAGGGGGCTACAAATTTGTAAGACCTCGAATAACTTTTACTGTTGTGTTAGAATGTATGGTCCTTTTAGCATGTATCCTAGCTCTTACTAAGGTTTCTGTTTGGTGTATTTCTACGCCTTGTGGTAAAATACCTTTTAATAGACATTTTTTATCAGCAAATTTCATAGTTGTTAAGTTTTACCTACAAAGGGTACAATAATAAAGGTCATAAAACTATGAAAATCCCTTCCTTTATAACAAAATACCTATACTTTTATCAAATTTATACCTGTTGCTAGCATTGAATCTAAAATAATCCGACGATGTTGTTTTTCACCAAAGAAGGGCTGTAAGGTATTCTAAGGATAATACCATCCCATTTGTAAGATTTGGTGGCCCAAATCTCATTTATTACCAAACTACGAACTTTTTAAGCTTACCTTTGACAGATACGATTTTTGAGGTTATGTATACGCGAACTTATTTCTGGTTTTACGGCGTTAAAAAAATTATTTAATTTACCATTTTTGCTTTAGATGTAGAAAACGGTATTTTACATTGCACTGCCTAATTTTCATACCTTAAATATGTCTCTAAGTACTCTAAAAAAATGATTTTCTCGGCGCTTATGGACTGAATCTATGTAGAAAAAGTTTGTTTGGATTCAATCCCGGGCCTAGGTCAACATTGTGACGTCACCACTAATGCGGCGTATTCAGTTTGCAAGTTACACCTTTCGTAAAAAGGACGCAGTCTGTGGTAGGCTTTTTAGTACGGAGTAGACAGCGTTAATAACACTTAAAGAATTAACAAACAATTTATTTTTAACGTTAACACGTTATTTTTAACGTGTTATTTTTCGTTCCATTTTACTTAAAAATTTTATGATAAATTTATACATACTTTTAAATTTTTCGTACTTTTATATATACATAAACTCATATGTTGTGGAAAGAAAACTGTCTGAAATCGATGTTGTGACCCAGTAAAGAGAGTGTAATAACTGTACGTTTCCTGGTTGTAACCGGGTTTAATCCTATTGACCTGCGTCTTACGACATCGTGATAAAGAACGGAATAAAGTCAAATAATCCAGCCGCGATGTTGCGCTCGCGTAATAACGACTTTAGCTTTACAAAAGATCCAATTTACGATATTAAAATGGGGAAATGTAGCGAACAGTTTAAACCTTGTCGATTTTCGATTTATTTCGGGCGTTAATTTAGAGTTTATACCAAATGATTTTTTTTGTTTTTGTATTATATTGACTGGATGTGTACATGTAGTGTTAAATATGTTGAAGAACTGTTTAATTTAAATCCGGCGAACAGAGCAGCGCGAATAAAACTCACTGGTTGGAATAAACATTTTCAAACTGAATTTTGTAAATAATTACGAAATGGAACATTTTCAATTTTATTTAGTTGAAAATGTGATATAAACACGACTAAATTCAGTTATAAATATTTGTCCTATTGTTCCATTTTTTATATGTATATATTTTTATATTAATTTTTATTTAATATTTAAAAAAAACTTACTTTTTTCCTACACGTTTCAATTCCTCTATTGTTTCTTTAAATTATAATTTAAAAATATTTACGGACATCCTGTTTAACTAGTGTTTAACGTTTTAGAAAATTTAAATATATCGTCGTGGTTTCCTTAAAAAACCGTTTTATTCGCCTTCGTCAAAATAATTTCATAAACTTTGTACTTTATTAAGCTTAAATGTTTTTATTTTCAAGCAATGAAAAATCCTTTGTTAGTTTGGTTTTATGGTAAACTATTCAACTTACTGTCATAGCGTGGTTATATTACATTCGTCATAAAACTGTTTTGGCCTCGATCCTCGTTTACTCGTCCTAAAATAAGATATACGCCGACAACGAAATGACGAATTCGGTGCTCGTGTGATTGATATTAGGTCCATAAATACGGAGGACAACCTGTATAAATCAATCGAGTTATGGATGTTGGGTGCTTTGAAATTTCCGAAAATTTATAAGTTTGCATTGAAACGATTTGATAACTCAAAGTTCTAACAAATTAGATAGTTTTATGTAGTCATGTTTGAAAATTTTTGAGAAGTAATGTGAAAAGTAATTGAAATAATTTGAGGAATAATTGTGTTTATAAAAGGATGTAAAGTAAAGTAAATATAAAATTACAATTTTAATATCATGGTATTTTTAAATTGAAAAATTAATAAATGTGGATTTAGGTTTAATGAAAAGGTAAAAGGTAAAACAATCTGTCAACGTGTTTTTGTGGCATATTTACATAAGTACAAATAATTTCATTTTACGTTAATTTTTGCCTGGTTTGGATTAAACAAAACGTCGGGGAAAATGGATTTTGCGGTTTGGACGAAGTGTCGTTTGCAGAACCGGCTCGATTAAACGCAGCGAGACGTCAAAAACTTCCATTTCCGAACTTTATTCATTAATAAGGTCGAAAGTTTTGAAGTAGAATTGCAGCCTTTATACACGAATCCTTAGAAATTAATCAGTTGGAATTTTACTTTTTATATTTTTTATTATTGGGAATATCGTAAGAATTGATTTCAACTTATTTACTAATTTACTAACTACTCGATTTAAAAAATTTATTTTTTAATTATAATAAAATTTAAATTTGTATTTAACGTTTGACCAATTCGAGATTACACAGTGTGTGTGCAATTGATTTTCGAGGCTATAAGACATCCTGCACACCGTGTGTTCAATAACAGTATAACAGTAAATGAATTATACAGGATATCCCGAAATTAGACAACCATACACACGCTTCTAGCGCATCCTATGTTCAAAAATAAGAATAAAAGGTGAAATAAACATTGGTCCAAAAATCCTTTCTAAAGGAGCTATAGTTCTTTGAAGGAAGCAAAGGCAAAATAGACCATTTTAGAATGTTGTAGTTTCCATAGTCAAGCAATTCTGTCATAAAATCAAACCCCCAACGATGCCGACAGGCTGCGCTGTTAAAGCGCTTAGCACACTCTTAGCAAAAAAGTCCTACTTATTGGGTTGTTCGGAAAGTAATTTCGTTTTTTCCCGACAGAGGATTTAACTGTATTTTTTGCATCCAACTTCACACTTAGGCCGGAGACACACACAACGGTTTTTCGCCGTACGGCAAAATGCCGTCCCGTACGTTCCAATAGTGGAGCGAATAAATGATTGGGACCTTTCACACTAGCCGGCACCGGCAAAAAAACGTCACGGCAAAAAATCGTGCCGTTTAGCCACCGTCCATTGTCACTACAAAGGACGGCAGCCGTGCCGTAGATAGTAGATAGTGGCCTACGTATTTAAATACAAGCTTTCATACGCAACGGATTTTTGCCGTGTGGAATTGTCTAGAAATTGTCTTGTCATTGGAATACACTGTCTAGTAAGACGTAACTAATGGCGAATTCGATTGGCAGAACTAGTGCGCACCAGTGCATAACAGCGTGCTCTGTTGGTTGTTTCGTTGTATTCTGTTACATTTTATTATTGTGGTTTATAAAACATTTTAAACGTCATTAAGCCTTGAACACACTTACAAGTTATGTTATGATTATGTATGATTTCATCGCGTTCTGTTGAATTTGCCCTTTTTTGCACTAAGTTAGTGTGACATATGTCACATTTTGCACTCAACGAGTGCGCACCAGTACACACTAGTTTTGCCAATCGAATTCGCCATAAGTAATGTAAAATATTGTACTGAACTCAAGCAACGGCAATAAAACGTTGTGTGTGAAAGCAAGCTCGTTTTTCGCCGTCCGGCAAAATATCGGACGGCATTTTGCCGTACGGCGAAAAACCGTTGTGTGTGTCCCCCGGCCTTAACCTTTTAGGTACGGTGAATTCTGCGTGCGGCTATACCCTATACGGCAGGGTTTGGCTTTAACCATGTGTAATCGAGAGCCACTATAGTGGCGCGTCGTCCTGAAAGATGATTCCGCGAAAGCCACTATAGTGGCGCGTCGTACCTAAAAGGTTAAGCCGTATAATTATTATATACTTTGAGAACCTTATAGCAAGGCTTGTATGTGAAAAATTCCAATTAATTCTACGCAGTAGTTTTTGGTTAGTGCCCATTTAAATATGGAGAGTGATAAGCAGCATTTTCGACATATCTTACTGTTTTACTACAGAAAGGGTAAAAATGCTGTTCAAGCCAGAAAGGAATTGCCCTATGTGTATGGAGAGGTGTGTTGACAGTATGCCAGTGCCAGAACTGGTTCGCTAAATTTCGATCCGGCAATTTTGATGTCGAAGATGCACCACGTTCGGGAAGGCCAGTTGAAGCTGATAAAGACGCGATAAAGGTATTAGTTCTTGCGAACCGGTGAATAACAACAAAAGAAAGTGAGATCGGATTGAGGTTAAATTTATCACATTCAACAGTTTATGACCACTTAAAAGGCCTGGGATTATCCTCGAAGCTCGATGTATGGGTTCCCTATGTTCTCCACTGTCATCAGCTGGAGACACTGAATGACTCACTTCAACAGAAAAGGCCAGAACTAATCAACAGGAAAGGCGTAGTGTTTCACCAAGACAACGTGAGACCTTACACAAGTTTGGTCATTTGTCAAAAGCTTTTACAGCTTGAATGGGATACAATGCCATACCCACCATATTCTCCAGATCTGACACCATCGGATTATTATTTGTTCCGGTCACTCTAAATTTTTTTAGATGGTAAAACCTTCACCTCAAATGAGGAGGTCAAAAACCACCTCGATCAGCTTTTTATATAATTTAATAAAGTATGTTTATTATATGAAATCTGTCTTTCATTTCTACAAAAAAAAAACGAAATTACTTTCCGAACAACCCAATAGTTCAAAGATGAGACTAGTCGATCTACAAAGACAATTTACTCGAAAAGGGTTGCAGTTGCGCAATTGCAACAAGACGACCATTCTTACGTAGGAAGGTCTAAGATACCTAAATTTTAAGTCATGATAGTAAGAAGTTAATATGTATAAAAGTTAAATAAACAATTAACCAAATCACCCATTTACACGCACGCTACTGATGAGTTTCATGCAAAATCAATACCACCATCTAATTTTTTTGGAATTTTAGGCTAGTATACCAATTTTTGTTGACTTGACCCAAGCCATTCCGAGGATATTTCTTAAAAACCGTTTGTCTGCTGCCCCCTTTAAAAGTCTGTAGCTCCCTTAGAAAGCATTTTACGACCAATGTTTATTTAAGCTTTTATTCTTATTTTTAAACGTAGAATTCGCTGGTAACGTGTAAAAAAGTTTCTTTCCTGTGGACCGCGTTCGAAAAAAATCGTCGTCTCGAATGGGTTAAGCGACCTTATCCTCATTTAAAAGGTCCTAGAAAAATTTAAAACGTAATAAACTTTACACTAGGCAAACATTTTCCATCAGAGAGAACTTCATTAAAATTTCCTTGTTGCAATTTAAAACTATCAAACTTCACGAGCACGTCACGTAAAGTTTTTAAACTCAATTCCGGTAAGTGTGAGTGGTGGCTTGAAGTGGTAAAAATTGAAAACTGCCCTTTTAGTTCTTGATAATTGACGTGTTTATGAACGGAAAGTTAATCCAAACGTCAAAGACTTAAATAGGAACCTGACTGAAAATTGTCTGGTTTTCAATGAAATTTCTTTCAAAAATAAGACTGCAATCGTGGGTTTGTCATAATGCATTATAACCAACTATTACGACGAGAGAATAGAAGCTATCTTCTCCTTACGAAATCTACCTGGAATATATTTGAGGGAAGCGGAGGTTTGGAGATTTTACGAAATGAAGTTCGCATTTAGAGCATGTTATTTCAAGCTGTCAGGAACAGTGTGGTATTTTTATTTGTACCCCTTTCATTACATAAAAGGAAAAGAATAAATAAACCAGTTGAAGAGGTTTGGTTTTATATTGAACATGATTTATGTTGAACATATTTTAAAAGAAAATAAAAGTAAATATTTCATAAATTAAATTACAAAAAAGGAAAAAAATTATCAATAGAAAGAACGTTATATGTAAAAATATTGATACTATTCCATCCAAAGCTAGTCTTTGTTAACGTATGCTTTACGTTTTATTTATTTTTAACGAGTCTATCGAACAAAAAAAGGGATGGTATACTGTTGACAAACAGCAGAATTAAATTAAAATAAAATAAATGCCACAGGTTTTGTTTGCTATTTCTGGTTGGATGTTTTATTAATTTGTATGTGCATATATTTTATGTATAAATTTAACGAGATTCATACAAATATTATTTTCATCCATCGTGTTATTATTTATCTTTGCGGAAATTTTAATCAAGAGATTTAACTTTCTCAAATCAAAACATATATCGACGCTCTCAAGCCAAAACGGCATAAACGCCAAAATGGTCATTTTTTAGTTAGCTGCACCGTTGAGTAGCATTTTTAAATCTGCATGCAACAGTTAAGGCGGTATACCCGCAAACAAACTTCATTCGCTATAAAATTGGTTTAAAGTTTGCGTAAAAGCCATTTAAGATTCATTATGTCAATCGTTTTTTGCGTTTTCTGAAAAATTAGGTTAATGACGTTTATGCCGTTTTGGCTTGGCAGCGTCGATATAATAATTTAACTAATAATTTTTATTATTTAGGTTTTTGGAGAGAGAATAATCAAGAATATGTTCTTTTCTACATACATACAGGATGCAATTAAAAAATTTTGTAATATTTTTAACTGGTTACAGTCCTATTAAAATAATGCTAAATAAGTAAAAGTGTGGTATACAAATCTTAATGTTTTTCAAGAGACAGAAAGTAGCATCTGTACTTCCTTGTTTGAGGAACAGTGGAATTGCCCTTAATAATCCGATTTATTCAGATAAGCCGAGATGTAGGAAAAGAAAATTAAAAAAGTAATAACTAAAGCTGATATAGACTTTTTTATTAATAGGGGAGGGTGGGGCAAGACGGGGTACTTATGGTTTGAAGGTAAATAAAATTCAGAATTTTGTTCATAGAAAAGAATACTTTTAGTTTATATAAGCTTCGATGATTAAACTTTAAGATTTTTGGCAAGAACGGAATACTAATTCACCAATTTTAACGTAATCAGCGATTGAACAAAAGAAGTCATTTTACCCCATCTTGCCCCACGTGTGGGGTAAGATGTGGAACAAGATGTAATATTCGTGGAACAAGATAAAATGTAACTAAATGAACATTATTAAAGACTGTTAATCAGATTCATACAATACGTAAACATGGAGACCTCATGGTCATCATCATTTACACAGGCACATTCATTTTATACGTTTTCTAGTTTTTGGGGGTTTTATCATAAAATGTACCCCTTTTTACTCAGTTTTTCCTCTTCCTTTTTGAGTCTTTCAGCTTTCTTCCTAAATCAAGGTTCCCCATCTTACCTCACCTCACCATCTTATCCCATCCTCCATCAAATGAAGAAGTTAAGATGAAGTACCCCATCTTGCCCCATTGGGCACTTTTATAAAAAATTATAATAATGCCATCGCACAGTTAAAATGGACTTTAAAAGGTGCTTATCATTAATACAGATTTCTTACTAATTTCATGAAACTAACACTTGTAGGAAATCACCGTATCGTTTGATAGCTATTACGTGATGAAGTTATTCATAAATAATAAGGAAACTCGACATAACAGGATTTTGCTCGATACCATGGCAATGCGACTTCTTACATCATTGGTTATTAAGTGACATGATGAAGAGGAGTTAATTAAAGGTCTCATTATTTCTAGCGTTGCATAAAAGTGCTTTGTTGCAAGTATAAATCGGATATCCCATCTTACCCCACTTCCTCATCTTACCCCACCCTCCCTTACATTTAAATGTCTACAATTGTATTTTTAAATAATAAACTGATAAAATTCTTTCTAAAAAAGTCGAAACGAATTGTGTTCGCTCATAAAGTTACTCATTGCGACGTTAAATAATGGACTATTACAATGTTTTATTTTTGTAATAATTCTTAAACATTTTCCTTCTGAGATTTTTCACTTCAATAGCACTTTATATTATCGACGAGATTGTTGTTTGAAAAGGGTACATTTTTACGCAACAACGCACCGTTTTAATTCCAACAAGAGTTCTACCGTAAAAGAGAGACAATAATAAAATAGCGGAAACTGCGGTCCTTCCGCAATTTCCCGCTCGAGTTACTTTCCAATTTTTTTCTTTACATTATATCGTTCTAGGATCGTTTCAAGGCGAAAACATAAAAGTTCCTTTAGTATTGGTTACAACCTAAAACTTGGGAACTATACAAAAGAAACAGATTCAATTAAATTTTTAAATAAGAAATTTGAAACTCGTAAATTCAATATTTGACTTCATCAAACTTTTACATTACTTTAGAATGAAGCTCTTCTAGTCATCATTTTCTGCAAGTTTAATTATCGTTGTGTTTATATAAATTTCAACTAGTTTGTGAAAAGCAAACTTAATACAATTACAAAAAACTAAAATTTTTTAAGTAATTGTATTTTTTGACTTGGTGCTTTTAATGAATACATTAGCGTATATAATCGAACAATTTCAAATTAGCATCGAATTGATTTGATTGATTAGCTAATTAAAAAGCGACGTTTTGCGCTTTTATCAAACTTCTACTTTATTTGAAAATGAAACTTTTCTACTCATAATTTCCTGCAAGTTCGATTTACGTCCTATTTACGCAAATTTCAATTAATTTACCAAATACAAACCCAATTTAATCTATAAACGATTTTCTCTTTGAATCATTTTCTCTTTAATAAATATACTTCTTTTTTTCAGTTGGTGCATTTAATGAATAAATTAGCGCTTATGAACGAACAGTTTCAAATTAGCATCGGTTCGGTTTGATTGATTAGCCAGTCAAAAAGCGACGTTCTCGTCCGATTATTTTTGATTACTCTCACGCCGGGATATCGAAAATCCACGTGCGGTAATTAACAACAAACCACAATTAAATGGGAGATACGCAAATGTGGCCATTGGTGCGGTGATAATGTTGAATAGTTTACCTACAATTCAACGCCTGACAATGTAGCATTCGTAACACTGACTAATTTAATCAAGTAACTTATAATTAGCTGATACCTATTGAAATGTTAATTTAAAAATGAATGATTCAACTTTTCATCTAAAATATGTATGTACACATAAATAATTAAGATCGTAAAATATAATTTTTATAAAAATTAATTATAAGAAGGAAGTCAACTTCTTTATATTCATGAATTCCTCTAACTTTTTTCTTGCCCTTCTTTCTTTCCGAACCTGACCATCCCATTAAACTTAAACGAAACACTTACAAATTTGACTCGGAAAGAAGCACTTCAAAGGAAAGTTTCACAAGTGAAGCCTTTCGATCGGAATACGGAACGCATACCTTAAAGTTTGGGTTGCTTTTCCTTGAAGAAAATCGACCAAAAGACGAACGGTTTCGAAGTGTATCAGTTATAAATTTTATAACCGATTTATTCGTTAAATATTTATTTATGGTAATGTAGAAGTTTTTGAAAAGGATTTACCAGATCGATTAAGTTTTTCCTTTTATATAGGTTAAAGTACAAATTATTTTTTAATGTTATTTATTTGGTTACTTACCGCGAAGTTCTTTCTTTGGAGTCAGTTATAAGTCGATGCCGAATGACATCTGAAAGAAAAAGAAAAAAAAATGAATTAATAAATAGAAATTTTGGTGGAGTTAAACAATAATCTCTGGATTTTCATCACACTGTGGTTTTGCTCGGGGCGACAAAATTGATTTTTTTCCTTGACGTGGGTAGTGGTAGGTAATTCTCTGCCATTTTTCGCCTTTAATTTTTAGCGCAATCAACGGTGTTTACAGTTACTGGGCCAGAGTGCTCGTTTGGCCAGGAAAGAACACCAATTTAGCGGTTTCGTAAAAGCTTAATCATGCGCCCGGCATTGTTCGTTCCAAATAATATTATCAGAGAGAGCGAGGGCAACGTCCATTAGCCATAACGCTTTCCTGGCCACTTAACTTTGACCATTGCCTCGGTTGGAAAACGACCGGTTCACTTTCGGGTGCGAAATTAAACTAGTTTAGTTTTTATCTTCTTATACTTGGATAGATAGTTATAGGGAGAATTATTTATATAGTTTCTAGAAATGAATACGAACAGAATATTTCCTGTAGTTGAAGAAATAAATTGAGTTAAAACTTTTTTTGAATTTTTCAGGTGAAATAATGCCCTAGGGAGAGATCGTGGACCCCTACGAGTTGTATTGATAGACATCCAATGCTTTGACAAAGGACTCTCGCGGGAATTCAATATACTCTATGCAGTGAGCAAGCAACAAAGAGCTAGTACCTGCTATAGAGTTCATTTACGATATTTACATAGGTTCGAAAACAATAATATGGTTTTTTTACCCTATCAAATGAATCATTTGGAATTTCTCCATATAGTCAACAATAAACTTGTAGAACAAAACATCGTAAACCGCTTTAATAACGATCTTCCTTTCGACGTGTAAACAACTAGAAAGTGCTAACGATATCGTCTAACGATAGGAAAAGCTGATAACGTGATAATTTCCTCATCGCAATCTCGGGTGGTTCGCTGATGAAGCGGTCATAAAAACAATAACTTCGCCCTAAGTGCGGCACGGAATTGTTTCCGGATACAAGGGGGTTGGGGTTGATTATCGTTGGACCTGCGGGTTACTGCGAGTAACCTCGACGTCGGTGGACACTGGAATTGATAACTGGCCAGATAGCGGTTTCCCGGCTTGCGGCAAATGAGTTTCCCAGAGAAAATTCGCTCGAGAATGCTCGGTCTCTCCTTTATTGCGCACCGTAACAAATTGCGGAACGCGTCACTTTGGCGCTTTTATTAATTAGGAACGTTCATCGTTTACCGTGAGAATTACAAACAGTCTACACAGCGATTTCTAATTAAGATTAGCTAGTAAGTACACATCGTCACTTTATTTTCATGAAAAACGTCTGCGAAAGAAGGTTTTAAAGCTCGAAGGACTCAGCGATGTACAGGTGAATTAACCTGAATGACTAACAATTACACTGGCTCTCATTAAGAACGTTCTCAGACTACTCTTATTGAGCGCCAGCGTCTCGACGTCGGCGTCGTCGTCACACTCGAGTGCACGAGACGCTCTTGACGCGGGTCCAACTCTAGAGAAAACCGCGATGGAACTTAGACAAGTTTACCACCTGCATAACCCGATTAAGTTTGTGCCTCCCCATGGGAGAAACTTCGCAAGAAGAACGTAAAAATAGTTTTGCGGAAAATGAACGTGGGGAATAGGTGGGGAATTTCAACTCTTGAGCTTTCTCTAGTTGACCGTCACTTTTTTACTAGCCGCAATATTCTCTTTCTTTCTTTTCATCTTTTTTAAGATCACTACTTTTATGATATACTGACACCTTCCTTTTCCTGGACGAGGAAAGAAATTAATATTTTAAAGTTTCCGCAACGTGCCGTCATTGTCATCTCTCCTCATTTGCAATGCAAATTGTTTACTTAAGAATGAAGTTGTGAGAGAGTGCCTTTCGACTTGAAATATCTTGACAATTGAAACCCATATCTCGGATGGGGTGGTTGTGGAGGAAATTCCTTGGTACGTTTAACTGTTAGAAATTTTTAACAATGGGTTGAGCTTGAAGGACATTTAAACACCTTTTAAATATTTCACGATAGTGAAAAATTAGGTCGATCCCCTTTTATCGTTGATGTTTCTATTCATGGCCGAACCGTGACAATGACGTTACTCCTATAGATAAGGTATAAATATTCTTCTAAAGGTGCTTCTCTTATACGATACGCCTAATCTAAAATATATGGATACGGAGATCAAAATTACAATTTGCAAAACGTATCTTACGACTGATTGTGAGTGAAAGCTAGTTTTAAAGGGATCTCCAAACCAAATATATATTTTTTAATTAGGTCTAATTTTCTCTTTATTATTTTCTAAATTTGCTTTTAATGAATTAGGTTCAGAATTTTTTTCAAGAACTTTTTTGCCCATCAGTTTTGTTTTTTTAAGAAGGAAATTCTATCGTTATATTTTATGATAAAGTTGATATGCATTTTTTAATACCTTCTCATCTGTAATTAGGAATCTGACTCTCAAAGTTTTTTACACATTTTTGAGTCTATTACGTTTAGATTGCTTTTCAGTTTGGGACAACTTAGTAATTGAAATCTATATTTGGAAGTGGGTGGTTGTGGTGAATCCTCCTACCCTGAACTTAGTGGGATCGAAGTGACCTCGTTCAGGTTAATTATCGGACATTGAATAAGAGATTTGGCATCCTCTGGTGTCGGATTAATAATTACGTCCGAATTTATCCTATGAAATCGCCGATTTCGCAGCATTAGAAACGGTTTGTCGATATTAATTAGTGAAAACGTACTTATTAGGAGTTCGTTAATGAATTAGATTTGAACTTTCGAAAGAGGATGCTCCGATGAATTTTTGGCTTCAAACAAAATAATAATTCTTCTGTGTCTCGTTTATCAAAGTGTCAGAAATACTCACGAGGCTGCAAAATGTCGTAACCGATAACACATTCTCCGTCCGCTGTAAAATCGCTATTCTAAATCAATCGGAGTGCCGGTAGGCGACACGTCCGTGCACGTTCCCGGTTCGCATTTCCATATTCGCCTCATAAGCGGGCCGGATCATGCGAATTTCCACGGAAACCGAATGCACGAATGTGCACCCGGGTGACGTTTACCAGCAGTCTCCCTGGATATTATCTTTGGAGCACGCAATACCGCATCAGCTATCGCCCTGGCGGAACGGTAATTTGTTTACTCGATACATACACAACGTCTACATGAATAATAGGGCGGTGGCGCGATGTCGGAGGAAAGTGTTGCGGAATCCTCAAACACACCGTACTACAGCGCCAGATGCGAGACGTTCGTTCGTTCGTTCGTTGGCTTTGTCCTCTTTGGCTCGTTTTCCATGCACGTACAGAACTATCTGAATTTACTCTTTAGGGACTGCGCACAAGTCGAAACGTATTTTCTCTTTGAGTGGATTTCATTAGTGCGATGCTTTCGTCTAAGACAAGTCAATTATTTTGCTAGTGTTTTGAGTAAATTCAATATTCAGTGTTTCACCCACTTTTGTTGCCTTCTTCTTAATTTAGTTAATTCATTTAGGGCCGGTTTATACACCTTTGAGGGCCGGTTTATTCACCTTTGGATAAATTAATCTACCCAATATTTTCCATAGTTACTACAATTTCACTTTCCATGATTGGCTCGTTAGCCTGTAACCATGGTAGTTATCGGATAGATTAATTTACCCAAAGGTGAACAAACCGGGCCTGAGTAAATTAATCTATCTTATATTTTCCATAGTTACTGCAATTTCACTTGCTGATTGGTTATTTAGCCAGTAACCATGGTAAATATAACACAGATTAATTTACCCAGAGGTGAATAAACCGGCCTTTAATTTAACCTTTAACTGGTGACGTGCAGGTGGACTGTGGAGGGACGTGCGTGGTGACGTTGGGTCCTAGGGACCTATGTCTTTTTAAGAGCCTTTGGTATATTTTTCTTTTAGTTTGCCATTTTATGCTTCATTTCATACCTTTACTTTTACTTAATTAGATAAGTGGATTCTGCTCATATTATTACTATTAACAAGGGCGGTATTAAATAAACAGCAATAGCCTACAAAAAAAAACTGGCAACCAAAATTAACAGGCACGGGTCCCAGAGACCCATACGTCACCAATTAAAGGTTAATATAAAAAAATATTCTTTAAAATCTTATAATTTCTATAAAATTGTTCCCAAATTATACTTTATTCTATGTATAGATTCAAATAATCCGTGCTCGGTGATAAATCGCATTGATATAATGGACGCTTAGTAACACGTAGGTACAAAGATGCACGAACCCTATTGATTTTATCATTTGCATTTTACCGTTCTATTATTATTATTCGCGTGCTATTTCAGCTTTTTCGCTCCATAAATGAGAAAAGAAGCGAAATATCGGTAGCGGGTAGGTATTTCTCTGGCTATATTTTACGATCATAACTGTCACCAGGTGTTGGTCCATCTCTTTTGCTCTCTTTCCCGAAGCTACCTATTGACAGGTAGATAACGGATGATCCGGTTTGTCACTGTTTGCGTACAACTTTTAATTTTTGAATTTCTACTCTACTATATTTGAGTAGATTAATTTGGAGTTAGTGATGTATTGGTATGCAAAATGAGTTATTGGTTGTTATTTGCTAACATTTTTATATGAGCCAAATTTTAACTTGAAACGTGTTGTAAAAAAGGAAAACGTGAAGATATTTAGAGTTTGGAAAGATTTATTATACTGGGTAGGACCCATGTGGCCCGGTTCGTAGAACGTTATATTAAGACGGACGACTTAAGCGGGGATTTGTCCGTAAAACTCGTTTTTTTTTTCTTTTCGGCAACTTACCGCTTTTCGCTCTCATCCCTTTTCTTACACTTTTTTTTTAATTTTACCTCGGCACGTTAAACCTCCCTATTTCTTCAGTCATCAATTATACAGAAAGGTGTCGTAAAATAGGAAACTATAAAAATATTCCAGAATTGCTTTTGAGGTAAAACGAGATCCATTTGAGAAATGAAGTGACTGACGATGAAAATAAACAGAGAGGGAAAGAGTTTATCGATTCAATTAAGTTAAAAAGTGTTGACCTGCTTCTGAAAACTTTATGGATTACTTAAATAAATGGTGACAATTATAAAAATAACGATACGTTCTAATCTACAAATTTTAATGAATATTACAAAATCGAAATATGTCACTGAGTAATATTTTAATTAACACGTCATAAATCTTCTCGCAGGTAGGTTATAAATTATTACAGTTATATTAAACAGTATGAATGGGCAATGTGACTGGTAACGTACATTTAGTACTATATTACACAATTACAGAACGCATTCATTTTGTAATATACCTACAACACAAGATTAGTCAATAAAATTTTCCTTATTAATACAGAACAATATGATGTTAATCTATTATAACTGTTGTAATAAAAATTAATAAATAAATATTAGCATTTGAGTTATGGAATATTAATTGTCGAACCATACTAAAATAATTCGTTATCATATTTTCTCTGAGATTATAATTATAAATTCGTTCTTGTTAAAATTTTAAATGCATTATGAGTGGCGAAAAACACTAAAATACCTTTGATTGGAAGATTAAATGTCAATTTCTGGATTTGTTAAATACAAATTGTAAAAGATACATAAATCTTATGACGTTAAAGGTAACGATTTATTACTCACGCTTCATATAAAATTTAAAATATTTAAATTTAGAAGATACAAGGGTGTATATTCCTTACCCTCATCATTTTTTTCCTCGTCAACTTGTCACCGAAGGCTGAATTTTATCTAAACCAACCAGAGTCGATCAATCATTACGTGATTGTGTTGACATATTTAGAAAATTGATATTTTTTCTTTGTGAGGGTGCCCGAAAAATATTAAAAATTGAGATTTTGATCTTAATTCTCTATTTATATGAATTTATCGCGAATGTTCGTTCTAACATTTCCCTTATCAGTAATCCAAAATGGGTAATAAATGTCGGATTGGGGGACATAATCGCGCTTCTTATCGGAAAGTCTGGAAGTTTCCGATGAAGGTGTTTGGAAGTCGGACGGCAGGTGTTGGCCTGGAGTCTCGCGAAGGCGCAGAAAGGGCTTTAAATAATGATTTAGCGCCTCTTCGGCCGCAACGGCAGCGAAACCGCAACAGTATCGATTCGGTCGACCGACGGAAAGAGAACCGGAAGGGCCGTCACGCCCTATCCGCGATAAATCAACACGCGGTGGTCGCGAATTGAGTTGTGGCCGAGCGTCCCGACGCCGATGCCGACGCCCGGCGTTCCGACGCCCTGCCGATTAATGGCTGAACGTGCCGAATTCCCGATACGTCAATTTAAACATTTTCAGGATGTCAAGTTGTCGACGCCACCGATGCGACGCCATCCAAGTCCCCGTCGTTGGATTTTAGTTTTGGTTTAGCTTCGGGATAGATTTACGATAAAATCGAAATGCAAATTGAATTCGTCCTTTTTTATTCGGGCGGTTTATTGGAAACCATCGATACTTTACTACGAAATATACTTTAAGTTTTAACTCTGAGGGGTTGTTTTAATCTAAACCTTCGCTACTGTTCTGAAGCCCGCGCTTATTCTCCACTGCTTCTGCCATTTCACCTCTCCGCGCAATAAATCCGCTGCGTGCAAAACAGTTCCCATGGCGGACGTGCCCAACTTTATATCGCATCGCGTCCCACATAAATCCACGACCAACCCTTGCCGGAGAACCAAACTTCGCCAACAGGTTATTTTTGGGGTTACGAGAATTTAATTTCGGTGGAGGAGCCGGGACAAAGTTCGCTTCGCCAATGCGGCTCAAAAGCGGCATTGCTTTCAGATACTGCTCGTAAAATATGGCATGCATAATGTACGGTTATTGCTCGAAAGCGTCGAAAATGTCTTTGTTACGTACACGAAGCAAAACCTTTCCAGTAGTTTTCAGTATGATTAATGCACAATTTACAATTACCTAAGTATTTATAAATGGCTACTGCATTATTTATGACATTCTGTAATTATTGCGTAATTTGGCTCTTAATAATTATACACTTAATTTTCAAGATGTGCGTTATGTGCTTAATTACATCACTATGGATAAATAAACTGTATGTACTTTCTATGAGAACTTGTTCTATAAAGTAAAAATCCTTGTCCAAAAATAAATCGTCCTCTTGATTTTCATGTTCATTTTTTAAACCTCTTTCAACATTTCATATAACCTTTACAGTATAAATTCGAGTTAAAGAATATCAAATATAAATGATTGATTGACCAATAAGTTTATTTCTTTAGTTTGAATGACAAAAGAGTTTTCAAGGTATTATTATTGATATTGGAGATGAAATGATAAATGTTTAGTCGCCTTGTTTCCAATTTTTTATTGTTGTAGGTATTAGGTTTTATCTAGGACGTTTACTAATGCTTTCAAGTAGATTAGCTATCGATGTCAATCTTCATCCATAAATATAATTCACTTAACTCTGAACTAGAAACTTCTTGCTAGGGTTCATTTTATTACTAGATGGAAAAATAATAAATGAGATAGAGTATTTTACGCTTTTTTTTACAAAATCGGATGTACATTCAAAAAAGATGACCGGTGAAAACAACACCACACCTATTCTGAAATTGAAAAATATTATCCCCTCGGCTGCGATCGGAACTGAAACTGTAAAAGAGCATCAGTTTTTTGCCATTGCATGATATCAACAACTGGTGAACCAGCCAGAGTGCGTCAGTGTTGATTTATGCATTATTGATTTTAGTTTAGCGTCGCATTTAAAAACGTGGAATCGGAAAAACTACCGCCAGATAGAGATAAATTCGACACTCGATAACGCTTTCATAAATCACAAAGAGATCCCGTTTCATCAGTCCACCTATTCGATTCCGATAAATTATCTAATGATAACAGTCATACATGCAACATTGATTTTTAAAGTCCATAAGAAAATCAGACAAGTCTTGTATCTAATAGGCTGTAGACGCAATTGTTGATGGGGATGAGAAAACTTAACGACCATCGCTTTCAATTTGTTTGCAACTCAACTCCTTTCCAACACCAAGTTCCCCCAAGGTATCTAAATCATTCGAAGGGAGGTGCTAGTTACGCCCACGTTTCCGAAAATTGTGATTGATTATTTTACTTTGTTAATGGAGGGATTAGACCGAGACGAGGGGGCTGGCTCGAAACCGAAGGGGGGTGGATGTGCCACCGCAAATAATGCGAAAGAGGGAGGGAGAAGGTGTCGAGATGGAGAGAGCTTTGATCTCGATACGGGCGGGTAAAACCGAGAAGTAAGGGTAAAATGGGGTAACCGGAGAATGCATGCCAGGGGAAAAGTGAGGGACTTAATGAGGTTTTCGTAGAAGAGGGTTCATTGATTAGGATCATCAGGTTCTTTTATAGACTCTGTCTATAATATTCCATGAAAATTCCTTGTCTAACTTTTAACGTTATGGGTTTTGATGACCGTAAAATTCGGTCACTTTATGGCCAAGAAAAGAAACAAGCGTTGGTCTCGGCGACGGCAGCGACTGTTATCCATAAATTCCAAGCTGCCCGCCACCAAAGAAACGTATAACTCAACTTACGTTACAGACACTGGAATTGTTTATTTACAACACCGTCCTTTTTGTTTGCCCAGCGGCCATAACGTCGGATTTCAAGGGAGAACACGTTATGGCTGGGGTGCTTCCACCATCCCTTTGCTACCATTCTAGATAGCACATGATTTATTACGAATCGATATTGCGAACAGTAAATCTTGAAAATTGCGAAAACATTGAGTTCAAGTTCCAGTTTGTTCTAGATATACAATATCTTTTCAAATATGAAATGAATTTAATCATTAAATTTTCTACTAGATATCTAGTGATATAAGAAGTTTGCGATCAAAGGTAATTTTAAAAATCTTTCCTCTCTATTTTTGTTCAATTTTCGTTCATATAAAATTTCTTTCTTGTTTGATTAATAGTAATCATTTTTCAGTTTGAATGTTATACAACAAATTATAGACACTGTATACAAGAGTTGTGTTGATTCTTAACTGAAGTGATTTAGGTCCGCTTGCTTCTTTCTTAATTATAGAAAATCCATCTTACTCACCTTTTCCAAGTTGGTCGTCTAATTAGATTGATAACTTCGACCTATCAAAAGGATTAGTGTTTGTGAATCTCCGAGGCTCTTTGTACAATTTCCGATGCGCTTCAGGGGGAAATGCTAACTTTGTTTACCGTGGAGATAAATGAGTATTTTTAATTTTAAAATCAATAAGTTGGGATTTGTAGTCCAGTTCGATGTAAATATATTTCACTGAGGAATTTTACTATCGTAATAATGAATATAACAAAAACGGTTTTGAATATGGTACATTTTATACTGTACTATTTTTGTATTGATATAGAAGCAAAGAAATGATAATTGACCAATTATAATGTGTTGTGTTAATAAATAAAGGACGATAAGAAGCTACCAAACTTAAAAATTGCCACAATGATAGGCTTTTAATGCCATCGAACGGATAACATCGAGTATCTCATTAAAGAACATGTAAATAAAACAGAGATAAATCTGTATAATAATTTGGTAGCAATAGTACTTCCATAACTTGATGTCAGAAGCCGTGATGACGGTAGGTACACTATAAGCGCGCCTCCTCGGCTTACTCATACCCGGGGTATTAGCCTTAATGCCTCGTGAAGCACGTTTCGCTGGCGTTAGTAGTGGTAGTGGAAATTTGGAAATTACACCGGTTATAAATTAGGCGGTTCGCGCATTATTGTTCCGCACAATAACTTCAGTAAATTAAATTAACACTCACATACACTCCCGTTTATCCCATGAGTGGAAAGGAGAGCAATCTCCTAACAACGCATAGGGATGACAGAGACGATTCGTTGTTGGAGGGCCGCGTTTTGACCGCACCAGGTCGTGTACGTTATGTCCTATTAATGAATGTCCGACAATTACGCCCGTGGGAAATACTCTGTGTGAAGTACATCACCGCCGTGATGTTCAAAAATTCAAAGTGCGATGGTTGTCGGTCCCGCGTATGCTCTGTTCTTTCGGTACGTGGCTCGTTTTGTGGGATGGTTTATGAAAACGATCATTCAAAGGGTCATGATGGTATGAAATTATTTAAATTTTTGTTTTCCAAAAGAAAAGAGGTTTATTTTGCTTATGTTATAATTAATACTCTGCAGCTATATTATTCCTTTCCCTATATTTTTAAGCGTAGGTATCATAGAGTCGTATGATAAGCGTAGGTATCATAGAGTAGGTATCATGTTGCCTCCGGCAGCGACCCTGCTTGTTGTCCTCAAAACTTGAGAATCTCGCAGCTGAAGCACCAAATTGGCAGCTATTTAGTTCTCTAGCTGTGTTTTCTTTTTGTGTCTTCCCCATAGAGTTCTCATCTTACACCTTATCTATATAGTACTGATGATAACTAATCAGTTTAAGATGGGTGTCTATGGTTGCAACTATGAAATTGCCCAATAATTTATTATTCAGTTAATCTTCATAAAATTACTTCGCCCGACATTTTAAAAGAATAACCTTAAGAATAGAGGGGTTTAAGTGGGATGGTAAAGAGATTCAATCTCCCCGTCTCCCTCAGAAAAATTATTCTTTAAAACCGTCCAGTGTACTTTCATATAGAGGCGCTATCACATAAAGATTTATGGATAGTAATCGTGAGATTTAAATCAAAGCCAAGGGTACAATGTTTAATTTTGTATCGAATTTTATCATCTCCAATATGATAAAATATAAATTATCAAAATTATGAGGTTTATAATTAACTCTCGTCGAATCCATACACGGATATTTTATGAAGTTTATAATAACATCGCCCTATTGTATTTTACCACCGAACTAATTTACGAGAGGAGTAATGTAATCGCGTAAAATTTCGACTTGTCGAAAAATAATTTATTCAATTGGACCAATCCGCATCAAACTATAATTTACCGTTCCCATCGATAATAAATAATGATTTGCGTGCGCGATAAATGGCATTAAACAATTCAATCATAAAATAAATAGTCCCAACAATTATTTAAACGGCTGTCATAAAATTCATCGTTTTAATTTTCTTTTTGTGCAGGGTTTTGAATTGTTTTTTTTTGTAGCTGTTGTACGTACGAGTTCATGTAATGGTTGGAACGCTTTAATAAAATATTTGGGGAAATTAACGAAACGATGGTGGGAGATAATGAAAAAAAGCTGTGACGTTATGGAATGTATAGATTGTTTCAGTAGTAAAAATAGGGTTATTGTCAAATGAAACAGATTGTTCGTTGGTTTTGAGTTAAAATTTTAAACGAAGCGATCGTGATGGAAAATCAAAAATTGTGTCGACGTTTGTGATTTTATCGCGGACAACAATATTTGGTTTTATCACTCTAGTTTGATTTTCGGTTTGTTTATGTTTACGATTTAACAGAACAAAAAAGTTGATTCTCCTAAATACGTTTTGTTTATTTTGAGAAGGTTTAGTTTAGATGAAGCGCGTATATAGTAATGATGTATTGTTTTCTCAAGTTAAGAGCGGGTTCTTTTGAAGTTAAATATTCATGGAAAAAGAGATTTTCCTCAAAAGCGAAGCGAAAGCCAGTGGTCTAATGTGTATATAAAATTTCAACGCCTCAAGACACCCGGAAGCATAAAAGTTGCATATCTTCGAGTAACTTATAGCCGGTGTCGTCGCTACCGGAGGCTTTCCCAACGAGCCACGTAGGATTTTTCTTAAGCCTACCCCTACAGCACCTTCGCCAGCTGTGCTTATTAAAATTCTCACTTCGCTCTGGTCGGGAATTTCAAATTAAGGCGTGGAAATTGGCGCGTGGAAAGTTTCTGAAAAATAAATGCCTCGGTGATTTATTTGGCCGTCATCCGGAAACAAGAAAGTCGTTAGCGAAAAAGGGCCCGGGCATTCGACGGCCTTTAAGCGAATTGCATTTCGAAAAGTTCAAAGTGTTTCCCTTTTATCAAGTTTTAAGGGACGCATTTGAGCCGTTACTCGCGCAAATCCTCCATCTGTTCGGCTATTCTGTTTGGCATTGTTCACTCTGCTATTATTCACTGTTTGTCTCATTATATCTCAAAAGAATCCTTATAATTTTTTTTTTCAATAATAAAACAATAAAGCCTCTATTACTATATTTTCTTTTTGATAAAATTTAATCCATGAACTGAAGTCAAATATTGTGTTGGCTTTAGAGATAACCAAAACAATTTAATATGTATATCTATTTCAATGAAGATAAATGTAGAGGAGAAAGATATTTCGATTTTTTACATTGTCTATGGAAACTCACAAGCGATGGTGGTGTAATGGTGAGCATAGTGTAACGGTTTTGTTTTTCGTCTAATTAAATTTGAAATTATTTGATTTGGGCCATCTGTTGGAATCGGTCATTTTTAGATCTCTTGGTTTTGTTGTGCAATACAGAATACTGATTGGTTTCTCAGATTAGTGCGATCGGAAATAGTGGTGGGGATTTAGTTCTTTCGAGTGTCGCAATTGAGGTAATTTCGCCCTCTTCGTTGTTGTGTCTCGGAAGAGGATATACGTTTTTGGCTGCGACAAAACTACGTGGGTGTCGAAGATTTTGGTGGCGTCTCCGTTGGTGTTTGGGAGAGCTTCTAAAAACGCAATTTGGCGGATTATCTTCACACACCACAAATTTAGTGCTGTATTTGCGAGTTATCGGATTTTCCGGATTAAAAGGGTTTTTTACGCCAGCCAACACGTCAAGCCGATTAAGATCGTAAGGTATGTTTTTTTACGCTTTGAGAGAACTAGAATCTTTTCGTTGGGATCATTTTGTAATTCGTGTTTTCCCTAGGTTTTTTATCTTTGGATTTCCTTTTTATTTTTATTTTTGGACCTATATTTGGTAATTACGTCGAAATTTTGGATTGAAAATTTACTGCGTCGCAATTTTGAGTGGATCCCCTGGCGGCCATCTTTCTCTCTTCATTACATTGAACGCCGTTAGAGAGACAGGGACGGAAGTACACTCAACCGACGCCAGAGCGACGCGCATGATCGAGAAAGACAAAGAGAGACCAGCCCTGCGAAACCAGACAGAGACACCACCAACAGATAAGCCAACGTTTTATGATTTTTCTTTTATTATCGTTTTTTTTTTATTATTATTTTACTTGTTATTACGGATCTTCAATCCGAATAATATTTCAACTTATATTATTCTAAATTTATTGAATATCATTTTACGAAACTGTTTTGTGTACCTAATCGCTCAGAGAATTTTTATTCCGATTTAAAGTTAGACACTCATTAGAAAGTGTGATATATATTTGACAACAGCTGTTATCATTTATTTTTTTTTTTGTGTTCGCGTTAACATTTAAATTTCAGGTTATTTGTTTTATAATTCTTTAGAGTTACTGCAGCGATAGGGGTTTATTACAATTTGTATAATGTTTATGTGAACATTTCACGTGAACATTCTTTTCTTTTATTGTTATTATCATTTTAATTCCTTTCAATACAAGAACATTTTTTTTTTTTGGGTTTTCAAAATTGTCTTTTATTTTGTTGTTGTCCTTCGATCGTGGATTCAGACTTGCCTGATCCTAGGATAAGTGAAGGTTGGTAGGTATCGGTTTAAGTTCGTGGCGCCCTTTCATTTAACATCTGAACCCATCCCTTCTCCGCAGAGTGAATCGGAGCCCGGTCCTATCAACGGTTGTTTTTGGCTTTTGAAACGAACTTAATTTTTATTTCGTTATAACTAGAGTTTGTGCGCTACAATAGTTGCCTTCCAAGCAGTTGATCCGGGTTCGATTCCCGGCCATCGCATTGTTTTGCTTTAAACGAATAAATTCACTTTATGCACCGATTTAAATCCTAAACCGTTTTAAAGAAATAACAATAAAATTGTATCTAGAATTTTTGCCCAATTTAAACATGATGAGCCTAGTTGTCTTCCAAGTTGTTAATCGGAATTTGACCACTGTTCTTTTTTGCTTGCTAATTGTAATTTTTTAATTATTATTTTAAAGAATCTTTCACCTTTAATATGATTCAGTAATCTAGCTAACTGTATTTTAAATGCGTAAATTTACAAATGCCTCTTTGTAAACTATCGCGGTCGTATATCACCCTCAAAGAAACAATTACTACTAATTGCCGTTGGCCACAACATCTTTATCACAGCTATTTTCCTGCCGACGGTGTATAATTATCTTAAACGTTATTTTTTCTTGGAAAATATAATTTGGTCCAAAATTCACGCCGGGCAAGCTAAAATTATACACGTTACCAGCTTAATCGGACCATATCCGCATAAAATGAATAACTTGCACACGTAAAGAAGCACTTAGCGAAATATTGATCGTGAAACCGAAACACTTTTAATCTGGAAATCAGACAACGCGTCTACTATGTTAACAGAATCCAAAATCTTTCTATTACTGTTTCACGACACGTTCCTCCTTGAGAATTCCATTCATCATGCACGAGATTACACCAACCACTTCGTAAGGTATTAGTGCGCTTTTGCTATTAACAGATGGAAAGCCATGTGTAATTTATAGGTACCTAAAGGTATGTGCGGGTGTTGGATTTCGGTGTAAATTAAGATTGGTTTTAGATTGTAGTTTAAACAATACCCGTTTGCCAATAAATCAATATTATTAGATCTCAATGCGTAACTTTATCGCACAAACGGTACTGCTTTTGAGCTCGATGGTGCACATACTGTTCCATTTTACCCATTCAGGGACTGAACCACTTGTATAGTGTGTATGCACACGTACATGCAAACGAACGATCGTCATCCATTGGACCGCATCCGTGCTGTACACTTTGATAAATCGTCGAGTGCATCTCTCTACTGGCAATTTGTATCTCATTTAGTATAATTGCTTTACCTATGGGAATGTCAATAATCGACGTTTAAAGTCGGCACCTGACCGATAAATTGCATCGCATATCGGGTGCGTCCCGTTCCGTTCCACTTCACTTGAATCGGAATCTAGTACCTACGTACAATCATCAGCACGTAGTAGTAGAAATTTGGCTTGCTTATTAGCTGACAAAGCGAATGTGTACGTGTACGAAGAGTGGATAGATGTACACGAGAATAACAGGAGCACGGTAGCTCTATGGTAAAGAGGGTGAATGAGAGAAAGCACGGAGGGGTACTATTCATGAAGATTATTTGAAAGTTAATTTTGTTGAGTTCTTTTGAGAATAAGTTTGCGTTTATTATATTATTCATTTTTGTCAAATAATGGAGAAAATATAAATTTTCATATTTTTATTTTAGTCTGATAGGGACTTTGAAATTAAAAATACAGGCCGCCTCGAAATTATACGGTACTATTTTATATATATGTCTACATACACTATAATAAAATAAACTTCTTTTAACTTTTAATCAAAAAATTTAATTTACGTCAATTAATTCTTAATTTCAATTCTTTCATTTCTTTTATAGACACCTTGTTAACAGACTTAAGAGGCATCTTTAACCTTTAATATCTCGATAACAAATTTTTTCGTTAGTAGTTAATTTACTCATTTCAAGGTAACCTTTATTTTTTATTTGACCTTTTTGATAATGATAAAAAAAAATCTTTTCTTAATGCCATACGACATTTTTAACGATCTGGATAACCTGACGGTCATTAACCCAGCTCAATTAATCATCTAAATGGCAAACACACGTTATAACATGCTTTATGTAGATATAAATCTTGTATGCACTTGGGAATTTTCACATGTATACGATATGTGTTGAAATAATACACTTCATCGGGTTTGCAAGAAAATAAGTTAACTCGTATTTTCCCCAAAAATGCTATGGACGATCGAAATGTATTAAGTTTCCTTGGATGATTGTGTTGGTTTTTTGGCCTTATCTTCAAAGTTCCTAGTGCTAGAATAAACTGAAGCCTATCGTTGGAAACTAGATTTCATGGGGTACAATATAGAAGAAGGATCAATCTCGATAGAACAATTAGTAACTCAGCTATGGACAATGGAAGTGCTTTAAGATCTCTTGGGTGCTTTTTTTGGTTTTTTGGCTGTATCTTCGAAGTTTCTTAGTACTAGAACGAACTGTAGCCTATCATTAAAAAGTAGATTTCATGGGCTATAATATAGAAGAAGGACCCATCTCGATACAACAACTTATAATTCAGCTATGGACGATGGATAAGCTTTAAGACCTCTTGAGTGCTTGTTGGTTTTTTGGCTGTATCTTCGAAGTTCTTAGTGCCAAAACGAACTATAGTCTATCGTTGGAAACTAAATTTCATGGGCCTTAATACAGAGGAAGAACCCATCTCGATAGAACAACTAGTAATTCAGCTATAGACGATGGAAGTGCTTTAAGATCTCTTGGGTGCTTCCGTTGGTTTTTTGGTTCTATCTTCGAAGTTCTTAGTGCTAGAACGAACTATAGTTTATTGTTAGAAACTAGATTTCACGGGCTATAATATATAATAACTTATTGATTCTTAAAATTTCTGATGTGATGGAATAAAAATTTCTTTTTAAATGCTTACAACATTTTACAACACAAATACAAATTATAATAATTAAATAAATTTTTCATTTTGTGTTCATGTTACCGCTAAAGTGTATAATGCCGGTATTCTATGAAATAACTAGTTATTTTATGAAATACCGACCCACAACAGTTAAAGTATAAAATGGGTTATTTATTTCAACTTTAACTAGTTATTTCATAGAATACCTAGTTATTTCATAAAACAACGAAGTTCTACAAATTAAAGTATGAAATGGCGGAAAAAAATTACCTAAATATGTATTTTACGGCGTGACTTTTGTCGGTAAATAAAAACAGTTTGAGAATATAGCTATGAACTTTAAATGTTGTGAGATTAACGATTTTACTACAACTCCTTTCTTTTCGCACTTCTTTTTTTGCTGACAGGCTTCGCAGATGTTTAGGAAACTCTTTATATGTTGCTGTGTTGTATTTTTATACCTTTTATTTAATTCTTTAATCATCCTATCTCTGCCTCCATGCCCAATTGCAAGATGAGTGTCATAAAGCACATCAAACAAATCTTCTTGTGTAACATAAAAGATTACTTCATAATCCTTTTCTTGCATCGGTACAATTAATTTTTCAATACCTGTTATTACAAATACATCATCATGAAAAAATTGAATTAAAGTCTTTTAGAATAAGTTCATAAGAAAGTTTATGATGTCTCGTGATTATTGTTTAGAATTAATTAGGAAATTTTGATCGACTGCAAAATGGTAAGTTCTCTAAAGTATGCTGAACAATGGTTACCTGGAATACCATTCTGTAACTGATTAGGCGGCAAAATTTCCTGATTATAAGCCAAGTTTAGACATGTTTAGACTCGGAGATGATAACAAAAACTCGATTTTATACAAAATAAATATTTTTGCAAAATATACCTGTTATTTGAAGTACGTCGTAATGTTACAGCAACCAATAATCTCTGGGAATTTTTTTCTGATTTGTTTTTGAATGTTTCACATCTGTTAATTCATATATTTTAGAGATGGAAGAACCGAATAATTATTCGGTATTCAGCTTATTCGGCTTCATTTGCAATATTCGGTATTCGGCCGAATATTAAATTTATTTACCGAATATTCTGTTGTCTATGTGACTGCTGTAAGCTTTAGTAAATTCGAAGAATACATTAAATCGACCTATGCAACGAAGACTATTGTAAGTTATTTTTGATAAAACTGAATGAGATATAAGCGTTTAAAGGTTTTGAACAAATTGTATTTTAAGAAATAAAATTTTCTACGTATAAATTTCCTACTTGGTTGCTATAGATATCTTATATAGAGGATTCCGAAAGGATTCACCATAGAAGAATAGCAATTAATTCTGTTTTCTTTTCAAATTTTTCAAAATCACCATTTTTGACTTACGACAGTTTTCATTGGATAGGTCGAAATGAGCATACAATGGATTTTTGCGCAATTGTCGATTAGTTGTTTTTGTATGTTTCCTGCTTCAGAGAACAACTGGTCACTGAAAACTGTACTTGATGGGGCTGATAAGTACACTTTTGTCAGTTTACTCATTTTTGGGTATTTCAAGCTACGTTATTTCCACCAAACAAATGGAACTTGCTCTCTCTTTAGTAATTCCTCATACAAGTAACAGTCCAGTTCACTAACGACTGGATTGAAGTCACTAACGGCCTTACTAGATGTGGCTATGACTTTATAGCAGTCGCAAAATGACTTCGATTCAAATTTTTGCCTGTTGTAGGGGACAACTGCTGAATGTTTGTGTTTATATTCATCTTATCACTTTCATCGCTACTACTGCTTCCGGAGTTTAGCGAGTCTAAATCTCTTCCAAGTGCCTCCAAAAAAAGTATGCCTTATAACGGATATGTTCTCACGCGAGAAAAAGTTTAAGATATATCGGAAATTCAACGACGTTGCCATACAATAATTTTTTTGCTTCTCTATTTCTTTGAATCTTATTTTCACGCCAGTCAACAAAGGCCGAATATTCGGCCGAATATCCGGTTCAAATTTAGCCGAATATTCGGTATTCGGTTATTCGGTTGAACTACTATTCGTCACATCACTAATATATTTTTCACTTGTTAACCCCTTAAGGACCGATTTCTTTTACGGTCGTTTTAAACCATACACTCTATACCGAAATATCTCGGGTCTGGTCCTTAAGGGGTTAATAAGGCACAGTTTGTGTTAGATTTATTTTTATTTATTAAATCTGTAAATTTTAGTCTCATATTTCTTTTAACATCACTCATTTTCATTGTTGTATTTAAAGGAGTACACAGATCTCATTGTCAGACCAACGTTTGAAACGTTTGTTTATAGAGTGGTTTCTTCTTTAGGTTAAGTTTGATAGTTCATTATACACTTTTGATGTAGTGTAACCGGTATTCTATGAAATAACTAGTTAAAGCATGAAATAGTTTTTTATTGCATGCTTTAACTATTACAAATAGTTATTTCATGGAATACCGAATTATACAGTTTAACGGTAACATTTATATTTATTTTATTTCCTTTCTAAATTATATCTAAACAATATCGAGTGGCTTGTTTTGGGGCGTCTAGTAACTATATATTGTGATTTTTTTATGAATAATAAAATTTTAATTTGAATCAGATTTGATAAAAAATTTCAATTGATTGCTAATGACCGCAAATGAAAAAAACATTTTTTTATAAGCACACTCGTTAGGAAAAATTCATTTATTTTGGGCATCAAAGAGAAACTCACACGCGAGGTGGCGTAAAACTCGCTATAAACCTCGTTTATTTTTTTGAACGTGTATCTTTTTTCTCTAAAGTTGTAAAAGGTAAACTTATTTAGTACTATCTCATTACGGACTAATTCCCTTTGCGTTTTAATTACTCCGATAGGAGAGCGTTGGGAGCGTCGTCCTTCCGACTTTACGATGTACTTAAACACCGCCGCAGGATTTTAACGCCCCTGAGAGCCACGTAAACTCCTGCAACCAATGAGTTCGGAACGTTAACTGCGAAAAGAGGGCAACGCTGCGGACGTCGCCATGTTTACGGTCGCCGTTGGCTTAACTTTCTATCACCGGCTTTAGATTTGTGTGTGTATGTGTGTGCTTTGACGTCGGCAAGTCTTTAAGTTTAAACCTCAAAGGTTAAATACAATGTTGTACTTAAAAAAAAATCTTTTTAAAAAGTTGACCATGTTGGAGATAACAAAAAAAAAGTTGAAGAACAAAAAGTCTCGTTCTGTTTTAAAAGTATAAAGTAAATTTCAACACGATAAAACATACAAAGTAGTCGAACAAAGTTGGAGTCGAGTCGAACATTGAGAAGGTAGACTTCGAAGTTACCTCATTGTGTACCAAACTCCTCCACGATCTTCCGATAAGTTCTTTTTTTTGTACAATGTAGGTGTTGTTATTTTACAAAATGCGTGTTGGAGTTAGTAAAGAAAATTCTTTATCAGTTTCGAATTTGAATTAAAACGATGACGTGGAAACGAACTGCGACAGCCGTCAATTTCTCCCGAAAGGATATTGCACTCGGCGCATCTTATATATCTTTCCGACGAAGAGACATCGAAACGTACTATATGTGAAGGTTTCGGAATCTACCTACGTTCGTCTATCGTCACGTCCGGAAGGAAAATCTTCAGCACGGAACAATTACCTGACGGATTGTTTCCGATTTCTAGGACTCCGCTTCTCGTCACCAGTCGTTGAAAGTTGAAAGGAAATAAATGTAACGTGAGGACGGCTTCCGAGAAGACGAGATACGCTGAAGCGGTAAATTGCGATATTCCTGAGAGTAAATTTAGAAGTAAATTGAGACCGTCGTAGTTAAGTGACAACGTACGAGGCTGTGGAGGCTGCGATATGAAAGTACGAAAACTTGGTAAAAATTGGATGTGTCGAAATGAAAAGGAAATAACACATTTACAATTTAAAATAATTAAATCGAGGTTTTCATATTCATTTGAGAATGAGAATGTAATTAAAATTCAATTATTAGTTTCGCTTCTGTTTTGAATTTATAAATGGTGTTTATGAATGAAGGGAACGACGTTGTTAAATATGGAATAATACTTAAAGTACCATTAATACTTTACTAATTTATGGAATCCTTGGTTGGATTTATGTAAATTACGTACTATTAAGGGATTAGTTGGAAAATGTGTAATAATACATACAAAGTGAATAAAGGGAATTGAAAGAATAATTTTATGTTCTTACGATTACTTTTATCAACATTTCATAAACGAGAATTTTTAAGTTAAGAGATTTCTTATATTAAATTAAATATATAGTATATTATGTTTTTATCTAAATCTTCAAACTATTTATAATTCATTCTTAAGTTAAAAAAGACGACGTTGTTCGTTTATAACTTGACTCTATAAATAAGTTTTAAAAATCGCTACAAAGTTATTTATGGAAATTAAAAAATAAAATTGTTGCATATTTCGACTAAAGGTATTATATTTATAGGTTGTATTTGAAGGTAGCTACAATGAAGATTCCAAACTTTTTTATTAACTACATAAGTTAAATTAAATAAATTGAATCAAAGCAGTGTATTATTGTAGTTTGAAATATGAGAAGATGAGGAAATGTGACTTAAAAGTTACAACGTTAAAATTACAAAATGTTATTAAATATTAAACTATAAATGTTTTCTAGTTTAAAATATAATAAACTACGGAATAAATTCGATGGATATCGTGATATAACAATATCAGAAATTTTTACGTTCGATAAGAAATGAAAAATTTATGAATGCGAAGAATACAGAAATATAAAAAGTTGGAGATTAAGTAAACCTCTTAAAACTTTTGTAAAAGATTTGACGTATCGATGGTCGAAGGGCCGATCGAAAACTTTTTAAATTTGAACAGAAAGCGGAAAGAGAAATAAGAACTGAGGGCAAGAAATCAAATAAAAGTGGACGAACTTCAACTTCGTCTTCATGCAATGCTCATTTTCTATTCCTTTATTAATATTTAAATATCAAACTTCGCTAATTGCCTCAAGTGAAGCGCAAAATCGGGATCCGGGTCGCCATGGCGAGGACGAGAATGCGTCGGTTGGGTCTTGGTACTCGTTTTTTGCCTAAAAGGCCTTAACGAGCTATATTAATTTATTCCCAACGGCTACGGTTATGCACATTTAATACTGCCGTATCTCGTTAAAGTTTTGTACCCAACTACAGTGAATCGCTACCGTTCAAATTAGACCTATAAGTTTCGCAGTTTTAACAAGGTATCTACAACCTAACTATGCGTAAATACAAGTAAATCTACCGCGTAACCAGTAATTCGATATTTTTCCGGTTAGTAGAGTCCAAAGCGCGTAGTTCAACTAACAAAGCGTTCCATCTGACGTGAAACTAGCAGCAGGAGGTGTGCGGACCGGAAACTCCACACTCCTGTCACACTCACGTCCTGCAGACTCTGGCTCCAACCTGATAATTAATTCTCGTTTGCTGGCCAACGGACAGCCGCGGCGCTAGCCAGGCGCTATTTTAGCAACAAAACACCCTGGACAATAACACCCTTGCGTTTGGATTGCCAAAGAGCAACTGCAAAGTGTCGTTTGCATGCGCTTCCACATAGACATTCTATCCATGCAAAAGCGTCTTAATGCAGATAATAGTTAGAAACCGCGAGAGAATGTGGATGGCTTTTGATGTTTAATAGCGAGATTAAAATAGAGTGAAATTAGTTTGATTGTTAAGCAATTTCTAAAAGGAAATTTGTACTTTGTAAATCCCAACGTATTTTACGCCACATAAATTGTTTGCCGGGGGAGTTAAAATAAATTCCACGTTCGGACATCTTTATAATCCCGATTAACATTTATGTGAGCAGTCTTTCCCCTTAGTTAGAATGTTTTTCTTGTTGTTTAAACACGAAATGTAAACCAGGACCAATTACAATATGCAATTGAGTAACTTGTTGCAAAAAAAAACTCGCTTAGTATCTGGTACTTTCTTGTTATCGTATCCATCAACATCGCATAATTTGGGTCTAAAATTATGCGCTGCGAACAAAGAAAATTCCATAAAACGTAAAACATAAATTTGTATCAACTGAGGAGAAAATTATTTAACCGACATAATTTTATCGAAATAATATAGTCAACTTTACATCTCTAAAAAACAATTTTGTGTTACCAGAACTCTACTTTTTCATTCCTAATTAAATGTTTAAACACAAAATGTTAGCAAGGATCAATTACAATATGCAATTGAGAAACGTGCTTAAAACAAGTCCGCTTAATATCTGATACTTTCTTTTTACCGTAGTTATCCATCAACATGCCATAATTTGGAACTAAAAGTATGTGCTGCGAACAAATTAAAAGTTGCATAGAACATTCTTAAATTTGCATCAATTCATGGGAAAATTATTTGACCGACATAATTTTATCAAAATTATAAAATCGATTTTATATCTGTAAAAAACCTTTTGATGAAAATAGCACCTTACTGTTTCATTCCTAACTAAATGGTAACCAATTTACTTTGTAGATTATAATTTCTAAAATTAACATTATTGAAAATAGTTTCAACATTTCGAATTTAAATGCGCGTGGGGACATGATTAATTCAAATATTTGTACTAATAACATTCTAGTTTGTACACATAAAGCAGTGAATTGGAATACTAAATTTTATTCTCCAGCCCAAAATTATTGGTAGGTACTGTTCAATTGTTACCAATTATTTGTACAATAACCCACAACCCTTGTATAATTTATCCACAAGCATTTGTAAACTCTATCGACTTTTTGTATAAAACATGATATTCGCAGTGAAATAATAAACCCAGATTATACCTGCTCACTCCGCAAAATGATTATCAACCTGATTAGTAACCCAAGGGAATTAGAAAAACGGTACGTACGCGTCAAGAGGAATAAAAATGTTATGAATTTAACGAAGCCGCCCGGGGATATATCCCTACACATTTCAACCCCAAAATTTATGCTCCAGGGACCATTCTAACGAACGTCGTTTAAATATCGCCGTCCGAAAAGCGAAATTGTGCCGAGTGTATTAATGTGTGTGAAACGTGACAAGCTGTATTTCGCGGAATGAATCGAACAACAGTACAATGCATGGTGCGTTTCAATGCTGATTAAATCGAAAGGGGTTAAATCGACAATTTTAATCGCATTAGGTTACCTATATGAATAGGTAAGGATCAAAACGAATAGAACGGGTGTATTTATCAAATTGTTTTCAACGGATACAACATGAAAAGGTGAAAAATTGCACAATACCGCGATTCGTTGTATTAATAAATGGTCGATAAGGACGTGTCATTGTACGGTTTACAATGAAAGTCAAAATTAATTGCAGGAATTAATACGGACCGTAAGCCGGCAGTAAAACAAGCGACTGTAAAAGTAACAATTGAACTCCGCCGCTTCCGAAACAATTGAACCCGGTGCGCGGAACATTTTACCACCCCCGTCGTGCCATTGTGTCCGACAATAAAAGGAAAATATGTCGAAAGTCGCGCCGTACCGGCTCGTTCGTTTCGACTTCGACACGACAACTTCGTCACACTAAATTATACGTTTCCAGACAAAGAAGAATATCGATCGACCGACCGTGCCAATTCAATCGCGGTTTGATCTAACCGCCACCGCCGCCACCGGTTTCGGATTAAAGACTTCCACGCTTCGATGGGCAGGAAAAAATCGGCCCACTTAACTTTCCCAATTTGTCTATTTCACAACTCCCATTGTGACCAATCGTTTTACTCGAGAATAAAACTTAGTTTCCATTTTGTGAGACTATGGGAATGTACAATGAAAATTTTCTTAAATTATCTTCAATATCTTGCTTATTTAGGCCCGTTACTACCAGTCATAGTTAAAGTCGTGGATAACTTTATCCTATAGATATAATAAAAATTGGTTCCTACCACCCCATTTATCTTGTAATTAACGCTATCTTAGAGATAAATTTTAACCCGTACATTGGGTCGCTGTTAAACTTGTTATCTTAGGGATAAGTGGGAAACCTAACCTCAAATATCGTGTTGACAGTTTGAAAAGTTGAAGTTTAGTATCTCGTCGTAATTTAAACAGTAAGTACACATTTAAAGTTAACTAATTTTGAACTGACTTTTAATATCCATTTTATCAGTATTTCAAGAATAAACAATAATATAGATGTGGGGGATGAAGAGCTGCTGTTGGAAGAAATAAACGATCTATTTCCCATAAGAGGGGAAAGAATTGTAAGGCAGAGGGTTGATCACATCAATATTCACTCTGATGTGGAATTTATAAGGAGATTTTTCTTGATCAACCACAAACAGAGGCACAACAGCTTTACAACAAAGCTCATATTTAAGGACACGAAATGTCGTCAATATGGTATATGGAAGAGGTTTCAATGTTTGCGGCTAGAGTTAAGGTTATCATTAGAAAGGTATGTACAACAAAAATTATTTAACTCACAACCTGTTAGATAACTAATGTTCAATTCTTTGTTTCCAGAATACAACCTATTATTGTTGCAACGGCTGTTATACATATGTATAAACATGAATGAACCTTTACTCGCTGATGATGAAATTCCAACAGAAGACATTAATCTTTTTCCAGAAGGAGGGGGAATCCAGAAAATAAAAGGCAAAATGAAATAATAAATTATTTTTCAACATTAATTTAATATAAAAATAATGTTTCTATTTTCAAACAAAACAGTATAAATAATTCTCATGCACTTCCTTCAACATTTTCATCTTGTGTTCACACTCCTCCTTATTTTGCTTTATTAGAAGCTCAGTGAATTCTATCCTTTTTTCTGACAGTTTATTGTAACCAAAATGGATAGCTTTATTTGCTGTTTCTATAAACATAGATATGTAAGTAAAGTTAATTATTATAAAACAAATTTACCTTTAATTTTTTCCTCTATGTGTGTTAAGGAAACCCCTTTTTGGGGCCCTCCACCAGCTCCCATTAGGCCTTGCCTCATTTCCGCAAATTTTTTTCTAACGCTTTTTTTTAAATTGATCATATTTTGCCTTCAGTGTTTTTGCTTCACGTACAATTCCTGTATTGGGTGTCATATCTTATGCTATTTCAAGCCATATCTATTAAATTAATTTACATAAACATAAATTTTTTTAAATCATTCTTACGACATTGTACCTACTTTTTGTTTTTTCTGCCAATTAACGGCATCGCTTCTGTTATTTTCAAGAATATTTTTATGCTTTATAACATGTTGTATAAGCAACTCTATCTCTGAATTTGCAAAATTAAAATTTCTACGACGTTTTGCCTGTTCCATTTTTATTTTGGGTTACAGCACGATTCTTCTTAAAATAAAGGTCAGGTACTGGGATTTGAGAACTAGCTCTTACAACAAATATTGAAAACACAGTCACCACTACTTTCACGATAAATTCAATACATAAAATAACTGTTAAATAGACCACTGATGAATGATCAACGTCGGGACAGCACGATTGTTTGCGTCTGTTTTCACGTGGTTTTGACAGATACGTTGAAAATACGTAATTATTAGGTCTTCTGACCGTTTAGTGTTGCCATATGAAAACAAGTCCCTAAAATGTCCCTAGATTCCATTATTATCTTATAGATAGCTTATTCATTAAATAAATGAAAATGGTAGTACCCGGCACACTCCTATCTATCGGTTAAATTATATCTCATAGATAGTCTATCCTTTGGATAGCATTAAATTGGTAGTAACGGGCCTTAGAAGATTATTATAGTAAGGTATACAGGTGACCCTTGAAGGGGGCAGCAGAAAAACGGTTTTTAAGGAATATCCTCGGAATGGCTTGGGTTAAGTTAACAAAAATTGGTTTACAAGCCTAAAACTCTAAGATAAATCAAAATGTGGTATCGATTTTGCATGAAGCTTATTAGTGGCGTACATGTAAAAGGGTGACTTGGTTAATTATTTTTGTAACTTTTTTACATGCCAACTTTTTACTATCCTGTCTTAAAACTTAGATATCTTAGACCGTTTTCGAGTAAATCGTTTTTGAAGACCGACTAATCTCATCTCTGAACTAATTGTAAGTAGGACTTTTTTCCTAAGAGTGTGCTAAGTGCTTTAACAGCGCACTGTGTCATTATCGTTGGGGGTTTGATTTTATGACCGAATTGCTTAGCTATGGAAACTGCAATATTCTAAGGTGGTCTATTTTACCATTGCTTCCTACAAAGAACTGTAGCTCCTTTAGGAAGCATTCTTGGATCAATGCTTATTTGGGATTTTATTCTTATTATTGAACGTAGACTGCGCTAGTAGCGTATGGTCGTCTAATTTCGGGACAACCTTTATAAAACTATTTAAGGAAGTTATGTTGTTAACAAACATTAATCTTTTATAATAAAAATTATTGTTGTGATTCAAAGCGTGCGTGAATAGTAACTCTTAATGCAAGTAATTTAGTTAAGAACCTAAACGCTTGTCATTTCGTCTCGGAGACCGTTCATTTCCATATTTTCCTACCACCGATTTCAGAAATAATTGCCTTAGCGTGTTTGCGCTAACCCATAAACAAAGAAGTCGAGAGTAAATTTTTAGGTAGGTACGACCCAATAAAAGTTGTTGGTTGATGATTGGTGGAAAATAAAACAGCTAAACTGGTCTTTAACAGTTTTATGACTACCTGTCATTACGCCCTTGTTTACAACTTAATAGCCCGTTTTTATTATACCGTTTTTTCAATTCAAAAGAACAGAAACTAGTAATCTAAGATCACGTATTTTAAGAATTTTGAATTGGGTGGAGAAGAATTAAGGCCAATTTGGAGGGCAAGTCTTCCAAGCTTGCCTTTAATTTGAGACGTTCCAGTCCACGTTTTATTCGTCAGAATTTGCCAGTGTTAATTCCGAGTTTGTCTAATACACAAAACCGTATCTTAAAATTAATCACGGCGGAATTAGCGAAGGCCGGATTGTTCGTTACTCAATGCGAGCTAAGACCAAATCCAAGCGCCGAACGAAGCTCGAATCTCCCTCCCGAAAGGCTGCTACAGCTTCCTTCATGGCTACACTTAATTAACGTTTCAACGTTCCTCCAGTTTACCGTTGCATTCGGAGTAATTGCAAGCTTGAAGCAGAACCGTGGGTGGTTTAAAACTGCCGGCGAAGAGATGAAAATGAAGAAGTTCGAGCGGAGCGCTTGCTTTCTCGATGAGAATCGCTAATCAGATATACATTTTAATCAGTTGTTTGTACCTCGAAATGTCAGCTTGATTTCGGATTTTAAATTTATATGGGGATCTTGATTAATACACACCATTCTCAAAAAAGGAATTCAGCTTTTATATGTAGCTCAGAAATAAAAAAAATCTCAGAATTACAAATGTAGGTAGACGTAAAGCAACACAAGAGATTTCAATTAAGCGTAATGTTTTGTTCTTTTCACAAGGAAATAGTTTGTAGCCGGTGAATACTGACATTCTTGCGTACTCTTTGTGTTGGTGCATACATCAATGTCGCCGTTCATCCGAGCCGATTGTGAAACCGCACGTAATGTACGCGGTGATGTGCCGATGAAATTGCCGTGACCTCAAAGGGGTTCGTTTAAGGAGGTTTCCCTATGCTAAAGCGTGACGAACAAAGTGTTGGTTGAAATGTGGGCCACAACGGCAATTTGACGAAAGTAGTTCAAAGCAACGGAGTATCCTTCTGTATGGAAATGTATGGAAGGTTATAATTATAAAAAAAATGCGAAGTAATTTAATTATGCATGATTGCGCAGAGAAGGAAAAAGAAATATAAAGAAAACCGACCTTGGGTCGTATCTCTTTATAAATCTTGAAGACGTTGGCCCCGAGGCATAAAAGATATCGATTTCCCATTACCCTGAAATGCATGTCTTCCCATATTGCCGTACCTTACGGCCAAAAATTCGATTCCGATGATAAAATATCTGGGAGATTTTATTTCCAGAATACCTAACTCTTTGGAGTATGCGGACACAGGAGCGGATTTTCCGTGGCGCGTTTAGATGGCAGGCGAAAACAGAGGCGCTTTGCTTCCAAATTGAACGAATACGAGAAAAGAATCGTACTGATGCTGTCGTATTTGATTTTATTTTGATTTGTACATGCGAGAGGTATTCGTTTTCTCCTCTACGTACGAACTCGTACATCCTTCGTGTTCGCAAAGTTCAGGTATTGCAAACTTCCCAACAGCACGAAATTTATTTACGTACCGCGTTCAACGAAATTATAGCCTCGCTTTGTAAGTTATTGAAGTTATAATGCGCTTATATGCTAACTTCCCTGGCGTTTTGTAATCTTCTGTTTCATAAAAGGGGTATTAACTATTAATTCTGATTCACCAGGTAAGCGCATTACTAGTTTCATGATTTTCAAATTGACGTTAATATACATCAAACCGTCAGATTAATCAATATTTAACAGAAGAAAATTGTTTGTTTATTGTTTCCAAACTAAAGTATGAAATACCTGTTGTTTTTCAAGTTTTTCCATTCATTGGAATTTATTCGCATATTTTGCCATCTAAGTTTATGATGTATTACTGGACATCTGGTATCATCGATACTGTAAAACTAATAATTGGATTTGAAACTAGTTTGGGGTCATTTTAAATCCAATTTAAATCGATAATCCATCATAATCTGTTGATTAGCAACGCTCGGTTTACCATTTGAGGTTGAACCGCAGTCGAACACGCGTTTTGAAAGGGTTAATCTGATCAACGACAAGCTTCACCGCCTCTAAAAGGGATGTCAATATTATTAGATCGTTGGTTTAAAGCGAATTGCAATATTACTCCCTATATAATATCAATGATAATCTGGTTTATTACTAATACTTTTGCCATCACTCTACTAATAGTAGTTGAAAATTGGGGGCAATCGTGATGAACACCGCGCAATTGGTTTATTTGTCATTAACTAGAATTATATGTATTAATTATTGGTGTCGATATGTTTTCACTTTGAAGCGACAGCTGCTCGTGAATATTACCAATTATTTAAACTCGCTCAATATACAAATTATATTTTATTTATGAGTGTATGTATACATTATAATTAGAGGCGTTTCATTACAAAAACAAAAAAAAAAACAAAGTTTAAATACAAAGTGAAATTTTGAGTTTAATTTCATCGTTGCATATACGCAATCACGGCATTACACCTCTCGGAAGCTTTGGAAGGCTGAAGTTGGATAATTTTATTCGCGAAACTAAATAGGTTCGAGACGAACAGTTCTAAACCCTTAGGCTGCCTCAGAGGCATCCTAAGTTCCACTAGCAAAATAAAACTTAGTTACATGTTTCCTATTAGTAGGAGCCCAGGGCGTCCCAGCGAATTGTTCGAGATACTTGGACTTCTATCAGCATTGCCGTATTGTCTCGAATAGTTTGCCGAGTGGTGAAACGTTTACCTCAATTTATGGGAACGTTCAAAGAGGAAACTGGTGTTTGAACGACACACATAAGTGAAAAACTAAAGAGAATTTAAGTTTGGTCATTACATAAATGTTCCTAAAAGTTTCGTAAAACTTTGATAAGCGAAATCTATTACTCAATGTAGAAGAGAATTTCGCGTGTTAGTATTTACACGAAATGACAGAAAATATAATAATTCATCATCTCGTGTAGCATTTCGTGCTAGCGGTTTAACGTAAAGACTTCATAATTCGCAATAGTTATGATAAATTCAACGCAACGCAGACGTAAGTCGAGAATTAATGCAACTCCATTTTAAGACATAAATTTTAAGCGGTCGTTCTTTGATAACGCGGATTTTAACTAACGAGCGTTCACGTGACTTTTAGGTAGGCGAGGATAACTGAAATATTACGTTTTCGTGCGTAGAATTGTAGCTAATATGAGAAATGGGTTATGATAATATCACTTATGAACCTCCATCCTTTTGGCGATAATGGCTTGGAGTTGTTTTGTCAGCTGCGTTAAAGTGCGTAAACTCATAACATAAATACATTTTGTATACGTATAGAAGGGAAAGGTTATATTGATCGTTATATTAATGAAGGTACACACATTATGTACAAAATGTTTACTTAGCTTTAGTTTGATACGTTAGTCCGAAATAAATAAGTAATGGTTTTTTGGAATGATTCCAATGAAAGCATAATTAATAGATTAGTGTGGTTGAAATGTATCCGAATAGGAAACGGAAATAAACCGAAGTGGTCTGGTCGTGTAGTAACCTCAACTAAAGAGCCACTTTGAGATGGAAATCGCTCTTCCTGTACACCCGATACCGAACACACGTGGAAACCGAAACTTTATCGCACGGATTAAGTGAATATTTTACGCGAGCACGTTACTGTTTTACGGGCGTTGTTTGGATAAGGGTTGTTTGGTTTAATAAGGCGTTTCAGAACTCATAAAACTAGTGTGTTCACCAGGCCCGTACACGGTCGTAAAAGTAATGGTCCCTGCTAAAATATTTATCCATATCAGGTATAATACTTTTGTTTCGAAACTGTTTGGAGAAAAGACTAGCAGTTTAAACGATTTTGTTGATACAAATTATTGTTCGGTAAATGCTTTCCTGATAAAATGTCATTTTTTTGATATTATGATGGTTATAAACTTAATTAATCAATTTTTTTTGTGTAGTTTTATTATAACTGCAAGTTTACGCTGTGTAGATATAAAGTTAATTAATTATCTCGCGGGTAAATATTCCTTGCCGATTTATGAGTTTACAAGGCAAATATAATTTGATTATTAAAGCACAACTTCTACCATATGAAACAGGTTCCCGTTGGAGAGCAAGTTCTCGTCGTGTTGACTCAAGGTTGTTTGGTCATTTCTAATTTATGTACTACATGAAGTATTTGTTTCAATTATATTTAGTTATTGCTTTTATTATTTGCATCCAGATTTGCAAAATCTGAGATATAGTGTTTATGAATGTTTTTAATTTTTAATGCTATTATTTCTTTTATGAATTGCATGCCGAATGACAATAGCAAAAAAAATATTCTTCTCTGCTATCTTAAAATTAGAATAATAATTCTTCTCAAGTCTCCCAAGTTTTTAATATTCTTATTTTATTACTTCGTGTCATAGTAATAGAAGTTAATTATTCGCTCAAATTCGAAAGCACAATATACTATACAGAAGGTTATTATTACCAGTCGCGTGTGTGTTCATTGTCAATTTGCTCTTCGTAGCTTATAAGTGAATATCTGGAGAGACAAAGGGACTTCGTATGCAAGGTACCTTCAATGTTCCATCGTGCCATTGCACCGGTGATAAAGTGTACAATTACCTCGAGCAGTTTCACCGTTAACGTTATACAAGATGCTGTCTGCGATCGCAATTCGGTATCAAACAGTAATACCAACGTCAGCTTAATTAAGGAAGATACAGTGGGTTGTTTTAGTTGTGGTTTGACTTTAACTAAACCGACTCCAACAACTATTTTGTACGTATTTATATTCGAGGATCCCATAATATTGATTCCCGACGTCTGCCACTCTATTTACTTTGAAGGGTCCTAGCGTTTGGAATGCAAATGCAATTTATATTCAAATTGACTGACACTGATCAATGCGGAAGTGAGAGATTGATAACGGGACTGTTGGCTGCTGCTGTGGCTGTCCCGATTCGGAATCTATCCATTAAGTTCGATATTATTTGAATAAAAAAAAATAATAAAATTAATATCTTCGGTGTCTTTAAAAGTTATCTTTAAAAGTTATCTTTCAAAGTTACGAAAATTAATCGTTACATTTTGGGTTGGGAAATAGAGCCATATGGGATCCATTATATCAACTAATCGATGTGGTTGTGGTGTAGAAGATTCATTACCTCCATTATCATTGGAGATATACGCTGCGTTCGGGTCTTTTTCGCCACGTGATGCCACCGTCCGTTGTTGTTCATTACTGTTTCGTTCCCAAACTGGGTGGCAGCAATTAATTGTTACTACCACTATCATCATCGTAATTTGCGTGCACGGTTTGAGAGCGGCAATCGAAAGCCGCGAGGTGAAACGTTTAATTGCAATTAGCACTGGTAAAGAAGGCTCCAGTAGATATCTGTACGTTTAAGTCTTTTTCCCTTCCTAATTAACGCCCCGAGAAACTGTAATTCTCTAAAGGCGTGCCAATTAGGTTTTTGTATGCGATTCGTTTCACTTTAATTACAGTTTATCTTAAACAGAACGAAAATTGTGTGGTAGAACAATTTCATATATGGTAGTTAAGACGATTAAAATGTTTAAGTTAAAAAAGGTACTTGTCGTTAGTGTTCATTGTGGAATGAAAAGAAAATAGAATAAAAGGTAAGTTCGGCCTAAAGGAGATATTAAGGGCGAGGAATGGGCCATCGGTCGCAAAATTGCACTTTAATCCTCTTTTAACCACCAAAACCAGTTTTGCACATATTGATTTTCCAGCAATGCGTTTCAATTATCCGCTCCAATGGCCCTTTCAGTGGGGGAACGTTACTTGGTACGGAAATGGGAGCGTCGGCGTCACGACGCTCTCTGAAAATCCATCTGCGGCTCACAAGGGCCTCGTTAATACATTTATTCCCTATTTAATAGTTTTATTTCACCAATGAAGTCACTCTATTCGATTTAGACAACTCACTCCCCAAAAGCCCATTTTTAACGTTCTGAAAAGAAAACTAACCAATTTAAAATTTCCTACATAACGTTTTAATTTAACGATCAAAGGACATCTTCCTAAGTACCATAAGCTTTCTACGTACGTTACGTACCTATCAAGGAAAGCAAAAGATTTCTCGAGTGTAAGGCGACAATACAAGCCATCTATGCTCGGCATCTATTGTATACGTAGAAGACGTGGTGGCATTCAGACGAAATGGCTCTAAACCTAGCCGAGATCCGAATGAAATCCCATGTTTTGATGCCGCGACGTTAGCTCCAGGGCGAGTCGCGTATTCTATCTAAAAGGGCTCCTGTTGTTATATAAAAGGACTTAGGGCGGTATTGTTTCGCGTCTAAATTCGTAGCCCTATGGCTTCGGGTTATGCCGATTTATTGCGTATTGTAAGGAGAAATTTGCAGATATTGTCGAGTGTTTCCGTTTTACGAGGGAATTTGAACACTTCCCAACAAATCACTTTAGGTACTTTTACAGATAGACATTCTATTATATAAATCGAAGAGATTACACTTAAATGGGAATATACTTCAAGAGATTTCATCATATGAGTTGAAAGTTGATGAATTGTTTTAAAATCTAAATGCAAAAAGGCTGTTTGAGTAAAAGCGGTGGAAATTTATTTTAGGTTTAAAGCGTGTATGGCAAAGAGGGAAGTTTAAATGGATTTTCTTTTGGCTCGGTAAGGACAATTCCCATCACATATCATATATACAAAGGATATTTACTCCCCGAAATGTATCTTACTCGCAGTTACCGCGTTTCCCCCTTCGGGGGAGACACTCGAATTGAATTACTACACCCACCCTTCCATAAAGCAGTCCGGTTTCCTCGTTCCACTGTAATAATATTCTGATTTATAACTGACTTTCGGGAGATTTCGTATTACAAACGGAAGCGCACACCCAGAGGTTTTAAAGTGATATCTACTTATGGTTTTTCGGTTTGTCCTTTTTCTTTTGAATGAATGGATTTAAAATAAATTATTGTCTAATAAAATCGGGACATTTTCTTTAGATAGAAATTTCGAAATTCTACCTAACTAACTTTACTGTTCCCGCATCGCGTTTGCTACAAAGTTGATTAATAATGCAGCCTTCCATGCATAACTACCAACAAGACGAAGCTCCTCTTGCTTTAACTACATGACATCGCGCCGAAATACTTCGTATGACGGCCAGCGTATAACTCGACTACAAGTTTTAAATTCATTAGAACCCCGAGACTTCAAGCTGTGAACATCATACACCTAGTTCTAAGTTGTACACAATCAAGAATTATCCCAAATCTACAAATGTGATTAAATCAAAGATCTTGTGCGGAAATTCAGATAGGACGAATTTAAGATAAATTTATTTTCTTGTAAATATCCTAGTAAATGCTTAATAAAAAGCACGAAAAACTTTGAAAGGGAGAAGTACATCGTTCACTCGTTCAGTAGCTTAGTTCGTGTAAGTTTAAATCCCCGCAAAATCACTCTGAATAAAACGGTGAAACTTTTCTGGCACGACCTCATTCAGAGACAAAGGCACTGGTCAAAAAGTTTAATTGAAGGGGCATTGAGGTTGAAACTATTATTAATTGGTACAATTAAAAAAGATAAAAGAATTTGAAACGAAACGATTCAATAAGCGGTTCTGTGTTGTACATAGAAAGTTATAACAGTATTATTTAAAAAAGAAATAAATGTAGAACAAAGGCTTTATTTTAATCTCAAATTTATAATTTGATGTAGGTTTAAAACGGTAAAATTAACAAAAGCAGTACTTCGAAAGTTTAAATAGAGTATAAATGAAGGTAAACTTTTCGAACAAAGCTATTATAATTCTTTCTAGAATTTGAGATCGTAAATAAGAAAGAATCTCGCTCTGTTAACTCCACAAATATCTTAGTCTATTAATAGAACATTCCGGCTTATTAGTAAGATCGTAAAATATTCCTCAACTGCTTCAATTAATCTTTCTACATGTTAAGGATTAATGTGTTTGAAATCAAAACTAAACAGGAAAGAGAAGTTTAGTTAGTGAATTTCTGTCAATACATATGCTATCTTTTGGCTCTTGATATAAAAATGTGATGATTTAACTTATTTTAACTATATCTAAAATTACTTCATTTATGATCGCTTCATCGTGGAATAGTTTTAAAAGTGAAGATCAGAATATGTAAATGAATGGAAAAAGTATAAAGAAATTGGTGTAACAAACGTGAAGGTTCAGCTTTAAAGCTTTTTATTGTGTTTTCTGATTTATAGTCTAAAGTTAAAAGAAGTCTGTTCCCTTTATGGCGATGAAATTTACCAGTTGAAAGGCTAAGGAGGGGTTGAGAAAAATTTCGTTTGCAAATTGCTGTAATAAAATGTTCTGCCGAAAACGGTCGCATTTACATAAATCAATATGATACTTCAACAAAAAAAAGCCACTACACTTCAACCAAAACCAAACCTAACAGCCCTAAGTTTTTCCTGTCCATTAACTATACTATATTAGCATTAAATGTGTGCTTAGATTAGTTCTGTCGTCCTGGAGTTACGATTTCGAAGCCAGCTTTCGTCTGCACAGCGGTAAATCTTGATGAGGGTCAGAGCTAGGGTTGAAGCATTCGCACAAGTGAAACGTAAACGTTCAACGTGCCCCATCCGGAACCTAAATAAAGCCAATTTCGGCGAAATACTGAAGCTTGACACGCTGACAGAAACCGGACGGTGTCGAAATGGTCTGACCGAAGTCATACCCGCTCTACAAAACGAGATATGACCGTTTCTTATGACACTTTGTGGATTTTTCCTGAAATATATGTTTTATCTAAAATCTTTAATTAAATTTAAAGAATGTAACACGAAATTTAAAAACCTCCAATTTTAATGTCAATAGACGAATTGGTGTTGAAACATCAACGTGCGATGGGTGGTTAGGAGCGAACGTAATGAAACTTTGCGTGTGTAGCTCGAATTGGATCTGTTGATTGGAAAAATTGATACAACGTAAAACGCTCACAACTCGCGCTACCGGAAAATTCTATACGTCCATCGATGTTGGCACACACACGGTTTTTTATTGCTATTTTCGCGCCAAGTGGGAGCTTTTTCGGGACGTATATATTGGAAAAGTTCACGAAATGAAATAAGGTCTACCAGCTTATTTCATTTCGATCTTGCCGAGTGGTAATCGCTTTCAAACGTACGCCAATGTTTAGAACTGTTGTATCATATAAGTTTTCACATCAAATTATATTTACTTCAATGCTACTTCTTTATAAGTCAATTTTTTACGTTTTCTAAATTATAAATAACCAAACTTATAAATATACAAAATGTTTGGCATCTTTAAAAGAATATTTTTAATTTAATAGATTAATGTGTCTTCTGTGATTTAATGGTTAAATGTGTGAACCAAGTTTGTAAATGAACGTGAAACTTAAATAAAAGTTTTTTATCCTTTTACTGGTTTATTTAAATGAATATTTCGATTACTCTTCATCTTAAGAGATAAATATAATTTTACCAAGAGTAAAAATGGTAACTTCTATGATTTATTCGTCATCTTCAAAGATAAGTTGCCGAATAACCGAAATTACTATCGGTGTCAAAAGTCAAGTCAGTCAAGTTTGGGATGCTCGTACTCCAAGTTTTCGTCGAAAAAATCGGGGTAAAGACTGTCATCATCGGTGATAATTTTTGCGTAACATGGCCAAAATTCAGAAACGTAGGTCACGCGGTTTAGGAAATATCGTGAGTTAAATGAAAGAGAAAAACTGGTTTTTTAAGCGGTCTGTGAAAAACAAACTTTGAGATCTTTTTTTCTCAGAAACCTATTATTTTATGTTTGTAGAAGTGCCAAAAATGAGTATATTCGTAGGAATTGAGATAGTTTGCATTATGAAGTGCCACTTGGCGGCAATCTCGTTAAGATGTGACCAGCGGCTCTCGATATCGATTATTTCTGGGATTGAATTTTTAAGCGAAGATAGGTGGAATTTTTGGAATGGGAAAAAATACCACGTTATAGTAAACCCAAATTAAGTACTGGATTGAAGTATTGGTGAGCTGTGAAAAAACTCATCAAAATTGTAAACAGCAGCATCAATAACATAAGTCTTCAAGTGTCTCAACAGCGCCCGACGCGGCAGCTCTCTAAAGTTTGCATCCAACGCATTATAAAAATGGATTCCATAAAAATTTAGTGCATTCCTTGACCTGTTCAAGCGGAGGGAAGCCGGAAGGAGATTGCTTCCTTGACGAGTGGCGTAATCATGCAAAAGTTCATGTCTAGGGAAATTATCCACCGCAATGAAACCGCCTTGATACATTCAAAGATGTAAAGGCTGGGGATAGTTAAAATCTTTAGATCTCTGAAGCTGTTTCAGCATTCGCCCCTATAGCTTAGACTCGCAAGAACTCTAACTGTTCTTCGTTGTATAGCAAAGACACGATGAAGGATCGCTGCATGACCCCAAGCCAAGAGGCCACAAAGCAGTTGACTTTGAAACAGTGAAAAATAAGTTGTCAGGAGCACTTTCTGAGAGACAGTTTCAAACAACCGACGCAGGAGAAGCACGCGAGAAGATAGACCGGCAGCGAGTTATTCCCCGTGATGGTACCACGTTAGCTCAGAATCAATGAAAACACCCAAAAACTTAACATATTGACCCTTATTATTATTCTCCCGCTTGAGAGAGGTTAGATTTACTGCTTTCTCCTCATTCAGCGTCAGCAAGTTTGCCCTAAACCACCTCTGTGCACGACTCAGCAGCTGAGTTTGGTTGAAGACCGTTTCACTGAGCGAATACGCCGCATTAGTGGTGACGTCACATTGTTGACCTAGGGCCGGGACTGAATCCAAACAAACTTTTTCTACATAGATTCAGTCCATAAGCGGCGAGAAAATAATTTTTTAAGAGTACTTAGAGACATATTTAAGGTATGGGAAGTGGGCAGTGCAGTATAAAATACCGTTTTCTACATCTAAACCAAAAATGGTAAGTTAAATAATTTTTTTAAGGCCGTAAAAGCAGAAATAAGTTCGCGTACACATAATCTCAAAAATCGTATCTGTCAAACGTAAGCTTAAAAAGCTCGTAGTTCCGTAATTAATGAGATTTGGGCCACCAAATCTTACAAATGGGATGGTATTATCCTCAGAATACTTTACAGCCCTTCTTTGGTGAAAAACAACACCCTCCGAGTATTTTAGATTCAATGCTAACAACAAGTATAAATTTGATAAAAATATAGGTATTTTGTTATAAAGGAAGGGGTTTTTGTAGTTTTATGACCTTTATTATTGTACCCTTTGCAGGTAAAACTTAACAACTATGAAATTTGCTTATAAAGAATGTCTATTAAAAGGCATTTTGCCACAAGGCGTAGAAATGCACCAAGCAGAAACCGTACTAGGAGCAAGGATACATGCTAAAAGGACCATACATTCTAACACAATAGTAAAAGTTATTCCAGCTCTTACAAATTTGTAGCCCCCTTTAGTTACATATGTAGAACATTGCCATTCTTCGAATAACAGAGATTACCGTGGACTATTTTCTACATTTTATTTCTGGAATAACTAACGGTAAGTATCAGTACCACTAAATTAACTTTTTTTCTGTTATAGGATTTCATAGAATCAAACTGTGTTGGGTTATTGTAGTATTCTATGTTTTGACTTCACGACTTCTGTTTTTTCTTAGGTTCTTATATTGTGAATGTAATTTTAATTTTAAATGCTAAATATCTTTAACTCTGATCTCTAGATTTTTAATATACCAGTGCTCATAGTACTCTTATTCTATATCTTATTACAAGAAGGTAAATATTTTAAATGAACTGATAAAAATCAAAACAGAGGAAGAAAAATATACAAAACATATTAAAATTATAATAAGTCACAACACAATACTTATATTATTGAAATAAAAATCCTAGCTAGTAATACATGGGGGTAGCAGTAATAACTATAATGGTTAGGTTCAAAAGTTGGATATGAATGTGTAAATCTGAATTAAAAGTAAAACACAGCTACAAATTTTAATTTATTTATTAATTATTTATTCAAGTTAAGTAAAGTAAATCTTTAAGAGTTCGAATAACTATACTATGGTGTCGGAGTGGCTTCGAAGAGTGTATGATATAAAACTTAGAATCTTGAAACATTTCATCCCACGTATGGTCCTTTTAGCATGTATCCTGGTTCTTACTATTTTGTACAGTTTCTGTTTGGTGTACTTGTACGCCTTGAGGTAAAATGTCTTTTAATAGACATTCTTTATCAGTAAATGTCATAGTAGTCATGTTTTACCTGCAAAGGGTACAATAATAAAGGTCATAAAACTATGAAAACTTCCTTTATAACAAAATACCTATACTTTTATCAAATTTATACCTGTTGCTAGCATTTAATCTAAAATAATTGGAGGGCGTTGTTTGTCACCAAAGAAGGGCTATAAGGTATTCTGAGGATAATACCATCCTATTTGTAAGATTTGGTGGCCCAAATCTCATTAATTACCGAAGTACGAACTTTTTAAGCTTACGTTTGACAAATACGGTTTTTGAGGTTATGTGTACGCGAACTTATTTCTGCTTTCACGGCGTTAAAAAATTTATTTAACTTGCCATTTTTGGTTTAGATGTAGAAAACGGTATTTTACATTGCACTGCCCACTTTTCAAACCTTAAATATGTCTCTAAGTACTCTAAAAAAATGATATTCTCGCCGCTTATGGACTGAATCTATGTAGAAAAAATTTGTTTGGATTCAGTCCCGACCCCAGGTCAACAATGTGACGTCACACTAATGCGGCGTATTGCCCTTCGTAAGTATGGTGGTATCATCGGCATAAAGAATAAATGTGTCCGGCTTCAATGAATCAGGCAAGTCGTTAATATATATCAGAAACAACAAGGGCCAAGTATTGAGCCCTGAGGCACGCCGCTGCTTATATGTCCAAGCTCTGATGTAGAATTTATTCAAACAGATTGCATACGATTGGACAAATAAGACTGCAATAAACGGTGGTTTCTCAGAAAAAAATCCCAAAGTTTGCGTTCTTCGCAGAGCGGTCAAAAAGCCGGTCCTTTTTTCATTTAACTCGCGATATTTCCTAAACCGAGTGATTTACAACTTTGAATTTTGACTATCTTACGCAGAAATGATCACCGATCATAATAGTCTTTACTTCGATTTTTTCGACGAAATCTTTCGGAGTACGAGCATCTGAAATTTGACTGACGTGACTTTTGGCACTGATAGTAGAATTATATGTAATTATATGTGTAATTATATACAGGGTGTTCTGGAAAATGTGGGAAATCTCTCGGATTCTGATAGAACATTAAAAAATATGGTTACAAGTTCCCATAAGTTTTTTTCCTAGCGGCCCTCCCCTCGGAGATACGGCGTCCTAAAAGAAGCCACTGGAAAATATTTTTCTTAAATAAATTTCAAAGTACTTAATTTAATTTAATGAAAATTTAATATGATAAACAGTAGTAAGGACCTCTTTAAAAAATTACCTTAAAACATAATTAGTCTCTTTAGCTTATCAGAGGCGTACTAGGTTGTACATTTTAATGCTTACATTTTTAACACCCTGTATGGCAAGGAGTTAAAAAAAATAAATTTAGATACCTTGAATATTTAACTAAAGAAAAGGTACTCTGATTCAGTGTCGATAAAATGAACCATTTTCCAGAAAAAAATTGTAAAAGAAATCATCAAGATTAAAAAATTATTAATATTTCGTAGGTACCATAGTAACGTTTGTAAAAATAGAGCTAAATTTTTTGTCTGCAACATCAGTGTTAAAAAAGCGCTGTTTTTACAAACGTTACTATGGTAACGTTACTATTAATGCGAAATATTAATAAATTTTTAATCTTAATGGTTTCTGTTACAATTTTTTTCTCGAAAACGGTTCATTTTATCGACACTGAATAAGAGTACCTTTTCTTTAGTTAAATATTCAAGGTATCTAAATTTATTTTTTTTAACTCCTTACCATACAGGGTGTTAAACATGTAAGCATTAAAATTCACAACCTAGTACGCCCCTGGTAAACTAAAGAGACTAATTATGTTTTAAGGTCATCTTTTTAAGAGGTCCTTACTACTGTTTATCATATTAAATTTTCATTAAATTAAATTAAGTACTTTGAGATTTATTCAAGAAAAATGTTTTCCAGTGGCTTCTATTAGGACGCCGTATCTCCGAGGGGAGGGCCGCTAGGAAAAAAAATTATGGGAACTTGTAATCATATTTTTTAATGTTCTATTAGAATCCAAGAGATTTCCCACATTTTCCAGGACACCCTGTATGTGTGTAATCAAAGCTTCTATAATAAACCTAATGAAATTGTTGTGTCTATACATCTAAAAGTTCTTTAGTGTGGTTTAATAAAGCTTTTTTTGAAAGAATTGTATAATAATATACAGCGGGCAATAACTTAATAGGACTTTTAAGAACTAAGAAAATATGAACGTTCATTTTAATAAAGTAAAAGCACAGAAAACTTATTTTTGAATTTCACGTTTTTTAATTTAAAATAAAAATGTTGCCTTCAATAAATCAATCAAACTCTATGCAATAATAACATTAACCTGGTTGTGTTTATAAAATGATTGATGAAAAAAAGCTAAAAGAGCTATTATGTTTTCCACTTCATTTGGAACATTTCCAATACGTACAATAAAATCTAAAAACCTTTTCTAAAAAAGCTCTCTATAGTTGAATAGTATTGCTACAGTTTTACTTGGCCTTTTTGTTTGTATCAATTTTGCCAATCAAGAATTCAGTTTCGATCTAAATACACAAAGGTTTTCATTCGAACATTCCTATACAAAGTGATTATTAATTGTTCCCGGAATTTTATAAAAAAATACTAGTTTTACTGGGGTTTGTTTTAAAATTTAAATCAGTATTTCAAATGGCATGTAAGTATTAAATATTTATGGTTTTAAAAATTTCGCGTGTTAATCTTCATGTTCTTAATCTACTTACAAATAATAAGTACTATAATTATATTTGTAACTTTAATAGACCAATTTGAATTTCTTATCGTTATTGTTGAATTTTCAATGTATGCTATATCGATATATCAAGCGTAAGTTCTGAACATAACCGTTTAGAGCTTTAGAGCCAATGTGGGTAACGGTTTGGCTTTAGTAGCATGCCAAGGGCTACTTTTCGCTGAAAACAAATTCGTAAAATTTAACGGCCACGCCCAGTTACTTTATTCCACTTGGACCAGTAGTTCAATTAAGGGAAAATATACCCTAATTTACGCCCCCGACTTCTATTAACCGTTCCTGACCGTTGCTTTCGTTACCGTTGTAATACGCTGACGCACTTAATATGCAAGAGGCGAATTTTGCCCGCTCGTTTTGACGTCACGTGCTGTAATTACAACGAGTTGGGACGGGTTCCTTAAAATAATAACCGTTAATTTAAGTACTCGAATAATACGGTTTGAGTTCATTCCGTATTGAAGATTTGTTAAAAAAAAAGTCTTATGGGACAAGAACGGACAGAAACAACTAAGAGGGTTAATGTACAAGTTGGAAAAACTAAGAACCACTCTAACGACAAACAAAGTGCATAGTAAATAATTAAGAGGTTTCTCCTCGCCGGTGGAAGTTTGATTGTCTATTTTGCTCGTCCGACAAGAGCTGTTGGGATATTTACGGAGCCTCTAGTTTAAAAGTTCGCTTAATGAAATATACCGAGGATAATGCTATTATAACTTTGTTTATTACCACTCGCTACTTTATACTTGCTCTCCCGTGTGTTTTATTTCGTAATTTCGGAACCGGCAAAAATTTTCTAGTATTAGTTTTAATTTGTTTAAGCTGTTCTTGTTTTCGATTAGCTTTTGCAATTTAAATTTTATTATATTGGTTTTGAGGAACATTGCTGTAAATTTATTAAAAACTCATAACGAACTGTTTCGATTTCAAGCTTAACGCAAAGCTAACGAAGCTTAATCAGTACAATGCGGAATTCAGAGAATGGTATTTAATAATGACATTTAATTACACATGTGTATAATCAAAGCTTCTGTAATAAACCTAATGGAATGGCTGTATTTATACATCCAAAATCCTTTAGTGTGATTCAATCAAACTTTTATTGAAAGAATTATATAACAATATACAGCAGACAATAACTTAATAAAACTTTTAATAACTTAACACAAAGCTAATAAAGCTTAATCAGTACATGGCAGAATTCAGAGAATGGTGTTTAATAATGACATTTAATTACACATGTGTGTAATCAAAGCTTCTGTAATAAATCTAATGGAATTGCTGTATTTAAACATCCAAGATCCTTTAGTGTGGTTCAGTCAAACTTCTATTGAAAGAATTATATAACAATATACAGCAGGCAATAACTTAATAAAACTTTTAATAACTTAACACAAAGCTAATAAAGCTTGATCAGTACATGGCAGAATTCAGAGAATGATGTTTAATAATGACATTTAATTACACATGTGTGCAACCAAAGCTTCTGTAATAGAGCTAATGAAGTTGCTGTATTTATACATCCAAAATGCTTTGGTGTGGTTCAGTCAAGCTTTTATTGAAAGAATTATGTAATAATATACAGCAGGCAATAATTTAATAATACTTTTAATAACTTAACATAAAGCTAATAAAGCTTAATCAGTATATGACAGAATTCAGAGAGTGGTGTTTAATAATGACATTTAATTACACATGTGTGTAATCAAAGCTTCTGTAATAAATCTAATGAAATTGCTGTATCTATACATCCAAAATCCTTTATCCTTTGACTTGTGATTCAGTCAAACTTTTATTGAAAGAATTAATAACAATATACAGCAGGCAATAATTTAATAAAACTTTTAATAACTTAACTTAAAGCTAATAAAGCTTAATCAGTATATGGCAGAATTCAGAGAATGGTGTTTAATAATGACATTTAATTACACATGTGTGTAATCAAAGCTTCTGTAATAAACCTAATGAAATTCCTGTATTTATACATCCAAAATCCTTTAGTGTGGTTCTGTTAAGCTGTTATTGAAAGAATTATGTAATAATATACAGCAGGTAATAACTTATTGTTAATAAAACTTTTATTAACTTAGAAAACATGATTAATTGACGGTTTTTACGTTATTTTTCGTATACAAAATCCTGTATACGTGTAGTTTAAAATTTTTTAAGTTTGTAACATTTTGTGTTGATTAGATAAGACTTGATGTACTCTTGAGAAAAGTCCGAGAAGACAGTTTGGAGTTTGTGCTTTTAAAAAATCAGTACCATTATCAGAAAGAATTACTTGTTGCCCGAAACTAATAAATTCCCCGTCTCCTGAATACATTGCTCGGAAACGTTCCCTTGGGTGGTGGCTTTGCCGAGGGGAAATAAGGCGAAATTGCGCGAATCCCGGATTAATTCAATTTTCTCCTTGCTCGCCAAATATACCAACATCAAACCTTTAATACCCTCGACCATTTTTATACGTTTCTCGTTCTACTTCTCTTTTCTCCCCTTACACGTCTTTCAAAATACGTGGGCGTCGCTTTTTGTACCATTATTTATTATATTAAATATACTTTTATCTTCTTTAGTGTGTTTTTATTTAGGATCATCAAAAAATATTTAGATATAAATATAATCATAAAAATGGTGGATGCTCCAGAGAAGTTAAATGAAATTTTTTTCAGTTAACGTACCTTTAATAAATTAAATCTTTTTTATACGTTTTTCATTTTACTTCTCTCTATTCTTTTATAAGTCTTTCAAAATACCATTTTGTACCATTATTATTTTATATTATTTTATTTATTATTTATTTTGTACCATATGTTTTAAAAATAAACAAAAAACTAAGATTCATTAAGGAAAAGTAAGAGTATTCTTGCCTTCTATATTAACAAATTGACGTAAGTATTAACTTGAAGCTACTGAATCTCTCTTTTAAAGATTAAATAATTTTGGCATTTTTTTAAAACTTGCGAAAAAAGGATTTGTTAGCTTACAAAGTACATAGAAAATAGATACATACATATAATAGAATATATGTAGCAATACATAATATGAAACTAAATGTGAGTCTAATGACGCAAAAAATCTTCTATTGTTGTTTGTCTCCTCTTTTTCTTTAAACTGGCGTCCAGAAATCGTACTATTAATTTGGAAAGAAGGTTCAAAGATTCTATCACCATAACTTTGGATATTCTCTGCTATTACGGGAACCTCATCGACGTCAGAATCTTCAAACAGTTCTTGCATTTCTGGATTTTCAATTTCTTGTCCTGAATCTGGGTCTTAAACATACAAACTTTCAACCAGTTTAAAGAAATCATTAAGGTTTTTATTATCAGTCAATTTCAACAAATTCTTATATTTGAGAATATCTGTAACTACCTTATGTGATAAGTTACCTTCTGGATCAGATGCAAAAACGTCATTTAGCTAGTCTTCACTTTGCATATGGTCGTGCTCATAGGCGCCGGTTTTTGAAAATATGTATGGGTGCTCGATGATCTCAAAGATCGAATGAATTAATAGGTAGGTCAACTAAAAATCAAAATGTGAAATAAAAAATATATTTACATATTAAATAAATAAAACATAACTTATTAAGAACCTATTACTTACTAAACCTTATAAAACAGAATACACTCCGCATCAAAATTAACGCACCACAAAAAAAATCTCAAAATTCAAAGTTCATTTTCTCTTAAGTCACTAGTAGTCTAATTTAATTTTAGTTGTTTTTTTGTAATGTAGACTTTTTCTTCAGGAACAACCCAGAGTATAACATTTTTATTTCAACTTTAGTTTAAGACATGTACAGGGTGTGTAAGAAAGACATCGTTTTTTCATCGATCTTTGGAACACCTGTGGCCCGTTTCAAATGCACCATCTGATGACTACCATAATCAAAAGGTATTCCAGTCTTTTCTTAACGATTTGTTTTTTGAATCATGTGTTTATCTGTTTATTCAAAGAAGCAGTGGTCTCTTAAATGTTATATCTGGGTTGTTCCTGAAGAAAAAATCTACATTACAAAAAGAACTAAAATTAAATTAGACTAGTGACTTGAGAGAAAATGAACTTTGAATCTTGGGATTTTTTTGTGGTGCGTTAATTTTGATGCAGAGTGTATTAGTTTTTGGTAAATCGTATGGGTGCTCGGCACCCTTCAAAAAATGTCTATGGGTGCTCAGGCACCCAGAGCACCTACGGATTCGGCGCCTATGGTCGTGCTTAAATCCTGATTTAGGGAGCAATTTTTAACTGTTTCCTTGGTTACTTGGGCCCAAGCGGCTTTAGCAAAGTACAATATATCCTCATATCTTTTTCTGCATAGACGTCAAACTAGTATTGAACCCCGTACGTACCGAAAAAATGAGAACGTTTATAATTCGGTTGTCTCGGGGAAGTCCCTCATCCAAGCTAAGCAGTAAGGCACCTTGTACCTTGCAAATATTGATGTCGGTAAAACACCGGTTAAAGGGAAAATCTTTTATTAAAGGGAGACAGCCAAGTCGACGCGCGAAGCGATTGTCCGTTTAAGAGAATGTCCGTCCAAGGGAGGTGTCCGTTTAATAGGGGTGTCCGCGAAGGGAAATTTCACTGTAAATATAATCATAAAAATGGTGGATACGCCAGGCAACTTGTTTAACACGTTCACGCCGGAGCCGGTTTTCATGCTGCGCTTCATCTGGCGGCAAAAAATATAGTTCTATATTATACGTACATACCACCGGTGGTATATTATGCGTACCGCCGTCTGATGAAACAGTCTAGTACGGGCCACCGGTGGTACGCGCCAGCGTGAATGTGTTAAAAATTTAAGGAACTACACTGTTTTTTTTTTTTATTTAACTTACCTTTAAAACATTAAATCTTTTTTTATACGTTTCTCATTTTTTCTCTATATTCCTTTAGAAGTCTTTCAAAATACGTGGGCTTTTTATACCAGTATTCATTATTAAATCTAACTATATATCCTTTAATGTGCTTTATTGTCGGATTTAACGAAAAAATATTTAAAATATATTTATGTAAATGCGGCATAAACATTAAATCTTTTTTTATACGTTTCTCATTTTTTCTCTATATTCCTTTAGAAGTCTTTCAAAATACGTGGGCTTTTTATACCAGTATTCATTATTAAATCTAACTATATATCCTTTAATGTGCTTTATTGTCGGATTTAACGAAAAAATATTTAAAATATATTTATGTAAATGTGGCATAAACATGGTAGATGTACCAGCAAACATCAATTTAAAAACTTAACTTCGTTATAGTTATAGTTTTTATGGTGATGACAATTAAACTTTTATCACCATTTAAAAAGGATATAAGATGGTAATAAACTACCTTGTAGGTATAATAAATCGATTATGGAGCTATTTAATCAATTCCAAAATAATTCCCGAATTATATTTGAATCTATAGAATGTAAGTCGTTTTAACGACTGATTTATGATATCTGATATGTGACGGGTGAATTCTTCTTTTTTGTTTTGTCACCGAAAATGAAAAAAAAAATCCCCATTACCGGTTGCAATAAGTGCCGAATGGCGAAACGCCGTCGCTATTCCAATTGCCATTCATTAAAACTTCGCGTGCACAAACGAAATTTCGACGTGTTTCGAAACGTCAGTTTGCGGATGGTGAAAATTTCACACTTTTTTGCACGTGATTTTTTCAGTTTGTTATTTAAAACTTCGGATTTAAAGTTTCATTTTTGGGTCGAACCTGTAATATAAGCATTTTTGTCGTTTGAATACAAATATCAATATCTATTTTAAAACATTTAGTATCTATGCTGAAAGTTATTGCAGTATTTTTCGTTCAAATAAAAATTATAAAATTGTTACTGGATATTCTAAAACTACATATTCAATAAAGTTTTGTTTCACTAAATATAAATAAAATATACATGCGTTATAACTGTTGTTATACAACCATTGTTAACATGGTAAATATCGATAATTTAAAATACAAACAGTATGTTAAAAAAATTTTGTTCAAAAAATTGATGTAAAATAGTAAATTAAGTGTTGATATAAAATATTAACCTCTTCAAAAATTAAAAACAATGGGTATACTACAATTATGTAGACAAGACGATTTAATTCACCGTTTTACATAATTTTCTTAACAAAAAAATTTGTAACATACCATGTTTGTGTTTTAAACCGTTGATATGGCGTTTAATTTTGTTTGTGAGAGAATCAATATGCTGGAACTGCAATATCGCAATTTGCTGATAACTCCCATAACGTAATAATATTACCTCACGGGTCTGTTTCTATAATTACATGAGGTAGATCTATTTGCCGGAATGCATCAAGCCCAATTGAGCTAAACATAACTAATCTTAAGTTTTAAATACTAAAATAACATTTGCTATTTGAGTTTTACCCGGAAATGTTCAAATTATAATTTAATTCTCGTGTGTGGGTTTTATTTGTTCGGTAAATATTTGTTAGGTATTTATGGGGTAAATATTGTTTTGTAAAGTTTGATTTTATTTAACAATAAATTTATAATAAATTAATTTGTTTAGAAAAACATTTATATTAATCATCATCAGATAAAATCAGTGGGATTCAATTGTTCCATCAAAGCTATTCAATCTATGAAAGCTATACGGTATGGATAGTTTATTCGCTTGAAGCAGTTAAATGAACAAACTAATGCTGTGTACACCGAAATTTAAAAGCGTTAAATGAACGGCGGAAATTAAATATAGGGCTTCAAAATCCCACTAAATTGTATATACTCGATTAAAACCCTCTGATGGGTCGAATTTCGAATATTGGGTACATATTACGAACAACGGTTTTGTATAATTTATTCATGTTGAATTTATTTTAAATACTTAATACACATGTTATTAAATTAAACATGTATTAGATTACATAAGTGATATTGGTGGATTAAACCACACTTGTTGATTGCATTTTAAAAGTTTTATTGATTTTGAATATTAAAACAGATCCGAAAACAAATCAGAAATTATATATATTTTTTATTTTTTTATAATTTCATTCAAATTTTAATGTAATCCAGAAAAAAAAAATTCAATTTTAGAACGTAACCTAATTTTTAATGTTAAAAAACGTCAATTAAAGACATTAAGTTATATTTTCTCTTTTGAGGGAAAAATAAAAGGTCGTAGAAAATTCTTCTTGGGTAAAAATAAAAACCAAACTTTAATCTAAATTGACATATAAATTTGAAATGTTAATAATTGAGAGTCTTATAGATATTAATTTTTAAAACTTGACTAATTTTAATCAACACTAAGGCAGTTTTTCTCTTCTGAGAAAAAAGTAAAAATTGTAGAAAATTCATTTTTGGTAAAAATAAAGACTAATTTTCAATCTAAATCCTGATAAAATTTCAAGTCTCAACAACAATTAGTTTGTTAAATATGAATTTTTAGAAATTAAGTTACGTTTTATCTTCTGAGGGAAAAACTAAAAGTCATAGTAAATTCATCTTTGGCAAAAATAGAGATTAAGTTTCAATTTAAATCCTCATGTAATTTCAAAGCTCAACAACTATTAGTTTCTTAGATATGAATTTTTAAAAATTAAAGTTTTAATCGACATGTTAATTAAGTTAGATTAGAATTTCTTGTTTTAAAATAAAACCAGAATATCTGCTAATTAATATATTTTATGTCTTAATACACATTGGTGAAAAAAATTGATCACAATCAATCTTTTCTTGATTATTAAAACAGATATTTATGGTTTACGGAAGTAACAAGTTTTTTATTGATGTACAAGGTTGGCTTTAATCTAAATCGTAAGTTTGATCGTTGGTAACATTAAGTTGAGTCATTAATCTACTCCCAAAAATAAAACCTGTCCGATCGCGGACAAAAATTTATCGCCCCGCTATTTACTTCTCGACTAAAGAGAGGAATTTATTGAGCGACTTACTGGGGAATAAAGTTTCGACGTTTACGTAGTTAAAATAGTTTCGGTTGCCAATTATAATTAGAATTGAACGTCCCTTCGGATTTAGAATAACTTAAGGAAATACTTTAAACTCAAATACTTGTACCTGTAATTGGTGGAAATTTGTGATTGTAGTAGATTTTAAACGTCAAATTATAGAGAATAGTAGCCGGAGAACGAAACGTAAGCGAATTTTCCTTTGCCTACGTAAGTCAAACATCCCGAACCGGCGCTGGAGGAGAGAATTTACGCGCGAATTATGCGCTCTAAATCCCGTTACAAAAATAAAATGCTCACCGCGGAACGCAATATCGCATTCCGGACGGGCGAACCGGAAGTTCCGCCCGGTTCGCAATAAATGAGGCATAAATTTTAATGCATAATGAGCGTTTGCATTTATTATTTACCCGGCAGTCGGTCGGACTAAAGTGGTCCCTCAAACTGCCGTTTCAAGACCGGATGCGGTTTCTTAATCCGTCGGGATCCCTAGGATTTTCGGTCACGATGCTTGAACATGAATACACCTGAAAGTTTAAATTTATTATTGGATTTTATTTTAAACGAAACAAAATCTAGAACCTTTTCACTTCAATTTCACTTTATTAAAATTAAAATACTCAAGATATTTTTAATAATCTGCAAAACTGAAATTAATTAAAATCTCAATGAATAGACCTAATTACCCTCCCAGGTTCATAAACCTTCCTCTATTTATCTGAGTACCTTGTTCTTCGTTCCTTTTTCCAAAGGTTCTTTGTTCTATGTACCGATGGTTTTAATTTTTTTCTGAATTTAATTAAAAATGTCAATCTCTTTTTGTTATGTATACAAAGTTTATTGTTGAGAATAAAAGATAAATTTGTTATCACAACATTCCACCAACAATAACTAGAAAAATCTTTTAGTATACTCGAAGTAATTTACATTGTAAAGGTCTTATATATGCAAGGGAATGTTGTATAAATATACTTGAGGCGTTTAGGTCCGAGATTGGATGCGCTCCAGGTATACCAGAGAGCAAACTATGTCTACCTATTAGCTCTAGGTTAAATTTATGGCTCTCTTCGAAATTGTAGCTGGGATAGTATTTAGAACACGTCGCCGAGGTTTATCAGGGCGTGTATAATATCCGCGAAGAGTCATAGTTTGATTAAACAATCCGTTCCTGTACCGTTAATGAAGAAAGTTTATTGTTAATGATCTGAATATTTGACTGTCGAACTATTTATAAGCTAAATTCGAAAAGACTATAACCAAGGAATGAAAATGAACTTTAGTTAATATATAAATGAGAGAAGACTTTAAGTTTATTAGAGGAATAATGGGTATGGTGGTAGTAAAACTATTTGGAACTTTGTAATGTGAACAATGTAATCGAGAAGAGGTTGAGTTTGCCTTAAACATACTTGGAATATTATAAATCTGGGCTTTACATAAATAAATATTTTAATTAAACTTCCAACCTTTTCGTTTCAAGTGAAAATATTAATGTTTAAAGAGAAGAGGAACAAGAACATCCAGATTAAATTCATTATAACTCTCACAAAAACCGAATAAAGGGGCGAGTGGCGTCAGTTGTTGTAATCCCTCTTGGTATCCTTTCCAAGATTCCTCCGTCCATCGTTGTTGTGTACATATAAAAACGCCGCCGCCTGTCGTTCCCTTTATTCCCGCTAAACAGCTTTCTTAGACGAGTTACAGCCCTTTGTCTTTCGGACAAATGCTGGACCAACTTTTCCGGAGGCGCGTAATCCTTATTTGTTCATCTCTTTTTCGCTTTTACCGCCTGGAGAGGTTTTATTTCAGAAAGTAATATTAAAAAATACCGGAGTGTTAAGCGAGTTAAGGTAATCCAGAATTTCTTATCTTAAAAGATAAAAATATAAAAGCGTGTTGAAGTAATTCTGGAAGTTATGGAAAAACATATTTTTAAATTGAAGGAAATTAATCCGTTTGGGAACAGCAATTTTCAACTAATGAATATGGATAGTTTCCTATGATATGCAAAACCACAGTAATTACTTTCGTCGGAGCTTGTCAGCAAATGAAAACATGCTTTTCCTTTTACATCGTTTCGTGGTTTAATAATGAGATACAACGTTGAAACATCGAAATGGTAAAAATATAACATTTTCATGAACATTTATAGTTTGCTACATATTTCACGATGTATCATTTCAAGTATCGAAACTACTATAATATCTTATTGAAGAGCGAATTATTTTCTAGCCAATTGCGAGGAGTTTGAAAGGTCTTTTTGAGCTATCCGATCTAGAAACTTAATACTTATTGACAAAATTACAGCCATCGAAGCGGAAACCCAATGTGACGCCGGTCCTAAAGGTCACCTTCTCTCGTAGAGAAAAATATCGCATTTCCGGTCAAGAGACTCGACTGAGAAAATCGGATTTTCACTCGGAAAGATCAACGGTTATAAACTACAATGCGGGAGTTTTCTGATAAAAGCTAAGAGGAACGACGAACGCGTCCCGCTTTTAATGCAAATGGCACCTACCTCTAAGGATATAAGGAAAAAGACCGTCGAAAACCCTTTCGAAATATCTTACTGCACAGCGGCGAGAAAATATTCAGTTCATTGCTGCCTGAAGTGCTGCGATTTTTCCAGTGGGTACACACTTGCTTCAGGACACCAATGCGGACAAATAGCTGGTGATTTATTACTTTTAGTCTCTTACCACTTTCTATAATGTAAAGTTTGAGCAATCTCAAAATTAATTTTCTTTCACTTTTATGTGACTCGAATGAAACAAGTTTCTTTTCCACTTTCTTAGAACTTTTATTATACCGCAACACGGCTGAATAACCTTTCATGTTTGCGTTTATGAAATTAAATTTCTAAAAATAGTCTTACTTTGTAATATAAATGGTGGTTTTTCTTGTTACGAATAAAAAAATCGATAACCATGTAAAATTTATAGGTGCTGGGGAGTTAGGTAGGTTTATTAGCTACCTTCATTCAACAAACTAATGAGGTCGTTAACTAAAACATTAACGTTTATTACAGGTCTTTTATGTTCAATACCGGCCATTTAGATGTTAGATAACTCATCCTCGTAATCTCTTGATCTATTTTTTAGAAATTTAATATCTTACTTTAGCTGACTCGAAATTTTCTTTATGAAAACATACACCGTCTCTATTTGTAACAATATAGTTTTTACAAGATACCAACCATTCCAATGCAATACCTGACCTCGAACGGACGATTTTCTTTGCAAATCCAACTGGCATCTGCAGTTTTGCCACGTACACCGAGTTTCTTTTAGAAGTTTAATCTTAATCTAATCCAACGCGGTCCCGTTTTGCAGCGCACGCCTCTAACTTGGCCGTACAAGGAACGGAATCTTTGAAAACTACTCCGGCTCTTGTTTGCTCGGTACTTTCCCGCCCGGAATTACACGTTTCTGTCCTCGAATTTATCGTAATCGAAAATGCAATGAGGATTACTACTCGACAGCTAGAAGGTGGAATTTAGAGGAAGGCATTGAGTGGAAGACAGAAAGAGTTCCCTGTACGTTCAAATTTTTATTTTACACTGGTTCAAAGAAGCTTCTAAATAAATGATTAAACTGGTTTTAGAGGGTTTCAGTGAGGTCAAAGGTTCTTTTTTAACTAACGGATATTTCCAATTTCATTTGGTGCATTAAGAAGCTTACTTTGAAGTTAGCTGGTTATCAACTTTCTATAGATTCATTTTTGACACTTTTTACTCCTTTTTTAATTAAAATCTTTTTCGTATTCCTTTAGTAATTTAATTCTCAAACTAGATCAAGGGGTTTACTAACATGTAATTCATTGAAAGTTTAAAAAATTAGGAATTCAATTTGAGAAAAATTAAATTTCTATTCAATAGGTATTAGCAGTTCATAAAATTTTTCTCAAACTTGATTCCAATAAATTCGAAATAATACGTTATTTATCTATGAAAATACTTTGGTGCTAACCTGGAAAGCTTGGAAAAAATCTTGAAAACTTAGTAGAAACGTTTGGTAGATATCATTTAAATATTTTATTTTGTAATAATCTCTGTTTTCAAATTTATTTAGTGTTTGTAATGCTTGGATACAATTTCTACAATTATTATTTCCTCTGAAAATGTTTCAAACCTTTGATTGGGTTGGTTCAAAACAAAAGGGACGATGCGGTTTAAACCACTTTAGTTGGAAAGATGCCAGGGTCGAAGTTTAGTGCTTTATAGCGGTCGAAAATATTCCGTTGTTTCTAATTTATAAAAGGTCCCTTTAAATAAAATTTATCGGTAAACGAATTGCTTCCTTTATCTCTTGGTGGTTTATCGAAATAAATCCAAGCTGAAAAGAATTTGTAACAAAAAGTGTTGAGAGAAAGTTATACTTCCGCAAGCAGTTATCACTCGAGCTTAGTTATTATTTTTATTTTGAAAATCTAAAAGCTTATTAACATTTAATTCCCACTGGTATTAGAAAATAATTAGGAATTCCTACATTCATGTATGCGTGCGAAAAATTGCTGACCTATTCCACGCAAACAGCCAACAGGATCATATCTGCAGGAGAGTAGCGTTATCGATCGGTTTTCCCCCGACTCACCCCGCCCGTTTCCACCCTATTTTCATTCCAGCACCGTCAACGAAGTTATACGGGTTAACACCGACGACTATCTACCGAAATCTATTTGGTAGCCCCGGCTAATATCGCGTGAAGCCGAAAAGTATCGCTTTGTCTGCTAACGAGCGAAACAGCTTCATTAACAGGTTAATTGGATATCTAAGCAATTAGTTTAATGACCTAAAGAACTAATGGGGATGGTCACGAGAAGAACTGATGTGTACATATATTATATCTTAGTGATTCCGTGAAAGATATTGGGCATTTGATCGATTGAGATAAGTATTTTTTGCTACACTTCACCCCATTGTCCTTCCGTCTAGTGCTTTTCCCGCAAGGCTTGTTTGTACAAGAACGAAGAACCGATTGGCTGTGAAAAGGAAAAAAATAAACAACCTTTACTGACGTGGGTGAATCGAATCGACGTAGGGTGATCCTTAAAAAACAGTCCTGGTCTATAGAAAAGGAAAAGAGAAAAGAAAGAGAAGCTTCGTGATTGACATTTAAGAGGACCTTCACCCACATTAAAACTTATATTCCATCTCTTTCTCTTTCCAGTTACATTTTCATGCACTTAATAGCCGCTTTCCTTTTAATACTTTCGAATAGTAGATGAAAGATAGACTAATTAGCGTAAATCTCCAAGTTTCCATATGGACTCCGGCGAAGTCAAATTAGAGCGATTTGCTCGAGAACTGCACAAAACTGAAAGCTGCCGCGAGTTTATGTTTCGAGCTTTCAAGTTTCGGAGCGCGGCCTTCGAAGAAGAAAAGGCGCGGAACACGTGAATGAATTAAAAGTTTGCAATTTCCCCCCGTTTCCTTCTCTATCTTCTAACTAAGCTCTGAGCGAATGCAAAATTACAACCAGTGTGCGATACCGGGGATTTAAAGTTTTACTCAAAGTTAATCATAAAATGTTAATTGTAAAAGGGGCTATTATGAGAAAGATCAGGTTAAAATTTATTGTTGTAGGTTATTGTTAGGTTATACAATCATTATACTTTATTTCATTTTATAATTGCTTTATAATAATAACACAAAACTGAATGCATTCAATTTCCTCTTTCAGTAATTAATAATTGTGTTTTACTATAGCTTAATTTAACAGGTTAAATAATATTGAATTATAATTAATTAATGTGTATAAAGCAATTATTTACTATGGAGTGCATTATTTCTATCTACTAATTTGTAAAAAAAAAGAATTATATTCAATTAAATTGTTTAAATATTATCTTCCATTTTGATCTGTGATTACTTTTAATTCATATATTGTCAATGTTATTATTGAACATAAAAAAATTGTATGTTAAATAAAAAGTAAGCTCTTTAAAATTTTATCTTGCTCGGTGGGTTGGAAAAAACTATGTTATATAAAATCCATAAATCAGTTTATTTCATTGCACTTTTTATATGTAGGTACTTATGTAAACATAAGGAAAAATCGGATTACAAGGGGACGAGAGTAATCCTTATAAAATTATTTATTTATTTCTGATTTTCTGGAATTTAAGGATTTCAAGTTACCAAACTGTACATGTTATACATTCAAACTTCTCCTTTACCCTGTTAATTTATTGCCGCTCACTGCTAATGAATACTAAATGGATATTGTCGCCGCAAGAGAACGATAGAGTGTAACTCACTGGAATAATGCCACCGGGGGTTAAACTGCCAGGGTTTCTGGGATTTTCGATATAAATGCGCTTGCGGTTCACCACTTACGTATTGTTTATGGGATCTACAATTTCGTTTCACTTTGATGGTTCAATTTACATCGAAAATCAGTTGAGGGAATTGTTTCTGATAAAAATATATAGGATAGCTGATAAGTTTAAGTATTATATTTTACATACCTAGAACGATTCTTCCAAAGTAACATCACACCATTAAACGAAAGTAGGTCGTAGTTTGTCTGTAACAAAGAAAAATCAAACATAAGTACCTATAATATGGAAAGACAAGTGGAGTATTATCGATCAATGTGGAATTTGTAAGAGGATTTACCAAACGGGCAATTCTGTTTACAATGCAATCGATAATGCGATTTTCTCTGCCACTTTCGGTTCAGTCCACTCCGAATCTGGGTATCAAAAGTACATTAGGGCTATTTCGAAGGGTAATAGAAGATGAATTGTCTTGCAAATAACCGCATCCATTTGTTTGCTCAATCCTTTTGAGCTGACTGCATAAAACGTGGTACATTAAGATGATCGGACCACTAATGGGTTTACGTACTTTAAGTTTTCATATAGTTTGATTTTCAATTATCTAATATCATATTATGTCCAAAAAGTGGCGCTGTATGCATTAAGTTTGGGGTAATCATCATTTAGTAAGACATTTGAAATGACTATGAGCAGGATGGCTTCGGGGTAACTGTTTCAGAATAGCACTATTAGACGAAGACGGCGGTTTTAATGCTACTTGAGCCAAGAAGGTATAGTTCGATGGCTCCATTAAAGAGAAGTAAATTACCAAACGCTACTGCATTTTGCTATCTCTGTTGTCTACAGGTTTGTGTGGAATCTTAGTGCTTCGTAGAACGTCTATTAATTAGTCCTTGCTTGACAATAGAGTAAATTTACCTATCGACTCGGCGATAGAGCCAAGTCACACAATTAACAGTAACTTGACGATGACTCAGCAGATATTTCGAGATGTCTATGAAAAATAGTTAAATGAAGTTGTATTGAACCCATGCTAAAATTTTATAAAAGGATTTACAATTTGCATCACGTAACCGTTTTTATTTTTCGTTTATAGTATACGAGTTTTGAATGCAGCGTAGCGCAAATAGCACCAGATGTTCCGTATAAAGCTCTTCTCACGTAACACAGCCATTAAAACTTTTTGAACCTCCCATCAGCTCCGAAACGTTTGAGGTACCGCACGGCAGTCAGGGGACAGTTATAATTAATGTCGTCCCTCGATTATTGTTTGAAACATTGAACGTATGAAAAATGGTATCAAAAACCACCTTTTATACATTTATGTGTGTGTACTTTCCTAAGTACGTTTAGATTTAGCTTAACTGATAGCAAGCTTTAGTCGTTTAATTCAATCGTATGCGAATGGCTGGGTTTTGGCTCTGTTTTCAGTGAACGTCGATTTTATCTAAAGTTTCAGAACGGCCACCGATTGGGCAATTGAATCTGAAATGAATTTAGAGTACCGTTAATTTCCAACAAAGCGGAATCGTATTAATTGGGATTGCAAAGTATTGTACGCGGTTGTTATGCAAATCTCTTTGTAGTACTTGTATTACCATAAGTACACCGAATGTTTACCCCAAATTGCAATGTTTACCTCCTTTAATAATTTCATGTAGATAAAGTTTTATTATTTATGATATTACATATGTTATGATGATGATTTTTAATTAAAAACTTGAGACATATGTGACATCGAAGATGTTCACTTCCCGTGGAGGAATCCTTGAAAAATAGGTCAGCGGTCAGAAAAGGTCATAGCACACCCTTTGCACTTAACTCGTCAGACGGATATTGCTTTCATAGGAAAGCGATGGGCGAAATGGACAGTACACAGACCGGATGTACAATTTTGCACATGGCACAGAGGTTCGTCGGATGAATTGCATTTTTTCGGGCCGTGCCCGTTCGTGTTGCTGATATTAAACGTTATGATCCGTCCCAGTTACACCGCAAACCCTGTCAACCCTTTTGGAAATCCCTACGGGTCGGGCACAGTGGGAGTTACTTTACGATACGAACCTACACTCTGATAATTAAAAGTGGCACATATTTCTTTTGTAATTAAAATCCACGGGCTGGCTGTGGAGTATCCTCTCGTCCACGTATGGTAGGTTTATTGGAGTGGATGAGTTATGGGGAGGTGGTTATGTTGCGGTACTGTCCGTTTTCATTTTCGAAGATGTGAAAGAATGAAAGAACATAAATAGTGCGGTAAAAATGGTATGGATATTTTTATAGTGAATACAATTGCGGTTAAAAAAAAAATAGAAATGTGGAAATTATATATAGGGTGCAGTTTTTGGTCATGTCACTTCCTGCCTGACCAATTTTTACGACAGGAAGCGTACAAGAACGACCATTTTCCGAGAGATGTGAAACATTTTGTCGAGAAAACCGTATATATTTCGTAGCGCTGCTAGAGTTTTTCCCGTAATCCATTACTACGCCCAACGTCGGGGGCAGAAAACTGCGTCCCTGTTTCCGCGATGAGTGTCCTGCCGCTGGGATAATGATTTACTGGAAACGGTTTCGTATTTGAGGTAGCAGTAATGTGGGACAGGTGTCCCTTTAGTGCTTCGTCCCACTTGTACAGCGCGCACACCCCTATATTGCAATTAATGCCCTCCCCATTCCATATTCATGAGCCCCCCTTTGTCACGAACTGCGTGGTAGTTCGGAAAAAACGAAAAGCCACAGTGTCGGGTTCGATGCAACGAGTTCTTTGTATCTCCGATAATTGCATTTCGCGGTAACCGCTTCCACTAATTTACAACAAATGCTGTAGATTACTTCTTCCTATAGGTGTATAAGATTTGTTGGGCCCGAGTGACCGGTACTGCCCGAACAAGCACTTCGTTTAAATTAGTACGTGGGAGAGAGAAGCCGGAGGAGGGACAAAGAGTAATGCAATTTTGTTCCTGCGCACCGATGTAATCAGCGCAAGTTTGAACATGCACTAGTTCGAAATGTTTGCGGTCAGATAATTTGATTGTACTCCCAACGATATTATATCATTTTACTACCACTTTGATTAACAAAGTTCTGTGATCAATAGGAAATAAATGATTAGAAGAAAATTCAATCTTTTTGAAATACTGTCTTCCTTTGAAATAATAAAGTAATTGTATTAATAAAAGTAACCCACACACAATGCTTCATCTATGATATTAATTAATGCTCCTTGACTTTACTAAGTAATAATTAATGCATTTAATTATTACACAGGGAACAGAGGTTTATCGATTAGTTAACATGTATTGTGTACATCATACTATACATCCCTTTTTGTGGATATAAAACAAAATAAATATATCATATGAAGGTGATCTCTAGGATTATATAACCTTTAATGTTAAAAAATTGAGGTGCCTTGAAGTACCTTTTGAAAGTAAACCCTTCGCTTAAAAAAAATTGATAAAGTTAAGAACCTTTTTCGCTGAAAATGTACTCTTCTATTTAGAGTTATTCTGATCTTCTGTTCTTTAGAGGTCACTAACAAAACCGGGTAGAATTCATTAAATTTAATGCTGTCGTTTTGAATAGGTTTCCAACAAATGTCCACGCGGATTTGGTCCTCGGGAGGCAGAGATTTTTGAGCCTCCGGGAAAAGCGTAAAATAATTCAGTAGTTGTCGCGTTAGTTGACGTTACAGTTTGAAATATGTAGTCGGAAATCTCCAGCCACGGTAGGACCAAGGCTGCATTACAACGAAAACGTCTCGCTTTCCCTCGGAATTTTTATCTCGACGCAAACAAAGCAAACCTGCAAAGCACAATACCTCACCCCCGTCCTTCTTCTTCTTCTCGCCGTCCGACCGAAAGAGGGTTTCTTTCAAACTTTATGGCATCGCCTTATGATGTAAACGTGGCAATTTATAATGCAGAATTTGAATTTATTCTGGCGAGATTTATTTTCGTACCTGAGCGGTGAGATAAGGGAAAACTTTACGGTTTTTTCTCGATAGCTTTTTACAGGTGCATCAAGTTTTTTTTTTCTGATAGCCACACATTCCTCTTATCCTACGCCAAAAATGAATTATTCAAATGTATCCACCACTTTTTTGATCAAACAAAAAAAAAAATATCGGGTTTTCATTGACACTCGCTAAACCGCACCGGGAAAATACGTTTTTGCGGACAGTCCTGTGTCGGCCAAATTTAATTAAAGCGGACCGGACAAAAGGCGACCCGATTTCCAATATCGTCGATAAACGAAGAGGCTCGTGCACCAATTTGAAAATTTCATGTTGCTCTCTCCAAACCGACCAAATACCTATAGCTTTTGGGCACAAAAGCTGTACACTGCGTCGTCGTCCCGCGTTCGGAGCTCAAAATTGAAATTTACATTGAGTGCTGCTGCGGCATAGTACTTACCCCAGATTTCCGCTATAAACAGTAAACACGTGTTGGAATCGTTTAACGAACGACTGAACATCATCGATTGGTTGGTTATTCTTGTCGATTGGTGTTTACAGATTAGAACTTGATTTTGTGAATTGGAAAAAAAGTCTTTTCAAGTAACGTTATGCGTTATGATATTTTAACAGTACATTCTCGTTCAATAAGGTATTCTATTTAATAAGTATGAAAAGTATTAATAATAAATTCATATAGAGAGAAAATTCATGTATTTATGAATTGAATTAGACAACGAGAATACATGTGCAATGAAGGCGAAATTACACGAGAAAGTAAAAACAGTGGAACACGATTCACGGCCTCAGTTAATTAAATAGATAAATTAACTGAAATTCGTCAGTTTCGTTACAGAGCAGTCGTAAAATTACCAAAACAAACGCAGTCGTGCGCCAATTAATTAGAACCGTTGAACATTAGTTTGTTACTATCGAAACATAAATTTGAAAGCGTAAATGTACCTCGTTGAACACGTATCAATACGTCTGTTGTTCAATTTATTACGTCCATGCATTCTATTATACTCCCTTTGTTTTCTATTTAACTATTTTTACTATTACAACAACAGTAAGAATTCCAATCCAATTGTATTTGTGAACAAACAGTGTTAACGGGCGAATGGATTTCTGTTTCATTTTTTCAGTATTTGGTTAATAAATGTTATTTCCACTGAAACAGAAAATCCACTACACGTTTTTTTTGGTACTGTCGGGTCAATTCGGTAAATGACACTAAACTTCCGCCATCGAAATACTGCGTCCTACTTCAAATCGAATAAAAATTGCAACTAGTTATAGCGTGTCGGAGTATGGTAGCATTTTGGCCGTCAAATTTGCAACAAAAAAAAAATAGTGGTGATGAAGTTCAGTGCTGTTAAAACATTAACATTCTTGTATAACTGTAATTCCATTACTCTTGTTTATATTTCGTGCTACCTACAAATTAATTTGCCATTACACAATCAGATTAAATTTACACGTATAGGTCAAGGTTCAATTTTATTTCATTAAATTTTATTCTTAGTTAAAATTAACGTATGTACGCTTAATACATGATATCGCTAAACTATAAGACTTCTACTCGACATAAGATGTTTCCTACTCACTTAAAACTTGAGGATAAAACTACTTATGTCCTCATTACGCTATTCGAAAGGTAAGATTTAATTATCTAGTACTTGTCATTGTCTCTTTGAAAACCTTCAAAGCAATTCTCCCAGGAAATAGTCCTTTACAACATCGAATTACGTCCGTTTCGTCCGTTAGTCCGGATTCAACTGTCCGATTTACTTTTAAGCGAGAGTTTCAGTTGATAATGAAGCAAAATTAAGTTTTTGTTGTAGTTTGTTATTTAGAGTGACATGATAAAGGTCTTTGTCGCCAAGGTAAATTATCCAGGGCCAAAATAGCCAAGTTTCCGGCACGTAACTTAAACTCATCTTGGAATTTAATAGGGAAGACGACACGATTACTCAGTGTAATTGTTTTATTCGCAAACTCGGCCGCCGGGCGTAATTTGTTAGGATTGTAATGACCCATCCCAGTGCATATATCATCCCAAGTATCAAGTGGTACTAATTACTTTCCGCATTAATTCTGTTGCAAGACCGTTCCGGAAATCGAGGCGAAATAATTAAGGAAAGGTGAACGAGGTTAATTTATGGCGAGAACTAGGCGAAATTAAACAAATAAATCTATTTAGCGCGTTAACGGATAATAACGCACTTTCCGCGATAGTTTCATTTTCGCAGTCGACGAGCTTCGGTAATTGAATTGCTAATTTATATCCGACGAGATAAGCTTTTGTCGAATATCAATTAACAACCATCCACTACGTTTTACCACCTATTATTACTGTTGATTATATTTTACTTTTCTAATCAAATCAATTTGTCTACAAAAATTAATTTATTTTTTTCTTTTCGAAATTCCTTTTAACCGTATAATTTCTTTTAGTATCTCAAGCGTAAATACCTGCTCATCGGGAACCACCAAGTCGTTCAAATAACCCTTGACCTTTCGGTAAAGTTTTCCGAATAGCCCACGAAAAGGTATCAGATTGGAGAAACCTTTACGGTGGTAAAGAAGACCTTCCGATAAAGGAATCTCTTGAACACATCTCCCACGTAAAAGTTATCAACGATCTATGCGATAATAATCTCGGAGTCTTTTTAAATATCTTAAAATTACCTGCCTTTGATTTTAAAGTAGGGAAAAGGAGAGAATTTACAGAATAAGTACAAATTTATTGCTATTGAATAGAGTTTGTGCATCAAACCGAACATCTGTTGAAACGAATAGTTTAGAAACATCCAACAATAAAGTTTATTAAAGTTTGAATACGTTCCCGTAACCACTCAAGAAGAAATCGAAGCGGAGACGATTTTCATATCACTGTAGACGTAACATCTTCTGAGCACAAGGAGCAAGCATATCTCGTAACCTTTTATGTCGGCAGTAAAGCGGCGCAATGCTCGGTCTTTCGTTGTAATGATAACGTTCCTTTTCCTTCCTGTGGTTATCAAAAATTTGACGCCAAACTCCGACCATTCTCCTTTTTACATGTTTCTTATTTTGATTTTATTTCCTTTCAACTGCACTGGTTCGGAGTGCGCCAACGTAAGCGTAAACAAATCATTCACGCAACGCTGTGAAATAAATCTTCTCCGGGATGCTCATGAAATATTGCCGCATAAATATTTCGGCCTTTGTCGCGAGAAGATAACGTTCAATATATCTGAAAGCCTTTTTGTGGTCTACACAAATTTCGTTTCGGTTTATCCGGTGAGTATTTCAGGTAGTAAAGCTTTGTGACTAATGAATCGTATAGCTGAAATATGTAGCCGTCTAAATGTATGCCATAAAAGAAAAGATACAGTCGTGACCATAAATAACTGGCACTTTAGTAAAACATATTTTTATCAAAATAGGGCAACAATTCTAGCTAAAGAAGGCAACATTAAATATTAATATGTATTACTAAAACCATACTACTAACAATTATTTCACCAAGTGAGAAAACTTTACTGTAAGAAAACGTAATCTATCGTTAGAGACAAGCTATTGAAGTGCAGTTTTCATGCATTATTTTAAGTAGTTATTAATAATATGGTTTTATTAATAAATATTGATATTTAATGATGCCTCTTTTAATTCAAATTACTACCTTGTTTTCTTAAAAAGAAACATTTTATTCAGGTGCTTATCTGTTATGACCACTACTGTACGCGCAAGCATTTTCATAATTTATTAAGCTTTTATTCCGGTTTGTTTTTCAAGGTGAAAATAAATTTGTGTGAACAGAACTTCGGTAGAACGTAATAAAACGATCGATTTTCCCCCAAGTCGGAATTCCAATTAGTAATGGTCTGGTGTTTTAATCTCCGGAGCTGCAGGAGAAGCGTTTGTCATCCCGAAGACATATCGAACGGTCTCCGAAGGGTTTTACGATCAATTAAACCTCTACGTGACCATCGCGAGGAAGTCAATATGGAAATGACCGCCAAATTACTTTAGGAGTTATCGTGAAGTCAGAACGATCCGGATTTCCTTTTAGATTTACAACGCTTGACGTGTGGTTTCCACGAAAACATATAATTTACTGACTTAAGGCTTGCTCTATTTCCGGAACTTAGTAGTTAATAAAGTATTTTTTTTAAGTTGTAATTCCTATTTTAATACCACCTTAAACTTTAACGGTATCATAAATTCCCCATAAAGTACGATTTTATTTCTATAAATGGTCTTTTAACGGCGAAATTACACTGTTAACCTACTTCATAAATTTTATCTACCTACTATCGTCAAACACACAAAATTTATTTTACCTTCACCAAAACATCGAACAAGCACAACCGTTGCTTTGATTTTCCCTCATACTAGACTATCAAAAATAAGTGAAAGGTAACACCACTTATAAATAACGATATTGTTTTTTTTTGTGTCCTGAAGGAAAATAACTTCATATTAAATGATGGAAGGTTGAAAACCTGGAGACGTTACACTGAGGGGGTATAAATCGTTACGCGTAAGTATCGGTTAACAACGGGATCAACTTTTCATTCTACGTCAAAGCTTCGTTCCGAAAGTTCAAGCTGTTGCGGTTTTCATGAAAAAAGCTCGCTACCACCGCGTTCGCTTCTCAACGCTTGCATGGTAATAATAGATGGATGGCGTGAGAGGAAGTGAGTGACTGCAGGGGTGCGAGGTTTCCGTAATTTTTCATTCGCGCACTAACGATATTAATTAGTACGTCCAACGTGAAATGTTACTGAAAAGTTGAAGACTGATTTTTTGAATAATTCAATAAATTGGAATTGAAATGATAAAATATGGCGTTCGTAATTAAAATAAAAACGGATAAAATAAAATAATATAAAAAATAAAATCGGAGTTTAATAAAAGACCGCTGGAAGAACTTTTCTTATTGAGACAAACTCTTCCAATTTAACTTTGTTCTTTAAAGTTTCCCCACCTAAAGTTTTTTATATCGATAATTTTAATTTTTAATTTCACATTGGTAGTTAATTTATCTTTAACCATTTGTAAATTGGACGCTTCCCATTTTAATCAATGGTAAATAATTCCTAAAATATGATGGTAACCTAATAACGTTGAAGGCGGCATTAAAAACAAACATCCCTTTAGCAAGGACGCGCAAATCTAATTAATTCGGCTAACGAACGATCCCGCCCTAGATAATAATTCTCGTTAAATCTCCGGAGAATATTTATTGTTCCACGACCGAGTATATACATAGCGAACCAATAATCCTTTAACAATCCCCGTTGTGCAAAACCCCAATCCAAGCATCTCGCCTTGCTCTTATTTATTTATCTCATGGCGCAGTTTCCAACTCTCTAATACGGCTAACAATGTGCTAATTCAAACATAATATTGAATTGATAGAGTAATAGTGGCGTCCAACATATCGATTTTAGAATTTCTACCCTAACTCGCCAGATTTAATAGAATTAAACTTTTTCTCACATTTGTTATTCTTAAATGAAGTGTATTTACAAAGGAAAAGACAATGGTCTTTGTAACTAAACTTAACAATCGCACAAAACATGTTATACCAAACTAGAACAAATACTACATTTAATGTGAAACACGCTAAAGCAGCTAAGTAAAGCCAACAGGGTAGTTCTCTAACAGAGAGAACATTCCATCTGTTTTCGTTCGTAGCTTACGTAGGAATTTGTTTTCCAGGAATTACGGCTGGAGTGCTCAAGGCGAATAAATGTGAACATGCACAACTAAACGTAAAAATGGTGTATGCGCGCTTGCATGTTTATCTAAATTCGTCTGGTTGAATGATTGTTAGTATTCTAGTATTTCAAGCGTATTAATTGTACAAAAGCTAAGGGAGAGCTATTTCTACAATATTAATAGTAACACCATTATAATATTCATGGTATTTATTCCGTTTATATGAAAACATATCGTATTTTCCGCTGCACCAGATTATTCTCGAAAAAACCTAATAGTTGCGTTTGATTGTTCTGGATCTTGTTGTTGCGTCATTTCTTGGGTATTTATTGCGAAAGCTCTTTGCTGACTATTAAAATGCGAAACTCTATCTCTAGCATTACGAAACCTAGTAGGTGGATGACCATTGAAATCACGATGACCTCTACCACGATTATCAGAAAATGCGCAATTATTCTCAAACTGTCTGTCGAAATTGTTGATTATTATTGTAAGAATTTTGAACAAAAGGCCTTAAAAAAGTATTTCGATGTATTCCGCGATATGAATTTCGACCTCGTAGACATCTTCGGTTATTATTGAAATTTTGCCTACAATAGAAAACGTTTGTATCATTACTTAATTTAGATTTTTGCTCGTCCTTCGCACCTGCAATTGCGTCTTTTAAACTGTTATAATTCCGCGCTTTTACGATAGTTCTAAGCTTTCCATTTCTAAGACCGTTCGCAAAGGCAATAATTGCGGTTTTTTCATTAGTCTCTCTAAGTATTCTTGAAGGTTCCGCGTCCCCATTTGATTGGGAAATCGTTAAATTAACTAACATATCTTCAATTTTCCTACCAAAAGTCTCTATTGATTTATCATTTTGCTTTATACTGTGCAATTCAATGGACAAAGAAGCTGCAGATTTCACTGTTAAAAGATGTTTTTTCATATCAGCAACTAGATCCTGTACTGTGGCATATACTATTTTCGGCGAAAGATGTCTCATGCGTCATTGATTAATTATGCTATCCTAGACTACTATTTTCGGTTTTCGTCTCTCTCTGACACGTACAATTAAATAAAAAAAATTATTTGACATATGTACTTAATTCCAGTTTTAAGTACGTAATTTATAAGAAGAGCTTTGTCGGCTTCAGCGAGCATATCGGCATACAACTCTATAGAATCTATTAATTGAATTACATCCACTTGTTTTCCTGTCATTAAAGGAAGCAGTGAAGCTGCTGTTTTTAAATTGAACTTTTCGGACATTTTTATTTCGGGTTTATCAGACGCAGACAATTCAACATTAGTTTTCCTTTCTCTTAAAATTAACCTACATTGATCGATATTATACCTAATGCTACTAATAATTTCTTTTTCCTTACAATCTATAGTTCTATCTACCCCTTTTAATAATTCTAAAAAACCCCCATCTAACTTATCTAACTGATGAACTTTTGTATTAATTAATTCTAAATTAGCGCGCCAAGCTTTATTATCTTTTAATAAATTGTTTTTAAATGTTTCAACCTCTTTTAACAAATCATCCAATATCTTTATGGATATTACTTACATTTTTTTAACACTTACACAGAGAAAATTTTCATTACTCTTCGCAATTCCTCGGCGAATCTTCTTAGCAATGCGGCGTTTACAATATCCGTACAACCACAAACCACTAGCCACTATTAACAAACACCCACTCACAAATACGATGGTATCCCAATGACCAATTTTTCCGTTGACGTTGGGGTCGACGCTTTGTCCTCCGCTGTTACCAGCTTGCGCGATTATGACTTCTTCTTTTAATTGTTACTTCCCCATGACGATGATTTTATTTGGCATTGTAATAATAAATAATTTAATTTTCTTCTTTTCTGGATATCTATATTTTTCTTCGAATTCCAAATTCGTACGACACTTCCAAATTTGCCGTTGGCAGGGTCGCCATGTGATGGCTGGTAGTTGGGTTTTTTAAATAAAACGACCAAAATCCCTCTTAACGTACTGTTCACTTTATTGTTAATAATTGCCACGGAAGCGTCCTTTTAACAACTGTTGACAAAGTTACGTGTTTATAATTACATTCACGACTCTAGACGGACTGTTCTCTTTCCTACGCGTAATTCGAATAAATACAATACAGTGTGCTAACTCTGCACACTGACTCTTCTACGAAGTTACAAGAGACAAGCATTTTTCCATTACATCATGTTTACTTATTGTTATGAATATGGTGTCTTGTAAAGGCAGAGGCTAACTTAAGAAAGATAAAATATGTAGGTATATAATATATACCTACCTATTATATATATACCTATACCTATTATATATTATATATAAGGTGTTATTTCATAAAGGTATAAAAAAGATCAAAGAACTCCTACAGTATTCGTTGCGTTGCTTGAAAATGATTCATTTTATTCTATATTCTATACCTTTCCTTGGCAGAACGTTCGGGTAAAAAATTGCTCTCCAACGTGTTCCTACACGAATATCCGTACGCGTACACATAAAAAGGGCACATCGTTTTACTCGGGAAACGAATTGCCTCCGCGCCTCATAACAATTTAACAAACGTAAGATATTCGGTAGCAAATATTTCACGACCACCTCCGGACGCGGGTGTGCGTGAACAAGATCGCTTCCTTCCCCATATATTATCCGATAAACCGACGGGGAGGAAGGGCACAATCGGGAGTCTTCAACACAAACCTCACTGTATATATTTTGTGTACATTTTACACAGAATGACAATACAAAATGATCTATTTTTTCCATTTATATGTAAAAATGTTGAACTTTGAATGGTTTCAAAATATGATGATTTTAATGCTTGTAATATTTCATTTTATGCAAACGATCAATAATTCGACCTGCTGAGAATAAAACGTATCGGTTCGACGACAAGTTAAAAATACCGACATGGCGCTTTTAAATGCTTCAGCATGGCACGCGATCAGATACGATTCGGAAATAAAATGGGGCAAAACGAGGAGAACGAACGGGTTCGGTTCGGGAGGGCGGGAGGAAACGGAAGAACGTCCGATTCCGGGCGGCGGCGCCGGGCGTCGCGACGCCAAATTGAAAACCAACTCCCGGGCGCGAAATGAAATTTTTCCGTATTAACAAGATAAGGTGCGTTGAGAATTGCGCTGAATTTAAATTAACTCCGTAATAAGATAACTCCGACTGCACCGGCTCGCTTGACTTCTTCTCCCGCCTTCTCTTGGACACGATAAAAACTTAAACTCCAATCAACTATAATAAGTGAGAGCTCTACTTGACACTCCGAACTCGTGAATTGTTAACGACGTCGTAAACGAACTTGCATAATCTTGTGCTATTCTCAGTTAGCGTTCCGTTTAAGTTGATTATAAAATAATAACGTTGTTATTTTAACGATTAAACTTCTCTGACAATGCAAGGACAAGAAGATCTATCAAATTAGCTCCACCGCAAGAACAGAGTTAAACCAGAAGCAACCACAAACAATACATCACAGTCGTTATCCAACTTGAGCCCACTCGCCATATCTGCTATATCCAACAACAAACTCCGATCGATCAAATTATCGAATTTCAGTTGCCCGAACCGTAATTATTTCATGTCTCGGGCAAATTTACCTACCTAGTTGTAATTGCGTGTGGTTCAAAGGTTAGTTCCCAAGTTGTTCCTTCAACATGAGCACGAAAATATTTTTTTTTATTCGCAATTTCAACCTCACGCATGTGACCCTTTCAATACGCCCTTTTAGGCCGGATCCGGAATTTAAATCCAAATCTAATTTTAACCTCACGTTCGTTTTCAATTACCCGTTATTTTTTCCACGGTCCGTTTCAAATACCTAAGCGCTTTTTTGTTCGAAACCGAAAAAAAAAATGGAACCATTATTATTAAACGTTACGTGTACTAAATGGAAAATAATTTTTAATTTTGCCGTAAATTTCAATGAAATACTCGCAAAGGTCATTATAAATTTACAACACGTAAATAATTCGCTCAAGCGTGAAATGTTATTTAAATCACGTTTATGAGATATGCTCGATTGTATGGTCACGAAAGTGTTCTTATGGTGTTTTAACTCTTATGAAAGAAATTAAGCGTTACATTAATTAATGGATTGCATAGAAATGTTGATATTTAAGGTAAAGAAAAATTACATTATACTTGTTTGCAAGTTGTCATGTTTTCTAATTACATACAAGTTTCTCATGAACCATAACATTCAAAGCAATATTCGGAGTAATGAAATTTATAGAAAATCTTAATTCATATTACATACAGTGTTTCACCTAAAATGATTTTATTTTCTAAACCAAAGCTACAATGAAAACGCGTTTGAAGAAACTTTTCTTTTGTTGAAAATGAAGATTCACAGCATATATTTTAAAGGAATTTCTTTAAATGAAACACCTTACGTAGAGTATTTTAGTTTTAACGATATATTAAAACACCTGTATAAAGTTTAGAAATTAAAACGGAATATGTAACGTTTAGGTTTGTAGTTAAAATGCAAATGGGGGAAATGTGAGGAATGCGCGCCGCATTTAAAGTATTTATTCAAATTCATCAACACCCGAACTATTGTTTCTGAAAATAATCACGGAACGGGAAATATGTAAATGTATTCAGACTAGAAAGGGACAGTGAATTTGCGGGCTTATCTGTGGGATGGAACGAAATTTCCATCTCGAAATTTGCGGAAGTTGTTATGCTAGAACTCGTGAGTACGCAACCAACGGTATGCCCTTAGTTCGGTTCTCTTCCTATGTAATTTTCCATCGAGTACATAAAACCCGGACGGTTTTAAAACGATGTATTAATTTTACTCTTTATAAAATGACACATGAAACTTGGAATTTAATTAACCAGCTTCACGTGCAGGATCAGTTCGTAGAGGTTTGATAAACCACAACTCATCTGATTGAAATATTTTTTATATTCAAGTTACATATTTATCAGTTATGATTAATCGACCATCAACACAGACAGGATACACCTCATACGTGTCAATATCCTTTGACCCGTAGCAAAAAATTCTGGTAACATCATTACCTTTCAACGTCTGCTCCGGGCGGTCACCCATCAAACGCCACCATTTATCAACTGTACGACCCCCGAAGGGAAAATTTACAAATCCCATCCATCCCGTTCGCCACAAACGTCCCTCTTCCTCTTTGCCGGACGCGGAAGGCGAAAAAAGCACCAACCGGGAACGCTTTGTTACGACACAAGTTTTTTGGAGGACACGGAAGCACTTTCGTCTTTCTTCGGGGCGCTAGATAAAGACGAGGACTACGGGTTTCATCCATCCGGCGGGTTTTATGCCCCGCAAACTTTATTACGGACCCTCCTTTTCGCCGAGGCCTTTGTTAAACGCCGAAGAAAAGCGAACGGTGCAAGTAAAATATGTATGCTTTCCTGCTTGGTGTTCGTGCAAAGTTACACGCCTTCGAGCAAAATGCTTCAAGTGTATAATACAACAATTATGAATCCTATTTGAATCAAATATCTTGAAAAAACTGCTTTTAGATATAAAATACCCCGCTAATCTCTTGAGGTAAGGTGAATAAATTACTTCAAACCAAGCTTAAGGAAACTTCTTTAGTGTGAAAACGTACTGAAACAAGCTAAGTACCATCGTCTACAACACCAAAAGCGTTCGACTCTCATCTTCTTATTTTAACAGCTAACAAGAAAATTCCATAAGAGAAAACTGTTCCTTTGCGATTTTAATTAAAAAGGAGGGTTTGAGCTGAATATTTAATGAGGCGGATCTAATTGAATGCAAAGTAGTTATTACGATCCCGACTTCCTCTTAGCCTTTAATAACTTTCTTAAGTAAATAAAAGATTAACTTGAATACCGAGATGAATTGATGAGACGTTTATAATAATGGAAAATACATCCGGATGTTCTTAACAGCCTAAGCTCAAATCTTTTTTATTAAAAGTTTTTGCAATTCTATGAAATCATTAAACTTTATTAAGTAGAAATTCATAAATCGTATATTTACATTTAAAAAAGTTTAAAACTTCTTAATTAACTGGAAGTTACTTCGTCTAATTATAAACTTATAAACCTTTTTATTATTGAATTTTTTAAACAAATAATTATTAAAATGGGAAAGTTCCGTCAATATAAGGGTTTAAAATAAAAGAGGCTTCAGTATAAATTAAATTATTTTCGAACAGATGCGGCATAAAAACTACAATAAACAACGTTGCAAAACACTAAATATTTACACAAATATTTGATCGACCACACGGAATTAAAACGTGATTGACGATACTCTCGCTTTGGAAAACATTCAATTTAAATCGATAGTTGCATAGAATTATTTAAATTCTTAATCAGATTTATATTCCGTTTCAATTTTACGTCATCACAATCCTCAAACAACCTCATATTTTGAATTTAACACTTTTTGTTTTGTGTGTACTATGAAACTGCCAACGTAACTAATTAAAGTGAGCAGTTTATTGCACAATGTGTATACTTTAGGGGGCAACCACAGCCCACATAATATGAATGTCGATGTGCGCATATCTAATTAGCACACAAACACATCCCCAAGCGCGTTATATGATATTCGTGTCACAGTAAATCGTGATATATGGATCGCGAATCGAGCCTTATGCTAATTACTTTGCTCTCTGTCGAAACGGTTAACATTTAAAACGAGCCCGACACGTGTAGATGGCGTTAATATATGCTACTAACGTTACGTAACGTTGGATGTATGTGTATGTGTGCAATTAGTTTGCCCCGTTGACGTCAGCAATCGTTACGGCTAACCGTGGTAAAATGTTAATTTCATAAGGGTTGGGATATGAGAATATGTATGGAGAGAAATATTTAGTCGTCTGGTTTTTGTTACTTCAATATTAACGTAACACGTACATATTCTTGGGGATAAAGGGTTTAATCATGCGTCCCAGCAGGGATGAAATCTGGTGTATCCTCGGGACCATTTATTATGGAAGGGGAGAATCTTGGGGAACAGTTTAGGGTGGTGTCCGCAGGAAGTTGAAGCGTAGGATTTCGAGACCAGGTGATACTTGGTCATTGGGTATTCTAGACTTGTGTGTGGTGAAGAAGAAGTTCCTTTCTATTTTCAAATGCTATGTATGTCTCCATTTAGTTACTTCAGAGAATACTGAGAATCTGAAGCACATTTATGGAATGTGAAATGTATCTCCACCATAAATAGTTTTTTGGTAATATTTCTTAAAATTATCATTTATAGTACCTAGTGTGGAATATCTAAGAGTTTTCATGTGACGGAGAAAAGTCATTGGTCTTCTAAAACGGTCATAGAGGAGTTCAGAAGTTTAGGAGTTTAGTAACGACCGCACGAAAACGAGAAAGATGCCTCTCCTCATTGGCATTCCTCGAGTCTCCCTTCACATATCCGCTTGATTACTTTTTCGGAACATTGCTCTTAATAATCCAGGTACTTAGCAGTTTCTCCCCAATTTATTTACAGTAAATTATACATCGAACTAAGATCATCTGATATGTATTTGACTCTACTTGACACTTTTTATTCCTATAGCTCTTGTTTATTATTGTTTTATTGATAAAATGTAAAATAGTCGCTTATAAAAGATAACCAAAAGGAATATTTTATGTATTTCATGAAATGGAGAAAACTCGTTGGTTTTTAAAAGTGGTCACATAGGAGTTCAAGAGCTTAGGAGTTCAGTAATGACCTCACGAATACGAGAATGATGGCCATTCCCATCGGTATTCCTCCAGTTTCATTCCACACATTTATTTTAGCTACCTCTTTCCAACTTATTTGAATAATTTTATTCAAACCGATAATAAACTGCTTCTCAACTAATCTATTTTCGATCAAATCAAACCGACAAGATCTCCGATTTTTGATTAACCCAAAGGTCCGATATCCCACCGCGAATTCCAATTCCTCGTAAACAAATTCACTTCGTCGCAATCTCCTTAACAGTTGATTAAGCTCGGGAACCCACCGAGGGTTTATTCAATAACCAATAGCCCCATATTGGAACGCGTCGATCGCCGGGAGGCCGAATGGCTCTCTTATCTTGGTACACGGCCTCCGTTCTGACGCGCAATATCCTTTTATTAGTTCTTTATGGAAAGCCCATCAGATTATCGCTAAAACCTACCCTCGTTTCTCCTCTCGGTAAAATATGCTTCGGCTGTAAACGTAAAACGATCGTCCGGGAATCCTTACGGTCTGAAACGCAAACCTCCGGCCGCATCACCAATTTCCTCTCAATGTCTTATAGAATTATTATAGAAATAAAGTTTTTACTCGATAGAAAAATTATTACAAAAAATCTTTTCTTACTAGTTCCATAAAAGTAATTTTAAATAACTTTTAATAATTAATGTACATACTTCCTAGAAAACAACTTTGTCTTATAAATAAAATTACCATTAGTGCTATTGATAATGGAGATGGGAATAAGTACATCCCGTCGTTGCGTTGAATAATGAGGAGGGGTAAGAAATGATCATTAATAACAAGGAGGGTGTCGTCGAGGTTTGATAGCTTCCCACTAAAGCTCCTTTCCCTTGGAAAACGTCGGATCCGGAAGGAAAAAACCGTTTTCTCGAGAAAGCGTTGTTATGTTTACATTCAATTTGAAATTTTTAAAAGTTTCCACCGCGGCTTACCGGATACGTTACAATCGAATCAATTCGTGATTAGATTGGTGTTTATCCCACTTTAGAATAAAGTTCAATTTCACTACACACTGCACCAGAAAATCCAGGTTCTTATAGTAAAATATATCCAGTAGTAAGATTTGAACTCGATTCCCAAAGGAAACCGGCTACTGTGGGGTGCTTTATGGCATTTTATTTTCCCGACGAAATTGCGAATAGAATAAGCAAATCCAATTCACTGCAGGTACGTTCAATTTCTCGGCTAGAACCGTTACGAAAGTTTCGCAACACATAATTTCCGTCTGTTTTTTTGGGCAGAAAAGAGCAGCAACACTTTTAATTGAAAAACCCCCTCTTTGAGGAATTTACTTTTAAATTGCCATTACAGAATTCATCCTCCGGATTGAATAATTCCGTTCAACTGAAATTTACGTAAAATAAATTAGAACGAGTTTTTCCCGAACTGAATGGTTTGTTCGATTTTAGTATTAAGTGAAAGAAAGCAGATGCATCTGTGTAATTTATATGACTTTCTCAATAGATGATCAAATTTTCCTTCATTTGACTGATTGAACATCAAACGTTATTAAGATCTTTCCAATTACTTTCAATACTTTAGTAGAGATAAATTTAAATAGTTATTAATTAATCAGTACTGAAAATATCTGTGTAATTTTCATGACATTGTCAATAGGTGACCAAACTATTTAACTAATTGAACTTCTACGTTAATTAAAATCTTTCCAATAACTTCCGATACTTTGGTAGACATAAATTGAGGCTGATATTAATTAATCAGTACTTAAAATAGTAAGTACTTAAGTCAACATGTCTCCTGTGGGGATAACAAAGTAATAAATTTCACCGACTTAAAGACTTTGGTGTCTCCATAAAGCCATCCGGTTACTAAGACTGATGATTAATTACGCGTTAAACATTGTTCTTGCCGCGAGACGTTTCCGAGGGACATAACTATTCATACTTTGTATGTATAGAACGAACTGTGTAAGTCATGCAATCATTAATCTAGTTTATATAGTTATAACTGGGAATATAGAACCGTGTTAGTTACGTTTTCTTGTATAGAGGCAAATCAGTATGGTTAACAAGGGCGAAATACCATTATTTAACCATCTGGGTTGGGTTGGTTTGTAGTAAGATAGACATCGCCTAATATTACGGTCAATTTATTAGTAGCGATAATACCGACCCGGATGATTACGGAATTATAGGCCGGCTCAAACTGATAACTACCCAGTAAACGATGGCTGACACTCTGCGTTGATGAAGTGTGATATATTCGGTTTGCGATAAATGTTAAACGATGCGATCCTTTCTAGCATAAATATAGCGTCATTAATAATCGAACGAATAAACGAAGTATAGTCCCCATATACATATTTATATTCAGTGTATCGATTGATACACATATACGTATTACGGTAGTATGCCATTATAACGGCGCCGTATAACGATATTTCCCGTTGCAAACGATATTGCTGACAAATTACGACGGTAATTGATTTTCCCGGCGGGATATTGGCAACACCGAATTGATTCTCAGACGTGTTTATTGTTCGACTACTGCTCAAATGGATTTCTTAATGGATTTTATTATTAGTCAGTTCAATAAAAGGGATTTTCGTAATCATTAATTTGAATGTATTTTGACAGAATAATCATTTATTAATTCAATGAAGCTTGTAACTATTTCAAAATTAGTTATATTAAATATTTCCGTCTAATTATGAAATGTATGTATACTATCCTAAAATAAATGAAAAAGCGTTGATTATATTAAGGGAGAGTAAACCTCTGGTTGAACTTTACATATGTATATGGTGCAGCTTCAACCTCTCCACACCTACTTAGAATTGTAAATTGGAAATGTTACGTTCTGACCTTTTCTTTGGACGCAAAAAAATGTTAGCTGAGATAAAAAGTAGTTTAATTACTTCGTAAAATTCTAAAGCAAAATGTTTTTTATTTCTTTTTAAACTTCTATGAAATGAGTTACTTCGGTTTACATACTCACACAAAATTGAATAACAATCTTAAATAGACCACAAATTCTATACCTTTCAGAGTTAACGTAAACGAATCGACAAGGTTCATAATATATTTATGTGGTCGTCAATCCCACGTCGACAAGGTAAACAAAAACACTACAATAGGAATAAAGGGCTTGTTGCCGGTCCTGGCTGGTTTCCGTTCACCGTAGAAGCGTTCTTGCCGTATTCGGGGGGGGGGGCGGTTTGGAATGAATAGAGACTCAGATAAGGGGTAGTTGCAAGGCCCCACAGCCCTCTGGAGCCGGTACGTTGAATATGAATGAACGTCCTAATGAATTCGCTTACATTGTCTTTGTCCGGCTCAGTTCTGGCGCGAATTCCCTCTCCTTTTATTACATTAGACCGGCCGTAATCGCGAACGTTATCTTGTAATGGCAGATGTAAGTCGAGTACTCCCCCGGATGGTACCGGTTGCAGGTAACATTTGCGATTCTCGAACTATTTAAGGCTTAAAGGGACTAAAATTGGACAGATACAAATGGTTTAACTATTCCAAAAGCTATCGACATTCGAAAGGTTGTTACCTAACTTTGCAATTAATATGTAACTTTTGTAAAAATGAAGATAGTTATTGGTTTTGTTAGGGCTAATAGGTCAAGCCATTAACACAATGGTATGCACACCATTTAAATGGATCATATTGATTGACCACTTCATATGTAAGCATTGAGTTGTCGAGAGGACAATCGGATTACATGATGAGCTCGTTATAATATACGTGGATAAACTAACTAGTTGATTTGAATTAAATTTTGCTTTATGATAAAGAGATAATAAATGAGGACCGTAAAAGCCAAGGGGTATAAATGACATTTTTGAAATTTTTGAGTTATACACTCCAGTTCATTCTCTGAGTAGCTTGCTATTAAGTGGCAAGGAGATATAATAGATTATATTCCTCTGTACTGACTACTATTGATCATTCACATAAGCGCTTATTAAGTTTATAGAATTGCTTGGTGCTCAAGGGGTATAAGTGCAATTGTATCTCTTTACCACTAAACTCTTCTAGCTTATGTCAAGCACATAACAGCGTTTAGCGACAATTGCGGAGGGCAAAATAAAAGCCATCTCATTTTAAACTTTTGGCTATATGTTGTGCGAGACACCCACATAGAAACCGTAGATCATCGGCTTTTAATATCGGGCCATTCTTACAATGAATGTGACCAAGATTTTGGTCTAGCGGAACTAAAAAATAAGAAGATCCATAAAGACGTATACATTCCAGAACACTGGTCTAATTTAATTGCATCTGCCTCACGAAAGTTTGTAGTAGTACAAATGCAGGAAGAAGATTTTATTGATCTTAGGAAACTCCAACCTTTCTTTAGAAAATCAGTACCTGGAATCCGCAACATGCAGTGGCTTCATTTTGAGAAGGAAAATCCCTATATGTTATTTTACAAAGAAAACGTAAACAGTGACTGGATGTACTTTCTTACACTACCAATGAAGTCGAGTAGAGCCGGCAAAAAACCAACCTTATTACCAGAACTGTCATCTATTAACCAAAAAACAAAAATTAAATATGCAAAATACTGCAATTTAATGGATTAGCTGCAGTTAGGCCTCCAGTGTATCACACTTTTTACAAAAATATTGACTACGACAATAAATTGGAAAGACGTTCACAGAAAGAATATGAAAAAACTGATGAAAATATCTACTCTACTGATGAAGATGAAAAATTTAATATTGTTTACTTACAAATTAATTTATAAAACACAAACGACCGGTTTTATAAAGCTCAATTTATGTTAAATTAGTTAACAGGCCACTAATTATCCTTCCTTAGCCATTCACATCAATGGAATTAGGCGCAACCATAGTAATTATTATAACAGAAACTAATTGAGCTTTATAAAACCAATCCTAAAGTTTCTTTTCAATAAAATCTCCTAACCACTGTACTTGTACCTGTCATTTATTTTATTATTTAAAAAAAAGTAGGAAGCAAAGGGGTATAAGTACAAAGTACTTCTTGAAAAATACCAAACAATGAATATCTTAAAATGCGTTCTAGTTTTGTATTAAATTAAAATACACAATAAAGATATCTTGATAAGAATCAAAGAAAAAATTATGTGTTGAAGTTCCACATCAATTACACGTGTTTTGTAACTTTAGACTTCATTTTCGCAATATTACGTTTTTGTCATTTGTATCCCTTGGCTTCTAGGGTCCTCAAATATGGTTCAATTTCTAACCCTAGCTATATTCCGAACTTGTAGATTTTACTTTACTCGAACTTTAAAGCTTTTGTGAAATTCCTTAATAATTCACATCCTTGAGAAAACTCTAATAGAAATTTGAGATATTGAAAAATTTTTAAATTTAATGAGCCCGCTCGACTGTGTTTTCTTATTCACGAACTTTTCATATTGAAATGATGTTAGATAAAAAATTTTCTTTTACTCCACTTAATCTTTCCGAAACTAAGTGTATCCACATTATCTATTAACTATATATTTTCCAATCAAATGTAATTGAATTATGTACTTTCAAGAAACCTTTTGTAAAGATTCCTTCTAAAAATTTGAAATGTTGAAAACTTCTTAAATATAACGAGCGCGCTATATTTCGCTACAAGTGTCCTTCTATTCACGAATTTTCCCCATAGAAGTGACAGAACCTGGTTCACGTACGAGAGTAATAGAGCACGTGGACACAATAAACTGGAAGGACGTCGCCAGAAGTTGCTCTAACGACCTTTAACCAAAAAGTCCCCCGGGTTTCTGTACTTTAACGTGACGTTTTTTTCGGTACGGCCGAAAATCGATCAATCTGTCAATGGCACGATCGCTGACGGCAATAAAGTTTTACGTAACCGCCTATTTCCTTACGCTTTTACGGGAATACCCAGAGGTTATTTATTGCCTCCGTTGAAATACCTTCTGACGTGCTCCAGTATAAAGCGCGAGGATAAATGCCAATCACTGTACTCAAAACGTTACGGAATGATATGAAATTTTATTACCTTCGATATATCAAACTTTTTTACTATGATACCTACTTTGCATATTTAAACTTCATTTCCATCAAAAAGTTTCAAGAAAATGTGACTGAAATGCTATATCTACCTCACACATTCGTGCTTTTCAACGAAATAAGAGTCACCGTGTGACAACTACAATGTGACTCCGCGACAACAGAAAGAAAGACAGATGATTAATAACCCCTCTTAGAAAGTGCTAATGGCTCGCGCTTTTCTCTGCGTAATCGCTACCAATCTGATCGTGCCCTAAAAGGAAGATTGACGACCTGGCACTTCAATGCAAGTGACTTTTGCTTTTCCTAAACCGCAAGCTTAAGAAGAAAAATATGTTAGCTTTTTTTATTATATTGACATTTTTTAACGTTATTTTTAATTGTAATAAGTAACTCAATTTCATTTCAAAATGTGTTTTAACATAATTTAAATAGAAACAAATTGAAACAATCTTCCATAAACTACTTTAAAATTGACTTACAATTAGTCTTTGGTGTTGTTTCAACGTGGCTGGAAACTCTTGCATAACATTTGTGTAACGTTTAACTTGTTTAATCCATTTGTGGCTATAAAGAAAATGTAATCTTTATTCCACTAACATGTTTTTTTAGTCTGTTCATAAAGAGTTTCGAATTTTCTAACCGTTCAAAAGTAGTGTTTTACATGAGATCGACTCAACTCATAAATATTCAAATTGTGAAGGAGTCGGGAATGAAGTTAGTTTGGTTTTGGATGACGTCGAAAGGTCGATTTAATAGCGTTGTCCGTAGGAATGTCCTCCTGTTCCGGGACGAGGGACTTCGCTGAAGGACAAGACAATATAATGTATTCGCGGCGGTGTGTTCGCACGGCTTACCGGTCACTGGGTCCTCCTTCGAATAGCAAAGTTTCATTTACACATATATAGGATCACGTACCATCGAGGGTTTAGTCTGGTTGACAAGATAATGGCTTAAGAATTAATTATAAACTCCAAAATTTAGTTGTTATACTTAGGCAGTAAAGAGTTTTAAGCACGACCAATTTTTTTTGGAAACTCCTAACTTCAACCTACGTCGTTTACACGCACACAACAAAGTACTCTTTGCAGATACTTTAAAACTAGATAGGTACTTTAAAAAGTTTGTTTTTCATTTTGAAACTTGTCACGTACGACCATTTGCGGCAAGCGACACAATAAATAACGTAATTCTCCCTCTGGCAGCTAATTTTCTCGGATGAAACTGCGATATAATCCGGAGTGTGCTTCAATGAACCGAGCGATATCGCTAAGTGGTGATTTTTTAGTGTTTCATAACGTTCTGGGCAATTTGCTGATGAAGCGCCCCGATGAAAGTGAGGGTGGATTTATCTATAAGAGGAATTTATTTTCTAAATGAGTGCCTTTTCGATGTAAGGAGTTTAAATTTAAATTTTGAATCCTCTCAAAAATTAATTTACCGGATTGAATCTTCAATTAATTCAATTAGTATAACCTAAATAATTAAGCGTACGTAATAGGTAAAGTTAATATTTCATGGTATGTTAAGTTCCCTTCAAGATAAACAGACGTTGTCTGAACAATTTCCGCGTTCAAAGAGCGAACCTGAACGGTGTTATTTAATTATTATTCAGTGCAAACTACGCCGACGTGGTTCCAATTGTCCGACTGAAGGGACTTGGCAATTGCCGTTTGGTCGGATGAGGTCGACCACCTATCTTGACGATAGTTGGATCCTCTCTGGCAATCCGAACTCGAGCTGAATAGAGAACCGTTCAAAAACGAGGGTCAACCTGTCGGTTATAGTTCGGCATCCCAACGAGGAACTGTGCTGAATATTAACAGTCACGCATTGTTCTGGAAACGTACAATTTAACAACCAATTTCAAGCAGACATTTGACACATTTACGAAGGAAATTGTACGTGAGATAAAATTAGATTGCTCCAAGGGAAGTTCAATAAAGTACAATAAATGATACAAGGTAAATTTTTCACATATGTTAAATGTAGCAAAGCTGATATTTCACAAGTAAAGTCGTATGGCAAAAGGTCAGATAAACATTTCATCTGTAAAGAGGGGAGATCCCCAACACATTTCTGCAGCGAGTAGAAGCGAAATTGGACAGACCGACCGCAAATACGAGCAAAATATTTTCGATTTAGAATTGTAAATTGGCTATCCCGCGAAAATTGGACGCGTCCCTTTCAAGATTGCCGAGGCGACATATGATTTGCAATATTGTTAGTTCTTATCAAGAAACGTTCGTTACGTCTTATCAAAGACGAGTTGCAATTCTTCACCTTTGTAAACTTAAACCTAACAGAGGACTGAAGTTCAATTTATTTTTAACAAGACTAAAAAGGAACATATTACAACCGACTGAATTGATCGTTATTTTATTCAGTTTAGAAGATTATCAACCATAAGTAAGTATAATGAAAGAGAAGTTCTATTTCGATCATGTAGAAGTTTTAATAGACCCCACATTATGGTAATTGCGGAATAAATTAAATCAGCTTTAGAAAAGCTTAAACGTTGGGTACTTCTAACAAATTTAGTAATAGAGAAGATTTGCCAAGAAACGAATATGGGTTACTTTACATTGTTCTCGAACACAAAATGTGAATCATTGAACATGTTCACAAAGCTAATGTGGTCTGTTTTAAAAGGTAGGTATAATTGAAAATGAATAAAATGACATAATGGTATTGACAATAATTTCACTGTTGTAACGGTTACAAATTCCAGCAACATACATATAATAATAAAACCAAAATTTACGACATAATAAAAATTCGCCCAATGCGTGTGGCATAAATAATTACAAACGAATCGAAAATTATTAACGTACGTCCAGCAGCTTTAACGATTTAAATTCCATTAAAAATATAATAAATCCATGTTAATTGCGTTGATAAACATGCATACATACATTTAACTATATCCGAGTTACTCCATTTAATATTATTTTTTATTTTAGAAATTTTAAAGTTCACAGACGACATTTAACACCTCTTATAAATCCTCAACAAACCTTAACGTGAGGTCAGTACCCACTCCAACGCTTCCACACAACCATTACCTTTGATAATATCAACGCGAGCTTTCGAATTACGTCCATTAAACCCTCCGGGGTTCCCTACTTATAACGTCTCGGCTTCGTCCGCGGCATTTTACACCACCACCATCTACCGCTTCGTCTCAAGCACATAAACACCGATTCCGCCGTATTTTCCAAATGCACCGTTTAACGAGGTCGTAAGGACGCCAACGCCAATGGGAATCCTGCAAGCTCAGAAAGACGCTCGGTCGTTTTTTTAACCCTCCCCGGAAACAACCCACCGCGTTATAATATATCCATATTACCTCGGGATAATGCTGGCAGGGACGTATGAAGAGAAATGGCAGGTGGATTAGAGTGGGTTTCATGTTGATGTTTGAGGCCAGACAAAAAATTTTAGTAAAGAGAAAATCTGAGGGGTGAACACCAAATAATTCTTATTATTATTGTGTAAAATTGCGGTAAACGACGGTGGGTGGTGGTTTCATATAAAGAGTATATTATAAGGAGATTTTGGTAAAACCTCGAGTAAAGGCACGCGTTTGTATTCAGAGGCATCGGGAGGTTGAGCTATGATGTCATTAAAGTAAATAGGTTTTATGAATATAAAGTTACAGAGGCTATTAGACCTTCTCTCGAAAGAACCGATAGCACGGCTGCGAAAGATGCTCGGAACGTGTTGCAATTACGCCATAAATACGAGTTAAGGGAGCTGAGTTACCCGTGTGTCGTTAGTTTTGAAGATATGGACTTAGTATTTTCAGTCATCTCATAACTATCAACTCCTATTTAATAAAGTTCAAATTTTAATAGAAACATATCTAAACGAATGATATTTCGAAATTAGATAATATTAAATTGTAATGTTTTAGATAGGTATAGTTACAAACAGTTAGCAAGTTGCTTTTATGTGTTTCGAGTTCTCTACTGGAAATAATAAGTATAGTTTCGTATCAGTTTGTGTGCATGCACGAGATACAGGATCGTTCACGTTGTTACACCGGTTGGTTTAATACTCACGAACCTGCACAGCTTAGACTTCCAAAGCAGAATTAATTACGTTACCATAACTTTATGGGAAAACGTGTATCTAAAACAGATGTATCTTAAACGTTAATGTATTTATAACATAAATATGTATTTTTGTTAAAAAATCTTGCATTGGCGTCAAAATAACCAAACAACTGACCCGTTTATTATGAATAATAGTTATTAAAACAGTAAACAAGAAGACAGCCGACAAAAGCTCCATTTATATTTTTCCTTTATTAAATTCTCGAGATGCTCTGAAGACGAAACCGTCGCCTTCGCCTTCGAATAAAATGGTGTATTTACCGTCGAGACGAAAGAACGAAGAAGTAGGTGGGCACAGTCTTGCAAAACCTTTACCCTGTCCCGAGAATATCGTCTGAGAAATACGTTTCTCAAACAATTTCGGCCGCACGCGACGACATACGTGCACGTACAATGAGCATAATAAATATGGAACTCACTTCGCATTCCAAAAAGGGCTGCTTCCACGTCCACGGGTGAAAGAAGGTGATCTGCGTTCACCTGAAAATAGAGGGACGGAAAATAAATTAAAGGAATCGAAAGCAATTACGGCGGCAAATAACAGGTATTGCGAATTAAGGAGATTGAATTTGGTTGTGGCAATTAAACAAAGGTGAAAGGAGGATGAGTTTTAGGGAACGTTGAAACTGAAAACTTTTTAAAAAGTATATAAAAATTATAAGGGTTTAACAATTGTATTATAACAGGAAATCACTGATAGACGGAATGTAGCTTTTATAGAAACACAGATTAGATATATATATCCCTTGAATTCTAAAAACTTCAAAATATTGACTTGTCGTTATAGATGATCTAAAATCTATTTGAATGAAAAAACTTTTTGAGAGTTTCAAGTTACAAGAAAAAATCCAGATGAAAATACTTTGGAAGGTAAATATGCTTAAAGTTTTCTCCGGAAAATTTGTAAAACAAAAGTTTTTTTCCAAAAGAATTTCCATACATCAGCACTACTTTTATTACAAACTCTACGGTTTAAATAGAGATTATACAATCAAAATGTATAGAATGGTTACGATGTCCTACCGCCAATTATTCTGAAAAACAGCGTCAATTTAGCTAATTGAATGGACAGCCGCCTCTTAATTAACAAGAAAAACATTTTTACCTAATTGAATTCCCAGCTTCTTTCCATGCCGTAATAACTCGCATTATTTTCAGATTTTCCCTCTTCCAACCGTAATTTATTTTAACTTCACAAACTAATAGGATAATTCCGACCAACAACGAACGGACAATTGATACCTACAACTAATGAAATTAAAAGTAAGATGAACCTGCACGAGATGATTTCCCAAGTGTCACGTTACGTTTTAGTTAGATCCCCTGGCGTAACTTTGTCGGTTTTAAATACAGTTAATTGGCCGCCTTAATAGCTTTTGGTGCTATGGACATTAGTTTTAATAGGAATGAAGTTATATTCCTGTTCCTACGTTAGTGTTAATTTTGAACACGTATTTTCGAAAAGTAGAAAATTGCAAAGCTATGGGTTGATGTAGGGCTCTTGACGCGGATAAATGTGAAGGGTAATATTTTACGAACCTTCGTATTAAGTCGTTCTTTATGTTGACGTAAATAAGGCTATAAAATTTCTCGTGATATGTCCATTTTTAAGAGGGAACATCTATCAAACTCGAAAAGGTTGTGTTGTTGATCTTTACTGTTATAAATCGTATCACGGTTTATTCCCTTTCTATCAAATAACATAGATGTAAAGTAAAAGCTTTGGGTGGATCTGCATACCAAAATCGTTGTTACGCCTATATATACACATAATCTCAACGGAGCGAACAAATGCGGAGGTGCACGTAATTTTCAGATGGACGGTTCTTTTCAAGTCTGGAAATTAAATTAACCCTTATGTAGGGCAGGGCTGTTACGAAGTCAATTAAAAACAAAACAGGTTTTCCCAAAAGGGAATAGCACAAAAAATTGAGTTTAGACCGTACTGGACGAACCCCGTTTATTCTGTCGAATTATGGGTAAGCTGCTTTGGCAGAACTTGCCCAAGTTGAGTTATTAGTGTGGAAATGCATTATTATTGTTCGCTGTCTAGCAGGTGCGGATACCAGTACGGCTGTAAACAAGTAATCCTCGAAAATTGGTTGCTCTCGAAATCGAAACGGGTATTATATGGATTTTTGTGGACCAATGTGAAAGCGAATAAGCAAAACACGGTATTTTCTTAAGAGCTAAATTTTTAAAGATATTGAAGCAAATTTTGGCGATTTGCCAAATTTGATTTGAGATTTAATGAATTCTTATTGAACCATTTAACACTATTAACAGAGATTAATTACGGAATCATAGATCACAGAGTTTCCCTGTGTAATCTTTAATATAAACTGATACCAACACATAGGTGTCCATATCACGGGGTTCACTCGAAGCTGCCGAATTCAATATTAATCGCAGTCAGTTGGTTGGTTCTAGCATTGGCACAAGCAAGGGTTTCAAACCACTTACAGACATCTAGGCCTTGTCAGTGCATAATTTATGTTTCGTGCCCGGCATGATACGCCCGTGTAAGTGCTATTAACCCCAATCTAAACTTGGGCACAGCTGTGCGCAAATTGTATGTATTACCGCTGCCGTTTGAAGCTGAAACTGTCCTGGAAATTGACTTAACTGTCATTATTAGTATCGACACAGATACACAAAGAGATAGATCTTTAAGAGATGATTCAAGGGTAGACTGGGCATTTAAGAAAACCGATAAATTTGAACTGTCATTAGCAAACGTTTCAAGGATCGGCTTTCAAAACCATTACGAGGGAGGCATTAGGGGTGAAGAGGCTTCTTAAATCTAATTGGAACCGATAAGTAATTTATATCCGTCTATAAATATTTCCCATTGCCGGGTCGTCTTTAATTACTCTTCTATAGATCGCGTTTCAGATCTGGAGACAAGAAATCGTAATTGTCTCGATTATATTGATCTAGGCAGGCTACGCCCGGAAGGAAATTTATACAACCTGGACCTTTCAAAAGTTTAAATTACAATCTCCATAGTTCATTAGTGGCGCTTGACATTCGCCCATTAAACTTTCAGAAGCAATTTATCCCTGGAATGGGTGAAGGTCAAAGGGCCTGGCCTTGTTTACTTGCCTCCTGCTTGAGGTTTATTTACGTCTGTAATGAAGGCAATGGACAAACGACCCTTGAAAGGAACCCAACCACCTTGGTTTATTGTTTAGTGCTTTGCGGTTGATTAATTCTTTTAGTCGGGGGAGAAATCGAGAAGGGGGCAATTGATACCCAATGAGAAAATTAGACGGACATCAACACCAAATAAAACGAATAACTGTGATATATAATGATTATGTCTTTTAGAAGAGGAAAGTCTCTCCAGGAAGCGTACTCGACATTTATTCAGCATTTCATTTCAGCCACAAATTGCGTGCACATATGTACCGTACGTGCACGAAAATTTCAGACGAACACCGAGCAACGTTTGTTATTCAGTGTGCGAATACGCGGGCAGTCGAATATTTCCAGTCTATCGCGGAATGCAAACTGCATACGTATCGGGCAGCTGCCGTTGGATACATCTGTCATATCTGAGGGTTTGCATTTCTGATGACGAGTTATCACCGACTGGACGAAATGCTTCGGATTATCGACTTGGTAACAGCACAAACATGCGGGTTACGTAAACCATCCACTAAACCAAAACGAAAATAAATAGATAAACAAAATTGAATATTTCAAATTTTACCGCAGTAGCAACGTTTATTATTCAATACCACGAGCTGCGCGTGTTTGGATATATTCTATTCCATTACGAAACGATGCAGAGCGCATCCCATCCAAAATATTACCGTATGAGGGCTCCAAAAATATAATAGGGAAAGCACCAGATGTTTCGGTAAAGGATAAATCGGAATTGCTACCAAAAGGGAGCGCGCAAATAAATCCCAAAATGCGATATAAATTATTTATATGCCGGCCGTGTTTACCTGGTTTGAAACAATTTTATTATTGAAGATATCATTAAAAATTTAATTGTCAATGCGCGTAGGTGTTATTCCTAATAGATTAGATACAATCCCAAGGTATCAAATTCAATATTTAAGAGCCTTGATTTGATTGTGAATCTTAAATTATTATCTAACCTTGTATGCTACTTTACAGGAATTCCTGAAAATAATCCAAACGAATAATCCAAAAGTATGTACAGTTGCTCCCAAAAGTATCCGGCCGCCTGACAAATTCTCACATTTAACACTATATTACTTAAGAATTAAATAATATAACCAATAGTTATTTTTTTTATGATGCTAGTATATTATTATTCAACTTTTGATACATTGCAAATATAACAACAGCAAACAATGTAACAAAGAACATAAATAACGTTATTATAGGCACACAAAAGTATCCGGCCACCTATACAAAATAGCTTCAAAAAAACTAAATATGTAACTCTTAAAAGCTATTAAAACAGCTTTTTAATATTTTGTGGGGTAATCTTTTGAATTTAAAACATCTCTCAATCTGTTGGGCATTGACTTAACCAATTTATTCGTTAGTGAAGAGTTTATCATCTTCCATTCCAGCAGTGAATGGTTTTTAAGCATTTCTTTACTGGAAATACGCTTTTTGTTCAGACTAACAAAACTTTCAAAATTGCCCATAAATGCTCTATTGGGTTGAGATCTGATTTGTTGCGTTATATGATAACCATTCTCCCGTTCTCACGCCACAATATGTATTAAGTAATATAGTGTTAAATGTGAAAATTTGTCAGGCGGCCGGATACTTTTGGAAGCAACTGTATGTTCATACTATAATTCAATAAACAGGAACTTATTGGTTGTTTTTTTAAAGAGATACAATTTATCGTATGAATAAAACGATATCTGCTCTAGGAATAGAACATAACATTAACTTAATAGAATCTTTTTGCATTCCCGATCCACTGGATGTTTATGTTAGTTACTTTATTTTTCCAAGTTTTATAACCATCTAAAGAAAATGAAAACAAACTTAGATAAAGCCAAGCGAAGAAATAAAAACATTTCTTTTCACTGAACGTCGAATTCACTGAAAAGATCTATATTACGAACTAAACTGTAAGAAATTTCAACGCTCTCGTGGAAAAACCGTTCAGAAGCAAGCAGTTTGTCAAATTGCGATTGTTCCCGGTGCTCGCCCCGACCAGACGTTGATTGCAGTTTGGAGGGTGGAAGTTTTTATCCCTCAACTAGATCAATAGAGGCCGTCCTTGCGCCTCTGGGTCGTTTAAAAAGGGCTTGTCGCAGATAGGGTCAGACGGTTGGGTAAATACGATCCTCATTCCATGATTTATGTACATTGCATTATAAATTCGAGCGATGTCGTCTGCCTGGACAAATGTTTGCTTACTTATGTGGACATTTATGGATCCATTTATGTATATGGACGTACCTACAGGCGATTTATTAGCCATGAATACAAACACTGGAGGTTACGTATTTACGTTAGAAAGTAATAACTATATAAAGGAAACTATTCGTTAGTGTAATGCGGTATAATAGGATGTTATCAGATTAAATGAATTGTGTGTAAAGGTCATCGTATGATCGAAATTTAATGATAAATCGCCCTAATTATTCACAGGTCGGCACCATCTGCGGTCGTTTTTAAGCAGAAAAACTCCAATTAATTCCCTCGACATTGATTTGAGCCGCCGAGTTGGGAAACTTAATTATAGCCGGCGTCACCGTAAAGGACCATTAATATTTGAAATAGCGAGAATGGCAACGTTAGCGCCACACCAACAGAGGGCTAAGCTCGTCGCAGCAATTTATCTCACGTCCGAGAACGGTAAAGTTATAAAACACCGGCCGCAAATGGCTCAAGGTTCAATTTGAAGGCGTTTTTGATTGATCTTCGAGTTCTTACCGACACCTTCAGAACTCCTAGGCGTCCGTTAAAATCTGCCATTGTTTCCCTTCAATTATTGCGTCAAATAAATGAATCTCTTCGCCGTCGGATTATAATTGGTTTGAAAGTTTTGCTATAGGATTTAAATCGATTTCTCGCGTCCCTTTTGTAGCAAGTTTCGGCTTTCTTATTTTCTTATCTAATTGTATTTACTTTGATGTATCCTTTTTATTCGACACTGAACTAAAATTGATTAAAATCTATTTCATCCCTCCTAAATCTAATTAAAATCACACCATTCACAATTTTCTTTAACTGTTCCACCAGAAAGGTCGCAGGTCTTCCTTTCTACGGACAATTCCCTCGTGAGCTCTATTCAAAGCGGTTTGTCCTTTTAATCTGGTCGCCTAGGGGCGTTTATTCCACCGAGTTTTACCCTCAAGGGTCCACTACCTCAAACCCTTATTTAGATTTCGGAGTTTTAAAATTCGAAACATCGATTTTATCTTGCGGGGCGTAAGAAGAGCCGCTCACCCTCTTCGTCTGAGATTTGACAAGAAACGGTTCTATCCACTTTTAGTTCTCTCCAGAGGAAAAACTTCAATCTTTAAAAACGCCAACGATGTCGGAAAACTTTACCTCGCTTTATGTATCTTCGAATAAGTTGGAAATATTCTTGATGGGAAACAACAGAGAGATAGAGAGTTACTCAAACCGACGATCTTATTAAGTTGATGATATGAACTATAGTTTTGCGAAAAGATTAACATAAAACTATTTTTAATGAGATTGTAGGTAAACTTTTAAATAACTTATGTTCAATTTCTAACAACAATCAAAACTTTCAGAATGCGCGTTAAGCATTCTAAACTCTTAGCACGCTATTTCTACTGTGTTAAACTAGCGAGGAACTTTAGCAGTACCGGCGGAGTTAGTTCTTTAACGTAAATAACCTGGAGTTAGCTTTCAATCAACTTGCGTAAGTTTAAATAACTTACTTATCAAAAATAGCTTCCTATGTATTTTTCTTGGTTACTTTAAAAGTATTTCTATAAATTGAATGTGTACTGTTTTAAAAATTTTCCCACAAGACCGGTAGTTGCACTTCTTGTTATTGCTTAGAAAATTAACTAATTAAGAGATGCTATAATCCCCTCGTGAAACGTTGTTTACTAAACTGTATTCAGCGAAACTGAACAGGTAAAGCACGTTAGTCGTGTACTGCATACATTATAACGCCCTATAAACTTCATTGAAACTACAATAACTGGTTAAAGTGAACACAAATTTTGTTCTTGTTCACTTTAGTAGTTATTTTGCATTATTATTCCCGTCTGCAGGATCCCACGAGTAGAAATTTTCAATTGCTGTCGATAAACTGTCCTATAATAATAACGTAGTTTCGCATAATACATGTATGAATGAATAATCAGACCGTTAAGCAGGCTAATTCAGGTTTACTGTTTAATATTTAACACAAAATTGAACGGATAAAACGAGACCTCGCAACAGAAATATCCTTCTGCAAGACAAGTCGTTTAGAATGTAAATGCATTTAGTTATTGAAGCAAATAGTCATCCGAAAGAGTTAACTACATCCGGAACCCCATCATTTTAAATTAAGAACCCTTAAATCTGAGCTAATGTCCTTAAATTGCTTAAACGTTCGTTACTCGAAAGTAGTAAACGTCTCGGTTAAGAGTCCAAAAAATACCTTCTGAGGAAGACCCTTAATGATGCCCGGCTGATCCCAGATAAAGTAATTACATTCTCGGAGACGTCCTTGGGTTGACGGCACGAGAAGATCTCATAAGGACGAAGACTGATAACTGCCTTTAATCCTAGCATATACCAAGCTTGTTCCATCGATTTAACGTCTTGGACTAATACGAAATCAATACTCGAGAAATAATTATAAGGTTTGAGGAAGGTTTTAATGAACGGACATTAGTTACTAGAAATTATTATTGAAAGATATCTTCATACATATTTATAGCTGAGAGGTAAATTGCCGTACTTCAATTTTCTTTAGTTTAAGGAATATTGAAAATACGACCTTTTACCTCTCACAAGGGGAGGGCGCGAGGTGTTTTTTTTTTTTTTAATTTGTCCTTGAGCTGGGTGGTAGAGTATCATACAAGGATTCAATTGACAAAGTACTAAAGCGCACTATTCAGCCAAAATTGAATAAATCGCATTTGAAGTGTAACGCTTCGTTTATATTTTGGATAAGTAAACTCCTTTACAAGCGGCCGATGGCCTGATTGGGAAAGTGGTGAATCAGCCAATTCATAAATAGCGGACATCGCTGGTTCGAATCTTTTCGTGTCTTTTACTTTTTAATTTTTGTTTAATACCCCAACTTTTAAACATTGATCGTTTTCTATTGATGTTTTTATAAATTTAGAATAAACTTTAATTTTTAATGAAAATATCTTATTATAAAACAAACTTCAACAGTTTTGAACGAAAAATAATAGTTAGAAAAGAAATTACTGGTAAATACAATGATGTTGTTAGGAGCAAACATCAATTACGGAAAATTAAATTATTCAAATGGATAGACTCGGCGACGAAAACGCTTATTGAGAATATGCTTTATAGAAACCAAAATAATACTCATTGTAAAAACAAAAAACAAAAAGCACACATCATTTAATAGCAAAATGTGGATTGATTTTTTTATTGAAAACAAAATATCGACGCTCTCAAGCCAAAACGGCATAAACGCCAAATTCGTAATTTTTTAGTTAGCTGCACCGTTGAGTAGCATTTTTAAATCTGTATACAACAGTTAAAGCGGCATACCCGCAAACAAACTTCATTCGCTATAAAGTTGGTTTAAAATTTGCGTAAAAGCCATTTAAGATTCATTATGTCAATCGTTTTTTGCGTTTTTTGAAAGATTAGGTTAATGGCATTTATGCCGTTTTGGTTTGGCAGCGTCGATATATTTAGAATTCATTAAACAAATAAATATTTATAAATTAGTATATTGAACAAAAATTAAAAAGTAAAAGACACGAAGAGATTCGAACCAGCGATGTTCGCTTTTTCATGACATGACTCACCGCTCTTAACGGTTCGGCTATCGAGTACCTGTAAACAAGTTTACTTATCCAAAATATAAACGGAGCGTTAAACTTCAAACGCGATTTATTCAATTTTGGCTGAATAGTGCGTTTTAGTACTTTGTCAAATGAATCCTTGTATGATACTCTACCACTCAGCTAAAGGACAGATTAAAAAAAAAAAACCACCTCGCGCCGTCCCCTTGTCAGCTATAGACACTATAACTGCGATGTTTCTCATTAGAATGTGAATGTATGCATATCTTTCCTAGACCTACTTAAACCTGATTAGTTAAACTAAAGCAATGCACCCGCCTGTCATAAAATTTGCATGAAAACAACCGTCAGCCGTTTCGAGTGCCTAATTAAGCCGCATTAGCGTAGACGTCTCCATAAAATCCCGTTGGGAACAGTGGGATTGTCTGCTTATAAATAAACATTTAATTTAAACGGATTCATCTCCGATAGACTTGGAAGACGACGAGAACTTCGTGGACGAAGTTAATCGCCAATAATAAATTAATTCGTCCAGTGGCAGCGTCTAATTTACTCCGTAAACAAAATCAATATTCTTCGACAAGTAATTTCCTCCTTAAAGACGGAACATAAGGAAATAGAAGGATCGATCGATATCTGTCACGGTTTCTTGGGTTTACTGGCCGGAAAGTTTCGTATCTGACATCGTTGATGGTGTATGTCGACAAAAGGAATTTGGGGGAGGTTAATTTCGAATCGAGATAAGTGGAACTTACAACCGTTTTGTCCAAATACTTTTAGTTAGAGATCACACTGATCTATTTGATCTTAAAGAAACAATTATCTTATGAAGTATATGGATATAAATTGATTAAATAAGTAGAATTATATCACAAGACTGTAGCTTCAGTAGTAAATCAACTGTATCCAGCAATTTTCATAGGTAAAGTTGTATCTTACTTTAATCCTAAACGCTTAAAGGTCTGTTTTATTTTGACACATAACATTACCTGAGTCTTAGTACTTCAAACATTACATTTGTTTTGCCTAGATGTTATGTACACAACCTCTGGACATAGAACTTGGCAAAGACCAATATAATATTCACAATGTCTAGACAAAGGACTTTTAAGGGTTAAAAGTCTTTTTTATTTTGGTACATGACATTAGCTGAGTCTCAGAACTTCAAACATTACATATGTTTTGCCTAGATGTGGTGTTCACAACGTCTGGACATAGAACTTGGCAAAGACCAATATAATATCCACAATGTCTAGACAAAGGACCTTTAAGGGATAAAGTCTTTTTTGTCTGCACATATGACCTGACAAAGACTAACATAATGTCCATAACGTCTGGCCAAACGACTTCTAAGAGTTAAGTAAATTCTACAACTGACAATTTTTTTGAAAATGAATTTCAAAAATCTTTTTAGGTGACTTTAAGTTCCGATATTACTTCTGTTAAGGCTGTGGTCTTACGGTCATCGAGTTTCTCAGGGGCACAGGAGACGGACGCGCGGGAGTGAGAAGGTGGACCTTAATTCTGGGCTACGCTCCGCCCTTTGTAGATAACAGACAAAGGATTTATATTCGAAACTCATGTGTTTATTTATCTTTTGTCGAGAAGTGAATACATGAATCGAGGTTCAGTTCGTTTTGGTAAAGTAGAAAAAGACGGAAACATTAGATGTATCTTTCTTACTAAATTCTAATAAGATCCTGACTTATTTTAGTATATGTAATAAATACTGTGCAAAAAAATTAAATGTTTTAAAATGGTAGAGCAGTTCGTAGTACAGATAGGATAATCGACTGTACTGTTGTGGGCCAAATTGGACACTTGTAAAGGGACACCTGTTTCTATAAGAGATAGGGTAAAATAATATTGGTGTCTTGCTCGATGTTTATAAGAAATCGAATGGTGAAAACCGCAAATTGATACCTCTTACGGTTTCGGAAATACAGGTGTTTTTCGAAAAAGTGCATTTTTTAAAAATCTCCATAACTTTCTTCTATTGGATAATGCTTGATTCTGTGAAAAGATTCCCGAAGCAATTTTTTATGTAGAATTTGTTGGTGTAAATTAGATTTTTTGTAAGCAATATTCTAATAGATGCAGACAAATATTTCTTTTTCAAATGGAACACCTATACATTTTTGCATATTCGACGGGAGTTTAAATTGCCTTTCCAAAAGTGTGCCACACATGATACCTTGCTTGCGATATCACTTAGCCTTTTTGGTTCAGATTATGGATTCAAACAATCTAAATTTTTTTAACGTCGAGTAAAATGAGTTTAAACGTTATCTTCTCTCTGTATATCGTTTATGTAAATACAACCTCTGCATTTTCTCCAGATTCTCTGAAACAAATTATCGCATCTATCCCATTTTTCAAACTTTATAGGCATATTTTTGGAAAGGGAATTTTAGGCTCTCGTGTAATATGTAATAATATAGTGTTCCATTAAAAAAAACATTTTTATATATGTAGCTATTAAAATATTGCTTACAGAGAAAACTAACCTACACCGTCAAAATCTACATAAAAAATTATGAAGACTTCAAAAATGCACTTTCTCGAAAAGCATCCCCAATATCTCTGAAACCGTAAAAGATATCAATATGAGGTTTTCAGCATTCGATTTCTTATAAAAATCGAGCATCAGTTACCGATACTGTTTTTCCTCTATTTCCTATAGAAACAGGAGTGTCCCTTGAAAAGTGACCAATTTGGCCCAGTTGTACATACTTTCTCTGCTACATGTAGTGTATGTAAAGAAAAAGTTAGTGTTCAAAATTACAATATCGAACTTTATTTTCATGAGGTCGAGGTACTTATATAACAAAAAGATTAGTAAAATTATGAAATGAACTTTTCATTCATTTTAGTTTACTAAAATTCTAAAATTTTTAGAAGCAATAAAATCTGTGAATTCCAAACTCGAATAATTCTCCAAAGTATTTATGTCCAGAAATGCACAACGAAGCAGAATCGACTTACACAAAAAACTTGTTTGTTTACTTACGGCACCTACTCAACTCCGCTGGCCATACCACGTGGTCAATCAGGGCGGAGCTATCTAGCGAAATTGAAAAATATTCCCAAGTTTGTACCGTGGGAATTTCCAAAATTTCTCGCTTATCTTTTAAAATATCAAAAAACGGTAAATGGAAAAAATATATCTTGAATATTTATCTATTCATGCAAATAGCCCTTTTAAAAACCTTTCTTAATAATCTCAGTTATTAACAATAATTTATAAAATATCTCTATTTGCATGTCTAGATTTTTCACTTTTCGACAACTTTCGTTGGAAACTTTTTTTGATTTATCAAACGGTTAACGCGAAATATTGGAACAACTTTCTCGGGCCCGAGACCACAGCCTTAAGTAGTAATTCTTTACTCGTCACTTGAAGCAACTTCTAATTTATCTTTTTTATGGCATTTTTGATTATGATAACAAAGTTCATGATAAGAGGGAGTTACTTAGTGTTAGTGGTTGATTCTTTACAAAAGGAATGCACAACGTGTGAAGAAGTGTTGCGTGTTTGGAAAAGATATTGGCTTCACGCGGCCACCCATGAAATATTTAGTTGTATTTATGGAAAAAGTTTTGAACCTGCGAAGTTGTATTATTTATCGGTTGTTGTCACGCCAGGCGATGACGTAAGATAAAATATATTGACTTTTCTTGTAACATATCCGCCTATTACCTTTCAAAAGTTATCAAGAGATCTACGAAAAAGAATTCTTATGTGAACAAAATTTAATTTCCCATCTAAATAAATGTAATCGGAAGCGAAGCTTAAATTAGATAAGATCCCCCCTATTCACATGTTTGTTTCATCCAAGATGTACAAAATCTCAACACCCTCTGATTTCTGATTGTGGTGGTGACGATGATGTATTTATAACGTCGAAGTAAACAACCCCAAATGATGATCATAAATTATATTAACGGCTTTGACAGGGCACAAATTAATCTAATTAATTAATTTCAACTTTGATCCACTTTCTTAAAGGACGTAGGGGAAAGATACTTTCTACTGTCAAAGTGTTAAACTTTGTCTTTACTAATTGTAGTAATGTGTTAGTGAGTATCAGACGGTGAATCTAACATTGCCCACTTGTAAATCGTCCGGTTATCGTCGCGACGCCGTAAACGCGCTATTTATGACGTTTTAATGGGGCGTAATTAGATAACGTCGCTAATGGAATTGGGGACATTTAACGAGAGAAGGTGGGACCATTCTGAGGGCCAACTACCGCGAGCCCTTATATAGTCTATAACTTCGAGCGTCTAGCTTTAGTTCGAGTAATTTACCATTTATGTGTGGCTCCGTTAATGAACCCACAGGGACTTGAGGAAATGCACAAGTTGTAACAGTTTAGGTCAAGATAAGATGACCAAACTGGGTACGTATCTATAGAAATTAATACAATAATCTGTTTAATAATTTTATTAAAGCAAAACCTCGACGAAAAAGTAATTAATCGGATTAATTTGCTAAAGCTGTAAGCTATCAACCTAATTTACCGTGACGACGACGGGGGTTGTTTGCCTAAACCCCGTAAATATGTCGCTCCGGCTAAGCTCACACCGAACGTTCTCTTTAAATCGCCTCGAGTTGCGTTCCGAAGATTTGTTATCGCGTTAAATTGCACCATTAAAGCGTCTCGAATTAAAGGTGAGGTAAGGATTAACGAAGTTTGATGTCGGCGTAAACTGGAAGTTTGTTGATATCGCGGTTGCAGTTCATCACTGTTACCTAATCTTAACGAACATCAATCTTACTAGAAATATTTTCTAAATGGGTTTGTTTTCCCTAATTAATAACATCATAGAAACCATATCAGTTTACAACATAAATTCAATAATTGAACTCATTTATTTTATACATTAATTTATATCACAACCTACAAAGTATTACATACAAAATTCATGTAGAGTCTTCCATTTTAATTTACGAAATTGAAATAGTTGTATCTTTCGTTTGCTTAATGCTGGTCTTCCGACAATGTACGAAAACAGTAAATAGGTATTTGCCTAAAGCCCGACATTGCTGGCTTGTTGACTTCGTGTAAACCGATTTGTCAGACAAATAAATACCCAGCAAACTCAGTGGGTTGACTTTCAAAGTCGGGCAGTAAATAGCCTCCAAACTTTGTACGAAACAAAGTGTACAAACATATTGATTGCAGATCAATGTAAATACTACCCAAATATTTGTATTGATATAACAACAATAAAGAAAAGAAAGAAAAGATAAAAAGCGTAGTAATAAGCCGACATTTCTAAGACGACGTGAAGGACTTCAAGAACGAAGTAGTAGAATAGGAAAAGTCAGATGGTAATCTCTCTCATTAATATCCACGACGTTATCGTGCAAGTATTACACATTCCGGAGAATAAAGGGGATACCGTTTTGTATTTTTGACCTTATTGCAGGATGTTACACGTTTTTCCAACTTATCGTGCGTTAATCACCACCCGCACAACTTTTTATTAAAAAAATTAATTTACGTAAATTAATACCATGACCTATATTTCATCCCGTTCCAAGTAAGTGTTAATAAATACGTTGGAGGTATTACGTGTATAAAATTTATGAATGAACTATTGTTAATGAGGAGTGTGTAAATCTAAAAGTAGGTTTTTCTTGGAATTTTATGGATATAAATATATTTTATAGCATTCTAGCGATAAGGTGAAATAGGACAAGTATACACTATTCGGCGAAAGTTGTGTCATGCCTCATTAATTAATTATGGTATCGTAGGCGAACATTTTCAGTTTTCGTTTCTTTCTGTCATGTACAATTAGATAAAAAATTTTGACGTACTATAAGCCGAAATGGAGCTGCACCATGAACACAAAGATGATAAAGTAAGCCCCTTCTCCGCAACATTGTCGAGTACTCTTTCATCTTTTCCTTCATGGTGCAGCTCTATTTCGGGTTATAGTATGTCGAGAAAAGTAATGACGCATGAGACATCCTTCGCCGAACAATGTATACTTTTTACGTGCTCTCTAAACTCATTCTTATTTTTACTATATAAACAAACAACCTCCCAACTAAAAATCTCTTAATCATTGCGGAGTAACGCATTAATCAAAATTGAATTAGCGGGGTTCTCCTATATTAATCCGAATCTTTCACATCCATGCATTTCAAAATTATATATAATAAAGTAGTAAACAAACTAACGAAAATTGAGTATTTACAGCGTTGAATTCAAACGAATCTCATTTTCTCTCTTTTTTTCTCCCTTGCAGCCTTTGCTGCCATACTATAACCCGAAAAATAAAGCTGCACCATTAATAGAAAGATGGAAAAGTAAACCAGGTCTCCGTAACATTGCTGAGTACTCTCATCTTTCTCTTCATGATGCAGCTCCATTTCGGGTTATAGTACATGTCAATACCAAAATCGTTAGAATGAAATTTATTTCTTAAGTTTGAAGTCCTTTATCTGTATAAATCGATCGAACAACGCTCTATCGAACGAATTTGAAAACGTTTATTTTTCATCCAAAGTCTTCGAAATGAGGTTAGTTATGTTTGATGTTAAATCTTTGATGTCTTTCTACGAAATTTGTCAACCCCTAAAACGTATCTCGACGAGGTTTGTCAACCTCTAAAATGTTTCTTGACGAGGTTAGCCAACCCCTGAAATGTCTCTCGACGAGGTTAGACCACCTGTGAAGCCCATTTTTAAAATCCAGGGTTTACTTATCCTTGAATCGGCTTTCTACGAGGCTTGACAACCCCTAAAACGCTTCACGATGAGGTTTGTCTACCCCTGAAGCCCGTTTGAATAATTGAGGGTTTGCTTGCACTTGAATCGGGTTTCTACGAAGTTTGTCAACCTCAGAAAAGTCTCTGGATGAGGTTTGCCAACCCCTAAAATGTCTCACAACAAGGTTTGTCTACCCCTAAAATATTTCTCGACGAGGTTTGATCTCTCCTAAAGCCCATTTGAAAATTCGACGGTTTCCTTATCTTTAAATCGGGTTTCTATGAAGTTTGCCAACCTCTGAAATGTTTCTTGACGAGGTTTACCCACCCCTGAAGTCCGTTTGAAAAATCGAGGGTTTACCTATCTTTGAATCGGGTTTCTATAAAGTTTGCTCACCCCTGAAATATCGTTTTTCCTTTTCGGAGTTTGACCACCCCTGATAGCCGAGTTTATAGCGGTGTCTTTACCAGTGGAATTGTAGCTAGTAATTTATAAATCACGATTCATATTTATAACGAATTTGAAACAAAAATCAATAAGTTAATTTATTAGATATAGGATTTTTTCAACATTAAAAATGTATCGATTTCAGGAATGAAGTAGAATTAATTACTAATGTGTTAGATGAGAGCTAGAGTAAACCATGGAAGTTTCAGTAACGACCCAATTTCCCCAATGAAGCAGATTAAATGTTTAGTATGTTTGTATAAGCCGAAATGTAAACAAGTTTCAATTAGATTGGTGGTGTGATCAATTTTTAATCTCCTTTTATTGCGGTCGACCCACCGCCAACATAGAGGCACACAGAAACTCGAAAACCAATATCGAAGGGCCCCAAAGCTCGGCTTGAAACGGCAGTAACCGGAGTAACCGGAGTTGCGGAGGTCTTAATGATGTCTCGTTATTGGTCCGGTTCGCGTTCCGTTTCTAAAACCGGGGCTAATTCGGCCAATTCCCTAATGTAATGTGCCGTTTATGCCACCGGAAATGCTGCGCCAATAACGAACAAATAATAATGCAGTCAGGCCAGGCAGTCGGTTGTTTGTGCAGGCCAAATTTATTCAATTAGCCCGTCTCGTTAGTACGCGCCTTTGTTTACTTTGGCCCTGCGAACGCGAATTTACGTTATAAAGTTTATTTTGCTAAATTAATATGCCCGTGAAATCTATTAAAAGTGGCCGCGAGTCGGCGTTCCTGCGTTATCGTACCGTTTCGTATTTAAACAGCCCGACCTGGAACAACTGGGGGCGAAATAAAACGTGTCGCATATTGCACAAAGGGGCAAATTTAATGATTTTTTGAACAAATGCTGAATTCTGAAACGGAGTTTAACGTCAATAAAATAGTACGTATTGGACAAAACGATACATTTTTACGTATTTTTAAAATTCATTTCAAATATTGAATCGATTGAAAGTGTTTTGCCATGTAATAACCAGAATATTTTACTGTAAAATAAATATCACGTATTGAATAATCGTTCTTCTGAATAGGAGGCTTGCGCTTTTATAAAATAAAATTTCCAATAAAATATCACTGTAGGTACAACATACATATACCTATTACCCCGTTAAACCGAACTTTTAACATATAAAATTCAATTTTTAAACATTTTAATAAAGTCCATACACTAAATTAAAAAAAAAAAGGTTATTTTTTATTTTTTCCCTCTTAAAGATAACATAAATTTAAGAGAACCAATAATTAATAAGGGCTAACGTAATAAAATTCCTTATTTTATCAAGTTTGTTTAAAAAATATACTAAATATATACTTTGAAACCACAAATTTATTTAGAATTAACCGCGAATATTTTCGAAAATTTATTTCTGATCATGAAGATGTATAACTTTTATATAAAAAGAAATCTCAAGTTCAAATAAGTTTTTTAATGAAATAATCATTCCAAAAATACATTGATTTTTAAACAATCTTATATTTATATAAAACGATGTTTTTTTATAATAACCACAGGAGAAGTAATATTTCAAGGTTTTCATTTTCAGGCAGTGCCATTACTTTGCGGTCGGAAGTAACTATTTTGCGGAAACAGCGTTCCAGTTGCAGACAGGAGCAATGGAGCTGTGTTTTGGAATCTTTCCAGACTAAAAGGCTAGGTCCTGCGGTAAACTGATTCCAATGGAAGCCGCTTGCGAAATAATCAAGCAAATGGATGGACGATCTAACTGACCAATACGTCAACGAATGAATTGGAAAGTCCCAAGTGCTTTTCAACGGATTCAAACCCTTTCGCATAGATTAATTTTATCGTTCACACTTAACTAGTAAATTTCCATTTTAAATTTAAATTGGTTATATAATCTATATAAAGAAATAAGTTTATTCGAAAGTTTATTTAAAATTCATTACTTATCTTGTTTACGACATGTATACAAAGATAAACTTTCAGCGAGTTTTATAAATGACTAAACATCTTAAAAAGTAAAAGGCAAAACATGTTTTCCAACTCACCCAGAAAAAAACGTAGGCTCGCTTTGGAAGTTTTTGCAGGATTCCAGAATTAAGCTAGGAAACTTCGACAGTTAAAATACACATTAATCTCGTGGTTTTCACCAAAAATTTCCACCAAATATCACCGGGTTTATCCACCAAAAAATGCGTAACAGACACAAACTCTCAGTAAGAGTTATTAATCGCAGTTTTTTGCACGACTAAAAAAAATTTCGAATTCACAATTTTTAGCGCGCACCGAACGAACCAGCAGGAACCAAAGAGACGCACTATCGGCAAGACTCGGAACTACGATCCAGCCAGGGCACTCTCGACTGCGGTATTGACTACAGCGCCACTCTGCCTATAGGACGAAGTCCTTCGAGGGAAACCGATGGTGGCCGATCGTTTGTCCCTACTTATTGATGTGGATCAGTTTCTTCTCCGACTGTTTTCAGTTTTCAGTCGTTTTGAAAAAAATATATATATTTTTTTATAGAATACATAAAACGAATTTAGTAGTTTGTATAGAAAAGTTTCTGTAAATATTATAGAAATTCTTTCATCCGGAGACTCACCACTACCACCAAGTAGTAGTCGTTCTTTCTGCAATAACCCAGGTTTTCCACCGAGTTTACTGTTATCGACAGTGCATTCTGTTACGGTTGGGTTAACAGGGCCGATTTGGCGATACATTTACTTTTATTATATCGATTCAGGTTGTGGAAACACCTGTTAACAAGGTGATGTTACGATAAATTCTCCGATAGAGTTTATCTTAAACAACAGATCTTCGCGCCTATTCTGATGAAATGAAGAATTACCTTAAAGTACAATTTAATATTTCTTTTTCTAAAAACAATGCTGAGATAAAAGAAACTACGTGCGTTCTAACTCTTTAACTGCTTTGGATGCAAATATGCATCCTATTGCACTACGAATGCAGTTCATTCTTCAAATAGAAACAGTTGGAAATTAAATGATTAATCCAATTCATTTCCAATATAAGACAGTTTAAAACAATAATATTCATTATTTTTGTCTCAATTTTTACTATGTACGTAACACAAACATATTTTCTCATCGTACCTTAATATCATTAAATTGAAATAAAATACAGTGGAACCTCTATATAACGAACTTCTATATAACGAATTTTCTCTATAACGAATTTTTTTTTGAAGTCCCAAGAAATTCTTTTATAAAAACATTCTGTATAACGAAAAAAACTTCTATATAACGAACTAAAATTCTTTGAAGAAGTAGGGTAAATTACCGAGAAGTGAGGTAGATAGATATTCCAGAGATTACAGATTACAGGGAATTCCCGAGAGCCTGTTGTTGTGACATATAGCAGCTGATCGGATAGTTCAGTAGAGTAACAACTGTTCTTGTGTTAATTTTAATTTCATTTGTTATCCTATCTAAGCGAAAGGCTTTTATTTGAAGTAGAAAAAATACTGTATGTATCTAAATACATAGTGTATAACAGGGGTGGGCAACATTTTGTACAGTGGGAGCCAGGTTACGGTTTACTTTTCGTACGCGGGCCAGAGTACAAAATTGACAAATTTTAGTTACTGATAAGTTTTTTTTCAATGTAAAAAATTTAGTTAGTTATTAGATCTCCTGCTTTCCTTGGTACAACAACAGCCCGGAACGCAAGAGATCTGGGTTCGAATCCCAGTGCAGTACTGAGATATTTTTCTTCTCTATTTCTTTGTGTTAGAAATTTTTAATTTAAAACAAAAATTATTTGTTATTGTTTCTAAAGGTCTCAAGGGCCGGATTAGACAATCACGCTAGACAATATAATATATTAATACTGTTTTGTTATTTCATTATGTTTTGGTTTACATACATAATACTTGGGCAAGTTTATACTCCAGGTTCATCGTGTGTGATTTAACAAATGAATAAAAACAGTACTTTTTGTAAACCACGATGATAAAATTTATTTGTTGTAAGTGCTACATTAATGTTTCGCTTTACGCGTCTTCAGGCACATCGTCAATTAATTGAAAAACCGGACATAAGCTTCGAGAGGAAAAAGTTCTAAGTTACAAGCTGGAGAGATGCGTAGACAATTCCGTTGAAAATTAAAAGTGAAAGTTGAAGGCATGTTACAAATCAAAAGTTTATGGCTAAAGGCATGTTACAAATCAAAAATTTAAAGCTGAAGGCATTGTAAAAGTAAAATCGTGGCTTACAATTCTGAACGTAAAAATAAGAATAAAAATTGATGAACTTAAAAAGACTTGATTCAATCAAACCAGAAAATAAAAGTGTCTGCTTAACCGCATTTTGTGATTGAATGGTAATTCCAATATTGAATGGTGATTGAGCTTTAAATTTTTGATTTGTAACATGCCTTCAGCTTTCACTTTTAATTTTCAACGGAATTGTCTACGCATCTCTCCAGCTTGTAACTTAGAACTTTCTCCTCTTGAAGCTTATGTCCGGTTTTTCAATTAATTGACGATGTGCCTGAAGACGCGTAAAGCGAAACATTAATGTACTTACAACAAATAAATTTTATCATCGTGGTTTACAAAAACTACTGTTTTTTATTCATTTGTTACATAATACTTATTTGTAACTCTACATTTATTGATAAGTGTAGATTACACATTTTGTACCCTTTTAAATAAGAAAAAGAATATGGTTTCCTTGTAACGAAGCTTCTATATAACGAATTTTTTCTTAAGAACCATCAAGTTCGTTATATGGAAGTTCTACTGTATTGTCTTTAAGAAAACCTTTATGGCTATTGTTTAAAATAATTCTTGTGCGCAAGCAACTCGTAATCCAATATAAAATCTCATCGATTCCCATCCACTTTTTGCTCTAACCGAGTGCCAAAGCCATAACAACATGTCAGTTTGTATAGTACCATTAAACGCCACTGTCAATTTTAAATTACTGGACTATTGTGTTTCCAACGAGTTGATACGCTAGGATAGAGGGCGTAAAAATCAGAACGAAATACAAATCGACAACGATTAAAAGCAATTTCCAAGTAAACCGAATTTATTTCGAAGGTAAAGTATTTAAAGCTTCTTTAATAAGAAAATCCGTTGAGGGTTTAAAATTGATTTAGGAAGACCTAGTTGAAAGCTTAATGACTTAATGATTCAGTTCCTTAATGAAACGGAAAATGTCTAAACAAGGAAAATAAAAGGGAGAGGGTTGTGATGAATTATGCAAAGAATTAAATCTTGAAAAATTAAGTTATTAAGTAAAATTTTCTTTCATTTTTTTTGTTTAATTAACTAAAAGGCAAGTTTCTTCGGCCTTTTTTTTGATATTTCTAAATCACTCGTCATTACCGTTGATCTTTGTCTTGGCATCTGGACATTTTCACGCCGTCATGTTAGCTACACAAGGGACAAAAACGGACACTAGAAATCAATGGACGTTCGAAATCGACGTGGGGGTGTGTGTTGTGTTAACAAGAGACCTAGGACCTAAAAGTATCTCGAAGTAGACCGGCGGCCACTCGCCCAGAACTCCAGGGAATTCAAGCGGAACACCAATACGCCGGATTTCATCTTATTTTATTTTGACGAAAGTAACGTCCGGTTTTCAGAGAGTCTTCTTCTTCCTTCTGGTGTTATTATGTTCGATAGATTTTAAAGGAAGTTGGTTAAATAAATAAAAAGGGTGAAGTTGGGTTTGCACGCAAATACTCAAGATAATAAGGCTAAAATCTTAAACTTAATAACTTGTGGTATTATAAAATGATATAACAGCGATCGCTATTATTATGAATGGTAACGTTACATGCAACCGGCTGCCCTCAGCAAATTATAATTAATAATCATAGTTAATTACGCGAAACACGGGTGAAATGTTAATTTCCGAGTCTGCTAATCCATACCTTAGCGAGGGTAATTGTAATTTAAAAGCAAATTTCTGTTTAAGTGAACATACTTAAAACGATAACACCCCGATAACAATAATATTATCTGATAACGTGTACATATTATCGGTTAGATATTAATCCCTATTCCCGGATAATACAATGGCATAATGCAGATTTCATCGAAGCCATGGAGATTAAGCTATTGTTCAATTTATGGGCAGGTGCTGATTGTATCTAATATATAATCAATAACGTAATTAGGTATGCCTTCAATAAACAATGGTGGTATTCAAAGAACTAAATACTAAATGTTACATTGAAGCAAATCCAACAAAGAGAATGGCTAAATTTGAAAAACCTGCGACTATTGAAGATAAAGCACTTTTCCCATTTTCACGTTATCGTGTCGCAACCGGTCGAGTTTCGTAGGTTCGAAACGGTACCGAAATGGGTCTGCACACGTGGAGAGAGAAATGTCACCAATATATCAACGACGTGTCGTGTGCACGTGAAACCCTGTCGCGCTAATGAACTGATTGGTGCGTTTGTGTACTAGAATTCAAACGGCTACTAGGCTTCCAGAGTATCGGAAGTATACAGCACACTCCCTATGGTACTTCAACGTATTTTCCGGTGGATAGTTGTAAATTGACGACGGGATAATCTCCTAATAGATCAGAGAGCTTAATCATTCATACCCCAAATATTCATCTGGATAATTTTTTCAAACATCACATCACATTTCAATGTATTTTCTGATGGATAATTGTAAATTAAAGTCGAGATAAATATAATAACAAGAATTAATAAATTCTAAATATTCTTCCAATCCATTAAGGATTCCAAGCTCGGGATGTTTCATTATCAGTAATAAATAATAAAATAGTGTACGTGATGGAAGTTACACCAAGTCATAGAATATTACTTATGGAGGTGTGTATGTAATAAATTTGTTATGTACATTTGATGAAATCCTAAAAAATTCATCTGACCAGCATAAAAGAAACATCGAACGTGGAATGTTTATTATCTCCAAATAAAATATTTAGTGAACATGTCTAATACAACTCCCCTATATAATCCTAAATTTTTAATATCAATCAATATAACATCACTTATTAACATATTATTGATCTGATCGAACTGGGATATTGAAAATAATACTCAATAACTTTTTCCGCTTATGTTATATAATTTAAACGTATTTTAATAAAAATTGAAGGAATACACTGTAAATTTGAATTGAAAATACTGTTTCAGGGAAATTAATAAAGTTAGTCTCAAAATAATTTATTCGGGGCATATAAGCGAATGGTAAATTACAAACTTTAGTGGAGTGATATATTTGCTTTTCGCGTTGAATAACTATTAAGCGAGTGCACTAGTTTTAACGATAATACCAGCTAATTGCAACCAACTCTGTCTTTTACCTTTAAAATTTTAGCTCTTGATTGTTGACCGTGCTTCAATACCACATGCAACACAAAAATTTTAATATTCATATCCCCAGCCGATGTTGTCAAATACCTCCCGGATATTTTTCACGCTTTTTTATAGTCGTTGTTCCATTTTTCATTTTATACTCTCGGGAAACGCACAAGCACTTTTAATTCGGCTTCATAATATACTAGGTGTCCTAAAACTGTATCGATTATCTCCCAAGTTTTTAGATAAATCTTTGAAACTATAGCACTTTTCACACTCTACACACAGAAGATGCCAGAACGGCTCCAGTACGTGAAGGGTAATATTCTTTTCGCTTTGAAGGATGCATTAGAATATATATGAAAGGATCCGGTAAAATTCTGCGCCATATGTGGGGAACATATGACGTAATATCTGATATATATTCCACACGAGAAACTCTCCTTCGTCTCATTAGCATATCTCACCAACTTATAATTTTTAACTTGTTGTCAATGGAAAATTAAAATCCATCAATTTTATTTACTACTATAAACTAGCCAAATCTGTATTTTGGGAACAATTAAACGACATACAACCCCTAGATAGGACATAGTCCATTTGTACACACATAGTTAATTGCGCAAATTATCACTAAGGGCTCCGTGATCAATTGCCTAGACTGAACCGATTTGACTCCATTAAAGCCGGCACGATCAGTACGGTAACGAAACACAATTAAATCCTAGATCACGTTAATACGTGATAAAGCAATCTTCGGTTTAAAATATTTGCGGACGTCGCAATTAGCACGGTAAAGTTACAGCGTCGAATGCACGAGCAAACCCAATGAATTCAACCCGCGTTAATGGATCTCTATTATTCGGGGCGGTGTCTCATTATTCAATTATGCAACGCAAGGAGATCCCACTCGAACCCACGCATTCTTGTTTGTCAATCCCTTATTAGAATAGTTTATATTCATACGTTAATTAAATATGACTTATCATATAATGATATTCTGGGTAAATAATAAATCAAGATTTTAATTTACAATGGTTTTTTTAAACGTTTCAAACCTTTTTGTGATATCGACCAAAACAGTCCTCTTCAAATGTAACTCCTAGAAACCACGTACTTCATGTATACATTCATACGTACGTAACTATTGAAGTAATTTTGAATGGGTCTCCGGGCGCGCACTTGTTAATCATCGCCAAGGGCCCAGCACGGTTCATTAGCAGCCAATTACTAGGCTTCTCGACGTCAGCCAGTCCAGGACGTGGGGTTTTCGGAAAATTCACTCGGCAATCGGTGTCAAAGAGGCATGCGTACGCTCGGATTCTATTAATTAGTGACACGAATAGCGGTTGTGGTCGCGAACATCGCCTCTAGAACGCGACGTACTACAACCGGTTCGCGCACGTTGCGAATTAGTTCATCTAATTAAACCCCTCGTTCCTCTATTGGTCCCGGTCCGTTTAAGTTTGTTATTAAATTAGGCGAACGCTTGACCCTCGAACGCTGGCTGACCCTTCACGGGTTACAATGGTTGTTACGCAAACACGTTCACAGACCGCGCCGTTTTAATTAACATCGATTGATATTGGGTGAATGTAATTTAGTATGTAGAGAATCCAAAATGTAAAAAAAAAATCAGAAAATCTACAAAAAAAGTAGAATGCTATGATCCCTTTATTGGCATAGATACACGTAATCGCATCACTCTATAAAAACAAGCAGTAAAAATGAAGTGAATTGAAGTGCACAGTATGTTTCGATACCGAGAATCGAGAAAAACGAAAATATTCGTTTGAATATTTCAAAATAACCGGAAATAAATGAAAATCCCCGCGCGCTGGACGCACATTTTAACAAATCTGGATTTAGCTGTTGTTAACACGCGCAAATGAGCGGGATTCTATTGAATTTCGATTTTCCATGCGCGATTCGTTTTCAATAAAAAAAGTAGCTGGAGGATGAGGAACACGTAGTAGAGCCGCATGTTTCGCTCGTGCGAGAAGAGGGTTTTAGGATGACTTTACAAAACGCGATAAGGGAATTTATGGGCGAATTTATGGTCGCCGGGTTGTTATATTGCAGGTGCATTGTTCAAAACTAATGTAATTTATTTTCTTTCGGGTGACGTATGGTAGGTTTAAATGGAAACGGATTTATCCTCTTGGCTTTGTATCATTTCGTTAATCATAGGGTATCTTCTCTGTATCTACGTAATAATTTTGTTTGTAAATGAATTACACATCATTTTTCTTCTCTACAACATCTAATAAATCTTTTAAAATCTTATTTGTTGTTGAGTTTAGAAAAGTAATCTTGGTATATTTATTAATAAAATTATTGAAAAATATGCATTCAGACGCCCTTCTTTAATTCTTTATTTCTCACAACAAATTATTATACAGGTGTCCGGAAATGTCGTGTACAACAGAATACCACAGATACCTTGGTCAAAACTATGATGATTTAACCCAACTTAGCTATATACAAAGTTGCTTAGTTTAGCAGCTAGAAGACTTTAAAATTCATATTTTTCATGAGTTTTTCTTAAATTACTCGAGAAATCTTTATTAGATTTTATTAATTTTTTGACCATGCCTTTATATCAGCAGGCTACAGCTTTCTATGGAACAAATACGAATTTCGGATCATACAGGGTGTTTAGAAACACTCTCACGACAAGTTATACATTCAGATCTTTTTAACCAGCCTGTATAATTTTCTGCCAATTTTTTTCTAAATAGGTATATTAATTTAGAAAATATTTTCTCTCTTATAAAATTTCAGTTGGGCAAACCATTTAGTCATAAAAAAATATTTTCTAAATCCCTACAAACCCAAATTGATAAATTCCGGTACCATTAGCAAAGTTCAAGTGTAATAATTTATTTAAACGGTGTGAAGTTCTTTCAAAAAAACAAATTTTTCAGGTTTAGAAGTACTTTATTGCTTAAAATATTCCAATTTTTCGGCAGGATTTATGACCATCATCAGGGCTAAAAATAATACAGAGTGTAAAATTTTTAGAATTTGCTTTTTCGTGGCATTTTTGCTTTATGATACCCTATAAACAAAGTCTTAGGTCTAGTGATCTTGCTGACCAATAGGGTTAAATCCTGATGATGGTCACAAATTCAGGCGAAAATTTGAAAATTTTAAGCATTAAAGTACTTAAAAATCTGTAACATCTGGTTTGGTGGAAAGAACTTAATACCACTTAAAGAAATTGCTATTCTGAACTTTGTTAATGGTACCTTAACTTATCGATTTGGGCTTGCAGGGATTTAAAGAATATTTTTTTCTGGTTCAACCCTTTGCCCAACTGAAATTTTGTAAGAGGGAGAATGGATTCTAAATTAATGTAGCTACTCAGAAAAAAATTGACAGAAAATTATACAGGTTGGTTAACAAGATCCAGATGGACAACTTGTGGTAAGAGTGTTTCTAAACACTCTGTATGTGTCGAAATTCGAATTTGTTTCTCAGAAAGCTGTAACCTGCTGATACAAAGACATGGTCAAAAGATGAATACAATTTAATAAAGATTTTTCGAGTAATTTAGGAAAAACTCACAAAAAATATTGCATTTAAAGTTCTCTAGCAGCTAAACTAAGCAACTTTGTATATAGATAAGTTGGGTTAAATCATCATATTTTTGACCAAGGTATCTGTGGTACTCCGTTGTACACGACATTTCCGGACATCCTGTATATTAGATTGTAGGTGATTATGTTACAAATAAGTTCTATTTCTATTTTCTAGAATTTATTCTTTTAATAAAAAGCAAATGTTTAGAGAAACTCGGTCAACCTTTTGAAAAATCTTAGCCGTATAGTTCAAGACTAGGATACGATCCGTAGCGTTATTGTACCGCTATTATCCTTCCAGGACACTGCCTCGCTGAAAGGTGCGCCGGAATTCTCTTCGCATTGAAATGCTTGTCTATTGTTGTAAAAATTGATCGCAGAGGAGAATGGTCGTGGCGCCTCAGGTGAGAGGTGCTTGTAAACACTGAAGCACCGACGATTTTTTCCGTCAGTCGGAGCGTATTCGATGAAAGCCCTCGTATCGATTTTTCACTTCACCTACGTTACCGTCAGACGTGGTGGTCGTTGTTTTTATCCTGACTCGCATCTACCCCGAAGAGGACCTTTTATCCTCCCTTGCATATTACCTTGCAAAGAGCAGACAGTGTAGAAGGCGATATCAGGAACGCGCACGAGGCTGGGTATGTCATACCGTTTGGCGATGTATGCGCTCTCGCTGTTATTGGATGTCAAATATTTGCATGTCTTGTTCCTAGATTAAACGTAGAGAAAGAATTTTCGAGAATTATCTCGTTCGTTCGGGAAGCATAATCTCGTTCGAGAGAGAGATTTTTATCATTTTCGTCCCATTTGAAAATTTCACGTGTCGTCAGGCTCTTGATTTACGTAACTGGAAGTGACCGCACGAACTCGCCGGTGCTGACTTGTTCACATAAACTGTGCAATCGGGATTTAATGTCCGATCGCGTCCGTGAATTACAAATTTCGATGGCTCTCCTGCACCACCGCTACCTCCCCTGCGGGCACAGATATAAATTTGGCGGGTCCGTGAGTTGCAACAATTAGGTTGAAATACGACGGGTACGTTTCGACGCCGCCGCTCGTTCCAATAACACAACGTTGAAAAGGTTTTTTGGAATGTTGTTTCAAAATTCAAAATGGGTACCGATGTATGGTGATTGTCTTTTATTAACAGCGTACCATGACAATTGAAATAGTAGAAGTAGTAAACCTAAATTATGTACGCAAAACCTAAAAACAGCTTGTGTATTCACTGAACACGTACAGAAAACCTAACAAGTATTAATCAAATTTAGATAAATCTTAGGCGGTTCTCACATTGAGGCAAGCAGCAACAAGCGATATTGCAAATCATGACTCTCACATTGAAGCAATTCGATATCGTAAATAGAAAGACGATATCGCTTGTTGTTGGTTGCTAGTTGCTTGTTGCTGGTTGCCTCAGTGTGAGACATACATTATACCGACATATTATAAAGATGCACATAAGTTAAACGGAAATGTCGCGTAAGTGTGTGTCCAGCTTAAAACTATAAATTTGAAAATTCGTACAATAAATATCTAGTTGTAATAAAATTGAATAAAAAGCAAACAATTTCAATTGTTAACTTGTCTTTTATAAACAGCGTACCATGACAATTGAAATAGTAGAAGTAGTAAACCTAAATTATGTAAGCAAAACCTGAAAACAGCTTGTCTAATCACTGAACACGTACAGAAAACCTAACAAGTATTAATCAAATTTAGATAAATCTTAGGCGGTTCTCACATTGAGGCAAGCAGCAACAAGCGATATTGCAAATCATGACTTTCACATTGAAGCAATTCGATATCGTAAATAGAAAGACGATATCGCTTGTTGTTGGTTGCTAGTTGCTTGTTGCTGGTTGCCTCAGTGTGAGACATACATTATACCGACATATTATAAAGATACACATAGTTAAACGGAAATATCGCATAAGTTTGTACTCAGCTTAAAAGTATAAATTTGAAAATTTGTACAATAAATATCTAGTTGTAATAAAATTGAACAAAAAGCAAACAATTTCAATTGTTAACTTTATTCTTTCTGGGTGGTATAATTTTTATGAAATCCATCGTATATCTCGGATTTTTAGTCCCAATAAAACAATTTTGCAAAATAAAATTAAACATTTTAGTTCTAAAGTAAATAAATAAACTGTTATCAATACCGCAGAACAATTTAAAAAGTACACGAATGCCATATGTCGAATGCAGAACATTCGCACTGGCGCCGTTCAGTGTGACATTGGGTTATTGACCGCGAATAAAAACATTACATACGTACATTATAAATTGGCAACTCTCCCTATTTCTGTCCGAGGTTGATTTATGACTACCGTTCCATCCGCATTTGCTGCTTCCGAACTGGACATACAAATATTTATTCAGCATACTCTATCCGGATTTACTTTTTAAAGCTCCCAATAAATTGTATTTTATCTCTACGCCTATAAAATTTTTTGATCGGCCGGAACAGAAAAATTGGAAGCTCACACTCGTGTAACACCTCGCGGAATGCAACACTTAAAAACCCTAATTCAACCGAACCTATATAAGCGGGTTAAACGTATGCGGCAATAAATTTCGGACGCGAATGTTTCAATAAGACGCCCGTGAAAATATGGGACACTCAGGATTTAAATTAAGCCATAGATTTCGGCCACACGTTCCACACTGTAAATCACGAAATCTTCTAAGGATTTTCTTCTTAGTTACTGTGATTTTATCTTGGTCGTTATCTACACCTGCACCAAAGGCTTTTTATTTTTCAATTTTTCATTCTCATTCTCATCCTCATTTTCATTTTCAAAGGATCCGTAGGTACAACTAAAGCATTAGCGCTGATTAGCGTAAACCTGTAGTAAATTGAACGACCCTGTCGGGCATTTCGACGACATTTATGTAGTACATAAAACAAAAGTGCAAATGGAGCATTTTGCGTCGACGGCTCATTTGCATGCAAACGCACAACTGCATTAAGGCCAATTCACCCAACCCGAATACAACACAAATGCCTTTAAATATTTTTCCACTCGAACGGACGTGTCTACCGCAGACCGGGGGACATTTTCAAATTTAAACGACACACGCTAGGGGAATAATAAAACCTCCGAGTACCTATGAAAAATTAGGGAAAGTTTCCGAGATTTTACCTTCACAAGGACTCGCGGCCACCCACACAATCCCAGGTTCATTTTTAATATAACATCCCCTACCGGCTACCATATACGCATGCGACTACCGGGTGGATTAAGGTTTTTTCTCCCTGGTTTTAAAAACAAAGCTTTAGTTTCCAACCGTGTAATTCCGATAATTACTGAGACTTAACTTTTTTTGTTGATATTAAGCCGAGAGATTGAAAACAATTGTCTGATTACACTTAATATCAAGATAATAGTTCATCGGTTATAAACGTTAAAGAAACGTCAACAATACATTACAACCAGTTTCGTTCGCTTGCTACAAAAAGCTTTATAGTGGATATTTACAACAGACAATTCGACTTCTTTAGCCGTTGTGCCCCATATTTCCAGCGCTCTGTTGAAAAAGAGGGCGAATATATGGAGAGATCACGAAAAGGCAAGGGGCGGGTGAATCGCAAAAAATTCTGCAGCTAGCATGTTATATCTGTAATGAATGACCTAGAAATACGTAATAAGTAATAATATAACTCATATTATACAAAATTCTGATAATAAGTAAGTATAAATTACTTGTCTGAAATTTTTAAATAATCGAATTATCAATTAATATACAACGCCAAAAATAATTTTGATGTAAAGTTTTAGGTTTCTTAAAATATCAGTTATTTACTGTGCTAACTATAATTTTAATTCATAATTAAATTTAATCGATATTGAAGAAGTCGAGTTGAAGTGATTATCATTTTTTTAATAACTTCCGTACTATGCGCCATATCGATAGAGGTTTCACATTGGAATAACATTAAAAGCATTTGCAATTTGGTAGGAAAGAGTGCTGAACAAACTATCGTTCATCTACTTTGAAGGTTTCTAGATAAATCCACGCGGGGATTTAAATATTCCATCCGTTCGATTTTCACGTTCGCGCAAACGGCCCGTCCCAGATTCGACACGGAAAAAGGAGGATCCGCGCGCATATCCTCGATGTTTTTGTTTGAATAATTTCCCGTTATTTATTCAGGAAATGTTTCACTCCGAACTGGCGCGCGCGCTCGACTATCCGACCGCTTTTATCAAATTGGAAATTTGTTTTTTACGATTTGCGTGCAGATAAAATTGCAGGTAATGGGTTTGCAATACGGACATCCACCCGTTGTAACACATTCCATGTTTACGTTTACTGAAAGAAGCTTTCCATAAATATTTCTAATATGTTACGTAAAAAGAACCGTCCTATTTTCTTTAAAAACAGAAATTCTTTTTACCTCAAACTAACAGCTAACATAATTTATACACTGCATTTTCGTCTCGTGATTCCGCGCCTCTGCAGAGCTATTATAAAAAGGTCAATCAGTAGTTTGAGTGGGGAAGTTGGGGGAAAAGTACATTTCAACGTTGGCTGCAGTAGAAATGTCGGGGGCGCCACCGACTTCCACTACTTCGGGTTATCGCCGCAGCATGGTGCTGGATGAAACCAGCGCCACCGTTGAAATGATCCATTAAAAATGGATACGTTTATCTACCGATTCCATTTCCACTACGTATGCCGACGCATATAAAATTCACGTGAGGTGGTCCTTTATCACCCTGGAATGAATTATTTATATTTAATAGGGTTGTTTGTTTCTTCCCTGCACTTCCATTTTACTCTTTAAACTTTCTTCCTTTCTTAATATGCATATTTATAACTTTAAACTATAACGTCTTTTCGGGTTTCTCGTCATCCCCACAAAACGTTCTATGTTATTCTAGTAAATATACGACGTCACATAATGTTACAAAATGAATAATGCATATTTAATGGAATTGTTTGTCACTAGCTCCCCCAAACACAGCGACAATCGTGCATCACTCTACGTCCCAAGACGTCGTCTACTTGGCGGGGTTGAATTTAAATGTCTCGAGGGTTGAAGAGCTTAAAGCCAACTTCCTCTCGTCAGGCGGCAGGTTTTCACCTTCATTTCAAAAGAATTTATTGAAATGAAACGTAGATGATCCGCACAATTCCTCTGTTTGATTTATATGAAAATATTAACGAATGATGAGGTGGGGTTTTTTATATAGCAAAATATCTGTAATAAAATTTCTAAATATAAAAATATAATTTTTATAAAACACTTTGTTTATAGAGAATAATCAGTTAAGTTTGTGAGTTAAAGAGCTTGAGGCCATCTTTTCATCAATTAGCTTTATCACGATGAAGTGTACGGGAACGCAGATAATCGGATCAATTTAACTTCTTAATTTTGCATTTTAAATAAAATTTTTAGTTGAACAAAATATAATTTTTGTAACTACTTTGTACAGAGAAAACAATAAGTAAACTTTTGACGTTGTCGGAAAATCCATTTGTATTCGAACCGATGACGTGGTGGTTTGGAGGTGTAAATTGATTTTGAAGAAAAATTCGAGGTACTAAACTTATACAATATAGAAGTTGCGAGTTAAAGTTCCAAGTTCGAGATTGCAGTTATAAATTTTTCGCCCGGCTTTCAATACTACAAAGAAGTTTAGTAAATATATAAGTTCATGTGCGCCTTACCTGCAGCTCGGGACTTTCGATCCTGCCGAAAACTTGAACCCCGTTCGCTTCAAGTTAATCGATAAGCCATTAAAACCAACAATATCGATTAAAACGATACAATAAAACCTTATAAAATTTGACCTTTTAGACCTCATGATATAAATGACAGTAGAGTTCGTTTCGAAAAGTTTTCTTATTGGGAATCCAACAGTTACGAGGTGACGCCTTCATTACACCGCCCACATATCCATTTTTCACAACTACGTAGAACGTCGCAAACTTTTCATGCCGGTACATATTTCAATGCCGCGATTTTGGGCGTACTTACGCCGTACCGTGCTATAAATCAAGTCGCGCATTCTAACAGGGAGTAAATTCCTTTTAGCGCCGCCCATTTATCATATTCTTACGTACCCAATTTAGTACCATCTACTGTCCTCGGTGATGTCGCTTCTTCGGGTGTATCACAGCTGCAATCTTGGGCTAGATCATGGAAAAGACTTCTCTCAGATTTATTACCGTTATTTTCCGGTTGATACGCTATACTATAAATAATGATATAATTTTGTTTTTAACGAAACAAAACCATTTCCAATCATAACTTGTTAACAAGCCGAGAAAGTTTTAAATTACCGTCAATAAACAAAAGCAGAGTGAAAATTGTGAAACATGACCGTAACGAAATTACTTCTAGGAAGGAAAACGAGAACGATCTTCTCTCGGTCTTGAAGCTTTTGCGACACAAATGCGACACTTCAAGAGATGTGCAACCGTCCTCACCATACAATAAATAAGAGAGCTTCGCTATCTACCCGACATAGCGCCGCCAATTCGTAACTTGCACTATCATGTAGCACCACTGATAAGCATACAGCGGCCAACTTCCGTCATGAAAGTGGTTGATAAGTAGTGAATTGGGACCGGAATAAGTTTCGTACTGACGGCTGTAACGTACAGATAAAGCTCACCGTCAATGGAATTTAATAAAGCTTCTTTAGATTTTTTTTAATGAATCATTGCTTTTTATGTAGAGGCGTAGTAATAAAGCGATGTAATAATGACGGTCGATTTATAAACTTTTTACCCCCATTATTCGAAGTTCACCAAGAAAACTCATATAAAAGTTGGGATATAAATCAGATAACCCCTATTATATCGGTAAATCCCTACTCGTACGTTTTATCTCGATAAATGCGCTTGAAAACGATCATGACCGCCAATAAAATATTCGCAAATGGTTTGAATTTTCGGTAATTTATGTATAATTGTAAAATTACATCCACTTTTCACAGAGAGCTATTTCAAGCTATTTGCAACCAGTAACAATTCGATTATTCCAATTATGATTTCAATAGTAATTCAAATAATAAATAAAAGAACTAATGAATTGTAATTAAAAAGAGTTCTGTCAGCTAACAGTACTTTTAATCAAGCGTAGTTAAAATGAACATTAATCGGGGTAACATAGGGTCATAAATCACAAGAGTTCAGGAAAAATGATCCCTCCAAACGTGACGAACATTAAGTGGAAACTCATTATTAACTTGGCCTGTATTTGTCATCATTGTAATAGAACTAACTAAGAATCTTTGAATTACTGACTTTAATTCATTCCTTTTTAGGTTAGCTTAGATTCAACAGTTTGGCGTAGTATTTCTTGGTAGAATTTCTTTCTAATTACATCTAACCGGTTCTAACGTGGAAACATTAGAGCTCCAATCCTTAAAGTTGCGATTAAGCCGTAAACACGTCGAGAAGAAGGATTCATTCCTCTTCGCCACACAGTTTATTAGAACCCATAACTTCCCCCGTTGCAACGTTGCTGTACCCTATTTACCACTGTCCTGACGTCGAGTTTCTACCTGTTCTAGCTCGGGAAGACGAACAACTTGGTAAAACCATTGTTCTTAACATCATAAATTGTACAACAAATGCGTACAAGGATTTGCCTAATTAATTTAAATAATTTCCTACTAGCCTCGGGTAGTTTCTAATTCAAATTCGGAACATTTCTGGATGAAATTCGAAGATGGTGGGTTAAATGTGACGACGAGAAGGGGAGGAAATGATCGCCTGCGGTACTCTGGAAGGTAAATTGTGGGTCTGGCTGTCACAGGTCGCCGGGTCGATCAATCTATTCGACGTTGGACCGACATAAGCTCCAGCGACAAATCCGGCATTTTGCTAATCGAACTTGCAGGCGCCAAAAGGGAGTTGCCATCTGGGTCGAGCTTGCTCTTTTTCCCACTTTCCGACGATACCGTCACATCGTGTGTATGCGTTAGCGAGAGTAATTGGATTTTTGCTTTCAGGCCTTCTAGGGAAAGAGCACTGACGTATAATAGGTTTAGGATATGAAAGACTAGCGAAAGTGTAATTACATCTCAGTGAAGATAATGAAGAAAAATGAAAGAATTTTGACATTTTCCTTTAATATATGAGCAATTCCTTATAAAATGAAAATATTTAAGTATCTTAGGATCATTGATTAGGGTTTAGAATTCTCAAAGCTTGAGATTAGGAATATACCTAGTAGGAACTTTGGAAAGGAACGTGTTTGGCTTTTCGATAATGTAAATACAGGTGGTGCACTAATCACGATTGCGTATACTCGTCTTGAAGTTGGTAGAACTTAGCTTCTAAGGTTTCTGGTCGAGTTAGTTCAGTTAGTATCTCATAGAAAATCGATTAAAGCCCCACGGTTATTGGAGTTTAGATCAACAATGAAAATAAAATAAGAAACATATCACCGTTCTTCTCTTACAGTTGCGATGTATGTTATTATGGGAATTTGGTTCTTACCAGTTGGGATGTTATGTAAATCCGGACGCTCTTTGTTCGCGGGTGATTAATTGTAAGAATAAGTTGTTGTGTAACACTTCGGCTTATTTTTATGATAGAATCTACCTAAAAGTGAATCAATTGTACCTTGTAGCTTGCGAGAGTGAGTTGAACATAATTCCTAGTTGAGGTCAGAGTTGGTTTTATTTCACTTTCGAAACCCTAAGCTAACATGTATATAAAAAGAGTTAAATACAAAAATGGAAGTAAATGTGAAACAAATAAAATTTGCAAAATCCGCATAGCGAGTAACCAATATTTGAATATAGCCTCCAAATAATTCGTTCGCAAAAATATATTTTTCAATTAATTTCAAAACTCGTTTGGGTTGATATGAAGTTAATTGATAACATCTAGTACGTTGCCGTTATAAGCCAAATAAAAGCAGTTATTTACTAAATAAATTTGAAATCCCCTGAATTTTGTAGGCAGATTTCATAAAATAAATCATCCCAACTCGTTCCCATAATATATCCGCCATCAAATACAAAATTAATGTTTTGTATTTATTCCTTTTTGAGCGAGTGACTAAAATATGAAACTCTCCCGAGAATACTCTTTCTTGATTAAAGCTCAGAACTTCATACTGGCTTCGCTTGAATGAAACTCTTTCTGAATACTTAATTGTATTTGTTGGTGGAAAACCTACATTTTAGGTTCATCTTGAATCTAAATAATCTTCTCGAAGCGTCTCAGGAAAAACACGTTGGCGTATCAAGGACGGACGAGTTTAATCAAGTAATAAATAACGAATGGTTTCCAAAACCCACACTTCTTTAATTCAGTTACTGACAAACATCTATTTTCTCTTTACTTCCCACGGGAAAGTAAAACAAACTGGATCTTTTCGATCGCCTGGTAAGTGAACTCGAGAGAGTTTTCGACGTGGCCACAATAAAAAAGCTCGGTCCGAACAAGAGGACCGTAAGTTATCAATAAGGCAGCTATACCCTCAGAGCTCAAAGACAATGTATCTAAGTCGTCCTCATCGATTACACGAGCCTCTTCCGGGATCCCTTCGACGACTACCTCATTCTAGTCCACTTTGAATCAATCGATTCGATCTGGTGTTTCACGGCACGTTGAATCTAACGAACCCATTGACACTCTGTAAATATTTCTCCCCCAACACTAATTAACGCTGTTTGCTAGCCCAGAGTCGATTCGTTTTCTCCGGTTGTACGGGAATTTTAATTGCTCAAAGTCGGTTACTGTTTGGGGATTTAATTTGTTTTAAGTAAATAAAGTTCGAGTTGAAGTAAAACAAAAAAGTGAAAAGTTTAACTAAAGTTGTCTCTTAATTTATCAACGTAAATTAAAGGAGAACGTTTTATTCAATTTTCATTTCTGTAATATTTATTGGACAGTTGAAAATTACAAAAGCACAATGGAGCTTTTAATGACCAACTCATATCACTTATTTTACCGCAACAATGCGCCCAACTCCCATTCAAGCAATTGCGACGGTCAAAGTTCAAGAACTATCCTCTTTGTATTCGTATTGTCTCCACATTCCGCGTTAGTATCCACCTAATAGAAGGGCGCTGGAAATCGCATACGTCCAACAAACTTTCTTAAAAGGAGAGTTTTATTTTGCTTTAGGCTATTGAATTTCGAAGGAACTTTCCTCCCCATATAATCACTTAAGAGAGATTTATATGTGAACGGATCGCGAATACAAACGTTGATGGGGTTAAAAAAAGGCTTTTTTGCTTGGTAACCACCTAAAACACAAACGAAACGTCGAAATGCTCGGAAATTCTGTTCTGGTAGTACATTGGAGTAAAAGACCATTGATCTATATTCAGAAAAGATACACTCTACAGCCAATACAAACGGAAGGGAAATTGTCAAAGTGAGAGGCACCGAAAGCGAGGTCCACAAAGACAAGTCCTCATCCGACATAACTTATGCATGCAGGGCACAGTCGATTCCCTAAGTACATGCACCGTATCCGCCACTGTAGAACTTGTGAAACTTTAAACTTGAACTTGATTGTTCGCGGCACAAGAGGAAGTACAAGGGGGAACGCCTATTTCTCCAGATTTTGCACTTAATTATCGGCAGTTCAAAAGTTCCTCTCGGCGAAAAGAAGACTGAATTTGTAAATTTAGAGTTCCAAGCCCTTTGTTCACATTTAATGAAATCCTTTATTCCGAGAAGATCCTCAACAAACTCTTTTAGGGATTACCATTATTAAGAAAATCCGATTGGATCTAGTGACTGTACAACATTTTCCTTTTATTAAACGCCCAATAATTATCGACTTATTTGAATTAACCAACAAATTGAAAAGGACCCATGCAATTTAATTATCAACACATTTACTTGATGAATCCGCACCATTAACGTTTTAATTCGATAATGTCCTGTCAACGAGGAAATCGACAATAACGTCCTGCTTATAAATACAACTCAACCCAACTTAATTATCATTTCTGTGCCTCAACAGCAGTAACAACTATGGACTATAAACCGTTTCCCGTCAAAGAAATTCACGGCGATTTCCTGATGGACGTCGTTGACATTCTATTCAAACATATCGTTTTCACGAACAAAACCGACAAGGTCGTCTTGTGGAAAAGCCCGGACAGCTTGCAGAATTTATTCGACCTGGAGGTGCAGCTGAACGGAGAGGGCCACGAGAAGTTGTTGTCCCTAATAAAGAGCACCATAAAGTACAGCGTCCGGACTGGACACCCCTATTTTATTAACCAACTGTTTTCCGGGTATGTGTTACGTAACTTATCGACTTAACTTTTATGACCAAACCCTCCGCTATAAAGCTCAACGAAATGTGTTTTTGGACCAATTTGCATTTGAATTAACTCTGTAAGTTAACTGAATTACATGGCTCAATTTAAGTTTACTACTAGATATATTTCTTAATTCAAATACTCAACGTATTTTATTGATTCTATTTTAAAATCAATCAGCCTAAATCATCCAAGATTATTTTTAACCGACATGTATCGTACAATTCATAATCGATTATAATACGGCATTGTGCTTAAATAGGACACAACGTGGTTAGTTTAGCAGGAAAACTCGCATAAATTACATGAACTGGATTGGAAATCGATGCATAATTTTTTTAAAAGATTCACACGCATCCACATTCGTAACAAAGAACATATTATATATAGATTACCGACATAGAATGCGATCCGGTCACACTTCAAACGAGGTTTTTATTTATTCACCACGTAAAATGTTTGCTGCCAGAAAAAAAAAGGTTACGTTGAAAAAGCTAACATAACTGTTTTAAAATAGTTATATTTTATTAAAACTAACAGCAGTAAATTAACCTGGATGATACCCCAATTTTATATTCTCGTCAATATTGCAAATAACGTGAAAATCCGACGATATACATACACGTGTTATCTACTGTAGTTCTGAAATTTATAATAGGATCAATACAATAACTAAGTTTATTATTTCAGTACATTACCCTGCATTATATCGTGGTTATTTTCGACGTAATTAACGTGTATCAAACAATGTAAACATAAACGAGTATAAATAATGTTATAGATACATGTTTTCCATAATAATACGTTTATTATATTTAAACACAAAATTATATATTTTCCAATATGTAGATAGCTTTATACAGCTAACCATTCTATCGTTCAACTAAATAAACATTAATAGTAATAAGAGTGGAAGTACTGGTTGTGTACGTTAGGAATCAAGAATAATTCTTTGGAATTCAACCAAAAAGGGGAGAAATCAAAAAACCTCCTTTTTCTTAAGCCGAGCTTTCGATCTAATTTATTGCGATCTTCTTCAGGGTTTATTAAAAACGGAAAACATAACAACCACATTTCTTAAAAAAATTTTTTAAGTTAACTTACAAACAGAGATAAGCGTGCATAAAACGATCATTTAAAAATAGCCCCCGGAACTACGAAACTTAAGTTAAACAAGTTAAAAAGTGGTTGTTATGTTTTCCGTTTTTAGTAAACCCTGAAGAAGACCGCAATAAATTAGATCGAAAGCTCGGCTTAAGAAAAAAGTTTTTTGATTTCTTCCCTTTTTGGTTGAATTCCCAAGAATTATTCTTGATTAATTGTAATATTTTTTCAAATATGTATAATGTCTAATTTAAAATATCTATTTTGAAGTAAGTTGTGAGTTTTAAGAATTTGATGAATTTGAAGCTAGTTATAATGATGGAATTATATCTACGAATTTTCTATTCTTGTAGAGGATTACAGATTATTCAGAGACGATAGTCATAAGAAACGGGCAAAATATGTTGATATACACTTCATATCTAAATTTTATATAAATGTTCTAGATTAGATCCTTATGGATTGGCAGGACAATGGTTAACGGATGCTTTAAATGCAAGCGTATATACTTACGAAGTAGCACCGGTGTTTACGTTGATGGAAACCTGTATAATCAAGGAAATGTGCAGGATGATCGGTGCAGGTTGGTCTGACGGAATATTTTGCCCAGGAGGATCTACAGGAAACGGTATAGCCCTCAATTTGGCTCGATACAACTTTTGCTCAAATATCAAGGTAGGTGCATGTAGTAAGACCGACACATATTGAATAAATTGCGCGCTACTTTACGATCAATGCCAAAACCACTCTATATGTTAAACGATCTTTAAATTTATTAGTTTGCCACTATAAACGATTGTGAAATAGACACAATACAAAACGGCCACTGCGTTAAAACTGTAAAGAGATCATGAAAAGATGGTTAAAGGTGTTAGTTGTTTAGTCGTAGCATTAAAGTAATGTATTTGGTGTGGTTCTCGATTGAGTTACGCTATGTTGACGCAATCCATTAAAATACGCAAACATCCCAATGTTTGTTAATTCAATCTAGCGTATAAAGTTTCTCGTGGACGTAAACTAGATTAATATCTATTAAGCAAAATATTTCGCAATGTATAAAACAAGGATCGAGGAATGTATTTTACTTCCTCTTTGTAACCTCTTAACTTCTTTGAAGTTTTACCACATAAACAAAGCTCTTGGTTTAGTTAGTGAGTAAAGTTTATATAAACTATATTAGAGGGAAAGTTTTAGAAGGAAATTAAAATTTAAATTGTTGATAAAGGGAGGGTTTGAGAATTATTATCTTGTTACTAATCTTGTTTAAATGACTAAATGGGTGAAGTTCTTTTTTAAAAATTAGCTACGTTTAAAAACCCAACTCTGGTGAATTGGCGAAACTAAGCTCCGAAAATGTTGGTAGTTCGCTGGCGTTTAAAACGGTCCGGCTACAAACTTTAACGAACTTACACGGCCACAACGGCACGACTGCAATTATGCAAAACGTGGGAAAAATGCACGTTGCTACCCCCCTTAAAAAGGGGTGTGAAGCGACAGGGACGTAATCGGGGGTTTACACCTGGCGGAAAGTTAAATGAGAAAATTAAATTTTTGCAGCAAACTGGAATAAATTTAAACCGAAAGCGCCAAGAGGTAATTTACGATTCTAAATCGTCCATGTTCTACATCATACATACACCTACCAATATTAAATTACGCGGAACTATACAAACCGCTATCTGGAAATTGGATTGTTATCTGGAAATTCGATCATTATCGAGAAACCAAATGTTATCTCTATATAATCACCATTATCCCTTTCAAAATATATATACCCTCAAAGGAAAATGAAGCTTAGTTCGAACTAGTTTGACCCAAATATTCACCAAATGTAACCCGGTCCAAACCCGTTATCTCCGTCCAGCTATCAGAAACATAATCCATCACGCATAAATTCGTGTGTTTGTGTGTGTGTTAAATGGGGTAAACACCCACGCTATGTACACACCGACGCGTACAGACTACCGCGTCGAGTTTGATTTATGAAACTTCGGAATGAATTTGTTCGTTAAGGGTTTTTCACGGTAGCGAACACGCAATGACAGCCGCCAATTCTCTTTTAACTCTAATCTTTCTTCTGGACCACTAACAATTGAAATGCTTCAAAAAGGATTTGTATTTTCTTTCCAGTTAGGTAGGCACAAATCAATTGTGTTTTTTCCTTCACGAGAAAAAATAATGGCACTTGAAGGAAACTTCTTGTGTTGTATAGGATATTTGGGAATACCTTATATAACAAAATACTACTATTTTTTTCGAAAGTTATGTTATATAATTTTTTGTATAGAATTCTATCACCCAAGTAAAGTCAATCCAATTTTATCTTCATACTTTTTTACTTTTATTGTAGGGGCACTAATTTTATCGTCTGCAATTAAAGAACCGCAGTAGTTGTACTGTTGTCCTCTGTTAAATTTGTTTGGGGCGAAAATTAAATAAATTTGTAACACTGTAATTACCTTTATTTCTTTTCCCTTACAATTAGTATTTCTAGTTGATAATTTCATAAAATCACAAATAATTTTAATAATTAATTCTGCAAATAGATCATCAAAGTACCTCCATTTTTCTTCACAAACTCATAGATTTAGCTTATAGGAACTTAAAATTGTCTTGTATAAACAATACTGCATTGAAAAAAAAAATTTTTTCCTAATTTGAAATAACTACAAAAGACAAACTATAGATATTAGAAAGAAAACCTCTTGTTCTGATTACGATTAGTTAAACCAACCTTCTCTAGTGCTACAGTTAAATACGAATCTAGAACCGGGATTTAAACGTTGTTTAATGTTTGCATAATAGAATTAGTTCGGAACTCCCGATCGTTTGGATAGGGGTTTCAATTATCAATCGCTTATGCTCTAGTTATCCGGTCGCCATCTGTTACAAAACTTCAGTTTGCTAGGCACTCAGAGTTTTAAGGAAAATGTTGGCTGTTTCACTAGTATGACTATTATATTCTAAACCAATTTAGATTCACAGTTTGACCTAAAACTCCTCAAATTGAAAATGTAAAATTTATCGTCTCCAATAACTAGACTACAATGATCCAATAAAAAAGATCAGCAGGAATAAACGTGCCGGAATAAACCATCGATTTCAGCTGCCTAGTTGTCTCTGATACAGCGAACGGTCCTTATCGCTATAATTCACTATTCCAGAGGATGGGTTCATTTGGAGTCCCGCGTCTGGTGATATTCGCTTCAGAGGAATGCCATTACTCAATCCCGAAATTCTGCTCCTTTATCGGCATCGGAGAAGATAATCTAATAGAGGTCCCTACCGATGAATTCGGCCAAATGATATCGGAAGAACTTGAAAGGCTCATTCAGAAACAATTACATAGAGGAAATACGCCTATTGCAGTTGTAGCTACAATGGGTACGTAAAAAGAAATTAAATTCAAGTTTTTAAACTAAATCATATTTTCTATAACTACCCTCTTTAAGTTCTTATTCCATAGTTGGCTATTCACATCGGCGAACTTTCAGAAGTACCGAACTCAGTTATTATGGCTTGGGTACGGTTGAGAGAGAGTTTTCAGATTTGATAACTGCGAGGTGGTGCCGTTTAAAGTTTAATGGGACGCGATTGCGTCACGAAGGCGCGGTTTAATATTCAAACGTCCGAAATGAAAACGAATTCGTAGGGAAACCCTTCTCGTCTCTCCTTGGAGAGATATCCTCATTCGAGGATGAGGAAGGACGGGAAAGTCAAGGAACACGAGACTGGCTGACGTTATGGAATTCTATATATACCCAACACCCATGGGAAGAGCGTCCTTTTGGGCTTTCGTTCTCGTTCGGATTCGTGTAAAGCTTACTGCTGAAATTTCCGACCCAAAGGATCCGCATAATTAACTCGTTACTTTTTCATCAATTTCATTTCAATTGAAGTTCATTAAAGACGTAATATTGAAAATATCAGAGATATTAATCTCAGCCTGTTTTGAAAAATGAACAAATAGATGATTTCAGAAATATTGAAAATTTTGTTAAATATAAATAAATTAGTAAATAGAAAATAATTACCATGCCATTCCATTTTACTCTTTTTTGGGGAAATACTGAGATAGTTCTTTGTCATTGTTGATGTTTTCAAGGGATATAATATTCAAGATAGAATTTTACGATGACATAAAGGACATCCCTTAGGAGATCTTATACATCGTATAAAAGACGTAGAAAGCTAGAATAAAAAGAAAAAACATCTCCATTCGACTTCTCACCATCTTTTTAACAAACTCAAATATTTAACAACCCAGCTAATATTTTATACATTTATCTAGGTACAACTGTTCGTGGTGCGTTCGATCCAGTGGATCAAATAGCGACTATATGTAAAAATTACAACATTTGGTTGCACGTAGATGCGGCTTGGGGTGGAGGACTGATCTTCTCCCAAAGATATCGTTCAAAGCTGAACGGAATCGAACGAGCAGATTCGATGGTCATCAACCCACATAAATTGCTGGCCGTTCCGCAGCAATGCTCGGTTCTTTTGGTCAAAAATCCACGTATTCTACACGAATGCCATTCAAAGGAAGCCGAATACTTATTCCAGAAGGATAAATATTACGATAACTCCTTTGATCATGGTGATAAATATTTGCAGTGTGGACGAAAATGCGACGTTTTTAAGTTTTGGTTTATGTGGAAAGCTAAAGTTAAATAACTAAATGAAATTTTAAATATATGTTAAAATAATTATTCCTTAGGGTACTTCTGGATTTGCTAATCACGTTAACGATTTAATGGAAATTGCTGAATATTTTGAAAAACAAGTTCAAGAACGACGTGACTTCACAATGGCATCTCAACGTCAATACATGAACGTGTGTTTCTGGTATTTACCAAGGTACCTACAAGGAAAATCCAATTTGTTAGAATATCGTGATCAACTTCACAAGGTAATCTGTACATCGAGCTTTCGTTTCAGTTACTAACGCAGCTATTTCACCGTAGGTGGCGCCTCAAATCAAAGCTATTATGGTAAAGCACGGTTCGGTGATGTTAAATTATCAACCCTTAAAAGAACAGCCCAATTTCTTCCGATTCGTCTCCCAAAATTCAGCTTTATCAAAAAAAGATGTAGACTTTATACTTGATTATATTTCTCATATTGGTAAAGCTATATATGGTTAATGAAAATAAAATTATTGAGAAACATATATTGAAATAATAATTGATGGTAATAATTTAAGTTTGGAATTTAGTATAGAACTTAAAGACGTTGAATTTAATGATGGCTTTCTTGAAACGACATTGATCGTAAATTATGCAAAGAAATTTATGCTACCCAGTAGAAATAACACACACTGATTGCGACAATGAATGAGGAATAAAAAGGATAATTGCACGCTGATGCGTTTAACGGCCAAAATAAACCTCTTTTATCTTCACATACTAAAGAAGAGGGCGAATGTCCCCGTAAACTCTTGTGTGTTGCCTTCCGTGGTCATATTTTATATTTTAATTCATCGCGTTCAGACACAAAAAAGTCTCCCCACAACAATATTCATTTTATTGGTTAACAAAAAGAATGGCTTTTTTAATTTATTTATTTTAACAAAAAAAAGTTAACAAAACATTTCATCTTTTAGTCAGTTTGAAGACTTTAAATTAGCGAAGGTACTTCCAACAATACCCATTGTTTCTGAAAGCTCAAGTTTAATCGCAAAAGAGACCAAAAGGGCGTTTCACGTGGATATAAATTACGTATTACGGTATTTTTGTGATTACAGTGCGACTTCGGGTTTTACGGTTAAAGTTGAAAGCGCGAAATAAGACTAAAGAAAGCGCATAGAAACTAATTAGAAAGATCCCTATGGAACCGTCGTTTCCGATATCCTATCAAAAACACTACGTACACATTTAAAGATTTTTACGACGACGAATTTATAGACTATAAACGAATTTTATTGGCCGAGTTTTATTATTTCTAAGTTCTTGTATTTTCATGTCAGCAATTGAAGGCACCATTTTTCTTATTATGTAATAAAATTGGCTTATTTTATTATTTCCTTTTTAATTTTTACTTAGAACGTAAAATATTGCGGAAAATTGATCAAGTCATAAATGATAATTCTAAAGATTACACTTTTATGGATTGTCAAAACAAAAAAATATGGAGATATATTAAAAACATGATTTTTAAATCCCGGTAGTATAATAACGTTAATTACACCAATATACCTGTACAAATCATAAACAAGCAAATTACACTTTTTATTATACTCGCATCCATAATTTTCCATGCCTCGATTCGTTATAATACTATTTAAATTGGTCAATACTTACAATAGTATCCTTGCATTTACGATCCATTTGAAACTAGGTGTAAAAATGTAATTGTCCATAACCGAGAATGAACAACACAGTAATTATATCCACAAAACTTTTTATATTCCTGTGACATTTATCAGCTTAAGCTCTTATTATTCACAACAAACATAAAATGTTAACTATTAAAAAGCGATAGTTAAATTCTGTTTAGTGGCTATTAATGTATACGAAATAATTAAGTATTTCACAATAATACTTTTACAAAGTGGTATGAAGAAGTTTAACGATGAAAATAAGAAAAGTATTAAAACAAAAATGTGCTGAACTATACATTTATTAGATAAGTGTCTATATATATCTAAGTACATTACTACATGATTTTTTTGTAAGTTCTTCTACCATACAAGTACCACAGTATTCTACAACACATAGATAAGGTCGCACGGTGCTCCTTTTAATAATAAAAAATTACATTGTAGTACCTACATTTAAATATCCCGCACATTTCACTTTTAATAAAAAAATAATCAAAGCACTTGGAGCATCCATGAACAGTTAACCGTACGATCAGAAAAAAAAAGAACTAAAACCTACTAATCAGTAAAATCAGCTTCATCACTAATAAGATTCACCACTAAATAATTCGGATCGAGTTTGAGAATTAGCTCATACAAAATATATATCACGATGTCGTTCACAATAAATAATTAAGTATCACAAGGTACTAAGTGTTCAGGATGGTGTCCTACTTAGCACCACATCATTTTTTTCTCAATATATACTTAAAAATCTAATAATAATGATTATAATCAATAATGATATATAAAATAGACACATATTCTTTTTTTTATTCTTTCGTTAAGATACAGCTCGCATTTTTCTTCGAGTTCCATTAACAATAGGAAATTATTTATTTCATATCATTTGGCATGCTCGACGGTGGTTAAACAAACAACGGTTTCTTGTTTCGTTTTCTTCTTTCATCTTGATAATGATATAAGTTTTAAAATATCTAATTCTACGATTCATAATAATTCTCTTCGTAACATTATTATCCTTTGGACGAAAATCTTAAGAGTTATTTTAAAAACTATTTACAACAACCATTATGTTTTTTTTTAATGTTGATTAAGACGTTTCGATGTTACAACAATATTTGCTTCCCTTTTGTTTGTTTTTGTTTTTAAACGTTAAATGTTAACATTACATGGACGAATCTTTTTACTTTTTATTTTATTTCTTCAATACATTATATAAACGCCGAAAATGTACAATAATAATAAAGAAGCCTCATTAACAAATAAATACAACAAGAATACAAGGGGGTACGAGAAGTCCTTTAAAGGTGCTTTTACGATTACTATAGGAACATTGATATAATATGACAAGCAAAACTGGCACTAATGCATCCTACGACACAACTATTATCATTATTAACTAGAGGTGAACTTGTTAGATTAGTGTAGCATGAGCCTTAGTAAATTATTCACATTCGTCTTCCTTTTTTGGTAGTTTCAGCGGTGCACGATATGCATAAATATTTCCTCCTTCAATCCTCCACTATGTGGTTTTGTTCTTCCTTAACACATGGATGACTATTAATAATTAGTAGATTAATATGACGATGGGCTTTGATGAGCTACACGAGATTTAAAGTTATAAATTTTCACTATAGGTCTCAATGGGTATTACTGGGAACCTGAAACAAATTTAAAAATACATATTAGTATTAGAATTTATAAAAAATGAAAAATGGGTTTAAAACTTAATATACAATAAAGAGTTGATAAGCTGAATCTGTTAGATTTGCCAGTTTCAAATATGATTGTGTAATCGTATAGTGTTAAGGGATATTAGCTTTGTTCATAGAGACGATTTCCAACAATTTCTGATTTCTTCAACCAATCACATTGTTTAATTTCAATTACATGTAACAAATCTTAAATTTCAATCGGTTGACAAAGTAGCAAATCGTCGGAAATTGCTTCTGTGAACAAAGCTATTACTTCCAATCAGAACTGTATACACTAAAATTCCCCTTCGCGGACAACCCCCTTGAACGGACGCCCCATTGGACGGACAGTTTCTCATGGAACGGTCCGACTCTTATATAATTTGCTTTGCGTTAACTCTCTCTTGGACGAACATTCTCTTGAACGGACATTCTGCTTAGCATGAATGAGGGATTTCCCCGACTAACCGAAATTTAAACGTTCTCATTTTTTTCGGTACATACGGGGTTCAATACTAGTTTGACGTTTATGCAGAAAAAGAAGTACAGATGTATTATACTTTGCAAAACTCGCTTGGGCCCAAGTAACCAAGGAACCAAAGTGAAGACCAGCTAAATGAGCCGTTCAGTGCACACATCAATTAACTCCACTTTTTGAAGAATCTTAAATTTAAGTGTCAAAGCAGTTGGTATAGGCATAATTTTTTATATTTATAATAACTTTCCTGAATAATAAAAAATAACACCATTATGCTAAGGCCAGACTGAGCGCTATACTATATATGCTATGTACGATATGTTCGCTACATGGGTGGCCAGACGGGTTGCGTTTCGTCCGCAAATTCAGGTGGCTATTTTCGCCAGTTTGGTACTAGATGTTGGCATGTAAGTTGCCCTGGGAAAGGGATGATAGTGACGATGGGACTTTGTTACTTTATGTATTGAGTAAGAAACGTAAAAGAAAGTGGGTATGCGAAGTTAACATGAAGAAAGAAGAATTTGGTGAATATCATCACTTGATGATTCAATTACGTGAAGATGAAGCTAAATTCAAAGAATATTTTCGAATGAGTAGTAGTCAGTTCGATCACTTTTTGCTTACTCATTAAGCTTGATATCGAAAAGAAAACCTTGAACTACCGAAAAAGCATTTCAGCAGAGGAACGACTGGCTGTTTGTTTAAGGACAGTTTTAAGGCTGTTTGTTTGTTTACGCATCTTTTATTTGCAATTTTTATTTATTTATAGTACAGATTAATGGTAGCTGTCTCCGTATGCATAATAAAGTAAAGGAGAAGGAGAAGACGAAGGTGTTGGTGTTGGTGCAAGGTTAGGTGAAGGCGTTGATGGATAGTTAGGTGAAGGCATTGGTGGATAGTTAGGTGAAGGCGTTGTTGAATAGTTAGGTGAAGGTGCCGGAACATAGTTATGTGACGGTGACATAGTCAGTTGTTGATCGCGTAACTCAGTTTCTGCTTTTATAACGGCTTTCATGACCTCCCCCTTTACTAGTTAACCCCCAGCAGTCAGCGAGGAATTAAAAATATAGCTACCAAACGTACAACACAACGACGTAGCTCAGATGTTTGACGTACGGATGTAGCGTACGTATTTTTGTTTGGCCGCTTAGGTCGTCTATAAAGGAAACTATTTTTTTAACGCGTACATAGCGTACGTAGCGTACAAAGCGCAGCGCTTTGTGTGGCCTCAGCATTAAACGGCAAAATTTGTTTGGCCATTGAATAAAAAGTAATTTATTTCAGAAATCATTTTGATTAACTCCATACTCTAATGCAAATCGTTTCAATAACGCAATTATTTAGTGAAATTTTTATGCTTATAATTTCGGATGTCATGAATTTAGTAAAAATATAAGCCACATGTTTATTTGGCCAGAAACTAAAAGATCTCGTGGATCTCAAGAAATTTCTTCTTGTATAATAACGTACATAAAGACTTACGTTACAAACTTTGAAAAAATAATAACATATTCTTAATCGTATACCAGACAAAACAGAAATATGGTTCATACCATCTATACTGAAAGTGACTCATCGAGTTATGGCACAATATTGCGCATACGGTACAAATCATGTCTTTAAGTTGATATGTGTTAGAAAGAGAGCGCATATAATTGAATCGTTTATTTCAGAAAGGAAAATTTCCAATTTAAAGATTATTCATGGCATTTTTTATTATAAATTCTATGTTTACCTATCAGTACATGTTGTCCTGACACAATTTATTGGTTTTTCAATTGCGATAGAGAAAAAAATCAAACTGAAAAAATTGTACTTAGTACCTTTCTGCAATAAACCTCATGTTTATAGATTTAGTTTATTCTGTGCTCTCATATTATCATGACAAACAGTATCCAAGATGTTTCATTAACTAAAAAAATGATTATAGATATTTACAACAATATATTTCACTAAGTTTTTAAGAGAAAGAACGAAAATTGACACTAAGAAAATAATATTTTATTTTTTTCATTAATCCGCACTGTTATTTTCTTTTTTGGTTTTAGATGGCCATTTTAATATTTCCTGATAAAATTTCAAATATGGTTCTTCAATGTAAGGAAGCATTTTATTTAAATGTTCAATCCTGGATTTTTATAGGCATTGTTATCGTACTTTTACCACAACTTTTTGGCGTGTGCAGATGAAATGTGTGAGATGCGAAACCATTTATGTGCTCTGAAGCCACAACATACCCAGGTGTTTTATGTTCATGAAGAAAATAATGAAAGTGAGATATTGAAAATGGTTGTTTGTTAACTCGAGCCACACCGGGTTTCACACTTTCAAGAGAGTTTGCAGTTTTCTTGTAGTACTTAGGCCACCAGTTCTTAAAATCGATTATGTCTTTAGAAGAAATTACGATGATACATAGTCCCTTTCTACAACAAACCAAAAATTCTGTCTCCACAATAAAATGTTCCGGGCATATAAAGTATAAGCTTTTCTACTCAAAACGATAGGTCTACAGCCAGAGAGCACGAATATACATTTATCTAAAAATTGTCAAAAATGTTACTTAGTCCCTTTCTGAAATAAACGATTCAATTAGTGTATCTGCTGTACAAAGTAAATGTATCCAGCGAAAAAGTATGTCTTTTCTTACCGACAAAAGTAGCGGCAAAGTAGCCATCCTTCTTTGTCGGCCAATACAAATCTAAATAATATAGTATTGATTTTTACCAAAAATATATTCCATAATCGTACGAAATGTAATTTATTAATAACAAGAAATTGTACAGCGTTTATAACTAAAGCCCGGTTTACATTATTCCAGTAGTATTCCAGTACAGTGATCGAAACCAGTGCTGGAATGCTACTGGAATAATGTGAACCCTCACTGGAATAAACTGGAATGCACTCATTCCAGTGAGCAATCCAGTCCAGTGACTGGATTGACGGTCTACTTTTTCAATCCAGCTCGCCCATTCCAGCACCACTGGAATAGTGTAGACAGCTAATCCAGTGCTGGAATCCATGCGTGAACATGTATACGATCCAGTCTAGCACTGGACTGGATTGACTAACTGGATTACTAGACTGGAATAATGTGAACGATATGATCCAGTCTAGCACTGGACTGGATTGACTAACTGGATTACTAGACTGGAATAATGTGAACGATATGATCCAGTCTAGCACTGGACTGGATTGACTAGCTGGATTACTAGACTGGAATAATGTAAACCGGGCTTAAAGATTAATTAAATGGCAACTGGAATATTCATATAAAAGAAAAAATATAGCTATTTACTAGGAAAGATATAAAAGGACAATATTATAGGAAAACAATTATTGGAAAGATGTTATTAAAAATATGGTGTTTAAGCTTTTTTCTACAATCTTGCGTTTGTAAATACCTGTATAGACTTTATTTCAATTTAAAGGATGTTTGAGAAATAAAACAATATTTTTTACGTATGTTAATGTTGTTGTTAAAATTTACGAAGAAAAATATATAATATTTTATAATATATAATTTACCTGATCGCTATAAATAAAATTATTATAATAATAATTTTAAACACAATAAATTCTGGTAATTTCCTTCTAGTGACAGCGAGTTGCACTCGCTGCAGTTTTCTATTTCTTAAAAGTGGTTGGATCAATCTATGCCTTACGTCTAAATCTTATTTCATACGCTTTTAAGCGATAAGTCACTTTCAGTGTGCATGGTACGAACCATATAAAACCTGTCTAAAGTTTATGAAACTTGTTCAAAGTACGGAAATAAGAGCTGAGTCAAATGAATTGAATTTTTTAGTAAGTGGACACAGCTATTTGCCCAATGACGCAGATTTTGCCATTATTGAGTCACCGGCGAAAAAATCAAAACATTTTTTCACCAGAGGATTGGTACAATATATTCAAAACATGTAAAAAGAAAGCGCCATTTAATCTAATGCAAATGACCCACCAAGATTTTTCAACAAAACCTTTGGAACAATCAATCAGTAATAGAAAGGTAACCATCACAGTATTTCCAGTAAATTGGTTAACACGTTGGCTGCCATGCGGTTTTATAACGACTTCCCCGGCAAGCCACGCGCCTGACTGTCGTGGCCTGAACGGAAAGTTGTATCAGTCACTGATAACTGACGCGGCCTGAACGGAAAGTTCGGTGTCAGTCATCGATGACTGACATGTCATCGATAAAGTTAGAAAGATCCAAACCCCATCTCATACGATTCAAATGATTATAATGAAATTGTAGAATTTAAAGCCATTAATGTAATAAAATCTGTACCAAGTAGACTGCAAAGTTTGGAAAATATAGATCAACCTTTATTACTCCACCTGCCACATAAAAACGGTAACATGTTATTTTAAAAATATTCACATCAACGCTTTAAACATCCGTTTTTTTTTAAAATAATATTTTTCATTAAAAAACACGATACAGTGAAATCTCCCTTGGGCAGACACCAACAGGACCCACCAAAGTGTCCGTTCAAGAGGGGAGTCCGCTTTAGAGAAATGCGAAGTAATTGTATGAGAGTCGAACGGTTCCACGAAAACTGTCCGTCCAAGGAGGGTGTCCGTTCAAGAGGGGTGTCCGCGAAGGGGAATTTCACTGTATTTACTTCGGTTTTCTCTTAAACGGACACCCCTCTTGAACGGACACTTTTGGCCGGTCCCGTTGGTGTTCACACAAGGGAGATTTTACTGTATTTAGAATTTTTGATTTATGCTATCGAAGTGTTTTATTTGTTTCATCAATTACTAATGTCGACATTTAGGAATTATAACCCAACGGCTTTATAAATCTCTGGTCGATTGATTAAAGCACAAAAGTTTGAAAAAAAATAGTAACTTTATGGGGGAAAGAAAAGAATGAATAGAATGACAAAATAATCAAAAGTGGCGTTAAAAATCATAATTTTAATATTTTATGACTTATGTTCGGTGAAAGATATCTCATGCGTCGTTAATTTACTGTGGTATTGTAGCCGAACATTTTCGGTTTTTGTATCTTTTTGTCATGTACAATTAGATAAAAAGATATTTGACGTATGTCGAGAAACGCAGAGAAACCGGTGACAAATAATGATGCATGAGACATCTTTCGCTGAACGCTGTATATGTGCTTTAGTATGCAGGCCCGAGAAACTGTCTAACACAGTAACTTTACGATGTGTCTGTTTAAATTCGTTGAAATCCAGCATGGTTTATGGATTTTCATTGTCCGCATTTTCGAATACAAATGCAGGAAGTTCAATCAGTTGTTTTAACATTATCTAACAAAAATATGACATCATTGAAAGATTTCCAAACAGTGTATTCCACTACCCACAAAAGGCTTGTGATTATATTACCTCTAAAAAGCCTCTTTCCAAACCTAAGATTGTGTTTCATTATCATATGAGTTCAAAAACGAGAAAAGTTACCATTAATCCTACGCTCGAAACATACTGCAATGATCTTTACTGCTTTCCTTCAATATGTTTGCAATATGTTGTGTAAGGAAAATTAGTACTACTGTAAGCTATACAATAATAACAACAATCTCGGTTCGACACTAGAATCATAAATCGTTATGCGTGTATGTTGGCATTAATGAAAATAGGATCTTTTTAACATCTCAAAATGTATTTTTATTACGTGTTAACATGAATCCCTACAAATATTTCTATTTTTTTTTTTAACCGCGTAAGAATGGAATTTTGTTGTAAGATACTGAGTTATAGAAAGGTTGTCGTGCAGATAATCCTTTTCTCAAAAATAAAATTTGATTTCATATGGGACTACTCAAGTCACGTTTCGGTCGTAAAATTTGTTCTAATTTCAAAAACCATGTGAATTTTGAAAGCTGGAAAATGTTTATGAACGTAATTTTGGATATTGTAGCAAAGAGGAAATAGCTAATGTGTGATCGATTCTTAGAAAATCGCTTCAGAAGTGAAGTGTTTTATTAGCCAACAACATCGCTTACAGTTTACTTCAAACTACCAAAACAATAATATGCTTTGGAGCTTAATTTTCTTCACGCTTTATTCAAGAGGAAACAATAATCTAATTATAACAACAGTTTTCCTTTAGAATGTTTAACGAACAATTTCATTATAAAACCAATAACAATTTCCTTATGACATAAAAGGGCAAAGTATTCACATAAAGGATAGATACGTTCATCAAAACATAATTAGTATTATTAAATTTCTTTTGAGTGTTATGATATTAGTTTGTAACGATCAATATGAGCGGCTTAGGTCGGTTTGCATGCGCGAACGTATGCGTATACAATAAAAACAGTCTCGTTATGTGCACAAAGCACATAAAAGGAGCGTGCTGAATGGATTCAACCGCCACCGGTAGGCGTGCCAACTTTGCCGTAACCTATGGTATTTTATACGAAAGCAAATACACGCTCCGCCTCTCTTCGTCCGACACGACAACCCAACCTCTAATTAATAAAAGATTGTAAAGTTTTTATTGTGCAGGTAATTACGGAAAGGTCCCCCACCCGAGTGTGGCAACGGACGCCACTGGTCCCGGCTCATAGTTAATTTGTATAATTACGCACAGCTAAAATGTTTATGGGTAATAAACTGAGCTGGGATAAATAATACTCACGTTACTCGCTATTGTATACGCGTCGCGTGTAACTGTATAATTTTTTTAATACAAAATGGTCTGAAATAGTCATTTTTCTAGAAGTTATTCCCATAATTTAAGTGAAACCTGGTAGTTAGTTAGCATGGATTGATCGGGTTGGTGATTGAGGTGTACAACACAAAGGAGTTCCGGACGGTGAAAGAAGTAAAAATGATTTTTTACTGTCGGATTTTACGATTCGGAAAATGGTATTTTTTTGTTCTTTGGTGGTTTGTGGTGGAAAAATTCCCATTGTAATTTGCGGCTATAAAATCCTAAAGTGGTTTGCGAAAGTATATTATTTTTGAATATTATTTAAACAACAACAAAGAAACAGAAATAGACGTGAAAGCAACCTCCAGACGTGGCACATTTTATGACTTAATTTAAAGTCGGTTTCAACACGTCCCAAGAAGTAATTACAAAAGAGCTTTCGCAACCAGACGTTCTTGGTCTATTCCATCCTCCGAGGGATTCGTTCCAACCGAACCATCCCAATTCCAACCCATCCTGAAATTGGGAGCGTTTTTAACGTCCCAATAAACCTCATCGTCGCCGCCGTAAGTAGGCCATAAATTCCGCAATTAATATTCCGCAAAGTCGTAAAAGAATCTGCCTTTCAAGAGGGAAGAGGTCGGGATCCCAAGCGCTTGTATATCACCGCCTTTCGAGTCTCTCCCCGGACCTATAAAGTTCGGGACCGCCGCCGATTCTCTACAAAATTATTATAATAAGTAGTTATATACGGGTATAATTTACGACGATTTTTGAACGACGACGTCGGATCTTCTTCTAAAGCTCCAGCGGCCGCGTCTGCACTTTGGTGGCGTGAAAAGGCGACGAGTTCGGTCGTAAAACCCTTCTGCGAATATTGCATTCCGAGTTGGTGAGGACACAACAATGGAAAGATCACTAGAAGGGTCTCTCTCTTCGTTGGTTGTGTTGAGTGCGTGCTTCCCCGATGGAGAGAAATGGAGTTTGTAGACGGACGGAAGGTCGTATCTTCGACTGGATGCCGTAATTTATTGTCGTGAACATTCCAACGCTCGGCCGTTTTGCGAATTGCCTATTAACGCCCAAGATTAAAACTTAAAGCTTCAACGGTTGCTCCGATCCTAAATTCGTCAGTTTTGTGTGCATCATCAAACTCCCCATTATTGTCAAACATTATCATATTAATGTGAATTTCATAATTAATAGGGAATTATTATTAAAATTGCTATTACAATGTTATGAATGAAATTTCTAGCTTTTATTATAGATATTAGAAACTGCTCATACTGAGGCAATGACATTTTACATAGAATGAAAGTGAACGTCTCACATTGGAGCAACACAATGTCGCCAACAGAGAAGCAATATCGAATTGCTCCAATGTGAAACACATAATTTAATTACATGTAAACCATGTCTCACACTGAGACAACCAGCAACAAGCAATTAACAATCTGCAACAAGCGATATTGCCACTTGATCACATTTTACATAGAATTACAGCAGACGTCTCACATTGGAGCAACCCGATATCGCGTTTCTATTTTCGATATCGAATTGCTCTAATGTGGGAGCTATCATTTAATTGTATGTAAAATGTCACCAAGTAACAATATCGCTTGTTGCTGGTTGTCTCAGTTTGAGACCCACCTAAAATGTTATCAAGTGGCAATATCATTTGTTGCTGGTTGCTAGTTGCTTGTTGTCTCAGTGTGAGACCTCCCTTAGACATTTCAGAAATATTAGCGAAGCTTTGGATATTTAATAATAATATTGGGTTGGCAACTAAGTAATTGCGGATTTTATTTTTTGAAAATCAAAGACAATTTTTTCATGGAACTAAATAACTTTATTCTGTAATGTATTGCCCATTTTGATCAATGACCTTTTGCCATCTTTCAGGCACCATCATAACCCCACGTTCATAAAACTTCCGGTGTTTATTGGCAAAAAATTGAATCAGGTACGATTTGACATCATCATCATTATTGAAATTTTTACCATTCAAGGAGTTTTGTAAAGATCGAAACAAAAAGTAATCAGATGGTGCAAGGTCAGGACTATATGGTGGATGTGGCAAAACATCCCAACCAAGCTCCAATAATTTTTGCCGAGTGACCAAAGATGTGTGTGGCCCTGCATTGTCATGATGGAATACAACACATTTTCGATTTGTCAATTCGGACCGCTTTTCTGCAACTGCATTGTTTAATTTCGTTAGTTGTTCAATGTAGACATCAGCATTGATCGTTCGGTTGGAAGTTAAGAGTGTGCATGTATACGAGAATGTATGGGAGAATACATGTATGTGATACATGAAGTTTCTCTGCAATCTCACGTGTTGTACTGTGACGATCCGAATCGATTATTGCTTTAATTAGGACTTCAACTTCAACTGGTCGACCAGAGCGTTTTTCGTCCTTGAGTCGTTTCTTGTAAGGCTTCGTCACCATATACAGCACATAACTTTTTATGAGCTTGCGATGCGTTTTTCCCTTTGCGGAAATAAAAAAGCAAAATATGACGAAAATTATCCTTTTGATTTTCCATTTTTCAACGAAGGCCAAACGAAAGCTACGCAACCGATCAAAAAACTTTTTTTACTGATTGACTGCTGAACTGCCAACTATCAAATAACAAAATGCGTTTTACATTTGCACTACGTCTACAAACCTAAAAATTTAACTGAAGCAATCTATGGGTGAAATCCACAATTACTTATTTGCCAACCCAATAATATTTTTGGTTTCAAAAAGGTTTACTACGTGTCGTAATGTTTCTTTTTAACTTCTGATAGTAAGATCTATTGCAATCTAACTTCCCTTTAAAAGGAGACTAAATGATACTGCTATAATTTAAAAACGTAAACCCTTTTTCCTATAAATAATCGAAAATTTGCCGTTGAGAACCTTCGACATGCAATTTCCTCCTAAAAATTATACCCGCAAAACATTATAACGTTTAACTTCGCACGTCGTATCAATTACGGAACACGTGATTACGGGGGCTTTATAATAGATCTATTGAAATTTAATGACGCTACCCGCCGTAATTTCGGCCTGTAATAGCGACTTTAGGTTTAAAAAGTTGGAGGGTAATTTATGGCGGTGTGGTTGCACGCATATGATCCAACGAAAACCCGTTGAAACCACGAGAAATTTGTAAATTTATAAAACTTTTAAGAGAATTTTATCACACGAACGTATCTTGGTGGTCGGCGTTAAGTGGCTATGTTATAACTCAAATCATTGTGTGTAGAAAATATTATGTATCGATAATTTAAAAACTTGTAACTTTTGTTATGTTTATGAGTTATTGTTCGTGAATTGATTTATGAACTGAAAGATCTTAACTAATTCATATATAAACGTACAACTATCCCTCGCCCATAATAACGTCACGGAAACACATCTTTATAGGTGATCCATACACAAAAAACACTTTGTCCCTGGATGACTGGGCGTTTAGAATTTCATACAAAAGTAGAAGTGGTCGTAAAAATTTAATTTGGATCATGCATTATTTACAACGCGATTTTATATCTATATATAGTGTCGCAGCTTTATCCTCGTGACAGTTCGCGCGTAGTAAATCCATGTGGGTCCGTTTAGAATTTAAAGAGACCCCGACTCGTTCAGATGGTTAAAGTTCGACCCTGGGACGCGTTTAATACTTTTACGACTGTTTTTTCGCCGTGGGACACGAAATATTCGGCGAGCTCTGTCGAAATAATGCAATAAAACGCGAAACACGTGTCCCATTTTATATATGTCGGTGAGTGTGTGTGTTCCACGACCACTTATTGTCCGCTTTGAATGCCGTTCTTCTTGAGGGGTTCTCTAAAGTTCTATTAAATCGACATGTAACAAATTGGGGGACATCTAAGTGACAAGATTTAAAATTATCTTAATTATTATTAAAAGAGTATTTAATTTTTAGATTAATTGTTGATATTTGGTAAATTATATTCCCACATATCCTTAATTACCTGAACCTTCTCTTTGTGTCTGGCGAAGAAACGGTCGCCATTATAAATAACATCGCTATAAAATTTCGGCGCACACAGCTGTACTATACGCGTTTTATGTGCACTCGTAAAACTTTACTCTGGGGCCATAATTGACTGTTGCAGCGTGCGAGTTCTTACACATAGTGCTCTGGGTGCAGAAATGTCACGTGTTAAGAGTTGCATTCAAATAAACCGCTTCTGAATCGAACCGACAACTAAATAACTAACCAAACGAAAATTTTCTTCATAAGTACATTATTCCTAACTAAAATCGATTTCACACTTTTTAAAACCCAATTTGACTTCTTTCAAGCCAAACCAATTTGTGTTATCGCTTCTCGAGTCGTTTCAAAACGGATTAACAAAACAGGATTTAAGTAATTGGAACCTTGAAGTCCTTTTTAGGAACCTCAAGGATACATTTCAACCTGATACATATGTCGAAAAATATAGACTAAATACAAGAAGATAAGTTCATAAAACTTTTTACGACCGTTAATTATTACCTTTAGCATCTGTAACATGTGTGGGTTTCATTAGTGGGTAAAATCGTTGAAACTGTAACTAGTTACAGCTCGTGTTGGAACTAATTTCCACGATGTCGGATACCGTGCGAGGTTTAAATCGTAAGTTTCGATTGTGAAAGCTATAAAAAAGTAGATTACGTGGGTAGTAAAAAGGCCCCTTTACCGAACGACTTAAAACTTGAACCTGAACTAATTACAAAAGCTTGACTACTTCTAGATATATGAAGGGTACAGGAATAAAAAGGGTTTCAACATTTTATACGTAAAAATTTTTTTTCTTTTGGTAATAACTAAAATAAATTTGATATTTATTGTAGAAAATACTTTTCAAGTTTTAAATTAACGTAAAAATCATTTTTCAACTCTTATAGATAAAATTTGGGTTATCTTTTAAAGTTCATTAAAAAATAAGACTAAATAAGAAACAAAGTTGACTTTAATTATGAAAAATAGAATATACAAGAGTTAATTTAATATAAAAAACCTCTATTAATCTCTATAAATAAACTCTGTAGGATTTTTTAAATTATCAAAATTACTTAAAAAGTTACGTTAAATTAATATGGAGAACTTTTACCAAAAGGAAAACAAGAAAACTGAAGAAGTTCAAAATCGAAAAAGAAAATATTGAATAGTTTTATTCAAGGTTGTCAAGATTATTCAAGATTTTATACCTTTTATAGTTTTCAACCAAGCTTGATAGTAATAAACCTCATACGTTATTCATATTGTCGTTAGGTGGGACGAGCTTGACGAAATTGTAAAATATATTTACGGCAGAGTTTTACGTCTTGTACCTGTGTGTCAAATATGCACGAACATGATGAAGCCGAGGAGTCTTGTTGACGGCGGCGTTAAATAGAATTGACGGAGACGAGGCTAGGCGATCAGGCCAATGTGCGATTCGAGCCCGAAACGGCACAGTTACAATCGATAGCGTCGCCGGTTTTATGGCGGAAGAGAACGATTGAAATAAAATCCAAGCTTTTTGGTGACTTAGAACTTATATGGTTCATCGTAACTTACCCCCCGCGTGGTTTTATGTCGATGCCGTGGATATTCGCCGTTAAATTTTCATTCGTCGATGAAATATTAAATATTTTTTTTGAGTTTTTTTGGTCGCGAAATCGTTGTCTGTAAGTTTTATATTTCAATCAATATTACAATCACCTAGATCTTCCTATAAAGTTACGATAAAATCTTTAATATTATATATTTAAATTATAAATAATAACTTGTCAAAAAAGCGTGGAAAACGTTTCAAATAGTATTATTCACAGAGTGTCTAGTAATTTGCATTTCTGGTCATAAAACTAACGTTACAGTCGCCATTCGTTGGCAATAAAACTTCCCAACCCGTCAATTTTTTACGCTCTTCACTCCAAACCGCACTTAATTACGTTCATACTGAAAGCTCTCTACGGTGCTTTGACTTAATCCCTCTGCGTTAGACGCAAAGCTCCAGTTAATACTCCATGCTTATTTTAATAGACATTTAGTAGTTTTATAATTTAATCAGTTCACCACAGCTTCGCACATTCTCCCCTTTACCGAAAAACTTTTTATAATGGTTCCAGAAAATCAAGCTGTGATATTACGCCAGTATTGCTTTTATGATATCATGTAGCAACGAAACGGTAGTAATATTACGCGCGATAAAAGCATCCAAATCGGCTATAACTTGCATAACCGTTCGGCCAATATTAATTCTAGCGCATTGGACGCCGAAGGATAACAAAGTAACGCCAGAGGACTGCGCTTCGTGGAGTTTTATAGCTCTCACTCGACCTCTAATACAGTTTAATATATTCCCCGTTGGGTTTTCTAAGCTTTAGGAATTACCAGCTTTTGTGGCTGGTTAAGAGTCGGTAGTAATCAACTTAATTATCAAAATTAAATGAAACTTAAAAAATGGTAAGTAAATAAGAAATGAAACGTTATTCGCGTATGTAATTATGTTAAATTTGTTTATTGGGATTCTAAATTTATATACATTATTATCACTACTGCAGTTTAAATGGTATAAATGTCGACCTAAGTTTATGTTAGCTCAAGCTTTGAAAGTACCTATAAAATGATAATTGGGAGTAGTCCAAGACCGATGACATTCATGTGTTTACTGCATGTCTTGTAAAATTCCGAAATGTTATAAACCCGAGGAAGGATTTATAGACAATTAAGAACTGCAAATTGTAGAATACTATAATTATAGAAGGAATCTATTTCAACAATAATTCTAAAAACTTTGTCTAACATAAAATTCTTTAACTTTAACATTATAGTGGGTATTATTTGTGTTCGCCGTCTAAAATAGTATTTCTTAATTTAACTACTTCTCTCTAAAAGCTCTCTTTAATTAGCTGCGGTGGGTGCTTGCAACCTACTATTTTAAGAACAGGAAGACAACCCAAAAGACCTTGATAAAATACCTACATGGCAAGAGAATGCGGATGTTATGCTATCAACAATATATCTCTTTATGAGAATACAAAAAATAAATCCCTAAAAGGTTATATGGCAATACAAGCAAGTACATATTAAAACCTTATTTTATGTATAATTAACTGCGTGAATTCGCGTATATAATCTACCGTTAGAACACTTTACGAGGTAAATGTACGCGAGTACCAACACCTATCGAAGTTGTCACCTTCCGAGAACCATAATCGAGAACGCTTGTGATGTTAGTAGGTTATAGACAAAGTTTAGAGATTATTAGTTTGGTCGTTAAAACGGTGAAGTTGAGAGGTATAATTGTCACTGTACAAGCTTTGAATAAAAATTAAAATAGCTGCAATAATCGTAAAAAAGTTATACTATACGTGCCAAAAGTCAAGTCAGTCCAGTTTGGAGTGATCGTACCCCGAAAGTTTTCGTCGAAAAAATCGAGGTAAAGATTGTTATGATCGACGATCATTTTTGCGAAATATAGTGAAAATTAAAAATCGTAAGTTACGGGATTTAGAGAATATCGTGAGTCAAATAAAAAAAGCACTGGTTTTTCGACCAATTCGTGGAGAACGTAAAGTTTGGATTTTCTTCTCAGAAAATGTTTATTATTTTATGTTTTTGGGTCTTTTATTAAACACAAAATATTTTTTTGTTATTACAGGTAGCCCTCCTCTAACACGGTATCTTATAACACGGTTTCGCTCTAACACGATTCGTAAATTGCGGGAATCCTCCTACAAGACGGCATCCTATAACACGGTTTCGCACGTAATGAAAAGGTTGGTTTGAAAAATTCAGAAAGCGTTTTACAATTCATAGCATAAAAATCCAGGGAAAGTCTGCGTCTGCTAATTATGAAGCTGCTAGGACATATCCAGAAACAATACAAAACATTATAGCCGAGCAAGGATACACAGCGGATCATGTTTTCAATGCCGACGAAACTGGGCTTTGGTGGAAAAAATGCCCAGTAAAACCTTTATATCGAAAAAAGAAAAAACCTGCACCCGGATTTAAGGTGTCCAAAGATCGTCTAACGCTCCTTTTGTGTAGTAATGCATCGGGGGACTTCATGACAAAACCCTTGCTAGTTTATAGATCTTTGCATCCTCGTGCACTGAAAAACGTAAATAAAAACACCTTGCCGGTATACTGGACAGCAAATTCGAAAGCTTGGGTAACAGGAAATTTATTTAAAGATTGGTTTTCAAATTGTTTTGTGTCAAGCGTTGAGCGTTATTTAAGACAGAAAAATTTTAACTCAAGGCGCCACTACTGTTAGATAATGCTCCATGCCACCCACAAGATTTGACACATCCCAACGTCAAAGTACCACCTAACACCATTTCGTTGCCCCAACCATTGGATTAAGGTATTATTTACATCTTTAAAAGATATTATATAAGAAGATCCTTACAGTGGATTTTAGATGCAACCGATTCGAAATCAATTAGCGTAATGGAAGCTTGGAAGAAATTTTCAATCAAGCACTGTATCGAAATCATATCTTTGTCCCTGAAAGAAATAAAAACATCAACCTTAAATGCGTGTTGGAAGAAGATATGGCCCTCTGCAGTTGAAACAGAAAACATGCATAAAATATCTGAAAATGAAATTAATGCCATATTAGAAGTCGATAAATCGAAGGCGAAGGTTTTGTGGATATGGCTACCAAAGACATTCAAGATTTATTAGTGGACGAAGAAGTTGACGAAGCGGATTTGATGGAAACTGCATCCCTAGATGCAAATCAAATCGATTTTGAGGACGCTAGCTCTGATGAGGGTTGCGTACTTAAGAATTTAACATTAAAAAATTACAAGAAGGCCTATGCATAGCGGAAAATCTCGAGTCATTTTTCTTGAATGAAGACCTTTCCACGGAAAGAAGTCGAAAATTCAAAAGGGAGCTGCAAAACTGTTTAGCTCCATAACGGGAAATTTACAATGACTTAGTAAGAACCAAAAGTATTAAAAAAAATATTTGTTTTTAATAAGTTTTTGGAACGTCTTTTTGTAGTACTAGCTCTGGGTCTCATGCAACACGATTTCACACAACACGGCATTTTCTAGGAACCTAACTACCGTGTTATAGGAGGGTTACCTGTATTTAAGAATTGAAAATTGAATATATTCGCAGATATTGAAATAGCATTCTCAACTACCATTTGGTGGTAATCTTGTTAAGATGCAAGCAGCGGTTCTCAAGATCGACTATTTTGGGTATTGAATTTTTAAGCAAAAATAGACGAAATAAATAGACAAGGCTACATTCCGCAAAAGGTCCTAATTTTTTTTTCTTCAACGGATTCCGAGAATGAAATTCCCAAAGTTTGCGTTCTCTGTGGACCGGTAAAAAACAGGTCCTTTTCTCATTTTGCTCGCGATATTTCCTAAATCACGTAAGTGCAATTTTCAATTTTGGATATGTTACGCAGAAATGATTACCAATTATGATAGTCTCTACACCGATTTTTTTTCGACGAAAACTTTCGGAATATGATCACTCCTAACTTGACTGATTTTTCTATTGACACGCATAGTAGTTATAATTTTAAAACCTTTTTCAAAGAAGTATGAACTTATCACACCTTATTAGACCAAATGGTGTACAGCAGTCACAATTAGCCTAGCTTCTTGATCGTATAAGTTTTCGACGTATCTCTCATCTTCATCTGATGTAATTTCAAAGCATACGAATAATATGCGAAGAGAATATACAAATTTAAATAAACACAATTATAATATATTGTGGTTGTTATCAGATACTTCTTTATTCCAGTAGCATTTTTGTAGCTGTTAAAAGCGTAGAGAGTACAATTAATTTGCACCCGCAACACGAGCATGGTTTGAACAATAACGGTCCTAAAACCGTTCTTTATACGCAACGTGTACAATTTGTTAAAACTGCTCCCTTTACGGCCTCGGCGTTTTACGGCCGGTCGTTCATTCGGTGAAAGAAACGCGCACATTCAAAGGATCGCAAGTGGTGGCGGCGTCGGCGTCGGCAGCGGTGGCCTAACGTCTATTCAAGAACGTAGAATAGTTTTTATTGCCGCTGTGTATTCGCAAAATGCAATTCCTAGATTTAACGATCAACTTATGTACGGTCGGTTTAAAACCAGACGTAAAACCGCCACCGGTAGACAAACGATTCATTTATATAGGGCACGGTTATGCCGCCAGGAGAATAACTGGTGAACGTGGTTGGACTGAAGGCTTCAGGCGAGCTCGCCACTTCGAGGATAAGAACGGTTCAACACCGACAATGGGAACACTGCAGAATGCGTTGCGTGGTAGTCGAACGAGAAGCCCGAGTTTTTTTACGGTCGCCCTTTGTTCGTAATGCATATGGTACACACACGTTACAAGGTTGTGACCACCGTGTTTTTGGTTTATGCCACATGTGCAGTTACGACTGCAGAAAACCAACCATTGTAACACCCCACATCTTTGTTTTCAACTGAAAGTCAACGTAAACATGAAAAATCTTGATTCGTCTAAACAATACTAATCTGTGAAGGTAGTGAACGAGTAAGACGAGAAAAACTACCAGAAAACGACTTCGGAAGCACCGTGAAGAAGTAAAAGTCGGCGAACACATATCTTACAAAGTTTATACGAGTCGAACTTGGTCTCTAAAGAACCGACGATAAAATGATCCCGTCCAAAACAAAGGCGAAAAATTTTAACTGTCCGCGTAAAAACTCCCAAGCCGAAAAGGCGGCAATCGTAAAATCCCGCCAACCTTTCGCATTATGAGCGAGAAGGGACGTGAACGAAGGAAATCCTGTAAAACTGGGGCGGAGTGTTGTTCAAAGGTCATTTCCATTTACTTAGTTCCGGTAATATAATCATTTTTAAATATGCCTTGTATCTTGTAATATCAAACCAATTACATAACATTAATATAATAACCTTTATCGACAATATCTCAACCAAAATTATATTTCATGGTGTATTTCAAGTTAATGACGTGTGATTAAAGCTTTTGCGCTAGTGTGTAATAAACCCATGTTAAATTATTTTCCACCTTACAAAATCTTGTAAATAAGTACGTAGGTAATATCCCATCCCTTAGATATACTGCATGTAATTAATTATTGAAATTCCAAAATTAATTTTTTAATGCTTAAACGTTTAAAGTCATCATATCTGCTTATAAATTGCAGGGAAGCATTGACTATTGAAAGACTTTTCATTTATTTTCACCACTAAGAAAATGGCATTATGTATTATTATTGTGGAAGAACGTTAATGTTAGCCGGCATCTTCTGTGTTATTTTACCTTTTAGGAGTATCATCGCCACCGAAGACGTCGTCTCGAATCAATTTATTCAAATTGCTGCTTTAAGTAAAAGAGGAAAGAGTAAAAAGATCATTGAGCGCCATAAAGGTACTTTTTAAAACCGGTTTTGAAGGTCGCTTTTCCTAGATTAACTAAAAGTTGATTAATTAAAAATCATAAATAAAATACATCAAGTGAATATCCGATGGTCTTAATACTATTTCATTGGTTTAATTTATTAATGAAAAAGAGACTTAAATTGATTCTCAGAAGGAAATGAAAATTTTACTTCTAAAACTTTATCTGTTAGGTACAAGAAAAATTTGTAATATTTCTTAAAACGAGCATGTTTGGTCGTTGGTGAACGATATTGACACTTTACGATTGGTGAAAGCTCGGCGAGCTTGTAAAGTAATCCGCTTATGGGTTATGGCCGCGCGACTCTGACCGTAAAAATCAATATATTTTAAAACTTAGACCATACCGTTAGGTTTTTACGTTTTTCCTGTAGCCTGAGTATGCAGTTTCGGGCAAAGTCGAGGGCCGATCCGTTTAGATTTAATACATGATAAAATTTTTACAAGCGGCTCGTATAAATTCTTGATTTTCGGAGTTGGCGTTTCAGCGATTGGCATGAAAAACGGTCATTACGTGCTACCACTAGGACTAGATCGTAAAATGGTCGCCGCAAGCACAAGAGATTGCTTCTGCACAAGTTCCAGTTACGTGCGGTCAGTAATGGTCAATTGTTGCGAGCACTTATTTCCGGTCGGTAGCTATAGTTTGCCATAATGTTCTTCCTGCAACCTTCAACGAGATTGTTTATTTCAAAACACAACCAAAAACGTAAATTGGCAATTTTAGTTTATATTATAACGAACTGGTTGACTCACTTCTCCGGTATCCATAAATTACCAATTATTTTCTCCTCTGGTCGTTTTCCAAGTTTATTATTGTCAATACCGCCTTTAAAGACATACTTAAGAATACTTACTCTGAAAAGTATGCAATTTTCACAAGCAATTAACCCGTTAATAAGCAGCCAAGGGAACTGTGACGGAGAAGTAACCGACGACGTACGGGAACCTCATTACTGGCATTGTGGAAAATAACACTTTATACCGTGCATTTACATATGGGCGATGCGAGCGAAAACTATAAAACACTAACTGGCAGTAAAGTGGAGTTGTGCTGGGGCAACTGCATCGACTAGGCTTTGTGGAATTATCCCCTGCAGACCCGGTGGCTTTATTCGCGCCAGAAATTGAATTTCAACGTCAACACGATTTACTGCGTGAGCTACGGATCAAATTTTATATAGTATAAGTAGCTGAAGATGGATTTCTTTACCAAAATATAAAGAACATGCATCTAAAAATACTTTATAGCTGTTTTATTAAGTGGAATTTAATGTAGGCATTAATTAAAATTTTATAGCTAACACGTCTATATACTTTAGGTATCTTACCACTTAAGGAGGATCTTACACAAATATGATCAAAATTAAAAAAAAGCTCTTTATGCTTAGGATGTTAGACATAATTATGATCAATACATGAAACTTTAGTATCTTATTGAAGTACTCCTAATAACCAACTTTAGAACGTAATTGCTATTTATCACCTATTCTTCTTTAAACCCATCACTACCAATAATAGTTCCGCTAATACAATTAAGTGTTCAGTTTTAATAGCACTTAATATAATCAATTCTACACTAGTTAGGTTTTATTAACGACTTAAAGACAATAAGCATTATTAATCATATTAAATTTCTTAATGAAATATCAATTCAACGATACCGTTAAATCGAAATAACATTGCAAACTTTAAACCCCAATTATTACAAATCATCAAATACATTAAACGGATAAAAATAATAGTTGTATATCTTGCAGACGTTGTGAGTAACGCAAAAAAAGTGGTATAAACGTCCATCATAAATCAATAGTGGCAATTATAAAGGCACCTCCTAGTTTACAGTCTAAGCCGCAAGAAAGTGCGTATCGCCTCGATGTGCAATAAATGGCCAGGATAGTAAATTTATAACTATAAATTTAATACCCCGCCCACATTGAAGCTTTATTCTAGTATAGGAGAATATGTCATTGTATTTCACTTTGACACCAGGGTTCTAAAGGTATATTGTTGATCTAAAGCGTCTATAAATTTGTAATTTACTATTGACTGTTTTGTAATTTATTGAGTAAGGTTTTAACGATCGGGAATTTTCTTTAAACGAATTAAATATTGTGTATTTTTGAAATTAAATTTCATTAAATTGAATTATGTTAATAGAAATTCTTAAAATTTTAAAATTTCAACTTTCATAATTACTCCTCCTAAAAATATTAGGGGTTGTGAAGACAAGGTGTTCTAAAGACAAAAGTTATTTGTTGCTTTCTTGTGAGTTAGTTAAACAATAGACCTGCATCGAACGGTACTGTCTGGGTAGGTCTCGGAATCGCTTTAATTAGCGCAGGGCGGATGCAAAAATAATAAATTTTAACTGACCGAAAGGGAATAACTATGAACGGCCCGGCGTACGTACCGCAACATTAACCGTGATCGTAAAGCCGGCTTTATATCTATTTTATGGCATTTGTAAAATATTGCGTTTCGAGCGTAATACATGCACTTAGCCCCAGCCGACGACTGACTCCGGCTTCATGCTATTCATCTAACTAACAAACCCGAAGACGGTTTTTACTTTAAACCTTATATTCGGTATAATGGGATTCGTATGTATCTTATATTGAAAGAGAACCAGACTGGTTATTTACTGTCGGTTGCTCTCTATTATTACCAGATGAGTGTAGTTTACTTAGTTTTCATAATTATATAACAAGAATACCCTATTATATCTTTCAAGAATAAAAGCGGAAAATAAATTTAAATTAAGGGTGTTGTACTCACCATCACGCTCTACTTCTAGGCCGTGGGGGTGGTACTGGCGAGTGTAAAGGTGGACTTGGAGGAATACTTCCAAGAAGAGTATTGGGCAGCTGGTAGTACATCGCTGGGTAGAGTGCTGTAGGGGAATACCACCTCCATAAGTCAGTGATTGGATTCACTGGTGTTGGGTAGTATTTTGCTAAGGTCTGCACCTCCAGGAATGCTGGAAAATATCAATAAATAAAAACGACGATATTATATAACACTCAGAAAAATTAGAATGCTAGTAGTTAAGAAAAACTTATCAAAGTATATCGACACTCGAAAAATTTTTGTAATCGTTGAATGATGAAAATTATTTTATTGAATAAAAAATAGTACTATTTATTTCAGTATTTCGTATTTCAGTTTCAATATTATAAAATGATTCCTATCAATATCAATTTTCTCTTCACCCTCATAAAACACTAACGCTCACACGACACCCTGAGAGTAAATCTACCCGAGGGCGACTTATTCGTAAAGTATCGGTAGCCGGCGGCTATATAAAGGAAATTGTGGCGAATAAACAAGAAGTTTCTCCGGCACCTGGGTTTGTTCATTTCACAGTAACGATCCACAACTTCCGCCGCGAGCCTGTAAAAACCCGTTATATTTAGAGTGTATGAACGATTGCGTCGTCGAAACGGCCCCATAAATCTTTACAGTTTCGCCAAATAAACCCGGTTTTGTGTTCACAATACGTACACTTTATTTTGCATAATTCGCGCCAGTTTATTAAACAGCTAGGCGAGCGGGCGACTTTAAATGCGGTTTCGTTCCGCGGAACCGATCGGTTTTCCCGGTCGGTTTTTTCGCCCCCTCGGACCTACACAATACGGATATTTTAGAACGCGTTTCCTTAGAGAACCCGCTACGAACCCGATTGAACACGACTATTTATTTCTATAAATAATGTTTGATAACTTCCTGTTTTCAAGAGTATGTGATTTAATTTCGTAGAGTCAACATCGACCATATGCGGGAAAATAATTAATTTCATAATAAATTTGATGAAGGTCTTTGTACCTTCTGTAATTATCCATATTGTTGCATTCCGAAGGTATAAGTGTTTTATTCATAAAATATTAACGTTAACATTTTAAGACTTGAACTAATGAAGTTAACGTGTACATATTCTATTTGGAGAATGCTGCAACATTGCAAATTATCCACAAACGTGTATTATCGCAATTTTATTACAACCATATAACGCTAATGATTTGTTTGCTATTTTCATTTTGCAATACTTCGTATGTAATAAAATGTCATCCTAGTTTAATTGAAAAAAACGGGTGTTAGAAAAGTCGAGGTAACTTACAATGATAATAAATTCTAAAACATTGGATTGCAGTAATCTACTATCCCCTTAAACCTTTGAATTATTCATCTTAACACGCTGTACAGGTGTCCTGAAATTAGACGGTCATACGCTACCAGCACATTCTACGTTCAAAAATAAGAATAAAAACGCAAATAAACATTAGTCAAAAAATGTATCCTAAAAAGGCTATAGTTCCTTGATGGGAACAATGGCAAAGTAGATCACCTTAGAAATTTGTAGTTTTCATAGTTATACAATTCGGTCACAAAATTAAACCCCAACGATAACAATACGCTGCGATGTTAAAGCGATTAAGGTGCAGTCAGGTATCAATCACGCGACTGCAGCGGCTATAGTCGCGCGGCTACAGACGCGCGACTCTGGCGACTTCGCGTCAGCCACTTGTTTGCATTGAATTATATGGATACGTTGTCAATAACGCGACTGCGGCCTTGGCCACAGATGTGACCACGGCGACCGTGGCGACGTGGCTGCCAAAATAGCAGTCTAGCCGCCAGAGCCGCTACGACAACTTATGAAAAGCACGTTTTTTTCTAAAACTTTGATGAGAAAATGAGCGAATTATAATTAAATGAGCTCGTAGGACTCCACCTTTGCCTGTCTAATCCGAAAAGTAAGGATTGTAAGGACCAAAATAAAAAAGATAGTGCATAGGAAGAAATAGTGAACATTTTAAAACAATCAGATAATGAGTAAAACATATATGAATTTGTACTAGGTTGAAGCTACCTCCATGCTGGTATAACAAAAACTAATTTTTAGTGTAAAATTCCAAAGAGAAAGAACCAGAACGCGACTATTGTCGCACAATTGACACTTAATAAAGGTGCGATTCCTATGCGACGACCGAAACGACTACAGCTGCCAGATTACATCCGATTGGAGCCGAGCGATCATAGCCGCGCGATCAAAATCGCTTGCTTGACTTCCTATCTGACGATTATTTACGTTTGCGAAATTCACCTACTTCATTGTCGAGTCAGTTTCGTCGTGTACATAATGAACGATAGTAGTTCCCTCAACAGCATATCTTCTTCTTGAGGAGGAAGGAGAAGAAGAAGAAATGTTATTAGTAGAAAATGAATTAAAATCAAATATCCCTAATTCCATCTTCATGACAAGAGACCAAGAGGGGTTTCAAAATATTTTGGTGCATATGCATCTATTAAATAATGACTCCCTGTTTAGAAAATTTTTTCGCCTGAATATCAAGCAATTTAATTACGTGTTGTCTATAATTGAAGATGGCCTCAGAAGACAATCGTGTGGGAAGGTAAAACAGCCTATAAGCCCTGCTTAAAAACTGGGACCAACGCTTCTAATTTATTTTCAAAAATAAGTAAAAATACACTTTAAAAGAAAAATTACAGTTTTTTTACAAATTACATTATAATTCAAAAAAGTTACTGTTGGATAAGTTCGTTGTGGATTGATTTTCATCGTCAGGCTGAAGGTGGGAGATCTGAGATGTCGGTCTGAGCGTGTGTAGATCATAAGATGAAGATGATGAAGGACGAGAACAAAGTTCTTCTAGTTCGAGTTGACCCACAATATTACAAACTTGCATTTTTGCACGAATTTGATTCTGTGGATGCATCTTTTTAACAGATTTCGCCATGCTTTTGAAAAAAAAAAATGTCGATAGGATGTTGTTCTTTCTGCTTTACGAGAATTTCTGATAGTACTTTTGCTCTATTATCAGAATTGGTTTTAAACAGTTCAGCTATATTAACAGCTTTTTTTGGTAGATATTTTACATTTAGCAAGTTGTGGGTTTGTTCCATTTTCAGAAAGAAAGGTATTACATTCAGAAAGAAGGGTATCAGAAAATACCTTTGCCCTATTGAGTCAAGTTTTTAGTATTTTCTATACTCCAATTGCTGTTAATCCGCAGGTTACAAACTGTTTAATAGTGACTGCCTGTTACCTGCTCAATATGCTCAGAGATGCGTTTCTTGAAGAAAACAACACATGCTTTTTTGGTATTTCAAATTCAGACCAACTCTCAAGCCAAAATTTGATTCCTTTAGTTGCTAGGGGTGTCTTTGGAAATGCTGAAGACTTTGAAGTGAGATGAAGTGATTGGAAATATTGAACGCTGGTTCAATATTTTGGCAAATGAAATAAATAATTAAGACAGATTGTCCGGAATGAATTTGTCTCCACTTTTAATGCCGCTGAAGAATAATGTAATGTAGTTTTCTCAATTTTTTCAATTTCTTAATTTAGTTCAATTAGCTTGAAATCGTCCATTCAATCCATTTTTCAAGCACAAAATAATAAAATGCGTATTTCCTAGCAAAGCGGCTGATACGACTAGACTGCTCAAGGAAGCAGTTGAGTCGTCCGGCTCTAGCCGCTTGTTTAGAGTCGTTTTCATCATACGACTATAATCACGCCATAGGAAAGGGCTCTATTTATTTACATTATATGAGTGGCATACTGCTGCAGCTGCGCGGCTGTAGTCGTTTTTGTCGTCGCATAGGAATCGCACCTTAAGGCGGCCGTAGACGCGCTAAAAAAGGCTATAGCCGCTACAGTCGCGTGATTGACACTGCACCTTTAGCACACTCTTAGCAAGAAAATCAATCCTACGTAGTTCAAAGATCAGATTAGTCCGTCTTCAAAGACGATTTACTCGAAAACGGTTACAGTTACGCAATTATAACAAAACGACCATTCTTACGTAAAAAGGTCTAAGATATCTAAATTTTAAGTCAGGGTAGTAAAAAGTTGACATATGAAAAAGTTAGATAAAAGAATTAGCAATGTCACTCCTTTGCACGCATGCCACTGATGAGTTTCATGCAAAATCGACACCACCAGCTAATTTCTCTTGGAATTTTAGACTATTATACCAATTTTGTTTACTGTAGCTTCCTTATGAAGAATTTTTCAACCAATGTTTATCTGAACTTTTAATCTTATTTTTGAACATAGAATGGGATGATCCCGCTAATTTCGGGATACCTGTATATCTTCTTACCTTATTAATAATTTTCTTATAGTAATAACATTACTTTAGTCTTCATAAATATCAAACGAATCGCCTAAACAATTAATAAAAATAAATTGAGACGCGCGATAAAAGTTTCTTATGCGCGGCCGTTAAATTTATGTTTATAGTTAAGTATAAAGATAGGCAGATAGGACCGTTCCTAACCCTTGCCTTGGGGGTAAAACGGGCTAAGACAATTTAATTTTTGTTCCCAACGGTAATCCGTTCGGGACGATAAGAGCTCCATTCCGGCCCCTTTATAGTTCATAAGTGTGCGTTATTAATGCAGTGGCAATTCGAAAAGTCGCGCTGTCGTAAATTTTATACGAGTCGAGTCAGCACGGTGGCATTTTAAATTGGGCGGCAGTAAAATGGCCAAACGGTCTCAAATCACTCCTTGCCACCGTCTATCCTTCAACGATAGCGAACCGCTTCCGCTACGGCTGTTATAAGATGACTTCACGATTCCCCACAGTTATAGCTTTATCGATTTTGTATTTTTATTTTTACCTGTTATGTTTATTTACTTTGTAGTCGGTAGAGAAATAACGTCTTTAAAGAAGAAATTAAACTATTTAGACAACCAAAATTTTATCCATGCGTTTTAACACGCATTCTGAATGATTCCATCATAGCTACTTAACTACTTGAAAGCTGATCGATGTGTGTCAACACGTTTTAAATCTGGCTAGAATGTGACTAGTGTAACTTTGGACGAGGTGAACATCAAACGAACCGACGTCAGTCGGTCAATAAAACATTTCAATGGGAAAATAGCGACATGTGAAGTGCGGCCGCATTTTGAAAACGGTTGTCATAAATAAACAGTAACATAATACTTCTGGAAACTAGTACTACTTCGAAACCGATAGGTATATAACAATAAAACTATTTGCACCCGTTAAGTAGGGCAATAAAGCTTCGGTATGAATATGTTTTAAGATTTATTTTAACTACTACCGTGCACTGTACGTAAATTAATTGTGCAAAACTTGGCAATATTTTAGTTGCAATAAAAGTTTACGATCCAATATTTTCAGCCGCTCGGTTAGATAACGCGTAATACGACCGACTTTTGTTCCAGGCACGAATTTCTACAAAATCGTTAAATGTTTTAAAAATTGAAATGTTGCGGGTCACCTTTGTGAGGTAGTAACTTGGCACATAATTTGATTCTACTTTAAGATTTAATATTAGCCTTACAACTTAAATTTTACTGAAGCAAAGCGTTAATAAAGTAATAAACTAACTTCCTGGTAACAGGGTGTAATTCAAAGAGAACGTATGCGCATATACATAGGCGGATCGTTTCGACAGTTTGAGGCTTCGCAATCCGTTGGCAGAAAGCTATAAAGTTTAACGATGAAGAAGGATGTCAAAGGATCGTACTCAAGTGGGCAAGAGCAAGACAATACCTACATAATTTCTAATTGTACGCACGGTTCGGTCGCGACAAAACCGCGTTCTGTGTAATTTTTCTTTAACGGTGGTGGCCATAAACGTGTAACAATTTACAACCTGAAGAACAGGGATGCACAATACCCCTAATTAAGAGCGCACGACCGACCAGAACAATCGTCCCACAAGAACGAGGAGGAATCACGCAAAACGATATGCTATAAAGCCATTATGCGAGGGCCGCCATTGAGGCGTATCTATACAATGAAGGCTCTCACACATGGACGGCCGCACTAAAAATATTACAGCCTTTGCATTTATGGTGGCCGTAAATTACGCTTTAACGATTTTCTGTAGTTGTTTTAAAATATTAGATGGGGAGCCCGCTGCGAGTGAGATTTGCAAAAGTTTTGATGGCCCGAAGAAGCGGATACGATTTTGTCTTTCCGCGCGAAAGCTACCCATCTTCTTCCATCCGTAGTAACGAAATAACGCCATTTTAGCACCTATCCTATTAAAGAAACTGAGGGTTTAGTCGTTGAACGAACGGCGGCCTAACGTAATTAAGAGGTGTAGAAACTTGCCAGTGAACGGTTTCAAACTAAGCACCTATAACGACACCTTTCAAATATAGCTTTATATTTATGTATTCATAATTTTCATGTATCATACCAGACCGGAAACTACTGAAATGTGTTCAAACTGTTTTTACATTCCCGGCTTTCTATCTTTGAATACTATTGATGTTTTTATGATCGTTGTAAATCAAACTTTCAAAATACAACTTTCTCGTCCGGGCAACATTGTTATTAATTTGTTGTACTTTATCAACATCTTCCAGCTTACCTTCATCTATTTGTCTAAAGGCTTTCTCCTGATCGTCCTTTGCGTTCTTCAGGATGACGTGGATAAGTGAGATCATTTTCCAGGATAGGTGAAACCTGTCCTTTATTTTATTGAAAAAATCCAATAGCTGCTCAGCATCTTTACCTGTTAACAGAAAGTAAAATGTTAACTGGAAATAATACTGATTTTGCAAGAACCATCAAGTGGATAGATTCGTTGTCTCACTAACTGAAATAAAAATTATTCCTAATTTTTCTTATGAAAAAATATTTTTACTTAATGTTTTTCTTAAATATGTGAATTATGTTTAAGTAATGAACAAGAAATACTTTTCTAGTAATAAACCATGTTTTCCAATGTTAAATCTTACATTCTTCTGTTAAAACATTTTTTCTTTTACACAAATTTTATGATTAAAGCCACATACCATAATTTATAACGCTTCGAAACAGGTTGGGGTTTAATTCCACCAAGACACGGATTATTAAAAATTCCGTAATTGACGATTTTGATGATGTCTCAGGTCTTTTCATGCTACACGGTTTCGAAATCCCGATTAATGCAAGACTACCCGAGACGAATTTCAATTACCACGTTCATACTTTGTAACCGTAATCGCGACGTTTAACATTAATGCGTCCTATCTACAATCAAGTTTCATCAATGATAATTTGTGACCACGTTAACCTAAAAAAATGTAATAATATAAAAATACCTGAAAACAGGTAGCAGTGTTGACGTAGGTACTAACGCCGTGTCGATGATTCCGTATGACATAATATGTATTTAAAGATAAGGATTGTCTGAACAAAGTTTAAGGTCAAAACATTGAAAAGGTTTGTTTTTTTCATGTAATAAACAAGGAGATAAAGATCTGCCTTTGAAATGTAAGTTTTAAATAGAGGGTACAAAAATTAGAGTTTCATCGAACTTTGTAAATGAGAATTAAAATAAATTTAAAATTTATTATGGAAAATAGAGTCTTTAGTAGAGATGGGACCGAAGCCGAATAATTATTCGGTATTCGGCTCATTCGGCTCCCTTTGCAATATTCGGTTTTCGGCCGAATATTGAATTTATTTACCAAATATTCGGTTGTCTATGTGACTGCTCTAAGTTTTAATAAATTCGGGGCATACAATGGATTTTTGCACAATTGTCAATTAGTTTCTTTTCTTTTTCGTATGTTTCCTGCTTCAGAGAACAGCTGCTCACTGAAAACTGTACTTGATGGGGCTGATAAGTACACTTTTGCCAGTTTACTCATTTTTGGGTATTTCAAGCAATGTTGTATCCACCAAATAAACGGAACTTGCTGTCTCTTTAGTAATTCCTCAGAAAACTAATCGTCCAGTTCAATTGCTACCCAATTTTTAGGACTGTAGACATTCATGACCTTACTAGATGTAGCTGTGGCTTTATAGCAGTCCCAAAATGCAAAATGACTTCGATTCAAATTTTTGCCTATTGTAGAGGACAGCTGCTGAATATTTATGTTTATATTCATCTTATCACTTCCATCGCGCTCTGTATCATTGCTACTACTGCTTTCAGAGTTCAAGTCTTTTCCAAATGCTTCAAAAAAAGTATGCCTTATAACAGATATGTTTTCACATGAGAAAAAGTTTAAGCGATAGCGGGGCTTCAACAATGTTGCCATAAAATTATTTTTTCCCTCTTTATTTCTTTGAATCTTATTTCCACGCCATTCAACAAAGACCGAATATTCGGCCGAATGTTCGATTCAAATTTGGCCGAATGTTCGGTATTCGGTTATTCGGTTGAACTACTATTCGTCACATCACTAGTCTTTAGGCTTAAACTTAAAGTAAAAATCATTTTTTAATTTCCACAAATAAATTTTGTACGATTTTTTAAAATCAGAAGCTAGTGAGTTAGAAAGAAACGTTGATGAACCTCTGTTATTTCTGTACCTTTCAAATAAAAGTAGTTTTAAAAACATCAATATGTATTTTATAACCTACATTATTAAAGATGTTAATAAAATTGTTTAAATTATATAGTACATTTTGTTGTATCCTTAACGAATGAGATATCCCAAAATGTATGTTTGAAAATGTATTTTATTGTGGCGCATAAACCTAAATGTACTCATTGTCTCATAAAAAAAAATATGATAAATCTTATATGATAAAGTAACTACTAGACAAGTTCCTATTTAGATAATTTCGCGTGTAGGATAATAATCAACAAAATAGTCGCAAATTTAAAACATGTTAACCTTCGCCTTGACATTGTATAAATCGTTATGTAAAATGAAACACGTTTTCCTACTAAAATGCACCAGGCTAGACACATATTTAAATGTTATCAATTATTTACACACACACACACGGCGTGTGTATAGAGACTCACTTAAACTTCAAGTATCCAACTACTTTCGTTATCAAACGTACCACAAACGACAATTACTTAAACCGTCTATGTTTGAAGGATTTTTAGTTTTCATTAGAAAGGAACACATATTTAAGGATTATAAGCTTAAGCTTTAAAAATATCCGATATAATGTGTAGTTTTAACTAAACGTTTTGTTTAAAAAAATGCTTTAAGTAGAAGGAATCTAAACTTTAATGTTAAGTTAAAGTTAGTAAAAAAAACATATAATATTTGTTCATAAGAAAATTTAAAAGGTTAACTAATCACCTCTCCTTACCTCTCTCGTATTTTTTTTTCTGTGGTAGTTGTGTAGAGAAATATACAAATGTCGTAAAATGCACAATACTGTTATAAATTGAGGCTTCGTCAACAGAAAATATGAATACTGACTCAATACAAGCTTAATACTTAATAATTATAATACTATACAGTTCAACGTTTCTTATTGTATTTATTTCATAAACTCGCTGAGGCGTTTTCGGTTATCGCATTTAATGCCAAGTGTGAAACGTTAACCGCTAAAAATTTTTACTAAACGGTAAATGAGATGATCCTATGTAACGTGTAAGTTGCATTTCACCTGGAGGTTAATGCCGTCGACGGATTTGAAGTTCCCGGATGGTCGTCGTTCTTGCATCCTCTTATCTAGTCGGTGAAAATAAAATACAAAAAAAACATGCATTACTATAAATTGAACGCGAAGAAGAAAAGATAGTAAGAGTGAAATAAGTTGTATTGAATAGAGAAATAGTTAAAAAAAAAGATTGACAAGTTTTTAAATTATTTTTTATGTTGAAAATTTTTTAAATCTTTAATCATCCATACTGACGAGTAGGATAACGAAGTTCTCCACCGTCGTACATGTTGAGGTTGTTGATTATTGAGTATTCCTTCACTGCTCTTTGCCCTATAGTGATTTAAAAAATTATTCTATTACATCGTAAGTACATTCGTAATTATGGCGCCGATCAACAAATTATACAATTCATCTTAATCGTTGTATAATTTATTTTACAACCATGATTATCATAATTTTTAACAAATCACACCTATTAACTTTTTTGTACTAAATTACGAAATAAACTTACTAACCTTCATCTATACGTTTTGACGCTTCTTCAAGGTCTGGAGTGTCTTTAACTATTGCGTATATCAATGGCATCATTTCCCATGAATATCGGAACCTTTCGAGGAGTTGTAAACTTTCTTGTATTAAATCTTTTTGTCCAACATCTGAAACAATGTTAAAATAAATCAGATTGGTGGGTTATGAATTTGAAAACAATAAGTAATAAATTTTGGCGTGTGGTCTACTACAAATTGCTTATTAAAAATTCATATAGAATATCGATTTCAATTCCTGAATATCAATTAGTTGGGACTCTCCTTATCGATTATCCCTTCGCGCGCAATTATTCAAATAAGGTATACGAAACGAACGAGTGCGTGATTAGCTTGGAAGTTATCCTTCAGTAAAAAGGAACCCACAACACGCTTCCTTCTCACACGTCACTCACGTTCACACTTCTTTGTGATCGTGAGTAGATAAATCAGTCAGTATGAGTGAGTGAGTATATTTCTTTCCTTTATCTCACGTACACATTCACAGTTTAATTTTTAACCAGAGGTGGTATAAGTGGAAGAGTGGAAAAGAGGTTGATACTATGCGTGTGGCGTTGTTGTGGCACTGCCTCTTTGTAGTGGGTCCGGGGGCCGTGGAGGCAGGGCTTTCGTTCCAGCTTTGCATGCACAACCGGCCGTAGTTCACATGATATATTAGATAATTCTTCTTCGCCGCCAGTTTCTAGCCGTTCGACTGGCCAATAGCGGAGGCCGCACGTTCTCGGACTCCTCCCGTTCTCCGGGATCGTTTAAACACCATTGGTTTAGGTCCCCTGATTGCCTTTGCCACTTCCCGAGAGTTAGAATGCTCTTTGTATCGGTCGATGTTTCGTATCCCCTTTTATCGAGTCTTTACTTGGACCTTCTTTTCTCGATGTTCCCACGTGCACTTTGGTGGTATTTTACCAACTGGAAGTGGTAAGAGGCGTGCCTAACTTAATCGGTTGGTTGATGGTATCTTTTTAAACAATATATAATAATTTAAGAAATTCCATAAAGAACAAAGAAAATATTGAAAGTAAATAATGTAGATTGAATGAATTACTTTATAATTGAATTATTAAGTTATTCATACTGCTATTGAATATTCGCAAGTTATTGAGCCGGAATTTAAAGTAATTATCAGGTAGATATCTTATACTATCTATGAATATGGAAATCATGATTGATTGGTCTGATATATCTTACACTTTTTATTCTTGTTAAGAATATACTTTTCTAATCTACATATGATTAATCAGAGGTTGGAACCACTATTTTTCATATCCTTGTTATTGATTCTGTTCAACCTAAAGACTCGAGAAGATAATGTGGGCAATTTTTAAGTTGCCAAATAAAATTTTCTAGCTACCTAAAATTGTGTGTAAGGTAAGGAGGGTAAGTGCGAGCCAAAAAATAATAAGTATAACTTCCAATCGTTACAACATCAATAACGCTTGCAAACGAATTTTTTCTCTTGTGAGTACAATAACTTGAGGCATATTCTAAATCAACGGTGGGCAACCTCCGGCACGCGAGCCAACTCCGGCCCTCATGAGGGTCTAATCTGGCTCACGAGCCCTTTAAAAAGAACAGTTAATAATTATTTTTTAATTTAAATCACAAAAAAATATATAAGAAAGAATTAATTAAAGGCAGGTTTTTACCACTAATGCGTTAGAGAAAAAAAATATCTTCTTGCTGCACTGGGATTTGAACTCAGATCCCTTGCTTTCTGTGCAGTAGTTCTACCAAGGAAAGCGGGAAATCTGGGAAATCTAATAATTAACTTTGTTTTTTATATTAAAAAAAAACTTATAACTAAAAAAAATGGTCATTTTTCTACACGGGCCTGCGTACGAAAAGTAAATCGTAATCTGGCCCCACTATACATAAGGTTGCCCACTCCTGCTCTAGATAATGAAGAATGTTTGATTAAATAAAGTAATGTTGAATAAATTATTTTTATGTTTTTAATTTTATTGGTCGTGAGCGCACTTGCCCCCCTAATGTGGGGCAGAAAATCATTCATTTGTAAGATATCGAATTTGGGCACTTTTAACTGCCGGGGCATAAGCTATGGAACTTAACACAAGGCTGTTTCGTTAAAAAGAAGCTGCATCGAACATAACAAATAAACTGTTGTTCTAATGCAGTCTACAATTAACCAAGAAACGTTATTATTCTTCTGTACTTCTTTTCTGGTTAGTTTGAAACCCCTACCAAAGTAAACGAAATGCCCCGTCTATTTTAATTGACGGGGCAAGTGCGCTGTAGCTATATAAATGAAACTACACTAACCAGTAAGAAAAATACCTCAAGAATAATTGATATAATTTAGAAACCTACATACTTGCCATAAATCACCACAACAACTTAATTAACATTGAAAATATTGGACAATTTAATCAAACATCACTAGCTCGCTTTGCAATTTCGATTACAACAAACATTTTGAACGCGTTTTTTCAAAATAACAAGGGAAATGAATAGCCAGTAGATAATATAAGGATGAATATATTTGTTAAATTTTTTTTTCATAGGTCTCAGTGCAATAAATTCAAACACGTAACATTTAATGACTGAAAGTGCAGTTGCCCCGTAGACGCACTTGCCCCACTTCACCTTATATTTAGTTTTTTGGTTTGTTTTTACTTTTTTATTTAATTTAATTCAAATTTTAAAGATAATGATTAAATCAAATGATAATTATTTTATTATGCTGAATGTCAGAATTTTCAAAAAAGGAGCGCTTAAAGATTTTAGTGCCGTGTACTAGAGCCTAAAAAGTTTAATAAATGTAGTATGTCTGAAGAACTTTACGAAATAACTAGGATTTTATCCTAATAATAAACCAAGTTCGCTATTACTTTATTTTGATGCACTAAGTAGTCAATTTTAAATATCTATTTTTAAAAAATTAATTGTTACTGAGCCTTAAATTTTTACTTTTTATTTTTAGGATTTAGGTTAATACTTACAATTAGTCTTTATTTTTACTAAAAATGTATTTGCTACGACTTCTACCTTTTTTTCTACAGGAACGAAATTCTAACCTAACTTAATTTACGTATTTATTAAAAACATCAATTTTAAAAAATCATATCTAAAAAACTAATTGTTCTTGAGACTTAAAATTTTATAAGGATTTAGATTAGTACTTAATAATAAATAAGTATTAATAAGGATTAATACTTAATCTTTATTTTTACCAAAAATGAATTTTCTACAGAAACGAAATTCTAACCTAACTTAAATAACATATTTACAGTGAGTGTAAAAAGTATTCGTACACCTACCATTTACAAAAAGAAATGGTGTAAATACATAGTTTTGATAGTGCAATTTTTAAAATAAATAAAAATAATTATGGACGCAAAAAAGACACAACATTTATTACCTTTATAAATTGATAAAAGCATTAACTGAACAATAATAACCTTTTTATAACATATGTGTGAATGTTAATTCAAACAATAAATGTTCGTACACAACAGTGAATATTGGTCTTACAAACTACACAAAAGACATTAATATTTTGTTGGGTATCCCCTTGATTTAATAATAGCCAATAAGCGTCTTTGCATTGATTCCACTAATTTGTTTGTTAAAGTCTTTGGTATTTTATACCATTCCTCCTCTAAGGCAACTTTTAAATCGTTCTTATTTGATATTCTCCGCAATCTTATTTTTTTATCTAAATAATCCCATAGGTGCTCTATGGGATTAATGTCAGGACTTTGCGGTGGCGTTTCCAGCCGTTTTGGGGTGTTATATAAAAGCCACATACGCGTATTCCTTGCAGTATGTTTGGGGTCGTTATCATGCATGAAAATATAATCTTGATTAAGGCCCATTTTCTCAATACTAGCCCGTAATTCAGTGTTTAATATATTAATGTAGTATTTATGGTCCATGATAGAATCTATAAAATGAAGATTACCAACACCATTGGCACTCATACAGCCCCATACAAGTTGCGATCCTCCTCCGTGCTTCACACTGGGACAAATATTTTTACTTTCAAGCTCAGTATTTTTCTTCCTCCATACCAAGCACTTTCCATCTGACGAGAATATATTAAATTTACTCTCGTCAGTAAATACTACTTTCTTCCAAAAATCATTTGTTAACCTTTTATGTAGTTCTGCAAACTTTAGTCGCTTCCTTCTATTAATGTGATTAACCCAGTACTTTCGACGGGCTGTTCTTCCGTGATATCCGTTATTCCGCAAAACATTTCTCACGGTACTTGATGATATTACTAATCCCAAAGTTGTTTTAATATCTGAAGTAATCTTTGGCGCGCTAATTTTGGGGTTATTTTTAATTGTTCGCAGAATTGCATTTTCGGCACGATTATTTAATTTTCTTGGCCGTCCTTTTCGAGGTTTATTTTTCAATGTCTGCTCTGACGAATATCTATCAATTATAGACTGTATTGTGGAACGAGGTCTGTTGATTATTTCTGTGGTCTCCCTAGCCTTACGACCCATTATTGCTTCTAACAACAAGAGACAGCGAGAAATCAACGCAAAACCAATAAGTAATAGTTGCGACTAATTCGCTACAGACGTATAACAGCTACATACTTGATCTCCAAATATGTGAAGAAGGGAATATTAGCGCGATATCTTAATGCAAATGTACCTGTACGAATACTTATTGCGCGTCCAAAGTATACGTTAATGGCTTTATAAGAAGAGATTTACGATATATTTCTAGATTTGTCGCCTTTTGCTATTAATTTATAATTTTCATAACCTGTATTGTAAATCTTGAATACTTTTCAAAAAATTATTTGACAAATTAAGTAATTTCACTTCTATTCGTTAAAAATAATCAGTTGTACGAATACTTTTTACACTCACTGTATTAAAATTTGTCAATTCTTAAAAAATCATATCTAAGAAGATAATTGTTGTTGAAACTTGAAATTTTATGAAGATTTAGATTGACACTTAATCTTTATTTTTACCTAAAATGATTTTTTATCATTTTTAATTTTTCCCTCAGAAGAGAAAATGTAATTTAATATCGTTACTTGAAATTTTTTGACATTCTAAAAATTAGGCTAGGTTCTAAAAGCGAAATTTTCTTTGGATTACATTAAAATTTGACTTTTGGAAGTTACAACTTTGTTATATATAATATTTCCGTAAAACTTTGCTACAGGTAAAAGAGATAATCTATAATTCCATCTTGAAATTCTACACCCACTTTTTACACCAACTAAAATAAAAATCGATCAATACACTCTTAAATTGATATAAATACAATTCTCAATTTTCAATCTCCAAATCTACTTTCGATATCTCTTCAGTCATAAATTTTTATTTTCTGATTTGACGTCAACCGCTACGAAAAGGGTCTTTATTTCACCAGCTGAAAGTGTTCCAAAGCTTCCCAACCTTGGCAATGACATCGTAAGTACTCTAAGGTTGTTTGTTCACCCCGTGATCCGGGTCAGGATTCCGAACTGCCTGTTATTTACTTTCTTGCCGTGGGCGTGCTCTTAAATAGAACTTCGATCTTTGAACTTATGCCGACTTCGAATAATGTTTGTTTCCCTTTTCAATTTCCGGAGACGTGTATATTTTAGCACACGCTTAATGGAGATAATAAATAATTGTAACTGTGTGTTACGTATGTCATATGAAGTGTGATATATTCGCAATATTGTGCTAAACCTACAAATTCTGCTTTTGATAAGGTGCTTTAAATTTCTTATGAATGCGTGTTTATAGAGGCGTTACATTCCGAAGATGTTAATGATGTAGTGAATAGAAATTGAAAAATCTGAATTAAATTAGTTGGTGCTTACTTCTATTTGCCTTTCACTTAGCAATAACTTGTTCTTAATTCTCGGCACTTTAATTTTACGTGACGTAGCATTCTATAGTTTTTCTGAATTTCCTTCTCTATAATTAGAATGAAAGCAAGTTTACTAAATGTATGATTATCGTTACAAACTAACTTGATTTGAGAAAAAATTGCTATAATCATTATTATTCAGTTGTTGCTCAGAAGTCGGTCAGATAATTTTTCAAGGAATATAAATTGATTAAAATTGACGACAGAGTGACTTCTTGATGAATAAAAAAGCTTAATTAAGAATATTATACATATAAAAAGTATGTACAAAAGTTCTTTGATTAAAAAGAATTCCTATATTTAAAGACAGTGTTTATTTACTTCAGTATTTATTTTAATTAAGAAAGATTATTAATGTAAAATAAGAATGTATTAAAGTTCTTTGATTAAATGAATTAAATTGTATATTTAAAGACGTCTACTTCGTATTATCTGTCGCATTATCACTACTTTTGCTTCTTAATAAATACAAATGTTTATTTTAAGCATTTAATAAAATCAACATTCTATTTTAGCTTATTGCTGTGTATATTAATAATTCTTTTGACACGGCAACATAATGTTACACATATCAAATAACCAAAAGCCAAACTAATTCAAATCATTCACGTTACAATTGTGATCAAATAGCGTGAGTATCGCGTAACATCGACCCACATACTACACCTGTAACACCTGTAGTGTCATACAGTGTTTAGTTTATTCACGCGGGGGATGGATTCCAGTGACGTACAGACGACGGAGCTGGACGGAGAGGAATCAGAATGCGCACAGTGTTTAGCGTTCACTGTGTGACACAGTTTATATGACCGAGGGGTCGGTTGGTCATACGAGACGTCGGCGTCGCCGTTCGATCGGTTGCGGTCATAGAAGCGTCATTTAACCGCCACTTGAACGATTCCCGACCGGTCGGCGATAATCAGCTCATCAGTGTTCAGTTGCACACACAAACCCTCTATATATTGGCGAGATATCCTGTTTGAAGTGGCGCATGTGATCGTCTCTCTCTTACTCTCTCTAATAATTGTGCACACAATGTACATTCGAAATAGTATATAATGATATTATTTTATACCTATGCGAATTTAGCCACTACAGCCCAATTAGAGATTACATTACATATTACATATACAGGTGACTGGTACCTAAAGGTGAATATTGAAATGCGTTGTTATAGAATTTATTTGTAGTTGATTAAGCCAAATATACCTTATAGAAAAGGAAACAGTTTAGGAGTCATTTCAACTTCTAGCTTTTTGTAAAACTTCGGTACACTCTCTTAAAAAATATTGAAGTTTCGATGGCATTAATAGTTTCTCTAGCAATTTGTCCAGTTCTCTTGCAAGATTATATCCTAATGCACATTTCTAGTAAAAACAGTATTTTAAATATTTCGATGGTTTAGAAGTATGGGGCGTGAAATGCTGGGTTTTAAGTTAATTTTCAAACAGTGTCTATTTAATAGCATCAACATCAAAATTCTTGTAATACAATAAGCGTACAAATTATGAGAAAAACTTCATCGTTTTATTGCCTTTCGAATAAGGTTTTAATCGACGCAAAGTGTCTTCCCAATTAGCCGACAATAAGGTAAACATTGGCATGAATGCAATTTTGATAAGATACCTAAAATTAATATAAGTCAAAATTGAGTACAGCTACTATTTGTTTAAGCTTATTTCGAGAGAACTCGAATAATTGCCAGAGAAACTATTAATACGCTCAAAACTTCAGTATTTGTAAGAGTATGTACCGAACTTATACAAAAACATAAAAATGGAAATAACTTCTAAACTGTTTACGTTTATATGAGGCATATTTGGCTTAATCAATTACAAATGGGCTCTATAACACCACATTTCAATATTTACATTTATTTACCAGTCACCCTGTGTAGTAATTTTCTTTCTTGAAAACCCTTTAAGGTTAATCTTTGACAAAAACAATAGACCAAATGGCTGATTTCAACTCCTTTAGGAACCATCAGGTAAAAATTTAAATAGCGCACATGCATACTCAATTGACACGGTTAGAGCTTTTTTTACTCAGCTCTTGCTCGTAAATTGTTTGTCCGATTTTGAAGACCTATAAACCAATGAAATCGCCAGCACTCCTGTCAATTTTTAAAAACGCCGAACTCTGATTTCGCAGGTTACCCTTAAGGTGCGTCCAGACTTGTAGCAATATCCCGTCGCGTAACTGCAACGCGAACTTTGTCGCGCGTCTTCTGGGCGGTACCATGTAACCAAAACGGGTTACATCTTTGTGTTCGCTGCGTGTCATCAGCTCGTTCCATGTCTTGTCCGTTTTTCTGCGTTTCATCAAAGGGATGATACGTAGCTTAGTTAGACAAGTCTAGACGTGATCGCGTATCATCGTTGCATCTTGAAAGTTGAACATTGCAGGTTTCATTTAATTCAATGGTTAAAACGAGTGGACGCGACAACATTTATGCAATTGTATTGAGACGAAGATGCGTCTATCCAAATCTAAGAGTCACGGCTAGTTTTTCTTGGATAGTAATAGCATTCCATAAAAATGTATTTTTTAGCTATTTTTTGGCCCAATTAAACTTATAAGGAATTCAAAATCGATTGGTGACATCCTCGTGAAATTTTTACAAAGACTGGTGACTTGTTGAAATTTTAAATCTTTCAGTAAGTTATTTTCGCAATTTTCAAGTCACTGCGTATATAATGTTGCTGCCAAAGTCTTCTTTCTTTCCTTTTATTACGTACACGCTGATCTATAATAATGTTCGTCAACTAACTGGAACGCATATTGATACGCAACGATGACACATACGCAATAATGATACGTGGACATTTCTGATACGCGTCAAAATTCGCACCGTCAAGAAAATGCTCGCGATGCCGTCATGTTACGGGGTTTTGTCACAAGTCTGGACGCACCTTTATAGACGCGTTTAAATTGAAATGTGTTTGTTAAATTCGACATCGTGTTGGTGTCCGGAGTCTAGCCTCCAATTAGATGGGAATTTACATATCTATTAGTTAATAAATATTTCAAAAAATGGATGTTGATTTGGTGTAAAAATTTTAAACAGGGTGAGAAAACAACCACCTTAAAGAAATTTTCACCTTAAAGGTAATCTACCAGGATAGTGTGAAATAATTAAAAGACGCTAGCTTATAGAGCCTTAACAAGTAATCTGTTGTGTAACGTAAAGGCAACGGCTTGTGAGGGTTTGTAGGTGGAACTACTAGGGGTTTGAACGTCGGAGCATTGCAAGCAAGCATCTTGAAGTTTACGGCCACCGGAGAGCACAATACAAGAGATTAAGCAGTTCCCATGGCCTTAGAACAACAGGAGTTATCAACGTTTACAACGAAAATTTTATGTGTCTCTGCGCTCCGTTTTACACGTGTATATTGACGTTTGAGTCCCGCACCGCCCCCGCCATGTCCCGTTTTTATTTTAACACGTGATAAAATTATACACCGTATTAAACTCGCATCGTTCACGTAGACGACGTCGACGTCGCGGCGTTACTGCCAGCGTCGTCCGTCGACAATGTCTGCTCGTATAATAAATGAATTTTCACAATTTATAGTTGTAATTTCCCACCTTGTTAACGTCGCAGTTCGCGCATTCACGTCTGCACCGACCTTTAAAACCTACGTTTGTTACTACTTCTTCTTACCTGGATACAAGATTGTAGCTAAAAAGTGGTTAAGCTGTTTTTGAATACCTTCATCATTCATCCGTAACTAAATTATTTTATTTTTTTTTTAATAGAAAAATATCAATAAGTATAGGTTTAAAGAAAATTATTAATAGAAACTATTGTACTAAATAAAAATATTATAATACAAACTTGATGACAACATTTAAGAGAATTCAAACTTTAAAATTTAAAGAAACAGAACCTTAAATCGTAAAAAATCACATTTTATTTATATGTTAGTTAAATTATTAAACTACATAAATATACAAAATAATTTCTTAATTAAATTAAAATACTATATTCACGGCCAATAGTAATTGGTAATGATTTATCTAAAGCGAGATAAAATAAATTTCCAACTAAGACATTACACTGATCTTGACGAATGATTCATTAGCATAGTATGTGTTTATATTTGAAGTGGACGTAAATTACAGCGTAAGTCGGAAGGTGCAAAAGGCGTGGTACTGGAACGGAGTTATTTGTAGTTAGGGTAATTGTGTGAGAACTATTAAAATGACTTTCTTGAAATATCCACGAGCGTTTACAATATGATTAAAAAATAAAATGAAATGAGAAATAAAAAAAAACTATTTTTTATTTTTATTTATCCCGTAAAGTTTATGTAAAAACCTCGTAAAATAATATTTTTTTCTTTCGTTTCAATTACAAGGCTCGAGTGAGGCAACGTTATAAAATGTTTTGTGATGGCCAGTCATTGCAAGTTACAGCTGTCTCCTGAACAATACAATAAGCACATAAAGTTTGTCACAACGAACCCCATAAATGTACCATAAAATAATTTTTATATTTTATATAATGATAATAATAATAAAACAAAAGCAGCTGAAATTAAACACGAAAGGTACTAAAGGATAATGCTAGTTTTCTTTAAAACTACAGATGTATTTCCTAGGAATTAAACTAATATTTTATTATGATACGTTATCATTACGTAAATGATGCTATAAATTGTATATTTTACTGCAAAATTTATGGGAAGTCTGAATATAAAATTTTTAAAGCTACCATTAACGGAAACTTTGTCAAATGTAAATTTTTACATTTCAGCTATAACTTCAATTTCATCTAATTTTTTTCAGTTCTTTTCTTCTTGAGGACATAAGATTTAAAACATTTTGCTGATAACTTACAGCTGTATTTAACGAATCTTATATCTTTTTGTATCAGAATACCTCTTGTGTAATCCTTCCATATTCAGTAGGATTATGTTAACTAAATTCAAAATATACACCTTTCACAGGTGAAAAGGACACCAACACAACTTTTATTTTTACCGAAAAGAAAACTAAAGATTTAAATAAGATAAAGGATAAAGATGAGTCTTCATCATGTTATGCTTTATTCTCAAATCATCAAGCATATCATCAAACAGCATGTTCTCTCGGATATAGCAGTAAAATATGCAATACTTGTAGATAATGAAGGTAATACCCAGTCAAAACTGGTATTCATCGTCTGGCGGATGTCTAGCACAAACTGCAAATGTAGGTGGCATTTATAATAATTTCATAGTTACTTTATTAATCTACGTCGAGACCTCCTCGTAGAAATAGCGGTATATCTCGACTACACAGCATAAATGATTAGAGTCTCAACCATTATTCTCTCTTAGTCATTAAAGGTGAAGATTTTATTTTACTTTTATCTGTGATGCCAGAGGGTCACCTTGTAGCACTTTGCAACACCACCTGTTTTTTGAAGGATTTCACGGCGAAAATTTTTGCATACTTTATGAGCAGCTCATTAAAGGGGATTTTAGATAATCCCCAAATTAATTTACACCGTGATGAAGAGAAGTAATATAAGCAATGTAATTCAAGATTCATACACGGCAACTTTTAAGGTTCGTGTTTTTTTTTTCGTACTGTATATAGGCTATTTCAGCAGCTTCGCGGTGGAAAACTATCGTAAAACAGGCTGTAACGTCTTTACTTGCACGTATGCACGTTTTAACACGTTCTATGCTGACAAAAGGTTTGTCGGAAACTCCAATGTTTTTCGAATGACACCTATTGGAACGATAAAGTAAGGAAAGTGTATACAAAAATTAATCTTGATTTAATGTTTAATCAAAATCTGCAGCACAAATCTCTTAATCCAACCCTGTCTTAAGATGAGAAACACTAAACAGTCCTTGCGGCTGAATTCCAAGGGGAAGACTATCCTTTATCGTCTGACACACATTAAACTGTCGTCAAAGAGCCCTCATCTCTTACGGTTTGCGGTTAAGCAAAGAGTGACTTTAGATTACCGACAATTGTAAACCAATAATTGAGTATTGTTTATCGACACCGGCATCTATCAGCCAGAGGAAATTAAATGCTTTCCGCTAATTTTTTAAGCTTGTTGGAAACTTGTAAATAATTCCCAACGTTTAGTACTAACAAAAGCAAAAAGCACAACAAGTTTTTGTTCCACAACTTAAGTGTTTAACCAGTTTATATGGCTTCGAGCCAGGAGTGTTTGTTGTACTCTAAACATTAGATGTAACTTTACAATCATTAATCCACATCAGTTTATATTATTAACGCCTTGTCTAGTACTTTAACGACTATTTTAATCTCATGAAATACCTATTTGCACTAAAATAAGTATTAATTTGACCTACTTGACGATTAAACCTATTTTATATGAATCCAAAAATGATCTCTGTGTGAGGTCCTCTTAAATATTAGGGTTATTTGTAACTGAAAGAGAAACAGCTCTTACAACACTGATTTTATTGTACCCGGTGTAGGTCTGAGGGCGTTTTTACGACTTCGGTCGAGTTGGGGCTGAAGTCATCGAGCCGTGTGGTTTTCCAAATCAGAGTAATAGTTCAGAAAGTCATAACGCGAAAGAGAAGAGACGTTCGAAATGTTCGTAAAACTAATGAGGGATAAATTTTGGGTTGTAAAAAGCGAAAACTTCCACAAATGTCGCCTATTAAAGATTGAATATTAAAACTAAAATAAAAAATGGAACTGATTTATTACTTTTTAACTCATAAAATGTTTGTTATGATTTTAAAAACTAAAATTTAATAGCGATAACATTCCATTCCATTTACTTTTATTTCTGTTGTATTGCGTCGGTGAGCAGCTGTGCGGTAATTAAAAAATAACAATCCCATAACAATAAAACCTAACGCAAAATCTTTAAGTGCTGATTACTTCAATAACCTTCCGGTAACATTACTAACGGGATAATTTCTATTGTCTAGTGTTTTTAATATTTTATATAAGACAAAAATATACATTGATTTACCTCAAATTATTCACACCACACCTACAAATTTGCAACTGGGATTTACTAAGTCGAAACATGTATCTTGGGATTTAATTGACGTTGAGTAATACGAAGATTTAATTTTACACCAACAGAGATCACAAGTGATTTTGAATGTCCTACATTTGGGTTGTGAAAGTGGTACTTTAGGCTGCCCACATTTTTTTACAGGACAGTAAATCATATTTTCCTGTTGGTTTTTTTGACTGAACAGAGTACTGCGCGTTTATTTAATTACAGTCCATTATCACTGATGTCTTTATGGAAAGAGTGGTACAGAACTCGTCGTAACAGGATCATTTTCGGTTCTTCACCATATTTAGTTGCAGTACCCAAGTTGAACCATTATAAATCACGAATGAAAGGCATAAATCTACCTTAATTGAACACCTTCTCGGTGGTACGCTAATTGCACCATTATTCACAATCGTACCGAAGAATCAGGAAGAAACATGTTCAAGAAAAAAATAAATAAATACATACATACATAACATTAAAGGTCATCGTATTTTACCAAAAAGGAGATGAGAATTTATTTTTAGCATCTTGGTTATAAAAAGTTTAATTGATTAATCCTACAAAAATAGTAATTTTAAAAACATTTATGATTGTCTGTGTTTATTGTTGTTTCTTTACTATTCTATCTCTTTTAAAACTCATATTACTTCCAAAACAAAAAAAATCCATTTTCTTTTCTCATATATTTGTCAATATCAGTTTTTAGTTTCGAGAAGTCTTAAAGGTTTAATCCGTGAGTCGCAAATGCGTCGTTAACCGAGTATAATTCGAACAATGTTGGTCGTTCGAAACGACAATCTCTGGTCGGTCAAAAGGACGTCGGTGAAAAAAGGAAAATGGGAAAAGACTTAAATGAACGAGAAACTATTCGAAATTAACGATGTCATTTACAGCCTGCAACTGACACCGGTCCGATCGTAAAACGGGCGGTTATCGTGTTTCCAAAAACCAAACAGCCATAAAGGAAGTCGAAAATATGACGGCAAATCATAAAGCGACAAAGAAGAAGCCGCCTCGAAGATCTAAACGAGGAGAAATTGAAATTAGAAATTAAAATTAACGGTGTGTTGATGTGTTTGAAGCTTTGGAGTTAATTAGAAAGTGTACTATAACTCAACCTAAATTCAATAAAAACTTAACTTTGTGTTATAAACACAAAGATAAAATAATTTTAGGTCGAGAACTATTTCTACCTCTGTGGGAATTTGCATTGCACGATTGGCATAATTCCAAGGTACTGTCCCAGCTCCAGTTTGTCGCATTAGGTGCTAGATTAGATCAGCTGGGAGAGTTCAGCTTCCTCACATAATATGTGAACGTCTTAAATTTATTATGTGCACGCCTTTGGTGTAAGATGAATTATTTGATAAAGTATTTAGGCGGATTTGGAAGTCAAAATGAGTAGTTTGGAAGTATTTCAACCAATTTGACCTAAGTTGTACAGATTTTACGTGTCCGTGGGTAACAAAACAGACATAAAATGATCGCGTGTTGACTATTTTACCGCCTAGAAAATGTTTTTCTTAAAAGATTAAAGCGCCAAAAAGATTTATGATATCCCCAACGACATTTACAAGTCAAAATTATGTAAAAGACATAAGTTTCGGCGTTGTTGGAGCGATGACGTAGAGCCTATTGTTAACCCTGTCGTGGTCATAATTTTTTTTATTACCTAACGAAAATCGATGGATGCTCGTATACTACGGAAAATGACATTCTTTCCTACTTCCCTTCTTTTTATCTCCGTATTTAACACCGATAAAAATATTAATGGTGTCAGTCTACCATAAAATATGTTAACACCAACGAAAAGAAAACAATTTTTAAACGATTTCATTATTTTCTTTGAATGTTTCTTTGTGAACGGATTTAACTCGATAAGATTTGCTATTCATTAATAATCGATTCGACCCCGTTCTGAAAGTGAACACAACGTGACTTTATTCAATTTAACGTCACTGAGAGGATAATTTAGCCGTTTAGGTGACCCTTAACTAACGCTCCGCGATTATCTCGAGGAAACTAACTGATAAGCCAACAAGTTATCGCACTGTAATTAAATCTTTTATGCAATTTCCTACATTACCACTCTATACACACAACGTGTATGCCTATCTCCAGACAAAACACAGAAGCCGTAATGTATATACCAATAAAACAAAACGTTTACTTTGCGTTATCGTTAGCAGTAATAATTTCTCATTGAGGGAGAGATCGTGATTTCTTGGGTTAACTATTATGACTTCTCTTGTAACACATTACGAGTTATCGATAAATTGATAGTGGATACACAACGCGCTTTTGTTATTTTGTTACTTTCGTTATCTATTTTACCAAAGCAAAATACTAATGAATTCATAAAATAAAATATTACTCTGTAAGCAATTTGGTTTCCTCTTAATTTTTATAGAGATAACGTAATAGATAAAACACTATTAAATATCAGTTTAAGATTGAATGTGGGAACGGAAATCGTAATCTGAGGGCATTGAAAAGAGTGCTGACCTAGCAACTTAAGTGCTTACGACTGTTTACATTCTGATGGCGTTAATGTTATAACAACAAGATGAATGATCGTGCGTGGAACTAAAAACCATTTAAACGTAAATAATTTTTCAAAGAACTTTGATGCAATGTAGTATTCGAGTAGGTTTATAAGTATGTCAAGATTGTAAATGACAGTTAAAAGCTTAAATTTCGTTAGTTTGATTGAACAAGTTAATTATTTGAAATGCAATAGATCTAACAACTGCGCCATTAAAATCGTACGAGATACTTGTTTTCCTGAATTTAAAGCGCCATTAAAAATTTTATTATTAAACCAAGGCTCAGTGGCCTATAATATTTATTTTACCAAAGGTTGACGTCCAGAAAACGGTTTCACAACATTGTTAAAACGCTAACATTAACGTATTCGATAAGAGTGAAAACTTAATCGTTCGAAACTGTTTGAAAACATTAGTAGTTTGTAAACACACATGCACTTTGCTAAATCAGCTTTTGTATTTCATTCATTCATTCATTCACATCGAAATCCCTAACTCATCAATCTTTCAACAAACTAGAGAATTTATTTATTTATTTTTGGGTGTGTTACTATTTTAATTTCACGCCTTCCTAGCTGATAGCGTGGCTATAGTAATAAATTGAAGAGAATGATTTGTGTTTTATGTCTTTGTTGCTTCAGTATGAGACGAGTCTAATATCTACAATAGGATAGACAATAAAATTAACTGTGTAGGGTTAGTTATGGAAAAGTAGGTCGAAATATCTCAAAAACATTCTCTGTCATCGAGTTGTAGAAAAAGATAGAAAAGTTGATTAAGTATTCTCTGAAGAGAAATTACAAGCAGCTCTCAACTACCACGTAGAGGCAATAATATGGGCACGTTGGAGATGAATACTGATTGCGTTAGAGTTCGAAACTATGAAACTAATTTAAAATCGCGCCGTATATTAAGTAATAAACGTCAATACAAGCGATGGTCGTCCGTTTTGCATTTTAGCACGCCGCACCGGTACCGATGCGAAATGTTGATACAGAGGTACGTTGAGCGTCGTGCAACAATGGATTCATACGGGCGAAGTCGTAAAACGCTTCAATGTTATGCGCGCGAATATAAAACGGTCGTGATGGATCTCCATGGGCGTACGAAATATTCGCTATCAGTCGCCGGGTTTTACGTTTAATAAATAAACGTTATGTTAATGTGCTCGTCCGCGTCTTTGGTTGCCGCTATAGTTGGCGAAAGGTTTCCGTGTAATCCGGTGAAGTTATTATAAATGTTATTATGTACGTAAACGGGCAAGTTTAACTGCCGTTTTGTCGCATTTCTGAGCTATAAAACCTTCTGCTTGTATTCATTTCCTTACGTTTCTTCTTATTTTATTGGAAGTCTTCGGTATAAAGTAGTAAGTATGGAACGTGGTACGGGTAAGTAATAGCTCGGAGGTTAAAGCAGATTTCTTGGAAACTTCTGTTGCACCTTGTTAATGGTCAGTGGTGACTTATGATATAACCACAAACACGTACTATAATCTGAAATCACAATGAAGAGAAAGATGAAAACGTAAGCCCCCTTTTCGTAACATTGCAGAGTACTCTTTCATCTTTCTCATGGTGAAGCTCTACTTTGGGTTATAGTACAAGGGCACTAGCACTAACGAAAAAAATACCTACACGCGAACAGGAAGTTTAACAAAACAATCTTATTTGTTTCATCTACAATCTTTTTTGAGACAAATTTATTTCATGTGCCGCATCGTAGTGGTATGGTATAAGTGCTATAAACGCTCAAGTGCGTTAAAGATGTTTTACGAGCAGTAAAGAGCATTTACACATCGGGCAAAATAAAACGTACCCATCGTGTGGGGACATTAATACATACAGCATTTTGTTTAATGCCGAATAGACGCGACTCCTGCCGTAAAACGTTACTACCCTATAAAAGACGGAATTTAATAACAAAATTTTCTTTGGCACAATTTGTCTCTTGTCTTGAAACCAAACGACCCCCACCGACGCGTTCCTCATCTACAGACCGGTTTATCTTCGACGTTTACTATTATCAAAGGCTTGCAAATTGGCTGTGTTGGGTGTAAAATTGTCACAATCGACCAGACAGCTCGACTGTACTTATTTGTTTTACATTTAGTACTTACTTAAACGTTTTAACAAAGTAAATCGTGAACCATCGTAGAAATACTGATAATATCTTACAGTAAGTAATCCCAATAAAACTACAAAAGTTAAAATAATTGATACTTCATCAATTCCATTGAACTTTAAACCGATACACGCCGACGTGATCGAAAAATACCACTTATAAATCTTCCAGTATGTGCTTCGGGCCGTTTTCATTCCTTGGATTGTTTCAATTATGTGTTACCTCCACAAGAACTTGTTATTATGTATCAGCATAATGCAGTCTTCGAAGCACTACTCGTTAGCGAAAATGTATCGTGCATGAACTTTAGTAGCAAAGTAAGATTTAAGTTTTTTTTTTATAAAATTGTAGTATAATTTAAAATCTATTGAAGCATGTCTCGAATTTTTAATATAACTTAACAATGTAATCTACTAAACAAAAAAAGTTCTCCTCTTAAAGGTGAACTTCAAAAGAAAGTTATTGACTCAGTGTGTATTAAAACAAGGAGGGTAAATTCAACTCGGTGCAATAATTCGTAATGAAAGAACTCCCTCGGTTCATTTCGTCCGGCAAACACTATTTTATGAACCTTTTTAAAAGACATAATTAATTGAAAAATATGTGCTTACATCTCTACCACTTAATGACAAAAAAAGTGAAAAACTATAAAACAAATTAAAAATAAAAATGATTTAAACACGAAGCTTCTCACAACGAATCAAGTCAAGCGTAAAACTATCCTTGGAATTTTTATTAAGTCGTAAGAGAAATTAAATGGAAAGAAACTATAAGACTAGAATTAAAAAGAAGAAAAGAAACTGAAGCAATGCTCAGTTTGATAATATCCTGTGCAAAAAAAACATAACATCCTGATTATTTAACCATTAATATTTACTGTTATTGAAGGAAGAAAGTAAAGTAAAATAGCCGGAAAGTATCGGTTATAAAATTATATGCATTTTTATTAAGTGTCTATTAAGCAGACTTTGTAGACTCGGAATTCCACTAAATAAAAAGATGACCGTACTTTTGAACCTAGTTATCAAGTAAAAGAAAGATAAGACAACGTGCTGTGCTAATTTTATCTAAAGAGGTCGTGTGATTTGTAGTTTTGTATTAAATACGTCAAGTGTGGTTGTACTGTTTATTTTTTGATTAGCTAATAAGAGAAAAAACTAAAAATGAAATCATTAGTCGAATTAAATAAATAAACGTCTGAAAAGTCGTGAATAAACCATCTATCGATCCATTTTAATACTTTTATTCATTTTTTTTTCTTTATGCCTCGTTATTGCTCAATATCCGCGAACATAATAGCTTACGTTTTCATCGAAGTAAATGTACTGTATCGAAAGGTATTTTCATTGGTTTCTTCGTCCGCAAAAGCATTTTGTATGGGAATTATGCTTCACCTTTTTGCCTTTTAATATTTATTAAGGATTTAGTTGGCTTCAAAAAAAAGTTTAGTGTTTCTACTTTTTAATGCATTTCTAATGAAATAACAGTCTCTCATTTGTGGTGAATTCTTCTAATTTCGTTAACTAATGACTACTTAATGTCCATGTCTCCGAAGGAATCTTAATAAGCAACCTGCGAGGAACCACTGTTGTCAAGGACTTTAATGAAGAATAAATGAAGTAAAAAATCTCCACTGTTGGTCCGCAAGGTTAAAGACAGTGGGGCAGATAAATTTTTCGTGTCTCACGATGAGAAGGAGTGAAGGCGAGTCTTGTGGGGAACGTCTGGCGAGCGTCTCGCGGCTATAACTGCATTTCCTGCAGTCCTGGTCATGATGGACGGTTTGGACCGGTTCGGAACTCGTCGGATCATCCGGATAATCGCGTCCGAAACGCCGAATAAACGGTATATAAAGCTTAATTCCCACTATCGGACGGTCTCGGACCAGAATTGGGAGGAGACCAACCTTTTTCTTTTTTTGATCAGTTCAGCTTCCAGCCGATTGAAATTTACAACTTGAGTTCGATTATATTTGTAGCCACGTGGACGTCCGTGGGATGTCCAAGTCTTTAGATTCGTGCCGAACACAATAGAATATAAATGAAAGGGAAATAGAGGGGTGTTTCTAAAAGAAGTTTTATAAAACACAAGTTTATCGCGCTTAGTGTATAGGCAATTCTAAACGTTTAAAGTTCTCCCGTTACAGACCGACTTTCCTGAGTCATTTTACTATCAACAGCCGCTCGGAGGCAGTAAAGTTCCTAAATAATAATTAAAAAGCGACATGTTTTATTGTTTAGTCGGAACGGGCGGAGGTTGTTTTTACAACAAAGTCACGTAGTGTATTAATTGCCCGGTCGCAGTTTCACGTTTGTTTACAGAACTGATAAAATTGTTAGTATATCGACTTACTGCACCGTGCGAACTCTCGACTTTTCCAACCTCCACTGTTCACATTTTTACACCCTCATATACGGTAAAAATAAACTTGTAATTTTCCACCTCGAAATTCAACAACAAATTTTTAATGTATATTTAAATTAGTAAATTTTTGAACTTATTTTCCGATTTTCAAAATAAATACAAAAGTTTGAAAGAAAAAAATCAATGATGAAATCTTAAGGTTGATACTAGTAAATAAAAAGATTTCTACTGTATACATCAAGAAAGTTGATTCAATGCTGATTAAACATTTAATGGCTGTTTAGTTATCAGAAACGCAGTATTTAGAGAAATTAATAAAAATAGAACCATAATAATAAATTGGCTTTATTTCCTTTTTTATAGTATACATAACTAATGGTGCTATTTAAAATTTAACGCAGGGCGGAGTAAGGAGTCAATGTTCTTCTCTTCCACCCACTGTTAATTAGCTCGTTACTTTTTTAGTAATGCATTCAGCGATAACGAACAAGTTGTTTTTTGAACTAAGATTATAATTAACATTAACACTAACTCCAACAATAGATCTAGAATTAGGAGCTTTCGGATTTAATCATGCCTCTTCTGAAAAGGTGTTTGATTGAAAAACCCCTAAAGAAAACAATTGGGACCTTTTGTAGGGTGTAGCCTCATCTGTTTACTATAACTCGATATTTTTTCTTTTTCAAGAATTTTGTCAAATTTCATAAAAAAAAATAATTCCCGAAATAGTCGAACTCGAGAACCGCTGGTCAGCGATTCAACTATTTCGAGAGTTAATTTTTTTGCGAAATTTAATGGAATTCTTGAAAAAAAATACCACGTTATAGTAAGCAGATGAGGCTACATCCAACAAAAGATCCCAACTTTTTCTCTTCAGTGGTTTTTGAGAAAAAAATCCTAAAATTTGCGTTCCCCGCGTCCGGTCAAAAACCCGGCCCCTTTTTCATTTAACTTGCGATATTTCCTGCACCGCGTGACCTACGATCTTGAATTTAGGCTATATTACAGTCTTTACCTAAAGTGACCATATTTTTTTATTTTAAATCGGGGACGAGAACTTGTAGCGGGGGGTATAGTTAAATTAAATTAGTGAGTACAAAACTTTTTATATTTTTCTGAACTATGGATCTTTTTCGCTTTGAAGCATTGTATAAAATTCTGTACAATTTTCTTCATAATTAACTTTAGTAAGTAATATCGCTTTTAGTGTCTTTATTTCAAGTCGAGTCTTCTCACTTGTCCAAAAGCTATTCATTAAAAATATATATATATATTCTTTCCGTAGAAAGATTTGTGCCAGGCAGACAGAAACAGAACTTTGCTAAGTTTCGTGAATTTGAAAATGGAGGTTCACGATTATTAAAGTGAGAGACCATTTCATCCCACCTTTGGATTGATGCAGTTCGGTTATTTTTCCATTCGGTAATTTTCTCTTCCGTAACGTATAGTTTGATATCTCTTGAGGAGATCTCTCCATACTGTCCAACCACCACGATTCTGCGATTCCTCTTCCACCTAACGCTCAGAGACACGATGTGTACCATAGGCACTGGAAACCAGTGCTTCCTTGAAGGGGATTCGCAGAATCGAGAATTCACTGTGTGCTTCAAATGGTTTAAAGTGTGCCGCGTATTTTGATATGCACAATTTTTTCGGTTCAAATTTTGCAAATCCGGGACAAAAAACCTGAATCCGGGACAAATATTACTTCAAGAAAAATACGGGACGCAAGATGGAAATCCGGGACTGTCCCGGCCAATCCGGGACGTATGGTCACCTTACTTTACCCCAATTTTTTTCGACGAGAACTTTCGAAGTAGGAGTTCGGAATGTTCGGAAAGTACGAATAGAAATGCTTAAAAATAAATAGTCTCCACAGACATGATTCTGTGAAATTAAATCGTAAGGCAAGGACTTAAAATGAATTTCAAAGTTAACGAGCATGGCTAAACTCGACAACTCCTAGTTGTTGGCATTGTTAGAGTTAGTACTAATGTAAATTCTGTTCTTACAAGGAGACGTTATGACTAGGTCCTCATCGATTTTAATGAAAGTGGTACTGATCGATAGGTATTAGTATATTGCAACGGTTGCCAAACGGTTGCTCGCGTACCATACGCGGCTCTTTTTGAGTTTTAATGCGGCTCAATTAAAAAATGTCATAAAAACTTTCTACTAGGATTTGAGTCTTTAATAAAATTTGTTTCCTATAATAAAAGGGAATCAGGAGGTATAATTTACTGGATTTCTTTTTTGAGGGCGATTTTTTTCCGATTAGGCTCTTAAAAATTTTCGATTTTTCAATACGGCTCTCAGTATCACCAAGTGTGGCCACCCTTGGTATATTGTACAAATAAGTAAAGTGTTAGTGGACACTGTTCACTGATTTGCAAGTAAATCGGAAGTAAGTTCGAAAATTAAGGCCGCACCGCTAGAATGTCAATGGTTGGCTTGTTTTCCCGAAGTTGCCCCTCGTTGAATCACTACGAACCAGCTTACACATACTGTCCCAGATGGTTTGAACACCATGACGTAACGCAATCGCAAAATTTAGGAACGATTTACTCGCGAATTGCTGAATAGTGCACTTTAATAATTTACACATTTGTACTATGTTCCAATATCTATCGATTGGCACCACTTTCATTAAAATTAGTGGGGACCTAGTTATGAAGTATCCTTGTTAGTTCATTTAACACCGGCAGTGAAAGCCTTCCTATTTATAAATTGTTCTTCTTGTATCAAATAAGAGAAAATAAGCTTTTTACTTTTAGAGTAATTGTAAGTAAGAATCATAAGTAACAAAAAATAATGATTGACTTGAGTGAATATAAGCGATTAGACACACTTCTTTAAATTATTCTACAGTTCGAATTTGTTAAAATAGATCTGTTTTGCACAACTGAATCTAATCAAAAAATAAAATCAGTAAATTAATTTTGTTTCAAATAATTTCTTATATTTCCTAATATTTTAAAATCTGATTAATAATAGTTTTAGACCGTAATAATATTGTATTAATCTTATTATATTAATTCACATCTTCTATACATCAAACTTCAAACAAACACATTTGTGACCGTTCACTACACAAAATCATCGAGGTGGTCGTTCTATTTCTGCCACTGAGACACACAGAGGAGAATGAATTACGATTATTGGTACTCTTACTTCACGCTTTGCTAAACAGACGTCCTAACAACGTTTCTCAGAATGTTTATCTTAAAATAATTAATTTTATAGGAATATCATCTTACGAAAGCCGATCTAAATTTAATCTAGTTAACACGAATCGATTTATGGTTAGTGGCAAGGTCAAAAACTAGACCAAGTAACAGGTGATTGCAGTCAAAAACGATAACGAAGAAAGTCTAACCGTAATGGAGTTGAGAAAACCTCCAGATCACTGAACTCTCCTCGCTACACGACGAGAGAGCACGCTTCTTCTTGTTGTTGTTATCATTGTTTCAGGGTGGGTGTAAATCAAACTTGCGGCTTCTTGTTGTCCGGTGCTTTTGCTGCAAGGGAATCGACCTTCGGGTGTAACATTTACTGGGTCGAGGGTCAAAAATACTTATTAACTGCACGAACTTGCTTTATAATATCGATTTTAGGGAATAAAGTATAATGCACTGTAATGGTGTGTTATAAGACTAATCGCTAGTGTATAAATTGCAACATATTTTCTTTCCTATGTTATACACATTTTCTTAACGTTGATGTGTACATAATAAAATTATGATTTTCCTAAAAAGTTTTATGTGTTTTGTAAAATGAAACTAATTAGTTGGTTAATTCGAAAAACATGAAATTACATGTGCAATTATTAACTACCGAATTAGTCGCAATAAAGGTTTTTTATTACTTTCAATGTAGTTTAAATTCGATCTTGCGTGCTTACTAGCTACTGCTTAACCGCAGATACTTCAATTTAATATTATTACCAAAACGTATTAAAAGAAATTAAGCTTGGAATACACGCTGTTTGAACGGTTAAATATAAAATTATTAATGGCTTATTCATTAGGTTTATAACTTCCAGGTGAAGCTTGATGTGGCTTTAATAGTACCATTTTTGATTTCCAGTGATAATAATTGTCCATAAACTTCGATTACCTGCATCAATGCCAATTTTAATTTCATTTAAAGCTCAAACGATTCGTTGAGTTAAACATAAAATATTACAAGATAACTTTAATGAGAAATGTTTAAGTTATTAAAAAGTAACTATTTATACATTCTTACCATTTGAATTATCACATATCATTAAGCGTTTACCAACGATGGCAATTAATCTGCAACATTCTCTTTTTTCAATATTTACATTTTACTTAGAGATAACATTGAAAGTGATTACTTTCATTGTCTAGACAACGATGTCACTTATAAACAATGAAACAATTCTCTAATATAAAATAATTTTAGTTTGTATATATTTTGTATATTAGTTTCAATAGATAAGTAAACCATAAATTATAAAAATCTTAGGTCAGAGGGTCTCGTCTATTTACACGCAATAACGATAAGATATTTCAGTATAAAAAGTCAAATCTTTCCGTTTAAATGAATCTAAATGTCCTGATAAGTATCAGATAATACTAATACATAGCAACAAATTTTTTTTATTAATCCCAAAAGTGTGTCAATTCTATTTATTTTTGTTGTTATGTCGCCAATTACAATGTTGGCGACTGAGGTCTACGTGGAGTCTACTATTAAGTGATAACATAAGCCTTTTTTGACTGATAACAAATATTTTAGTAGGTAAGTAATGTTAGTTACGTCTAGAGTTGCAAAATATGCAGTACTTTCAACGTTATCTTAGATAAGAGAGTATAGCAACCTTGACATTAAAATAATTTGTCGCCTTGACTTTGAGAAACTATTTTATTTATGCAACGTGCAGATCAAAAAAAGAGATTATTTTTGACATGTTTCAAGAAGACTATAGTTAGATACAAAAGCTTAATCTTGAGATGCGATTAAGTGGGTAACCCTGCCAAGACAGAATGTTAAGATTAAATGTTTGTTGCTAGAAGAGGATCACATGCCTCATTAAACGCTTATGATACGTCTAAAGCTCGACTTGGAATTATTAACGGAATGTATGCACTTATAGAGAGTAATTTGTAACACTGAGCTATTTCAAACATGCTTTCTACTCGTTTTGTTCGATCTACAGCTACATTTCTTTTTGCGAATTAAAGTAATTATATTATGAAAACCATTTTAAATTTAAAAAATCGTTACGTAATTAAAAAACTATTTAAGTATAAGGTAAAAGATTAATTTTAACGATAAGGTGTTAATATTTGTTTTAATAATTCAGATAAGAATTGCATGAACGGAAAATTAAAACTGGACACATCCCATAATGGAAGTAATTAAGATCGTACAGATATTTTTGTCGAACACTGTACGCATCGGCATCTTCGAAACAATCAAGGATAATTACTATTTTTGCATGGAAGGGCACATTATAACCGATTAAGGCGAAATTTAAAGTCTCGTAAACTATTATAATGTAGGTCGATGATCGAAAAATTGCAGAAATTATGATGTGCTATAACTCGTTCTCTCGAGCTCCACACAGTGTGTGACCCTCGAGAATGGTTAATATCATAACCAAAAGAACGATAAAAATATACATCTACGACGATCTTAAACAAGTCGTTACCTACTAAGTAGTTGTAGCATATATTTTTTACTTAATTTCCTAGACGAAGTTGATTGCGTGTCGGCGTGATCATTAAGAACTGGTATGCAAAAAATCTTGTATACATAATATAGGTATTAGAGTAACATGCACTCACCTTCATAGCTAAGAATAACTCGATATGGTGGTAGTTTTTCTTAATTTAAAATCTTTTCTTTATGAGTAACGATTATATTGACGAGCAAGATGTTAGACGACATAAATCCGTAAATGCGTGCATAATGCTAATTACTAAATCCATGAATAATTCTACTTTGGTTATATCATGACGGTGAATACAAAAAAAATACCGTTATATGCGTTAGTGTTTAGTCTGTAGAAGTGTTTATAGTATCGTCACCGAAAGTCGAATTCCACTGTTGTAAATATTTATATTGCGACCTCACTCGCGCTTTATGAAGTGGTTCTCAATCAGCAACTTAACCAAATGATCCGTAAACGGTCCTAATTTAACTCTAATGATGATTAATAATTATTGTAATGTTTTGACTCATAATTAGCTTATTTTTATTAGTCGATATTTATCCTATACAGATCAGAAAAGTATATCGACAAACTAGGATCTATTCTTTGGATCATTTTCAGTAGATTTACAGTTTCAGAGATATTCAGTATTATTATTTATTATTTTTTTTTTTTGATTACGTTGACTTTTCTTAAAAACTTTGTTAATTTTAAGGGGATATGCCCCAAAATTTCACACGAGTCTTAGGATTTACCCTCAATTACATGATAGTAGCTTCAAAATTTTCATAACATGCTAACAAAGTTATTAAGCCCTTGAGTGACGATTTCTTTCGAACGTAATGAAATTATGACGGGCCAGACTCGTCACTGTATGTTAAGGGGTTAAGAAAAATTGACATCAGTAGAAGACTTGACATCGAATATCTCTTAAAGTATAAAAAAATTGGATAACAGGTTTTAATGTCAATGTTCTTAAAATGACCCATGGAATATATCTTAGTAGTTTGTCAGTATAATTTTAGGACACCCTGTATAATAAAATACACTGCTTAAAAATATTAAAAGGGCACCTTTTTGTATCACTGTTAAATTAATTCCACAAAAATTCAACCCACAGATTTTATTTCTTTATAAACGTGCCAGACGATTTAAAAAACCTGTTTTTATATCGGGATGAATTATTGGACACTCAGGTTTACCTTACCTCCAACCCACGTGTCCAGGTATCTTTGCAATTACAGAATCAACTCAACATAATCTACTGTGCGTACTGGTTTGCGCAGTTATGTCACAACTTGTTTCCGTTACGTTGTTGTACCTCTCAGAAAATGCATAGATACATTCGACCTCGAATGCAAGTGATAATCATTCAGTTTAGTGACAGCTTTGCTTTCGTTTTTATGCAATGTTAATAAGTAATGATATATTGAACTATTCATTATCATATACATATTTTCTGAATGTCACATATCGTGACAATAATTAATTACTTAATTAGCGAATATTCTAGTTCAAGAGATTTGATTATGTCAATGACTGAAAGTTTAGATAAATTGCTAAGCTTAAAGTGTTGAGGTAGATAAAATTTTATAATTAAATACCCACATAATATCATATTTATCTTATATGGTTTTAAATTATATGGGTAGCAATTGGCTTCGATATTAAATTTTTTATGTATTCATAAAAATAGCTAAAAAGATTATTTCTTGTGCTGTATCTTATCCAAAAGAGATATTTAAAATTTTAAACTCGTATCATAAATTACATACAACTACCACACGTTGCGTGTCAAATTATCATCGACCCAAACCGTGCAATTTACATTGTAAATTCGCGGCAGTTTCAAAGAAAACACCTCTATATCTTGGTCCAAGAGGAGATTGATGGCTTCGGATAAGTGAAACCGTCTTATTAAATATTCACTCCCAGTAGATTTTCGAACCCAACGGTTAAAAGATTGAAAGATTTGTAAATATATCCGATCGACAAAAATTTAAAAATGCCATGAAATAATGTGAATAGAGAACTGGAACGGGGCCATATAGGTCGATTTGTTAAAAACGTCAACGAACGCATGCGTTTTTGAATCCTGGGGCACTTAGCAGAGCAACCTCGTTCAAATTTATGCACATACGATATAAATAAAACTTCGATATCGCACTTGTTTCCAACTGCTATTAAAAGTGACACCAGGGGCTTGAAAAAAAACCGAAACGAGATGATTTAATAGTCATCATCGTAATTTGGGTTGCTATAAAAAGATAAAATTGTTATTAAATAGATACACGTCATCTCTTCGCATAACTAACATTTTGATAACATATCTTAATTATAAATAAAAAAATGTAAACTTTACAATACTAAATTTAAAATAATTCTAAAAATAAAATAAATTCAATGGTTCACATGAAAAATATTTGGCAACCGTACGGATTCGCCTTCTAAAATTATTTATACATTCTCACAATTTTATATGAAAACTCTCTTACATTTATATTGTAAATGTAAAATAGCACGCAAGGAGTTGACACGAAAAGTTTTCTTTGCCTACGACAATAGATTGGATAGATTAAGAATGGCGACAGCTCGGAACTGTTCTTTGTACCATTAACAGCCAGTCCGTTGGTCAACGTTCCAACAGTAATTAATCTTTTAGGTTTTGTATTCCGAGATGCTTCCAAGGCGACATGATAAGTCACTTGAGGTGATGGGCTATTTAAGGTGAAGTTGGCGTTATATTTTGGCACTGTAACTATAACATTATAATAATATATAAAGTAATAGTTGTTAAAAAATGTCTTGATGAAAGGATTTAATTTGAATTACATCTGATTTTAAGACAAACTAATCAAATGTTTATAATCAATTATTAAGAATTAATTGGACCTTTCCAAACGTTAAACTCCTATAAGCATGAATCTTTTTACGCATTAAAGTTAATGCATGTGTCTTGGACATTTTTGCATAAAAATAAAACAAATCACATTTAATACGCACTTAGGTTGGTATGAAATTAACTTCTAATTAACTTAATAAAAACTTAACCATTTCAGCTCCTTAAATTATAATATACATTTGAATTTTATAGCGGTTTAATAATTTGTAAACTGGTTTCAGTAATCGTTCCCGAAATTAATATATTCATGTATCACTTAAACGGTCGATGAGACCGCTCCTTGGCGATTTCTTTGAACAACCCGAATTGGGAAAACGATTTAACAAAACCTATTCACATTGTCTTAAGATGCTCAGCATGTTCTGTTAAGTCGCAAAGATATAAATCAAGTTTTAGACAAGTTATATTAAGAAAACCAGACACCTACGTTCGAAAGAGCAAGAGTTTAAAAAGACCGATTCTCAAGCTCAGCGGGGCAAGGAAGATAAAGCGTTCTCAAGGTGGTTTAAAGGACCGAGAGAGATTAAATCTTTTTTATTCTTTATAGAAAAATTAACAATTAATTAAGATTAAGTTTGTTTCTTTTTTAAGATTGAAATTTTTTGAGTTGCAGCAGAATCTTATATAATTGAGTCAAGTGGAATCAAGATTTTTTTATATATTCGTTTTATGTGCATTATATAAAAATCTGGCGAAATAAAAACTTTAACGTTTTTAATATACCATTAAAAATTAACCGCTTTAATAACTATAAATATAAAATATTATAATATCTAATACGCATTAGTTATATAAGATATTTTTTTTATTTGTGACTAAAAATAATACTTTAAATACAGAATCCTATATGGTTTAATTTATCTAATACCCCATAAAAAATATAATTGTTTGACTTTTGAACGTCCAACGCACCCACGCGTATAAATCCGTCAACCCCATTACAAGAAAACAAATTGTTCTGGCTAAATTCGTCGTCGGAAGAATCTCGATGTTGTTGCCATGCGGTCGGTGGCGAAAACCGAGCAAATTAAACCACTGACTGCCTTTTGCTGGTTATGATGCAACGTATTTAAATAACAGGTTTCACGAAGTTCTTTTGGCGCGCACCTAAACTTTTAAGAGATAAGGCCGAATACGTAAATCGCGAAAAACGAAAAAAATTATCCCCTCGGGTCATCTTCCTCCTCCTCCTCCTCCTCTCCTGTTATATTGGCTTAATTTCGGTTCTTCGTGGTGAACCGGATCGATTAAGATCTATAGCACCTCCTTTCCTCTCAAAATGCGGTTAATCTCACGTCGCGCTCAGTGAGCCGAACACATGGCCCAATGGGACTTTATTATTTCTTAATTAAAAGGTGGCAGAGGTAAATGTAATATTAAAGAAGGTGATCGCACGTGACTAACGTGAAGAATGGGCACCTGAGGCTGCGATGATATCAATCTTAAAATGTGCCTGTTACTGGGTGGTTCACTGTGGTTTAATTCTTCAAGCATGCTTTTTAATTGATTTATTAGCAATTTAAAACAATCGACCCTTTTCATGAATACCTACGTGTTCGGGTTAAATCTAAAGGTCTTTCACCTGAAAATTTTTGGTGAAATGTAAGAAGAGAAGTATAATTAGAGGAAATAACTATATTGGATAATAAATTAACCCTTTAACGCACACTTAATGTAAAAAAACCGACAGTAAGAACAATTTTTATCTAACCCTTTAATGTACTATAACCCGAGATAGAGCTGCACCATGAAGAAAAAGATAAAAGAGTACTTGGCAATGTTACGGAGATGGGGCTTACTTTTTCATTTTTCTCTTCATGGTGCAGCTTCATTTCGGATTATAGTACATGCTCGAGTTAATTCGATCGCACTAAACAGATCAAATTTTTATTAACCCCAAAAAAGAAAAAATAAGTAAAAATCCACTCGAATTACATTGTGTGTGCTCTTTGGTTCATTGAGCGCGTTTGTATTAACTCAAGCGTGTACTGTAAGCCGAAATAGAGCTGCACCATGAAGAGAAAGATGGAAAAGTAAACTCCGTCTCCGTAACATTGCCGAATACTCTTTCATCTTTCTGTTCATAGTGCAACTCCATTTCAGGTTATAGTACGTTAAAGACTTAATAGTAGTCGAACATGAAGGGTACAAGAATGAAAGGACATCATCGATATTTGTTATCAAATCTTTGTCAGGGATAATTGCAACAAATTTGCAACAAATTTGATATTTATTTTAATTCTACAAATCGACCTATCCAACGAAAACTGTCGTAAGTCAAAAATTGTGATTTTGAAAAATTTGAAAAGAAAACGGAATTAATTGCTATTCTTCTATGGTGAATCCTTTCGGAATCCTCTATATAAGATCTATAGCAACCAAGTAGGAAATTTTTACATAGAAAATTTTATTTCTTAAAATGCAATCTGTTCAAAATCTTTAAAAGCTTATATCTGACTCAGTTCTATCAAAAATGAGTTACGATAGTCTTCGTTGCATAGGTCGAAATATGGTCTGAACAAAATTCTTCAATCTGTTCTAAATTTAAAAACTAAGTTGGGTTGTAATAGTACAGAATAAATTTAACATTGATTATAATCAAAAATAGAAATTCTCCGATGTTTTAATTTTTGACATAAAAATACTTATATTAAAGTTTCAATATAACTGAATTTAATACAAAATACATTTTTTTATTGAGAAATTATTTATTAACAATGGCTTAAAGATATATAGATCTCCAAAGTTAGGTCATCTGTGTATCTATATTACGGGAGGTGTAAAGATTTACCAAACCAAGAATGGTATAAAATTGTTTAGTGAAGTGGTATAAACGTACACATAATTGTCATCAATTAATTAAAATAGTTCAAAAGTTTGCAAAAAACAATATTATTTACTTTATCATTATTTTACCACTAATAAATCATTTTACTAATTTTTAAAAGTATGAATGAAAATAGTTAATCTAAATACGCAAGAAATCTTACCTTGGAATGAAAGAAAGTTCATTCAAATTCTCCAAAGTCATACGCAAATAATGACTGTAAGTAATTAAAAGTTCTAGGGTCAAGTGGGGTAAACGTGAACTAGAGGTAATTGTAAACAAGACTTTGTTTTACTAAATATTCAAACTAATTGTAAGTGAATTTTGCGTACCTACTGCAGTCAACACGTTCCTGCCAGCTAAGAAGTTGCAAAGTTTAGCCCACTGCAGTTAGTCGGGAGCTACCAGTAGCGTAAAGATTTTGTTAGTGTTTAAAAATTGGAGTTTCGCTTTAATCGTATTGTCTTTCAGTTGATATTAAATGTGTTGTTTAATGTATTTGGAAATGACAGTGTATTGTAAATAAACGTATTTTGTTAACAAAACCTCGAAATTGTCAATCAGTTCTTTACAAATAAGTGTTTACAATTACCCCCCTTAAAAATACATGTGAGGAAAATGTAAACGCTAATTTGGGGTTTTTGTAAACAACAACATTAAAAAAAATATATTAATTTAACTACATTGTGGCTGTTTTTTCAACAGCAATTGTTGAAATATTAAATCTAGACTCAGACAAAAATTCTACGGAGTATAAAAAGTCATTCCCAGATTGAGACCAGCCCAATATGCAGAAATTTTAACAACTCCTGAGGTTATGGAACCTCTCAAAGAAGCCGAGCGTATAAAAGAAGAAAAAAATAGCAAAAAAGAGAGAAAAATGGCTACCAAACAGAAACTAAAAGGAAAACGCAAGGAGCGCAGTGAAAGCAAAAAAGAAAACAAAGTGGAATTTTCAGAATTTTGCATTGATGAGTCAGATGAAAAAATGAACGAAACGGAATAGGCCGAAGAAGTCATAGCAAACAGCTATCCAGAGATTGACTATCTAAAGCCAGAATGGCACTTAATTAAGCCAGAGGTGTACTTCTGGTAAAAATTCGTGGAGGATCTAGAAACACGACATATTATAAATATGTTTGTCGTCTAGTTTATGTGGATGAAGAAAACGGAGACATTGAAGTTATTGGATTTAAATGCATCGATGCCTTAGGAACTGAATTTGTTGAAAAAGAACGTGATACTTCTACCATTAAATTTGAAATGGTTGAAGACCTATTACACAAGCCAAAAATTATTGTGCAAGCCAGAAAAACTGCATGTTTTCCAGGCAGTGTAAGTGTATTCGAAAAATAACCTCTTTATGTATTACTTTTCTTATTTTTACTTTTATAAGATATGTTTAAACTACGTAAAATTAATCTAAATAAAGTGCTTGTTCCTCTTTTATTATGTCCGTCTGGAAACTCACCCTTAAACACCCAAGAACTAGAATATGGGGTAATTGTATACATATGTGTAAAGTGCTGGTTATATCTTCCTCTATAAATTGTGTTATAAACCTAATAGAGCTACGAAAGTTGTGTTTCTATTTACCTCCAAATTTGGTGCAATTTAATTTTTCATTGGAGTAAACCGTCCCTAAGACTTACAAAGTAAGTCGTATGAACATATGTTTTTCTAAAAATTGCTTGAAATACTTTAAATTATATTTGTTTAAACGCAATTACCAATTATTGCCTGTTAAACATAAAATATGAAGCTTTAAAATGGCAAATTAAAAAAACTGTTTACATTTACCCCACTTGACCCTATAATATCATATAAATTTCTTCCAAAGTGAGGAACTAACGATTAGAAAAATTTAAACGATTGCGGATTAGAAAAATTTAAAGTAAATTTTCCCAAAACAGCCAGATTTTTTCTTAAGTAAACTGTTGATATTAAATGATAAAATAAATAATTCCCAGCCAAAGAATCTTCAAATAGAATTTCTGCGAAAATCATTTTTAACTCTTTACAGAGCATAGTTGCCTTCTCAACGCAAACGTCCACATTTGGACCAACTAAAGGATTAAGATGATGTACTCTATTCCAGTACACAGCTTGTTGTTTACATAAAATCTGTATCAATAAATATACGATTTTTAAAGTGATCAAATTTTTATAAAAATGTAGTTATACACTGTTCAGCAAAATATGTCTCATGCGTCATTACTAATAATTTTTTTGACCTAATTGTACTATAACTCGAAAAGGATCTGCACCATGAAGAGAAAGATGAAAGAGTTCTCAGCAATGTTACGGATAGGGGCCTTACTTTTTCATCTTTCTCTTCATGGTGCAGCTCTATTACGGGTTATAATACATAATAGAGAGGTACGAATACTGAAAATGTTCGTCTAGGATACCACAATTAATTGACGACGCATGAGTCATCTTTCGCCAGATTGCGGATATTTATCTATTACCAATTAAGAGGATTAACTTTCAATTGCACCTTGCATAAATTTAATTCAAAAAATTTACTTAAGTAGTTAGAAATTAAAAAATAAATCAATTTATTAAAAAAATATTCAAAAAAATACTATCATCATGCGTAATTATTAATAACTTTTTCATCTAATTGTGCATGACAGAAAAATACGAAAACTGAAAATGTTCGTCTAGGATATCACAATTAATTGATGATGCATTCGACATTTTTCGCCAGATGTTGGATAGTCATCTATTACTAATTAAGAGGATTCTATAACTTTCAATTGAACCTTGCATAAATTTAATTCAAAAAATCTATTTCAATAGTCAAGAATTAAAGAATAAATCAATTTGTTAAAATAAAGTATTTAGAAAAATTTACAAAATCTTACAACAATTTTTCTTCCATTGGTGTTAAAAATAGCCTACCTTCAGATTATACTCACTAATTAACAATTATCGTGTGCAAGACTTAAGAGAATTTATTCTTCCAAGAAACACGCCCTAAGCAAGTTATTAATATTTATATACGTTTAAACCCGTCTACAATTTCGCTAATTGTCAATGTTGTTTCCGAGACGAAAGCGGTTTAGCACGGTGAAGGAGGATTAATTGTATATTGAGGAAAACTGATATGTACTAATAACAAGTGAAGGACACTCTAAGGAGATGTATTAATCCCGTACAATCGATAACTTTATAGGGCAAGTGTTAACAAAGGTAATAACTTAATGTCTTTATTTTAGGAAATACCTTTCGAAATTTTTTTGTAAATTTTTGGCATAACATAGATTTTTGTTAAAGAAAAGAAGCTAAAGAGATGGTCGTAAATTCTACAAGGGGATCTGAGCGTCCGTGGCAGGATTCTCGTACCGAAAAACTGGTTATACAAGTTGTGCATAAATTATTTCGAGACGCCTTGTAACGGATTAGTACTCGCAATTGACAGAATTGAACCTAAGGCGTATAACGTAATATGACATATATTTTGGTTTAAAATCTGATACCAAATCTTAATCCATACTTTGAATGTCAGTTGAAAGTCAAGGTGAAGAGATGATTATAGCCATGCCGAAATATTTGATGGATTTATCAGTATCTGTTAAAAGATCGCGTGTTAAGATCTCTTCAAGTTAGTTAATGCGAAGCGGATGTCTGGATTTCCACTTGTTAGTTTTACTTTAACACTTCTTCGCGAGAAGGAAATTAATCTGAACTAATATGCGGTGTTCACGTCAGTTCTGCTTAGTTATATTTTGTCTGGAGTGAGCAGAATATTTGTTTGATGGTATTATTAGCACTGTCATTTCTAGAACGCACTACTTCATAATTTTCGCATTCAACAATTTATTTAATTTTAATCCCGCTTAATTAAGTCTATATTTAAAATAGACAATTGATTAAAATCGTTACCGTTCTAACGAACTGGCCCAGATAAAAATTTGGAGAAGTAATTTTATCTTCCCTTTAATGAACCCCCAAACTGCCAATGCCACTGATTGCACCAACGTTATTACGTTATCCATTTATGTTCCATATAATTTCCAGTTTAATACCACTGCTATTTTTAAAAATTTCACAGACATGGTTTTGAAAAGTTCCCTTGTTATAACGGAATGAGAGGTGATGTCAACCTTAGCTAATTAGCTCTGAAGTGTACAAATCAAGCACATTACTCCATGTCTGGATATAAAAAGCCCCGACCATGATATCGACTGCGAAGAATTAAAATAAACCCTCTTCAGTTAAAGACCTCTACAGTTTGCCAAAAATTTATCTTTGTATACAATAAGATTTTAAAAGTCATACTTGATAAGTATAATATACTTTTTTTAAAACATTGAAAATTATAAAGTCTCGTAATGTACGCTAGTTAAAACTGTTTTAATCGAGAATGGTTTGATGAATATAATGGTTTTTGCACACGTTAACGACTTTAATACAGAAAACGAATGGAATAAATTAGAATAAAATATTAAACATATCCTTGCGAACTTTGGATGACAGAGTGGAACTATACAATTCAAATCTTACTTAAAAATTCGCCTTTTTCCTATTCAATGCATTAAAAATCTCGTCACTTAATAGAATATCCATATTAGAAATAACAAAGGAATTTCATTTTCTTTTCATTTCCTAAGTATTTTTTTTTATACCGATCGTTAATTATCTGAACGGCGTCATTAAATATCAATCGATCGATGGATTTTTTATTCTTAAACCTACAATTTGCATTCTATCTTTTAAAGATAAGATCTACTACCAGTTTTTAAGCTCGTACTCCAGAACCAATATTTCAGATCAGAAATTGCGCATGTTAACTAGGTGTAATTAGTGTTTCAATCTGGGATAAACTTCGAAACACGACACATTCGATTATTCACTTATAAATTATGTACTTCAAAAAGTAAATTGAATACTAGGCACGCATACACATAAATTAGAATAATCAAATACCTCTTAATTCAATATTTACATTGAATGTGTATACTCAATTATGGGATTCTTGAATATCGGATCCGGCCTTTTTTTACTTACACCTTATTGAAATCACATTGCAACAAATTACTCCAGGAAATATTTTTTAAATTGCATTTCTAAGATTACATTGCTGTTTTATAATCGCTTAATTTCCTTTAATTATGAAATTACTTTCCTCACAGATGATTAAGTTCCGAAATAATGACGAATGGACACGGCGTGGCTGAAAATTAACCTTGGAAATAGTTATTATGCAAAAAACTGAGGTTTAAATCTTTAAAAGGTTTAATGCTTTAAACCTTGCCGAGAATTCTTATCGTGTTCCATTATGCAAAGTCCTAAAGTATAATATTCCCAGTAATGTTACTACATTTATAATGATGACATGTAGGAAAAAAGATATGGATAGTAATAAGCTCAGAAAAAAAAGTTTAACAAAAAAACTGGAAGATACTTAATGGAGTTAACTAATTGACCTTTCAATCAATCAGAAAAAGAAATTCCAAATTTATGAATAATTTAAACAATTATCTTTTAAAAAATTTAATAAATAATAAATAAATTCATGAATATTTAATGTGACTTAGAACACATAAAGATACATATAATTTGTAAAACATAAAAAAAAATCAATATCATTATCATTTTGCCGGCGGTTTTAATTAATGAATGTTATTGAATGAAATTATCTAAATAAATGATTGTGATCTGAAAGTAACCGAAGCCTTCAAGGTTTAGGATTTGGTAAACTGTGAATAAGATTTTTAGCAAAATTGAATCATGATAAACTAATTTGTTTTAAAAAATTTGGAATTCTTATCTTTAGGTGAATAATAAGTGCAAATTTATTTGGTCTTGTTATCCCTAAATTTTTATGGCTTGATTTATAAATATCAAAATCCAATCACAGTCATAATCAATTTCCAAATGATCATATTCTATTTAGATAAGATAAACAAAAATACAAATTACTTACTGTTATTCACCATAGTATCCCTGATGGGTTCCATCGGAGTTTTTCGGATGACTTCTGGAAAGGTCGGCGTTGAAGACGATCCCGGGGATTCACACTCGTATGTTCGATCGGTGCCATGAAGAGGTACGGGACTTTTCGGTTGTGGAATCACTCCTTGCCGTAACATAGCTTCGTCTTGAGCTTGAGCCCTTCGCAGAGCGGTCTGCATGGCCATCACCCTCTGTCTTTCAGAGGTAAGCCGGCATTTCTCGCACTTGCAATGTCTGTACTTACAGTACCGCTTGTGGCCTTTTAGGGGCACTTTTACCCGGTGATTCCTGCAACGGGCGCAATTCGGTGGCGTTCTAGGGCTACTCGATGTGCTAGACGCATTCAGATCCATCTTCGTTTCGTAATCCTGCTGATCAGACATGATTCGAACACTGATAAAGTCAACGCGATTGAAAGTTTTTTGATAATGAGTTACGATTAATGGTCTTTTAAAAGGAGGGAAAAATTTTCAAAAACCCCGGCTTGTGTTGCGTGCGAGCAACAGGTTAGAGAGAACTGTCAGTAGTTGCGAGCACGAGGCACTGTTGGCGGAGTAGGAGAGAACGTGTGAGAGCACTGTGGTCCACGTGTACGTCTCGAGAACTGGGTTTTTGGTATCAACTGGCTGGGCACGCTTATATGAACAGTCTGTGGAAAATGAACTATCGGTCTTGCAATGCCAAAGTGGAGTGAAGTTGTGCAGGATTGCATCGCGAACGGCTGTGGCGGGGCAAAGGGTACGGCCATTTACGACTTGAACGGTGGGGGAATGTGCATGTGCGGAGTGTACAGTGCAACCGTGTTTTATGCGGCTATAACTCGTGGAAGTGAGTTTTGATAGCGGCCTCCGTAGGCTACGAAACCGACGCCGTTCCGCGCGGAACGGTTCGGATCGGATCCGGTGCAGGAGCTACCGCCGCCGACGTCGCCGCTGCCACCAACGCGCACTACTCGGTTATATTAGCAGTTTACGATACTCTGTTCTATTCGTTATGCGCCTCCGAGTCTCGTTTATGACCGGTAATAGGGGCCGTGGCGGCGTCGCGACGTCCCCCCTTCGACGTCCCTCTCTGCCCGTTCGGCACAATGCCTAAATTTCGTGAGCATCGCGACGCCGTCAACGCTTCCTGATGCGAGCGCGTTAAACAGCTCGTCGTTTAATGTCTTCGCTAAGTCCTTTCTTGCTCTTCATTCCCCAACGACTTTTCATTAAAATATACTGCACCAAAACAATTGTTGTTTATGTTCTTAGTCGTCTATCCCTGTATCATCACTTAAAATAGTTTAATTTAATTTTTATTTTATTAAATTGTAACGCAGAAAAGAGGAAAATAGTGTTCTAGGTCAAAAGTTAAATTGCGTAAATTTCAAATCTATAATATGCAGATGTCTTACCGAAATGAGCTGGCCGAACTACCTCGGAAACTATAAATCCGATGAATTTGAAATTTAATACACAAATTTAGAACGTAAACTACATTTTGAAAATATTTTCATTCATCCACGACTTGGTTAAAGCATTTTTTAACCCAAAATTTATTTTTCATTAGGTTGGCTAATTTGAAGATTCATTGTTAATTATTATTGTTCAACTCTTATAAGGAAAAATCACGAGCTGGACATTGTGGCAAGTATTTGTACTTATTTGGTATTTAAATTAATTTTAATTGTTTAATGATTGTAATGTTAATGGAATAACTTAGTATTATACAATAAGTACTGTTTTCTAATGCTTTTTAACTTATTTTGTATTCAGTATTGATTTTTACATAGAATTTTGCTTAGTATACTACTTTTATAGTGTTAGGAAGTAATAAGCAATACATTATAAAGCTAGATATACAGTGAAATTCCCCCTCGCGGACACCCCCTTTGAGCGGACACCCCCCTTGGACGGACAGTTTCTCTTGGAACGGGCCGACTCTCATTTAATTTGCATTGCGTTAACTCTCTCTTGGGCGGACGTTCTCTTGGACGGATGCGGACACTACCAAGTGTTCTCTTAAACGGACAATCGCGGCGCGCGCAGCCTATGTCGTACCTTTCTGCTTAGCTTGAATGAGAGACTTCCCCAACTAACCGATATTTCAACGTTCTTATTTCTTCGGTACATACGAGGTTCAATACTAGTTTGACGTCTATGCCGAAAAAGATATGCGGATGTATTGTACATTGCAAAAACCGCTTGGGCCCAAGTAACCTAGGAAACAGTTAAAAATTCCTTTAATAGAGCTAAATGAGGTTTTTACATCTGATCCAGAAGATGACTTACTTAATGTACTCTGCAAATATTCTCAAATATAAGAATTTGTTGAAAATAACTGATAATAAAAACCTTAATGATTTTTTAAAACTGGATGAAAATTTATATGTTGAGGACCTAGATTCTGGACAAGAAATTGAAAATCCAGAAGTGCAAGAACTATCTGAAGATTCTGACGTCGATGAGGTTCCAGTACTAGCAGAGAATATCTAAAACTATGATGATAGAGTCTTTGAAGCTTCTTTTTAAATTAAAAGTAGGATTTCTGGACGCCAGTTTAAAGAAAAATAGGAGACAAACAACAATAGATGATTTTTTACGTCATTAGACTAACATTTAGTTTCATATTTTGTATTGTTACATATATGTTCCATTATATGTGTGTATTTTGTATGTACATTGTAAGCTAACAAATCCTTTTTTTCGCAAGTTTAAAAAAAATGCCGGTATTATTTAATCTTTGAAAGAGAGTTTCAGTCCCTTTAAGTGAATACTTACATCAATTTGTTAATACAGAGAGCAAAAATACTATGAATTTTACTTAATAAGTGAATTTAAGCTTTAAAGTTTTTATTTGTTTTAAAAACATTCACATATATGCTTTAAATATCCGATTTTTTAAATAATATATTTCATTTAAAAAATATGATATTTACTTCGGATTTCTCTTAAGCGGACACCCCTCTTGAACGGACACTCTTAGTCGGTCCCGTTCGTGTCCGCCCAAGGGAGATTTCACTGTATTTAATTTTAATTTGGAAATAAAATGGAATTTTTTATGGACATGTCTTAATTTTTATTTAAACTTTCATGTTTTATATCAAGAATTGAAAATGTTATTATTTGTTCTTGACTGCTGATTTGAGCTCTTTTTACGTCTTAAATGGTTTGGTGAGGACATCGTCCGTAATTATATTTGTCAATTGATCAAGTTTTAAAAGAAGACGCATAAAGAAATTTCCTTTCATTCCTAAATTATAGTAAAATGAAGTCGGGGGAATAATTTTGAAGCACCTGATAGCTTGCGTTCTTTTCTTGAATGATTATTGAATAAATATGTAAATGAATACACTTATTTTTGATCTTGTACAATTTATTTATTAATTGCCCGATTAAGGAACACCATGTAAGTGTTCCTCAATTTACATATAAAGTACCTATAAATTTCGTCGAGTACTTCCAGGAAAAATCTGTCCTTTTAAACCCGAGTCAAGTAAGATGTTCGCACATCTCCTTTTACACCAACTATAAATCCAAACTGATACCTCTGTATTTCTTACACAACACATTTTCAAATGTGGTAAATGTAGATTAACGTCTTTACATTAGATGAACTCGTAAGGAAAAATCACCTACCTACAATAAAAAATCAATACTTTAAAATTTCAGGAAAGAAAATTTAGCCAAATAATCAAAAAGTTGTAGAGTTTAAATTACAAAAAAATCTATTTTAATTTTAAATTTAATTTCTGACGTTATAAATTCAATTTCCTCATATGACATTGTAGCTAAATCAGGTGAATGGTCACGTAAATTTTCCTTACGTTTGCCAATTTTCTTTTTGGCATAAAATAATGTAAAAGTAAAGAAGTTCTATTTTATATATCCTAATGTAACCAACAGTAACAACCATATGATCTTGCCAACAAAGTTTTGAAGAATAGGCCAAAATTCCATCCGTTGACACCTACAACGTAATTCTTTACAAATTATTATTTATGTAACTTTTTTGTCATGGGAAAAATATAATTTAAAGTTAATAATCCACAACGTAATTAATCATTCTGCTTAAAAGTAATAAATTAATCTCAATAAATTTTCTAAACTTTAATTTGTTAGTTTCTTATTTTTAATGTTAATACTCCTTGTCTGAAAACGTTGTTATATTACAATAAAACTTAAAAGATTTTATGCGTATCATCATCTATTATTTAACATTTGACTCATTCATGATGTTTTGAAAGAATTCTACCATTCAAGAGAGTTTCTAAGAGACTTAAGTCTTCCTGATGATTCAGAATACTTCTCATATTTTCTAGCTTTCTGTACTTATTACACTTCTTAAAAGTTTAAGGTAGAAATCTAACAGTTATAATGAACTCTATTTTGGGTTTTATAAAGTAAGCTTGCCATCTTGTGAAAGCTTATAGAAATTAGTATCTAACTGACTGTAGAAAGTATACTGTCATATAAAGCTGACAGTGCTTGACTTACCGGGTAATAGATGGCGGTTTTATAGAACGTATAGATGGTGAGAATGGTTTCTGTTCTTTTTTAAATTGTAACCTTATTTTTTATTGGAAAAGCTGTGAATTATTTAGATTTTAATTATGAAAAATTAAATTTTTGGAAATCATTTCTAGTAAGCAACTTAGAGAAAGCAGAGGAGGATTAGCTTTCTTTTCAAATTTGTGAAAAAATTTGTATTAAACGAAGTACACATTCTTTGTATAACTCCACGAGCCGCCATTGGAATTATTTATGGAAATTCTCACTTAAGACTCATTTACATTTTACAATCTTTTACTTTTATTTCCTTCAAAATAAGGCAATTTACTCTTAATCCTTAAGGCAAGAATTCCTTCAAGATTAACATGATGAATGATAAATAATGTAAATCTGCCTTTAGTAGTCTTGTAGAGTTGGGAGGTAAATCTTGAAAAGTTGAGATATAAATTTATTAGTGCAATGGGGTGTGAGGATTTTGATGATGGTTGTTTTGAATAAAACGAATGCCGTGGCTCCAAATAAATGTATATATTTATTATACTGTTCAATGAAAACACAGTCACAACATCTCGAGCGATCTGACTGCGTTTAACAAATCAGATGTCGAAACAATTGCTGTACACCAAATAGTAAAATTGTCTAATATAACATGGATACGGCACACGCTAAAATAAAAAACGAAAGCAACATAGGATGGTGCTGTTACGCACACTTTACGAGTACTTTGTACGTATATAGTATAGTATACGTCGCCACTTCGCCCACTAACATACGCGTACCAACATGGCGAGTCCGTTCCTGGCGACCACTCTATATATTTATATATAAATTTTTTATATACAAATTCATTTAAAAACTCCTAAACGTTAATTTTTCCTTAAATTTATTATCAACCTAAAAGTCTCTACGATAATTTTTTGCGCTCATACGAAATTTTGATTTACACCAATATAAATATAAAAATACTCTTAAATTTTTTTACACATATAATTCTGCGTGGGAAGCGCAGGGACGGACTCGCCGTGAAATAAAATTTTGAGCTATATCGATTTTATTTTACTTTTTTTCACGTTAAATTTTTTTGTACTAAATATACATTCTTATTCGATTCACTATCGACGCCTAACCTTAAAATTACTGAGTTTGCGGAGCCTTTTTTTTTTCTCGCTAAAAAAACGAAACGGCTGTGGCGGATATATATCAAATATATAGTACACCAGTGACTTTTGGACTAACCTCGACAACACTCTATAACCCACTGTTTCAAATTTTCTCTCCATTTTCATCTCTTTTTATTTTTATTATAACTCAAGTTTTCAATTTTCTTTCATATTTACCTTTATCCAAACATTTATTTCATATATATATAGCATATATAATTATTATTCCAGTATATTACATCAAAAATTTTTACAATAAATCAACATCTTACCGACTATAGTACGTTTGGAATTTTCAAATTTAGATAAATATTCTCAAAAATTCTCTCATTATAGGACCACTTATCGACTCCAAATTTCAACATAATTTATTCCAATCATTCTTATCGATTTTATTATTATAAAATGTGTTTTATAATTTTTCTTTTTTCGTTGTTTTTATAAAAAATAGTAAAAATAAAGTGGTCCTATATAACACTGAATAAGTATAATTATTTTCTTTTCAACATTTTCGTTTAACTTGAGTTATACCGAAATTTGAACCGAAAAACATTTGTGAATTATCGCCAAATTGTGTGAAACTGAATTTAAATGTTATCCATGCGCCTGGTTCAGACGCATTTCCGGAAATTTAGAGGCCAAACGTTACATGTTGGTCACAGTGGTGCCATTACAATCCATCTGTTTCTGTTCAGTGCGAGCGATTTAGCGAAACTTGCGACGATTGTCAACGAAATCGTTGTCGAGACTGTACAGGGAAGACAAAACGAGTCACGTGGTGGAATGAAAAAACAAACTTAGCACATATGAGAGGGTGAGGGGATGACGAACGGTCGCTGCGGGACACGCGTGTATTGCACATTCGATGGTCGACGCTTTTGTGTCTATGAGAGAATTTAGAAATTTTCTTATGGACCTGTTATATTACAATAAAAATGGCCGCCGAAAGTTTTGTGTGAACTTATTTACTATGGCGATACATGCTCGGTGTATGTACATATTTATACATATATAAACATACGTGTATGTAAAAGCTATTGCTGAGATTATGCGGTAGTATAGCGTGAACCATTCTCCATCAAGTCGTTTTACGTGATCGGTAGCTCTGGTAGTCATCCCCTTTAACAAATAACAATAACAGCTAACAGAAAATGTCAATAACATGGATCCCAACTGAAACCATTGATTCTGTATGTTATTTTACTACCTCTAATTCAAAGTTACTATATACCACAAATAGTAATAGCCTCGCCGTGGTTACTTTAACCCGGTTACGGCCACCTTAGCATAACAATATAATATTTATGAAATAACCTTATGTTTATGAATATCGGGCGCCCCATTTGATCACAACTAAATCGAATTACAATCGGCGAGACCGCCTTAACGTCCTTGCAGCCGTTTTGGTTGGGCATCGTGACTATTTAGGGCCCGTAAATTTGTAATTTTTATTCTTTTTTTTTTCGTAAAAACAACTTTGAAGGCACTTTTTTGACGGACGAATTGGCCCAGAGAATTTTGAGATTGTGTGAGAGAGAGTGTTTGAACTGGTTGAAATACGTTTGTTAGATGGAAATAGACGTTTTTTTACTGTGGGTTCCGAATGGTTTTATTTTTTGGTTGGTTGCCTTCATCTTCTATTGTCGAACAGTTTTTTGTGTGGACTTTTCGTGACTATTTCGAAATTGAGAACGGCTGCAAGGGGCGGCCCCTTTCGTAAAAACCGGAAACTAACGATGGCTACAAACTAAAATATCCCGGAAGATATACATATAAGTTTTCGTGAAAACTTCGCGTTTGCGAACGACGTGTACAACTCAGCAATCGTATGATGAACGTAATATAGTGACGACTACTTGGCTACGCTGTAAAATACCTGTGTTAAAATGAAAACGAAACGCATCTCGGAAACAAAACGCTTCGAACGAAAGACGAATTCAACTTGCAGGGCGCCCGATTAGTTACCAACAATTTTACATGTATACTACAACTCACACAAAATGCTATGTATTACATATTTGGACTAGATTAGTTGATACTTAATTTTTATGGAAATATGGTTATATCGTCGGTGTCAGGTGAGAAAACGACATACTAGCAAATAATCACGCTATAATAATGGTAGGAGATTTTTTTTCATCATAAGAAAATAGAATAAGGCAGATTTTGGTTATACACACTCATATCATTTTGCATCGAATTTTTTCTTAATTTTTAAGGCGCAGAGGTGCTTAAAATAAGCTTGTACTTTTTTCGTGATATCTTCCTTTAGTAATCGTGACAATTTTTTTGAACCGGTGACCTAAACATTTTTTTGGATTTTCGTTTTTTAAAAATGACTTTTCCGTTTCCGAACAGTGTTTTTCGTTTTGTTAAAATTTATGCGTGTGTTATTTATTTCGCTTTTTTTTATTTTCCTTAAAACCATTTAAAGTTCCGCTGTAACTGAAAACCAGAGAGTGTCTTCAGACTTATATTGCCTTTACTCGAATGTGTGTGCATAAAAAATCAAGTGCTAACCGAAAACTTAAACGCAAATAAAATAGTTGTCATAAAATCCGCCGAATATCTCTGTATAGAAAACATAGAACGAAGAAATAACGGATCGAATATGCTGTCAGGGGGGTCCTACCTAGGTATATATACTTTTTTTCATTTTGGGGATGCGGGCTAACTATACAACTACGTTATCCCCCGTTAGAAAGGGAAAACTGCTTGGATTGACCTCAAAAATTACTTTTACAGTCTCATCCAGAAAGCATTGTAATTCCTCCGTGACCTTGCCAGGCCTTTTCTGAATTCATCTGTTTTTGAATTGTCTTTAACAATTCGATGTGGCGTTTATTCTATTTTATTTCAGCTGTTTTGCATATTTTTAATAATAAGTCGTCGTCTGTTTTTTTTTGTTTTTTTTTTTTTGATTTCGACATATTACTGTATTTTTTTGGTTTTTTGTTTTAATATATTCATACTGTTAATTGTTGTTCATATCTGCTTTCGTATTGGTATTTATTTCATTTGGTCTGTGTGCATATGAATTGTTATTATTTATTATGTATTGTTATATACGTATGGTTTTCCTGTAGGTTTTGTTTATAGTTGTTGTGAATTGTCAAAACCAACAGTATATTTTTGAGGTCTTATTACACTTTTATTCATTAGGATCACGTGTCGTGATGAACAAAATCACTGCGTAATGACCCAAAGTTGTTATTCTTTTTACACATCTAATACTTATTCATCTCATCGTTTTTTTTTTTTCTCGAAATGTCTGTTGGTTCACTATGACACGTAACCCCACTATCCAAGTTAAATCTGCAGGAGAATCTCATCTAAATAGTTAAAAATTAAAGCACTTGGGTATTCGCTTCAAAATCCCTCAGTCAACAATCAGTGGTTCCAGAAATCTTTGTACTTTTGCCTCACTCCTATTTATTTTTTAAATCGTAAAATTAAAATTTACATTCATTATTATGTGCACTTTCTATCGATTATTTATTTTTATTTTACACGAGTCTATTGCAAGTTGGAGACAAGCTTAATATTTATATACAACATGAGAGAATAATACGTTTAGATATATTACGAGTAAGTAGGTTGTTCGAGTAGGATTAGGAGTGAGGCTTGATTTTTTGGTTCTAGAACCGCTGACAAATTTTGGGGTACTTCGCAATTACTAACGTCATATATTTCTTTCTCTCTTTTTTTTAAATCTTAACAAACATCACCTTAAATTCACGTTTTTATTTTCTTCATTAAAAGACGAACGTTTCTAAACGAACGTTGTAATAATTTTCACCATTTTTTTTGTTTTAGAAGTAGAAGATTCCGAGATGAAACTAAAATTTAAACTGAACATTTCAAAACTCCAAACCATTAATTTTGAAAAGCAACTAAAAATTTTAACGCGATAACCAAAAGTCAAAATAAAAGACTAATTGAACGGCAGTCTTTTATAACTTCGGCAGTATCCAATATACAATTTTTTTAGGAACAGTAAAATCACGACTTCATAGCTTAATTTTTAAGCTACAATAACAATCTCGGAATCCTTTTACAAAATTTCCACTTTTACCTGTTTTTGAGACTTATGTGGGATAAGAAGGAATACTGATTATTTTTTTTATAATTTGATTTTTGAGTTTTTGGCGCTTAAGGTTGTTTAGGAACAAAAGCTGCCCTGTAAACTGCATTTCGAGTGCAAATAAAAAAGCAACAAGAACGAAAGTAAGGACGAAATAATATTTTATTATTGACTAGTTGCCTCATACGTGAATCTTCAAGAGATCGTGTATCTATTTATAATTATAATAGTGCTAAAAGTGATTCGAAATAATAATTAATCGTAAAATAATATTAAAGTAAATATTACGCAGGCATGCCAAGACGAAATAAATAATAATAGCAACTAGCCTATCTATAAAAAGAAAAAAAAAAAACATCAACAAGGGAAATTACAAAATAATACAAAAGAAACGTGATGCGAAATAAGAACTAAACATATGGGGCATACCTACTTAATATGAACATAAAAATTAAAATTATCTTAAATCTTATAATTTTTATAAGAAATAAAATAATAACAAATAAAATCACATTCACTGACTCTGTGGAGGAATTTAAAAATTCGTCCAAAAGAAAGTGCAAAGGATGCATTTATATGTTAGACTAGCAAAAGACAATAATAATAATAATAACTTTGGTCATATAGAACATATTTATACGATTATTAAAATCATAAATAATAAGTGATAAATATTCTATATACAAGTCTATATACATGTTTACAGTTTACAGAGGCATTATATAAAATCGAAAAATTTTAAAACAATGCCAAAAATCGTACTGGAAAATGCGAAATTGTGCAGATTGTTAACTTGTTTACTGCTGGTTACTGTATGTTTGTAAATTGAACATAACCATATATTGACGCCGATAAACATCTATTCTGTTTTGCTTTCTAATTCACTGTTCGCGCACGAACTTTGTGTTGGCCTGAGGCTAATAATTGTCTCTTATTACTATAATTATTTTTTTCATTAAATATAACTGTCAACCTAACACAATTATTATTAGCTTTTTAATATGAATCCTATATAGAGCGGCTTCAAGGACAAATTATCCTTTACGGAATCTTCGAAACCGCCCGACCATAATTTTTTTGTAATTTTTTGAGTTCATATATATATAATATATATAGATAGATATATATATCGTCAGGAACAAAGGAACAAAATGTTGACAGTTTGTATTTTGTTTTTTTTTGTTTTTTTTTTCGTTTCGCATAACGTCACCGATTCTTCAACATTAATTTGCTTTCTTGGGTTTTTGCTTTTTGGCATTTGTGCGGTTCAACTACCGAGTTCCTGCAGTCCTACCACATACGATGGTGTTGATGTTGTTGTTGCGGTTGTGGTTGCGGTTGTTGTTGATGTTGTTGGTGGGGCTGCTGAAGGTGGTTGTGATGTTGATAATAGGCATTCGGTAGCGCGTTGCCACTCTTCGTAACAGGTCACTCTAGCTGTTCCAAAAAGTTGGGAGACTTAAAGTACTCCGGTACCGGATCATCCAGTCTGGAGATGATCTTGTAGATCGATTTTTTCCAAGACTGTTCTGCGTCTCTACCTTCTTGGATCGCTTTGAAAAACTCCCGAAGCGTTTGTTCTACCACGAACCTAAAGTTCGACGGTACCTAAAACGTAAAACATCGCAAATTAAAGATTTTAGTAGATGGATTATGTGATAATAAATTAACTAAAGCAAGCTGTCGTGACAAATGCCCAAGACATCTCAAGAAGTTGACATCGTCTAATCGACTTTTTAAAAGAGGAATCGTAATCTATTGAAAGGTGTGAAAGTATTGATACGAGTATGATGCGAGTGTTTAATTGAAAATAATAATAAGCAAAATAAATAGGCGGGATGTCTCGGATGCAAAGTCACGAACCTGTGGGCCGCATACCTCGATGTGATTATTTCTGTTGTAGTGAAGATTGAGAACTCGGTAGAGTTCCGAATCACCGCCCACGTGAAGATCGTCCGCGTTCTTAACACCTTCAGAGACAGCCTGCCGGGCATACTTCTCCATTTGTATGTAGTAGAATTCCCTGAAAATAATTTTAAATGTCAAACTACAAGACAAAAACCGTTTGTTCGTAGGTGCTGTGCGAATTAGTAATCGCAATTTTTAGAGCGCATTCTTTTAATGAATCGCAAGGCGTAAGACAAGTGGTACAGCACCTATCAGAAAATCGTTGGCGTGAATATTCACGCTTTTCCTAATTGGCACTCTGTGTGTATCGATGTACGAACGATTATATGTAACCTGACACATTGCCGGGAAAGGGCGCCACTTAAAATTGCTGGTAATTTGAAGAAACGAAGCTGTTCTCTGTTCTCTAGACAACAGCTCAGCTCCCGGAAATGTGTAGTTGCATTAAAAAAAATCCGGTAGTGCAATTCGCGTAAATATTTTCCCGCGCTCTCTCGTGGATTTATGCTGTTTGCGTTTCTACTTTTTCGTACGAATTGATATTGATTTGTTTTCGCGTGATTTATCACCTTTATCCCGTGCACATAAAAAAAAGTCGAAATGGCACGGGGGAGCGTTTAAGGGGTGCACGAAGCGACGCCAGCGCCATCAATATTGACCGAATGTTTGTGGTGTCATGTCCGTATATCCAAATACCAATTATGGAGCAATTGGGCATACATAATTAATACAGTATTAGAACTGTTTAACTATTTACTTAACAACTGTTGCATGGGTCGCGTCGCGCCGCTATTTATGCCGTTAAAACGCTTTAATTGCCCCGAATGGTTCCACAAAAACCGATCTTATTTACCTTTGGACGAATTTACTTGTTTCAGCATCAAATTATTACCGCAAAAATCAATTTATTAGTGAACTCAACCCAAATAAAGTACCCTTGCATTACAAATTCTTGATGTTGTTTTGTGGGGTAGAAAGAGAATGGTAAAGTGTAAAACCAAATGGGGTTAGGTAATAATCGGTTTCTCTTTTTCGGCAGATGAAAAACAGAAATCGTATTTTCACCAACTTTTAAAGAGACAAAGGGACTTCGACGCACGCACCTTTCCGCGTTGAATGCCGACGCGTCAGTGCACACAGGGCGGGCAATAAAGAGGGACTTTTCCGGGAGTTTTCATTTCAAAAAGCAAGTAACGAACATTACAAACTGGAAAATGAAACGGGAGAGCTTTGTTGGCTGCTGCTCGCGTATGCTCCGGGGCAGAAACCGAGCAGTCAGTATTTAACATTTCACCAGGTAACAGGAACACAACGAATATATAGATATAGCGGTCGCCGTTGCGCGATTTTTAATTTATCTCAGGAAAGATTGTTTTCCAGGAAAAAATTAACAGAAAAAACGCGCGCGTAAAAAGGGGGAGACCAACCGTTCTAAATAAATCCTCGAGCGCGTACAGAGAAATGGCGATGTACGTGGAAAAACTTCACATGCCACCGTCTTCTAATAGACATCCCCTTTTTTATGATACAAAACTTTATTTTGAAACTTTCGGCCGTCTCTGTATATAGGAAAACTAAACGACCGGTCTGGCTTTATTTGAACAATACGGCTCCGTACGCATAGGTAGATGAAAGGACAGCTGTTCAATAATAGAGAAAACCGTTACGATACCCTAAATAAAACTTTACCCTACGTTGTACACTTCGGGGGAAGCGCAGAAGAGAGGAACGAAGGAGAGTTAGCAAAAAAAAAGTTCCAAGAACTTTTAATTAATGTCTTTTCGGTTTGATTTTTAGGTCTTGATACGATTACCTTAAAACCTAGGATATGAATTTAAATAAATCGATAATGAAATAAAAGTAGGATTTTAAAGTGTAATGTTTTAAAAAATTTTATGTTAAAGATAAACATCTAACTGACGCAGAATTACCTGTTCTTCAATTAATATAAATTAATGTATACTTTTCTGGTAAACCCTAATGACTAATTTCGCATAAAAGCTAATGAGACGGTTGACGTCGAGCGCGTAGAGCCGGCAGCGACGCCGGAGAAAGGGCGTAAAGAAAAATACCAACCTCACTAATTAGTCTCAAGACCTTAATTAAGTTATATTTAATTGAGCAGTACCCGGGTGCGAGCGAGAAAGACTGAAGGAAAAGGGGGTCTGCGACGAAAAGGGGGCGGCCATCCGCGGTCTCGAAGCTTTTCATTTTTTCTCCGCCACGAAAGCTTTAAGCTCCCCGCTCACGTGGAGATTACACGTTTAGTTTCGACTAATTGATCGATTACGGATAATCAAAGGCCTAATTAATAGTGCAGGCAGTCCTGGCGCGGTGGCAGAACGAGATTTCATCGGCAGGAAGGGCTGGACCTTGCGGACGCCGTTCCAAGGTCGATAATTTCCATTTCCGGTCACCTTTACTCCCGACAAACAGATTGAATCTTGATTGAGTCCGATTGGGCCGAGTCCTTACGCGTTTTAGCGCGTTGGATTTGTAAATTGATGTCGGGAATCTTTACATGATAAGACCCCCCGCATCGTGTTTAAATATTTCAATTTGTAATGATCATAAATTGTACTGATGTCAACGGAATTTAAAATAAAATACGTTTTAATTTGAGCATTTTATGCTTTAATCCCGCTCACTCGTTTCTAACGGAAAACAGAATGATTTCGTTAAGTTTCTCCCTAAACGCAATAGAATAAAAGATAAATACGGGAGCATATGCCACGTGGCATATGGTCGCAACTGCCAAGACGTTAAACGTTTCTTAAGACGCCGTAGGAACTCCTCGGGAACACGAAACCCGCAATAAAGAGTAAAGGTTGCCGACTTGGGGAGGGTAAATCAAACAGGCAGATGTGGAATCTTTTGTTGATAGCCAACGTCTTTTGGCTTTAAGGAGTCCGTTGTAATTCTTACGGCGCGTACCTGAGCTGTCTCGTTGGATTCTTGTTCTTTAAGTTAGGGGAAGTGAGCGAATCTGTGGGAACCTTGTTCTTAAATCTCGTACCGTTGACAAGTACGTTCGAACGTTGCCGAGACGTTGCATAGGGGACGCGCTCGGTTTCCCTCGAGAAAACGACTCGCAGGTGATTTGATAACCAATTCGAGTAAATATGGTTACGTTTCTTGTTTGAGTTTGTTTTATGCGGGCTTGAACCCGAAACAGGTCAAAGAAAATGTCGATTGCAAGGAAAATCGCAGGTGGAAACGAAGGTTTTAAATATTTTTTTAACAAATCGTGTCAGATTCGGTTAAAATTAATATCAACTCACCTGAAGTTGGAGAACCATTTGACCAACTGGGCAGTGTTGTTTTTGTTGAATTTGATGTCCGGGAAGTACATCTTCAGTACTGCCGAGCTGGGATATCTCACCCAGAAGAACATCAACTTCGCTTTTCTGAGGTGCATTGGTGTCAATGTCGACGAGTGCTAATGAGTTAAGGAAATATTTGGCTACATATTACGGAAAGATTTAATAAGCTTGGATTGAGATTGATTGTCTTATAAACGTAAAATTATGTAACTCCCATGTGTTCGGTGCTTGCTCGTCCTAAGTAATTATCGTCAATAATCTATGATACACTTGGCGTAAAAAAGGCTACGGTTATAAGTTATTCCTTTTCTTAGTTGCAACACGTGCGAGTTAGCACGATATTCTCACAAAAGTGTGATACGTTAGCTAAGAGTGGGAGCTAAAATATTAACAGAGGCTTGTTAACCGTCCGTCGTGGAAATGATAGGCATCGATGTCTACGACTCAATTCACCAGTTTACCGTTTGTTTTGCGTCCTCTTTCTCGAAAAGCCTTGTAATTACGGTACACGATACATTCACGAGAACTAAATCCTTTTGCGGCCGTCTAGAGCTGGCATCGATTAAGTATTAGATTTTTATACGGTTTCTTATCGAGTTTTGTTGAGGATTTCACCCAATACCGAGATTTGCCAACGCCATCGCTCTAGACGGAAGACTTACAAATCAACCGGAAGACATGGAAGTTATTTTTACGTTTACAAATAGAGAAATAATCAAACGTTACTTCGGGTATCATTTTGTATAAAAAGGATATTGTAGGCTGCATTCCGTCGTACGAGATGTCGCCGGAATTACAATCGCTGTTCCTGTCGCCATTGTCCATGTTCATTCCTCCTGAAGGCGCCCTCATATGTCCGTAATCTGGAGAACCACCATGTTGAGCAGCTGCTAATAAAGCAGGATGGAGAAGCGTTGGTGGATGGTGAATTGGTGGCGATTCCCTTTCCATTTTGTGCATCCTCGGCGGTGATGCTGAGGCCTAAAAAAATCAAAGCAATTAAAAACATGAAAACCCGATAATTGATTTTCTGAATATAACCCATAATTGATGAGTTAGTAAACGGTGCTACTTACAGGCATTGCCATATGATGTCCGTGACTTGGTCCATGGAAAAATGGGCTGTACGGTGAAAAGACCTGAGATTCATGTAATCCTGGATTTGGAATCGCCACTGATGTGGGTAAAGAAACCGGCAACATAGGCGGCGGTTGATGATACGGTGGTGGTCTCGGTGACGCACAAGATTGCTCCATTGGAGCTGGTGACATCCCGATACCATCTTGACCCAAAATTCTGCTAACCGTGCGCGGTGTTATCCTAGTGTCCGTTACCTTATGTCTCTTTTTCTTTGGCGTGACAACGAGACTTAGCGCCTCGTTTTGTTCGGGATTTTCCGGTTGTTTTGCAACGCAGAATGGATGGTTCATTCCGTAAAGGGCCGCCTGACTAATTCCTGGTGGTTTCGGTGGTTGAAACATGGGAGGTCGCACGTGCATATCAGACGGTTTTTGCATGCCCATGCTGTGTACCGGCATCATTGGCGGATGGTTCCCGTTAACCATTTGACTATTTGATGTTGGAGGTGGTGCTTGTGGTCGTTCTGATACTTTGGTTCTTGGAGACTTCCTATCTAGTAATTGCGAGGCCATTAAGAGGTCTTTGTTCAATTGTTCCGCCGATGCGGCAGCGTCCGACTGCTTACACCTTCTCTGATGTAAAAATCTGGTTACTATTGTGTCGATAAGGTTGGATAATGAGGACGTTATTTCTGTTTTGAGGGCGTCCGCTAACCCTTCCAGGTCCGTTCCGGTTGGAGTTACGTTTCGCATCATACTTAAGCGTTCGGCAAAAGCGTTTTCTTTATGATGAGGCGGTGGATTGCTGTGTTGAGATTCGTTGCTGGACGCGGTGGCCGCAACGACTTCTTTAGCCATACGCGCTTCTTGTTCCATTAACAATTTGTGACTTACCCCTAGATACATAGCGGCGGCGTTGCTCATGTGTGGGTGTTCGTGTAGTAGTCCGTTATGGTAATGAGGCGTCGGTGGGCTTATCTTCATTTTGCTCACCTGTTGCGTTAATGAGGGAGGTGGTTGAGGAATGGGCGTCACCGAGGTGGTAACTGGAGACGGTGGCGCCGATCGTTTACTTTGTTCACTATCACTGGGGATTTCTTCTACTTCCTGACTCTCTTCGGAATTTTGTTCCATTCGTGTACACAATTGCACATATTTCTGTTGCATTTCCGCTAGTTGTTCTTGCATGGTTCTGAGTTGCGATTTCAGCGCGTTTTTTTCCACGCGTTTCTGTCTGATCGGTTCCGATTCGTCTTCTTCGTCGTCGATGTACCTTTCTGCTGTGCTGTCGTGTTGTTGAGGTTGGTAAAGCTTACGTTTCTTGCAACCGTTTACTTGAAGAGGTGCCGGGCTCGAGCGCATTCCGGAAACGATGTTCTCAACTCGCGCCTTTTTCGCGTCTTCGGGTTTGGCCGGACTCGCCGGTTCCACCTTGGGAGATGGAAGAGATTCGGTCTCCATACCGTTTAGCGCTTCTTCCATCATCTCTTGTCGTTCCACCGATTCGGCTTCCTTCGAGGACTCAACTTCTCCTCTGTCCGCGGGCTCCGCTTTAAGGTCGTTGTTATTGTTGTTGATTATGTGGTCCTGGCCGTTCCTGAGCTCGTGGTCCAGTGCCATCAGATCGTGTTTACGTCCCTGAAGAATGTCCCTCAGCATGTGGTGGGCGAGTTGCTCGTTCGAAGGCGGGCTCCCGTCGCACCTGATCACCGAATCGAATTTCCCGTCTTCGCCCTCACTTTGCACGTTACCTCCGTTCGCATCCGATTTTTGCCTACCCAGGAGCTCGTTTAACATCTTAGCCGGCGCGAACCCCGGCCCGAATAATCCGAATTGTTGCTGTTGCGTGAAAATCGCGCCGTAAATGTTGCTACCGCCCCCGAGGAACGTCGGCCTCGAACTGAAGTTCGGTATTGAGGAGTAGCTGTTGCGCGGTTCGCCGGCGTCCACACGCTGTCTGGTTCTTTTAGTTTTCTTCAGGAGTTTATCTGCGTACAAACCGAACTCTGTCTCCTCCTCCGATGACATCATAAGTCGGAGCCTTATTGGTCGTCAGTTTCCCCCTCCAGAAGAGCTTTCGGTCCCCACTTTAAGAATAGTCGCCCATGTCAATACCTGGAACCAAAAAGACCACTTTTAGAACCCACCGGCTTCTACCGCCTGCCGAAGGTGAAGGGGTCACGCTTCGAACGCGACCACCTGCGACCGAACCGAGCGCGAACCCACAACTGTTGATCCGGCTGCTAATCGTATGCGTTTGTTGATGGACACCAACATCTATCTCTCTTACTAATTATCGACAGTGCAGTGTTATTCAAAAATAGATTTTGAATTACTGAAATATTAACGTTTTAAACATGAACATCCTAAACAGTTTTAAAAGGATAGTAGGGACAATTCGAAAATATTTAAAACATTTTACAATTCTTAAGAAAATTTACTAAGGTAATTTTTAAATATAGACTATAGACAAGGGGTGGACACACTCAGTGATACTGAGAGCCGTATTGAAAAATCGAACATTTTTAAGACCCTAATCGGAAAAAAAGAGATCCAGCAAATTATACCTCCTAATTCCCTTTCATTATAGGAAACAAATTTTCTTAAAAATTCAAAACCTAATAGAATGTATTTATGACATTGTTTTATTGAGCCGCAATAAAACTCAAAAAGAGCCGCATGTGGCTCGCGAGCCGCCGTTTGGCCACCGTTACTATAGACAGATAAGTCACAATTCGAAAATATTAAAAAAAAACATTTTACAGTTGTTAAGAAAATTTACTAAGGTAATTTTTAAATATGGACAGATAAGTCACAATTTATTAGTCAATCAAATCAAAATAAACTACTTCTTTTCTATAAACTTGAATAAAAAAGTCAATTAATTTAAAATAATTCTCCTGTTGACTGTGTTTTATGGATCGCTAAATAGCCACCACCCTCAATAGGGAAACGTCGTTATCTGTCTTTGTTGAGCTCATGTGCCATATGGCTCTGAAGTATACTACTCATACGCAGGGTTCTCACAATATTCTCACCATCTGTCGCGAAAAGTGTTGTCTTATCTACGGAAATTAGACCCTTATCGCTCGAATATTGCTGCCTACAAGTTTTAAATTACCACCAGTAACGGCCCATATCGTACACGTCCCGATATCGGCAATATCTTGTTTTTGCCCGCCACGAAACACTTAATGTCATTGCCGATCATTTACCAAAAGTTTATTTCGTAATTCGTTATTTTCCTGATGCATAAGCTGCACAAGTCGATACGTGTATCGTGTATCCTCATGTGACAAACGCGTGGACAACAAGTGACTTACCATTGTGTGACGAGGAAGTATTGAAAATGCTTATCAACCTACATCCATTTCCTGATCGTCCTCTATTATTGATCGAGTGTACTTTATATGACTCCTACATGAGCTTATTAAACGCACCATTTTATGAAATCATAGATGACTACTAGTAGATTGATGAAACATATTTTCAAAAAAAAAAGAGGAGAATCGATAAAAATAGAATTGAACAAAAAGACAACACAGTCGACGCGCCTATTGTGGCATATGGTCTGATAAAAAGGTAAAGTCAAAGAACGACTTCCGGTCCGGTGACGTACCGATCGCAAAGTACGCATAGCTATTTCCTGTCCGTCATGCGAGCTGAGCACAACAGAATATTCGCTGTTCCCACCAGACCGGTGATATACTCTTAATTATTAAGATCGACATGTGCTATCGGTATACTAATTTATCTACCATTTACCCTTCAATACACCTTCAACTCTTCTCTTCCATCATTCTCCAACGATTTCAAATCATTAGCACACAATTCCCAACCCCGGCCCCGCTGAGAAATCCATTGAAATCTGCCCTTGCAAAAAGTGTTCCCACGAAATTCTTACCCTTACCTTCGAATCTTTATACAAATCGCTAGGGTTCTTAAAGAAGAGTTGCCGGCGATCTTTCTTAGGTACCTTCGGACCCTTCAAAGTATCTAAGCGAATACCGTTTTTGTGGGAATCTACAGATTTCGAACGAAGGGTCGAAATGAATTGGGCAGTGTTTGACGATTGCAACGAGGGCAATAGGTGCTTAGCAGTTAGGATAATGATATGTCGATAATTTGAAATGGTAATTGCGGGATATTGGTAAATGGCAATAGTTGTCATCGCTATTTAGTTTCGAATAACTCGCTAATTAGTAAATTAATGTCGCTTTATGTGGTTTCGATTCAAGAGTCTATTGACAAATTTGTACTTCTTATTCGGATTTTATTTATAGAAATTGGATGTCATTGCCAAAACTATAAAAAAATGTGACCAACCACCGACAAAAATATAGTTAGTATTCCTTTATCATATATAATATGACAAAATATTCTGGTTAACAACAGATAAACGTCTTAATGTAAAACTTTAATGAATCACTTCGTGTCAATAAATCGTTTAGAGCTATAGAATAAAAATTTGATTTTAAAACTCCTTCTCTCTCCTAACTGTTAGTTTACTCTTGTTACGATTCTAGTTAAGCTAGCTGGAAGTGCTGATGTACGCACACTACTAACATTAAATTAACGTGTGAGACATAGTGAGCGGTCGGGCCCAAAGAGGAAACTACGAAATAAGTGACGCGGCCCCCTGTTATGACTTTGCGTTCACCACTCTCTTACGTGCTACCATTTAAATCTCTTCGTTATTAACTTGTCCGGTGTCTTCTTCTATGTTGGGACCACTCGGGCGTTTCCTCATTACACCACTTCCTTTGCCACTTCGACGGAGGGATGCTGTTCTTCGAACTCAAAGGAAGTACTCTTTAAGGTCCCGACTTTTATATTACAAATAAAAATAAATGATGAATAAATGACCAGGTCCTAGCTTTTCCTTAGCATCAAATGGAAAATAAAGTGAGTAAGTCGCCGAGATAAGAATAGCGCGTGATGATTGCGGTACCAACATTTATAACTACGTAAATTCCCGATATCTTCCTTCGAGCACCGACAAGAGCTGAAAAAAGTCGGAGGAAAATACCCGGAGTGTTTGTTGTGGGATGGTGATATCGAAAGAGTGAACCAAATATAAAACTAACCGGAATAAAAGTTCTGATAAAAAACTTTGTTACCAATTCTGCTATTATCTTATTTTATACTATAAAATAGTATAAAAGAATAGAAATACGTATGTAGATAATTAAATAGATGTTTGAAGGTGCAAAACTGCTTGTTTGTTCTAGAAACCATAACAAGATAAATTTATGACAAATTTAAGGAGAAATTCTAGAAATCCCCATTAGCATTAAGTAGGAGTAATGCTTTAGCGAGAGCCTTTAATTGAATAAGACGTTCCTTGGCTCACTTCTCCATTACATCCCGCGAAGCATTTTAGCCTTTCAACGAAGTACGTGACTAAATTCGCCCTAACTGCGCTTTTATTACTACTAGAAACGTTGCCAAATTAAATTAAGAAGACGCGATCCAACCCGCACAATTGATTTAACCGCATCTATTTATAACCCCGGTCCTAACACAGAATTGATAATAGTTTCCTTGAAACCCTACATTGTAATACTATCTTTAATTCTTTTTATTAAAACCACAAATCTTCCTTACGTATTTTTAAGTGATAAGAGTCGTGACGGAAGTGTTTCTATAAACGTCCCAGACGAGGACTATGCGTCATCCGTCGACCAAATTGGCCAAATTGCCACCACGTAAATATTTCGCGTACCCAATTGTCGCCCGTAATGTGTATACATATACAAACACACATACGTCGTAGTCGACTCGTGTGAGAATTTTAAACGGGCGCGCATTAGTTTACAAGCTACTTAAATGCTTCTTCCGTTTTCTTTCATATTGAAGCCCGGATGTGAACAGTTAACAACGGCGACGCTAAGTCATCACTTTAGAGCTCTAATTAGATCACGGACCGCATCTACATATATCACCATCTCTAAACTACGATGGTCATTTCCAGAACGCAAATTGACTTTGCTTCGTTTAGATGTTAGAATAGAGAAAAATAAAAGTGAAAGGAGAAAAAATATAACAACGATGACTTGAAGATGTGCGTGAGCGAAGTGTCGAGGTATATTTCGGTATTAATAACGAGTCCAGGAGGGAAGAACACTTGAGCAGTCTAGCCTTTTGTCTCACCCTGTAAGATGATGTATTCAGACAGGGGTGGCTCGAAATAAACAGCAGAACGTGTCCCTGGCGGTTAACGCTTGAGAAGCACGATGACTACATACTGAGACTTTTCTCCCTCTCTGGAAAATGCACCAGACAAGTTAACGATGAATAACAACGTAAGATTTTTCAGTTACTTAGAAAAAGATAAAAAAATAGATTGTAATTTATCGTTAAGGTTAAAATCTCGATTAAATTGGTTTTAGGTGTTTGACCAACGAGATATAAGTACGTTCTGCTTGTCAAATCATAAAGTGAAGATTGGTTTGATTTAACGGGTGCATAAAGCGCGAAGTCTATTCCCCTTTTATTGTCGGTGTTTTGATTCTTTCGGACGCGATAATATAAAGTTTGATTTGAAAGCGTTTCTCGGCTCGTCCTTAAAACAAGGGATGTAATGTCCAGTAAAAAGGGAAAATGTCAACCGGGCAATATTTCTTAGAAGAGCCTTTTAAATTTCCCTCCCTTATTGGATTGTAGGTGTTGCGGCGAAACCGCGTTCCTTTTTTTATTATCGCTCAAGTTATAATCTTTGTAGGGCGCCGAAACGAGTTTTAAAAAGAAACGAGACATCGCGGGGGTCGTGTTTACTATTATCTCGGGGTAGTAACCGGTATACTTTTAAATTTACGCCTCGGACGACGATAGGGAATTTTATAGTTAATTTTCATACCGAAACGGTTTCCGTTTTATTTTTTATATAAGATATATACACGTTCCCATTTTACAACTTCTAAGGTTTATAGTCGATATACCGTATGATGGTTAAATAACGACTGGGCACGAATAAAATATGCATAGATCCGATGAAGACGCGGTCTCTTTTTTACGATCAAAAGACGACTAAAAGTATGTGATTTGAAACGGTTGTAATGTAGCGTTTTTCGTGACACAAACGACCGGTTGAGACTGATTCTTTTTCTTTGGGAACGAGTCCTCCAACGAAATCGCTACCCCTACAACCTGTAATTTACCAAGAAAAACTTTACTTATCCTTGCCTATCCATTATTCAAAGATATGTGTCGTGACCCAGTACCTCCCACATTGTTAGCTAACTTACTGTAGTTCCTTTATTCAGATCGTTCTTTTTCTTTTTTCTATTTGATTGATTATTGGAGGATTTAATAATAATGCACTTTGAAGTTGTGTAGTCTTAGAAGTTTCGTTGTACTGATTAATTTATTAGAATGGGTTCGGCGTTTTAATGATTTCGTATTACATATATTATTAGATCATGACATGAAGTTTAAATGCATTATTTATGAAGTTTCCATTAATATTTTTTATCTAACTTTGCCAAAGTCAATGATACTTGCGTAATAATTTTTTTTCTTTAAAAAGGATATAATGTCTACATAAAAAATGTTTGATACCCCAATTTCCGTTTTGACACGCGCTTGTTAACATGCGTAACCCCCTAAATTAGTATCAGGAAATAAAAGAAACTTTAATAACCGTATAAAAAGTGTGACACCGGTAAATATCCACGTGCCGTGATTAGGGACCGATTTCGTTTGAAGTTGTCGACACGGAGATGAGCTCGATGAGCACAGCTTGTATTTCCGTTTCCGTTCATACACTCCTACTTATTAACTATTATCAATAGGAAATGAAAAAGTTAACTAAACTAAAGACAAACGTCATTAAGAGAAAACTTCAACCCATATGACAGCTACTTTCTAAACGGCCCGCAATCTAAACTTACTTACGGTAAAACGTGGGTGTCGTTTTATTTGAGTTGATAAGTGGTAGGTCGTCGAGCGTTAGTTAGGCTGGTATATTTCTCGAGTTTTATTGTAGATGTCGACCCTTAATGGCAATTGGATTGCGTTGTGTGTGCGCGACAAACTTTAAAGTGAGAAGTTAAACAGGTGTTTAAGTAGATGTAGGAGGTATCGATTTAATAAGTAGATTCAACTTCGTTGTACTATCGGTTCGAGGTAAATATGCATATTTAACTGAACGTATTCGGCAAGGGTAATTAACTTAATAAATAGAAATAGTAATAAACTTTGCCATTAAATAAAAAAAGAACAATGAAATGTCATTAATTGAAGGGTAAACCTATCAAGAAAATTTTCTATTGTAATCTGCACGTTCTTTCTTTTCCTCTTGAGGATGTATCAACTTTATTCTTAAAGAAGAGGGAACAAGCGAGTCGATCTGCGTGAGATACCTTGTGCTAGTTCAGGAGAGGTGAACAGCCCTCGGATAGCCCGTCAACCACCATGTCTCCGAAATGGGATAGGGTTTCCTTCCGTATCCGGATCCGCTCGTCGTCTAGAGCCCGGAATAATAGGGAGCACCTACATGCCATTTACATATCTTCCGTGTGTGGCTAGTGTATGTGCGAAGGTTGATTACTTAGTCTTACGGCGGCGCATAATAATTAAATCTATTGTGTTGGTAAATGAAGCGGTGGAATTTATTTCCATTTCGAAATACACGAGATTATCCGATAAATACAAAGACAACAAAGATTAACGTAAAGGAAATAGTTTGTTCAACCACACGTTTTAGTCACGAATGTAAAGTTGATATGATAAAAATTTGTGGTTTGAGTTAAATGTTAGATGATTTTTTTTCTTATCTGGTTAACGGAACTGATAGTTAAATGCTAAAGCGAGGTCTTAAAATCTATTTTAATATTAACGTCGGTTTCCTTTAAAAAATTCATTTTTTAACTTTTTATAACTTAAACTTATTAAGGCCGGAACCTGGTTCTAAGAGATACTACAGTTAGTAATTAACTGGGAGTTCTCTTTTTTCTAGAACCTACTCGACGAAAAATAAAGTTGGATTTCAAACGGATATAGCCTCGTTTTTTATTGACAGTCCTCTCCACCTTCCGCGTCCTTTCCATACCGTTCCGCTGTCCAAAGGCGAAATCAAATAACGTTTGATATAATAATAATTGAGATTTAAGTAAAAAATCCACATTAACTTAACTGATTTTCACCAATTAACTAAAGTGACCCTCGTATATTTTCAGTTACAATCAGAAGAGTTAGTCCAAGAACTATTTTTTCTTTTTTTTGAATAAGTATGTTCTAATAAATCTACATTGCTCTAATACTACAAAAAAATTAGATTTCGTGATTACATATTTTCCAATACATCCCAAATAACATGGGACAAAAGTAACACATGGTATGTTTAAAAAAAAAACCTTATAAAGAAATTATGGTTGCACCTTATATATAAATTTGTTTTTATTAATGGAAAAATAAAAAAAATTCAGGTAAATTCTATTTCGCGTAATTCTTATAAATTAATTGATAATCGATTTAAAGCTAAAAAAATGTAACTTTTGTACCCAGTCTACTCTACTCTTTAATAATACCCTTTTGTAAGGCATATTAGCTTTCAGATTTGTAAAGACAAGTAACAAGAGAAGTAGGTAGGTATGTACATACGTAGGTACACGAGGTAGCGAAATTACCTTAATTGGTATCTTGTGGGACAATTGCGGTAACTTCCGCGTACGTACACATTTGGAAAATGACCTCTTACAGCTTGCAGGCGAGGATCCCGCGGGAAACCGGAGCGAAGAAGAAAATACGGCTTTTCCGTAATTGTAATTATATGAATCTGGTGCACGGAGTTAAGACGGGAGGCCGAGGGGGGCCGTCGGCCGACTGGGGTTGCGGGGGTCGAGGGGCGGCCGTCCGGGGGTTTGGGAAATGAAGGAAGCAAAGACTGCAGTGAGTGCAGGCCTTCCCTAACCTGCCCCACACCACGTTTCACAGTTTGTATTGATCTCCCGTTTTCCCTTCCGTGAGCCGTTGAATCAATGGTCTCAAGTCGTTCGTTCTGCATTCAACGCGGCTAGAGGCGTTTCTTTCATACGTAGGCGCGGGGAGCCGTCCTTAGAAACAGATAAAAAAGCGGGACACTTTGTTAGCCTGCCCGTGCTTCTGATATACTATATACACAAGGTCCTTACAAGCGACTGAATTGAAACTTCCGGTTGCGAAAGTAGGCTTTTTTTGGGGGGAAATTTCAAATACAAAATTACTTTTTTTGGTAGTGGACGAAAAAAAAATCTTATTTGAATCATTTTTCCCTTCAAAAATTAACATAAGACATATAGTAAATAATTAGAAATCTTTTAAAGCTTAATACAAAAATTATTTTTATTGTACAGTTCTATTTTAGTTCACATATTCTATATTTCTGCTACTATTCTTCCTTATTTCCAGGTCGGAAAAAGTCGACGAGTGTAGGCAAGTCTTGCCAGTAGGAAATGCATCTTTGCGGTGCAACCAGGGTTAAGACTAGGCAGAGGCAAGGGTTGTGAGTGGTCTTGGGGTGGACGAGGGAAAACGAGGGAAAAGGGGAAGGAGCACCTCGAGTGGAAAATGTGATTTCTTCATCTCCGCAGCGGAGAGAGCCGAGCGAAAAACTGCACGACAACCGCTCGTAGTACGCATCGGATTAATAATTCTCGAAAAGAGACCGTTTCCGTTTCTCGTCCGCCTTGCTGATGGCGCGAAATTTAAAATGAATTGAAAAAAAGTTGGATTAACGAAAAATCTTTTCTCTTTTACCTAACTACTTAGAGTTGGCATATATAACGATTTTATATTTGTACATAGTGTAATTTTTTCGTAGCCTTTTTTTCCCTCAACTCTAGCTTTTCCATCTTCTAGCTTCTCGAAAACAAAAGAGATACATGGGTCGAGCAGCTCGGCTCAAATGAGTCCGGTAAGCTGCCGATATTTGCTCACAAGCCGGCGATTACGAGCTCTTAAGTTATCGATTGTTAGTTATTAACAATCTAGCCTACTTCGCCCGAGCCGAGGAGTACTAACAGACCGTGCCTTGCGATCAAAATTAATTTCGGCGAGCTTCCCAGCTTTTTTAATTATATGAACGCGCTGTTGCACAACCCTAAGTACCTAAGTACTTTTGCAGGCAAAAAAGAGTTATAGTTGAGACAATCCTTTTTGCCTTGTATTCTCAGTAGATGGCGATACGAAAATATAAGTTATGTACATGATTGAATGTTACGTGGCATTAAATATTAATCACGCTATTGGTTTGTTGGGGGTACAATGTAAATGAATTTCGGGATTAAATTTTTGAGTACGTCAGCTTTGGTAGCAAATAAACAAAGTAATAATTGGCGCGAACTGTGCCAACAACATTAAAATAGATAACGAAAATGCGTCTAGTTAACACAGCGGAACGCGATGTTTGCGTGCAATGTTCACCGTAGCGTAAGTTTTTGTTATTTACAGCCATTTCGGCCGGTTAAAACTGATTTATTAGAACTTAATCCGTCGATTGGGCGCGACTATAAATTACGGACGCATTTAAGTCGGTCTAATTAAAATAACTGGCAGGGGCAACGCGAAACGACATTACATCGATGGGCGCGTCGTTATGATGTATTAATTGAAACTGCAATGATCAAAACTGATTTTCAGTCCGTTTTGCGCGCATATGCTAATTAGGAATAGGATGTATGGCCTCGAGCGAAAAGAGCATTCACAGTGTTTTACTTTTTCAACTGAAACAAGGCAAGGGTCAGCATATTCATCCCGGCTCGGGTAAAAAAAAAGTTTAGCTCCCTTTCAGCGTGTTTGATGTTCCGTTCTAGGCCGTGGAATGGTGCGTTTCCTATTATATGTGGACTGACCCGGCGAACCGCTCCAACTCATTCACGGGCACGGCGAAATAAAAAAAAACGAACACGATGCTTATTTTTCTAATTACGTTCAGACTGCTCTTCTCTCCCACAAACCTCCCGCTTCCTATCACTATTTTACTACACCGTTGAAATTATTCAAAATAATTAAATCAACGTCAACTGAATCATCACTTTCACGTTTATACATATAGATACGTTAATTAAACAAATTATTTCGAACGTGTGCTATATTACTGCTTAATCGATTAATCCGCAAATAATTACTTATCACACTCAGCTCAACGTTTAATCTTCTAGGAAATTGCGGTTAACTTTTACGAAAATTCCCTATGATTAATCGTAAATTACTCTTGGAGCTATAATTACATCATTATTTAAATAAAGATGTTTGTGTGTCTTTGTAGATACATTCTTATAATGTGATTCAACACGAAAAATTTCATTTTAAAAACTCTACCGTTTTTGTCCTTTACATATAACATTATTTTCCTATAATCAACCGAGTTTCTTAATTTTTCACACTTAAATGGTTAATAATAGGAGAAAAATTAACATGTAAAATTGAAAATTAATCAAACATTCGGTATTCGGTTATTCACCTAAATTATTATTCGCCACCTCACTACTAGGTATATTTCTAATTATAATTCATAAAATATTAAATGTTTAAATTGTTTTTGTAACGCATAATACATTACACTTTCAACATCATTATAATTAACATTTTTATGAGTTTAAAATTTGCCGCTAACCGGAAGCATATTTTAATTAACACGTTTTAATGTGACCTCCCAATTCACCGATAGTTATTAAATGAATGCAATATCGAAAATCATAAAACATGCATAAACATCGATAATTTCTGAATAATTAATGCCGTGACCACCAGGGATAGCGTTTAAACTAAATTTCTCCGGGTAAGCTTTAGAGAAAAATTCGATTTTAAGATCAAATTGACTTCGTTAACCGAAACAATGGGTGTCAGTTTTTCTCGTACTGAACAGTTAAAAAAACTGTAGACGTTTGGAAGCCGGGTAGATGTGTTATTCACGGCTACGCCTTTTCGATATCGTCTTCTTGGCCCTTCACGAATTAGCACAGATGTCTTTCGTCAAACAATAGAAATTGATGACTCATGAGGTACTCATCAAAGACACAATGTGGAAGTGAGTATAAGTGAGTCAGCGATCTCTTCACCGAGCATAAAATTTCTTGGGGAATTTACTTCCCTTCCAAGACAACGGAAGTCGACACTTCTACCAGTGTTCACACCTTGTTAACATTTATTATTAGACTAATAATTAGGATAAAAGAAGGCATTCGAGCTTTACGTGTAAATTATTCCAAAAATTTCTTGTCTGGTACTTTGAAAACTACTTGATGGATATCTTGAGAATTGAGAATGAATATTTACAGTTTGATTAAAAATTTATTGGAATGGAATGGTTAGACTTATAATTAGAATGAAAGAAAAATCGAAGGTGTTCGAGCTTTAAGTGTGGAATTATTCCAAAAATTTCTTGTCTGGTACTTTGAAAACTACTTGATGGATATCTTGAGAATTGTCTGGTAGTTTGAAAACTTGATGGATATCTTGAAAATTGAGAATGAATGCTTACAGTTTGATTACAAATATATTGGATCAGAATGGTGATTCCAGACAATGCCTTCCAAGACAACAGTAGTCGACACTTCTACCAGTGTTCACACCTTGTTAACATTTATTATTAGACTTACAATTAGGATGAAAGAAAAAATCGAAGGTTTTCAAGCTTTGCGTGTGGAATTATTCCAAAAATTTCTTGTCTGGTAGGTTGAAAACTACTTGATGGATATCTTGCAAGTCAAAATGAGAATGAATGCTTAAAGTTTGATTAAAAATTTATTGCATTAGAATGGTGATATTACTAGACTTACGATTTTGACCCGTATAATCAAAAGTTAGCCCACCTTCAAAAATATTTAATGACCGGTATCTATTCAGGAGGCCAATCAATTATTTTGAATCGGACGGTCGCGGCGCGATCGCCGGGGTTTGTTTATCTTTCATTTGGCGATTTTTTGAGCACTTCCAGAGGCACACGTCCGCGTTTATTTTTCATTATGTGCCCATCAGTTGCGGACCGTGCCAATCGAGCGCTCCTCCGTAAAAAAAATGCGGATTGAACACGATCAACCGATAGGCCGTCTAAAATAAATACGATCGCACGACTGGAGGGCTTGCATTTTTTCGGAAAACGTACCTAAATCATTTACATTCCGAGCGGAAGTACATCGAATATTCCAGTTTGAATGTGTGTGCAGCTAGTTTCAACAAAATGAAAATGCAATTAAAGAGATTCGATATAAGTACAAAAACTTATGAAATTAAATATGGAAAGTGAAAATAATATAAAATGAATATATCAATTGATTTTTGCGTAATTTACAATTGAATAAATTTATCACGAAATAGGCCTATTAAATTTTTAATGTCCCATCAACACACGTATTATTTAACAATTTTATTTAGCATTTTCCTCCCAATATGTCATCGCGGTAATTAACTGTATAATTTTATTTGCTTTTAATTGATAATTTAACTCTCGTAAATTACATATCTGTTCGCTTCCGCGCCTAAAAAGCTTTTACACTCACTCTATTATTATTATTAAAATACTTTAAAAGTTTTTAAGTATGTTATAATATTAAAAAGAAAATAATAAGAACATTTTCTATGTAGAATGAAAATATTTCTTTGAATGTACTCTAAAGCTAATTCATTTTAGGTTTACTGGTAGTAATTTCGTGATTGTTAAAAATCGATGTAAAACCGACATGGATTTTATAAAACTTCGACGTGAACCGCGCCGGAGAGCTGTGCACAGTTCTCTCGGGCACAGGCCATCATTTAATTAGTCCTGGGTGTGGCCACCGCCACAACCGCTATATAAAACATCGATCGAACGAACCGGTCATCGTTTGAAAACTTCGCTCTTTGATTCCCTCATTGCCGCTTTAAAATCCAGACGCGCTTGCGCTTTAGGGTTGGCGCCGGTATGGAGGAGGCGATGTCCGCCGCCGACCGACCACCGCCCCCATTTCTACCCCCTCAAACTACCCCTTGCTAGTTTATCACATTTTTTTTAGTTTAATTTGTAACAAATTAACCTTCATTAAAATGGGTTCGCATCATACCATCTATTCAAGTAGTAGACATTTCTAAGACATAACTCAAAAAATAAATGGCAAATCCTTAACAATACCTAACATACGTCCCATTACTTAATAGCTCATTCTCTCGTTTGAAATCGTTTACGAGCAGTTGTAGCAATAAATATTCTTCAGACAAATTGCCGAATGAAGACATCTGTAAACCGTTGTAAAATGTTCCTATAACATTGTTACAAGGCTGACCGGCCCGGTCGGTTTCTTTAAGTGTCGCCGGAAGTGGTAAGAATGGAAGAACGAGAATCGGCAAGAATAGAGGAAGTGGTGCTCTCATAAATTTCCTTCTTGCTATTATCTCGATCTTGTGCAAATTTCTGACAGGTGAGGCTCCTTGAGGTGCAACCATCAAGTAGTTTATGGCTCCCGGGCTAAAGATTCGAAAACCAGGTGGTAGGCGTGATGTTTAATCTTTGGCGAAGTGAAAGAAACCAATTTCTATTCTTGAGGGAGGATACCAAGGCGGGCAGTTGGTGGAAAACGTGACCGCTTTGTATACATCAGGTATTTAGTTCTTTAAGTGATCATAAAATTACATTGTATAGGTTTCCTTCTTTAAGGAAAAAAATCTTTTATCGCTTAAAATTTGCGAAACGGCAATAAGTTATCGAAGAAGATATATTCGATAAATGTGTGTATATCGGCTTGTTTACCGGAGAAACCTTTGTCGGTGAATAGAAAAGGGTAAGCAAGGGTAGAATTTCGATGTTTTGCCAAAATCTGAAGAATAGCAAGGCAGATGTAAATTTATGAATTCAAAGATGAAATACCAGATGCCTTACCCTTTACCTTTCGGTCATCGAAGAACGCGATACCTGCTCCTTAAATCCTTCTTTTGTGTAAGAAACCGTGCAGGTCTTGGAGTTGTCATGTGGAAGAAACGATTCTTACAAATACCGATATGTTTTGAATCTCGAACGCATCCACCGAGCAGATGTATGTATTATATATTTATGAACAGTGTGAAAACTTTTGTTTTTGTGATTTTGGTAGGAATGTGTCTAAAACAATAAAAAATTAAACAAAAGGCTGCGACGGTACGAATGGACAAAATTGAGATTTACAAGTATGTCTATTATTACGTTAGCTCGAAGCGCCACGTTTTATCACTTTTTCGACTAGCGAAAAAACAAAATTTCGCATCGGCAGCCGACGCAGTCCCATAACTCTTACCCCCAGTAATAATTTACAGAGTGCACCGGGGAAAATCAATTTGTTCATCAGCGCGTTGTTGTTTTGGGGACAGTTTGTTTGTTCTGTTGTTTTTGCGTGCGCGTTTTGTTGTTTTTTTTTTATTTCTCGTCGATCCCGGTAAATTTCGGCGGCTCCCCGTCACCGTTTGTGCTTCAGCGGCAACGGTTCAATACGGACGTGGTTGTTCCTGGTGGATAGGCGTCGCGACGCCGACACCTCTCCCTTTCCCTTATCCGCAGAATTGGCGGTATATCATCATTGGGATCTAATTTGTACCGGTGGCGTATTTTACAATTTCCACACCGAACCGGGACCGCGCCGGACACGGCAACGAAATTAAAAACTGCCGCTACGTCGGGAAAACCGGCGGGTTCGGAAAAAATGCAACCGCCGCACCGACAACAACGGCTCCGACAAAAAGGCTATTGTAGAAAAATTGAAACCGAAAACTCGAAATAATGAGTCGTCGGCACAAAGCTGTTTCGACGCAATAATTTTTTTAATAGGCACAGATAAAAGCTATTTACGTTTGCGAAGACTATTATTATTCCGGAAATAAACTACAACAAAAACTAATTGTAAGTAGAGCTCTTTGCTCGTTGACAGTACCTTTCCTTTATTCCCTTTAAAAACAGATTTCAAACAAAGTCAATTCTTATTATGTAATAATAATATTTCATTATACCCTAGATAAATGTGTATGACAAAAATCTTTTAATTTATTGTAACCTCAATAAATGTTTTATATTTTTACTGGACAATCGACCTGTTAACAGAAGTACATGGTTGTGGAGATCAATTGTGAACTAGGTCTGATTATCGAACCCCATTAAACAGGGGAGCACGCTGGCGGGCTGTGGTTGAGCGTACGTAATTTGCCTCATTTTTATATGCACATTATACATTTAATTAATGTGCCTATCAACAGGTTGCGCCGATTTGCGCCGGCGGCGGGTGGTTCGGGGTGAAACGGGGCACGATAGGCCTTCCCTTCGGAATAATTCATGTGTCACTTGTTTATTTTATTAATTTTGTTTTACTTCGATCATTTTGTGACGTATTTATTGTGTGTGCGCGGCGATAAAACGCGAATACGGTCTAAAAACGACCGTGCCCCGGTAATTCATTCGCGGGTCTCGCTTAATTTGTACACGCTCCCATTCAGCCTCATTTGACCGGGCCTTTATATGATTTTTGGTTAATTTTTGGGGCTTTTTAAATTATACGGATTATTTAATATCGCTCTGTTTATTGAATCCGATGCTGCGGTTTAATCGGCCACTTTCATTGGAATTTTGTTACGTTTTGCGGTTAATGGGCCTCGGACATTTTATTCTACAAAATCCCCATGTTATTAAATACTGTGTTTAAAGTGTTACAAAGTGGATAACCGCTTTTTATTAGATAAAAGGTGCCGTATATATTTATTCTCCTAAAATTTCTTAAGAGGTTTTACGATATAACTAAACCTTTTCATATAATAAACATCCCGTTACTTTATAAAAAGCTATATTTACCGCTTAAATAACCCACAAAGAACATCCGATACTGTATAGCAACCATAATTTTTTTATTCATTACATATACAATCGAGAAGTACCGTTCGTTCGAGAGGTCGTCCTCCGCTTAATCATGCGTTAATCTCCGAAAATCTCGAGGCCCCAGTGACCTAGTGCTGGGGAGGTTAGCTTCCCAGCACTCAGATCGTTCATTCAATTTCGATCTCCCCCAGATCCACCGAAAGTTCGGATGATACGTCCCTAACAAAGGCACGAGCACGAGTCGTCGGCCCCCGGGGGCAAGATTAGGGTCTGGACGTACGAAAAAATTACACGACGAAGGCATAAGGGGTGCACGTAGTCACCCTTAGACGGGGGGTGAACTTCTTTGTTGTTGAGACCAAGTCAGCTGGCCCTCTCGCTTCTCTCAGCGTGCAGCTGCTCTCTCGTGCTTTACTCTCCCTCGCGATGACGTAGGTAACTTATCGATATTATTGGGAATATTGACATGTACAGTTACGTTTTTATTTGGTTCGAGCACGTGCTTTATATCAAAGAGTTTAAGCGGAACGGTTTACTGTTGTCTGGTTATTAATTTGAGAGATAAACGTAGTTCCTAATTCCAAAAATATTTACCTGTACAAACGAATCCTTTTTATTCGATATAAACTAACATACAGTTCGTTTAATTTAAGATGTTACATTCGCCGTTACTTTTTCCGCCTTTGCTTAGAAGCACATCAAATAATTTTATAACATTTGCTATATAATATATTGAACTCCTACATCTACAAGGGAAGTAATGTTACTTATGAAGCAACTTAAAGAACTAATAGGTAGCCAATGCGACGTCTTTCAATGGAGTTCTGAGTAATCATAAGAGATTTCAGGTTCATTTTTTAACTGTACCTAGGAATCTTCAACAAAAAAACTCCAAAATCTCGTGTCCTAATAAAACCAGATTATTAACAGGCATCAACCCCTAAGTATTTCGCATTTCTCCTACCCCGTCTTCCTCCTTTTCGCCCCACGTGCACGCATATACAATCTAACGTGCGCGTGTCTCGCACGGGTCCCGTTTTTTGACCCTTCGTAGGCAACAAAAGAAAGTTGGGGCTCCCCCTCTGTCTACAATACGACACCGGTTCGGCCGTAATCTTAATACGACCATTGTAATGGAAATGGAGTCGGGGAGCGCACATCTGCCGACCAAACCGTGACGTCACGAGCTCGTAAGACGGCCTTCTTCTTCGGCCCTGACGTCACGCAAGGAATCGGTCTCAAGGTTGCGTTACGTCCGGTGACGTCACATCTTACGTAAGGTTGCCCCCAAGACGGTTTCATTCATGAGCTCGTGAGTAGTACTACATCTGCTTGTGTTTGGGCGATGACATAAAGGAAGTAGAGGGGCTCTAAGGTTACCATTGGATAGTATAAGGAGGTGTGTAGATCTCTCGTGATTAAAAAAATATGAACTATTTAGTTAAAGATTTACATTCGAAAAATTAAAAGACTGTAAAGTAGAGAGATTTATCACTACTGATTTTGTTGAGCAGAGATTATTAGTTAACTCAAAGGAAGATTGTAGTTCATAAAATGTTAATGCGTCGACGATGTATCAAGATAACTATACGTTCTTTAGTCACATTACTACTACGTCCTTTCTTTTAGTGAGCCATAATTTTTTCCTTTCCCATAAATTTTCTTAGTAATGAATTCTTAAAATCACCGTAACGTAGAGCTGTAATAAAGATCACGCCGGCTGAATTAGCGAAAAAAAGTAGTTCACGTGAACTGTACCGCATTTCCTATGTTAATCAATTATTTACAAGCGTAACCGTGCGGCGCGATAGGATCTCGCATGTCGTCCTCGAAGTGTTTCCCATGTCTGGGGCGAGTAAGTCAGCCAGACGAGGCCCCCGAACTCTATTGGTGTCTGTACACGCCACCGGAACCGTTCATTGTGCCCGCTACTTAGCCACTTCCGTTAAATACTACTGCATTTCCGCCACGCTACTTCCTCCACTTCCTTGCTTTACCTCGCAATTTGTCGTTTCACGAACTAACCCAGAACAGGTGAGATCTAATTATCACACCTTTCATTATATTTAATCTTGGTTGCCGTTTCGGAAATACACAGCATTTTAACTATTAAGTGAGGTGTGGTAATAGAAACCACGGTAAAATATTTGTTTTACAAACCTTTTGAGACTTTAAACTTTCACGGAAACCCCGAACTTAAATTCCAACTCGAGATAACAGTACTATAACAATTTGGACGCCGGCGCTATTAATCTCGACCATTGTGCCAAAGTTCAAGTGTCACAGGAGTGATCTCGAGACGTTTCAAAGGCCAGGGGGTAAACTTAAGCCTTCGTCTCCGGTCATCTGGATGACCGCCTCCAATCTCTCAAGTCCTTCGCGAAAAGCTCTTCCAAGTTCGGCGACTATTTTAAGTGTTATGCCGGTAGAGTAATCCATCAAAACTCAGGTTGAGGGGCTCGTCCTAAAAGCTATTGTTCAGATACGCGATCCCTTTAAGAAGGCCACCTGGTATCCGGTTCCTTACGAGCTTAAACTCCTAACAATGACGTCTTTAGTGACGTAGGGGAATTCCTTAAGGTGTATATCAAGTGCCACACATGAAGAGTTTTGTATCACTTCTTTTTGTATCTACCTCTTCCTCCTTTTTAAGAAGGGGATTAATTTTTAATAACCGTAGATCTAAATATAAAATATACATTGCCCAAATCCATATAATATACGGATGTTACGTAATCGCAGTAATAAGAGTAGAAAATGATGACTTCGCCACCGTGAATCCCGGATGGTTTGTGGTACTTGGACCGTGTCGTTAGAACGGATATCCTCGCGCGACCAGATTGAATTCACAGTTCCAAGAGTCATGAACGGAAGTCGAAGTTCCGATCCACCTTTTTCCCATTGTACACCGATGAAAAAATACTGTCCGGAAGAGGAGGAGAAGGTGGAGGTGGAGGAACGGCCCAGCCAATTAATTTAAGAAAGTCTTCCGGTGATCGTGGGGATCGCGATTAATTCCCTCTTGAATGACCGGTAACGTCATTCGAACTTGAAAGTAATTTATCGCGGCGGACAAGACTTAATTACTTTGCAAGTTTTGGCTACTGTGTGCTTGATCATGCGGAATGGCGAAGAAGCAATAGGTATTTGGGGGAGGGAAGAGGTAAGCAATTAACATTGCTGGGATGCAAGTTATAGGATTTGAGAACGACCACTAAGAGATCGGTCTTGTAACTCTACCGATAATAAATCGGGTACAGACTAGCTCAGCGTTTAGTGATTTTTTTGCGGGACACGGACGCAACACCGAATGCCACGAAGGAGTGCAGGAACAGCAGTGTTGGTGCTGCAGTTTTTCGTAATCCGAATGTCAGATCGACGCCATCATTTATGTATACGCGCGGGGTTATTATTCAGCGACATGATGTGTCCGCTGTGGACACTGTCACAAAAATAGCAAAAACCCATTTACTGTCGTACATTATTTATCATAACGCAATTTACTGCCTGTGTTCCCTGCGCTCGCGATACATGCATGCGCACGGACGTGTACCGCACATGCCCAGATACGGCTTCACAGGTTCTAACAAAAAAAATCATCTCCGTCATGTAGCCAGCCTCTATCCGCGCTGAACCGATTTTTTCGAACGAAGCTGCAAAAAATTCAACTAGCCAGATCAGACTGTCTGTTTCACTATAAATTCAACCTATTTTATTGCTTATATCTTTGACATTCTTTATTCGAACCACATAGATAATTCAAAGGGTAAGACATAGACAAGGCTGTATATTAGCGAAAAAATGGCAAGGGGGTAACGCGTACATCTGCCGTAACCCTCCCCTTAAAAGAAATTACCACCTGGCGATTGCCACGGTCCGCAAACAAGGGAGGACTTTCAGACATCTGGTACGTAGCGTACATATGCCCCACGAGACTTGGTTATTTTCTTATCAACGTGCTTTCCGCGTATGTATAAGCGTCACGTGGTCGCTATGTCAACACCGCTGCTGGTGGTTTACTAACAAACTATGATGTTTCACCCCTTGAGTAAAAGATAAAACGGGATTTAAAGTAGAGTAGGAGTATTATGTAAAAATTATCAAAATGTGATAAAGGTTACGATAAGATACGATTATGATAAGGGCAAGATGAGAGATTAATAAATCAAAGATGACAACTGTTGCTTCTTGAAAGGAAACCCGAGCCACTTACAAACTTCCCCTAAGATTCTCAAACGTTCAACAGGTGGCTACTTAAGGAGTATTCCTCGGTTCCTTACCTCGATCCGACACGACCCTTCCTCATGGCGTTTAAATATTTACGCCCATTTCACCTCCGGGTCTTTTATTAGATCACCTGTTTTGCGCCCGCCCCCAGTTTCCCTCTGTGGCATAAAATATATCCTTTCACGCGGAAATTAATGCGAATAGAAGGATTTTAATAAACGCGACGTACGTGAGTTAATTTCGAGATCCGGACCTGAGTGGCTTAATGAATGAGATCGCGTCCGTAATTAACGCGTTTAGCGGTGAGGAGAAGAAAGGCGTGGAGGAAGTAACAAGTCAAGTTTACAATGTACACGCCAGTGTAAACAAGATAAATTTTGTAGAAAACCGCACGCGGGCGTTCGACATCAAAAAAGGGCACGTGGAAATAAAGGGCCGTATGTGAGCCAACACACTTCAAGGTATTATCACTGAGGAGCTCTCCAACAGTTTCCGACTACGACAGCCGAGAGGGCGTCGCAAGGTTTTTTGTGTTATTACCACGTCAAAAGCACATCTTAAATTGTTAATTAACATTTTGTTGATCCTCGATTATGCGTACGTTTTGTTAAGCCGTATAAAAAAAACGAAACATCCCTTCTTATCCCTATTAAATCGTAAACTACACCGTTGCTAACTAAGGTTTTCTGTATAACTTTTTGTTCGCTCACGAAATCGAATAAAACCACCCCCTAGCAAGAAGAAAAAACTATTTGCTTCGCGACATATGCCCCCAACCGTTTCGTTCGTTACAGTAAAAAAATTGACGACTTTCTTAATTGCATAGAGGGTTGTACGCTTGGTGGTTCCAACAACGAAACCGGCGCGAGCCTACACACATGCACGGGCATCCCCAAAAACCGGGGCAGGTGGTCGAAAGAAATTAATTTCTTTACAATAGGGGATGAAGCCTAATATAGCACGTGGTTACATTTTTCACAGAACCGTGACGCTCTTTTGACTGCTCAAGAAGTCGGAAGTAGATCTGGGTGATCTATTGTTGTGGGTGGAATTTGTAAAGGAGGGTTGCTATTGTTATGTAGATGCAGTTATTAAAAGTTTGTTTAACCTCAACTTGAATTTAAAGAGATGAAACGTGTAGATTTCGGTTCAAACGTTTTGAAACTTAGAAGCAACGATCCACGACCTCGAAAACTATCCAACAAATGGGTTGCCACCGCCGATAATCCCATCCTTTTGAAATCCTAACGTTGTGCAACGTCACTGAATCGAATCTCTTTGTGCTCGCGACTGTGTTACAACAAAAAAAAATTACGCGCGTAATGACGGTCAGTGTGCGTTGTTCATTGTATTTTTTCCTCTCCCGGGTCTTTTCGCCGGGCTATAACAATGAGACCGTTGCTGGCAGTGGTAATTTTCATTACAAGACATATCCTGTTTTGCGCTACTTATTCGCGTCCGTGACGGACCGTCCTGTTCCGCAATCTGCCACGGTCGTTACGCGCGTAATTAGATAGATATACTTGTGATTCGTCGATCTTATCTGTCCTGTTGGCCAATAATAGCGCTCCGGATGTTAGGAGGAGCCTCATCTGAGCTACACTCAACTCCCAAACTCGTTGCAAAGGTGGAGGAGGATAAAGAGCAGGATGAGAAGTCCTACTCTTCTCTCTCAACTCAATTTGTTTAAACAACTTTCAGTGTATATACATTATTCTACTCTATTGAAACTAAAATACTTAACAAGAACGACTATCTATTTAGAAAAAGTCTTTGAATTTTATATTAATAATTTGTTAACTAATATAAGGGTTGCTAGAGGAATTAATCAAAATTCCTTTAAACACCAACTTTAAAAAATCGTAGAGAATATATGTATGAAAATTTAAAAAATGTTTTTATTTTAAATTAAAGCTCATTATTTACAAAAGTAAAATTATGATTAAAAAATTAAAACAAAAATGAGAACCAAAAAACTTTAATCGAACCCAACTTAATATCAATTTTATTTATTTTTTTTTAATTCTTGAACTGAGTTAAAGGAGCTTTAATAACACAGGAAACAATTAATATGTGTATTGATAAAGTAGGTGATTATTAAGATAACCATAATATAATCTCAAGGCAACTTATATAGAAATATAAACGTATAAAATTTCTTTGCTCCGCCTTAAGTCACGCAAGAAGAAACACCAATGAAATAAAGAAGCAGGTGTACCAATGGCAAGAGGCAAAGTTCTTATTGATATGGTGGTAAGTAAATCGGCTAAAGTAAACCAAACAACAACAAACCGATCAATCACAAAAAAAAGATGTTCATCTGTAAATCTAAAGAATCAGAAAGAAAGAAAGTTTGGGGGCTGTCGACCCTCTTTAAGACCGAAAAGATAGACTCTTGAGGCTGAAAATGGACAACATTACACATACAAGGCCCACGTACGGGTCGGCGTGAGTTTAATAGCCAGCAATTGAGCCCTTGGGTCTGCTACTCAATACGCAATAATCCTCTATTAACGCCCGCTTTGATCGATCGAAGGATAACCGTAATTTGCCATTTGGCTTTCTTGGTCTTTATAGACCGAAAAGCATGGTTCTTGGTTGTTATCTGAGAAGACATCTGGTTCGGCGAATTTCTAAGAGATGTATATCGTATTTCGTTTAGTTTTGTTGTTTTGCAAACACGGGTCGTCTGCGATTTGCGGTCAGATTCACAATTTCGGTCTTCTTTCTTTTGATAGATGACCACCTTTCGGTTAAATTTAAGAATAATAGATCTTCGACTTAAAAGGGATCCCGAAAGAAAAGATTTTTTCATTGATTGCCAAAAGAATTTTTTGAAATTGCGCTTTTGAACGAGGGTCACATTGAAAAGCTCTTCGATAAATAGTATGTAGATATATTCACGATGCTGCGTTTGCTATAATAATGCGGGTCATTTTTACTCTACTTCAGTGATTTTTAAGAATAATCAATACCTTCCAATATAAAGGAGTACCGAAGAAAAGATACCAGCTCCCTTTCTAAATCATCATAAAACTTCCCTTATATTATGCAGCCCTTTTATTCTTCTACATATCAAACGCTGCAGTCCTCTTGGTCATTATTAGCCGTAAGAGAAACACAGTCATAAAGAAGTAATTCGCCGGCCGACGAAGGGCCTAATTGGATAATTCTCCTCAGGCTTTGATAATGAAGGGCAAAAAGTCGTACAAAAACGAAAGAAAACGCTGTATGACCGGAGGGGACATTAACGTCCCCCATCAAAGAACACTCTCGCTGGATTTGGTTAGTTTTTTTTTTTCAAGCTGGTTGCAGTAAGAATTTTTAAATTAAATGCAATCTAGATTTTTTCGTTTTGAGAAATTAGAACTTAAAGTAACTTTATCAAACACGCGTGTACGATAAGGGCAATCTCGAAGGAGCCAGTCGAGCCAATTTAGGAACGTTGATAATGAGGAATGACACCCTGACGGAAACGGAAAGTGATATGGAGAGATTACGTATTTATTTGTATAATTAGCTTGTTGATGTTTCTCTCGTTCAAGTCGTTTTAAAGGACTTGTGACGGTTATCATCGACAGCACGCGCTTGTAATGAGATATCTCAGAAAATTCCCAGTTGATGCATCACTCAAAGAATTATTTATAACTCGTAGTTTAAAGTTTGACTATCTAGCGTTAATATTAAACTGTTCATAAACAAATTATAGATCTCTTAAGTAATGAGATAAGATGAAACTTACCTTTATTTGAAAGGGAGGGAAGTAGATGTTGGCGATTTGTAGTCCATTTATTAAGTCTGTAACAATAAAGAAAACAAAGATCAACGTTAGTTTTTTTAAGGTAAGGAAAAAATAAAGGGGTGAATGGTCGGTAGGTATATGAGTTGTTAAAAAATGTTTTCCATACTTTAGGTGGAAAAAGAAACCTTAATGACCCTCGACGTCCCGCTGAACGTGAAAAGAGTTCCCGGTGTTGTTACGGTTAAACCGTTTCCGCCTCGAGTGTGCACGTCACAGACGTAAAGAGGTTAATTTCGTATTGATTAAGTAAAATTAGAAATTTAAATCGACGATGCGGGCAGTTAAAATCTTACCTTTACAAAGAAACCCGCTTCGGCAGATTTCCAACATCACGTTTCTTTCACGTTAATTACTTATTCATCACACCGAGCCTCGGTGTCCGTACAAATTTGAATAAGTATCTTTCTTTTTGTTTGACCTTATGAATTAAACGTTTGAAAAATACTCCGACCCGAGAAATTGGAGTAGAACCGGGTGATGTAAGTCAATGAGGTCGAGATTGTCCCAGAATGAAAGTCTAAACGGTGGGCGTCTTGACGTCTGTAACGAGAGATGAGGGCGTTTCTTATCGCCTTTATACCAATTTAGTTTCAAGATATAGAAACGTCGAGTGTTTATTTCTATTTTTAATTAATCGTAAATATTATGAAAGTAAAAAGATTTGTGTAAATTTTATTATTATAGAAAATTTATTAAAAGTGATTTGATATTGTTTTTGGTAAAACATTAAAATAAATAATGTGAAAATTATAGTGGTGCGCATCAAAAATCACGCTCGAACCATAATGTATTCCGATGCGAGAGCGATGCGAACGCCGAGCTCGGCATTAGTTGCAATTACCGGTAACCATTTCCGGTCCGGAAATAGCCGGCACCCTGGTGACGCTTGCGTACGCTACTGCCGACGGCTCAATCTCCTCGCCCCGCGACGCCTCTGGCTTTAATTCGCGGTCTTTATAAAGACAAATTACTTTCCAACCCCTTCCGACCGATAACACGCATATACTGTTTAGCTTTTGATGGTTACTTTACATTTTTCACTTATTTAGTTTACTTAATAAATCGCCACGACTGTACGTACAGAAGAGATACCGATATTGTTTTGGAGTGTAAACGTAAATGTGTATCGCTTAATGTAGCTTTCCTCATTTGGAGTTTCGATGCATGGTCAGCTAATTTTGTTTTATTCAGTTCGCTTATTGTTTTATACCATACGCAGAACGGTGCTCGATGCAAACCGTACAATAATCCTAAATCATCAATTTTCCATCGCTACTTTACACTCAAAAACGCATACCTAAATAATCCTCACATTAGCGAATTTGCTCCCCGGTGCATTATAGATACCCATCACAAATTTTCGCTATTAAAAGTTATAATTTTAACCTGAAAGTTTCAATGTATCTCATTATTCTATTTAACTCATATACTTTATTGAGATTTTCGATTATTTACTGACTTGGTAAATGTTAAATAAACGAAACGTGGAGTTTCTACTGAAGAGGTTTATTAATAACACTTGACTACCAGGTTTTGATCTTATAGTAAATCATTAGGTCGATCGTGTCAAATAGCAAGTAACATGGACCATCACCAAACACGTTAAAATTGTTAAAAATTTAAAGCCAAAAATGATGGATAAAATTTAAAACGAATACCCAGACTATGATAGTCTATGAAGCGTATAAATGCAAAAGCAAACATTCGAAATTTTCTTCAAAAAATAGTTAGACTCGGATCTGTATTGTAAATTTAGCAGGAAATCAATTTTTGTGGCCCCCAGGATCGTAACAATACATTTAAGCGAGTTATTGTAATAATAAATTCCGCTTTAAATGCAAAAGCAGACATTTGTTGCGTCAAGTAGTTAGATGCAAAAGCAGACGTTTGTGTTTGAACCTATCCAGGTCTCGCACTACGTCACGTGATAGCCGTGACATTGAAGTAGCTGTTAGTTTTGCTCGCTTTTGCATGATTAGTTTAAACGAGAGCGTGGCAACGAATGTATTACGGAGTTTTGATTACCTGCAACAATATTACCATTGAACATTCTCGTGGCAAATGGCGAAAGAGAATAGCAAATAAGCAAGAGTGGAAGCGTGAAAAAGCCAAGGCAAAGAGGCAGAAACCTTAAACCTGACAAGATAAGAAGCATTTCCTCTTTGCTAACCAAACACTATGGTGCACAATGGGAAAACGATGAACATTTGGAGTTCTTCAAATACGCCTTTCAAGACAATTCAGCCAACACTTTGGAAACTCAGGCGGATGTGAATGACACACTAGTGTTTTCTGATAATGAATCTGATACTGACTTACGAATTTAAAGTTGTACCTAAGAAACTAATTTTGTACTTTTTTTCAATAAAATCAGCTTCTTCACAATCTCTTTTATCGCAATTCCAAATTTTATTAGTGCAGATACTGCTAGTTTTTTTTTTTATAAAAACGCCAAATCCAGAACTTTGCAGTTCACGAAGCAGAGATTTCCAAGCCTTAGATGCAAAACAAGACATTCTCATTTTTTCAATCAAAATAACTTTTTTACTATCAGCCTGACTTGCGCTTTAAAGCATATAAAGACGCGTCAATGTATTATCTACTTTTGATTAAAATACCAACTCGATTGAGTGACTTAAACTACAATGAGAGGTTTTTCGCGCTTTACTGAAAACTATTCGAATGTCAAATGTCTGGTTTTGCATTTATACGCTTCCTATCGTCAAATTGGGTTCGAGGCTTTTTAAATCGAAGCGTCGTCAAAAAAAAAAACAGAAGGGATGATGGTACAAACTTTTTTACTTTTTTACTTCTTTACTTGGAGTATTTATACTATAAACATTTCACAATTAACCCACGTTCCGATTTCAAACACCTAAATTTCGAATCTAACCATTTCAAACTTAACGACAACAACAGATATTAAACAGTTTAGTATCTTTGGATTTAAATTTTATCTATCACTTTTGGCTTCAAATTTTTAACAATTTTGACAACGTGTTTGATGATGGTCTATCTTACTTGCTGTTTGTCGCAAGATGACGATCTACTACAAGATTGAAACCAAGTTGCCAAGTGCTAATAAATCTCTTGAGTTCAAACTCCACATTTCATTTATTTAACTTCCATCTCAACTGAAGAATAAAATTATTCATTTCAAAGCCAGATAAGGTGTTAATTATCCAATACTTGAATTGACAGAAAAGATTAATAAGAAAAAACTTCTACACTAGACTCTATATAATATGAGTCCATATTATTCATATAATCTGATCCACTATATTCTAAGATCTGTAAGGTTAGATATGTGAATTAAAATATAATACAATTTATGTATGCACATTTAAGTGAAGTTCATTTTCTTTTTTAAAACATTTTGATATTTAAATATGATGTGCGCAAGCATGATAGTTGGAAGCGCCGCGACGGCTGAAATAAATACTAATATGTGACTTTTTGATGAGGTGGCGTTGCTGTTGCTGGCGCTCGTAGCGCCGCCGCCCCACATCGCGTTCAGTTGCGGCGCTAATTATTACCCTGTAACTGGATAATTAGGGGTTTTGTGTTTTTGCTCGCGTCCGGCTGATATTTTGTTGTAAATTAAAATTATCGACGGCGTAAACGGGCCGCGAACGAAATTTCACCGGGCGGCACGGCAGTCTGAAAAACGACCGTTGTCACATATAAAATTAATTTGGAGCCCCAACCCCACTAGTCCGGCTAATGAGAGCGTTAGTATGGTTTTAGAAATCTACTTTTACGCTGTGTTGTTCACGTTTTGACGCGATGTTATTATTAATTAATTAATAATCTTCTCGGCTTTCCGCGTTAATTAACATCAAACAGAAAGGGAGGTGGGAATTTAACCGAGTTTAACTAATAAACGTTAACGCCATCATTATAGGCAACCCAATGTATTCTTCAAAAAAAAATAATTCAATTATCATTCATATCATCAAAACTATCATTAGCCAACACACGAATATGTATACATAGACGGAGTGAATGACATAGCAGATGACGGGACGTTCGCACGGGTTATAATTGTTCGTGTATTGGTAGTGGTGGCGGTGGTGGCGTGGAACGCGTGAACGATGGCCCTCTCTATATGGTAGGCGTTTCGGCCATAATCGTGTACCTTGTAATGTTAATAGATTATTCACTAATGAATTTTGCTAAACACATGTGATATCAATCGGCGCGTTTATCGTCAATGGGTTTGTCCCGCCTCCCAAACTCCCCCTTTTAGCCCCCGTGCCCGCGCCTACTGTACATAATTTGGTCACTAGTTTACACATTATGGTTAATTGCGGTCCACCGCAACGACTGTTCATTAAATGTTACGCGTCACTACACGTGATTGTCACGTGGCGCCATTCTCACGTGGTCTTCCCTTTGATACACCAAAACGTTTCATAGTACTATGCCATCAAGGACTATTCTATAAATCTTTATGTATCTCCATCGATGATTAAGTTAATATTTTCATGAAACATTTTTTACAAAAAAAATTTTTTTCTGAGTCACTTTTATATTTACCAAGTTTACATCTGGTCATACTAATTCAGGAAACTTTTAATTTTTATGATTTTGATTTTTATTAAATCAGAAATTGCTAAAGTTACAAAAGTGGTAATGGGTTTTTAATAACATTTTTTACAAAAAAGAATTTTTTTTGATGACACTTTGTTATGTACCAAGTTTATATTTGGTCGTGTAATACTCATTTAGGAAACTTTTAATTTTTATTACTTTGATTTTTGATAGAACAGATATTGTTAATGTTAAAAAAGTGATAATGGGTTTTATTGTAAAGTTTGTTTTAGATCGTTTACTACTGTGTATGAAAGAAACATAGAGGGATTTATGCATTGATATGTTTAGTTTTAAATATAATTCGTTTGTGGAGTTAAATAACACATCTTAATTCAATTGTAAAATGATAGGGACCATCAATCGAAAACGAGTTAAATTCGGTAAAAGCGATTATGAACCAGTAATTGTCGGTAATTTGGCGGTGTCGAACGCTAATACGCCATAAATAAAAACAATGTGACAATTAAAGGTTTTAATTTATTTAGCGCTCAACGCGAAAATATGAAAAACAAATTACGAACCGTTTTCGATAAAATTGGGCTTTGTTTATAGGCGAACGGTGGTGGTGGCTTCGGCGGCGTTGGTGGCAGTAGGGGGCCGCTAGCCCCCCGCTAAAAATTTAATCGCCCGCCCAATAACCAGGTTAATTATTAAATACAATATCAGTTTCAATTGCATTAATATTCACACAATATTTGACACTGACCTATCCCGTTCTGGCTCGGCATTTCAACGACCCGTGCATACAACACGCTCGTCGCAATTACTCGTGTGCGTTGTAAATACAACCGAGCACGAGTGCGATTGTTTGTTACTACAGTTATAGAAATGGGACATTGCCGTTAATTCATGCGATCGCCCGCTGATTGCTTAATAACTTTTTCGCACCCCTATAATACATCGTGTGAAATTACCCCCGAGGGGTTATGCAACTCAGACTACAAGCATGTTGTCACTCAAGTTGACATGTAAGGCATAATATAGTCATCATAGAAATAGAACAATATTCAACGATTTATTTGCTCTTCGAGGCATTTCATAGAAATGAAAACTTAAGCTGCTTTAGTTTGGATTTTTTTAATAACATACAGTTGCTCCCAAAAGTATCCGGCCGCCTGGCAAATTCTCACATTTAACACTATATTACTTAAGAATTAAATAATACAACCAATAGTTATTTTTTTATGATGCTAGTATATTATTATTCAATTTTTGATACATTGCAAATATAACAGCAGCAAACAATGTAACAAAGAACATAAATAACTTTATTATAAGCACACAAAAGTATCCGTCCCCCTATACAAAATAGCTTTAAAAAAACTAAATATGTAACTTTAAAAATCTATTAAAACAGCTTTTTAATATTTTGTGGGGTAACCTTTTGAATTTAAAACATCTCTCAATCTGTTGGGCATTGACTTAACCAATTTATTCGTTAATGAAGATTTTATCATCTTCCATTCCAGCAGTGAATGGTTTTTAAGCATTTCTTTACTGGAAATGCGCTTTTTGTTCAGACTAACAAAACTTTCAAAATTGCCCATAAATACTCTATTGGGTTGAGATCTGATTTGTTGCGTTATATGATAACCATTCTCCCGTTCTCATGCCACAATATGTATTAAGTAATATAGTGTTAAATGTGAAAATTTGTCAGGCGGCCGGATACTTTTGGGAGCAACTGTAAGAGACAAAAAATTATGCATGTTGTCACTCAAGTTGACATGTAAAGCACGATATAGTCAACACCGAATTATAGCAATATTCAAGGATATATTAGTTCCTCGAGGCATTTCATAGAAATGAAAACTTAAGCTGCTTTAGTTTGGGTTTTTTTAATAACATAAGAGACAAAAAATTATGCACGTTGTCACTCAAGTAGACATGTAAAGCACGATATAGTCAACGCCGAATTATAGCAATATTCAAATATTTATTAGTTCCTCGAGGCATTTCATAGAAATGAAAACTTAAGCTGCTTTAGTTTGGATTTTTTTAATAACATAAGAGACAAAAAATATAGATATCAATTATTTAAGGCGATTTTTATAGAATTTTTTTGCAGTCATTTTTTATAAAAGAATTTCATAGGGCATTTTACAGAAATTATGATACACAAACAAATTTATGTTTTTTTCTTTATGGAAAATATATCCTATTATTTTGCCTTTTATCTCATTTTTTTTATAAAAAAACAAATTTTATGATTATTTCATTTTCAATATTTGAAACAAAAAATCATTAAAGAATCAATATGATTTCTTAGCTAACAAATTGGAAATCGATACACATCTCTTTCCTCATCTTGAGCGCCATCTGTAAGAGGGATGTTGTGCTAACTGAAGAAAGGGTGATTTTATTTTAGAGGAAGATAATGTTGGAAGTCTTTAATTCCGAATGCAGCGCCCCCATTTAAAGAGAATGTGAAGCTTTTTGAAGAATAGTGAGGATCTTGATTTTTTTACTTTCCGTAACGTTGAGGACACACGAAAATTTCATAACTCCACTTTGCAAAGTCTTGTTGACTTTAGTACCAAAATCAATTATAATTCAATTATACAGGATGTTCCGTTTTGATTGTCCGATCCTTTACTGGTGTATTCCCTGTCTAAAAACAAGCAAGAAAATTCTAATGAACATGGGTTCAAAAGCGGTTCATTTTCGAGATATTCAAGGTTTTAATTTCATATGTTGACCCATTATTAACATTGTTACGGTGAATTATTTAAATTAAATTAACGTAACGAGTTAATAATTTAATTTAAATAATTCACTGCGATTATGCTAGTAATAGGTAAACGTATGGAACTCAACTTCCAATATCTCGAAAACTAATCACTTTTGGACCCATGTTTATTAGAACCTTTTTACTTATTTTTAGCCAAGGTATACGCTAGTAAAGGGTCGGATAATTAAAATGGGACATTCTGTATAATCAAACATATTTGATCGAATTAGAAGAGCTTCAATGAAGAATATTTAATTTTTTTGTTGCCTAATTTTATAAAATTCTCTTACATTAAGATTAAATTACTTCTTCACTTTAAGAAAATAAGAGAAAAAGCTTTTAGTGTAGCTGATAATAAAGATTCTAAAGACAGAGTACTGTTTTTGTGGTATATATTTAAATTTAAGTCAACTATTTGACTAAAAGTAAATGATTTGATAATTTTCTTATTATTATTTTATGAGTACTAGCGTAGAGCATCGATTGAGAGTACGGATACTATGAATAGGTAAAATTGGACAATTCGCCTTGTAAACTGTGTGTATGCCTGCGACGCGGCGGCCCTTTCGGGAAATTTACATCTGCCAATGACGTCCAACAATTTCCTAAACGTGATTGATTCATTTAAATTCCTTAGCCTTATTAATATTTTAAATTTGAAATCATTGCTTTGCTGTTTTTTTAATTTTATGCAAATCGTGTCCATTCTTTAAGTTAAATACTAATACGGATTACGTTCGGGTTCACAAAAAGGGTTTCAGATTGGCCGATATTATGACTGATAAATAAGTTTACTAAACTATATATCCAACCTGTAAACACGATCTAGAGAATTTGAATCAATGTGGTTGGTTAATTTTAATTCAGAACTTTGTCCATGTTTTAAATTTGAAATATTGCTTTGGACGTAAATGATTTGATAATTTTCTTATTATTATTTTATGAGTATATTAATGTTAAAAAACGAAGAAAAAAATGATTGCTTCAAATGCAGGTATCTATAGAGAAGCGATACTGACACACATTTGGAAATTAATCAACGGCGCTAGGATTCACCGCTTTCATCGCTTATCGCATCTTCAATACAATTATACTCTTACGGGAGTAGTTTTAAACCTATTTTTAAAAACGACACCCCTTTTTAATCATATGAAATTTTTTTTCAACAGATGGTCTAAACAAAGAAAAATAATTCAACTATTTCCAATTTTCGAAGAATCCATAAAACAATATCCCAACTCAAAATTCTAAAAAACGGAAAAATGATTTATTACGAAAAGTATTTTCTATGATATAGACAGTTTGTGCAGAATTTTGTGTATATATAAACCAATATTGTGGAGTGTAGACTTAACGGTTTGATTTCGTAGAAAGCAGTAGGTTTAGTGTAAACGTCAGGATTAATATTTATTTTTCGATTGGGCGTATTTCTGCGTGCGCTCGATCGTATCGGTGCAAAATGTGGCACTAAAGGCGGGCCCCCGAAACCTGTCAAACCTGACAAAACTATACCTTTGGCGCTGCCCGAAACGGTCGAAACCGAGCTGATAGAGCAGGCCGGGGCGATCGCGGAGCCGCGCGCACCATTTCAGCCCGGGGTAAATAAAATAAATCACGGAATTTCGAAATTGAAACGGGCCCGGGCGTAAAGCGGCAAAACAAAAACGCGGGCTCGCAGTTGAAAATAAATCTCCAATAGAGGAGTTACAGCGGCTATCAAATATTTCGAATTTTAGATTGATTTATTTCGGGCCCGTGTAAAATATAACGACGAGACCGTTCCGCTGACGCCGATGTCCTCTCTCACGCACCGGTTTCAAAAATCGATAGACACACATCGATAATTTTTTATTATTTTTCTTTCCAAAAGAATCTAATTATTCTCAAAAGATCTAAGAAGTCTAAAACCAGTATCTTCAATACACCCGATATTTAGATCTCTATACAGTTATATAATATATGGATAGCGCTTATCTAATAGGTACCAATCGTCAAATTATAGTTTTGAGCAAATGCTGATTAAAGTTTTATAATGCTGAAAAATAAGTTTGTGGATGAAACGGATCAGCCTTAACACAGGTCCCTACGAGCAGTTTAGTGTTTCGATCTTTTTAGAGTAACTAAGTCTTTGTTATAAAAGGCGTTTAGTGCATTTATATGAAAAAAACGTGATTTGGCGATTGGTACCTTTTAGATAAGCGCTATCCATATGTTCTACACTCATTTTTATAACGTTGTTTTATATTCAAATCAAAATTTGTAAAGACATTCTCTAACAAGAAATAATCATTTCATTCAAAATTCAGTTTTAAAAAATTCAAAAGGAGTACAGGCTATCCATCGATCCAAATCGATAGACACACGTCGATATTTTTTATTACTTTCTTTATCAAAAAAAATTATTTATTCTCAAAAAATCTAAGAAGCCCAAAAGCAATGACTTCAGCACACTCATTTTTATATAACGTTTCTTTATACTCAAATCAAAATTTGTGCAGATATTCTCTAACAAAAAATAATCACTTCATTCAAAATTCAGTTTTAAAAAATTCAAAGGAAATACAGTCCATCCATCCATCTAAATCGATAGACACACATCGATATTTTTTATTATCTTGCTTATTAAAAAGAATATTTATTCTCAAAAAATCTAAGAAGTCCAAAACTATTTTTTAATACACTCATTTTTATAACGTTTTCTTTTAAATATTCAAAACAAAATTTGTAAAGACATTTTCTAACAGACAATAATCATTTCATTGAAAATTTAATTTTAAAAAATTCAAAAGAAGTACAGTCTATCCATTGAACCAAATGTATTCATCTATTTTTTTATTATTATTATTTTCCTTATCAAAAAAATTTATTTCGTCTCAAAAAATCTAAAAAGTCCAAAACCAATATCTTCAAATATTTTATAACGTTTTCTATATTCAAATCAAAATTTGTAAGGACATTCTCTAACAAAACAATAATGATTTCATTGAATTTTAAAAACTTCAAAAGAAGTACAGTCCGTCCATACGTATTACGCACACATGCTCGAGCAAGTTTTTTTATGTTTAATGAAATAGCCGGTAGGACGAGAGAAGAAACCGGAGTAACTAGCCCTTTCGGACAATGCGGACCAGAACTGCCAACGGTTTTAATCCTCACATCTGTATACTCATATCTGGTTCTGCGGCCTTTTGTCCACGACCCCTTTTCAGACGAATCTTGCTCCGGCGGCTGCTTTACAAAAGGCCCCGGACTCAATATAAGGAGTTTAATCGGAAGATTTTGTTCAGTTTCGGCTTGGTAACCGTAGCGGCGGTCCACTAAATTTTCAAGCGTCCACGAAATGTAACACGAAGAGCTTTTAGCGTTTATCAGTCGACGAGAGAATGGAATCTTGGCAGTATTTGGTAAAATTTTGAACAAAATAGGTGAGTTATTTTTTTCTGTTATCTAATTTTTATTTTATTAAGAAATTTGAAAATAAAATGTGCCTAGTTAGTTAAAATTAAAAAAAAATCTGTCTGCTTAGAATTAATAAATACATTTTCGGAACATAAAAGAGCAAAAGAATTAAAATTAAAGTTATCCTAATATAATCGAAATAGAAAGTAAGTTTATAATGTTTAAAGCTTATTTTAGAAACATCTAATGGTTTTGCAAAAGGTATCTTTTAATTTTAAAATCAAAGTGATTTATATAGGAAATAAAAGCTGTTAAAATCATTCATAAATAAATCACTGTAAATATTAAAAAATATAAAATAAAATGATATATCTATCTTAAGATGAAATTATCAAAACTAATACGATTGTTTTTATATCTAATACTTTTTTTTTGACCAAGTGCAAAATTTTGATAAATTTTTATTGTATCGTTAATAACTTTCCAATAGTTTTTGGATTTAAGAACATTTATCCTCTTGATTCGAAATTCCTTTAAATTTTAAAATCAAAGTAATTTCTATATGAAATGAAAGCTCATAATCATTCATAAATAAATCACTATAAATATTTAAAAATATAAAATAAAATGACACATCTATCTTAAGATGAAATTATCAAAAGTAATAACAATGTTTTTATATCTAACACTTTTTTTCACTTAATGCAAAATTTTGATAAATTTTTATTATATTTTTAATAACTTTCCAATCATTTTTGGATTTAAGAATGTGTCCTCTTGAATCAAAATTAAAACGATTCTGTCGTAAACATGATGTATAAAATTTAAATTATATTAACTAAATAATGATTTAGATTAGATTGGATTTTAATTAACTTGAATATAATTTTAAACTAATAGTTTAAAACTAATAGTATGTTCATGTGTTATATCAAAAACTTATAGTAAATAGTATGGTAAATTCATCAATCAGTGAGTTTAAAAAATATAAAAAATCAACTTCCAGTAAAAAGAAAATAAAAACTGTAAAATGTAAAATGCAAAATAAAACAAAGCAGAAAAGAAAATATTTATTAGTAGTAATGGTAATAATAATAAATAATAAAGAGCGACAACATCGAAAGCGCAAACATGCCTCGCGTCCTCGGCATAAGTAGCAAATAAAAACCGAAAAAAAGAGTGAGCACACGGGCTGTAGTTTGTTTACCTTCAACTCATGTGAGCACTAAAGCATCCATGGTTCGCGCAAAGTTCGTATCACGTCGAAAGCGTTGATAATTGCGAACCACTTACTTATTAAACGTCCGTCCGCTCTCGGGCGTTTATTAAGATCGAGGATAACTACAAGTCCGCACTCAAAGAGAGAGTCACTAAATACAAGTCGGTCCCGGCCGAGTAAAATAATCACTAAGTGTCCACTGGTGTCGTGTTCTTCCAGCTTCGGCAACACTTAGAGTGGCCAGCAGGAGTAGAGCAGGGAGAGAACCGGTCGTCCTTCCTGAGGGTGCCAGTTTCATCTGAGGTCCCAAGCCGACTGAGCTCCTGAGATGCCGACGACGTCTAGACGTCCTGCAGGAGCGGGACCACACGCGTCGAGCCGTCCTGCGCAGGACCTTACGCGACCGAGGATCCTGTAGGAGTGAAGTTAAGACGTGGGCATAAGGATATCCTTAGGGAAGACGACGGCCAAGCGGGAACCGGCCGACGACTGACTCGGGAAGACGTCCTGAGCGTCCGGAGGGGCGCCGGCGTATCCCCTCCACCGTAACCACGCCCCCCACGGAGGGGTAGATTCTCATCCCTTCAAGGATATTTTTAAGTAAGGACTAAGATTTTTCAAGAACGAATTCGCCATCCCCACCACAGACGGTCCAGAACCGACGCCGTCGTCGCCGTCCCCGGCGCCTCCGCCAGCGTCACCTCCGCCGGTTTGCCTCCTTTTAACTTACTCTGCAGGATTTATCCTGCTCGGTTTACAACACTTTACACACTAAACGATTTAACCAATTAGATTTTTCACTTTTTAATTCAATCGAATTAGATTCCTTTTCTATAAAGTACTACTTCAAAAGAAAAAACACAAAAGTAATTAAAAATCACTTTGACTAATATTGATTTAAAAAAATCATAAAAGTTGAACATATTTAATTTAAGCAAATAAAATAAAAAAGAAACAAAAACGTTCAAAAAATTATAAAAATAGGTTCTTGGATTTGTATCGGTGAGCTTTACATCTTAAATAAGACTGAAAACTTGAAATACTTTAAATTTTTTAGAAAACTTACGATACAATTAATCGATTCTTCAAAAATAGTAACGTATTTGAAACAAACACATAAAATTCCAACCCACTTTACTAAAAAAAAAGTAGCAAAAACAAATCATAAAAAAATCAGTAAATTCATATCAAATTTTTTATCTATTTACATTCAACTTTAAAAAATCAGGTTAGATTGATATAAAACTAGATAGCAATGACTTTTTTAATAAATAAAGCGGGCAGTATTTAACATTATCAAATAGTGACAACAATTATATTCACAGTTTTCATTTGTGATTATATTCTCAATTTATTCACGATTTCAAATTTATTCTAGTTTTATTTATTGAGTTTGACATAAAATTAAGAAATTCTTCAAAATCATTCTTATTTTTTAATATTTGAAAATTTACAAATGTATTATTAAAGCTTTCTCTCTTTGAATTCATTAAGAAAAGGAGAACACTCAAAATAATTTTCAAAATTCGACCAATAACGGATTTATCATTAAAATTAATAAGTAGTAATAAAAATTTACATTTATGGCAAAAAGAATTTACAATAGAAGACACTGCAAATTCAAAACACATTCTTTTACAAAGTTAATATTTTTAAATATTTCGAAGGATAGATTTAGCAAAAACTTAATAAAATATAAAATTCCTTTTTAAAATTTTATGATGTGAGATAAATCTGAAATAAATTCTAAAATTACGAATCTATTAAATAATTATTATTAAAGCTCAAAGTGTTTTTTAGATTGCAACTGAAGCAAAAAACTACTTTTAGAATCAAATCGATTTTAACACTTACGAATCTATCTTCAAGTTTTATGTTCTCCTGTTCCCACAGTAAATTAAGATATTTAATAAATTAACAAAATTAATTATCCGAAAATTAATCGAAGAGAGAAAAATTAAAACCTTAAAGTTTTTTTGATAGGTAAAATATAAAAAAATATCACGTATCCTTTAATAGCGCTTTAAGAAAATTATGAACCTAACTTCAATATTACTCAAATACCGATTATTTCTCTTTCTTTTTGTCATCAAAAATAAAAAAGTTTATCAAAAATGAAAACAAATTTTTAAAAGATTGTGATGAAAAAAAATCTCTATTTACAAATTAATAATTCAAATTAACTTTTTACAACTCACCGCATACAAATTCTATCTCCCGCTCTTATTCTTGTTTCAAATAATAGTAAACCAATTTTTTAAACGTTAAAATTTTAAATTATAACAAAGTATAAAAATTATTAAACCAAGATTCCAATATTAAAAAAAAAAATAATCTTAAAATTTTAAATTAGGCAAAAAATTTTTAAAGTTTTGAATCGCTTCCTAAAATTTTCATAAAAGCATCTCTTCAAGAGAGGGAAAAAAACAATTTTCTCAAACAAAAAGATGTCCGCGATAGATAACCAGAGTAACGGTGACAGAAAAAAGACAATATCGTGCCCCAAGTCAACCGGCTAATCAAAATTGGATTGGAATCGAATCATTTCCCCCACCGGCTGCCCCCCGATCAACGATATCGAACGAAAGTTCGCTTTTCTGTGTTGTTTTTTTCAGTGTTCGATGTACCTGACCTCTGCTAAATAATAACAGAAAAAAAACCTAGTAAATAGTGGAAAAAATTGCGACGGCGCACACGCGTACTAGTCTGGCGGTTTTTTTATTTTTATACACGAATTTTTACTATAAGCGCCCTGAAAACACCCAAAAACAAATTTTTTAACGTAGTTTTCTAGCGGCGGATGGGGGAAGACTTTACATTCAGCGGTTTTTACCAAGTCGATTCTCGCACTACACAAAAATGTACTGATCTAGAGCTTTTAAACGTAAATTTGGCTGTAAAACTATTTTAATATCTAAATTTAAATGATTGTTATTGTATATTTTTTGGCAATTTAAAAATTTTATTGTTCTGACCGTTATTTAAAGTAATATTGTACTTACGTCTTTAAATAATTATTTGTTAATAATTTATCCGAATAAAACAACTTGATTAAACTAAATTATTTTTTTTTATTTATATTTTTATTTTCAATTCTTCAAGACACCCCCAAAACACTTATTATCACCTTATTTAAAATTTTTAACTCGTTTCACTGTCATTTCACCACATCACTTTTTGGAAAAAAAATTTAATTTTTTTAATATTTTTTTTTCCTTTTCACTCCGACCGGTAAAAAAATAATGCTCAAAACGAAAAAAACCTCAATTGTTAAGAAAAGATTAATCTTACCTTTTGATCGGCCCTCGTCGTCCCGATGGTTCCTTAATTTTTATTACTTTTTCTTGTTCTTCCGGTGTTATGAAAGACGACGTATCACGCACTTAGTATAGGAATCAACACACTTAGGGGACATGGTAGTGAATGTTCGTCTTGTGCCACACTATCAGCCCTTATCGTAGAGTGGGGAGGACGCATGAGCAGCGCCGCGACGGCAAGGATGCCGACTGGTGGCGACGCCGACGTCCCGCGGCGAAAATTCGAACTAGAGCGCCGCCGTCGAAAACCCGGCGAAAAATCCTGCGCGCCAAAAGCATCGCATGAAAATTCTCCAAGCCAGCATAAATATTTTTTACACGAAATAAAAAAATATAACATTCTCTACAAGCTATTTTTTAATAGATACCAAGATAACTGAAGATTATTAATTTTCAAATCGACCTTTTGAAGATTTTCTTAAATACAAATGGTTAGTTTATTTATAATTATATTCTTGTTATAAATTTTGGTCCCATCTGTTTATCGTTTCTTTTTTTTTTGTAGGTGATTTGTATGTACAATCAAGTATTTTGGGTGCTGTCGTAAACGACAATCGTTCCAATTTATCTGACCGCAGCAGGACCAATATCGGCAGAGTGCCGTAAGCCGTTACTCTAAACAAATACAATTAAGCTGACCGGACAAAGACACAGCGGAAATTGGCCGATGTCCGTCTAAAATTTATGACCGAACCCAGAGCATCTTACCAGATGGTCCATTAAGAATTGAGGGGATTCGCTGGATTCCAGACTCATTTTCTACCCTTCAGATAACTGTCAATTAAATTAAAATTATTCAAATGTCCATCCATATAAAGAATTATCCCTTAAGCCATTTACATTACATAGAAAAGTGAAAAATTCTGTACCTAAAATCTATAACCGAACCCAGAGCATCTTACCAGATGATCCATTAAGAATTGAGGGGATTCGCTGGATTCCAGACTCATTTTCTACCCTTCAGATAACTGTCAATTAAATTAAAATAATTCAAATGTCCATCCATATAAAGAATTATCCCTTAACCCATTTGCATCACAAAGAAAAATGAAAAATTTTGTTCAAAATTTATGACCGAACCCAGAGCATCTTACCAGATGGTCCGTTAAGAATTTAGGGGTTCGATGAATTCCACTCATTTTCCACCCTTCGGATAACTGTCAAAAATTAAAATAATTCAAATGTCCATCCATGTAAAGAATTATCCCTTAAGCCATTTGTATCACACAGAAATGTGAAAAATTCTGTTTAAAATCTATGACCGAACCAAGAGCATCTTACCAGATGGTCCATTAAGAATTGAGGGGATTCGCTAGATTCCAGACTCATTTTCCACCCTTCAGATAACTGTCAATTATATTAAAATAACTCAAATGTCCATCCATGTAAAGAATTATCCCTTAAGCCATTTGCATCATACAGAAAAGTGAAAAATTTTGTTTAAAATTTATGACCGAACCCAGAGCATCTTACCAGATGGTCCATTAAGATTTGAGGGGACTCGCTGGATTCCAGACTCATTTTCCACCCTTCAGATAACTGTCAATTAAATTAAAATGATTCAAATATTCATTCATATAAAGAATTATTCCTTAACCCATTTGCATCACACAGGAAAGTGAAAAATTCGTTCTTATCACTAACAATTTTTTTGGTGATAAATGCCTAAGTGCAATGAGCGCATATATGCGCGTTCTGGTGTGGCATTCTTTGTTCAGATGTTGTAGACATTATATTAGTCTTTGCTAAGTCCTATATCTAGACGTTGTGGACATAACATCTTCTGATAACCTTTCAGATAACTGCCAATTAAATTAAAATAATTCAAATGTCCATCCATATAAAGAATTATCCCTTAACCCATTTGCATCACACAGAAAAGTGAAAAGTTCTGTCTAAAATCTATGAACGAACCCAGAGCATCTTCCCAGATGGTCCATTAAGAATTGAGGAGGTTCGCTGGATTCCAGACTCATTCTCCACCCTTCAGATAACTGTTAATTAAATTAAAATTATTTAAATGTCCATCCGTATAAAGAATTATTCCTTAACCCATTTGTATCAGACAGGAAAGTGAAAAATTCGTTCTTATCACCAAAAAATTTTTTGGTTATAAATGCCCAAGTGCAATGAGCGCATATATGCGCGCTCTGGTGACAGTGACCAGGCAAAATGCGCGCTTATAAGCGCATATAATGCAAATGGGTTAAAAGTCCTTTGTTTAGACGTTGTGGACGTTATATTAGTCTTTGCTGAGTCCTATATCCAGACGTTGTGGACATAACACCTAGAGCTCTGTTCGTTAGGGCTGCACTCCTTGCACCTAACACAGTCACCTCCCTTTAAATCCTGCATGAAACTGCACCTTTGCACCATAATATAACTTACAATTAGTACATTGCAAGTTTTAACCCAACGAACAAAGTTTAGGTAAAACAATTGTAGTATTTCAAGTACTGAGACTCAACTAATGTCATGAGCTAAAATAAAGACTCTTAAGGGTTGAGGATAAGAAATGTAAGGGATGTTTGTTATCATCTTTTTTTACTTTTGGTTTTAAATTTTAGATGATAGGATTAAAAACAAGCAAAATATGAAGCCAACCGAAGGTAAATCACCATCAAATCTAGTCGGAATGATTGGCTAATGAACTGCCTAATAGCAAGGACGGACAAACATCACAGCCACACGAATTTTCCGGGGCTAGAAATCTCTGTTATCGCGTCGGCCGGCTTCCACCGGAGCCACTGCCGATGCTACTGCTGGTAAACCTTTCACGGTCGGATCTGTCATGTACAAAAACGAAAACAACGGCGACGATAACCGACGTTAAGAAAACAAAAACACGCCGTCCCTAAAACGGAATTAATTACCCCCGGTGCGATCGTATCGATCTGCTGGAACAATAACAGAAATTTTGCGTGGACCAGCCAACAGAACAAAGAGGAGTGCATAAAAATAATAGTACTTTCCAGTTATTGATAGCGAATTTAAGGGTTCGTGGTATAACAATAAATATAGTAGAACTGATAAAATATTGATTCGATGATGCTTTATTACACAACATATTTAATAAATCTTTTATGAAGTAATATTAATTTAATTTTAAGATGGAATCAAAAAAAAAAATTGATGTAATGGTTTACTTAGTTATTGATGTTGATACAAATTAAGAAATTAACAAGAATTTTGTATTCAAAAATTAGATTATTAAATTATTTTATATTAATCACTTCCATTCATGTGTGTTAATGATCTTATCATTAGCATTAATTTAAAAATTAAAAATTGTATTTTGGATTTAGGTTGGGGTAAATAGCTTGGAATGTCTATAAACTACTTTTATATTAATTTAACGTCTAAATAGAGGATTTTTTTACTTTTCTTATACTTTAAAAACTGTTAAAGTCTGGAAATGTTAAGCATTTGTAACAAATTAAAAAAGAATCATTAATTAGAATACAAAGGTTGTGTTGGTATTCAAACTTTGAAAACCTTCTTGCAGTTTGATTTAAAAAACGATCTTATTTCTAAATCTTTAAGAAATGTAATTTAGGTTTATTTGTGATAGATTCCATTTCTTATTAGTAAACAGTAGAAATAATAATTTTAGTATCTTATTGTTAGCTTATATTTTAGAAAAAAAATCTGGTAATATTAGATTGTAATCAGATTATTGATTTATCGATAATGTGAGGGTAGGGAGTGATGTGTGTCAAACTCGAAGGTTTTCGGTTTGGCGTACGATGATGTGCGGTGAGCGGATGCCCGCCAGAGCTGCACACACACTGCAAAGTACAACAGGTGTCCACGGTTCGACGCGGCTTGCCACCGGAAAAAAATGTAAAAAGAGTAATAAAAAAATTTTAAAAAATAAAACGGCACTACTATTCGGCTTTTTTCCGCTCGCACACTTTTTTTCCAATATCGATGACACCTATTAATACATTTCACGGTTATATTTCGTACCGCGGTTCATTGAGCGTCGTCCTACAAAAAAATCCGCTTGCTTTTTTATTAATTATACACAAACGTATTTGGGGTGTAGTTTTTATATTGGACCGATGGTTTTTGAATGGATTTTCAGATATTGAATATACCACCAATTTGATAGCAATAATTCGTTTAGGAGGTGATCCATCGATTTACTCTTAGTATTAAAAAAAATATTTCTAACATTGATTTTAAAAATTAACGAAAGGAGAAAGAATAAAATAATTATAGTAAATGTTTAATTCTTAGCCAAGTCTATATAGGGTAAACGCACCAAATCTCGGCCATGCGCCTAAAGTCGTGTATTATTCTTGTAATAATACACGACCTTGCCGTTGCGAAGGTAATGAAGTAATTCATTCCTTCCGTATTGCACTCGTTGCTTTTTATAATGTCTTTTTAATAATTGCTGACAAAAGAGTTCATTTACTTCAACGAGTGCAACACGATGCCATTACAGTCGGCCTTCCAGTTTTTCTGTATGGATTCTGATAGAAAGGCCGACTTTAGGAAGCATTTTTAGGGGGACCGACATTTGGGCAGTTTACCCTAACTGTCCATTTCATTTGTAGCCTCCGATTTATAAAGAAACAGAAAGTGCTAGAAACACCAAAAGAAAAATTGTATAAGAAAAGTGAGTGTTAACTTCTTTTAAGAGTAAGTCACCAGTAACAAATAATAATCGATGATGTCAATAATTATGTTTCTCTTTTTGTTAGTTGTTCATTTCACTCAACAGCGATAATAGTGGCACAGCTCAAAAGCAACAATATAGGAGAAAATGAAGTCCTCATTTACAGTTCTTTTTTTTAATTGTCGTTACTTAATGAGATCGTTTGAACAACGACTTTTTGTAAAAACCGTATTTTGTAAATCAGTCGTTAGAAATTTTAACTATAACGACACAAGTTAATGTTTTCATATAACAGTATAAAATATTGGAGATGGGACCGAAGCCGAATAATTATTTGGTATTCGGCTTCATTTGCAATATTCGGTTTTCTGTCGAATATTGAATTTATTTACCGAATATTCGGTTGTCTATGTGGCTGCTCTAAGTTATAATAAATTCGAAGAACACATTAAATGAGCATACAATGGATTTTTGCGCAATTGTCGATTAGTTTTTTTGTATGTTTCCTGCTTCAAAGAACAACTGGTCACTGAAAACTGTACTTGATGGGGCTGATAAGTACACTTTTGCCAGTATACTTATTTTTGGGTATTTCAAGCTATGTTGTTTCCACCAAACAAATGGAACTTGCTCTCTCTTTAGTAATTCCTCATACAAGTAACAGTCCAGTTCACTAACGACTAGATTGGAGTCACTAACGGCCTTACTAGATGTGGCTATGACTTTATAGCAGTCGCAAAATGACTTCGATTTAAATTTTTGCCTGTTGTAGGGGACAACTGCTGAATGTTCGTGTTTATATTCATCTTATCACTTTCATCGCTATTACTACTTCCGGAGTTTAGCGAGTCTAAATCTCTTCCAAGTGCCTCCAAAAAAAAGTATGCCTTATAACGGATATGTTCTCACATGAGAAAAAGTTTAAGAGGTATCGAAGATTCAACGACGTTGCCATAAAATAATTTTTTTGCTTCTCTATTTCTTTGAATCTTATTTTCACGCCAGCCAACAAAGGCCGAATATTCGGCCGAATATCCGGTTCAAATTTAGGCGAATGTTCGGTATTCGGTTGAACTACTATTCGTCACATCACTATAAAATATAACATTTGATTTTACTTTGGTTCTTTTGAACTAACAACACAACCCCAGAGGAAAACACATCGTCGTTTTTGACAAGCTTTGATAATTAAGACACAAGTAGATGAAGGAGCTTTTTTGGGTAAACTCATTGGTTATTGTAATTTCCTGTGAAATAGTTAGAAATTTGATATTATTTTTCCAAAAGGTCTGTAATATTACATCACTGATATTTTTCATAAATTTACTTTGAAATGATTGAGGCGGTGTTTAACTATTGTCTCTTTCTGGTGATTTTTGATAGCTGTCAAGTATAAAAACACCATACTGTAAGAAAAAATCGTAGTTCAAATTCAATAGTAATCTGTACAGGTTTCGAAAAAAAATTTCGGGGATTCAAATGAGTTCAATGGGTTACTCGTGTGCCTTAATATTAATATACCGAAAGCTGAAATGTAGGAACTAGTAAATATGGGATTTTGTAGATAATGCCAAGAAATGGTCTCATACCGACCATCCATATAAAAAGTTATCCCTTAACCCATTTGCATCACACAGAAAAGTGAAAAATTCGATCTTATCACCAAAAAAATTTTGGTGATAATTTGGGACAAAGAGGACATATATGTGCGCTGTGGTGATAGTGGCCAGGCTTTTGAAAACAAATATATATAAAACGTAACATGTATAATATTTGCCCACCATTTACAACATATTTTAAAATTCAATTTTGCTGCGCTGACGACATAAACGACTGCTGCAGGGATGTTTTTCACCAAATAACCAAACCTAACTTCTCAATCATTTACAACGATGTCGTTAGAAGTTACAAAATACGAATTGTCGTTTATGAACGACAAACGATTCATAACAACGTCGTTGAGAATTACAAAATAAGACTGTTAATCCCCTGACAATTAACCCTCCGTGTGTACACTGGGTCTTTGAAGGAACAGTCAAAATTTCCGTTTTTCTGACTTTTCAGACGATTGTTTCATTTTTATTGACAACAGTTTTAAACTTTTGAATTTGGTAACTGCTCGGTTATGTAGTAGACGCTTCAATAAGTAACTCAGAATTTTTCTAGAATTTTTGAAAGCCTAGAAAACTTTGAAAACATGCCTGTTCCCTCAAAGACCCAGTATACATACCGTGTCTCAAAAAACATAGTATACACACGCCGGGTTAAAATTCTGTATATTAATAACATATCATTGAGTCATACCTTTCCTTGTCAAGAGTTGTTCGGTGCTCTACTAATAAGAATGTTAAAATTACCTTACGTATTTTTTTTTAATCTTTATAGAACTCACAGCTTTTAAATAAATTTGATGGTAAAAGAGATATTTTTTTAAATCAATCAGCAGTCATAAAATTTTCTATTATAAAGTAAAAATATTTTTTATTCCAATTTTTTATTAAAACTCCAATGACACCTATTAATAAATATATTCTACGTAAATTTTTTGTAGAGAAAATTCGTTGAGAGTGTTACTCGACGAATGAAAAATCCAACTCGGTTTTTATTAATTATATACATATTCTATATCCCATGTATAAATTTTTTACTAGACAATTCGACTTTTTGGACGGTTATCGTTTTATTCGACACATAGAGGGAAAAAAACGTTGATGGTTCCGTGGTTCGCAAGGGATTCCGTAATTGATCGCCGTACTGACGTTGTACTGTTTCGGATATTGGCTTATTGTCATTTATACACTTCATTTAAGTATAAATTGATTGAATTTAATAATTCTCGCGTGAGCGGTATCGTTCGGTACGTATACGGAATTTCATATAGAAAACGTCACGCTAGTCTGTGATGTAAAATCAATCGGTATGTAATAAAAAACCACTTAAATGCGCGCAAAGTCAATAAAAGGCTTCCATAAAAGATTAATTTTCTGTATAAAATGTCCCCGGATGAAGTGTTAATTCAAAACGGTACAACGTTTAAATTCACTTACCTTTTGTAACAAAAACTAAAATTAAATTGTAGGAACTATATCACAAGTTGACTAGTGAACACAATGAGAAGGTGTAACGTCTTAAGAAAGACTGGTAGGGTATCTTAAAACACTAAAAGAAAATTATCTTGAATCATCCCCTCTCCCTATACACTTTTAACGTATATATTCGAATTTCTTAGGGTTTTAATTTCTAGTCATAAGGGTAGGGGTGGGTAAAGAACAACGGCACGTGTCCGTTGAGGATGTCATCCTTGAGTGCTCTTTGTCTTGTGCCAGACCGTATGGTTCGCTGGTTCTATACCGGTTTAAATTTTGAATTTCTAGTAACGGTCACATTTTAATAGCGACCTATTAAGGAAACAAAAACTCACAAAATGAGTAATAAACGAATCCGGAGGTTTGTAATGCGGTAATATAAAACGATTTAAATTCGTACATAATATATTTTTCGCACGCGAAGTTTGAAATGAACAATTTGCGGTCCATAATTGGTATAATTGGTGTTATTTATTGGGTTTATTCTCTTTTTTCGGGTCGTACGGTTTGAAGTAATATTAATATGAATTGTATTGTGTTAATTTCTGGTGTAATATTTATGCGCCGATTTAATATTTTACGTGTATTTAATAAATAGTGGAGATTTTCAATTCATATTAAATTGCCGCATTCGAAATTATTTCAATGAGCCTTTCGTAGGGAATATTGTAAATTGGTTTACGCTGCTTTCATTGACTGAACAAATTGATGTTTGTAAATGGGGGCTTATTTTTTAATGACCGCACTATGTATTTTTAATTTCAATTACTGCGACTAGACATTTTGTTCAGGTATGTTTTTAACGGACGCATATTGAATATTCATAAAGTTAAGAGATCAGTGTGTTTTATCATTTGATTTATTTTAATACTAACGTTTAATATCGTTAAGGACACAGGTAATTAAAGTCTATAAGTCGTACTTTTGGCGTGTGCACACCACACGTTCGTTCCACTGGATGATTTGAACATCCGGTTATTCGAAGCGCCCCTTCTTTCTTAAGATACTTTGAACTTCCTTCAACAGCTCTTTTCCCTTTTCCTCAAGAACGTAACGATTATACACAGACGTTTTCAGACAATTCACACGTGCCAAGTTCTCTATAAAAAAGAATTCGTCTAGCATCTGTTCATATTTTTTGCTTCATTAAAATAACAGGTATATTTTACAATCTCTCTTTTTAATTTTTAGACTTTAGAATGGAAAACTTAATTTGTAAATCCAATTAATGAAACGGGAAACAAAAAAAGGTTATTGAAGTTGTATAATATTAATAATACTTATAAATTAATTACTCATAAATTTACCGTTAATTTGTTTAGCATGAACAAATATTAAACACACATTAACTAAATGAAGAATTGTCTTTTACGTCTCTCTGTAGCGAGGCAGTTTGGTGTTATGTCCTAGTAGTCTTCAGAGACTCTGGAATAGGTGGTGTTATCAAGGGTGTGATAGTAGAAGCACGCAAAGAGTACACGCGTGACTTCGACGACCTCGGGCAGGTCTACGTCTAGGGTGTAATATAGCGGAGATATTAATTACTCACTTGGCATAAATTCATAATGTTTGTGTGTGTATAAAGGGAGGTGAATAGGGGACAGTTTAATACTTAATTTGACCTACATATATGCAACAAAACTGAGATGCATAGTACCGAGTGTAAAAAAACTAACGTAAATAAAAATTCTTAAATAAAATTTATATTAATATAAATTTAACAAAGTGCTATTATAAAAGAAAATCGCATGTCTTTTAAGCTTTGTAGACGATTGTCATGCATCTACACGCATTACAGGTTCGAACTAAAGTGTACCTTCTGTAAGCAAACAGTAAGACAATCATTAGCCGCGTTATCGGTAAACGAAATCTAAGTTAAATCGGGCACGAATACGGCGCAAACCCGTTCTATTATTTAGTAAGTCATTTTTAATACTATTTGACATTAAATAGAACATTACCGGCGCACAATACGTCGGTCCCGTCTTAATGTATAATACATGCATCGGTCGATGTTATCGGTACGGGTCGTGTTATAAGGTACGGATAAGAATCCATTTCAGTAGTGTCAATATAAAGCAAGTCTTATCAGATTGCTTGAATAGTTAATGCCCGGGGCTCCGTCCGGTCGAAATTAACGTGGGGGTTCTGCCCGGGGTAGGGCCAAAATCGAGTTTTTCGGTCATTTAGGGAGTACACTGTGTACGCAGTGTGTACGCCAGTTCGGTAATTACTGCCTTTTTGTTGGCAGTGCGTGGCGGTATGACTGTATTGATTTTTTAATCTTTTTTTTGTTCCCCAGTCACGGTTTGGTGGATGGAATTAAAAAAAAACTTGTGATGGAATAAAAAAGCAATCTTTTCAATTTTAAGAATAAAATCGAAAGTTAATTTAATACTTTAAGTGTCGCAAAAAGCTATTAATAACGATCATAGATATGTAGGTACAATTGGGCGTTTGAATTTATCTCCCAAGTTCTCTAGGAACGTGAGTATGAGTGATATTAATTCGGTGGATGCGGAGAAGCTCGAGCTTTAGTATAGGAGGGTTGCAGGGGGATGGCGTGCGCTGCGACCACCGCTGGACGTTTCAAATGAAAATTAATTGTCGCAGGAGAAATGCTGCAACCTGTTAATTAAAAGAGCGAAGACAGAGCGTTCGCCGGTGATTATTCGTCGTTTGGTGGAATCGCCGTTCCATTAAGTGATGTTGAGAAATTACTAACGGTCGGTAATCAACTAATGTCCCTCTCTGAGAATTTCTAAATCCTAAAATTCTCAATTCAAACAAAAAAGAAAACATTTTTTTCTTTTAATGTTTGAAAGGAATATCAGGCAAAATGTAGGTACATATGTACTTTATAGAGTTTAACCGGAGTAAAAGGAACAAGATTAATGCGGAGTAGCATGAAGTAGAATAAGATCGGTTGACAGATAAGCGTCACGTAAGTGAATTACTTTAGTAGAAGGCGCGGTTCCCGCGAGATTCTTCCTAGGAGCGGCTTCTTGCCCCCCAGTGGCACAGCTCCGGGGGCGAAGGCGTGGGTCCCTTAGCGTGTGCAAAGTAAACTAGCGTTTTAATGAATTCACTCCATTCCATTTTCGATATAGGTTGGGCTTAAAATAATAACCGAGACGACATGCGGTTTTACGTGGAAAATTGTAAGATAAATATTAAGGGAGCGTGACAATGTAAGTAATTAAGCCGAAAAAAAAAATAATAACAAAGGAATTCTACGTTGACTTTTTGTGACCTTAACATACATAGTTTTAAGTTAAATATTACTGCAAACCCAAATAAAATTTATGATAGAGTATTATCTAGGTAATTCCAATCCTTGATACACGCAATTCTTCGATTATTGCAATAGTACAAAAAATTATAATCTTTACAAGTACAACTTCTAAAAAAGTCTGCTTTGATAACTACAACTGGCTTTGAGTTCCTTTTTTTAACGTATAACAACATATCGCTTACATACGAGGTGATATAGTTCTTTTTGCTAGTTACAACTATTTCAGTTTCAATTTCAATTTATTTTTTTCTATTTTAATTTTAACAAAACCAGTTCAACAATAGTATGTTTTTCTTGGTTATTTTGGTTCAGAAAGACACATCACGTAAAGTTTACTTACAATTAGTAAAAGTACGGAAATCCTCACTGGTTTTGATGTGGATAACTATTACTCCGTATCAGATGCAATCAGGTCTTGAGGTAGCTTCCTCTTTAAGCGCGTGTGGATTTCGCACAGGTCTACTTTATGCTGTACCGCTTCAGTGCACGTGTTGATGTTGTTGTAGAACTTTTTGGTTTCGTTCTTAATAAACTCACTAATAGTTGGCACTTTTAAGTCTTCATGTAGATCACTGTTCCTTATTGACCGTGGGGCGTCCACTGAGATCTTAACACTTTCACAGTCGCATGTTTACACAGTGATACTTCGTCAGTGGCCAGTAATATTTTGGATAATAATCAATAACGACTGGCTTACCAATGACACCACATAATTGTCACCGGCATACAACGAAAGGCCTGCCTATGGCGCCACATTAGTGTAAGCGGTTGTAGCCTTTTCATATTTACGGTTGATGAGTTACTCCAAACCAGCAAGCGTAGGTAACCAGTGGTTTAATAAGAGCTTTCTAGAGGAGGAGAGTGCACTTTATTCTCATAGAAGATGTTCTATTAATTAGTGGGTAAAGTAGTCTAAGATTGGCAGATCCTTGGTTAAGCTTTGCGTTGATGTGGTATTTCCAAGTTAGACGTTGGTCAAGGAATACTCCAAGCTGTTTGATTGCCTCGTCTTTTGCGTTCCATGGGATTATTTGGTTGTTGATAATAACGCAAAGGGCATTACGATAGGGTGTTAGCGTAAAGATCTTGGACTAACATTTATTGCCATTGAGCATAATTCCCCACTTCGTTAACCAGTGCTGGATTTTATCAATTGATCTTTACGGTGATTCGATTACGTCGTTAAGGATGTCATTTTGTGACATTATTAGCATATCATCAGCAAACATTGTCGTTTCGAATTTTAGGACAGAGGGGATATCATGCATAAAAATGTTAAAGAGAGCTGGGGATAAGCTGCTTCCTTGGGGGACTCCTGCAAGTATTTTCCGAGTGCTGAAGGAAAAATCCATTGATGACAACCGTAAAAGATCTTTTCTCCAGGAAGGATTGCAGGATGGTAAGTAGGTAGTTGCTGATTCCGATAGATAGAAATGAATTTATTTCACAAAAGAAAAATATACAACATTAAAATTAAATTAAATTACTAATTAAAATATTACATTCTTTCATTTCCCTTGGAAATCGGCTATTGACCTTAGTCCTTCAGCCCAGTCTGAGATCTTTTTTTTTATTTTAAGTACATGTTTTATATCTTCATGATTTCATTGTATAGAGTACGACACGTGTTGTTGGAAGGAATGAATAATTTTGGAATATATTTCTTCATACTGCTCATGGATTTCTTTGAAAATATTGAAAGGCGCTCTGCTAATGGTTTAACTTTGGTTATTCGGTAGAGTCCTGTATTGGATATACTGTGTAAGGAGTTGCTCGGATGTCGTATTTTGGTTAAAATGCGGAGACAGGATCTTTCCCCAACTTCTAAATTGTTCATTGTCCCTCCTTTACTATTAGCTGTCAAGATGTTGCCGTATTCCAAAATGGGTCTGCAAATGGATTTATAGATGTACGTTGCACGCTTGGTGTTAATACCTTGTTTTTTGTACATTAGTGCTCTAAAATGTTTGGCTCTTGTTGTTGCTTTTATTTTTAATTTTTTTGAATGTATATGAAATTTTGCTTTGCTATCGAAAGTTATACCTAAGTATTTAACACATTGTGAAGGTTTGATTTGTGTTTGTTCAATATTAATCGTTGGGGAGTTGTCCTTGATCCGGTGAAACGGTATTAAGAGCTGTGTCTTTGTTGGATTTATACAGATTCTCCAGAGTCTACACCATTCTACAATTTGTTTGGTTATTTCTTGGAGTTTTAAAACGGTTGTTTCCAAGTTTCCTGCATGGGCTACCAAGGCAGTATCGTCGGCGTACTGTAGCATATAAGACTTACCAACATTATTATACTTAATCATATCGTAAACAAACACGTTGTACAAAAGTTGTGAAATTGGAGAGCCCTGAGGAACGCCTTGATGAATTTCAAATTTGTCTGAAAGGCTTTTATTCATCCTAACTCGGAATGTACGCTTTTTAAGGAAATTTGCTACTAGTTGGACTAAATAAGGTGGAACATTCATAGCGTATAATTTATATATGCTGATTCCGATTTTATTAAGTTTTAATTTTAGTCCTTCAATCCAGACTAGCTCAGAGAAGCAGCAACTGTAATTTTTGGCTTCGAAGCCTTTCTCTATGAATTTCTATTTGTATTAGTTACGATTACCGATATAATACTGAATATCTTAATTCTTTAGCAGGAATTAGATATAAATCAAAAAATATATCGCCGGTCCGGAAGAATATCGACACAACTGCAAAATAAAAAATTTTGCAGGAAAAGCAAAAATAATTAAAATCAGTATTTTTTGGATACATTGATGGCCTTAGCTCATTTTGTCAAAAAATTGCAGTTTCGTCGATGTTGTTCCGGAACGGCGATATAAAAATAATAAAAATTGAAGCAATTTAGCTTATTTTGTGATTTTATTTTCAGATTAATCGTATCTAACATCAATTAATCTTGAAGAAGTTAGACCTGAAGATGGTCTAAATCTAAATCTGTCAAGATAAAATTTTTACTTCAGCTTAAAAGCAACCAGTATTTTTTACCGATTTTTATACCAATGTTAAATTAGAAATTGTAAATCGTTGTTAATAAATAAAATATTTTATTTATTTATTTATACACTTTTTTATTAACATACATTATTCCTTGTACATTTTTTTGCTACAACTGAATCTTATTAATATGTAAAAATCACGAATTTCTTTGTGGACATTGTGAAACCCGCAATTCAAAGAGACAATCACAAAAGTGCGTGTCCATTACTTTAGTGACAAACGTTGTCGTGTGAGATTCCTGAGTCGATACCATTAATAACACAGAGGCCTATCGGCACTAACGTTCATGCACAAACCGTTTGCAACAATGGTCACGCGCTATTAGGACCATCCAGAAGCACACCAACCTGACTAGAGTTTATCGATTGTACTTACGCACCGTCGTTATAATTTTTTCTCCTTAATTGTCTCGCGTCCCATCCCTCCAACTCAAACCATTATTTCCACATTATTCTTTTTATTCCGTAGCCATCGTATGTAGATGGGTGACCTATTTTGATCTTAGATTGTCGTCGGTGTCGTTTTATGAATAAACAATCGACTGCTTTCAATGTTATTGCCTGAATGAGTAGATTTATGCGTTTGATTTAATAAATTATAAAATTATATTGTGTGGTGAATGAGGAAAGAATCGCTTCGATCTAGAATTGCTTATACAGGGTGTTTAAAAAATACGTTCGAATATTTGGCCCACTTATAGATCTCATCAGTACAAACAAAAAAGTCAAAATAAACATAAGTCCAAAAATCAGCCGTTTCCTAAATACAGCCTGTTTTTTAAATTAAAATAACTTACACTCAGTAGGAGTGATTCGCGTATTTATGAAGTCATCCATGGAAATAACAAAACAAATTTTGTTCGTTTCTGTTAGTGTAGTTGCCACATTTGTTGTAATTATTGTGTGTCCGTTATTGTCAGTGTTTATTGAAGTAGTTGTTGCTGTAACCCATTGTTGAAATTTTCGAATATGCCTTATACCAACGCAGAAATGGCAGACATGTATTTTATGTGTGGCAAAGCCGATGGAAATGCTTGTGAGGCACGTCGCCTTTATGCCGAAGCATTCCCAAACCGGGTACTTCCGGGTGACAAACTTTTTACAAATTTACATCAACGTTTATCCGAAGTTGGATCGTTTAAATCAAGGAACGGTGATGGTGGTCGGCCTAGATCAGTTTGTACTCCCGACGCAGAACTTAACATTTTAAGACGAATTGAAGAAAATCCTGGTACTAGTACTAGAAGACTCTCTACTGAAACAAATATTAATTTTTACCTAATTTGGAGAATTTTACGGGAGCAGCAATTGCACCCATACCATATTCAAAGGGTACAGGCTCTAGCTGTGCCTGATTATGCCGCACGACTGGTGTTTTGTCGAAGCATGTTGACAAAAGTCGCGGAGAACCCAAATTTTGTTACGAAAATTTTATTTACAGACGAAGCTGGTTTCACGAGAAATGGCATTTTTAATTTTCATAATAGCCATGTTTGGGCCGACGAAAATCCGCATGCCGTTGTTGAATCGAATCATCAACACCGATTTGCAATCAACGTTTGGCTTGGTGTGTTAGGAGACCATCTGATAGGACCTTGTTTCCTGCCTAACCGTTTGACTAGTCAATTGTACCTTGACTTTTTGCGGAATACATTACCACTGCTGTTAGAAGATGTGCCTCTCAACCACAGAATTAATATGTGGTTGATGCACGATGGAGCTCCTGCGCATTACGGAGTCTTGGTCAGAAATTATCTAAACGAAAATTACAATGGCAGGTGGATAGGGCGAGGAGGTCCAATTGCATGGCCCCCTAGATCTCCCGACCTCACTCCACTCGATTTTTGCATTTGGGGGTATTTAAAGACATTAGTTTATTCAAGTCCTGTGAATAATTTAGATGAGTTGCGAGAACGAATTGAACATGCCTGCCAGACTGTTCGTATAAATCCGGGACTCTTTGAGGGAGTGCGGCGTTCACTTTTACGGAGATGTGAAATGTGTATACACATGGAAGGAGGACATTTTGAACATCTTCTTTAAGAATCATTAATTTGTAATAATTAAAATGTATTTATACTGATATTTGAGTGTAAATTATTTTAATTTGAAAAACAGGCTGTAATTAGGAAATGGCTGATTTTTGGACTTATGTTTATTTTGACTTTTTTGTTTGTACTGATGAGATCTATAAGTGGGCCAAATATTCGAACGTATTTTTTAAACACCCTGTATATTTTTTATAAAGATCAAAATTACGTTAGAAAGAGAAAAAGTGGCAAGTTTTAGGGGAAAAAAATAATGATGAGTTAGATGGATATAAACTCCGACCGTTTAACGATATGACAAGTAACATGTGGGTGATGGTTCCTTTCATTTTACGACTTGGCTGCAACTTATAGCCACGGATGGTTCCTAATTTGTGCCAGACGTACCATCATCAATTAATGTGAAGAGGATGCCATTTGTTTCGAAATAACTTCTAATAGTTTTACGTCAGTTTTTTCAAATTGTAAAGATAAATGATATTTTTTCATTTACTGTTTTAAATTTAACTCGATAAAAATATATAAATGCTCTATAACCTACCTGTTAAAAAAAAAATATGTGGTAACTTAAACAAATATTTGCGAGGATTTATTATTTATGTTCATAGTATTGAAAAAAGCGAAAGTATCGTTCGCGGCGTAAAAATATCAATAAAAAATTTACAACCGTTTATCGAGAAAAAAATATATGAATAAAAAAAATTTGTGAATGGAAATAGTACGCAAGTAAACAACGATGTGATTTTTTTTCATAGTTGCATGACACAAATATTATTTAAAAAAAAATGTGTAAACGTACGTACGTGTGTGAGTCGTGAATAATAGAAACGTAGGAATATTTGCATTTAAACTGTTATTAAATTTATAGCAACCACGTGCAACCCAAATAATGAATAAATAGTGAAATTTGATTACTCAGTTCGGTTTTTTTTTCAAAATATAATCCTATTATTGTTTGGTCGGAAAGTGAAAGTAATTTTTATGGATTGTGTCAATGCAATTAATTATACATTTGGATTTATTTTTATCGTTCCGCTTTTTTTCCAAAACAACGATCGATGAATGGCCCGCACTTTTTTTTGAATTTCAGTTTCATTCGCCGCATGAATTTTAATCGCGTTGAAAGTTACAAAACCGATTTTAGTTTTTCATTCGTTTAACTCACACGAACACGTGTCGATTTTTTTTTTTCGATAATGATAGCTGTGTACACACTGCTAACAATTGTAAGTTATGTACGAACGATACACATATTTAGTACGCAATTTATAAAGGGGTATTTGTAGTTGAAACGAATAAACTAGATATATTGACTGTACAGAATTTGGATAAAAATAGTTAGTCTTGTTTGTAATGTTCGAAACATTATTTTCACAATCAACCGGGGAAAAATGAACGGAACGCCAAAAAATAAAACTCCAGAGACTTAACCCGGACATTGAATAAATCCGACGTTAATCGCGTTTCCTGTCTGGCACTTCCGCTTTAACGTGCACGATTCCGTCGACAGTTATGCCCACGTCCACATCTCTATGACGAATGTACTTCGATTGAGGATTAATTGAAAGTCAACGGAATTATGGGTTAAGGGGCAAGGGGGATGACGATCCCGATACGGAGAGCCCGATCAAACTTTTGCCCTGAATTAGATGGACCATGAACGTTCGTTCCCGCTTTTTTCCGTGTTGTCCGAAGTTCCTGATTTAGCTCAACATTGATTCCGGTTAATAAATAAGGGTGTAAAGTGATTTTTTCGGACAGGATGACCAGTCCAACTGACAGCTTCCAACAGACTTTACCAAATCGAACCAATGCTTCCTTTCCTAAACGAATATTCAATTTTTTTAAAACTCATGTGAAATTTATCTTTTAAAAAATATTACTTAAAAAGTACAATATGAGAGATGTATTTAACTCAACATTGGTTCCGATTAATAAATAAGTTTTCTAAACAAATATTCGTTTTTTTATTTTACAGATTAGCTTTATCTCTTCAAATGTTAAATCTTCGAGTGTAGGTACATACGTACTTACTTAAAGGAAGCAATTATGGTAGGGAAAGTTGTTAGCGTGTCTGCTAGTCCATACAAATTGCAATCTTGTATGATGACACTTGTTGCTGGGGTGCTCTATATATATATATATATATATATATTCTACGTGCAAATGTATATTTAATCTGATCGATACCGTGTTTTATTCCGAAGCCTACATACCGCGTATTAATTTGCAATTGACAACTACACGTTTCCGGCGGTTTCACTCGTCCACGGACTCAATTATCTTTTTCGTTGCATAAAGAGTAACGTGAAATGTCAACTTATATTCGCAGCTAACGAAATCAAGAAATTTTTTGTAACAATTTAAACGTGATGACCGCATAACGTAATCAACTGTCCATTCCCAATCTTATAAAATATGTAAATTCCGAATTGTGAGGATTAGGGAGGACAAGCTAAGCAAGTAATTTACGCACGGACAAAGGGGTGTGCGAGACGCACCGCGACCCGTGCAAGGGGATGGAAAATCTATACTTAATTCCACCCCTGTATATTGCACCTTACTCGTCCGAGGACTGCGTGTTTCCGGAAGTTTAACGTGTTCGAAAAATCGAGTTTGGGGTCGGCAAGCGGAAACGAGTACTTATCGATTGTATTTTTTCGCGGTCGACCTTGATCGTAACCGTTTCGTGGTTGGGAAAGTACTTTAACCGCGGTTCGTTAGCTCCTGATTGAGTTTTCTTGTATGTCCTTTACTTCCCGCTGCGACGGTCTTAGTATCGACCCTATATTTACCCAGAAAGAACTTAACAATATAATATTTACTTACATATTTCTTGCCGTTCCTATAACCTATTTTTAATTATTAAAAATTACAAGAATATACAGTTAAAAAATAAAAGTTACAGAAAGTTTGGAATAAAATGTATGTAAAATTCGAAATCATTTAGTACGCAACAATAGCCAGTCAACATGATATGTACCCATAACGAATAGTGTAAACATTCGGGGCCGCTCCCAATGCTCGTCCAAAACTCCATATCTCTCGCAATAAACTCTGCAAACAGTTTTTTCGGAAGAACGACCAGACTGATAATTCGCGGGCGCGGTCACCTTCCGCAAACAGAAGCCTCGCGGCGCTTATTAGTTCCAATAACAAGGGAACGGTGAGTTCCCTTCACGCAGAACTTTGACCGGGGAAAGCCCTAATCACTTCTATTCATACTCCAAGACCTCGGCCTAAATGGCCTCAGGACTGGTCAGCCGGTTCTTAAGTTATCTATCGGCAATTAAGATACTCATTTGAATTTAGAGGGGAGCAGCCATCGAAAGGAGTTCAGTCTGATAAAAGGGGGCCTTTGGTTGCGCCTAGGGAGACAGGGTCGTAAGATTACAAAGGATTCATTGCTAACAAGTGTTTATCTAGTTTTGGCTGAGTATGAAAATCTAGTAGATAAGATAATTTTGTTTTGTACGAAAACGTACGTTTGAAAGCAATGAACCCAATTACAATCGATTACTTAACGGGGTAAAAGTCATAATTATTGATACCGATTTATGATTGATTTTCCAGCAAATTAGATAACCGGCGTACACAACAAACGTGTGCGGAAAAGAGCAAGCAGAGGGACATAAATTCACAACATTACGACGATACCCAATAATTAAAACATGCACAACTGATACTCGCTATAATCGATACCTATATCCGGCTAAGCAATTCCAAATACGAGCAGTCGACCCCGCACAATCAAGCTTATAGAGGGAGAGAGCGCCACTGCGGACGGTAATTGTTATTGCTTATTAGGCCACAGCACTGGACTGATCGCCTTAAACCGACTTTCTCAAGTCAGATTAAGATAAGGGTTAGGGGTCCAATTTATAATTATCGAAGACTACAGCCTTATCTAACAAACTTCAAAACTAATATTAACCGTCTAGTGCTCATATCTACAAATAATAAATAATATCCTTCAAACAATAATTACATATATTATACTTTTCTAGTATGTCATTTTCTATTATCCTTCTTAACTCCTTTCAATTAAAGTAAACAGACAAACATATCACTGTAATTTAATTTTACACTCTTCAGTCTACCTTATTAAGGTACATCTTTATGAATTCTCATATCTTCTGCTCTACTATTTTATTTACATACTTATCCAGAATCTGTACATATACGCTCTTTCTGCTCTCCTATTAGCTATTATTTCACTTCTACAAGTTACTGGTTTCTTGGTGTTATTCTTAATAATTTTACTTGTATCTTGTTACCAGTCAAAAATAAAAATGAAATTTCACACAAGTTATTTGACTATCGATATCTGTCTTCCGTCGTCTCGTCGCGACAATAGTACGTAAACAGTGACATATTAGCATTTAGTTAGTAAGCCAGGTGATGTGATTCAGAACCACTAATACTCGATGCATACATTAACAGATCTGCGCCCGCAGGACGTCAGTCAGCCTGTCGTTGTTGGTACTTATTGCGTATTTAGTACGAACTTGGCAACTTGCAGGACGTTAATTGGCAACCCGGTAATCCGACTAATTAAATTCAATGAAATTCCATGTGGGACCTTAAAACACATAAAGGCTTGGATAAGAAATTTTTAAAGATCCTACTTTGAAACAAAGTGATCGATTGCTGTGTTTCAAAGGATATTAAATCTTCTTGCATCAAGAACTCGAATTCAATATGTTTGCAGATATGCTTAGCCTCTGGCCCGACTAATTGCTTCCATAATTAACGTAGGAAGAAGGCAATAATCGTCCTACTTTTTTTCATAAGCATTGTCTTTAATTCCCCGGTAAGCATCTTATGCGTCTATTTGTCCCGGAAGAAAATGCGGAAGGATTACGTGAAGAGGCCCCGAGTTCGGAGCCGAAGGGTTGCTGTTTAACTTGAGATGCGCTTACGAGGAGGCAGAGCCTGTTTAATTAAAAAGTATTTAAGTGCTCGCGGACGATGAAGAGAAAGAGAGAGACACACGCGAGGCCCCTTTTTCGTCGTCGCAAAGTTTTTAATTTCTACTTTTGCCGCTGTGTCCCGCCTTAGGGGCTTTGTGACATTTTTATTCCGTTTGATATTAAGGTACTTATGAAACGGAGAGCGATGAAAAGTTGGTCCTACCCTTTTATACCCGGTTTTTAACTGCCTCCTCCACAATAAACATAGATATTTTTTACAATTTACTCAATATTAAACTAGAATTTATTTATTTATTTATTTATTTTGTACATGAAGTTTTATCTACATAGAAATATGAAATCGCCAACAGTAATAAATGCATGGATCAATGGAGATGCCGGCTTTGCATGTGGCCGTAAGTATGTGGTACTAGGCACGTGATAATAACGGTACCGGCGAAAAGGGCTCGTATCTAATTAAGATCGTGGGATTCGCACAAGATGTTCCGCGCACATTCGCAAGGCTTTTGGGTCAAACGTATTCCTTATCGCGATCCACCCCATGCCCGTGTGAATTCTTCGCCCATTTCCACAATACCCCACTGGTTCGTTTCGTGCAGTTCCTTCTTTACTATTCACGAGAATGATCCAATTAAAACCCTACCATCGCTTAAATCCATTCTACTATATTTAAACCCAATCATTTTATCCCCTATAACAACCTCTTAAGGAAAGAAAAGCTTGTTTACTTTAAATCAAATAAGAACACTTCATAATAGAAAGTCGTAAATCTTTCACTTCCAAATGTCCACTATTCCGGAAGCTTTTAAGCTAGGTCATTTCGAACTTTGAAGAACGCTTAAAATAACCTTTCCAAGTCACAACTTTAAAAAGACCTTCTTACAATTCTTTCTTATTGTTCCCATAAAAGATTTTTCCTCTCTATAATTTCCGCTATTTAAAAGCTTGTTCGTATAAGGATCGATTCGTCGCAATATTATAAGATAACGGTGTGATCGTGACCATCTGTCGACAAAATATTTACTCTAGATACACCTTAATGCCATAGGCGGCAACGTCGATATACCTATTCTTATCTGGACTTGACGGGTTGAACACAATATAGATTTCTAATAAAACACCTGCTGGCGCTTGCAAGATTACGCTGAATAGATAAAAGTGATAAGGCTAAAGTTGCACATCAGCGATTCTGATTGGGTTGCTCGAAAGTTATTGATTCGTATATTTTCCCCGGTGATGGATTAGTTTGCATAAGAAAGTGTCGATGTAGTACTGAGAGGCACTTACACGTTCTACCAGGAATGGTATCAGCACAAACAATGAACACTAATTGAGGCAACATGTTCATCAAACCTATTCTTATTGATATCTTAATATGGAAAATGTATAAATTGGGAATAATCATTAAATTATAATTTAGAATATTATAATAAATCTGTGTTGTGAACAGTTAGTACGTAAATATATTGAAATTGAGCAATATTATAATTTTTTGTTCCACATGTTGATCCAAACAGGGTCGGCGTGATTTTATGAAACTAATTGGCAGCGATCCCCCTTTGTTGGTCGCGATTAATAAAATTCCGCGCTAATTTAATGAGCCTTCAATAATGCACTCCAAATAACTGAAGTTGTACAATTCGATTAAATCTATTCATAATTACGCTATTAATATTAGTTGTAATGGAAGATTAATCTCCCGACGTTTAATTTCCGGTCGACGTTGAAATTCCTGAAATGTGGCAACACGTGAATTCTACACAAAATCTAGCCATTTCAAATTATTTGAAATTTTAACGCCGAACCAAGGGAGAAGGAAATTGTCGATGTGGATCATTTGGAAGCGTGGTACTTCGTTTACCAATGAAAGGAAAATCGAGCAGCTATAAACAGGGTGGTTAAATGGTGACATCTTGGCACGAAAGCTTCAGCCTAACGACGCCCACTTTTATTGTTACGTTCGTGTCGCAATTACATCACAATCGAACGGCTTGTCGTCCGCCTATACCATTTACAATTAATGGCCGGTTAGGGTGTAAAACTTAAGTGTCAAGTTTTGTTTGGGGGTCACCTTTACAGCTTTCTGGCATAATCGTTAAGGTTTTACGAGAAGCTTTAAGATTAATGCCTCTTTTTACTCCTTAACAAGAATGGAATGACTGTTTTTATTATTGTTGGTATTATATGTATTTCTTATAATGTATTATTATTGCCTATTTTTGATTTTAAAAATTTTCAAAATATTTTCTTCTTAAATTTTCATTGTGGGTCGTAAAAATTGGTAAAGCCATCGCCAAACACCGGAACCGAGCTAAATGTTCGGCGCGGGAGCTCGCGGCCGGACTAAAAGCCGAAAAAAATTATTAGAATCCCATATTAATTGAAAACCGGAACGGCGCGTCGACTGAAAAAAAAGCGGGAGCCTCGCTCGACGGCCGTGCAATGTCGAACGAGAGAAAAATTATCGAATTTCCATTAAAAACTCGAACTAATAGTTCGGAAGTAATAAATCAACGCTCCTTTCATTCGTTCGCGCTCGTGCTGTTTTGCTATAACCCCCGAAACTAACGAACGCACGTCGTTCCGTCCGTCGATCCCATCGAACTGTTTAAAAGCGACCGGACCGACAGCGCCGCCCTCTATAATCTACTAGCGAAAACTAGCGCCCCTATTGCCGGCCAAAGTCCCATCGCCTAAAGCTCATATTGTAAGCTACGCCATCAGGAGCTTTCGCGGTGAACTACGGAACTATATACCTATACTTACCATAAAAATTTAAATAAAAAAAAACTGAGTTGAAAGTTGAATGGAGCTTTTTAGAGAAAGTTTCACACATAAAATACCAATGTAAAAAGGACTTTTAAACATTGCCTTACTAACATGAAAAATAAGTTGAACTCTCTTCTAAACATCCGCAAATAAATTTTTCTCCCAGATTAAAAATCTAACAAATCCGAGAGACACAAGTTGAAAGAAATATTATTTCAGGCATTTCTTAGTAGTGGAGTTGTTGTATACATGTGAATATCTTTATTTGAAGTTAAAATATTTTTCTTAACATTGAAGAAAATAGATAAGGAGAAAGAAGATTTAACTTTTATTATCCCATTTAGTATTAAATTAAATTCTTTTTAAAACGACAATAAAATTTTAAGCATGTATTTTTTAATCCATTTTTCCACTATTATTTATGACAAAAGTAGATAATTGAAAAAAAAATTGTTCTTGGAATAAATTTCGTTAAGTTAAATAATACCTACCTCTGTATAACATAGATAGAATCGATATTCATTCAAGAGAGATTTTATTTTATTAAGCTATTACAGTACGAGAGTTATTACAGTTAAGCGAGTATTTACAGTACAAAGGATTTAATTTCATTCATTTTTGTCATTTGAGCATTTGATTTTTTGGTTGTTGTTTTTGTTTTCTTTTTTTCTAGAGCACGTTATAAATTGGGTTGTATCAAAAGTAGGAAAAGAGGGTTAATCGACGTTAGAGAGAAATTTTTTTAGTTCGCTAGTGCACTGGCGCTAAACACGTTTCCATAAAATTTCCGCCAAATCCTCACCTTTCCAGGGCCGATTATCGTTCCGATGTCTGGCGCTCGGGGCTTCCATCTGAGTCGAGGGCCGGACCAAAGCTTTTTTTATCAAAACCCGTAACGGCCCGTCGCAATTTACCGGTTGAAAATAAAACGACAAGCGGCGAGCTTTAATCCGTAACGTTCCCTAATCAGCGCGCTAATCTGGAATATTTAAACTAAAGCACCACTATTCGAGCCGGGTCCATTGTTTTAATCGAACCCATCTCCGAGTTCTCATTTCGCGCAAATGTTAGCGGCCATGCGGGGGGAATATTAGCGGCCCTCCTAAGGGTGTCCAGAGCCGGGTTTAGGGGGGCCGAGAAGGGCGAAAGGGCCAAAGGGGGACGGACTAACGCCGGGGGTAACGAGGGAGAGGCTGCCGGCTTTATCGAGCAGAATTCTGCGTTTAATCTAACTTGCAATCTATTTGTCGAAGCCGTACAGCCATGTTCCTCCTCTCCACTGCTACGGAGTGGAGTCCTCTGGAACCGCTTTTGTGAGCCTCTGCGAATTTCTATTAAAATTTCGAGTCCCCGCCAACCGACCCAAGCCACTATTCCCTCGCGGACGTACTTACGTTACGCTCACTGGCGCGAATATATTTACTCATTGTCCGGGACACAATTAAAAGTCGCTTCGTGTAATTGTGAACGGATTAATGAACGAATTGCTCCTGTCTAATTTAGTTCACAAAATAGAATAGGACATGCCAAAGGGAAACCAAAAAAGATTACCTAAACCGTGGTATACACACAACCACATTAGTGAAGTTATAACCTTAATTACAATTTCATTTAAACTTTATTATCTATGTATCGATTTGAAAAAGAGAAGAACTTTTTCGAACATTTTAGAAACATGTAATACATATTTTGTTAACTTGTAACATAATAGGTACTACGCACTGATAAAGATTCGAAGAGGACAAGAAAATAGAATATGAATGAAGGAATGAATGAGCAAGAGATTTACTAATTGTTGCTTATTGAATGCTAGTAAATGAATTAAGAAATGAAAACCCAAATTAGTTTGGGAATTTTTTAAATTGAATGTAGAATTTTACCTTCTTTATAGCATTTTCTTTTGGCTAAACTGGTGTGTATCAGAATTTGGCGTTGAGTGCATATGTTATACTAACTTACAATTAGTGTAAAAAAGGGTAAATTCCATACCACACGATGAAATCAAACATAACTATAGCTACCAATCTGATCACATCACTTATAAATGTGATCAACAAATGTTTAAGGTTCTTTAAAATGTTTTCTGAACTACGATAATAAGATGTAATAGAACACAAAACATCAATTTGGTGCAACCAGCAGAACACGCTATTATACACTGGTGCGCACCAGTTCTACTAAAAGAAAACGGTATTATTCTTCCATTATTTAATGACAAAAAATCAGAATGACCGCCAGTTTAATTTTTTTAAATTTCACTAAGTGTTACCTTAGTATTTAGTTATAAAACAAGTTGGTGTTCTTTTGCAGGTATAGTTCACCTTGTATTAATCCCACGGTTAACCCCACATTGAAAGGGATAAAAAAAAATTGTCCAGCATCATTTACAAGGTGGTCGAGATGGGCACCGAAAAACCTGTTCGAAAGACATTTAAAGTAGGGTTGACCGTTCTCACGAGAAGTCGTTCAAATAACGCATTAAGACCGCGTACAAACAACGATATTTGATATTCAAATAGGTCGTGAAATTACTATGCCGATTAAATATTCAAGTTGAGTCGTCCGAGGATGAGTGCGTTCTGTATTCTGTGTGTAAATTATAACGGAAGGGGATTTCTTCAAACAGTAATCGTTAACCCTTTTCGGCTGACCGTTAAGATTTAAATGAGATAGATGAGTAACATCACTGGCTTAATAGAGAACTTGAAAATGATCAGAACTCAGAAATTTTCGATTGTTACACCAAAACACACATCATTGTGTATTTGTTTGCTAAGCAATTTCATCACAATACTTTCAACTTCGAACCCTAAGGTTGGGTTGACAACAGAATCATCCGCGGTGGCAAAATCTCTTTATTCCGAGAATGGTGGGCTTTTTCCTCTCGCAGTTACAAAAAAAAATTGGTTCCTCCCGTTAGGGTGGCACCGTGTACCCCCGAAATATCGCAATGTACGCCTCCATTAATTAAAAACGTCGTTTCGTGGCAATTAGCTAGATGAGACCCTCAAAGCCGCTCTTCACCCAGACTGCATTTGACATCCAAGAGTACCGCGGATCCTCGTGATTAATGAGCAGGACAATTGGCCTTTCCCCCACAGGAGAACACTAGCCCAGACGAGGACACCGTTTAAGAAGAAGGGTTGAGACGCGTTCATTAACGACATTTTAGATTTTGTAAATATTCCCTCTGACGTGCATTAGGAAGACATTTTACGCCATTAAGAAAACATTTCAACGTTTCACATTACAATTTAATGGACTTTAAATTATTAATATCGTCATCTTTCAAACCGATGAATCATTCGACTAGGTGTTCATAAATTAGAGAAGATATCTACCTGTTAAAATGGTTTAAATTATGTGAAGCTATGTCACGTGTCGTGACGCGTGTTGTAAAGGGTTGAAGGGTCCCGTACGGGAATAGTGCAGTAGTTGAACATCGTACGTGTTGAGCACGTGTAGAAACTGGTTTTGACACTAGGTGGGGTCCCGTACTGGAATGCTTGATGTGAAAAGCTATTTAGTTACGAGGTGCACATGTTAGGGTTAGTAACTAGATACTTCTTGTTTGGCGTATTATAATTTGAAGACACGTGACATCTAAAACTTGATGTGGTTGAGGAAATGACCTTTTTTACCTTTTCATTTTTGTAAAAACCTTTTGTACAACATTAAAGAACTTAATAAATTCTAGTATGATGAGAAGCTATACGGTAATATGCAAATGATGAATTCAAGTTTTTCTTTTTATTATAATCATCCAGTAAAGTTTAGTTTGTAAACCATTATAAAGTATGACGGTATTTCATCAATTTTAGTTTGAAGAGCAATTAAAATACCTTATTTAATGTTCCTATTTGAATATGTATAGAATATTTCGCGAATGTACTGATGAGTTTTCGTGAACAGTCCGAAATAGTAGGGAATAGTTTAATGGGGTGTAGCTTAATACCGGGTGCTGGGTGGTAGTAATTTAAGCCGAGGAAAACTTCGCCCCGAATCAACTTTATTTATGCCCCATTTCGTCGTCATTTTGCGTTCGGCGCTCGCGTTCATTATGGGGCGTCGGCGTCGGCAGAAGCGTCGTTCGCCGCCGGCGTTAGTTATATCCTGTTTTACAACTTTAGTTTTGATAAATTGTTTAGCGAGCGGCGATGCGGCCACCGCTGCAGTTTAGAAACTAAACTGCTAAAAAGTGTATCCGGATTAATTTGTATGAAGTGTAAATAATGGATTCCGTGAACGTCCGCCTCTTCTGCACCCGTTTCCGCCCCCGTTTCTCCTCTACACAAGGATTTCGAGTTGCGGCCGATTACGTTATCCGTAATTTCGCTAATGGGCCGTTGTTTCTGGCTTGTAAGCCGGCGACATGGCGACTGTGCGGAAAGACAACTTTTCGACCAACACGGTTTACTTTGTTTTAACGCCTAACTAGCGCTGATTACTCTGGATATCTCGCGTTTACCCCTATTTATACAACGGGCTAACTCTCAGAACATTACGTACCCAACACTGATAAGACACAACATGGAAACAAATCGTCATTATCAAAATTAATCCTTCAGTCGTATACATCACAATTTTTAGATGCAACTCCATTACAAAGATTTAATCAAAATTTAATACAAAGTAGGTCGTTTCTCCTTTGAAATTATAGCGTGGTCATTACGGTGCGAGCGTCGCGACGCTCTGGAATGGCGTCAACGTCGCTGGTGGACCTACGACGACGAAATACGAGCTAATGTCCCAGAAATCCTTGGAGAGATAATTAAAGTCCGTCGTCCTCTAACGAAGCTAAACACACACATTCATCAACGCCGCCGCCATCCGGCGACGTCCCCTCGACGTTGGCGTCGGTAGACGACCACGTCCCCCGCGGATCAACTTCGCCCGTATAATTATGCACGCCATGTTTACCGTTCGCGATTAGACGATAGCGCGCGAATCGGGTTTCAAACTGAACTTCGTTTTTGACACTACCCTATTGTCGCCGTGACGAGTTATGTATGTTGGTAGGAATTCAAAGAGATCGTTTCCCGTTTATCTTAATATGTTAGCATGGCGTGAAAATCGTCAAACTTATAGATTCCCTTAAACCCCCAAATCCGATTCAAATGGAGTTAGGTTCCGAGTAAAACTCATTAGCACATTACGCACGTATTGTATCATAGTTACCGGTCGGTACGGGAGCCGGCCAGCTCCGAACCTAACCTATAATTGAGGCGAATCAATGTCAATGGGCCACTAATAATGCGAAACAATTACGAATCGACTCGCTTATCTCGTTGCTGTATTGTTTCGTCCCGAAGCTAGGCCACCTACAAAAACGACGAAAAAATGTCGCTCGGTCGCAGTCGCCGTTGTTGGACGATGCGCCCTCTATTACCAAACAAAAAAAATCCACCCGCTTTCATCCCCTTCAACCAATCCGTATACGATGACAAAGTTCAATTCATCTCAAATAAAAAATAACAAACCTATTAGTGGATATCGTATTATGATATAGGTAAAGAAATAAAATCTGATGAGAATAACTCGATGTCAATAAATATTAAATAAGAAAAAAAGTCAGATGTCATAAAAGACGACAACTACTTGTAATAATTGACGATATTAGATATTTCCTTTACTATATGGCATATACAGTACATTTCATGCGTCGTACATAATACTATGAAAACAATTCAATACATAATTTGTTAGTAAAACAATAACTTAATATAATAATATAACTAATAATAGCAATCTTTCAGCATTGAAGCTCGTAAATACGACGAGTAAACAATAATACCCGACTAGGATATTATGCACAAACCGTACCGATAAATTGTTTACGACCAATTTTAAAACTATATTTCAAATGTGGACATAACATGACAACTGTCAATTAATGATCAAACACGTTTCGCTTTCGAACGAACGTTCATGTACATTATATTATCTGCAGCAGTATTACCTATACGTTTCCGTGTAACACCGACGTTAATATTATAAATACCATTTAATTTTGTCGACGTTTTATTATAATTTACTTGTGTTATATTACTCCTAATAAATTATAATTTCTTGAAGGGTAGTAATTCTTATTATAGTTTTAAACTTGAATTTACATTGACGTACGAAACGATTTCAAATAACACAGCGAAATGAGTTTTGGAGATTTTGGAAAACTCAGTGGTGGACTATTGCGGTGGTATTTTGTTGGTAGGGGCGGGGAATGCAATTTTGGAAACTAGCGGCACGTTAATAATGAAAAATAATGGTGCATCGGGGTTGTTGGCGTGTTTATCATTAAATTTGATGGAAGGGTCCGGACCGCCTAAGCGGCCCAAGCAGCGCACGAGGTAAATATTTAATCTTTTTGTCGCCCAGGGCATTAATCTCTGTCTTTGAAGATGTATTATGTTCACGTGTTCTGCAAATATGGCCGCCCAGCGCTAATGTTTCACCAGAAAACATGCCAGGGTCCAAACGCTGTTATAATAAATTTAGTTTGTAGAAAAAATATATAGATCATACATTTCCCGAAAGCTGAGAGAAATAGAGCACGACTTAAACTTCCGGACAACCTACCATACCCAATTAATAACACATGATAGACTCACAAATTTTATAATATTGATGGCAGACATTAAAAAAATAAATTAACCCTTAAGTATTGTTATTTTGATACATAACATTAACTGACAAGGAGAGTGCAAGGTCTTGGGGTTGTAGATTTACTTAAAATTTTGTAGAATGGTAGATTTAGTTTCCCTGCTGATGAAGATATAAATATGGTCATAAGGGCCACTATTCAATAAGTTTTTAAATATTTGTAAGTGAAGATGTAATTCACTCGCTAGGACAAGTTCGAAGTTGATTAAGTCAAGCTTTCTGAAGGAAGGTTATAATACCGTGCGTTCAGAAACGATTGTAGATCGTTTGAATTTGGCGCGCTCGTAATTTAGTGATTTTCGATGGTCAATATTGTTACCTGTGAATTACCTACGTCGTATCTTGCATATCAGTGGCGTAGCCGGATTTATTCATGATGTATCCTTTTCAGTATTAAGTGTATATGTACATATACTCATAATTAATGGAGATCAGATATCAAATGCAATAGCATTGGTCATAGAAAAAGAAAGATATAGAAGGTGAACTCCCACTAGATTTTTGAAATGCGTCAAATTTAGTGCGTAAGCCGAAAACTCATAGCGCTGATGTGCAACTGTTCAAAAAAACCGCGAAATTTGAAATAAATTTTTTTTTTATTAAATTTTATTTCTTTATTCGTACTACAATAAGTGAGCCATAAGTGACTCACTTATTGTGTACGAAAAATAAGTGGCAATGATAAAAGAAAAAGCATTTTTCTAAATAGATTAATCTTTTTTATTTTCATTTATGAAGCTAATACAAGAATGCGTAATTTATTAAACTAAACGAATATACCTACTACACTAATAATAATACTAGTTTACAAATTTGAACATTTTATACCCCGTAAGGACTTTATTTATATAAAAGTATGTTACAGTACCTTCCGTAAACCTAAATGTGTTAGCAAAAACATCATCACGTCTCATATTTTTTTAACACGTATCCACTTAGCCCAAATCCACTTATTAAACCTCCCCGAATCCTTACTGCAATTGGGGAATCGATAACGGGAAGACTCCTTATCATTACAAATAGAAATCGTACACGGCATATATCTGAAAAAGAAACATAATATAACGCAAGGTTGTAAAAATGTTAAAGTTAGTTAACACTTACCGATAATAGAAGCAAAAAGAATACTACGGAACACAATTGTAGTCACTGTAAACGCTATGTTTCACGTTTAAGCTCGAAATGATCAAAAATCAATTACAATAACTCCAAATGCTCTCACATAAAGTTAAAATATGTTTTGAACGTGTTATCATGGAAACGTTGTTGTATTTTCGTATTTGTTTAAAATGAATATCCCTAGATTTATAAATCTAGGGACTTCACTAAAAAATTATACATCAGCGCTACAGGTGTTTCGGTTTACGTACTAAAAATCGATTTCAAATATTTTATATTGAGTTCGCCCACCCTGGCATTGGTTAATAAATTCAATAAAATACCTTTGTCTTACGGTTTTTTGACAACTTATGACAGCTTTCAATATTTTCCATGACACGCCTATGAGATATGATTAACTTTATTGTATTTATACCGAACTTAAAAATTAATCTATAGCGCGCCAAATTCAAACGATCTGCAATCATTTCTGAACGCACGGTATCAGGTAATATTCTTGTAATTAAGGTTAAAGTTTTGAGACATTAAATAACAATTTACTGAGCAATTTCAAAGTGTGGTACACACTCAAAAAATGTTTCGGTGTTGCAACATTTTATGTGGATCGATGGTATCATTATACAGGGTTTCCCAGAACTCAGTTGCCAAACGCTAACCACGCATTCTAGAGCTGATTTCATGCCGATTCAACGAAAAAGTCCTTAGCCGAAATTACTTCCTAAGAGAACTTACCCTGGTAGCGCTTAACACCTTTACGATGGCAATAAAAAAATTGTTTTGTCAACAAACGGTGAAGCATTTCGAAGTTTACAAACGCTCAAAATTTCATTGTGATAGCTAAATTGTTATTAAGATATTTCGAAAAAAAACATGATCAGACACGTCATCTTCAGGATGCTCTAGTTCTCTTAGGAAGCAATTTCGCATAAGGACTTTTTCATTGAATCGGCATGAAATCAGCTCTAGAATGCGTGGTTAGCGTTTGGCAACTGAGTTCTGGGACACTCTGTATATAAAAATAGATAGAACATTTACAAAAAAAATATTCGCTCTCCCCGAACTTCAATTCGGCGTCTAATGACAAGAAACACTGATCTGTTCCCTCTATTTATCTTAAATTGCAAATATCTAAAAAGGTATTGAGTAGTGGTCCCTACAACCGTATATTATGGCGGCCAACTAATTAAGGACAGTCCTATTATTAGTTAATTTTTAAACATTGTTTCCCACGAATCAAAAAATCGTTGTCGATTTTACATACAAAGTTACAAATCGAAATCCCACATTCATGCTCTATAATTGCGGCGATGGTAGGGCTTGATAAACAAATATCTGTATTTCCTACGGTCTTTTTCGGATAAGGACCGGTTTTTCATGGTTGGACAACAAAGTAAGGACAGAAGTAAATTAAACAAATTTAATACTTTGTTCAGTTTACTTTTGTCCAGCGACGTTAGTAGTTTAAGCGTATTAAGGTTGGTTCTCACTATACGTTCCGTTTCCCTTCCATACACTTTCCGTTCCGTTTCCATAAAAATATTCTTAGCTGTAAATCAATGAACGCACTTTACGTTCCATTTCCATACCGTTTCCGTTCCATTCCCTTCCATGTTCCATACTGCTTACGTATTTTTTACGGACAGGAGACGTTTTGGAGACATTGACATTTCAACACAATATGAATGTCATTATTATGCTGTATGCATAGAAAAAGAAAGATATAGAAGGTGAACTCCCACTAGATTTTTGAAATGCGTCAAATTTAGTGCGTAAGCCGAAAACTCACAGCGCTGATGTGCAACTATTCAAAAAAACCGCGAAATTTGAAATAAATTTTTTTTTAATTAAATTTTATTTCTTTCTTCGTACTACAATAAGTGAGCCATAAGTGACTCACTTATTGTGTACGAAAAATAAGTGGCAATGATAAAAGAAAAAGCATTTTTTTAAATAGATTAATCTTTTTTATTTTCATTTATGAAGCTAATACAAGAATGCGTAATTTATTAAACTAAACGAATATACCTACTACACTAATAATAGTACTAGTTTACAAATTTGAACATTTTGTACCCCGTAAGGACTTTATTTATATAAAAGTATTTTACAATACCTTCCGTAAACCTAAATGTGTTAGTAAAAACATCAACACGTCTCATATTTTTTTTTTAACACGTATCCACTTAGCCCAAATCCACTTATTAAACCTCTCCGAATCCTTACTGCAATTCGGGAATCGATAACGGGAGGACTCCTTATCATTACAAATAGAAATCGTACACGGCATGTATCTGAAAAAGAAACATAATATAACGCAAGGTTGTAAAAGTGTTAAAGTTAGTTAACACTTACCGATAATAGAAGCAAAAAGAATACTACGGAACACAATTGTAGTCACTGTAAACGCTATGTTTCACGTTTAAGCTCGAAATGATCAAAAATCAATTACAATAACTCCGAATGCTCTTACATGAAGTTAAAATATGTTTTGAACGTGTTGTCATGGAAACGTTTTTGTATTTTCGTATTTGTTTAAAATGAATGTCCCTAGATTTATAAATCTAGGGACTTCACTAAAAAATTATACATCAGTGCTAAAGGTGTTTCGGTTTGCGTACTAAAAATTGATTTCAAATATTTTATATTGAGTTCGCCCACTCTGGCTGTATGTAATACTTAAAATTTTATTTAATTAAATGCACTCTTTTGTAAAGCATATTAATCCTTCTGTAAACTGGATTTACCTTTCTGCAAATCAAGCACTTTACTTACTGGCGAGAAAATCGATATTTTTCATTTAATGTATTTAATGAAACCACCTATACAGGCATAAACATTTTTTAATAATTGATAATTACTATTTAAAAATCATTTATAATCTAAAATTTGTTGAAGAATATTAGAAAATATTAAAATTTGTTCTTGAAAAACGTAGCATACCACTATGGTATGCTACTGATTGGAAATGGCAGGTATGGACACGGAATGTAAACGGAACGGAAAGTGTGAACACGTTAATTTGCTTGACAACCTAAAATATTGTATGTAAACGGAACGGAAAGTGTATGGAAGGGAAACGGAACGTTTAGTGAGAACCAACCTTTAAGCTTTGGACGTATAGTAACAATATTAAATTTATTTTATAATGGAAAAAAAAGGATTGTGATCCTGCGACCAGAAAAATTATCACGTTGTTAAATAAAAACTGGTCAATAAGAAAAGTGGCAGACCACTTAAACTGCTCAAAAACCATGGTACATCAAGCGCGACAACATTTTAGAAGGCATAATACCACCGAAAATATTCCACGTAGAAAGCGGCCCAGAAAAACATCTAAAAGAACTGATTCTCTTATTGTTCGTCTATCCAAATCTAATCCAGAGTTCACTGTAACAGCTATAAAAAGAGAATTAATTATTTGGTGAGGACGCTTCAGGATTATCTACTCGAACTATTAGAAGACGTCTCGACGAGACAGTCTCGTCGAGGCAAACTTACATGGACGGATTGCGCGGAAGAAACCTTTTGTAAACAAAAAAATCGTCAGAAGAGATTTGAATTTGCGCGACAACATTTAAACTGGACCACCTTAGAATGGAAAAGGATTTTGTTTTAACGTATTATTTGTTGTATTTAGTACGAAATAATTCTTAAAATATAGTTAGGTAAGCGCCATTTGCTCTAATATTATTTTTTTTAAGTAATTGCGTGATATCTTTACTGTCCTTAATTCTGTACCTGAGAGCTAAAGGGATGTAAGTCCAAATTTTATGAAAATGAGGTATGCTTAAAATACGTACAGTATGCGGCAAAATAAACAGTACTGAAATTATGAAAAGTTTATTATTTATGTATTTACTTTACATATATACTGAAATATACTGGAAAGCATTATTCACGTCGACGACGTTCCCGATAAAACAAATGTTCAAGATGCCCTCCGTTCAGTTCCAAGCAGCATTCGCGAAGGTTCATAAACATGTCTGTGAACACAGGTTGTTGCATGGCACGAAAAAGCGTTGAATTTTTTGACACATTGAATTTGACACATGCGCATTTCAGTACTGTTTATATTGCCGCATACCGTATCTCGTCAAACGCAACCTTTCATTTTTTATAACATTATCTAAAAAAATTGATTACGAAAAAATTTTTTTTGTTATAAAGAATCCTTACCGTTTTAGGGCCAAATAGTCGTAAATATAGAACGCAACGAACTGAATTATATTTATCTAGCAATAACAAACTTGTACCAAATAAAAAATTGAAAAAGCCATGGCGCTTGACTTGCACATATAAGTGCAGTTCGCTAACACCTGAAATCCAACATCAACAAAATCATAATGATTTTTGGAAAAAATCATTAATCTTTCTTGAGAGTGTAAGAGACAGTTCATAATTTCTTGTGTTTCTCTAGTGAAAAAGTTAAACGACGCAGACCACGAGACGCTGTGCCCAAGAAAACCGTACATAACAAAATTTTTATTCTTTTAATATTCAAAATAAAAAGATCAGAGTCTGCAAACTGTTTTTTATGAACACATTATCAGTCAACGAGAAACTTGTTTATAACGCTCTACGAAAGAAATGTACCCGTAATATGTCAGTACCGGATCAAAGAGGAAGAAAAGTCTCTATTAATAAAATTTGTAATGACGTCGAAAGAATTGTTAAACACATTGAGACTTATTCTACTTATGAAAGCCATTATTCCCGAGAAAGGTGTACTAAGAAGTATCTTGGAGAGGAACTAAATATTTCAAAAATGTATACATTATATTGTAAAGAATTAACAAAGGAAGGTGAAGAACCAGCTAAAGAAAGGCTATTTAGGAAAATCTTTAATGAACAGTTTAATTTGTCCTTTCATTTGCCAGACAACGACACTTGCGATTTGTGTGATTATTTTAATGTAAAGCTAAAAACTGACCTTAGCGCAGAAGAAAAACAAGCCATTACTAAAGAGCAAGACTTACACTTAGATTACGTAAATGGTAGTTATAAAATGAAGAATGAAGATAAGAAATGTGCTTTGGAAGGTAATGAACGTCAACTTGTAGTAGTGGCTGATCTTCAAAAATTTCTTCCTACTCCTTTTTTGACAAATTCGGAGAGCTTTTATCTTCGAAAATTGTGGACCCTAAATTATACAATTCATGATCCTTGTTACAAAAATACGTGGTGCATGATGTGGGATGAAGTCAAAACTGAAAGGGGTAGAAAGAAAAGCAATGATGGCCAAGAGTTTAAAATGTCTAACATTGTTTGGCTTCAGCTTCGGCAAGAAGTGTATGGAACTCTTTTTTATAAAAGGTCATTTAATGACAATGTTTGTTCCATTCATTTGTATGCAAATATTCTAAAACCGTCAAATATATCAAAAAGTTTGACCAATTAAAAATTTTCAGAAAATCTATAAATAAAACAAGGTACGACAATCTTGTAACTCTCGTTATGTGGGTCCCTGAAGAATATCAGGATTATTTCAGAAACTTACCCCATACTGAAGAAGCATCAGATTTCCCTGATGACGAATGAGTTTATGAGTTAATACATTTTTAACTTTATTCTTTGTTGTAATAAGTTCATATATACATGTTATTATTGTCCCAAATTATTGTTTTGTCGTAAGTCCATACAGTCATTCATAAATCATTTCTTCAAGCCAAAATGTAGTAAGTCCAATAAGTTCGTAAAAATAAAAAGTTTTCATAAAAATGTTTTGTTTATGAACAAAGAGAGACTATTAGTATTAAATAACAATATTTCCGCGATTATGAGGTAAATTGTTTGTGAGCTGAGAATATAAAAATTATTATTTCAAATTAAAAATAGTATATTTATCGTTATTTCACAATTATGTCATTTGGGACTTAAGTCCGTTTAGCTCTGAGGCACAGTATTAGTTGGCCGCCACTGTATTTTCATTAACAGGTAAACTAAATCTACCACCCTACAAAATTTGTGACCCTAAGACCTTGCACCCTCCTTGTGAGTCTCAGATGTATGTTCACAATATCTCGACATAGGACTAAGGAAAGAACAGTATAATGTCCACAATGTCTGGACAAAGGACTTTTAGGCGTTAATTATTAAATTTTAACTGAGGATTTATCAAATCGTTTACTCTAACATAATGTCACGTTTTGGTTCCCGAACTTTACTCGTCATGATTTTACTACGAAAAAGTTAAACGATAAATTTGTAAACAACTACCTATTAAGTTGAATGATAGGAATAGTAGTTCAGTAAAAGCAATAGTAAAAAATACAATTTCAAGTTTCGTGGTCGTACTCGAACTGTCAACGGTTCATAATGAGGTGATAATTACCACCACGGTTAATCTACACCAATGATCGGCTTGTTATAATGTTAATGCACGTGTGCCGCACGGCGTTCGGACTCTAGCACGGCAAATGGGGCTACGGCCAAACCAATACAACCAACAGGTTGGTTTGGTGCACCTTGAACGGTTGAATGTTACGAACGTCAACGTACCATGTGCTCGGCACTAATTTGTAATGTATATACCGATTAGAACGCATTTGTAAAGTCATAAGATTACCACCAGTTCGGATGTAAAATCATTCGTACAGAAATATCAAATAAGAAGAAATAATATGAGTCGAAGGGTAGGAAAAAGTGAATCTTCATTTACCGCACTCCACTTATTTCATTGAAAACTAATTAACTTTGACCGCACGTATTGCGTTTTGGGCCATTATGCGTTAGCGTTGGGGCTGTGAAAAAAACGCGCGACCGCGCTCTTTAAATCGTTTAACGGGCAATGTACCCTGAACGCGAACAGAGCGTGAGAGTGCAGGAAAAATGAGAGAACGGCCTCTGCCGCGTCGGTTTTGAGCCGCTGCTACCGCCGCGATAGTTTTTCCGCTTCTTTTTTTAAACTCTTTGCTATCGATCGACCGTTATTAGGTACCCGCCACTCTATATTCAGTTAAAGTCCCACGTTAAACTCGGCACACCTGTACAAAAATCCTACTGAAATAACCACGAAATTTTATTATTCGCATTTATAGACTCATCTTTCGTATTGATACATCTTTTTTTTGTGGTATCGTTGGTATATAAAAGAGAGTAACCAAGTTCGTTCAAAATTCTAGATTTATAGGTTTTAATATTTTAACGTTCATGTATGTGAAATTCAATATTATTTTAATTGAAAAAGTGAACAAGCTCAATATTACCATTGTTTACAAAACTCATTATAAACTAATCTCGCGCCAAATAATTGATTTTGTAATGTCTTGGATATTGTAGGAGTTTCAGTTAAAGTCCAAGTTGGATTAAAATATTAGATTTCTTTATTTTTATTACATTCCGGTTATTACTCGACGATAGCTTCGAATCTATTAATAAGTTTTAAATTCTGACTCGATTAATTACAATTTATTGCGTACTTTGCGATATTCTTTTACATTATTTACTTATTACTAATACCACTACAGTTTTATTGGCTGTATCAGAAGGCAAAATTAAGATCCTAGTAACTCACAAGAACTATCTGTGGATTTGATGACTTTCTCTTGTATACCGAAGATATGTAGTCAATAAAACTGATCCTTACATTTTTTTTTTTTTTTGGCAATAGATTAAGTGTTTATTATTTTCACAAGTTGAAACCAATTTTCAGGAAAATCTTTATTCCCAAAAATTAAAGTTATATACTAATTCATATTGTGCAGGTTATGATAAATATAAAAACATGGAAAGCAATCATAAGATTTTATTATGACCAAATTTTATCCCATCAATAGGCCGGGTAAATTTATTAATTTTTGATTAAGCGGTTTTTGTTCGCTGCGATAAACCGATCGCGTTAACCGTCCGAACCTATTATATACAAATATTTCTGTTATTACGTGGGCAAGTGTGAACTGCATGGGTAATTGGAACGGTTTTTGCTCGTGTTTTTGTTGATCGCGTTTAATGTTTTTATTCGCCGACGAGAACAAATTACCCCTAATTGTAATGCCGGACCGGGCCTACTACCAGCAATTATAGAATCTGCTCGGTTTAAGTGTTTCTATTTCTAAACTTAATCCGTATATGGTTTGCATTTACATATTTTACTTCTTACACGAATCGCATTAAACTTCGAATCTTTAATTAAAATAATTAATTAATCCCATACTTTTACCCTTTCCCACAACAAAACACGTCAGGAGCACTCTACCCTGTGACATTTGTGCGGGCTTTAAGGGTAAAACCCGACCCCTTTTTCTTACGCGGGACGAAATGGGCCCGGAATGAAAGATGTTGGTCGTTCCGCTTAACTCCCCCGTAAAAGAGAAAGAAGGAATACGGACGAATTAACGCGGACAAACGGAGATGGAGAGCGAACGTCAAGGGTTGCGCAAAGTTTTACCCTCGCGTCAGAAGGGACCCGGAGCCGTTCTTCCCCAGACATTGAGCTGATAATTAAAACTTCGCTGGCTCCGGCTGGACGTACTTTACGGACATAAAGGAAAATTAAACGCATAAATAAGGGCGACGGCCATGAAAGCCGCCACCGCTGGGGAGGCGGACGAATTTCGAATCAAAATGGAGCCTCGGGGATCGTCTACGTTCTAGATTATATAAGATAATATTCGGCTTAAGCTTCCTAAGCTAATTGGTTAAATCTAGGTGTCTACTATATATTAAGGATTTATTTTGAAAAGATAAATTTTGAATTAAAACTCTCCGAGTTACATAAAATTTTGATCTATTATGACAAATAGATATTAGTATCGAAACACAGAGGGAAACATATCTAGTCTAGAGAATATACCTACCTACATACACCCTAAGGCAGTAGATAGTACGTATTGTGTGAACTATCTATTCGACGTCCTTCATATAGTAACCTACAATACCGTATATGAGATTTCGCATAGTACAGTAACTGATATTTACCTAAACTAAACAATAACGTATTCAGGAGATTTTCTAAAGGTAGGCTTCCAAAGACGAGGAAACAGAGGTTGTACATTGATTTTCGTTATAATTTTAAATATGACCGTTACTTAAATATACGTATGTAATGTAATTATTTATCATATTCCTAAAGGAACGTTATCCATAATATATTCACAAAAACCTCATCCCCCGACAAATAAGGCCAGACAGAAGGAGAAAATCACGGCATCCGAAATTATGCGCATTTTAATGGTGAGAAACTTCGCTCCAGAAATCCACATCCACCGGTCTCCCAACGCGCTCGTATCTATCTCGATTCTAATACAAATTGCAAATTCGTTCAGAACTAGTTCTTCTTCGGCTAACCCTTGAACACCGTCGGAATCTGAGCGGGCGCATTAATTCCAAAAATCTGCATATAAACAGGATGTAAGGTGTACCTGTTAGGGGTTCGCACGAAGCTCACCCCGAATATTAAATCATACGTCCGGTCACTTCCCTGACCAAACAGGCTGACCATCATCTTGAAAGGATTACCGAGGGACGAAGACGGAGCTGCTGCCGCAGCTATTTGGAGCTGTACGATAAACGAAGATCGTTGCAAAGTTAAAGACTAACCGGTTAGATAAGGTGTCTTGGAGCTTTAAACCCTCGGTGATACGACTTTAGTATAGAAGCGAGTGTTTAAGCGGATAGTATGTAATAAACAGTATTGAGAAAGGATTAAGAAAAAGTTTAAAAAAGAAATTTTTATTGGTTTTTATAAAAGTGCCGAACTGAATCGGAATGGCCTTTTTTGGACGCAAATTAGCGGTTGACTAGCGGTGTTTAATATTTGGTTTAAAATTGTAATTTAATCTGCCCTCGGTGCGCGAATGTGTACGTTTGTGTTTTTGTGCGCCGGTGATTTATTAATTTAGCGAAACCTGATTTGGATCGGTCTAGTTGGCCGGCCTCCATAGGTGAGCAATCCCTCATTTGTTTCGCTCGTTTCAACTAAAATAGTTGAAAGTAGATATTTTATGATTTATCCGGTGTAATTACTCATTTTTGAAACCCTATCAATCAGTATAAATACACTCCTTTTAATATTATCTTTATTCGATAAAACTTTTATAGAGAGAAATGAATTAAATTATTTTAAAAATATGTGATGAAGTAACAAGATACGAAAAGTATGGTTGTCGCGAGTTCACCCTACTGCCGTAGGGAGAACGACGATCCATACAAAATGGGGGTGCCCCGATGGCCGTCGCGACGTGGATAAGGCAAAACCGCCCCTGATCAATAATGAACATGCCCGACTTGGCCATGAGGACGCGTCTTTCCTCTATCTAGGCGGCGGTCGGCGACAGCAGATGGCTGAAAGCCGGGAGCTTTCGGCGGTCGGAGAGCTTTCGGCAGCGGAAATTCGCGTTCGTTCCCGGATATCGGGACGTTGTGTACACAAAATCTGGATCCGGGAGATTACGGTATTAGGAACGGGACCGCGTTCGCGCAACTTTCGCAAAATTACGCTCGCTACGTACCTCCCAGTTCGCCTCCCTTTACCCCCCTACCAACCCGAAGCTTTATCCGTGCCGACGAGGATGAACGTGTCAGCGTTAACTTCGGCAGCATCTATCCGCTCCGCGTTTATTATATTTATTGGGGTTGGAACGAATTTTGGGATTTATTAGTGAAGTTTTCGTAAAATTTCAATAGAAACCCACTAGACACACATTTAATATCAGTCATCAGTAAAAACCGATCAATACTTCTCTCCGGGATTTTCACATTTTCATGGACGAATTTTTTTCCGCTTTTTTTTTTGGAGCGGTAGATATCAGAAAATGCACCAGATTTTTTTTAATTCCCTTTTTTCGGCCATGTACCGACCGACAACGGCCAGACCGCAATTTCGTCGGGCGTTCGACGTACGCGTGGAAAACATTATTGGTATACGGCGGTGGTACTTACCTGGGCTAATTTTCGGGGGCGGCACCGGCGCAACAACGAGAAAAAAAGCCCGGGCATTTTTCGGGTACGGTCGCGACCGTGTTTCGAGGGGAAACGCGGGGGTCGCCCTGCGGTCTCCCGGAAAAAAGTTTCGAGTCGTCGAACTCGACCGCCCCCGCCCCGACTCAACTCTCCCGCGGGCAAATCGAAACGAGGAAACGACGGTGGCCTCGGTTCCGTCCACGGATCCCTGAAAAAGTGTCAAGGTCGAATCGATTAATAACTTATGAATGGGGTGATGTTATTATACCCAATCCTTACGGAAACGAGACCGAATCTCTATATTTCAGGTTCAAGGCAACTTATTGAATCCTCTTCTTTTTACTGACCATTTTTAAATACAAAATATTTATAAGTTTACTTTTAATGTAAACTATTAAGATCGGCATAATACCTAGCTAATTGTAAGTTTAGTTAGAACATTATACAACAATTATTATTAGCATTTACAGTACCATGTTACATAAGTGTTAATGCATTACAATATACTATATCGATTGTTATATTAGAACCATAATATAATTACATAATCGTAAGCTCCTTTCTTATAAAACTTGTATTATTACTGTATATATAATCAAATAATAATTAAAGTGTGATAATTCGTTTGGTAAATTATTTGTGATGAATACATTAATAACACTTGGAAAGAAAATTAAATAATAATGATGTTTCAAAAATAATTAGTCAAAGAAGAGATCGGTGTAGGTTTTCATTCCGGGGGAAACGTATAGGGCAATCGAAACCTCTAATACGAAAGGGAATAACACTATTGTGCCGCCGCGTAAATTTTCATCAATGGAGCGAGGACACCAATAAAAACAGGAACAAAACGTCGGCGATTCCGAAAAAAGGGAGAAAAAAATGGCGCGGGCCCGACCGTCCAAACAAAACAAAAACGGGAAAAACAACAACGGGGCAAATAAAAACCGGACCGGCAACTAGTCCGATTGATTTCTCTCTTCCTTGGACCACGCGCCGTCATTTTTTCGCTCGCGCCGTCTCTTTCGCGCTCGCGGCCGCGCCGATATCATCGCGACGTCCGTCTCTCTTCATCTCTCACCATGTGCGCACCGACGCCAGAACGAACACGTAGACGCACGTTCGCACACCGACACACACAAGCGCGCGGGAAAGCTCGCCTAGCGCTCCCTCGCGGGCGCATTTTCCAAATCGATATTGCAGCGTATGCACCCGCGACCACTACAGACAACGAACGCGTTGCGGAAACCCTCCGCAAAAAGTCTACAGGGTGATCGATTAAACGGATTCTCCAGCGATTACTTGAAAAAAATTTTCAAGACAAAAAATTTTTAAAATTAAAAAAAAAGTTAAAAAGTAACTTCTGAAAAGACTTCATTTAATGCAAAAAATTTTCAAGTGGAAATATTAAATTTCTTTATTAACTACATCATAAAACACGATTAAAACAATATTTATTATCAAAAAAAGTGAATAAAATAACTCTACTTGAAGTACCTAATAATAGACAATTAATGAAGAATAAATTATTATAGCTTTGTTCATGCAAGCGATTTCCAACAGTTTCTGGTTTTTTTATCCAATCAAGATTTATGATTTTTTACATATGATCAAAATTAAACAATTTGATTGGGTGAAAAAACTAAAAACTGTTGGGAATCGCCTGCACGAACAAAACTTATAATTTATTAAAATCATATAAAACAACGACCAGTTTAGATCTAAAGTTTGACTACCCTAAAGACTTCGACATCAAAAATTTCCTATACGCTCACAATCTATTATTATAATATTATATCTACATCTAACTTTATTATGTTGACCTTGAAGATGGTGAAATTACACACAGAAATTGATCCGTGAACTATTGCAGTCAATTAAAAATCTTTGCCGCTAAGACAATAATTACTAATTCCCCAAAATTTGCCTTTTTTATTTTCTACTGGTTTTATGCTCATAATGGATTATTAATAAACTGGTTTTCTCAAAATTTTACAGTTTAGACCTTTTAGAGATTTAACTTAATAAGAACGATTAATAAATGTTTTGAAAATTTTCACACTGCTGGTAAAATGGATCCTTCTATTAATTATTTATCTAACAGTTAGTGGAGTTGTGACTTTAGTCATTAGAAAGAATTACTTTGCGATGTTCAATCCAAAACAGCAACTGATTGTGAGAAAATGTTGTATGCATTTTTATACCAATATACTTTTAATTTATTCGAAACTATTCGTTTCGAATAGTTTCGAATTCGTATTTTTTCTCTTATTGTTCTTTACGAATATGATTTTAGCTTAAAATTTCCACATACGGTTATAGTTAATTTGATTCCATCAAGTTCTAAACTTATACGGTTCGGAATTCATCATTATACGCGAATATCAGATGCGCTATTGTTAGAGAGCTTTCCAACACGAGCAGCACGATCGTGTAGGTGCAGTAGTGTGCAGAGGGCTTGCGGAGGTAAAATCTCCAAGTTTATTTAAATCGTCCCCGACGGAGGGTGGCTCGTGGATATTAATAATCCGGTATCTGGCGCGCATCGGGGGCCCAGGGGCTCTGCTCTGCGGCGTATATTAATTTTCGCCTATTGTTTTAGTTATGAAACGCCGTTAGAGAGGACGGCCACCGGCAGGTACTTTATTAAAGCTCGACAGAAGAGCGACTGGACGCGAAGTCTCTTGGGCACCGCGGGAGGAAGCGGGTTACCGCTCAATAAACCGTCTTAAATTAAAAATTGTAAACGCTTTCGATAAGTTGGTAGGGGAAAAAGAAAAATCGATCGTGATGGAGTAAATTTAACGTGTCGCCTAAAATTCGGATAAAGCAATTCGTTTATTATTATTTTGAGCTATTGACGGTATAATTAAAGTTTAAAATTACGTGGCAACACTCCCGACATCGAAAATGAGTTCCCCTTAATTAGTTGCTTCATGGCACAGAATTTCATTTAATTCCGGTAATCAGGTAGCGAAATAATGAATTTATTCAGCACTTTTCAGACGCAGTGCACATTTTAGCGTAAGGTTTTGTTTTGACCGCGTTTCATGTGTAATTTGGTTCGTAATTTAAATTTTGTTCTTTTTTCGGCTTTGATCAGAACTTCCTTAACTTTCGCAAGGGGTGGTAATTAAAACTAATGACGTTTCGGTAGGAGAGGTGTCGTTAGGGATCCTTGTGCTGCCGGTGAAAGGTTAATCAGAATCGAACAAGTCCGGGTTGATGAGGGCTCATTAGCCGATACGTTAGGGAGGCTGGGCCTTTAATTAGGCAGTTTCTAAACTGTAATCTCAGAGACGACGGGGAACGGATGGAAATTATCGGCGAATAGTTGAATTCCACGTACGCACATCAATTTAACGAGAGGGTGGCGCGCATATTTTTCGTTCGGTGGGCCTCGGAGAGATAGTTTTTAGAGTCGTCGTCGACGCGGTGGCGGCGGTGGCGGCTCGCGGTCCCTTTAGGCCTATTTGAGCGCAAAAATGCACGCGCGCATAGGGCCGTTTCGATCGAATGTCGCCCTTACGAGCGCGTCGGTTGAGCGTTCCGATTTTTCGGCTCACGGTCGCCTTTATACGCCCCGTTTGTACGGGTGAGAATTGCGTGTCGGCCAACGCCCGCCTGGTCCTTAACGGTTTTCCAGCTCGGTTTTCAACTACGGAGCCATTTTGCGCCCGTCCAAGGATCGATTCGGGAACGGGTAGGTGGTCCTACGGGCTGCCGCGCATGCCGTATTTATCTCTTTTTGTCTTATCGTCTCTCGCTTCTGCCTTCTGCACCCTCTCGCACTCTCGTCGGGTCTTTTTTCACCGTTCCCCCACCATACCCTACTGCTCCAGCCGCAGATCCCTTTTCCATCTCTGTCTCCCATCCGTCGCGCGAATCTCCCGTCCTTACTATCTTTCCCCTTTTTGCGCACTCTACGCTCGCTCTCTATTTTACGTGGCCGGCCACCCCACTTCGCCTGGCCCGCGGACGTGCACAACACGTTCGCTCGTCCGACACGTGTTTTTTGCGGGATCTCTTCGTCCCACCCGGTTTCATCTCTTCCGCCGCCGCCTCTGCTTCTACCGGTTCTGTTGCCTGCGGGATCGACAGGAGCCCGAAATCTTCCTACGTAAAGCGACCGAACGTGCGTATGCCGCAAGCTTCGGAATCGTCCAGAGTATTTTTGACCTCCCTCACATTGATCGATCCTCGGTAATTCCGGGAAATTTTCAATTTTTCAAAAACTTTTCTGGGTACTGCCCTTTATGACATTGATAAACAGGAATGTTGTAAACAGAACCATGTACTATTTTTAGTTAAGTTTATTTACGAAACCGTTTATAAAACTACCTCAACAACAAAAAATAAATAAATAAAGAAAAAAAGTGTTGCTTTAAATGTTGACAGAATTTACTTTATGTTACCATTTATAAGCGTTAAACATTATTACTTTCACTAAGTCTTTAGTTTTTCATAACATATCTGTTTTTAAAATAACAGTTTCAATTTAAACAGATAATAAAGCAACCAGTACGTACGAATTACATAAAACTGTCGGACATTAAACTTCATTTAGATAAATCCACGTCAAAGTAGACACGTATCCGACCGGGAATATGCACGCCCCTATAGAACATCGCCATATTGTGCCACTAGAAACTTTTGGGCCGCGTATACGCGCCATAGAGGAGCTCCATAATTGCAATAAAATAGTTTTCGGCGGGTCCATTCCTCGTTCCAACGTGCTCCCGTACTATTTCATCCGGCCCGAGGGGGTGCGGTGGCGCGAACTCGCAGGGGTGTGAGGCTTGTACGACGGCGGCGGTAGCGGTGGCTTAGTTTGAAGTACGGAGCAACGGCGAAACTAGCCCTAACTAAGCTTTGAGCGTAATGCCGCAATTCTAATATCGGCTTTCCCGAATGCTAGACATATTTCGGCGAAATGCGGTTTTAACGAAATTGGAAACTATCCTGGGGCGGGAGAGCGTAATGACGAAGTTGGGGCGGCCCCGGGCTCTGGATCCCGGCCCCAACTTAGCGAAAATTCTAATTTCATTACGGTCTGGGGCAGAAATAATTTAAGTTGACGTCGCTTTACGCCGATTGGCCGACGAGTTTAAATTCCTTACGTGGCTTGCTCCTTTGTCCGGAAATGAGAAAGCTTCCTGTGTGAAATTATTTAGACAGGAAATTATTGCAGATAGGTTGCTTAATCCCTAAAATAGAAAGGGGAGAGGTTCAGGAATTTTTTAAAGTTCCATTCATTTAAGTGATATTTACAAATGAATGGTGAATTTAGAAAAGAATCCAACTGAGAAATTAAAAATTTTTCAGCCGTTACAAAAAACTGCTTATATCATCGAAATTTTAATCGAAATTAATTTCAGAAAATAACATATAATTAGAAAAAAAGAAAATGTACAAAGAAATAGATAATTCCTTCTAATCTGCAATAGATAGAAATTCAAATATACCTAAACGTGTTTTTGTTAAATGAATAACTCATAGTAGAAGCGTTAATCCTTGTGTCTGGTATTTCCAAGACCACACATAGAGTAGATACTGTGGAAATCGATTGGTGGGGAGAAAATTCCAAGCGTCACCTTGCAGTGCATGCAAATTTAATGGTCCGGATGCATTTTTCACTTGGTCGCAGACCAGTGAAATCAAAGAGTGACCGTTCGCTTGGCTGCACTCGTTTTACCTTTCATTATTAAAGAACCGAATTATTTAACCGTTTTCCCAGACGAACGCTGTAAATATTGAACGAAGATCCCAGTTCGGCCCCGTTCCTAACGAACGTCACAGTACATTTTTCATCGGTCACACCGTACCAAGTTTTATTATCTATTAATTTCCACTAATACATCCGAAAAATTCAAATTGTACAAAATACAATAAAGTTTTTGTATTATCAAATTCAATGAGTAGTTAACTATAATGAGATTAAAAAATTTCTTGACTCCATTTCAATTAACTTTTTACTACATACTACTAAAGAGATATTAAAGAATTCGGATATTATTGATAATATAAACAGTGACAGTTTTAGAAATCAAATGAGGTTCGGAAAGAAAAGAAATAAAAAAATATAATTTATGTACATTACGATGAAGCTCCAGCGATTAATCCATCTGTTTGGGTCGGTTCGGTTTGTTCTCGCGTACACGTACACGCACACATCGGAGGGTAAAGCGAGAGCCGGATCGCTTAAAGATGATATCGCTTTTTAAAAACGGATCGCGAGTGCGCCGGGCGCCGCGGCGCACGCGAAAAATGAGACGCTTGGCGTCGCTTTTAAAGCTGCGGTATCCGTTCGGATTAGAGAGAAACCACACTGTTGTGCCGTCGATGACCTTCCCTTTTTCTTCTCCACCTCCTGCCCTTCCTACTTCGCATAAGCTCACGAGCTTTGAGTTCTTTCCGCCCGAACGACACCGATTTTTGACTATTGGCACACATTTACGATTCACCGATCATTTTTCTCGTTATTTTTGTTCTTTACCTCCTCATTCGTTTCGTTTGTGAACGATTTTTTTATCTTTCCGGAAGGTAATTTTTTTATACCAGTTTTCCCAATTTCCTGGAATGATACAAAATTTCATATTTGTAAGTCTTCTGAAATATTAAGGCAATTGAAAGCCGTGCAGCATTTATCTTTAATTTTTACACAGTTTATGAGCAATTGAAAAAGAAATAATATTGGGGCGCCAACTCTTACATGATGGTAAAAATAAAACTCACGTACACTAACATGTCTCGTGTTTTTAATGACGCCTCTAAAATTGTTCTGTCAACGGCGCAATTGTACGTGATGAAGGCAGATTGATTTTTGATATTCAGAAAAAGTGATTTTCCATTGGCGACCCGTCTATTTAGTCAGCTGCCTAAATGACTTTTATGGAAAACTCTTGAAACGATTTATTAGCCAATCTAAAACTTAATATATTTGTTTCTATAGACTGTGCAAGTTCGATCGTTAAATGTGTTTATTTAGAGTGGCTAAATCTATAAATTTATTTGTAAATATGACTATATTTCTTTCATCAAAATAAAAACTCCTAATAAAAGACTAAAGACGTTTAATAGTGTAATGATAGCCATTTTGTATTCAAGTTGTTTTAAAAAGTGACAATTCTTTCAAGTAATTATTGTTAGTATCATGTGGTAGGAAAATGTTCTGTTTTTGAAGTAGAAAGGAAAACTAATTTATTTCACTCGGAAAACCCTCTGAAAACTTTCCACTGAGCCCATTAACCCCTCCTCTTTTCCGTCTTAAAAAATCACCCCAACGCGTCTAGCGGGAACAAAGGGTTGTTCCGTGCGCAGGGCAGCAATAAGGTCGAGAGTCGCTTGCCACCTTCCTTCGGCAATAAGGAGCGGTTGTGCTTGTAAATGGTGTAGAGCCCGGCCAAGCTAAGCTAAAAATCTTGCAGAAGCTGGAGCTAGCTGTATTGATCAGCAGAAGAGGAGGGTGGCTGGCGTAAGAGTGGGAGCTGGGTTCTAAGGGCGGTTTAGGAAAGGACAAGGGAGGGTTGCGGTCTTAGTCCCTGCCCGATAGCCCTGACACCCTCATCTACCACGTTCCCACTTGCTTGATTTATATTTCAGTCGAGGACCTCTCTCTCTCTTCCCGATGGTGGTATTTCTGTCGGGACGCACCCGGGGATCGGACCGACATTATTTTTCACTGCCAGGGTACGATTAAAGGGGGATAAATCTTCTTTTGGCTTTTTCGTGAATGGGATATCCCCATTTCTACCCTTAAAGTCTCCGGGAGGTGCTCGAATCCCGTTCTTTTTCGTCGCGTTAAAAATTCAACAAGTTGCCTTGAAAAAAATCCACTTGCAAGGTCTAACAAGTGTATCCCTTTAAGCTTTCCTTATTATAAACACAAATGTTATCTTAATTTTATTTATATCTATGTAGGTACTTATTTTCACTTTTTAACATTTTTTGAATTAAAAGAAAATTTGCGTTTGATATTATTTTGAAAAAAAGAACATGTACTTCAATCATGATTAGAAAGTTTCGTGAATATTTAATTTTTTCATTAAAGTCAGGCATTAAAATCAAAGATTATATCCAAAAATTTTTCATCCCTTTCTTACATTTTTTTCCCTGTACTTATAAAATTAGTAATAAATTCTTGGTAGTGTAACTATGAAAAGATAAATTCCTTGTTGGCACGTATACAGTACTACCGATCGGACAACGTTCCCGGAATGAAGTCTGGGGTGTAATTCTCACACAGGCAATAGTCCCGGAGTTATCCGGTGAAATTACTCCACACCCCGTGCGGAAACAAGTATTACCAACCGTTCCTTCTGATCCGTAGCGATTCTCGAAGCACCCCCGGTCATCAAAAGTGACTACCACTCCCTCTGTACAATAAATTCCAGGATAAACATTGGGATTTGGGTAGAGGAAGAAAGTATCGAGTCCCTCGAAAAATACCCACCATTAATAATTCAAGAATATATCTGCGGAGGGTCTTTTGTGCCCAAGAAAGACAATCGCGAGCGTACTGTGCGCCCATTAAGCGCGTACGCAAACAATTATACATAATTTCAAGTCTTTTACGCTGTTTGGATTTTTGTTTCCGTCTCGGTTAAAGCGTTTCGAGAAACAATTGCGTCCTCCGGGACAATATCTTTTGTTTTTCTCGTGTATCTTTTGTTCTGACATGCCTGAAATGGACGTTATAATAAGTTAAGTTTATTATGATGAGGATAATTATGAATTTATTAGGTTTAACTTCATAGTAACTAGATACAAAACAAAACAATTCTTTTTCTAAAGTTAAATTTGGTTACATTTTATTTTTTTAATTCTAAAATGATGAGCGATAATTTGTATCTTAGAAATTTTGTGGTTTTAAACCATCAAGCAAAAATTAAACATGAATTTAATTTTCACAAGGTTTAATGAAAATGTATCTGGTATCGAAATGGTAAAGCTTTTTGCTTCTCCGGCGACGATCAACAAAATTATCTCACTTTAGTTATACGGATACAAAACGTAGGTCACGCATCTTAATTGCAACATTCGTGAACAGGATTTTGTACGATAACCAGTTAAAAAGAACAACGATTTTTTTTCTTAAAATTAAAAATTCAAACGTTAATGATTTAACCGTTTGACTGCTAAGCAATTCTTGCAAGAACGCTCGAAAGCTGCGGGACATATTTTGACTTGATGTTGACTTTAGCAAAGTACGCGTGAGGTCAGACTACGTTTACTCCAATGGTGCAACAAAGGCACACTGAAACTTGCAGCGCAAAAGCGCTGCATCGCGGTTTTCGACACAAAAGAACGATGCGCTTTCGCGCCTCGTAGCAGTCAGATGGTTAACGTTAAAAATTTGAAGATTCTTAATAGACTCACCCAATTAACTTGTTTAATGTTTCTCTTGCGATTTGTGTTAACATATATCGTTCAATGGCGGCAATAGTGGCACATCTCAAAAATCGTAAATATTGTAGTAACTGTTGTATTAAAATCTGACATCTTATACCTTTTGTATCTGCAAGATCGCCACAAAGTTAGTTCATCTCAAATCGAATAAATCACGGATGTGATACTATAACCTTATTTCAATTGTGACTTATAAGTAGCTGCAATAGTGACACAAGTTTAATACGACGGTAGCGTTGCTGCTTATCGATTTCTTTTATTAATCCAACTTCCAAAAATTACACTAGTCATTATGGTTTTTTTCTTCTTTTTTGTCTATATTCCAGTGTATGGATATCGCATTTCAAATTACTGCAATTTTTAAACGCCATTTTCTCCTTTATTACAATTTTTGAGATGTGCCACTATTGTCGCCATTGAACGATATGATCGTAATAAATACGTAAAAATAAAAAGCTCCTCATTCACATTCTATATCAGCCATTCACACTCTTCTCCTTTTTTCTCCAACATATTCGAATTTTACAAAACAAAAAAATATTCATTCACTGTTGCCAACAAGTTATCTATTTTGAAATAAATTTCAGTTTTAAAACGATTAAGTAGTGTTGTTATGTTTTTAAAACACTAACTAAAAATGGAATAGAAATTTAACGTTAAGGCTTTTAAGATTCTTAATAGATTCACGCGATAAACTTGTTTAACGCTTCTCTTGCGATTTGTATTAACATACGTGATCGTAATAAATATCTAAAAATAATAAGCTCTTCATTCACAAAATATGCCAGCCATTCTCGCTTTTCTCATTTTTTCTCCAATATAATCGAATATTACCAAACAAAAAAGTATTCATTTCGTATTTAATTTCAAATATATTTCTTGATTATAATTTTAAAACCATTAAGCACTTATATTTTAGAAATATTAAGTGAAAGTTGAATAGGAGTTTAACCTTAATTCTTTTAAAATTCTTAATAGACTCACATGATAAAGTTGTTTATCGCTTCTTTAGAGATTTTTATTAATATTCATGTTCGTAACAAATATGTAAAATAAAAACCTCTTCATTCATATTAAACAATCCCCATCGTTCCTGCTCTTCTCCTTTTCTTCTCCAACATATTCCAATTTTACAAAACAAAAAAAAAAGTATTCATTAACTCGAGCTTTTGATGTACGAGGCGCGTCGGCGATTAAAATGTTAATTAATACTTCCAAGCCGGTCCCCGGCTGTTATTTAATGTGCGATAATATAAAACAATGAGGAAAAAATAAGAGGCCTCGCGCCGTTGTGGGGAAATAATTGCACATGGAGAAAACCTAACTCCCCGAGGAACATGTCGGAGGGGTTTATGAATTTTTATTCTCCCCTTTTTACAGACCACTGATTTATTTAGATAAAGAATTATCATCCTGGTTATTGTTCCTTTTTATAACAATTTTTAGTGTAAATGAATAAAAAATAAATAATTTTAAAAATCTATATAATTAAAAAAAAATAATAACAAGATTATTTCCGGTTGAACACAATCGATCCGTTACAAACCGTTATGACAAAAAAAGGAGTAGAAAAAAAAAACACGGCGGCAATAGAAGTCATTAAGAGAATTATCCCTCGCAAAGTGCGGTCCGAGTCTCATCCCCTTTCATCCGTGGTGGGTGGCAGAATGTCCCAACCCGACCGCCCACCATTCCCCCCTTCTAATCTTACTTTTGCCGGGGGATGTACCTAAATTTTGCAGAGAAGTGCTCCGAACACGCTGTCCCCGAGTGTACACCTCTATGTATATGAACCTTTTGCTAGCTAGGGTAAACCTACCCAAGGGGGGTCCGCAGGGTTCCGAAAGGGTGTAAACGCACGAGGGGAAGGGACTTGTAAATGCAAACTAAGCACAAGGAGTGGGGTTACTAATGACCGCCAACATTCAGGCGAATATCGACCGAAATGCCGAAACAGACAAGAAGAAATTTTAAATACTTTTAATTTAAGTCACCACCTCGAGATTACATTAAAAAAACAACCCCTTAATAATAGTATAATTTTTTAAGATTTTTTTTAATCTTACAATTAAATAAGAAAAATCCGTCCTTTAAAAAAAGGTAAAACGCGAATTTTTTGAAGGTGTTATAACAGAAGTAGGTAATTTCGACTGGTAATGGGGTTTGAAAATGAGTGCGAGTTCTTTTTAAAAGCTCCAAAACAGTTTTTCGTGCTCTGGTGGATGTAATAAGAAGCGAAGAACTCATTGCGCGACTGTACTGAATGCGACAGAGTGCATTTTTCTTAAAATCTTGCGCATACGAACCTTCTGTAGTGCGCGGATCGTTAGGCACTTTTACAAACGCATGCGCCGTTCGTCTTTCGCGATGGAAGCTCACTCGCAGAACTGCTGGGACGATGCCATCTAAGACACACGTCAAAATGGCTGTCTTAGAACACGTCCTTAAAAAAACTACAAAAATTACAAAAATGATATTTTTTATTTTTTTATTATATTTTTCAATTTTTACAGCTTTTTTCAGTTTTTTTTTTTATTTTTTTAATTTTTTTTTTACTCAAATATTTCTAATTATTCCCTTGCATTTTTCCATTTTCCACAGCTTTCAATCATTTTATCTAGAATAAAAATTACCATCAAAATAAAAAAAAATAATTTTTCTCTCTCTTTTTTCTTTTTCAGGGAAGAGCTTTCGCCCACGGAAGACATCCTTAAACACCTCAATTCTCGCAAATAAATAACAACAGAAACGCCAAACGTAGTGGTAATTTATGCTTGTAAATATATTGTTGTAACAATAAACGCTTGGCCGAACGTTACCGCTGTAGCTTTTGCGTAAATAATGAGCTTTTAGGCTGTGCTGGGCTTTTAGTTGGATAGTGGCGAACGACCTACTACCACCTAACGGATAGTGGACGTACTATTTTGGTAATGTCGCTCGGACGGAAAGATGGCGTTCGCATCACTTAACGCAAGAAGCATCCTTAATTGAGCTTTTTTAGAGTATTTATTAGTTTGGTATATGTAGATAAAAAATTTAAATAAAATAAAGTCGCGTTTTGTTATTGATAAAAAGTGTAAACGAGTTTTTTAGAACAATTACTAATTAAAGAATTGGATAGGTAATTTTAAAAAATATTAAATGTTTTTTATTTTAATCATGCCGAGTTTTAATTAGGACAGGTATAAAAATTATTTGGAAACAACGTAGATATTCGGTGTATTGTTTTGTTATGTATAAAAATGTAAAATTTTTAATGATTTTCATTACAAACCAAACAGTTACCAATATTTTATAAAAATAATTTATTTTTGAATTTGCAATTAAAATACTTTGTTACTCTAATTAAAATCATGTACGTATAAAATATAATAAAAACATTCCGTTTTGTTGTTTTGTCTTCATCTTAATGTAGTTAGAAACCATTCTAATGCAAAATAACACTTAAGTAAGGTACGTTTTCCTCTAAATTCACAAGTCGTTAGTGATCGTTTTAGGGTAGCTGCTATATAGTTGCTAATATTTAATAATATTGAACAAGGTGAAGAGAATTGTTTTTTCTCTTAGTATTATATAATGACCCTTGTAAAAAAGTATTGCAGTTATTTACAAGCAGAATAAAAGAGAAATTTTAATTACTATTTTTCGTATATTATGAGATTAATATTTATCAAATTTTTTATACATTCCAGTTTTTTGCCACCTGATAGGTTAACTTAATCATTAGGTTTTTGAGCCATTAACTTTTTCTTCGCGTTTGGCATGAAAATTTTTCGTAGTGAAGTGAAGTTATTGTAGTAACATAATAATAATGAGTCTGTCATTGATAATTCACAAGAAATTTGAACACTCATCTGCTCTGGGAATTATGGTACCTTCGTTCGTTATAACTACTCATTGTCAGTCGCGTTTAATAAAACATCATTTAAAATTCATATAAGATGTATCAACGAATTGGTACCAACGACAGCGATAGTCGACAGTGACTGACATATTTAGAGCAAAACATACCTTTACAACACTTACTTGTTAGACTTCACTTGTTGCTATCAATGAAGAAAATCTCAATAGCGTGTTAATCAATAGCTAATTAGAACCTCAATAATCCCAATTCCCTCCTGTAGTTTAATACGTTTTCCACAGCTTTTCTTTTATTTTATTTGTTTCCTCTTAATTCCCTTTTCTTCCGATATTCCGCTTAATGCTAGAGCTTTATCTGTTGCTATAATTGAACGATAAACAAGGCTTTAGAAAGGTAAGTGAGTTGTATGCTATGCTTTTTAATGAATTGAAATGCGCTTTATTAAGTCATTCATACATTATGTATGGACGTAAGTGCTTGAGTAAAAGTAGTAATATTATATCAAATTAATTATGCTTTCGTTATCAACTGTACGAGTGGTGTAAAAGTTATTTAAATATGCTTCATCATTTATCCATATTTAGTAATGACAACGCCTAGTGAAACAATTGAATCAGGTAAATTTATTTTATATTTATGTTAATAATATAATATTTGATTTTAAGCAAAATTTCACACATCGTTTATCCATTACTGATAATTATTAATATATTAATTGTTTAAAGTTTAAATATTTACAAGCGATAAATTGTTATATCTGTGTTATTTATCACGAGAATAGTCACAAAGTAAAATAAAAATTCTATCTAAGGATAAGTTATGGAATTACTTGAAGCATAAAGCGTGTTAAATCCCGTGTGATATCGTAAAAATATTATCACCTGGGATTCTACGGGGAAATTCGCTAGATTATTCACCGGGAAACGCAACATTGGTCGGTGAAATTGCACGAAACTGAACTGGAACAACGCGCGGAGACTGTAACGTACAGACAGTAACGGTTTGACGGTGGTGGTATAATGCAAAACAAACGGACTTATATTTTCAATTACCGCGGCATAAACAAAGGAAGACACATTTTGCAGATGTCACTTTCTGGTGGCGGCTCCAGCGGCCCCAACGGCCGGTCCGGGGCGCACTTTGTTAAAGAGCTCCATTATTTATTGCCTCCGGCAGGACAATGCAAAAAATATGTTCGGCGCCGAACCGTAGAGGCACGGCTACGTGCAATTCTGTGCAAGCGATTAATAGCAGTAAATTTGTACTAGTCCACGTTTTCACCGAGAGAGAGCTGAGAGTACAAAGGGCCCCGCACACGTTCGCGCTCGTACGTGCATGTACGAGCACGACCGCACACGGCGACGAGCCGCCCCGTCAGGACGCTTTTGGCGAGCGACGCCGACGACGCCAACCCCTAATACCAAACCGAACGGTACGAAACGTACGAAAAATAATCTCTCGAACCCGGTACTACCGATTCTCCCCGGTTCCCGTTGTTATTGGCGCAATGGAAATCGTTTTATGAGCGGGAAGAGTTCATTAAAAAGCGATCGCCAAGCCGCGCCTTCGACAAAAGGGAGGTTTAAGAAAAAAGGAAAATAGAGTACTCACCATTCGACCGGCATACATGTACTTATTTAATAACGTACGACCCAAAACGAATTGCAAAAAGGGGTTTCTATTAAACGACTACGATAGGTCAGTTTTCAAATGAATTTACCTATTCTCTACGATTTTCATTGTTCCCCTTACGCGTACATATTAACTTATATAAAAATTTTTATATAAAAATTACTCAAATACAGTTTAATGAACTTCTTACTTTAATCTTGTTATTTATCAACAGGTATATAATCAGTACTATGTCAAATGTACACACTTGGACAGCGATTACGACGCCTAAAGCTCTGTGCGAGAGCGATAGCTAGAACGGGCTCGGACACGGTCGGTTTTCGAGGGAAAGAAACCTGGCGCGAGGCTAGGTGTAGAAAAGTTCGACGGGCCGCAGCCAGACTCGGTGCGGGCTCGGTAAATACGAGACAGGTAAACGAACAATCACTTGGATAAATTATTGGTATACGATATTGTTTGAATACGTTTGAATTGGAGAGGATCTACCGAAAAGAGATCTATCAGATCCCTACTTAAATTTTAACCATTTAAAAAGTTATTTATGATTTCTGATTTCGGTTACAAAATGAAAACGGCATTAGTTTGCAGTGTAGAAACAATAATGGAGTAATAATCAACCGCAAAACAATGTATAATAAAATATACATTTATTTACATAAAAGAAATAATATTTAATGTTGGAAATAATGTATTGGGATATTAATACCCATATGCATAGCCGATCGCCAGCGTCTCAAGTAACTAAGCGTTTTTAACAGTTAAATATAAATACAATAGTCTTAAAATAATAATAATTATTTATTTAATTTAAATGTTGTTTTGTTTTATGTAAACTTACTTAAAATGTGGTTAATGGTTATATTAATTATAAAATAAAAGGTAAAGGTAAATAAAACAAAGAATCATAAACAGTAACATCCACTTTTATTTGAGTATTAATGGTTTGTATACAATCCATTATTTTCTATACATAATTCTAATCTATTGCGCATAGAATTAACTAATTTTCTACATAAATCTTTACTGCGTAATGCTTCCCATTTTCTGAAAGCATTACTTTTAACTGCTGCCGAAGATTGAAGATCTACGTAATTTGTCATTTTAGTCATATAAGACCAAACCTTTTCTATAGGGTTGAGGTCCGGTGATCTTGCTGGCCACTTTATCAACTCTATTTCTGTGTGGTCCTCAAACCAATCACGGACACACTTCGCTATGTGTCTCTACATCCCCATACACAGCCCTGACAGAAGGCAGAAATACTTCTTCTAATACATTAATATAGTGTCTTGCTGTAAAATGGGGTGGTGTGATCTTCTCCAATGCCCCCGGTCCGGCCTCCGATATCCATCCCCACATTCCTATCAGTTATTATACAATATTAATATCATAGAATTAAAACTACTTGTATTGAGTCACGGTAATGACACTTCCTTTTAATTATTGAAGTTTGGTTTTTTTTTTAATGAATTTCCTTCATCAGAACGTTAAAAGCAAAAGTAAAAAAAATTTCGTAACTGCCAATTTTTTTTTAACACTATCATACATATTAAAGAGCTTTGTCATTATTAACTGTAGTCAACATATGAATTTTTAATAGAAACAGTAAAAAAAGTCAACATCTTAACTTTAGGGTTTGTAATTATTTTATGAAAAACGAATGTTAAAAGTCATACTTTTAATTCATGGTACCAAGATTAAAAAATTGAAGTTTATAAAACAGCGGATTAAAAATTAGTTTTAACATTAACGTAAAAGTTTTTTCCACTCACAAAATTAAACTTTTGATTTAACACTTGTATTGTAAACAACTATTACCTAATGAAATATCGTATACCAATAATTTATCCAAGTGATTGTTCGTTTACCTGCCTCGTATTTACCGAACCCGCACCGAGTCTGGCTGCGGCCCGTCGAACGCTTCTACACCTAGCCTTGTGCCAGATTTCTTTCCCTCGAAAACCGACCGTGCCCGAGCCCGTTCTAGCTATCGCTCTTGCACAGAGCTTTAGGCGTCGTAATCGCTGTCCAAGTGTGCGTCCATCTGAAATACGTGTAATAGTCTAATTGTAAGTTCCCAAATATACTACTAATTAATGAAAGATTTAGTTAATTTATCAGTACAAATATTTGCCTATACAAATTATAATTATCGTATCAAATCTCATTACTCAATAAAATTAAATTCCTTTAGAAACAAATCGAAGAAGAAGTGACGGAGTACTCGTAAAGTTTAAGCTTTTAGGGTTTTAAGGGAAACATAATTAAACTCCAAAATGAAAAGTAGGACAATTAAGTTCTTTGAAATGTCAAAGAAAGTTCTTTGACATGTGATTTCATAGTCTTGATAATGAACTAATAGAAGTTCGAAAACTCGACTATTGTAATAAAGACGACTTATGGAACTAATAACAACATAGTTTCGCTACTTTTCGTTTTGGAGTTTAATTATTTTTCACGTTAAGACCTAAGATATGTCTTACATTTAAGCAATCAGCAACACGCAATATTGCCACTTCACGACATTTTAGGCATGTCTCACACTGAGGCAATCAGCAACAAGCAACTAGCAACATCCAATATTGTCACTTGATGACATTTTACATATAATTAAAGCGAACGTCTCACATTGGCGCAATACGATATCTCCTCTACATCTGCGATATGGAATTGCTCCGATATGAGAGACGTGATTTAATTCTATATGAAATGTCATCAAGTAGCAATATCGTGTGTTGCTGATTGCTTGTTGCTGGTTGCCTCAGTATGAGACGTAGTATAATCCGAAATGGAGCTGCACCATGAAGAGAAAGATGAAAGCGTGCTCGGCAATGTTACGTAGAGGGAGCTTAGTTTTTCATCTTTCTCTTCATGGTGCAGCTCCATTTCGGGTTATAGTACCTTACATATGATTAAAGCGAACGTCTCACATTGGAGCAATACGATATTGCAATCAGTGATATCGAATTGCTTCAATGTGAAAGACATAATTTAATTTTATATGAAATGTTACCAAGTAGCAATATCGCGTATTGCTGATTGCTTGTTGCTGGTTGCCTCAGTGTGAGTGTTAAGGAAAACACTGCTTGAATAGATTAGACCTTTTATTCTGATGATAGAAAAATACAACGACGTAATCGAATCTATATATTATCAACAACTATTATTTTATTATGCATAGTAACCAAATAGATTTTATATCCAACAACTACTAGATACTATTTTAATAACATACAGTGGTAGAAATCACTACTTTATTTAACACCCCCTTTTGATTTATACCACTTTTAAAAAAAAAAAATAGTCTCTAATTAATTATCATTTAAATTAAGTAAATCTCTAAACGATTCAAATTTGATTCTGCCTAATGATTTGGTAAACATATCTGCAAGGTTTTCATTGCTTGCGACTTTAATAACCTCTATAATTTTATTACTAATGTAATCAGATACGAAGTAATAAGAAACATCTATATGTTTAGAGTTTTTAGTTAATGTTCCATTTTTCGCTAAAGCTATCGCACCAGAATTATCTTCATAAATTGATATTGGTTCATTTATTTCAACATTTAATTCCATCAAAATTCCTCTCAAATACAGAACTTCCTCAACTGCATCAGCTAAAGCATAGAATTCTGCGTGGGTTGAAGCTCTAGATACAATTTTTTGTTTTTGAGATTTCCAATAAATAACATTTCCGTATACTCTTAAAACTATCATATTCCCTCTGCATGGCCTTTTGCCACTTATCTGCGTTTGAACAGCTTATTGCGTCTTCATATTTTTCTGGTACCATGACATTTGTATAATTTACATCAATAATATAATCACGGTATTTAATGGGAAGATTAATATTCCTTTTTGGTCTCACATTATTACATGCATTGTCTTTTGGACCTTCTTCGGTTGCTATATCACTTATTTCATTTCCTTCATTATGTCCATGTTCATGTTTTTTGTTGTCTTTATCAGGAAGATAAATTCTTTGAGTACCTGTTTCAATAAATTCAACATTTCGACTTATAACCACTTTACCGTCGATCAAAACCCGATATCCAACATTTGTAAAACCAACCAAAATTCCTTTTTGTGCCTTTGGACTCAGTTTTCTTCTCTTTTCATCTGGAACTCTAACAAATACATTACAACCATACATACGTAACTTAGATATATTTGGTTTCTCTTTGAAAAATAATTCGAATGGAGTTTTCTTTTCGTGAGTATTCGTTAATAACCTATTTCCAAGGTACTGAGCAGCTTCAACACATTCTGGCCAGTACTTTTTATCAATACTAGCTTCTTCTAACAAGCATCTTGCTCTATTCATAATGGTTTGATTATATCTTTCAGCAACTCCATTTAACTGAGGTGTATAAGCAGGACAAGTTTGAATTTTAATTCCTTTTTGACGTGCAAACATATAAAATCTCTCATTTAAATATTCACGACCATTATCACAACGAAATTCTTTTATCTTTTTACCAGTAAAATTTTCTACCTGATTACAATATTTTTCAAAAAATTTAAACGCTTCTCCTTTATGTTTCATGGCATAAACTTTCGATAATCGACTATAATCATCAATAAAGCTAATAAAGTATCTCTCACCTCTGAATCCTGTAGGTTGAATTGGACCATTTACATCAGAATGTACTATTTCTAAAATATCTTTAGCCCTGCGTCTTTGATTTAGATAAGGAAGATTCTTCATTTTATTTTTGATACAGATTTCACATTTTAAATATTCATTTTCTAGTTTTTCAGGTAACCCAACAACCAACCTATTAGTACACAATCTATTTAAATCTTTGAAATTTACATGGCCTAAAGTTCGGTGCCATTTTTCTTTATCAGACATTCTTTTGATACATGAATATATTTTGGTTTCACTTTTATTTGTGTCGATGCAGTTAATTCTACTTTCAATAGTATATAAATTACCTTGCTTTTTAGCCCTAGCTACAAGTTTTTGATCTAAATTAAAAATTTCTGCAAAGTCTAATTTATATAAGATACTATTGCCTTGCTCTGTAATTCTTGATACACTTAACAAATTTCTTTTAATCTTGGGTACACAGTATACATTGTTTTTAGTTTTCATGACATTATTATTAATTTTAAAATATGTAATTATACTACCTTTACCTACAGCATCTAGAGCATACCCGTCACCTACCAAAACTTTTATATTGCTTTTCTTAAATTCAAAGAAATTATTAAAGTATTCTTTAGAATTTACAATGTGATCAGTACAAGCCGAATCTAGTAGCCATTTAATGTTTTACTATCTGATGATTCTTTTATCTTAGTCGAAAGTATTTCAACGTGAAAATTATTTAATCCTCCTTGCTCTTCTTCACTAATTTTGGTATTATTGGCCCATTTTCAGTTGAATGCACTTCTATATTTACCTTTACTGTAGTTTGATCTGCAATTTCGTTGGTAATGTCCAATTTTTCCACACTTGAAGCATCTAATTTCATTCTTCTTTTCTCTTGCGTCATTTTTTATCTCTTGCTTATTATAATTAACATCCCGCGTTTTAAATGGTTTGAGTTTCGTTTTAAACACTTCAGATATATTATTTTCATCGTCATTTTTGATGTCCATACTCTTCTTTTTGTAATTTAATATAATCTTGTTTTTGACATATTCGATATTTTTATTTATGTCTGGTAAACAATCAATAACGTCACATATATGTGACAAATTTGACGGTAATTTTGCCAATAGGTAATGCATTTCATCTTCTTTACTTAATTCTTCACCTGCACTTTTTAGTTCATTTATCACTGCTTCAAAATTAGCTAGGAACTGTGTCGGATCTTCATTTTCAGGAAATTTCATCTCCATAATCTTCCTTTTTGCAAGGACTCTAAGTGTACCATTCTTATCTCCATATAATTTGTCGAGTTTTTCTATCATCTGCTTCGCCGTTTTTTCATTGATAATTAAATCTAACTGCGCATTGTCAACACTTGACACAATGTAATTTCTTGCTTTCACATCTCGTCTTAAACCTTCTTTATCAGTATATATTGGTTCTGTCTCCAAAGCCATTTCACAATCCTTTAATTCTAAATATAATTTTAATCGAAACTTCCACTTCTGGTAGTTATTTCCATCGAAAACTGGAACACTTAATCCGCCTTGTGTTTCCATAATTTAAACTTCTTTAGTTACTCTTCTGTAAGCCCTTTCAATAACTTTTAGAAACCACGGACCTCTGCTACCATGTTAAGGAAAACACTGCTTGAATAGATTAGACCTTTTATTCTGATGATAGAAAAATACAACGACGTAATCGAATCTATATATTATCAACAACTATTATTTTATTATGCATAGTAACCAAATAGATTTTATATCCAACAACTACTAGATACTATTTTAATAACATACAGTGGTAGAAATCACTACTTTATTTAACAGTGAGACCCGTCTTAGAAGCTTTATCCTTTAGCACGTATTTTTCACGATATTTTTCTAAAACATACCGGGTGTTCTAATGGTCCGAAAAAGCTCCATAACTTGTTTATTATTGGAAATATTGACTTTTTCCTTTTTTTTTTGTTATAGCTGTAATGATACTACACATTTTTAAAATATTGCGACTTATATACAAATGTCCCAAAAGTACAAGAAATACTAAAGTTACTATTTTTCAAATGGAACATACCCGATTTTATTTTCTTTTTGAATTCTATGGTAAAATACGATTCATTTTCATAGAGGTCGTTTTTGTCTAAACTGCCAGCAAATTTGATGTATAGCAGTTCTATTCTATAGCATTTGATGTATAGTTTGTTCAAAAATTCTTATGTTCAATATCCTTGCCTTGTTGTCAAAGTAATTAACTCCGTTTGATTGTTGAATGTTTATTGGATTTTTAAAATGTTTACTCAACGACCTGTTTAGCAGCATTTGTCTACTGCGATTTCTTTTTAAATGATAAATTGAAAATGTGGAAGACTTATTCATTTTTAAATGGTAACCCCTATTTGTTATTATATTGGTCAAAAGCTATTCTGACAGGCTTATTTTACTTCATTGTGCATGGAAAGTTTGTCAGAATAATTTTTGATCACTACATTAATAAATCAGGGGTGCCATTTGACTAATTTGACTCAGCATGTTTAGAAATTCGCAGTAAGCAATTGCGACTAAGCAGGTTACTGAGTAAACATTTAAAAGATGCAGCAAACATTTAGCAATCAAATAACGTCACCTACTTTAAAGTTAAACTAAAAATTTGACAGAAAAGAATTTTTGAGCAGACCATTGCATTTCGAAATTTTGGCAAATCACTGTTATAAATCAAATTTCCTCACAGTTTAACTAAAAGCGACCTCTATAAAAGTGAATCGTATTTTACCATAGAATTCGAAAATAAAATAAAATCGGGTACGTTCCATTAAAAAAAGAGTAACTTTAGTATTCTTTGTAATTTTGGGACACCTATATATAAGACGCAATATATTAAAAATGTGCAGTAGCATTACAGCTATAACCAAAAAAAAGAAAAGGTCAGTATCTCCAATAATAAACAAGTTATGGAGCTTTTTCGGACTGTTGGGACACCCGGTACATCCTTCTTAAAACTATAATGAACTATACTTCATTTAATAACTAGGAGGAGTGAATCTCAAAACCCCATCTACATAGGAAAAAGTAACTAAAAAATACACTAAACATTTTTAGCGGCAAATTTGAATTCTAAACTTCAAACCAGTCACATTTATGCGACCAACAAAACACCAAGCGTTTGAGCGTAGTATTCTAGAACATACCAAATATCTTTATGGCCGTTTATCTATACGTACATTGTTCAAAATTTATCAAAAAGACGTTCCTTGTGTTGATGTATTATATCCAACAGATGACATCGTACCATACCTTCTTCGAACTTAATATTTCTTGATCGCAACCATTTGAGCACAACGAAAAAGCGAGAAACAAGTTGACAAATTAGGTAAAGCACCTAACCTCAAACGTTAAAAACAATAAACGACAAAAACCAATTTTTTCGTCTTTGTAAACTTGACTGCGGAGCGACTAATTATAGTTCACTATTTTAGCGCGCAAAATTCAAATCACTCCTCCTAGTTATTAAATGAAGTATAAAAATAAATTCTGTTGAAACGTGTTAAAATTATTATTTTTTTTTTGAAATATAGAACTTTTTGCTTTCAAAATTTAAAAACTAAGTAGAGTGTTTACATCAGCTTTAAATTATCATAACGTAAATTGGAACAAGACATTATTCTTAAGTTTTAGTAGACACTCTGCTTGAAAGTCTCTCATCCCCAATGAAATATGCTTCGTAAAAGTCTATCATAAACATAATCGCGAATTAGTCGAATAGTGTTAAATCATGCAACTACATGAAGATTATAATTAAGTTATTGGATAATTATCACCGAATGGTTGATAACATTTCATTAACAATTCATTGCCTGGATATACATTTGAATTTCTTCTTTAATTTATTCATTCGAAATTGCCCAATTCAAAAAAATTAATAAATTCTAAATTTCCTAATAAACCGATAAAAGAATCGTTAAACTTTTTTAAAAGAACACGGTAACAAATTGTACAAACAGAAGTAGATCGTAAATGTAGTAAATAGTTTAAAGGTATACCTATGTATACTCGTCGTCTCTAATAAATATCTTAAATTCAAAATTCTTTTGAATTATGTCATAAAAATTATTAAACAACTTCATAATTGACATACAAACTCATAAATAGCTCAAAATTTACAAATACTCTATGCAAGGGTGTTTTAGCAAATAAGTATTCGTAAAGGGATGGAATTGAATGTGCCGATGATGGTCCGGTAATCAGAAGCGAATGGGTCTGCGCAGAGCGTTTGTGTGTCATCTACAACAGGTGACAGTAATATCGCCGGCAATTAAATCAAATTGGACCTATTAACTAATTTTACGACTGACTTAATGTTTGGTGTTTGCTCCTGCATTTGCACCATATAGGTTCAGATCAACCAACAAAAATGATTAGCTTAGGCATGGAAATTTAGTCTCGTTTAGTGAGAAGGATTTTTTATAACAAGTTAATTAAATAAAGTTTATACCTAGGCTTGTTACTGGCAAACTCATTTGCTTTCGTAATTACTTTTTAATACAATTAAATTAAAATATATAACAACCCCTATTTGGTGTTTAAAATTTCTTTCTTATTTATATTATGACAGTGAAAGCGACGAGAATGCGTTAACAAATTACAGTTGAATACTTTTTACGTTATAAATAATTCTTAATATGACTCCAACTAGTTTGAGATGGAAAATGTTGGTCTTCAGCATCTATGCTAATAAAAGAGGGGACCCAGAATCCCTTTCAGTCTAAAAAGTCAGGGACGTAGTAAGGCTTCTGTCCTTAAAACCGATCATTTTCAAGGAAGGATGGAAGGTTTTGGTACTATATGTATCAATCGCAAAGTTCGTTTCGATTTTTTCATAGATGGGTTCAACGTTTGGTCTTTATTTTATGGATTCAATATTTGGTCCTGTATATTTCGTAAACAAGGTTTTTTATTTCATAACGTAGAGTTTCCTCTATTCTTGAAAATTCGCCACGCTGACAACAAATGTTGCTTAATAACAGGGATGTCTTTCAAATGGTATATAGTGAAATTCCCCTTCGCGGACACCCCCCTTGAACGTACACCCCTTTTGGACGGACTGTCTCTCCTGGAACGGACCGACTCTCATATAATTTGCATTGCGTTAACTCTCTCTTGGAGGGACATTCTCTTGAACGGACACGGACACTAGAAGATGTTCTCTTAATCGGACAACCGTGCCACGCGCCGACTTGGCTGTCTCCCTTTAATAAAAGATTTTAACTTTAACTGATGTTTGGTGGCTTCAATATTTGCAAGGTACAAGCGCAACCTATGTTGGCCTTTCTGCTTAGTTTGAATGAGGGACTTCCCCGAGTACACCGAAATTTAAAAGTTCTCATTTTTTCGGTACATACGGGGTTCAATACTAGTTTGACGTCTATGCAGAAAAAGATATGCGGATGTATTGTACTTTGCAAAAACCGCTTGGGCCCAAGTAACCAAGGAAACAGTTAAAAATTGCTCCTTAAAGCAGGATTTAAGCACGACAATAATATGCAAAGTGAAGACCAGCTAAATGAGGCTTTGACATCTGATCCAGAAAATGATTTACCACTTAATAAACTTACAGATATCCTCAAAAATAAAAAATTGTTGGATTTGACTAACAATGAAAACCTTAACAATTTTTTGGAAATGGATGAAAATTTATATGTTGAATATCCAGATTCAGGACAAGAAATCGAAAATCCAGAAGTCAAATAACTGTCCGAAGGGTCTGACGTCGATGAGGTACCAGTTCCAGCGGAGGATATCAAAAATTATGGTGAAGCTATTATCCTAACCAATCAGCTTAAATGTTTTGACGAAAATTACGGAGATGTAGGGTCTTTGGAGCTGCTTTCCAAATTAGAAGTACGTTTTCTGGACGCCTGTTATTATTGTTATTATTTAATACAGAAGGCAAGAATACTCTTAATTCTACTTAATGAATCTTAGTTTTTTGTTTATTTTAAAAACATTCACATATACACTTTAAGTAACCGATTTTTTTAATTATAGTTTTCATTAAGAAAAAAACGATATTTACTTCGTGTTTCTGTTAGGCGGACACCCTTCTTGAACGGACACTATCAGTCGGTCCCGTTGGTGTCCGCCCATGGGAGATTTCACTGTACACCATTACTATTAAAGCGCGGTTACACGGCGCGTGGTTCGCCGAACCTCTGTGGACGAACCACGAACTACAAACCGTCTGACATACCCGGTTCGCATTGTTCCGTGGTTCGTGGTGCGCGGTTCGCTGATTCCCATCGAGTGTCGGTAAACTTGGAAAGATCAAAGGAGAGCTCGGGCAAGGTTCGTGATGGTTTGTGTTGGCTCGACGTCACAGAGGAACATCGTTGCAGATTTTGTAGGTTAAACAACGTCATCATACATCATGATGATTCCATACATCATTCAATTCCTTCGGGTTAATATGGCGTGGTCCACAGAAAGTACATTTGAATTTATTGAAGACCTGGAACAATACATTGTGCATACGGCATGGGCTAGATTAGAAAACAAAGACGCCGTTTCTATAAAAGAATTTAAATAAAAACGGAATATTTGCTACTTATAGAAAGTATGTAAAGAAAGTAGCAGAGTCAAAAAAAAGTGGAAGTGGGACGCAGGACATATATGAACCGAACTGGCGGTACTATAAATCGGTTGACAATTTTTGCATACTTCCTCAACACAGTTTGAAACAGTTTGTCTGGAACATTTGAAGAGAAAAGCTATACTTGTCGCTAAAAATCTTAGTGTGATAGCCAGTCTTTCTTTGATAGGAATACTCAGTCTCATATTCGTATCCTGCTTTTGACTACGAGGTCCCACTCTTAGTAATAATAACTCAAAGTCAACTGCATTTATCCTACAACAATTTTCGAAATATCCTGAAGGTTCTTTTAAAGAGTCTGCCAGCATATTTGATCCACTGTACCTGTAAACGGTTACTATGTTTCATTTTTCCTATTCAAAGTCCTCGCGCAGCACTACAAATTCTTCTCGTAAGTGTACATACAGGTGGTGGACATTAAAATATTGGGTTACCTATAAACTTTTAATAGGTGTGTTTGATATACTTGCACTGACAGAACCTACTCTAAGAAGTGTAGTGACATTAGTGTAATTCACCGCAGTTTTCAAAAAACTGAAAATTTTTTCAAAATTGAAATGACGCAGTCACAATAATTTTCTGCCTGTCATCCATGATTCCAATTCAGGATTGACAGACTTTCGACAAACTACGGACGAACCATTAGGACGAACCAAATCACGTTAAAAGTCTGACGAACCGCGCACCGTGTTGTCACTACTGGTTCGTTAAAATGCAAGCCATCCCGAACTGGCTTCTAGTTTCGTGGTTCGGCGAACCACGCGCCATGTAACCGCGCCTTCATACGTACCAGCTATAGTGAAAGTGACTCATTTATGGATTTATGGTATAATATTGCGCATGCGGTACAAATGATGTCTATAAGTTGATGTGTGTTAGAAAGAGAGCGCATATTATTAGTACATCTGTTCATACGCTTTTAAGCGATGAGTCACTTTCAGTATAGCTGGTACGTCGTATAGGAATTATTTATTTTCGGTTAAAAAGGATGTCTTAAATTTTAATATTAATAATAGTAATGGTAAGTAATAACCTTATAGGTTATTACAACCGTCCTTAGTATATGTCATCTCTGTAGATATCATTTCGGTCTTCATAGCATCTACTTATATTTATAACTTAAAACTTAAAAGTATTAAGGCTGTTATATTGCCGAGTATTTCTTGCATGTTGGCATCCGTCAATCATCCAAAACCATGCTCTGTTTTAGCTCTCCAACTCCTTTCTTTCTTACAATCAGCTTACTGTTTCCGTTTCTTTCTTTTTTTTGAAATTTAGGAATGAACTAATACGACTGTTGAACACGTCGATCGATTTTCAATTTCATATCTACACGTGTTTTCACCACTATATGTCAGATACAAATACCATTTGCTGTGTTCAAAGATGGATTAGTTGAAACGTCACAACCATTTAGAAAGTTTTAATAAACCAACACAGAATATGGTTGTTGTTGTTTTTACTTTTATTTTTCTAACCTGAGGAATATCTCATAGAAACTCCACTCACTGAATATTTAAAAAGCACGTATAAAATATGTCAAAAACGCTACTAACGTAATCAACGTAAAGTAAAGATAAAAATTCAAACAAACAAAATGGTTTTTGAATGTCATGCGAAGTTAAATGAAGTTCTAGATGTTGCATAAAAATCATGATTGGCAATCGTGCGAAGCAACCACTTACTAGTTTACTACTCCGATTTAAACTTTACACATAAAAATAGCTCTCTTATTGCGAGTTAATATCTGTAACTGAATACAAGTTGTGTGACACTGATCACATAATATAGTACAGATTTAATTTGTAATAGTTCTTCTTTTTATGCGAAAAAGTCTTAAAAAGTCTTAAAAAGTTTTTATTGTTTTCACAAAATAAACAAAAAGAGCATACATACACTATAATGAATCACGAAAGTCTCCGAAGATGGCGTAATTTTTCGCAGAAATGCGTCAGATTGTGTTTTGAAAAAATCCAACAATAAAATCAGAAGCAAACCGATATCTAATTATCAATAAAGTTTTGACATAAATGTGGATGTATTTAGATCATACAAAATTGGATTGACATCTTTAATGCTTTGCTATTTCTGGAATTATCGGTATAAACCGCAGAAAACAAACTACTTACCATTATTTCATTTCTTAAAGTTTTTGAAATGTTGTATAAGTGTTCTCGGCCTGTTTTTAGTCAACTATATTTTAACCTCATAGAAAAAGAAAGATATAGAAGGTCAACTCTCCCTAGATTTTTGAAATGCGTCAATTTAGTACGTAAACCGAAAACTCACAGCGCTGATGTACAACTATTCAAAAAAACCGCGAAATTTGAAATAAAATATTTTTTTATTAAACTTTATTTCTTTATTCGTACTACAATAAGCGAGGAATAAGTGACTCACTTATTGTGTACGAAAAATAAGTAGCAATGATAAAAGAAAAAACATTTTTTAAAATAGATTAATCTTTTTTATTTTCATTTATGAAGCTAATACAAGAATACGCAATTTATTAAACTAAACGAATATACCTACTACACTAATAATAATACTAGTTTACAAATTTGAACTTTTTATACCCCGTAAGGACTTTATTTATATAAAAGTATGTTACAGTACCTTCCGTAAACCTAAATGTGTTGGCAAAAATATCAGCACATGTCATAATTTTTTAACACGTATCCACTTAGCCCAAATTCAGTTATTAAATCTCTCCGGATCCTTACTGCAATTCGGAAATCGATAGCGGGAGGACTCCTTATCACTACAAATAGAAACCGTGCACGGTATATATCTGAAAAAGAAACATAATATAACGCAAGGTTGTAAAAATGTTAAAGTTAATCAACACTTACCGGCAATAGAAGTAAAAAGAATACTACGGAACACAATTGTAGTCACTGTAAACGTTATGTTTCACGTTTAAGCTCGAAATGATCAAAAATCAATTACAATAACTCCGAATGCTGTTACATGAAGTTAAAATATGTTTTGAACGTGTTGTCATGGAAACGTTGTTGTATTTTCGTATTTGTTTAAAATGAATGTCCCTAGATTTATAAATCTAAGGACTTCACTAAAAAATTATACATCAGCGCTAAAGGTGTTTCGGTTTACGTACTAAAAATCAATTTCAAATATTTTACATTGAGTTCGCCCACCCTGTTTAACCTTTATAAGTCTTTTTGTTTCGACACATGACATAAGCGGAGTCTCAGTCTTTCAAACATTACATTTGTTTTGCCTAGATGCAATGTCCACAACGACATACAGTGGGTCAAAAAAGTGTTTGGACACCTATTATTTTCCAAGAAAATACTTGATGGTATAGAAATGTTTCATTTCTGATAATAAAATATGATTCTATACAGGGTTTCTCACGCAACTGGTTCGTTAGAACTTTATTGGGTTCCACTATTAGTAGATTTTTGAGATTTTGCCAGTAGGGGTTGTTCATCCGGATCTTTCGATTTAAAATATTTTTAAGATGGCTGCCACTTCCGGTCGACCGGAAGTAGGATACAACTTTGTTATTTTAAATGGAATGGTATAATTTTTATTGCATATTTTAATTCTACGTACAAAAACAAGTAAACTTTGATAAGGGTTGTTGGTACTTATCGCTTTTCGTTTTCCAGTTATTTTGATTTTAAGATTTTTTTAACAATTTTTAACTTGCTGTTTAAAACCACATTTCTCAGTCACTGTTCAAGCAAGAAAGTTAATAATCGGTACGTTTACTCTCCAGACATTGCCAAATAGAACCCTACTACCCTTACCCCTCTTTCACATACAGAGTGGTCACAAAGAGAATTACCGCTCTTCCATATTCAATTGCAAAAAAGTCGAAAATTTTAAATGGAACACCCTATATTTTATTAGCCTATCCGATATAGAATTTAATTCTCTACAAATTTGCAATACATATCCCTATACCTATCGGTTAAGGTTTTCAAGATATAAGGGAATTTGTCAAAATCGCGTGTAAAATGTCAGAAGGAGTCTTGTTTTTATTAGTAGGCTATGAAACTTGAACAGTATTTTCGCTTGATATGTTAGAAAATTTAATTCTTTACTAATCCTCAATACATTTCCCTATACCTGTTGGTTAAAGTTTTTAAGATATAAGCGAATTTATAAAACTTGCGCGTAATATGCCAAAAAAAGTTTTTCTTTATTAGTAGGCCTCGAAATTTGAACAGTTTTTTGATAAATTTCCTTATATCTTCAAAACTTTAATCGATAGGTATAGGGAAGTGTATTGAAGGTTGGTAGAGAATTAAATTCCTTATCGTGTTAAGCAAGAAAATCGATCAAGTTCCATAGCCTACTAATAAAAAAAGAAAAACTTTTGGCATTTTATAGGCAATTTTGACAAATTCCCTTATATCTTGGAAATCTTAACAGATCGGTATAGGGACATGTATTGCAAATTTGTAGAGAATTAAATTCTCTATCGGATAGGCTAATAAAATATAGGGTGTTCCATTTAAAATTTTCGACTTCTTTGCAATTGAATATGGAAGAACGGTAACTCTCTTTGTGACCAGCCTGTATATTAAAGAGAGGTGGAGGTAGTGGCGTTCTATTTGCAAATGTCTGGAGAGTAATCGTACCAGTTGTCAACTTTCTTGCTTGAACAGTGACTGAGAAATGTGGTTTTAAAGAACAGGTTGAAAATTGTCAAAAAAATCTTAATATCAAAATAACTCGAAAACGAAAAGCGATAAGTACCAATAACCCTTATCAAAGTTTACTTGTTTTTGTACGTAGAATTGAAATATGCAATAAAAATTATACCATTCCATTTAAAATAACGAAGTTGTATCCTACTTCCGGTCGACCGGAAGTGGCAGCCATCTTGAAAATATTTTAAATCGAAAGATCCGGATGAACAACCCCTACTGGCAAAATCTCAAAAATCTACTAATAGTGCAACCCAATAAAGTTCTAACGAACCCGTTGCGTGAGAAACCCTGTATAATATGTAAACACAGTAAAACAAAGAGGTCGGGTCAAAATCAAAAAAAATCTATAGTTTATACAACAAAACTGAAATTATAATTCCATTAAAGTGTTTGAACACTAAAATTTAACTAAAAGAACATTTAGTTTATCCAATTTCTACGAAGCCTTAGTACATTGTAACCATTCCAGAAGGCTCTAATACTGCTTGCAATCTTCTGGGCATGGATGACACAAGCTTGCTGGTAGTTTCCCTGGTAATTTTATTCCATTCTTCTTGCAGGTACATTTTTAGCTCATCTCTATTTCTTATATGGGGTTTTATTATATTGAAATCCAACTGATGCCATAGATTTTCCAACGGGTTTAAGTCCGGGGATTGGGGAGGGTGGGGAGGGTTTCCCTAACTCTGTAAAGCATCCATTCCTTTACAATCCTAGCGGTATGTTTAGGATCGTTGTCTTGTTGGAGTATATAGCTATCTTCTATGCCTCATTTGACGTTTTTCCAAAAGTATATCGACTGATCAATATACGGTCTTGCAAATTCAACGCGTCGAAGTCTATTGGTTTCACTTATAAATGGCTATTTTCGTGCCACTCTGCCTAGATAGCAGGCTTTTTGCATTACTTTTCGAACAGTTTCGGAATGTACATGTTTTCCTGATATTATTCCAAGGTTTATGGCTAAAGTTTGTCCACTAATACGGCGATTTTTCTTCATTTCGCGTAAAATGTACCTCTCATTTTGTACGCTTAACACCTTTGGGCGTCCGGAACGTTTTCGATTATCAATACTATTAGTGGGTTTGTATGTATGTTTGATAAAATGTTTTGCACTAGTCGGTTTTTTTACCAAATCAGCTATTTTACGGAAACTTTTTCCTTGTTTGTGCATATTTACAATGCATTCTTTCAAGTCCACACTAAGTTCGCGCTGTTTTTCACTCATTGTGTCACTAGTTTTAGCAAACAACTAAACTCCACTGACGTTTTAGTATTTTTGAGGATAGGTTAAATCAACGTAAATTTCGGGGGTTTCCCCTTCGGGAAAACTCTCTTCGCGGAAAGGTTTTTTGAGGTAAAACGTGCAAGTGTCCAAATACTTTATTGTTATTGAAATTTTAGTGTTTTTGAATAAAATAAACATATATTTCTGATTTCAGTCTGCTTTTTTGCTAATGTGTTTACATACTATACAGAATATTTTTTTTATTATTGGAAATAAAAAATGTTTACACCTTCTGGTATGTTCTTGAAAAATGTTAGGTGTCCAAACGCTTTTTTGACCCACTGTAGGACTTGGCAAATACCAATATAATGTCCACAATGTCTGGACAAAGGACTTTTAAGGGTTAAATTAACTTCGAATAACACAAACCAAGTCATAATAGAATACTTGTTAGGCGATTACACCAACAAGTCCAAATGCTGATAAATACTACACCATGATTTATAAGTATTTCTTTATACAGGGTGTTTCACCGAAATATGCGGGTTGAAATATCTCGAAAACAGTGCGACAAATTTCAAATTTTATACACAGATTTAGTAGAAACTAAACACTTTGAAACATTTTTCAAGTGTCTATAACTTTCGGTTTTACTGGAAGTGATTAAGAGATTAATGTTTTTGTAAAGATTTCAGCCTGGTTTCAGATAGGTACAAAGTGTTGTTTCCGACTTCTGAAATATTGAATATTTCAGTTTTATGGTATTATTGGTAATTGTAGGTATTACTATTACAACAACCATTAAAAATGCTTGTAAATTCACAGATCACTTGAGCACCAATCAAATGAACATCCGATTAATAAAGTAGAAATGAAACTGAATTTGACGAGTTTCGCTAATTTGCTCTGTTGAATATTAGAAAATAAAAGTTAACCTGGGGTACCCAATTCGCATAAATCAAAATCACACAGACCGTGAAATTATAGATGTTAAATAGCAATCAACGTCAATAGTTGGATTGTCAGTCCACAGATGGACATGTTTTGTTCTAATATGTTTTGTGATATATTTCTAGTATATAAGAGACCGATAAACCTTGTGAGTTTGGAGTTCGAGCTGAGTTCCAGCAGTTCAAGCAGTTCCAGCAGCCGTAATAGTTAAGCGGTACATTAATTGTAATACTGTCTGCCAGTTGAATAAACCTCAACAGGTTATGGGCCCAGGAATCGCGGAGTGAAGAAGTGGTGGACAGAGAAGTGGCGTACACGTGGAAGAGTGCTCAAGGAGAAGCTCTTCAGGTTACGACGCCGCTAGTTGGATCGACGACAGTGGAAGAGTGCTGAAGGAGAAGCTCTTCAGATTACGAGCCTGCAAGTTGGATCGTCGACCGTGGAAGAGTGCTGACGGAGAAGCTCTTCAGATTACGAGCCCGCAAGTTGGATCCGACTACCGTGGAAGAGTGCTGACGGAGAAGCTCTTCAGGTAACGAGGCTGCAAGTTGGATCGGCGACCGTGGAAGAGTGCTGACGGAGAAGCTCTTCAAACTACGAGGCTGCAAGTTGGATCGTCGACCGTGGAAGAGTGCTGACGGAGAAGCTCTTCAAGTTACGAGGTTGCAAGTTGGATCGGCGACCGTAGAGAAGTGCTGAAGGAGAAGTTCTTCAGGCTACGAGGCTGCAAGTTGAATCAACGACCCTGCAAGTCACGTCTGGTAGGAGTCGTCGAGATGGCCAACAAATCGGAGTTGATGGCATGCGTGGAGGAGCTTACTGGTTCCAAGAATTACGAAATATGGGAGGAGTCCATGCTGATGTTGTTTCGTGCAGTACGAGTTTTAGATGTGGTGGAAGGTACCAGGCAGTTACCAACAGTGATTGGAGAACCCACAAAGAAACAGAAGTTGGAACTAGAGACCTACGACGCGGATTGCGCTCGTGCACAACTGTACATTACTCGATCGCTGAATCAGCAAATCAAGAGGCACATCCTGGGGTGCAGAACGCCGAAGGAAATGTGGGAAAGATTGAAACGTACCTTTGGAAAAGGAACTGGACAAAGGTTAGATAAATTGTTAGAACAATTTTTTGGATATATGTACTCGGAGAAAAAGGACATGATTACACATATCGGCGAATTGAATAATCTCTTCAACGAAATTAACAGTGAGATGAGAAGGAAGAGAAAGGCAGAACTAGATGAATGTATTCTTTTGGGTAGAATTATGTATATATTACCAAAAGAGTACATACCGGTAAAAACAGTTTGGGAGACTGAAGCCGATGACGAACGAAATCTAGAAAAGTTAACCGACAGAATTCGAAACCACGAGGAGCGAATAAAGACGAAATCTGAACCTGAAACAGTTGCTTGGCGTGCCGATTCAAAGAATAATGGTAACATTGACAGGAAAGGTGGAAAACCGTCCGAAAATTTTCCTTTCAAATGTTATAATTGTGGAAGAAAGGGACATAAAGCAGCAAACTGTAAGTTTAAGAGATCGGAAGAAAAACGCAACGAAAGGGCAGGAGATTTTACAAAGAAAGGTTTCAGAAAAGTTGCATTTTCAAGTCACACAACCAATGTAAAAGCAGATACATGGATTGTTGACTCAGCGTGTTCTCAACACATGACCGCCAACAAAGGGAACTTCAGGAAATATGTACCTTTGAAAGTACCGATGCCAATAACGGGAATCGGTGAACATGAGATTTTGGCACAAGGAATTGGTGAAGTTGACATTAAAGCGCGAGTAGGAAACAAATATTTTGACAGACAGTTAGTAAACGTGTTTTACGTGCCAGATTTGGGAGGAAATTTGTTCTCAACTGCTCAAGCTCGAAAACATGGCTGCGCAACGCATTTTCTCGCGAATGGAAAATGTTTAATAAAGAAAGCTGGTAAAGTGATGGCGATGGGTAAAGCAATCGCGAACGGATTGACAATCATGGACATTTCCGTAGTAAAACCCATGAAACCAATCGTGGTAAATTTGGTTAGTGCAAAAGAATCGTTACAAGTGTTAGATGAGCGTTTAGCACATCAAAAGAAAAGGCATGTTGCTAAGTATTTGGAAGCACAAAGAATAAAAGTGAACGAAGAAAAGGAGTTTTGTGTCGGGTGCGTAAGAGGAAAGATGAAACGGAAAAGTTTCAAGACAAGATCAGTAAGGGCTACTGAAACTGGAGTATGTTTTAAATGCGGATCGACCGAACATACTCATTTCGAATGTAAAGTTATAAGAAGTGACAATTATAAGTTTACTACATGTTTTATATGTAAGAAACAAGGACATATATCTAGACAATGTCCGGAAAATGATAAAGGATCATATACTAAAAGAGGAGCTTGTAAAGTTTTCGGGGACGTTACACATTTAAAGAAGAACTGTCCGAAATATCAAGCTCAACAAGAAGCGAACGAATCGGAAGATGGAAGTAACAGGGTATACAGACTAAAGAAGTCTCTCTATGGACTGAAGCAGGCCCCACGATGTTGGAATGAACAATTTAAGAAATTTGTTTTCAAACACAGTGTTAAGGAGAGTACTGCAGATCCTTACGATGGTGTAATAGCTGGGTGTCTGATGAGGAAGAAATAAAGGATCTCATAGTGAGCATTTTTACTTGTTGGAGAATCTGAGGTTAATTGGATGGACGTTTGATTGAGGGGGAGTGTTAAATAGCAATCAACGTCAATAGTTGGATTGTCAGTCCACAGATGGACATGTTTTGTTCTAATATGTTTTGTGATATATTTCTAGTATATAAGAGACCGATAAACCTTGTGAGTTTGGAGTTCGAGCTGAGTTCCAGCAGTTCAAGCAGTTCCAGCAGCCGTAATAGTTAAGCGGTACATTAATTGTAATACTGTCTGCCAGTGAATAAACCTCAACAATAGACAACAATGCGCATATAGAAAACGCGGCATAAGTGACAATTAATATTAAAGCATTATCATAATAAACATTTTCCATTTAATTTCAATTTATGGCGCGGCTCCGGACATTCTTCCGGTTTAGATATAATTCACGCACGTTTATTCGGACAATAGTAACGAAACAGAGAGGTGGCGTTGGCGGCGGCAGTTGAGGCAGTTTGGCGCGCACCCACCAGAATCCGACGATAAATAAAACCAAACAAACCGTCAATAAAAATCTCTTGCCGGCCAAATCCTAAAGCTCAACTTTAAACACGCGAAAGCTCGGAGCTGGCGGCCTCGGCCGGCCGCCACGGGGTTGCGGCAAAAACTCCCTCGACTATCAATCCTACTTTCCGCAAAAACCGCCCCCCGGCAAAAAATGACCCAAAACTGCATTTCAGGCGGCCATTGGAACGGCTATGTATTTTTAAAGCCCGGATCAAGGGGAGCTTTTTAGGCTCAAAGCTCCCTCGCCTCTCCCGGCTACCCCCACCACAAAAAAGCTCAAGTACAAGCGCCGCCCACCGCACCGATCAAGCCTAGCGCCCATTGGCCAGAAAAAGTTCAGCACGCGGGCATATCATTAAGAAGGCCCGGGGTAGTTTTACGAAACGAACGAATATCGACCTTATGCGGGGGTAATTTCGTCGAATAGCCCTTAACGACCTTGCCGAAAAGGGCGATAATCGTTCGTCGGAAGGGCATCATTAATACAGGAACGTGCTTCGTCTCTCGCCCCTTCCGTAAGTGCCATCCAGGGTGGCTGCCATGGAGAACGTTACCCGTTCTTGAAAACTGAGAAAAATTGGTGGCCACTTGGTCAGTATCCTCAGGATAATTTATAGGCAATTTTGGGTCACGTTGCGATAACGAAAATATGTGATACGTACGAACCGGCTGAGGCAAAAAACTTCTCCGCTCTTGTCGGTTTTTAAAGCCCATTTTATTCTTTATCTGACCCGACCGCCGTTTATATCCTCTTTTGCATCTCTTTGAGCAATCATGGAAATTACTTTGATGGAATATCAACTTTTTTTAAGAATTGACTTAAACAAATTCATTTGATTTATTTTTAAATTTTCATTTCATACTGAAAGACACTTTTGCATAGGTAGATCAAAAAGGAAATTCGTAAAAAAAAATTTTTACATTTTGTTCTATAACACCATAACAAAAAAATAGACTAAATTACCTAGATGGGGAACTATGCAAGATATACACTTTTCGCGGAAAGATGTATCATGCGTCATTACTTGTCACCGTTTTCTCGACATATGTCAAATAATTTTTTCTTTATTCAATGATATATGTCAGAAAGAGACGAAAACCGAAAATAGTAGTCTAGGATAACATAATTAATTAATGACGCATGAGACATCTTTCCGCGAAAAGAGTATATTTCATAACTATTCTAGCGCCTGAAAATGGGATGCAGGGGGCACTGCATGCGGTAATGCTTCATAATGTAATAATAATCAAAATTTAATCATGAGAGAGTTATGAGTTAATTTCGGTAGATTCCTATGATCAAATTGGTAACTCTCTGAATCCTTGCCCGGTTTATAGGAGTCAATGTAATATATATTATGTTAAGGCTGTGGTCTTACGGTCATCGAGTTTCTCAGGGGCGCAGGAGACGGACGCGCGGGAGTGAGAAGGTGGACCTTAATTCTGGGCTACGCTCCGCCCTTTGTAGATAACAGACAAAGGATTTATATTCGAAACTCGTGTGTTTATTTATCTTTTGTCGAGAAGCGAATACATGAATCGAGGTTCAGTTCGTTTTAGTAAAGTAGAAAAAGACGGAAACATTAGATGTATCTTTCTTACTAAATTCTAATAAGATCCTGACTTACTTTAGTATATGTAATAAATACTGTGCAAAAAAATTAAATGTTTTAAAATGGTACAGCAGTTCGTAGTACAGATAGGATAATCGACTATACTGTACTGGTGGGCCAAATTGGACACTTGTAAAGGGACACCCCTGTTTCTATAAGAGATAGGGTAAAATAATATTGGTGTCTTGCTCGATGTTTATAAGAAATCGAATGGTGAAAACCGCAAATTGATACCTCTTACGGTTTCGGAAATACAGGTGTTTTTCGAAAAAGTGCATTTTTTAAAAATCTCCATAACTTTTTTTCTATTGGATAATGCTTGATTCTGTGAAAAGATTCCCGAAACAACTTTTTATGTAGAATTTGTTGGTGTAAATTAGATTTTTTGTAAGCAATATTCTAATAGATGCAGACAAATATTTCTTTTTCAAATGGAACATCTATACATTTTTGCATATTCGACGGGAGTTTAAATTGCCTTTCCAAAAGTGTGCCACACATGATACCTTGCTTGTGATATCACTTAGCCTTTTTGGTTCAGATTATGGATTCAAACAATCTAAATTTTTTTAACATCGAGAAAAATGAGTTTAAACGTTATCTTCTCTGTGTATATCGTTTATGTAAATACAACCTCTGCATTTTCTCCAGATTCTCTGAAACAAATTATCGCATCCATCCTATTTTTCAAACTTTATAGGCATATTTTTGGAAAGGAAATTCTAGGCTCTCGTGTAATATGTAATAATATAGTGTTCCATTAAAAAAAAACACTTTTATGTATGTAGCTATTAAAATATTACTTACAGAGAAAACTAACCTACACCGTCAAAATCTACATAAAAAGTTGCCACGAAAATGTTTTCACAAAATTAAACATTTTCCAACAGGAAAAAAATTATGAAGACTTCAAAAATGCACTTTCTCGAAAAGCATCCCCAATATCTCTGAAACCGTAAAAGATATCAATATGAGGTTTTCGGCATTCGATTTCTTATAAAAATCGAGCATCAGTTACCGATACTGTTCTTCCTCTATTTCTTATAGAAACAGGTGTGTCCCTTGAAAAGTGACCAATTTGGCCTAGTTGTACATACTTTCTCTGCTACATGTAGTGTATGTAAAGAAAAAGTTAGTGTTCAAAATTACAATATCGAACTTTATTTTCATGAGGTCGAGGTACTTATATAACAAAAAGATTAGTAAAATTATGAAATGAACTTTTCATTCATTTTAGTTTACAAAATTCTAAAATTTTTAGAAGCAATAAAATCTGTGAATTCCAAACTCGAATAATTCTCCAAAGTATTTATCTCCAGAAATGCACAACGAAGCAGAATCGACTTACACAAAAAACTTGTTTGTTTACTTACGGCACCTACTCAACTCCGCCGGCCATACCACGTGGTCAATCAGGGCGGAGCTATCTAGCGAAATTGAAAAATATTCCCAAGTTTGTACCGTGGGAATTTCCAAAATTTCTCGCTTATCTTTTAAAATATCAAAAAATGGTAAATGGAAAAAATATATCTTGAATATTTATCTAGACATGCGAATAGCCTGTTTAAAAATGCTTCTTAATAATCTCAGTTATTAACAATAATTTATTAAATATCTCTATTCGCTTGCCTAGATTTTTCATTTTTATCCAACTTTCGTTTGAAAGTTTTTTTGATTTATCAAACGGTTAACGCGAAATATTGGAACAACTTTTTCGGACCCGAGACCACAGCCTTAAGACCTAATTCGTTTAATAGTCTCACAGTGAGGAAATGACCAACAAACAAGTCCCAACATGCTACATTATCACTGCTGAGGATTTTACATTGCCTCGGTGTAAGACCTGCTTAACACAACATTTGGATAACGTGTAGTATGGCATACACAGGGTATTTCAAAATTCCACGGCATCATTTTAAGTCATTATCTATTTATGGCGTTCTCTAGTCCTAAGTAAAAATAGTTCGGTATAATCTCTGTAATATCCGTATTTATTTCATTCTAAACCTACATAAAGCTGCTATAGTTGTAAAAACACCTGTATACAGTAGAATATAAAATAATCTTCAAGCTGAAGGTAAATAGGGGAAGGTGGGTATGTTAGGGACACTTTTTATAATCCATTTAATTGTGGCCATACCAGCAACATAAAAATTTTAAAATGTATATCATCGAATAGCATACTGTTTATACTATATTTTGGTAATTATCTGATGTCATTTTTTTCTAATGGTTAGAGTCTTGTTGCAATAGAAGTGATCATTTGTATTTTGTCCCAAACCTACCTTGCATAGGTATGTATGGCACAGTCACAAAACAATAGGAGGTATGTATGGGACGGATCTCATTAAATAAAAGATAAGAATTTCGTATAGTGCATCATCATTTTCTGCATAATTGATTTCTTCTTCCGTTTCTGACTATTCTGGTGATGCAAATTTGTTTTTAACCCTTTGTTTAACGTTTTCTTCCTTTCTTCGAAATTTTTCATTCACGATTTTCAATGTTTCTTCTATTAACAGTTTTTCAGGTGTGATTGTTAATATCTTTGTCCAACTTGGTTTCTTCCTACACTTTTCTTGGCGGTGCAATAGGCAATGGCTTCAACATTTCAAAAGTGATTAAATTCGTATCCGATGTTAATAGAATATTATGAAAGTCGTCTTCATTTGAAGATATTTGGGGCGCCTTATTGAGAATATCCACTACAGAATCGTTAACAACGTTTATATTAGTAGATAAATCAGGATTATATTTTCGATCTGTTACAACAGATATTCGAAAGTCCGCTTCTTCTGTAAATATCTTGTCATTATATGGATAAATCCCGGTGCTTCGGAATCCACTTTTAATTTTTTTTATGAAGGTTTCAGAAAATACTCCTTTTAGAAATTCTATTAATTCGTAAATTGTAATTGTTTTGCATCAGTTATTCAAGAGCCAATTACCAAGAGCCAATTATGTATATGGGAGGTATGTCTGGAACGTCCCAAATACCCCTTTTTTTCAATGTCCCAAACATACCTCATTGTAGTTTGTCTACCTTTTATTTTTTTTTAAATTTTAGTTTAGGACACAAATAAAAGACATTCACACAACTGATTAAAAACAGTTTGTAGACTTCAATAATAATTTATTAAGTTTTGTAAATAAACATAGTTATAACCAGTACTTACCTGATGCACCCGATTTTTACTCTGAAACAACATCAACGCAAACGTTCAATTTTTAGGCTGGTTTTAGTGCTCAACCGACGGTCGGTACCGACGTCGGTGGCGCGTAGCTTATCAACGTATTTATATGTAGCTGTTCAGTGCTGCACTGATGAACCCTACGCGCGTACGGTACGCGGCGCGTATGACAATTGTCGGTCGAACGCGTCCGTATGTACGTCAGCCAACTGACAGACTGCTGTACAGTCATCGTGAAATAATGAACATAGACACAGAACGATTAATAACCGAAGTCCGGTTGCATCCGGAATTATGGGACTTGTCTCATAATTTATATAAAGACCGTGATGCACGGTTAAAGAATTACAGAACAATGAAATACCCAAGTATCGTACAATTTGTTAATGAGTCCATTTTTCGCGAGACTGTAGAAACTGACGGTCAGCGCGTTTTGACAGATCTGTCAATCAGCTAAGCACTGAACAACACAAACCGACGGTCAGTGCGTTTCGTCAGTACTGACGGTCAGTACCGACCGTCGGTTGAGCACTAAAACCAGCCTTAAGGTTAAAATAACTGACTGCATTTCAAGTTTCGACGATATGACACTGTAGGTGCACTAGTACATTTAAAGTAAGAGAATGGGGTAAATTCAAACAAGTTTTCGGTGTGGATTAATTGTCCCAAACATACCACCATCTCAAGGATACCCACGTCCCCTTATATATTCGTTTCTCGCTTTCTTACCAGATCCAATAAATATTTCCGCGACTTTTAAAAGAATCCAATATGTAATAATATAAAATAATCTTTAAATGAATATTAAATTAAATATAATTTACAAAAAAAAATATTAAAAAGTTAAATTTTCAAGTGTAGCTTTACTATTGTCAAAATAAACATATTTCATGCATGGCACCGTGTACGAAATAATCCAAATATAAACGACTGTATTTTCCATAAGCCCGGTTAATACGTTGTATAAATAAATTCCTTTTCCCGCCAGTAAAAATATTAGCTTTCTTGTCTGGCAGAGAGCAATCCCTATATAAAATTACAACATGACCGTCTCTCTATAAAAAAACGCGGCTTTGATACGGACGTATGAAATACGTCACAGCGGACAATAAAACGCGCTCGTACGTCGGAGATAGAGGGCGCAATTATAAATTTATAAAATAAAACGTTGGGGAAAAATTTCAGTTCGGCCGGTTTCATGCAGGTTGTCGCGGAATGTACGACACAATAAATTCTCTCAGGTCGCACCCCAAAAACTAAAAACAAACACCTAGGACGTAAACGTGAAACAATACCGTTCTGTGCAAGGAACTGTTTTATTTCTTTGACTGACCGGCTACGTAAAAACTAAAACCGAATAAAAATATTCACCGGTGTGGCAGCTGTTTTGAAAAGTATGCTTTTGCTTCAAACATTTACATAATCAAACTTTTAAAAATCCCGTAAAACGGGGAATTGTTGGAAGGTAAAGTTTGCGATTTTTATTATATTTTATATAGGGTTTTGTTTTAAAATAAAATGATTAATTAGACCGTATATTTTGAAACATACATCAAATTGCCAAAGAATTTAATAAAATTTTAAAGGAAAGATGCATTGAATACCTACAATATCTCCAAACTCAAAGCTCGCATCAACAAACCATTAACAATAAATTTGGGTCGTCGCTTCAGCAATGATCGGTAGCACGTGATTTTAACAGACTCAATCATTGTTAACGGATAGATGATGACTTTAATGATCGTATTAATACCGTTTGAATTAGCACACGGTCCCGTATTACATATCCGCACCATACGTAACCACTTCCTCATTTACTTGTCTTTGCGTACAAACAAAACCATAAATCATTACGTTCATTACCTTCACGATACTGAAACCGCCTTAAAAATGATAATTGAAATAAAATTTTAAGAAGATTTTATTTAACTTTTGAGTAATATGTTAAATTTATCAACAACTCTTTTACACAATTTATACAAGGTAAATCACTTTATATTCCAGAGTAAAATAAAATAAAAGGTTTGAGTCAACGATAACCATTTATTTTCTAATTTCCTAACGCGACCTCAGCCATAAAATTTGCTCTTATACTCGTGTCCTGTCTTCTTCGATGAATGAAAAAATACACTGCTCTTTAATTTCTTTCGTCGTACCTGATGACACCAAGGAGGTGAAACACGTGTAGTACTATAATCCAAACTCAATTTACACCATGGAGAGAAGGATGCAAGAGCGCGTTTTCTCCCCGTAACTTTACCGAGTAGGCCCGAGTGGAGTACAGGGGAAGGGAGAACGGGAGTTTCAAGCGGTCCTCGCAAACGCAAAGGTCTTCTGGCAAGAACGCCGTCGTAGCTGGCCCACGCCACCTCGCTGTTTTAACTTTTTCGGTCAGACTTTTGGCCCTTTTTCAGGTCTTACAGGAAAAGCGAGAAGTGTTAATTCACCAGCCACAATCATTGGTTGTAGCTTTAATCATATTTTATACACATTAGGATGTAGCGTCACAAATTCGCCTTCATTGTTACAAATTTATTATTTTAAAATTAAGTTTTGATGAACTTTCATCGTTTAATTTTATCAGAAATGAACAACGTTGTCATGTCATAATAACTTTATCTTTAAGTCAATTTATAACTTTATCAATTTTTGATTTAAAAATTAGAAAATTGGAAGCCAAAAAGTAAACCGGTTTTAGAATAATGAAATAAATGTCTAATTAGGAAATGGATATTTAAATATGGGAAAAATAAACAAGTAATATGTTTTTATGGCAAACATTTATTATTGTAATGAAATAAGGAAATTAATTTTCAAGATACTGGTAGATAGCAATAAATTTATTAATTTTCTTCATTATATTACAATGTTTACGAATAATCTGTAAATTTGCTTAATTGATTTTCATTTAAAGAGAAGGTCGATGCAAACACATACTGAAGAGAAATCGTGTATTTAAATAATTAGAAAAGTTCCAATGATTTTGAAGTATGTTAACATTTAAACAATCAAAAGCTAACCTATAACTTTAGGATTTTTAAGTAACAGTTTTTAAATAATTATTATATCAAATAGTAAACTGATTTTGCATAATGTAGTAGAGTAACATGACTATAATAATTCTATGAATTTGCTACAATGAAAATAAGAAAGTTTGAATTTAACTTTTAACTGTAAGTAGCAATAAATCACAAACCAACAATTGAGCATTGATGTTTATAAAAATATATCATCTTTGTAATTCATTTTTTAGTAATCTAATTTTCCCGATTCTACCTATTAGTTTAAAAATATCTCGATTAGTAAATAAATTTCTTTCAAAGTTTGTTGATTTTGTTGTAACACAAAACAAAAACGGTTTGGATATAGAATTAGAAGAAGATTGCCAACACGTGTAAGAGTTTAATTAGTAGAAGTCTTGATGGAAAGTAGAAGAGTTGATGGAAAACACCTGCAACATTTTTCTTGTTGGAGTAATTTTCGTTAATAATAATACTTTTAATAAAATATAAAGTCAACAAACACACAGGTATTCTCAAATATCCGTGGTGTTCGGGGTGACAAAGACCCAACGTTAATTTTGTGCTTTACCTGGAAAGCGCACAGTCCCGGTGACCAATTAATTTCTTCAATTTTCGCCGGGTTTTGTCAAATATGATTAAAACTACAACCAATGATTGTGGTTGGTGAATTAACACTTCTCGCTTTTCCTGTAAGACCTGAAAAAGGGCCAAAAGTCTGACAAAAAGTTAAAACAGCGAGGTGCCGCGGGCCCATCTACGACGGCGTTCTTGCCGGAAGACCTTTGCGTTTGCGAGGACCGCTTGAAACTCCCGTTCTCCCTTCCCCTGTACTCCACTCGGGCGTACTCGGTAAAGTTACGGGGAGAAAGCGCGCTCTTGCATCCTTCTCTCCATGGTGTAAATAGAGTTTGGATTATAGTACTTAAAATATTTAAAGTAAATTGTCATCATTGGCACAAACCTTCTGAGTTTTATTTCACTTTGTTAAATATCAACGATAAACGTGAAGTCCACCCCAGGCCAAGTTATATTCCAGAGTGTTTCAGTGAAGATGCTTTATTTGAAATTTAATTGTGGTAATTATTCCTAAACATTTTTCACAGCCTTTCATTACCGAACAGAAAGTTTGAAAAAAAAGCTTGTTATTCCAGATACTTCGAACAAATTTTGTTTATTATTATGACAGATGGTTAAGAGTAAAAATACCCTTGCAAGTTTTCGTTAATAATCCTTTATATTCCTGGGACCTTTGTCCAAGAATTAAGTTTTTTAATTCTTTGTGTTTTCAAACTGAAATTAATAATCATCTGTGAAAAAAGTTGGGTCATTTTCGAGAAATAAATATTTTTATTTATTGACTCACTTTTAACAATATTTGGAACAACATGTATTTTGCAAGGAAAAAAATACCGCACTTAGGGTAAACTGTTCAAATCTCGGCCCCCTAAAAATTGCTTCTTAAAGTTGGTTTTTCTATAGAAATCCATATAGAAAAAGGAAAGGCCGACTTTAGGCGCATTGCCAAGATTTGGTGAGTTTACCCTAAATGGTTTAAAGAGGTGTTTAAAATCTTAAATTAAAGGAATATGAAAACATAACGAAAAATAGCTATTTAAGAAACGTGTTTGGAAAAGCAATTTTTTTTTCCATTCTACCTGGGATTTCTCGGTTTCGCTTCGATAAAAAATACAACACTTCAAATCATTTCAAGTACTTTTATTAATTTGTTGTAAATCCTGTACCTCTTTTAGTACATTTGCCGTTATATTAAGAAGCTTTGTGTTGCTTGAAAACAAGCATAAAACAGGTATAAATTCTACTTGCAATCGACTAATTTTTTTAGAAGCTTTTCCAAAGCGGATCTCACCGTAAAGAGCAGTTCCATGGGTCCTCTCCTTTTATACGTGACATATTCTAATCTGGGTGATTAATTGTTTTCTCAGAGGTTTTACGCCGGCGCTACTAAAGCTCTTCCGCGCTTTGACTAACCCGCGCGTACGCGGACGCCCTTTTTTTTCGGGGCCTGGCCCTTTGTGACGCGACAGAATTTCCAAGCGGCCGGACGTTTACGTGATATATACCCGGAGAACGCAAAAAACTGGACTGTTTCACCGAAAGCAAAAAAATGGGAATCGGTTAAAGTGGGTTCGAGAAATCGTTTTTAATTAATATGGAGTAGAAAAGGGAAGCTTAATCGTTGAGATATTATAAAAAGAAGATGATGAATATAGTGATAGAATGGAAATGGTTAAAGAAGTGTCTACAAAATTTTTATAAAACAACTTAAAGGCTAGAATCGCCCGGTTTCTCATATATCCTCGATAAAACCGCATCTGGGTTCACAATTACGGTTCGCGCTCGGGTTCGCTTTATTTTCCAGGTTCTAAGAGGAGCGAATAAATAACCGCGAAAAAGCTTTTAGAGAAGTTGGACGGGTTGGGCGCGGCGCCCGTAAAAATAAATCCCCATTACGCCCTGGAGATAAGGGCCGGGCCCGGGTCAGGTCCGGACCCCGGCTCAACCCCCTGGAAACTTTAATTTCGCTCGCGGAGCCCGTAAAATATTGCTTTAATCTCTGGGAGAACACGTGAAAAATAACACGTCTCCACGCCTTAGCTGAATTTAAATTGCTCGCGTAATCCTTTGAAAGATGAAATAAAAGCTCAACTGCCTCCAGCCACGACTGGAGTTCCGCTTCGCCAACTTTTCTTTGTTAAGCAAGAGGTGCAGTTCTATACCGAGCACACGAAGTTTCCATCTCTATATGAGTCTGGAATATGAAGAGATATATCCCAGGTAGTCGAGAAACCTTGTATTCACGCAGACAATTACCCTCAAAAGGCGCTTTGATACCACAACCCTAAAAGGATAAAAGCTACTGGCAGACAGTAATCTTAACAAAAAATCGCAATCTATTTTTACTATTAAAAATTGAAATTCACGACCAAGGTTTACGTTTAAGGTAAACAGGTTGTTTTATAAGGGATCGTATATCACGTGCATTTCAAGTTTTATAGCCTAGCGAAACAACAGGCGCAAAAACGGCTTTTTGTTCGTCCTATAATTTTATGGGCACTTCCGACGGCTCTGGATGCGTTTCAGCCAGCGACCGCGACCCTCTAAGCGAGACTGATGCTGAATGCAGTCGGCAAAAACCGAAAACATTAAACACCGTTATAAAAGATATGTAAATATCGCACGGATTCGTATAAATATTATCGGTGCGCGGAACGGGCCGGAAAAACATTGCAATTGCGAAATTTTACTACACGCAACGCCATGCCACACGTTTTCAACCTGACTCGGTATTGCGGCTTCAAACAATATATATGTCTTCAATTTAATATTGTTTTAGCTAAACTTACACATCTGTGAAATTTTACAATACACATAAAATCCACCAAAGTCAACCCATTTTGATTATTTTAAATTTACCGCTAATCCAGTCACTTTATGCTCAGCAGGTTTATCATAATGCACGGTTCGTATTTTACCTTCTAAATTTAAAGAGTACACATCATATGTAAGAGCAGCTAATGGCAACATCGCATCCTTTTTAGCTTTCTCAATTGCTTTATCTATCTCTTCCTTCGCCTTTTTATCAATTTTATTCAACTCCTCTTCCGTACATAATTTAGCATCGCAAACTTTCTTTTTAAATGTCATCAAAGGATCGGATTTATCCCGAACGTTTTTAATTTCGTCTCGTGTCCTGTAGCTCGTTCCAGGATCAGACATCGAATGACCATGGTAACGATATGTTAACGCTTCCATGATTATCGGACCTTTTCCGCTAAGGATGTACTCCTTACAGAATCTGGTTGCTTCGCGAATAGAAAAGAAATCCATTCCATCTGCTTGAAGGCCAGGAATATAATCGCCTGAAAATGCAGGATGTTAAAAAAGTGTAACTAACTCTGAAGTGAAATAGGGGGGAGAAAAATCTTGAATGAAGATGTAAAAAAGTAATGGAACTACGAGAACGTTTCCGCAGACGAAACGTGCTATTCAGTTAGAGAGCTCATTCGACGATGTCATCTTCAACGCAAAATTGAATCTGCGGTTTATGGAACGGCATACCCTCCATAACCGCAACAAATTGTAATTTTGAATCTGAGCGCAGTCGGTCTGCGGAAATTGGTTCTAGATCGAATAGCACATTCTATTTAGTGCCACTTAAACCAATAACTTATTGTTAGTAGAAACCTAAAATCCTTCATACTTTTTTTTATTCACAATAAGAAATTAATTTACCCCTTGTGTAATAATCTGTATTTGCGGAAGATCTTTTCGTACTAGTACCCATTCCATAGAGATTATTCTCCACAACATAAAAGGCAGGTAAACACCATAATTTAGCCATATTGAAAGACTCAAAAACTTGACCTTGATTTGAAGCACCATCCCCAAATAATATCACAGACATTCCACCTGTATTGTTATACTTATGTTGTAAAGCCATTCCAGTTCCCAAAGGAACGTGAGCAGCAACAATTCCATTTCCACCATAAAAATTTTTTCCATAGGTATGCATCGAACCACCTTTTCCTTGAGAAACTCCAGTAAGTTTTCCAAGGAGTTCAGCTACAACTGCATGAATAGTATTTCCCATTACCAAATTCCATCCGTGAGCTCTATATGATGTAATTATGTCATCTTTATCACTCATTATGGATCTGATTCCACAACAAACTGCTTCTTGACCATCATACAAATGACAAAAACCACGGATCAATTTTTTAGTATAAAGTTTAGCCAAACTATTTTCCATTCGTCTGATTGAACACATATAATCGTAATATTTTAACGCTTCCTCTTTTGTAATTTTTGAACTTTTAGCTGGTTCTGACGGTAACTTATATATTTTGTAAGGTGATGTTGAAATCTGTACTTCAGAAGAATAATCCTTTTTATTTGGAGAAAAAATTACGTGAGTTCCTCTTATTAACACACGATTTGAATACATCTTGAAAAATTTCCTTAATGCCCATATACTAAACCAAACGGTAAAATCCACAAACTGTTGTTTTGTCAGCGATGACAATGATTTTTAATGTCATAATATTAACAAATCTGTATAAAGGTTAGTTGATATTTATTGTAACATAGCAAATTTTACTGCAAGCGTTACCATTTAAGCAGGGTATGTTGTGCGAATGAGCATTGTTCGTAATGGTTTTTCCATTGGAACGGAGCATAAAAAGTCGCATATTGTTCCTGGGTACATGCGATCTATTGTTTACGTACATAAAATTTCCATTAGTAGTTCTTTTCCGAGGGCAAAAAATAATAAAACTTGCCAATGGCCAGATTTGTCCGCGCGTACCTCCGGCTGCAACACATTTCTCTATGTGTGTACCTCGAAACGCATTGTGCGTCGAAAATCGTGCTACATTTTCAACATGTACGCCAGGTTATTATTAAATATAAAGGGTAGTATCGAAAAGGACGGGAATATATATCTAAATGATTGGAGAAATTAATGGATCACCTTCGATTTGTTGACAAAAAAAAATTGAAAGCGTACTTTCGATACATCAATATTCCATATTGGTCTATATGAGTGTGAACATATAATTTTGTGATATATTCAAGTAAAAAAGTAAAGTAACTTACTTCTTTATTTTATTTTTTGGATTTATAAAATTTTTTTCTTTGCCTGAAAATGGGAGATATGCTAGGAAAACAATCGATACAACTTCATTATGTTCTGGCGGAAAATATAAGCGTCCAGGCAAACATTACTGGCCAATAGAACGGTTGGTGGACGGGTCATAATCGACATTTTGTTTACCCGTGTCGCCGTGAGGGCCGAAGTGGTCCCCACTTAGAGGAGGGTCGAACACCAGAAGCGACCGTGAGACATATTTGCCGACGTAATGACCGGTACACTCGGGCGAATGGATTTTTATAAAAATTGATGTCGTTTTGATGCAACGGGCAAACATCAACCGGATGATTAATTGCGTTCAGCCGCCCGCCAACAGCATCACCGTCCCTGATTCCACGATTTTGCGTTCGGCATTCAGTACACCACGAAGCATAAGTTTTTGAACAACAAATTTTAACATAAAAATTTTATTATAAAAAGGATATTGAAAAAAATAATTTATTTATATTTATAGCAATTGATTTACATATCGTCGGTATACAAGAGGAAGTGACCAAGTCTAAAAATCTAGATTTTTTGACTTCACTTTTGGTTCATGTATATGAAATTCAATATTGTTGCGAAATCGCATAAGTTATGTGCGCGAAATTGGAGAGCGGTCGGTGACCAGCAGTCGATGTTTGTAGTAAACACCAAAAAAATAGAAAACTGAGAAAGGAAATGAATTGGCATAAAAAAAGGCTACGAAAGCGGGGGGCTTCGAGGGACCTTCGTGGCGACACCGTGTAAAAAAGGACACTTGTAATCAGACGATCAATATAGCAAGTTGTTACAAAAAATGTTGTAAAAAGATAATAAAAATCTGTGTGCGTAAAATCTATTCCTTTTCAATCGAGCACCCCCAACCCTCTCATCCGTTATAATGGTGGAGGCGACGCCGGGCACCTAGTACAGAAAGAAAAAAAATAGAAAGAAGAAAAAGTAAGATAAAATAAAGAGATCGAAGAAGAGAACGACCAAATGCCAATCACACGCAATCAGACCAGAGGACTACAAGAGGTACAGGCTCAAGAATCCGAAGACGAAGTTAAAATGGATCAATCCATGGAACTCGCAGTCGAACCAGATATAAGGTCAGCTATACAACCGAAATTCTTTTCGGGGCGCAATTATGAGGACGTAAGAGCCTTTCTGAAGAATTTTAAGAGGGCCGCGAGAACAAATCGTTGGTCAGAAGAAACAAAACTTGTCCAGTTAGCTTGTTACTTAACGGAGACCGCGCTAAAATGGCATGAGACCGCAGAGGAAATGTTCGATACCTATGAAGATTTAGAGCGAGAGATGGAAAAAGTATTCACTAATAGCACCTTAAGAGAGTAAGTGTACTACAGGCTGTCCACTTAGACCCAAAGATCGGGAGAAGGTGTTTGGTAGTATTTTCATATGTTCTTAAATTGTGTCATTATATCAATCCGAGAATGGAAGAGGAAGAGAAGATCCGTTTCATACTTAACGGGTTGGAGCCCAAAACACTGGAAAAAGTGAAGCTAATGAATAACGGAACGTTGCAGGAGCTAAGGAGCAACATTCGCAAGGTTGAAGCCACCACATTCTTGTTGGGACAGTCCACGTCACAAGCAGGGCCGTCCAAAAGCCATCAGGATCATCTCGAGATGCAGAGATTAAGGGAACAGTTGGGCCGACTCAAGCAAAGGTTGAAAGGTGGGAATTTTGATTTCCCTAGCACTCCCAACCCTCACATCCGTCACAATATTATTTTTATTGAAAAAATGAACATGTCCAAAGATGCCAAAACTTGAAAAAACTTAAACATCCATACTACAAAATACAATTCGGAATGAAGGGGAGAAAATAGAGCGCTTAAAGATGAAACAATTAAGGTACGAAGGAAAAAATATATATAATAATATTCCGATGCAACTATGATGATGGGTATAAAATGTTTAATGTTAAAGGCAAAGCAAAAGGTAGGCTCAGTAATATTCCAAAGGAAACTGATAATAAGTTAAAGAAATGTTACACTGAACACTTGCCTATATGGACCAAAAAGAAAAACGATTTAATTAAACATTGCCTTAAGTGGATGATCTCAAAAATACTATTTGTGGACTTGGTCACTTTCTCTTATACACCGATGGTATTAACTAATAATATATCATATTAATTTTTTCCTTGTAAAAACTTTTTGTGAAACTTGTATAGGATATTTGGAGGGTAGATCGAGGCCTACCTATCTTATTTGTCCGAACCGTCGAGGTTGGGAGCGGGGACGGCAAGAGTATTAGCGGCCCCCAAGAGGGGCGGGATGGCGGTTTTGCCGTATCCCGAACAGTTCCACGTAGGACGGGGAAACGGGGAAAACGAGGGAAAACGGGTAGACGGGGAAAACCGGGAGGAACCCGAAGGGGCGCCTTGATGGATGACCTCCGGGCCGCACCGCAGGTCCGAACCGCCTCCTCCTCCTCTTCGGTGGACGTCCTCCTCCCCCCGTTCGCCATGTTCTACGAAAAATTTCATTATAACTTTACTTAACGGGTCCGGCAAGTAAGGTATTACCCCGTCGAGACGCCTCCGGTAGCGTTCGTCCGCGGGCCGCCGCGGCTCGTTACCGAACTTTACCCATTAAAAACTTCATTATAGTTCGGCGGAAATTCCTAAAAAGCCGGACGCTATTTTGCGCCACCACCGCGCCCCCGTTCCACCACCGATCCAATGCGGACGAAGGGAGAAAGAGGAGATAAACGGGATAAAGGGGGTCTTTGTGCCAGGTTACGCTACTTTACCGGCGAACGTGATGGAATTATTGGTATCTATTGCTGATACTACCCCAAATTTACACAACATCATTACTCATTTTTCATTTTGAAAAACCCAAAAACATATTGCCAATAGTTATTATTATTTCATTTCTGAATTTATTTATAACCAGAACTGAAAATAAAAGGAAAGAATTGATTATGAAAGAAAGTAAAAAATTAAAAGACCCAACACATTATGATTGATATTTGTTGGTTTTGAGAACAGATAGATAATCCAAAATATACGTTTTTTATTTGTAATAATTTTGTTGAGGGAAGAAATATTTGTCTTAATAAAATCGGAAAAAATGTAGAAAATAAATCATAGATATAATGCTAGAAAAGAAAGAATACTGGAGAGCCGTATATGAAATGGTGACAAACATCTTGAAGAAAGAAGAGAAACACGAAAGAGAACTTGAAAATAGAAGAAGAAATGTACAGTAGGTCCTCAAAACCACATTTCTATGCCTCTGAAGTTATACTTTGATGGGTGGTTCTGGAGGCGGATGTATTCAATTGTGTTGGTCGATGTATTGAAGGAGAGTACATCAACTCAACACTGAGTGGTCTATGATATGGTCACTTAGATAGTGATTCAGACCTCTCTTCTGTCAACAGATTTCCTAAACCCCTCCTCAAACAAAAAAAGACACATTATGAAGTAGTAAAAAGGGTTCAAATGTGTTATTTTACAGAGTTTAAATAATAAAAACGAAGTAACACCTTTAATAATATCAACTTGTTAACCCATTCTTGAAACTGAACAAGACACAAAACTACCTTGATTGCTGAGTTTCCTTACATGTAAGACGTTCTACTTAAGAAATAAATTGTTAAATGTTGAAAGGTATTCTTCTCACCATTCATGTACATTATTTTGTACTAACTTATCTCAAAATTGATCTGGGATAGAAAAAATAAAATCTGAGCAAACAGTTTAAATATTCTGTAAAAAAATGTAGAAAAGTAAGGAAATAATAAACGACGTATACATTATAGAAGAAATGCCCGATCACTTTCACTTCGCTGAACCGTGACAGAAAAGTGTCTAATTGTAAAGTAGTTAAGGAAACTCGAGCTTGCAGGTTTTCGCGTCATACGGTCCTTTTATACCGAGTTTCAATAGGCAAGCTCTTCGTTTGTAAACGGGATAAGTGTATTTCTCATCGTTAACAAGTTCGTTGCACCAAGTGACTCGATCTCGGAAAGCGTCACGAATCCTTTGATCGCAAGCCGGGATGTACTTTAACGATGGCAGTAAACTATTTGGTTAATAACGTATCACACACGAACCCTATCCCAAGGGACACACAACTGCAGTGGAGTTTTATTAATTCGTTTTTGTTTTTAAATAAAACAATGACACTTTTGAACTGCTAAACCACCTAGTAACACAAGTTTAAAAATATCATTGGAAACGATGTTGATCTTTGCGAGACAATATCGATGTGGGGTCGACTACGCAAAAGCTTCCACATCATCCCCATGGTCGGCAACGGACCTATTAACTTTCTGTATGGACATTGTTAATGTGAATGAGTCTTCGGGGCATTGACAGTGAGCAATTGGGCAATTCTGGATAAAAATTCATTATTCCGTTTGAAATTGAACCTCCTCCCGCGTGGTCGCCTCCGATCTAGATTTAAATTGATTAATTAGAAATTTAATTATCTTCACTTTCTGGCCTCTCAACGAATTTAGGTTGAACGAGATGATTTTTTTATTGTATTTATTGGGTAAGTGACGAGGTGATTGGGTGAAAGAGTACTTCGGGAGTGGCGGGTGGTGAAACCTAATCTAAATTAAACGAAACGTAATGACAGGGAGAAACTCGCTCGTTTTTATCGTGCTTGAACGCGTAAATATATCCACAGACAATCGATCTTAAAAATTAATTGAATGGGAATCATTATAATGTTATGTACAGGATCTAATGTATCGTTTGTGTTAGTTATTTCGATCATAAACATTAAAAACACTAGTGGTTAATTAGTACATATCAATATTATATTCTAACAAACAACAAACGCGAACATTTCTCTCTAATAATAAGAGTATTTAACCATTACTGGATTTTACAAATAAATAATTGGATTTCATCCGAGCTTTTAGAATGTGTATTCCATTATAACGTAGTCGATATAGTAAAAGTTGTTTGGGATTGTTTTTACACACTTTTTTCTGTTTTATTTAATAAAAAAAAATGGGTCGATTTGGTTTTGAAAAAAATATAAACAAAAACACAAAATATTAAATTTCAATGTCATTGCTACGGTCAGACAGGGCAATAAAAGTAAAATCGGGGCGAACGTTCGCGTTCGGCGATTTAAATTTCAATTCATTAAGCCTCGATAAAAATGCATATAAAAAAACCGTTACCGGATCGATGTAACATTTTTATTTTGTTTATATTTGGGTCACTCGATGTCGAGCACCTGAAAACACGGTGTGGATGAAAAAAATTACGTAAAACCGATGCCGACGCCGTAAAAAAACACACGCACGTACCGTTGTTCCCTCTCAATTATTAATATAAACAGCCGATAAATTCTGTGTCGCGGTACAACAAAAACAACAGGAAAAAACCTGACAAATTTGCGGCTCGTGCTAGAGCAGGACGGAGAAGGGTTAATGGCTCATAAAGCAATTTTTAACTTTCAATTTCGATACACGAACAAACGCATTTTAAACGGGAGCCGCGCGTGTATTGATTTTAATAATTGTACAGGCATATTATTTCATTCATTCGTTGTTTCATTATTTTAATTGTGTTCATTATCAAGATGTTCATTCATAGCCGGAGTTTTATTGTAAACGCTACCGCCGTTTATATATATATATATATATACATACATATTTGACCGAATAATTTAATTTGGGAATAACACGCTCGTACAAATTATCGCTTTTTAAACGGTTCGTACTTTTATGACCTCGATATATGTTTACATTTTATTATAAATCGGTCATTTGCAAAAGTGTGAATTTAAACACAGTTACCTTTATAATTAAAATTAAAATATCAATAAATTAAAACTTTCTCTCTATAACATATTTTCACGAATTAAGTAGATATTATCTCTCTCATCACACTCGTTTGTTAACACTTTCCCGGTTTTGTTCCTTCTTTTTCCTGGTCTCTTTTACTTCTATTTTGCGGTTTGGTCCGTTTTCTCGTAACCCTTTTCGAACGGTTCGTCTGTAAGTTAATGAAACCCCCAGGGAATGACGAACGGCGCAAACGACGTAGAGGCGTTAGTCTCGTCCAGGCTGACCGATTGCCTTGAATTGTTCGAAAGGGAACCATGGAAGGTCCATGGAGAGGCTGGCGGCGGCTGAGTTTAAAATGGTGAAAAAGGAGAAACGACGGACAATTCATTTGGCCCCGTCGGCTTACTAGGCACACATTAAAGTAATCAATACTGGGTCCTCCGTCACTGGTTACCACCGCACTAAAGGCCCACTTCGCCCCTCGCTGAAAAAAAAAATAAAACTGAAAAAAAGCTCGGAATACGAGGAACAAAAAAATCGTTTAATTCCGTTTTAATTAGACGATTAATAACGGAGGATAAAGTTTAATTAAAATTTAAAACGGTATTAGAATAATTAAAGGTAATTAAAATTTTTATAAATTACAATTCAAAAAACTAAAAACAATATAACAATCGCTTTGATAAAGTAAACCTATAATTTGTACGTTATATCAATTAATTAATAGATATTACATGCTAGTAAAATTAAAAACATAGGAATAATTTTAATCTAATTTTGTAGTGACGTAACGATTTGAAATGTAAATTTCAAACGGCAATTCATAAATATTGATGTCGACGGCAACAGGACAAAAAATAAAAAGTACGCCGTGCACAAGATAGTTTAACCGACAGGGAACGTAGCGACGAGGGGCTATAGAACGGAGCAAAGCAAAAAGGGGCCGTTCCGAAAACAGAAAAACCGTCTCGTTTAAGCCGCTTTCCGAAAAGTTTTCCTCCATCGTCCTCGGCCATAATTTCGAGACTCCGGGTTTCGCTCTGTTTAAACAGCGGTCGCGAAATTAAATTACTCTCATATTTTTTACGGCGCGGCCGCGTCCTAAGCAGGCCGTTTAAAAAACGCGGCCCATACGGAGCGCAGCGCCATCTACGGCCGTCCACGCAGCCCCTAAAAACGGAGGGAGAGACAGAGAGAATCGATGTAAAAGTGGGGTGCACGTCGAAGCTTGCAGCGACCACGTGCAAGAGAAAACTGACGCCGAGCTCCGAGGGCGTGGCAACGTGAACTTTTCATTGGTCGCAAAAGGGTTGGCCGGGGCTGGGGGTGAAAAAAAGTCCGCACGCATGTACACACATGCATACGTATCCTCGCACACGTACACGGACACACACGTTCGCGACCCTTCGCAACCCCTCTCCGTCACACCCTCGCAGAATACGGGGGAGCGAGCGGAAAGGGGTGAAGAAGGGCTCGAAACGCGCACCTCTCGGGCAAACATTATTTTCGGATGCCATAAATTTACGGGTTAGAATAAATATTTTTGGAGGAGTAAAAATGTTAAGGACTTTTCATTATTGCGAAAGTTTGGGAATGTCTTTAAACTACATTTGGGAAGCGCTGGATAAAAAAGAGGAGAATAACGTGTAAAAATCGGTGGTCGATGTTGCAACACCGCGAAAATCGTGGGTGATTAATTTTGAATACTGCATGAACCGTGGAACAGTTTTTGATCCCATGACATGAGCCGTATACAAGCGGATGCTATACTTATTGAAATGACGCGATGTTTTAGTAAGCTGACGTCTGCTGTGGTGTTACCGATTGAAACACGAAAGTAATAACAGTGATTCATGGTTTTAATATTTATTTATGGCTACACGCATAAAATTTACTTTGATTTACAATTCAACAATCGATAAACTACTTTCGCATTTTGTATTATTTAATTCTTAATCGCAAACATTTTTTATTATAATAATAAAATAGTGGTGATACACACCTCGATTGACTTTGTCTACTTTGTCTATTATGTCTTATATTTTTATATGGTAATTTTTATTTGGCTCGTCATTCAAAGTGTTAGTAGTCTTAAGTACGAATTTATTGCTTTTTCTCTATCAACTTTATAACTTTATCCACAGCGAGTCTATATTTTGATATCAATTTCTTCAACTACTTCATTTATAAGATCAGGATTATTGTTCTCAAATAAAATTATTCAGGTCGCTGAGTAAACATCGAATTACTAAAAAAGTTCCAAAATAAAAAAAACTCCCAAGAAAGATTAAACTGGCTTATTAGTCGAATTAGAGGAAAATACAAATTACAGAACTTTACAGTTTTTTATAATTCATTATTTCACTTTTAATAGAGAAAGAGAGTGACATTCGAAATTTTTATGTTTCATTGAACATCGAATCGACAAGCGAGCTTAAAATAATAATGCAAATAAGTTCCTATAAAATTCAATTTTTTAATTATTCCGACTAAAAAAATGATAACATTTTCATCTTTTCCTAATTTAATTTAATATACGAATTACTATAATCTATACGATTACAAATCATCAGTTTGTCACAATTGCTACTACAACACACCCAAACGTATAAATGTTGTAAATGTTCAAATATCAAGTCACAAACGCCAGTACAGTCAATCACAACCGCAAATTCATCGAGTACCTTTCAAACCTTACTTAAATGATCGACTATGGTATAGATAGACGTTTTGATTAACATTTTTTTACATTAAAATATTTAAAAAATAAAACTGCAAATTACATTCACGTTTCCAATTACAGTGATTGTTTTCAAATACAATTTAATAAATACAGGGTGTCTCCGAAATGCGTGTACAACGTAAGACCTCAGATTCCTTGGCTTGAGACAGGTTGATTTAAGTTAACTTATCTATATCCAAAGTTGCTTCGTTTCACAGCTAGAGGGCTTTAAAAATAATATTTTTAATGAGTTCTTCTTAAATTACTCGAAAAGTGTGCATTAGATTTTATTTATTTTTTGACCATGTCTTTATATCAGCAGGCTACAGCTTTCTGTGGAACAAATTCGAATATCGAAACATACAGCGTGTTTAGAAACACTCTCACTTTTCTATCAATTCTGTTTCTGAATAGCTGCATTCATTTACAAACTATTTTCTCTCTTACAAAATTTCAGTAGGACAAACGGTTTAAGCACAAAGAAAGATTTTCTAAATACCTACCAGGTCAAATGGGTAAATTAAAGTAACATTAACAAAATTCAAAGTAGTAGCAACTTCTTCAACGGATGTGAAGATCTCTTAAGAAAACCAGATGTTATAGGTTTGGAAGTATCTTATTGCTTAAAATTTTCTAATTTTTGCCAATATTTGTGAACGTCATCAGGGTTTAGCCCTTTTTGTCCGTATTACGCAGATTCTACTGTAGAACCAGAGGATATGAAGAAGAAATTACGCTCCTGTAAACTGGTCAGCAAGATCACTAAACCTAACACCTTGTGATTTTGTTTATCGGGTATCATAAAAACAAAAATGCAACGAAAAGAGCAAAGTAAAAATTTTGCACAACGTATTATTTTTGCCCTGATGATGGTTACAAATCCTGGCAAAATTTTGAGCAATAAACTTCTTCCAAACCTATAGCATGTGGTTTTCTGGAAAAACCTTCATATCCCGTAAAGAAATTACTACTTTGAACTTTGTTAATGTTACCTTAACTTACAGATTTGAGCTTGCAGGAAGTTAGAAAATGTTTGGTTAAGAAGATTTGAATGGATAACTTGTGGTGAGAGTATTTCTAAACACCCGGTATGTTTCGAAATTCGAATTTGATCCACAGAAAGTTATAGCCAGCCAATATAAAGACATGGTCAAGAAATGAATCAAACCTAATACAGATTTTTCGAGTAATTTAAGAAAAACTCACGGAGAATATTATTTTTAAAGCCCTATAGCGGCGAAACGAAGCAACTTTGGATATAGATAAGTTAACCTAAATCGACCTATTTTGAGCCAAGGAATCTATGGTCTTACGTTGTACACGCATTTCCCAGACACTCCGTATATGTTCTCTACAGGGTTAAAGAAAATGAATGTAGAGATTACAAATGGCTATAAATATTTAATTGAGAAGACTTAATCGATAAGAATAACAAAGAATGTAACAGTAGGCCCAAAATTTTGTGTTGTTTATTGTAGTGTCTATAAAATGTTATTACGATCAAGGATATCGCTTCCATGAAAAATATTATTGATAAAAAATAATAAAACATTTGGCACGTTCGCTTAATGCAAAAAACGAACGGACCTATTTTAAATATTTTTACAACAAAATTTTAATGAAAATTTAATATCTACAATCGATGACTTCGACAAAGTTTAAAACTTCAGAAATCGACCTCAATGGAAGCTATAAAGTCTCAACACCAGAAAGTTTGGTAAAATCGGCAGAGAGCTACGCAACCCAATAAGTCAAAAGAAGAACAACGTCGTTATTGAAGTATTTACAACCAAGGGATAAGAATACCACATTAAAATATCTTAATTTTTAACACTTTGCTAACCGGTGACGAGTTAATTCTTTTTTTTATATCCAAACGTTGCTGATCGGTAACGAGTCAACTCGTCATTGCACTCGCCATTGCCAGTGTTTTTAAATGAAATTCCCGGCCAACAAAGTGTTAAGATTTGTGAACACACAGGTATTTCCTCTATTCCAAATTGATAAATACTCTATATGCCTCCTATTGATCGCACGGACATCTACCTGAGAGTACATTTAACATCTATTTGAAACTCATCTGGAGTCACCAATGCAAGAACTAATGACAGATTGGCATTATGTTTATAAAAAAATTTTTCATTTTATTGAAGAAAGCGTCCATATTAGCAGACGTTGAACGGACATCTTTCCTTAAAAACTAATAAAAACATCATGCGTTAATTGGTTAACATGTAGTATATTTACGCTTTGTAAATAAAATTTTAAACTTTCTTCTACATTCTATGTAATTAATGAGGAGTCTAATGTTTATATACTCTTGTATATTTTCTAAATTGTTTGAGGTAAATTTTGACCAAAATCGAACGTACGCTCATGAATCTAAAGTCCGATGCAAAACAGCCAGATAGTATCCGCTACAGCGCACTTTAGCTACTTTATAGTTTAGGTTCTGATTCACATCTGTTTGCACGAATAACATGCCAGAAATAAACCAATATAAACAAGCAAAATTACATATCTCTTTCAATTAATTCATTGTTTGCGCCCAAACAACCATGCGCACGTATTACCAGATGCGTATCTTTTATTTGTTATACACGCCTATAATATTAAACGTATCAAAATGGTTCGGTTAAAATTGATGTAACTCGTGAAATGTGTATTCGCGTTTAAAATTGATGAAAGATCTGTCCCCTATGCGATTTACCCCTTTAACTGAACAATTTGGTCAGTTAGAGTTCGTTAAAGCGGGCTTTCTTCGCGGGTCGCGACCCTAACGAACCACCAGATATCGCGGATAACGCAAGACATAAAAGGGAGACACTCACCCCATCCGCGAGCTACAGGGTGAGAATCGCAAAATTGTATTACGAACTGGATGAACCGGTTTTGCGAACTTATTGTCGCAAATAATAAGATCAAGGTGAACTTTAACTGGTTACCGTTTGCGCGGGGTGAGTTTCGCGGTGTTAGGGAAGCTTTTGAACGGCTTATCGAGAATAAAAGGGTTGGCATTTACTAAAGGATAATTTAACGTTTAAATTTACCCTTAAAAATACTTTTAGTAAAGTTCCTGATTCTTTTTTAAAAGCTTTAACTCTGTAATGCAGTACAATAAACCATCATTAAGACAAAATTAACGTGAACGTGTCCAAACGAAAAAGGTAACGACTGAAAAAGTCCAAGCCCAGCGCGAAGTTTTACGATAAATTAACATCCGGGTCGGGACGGCCGCCTAACTCCGTTTTAATTCGCGAATTTCGCATAATTACCCCGTAATTTTGAGGTTGGAGGGCAAGGATGCCACGACGACGAATGAAAAAAAAAATCGCCAACACACGCAGACCGCACCAGCACGACCGAAAGGAAGCAAAAAAAAAGAGGAAAAAGAGAGACGTTTCGTTGGAAAGTATGCGAGTTCAGCACTTATAATTGTCGTTTTGATTAATTACCGCGTAATTGCTGTAATAATTCTTTCGGGGGCGTTTGTATTTGGGAAATTAGGAAAAGTTGGGACTCATTTGTCATTAGTGTAACGAAAAAAAAACTTAAAAATTCCCGAACAACAAGTCAAAAGCTTTACGTTTATTTCAGCACTTTATTATAACTCATCATTACGGTTTTATCATGTTGCTGTGGTTGTTTTTATTTTGTAAAATTCACCGGCCTACATTAGATTTAATCTTTCATCGTGTGCCTATGTGTCAGCAATAAAAATGACACCGTTACAGCCGCAGGTTACACGCTTACAGGAACGCATAGTACAAAGTTCCTCTTATCTCTTTTGCTGTTTCAACGTAGGTCGAAAAATTCGCATTATCGCCCTGTCACCAGTTTTTACTGATACTTATATTCGGCCTCTGGACGATGGACGTCGACGCAGGGTTTTATCTAAACGCGAATGGCGATTACGTGCCATTACCTGCACGGTACGGTCACGTTGGCCAAATGTGCTGAAAGCTGAAAGAATTTTTCAACGAGTAACGACGAAACGTCCACGAGACGGACGTGAACCGGTGACATTAATTTTAATAGTTGCGGCGAAGCCATTGTGTTATCCTCTGAAAAGGGAACGAATGGACATGGAGACGATTTTTATTATTTTAGGACGTTAAATATTAGGATTGACATTTAAGAAAAAAATCTAAATTAATGAAGCAAAATGTAAATTTACAGGAATTAAAGGAGTATATACTTTAAAGTGATTTCCCTTTTTCAATCAAAGAAGAAAGAGTAAAAGCACGTGATTTTCTGTGATGAAGCGGCGAGAACAAACGTGAATTAATGAGAAGAGCTCAAGCTGATTATTCAAACGGACCCGCACAAATCCTCCTACGAAGTAGAGAATATCTACAATTTATAAAGTTAATGCTATTATTAGTCTCCGCTGGTTCGCGGTAGGCGGACTCCTGAAAAGTTTCAGCGAGTAGGGATTTGGAAGGGTCCTCTGCGACCCAAAAAAGGAATACAGGAAAATCTGGGAAAATGGGGACTGCGGTCCGGCGGAGCTCTCTCCTGAAAAGCTCTGCGGCCGAATAGAACTTTCCGCTCGGGACGGTTCTCCAGACGCTAAATTTTAATTATTAACCATCCATTAGAGGAAAGCTCCTGGATTGCGACGCCATTTGCATATGCATAAAGACTCGAGCCCGGGCCAGAAGAGCTGAATAAATTCCCTACGCCATTATCTTTCCGCCCGTTGCAGAAATATATGGCCGACAGCACGAAAAGTTCTCTCCTTAATTAAAAAATTACAAGGCAGTTAGTACTTGCTACGTAAAAGCTCGTTTCTAAAAAATCTTATATGACAACAAAGGCATTTTTATTCTAGTAGATTATCTCCAAATCTAAATTGATTTGAGTATAAAACAACTTTCTACCTTTTTACAAAACCAGTTCAACAGTAAGTTTTTCTTGATTAGTTTAGTGCAGAGAGCAAACATCACGTAAAGTTTACACCAATACATCGCTTTGCGTCGTTTCGTTTTGCGTTTCTTTGAAGTTGCGTCGCTGCTTAATTAGTATTAATTTTTACTGTGCGAGGTTAGATTTTCGAGGTTGCGTTGTTTTGGGTTCGAGTCTAATTTTTTTTGAAATGGAGACTGACATGAATGAATTGTTAACCTCGCACAACCAAGAATTCTCTAATAAAGAACTTTTGTAACTGGAATTGCAGTTTGCTAAAGAAGAAGATAACGGTGACTGTTCAATAAATCTCCGAAGAACAAAATTTAACCTCTAAACAAATTTCCAAAGCGATGTGTTTGATTGACGAAGCTATGGAAATTTTTTTTAAAAACGATCCTGATAGCAGAAGTTATAAAGTGTCCCAGGCGGTAGCTACGAATATCATTTGCTACAAGGAAATTTATTTTACGTTAAAAGAAAAAGTTGTTCAGCAAACATTGGACAAAAGAAAGTCGACTTACAACAGCCACTATGGACTCATCAGACAGTTACTAATTTTAAATCTGTTTTTCATAAATTAATTGAATAGTTATTTTGTTTTAATTGAATACGTTTTTTTGTTTGTTTTTTGTATGTATGTAACAAAATTTTATGTTATTTTTGTTTTTTAAATGTTTACTTTGTTCAATTTTCTTTTTAAAAAGTAGTATTTTCGTAACCCTGGAAACTTTCTTCGATCTTTACATGGTTTGGCTATAGAAAATCTTAATTCACTTTGCATCGTGTTTTTTTTGGAACGTAACCCCGACGCAAAGTGAGGTATTGGTGTAGTTAGAAAAGTTACGGAAATCCGTACTGGTTTCGATATGGATAACTGTTACTTCGTATCAGATGCAATCAGGTTTTGAGGATGCTTCATTTTTAGGTGCGTGTGAATTTGGCAGAAACCCACTTGATGCCAAATCGCACTGGTGCACGTGTTAATCACTATTCCTTATAAGACATAGGACATCCACTAAGATCCGAAAGAGTTTGTTCTGTAGAGTTTATATCTCTTTCATATTTGTAGCTGATGAGTTACTCTATACGGGGCACTTGTCCAAAGTGTAGGTAATCATTGGTTTAATAAGAGCTTTATAGAAGAAGAGGTCCATTGATTGAGCTGTTTCTTATTGTGGTGTTTCCAGATTAGGGATTGGTCAAGGAATACTCTAAGATTACTTCATCTTTTGCATTCCGTAATCTCATCAAGTACAATATTAAAAGTTTATCATAAAAAACTTTTAAGACTTTAGAAATTGATTTTGGTAATGTTTGGTGAATTGATCAAAATGAAAATGACAAACATAATGTAGATGAAAAGAGATTAAAAAGAAGGCTTTATTAACTGACGCACATTGAAAACTTTGCCTGAGCGGTACAGAAAAATGAAAGAGGGCGGCATAATTTGAATAATTCCACAAGTCGTTCGGAATTTTAATGCCTTTTAAACGTACCTAAATAATAGCTCGCCAAACGCAAGTTTAAAATTCCGAAATTACGTTTCTTTCACATGGTAATTCATCATTTATAAAAGGACGGTTTCGTTTAATACTCCTTTTTACTTTAAATTTGAAAGTTAATTAAGGGAATGAGCTTTGAAAGGTTTGGTAAATCTAACTACTAACATGAAACGTAATTTTAATGACGTAGGATTTAAGTAAGTTTGAAATAGACGTACGTAACAGACACACATAACGTGTGGTAATATCTAACGGTGAGGCTGTCTGCGATACAAATCACAATCGAATGACTTGGATTCACCTGGATTAGGGGTGAGCTATGCCTGTGTAACGCTATGGCCAGGACATTGATAGATACGCGGCCGGAGTGACGGCGTTGTACGTGTTTTTTGCGATATTGGAAGATTTTAGCGCTCGTCGAGCCCCCGGACCGCGATGACTTTTTGTAATTAAAAGTGTTTTTAATGCTATCGCCCGTTCGATTGGAAAAAGGGAGGAAATGTTACGACCAGATCGTAACAATGTATAACGAGCTATTTCTCGATCCGAATACCCACTTACATACTCTACAAATTTCAGAATATTCTTATAATACATACAGGGTGATCGAAGTATAACCGTAAATATTGGAATATGTTAATATAAATTTTATTTGGAATTAATTAAGTCAAACACACATTATAGATGAGTTAATTTATGAATTATTTAAATTTTTAGCTTTTTGTATAACATCGTAGATTACTGATACACATCATAAGTGTATCAAAAAATACTTTTTCTCAATAATTATAAAAATAAATTTCTCCTATAAAAATACATTTACAAATAAAATAATTATATTTATTATTGCCATTTCTAAGTTAATCCATTAAACTTGAAAAATACGTTGAAAAAAAAAGGCAAAAACCCAACGTAAATGCCAATAGAAAATAATTTTGCGTTATACTCGTAACTTGCTAAATGACTGACAATGAAGTGAAATATACAGATATTTTTGAATCAGTTTGGTTGACTCGCCATCACTCAGCTGAACAAGTAGCAAAAGTAACTTTTTACTGTCGAAATATGACAAAAACTAGAACACGTCGAATTTTGGAATTTGCATTTACCTGCTTTATTTCAAAAGGTCTTCGGGTCAAAGCACATTTATGGGGTTTATTAGGTGGGTATTAAAAGTTGATATAAGTAACTTAAAGTATCTATCAATATTTTTGTATTCAATCAATTCCTATATTTAGTTGTATTTTAATATGGACAAATTACATTGTCCAAATAGTAAATTTGCCACTAAAAATAATGTCTTAAACGTATGTTATCCTCATCTGCATTGTGTTGAGGTTAATAGTAACTTTAAGTTTTTGGAATATTTTTTGAAAATATCTATAATGACTATAATGAATCTCTACAGTAATTTGGGGAAAAAAGGTAGTGAAAAACTGGGGAGTTTTTATTGTTAACAAACGACATGTTAACAACGGAACAATAGACCACAGCGGATAATTACCATAAACCCTGTTGAACGGATAATTACATTTCGAAAGCATTCGCGGAACAATCTCATTTCGCTTTGACAAGAGCGCGAATTTTGAGCGCTCTCTTTGTTTTCAATATTGTTTAACTATTCCTTTTCGGACCGCGAGTAATTTGGAAAATAAATAAAAAAATATTTAACATAAAAGTTATTTTAGATAAAAGTTTTAAGCGTAATTCCGGTGTGTCGGCGCGATGGGAGGTTTCGACAAAATAAAACTTTTACGGTTCGGCCGTTTCAATTGGCGGGCACTCAAATTTCTAAACGGTGTTGGGCGAACGGGTGGCAGCAACAATGCCCTCGGATATAAATAAGAACAATTTATTCCCCGTTACCGTATACCGGGCGTTTGAAATATAAATCCCAGACATATTCGGGGCGGCCGACCATTCGGAGGGTGAAAAATACCAGAGGCCGTAGTCGGGCGTCGGAGTCAGTGGCGAACGCCACTGGTCGGACGGGCGTCGCGACGCCGGGTGGGAGCGGGGATGGGAGGCGTCGGCGCTGGCGCGCGGCCTCCGGTCGATAGAAAAAGGAACAAAATCGATGGGCGCACCCCGCAAAAAAACAGAGAGGAATGCACACGTCACACACACACCTATGGGGCCCAGGCGTGCACGCGTGTTTGTACAGAGTTTTAAAAACGCGCATTCCAAAACAATAATACTCAATCAATGATAGCAATGAGCCAATAACCAAATGGGACGTTACATCGGTGGAAGGGGGCCCGTGACAACCCTGTTTACAAATGTTGCGATTGATTCTTTCAATACTGTTTGAGCTGTACTGATATATCCACGCTCCCTCTATGTCCTGCATACTAGTATACCGTGAAACCGTGTGCGATAGTGTCCGTTCTTCAATTTCCATTCGCGGCACCGCGAAGGTTTCCTCATTTCGTTCGCAAGGACTCCTATTTTTTTACACCCAAGTCTTACCCCGGCTAAGGTAAAACGCCCCAACCGTAAGTAACACCCACGTAATCGCTCCGTGGCCAACGCTAAGTGTGTGCATTGCACGTTTTTGCGGCCTTTTTATCGATTTTTAATTAAACATTAGGCGTCGGTGCCGCTCCTTTTCGCATTGGCCCGCGCCTTTCGGCCCTGTAATGATTTTTTTCTGTCTCAAAAAAGGGTTAATCGTGTCTCCCTCACCACACCAAAAGAACGCATGACACAAAAAAAACTTATTTTCATACCACGTAAATCTTTTCCACGTCAATTCGTCATTCTATATTCTCAAAAAATTATTCATTTATAATTAAAACTATTATAAATTCCTAAAATAATTTATCATATTAAACAGTTTCCTTTATTCAAAGTAATTCCATCTTACCATCCATAAATCTTCAAATTTTTAACATTATAACTCCTCACATATTTTATAGAAACCCCACGGATAGCTTATAAATAAATAATTTTTTAAATATCTTTATAATACGTTTAATTCATTATTTTTATGATAATGTATATTAATATGTGTACTGCGCAAACTCGAAAATTACGCATTGACAAATCCTTTATTGTTCATTACCAAGGAAATTTACTTCATCTAAACCAAACCATAAAGAACTACATTATTCTTAGAAATTAATTTAATATTATTTATCATATTAAAAAATCTTCATTTAGTTGAATCAACTTTCACTCTTAACATGCTGTATATATGTACTTGTCTTCAAGGAGGAATCAGTTCATTAAATTAGAAATAAGAAAATAAACGAAATTGGTATAAATATAGAGAAAACAAGAACCATAATTATTCTGGTTGTTATTTTATTATTTAGGGACTTAAGATTAAATTTAATCAATTGCTTAACTTTACGTTATTATAATAGGAGAACCTAAGAAGTGAATTTCATTCATTATTTATAGTTTTATTTTGCTGTTAAAGAAACATATATTAAAGAATTACAAAAAATCTTAAAAAATTTAGAAAGACATCATTGATTGTTTGAAAGAACTTCGTCGAAGTCGTAACGACTTGTTTTATGAAAATAAAGAAAAAAATTTTTAGTCGATGATTGAGTAGAATTTGTATTTTTGCCAACAGAAAAGGTTAAGAACTTTGCTATATAATGCCCAAGCTTCTTTTTTAAATACGACTTTTCCACTTAATTTATAAGGGAAAAGGCTTCTACAAGATCTTCACTTTAAATTATTTTCATACACAAATCGTTCTTCCTAATTGAAATTAAACCCTTTAATTTTTTTAATATAACCAGAAAAATTGCCTACACTTTTGAATGTAATCTTTTTACTCTCAAGTTATTCCATTCGCGTAAACCACAATACGTTTCGGGCAGTTTCTGGTCGATAGAAGACTAAAGTAATCAAATAACGTCAATCCTAGTCATTCAAAGGCTACATATTTTACGACTTGACACGATGTCGACGTGAGAATTAGAGGGGTAGGTACTATGATGGTGAGTCTGTTGTCACGTAGAATCAAAGAAGCGAAATCCGTCTGTTCCGGTAGACGACGAGAATGGTCGTATATATCATATCAGTCGGATATCGACAGGTGCTCTTATGACTCACGTGCCACACGTCAATTTAACTTTCACCTCCCTCGGTCTGCACGGACTAGCAGACGACATATGTCCCAATCGGCGACGATATGAACCGTCGGTCTCTGTTGAAAACAATTCATTTGTATGTTGGAGAATTTTTCGGGGGACAATATTATGCGGAACTTATTTTGAAGAATTTTTTAAAAAGAAAAGAAAATACGAGGGAAATACGATGCCGACATGGATCGTGAGCTTATGTTAAGTACCCTTTTGGCCTCGTAGGGCAAACAGGGCGGTTTTATTAAAGACCCACCGACCGTAGAGATGGAGCCAGCCGAGCGCGCCAAATTTAAAACGTCCGGACGAAATTATCTTGGCGTTTACCCTGGGACCTGGGCAAGGAGGATAATTTCGCCGGCCATCATGCAAAGAGGAGAAAATCAACATTGCCGAGGGCATTATGCAAATCACTTCGTCTCCCTTTACCTCTACCTCGTCCTGTCAGAGCACACAAAGTGAATAGCTCTTCTTAAATTTTATACTTCCAAAGCGAGTACATTAAATTTATTTAAAATTGAAAAATGTTAAAAGAATAAGTTCAATAATGAACGGTAGCTTTTGATTAATTTAACAAAAAGTTCCAAATTATTTACTAAAGATGTCAGTTAACGTATTACTATATAATTCCTATAACGTGATTAAGCTTTTGCATAAATTAGCTAACGAAATAATCAGGTCAGTTTTCAGTTAAGTGTGTTATGACGAAATATAATTAATTCTAAAATCAGGTAAAGTCAATTCTAACATAAATACGAAGGCTTTCACGGTCGGTGTTAATTGAACTAAGACTAGAACTAACATTAGCGCTAACTCTAATACTAGACCTAGAACTAGGAGCTTTCGGGCTTAACTGTGCGTCTTCTGAAAAACCGTTTGCGTTTGAAGAGTAAAACTTTGAAAACTTCAAACTCATTTCTGAAGGAGGTTGCAACATGGCATCCGAAACATCAAGCGCTTTTTAAAAAAACGCACGGGTAAACCCGAAAGCTCCTAGTTCTAGTGTTAGAGTTAGCGCTAATGTTAATTCTAGTCTTAGTTCAGTCAATTCTAACACTTTATAACATAACAATTGCTAATGTGTTCTCCCGTTTCCAAATTCTGTTATCTATTTAGGGATCATAAAACTCAAGATGTGGCAAAACTGAAACCACTACTTATCGAAATAGGCTATATACAGATTTTTAGTTTTAACACTTTAGCCGCCATGAGATACAACAACCAGATCTTATTGATATTGGTTTTCAATATTGTTACAATTAAAGTATTAAAATTTGGAATTTGAGTGTCTCCAAACAACCCGGCGCCTCCACCATTGTAACACTAGTTGAGGATGTTAACATAATAAATTAAATATTTTATGCTGGTCAGCGATTTCATTACTAGTGTATTTATTAACTCAATCAATTTACGTTTATCTGTGTCCCTCTATTATCGGTTCATTTTTTGGAGATGCACAGCATGTTATTTTGAATGTCAAAATTAAAAACCGGCTTTCTCTGAAATTAGAAAAAATGACACAGAATAGTCTGGTTCTAAGGCACTGATAACTTAAAAGACTATACTTAACAAACTTATATTTCTTTTTGTATATTTTCTGACCACAGCACTGATACCATTACAATGTATTTAAATTTAAACAAACTTAAGTTTTGTTCTCATAATTAATCACATACAACTTTATGATAGTTTCATGAAACCAAAACCGGTCGAAACTATAAAAATAAAAATTCATTACCAAAGTAGTCACTGAATTTATTAATTTTTGAGTTCAATGCGAACACCGACCTATTATAATAACTATAGTTACTTTTATAGTCAGAAGAGACCCTTCGTATAGTTGATTTTAGACTGTTTGAAAGAAAAACAAGATGAAATTAAAATGTTGCAATATTTTTTACATTTGTAGCTAAAAAAATTTTATGTCCAATTAATTAAGAAAAATATCTGATTGTGAATACCATACATTAAAATAACAAAATAAACTTCGTCCATGATGTTTAGAGAATAAGGTCTTCAGAATGGTCGCTACTGCCGTAGGTAAAAGTGCGCCCGAAATTAAAACTTATAATCTGCAGGGGAGCCTTTTGAACCCGTGAGCTATTTAGGAAAAATCGTCCTTAAAGCGGCGGATGTAAGTACGAGAATCGTTCGGCACCAAGTTAATTATAGTAGGGAATAGGTCCGGCTCATCTTTGCGTGGCTGTCGCTGGGGAAAAACGTCCCTTTAGAGTGGGAGTTGAAGGGCGGTTTTTGTGTATGCGTGGACGTTGGCCGTTCGTCCAAAGGGTGAATTATCAGGTCCGTACTTGTGGTTATTCAAAATGAGTATATAGAAAAAAAATTTTTTTCAGTAATTTTATATTAATAAAATTACTTAAATATTTTATTTTTGGGAAAATTCGTTTTGTGTCAATAGTTTTGTAACAATTAAAAAAGTTTATAGTTCATTGAATATCTAAAATCATGTATTCGATGAGTTTATTAGAGTGATTGAGGGCTTTCGTATTTGACAAATTTATATAATTTTCGTTGAAAATGCTCGACGTTAGCGGTTTAACCGGGACGGTTGTAAAAGCCGGCCCTGAAAGAGGCGGGGGTGCACAAGTTTTTCGAGAGGCCGCACAACTTTTGCGGCCTCCTGCGGGTCTCCCGGTCCGAGCAAACTCCACCCCCCTGTTTTTAACAAGTACGACGGCCATTTTCACTTGCATAAGTTATCCGCGAACCACACCCAAACGTTCGCGAAACACAGCGGCGGCCGCCCCGTATAAATAAATAAATAAATACTACCCGAGCTCGCGGCGCTTTCGAGAAGCGGCAGGGGTAATTTCGTTTCCTAAAAACTATTTTAACTTTTCGGGACAAATTGTCGGGTAATTCAATTCTGACCGTTTGCAACGCGAAGCCCCCCTTCGCATAAAGGGAATTTAATATTTTCTTGTCTGGGATTATATTACCTTTCCATGTATACCAACTACACAACCCCATATAATACAATCACCCCCGGTATTCTATATCTAACCAAAATAATTCTAGTTTTAATTAAAAGAGACCGATTTGTTCTATATGTCGTCAAAAAAATTTAAAAAATTTTCAAAATTAGTATCAATTTTTATCACCTTAAAAAAATAGTTTAACTTTAAAAATTTGTAGAAATTCGATTTTTATAGCTTTTAATGAAATTTTTTCTTTAAATGAAACTTAAAATATTCCAATTTTAATTAAAGAAGATCGTTTTATTTTAAATGTCCTCAAAAAATTTTAAAAAATTTTCAAAATTAGTATCAATTTTTATCACCTTAAAAAAATAGTTTAACTTTAAAAATTTGTAGAAATTCGATTTTTATAGCTTTTAATGAATTTTTTTCTTTAAATGAAACTTAAAACATTCCAATTTTAATTAAAGAAGATCGCTTTATTTTAAATGTCCTCAAAAAATTTTAAAAAATTTGCAAAATTAGATCAATTTTTATCACCTTAAAAAAATAGTTTAACTTTAAAAATTTGTAGAAATTCGATTTTTATAGCTTTTAATGAAATTTTTTCTTTAAATGAAACTTAAAACATTCCAATTTTAATTAAAGAAGATCGTTTTATTTTAAATGTCCTCAAAAAATTTTAAAAAATTTTCAAAATTAGTATCAATTTTTATCACCTTAAAAAAATAGTTTAACTTTAAAAATTTGTAGAAATTCGATTTTTATAGCTTTTAATGAAATTTTTTCTTTAAATGAAACTTAAAACATTCCAATTTTAATTAAAGAAGACCGTTTTATTTTAAATGTCCTCAAAAAAATTTAAAAAATTTTCAAAATTAGTATCAATTTTTAGCAACTTAAAAAATCGTTTAACTTTAAAAATTCGTAGAAAATCGATTTTTATAGTTTATGCTCAAATTTTTTCTCTAAATGAAACTTAAAACATTCTAATTTTAATTAAAGAAAACCGTTTTATTTTAAATGTCCTCAAAAAAATTAAAAAAATTTTCAAAGTTGGTATCAATTTTTATCAACTTAAAGAAATCGTTTAACTTTAAAAATTCGTAGAAAATCGATTTTTATAGTTTATGCTCAAATTTTTTCTCTAAATGAAACTTAAAACATTCTAATTTTAATTAAAGGAAACTGTTTTATTTTAAATGTCCTCAAAAAATTAAAAAAAAAATTTTCAAAATTAGTATCAATTTTTAGCAACTTAAAAAAATCGTTTAACTTTAAAAATTCGTAGAAAATCGATTTTTATAGTTTATGCTCAAATTTTTTCTCTAAGTGAAACCTAAAACATTCTAATTTGAATTAAAGAAGACCGTTTTATTTTAAATGTTGTCAAAAAACTTTAAAAAAATTTTAAATTTGTAAAAATTTTTGACAGTTCTAGCCTAACTTAAACAAGAACGATTAAATTTAAAAATTCATAAAGAATTCATTTTTTAAGTTTTGATTTGATTCTTTTTCTAGATGAAACTTAAAACATCTTGTTAATTAAATTGATTAAAAGAAACTTTCAAAAATAAATCGACAATCCAACAATTCAAAATATACACACCATGCCATACTTTCATCTTAATAGATTTGATGTCCAATACGAAAATATACGTACTTTACATTAAAAGCCGCCGTTAAATTTACCACTAATTTTTAATGAATACTAAACGCGTCTCGTTTACCGCAACATATTAATTTTATGCAAATCGCACCCACCCAGTGTAAAGTTTATAAATCAGATTATCGACGTTGTTCTCCGAAACGAAAAAAAAATGTAATTCATAAATATGAATGACCTGTATAAAGTGTGAGCTCCTGGGGCGAATTTTTAAATTATTAATATATCAAAGCGTGTTTAATCTATTACATCAACTACGGTTTAAAATATCAATAAAGTGTGTCTATTGAAAATCATAAAAGAAAATTAAAGGAATAATTAAACAGTCGGTTTTATAGGATTGGTATTTAATTTCAAATAATTATTTGTTTAAACACAGATGAATGTTTTAGATAAATATTCAGTACAAAATAATTATAATTTACCGGTAACATATTTAATTTTACATTGAGCATAAAGGTTTGGTTTGATATTTCAAATCAAATCCTTCATACGCGATTACGTTTGAAATTTATTAATCAATTTTATATCTGCGTACATATTACTAATTTACAAAAACAATAATTGCAACGCGAGCAGATTGAGGCTAAATAAAGAGTGTCATTCAATTTGGTTTTTAGGATCTATTTGGAGTCTCATTATTACAATACAAAATTAATATTTAATAAGGTTTGATTGATTAGCCTTCATAAAACAATTATGTGGATATAGAATGATATTTTTATTATTTAAATAGGTTTTATTTTATTTATTAATTTATTTTTAATTATTTTCTTTCTTTCTTTGTTTCAGATTTAATTTCATTAAACTTTGCAACTTCAGAAATTCATGGATTTCTATGTTTACAATTTACTCTACAATATGAAACTTGATATTTAAAAATTATTAATAAAATATTGAAAAGAAATTATTTGACTTTAATTTTTCAAACAAATATATGAGTATTAAAGGAAAAAATTTATTTTAGCCAAGAACACAACCTTCATAGAAGACTCTCACCCCTTTTTAACCTCTAGCGAATTCTGTAATCCAATCCCAACTCACCCCTAATATAAATTTCCTATTTAACAAAAGGTGGCGCTCACTATAAAAAAATAAGAAAAAAAGAGGTGAGTTCTAAATGAAGTGTTAGCACAATTAATGAGTTAGCTTAACATAAACAATTCTGAGTTTTTAATAACACCAGTTTCTATAATAAAAATGTTTCTCTTTTGATAAAACGTTAATATGAATTCATATTTAAATACAGAGATGAAAGGTGTGAAAGTTTAAAATGCTTTATTCAAGTCTATATAGAAATATTGAAGTTGCAACTGGTGGCTTTGAGCGAGTGCGATCAAATTTCTAACTAGATTAAACGGCCAATTAGCTTGCTCGATCTATTAACGTGTTAACTCTATTAGCATACTATTAACGGTATAGCACTTACATCAATCGATGACATAATGCAAATCGACAGCTGCGTAAGGCGATGAATGATAAATCATTCCCTTAATCAAATTAGTAATTTCAATCTTTAGGAAACTCTACGATTTTATTCCAACTATTAGAGAAAAAATTGCTTTTATCTTGCACTTACATAAGGTAGTATGTTCCTCACAATTTGATATTTCTTCAAAATTAAAGAATACCTTAAGAAATCAAAGTCACTTAGCTACAAAGAAAATCTTTAAAAATGTAAGCTACCTTGATGTGGATATAGCAATGTTTAAAAATAAGTGTTAAACTTTTCGTCAGAAGGAGATAGCTTGGGGACTTGAAAGGCGCACTCCGTAGACAGAGAGAAGGAGGCAGATGGATCCTTGAGGTTCAGGGTAGCTCGGTCAGTATTGATCGGACCCGTCTTGTGCCCTCACCCCTTACGCCCGGGGCTGCTTAATTCCGCACCCCTTCGCCTCATTACACTCTTAGGTCGAGGCGCGCGATTTCCGCCCTTACCGTATCTGATAATGTCCGCCGCCGTCCGGGCCGCTATTTATGGGTCATCATCATCGCAGGCGGCGGCTAGCCGGCCGACACTTACACCCCCTGTACCCTCGCAGCTTGCTTATGGCCCTTTTCACCCCCTTCAACCTCCCCCCGAACCCGTGTGTTTATCTCTAAATACGTGCCGCTAGCGTTCCTCGCCGGTCTTCGTCCAGAAGTCCAGCGGTCAAGCTCCATGGACGGACGATAAAATGAGAGTGTAAAATTATATGGTTTTTGGGGAATGAGGGCTTAAAATCGTATTAAGAGATGTTGGGATAAAATTATAATCAAAGGTGGTGACGATGATGAGTTGTAAAGTAAAACAGCAAGCGTATAGATTTTTTTATTAGGGTTAAGCAATATTAGAGCTTAAAAATAGATTTAACTGTTGTACGGTCGTTGGTGAGATTGAGAAACGTAGGTTAATTTTTCTCCGGTAGTAAAAGTGGTTATAATCGACGTAGATTGTAGCCGACGCGACGCGACGCCAGGCGTCGGCGACCATTAGACGGGGCCGACCATGCGAAAATGGTTTCACAAAGTATGTAATCAGCTTAGGCGGTCCGGCCTGTTCCTGAGGACGCGTTCATGCAAGAAGAGGCGCTAGAGTGGAAACTCCTGAACGATCACAGGAATATTTCCTGTCGGCATCGGACCTTCCATGGCCAAGAAGAGAATGTGTCGCTCAAAGGCCTATCCATCGTGTCAACGAAGCCGACGTTATCGGGTCTATTCTCCAATCTCTTATATTAACCTATAAAAAATAAAATTATAAGTCGGTGTAATAAATTCGTGTATTAGGGAAGAGCTGATTGGCGGAAAAGAGAACATTCGCATTGCATACCATCGGTCATCAACGTCAAATTCAAGCGAACCGTATCGCATCACATCTCATCGCGCGCGATGATCGCATTTGTCAAGTCAAATCTAACTACGTACTTAATTGAGAATCAAGGTAAATGTATTCGCGTCGAGAGGACGTGGGCGCCCGTATAGAAATTTCCTAACTGTCAAAAGCAGAGTCTAGCCCAGCATTAATAATTACCGTCTATTGGAACGTGTAACTAAATATTGATTCAGTTGGTATCCCGGCGAGGCTCGGAGCCCGCCCAAGTATCCAAAAGGCACTTCTTCTTCGAGAAGAGCGAAGACCCGCCCTCCCGAAAGCCCAAGCTTGAAGCTTTCGGAGCTTCAGCGACCTCCGCCATAAACTCGGGCAATTCAATTATGGGAGACGACGTGCCACGGCGATAAATTCCGGAAGAGCACTTTAAGTAATTAAACGGCCGAGTTCTTAACGTCATCGTCTGGGATTCTTTGAATTCCCGACGAGATTTCGGTAATTTGAAAATTAATGGCGTTTATGTTTTATGGACAAACTCAATTTGCCACAGAAATACTTTCACCAAGTTGAGAATATTCAATCTTTAAGTTTGAGTTTTTTTTTCAATTTTATTATAAATAACTTTTTGAAATGTTTGTTTCTAGATTATTTCTTAAAAAGAAAAAAAGTAAAATAGACTTTTTTATACGTAGATTCCATAGGGAGATATAAATTTAAAAAAAAATCCACCAAACGTAAAAATCAATCACAAACACTTTTTTATGTCTCAAAAAGTTTGTTGATAAGAACTGATTGTTGTCTTTAAAAATTTAGTTAAAAAATATAAGAAAAACAATGTAATACTTTTGTTGGTTGGGTGACCTCAATTATAATGTAACGCTTATAGAACCTAGTTATAGCGTCGACATAAATTTCCGGGGTAAAGGTAAATCTGGACAATTAGTACGTTTCACGAGGAATAAAATTACGGCGCCCGGGCGATGAAGTAAATAATTAACAATTTAATCGTATTTAAAGGTGGCGACGACCGGCGCAGCGTACGCGAGCCAAGTAAATACAAATTACTTTAATGAATGTTTGATAATGCCGGTGAGCAGCGGCTAGAACGAGCTACAACAGGTCTGTTCGTTTGGCTGCATTCCCGGTTGAGATTGTGCACCGGCGCGAACCTCTTAGCTCCTCCGGATGATAATGAATTAAATATATATTATCTATTAATTGTTGCGCTTATTTAACCGACAATTAATATGCCAAAGTTTTTGTTCTTCTCGGTCGGAAGTAATATGGTTTAATTTAAATTATGAATGTAGCTTGGATTTGGTTATAATTGTCTTTTAATTGAATGATCGTAAATTGAGAAACAAGAATCGTCTATTCGATCGCATTTCCGTCCCCACTTCGATTAAATCCGAAACTAATAATTATTCTTAGGGCAAGGGGCCGTGGGCGAGATCCAGTGCAGACTGGCAGACAATACTAAGAACAAACTCCAATTATCTAATCCCGTCTCTAGTTTCCCGTTGATTGGAAACACTAATAACGAAACGTGCTCGGAGGGAGTCCCCACAGCGGAACATGGTCAACTAATATCGATCACTGCGGAAAGTAGTTTCCAACTAAACTTTAAATAGCCAATACTCGGGTCTACGTCAAAATAATTTACGAGCAAGTTCAAATTTTTGCCCTCCCATCCACCAACTACACAGGCCAACCTTAATATCCCCGACCGGCCCGAATGACTAATGACCACCCTGTTTTGTGTCTTTGCCGCGCGCTACCCCCGTTAAGTTCAAATGGGCAACGTCTTTTTACCATCTCAGAACATTTTCTTCCATCGATCGCCCTTCCTCGACGACACCGATTGGACGGTGGGCGTGTTCTCACCCCTCATCCCCACCATTTCAACCCCCTTCTCACCATACGATATCGTAAGTAAAGTGGTTAAAATTTCATTCATTTCGTACTTCATTCGATACGGGAACGTTTTTTATTGTATCCTAGGTCGGTGATTCAGAAAACTTTTTCACAGATTGTCTCTGGTCAGTAACACATACATGTAAAAAATTGTTTTCTATAATTTTTCTTTTAAACTATTAAATCAATTTTTTTTATTTTAGTATTTTTTATTTAAATTTATATTTTTTGTACTTTATTAAGTTGATTTTTTATAAATTAATTTAGTCAACCCAACCAGACGAATTTTTTAATAAAATTTTTTTTTTATCTTACCTCTAAAAGTTTACACTTATGAATTCGAACTTTTTCTATAGTAATTCACCATAGTATTTATAATCACCAAACTTGTTTTCTAAATTTTTCGCAACAGCTTTCTACAAGTGATACTTAAAGGGTTAATTTTCTAGAAACCCATCTAAACTTTTCCTTCAACACCAGATGGTTGGATACGAATTCGATTACAGATTTGAAATCACATAGAATCGTCCATAAGGATGACAGTTGCACGTCTTTCCAGTTCAGTCATTACGAATCGGTCCCGTTCCACGACAATGACCACCCAATCCAACCCACTTCCTCTTCGTCCATCGTCCCCGGCTCCGCCACCATTTCGCCTGCTGGCCAGCCGAACAGGACGGACTTTCCGAATTGCCGAAGTGTTTGCGGTATCGGGCTGAATTGCGCGTTTGATGTAGTTAGCGGACTTAATAGAAACGTAATGATCGACCGGCAGGGTGAAAACCTGCTCGTACTACTAATTTTTTAATTCGGTTTTCAAACCTTTCCATCTAAAACTAATTTTACTCTCAACTTTTCTCCATTGCGACTTTCACCAGACGACTTTCGAAAAGGCTTGAGCGAAGAGTGTTAGAACCTAAACAAACAAAAACGTGTCACTAAATACATTGTCAACATTTTAAATATTTTTAAACCGCAAAAAAAAAGAAAATTTTTCCGTGCGAGGAAGTAATTTTAATTGTAGTTACACAATGTAGTGATGCGAGTGTATTAAATTTATTTTTTTGATTTTTATAGAGTCTATTTACGTGCTTGGATTTAAAGCGGATGGACCAGATAATTCCGAGCCGCGGAATTCGCAATAAAAGCAATCAAAACCGGGCGTCCGATGCGGGGGAAAACAAACGGCGGAAAAGGAAAAAAAGGACTTGTTCGGCCCGACATAACTGATCTACCACCACGAGAGCTGAAAAATGAAAGTAGCTGAAGGTCGTATAATCGATATGCGCTCGACCAATTCACACCCTCTACGCTTCCGGTCGTTAACAATATTACTCAATTTTCAATTCTTTAAAATAATTTGTATTACTTGAGTAAATTTATTTACGGAAATAAAATATGAAACTAAAAACTGTTTTAATTTTAATTAATTCCTTTAACTAAATTTCAAGTAAATCCACGATAAAGTCTCTATTATATTGTCAATATATTTTTAAGACAATTCTCCTCATCTTTAAAGTTAATGACTTGTTAAATTCAAATAATTTTCTAAGTATATCTAATTAACTCCTCGCAGATCAGAACTTCTGTTAGTGGACAAATAATTCTTTCTTTTAATTTAAATATTTGTAGACTTATTTTTAAGATTAAAGTTTTCAATAAACGTAAACTAAGCACCATAAAAAAAATAGTTAATATTATTGAAGAGCTTTTCTCCATAACCAACTATTTCCAACTAAGGTCCAAAATTAAATTTGTAAGCTACATACAATAAACTATGTGTTAAATTAATAGCCCTTGATAAAACTCAATAGGGGAGGGTGGGGCAAGACGGGGAAGTGGGGTAAGATGGGGTACCCGGTTTATTCTTGCAACAAAGCACTTTTATGCAACGTTAGAAATAATGAGAGCTTTTATTAGTTCCTCTTTATCATACCACTTGATAACCAATATTGTAGGAAGTCGCATTGTCATGGCATCGAACAAAATCCTGTTATGTCAAGTTTTCTTATAATTTATGGATAATTTCATCGCGTGATAATTATTAAACGATGCGGTGACTTCCTATAAGTGTTGGTTTCATGAAATTAGTAAGAAATGAGTATTAAACCTGAGTACATTTTTAAGTCTATTTTAAGTGTGCAATCGTATTATTATTATTTTTTTTTCCAAAAGCACCCAATGGGGCAAGATGGGGTACCCCGTCTTAATTGCTGCATTTAACTGCGTCTTAGGAAGAAAGCTGAAAAGCTCGAAAAGAAAGAGGAAAAAGCGAGCAAAAAGGGAAAATTTTATGATAAAACCCCAAAAACAAGAAAACGTAGAAAATTAATTTGCTTGTATTAAATGATGTTGTCGATGAGGCACCCCATGTTTGCGTATTATGTGAATCTGATAAACACCCTTTAATAATGTTAATTTAGTTATATTTTATCTTGGTTCACGTATTTTATATCTTGTTCCCCATTTTACACCACACGTGGGGCAAGATGGGGTGAAAAGACTTTTTGTGTTTAATCGTTGATTATGTTAAAATTAAGGAATTAGTATTCCCTTCTTGCCAAAAATCTTAAAGTTTAATCATCGAAGATTATGTAAACTAAAGCTATTTTTCTCTATGAACGAAATTATGGATTTTATTAACCTCCAAACCTTAAGTACCCTGTCTTGCCCCACTCTCCCCTAATTCTGACTTCGTTGTCAAATTTGAGTTTTTGGAAAAAGATTCCTCAACTCTAAGATGCTTTACTACATTTACTACATTTAAACAATTCTGTTGGCATAGTTAATTACTCCTCAAATTTTTCGTGATTTTCAAAGTTAATGATTTGCTTACGATTTATACTCACTTTTAAGATTCAAGTTTTCAATAAACGTAAACTAAGCATCATAAGAAAAAATAGTCAATATATTTAAAAAGTTTTTTTTTCATAACCAATTAAATCCAAATGAAACCCAAAATAAAATTTTTAAGTTAGGGTAAACTAGGGTGATATGGAGACTCGGGTGAAAAGGTGATTTACTTTATTTTATTTCCGAGCGTACAGATGTCCCTGAACGTTTGTATGGCAATTGTTTAGGATCACCTGTGGAACGAGCATTGCTGAAAATCAACCGGGTCTTGAAAATCGTAAGTAATTTGTACAAAACTGTTTCCGATCCTTAATAATTTTTATGCGGTGCATGCACTGACAGATGTTACATCAAGCAGCGTAGTCTGTGAGGTATTTTTTGATAAGTTTTACGTTCTTACACTATTTATACACTACATACCCTAGAAAACGTTACCAGCAATATTTTCAATTGCTTGCCGCACATTTCACCATTTCACCCATGACAAATGGGAGAAATGGTGAACTCGTGCATGGGTGATACGGCGAATGGTTTTTGTTATCAGTACTGGTATTTCTCAACATAACTAAGTTTTACTATCAGCATTGTACCAGGCAAGGATGCCTACATTTTATAAAAGGTAAAGAGGATCTACCCGTGTTGAATGGACAGAGGAGCAGCTTAAAGATGCCGTAAAGGCAATACAAAATGGTATGGGCTTGAATTCAGCTTCTAAGGCTTTTGGCATTCCATGGTCAACACTGAAAAGGAGACTAAAACAAATGGTTACTTAACTAAAAAAAAATTTGGCTGACAGCCTGTTCTAACACAAGAATGTGAGAAGAATATGGTGAAACATATTTTAAAATGACAAAAATTCAGCTCACAAATTAGCTGAAAAATGTAACCAGCATCACAAATTTAATCGAAAAAAGGAAATTGCTGGACTGGATTGGCTACATTTATTCTTGAAAAGAAATCCAGAACTCTCAGTTCGCAAATCGGAGGGAAATCTGAATCTACTAGGAAGAATTCCAGAGCATTAACTGAGGTTTTAGATTCTTAAGCAAACATGGTCACCCTACGAACCAGAAACCAACAAAATAAATCAATTGGGGCAGTGGTAAGTGGAGCTTATGCTAAAAGAAAGACTCAAGAAAATGCCATAACTAAACAGACTATTAAAAATAAAAATATATATATATTAAACCCAAGCCATTTCGGAAACAAAAAGCCTTTACTACTGACGCCAAATCTGACGCATCGCACAATGTACAATTGCAAGACAACGATGATGACGTGGACAATGAAAATTCTAGTTGTGTAGGATGCGGCGAACTATACAGCATCACTAAAAAGGTTGTGGATTGGATCAAATATGTTCGCTGTCAACGTTTGCTGCACGAAGACTGTACCAAATATGAATCAATATATAATAAATGCGGTAAATAGCAGAAAAATTAAGATCGCCATTTCACACAAAGTGTATTCGCCAATTCACCTGCATACATGGGTGAAATGGTGAATTGATAAAAATAAATATTATTATTTTTCGATTTTTCTAATGATTTAAAAAGAAGATGACACTTTTAAGTTGTTGCTTATATATTTTATGAAAATTAGTGTTTTTATTTTGTTTAAATACACAACTTCCTGTATTCTACAGGCCTCAATTTTTTTCTTCACCATATCAAACTGGTTTACCCTACATACAATAAATTATGTGTTGAATTAGATTAATTTGTCAGGTATTTCGAATACAATTTAATAGTCCTTGATAGAACCTAATAATTTTAATTCCATTATCAAATTTGGGTTTTGGAAAAAGACCCTCTACCCTAATACGCATTATCTCCTTTTCAGATTTAAAATCTACCATATTTAAACAGTTCTATTGGCATAGTTAATCCCTTTTCAAATATTTTTGTGATTTTTAAAGTTAATGGTTTGCTTAATTCCAACCATTCTCCCTGCATAGCTAATCAACTCTTCGTAGACTTGTGTTAATGGACGGATAATTCTTAATTACCTCCAGCAATCTCCGCAAAGCAACCCAATGCACACAATCAAAGGGGAAACAGACTAAATGGAAGCTATGATTAGTTCAGGCCAATTGATACGCTTTCCCCTAGCAAGTGTGTTTATATGATTTTCATGTTAGTTCAAGATGAATTATTTTTAGAAAAACACGGAAAGTACTTAATTTTAAAAATAAATTCACTTTCTACCTCTCCAAAATGGCACGGTAGTGAACATAGAGAACAAAACCTACATAACATTTTATTATCTCATCGCACTGCAGCGACTTTAAATATTTTATGAGAGAGCGCATCATTAGTCCCGTGGTGCAGAGAGGGTGCGAGGCGTCGCGACGCCGCTGGTGGCGTTTGGGGCTTTGGTCGGTGGAACCGTGATACATTTAAATAGTAAATAAACTAATAAATGTAATACAGTGCGAGTGGAGTTCCCGGACTAGTAGTAGTGGCCACCGGCGTGTTGAGGTCGACTAGTCCGCGGCCGCGTCGTATTTCAAGCGATTTTCACGACGCTGGGAAACACGCTCCCTAATTATTCATGGCCGGCGTTAAACGCCCCGCGTCCCTGCGAAACCTGGAAATTTAATGGGGCCCCGGCACTTGGAAATTGTTTTCTTCCGTAAGAGGATTTTACCCAACCGTTTAAGTAATTGAGGTAGATATAGAGATTTGATTTGAAAGATTGACTTATTTTATTTTTGTTTAGATTTAAAGAAATAATCAAAGAAATGGAATTTAATAGTAATTAAAGTTAAATAATTCAATTCGAACTTACCATCTTACTTCTATTAACAGCATAGATAACGTGTCCAAAGCGTAATCTAATCGACCCTATTTAGTACCTTTTCCACTATGACCCATCGGTTTCTCAGGGACCCTTAGTGGGCGTTCCCTTTAAAGTGCTCGGATTCCTTTGAACTAGAGCTGTTAAAAGCATTGGACCTTAGTGCAGAATTTACTAACTTCAATTAGCGGCGCCTCGTAGGGCTTAAGTTTCATTAAATCGTAGGTGATCTAAAAAGGATTTTAAGCAAATTAAAATCAAATCTAAACAAGTAGAAATAAGATACTCTACAAATATTCTTTAGCTATCTCACACGTAAACAGTTTAGAACTTTTAAATGTAGGTGTCACCAACAGCCCAAAGTTAGTTTAGTTTATTTAGAACTAAAAGTAAATAGTTTGCGATAGTTATTCTAGTTCGAGTATCCTAATGCACACAAAAAATATTTTCATTAAACTTAATTACTCATTAATAATCGTTTCAAAACGTTTACATTTTTCCTAGTAACTCAACAGTTCTGTTCATATGCAATTATTACTGTGGATATCTCATAAACAGTTAATTTTAGGATACACGTTTATTAACTTTTTGGCTTATTTTCGATTATTTAAAATCCCCCTAAAACCTTTAAACGTTATGCTGGAAGCTTGTCTATTGTTCCTAGCAACATTTTTAAAGTGTTTTTGATGGAACTTAAATAATCTAGCCAGCGATTAAATTCTCTGCAACACCTGAAACAATACCGACAACGCCGGACAAACCGTTGCAGAAGTCCCGGTGTTATTCTAATTCGCAGTGGCGGCAGTAAAATTTCGAAATAAGCGAAACTCGACGCGTTACGGAATTTTCCCCCGTGCAATCATGAGCTTTTACGTTTATTAAAGAAACACAGGCCGCTCGGTTCGGGGTAATTTCCTTCTGGACTGCAGGCCATTAACGTCCTTGGGATAACGTCGGGAAGAGACGAAGGGTGCGCTTGCGCCGGTCTCGAAGTGCCGAGATTCTTCAGACGAGTTCTTACGGTCTGGCTCTGCAGAGTATCGACTCAAGAGGATAGGGGAAGACGGAGAGGGGGTGTAGTCGAATCCTGCGGAGGAATCCTGCAGAGGTGGACTTAAAATGTTATTTCTAGATTGAAAATGTAAATTTGATTTAAATCGTAATACTTGTCGTTGTCTTTATGATAACTAAGTGGTTTAAATTTAAAGAATGGTTATTATTTTATTTTGTCGGTTGGAAAATTTTGCGATTCCGATCCTGGACAAGGAGGAGTGAGTATACAAGATGGCGTCCGGGCGCGGTCCCTTGCGATATCGGCTTACTGCTGGCAATAAGATTTGCCCGTACAGCACCGGTCATTAATATACATGAGCTTAGAGGATGCCGTCGAGTTTAGGAGGCCGTGTTCAGATTATGGTCCCGGTTCACCTATCCCCTGCCCCCTTCCTTCCTTCCTTCGGCCCCAAAATCCCCCCGTGCACCTCCTCTGCTCTTCCACCTCTTCATCCTCATCCTACTATTCCTCCCCTTCGACCGACGTCTGCCGACGCCAACGCCGCCGACGGCGTCGTCGTTTGTATATTAATGCGCCCCTGTGGTGGGGCAAACTTTCGCAATCCCGTAAATTTCTTATGGTCACTCACAAACCGAATAGGAAACAGGTAACAACAGTTTAAACAATTTACTTCAAGGTTCTTCTTATTTGAGGATGGTGAAAATATCTTATTTTGCCGTAGAGTAACAGAGAACCTTCGATTAATAATCCATGAAACTATGCAATAATTGGACACACGGTTTAACTATAGAGGTACATTTCGTACCAACGTGGTTCGTTCCTATGCGGCTTCATAGACAGGTCGGAATAATCCATTTCTCTGGAGAACAATGCTTTATTACACAATAACCCTCCTGTGAAATTAAGCCTTTTATGTTCGATATATTCATTACTCATCTGGCGCTACACCTTGGCCGTATCTTCCGTTCCGCAACTAATAGAGGGATGATTTACTCTCCCCGCAGCAACAGCCCTTCGACGCCTCCTACCGCCTCCGGCACCGTATTCGTATTAAATTCGGAAACTGCGCTTAAACCGGGAAAATAAACCAATTACCACTTCTAATCTTCTTAGCGTCCATACACGTTCGCGTTAGACGAACAAACAGAATATCAAATAATATTAGATAGAATCTCATTCGACATTGTTTCGTACTATATCTAATCTCAACGCGTGATTTATAGGATTACATCAAAAAAGTACGCTTTCATTTTTTAACACCACTTGTTTTTACTTACGTACATTTATGGCATATTAAAGAATTTCACAAACCTTTTAAATAAAAGGGTTTACAGACTACCGTTAGCATGATTAATTTAGTCTGCGTATGTTGTAAATTTTAGAGGATGTAGTGGTGATGTTGACAGATGAGGTTCACTTTCACTTGCATTTGGTAATCCTCGACAATTACACATCAGAATTACACCTCTTCACAGCTAAAAGGTCATTTCAAAACATGGTATTACTTTTGAAATAAAAGAAAATGTTCCCAATTATTCTTTTTCCTGAAGTAATTTACTGAATTTCTTTATACTTCTTTATATTTCTTTGTAGTTATTTGCGGCTCTGTACAATCAAACTTAAAAAATTTTCAAGGTTTTAACATAAGTTTTGATTTGATCATGTTATATTTTGTAATCAGTATTTTTTCAATCTTAATGTCAGCACTTAGAATATAATTTTAGATTCAACATAAACCACATTAATGTCACGTTAAAGATCAACACACACCACGAAGACCAAACGCAAACTAATTGTATCCCTTAGTATAAAATCTCCAAGCAATTCTAGTTTTCGTTTATAAAACCAGTCCAATACATTTAAAGTATATGTACGCAGAGGTGAGTTTGTGCTTTTATTAGCTTTGTTTGATATGCAAATCGTCTTAACTGCTTCTGGTCATCTTACGAAGCGATGGAGTTCTTTCCCACTGGACCAGGATTCTGTTCCTCTCACGAGGTCGTTCGGATCAAAGGTTAGACGATGGTCAGTGCGTCTCTCGTTACTATAGATAGGTCTCACGACGGTGGGGTGAGAGTCTCTGGACACACCTTGGAACGAAAGGGTGAATAATTAATTTGCGAAGGGTGTACGAAACGAGTTTTCTTTTACAAAAGTTTATGGATGAAGTATTTGGAGCTTTACGTTTTTACTCGAATTCGTCAAGAGGCTTTTTCGAGAAAAGTTATTAAACCCTCTCCGGAAACGATAATTTATTAAAGTCACATTTCACGGCAACAAATAGGCTGACGTAACTGGAACTCAAACTTTGCCGACAACACGACCGCATTAGGGTTCTCCATTTGTTCTGTTCCCGCCTCTGTTCTCTCTCGCGTGTTATGAAGAATGTTTGCGAAGTACCCAAATGCGACTTGGTCCCTTTCCTGACCGTCCTTCGCGTTTCTCCTCCTACACCTCCTCTAATCAACTGTCACGTGTGACGGCCATATGAACCTAGACCGCCCAACGGGCCTTCACCAAAGCGACCGTGTGCAGTTATTAATGAAGGTTACAAACTCCTTTAATTAATTTTAGACAATTACGGGCCCGAATATTAATCAATAACCCCACGACGCGACATAACTTTCCTCTACTTATTCGAGACATCATTTTTCTTGTCTTCTAACAACCCCTCTAACAATATGTTGGTTAAATAACCCTAATATTTGAATAATGATTTCGTTTAAGTTATCGTAATCAGTAAAACTTTTTAACTTTTTTATAAATCTATTTATACCACCAATCTGTGATGTTCGGGGAGGTCTGCTGAATCAATTATGAAACCAGACGCGCGCGAAACCGTCACGGCCGGTTAGATGGCGGTAGCAGCATCGCAGTCACAGCCGCCTATTTAACAAATTGTGCCTAATTGCGAAAATTAAATTGCTCCAGATTCGCAACGCCGCCGTCGTCAAGCGTCGCGACGCTTGATACGAACGAACGGCGTCGCGACCGTGCTCAGTTAAAAACTCTTAATGAGAGATGAAACACTTGGAAAATGAAAACCGAAAAGTTTTCGGCGTCGCGCGGTAACTACAGTTAATACGTCGTTGATAAGCAGCATTCATCCTGTCGGACGTAACTTTTAATTCAATCACGAGCGACGTCTACGTCCGTGAAACCACTGAAACCCAACAGACGTACGCTAGCGAACGGAAATATCATCTACCACTACTTTTTAGTAAAAGAAAATTCTCAAAAAGCATTTACTGTTGAATGAATCTATGACCTTTAGATTAAATTACAATATGTAATAGTTGACTACCTATCAAGAATGCAATAATGGTTATTCTGCATAATATGTGCACCTATACGAGACGTCTAATATAGTAATTCATGCTATACAGAATTCTCCGAAGGCATATTACAATATCAAAGGTATTTCTCATCTGCGACTGCACAAGGGCGCGGTTAGATAATGGTCAGAATCCTTAATATATTCTAGGGTCTACGTTCAATCATTTGGGAATTTGAATATCTATCCTCGAACACATTTCGGTCTCAAATATGCGGTTAAGTTATAACGGAGCACTTCGGAAACTGATCCTATCAAATTTTAATATTAAATCAATGGTGGTTACGAAGATCAATGATATCCAATCAAGATACAATAAGCTCTCTATTACAGTAATTATTCAGGTTGGGTTGTTGTAATTAATTATAGAAAATTATTAGTAGGTAACAATTAATTACGTATCCATTAGTAGATAGATATTTTATTTTGTTAGAATATCTTTGTGAGATATTTATAGATATTTGTATTAAAAGAAGTTACAAATAAAATTGTTTCTTCTTTCTGGAATAAAAAAGTGATTTCTTTCCGGATCTGGTGGCCATCAAGAAGAACAAAGTTTCGAAAGCATACAAATAATGGAACTCAAAAAAGTTTTTCTAAGATATACGTAGCAGTCGACTGGGGTTTTTTGTTCTTAAAAAGAGAGTTATGCCTAGTTGTAAAAATAAATACGATTGAAGGTGAAAACATTTAGTTAATAGATCAGCTTTTGACATCAAAATCACTCTATGAATTGATTTATTAACAACAGACTGTGAACTGAAATTTAGACAACAGCATGAAAAGAAAATAATGCGATCTTTTTTATTACTTTTTCACTATAATTGAATGTTTCGATGATTTTTTAAGAATAACCTCTCGTGTTCGAATTCAACCAAAATTAACAGCTTCTCATTTGGAAATGAAATAAATTTTGAAAAGATATCATTTTGAACACGCTTAACTTACGTGAAAGTAGTGTAAAAAAGGAGATGAATAACTAATTTCTGATGAGAGCATTATTTTCAATCGTTAGGAAACGTATTCAACCAATTAAACTAACAATAAAATGGTGACCGACGTGTAACAACGTTTACCTCCCAATGGAACTGATTCAAGAGGGTCGAACCAACTAAACCAAAAGGAAAAAGGAGCGTAGAACACTCAGGACGAAGCCGGAGCGGTAGGAGAAATTCATCCATTCGGTCGGAACTTCGCCAAAGTTCTTGTATTGTGCGGCGGACTAGGGGGTGGTTGGGAGGGTGCGGTGAGATGGTGTGGGGTTGGGGTCACCCGTTAGGTTGGGATAAGTGTGCTATGGCCGCTGACATGGGTAAGGGCGGCTCCTGATCTGTATTGATCCCGGTCCCAGGATGTAAGATGCATCCCTTACATCCCCCTTCGCAAAACCGGGACCTCCCCTAGTTCCAAATTTTAGCTGGGGTTAGCTATCCGTCCGGGGTTGCCACCCCCACCGAGACTATTTCTCGTCCGAAAGAATCGCGGAATAAAGGGATGCCGGCGTATTAAGATGTTGCAATTCCATTAGGGCGAAGTCCTTTGTTTGGGGGAGATGACTAGGAGTTTCATTGTTCTTTACTAAATTAATTTAAGCTTGGGGGATTTTAATTGAAACTGAAATTGAAATTGAGGAAAATTACAATAGAAACCAAAATAAAACTGAATTTCTTATAAATATGTAGGTACAATTCGATTGAGAATGAATTAATCAGTTTAATTTGTCGTAAACATTTAGATAACGTCAACCCCCCTTTAATTCCGACTCCTCATCGTAAACCCAGTCTAGTTCCAAAACGACCGAATTAACTGTCTCATCTCATCCCGCCCGGTGCGGTAATGACACACTATAAAACTCGATAAACGCCGGTATCAATTCCTGTCGATCTCCCCGCAGGAGATAGGTATGTCCGTGTCATACCCATCTCGAAGAAACGGTCCCTTATAGACGTCATTAGGCGGAGGTGGGCAACAAACCTGGATTAGAGACCTTGTCGTTATCTGCGGACCAGCGCAGTCCTGCCACTATAAACTTTATTGAGTTAGATTAGCCATAGTTTACACACGTAACCCTTATCTCGGGGCCCGTTTGCTTAAATTACGCGCCGCGACGCCGGAGACGTGTCTTTGTTTTACGGGTTCGAGGGCAAACCCGTGTTTTGCCCGCGGTACTCGGGAACGGTTGCGAAACGACCAGGTTCTGGACCTCGAGTAAGAAACGCATTCGGAGGTATTATGTACGGTAATGATGTACGGTCCAAAGAAATACGACAACCGTCCTCTAATAGGTTTCTTATTGTTGGATTAGTATAATGGGATTCAACCCTCACCTAAAATACATGTTATACAGAAAGGTCTTGATGAGTTTTTAAAATAGAAATTGGTTTAATTATGGAAAAGTAGAATACACAAATATTTTTAATTTCAAATCGGACATTAGGAACAAGTTATACGATTTAATCAGTTAACTGTTTTTGACGAAGATTTTCGTCATGAAAAAATTGTTAAATATGATGTTATGACGAATATATTTGTTATGCATCTTCAGTAGTGGCCATTGCTAATTAAGTTTGTAATTTTAGTTTAAACTAAACAACACGTCTAAATTGCAAGTTTGAAATATATGGAAGCCATGTCGAAATAAAAAGAACTAAGAAGAAGATGTAAATCATTATTATAAAAAACAGATATAGCATGAATTATTTTTCATAAATGTATCGTTGTCTTTCATTAGCCTTCACTGAAGCAATTACAAAAATGATTTTAGACTATGCAATTAATGACACACCTGGTAATAGAGAACAAAATGAAATTTTTTTTATTTCCCTTTTACCTGTATTCAACAAGCGACATTTTTTATAATTTTCGGGGGAAGTTGAATTGTTTCTAAATTAAAGTGGGAATTTCCTCGCTACTAAGAAACTCGTCAAGACAACTTTAGCACCCAAATTCTCTCTTTGAAAAATAACGGTATATTTCTCTCAAGTTTTATTATCAAACACACTCTGGGTTTGACGAATATTTTCGTCATCGTTTAATTCCAGGCACATAGGAGACACATTTTCCAACAAAGTCAAAACAGTTAACTGATTAATAATCGGACGAGAAAATCTTAAATAAAATGATGTTTCTAGGCAGAGTCAGTTTCCTAGGCCATAATTCAAATGGCAAGTATTTGAATTGGCAAGTAATGGTTGAAATGTGTTAAGGTGAAGTGGGGTAAGTGCGTTTACGGGGCAAGTGCACTTTTAGTCATTAAATGTTACATGCTTGAATTTATGGCGCTGAGACCTATCAATAAAAACTTTTACTAACGTATTCGTCCCTATTTTATCGATTGGCGATATTCGCTTCCCTTGTTACTTTGAAAAAAAATGCGTTCAAAATTTTTGTTGCAGTCGAAATTGAAAAGCGAGTTAGTGATGTTTGAGTAAATTGTCCAACAGTTTCCATATTAGTTAAGTTATTGTGGTGATATGTGGCAGACATACAGGTTTCTAAATTACATTAATTATTTTTAAGGTATTTTTCTTACCGGTTAATACAGTTCCATTTATGTGGCTATAGCGCACTTGCCCCGTCCATTTTAATTGACGGGGCAAATGCGTTTATTTCAGTAGGGGTTTCGTTCTAACCACAAAAGAAGTACAGAAGAATAATAACGTTTCTTGGTTAATTGTAGACTAAATTAGAATAACATTTTATTTGTTATGTTCATCGCAACTTCTTTTCAACGAAACAGCCTTGTGTTAAGTTCCATAGCTTATACCACGGCAGTTAAAAGTGACTAACTTCGTTATCTTACAAATCAATGATTTTCGCTTAGGTACACAATAAAGAATATTCTTCAAATTAGACTGCATTAGTCCCATTTGTTAATCAAAGTATTTTGTTCGGAGAAAGAGGACCTAGTCGCTCTTGCCCCACATTACCGGGGCAAGTGCGTCCACGACCAACAAAATTAAAAACATAAAAATAATTTATTCAACATTACTTTATTTAACCAAACATTATTCATTATCTAGAGTATGTCCCAAGTTATTATACTGACAAAAGAAAAAATCCGTTGGCAAACATTATTGATGTTGTAACGATTGAAAGTTACACTTATCATTTTTTATGCCGCACTTACCCCACCTTACCTTATATTAAACATACACGCGCAATCACTTCGCAACATGATCGCAAAGTGAACGGGCGTGTGTGTACTATCCTTCAACCAATCTCGAGTGAAATAATAAACTTTGCATATTTTTATAAAAAATATATCTTTACACTTCTTTTGCGTTTCCATTTAAAATAGGAATTATTCAGTTATCGCTATTATAAAATTAAATCAAGGTAAACATTTCGTCTTAAAATCACCAGAAGGTGAAAATTAAAAAATGAGGTTTGGGACAAGCTAAGATTTTCTTTAAAAGTTTTTCAGAATTATATTTTTAAAAACCCAAAAAGTATTGTATTATACAAAAATGAGAATGCAGGGAAACGTTATTATTACATCTAATAACAATGACAAAGTGGAACAAGCCCTCGACGGAATTGCCGTTGTCTTGAAATAAATGAAATCAGGAAATGAATTCCCTCGAATAAACGCACGTTCGCGCCCAGCGTCCGACCGAGGCGTTTCCTTCTCTTTCACCCGGTTATTTATCTTCCACTTTCCGGTCTCTAACTTCCGTCCTTACTTTATTTTCACTTATTGTGTCGCGACCGTCGCTAAATTAGCAAATCAAAGGTCCGAACAAAGAAACCCCCTTGCCTCGAAATACTTGAAAGAAATAAAAAATACTGTCAAGGTAATTTCAGGTTGTTTGTTCGGATATTTGAGTACAACTTACTAACATTTCTAAGTTATCGTTACGGTACCTGATTTCCCGTTAAGAATATCGAGTTTCTCCGTTCAGATTAAAACCATCGGAGATTATTTGCTTAGGACCAACATTAGCATCTGCACCATCGTAGACCAGACGTCCTTGTTTGTTCTGAATTTTCTCTCGAGTTTACATATTAGATCTTGCTGATGTTTGAGGAAGGTAATTAGTACAGGTGAGAGGGTCTGTGTCAATATGTCTTACGGGTTTAAGTTAATAGGTACTTTCAAAATTAAGAGCTTAATAACTCCCATTTTCGTTTTCTAACTAATACTAGTTTCAACAAAGAGAATCCAATCTATACGTTATTATACTATATTCTATTTCAACGAGGACCAACCCACAAGAGAATATTAGTTTCTATACAAGGTTGAAGCCGACCCGACCGTTGTATTGATTTCCCATTGACTATTATTAGCAACCCCCGTCTAAGACCCCAGTCTCCGTGCACTTATATCTCGACTGTACCGCCTCCTCTCCAGTCCACAGGAGCTGTATTGATCAGGTTCTAAGATGGCGGTAAGAGGGACGTCTTGTGCCACCCTCTCTCTTTATCGTTCCTCCTCATAACACCCCCTTCACGATAATTAAATATATGCAAATGCACGGGTTCGACTTCTGCTCGACCGTATATATGGGGCACAGCCCCTCGGCCATAAAATTCGCAACCGACGTGCGACCCCATGTCTTCCTTCTCCCTCTTCATCCACCGCCACCCCCTCGCCGGAATCAAATCAACGCACCCCCTCACCCGGCACCACCGACAACGGAGAATTAGGTTTAACAAAACGAAAATGGAGTTAGAGCTAAGAACGACAATTTACGACGGTTTACTGGCGTTCTTAAAAGGCCCGGCGGGTTTGAGGAAGGTTTATTAAAGGGGGATGAGAAATGGAAATGGAGATTTAATATGCTGGGAGAATTGTTGTGACGGTAATTATTAATTTGGGAAAGTGGTAGGAAATTTGAGTAAAATCACTTCATTCACTAATAGCAATTGATGTGAATCCATAAAGATCTGTAGCGTAACTGAGCTACCCCTTCTATTAAAATCCTAATAAAATCCGTTGGAAATTTCCGTTGATATCAGGGCAAGTCACCACGGAATATTAGCATATCTTGTCCCATTAAGCTTCTTCGTCTCGTTTGGTCATCTAATCCGAACTGCGAGAACAGGTTAAAGGCCTGTCCGGACATGTCCAGTCCGGTGACAGGTTACCCCCTTGGTCCAAATGCCGTGAAGCTGCACTCCTGTGGGAATCCCACTGACCGGTCAACCTGCGCTTTATCTAACCCGTTTTGAAAAATAAAATTCTCTAACACACTTTCAACAGAGCATTCTATTAAAATATATTAAATATTTAAACAACCCTGGTGCGATACTTACTTCTTGTAGACTTACTCAATATCGGAGGTAACGAAATTCCGAATAATAACCAAAAGTTCGTTATCCGAGGGGGAACAACGGAACAATTCTGCGGCAATCAGCGTTCCGGCGATCCGAAATCGCATTGTCCGAGAACGGCATGCTAAAAATGACGGTCATTATATGATAGCGCGCTATTAGATGCCGCCGAGGTCCGGTCCCAGACCGTGTCTCTATCATTACCAACTGGAAACCTCAACTATGTCGTTACTTAACAAGAGTAAAGCTGAAAATGGCCGTGAGGTGCAGCGGACCGTTATGTCCTTTATCTGCGTAATCTACATACACAGGACCTTTGCACAGGACATTACCGGACGCAGGACCCAAACCGTGGCCGCCGGCTCACAAAGAAGATTTGCGGAAAGTTATTTGGGAAGGGAAGATGGAGTAAATTTACCAGGGTGAGAACAATTACCGGCTGACCGACCATTCTTACTCTGGTGAACTATTATTGCATAAATATCATGTATACTATTTTCGGTGAAAGATGTCTCATGCGTCACTGATTAATTATGTTATCCTAGACTACTATTTTCGGTTTTCGTCTCTCTCTGACACATACAATTAAATAAAAAAAAATATTTGACATATGTCGAGAAAACGGCGACAATTAATGACGCATGAGACATCTTTCGCCGAAAATTCTATAGTCTCTATCGCAACACACTATTGAAAAGTAGATGAGTAAAAATGTAGAACCTAACTGACGATTTCGTTTTTTCTTTTTTTTTTGTTTGAAATAGACCTTTTATTGTTTCGGATAGAGCGATATTGAAGTAGTGGCGAACTACATATGACCTTTCAAGTTCTCATTTCGGCGAGATGGGCATTTTTTATGGCAGCTGATTTTGTATCCCAATTTTAATTTTGAGCCCCTTTCGTAATTTGCAATTCAAATATCGATCTTTTAAAGCACACATACTATTTCCAAAACATTTTTTTAGAAAATGATACAGAAAATGATACAATGTGGTCAATGAAGCCGTGTTGATATAAAGTAACGAATTTTATTTTGTCCCAAAACGAAAAAATTGAACATACTATATATTTTGTAATAGTAATAAAACCGATTGAAAGAAAATGGAAGTGATTTCTCTAAAAGGTATAGCAAACAAATTGAAGGAAAAAGGAAGAATAAAGGATATAGGTAAGTTTCGATAAGTTTAGTAGAAGACCGTATAAAGCACAAACCGCAAATTTCGCGTACGTGGCGTACGAGTACTAAATAGATATCTGGTCAGTCGGGCGATAATTACCAATTAATATTCCCGGTATCCAAACAAACAAACCTATAAAACGGCGGCAGCAGAGGCTCCGACGTACAGGAGGCGGCATGCATTTCGCCACGGTGGGCAAGTGGAAAGCGGATTCAGCACGGAATTTATGTATTGAAAACAATGAATTCCTCCTACAATAGCTGATACTATTAGATGTGCTGAACACAGATTATCCTCACGGAACGACCACCAGACAACTCCCCTCGCAACTCTCATACGTGAGGAGTCCTCACTCAGGACATGTACAAGATTATAGTATTGTACATATCGGTATATGTGGAGTTCGAAGTGATCAGAAGCACATAATCTCTAGGTTCATGTTAAGATTAAACCGATAGACGCACACCTGCGTATATAGAATGGAGGATTTTGCATTTATAGTCTTAGCATTTGATCGAAAATTGATTCCAAATAATCCACACATTTAAATTTTATCGATATATTTACGAAATAGATATAACATTAAAAACTATAATAATGAAAATTGAAAAAACTAAAAATTATAAATTAAAAATCAATTTTTTTAAAAAGTAATTGCGCCCTCTGCTGGACAGTAGCGAAAATGCGCAACTTTAAAAGCTCCCCGAAAGTGCTTTTCGGTTTTTTCGCTGCGGTAGCGCCAGTTGCCGACCGAGCGGGGTTAGGGGTAGCAAAAAGGGTGAAGAGAGCGGGGAGCTCGTTCAAGGGTCGCCGGGGAGGTCCTTGAAAAGCTCCGCCCCTAACATGGCTTCCTTTGATATAATCGCAAGGGATCCTTCGGGAGCTTGTGCAGACAAGCCCGACTCACACCGCCTACTTTCCAACTTTCCGCTCCTGCTAGCTTTGCCGAGACAGTCTTACACAGCACAACGGTTATCGAGAGGGAGCTTTAAAGTTCAAGACAAAAACACGTTCGTGGAACTAATGGACATTTCTTTCGAGATTAAAATAAGTATTAATATTAAATAAGTTCAAAATAATTGAACAACGAAATTTAAAGTTGTTCAATACAAAAAGAAACATTAAAGGAAAAAAAGATTGTTATTTTTTAATATATTTTTTAATAAATTATTTAGAATTGAAGTATTTTTTATTATATTAAAACTATAAGAAACGACCGGTAGCTTAAAAGATTTCATTCTGAAAAAAGGAAGAAACTCATTTAACCGTGAAACTACTATTTTTATAATTTTGTTTTGTGATGTAATGATGACACTTCTTTTATTATGAGAATTATAAAACTAACAATAAGATATTTGTACAATAAAAATAACTTCGTTGTTGTTCTTTTTAAAAAGTCGATTATGTTAAATAAGTTAATAATCAATATCTCTATTAAAGATATTTTATTAGAGTTATAACTTCTCGGCTTGATAAGGAAGGCAATTATTATTTCTCAATGTGAACCAACGTGAACCCTATATGACTTATTGGAAAAGAGCTTTTCATGCTCTCCTGATTTGAGAGTTTTGTGACTTACTAACTAAGTGGATAAAGAGAAACTACAAATATCAACTACTTTTAATGGCATTAAGCACAAACATTGGCAGAGGTTTAACAGTTCGTCAAGATTGGTTTTAAGTTCACTTGAGCTTTAGACAATTAAGATGATAGAATATTTTATGTAGGAAGATATAGATAGGATAATTTTAAAGCTTGTTTAATAAAATTTTGTTTAGAGTAAGTAATTAATTTCAAATAAAATGGGTTAGTGATAACATTTTAGGTAGACATAGAGTAACTATAAATACCAACCAGTTTTAATGAAGTTAAGCGCAAACGTTGATGGAGGTTTAACAGTAAAAGGTTTTAAAATTTTATTTAGAATAAGCAATTAATTTGAAATAAAATAGATTAGTGATAACATTTTAAGTGGACAAAGAGTAACTATAAATACCAATCAGTTTTAATGGAGTTAAGCACAAACGTTGATGGAAGTTTTACAGTTTGTAAAGATTGATTTTAAGTTCACTTTAGCCTTAGCCAAGTAAGATAATATAGTACGTAAGAAGGTATAGGATAATCTTATAAACTGTTTAAGGAAAACTTGTAAAAAGGTTCTTATAAAAACTCGTAAAAGGTTTCAAAATTTTATTTAGAATAAGTAATTAATTTCAAATAAAAGGGGTTAGTGATAACATTTTAAGATTAGTAATTGGACGTGCATTATCAGCTGAAGTGGAACAATCACAGTAGCTTAATTGCACCCAGAACATTGTCTGAAAATTGCTCGTTGGCTCACTAACCGAGCAAACACAAGGGTTTCTTTGTTTTTCTTCGGTTCGAGCGCGTTCTCGGGGTGTGTTGGAGCGTGATCGCTACCGCAATATTTGGTCGAGCGAACATCTAAGGTCCTCGGCGGCGTTATATAATGTATCCAGATAAGCAAACAAGTAGAGCTCGGTGCGATACACGTTAATAACGGAGCAGTAGGTTATGTTTGCTTCCAGTAATATTCCGGCGCTTTGTGAATATTAAACTTATCCCAACCGGTATTACACAACTGCATGCTGTTCGGCTTCGTCGTCCGTTCTTTTTTAGGGGAGGACTTGGGGGGATGAACGCACAACATCCGCGAGCACGTCGTCCCGTTGTTGTTGCTGGTGATGTAGTTGTTATTATTATTAGCGACGATCGCGTTGGACGCTAATCAACGCTGCCCGCGAAAATTCCATTTACATAATGTGAACGCGTGACGAGTTCTTTTTCGAATCCGCACTCGGCTCGGTGACGCAACCACGCTCCATCCCGTCTATTACGAATTTACTAAACAATTTTCATATTTGAAACAGTCAGACGGTGCGTGCCTTTCTTTTTTAAACCGAAATCGCTCCTAAAAAACCAACCACCTGATTTAAATTCATATGAATCTCCTAACTTATAAGCGGATGACGCCAACACGAACGTTACAAAAAAATATCTACTTATCATACTAACGAAACGAAATAATTACAACCCACGCACATCACTTTTTTTTCAGTACGTTTTACATTTAATTTTCCTTAACGACTGAAAATAAAAATACGTTATTGTGTGTATAGAAAATAACGGCCGAATTAACGGTATTAACCGGTTCTTTCGGCCGTGTACCGCGACAAATCCGACAGATGTGCACGGAAGCTGGGGCGGCGAGCTTTTTTAATCCGAGCTGGACCAGTCTGACCGCACCGGACTGACCACTGTCCACTGCGTACCGCTATACAATGTCATAAGCACTACATGCCCAAGCACGTAGAACCTCAACACTACAGGAGGAAACAAAAGAACCCGTTTTTAAACTCGTTATACAACTTTTCATCCCCTCATCGATACATCTAACTTCATCTCGTTTTCCAAAAAGCTCCATCGTCAGTATAAATCTACACGTGTTAAAGTGATGTTGAAGTTTCAAAACAGTAAGTTATTAGTAAGATCTTTCATAAAAATATTTCTAATTGTAAGACATATCTCCGATATGATATTATGATATGGTATTATGATATGACATTAATTAGTAACTTGACCTAAATGGTATAACTTGTATACTCTCCATAACACGTTTAATATTCCATAGATATTTGAAAATTTTAGTAGCCCTCCGTGAATATTACAAGGCACCCCCTTCTGAGCACATATAAAATCAATACTCTGGGTGCAAGAAGAACATCTTGCGTCCACCGGCAGTTATTGCACGCGAACGAATAGGCCACGTGGGAGACGTTGACCAACAAATATTAGAACTGGAAACTCGATTAAATTCTAACATGCGCGCTTTATAGCGTTGTGGTGTTAGCTCAAATTAACGGAAACATGGTTGTTGTTAGTAAGTCCTTTGATAACCGAAGTTTGCGAATATGCCACAACGAGATAATACCCATATCTGTAAAATTAAAAAATCAAATTAGATATATTTAAGAAAATTTAAATGAGTATTAATGAAAAATTTAAAAATGAAATAATAAAAAAGACAAATATCTTAATAAAATTTATTTTAACAAGAGTGATTCGACGTTGACTAAATTTTTAAAACAAGGTAAATTATTTAAAATCTTTAGGTACGTCAGGAAATACTAAATACTTAAATAATTACTACTAATAATTGTCTCTTATTATTAAATAATTAATTTTAAGAAATTTAAAGAAATGTTAATATGTACTATATACTTCGCTATGGGCTTTTAACGCCATCTCACGGTTTCAGATGCTAAACCGCCTGAAATTGCTGTAGGAATTGCTTTATCTCAACGAACAGGTTTCTGATGGTATTGATTTTGTAGTTTCGGGAAAGCACGAAAATTTATAAACAACTAAAATAATTTTAAAATGTTTTTTTTTTAATATAAAAGCAAAATTTATTTTATTACAATGTCGATAAAATATATATAATTTTTTTATCCCTAGAATTTACAAAGTTCCTAGGACATTAATTAAATTTAACTGTTTAAAAATCTATTTTACGAACATTTAGAAATTCGAGGATTAAAACAAAAAAACAAAACAGACATACACGAAACAAGCAATTCGAGAAAGTCTCAGAAATGTATACTTACATATGCTTGTATTACATGATGATCTTGAAATAGATACATTAGTATATCTATAGCTTGATAACAGTGCTAACAGTTTATGAGTTTTACATATGCTGCAACATCTATCAAATTTTTTGCTTAACAGAAAAAGAAGAAAATTCTCCAAATATAAACTGCTCGTCAAAAAAATCGCAACATGCACAAGGGATGGTAGTACGAACTTTTGCATTTTTGCATACCATCAGAATTTCGAGTTTTGTACAATCATCCCTTCTGAGTTTTCCTCTTTGACAATTTAAAAACGAATACCCGACTTATAATGAAGCAACGCTCCGATTTCAAATACTTCGAACCCAATTTGACGATAGACTATCATTGTCTGGGTATTCATTTTTAAATTGTATATATCGTTTTAGGCATTAATTTTTTTAGTAATTATAACAACGTGTTTGAGAATGGTGCATTTTACTTACATTTTGACGCGATCGACCTTATGTTGATCTACTATAAGATTGAAACTCGATAGTTAAGTGCTAATTAATCTCTTCAGTAGAAACTCAACGTTTCATTATTTAGCCTTCATCAACTGAAGAATGGAATTATTCATTTCGACTGTTTCAACACTTCAATATTTTGATTTTTGGCAATCATTTTTCTTCATACAAAATCTAAACAAAATCATTAACAAATTTCCCCAACCCAACTCTCACTCCTAATTTTATTCATTATAACACTATTTTGTCACAATCACACTTTAATTCTGGGGTTCTACGTTTCGAGTTGTTTCATTCTTAAATTCTACCCTATTTTTTCTATATCTAATACATTTATTTCTCATTATGTAAAAATTATTCAAATTAAATCCCATAAAATATTTTTTTCCCTTAAATCCGACATAAACAACTCGACAAATCACCAAATCCGTCGTTCGGAAATAAAGAGTTCCCCTAAAAAAAAAGAAAAAAAGAAAGGATAACATCGTTATCCTGAAGCGAAAAGGGAGAAAAGCTGCCAGATCGTTCCCCAAACTCCTAAACGATAGGTTTCGAAGACTGTCCTGTATCGTATATCATCCATAAAGGACGTATCCGCATTATACTGCCGAAACGACCTCCGTAAATCATGATTTTCTTATTTCGCTATTCCATAGATCCTGCCAAACTGGCCTCGATCGGTATCTGCAGGCGAAGACGAGAACTTCCCGTCGTTGTAACGGCCAAAATTTTGATAATTAATCAAGCAAACTTTATCGATGCTGTTGTTATTTCTAATTTAATGACCTGAATCATTATAAAATACGGACATATCATTGAAATAGTTGAAACTCCTTTGCCATATTTTAATGTAACTAAAGTAAAACAATAAATCAATATGAAAACTATTTTAGAACTATTTTCAATAAGACAATATTTGAATATTGAGTATTAGGATTCCCCAAGGAGTCCTTGTGGTCCTTTAGACAAGAATTTCCATTTAGGTAAGAGACTCTCATAAATCCCGGCCTCTTAAATCATACGAAAGACGTTTATTCTAACCGTTATATTACGGAGTACAATATCTGCCAGCCGATTCGAACCTAAGATGGTCGACCCTTGTAATAATCACCCTCTCTCGATGAAGAGGGAGCAACCCCCCTTAACCAGAGATAAGATGCGACTCAGATCTAATACCCTGTACACTTTAGATGGAGTGCTGGTATCGATCGTTTTACACAAACAACATGGCTTCTAATATATTATGATGACTTTAAATCCTTCCGTATATAAAATCTAAATAATTTCTACTTCTAATGAAGTACCTATTAACATCATTATATCGTAAGAACCGAAATAGTATCCTTTCTGTACACATAAATTAAGGAATACTTATTCGGCCATCCGGATCCATTAAGCCAATTAGTAGGCACACAGGGAGAGAAGTCGAGTTCTAAGTCTTAGGCGGTCCCAAGAACCTGGTCAAGTAGAAGAGAGGTCCTAACCTCGTTACAATGTATCTGTACGGGGCATTAATTGAGTTTCGGACCCTCTGGTGTCGTCAGAAAAGCGGAAATGCCGAGGAAAGCTCTCCGGTCTTCCCTTCATTGCACACGTCAGCGCCAGTTCGTCTTGCTTTGACGAGTATCCCTTATTTTGCTGACCGGCAACATCTTGTCCTATTAGGAAGTTAGTTTCAACTTAATCCGATTAGAATAAAATTTAGTATAATTACAAGTTCTCTTAAAAAAATAATAGTAATAAAATAGTCTTAGAAGAAAAATCAAATTTAAAACTTAGTTACAATTCATTTTTAATTGTATAATAAACGATAGATTTAAATTCTTATACCTCAATTAAAACACCATCTCAGCAGCTAATAGTCTCTAAAACCATACCTAAATAAACTAATAGGGTTTGAATTGAGTTGGGTTTGTTTGTATAATAACTACATTGGATATACAGTGGAACCTCTAGATAACGAACTTCTATGTAACGAATTTTCTCTATAACGAATTCTTTTTGAAGTCCCAAGAAATTCTTTTATAAAAACACTTCTATATAACGAAAAAAACTTCTATATATCGAACTAAAATTCTCTGAAGAAGTAGGGTAAAGTACCGAGAAGTGAGGTAGATAGATATTCCAGGGGATCCCCGAGAACCTGTTGTGACATATAGCAGCTGATCGGATAGTTCAGTAGAGTAACAACTGTTCTTGTGTTAATTTTAATTTCACTTGTTATCCTATCTAAGCGAAAGGCTTTTATTTGAAGTAGAAAAAATAGTGTATGTATCTTAAATACATAGTGTACAACAAGGGTAGGTAACATTTTGTACAGTGGGTGCCAGATTACGATTTACGTTTCATACGCGGGCCAGAGTACAAAATTGACAAATTTTGGTTACTTATAAGTTTTTCTTTTATATAAAAACTAAAGTTAATTATTAGATCTCCTGCTCTCCTTGGTACAATTGCCCGGAAAGCAAGAGATCTGGGTCCGAATCCCAGTGCAGTAATAAGACATTTTTCTTCTCTATTTCTTTCTGTTAATTTTTTTTTTTTTAATTAAAAACAAAAATTATTTATTGTTCTTTCTAAAGGTCTGGAGGACCGGATTAGATTATTACGCGGGCCGGAGGTTGCCCGACTTTGGTGTACAATATATTAATACTGTTTTGTTGTCTCATTATGTTTTGATTCACACATAATACTTATTTGTAACTCTCCATTTATTGATAAGAGTAGATTACACATTTTATACCCTTTTAAATAAGAAAAAGAATACGATTTCCTTGTAACGAAGTTTCCATATAACGAATTTTTTGTTTGAAACCTTCATGTTCGTTATATGGAAGTTCTACTGTATTAAAATTCGTTATGAAGCGAGTATTTTTTTGTCAATTCTATAAAATATTATTTAATATAGAAAAGAAAAACCGGTTACTTAACAATAACCAAAATTTGTCCAACATCCTGTTCAGCTGGACCATATACATCCCCTTTTTAAATTAAAACTGGATTCTCCAGGTGTGGATATCCAGCGTAACCTTATCTTACTTTCAAAACATCCTGAATCTATTAATAGTTAATTTATGAGATTTTTATTTATTTATTAATCTAAATATTAAAATTTATTTATTAATGAAATTCGTATTTAAATTTATTATAATCATTATATACATACTGACTATCTGAAACAAAGGTTTCAACATTTTTATCCGAAAGAACTAGACATTAAGATTTGATTTGGAAAATAAATTCATATGGAAACAAGTATTTCTATATTATTTTAAATCATGCTTCCGTCTAAATCAAATTATTTGTATAATAAATACATTATAATTTTATCAACAGTGTTAAATAAATCATTGAATTATTTATAGAAAGGAATTTTTTACAGAACAAGGCTATAAAGCTACATTGAGAAAACTTTACAAAAATCGAGTTTTTGATACATATCTGGTTTATTTTAAATGGAAACGTAAAACTTCCTTTTTAGAAGTAAAAATGCCGTAAGAAATTTTATGTTATTTTTTTAAATAAAACAGTAAACGTAAAAATATAGCTTTAAGAAATCAAATCTGGGTAAAATTTTCTCAATGTCGTTTACAAACATTTGATCCAACTAATACCTTTTTTAAAAATAAGTAAAAGGTTAGAAACCTTTTATTTAAATCCAGATCATTAATAGAAGAGTACAGTAATACCCCGAAGATGCGTAATAAGTGGGATCGGTGCATATTTCGTAAATCGAAAATTACGTAAATCGAATACTACTACTTGAAGTAAAATTAATGTTAACACGAACAACAGCTATTTAAATGTATTTATTAAACTCTATGAAACTTTGATGTACCTTGATTTAACTGTTTAAATTTAATGGTTTTAGAAAGTCGGAGGTGGTAGTTTGACGACATAAATTCTTTATCTTCTGCCTCAGAATTTCATGATAACATTCAATCAATTGTTGTACATTCCTTTTTACTGTTATAACGCGCTCTTCATTGCAATCTGCTTCCTCTAAAATTTCTATGCCATTCCGTATGGAATTAAACGCTTTCGTCAATTTTGCGATAGTTTGGACTTTTTCTGGTTGCACTACTTCAACATTATTTTCTTCATTTTCATTTTGTTGCTGCATTTCAATCAGCTCGTCAAAGGTAAGCTCCTCATCATGTGACTAAAAGCGCAATGACATCTTCGCTATCAAGTTCCAAATCGACTTGCTTTCCTAAAGTAACAATATTCGCTACTATTTCGAACACATAATCATTTTCTGGTACCGTTTCAGATGAATCTGTAAAGAAGTCCGGACAAAGCTTTCTCCAAACTTCCTTCATTATTTTTGAAGAAACTTTGTTCCACAATTCCCCAATGATTCTAACAGCATCGAGAACATTGAATTTATTAAAAAAATCTTTAACGGACAAGTTGTGATCGTGATTCATAGATTGATTTAAACGGTGAAATGACCGTCCAGTATAACATACCTTAAACGTTTTAATAACACCTTGATCCATAGGTTGAAGTAAACTAGTCGTGTTTGGGTACAAAAATGTTACTTTAACGCGAGGATCATAGTTGATAAGATTAGCTGCTAAGTGTCCAGGTGCGTTGTCAGTAATTAACATCACTTTAAATGGCATATTCTTAGGGGAACAGTACCGTTCAACTTCCGGGATAAAATGATTTCCAAAAAAGTCTTCAAATAAAGAAGCAGTAATCCAAGCTTTTCGACTGGACTTCCAAATTACTGGCAATTCTGATTTTGTTTTATTATTTAGGGCTCTCGGGTTTTCACTGCAATACACCAAGAAAGGTTTTGATTTACAATCGCCAGCAGCGTTCCCACCAAGCATAACTGTTAATCGATCTTTCAAAGCTTTGAATCCTGGAAATATTTTTTCTTGGCGTGCAATAAACGTTCTATGAGGCATTTAGTTCTAGAAAAGCCCTGTCTCGTCTATATTGAAAGTGGTCTGTGTGCTATAACCGCTTTCTTCTATTAATTTATTCAATGCGATAGGAAAAGTAGATGCAGCGACTTTATCGGCACTTGCTGCTTCCCCACATCCTGCAATATTGTGCCAATCGCACCATTTTTTAAAACGACAAAACCAACCATTGCTGGCTACAAAAGTTTCATATTTTGCATCATCTGCAACTTCCTTTAACTTTTCAAAAATCTGCCTAGCTTGGTTACATATGGTATTCTGGTCTACCGGACAATTTTTGACATTAATTTGGTTTTCACCCATACTTTAAGCAAGGTTTCCATTTCAGCAATCATACCATGTCGTTCACGAATTAAATTTGAATTTAATGATTGAGCATTTTTAACAGCGTCAAGAATTTTAGTTTTATCTTTTATTATTGTATGGGCGGAAGTGTAAGCAAGGTTGAATTTCTATGCCAATTCACATGTTTTCATGTCTCCTTTAAGATCCTTTACAATACTGTTTTAACTCAACTGTTAAAGCTTTGCGTTTTCTTTGAAAATTTGGAAAATTAAATGCTTTTCTTTTTGTTGTCATAGTAGCTAGTATGTAAGAAAATAAATAATGCTTTCAATTAATGTTTACGTATATAGAATATAAAATGCTTACGTTGTTCTAAAACATTATTAAAAATATTCTTACAAACCGACTAATCAACACTGGGTGAATTCTCATACGAAACTGATGTGAATAGGTATGGTTGGTATGGTCTGTGATGTGAACGAGCTAAAAATATTATGATGCAATCTTCTACTGAGCGAATTAGGGGAAGAACCGCCTAACTACGTATCTCCGAGTTTATGTAAGTCGGGGTCACGTACGTCGAGGTATTACTGTATATTTAAGATAGTAATTTACCAACATTCGAACCAACTAACAACCATTTAAAAAATAAATAAAAGGTTAGAAACGTTTAATTTAAATCCAGATCATTGGTAAAAGAGTTTTTCTTTTTAATAACTCCTAAGTAAGAAAATTTGTCCTTTCTCTCCAAGAATGCTTAACTTATTGTTAATAAATAAGTAAATAAAAGAGTAAACGGACGAAATAAACTTTCTCCATTTATTATCCTAAATTTATCCTAAATAACCCAATGATTCAGTTTAGTTTTTGTACATCCGCGAAGTTTTAAATTGTAAAGTTTTTCTATTGCCACTTTTAAATTTTGCTTTTCCCGACATCTTAGACTTCATCCCCCTTACATTTAACTGAAGCGTAGCGGCGTATATTCCCCACGACGCGACGTACAAAGAGGGGTTGATAAAAATATAAACGCCCTACGGGCAACCCTCCAACTTCCCGAGAGGGGGCAAACTTGAAACTATCCATAATTATTTGAACCCCTCTCGCCTGTAGCCGCGGAGCGTTATGAATATTGAGACGGCCACAAGCAATAATTAACATAAGATCTGAATTCCTAGTCGACGTCGAACTTCTCTCCTGACCCTGCAGAATTTCGAACTAATACATATTTCCATAGTTCTAAGGTCTGGTAATAAACGACCCCCGGCTTCCCTTTTCGAACTGTTTGAGATACTTAAGACAACAAAGCGTGTGTCAATAATTAGCCCGTTTAAAATGAAGGGTGAGTATACTTTGATCATTTGTGTGTAAATAATCATACACTTAAAAGAAGTTAAAGGATGTAAGAATAAGTATTGATTTCGTTGTTTCTAAAAATAATCTGGATTTATGTTGTGGTGGCGTTTGGGGTTTGGTTATCTACATCCTGCATGAATCTGGTTGAGATAATAACCTCCAACGACAATCGCGGGGTTTCAAGATGCCAGCAAACAGATAAGCTTCTGTGGTGTCTTTGTGTATAGGGCGAATTCCGGGGAAGCAGTTAGTTTTACTGTCGTTTTAAGGGATCCGTCGGGCAATTATGGGGCTGCAAGCTAGCTAGGGGGTAAGACGCGTCCTGGAAGTGTTCCCCAAGGAGGCGGTAATCTACAAGACTCCCGGGGAACCCGTGTCCACTAATTTATTCATGGCCGTTCTCCCGACATGACTGTTTGAATCGGTTTGCTAGAGATTTCAACTCGGATTAACTCCGACTCATAATCACCGGGCTAAGGTCTTTCTCGGTATCCTGAGGACCGCAGTTCCGACGAAGTTTTATTGCTCGATTTCGCCTGCAACCGGATCCAGACTGGACGCGGACAAATTTAAAGCGGATTCGACGTGTTACTTCCTCGTCTGCTCAGCTCGACGTCATTTTATCGCACCGGGACCGGAAAATTAGGTTTAATCGACCTGTAAACACTTTCGAAGTAATTGGTTAAGTTCAAAGTATCCTCCAGGTGTTTCTATCTTTTAATAATTTAATCAATATTTATTAAAAACAATTCAATAAAGGGGCGCGTTCGTAAAATCTTTCCACCCTACTTTATTATTCTTTTAGAACCCCCCGAATAACGCTAAAGAAAGGGGTTTATGTTTCGGAAATATTACTCTCATAAAGAACCCTAGAAAAAGGAGTTACTTTCGCCTTTAGGAACAACGATAGAAGGACGAGCGCATGAATAAGCGATTATGGCAACGTCTCAACGTTTCTGAAAGTTTATGAAACTTTTATATTGAGCATTGCCAAATTTTCTCTACATTCCGTATTCAAGTCTTCAAGTAGGACATTCGCATGCAGCAAGTATTTATTTAATAAGCCAAAAGATTGTCAATTGATTTAGTATAAGACATTACCCTAATGTTACTTACTAAATTATCCTATATTAAATTTGATAACAGTTATTCGAGATGTTATTTATGAAAATATAATTTAACTATGAAAATCATAAAACTTCAGCATGAAATAGAATAAAATAAAAACCAAAAATAAATCTAAAATAGTTGAACTTATATAAATTTGTGTTTGATTTCCAGACAGAAAAAGGAAAATGAATTGGATAACTTATTTTTAGTGAGATTTTGAAATGTTTATAAAACCATTTTTTAAATTCAAATACAATAAATAAATAAATTATTTCTGTAAAGAGGTTAAAAATAAGTTTCGTTGTGTAACTAGTTTCAACCTTCGTCGGATACAATTATAAAAAGTGGATTTCTGATATAATATCAAGAGTTATGTAAGTTAATTTTATTAACTTTAGAGTTAATTTTTTTAAGAATCAGAATTTTATGAAATGTGTGATATTAATAGAACTAACTCATAAATAGTTAAAAATAAGTTTTCCCCATATCTTGCATACTCAACGAATAATTCAATGAATTTTAAGAAAGTGTCAAAGATCCTAGAGACTGAATTGCAGCTACTAGCAACTAACTTTTTCTCTTTATTTTAGGTTTTTAATCAGAAGCTTAAATACGATCTCTCCCTTGCGGTTTCTGAAATTCGCAACCCTTCATCTTCTCTCTAACCAAGACCGTTCAACCACGCCTTCGTCCTGCTATTGCTAATCTTGGAAATTGCCTTTTGGTTGGGAGAATTTGTCTTCATTATAACGATATGATTTATTAAAGCTTGTATAGTCCTTAGATATTTGTGTTAATTAATTTGAAACTTTTGTAAATATAAATTACTTTACGTTAATAAATATCGATTTGTAGTGCGACTATTTTTCTTTTAATTAAAACTATCTGAAGCAATGGGGAATTATGATAAATAAAGTTTATTAAGCCTTCAGAAGCCATAGTCCGACGGACTGTGAGTAAATTTCGTCCAGTCTTACCTATTCCGGCAAGTTTCGCAACTCCGTAAGCTTATGTAAGCCCGCGTTTGGTCACTAATTTGTGCATAAGTAAGGGGAATATCTAAGTACTTTGCCTTGAAAGACCCCCGAGGAATTTTAAGCCGGACCCCGATGGACCGCTCCAAGAAAACTTTACCTGAAACTGTATTAGCACAAATTAATTTAGTTATGTGTGCACTCCCTAAACTTCAACAAATTTAAACAGTTTATACCCTCGACTAAATCAATAAATTAATGATTTATGTAATTTTTAAATCAATTCCAAGTTTATTAATTAATTTCCTAGACAAGTCCTCGGTTCGTTCCCAAAACGAGCAAACCGACTACAACAACAACGTTTGTGCGGGTATCTCTGGGAGTTGAACACGGTCGAAGGTAAATTGCGGTGCGGGACGAACGCGAAAGAGGCTCCTTTCGCTTGTGGGGCCGCAATATGAAGGGTCGTACGTGGGGATGGTGCTTTGAAGTCGCCACAGTGAAGACGTTAACGGAACATCTCTAAGAACACGGCGGGTACGTTGTAAGGAAAATTAGCGGGTAGCACAATTGAATTTGCTTCTCGTGTACGAGGTAACCGAGGTCCGCTCCCATCGTTAATTAAAATTAATATACCTACCGGTAGAGTTATGTGTACGTGTAGGTACTACGTGAAGACAATGATGACGGTCAAGAGGATGAAAAGAAGCTTCTAAATAATTTGATATTAAGGAGTAAATTATCTGAACAGATTTATTCTCGCTTTCTAACTACGAAATTAACAGCACATAAATCACTTTATTAATAAATAATTTAGAAGAAAATATACAAATGTTAACTTTAAAAATAAGGAAACGTTTATATCATCAGGGAATCAGTTTTCAATCAGGGAATACGTCTGTAAAGAACAATCAAAATGAACAATTCAAATTATTTTTACATTCGTTCTGTGGTTTCTTGAAGGTAATGCAAAATATCTTAAATGCCGTAGATTGAATTGTGGATAAATTGCATTATGGAAAATTAAAATTGAAATTGTGTATTTTGCAACTAAATTTCCTATCTTATATTGTCATAATTATACATAGAAATAAATATGACACGATTTTAAAAAACGTGAGTCAACATATAGCTTCAATATTAGTTTCAAAAGTCGTCTAATGAAGTTTTTGCAATTTTAGCAAATTGTTATCACAAACATTCACACTAACAAGGAAAATCTAAAATGTTGTCGTTTCAGTTATTGTAATTTATCTAAAACAAACTTTTATATGACGCTTAAGACATTTTGATGTGGCACTTACCTATGCTTTTGATGGCATAAGATACTCATGGCATTTAAACTCATAAACTCATTTAAACTAATTTTCAAAATTTTTTGCGCTTGTGTTGTTTTAACTTAAGAATGTTGTTATAAATCTATCAACATATGATGATCGATTTTTTAACCCATTCTCTACCAAGGCTATTTTGTAAAACCCTCCCTAGAGACCACACACTAATTTTCTGATTATTTGTTTGTATACTTACTTTTAAAGTATTATCTCTGACCGTTTGCAACTTTTATCAAAATTATTATTTATTTATCCGATTTTACTTAATGTCACTTATATGTGCCAGTGATCTATGATGAGAAACTAAATGTCACACATATGTGCCGAGTGGTAGCGAAAGGGTTAAAGATCACCACGTTTGCTTTTTACGCACAGTTGTATTAGCTTGGATGATGGATTATTCAAAGTCGGTTTAGCAAAGTTCCACTGTATTGGATAGTAGATGCGAGAAACGAAAGTTCTGTATTTTCTGTGTAAGAGTAAACACCGACTGGGCATTTTTAAGCTCACGATTAATCGCACGTTTGATAACACGCGTTTTAGTATACAGAGTGCACGCCGGTGAGCTGTGGATACTTTTAACGTAAGTGGAAAAAGGACAGTAAAGCTTCCATTAGTTAACACAGGACAAATATAGTTAGTTTACTTATCGAGCCGATTGGAGTTGATATGTGTCTCTTTATCTAACTCATTAAAATCGTATGCAATTCGATGCCTTGTCTAACACATTGAAGAGCCCTATCCGCAGGTGGCAGTAATCACACGAAACTCGAAGTGTGACGAAGACAGACGTAATCAACCGTACCGTTCTAGCGATTTCATATAAGTTGGGAATTTATGTTTTCAAATTTTTTTCTTAATGAAATTTTTAGAGGTTGTAAAGAAAATAAATTTTTATCTTAACGAAAAATCATGCATTCTCGCGATTTATTTGCTGTGAACTATCCGGAAAGACCAATTCCTTCTACAAATACTATTCGAAATACGGTGAAATACTTCGAGACTAATTTAAATAATAATAACAATATAATAATATTTTTTTATAATAATTTAAATATGATTAACCAATGCAAATAACAAAATGAATTATTTTTGAATAACGTTTTACTTTCGGACGAAATAACATTTTATTTACATGGTCGTCATAATTCAAGAACTTGCAGGTATTGGTCCCATGGAAACCTAAATTTGAATGTTCCCACGAGAACACAATTCCTTCAAAAATTAAATTTATGGACAGGAATTACTGGAAATGAAATAATCGGGCCCTTCTCCATAAATGGAAATTTAAACGGCAACATATATCTAAACTTATTACAGAACAATGTTCTTCCTGCAATTCAGGAACGTTATGATATTAATAATTTCTGGTTTCAGCAAGATGGTTGTTCGGCTCATAATACGCGTAATGTGGCAAATTTTTTTAATATAACCTTTTAAAATAGGTGAATAGGTAATTCAGGTCCTATTAAATGGTCAGTTATTAAATTTATCAAATTCAACAGTTTATGGCCACTTGAAAGGCCTGGGATTACCCTCAAAGCTCGATGTATGGTTTTCCCATGTTCTCTACTGTCATCAGCTGGACAAACGGAATGATGCACTGCAACAGAAAAGTTCAGAACTAATCAACAGGAAAAGCATAATGTTTCACCAAGACAACGCGATACCTCACACAAGTTTGGTCACTCGCCAAAAGCTGTTACAGCTGGAATGGGATACAATGCCACACCCACCATATTCTCCAGACCTGGTACCATCGAACTATTATTTGTTCCGGTCACTCCAAAATTTTTTAGACGGTAAAACCTTCACCTCAAATAAGAAGGGCAAAAACCACCTCGATCAGTTTTTTTGCCAGCAAAGACCAAAAATTTTATCAGCGTGGAATTATGCTACTATTAGAAAGATGGCAAAAGGTGTTGGACCAGAACGGCCAATTTATAATTTAATAAAGTATTTGTTTATTATACGAAAACTGTCTTTCATTTCCACAGAAAAAAACGAAATTACTTTCCGAACAACCCAATACAATTAAAAAATCTAACAAGGAGAGTGCAAGGTCTTGGGATCATAGATTTAGTTCAAATTTTGTAGGATAGTAGATTTAGTTTCCCTGTTGAAGAAAATATGTGGTTGTAGGGGCCACTACTCAACAGCTCTTTAGATATTTGCAATTGAAGATGCAATTCACCAGTTAAATTCAGGTCTGAAGCAAACGATTAAACATAATGGGTTTAGCGTAGCAGCAATAGATCGGTGTTTCTCGCCATTAGGCGCCGGGTTCAAGTACTGAGAGTGTCTATTTTTACATATAAAGATACCATGAGTCGATATAAAATTTTGCGACATCGAAGCATTTTTTGAGTGTGCACCGCACTTTGGATTTGTCAGTTAATTGTCATTTGATCTATCAAGACTTCAAAATTAATACAGGAATATGACTTGGCATTATAACCTTTCTTCAAAAAGCCTGACTTAATCGGTATAAATTCGGTCAATTTTGACATTATCCGGACTTGTCCTAACGAATTAATTGCATCTTTAATTGCAAATATTTAAAAAATTATTGAATAGTGGCCCCTATAACCATATATTTTCATCAACAAGGAATTTAAATCTACCATTCTACGAAATTTGAACTAAATCCACGACCCCAAGACCTTGCACTCTCCTTGTAAGTTATGAAGATTTAATTATGGATTTAGGTTGTTATTGATAGGAAATGTGTATGTGATTAGAAAATATTGACAACAATTTTTACCAAAGAATCAAGAACTACTGCTTTTGTTGCACGATCCCCTGATTTAGTACCCAACGATTATTTTTTGTGACCCTTTTTAAATAATTCGATTTACGGATATGGAGACGACCGTCCAGCAAATTTAGAAGAGTTACAAACAAAAATTATTGAAATAAGCAATACGATTACACCAGATGTATTTGCTAACGTCCGACAGAATTCTTACAACCGGTTAGATTATTGTTCAGCTCAAGAGGGTGGATTATTTGAGCATTTATTAAATAAATGAACAGTTATTTTTTTCAATTCGGCTTTTCATGTTTTTCTTTATTAGTATGAAGTTGTGATTAGTTCTGATGCTTCATAACTAAGAAAATTGCTGGTACAGTGTACGGGGGATTTACTTCTTTTTAATTAAAAAAATATGTAACGAATAAAACCTTCTTTTTTACATTTTTTTTTTTTGTTAGTGAAAGCAATTGATAAAACGACCTTAATTACAATCGTCCAACTGTTGCTAATGCGTCTATCCGCAGGTCGAATGTGTGCACACTGTATACGCATTTTAATAGGAGTCTACAAAGTCAAATGTTAAACGTCCAACAAACGTGCAATTCCAGATTTTTGTTAAAGCGTGAGCTTTATGACATCTAATGCTCACTTGTCCATTTGTTAATAGCAAGCGTACTATTAAACGTGCGTTCAAAAGCGCCCATCTGTAGTGAAGCTAATAGGAGTACACAGATACAAGTGTGAAACGTCCAACAAACGCGCTATTCCAGATTTTTAATTTGTTAAAGCGTGCGTTTTATGACATCTAACGCTCACTTGTACATTTGTCAATAGCAAGCGTACGATTAAAAGCCCGTTCAAAAGCATCCGTCTGTACTGGGGCTAATAATGCAACCTCAATTACAATTTCAGTTGTAATATGCAACCTCATTTACAGTAGTGACTTGTTAATTATTAATTACAACAAACCAGCATTTATTCTTTTTAATGTGAGTCTCAGATTTGGCGAATCAAATAATTACTTTGAGCCTCCAAATTTAGTTTTATTTTCCGAGTGATCAAATGAATTAATATTAAAGCGAAAAAATGATTCAATAAATGATTAAAAGCATCAAATTACTTTTTTAACACGCGTTAGCAATAAGTAGCACAATAATAGATTAAAATACGATTTAAAAAATTAGACAGATAAATCACAATTAATTCCACTCACAATCAGAATTAAATCTAATTTACGAACAATAAGTTTACGTAAATACACGTTCACTGCCGATAATTCGTCAGATAATTACGAGATAATTCGTGATTTTATCGTTATTCCACATAAGTTTAGTAGCGAACGTGTTAATATGCCTCAGGTTTATTTATAAAAAACTAAAAATTGAAAATTTAATTTGAAGCAATCATAAAAATCTATATCAATTACGATTTCATAACATAACCTATAGCCTTCAGTAGCCGTGATCGTCTAGTGGTTAGGACCCTACGTTGTGGCCGTAGTAACCCAGGTTCGAATCCTGGTCACGGCAATGTGAAAACATTGTCACGGGGAAGGCTTTTTTGCAATCTTTTTTTAACCTTGTTTATTCACCTTAAAATAAATAAATAAACAAATTCCATAAAATGTATGGAGAACCATATCTTTAATATCATTTTTATTTTTTTTTTACCGTTGTCGAAAAATGTGGACCCTTAACGCACGCAACCCTAAATACCTCTATTATTGCAACACTTTAAAACATATTTCAAATAAGATAAGTAATTTAGGTGATTGTGTAATTTAGGGTTTTAGGTTTTTCATCTCATATACCTTGTGAGTCATATAATTGTGGTAACCTGTATATCTTAAATTGTACAAATAAAACACCAAGAACATTGTCATTTATATGTATTCTTTTATAAACAATACATACAACGCTGACAGAAAATTTGCCAACATAAAATTTATGCGGGGTTTATCCCTCAAATAAATTACAAATTACATACACCGGGGAAAGAAAAATAAAAGAATAAGGAAAAAAGTTGCGACAAAAATTTTTAAAAACAGTTTCTTTTTTTTAAGAATAAATAAGAAGGGGACATCTGAACATGAAACTCGATGGATTTCACTAAGCTCGCGATCGTGCACGCTTTATTTTAAAATTTTTTTCTATTACATTAAAAATTCGACGAGGATTGTGCGAATTTTCGCTACAAAAATTCGCCTTTAATCCTCGCCGACAATTAATTACGACTCGTGCGACTTTACAACTGGTTACAATGAAGTTTTTACAAAAAAACTTTCCGCGTTCTTTACAACCCGGTTAAGATGACGCGAGGGTCTTCGACTGCCGCCTTAATCTTCCTGAGGAACATAACCGCCTCACGACCATCAATCAACCTATGGTCGTAACTCAAAGCGATGTACATCATTGGTCTTATTACAACTTGACCTTTTACGGCGATTGGACGATCGAAAACTCCGTGCATACCCAAAATAGCCGATTGAGGCATGTTAATAATTGGAGTACTGATTAATGAACCGAAAATACCACCGTTACTTATGGTAAAGGTTCCTCCATCCATGTCTTCAATAGCCAAAGCTCCTAAATGACAAAAAATAATTTTATTAATTTTCAACTTACTAGATTTATTATTATTTTTAAACTTATACCTTTTTTAGCTTTATCTCCAAGATTAGCAATTTCCTTTTCGATATCAGCATAAGACATCCTTTCTACATTTCTCAAAACAGGTACAACAAGCCCCTTTGGAGTAGCAACAGCAACAGAAATATCGATGTAATCTCTATAAATAATCTCGTTTCCATCAATAACCGCATTTAAAACTGGCTGATCTTGAAGAGCATACGCCGCGGCTTTACAAAAAACGGACATAAATCCTAATTTCACACCATGCTTTTTAACGAAAGCATCTTGGTTCGCTTTACGATACTCCATAATGAAGCTCATATCGATTTCGTTAAACGTAGTCAACATGGCAGTAGTGTTTTGGGCATCTTTCAACCTTTGGGCGATCTTCATCCTCATCCTGTTCATCTTCACCCGTTGCTCACTTCGCGTACCCGAAATTCCTGATGTTGGATCTGATGGTGGAAGCTATTAAAATTATAATAATTGTCAATTTGAAGTGTTTATTGGGGTTTAAAAGAGTTTACCTTCACAGTAGCGGCTTCAAGAGTTTGGGCATGTCTAATGGCAGCAACTGGAATTGAACTAACTGGAGCAGCTGGCCTTGGTGGAGCTGAAGCTGCTCTTGGAGGAGGTGGAGGTGGTTTAGCAGCGGCTAAAACATATTCATTTTCTTTTGAATTTTATTCATATCCTATCAAACAAAGAAAATGCTCACAAGCGGATGGCGCGAGGCGATTTTTTTTTATGTGTCCTTGAACAGAGTGGTAGTGTATAAGGCTTCAATTGATTGAAGTATTAAAACCCACCATTCAACCAAAATTGAATGAGTCCCGTTTGAAGTATAAACTCGATTAATACACTAATTTATAAGTATTTGTTTTTATGAATTTTAAATAAATTTTGTTTTTTAATTTAATAAAAATTAAAAAGTAAAAGATACGAAAAGGTTTCAACCAAGGTTGTCTGGTTTGTCTACATCGCTGATTCGCCATGCTAACAACTCTGCTAAAGAGCTTTATGAGTGAGTTTGCTTATCCAGAATATAAACCGAGTATTATACTTGAAATGCTGTTTATTCAATTTTGGTAAAATAATGCGTTTTAGTACTTTGTCAATTAAATCCTTGTATGATGTTCTACTACTCAACTCAAGGACAAAAAAGATAAGCCTTCCCCTTGCCGGACAAAAAAACTCACAAAAAAATTTTCTGTCTAAATTAAAAAATGAGAACTTACAAAGAGGCTAAGTGTAATTTTACAGGTAAATAAGATATCTTCATATCTTCAATTAACCCTTTAACGTACATGCTCGAGTTAACTCGAGCTTTCTACTTAATTTCTTTTTAGGTTAATAAAAATTTAGTCTGTTTAGCGCGCTCAAATTAATTCGAGCATATTCGTTAAAGGATTAAATTTAAAAAATGTTTGCCGGTTTTAGTTTATATTGACACTATGACGTCCCATGGCTCCAACATTGGTACCATACGAAAACTATCGGTTAAATGCCAGTGGCTCCATATTGGTGCCATGCAAAAAATAATGGGTAAGCGCCGTTGGTTCCGCATTGGTGTCATGAAGGCCTATACAGAACTATAGAACCTTGAAAAACCGTCGCACATAAGAGTATATACCGAATCTAGTTGGTCATAATTCAAATTACAAAATAGTGAAATCTAAATGAAAAAACTGACGTATTCTCTTCTCTAATGATTGTATTAAACAAAAGAAGCGAATCTACAACTGTGAACCTGTAGCTTACCTCGTACCGAAACGGTCAATTTTCGGTCACCTAATTATGTAAATGCATGTATTCCACATAAACGGTTTTTCAACTTATTTTTGAAGTAACATTTTGTAATTTGCCATTACTTTCAAAGACTTTTCGTAATTAAAATGGATGAAGGAGGTATGTAAGAAGTTCCTTGCAATGTTTATGTCAGTTTATTATATTTGTTGTTTATTAATGTTTCAATTTACTCTACAAGAGTTACTTTTTAAATATTCTCAACAATTTTTTTTAAAGATTAATAAATTTGTTATATATCAGAGTGAGTCCCGGTATATTTTTTAATATAAATCGCTAGCAGCATAACACTATTTTATGAAATAATAATAATCTTTTCCGACTTTATCCGCCTTCTTCAAAAATTGAAGGCGTAACTAAAAACTTGAATGAATAAAAATGTGTTATTTCGTTTATTCAATTACCATAATAATCTGTATCTTTTACCTTAGGCTCCTCAAATGTGAGAATGATAACCAGAAATTATATTTTTAATAAAGTATAAGAATAAAATTTGGCTAATTTTAACAAAAAATTGGATTTTATAGGTTATGAAGTAATCAGGTTGACCAGGAAAAGACTTTGAAGTCTTTAGTGAAAGGAGAAAGACAAGAACAACGGAGAGTTTCTGAGAGCCCGATTTGGTAACTGTCGTCTATGCTATCTAAACCAATCTGTACAGCACGAAAAGATGAGATGCGTCTCTAGTGCTGAAAGAGATCAATGTATCTGGAAAGCGAGCTTCAAACTTTCTGTTATGGAACACTCCGTATAAATGTATTTTACTGGAAGATTTAGAATATTGTACGTTTTTTTTTTTTTTTTTAATTCTAGAACAATTTTTGTAAAATTTCTAGCTGTGTAGAAGTTACAGAGAGTGACGCGTATTTAGACATACCTTGTATAAATATATCCATTGTTCGTAGTAGCAATTTCCAGCAGTTTCTGATTTTTTCAACCAATCAAGCTTTAGAATTTTTTGCATGTGATCAAAATGAAACAATTTGATTGGTTCAAAAAATCCCAAATCGTTGGAAATTCTTTCTACAAAGCTATAACGTTCATATAAGATGAACATGTTTTCTTTAACCAATATATTGCATGCTCTTTACGAGGTATGGCAACGTATTAAAAAAAAACAGTTTCTAAATTAATTATTGAAGTAAATAATTTTGACCAGTTAGATCGGCTAAATACCCCTATGTGCATCGGCAGTAAGTGATATGATGTAGCTTAGTCTTACTGGTGCGACACGAAAAAACCTATAATCAACATGCGGACGTCATACAGTTGAATAAAGAGTTAAGAGTATTGGCACATAGCCCCTTCTTTCCTTTTCCTCCTCAAATGTATAACCCAACCCAACTCTCATTTTCATTTATTCTTTACCTTGTGGGGGTGGTGGAGGTGGTGCTGATGCTGGAGCAGCTGTAGGTGGTGGTGGAGGAGGGGCAGAGGCAGGGGCAGCTTTAGCAGCTGGGGCGGCAGCAGCTGGAGGGGGTCCCCCAGCAGTGACTTTAATCTTAAAAAGTTTATCTCCAGGTTTAACAGTTGTTCCATCGGGGATAATAATCTCCTCAAGAATACCATGAGATGGAGCAGGTACCGGGATAGCTGTTTTATCAGTTTCAATTTCGCAAACAACATCGTCTTCACGTATTGAATCACCCACTTTTTTCATGTATCTAAATACAATAACATTTTTTAGAATAAAATATTTTATTATTGAGTTAAATTATATATTATGCAATGTTATAAATTATTTTTTTAATTTTATTTTTAGATTTATAAATAGCATATCATATTGCGTAAAATTGTGTTAATGGAAACTTTGATAAGTAGTATTAGAAAGTATGACCTTGAAGGATTAGAGATAAGTAGGTCAAGATGAAATAGAAAATAGTTTTATTGAAAGTGAATATCTTCTTAATAAAATACTTACTTAACGTCACCTTCGGCAACGGATTCTGGAAATCCAGGGCAAGCAACAATTTTAACTTCATCCCTTAAAATAGAGCTGGTTCTAAAGAATTTAACGCCTTGGTCATAAATATTTCGATTCTCTCTATAAAAAATTTCCATCAAAGTTATTTTAAATCATTTTATTTAACCACTTAGCAAATAAATTTACCTCGTTAGTAACTTAGAACTACTTTTTGATATCCTAACTGCATGTTGCATGGATCTTGTTCCAACCTAAAACACCCCATTGTGAATTAAAACTTAATATCGCTCCAATTTTAAAGTGATTCAATAAAAAAATTCATTCCAGGTTTCGTAAAATGCACGTATTACATAATACAATAAAATTAATGGTAGATACTGCATATAATCGTTCGTGTGACTATTTTAAACTTGAAACGTTACGTTACCTCTGAAGTTTTCTTTCCGATGCATTCGTTCAGTGCCCTAAGTACCGGTCGGGACAAGTTTCTGGAAGCCATGTTCAGCATTCCAGCCATAATTTTGCTATTTAGGAACTCCGATAGTCCCCTTACTCTTGTCAAAATGACCAAGACTCACCAACCATACCCTGTGCACGTTTGACACATTCCAACTGACATTTCAATTAGCGCCACACAGCGATCAACACGATAATTAAGCGGTTATCTAAAATTTTTTAAAAAAATAATCATATTTTATCAATCTCAAACGCAAACAGTTTCGTAAATCTTTTCTGATATACATTTTAGTACTTATCACCAATTTACGCAATTACTTATCTAATTTTTTCGATTTGAAATTTGTAGTTCGATTGATCATTTCACTTATCAATACCAACCCTGTCTTTAAATAAAATATCACTGTTAATTTTTTAAATTTTTTAAAGCACTAAGAATATTTTGTAACACAAACACATTTAAAATTAAAATTAAAATAAATAATTTCAAAACCAAAAACTAGTCAATCGAACGGTACCTTAACCTTATTCCCAAACATCAATGTCAAAAGAAAAAATAACATAACCTTAAAATTAACTTCCTTTTAAATGTATAATGGCAGGATCTGGTGCTTATAAAAGAATATTAACAGTTTTAGAGCGTTTACCGATAGACCCAAGTAAAAGCGGAAGGTAAGTCACAAAAATTAAATTTGCAAAAATGATTATTACATAACATAACCTCACATAGAGATTTGGGCCCTTATTTAAAGGAATACGTAAAGAAAGCGTACAAAGAAGGTAGATTCCAAGAGCACGTTCAATATTGGGATAGGCAATACTTAGCGCTTCAAAAAATAGTTGAAAACGAGAATCAAAAGAAATATAAAAGAGTTTTGAATTCTTCTGCAACCGGTTTAACTGCCGAACAGTGTAATATAGCTTTATCTAATGAGTTTTTGGAGTTGTTAAGAGAGGAAGATAAACCATTAATAAGTAAGGTGTTTAGTAAAGATAAGAAAGATGAATAAGTTAGGTTTTGTAAGGAAATGTAGTACATTTGTAAAAGAATGTGTAGAAAATGTTCCACATATACCTGTTATGGCACAAACCGTTTTAAAATACTTAAATCCAACTGAAAATCAAGTTATATTAGATATGACTTTTGGAGCTGGTGGACATAGTAAAAGAATTTTGGAAACAACACCCAATATTAAATTATTAACACTCGACAGAGATCCAATTGCTTACGATTATATGAAACAATTACAAATACAATACCCAGATAGAATAGTACCACTTCTAGGTAAATTTTCAGACCTTCCAAAACTCTTAACGGAAAACGAAATCTTCCAAAACTCAATTGATGGTATTTTATTTGATTTTGGTTGTTCTTCAATGCAATTTGATCAAGCTGAAAGAGGTTTTTCCATTTCTAAAGATGGCCCCTTAGATATGCGAATGGATAGAGATAGATGTCCAGAAACTTTAACAGCTGCGGAAGTTCTCGCAAAAGCAACAGAAGAGGACTTAGCGAAAATTATTAAAGTGTATGGAGAAGAAAAACACGCTAAGAAAATCGCTAGAGCTATTGTAGAAGCTAGATATTTATTTAGACGTCTTCAAACAACAGGAGAATTAGCCGATTTAATTGCTTCAGTTTGTGATGAAGAAAAACGAAAAGATAAACTTCAAAGATCAGCTCATTTAGCAACAAAAACTTTCCAAGCACTTAGAATTTTTGTTAATAACGAATTGAACGAAATTAATTACGGTTTAATTTTAGCGCAAAAATATTTAAAAATTGGAGGAAGAATTGTTACAATTACCTTTCATTCTTTGGAGGATACAATTGTTAAAAGACATTTATTAGGGAATGTAATTCAAAACACGGCTAATTCCTTACCTTTGAAATATAGTAGTCATAATATGAGTTTGCCTAAAGAAACTTTAGAGGAACTTATGGAATCCAATTGGATGTGTTTGAATAAACATGTTGTTTTACCTTCTAGTGAAGAAGTTGAAGAAAATCCTAGAAGTCGATCTGCTAAGTTAAGAGCAGCCGTTAAAATCAAATAATATCAGATTCAAAATTAAATGTAATTAGTTTTTTTTATAAAATAAAAAAAGAAATAAAATTTAATTTTAATTTAAATATTTATTCCCAAAAACACATTTAAAATTAATTACAAATTAAAATTTTAAGTTTTAACATTTTAAAACAGTCCTTCTATTTCTCCAGTTTCTGTATTTAAATCAATGTCGAAAATAGATGGTCTGGTGGGTAATCCAGGCATTCTTGTAATCTAAAAATGTTTTTTTATATTAATTTTAGGTTTAGTTGATGAGATTTTGAAATATTTACCTCTCCACAAATTGGAATTATAAATCCAGCACCAACAGAAATCGATATATCGTTAATTTTTAAAGTAAAATCAGTTGGGGCTCCTTTAATGGTTGGATCACCAGTTAAAGATAGTGGAGTTTTAGCCATGCAAATTGGAAGATTGCCAAAACCCTATAAAAATCAAATGCGATTTATATTTATTTATAGCGAATACAAATACTTTATAAAAATTTTCAAAATTAGCTAACCAAAGGAGGGAAGAGTTAGTGGAGAAGAAAGGTTGATTTTTTGGTTATATAAGAATATTTTTGTTTATTATTTTCAATGTAAATTATTTTTGTATTTCTGAGGAACAATTTGAATGGTATTGACTAACCAAATTTTCCTAACTTTTCTTAATTTAATGGTTGCGAAAGACGAAGCTATGGTTTTCTGTCTGAATGTTTTTTATCTTACTGGAGATACAAATGTGATAGTAATATTAATTTTTTAATATTATCAAGAGCAACATTTCAATTTTATATTTACAGTTGAACAAAAACTAGACTTCAACGAACAGTAAGATCGAAGTAAAATATTGATACAAGATTCTGTCCACAAGTATGAAGCTAGTGGATTATCTGTTCATTTTGTAAGGCATTTCTGCATAAAGGGCTAAATTTTCATCCTTATAAATTGATTGTGTTGCAAGAACCGGAAAAAGTTAATTTACAAATAAGCAAGTGTACACTCCGTGTTCATCGTAAAATATTAATAATTTGGTAAATAAAACACAAGGTTTTATACAAGCTAACGATGATAAATTTATTTATTCTTTCGATTACCAACGTTTGAACTTTAAGCGTAGTTTTGATCCAAATCAACTTATGTTTAAGTTATTTTTATGATTTCATTTTACGATTTCATTTTACGATTTCATTTTACGATTTCATTTTTTTTATATTATTTTAAACCAACAAGTCACGTTAATGAATTCAATCATATAATTTTATTCAACCTTTACATAATTGTTTAACCCTCCTTCAGCTTTTACTTTAATAAGACGCCTTCGGCTTTTACATTTGATGTGCACTTTAGAAATTTCACTCCTGCGCCTATCGATGTTGAGTGTTTTGTAATCTCTAAGACAGTGTTTCCCAACGTGGGGCGTAGGCCCCACAGGGGGGCAATTTGATTGTTAAGGGGGGCAATTTCGGTTTTTGAAGATGTGTTTAAAAAATTTTGTTAGTCCGTTTCGTAAAAAATTTGCTATTGACTTCTTCCTAAAAGGCATCAGAAAAGATTGTTATAAGAACAATCCCATTAAAAATTATTACTTTAAAACCGTGTCACCTTTTTTTTTGCGCTTGGATGTGTCCCATGACATATTTCTAGGTAGATTTTATGTTTCAACTTTATATTGTTTTCATATGTAAATACCCAAATCTACACATTTTTTCTTGGTGGGGCCTCGCGGAACCTTAGGGGGGACATAGCAATATTACTAAACCTAACATGGGGCATGGCACAAAAAAGGTTGGGAAACACTGCTCTAAGATATGGACGATGTGTCTGAAGGCGCTTAGCGAAACATTATGTAGCACTTAATTCAATTTTTCAATAAAGTTATCATCGTTAGCTTGTATAAAACCTTGTATCTTATTTATCTAATTATTGATTTACGAAATTTTATTATTTAAGAGAATTCATGCATTTCTTGTTCACAATGATCGTCCTTGGATCCTGGTTTACTTCAACAACAACTTTTTTTAAGGGTGTGTCTACATGAGCGATTAAATCGTAACAATAGAATCGCAGCGATGGGTTAGTTGACATGAGCGTCAAAGACGCTGCGAGACATCATTGAGCGTCAGAGCGATTTCATTGCTCGTGTAGACGCGCCCTAAGCTGTCGCGAACATAACCGTCGATATGCTGGAAAGCAGTGTTGGGCAAAAATCAATGGTGGTAGCGATTGACGATTGATTAATCGTCAATCGCCTTCTGGCATTAAGATTAATAATAATCGTCAGTTGCCTTCACTAAGAGTTTCGATTAATTAATCGCAATTCCGACTGAAAACTATTTACAATTAATTAATCGAAACTATCAGTGATCGCAATTGATGATTATTATTAATCCTAATGCCAGAAGGCGATTGACGATTCTGACCATGATTGATGTTTGCCCAACACTGCTGGAAAGTCTTAAATAGAATTTCAATAAACCTAGTGCATTGAAATTATTGAAAATAATAGACATGATCTGCCTGATATTATCATACAAAGAGAATAAACATAGAATTGAAATGTTGTTCTTGATGATCTCTAAGCAAGTAGCTCTGTCCCATCTATACAACTTAACACATTGCGGACGGGCCACGACATTTCTCGTTTTTAGCAAATTGAACGTTGCTATGCGAGAGGCTTCGTTACCATTGTAACGTAATTAAAATATCTGCGGCTCGTTGTTTAGTTGAAGACTGAATAAAAAAAAAGAAAACGAGATATCTCGTGATCCGTCCATAATGTGTTAAAAGACTGACTAACTGAATCTTTCTAATCCATTAGCGCAGAAATACTTTCCAGAAAAACATTTGTATCAAACAATTGTAACTTAATTTAATTGTAAGACTAAGGCCAGGTTTATTCATCTTTAGATAAATTAATCTATCCGATATTTTCCATAGTTACTGCAATATCACTTGCCATGACTGGTTATTTGACCAGTAACCATGGAAATATCAGATAGATTAATTTACCCAAAAATGAATAAACCGGCCCTAAAGCTTATTATTATTATTATTGTTTAATTTTTGAAATTCCAAATTTATCTTACTTGTTCAGTATATTTATTAATCGCCTCCTTAACTTTCTCTGAATACTCAACATTTCCAGCTCCATACATTTCCTTAGCAATGGTAAGAATTTTTTCCTCAATTCCCTTATTAACATCGTACAAAAACCTAAACGAATTCTCAGATTCACAAGCACCAATAACCGCATCAGCTAATTTAACAGCTCCAGCACCTCCTTCAGCCCAATGAGTGCAAACAACAGCATCAAAAGCTCCATTTTTAATAGCTGTCTCCCTAACTAATTCAAGTTCGGCTTCGGTATCGTTACTATGTTTATTAATAGCAACAACAACCGGTACACCGTGTTTATTTCCATTACTAATATGTTTGATAAGATTTTTCAAACCGTTTTGTAACAATGGAATATTTTCTTGGGTGTATTCCGGTTTTAATGGAGCGCCAGGTGTAACAGCCGGTCCACCTCCGTGCATTTTCAAAGCTCTAATTGTTGCTACTAAAACAACAGCGTTGGGAGTACGACCGGAAGCTCGGCATTTGATGTTAAAGAATTTTTCCATGCCGATATCCGAACCGAATCCGGCTTCGGTGATGACATAGCCGTTTTGACCGACTAGTTTTAAAGCTACTTGGTCGGCTATTATTGACGAACAACCATGTGCGATGTTTGCAAATGGACCAGCGTGTACTAAAACAGGAGTACCTTCTAAAGTTTGCATCAGAGTTGGATCAATAGCGTCTTTCATTAAAACCGATAAAGCTCCGGTCATTCCCAAATCATCTGCCGTAACTGGTTTTCCATTTTTATCAAAAGCAACGACCATTTTACTTAATCGAGTTTTAAAATCTTTTAAATCTTTAGATATGGCTAAAATAGCCATTATTTCACTCGCTACGGTTATCATAAAACTCGATTCTCGAGTTAAGCCTTTTTCAGTGGGAGATTGTCCGATTGTTATCTTTCTTAAATAACGGTCGTTTATATCAACTACACGATTCCAAACAATATTATTTACGTCAATATTTAATCGTGCGAATTTAACTTTTTCTTCATCTGTTAAAGAGTTTGGATCGGTTTTATTAATTCCTAATCTTTCAAGTCTTCTTAATTGAATATTACTGAATTTCCTTTCACCTTTTATAGTTGGAACTAATCTATTGTATAAATCTACATCTTTTTGAGTGGCTTCGTGGAAGATTCTCGCATCCATTTGAGCCGCTAATAAATTATGTGCTGCAGCAACAGCGTGGATATCTCCAGTTAAATGTAAATTAAATTCTTCCATTGGAATTACTTGAGAATAACCTCCGCCAGCAGCACCACCTTTTATTCCAAAGGTCGGTCCTTGAGAAGGTTGTCGAAGACATACAAAAGCATTCCGACCTTTATGTGCCCCTAAAGCTTGAACCAACCCAATTGAAGTCGTACTTTTCCCTTCTCCAAGGGGAGTAGGAGTAATCCCAGCAACTACTACATATTTACCATCCTTTTGACCTTCTAATCGTTTTAAAACGGAAGCAAAACTTATCTTTGCTTTTTTGTTACCGTACAGGGAATATTCGTTGGGGTATAAACCTATTTCTTCAGCCAATTGGCTAATGTTTTTAGGTTCTTGAGAGTGCGCGATGTTAATGTCGCTTGGAACGGGGCTTTTTAAATGGATTGAAAGCGGACGAAGGTTCCAGGAAGATTCTAGGAGTTTTGTGGCGGCTCTTTGAGCGCTTAAGACAGTGTTTTTCATTAACATTGCTACCGTCATTGGTCCTACTCCTCCTGGGACTGGGGTTATGTGAGATGCTACTTTTTGAGCTTCAGAATAAGCTACATCACCCACAAGACGTTGACCGGATTTTTTTGTTGGATCTTAAAAAAACATTAAAAATTACAGAAAAGAATAAAAATTATATATAATGAAGTTATAATTCTTAAACATCAAATTTTAATGTAATTTAAAAAAAAATCCATTTTTAAAACGTAGGTTGATTTTTAAAATATTAAGAAATTTCATTAAGCGTCATTAAGTTATATTTTCTCTTCTGAGGGAAAAATAAAAAGTCATAGAAAATTTATTTTGGGTGAAAATATAAACTAACAAAGTTTCAATGTAAATCCTCATAAAGTTTCAAGTCTCAACAACAATTAGTTTCTTAGGTTAGGATTTTTTTTTCTGTGGAAAAAAACTAAAAATCATAGAAAATTCACTTTTGGTAAAAATGTAGATAAAGTTTTAAGCTAATGGGTTATGAAATTTCACATCTTAACAGTAATTAGTTTTCCAGATATCATAGAAAACGTAGATATGACTCTATACTTTAAAAAAATTACTAGTGAATATAAGATTCAAATAAAGAATTTTATTAAAAGAAGCATATAAGAATAACATAAGATATTGTATTTTTTATCTGTTTTATTGATAATTTAAATAACAGATAAGATGAAAAAATAAAAATACACAATCAGCAAAGTAAAAAGTCATCAAAATAAAAAAATCTTACCATTTTGATCCATTTCATTCATTTTTTCTGACATAGTTTTTTATTTTTAAACGACAAAAATAAAACTTTTTTTAACAACCTTCCGGACTCCCGCACACAACAAATTCTAAACCCAAGTGTTTACCTACAGAACTCTCCCCACTACTAAATTCCTCTCTTTCGTATCGTTTTATCAGCTCTAACAATTTCGGGCAACTCACGTCATCAAATAGATTATTAAATATCAATTTACAAGTCGTATAAGTTGTTCGGGTAGAAAGTTGTTGAGATATTTTAAGAAATTATAAAGATTTTTTTGTGGTTATAAACCAGTTAGCTGAGTTTATTTTAAAGAAATAGATATGAGTTGAATAGAATGAGTTTCATACCATATCCATGCTGCCAATTCAATTAATAAGACAATCTTAATTAATGACTGTTGCTACACTTTTGGTTTATTAAAGAACTCTCTGACTAGTTTCAACTATTCGGAATCTTTAGAGAAAGTCTAATATTAAAAGTTATCTCATATAAACAGGTTCAAAATGTAATTAAAATGATTATCAAACTCTAAGAATACAAATACACTTGAAAATTTTAGTTATAAAATTAAAAGAAAAGACAAGTTAAAATGTATATCGGATATGATAGTATTCTTTATGACAAGTTCTTTGATAAATCAGTAAAAGTACAACAAATGTCTTTAATTAACATTTTCAAGGAAATAGAAATGTTTTAAAATTTCTATTGAAAAATAATTTTTATGGTAAATTTTATTAAAAAAGTTACCAATTCTTTTAGGTGTTGGACTTTCTGATTTATTTCTAGGTAAAAAATTGTTAATCAATTTTTACGAACTCATCTCAAAAGTTAACAGACTTTTAAAATGTACGTAAAGCGTTTTTGATTTACTCAAAAATAAAACATGATTTGTTATGGTGGGTTTAGGAGGTCAAACTTAATCGCAACTATAGTAGTCATTTTAGTCGTTACTGTAAAGGTTGTAGTAGTTACAAATGTATAGTTTAGGGCAGCGATGGCGAACCTATGACCCGTGGGTCAGGCACTGACTCACACATCTCTTTAAGTGACACCCACCTTGATTTTTGCAAACTTATTTTTTATGTCCTAAAAGAGAGGATAAACAATTTTATTTCAGCTATTTATTTATTAATAAATAATACTACTATATCACAGTATGTATGTAATTTTATCCCTTATTCAGTCAAATATTCAGTGCAGGGAGAAGTAGTGTTATCCTAGTGATATTCTTTTTTAATCAATTTTTTTTAATCTTTGCTTACAAATGTAAAAGTTGTAAAACAAAAAGAAAAGAAATCTTTTAGTTCTTAGTCTTAGAAGTAAGGATATAAGAAGTAAGCTCTGTGGCCCAAGCGCTAGCACTAAAACAATATAATGAACAAAATATGAGCCACTACGCCAAAAGGTTCGCCATCACTGGTTTAGGGAGACGTTCTTTAAATTTTAAAGTTTCAGACATTTATGATCATTGATATTCCCTCTTCTTCCACTATCAATTAATTTATTGTCTAAGAATTTGAATTCGGTTGCGATAAATGAGAAAAAGATAGTTCTCAGTGTAACAAAAACAATTCTGTCTGTAGCTGCGGCTAAAAGAAAATATCGACAGTTTTTCAGGAAGCCAATGAATCAAAATCGAAAGTTAAAATGTCATTTCTAGTTCTTAACAAAAGATTAGTTATTCATGGATGGAAGATAACGATCAGTTTTTGAAATATGCAAGAATATCATTTCCAGAATTTAAACATTTAGTTTGTAAGGACGCTAGCTACATCTAGAACTAATAAGTTTTGCTCAATACGTTTAACATCGAAGTCAGTAATCAATAGTCATCATTGTCAATACACTGACGGAATTGTCAGCAAGTATTGTCCGACAAGCGAGAACTTGCGGCTGAGTAAGTCACGCCTACAGTTGCACAGTGGACAAGAGTAACTTCAGACTAGTACCCACAGACCAATACAGTAGCTATATTATAGTACCCTTCATTTAAACGTAGTCGCTCACAGTGAAGAGATATGAATATACCAGAGTCGTCTTAAGTATTTTATATGTAGATTTGTAATAATTCCATATATTGTGGGCTTTAGTTTAAATATTTTTTTAGTTTTGTCTTTACGCATTTGTACAAGTTCAGGTAGGGACTCAGACCCAAAGTAATAAATTTGTGTAATAAACATGTCAACGATGTCACGTTCCTCAAGGGTCCCTGGACCCTTAACGCGGCCCTGGATTTTATCTCTATCTACCCGAATACTTTCTCACTCTCGCTGTCGCGCATTTTTGTGAAATCTCAGCCGCAAGTTCTCGCTTGTCGGATTGTATTTAGTTACTTAATTTACCAAACAAATTTTTAAACTTTGACATTGACATAAGAAAAAAAGTTTTTCCTTTCAAAAACTCTTTTACAAAAAAAATGTTTTACTTAATGACGTGTTTTTAATTTTCTAAGACAATTATCAAACTAATCGCAATAATAAAATTTTAAATAACCTTTCTTCTAAATAAGAAATTATCTAAGATTTCTGTTTCATTTATTTATTTATTTTTTTCTCTAAAGGTGCGTTGTCAATCACGCGATTGAAGCGGCGATCGTCGCGCGGCTCTGGCGATTTTGCGTCAGCCACTCTTTTAAATTGAATTATATGGATACGTGGATGGATATATGGATAATCCGAAAGAGAAAAACCCGAAGGCGACTATTGTCACACAATTGACACTTAATAAGGCGACTGTAGAAGCGCTAGAAAAGTCACGAATCTGCAGCCGCGCGACGATTACGCGCTGCAATCGCGTGATTGACAACGCACCTTAAGGCTAGGTTCACATGTGACGCACAAAAACGCACGTTAACGCGCGATAGAATATTGAAAGCGTTCACATGATGAGCGCTAACGCGCGCTTTAATTGCAAAACCGATAAATTTAGATCAATTCAGATCAGTTGGCTTCAGAACGTTTTCGAGATAGTACATCTGAGAATGAATGTAGAAGAAGCTATAATTTTATGGAAATAATATAAAAAAAGAAACAAAGACGACGGGCACATTGGGTTCATCCTCTTTTGAAAAATAAATCAAAAGTTTATTCATAACCTTATATCCAACACTGAGAGATAATGGAGGAAAATTCTTTAATTACTTTAGAATGTCTCTGAAATCATTTGATGACTTGCTGCAACTAATTTGGGATGATATTAAGGCAGCTCCAAATGCAGTTAGATATTGTATTTCACCCAGTGAAAAACTATATGATTTCGAACCTATATTCCAAATTCCCGGTCTCTTTTCTATTTCATCAATTAGTAAGTCGATGTCAATATCTGCAAACTCAGCCATTTTTCACAAATTACAGACCAGATATAACTTCCATGTGGTATCCAGTTCAATATTTTTTGGTAATATTTTAATGTTTGAAAAAATACTCACTAAGAGTTCTATATTTGGAATCAGAAGTATCAAGTAATTAAAAAAAAAACATGACTAATTTTCTTTTAATAAAGCTTTATGTAATCTTAAAAAATAGTTTTATACATATTATCGACCTTTAATTTTGGCTTGTATAAAGTTGTTTTTTGCAGTTTTGAGAGTTTTGACTAACACTCGAAATATATTACAATCCTATCAATTCAGGAAGTTTAACAGTTTTGCCAATATAAATTTTGGTTGGGAACTTCCTCCAAAACATGAAATTTTGACAGTTTCCATGTTTTAATAATTCTGGAATCTTTGAATAGTCTAATGGTAGGTTTAGGATCTCAAACTTGGGATGGGTTTAGGATGTCAAACTTAAAGGCTGTAATCGTAACCGTAATAGTAACCCTAGTATTTAAAAAAGTTCAACAATTTTGTTTCAATAGAAGCATTTAGGTAATGTCTGGGAATTACGGCAAATTTGATGATTATTACAGCTAAGATTACGGTTAAGTTTTACATCCTAAACCACCATTAGTAGCTGTAGCATTTAGAAAAGTACAACCATATTTGCTTAAACTTTTATCGTTAGAAAGCAAAAGTTGGCCAACTTTGAACTTTTTACGGTTACGGCTAAATACTTGCTGACAATTTTTTGTCAGCGTATTAACAATGACGGCTTCAAAATTCACAAAGCGGCTAAGTGCCATTCAGCAGGAAAATGAAATTTCTTCAATAATTGAAAATTTTGGCATTTAAGCCCTTTGTTCTGCTACTCATATATTTAAATTTGGGAAACGACATTCTTGTATACTTGAAAAACTGATTGGAATTTTCTTCTTTGCACAAGATATTTTTTATTAAGGTCCACAACAACCTATTTCATGATAAAAACGCATGCTCATGTGAACGATATACGGATGGTACGTAGAACTCAAAGCGCGCGTTAACGCGTAATCGCGCGCGTCTAGAGATTTTTGCGCTGAGCGCTGCGTTTACGCGTCCTAACGCACGTTAGCGCGCGTTCATATGAATGGTTGTATTTAAATACCACGATATCTAAACGCGCGCTTAGAAATCGCGCGTCAGATCGTTGTCATGTGAACCTAGCCTAAGGGCCGGTTTGTTCACCGCTAGATAAATTAATATACCCGATATTTTCCATAGTAACTATAATTTCACTTGCCATGATTGGCTAGTTAGCCTGTAACCATGGTATATATCGGGTAGATTAATTGAGTGGATCAGAAGGAAAGTGAACCAAGTCCATTTTTTCTAAAATTTAGTTAAGAGTATATTTAAGTCCATTTGAATAGTTATAATTTTATGTGCCGACTTATTCAATACCTTGTTCATCAGGTTACCAATAATGTACGCCAGTTCACTTTAATACTGAATGATTTGCACCATTTTTCATTGAAAAAATGAATCAAACGGTCCGTTTTCTCGGAACGAACTTAAGTGGACTTGGTTCACTTTACTTCTGACCCACTCAATTTATCCAAAGGTGAATAAACCGGCCCTTAATCACTTCGGTGCGGACGTCGACTATAGTCGACACAGCATATGGGGTCACAGATGACCCCACACAGCCGAGCGTCGACTATAGTCAACGGCTGTGCCAGCGTACGGACGATGAAAGCCGGTTCTTAATGATGTTTCGCGGCCGATAGGCGCCGTACAGAAGTGGTTAATATTCCTCCAAATCTTTTCGTATTTTATTATTGAAAAGAATTTATATCATTAGCTATTGCATTAAAAGATTGAATATTAAAAAAAAAATTGATATAGAACGGTTTCTAAACGACCTTTTTTTTAACTAGGGGTCATTTAAATTAAGATAAATTGACTTGACTTCTGAATATAAATCGAGATAACCACTTAATACAATCATTTAAGACCCAAATAAAAAAAAATGATCATTCTATTTTTAAATTATCCAAATAAATAAATAAATTTAATTTAATTTACCTGGAATAGCGTTAATACCACAATCAATAACCACAGCTCCGGGTTTTACCCAATCACCCTTAACTAATTCAGCTTTACCAATTCCAACGACCAAAATGTCAGCCTTTCTACACTAAAACCAAATTAAGAATGATTAAAAAGGAAATAGCCTTTTATAAAAGGAAATTAACCGATAAAATTTAACAATAGTGTTTGTAAGCAGTGATTCAAATAAATCGGAATTTGATTAAAATTATGAGTCAAGAGTTTAATGAATGCTAAAAAAAGTATTTCTTAAAATCTTACCTGTTCTTTTAAATCGGACGTTTTTGAATGACAAACGGTGACTGTAGCATGATGCCATTTTAATAATTCGGCAGCTGGTGTTCCAACAATTTTACTTCTGCCGAGTACAACAGCATTTGAACCGGCGATTTTAACACCGGAACGTTTTATTAATTCAATACAACCGTTTGGAGTGCAGGGTAAAAATCCAGACATGTCACCAATAGCAACTTTTCCTTCGTTAATTGTATTCAATCTAAAATATTTGTTAAAAAAATTAAATTAAATCTTTTCTAAGATTGGTTTTAATTTATGTACCCATCAACGTCTTTATCTGGTGAGACTGAATCTGTTATTAAATGAGAGTTGATTGGATTGTCGGAATCTAAAGGCATTTGGACGATAATTCCATGAATATTTGGATCTCCATTTAATTTTTCTAATTTACTCAAAAGCTAATAAAAAAAAATTTTTAATCAAATAAAAAAAAATTGTTATAAAAAGACTAACTTCACTTTCTGTAATAGTTCTTGGTAATTGAATATGTTGAGCGTTTATTCCAATTTCAGTAGCTGCTTTAATTTTCATTCGAATATACACATTAGAATCTTCACGACCTCCTACTTGAACTATTGCTAAACCAGGTTGAAAATTAGGAAGTAACTCTCTTAACTTTTGGACGTCTTTAGCCATTTCAGCTCTCATTTCCCTAAAGAATTTTTAATTTTATTATTATTTTCTTTCTAATTTTATTTTCCTCAATTTTTTTTCTTACCTGGATACATCAGTACCAGAAAGTACTTTTCCTCCCTGATCAGACATTTTTATGCAATTGTAAAACACTAAAACTCTCAAAAGACGATTTCTTTAAAACGATTCGTTTAATATTAACGCTAACCAACTACCAAAAGCTGTTTTCAGTTTATTCTCAATGCCATAGGTCAACATTTATCTAGTTATTATCGGTTGCATAATAACAACCCAGCTAAATAACACAATTCCTTTATTAGATCGACACGAAATCGCACGGTTGTGCAAAATAAATTAGTCTAAATCACGATAAAGATTATTTAAAGAATATTTGTTTTTTTATATGAGTATATTTTTATGTTTCGTTTATTTAAAGATTTTTTCGTAAAAGTATTTTTTTGATTGTTGTCGATTGGTTTACATATAAATTATTGTTGTAATTTTATTTTTATTGGGATGATAGGTCGATGAACAGGGTTATCTATTGCACAAATATGTTTGTTAAAAACGTTGACGTTAGTGACTTGGAAAGTGTGGAAATTTTATAGAATAAATAAATTTTTAAATTACTCTTCTTAACTTTAAACGAATTTTTTTAATTCTTTGAAGTACAGTGAGATCTTTGCAGTCTCATTTATTTTTTGTTAATTTCTATATAGTAAGACTGAAGTAATCAATATGTGTAAAATGGATGGGAATTTTCAGTATTTCGGATTTTCGATTTTCCAATTGCAATTAGTCCGGTTAAACGAACATTATAAATAAATAAAGATGTAACTTCTAAACGTTAAATTATACTGTAGTTCTAAGCAAATTTTAATTTGAAAACGAAACCCTATTTTTAGAAGGTTAAAGAATTTCAATTAATGACATTAAATTACATTTTTTCTCTTGAGGGTAAAACTAAAAGTCGTAGAACATTTATTTGTGGTAAAAATAAAGATTAATCCTCAATCTAAATCGTTATAAAATTTCAAATCTCAACAACACTTAGTTTCTAAGATATGAATTTTTCAAAATTGACTAGTTTTAATAACCACATAAATTAACTTAGATCAGAATTTCTCTTCTGAGGAAGAAACTACAAATCGTAGAAAATTCATCTATGACAAAAATAAAGATTAAGTTTCAATCTAAATCATCATAAAGTTTCAAGTCTCAAGAACAATTAATTTTTTAGATATGAATTTTTAAAAATTGACAAATTTTAATCGACATTAGGTTACATTTTCTCTTCTGAGGAAAAAAGTAAAAGTCGTAGAAAATTTATCTTTAGTAAAAATAAAGACTAAGCATGAATCTATATCGTGATAAAATTTCAAATCTCAACAACACTTAACTTCTAAGATATGAATTTTTTAAAATTGAATAGTTTTAATAAACACATAAATTAAGTTAGGTTAGAATTTCTCTTCTGAGGAAGAAACTACAAATCGTAGAAAATTCATCTACGACAAAAATAAAGATTAAGTTTCAATCTAAATCGTTAGAAAGTTTTAAGTCTCAACAACAATTAATTTTTTAGATACATATTTTCGAAAAATAACAAATTTCAATCGACACTAAGTTACGTTTTCTCTTCTGAGGGAAAAAGTAAAAGTCGTAGAAAATTCATCTTTGGTAAAAATAAAGATGAAGTTTCAATCTAAATCCTCATAAATTTTTAACTTTCAACAACAATTAGTTTTTTAGATATGAATTTTTTAAATTGACAAATTTTAATTGACATGTGAATTAAGTAAGGTTAGAATTTCGTTTCTATAGAAAAAACTAAAAGTCGGAGAGAATTCATTTTTAGTAAAAATAAAAATTATATTTCAATCTAAATCCTCATAAAATCTCAAGTCTCAACAACAATTCATTTCTTAGATATGAATTTTTAAAAATTGACTTGTTTGTTGTAAAATTATTATAATTAGAATAGTTTGATGAAAAGATCCCATCAAAATAAATACTGATGCAGATAATCTAATTTTCTATCAAATTGTACAAATTTTATGTTTTTGAATGTTAATATTAAAAGAAAATATACTTTAAATTTGAATTAACCCGCCGTTTTTTTATTCAATGCTACCATTTTTAAACCTTAGGATTTTTTCATTTATAACAGTTGGCATTACCACTCAGCTCCTACTAGATCGATTTGGTTATATCAAAAAGGTAACTTTTTAGATATTTTAACGCATAATTTAGCAATATTACCGCATATAACACTATTAGCAAGGTATCATAATATATTTTAAAAGGTTATATTCGTTCAGGTTTATTGCATAATCCTCAAACAAGATTTTTGTGAACTTTATAGGTTAGGTGATTACATAAACCTTATGACAGCCCACTAGATTTAATAATTTACGTTTATTTCTTTAACTTTTGTAATAATTATTATTCTTATTTTATAAATAGCTTAATAATTTTTTATTGGTGTGTTTAAAGGTAATAAAGATGGCAGATGCTGCGGGATCTAAAGCACTCGGAAGGCCCATGAAATATCCTTACACCTTGTCAGCTAAAATCGCCCAATTTCCATGGAAATTTTATTTCACCAAGCAATGGATTTGGAAATACTATGCTGTGGCTTTCTTCGTTTGTATACCTCTTTACAAGAAAATCTCCAATCTAGGTTGGAAAATTTATGAAATTTTTTAGGATTGATTAACTTATTTATTTTATTTTTCAGCCAATTCCCCTGAAAACGTTGCGAAATGGGCTGAAATTCGTAGAAAGGAAGCTGCTGAACACCATTAAATAATATGCATGTAAAGATAGTAATGTGAAAAGCATTTTTTGTTAAATATATTAGATCTAAAAAAAACTTACAGTAGTATTTTTTATTTTTATTTTAGTTTTATTAATAATTTTTGCGAAAACATATAATGAAAAACACAATTGTCCAGTTTTATTAGTATTTGAAGGTTAAAAATTTGATTCTTTAACTATAGGTACTCCTTCTTCATTTATTCATAAGTTAGGTTAGAATTTCGTTTCTGCAGAAAAAACTAAAAGTCAGAGAAAAATCATTTTTGGCAAAAATAAAGACTAAATTTCAGTCTAAATCCTCATAAAATTTCAAATCTCAACAACGATTAGTTTTTTAGATATGATTTTTTTTTAATTTACAAATTTAATCGATATGTTAATTAAGTTGGGTTAGAATTTCGTTTCTGTAGAAAAAACTAAAAGTCGGAGAAAATTCATTTTTAGTAAAAATAAAGATTAAATTTTAATCTAAAACGTAATAAAATTTCAAGTCTCAACAACATTTAGTTTTTTAGAAATGAATTTTTTTAAATTGACAAATTTTAATCGACATTAAGTTACATTTTCTCTTCTGAGAGAAAAACTAAAAGTCGTAGAAGATTCATCTTTGGTAAAAATAAAGACTAAGTTTCAGTCTAAAACTTGTTAAAATTTGAAGTCTTAACAACAATTAACTTTTTAGATATGAATTTTTAAAAAATTATAAATTTTTATCGATATGTTAATTAAGTTTAGAAGGTTAGAATTTCGTTTCTGTAGGAAGAACAAAAAGTCGCAGAAAATTTATCTTTGGTAAAATTAAAGACTAAGTTTCAATCTAAGTCCTTATAAAATTTCAAGTCCCAACAACAATTAGTTTTTTAGAAATGAATTTTTAAAAATGGACAAATTTTAACAGACATCAAGTTACATTTTCTCTTCTGAGGGAAAAACTAAAAGTCGTACAAAATTTATCTTTGGTAAAAATAAAGACTAAGTTTCAATTTAAATCCTTATAAAATTTTAAGTCTCAACAACAATTAGTTTTGTAGATATGAATTTTTAAAAATTGAGAAATTTTAATCGACATGTTAATTAAGTTTGGCTAGAATTTCGTTTCTGACGAAAAAACCGAAAGTCGTAAAAAATAAATTTTTGGTAAAAATAAAGATTATATTCTAAACTAAATCGTCATAAAATGTCAAATCTCTAAAACAATTAGTTTCTTAGATATAAATTTTTAAAAATTGTGTAGTAAATAAACTAACTATATTGACAGCATTTATTTTAAAATTAAAATTACATTTTAAATTTTAAAAAACCTATTACAATTTTTGATTTGTATAAATGTAAATTTATATATTATTATATTTTGTTCTTGTTAGTTCATTGTACGATTACATTAAAAGGTGGAGGCACAAGAGAAAGTACTTTACCGGTTTCACACGTGACGAAAATGTTAACAACTAAATAGTCGCCGTCGTGCGTTCGTTAAACGCGCGCCGATTTACCGCATTGAAAACGGTTTTTTTTCGACGAGTTCTGAAAAGTTATCGGCTTTTTAAACGGGCGCTATGACGAATTCCGTCACTTTTGAATGCAAGGAAAGTCCGCGGCAGCAAGCCGCTTTACCTTGAGTTGGACCTCAGTTTTGCAACAACACCTCGAGCGTTCAACATACCTTCGAGACCGATCGCGCCGAACCGAACTCAAACGCGGTTTTCGTGTTATTCATCGATTTTCGCTACCGATAATCTCAAAAATTCGAAAAATCGTCGGTATATCGTGCGTCAGTATGTGGAAAACCTAGGTGAGGTAACGATGTAAAGGTGCGTGGACGAAAATGGCATTGTTAGATAGATGTTTTTGTTGTAATTTGGCGATCGGTTGTGGATTTTTAGGGATTTATTTATTGGTAAGTAAAAAAATAAAAGCTTTTTAGTTATTTTGGAGAGGTAGATTTTTTCATGTTGAGGAAATGTGGTAATTAATGTTAATAAATGTTGTGGGAGTGTAATATTTTATATTTGAGATATATGTGGAGAGTGAGTCATTGATAGAAGGGTTTCTTTTTTAGTTATATGAGATTTTTTTTATTTATCTTTTAAAAAATAAAAATAAATTAAGAAAAAAAAATTTTTTTTGTACTGGATTTCTGAAAAGAGAAACCCTCAAATAAGGGATTTTATTGATATTTCAGAAAATATTTTACCAAGAAAAAATTTTTTTTTAAATTCATCTAAGGAATATTTTTTATTTTAATTAGGTTGATCTATTTTTAAATGAAGAATCATAGAAATGATTTATTAGATGTATAAAATTCATGAGTGAAGAATCATTGTAATAAATGTTTTTGTATAGCCTATTTTTAAAGGACGACTTTCCTAAAAGTATCGTAAAATTGTAAGTCGTAAAGAAGAAATCGTTTTTTAATTTTAAACACTAAGCACCTACTATTTTATGTGTTTTCATTTGAGGTGGTGATTTATTAAGATTTTCTTGTTTAGATATAACAACGTTATTTCATAACACTTTTTTTTATTCTCAATCTCATTTCGTTATAAAAACTAAAATAATTAATAAATGTTAAATAATAATTAATAAAATGTTAATAATAACTAAAATTAATTTAAAGATTAAAAAAATATATACATTAAAAAATAAAATTTGGGAATTTAAAAATCTTTTATCGGATTAACTACTTCGTCAATTTTTTTAAGTTATATCTAACAAACTATTCGTTACTCAGATTTGCAATTTTATTAGGTTTTTCTTTGAAATTTGTTCTTTATTTGTAACAAAAATAAACACTCTACAACTGTTAGTTTTTTTATAGAAAAAAATTCTGATTTAACCTAATTTACATATCGATTAAAATCTGTCAATTTTTAAAAATTCATATCTAAAAAACTAATTGTTATTGAGATTTTAAATTTTATGAGGATTTTACTTGAAACATAATCTTTATTTTTGCCAAAAATGAATTTTCTACAACTTTGAGTTTTTGCCTTAGGAGAGAAAATGTAATTTAATGGCGGTTAAAATTTATTAATTTTTAAAAATTCGTATCTAAGAAAGTAATTGTCGTTGAAACCTAACAACTCTGGGGTTTTAGATTGAAATGTGAAATGAAAAATATTTTTCAGCACTTACCTTATTTGTTTTTATTATCCTTACATATTTCGGCCTATGGCCATCTTCAGAAGTAACTACAAATTTTAGATTCTTAGTATTATAATTGAATAAAATTAAAAATGTTAAAATATGATATATGAAAACTACCTATAAGTAAAACATTAAAATCTAAGCATGTAAGGTATGTTGAAGTGTTATTAAAAATGATAAAATTTATGTTAAAATTATATAAAACAATAAGTTTTAATTAAGAAAAACTAAATTAACTTAAAACTAAAATTAGATGCGATTGAAAAAACTACTTACTTTGTCTTAAAAAATCTGATTAAAATTATTGAAATACATAGATTGATTTAAAATGTTGAATATAACCAAATACACAAGATACAAATAGTAAAAGTTTTACGAACACGAGTACATGTTAAAATAAAATGAATAATGGAGGTAAGTCTAAAAAGTGGTTTTCTCTTTGGTGGATTTTATGTCTTTCGTTGTGAGCAAATGAACAACCTGTTGTTTGTCAAGCATTCAAATTTCAATATATTAAATTCATGTGCAGAAGTTAAATTAATTTTAGAGCTGGGATGAGGCGTTAAGTTTTGAATAAATCGTAACAAATGTGAAAAGTGGAAGTTGGGAGGGATATATTAAGGAAAGGAAGAAATCAAGGATAGGAAGTTTTTGAGACCGCTAGGGCCCCAAACAGTACGGATATCTTACGCGGTCTCGGAAAAGATATCCCTGAGCTGTTCGGGGATACATGCTTAGATTTTAATGTTTTACTCGTCATTTTGATGTATCATATTTTAACATTTTTAATTTTATTCAATTATAATACAGTAAAGCTTCACTAATCCGAACTCCAATAATCCGGATTCTCCAGTAATCCGGACGAAATTGAAATATTTTATTTACATTAAGTATTATCATAATCCGGATTATTTGTCACTCCATAATCCGGATTGCCTCGATTTTCATTGATCCAGATTAGCGGAACTTCACTGTACTAAAAATCTAAAATTTGTAGTTACCTCTGAAGATGGCCATAGGCCGAAACATGTAAGGATAATAAAAACAGATAAGCCAGATAAGTGCTGAAAAATATTTTCCATTTCACATTTTAATTTACTGGTGAAAAGATGGATCACAATCGAACTTTTCCTGATTATTTAGATTGAAACTCAATTTCTATTTTTACCAAAGATGAACTTTCTACGAATTTGGGTTTCTCTCTCAGAAGAGAAAATGTAACTTTACGCCGACTAAAATTTGTCAATTTTTAAAAATTCATTCAGAAGCTAATTGTTGTTAAGACCTGAAATTTTATACGGATTTAGATTGAAATTTAGTCTCTATTTTGACCAAAGATGAATTCTCTACTACCTCTAATCTTCTCTCAGAAGGGAAAATGTAACTAAATGGCAGTTAAAATTTATTAATTTTTAAAAATTCATATCTAAGAAACTAATTGTTGTTGAGATTTGAAATTCCATGGGGATTTAGACTGAAACTCAATCTTTATTTTTACCAAAGATTTATTTTCTACAACTGTTAGTTTTTCTCTGAGAAGAGAAAATGTAACTTACTGCCAATTAAAATTTGTCAATTTTTAAAAATTTATATCTAAAAAACTAACTGTTTTTGAGACTTGAAATTTTATGGGGATTTAGATCGAAAGTTAATCTTTATTTTTACCAAAGATTAACTTTCTAAGACTTTTAATTTTTCCCTCAGAAGAGAAAATCTAATTCCTCAATTAAAATTTTTTAACATTCTAAAAAGTAGACTACGTTCCAAAAGTTGAATTCTTTCTGAATAACATTAAAATTTAACATTTAGAACAACACTTTTAAAATGAAAGAAACCAACAAAAATATCAATATTTCACTTTCTATTCAATCTCATATCTTCAAAGCTTTTTAATTTTAAAAAATTGTAAATCGTTTTTTATGAGTTAATCTAAAAAATTTTTAACGTGTAAACACAGCTTTAAAGTGTTTGTTCGTCTACTTTAAACATATCTTGTGTATACATATGTATTTTGTATATAATGGGTATATGTATTTGAAAAAGATATTTGGCAGAAACATGTAAGGATTTTTAATAAAGGAAAACACTAAAATTCTTCTTCATCTAAATATAGATTAGCGAAACAAATAATAACAGTCACGTTTTTCTAATTAATAAAAAGAAATCTTAACTTTAGAAACTTTTTATTTATTAAAATTTATTAAAAATATTTCCAATTACGTAGTTTTTAAAATTTATTTAAAAAGTATACACCTATCATTATGTTATACCTAATAGATTCTCTGAAAGAACAAAGAAAAACTTCATTGTAATATCCTGGTAAATACGCTTACGGAATTCCAATAAAAACTTCTCTTAAAAAGGAAACTGCACCTATTTTCTTTTCTTAATTACCACAACCTAACGAACTCGCAGGAAATTCTTGTCAATTTGTAAACCTACCTGGTGATGTCACGACCCATTGTGTAGCATTCATGGTCACCTTCGTCTTCAACCCAAAGAATTAAGGTCATCTCAATATCACCATTCCATTCAAGTTTGTGACTAAAAGGCTTCTCGACTAAAATATTAATTAATCCCTTCTATTTTTTTTAACATTTTCTCTTCCACTCTTACAATACAATATGAAATTTTATTTTCATATTGAAGAGATTTATTTTCTTAAAACCAGTTAATTAGTTGTTTTTTTTTAATTTTAATAGGTAATTAATTATTTTTTATTAATGATAAAGTCGTATTAAAATTATTTTTTCTTCAGTTACGCTATAATTTGAAACTAATTAAAGCGCATTACCATCTCCATTGTTTTCTTAATTGCAAGTGCCGAGACTAACGATGGAAGAAAAGTTTTTACTGTTCGTTCAGCGTTGCAAATCACGATGAATTGACGAGAAGGGTGTGAGCAGCGAGCTCGCGTTTACAATGATAATGTTGTTAGAAAGTTTCCTAATTTATTCTATTCAGATCTGTGTTCAGTTCAACTTTTACTATTTTGAAGTAAGATGTTATAATGAATTTCTATTATGCTAGTGGACGTTAAAAGAGCATAAAATGAGATTAAAATAACATAAAAACTAACCTGGACTATTGGTTTATGTAAGTTTATTGCGAGAGACTCGTGAAACCCTTATCGATTATGCAATTTACGGTATGTTTAAAGAATATAAATGTCGAGTAATTTGTTTGGTATTTATAGTGATTTGCATAGTAATTGTGTGTGTCTTAAGACACGGTTAGTAAAAAGGATAATAAAAGAAAATAGCTTGAACTTTACTAGATTAGACTTAATTACTTTTTTAAAGTTAGAGTTAAAGTTAATAGCGGGTTCTTTTAATGGGTCTTGTGTGTCTTCATAAATCTTTACACCTTCCATTTCCTGTCTACAACCTTGACCTAACTCGAGTTGTTTTTCCAGAGTGGAAATGCATTCATGGGTATAGTTTTAACGGAATTCTGCCCGCATTTCTTTTTCTTTCCGTTATTTTAGAATTACAAATTTTAAAAAGATGAAAATGCAAATAAAAAATAAAAACTAATACTAGGTAGGTTTTTACATTATTCTAAAGAGGAGAATTTAAATTTTTTCATACAATATTTAAGATCCTTAATTAATTATGCTATTAAAAAAAAATAACTGAATTATGAATTTAAATTACTAGAATTTAAATTTTTCATATGGAGTTTGTTTATGTTTAATTAGGTGTATTCAAATTACTTAAAATTAACGTTAATTAATGATGAAAATATGTTAATTCTACCCTCAAAATTTCAATCAGTTTTCTCAATTGTCGTTAAAAAATAAAATCAAAACCTATTTTTTACTCTACAGGAGTACAGTTTGAAATATTTTAATGTAATCTTAAGAAAATTCCACTTTTAGAACATAGCCTAATTTTAAGAATATTAAAATGTTTTAATTGAGGACATTAAGTTACATTTTCTCTTCTGAGGGAAAAACTAAAAGTCATAGAAAATTCATTCTTGGTAAAAATAAAAACTAAATATGAATCTAAATATTCATAAAATTTTAAATCCCAACAACAATTAGTTCTTTAGATATTTGCTTAAAAAATTACTAATCTGATTGATATTTTTATAATTCAATTTCAATTTTTTTTAAGAGAATTGTAATTATGAATTAATAATAATAATAATAATTTTATTAATGAAGTATCATGATAAAATATTATTGTCACAAGAAAATAAACTTATAATACTTCGTTTGAGAGTCACGTTATATTTAAGGAACACTGTTTACGGAGATCTCGTAGTATCTTTGAATAGAATAGAGTTTTGCTCTCACAATCAGCGATATTTCCTTAACAGCTATTCCCAACTCTTTTGGGTTCAGATTTTTTATATTGTGAGCCAAGAGTTATACAGGGTGTTTAAAAAAGATGCGGCAATATTAAAGGGGGTGATTGTCCAGGTCATTTTATACAAAAAAGTTTATAATAAACATGGTCTGAAAACACTTCGTTACCGATCTACAGCGTGTTGAAGTTTAAACCTTTTTATTATAAACAAAAAAGTTTATAATAAAAGAATTTTTTTTAAAGAACAAGGGTTTTATTCAGGGACAAAAACAAATATTTTACCAAACCAACAATTTTACCAAGCAAAAATTACAAAAACTGTGCAAAGTGACCACCTCGAGCTCGGATGCAAGAATCCATGTTCTCATTGACTGGCGAACTCTCTCAAAAACACTAGGATCTGTTTTAATTAAGTTGCACCCAACAATGATTCGATTTCTTAAGTCTTCTACGTTTTCCAATGGAGTAGCGTACACCAAGGACTTCAAATGGCCCCACAGGAAAAAATCCAGGGGATTTAAGTCCGGGGATCGTGCAGGCCATAAGTGAGGTTCATCTCGGCCAACCCAGCGATTTCCATATGCTTATGTTAAGAAATCACGAGCTACTTGACTAAAGTGGGCTGGTGCGCCATCGTGCATATACCAGATTGCATCTCTAATTGCTAATGGTAGGTCCTCCAGAAAACCAGGAAGCGTGTTTTCCAAAAAGTTGCGATACACCTCTTCGGTGAGTCTTCCTGGTAAAAATACCGGTCCAATTAGGCAGTCACCCACAATTCCAAGCCAAACGTTCAAAGAAAACTGATGTTGAAAACGATCTTCAACAATTTCATGTGGACTTTCGTCACACCATGCATGGTTATTATGTAAATTGCGTATTGCATTTCTTGAAAAATTCGCTTCAGCGGTGAACAGAATCGACATCTGGAATTCAACCATTTTCTGCAAAAGCCATTGAGAGAATGCAATGCGAGGAAGAAAATCAGCAGGAAGTAATGCTTGAACGCGTTAAACTGTTTCAAAATATGTAAATTTTTACTGCTTTTTTTAATTAAACTTCAACATGCTGTAGATCGGTAACCAAGCGTTTCCAGACCATGTTTATTATAAACTTTTTTGTATAAAATGACCTGGACAATCACCCCCTTTAATATTGCCGCATCTTTTTTGACCAGTTAACTGTTGCGCTTCGTTTTGAAAGCGCGCACCTATACGAGTTCATCTGAAATTTTTCATATTTTTATTTGTTTGTTTTATTTCGACCTGACCTCAAAATATTCTAAACATTTTGAAATTTGAGAATATGTTTCGAATTTCACAAAAATTACAATTTAAATAGTCAATATCACTACTTTTTATGAGTTGCACAATTTTGCAACATGACGAGTATACTCGTCAAAAACAGTTAACTGGTTAAACACCCTGTAGAATTTGACGAATGTGTAATGGTAGATGTATTGTGAGTTAGTCACTTACAATCAGTGGAGAAGTATCGTAATTTCTTCTGTGTATCGGGTATAAATTGATGGTCACCAGCATTATTTTGAATTAATTCTTTCCTGTTGTGAAGACACAACAAGCAAACGAGCATAAAGTTATACCCCAAAGTTAAAATTTTTAATTTTCTGAACTGTGTCCTGCAACTTTCCCTATAGTTAAGGGCTTCTAATATGCGAACTGCATTCTTTTGCATAACGAAGATAGTTTCCAATAATTCCATACGTATACTCCATTCAGCGAAAGATATCTTATGCATCATCAATTAACTGTACTATTCTAGACCAGTATTTTCAATTTTCCTCTCTTTATGTCGTGTTACAATTAAATAAAGGAAAGTATTTGACGTACTATATTTCTCTTTGTGGGGCAACTTCATTTCGGGGTACAGTAGAACCCCGATTATCCGAGGTAACGTGGGGAGACACCCATCTCAGATAACTGAATATTCGGGTAATACGTATTTATTTTTTATTTCTTAACAAAATAAACACAAATGTACTTTAATCAGTTTATTAACGTTTTTAACATGTAAATATGTATGTATGTATACATATTATAAAACATTGAAATAGTTGTGTATGCGCTGGTGTTTCATATTGCATCTTCCTTTTCTTGCTGCTATGTTTCTCTATCTGTTAAGAAGAAGCAAATCCGCAGGTGTTGCCTCTGATTGTTATTCGATATACCTTAGAGCTTTTTCCAGAGAAGCAATACCTTTTTAATGAGAGATCTTAGTGGGAGGCCGCTCATCCATTACTTCGTCCCCGTCGTAATCTGATTTTTCGGTTTGCTGAAAGGCATTAATTACTTCTTCAACACTCATTTATTCTTCTAAATCATCTACTGTAACCCATTCAATAACGTCTTGTCTTGTCACATTTTCGCAGCCTTTTAAGTTTACTATTAATTCAAATAATTTTTGTCCTTCTTCTTCTTCTGTTTCGGTGTCAAAATTTGAAGAGGACATTTCCCCCCGACTTCTCAATTTCAAAGCCAATTCATTGAACGGTATATCATCTTCACTGTGATAGTTCTCAATATCAATAACTTTTGACTAAGATTTTTTAACCCGTTAAGCGGCTTGGTGGATTACAGGTAGTGGCTTTCCTAGTGGCCGCATATTTTTGCAGCCATGGAAATCTATACGTCCCAGGCGCGTATATATCCGTCATGAGCGCTACGGAATACACGAGAGCATGACGAATATATACGTCATAACCGCTTAAGGGGTTAATAGTGGAACCACATACGGAATCCCAAGCTTGGCTTACCCAGTAAATAACATTTTTCAGTGTAATCTTCTTTTATTCCACTGATAATATCCTCTTCTTTTTTCAGTGTATTGCAATACATATTCAAGATATAAACGTCTATAATTTTTTTTTATGTTTTCGAGGACGCTTTTAATCCATTGGTCGCACTATGCTGGTTACATTTGGAAGCAAAAATTTTACAGCAATGTTACTTATATGAAGCATTGTCCATTAATAAAATTGCTTTAATAGGGAGATCGTTTCATTTCAAAAATTTAGTCGCAGATGGCACGAACTCTTCTTTAAACCAGTTAGTGAATAAGGTCGCATCCATCCAAATACTCTTTTGATTTTTGTAATAAACTGGTAGGGCTTTGGGAGAGATGTCTTTTAAAGCTCTTTACTCTAAAATGGGAGTTTGTGCTTGTTAGATGCGTTGGAACATGCAATTACGGTAAATTTTTCCTTACTTCGTTTGTGCCCAGGAGCTGATTTTTCCTGTTGAGATAACTCGGTTAATCCGGAGCTCGAATATTTGCAACTCGGATAATCGGGGTTCTACTGTATAGTACGCCGAGAAAACGGTGGCAAGTAATGATACATGAGATTTCTTTCGTCGAACAGAGATTAGCTATGCTGTAGAAGTAAGCAAAGTAAATGTCACGAGTATTGGGTCGCAAATTATAACTTATGGTTTTTATGCAATATAAATAGGGTTTCAGATATCATGACACCTAGAAATTTACTGCATTTTTTTGTAACTTTGTCGCATTGCTTTGTGTAGAAAGTAAATACTTTGCTTTTTCTCTTTATTCATGAACAAATTATTAGTGGAGAACCAGTCATCCACAGTGTTTATATTTCTAAGTATGTAGAGGTTTTGTGTTAATCTCTGTGATATCCTTAGTACTTGCAACAATTGACGGAATTTTTGAAAGAAAATACCACGTTATAGTAAATAGATGAGACTACATCCAACAAAAGGTCCTAATTTTTTTTTCTCCGGCGGTTTGTGAGAAAAAAAATTCCAAAGTTTGCATTCTCAGCAAATCGATCAAAAAATCGTTCCTTTTTTCAATTAATTCACCATATTTCCTAAACCGCGTGATCTACAATTTTGAATTTTGGCTATGTTACGTAGAAAATAAATGATCACCAATCGTGACATTCTTTACTCCGATTTTTTTCGACGAAAATTTTCCAAGTATAATTAGGCACGGAGAGTGAAGATTTTGTGTTTAACCTCTTTATTGTCCTTCGTACTCATAATAAACGATGTATCATCCACGCACATTGAAAAAAACATATATAAAACGTGAATGAAATTTCAACCCAAAGCAATTTAAACCAAACCTTTAATTATATTTTTTCCTTAATTAAAACGTATTGAATAACAAAAATGATTGAATAATTATCGTTACAATCGTCACAATCATTACGTAAAAATTTCGTAATTAAGCACCTAACGTATTTTCCAAATTAGTTTTTCTCCAAATTCGTACTAAAAAAAAATACAATTGTCTTTCGCAACACTTATATTATCGACTTCTCGTTAACTTCAGTATAAAAAAAAACTCTCACAGAAGACAAACTAAGACCGTTCATGTAACGCCTGTTGATCAAGATACGTGTGTGGTTCTTATGAAACCATACGTTGCGTCAAAGTGAATAACTCTTAAGTAAACCTCACTTTTTCTCAATCACACTTTTTCTTACTATCACTAATTTTCAATTTTCTCAAACCAATTTCTCCAAACTCGAAGACAATGCAAATGGCTTTCGAATTAATAAAGTTAATAAGTTCTAATCAGTAAAAGCCGTTGTTTCGTGTTCGACCAGAAAATCCCATGACACGAATTTTCCTTCATCTCTCCTTCGAAAGTGGTTTTAATTGGAAGCGAAGGAGAACGTTGCGAACGAACTTTATTGTCTGGTACTTAAACGGCCAGGAAATTGCTTACCGTCTTTATGAATTGCAGTAGCAAATTACGCCGACTTGGAAGGAAAATGCTCTTGCGAAATCTTAACAAGATCAACTTTTTTTCGTCCTCCAACTATACAATAAAAGACCAACTTGCGCAAGTTCACTTCACAATAAGGTATCATTCAAGTTGTTTAACGAGCGGTTATTCATTGTTCAAAATAAAAATTTTAAACCTGGTACATATTTTCAATTTAATTTACAATTAATTTCTTCCTACGCTCTACTTTCGTTTTGGTATTTTTAAACATAATAACTGTGCCAGGTAATTAGTTATGTAAGAAACAAAATAGAATTTATTCCTTAAGGTACTTGACACGTTTTCTTAAAATGGAATTGTACACCTACATACCGTTGCAATTTTCCGGTTTAGAGAGGCGTTTATGTGGCAGGAAGGTCCTTTTAAAGATCGCCTAAACGATGCTTTTTTACTCTAACCGTTGTAAAGAAGTCTGACTTGAATACGAGATGATTTCGTACGCATTCCATTTGACCATTGTCATGAATTTAAAAATAGAAGAAAAAAAAATGAGTGCTAAGTTTCAAGTTTAATAGGTTTGTCATGGCATTGCTGAGCGTTTAATACGTGTTTAGAAATTTTAAAATTAAGATTGTGTGGGTTCGGTGATTAGAAAACTTGAGTTAAGCCAGAAAGAATCGATTAACCTTTAATATGTCCTTTGAATTTAAATTTAATTTTACGTGTTTAATCATTTTCCGTTTTCTTTGTTTTCAGATTGCTTATTTAATAGCTTTTGCGTTCGAATTAATATGGATTTTGGAGTCGCACAATCAACCACCGACGGTAGCTATATTATTATGCGCTGGATATTTCACCCTGGCTTTATTTGCGGCGCTTTTAGTACACGGTTTAGCAACAGTAAGTTTAAATCAAATTGTTGGACATTTTCTATCTAGTTTCCACTTTCACCAACAATCAACAAACGGTATCAATAGACTACATAACGATTTCCTTCGGTTCGATATTTGCCAGTTCGTTCGTTCGTTGTATAATCAAGGAAGAAATCGAAACCAAATATTTATCATTTCTGAGTATAACCGGCTTTTACCCGACGAACGCCACCCGAGAAAGTTTTCCATGAGTTCGTTTGTAAATTGTAAATTATTGTTAGTTTTGTAGGTGTTTTCGCTTTCTAGGTTAATAAACGTTAGTTTCCAAGTGGTTTAGAAAGAACGTATAATGAAGTAATAAAACCCAAGACATTTTAATTAACAATTAGTTGAAAGATAAAGGCTTTAGATATTGTTGTAGATAATTTGTATTATTTTTTACATTCTATGGATAAAAGAGATATTATTATGACTCAATGACCTTTATCGATTCTGACATTCATTTCAATGTGATTTACCGATGATAAATAATTTTGGTTGTTAATTTATTCCTAGTCAATTTAATGAAGAAATATTCTTTCTTGTTACTAGTTATTAAAAATTAAATCTTTTAATTAACATCTTTTTTTTTTTCTTAATTTAGAAAAACACATTTTGTCTTGTTGCTTGGATGATATCAGTAACAGTCTTAACGTTCCCAGAATCAGGATTGGTAATTTATTTAAGTATCCAATATTGGGTAAGTTAAATTTATTGATTAATAAAATTAAACTTTTCTAATGACAAATTTTAGAGAATAGAAACAATATATGGAATGACAGAATTAGCCTGTTGGTTAGCTAGGATAATAGCTAACGTAATAGGTTTCGTCGCGATCCAGTCTTTGTACACGTTATGGAAAGAGGAGGAAATTGTCGACAAGAGACTTCGGGATTTAAGCATGACTGCCGTTACCATTCCGAGAGATGCTGCTAGTCTTAGTACTTTAAGTGCTCATGGGTATCAAAATAATGCATACGATTCTACATATGATCATATAAATAATTTAAAAAGGTAGGTATTTATCAAAAATTAATGTCTTTAAAAAATGTAATTTTATTATTTATCAAAAAGAGATTAAAACAAATCAATTAAAATTATAAACGTAAATATGATGATATTTCACTAACGTTGTTAAACAAACTAAGACTGGAAGTAATATTTGCACTAACTAACTGTAAGTGTTGAATCCTTCAGGACTTCGAAATTATTTCTGAAGAAGGTAGCAACATGTCATCCGAAACCTCAAACGACCCTTCAAAAATGCACGGCTAAAAACTAAAGTTCCTAGTTTTAGATCTAGTGTTAGACTTAGTGCTAATATTAGTTCTAGTCTTACAATTAGTTTAATGAACTTAATGTTTTACTTTTATTTTAGAGCAAGTTCCATGCCATTACTATGGAATACAACTGTACCAAATAATCTTGGTCCTTATTTATTCGATGGATATCAATTTTGCACTTCCAGCGAGTTTAACGCCAGCGTTTTTGTACCTAAGTCTTATGGAGATGGAAGTAATGAGACTACAGCAGGTAAGTTTGTCATTCAAAAACTTAAAAAATAAATAAAATTAAAGGCAAAAATGATATATGTTTAGACATAAAGAACGAAAACGCTCAATGAGCGAAAAAACCATCCATAATGCGTTATGGTCTCTTTAACTCGTCCACAATGCGATATTCGTGTTGTGGCCCTAGTAAAAACAACCACAACGTGTTGTAGCTTACAATTAGTCAAAAGGGCCACGAGGCGAAATTCGCGTTGTGGTTTCAATGATGCTTGACCACTACACGTTATGGCAATTATTAAAACCCATAACGCGTTTTGAAGGTTAAGAAATCTACAAATTGTATTGGATATTTGTGTACTATAACCCGAAATGGAGCTGCACCATAAAGAGAAAGATGAAAGAGTACTCGGCAATGTTACGGAGAGCAGGTTTACTTTTTCATCTTTCTCTTTATGGTGCAGCTCTATTCGGGTTTTGGTACTTCCTTATTTGTGGACCTCCAGTTGTGTATGGAAGTTGAATTAAAAAAAAAATACTGTAATGCTACACGGCAAATTATAAATTTATGTCTAATTGTAAATTTATATGAACAATGTCAATTAAAAAAAAAAGATGCCAAAACGGGATTTAGTTGTGAAACCTATTTTATCTGACTACATGAATTCAAGATGTCAGATTGATTTAATCAATATGCAATCTGGACTAGATAAAGATTATCGATTTATTTTAAATCATCAAGATCACTTGACAAAATTTACAATTCTTCGTCCTTGGAAAGCAAAAACTGCCGAAGAAGTAGCTTATCAGCTTTTGGATATATTTTGCTTGTTCGGGGCACCATGTATATTGCAAAGCGATAATGGCCGTGAATTTCCTACTAACAAGGAGAGTGCAAGGTCTTGGGGTCGTGGATTTAGTTCAAATTTCGTAGAATGGTAGATTTAATTTCCCTGTTGATGAAAATATATGGTTATAGGGGCCACCATTCAATAATTTTTTAAATATTTGCAATTAAAGATGCAATTAATTTGTTAGGACAAGTCCGGATAATGTCAAAATTAACCGAATTTATACCGATTAAGTCAAGCTTTTTGAAGAAAGGTTATTATTATTTATTTATTTTTAGTTTACAAGGTATTAGATTTGGAGTTTGAGTGTTTAGCTCTTCTTCTCCAGTCTCAATGTTTATGCTTCACTTTTTTCCATTAAAATCTGCGATCTGCGTATAATGAGCACATTTTGATTATTTTATCCGTACTATATTTTAATTAGCCTAATCATTTAGTATTTTTTGATACATTCTTCAAAATTACCAATTTCTTCACCAAAATAACGAATTTTACATCAACTTTTATAAAATAATTTTCATTTAATTTGACAGTTAAAACTATAAATATTGAATGAAGAAAGGTTATAATGCCAAGTCATATTCCTGTATTAATTTTGAAGTCTTGATAGATCAAATGACAATTAACTGACACATCCAAAGTGCGGTGCACACTCAAAAAATGCTTCGATGTCGCAAAATTTTATATCCACCCATGGTATCTTTATACGTAAAAATGGACACTCTCAGAACTCGAACCCGGCGCCTAATGACAAGAAACACCGATCTATTGCTGCTACGCTACACCCATTATGTTTAATCGTTTGCTACAGACCTGAATTTAACTAGTGAATTGCATCTTCACTTGCAAATATCTAAAGAGCTATTGAGTAGTGGCCCCTACAACCATATATTTTCTTCAACAGGGAAACTAAATCTACCATCCTACAAAATTTGAGCTAAATCTATGACCCCAAGACCTTGCACTCTCCTTGTAAATTAAAAATTTGACAGAGATGTGGCCTGGGATGAAGCTTGCTCATGGAAAACCTCGACATTCTCAAAATCAAGGTCGAGTTGAGAGGCCAAACCAAGATGTTCGTGACATGTTAATAGCTTCTATGGCAAACAATAATACTGAAATATGATCAGAAGGACTGCGATTACTAAAGTAAAAAAATCGTGCTGTTCATTCGGCGATTAAGTCAAGTCGTTAGGAAGCTATGTTTGGGTCGCCACAACAAATTGGTTTTGCAGATTTACCTATGCTATGACTGCTGATATGTATAATTCCATAGAAACTGAAGAAGAATTACAAAAACTCCTTCTGTCTGTGTTCAAAATTGGTGATTAACAAGATCAGAAGAATATAAAAATTAATGAAGATTCGAACGACGTTGGGGAAATACAAAATGAAAACGTTAAAAATTATAATGAAAACATACAAGTATCGAAAAACAAATTTATTATTTTAGAAGGTGAAAATTTAAATGTGGGTAAAAATTGTGTTATTTCTGAAATTGAAACCTTAGGAGCTCATAAATGTTCAGGTTGTCACGAATATGTTCACATTATTTGCGGAGAAAGCAAGGTGATTGAGGGATTTGGCGTAAATGTTACTTGCAAGCTATGTCTACGAAAGAACAACATAAATGCTGGGAGAGAATGTGCCAAATCTGGCCTAGAGAAACAGAACAAAAATGATTTCCGTATCTAACTCAAAAACACCTGCAGTTGAAATTGGTACTAATGTTTTAATTATGGTACCCGATGTTGATAAAGGGGGTGTGGGTCTCAGACATGTTTTAGCTGTTGTTATAAGCATTAATTCATTTGGTTTCTATCACTTAGGAACCAAAGAAGGTTTTCTTGATCGACTATATGTCCGTAATGAATTTACAATAGCTGAGAGCAATTTTATAAATATTCAGGACGTACCTTCAACTTCACTCAAGCTTCCTTCAATATCTAACAATAAGTTAACATCTAGAAGTAAACAAGGTTTTATAATGTGCCACTGTAAGAGATATTACATTGATGAAAAATGTAAATGTCGCTCGAAGAACATAAAATGCAACTCGAAATGTCACGATAACAATTCTTGCAAAAATAAGTCAAGTTGGGAGGTAAGTTCACAATAAAAAGAATTTGTCATTAGTCAATTAGCAAATTAGTCATTCGCAAATGATGACATCCCGTGCAACGTAGACACACCCTATATCTCAGAAACGATGCATTTGCGGACCCATGTTTATATGAACTTTTGTGCTTAAAATATAACAAGCAATCACCCCTTAAAATTAAAGTCATCACTTAAGTTACACCCTTTATAATAAAGTTGTAACCTGTAGGAGTCAAATTTTAAAGTAATCGAAAGAAAATTCCACTTTTAGAACGTAACCTAATTTTTAGAATTTTAAAACATTTCAATTAAAGACATTAAATTACATTTTCTCTTTTGAGGAAAAAAACTAAAAGTTGTTGAAGGTTCATTTTTCGTACAAATAAGGATTAAGGATTTCAATCTAAATCGTGATAAAATTTCAAATCACAACATTTAGTTTCTTAGAAATAAAGTTTATAAAATTGTCTAGTAATAAAAATAAAACCAAACACAAAGTAATAATTCTTGGGTAAAATACCGTTTTTATTTACGATTTATATTGATTCATTTTAAAATCATAAAACGTCAATAAATCGTAATAATTATAAATCATGCAATTAAATAACACATTTGAAACCATATTAAATGAAATATGTGATTTTTTAAAATTGAATTACTCTTTATTTTTATAATAACGAATTAAATTTTTGGTTACCATCTATAAATTAAAGGATTATAGCTGTGTAAACCTCTCTTTCTTTTGCAACCTTGAAACTATTATTCAAAATCGAGATACTTTTTTATAAAAGACACCTCAATTAAAATCTTGATATAATAAGGACTTAACATTCTTATCTTATAAAATAACATTAGTAATTTAAAAAAAATTGTCTTATTCTTTCATTGAATCCTTTAAATATCAAAACTGATTGTAGTTGCTTAAACATATCTTCCTTTCCAAGAAGCGAAACCCTATTCAAACCAGAGAAGTCAGTTAAAAGATCACCGATTTATAGAAAACACGTTTCTTGTGTTAACTCGTTCGTTTTGTTAACTATTCGAATATATTTTTTATTTTTCGTGGAGTTTTATCGTCATATAACTGGATTTATATTAAAGTGAAACAAAGTGGGAGAATTTTATGAAGATCGTTAAACTACCCAAAATAAGGTGGTTTTCACATTCTTTTTTTTGTCTCATGCCGATTTATTTACGTTACGGTTAAAATCATCGGTATTTATAAAAAAATAAAGGTAAGTATTTATAAACATAATCCTTTAATCATTTGATCATTGATATGTTGTATTAATCATTTGTGTGTAACTTTTCCAGAATGTCCGATTTCAACAACAACACGAAATATAAGCAAGAACTACGATGTTGCAAGAACAAGAAATATGGATGTTACGTGAAAGATTATAAGCACGATATAACATCACACGAGAGGTTGTGTGTATACAGTAATATAAGATGTCCATTTTGCATCAAAGATACTTTATTTTTAGTCTATACTTTTTATGATCATATAATAAAAGTGCATAATATGGACATTTTTCCAACAACTTTCCCTTTAGAAATACCAATAGATTTAAGAAAAAACATTGATGATTTTTCTCTTTTGAATATAAATAATGAAAAGGTTTTGTGTAGGATAACAGTTAATAACATCAGTAGATATTTCGTTTGCGTCATGTATTCATTAGAAAGATGTTGTTCTCATATGGTTTTTACCGTTAATATAAAAAAAGGAATATATATTACACAAGATTTAAAATTTCCTCCTATTCCAATTAATATGATTAATGAGTACGTATCAACGAATCATTGCGCTTTTTTTGAGTTAAAAGATCTTGACAACCCTGTTAGAAAAATGAGTTTACACATTAATGGTGCTTATAAAGTACCTTCTAACACAATTACTAGTCCATCTCTGTTAAATTTATTGCATTGTACGTTTTGTAAAGGAATACTTCGTCCGCCAATTTGGGTGTGTATTTTGGGTCACAACGTTTGTAACACTTGTATTAACGTAGTTAAAAGATGTTCAATTTGTTCTAACAATTTTATAACGTCACACAGAAATTTTACTCTTGAAAAATTTTTAGAGGAAAAATGCCACAGTTCTAATAGACCTAATTGTCATTTTTGTAAAAATAAACTTTCAAACCCAATATTTGTAAATGCTGATGGATACAGTAGATGTTTTGATTGTACTCAAAAACATTGTTCGCAAGTTCTTCGTAATCATGCGCTTGAAGCTGTACACGGTTTGATAAGTTTTCCATGCAAGTATAAAATGTACGGTTGTCAATTATTGGTGTCTACTCAAAACTTTAAACACGAATTAAATTGTAATTTCAAACGTTTACGTTGTCCGTTTTTTCACGGTAATATTTGTCAAACTCTTGGAACTCTTGTTGATATAGAAACCCATTTACTAAAAGTCCATTCTAAAGAAGTTATCTTCGGGAATAAATTTAACACGCAAGTAAATGGTGAAATGATTGATTTGACCATCGGAAATATTACGTGTTTTATGATTTTCGGTCATATTTTTTTGATGGTGTATAGAAATGCCGGAATTCACCATGAATGGACTATTAGTATTTTAGCTGCAATAAGTGAAAGGGCTGAAGAGTTTTCTTATGAAGTAAACTGTTTTTGGAACGGTACTCGAGGGTATAGTATAGAAAATGATACCACTTCTCGTACAATTGTATGTAAAGACGGTTTCTATACTTTGAATAATCCTAGTTGTCAAAACTGCCAATTTATATTTCCTAAAAAATTTTGCGGTGATATGGAAAGTTTTGGGTTTTCGATTAAAATTTCCAAAATTGTTAATAAAACGTGATATCATTTAGAAAAAATATATATTTTTCTTTTTAAGATATTTATTTTAAGTTTACTTATATAACATAGTTTATAGTTTTTTATTTCTTCGTTTACTTTTTTTTGTTAATTTTTGTTCTTTTTTAATAAGTTTTATGTAACAAGTTGTTTTCTAAATATTAATAAACGTTTCTCCCTATTTTTTATTATTATTATTTTTTTTATTTTAGCCTTTATATCTAATAAACTTTTTTTAGGTTCAGGTTTTTACTTCAACATCATAAGAAAATAATTTTGTATTTATGAAAGTATATAAACTCACCAAATCTCGGTTGGGCTTCTAAAGTCGGCCTTTGTGTTTTTTGTATTTATAAAGCCTGGAATAATGCCTCTTGTAGTATAATCCGAAATGGAGCTGAATCATGAAGAGAAAGATGAAAAAGTAAGCCCGCTCTATATAACACTGCCGAGTGCTCTTCCGTCTTTCTCTTCATGGTGCAGCTACATTTCGGGTGATTGTACAATGCAGTCAGTATGGAGAAAATTTTAGCCAGCTTCTGTGCTTGACAGATTTATGATTTTGGGGAAGATATCTATAAGTAGTGTTGTAAAAGACATTGTGAATATTGGTAATAGTTTGGAATTGGAATTCAATGAGAATGAGATGGTGAAGCTGTTACAAGATCACAGCCAAGAACCCACTCTCTCTTCCTACATCATTTCAACACATAAAATCATAAAATGTTGAAAAAACTTTTCCATTAGAAAAACACATTAACACACTACTTGGATTTACTTTATATGAAAAATTGATTCGGATTATGAACTTTTCGGTTTATAAACAGATTCGAGGAATGGATTATATTAGTTCATGAACCAATATATCATTGTATATACTAGAAATTGCAACCAAACACAGACGAGGGAATATTTAAACAGGTTTTCTTGTTGCTGTTGCAATTTCCAGTAGTTTTCTGGTCTCTTGCTTAACAACAACAACCATTACTCTTTTCCACCTTATATACAGATGTTCGGAAATTACGTTCGTATATTAAAGGAAATAATTCTAGAGCAAAAATATGAAGAAAAGTTCGTATAAACACATGTTCGGAAATCCTTCCCAAAGGAGCTATAGCTTGAAGATGACACTCATTGTGTGTGTTTTTTTAATTATTTCACTTACTGTACTATAACTTAATCCTAAGCCTCATCAAGGAGAGAAGGACATAAGAGCGAAGTTCCTCTCCGTAACTTTACCGAGTATGCCCGAATGGAGTACAGAAAAAGTGAGAACTATTTAGAGTAAGGTGACCAGATTTTTAGATAGGCAAAGCGGAACAACTAAGAAGAAAGGGGAATTTTCATACGGAATAAAAATAATATTTTTAATACATTATTGAATGGAACATAGTTTGTTTCCAAATGATAAAATATATCTAACCATTTGTTTTCTACTGTGATTTTTTGAGATGCCCAATATTTAAGCTTTTTCTTCTCAGTATATTTGTCTACTAATGACACTTCATTAAAAAGATCATTTTCGGAAGTGTTACTATTTGGGAATTTTTGAGAAATATAATTAAATGATTTTTGCACATCGTTCCACTTAAGTTCTGGTTTTAATGTAAGCCAACGAAAATGATCAATATCATTATATTGTACCGTCCAGTCTTCTAAATAATCTTTACAGTTACTAGAAAACTTTTTGACATGGTTCATGATATCTTGACGATTTATAGCACCTTGCTCTTCGAGCTGATTTATACTATTGCGGATAGTCAACGATAAAAAATTACTTTCTAACCAATATTGCCAATATTTTGTCACCTTCAATAAGTTTTATAACGTTTTGAAAATGAGCAGCTTGATTTTGTAGAAACTCTAGCCAAATGTTTGAAGATTCTCTTTCAAAAAACTTTTCTAAAATTCTAGAACATATGAAGACCTTGGTGCAAGAAGGGGGTAAGTCACTGCTTCAGTTCGCGATTTATTCCGTTTTTGCTCAAAATCTTAAACAAAGACGAGCTAAGGAAATCAATAACCTTGTTATTTATGGAACCTGTTTTCTCGTTCTTATACAAAACGATGCAAAAACTGGAACAAGAACTAGAAAAGTTAGAAGATTAAGGATTCATCAAGAACACATATATTTTCACAAAATGACTTATCCCGTTCTTGTTCCAAGGTCCTCATTTGTCCTGTGATAGAAAGTAGGATCATACATTTTCAAAATTCTTTCGATAGCTGACAGAAGAGCTAATCAACGCGGTTTAACTGTATCGACGTATTAAAATATTTACTATTATATTTTATGATATTCAACTTCCGCAGCAAAAGCAATATGCTAGTCATCGTAACCCGTAGGAATCTTAGAACGCAAAACAATGATTTTCATAAATATAAAATTTCACTTAATTCTATAAGTCGGGACTTTTGAAAAACGTAGCGGGACGCGGGACAAATTGTGAAAAATCGGGACTATCCCGCCAAAAGCGGGACGTCTGGTCACCTTAAACTAGAGCATTGTCCGGTCCTCCTTAATACAATGGTCTTGCAGACTAAAACATCGTCAAAATCAAGGACAATAATGCTAAGTCAATTTTATGGTTTGAGAATTAACCCTTTTGACCTATGCTGTAAGATTTGACAAAGGGCCAAAAGTCCTGGTGGAAGAGTTAAAATAGTGAGGTGCGGTGGTCCTCTATTCGACGATATTTTGACTTGAAAAACCTTCGTATTAGGGAATATAGACTAATATTCCGGTCCTCCCTTCCACTGTACTCAACTCAGGCCAACTGGTAAAGTTACAGGGAGGAAGCCTCATCATGTCTTTCCATGATGAGGCTTAGGATCAATTTATAGTAGAGAGTTAGTTTAAGAATTTTGGAACATTCCCTAAGATTTACATAAGAAATATGATAATGATAACGAAAATAATGTACGATGAACAGGCTTTACTGGTGCAGGCTGGTACTGAGGTTAGAAGTGCGTTTACAGTCCCATTTTTTCTGTTAATAACTTTCTGAAAATTTCACCTCAAAATTGGATTACTTATTGTTAGACCAAAAAGTTGCTAACACACGGTATCCTATCATGCACCCTTTTCGAGATATTTGACGATAATACGAACCTAAGATTTTACGTTCATAAAATTTAGAAACAAGATAGTAGATTCGCACCATATCATTTATCGCAGATAATTTTTTACCATCACCATGCTTCTTAAGGTGGGTTTAGACTATGCGAAACATACTCGCGCAACTGTTTCGCGAGGCTGTTCCACTTGATGGTCGTCTCATCTGATGCATTTACACAGAACGAAACGTTTGCACGAAAGATGGTGAGCCGCCAGTTTGGGCGAGACAAACATGTCTGTGGTACAATCGGGTGCTGCTTCTACGTTCGCGGTCATGGCGATATTATGTTTAAATCAGAAAAATAAAAAAAAGATGACGTCGCCGCTGGTGGACGAAGGAATTGTTTCGTTGGCGATGCCAATATGGTAATGAACTAATGAAGGAAATTGCAGTAGAACCCATAGATGATACTGTTAGAAATTTTATCCGCATGACCACAGAAGATTTTGAATATCTTGTAGCACTTGTTGGACCAAAAATTGAAAGAATCGACACACAGCTAAGAAACGCAAACGCAATTACTGTTAGGGAAAGGTTGGCTGTCACACTACGGTTTCTTGCAACAGGTGATTCGTGTACCAGTTTGCAATATCTATTTAAAATATCGAAAAGCACTATATCGGGAATTATACCGGAAGTGTGTGATGCGTTGATTGAAACACTTCAAGAATATGTAAAAATACAAACAATAATTTATTAAGTATTTTAAAGTATTATTAAAAATATTTTATTAGATTCATTTATGACTATATCTACATATTGTTTTATTGCATTTTATTTTATTTTTATTTTCATATATTACGTCAATTAGTCATCCTGTGTAGTTAGGATGTCGTACAGTTGCCCCTGTCGCATTGGTTGCAAGTCAGTCAATACAGGACTTGTGTGTCCAGAGGATATTTCAGATTCAAATGTATAGGTGCTAGGTAATGCCCTATAATATAGGGCCTATATGCTCGCTGTGGGTGTAGATTGCTATCATAAGATCACATAGATGACATCCTTCCCATGTCTGCCTTAAACAAAGTGTTTGCAATGGCTCTTTTGACGTGTGCAAGTGTTTGAGCATCATATGTTTTGAGTTTATTGGCTAAATTTAATGCATATGTGAAGTATGGGTCATTTGACGCAGTGGTGGTAGTGTTTCAACTCACCCCAGGACAAACGACGACGTTTATACTATGCGAATCAGGTAAAGCGAAACACTTTGATTCGCACCCAAAAACCGACAGACCCCTGGCTCGCCGCGAGGTTGTTTCGCGCAACGAGTTTCGGGGTGAAGAAGGCGTGTACACTATGCGAATCATGTTTCGCGAAACAGTTGCGCGAGGTCTATGTTTCGAGGTATGTTTCGCGTGGTCTAAACGCAGCTTTATGTAAATCAAAATCCAAAATTACGTTCGAAATGTGAGTGTCTCAAAATTCAGCATCTAACTTTAAGATAAAAAGGATCTTCCACTGGTCGAGCTCCAATTCAAGTTAATAGAATTACAATATTTTAAAAATATTCGGAATAAGATTTTATTAATTAGGTAAAATTGTGTTCTTTGAATTTTTATTAATAATTGGTAAATTAAAAAGGATTGTAATTGAGAGTACAAAAGCAATAACTCCTCCTAATTTGTTGGGAATTGATCGGAGAATGGCGTAAGCAAAAAGAAAGTATCATTCAGGTTGAATATGAATAGGTGTAGCAAGAGGGTTAGTTGGAACAAAATTATCTGGATCTGTTAATATGTATGGGTTAATTAAGTAAACCGAATTAATTAAAAGTAAACCGAATAGTAATAGTTTAAAATTATAGTCAAAATAATGACTCCTTTAGATAAAAATAAGGATAGAAAGGTTATTTGTCAATGTTTCTATTAATTCCTAAGGGATTATTTGATTCAGTTTGATGAAGAAATAGCAAATGAATTACTACTATAGCTGCAATAATAAAAGGTAAAAGAAAATGAAGAGCAAATAATCGATTTAGTATAGCATTATCAACAGCGAATCGTATGACAAATGAAATAGTTAGATAAAGACCACGCAATTAGTGTCATCTTCAAACAGTCGTAGCTCCTTTAGAAAGCATTTTTGGAGACATGTTCATATAAACTTTTCTTCATATTTTCTACTGTAGAATTACACCCTTAAGAAAATATTTCCATTAAAAAAAAAATCTTTTTAATAATTAAATGGTTCCCAGTCAGCGTAGTTTAAAATGTGATCATTCTTTATGGCTGTATATTAAGTCTAATTAAATTAAGATTAAGTTGAGATAGAAAACTAAATAATACGTATAATATAATTATTCAAAATTTAATTCAAAGATAATCTCTATTAAATCACATAAAATTTTCTTATTGTAAAAATAAACATTTCATTTAATAAATGATCATTCAGCAAGAATATGTTTATTTATGTGGTAATTACAACCTTGCTACTATAAGCAATTTAAACAATCTTTGTTTCTTTTATAAACAAACCTTGACATTACGAAGTAAACCAACAAATCAGTTTTTAATATCTTCTAATCTATTTTATCTTTTTTTTTTCAGTTAAAAAATCTCAATCTTTAATGGACTTAAGAATCCTCGAAGATCATCCAATAATTGAAGAAAAACAACTTCACGTTTACCCTCAATGGACAGAACCTCCAACTCAATTTCTCCAAAACGATCGGACTTATCCAGGATACACTTTAAGTTTAAACCGACGAACATCATCAAAGATGACTAAATTCGCTTCTTTAGATAATCTTAATGAGGATAACAAAGGCAGTCATATAATTAGGCATAGAACTGGTTTTTACGCCCAACCGATCGAAAATTATGGTGTACCAATTTATTACGGACCTTTAGACGGTCCGGATTTTTTAATTTATAAGAAACAAATCGATAAGTTTAATAGTAAGAACTCATTAAGTAATACTTCGACTGATGATGTACAGAAATATAGAGATGTAGCTCTATAAAAATTAATAACTCAAATTTGAAGTTTATAGTAATTAAAAAAAAAAAGTTTTTTTATAACTGTGATAGATAAACTATGTATTACCATGATTGTTATGTTTATAAGTGTATTTTTTTGTAATAAATCCAACTACAACATTTAAATTATCTTATATTTATTATTTTCTTATTAATTTCCTGATGAAACCCATGGTGGTGTCATTGGTTGAGGATTTTGTAAATAAGACATTACTATTGCTGAGATGGATAACATAAAAGAACTAAGAATCTGAAAAATAAAAAATGTTTTTATTTATTTTTGTTATAAATATATATATTTTTTAATTTACCTGTTTTGTATCATCGGAAAGTCTTGAATTAGCAAAACTAATACAGGAACAGTATAAAGCGACCCAAGCGCACCATTTTAAACGCATCATTAATCCACACATGCTAAATATCATGCCTGTTAACCAAGAAAGAAAAAATTATTAAGTTTTGAATTAGGTTTAATTATTGGGATTATTTAAAGGAAAATTAAGAAGGAAAATAACAAACTTAAAAGCGATTAAATACAGTTTTTATTGTAAATATCTGCCTATAGTGTAGTAAAATATACTCGGATTCATAAGTGAACTAAATAAGAAATATTATATTATGATAACATGTGGTGGACAAAAAAATAATAAATAAACGTAGCGAGTACAAATTAAAAATAATAAAACGTAAGGTAATGCGTATATATGTTCAATTCAGTATACAGGAGGAAAAAAAAGAAAAAAAAAACAGTACAATAACACTTCATAACAACACAGCCATTAAAGTCTACACTCTCAACTAGCTCATTCTAAAAAAGAAAAAGAAAACGTTTTCCTACAACATCGCGGCAATATCGCTATTGTTTCGTATAAAACGTTTTTTATTCACGTCGTCAAACAGACTTACAGAAAACCAGTCTATTTTTATTTTTTGTTATCTTCGTTTTAATAAAAGTAATGCATCTTCGTAACTGTTCGTGTATGTTGAGTTGGTAAAAATAATAACTAATCAGATCGATTATTACTTTGTAATTCTGTGTCGTCAGATTCCATTTATTTTATAAGAGCGAGGCATAGAAATAGGAATAGAAGCTCCCAAAAACATTTTGTATTTATTTTAATATTTATACAGCTTCTATAAATTCATTTTTTGTAAAATAAAAAATTTTAATATAATTTTCCAAGACAAGTCAATTAGTTACTGATGATTTATCCAACTAGTTAGGTTATAAATAATTCAGAATTCATAAAAGAGTCAATTTAACTGAATTAAAGTAAAGCTTTGGTGTATTTATAGTTATGATTTTAATAAAATATAATAATTTTAATAAAAATTATGATTATATTTGTAGCAAAGGGGTAAATGTCTTGTATCTCAATTTATTTTTTCAAAATTTTATTGAATGCATTTTTATGATCATTGTAGTACCATAAAAACACACAAGTCTTTGAAAAAGAAATGAAGATACCTTTTACTTTTCGACTATAAATACAAAAATGGCTCACTTATTATGAAACAGAAATTATTTAATATTAAATAAAAAAATTGTAAAATCTGAGGTGTTTTCTGACGATGCGGAGTTCTCAAGGCTTTTAAAATCGTTTCATTTTCACATTTAACAAGTCACTCACAAAAACCATTTATCCGTTCCAAAATGTTTTACGAGCTCACTTTATAACCCTGCACTCCAGTAAACACCTCTAATTTGGTTTATTAAACATCCAATAAAAGGAATTCTAATGTACCATTTAATTTTTATCTTAAAAATCGACCTGACATGGAAAATATAATTAATTATTTTGCAAAAAATAAATTTATTTTTTATAGACGCACTGTATACAGATCTGGAAATTTCGTTTGAGGACATAGGAAAATAATGCGTGTAACAGCGACACATATAGGAAGTAGATTAGATAAACAAAGAGCGATATAACTGTTTAACCACGCCTTTTCCGATCCGACCCTAGTCGCCCAACCAACCACCTTCTTCTCACAAACTGTCGAACTGTCAAACTGTCAGTTCGTTGCGTGGTTAAACAGTTATATCGCTCTTTGTTTATCTAATCTACTTCCTATATGCGTCGCTGTTGCACGCATTATTTTCCTATGTCCTCAAACGAAATTTCCAAATCTGTATGTATGCACAAATGAAATGAGATGATAAAATTAAAAAAAGATCAATTTTATTTATGTAGATTTTGGAAATATGTATATTCTTTTCTAATAACGAATTTTTAGTGACTTACGAATAACGTCTACGTACTTTTTCTAAATGTTTCCATCGTGCAGATTTTTCCTTTTTTTTATCTACCCTTAAATCTAATTCAACGCAAAATATAAATTTCTCTTAAAAATGATATACAATTCACTCTTTATTTATACACAATTTTAAAAATATAAAAATAGTGATGACAGAGCAGAATTTTTTTTTACTTGGAGTTGTCGAGCACAAAATGAAACCGCACAAAATCACAGATTCAAATAGCACCAAATTGAAAATTTGGCTTCCGTTTCACATTTTCTTTCGTTCCTTTCTTTCTCGTTTCTTTTAAACGTATATATTTATCTATCTATACATAATTACATAATTTACATTTTTCTTATAGATTTAAACTCCGTGGGCCAACCAATTTTTTAAAAAATGTATGTTTTAAAATTTAACGACTAAATGACAGGGGAAGTACTCAATCATTATAACGGAACTTATCCTAATCATGAAACGTGAAACACAAAATGCTAAAAAGACATGTTTAGAGAGTGATACTTATTCGGTATTTGTTCTAACATTTACATGAATATTTTTAAAACGACACGGACAAAAAAATTAAACGATTTTGTTTACTAACTACAATACAACTTGAAATGCAAAACATCAACGTGGATATAGTCTTGATTCAGCTACAAATGAAGAATAAATTATGATAGAATCTATTTTAAAAGAAAAAAATCTAATTTGGCGTGCACATCCCCTTACTGCAACTAGTTATAGAACTGCCAGTTTTATTATGCTTTTTAAGCAAATTTTTATAAGCTTTTTTATATTATTATACTATTTGCAGCAAGTTACTAATCGCTTAGTCGTTATTTTATTTCATAGGATTACTCTATGTTGAACTAAAACGTTAATTAACCTTTGAGTAATCGAATATTGAAGACGACACTCTGTATATTGTCCAGAAGAAGCATCACTTTCGTTCGATATGATCGCAAATTACACTTGGGGGAAAAACTTAAGAGTTTAAGTCAATTATTGGTGAAATAATTTTATCACTAATAATTATCTCTAACTCAGGAAAAAAACTAATTACATAAATGTATATGTCGTGAGTAAAAGTAGTTGCCCACAATTACCCACATCTCTATCATATCCGATATATGTAAATTAAGCGAATATACGAGAGAGTATACAAAATATAGGGGACTAACGTTAGCCATATATAGTGCGCCAGATTTTTGCGACTGGCTCAGAAAAAAAAAGATAAAAGAAAAACACGACGCTTTATTGCGGCGGATCCGGTGTACCATTTGGGTTCAAGTTCTGATTTTTAGGTAGTTGTGACCTAAGAAAATTATTTTCAGTCTCCAACTGTTGGATTTTTTCCATCAATTCGGTAATTTTTTCCTTTAACACTTCAACTTCTTCTCTAACAGTATACATAAGGTGACTTTTGACCAAGTCCATAGCTTGTTCAATTTTATTATCTATAGCGTTCACTTGCGGTACGACTGGGTTCGGTTTAATGGCATCATCACTGTTCACTTTTTCGGCATCGGACGAAGCATCCCCTTCTTGACTGTTTTCTTGTCCGCTTTCTCTAGGTTCCGATGACGCCACACTAGTCACAAATTGAGGGTTTGTGTAGACGTTTGTAGGGATATTCGCCGTTGGTATAATGGGTATCATTTGAGGAACAATTGGTTGCACGACACTTTGTTGCGGAGGATTTGCGGAAGCCGTACTAGTCGAATTTTGGTTAACGGTCGGTAATTGATTGGCGCTACTTGCGTTAGTGGTGGGTATGTGGTTAATTGTTGCAACGCTCGCCGGTACGGAAGTCATATTTTGCGGCGGTATCTGTTGGTTTATTGGTTGTTGAGGGATTTGTTGGAAAGTCGCATTTGGGAGCTGTTGGTTGTTGTATTGCGGCGTTGGAACAACTGCTTGCACGGGAACAGATTGTATCTGAGAAGATTGGTTGTTCTGGATAGAAATACTTGCTGGCACTTGATTTTGGGGCTGAGAAGTTAAAATTGCGATTTTTGCCACTTGCGTAGGAAGGGTATTCGGGACAGGTTCGTTTTGCGGAGGATAAACATGTCCGTTTACAACAGGCTGAGTTGGTTGAGAAACCGAAGGTTGTCCGGCATAGGTTTGGCTTTGTTGGAAGTTCGGTGGGATTGAGTTAACGTTCTGAGAAGTGGGTATGAAGGCGCTGCTCTGATTTTGAGAAATGTTAGCCGGAACGTATTGGACATTTGGGTATGTCTGAACGGTGAAACCGCCGACGCTATTCGGAACAACAGTCTGTTGGATGTAGGGTTGGGTGGTCGAGATATAGACCGGTTGGACGTTGTTGGGAGCGACGCCGATTTGTTGAGGCAACGTTTGGGATTGGACGTTTGGGACTCCGGGGCCTTGATAGAAATACTGACTTTGCGGTATCATTTGGGACGGAACATTTTGAAAGTACTGCGGATTCCCGTAAGATCCTTGCACGAGCAGTTGCTGGAAATGGTGTTGGGGTAAACTTTGTGTATGCAAGTATGTGAGGGGTACGGTACCGGCCGACGGAGCCGTTGTTTTCGCCGCCGCGCCCGTCCCCGACGTGGCCGTCTGATCTACGTAATCCATGCATTTCCATCGGCCGCGGCGGAACGGCTCCAAACTCGCGATTTTCACCACCTTAAAGCGGTCGTTTCTGCTCGGCGTCGAGTGCAAGTCTTTGTTATCCCCGTCGGTCGTTTTCGCGGTCGTCTCGGTTATGGTATCAGTTGCGGGCGTCGTTGTTTCCGATGGTATGTCGTTCGTCGTCGCCGATAACGTAGCGATACCATATTGAGAGCTCACGGGTAACACCGTCACGGCCGTCGCAGACATCGCAGCCGCCCCCTCGGGCTCTTGCACTGGCGGACGCTGCTCTGCTGGCTCTGCCACCTCCGTTGGTGCGTCTGCATTTGCCGTGGTCGAGTCCGAACCTACGGAATGCAACCACACATTAAACTCAACGTTTTTTTTTGTGTTTACCCGAGATCACTCAATATGGTTAGCTTCGTTTCTCAATTCAATCACAATTTTAAACGTTTACATAATAAAATACACATACTTAAAACTTTACAAAGTTAGTAAGATGGTTACTTACAAGTCTTATACAAGATGTCTCAAAATGATTCACCCAATTTTATTTTAGCATAATTTGGAAATTATAGGATAAAGATTTCTATAAAAAAGTGAATACAAAATTTCATTTAATTTTTAAATTATAGCCAAACAAATCTGGTGTATAATTTTGACACAGTTTTTATATTATTACACCAGTTTCGGAAGACAATAACTTTAAGTACAAATGTGTCTGAACTACAATAAGGTTCAAACACATTCGTTCCAATATATAATGTCTTTAAAAGTAGTTTAATAATATAGTAATTGCTCACTTTCATAATTACAAAGTATTTTTAACGATTTCAAGTATTATCATCTATTATCAACTACATCTTTAAAATTTTTTTCTAAGCTCATTGCAAAAGAGTTAATTTAACTAAGCTATTTAAAAATTTTTAATAATATTTTAAATAATATGAAATATTTTTAGATATGAAGCTGAAATTCCATTACAACATTTTGTACATCATGTATTCGTCAATCTATGATTAAGTAGTGAACGAATATTTGAGGTTTCTGTCATACAAATTTTAGGAGAACATATTACTAAAATGATTCACTTGAAGTAACCTTGAAATACTTTGTAGGTTTTAAAAATTTAAATTTTAAAATTTTATTAGTGTGCACAGGTTAAAATCAACAAACTACTGAGCAATCAAAGAGGAATGTTATATATTTTTGATATTGTTTGTTTTCATCAAGAGTAATCTTATCCATTATTTACCTCAAAGTAGTTCACTTTTCAACTAATCGTACAATGAACTTTACTACTGATTTTATTTTTATATTTATTGACATTCATCGAATAGCTTGTACATAAATCAAGTAAAAAAAATTAAAATACCTGAATATTTTGTAAGCTTGCTATAAAAAATAACCAATGTACAATAACCCGAAATGGAGCTGCACCATGAAGAGAAAGATGAAAGAGAAATCAGCAATTCTACGTAGATCGGGCTTATTTATCTTCCTCTTCATAGTGCAGCTCCATTTCGGGTTATAGTACCATATGATATAAACAAATTTTGTAAGTATGTAAAAGGAAGTTAATAAAAACTTCTAGAATGAATTTATAACTTCAATTTCACTTCATTAATTTTAAAAAGGTTTAATTACATTCATTTCTTGGTATTATTCAATTACAATTATTCATTTTTTAAAGTAAACCCACAATTAACTTATCATATATTCTTAGAATTTTAAATAAAATAGTTCCAAAGGTAAATTACTTAGATAGTCAGATTATTAAAATTCTAAATAATCTTATAAGGTAGCATGAATCAATTTCATGTCTACATAATTACGACTATTGAACTTTATCAATATTTTTATCATTATCTACTATGTATGTATGGATATTATGTACTATATTAAGTTATCTATGCAGTGTGTATTTCAAATTAAACTTTAGATATTGTACAGAAGATATTAATTCCATTTACGATGAATCACTTTGATAATATTTATATCCTAGTAGTGTTATTATAAACAATATTGGTTAATGGATAAATTATACTAACATATTATTTTTTAATGTTTTAACTTACCCAAAATATTCATATAATCAGGAGTTAAATCGTCTCCAGGAGCATTCCCATTCGGTTGAGTAGGTTTATACCTCTGCACTTTATCAGCCCTACGTGAATCAACATTACTCGGAATCATACTGGCTATCTGAAAGTAACAAAAACAACCTCACATAATTCAATTAACCCTAATAAATCGTTTCTTAAAGATTAAATTAAAGTTTCTTGAGCTTATTATTAGTAGTTGCCCTGAACTGTCACTTAACATTACAGTTAGTCGTTCATTTTTCAAGGCGTAATAACCTCAAACCGATCGTAAACTGCACTCAATCGTCGAAACGGTTTTGGTACGAGCCGCGAAACGTATTCAAACTGGTCGAAGTCGATTCGGTACGCAATAAATCCACGAAAATACTCACTTTGGACTCCTTATTTCACAATGGCGACAGCGACACTGTGACGACACATTCGAAATGTCAAATCGATTCAGTGGCGTGCGTATTTCGGACGTCCCCACCGTTGTAATTTTTCGCTTCGTACGCGAATCCCGACCTCGTTTAAAACTATTCGTACAATTTGATTCGTGCACTAGAATAAATAACTAATTATCAATCGATAAACGATTTTCGATAAATTAATTTTTATTTTAAGTTCGATTATTTTGATATCGGTTACGTTCTTGAATTGTTATCATAATCACATCGAATTGTCGAATATCGCCGGTATGTAGTCCTATATAAGACGTGTGTGTACGTACTGTTTTTCTTAAATGCACTTTATGAAGTTACGCCCATTTACGAAAAGGGTTTCATTCAGTTTGGGTAAGTTTAGAAAGTGTATGGTGGGATAGGCAACTTATGTAAATACTGAGGGAACAAGGAGACGTAAAATATAACCTCGAAGACACTTTAAGTAAGGTTTATTCTTAGATTGGGTTATATTTGTACGATTGACGGTTTATTTTTTTTCAGGTTGTGCAGAGATAAAGTTTAAAAATGTCTGAGAATCAAGGTGAAGCGACCTTGTTTACTAAGTATAGTAATTTAATGAATAGGAAGATTAAAGGAGTGGAGGTAGGTTAAATAACCTTAGAAAATTATCTACAAGTGTATAAAGTTACTAAGCATGTGTATTTTTTAAGCTTTATGTTATCAGTTTTGAATTGTTTCGAGTTACTTTTATCTCGGCATTTTGTAACTAATTGATTGTATGGTTATTGTAGTACATATATGAAAGTATGATATGAGTAAATATCTGAATGTTTACTTTAAATGCTATAAATAGTAATATGTTGTCTTTAACGTTTTTATCTTTTCTAGTGAATGTATCCATTATTTTATTCTTAAGCTTTAAATAAATTACGCTTGATATTCTTCTTTTTGAAATGTTAAGCATATTTTTTTCTATTTTGTATTTAAAACATACTTTTGGTCTATTTCTTATTCAAAATATTCAACTATTAATAAAATTTTTTATGAAAATTTTCAAATTTGATAGGGTAAATGCACTGGTTAGCCAACCGGCACTGGATCTCGACCATTTTGTCATTTAAAGTCAAATAATAAGAAATATATTCGCTATACTTTAAAAAGGTGTGCACATTTTGTTTTGTACTTCTATAGCACTTTTAAAATTGTTCTCAAAATGGAGCTAAAAATCTGCGTTATTCCGTAAAAAATCAGGAAATACATGTCTATCGCAATGACAGTATAGTTTCATGTATAGTGTAAAAAAGTGTCCACCGAACTTGGCCAGAAAATAGTAAATAATTTTGATTTTAAACACGTTGGGTGATTATATTATGGTTTATATCTATTATGAGTTATAGTTGCTTATATATTTTAAGAAAAAAATAGGCTCACAGTAAGTTTTTTGCTTAATATTTGATGGTCGCCAACTAATATTAAAATAATTGCCTTTTTCAGTTCTCGACCACAATGGTCGGGAATCAGCAAGCTTTTAAAAAAAATTATTTGTTTTGGCAATATCATCTATTTAAGAGTTGTTGGTATTTTTGTGAATATTTCAATTAATTTATATACCTACTACTTACTTTTTAAGTTTTAGTTTGCCACCATTAAATTAGACATAAGTATTCTTTTTTTACACTCGTATTATAGGTGGTCGAAAATCAATTAGTTCTCGACCACTGTAACAAGAAAATTGATTGTCACTTTCTTTATTAGTAAAAAATAATAATCTATTTTTTGTAAGTTCCGAAAGTTTTTGTAAGTCGAAATCGCCCACTGGTCGAAATTTTTATCCACAACGCGTTGGGGATGTTGCCATTTACCCACGATGCGTTGAAACTTTTTTTTGTTGGTCAGTGGGTAAAACCAAATAACCACATCGCGTTGTGGATAAATAACCTCACCCACAATGCGAAATCAAGGTTTTCACTGTTTTAATTTGCTTTATGGATCTTTTACGTTGTTCACAACGCGTTATGCCTATTTGGATTTCCCCTTAACGCGTTTCAAGTAACACAACAATTAGAAAAACCAAAAAAAAAATATATATATTTATTTAAACAATAAAACAACTTATAATTTATGAAAAACACAAAAATAAAAACGTCTGTCTTAAAAACTTAATTATCCTTATTTGTTTTTACAAGAGCTGCTCCTGTGGCACTTTGAGTTACATTTTGTATTTGACTTTATGCACGCACATGCCTTTGTCTGACATCCTTTTAGACAATTACATGCACAAATCCTTGCTTGGAACCAGAAGATAGCATGGCTTCTTGCCGTACGTCGACAGAAGAACCAAAAGGAATTTCAACTAATGAACTCTGAAGGCGCTAATTGAAATTCATTTCGGCTATATAATTTTTTCAAGTTTCCATTTTTTGTTCCAAGAGTGTACAATCCTTGATCAGCTCTTTCCATTACAACTGCTAGTATGTTGCGAGCGGCTAGACGTCCACGGTTTACATCTGGTGTGGTGATCAAGACATTATCACTTACATCAACGGGTGGAAACTTATGCCTTGATGGAGCAAGCATTTTTTCAGCTTGTTCCTGAAGCCCCCGTTTACAGCCTTGTCTCTGTGTATCAGATGCCTTTTTATTGCCGCAAATCTTGCGCAAAGCTACGTCAGAATCTGCCTCACATGTCACATGAAACGATTAATTGCACTCAATACACACATTGTCAAGCGCGTATTTTTGGTCACAAATAATGCAACAGTGACCTGTCCTTCTTCTCTGATATTAATTTCTGCAATTGTTCTTCAAATTCTGCCTTCATCTTGAAAACTTTACGAAAATCACGAACCCCAAGCCTTGTGCCACCGTCACAACATACGTTTTACAATGCGTTATATGCAAATCGCACGACTCACAACGCAACGCGAGCGAAGTAAAGGGTCCACAAAGCAAACTAAAACCTCGGGAAACCTAATTTCGCATTATGGACGATGTGATTTACCCACAACGCGATGTGGTTAATTGGTTTTATCCACTGGCCAACAAAAAAAAAGTTTGAACGCATCGTTGGTAAATGGCAACATCCCGAACGCGTTGTGGATAAAAATTTCGACCAGTGGGCGATTGCGACTATTGCGAATAACATATACATATATTAAAATTGTTTGAATTTATGTTTTTCTCTAATGAAATCCACTGTTCTAAATATATTTTCTTAGAAATTAGTTCAACTTGTGGGGGTCGAGAACTCCAAGGAGTGGTCGTGAAGTAGTGATATTGTACTTTTTTTATTTTTATTGAAATTTTAATAAATATTGTTGAAAGAAAGGAAAAAACATACTTTCACACTGTTAAGAACTCATTGAGGAATCGTTGAAGTCTATCTGTTTCTTTTGCATGATTGTTGAACTTGGAAAAAAGCCGGACCCCACTTCGCAGACCACAAATATGAACACTTCAAATATCATTTCTCATATGCTCCTCTAGTAAATTGCTACAAAAGCCCACAATTATGATTTTTCAACCGCCCATTCCTTGTTAGTCAAAACTTGACGAGCTTCGAGTTCGGTACATAATTTTATATACCCCATCATACCTTCATCAATTATCAAATTGAATGCGCTGCTTTCCAAACCAAGCATAATATGTCTTTGAATATGGTATAAATTGGTGATCAACCTATGTTTCTGCCTTCGTTCAATGTTTCGCATAAAGTCCCATCAGCAGCTTTTTCGGCTGAAATTTCTTTATCAGAAATGGATCAATAGAGTCTAAATTATTTTCCGTTTCAGATTCAGAAATAACTCTACCTCTTTTTTTACTAAGAACTGTGTAACGAAAAACTTCATCTTCGCTTTTGGTTTCAGAATCAGAAATAACCCAGACTCTTGTTTTGTTAGAAGCTATATAATAAAAATCTTCATCTTCACTGCCTGAAGATTCAATTTTATTGCCTTCCTCGTCAAATTCAATTTCGTTATCACATTGGTCTATATCAATTGCATCCGATTCATTATCTAATTGGTCTTCCTTTATTTTGATTAATTTCTTTCAACAAAAGACAATTTTTCTGTTTTTCGCATAATAGAAACTTTAGATAACCAGATAAATTGTAATATCTTTTACAAATAAATTACAAAATTATCTTTATTGATCAATTTTTCTGGCAAAAAAATGAGTAGATCTCAAAAAGTCCCAAAAATAATTTATAATTTTTATTCTAACATTATGATTATTTTTACAGCTTGGTTGCTATTCGATTGCACTAATAAGTCTTGGTTATGCATTAAGAAGAGTTAGACCTGTAAGTATCTTAACTTTTAGAATGACATCTAATCATCTAACTGTGTATTTATAAAAATTTGAGAAACTTGTTATTATCCACTGTTAATTAAATAATTTATACATTATTTGTACCATTCTAGTTATAAAAGAAAATTGTCTAAAATGTTTTGGCTTTAGCCACCTTAAGACAACTTTTAAAATTTTCTTTTATTTATTATAGTTGTCTTTAAAGATGGCTATCGCCAAAACATGTTAGACAAAATTCTTTTATAACTAGAATTGTACAAATATCATATTAATTATTTAAATATTTATAGTTTAGTAGGTTCAAAAAACCTTTCGACGTTCCGAAACGGTTTGTAAAAGAAAGACGTGAACTCACAGGGATTGTGGAACGGATAGAACCCAATGGGGCTCTTTTAATGATTAACCATGAGCCCCTAATACCTCTACTAGGATCAAAATCTTATGAATTACCAAGTAAAATATCCGGGGTAGAATTAAATGGTCACGCTATAAGTTGGTTACAGACTTTAGTAGCTGGAAATAGAGTTACTTTTGTACCTGTAAGAAGAGAAAAGGATTTTCTTGAGTGTGAGATGAGAATGGACCAAATATTACCTAAGGTAAGATATAAAATTATTTGGGGGAAGTTAACAAATTACTAAGTTTAATTTTTAATAGAATGAGGTCCGCACAATTGATCTTGGATCAAGTTTGGTACAAATAGGGTTCGCTAAAGTGATTGAAAGGCCCATATCAAAGAAAGATCCCAACTATGCGTATTATATGAAGTTAAAAAGTGCTGAGGAATTAGCATTGAGGAAAAAAATGGGAATTAGGTATTATGTCAAACCAACAAAGTTGATTTTAATGGCTATCGGAGCACAATTAAATAAGATAAGTCAAAAAATTGGTAAAAAAATTTTACAAAGTTCTACACAAAAAGATAAAGTTCCTAAACTTGCTGCAGCTTAAAAATCCTTAAAAAAAAGAGAGAACAAGTTAAAAACTAATATTAAATTGTGTATTATTTTTTATTAGATTTTTTAGATTACTTACTTTTTTATATTATCAAGAAATATTTTTTTTGTTTTTGCTTTGGTATTAATCATTAAAACTTCTGTGAAGGGTTTTATTGTATTAACGATGTAAAGTACTTATGGAATAAGTGTTCAATTGGTTTTTATTATTGTTGAAAATGACTTGATATTGTATATTTGAGGTTTATAATTAATAAAGTACTTTATTTTCGTATTATTGATGATGTTTTTATATTATAGATGTTCTATATTATAGATGTTTTATACTATAGGTGTTTTTATTGATTTTATTAATAATTACGTATTGAAATGTCTAAATTAAGGGCTTACAATTAGTGGAAAGTGGTGATTTTTTTATGATATTGATCCCATTGACTCTTTTAGAAGTAATCCATAAAAATAATTTTTTTTATTAAAGTTACAGATTTCGCTTCCTTATTACAGAAAATCATCAATAGAGGGAATACTTTTTTGAACAAAATAGAAAATTCCATTTTGAAAATTTATTGGTGTTATTAAAATATAATTTGTTTATTGTAATTGTATTTATGATTAAGTTTAATTTTAAAAAGCTTTTTAGTTTTCGAAAGAAAAAATATATATTTGTATATAGGTAGTTATTTTAGGATTCTCCAATAGAGGTAGTTTAATGTATTAAATTTTCTAAAAGAAATTCACTAAGCAGCTTAAAGAAAAGTTGTTAAGAGAAGAGTAATGAATTGGAAACATAATCTAAAAGAATTATTAGATAAATGGCAAATTTGCACTCACAATCGGTTTAAGTTCCAAGGAGCGGAAATGGATTTGAAAACTCGTTAAGGGTAAGAAAATAAAATTTAAGCGTTTTCATTGTTATAAGGGGAACAATGCCCTTTCGAGACAATTACAATTAAATATCTATCCAGTTTTCAATTATAATCGGCTTTTGAAATTTTGTTAGCCGGTTCGTCCTTTTCATTGCATCCCGTTTAATAATCCTTCCATCCTTTTTTCAACATTCTAATTTTGAATTAAAAAAAAAAACTTTCATTATTTTTATTCGATCGTACAAAATCCTCTCACGTTTTATCACCAAATTCCTAATCGAATTCAACCTTTAACGATATTTTTTACATACAAACTGTTTCAGGTTCTTTCTACCCAAACCCAAGAAGAGTCTTAACGAAGCGAATTTCGTACAAATGACAATGCCCCGGGTGCACTTCGATTCGGTCCGCCCCATTTTCTTATTATCATTACTAAGTGCTCGAATCGGGCGATTTTCACCCCAAAAAGTACTGGTAGTCGGCCGGAAAGAAGACGAAACGGAACGTAACGATATCCTAACGTTAGGGTCGGTCGCCGATATCGTTCTCGTTCTCGCCGTGTATACGGGACAGTAAAAACGAATAGCAGCGAGGTTTACTGCCGCGTGATATTCGATATTGCCGTCCTTATGTATTTTCCGTTATGAGCCCCGACGTTGGTGCTAGATTACAATTTTCCCCGGGATATTAGATATCGTCAATTTACGTTTATTTTCGCCCAGTATTGCTTTATAAGCTAGGGATAAGGTATTAAATCCTTCATAACACCACTTCTTCAAATGATAAAATAGTTTTAGAAAATATATACAGGCTGTCTCAACGGACGGAAAAAGCTCCATAACTTGTTTATTATTGGAGATATTGACTTTTTCCTTTTTTTGAGTTAAAGCAGCGATTTGTGAATTGAAGTGTATCATTTAAATTAAATTATAAACTGGTTACAAAGGTTTCCTAACGTATATAACTCACCTGTATATTACTTAATAATAAAAAATCCTATCAACGACGTTGTTATTTCATGATATTGATCAGAAAATACATAATTTTTAAGTTATACAGGTGTCCGGAAATGTCGTGTACAACAGAATACCACAGATACCTTGGTCAAAGATATGATGATTTAACCCAACTTATCTATACACAAAGTTGCTTAGTTTAGCCGCTAGAAGACTTTAAAAATCATATTTTTCATGAGTTTTTCTTAAATTACTCGAAAAATCTCTTCAACAGATTTTATTCATTTTTTGACCATGTCTTTACGTTAGCAGGCTACAGCTTTCTGTGAAACAAATTCGAATTTCAAAAATTCCAGGGCGTTTAAAAACACTCTCACGACTAGTTATCAATCGAGATCTTTTTAATCAGCCTGTATAATTTTCTGTTAATTTTTTTCTGAATAGCTACGTTAATTTAGAAACTATTTTCTCTGTTATAAAATTTCAGTTCAGGACAAACAGTTTAGCCACAAAAAAATATTTTCTAAATCCCTACAAGCCCAAATTGATAAACTAAAGTACCATTAGCAATGTTTAAAGTAGCAATTTCTTTAAACGGTGTGAAGTCCTTTCAAAAAAAAACGAAATTTTCAGGTTTAGAAATACTTTATTGCTTAAAATATTCAAATTTTCGGCAAGACTTATGACCATCATCAGGGTTATAAATAATACAGAGTGCAAAATTTTTACAATTTGCTTTTTTCGTGGCATTTTTGCTTGATGATACCCCATAAACAAAGTCTCAGGTCTAATGGTCTTGCCGGCCAATCAGGGTTAAATCCTGATGATGGTCACAAATCCTGGCAAAAATTGGAATATTTTAAGCAATAAAGTACTTATAAACCTGTAACATCTGGTTTTATGGAAAGATCTTCATATCGCGTAGAGAAATTGCTATTCTGAACTTTGTTAATGGTACCTTAACTTATCGATTTGAGCTTGCAGGGATTTAAAAAATATTTTTTTATGGCTAAACCGTTTGTCCAACTGAAATTTTATAAGAGAAGAAATAGTTTCTAAATTAATATAGCTATGCAGAAAAAAATTTACAGAAAATTATACAGGCTGATTAAAAAGATCTCGATTGATAACTTGTCGTGAGAGTGTTTTTAAACACCCTGTAATTTTTGAAATTCGAATTTGTTTCACAGAAAGCTGTACCCTGCTGATATAAAGACATGATCAACAAATGAATAAAATTTAATAAAGATTTTTCGAATAATTTAAGAAAAACTCACGAAAAAGATTGTTTTTAAAGTCTTTTAGTGGCTAAACTAAGCTACTTTGTATATAGATAAGTTGGATTAAATCATCATATTTTTGACCAAGGTATCTGTGGTACTCCGTTGTACACGACATTTCCGGACACCCTATATAATAAATACAAAAAGATTGTATAAAAAATACACTATAAGATGACAAAATGTGCACCTTTCGTTACTTGAATCGACTAAAAAAATAAATATAAAAAATAATAACCTTTTCAATTTGAACAAAAGGGGTTGTAACGATGGTGTCTGGGTTGAATTGTGTTTGCATTAAAACGGCGCCGTTTTCATTGTCCTAGGGCGTCCGATGGACGGGCCGCAAAAGCAAGAACGGGAGCGGGCATTTAAGATCCATTGTATCGGTAAGTGATATGAATGGTTTTGTGATGACCCGACAATGGCTTCGCCTCCCTCGCCCTTTGGAGGTTCTCACTCCGAACCCCTATTGTTTGCGGCTTCGCCTCCTTCCTTCCGTCCTTTGTTCCTTCAGTTTTCGTTATCATCTTTGACCAACCCTTTTTAGTTCACCTGAGTAGAAGAATCGAAATCGCATTACAGTAATATTTAGTATTGAGAATAAAGTAACTTAGGATCTATTTTGGTATTGATTGGAACGTCTAAAAATGGACGAAATACAAAGTCTGGTTTCGATTCGTGGTTTTAATTTGAATTGGGTACGTTACAGGGCTAGTAACGTACCATTAAATTACCCTCACCGAAAAATAACATCGATATTGTTCCCGGCGGCGTTTGTTAATTGCTTTTTATGATGGATCGGTCGGGGTTCTCCTTCAAAGTACCGACCACCCTCGTTTGCCATAAATTAATTGCCTCCCTTTCTGGTTCGGATTGTTATAGCTTGAACATTATGACCAGTCACCATTCGCATTTTGATCTATATCCTCGTTTTATTTTTCTTTTCATTCATTGGAAATTACAGTTAATTTTAAAATAGTTTTACTTACAAAAAATATACTAAGAAAATATCTTTTATATGAGTAGATTTTATAAGTAAGTATTTTTTTTTATTTGGGGTTTAAATTTAAAGAGAAAAGAGATTTGAAAAATCATACATAGTGCATTTATAGGAATTAAGAAACGTTACCGATCCAAATCTTTTTAAGCATATTGTATAATATTCTATAATTTTTTTCTGAATAGCTTCATTAATTTAGAAACTATTTTATCTCTTATAAAATTTCAATTGGACAAACGGTTTAGCCATAAAATATATCTTCTAAAACCCTACGAATGGCAGATAAGTTAACATTTCCCAACATCCTGCATAGTTTATTTTATAGTTTATACAAGTATCAAATTAATAAATAATTTGTGAGTGTACATTATGTTTACTATGTAATATTAACACTTGAAACTGTTACAACCACAATGTGAAATTTAAATCGATTAAAACGTGTAAGCAAAACAACGTGAGTTGCATAACGTGAGCTCTCCGGGAAAATGAAACCCACTTTCCCGCAAAGGATGCACCGAACAACGTTCCCCGCCAGCACGAGGGTGAGGAAAATTTGAATACTGTATACGTAATTTGTTCAATGCGTGTGCAGCTCGGCTCTTACTTATACAACGGACCCCTGAATAAATAAAATTGTAAATTCCCGCTTTGTGCCCGAATATGTAGCGTTGGAAGTGAAAAGGGCTTATGGTTTTGAAATAATAACGTAAAACGAGGCAACCCATCATAATATAATTTGAAATTTCAAGAAAAATCGTATAGATACTGAGTGTTAAATGATTGTAAGGTGTTTGAATTTGACGTGCTCGTAATTTAGTGATTTTTGATGCTCACAACCTGTGATTTATACAAGGTGTTTAAAAAAGATGCGGCAGTATTAAAGGCGGTGATTGTCCAGGTCATTTTACACAAAAAAGTTTATAATAAACATGGTCTGGAAACGCTTCGTTACCGATCTACAGTGTGTTGAAGTTTAATCAAAAAAAGCAGTAAAAGTGTACATATTTTGAACTAGTTCAACGCGTTCAAGCATAACTTCCTGCTGATTTTCCTCCTCGCATTGCATTCTGTCAATGGCTCTTGCAGAAAATGGTTGAAATCCCTCTATTCCTGATGTTGATTCTGTTCACCGATGAAGCGATTTTTTCAAAAAATGCAACACGCAATCTCCATAATAACCATGTATGGTGTGACGAAAATCCACATGAAATTGTTGAAAATCGTTTTCAACATCAATTTTCTTTAAACGTTTGGCTTGGAATTGTGGGTGACTGCCTAATTGGACCGATATTTTTACCAGGAAGACTTACCGGAGAGGTGTATCGCAACTTTTTGGAAAACACGCTCCCTGGTTTTCTGGAGGACGTACCATTAGCAATTAGAGATGCAATGTGGTATATGAACGATGGCGCACAAGCCCACTTTAGTCAAGTAGCTCGTGATTTCTTAACACAAGCATATGGAATCGCTGGATTGGCCGAGGTGGACCTCACTTAAGCCGACTACTCACTACGCGATACTTGCCAAGTAATTACAAAGTACTTGACAAGTAGCAAGTTGTATGTATGAAGACTCGCATAAACTCGGGGAAGTACTTGCACTTCCCATCGTGGGTCGGAAAACGGTCGCAAGTCAAAGGGGACGAGTAAATAATTTCTTTACTTCTATGCGCGCGCTACACTACGCAGCATTTAGGGAGTAGGAGTGTCAAAAGTGATTGCGGAATAACGAATTAACTATAAGGTTTTTGGATATTTAATTTACCAAAAAGAAAGAGTAATTTGGATAATTTGTTCGTTATTACAAATAATTTTTTAGCTTAAGTGTTTCTGTGTTTATGCTTAAGTTGCAAGTTCAAGTTTTTTGACTAATGAAATGAGTATGAAAATCGATTTTTTTTAATAACTTTTCTGCCTTCTACAAACAGATAACCAGGCAAGTCTAGATCTGTTCATAGTCCTTTGAGCTGGATCTCAGAAGAAGTTTCTGTTAACACTTGGTATGCGGGTAACGTATTTTTACGTTTTTTGCAATCTGTCACTGGAGCGCGGGTCACGTAAAAATACGTTTTCGTAGATTTGAAGTTTCAACGGTTTACATAGAAACGCCCGCTGCACGCGTAAGGTAGCAGCGAATTATACCCGCATGCCAAGTGTTAATGGTCCCAAGTTATTAAAAACGAAGGAATGTGTTGCTGGAAGAAGAGGTCTGAAACACTGATATTTCAGTAACTACTAGAACACACCACCAGATAGTTTCTGAATCTCTTCTTCCACTTTTTTGTTCAGAGAAAACAGAGACATGTGGCTTTAGCCAAAATTTAATCTCACACTAAGGCAACCAGCAACAAAATTACATAAAAACCGGAACGAAATATACGATGCGTGGAAACGAATACAAAATGAGTTTTCTTCGGAGGTCACTATAGACGAATTGAAAAAAAGACTTGCTTATGGGTACATTCCGTAATTGTAAGGCTAAATGGAGTGCCAGCGAAAGAAGTGGTGCTGGTTTCTGTGATACATATAAACCACATTGATTTTCTTTTGCTAAAATTGGAGTTCGGTGAGGAAATAGTCTTCAGTCGGGGATTGCTTTGACGGTTAATATTTTTCCTGCCACGCAACTTTGCCTTCATTCTTTAAATATTCCGCAAATTCTTCTCTGATATTTTTTGCTTCAGAGTTTGGTTCCCTCGCTACTTTTTGTATAGGCAACAGAGATGTAATGTTGTCTTGATCTATTCGCCAGGATGCTGGTGTAATAACTCCTTCAACTTCTAAGTCAAAAGTTCCCCTTGGTGTATAATTTATACCTGAACTTTTGCTTTTACGCAGAAAATTATGAAGGAAATAGCATGTCATTGTTATAAGAGCTACTTTATTTGGCTGTAGTAAGATAGGTTTTCTCAAAACTCGAAATAACGGAAGCCATAATTCCTTAATTACTGTACTCGTCCTTCAACTTGTACTTCCCGAAAAACTTGTAACATTGAAAGTAGGCGCATAATGTGTACAGCTTACTTCGACTAGAACAAGTACTTCTCAATTTTATTTCAAGCCAAGTTACTCTGAAAGTACCACGTAGTGAGTAGCCGGCTTTATGGCCTGCACGATCCCCGGACTTAAATCCTCTGGATTTTTTCCTGTGGGGCCATTTGAAGTCCTTGGTGTACGCTACTTCATTGGACAACGTAGAAGACTTAAGAAATCGAATCATTGTTGGGTGCAACTCAATTAAAACAGATCCTAGTGTTTTTGAGAGAGTTCGCTAGTCAATGAGCAGAAGATTGGATTCTTGCATCCGAGCTCGAGGTGGTCACTTTGCACAGTTTTTGTAATTTTTACTTGGTAGAATTGTTGGTTTGGTAAAATATTTGTTTTTGTTCTTGAATAAAACCCTTGTTCTTAAAAGAATTCTTTTATTATAAACTTTTTTGTTTATAATAAAAATGTTTAAACTTCAACACGCTGTAGATCGGTAACGAAGCGTTTCCAGACCATGTTTATTATAAACTTTTTTGTATAAAATGACCTGGACAATCACCCCCTTTAATACAGCCGCATCTTTTTTAAACACCCGTTTTTTAACATCTCGTGAGTGTTTTCAATATTTTTCATGACACGCCTATGAGATATAAATAAACTTATTGTGTTTATATCAACCTTAAAAACTAATCTATAGAACGCCAAATTCAAACGCCTTACTATCATTTACGAACGTTAGGTATATATGTTATAAAAGTAGTTAACCAACTATACTTTTTTTTAATTAGATAAGATATAATAACTTCCGCTAAATATTACATCATTACATTTTCATTTACTAATTCCAATTTTTATGACTTAACTACAATAGAAATATAAATACAATAGTAGTATTAATTTTTTTTAATAAAATTTTAAATTTGAGGTGTTGGCAGTAGAAATTTCGGGGAAGTCCCGATTGTGTTCTAAAAAAAGATCACTCAGTTCGTTAGCCTTGATCATCATGGATAAGTTAGTTCGATTCATTTTGCTGATGAGCGTGGTACAACAGATAGTTTCAATGGACGATTACTGGAAACAACGCGAGACTTTAATCGCAACTGAAAGATTTTTATCGCTTGGTGGTGATGTGAAACTTAGTGAACGTGAATTAATGGTAAACGAACAACTATTAACTGTAAAACTACGCGAATTAAATGAAACTGATTGTCCGGCATTTTCGCACTTCGTCGAGGTTTATCCACAAATAGAAAACAGTGAGGTTTTTAAGTTTTTAAAGAGATTACCGAAAGGTGCTTCATTACATATACATTTATTCGCTTCGGTTTCTTTTGATTACGTAAAGAAGTTATTGAAAAGAGACAACTTGTACTTGTGTGACGTGGATGGAAGATTAAAATTAAAATTTTTGGGAAATAAGATTGAGAAATGTGAACGTGTTTCTAAAAAATTAGATGAACCCGATTTTAAGGAATGGTTGGAAGATAATTTGGTGTTAAACTCTAAAGACGTAAATAAAAATTTAATTGAAACATGGGATAAATTCAAAAAGATTTTTACGTTAACGTATGACTTATTTACTTATATTGGAGTGTTCGAAGATTACGTGTATCAAATCTTATTAGAGCATTATGACGACAATGTTTTATATTTAGAAATTAAAGCGCCGTTCGTTTATCTTTATGAATTAAATGGAACGATACACGATGAGGAGTATTTCGTACAAACGTTATACAAAGTAAATGAGATGTTTAAGAAAACACATCCAGATTTTATGGGATTTAAGTATATTTGCGCTTTATATAGAAAACTTGGTGAAGATACATTAAAATCCAATTTGGCTACTCTTAAAAAACTAAAATGTAAATATCCTGATTTTATAATCGGTTTTGATTTTGTTGGGTTCGAAGGAGATGCCCCGCTAACAACCAACGTTGAAATTATCAAAAATATCGGGTTAAATTTTTATTTCCATGCTGGAGAAACCAATAATTTAGGTGATAACATCGACGAAAACCTTTTAGATGCGATTTTATTGGGAAGTAAACGTATCGGACACGCTTTTTCACTTTCCAAACATCCTGAGTTACAAAAGATAATCAAACAGAATAATACGGCTATAGAAGTATGTCCGATATCTAATCAAGTTTTAAAATTAATCAGTGACTTACGAAACCATCCAGCTTCAAATTTTATTGCTTCCGGTTTACCTATCGTCATTTGTAATGACGATCCCGGAAATTGGTTTGCTAAAGGATTATCGCATGATTTTTATATGGTATTTATGGCAATGACACATCGAAAAACCGGATTGGAATTTTTAAAGAAAGTTTCTTGGAATTCCATTGAGTACAGTGGAATGAATGAAGATGAGAAGAAGGTAGCGTTTAGGTTATTGGAAGAGAAATGGGATAAATTTTTAAATGAAACTATAAAATTATTAATGTAAGAGTTGAATTGTTTTTTAATTTGTTTAATTTTATCAATAGAAGACTTTTCTTTTTAAAAAGACCAATTTAATTTTTTTATGATTAGAATCATAATGTGTCTTTAAATTTCTTTGTTGTAACATTTTTTTAAATTCGATTTATTAAACTGTATATTTTGTATTGGTATCAAACTATGTATTTTGTGACCTTTAGAATTTACAAGACCTTTTAGAATTAAGCCACAGAATTATAAACTAAAGTTAATTTTAAGTAGATTTAATTGATATATGTACTAGAATTATTTCCAAGCATAAATAAATTTTGATTTTTTTTATATCTCTGGTTTTTATTTCATGATTAAGTTAGAAAGTTAAAATTCTTAATATCAAAAATTCTTTTATTAGCGCCATCTAAGGATTGCTAGTAAATTCCAACAATAGTAATAATTATTACAGATTTCTTTATGATATACATAAAGTTTCTAAAAATTTTAAAATTGCCATTTTGTCTAGTTTGAAAAACAGGATAATTAATAAAATCCATAAAATGTTGATCGTTGTTCTCTAAGAATGTTATGAGCCTTTTATGTAAATTTTCGTAAAACTAATTTCCTTATAAAGTGTAGTTATTATTAACACGCCATGAACTTCTTCATGGTATTCAGATAGCATTCTTTGTGTAAAAACATTTTCGTAATGCGAAGGAAGGAGATACGTGTAGTTGTAAGGAATGTTATCCAATAAATTATCCTTTCCCTTCAAGATTAATGAGAATGATAACATGGTCCTTATAAACGTGGGCCCATTATTTATTTTTTTTCTGGTTAATTTTGTTGGTGTGTTTCTTAAGATAAGACCTCTATTGTATAAAGGGTTAATTTACTACTCATGGTATTACACCGTAGCCCAATCACTTAGCATGTAAGTGGGTAGTACCGAATTGGAAATTGTGGATCGAGCTCTTAATTAAGGGCTCACTAATTTATCCTTAACGTATAATTAATGAGACGGAGTTGATTACGGCGTCCTTAAACGCGACTATGGTTAATTATAGTTACGGACGTATTACCTTAGAACTGAGACGGCCACTTCCTTCTCCTAAATAATCGATACGATAGTCGTAACCGGGTGTTGTATCTCTCTGTACTAGTACTAATACAAACAGGTCGGTGGCAGTCAACCCTGTCATATATAATCCGACATAATCGGCTGTCAAGTCGGGTGAGCACGACGTAGATGCGCCCCGAGGCCGAAGCTCTAGATTCCTGGTTCCTTCAACCGTTTGGGTTTCAGTATTTCGCTCCAACGACTTTATCCACGGTGTTAGCCATTATGATATTGTGCACCCTAGACAGGATTTTCCAACGTATACGTGACGGTCCCTCAGGATTATGTGTGAATTGAACCTACGTGTACGGTCACCTGAGCTTTCTTACATATACGAAGAATACAAAAAGAATTATTTAGCAACGGGAAATAAAGGAAGAGTTAATTGGTGTGATGTCTGACCTGAACGTTGATGATGAGGAGTGATGTTACCGTCAATTATCCTTCAATTAGTGTAACTTGACCGCAATTGTGTTGACATAATGAAGCCGTAATGGTGTCCGGAGCGGGGCTTTGCGCAATTTCCTGCTATGTCCAGGGTAAATTGGCAGAGAATACTAACACTGAGGAAAATCACCTTTCGACGAAATTGTTATGCCTTACCCTACTCAGGCAGAACAGTCAAGTTTTTATTTTGTGCTTTTAAAATATACTGTAATGATGATGTAGTATTATGCCATCAAGTAATTCAAGTTTTAAGTGGCCGTCCAACCCTCGTAACTAGAAAGTCTTATAACTTGGTGCACTTAATCGCAACTTACGTCAATTTTGGTCCATTACCATTATTAATACCGCACATTAGATAATTGCAGTAAAATTTATAGGCGAGATTATGCAAGCGGCGTGGGTTGGAGTCTCTATATCACGGCATATGCCTGGGTATAAAGCGTCGCGACGCGCGTCGATCTATAAATTTGGCCGCCAATATAGTTTTATTGCCTCCCGGCTAAAGTATACAATTTAGGAAATTAATTGGGACATAAACAGTTTTATTAACACTGGCGCTTTGCCGCGATCGGACGTACCGGCGATAACTCACATATTTAATGCATTTTGATATTGCCCCCCCATAAATTGGCTTATCGTGTCCGAATAAACTTATGCATTTAGCTCGGCCGTTAACAATTTTATTTAATATACCCGCGTTACCGCCCCCCGATATGGCAGAGGTTTGTTTTATTTTAACGTTCCGATAAATTTATTACGTTTTTATTGCATGAACAAGTTTGTTAAAGTGGCAATTTTTGCGGAAAATCAGTTCCGGTTGATTTTTCAAATATTTTGTTTATTTTAACGGCTCCCATGCAGTTGTATACGTAAAATTTATTTAATATGTAAATAAAGGGCAATAATTAAACTATATTTTCATAATTTTTCCAGTATATTATATATAGTAATTCTTTGTTCCAACAATGGAATATGTTTTTACAATAAAGTGATTAATAACGTTGGAAGTTATCTCTCTTCTCGTAACTCGCGAAGGGATGTGGTCGTTTTCATTAAATTCTATCTGCAATCTCGTGGTGCTGCAACTACACCTACTTACTTCCAGTCAGTAGTAAATCTCTCTCGACTGTTATAAATTGCCACTGATCCATTTGCGGCCATTACCAAGACTTTATCGTAAATTTTTAATCTTTTAGCATCTGCACTGAGCGACTTGCTCCCTTATTTATCACGTAGAAAATAATTTTTGGTTGCCAAGTACTAACTCGCACGTATTATAAACTTACTTCAACTTCCACGGTGCAGAACTCTATTTAGGGTAAGTAGAGGCGGCGGCAAAGCAAACTCAATAAAGGAGCCAGTCCGCCGACATTTACATATTAATAATTAAGCACGCGGGAAGTTTCCGGCTGCAAATGAATGCCTCCAACTCGGCGCGGATAGTAATTTCCCGAAGTGCCTCTTCTATTCAGAACTTCGAGCCGATATTCGAACGGCTGCCGAAGCGTTCGTTCGTTCCTCCTCCATACAAGAAGCTGAAGAGCGTCTGAAGCGATCGAATCCCAATGCATTCTAGACGGAAAATAGTTCGATATTCCGCTCGGATTCCGAATACGTGATTAGTTTCATAATTCAACGAGGGTCGGTCCTAATTTTTATCTTCGACGATCCCTAATGCAATAAATTGCCGGGATGGTCGTCATCCCAGCAGTTTACGGCTAAAGCACGTACCCCATTAAGGCCTACGTTTTTGCTACGGAGAAAATCTTCAGTTTGGTAAAGACAGTAATCAATTGAGACATTCTGATTGGTTGTAGCAATACATTAACCGATTTCGTTTCTAAACATGTGACTTCAAATTGAAATTTCAGAGATATTCTACGGGAGATAATTCATGTTGACAATATGGAATGATGGAAGGCAATACAAATCGGTCAATAAACAGCTCATTTCATTCTGAGGTTTTGTGTGCTCGGTTCATCGATTTTACGGCTCTGCATACAATGTGGCGTTTGTGTAAAGACCTCTGACATAATGAATGGAGGAGACATGAAACACTAAACTTTGATGGACCGCAAAACATTAAACCGTAATAAAATTTCTATAGTGGGGTTTACTAAACAATGCACTAATCTAAATGAACGAATAAATAACTTTGTATTATACGGCGGCGGTTGGGTTGGTTTACTATTTTTATTCGTATTCGTTTCAAGTACCTAAAGCTTTAAACTAAGCAATTCTACGTTTTACGATCGCAGAGGATTCCCGGTTGGACATTTCGGAGACACCGGTCCTAAACTGCCATCAATTTCTAGTTGTAAGTCGGAATAGATGGGGGTCGAAGCCTTGTGTATCGGCAAATCGACGTAAATTACAAGTAAATGGCTCCGAGCCATAATAGACCCTAGTATCATACCGAAGCGAAATCCAGTTGAATGATTTATTGCTCGGCATGGATTCTCGATCCGTTTGTAATGAGTTTTAAACGACCTCCGGTAGTGGATCAGTGTGCTTGGACGCTATAGATACTTTCATGTGACCTTTAAAGTATCTACCAGATTACAAAACTCATATTGAAGTTTTTCTGTTCAAGTAGCTTTTGGCTCATAATGAAAAGCTAAACGCACAACATGATCGTTAAAAAAACATTACCACGCCACGGTGACATTAATAGGGCTAAAACAGGAACGTACATTTCAGTTGTGTTTACTTTAATATTACACGTTTCAGCCCTATGTACGAGTTAGTTTCAGGTTTCAGTGAACACCCGATATAAGGCCATTAAATTTATAACTGCGGCAGGCGCCAGGAACGACATATTTTTACGTCACGGAACTGAGTCGGCGTTAAAAACTGCCGTGTGCATATCGGTTTTAATATTTGATACTGGGAACGCGACACCGTGGGGCGGAGCCCCGTTGCCGCCTACCAACCATATTTGGCCGCTTGAAAATTTTTAACGTCCTCAAATTGCAGTCTCATGTGTTGATTTATTATCAACGAAGTTAAACGTGTGTGGTTTTTCAGCTGATAGGTAATCAAATGGGGTTTTATTTGACATGTAAGAATACATACCGTATTCGTTTGAATTTAAGCCGCACTATTTTTGCTGTATCATAAAAATGGGGTGCGGCTTAGATTCGAACCTAATTCAAAAATATAAAATACCTAATAAAAAATTTAATCGTAATACAGTGAACGCTCTATATAAGCAACTCATTTGAACCAATTTCAATAAAAAGTTTCTTATTGGGAAAAGTTGTTTATAGGAAAAAAAATGAGTATAAAAATGCTTATCGCCTGGAAAGCCTGGAAAATATTTTTACTTATTTCTTTTACTAATTAAACTGTGTGGAATAACGTTAGTTTTATTAGGCAAGCTTTTATAGACGAGACTAGTTTCTTCGCAACTATGTATTTGTTTAGGCAAAAAGCCATTTTCAGCAATATAATTTTTAAATTTACTCTTAAAAGAATTAGCTAGCTCCACATTGCAAGACATACTCTCTCCACAAAGACACAAAATTCGTATATCGTGGCGTTTTTTAAATTTCGTTAACCATTCATCACCTGCTACAAATGTTTCAGGTCCATTATTTAATCTATTTACTTCGAGTCTTTTTAATTTTATCATTTCATTTGGAACTAAGTCGTTTAATTGTCGTCGCTCCAAGAACCAAGAAAACACTGTATCGTCGATTTCACTATATTTTATTGTCTTCATTCGTTTAATCTTACTCTAATATACAGTGAAACTCCCCTTCGCGAACACCCCTCTTGAACGGACACCCCCTTGGACGGACAGTTTCTCATGGAACTGTCCGACTCTCATATAATTACTTCGCATTTCTCTTAAACGGACACCCATCTTGAATGGACACTTTTGGTGGGCCCCGTTGGTATCCGCACAAGGGAGATTTCACTGTATCATAACCCGAAATGGAGCTGCACCATGAAGAGAGAGATGAACGAGTACTCGACAATGTTACGGAAAGGGAACTTACTTTTTTATCTTTCTCTTCATGGTGCAGCTCCATTTCGTGTTATAGTACATATCGCTGGTTTGCGAGAATAAAGACGTAACGCAAAATTCACTTAAATTGAACTAAATATAAAAAGCGATGGTAAATCCATGATATTTTAACATGAACAGAAACATTGTTTCTGTTAACATGTTTGTTTATTGTTTCTTTTAACATGAACAGGAAGATTGTTTCTGTTAATGTTAAAATATTATGGATTTACATTCGTTTTTTATGTTTAGTTCAATTTAAATTAACTTTGCGTTGCGTCATCATTCTCACAAACCAGCGATATGTTTTGGTTGCATATTCTTCTAAATTTTCTTTTACTGTACTTATTGTAGATTTAGCAACTTCATATTCGTTAGAAGTGTCCTTTGTTTTCATATCATTTTCAATGTCCCTTAAAATGGATAGTTTATCTTTTAACGAAATTGAACATCTTCTTTTCTTCTGATTCATATTTTATGGTTGACTTTAAAACACAAAAACATTAATTAACATAAACTAATAGAATTCAAGTAAATATTCTATTTAACAGAAATTTACTTCAATACTGGCAGCACAAAACTCAAACATATTCTAATAACAGAATTTTTTACAAGTTGAGATTTTGTTGTTGTGAACAGCTGATTTTATTTTAAATTGTCCTAAACTTACGTTAAATATTTAGCTTTAAAAAAATAAATTGCTTATACAGAACAGTTGAACTAAAAAATTTACTTGTCTAGAGGTTGCTTATAAAGAATGTTGCTTATAGAGAGGTTGTTTATATAGAGCGTTCACTGTATTATGATTTACTTATTTACCAACTTTATTTTAAGAAACCTTTTTTTACTAATCATCCACAGAAATAGGGTGCAGCTTAGATTCGAACGAATACGGTATATGTATTTATATTTTAAACATGGATTCTCTTCTCTATTTTCTCTTTAAGAATTGAGTAATGTGAACTTTGAGATCGGGTTTAATTAAATCTTAAGAAATTGAAAAAATGTTCGTTATAAACGCAGCTTCTCTATACTGAACTCTCTATATTCGATCTCCACTACATCAATTGATTTGTTTTAATAAACACTCCGGAATAATTAAGACATTTTTTACGGTTTTATGGTGAATGGTTAAAACGATAGACATCGTAAATTTAATAAAACTATTTATTTTTCTGTTTTAATTTATTAACATCTTATAAAACGGTTTTTATTGTTGTTTAAGGTTGGTAGTTTTGTGTAACACTATTTTGCTGAAATGACTATAATAACAGATAATTATCAATTTCGTTCAAACCTTCTTGAAGATAGGTCCGGAAAAAACGTGAATAATTTACATAACAATTCTACCTTAGAACAGCCAATTTCTCGAACCATACTTAGGCCATTAACTTAACTGCATGATTATACAGTATTAAATAATTCCAACGTGGACGAGATATCGCGGAACGGTAGTAATGTATACTTCGATTATATTGGTAGCATCGGGATAATTGCACGGGTTCGAGGATAAAAACTAGCTACGTCATTCCCAAATTTCTTTCTCAATCTCTATGCTACGGAACGTAAAATATTTTATTCGACGTTAGGTTTCCATATTTTTTAGATTTCTTTAAATTTCCTTCGTAGGATAATCTAATTGTGATTTAACTACAGAAAGTCTGAAGATTATTTCTTTTACATTAAAGAAAAAATAAGATTTCAAAAAGTGTAATTCAGTGGTGGGATAAAAATCAACCCTTGTTAGCAGCCGCGGTAACTTCATCGAAGCGATCTATAATTTCCACCATGTGCAATATTTCACATTAGGCTTACGCTGACGTGACGTGTTCCACTCCGCAACGTCGATGTCTGTTCCCATGAGTTACGAAGGCATGAGCTGGCAATCTGGAATAACAGGAAACTCTCGGAGGCTCTTTTCCCGATAACTAGATCAGCGCCAGCTGGCTCGAACTCTATCCATATCAAATTGTACGAGCGAAGGTGTATTTCTCCCGAAGCAATTTGGTTTAATTATTAAGTATTTTTTGTGTACCGGTATTTTGGGTGGTATATCCAGTTGGGTGGGCTATGGTGGGCCATATACAAGCGTTTTTACTCGTCGAGTGTAAACAGGCCCACCCTTGTCCAGATAATGGTGCGATTAAGTCGTTGGTGGTCCCAGATGAGGTCTCGCACAACCCCCATGGAGTATATTTTCATTACAGGAGAGTAAATACGACGTGTTTACAATAATAAAACGGGCTTCAGCGAACAACCGACGCGCTGTTTGCTCGTCGAAAACTACGCCATGCATAAATACATTTCGGTTGCGTGTTTAGCGTTTCGAACTATTGCGCCCAAACATCGACTTGCTCTATAACGGACTATTTTTGACGATGGTTGCTCCGAAATGTATTTCCAATTTTCAATTCTGGTACATATTCATCAAATCTCTATCCTATCGTACTCTCAATTATTGAGTGCTAAACCTAGGAACAATCTATTGGACTCGTTCGGTACCATAGTTTGCGTTTTCCCCAGCGGTTCGATGTTCGATCTTTTAATAACCGGAAGCGAAACGAATTTCCCAATGGACTTTTCTCCAATACTAGCACAGCTCGAGCCGCGCAATCCCAATGGGCGCCATAAAATCGAAAGACGTAAACAAAGAGAGTAGTAAATGAAAGCACATGCTCCTCCTACTCCGTTTGGTCGAGCTTTTCTCGTTATATTCACTGTTGGCCTGAAAGGCAAAGAAGAAGTGCTGGCATCAGATAACAGATGGCTACAGCAGTGGCTTAAATTCCAATTAACAAGCGGAGAAGATTAAAAAGCCATTTGAAACTAAACCTCTCCTCCCGGGTATTGAATAAAAAACCGGGCTTAATGCGAGTGTTTAACGATTAAGCCGCTGAAGAATGGAGATAGAGACAGCAAGGTCCGATGGAAAAATTAAATTTATGAAATTTAATCGGAACGTAGAAGGTTCGTTGTAATGAGCGGCGCTGGTTAAGTGGTATGAATAATTTATGAGCTCTTCTCGTACAGCTCCGCGCCGTAATACACGTATTATAAATTTTACACCTCTTAATTTTGACGTCGCGATAAAATTGTAACAGAGTTTGTGATGTGTGACGCATATCGCGTTTATATGGACCTGTTTTCGATTGAAACGCGAATAATCTCGTTTTGAATTTATGACAGGATATTATTATGGTTTGTTTCTTCCATATTTATAAGTGTATGAATAAAAATACATTTCTATGCATGATTGCATTTATCGTTATTAAATCATATCTTATTATTTCAATACGAAACAAAGATATCAGATGAAATTGTTGATTTTAAATAGATGCAAATCAAGTTGTTTCGAATAAGATATGAAGACGGAAATTCTAGGGGAAATATGAAATTACAAAATAAGCTCCGGTATACTTGATCCAGTTTTTATTTCGCATTAAACTTTACCGTCTCCACCGTCATCCAATAATTTCATTTCGGGCCGTTATGGCCGGCGAAACTTTTCCTCCGTAAAAACCGGCTCGTTGCCGTTGTCGTAAAGAAGGCCGAGGCGGAAATCCATAATAAAAACTTTTAACGTCAGTTGCTGTGCGCACAAATAACGCAAACGGCTTACCTTTTTCCCAGCGGCGGTACTAAACAGTTGGAAACGTCTCGTAAAATTATCGTAATGTTACAAATTTTTGTTACATACTTTAACCAAACACTTCATAATTTTTAAAGAAAAGCTAAATAAAATATCTATTTTAAGAGAAACGAAAGAGAAGCCAAAAAAGAAGTTTACAAGATTTTTTTGAGATTTATACAAATAAATGGGGTTTCAAGATATTTTCATTTTTTCAAAGTTTAAACACTAAAAAAATAAGGACATATAATTTCGCCTTTTCATCTACTTGTGGTTGAAAAACTTCAACGATAGGCTATAACAGGGGTGGGCAACTTAAATAAAAAATTAACAAATTGTTGTTACTTATATTTACTAACAAACTTATACTAACTAATAAAGTTAGAGATCTCCTGCTTTCCTTGGTACAACAACTTCCTAGAAAGCAGGAAATTTGGGTTCGAATCCCAGTGCAGTAATGAGACATTTTTTTTCTCTAACCCCTTTAATTTTTTCTGTCGTTTAAAAAATAATAATTTTGAGAACAAAAATTATTTATTATTCTTTTTAAAGGTCTCGCGGGCCAGATTAGACCCTCACGCGGGTCGGAGGTTGCTCACCGTTGGGCTATAATTCGTTCTACCACTAAAAATTTCGAAGATAGTTAGAAAACTAACCCAAGCACCCCAACCGAACTTGAAGTACTTCCATCGTCCATAGCTCACATTAGTTATTCCATCGAGATGGGTCCTTCTTCTATATTATAGCCCAGGAAATCTAGTTTCCAACGATAGACTACAGTTCGTTCTAGCACTAAGAACTTGGAAGTTAGAACGAAACCGATCAATAATTAAAACGTAATAAATAAAAACGTACAAATGACACAATACTAAATTGTACTTCGGCTGCTTCAAAGTAATATTCATGGAATATAAATCGAGCACAGCATGAAGTTGGGTTCTATATGTTTCTAGAAGTTTTGGATTTTTCTTACAAATCATCGCACACGTCGAGATTTCTTCAATTGCTAATGTTTTATTTCCCATCACTAAACGACACATAATCATGTGTCCCAGTTTATGTGGAATACTGATAATATTGATTCAAACTTTGTGCATAGTATTCTTGAATGTTTCTAACAACAATATTTTTAGAAACTCTGTATTAACGTATTTTGCTTGGTGCGGCAAATGCCCTTTAACTTCTTGTCGTTTCGTAAAGGGGTTAGGCTCGGAGGAAGGTCGTAAATAGACAAAGTAGGCGTATTACTTTATCGTGGAAACGACGTTGCTCCCGCCTCGCCCGAATTAAACTAATTGAACGGAATGGGCCGCCATAAAACAAAACGCGGGGCATTAATTTTCCACGTAACGGCCGAGCGTAGTCGGCTGGATGGGACGTTCGGGGGCGCGTTAGATGGCCCGGGGGCTTATAACGATACTTAAACGTCGGTCCGTATGTGCTTTCCTCCCTTAACGGAGACGGAAAATGCCCGCTTTATGCTGTAATAATCAGAAAGGAGGTCAGGAACTACGCTCGGAATGCTTGAATAGGCGTTGTTGGGTGCCCGCGGGTCCGCACTGGCGTTTACGCGGATGTGTTTTAATTGGAAAATGTCGGGTCTTTGAGAAAGAAGTTTTGAGTTAAAATGTACATGTTTGGAAATGTCGTGTTGACACGCAGCGGCTACAGCAGAACCGTTCGAAATAATGTTAATGAGCCGCTACCAGTCGTGTTTGCAGAGGACGATCTCGACGGGGAACAGGTACCTTCGTGCCATAAACCTTTCATCTGGACGTTAAGGGTAAATGTAAAATAAATAACCAACCCTGACTTTTTTAAAACCTATCTCGAAATTTTTATGGAAAGCCTGGTCCAGAGCAAATACTCGTTCCGCGAACGCGGCACGAAAGCTAGAACTGTGCGGGCGCACGTACGTCTGTCACTGTTTATTTTTATAATATAAGCAATTTCTCTTCCGACATCTTCTCGATAGACTACATAAATATTTATCGGAGACCGTTGCTGGGCCTCGTCTGTGTGTATTTAGGAGATAAGAAATATGCGAAGGGCTTTCTGCTTCACGCCCAAGCCATTTCTCCTTGCAGCCACTTCTGTTTATCCGTGACGTGGCGTCTTGTCCTCTTCTCCGCAAGAAAATAATTGCGAGACTTTTAGGAGTGCAAACAGGATGAACCAAGCGTGTAAACACTAGATAATAGGTTCTCGGTAATTGCCGAATGATGACAAGGATGAAAATCTAAGAAATCTATTGGCATTCCTCGATTGTTTTCTTTGCTCAATTTTGTTTTCTTTATTTAGCCAAGGTTTATTTTAAATTTAGCGAATTTTCTATTGTTGTTCGAAGGTCCGGCTCGGTATAGCACACATTTACATACATTGTATTCTAATTCAGCGAGCGCGCTATTCGTATCCTCGTACGAAGCCGAAGAAATAATCTAAATAAATTGTACGAAACAATCTATTGTGTGCGCGCCTTCAAAAGATACACCATCCACCGGGAGGTAATTATTTCTTTATAAATCATTGCGCGCAGCCGCCCCAGCTTAGAATTCCGCAACTGCCTGCCTTTTATACGCCCGGAGATATATCGCTATTGTACGAGCCTTTAATTTTAATTCATTGTCCGTCCACTGACGATAACGCCCATCTTACCAACGATGAATTATTGTTTAGTTGCATTTTTATTTTACTCTATCCTGATATCCTGATATTTCCCCATTCATATTTTTTTATATTTTTATTGAAACTACTGAATATACAAGATTGTGCTAATTAAGTTGCCTACGTATTGGATGTTATAAACACATTAGTTAAGAATATTACTAGACGTTGAACAGGTAAATATTGCATGTAGAATTTAAAGTTAAATTGTTCGTCGAAAGTACGGTCAGTAAAGTTTTACGGGCGAACATTAAGATAAAATGTGGACGAAAAGTTGTGAAACAACGTCCGCACGTCCCGCTCGATGGAGGTTTGGGGTCGTAACGATTCTCCCCTTGGCGCCAATCTTTGGGAAAGTGTTGGTAAGTTTGCATGTGAGAACCGCATGTGTCCTGAAAAGGTGACGGATTAAGGTCGTGTGGTACCTGAGCGAATCGATTCGACGTTGTGGCTGTGTCAATTATGCAAAAGGTCACTCTGGTGAATTTTCATCACATTGTAATGAATACGAATGAGCTGCAACAATGTGTATGTCGATATAGGACCTACATATACTTTGATAGGGTCCTTTAAAAGTTGTTGATAACGTTAACAAAACTAAGTTTTAATAGCTGGTGTTAGTTGGTTCTTTGTTGTTTCGTAACCAAAGAGCTCCTTCGATTGTAATCCTGCGCCATCCGCTTTCATAGCCAGCCGTAAATGCTGACGAGATTGCCGTTCGGCGTCGTTTCCGCACCTCTCCGCCTAGTTTCCGTGTTCGAGCGGATCTCTCCGAGGAAATATGATGGAAATAGCGTGTTCGGAGCAACGCACGGTTCCCCAGTTGCCTTCGACTGTCTGGTCTGCGTCGACTATTGAATTTCTATAAAACGAAATCACTGGCGGGCATCGCGGAATTTTATTTAGCTTTTATTACGGCTTGACATTTTGGCCGTCGCAGTACAATTCCGAAATTCACGCGGTGCAGGGGACGTCCGTCGGTTATTGGATTTGCGTGACGTGGTAAATGTCACGAAATGTCGTATGTTGCCGTTTTTATCTCAAGGGAATATCCTTAAGTTGTCTGCCACCTAATGATTTTCTTGGAACGAACATCTTTCGGAAAATAAAACCAAATAATAGAAAGCTAAGGCTATCATATTAATAATAAGTTCATTAAGTTCTCTGGGATGGTTGTAATTATTGAACATTATTCATTTGTAAATTGCAAAATCACAATAGTTTAATCGTTGACGTCAAATTAACTTTACGTCCAGTGCAGATTCGATCGATTAATCTCAATTTGCCGCAAACTATTTCACGCGAGATCGATTCAACCAACCTAGAAAATTGTAGATTCACCGCAGTTGCTTTTACCGTTGACACATGATTTGAAGTCACTTTTATTGCTTTTTTGACCAGAAAATGTATTTCTTAAATTTTGGTTTACAGTAGGAGGATTACAATAATGTGAAATATAGATTGATAATAGTTTTAATTATCGACATTCGATCGATTAATCTTAATTTTCCCCAATTTGTTTCATGTCCGATCGATTCATATATCCTAAAAATTGTAGATGAATTGTAAGTAATTTACCGTTGTTACATATTTAAGAATCCTTTTTATCGCCCTTTTTTTGTGGAAAAATGAGCTTCTTAGAAGTTCTGAAAAGTTTGTGGAAATATTCTTTGTTGTTTAGAGTGACCATTATTGGACACTATTCATTCTAAATAGCAAATTGACTATATTTTAATCGTTGACATCGAATTAACTTTACGTCCAGTACAGGTTCGACCGATTAATCTCAATTTGCCGCAATCTATTTCATGCCAGATCGATTCAAACAACCTAGAAAATTGTGGATTCATCGTGGTTACTTTTACCGTTGTTACACGTTTTGAAGTCATTTATTGCAAGCACTTTTTTAGTGGGAAAATGAGTTTCTTAGAAGTTCTGGAAAGTTTATGGAAGCATTCATTATTGTCGAGGGTGACCATTATTGGATGCTATTCATTCTTAATAGCAAATTGACAATATTTTAATCATTGACATCAAATTAACTTCACGTCCAATCCGATTCGATCGATTAATCTTAATCCCTACCAATCTATTTCATGCCACATCGATTCAAACGGTATAGAACTGTGGACTCATCGTCGTAGTCTTATGTCGGTCTTATTACAGTCACATAGTTTGAAGTCATTTATTACAAGTGTTGCTCTGGAGTGGAGCGTGCGTCAGTAAGCGTTCATTTTATCGGCACTTCACAAACGTTGGCGTCTCGACGAGATTGAACAAAGGAAGCGTACACGATAATCATTGTGCGAGTCCTCTCTCTCCGCCATTTGAATTAATTTTACTTCTTCCTAAATACATTATAAGACTACGTCTGCATTGTCGAGTCGTCTCGCCATTGTGTCCGTTTATCACAATGGAAGCGATGCGGTCTCGCAGCCGGCGTCCTCTTGCTTCCTTTTGCGCTCTCTGTTCCTCCACCAAAGTTTCTCGTACCTTTCGCGCTCTAACCACGCCGGTCTCCGACTGGGTGCAGAACAAACTCGAGTACAAAGTTCGTATCAGATTTGTGTTTATTGTTCGCGGTTCCAAAGTCGTGAGCGTATATTAAAACCGCTCGCGGTACGGTTACACGTAACTTTATGCTGTTGCGCTATCGTAAGTTATATTAAGTTATACCGGGGACGTTATTAATGCGACAATAGCCCTTTATGTGAGCGCGTTCGTCTCGGAATCCGACCCGATCCAGTTGGCGTGGCTCCCTTTTGCAAAAATAACACGCGCATACACGTCTGCTTCGCTGATTCGATTATGTAAATGGTCGGAACGCGTCTAGTTTGGTTCTAGTCGTTGAAGTGGATTGTGTATGGGCGAAGCCGATGTGTACGAGAAGGGTTGGGCATTTTATGTTGCGAACCAAGATTGATGGGACTCATTTGATTTACACCAGCCGTTACCTCTTTCTATTCTTCGACGAAGTTTGCCTTCGAGTTATGAACAGTTTAAGCATCTAGAAACAGATCGTATTCTGTATTTGAACTCGAAATATCTCCCGCAGGAATTCTTATACACTTAAAAAGATTAACCATCTGACCGTACTTATCTCAGATACGTCCGATGCGCTTCGTTTTTGCCATGTGAAGTTTATTATTTTTCATGACTGCGCAAAAATCGTCTGCTCGTCGATCCGACGATAGCGGGATGCTGGGCTTTTTAACAGATAATCGATCGTTTATTACGACAGCGATGTAGTTAAATGGGAATATAGAGCGAAGCCTTGAGACGATCAATTACAAGCTCCGATCGAAGATATCGGTTTGAATAGGATTACGTTTTATAGATGCAAATTGTCGACAAATAAAGAACCGATTGAAAACAAATTATTACTTATAATTAACAGATACATTTAATATAAAGGGCTATTTAGTCGGTAGTTTACGTTACAAAAAGAAACATTTCATTTAACAGGATGGTTACATTCACGAATCTATGAACAATAAAAACCATATATGTTCGGTGGAAAAGTCACATAGTAACGTTTTAGTGGGTCGTATAAAGTTTTGCGAACTCAATCTCGCGCGAAATCTCCCTCATTTTAAAGCAATTCCCTGCCTTAGGCGTGCTTTCCGGGCAAAAACGTTGCGGAGGATTTAAATCAAAAGGCCAAGAATCGCAATCCGATTTTATGGGGCCATATAGCGTGGCCGGATTTGAAAACGCTGTGTTGACGTAGTTTCGTCGGAGAGGGTCTTAACGTCCACGAGGGAACAAATAGGGATTAAAACTTAACAACACAATGTCGCCTAAATGGACGCCCTTAAATTTAGAACGCTTTCTTAATTTTCTACGCTTTCGTGCTAAGTAGGTTTTAAAGGAAAATAATAATTTCTGCTCTTTGCAATGTCTATGATAATTTTTCATTTCTTTTTTCAATTGACCGTGGCTTACTAAAGTAAAAACACTCAGGGGCTCAATTTCGAGTTACAAATCTCCCCTGCATGCATTTAAAATTGCAAACTTTTCAGCTGAGCTCCGAGTGTATTTCATAAGAGGGAGCTTATACGTTTTCACCCTCCCCAAAAGTCAGTGGAGTAGAATTTGTATCACTCCCTATGGTTATACGGCATCAAATATAAATATGTGACCCCTTTAGAACTTGTACGGATTTGATGTTAGTTTAAAATACAGTACGAAACTGTATATTGTATAGTGTTGAATTCGTCCGTGTAGGAATGGAGGCGTTGTAGCACAATCTCGGTTGTAAATCCGATTGCGTTCCTTTCTGCTTCACTCGATATGCCCAGTTTTTCGATTCACCTCGTTACCCGGACCGTAATCAGGAAAGGAAGAAAAAATATAACGTTACTTGCGATGTTTCCAGTCGTCAAAGCTCCCATTATCCTGTAGGCGATGGAGTGTGTAAATAATTCAGTGCGTGTCTTTGTGGCATTCGAGCGCGCGATTCCAAGGTAAAAGCGGGAATACGAGACGATCCTAATTTACAATTCACTCCGAGAGAGAAGTTGCGCGGATATAAATAGGGATGAGAAAAAGGTCTTTTGATCTTGCGACGATGAGGGTGAAATTTCTTCCGATAAAAAATTGTAGTCTTAGAAGTGTTAGGAGTGGCATTTGAGGCTTTAACGGGATTAATCTAGTGTAGACGGCGAAAAAGCGTGCTGAAGTGTAAATGTGACTGAGGAGGAAATCGCTTCGTTTGCTCCCGTGGCGATTATTATTCGCTAACGAGGCGGGAAATTTGTAATTTCGACGACGGCCTCGAGGACGACTAAAAAAGAGACGCGCGTACGCGAATGCGCTCGCCCTCGGTCCAAATTACTTTGCATATTTTATGAAATTCGTCTGGAAATTCGTGCGGAATTTTAAATTCGGGCGCGGATCGCATTAGCATGTAAAAGGGGCAATCCATTCTCAATGGGGCGGGATATTTAAATTAAGAGTTTGGCACAAAACCCCAGCGTGCACGTTTATGTCACGCTTTGTAGATAAAAAGAGATGCAATATATTATAGTTTTTTTAGTGAGACTAAAAATGAGTCTACAAACGAATTTCAAATTGACTCTAATATTTAACATCTATAGAAATTTTGATTTCGGTTAAATTTGTTTACGTAATATTGAATCTATCGTGAGAACGAAAGGTCGAAACGGAGAAGTTTTTTTGTGAACCTTCTTTAGAACTTCCTTCAGATTAAAACGTGAACCCTTCGGACGGTCTCAGGGGAACATCGTCGACACGGCGATGGCGTTCACCGCTGCTATAATTTAATACAGAACAATGGCCGCGGACATAAAGGACAGAACGCGGAATCATGATACACCGGGACCCCGTACCGTAGAAACAATGGTACACAACAATTTAGCAGATCAAATTCAGATAAATGCCTCGTTCCACGTCGAGATTAGATGCGCATGCCGGGGATTCCGCCGTGGTTACGACACAACCATCCGAGGGTCGGCCGCCATTCGCCGAGCGGTTATTCTTGCGCTTTTTGTTCACTGTTCCGGAATCCCTATTCAGCTTTACACTGACATATTTATGTGCGCGTATCTTCGGGAAGAGAAGACCGAGACTGGCATTTAATAAAGTATGCTTGGTCTTTACATACGTAACCACTTAAGAGCTTGGATAATTGACAAAAAAGTTTTTAATATATCCGTGTATCTACATCATTACACATTTACGATCCTAATGTAACAGTTGGTACTGTAAACGAAATCCCTTCCCATTTCAATTTCAACACATACTCACGCGAAGTAAAAATTTAATGAACGATATTAATTAGTAACTGCGCAGATTGCTCGAAGGGCGAACGAGCGGCGTACTTTTCCCACTCGGGGTTTTTTCTTTCCCATTGCTGTTGATGATAGATCCGGCACCGCCCGCAGTCCCCAACAGACACGTTGGGGGTGAACGCTGGAAGCGCCTCTCTATGATGAATGAATCGCATGCAAGAATAATGACCGAAAGCCCTGGCCCCAGCGGAGTCCCAGGGCTGTAATCAACCACCCACAGCCACCGGCCGTGATAAATTCGAGTTGCACGTAACGATTTCTTTGTGCGGTCAGCCTTCAATCGCCGACCGGTGTATGCCGATTGATTACGTGCACGGGATTGGGATTAATGAGCGAGTTGCGGAGAGACGTGAAATGAAAGTAATTGATTCCTTTAATGTTTTCCGAACGGACGGACGCTATTCGTTCGTTCGGTTCTCTTGCTTCGAAATGAAGCGAAGTGTGCATCTGAATAACAGTGATCAATAGCTGGGATACGAACAAGTTGACAGATCTTTTCTATTGATGTTGTCTTTATGGATAAAAAGTCTTTAATCTCTTGTTTTGCCTTTGATAATCGAACTTGAAACAAGTTTGAATAGTCTATATGAAATAAATTACATACTACCATGATTTAAAATACAACTATCTAAGCGAGGAGATTGCTTACCGATTAGCAAAATAATATAACACACCTGCAAACCATAAATTATCGTTAGATCCATTCTTCTTTTACGAAGAAAACCCCAAGGCAGTTTTCTATTAATATTTAAAATACATTTTTTCGGCCACACCTATCTTCGCTATTATACTAACCACTTCAGACCATCCCACTTGGAACTAAACGTGTTATTTGAAAAATTGACTTTTTAATGCCTAATTTCACGTGCTACTATCAAGGCAAAAACTAAACGACAAAGTCCGGGGGCTTGAGGCGGATCCAAAAGGTACCAACTTTGGATTTATGGACCACGATAGTCCAAGAAACGGCGACTGCAAGATAAACCCACGCTCGACCCGACATCTCGTTCCTCTCTCTACTTAGTCCTTCTGGCAAAGAACTTGGTGCAATTCGTGACCGTGTAGGGAGTTTTCTAAGCGGTTGTAAGTGGACTTGTATAAAATTAACATAATAATATGTTCTTGGGAACTATCATCAGAAGATATCGTTGTTAGAAGGATTGTAATTGTAATTAATGCAAATCTAGAAATTTGTAAACTTGAGACGGAAACGAATAGTTTAAGTATCGGTTTCAAATTCCTTCTTGGTACTGTATTATCTGATCTAACATTTAAATTTCAGTTCTGTCAAGCATACGCAAAATTAATGTACACCTTATGTACCTACGCGTCTTTGAACAATATAATTTACGATCAAGGAAAATTGCTTGCTGTAGATAAATACATTTCGATGTGCTGCGCAGAAATTGCAGCGATGACGGGATTACCGGCGCTATTTTCACCGTGAAGATAAAGGGCGTGCATTATTCACTTATTACTGCAACTAAAGTATCAATTTCCTGTTGAATCTAGCGTGGAGTACAAGTACTATTATCTTGCTAATTAACATAATGATAGCGAAAGACGGCTGCTTAGTGCTATAAAATTTAATAGGTAAGCTTATTATTATGGGTATTCTTGTTTTTGGCGTGAAATTAGATACTTTAGCTAGGTACTTGTTAGGTTTATAAATATCTATTGGATATTTTGAATAATTACCATAACGAAATGAATAGAATGACCTATATTACATAAAATATATCCTTCAAATATCCTGTGAACATTAATATTTAAAAAACCATTTAGCTTGAAGCTATTCTAGAACGAATAAAAACATGTTTATGAACTCGTATTCATACCGGTTGATTTATGAACATGACAAATGAAACATGCATGAATTACAATGCGTAATTTTCCCGTTCTAGTACGCAACGACCGGGCGTATATCATTAGAACGTATTGGCACGTGAACGCAACATTGTAATAATGGCTGGCATCACGAGCGTAGTAGAAAGAAAACGAGTGCCAAGTCGTTTCGTTATATGACACTAGTTATAACCGCGGTTTTTTCTTTAATGTAGCCATCGCGTAACATGTTAAGATTGTTTGGCCGCAGGCCAGGAAACAATTTACTCGTAGACGGAGTCTTTGCCGACATCTCTTCAAACGGGGTGGGCTGGATTTAAAGAGGAAGCCCTCGACCATTTGCCAAGAATAATATTTTTTTTCGGCACGGCTTCGATTCCGATAATATTATTCTTACTGATAGAGGTTTCCTTGAAGAAAAGCGCTTTTAAGTTTATTAAAAAAGGAAGGATGTTGTTATCTATATTATTATACCTTTGGTTGCCGTAATAAGTTTGAAATGAGGCCAATCCGGAAATTGTTTTAATCTAACGCTTCGTTTGTATTTCCTACAGGAAATAGTAGTTAACTACTCAGAACTTTAAAGTTTCCGGTTGTTGATTACTAAACTATAAATAAAGCCTTGTATCTACTTCTATTTACTGTGTTAGATTGGACAAAAAGCATAGACGAAGTGGATGAAGCTTGCTTTTTCAAGGTAACTGATTGTTTAAAAAAGTTAATTACGCGACGGATTCTAAGAGAGAAAGCGGAGACTAATCGAAAATCAATTCCATTCAACGACTCGAAGCGGGCATTAATTAACTGACAAACAAACAAAATTGCAAACCGTCTCGTTTTCTTTCTCCCTTACTCTTTCAATCGTATATGCGATACTGAAAGAAATCAGTTCTCGAGTTCACAATTTAAACTTATTCGTAATCGAGGCCGGTACACGAGCGCTAATTAAAACCGTTTTGTTTATCTTATCGCCCACGGTTACACTCGGAGCTGACGCGAAAAAGAAATAATTAGCAACGGAATCGTATAGATAAGTGCGGCTGATTCAGCTAATTAACAGTATCGTAAATATGGACCCTGTTCGCCCCCGTAGAAGCCCCACCGGTCCCTTTCTCCCTCGATCGGGAGTGGACCGTTAATTCTAATTAAAACCTCTTGTTCTCGGTGGAAAAGCGGCCACTAATTTTGTTCGAATGACTAGAATGGTACGCCCAGAACCGAAGCTTTATGGTATTCTTTTTAATTACATATCCCGCCCCTTTTATTGAATGGTGTTAAAAAAGTTCTTTTGTTAAAAAATGTTAACGACAACCTTTATTCCTATATCTACGGTTAATTTGTTATTAGGTCGCGAAAACGAGAATAAGAAAATGTAAAAATAGCAATTAAAAGTTGATAATATTTATTAATGGTTTTAGACAGGTCTTTTTGAAAATATGCACAGATGCTTTAGGTTTCAAATAAAATCCGTTTTAAACCACTTGCGGTTGAAAGACGTACGTGACATTCCCATTCGCGGACACCCCCCTTGAACGGACCCCCACCCCCCTTGGACGGACAGTTTCTCATGGAACGGTCCGACTCTCATATAATTTGCTTTGCGTTAACTTTCTCTTGGACGGGCATTCCCTTGAACGGGCGCGGACACTGCCAAATGTTCTCTTAAACGGACAATCGCGGCTCGTGCCGACTTGGCTGTCTCCTTTTTAATAAAAGATTTTTCCTTTAACCGGTGTTTTACCGACTTCAATATTTGCAAGGTACAAGTACAGCCTATGTTGTGCCTTTCTGCTTAGCTTGAATGAGGGACCCCGAGTACACCGAAATTTAAATGTTCTCATTTTTTCGGTACATACGGGGTTCAATACTAGTTTGACTCTATGTAGAAAAAGATATGCGGATGTGCTAAAGCAGAATTTAAGCACGACAATATGCAAAGTGAAGACCAGCTAAATGAGGTTTTTACATCTGATCCAGAAGATGACTTACCACTTAATGTACTTACAGATATTCTCAAATATAAGAATTTGTTGAAATTGAATGAAATAAAAACCTTAAGGTTTTTTCTTAAACTGGATGAAAATTTGTATGTTGAGGATCTAGATTCAGGACAAGAAATTGAAAATTCACAAGTGCAAGAACTATCTGAAGATTCTGACGTCGATGAGGTTCCAGTACTAGCAGAAAATATCCAAAATTATGGTGATAGAGTCTTTGAAGCTTCTTTCCAAATTAAAAATACGATTTCTGGACGCCAGTTTAAAGAAAAAGAGGAGACAAACAACAACAGATGATTTTTTACGTCATTAGACTGATATTTACTTTCATATTATGTATTGCCACATATATGTTCTATTATATGTATGTATTTTGTATATACTTTGTAAGCTAACAAATCCTTTCTTTTCGCAAGTTTAAAAAAAAATAGCGGAATTATTTAATCTTTGAGAGTTTCGGTCCCTTTAAGTTAACACATCAATTTGTTAATACAGAGGGCAAGAATATTCTTAATTTTAGTTAATAAGTTAATTTAATTTTTAATTCTTTTATTTATTTAAAAAACATTCATATATACGCTTTAAATATCCGATTTTTTAAATAGTTTTCATTAAACAACATGGTATCTACGGATTTCTCTTAAGCGGACACCCCTCTTGAACGGACACTTTTGGTCGGTCCTGTTGGTGTCCGCACAAAATTGTTGCAGAAAAAAAGTCGTGCGCGGCATGTCGACTATTTATTAATAGTCTTTTCTAAATATTTAAGGATAACTTCATTAATTTGTACCATATGTGCATTAGAAAAACACAAATTTTATATTTTGGTCTTATCAACCGGTTTTCGCTGTTTTGCAGGTAGAATTTTCCTCACAATTCGACCCAATTTGTTTAAAATTTTTAGTTTCGATAATATTGATTTAGTGCGTGTCGGTTCGTGTTTATCCCGAGTGTCTAATTGTTTACATTGTCACAATTTCTTTTGTGCTTTTTTTAATGACTTTTAGATAGATGTTTACAAATAAATTTAATTTAAGTTACGTTGTGGAAAATAGCCAATGAAATTTTGTGACGTACCATGAAATGGGGCGATTAGAAACTTGAAGGTAAATATTAATTAGTGATGTGACGAATAGTGATTCAACCGAATAACCGAATACCCAATATTCGGCTAAATTTGAACCGAATATTCGGCCTGTGTTGAATGGCGTGAAAATAAGATTCAAAGAAATAGAGAATGGAAAAATTATTTTATGGCAATGTTTTTAGATCCCCGATATCGTTTAAACTTTTTCTCATGTGAAAACCTATCCGTTATAAGGCATACTATTTTTTGGAAGCACTTGGAAGAGACTCAAACCTCGGAATCAGTAGTAGAGATGATACATAGCGCGATGGAAATGATAAAATGAATATAAACACAAATATCCAGCAACTGTCCTCTACAACAGGTAAAAATTTCAATAGAAGTCATTTTTCGTTTTGGGATTGCTATAAAACCATAGCTACATCTAGTAAGGCCGTTAATGACTGCAGTCCTAGAAATAGAGTAGCAATTGAACTGGACAGTTACTTGTCTGAGAAATTACTAATGAGAGAGCAAGTTGCATTTGTTTAGTGGAAACAACATAGCTTGAAATACCCAAAAATGAGTAAACTGGCAAAAGCGTACTTATCAGCCCCATCAAATACAGTTTTCAGTGAGTTTACAGTTATCATTTGTATGCTCATTCAATATATTCTTCGACTTTATTAAAACTAACAACAGTCACATAGACAACCGAATATTCGGTAAATAAATTCAATATTCGGCCGAAAACCGAATATTGCAAATGAAGCCGAATAAGCAGAATACCGAATAATTATTTGGCTTCGGTCCCATCTCTAATTTTGACTTCCATGAAAATAATTAAGTAATGATTAGATTCATAAGTCATGAGAATTGAAGTGTGGTCTTTAGTTTAAATTACGTTTTTTTAAACATAAATTCTCTATCAGCCCCATTAAATACAGTTTTCAGTGAACAGCTCTCTGAGTAGCTTATACATATACGCCGAATACGCCGAATACCGAATAATTATTCGGCTTCGGTCCCATCTCTAATATTAATATTATTAACAAATAGCAAAAATTAATTTTTAAAAGTTTTAAAATCGTTATTTTTGGTCGTTATCAAATGAAAACCACTTTGTAGGAAATTTTATAGTCGTTTGAGTGGGGGTAAAGATCTGACTGATATTAGATTGAAACCTACCGGAACTTCTTGCGTTTTGATTGAAAAACTATACACGGTTCGGCGAAAGGTGTCTCATGCGTCATTACTTGCCATCGTTTTCTCGACATACGCCAAATATTTTTTTTTTGATTAATTGTACATGATAGAAAGAGATGAAAACTGAAAATATTCGTCTAGGATACCACACTTAACCCTTAACTACGGAGGTATAATAAGCAAAACATAAACCCTGAGGTGCTGTCTGGCAGACTACCACTGATATTATGGCATAAAGTCTTAAAACAATCACATATTTTCTGTAATCAGCACATTTAGATAATTTTTGAAGTATTAGTAATTAAATTACTAAACCATTGCTTAAAATACTTGCTGTACATAATGATGACAAAGAATAAAAAATAACATAAATAATATAAAATTACGTTTATATGCCGTTTCTCAGACGGCACTTCCGTAGTTAAGGGTTAATTAATGACACATGATACATCTTTCGTCGAACAGTGTATAGATAAGTAATAGTTACTTTTGGTGATATTTGCAGATTATATTGATATTTTTACATATCCCAGCATTTATAATATTGAGATAATATATTTAACACGTTTGCTATACACGTGATTGCTATAGGGTAAACTGCCCAAATGTCGGTCCCCTAAAAGTGCCTCGTAAAGTAGGCCTTTCTATAAATATCCATATAGAAAAAGAAAGATTTGATGAGTTTACCCCTAGCATTCATTTTCATTGTGACGCAAAATGACATGAATGTTATAGTGTCAGCGAACGCGCTAATTTTTTTTCTTGATGTTTCGTTGCCTTATTGTATACATATAATAAAGTTGCAACTTTTAAACGCCAAATTTTAATGTAATCCAAAGAAAAACGCACTTTTAGTACGCTGCCTAAGTTTTAGAATGTTTAAAAAATTAAATTAAGGACTTTAAGTTACATTTGCTTTTCTGACAGAACAACTAAAAGTCGTAGAAAATTCGTCTTTGACAAAAATAAATGTTAAGTTTCAGTCTAAATCCTTAGAAAATTTCAAGTTTCAACAACAATTAGTTTCTTAGGTATGAATTTTAAAAGAATAACATATTTTAATTGACATTGTGTTACATTTTCGCTTGCGAGGGAAAAACTAAAAGTCGTAGAAAGTCTGTTTTTGGTAGGAATAAAAAACTAAGTTTCAATCTAAATCCTCATAAAATTTAAAGTCTTAAAAATAATTAGTTTCCTAGATATGAATTTTTAAAAATTGGAAAATTTAATTAACACATTAATTAAGTTAGGTTAGAATTTCTTTTCTGTAAAAAAAAATAATTAAAAGGCGTAGAAAATTTATTTCTGGGAAAAATAAAGATTAAGTTTCAATCTAAATCCTCATAAAATTTTAAGTCTTAACAACAATAAATTAGTTTCTTAGATATGAATTTTTAAAAATAACAAATTTTAATCGATATTATGTTAAATTTCCTCTTCTAAGGAAAGAACTAAAAGTCCTAGGAAATCTATTTTTGGTAAAAATAAAGATTAAGTTTCAATCTAAATTCTCATAAAAATTCAAGTCTCTACAACAATTAGTTTTTTATATACAAGCTATAAATTTTCTTTAGTATCTTAATAAATATTTACCATTTGTTAAAGCTAATGTATCTCAAAGATTTCAAATAATCATAATCACATCTGTTTTAATCATCATACGTTTTGCCTTAAACAGTTTACTTTTTAATATTAAATTTATTTTTAAATTCACTTTAATAAACTCGAATTGGAGTTTTCTTTGCAAACTGCAAAACGAGCAGGTAAATTTCAACCCAAACGCTTTGTAATTTCCAGTTTTATACCGAAGAAAACCAGTTTCCCCTCCAACAATTAGGGGTTGAACACACCATAAAACTCAAATTTAGAAGTTCTTCGCAGTTATCGTCCGGGTTTTCAACAAATCTGTCGTGTATTCTTCTTATTTATTTTTATTCGTTTAATCTTTTTTGCGATTAGTGTTAAAAAACTTTAGTGTTTATTTCCGGGAATGTGTTTCAAATCATTGGAGTTCGTTTTCAGATTATCATTTTGAGGAAGTCTTCGGATTGTTATTTTACGAATGTTACCAGGTAAAATACTTTTGATTTATTAAAAATTTTCTAAAAATCTTTTTTTTTAATATTTTGCTAGGAGATTTTCAAGGATACAACATTCGCTTGGTGAGTCTCTTTCATTCAAATATTCAAATTTTTTTAAGCTTGTTACTATTATAATTTTGTTACCGGAACGCCAGCGACGTATTAAACCGTTCTGGCACGCTCAGCCGTGAATTTCTTTCTAGCGCAAGTGGTTAATTAGGTTTTTAATCGCATCCTATCGATTTCTGTCTAGTGTTATTCCCGCTTTTACCAGCGATATTAAAACTCTTCCGTTCAAATACGGCGGGAGACGTAAAAATATAAAACGGCCGGGAACTTTTGATGTCTTTATTACGATCGCCCCGAGGTCGCAATAAATTTATTCATATCGCGGCGTCCGTAAAAAGAGCTCTTCATCTATTTTTCGGCTTTATTTTGCTTTATTATTTAAGATCCGTTTCATGTGGTCGCATAAAAACATTAAGGGCTTTGAGTTATGTAGGGTTATTAGCGACGCAACGGTTTTTTTTTTTGGAGAAGACCACTACTTACGACCATTTCCCGTATCTTTATTGCTACTCCTCTACTACTCATCTTTCGTTTGGTGTTTTTTCCGGGAAGTTTCTATTTTAAAAATTTATGGTTAGTCTCAAAAATCAGTTCCAATCTCGTTTAAATTAGCTTCAATTACGGCCGCATTTTTTTGTTGATGGACATATACACGCCCATGTGATAGGTGTGTATAATTTAATACCACTCCAAGTAGAATAATAGGGGGGAATTTAATTCCGAATGGGAGAATAGATGTAATCTAAGGATAATGGCGCGAACCTTTCTCTCATCAATTGCGTAAAGAAAAGCCACGTAATTATAGAGAGGAACGAGAGCGAAGGGAGGGCGCCAAACAAATTATGACCAGTCATGCGCCGACCTGCTGGAACGAAACTATGAGTCATGGTTAATGTAGCCCATCAAAGGGAACCCTGATTGGGGCCGGTCGCGCAGAAAGAAACCACGGATGGCACAATGGTTCCATTCACTGCCACCATTATCCATGGCCGGCGTTACAGCTGTAAACTTTATCTCATCGGTTTTTGTGCTTTTTTCGATCGCTCAACAAGGAAACGCTACAGAACGGAAATATTTCTTATGAATTAAAGAAATTAAATTACACGCCATAAACGGCTGATAATGGACCATATCCCGTGTGCTCAATTATTTTTCGTAAATTACAACGTTCGCTAGTCCGTTTAATCAATTTCGTAATCGTCACAATATAATGCACTTTATCGCCCATTAATTAAGCCGTACAATGTAATTTCCCAGAAGATTTGCCGGATGATGGTGCACAATTAAGGCCAAAATCGTGGCAGGTGCCGAAGAAAAAATGCGCAAATTACACGGATCGGAGCCTTCAATTACTTACGATTATTGTGGACGTTTCATCCACATCATGTCCAGCGCCGACGACCGATTATACACATTATTAGTGACCCTGGAAAGCTATTAACTTATAAAACAGTATAAAATAATAAACTTAAAAAAATCAACCATGTACTTCATGATTCAAGATTCTGTGCACTAACCACAAGTTAAAAAGCAGCAATTCCAGTTTTCGTAATTTATAGATAAAAGAATTCTTACTTTAAAAATTATACCAAATTATTGAAAATTGCAGAAACCTGTCAGTCTTTTAAACGTAAGCTAAATAGCAGTAATAATAGTAATATTATGAAAAAACTGCTTACCGCTTTAAATAAAATAAAAAAAAATATTAACATTTTTTTATTATTTCTTGAGTCCTCAGATATTTGTCTTTAAATAATAATTTATTGCTTCCGATACTGGTCTCTAATTAAGTACAGTAGTGTACTAACAATAAGGTTAATTTCCAACAATAACAACCATGTATGTAGTATCTGTAATAGTTTAGCTGTGTAATTATGTCACTAGATCATAGGTCCAGAACTAATTACTACAAATTGTCTAATTACTGTAATAGCAATCGTAAGATAGATATCCACAACTACAGATATACCTAGATGTATCTTAAATTACAAATGAGGTATAACTCCAGTCTGCTACCTTCAATTACCTTATAATAGTCAGGATAAATGCCTTAGAGAGCCGTCAAACGTACCACCACGCACCGGTGCGCAGCCCAACATTAATCTATTAAACTCGCGATCCGCCTGCCTATAATAATTGCGTCAATTACTAGGTAGCAAACGCGAGAGAGCTCGACGCAAAACGACCAACGCGAAATAATTGGAGCAAGTCATCGTGCGAGAGGAACAGGAAAGCAGGTGTTGATTGGACAATTTAACTCGAATTTATGTGCCGCGCTGGCATTTCCATCCACTTCGTTACTAAATAGATTCGCAACGGTCTGAATATTTTACAAGATGCAATTTGGGGAGGAAATAGGAATTTTCGTGTTTATTGAAACTTTCTTGACGTGATTATTAATGTTGAGGGTTTTAATCAATATTGATGGTGATTGGAAAGAATGTGACGCGGTGACAAAGTAACTTAATTCGATCATTTATTTACTTTTTTCGCTTTGGTTGTCGGTAGATATAACGTAGTAGATATTAATTTGAATATTGCTCACCTCGGCGAGACGCTGTCGATAATTCGATATGAAATCACCGGGGCGTCCTTGCCAAGCCGACTGTGTAATTAAGATTCTAGATGGATAATTGCAAGGGGTGCTTTAGGCGATGAACTCTAGGGAACGTTGCATGTATTTCTGTAGATGATAATAATTTTACATAACTGTAAAGAATGAGGGGTATTCATGTTAAGGAAATGAACGAATTTGTTTTGAAATGAAAAATGATTCTCGTTAATAACCCACTTCACATCCTGAAAATTATGCCAGGCCCAACAAGGGTGTGATCGGTGTTAGCTCGGAGTTAATTAAAATCGATTTGTTTTGAAGTTACGTTTCCTGCCAATAACGACCCCGGGTTAGATATGTATGCATGCCCCACAGTGGAGTTTCGGGTAATAACAGAATCTTTACGGCCTCCATACGCTAACGGGGTTATTGCTTTTGCCATTACTAAAGCCAGAGCTCATCGGGATTAGTTGTGTTGTTAAATTGTTAGTTGGTATGTGTGGGTTGTAAATTTCTCGAGTAAAGCGAAGCGATAGTTAACTATAGTTTTTGTAGTTGTTGCGTTGTGTTAGTAAATTAAATGTTGTAGTTAGTTTGCGACCACACCTTAACCCGTTCGAATAACATTTTCGGGGTGGCAAGGTTTCGTCGTATATTAATACGGTAGCCGTTGAGGTTTCGTTCTCTATTAGCAAGCGGATGAAATACTTCGTAACACGAACCGCAATGACCGCAACCACATGTTCATTAGCTAAACTTCCTGCTTGTTGCAGATTATTTCTCACAAATATGCGATACATGTGTTCGCCGAGCCTCGTATTATTTATGCACCAGAGGGTACAGGCCTTCGCCGTATATAGATTATAACGTAATTATAGCCCGTTCGGCGAGAAGCATGTTTCACATAAGCTGGTCCGTTCTAGTGAGTCATACCTTTTTAACTGCATTTCCAAGACAAATTATAAATGACCGTTAAAGTATCTATAGTCTCAATGTATAATTTCAGTCAAGTACTTCTAATAGTATTAGTTACGCTTGAGACAAAGTGTAGAGAATCCGTACAACTGTGTCATAACGTCGTCATCACTGTGACCTACATCGACAAACCAACAGCAGCAGCTCAGCAGTAAGTCTTAGTAATCTGATTACGTAATAAATTACGTCGTGACGTAGAGTGCAGGCATATCTCGACCATTAATATGATTTAACTAATTGGAACGTATGATTTATGGCGTTCCGCACGGTCTTCCTGACGATATTCCGGCTTGTTACGGTTACTTAAAGTATCGGGTAACGGTCACTTCCCGTCTACTATCATTCCCGAATGACGTCCATAAAAGCGCACATTCCAAAATTAAGTACCTTTTCTATAAAGTTTCTTAGAAAGCTTAAAAGCACCTCAACGATATTTTTACATCAATCACCCACTGTCGGGCATCCCGTTCTAATCCGGACACAAATCAAGTTTTGGGATTTAGAGCTTGTGGAGAGAGAAAGAGGGACTTTGGTAAGTGTAAAGCTTTTGACGTGTGCAAGTGCAGGGCCATTGTTTTGCCCTACCCCAGGGGACCTTATCGACATAGAACAGCTGTCTGGCGGCATAAATAATGGCAACGACCACTGGGACACTGAGGGGTTCGTTGGTTGGTTAATTGTTAGGAAATGATTGAAGTATATCTCATTTATTGTGTGGGTTTCTTTCACAAAATTTATTTTTTATCTTATCCCCACAAAAATAGTCCCCTTAGTAAAAAATCTGAATCAAATAGTTTTCATTCCTGCTGATTTAGTCAATAAATGTGAGCAGCCTCTCTACGTTTTCTTATCGCCGTTCTTTTCAAACCATCCAACGAAATTATCGAAAGCATGCATCCGTTCGGACAGAAAACCACATTGGATGCTCTTATCTTCCCACGGCTCGGGGTCCGTTCCCCCATTTTGCGGTATGGATGCTAAAGTGCATCATTCGAGCAATCGAACCGTACCGAATTTCAGGAGAAATCGTATCCTCGCATCCAGACAGAGACACGTACCGTAGCACGCAACTTACGCTTCACGTGAATGCACACAAATGATACAGGCCCCGAATAGAACTGCAACGGCAATTTGACAAGATAATATGGATTCCTGCAGCAAAGACCTTCTACGGAACACGCAGATTGCGTCTCGGTCGGTTACGACGTCCAAAAGAACCACAATAATGCACTACGAATGGTCGTTTTTGCTTTTCTATTTACTTTGATGGTTATTGTTATTTTCCTGTTGCAGTATTGTGTTTTGTATTATTGAATAATTAAAGGTTGCAGATTTAGTAATTTAAACCAATTTGATATTTTGTAGATTTATAAGTTTTTAGGTCGCCGTAACCATAATCGTAAACAATTAACGTAACCACAGTTGTTAAAGTGAAACCACAAAATTATCATAACGCCAACGAGTTCGCATACCATGTGTTAACAATGAGGCAATTCACCTCCTTCCGTACCTTTTTCAAGGATAATTACCATGGTTTTCTTTGTCCATTTCTTGAGTTTTTCTTCCAAACAAGTCCGCCTGTTTACTTTTTGTCGTTCGCGATGCCCAAATAAATGCCAACGCTAAACAACTTACATCCGGCGAGACGGCATTAACTGAAGGAGAGAGTGGGGCGGTTACTTCACCTCTTCTGCAATCAAACTGCAATTTGTGCACAATCGATAAGAGAATGGAGGGTTCTAGTAGTCGAGAAGGACAAGTTCGATCCATATTTGATAGACGTTTATTCGTCAACATTCTTTAAACGTTTCTTTCAGTAATCGTTTTTTGATTCAAAGTTGAAATTTTGAACATCTAAGGTTATCTTAAAATGCATTCACATTTGTGGTGGCCCGCTGGTTATTTATTTCGAAAGTTTAGCTCCCCCGTCAGCTGACATTAGGGCGCAACATTAAAATGACATTATTGCGAGATCACTGACATTAAAACCCTTTTTTCCTCGACATCTACGTAATTTCCATAATCGTCCCTGTCTATTTACCATCTATTTCACGATTGAAATTACTTTTTTCCATACATCCGACTCCCGGACTGACGTTAATGCACTTATAATGACGGCAGTACTATTTAATTCCAATCATTTCAGTTACGGTAGTGGTTCGGATGACGACCTGTGCTTCCCTAGATCGAATTACACAAAATCGATTGGTGGTTAGCATTTGCACTCGAATTTCCATCTCATCTAGATTGGAAATTGGAAACGAAACGCGAATCGGATAAGCAGTTTGGTTTATTTTGGTATTAGTGTAAGATTAGTAGGAAATTATTGTAAGTAAAAATATCTTCATGTCATAACATTGCGACAAGTATTTACGGTACAAGTAAAATGCTTAAGTGTACGCATGTGAAATATTTCTTCTTAGATGGAGTTATAAGGAAGAAAATCCCCTTACGTCCATATAGAAACGTTCGTAAACGTTTTATACTTTATCCGGCCTCGCCTTAAAAGCTTTACACAGTGCATGTATGGAAATCACTATAATCTGCCGATTGAAAAAGTCGAATTCTCGACAAGCCGATTTGCCGAGGCAATCGAAGTTGCTTTAACATTTGTTCCACGTCATGCCCGAACAGCTGACACTACGTACTTAACGATAATTTACATTTCCAATTTGAACCGAACCTCCGTCCGGTCACGTCAATGTCTCTTCTTTCTTTCCAATTGTTCCCTGCTCAAGAGTCTATTTAAAAATAGAAAAAAACGCAATTGAATGTGATATGGTCGTTTTGCCTTCAGCTGAGATTTATATTGATGATTTTGCATAGGTTTTTCATTTGCATAGTTTTTTCTTGTTGTGTGTCCGCAATTTCATAGTCGATAAATATTAATGCGAACGGTGTGCGTTCCTGGAATAACGTATTTAAATTATGAAAATCGCGTTCGGTGGAATTTCGTTGCGATCGGTCGACCCGGCGGAACTATTAAGTAGGTCGAACCGGAAAGGAGGCAGTTTGAAATTATGGGGCAGAATGGGAGGTAGGGAATTTAATTTGGAACTTGATATGACTGCGAGTTTCCGTTCTTACGTAACAGAGTCAATTTAAACGCCGACCGCTACGAAATTACTATCCTCAAAGCTAGATTGGTGTGTAATTTTGTATTCAAACTTGGTATAGACTCTGTTTTCTATTTTCTTAGAATAACATTTTATTTCAAACTAAATTTTAAACAACCTCGAAAAAGACTTTAAAATGTCTTTCCTTTTAATTGAACTTTCTTATTCTATAATTAAATGAGATGAACGCCGGAAGGTGTTAAAAAAAGATTTATTTTAGCACTCGCGACGGTTACAATGACTTAAAACTACGAGTTACGATCTCACAATACCGGTAGTACGTCGAAGAAATAACTGACTCTACTTAACTTACGGCTAACTTATATACTAGTCTTAATTAGTTTTTAAGGATTGATTAGAGTTATCTTGTGTTTGTATATTATTAAAGGGTCGTAATCGGGGTATAATGGTTTACATAACTCCTCCCTCCCTAAGATGGACGAACGAGGGGACTTCGAGTTGTACATCCGCTGGAGTTGTATCTCTTCTTTTGATGATGTCCTGGATCTGTTTCCACACGGGTATTATGATTATCCCTAGGATTGTTGATCCGATGACCATTATTATTATACTTGTCCAGGGTCGTTCTTGGATTGCGGCTCTTTTTGTGTTGGTATTGATGCTTTCTACAATGGTCTTGATATTGTGGAGGTTTTGATTATTTACGGGTGAGATATGAATCACGTCTGGTGTTTCGTCCTTTGGTATCTGTATCTCGAATTCAGGCACCGTTAACATCGTGGCTTCTCTTTCTTCGGCAGGGGTATATTCGATTCCTTCGATTTGTACTTTGCAAGATTCCATCTCCACTAGTGTAGGGGTTTCTATCAGATGAATTCCTTTCTGCGGGCAGAATGATTGGATTGTAGTCGCGTTTCGAGGGTTGACTAGTAGTTTGTTGGAGCTGATTTCTTGCACTACCGTCCTGGTTAATTTTATTGCTGTGGTTGGGCATTTGTTAGTGCCGTTGGTTAGCAGTTCGTTGATGCATGGGTCTCCTCTTATTAATTGGTGTCTTGGGCATAGGTATTGTTCTTCTACCAGTTGGCATTCTTCTTTTGAGTTCCAATTGTTTTTTGAATTGAATAGGTAATACGGTGTATAGGGTATAAATGTGTAGTTTCCTTGGAATGTAGGAAAAAGTTGGAGGTAGTGGTAAGGATCGGATATTATGGGTACGTGGATTTGAAAGATAATTAGATTATCTGTGATCACAGCATCCGTTGTGAGTAACAAATAGTAGTTTATAGGTTGTTTGACTTTGACAGTTTTTTGGTTGTTCTTCTCCGTGCTGTCTATAATCTCTTTTATGTATTGAGGTTTTATTATTGAGCTATGCAGTGTGTGTGATTTTGCAAATGCTAGTGCTGTCTGAGTACTTTCTACTGTGTTTAGTATGCACTGTAGATTAAAGATGATCTTATCTATAGCTAGATTTAGTGATGTTATACTTTCGTATTGTTTCAGCAATTTCTCGTTTCTGGTTAGGTCATTAAAGTGGTGGATTATTTGTTTTTGGTTCAGTTCGAGTGAATCGAAGCGATCTACGAATTGATTTACTATTTCTTTTAGGATAGTTTGTTGTTTGTCGAGTGACGTTGTGAATTGGTCTTCGTTCTTTGCAAGGCTCTCTAGGTATTTGTCGACGTATTCTTTGTCGTTGGCATCTACGGTTCCGAATAAGTAACTCATTGCGGTACCTATTCCGTTAAATAGTCCTCGTTTATTTCGGTTATAGGGGCTTGCTATCTTTTCTCCTATTTCCTCGCTTAATCTGGATGCTCCGTCCAATTTATTGAGCAATAGTATTGATATGTGGCTCGTGTTTATTTTGAGGTAGTTTGTGATAGTGTTTATATCGTCGTGGATTTTGGAGTTGATGAGTTGTGGTTTTGTTAGGTTGATGTGGTATGTATATGTGTGGTGGGTTTCGATGATGTACGCTTTACCTTTTTGTATTGGCAGTATTGGGTTCTTTACTTGTTGTAGCTTTAATCCGTAGCTGTGAAAGCGGGATATTATCGTCAGGGTCGTCACTATCGTCAGTACTGTCCGTATCGTTGGGTTCATTGCCTGCAACATTAATTTTTCTTTGTGGTTTTAACTGTCTTTGGTGTATTATTTTGTTGTTGTATTTTATTTTGTCGTTATTAATTTTTTCGGGGTTATTTATTTTTACAAATGGTTGGTCCTCCTTTCGGGTTTTATTACTGTTGGTCGCGTATAGGGGAAGGTCGGGGTTAATAGTGAGTGATCGTTTTCGGTATCGGTTCTCTCTTTCTAGGTTCTGTTTTTGTTTCCTGTCTAGTTTAGCGTACAGTTGATTGGATATAGTTTCCAAAATTTCTGTATGTTCAGTTATATAATTGGATATTTTCTCGTGATCCGTGGTATCGAACGGGGTTTTTAGATCTAGTTGCCCTTTGGCTACCTGAAATGGGGTGAATCCTGTTGATGTGTGTATACTGTTGTTGTATGATAAGAGGGCATAGTTTATCAAGTCCGCTATATCTTGGTGTGGTTTTTCCTCTCTTAATGTTCTTATGGTTTCTATGATGGTTGAATGAAACCTTTCCACTTGGCTGTTGCTGTTAGGGTTGTGCGGAGTAGTATAATGTACTTCTATGTCGTACGTTTTGCAAAGATCTTGTATTATTCCGTTTTTGAATTCCGTTCCGTTATCACAGGTGATTTTCTTAGGTATGCCGAACTGTGAAAAATATTGAATTATCCGACTTGCGGTCTCAATTGCATTTGGGGACGAGATTGGATATGCTTGACCAAATTTTGAAAAACTGTCCACTATTGTTGTGAAGTATTGGTTTGATATTTTGAATGAATCAATATATAAGTGTTCGAACGGTCTTGATCCCATGGGGGTTGGCTTAAATATTAGTTTGTGGGGGTGTCTTTCGTATTTTGACTTTTGACATATTTCGCATGAATTGACGTAGTCCCTTACGTCTGACTCCATGTTAGGCCAGTAGAATCGTTTTTTCAATGCTGCGATATTTTCTTGGATTCCTCGGTGAGATGTTTTGGTTTCATGGAAAAGTTTAACTTTTTCTGTTTGTTCTTCGCGCTTTTTGACGTCTTCGAGACGCGTTCTTGTGATGGTTGCGCTGAAGGCCTTATTCTTGAAATACTTGTGAAAATATCTTATTACGGGTTTTTCGAAAATGGTATTTTCGAAGTATATACAGTAGTGTTGTTTTGGTTTCATGTATTCTTTTATTAATTTTGTGAGGATTTCTTCGAATTTGTTTTCATTGTCCAGTAGTTTTTCGTTAATGAACCAATTATTCCTGGTTTTTGAGAATGGTTTCTCGAATTGCGTTTGCAATTCTCTCGATGGTGATTTTCCAATCACTATCTGATTGGTGTGTACATTGAGGGGTCTTTCTGTGTATGGCAGTTCCAGGATGGGATCTTCTAGGCAAGAGTGTGCGGTATCTGAGGTGCTGTTTTCCTCGTTTCTCTGTTGGGGTTCTTCTTCTCCTTGTTCGGTTATGGCTTCGTTAACTTCGTTTATTATAGCTTCTATTTCGTCCGATGGAAAGTTTTTATTTATTACCTCCTCGATGTCTAAAGAATCCAGTGGGTCAAAATTGGCCGTGATTGATTGTCTGTCCGTTTCGATCGTATTGATCTCTATTCGAGAGAGTGCGTCCGCATTTGTGTTGGAGAGTCCCTTTTTATATATGATCTTGTAATCGTATTCCTCTAGCTGGAGTCTCCATCTTACTAGTTTTGAATTGGGCTCTTTTAGCGAGAATAACCATTGTAGGGGTTTATGGTCGCTAATAATGTTAAACTTTGTTCCGTAGAGGTAAGGCCGGAAGTATTTTACGGCGAATATTATTGCTAGTAATTCTTTTTCTATGGTACTGTAGTTGCATTCAGCCGGGTTTAAAGTCCTGCTAGCATATGCTATTGGTAGGTCTTTGCCAATTGGTCCTTGGGAAAGTATAGCGCCGATTGCGTAATTAGAGGCGTCTGTCGTTACATTAAATGGTTTTGAGAAGTCCGGGTATTGTAGGATAGGGTCATTCATTAGTATATTTCGGCAAGTTTCGAAGCTTTTTATAAAGTCGGGCGTGTGCTGTATTTTTACATTCTTCTTTAGGCATTGTGTCAGTGGCTTAGTTAGGCGGGCGAAATTGTTTATAAATTTTCGATAGTAACCTACTAGACCTAGGAACGATTTTATTTCTTTGGCCGTTTTAGGAATGGGAAATTTTTGTATTGCTGCAATTTTCTTAGGGTTTGGTTTGATTCCCTCTTGCGTGACTACATGTCCCAGAAATTCAACTTGTTTGCAGAGGAATTCCGACTTGTCTAGCTGGATTTTTAGTCCTGCTTCTTCTAGTTTTCGGAAAACCTTTTTTAGGTTAGCTATGTGCTCTTGTAGGCTTGTTGAAAAGATTATAATGTCGTCCATGTAGACCAAGCAAATTTTGCCTTGAAGTTCTTTTAAAACGTTGTCCATTACCCTTTGGAAGGTGGCGGGTGCGTTTTTTAGGCCAAATGGCATCCTTGTGAACTCGTAGTGTCCGTTCTCTACGTTGAAAGCGGTTTTTGGGACTGATTCGGGATGTAATTCTATCTGGTGGAATCCCGAGGCTAGATCCAATGTTGTAAAATAGTTGCAGCGTCCAAGTTTGTCTAAGATGTCGTTGATGTTTGGTAAAGGGTATCTGTCGTCCTTTGTTTTTTCATTGAGTTTCCTATAGTCTACGACGACGCGCCATTTTTGTTTGCCACTTGCGTCTAATTTCTTGGGTACAATCCATATGGGTGCACTCCAAGGTGATTGGCTGGGGCGGATAATGCCATCGTCAAGCATCTTCTTAATTTGGTTTTGTATCTCTTGCTTATGTACGTATGGGTACCTGTACGATTTGGTGTGTATTGGGATGTCGTCGGTGGTTTGAATTTCGTGTTTTACTTTATTTGTGAACGTTAACTTTTCCGAATTATAGTGGAAGACATGCGGAAAGTCTTTAATCAGTTTTTGGAGTTCTCTTTTTTCTTCCGGGTTAAGATGATCTGTTCTCAGATTGTCTAGGGTGATTGTGCTTCTCGGCACGTTTTCGTTGTTGATGTATCTCTTTTCTACATGGTAACATTCCACTTCGTCCCGGTTTAGCCTAGTACCAAATTTGTTCATAAAATTTGGGGTAAATGTTATTAATTGGCTTTTGTTTGTGGGATTCTGAATCTCTATCGGGACTGTTTGGTTTCTTACCTTGGTGACGCACGCGGGGATTTTGGCGATGTTGTTGCCGACTGTTATATCATTCAATAATAGTTCCGTGTTTTCCGGGAATTGTACTTTGATGTCTTTGATTATTGAAGATTCTGGTGGTATTTCGATCTTTTGAGTTGTGAAGTCCTCACGGTATGAGAAGGGAATCTCTATTTCTTGGTTTCTTAGTTTCTTGGAGTTCAGGTCCATTGAAAGGTTTAGCTTTCTCAGGTCTCTTACACCTATTATACCATCGAAAAACTCGTGAAATGGGAAGAGAACGAATTCGAACGATTGGTTTATGTCAAATTCCTTGAGAAGAGGAATGTTCGCCTTGTATTCGCTGTATCTAGTTCCCGCGCATGTTGACAAGGGTGTGTTTGTCCGATACATTTTCTCTGGGAAATATTGTTCGGCTATGTATGGTCTTAATAAGGAAACGTCGCATCCGGTGTCGATTAGTAGTTTAACTGGTATACCTTTCAATTCGATGTAGGGTAGCGAATTGATTAGGTTTATGTTATTCAAATCTATTCTGGGTCGTGGTTGAGGCTGTTTTCTTGAAAATCCGATTCCTGTGGGTCATACGAGGTTTGTGTATGATTTCCTAGATGGTCAGGATTTCTCATTGGTTGCATTGGCAGGCGTGTGTTATAGTTCTCTTGATATTCATGGTAGTTGTAATATGCACCTGCATATTCGTCATAAGAGGCTGTTTCCTCTTGGTAAGGTTCGTAATGGTAGTTATTGGGATTGTCTTCGAAGGAAAATTCTGTGTTATGTAGTTCCTTCGAAAAAGGGTTTCTATTCATTGGAGTTCTGAATTGATTCGATCTCATCGACTTATTAATACTTGTAGTATCCATTGGTTCTGGCGGAGTTAATGGACTTCGTGTTCCTCTTGGTGAAAACACATTAATGTTTTTGTTGGAAGGTGGTTTACCAAAAACTTGATCGTTCGTTAGGAAGTTTTGTCGTGACGGTATTGGTCTAATTGCTATTGGTTGTGAAGGGAAACCATTAGGTCTAATTTGGTTATAATATGGTTGTTGGTAATGACTGTTTGAGTAAGGATATTGGGTGTGATAAGGGTAATTTGTTTGCGTAGTCGGTAAATATTGGTGCATTGTTGGTTGTTTGTGAAGTTTTGGGGCAATTTGTGGGCGTAATTGCGTCTGGAACGATCTATTAATGGGTTGTGTGAACGTTCTTTGTGGTGATCTTGTATCCTCGTGTCGATTTTGTAATGCGTTGATACGAGTTTCGTTCTGGTAGCACTTTATAACTGTGTCTGATGCTTCGGTTAAGGTTTTGGGTTGTTTTACGTCCAATAGTAATCTCAGCCTGTCGTTTGAATTAGCGGTTAGGACATCCAGGGCGTTTAGTTCGTTTTGTTTAATGAATAGAAGTTTTTGGTCTGCGGATAATGTTGAATCCGTTTGAACTTTCATGTCCACGCGAGATTTCATTAGTTTTAATCTTTCTAAAAAGTCAATTATGGTTTCGTTTCTTGCTTTTGACAATTGCAAAAATTCGCTGGTGAGAGTCGCTCTATCTGTTCGGTCTCCAAAGTGTTCTCGTAATGCGTTTCTGATTAGAGGCCACGTGTTCAGGTCGGGTCTACTCATGACGAAGGTAGCTGCTTGATTTTTGAGTTTAGAGCGTATTATGTGGTATACATAGTCGTTTGCTGCATTGTCAGTTGTTCGACCATAAGTGCTGTAGTAGCTATCGCATGTCATAATGAATGTTTCTAATAGATCTTTGTCTCCTTCGAAGGTCTGGAGACAATCGGCGAAGGCTTTGGCTGCGGTGATCATTTGGATTGAATTGTTTGTTAGAGACATCGTTCTCAATAAGTCGCTTAATTCGTCTACTTGATTATTTGGCATCAAGTAACTAACTTAACTTACTGCCCTGATCGGCGGATTTTATAATTACTAACGGGTACGGGAATGGCTGCGGTGTTCAGAATAAGGAGTGGTATGACTTATTCAACACTTACGACGAAGATTTCTATAGGGTACAGTTTTCCTTTCGTGGGTTTTTTGCGTCGGCCCTGAAGTATCTTCGTTACGGACGAGGTTTTCTTCTTAATAATTATGCGACTGAATCGGCTCTGGGTACAGCTTTCTTAACGTCAGCCCAGGAACGTCTTCTTAGCGATGGGGTTTCTTCCTGATCGGTTCTGAAGAGTTGATACTCACGGTTGATTTCGCGATGAAATACCTGAGCCGATCCTACTGACTGCGCCAATTAAATGAGATGAACGCCGGAAGGTGTTAAAAAAAGATTTATTTTAGCACTCGCGACGGTTACAATGACTTAAAACTACGAGTTACGATCTCACAATACCGGTAGTACGTCGAAGAAATAACTGACTCTACTTAACTTACGGCTAACTTATATACTAGTCTTAATTAGTTTTTAAGGATTGATTAGAGTTATCTTGTGTTTGTATATTATTAAAGGGTCGTAATCGGGGTATAATGGTTTACATAACTCTATCTTTAATTGCTGCCGCCATTTCCAATCCACCAATTTTCAAAGAAACAAGTTAACAAATAAATTACAACGGACGTTCGCCGTTTCCCCAGACCATTTTCTCCGTCTACGGAGTTACCCAGCTGGTGTTCATTACTCCCACTGTCACGTTCACATGACATTTCCCTCAAAGTATCGATCGTCGTGCCGCCAGCGGCGATATCTGTCGGGGGCGAGAATTTGCTAAATGACCTTTCGTTGCAATTTCCGCCTTTAATGTTTAAGAGGTTTCGAAGCTTTCAGCAGCTGCCGCGGTATCGATTGTATCGCGGTCGGCGCTGGCAAAACTGGTTTCAGTTTTCGTGCTACGAAGGCGCCTCCGACCGTCGTTTCCTCGAACTGCGTATGCTAATGTCGTCGTCGCAAATGAGGGGGACATTATGTGCGCCTGCCGACGACTTCCATTTACATTAGTTTCCTTGGTGAGCAAAAAACTCGCTGATGGCTACATTAACGCGGACGACGACGAGTACACGCGAAAATGCATACGCAATCAAGTTAAGTTGCATTTCACCTGGTCAATTATAATATGATTTTGAATTGAAAGAACTTTTTTGGTTATAATAACAAGCTTTATAAAGTAAATAAATTGGTATAATAATAAAAAGCCTATTAAGTAAAATGATAAAACCTATTAAAAATGGCTTTTAAATACAGAAATATACAAATCAATGTTTTAACTGTGTTACTATATAAAACATGGGGTATAAATTAAAAAAATTTTGCTGGTGGGTGAATTAGTTTGAAATAAAGGCAGTTAGAAAACGAGCGTTACGGGCGATGTTGTTAAAAAATGGAATTTATTTTCCACAGTAATGTAACCTTTGCAATTTCACGTTGTGACATGACATTGCGAGTACATTGCGGGCAGCAGCAAATTCGATTTAGTGGGGGAGTTTTAATAAATATCGTTTTGCTGGCGGCGATTACGTATTGTGTACTCCGGCTCACCCCCAACGTTCGCCGCCCTTGTACCGCTGTACCGTTATTTATAGCGAACGCTCGGCCAGGATTTGTTAGAAGTGAAATTATTGTATGGAACTGTTCAACAAAATTGTAATTTATGTGAGTGGGGGTGGCAATGTGGACGTTACCAACTATCCGCCCGCTACCTGAGGAGATTTGTACGCACGCCGTAATATTTTTTGATAAATTGCCCTACCCTGTTATTCGCTGGCGCAGCTTCGGAATTTATTTGCCCGCCACTGCCGGAACATTACGGTGAAAAATAAATTTTTCGTGCCATAAAAAAAAACTACGAACGTTGAAATATTACTTCCAAAGTCGTTGTTTTGGAAATAATAATTGGTTATTGGAATTGTTCTTATACTCACGATCAATATATTTTTCATCAGAACTGCTCACGATTCATGGCTTATAATCAAATGAACCAATTATATGGGTTTGGAGTGGAAAGGGTAGCATATAGGTGCATAGTTTTGTACTCACTTTAATACAATTAGATGTTAAAATTAAAAATTACTCAAAAATTCTACGAAACTAGTTATTTATAATATTAATGTTGAAACCACCCAAAGTAACCTTTTAAGTAATCCTTTTACACAAATTGTAACAGTAACTTTCACAAATTCATACAGTTAAATAAACATATTATATTAGGGTAAGGTTGCTCAAGTCGTACCTACGCCTAAGTCGTACCTTAGCTATATTAAATGCCACCACAGCGTTGGCTGCAAAAGTAAAACTACAGGATTGTCTAGTAAGGAAGGCATTCCATTCTACACCATTTAGTCGTCTGATTGCAAGTGCTATTTGAGAAAATATTCTTAACAAGTAAATTATTGCTATTTCATATAATTTGCTGCATGTATTTGGAGGAGTTTTTCGCAAGGAAATTATACACAGAATACTCTCTTTTTCTAACATAAGTTCTGTAGCAATTACGGAATCTTTTCACCGAAGGTAAACCGTACACGCATATTCAATGTGAGGTTGTCTTCGTTTTACGTTTACAATGTTTGGTACCTTAAGTCGTACCTAAACGAGCTGCGTAAGTCGTACCAAGTACGACTTAGGAAATTTGTTCATTTCTGCCGTTCTCGCCTACTTTATCTTGCGAAGACCCTCGCGAGCGCCGTTTCCCAAAATTTAATTCGTTGTTAATTTGAGACGACAGTTCTTGGGCGCCACCTTTTCCTTTAAATGAGGGAAAAGTAGCTCTTCGGTACCTCTGAGTAGCTTTTAACAGTGGAGAAATACTGTCCAGGATTCAAACGAGAGTAAAACACAAAGTTTAGGTAAACGATAGATATATCTATTGAGGTTACATGGGAGTTTAGAAAATACAGAGAAAAAAATATATCTTGTTTATAAAAGGAACAAAAATGCCTAAACTGGAGTCGGGGGAATTATGTCGTTCACGGAGAATTGAATTTAAAAAAAAGAAAATTAACAAGCTAATCGGAAAACAAAATCTGGCAAATACTTTAAACAGTTAGGCAAATATCCAATGGGTTAAGAAGACTTCCGAGATTGGTTTTGCTATGTGTGGAGAAGAACGGGAGGAAAACATGATTCAGTGCTTGCAATGTAAATCATGGGTACACGATCTATGTGCTGGAGTTAACAAAAGAACCAAAAAATATGTGTGTGAAGCGTGTATTTAAAAAATATGATACATGTATAAGCACATATTCCAAAAATATCTTATTATGAACATTGTTACCTAATACTTTTCAGGAGTACAACTTAAGCCTTGGGTGTTACCACTTAGGCAACTAGTTTCTTTAGTAGTACTGATGAGAGTTTTTTTAGTTAAGTTTATTTTATGCATTAACATTTAGTATATCATATTTTATTATAATAAATAAAACTGTTATTAACCCAAGATTAGTATAACAAATAAAGCTTTTATGTTTTTGCTAAATTTTCCCTTATATACAGTATTTTTTCTTAGGAGGTACGACTTGAGCAACCTTAGCCTACATATCTTTATTGAAGGAAAAATAAATTAACGTTCGTAATCTGAGACGAGATTATGATTATTAACAAGGTCTATCACAGATATGGAAGGCGGATTGAATCTTAAATATTAAATTGTGTTAATTCTTTAAATTCTATGTATCCACTGAGCTAATGTCGCTGATTGCTAGTGGTCTCTTTGTCATTTGCATTTTCCCTAAATAAAAAAATTCTTTGTAAAACCTTCTTCATATGCTTTCGAATAGTTCCATAAAATTTCTCATCATAACTCACCGAATTCTCATTAAACCCACCCTCAACCGGGTGTTATTAACAAAATATCTATTCCAGACACGATTACCGAGCGCAACAATGCAACGATCCCCTAATACGTTCTTATTGGATTAACCCAATTGGGTGTAGCACTGCTCAGGACGGTTGGGGCGGTTCGAATTTAAATCGGGGTTGGTCGGGATTCACCCCTAAGCCAACGGGGGATCACGTCGGCGTGGCATTTCGGCACGCGCAGAGTTTTCCAGCGCGGTAACTAGCGGCCGGGGGAACCCCCGTTTGGTTAGAAACTGTAATTGGCGACACGCAGGGTGGAAAGTAGTAAATACGTCAAGATTCCCGCTGACGCAAGGGACCAGGGGTTCGCAAATGCTCTTAAAACCTTTGTCACGGTGGGAATATTTAGCGGGAGTAGTTTGTAGGGATGAAGCGTTGTTAGTGAATGGATTAGAAGTGATCGATGTAGCTAGCTAATATTAAAGTATAGTATTTGTTCGAATCCAGGACGTAACCGATTCTAAGCTGCAACTTATTCATATAATAAATTTATTTGAGACATTATCGTAGTTGAAAACTCATTTTTAAAATAGTTCCTTACAATTTTAAAACACCCTACATCAAAATTTTCGAATTTCATCTGAATTTAACGGCCCTCATTATAAACGACTTTGTAGCAAAAATAGTACATCTTAAATTCGAATTAATAGGTGTGATATATATATATCTTCACATGGTGTTACAAATCTTAATAGCTAAGCTTGTAATGTTGCAGTGTATTTCCTTGATGGCGGGGTAAATAGATTAATGCCACGTCTATGAATAACCGGGTAGACTCGAAATCCGTTTCCAACTATTCCCCCATCCCATAACCAGAAAAGCTCTTGGATAAATGGCGTTTATGATTAATGCCCGGTATACATAACCTTTGAACAATTCTAAATGGCCGTTCCAGTGACAGAACTAATCCGTTTTATCAAGCGATTCGCGTCGCGATGAACTTTTTACGGGTAATTTATCGTCAGCGCCTCTCGCTAGGATCAAAGCCCTAGATCGCCGGATGCAAAAAGCTACTAATTAATGCCACTAGCGGGTGCGATTTGTCTTTCCCCGACCGCGATACAAATCCCGAAATAGAGCGCGCCCCTTTACAAGTGAGAAAATTAAAAAATGAGACGACACCGCGGGGGAACCGCCCACGTTCCACGAGATGCTCCCGTTGATATAATTTATGCCTTGTTTTGCTCCTCTCCCGCGTCGTATTTTTCGCTTGCTCCACGCCGAGCCTTTCCGTGCCTCCACGTTACTCCATTTATTCTCATAAATACCAATGCGGACGGTGATATATGTAAATTAAACTCGAACTAATCTTAATTTATTCTCGGAGGCGTCCTCGACTTTTTTACGACACTGTTTTAAGTGATAAACAGTAACGTGGGTATTCAGGTGGGTTGTACGTAAAAATAACAACCTCTATGAGAATAAGGATCATCGAGAAACTTCATTATATACTCTACCAAAATAATATTAAAAAAAGAGATCCAATTAAAACGCGAGCGAGGAGCTTTTAATATGAACTTCATCACGGGGCGTAACGTGCTGAGCTTATTTAATTTCGTCCAAAACTCAAAGGGCAAATAACTCGGACGGTGGAATATCACGGTTAATGCAACTCCCTCGCGTCTGGACTGGAAATTTGAACACCGAGCCTCGGTTTCTAATAGCAGATGCACGTGTGCGATATTATAATTGTTCCTCTGATGTGGGACAAACACGACCAGAGGGCTAAACGCCACCGAAGGCCTTGTCTCGACCGGCTATGCAAATAAGGGCGAGGGGTGCGTATATTACGTCGGCAGGCCTTGATAGGATAATAATATGTTATGTCGCGCCGAACTGGCGGCGTTCAGATTGTTTTATCTCGGCCTAGCCGACAACGATTTACGTTTTATGTTCCCATGGGTTTACTGCGGTATTGCCCTTTGATCCGATCGGTGATGGATAGCTCTAGGATTTTGTGCAACTATAGGGGACATTATCTTCGTTCATAAATTATACCATCAAATCTACTTTTAGAACACGCTAGAAAGTATAATTTATTCAAATGGGTGTTTCGGAAAATATGAAAACCTCAACGTTTTCTCACGGCTCAAACTCTAATTGTAACGCTCGGTCTATTGTAAAAGAACCAGCCGGTCGAAAAACTTTTAGACCAAACTTCTAATGACATAGTATGGCACGACGTTTATTACAAGTTCTCAATTTTAAACACAAAAAGCCTTTGCTGTCTGGTAGCCTACCGGCTTCCATTACAATTATAGCCTAAATGCCATGGCGTGCATCGAGGCAATAAGCGGGGAGCAGACGTCGAAATAATGGCCTAAAAAATACAGCCTTCGGTATTCCCTTCCATTCAATTACGTGGCCGCTTACCGCTGGGGTGGTATTCACCAAGCATTCATACCCCTTAGTCTGCTCGTTCTACCGCTTATAATTAAGACTCGAGCAATAATTTTGCCATTTTGCAGCTTAGCAAAACCTCTAGGGATGAAATTAACGATTGAGTTTAACCAGCAAATTCTCCATTTTAGAACAATGATATTTAGTTGTTTCGAAAGTAAATACTTTTTTATTTCCACTTATTTGTTAGGTTGAATATGATTATGGAACCCTTTAGATATACGAGGTTATAAAAGAGCTAAGTGCATCCCGTTGTACACTTTTATCGTTACGTTCCAGCTTCATAACTATATCATAAATATACTTTAAAATTAGTTTTACTCTTGGGGTTGTAAAACTGTCTTTATTCATCAAGATTAATTTTAAAATATTTTTCCAGATATAATGAAACCTCAAGATATGACTTTAATCTACTCTTGATATTTAAACTTATCTACTAAATAGGACATTTATTATAGATTTTTAATGTTATTACTAGATTTTTACTATTAAAAATAATGCAGGTCAGGTTCCAAATTAGACATTATAATATAGATGTAACCGAAGTAATAGTAGGTATATTTTTAAAGATAGTGTTTGGCGATTGTTGTATTATATGTGACCTTAGAATTCTTAAAACATAAAACTATTCAGAACTTGCCGAAATTACATGGGAGAGAAACGCCAACTAAAATAAGAATTATGTCTCCATTTACTGAAATATTGAACCGAACGTTGGTAGCGCATGCCAGCGCATAAATAGTATGCGGGAGAAATAGCAATGAGTTGCAAAAACTTTCCTCTTTTCGCTCCAGAATGTTCCTTTATGGATCGCTTTACGAAAGATGATTGACGACGCTTCGAAAAACTACAACAGTTTCCGATAGAAGCTTTCTATATAACTTCGCATATTTCAACACGACGAAGAGTAAAAGGGCTATATAGAGAGAAAAAGTGATTGAGAATAAATTTGCAATTTATAATAAAGCTATAATATACGATTTAAAAAGCTGTTTCACTAAATCGTGAAACATTAATGAGGTTATTACGGAGACATTAAAAATTCAAAATCGAACCGGTCGGTAGTCGACTGCCATCATGCAAAATTTACAAACAAACGTTGATTGCGTTCTGTGTTGGTTTGTTAGCTGAACGTGAGGTCATCGTGACCTCCTAAATAAACGGTCACGATAATTACGGAAACTCGATAATGCTTGGTTAATGTTAAATTTTGGATATTTAATGCATTAAACGCACAAATGAACAGTTTGTGGTGGTTGGTTGTTGTAAAATGATCGCAATATTGTTATAAGTTTTATACATTTGAAACGAACCTATAGCCTAAGCCAATTTATTCCACATTCTAGAACCCTAACATACGCGCTTATGTAAATAGATAAAAATGTTTCATTCCTAGCTGAAATTCCTGGCTGTCTACACAGAGACGGGCGGAAATTTCAATATTTATCCTAGCGTGGAAGCCGCCGCTGTGGTATTCCGGCTTGGCTAGGCACTTTAACATTTTAAGTCGTTTCCCGTATTCGGCCGTAACCAGTTAACCGAAACGAAATGGGGACGAAGCGGGAAAAGCGGGAACGGCAGTAGCGCTCCATCGGCTGGAAGCCCGTTAACGGCCCACGTGCAAAATTTACAATGGACGCCTATTTTGCATTTGCTTTAACATTTTAAGCGCGACTCGGCGCCCTTTATTGACTCACCAACGAACAATGAAACCTATTTTAGACGAGAATAATTAAAGCGACGACTGCGGACAAACGACCATTGTGTACTTTGTTGACGTCGACGGGATCTTGAATGTTGAATGTTCACCTACCGATAGACAGGTTACTTTTATTCACAGGTATTAGAAACACAAGTTTCCACATTTTTAATACTTCTTGCGTTTGGTAACGTTTGTATTATGGATCTCCCTAGCCATTACTGACAAAAACCAGTTCTCGGAGAACTTAAATTCACCACCCTCTAGAGTTAGAGCATTGTGTAAAACTTAACTCCTCCATACGCAAACGAAGCGCGTCTGAAAGTAATCGACGAAGTTTTAATTGCCGGCAGTTTAGAGCTTTGAAAGTCGTCCCAACGTCGACCGACGCCCCGAAGCTAATCGTCGAGTTCATAAAGTGCACTTCGAAGATATACGGGTGGCTTGATTGTGCCTCCTTCGATGACATAATTTCGAGCGGAACCATCCTTGGCCAGGTTCCAAACTTATGTAGATCACTTGGTTTTTGGTAGAACCGTTAAGGAGTACGATGAAGGCGAAGTTATCGACTGATACGCGCTATTAAAAGAACAATAATCCTTTGAAAGCATTTTTATTGCACTTGTCTCTATGGAGACAGAGGAAGGAGAAAGATTGTAAATGGTAGATTACGACCGGCCGCGGCCAGAGTGGCGAATAAAAATCGGATAACGGGGTCGTTACGAAAAGAATCCGCACTTTAATGCAGTTGTTAATTGAATTTATCTCCTTCATTTTTCTCAAATGTTAAGGTATTACTTTTGCCCTAATGGGGTTTTACTTGGGGTCTTATATCTTTAAAAGGGAGTTGACGTTGTTAAGACTTCTAGTCAGCTATTCGCATTAACGTTTCACAAGAAAATCGATGAAACTCGAGAAGTCCCAAGCGCGTTATTGTACACATCTCTAATTACACGCGCCAATAACGAGAAATTAATCGACATTAATTCCCGCCGTGCGCTGGTGAAATTACAATATCGGGACGATAACAAGAAAACGACGTCACGTTGATTAATTAAAAGCTGTAGCCGGTCGCGCCTGAACAAACGAATGCAATTAGTAAGCACGCGAAAGCGTGCAAAGTCCTGAGTCTTAAGAGAAGCAAGATGCTAATTATTCTTACGAAGCTTAATCTTCAATCAATTCAAAAATATATTCATTAAAACATCAAGTAATTCAAACAAGAAAGTTCAATTCATTCTATTAAAACTTAATTTTATTTATATTAATGATACAATAAATACTAGTGTAGATGAATAATCGAATACAAAATATTAATTTTCATAAAATATGAAGGAAAACAAATTTGTAGTTAGAAATCACAAAAAATTGTTAAATGAATCTAATATTTAACTGAATAATTTTTTGGCTTCAATAGAATCTCTATATCATTTGATGAACATGTTCATTTTGTCAGTTATGTGATTACTCTGACAATGAGTGCGATAGAAAGAAAAGTAAATTGCCCTAGTTCGTTATGGGGGACTTATTCGTTGACCTCCTACCGCAAAAACCAATTTTCAAAATGGTGTTTATGTTTGCAGTCGATCGCTGGTTAATGGTATTGAAGTGCTTTGACGAAGTACTACGTTCTACGGTTTGATAGACAACGTAAACATGCATTAGTAAGCTGTAGTTTTATGACTAATGTATTTTTGTCGATTAAGTCCTAAGTACGTATACAGTTTAATTAATCAAAAAAACTACTAATTGATACATAAACAATTTCTCTGTTATCGAAATGAAATTCATCTATGAGAAAATCAATTTTACTACAAAACACATTTCAAACAAATAATCAGGTTTTGACAACAAAGTTGGTCGTGAGGTCTCCCGAAGGGTAGATTGCGATAAGTAATTTATTCAAACCGCAAGAGGTAGCAGATAATCAGCGACCGGCCCTCCTCCAAAGCGAAATGCGCAGTTTCTTTTGTGCGAGTGACACATTTCGATCGCAGGTAGGGCCGAAGGAAATCGCTGCTCGTATTTCCACACAGTGGGGCCATAGAAACGGCCCCACCTGTACCCAGCAGGTCGTGGCAAATGTTAATGTACCTTGTCCGTTGCCACCAGCTGCTATCCCCTGCCCCTCGTCATATTCTAAAGCCCCCTGTCGCTCACCCTGAGCGTACTTTACCGGCACACCGACCCGTGAATCCGTTACGTGCCGCTCGTCTACGGAATCATCCCCATTCACCGTTAAATTGGTCCTTTTTAATGTACGCTTTGTGTCCGCGTACAAGTCGAACAAAGGAAATTCAAGGAATTGTTCCTCCGCATAATAATTTATTCTAACATAAACTGCAAACGACTGTATTTAGTTCTGACCTTTCCAGAAATCCTATTTTTTAACACTGACCTAAGAACACACATATAAACCGTTCTTGAAAAACGACCTAAAAGCGGGCTGTAAAACAAACACATTCGAAAATTCATTATTTGCGCAGGTGACGACGATGACATACACGAAAAATGAGCCCTCGCGTTTGGCATCGAAAGACAAATATTTTCGTTAGGAACGTGACCGGGCAATCATGCGGTGTTGAAGAAGACGTTTGACTGAGTGGTTGATGTCATAAGTTGTGAGTCTTTGACAGCACGTATCTGTTGGCATCGGTTAAGAAATAGTGTAGGTTTTAATTTTCAAAAATCTTAAAAGGATGCGTGAACATTTGTGATTTTTTTTAATGAGTTGATGTTGTCTGAACCATTTTTTTTCTCTAAGAATAGATCGAAATTTTAAAATTGCTGAGAGCTCATGGACGTCAATAAATAATTAGGTCCCAAGCTGTGAGCGGACAAACGGTACAAATAAGGAAATTAATAATAATTGTGAGGTATCATTAATTTCCTTTTGCCGTGCGGACCGGCATTAAGTGCGGCAGCTATAATTTGGAGTTATTGTCCATACCTACTGGGACCGAGGTAATTTATGAATATTAATGCTCCCGTAAACTGGGGACTCGTCCCCCTTGTGTCTCGCCACGTTTACTCTCAAATGTATTATTAAACGGAGCACCCGACCCTCGTCTACATACACTGACATGAAGATATCATTATGGTGAACTTAAGTGTATACCAATTTTGGATTGGACGGGTATAATTTTCGGAGGGTCATTCTTTTAAATTTGACCAGATGTATCTCAAACAACAACAAAAAGCGAAAAATATAACGAGCATTACCATAAGAAATTTATACTTCGATTCGGAAAAGTCAGGATATACAACTTGAAACATGATATGCGGAAATCTGCTCGTACTTTATCATAAATGACACCGGATGGTCGCTATCGAGCCTCTCTTCTCAAATCTCAAGAGGGTGTTGGCCCTACCGAATGTCCTACGTTTCCAATTTCACCATATACTTACCAGATTTAATGTACGCCGTAAAATGAGATTTAATACCAGCGTGTAAAGCAACCCTAAAGGTGTAATTAAGGAGGGTTTGGTGAGAGTTTATGGCAAAAACGTGAGAATGTGTTCGACGAAGTGAATTTTTATGCTTTACAAACGAAATTTACGATAAATGACAGACACTTATTTCTTAATGCGTTGACTCTGTAAAATATTATGGGGTTATTTTTAAAATTTCAAAAATAAAATTTTCTAATAGAAGTAAATTTTTATTTCAAACAGTGGTACACTTTAACTGTGATATAATATTCGCAGGCGAATACAATTTACATCGACTTTTGTAATTAGGAAATTAATATTACTTTTCTAAAGTAAATTAACGGATATTTGAGCATAACCTTTCCATAAAATAACAACTAATAATAGTGGCGCCGCATTGCCGAGGTAATCCACGCGGAAGGATTGGCGATAAAGTTCTGCTTTTAAGCTTCTCGCCGCGGAGCGAAACTTCGACCGGCAGAAAACTTCGTCCCGCTGCAGCGCCATTGTAAATTCCGGTAAATAAACAGCGGCCGTTATCGGAATATCGCCGGCATAAACCTCGACGAGCATATTTCGATTCACGCAAACTCCTCGCCGGTCCATTGACACAAGGGGCACAATAACTTAAGCACTTTAGCCCCCGGTTGGTGGCATGCGGGCAATGTCCGATTCTCAAAGAAGATAACTACATCGCCGTTGGTGTACGCGGACAATAGAGGCGGACAATATAAACGGCGCGTAGATGCTCCTCGGCAAGATTATCATTGGAACCGATCGTAGAATGAAGATATTTTAAGCGATTTAATGAATGATTTTAATTGGGGTTTTGGCCTAAGTTGAAGATAAAAAAGGGGGACTGAAAGGAGCGGGATTAATTTGTTGATCGCAATTAACGGATGGTTGGAGCGTCTTGAATACTGAACGTTGGACGAAGAAGAAAAATACGGAATCAAGCATGGGAATTATGCGGAAAATGCGAAAGAAATTTGGTCGCAAAATGGACGCACTTAAGTTTATTACAAAGTCAGGTCGGCGAACCACGTAATTTACGTTCGAGATGATGGTAATGGTAGCCCTCCTCCTTGGTAATCACGATAATTAATCGCCGATGGACCTTAATTATCTTCAGATATATGTGTTTTTATACGAGTTTTATCTTGATTGTTATTTTGTATACTTTTACTCACAATCAGTTTATCCGTTCATTAAAAATTTCTTCTGCATGTAAAGGGTCGTTAAATAACACACTTAATTTTTAAATAAATAATACTGATAAAATTGTATATATGATAAATAAAAAGATGTGAATAAATAACTATACTTAAATAAATTTTCACCTGAAACAAACTTTTTGTTTTATTTTTTTTTTTAATCTTAGTGAATGACTTGGAACAAATACAACAATGTAAACCTTCAAAAACAAAGACATTAAAAATTCAAAGACAATACATATTTCTTGTTGTTTAGATAATAATTTAAACAGACAAGACGTCAAATTCTGAACTGCTAAGCAAACAATGAATGAGTGAGAATGACTATAACAAACGCTCACCAACTAAAATAAGAAATAAACATCACGTGCATTTTAATTTTCTTTCCGTCGCGCCGCTAAAATTAATATACTTATATCATAAAGAAAATAATTTGTTTTACGCCCAACATATCAAAGCGGTTTTCTTTAAAAACTTCCTTCCTTCATCATGCAAGTTCTAACTGCTAAGTACTTCCTGGAACGTGCGCACAATTATTCATTCCTTATTACGCTACCACCGCGTGAGAACGCACGTCGATACCGTTCCTTTCCTTTTCCTCCAGTTTTTTTTTTTTTTTTTACTTCCTTTTGTGTTTCACCGAAATGGGAACATGTGCACTTTACGCCAGTTCGCCTGACGGTTCCTTCTTCGTCAAGTACGCAAGCTGTCGGTCTGACCGCGCCTTGTAGGTTAATCTGTCCGAGTTAATTCCCCCATTAGCAACAGCGATTTACCATAAGGTGTATTGACGGCCCGTTCGTGTTCCGGAATGGTTGCTTCGCATGACCAATAAGTGAATTGCACTCTGTTTCCTTCAATTTATCCCCTTATGACGAGTTCATTAGATAGATTTAATGTGCCATACCTAAGTTTTGAACCCTTGAAAAAGCTTAAGTTTAATGATCTCATCACTTATTAAATAATTAATGCTAATGAAGAAGTCGTCATTAGGCTTGAAGAAAAACGATGTAAGTAAAATATGTGATCGCCGATGGATTCACTCTCTACAATTACGCGCACGTATAATGTTTCTTCCAAGTCTTCCTTTATCGGTGCTTCACGTGGCGCAGCAGCAGCAGCTGCGGAGCCCCTTTTGTGTCACTGGTCATTTATATACCATTAAGAAGCGGTAAACACACTTAATGGTCCACGTGGAATTCGCGTTAGCTTTTAAGTAATTGCAACGTCGACGTCGTCGTTCCTTGATGTTCACCTTTCTACTATCGTAATAAAATTCAAATGATTAAGAATTAACTAACAATAAGTGTTTTATTGATTTAAAAGAGAAATCAAATTGTCTTTACTTGGAACAATAGCTTCATCAAAAAAAGAAAAAAAAACTCATGATGCATGGTTTCCAATATAAATGTTAATGCCGGCCATTATATTTCGAATGACTACATATTGAGGAATGACACGCCCTTTGCCCGGATAACGGGAACAAAAGGTCGATCAAATCGGAACCCTGTTATTTTATACTTTTTTTGTGCACGGCTGACGATTGAAATTCTAAAATAAATCCCGAGTTATGTTTGAAAGGGGGTTTATTGGAGCAGGTAAAATCACAACCGGTGACTGATATGACTGTTTTTACAGCTTTCCACTCGACATAAAGGAAAATTGGGATATGTAATTTAAATGTACAAAACACAAAAGCGATAAAATAAAAAAACGATAGAACATAAATGAGAACTCACTAAGATTGTTTTTGGTAAATGAAATTAATTCTGTCTGCTAAGCATTAACAAACCGTCACGGGAACACTGTTAAATTGCGTTCGCGCTTTTCCTACGTAAAAGCCTGGCGTTTAATCGACCGGGGATGGGCTTTACGAGGCCCTGCCCAAAGATTAAGTGCTACACGCGCGGTTCTTGTAGCAATGCATCTTAATATGTATATTTTAAGTACGGGCCGACCGTAAATAGTCCTTACGACGGCGACGTGTTTTTGCTTCGAGCTAAACCATCTACCCGAGAACCAAAACCCACACGAAATCGATATGTCGTAAAATTAACCGGTGGTAAAGACGTTGATTGACAGTTTGGATGGTGATTACACAGTTACAAATGGACGACACGTTTCACTAGTTAAAGAGACAGATGTAATCTTAACAGTTATTTCGTGTATTAATCCTATAAAAATAAAAATAATGATTGAAAGTTGAAAATTGTTTGTTAGTGTTGATAGGCCTGAGCATAAACAAGTTTTGATTGGCAAATGGATCTACATCGGAAACTAAAACATTGTTCGTCCGCGGACGAATTTATCACGGAAATGAATATTCCAAGTTAGCGCAACCGCTATAAATCATGATTTTTTTTCGCCGCCTGTGCGCAAGCTCTCTTTAGTTGGGTCGTTTCCAATTCGTATTTTTCATTCGTGAAATGTGGGTCACAATACTATATAAACGTTTCTTAAACATGCACCGTAGTTAAAAAGGCGCGCGCTGTTATTTCTTTATTGTTGCGGGCAGTCGAGGCTGGGTTTTAATTAATTTCCGCGTCGGTTGGCCACCCCGGAGGTTGTCGGGAACGAGAAAGTTTTAATTGTGTGCTATTGCGGTTTCTTTTTGCGAAATGCTACCCATTTTTGTTCCCTATTGTTGTGCCCTTTGTTCCTCGTTAGTAATTAATTATTAAAGTGAACGTTGCCGTTCTAAATTATTTTTATTTTTAAAATTTTAAAGGTAAATACCACGAGGATGATATTTTGTGTTAAATGAATTAAGCGTTTGAATAAAGGACAGTTCGCGTTAGCATACTAATTAAACGAACTCAACAAATTACGGAAAGAATAAACACGAAATGTTAATGATTCACGGGTCGCCGGGCGGCAAGAAGTAAAGCTGGTAAATAGTGGAAGTAACCTATTTCCCAATTTATGGGGCCATTAAGTAAATCTCCGGGAAAAAAGTGTTTCCTTTGATGGCGGCCCGACCTTTATCTCGACCGACAACGCGCCTCGTACAACATTAAGTAGTGCGAAAAGCCTTATTTATGCACCGCCGTGCGCACACATTTGATAGTTTGTGCCGCACCCTCGGGCCCCATCTCGAATTTTGTTTGCATGGGTTGCCGCCATTAGTCCCGGAAGGGAACCATTTCCACCACTCCCCTTACAGTCATCGCCGAGCCGAGCTACGAATGCACTGTATCGTGTAAATGCAGCTTATTGTTAAGTGGATGATTGAGGATTTTCAGGCGGCAGCTGCAAGATAGTGCTCAAAATAAAACAAAAAAAGCAGGAGATATTACCATCACACTTCAAATTACAAACATTTAATAAGTTCTGTTGGTGATAAGGGATAATAACATAGATATAACTATTCTATTTTACAACATTTGAAAAATAATACTTATGGGAATTTTAGATTTTCTGTTTACATTTTTTAATTCTTTCTCTCATAGTAGGGTAAACTGCAAAAATGTTGGCACGCCTAAATATGCTTCCTAAAGTCGGCCTTTCTATAGAAATCTATATGAAAAACTGAACGGCCGACTTTAGGCGCATGGCTAACATTGTAAGATTTCATGGGTTTTCTTAACAAGGAGACCACACGACTTTGTATTCACCGATTTCGAATAAAGTAAGGTAAAGTTGGTACCCAATCGATTAAATCGCAATTCAAGGCCACGCCACTTATATGTCAGTGGTTAGTCACTCCCTCCGAGTCCGCCCCTGGTTCTTTTTTAATTAATCTAAACTTAAAATCAAAGTAAAAGCGAAAAAGTGTCTTGAATTATTTGTTTTCAAAGCATATAACAATAAAATATTAGAGAAAATAAAGTGAAATTTTGAAAATTTTAATTATATTAAAAATAAAAAGCAGTTATGTTATAAGGTTCGAACCATCTTTTTCTGTATGTAGAAGCCAGTTCGTAGGAAGTCAACAAAGGGCAGCTTCGGGAGGAGACCAACCACTGACATACAGCTATGGACAGAGAAATAGCACATTTGTAGGTTACGTTTATAATATATAGTTTATTTAATCTGTATAACACAAAATGAGCTTAATATAATAAATGGAACTTAAATGAACTCAAAAGGAATAAATTAACTTAATTCAATTTTGACGTACGTTTTAAAAGTCAGTTAAGCTTACGGTAACTGGACACAGAAATAGCACATATATATTTGCATGCCTGTAAAAACGATTGTCCAAGCATACCCAATTAATATGTTGTAATAAAGCCACGATTTAGCACAGCTGCTACACATCTGCGCGGCAAGCTCTCCACTAGCTTCTGACATTTGCTCTGAGATATGGAGTACCACGCTTCCTTAATTACATCCCAAAGCTCATCTGATTTGTAAAATTTTTTTCCCCCAATTTTAATTTTTACGTCGTTCCATAGATTTTCTATAGGGTTTAGATCGGGACTTTGTACAAGCCAAGAAAGAACATCAATTTTCTCTTTGCAAAACCAATCCTTAACCACCTTAGCAGTATGTTTTGGATCGTTGTCTTGCATAAAAATCCAGTTAACCGGCATAGAATCAAATGTGAATGGTTGCGTAATGTTCTTAAGGATGTCTAAGTATGCAAACCTATTCATCCTTCCATCAATTCTAATCAACGGCCCAACTCTATGCCAGGAAAATGCCCCTCAGACCATCAAGCTTCCTTTACCGTGTTTGACGGTTTTTTTTATTTCGGGTTAAGAGATTGGCATTTTAGGCGATGAACAAATGTTTTTCCCATCCGGTCCAATACGGTTTATCTTTGTTTTATCACTCCACAGCACTCTTTTTCAAAATTTTATGTCCATATTTCTATGGTCCTTAGCAAAAGTTAACCCAGAAAATTACATGCGTGCTATTTCTCTGTCCATAGCTGTATAAGTGGTGTGGCCTTGAATCACAGACTGAAATCACGATTTACTGACGAATCGCTGAATAGTGCGTCCTAATAGCTCACACGTTTGTACTATCTACTAATATCTATCCATTGGTACCACTTTAATCAAAATCGGTGAATACAAGGTCGTTTGGTCTCTTTGTAAGTTTTCTATTCGAAAATCTATGAATACCTATGTCAATTCTTGTTCTAGAATGATACCAAATCCATTTAAATCCCAACTCCCGAATATGTACTATTCATATTGCATTTACGGTCGCCCCTTATTGAACAGTGCACCGGTGGTGCTGTCATATGCAACCCCCACAGGGACACGATTGCGCCCCCGCGCTGTCGCTGACACTCGCAGTTGTCGTTTCAATATTCGCCCGACGGGAGTAAATAATTAAATGATGATGATAGTGACGTGGAAGACCGCTCGTTCGCCGTTCCTGACAGCCGGAACCTGATGGGTTTTACGTATTAACAGGTACGGTGGCGTGCGCGTCCCGTTTTTCTTTATATTCTCCCGCGTTTTACCCTCCTACACGTCCCCGTCCGGTTGCGAAACATGTTTACATAAACAAGTTGTGAGTTGCGACCGGAGCGGAGGTCGCACTTGCGTGGAGATTAAAAATAAATTAAATACAGGCTTATAAAATGTACTCATTGTTTTTAACCAGAAGCAATTGAATGAGCGCATTTAACAACACGCTACGTTATGATGATCTGTGTTACTTCTCGGACATAAAAGTTATTACAGCCCTTTTAAATTTTAATTCAAGTTTAAATGGTTTAATATTTGAGCGTCATATTGAAAAAATGGTTTCCACGCGTTATCGAATTTTTAATTTCACTGAATAATAGCTTTAGCAAATTGGCTTTAATTATCCCAGTTTACCGTTTAATGCTCCAGCAAACTCGTTGAACCGAGAGGGGCTCGACTGTGCAAACAGCGTTGGCGCGTTAGAAAATGTGTTTCCATATCGGTGCTCGCCCATATGGCGTGCAATGTTATCATTTCTTCGCCATTATCAAACCCGTTGGCTCCATGAACGGCTGCGTGAGCCCCCGATACTAAACGACGTGCGAATAATAAAAATACACGCGGCCGGTTGTTGCTGGAACAGCGCACGACCCGATACTTATCGGTTTGACACGACAAACAAATTTACGCCAATGTGACCTATATTTAAACTCGGGGGGAAACGAACCACGTGCTACGTTTCAGTCCGTTTCGGTTCGTGACAATAATAAAATTTCGCGTTTGTGCGATTATTGCTTTTGTACGTGTTTGCAATGGGAACGTATAAATAAAACGGTAGTACAAATAATTGTCCTGTTCGATTTGTCCTTATTTAATAGGTACCTATCAAGCGTGACAAATTATCGTTGTTTGTTGTATGGTCGTTTTTTGTTTGCAATCACCTTGTTATAGAGTTTAATAACCTTTAGTTTAATCGCTGGACTTTGCGCTGGTACTAGGCAATAATTGAATGTTACGGTAATTGTTGGTAAAGGTATTAATCGAACTTGAACATGGAAAATTAAAGGTCAATATTTGTCTATTATCATAACATGGTAAATCCGCATAAGCGAATTTCCATCAAACACACACTATACGTTAATGTTATTTATTTATTATATCAAACTTTGATTCTTGCTTACTACAGCGCATTTTTGTGCAGAGCTCTCTTTCATTTTTCACGATAAAGTTTCCTTGAAAATAAAGCGTCTATTGTCCGTCACGAGAACCACAGTCATTATTTCTTGGCCGCAGTCATAAAGGCCTGCAAATCTCGTAACGCGATACAACAATCCATTCAGAGGCGAACTATTTCTGTCGTCTGTGCCGAAGACAATTCGCCATTAATTCCGGAATTGATGCAGGGCGAACCCCGCGTTGCAAAACGGCAGGAAACAATAGGACCATTGTGCGGGTTCAAAACGCGCGTCCGGTCGGTCCTAAAGCCGCTTCCGAGCTGTACTCAAGTCGAGAGATCGACTGTGCATAATTACCACATGCGGGGACACGTGATATGATCGAGGGTGTTCGTGACGAGACTTTATTGCCAAGCTGAGGGTACATTTTATATCCTCTTGTCGAGAATAATCTTATTAAAATTAATTAGAATAAATGTTTAATATGCATATCTACATATCGTTACCCTAATTCCCAAATATGGAAACTAATTTTGTAGAACATTAAAACCATAATCGAAATATTTATGTTTTTAACAATAAAAAAGTGCACTTCTTGTATTGGATCCTTTTTTAGCAAAGTTTGTTAATGCTAAAATTTGTTGTTAAAATCTTAATTTATGCAAAAATAAACTTCATAATGTACTTTATAGAAAACACCCCATTAGCATTATTAATTTTTTCTACTTTGTTAATTTATTTTAGAAGGGTTCGTTTAAAGTGTATGTAATTAAGTTTTCCCAAGAATGTTAAGCCGATTTGCATCAAAATTGATTTAAAAATTGACGCTCGCAAAATTGGACCACGCTACCAGAATATTAATTCGATATTATCATACTTGGTACATAAAAGAATTATTAATTTAAATCAGGAACATCGGGGAGGAACGGCCCCCTCGTAAATTCTTATGCACCCTTTGTTACTGTTCCCCTCGTCGTGGACACGGACTTCAACTTTAGGGCTCGGATTATGTTACACGACATTGCAGGGGGTAATTATGCACACAGCTGATACAAAAAAAAGGAAGATATTGAAGTTTGGTCGTTAATTTTTTATTTTTTATGTATTTTTTGTTGTTTTGTTACCTTTAATTTTTTGTTTGTATCTTCCTGAACAACTAATCCTAATTTTCTTTCATTTAAAATTTCAAGCCCAACAGGGACAATAGTCTTTTGTTCCAACAGCTACCAAACATAACTACAATCTACATTAGCATCTGAATGGTGTAATTATAGTAGTAGATAAAGTAAAAGGGAGCGAGGTCCGCGCTAACATTTCAGTAGTAAAAACCAGACGGCGCACTCCGGCACAATAAAATCTTAATATCCTCGACAAACAAGAAAAATATGTAGTTTTGTCACTGTTCAAATAGCAGAAGGGCCGCCAACCTTCGCGTTGGGTTAGGGTCGAGGGCACAAGCGCTACGCCCCACTTTACACAAATATTTGTTCACATTGCGGACCCGCTTCGTGTCTCGATGCAATTTTTGCCAGGAAACTCTAAGCATTCGTCCCCGTGTATTCCTCCCGAGATCGTATTTATTATGTTGGCAATTCCGTCGAAATTAAATTACCTCTGGAGCGAAGGGAAACTTGAAGTAAAAGTTAGGTAGGACGTGAAGGAACTACTTTGTCTTATTTGACTTTCTAGTTTATGGATTATGGGATTAATGCCTGCAGACTTATGAATCGTGTCTTTGCTCATCTTATCTATAGAGTACATTTTATTTACAAGGAAATTCTCGACGGTTTCATTTCCATTTAAAATTGGATTGACCTCTTTGTTTTCTCGAAAAGCCGAGACCGTTCACCAAGAATACCTACACGTGTCCAATAAGCAAGAAAGATGGCTAAATTGTACACAAGGCATCCACGGAATGTCCCCACGATATACCAGCCATAAATCGATACGAAACGCTTTTGTTCGGTGCTCGGGGACGGAAAACGTTCGTGACCACGACCGATATTGGGTATTGATTAACGATATATGGATGGAAGTCGGGCCTACGTAGAAAACGCTTTCATATCTCAGCCTTTATAAGGCCTCGCGGTTGACATTGTTAGATAATGACGTTTGTGCGCAGCTTTGTAGCAGTTTTTTTATATAACTTCGCTTTGGTTTTTCTGGTCGTGGGCATACCTAGGTTTTCTTAAGTACTCACGTCGGCTCAATAATTCATAAAACTATAGCTTATGAAGATGACTTATATGTTACGAGTTTTGTAGTCTTGGTTGTAGAGGTACAACGTTTTTATTTTATTTGAAACGGGAAGGCTTAGAATGAGAAGTAGGTAGTTATAAATGAATTAATGGAAGTGTTTTGAAGACACCGTAGTTATTTCCGTAGACGTAAATTATAGGTAGTCGAGCTCATGCGAATCGGTTGGACGATAATAATAACCGGTGGTATAACGAGAGGTTTTTATCGATCAGTGATCGTGCCACAAATGGGGAAATAGAGCAATTAAAAAGCACTAAACCCTATTCGCTAATGGTAGGTCGAACGAAGACAGACCACTGCTGCGCTGCCGTAATATTATTTTAATGGGGGAACAGGGCCGTCAGATCCGCATGCTGTGATAACGAGCACAATGGGGGAATTTATAAATTATTATTATCGTTATTGTATTTACTGGCCGTTGGAACTGCGCCCCGATAAGCTCCAGGTTTAATGTTGGGTGCTATCAGGACGTTCCACTTGACGTTTTCCGTATATATTGGCCCAAGTTGGGGCAATGTACTTGATGCACGTTGCATTACGTGTACTAGTGTTTCGGGAGAAGCACTAAATCGTGTTACTGTCTAGAGTTCGATCGCTTCCCTCTAGAAACAAATTTTATAGATAATGCATAACACTGTTCGTTAGTAATCGACCTATTCATTACTCAAAGGGTATTCTTGAGTAATGCACTTCTAATGGATGTTTTACAAAATCCTTTATTCCGTTTATTGGGATTGAGATTTAGAAATTTATTTATATAGTGTTTTCTGTTTGTATGTATCCACTTTTATTCCATCAGATTGACTACAGTAGTATCAACTCCGTTTGTTCCGCAGGAACCACCCCGATTTTATCGTGAGCTTTCCGACAATGCATGGAAATTTATGTAACTACCAAGTTTAAGCTAACAGAATAAGTAATGATATAGTTTAGAAAGGGGACTGTGTTCCCTATAGACTTTATCTCAAAAGAAATTGAACGGGATGCGTTATTTATGAATCCGCATTTGATATTCGTAAAAACAACGTACTTTGTGAAACTATAAATCAAGATAAATTAACTTATAAAGCTCTTTTTATGTCATCTTAAAAATATGATTTATACTTACGTGATGAGTGACCAAAAATATTTACGAAATTTATTTGTTTCTTTTTGTGCGACTTAATAGATTCTCTCAATTTATCTAGAAACTTTATCTCTGCCTTACTAACAAAAACTTTTCCAAAGTCAATTATAATTTTGGGCAGTGTAGCGGGCGATCTGAGTTAATTTCCAGATTGGTTCATTTTCTCGGCATCCAGAAGGGGAGGGAAGCAATCGACCTAGTTTACTTCGTCATCTTCGTCTCAGCTAAGATCACCCGGATTCCGGCAAGCTGAAAATTAATAACCAACTTCATGATCGGCAAGTTTTTAGGTACTTCACGAAAGTCCTCTTACGAAAATTTAATTTACTCTTTCAATTTTCACCTTTAATATGTCTTCTTTAGTTTTAAATATGTCAATTTTTTTGCTTCTAATGCGAGTAAACTCAACCTTAAATAAAAAAGGGGTAGGTGAATATATTTGCTTTCACGCCCTTCTCTCAGTAAACATTCAAGTGTTATGTGTAGTCCCAGGCAAGCACATGCGAGGACTTTGTAAAAACAACATCAAAGCTAAAGTGCCGTCCCAGAAGCGGGTGTACGCTCTCAAGCCCTGGAAGGATTTTATTAGCGACCCTTAAATTGTGGCCATTTACAACAGTTTAAAAGCGTTTACGCCGGTGGAGGCTTTGAGCGCGAAGCAACAATTCGTGAACAAATAACGATGGTTCTGAACGCGGAACGTCGCTGTGGGCAGAACGAATTAGTGGGTGTAATATAATGGAAAACCAGTCGTTTGGCTCAGTTAGCAGTTCCGCATTTTTTATCGTCCCATTTTTTACACCTCTGGCATTTTGCAGCCGGAGAACGAAATGAACAAAATGAACGAAACGAGCGAACTCGACGCGTACAATCAATACATGGCACATCCGGTGGTTTTATATTAGAAGGTATTCATAGGTGACGGTCTCAGGGTTGATATCTATCTAATATCAACCCGGAAGGATTTTCAGTCTTTTTTGCTATTATGCATGACCTAATAATTGAAAAATGGATTTTTGAATTTATTTTGAGAAAGTTTAATGTTTTGCTGATTTCATCTATTTTGTAGTTCATCAAGGTATAGTAATATCAATGAATTCATTACATTATTACATTAAAATTTTAATTTTAGGAATTGGAATTGTGTTTTCAAAGTGAGCTTTTCGCATATGTATAAGCTTTATAGAAAGATAAAGTGTATTGACCGCTAGTCTTTTGACTTTCGGTCTCTCCGCTGGTATTGAAAGATATGTATTTGAATTTGAACTGAATTTACCAATTCAGTTTTTCGAAAAAGTAAGGTTTCTTCATATTAGCCTTAGACAAGAATATTTTTAAAGAAGCAGTTAAGATAGATCAGAAGTATTCTAAGCCATGAACGTTTCTCATTTGATTTAGTATATTGCGGTACTAAAGAGACTTATCTAGGCTATTCAATCAAACCTACTAGCAATTAACCATATCTTAAAGGCTTTTCAATCCTATACCCACACTAATATCCTGGGACGTTTATTAACCCAATAAATCCGATCGGTTCGCAATAAATTAAGGCAACATATTAGCCGTTGCGGCGCAGTAATACCGCCGATCGAATAACGGATGCTCACGTGACGTTGGGCCCTTCTACATTGTTATATATGACGGGCAGGCCAGTGACAGGCAAGCTCGAGCTCGTTCGGTTGGCTCAGACACGTTAAACTGGGAGCAGTGCACGTCACCGTTCCGGGGGCCGATAAATTAAAAGCTCGGCGCGGCGCCCCGATGCGGGGAGGGAATTTTATCTGGTTGGCGAGCGTATTTCATCTCGAAACGACGGACGCGCGTAAATAAAAACTAAAATATAAAATGGCACGTCGAGTCGCGTCGCGTTGGGCTGCGTTAAATTGGACCGGAGCGGACGCACGCAATTTGTGAATTTAGATTCGGCCCGGTTTACTAGAGATATTTTAATCTGACATAGGATATGTGACTGGGGTTTTGAACTAAATTTGTTTGGTTTTTGGAAACGGCGAAAGTTGAATGTTTCGTTTTGAACAGTTTATGTTTACTAAAAAAGGAAGTAGTATTCCTGTTAAACAAATCCGTTATCCACTTCACTATCGAGCTTTCAATTAACGCCCATTCGCCGTTTATCAATAAATCTAGAATCGCTATTGAACGTCGGCAATTGTGACCGCTTAATAATGGTAAACGACGCAAAAACCTTCAATAGAATTCCCGTAAAGTTTTGTCGGGGACGTTTTCCGCGTTTCTATCCATTGTTTGGTCGCCTCGTCGCCGGCTTTCACAATACCCGGGACCGATAAAGAGCGAATTGCGTTACGATGACAACAATTTACGCCCATTTGTTAGGCGCTGCCGCGACGGTAATTATGTACGCGAATCGCTGACGCCTCTGCTCTATAGAAATAAGCACGTCCGGACGGCGTAAACAAATTCCATTGCCGAAGGAATAAAATGTTAGCGGGCTCGCGAGCGGACACAATAAAAGGCTCGGCGGAGGGATAATAAAATTCCTGCCAAGCGCAATAAATCAGACGAGCTTTGTTTGGCCGGCCGAGGCGCTGTGCACCTAAAAACTGAACGCCGCAGCAACTGCTGTGTCTGTTTTGCCCACAGGTAATATTATTCCACACCTTTACCTTTACCTTTCGTGTTTGTCTTACGGTACCTGTATTTTATGAACTTGTACACTGAAGAGTAATTATCGACGGGCATGTATATGTAAATTTAAATCTACGAATTTATAGCAGATTCAAATGAAATTCTATAATGTGAAGACTTACACATTCCTAATTAACAGAATAATCTATGAAAAAAATATATATGAAGGTTTCTTATTTAAGTACTTGGAGTATTTTTACATATTGCGTGTATAAAAGAATTTATGGTATAATTTCTATAATTTCGTCTTCACCGTTTGGCAAAACTTCCGCTGGCGGTGCTCCTTCATCCCTAACTACATCATCAATGATATCAATAATTTCGTCTTCTCCATTGGGTAAAACTTCGGCTGGTGGTGCTCCTTCATCTCTAACTACATCATCGATGATGTCAATGATTTCATCTTCGCCATTTGGCAAGACTTCCGCTGGTGGTGCTCCTTCGTCCCTAACTACATCGTCAATAATGTCAATGATTTCGTCTTCGCCATTGGGTAAAACTTCGGCTGGTGGTGCACCTTCATCCCTTACTACATCGTCGATGATATCAATGATTTCATCTTCGCCATTGGGTAAAACTTCGGCTGGTGGTGCACCTTCATCCCTTACTATATCGTCGATGATATCAATGATTTCATCTTCTCCGTTTGGTAAAACTTCCGCTGGTGGAGCACCTTCATCTTTAACGACATCGTCAATGATATCAATGATTTCATCTTCGCCATTGGGTAAGACTTCAGCTGGTGGTGCACCTTCGTCCCTAAGTACATCATCAATGATATCAATGATTTCATCTTCACCATTGGGCAAGACTTCTGCTGGTGGTGCTCCTTCGTCTCTGACTACATCGTCAATAATGTCAATGATTTCGTCTTCGCCATTGGGTAAAACTTCGGCTGGTGGTGCTCCTTCATCTCTTACTACATCGTCGATGATATCAATAATTTCATCTTCTCCGTTTGGCAAAACTTCAGCTGGTGGTGCTCCTTCATCCCTAACTACATCATCAATGATATCAATGATTTCATCTTCACCATTAGGTAAGACTTCAGCTGGTGGTGCTCCCTCATCTCTAACTACATCATCAATAATATCAATGATTTCGTCTTCTCCATTTGGTAAAACTTCAGCTGGTGGAGCACCTTCATCTTTAGCAATGAAATCAATGATATCGATTATTTCATCTTCGCCATTTGGTAAGACTTCAGCTGGTGGCGCACCTTCTTCATCGAAGCGCAACACGTAAGCATGGCCAGCTAAAGGGAATGAATAAATAGTACGTTTTCTAAATGGTTACCCAATTTCTCGATAATACTTTACCGAGAAGGCCAAGGAGCAAGAAAACCACAGTGTGTTTCAACATTTTTTCGCTACTATTCTGTGTCGATGTGATTTCGCGAGTTTTATAGGTCTCCTTTACAGCTAATCCTTAATTTTAATGTACGATTTGGTCAAGTGACGATTATAAAAATATTAAACCATAAATAATCTGATTTATTTGGGGTGTAATAAATGACAAAATATTATTCAGGTGTACTAAGAACGTACGATAAAAGTATTAACTTTTATAACGTTATACATATATAAGATAAAAAGCGATAAGAAAAAACTCGTGTGTTAGACACGTATTTATTCATTACTAACGACGATTTTAAAAAATAAAATTGAACACAATATTTAAATATTGACTCAGCTCATAAGGTTCGGTAATTCAAACGAATAGAGAAGAACATGTGCTAGAATGACCTACTTCTTTGAGAACGTTTAAACTTTTAGATTTAATTAACTGTAATTAATGGTAATTTCAATTCAATGCTAACTAGAATTGGACGATTACTTATTAACACTGTGTTCCTGTTTGTTCTTTTTAATTTAGAAAAGAAATATTTTAAAGATGAAAACAGCTCCAACTTAATTAGGTTCTATTATATGCAATTAAGTGAAGTAAAATATACGACCAATTTCAAAGATACGTTCGCGTCTTATCAAGTTTATTTCTGTTCCCACCGTAACGTTGCTACTTTTCCCAATAAAACTTGTTAATTCGCTTTAATTTATAGGTAGCAATTACGTGATACACACAATAATGGTGCTACGAATGGCTCGTTTCCCCTGTGAGCAACGCGATCCTCCTTCCAATTCATATTACTGCACTCGATCAAGAGTTATGGTATTAGAAATGCAAGAACACGATCGTAATAATGTAACTTCTTACTCATACTGGTTTTATCAATCCTCGGGCTAACCGGGCCGTGTAACCAACTTGACAGAGCATCCTTAATCTAGATTGCATGAGCAGATATCTAGTAATCCCATCAAGCAGGCTCCTCCTCCGCGCTTCGGGCGGAATAGGGAATGATGGATGTACGCCTGGTAAAAATGTTCATTAAAAATAACAGTAACACAATGCCGACGCTCTTCGGGAGGCCAAAAGACTCAAATAACACCGACGCTGGAACGACGCCCACTCGAATAAAAAAGGAGGAGAGATACAAAAACCGGATACATAGATAAACAAGAAGTAGATATTTTCAGTAAACGTTGAAAACCCACTTATCAGGCTTCCATTGTAGGAGATCCCCCTTGCAGCGTATTCTGTTACTTTACTGTTGCAGATACAGCTGTCACACCCTGAGGCGGTGGCTTCGTCGTCCATTATATTTTAAATTTACATATAAAAAATGATATTATGTTTTATCTAATCTATAGAGTTTTCAATTATTCAACGGGATTTATATATTGAAATCAAACTGTTTATTTTTTATATTTTTACATTAACCAAATAACTAGTTTAGATTCAAAATATGGTAATTTATTTTTGTACATTAGCTTATTTTATGAGGTTGGTCTAGTTAGCTATAACCGTATTCCGAGTAACATCAAACGCATTCCGATTGGATTATTCAGCCGTATTCTCCGTGGACGAGATGGGGCATGTGAGAACGCCTCTCGCAAAGCGTTATTAATGGAGCCGCATTGAATAAAACAACGTTCCGGAATAATCTGGTAAACATTTTACCAGATCGAACCGCGTCCTGCTTGTGTCTACGTCTGGACGTGTGGAGTTATGCGATACATAAGTAACCACATAAACAGACAATGCACTCGCGGCAGCGTCGTAACATCTATAGATAAACCAGATGAGCATGGAGAAAGCAGAGCACGTCCATTGCATGTGGGTACTGGGAAAAGTTGAAGATATACTGTTCCGCGAAGTTATTCACTTTGGCACGTGTAATTTTGTCATTGGGAGCTTTTTGGGAACATTTGGAATGATGAGAGGAATCGAAGGTAACAAAGAAATGAATGTGAAGGAATGTAATTTACAATGAGAGGATAAATAGAATGAAAGGGAGTGAAAATTGTTAATTGGATACTATTAAAACCCACGCAATTCTCTTAACAATGCGCTCTCTACAAGACAATTAGTGTCAGTCCGATAGAAACCGTAGAAGAGGTTCAAATTAGCGCGGCCACCCACGTTGATCATCGTTAATAACTGCACTTAATTAACTAAGGCACGACCAGATGAACTGTGTATGCGCCCGGTAATCTGTAGCTTGCACGCCAAGCTTGTGTTGCAGGAAGGATTTAGAATTAATAACTCGAGAGAATATACGGAAGAAATTATGTTTTGAGTTTCGGAAGTATTGATGTGATCGTAGTTGGTGATGTGAACGATGAACTGGATTCCTGTCCTAGAGGTATTATTGGTATTCATCGACGATGTTAGAGAGCAAGAGAGCGCGCCAAAATTTGCATACTAGAGGTGGTTGGCAGAACGTAATGAGAAATTCTGTTAGGAGTTCTTGGAAAATATTCAAAAGTTTCAGGAAGAAGGGCCGTCCGAAATATAAAGAAGACGGGCGGAATAAATTACGAATAGTTTCAAACAATAAAAGGGATCTGAAAACGTACACTCACACGTACGAGAGATAAGAAGAGGGATTGCGGCGTGACAAGGACGGAACGGGGACCGAAGCTAGACGGAACGAAGGGCCATGAATTATGAAATTCCACAAAGAGCTCCCGGTCACAATAGAGATTTTATACTTTGAAGGAAACCCGGGGATTTCAGAAATCCGGTTACTTTTCACGTCCAATAACCAGGAAAATGGGAGAAAGAAAGTTTTACTTTTTACCGCGCGACCGTCGAGCTCACGGGGTGAAATATACCGGCGCATCTGTCGTAGTTTTGTCCCTCAATACCTTGGACAAATGAAACGTCATTTGCTCGAATACGAAGTCTACCTAAAAATCCTCGCCTCTTTGTTCGGTTTCAAGTTAGAAACCCCCTACCTTTGTTGCTACATTGTTACGACCAAGTTGTTTCTCGTGTTTTTCCAGATACGTTCTTAATAAATTTATTACCTCCGAAAGAAATGTTTAAGGCGAACTCCCCATTGTATCTCCGCCTTCCCATCGTAAAACGCCGACCGGCGTTAACAATAACCAAATGAACCATTCTGCGCACGTACACGCCAAGCGATCATAAATAGCCGACACGGAAACTTAATTATCCACGGAAATATGAGACCCTCCCTTGTGCTGCCTTATCTAGTTAGTAAAGTATTGTTTCCATCCATTCCAGCGTAGGCACAAGACGACCGAGGCACCACGATTGAAACGATACAGGGCGTTTATCTTTGATAGATGATCAGCTCTCGGGTAACGTAGCACACGGAAAATTTATAGCTAGAACGGATCTCTTGGTGCCTGCCATGTCTGTCTATCGGGTACATGATCATTGTTTAAAGCTCTCTCTATTTTCATGTCTTATGCAAAACGGCAGCCGCACAACTCTAGAGAAGCTAACATAATGGCTTAGACGTTTAAGGCTTTAGGAGAGCTAAAAAGTATATCTTGACAGAGTTAAATATACGCGAATAGAAATTGAACTGAATAGTCTTTACGATCTGCCTACTTCTCCATAATTCCCCACTTTACACCGGTATTAATTATGGACAGCACGTGTGGTAATGAACCGATGTCACACACGCTCGGTCCCAACTACTACACGTGTGCGCCTCGTAATTCAATTAAAGATAGCCGACCGCGGTGCCCATTCATGCGAGATCCGGGGGAAACCAGGACGACGTAGGAGAAGGAGGAGGAAGACTCCTTGGCTTTGGTTCCGTCGGAGAGTGGTGAAGAGAAGGCGAAGAGATGGCGAACCGAGATACCGAAAGAGGGGAATCGGTAATAATAGGCCAAGCGGGAGGTCCGAGGGCCTTACGAACGCCAGCTGCCCGGCAGCCACAACTCTTCTTCTTCTCCGCCGGCCGACACAGTCACGGCCCTCGTGCTCGCTCGGGTTTCTTTTCTGGTCTCCGCTCGTTGCCACACACGACGATTACCATCCGCAGACCAAACCTAGAGAAGTTAAGAAAGGACAAGCAAAGTCCTAAGTGTTTCGAGAAAATCAATATCAAAAAGATTAAAAAGAAATTCTTATGATGTATCAAATTTTAATTGCAAACCTGTGTACCGTAAGAATCGATAAATTTTAATCAAACACGCATAAGCAATCAATCTATGTGTGTCTTCTATAAACTTTCCAACCAAACCAATTCACTGCACGCTCTAACGACCGATGACCATCCGTTGGAAACCTTAGCGAACCTTATCGGCGTTAATTTCCTTTGAAGTTATTCGAGCGTTGTCCTTTTTTCTACTTCGTCTTCTTCGATTTCGTGCTCAGTGCCGCTTTCGGAAAACGATTTTTTACACCGGACGGCCGCGCTTCGCCGGATCCCGCTTTTATAATTGGTAGCCGTTTACGGGAAAGCTCCGATCGGATCGATCGATAACCTGAACACGCAAGAATTTGGACTTTTAATTGGGCTTTTTTTGTACGCGCTTAATTAAGTGACTCGCGAATTCCGACGAACACAGTTATACAAACGATGCTAAATAAAGAGTGTTTGTTCATTTATGTCCCAATCGCATTTTGAATATTTTTGTTAACTGTTTTAAAGATTTGAATTTCCAATTTATTAGTCTGCATTTATGTAAAATTTTGAAATAACCTGTATACATCAAATAGTTTTACACCCACCCGTGTTCCTATACGATGTGCAGGTGAACGTAAGAAGGGCAATACCTACTCACCCTCGTACGAAGTTCACCCTTAGATATCCATCTCCACATTCAGCAAGTCACCTTGACAATAAAAAAGAAAAATAGAAATCCCTCGTCCTTGATTCGTGACTCAACATGAAACCTGCCTATACTAAAAAAGGAGATGGAATAAAGGACGAGAATTTTCCCGTTAAGGAGGGGTGTTAAATTATTTTGACACAGAAAATTCTAAACATTAATTTCCCTTTTTGGGCTTGTGGTTAATATTCATGTAATGTGTACAATATAATCCGCAATAAAAGTCTATTATGCAAAAACTACCTCAACCATAATAATAAATCTAATTATCTCCATGTATAAACAGGTGGGCACCAGACATATTCCAAAACCAGGTTTTAAACCCAGTCATTTCATATAATATGAAGTGCTGCGAAGTGTAACATCTAAAAATCTAACACTCGAACATCTGTCATACCAGGTCCGGTCCTTAGCGGGTTCCAAAACCCTAAACTTACAAAAACACCCCATTTAGTGGCAGTTATGCACGCGGACGAAATTTTTAATACATGCTATCTCGTCGGACACCTGTCCTTTCCCACAGTTGAAAACTGGACCCTGCACAATTAACCTACGCCCGATACGTTCCGTGAACGTGTTTAATTATTTATAATTGTTGCCTCACGCCGTTAGGGCGAATGAGTCAAGCGAATAAAAACGTATATATTTACTAAGCTTTACCCAGGTGTTATAAAGATAAGGTAAACACCATGCGATGACATATTTGGTTAACTATCGTTAATTTAATGGAGTAAATAATAATTACGTTTATTAAACTAGAAATGAGAATAGTGTTTAACTGACAACAGTTGTTTTTCATTCCCGTTTAGTAATCGTTCCTTATGTTCACAAATGTACAACGACCGTACGAGACTGTCTGGTCATCTCCCATTAACCTCGCTATTAAAAGAAACGTTTATGCTCGCCTCACAGAACCGGCGATGACGAGCAGTCGTGTGGGAAAGCTTGATAGCTGCCGGACATTTTCCGGGTACGGAAATCATAAAATGCCGACGTAAATGTCGCGTTCTCGTTTCCTTTTTCTCTTCGAGTTTAAGTACTGGTCACACTGAAGGTACGGCAACTGGAACAACTAGTTCTTAGAAAGTTCCTTTAAAATTTCTAGATCAATCGGATAATTTATTCGCGTTACTACTTCCAAATAATGTAAGCTTTCGTAACGGTAGTGATAAAAGGCGGTAAGATACCGCACGTTTCGCGGAGAGCGGAGAAGATAAGATCGTCGTAACGTGGCCGCCATAAGTTTATGGCAGTTAGCTGCGACCGTTGACAGTATCGCTATAAATTATAATTACGGCCATGGCAGCCCGATCTACTTTAAGATAATCTTCCCCAGAAGTTTGCATGCGCCCGGGGTCTGACGATTATTTAAACTTTGGCCCGATTGTGCCAAACTAACGTAGTGTGATACCAAATTCGTAATTAGTTCCACAAGGAGTTACTTGCCCATGACGCAGATGTGTGCCATAAGGGTTCCTTCTGATAGTGTATCGTTTCAATCAGCAACAGTTCAAATCTACCACCTTCCATATTACGTAAAGACTTTGTTGACTTACTGTGGTATAAAATGAATAATTAATTCTGGTGGCGCAGATGTTTGTGGGTACAATTTAGCCAACAATAGTTCATCTTTATCAACCGTATCAATCATTGTCGCTGTCAAATGGCGGTTCTACTTTGGGGAACTCATTAAATGCCCTAGGCAGCGCTTCTGCTTCGTTCTCCTTTCCATTCGGCCTTTCCGGCCTTCTCCGTCCGTTCGTAAGTGTCACTCTTTCTATCCCCTGGAGGCGAGTTTCGTTGTGATTTATTACCGCGGTAATGATACACTATATATCCGTTCTATAAAGGATCACCAGGATTTATGGCTGAAGCCTCGCAATTAGTTCAGGCACACACGCACTAATGCCTCAAAAATTCAAACTACGGGACCGAGATGAATTGAGGTCGTATATTCTTACTGGAACAATGTTGAATATTAATCTCATACGGAAGTGAAAGTCATTTTCAATAGAAGAATAATGTATTAGTTTCTATTGTGTTTTCTTTAGGGTGAAAATGAATTTTAATGGATCCTTCAGTTCTTACAATTGATCAATAAAAATGTTTTCGTCAAATACGATCGTTTCATTTTATACGATCATTCATATTTATCACGAGCAGCCCTTGCCAACCCGTTTAACCATCACCTTTCGTCGGCACAGAAAAACATTCGGACCTTCGATTCCATTCATTCAGTTCCCGTCCTCGTCCGTTACGCCGAGTCATACATAAACCATTTAACGGGCCCATATCTGGACGCATGACCAATTCAATTACCTACCATCCCACTGAGCGTGGCCCGGTTTTTCAGCGGCAGTCGGCTTCTTCAAAAATTCAATCAGATGACGCCGGTCGTCGTCGCTCGACGAAAATCGATTCTGCCGAAACATTTTTATGATTAATTGTTTTTCACGGTCGGCCGGTACAAAACGGTGTCTGCACACGACAGCCTCGCAACCGCCACCGCGTACACCGCTTTGTTGCGGTCGGGGGATCTTTCAGATCTTTCATGTGTATCCTGGTAGCACGACGGCAAAAAGGGTTTTTGTAATCGCGATACTACGTTACCGTAAAAATCTTTTTCAAAAAGACGAGAAAAAGTTTAAAAGAGAATTTTAATCTTCTGTCATAAAGGATATATTCAATACACAGGAAGTTCGGGAACTCTTTTTCGTAAATGAAAGCCGATATTGCAAACATGTGTTACATTTTCATAAGCACTACAATAGAAGTAGACATTAACATTAGAATTATCACTATCAAAACTACTTTTTTTAAATTCTTTTGCTACACATTAACCTTTAAATTCAATTTTATCGTAAAAATAAGTTTTGTGATTTTTTGTCATTTAATTCCTTTTCAATATCAACGCTTCAATTGAAGACCTTGGCGTGAAAAGGATGTATGCCACACATTATAACTTTCTAGAAATTAATCAAAGAAATTTCTTTTAAATCTTTTTACTTAGTAGATTACTTAGTATCTTTTAAATAAAAAGGAGTTGAAGAAAAAGCACTGATATTGCTTTTTTAAGATTTATTTGCTTAAAAAATGTGGCTAGTATCCTTTTACATGAAAAAATAAACGGTTATTTGAAGCAACTTAAGAATTAAAAGTAAGAGATTAATTTTCAACGAGCGAGTAATCTTCATCCATATGCTCTACTTCGATTGTTGATTATTGAATTTCTTGATGATTGAAATTTTTAGCATCGATTTCCAAATAAAATTGTTGGTTCACTTAGGATAACACACAAAAAAAAAGATTTAATAAAAGTTTAGGAAAAGGGTAACAATATACAGAATTTGCCTTTGAGGCAGGAAAGTTTAAAGTTTTTTGCATTGTGAAATGTTGGTATATTCTCGTTTAAGATTTCAAGAATATTTTCCTAGAAACGGCTTTTCCTTGAGTGTCGTTAATTTTAGAAAATAAATGACATGGTTTTCTGAATTCAAACTTGTAAAAAAAACTTCAGAGAAATAATATTTGTCGAAAAAATGGAACATTTCACAATTTCTCGCTTTGCAGCCGGATTTTGTATATGCAAAATTACTTCATCATGATTTTCAGTAAAAGGGTGTATGCCACATAATCGCAAATACGTATCTGTTGCTCTTCGGAGGATGATTAATTCTCTTAATTATCACTTTCAATGTAGTTTCTGTCCTTTATGCTATTATCTGAGTTAAACTCATAACTCTTCTTTTTGTTTAAATTACCAAAAAATTGGTGAAAATCACGAGAACACCCGGCACACGTATCACTCATGTTAGCGGCTTGTAACCTTATTTTGAAAATTTGCGCCGCTTATTCGAAATTATGAAAACGTCATTTTACCGCACCGAGGCTTATTATTGAGGAATCGCTAAAAGTAGTTGTATGTGGCTAATACCTTCATTTCTGAATCATTTGGACCGAAAATCTCAATTTTTTAATTTTTGTGGCTTGCACCCTTTTCACGCCAAGGTCTTCAATTAATGCTGACAGTAAAAATTTCACTATTTTTAAATAATTCACGTAGAGAAGGTATCATCTGAAGTTTTCAACTTACTGAAAAAACTTTTAATTTAAAAAACTGTAATAAGCTTAATTAGTACAAAAAGATGATGATTTGGTTTGGAATGTAAAGCCTCAAAAGTGTAATCTTATTGGGGTATTTCGTTATTGGCCCTCACGTATGCCGACACGTTTACCGTCGTCGGCCGTTAATGGCGCATGAGATTGTGAAAAAGCCGACATTCGCAGAACGGACGGAGGTAATTGTTCATTAGCGGGCCCATTCTATTATTGGGCGCGCACTCGGAATGGCTCGGCACTCACGGTTCATTGTGAGCGGGCCGCTCAAAATTCCCAGCACATTGTCGCCCACTGAGCCTATTCAGTCAGGCCGCGACACTGCGAGGTGATTATCGGCGAAGTCGAAAGCTGCGAATTCAGTCAGCCCTGTATGGTCGACTTCTGAAAGCTCTCTCTATACCACTTCCGCCGCTTTGGCTTTTCAGATCGATTCCTTATGGGAGAGTCAATGCGTGTCCTTGTTCACGCTTTAAAGCGCTTGTCTCGTCATCGATTCAATTAACAAACAAATGACCGCTCACAGTACTAATGGTAATAATTGGACATGCTAGTTTGAATTTTAAGATTTAATCGATTAAAAGTTATTCAACTGTTCCAATCTCGTTCAGACCGTCGACCTTGCGGTATATTTATACATATTTTTACATACGCTTTACGTAGGGCATCGTCAAAGCTGTGATTTAAATTCATGTATGCGTCCGCGCCCCTCTGCGCGACAAAAATAACATTCCAATCAAAAGGAAGCCCCGTCGATTCTGGGTCGCAAATCAAACAGTCATCTCTTCGCCCCCTCTTACACGTTGCACGTGTTTTCGCGTCTTTCCGCCGTAGCCGACGAACGGTAGACGAAGTGGAAAACCCTTTGAGGTCGCAATAAAAGTTTCCAATTTCCGGGAAGCCCTTCTGGTGTACTTCCCGCCCCCTATCACCTTCGGCATTCTCAATCGGCGCCATCCCGTGTAATGAACACAATAACCGATCCCCCTAAGCAGAGGTGGAAGGGAAAGAGGAGGAGGAATAACAAGCCCTGTGGGAAAGGCTCAGACGAAGCCGCGAGATTATGCGAAGATATCCGCGGCAGTTGCTATCGATTCCATGCACACGCGGAATGCCAACGTGCCACTCGGCCGGTTATAAACCATAACGATAATGGAACGCGATACGTGCGGTGGGAAGAATAACGTCGTAAAAATTACTGCCCTATGTGTACACATAAGACCGCGTATAGGATGACGCGTATTATATTCAGGGCTGTAAAAGGAAACGCTATAGTGTCCCCGTTTTAGCGGTAATCCCGGGAATCGATATCAAACGTTCATAATATCCTAGAAAAAACAAACGGGGAGGGTAAACTTTCTTGATGGAAACGTGATAACCTTCAATATACGAGATGACTCATAAATTGTATACCTCACGTAGTAGTAGAGGAAAAAATAAAAACCTAGATGCAATAGTATAAAAATTATATAACGAGCTTTTCCTAACGAATGGTATGTAACAAAACCAACATGAAAACAAATAACCAAGAATACAGCTAGTAACGAAAAATCTATAAAAGGTAATAATACATTCTGAATCTCACTAACCCATCATTGGAAAGACGACGATACGTGCCTCGCAAAACATAATTTCCCTCCTAGAACACAACTTACGCAAGCAAAGGCCGTCTCATCGCGTGACAGTAAGATTGATGCACATAAATATTCGCCAATTCAACTCGTACGTCATGGCGGAGAATGTGGCGACGACCATTTGCGTACGTTCGCTTTCGAAACGTCAAAAACTTATGGGAAAAGCTTGCGCAAGTGCATTTTACGTGCGAAGCCCACGACACCCCGTAAATATGCGCTCAATTTAAATGATTGATGGCCTTTTCAAAATAAATACTACGTCGAGAATCTCCACTTTGTTTATGAGATAGTCGAATATCAACTGTTAATGGTATGTTTGTTTACGGACTCTAACGTACTGCAGAAGTTTAATGTCTTGTTGAAACGTTGCGTTGTTTTGATGAATTTGTATTAGCCTTTTTCTAAATAAATATTTATAAGTTTGGTGTTGATGGGACTTTACTTTTGCAAAGTGTGCACGGTTGCAGGAAGCCTGCAAAATACGACTGCACACCGTAATCCGATAGAAAAGGGGCGTGAGGGGTTAGGAAGAGACGAAAACCGCTCAGAGCCGTATAAGTACGGAGTTCCGGAGTGCATACGAAAAAGGATTTATTATTTACTCTGCCCCATTATTCGTGTTTAGTCTAGAGTGAGGAGATACCGTAAATCCCCACGGACGGAGATTAAGATCTACTTTATAAATACGTGAACGGCAGGATGCTTCACAGCCCAACCTTCCTACGACCTGATGCTACTTTGCGGAAATGTCTCGTATTCCAGAAAAAGTAGTTTGTTTCCTGGATAGGTAAAAGTTTTTAAGTAAGGCTTGCGAGCTTAGTCGCCATCCGGTTTTAAGGTTTCAGTAACTCAAAACCTACATAACTACGATATATTTTCAAATGCCAAAGTATCATATCGCGGTAAAGAAACGTAGAAAATGTGCATTCTTTTCCGCCCAAATAATTCCGAATCCTATTACGCCAGCGCCAACAAAATGTAAAGGAAAAAGGAACGCCTAGTCGTCAGGCTGACTGCTGCGGTCTAGCATTTCTTGCGGGGAATAGAATATCTCGCCTGACACGACAGTCTCTTATTTCACAAAGGCCGGGCAGGTCGGTCTGCATGTAAACCCAGTCGTCTGTAACGACCGTTTGATAGGACAGTGTTCCTCAAACTTTTGCTTCTCACGGTCTTTTGATTCTGCATTGATAATTTCCCCATTACGATCACGATTTCGTCTGTTCGAAAGCGTATATCAAGCGACGCCGAACGATTGCCCCATTTTATTTTTATTTTATCAAGCTTCAACATTATTTCTCTTCACTTTTTGTTCACGTTTGGAAAGTGGCTAAAAGTCGTTATCTTTACATTTCTCTTTTCACGACTAAACCTTTTCACGTTTACATATAAAAGTGATATACCAATCTAAAATTATCGCATTAGTACGATCGGTTGTGATAATGTTGCCCCCGATTCAGGTAATCGACATTTCTTGCTTCAGTATGAAGTGCCTCCACTTGCGTTAAATGTCATCTCATCGGATGGGTAGCGTCAAAGCCACAGTGCTCAGTAAAGTAGAAAGCGTTGTAGTAATAACCGTTAACACAACTACAACACATCCATAAGTGAGTTTCCTATTAGAGACTACAGCTTTGGGGACACACTCGTGTTAATGTCATACATCAACTAGGAAACAATTTTCTAGCAAAAAATAATTTTACATATTTCCACTGTTATTACTTCTTTAATGACTATGTTGGTACTTGCGTACTTAATTGCATACCATATCAACTTGAAAACAGTAAATCTTTTCATATTACGAAAAAAATACAAACCTGATCTGTTCATCTCATATCGAAAATATCACAACTTGCACCATAATAGACACTGTTGTTAGATAGTGTGTCGGTTTGCTAAAGACGCATACCGCGATGGAATCGCACGTCTTCCAGCGTCGACTAAACAAATGCTGGCAGTATCTCCGCCGTCGTCTTTTGTTTCTGGATGTGACATCTTGGCGGACATATTTATGACATGGCGTGCTTCGAGTGTCTGCTGAATGGCCAGATAAGAGTGCCCCCCGTGAAAGGACCCTTTGTGCATGCATGCACTACGTTTGGAGTGCCTTCCGCCGCACCGTACCAAGCCCCTCTCCCTGAAAGACGTCCTCCGGGGGTCACCGTACGCCACTGCAAAGATTAGGCGCGCTCAATGGGGCATTTACGCGACACGCTCGTCGGACCGGATAAGATTGCGAGTCATGAAAAAATATAAGAAGGTGATCTCTAGAAAAGAATTATGACATTCATGCGTTACTAAAGTTAAGACTCTTTGTCTAAAATTAATCCAATGTGCTTAATCTTCTTCTTAAAACATAACTTTGTGGTTGTAAGTTATGTTATATTCATAATTTTAAAGATTAGATATACCATAAACTTAGCTCTATGAAGTAAATGACATTGAACAGATGCACAATTAGTGGAAATGCTTAGGTGACACGCGACGTAATATGGCATTTGCATAAGCAGCGTTTACGGAATACCATCTGAAATACCGTCATCCATCGCGTTCCCGTCATATAGCGAGATTGATCTTTGCGAGACTCGAACGGCAGAATGCATAATTGGTATTATTAAGATTAAGCGGTTCAATTTAAGATTACGTTGCCGTAACGCGTATTTCCCATATGTCTCGGAAATCGTACGTTCGGTAATTCCATACCGTATCTAGCATAACGATCGAAATTGCTTGCTGTACGCGCCTCGACCGAACATTATTATAAAAATTGATACTTTTTAAGAATCGGTCTCGGTGGAGAGCGAAGAAACCGTGATGAATACGACTATTTACGTTGCGGCATAAACTGAAAATGATTACGGTTATTTTCCGCATAGCGCATGGCGCTTTAATGTATCTGCAGCGTTATTATGAAAAGCAAAGGAAATTGCAATTTCACCGCCTCCGTTCCATTACGTTTGACCCTTTATTACACGGGATTAGCTGTTTAATCGTCATTTTAAAACAAGGTGTACCTTCATAACCTAACGTCCTTATAAGTACGTACTTAATAACCTTTTCTTATTTTCCCACGTCAGAGAATGATTACTAAGCACTATACATTTCATTAATTTGTATATCCCAAGATATATGATTATCCTTTCTTTTAACTACTATTGTTTGCGAATTATTGGTCTTTTAATTAAACCTAAAAGTTTTTAAGTTTGCCTCTGACTTTCCCACAGCACTTCCATCGACTTAATTCTAACTTAGAACTACTCTCCTAGAAAGTTAACTAATAGTTTTAGTAAGGAGAGCTCGAGCGCGATGTGGGTAATATTCTCTCCGAAGGAATGTTGCATTAGGGCCGGCGAAGTAGGCGATTAGTTGTCGTGGAAACGCACCTTGAAAGACCCCGATAATGTGACGTATTAACGATTTCTTGATTTCGCGAATGGGCGACGTGACCACGGCCGTAATAGTCATTAGAACGGTACGAAATCATAGCTTATCGAATTGAAAATTGAGCGAAGAATGGAGTTTCCCGTTTCATTTGGTAGTGTTCTTACCGCAGAGGAAATGATAAAAAAAGTTTAATGAGTGGTATCCCATTGAGAAAAGAAATTAGAATTTTTTACGCGAAGGTATTTTTTGCGCACCTTTAAATAATCCCCTCCATTTCACCTTAGAAAATGTTCAAAGCGACAGATAAGATTATGTTCGCCGTGCTGAACCATACTAAAGAGGGAAGCCGGAGTATAGAAGCGAGCTTTCGGTTCGTAAAGGCTTATATCAGCTTTCTAAGAGGGTCTTTTGACAGATCTTTTGTCGAGTGCCCAGTTGGTCGTACAAGACCTCCACGACTTAATCCGTATATCTAATTCAACAATACATATCGCTTTTTTTACTTTTCAAAATAAAAGAAACGAGTACAGCTAGTTTTTAGGTAGTAACTCGCAATAAGTAACTCAACAATAAATCACCACTCCCTTTTTCATTCAACTTCTACAAGTAATTTGCACTGGTGGCCCCCAGATTCTTTTTAGCGGGGTGTTATTCTGCTGTCACTCGAATAAGAAGGGCTCCATCGAAAGCAGATTTATGTGCATATCACCGAAGGTTTTTGGAGGCTCCTAGAACCCTGTTTCTGTAAGGGTACAATGGTGGAGTTCTTTGAAAAGCAACTGCATCTTCCCCACGTCGGTCGAATTAAAGTTTTTTCTTTGAAAGTAGAAAGAGAGAAAGTAGGGGGGTAGGAAAGTGTGAAATTGAAATACAAAGTTTTGAAGGGTGAATTCTTTGACACGTAAAAGTTAGTAATTTTAATAAATATTAAAATTATTTTATAAAAATTCTTTTCGTGTGACTAAATTTTTATTTTGAACAGACGTTAACACAAAGGCGTTTCCTACGCACTTCTCGTTGTTCGGATGTCCGACATTTGTAGCCTATCTACAATGAAAGCGCAATAACCGCAACCCATAAAACACGTATATCTCTGGCTCCCTCTAAACCGCTGGCTGTAACCTTATACGGCGATCTTTGCTACGAGGAAAAACGGTCGATAACGGCGAATTTTAGATTAGAACCCACGCGGCGCGCCTTCTGGCAACTTGAAACATTCTTCTCGCCGTACATCCGCTGTAACCCCGCTTGGTCTCTCAACCAAATTACATTTACCACCCATCGCTTACCGTTACACGATAATCCTTTTAAGTCCTTGACGAAGGAAGTTGGATGTTGTGTGGAGGTCGTGTGCGTCACGTGCACGCCTAAAGCTAAAGCTAAACCTAAAGCTTTTTGTAGGTGTTTGATGGATGTTAAATTAGTCGGTGCTATTTTGGTGATTCCTGACTAAAACTTAAAACCCAAATGAGAAAAACATAATTTTTTATTTTGTTGGCGATGTGTTGTTACTGTTTTAGGATTCTTGATTGAAACTTTAATTACATTGTGAAATTCGAAAAAGACTAATTTCCGAAAATTAAATTTTTTCAGAAGCTTTAAAACATTTCCCGGATTAAACTTGATAATATGAAATCCTCCCTTTGAAATAATGTGAACTGAAATTCGAAAAAAACTTGTAAAAATTGATGACTAAAAACAAAAATTATATATGGAGTGATGGAATTAGTACTAATATTAGATTAATTTTTAGCTATTTTAGGGGTTTTAATAAATATCTTTCTCTGAGAAATTAAACCGTGCCTTTTTCCGTGATAAATAGGGTCCGTTTTAATTTCGAAATAGCCAGAATTTCTAAAATGTTCGCGCTAATGATGAGTAATAGCCGGCGCGTATATTTTCATTTTATCGGGACCGTCGTAGAATTTATTTTGATAATCCCTCGCGTCTATTAAAAACCTCCTCGTATATAAATTAGTGCCTTTTTGCGTCCATTCCTCTCCTGTCGCCGTGCAGACAATCCTTAAAGGTAATTTGCCGTAAAAGAAGATAAATAAAATAATTATCGTTCCCGTAGCGGGATGCCTGAGTTCTCCCTTCGTCCTTCTCCCCGTTCTTCTCATCCTCTTCCTCCTCTTTCTCTGCAGCGAGCACCGGTCGTACTAATGATTTCGTAGAGCCCTGAGTTTTAAAGTCTGAAGATGTGAGGTGCAGATTGGCGAAACTCTCGCCCTCGTACCTTCGTCCTCTTTCACGAGTGCTTTTGACCTCTCTTTCTAGCTTCTCAGGATGCTATAAAAAGCTTAATGCCCGAAGTAACCTATAATTATCTAAAACGCTCGGACCAATAAATTTAACAAATTATCCGCCCACCGAAAAAAGGTTTTCGCCTTTTTTACTTGCTACGGGTTTATTGAAGTGCTATTTTCGAAGATAATGAAAAGTTAGGGACCAATAAAAAGTCAATTTGATATCGGTGTAAAGTTAATACCCAGAGAAGAGATAATAAAGATGGTAATTAATGAAATACGGCGATTACAAAATGTTGTTTTTAGCACCTTGAGTTTTACATTTTAAAGCAACTTCTTTTGAAACCAATTAAACCGCGTCAAATTAGAGATTCCTCGAAGTAATTCAGTTTCCCATTACACCAATTAAATCCACTAATTACTTTTTAACACAAAATACTCCAGATGATCATTATTACTTCCTAGAAATACTCCTAATTGCAAACGAGATCGAATGTGACAGAAGGAGATTACTGAATGACAGGAAGATGCTAGAGAAGAGATAAGAAGGTCCAGAGAACCCCAACGATCCTTTCACGTCCACCTAAAGCCCTTCGCTTCTTCGAACGAACTCGTTTGTATAACGGAAGTTTAGATGGCAGAGAAGGATTAAGATCTATAGATTAGCTGGTAATTTATCGACCTTATTGGGAACGATTCCCGTTGCCAACTGCGTTGGATTACATACGACATCGATTTCACGTGTGAGAACGATTTGGTAGAAGTGATTATACTATTAGAATTTCAAGTGTGAGTAATTGGATGGAAGGAATTATGTATGTATCAATTAGGGTAGAAACCAGTTTACAAATAGAGTTAAGTATGAACATTGTTAGATGCTATCTTGATCAAATCGATTTTCACTAAAATTTTAAGAGCAGATTAAAGTCTGATTGGTTGGGTAAAGGTAGAGAAACGAATGAAAAATGCTCACCACGCCGTAAGCTCATTAATCGCTCGGCGTTATTTACAGCCGGTAATTGTGCGGTAACACTCGAAAACACGCTCGATCAAAATTACCTTGGCGTCATTCATTAACCGCGTCGAACAGAAAACAAAACGACATTTAATTACTATCTCCCGGTGGCGAGCACGTTGTGAAATTTGTTCGAGTGAAGGCAACGTTCCGCGTCATAATAAATTGGTAGTTAAAAGAATGCATTAGCTCGGCTAGTCCCTAAGCGCCGGCCCTTCCCTTCAGAATGAACAAACAAATTTTTCGTCGTTATCCGTAATTGCACCGGGGAGGGCCATTATTATTTTAAAGTCGGGCGGTAGCGCTGGAAAAACTGCCTGATGCGACCGAAGGGCAGAAGAGCTCGCTCGCCGACTGAGGGGAACCTGAATGGAGGGGAACGCGGCCAAGGCCCTCATTTAAGCAAACATAATTATATTTTTCTTGGGAACCGCCAAGGGCGAGCCGGTCCTTCATGACAGCTTTGTAAATATTCAAGTTACGCCAGTCTTTGACATCCCGGACCGTTCTCCGCTATTATTTGAGTTCGCGTCCTCGACGACCCCAGATAAGAAGCTCAACGTCATTGTACTTGCCCCTTTTATATCACACCTTGAAATAGGAATCTTTACATAGAAGATTCTCTGTATTTGGTTCGCCATGCTAACTAACAAAATTTCATTTTCAACATTGCGTTCTTATGACAAATTTAATTAGCCGTATGCCTCGGTTTTAGAATACTTTATCTAGTGACCATTAGCAGTATTTTAAATCATTTTAAAGATTTAGTAGCACTCAAACCTAAAAAAACTAGGCATACGAATAAATATATTTAACAAATGGCCTTATACTTATCTAGGTTATCTCAGAAAGTTTATCAGGTATTATCAATTTTTTGCGTTATTGTAACACCATCTGCTAGGAATACCATGTAAACATTTTTCTACGACCCCCTATGTATTTATCTGGACACACCACCGAAAAAGCCGCACGTTACTATCGGAACGGAACTTGTTTTTCTTTCTGGGGCGAGCACTCAAAGGGCTTATTTTTCCATTTAATCTGAATGGAGCCCATTCGTGGGGCCCGACGGCGGCGCGCCTGTTATTTGAGTTGGCAATTTATTTTTGGGCAACCGTTGAACTCGGATTTGCCTCGCATAACCCACATTGGATAGCGAGTTATATTTTATAGAGCCCATTCTCGGAGCGGGGCGAACTTTTTGATGAAATGAGCCAGCCACGAACGAGTTATTGTTGACTTTACGTAAAGACTCGGACTTCGGCGGAACGCAAACGGGAGAAACTTTATAAAAATCGTCGATTTCAGGACTGCTTTTTCTCGGACTTCTTTCAGGAGGTTGTAACCATTTCTATATCTTCGACATTCCGAGAACCCGTCTATTACATAGCACATGATATGAATAGCAAACGTTCTCAAATAGTTATACACACTTCTTAGAAGGCGTAAGTTTTTGTGAAAGTTTACTGAAGTGTTATTGTAGTCGTTATAGACGGCTACACGGAATAGCATTCCAAGTAATTGTATCTAAAGATGGATAGCCGTAGCGTTTGGCTTTCTATTGTTGCCATTTGTGCATACATGTTGCTAAATACAAATAATTACGTAGAAGTGAAAATGGCTCCACGTAATTACATACATATATCATGATAATTTTTTGTTTTGCATTTACGTACCTATCTAATTTACACCTGGGCGTATCTAAAACATAGACATCACCCTTGGCGCGCCTGCGGCATTTCTTTCGTTTTCATTTCTTCGTTAGCATGTAAGTAAATACGCAGCCGGCCGCCTCGAAGGTATTTCCTCTTCAAACAACCTTTACGACCCCAGAGATGACTCTCTTCTCTCTGTCGCTCTCCCGCGAACAATGTCGGACAAGTTAAACAATAGGGTACGCAACGCCCGTCGTTAATAAGGGTTGGGCGAGATGAAGTGTTGTAAAAGTTCTTCGGACCTCCCGGGTTCTAAATTTTTACAGCTTCTCTAACCGTGCCCGTGGATCCTCTGTATATAAGGTTAGGGGGCAATAAAACGCCTGGGGAGGTTTTCTAGGTTTAGTGCCGACGCACCCCACGTAGTATAATTTTTATGCGCGCCCCGGTAAAAGCATTCACCCTACGGGCACGTCAAAACGTTCGCGTAAGGAAAAGTAAAAAGCTAAGAGTACACACGGAGTTCATTAAAAAGTTATTAAGAAATCGGAGGGGAAGGTTTGCTGACGAGCAAAAAGCGTGAAGGTCCGAAATGAGCAAAAAATCTGGAAAACGGTTTAAAAACACCAACATGCAGCTGTTGTATAGGAATTTATATTGATGAACAACTTTTATACATTTTAAAAAGTCGAATGCTATAGTGGTGTTTTAAACGACATTTTCTACGATAACGGCGGGATATAAAAAGAGAAACGGAGTGACAGCGATACAATCCGAGCAGGTCATTAATTTCAATATTCACCGACACCGGAGGGGTGCTTTGCCATCCGAAACGCATATCTACCACAGTTATTATTTAACCCCCGACGACGTCGCCCCGTATTTTTTCCCGCAAAATACGGGGTAGATACGCCGATAAACATACGATGCGAAAACTTAATAAATGGTCAGGACGGCGCAGCTGCTTAGAAATCCAAAAGGAACACCAGGATGCAATTTGCATTTTCGATCTACCCAAACCAAACGCGGAACTATAATTAAACCCTTATGCAAATACGAGCCGCAATTTATTATAGATAGCGAACCGACGAAAGTATACAATTATGCGTTGTAATTCAATTGACGGTTTAAAACTTCGGTATAGGTTAAAATTTATTTGAGGTGTAATAGTACAATTTACGTCCGCGCTAGTCATTAGCCATCCCGTGCTAATTAAATAGTAAAATATTTACATCGCTGGAAATGGTTTTTATTGCAGTCGGAGAAGCGTCATCGTAAAATAGTAAAGTGAGTTTTAATAACGCAAATGAATAAAGAAGGCGTTTGCATTATAATGTAAATAACTTCGGTGTATAGAGGGCGTAAATACGGATATTTATTTTAACGTAGTATGTTTGTAGAATGCGTTATAGTTATGTTAGAAAACCAACATTCCACTTAACATCTTATATACTTATTAGCAGTAGATGTAAATAAACCGTAATAAAGAGAAAATATGTAAATTGTATCCCAATTAAATTCTCACTTTTTAAACGTAATCCATACTGCGCTCAATCAATCAATCCATCATATTTGTTTCCCAACTTGATTCTTTCGTACAATTTCACCAAGGATCGCTAATGACGGCCCGCCATATCGAACAATGCATCAAACTCTGGGGGCATCGATCAAATGCGATCAGGAAGAAACAAAAGGGTACCCATTCCTTCGGGAACCTACGGACGAGATGCTCGTTAACGACCCGGCACACGTGAACTTCGATAACTCTCGAGATATCGATCAAGTCGTTCGTCGTTTTCTCAAGATGTTCTCCGTTCGTTGCAGTTGACGTCTTCGATCGACCCACGTCAGCAAACTCGAACGAGATGTTATATTGAGATGGATTATTGAGAGTGCTTCAATGTGTTTGTATGTGTGTGTGTGTTTTTAATTACCAAAGTTTAAAAATACGATGAAAAGTTAAATAAAAAATAAATTGTACGCAAGTGATAATCGATCAGAACTGAAAACAAATAGCTCAAGTATATTTTTAAATTCTTTCTGCTAAATAAATCTCGTGCAGCTGTTGTCGGGAAGAATCCTTGGTTACTCATATATCACCGAGTAATAAAAATAACTGTTTATTTGCTTATTACGGCTATAATTAACTCCGGCTTGATTTATATCCAAATAGATATTCAACGGTATTGTTTAGGCGGCCGTAAAGTATATAGAGTATAGGTAAATGAACGGGGTAGTCACCTAATTGCCATAAATCCTTAGCCGGAATCACAAACAAGCAAACGCCGTGATGTAGAGCTTTTATTAATTAACCAGGTGCCCTGCTATTGTAATTTATAAGCGTGTAGCGTGTGGTTGGATAAACCATTGGGGCATCGAGGTCATCGTACGTTCTATCTCTTTCTATATACCTACATATGTGTATGTGTATCAATAATATCGGTTTGTATTATGTAATAAAATATAACATTTTATGCCTTTAGAACATTGGCACTCAAAGCAATTGTTATGAAATTCTAATTTATGAGAATTGAAATTAGAAAATAATTATTTGGGAATCTATTCACTATCTATTTCGTTCATTTCGTAGTTTTCTTTAATTTTGACTTAAGTATTCATGATTACTAAGTGCGTTAATTTATAAAATTTCGAAAGAACATTTCGCTTGGCACTTACTCAACCCAAAAGGTTCAATCTATTAAGATCGTTGAAGACATTCGCTGCAGAAGACCGCAATTGCCTCGGGAGGAGAATATCTATCACATCCCTTAACTAAATGCATATCCACGATGCCGCCCTTCTCGTCTCGCATCTCGGAGAAGATGCAGGAGCGAGCTCAAGCGGCATTCTGGAAAATGAACGGCTGCAGGCGAAGGAACAATTCATAATACCCCGCCATGGGAATGAAATTATCTCGGGCAGTATTTCTCCCCGAATTATTTACGAGGCACGGAATGTTCCCGTAACGTTTTCCTCTCAAACATATAATTTTTCCCGGTCGCCGGCATTAATCAAACGGATGCCAAGACACGATGCCGAAATATCGGCGAGGGCCCGACTCGGACTCGGTACTCGAACGGCAAACTGCGCGAGCAGTAAACACAATTTCTTATTTTACGAGCTCGAGAGCTGGGATGCGAGGGGTTTTACGGCAGTGATAAAAAAGGACGAGTGAATGTTACCATCGAGGGATGGGGACCCGATACTGACAGAGAATTCACAATTGACGCGAAATTGGAGATAAATATAACCTCGGAGACAAAGTGTGAAATGGCTTTCCTCGTCCTCTCGCTTTATAGAACCGACATGGAATGTTTTCCTATAAACCCATTCCATTCCGGACCTTACACAGCCAGAAGATCATGTTAAACCGTCGGGGGTTAATTATCTTTCGTCCTTCCTAAGACACCAACTGACATCCACAATATCTTCTCCTGCGTTTCGCGTCATTAATTACCGTCTATCGAAGAATGGACACTGATTGTCGCCACGTACAAAGCGTTCGTTACATCACCCCTCGTACTTCTGCGGACTTGCGATAATTAAAAGTGGCTCCAACAGGGCGAGGCGTACACCGACCGTGTAATTTTCTTAGGGCGACAGATGCGGACTGAGAGCTTCGCGTACGTGGGCCTAAATAAGCTATTGTGACCCAGTATAGCGTCGTAATTATCTAATAATTACTATGTGTACCGCTCGGTCGGGACTATAATTAACTTTTCCTACGAGATAGATGGTAGTATAGTTTTAGAACGAAGGGCGGGCATTGTTAGGGCAATCATTATTGCGGAATGAACGTGTTCGCTAAAGTGGGCACCGTGTTACGTCACGGTCTATAAGGGTAAAGAAAGAAAAATGCACCAACGGCAATGTTCTTTACGATTCATTGTGCAGATGGTTGATGGTTATTAAAATTGGGTAATAAGTTTCGGTTTATAGCTTTTTAAATACCGGATATGGGTGTTGAAGCTAATAACGTACAGCATTTAATTAAAGGAAGTAATATCTTTTCATAGTTCTTCGTGATCAATATATATCTATTTAATAGCAGGTAGTTGCTTTCATATTGTGTTCCCAATTTACGTGCAGGCGTATAGCAAAACCTTCGGTAACACAATCAGCCGAGTCGATATCTAATGTCTGTAATCAATTTTACACCATCTGTTCTGGTACATGTCCATCGTGATGGAATTCTTATACCTATATACCATTCGCGTGTTATGTGTTCGGCGCGCCTCAATACGAAGAAATCTAAGTCATTGAACGTTGTACTTACATTACCTACCCATCGAATAAAATCGCATAACCGATAACTTTTGTATGAAAATGACAATTATTCGTGTTGCTCGAACGCATAATACTACTATTAACGCACGTACATGCGTGTGTAGCCGAAACGCGTGAGAACATAATGCAACCGGATTGGAACGGCAACAATGCTCGATACCTCAATTATCTGAGTTTAGCGAGCGGCCACAAACAATTTAAACGAAGTATCGGCATCGGATTAAGCGGCGGTCGAATTCCAGAGATTCCTTTCGAGCCAACTTTATCAATTATGGCTTATTAAATGCCGGAGCGTACCGAATAAACCTGCTCGAACCAACCCGGTCTCCCGGCGAGACACGGAGATGGCGCTACTGCCGGAGGATGCAATAAAACGGACCGGAATCGGTGCCGGTGCTGATATATCGCGACCTACTCGTATGCTAATGAGTGTATAATTCACTCTTGTAGTCTACTAACGAATACGTATCTACCTTGAGGTTTTATAGTTTTGGACTCTTTTGAGAGATAAATAATTAATATAATTGGTTGTAGTAATCTAATTAAATGAACACGGTAATTTATATGAATATACTCAGAACTGTTTGTTTTAACTCATTTACTTAAACTTGATGAAGCGCTAAGATCAATTTCCACTGCTCTAACTTGAAAATAGAGAAAATAAAACAAGTGTTTAAAAACTTTGCTTGTAGAGATTTCTGTCTTTTCTTATTTGGGATTCGAAGTTCTTAAAGCGAATTTTCATACTCTTTTAAAATTAAAAAGCTTACAACGATTTCAACCTAGAAATTTCCTAATTGCAGTGCAGCAAAAAGTCAAAACGAATAATACCTATAAATTGAAGATATGCTAATGCAAAAAGTTTCTGTCTTTTCTTATTTGGGATTTAAAGTTCTTAAAGTGAATTTTCACACTCTTTTAAAAATAAAAAGTTCACAGGAATTCTAACCTAGAAATTTCCCAATTGCCGTGCAGCAAAAAATCAAAAGGAATAATACTTATAAATTGAAGATATGCTTATCATGACTAATAGATTTAAATTATTTTTTTTTAGGATTAAAGTTAAATTAATATTGGATGGTCGTTTACATATTGATAGAATAAATACAACAGGAACAAGGATCCTGCCAGAAGTTGCAAGTCTAAACAGTACAGCAATAATTGAAAACTTTGGTGATGATTCAACGGAGTCGGTCGTAAACTGGCTTCTCCGCCGACATTCAATATAACCGAAACTAAATAACAAAGTAACTCCGGCATTGTGTTTGGTTTCCTACTTCAATAAATTGCGAAAAGCGTTGAGAAGCAGAATTCTCTGGAGACCGGCTCGGAGGAGGAGAGGTTGTTTGCAACTCGTGATCGCATTACTTATCTATTGTACGCCTCGAGGCCCGCCAAAATTAATTACTCCCATCCCCGTCACTTTTCCCTTTCCGCGTCGAAAACGTGTAAGCGTTCGCGTCACGAAAACTATTATAACGTAGCTCTTGATTCGGTTTGTTATTAGCGGTCCATTGTTCGGCACAGCATCCGGCCTGGCGCGGATGCAAGAGACGGGATGAAAATTGAATTTATTACGCCGCTCAAAGACCCCAAATTATTGCGAGGTTCGCGTTCCCCGATCGTCCCGTCCCTTTTTAGCACGCCTCCGGCAATCTACCCTCCTTCTCCATCACGTTCGGATTACGAACTATGAATAGGGGCCTGCCTCCGGTATGTGTGTGCAGGAAATTTTGAAATTTCATCTTAGGTAGGGCGTTTTTTTGATATGGGTAATGCAATTGAGAGGCGGGGGCCCAAGTGGTTCTCGTACCTGATGGGATTCCGTTCGAACAATGATCGCCCGCCCGAAGGGCCGTAATCCTGTTTGAGTCCTGCATTGGGGGAGCCTCCGGCCAAAGGTGCAATTTAATTACCGCTAAGGAATTGCTCCGTCGTCCTATTGAAGTTGATATTATCGCTGCGTTTCTTTCCTACGTTCTTTTCTATTGAAAGAACCGCGCGAGTATTTTAGAGTTGTACAGATCCAATATTTCATTCCCACGTGAGTAGGTGCGATGGCTTTAGTTTGCGCTGTTTGGAAAACCGCGTTACGTAGAGTACCATAATTCAAGGTAATTCAATTTGCGGACGGCAAACGGCTCGAAAACCGATTAGGAGAACTTCACGTCCTCGCCAGCGTCACACTTAACTCGATTTCGCGTCAGTTCTTTTTTTACTTATTCCATGTGCGCCGGGTCTGTACTCAAAAGAACGCAAGCGCTACTTCGTCGTTGAATTTTAATAATATTTTACGACTGTCGCGGGACGCATGCTAATGGCGTGAAAATTTCACTGTGTAGCTTTTTAATTTACCAAGCTAGTACATAGAAAATGCACAAAGCGAAATACGCTAACAGTAAAGCATTTTAAGTTATTAAATTATACACGAATACCATCGTATCAGTATTGACTGGTAGTGTAAGGCAGGTGGACAGCAATTTTTTATTATTACCGTAATTTACTAAAAACCGTGTTATTTTCGATCCAATTAAGGTGAAAAGAGACCTTTGTCACAAAGTAGTTAACCCGCACGTTATTACATACGCCTTTATATACAATGAAACTCATAATGGACTATTGTTTTCTGACTGTTCTATAGAATTTCTATTTTTGTTCTGGCGCTTTTTTTCCCGGATAATAAATATTTTTTTACTAACTCATCATATACGTAATAATAATAAATCAGTTTAAACGTTTGTGTCCTATTTACAGAAATGACAAGCTATTAAAAAAACAAGTTCCAAGACTTAAAATTTTATCGTAAACTTCGATGAAATGAACATAATCCTCCGCATTTTATTTTTTCACTTCGATATTTTTAAACCACTCATAAACTATTTTCGTCAAAAATAAAAATAATATACCTACCGTTATTTTAGAAAACTATTAAATAATTATCACAACAAAGCACTGAAAATACCACCATTCAGTTATGCGGTAAAATTTTATCGTCGAAATACGCTCGTAAATTGCTTAGTATTGACAATGTTGCGGTAACTTCGTAAAGTACATACACAGTATGGTGTTAAGAATTGAAAAGGATAAATATTTAAACTCGCGGCCGCGCTCAAATATTCCTTTGTCCCCGTTAAGCCGATGTGAGAATACTTAACAAGTTTCCGTCGTATTAAGTGGAACGGATCAGTTAACAGTCCACTAATCGCCCCAATTATTACTTTCCTGACACATTGGCCTTCACGTCAAATTAACTTTAGCGTAAGTACTAAAAATAAATTATTTTCGATAAACATAACAATTTATTTTGCCGTAATCCTTGGTGACTTACAAAGATCTCTTAAAATACCACTTTATATTTGTCAACCATAAATTAAAATAGACGTTCCGTTTGTGAGCTACTTCGGTGTTTCTTTTTCAGCCCCTTTAATGTGACATTTGAAATGGAGGAATGGCAAGTATGCTTATGACGATTTTCCCAGCCTATATTTATCTCGATGTTTGTAATGCTTCGCGTTGGCGCCATTACAAACATCGATATACATATGTAAATATGTATACCGAGAATAACCATATTAAATTTCATTTTTGAAAATGTAAAGAAATGTTGACGAAAAATTCGCTCAAAGTTCAGACTGAACAATTTAAAGGTCTCCACATGAGGAAAATCTAATTAAAAAGCAATCTAGAGACGCACAATGAAGACGTCGGCAAAAGTAAATTTAATTAAAACGGCCCGCTGGCACGTTTGCATCTTCACGGGCGGTTGCCGAGGCCTTAATATCCTCAGCCTCAACTCCTACAAAACGGGCGGGAATAAATTAACGGCCCCATTGTCGCCCGTATATTACGTTTCTTCCGGTGCGGCACGTCTTCGAAGGAAATAAAAATAGGACCTTTGTCAAGCAAAAATGGGCCAACTCGAATTACTGCTGCGAGCACGGTCTTATTTTCGTTTGTTGAAAACTCTTCGTAATAAAATTGAATTTCCTTTTGGTTCATTACATTCAATTTATAGCAAATCTTCTATTCTTGATCTTCTCTTTGTTTCTTGGGGTGTTTTGGGGATTCGAAGGGGTAATTTTCAAAAAACAAATTTATAAGTAAAATTTATTTAATTCATTAATTATAAGTAACATATACAATTTTTTAAAACCATCGTCGGTGACACAAGAAAAGCTCGTAACTCAATTTTGCGAATTTTTATAGGAGAGGCAATGGAAGGTTAAAAAGTACAGTTATTTTTTATCTTACAAGGAATACATAAAGCGAAATAACTAGAGAAAAATTTGTTATGGACTTATGAAAATTATTTCATACATAGTTCTCTACAATTAGCTTAAGATGGTATTAAAATCTTAATTTAAGCAAAATGTGGACTGACGAGCTTTTCTTGTGTCACCGACGCTATGCTAGATTATTACAAACTAATACAACGAACAACATAAATCAGTTTTTAATTCCCTTTGAAAACAATCAGTCGAACCAGTCTGCTCACGACGACCTCATCGCTTCGAATCGAACCGAAATCGACCCTTCGACCGATACGGCTCGACGATGGACATACGAGAGCCAATTATCAGATAGTACGTCGAGAATAATTGGTTCAACTAGACCGTGGCTATTTTTTACAACTCTCGATAAATTCGATTTGAACTAAGCCTTCGTTCTCTAGACATTACTTAAATCCTATTGAACTGAAACGAATTTATTTCCTCATTTCTTTAACTCTATCTTGAAAGTTAGGTTAAAGTAACCTTACAACTTCTTTTTTTGGTCTAAAAGTCTTTTCTGAAAATGATTTGGGCTACAGCATTGAAAAGAACATTCTCCTTCATTGTACCTGCAATAACTGTTATAGTCAGTTAACCTTTAAAATTCGGATAGTCAAAGCAACTTAAAATATTTTTCCTTAATCAAATATCCTATCTAAAAAAGGTTTGGGTTACAACATTGAAAGAAGGTATTCTTTCAGTTCGATATCAATTCATTATATCGCTTGTTGAGAATCATAGTGGCGAATCTACAAAAAGTTGATTACTGACTTTTAAAGGGCAACTTGTTTAAAAATCAGCGTACTTTTACGTGTATAAATGACGAAGCTATAACTTCAATCGTTGCCGAAGGAGCGCGACATACGCCACTCGATATACAATATATACTTCGCCATTATTTCGCAATAGTGGCGAAATCACAAAAAAAAATGTTATTTTTGAAATCTTACAATAAATCTATGTCTTTGCATGAAATATAGGGTGTCCGGAAATGTCGTGTACAACAGAATACCACAGATACTTTGGCCAAAAATATAATGATTTAACCCAACTTATCTATATACAAACTTGCTTAATTTAGCCGCTAGAAGACTTTAAAAATCATATTTTTCATTAGTTTTTCTTAAATTACTCGAAAAATCTTTAATAGATTTGATTCATTTTTTGACCATGTCTTTATATCAGCAGGCTACAGCTTCCTGTGGAACAAATTCGAATTTCGAAAATTACAGGGTGTTTGAAAACACTCTCATGAGAAGTTATCCATCCAGATATTTTTAACCAGCCTGTATAATTTTCTCTCGATTTTTTTCTGAGTAGCTATATTCATTTGGAAACTATTTCTTCTCTTATAAAATTTCAGTTAGACAAACGGTTTAGCCATAAAAAAATATTTTCTAAATCCGTGCAAACCCAAATCGATAAAGTAAGGTACAATTAACAAAGTTCCGAATAGCAATTTCTTTAAGCGGTATGAAGTTCTTTCTATAAAACCAGATGTTACTGGTTTATAAGTACTTTGTTGCTTAAAATATTCAATTTTCGCCAGGCTTTGTGACCATCATCAGGATTTAACCCTGATTGGCCAGCAAGATCACTGGACCTAAGACTTTGTTTATGGGGTGTCATCAAGCAAAAAAGTCAAGAACAAAGCAAACTGTAAAAGCTTTGCACCCTGTATTATTTGTAACCCTGATGATGGTCATAAGTCTTGCCGAAAATTTGAATATTTTAAGCAATAAAGTATTTCTAAACCTGAAAATTTTGGTTCTTTTCAAAGAACTTCACACCGTTTAAAGAAATTGTTACTTTGAAGATTGCTAATGGTACCTTAGTTTATCAATTTGGGCTTGTAGGGATTCAGAAAATATTTTTTTGTGGCTAAACTGTTTGCCCAAGTGAAATTTTATAAGAGAGAAAATAGTTTCTGAATTAATACAGCTATTCAGAAAAAAATTGATAGAAAATTTTACAGGCTGGTTAAAAAGATCTGGATGGATACCTTGTCGCAAAAGTGTTTCTAAACACCCTGTATGATTCGAAATTCGAATTTGTTCCATAGAAAGGTGTAGCCTACTAATATAAAGATATTGTCAAATAATGAATAAAACCTATTAACAATTTTTCGAGTAATTTAAGAAAAACTTATGAAAAATATGATTTTTAAAGTCTTCTAGCGGCTAAACTAAGCAACTTTGTATATAGATAAGTTGGGTTAAATCATCACATTATTGACCAAGGTATCTGTGGTATTCTGTTGTACACGACATTTCCGGACACCCTGTATAATAACAGTAAAACGAAATAAAAAATAAAAAATTTAAAACGATAAGTTGTTGCTTTTTACTTTGCATTAAAATTCAACCAAAATTTTGAACGCGATTATCTCCATAGCGCTAATTTGCACTTACGCCACTATTGTTCTTAGTAAGCGATATGTTCAATAGTCATTTTGTATTTCTCATTTATAACTGAACCTTTAAAGTTGGAATAGTTAGTAATCTAAAACTTTTTTCAATCTAAAAATCCAATCTGAAAATGATTTGGATTATAGCATTGAAAAAGACATTCTCCCGAATCGACATCAATTCATTATTCGTTCGATGACTGTTATTGTCAGCTGGTGCACAGCGTAACACGGCGTTGTGCTAAACTCCGGTGTAATTGTCCTTCAGTTCGGGGCGGAGTTGTCCGCCAGGTGTGATGAACACATAAACACATCGCTTCCTGTCGTGCCAGGTCGTTAGGGCTGATGTACTGTTCGTTCCCGTTTCGAAATTGAAGCGTGTACGAACTGAGTCTAGTTTACGATATCGCGACGTTTGTTACGGTCCGTGGGCGTGGGTGAGGCGCCTCCTCTTCCTTCCAGCACATTTCCATTGTTCCCGTTTCCAACTAGTTTCAGACGTGAAAATTGTCTTTGGATTTATTTTATTAATTCTCAAGATGATTTATAGAGAAGCCACGTTTTACTTTCCCTTTTTTATCACTTTCTAAGGTCGTTTCCCTCTGCAGGAATAACTTAGTAACAACCCACCTGGGGCTTCGGTATAGGTAATATGCGACTCGGAACTGTCGAAAGCGCGCACATCAAAAACGCATAAATCCTGAGTCCTCCCCTTTCGGAAAACGGCCGCCTCAGCCGGGGATATTAATCACATTAATGACGAATCCCATTTATAAACCGTCTCGACGCGAACGGTACGTGAGGTCGGTCGTTCGCTCTCTCGTACACGCGAACCCGCCTCCTTCATTGTGCTCCACGAAGAGACGAAGGAACGCAGGGAGCGGCGAAGACGGGTCATTAGGTTTTTAGAAATTCGCCGGGTGGCGAATAATTAACGATGCCGTTCCAACAAAAAGCCATATAGCCGGCGCAATTAGCGTGATTCACGCGAATTTGCGTTGTTGCAAACCCAACACAACCTATCCGATGATGGACTTTCATTTTTCATTTTTCTGTTTAAGTTTGAACCTAGGTTATTTCGACTTCCCACGACCTCGGGAAAGTCATTACGAATTAATGTCTCATACTGAAGAAAGGAGGAAACAAAGAACGCGAGAGAACTTAGAAAAATATGGGAAAAAGCCGAACACGTAGGCAGCGAGACGGGTTTATTGTCGCAACGCACAGAGCCGAGCCATTGTTGATTGATTAATGATCAATCGATGGTCGTGTCGTTATTGTTCGTTTATTGCCGAGGCTATTCATTGATCCGATCGTGCACTACCCACACGAAGTCATCGTCCATCTTCCCTCAGGAAAAACGAACATGTCTGATGATTTCGATTTATTAGAATAAACTCCTAAAGTGAAATAAAAAAGATAAATCCGAAAAATATAAGCGTAAGCTTATAAGCTTTTAGGGGTATGTATTAAATGTTCTGAAGAACTTTCATATTACGAGAAGTCTAGTTTTAGTTTCTTAAAACTATTAAGAGATAGAGCATAACATTTCTATCTTTCATCAAGAATGAGTTTTCTTATTAAACAGCATTACATAGACAATAATATCAACAAACTGAAAATTTTATTTCAATAGCATTGAACATTCATTTTAAACTAGAACATTCGTATGTCGTATGTCGTATCTCATTTTCATATTTAATAAACTTCAGCTTTTAAAGATAAAAATTAAGACGTTATGTATACCAACATAAATTCATTGTTCTAAACAAAATGTCATTATTATAAGTGAAGATAAAGCGAATTTTTTTTATTCGACTTTAATATAAATAATGACAAACTTAAGTTATAGAGTACTTATGAGCATCAATATTAGCAATGGTTCCGTAAATCAATAATTGAATCAATTAATTCAGAAATTTTCCAAGTGTGAAATATTACTGTTAAATGATTTATGTTCCACGAAACCAAACAGTTTAGATATCTTCTAATAAACACACACTTAAAAAAGTAGAAGCTTAACAAACGATACCAAAACAAGGGTACCTACGTAGGTAGTACGTTAGGTCCGTATATTTAGAATGCATAAAAACAAGTACATTAGCGAGCACTCGAAGATTTACGAGTGCCTTATAACAAGTTACGGATGACGTCCCATCTTGAGCGCAAACAAAAAGCAAGCCGAAGCGACTTGAAAGAGGAGGCTTAAGAAGTGCCAGCGAGCGCATCGGCAACTTTCCAAATTAACTGTCAGTCGGTAACTCGGTTGACAGTTACGAGTATACTTTGTCCCTGCCTCCGCCAACGTCTTCTCCGCGCAGACAACAATGCGTTAGAGACGGTAATTACGCTTTCATTCTTCCATTGTGCGCCAAGCGTTATTATCTCATTTAAAACCGGATACTTTCGTATACGCTACGAGTACCTTGTTTACACACACGCTCACGCTGGGCGATAATTAGACGCGTGTGTATATTGGTAACCGGCTTCGAAACTTGTTCTTGGATATTTCTTAGTCTTCTTATTGAAATAACTGTTTCTTAAAGAAAATTATTGCTACTGTTAGAAAGGAATTTAACTGCTTAAAGAGAAATTGTGCAATGTACAGAATCGAAACGAAACCATTGCTTAATACAAAGAAACTTGAAATCTACGACGTGTTACCGTTAGTATACAACTGCCTTAACCATGCCAATTAGTAAAGTGACATGCGTACTGCATAATTTCAAAAGGGAAGTTGTACGACTTTCTGCATATGGTAATACAAACGTACCATTTGATTTGTATCTAAACCTGTCTACGTTAAAGTTAATTAAAGTTGATGGCATGAAAAAACAACTTTCATGTGTTGTAGGTGGAATGTTTAACTTAGGAGTGATGTTCTAAGAATTGTGATTAAGTTCAAAAATGTTGTATTTTAAGAATGATTAAAACTTTTAGGATTTTTTTTATTTTTTCTTTTGCTACTTGTTTTTACAACTTTCCTGGGGATCCCAACCTCCATCGTTTTTTCATTTAACTAATTTTATTTATAGAATATCTCAATGTATAGAAATATTATGTATTCTTAAAAATTGCTATTCACGCTATTATACTGATTTACTCCGCATTGCGTGTAGAAATAGAAGGTAAGGAAGCGAACAAAGTGCTTCATTGCTGACGACAATAACACAGCAGTTCCGATTATTTTTCTCAATAAGCAATCAAGGAAAGTATACACATCGCGGAACGTTTCCACGCACATTAAGTGCTTATTTAGAAAACGTCACGTCATCCGTTTTAAGCGAAACCGTACGTTGTACGAGCGAACGAACGAGTGAACGATGGAACGCAGGAGGTTCCTTCGACTTTTGAATCCACAAAGAACCACACGGTTACAGGCTGACGCTCGTATTTCCCGGTAAGAGCAAATTGCGGCGATATCCGCCGGTTCGTCGTTTTACAAATTTGAGCTAATTAACTTCTTGGAATTACGAGATGTTGGCGCCAACTCGTCAACGAGCTGTAAATTGATTCTCTTTTTTATAGCTAGATAATTATTGTAATTATTAATCCTAGTTTCCATTTTGAAATAATCATTTGCAATACATTTTACCGGTATTTATTATCTTTTGTGTGGCGTGTACAGGAAGACAGGGGCATACATAATTTATTTCGAGACGCGCTTACGAGTGATAGTTTTCGAACGATACGCGCTGTTACTTTATTTATTCCTCATGTGTATTTTTAGTTTTCGGATACGTTGCCGAGATATATGGGCTTGATATTAAAATTACAATATAATCGGCAGGATGTGGCGCGGCGGTACCCAATGCGTCGGTAAAGCGGGTTGGTTCGCCGGTTGGTTGTCGTGAAACGAAGGAAATTTGAAATTTTAAAGCCCGATAAAAATACATTTATACCGGTCGACCGGCATTAACAGTCGGCGAACCAGTGACTGCGAGCCTTCTACGTGACGGTGCGTAAAATAAGTGATTTAAAATTTAACGACGGTCTAACTTGGGTAGGATACGTTAACATTGCAGTAAAACCAGAAACGTCCGTAACGGCATAAATTAGCGATGGAATTCAATAAAACCCATTACGACATGAATATTATAACCTGTCGCTAATCAGCTACTATAAAATTCATTGCAAAACGACACGACATCAGGACAAATACTAAAATCAATTTATTTGATTAACTTTCGTTAAAAGCTTCTTACTACATAATATTATACACTAGGGTAATCTTCAATAATTTAAAAAAAATGCTTAGATTATCAAATAACACTGTTGTTGAATTGGTTGCCTTGTTTTAAGTGTAATAAATTTTTTTTTAATTGGAGATAAAGATTTTTTTAATTTAAGGTAAATTCATTCAACTGAATTTATTACAATAGTTAGGTATTATCAGTTAACTTGTGATAGGAATCGAAATTCATATTTATTAATTTACCATTATTAAGTGGGGCCATGTCATGTTTCATTAAACAAATTGCACGTTACATGTAATTTTACATGTCTACAATATTTATAACTCACGTAACATATGTCGATGTTATTATTAAATTGACAAAACTGTGTTAATATTGATTTTCTACATAATATACAGAGTGAATTTATTATCAGTCTTCATATATGTGTTCTTATTAAAAATAAAGCAGTACTGTTTAGTAACAACAATTTTGAGAGTTTTTTAAGATATTTGAATCTGTTTTATTTTTGTTTCTCTGGCTTTATCTTTAATCCAAGAAACCGTATAATAATAAACGTTTCTCAGGAAAACTTTATGTTATGCAAATCTGGAAGTCAAACCAAACCGTCAAACCATTGTATAAGATAATGTTTCGGTTAGATAACTATGAATTACTACATTTATCCAGAATTGAACAAATGATAAACATGTGGTTTTCTTTGGAACACCGCAAACTCTGTTTAGTTTGTTTTGTAATGTTCTTGTGGGAATCTGAAAATTAAACTCTTTCGTTTATTTTCGAAATGTATGCACAAATTTTTACTTATATTTCTGAAAAATATTTTTAAAAGTTGAAACTGAAAGAGAAAATAATCCTTGCATACGTTTTTGGCCGTTCCTATTGTTTCTCTCTTTAGTGCTACCTCTACTACCATTTAGAAAGGTCGAGGCCTATTGTGATGTGAAATTTGGCCATTTCAGTGATCGCATTGTTAAACCAGGGTAAAAGGAGGCCGTTAACATAGGTAATTAGTCCCCAACAACAGTTTTGCTTCCTTTGTTTTTTGTTTAGGACACGTAACGTTCCATTATTCACGATTGGTTTGCCTGAATATGTAATATCCTTTGTCGCTGTCGGCAAATTTTGCATTTCTACTTTTTAGAGTCACTCAAAATTCCACAGGAAATTTATTTTAATTGAATGTGTTCCCAACGGAACTTGTTTTTGTGGTGGAGTAGTGCGTCGGTAGCGCGCTTTTGATTGGTAATTGTTGCGGTGAGTTATGTAGGCAACGAACTATGAAAATTTATGCAACAATTTGCGTCCGCGCGCACAAACTTGTTTAAGGAACTTTGTGTTAGCCGAATAATATTGATTCATTATTTTTATCATTGATGAAATGAAAAATTTATGGTACACTTTTTTTCATTAACAAACATAGTACACAAAGGTCATTTACGATATTGAATCGATAAAATTATTTCGTTCTGCGTCATCTCACGGAGATCTCATCGGTTGATGGCCATCACACAATGCGGACGAATAAAACGGAGGAAGAAGCGCTCCCATTGGGTTTTTTATGGCGCCTCGTCGGGGTCGTCCCGCTATGAGCTTTAATTAAATGCTAATGGACTGCCGATGGAAACGATAATTGATAGTCAGGCCTGCTCGATACGGAGGAACCCGAAACAAATCGGATTAAGGCGGCAACGCGTTCTGACTTACTCTTCTCTTCGCCCGAGTTAGTGAACAGAAAGAAGAGGTCGGCGGGGATAAGCCGGCTGAAATTCAATAAAGATTAATTATAAAAACTCTCGGAGTAAATTGAAACGTTCGAAAATTCCCTCGACGTCTACGGTTTCTTGTTTCGATCCCGCTTCGCACGACGTTTCCTTTCCAGGCCTCACTAATTGGCCGCCATAACCGAGACGGATCCTTTTAATTTGAAGAAAATTGTTTTCCATTTTGTTTTTGCCAGTTTAATTTTATAGATATCGATGAAAAACATCTACTAAGGAGTATCATTAATTTTCATTTTAACAGTTCTTAAGTGCAAAATAAATTCGTTACTCGTTTACGATATACGTCACATTACATTACACCCTTTTAAGAAGATCTTAGATATTAACTAGTTAACAAGATAAGAGCCTGTTTCTTTTTGGAAAATGGTATGTATCCACTTTTGGTATCCTCTTTTGCAGTACGAACAACTAGGAAATTGGGTCTTAAAATATCAAGCAACTGTCTTCCTATAGTTTTTAGTGAACTTTAGGCTATTTAATGAAACAGCACGTTGCTTTTATATCTGAACAAATTTACCTCTTACCATTCCTTTCATTTAGGTCACATTTTCCCTCGAGATCCATAAACAAGTGAATGTCAATGTTGCATAACCGTTATGACTTTCTAGGTTAGCGCTGACCAATTGATCAACTAGTCCTGTTAACACCGTTCGATCACGAAAGCCGATAACGCGAAACGACTCCTAATAAACACGGTATTCATTAACGAATCGAGATATGTGCGACCGATACGTTTATAAACGGCATTCGCGGTCCGGCCGGCTGTTCGAATATTTGTGTCAATAGCTCCGGCTCGACTCATTAATTCGGTTCGGTTTCGTTAATCCGGCCGATCGCGGAGCCTTCTATCAAACGGTCACGGTAGCGAGGTTTGGTGGTTTTCGATGTGCCATACGGACCGTATATGTGCACTGTCTCTGGTCTCGAATTACACGTAATCCAATACGGTCCGTTGGTATTAAGTGAGCACACGCTAAATGATCTCGCGAGCCCCGATCGCCGACAGGGTCGGCTTTCTACGTTTTGTTTGCTTCGTTAGCCGGATTAGATATGGAAAGTTTATCCTTACAGAATGAACCAACTAACGTTCGTTCGTTCTCTAGCCGCTGCTGCTGTGCTCTCTGAGCCGAGCACACCGCGCATCGATTTCTATCTCTTCGCGCTTGGTTAGACGATCTTCTGCTGAATTGCGATTGCCGGATTAAGGTTTCTGGGAGATGTGAGAACGATATCAAATGTCCGTGGTCTGCGTAACATCTGACGAAATAAGAATGACTAGTATTACGACGATAAGCTGATCTTTTTATGTATTATACAATCACGTATTACATGAATGAGAGAAAGAACGATTATTTTCTATGTCAAAAAGAGTTGTACCTATATATCTTAAAATTGGCTTTACCTCTCGTGCAGTAGAACAATAAATAATTTTTTCAATCTATCTCCGACCCGTATACAGCTCGCACATACGTCATGCCATTTAGAGGCGCGCGCACTAGCGGTCGTATATTTCGCGATATAATTCAATAAAATACGAAAGAGATAAACCCGGATTTATATATCTACTTATACGCGGCACCGTACCGACGCTCGTTCCAGCGCAAATAAACCATACGCCCGTTATTTAGTGCGGGCAGAACAAAAGGGCCGAAGACGTTCAATGGAGAGATCCTTATCTCTCTCTTCGCTCCAGCCGACCGAAGCTTATAATGGAGGTCTAACTCATCAATTTCGAAACCGCCAGCGGTATCCAATAAGATGCAGGAGGGCGCATCTTCGCATGACCGACCGTCAATAAGCCCTCTTTTGCCATACCAAGACCTGGTCCGCAGAAGATAAGGCCCTACAAACACCGACCGACCTCTCTCGAGGAGGACGTCGGTCGACGTCCCTCCAATCGATCTCCGACGAAGGACGCCTTTGTACACCGACGACGTGGAAGTTTTATGACAACCCTCAGTATGGCACTAATTGGGAAACTACCCTCGAAGCCTCAGAACGAACTATTTTCGGAGAAGTACGAATCCTCAATGGCGTGAAGTTGGCCTTTGTGCCATTCTCCGCGCGCCGTGAAAAGAGGAAAGAAAAAAGCCAAAGAAACGACCCCGTCTGGGTACTTCGGTGGCATAATGGAGGGAATATGTAATCCTGCCACCCCGGATGATTGATTGGGGAATATCTGGAAATGATTTGGATTGATTGTGCCGCTCGAAGGTACGCCCGGAATGTAATAATCATTTATCACATTCATGAAAATGGTAATTTGATGTTAAACAAATGAATGGTAGTACATGAACAAGTAACTGCGTACTAGGTAAATATGAATGACATAAATTTAGCACTATTTACGCTTTACAAATTCTTCAACCCCCACAGGTAAAATAAAATCTGCAAATGTTCATATAAACCGTTTCTGCAACTTTATTTATAAAAAATGTATACCTACCTAAACACCCTAAGGCACAATAAAACTTACATTGTCGCCTCACACCTCCTGCATACGTGTATTGTAATCTCTCGGTTCGACGCTCAAATACGAACGCAACTTTATAAAAAAGGACGAGGTTGGAGCGAGTTGTCGTCGAGGCATGAATTTAAAATTGGACGCCTCGTCGGGTTGGGGTTTTGAGAGAAGAACGGTCGGTATTAAAAAGTCGAAAGAGTTCACAAACGCAGTACATTACAATCACAAATTTATGACGAAGTGGAGCGCCTGTGTATTTTTTAAAGTTTCTCTAGGGGAAACGCTGAAAAATTAAACGGCTCTCCTCGCGACGTCGTCGCCGTTCGAGGGCTAAAGGGCTGAACGGGAGAAATGGGGAACCAGAGGAACCAAGCCCGTTAAATTATAAAGTCGGGACATAACAATGGCCGCACGCCAATGCGTTTAATAACCGCTTTCGCGAAACCATTACCGGTTGATGAATCGTTTTTTAATTATTGTCCTCGGGCCACCGAGCGTTTTTTTCATCTCTCAATTTTATCGCCCTGATCTTTATTGCGGTAATCAACGTGTTGTGCAACGATCATGAGTGATTTGGGAAAAATTAGTTTTTGATTACCTTCGCAATATTAGGTTACGACCAATATTTGAAATGGAACATCTCATTTAAACTCTCACCAGGAAATAACACCGAGGCACAAGCAGTTAGAAATCTTTTTGTCATTACTGATTTATCGCCATAACATTTCAGTTGACCCTAAGTGAAACCCAAGACTCGTCCATGCGTGGCATGTCCTGCAGAATGGGCCCGGTAGGATGTGAAGCAAAGGAAGGAAAGAAAATAAAAACCCGACAGAAACGCGCCATTATGGTGTGGCTTTGAAAAACGTTCCGTGCGCTTAATAATGCACGTCGCTGTTTCTGAGGAACGGGCGATTGTCTCTAAATACGCGCGTGTGTCGTCCGTCCGTCCTTTTTCCCCTCTTCGAACGGCACGAATCCTTCCTTTTCTAGCTGACGGGCGAGTCTCACCACGTGGAACGTGCTGTGTACGAGGGTAACGTTTAGAACTGGAGTAATTACCGGCTGCACGGTGCATTATTGTGCCGGCAAGTTGTTATGTGTCACGAGGAAGAGAGACACTGCCGTTGGATGGGATGGGTTTCGAAGAAAACTCTATTCGTGGGAATCTTGAGTTTGTCCCCGAGGCGATGCAAACACCATACAAGTTGTTCATGAAGTGACGTGTTCATTGATAAAAAGTTTGCAATCAGTTGAAAACTGAACTATAAAGTTTTAAAACTAGTTAATAATAAATCAAAAAAAGTATCTTATGTTGAACACCTAGCGAACAACGTTTAAAGTGGCTATCAATAAGTCAAAATAGTGCTATTTATACATTTTATATGGTTACATCTACCTCTCAAAAAATACTTATTGAAGTAGTTTTTATTTCTTAAATTATGAACGCTACTTGGAAATGTATAAAACTGGCAATAAAAAGGTAATAACCGTTCAGCAATTAGGTTTAGTTTTAATTGCTGCCTTTGGTTTTGCGGTCTAGATAAGTGGTTTGGCGATAATTACAACTTCGGATTTGGGCGCGATTGCAACGGTGCTATAACTACTTATTACGATGTAATTTATCTAAATCACGAAACTGTGTTAATTTAACATTTTCGCAGACGGGGAGAAAGTTAATAAATAATTGTGTTATACTTTGAGATGATCGAATTTCTTGGTTCTCTTTTTGTTAGAGCGACAAAGCGGGCCATCTATATTCAACAATGGGTCGCTTCGAAATAAAACAGCGTTTCGTCATCGTTATTTCGCTTTTTCCTTTATGTGAGTGCGTATACAAGACGTTCCGGTGTGCCGAGCATACAAATTTTCCTTTTACAAAGCGGCAGACGGCCCACAGTGTCAGCAGGATGCCTCCGGAATTGTCGAAATGTGCCCGTCCGTGTGGTAAAATCGCTTCTGGGAATGAATTCCCGTCGTCGTACAATCGCGGAATGGCGACCCTTAAATGTTCGTTTCTACTGCTCCTAAACTTCGTGGAAATCGCTAATCCGATAAGTTCCACTACGAGGAAAAAGAATTGCCCGTCGTCGACGTGATTTTCAGAATAAATAAATTATTCATGATTTTGTAGGTCATTTATAGATCACAAACGAACGTTATGTGAGTTTTACGGCCACGTACTACACGTTATAACTCGTACTAATGAAACTTCAGGTAAACTTCTTTTAGTATCGTCAGTTCAACACTGACGTCCTTGTAAACACATAAATCCCCCCGCGATAAATTTAGTTTAACGGCCGATATACACGGTCGGAGTTTTATCTGCCTAATTTATGCATTTTAAACATTCCACGCCGGTTTTTCCAGGGCCGCTTCATCAGTCACGATAAGCCCTATTCAGCAAATTGCTTCTTTGATTGCCGTCATCAATTTAACTTGGCCGAACTTAGCAACTGCACGTAGTGAACACCCACGCGGTCGTTGCAACGCTCCCTCTACATACCAGCACGGTGCCATCGTCGACGACAGTAAAAATAGGTTTACGGCCGACAGTTAATTATATTGTAGATGTTGTTGCCGCAAAACAACGCTAAATCAATCTACTAGCGGTGATTAATTGTACGGCAGGCTCGTTGTGAACAGAGAGAGGTAATTGTTATAGTCAAACTTGCAAATAGGAAGAAATATATTACCAATTGAAACACTTTCCTGCATAGATCAAAGATGAAAATCCCAATTAAATCCAAAGTTATTTCCATAATATATATTATGTTAGTTCCGTTAATAATTTTATTTAATACAAATTGAGAAATTAAAAAAAAAAAAATACGATAGTTCATCAAATTCTTTCGGTTTTGGATTTAATCAGTAATGATTAAATTTTAGTTTCTATGCAATCGATAAATAGAAATACCTAGCACTTAATATCTGTGTCAATTTCTTTACACTATGAAAGGTTCTGTTAGATATGAACACAGAATGTTTGATACATTTATCGAAATAAAAGCGACTCCTTAGTTGTTTTTAAAAATACCGTACAGGGTTTGGTATTTTATGACAGTTTTCACATTGAAGCTATTTAAACATACCGATAACTGTAGAAATACGTAATGGCATACCGTCACATAAATATAATCAAGCACTAAGCTATATCAGGGTATTTCCTCATATAGTCAGCATTATCCTATTATTATCCGTATAGAAGCGGCCCACATTTACGTTTATCTTCAAATTCCAAACAGGAAATTGATAGCAGTCCCATCGGCGTAGCTTCGTATACTTCATTTCATCGAAATAGGAGAGGCCAGTTAATTCAGAATTTCATCACACCGTCTTCATTTACTCACTGCTCTCTACGAGTACCTACCTATAATCAGCGTCCTGCATCTTTCGAGAAACCCGATAACTTTCCGCTCTTCGCTCGGATTCCATTATAAATATTGATTCTTCGATAAGTTTGTCGCGCTCGACGGCCGCCGAAGAAAGAAAAAAAGACGCGGGGCAATCGCCGCAACGAGTTAAAACAGGTGTGCATCTACGTGACGCTATACGTACGGCAGCAACACGTTCGCTTCGGGCAACGTTACCGCCTTCAAATAAATTACTCTCCCGGTCGAAATCACCGAGACCATGCCTCGTTTCCGCCCTGGCAAAAAAAAACAGGACAAGAGGAAAAATAATGGCCACGAGATATCTATAGATTAATTAATTTTACGAGTCTCTCCGGTTGCGGCTCTCTGTGACTCCTTCTCCTCTCCTGCTGCATCGACTCAATTAATTAATTCTTTTGTAGTTCGTGTTTTGAGTGAAATCAATCAAGGACGAACATATTAATCTTATTTTTGTCTAAATGTAATACTCTTATTGTTGGTAAATAAAACATGTTTATGAGACTATAACTAGATACTCTACTAAACTAAAAATAACACTTCAATTCTCTTTTCCATTCTCACGACTTATGAATCTGATCATTACTTAACTATTTTTATGGAAGTAAAAATACGTTTTGTGTAGTCAAGATCTTCCTCATTTTTTTGTATAATTTGAAAAATTTTTTAATCAAAGTTTCATTCTTTGTTGAAAAAAGGAAATAAATGGGTCCAAACGGATTTCACATAAAATGTGATATAACTTTCGATGGTCGAATTTTATGGGTGCTATGAGTTAATAATTCCTTCTGAGGGGAATACGACCCTGTGCATCTTCTTCACGTCATCGAGGGTCGCTTCCCGTGGTATCGAACACGCACGTCGTCATCAGGCATTTCGAGTACAGGCTAAAGCCATTAAGCGAGGGTCCCGTCGAGTCTTGTAATATCATGCGGCCGCGGTCGAGGCGGGCCCCATGAAAAATGCCCGACATAAATTCCGGGCTTTAAACGCGATTTCCCGGAAAACACACGGCCGAGAGACCAAAGGAGCGCCGACCGCAGACGGCCGCCTTCTCGAAATTGCGTTAACGCGACGAGGGACTATTTTAGAAGTTTTTCAGTTATGAATTTCGAGGAAACGCGAACCGTAGAACGAATTATTAGGACGGGGGGAATGCAACGCGGTCGGGCTCGTCTTCTTTCTTTGTGCCGCGCCATAAAGGGCCGGCGATTTAAGTAATTTCGAACCGGATGGGATGGGGGCTTCAAAAGGAGAGCGGTTGCGACTCGACAAATGTCCGCCAAAGGACGGAAATGAAGAATAATTAATCCAACTCGAGAAAAAGTTACCACTCTTCTCCAAGTTTGGCTTTAAATCACGCATTCTTTTTGATACAAAAGAACCTTGTTTACTCCTTTAAAAATATTTTACCGCGTAAACATAAAGCTCTGGAAGCCTGCGTAATTTCCATCACCAAAAACAAACGTTCCTTCGTTCCTTCACGGATAAACGTCAGCCAGTACGGTCCTGCCAACGGAACACGTTGAAGTCTATGTACGCCTTAACTTATCGCTTCCTGTCCCCGTTGATGCGTATAAATCGTCTCGACTATAAAAATACCCAGAGCCACTCGATAAGAAGTAAACTTTACGTGGGGTCCACGGTACACAAACGCACGATGTACGTTTTCTGGCCCACTGTGTGCCGTTCTCGGTAAGTGGCACTTGCCCCGGATAAAGTAAACATTACGGTCCGTTTGACGAGACTCGGAATAAGAGGCGAAACGCTCCCGCGGCATTAAGGATGTCCTTGTTTAGATACGTAAATGCCACGCTAAAGTCATCGTCGGTAATCCGAGACGAGCATAACTGGCGACATATGGCGAGTCTCCATTCCATATTCGAATTTATGCGACCATCTCATGCTTTGACTCCTATAAATAGCCGCTTCGAATCGTCTCCAACGGTCATTTTTCAACTTGTTTAATGAATTCCTAATTTGGTATTTACCCACGTTTTACGTAACGATAGCATAGGGTAAAGTTACGTCTACGTCTGCTTCTGTACTTTTTGTTTCTAGAAAGCAACTCAGTTCATTCACTTATTTTTGGCGTGCAATTTTCCGTGAATTTTTATCTTTCAGCAAACCAACGCTTTGGCACTTAACGCACTTAAATAATTTATTTGTTCAGTTAAGAGTCAGTACCGCCTAAACGCATTAAGCTCGTACATCATGCGTTACACGTCCTTCGAAATGAACGAACGGATCCATTAACAGGGACTGCCATTTGACAAGAGCATGCCGTCATTCGGGCCCATTTCGTGCAAACGAAGAAGAGTACACATTAAAAATTACTGTTACTAAAGTAATGCGAACTCGCATTCGTCGGTATATTTAAAAGCCGACCTCATTTCTATCTTGGTGCTCACATTATGAAAATTATCTCACAAATATTCCTGATAAATACTTGTTTATCCGATATAAACTAACCATTTCCTAGACACAGTTCGTGGAAATGAGTGGTTTCCTCAACCAGTTTCCCCCACAAAGACCCGACCATAATTAATCATTATTACGTTCGCTGACTTCCTCTCGCATCAAACTAAGTGCTCCCCATCTGAATTTATCACAGACCCCACATCCTGAAGGAAACCCGATTTAATATAATCTCACGCAACCAAAAAACCTTTTTTAGAATTAGATTAAATAATCTAACCGTTCCGTCATTTGACCAATTTTAGCCAATAGTAATGCACGCTACAACGGACAAGAAATGTACGATTTTTAGTTGTGCCATGCTACAGATATGTTTATTTACGTTTCGTAGCGGCGCAATGCACCGAGACCGTTAAATTAAACAGGATGTAAAAGCTGTAATTCAAAAGATAATCTTAAGCGTGGAGAACATGGGTAACGTGAAATATCACAGTAAATTGAAACAGAAATTGCGATAAACCGTTTTTATTTGCAAGTCTTTATTGTAATAGAAACAAAACCGAAATTGTTAAAGTCAATTACAACTTTGCTTGAAAGACTAATTTATCGGCAGATTAATGAAATCGAAAACACAAGGCGGATCGAAATGAAAAACACGAGTACTGTAACAAATAGTTCTTAATTTTACCGTCGACAACTTTATTTCACCCAAAGACATTGTATTTCATAAACACCGACTCGGTTCAACTACCACCTGCTTATGTAAACACGTGTTTCGATTAAGTAGACCAAAATTAACACGTAGTGGGTCAGTTGGACCGTTAACCGTTTAATCAAATTACTAATCGTGTTCGTTACGTTTAAACAAAGAATTAAATTGCTTAAAAATTGACCCTGTTCTAAGTGAAATTGTTATAGAAACAAGAATAGTTAACGATCAAATTTTATTAGATCCCTGAAGGAATTATAATGGAATGCTTTCTTTCACACCTTATTCTCTGTTTTTTTTATTTGCTAATTTTAAGGGGTCTTATTAAAAAGTTCGTGTAATTAATAACTCTTTTTTTCAGATTTTTCGTAGATAGTATTCTCTAGTTCGGAAATGATTGAAAACTAGATTTTTTATATTAAGAGTACCTAAGGGTTGAAAATGTCTAGTCGTAAACCTAACAAAAACATAAGTATGGTATACACACGTTGTACGTTGTAATCCCTGTTTATTAACCTCATTTATTAACTAGAGTCACGAACAACGACGAAGGGCCCAACAAATAGCGTTTGTTTAATGTACGGTCCCCCTATACTTTCATAAATTTTAAACGCTGTTTAATGCTCGGTACGCTCGCAGGCAAATAATGCAATACGTGAGCAGTATACGTACGCCGTTTGTGTACGCCTTGGGTACATATTAACTTTCTAGAATTTCAAATGGCACGGCTATAGCAGGATGAACTACTCAGTGTACACGTGTGCATACGTCCGTAATGCATGTGCGTCATTGTGCGAATAGGAAAAGGTGCAGGTGGGTTTTAACTACTGTGACATTAATTTTGAAGACGGTTTTGTGTAGGAATCCTTGACGTATATTATAGATCTATTAGGTTACTTGTTAACATTTAAATGAAAGCCTAGATAATCACTAAATTAAATTAGCGATCGAATACGAAAGTCCTTGACTCGTTTCGTGAATTGCGCCGCCGTCATCAGCGTCAATTCTGTTTCCCAATTCCATTGACGCGAATAATAAAAAAGAACTACAAGGTGTAGAAAGCAATTAACCTAAACCATTTCGTAAAGGTAATTTACCGTGGTATGTAATAGCGGTTATTGTGTCGCGCGCGACAATGGCACCAAAACCACTTACTGCCAGCAGACAATGTCATATGTAACGACGTTAAGTATAATACATAGTAATAATGCCGTAAACCATTAAATGTATTTCAAACGGACTTGCTGGAAATAAAGAAGTTTAATAGTAGTTGTCATAAAAAAATAATGAAAACATGACACACGAAGCGGAATGACATACAACAGATTCGAGGTAATTTGTAGGTCAAACAAAATTACTATTTTTGAAGGTGGTTAAAAAAAGAGGTGGATAATTTGTATTCCGGTAGTAATTTAAAAGTAACACAAGCAAAACAAGTCTTTTTTTACCCCTCCTGTTTTTTGTTGGTACCGGCGACTGTATTTCAGGCTTTAAATGGAACAGGATGGCGAATGCGGCCATAATTACGTACAGTATTTAAATAGAGGTTCGTATTTATAATCGTTTTAAGCCAAACGACCGTCGTGTTTTACAGTACAATGGCGAATTAAATAGCCCGAGTCACATCAACGGTGGCCTCTTTTCTTTGTTTGCCACCTAGTTGACGTTAATTGAGGATATAAATTGTCGCGGACGCGAAACAGTTGTGAAAATTAATGCGCATGTAGTGTTTAGATCCCGTCTCTGGCCTATACTACACCGAGTTGTGATATACAGACCAAAACGTATGTTGTAAACCGAAACCTAAACTTATTTCACTTCCTGTAATTTCATTTAAATGTTCCCGCAGGATAACAAACATGTACCATCTGCCCGGGGAAGTTATGAAACTAAACCGTAGACGGATCACGAATAGCTTTAAATGTTTCATGTTGACCTAGTTATTGTTTTATAATAGACGTGAATAATACATTATTGTAATAGGTATTTTAATTTTTAATCGCTTTCAACTAATTAATACACACCTGTAAATTTACATTATGATAAAGTATTTGTAATGTAAGAATTTTTTCTCAATCATATAAGAATTTTTCACAAATTGTTTGAAGCAATAAGCTTTCTTAAATAAATACGTTGTATTGATTCATTCCCCAAGAGAAACCTAAGAGAGAGAGAGAAAGAGAAGGAGGAAGGATGCAGGCTATTCAAAGGACCAAGGTATTCACGTGCTGCAGAAACCTGCAAGCGCAATTCCTAGCTCGCTCTAATGAAGTTAGTTATGAAAGTGGGCATAAAACCGTATCTCTGTCACGAGGGGCGCGTCAAACGGTTCGAGTCGGGCCACTAAAGTCTTCCTTTGGAAATTCGTTGTACACATCCGTCATTAGTATTGCTTCACGGAGAGACGGCGAGAACTCCAAAGTTGCGCACGAGCTTATCTTCTGCGCAAGGAGTGTCATTAGAGCCGAGAGCCAACTGTTCACGGCGACTGAATTCGAAAATAACGTCGCCACGGCTCGGCGAAGATCATATCGCCAGCTTTTATGAATGTCCCGTTTTCTACGGACAGAACCCCGTCTCAAAGGTTAAGTTCTTTGTAAATATTTCAAGCTCGAAGAATAGACGGGCTTTCGAGCGATCTCCACTATTCAGATGCTAATTTGTTTCCTCTTCGTCCCTTCGTCTCGCCGTATTCTTCAAACCTCATTAATATTGTAAATAATTGTTATTTTAATTAAAGTAGAGGACGTTGCTTTTGAATTCCATTAACAAAGAACTTGACTAAATGATTGATCACTGTAATCAACACGTTTTTACTTTAAAACTACCTCCAAAGCGAAGCGTTGTAAATATATTGAAAACGGTGAATAGGTAATGGTTTTGTAAAACCATTAAGTAGCTCTCTCTTCTTTAGAACAGAGAGTATGTAATTAAATTAGAAAACAACCAGTTGTATATCTACAATAACAGTAATTATAATCATTCTAACGTAATGCGAAAAGGAAGCGATATAAACCGATAAGGAACTGTACATCTGTACCTAATTGCCATGAGAATTACCTGTGAATTCAAAATCTAATTGGTTGAAATTCACTTTCACATATACTGACAAGATACCGGCAAGTATTTTCAGCTTTGCAATGTAAAACAATTAATTAAACGTTGCGAAATGGGTGTTGGTTTGGAAAAATAAAAATATCTTGCACCGAGAGCGACTAATTAAATTATTCCAGATTATTTTAATGATGTTAATTTGATTGTACGGACTGCTATAATGTGCAAGAAGTGGTATAATGAACGTAAAAGTTCCTTTAATTGGCCGCTTGGTACAACAAAGCCGTAAATAAAGAACGTTGCTTTGTGTATAAATAAATGCGAAACTTCTCGCTATTGCAAAGACGGGAAAATGCGTTTAATGAAGTTGCTCAACTTCTTCTACTGAAAGGGAATTACGTGCAGTTTACTGTAGCAAAAGTTCCGTTGACTACAATTTAAATTTTTTATTTACGTACGCGTCGAAACTCTTCTTTCATTTATCGCGGTACAATTTAGGTACAAAGCGTACGGCATTCGATATAATCCGTTAAATACTTAAAACTTGTTTTGTCGAGTACCTCGCGGGCGAACAGGGGAAAAGAACTTTTAATTACACAGTCTTCCGGTAACCGCATTGACGAAGTTTTCAAAACCACTTAATACTTTATACTTTCGAGTGGCACGCCCTTCGGCGTTATCGTTTCGCCTGACTGCAACGGTCATAAAAAAGATACGATAAAGTCCCTAGCACGGGAACTCCTTTAACTCGTAAACTTCTGGATTGCATCGGACGGTATTGATTTAATATTGCCCAGAGAATTCAACGAACAGTATTTGTCTTTTTAGTGCAGGTCCATCTGTTCTAGAGATATTTCCAATGATCTTTTTAACGAATTTTTATTCGTCACTTTAGAAAAGGTTTTACACATTAAAGAAATAGATGCCATTTAGATGTTAAACAATTTTTATTTTTCACTTTAAAAAAAGTTTCTACACATTAACAGAGAAGACAACATTTAGATCAAAATTATTCTCATTCTACTTAAGTACTCGCCAATTTTATTGCATTCCCACAAATAAACCATGTTTGGTAACCCTTTGAACTACTTCGCTACGTGAAGTAGGTAGCTAACTGCTCTGGTTATATTGAAAAGCCGATAGGTAAGTACCACGGCTGCGATCTCTCCAAAGAGGCAACTGGAGCTAATTAAAGACGAATCGGGTGGTTTATGGTGTTCACGGCGCTCCGAGTACACGTCCCAGATGGGATCTTGTGCATCTCGATACTCGAGGCTCCGTAGGAAAAGACGGGAACGTCCGCTCTGTAATTTGCGGGCGCATGGTGACTCCGAGAGGCATTTGAAAACGGTAATTAACCGTGTTGGCGTTCGATGCGAGCGAAGCCGCGCCGTATTCTAACGGTTCCGAGTCTTTACGCCGTCTAATTCATGATTCCCCTTTTGACGCTATTTCCACGACCGCTATAAAGGACGGCCTTTTTTGGAATTTCACGGCTAGAATTCAAATTGATAATTATAAATCCAATTATCGTGTCTGGAGACCACACCTTTCGATGTTCACGCTGATCCAGTTCAAGATACTTCTATTTTAGACACATGTACTTTTAACTGTTTCAACCTAGTAAAAAGTATTTCTACTACTTTAAATTTATTTATTGTGTGTTAAATAGATCACGATCTGAATTAGTTCGAGATTAATTAGTAAGACAACAGGGACTTAAAGCGGGGCTAAGCGACTTCCGTCTTCTTAATTATCGCCGTTTTATTGTCGAGCTGAGTCGGCAGGATGAAACGGTTCTTTTTCTACGATGGTATCAACTGGCGCAGCTGTTAATGAAGTACATTGTTTATAATCACGTTGGGAGACAATAAAGATAATGACTCTTAAAACCGTGCTCTATATTCTTTAAATTCACATACTTGTTTGTCTAAAGAGTGAAAACCAAGCATTGAAAGTTTCTAAAACTTAGAATATATTTTTTGGTTAATCTATTTTCTCATCTTCCGTCTTGTTTTCCATATATATCGACAAGATACTTTTACATTTTCAAAATTTAATCAAATATTCGTTATTAAATTACCATTCATCGCATCACTACTCAAAATGGTTGATTCTTTTAATTTGGGTATAGATTGAGTATTTTTGTTTGATTTTTGAAAAATTTAATATTTATCTTATTTTTTATTTAGATTTTATATTTTTCTTGCCTATATTTAGATCAAAGAAATACATAGATAGCATGATAACTACTTATTCACGCAAAGCATCCATACATAGAAAAGGAGGACAGACACGTGATTCAGCCGTTTTTACAGCCTTTCGTCCTTATATTCATGCTTAGAATTTTGTATTTGTCATAACCCGACTAACCGACAAAAGCTTATATATGTGAGTCACGAAATAATATTTGCTAATTTCAACATAAATGTTTTTTATGGTATCATAATAATACAATAAATATCAAAGTAAATATGTTTGTCCTCATTCTTTTTAAAGTGTATTGAAATTGTAATTAGTATAAGTGTGAACGAATAAACACCTTTAGCGCCGTTATATTAATAACGAAGCGAGGTTTCTCACTGCTCTTAATTACCTCACCACTGTTTTAGCATAAATCTTCGCTATCGTTGAAAACAGAATTCTTAATTGCGCGCATTTATCCGGTAGCGTTAAAATCTGCGATTTGAATACGGTATCCTAAGGATTTATTGCTCGTTCCCGGTCAGACTTGCTTATTATCCTCATTGAATAAGATGGTCCTGTCCGTATTATTTGCAGGGACGCGATGTATGTACGTATTTATTAATCAGGGACCGTTCGCCATACGGGGTACACAGGGGAGCCGAGCTTTTTTGTGATATTCTGCGTCTACCAACAGCTGCTCTCATTAATATTTAGACCGTATATATAAGGAGACCGTGTTCTCCGTCACGGCTTCAATGATTCATTGAGGCGGAACGTGTGAGCCCCTGTGCTCGTATATGTTGCTCTCTCACAGCAATGTGAGAGCTTTTGCGTAGGCCCGATTCACACATGCTGTTAAATTACTCTCGAGTTCGAGTGATGAAGAAATGATTAGTCTAGTTTTTGCCTACGCATGTTCGCTGTGTCATCACGTCTACTTAGTGATCAACACGTCCTTAATTATCTTAAAGAATAAGATAAAATCGGTGATAATACGACTATTATTACAACGATATCATTTATATTACAATTTCTTTGCGTCATTTACTGCTGCTATCATTACACTAATAAGGATCAATTATTATCGCCTGTAAATGAATTCGCTCGTGCAACTTTCTCATCAGTTCGCAAATTGGCTCGGTCAACAAAGTATTGCGTTACAAACCGGACAACAAAAACTCTTTGTGTAAACTTTGTTGTAGTCTCGAGAATCCAGTCGCGCACGTATTTCAATCGAAAGAATGAAAAACGATACGCAAAACGTTAAATTTGATTGCTCGAGCTAATAAACAAAACGGTCGGGTCCAGTTATTAACACGTGTAAACTCGGTTCTACTTTTCGTTTCGTGTTCGCGTTTCGACAATAAACACCGTGAATATAAACTCGGCCGTTAGCCGTAAATCAAAACTTGCCTCTCTCGCGGTTGCAACGACCGAGACGTGTTTAGTTGTTTTAACATGGGTTCGGCTCTACATTTTATTGTTTACTCACTGGAGACACTAGACAGAGCTGCTGTTTACGGTTTATTTTCCCTTTTTCGGCGGCTAAAGACGTTTATGCGTATACAGCTAGAGATCCGTTTTTAAGAAGATAGATGATGATGGATAACTCCACTGAATCATTATCCTCTTTTAGGTTTAGTTTGTTTGTTAACACAATATTGGTTAAAGATATACGTTTCCCAGAATTACAATTACGGATATTACCATAATTATCACCTTATAGCTTAGCGAAAAATAAATTGAAAGCACAATTCATACGAACACAATTAATCATAATGATTGATGTAGTTTTTCAAACAATACGGCGAAACCCGTGACGCGAACGCCTAAAGCCGCTAATTACGAAGAGAGATGTAAGTTAACGGCAATTCCCACAATTCAAATTGCACAATAGCGGACGGGATGAATAGAAAACCGAAATGCATCATCGTTATATCTCTATGTGGTCGGATACTATGTACTTTAAAGCCTCACATCTTTAGCGCAAATTTACATTCTAAATGCTAGAAAAGGTGTCGAGTTTAATCTGCGCACGTTTCTTCTCACCGAAAGAGTCGATCGCTATCAGCCGTATTGAAATGTAAAATATTGAGTTGATTAATGTCCTTGTTACGTTTTTGCTATTAAAGTCAGAAATGATCGATTGCTTAATTTTAACATGATGCATTGCAAAATATAACACATAACAAATATAAAATAATGTGATGACCTAAATATCTTTAATTCTCATCTTTGTCATTTGAATTGTAAATTTCGACAACACATTTCAATAACACATTTCTATAACTTTATATTTAAACAAACATAAAACATATTATACCACCCTGTATTTGGTAGTACAAGCCACGACGATCGTTTCATTAAGAATCTAAAACGATCCAGACGATTATATACTTAATTTAAATACATTAAAATCTCAAAAGTGACCATTAACAGATTAAAGAAAGGTTTTAAAACAGATTAGAAAACTTTTTTAAGTAAGATACTGAAGATATGATAATGAAAACCCAACTTCAACAAAGAGGATAAAAAGGAAGGAAAATGTCTACCTGTCCAATAATCATCAAGAGTAGCAAAAGCATTTTAATAGTTTCTCATATCCTTTTCTAATGTACACCTTCAACATCTAAATACCTATCTGGTTAATATATGGAATTTATTTCGCTGAATAGATATGGCTATTGCTGTAACAACATAGTCTTAAATTTTCCTCGTTAATAGAAAGTTATACACACGAGTAACTCCCTTCATTTCGCTATAATAACATAAAACATTTCTCTATGTATATTGTTTATGTGAAGTTCTCAAACAAAGCTATGAATAATTTATATCTAGCTAGACAATTTCTAGCATGAATCAGTACAGAAATGCACGTAATTCCTTAACTCCTCCGACAGTCTAACAATAACTGCAGCATACTCGTCAAAAGCGAGGCAGTTGCACACAATGTCCACGTCCGTGTCATTATTACGAATTGCCCAAGACCGATAAACGTCGTCTGCAGCTGGACTGCGCGATAAATAGTTCGTTGGAACGTATGGCAAGTAAAGGAGAAGGGAATTCGGGACGCAGTTCGCCTTGTGCCGTGCCTAACGTCCTACTAGGCAGCTAATTACGTCGCTACCCACTTAATCGTGTATTTTATCGTCACAGGAAGTTAGGAAGTTTCTCCTCGAGCGAGACAGTAAGCGGATAGAGAGGAACGTAGTAGATGCCGCTATCCAACATTGGTCGGGAAACTATTTGTTTTGCTATTGTTATCTAACAGGAAATCAATATCTAATAATCATCATAATAATAGTACTAATATTTTAAGAGAATTGTTAGATATAGTAAGATATAATTATTTATTGAATATAATTGAGGGTAATAAGATTATACTTTAGGTTCTACTTTATAAATATTGAACTCCAGCTTTCCTACCAATATCCGATCCCCTACTTTGTATGTATATATGCACCATGTCCCGTTTGAAACTCGCTTCCGTGACACTTCCAGTAGACCCCGACTCGCCCACAACTTTTCATATATAGATTACCAAGCAAGTTTGAAGTCGTTACTGTTCGTGAGGTTCGATTAAAAACGACTACGACTTTTTGGGAACCGAAAGAAGGAAGTTTAAAACATTAAAAAGAAACAGCATCCGACGCGAATAAAATATTAATCGCGATTTAACGGTACTGTGGTATTGAAACAAGAATTCCTTGTGGTTTACAACTAAAATAGGAATTGGTAGACCATGATAGTTAAACGATTAGAACTTTACGAGAGAAAGTAAATCTGATTGAATTAGATGTGGGTTTTGTCTTTCTATTGCACATTAAATTTGAAATTTGCTTTCTTCGGATTCTTACCGCAACATTCTTATAATTAACCACTTCTTTTTTAGGTTGATTCCTTAATAGATGTAACCAGGAAATTCATTACGAATTTAATAGGCTTAGCGGCGACTTTGGCGGACCACATCGCCATCTGTATTCTCTGGTTACGCCAACGGAGCCGCGTTCCTGCTTTTAATTGCCACAAAAGAAATAAATTGCGCGTCTGCAGGGAACACGCACTGTAAATCATTAGATCACCGACCAACACAACTGCTGAGTCCGAAGACTAAAGATCTGAGATCGTTTCGTGGTCACATCCTGCTTCATTGTTCGTCAATTGGATAAAATTAATGTTCCTCAATGGTGAACTCGATTTACTAGTTTGTATCATGAATTAGTAATGTTAGTGTTCTCTTTCAGACTTATTTAAAGTCTATTTTTATCGAGAATGTAGCTTATGCCAAAAAAGGAGCCCCCCCATCGCCACCGTCCTGAATGGAAAATGCACTTACGAACCTTCCTTTTTTAGCTCTTCCGTCACCAGCTCGGGCATTTATATTTATGTCGTCCTCTTAGTATCCTCGTTCCCCTTTTATCTACGTCCTGATTAATTTTTCGCAATAATTCATTGTTTGCGAGCCGCCGTCCGCAACCGAGGAATCCGTCGTTATAAATGCTGGTGGTGGCTTCGACGTTGCAGTTTCTTGGTAGATTTATGGTCCCCGTGGATCTTCTCCCCTCGAACAATGTATTCCAAAATTGCTTTATTTGCAAAATGCGAACGGTATAAAAATATTATTTACTGCGAGCAAATTATTAAAGAAAGAAAACTTTTAAATTAGTTTTGTTTTTTATTTGAATCGTGTAAAAGAATAATGAGGACGTCATGACATTGGCGAAGTAACGACGGACAGATGCTAAGAATTGTCCACATTACGTAACGACTACATGGTCGCTAAGCCACCGTGCACCGGGGAGTGTTTTATGGTTCATAAAACGAGCACCGTCTTCTCTAAGTATAGTTTTATGGGCGACAATATTGTCCCCCTACTTGGAGCTCTGTACAAGGATCTTGAAAACCAGAGAGGAAAATAATTTGCGAATTATTTTTGTTGGCTTTATAGTGTAAGTTTTAATTAACAATAAACAAAAGTGCTAGAGTTACATAGGTTTCATTTTAATAATTCACATTACAAATTCACGAAAACTGAATAAAATTACTTCTACCAAATTATATTAATTTGGTTCAAGAAGTAATTTTAGATCTACATTTTCTCAAAATTACAAACTTGAACTAAAATATAGATTTCAATGCCTTCTTATATACATTATATACTGTGTGTCCCCGGATAGGTGAAACGACTCTTATAAAAGGTAAAACATTTTCGATGTTAATTTTCATCTTTTGGGGTGTAGCCCTGCTTCGTTAAAGATTAATTTGTAACATATTTTCACTTAAAAAAACAAGAGAATCTGGACAATGAATAAAAAACTCTTTCTGCAGCGGGTAAAGTACCTTTTCTGTTTACTGTACATCAAACATTTACTAAGATATTTTGTTCAGGATGAAACATTATGTCCACATGCAAATTTTTAGAATGATCGGCCTACATTAATAAAACACATTGTTATTTTCGTTAGTACTGGAGCAGAGGCAATCCCCATTATGTAATTAATAGAAAAAGGCAGTATTTTAAAAAACTAAATATGTGGTGTGCTGTGTCATATGAATTAGGAGTAATTGGACCGTTCTTTATTGAAGGAAAATTAAATCAATACACTTATTTGCGGATTCTCGAAAAATTTGTTGACGAACTTCCTTTGCATGTTCGACAGACGCATTTCTTCCAACATGACGGTTGCCCTGCCCATTCAACACAAATGATCATTGATTGGCTCATTAATAAATTTGGTGAAAGATGGTTTGGAAGAACGAACGCTATATCTTGGTCGGCCAGGTCTCCAGATCTTTCAATTATGGATTTTTTTGTTTGGGGAAGGGTAAAACAAATAATTTACCAAAACAGGATTTCCAATAACCTTGAAATATTGAAACATAGAGTAACGTGTGCAGTGCGATCTATTCCTATAGAACATGTGCAGGCAGCTCTTAGAGCATTTCGAAATCGTGTTGAAAAAAATGTGACTTTAGGGGGAGACTTATTAGAAAATTTCATATAGTTTACAATTATAACTTACTATTATTACAATATTGTATTATTAACGTTAAGCCTTAGAGTTACCTTTAATAATTAAGTATTTTGTAATAATCGTGTTTTATAATGATTTATTAGAGTTAAGCCAACAGGTAGCAACTATAAATATCTTGCAAACATTGTTTTTGTTTTATGTTTGAAATATTGCTTAACCGGAGGTACTCTCTTTTTTATTGCGTTTTTCTTAAACTATTTTAAGAGCGTTTCCATTATTTCTCCCGAAAAGGTGTGATACTCGACAAAAAATCGAGATGTGCTGCTAACAAAAATAACAATGCGTTTTATCAAAGTAGACCGATCATTCCAAAAATTTGCATATGGACATAACGTTTCATCCTGAACAAAATATCTTAGCAACAGTTTGATGTACGGTAAACAGAAAAGGCACTTTACCTGCTGCAGAAAGAGTTTTTTATTCACTGTTCAAATTCGCTTGTTTTCTTTTAAGTGAAAATATGTTACAAATTAATCTCTAACCAAGCAGGGCTAAACCTCAAAAGATGAAAACTAAAATTTTTTACCTTTTATAAGAGTCGTTTCACCTATCCGGGGACACACTGTATAATCAGTAATCAAATTTTAATGAACATAGAAATTAGGTTAGCTTTTCTCTTCTGTAGCAAAAAAACTAAAAATCCTAGGAAATCCATTTTTGGTAGAAATAAAGAATTCGTTTCAATCTAAATCCCTATTAAAATTTTTAATCTCTATAACAATTAGTTTCTTAGATATGAATTTTTAAAGACTAATAAGTTTTAATCGACATATAAATTAATTTAGGTCAGATTTCTCTTCATAGAAATAACTAAAAGTCATAGAATGTTAATTTTTGGTACAAATGAGGACCAAGTTTCAATCTAAAATCGCTATAGAATTTCAAATCTCAACAGTTAATTTCTCAGAAATGAAATAAAAAAATTTACTAGTTAAAATTATATGTAATAAGTCAATACTTTGTTATGTGACTGAAAGATTAATTAATACACACTTGTAATTTGTTTGAACTTAAATTCTTAAAACATCTTACTTATCTAATAGGAAAACTAACCACATAAAAGGATTACCGTACAAAATTTACAATATAAATCATGGCGAACTCCGCAATAACTAATTGTCGCGGAAAAAACTCATTCGTTGCAGGCGTGCATTTGTCATTTTTAATTTGCGGTCGACGAATGCTCTCTTTAATATTTATGACACGTACCAAGTCCGACCGTTTCGTTCGCTCCAAAAGACCGGGGAAAGAAAGAACAGAGAGAAGAGAGAAAATCGAAAGAGGCGCTTCGGGCTCGGACAAAGTTTCGTTCTTGGCGCAATTGAATTTATGAAATAAGTCATCCCGGTAACTAAGTGACTAATTATACAGTCGTTCCATGGGCACGCCGATTTGCATAATTATCTCTAATACATCACGAGGACGGAGTTTCTTGCGTCTCGCCGCTCTCGCAACCCGATTGCCGCTAATACACCGGGAGCTTTAAAGCTCCGGTGCTTCGGCGCGAGTTGAGCTTGCGAAGTTGCCAGCTCGACAACTGGTCTATAATTAAAGGCCATTGTAGAACGCCCGCCAAAGTCGAGAAGTGGAGCGGTTTAATTTTTTAGGGTCGTAATTTTCTTGGTAAACGACCTCCTTTTTTTTAATTTGTTTTACACCACGTCATCCACTGCAATTGATTATTATTAATTTATTAATTAACTTTTAGTTAACTTGACTTACCCGGTGTTTTGTAAAAGCCGCACGTCTATAAAAGGAATCCAACGATTAAAATTCCGTTAGTCATCTTTAGGAATCCAGCTCTAATTTCTATTGTCCGTTAAAATTGCATCCCCGTATTCGGAACGGTGATGGCCCTGTTTTTTCTACGTCTCGAGTGCCATTAAGTCCCATACCCCGTATGGATGTAATATTGTTACCCACGAAGACATAAAACAAATGTTCCGAGCGAGTGTCCTTTATAAGACAATACTTGGAAGACATTTTATGACGTATAAAATAAAACCTTGAAATACAAACACACAAAATGAAGAAAGCACAATGAAGAAGTTGTTATGTAATTCGAGCAAAATTTTTTTACAATATTCATTACTTTTCACTAGAAAACTAATAAGAATGTTAATTCTCCTTTAAAGCTTTCACTTCTTATCCCTGCAGGATAGAAACTCAATCGAAAAAAATACATACCGATGTTAATTCACAACGATTTGTCATTTCCTCTTATAGTGGCATTCACTTAACATACATAACTATGTAGATACTCACGTTTTGCTTCTATACTTTCCGAATTAATAAATAAGATAGTTCAACTTAAAAAATGATTCAAAAAAATTCTCAATAACTTAGCTACTAAATTACATTGAACGAATTTATCGTTATACTTATAATGATTTTAATATTGATGTTTATAGGAGTTTGATTTATAGAGTAATATCTAAAGTAGCATTAAAGTTTATGAATTTTAACGGTAACGGATTCTAGAATCAATTAGGGAGGCTATTAAGATAAGTAGTACACGTCTAATGTAGATTACGTGAATTTAATACGTATTTATAAATTTATGAGATTTGTATGATGGCGGTAACCGTAATAACGATTTTTAATGACTTAAGGTTATGAATAAGAAATTTATGCGGGTAGAAATCATGTTACTTTCTTTACAATTCAACCTCCCACTTTAAATCAAGAAACATTTGTAAATATTCCTCAAAAATCTGGTTTATCCTCCACGACAAAACCAGTCTTACATTTATTCATCTCATACAAGTTTCGAGTTTAGTTTTAATACAATTTCAAGTTAAAACTGATCTATATAACTGTAAGTAAAAATTTCAGTTTAAATTTTATTGAAATTTAAATTAATTTTAATGCTATCAGATGCATTTTGCCGATTATTTCGATAGCATAAAAATATATCTTGAAGATTATAGAGACACCATGAAGCAAAAAGATCAATTTAAAATCGATTTCAAGCATGAATCATGTCAAGTATTATTTTTATATTTAGTATAAACAAAAATAATCACTAAAATAATTTTAGCTTAACTATCGATCGTTTATTATCACCCATATGAAATCATTCGCTTCGAAAAACTCCATATTTTCTTCTACTTTGCAATTAGCTGTTTACATCCTTGATATACTTATGGATGAATATATAATAGCCGAAGATAAATTCTTATTAGTTGCTAACGTTTGTATTTCTATAGCAGGTACATTTATATAAAATATAAAAAAACAGTTTAATATTTTTAAAAAATTACTTTCAGCGAAGTTAAACGAATACAGCTCAAATATCCCAAAGTTAACCGAATTAAACTCTTCGGTTGCAAATATTTACGAAATTTCCGAATACAAAAAGCTAGAAATATCGATTTTGAAGTTTTTTAAAGGATTTATAAACTTCCCAACGCCGGCTTATTGCTCTCACTATTATTTCGAAGCCATTTTAGATCACGAGGACGTGAGAATCATACGAGAGAGGAATGAAACAATACGAGAAGCACAAACGCAACTAAAATCTTTACTTGCTACAGCGTTAGAAAGATATATCGATGGTTAAACTATTTAATGATTTAATATTTGAAAATAAAAAGAATTTTTTTTCAGATGTTCATTACATGCAATATTATCCAGCTTCTTTATTAGGAGCTGCTGCAATATCAGCTTCTAGAGCTCAGCATGGTTTAGCAAATTGGACTTCGCAATTGGAATTTTTTACAGGTTACTCTGAAGAAGATTTAAAAGAAATCAGGAATTTCTTATTACAGTAAGGAATGATTAAAGTGTTTTTTTTTATTATATCAATAATATAACTTTAATATTTTAGGCCACAGTTGTTAATCTGTACTCATTGTAACAATTAAAATAAAGGTAAAAAATCCATGATTTTTCTTTTATTTACATATTTTTTCATAATAAACTAATAATAGGATATAACCGGGAATTCCAGTCATTTAAAGTAATTGCAAAAACATTACCACTAATAGATATAGAGAGAAAAATTTATTCTCTCCTCCTGGAAACCGGTAATTATACAATTAGTGGTCGATACTTGTTAGTAAATGGTTGAAAGCGATAAGAGAAATTGTGATCGTTAATCTAATTACATAAAATGATGCTAATAGACGGTTGAACGTTTTTAATTATCACGTATTTTTCAAGAAAACTAACTAACGATCAACAGGTTCAATTTCAATTAATCGATATAATTATTTTTGTACATTTATGATTAAAATCTCTCTTATAAAAAAATTGATTCATTTCCATATTGTAATCAAACAAAATCGCGTGAATAATTTTGGAACGCCTTATAAATTGCTCACAAAAAAATGCAATACTCAGAAAATATAATCGTACGAACTTGAAATTTTAGTGATATATACAGTTTAAAGAAGATAGTAAATGACTAAAATTTTGTCACGATTCGTGCACTCTTTGGTTGCTTTTTGTTTAGTTTTTAGTATTCTTTGGGTATACTTCTTTTACACTGTGTAGCTATACTAATGACCAGCAATCTAAACCTTGTCAAATACACCAATACCTCGTTTTGCGTCGTTTCGTTTTGTGTTTTTTCGAAATTGCGTTGCCGCTTAATTGGTACAAATTTTCACTGTGCATCGTTAGATTTTCGAGGTTGCATTGTTTTGGGTTCGAGTCTTAAAATTTTTTTTTGAAATGGAGACTGACATGAATGAATTGCTAACCTCGCACAACCAGGAATTCTCCAACGAAGAACTTTTGCAACTGGAATCGCAATTTGCTAAAGAACAAGATAAAAGTAATCGTTCAATAGAAATTTCCGAAGATCAAAATTTAACCTCCAAACAAATTTCCAAAGCGATGTGTTTGATTGACGAAGCTATGGAGATTTTTTAAAAAACGATCCTAATAGTAGAAGGAGTTTTAAAATGTCCCAGGTGGTAGCTATGAATATCAACTGCTACAAGGAAATTTATTTAACGTTGAAAAAAAAAGCTGTTCAGCAAACATTGGACAATTTTTTTGTGAAAGAAAGCCAACCTACAACACTCACTATGGACTCATCAGACAGTGATTAATTTTTATTTTGTTTTTCATAAATTAATTGAATAGTTTATTTTGTTTTAGTTGAATACGTTTTTTTTTTGTTTTTTGTATGTATTGGCGAATTCGATTGGGTGCACTGGTGCGCACCAGTGCATAACAGCGTGTTCTATTGATTGTTTCGTTGTATTCTATTACATTTTATTATTGTAGTTTATAAAACATTTTAAACATCATCAAGCCTTGAACACACTTACAAGTGATGTTATGATTACGTTTGATTTCATCGCTTTCTGTTGAATTTGCCCTTTTTTGCACTAAGCTAGTGTGACATATGTCAGATTTTGCACTCAACGAGTGCGCACCAGTGCACACTAGTTTTGCCAATCGAATTCGCCATATGTATTATATTATTTTTATTTTTTAAATGTTTACTTTGTTCAATTTTCTTTTTAAAAACTAATATTTTCGTAACCCAGGAACCTATCTTCGATCTTTTCATGGTTTGCTATAGAAAATCTTAATTCACTTTGCGTAGTTTCAATTTGCGTCGTGTTTTTTGGAACGTAACCCCAACATTGTAATCATATCATCCAACATAACGCAAAGTGAAGTATTGGTGTACTTTACTTGTGTTGCTATTGAGTTCCGTGGCCATCAAAATCAGCCTTATATTCAATTAACTCTTGCTAAAAGAAACCAAATTGTGGGAAGTTCTCGTGTTCACTGGTGATAAGTGTTCAATGGAAGATAAATCTGAAAATCATGCGTGTTGTGGATGGAAATTGACATTGCTCTTATTAAAAATGTTAATGTGAATCGTACTGAGCCTGGTTTAGTGTTGTCCTGTTGAAAAACATTGTTGCAAGGTCTTTGAAAGTATAGTAACAAAATTGGCTCTAAAATTTCTTTGATGTACCAGATCGCAGTCAGACTTTTCTTGAATGATGACTTAAGATTACCGGCTTGCAAACTGTATTTCACCCTATTACATCCCGTATTACACCAGATGTTAAGCCAGAATAACGTCCATAAGCGAATTCCAAATTTAGCCTTTCTGTTCTAGATCTTCTAAGACATAACTGTCCAACAAATTACTATAGACTGAATCAATATACATCACTAAAGACGATTTTATGTCATTCTTTAACCTGATAGCCCCTCAGCCTACACCACTTGAGTTTGAAAACTAGATGCTATGGGATTAAAGAAATCTGAAAAGTTTATAGGTGTGATGCTAAACCATAGGTATGGATTATTTGATAAATTATTTGTATCGATACTTGACTTTCCTAAACCGCCCTTCAAATAACCTTCACTGGCCAAGTTGTTTCATATGGGTTAATTAAGGTATTCACCGAAGACACATTTCTTTTACTGTTTATTCATGGTTTGTGATCGACAACTGCCTCTATTAGGTGTTTTACAGACTTCATTGGACCAGACAATCCATGGTTGAATGATTGTAAAGCCATTTACGCTCACTTTTCTGGAAATTTCGCAAAAGGATATTCGAAGCTTTATGCATTTTCATACATTGTCTCTCTTTAAAACGGGTTAACGAGGAATAATAGGGCAAATTTTTTGAAAAACCGTTTTTTTTTTCTTTACGCAATTCGAAAGTATGTAACTTTTAGAATGTTATCCTACAATATTATAATATAATTTGTAGAAATAATGGAATTATAGTTCTTTTTCTGCTAGCGCACACGAAGCCATTATTTTATTGCACTATTACTTCCATTTATATAGATTTGTTCAAAACGGAGTTGCTTGAGCACTGTTTAAGCGGATTTACGGAAATTTCAAATGAGAGAAAAGATTGATAAAAGAAAAAAAATTTTTTTGCTGCTTATTTGGTGGTTTCCATTTTTAATAATAGAATGGCATCTTTATTAAAGGTGGCAAATGAAATGCAAATCCAGACTGGACCCCAAATGTACACATTTTGTACAGCTAAAGACCAACACCGTATGAGTCGAGCTCAAGTGCGTTGAATTTCAAGTGTTTGAGACAATTCAGGCAACAAGAAGAAAGTCGAATTATGTTCTACAAATTCTAAAGACCTTTATTATGGAGCAGGAATCGATGAATTGTGGTAACTCTTAAAATTTCCTCCATTATATCATCTAGAACTAAACTTAACTTTTTAAATATGTTTTTGTCACAGAAAAATTTTTGACTTGCTGTCACAATTTCTTTACCAACGAGAACCGCACTCAAATTTTATTGAGACGTTCTCAATCTATATAAAGTTCTCTTTAGTTAAGCGTACGGATTTTTATTTGTATTAATATATGCTGCCTCTTTACCCCCTGGAAAGATTAATTATTTTATCGATTTTTTTAACTATTTGCAGATGTGCCATTTTAACGGCAATTATTTTTTTTAATTGGGTACGCTTAACAGAAGCTACACTAATATAGATTAAAATGACGTTTCCTTTTTTATTTTCAGATTATTTTTACACGTTTTATGGTGACAACCAGCAATATGCTTTTTTTTTGTTAGTGCATTTGGACACCCTCCATACATGTATTCTAAGACACATATTTTTTTCTCTATAGTTCCTAAAATAAGTTTAAATTGTGTAGTTACAAATATCAAATTCCGATGTTTCTAAAATATATGAGTGAAACAAAATCTTTTCGAGGTTTTTCACTTTTTTCTCCGTGAAAACCAGCTTTCCGACAGTTTTCAGGGGTACTACCGGGACCTGATTCTGTATGGGCACCTTCCATAAGCGAGTATGGGGCCCGTACGACGTTTTTTAACGGAGAAAAATGCAAAAGAAGTGTTAAAATTTTTCGGAACTAACGGCGGCAGTCGACCATTTTCCCGTTCGCTACGCTCTTAAACGTCAAACTGACCGTTTTTTTTTCAGGATTTTCCGACCTTGCCACCTTAGCTGGCGTTCATGTTGATGAAGAAAACGTTAGAATACAGCCTATTTTATAGGTTTCGGGTCATTTTTGAGTCTAAATCGGTTAAATAGCGCCTTTCCAAACGTTTTTTCCCGAAGCCGATTTTGTGCCATTAAGGCGGGTACAATTTCTATTGACCGTTTTTCGAACAATAAATTTTTCATCGAAAACGGCTAAAATCGCATTTTCTTATGTATAAAATTGTTCAAAATCATAAAAATTGAGTAAAACAAACACGTTTTTGTATCCGTTGTTCGAAAAAACTGTCTGGAAAAAGTTAAAAGATAACCCTCTTTGAGTACCAGGGTCGACCAAGAATGACAATTCGTTTTGACGTTTGGCAGTTTTCTCCAATATGCTTCGATTCAAAGCGCAAATTGGCCGAAAATCCTTAAAAATTGTATTCAACAGTCTCGAAAACGTTTACCCTTTCGGTTTGGAAACATCGAAACAGGTTAGCTACTTTCACAAGTGTTTATTATTAAAAAAAATTTTAAATTAGAATCTAACCTTTTAGCCATGAAAAAATATGTTGAAAAAGTCCAAAGATTCGATTTCCTATCAACAAATGGGGTCGGTGATGTTTATTTTAAACTACTTTTATACTTGGAGACATTAAAACAGATTATATGTGATATTGCAAGTGTACTTTTGTTATCTTTTGAACATAGCCGGAGCTTTTCGAAGAAGAACTCTCTGGAGTTTCTTGGAGAAGAGTCTCTTTTCTGGAGTTTTTGTAATTTTTGACTTGAATTTGAATTTACAAAGTTTTGCGATGTAAAAATCATACAAAGTGAAAATTTTATCATTTACATAAATTAATAAGCTTGACTGAGGCGAAACCTAAAGGCAATCTAGAAGAATTTCTTTTCAAACTTCTATGAAGATAAATATGAAGAATTATCAATGCCAAGAACGGGCAAGAGCAACGTATTATATTAATAATCAATTGCAGGAATAGCTAAAAACGATGTTCAGAGGAAGAAGTAATATGCTGTAGCTTTGTTAGATCAAATAGGGTCAAAAAGAAATGATTAACTAATGAACAAGTTAAAAGGGAAATAAAAGCCTATGGAATAAAAAGAAAAAAATACGAAAATTAATTTAAGTTAAGATAAAAGTTAAAATAAAAAAATCTACATTTTCCAAATTTAAGTGAAACAGCATTAATGACAGCAATTTTAACTATTCATAGTATCCGTACTCTCAATTGATGCACTACGCTAGTAAAATCTTAAATATCGCCTCTTTTCGTAGTCTCCACCCTGATTTGACAAAGTCTAGCTTGCCAGTAATCATTAACATAGCTACACGCTCTAAACCTAATATACCTGTTAAAACATACAATACCATGTCTGGTAACAACTAAAGAGTGTACAAATTGTGGGCAAGCTTGGGGATCATTAACCAAAATTTTAAGTTCATACAACCATCCTTTCCGAGTGTTACAATTTTCTTTTGACGCGCAGTGTATTTAAATACACAGTAAATCTAATGAATAAAGTGAAATTATTTCAATTATTAAAATGATTTGTAAGCTGTGACCTAGAATCAATTATTCCATTTCCTATAAAACGTGTTATTACCACCATTATTATAACAGGCTCTAAATACATTTACTATTTTTCAAAGTACAGCATAACAAAGTAAAATACTTAAAAATAAATTAATTTTGTTTTCTTACTTTTCTCTACTCAACACACAAAAACTAACAATTACCTTTTATCCCAATGTATTTTTTCTTTTATGAAAGATATATTTTTGTTTAATTCTAAAACCATTTTAAACAAACCAATAATTGAACAACTTAGATCTCCATTTAAAATAATTGTTCTTATTAGCTATAGAAAGAGATTGCCCGCATAATTACACTGGTTTATGACTAAATTTATTATTCCTTTTAAAGAAGTTTAAGTGAGGGACAAAAGAAAAGGATATATGACAAGTAATTGAGGTCATAATTTAAATTCAAGTGAATCAACTAGACCTTCTTAAACTTTATTTTTATCTTGCTCGCTTACATCAATAATATTTTTACATTGACTTTTAAATTTAAAAAATATTTTATGTAAAACGTATTTAATCTATTGCATAATGATGATTAAACACGTCCGTATAAGGTTTCCCGCAATATACACAGTAATAATGACAAAAAAAAACTTTTCCAATATGCCAAGATTAATTTCACGTTAATTGCCGTCATGTTTCGTCAAGGATTAAGCAGCCGCTCCTTTAAAAACTAACACGCAGGCCTCTCTCTACGCGAACGCGTATATATCGTTAATGTCAAACTTTTCATAAATATTAAAAGCCTGGATTTCCTAACTAATTAGCAATCGCGCCAATTCGAAATAATTACCCAATTTGCTGGGCTTTCGTATAGTTACGCCGACCTTTTAGCGGGAATTGAGTAATTGAGGAAGTCATTCTCTCATTACCTGAACGAACGTTTTTCTATATTTCGGCTCAGTTGCGCACAGACGGTTTCTAAAGCATGTAATTAACACCTTATGCTTGGTATATGGCGAGCTTTCTATTTCTGGCTTATTACATCGAGTTGCGATTTATTGATTAATAATCTATCGAAACCCGACGGTGATTAATGTGCCATTTGTTAAGTTTGGTATTTAAAGAAACTGTAAAGTATAAAGCTTAAGAAATTCCACATTTCTGTTAACTGTGGAATTTTACATTTAAATAAAAATGTTTAGTGGTGTTTAATTAGCTATAACGACCTAGATATTTATATGCGAAGAGAAAGTTTAATTTGTGTATTAGAAGGATGATGAGTTATTAATATAATATTACATGTATATTAGATCATATAAGATAGTAAAGCGGGAAATTTAATTGTATGATGTGTGTGTATTAATTACTTATAATAAAGTCGGTTATATCAAGGAATTTAATTATTTTCTAAGCACCGCGCAATGTTATCATATTTATAGATCTTTATTCTCCGTGAAAGGTATTGTTATTTAATAAAAGTGGCTTCGACCTTTAATGTACTTTTTTTTCTTTTTTTGTTATTCAACAATCTCCTTTTTACGACATTGTGGCCATGGTTTGTTAATCTATGGTCATCTTAGATTAATCAATATTGCAACTTTAGAATGAATGACCTTACGTGCAAGCAAGGACATACTTGTTAAATAAGGTAAAATAGGCCATATAAATCCATTAATAACTTGTGCTTTTTCTCAATGAATTTTTATGCTAATTTGGAATTTTTATCTTTTAATCTGCATTCACGTCAAAAATTCCTTCTGTTATCGTGGCAGTAAAAAATTCGCTATTGATTGATGTTTAGTGCTTTGGTCACCGCCAGGGTTATCGAATTTTCGCGTAAATTGTAAATTATTTAATTGACTCACACAGTTGAACAGTGACAGGTATTTGAAGCGACTGTAAATTGATTTACGGACGGCATAAATCAAAATAAATTGATAATAATTGAATACCACGTCGGAATACAAATGAGCATAACGTGTAGGTCGATATATTCGCATACGGTCCATAACGAACATTCTTTATTACTCATCGTTATAAAAACCACGGAAATATTACGAACTCGAGATATTGAACAAATTCCAAACGTGATACGTACAAAACTTGATTGTTTACATAATTACAACAGCTATTATAACTACTAACACAATCAAACACGACCTTGTACTTCGAACTATTATCTCCTGGAATATAATTAATAAATGTGCATTTACAGAACCTTCAAAGTAAGGTAAAGGTGAAGGTTCCCGTTCGGTCGTTGTCCATTCAAGCTCGACCTTGAACGACCCAAAGAAGGTAAACGGTCCTGTGGAGATTTATGCGGACAGATTTACGCACCTCGTACATCGGCGGACGATTTATATTGCATAATTAATAACCGGAATGCGATCTCGAACTCAACTAATTATACAGAGAGTCACAATTGAGACCTGAAAACATTTCACGTTGCATGTAAAACGTTCCAGTGAGCGTAGAATGTACGACCTAATTACACACGGCTAAATACAGACCTTTCAAAAACACTACTGCTAACAGAGGACTTTCGTAGTTTTGAGATGTTTCGCAATTTTACAGCCGAATAGATAAGCTATGTTAAATGAGGATATCGTAAATTATAAAAAAGTGGGACAAACCAAAAGCCTAACGAGCTAGCGAGTGAATGTTTGGTTGTCACAAAAAAATATGGGATCAAATTAAGAATAATGAGAATTTTGCAGGTCTAACAAGGATTAATTTTTTAATTCACTAAAATTTTCATAATTAGTAAAAGAGAATAATTTGTATCAGCCTATTAACCCATATACAAGAATCTACTCGTCGATATACATATACTCTTATGTTAAGAATTTAAAAAAGTGATTGTTAAAGAGAATTATGGTTTTATAAATTAAAATACCTATTAAATTAAGCTTATTTCAATTGAATAATAACCTCAGATTATTATTGTTACCATCCAATTTATCTGATCTAATATTCAGTTCCCAGGGATGATCTGACATTAATATTCGTGTAGGTAATTAAACTTCCGCCATTCGGTAATAAACTGCTATTGATTTGAATTTCATTACATTACTGATTAGCAACGTTTGACCTTGCGTAACTAATAATGTACATGTAATTACCAATAATGAATTAAATTAATTAACGACGATTTACGATTTGTTTGTAGGAAAAAAAACGCGCTTTCATCGTTTTCTCAGTAACGTTCCTTGAATCGTCCCCATTCAATCAATCTTGCTTATGTTTCGAGGCTTCTACACACTGTATGTAAATTTAAATAATAGCCGTATTTTGGCAAAAATCCTACAGTCTAGTTTTCAATTCCTTGCCAAATTCAAAGCCATTTGTTGTGCTATGTTGTTATTGTGTGATGAGATTGTAGTACTAAATTTTCAAAACTACGTAAACTATTTACATATTTAAATATATACAGGTGTCCCGTTTACTTTAGAACAAAGCTCGGTCTTTGATGATCCCACTCAAAACATGTTTTTGGAATTTATTTTAAGAACGAACGTTTAGGTTATAAATAATGAAATTTTGGCACAGGTAATAAAATTCACATGATAGATATGTTGATTTAGGTATAAAGTTCATTAAATTTTTCCTTGGTATTTTACATATTGTGAAATATAAAGATATGTAAAATACGATTTTAGAACATCCTGTAAATGAAGATACACATAAACATTCGTGTTTTATCGTTGTAAATAAAAATTCCTCATTGTATAAATACCAAAGTAACTTAAGTAACTGGAAATGTTTGAAATAGCAACCATATCGTGCACTCAAAGATATTCTTTCCACAGTGCGTTGGTAACAGCAGTACGCAATTCTATTGTCGGTGAATTTTTGCATATTTACACGCACCCGTATTGTACGTAACTAAGTAAATGACTCACGAAAAGTACCCGCATTAATTTCGTCATTATTAAATTAAAACGTAAATAGAAACGTAGCTGTAATCGTCTGGGACACTAAGAGCTTTGTTTGCATTCTTGAGGACACACCAGGAAAGCGGTCATTATAAGTAATGATTAATTGCTCGGGGACTAATTGCGTGTCGTTCAAAAATTGGACACTAATGAAGGCGTGTTTACGACACTTTCAGGCTAAAAATTACTTTATAATCGTCGTTATCCTCATCGCGTTGAGGATAACGTCGCGTTGGATACCGTTAAATGCGTTGTAGAAAATTGAAGTTAAAACTCGTCGTTTGCCAACCGTTGGTAATTAGGACTTTAAGTTCACGGCGAGTTTAGTTATAAAAAAATCCCGACGTCGGCTTTAGCCGTTCCTGACACTCACTGTGTCATTTTAAATCCATTAACGTTTCGGAACACACCTCTTTGCCAGAAGCTGACTCGACTCCGGCTGACATAATTAATTTTAGTCACTCCCAAATGCCGCGACGTTATATTGGCACGTTGTACGCAATATTTTAGATTTTGTTAATTAGAAACGGACGGTCTAACATATCTAAATTTAGAAAATAATGTTTTTGGATTGATGCGAACGTGTACAACGTTCAGTATAAATCAATTTTATCTTTGCCCCCGAGTTATAATAGTGTCAGCTAAGTGCGTTTTGAAATAATCAAAACATATACAAATCTTCATCTTTCATCTTTGGCACAACTTGAAAACCGTAAAAGTTATACGACCTAGAACGCTTGCCAAGTAGAGTGGCATTTCTTGGATACACAACTTCCAAATTTAACGATTGCACAAATAGAAAACAAGAAAAAAAGAAAAGGATAAACTTTCAAGGCGTTTGTGAGTTTAAATTAGTTCGCATATTAAAAATTTATGAACAATATCAAAGGAAAAATGCAATCGAATAACATCCTGGGAAAAAACCTTTGAACCGCGATGGATTACATTATTCCCACAAATAATTAAAATTACATTAAATTTAAAACGACCGTTTGTTTGATGGAAACTTGTTTACATACTTTTTTTTCAGTAAACACTTTTTCTTCGTAAAAAAAACAACCATTAATACGGTCCGTAAAGTAGTAATTGTGTAAATATTTAATGAACAAACAAAGCTATCTGCACAGTACCAGTAAAAGATAAAAATAATAAACACCACCGAACAATTTTGCAGATATTGCAAAATTAATCGATGTCAATATTTACATTTTACAATTTTTAATTATTTTATATTTGTAACTCTCCATCGCTATATACAACTATGTTATGAAAGAAGTGAGAAATCCTCAAAGTATTCTTTTGAACAATAAAAAATTTATTGACGCCAACGTTTATGAATAATTAAAAAATGTATTGTGTAGATGTGAAATCCCATGACGTCAAATACTCAAAATGAAATGATCGTTATAGTAAAGATTAGAACCCAGTAGTTGAACCTCGTGAACCGTAAATAGATCCATTAATAAAACCGTTTTATGTAAATATTTTGTTCGTGAATTAGGGGCCAGATAAATATTTCTGCTGAACATTTACAACCTTCTACAGACTAACGAATCTATAAAAAACGCACACTTATCAATCTTGTGAATGTCTTAAAATGATAATGTGAACGTTGCCCCAAAGAAACTAGTTGCGGTTTAATCCTTAATCCTCTCTGATAAACGCGTGAAGGTTTAGAAATCAATTTTAAATTTAAATTTAACCGCAATGGCAGAAATGGTTTTGATAATAAAGAAAAATGAATAACAAATTAAATTTATTCATCGTTATTATTATAATGTTATTAAGCTTATTCGTAAAACTTGCGTATCCACACAAAATTAATTGCAAATAGCTTCGCGTTTGCATATTCATTCCTTGTTTATCAGTAAATTAAATCGGTCAGATAACTGCATCAACGAAGAGAGGTTTTAATAAACGGACGTGTAAGGTTCGATTGCACTCGTGATATAAACATACATAGGTATACAATAGAACTATACACCTCGGGCTATTTCCACTGAAATATTATTGGTATTGTGGAATACGAACTGTAGCATAATTAAAAATCGCGGGGGTAATTGATATGTTGACATAACCCGGTATTTTCGATTAAATTAAATTCAATGTTTGCACAACAGAAAATTTATTAAAAAAAAATACATATACTGACAAAATTAAATTAATTAAAATGGAACGCTTTTATGAAATATTAGTAGGTGACGAAGTTTGAAATTGTAGATGAGTGAAATTTTAATAAATATATGGATTAAGCTTTTTGTGAAATGTGACTTTGTATTTTTGTGAAAATTTTAGAAATAAGTATTAATAGAAAATGACATGATTAGAAATGTATTAAAAGATTTCTTATTATGAGAAATTTTCTTAAATGAAAGTGAGTTTGCGGTTACTCGGTTTAAATATTAACAAAACTGTTGAAAGTGTATTAGAAAGTTAAAAGAAATTAAAAATAAATAAAGAAATTAAGTAATATAGAAAAATTATCTTATTATATACAGGGTAATCCGTAACTAATGGGACACAGAGTAATAATGAATTCCTTAGCTAAATTTATTTTTATGGAATTAGTAATAATAACAAAGATAGAGTCAATTAAAGTTTTTTAATTTAGATTATAGCATTTTATTTTTGTTTTTCTTCAATAATTTCTTTTACTTTCAGGGTATCTGTATGAAAATTGATAGAAGGTAAAATTTCAAAATGGGAAGTGGTAATTTGATATCAGTTTTGAATCAAATATAATTGATCTTGAATCAAACTCTAACACTCTTAGAGTTTTTTCATTCGTTAAATTTTTATAAAAAATTTTTATAGTGAACACAGACTCAATAAACATTTCCACACAAATTCCGGATACTTATGAAATCTGACCATAGCTAACCATTTCTGATATAATCAGTGTTAATGTACAATATGCAAAACTCGTATTCGAGCACCTACCGAATAATTAGAAAATCACGAATTACTCAAGAAAGGTACTACAGTAGGGCCCCGACATTCACGACTTCAGCATCCGCGGTTTCGTGTATTCGCGTTTTAAACTTTGCTACCTTTTTCAACATTCGCGTTTCGATTATTCGCGAATATGTACATACGCACTTTTTTCTTTATTCAAACTATTACTTATATGTATAAAATGTACTTTAAATGACATTAAAATATTGACTGTCAGTAATTCATGGAAAAAATTGTTAAAAAAAGACACCGAAAAATCTTCTGAAGTTGATGAGGCAATAGACAAAGCTGTGCTCTCTGCACGGTTGCTACCAGGAGATAATTTTCAAGAGGTGGTAGCAGCTGATGTAGAATCTCTTGTCAATGAACAAAACGAAGAGTTATCTAATGCGGATTTAGAAGCACTGCTGATAGAGAGCGAATTAGGATCGGATGAAGATGAGGTTATTTCTCCTTGTAATAAATTATCGTTGAAAGAACTTAATTCTTTTATACAAGAAGCAAATCATCTTGCTGAAAAGATAGTAGCAATGGATCAAGTAATGGAATGTAGCATAAAATTTAAAAATGGGTTAAATACTCTTCTTGCTTCTTACAAAGAGCTTCAAATGGATATGCTAAATAAAGCTGTACAACCTACCATAAATTCATTTTTCAAACCATCATGTTCTAAATCAGTGCCTGAACATGTTGATGAAAGGTTAAGTTAATTTTTATTTGTTTTTTTTAGCTTATTTCTTTGATATTTATTTTTGCGTTTATTTTAATTTGACCGAGTTTATTTTTTAACTTTAAATGATTATTTTACTGTACATATTATATTTCAATACAAATATTGTTGCAGAAAATTTAGTTGTTTTATTTTGAAATATTGTGTGTGTTTTATTTAACATAAATAATTTTATTAACTTTAAAAATCATACATTCTAATTTTTAATTTTGTTACTATTTTTAAATAAAACATCTCTCTATTTGATTTATTTCGTCTTCGTTTTACTTTTTAAAATGGCACAGAAGCAGTTTCTCTTTTATAAGATCGAGTGCTCCAACATTCGCGGATTCAACATTCGCGACGTATTTTCAGAACCTAACCCTCGCGAATGTTGAGGCCTTACTGTACAAATTACACATATTTTCGAGTACATAACTGACGTTGTACAAGATTTGTAATCGTGTTATTTCCTGCTTTGTCTATTAAGCAGTTTGTTCAAAAAATTTCAAAGTCAGGTCAATTATTATATAAATTTTGGAAAATTCGAAATGGGTAGAAAGTTAGCTGAACTTTCTGACGAACAAAGAAAAATAATAATAAATTTGTAGGGGGAGGTGGGTACGTTTGGGACGGTGGTATGTTTGGGACAATTAATCTAAATCAAAAACTTGTTTAAATTTACCCCGTTCTCTTACTTTAAATTTACTAGTACTACCTACAATGCCATATCGTCGAAACTTGAAATGCAGTCAATTATTTTAACCTTAAAAATTGGACGTTTGCGTTGATGTCGTTTCAAAGTAAAAATCGGGTGCATCAAGTAAGTACTGGTTACAACTATGTTTATGTACAAAACTTAATAAATTATTATTGGTGAAGTCTACAAACTGTTTTTGATCAATACACCTTGCTGTCTTTTATTTGCATCCTATACTAAAATTTAAAACAAATAAAATGTAGACAAACTACAATGAGGTATGCTTGGGACATTGAAAGAAAGGGATATTTGGGACGTCCAAGATATACCTCCTATATACATAATCGGCTCTTGGTAATTGGTTATTGAATAACCCGTGCAAAACAGTTACAATTTACAAAGATATTACAAAGATATTAACAAGCACACCCGAAAAACTGTTAATAGAAGAAACATTGAAAATCAAGAATGAAAAATTTCGAAAAAAGGAAGAAAAGGTTAAACACAGCGTAAAAAGAAATTAGAGACGGAAGAAGATGAAGAAATCAATTATGCTTTCGTCATTTTGTGGCTGTCCTACACATACCAACGCAAGGTACGTTTGGAACAAAATACAAAGGAGCACTTCTACTGCAACAAAACTCTAACCATTAGAAAAAATGACATCAAATTAGTACCAAAATATTGTATAAACAATAAGCTATTCGATGGTATACATTTTAAAATTTTTATGTTGCTGGCATGGCCACAATTAAATGGATTATAAATAGTGTCCCTAACATACCCACCTTCCTCTATATAGAAGGAAAATAATTACGTGAAATGGCAAAATTAATGAAGCGTAGCACTTATTACTATACTACACAATACTTGGTGCAAAATTATAAAAAGACTGATCAAGTTTCTTAACTTAATGGGTAAGCACTTTCTTAAGCACGACGAAATGTAAACCGATGAAAGCTAACAAGAAGACATTGTTCATTCATACGTCGTCAAATCCATAAGGATCCACTGGCTGGTAGTCTTGAACAGGATTTTGGAATTCGGGTTATCTCTCAAACCGTGCGAAATTACATTTAAAAGTAGAATTAATAAACAAAAACGTATTGCATTTGCAAAGAAATGCCAAAATAAGGACTTTAACTTCTGGAAAAGGGTAATTTTCACTGATGTGTCTAAATTCAATATAAAAATATCAGATGGACGAGTAAGAATTTGGCGAGAGAAAAACACGAGCCTATATCCACATAATCTAGTACCTACGTTCAAACATGGTGGGGGCTCGGTAATGGGGGTGTTATTCAGTGGCAGGAGTTGGAAATCTTCATTTCATCGATGGAATATTGACTGCGAAAGGATATATAAACATTTTGAAAAAGAATTTGAAGTAGAGTGCAGAAAAATTGGGATGTTTGCGAGACTTTATCTTTCAACAGGATAATGATCCGAAGCATACCGCGTTAGATACTAGACTTTGGATCTTGTAACTGTCCAAAATACCTTAAAACACCACTTCAAGCCCAGATCTCAATCCTATTGAGAACTTATGGTGAATAATCAACAAGAAATTCAAACATTACGATATTAGAAACGTAATTGACTTAAAAAAAAAGCGTTGAAGACTGAATAGGCTAAAATACCACTTAAATTAACAACTAAACTAGTGGAATCAATGCCGAAGCGTCTAACTGCTGTTCTTAAACAAAAAGGTTACCCAACAAAATATTAATATTATTCTAAATGTATAGGTTTCTTAGTTAAAACTTAAGTTTGTACTGTACGAATACGATATTTGCTACCCACTGTGAACAAAATGCCCTTTTGCAGTTAGTAGTCGAGCTACATAGGTGACCAACAGATTTAATTTTATTTTTATTTTTCTAAGTGAAATAAATCTTGTTTTCTTGAGTAATTCGTGATTTTCTAATTTTTTGCTAGGTGTACGAATACGAGTTTTTCATACTGTACAATGTGCAAATTTTTAATTAATTTGGACTTGTAGATAGGCAAACTACTGTAAATACCATTGGAAATAAATAAAAAGAAATTGACAGTCATGTTTTACCATTACCTTCTAATATTCCTCAACACATTTATGGAATTATTAATAGCAAGTTGTTGCTCGTCGTAAATCACCGATTTTCTATAGGGAATATGGTCAATATCCATGCAATCAAAATAATCTCATTTTAAATAATATAATTTTCAATTGAGAATAAAATACAACAGGTAATAAATAAACTCGAACTTGCATACAATGCCAACGATCAAAAATTCATCGTCATGCCAAATCTCCTCTTCAGAAAAGTAGTAATAAAGTTCAGAGTAGTATTTTATTTCTAATTTAATGTCGTATTCAAGGAAGAAGTTTGAATATTAAATTTACACCTATGGATTAGACATGGAATAGGATTCTAAGACGGGTAAAATAATTTACGTATTTATTGTCATATTATTCTATCTTTTACAGACAGATCAAACAATAGATTCAACTGACACATGAAAACGTTGCTTGTATTCACGATTCTCTATAAAAAATACAATATGCCATGTCATTAAAAATAATAAACTTGTCCTCCTTCTTTATTTGGTCATAGATCTTTTACTAAAAGCTGAATCATCAATTCCTAATAATCTATTCATAAAATGGTTATTTATTCTTTAACTTAAAATATTTACAAGATATTATAAACGTTTCTATTTACGTCTCTTTTGAAATACGCACTTCTAAAATGAGTGAAGAAAGTCTCTAAATTAATCACCTTCTAATAACAAAGTAAAGATACTTACCTCCTTTTATGTCTTCTCGAATTTCCCTCTTGATGTGTATTAGAAGATTTCAATACGGTGAAAGTGAGTAGCGTACACAATTACTTTTACGTACTCAACAAATAAAAATTACAAATTCATTAAATTAGAAATACACACACAAAGAAGTCGTGTAAATCAATAGTACAAATCACCCAAATTATATTTAATTACTTCTACAATCCTTATAAGTAAATAGTGATGTCGATAATCTTAAATGTTAAATACAAATAAATACATTAAGATAAACTAAATCGGGTTTATATAATTTATTATAGCTGATTTGGTATGAATTCAACTTAACAAATTACAATACGCAATAAGTGGTTTTAAAAAATTAGTTCTCGTTAAATAGACCGTTTTTTTCTTTGTACTAGACAGCAATCGTGAATGTTATCTCTTCAGAAGTAGGTTACTAACAACTTATAATGAACAATTCCGAGTAGAACAGCCAAACAAAAAACAAGAATTTTAAAAAGAATCGACCTTGTCGATTCATACCGTTTTAATATGTATGAATGAACAAAGTAACACAACGACCCAATCATATTTATTTAAATATCTTTCACGAATGTCGTCATATTGTATCCTGTTGAAACGACGCAAGATAATGTGAACGGTGAACGAATGCTTTAATATATATTTAAGTTTATTCTCTTTTGTTGTCACGGAATTCACAAATGGAACAATAGATCGGTAAGAACAAAAGAACAAAAAAGCTGGGGTTGTATTATTGGAAACCATTGTTGCTTTATGTTGCAGATAGCATTATGTTCTGTATTCCATATATACGATGACACAAGCATAAATTCCGGATGGCGTAACGGATGAGATAATTATGGTTGTTTTTTACGCTCACCAGTTACTTTTCTTTTTCTGTAAAACAGCTGGTGTACTTACGACACGGCTACTTCGTAGATATCCAAGGTTTTAAAAGGCGCACAATAATGAGAAAACACTTCCTTTCGACGTGAATAATCCACTGCCGTTGAACACAATCACGAGAAAGTCGGTTGTAATTCACTTCACATTACACTACATAAAAAACGTGTGCATTTTATTATTAAATCTTTTTAGTCTTTATTTTTTTAATGTGGAAAAAAGGAAATTGAAGAAAACGACCATTGATTCTATAAAAACAGTAACACTTTTTATTTTTGTAAGCGTATTTTCACTATGACTAGCTGTACATTATATATATTTATATATTTCATATATATATAGAGCGACATTTTATACACATTATTCACAATTTTTTTCTTGCCAGCCGGATCCGACGGCAGCTTTTTATGTTTTGTTTTCCTGAAGTTATATTTACACGAACTTCGATAGTTTTCTTTGGTCTAGCTATTTTAGCTAAAAGTATATGTCAGATCTTTTGCTAGTAGTTATCGTCGGGTGCTAGCCGGTTGTTTCAAATTTTCCAAAGTTTTCACAACGTTACAAGTAGCGTATAAAGTCTGCTACAAAAATAAAACTTTAAAAGAGCTCCAATAAGTTCAGTCATTCATAGTAAGCGCAAAGTTTCTTATTTATTATTTTTTTAGGGAAAATTTGGAACAACCCCGTTTATATGTTTGGTTCGAAGTACACATGAAGATTATTAATTATTTGGTATACTGTGTTTACAATGTGATAGTGAAGAAAATAATTCTTTTTTAAATTCTCGATTTTTAATTTTTTTCTTTAAATATTGTATAATTATTTCCATCACTACTACAAAAATTAAACAATTAACGTGAGTGTGAAATACCGCTTAACTCTTTACCAACACTGATATTTCGGTTTTTTTTTTATTTGGAAAAATACACACCGCTACCTCCACTATATGTTTGCTTCATTTTTACACATCGTTTTTCTTCTATACATTCGCCTCTACTTAAAAATTAGAACTCGAAGGGAAATTATGAGTAATTAAACTCGATAATATTAAATAGTTTGAAATTATCCCAGTAATAGTAAATATGTTCATCCGCGATTTCAAAAATTAAATAAATACACATGAGTTTATACGCCGATTATACATATGGCATCGAATAATAATTAATAAATATCTTGAATCGATATTCGCCCGTCGGCTGTTATTTTTTTATTGTCCATAATCATGTTTCTTTTTTTACTTTTTGGAATTTACACTGATCTGCACTATACATACATTATCATTATTATTATTATGTTATAGATTCTTAGTCGATATTGAAAGACTCATCGGTGTATTTAATTTTTTTTGTAGTTTTTTTAAATTTTTTGAAACGGGGACCAAATGGAATGTAATTTTTTTTTTTCAAAAAATTGAAAATATGCAAAGAGCTTTTTCGAAAGATTTTTCGAGGAATGTTTTCTTATTTTTGATATTTATTTTATTTGAGACATCGACTAGAAATGCATATATTCAATTTTTAGAAAGAGGATCATTCAACTTTATTATAGTAAACAATGCCAAACTGTTCTTTTTGACAATAATATATAGACAATAATAAAAAGTAGAGTAAAGTGAAAGTAATTTTATAAAAATTCACTATATGACTGTAATTAGTTAATTAGCATTAAGGAGAAAATTCAATTTCAATTCATGGTTTAAATTTTCCCTTAAAAAATGCTTTGTTTTGAAAGTTTAGTTATTAAGTAAAACACATGGTTTAGTTTTCTAAAGATAAAATTGAATGACCCTGAAAATTGTTAATAAATTTATTGATTTTGATCCGTAAGGTTTTCATAACACGAAGCGAAGGATTTGAAGCGATTGGTAATTTTTGATTGAGTTTGGCACGTCACAATAAAACAGATGTGAACTAAAGATATGTTTGCCGGGTGCACTAAGGTCTTTAAATATCCATTTTTGTTTAGCCAAATGTGAAGGATCGAACCGAGGAAAGAGAACAGAGAGTAATCATCACAAAAAGAAGAAGTCTTCTTCTATTCATTAATAATAAGAAGAGGTCGTCTTCTATCCCGTCAGATCAGAGTACCACGCCCGGATAGGTTGGAGCATGCGCCTCCCGAAAGAGACACTTCTATCGCACTATTATCACAAGGGGTTTATCACATCACAGCGATCACACGTTGTAGCACACTTGGTGAATTTGTGGAAATGTGGACGCTATCGGAATCGCAGAACTAACGTAAGGATGGAGCCGGTGGGCTCGCAGATACTGTCTGTATTTCCCGGTGAGGATGTGTTTGTCGTCCGGTCGATCAGGGGAGCGATCCGGATCGGTCCAGTGTCCAGAATCCGATCCCGAACTGTAAGTCGTCGTCCCCGATACTAAATTGTCTCTTTTGCAGTAAGACGTGGTTGTGTTTATTGGCACTAGAGGTGGCAGGGAATCCCAAAGTTGTTGTTGTTGCCTTTCGGCATACTGTACGGGATATTGGGCTGCTTGTTGAGGAACTTGCTGTGGTAGTTGTTGACCTCTCATCATTCTTCGCTTTGAAGAGATGGTCGCGGCAGACGTCGAAGACGTCTGCCTGTTGGGCAGATTGTTTACGAACGGACTCCTACGTTGGCTCTCGATCTTCCTGAAGTAACAGGGGTGGATCATCAAGAGCGGTTCATTCCTAACACCGACCGGCGGTTTGGCCTGGTTCGGCAGCTCGTACTCAACACTGCAATCCACGTGTAACGGTCTCGAGTAGTCCTTTTGTTGCACGGATCGTTGCACCACCGCACTGACTGATTGCTGTTGAACAGCTGATGGGTCGTAAGATGGGTAACACGAAGCCATCTTATAGAGTCTTTGAAACTTGTCTCGACCGAGTCTCTGGCTCGACTGAACGCCCGTCCGGTGTCTCTGTCGGTTCTGAGTCTCCGGCCCATCGACGGCGCCGACGTCGGGTCTCGTGCCCCATGGTGGGGGCAGGAAATCGATGAGGCCAGGCATTTTGTTCGTCTAGGAGCGTGTCTGTGCCACGGGAGTACGTCATCTGATTCGCTGTTAGCGTATTGGTGCGTCCGTGTGAATGTGTTATTCGTATGAGGGGTTTGTGTGTGTGTGAATGTACGCTGCGAGTACGTAACAGCAGAACTGGGCACCGCTCTAATTACTCTGACTAAGCGGTGCCTCATTGTTATTTGAACTACTTTGATCGGCGCCGCTGCATTTTATGGCTTTCGATTTTACTTGTTTTTCCCGATCGTTGTGGTTTTTTTTGAGTCATTAAAAATTCAATTATTTAATTTATAAATAGCATTTATTAGCTACCATATTATTATTTTTATTCATGATCGTATGCTAAGAATAAAAATAACTTTTCTATTTAAACGTTGAATTTCAAAGACGTGATATAAATAGATTATAAACACACAAGTTTAACTGACTGCTAAAGTTTTCTTTTTTGATGAAATTTGAGTCAAATCCCTATCAACAAAGTTAAACTTTTTTTATTATACAGAATGTCGCGTTTTGATTGTCCGATCCTTTACTGGCGTATTCCTTGGCTAAAAATAAGTATAAGAGTTCTAATGAATATGGGTTTAAAAGTGATTGGTTTTCAAGATAGAAGTTTAATTTCAGACGTTTTCCTATTATTAACATACTCGAAGTGAATTATTTAAATTATTAACTTGTTACGTTGGTTTCGATGAATTGTCATTATAAGACCACGCTGGTTAGGTACAAAAGCTTGAATATGCTTGAAAGCTTGAAATATGAAATTAAAATCTAGAATATCTCGAAAACGAAGCACTTTCGGATTTATATTCATTAGGACTCTGCTTGTTCTCAATCAAAGAATACGCCAGTAAATGATCGAACAATAAAAACGGGACACCGTGTATACTTCACGTTCAGATGTTTGTTGATAAATTTGATTAGATGGGACAAATCAAGGATATAACGTACAATAAGTTTTATTAACCTTTTTTAAGGTCTAAGAAACCGATTAAACACTTTTATAGTAGCAATGGTGAGTGCAATCGCGTGTTCTCCACTTATCGTATACCCCACATTTGAAATCTAAATAAATATTTGTTATTTATTTTTTAACATGACCGTACCTAAGCGATATACAAATACGATCGTCCGTGTTATTTCGATGTTGTAATACCTGAGCAATATGGAAACAAATATTTGATTTAGACATAATCCATAAAAAAATGATATGTCTGTAATAACCCTCATATATCGTTAGTAATGGGTAATTTCTAAAGTAAAATTAGACCAAAAAGGACATAGTTAAAGCAATTTCCCTAATACCGCGTACTCTTAATTATAATAATTCGCATATTATCAGGCTGCGATCGAGCCAATTTCGTCGGCGTGCATGCACGTTGTGTACGTACCTACTTTCTAACCGCGCAGTAAACACGATAACCATCGTATCTGCGCTAAAATAACACGCATGCATCGGTTCAGATACGGGTGGTGCTTTTAAATAGGTAGTTGTTTTCGGCTATCACTTATCGTCCGGTGACTAACGGCGGCGCGGTTTTGCGGAACGAACGGCGAAATGCCCGGTTTGCTATCTCTAAAAACGCGCATTAAATACGGTCGAACCACCAGCCATTATTTTTACAGCGCCGGAGACTATTTCGCTCCGATTGCTTCACTTTGTCCGCGGCCGGATGCTGGCGACAAACGGAAAATAAAAAATAAAATCGAAATAAAAAAGCGGAGATACCGTGCGAAAGCGGATTCGTCGAGCTTATCACGCCGGATTGACGAGCGATAGTACTTCTCTCGGTGAGATCTCCGAAACCAATCTGGAATCTCATTAAAACGTCTCGTCCGGCGTGTGCTCCAAGCAGAAGGCGTCAATTAAAAATTTGATGCTGACTTTTTTTTAACATGAGCTTTCATGCACTTTTAAATACTTTTTAGAATATAATTAATTTATTCTTTACAAGAATCAACTTTCAGTAATATTTAAAAATATACTTGTATCGGTGCCAAAAGTCAAGTCAGTCAAGTTTGGGGTACTCATACTCCGAATGTTTTCGTTGAAAAAAATTGAGGTAAAAACTGTGATGATTGGTGGTCATTTTTGTGTAACATACCCAAAAATTAAAATCGTTGATCACACGGTGGTGGACTTATCTTGACTTAAATGAGAAAAGGATCGGTTTTTTAACCCATCCGCGAAGAACGCAAACTTTGGGAATTCTTTTCTCAGAAACCGCTGAAGAAAAAAAATTGGGTTTTGTTGTAGGATGCAGCCTTATCTGTTGGCTACATTACTTATATTTTTCTTTTTCCAAAAATTTCGTCTATTTTCTCAAAAAAATCAATCCCAAAAATAGTTGATATAGAGAACCGCCGATCGCATCTTAACGGGATTACCGCCAAGTGATAGTTAATAATGTTATCTATCTCAATTCCTACGAATATATTCACTTTTCGATAGTCAAATAATCATAAAATTTTTTTTGCGTTTTTGAATACCTCTGCTAAACAGTTCTCGAGTTCGACTATTTCGGGAATTGAATTCTTTTAACAAAATAGACGAACTTGTTTAAAGAGAAAAAATACTACCTTATAGTAAACACGTGAGATTACATCCTATAAAAGATCCTAATTTATTCTTTCAACGGTTTCTGAGAAAGAAATTCTCAAAGTTTGCGATTTTCACGGACCGTTCAAAAAAACCGTTCCTTTTTTCACCGTTTCAGTTTTTACCCCGATTTTTTTCAACGATAAGTTTCGGAGTACGAGCACCCAAAACTTAACTGTCCGAATCTGACTTTGTTTTCATTACACAAAAAAAAATCCTAGTTTGTTATTTTTATATAAATTCAATATCGATATTGATAGTACTCTATACATACAATAATCACTTTTATGTAAACTATAGTTCGTACAGCTTCCTATTTAGTCTACTATCGGAGCCAAAAATCAAATTAGTCAAGTTTGGAGTACTCATACCGGTCCTTTTTTCATTTAACTCACAATATTTCCTAAACCGCGTGACCCACGATTTTAAATTTTGGGTATGTTACACAAAAATGATCACCAGTCATAACAGTTTTTACCCCGATTTTTGTCGACGGTAACTTTCGGAGTACGAGCACCCCAAACTTGACTGTCCGGATCTGAGTTTGTTTTCATTACACAAAAAAATCCTAGTTTGTTATTTTTATGTAAATTCAATATGGATATTGATAGCACTCTATACATACAATAATCACTTTTATGTAAACTATAGTTCGTACAGCTTCCTAGTCTACTATCGGTGCCAAAAATCAAATTGATCAAGTTTGGAGTACTCATACCGGTCCTTTTTTCATTTAACTCGCGATACTTCCTAAACCGCGTGACCCACGATTTTAAATTTTGGGTATGTTACACAAAAATGATCACCAATCATAACAATTTTTACCCCGATTCTTTCGACGATAAGTTTCGGAGTACGAGCACCCCAAACTTAACTGACTTGATTTTTGGTACCGATAGTAGGGGAGACCGGAGTCAAAAGTAACACGTCATGCAAGTAACAATGTTTCTCCTACTTTGCACTTATGCTTTTAAGAGATTTACTCTTCGCTAATAGTTGTGTATTTCTGTCTCTGTAGTTGTATGTCATTATTTGTGTTTCAAAGCGACTAAAGTAACTATGTCTGCTTTTATTTTTATATAGAGACATATCATTAATTTTATTTGTAATAGGTTTTATTGGACATAATATCAGATAGGTTTTAGAACATCATAAGCCACATTGAACAATTTATTCTCCTTAATGTTACTTATGATATTGATATTCTATCAAGAAATTTGTGTATTGTTGCAAAATACACACATTAAGTTACGAACTACTTCTTGAGAATAAAAATATTGATTTAACACGTTTAAAAGTAAATTAGCCAGTCATCAGTTTTCTGCCAGATATTTTCTAAACTATTCCAAGTACTCTTTTGTTTACAATTTAGCTCTAGGACAAAAGTATTTTTCAGGTCTTCCCAGGCTTTTGTATTTAAATCCTATACATATACGACTATAATACGTATAACAATAGTATTTGTTCATTAAGTGCTTTCGTTTTTACAATAATAACAAATATCCAGCTTTCCGTCTCAGATTTATCGTTTTATAATGACGCATTGAAACAATATTTTATGAACTTAAGTTTTACAATCAACATTTTTTAGAACTTTGTGTGTTATAATTCATTGTAAATACGATCCAGTATTGATCGTTTAAACAATACCATAGATTATTAATAATTAGGCTTTATCATGTTTTCCAGTAAAATTTAATGACCACGATCTTAAAATATTATGATCGATCTTAAGTACACATTCAATTCTTTATATCAGTGATGAAAGTTGAAAATATTTATTGATTATATATTTTTCATTGTTATGAATGTTACTTTTTTTAATAGAAAAACTTTATAAATAAAGTAATAATTTATCATTCATTTGTATATCTAAAGTATGTAGTGTTGATTTAAAAATAAAAATACAGGATATGAAGCAATTATTTGAAAAAAATAATTTAACGTATTTAATTTAAACAAGATACCATCTAACCTTAAAAAAGGTTATTTATCCAAACACTTATTTCTTTTCAAGTATAAGCACTCAATCATACGTTCATCAAATTGAATTTGATAAAAGTCTGGTGACAGTGCATGTGCAAAAGTGCTCGTTTTGATAGGGAACGTGACAAAATCTATGATATTTTAATATTGATATAGTGATAAAATGTAATATTAAAATGAAATGAATTTCTCCAGACTTGACATTACTCGACATTAATATACGTCTACAACTAAAGTTAAACTCAAAGTGTAAAGTATAACAAACGCGTTCTCCTGTCGGAAACGTAATCGCACTTAAGCTGATTAAAAATAAGCCCGTTACGCTCTCTCTCTCTGTTTGAATTACAAACGTGTCTAGCAAGAAGTGTTTAATTCCGTGAGCTTAGAAATGGAGCGGGAATAACGCTAACACGTGTAATTAATCTGTTCCATGAATTTCGTAATCTCAGAGCTAAATTGTAGCGTAGGGGTGTAATTTATGCCCCGATACCGCCCCCTTTTTGATAAGGGGACTTAGGAACTTTGCCGTTAGGGCTAATCAAAGTAGGTAGGAGCTTTGTTGCCGTTACTCTGCGATAATAGAGGTTGTTTAGGTAGAAATAGCTTGATACTATTCGACGAAAGATGGGTTTTTAAAAAAAGGAAAGAAAAAGAAAGCGAAAGGTACGTATAATAAAACACTAAAGTTCTTCGAGTGACGCTTCGGTGCGATTCCGTAAAGTTCCGAAAATAGCGAGAATGGCAGTAAAGGGCATAACAGTGGGATATGCCACCGTAACTAATGTTTATTGCCAGGTGCCTCGAGAGGCTCGAAAAACATGTCAAGGTCCGTGAAGAATGGTATTTTATAGTATGAAATTCTTTAATAAATGGTTAGGATCAGACGGAAAATGAGAAACGAGAAATTTTAATGACTCAAGACAAAAACAATTTACTATATCCAAATACAATTTATCAAATTCACAATTTCACTTTCCAACGTATTTTTTTATTAATGGATTTTAATGTTTAGAAAGTCCTTTTGAATAGTCATATATTCATACATGAACATATAAGTGTCATTGTTTTCTGTTTGTGTCGTTTTCGCATAGACACATTTCTACGTCTTGATTAATGTAGAAACGGTTAAGCAAAGTATTTATGGCGATCGAACACTTTGAAATTTTCCGTGAAATGTAGATCTAAGGTTTTCCGAGAACGTGCCACTGACAAAGAAAATGGATTCCTTTTATAAATTTTCTATGGGGGCCTAGATACAAAGAACGCTGATGTATGCTTTTGTTGTCAACACAGGGAAGCGACGTTGACGCGAGAATATACTTTCGAATAATTTACTTTGATATACCACAACTGAAAAACGAACTTAACAACTACAGTTACGAGAAAGACCAGGCATAAATATTAGAGAAGACGGTTTTATCTCAGTTTTACATTTTCATTCAAAATCACATGTTTAAACGGCGCCTTAAGGTATTTACGGCTCAATTTACTCTGAAAACAATATATACGAGAATTGTTGCGCAAAACATTGTAAGGTGATCCGCGTTTAATAACCGCGGTTTTATTTAAATGGGCCATTGTTGTTAGTGCAAAACGATAAATAAACCTGTTTATCGCACGTTCCCGTGCTACTGCAACGTGGGGTTGTAAATCTGCCATGCTCATACCGTTGTAGATTTACCATGGAAATCCTAGATTATGAAAATGTTACAAATAATGGTAGTCATACTGCATACCTAATCCTTTTTCAAATAAATCACTAGAGGTTAAAAATATAGTGACTCAGCTATATAGAAGAATGAGACAAAATTGTTTTTCAGGACAATATTCACGATAAAAGTATTCACGAAGTGAATTCATAGTCTGGAAGGAAATTATGTGTTGTTTAAAATAAACGATTTTAAAATCGATTTTTCATCTAAAGTAAATATAAATTTGTAACAAAATATTTCAAAGTAAAATAGTCGATAGATTGACTGTGAATCTGAGTTCTAGTTTTCATTACACAGAAAAATTCCTATTCCTAAAAGTTTCCTATTTTTACCTAAATTTAAAATCGATCTTGATGGTAATCTATACATACAAAAATCACTCTTATGTAAGCTATATTTCGTATAACTTAATAGTCTACTATCGCTGCCAAAAGTCAAGTCACACATGTTTGAGGTGCTCATACCGGTCGTTTTTTCATTAACTTGCGATATTTCCTAAATTGCATGACCTACGGTTTTAAACTTTAGCTTTAACACTTTGCCGTCCACGCTATTTACAAAAATGTCTTCGTTTGACGTCGGCAGCATTAATTCAGTAACCATTTTTTACTACCGTCGAGCCATGCATTGCGCTTGACACAATTGTGGTGTTGTCGGCCTTCGAACAATATTTTAAGAAGGACACCACTGTGGTGTCGCCGGACAGTATAGTGTTAATAATCAAAAAACGAAGGTATTCGTAGGGATTGAGATAGTTAACATTCTCCACTATCACGTGGCGGTAATCTCATTAAGATGCATAGACTGATAAATAGACTGAATTTTGGGAAAAGAAAAATATTCCGCGCTATAGTAAACAGATGAAGGTCCTAATTTTTTTTCTTCGGCTATTCCTGAAAAAGAAATTCCCAAAGTTTGCGTTATCCGTGGACAGTCAAATAACCAGTCCTTTTATCATTTAATTCGAGATAAGTACTAATCTATTACTTAGTACTTTCTATTTTACACAGAAATGATAACCAATTATTACAGTTGTTTCCTGATTATTTTCGACGAAAACTTTCGGAGTACGAGCATCTCAAACTTGACTGACTTGACTTTTGACACCAATAGTAGACGTTTTATTCTTAAAGTACAGCATGTTAAATACCACCATTGTGTTAAAAAATCTTTCCTTGTGACTGCTTTTATTTCTTTCTTAATCGAACAAAGTCACTTAAACACAAGATAGTAGATATCATTTAATGGGATTCAACGTAATAATTAACGCTGTAATTTACATAAAAATGAAGAAATTAACTATTTTCCATCATAACACTTTTGTCATCTGAACAATTTGGGTATTATATTACATTGTTATATAAACTCGCCATAATGCCACATAATTGATATGTATAATTAACTACAGGTGATTATTACGTGTTATACTCGTTAGTAAACATCATCTACCTTTACATATAAAACGACAACAACGCATATTTACAAAGTACTACATGGACGTAACCTTGAGTTATTTGCATAAAACGTACGAGAGAATTATTAGTAGATACCGGTAATTTATAACATTTATGCATGATTGGGGTTATTGTAGCCGTAAATACCGTGACGAAGACAACTAGAGGGGATTTTGCATTGATAAAACCAAGATAAAGGTCGTAAAAGATATTGCACCCCACAATAAAGCCGTTAATATCAACACTCTTGAATGATAATACTTTTTTAAATAAAGATAAAGTTATAATTATATACACGCAACTACCTACATACATAGTTTTTGTTTAAATTTAGTTTTATTGTAGAAGATGGGACAAAAATAACGGTATAATACAAAATTAATTACCATCTAGTAAGAAATAAAAAATAGGGTTTTGTTTTTCTATTTATACTTGTTGATTCTATTAAAACCAATAATGCTCAAAACCCAATTCATCAATTTATTCTCGGGGGCTAAAATTTTACCTTTTCTATAACAATCCTTAAATAAGATAATCAACCTTTAGAAAACCTTTTCATAGAAATGACCTTCTTTCTCAATTTCCAACTAAATACTAAATAAATCATATTAGGACATTACTACCCCACCTTGTATTACCTAAAAGTTGAGCAAGTCGATGAGGTAATTTACTTTACGATCGTAATTTTACGCAGTTTCCTTGGGTATAATCGATGGCAATATTGCCATTTTCCGTATCCAGGGTGTCGTAAAATTGCTTTATGGTTCTTAGCGAACAATTACATTTATTGGCCGCCGGGAAAGTTGAAAGCAGTAGAAGGACGGAGGGGTAGCTAGATTGCAGCGCTAATTCCCCAAATGGAAGGGCTATGTTACCTGAGGGAGGCATCTGCTACGTTTGTCCGGCTTAAAGACGGGTACCTGAAGTCTGCAAGGTGCTTTATACACACCCGTATATTTCACCCAGTAGGGTCTAAGTGTAAACAATTGCAGTGTAAGTTTTGGGAAGTTGTTTGCAACTGGGTGGTAGTTTGTAGAAATCTTTGTTTGGTTATAGGCTTATAATAAATTATGGGGTAAAGGAATGGAATTATAGAGATTGTTTGGAAGCGTAGATAATAAATTGAGTGCTTCAACTTTCCATTTTTCAGTATTGTTTCCACAAAACTTTATCGTTTCACCTTAATATTTTACAAATAACAAATAGTCTGTCTATGAGCACCAAAAATATTATCTCCCTTATTTCCGCTAGTTCGTGTTATAGCACAATTTTTCACGCGGCGCTATTTCATTGTTTGGTAGCACAGCTGGGGGTAATTTTTCTCTTAAATTTGTAAATTTCCACCACCTCGCCTACGCCGGCGTTGCCTGGCTCGCCGTTTCCGGTTTTTATCGCGTCCCCGCACACAGCTGCTCCACTCCTGACAAGTGGCTGAAATATTTAAATCGTTAGGTGCACTTTGACACACGGCTTCGTCATGCCCCGCTTCATCCCCTTCGTTCTTCTACCGCCACCGGCGACAGCACCATTTTTCCCCTCCTTCCGGACTGATCCCGGTAAACACCGGGGAATAGACGAAAGATCCCGCTTTAATTTTCAAAGAGGAACGAGGGAGATTGGGAATCAGCTCATCCATTATTGTTAAGCCCGCTAAGTGTAACGAATGGCCGATTGTGTAGAAATGGGCAGATGGTCGGCGCTTTCTTTTTTGTTTAAATTTGTAAAACCGGGGCTTAAGCCGGTTTTACGAACAAGGACGTACCGTAACATAGTCGTATTTCACGTTACGATTTTTTACGGATTCCATTTTTTATGATCTGAACTAAAACTCCGATTCAAGAATTTTATGTTAAGCTGAGGACTATATCCACTCACTTTTTCTGAGTATCTATTTTTTGATCTTGTTTCTTTAATCTCATATGAGTCCAATGGTTTTACAAATTTCGTAATTTATGGAGTTTACATTTCTAAGTGTTACAGAAACCTGAATTTCCCAAAAACAAATTTTACCATTATTTTTCTTTATGGAACACTGGAATTCTGAAATTCAACTTAACTGTTATTATACTAACTCATTGTGGGCAGCTATTCTCCTCTAATTACTTGCTTACCTAATTGTAAGTAAACACAATGGAAAAATAAGTTGACGTCAGTATCAACTCGAAAATAAAAAAGAAAAATGTGTGTTTAAGTTGGATAGTTACTAAATCTTTGTTTCAGAAATGCATTTCTTTTTCTTCATTAAATGACGCAATGGTGAGATTCGACTTAACTTCTAATTATGGTAACTCATTATCAACAACTATTTTCCTTTAATTACTGGCTTGCATAAGTAAGCAAAATGGAAAAATAAGTTGACGTCAGTATCAACTCAAAAGTAAACAAGAAAAATGTTTCTTTAACTACTTTACAGTTTACTTTCGAATCTTTATTTACACACAATCAAAAAAAGAGCAAATTCGAAAACTATTTAATTTCAATAAAACGCGCATGTATGTTTGGTAAACAAAAACAGCGATAAAGTACGCCGTAACTGCAAAAATGGTGCCAAGCAAACAAAACGAAACGTCGACGTTACGGCAGCGTCAGTTGGATGATTCAATATTGTTAGAGGACCATTATAAAATTTATTCCTAGAAAGACGATACAATGACACATTTGATGCGATAAGAGTAGACCGGTTTATGAGAGCTAAGTAGGAGCGTCCGGGAACCAGCATGTAACTGCCGCGTACTAAATTTTAAATAACAATACCCCCATTCGCTCTCGGGTTTCTAGTACTTGCTCAATTCTTTCATGTACCTGTATTGTTACGTCCTATTTACATACGAATAGAGTCCAATTACATGTAAATTAGATGATGGTTAAAATCCGCTTTAAAGTATCTTTCATAAACAGACCACTTTGAGTAGATAATGGTTCTACGAACAAATTCATTCAAGTGTTTATTTATGTTGCTGGATAACAAGTATTTTTCATTGACTATTGAAAGTATCCTCTCTCACTATCAAAACAACACATTAAAAATAGCATGAAACTTTAAGGGTGTATAGTTGAAATTACAGTCCATCCCAACCAGCCAAATATTGCGTGGAATGTTTATTTACCTTGCTGGGTAACAACAATTTTTCATTGACTGTCGAGAGTTTCGTTTCTCACTATCAAAACAACACATTAAAAATAGCATGAAACGTTAAGGGTGTCTAGTTGAAATTACAGTCCATCCCAACCAGCCAAATATCGCGTGGAATTGATTACACGTTGGGGGACGTAGCTGGAGGTACGGGGCGGAAGCGAGCTCACCTCGGTGCCGTGTTAAATTTAAACTTGGCGAAGAGAAGGAGAGTGCTGGAGAGTCGGTTTCATCCCCTTTTCCCGTGGCGAACACGTACCGCCTCCGACATCATTGCAGCCCTGCCCGGTAATTACAGTTTTTAGTTCCGAACTCGGAATGGTAATCATCGCCAGGCAGCGGTTCTCACGCACACTACGGCGACGACGTCGGCCCTTTTCCTTCCTCACTGTTATCGACATCCGCCGGCCTCCTAATATCATCTGCACGCTTATCTTTTGCGCCGACGGGGCCCTGGTCTACGACTCTCTCTCCGAACGTGCTCTTGTTGAATTCGAGAGAGATGAAAATTCAGACAGGGACGGATTTACAAAAGAACAAAATTAATAAGCGGAAAGATAAAAAGAATAAAAAAATATTAATGAGAACCCACTATATAATACTTTATAAATTGATAAATAAATAAAATGATCGCACACTTAAAATCATCATTATACCATCTTCAAGCAACTATCATTCACAACACTTTAAAGTTTCAAATTCTTAATAACTCAAATGGCTTTAGCACCCTTCTGAAATTTTACTTGAAAAAGTGCCAACTGAATATGGTAAACGGAGTCCTAGATGCGACCCTGTGGAGCATATCATTACCACAAAGAACGCCCCGCGATGTACAAATATCGCTTGAAGCGACGATATCCACTCTTCTTTTAGCCTCGGGGAAGAAAAACACTCGCTCGTATATTGGCCCGAAATTTAATTAGACGGCTAAGATTGCAGATTTTGGAAGGGAGCGTTAAATGGAATGGATGGGGAAAGTTTTAAGCAACTTTAAATTATCGACCACGCCGAAGTTCAAATTAACTCTCGATCATTCGTTACAGCGAAGCTAAAGGGCATGAGGTAGAATTAATTGCAAAAATAGATAATTTGTTTTTGTGTTCAGTACCCAAATAATTTAAATCAATATTTTACTCTGAAAACTTAGAATATCCAGATGAAAATTTTACAAAATCCACATTAAATTAATTTTTATCAGATATTAAAAAAGATTTTGGAGATATTCATAGTACAAAGAAGTTCTCCATAAAGCCCAACCTTGCAAAAAAGTAAATTAACGAAGATGCAGGTTTTGAAATCAAACCCTCATATTTACGTAGGTAATCACAAAAACGAAACAAATTACATTTCTACTTGTCCATGTAATGTTAATGAACATAAAAGACCTAACAATGTTTCCCTTTCGCAAAATGGTATAACGTCAGCTCATTGCGACAACATCCTAAGCCTGATTGTTCGGTTCGAAGCCGGATCAATTAGGTAATGGACTAATCAGCGGGCGCAATAAACCGTGGACAAGCCGAGTCGGGCATCCACAATCCGCAGGCGGCAGTGGAAAGTCCGTACACTTCATTAAAGCCGGTCGGTGCGATAAATTGTCCGTCCCGCAACTACCGGTAATCATCTGCGAATTTAATTGGCAGCGTGCGTATTGCTTAATAACAGCGTAAAGCTGCCGTTATTGTAGAGGTTCTGTGCCGTTATTACCGTCGATTAGCGCGCCTAGATTGCCACACTCGGTAATTCCTAACACAGGAGCCGAAGCACGTCGCCCGTTTGCCAGTAATCTCAATCTGTGCGAGTCCATGAAAATGATCGTCTCCGACGCATCTCCGTCTGTGGCGGTGGTTGTCGTAATTAACTGTTTATTGCGTTAAACCCGGCTACGACGGCAAGCCCGTATCGCACAACAAAGGAATTGTGCGGTTCTCTTCGTTGAAAGAAACGCTGAGATATAAATCGATGGGAAATTTACTGCCTCGATTGCTGACGACATGGTTTCTGATTTACTCGATTAGAATTGGATTGTGGTTTAATAGGTTTATTACTTCTTATGGTTTATATCTTACAATTACCACTATTGGAAATTCTCCTTAATTTGAATTATTTTCTCAATATAAAAATATAAAAACTGACAACCAAAGCTATAAATGCTGTTAAATACACGTCATTTGAAAGACATCCCAAATGAACATCCATATTTTGCTGATAATATATTGTAACCCAAAAAAACGTAAAAACGAATTTGGCAGATAACGCAGCGTTCATTCAACGTGAAATATTTACACAGCTCTATCTCGCCGGCAGTAAATATTTTAATATTTTATCTGGCGACGAGACCGCCCATCGAATTATTAATGATTTAATAGCAGAGCCGGCGCGTCCTGTCACTCAATACAGTAGAGAAACGGTTCGTTATTTCACTGTTGGATTGTCCATCTCCAACACCGCCTCCGATAAGGGAGCATTATTTCGTATGATGACACTTCGTTTCTGGTTGGTTGTGATACAGGTAAAGGTGGATCGAGGATGTTAGGTATGATGTATGAAGATTTATTACGGATTGGAGGTACACGTCCGTGCGGATTATTGAGGTCCTTTGTAAATAGGAACAGAAGAAGGAGCGGTCGAGGCGGTTGAACAAACAGCAGGATCCTCGGTTTTCGGACCTTATTCGTTTTAGGTTACGTCCTAAGCTTTATAGTTAGAGTTTCCTGGTAGAATTGCAAAGTAAACAGATTTTGGGCGTATTTGTTTTCTCATACACAAGGTTCACCTAAAAGTCAGAGATAAACCGTACTGACTTGACTGTTACGAAAGAACTATAAACAGGATAAAAATGAGTTCGAAAGCGTTGTTCAAATCTTATTTTGATTTGCTAACTATAGTATAGTAGTTGCCTCAATGATTCTAAGGTTGGAATAGATTATATTTGCAATGAAACTCGTAAGATTCAATGAAGCAAAAAGGGTAATACTTTTCTCTTATACAAGGTTCACCTAAAAATCACAGATAAACCTTATTGACTTGACTGGTACGAGAGAACTATAAATATTTTAATATTATTATTATACTTATTTTGATTTGCTAACTATAGTACAGTAGTCGCGTCAATAATTTGTCTTCTCTTATATAAGGTTCACCTAAGAGTCACAAACTTTATTGACTTGACTGTTTCGAAATACAGTGAAGCTCCGCTAATCCGGATCAATTAAAACCGAGGCAATCCGAATTAGTGAAACATCCGGATTATTGGAACTTTTTTAAAAGTCATAAAACTACATTAAATACATGTAGGGATTTATTAAAGCAAAACACACACTACTAACATATTGAAAATCGTCGATGTACCAACACCATACTTGGTAGCTAACACCTTTCCACTAACATCACTTTTTAATTTTTGCAATATATCGTGTTTTTCCGCTAGAGTTAATGTTTTGTGTGTTCTCTTTGAAGCCATGATGCTTTTTACGAACTACTTTTTACACGAATATCGTAACGTACATCATGGCAAACTGCGCAACCTACGATCCGAATTATGGAATCACAAGTAATCCGGAAATCCGGATTATGGAATACATAATGTAAATAACTAATATTTCAATTTCGTCCGGATTACTGGAGAATCCGGATTATTGGAGTTCGGATTAGCGAAGCTCTACTGTAATTATAAACGGGATAAAAATGAGTCCGAAAGTGGTGTTCAAATCTTATTTTGATTTGCTAACTATAGTATAGTAGTCGCCTCAATGATTCTAGGGTTGGAATAGATTGTATTTGGGATGAAACTCATAAGGTTCAGTGAGGCAAATAAAGTCGTTGATTTCAAAAGTATCGGGTGGGCAAGCACGTAAAAAAGCATAAGTGGTTAATAAACCTATTTGAAACGTGGGCATCAGGAGACGACGACGTCGTCCCCCGTTCGATCGACAATTGCTCAATTAAGTCTCCCCCTGGTTCTCAAAGCCGTCATCTATCCCGACGGTGCTTTCATATCCCGTCGTCCTTTTAGTAATTTTTGCAGTCCGCCGGTCCGCCTGTGTGCCTATATATTACGATTTCCTGCTTTCATAACGCCGTTCGAGGCAGACAGGGCGGCCATCGTCGTGTAAATAATCAATTCACATCGGGCCGGTCCCCCACGGGCACCATCTGCATTAAACTATCATTCAGGCGTCACACTCGGTACGGGGAATAGTTATTAACTCCGTTCCTCTCTGCGGTATCTGGTGCCGTATCGTGGAGGAAGAGGAGAGTTTCGTTATGGCGGAGTCGAGACAGTCCGTCACAGACAGGCAGCTACAAAAGTCCGTAATTCCCGGCTCGCACCGGGGAAGGCATATCAATTACCACGGAGAGACGTCTCTTGTAATCCCGTGGAGAAAACGGACGTTGGGAATCACGCACCGAGGACCAAGCTGGAGGGTCAATGTGCGACAGCCACACATGGTTCTCATTTTATCGTCGACATGTTCAATTATACGACCCGGGACGTTATTTTCGGGGTTCCGTGCCGTATCCGTTTGCAAATTTGCAAAGAGCACCGCGAAGGCAATAAAGAATATTACCGAGGCCATAAAATAATTCGCTACGCCGCGATATTTGCTTATTTGGGGAACGGAGGGGATGGATATTAACGGCGGACAATAAAAATAATTGCGGCAATATAAAATTAATAGCCTTCTTATGTGCGGGGAAAACTGCAATGTTTACGGTAAAGTGTTTTAGGGAATATGCCCCGGATGTCGTAAATAACCGATATATTAAATATTTTATTGTCCTTCCAAACCAAAATCATATCATAAATCTATCCTTTTAATTAAACTTGTACAAGACAGTAGCAACTATTTGATTCATTTTTTTGTAATTTATAACTGTTTTTTTTTTTGTAAAATTTTTGGATTTTATAGTTTGTGACTTTTATTAGTAGAAAATTAGTTAACAAAAATTAATTTTCTTTTCTAATATTAATCAAAATGATTCCATTCTAAAAGTTCATTTTAATTAACAAAAATTTACTATATTATTTAACAATTATTTTAAACATACTTTATTTACATAATGTATTATTTTCAATAGTTGATCTAATTTATAAAAATAAACTCATGAGACATTCAACAAAACCGTGTTTATCGATATCACTTAAAATCCCCATCTTTAACGTTTTTCTCGAAACCCGAGCTTTTATAATACATATAAGTAGTCGGCACTTCATCCTGGAGACGATAAAACTTCGCCGAACCATTAACAGTATAACCGCAACGTATACTTAAACTATCACTAAATCCGTCTAAGTACATGACAACTTCGTAATTTCAGATGTCTCCAGTCTAGACGAACACGATTACGATCGATAATACAACGTCGCCCGCGTACAAACAACCTCCATTCCCGATACACGCGAAGCATTAAACCCACCTAAAATAACGCTTGTATCGCCCGGTTTAATACGAACAGATAGCCAGGTGTACAGCGGCCGACAAGCGTAATCATTAAAAATATCGTGGGACGAAAATGCTGAAAAGTAATGCGAGATTGCAATTTGTGGACACAGGAAATGACCGAGAGTCACACCATACCACATTAAGATTTATCTTTACTCATGTTTTCTTCATACTATTATTAATTTTGATAAAGTTTAACCCTCCTTTACTATTATACACAAAAATGTTTGGTAATGATTTAATAATTATCAAAAATAATAGGTTTAGGGAAAAGACATTTCTCATGAGTTTGTATTCAACCTACCATAGTTCTGGTAGGGTAGCACAAAATTGATACTAAGTAGATAAAGTTAATAACACGTCAATGCTATTTTAAATCTTAATCCTATTTGCATACATTACATAAGCGCAACACGAAGCATACAACGAAGCCTGGCGTTGGCCGGTTTTGCCCGATTCCGGTCGTAGTACGTAGAACACGCCCTCCGGGACTCATTTTCGCCAGCCGTTAATCTAGATTAACCATTAATCTGTGTACTGGGTACACAGACGGTTTATTATATAAACCTAATCTAATGGATTAACGCAAATCGGCTTAGCTCTCTGTTTATAAGGATGCAGAGCTAATTTTCCGGAGTGTGTTCCACGTAACCTTGGGGTTAAATGGATATGGGCACGATACAAATGAGAACTTGTTTGTCTTTTGCAACTCTTATATACTTACCTGTTTTTCAACGTGTTGGTTATTAATTGTCATTGCGATCGTTTTTTTATGAGTAATACAAGTGGCTGTTTTAATTAATTGATTGATCGTACGTACAGTGTTGCTATCTTTTAGTACTTTTAATTCAAAAAAATCATATCGATAAGTCTGGTTTTGCAATCTATGAAGTATTTGAACATATTATTATCTGAAAGGAAGTTTAAAGTTATCTCGAAATTTCAACATATACAAATCCCGAAATAAAATTTTAAGAAATTTTTAATTAAAAACCTTATATCTAATCCATTTTATCCAGGAATTTAAAAGTTGCATTTATCTATAGATTTGTTTGTTTTCCAATCCCAAAATATAAAAGGCAACCCTTACAGTAACATCAAACTCAGTAAGTAATTCAATATATTTGTGATTATATTTTGAAAGATATGCTTAATGTAATCTAAGGGACACTTACAAACTGTTCATTTGAACTGCTTGTTTATTTGGTGAATTTAGATAACCACAAAAAGTATAAACGTAGAAAACAGATAATAAGGCCCAGACTGGTAATAAGGCCCAGGCTTTATTACCAGACTAAATAAAGAAAAGTTTTCGGATATATTTACTCCTGTTTGGGGTAAATGTATGACTATCAGCAATGTTTGTAATGGGTTTAAAGCAACTGGGATCCATTCCTTCAACAAAAATGTGATACCAGAGCATGCATTTGCTCCTCGTCTTCCTACACATCGCCACCTGAATCTAAACTGCTCCCAATCTATCTATAACCACATCATCAATGTGGAAGACCGGTGGGATTCAGAAGATGAAATTCCTTTAGCCCAGCTAAAACAAAGTGAAGCACAGAGGAAGGACAATTCTTTTTTGAATAGCTCATATCTCCCGATATGCAATCAGTTAAAACTATGGCATGGAAGAAAGCATTGAATTATCGAGCTCAGGAGGTTAAAAGGGATATATTCAAAAACTACAGTTCTAAAAAAGTTAAAACCACTTCGACAAGAAAATCGCCTAAATTTCCGATAACCAGTAAGGCTGCAGCAGAAGAAGTTTGGATGTGCTCGGTTTGTGATAAAAATTATGTAGCTGATATGCGATCTTGTGCATCATGCAAAACATGCGCGCATGAGGAATACGTTGGCCTTACTGAAAACGACAGGGAAGAATTTATTTGTCCGCAATCCAGCCATAACTTTTTCTATCTTCTTTGTTTTCGTTTGGCCTTATAACCTGCCTAGGTATGTAATAAAAACTAAATGTTATTTTTTGTTCTGAGTGTTTATATAATGTTTTTGAATATTTCTTTTTTAGCATTCTTTAAGAAAAGCTACTTTACTTATTTTTTTATACACCAAATTTTCAAGTACTAAGTTTGGCCTTATAACCTGGCTACGCTGGTAATAAGGCCAAAGCGCACATTTTTTTAAATTCTATTTTCTAGGCATTATCATACTTTTTTGTGTTTGTATTTCAACAAATTCATGAAGAATAATCGTATCAGTTACCTTTGTTATATGTCAAACATTGAATATGTTTGTGCGTTATTGAATAAAAAATAAATAACGTTAACCTGGCCTTATTACACGACAGTACCTTATTTAACTTAAAAAATACATAAAACCAAGCATACTTATTTGTACCCTTAATCTTACAATTAGATCTAAATTCCTAGAAAGATTACACCATTCGCTTATAGGTGTTTCAAGGAAGTTTAAAGAGGATTCTTCCCTCTTACAATGTCACTTTCTAATCGCATAAAACCGGAAAGACAATATTTAGCAATTCAGTTTTTAAACACCGAACCACATTTCCATTTATAAATCAATTCATAAATTTTAATAAATTCAAATTTCACAACTGACGTTACGGAAATGTGAACGTTTCCAAATAAAATATGTATCCGTCAGGTGAAAGGTTCCAAGTTTCACATAGTTATTCGATGGTGATATATTTGTTATTGTTTCATCATGTTTATTCAAATTTAATTTTTATGTCAAAATTAATATCAGAAACTTGCTTTTCCAGTTCCAACTCAATACACATTACATTAAATGGTAACATTCCTTAACTAATTAGGATAAAATAGATAAGACCTCATTTTACTAATGGGTGCTTAATTGAGAATTCTATAGGCAATCTCGCCTTACAGGATCGTTACTAACAACGGGAAACAGGCAATTGCCTGTAACTAATCGCCAACATATCTATAGCTATCGGACACAGTGAAATCACTATTACTCCATATTAAATTATAATAGCCGGCCTTATTGTACATTGTACGCACCAAATTGCCGTAGGAAAATAGATAAAGTTTCCAAATAAATGCTTAGAAAGTTACAACATGCCCGGTAAATACTAATTGCATTTCTCAACTACGACATGATTGATTGATGACGAAGATATTCGTTGGAGCGAGTAAATTGGTGAATTTCGTGTTTGACCTTTCAGACGAAAGCACGATCCGTACTTACCTGGGGTTTCTAAAATTTCTTATTGAATAGGTATTGTTTCAGTTTTGAGGTCAGATCCTTTGCCATGGGGACCTCTTAGCATTGAATGGAAACCTAAATGAACCGAAAGCAAATGTCACTGTGCGTGAAATACCGAAGATGCATATCGGAACGTGAATCTTAACAAATAATAGTTTTATGGACTATTGTTTATTATTGTTTCTTGTATTATGCATCTCAACCGTATATTATCGACAATGGGATTGTAACAATTACTTCGACAGGCTTGTAAAGATAAAGTTTGTTGTTATGACTCATTAGGTGGAATTTATTTTCGAATACTTTATAAGCAGACAATAAAAATAAAGTGAAAGGAGAATAAAATATCCATCATCCCTTAACAAAACTTTGCCTATTATCAAAAGACACCCATCCGATAAAATATGGCTTTAATAACGGCTTCGAGACGTAGGCTTTGTTGGCTGTTTCGCTTTTAACGTCGCCAAATAACTCTTACTTTCCCTTCTGCTCCTTCGAAATAAGCGTATTTACCACAGAAATATTACCAACGTACGTTCCGTTAATCACATCGCCGTGGGTACAAAGCGGCCAATCCGGTCGTTTCTCGAGAGAATTTAAATTCGCCGAGGAATGGGGGCCTTTCGAAGCGATCCCTCGCCGTGGTGGAAAGAAAATAAGCTTCTTTAAGCGTTCCAAGAGGCCCGGAGTTCTCATTAAGCGCCACAAAAGGGACAGGCACTCGTCTCCTCGATGATTAGGGACACGTTTCGAAGGCGGTATTCAAAAGTCTCTGCGGCCTTCTGGCCGAGCACAATTCCTCGGAATATCCTTTTCAAGGATTTCAATATATTCGCCCTTGTGTCTCTCGAGAAAACTGCTGGATGCCCCCGGTCGGTACACCAAGAGGACCAAAGCGTTTCGCGTTAGCTCCCGTTTGTCTTTGCATTGTCCGGAGACAATAAAGTCGCTGGAAAGGAAGGATAGAAACTTCTTTAATATCAGCGTATAACTACGATATTTTTTTTCCTCAATCCGGAGCAAGGTTGAATAAAACGTCCATTTATATGCTTGTTGTTTTCCGCAGGAGAGGCCGAAGGTTTCTAGATGAATACAAAGTGCGTAACTTATGAGAAATGAAATATAATGAATTGATACCATCATAATAAAAGAAGTTTACTTTCTAACGATAAAAAGTTTCAATTTTTGAAACGAAAATTTCAAACTATACATTTTCAATTGATATAATCGATGCTAGATCATTTTTGAATTAATATTTTATAATATATTAAAGCTATAAACAAACTAGAATGTTTTTAGTTTCATTTAGAAAAAAAATCAGATCAAAATCTTTAAAATTCAATTTTTTACGATTTTTTTTTAAATTATTGATTTTCTTACCTAATAAATTTTTTCCCAACTTTATTTTTTTTTTTAATTTTTTTGGTAAAATTTAGAACAAAACGGTCTTTTTAAATTAAAACTAGAATATTTTTAGTTTAATTTAGAAAAAAAAAAATCAGATGCAAATCTTTAAAAATCAATTTTTACGAATTTTTAAAGAGTTTATTCATTTTCTTACATAACAAATTTTTTGCTAACTTAAAAATTTTTTTGGTAAAATTTAGAACAAAACGGTCTTTTTTTATTAAAACTAGAATGTTTATAGTTTCATTTAGAAAAAAATTGGATCAAAATCATAAAATTCAATTTTTTACGAATTTTTAAAAAATTGATTTTCTTACTTTACAAATTTTTTGTCAACTTTAAAAATTTGTTTAATTTTTTTAGTAAAATTTAGAACAAAGCAGTCTTTTTAAATTAAAACTAGAAATGTTTTTAGTTTCATAGAGAAAAAAAATCAGATCAAAATTTTTAAAAATGAATTTTATTTCGAATTTTTTAAAAAATATTGATTTTCTTACCTAACAAATTTTTTTACCAACTTTAAATTTTTTTTTAATTTTTTTGGTAAAATTTAAAACAAAACGGTTTTTTTAAATTAAAACTACAATGTTTTTAGTTTCATTTAGAAAAAAAATCAGTTTAAAATTTTTAAGATTTAATTTTTTATGAATTTTTAAAAAAGATCGTTTTTTTTGTTAGGTTAAAGTTGTCAAAAACGTTTACCAACTTTGAAATTTCTTTTTATTTTTTTTTTTGACAATACTTAGAATAAACTTAGAACAAAGAAAAGTTTCTTAAGGAATTTTTGGTCCGAAATTTACTCGAAAAAGTAAACTACTACTCCCTCTGTCCCATAATAAGTGTCCGGTTTTGTTTGGCATTTCCCGAAACTTAATGTTATTTCGAAATATCACTTGCAATCTTGTATTTCATCAAGAGACTTAAGTTAAAACTGATTGATGAATGTTCTTAAAAAAATTAAACGCGTCTACTTAACTTTGGAGTAGTGATTTGTATATCATACGTCGTCTTCTTATTTCTAAGAATACCGGAGTGGTCACATAATGGACCGTCGAGGAGTTTTTGAAGTTGTGCCTCAACGAAAAAGGCCTAACCTAAACCAAGAAACGCGTTAAAGTGTGTACCATTATTTGCTAGAAGTAAGTGTAAATGGTAAACTTAAACATGGATCTATCAAGAATACTTCTCGGTATTCTGTGTCGGAGAAGACTATAAGTCGAAATTGGCATTGAGGAGAAGAAACTTTACGTGAAGGAGCGGTAAGCGTGAATGTAAATTCTCGAAAATCTGGAAGAGTCGGTAGGAAACGAAAAATCGTAGATATAGTATAGAAAAAATAAAACAGATATCGATTCATCACCGCAGAAGTATCCGATCACTTGTACATGTCATTGGAATTTCAAAAAGCACAATTCACAGAAGCATTAAATCTGGACTGATCAAACCTCATTCAAGCGCAGTAAAACCATTTCTTACTGACCGTAACAAAATCCAACGTTTGGAATACTGCTTGGCATTGCTTGATTCTGAAAGTATCGCTGCTGGTGCACCTATTTTTAAGGATACGAAAAACTACATTCATGTTGACAAGAAATGGTTTTATTTAAAAAAGACCTCTAATAAATACTACCTCGCTCATGATGAGAGGGAACCTGATGAAACAGGTAAAAGTAAGAAGTTTATTACGAACGTCCTGTTTTTAGCCGCTGTTACCCGTCTAAGATGGGATAACTACGGTAATCAATGGTTTAATGGAAAACTAGGCATTTGGCCATTTGTAACTCAACAACCTGCCAAATGTAGAAGTACAAATCGCCCAGTTAGAAATATGATGGTGAATAAACTTCTACCGACGATTAAAGCTAAATGGCTTAGGTCCAATACTCATACGCCCATTTACATCCAACAAGACAATGCCAAACCACATTTTGACAAAAATGACAAAGACTTCAACGAAGCTGTTAGCACCTTAAAATTAAGTAATGCTTGAATAACTCTAATATGTCAACCCCCGAATAGTCCGGATTCCAATGTTCTGGACCTCGGTTTTTTAATGCCATACAGACGCTGCAGTATCAAACTGCTGCTTCAAACATCGATCAGCTCACCAATTCAGTCACCAAGGCTTTTAACAATCTAATTGTAAGTCATGAAACATTAAACAAGGTCTTCTTAACACATCAACAGTGTATGATAGAGACAATGACAATGACATCAAATGGCGCCAATAATTATAGGTTGCCTCACTTAGGCAAAAGTAAGTTGCTTAGACGGGGAGAGTTTAGGAGGCAGGCGGAGATTAGTAGCAGTAGTTAGTAATTAAGTATATTTCTTAACAATTTTGGACGTTCGATATAAAAAAATATCTTGAAAAAAATATAAATTTTTTATTTTAAAACGGACACTTATTTTGGGACTTAAATTTTCACCATATCGGTCACTTATTATGAGACAGAGGTAGTATCTATATTAGAACAGTAGAAATTATTCAGGAAGCGTAGTTCATTACATCAGTTGGTGATCAATGGAAAACGTCAATATATTGAACAATGTTAAGATTCATAAAGGATAGGTTGAGGTAGGGGTTGGGTTGAGCTTTTCTTTTTTCTATTTTAACCTCTATTTAAACTCTACTTTACATCGTGCTGAAAAATATAAAGATTCATTGCAAGTTTAAACTTCATCTAATTTAAGTAATCAAAAATATCTATTAAAATCTGTTATAGGAATAAAACTAGATATAACCAGAGTGTTTAATAATTCGATTAAAATCTAAAAATGAAATTGAATGTAATTGCTAATGATTATAAGATAAAATTAAAATTGTTAAAAGGAAATCGATACAACGATTTATAATAAAAAACATTCTAGGAAATATTTTTGAACAACCGTACCAATTAAAAGGTTTCACGGAAGCGAAAAATTTACGTCACGCTCGAAACTGTCGGGTTTTTATTTTGCTCAATTTGCGAAAGGCGTCGGCAGCGTCTACAATGGAAATGCTGATTTATTCAGAGTTCGTTTTTGCACGGGCTGGAATTTTAAACGTTTTGCGTCAGCCTCTGAATATCTTGCGGTGCCTTCCTCTCTGTGTATACGTTAGGCAACGCCCCGAATACGCCGAAAATGCCTAAACACGACGCCTATTGTAACCGTGTCATTGTCGCATGCAAATATCGTCGTTTGCCGGAGCGGCGGAGTTTCTAAATGCCATTAAAATTTATACCGGGCGAAGTACGCGAGCGGCAATAACCGAAGGCCTTTGGAATTGACTTTCGGAACGAACGCATACCTATTCAACTAACAAGTACCTACACTTAACGATGTATGGCTCTTAAAGTAAAATGCTCGCGCTCGTAAAAATATCCAGTTACGTCTTGCTGTTGCGTATAAATTTTATTATGGGAGGTCCGCGAGTTGCGTTCGGGTTTCTGAAGAAGGTTGCGGAACGGTAATTGAAACGTCAAACGTGCATTCGAAACCAAACAATGTTTTTCCATGACCGTTAACTGAATTCAACTTACATTTTGAAGACTTTCAAATCGATTTGTTTATGATAAAATCACGTTGCTTGTTAAAGGATTTTCAATGTGACAACAAATATTTATACGTCAAAGTTTACATAAAATGTTATTACTCGCCTGATTTTTTGTGCTGTTACATTTAAAGCGAACACTAAAATATAAAGAAGAATCAAGAAGATAAAGGAAGAAATAAAACGAAAAAGGATTTATATTATGATTTATCTTTATCATTTTTACTAAAAAAATTAAATCCCAAATGACAGAATCACCACCAAGTCCACACCAAGAAGAACGTTACCCATTACTTTTTCTTTTCCTCGAAGATGGAAAACAAACCACTAAAAAAGGAAGAAATATTTTTTTCGAACGTACACGTTCCCAAGGAATTATCACAGGAGCAACAAACGTATTCACCCAATTTCCAGGTTACATCACTTCTTGTGGTCTATCTACAATTATTTTCATTTTAACCCTTCTATTCCTCTTCCTGATGATCATTGCATGCAGTGTTAAACCAAACGAACATTATTTACATCCCAAATGTATAAAAATGTCTTTTGAAGACGATAAAGATGTAAAATTATATTTGGTTCATAATGAAGGTGAATGGAAGAAGGAACAATTAAACATCTTAGAAGAAATTTTGGTGAAATATAATAGATGTCGATCGGAATTAATTATACTTGAGGATGAATATGAAGAACTTTTAGGAATCGAAGGGAAAAATATTTCGATTTCATCTCAATCAAGACCGAAACGATTTATTAAAGAATCAAAAAAGGAAGATATGAATATAAATGTTGGTTCTAAAAGTCTTTTACGAATCTTTAGAGAGAAAACAAAAAAGTACAGTAAAATGTTTGGAATGAATAGAAATCAAAATTCTTCATTAAATCCATTTTTTATATCTACAACAACAGAAGAACCCAAACGAACACTTAAAAATATTCTCAAAAAATATCCCAAATTAAAACTAACAAAAACGACTAAAAAAGACTTTTTCGAATTTAGTCCTTTGTATGAATCTTGGAAAAGAATGAATGAACCAACATTAAATTTTGCAGCAAGAGTTTTAAAATTATGGGAAAACGCGGGAATAAGTTTTAAATTTCCTGAAATTATTGAGAAAAAATCTCCAGATTATAAATACAAAAATTCTTCTTCCTATTATAAATATAATGTCCAAGATGTAACTGTTCCTCGAAAAGAACGAGATGAGGACGTTAAAATAATAGAATCTATGGTAGAAACTGGTTATGATTCATTTAAAAACCTTCCAGAAGGTTTAGTAACAGTGGATGAAGAAGGAATCCATATGGAAACAAAGACAACGTGTCATGCTTTCTTTGGGGAAGCTTTAAATCAACTAAAACATGTAAATGAATACTCTGAAGTAAAGAATATCATTCAAGATACTCTTAAAACGTTCTGTGTTAAAGGAGCTGTCGATTCCGAATATTGTAACAGTGTGAAATCGCGAATTATATGAAAGAAATTTTCTTTGTTTATTTACAAAATGTTTTATAAGGATTAATAAAAAATATAAGTCAATTAAAAATCTTATAATATATAATAAAGTTGAGACTTAAAAACGACAAATTTTAATGAAATTCAAAGAAAATTTCGCCTTGAAAATGTAGAAGTTTTTGAAAGCAAAAATTTTAATTAACATTTACACTTTCTTTTCTGAGAGAAAAACTAAAAGTCGTAGGAAATTTGTTTTCGATAAAAATAAAGACTAAGTTTTACAAGGAGAGTGCAAGGTCTTGGGGTCATAGATTTAGTTCAAATTTTGTAGGATGGTAGATTTAGTTTCCCTGTTGATGAAAATACACGGTTGTAGGGGCCACTACTCAATAGCTCTTTAGATATTTACAAGTGAAGATGCAATTCACTAGTTAGGCTGGTTTTAGTGCTCAACCGACGGTCGGTACTGACCGTCAGTACTGACGGTCAGTACCGACCGTCGGTTTGTGTTGTTCAGTGCTTAGCTGATTGACAGATCTGTCAAAACGCGCTGACCGTCAGTTTGTACAGTCTCACGAAAAATGGACGCATTAACAAATTGTACGATACTTGGGTATTTCATTGTTCTGTAATTCTTTAACCATGCATCACGGTCTTTATATAAATTATGAGACAAAATCCCATAATTCCGGATGCAACCGGACTTCGGTTATTAATCATTCTGTGTCTATGCTCATTACTTCACGATGACTGTACACGTACTGACAGCAGTCTGTCAGTTGGCTGACGTACATACGGACGCGTTCGACCGACAGTTGTCATACGCGCCGCGTACTGTACGCGCGTAGGGTTCATCAGTGCAGCACTGAACAGCTACATATGAATACGTTGCGAAGCTACGCGCGACCGACGTCGATACCGACCGTCGGTTGAGCACTAAAACCGGCCTTAAATTCAGGTCTGTAGCAAACGATTAAACATAATGCGTGTAGCGTAGCAGCAATAGATTTGGGTTTCTCGTCATTAGGCGCCGGGTTCGAGTTCTGAGAGTGTCCATTTTTACCTATAAAGATACCATGGGTGGATATAAAATTTTGCGACATCGAAGCATTTTTTGAGTGTGCACCGCACTTTGGATTTGTCAGTTAATTGTCATTTGATCTGTCAAGACTTCAAAATTAATACAGGAATATGACTTGACATTATAACCTTTCTTCATTCAGTTTTAACTGTCAAATTAAATGAAAGTTATTTTATAAAATTTGATGTAAAATTCGTTATTTTGGCGAAGAAATTGGAAATTTTGAAGAATATATCAAAAAATAATAATGATTAAAATATAGTACGAATAAAGTAATCAAAATGTGCTCATCATACTCAGATCGCAGATTTTAATGGAAAAAAGTGAAGTATAAACCTTGAGACTGGAGAAGAAGAGCTAAACACTCAAACTCCAAATCCACTACCTTGTAAAATAAAAATAAATAATAATAAATAAATAATAACCTTTCTTCCATGAGCCTGACTTAATCGGTACAAATTCGGTTAATTTTGACATTATTCGGACTTGTCCTAACGAATTAATTACATCTTTAATTGCAAATATTTTAAAAATTATTGAATAGTGGCCCCTATAACCATATATTTTCATCAACAGGGAAATTAAATCTACCATTCTACGAAATTTGAACTAAATCCACGACCCCAAGACCTTGCACTCTCCTTGTTAGTCTAAATCCTGACAAAAATTTCAAGATCCATGAATAATTAGTTTTTGAAATATCAATTTTTAAAAATGATTTTTTAACTTAAAATTTTTTTCAACTTTGAGATTTTTCTAAATTTTTTTGATAAGATTTAAAACAAAACGGTCTTTTTAAATAAAAACTACAATGTTTTTAGTTTCATTTAGAAAAAAAAATCAGATCAAAATCTTTAAAATCCAATTTTTTATGAATTTTTAAAAAAATATTGATTTTCTTACCTAACAAATTTTTTTCCAACTTTTAAAACTTTTATTTTTTTTTTTGGTAAAATTTAAAACAAAACGGTCTTTTTAAATTAAAACTAGAATGTCGTTAGTTTCATTTAGAAAAAAAATCAGTTCAAAATATTTAAAATTCAATTTTTAATGATTTTTCTTCAATGATTGATTAATTTTCTAACCTAAAAAATGTTTTTACCAACTTTAATTTTTTTTTAATTCTTTTGGTAAGATTTAGGAAAAATTTGACTTGTTATATCGAAAATACAATCTTTTAAGTTTCATTTGATATAAAAATCTTTTTTCAATTCCTAAAAATAAAGATTGGGCGATTTTTTAAAGTTGTTGCAGTGGTTCGAGGTCAAATTTTTAAAAAAGTTGGGTTAAACGCTAACAAGAATTTTCACCCAGTTTAAAAATTTTTAAAATTTTTTTAGTAACAATTAGAAAAAATAGCTTTTTTTAATCGAAAATAGAGACTTTGAGGTTTCATTTGATATAAAAATCCTTTTTCAGTTCCTGAAAATAAAGTCTGGATGATTTTTAAAGTTGGTTAAATTTTTTTAAAAAGTTGGGTTAAAATCTACCAAAAATTTTTACTAACTTTAAAATTTCTTTTAATTTTTTTGGTAGCATTTAGGAAAAATTTGCCTCTTAAAGTCGAAAATACAATCCTTTAAGTTTCATTTGATATAAAAATCTTCTTTCAATTCCTGAAAATAAAGTCTGGATGATTTTTTAAAATTGGTTAAATTTTTTTTAAAAGTTAGGTAAAAATCTGCAAAAACTTTTACTAACTTTAAAAATTTGTTTTTAATTGTTTTGGTAAGAATTAGGAAAAATTTGTCTTTCTAAATCAAAAATACAATCTTCTAAGTTTCATTTGATATAAAAATCTTTTTCCAATTCCTAAAAATTAAGATTGGGCGATTTTTTAAAGTTGGTAAAATTTTTGAAAAAGTTAGGTTAAAATCTAACAAAAAATTTCACCAAGTTTAAAATTTTTTTTATTTTTTTTTAGTAATAATTAAGAAAAATTTCCCTTTTTTAATCGAAAATAGAGCCTTTTATGTTTCATTTGATATAAATATCTTTTTTCAATTCTCGAAAATAAAGTCTGGATGATCTTTTAAAGTTGGTTAATTTTTTTTTAAGTTGGATTAAAATCTACCAAAAATCTTTGCTAACTTTAAATTTTTTTTTTAATTTTTTTGGTAGCATTTAGGAAAAATTTGCCACTTAAAATCGAAAATACAATCCTTTGAGTTTCATTTGATATAAAAATCTTTTTTCAATTCCTGAAAATAAAGATTGGGTGATTTTTTAAAGTTGGTTACTTTTTTTTTAAAGTTAGGTTAAAATCTACCAAAAAATTTTACTAACTTTAAAATTTTTTTTAATTTTTTTTTTTGGTAGCATTTAGGAAAAGTTTTCCTCTTAAAATCAAAAATACAATCTTTTAAGTTTCATTTGATATAAAAATCTTTTTTCAATTCCTGATAATAGAGTTTGGATGATTTTTTAAAATTGGTTAATTTTTTTTTAAGTTAGGTTAAAAATTGACAAATTTTAATAAACATGTTAATTAAGTTAGGTTAGAATTTCGTTTCTGTAGAAAAACCTAAAACTCGTAGAAGATTCATTTTTGGTAAAAATAAAGATTATGTTTCAATCTAAATCTTTATAATATTTCAACTCTCAACAACAATTAGTTTCTTAGATATAAATTCTTAAAAATAGACTAGTTAATGATAAACCTTTAATTTGACAAGTCGTTTAAAATAAATGACTCACCAAATCCTTTTTTCTCCAAAACTCCCTCGCCCACTTTTCTGCTCGATTTAATTAATTTCAGTATCTATTAAATTTGTTTGAGAATCGAAACGGGGGGGTGATAATATGCAAATTAAATTCGTTTTTTCTCGTCCTCCAGTTTCGATCGTTTTCCCCGATGAAGGCTCTCTAAAACTTAAATGCTCGTCCGAGGGTGGAGACTTTGAAAAAACACGTTAATTGGAAATCCGTTCCGTGGCGTGAGGAAAAGGGGGCGCCAAAAAACGAGGACAAGGGTGCCAGGCAACGCGACGGAAGGAACTCACGCGTAATCAATTAATGTGACTTTCGAATCTTTGGTTCGATCTAAATTGGGGCCGACTGAAATAAAGAAATCAATACGAGTACACGCCCGGAGCTGCTTATCTTTTAATGGGTCCTAAACGTTGGAAGAAAAGGGGGGAATTTAATTGGATTTTGTATAAAAAAACTAAATTAAAATTGTTGAAAAGGGCCTTAATTACAAGACGAAACGGTTATTTCTAATTATTATGACTTCATCGACGCTTCAATAAATAATAAGACAATTTGGTGTCAAGTAATTCCTTGGTTGTGCTCGTGTGATTATCTTTCTAATCAATATAAAGAATTTACGACTGAACATAAGGCTTGTAAAAAGCGTAGAAAATCAAGCGATTTATGACAATCTTTTACAGCGCCATCGCCTTATTCGCTGCGGTTTAATTAAGCAATTTCAATGCCGTAAACTTTTAAATACCAATATACTTTATCCCCGTCTACTATTCTTACTATACCAAGATTATTCGCAAATTCTCTCTTACTTAACGTCCGCGCAAGCAAGAATTATTAAACCTTTAGTTCACCTACACGGATAAAGATGAATTTCTAGCGAAGTGCTGTAAAATGTCTTAACTGCCTGTAAAGGTTGTAAAAACGGTTTTTACACTCGCCAAGTTGATAGAATAATACCTCTCAAACGTAAACTTTAACTTTACTATAGATTTAAAACCGTTTTCATGTTCACTTTTAATTGAAACACTTCAGTTAAGATCCTTCTCATAAAGCATTATCGAGGGAAAAATATCAACGTCGAATTCCGACAGATATCTCTAACATATTGTCCCCTCGGATGACAGTGCAAGTTGAATAGTAAAGTTCGTTAACTTTTAACACGGCTATTCCATTAGAGGCGCAGTTGGAAATAATATTCACAGTTAAGAGAATTTGGAAAAAGGCTTTAACCTCCTCAACGGCGTAGGTTGTATTTAAAACAGCATAAATTCTTGTAACTTATACGAAAGCTAACATTACACTTCGGTAGGGTTAAAATACGTCTTCGAAAACATACACCCCAGTAATTACGAAAATGGCCTAGGAAGTTGCTAAATTATACCTTGCGTGCACTTGTCTATGATGTACAGTTGATGTACTAGGTTGAAATTACTCTTCTAGTAATTACCAACTAAACCACTAGAGAAAATCACAAAAAATTCAAGATAGCAGGTAGAGATTTTTTTGTATTTATCATTTATCCATCTCATCGTCCCAAAAAAAAAATTTATACCCAACTTAGATTGAGTACCCTTTATTAGAAAATGTCGTTTTATCGTACATTGAATATAACAAAGTGTACGATGCTATCGCACGTACATAGCTGACAGCACGTCATAAATGAAAGGACTAGCTGTTTAACCGTGCTATCGGATCGGACGGTTTCAATAAATATTGGCCTTTTCAATAAACAAGCGTGTACGAAGCTCTCGACTGCTACGTTTTGCATACAATCGCCTTTCTTGCACAGATTGCAAACGTAACGGCGACAGATGTGCGATGATAAATGAACCAAACTTGGTCGTAGATAGATTGGCGAAATATCGACGAAATCATCATAGATATTCGACAACTAATTAAGATTATATGCATTAGTAACGATTGAATCTACACCATTGAAAATCAAACAAATTATTAAAAAAGTGAGATTAGCTTTGTTCATTGGGTTAAAACTTGCACTGCACTAACTTACATTATGGTGCAAAGGTCCAGTTTTGTGCAGCATTTAAAGGGGAGTGACTGTAACTCAGTGTAATTTGAGGCACTTTATTAACAAAGTTTTGTTTAGTTGAGGTATGAACTGTGATCCAACGAATGCACATACAGTGAAATCTCCCTTGGGCGGACACCAACGAGACCCACCAAAGTGTCCGTTCAAGAGGGGTGTCCGCTTAAAAGAAATGCGAAGTAATTGTATGAGAATCGGACGGTTCCACGAAAACTGTCCGTCCAAGAGAAGTGTCCGTTCAAGAGAGGTGTCCGCGAAGGGGAATTTCACTGTATAACTAAAATTTAATAATGCACTGAACTGCTAAGTGCAAGCAGTGCAGCCCTAACGAACAAAGCTATTGTATCAGTTTGATTGGAAATAAAAGAAATTAAATAGAAAGGAATTATGAAAGTATGTATATATGTAGAAAAGGCCACATATGGTCAATTTATCATTCAGAGGGGAAAGCTATTATTGCCATAGATTATTAATTAACTAATCTATTGGTTAGTTGTTGGACTAAATTATTGCTGTTTTACAACTAATCGTTGACTTTCACAGTTATAAAATACATAGACAAGTCATTATTAACAGCACATAACAGAAAATTTATAGATTCATGAATTTATAGTTAATTATATTTCACCATTTATTATCAATGGATTGGAAAACTGGAAATGAAGTGGAAGGAAGTAGAGGAAAGAAAAATAAAAAGGAAGAATTTATCACCGGCTTCTAACATAAATTATATACAAATAGTATTAGTTTCTTTGGAACTGTTTCGTATTTTCAATTTTTTAAATATATTTTTGTTGATAAAACCCAAACGTTTAAGCATAAAATAAAAATATATACAAAGTGGGACAAATTTTATTTCAAAGATATTTTTATTAATAAGATACAAAAGTTTTATCACCAACGTATAAAAAGTTGCCTAAAACTTAATATCATCTTTGAATAAAAAATGGAAAAATAATTGAGGACCTTGGTGCTAGAAAGGTATAAGTTGCTGTTTAAAAATTTTTCAGGGGAAGCGAAAGAGAAAAAAATTATTGACAATTTATTTGTATTTATCTATAGACCACGCTTTGTTTTATCATAAAAATGAGACATACGATAATTTATTAGAAAAAGAAAACGCAATAATTGTCAATATTTTATTATTTGGTGCAATAACGGGATAAGTCACGCAACAACACAAAAAACAATAAATAAGTACGATTACTGATTAGTCAGAGTAATTTTCATCTCCATCTGTGCTCGAGTAATCGTTTTCCATTGAGAGAGAATCACTTTGTAAAGTGTTATAAAATGCCATGTCAGATTTTGGTACATACTCTGCAGCCAGGTGGATAACATTTTTAAATTTTGCATCCTTAACCCAAGCGAGACAACGATTTTTTTCGAACACGATCCCCAGAAGCGCAACTTTTTTTCTTTATATTGTTCCTTTACTGTTATTGCACACACGGCGTGCAGACCGTCTTATAGCCTAGGAAATCAATTGCACACACGGTGTGTAATTGGTCTCGAATGGGTTAAGGTGCAACGGGGTATTATAATAGATAGTTTTTTCATTAAAGTTAACGGTCTTTTTTGAATTTAGCACAGTAAATTTTTGCAACATTAGAGATCCACTAGCAGATCTAGTACATTCGATTGCATCAGAAAGTTCTGAACAGACAAAGAGTGGATAAGTAGTAACTGCAAATCTCTCTTTATTACAATTTTTTGGGGCCGGAAGTGAAAATTTCTTTAAGAGGGTACAAAAATCGTAAATCATATTCTAATTAACAGTAATAACATGAAATTTCGTCGCACAAGTTTCAACTAATTTCTCGTATTCCTGGGGTAGGTAAATACGTTCCACTGATCTTTTTTTCTTTTCTATAATATCAAATGATCTGTCGCATGGCAAGAAGCTATGCCCAGGTTCAGGGAATCTATGTATTATAGATACAATTTTTTGGTACTTTGCAGAGTCCTGCCAAGTAACGAACCCTCGCATTGTTTTTGTTTTGTGCACAGCAGTTGTCCGAAAATATGAGTTTCTTAACATTTGGACTCAATATATGGGTAATATAGTGGTCTACAAAACGTATAACTTCATTAGCTCCTTTTTTGCCAACTGTTTCATTGTACATATAAAAATGTGACGTTTTGTTTTTTTTTGCAGAATAGATACAAAAGTTATACACCCACAGTTGTCGTAGATAGAAGGCATCTGCAGAGGGCACTTTTGGTTGCGGTAAATTCTGCTGAAAATCAAAACAAATAACGTCAACTTCTTCATTTTCTTGGGCTTCCTTCGTTCGGGCTTTTAAATCTTTATAGAGCCATTCGGATTTCTTCAAATGTAAATCGTTTTCAGCCTTTATAACACTTTGTTATAATAGCTCGTTTGGTGCAAAAAAAGGATAAGTCATCATGACTTATCCCATTCTTGCACAAAATTTGGGACAGGGATAAGTCGAAGTAGCCAATAACTTTGTTATTTATGAAAGCACACCTCCCCTTTTTGCGCCAAAAGGTAAATAAAGTCTTGTAGAATGTTGTAATACATATATCTCAATTTCGCAAAAATAGTGACTTATCCCGTTCTTGCACCAAGGTCCTCAATTTTTAAAAATGATATTATGATTCTGTGAAACCTTTTCGGTTATTTTTAGAAAGACTTTATAACTTATGTGAGATTATGTGTGATCTTTTTATAGGATAAAGAGAAAAAATATTTTACCTTGTCCTGATAAATTATCAAAATCAGCGAAAAACCCCACGCTTATAACAATACCCCGATGAATAATGCGACCAATTTTTTTCACACTGACATAATCTCACGACGTGCGTGCGTAACACACAATGGCCACCATAAATTGGTGTACTTAGGCGGGATTTAAGCACCCACATGCGGGATTCTTCAAATCTGAGTAATCCCAGGCGGCATCAACGTTACAGATCTCTCCGAGCTATTTAAAGATGACACTTTATGTGGGCGGAGAAACCATTTATTCAAATAAGCGGCACCGTTTTCTGATTAATATTTAGAATTTATAATCGTGAAGATAATATCTTGGTGATTATTGATAGTACGATCATATTGTAATTACAATGGCTTAATATCAATACATAAATCTATTGTTCTAGAGAGTTTAAAGGATATCGCAGCCTATAATTTTTCATAAATCATTCCATTCTACCGTCCGGGGCTGACGTAAACCCATTTCTCGAGCACAAAGGCCCTTTAAATCTGGAACAATCCGGCAGTTAAATGCCGCACGAAACCGTCACACTAATTAACTTTTATTATCAGATAGATAGCGGGGCTGTGCGCGTGTTCAGGGAACCAACGGGCAACCGACACACACATACACACAACGGGAGTTATTATCGGCGCACAATAGTCCCGGTCATAGTCATCTTTTTTACGGTCAGCTGTTTTCGGGACGCGTTTTAGAGCGAACGAACCAACTCATTGGACTGGGGAGTTTCACGGATCATTGACCGTCAACGTAGTTACATTGTGTTTATACGTACAGGGAGGGTAGATAAAAATTACTAACATTACTTTTAAAAAACCTAAAATCTAAATCAAACCTATAAAGAAATCTGTTCATACCCAAACGTGCTATTTGAAAAACGAACGTTACAAGCTGCATAATACATGTGCCTTTCCCTAGAATACACAAAAAAAACGTCCCCTATTGCACAGAACCCATTCACCACCATTCGCTCACTAAATCACACCTTTATCGTCCCGAGATCTACAAAATACGCAGGGAACTACAAAAAAGGATCGATCCTGTGACATTTAAAAGAGACGACTAACGTTAGAAACTTCCACTGGGAATTTACTATGGCGAAAAGTAATGTTTGATGACCTCGTTTATCCAACGCAGAACGATTACATCAGACAGCGAATTTAATAGAGTGTAATAACTTATTCATTTTTCCCAATAATATATTTAACATATTTAACTATACAGCATTCGGTGAAAGATGTGTCATGTGTCATTACTTGTCACCGTTTTCTCGACATATTTCAGTGTAGGTCAACTCGAAGTAAAATACTGAAATCGGTTTGTTAAGTACGTAAACCGTCTACTGTTGTAAGATTGGCAGTACTATTCAAGTTTTGAAAAATGATAAATTTATAGGAAGACGTTTCCATGAAAACGTAAATTCTTATTTATTGCTACCATAGAAAAAATAATATACAAAGAAGGTCAACTCTCAATAGATTAGTGAAATCGGCTTGTTGTTGTTCATACCCCGACACACTGATGGCGCTAATATGATTTTTAAAAAGCTCACCCTACTGAAATACCCAAAACTACTTCTGAACCCGCAAAATTCGAAATAAAATTCTTTTTTTTATCTTAAATTTTATTTCACCTATACAACAATAAGTGACTATGGCACAATTATTATAGTACGGAAAATAGTAATCCTAAAAGACAGTTTTAAAATCGATTAAAAGATTTTTTAACTTTAATTTACGTAATTAATATAAGTATGGATAATAATTTTTGGTAAACAAGTAATCCTTATCCCTTTAATAAGTTAGGGCGGATACTTGTGATATTTTCGGTAGATGTTCCTTGCCGAATCAGGTAATTAATAGCCTCTTGGTTGTTGCCTTCTCAATTATTTCTTTGAAAAGTTTTGTAATATACAAACTTTTTGGCAGTCTTTTGTTCTTGGAAGATGGCGCATATTTAGCAAAATTTGTTCTTACTTGTCCATAGTCAACAGAATCCTAGAATAAGTCGCCAATTGGTGGTTTCTGAACTGAGCAACCTAGTCAAAACCTAATCTTTATAAATTTTTTGTTAACAAAAGTAACCAATAAATACTTATATAATGCAGAATGACAAAGCTTAGCGCAGTACTGGATTTGAGAGGATTGGAGGGTTTCAGCTGAGCAGGACTGAATTGGTTCATAGTTCATTTCTTTAAGCTTCATCAACTTTAACAAACGTTATAATGCCGAGATTCAAAATGTTTAAGTTAGTTATCTTACCGATTACAGGATTAATTAGAAAAATATTAGATTTTATTCTACATTTTTGGCATTTGTGTATTTTTTTTTAAATAAACAAGTAAATAGTAACGATAAGCAGGAAATGATGTAGATTTATTTGAACTAGAGTAGGTCAACTCCCCGCAAAATGCTGAAATCGGTTTATTATTGAGTACTTAACCCATCCGTTTTTGTCAGATTGGCGCTACTGTTCAAGTTTTGAAAAATGACAAATTTATAGAAAGACGTATGAAAGACGTTTCCATGAATATGTAAATTCTTGTTTACTATTACTATTTACTTCGTTTGATTTTTTTCTCTCTAACTTTTTGTTGTAGAGAAGAATTTGAATGAATTTAACTTCTTTGGCCTCCTTGCATTTACTAAACGTTCATAAATGAAACAATACATTAGTAAGTAGTAAATATATCCAGTTAATTGTGGAAATCAAAAATTAGTTTAGCGTCAACTGTGATGGGATGTCACTCATGAATGTGCGGTAGTGCTGGTTTTGGAGGCTTCTGAAGAGTGGGTTAGATTAACACATTGCGTACGGGTCACGATAATTTTTCGTTTTTAGCAAACGAGACTTCTCGTGACCCGTACGCAATGTGTTAATAGTGTTCAATATTACGTCAAAGAATGTTTGAATAAGGGTGATATACAACAATAATTGTATTTATTTTAGAAATGTTCTAGAAATTAATAAAATATTTTGCATGTTTTAAATATTTTTTCTTTTGATTGTTGTGACATAGATGAAATATTAGAATTCAACAGTAAAAAAGTACGAGAATTGTTTCAAATTTCGCGGGTCTGATAGTTTGGGATATTTCGGTAGAGGGCATTAATTTGCTTAGAGCGCCAAATCGAATGTCACGGATGGATTACTAACTGAAAACTGATTTCAACAAAATAATGGGAGTTGACCTTCTATAGTATATATTATTTTTTCTATGATTTGAACAAATCAAACTGTTATGGAAACATCTTCTATAAATTTTTGTAACCTTTCAAATTTAGCATATCAGCGCAAGCAGTGTGTCGGGGTATGTACTTTATTTTGATTTCACTTTTTTCTGCTGAGTTGAACTACCCTGATTGCTACTATCAGTATGTCATCTAGGGTTACTAATTTACTTGGTTTCATTTTTTTTTCAAATGTTTTGTTCTTGAGAAGAATTTGAATGAACATTTTTAGTCTCTTTGTATTTATTAAACATACATAAATGAAACAATATATTGGTAAGTAGTAATTATATCCCAAGTTAAATGTGGAAATCAAAAATTAACAAGGTTACGTCTGTGTTTCTAATTGAGCGTCTGTCATTATGATGGGAAGTCATTTATGAATATGCGGTAGTCCACTTTTTGGAGGCTTCTGAAGAGTAGGTTACATCAATAGTGTTCAATAGTGCCTCAAAGAATCTTTGAGTAGAAGTGATATACAACAATAATTTAATCTATTACTTTCAGAAAACATGTCCTAAAAGCTAATAAAATAATTTGCATTTTAAAAAAATGTTTTCTTCTGGTTGTTGTGTCAAAAAAGTCAAATTCAATATTTAAAAAAAGTACCAGATTTATTTCAAATTTCGTGGGTTCTGGTAGTTTTAGATATTTCGGTAGAAGGCATTAATTTGCATAGAGCGTCAAACCGGATATGACGGGTGATTTACTAACTAATAGCTTTGTTCGTTGGGTTAAAACTTGCACTGCACTAAGTTACACTATGGTGCAAAGGTGCAGTTTCGTGGAGCATTTAAAGGGTATAACTGTAATTCAGTGTAATTTGGTGCTCTTTAGTTCAGGTATGAACTGTGATCCAACGAATGCATATGTAACTAAAATTTTATAATTCACTGAACTGTTAAGTGCAAGCAGTGCAGCCCTAACGAACAAAGGTAATTGTATATAATTGTACACGACAGAAAGAGACGAAAACTGAAAATATACTTCTGGGATACCACAATTAATTTATGATACATGAGACATCTTTCGTCGAATGAAGTATAGGTCTAAATTTTTATGGAAAAGGAAGTATAAGTAGAATAACAAGATTATCTTATCGAAATGAATGAGACAGATGCAAAAGGAAACCAACACTGCCATTAAAGACCCCTCATCCTAATCAGGACACGCCACTTTAGTGAATTTAGGTTAGGGATCGCAGGAAACTGGTCTGGATAGGGTCGGGTAGGGTCCACAGGACGTATACATTATATTGTCCCGGAATGTTATTGTTTGAATCCTCGCTCCCTCACACCTTCCCCTTCGTCCTTTACGCTAGGATTATGAAGGATTTGTAATAAAAAAAGGGGAAAACCTTATCATTCGATCTGGCCAGTCCTTTTCTAAAAAGCTTATCTTCTCAAGGAAATTCAATACCGACATTTTACTTTTTATTTATTACAAGGTTAGAGTTACGTTGTTGCACTAACGATTTGGGATTGAGTTTCAAAAATGAATTGAAGAGATTAAAATGGTACAAAAATGATAGGCAAAAGCAAAATAGACCAAGCACATCTTACAATTGTATCGTTTTTGTAATTGCACGGTAAATTAGTAAACGTATACACATTAAACATTGTTGAAGCACATGGCATCTTAATGCAAAACTTAAAATTCTTTAAAATTGAGGTATGAAGTGCGTCATAGTTCACTAATAATTCCGTTACTTACTACGTTAAAAAAAATTGTTTGTACAAATGGTATGATAATGATATTTCAAAGATAAGAATGAAATTTAAAGATTTTAGTGAAATACTTTTAGTTTTTAATTTTATTATAAAGTTAAAACTTTTTTAAATATTATCGATGATATGATGTTATCTACATCCTGTTGTAAAAATAAGTTTTTTAGTCCATCCTGTCTGAAGTTTATTATCGATAAAATTTTTCACCTTTTCTACAAATTTTTTCCACTTAAATCACCCACAAAAAAAACACATTTCAGGTAAGATTTTCATAAAAAACAAGAATTTTCAATAATAGAGTTTATTTATAAAATTTCTTTACGATATTATTCATAACAACAATTACTCACAGAAATAGACCTCAATCATAAATGCAGTTTGTTCGACAGATAGAAAAGTTATTCAATAATTTAAACAAACTTAACTATTTAAATAGTATACACCAAGAAGTAAATGTTCCTATATTCATAATAGGCTAAAAATTCAGCATAATCTATACTGTAGTACAAAATAGCATCGTATTGTTCGACAACATTCCATCGTTTACTTGGATATAAACCGAGTAATCTTGATCCAATGTAATTAACTCGATCTTTTGGTCGAGTATAATACGAAAAACTCAAATCGATGGAGGTTTGGACATTGTACAGCATTGTATAGTCCATATTATGTGAGAGAACGATAGTCTAAAATATAAAATGTATTAAACACATAAATAAAATAAAAATAAAATTAAATAAAAATTAAAATATAAATTAAATTAAATTAAAATATATAAAAAACTGAATAAACAAACCTCTCTAGTTATTGCAGTAGAATTAACAGCTTCAGAGACCCTTTGAGTTATTTCATTGGTTGATTCTTCGGCGTTGATAAAGCCAATTAGAGCTAAAAGCCCTAAGGCAATTACAAGTTTTGGATACATCGTAATGTTTTTTTCTTCAAGTAGATACTGTTTGATCAATTCGGGTGTTTAGGTGATTTATATAGGTATGAAATGAGCACAACAGAGAAGATAACAAAGATTAAGATCCCAATTAGAGTGGACTCTTGGAATAAATACTTAACCAATCGCGAGATTTGTTTGTATAAGGTGACTAAAATTTCTTTGAAATAAGATCTTTAAGATAAAAGAAAAATATTAACAATAGGGGCTGAAAAAATCCTTACTATAGCCGACCGTACCAATTCAGCGTAATATTTACAACGGGAATATTCATTTGACGAATTCTGTAGGATACCCCGCCAGGTTAATGGTTCCGTAGGGTACCGAAGTAGGTTCTGCTCTCCGTTGTCACCCTGTTCACAATGGAGAAGGGCGAGGGAAGGGCCCAGAAGGGATCTCGACCTGGGTATATTCTTGTCAGGTTGGATAAGCCGTCCGGGAGCCCGATAAATATTCAAAGGGATTTCGCCCCTGTGACTGACTCGCCCCTTTTTATGCGTGCTGAACGTGTGCATGTGCAAATTTGTTCTTTATATTTTTACCTTTTATATCAGTTGAAATATTTCTGAATCAAAAATATATGTTCACCTAGTTTAAATCCAAAAATAGTTTCTATGAAACATAATAACTACTTGTTTTTCCATTAACGGTATGAATAAATTATATAATCCTACCGATAACTCGAATAAATACGCTCATAAATGGTTAATTACAACACCAGTAGATCGTTATTAATAGTTATAAATGTAACAGCGGTTTGTCTAGTTTATATGTGAAGATAAATTGGAAATTATGATAACTTACATTAATATTTATTTAACTAGATAACTTTATGTAATTAGAACATAAAGTGCCCATTTGTATAATTGGAAAATGTAAATAGTAAGTTGGTTTCGGTTAATATATTATTTCAAAAACCAGTATTAACTTATCAGTACATAGTTAAATTTTAATAGTTTCGAAATGACTTTATCGTAATTGCCGACTACGCAATGTTTGGGTAGTTCTAAAAATTCTATTGTCTAAGGATAGTTATTAACCTAAATACATATTTAGATAGTTACAGTGTCTTACTATTGTTTCTATTTTAAAATAACTTTAGTATTAAACGATCTTGATACAAATTTTCAAATGTGTTTTATTTGTTGATTGTAACTGTGTTTCAAAATCCTAAAAAATAATGTACATTTTTAGTATAATACATAAAAGTAATATTGAGTGTAAAGTTGAGACGTTTTTAAGTGATATAATAGCTCCTTTGTAATAGCGATAATGTATACTGGGTCAAAAAAGTCTCCGTACACTTTACAACATTTACAAGTTACCTCCTCTAATTTATTTACTACGATGTGTAAAACAGAAGTATTATTCAAGGATATGTTGTAATAAGTAAGAAAACAAGTTAGTATCATAAAAACGAAAACTTTAATTTACAAAATATAAATAAACGTGGTTATAAGTGTAAAGGTACAAAGACTACGTTAAAAAAGTTTCCGTACAGAAGATTTATAACAAAATAAAACATCAATATGTTGCTATTTTCAATCCTTTAATAGCTTGTAGATCCTCCTTTAGCACGTAAAACTTCCAATAAATATAAACGGGTATTTTATTCCATAGTTTTGGTTTAAAAATGGAAGTTTCAGTAACCATTCGTAAGTTAATTATTAATTTGCGAAAGGAAGGAAAATTATTAAGAGAAGTAGGTAAAATAGTTAACAAAACCTATTCAACCGTGCGGTATATTGTAACGAAATATCAAAACAACAAATTTGTGAAAATAAACCACGTACGGACAGACCCAATAAATTAAGCGGTATTCATAAGCGCGCTATTCACAAGGTAATTAATGAAAGACCGCGAATCAGTGTAACTACACTAGCCAAAATTATAGAAGATGATTACGGCGTACATGGTTTACAGGGACGAGTTCCCTGGAAGAAGCCCTATATTAGTAAGAAAAACAAAACGCTAGGTTACGAATTCGCTAAAAAGCATCATAACAAATCGATATCATTTTGGGAGTCCGTAATTTTCAGCAACGAATAAAAATTTAATGTTTTCGATTTCGATGGAAGAAATATAGTGTGGCGTAAGAAGAATGAGCACTTGAAAACAAAAAAATTGTGTGCTACTGTGAAACATGTACGTGGAGGTGTTCTCATCTGGGGGTGTATGAGCGCTGCAGGTGTTAGAAACCTGGTATTTATAGATGGTATTATGGATCAAGAAAATACCACAATATTTTGCAAGAAAATTTACATGTAAGTGTCCAAAAATTGAACTTAAAGGAATCATTTATCATTCAATAAGATAATGACCCTAAACACACAGCAAATCGGGTAAAAAGATGACTTATATATAGAATGGAAAAACAACACAATACACCCCAACAATTGCCCGATATGAATCCTATCGAGCAGGATCTACAAGCTATTAACACGTTGAGCGCCACATCACCCACCGATGGCTGACACTGGATTTCGTTGGCGTCATATGAAAATTGCCTAAGTCCATTTTTTTTGGGAAATTGAGATTTTAGTGTAATCTTGTCAAAAATCAACTTAACTCTAACGTGGGACCATAGTTTGATAATAAGTTGTTTGGTGGCACCGCAACATCAATATTTGAAACTTGCGTAAGTGCGATCAAGTTTAAACAGTGTGAAAATTACGTAAGTCCGTTGCTTTGCAAATTAAAATGGATGAAATAAGATCGACAATAACGTAAGTGATTTTAATAAAAAAAGAAGACAAGATGACATTACAAAATTTATATTATGACCTTTCTCAGGCAATAGAAGTTACAGCCAGTTACAGACTGGCTTAGTAAAGAATCACTATCACCAACTAGAATAAACAGTACAAATTCGGAAGCTAAAACTCAACATCAAAATCAAAAACAATTAAGAAGTACTGATAAAAAGAAGAAAGTAATGAATTTTTTCAGCAGTTTACCAAAATTAGAATCCCACTATTGCAGAAAAACATCAACTAAACTGTACTTAGAACCGTGTTGGAAAACTTAATCTGAACTTTAGAGATTTTTCGTAAATTCGTGGTGTAAAGACCGAAAAATTGAAGGGATAAATAAGACTGTTTCTCCTCAGACCTAAAAAGGATGAATGCGATATTTGTGTGGGATTTCGAACCAAAAATATTGCAGACGAAATTTATCAAGAACACCTTAAAAGGAAAATTGAATCACGTGATGAAAAAGAAAAGGACAAGGAATCATCAAACTTAGTTATAACCATGGATTTACAATCAGTTTTGTTATGTCCCCAGTCTAATGTCTCCTCTTTATATTATAAGACTAAGTTAATAATTCATAATTTTACAATTTTTGATTTACATGCTAAGGATGGATATTGCTTCTTCTGGCACGAAGGAGAAGGCGAGTCAAAGGCTAACTACTTTGCATCTATTATTTGTAATTTTTTGGCTACAACAATGTCACGTGATATAGATCTCAAGAATAAACCTGACATTATTATTTATAGCGATGGATTTTCACCACGATTTCTTTAAACATTTCTCTAGCATTAATTTTGTAAATAACCTTACCTACTGTTAACAACCTTAGAGCGCTGAAATGCAAACCTGATGGATCTATTGAATATAAACCAGATGAAGCGCAGCAAGAAAACGGGCTCCAGCGTGAACGTGTTAAAAAAATACAATAGAGAAAGATTATCATGGTTTTTATGATGCTCTTCAACATGTTTAGTTAATATTTACTTCAACATCCTTAATTAATATTTAATTTAAAGTTAATATAATCTTATATAATAAAAGGTAATTGTGTACCAAGAATTTTTTCATTCCTATATAACAATAATAGTGTTTTCGGGTTCATAAAAATCGTGCGTCGCGTCGATGTGAAAATTGCGTAAATCCAAAAACCTAATGTTTTTTGTTATGATTTTTGCCTAACTCCATTGCATTTTCTTACGAGTTTTTTTTGTGTTGTCATTATCTGTACATTAACATAGGATCTTGCCTTAAGCATTATTGAAAAGAAAATTAAGATATATAAAATATTACAGTTTAGAAATGTTTTTTTTTGTCTCCTGTAAAATTTACTTTTTTGGACTTAGGCAATTTTCATATGACGCCAACGATTTTCCGTTTAGGCTGCATCCGCCACCGGTGGCTGACAGCGTATAACATTAGCGCGCGTGGCCTGGCTGGGACTTAAGAATCGACGTGGCGCTCAACGTGTTAAAGGATTAAAAATAGCAACATATTGATGTTTTATTTCATTATAAATCTTCTGTACGGATACTTTTTTGACGTAGTCTTTGTACCTCTACACTTATAACAACGCATATTTATGTTTTGTAAATTAAAGTTTTCGTTTTTATAATACTGATTTGTTTTCTTACTTATTACAACATATCCTGGAATAATATTTCTGCTTTAAACATCATACTAAATAAATTAGAGGAGGTAACTTGTAAATGTTGTAAAGTGTATGGAGACTTTTTGTGTATGTTGTAATATTAACGTAAATATTCGATTTTTTTGGTAAAGTGATAGCTTTAGACATTTTCTGCATATTACTTCATGACTTCAAAAAGAATGTCTGTAATTGCACGATGTCACAAGTTTGATGTTAGAGACGAAAATATTTCTAGAGCTAAAGCTAACATTAACATCTGCAGATGTAACGAACTATAATAAATGTATGCCTTCGGAATTCTATATTAACGTATAGTAACTATAATGATGGGTTTAAGATGTCAAACTTAACCGTAACCTTAGCCGTAATAACCATCAAATTTGCCGTAATTCCTAGACGTTGCCTAAACGCTTTTATTCAAACAAAATAGGTGAACTTTTTTTAAATACTATAGTTACTGCTACGGTTACGATTACAGCCTTTAAGTTTGACATCCTAAACCCACCATAATACGTTAAATACCGTTCATATAGGCAATTTCCTTTACAGATGCAAGTAAGAAACGAACAATGTATAAAAATAAAAAATCATGCATGTATAGAAATATGATTTCTTAATTGATAGCAAGTAAGTATTACCTAATTAGGAGTTTTTTACTTGAGTGACTGATTAACATCATTATAAGTGACGTCTACTTTTAGAAATAAATACAGTAATAATGAATTTTAATAATAACTTTAAGTCTGTCCCAACACATCAAGAAAACTATTCCAAACTCGTTTTATACAATAAAGTTGCAACTTTTAAACGTCAAATTTTAATATAATTCAAAGAAAATTCCGCTATTAGAACGTAACTTAATTTTTAAAATGTTAAAAACTTTCAATTAAGGACATTAAGTTACGTTTTCTCTTCTGTGGGAAAAACTAAAAGTCGTAGAAAATTCAACTTTGGCAAAAATAAAGCTCAAGTTTTCATTTAAATCCTCATAGAGTTTCAGGTCTCAGCAACAATCAGTTTCTTAGATATAAATTTTTTAAAAATTACCAAGTTTTAATCGACATTAAGATATATTTTCTCTTCTAAGAAAAAATCTAAAAGTTGTAGAAAATTAATCTTTGGCAAAAATAAACACTAAACTTCAGTCTAAATTTCCATAAATTTTCAAGTCTCAACAACAATTAGTTTTTTAGATATAAATTTTTAAAAATTGAGTTTTAATCTTTTTTAAAATAATTTATCAAGTAAAAGTCAAATACTCAAATTTACCAAAGAAAAACATTCCTACCTTTTTAATTTTTTTTATTGTAAATATACAAAAAGTTTGACGTGTTTCTTTTCACATACACATTCATCTCGTGTCCAATTTCGTCGTCCGAAAACACGATATTTAAATTTACAACGCCTTAACTCGAGATCTAGCTTTCAAAAGCGAGAAGTGGAATCTCGTGACGGTATCTCATCTTTTATTTTTTATAAGTACCCGATTTCGAAATTTTTATTCCTCCGCGACAGAGTGATTTACAACGACGATACGAACGTGATAACCAAGATTAAGTTACCGGAGTCAATTAATACAGAAATGTCGACATGGCGTGAAACTTAATTACTTCGGCTTCGTCGTAAACTTTATAATTAAACCGAAGCTATCGTGCAGTTTTCATAAACACCAAAGCTCTATAAGGTTACTAACTCAAACTTCAACTTCGTTTTCTTACTTCCCAACTCATTAAAAATCACCTCATACGCTTAACAAGATATAAATATTGAATACTAAATCTTATATTTCTTTGAGTATAAAAACTCTAATAACTTTCCTCTTGAATTTTTTTTTATTTTTAATCATTAGGTACTAAAGATTAGGAAAGAACAATTCATTACTGTCACAATACCTCCTCAGGTAGACTACCGACTATAATACATCTACTATAGTAGTTCGTGCAATTTGTGTTGATAATCAATCATTCAAATACGCCAGTTTTCATTAGTTACGGCAATCCGAAGCCAAAAGGCTTCCTTCTGTGTTGGTGTTTCTACGAAGGTCGGTAATCTAACCCGCAGACGCAAAACCGCATAAATTACATCTAATGCGACCATTGTTGCGTAGAATATCGCAGATGGCATTCCTATCCGATCAACCCTCTTGTGACCGAGCACATTTTCTAACCCACAATAAGTCGATCTTTATTGAACGTGTTTAGAAACGTTGGATGGAATGCAGATGGACGGAGAGTCGAAAGGATTGGTGAAGTCATCTCGTTGGTAATAATTCATTCCGAGTGGTTATTATCTTCATCGAGGGATAGATTGAAACGTAAGAATAGAAATAAAAGGAAGAAAAATGAAAAAGAAAATGTAATTATTAACGTGACATTAAAATTACTGAAGTGGAGGTGGTTAATAACGAGGGAGGGTAAAAATTGTCGAAACTTGAAAAGTCTCTCACGTTGGATGTATTCAAAGCGACCTTGATGAAAAATATTGCTGGGGAAAATCAAAGCGTATTCATGCGAGAAGGGCACGCAATTTAGGTGACGCTTTTATGATATCCCCATCTGCCTGGGTATTTTTAGAATTCTTTTAACGAACCGCTATTTTGTAAAAAAAGATGGGATCATTCAAGAAGTTTAAAGCACCTGATATGCGTACACAACTTGAAAACTGAAGGGTAATGAAAACGGTTTTTTAACGCTTTATAACCCAGTTCTTTGCATACAGACAATTGGGTCGTTTTTTTAAGTTGTAAGGCTACTTTATTAATTTTAGTAATAGGTTTGTTTTTACTTCCAAGAAATTCTCTCTTGTCAAAAGCGTTTCAAAGTAAATTGCACTGCGTTGTAAAGATTATAGATCACAAAATACCTGGTCAGTTATAAAATACTAGTTGTTGAAATTTGATTTTTTTTTTTTTTTTGGGTCCTTTACTTTTTTCTACGGGTAAGAATTTATAACCTAACTTAACTAATGGCGAATTCGATTGGGAAAACTAGTGTGCACTGGTGCGCACTCGTTGAGTGCAAAATGTGACATATGTCACACTAGCTTAGTGCAAAAAAAGGCAAATTCAACAGAACGCGATGAAATCAAACATAATCATAACATCACTTGTAAGTGTGTTTAAGGCTTGATGATGTTTAAAATGTTTTATAAACTACAATAATAAAATGTAATAGAACACAACGAAACAACCAATAGAACACGCTGCTATGCACTGGTGCGCACCAGTGCAACTGAGTGCAACCAATCGAATACGCCATAACATTATTAAATCTTGTCAATTGTTAAAAATTCACATCTAACAATAAGAAGCTAATAGTTGTTGAGATTTGAAAATTTACGGGGATTTAGATTGAAACTTAATCTTTATTTTTACAAAAGATGAATTTTCCACAACTTTTAGATTTTCCCTCAGAAGAGAAAATATACCTTAATGTCGATTAAAACTTGTCAATTTTTTAAAATTCATATCTAAGAAACTAATTGTTGCTGAGACTTGAAACTTGATAAGAAACTTAATCTTTATTTTTGCTAAAGATGAATCTTCTACAACTTTTAGATTTTCCTCCAGAAGATGAAATACATAGGTATCTTCATTGTTAACTTTAATATCGCCTTGAGAGCAAGCAGAATTCACGTCACAATCAGATTAACCCGATATATCAAACGATGAAATTTGAGCTTCACCGCTACGGGCAGTTAAAATAACCTGTACTGGTGGCGCAACAGCAGGAACGTATACATCAACAGTGGTAACAACCGAATTCATCTGAGAGTCAACCTTCGAGGGGCACTTATTAGCAATGTGTCCCACTTTTTTGCAAACAAAACAACTAATTTCGTCTGTCGCCAGGAAGATTCTGAACGTACTTTGTTGGAATTCGATAAGCATTGACCCGGCCAGAGATGTATCATCATCTAAATAACGTAAACTTGTCCACGGAAACTCAAAATAAGCAGGTACTCAGGCCTGTTAATCCCAGCACCAATCGCTGGTCCCTGGCATAATAAAGAGGTGTATTTTAATTTTGTGTCAACTACTAATAGTAGTTTACTTATTTTCACCGACACCTCCAGGTCCTCTCAGGGTTGTGGCTGCGCTCTCTTGGTCCCTGAAAACGGATACCGTCCAAAATTTAAACTAGACCCATTTTGTAGTATTTTTATGGCGGAGGCGTATGCGATTCTAGAGGCCTTGAAATATGGAATTTCTATTGGTTGTAAAAACATGACGATTGTCTCAGACTCCAGAAGTGTTCTGTTAGCTTTAAGAAACAGGAAATACTTCGCCAAACACCATCCGTGGATTGTGGATATTCTTGAGAGTCACACCTCTCTGATCAACCAGGGGCAGGGTGGCTCTTGCCGTTTTGTGTGGGTGAAGGGTCGTGCCGGTATCGTGCATAATGAAGAAGTGGACCTTTTGGCTAAGGAAGCATCAGAGGACGGCAAGCGTATCAATGGTGGCTTGTTGACATCGGAAGTGCTCTCGATTTACAAGGAGAAAGAAATTCTCGAAGTTTGGAACGGTCGCTGGGAAAACCTTTATAATAACAGAATTACACAATATGCATTAATCCACCCGGTTGTGCCACGCCAGACTCAAGTTCGGACACGGTTGTTTCCCGTCCCATCTCTACAAATTGAAGAACGTGTTGTCTCCGGATTGTAGATGTGGTGCTGAAGTGGGAGACCTTAACCATTTGATGTTCAAATGCGTGATTCATAATGAACAGCGTTCCGTCTTCTTGGAGTCTTTGTTGGTGTGTGGTTTTTCTTTGCCGCTTAATATCGTATCTGTTCTAAGTCATAATTTCATTAGAGTTTTTTCTGTTGTGTACAAATTTTTAAAAGATTCCGGTTTATCTATTTAGTTGTTTTAGTTTTGTTTGTTTTGTTAGATTTTAAGGTAATTTAAGGTTTCTTTTTTTGGTTAACTGTGGCTAAGGGGCTAGAATCCCGCCAACCCATAAAAAAACAAAAAAAAATGAAATACAGTGGTACCTCGATATACGAATGCCCTAATATACGAGTGTTTTGAGATACGAGCCTCCGAGCGAGCGATATTTTGCTTTGAGATGAGAGAAAGATTTGAGATACGAGGAATAGCACACTACACAATGTCCCTGTTCACCTACCAAATTTAGAAGATGATTTACTCGAAGAGTTCAAGTTTATAAAGGTTATCTACCTACCACCCAACACCACTTCTATCTTGCAGCCCATGGATCAGTAGGTGATTTCTAATTTTAAGAAGATGTACACCAAGTACATTTTTCGACGCTGTTTTGAGGTGACGAAGAACACAAACCTTACGCTTCGAGAGTTTTGGAAGGACCACTTTAACATCGTGATATATCTAAGAATTATTGATCAGTCCTGGCTGGATGTTACAACGAGGATAACCTCTGCATGGAAGAAGTTGTGGCCTGAGACAATAGCTGAAAGGGCCTTCGAAGGATTGGAACTCGAAGTGTCAGTGGTAGAGGAGATTGTTTCTCTGGGAAAATCCATAGGTCTGGAGGTGGATGAGAGAGATTTGAAAGATCTCGTCGAGGAACGGTCTCAGGAGCTGACAACCGAGGAGTTCAACGAAAAATTAGTTTTGAAGAGGAGCCAGAGATGGACGAGGTTATCTCTATAAGAGATATAAAAGAGATGTTGGGAATGTGGGAGAAAGTCGTAGAATTCGTGGATAAAAATCACCCCGAAAAAGTTGCAACCGATCGTGGATCGGAGCTGTTCAACGAAATTTGCCTAACTCATTTCCAAAATATCCTGAAAAGGAGGAAGAAATAAACTTGCTTGAACAGTTTTTTTAAACGATCTACAGGTGAAAATGAGGAACGCGTGACGAAAAAAGCAAAGACCAGTAACGAGAATTAAGCGCTTTTTATAGAATATGTATTTGTTATTTATAAATAAATGTTTCTTCTTGTAAATACATTTTTCTTATTCAAAAACGCTTAACAAAAACAACTGAGGTGGTGTTTTGGGAGCTGGAACGGATTAATGGCATTTCAATTAATTTCAGTGAGGAAAGTTGCTTTGAGATACCAGCAATTTGACATATGAGCAAGGTTACGAAACGAATTAAACTCGTATGTCGAGGTACCACTGTATAAGTTAATGTCTGTAATTGAAATTTTTTAACATTCTATAAATTGGACTGCGTTCTAACAGTTGAAATTTTCTTTGGATTACATTAAAATGTTGAGTATTTGACTTGTACTTGATAAGTTATTTTAGAAAGATGGTTCTTGGAGATGATGTACGAGGAGGACGTTACAAAGTACGGTGCCGTTATAAATTTAAATGCCGGCGTCTCGTAGTGAAACTTCATTTTCAGGGCGGCCGGACCGAAGATGAATATGCATGACCGGGCCGAACGTTTCTGTAGCGAGTTCTCGGGCAGAAAGGGGCGTCGGCGGAAGGAGGAGGCTTTCGGGGGCCGGGTGCAGAATCCAAAACACGCCGAAGCCGCTTTCCGCCTAGTTCTCACAATACCATTCATTACGGAGATAACCCCGCTGCAGCGGACATGCGAGCGCTGTCCCGCGGCCCCGAGCCGGGATTTAAATTTAAATTCCGACCGGCGGTCGTGTTTTTGTTTGGAAATCGCGGCCGAGACGGAGGCAGCTTAATATCGAACCTGGAATCTAAATTGGTGATGCAAATTAGGAACGATCATACCAACCCAGACCTTCCCAAACCACGTTTTCACCCTAGTATACCATCAACGACGTGTTTAACTCAATAATTATTTTTAAAATAGCCGAAATAATCTGTCAAAATTGCCCATTTATTAAAATAATGAAATGAATAACTCATGTTCGATCTCGGAGATCTTCAAAGATAACATATTGGTAGGTTGCTAATAATTTTCGATTTTTCTTGAAAATTAGCATTATAAAAAAAGAACAAATAAATATCGAGGTTTAGTTTTTTGTATTTTATTTTCCATTTTGTAAAAAATACTTACATACAATATAATTCATAATTTGGGATTTATCCCCATGACACTACAAGACGTCAAATCCACATTTACACTTCAACGTTGCTTCCATGTCTTTTTATGGAAGCATCCAAACTTTGCTAAACTATGTTCATACAACATTGTATGCTGATCATAGAGAATATGACATGTTGAGTGTCATGTTGATGTCCTATAGTGTCATTAGAATAGACCCTTACTTAATTAGATGTTTTCACTACAAAACCATTTTTGAAAATCGTTCTTAACCTAGCACCTTCTTGGAAACTTTACTCTTGCTCGAAAGCTCTTCTTGGCTTTCACCCTAAGATACGATGAACGACGTATTTACCTTAAGGCTGCGGTCTTACGGTCATCGAGTTTCTGAGAGGCGCAGGAGACGGACGTTCGGGAGCAGGAAGGTGGACCTTAATTCTGGGCTACGCTCCGCCCTCTGTAGATAAGAGACAAAGGATTTATATTCGAAACTCATGTGTTTATTTATCTTTTGTCGAGAAGTGAATACATGAATCGAGGTTCAGTTCGTTTTAGTAAAGTAGAAAAAGACGGAAACATTAGATGTATCTTTCTTACTAAATTCTAATAAGATCCTGACTTATTTTAGTGTATGTAATAAATACTGGGCAAAAAAATTAAATGTTTTAAAATGGTACAGCAGTTCGTAGTACAGATGCGATAATCGACTGTACTGTACTGGTGGACCAAATTGGACACTTGGAAAGGGACACCCCTGTTTCTATAAGAGATAGGGTAAAATAATATTGGTCTCTTGCTCGATGTTTATAAGAAATCGAATGGTGAAAACCCAAATTGATACCTCTTACAGTTTCGGAAATACAGGTGTTCTTCGAAAAAGTGCATTATTTAAAAATCTTCATAACTTTTTTTCTATTGAATAATGTTTGATTCTATGAAAAGATTTCCGAAACAACTTTCTATGTAGAATTTGTTGGTGTAAATTAGATTTCTTGTAAGCAATATTCCAATAGATGCAGACAAATATTTCTTTTTCAAATGGAACACCTATACATTTTTGCATATTCGACGGGAGTTTAAATTGCCTTTCCAAAAGTGTGCCACACATGATACCTTGCTTGCGATATCACTTAGCCTTTTTGGTTCAGATTATGGATTCAAACAATCTAAATTTTTTTAGCATCGAGAAAAATGAGTTTAAACGTTATCTTCTCTCTGTATATCGTTTATGTAAATACAACCTCTGCATTTTCTCCAGATTCTCTGAAACAAATTATCGCATCTATCCCATTTTTCAAACTTTATAGGCATATTTTTGGAAAGGGAATTCTAGGCTCTCGTGTAATATGTAATAATATAGTGTTCCATTAAAAAAAAAACACACTTTTATGTATGTAGCTATTAAAATATTGCTTACAGAGAAAACTAACCTACACCGTCAAAATCTACATAAAAAGTTGCCACGAGAATGTTTTCACAAAATTAAACAATTTCCAATAGGAAAAAAATTATGAAGACTTCAAAAATGCACTTTCTCGAAAAGCATCCCCAATATCTCTGAAACCGTAAAAGATATCAATATGAGGTTTTCAGCATTCGATTTCTTATAAAAATCGAGCATCAGTTACCGATATTTTTTCCCTCTATTTCTTATAGAAACAGGAGTGTCCCTTGAAAAGTGACCAATTTGGCCCAGTTGTACATACTTTCTCTGCTACATGTAGTGTATGTAAAGAAAAAGTTAGCGTTCAAAATTACAATATCGAAGTTTATTTTCATGAGGTCGAGGTATTTATATAACAAAAAGATTAGTAAAATTATGAAATGAACTTTTCATTCATTTTAGTTTAGTAAAATTCTAAAATTTTTTACTAGCCATAAAATCTGTGAAGTCCAAACTCGAATAATTCTCCAAAGTATTTATCTCCAGAAGTGCACAACGAAGCAGAATCGACTTACACAAAAAACTTGTTTGTTTACTTACGGCACCTACTCAACTCCGCCGGCCATACCACGTGGTGAATCAGGGCGGAGCTATCTAGCGAAATTGTAAAATATTCCCAAGTTTGTACCGTGGGAATTTCCAAAATTTCTCGCTTATGTTTTAAAATATCAAAAAACGGTAAATGGAAAAAATATACCTTGAATATTTATCTATTCATGCAAATAGCCCTTTTCAAGATCTTTCTTAATAATCTCAGTTATTAACAATAATTTATAAAATATCTCTATTTGCATGTCTAGATTTTTCATTTTTATCCAACTTTCGTTGGAAAGTTTTTTTGATTTATCAAACGGTTAACGCGAAATATTGGAACAACTTTTTCGGGCCCGAGACCACAGCCTTAATACTTACACTTTATTACAATATAATTCAATTTTTGTATAAAATCGGATTCAGTGAATAATTTTATGAAGTTACTAACAATAAGTAAGACAATGTTTAGCTTTTAAACGTCCTCAAGATATTTTCCTAGAATTAAGTCAAGCTGAAATAAAAGAAGATTGCTTCATTAAAATCAAATGAGTATTTTCGTTTATAAAACTTCTTTTGTGAATGGCAGGGTTCTTCTTTTAGATATGTTAACAGCCTTTGAAAGCTACTTACGAATGTCATTAAAAGTGTATTTTCTTTCAAGACGGTGAAAGATTTCCATCTACTCGAACTTCACTTTACATTAGCTATCATTAAATCTCCTGAAATAAAACAAGAACAATTCATCTGTGTAACGTTATAGTCTTAACATATTATGATTTATACTAAATGACATCATTTTATGCACTGACAATGAATACCATTTGTCTAAATCTAATCTATTTCTTCAAGTAGTTGCTCACTATTAATCTTCTCCAGACTATTTGTCCTTTTTGTCCAACCATATCGAATACAGCACGTTTGTCACAATATTTCTGGCAAATGTAGGTATATAGATTTGATGATCTTATCCTTTATTATTGTTATTTATTATTTATTTAATGATGTAAAGAGATCTAAACAGATTTATATCTTATCAATTTGATGTCTTGTCAACAATTTTCGATTTATCTTAGAACATTACATACATACTTTAGTAACTAATTGCCATTCAATTTTATAGTTAATAAAGTTCTTTTTTAAGTTTACAATTAATAAACTAGTCAATTTTTTAAAATTTACAACTCAAAGATTATTTGTTGCTGAGATTTGAAATTTTATGATGATTTTGATTGAAATTTGATCTTTGTTTGTACCAAAAATTAACTTTCTACGAGTTTAGATTTGTTTATAGAAAAAAAAATTCTAACCTAATTTAATTTACATATTAATTAAAACTTATCAATTTTTAAAAATTCATATTTTATAAACTAATTGTTGCTGAGACTCGAAACTTTAGGAGGATTTAAATTGAAACTTAGTCTTTATTTTTGGCGAAAATGAATTTTCTACGACTTTTAGTTTTTCCTTCAGAAGAGAAAATATATCTTAATGTCGATTAAAATTACTGAATTTACAAAAAAATCATATCTTAAAAACTAATTTTTGTTCAGACTGCAAATTTTACGGGGATTTACACTGGAACTTAATCTTTATTTTTACCAAAGATGAATTTTGTACGATTTTTAGATTTTCCCTCAGAAGAAAAAAATACAACCTAATGTTGATTAAAATTCTTCAATTTTTAAAAATTCATATCTTAAAAAGTAATTGTGGCCGATACTTGAAATTTTATGGAGATTTAGATAGAAACTTGGTCTTTATTTTCACCAAAGATAATTTCTACGACTTATAGATTTTCCCTCAGAAGAGAAAATGTAACTTAATATCCGTAATTAAAATTTTTTAACATTCTATAAATTAGTCTATATCCTAAAAGTGGATCTTTTTGGATTACATTAAAATTTATCAATTAGAAGTTATAATTTTGTTATATAAAACAACAAATTTTCTTTATTAAATGTTAACTACATGATAATTTTTTAAATGTCTTTATTATCGCCCTCTCGCACGTTTGTTAAAATACTTCTGGGACTCTTGAATAAATTGAAGAACTCTCTTATCGCAGATGTGTTAAGTAACAAAAAAGAGGAAATGAATGACTACAATATTAACTAAATCGTACACAAGAGAACTCACCACCAGTAGAAATCCAGGAAGGGAGAGGCTGCAGCGACAATTACTTTAACAGGACTCGTTCGCGCGGAAATGGAAAGCTTTTGTTGTCAATTCGTAGATTTCCCAGAGCTTCGCTCTAAGCAAATGACATAAAGCGTAATGTAACGTGATCACGATGACGGCATCTCGTTATTTCCGACAAAGGGTATTGCGCCGTTTCTATACCGAGTCTGTTTACCGATTTTATTTCTTTTCGAGGCTATCTCACAATCGATATCAATTTTCTAATCAACCTTTGTAAATAACATTTTCACAGAAATATTATTTATTTATTACAAATAAAGGTCTGTTGATCAAGTGTTTATTGCAAAAGTACACTAATTGGAATCTTAATCTTTGTTATCTACCGTGTTGTTTTCAATGTATACCTATATAAACCGCTTAAAACTCGAAATGATCAAACAGTGTCTATTTGAAGAATAAACCACTACCATGTATTCAAAAATCATCATTGCTTTAGGGCTTTTAGCTCTAATTGGCTTTACGAATGCAGAAGAACCAACCCAAGGTGTTTCTGAAGCTGTAAATTCTACTGCAATAACACGAGAGGTTTGTTTATTTGGTTTTTATTTATTTTTAATTAATTTGATTTCTATTTTAATTTTTATTTAATTTAATTTTTATTTTATTTATGCGTTTAATACATTTTACATTTTAGACTGTCGTTCTCTCGCATAATATGGACTATACAATGTTGTACAACGTCCAAACATCCATTGAATTGAGTTTTACATATTACACTAGACCAATAGATCGAGTTAATTACATTGGATCAAGATTACTTGGTTTATATCCAAGTAAACGATGGAATGTTCTCGAACAATACGATGCTATTTTGTACTATAGAATAGATTATGCCGAAATTTTAGCTTATTATGAGTATAGAAACATATACTACTTAGTGTATACAATCTAAATAGCTAAATTAGTTTAAATCGTTGGCATAACTATTCAATCCATTGCAGAAAGTAATTTACAGCTAAAATGATTTATACGATCAATACCTTAGTTAATATAAAATTAGTAATAGTCATTATACATATTTATTGTTATAAATATGATAAAGAAAATATTTAAAAAATGAAATAAAAACAATTATAAGTAATACAAGCTTTTTATAATGAAAATCCTAAAAGAAAATCACGTTTATATATTTGGAAAAGTTTCACATTCATTCTTTAATAAGTTTCAAAATATTATTTGACACAAACTTTGAAATTAAAGAAGGAAATCTCGTCTGAAACTCATTTTAATTGTTAAACTGACACTATTGAAATAAAATTTAAATCTTCTCAGCGTGATAACAAGTACACAGGTGTTTCAGAATTTCACGGCACCATTTCAGGGATATGTTCTCCAGCACGAAATAACCAAGAGCGTTTATATAAACATAAGTTTCAAATTAATTTTTTATCGAGATACTGAAAAGTTAATTTATTTAACAATAAAATATTCAGAGTAACTGTTCAAAGTGCTCTCCGTTTTGTTAAATGCAGCATTCAACACGACGAATCATAGTAGTTGCTGTTTCTGCGATGCGATTTCTTAGCTCTTCTTGCGTGGCAATAGACGTAGAATGAACCACAGACTTCATCCAGTCCTACACAAAATAATCTAACGGCATTAAATCAGCAGATCCTGGTGGCCATTTAACAGGTCCGTTTCAGCCAAGACATCGGTACCATATACTCTGTTTAAATAATCGGTGACAATATGAGAAAAGTGAGCAGGGGCACCGTCATGCCTAAACCACATCCCCTGCCTGTTGGCAATCGGAGTATCTTCTAGAAGCTCATACAGATTCTTTTGCAAAAAATTCAAGTAAGATATTCCTGAAAGCCTTGTTGGTAAAAAGAAAAGGCCGATGAGATAATCACCAAGAAGTCCACACCAGACATTGAGGGAAAAGGTATGTTGGTAATGCGTAATAGCAGTCGTATGAGGGTTTTCGTCGCTCCAAGTATGAGTGTTTCGAAAAATAGTGATTCCATTTCTGGTAAAGTAAGATTCATCGGTAACTAGCAGGCAGCTCAGGAAGTTAGGATCTCGTGTGAATTGTCGAATCAACCACTGGCAGAAATTTATGCGCTTGTGCTCTGTAATAGTGCCGTGCAATTCTGAAATACCCTGTATAATTCTTCTATAGGAAGTAATATAAACCTCACCATTTTACAACACATACATATTTTATATGAACAAATGGAAAAACACTGCAGGTATAATAATAAAAACTTGTTGGTCTTAAAGACTTCAACTTTTCAATCGCATTGTGTGTCACTTTGGAAAAATTCTCATTCATTCTATCTATTGTGTCATTTATTAAATTAATTCCTATTTAAAATCGATCGTTTACGTTCTCAGCTTAATATCGAACCTGGAATCCAAATTAGTGATGCAAATTAGGAACGATCATATCAAACCAGACCTTCCAAAACCACATTTTCATCCTAGTGTACCATCAACGATGTGTTTAACTCAATAATTATTTGTTAAATATCCAAAATAATCTGTCAAAGTTGCTCATTTATTATAATATTGAAATAAATACCTCATATTCGATCTCTGAGATCTTTAGACATAGCAGATATTGAAAATTAACATTATAGACAAAGAACAAATAAATATCGAAGATTAGTTTTTTGTACTTTATTTTGGAACTTGTAAAAAATTCTTACATACAATAAAAATTATAGCAAATTTACTTAACATTAGGTTTACGGGGCGCGTCATTCTTTATCATCTAAATATGTCTAGAAGAGGAAACAAAATTGTACAAAACATAGTCAGTATTTTTGAGGAATGTTCTGCAACTGAAGAGGATGAAAATGATGTGATTCAAAACGACGATGAAATCGAGATTTTGGAATTTGATGAATGTATGCAAACAGGGGAGTCATCAGACAATGAAAAAGAACATCACCATGAATTATTTCTTCGCAGAAAAAGGATGCGTATTCTATCCGATTCTGAATCTGACAATGAGAATGAGATAAGGAACAATTTGTACGAAATTGAAAGTGGGCGCCTCTAATGGTCGATATCCTTTCCACAAAATTTTCATAGACATCGCTGAGCCTACTGGCTAAGCAAAATGAAATGCGATTAAACGTAACGTAAGCAGTGTTTTTCATTTGATTATAACCAAAAATATGATAGAAAATATAAGAAGTTGTACTGAAGAAGAAACACGCCGCGTTTTGAAAGGAGATTGGAAGATTTCAACCACATAGTTACTTGCGTTTATTGGAATTTTGTACGCCAAGGGAGCGTATGAAGCGAATTCGCTAAATGATTTTTATTTATGGTCTAAGAAATGGGGACCAACTTTTTTTCTAATACGATGCCCAGGGATGAATTCATGCAAATTCTTCAAATTGTCCGATTTGATAAAAATGGAACGATCTAAACATTTACGCACCCACAAATTTGCAATGATATCAGAAATATGCAATCAATTTATACACAATAGCCAATGCTGTTATAAACATCACTAGAATATTTCAATAGACGAGCAACTGTTCCCTACTAAAGCCCGCTGCAAAACTCACATAATATATCGTCGTTATCGTTTTAATACCTCCTATGTGACATTGCCATCAAATATATGGTTTTAGTACTCTAACATTGCTCTCGTGTAGCATCATGAAACTAGATAAATTATAATATCAAAATTTCGAAAAACATTATTAAGATGCATTAGATGGATAGCGCTTATCTAAAAGGTACCAATCGCCAAATTATAGTTTTGAGCAAATGGTGATTAAAGTTTTATAATGCTGAAAAATAAGTTTGTGGATGAAACGGATCAGCCTTAACAGAGGTCCCTACGAACAGTTTAGTGTTTCGATCTTTTTAGAGTAACTAACAAGGAGACCTTACGACTTGCCCCTCACCGATTTTGACGAAAGTGGTACCAATCGATAGATATTGGTACATAGTACAAATGTATAAAATATTAGCGCGCACTATTCAGCGGTTCGCAAGAAAATTGGTGTTAAAGTTTGCGAATAGCGTCTGTCAGGTGACAAGTCCCGCCCTTTAAGCCCCGCCCATTGTCGTACTGAATATGTATAGACTTCCACATACGAGGTTCGAATTCTGAATAATACTTTTTTTTATTTCCATTTTTAGTTTTAATGCAACATTTCACTTTATTTTTATAATATTTTGATATTACAAAATATAATCAATTAAGGACATTCTTTCGTTATCCTACGTTTAATTTCTTTACTTCTATGTTTAGGAAACTTGTGGTACTTTTATTAGAATCATTCTTTACAATTTCTTCTTTACCATTTAAAATGGTATTTTTTATTTATTATAAAACGTTTTATAATAAAAATACCCACGTAAACATCCAGTCTTGCCTCCTTTATTTAGGGGAGGACGAGATAAGACGGGGAGATAAGGTAACATGTGGAACCCAGTGTTAAGAAGAAAGCTAAAGGACTCGAAAAGGAAGATGAAAAACTGATTAAAAAGAAACATTTTATGATTAAACCCCAAACATAAGAAAACGTACAATTAATGTGGTTGTGTAGATGATGATGGCGTTGAGGCAATCCAAGTTTGCGTATTATGTGAATCTGATTAACAGTCTTTTATAACGTATATTTAATTACATTTTATCTTGTTCCACGTAAATTGGTTGGTAACGCGTAACGATCCTCAAAACAATCATATGCACAAGAGTCAATCAATTTATACTTATCGATAATCGTTCCTCCTTTTTTGACATGTTTTTCCCATCTCTTTAATTCTCTTATGTTTTTTAAGCGTCAACATCCTTTCTTTTGAAGAGTTTGCAAAGGTCAATAGAGATGTTCTTTAGCGCGATTCACACTTTTAACTTAGTAATGAAAGGGAATATTATAATCGTCTTGTACTTGCTTTATCGGTAGTTCCGGAAATAAATTTGTGTCCAACGGAAACACGAATTCGGAAGCACATTCTTCGTCAGTTTAGTCCATGAGTATTAAGTGATCCGTACTTACAAAAAATGTTGTCTTGGTCAAGATGTCGAGAGCGATATTAAGTATTTCTTCGCCAATTTACATAGCGCCTTTTGAAATTTCCACAGTTGGTTCCACAGTCACGAGATCACTTTTCATTTGCAGTTTTTCAAAATACAACTAACATAAGTATCACTCAAGAGTAACGTTGATTTGCTACTTTGAATCATTATCAATATAATCATAATATCGATCCCTAGTGTTATTTATAATAATATCCCTTATAATACGTATAAGTTAGATGTAAACAATATAATAAATTATTTTACATTACTTATGCGGGTATTTTTTTTTTATAAAACGTAATACCATTTTAAATGGTAAAGAAGAAATTGTAAAGAATGATTCTAATAAAAGTACCGTAAGTTTCCTAAACATAGAAGTAAAGAAATTAAAAAGTAGGATAACGAAAGAGTGTCCTTAATTGATTATATTTTGTAATATCAAAATATTATAAAAATAAAGTGAAATATTGCATTAAAAATAAAAGTAGAAATAAAAAAAGTATTATTCAGAATTCGAACCTCGTATGTGGAAGTCTATACATATTCAGTACGACAATGGGCGGGGCTTAAAGGGCGGGACTTGTCACTGACAGACGCTATTCGCAAACTTTAACACCAATTTTCTTGCGAACCGCTGAATAGTGCGCCCTAATATTTTATACATTTGTACTATGTACCAATATCTATCCATTGGTACCACTTTCGTTAAAATCGGTGAGGGGCAAGTCGTAAGGTCTCCTTGTAAGTCTTTGTTATAAAAGGCGTTTAGTGCATTTATATGAAAAAACGTGATTTGGCGGTTGGTACCTTTTATATAAGCGCTATCCAGATAACAAATAAAACCCTGTAAACTTCAAACAATTTTTAAATAGTTTTTGTTCATTTACTCAAAACAATCTGTTTTGCACATAGAAGATATGAAAATGACAACGACGATATGCCAAGTAAGCCGCACAAATTTCTGCAGTAAATGTTCAATCTAAATACGTTATAAATGGGTTGCCGTACTTAGGTAAGGATCAAACGCGAACTTCAACACCCTTGGGCGAATTTGTAGTTATAAAGTTAGCCGAACCATATCTTTATAAAGGTAGAAATATAACTACGGATAATTTTTTTACCAGTATTCCTCTAGCTGATAAATTAGTTACAAGAGGAATCAGTTTAGTTGTAACTATTTGAGCCCACAAGAGAGAACTTTCAAAGCCAGTAAAAATCAAGAAAAATAGAATAAAATTTACTTGAACGAAATGAGTCAAATTGACGCGTGTTCGTAGAGATAGGTATATAAGAAACGTCCGTAAATCTAGTGCCTTCATTAGTCACTGTTCTGGATTTGTCAAGAAAAATATTATAAATGTACTATTTTTGAAAATTTTAAAAACAACACTTCATCATAACTCTTATTCACTTATTGACAGTAAACAATTCTTCTTATCAACAAAAATACACAACAGATATACAGGAACTTCCAGTTTATATATGTATTTATTTCGTGAATACTCTATTTGTATATCTTAATTATGTTTATCAGTCGTGTTGTCCTCATTTTATACCTTTATAAACCACCTGAAAACTTAAACAAATATCAGACAGTGTTTTTTTGAAGAAAAGCTACCTACACCATGTTTCCAAAACTTGTTCTTGTTGGGCTTTTAGCTCTAACGGGAATTTGTAATGCTGCAAAAGTACAAATGGGTGTTTCTAAAGCTGTTAAACTTGCTTCTTTTGCTTCATCTAAAGAGGTTTGTTAGTTAATATATTATATTATATCCATATATATTACTTATCAAGTTTTTGAGTTATTTTAATTTATTTACGTTAAGGTAATAGAGCTATTTTATGTATTTTATATATTTTAGAGTGTGGTACTTTCACACAATATGGACCAAGGAATGTTAAATAACGTTCAAGCGACCGTCCAATTGAGTCTTACGTATTATAGTCAGCCAATAGATCGAGTTAATTACATCGGATCAACTTTAATTAATTTGTATCCAAATAGACATTGGAATGTTGTTGAACAATACGACGCTATTTTGTATTATTTTGTGAACTACGCCGAAATTTTAGCTTATTACAACTCAAAAAGAATATTGTTCTTAGTATACACTAATTAGCTAGAAATATTTTTTATTTGTTAATACCTAACATTATTTTCAAATTGTAAGTTACGTAGCGCTCTCTCTCGGACAGAATCTACACTACTGTTAGTTATAGATAATTTTTTTATTAATGTTACTTTTATTAATAAGAAGTTAGTAAAAAACTATTATTATAATAATTATGATAATGAAATAAAAACTATAGTTAGTTAAAGGATGTTAATAAGTGTTTTTTACGAAAGAAATCTGTACTTAGTTTTACAGATATCTAGAATTTCAACCTAATCTATTCAATTTTAAGGGTCGTTATTAATGAGTAGTTTTTAATCAAATTTGGCAAAATTCTTATTCTATACAAGTATAACAATTGATAAGAATTTGGTTCCACCAGAAACCGCTGGAACCAAATCTTCGTTCGTATATCTGAAAGCTGAAAAATAAAATTTTTCTTAAACAATGAGATCGTTTTAAAAAATTCCGTTTAAAACATACGATAGAAGTAAGAAATTTGAATATACGCATAGCGCAATGGGCCTGTCCACCATTTTTCAATTTTTATTGCATTGGATAGAGCAGAAAAAAAAGTTCCTCCGTATTTTTGCGTTTTTCTCATAGCTTATCCCATCGTTCAAAAAAAAATCATAAAGTCGGCCAATTTAAAAGAGCGTTTAAACAAGGTACTGTGTGACGTCAGAGCGTTCGATCCCCTCTACCAAAAAATCCGTTCAAATGGTCTGAAGTTGTACAGCAAAACGGTTTGTTTACGGGCGGAAATCACCAGATGCTAATGATAATATGTGTTTTATGGCTAGATTATTTTTTGCGTATTTATGTGTTGTTTACTTCCTTACATGAATTTTTAAGGTGTATATAACAAATAATACACATATTAACAACAAAGAAAAATAATTTGTCCACCGACTTCTTAATAATAACTACCAGGTTAGTAGAAAGAGATAGGTACAACGAGTTCCTATAATAGAAAAGGATGGATATATATCTTTGCATCGGATTTTTCTTTTGCCTACCATAAGTACCGTATTAAATCTGTGGCAATTTAAACAACACCAACTTCACAGGGAATTTCAGCATGGCCGACGGATTCAGCCAATGAGCGATCAATTAACGCTTCGACGTCATCAACAGGTCACGTTATGAATCGCATTTCAAAAATATAGGTTTTAAGATCATTATTTGACGTAATACCGTAAAAATAAATTCTAAAACCTTGATATATATGATCATCGCCTTTTAGAGAATGGATTCCGCCCAAAAAAACCTATACTTTGGAAAAAGTGGACAGGCCCATTATAGTAAACGACAAAGAATCTACTTTCATATCGTAACAGCAAACTCACAATACGAAGAAGTCAAACTGATTAATAATGTCGCCAAGACTATAGATTTATTATACTCCAAGCAAAGTTATTTTTCCAAGTTTCATCCATTTCAAATTTTTAATTTAATCGCATGATAGAAATTTTTAACTCTTTGAGGGGCGGACATTTTCAAATAAAAAAACCCAAAGTGGGCACAACAGAGATGTGTCATCTAAGAGATTAGCAAAAAGCATAAAGGGTGGATTACATGGATCTAGTTTACACGCCGCTTGCGCGTTTTTTTACTAGCTGCTGGTAAATTAGCTCTGTGTAATTATAGTAGCGTGTAAACTATCCAGATAGTTTGCTAGTAAATACGTGAGCGAGTAAAGTTGGAGACCGGTCAACTTTACTAGCCACTAGCTGGCTTTTTTACCATCTAGATATTAAAAAAGGATCGTCTAATTATATCGGCTAGTAAACTAGCTACATATGAGAAGATTTTACAACGCTGCCGGTTGTACTTGTTAGTTCAGTTGCCATATAGTCAAAATGGCACCTAATAAAATATCCAAACAAGTGTTACGTGGATGTACCTTGGTTCTTGGAGCTATTTTACAGCAAGAATTAAACAACAGGATTTACGAGAAACGGAAAAGGAAATGGGTCAGGGAATGAATTTCTCGCAGGGATAAGTTGGGTACTTCTTGCACCCTTTTAAAAGAATTAGCCCAAGTAGATCTGACCTTCACTTCAAAAGCAACCTTCACTTTTCAATTCTTCAGTTAATTTCTCAAAAGCCGAGTCCCTTAATTTTGTATCATGATAGCGTGGGTGAAGTTAGCCCCCCATTTTTAGATTTTATAGATTTTTATTGTTGCTCCAAGTTGTTCTGGGATTGTTTTAGGATGTTCCAAAGCGACAGCACAAAAAAATGAAAACGAGGCGGATAAACCACAAAAAACTGTTTTTCTTAGCACAGCCCCCCATTTTCCGAAAAATCGATTTCTATCGGTTGTTCCAAGTTGTTCTAGTTGTTCTAGTTATTGTTCCAAAATATCAATATGTTTAAGGCTGTGGTCTTACGGTCATCGAATTTCTCAGGGGCGCAGGAGACAGACGCGCGGGAGTGAGAAGATGGACCTTAATTCTGCGCTACGCTCCGCCCTTTGTAGATAACAGACAAAGGATTTATATTCGAAACTCATGTGTTTATTTATCTTTTGTCGAGAAGTGAATACATGAATCGAGGTTCAGTTCGTTTTAGTAAAGTAGAAAAAGACGGAAACATTAGATGTATCTTTCTTACCAAATTCTAATAAGATCCTGACTTATTTTAGTATATGTAATAAGCACTGTGCAAAAAAATTAAATGTTTTAAAATGGTAGAGCAGTTCGTAGTACAGATAGGATAATCGACTGTACTGTACAGGTGGGCCAAATTGGACACTTGTAAAGGGACACTCCTGTTTCTATAAGAGATAGGGTAAAATAATATTGGTGTCTTGCTCGATGTTTATAAGAAATCGAATGGTGAAAACCGCAAATTGATATCCCTTACGGTTTCGGAAATACAGGTGTTTTTCGAAAAAGTGCATTTTTGAAAAATCTCCATAACTTTTTTTCTGTTGGATAATGTTTGATTCTATGAAAAGATTCATAACAACTTTTTATGTAGAATTTGTCGGTGTAAGTCAGATTTTTTCTAAGCAATATTCTAATAGATACAGACAAATATTTCTTTTTCAAATAGAACACCTATACATTTTTGCATATTCGACGAGAGTTAAAATTGCCTTTCCAAAAATATGCCACACATCATACCTTGCTCAAATCTTTCTCGCAATATAGAACTTTAAAGTTTGCTGATTTTGAAGAAGTAGGCATTGAACAAAAAACAAAAGCGAGAGTATATTTATAAGTAGGGCCAAGATGTTTGATTACAACTATAACTTAAACTCAAAAACAAGTCGTAGTCTTCTAAACATATCACTTAGCCTTTTTGGTTCAGAGTATGGATTCCAACAATCTAATTTTTTTTAACATCGAGAACAATATGTAGCTATGAGTACTTAATTTCGTGATGTTCCCATCTGGTCGAGATGAGAGATAAGTGTGTTTAGTTTTTGGATTGTTTTTGTTTCTCCAATTTTGTTCCAGATCTAATTCATGGGGTTTATCAACCGAAGGTATTACGCTTGGCAGAATTATTCTGTCTCTATTTTAACTATTATTTTATAGTTTAGTGTTTTTGATACAAGGAACTTGCCTAATATGTCGGCAAAACTTTAATTATCAAAAAGAAAGGTGCCTTTGCAAGGCTATTTTAATTCTTATTATACAGGGTTTCTCACGCAACTGGTTCGTTAGAACTTTATTGGGTTCCACTATTAGTAGGTTTTTGAGATTTTGCCAATAGGGGTTGTTCATCCGGATCTTTTGATTTAAAATATTTTCAAGATGGCTGCCACTTCCGGTCGACCGGAAGTAGGATACAACTTCGTTATTTTAAATGGAATGGTATAGTTTTTATTACGTATTTTAATTCTACATGTAAAAATAAGTACACTTTGATAAGGGTTGTCGGTACTTATCGCTTTTCGTTTTCGAGTAATTTTGATTTTAAGATTTTTTTGACAATTTTCAACCTGTTGTTTAAAATCACATTTCTTAGTCACTGTTCAAGCAAGAAAGTTGATAACTATTACGATTACTCTCCAGACATTGCCAAATAGAACGCCACTACCCCCACCCCTTTTTAATATACACGCGATTTTGACAAATTCCCTTATATCTTGAAAACCTTAACCGATAGGTATAGGGACATGTATTGCAAATTTGTAGAGAATAAAATTCTCTATCGAATAGGTTAATAAAATGTGGGGTGTTCCATTTAAAATTTTCGACTTTTTTGCAATTGAATATGGAAGAGCGGTAATTCTCTTTGTGACCACTCTGTATGTGAAAGAGGGGTAGGGGTAGTGGGGTTCTATTTGGCAATATCTGGAGAGTAAACGTACCAATTATTAACTTTCTTGCTTGAGCAGTGACTGAGAAATGTGGTTTTAAACAGCAAGTTAAAACTTGTTAAAAAAATCTTAAAATCAAAATAACTCGAAAACGAAAAGCGATACGTACCAACAACCCTTATAAAAGTTTACTTATTTTTGTACGTAGAATTAAAACATGCAATAAAAATTATACCATTCCATTTAAAATAACGAAGTTGTATCCTACTTCCGGTCGACCGGAAGTGGCAGCCATCTTGAAAATATTTTAAATCAAAAGATCCGGATGAACAACCCCTACTGGCAAAATCTCAAAAATTTACTAATAGTGGAACCCAATAAAGTTCTAACGAACCAGTTGCGTGAGAAACCCTGTATAGTTCAGGTTGATTGATTCGAGGATACACCCACGACATGTAAAAAACCGCCAAATTTCAAAGAGTAAAGTGCCCTTAACAAGATTACATTAATGAAAACAACAGTTTTACTGAATTGTTTTCATTGCGCCAAGTACAGATATGTAATATGGAATTACAAAAGTAAAAATTATCCCCACAATGATTAAATAAACATTTTGGCGCCCAAATCTATTTTTGGCTACATACTTGTAATGTTTTATTTAAACATATTGATATTTTGGAACAATAACTAGAACAACTTGGAACAACCGATAGAAATCAATAATTTTTAAAGAAGAAAATAATTTTTTTGCACAGTGCTTATTACATATACTAAAATAAGTCAGGATCTTATTAGAATTTGGTAAGAAAGATACATCTAATGTTTCCGTCTTCTTCTACTTTACTAAAACGAACTGAACCTCGATTCATGTATTCACTTCTCGACAAAAGATAAATAAACACATGAGTTTCGAATATAAATCCTTTGTCTGTTATCTACAAAGGGCGGAGCGTAGCCCAGAATTAAGGTCCACCTTCTCACTCCCGCGCGTCTGTCTCCTGCGCCCCTGAGAAACTCGATGACCGTAAGACCACAGCCTTAAACATATTGATATTTTGGAACAATAACTAGAACAACTTGGAACAACCGATAGAAATCGATTTTTCGGAAAATGGGGGGCTGCTAAGAAAAACAGTTTTTTGTGGTTTATCCGCCTCGTTTTCATTTTTTTGTGCTGTCGCTTTGGAACATCCTAGAATAATCCCAGAACAACTTGGAACAACAATAAAAATCTATAAAATCTAAAAATGGGGGGCTAACTTCACCCACACATCATGATAGGTTTTTTAATTTTACGTTCCATAACATTGGAAAATTTTCATAAATTTCCAAAAATTTGACGATGTTATTCGAATTCCACTTCATGTTGTAGGTACGATTAAATACAAGTAACACAATAATCAGGTGGTTGCGAGTATCCGAGTTCAAACTTGTTTACTAGCTACGTATAGTCATGCGTTCTTTTCACTCGCCAACTATCTAACTAGCCTAGCTTTTTTACTATACTTCATTTAATAACTAGGAGGAGTGATTTGAATTTTGCGCGCCAAAATAGTGAACTATTATTGGTCGCTCCGCAGTCAAGTTTACGAAGACGAAAAAATTGGTTTTTGTCGTTTAGTGTTTTTAACGTTTGAGGTTAGGTGCTTTACCTAATATGTCAACTTGTTTCTCGCTTTTTCGTTGTGCTCAAATGGTTGCGATCAAAAAATATTAAGTTCGAAGAAGGTATGGTACGATATCATCTGTTAGATATAATACGTCAATACAAGGAACGTCTTTTCGATAAATTTTGAACAATGTACCTATAGATAAACGGCCACAGAGATATTTGGTATGTTCTAGAATACTACGCTCAAACGCTTGGTGTTTTGTTGGTTGCATAAATGTGACTGGTTTTAAGTTTAGAGTTCAAATTTGCCGCCAAAAATGTTTAGTGTATTTTTTAGTTACTTTTTCCTATGTAAATAGGGTTTTGAGATTCACTCCTCCTAGTTATTAAATGAAGTATAGGATAGTAAAAAAGCGGGCCTGTGGCGTTTAAACTAGCTCCGTGTAATCCACCCTTAATCTGAGCTTGAAGTGGTGAGGTGGTACGCGCTTTCAACCACTGTACAGCAAAAGAAATAAAAAAAATGGTTTGTTTTGTGTACCAGCGAGCACAAAGGTCAAAATTCGAAGTGGTACATTAAGCCACCCACCAACCCTCAAAGAGTTAAAGGAGTAATAACTTCTACAATAAAAAGTTGATTGACGTAAAAATCGTTTTCATTTCTGACAAATGAAAACCATATAATCTGATTGTAAGTTTAAATGGAAACTTCCTAAGTACAAAAATCAATATAGCAAACTTCAAAGCAGTTTAATAGGTTTAGATATAAAGACTAATTCTATCAAGTGTTTATTTAGTTAACACTTTAAATTTGTTTACCAACTAATTTTCTATCAACTTTTTTCCACCAAATATTATGTTACAGATCATAAAGTTACACAAAATTAAATCCTGTTGTCTTGTGTAGACACACAAAATATCAACTTTCACGTTTATAACATTCCCTTAAAATGCAATATCCAACTTTTTTGAGAAATCTGACTTTCATTCATTTAATTATTTACAAAAACATCTTATTAAGAAATACTCCTATCATTATCGTCACTTTCCATCATTTTCGAGTGTTTTTCAATTAAATGTATTTATCATCCGCGGTTTTATTACTATATAAACGCTTTCAAATACAAACGAACCCCATATAGTGTTTAACCAAAGAAAAGCTATCATGTATACAAAACTTGTCGTTCTTATTGGGCTTTTAGCTCTTTTAGGCATTGCTAGTGCCCAACCAAAAGGTGACTCAGCTGCCGTTAAACCTGATTCCTTGGCTTCAACAAAAGAGGTTTGTTAATTAATATTTAATTTTATTTTAATACTTTAAGATAAATTCTCGGTAATAAACAGCTTAGTTAATTATGGATAATTACCATCCTTACATCTATAGATTCGAATATATTCAAACTGATGTACTCACGAAAGTCTACATACACCCCTATAAATCACAAGTTAACCATTGAAACAAGTACTTTCAACAATTTAAACCAGTTTAAAAGGGTTATTTTATTGCACAATTTGTAATTCTGGAATATGGACCATTTCAAACAACCAAAACATAAAAAAATAAATAAAAAACCCCCAATCACATATATTAAGGAACTCACAAAAGTCTACATACAGACAAAGAAAGGGTTCCTTAACAAAGCCTATTACAAAAACAGGAGAAAATTGCGAAAGTAAAATGAATGATGGTCTATTTGCATCGAATATAGTTGTCAAAAGTTATTCAAACTGTAAATATAGCCATTCGGTGTGAAATTTCAAACGATATTAAAAATTTCATTGTTCCGTTGAAAAATAACGGAAGGTCACAGTCAGAAATTTTGAGAATCGTTAAAAAACCTCATCATCAGTATAAACAGTGTTAGGAATCTTTAAAAATACAGGAACTATTGAAAATAAGCCACGTAGCGGTCGTCCATCATTACCCACTCAAAACGATAAAAGACAAATTATTAAAAAAAATAAATAGGAACCAAAAATTAGCTGAGTAAAGTTGGCGCAAAATGTTGAATTAAAATTGAGAAAGATACCACACGCCGAATGTATTCGCAGCATTTTGAGAAATTCTGGATATAACGCCCGTAGCGCCAGGTACAAACCAATGATCAGTGAGAAGAATAGAAACGGAAGATTAGAATTTACCCGAAAATACGAAAATGTAGAGCCAGCGTTCTGGAATAAAGCTTTATTTACCGACGAAACAAAAATTAACCTATTTCAGTCTGATGGCCGCGTTAATGTTTCGCGACAACCTAATACCGAATTTAAAAAGGAAAATATGCAACCCACGGTGAAACACGGCGGACAATCAGTTTTACTTTGGGGTTGTATGTCGGCAGCTGCGGTGGGGAATATTGAGTTTGAAGGCACTATGGACAAATACAAGTACATTAATATTTTGAAACGTAATTTAAGAGAAACTGTGCAAAAATTGCGTCTAGGCACAGATTGGATCTTCCAACCGAATAGCGTTCCTAAACGCACGTCTTATTTAGCAAAAGAGTTTGTACTGTACAATGTTCCTAAACACCTTCATTCCCCTCCACAGTCGCCAGATTTAAACCCCAAAGAACATTTATGGGAAGAATTGAGACGTTCCCTGAAAAAGAGCCATATCAACGGCCGCGATAATTTAAAACGGGCCATAATGGGAGAATGGCAAAAAATAACCGAAATGGTAATTATATTTATTATAAAAATAACCAATGGAGGTATTACAAAATATTAATTAATTCTTTGTTATTAAATATACCGATAAAGACATATTGTATGTAGACTTTTGTGACATTCCAATATATGTATTACTGAAGATTTCTGGTTTTTTCATGTTTTAATTGTTTGAAATGGCGCATACTCTAGAATTACTAATTGAATAGCATAATAACCATACTAGATTTGTTTGAATTGCCGAAGGTACTTCTTTTAATAGTTAACTTGTAATTTATAGAGGTATATGTAGACTTTCGTGAGTAACTGTAGATGGCTAAAATAAATTGATTTGATCTTTTCTGCATGTTAAATCTTTCAGACTGTAATTCACGGAACCAATATGAATAATGAACTATTAATTGTAACGAAAATGACCATCGAACTGAGTGTTGAGACTTACGATCAACCCCAAGATCGAGTTAACTACATAGTGTCAACTTTACGTAATTTGGACCCTGATAGACGTTGGAACGTTTTTGAGGATTCCACTGCTCGTTCATACCATTATTTTGAATACTTAGACATTACAACGAAAAGCGTACGGTTCTCAGTGTTCACTATTTAATAGATAATTAATAAGTTTATCGTTGCAAAATAATATTTTCAAGTTGTTAAATTTGTCGGTATAAAATTCGTAATTATTGTTATTACATTAAATAAAAATTAATAATATGTAACAAATAAAGAAAATTTATTCATATATTATTTTTATTTTATTCCATTTACCTTTGAACCTACCTTTAAAAAGCCTGATTAACCTTTCGGTACACGCGCGCGGACTGTCAATCCGCAAATTTCAAATTTATAATTTGTTTGTGGCGCCCTCTCTTATTAAGTAGTCGGACGAATATGACTTTGTGGAAAATAGTATTATTAATTAGTATTTGTGAGTTGAACTGTCAAGTGCTTTTAAAGTTAAAAATTTTAAATTAATAGAATACAGCTTCGTACGATAACGTGGTAAGTACATATATGATATATGTGATTTTTTTTTAAATCTTGTTACTCTGTTTGATAGCGAGTATTAAATAGTGGTAATAAATCGCAGTCTGAAAGTTTCATCGTATTTAAGCTTTTTCATCATTGTTCTGAATATGAGGACGATGAAGACGAAAACGAAGTTGACTATTTACATGAAAGAACAGACGATTCAGACACTAAACAGAATATTTCAGATGATGATGAGGATATGCATGAGTAACCGCTTTCAGAAATATCATTTTACAAATGTAAAAACGGAGTCACTCAATGGAGAATTATTTATTTACAATTATTTAATTATTTGTTATTTATTTATTTATTTGATTAAAAATTTTGTTAAATATATATAGGGTAAATGCACTGGTTAGCCGACCAGCACTGGATCTCGACCATTTTGTCGTTTAAAGTCAAATAATAAGAAATATATTCGCTATATTTTAAAAAGGTGTGCACATTTGGTTTTGTACTTCTATAGCACTTTTAAAATTGTTCTCAAAATGGAGCTAAAAATCTGCGTTATTCCGTAAAAAATCAATAAATACATGTCTATTGCGATGACAGTATAGTTTCATGTATAGTGTAAAAAAGGCTCAACTGAACTCGGCCAGAAAATAGTAAATAATTCTGATTTTAAACATGTTAGGTGATTATATTATGGTTTATCTCTATTATTATTTATCGTTGCTTATATATTTTACGAAAAAATAGGCTCACAGTAAGTTTTTTGCTTAATATTTAATGGTCGCCAACCAATATTAAAATAATTGCCTTTTTCAATTCTCGACCAAAATGGTCGAGAATCAGTAAGCTTTTAAAAAAATTAATTGCTTTGGTAAAATCATCTATTTAAGAATTGCTGGTATTTTTGTGTATACTTCAATTAATTTATGTGTCTACTTTTTAAGTTTTAGTTTGCGACCATTAAATTTGACCTAAGTATTATTTTTTTACGCTCTTATTATAGGTGATCGAAAATCAATTAGTTTTCGACCACTGTAACAAGGAAATTGATTAATGTCACTTTCTTTATTAGTAAAAAATAATAATCTATTTTTTGTAAGTTCCTATTTATGTTTGTTTAATGAAAATATATGTATACATATATTAAAATTGTTTGAATTTATGTTTTTCTCTAATGGAATCTGTTGTTCTAAATATATTTTGTTAGAAATTAGTTCAATTTATGGTGGTCGAGAACTAACATAAAATGGTCGAGAACTCCGCGTAGTGGTCGAGAAGTAGTAATAATGTACTTTTTTTTATTTTTATTGAAATTTTAATAAATATTGTTGAAAGAAAAGAAAAAGCATACTTGCACGCTGTTAAGAACTCATTGAGGAATCGTTGAAGGCTAGGTGTAATAATATTTGAATATTTTTTCGATATGTAAAATACATTCAAAGTCAATTTTTTTATTAACTGGTCGAGAACCAATGCATTGACCCTATTTATTAATTATTATAAAATTTGATTCATTTACACATTTAGCGCCATCTATTGTTCTGTCGATTGACAACTGCGGACTCTGATTGTGAGTCCGCGCGCGTGTGCTAGCGTAAGGCCGAAACGCGCGTGTACTGGAAGGTTAATATAAATTCCATTTTTTTGACATCCAACTTCCGACTTGTCCAAAGATTTTTTTGACATCGATGGTAGCTGCATCTATCGGCTTCAGACAAAATTATTATATTTATTTATTACCAAATCCATAATTACCATTCTAAATTAGTCAAGATATTTAAAAATATTAATAAATTAGAACGAAAAAACCTTTTTTAAATTCCTTCTTAAAAAAATGTAATATTTATCTTTAATCCTTACAGAAATCTGTAATTTAATTTGACGTTTTATAACTAAAACGCACAGCTAAAACGTGATCTTTTATACAATAAACCACCAAAAAATGGTATTATTTCTCATTCATAACACCAAGAAATGAGTATATATTACTATTTAAGCGTTTCATTGTTAGTATGTTAACCTGTTCCTCAAAATTTAGTCATTTTCATTCAACAAACACGTCAAAATTTTATCGGACATGTAACCTAACCTCAAAATTTCATTTTAGGTCGCTTCATAACGAGGATTCTCGGGAAATAACGCCGGCTTTCTTCAAAAAACACATAGTACAGTCTATCACGCAATTATTCGGCGAAACCGTCGCGTCTTGTTCGATAGATCTCCTAAAATACAACCCAAAATCTAAAGAGGCGATTATTCGTGTTCCTTCCAGTGAGTACGTTAAAATAAGAGCAAGTTTAAGTTTGTGTGGGGACTACGAAGGCGTACCGTGCACGTACAATATATTAAAAGCTGGTGCTTGTTTAAATTCCTTGGTTAGTGATAGTAGAAAATATAAACATTGAAGATGTCTCACTGTAGAAGAGTTGGTCCTAATAATAAGGATATTGTTATTTTTGCAACTGAAGAAGATCATAAAGTACCTAGCAAGGTTACACTTCCCGAACCAGATCCTCAACCTGGGTTAATATTACCTAACGGAGATATTAATTGGAATTGTCCATGTTTGGGAGGAATGGCTACTGGACCTTGTGGAGTTGAATTTAGAAATGCTTTTAGTTGTTTTCATTATTCTACAGCAGAACCTAAAGGTAAAAATAGTTTTTAAAATAAAACATAACCTTATATTTTCATTTTGACAGTTCTCTGACAGGTAATTTTGGGTTAGATTTTAATTTAATTTTTATTTTATAGGAAGTGATTGTTTTGATCTTTTTAAAACCATGCAAACATGTATGAGGAAATTTCCGGCTTTATACAGTAAAGATTTAGGCGATGACGATGATCTTCCTATACCAGATGAAGCGGTTAAACAAGAAAAGGAAATAATGAAAGATAGCAAAGAGAAAAAAGGAAAATAATTTAAGTTAAAAATCCTAGTGTGTTTTATAGTAATTTGGTGTATTTAGTTCTTAAAATAAACTCACTCGTTTTTGAATACTTACTTTTTTTCCTAATCCTTCCAGAAAATTTAAATTTGACGCTAAAATAAAGTAATAGTTTCCCTCAATAGATGGCGGGGAAATCAATTTATATTTTTTGTGATTTATTTATAAAATTTTTATATAAAATTCATCAAATAAATTAGAATTAATCATTTTAGATATATTAGTAAGATTTTTGTTTAATTATTAATGTAAGTTTTTGTAAAAAAATTAAGTTTTCCAGTGAAAGAATTTTAAAAGTCATTCGATAGATGGCGTTTGGACGCGTCGACTGAGTTCTGACGTAAACTCAGTCATAAAGCGATATTCTGATTAGTATATTGTGTTGTTTTTCTACAAGTGAAGTGTGAGTTTTACCCGTTTTTCTACGTTAAATTACATATTTTGTGATCTTTAGTACTTCCTTAGCAGTGACTAAGAAGTGCATGTGTTGAAATGTGTAACAAACCAGCTGTTAAAGAGAAACGCAGGTATGTGTAAAAAGACTGTAGTAGTAGTACCCTAATCTCCTAGGTCAATCATTTTTATGATAGCGCGCTAATAAAAGGGTCATTACACTCGTGATTTCCAATTAGAATAGTCATATCAACTCTATATCCCGGTTTAAAAACTTTATAAACGTTTATCATGAGGGGAGTCTCTTAATTTTGTTTAACATCCAACTTTCTCTTATAACGTAGCCCCACTATATTTGGCGTGTTTAATCAGAAGGAAGATATTAATTAGATAACCTAATATTTGTGTTTACTTCTTTCGGGATTTGTTACAAAAATAAGTTACATAAGTTTTAAGCTTCTTCAAGGATTGTTATTTTAATTATGTTTACATTTAACACATCATTTATTTGTCATATGATACCTACAAAGGAGGTCACAGACCCTTTTATATCTAATTTAATACACACAATCACGATATTAACAATTAACATAGTGTACTTTTCGTGTACTTTACTATTAATCACTGATAAATGATCAGCAGATGTAATTATTGTATTTATCGTGTAGCTGTGTAATGATAAGATCTATTATTCGAACTTTCTCCAACGTTTAAAATTCCCTTTAAGGTTAAAATTTGCGTCAATAGCGTTAATTTACTTAACGGGAATTGTTTGCGTAATTTTATTTACACCTTTCTTTTGATCTAATTTTTTTCTTTTTAATTTATGTTCAATGCCACCAGAAATAAATAAGCTTTGGTAGGTAAACAGGAAGTGCATTGAAATAAATTTGAAAAAAGGAAATGAGGTTACGTTGTCCTTGTTTACTTGGATACATTTTTGAGAGTTACAATACAAAGAGTTACAAATTTTTGAGACTAACAATAAGATCAAGAATATTGGGAATATTCTAGAAGGAAAAAAGAAGGAGTGTTTTTTTAGATAAGAGATTATTTTTTATGCAAGTCATGAGATTTTAAAGTTTGTAAATAAAGTAGAGTGATTAATGTGAATTTTGAAGTAAAATTGAAATCTATAAATTAATTGGATTGTCATTTAATCATTTATATTTTTATTGTACTAGTTTAATGAGATAATATTAATTTATAGTATATATTAGTTTAATAAGAATTTAAAAAGACCAATAAAAGTATTGTAAAATTTTTAATCATGCGATCAGATCAATTTATAATATTTCAAGGTCGATAAAGTTGATCAATCGTTAAAATGCGATTTAAATAACATTACCTACTTTTCAATTGTGTATTTTTTGCGGTATTGGATTGGAAAAAGTTGTTCTCGAGGCAACCTATATACTCTATTTAAAAAATTGGAGGATACAATCGAAAAGCTAGTTTTACATTAGAAGTTGGTGGAAAATGTCACCAAATATTTTGACGGTAATTTTTAATTATTTTGAAGTTTATATTTATTAATTTTAATAAGGTCGCTATAAGACTACTAAAGATTTTATAAAAAAAATTTTATAAAAAGTTTCATAAAATATGTTTATAGAAAATATAAATCTTTTATAAAATACAGCCTATTATACTGTAAAATTCCTTTGACAAAGATATTTTAATATAATTAAATATTTAGGAAATTTTTAATGAATGAATTAATAATAGAAAGAAATAATAAAAAAATGTTTTTAGCACTAATGTGTTAAAAGAGGAAAAATGTTTCATTACTGCACTGGAATTCAAATCCAGACCTCCTGCTCTTCAAGAAGTTGTTCTACTAGTTAAACTACACATTTCGACAAGTTTTCTCACATTTCTGGATATGGAATGTTAGAAATATTATTAAATTCATGCTTGAAAAATTTCCCAAATATTTACTTATATTAATATTTGTGTATTACCCACTTTCTACTAAATATGAAAAAACGTGTCAAGTTGTGTAGTTTAATTGGTAGAACAACTGTCGGGAAAGGAGGAGATTGGGACTTGAATCCCAGTGCAGTAATAAGACATAGAATAAACTGCCCAATCGTCGGCCCCTCTAAAAATGCTTTCTAAAGTCGGCCTTTCCATAGAAATCTACATAGAAAAACTGGAAGGCCGATTTTAGGCACATGGTCGAGATTTGGTGAGTTTGCCCTATTTTCTCCTCTAACGCATCAGTGATACAAACCTTTCATTAATTATTTCTTTCTATTACTAAATATATTTTATATAAAATCTTTTATTAAAATCTTTGATAGTATACAGAATATTCCAAAGCCAAAGCCAGTGATTCATTGAGGTCTCTAGTAATTTTCATGTTTACCTGATGGCGTCTTCACATCACCTTTCCAGATTCCGCAGTAACCAAAACCATTCTCGTGTCAACTGTAATTCAAATAGGTTAAAATGTATAAATACGCGTGTCGAAAAATTGCAGCCATGCCTTTATAAGAAGCGTCGTAAAGGGGCTAATTTAACTAAAAGGATGTATCAAAACGTCTGAGAGCAATAAAATTACATCAGAAAATTTCGTGTCCCTTGTGTTCACCCGCCTATGATTAAGTGAAAAAGAAATATTTGGATTTTCTGTGGTACCAATTTTTGAACACACTACAGAAATGAGTCACTGGCTTTTGCATTGGAACACTCTGTATAGTTCGTACCAACTATAGTGAAAGTGACTCATCGCTTAAAAGCGTATGATTTAAGATTTGGACGTAAGGCTAATTGTAAGATAGATTCAACCATTCTTAAGAAAAAGAAAACTGCAGCGAGTATAACTCGCTGTCAATACAGGACAGTAACTGGGATTTATATTACATTAAGATTATTACATTATTAATTACTTTTTTAAGATTATGGCATATATATTTGCCAAAAATTATTTTCTAAAATATAGTTTATCTTTTCAATATTATTTTGTGAACTTTTCTATAAGTCGGTAAAGAAGAATGGCTACCTTGCCAGTACTAAGAAAAGACATACTTTTTCGCTGGATACATTTACTTTGTTTAGCAGATACACTAATTATATGTGCTCTCTTTCAAACACACATCAACTTAAAGACATGATTTGTACCGTATGTGTAATATTGTACCATAACTCGATGAGTCACTTTCACTATAGCTGGTACGGACTTTATATGGGTTCATAGCCAAAATCAAATGGTTGTGTGAAAACGCATATATGAATTGTTAGAATACTCTGTAATGTCGGCCTAAGTGTTTTATGGTTAAGATTGTAATCTTGAAATGTATCAAATCAAATTCAGATCTATCCACGTTTTCCTGAACAACAGTACTATTTGGTACAAAACCGTCCGGAACCCAATTATAACTAAGGTAATCTTCATATTAATTTTGAATTTTTTCTCTGAATTCGAAAATAAATATAGCGTGTTCAATAAAAAAACAAATGTTATCTGAAAATTTTCCGTCTAACTCTTTTCGATAAGTGAAATACTTGTAAGTATTAAGAAAAAAACACACCATGAGTATCATCTTCGAAGAGCTTCTTTAAAAAGTATTTCTAAATACATGTTCATATGAACTTTTATATATATATATTTTTTGCTGTATAATTACCCATTTTTAAGTATAAAGTTGAAAGTATACGAACATCATTTCCAGACAGTCTGTATATCGAAATCTGTTCGAATTGACCATTAGACCACCAACTTAGCTCTCTACCTACCTGGAATTCCGTGAAAACCAAAGGTCGGGGAATTTGGTTTCGTAAGGGAAAGTTTGGTGAAGTCAGAAAATTATACAGAAAACTTGTATTAAAAAAATGAGTTATTTTACCTGTGTAACTGTAAAAAAAAGTCTGCAACTGAAAATGGTTTATAAAATATGTAGTCTACAGAGTATTCCAATGCTAAAGCCAGTGATTTATTGGGTTCTTAAGGAATTTTCAAGTTTACCTGTTGGCGTGTTCACATCTTCCTCCTAAATTCTGATATAACAAGTTAAATGTCTAACAATAAGTTAAATTCATGCGTGTCTAAAAAACGTAGCGATGCATTTATAAGAAACAGCGCCCTTTTAAGAGTTATTAGAGTAAACTGACCAAATCTCGTTAGTCTAGTTTGTAAATATTGTTTTTATCTTCAAGACGTTATAAAAATAAAAGTATTAAAAACGCTATGAATAAACTTTGCAATGAATAAAGGTCGAACCTAAGTTCCTACAATATTTTTTATTAAAAAATTATTAATGAAGTTTGTCATAGAGCTAAGAAATCATATTTCTTCAGTGAACGCCTGTCTTATGGCTATTTTATCTACTAATTTATTCCTAAAAAAGTCAATAAACTGTCAAGAATCAAAAATTTAAAAAAAATTTAATTATAATAAATCATCTAAAATTGGTTGAATTAAACTTTTTTCTTGGCAATTTATCTTGGTTAATAATTTTTTTTTATTAACTATCCATTGTACACGTTTCGTTTATAAACATCTTATTTTAATCGGTATATTATGGTTATAACAGTTTTAAAAGCTGTACAAATTTGCACATTGTAAATATAAAAGTCAGCAGATTATTTAATGGTTTAAAACCAAAGTCCAACTTAAGGTGCTTTTCCACTAGTAACGAAAATAAACGCCACTTGAATTTATACCAAGGTAATTACTATAAAAACGTAACTTTTTATTATTAATTGCAATGTAAAAAGTTAAACGTCTACAAGTTAATCATCACAGTAACAATTAACTGGCGCCAGCTTTCACTGCATGTGGAAACCCGCCTTAATTCTTGTAGAACATAAAATGCTCAAAGCGGTATTTCAATACCATACAAAGGTTCAGCTCGTTTTTTTTAAGTTTCCGTTATTCATTAAAACTTTCAAGATAATTTTTTTATTATTATTACATAAGTAGTTTTATTATCACCCCTTTAAAAAATTTAAATGAGTTCCATTTCATTAACATCTCAAGTGCTCCATAAACGAAATTCTAAAGTCCGTCCAGGAAGTGTTTATAAAACCTTTTAAAAAAATCCCAAGGATGTCTAGCGTACAAATAAGCACTTCTCTTCTCTCGGTGTAATACTCATAGTGTTAATGAAACCACCTCTTAAAGCCTCTATCTTTCAAAAGTGTATACATAAAGACTAAATAAAGATGTAAACGTTCTCTTATCGTGTCTATGAAGGTCTGAACTATAAATAATCGCCTGGAAGCGTTGTTTATTACAAAAATCCTTCCCTACCCAAACAGTAAATTGCGACAAGTGTACTAAATAGGCCTATTGTACATCCAGCAATCGAAATTAATCGGCGAAGCGGGTTCAAGAACACGAAATTGGGTTAACGCAGCAATATCATCGTAACAACAAGCCCGTCTGTCTCGTAATTTGTTAAATATTTGCATGTTTCGTGTCAAGGATGTATTGTGGCTAGCAACAGATATGCAGTTTTTGTGAATTATCTGTGTCAGACTACATATAAATTTCAACAATTATGGGCGATCTAAAATTGTACAAAGCAAACAAGTAGCTGGAAAATTTGTAAAAATGGGAGATAAGTCACATGGCTTCTAATTACATCAACAAAGATCAAGTTAATTGTTGAAGAGATTTTGATATGATTTATCTTGAAAAAGATAAGATTGTTGTTATCATTTACGTAGAATGGGTATAGAACCGTTATTGTTGGAAATAAAAAAAATAAAGTTTGTATATTGATGCTTGTTGTTTAATTAATTAATTAATAAAAAACACTTTAGTTTTATACGATAATAAAAGTAAAAGTCATTTATGGCTATAAACCGGATGTATTCACACCGATTTGAAGGACAATTCGTGTCCAGTTAACTTTACAAAACGATTTATTCTTCACTGTTAACAATTGGAGGTCACTACCAGTTAAATTCAACAAGTGAAAGTATTCATTAAATGAAAGTTATTGTTTTCTTTATCTTTTAAGTCGATTGGAAAATAAGTTACTTCACAAACCTTTTTAAATCTTATTTAAATTTTTCTAAAATACTTCTAAATTTATCTTACTATTAGTGATATCCATAAAAGCTTTTTAGGGTTCTTGTCAAAATAATCTTTTAGGTTTCTTTACGATTGTTTCCATTGGGAACAATTTATTTTATTTTTTAAGTCACATTTCTGTAACTCGCGCTGACAGTAAACTATTTTTGTATGTAGTCTTTTTATAGATTGTCTACACGGTTAATAGTTTCTTTAAAATTAGGGAAAAAGTAGATGTTAAAAACTCCGAGAAGATTTGAATTTACTTGAAAACCCAATTAGTTACTAATTAGGAAACAAGTCCCTTTCTATTCATAATACCACATACCAGACGGCATTATGTCTTTCTGACATAACGACTGGGGCGTTGATGCAACGATTCGTTGGGGAAAGTTTTTTGTGTTGTACGTCTAGGATTATCTTTTCAGGGCTGAGGTCATTGAAATGGGCTTGCGTCATCTTTCGTCTGTTATGGTAATTTATCTTCGTGGACGTAACGTCTCTAAACACTTCTATCTGGGAGGGATATAAATCACCTAAATCATCTTAGAATTCATTTTTATATCAGCGAGTTTCATCTTTGGTTTATTGATAGTTTCGGATTACTTGATGCATAGGTTGGTATTGGGGAAGAACTTTTTCTCATTTCAAAGGAATTGTTGTTTCTTTATACATGAGTAATAATCTCGGGAAGTTCTGGGAAAGATATCGCTGCGTAGATTGTGGTTTAGTGACCTTTTAAGAATATTTTGGGAATTTTTGAGGGATTTATCGTTTCACTTAACAATTTAATGTGGTAATATATCTCTATTAAATACGTTTTAAAAGAAAATAAGGTATTTTTTAAAAGGAGTTTATCAGATAAATAATTATGCGGTGTGGAATTTAAAAGAAGATATCTTGAAAAATATGTTTGTTTGTTGTTATCTAAGTAATATTGTGAAATAAGGTGTTGGTCGTGTCTTATCCTTGACTTTCCATCTATTAGTATCAATTGATATTTTCGGACGAATAAGATTAAAATTAAATTAAAAAGGAAAAAAACTTTTTTTAATACAAATCGATTTACAAAATGTTACATAAATAGCAGATTAAAAATACACTTAAAGCCACAAAAATATTCCATATTATTTTGACGACGGTTATTATAAGTACCAATGCGAACACTGAACGGCGTTTAACGCTAGCGCCAACCTTAGCGACAGTGTTGGAATAATAATGAGGCAACTTCTGTGTATGGTTTTAATTCTATTAATTTTTATGTCCCAATCAAATCGAAAAATTCTGTAAATATGTTAATGTATTATTCAAGTTCACTTTGAAAATCTTTAAGAAAAGATGTAAAAGGAATATTTCAACAACATGCTTTTTACTACAGAATCAAGACTTATTTTCACACTCTAAGAAAATGTGTTTTTGCAAACAATTTTTTTTTGAACTCCTAATTTCTTAAATTCCTATTTATTATTATTTTTTTTTCAATTGACGCTTAAAAATACACTTGCACATACATCAATATACAGGTGTCCGGAAATGTCGTGTACAGCAAAATACCACAGATACCTTGGTCAAAAATATGATGATTTAACCCAACTTATCTATATACAAAGTTGCTTAGTTTAGCCGCCAGAGGACTTTAAAATTCATATTTTTCGTGAGTTTTTTTTTAAATTACTCGGAAAATCTTTATTAGATTTTATTCATTTTTTATTCATGTCAACAAATTCGAATTTCGTAACATACAGGGTGCTTAGAAACACTCTCATGACAAGTTATCCATCCAAATCTTTTTAACCAGCCTGTATAATTTTCTGTCCATTTTTTTTCTGAATAGCTATGTTAGTTTAGAAACTATTTTCTCTTTTATAAAATTGCAGTTCGGCAAACGGTTTAGCCACAAAAAATATTTTCTAAATCCCTACAAGTCCAAATTCATAAACTAAGGTACCATTAGCAAAGTTCAAAGTAGCAATTTCTTTAAACAGTGTAAAGTTCTTTCAAGAAAAAACCAACATTTTCAGGTTTAGGGATACTTTATTGCTTAAAATATTCAAATTTTCGGCTGGATTTGTGACCATCATCAAGGTTAAAAATAATACAGAGTGCAAAATTTTTGCAATTTGCTTTTTTCGTGGCATTTTTGCTTTATGACACCCCATAAACAAAGTCTTAGGTCTAGCGATCTTGCTGGCCACTCAGGGTTAAATCCTGATGATAGTCACAAATCCTGACGAAAATTCGAATATTTTAAGCAACAAAGTACTTATAAACCTGTAACATCTGATTTTATGGAAAGATCTTCATACCGCTTAAAGAAATTGCTATTCTGAACTTTGTTAATGGTACCTTAGTTTATCGATTTGGGCTTATAGAGATTTAGAAAATATTTTTTTATGGCTCAACCGTTTGTCCAACTCAAATTTTGTAAGAGAGAAAATAGTTTCTAAATTAATGTAGCTATTCAGGAAAAAAAAACGACAGAAAATTATACAGGCTGGTTAAAAAGATTTGGATGGATAACTTGTGGCAAGAGTGTGTTTAAACACTATGTATGTTTCGAAATTCGAATTTGTTCCTCAGAAAGCTGTAGCCTGCTAATATGAAGACATAGCCAAAAGATGAATAAAATCGAATAAAGATTTTTTGAGTAATTTAAGAAAAACTGACGAAAAATATTGTTTTTGAAGTCTTCTAGCGGCTAAACTAAGCAACTTTGTATATAGATAAGTTGTCTGTGGTACTCCGTTGTACACAACATTTCCGGACACCTGTATGTCATCAATTTCGGCTGAATATATGCCGAAGCACATTCCAAACACTTACTCTGTTAAACCTATTGAGTTTAAAGTTTGTATTGGTAAAGTAAATGGCTTTTTGGGCAGAGGAATTTTTAAACAGACCTTTGCATTTTGAAATTTTGGCAAAAAGAGCGCCCAAATTTAAGGTGCTGATAGATTAGGTAAAAACTGCATCTACAAAAATGACGCATAATGTAGAATCCAAAAATAAAATGAAACCAGGTATATTCCATTTAAAAAACATAAGTAGTAAATGAACTAACGAAAATCGACCAATCACAGGGCAGAATTGCAGAGTGATTTTTGACATTTCTAAACGTTAAGTACGTTTCACACTGAGGCAATCAGCAACACGCGATATTGCTACTTCATGACATTTTACATATAATTAAATGATGTCTCTCACATTAGAGCAATTCGATATCGGAAATAGAGAGGCGATATCGAATTGCTCGAAAGTGAGACGTTTGCTCTAATTCTATGGAAAATGTCATCAAGTGGTACCATTGCTTGTTACCGGTTGCTAGTTGCTTGTTGCTGGTTGCCTAAGGTACGTCTTACACCGAGGCAACCAACAATAAGCAACAGGCGATACTGCTACTTAATAACATTTTACATATAATTAAATTATGTCTCTCACATTGGAGCAATTCTCTATCGCTACATTCAGAGGCGATATCAAATTGATCCAATGTGAGACGTTTGCTTCATTTATATGTATAATGTCATCAAGTGGCGATATCGCCTGTTGCTGGTTACTTGTTGATGGTTGCCTCAGTGTGAGACGTGCCTTAAACGAACAGTTCTTTTCCTCGCTTTTTTCAATATTGCAACCTTTGCTGTCCTATACTGCCCTCCTAACAAGAAAGGTCCTATCTGCAATATTTAAGTTTTGAGCAAATCACGTTTTTCTTTCTTTTTATTGAATAAAACATGGCATTTCAGCAAACCATTTATATTTTATTTCAAATATTATGTCGGAGAATAGAATCTAATTGCTAGTCATAATTTTGATGTACCTTTTCTCGATTACGAGATTTTTGATAATATTATCACTTAGGACAATAAAGCTTAGTATATGCAATTCGGTATTTTCAAATTTTACCTGCTGAATTTGTCCTAAATAAAAGTAATGTATTATACTGAACAATTTATTACTTATATTTATCATATTTAAAAACTTAACACTTAATTTGTAAAATAATAGATAACAACAAGAAATATATTTGAAAGAATATTGAAATATTAATCCACTGCCATACTAGATTTAATTGTCCTAACTGACATCACTCAACACAAAATACTAGTTTAAATTGTCCTAATTGCATCTTTCAAATAAGAACAGAATATTATTTACCTTAGTTTATGTGGGATCGGACAATTTATGCTAGTAAACATGGCTTTTTATTCACTTAGGACAAAACATTTAGGCATAGAATAAAGAATTTTTAACGCAGATAGCACATTTTAATTTTCCACACATATTAATAAAGTGTTTACGAACACTCCAAGCCAAAAAAGTCAATTTGCTAAAGTTTGCAGAAAGGACCTTTCTTGTTAGGAGGGCAGTATATGTTGATACAAAAATCGTTTAAATCAAGGCTATTTCTTAAGCTTCAAGTCCTTTATCGGTATAAATTGGTCAAATAAAGCTCTTTCGGGCAATTTTGAAGGATTCCATTTCATAATCTTGACGCCAGTACAATTTATATTAACCGTTTTTTTCGAACATCGCGATAAATAAAACGTTCATAATGTTACATTTCATCTTGGCATCAGTTTTAAATTAAGATTCTTCCCAAATCTCTTAAAAATGCTATAAACTGGACTTGAAAACGTTTATTTTCTTCGTCCAAAACCCTCAAAATGGGTTAGTTATGTTTACAAATTTTTGATGTCTCTCGAAGTTTGTGTATCCCTGAATTAGATTTCAGCAAAATTTGCTTACCCCTGAAATCATGTTTTTTTCTTTTTGAGATTTGCCCACCCCTGATAAACGAGTTACAAATCGCGTCTTTGTAAATAAAATTTTATATTCATGAAATTGTCATTTTTCGCTAATTTTTTATGTTATTTATGTGGTAATTTATTTATAATGGTAATTATAATTTTTATAATAATTATAATAAATTTGACATTCATTATAAAAAGTAAACTCGTCTATACATAAAGCGCTATATTTTAAAAATTCACAGTAGAAACGCAACTACAATCTAAAAAAAGAAAACCTCAATACCTCCAATAATAAACAGGTCATGACGCTTCCTCGGATCGTTAGAGCATCCTGTATATTTTTTATAATTTTGGCGGGAAGTATTTCCATTCCTAAGCCTATTTTCCAAGCTTTGTTTAATTATTAGCTTTGTCCATAGTAACGATTTTCCATCAGTTTTTGATTTTTTCTGTCAATAAAGATGCCTAATTTTGATCACATACCAAAAATCCTAAATTTTTGGTTCTACAAATCTAGCTACAACATTGTGCTTAATTTTACAAAGCACTTTTCATATTGTACAATAGTGTGTTACGTTCAATTATAGGTTGTCGTTATGTTAACAAGATTTCTTAAGAAGAAAACTACCTACTTTCAAAAAAAAATCCAAACATTGTAACCTCAATATTTTAAATCTGGCCGAACTACCTACATAAAAATTATTCACCATAGAAAATAATTATAAAGCTTAGGGGTAATTCTCTATATTTATTTATTATATCCCAACAAATTTGTAATAGTTGTCCAGAATAAATACTAACTATGTACTTTGCCCACCATGAAAAACAAGTTTATTAGGATAACAAAGTTATTTGTTAATTTCATCATTAACAACTAATGATTCGAGATATTGTCCAACCAGTTCCATGATAAACAAATATAAATATGCATCCAACCTTAGCATTACGAAATTAAAAAAAAAAACAGTTTAAACTATTTGCGACACAATTCAGCGTAATACAATCAATAATTCCAACTTGGAATTATCTGTCTAATTTTAAACTCAATTGTGTAATATTGTGTAATAATGTGAAAGGCGTTTTTAACTCTGTTGAATTAGTAGAATCGCTCTGACGCGGTTTATCTTTTCTATAAACACAGCGGTATAGGAAAACTAACCTGCTTAAGTAATGAATTTGAGAGATTCGTACTTACCTTGAACTAAATTTAAGTTGGTGCATAATAAAACTATTACCATCTAACCGTCTGGTAAACAAGATTTTGGGTGAACGTACTTGACTCGATTACTAATATATTACATACTACATCGTTAGACGGGTTTTCTCCTAATTAGAAATTAAAGTCACGTTGTCAAAAGGTGTCACATTAAGTATTTATTTATCTTTAACTGAAACATCTCAACCGAGACGAGAAAATGCTCTTAATTGGACATAAATGATAATTTTTTTAATTAATTCGTTTTAGTATTGATATTAAAACTGTTCTTATTGCTTATTGATTCAGTCAGTTTAATAAATACATAATCACCATCCAAAAACATCGAAATCTCGTGCGTCAGCACGTATAAAACTCACGTAGCCAACATCAAAAGGACATAGAACACTCGAATAGAATACAAAGTAGCTAACCCTTCCGGGTCTAACCTAGCAAAATATTTAAAACCGAACTTGCTTACGGCGAACAAGAACACGTGGCGATTGTATCGTTTCAACCTTGCTGATTCATTAAATTGCTAATTCCATTCACAGGACGTTTGTTCGCTCGCAATGCAAATCCCTTTATGCTATAAGTTATTAGATATTGTTACTTAGTCTTTGCTTATTATTGTTTATAACCATAAACATATACACTAATATCTTATATCAAAGTAGAGCTTGTCGTATTGTTGTCTTTAGAAACCAGACGATATCGGGTATTAAATAATGTGTTTGTCACGATGTTGACTCAACGATAGCAAGACTTTAATGAATGTAATAATTTGAGATTAGAATTGAGAGTTACATAGTTTTATTGTCGGTGGAAAGGTTAAATATTTTTCATGATTATTTATTAAGAAAAAATATTTAACGTTATTAATCGTGATAATTAGGTCTAAAGGTTATTCTTTAGAAAAATGGATAAGATAATTGTGTTATTAATAATCTTTACTATCAATTTTTATCAAAATTGTATTTTTATCCGTTGTGTTCAGGGAAGTCGATATTGCAATTAAAAATTTGGTGGTGAACGTTAATAATCCTTATCAGATGGAGTATCTTTGGTTGCATATCTGATACTATTTTTCTATACAGAATCTATAAAGTTACATTTTTAATTGATATCGCAAGATACAAAAAATATAGATTTATTCTAGAAAAGAATAAATAAAAAAAAAAATTTTTAAAGTCGTTTAACAGCTTAACTAAATAACTTTAATTAATAAGTTTAAAATAGTTTAAAGTGGCGTCCATTACAAAAGAAATTTTCCACTTTTTGCTTCTCATTTCACTAGAAATTACAATCTATCAAAAAACGTGAAGACGACCTTCGAATTTTCTAATAATGTTGCAACGTTTGGAAGATCAGAAAATCCGAAATATCAGAGGAAATGTGGCCCTATCTAAGGGCCTTTAACCACTTGCGGAAAGAATTTTATTAATAGTCGACGTGCCACGCACGTCATTTTTCTTTTTGCAGCAATCGCCTAAAGACGTACATAACACTTCTTTGCATTTTCCATCGCAAGTGATTAAAGTGAAATCGATAACTGGATCGGATGGCATCTCTATGCTTATTTATTAGAGACTATACGGCTGTTCTTCAGATGCTTTTAAGTTATATTTTAGAACCAAATTATTCCATGTCCAATTTTTCTTAAAACTGAGTTTTTAACAACAACCTATATTGTATTTAAATCTCTTTCTAATAATTTATTCCAAATTAATCTACGTCCATAAATAAGAAGGCTTTCACGGCCGGTGTTAATTGAACTAAGACTGGAACCAACATTAGCATTAAGTCTAACTCTGGACTTAGAACTAAGAGCTTTCGGGCTTAACCGTGCGTCTTTCGGAAAGGCGTTTGACCTTTCGGATACCATGCTGCAACCTTCTTCAGAAATAATCCTAACAATGAAAACTGACTTTGATCTTGTTTCTGCAGAAGGTTACAACATGGCATCCAAAACGTCAAACGCATTTTTAAAAGATGCTCTATTAAACCCAAAGGACTTAATTCAACATCCCAGACAAACTAAACTTTGACTTTGAATTTGTTTCTGAAGAAGATTGCAACATGGCATCCAAAACATCAAACCTCTTTTTAAAGACAGTCTACTAAACCCGAAAGCCTCTAATTCAGTGATGGCGAACCTATGACCCGTCGGTCGGACACTGACCCACAGAAACCTTTTAAGTGACCCACAAAGCTCTTTTAATCCTAGAAGTAATGACCTTCCTCTTTTGCAAGTGATTTGAAATTAGAGACCCACGAGGAAGCACTAAAAGAATACAATCAACAAAATTTTACCCACTTCTCAAAAAGGTTCGCCATCACTGCTCTAATTCAACATCCCAGACAAACTGGTCTTTGACTTTAAATTCGTTTCTGAAGAAGATTACAACACAGCATCCAAAGCGTCAAAGGACTTTTCAAAAGACGCATGACTAAACCCGATAGCTCCTTGTTCTAGGTCTAGTATTAGTGTTTGTTCTAATGTTAGTTTTAGTTTAGTTTAGTCTACGTCTGTTCGTACCGTTGTACTATCGGATCGTTGAATGTCAAAACTAAAGATACTCAATTTCGCCATTATTTGGCTCAAGGTCATCGTTATAGTAATTTAATAAGAAATAAAAATCAGTGTAAACGATGAAAAAATATTTATTTGAGTGCTATTCGAATTTCGGACATCCAGTGCACGTCTTAGGCGTAGGCACGACGTCAAGTATTAATGTAATGAGAGTAGAAACATCGAAAATTTAAAACTCTCACTAAGATACGAAGTTATCCGATGTGCTACCTTCTGAGACAAATTTCGACGTTTCTATTCTCATTAAATTAATACTTGACGTCGTGCCTGAAAACTGACACTGAATGTCCGAAATTCGAATAGCACCCAAATAAATATTTTTTCATCGTTTACACTGATTTTTATTTCTTATTAAACTAAAGATAATCGTTTTCTACAAAATTTGAAAAAGCGGACGTAGAATAATCTGGCTCTAACTCTTGTAAGAGTTCATATTTTCTACCTATATGGAAGCAAAACAGGATTTGCCTTATTTTTAAGAAAAATCATAAATAAGACATATCTAAATACCGTCCTATGGCTATCATAAATGATTTTGCCAGGAAGATGAAAACGGGAGCTCACATTCTCCACTGAACAAGATTATACTTACGACCAATATGAGTCCGTAATACGCACATGGTACAGTACTTTTTTTTTAATATTGTGTTGTAATTTATGTTAAATAAAAAACTTATAAATATTTAATAAAATTGCTCCAAAAATTTTATCACCTATTACAGAAAATAACCCATTTTTTTCAGCATAGTTTTCAGCTAAAAACACAGGATTTTTCGTTGGTTCATCCCTAAAATATCCTATATGATATCCTGAAGTAGTTCCAACTAAAACAGTTTGAAATTCTGGTGGATCATAATAAAATATCCAATGAATTAACTATTTTTCCTTGTTTTGTTCTGGCTTATTATTAAATTTTCCGGCTAATACATCAAACGGCCCGGCAAGTGTTAAATCTACGTCTTTTAAGGCTAAGAGAGGTTTATTTGAGTTTAATTTCTCACAAAATTTCCAAAAATCATAAAAGTCTTGTGGCATTTCAACCAAAAATTTTGATTTAATAAATTCCTTTTTATCAAAATCACAAATAATTTTATTTTCTCCTTCCTGTTTATCTTTAATATCTTCAATATCTCCAATCACTTCATTTACTTCTTTTACTTCCACTTTATTAATTATCTTATCCTTAATTTCAAGATCTTTCGCATCATTCTTATTTTTAAGATTTTCTTTCTTATCATCACTACCATTTGAATCACATTTAAATATTATAGTGTTTCATTCGTTCTTTGTTCATGTAATGTGATCTTTGTATATGAACTTGTATTCGTTGGGATAAATAAATATATTAATAAATAAATATATAAATTTAAATTGCCAACTCTTCTCCATTAGTCCATACTTTTGCACATCCTCCTTCCCGTAATAAATTTTCTATGGGATGAACTTGGAGCAAAGTTTCAGCGAAAAGAGTAAATGTTTAATAATTATTGCAAATTGTATTCCAACTTAGTTCCACGAAAAACCTATTGTTTCTTTAAACAATACCAACAATCGTTACACTACATAATTCATAACACAAACTAAGCGATCGCATTTCTGGAGACTTGCGGTTGCAATTAGATAACTTTCCTAAGCAGAACTTATGGCGTACATTTATAGTATGTAAAAACCACACCGAGTGTACTTTATTGCATAATAAAATATTTGCAAAACATTATCTCCTAATACAAACAAAACCGTCATAAATCAATTCCTCATTTCCATTCTTTACATATTTCATTTTTATACCGGTTCTAAAAGATTGATTATTTTTTCCTTTCGTTTAATTAATTTTGGAATCTTCCCAAAATTTAGGTACTACTTATTTAATAGCAAGCATTTCTTCGAAGTACAAAAAAACAAACCTGGCATAGTTTCTAACTAAGTTCAATACGTGTGTAAACTCACATAACGTTTACATGGATGCTGTATTTAATTATATTCATCTCGTATCATGCTCTAGATCTTTAGTGACGTTCTTAGCGAACACGCGTTCAACTTTGTTCTACTGTGTTGATCTTTATTATTTATTCCTACAATTTTCGTTATTATCGAAGTATAATAAGTTCAACGACGTTAGAGATTTTTTAAAAAATCACTGCTTAAGATAACGGTTATTTACGGATTATCAATTTGAAATGTTTATTTGTCGAGTTTAATCGATTGTTTGTATTCTAAATTAGAATATTAGCATATTTATCACAAATCCTTTGTTTAGGAATTTGAGTTATTGGTTGAAATAAATCCTATTTTTATTTTAATTTAATATAAGAGTATAAAATATAAATTGTGTAATACGTTTACATAACATACAATTTGTAACTTATCAAAAAAATGTAACGTTGCTTAATTATAAACCTTAAAGTGTTAAATATTATCTAAAATGAGTTATTTACACATTGTCTGGTGAGCGCTTGCGAAAAAACAACTTGTGGTATTACACCAAGTGATACATCAATGTTTTCTTTTAAATTTATGACATTATCTGACGGTTCCGAGTGGTGTAAGTCTATTAAAAATTAATTTTGGATTGATTAGTTTAAATGTTTGACGCGATTCGACGATAAGCTACTCGAGGCGTCTCCAAACCACCTTGGCAACATTTTAACACACGATTCTTTTAAAATCTACCAAAAAATCTCTATAAATCTTAACAAACTTTCACGTTTGTTTCGAAACGAACGTGTTTATTTCGAAGGTTTACAAGTCGATATGAATTATCGAATGCAAACAACTTAAAAGTGTAATTTATTTGCATGCTACTATGTTGGAAATATTTTTGTTATTTTGTAATTGTCTAGGTCCTTGAAATTTAACTTTATCAGATTAATCTGTATTGATCAGACGAGTTGAGTGCTTAAGGATTAAAGATAGTTTAGATTTGTCTTGATAATCGTTCATTTGGGATCAACAAACTTGTAGGTTTTTTTTTGAAGATACGTGAGTTTTTTAACTAATAGATGTATCATAAAGTTATATAATCATTAAAGAGGTTTTGTAATAATTTATGTATAATATAAAGATAATTTCTAATATCAATTTTGTAAATACAATAAATTGTATTTTAATCTAATTAATTTTTACACTGTATGTGAATTTAAGTTAACAAGTGTTTTAATTTGTTTTAATTAATATTAAGTGTTGCAAATGATGGTGCACTAAACTCAAACTAGGTTAATGCCAGATAGTTGATCTTTTCAATTAATTCAAACAAGTTAATGTACTTAATTAAATTCTTTTTAATTTATTCATAATGATCATCATTTATTTATATCAATATAAATCTACTTATTAATATCCAAATTAATCATTATCGGTCGTTAAGCTTTAAAAATTCTTTTATCTTGTCAGAGTTATCTGTGCGTATCCTCCACCATTTGTGACTTGGCCGTTTGGAAACCGATTTGAGGTTTTTGCGATCGTTGTCTAATTGAACAATTAGCGCTTTTTTTTTTCGGAGACCTAAAATTACTTTTATGTTGATATGGAAAGCATTATAGACCGATCGGGTAACATTAATCTGCGCGATTAGATAAATTTGGAAGACTGGCAGTGATTGCGACGTCTCGGACTAATTCAGTGGTACTCGGATTTGCGGTCGACATTATCTTAATTCAATGTTTGTCGAATGTTGTCTGTTTCGGAATGTTGCCAAAATTGTAAACTAGAAACAGTAAAGTGAAAGTGAAATTCAAGATGAATTGTCCAACGGATTCGGTTTTTCAACAAGATCAACTTTCAAGTTGCGTTTATGCGAATAAAAAAGCTACTGGTTCGTTTAGGATTATAGATATCGAAGATTTTGGGAATATTGTTCAACCAGGATATTGCAATCAAGATGGTTACAATACCTGCCAAAATTCAAACTTTCAAAATCAATTTTACATGGAGGAAACACACAATTTTAATTATAATTGTCCGTATTATCAATATCAAGAAGAACGAATGGATTTTTCGTATGAAAATGTTAAACCTAATGTACTTTCAAGAGGACCACCTGTTATGCCTAATGGATTATTGGCGAAATTACCTTGTAGAAATAACCAAAATTGGGATTATAATCAGTGTTATAATTATTACGCGAATGGTTGTTATAACACGTGTCAATTTGTTAATGTGGTCGATATCGAAGATTTTATGTAAGTAAGACTTTACAGAATATTTTATTTTTTTCACTCTAAAAATGTTTTAAATTGTTATTGAGTTTGTCTTTGATGCTAGCCATAAGCTCAAACTAGTTAGACAAATAACTTTTATTAATTCTAGATCGGTAAAAGTACAAAAGGATATTTTTTTGTTATTCCTATCAAAGATAAAAAACAAATTAAAAGAATGAATTATAACCTCAATTTGAAAATATTTTATGTAAGTGTTTTATTTTTCTTTAACTGGGATTTACGCAATATTTCAATAAAGAAAAAGTGATGTGTCAACTTACAATTATAGATTTTAAGTTTCTTTATCAATATGTAAAATCCTCTCCTACAAATTAATTTGGGCAGACAAGCTGATAATATACTTAACATCTAGTAAATTTAATTAAGAATACGTGTAAAACACGTTATCAGAATGTGTTAATTATTAGGTTCAATATACATTTTATAACTTAGGTATTAATCATCTTTAAAAAATAATAAAAATTATTATCATTACGTTTAAAATTTCCTTCAATTTCTTTCGCGGTTTTCTTCTTATATAAAAACCAAAGCACGTTTTTATTTTAGAACTTAATACGATCGGACTTCGAACAAAGGAAGTAACCATTCATATATTCATCGTTCAACATAGTGTTTTCCAGCGAATTACCAATTCAAATGAGACCTAAACCCGAGGCAATCTACAACCGTGAATTTTTCTGCTATAAATTACGCGTCACTAAGCTTTATTAACGCGATTTGTTCCCCATCTCAAATTTTTCTAATGTAATTTTACAGTTTTTGTTTGTGGACTTTCACTTTTTGGTGTTCCTCGAACCACTTCGAAGAACTTATCCGATTTATAAAGCTGTCACTGCATCAATTTAAGTGCTCGTAATACTACGTAATTCTTCTGAGAATTTTACAAAATTACATACATATGATGGGTTTGATCTTTGTATTAGATTAGAAAAAAGGTGTTTGTAAGCGTCATTTTAAAATTTGATTAGGATCTATTATTTGTTAGGATTTGGTTTTTGGAGAGAGTTTCTCGGAAATTTTTGTGAAATTCTTGTCAAAGTCTTTAAGTGGTTTAATCTGGGATAAATAAGTTGTGATTTTAAAAAAGATGGGAATAAATGACGATTTAATGAGGATCTATTATTTGTTAGTGTTTCGTTTTTGGAAAGAGTTTCTCGGAAATTTTTGTGGAATTTTTGTCAAAGGCTTTAAGTGATTCTGTGATTTTAAAAAAGATGGAAATAAATGATATTAAAATTGCATGTTTTAGTGGAGAGAAAATAAATCATTTTAGAAAACTTTTAGATACAAATTTAAAAAAAATCATAATTATATAACCAACAAAATTTGAGTCATCAATTTCATAGTTATGAAAGATATAGGTATAAAAGAGGTTTACCAATATTTTTTCAAATTCTTACTAACATTAAAAAATTGTACAGAATTTATCTGTGGAAGCTAGGAAATGATTTTCACGTTAAATTAAACTTATGGTAGGTTTAGGATGTCAAAATTAACTGTAACCTTAGCTGTAATAACCATCAAATTTGCCGTAATTTCTAGATGTTGCAAAACGTTTCTATTGAAACAAAATAGTTGAACTTTTTTTAAATACTAGAGTTACTGCTACGGTTACGATTACAGCCTTTAAATTTGACATCCTAAATCCACCATTAGAGATTCTATTTTTTCTACTCAAATTATAAATCAATTCTATAATTTGTGTTTTATGAAACACAATATTCGATATTCTATAATTTGTGTTTTCTCCATTCTTCAGTTGATTAATAAAAGAAAAACAACGAAATGTACAGAAGCCTTTTATTTAGGGTTTGCCTATCTACAGCTATGCACAGAGAAATAGCACACTTGTAGGTTACGTTTATAATACATAGTTTATTTAATCTATATAACACAAAATGAGCTTAATGTAATAAATGGAACTTAATTTAACTCAAAAGAAAAAAATTAACTCAATTCTATTTTGACGTACGTTTTAAAAGTCAGTTAAGCTTACGGTAACTGGACACAGAAATAGCACATATGTATTTGTAGTTCTGTAAAAACGATTGTCCAGGCATACCAATTTAATATTTTGTAATAAAGCCACGATTTAGCACAGTTGCTACATATCTGCGTGGCAAGCTCTCCACTAGCTTTTGACATTTGCTCCGTGAGATGGAATACCACGCTTCCTTAATTCCATCCTAAAGCTCGTCTGATTTTTAAAATTCTTTCCCCCAATTTTAATTTTTACGTCGTTCTATAGACGCCTATAGGGCTTAGATCGGGACTTTGTGCAGGCCAGCAAAGAACATCAATTTTCTCTTTGTAAAACCAATCCTTAACCACCTTAGCAGTATCCTTTGGATCGTTGTCTTGCATAAATATCTAGTTAACCGGCATAGAATCAAATGTGAATAGTTCCATAACGTTCTTGGTTGTCTAAGTATGCAAACCTATCCATCCTTCAATCAATTCTAATCAACGGCCCAACTCCATGCCAGGAAAATGCCCTCCAGACCATCAAGCTTCCTCCACCGTGTTAACGGTTTTTTTGTATATTTCGGGTTAAGAGATTGGCATTTTTAGCGATGAACAAATGTTTTACCATCCGGTCCAATACGGTTTATCTTTGTTTCATCACTCCACAGCACTCTTTTTCAAAATTTAATGTCCATATTTTGCATGGTCCTTAGCAAAAGTTAACCGAAAAAGTTACATGGTGCTATTTCTCTGTCCATAGCTGTAGGTTTCGACATCACCGCCGTCTTCAGGTCAATCGCGTCATGTTCATGTATGATGCCGAAACTTAGGTAATCAACCCCTAAATAAAAAGTTTCAGTACATTTCGCTGATTTTCCTTTAACTCTATAAGGCTGACTTTTACCAACCTCCTGTTAATTTAACCAGCGGTTTATTACCATGGTTATTGGCAAAGTAGCCAATCGCATAAGTTGAAATTGAAATTAAACCGCTGGCTAAATTAACAGGAGGTTGGTAAAAGTCAGCCTAAATGTTCTAAAGTATCTACTTTTATGTCTTAATCGTTTATCAAAACAGGAACTTTTAACAATTTTTCATAAACAAGACAGTTTTATTGTAAAGTCATTTGAGAATAAAACTGTCCTGTATATGAAATTTAATGACCCAAAAGGTCACGGACTTATGAATTTTTAAGTTTTAGAAGTCATGGTTAGAAACAATGAATAATTCACACTAGAGAGAAAATAAAGGTATTTTAACGATATTTTGTTAAAGCCATTATGATAATTCAGGATTAATAAATTAAAAAAAAAAATAGTTATGTCTTATTCAGATGTTTCCAAAACATTAACAACTTACAAGTCGTAAAATAAATGTTAAGCTGATAAATCAATAACTGGATTTATTATACTTCCAGTTATTACGTTAAGCAAACTCAATGAATATCTATTTCAAGTTGTAAATTCTACAGTCGTATTGTCTATTTAAGTACATCTCTTTGGGGCTTTTAGTACCTAATTCTAATAAAAATTCATCTTCTAGAATTTGCTCTTTCGGAAATTGAATATGCATTTCTAGTTTTTTTCTTATTTACAGAACTGTGTCAATTACATCGTAAACATTTACAAGTTAAAATGCTTGATGAAAGCTTTCAGAAACAGAGCGGTAAACATGTTCGTTAAATATATTGTAACCTCGTTTGTATACTATTACAATTCCTTTCGTTATAAAGAGATTACTATCTTATTAACAAGGTTGGTATCTACATGAAATTGAAATTAATTGCATTTTTTTATCCATTGAACTTCAAAAAAAAAAAAAATACAATAGGTTTTTTTTAAATTTCCAATATATTACTTTCTAATACATTTTTTTCTTATTAGCTAACTTAATAAATATCATAAATAATAAATCTAATATTACAAAAGCATTTATGTTCATACAATTTATGAACTTTATACCTTAACTTTATATGAAATTTGGCTAAATCATATCTAAATAAAGAAATCTTTTGTTAATTTCCCAAGAAAATCATAAAGGTTCTTCGGGATTCCATTTTATCTGAACCCGATTATAGTTAATTCCGGTGAACCCGATCATACGTCAGCAACGGATTCGCCTGACGCGACGTCGTCTTAGCACAACTGTGGCCATGCTAATTTAGTTCTCACTGGAATTTCAACGTTGATAGTTAGTAACTTGTGAGTGAGTGCATAGCGAGCGCACACTTAACGCGAGAACCGACCCTCCATCCTGAAGTGTTGTGTACGGAAGTCCCACCTAGACACAAAATGTAAGTTTCCGAAGAAGTGAGAAGTTGGGATAAGTAGGTCAACTACTAACAGTGAGCAGACGGAGGTCAAATTCCGATATTAAAACCACATGAGGAAACGTTTAGATCCGATACAAACAAAACTGATAAAATGATGTGTTGTTTTGGGTTTTAGAGTTTAAATTTTAATTTAATTTGAATTTTAGATTAGTTGGGATATATTTGTTTATGCGTATTTGATTTATTTGTTTATAGTTTTTTTTTTGCTTAAGAACATTGTTGTGGCATTTGAAAATATGGGATACATGAAGGTTGTCATATGACTATCTCGTGCTTTTCGGGAAACTCTTGGAACGTTTCCAAAAGTGTGTGAATCTTATAGTAGCAATTTTATTAATTTATATAACAAGATTTTATTAGAATTATTAAAATATAGAATGTATTTTATTTTAATATTTAACTTTTAAAAATTCTTCAATAATTTAGTTGAGAAATAACAACTTTCTCTTTTTCCTTTTTTTTTTCGGCGAAATGAAAACCGGCATTTTTCTTCAATACGATAACCTTAGAACCTAAATCTGAAACTCTTATCTATCAATTTTGTACATTTTATGTAAAAGTCCGTAAAATGTATTCCTAGAAACTTTAGTTTATCTCTTCTTATAAACAGTTATACTGTAGATTTTATGTGAAATCATAAAAATAATAAATTCTAGGTAAACTAATTCAATCCTTTTTTTATTTCAGGAACAATGAAAAGAGAAAAGAGAAATCCAGAGACGCTGCCAGGTGCAGAAGATCAAGGGAAACGCAAGTTTTCACGGACATGTCGGAAGCGCTGCCGTTGACGCAGCAGCAGGTCAGCCAATTGGACAAAGCGTCTGTGATGAGGCTGGCAATCGCTTTCTTGCGTGTCAAGCAAATGATGAATATAGGTTGGTTTATAGACACGCTATTTCAATTCGCAAATTGACTTAAATTAGTACCGTGCTGAGGACAATAAATAGTCGCGTATATTTCAGTCAATTATGATTTATGAGTTGTCTACAGCATTTAAAAATTTTTCTATTTGAGTATAACAAACATGAATGTAGCATTTTATAACAGATACAAAATATTACTCGTGTTAAATCGCCAAAGAAATTAGTCAATTTATAAAAATTCATCATATCTAAAAAATGAATTTTCTGCGACTATTAGTTTATCCCTCAGAAAAGAAAATGTAACATAATGCCTATTAAAACTTGTCGATTTTTAAAAATTCATATCTAAAAACTAATTGTTGTTGACATTTGAAATTTTATAAGGATTTTGATTGAAACTTAGTCTTCATTTTTAACAAAAATGAATTTTCTGTATTTTTTTGGTTTTTCCCTCAGAAAAGAAAATGTAACATAATGTCCATTAAAATTTGTCGACGTTTAAAAATTCAAATCTAAAAAACTGATTGTTGTTGAGATCCGAAATATTATAAGAATTTAGATTGAAAGTTGGTCTTTATTTCTACCAAAAATGAATTTTCTATGACATTTAGTTTTTTCCTCAAAAGCTAAAATGTAACATAATGTCGATTAAAACATGTCGATTTTTAAAACTTCATATCTAAAAAAGTAATAATTGTTATTGAGACTTGAAATTTTATGAGGATTTAGATTCAAACTTAATCTTTATGTTTACAAACGATGAATTGTCTACGACTTTTAGTTTTTCCCTCAAAAGAAAAAATATAAGTAAATATCTTTAATTGACGTCTTTAGCATTAAAAATTAGACCACGTTCTTAAATTGAACATCTTTTTTTTCGGTTTGATGTTTAAAAGTTAAAACTTTATTACATAAAACTTTTTATAAAATAAAGATTACGATTGTAAATTAATGTAAATTGCATTGTTCATTTAACTTGAGTATTTAACTGTAATATAAGTAGAGGTTACCTTCAAACGTAATTAATCGTTTCCTTGTTTTAATTTTCTAAGAAACCGATTTATTTGAAAAGTGAATACAAAATTATACAGTTTATAGATTTCATTAAAGTCAGGGTTTTACCTTATTTTTTTTCTTATTTTATAGTTCCTGAAATGATAGTAGAAAAAGAAGAAGTAAATATCGATGAAACGGTATTTCTTAAGTCACTGGAAGGCTTCCTCCTTGTTTTATCACCGGAAGGAGATTTTGTTTATTTATCCGAAAACGTCAGCGAATATCTAGGTATAACACAAGTAAGTATCTATTTTTAACTTTGATTAATTCCAAAATTTCCAAGACACAACTGGTCAAATATTAGTCTTCGAATTATCAGGCTGTATTTATCGTTTTGGGCGTGTTAGTGAATTTAATGACGTTCCTAACGTTAATCTATTTACTATAACAACATTTAATGTTGTAAATAAATCTCCCAAAAAAAGATAAATCGTAAAATCTTAGATGAAAGTATCTACTACCAGAGACATGCCAAGGTCGATGCTGATTAAATTTTGCAATAAAATCGGATTAGTCCCGCTTTATAATTTATAATTGCAGTTTAATGCTTTATTATTTCCTGTTCTTTTTTAGATTGATTTAATGGGTCAAACTGTTTATGAATATTCCCACCCTTGCGACCACGACGAAATCCGAGAAATTCTCTCTGCCAAACCTCAAAACACCAGAGAGCACAAAAAGTCATTTTTTATTAGGCTTAAATGTACGTTGACAAGTAAAGGAAGATCTGTGAATTTAAAAAGTGCAACTTATAAGGTAAATAAAATAATTTTGAAAATGTATTCCTTTTTTGTAAGTAAATTAATTTATCTTTATTTAATTTTTAGGTCATTCATGTGACCGGGCATATGGTAGAAAAGAAAATTAAAAAAGACAGTAAAAATGAAAAAGACGATACTAAAGGAACCATGCAGCAGTGTTTAATTGCTATTGGCCAACCTATACCTCATCCTTCTAATATTGAAGCACCTTTACCTCATCAAACGTTTTTAACTAAACATAGTCTCGATATGAAAATCACTTATGCTGATGAAAAGTAAGAAAATCAGTTTATCTTGTTCTTTTTTGTATTTTCGATCTGTGATTAATTTTTTCAAAAGTGGGAAATAAATATGTAATTCTTTATACATAATTTAAAAGGAGGAAAAATGAATCATATAGAACGAAAAATTCTGTAATTCAAGAAAGTAGAAATGTGTTGAATATAAATTAAGAACTCGGCTGGAATTTAAAGAGAAATTTAATGATTACTTGGTGTGTTTTTAGAATGGCTGAATTCCTTGGTTATAAATCAGAAGATCTAATTGGAAAATCAGTTTATGAATATCACCATGCTATGGATTCTGAGGCAATTAGTTCTGCTTTTAAGTGTTGTAAGTATTTTTAGTTAATTTTTATTTCATCTGTTATTTAATCCTTCATAGTAAGGATTCTCGAACAGAACCCAACCTGCATTATATCTAGCTCTTTGCGTAGCTCTCAGTAACAGCATCTTCAAAAGCATCGTTTTTTCTATCCAAGTCTATAAATAAAGAACAAGAAAAAAACAAATAGAAAATCGAAAATTGAGCGGACAAAAAGGAATATATTCCATCTTTTTTTCAAAAGGCAATAACTCCAAATACTTGTCCAAAACTGTGTATAAATTACAAGATTAACTTTATGTTTTTCATGGGTACTGTCACAAGTCACTCGCTTGTTTCTCGTTACGGAGTTAAATAGGCAAGAGGTATACTTACTTTTTTGTCGGGGCTTCCCTCGGAGCAGCACTAACATTCACAGAGGAGAGAGATGTACTATAACCAGAAATGGAGCTGCACCATGAAGAGAAAGATGAAAAAGTAAGCCTCCTCTCCGTAACATTGTCGAATACTCTTTCATCTTTTTCTTCATGGTGAAGCTCCATTTCAGGTTATAGTACAAATAACACAACAGCCGACGTTCCCTTAACTGCCTTTATTGACCTCACGGTTGGAGCTAGCATCTGAAACCTCTTCGAACGAGCTGACGGTGGGGCTGATGACCAAGAACCAAGAAGTCTCATCCCCTACCTTCTTATACTCGTTCGATTAGGCGTTTGTGCTAACTCCACAATATATAATGATCCTCTTTTGCAGCTTTGCCCTGATCGTGACAATACCATGAAATAAAACGTGTTGGTTTCCATTGGCATAATGATATAAGTTATGGCGATTGAAAGACCCTACTTAATAAACAAATTTTCAGCAGAGGGTTTGGTTGAGGAAATTTTGGTCATTATGATGGCGTTTTAATAACTCGCAAAAAAACTACATCACAATTATTATTGATTTCCAGGTTTCAACTCTTTAAATTTCAATATGAAATAAGACATGGTATGTAATATGTTCGGTGCAAGATATTATCTACTCGTTGCGCAAAAAGAATTGGACTCAATTACATTCGTTCGAATAAATTACATATTTGTAGGCAATATCTTTATTAGGGACGATCAAAAAATTTGATAAATATGGATCAGTATTATTTTTATGGTGCATTATGACTGTTGCTTTCCCCTGTGAATAAGGCAGACTAAAGCACATCAGTTATAAAATATTTAAATTATAATTTTTAACGTCCGTTTTTATTATTTTGCCGTTCTATTCAATTCTTTGTTTCTACTGCACAGTTACTATTTTTTAGACTTATATGCTTTAGTCTGTCGACCCGAGAATTAATCTATCTGGTATATACCATGGTTACTGGTTTCTATTGGTAAAAAAAGTGCATCTGTGAGTTTTGCGCTCACAATCAGTGCAACATTTCTGACACGAGTTCTGACGACAAGTGCAAGTGTCAGTGCAATATGAATGCACACTATCAACATGAATGATCCCAATAATGAAGTCTTAATAGAATATTAACGTCATCCAGCGATAGTGCGGAGAATTTTCTGTCGAAAAGAATTAGGAAAAGAATACCAAAAATTAATAACTTTACAAGGAATGTTGTCCACAATTATTCATATATCTATTGATAATTTGATCAAATTGACAATTATGGTTAATTTTCATTTCATCGTGTTCTATTGAACTTGCTCTTTTTTGCACTAAGCTAGTGCGATGTATGCACTCACTATGCACAAGATCAAATTCTGATGCACACCAGTGCAGCCAAAAGAGAACGCCATAAGTGATTAAAGTGATGGGTTAAATATCTAGAAAAAATATTTCTCTGTTATGAAATGTTTTCTTGTATTCCTGTAAAATTAATCAAATAGGATTTTATTCACTTTTAAAAACATACTCCCCAATTTATATTAATAATTAATTACATTAATATTTTGTATTAAAAGTAGTTAGGATTATTTGAATTGGAAGAACTAACGCCACCTGTGAGTACGTTACATAAGGTTGTATTAAAGGTAGCGACATCTATAGTTATTTTTACAAACCAAATTTTATATCTTACAAACTTCTCAGTTGCCTATATTAATTTAAATATTTTACTTAAATACCAAATTCCAACTCTATTTTTCCATTTATCGATTAATGAAACCTTAATCGTTCTATTTTCGTCTTTCTAATTAACTTTATTTACGTCGTTTCTCGGTTATAAACTCTATTTTAGTCCTGTAATTGAACTTCGAGTCGTCAATATCCGATTTCCCGCGTTAATTTATTTAACGAGGACAAAGCTTCGGAGTAAAACCGGGCGAAAATTCGTGAATTTTTCGTTTTTCCGTCGTTTCCATCCCTGTTTGGAGAATGAAAGTGGAAAATACCCGACTGCCCGTCGCCTTTTTACGATCGACCGTTTTTTGCGCGTCTCATTTAGTTTCACTGTCCGAATTGAACTTGAATTACTTATCTTGGCTTGGGGGTTTTGCCACTGCTAGATTTCTACTCGTAAAAAGAGATTGTCTTTGTTATGGATGCGATTGCGATTGAATTTATGATGAACTCGGTTCTTTATGATCTTTTTTCGTGCTTGTTTTATGATGAAAAAAAAAATTAATCGGGCCTAATGTTTTCGTGTATTTTTAAATTTGGTTTCGTTGACATGTAACGATGTTTTTTAACGTATAAAACGAAAGAATTTATATACGTGTTAATTTCGGATTGTTTTTACTTAATGGTCTAAATATACGTTGGCATATAACCAAATTCAATTTGGGTGAAAGTATTTTTTTTATCATTGGATTTTCTGCTTACATTGAATAAAATTTAAATAAAAAGAAATCTTAGATGCGATGGACAGATGCCAATTTATAAAGACATATTAACAAGTGCCGACAACAACCATTTTTTCAATTTAAGGACGTTGACCGACGAGTAATTGGCTACTTATCCAATAATACGCAGAATGTCACATAAAGTGCGTGTAGTTAAAATAATTAAAACTAACCACTCTTCAAACTAATCGTCAGAAATGGCTTAATAGGTCTTGAAAGTTATTTAAAATACAAACCAATCGATGATTGGTACATACGTAACGATTTTTACAATTGCCATGAATATTTATTTAAAAGATGATTTAAAAAGAAGTCACGTTAAAAGTTCTTGTATAACATCCTTTCAAGAGGTATTTTAGTATCGAATCGTGTTGGTAAATTTAATATTAAATCAGACTGAAGTAATATCGTGTATTTAACTTGAATTTTTGGCAACTCGACTTTAGATACACCAGATGCAAACCGAACCGTACATCAAAAAGTTACTGTATGTATTTTTTTAGCCAGAAAGATACGCCAAGAATTTAAAAGGTCAATGGACGGAAGTTAATACTTAAGATGTTAAAAAAATGGACTAAAACAGTACATTCTTATCATACTTAGCTTGCAGCGATATAATTTTTTATTGCCCCAGTCTTCATATCTGACTTTTATTCACATCAAAGTCTCTCGTAGCCCGTCGGCACCACTATAAGGATAGGCCGATGCTCCCTCAGCGTCTAAAGACGATCGTATCTCGTATCACAGTTTGATGGGGTCGTAAAGTTACCCCTCTAGCTTTTGATTTCGTCTTTCTTTGGTCTCCTCGATCCTATCTACGATGATTGCCTGGCGGGTGATGTTCGTAATTTCATTCTTTTTGGGTGAAAGCAAAGAGAGAATTTTGCTGACAATCCAGACAATTCACAAAAGCTTATGTAAATTTCATGTTTATTTAAAATGAATGCTAATTGTGGTTGTTTTATTTCAGTATTCTCTAAAGGACAATGTGAAACGAATAGGTATCGGTTTTTAGCGAAAACCGGTGGATACGTATGGGTTTTGTCGCAAGGAACACTAATCTACGATAAATTGCAGAAACCGCAGAGTGTGGTGTGCGTGAATTACGTCATAAGGTAAGTCCTTTTTTTGGGGTTTTATCATTTTAATGGAATCCTACGCGCTACAATTCTTCTTAATTATTTAATTTTCCTGTTTTCCTCTTTTTAGAAGAAGCCCGTAAGGTAGGTTTTCCCTTTTTTTACTACTTTAGTGCTCGTATTATTTTATATGCTTTCTCAAACCTTACGCAACACACTCAAGTCGTAATATGTAGATGAATATATTTTTGGTTATGAGCATATAAAATTTTACAATAGGATTCCATAAAATAATTTAATTTTGGTGGTGAAGTTAAACGTTGGGTTTATGTGAGTCAAAGAATAATATGTTTTCGTTCTTTTTGTAATTTATTTAATCTTGAAGTAAAATGAAAATGGGACAATGTCATCCAACACTGTATTTAATCGACCGCTAACACGTAAACTATAATTTGAAGACACGCTAGTTCCTGTTACAAAACGAAAACTCCATTAACACATTTTCAATTGCGTGAATATAGAAAAACAAGGACAAGGAACAAATTGAGAATTGTTGTAAATATTGTTAAGATGATAAAAAAACATGTCCCTTGCATGACATGTATTTTTTTATGCTGAGTGTATTTTAAACATTTTATTAGGGTTTTAATACGTTTAAGCATTTTGGCACCAATTTTCTTATACGTTTTATTTCTTTTTACTAAACCTACCATGTGTTAAAATTGAGAAGCGATCGTATAAAATTACAATATAATAATACAAAAGATAAAACATCAAATATTCTATATGTCTTGGTATTTTGGGTTTGAATAGTATATGAGGTCTGTAGAAGCCAAAAGATACAAGTAACATTTTTAGAACGTCTGAGTTGAACACTAAAGTCGCATGAATTGAATTGGTTTTAAATTAGGTATTCTTTACGGCATAATGTCCTGTCTCGATGGGCTATTCACTGTTTACTGGTTATTGAGATAAAATAATCAGGTTTATAGACTGTCTGTTTTAATATAAATATTTGTCGTAATAAAAAATGAACATTTTACGTGACAAATTTCTTAAGATTAAACTTTTAACTCTGTTTTTCTGGACATTTTAAAAATATTTTATAATGTTTTTAATACTTTTGGCAAGAAAAATCAGAGCAGAACGCAGTTCTTGTTTTTATTTCATTCGGCCAATGCCCAGAAAATAATCCTGGACTAGATATTCCAAAATTGTTTTCTTAAATTTTTCTTCCTTAAATTTAGTTCATTTGAGAAACTGTAAAATTGCTAAAATCCTCGATATCTTTGGCAAATATCCAATTGGTGTGTTTTCACAAATCAAAATATCAATTAGTCGTTCAAATCGCCGAGATTAGAAACATTTCACCCAAATAAATCTACTGATAGAATTTATTTCAGGAAAAACAGATTTTAAATGATTCACAAACATTCCACTTTTATAATCTTGAGCAAATAAAATAATCTCTCACGAAAACATGGGGAATTCCAACTGTATGCTTGGACTGTATCCTAACTAGAATTTTCTTTATTTGACAACACCTTCCTCTTAAAAACAAACCTATTATTTGTGGTTTTCATTTCACAACTTATCGCCACACTAGAGTAGTAAAATGTGTAATAGTACGAAACTCCTAAGAGAGACCGTTCGTTGACTTTTCCGTCGAGAAATTTCTTCATTGAAACCGCAACTTGTCGTTCGAGGAGGTGTGTCATATGACGCAACAATCATTCGGTCTGGTGCAAAATTGCTACCTGTTGCCGCTTGTGGCATTAATGACCTCGCGGAATGCGTATGTGGTGTGTGTCCGTATGACGTGCTAATAGACATGTAGTCGAGTAGAAAGTCTCGGGTATCGGCAGGAATTATGAGTCGGAAAACATGATGAATTGCTAATTTAGGTGGTTTATTGACATTTCAGGTTGAGTTACAGTTCAAAAGTTTTTGGAGTCAATGAAGAGTTTTATAGTACATTGAGGTGTATGTACCGAGATGTGATTGGCATTAATTAATTCTTATCTGAATATCAGCGCTAACGGTATAATTTGTTAAATATATGAATATAAAGTACTTTGTTACGTTCAGCGAATATTATTAAATCGAACTAGCCTTATTTTTAAAAAAAGCTAATGGTAATATGTGGAGTATTTTAAAAGGTATTTGCTTAGCCTTGACATATTATGATTGAGTGTTCACTCGATTGTGCAAAAAATTAAATCCAATTTATTTTTTATTCTTTGCTAACACTTTGTAATATGGTTAAAATCAATGAAATAAATACTATGATAGTAGATAACTAGGAAAAAAAGAAGTGCAATACTTTCGATTTTCTATACATAAATATGAACCTACCGAAATTCAATAAATTGTATAGCACATCTTGTTTATAAATAGAATCTTAAAAGGTATTGAATTAATAATAACCAATGAAACCGATTCGTTTTATACCTTTTTTTACCTACATTATTTCCCAACCCAAAGTATTAGGATTTTTTAAACTAGTAGATGAAGATTGTTTAAACCTATTTCGAAATATTACCGTTACAAATACCAAATATACCGGTTTGGATAAAAATAGTACACGTATGGTTCAGGTTTTTTTACTTAATATTTCGAACTCTAATAAATATCTCTATCAGGAATAAAATCTTTGTTGTAATTTACATTACCTGTTTAATTGGAACCGTTGTATATGGTCTTTTAAATAGCTTGACCTAAATTCTGCGTGTTGTGGCCCAGCAAGGCCTGTTGTCCGAATAACGATGGACATTTTTGGCACCTTTGACGGAGGCTGGCCAGCAACACGTGAAGCGTATGCTAAGGACATGCGGGTTTGCAAATAACAAACACTTCCTTAATTAATTGTTCTCAAGGGTAATATTTGTAGTTATGTTATTTTGATTATTTCCCTCATACGTTAAGAAGCAATGAAATGTCTACAAAATTTAAATGTCAATGAGAATCGAGTATTCTCGATAAAACTGTTTGTAAGTAGACTTATAGCCGTTACGATATTTGTTAAGCCAAAATTCGAAAGGAAGAAATTAATAACGTTCTATTCTCGGAAGGTATCGGTTTGTCACAGCCTGATATCTACAAGCAGTGGCGTACCTTTAAATTTTCCACGTTACGTCGAATATTTTTTGCACTTTTTGGTGAATATCTCAGAAATTAATTAAGAATTTTGGCTCAACAAATATCGTACCGGCTGTAATTATTTTGGCCTTTTTGAAATATCGTAACAAACCACAAACCTTACAAGTCTTGAAAATCAACATTAAAGAAGAAATAGTTACTTTGAAGTCAAATGATTGAAAGCAACAGTTTAAAATACCATAAAATGAGTACAAATGTACATCAACTAAAGAGGTAGTAGGTTGGCCAATATAATAATGAGAATCGAATATTCCTGATAAAACGGTTTTTACTCAGAGTTCATTATTTAGGTCTTTTTGAAATCTCGCAACAAACTACAAATTTTGCAATTCTTGAAAACCAACATTAAAGAAGAAATTGTCACTTTGAAGTCAGATGATTGTTAGTAACAATTTAAAATGCCATAAAACGAGTACAAATGTACTTCAAATTAGGAGGTAGTAATTTGGCCAATATAATTTTTTCAAAATAAGTCATCAATTTGGCAGACTATGATTGCCAATTTACATTATGATGTTACCTTTGCCCCACCCTGTACTTTCATATTTTTATCACAAAACATGATTAATTGAGATAATTATATGATTTGTCTTCTTTAAATTACACTTATTAATATTATTTAATTAAGGAAGTTAAAGGTAATAAATTTATTTAAACAAAATCGTCTTATTTTAGAACATTTATGATTACATTATCTCTGACGTAATTATACTTCCTTGAGTTTCCAAATCTTTATAACACAATACCGTTTTTAAAAATTGGTACATTTTATTTTTTACATTAAAACAAATAACGTTTAAAAGAATTAATCTAGGAATATGACAATATGAAATATAAGGAAAATGACAAATTAAAAACCCAACTTTATAACATATACCATCAATAAACTTTATTACATAACTAAATATTTACATTTAAACCTCTAGTAAGAGATCATTGACTCTTTACACTTCAGTACTTGGTTTACATTAGAAAATATAAACGTTTTTATCGTTCATTTATCTCATAGTATGTCACGTAAGTTCTTACATACATTTCCTAAGACTTATTTCTATTAAAGTTGCATAAATCGTGATTCAATGCCTTTATCTTTAGAACAAAATATCTACTTTACTTATGATAATGATCCAAGAATTGCTCCAAATTTACACAATAACATGTTACAACTTTCCTTTAATCTAATCCTAAAATAACATCATTTAAAGTTTTTCACAATCTCTTTCATTCAACTCGTACGTGATACATACGTGTTGTGTTAATATGAGGTGATTTAGATCATGTATTACAGTCGTGATGGTTCTAAACTGACTTTAAACATTTATTCCTTTTAATTTATCCGCTTAAGTAAACTTTTCTAATCCTATAACAAATAGATAAGAAAAGAGTGTAATATATAAAACCATATTTCATATCTTACGTCCGTCTAATCCTGATTAAATCGGGAAAATGTTCAAGTGCCATTGTGTCCGAAATGAAATTCCGAAATTTCCATCTTCTTTCCCTTTTATCCCGGGGCGAAACATTAGGGTAGGACGAAGTCAAGGTCGCTCGGAGATCGCTTCCAGCTTATTGATCCGCGAAAGGGAAAGCGAACTAACCTAGGACGCCCTCGACCAACCGTGACTTATTCAATTCTCGTTTGGATCAGCTGTTTTTCCATTGTATATTAAGCTTCTTTTAAATTGTTTGATGACGACGCATTTTTTTATTATCTACCACTTTAACATGAATGAAAATTGATTGATATGTAAACTATTAAGATAAGTTAAGAAAGTTTTTAGATGAATTAAATCTTGATATCAAATGTAATTGTTAATTGTTTCTATATTTATTTAAACATAAATATTAAAAGAACAAAATATTAAAATTTAAACTTAGGCATTAAATTGAAAATAGTTTCTTTGTAATTTTTAGTAGTTAATGTCATGTAGAAATAGAGTCCATATGCTCCGAGTACAATTACTAATTGTCAATTAGCGTCCATTGCGAGCAATTGTATCAATGCGGTTATGCAATCAACACCGTCGACCCCACGTTAACCTCAATGAGGTGCAGCGAATCCCGAACAATCAACGATGATGATGTGTCGTTTATTTGTTTTGACGATTATCAAGTGTTGATTATATTACATTCGCTTCTAGTTATTTTTTGTTTGTTATATGATGGACTCTATTTCAATTTCTAGTTTAGGATTTATAAAATCTTCAGGAAACGACTGTACCTTAGTTTCGCAAAGTTTTAACTGTAATTTTCCTTAGCCCTTCGTTAGTGTGGTGATGTAAAGTTACATCCATCAGTGGTGTGGTGGGGTATCTTATACCCCACGACATTTTTACACAATACTTTTACTTTTTATAGGAGTAACAAATACTGAAAATACATTTTGAAAAATATAATGGTTGGGGTATGTCATACCCCACCACACTGACGAAGGGTTAAGCTAGGTGTTCACAAGGAGAGTAAAATCTCATGAGAGTTTTGTTTCATGACAAATTTATCTCACAATCAGATGTGTTCAGGGAACGTAGATATTTCTTTGAAACAACCGAGTTCAACAATTGTTGTGGAGTGTTGTGGAATGATTTTATAAAAAGGTGTTACATCAGATAGGAAAAGATCGGTGATTTCCGAATGTTTCTATTGTTGTACTTTTCGGACGAGCAGTCTCACAAATTAAAATAAGTCTTATATAATTCGATTAACTACAATATCATAGTTCTTGTCCAATTAATAAAACATCCTTTTTTTAAACCTTATTTTTTACTAGCAGAATTCATTTTTGGGAAAACCAAATGATTATTTCACGACATAATAACGAAAATCACGTGTAGCACGTAAAATAAATGTGTCATGCGAAATTCACTAGACTCATGTTTACACGTTGAAACTTGTTCAAGAAATAAAACTCTCATGACATGTTGTTTCACGAGATTATATCTAGTATATCACATATTTCAATCCTTATTTCCTCAATAAAACCTAAGTTATACTATGATTTTTATTTCACGAGACAACAATTTCTTGAAATATTCTCATCATGGATTCGTACTTACATTTACACTCTTCAGAAATGCAGTTCTCTGAAGTGTATTGATTTGTAGTGAGTGGTTAATTCTTCTTTGCATATTAAGCCTCTTATAAATTGCTAGATCCTTCAAAATACTATCCATCGGAAAATTATGGCTTCTTACATAACAATCTTTTTTTTTTAATTCAGGTAGAATTGACAGATCTTTTATTTGAGAAAATTTTGCGTATACTTGCTATGAGTAATTGACCATTTACACATACATAAGATTTCATCAAATACCAGGAATTGAGTGGACAATGAAATCTTGTGAAACTAAAGTAGTAACGTACGAACAAACCATAGAATCCCGTCGAATACTAAAATACAGAATTATTTCACCAAAATGCAAAGGTCTTAATCACTTAATTTACATAATAGTGTTAACAGATTCAACAAATTACAAGTTTTTGCATATTTCACCGTTATTTATGATAGATATTATGTCAAAAGTTTTGCTGGAGTAGAAATTTGAGAATATTAAAGTTTTGTAAAGTGCATATTAATTAACGTTCTACAAATTAAGGTTGTTTGAAGTTTATTTAACAGTTTAGATTAGTTTGGTCTAGCTAATTGGGACCAACCTATTAAAATCGTAAATAAAGTTAATACTTACTTCCAATTAGACGGAAATTTTTAACTAATAGGAAAATCAGATGTAGAAACAATTTATTTCTTGTGTAGTTCCGATTATATTTTTAAATCAACTACATAATTGAAAATAAGGGTACACAAGAGATTTTATTATTCTTTGACTCACACAACCTTCATGGATCGATCTAGTTCATCCACGAGTTCGTGTTCTGTGAACTAGGGAGGGTTAGAAAAAAGAATGAGAAACCCTTCCAATTTGTATGAATGAATTGGAACCCTCAAAGTTGTTTAGCCGGTATTAAATGCATTCTCATATTGTATTGTAAGAAATACCATATGGGATTTCTAAAGATTTGTAAAAATTCTAAAACTAGTTAAAACGATTTTTTAATGAAAAAGTTATTTTATCGTTTAGCTTAAATAATGGATGTACAAAATTTGTTCAACAAAAAAAATGATGGAATTAAAGCCATTATTTTTTTTGTATACGAAAGTACGAAAACATATATACATATTTCTTTTGGCACATAGTACATATCAAAATCTTTCGCAAATCAATCACGTCATCACGTGGCTACTAACGTTACGGTTAAGACAGAAATCACGTGACGATGTATACGTTCGTTCGGTCGCGAATACACAATTTATAAAGTGTCCCCGCGCGGAGTGCACATTCATGCGCGATCTGCGCACACCGCCACACGAGCGCACAACGTGTGTTTCAGACGGGTCCGGTTTAATTCGTACGATCGAAGCTTGACGACGAAGGTTTTTCGGTAGTGTTTCGCGGAACGGTCCTGTGAAAGGACGCGAATATTGGGAGTCCAAGTCGTATAAGCTCTTAAAGAGAGAACGTGGTGGAGTGATAGTTCCACCACTTGGACTTGGTAAATTTTGTTGCAGTGAGATCGAATGCAAAGATGAGATTTATTCGGCGTACCAGCTTCAGTCGAGTATTAAGTTGGAAGCGTTGAAGAAGCCGACTAAAGTTGAGGATAAGAATAACAATAGTAGTTGTGAGAAGAGTGTTGGGGAGGTTGCGAAGAAAGCGAAGGTGAACAAGCCATTGACTGTTACGGAGAAGATTTTGGGAAGTGCTCCGGAAAATACACAAACTTTAAGACAAACGGCTACTTCAAAATTGTTCGCGCCTAGAACTGAGGAAATGAGTAAAGGATTTATTACGTTTTCCGAAGAGGAGCCAGACGTTACCAGTAAGTATCCTATCATATCTTTCTTATCGCAACGTTACAAAATAATTAAAGTAACAATTTTTTTATCGATTTGATAATAAGGAAATTTCCTTACATAGCAACGATTACAAAAGCGGTTACATCGCAGTACCCTTTATCAAAAATATTTGATCGATTAAATCAAGAGTCCCTGACGTACGTAGACACACCTACTTACAAACCCCAAAATGTAGATTAATCGTGCCAAAGGCCATCGTTCGTACATCGATCTAGAAAAAAAAATCTTATCACCAACTTATAAATAACTCCGTCGTAACGTAACCAATTGAACACAATTCGCGAGGGTTCAGAGAACAACCTTGGCCTTGATTAAAATCAACACAATCTGTACATAACTTTTAAATTAATAACATTTTTCTCTTTATTTTCAGTGCTAAAAGACGAACCGGACGCGGACTTAACCCATTTAGCTCCGGTAGCTGGAGACGTTTGCGTCCCTCTCGACGATCACAGTCATCCTTTTTTGGTAGACATCGAAGATTTTCTTTTAACCGAACAGTTCCTCAGGGACGATAACGTGCCCTTGAGGGCTCCAACCGATCCGTTCCTTACTTATCGCGATCTATGCGACCCTTCACCACAATTACTTTCGCCAAATATTTCTAAGGTTCGTAACGTCTTGTCATACGTGCGATTCGGATTGAGTTTCTTGAAAACATTAAGTGCGTTCTTATCACTTGGAGATAAGGAAACGAAGTTGGTTGGTTTTCTTGACCTATTTTAGGCTGGAACGTTACGAGATATCTGTAAAGTTAAAAATGTTACTTTTAATAAAGAAATTGATTTAAAATAAGGTTGATGTGAGGATTTCGAATTTGGAATGACTAAAATGTAAACATCCGGTAAAATTGCAGATATTCGCGAATTTCGAGAAGATATTTTTAGTCTTCTTCGTATGTGTGGTGTTTACATCGATTTCCGGTGATTATCCTGGTTTATATTTTTTTATTGTGGTTAATGCACAAGTTCATACATTCAGTCAAGTCAGTTCTATTTTGAAATCAAAATATTATTATTTTTTAATGTTTTAAATTTAGTAAAATACCACTAATAGCTTATTATGGAATTAACGCTTAGCAACTCAAGGTAACATTTCTTCCAAGTAAATTTAATTTTGTGTTATTTTAATAATGTTTTCGCAGAAAGTGTCTGGGTTTTTTAGTTTTTTTCCACAACTGTTTTGAGTAGTGTAAATTCCAAATTATTTATGATTTGTTGTTTTAGAACCAGAGTATTCTATTTCCTTTTTTTAAGTTTTATGGAAAATAAGTTTTTAGTTTTGGCATTTAATGTAATGTGCATCTATAAAAAAACACACCTTAATATAGCGTCACGAATGCTATAAAAGTTGATTGATTTGGAATGAACTTTCGAAAAAAGCTCAAAAAATAAAACAAGTTGGTTTTATAAACTCAATTTTATATAAAATCGAACATAAAAAAGACTGATTTTAAAAATAACAATTCTTATATCAAGAATTTGTACGTTTATTTATGACGAAAGTGTATTGTTTCCTAAAGTTTTAAAATAACTTGAATGTCGTTAATGTTATAAAGTAACATTTAATGGTTTATAGCAATGTTTTTTCAAAGTAAATTTTGTATCCTTTAAAACTACAAATACTCTAATTAGAACATTTTTATAATTTAAGTTAAATAATTTACAATTTATAAAAATTTAAGTTTCAATTTTTTTGTCAGCTTTAAAAGTTGTATATATTTAGTATTTTTTGTATAATTTTAGCACTTAACATGCTTAAAACTCACTTTAAACCGTGACTTCTATCGCAAAGATAACCGCACACATTTGGAATTTTTAACTCTAATCTGAGGTTTACATTTTTCGGTTGAATAATACGTTTGTCATTCGATAATTCCAAGCTTTAATAATGGCAATACAATACATTTCTCTAAATCAAATTAATGTAGTACTCGTAATAAAACTACAATTTGAAATCAAAACCTTATACTTTCTAAACAAATCAGAAAAAAATTCCATATCGTTTCGAGTTGATAGTATTATTTTAAAGAGACATCCTTAACGAGCACTTCAATATCTCGTCGTTGCACAACAGCGATAAGTCGCCACTTAATAAGAAACAATCCGTTCATAACAAAAATTGTTAATCCTAAAAACAACTTGTTTTAATCTCCGTATTAAGTCATCAAATTTTTTTTAGAGTTCAGATTGCAGTTTATTAAACAGTCCGACGGATTCTTTACAAGATGAAGATCAAATGTCTACGTTTATGTCCCTTCAAATGGACGATGATCCAGATTTAGTAATGAAAGCTCCGTACATACCAATGACTATATGCGACGATTTTCCTCTACTATCTTCGGATGAAGTTATGTGGAGCGATAGCGATCGTAGTAGTAAAAGTTCAACACCAGATAGTCAATTAGCACAGCTTTTATGTCCTGTTAATACAAACAAAAGGTTTACTAATAGTAACGCGAACGATCATGGAGGTGGGTCGATTAAAAATGACGAGAAACTCGAAGATTCTTTTGACAAAAGTAAATTTTTTGTAAAAACCAAAAGATTAAAAATAAATTTTAATTGAATCTTTTTTTAGGTCCTTCACATTGGAAAAGTACAAAACAAAAAGACGCCGTTCAAAAGAATTTAACTACAAATCATAAACGCACAAGTTCGACAACGTACGATACGTCGAATAAACGAACGAAAGCTTCGGAACCAAAAGAAAAATTGTCTTCGGAGTTGTTTCAACAGTTAATATCAAATAGGGGTCGTCCGAAGGGGAAAAACGATTGGTTGCTGGATTCGGGAGGGCAACAAAAAGCGACTTGTATAAGTCAACCGAGCGATAGCGTTTTAATGAATTTATTGGTAAACGGATTTGATATTCGTGCTGGATATATTTGTTTAACGCCAACAAAAGCTAAAGTTTGAGATGTTTTATTAGAAGTGAAAGGGAAATGAAAAGAAACACCCGAGTTCCTAAAAAAATAGGCGAATATTTTTTTGTTTCTTGTGGAAAAATTAATTTTGAAGATTGTTACAAGTACAACTTTTCAGGGAATTACATTTTACTGCCAAGAAAGATTGAAAAAGTTTTAATTTTTGATACAAATCTAACAAATAAACTGTGATAGAAGAAGATTCTATCTTTAAAAAAAGTCTTATTAATGGCTCTCTAATAAAATTGTTCACTACATTCCTTTTCTATCCAAACAGATTTATTATGATCAAAATGTGGTATTTAGACAATACTTTTAAAAAAATTAAAATTACATTTAAAAAAATATTTTTATTTATGGCATATCACAAAAGTAAAAACCGAATTGTTGACCTTTGGAGATTTTATTAACTATTTACAATGTAGTGAGAAGAATTTAACAAAACATAAAAAATGATTTTGTTGTAGATAAAGTTGTTAATGTTTAACCTATTCGTTTTAAGCAATAAAACGATTATATTCGATGATTTGTAATCTTTCATAAAGGTTACATATACATAATTGTGAGTGTATTATACCATTAATTGGTGATGTAAAAAAATAAAATAAAATGACGTTACAATGAAGTTGGTTGTGTATTTTTATTTTTTGGCCTCTTACCCAGTTTATTAATAGACATTTTCTCTTTGTTATTTTTAGCATAATCATTCCATTGTTATTAGTTTTCACCATTTTTTTTTTTAGTTATAGAAACTTATACATTTAATCATTTAATATTTCCTTTCCATTTAATATATTCTTTTTTGATTTAAATTTCAGTAAATTATGAATAATTATTTAACTGGAAGTTTATATAATTCAATTTAAATTTTTTATATGTGAAAAAAAACTAGGTTTTAAAAGATTCGAAAATTCCAACAAAAAAAATTAAATTAGCAATTTATTTTATTGATAATATTATTGCAAGTATTTTTATTTTACTCTTTTATTTATAGAAATAGAATATTTTGAAACCAATCTCTTAATAAAACCAGTATTAAAAATTTCCATTTTAAAATGACAAAATTAAAATTGATTGGAGTCCATTTATTGATTTAGATTAGATTAGATTGGGTTATTCCATGCTTACTAATTAATACAGTCAACAAGAACAACAATAAAATCGTTTTATTTTATAATATATTTTCCATTCTTATAAACTTTCCGCAATTAATTCTTTAACAGATTTTTATTATTGTTTTTTTAAAATCCTTCGTTATTTCCTTATGAATTAACTAGATATTTTTGAGGAATGCCAAGGAAATGAATGAAATGAAAACATGTTGTGCATGATTTGATAAAGAAAGTTGAAAATTGCATCCAATGCCACGTATATTTCTGCGTTATCTTTCATATTTGATATAGGTCGTAAATGGCATAGTGTAAGCTTCGTTTTTGTGGTAATAAAATCTTGTTATCTTGTAAATTGTAGGGTTTTAAAGATTACACATTAAACTTTCATTTATAATTTCAATAAATGTATTTCTATAATTTCGGAATCTTCTTGCGAAACTTTTAAATGATGACAAGTTTGTTTACTGATTTCATTTAATTTGAGTTATGTATAATTTTTTACATGTTCAAGGTTAAACATAAAATTTAAAAACATATAGTTTATAAAAACAAGTTACAAAACTTGTCTCTTTTTTTAAGTAACTTACTTTTTGAATTGAAATTAGTTTAGTTTTCACTTTGAAATATCCCCAACAAAGTTTTAAAGAATCACAAGTTAAACTTTTAATTAACTTAAAATTTTAAAATGGGATTCGTGAGAAGTTTATTTATGATTTAAATATTATAATAGTTAGATTAGGTTGATGTTTTCTTCTGGAAAGTTTTAGAGATAGAGAGCAAGTTTAATTATTAATGTACGTTGGGTTGGATATTGAGTATCTTGTGGAAAGTTTTAAAAATTACATGTTAAATTGTGATTTAACGATTTGTCCAGACGATCTATCTAAAAAATTGAAACCAATTTGAGATTAGAAATTATTGTTTTACAAATAACGAATAGATCATAAAATCATAACAATGGAGAAAATGTCTGTTTATGGGTAAGATTTAAAAGTTGAAAAAAATGGGCCAAGTTTTGTTCTGATTATAACGCAACCAATTTCTTTAAAAATAATCAAAATTTTGTCTTCTCGAAACATCTCAAATTTTAGACTGTTTTTACTTTATAAATACAAAGGCTTTCACAGCTGGTATTAACTAAACTAATGGTGGCTTTAGGATATCAAACTTAAAGGCTGTAATCGTAACTGTAGCAGCAGCTCTAGTATTTAAAAAAAGTTCAACTATTTTGTTTCAATAGAAGCGTTTAGGCAACGCCTAGGAATTACGGCAAATTTGATGGTTATTACAGCTAAGGTTACGGTTAAATTTGACATCCTAAACTCACAATAAGAACTAAAATTAACACTAACACTAGACTAAAAACTGGGAGCTTTCAGCTTTAGCCGTGCGTCTTTTGAAAAGGCGTTTGACGTTTCGGATGCTATATTGCAACCTTCTTCAGAAACATGCAACTGGAACTAGGAGCTTTCTGGTTTAATCGTCCGTCTTTTGAATAGGCGTTTGATGCTTTGGATGCCATGTTTCTGAAGAAGGTTGCAACATGGAGTCCAAAATGTCAAACGTCTTTTCAAAAGACGGAGGATTAAACCCGAAAGATCCTAGCTCTAGGTTTAGTATCAAAGTTAATGTTAATGTTAGTTCTAATCCTAGTTTTGTTCTTCCTTTGTTTCTACTCATTTGAACCTTCAAATGCAAAACCAGACATTTAACTTTTTCAACAATAATAGCTTTGTTCGTAGAAGTGATTTCCAACGGTTTCTTATTTTCTCCACCAATCAAATTGTTCAACACTTTACTGACCGATAGCCTATTAGTCGACGTTTGGTCTAAATCAGTGTCTCAACCTTTCCGAAAGAAATGCCCAGTTGAGCAGTTTCGCATCAATGATCGCCCCCTACACTTTTTGAATAAATATGATATGCCCAGTCAACTTAAAAAGCAAAATTTCCGTGTCCTTTGCTTTGCTAACAGCTGCACTACAGTGCTAAATCATTTTTCTATTAAATACGTTGGAATTGCTGTGATTAAAACTTTAATTCCTTTCCATAACGGTTGAAATGTTTCACTCTCTTTCATATCCAAAATTTTTCCAATTTTTTGCTTCAACGATTGCAAATGTATTAATATTTCCTAAATGCCTAATGGTTCTACAGCACATTCGGCGGTGAATGGATTAATTACCCAATTGGTGATATGAATGTCTTCAACATGGTCAATCAAAGTTTCATATCCGTAATAAAGTTATCTAAGTGTTTGTTTTAAACTTGTAGACTATCTTCCTGCACAGTTATTTTATTTAAGCAGCAAAACCAAAATAAAGTTCTGTCTGTTTATGTTACTATGTTACTTTTATAAAGTTTTAATTTGGTTATTAACCCAATAATTAAACTCTTCATCTTAATTAACCCATTTGCATCATAAGCGCATATGTGCGCGCATTTTTCCTGGTCACTGTCACCCGAGCGCGCATATATGCGCTCATCGCATATAAAATTGTATATAAAAAAATGTTCGGTGATAAGGACAAATTTTTCATTTTTCTGGGTGATGCAAATGGGTTAAACGTATATGGTTTTCATGTAGTTTTAGAAGTTGCTCATTACCAAACGTTGGTCGCACATTCTAAAGCTAATTTCATAGTGATATAACGTAAAATTTCTTATTCAAAATTACTTGCTAAGGAAGCTGGAGCCCCTTGAAGATGACGTATCAGAACAACATTTTTTAAAACAATTTGCAGATCTCCTTAACACTTTCACAACAGCATGTTTGCGCAGTGAAACTTCGCCAGTGGTCGGCAATATTTTGGATAGTAATGAATAACGACTGGCCTACCAGTGACACCACATGAGTGTCACCGGCATACAGCGACTGGTCTGCCTATGGCACCACATTGGTGTCAGCGGTTTTGAACGTGTTAATATGCTATGTCACTCTTTAAAAGAGACAGTTCTATAGAAAACAGATAATTAATTGTTCCGAAATACTTGATTAAAGTATGAAACAGATCAAAAAACCTGTTAACTCTTTGAGGGGTGGACATTTTCAAATAAAAAAAAACCCAAAGTGGGCGCAACAGAGATGTTGTGTCATCTAAGAGATTAGCAAAAAGCATAATCTGAGCTTGAAGTGGTGAGGTGGTACGCGCTCTAAACCACTGTACAGCAAAAGGAGTAGAAATTTAAAAAAAATGGTTTGTTTTGTGTACCAGCGAGCACAAGGGTCAAAATTCGAAGTGGTACATTAAGCCACCAATCCTCAAAGAGTTAAAGCAACATCCCTGGCAATTTCTTTAATTTGTTTACAATTATCTTAAAATAAGTGGATAATTGTGCAAAATATTTTTGCCTTCATAAAGTAGTCATCGCCCACTAAAAATGATTGATGAAATAATCACCCACAACGAAGGTACCAGCGTCCACTAGGGGGCGATATTGCCCGCGTTGAGAAACACTGGTCTAAATGAAAATTTCATTATCTGAGGCCGAGTGGTCAGTCGGATGTTCATATGTTGTTGAACCACTAGCGGTCGGTAAAGTGTTAATTTAGTTCATATGCAAAAAAAATCTAAATTTTTATTGGTTGGAGAAATCAGATATCGTTAAAAATCGGTTCTACGGACAAAGCTAATACAGGATATCCCAGAACTCAGTTACCAAACGTTAACCACGTATTCTAGAGCTGATTTCATGCCGATTCAACACCTTAACACCTTTACGATGACAATAAAAAAGTTGTTTTGTCAGCAAACGATGAAACATTTCGAAGTTTACAAACGTTCAAAATTTCATTGGGATATTTCGACGCGTCCAACGAAGAGTGTACTAACTCAAATTTTTGGTTATTTGAGTTACATTGCCTAAAACATTTATTTTCAAGTGGTCTTTCGACGAACAAAAATTCGACGTGTAGTGAAGACGAGGATGAGAGTGTGGAAGAAGAAGAAATTGAATAACAAACAAAATAAATAATATTGGAGGTGGTTCAAAAGTTTTACTTGATTCATCTCCAAAGTTCAAAATTTAAGTTAGTACAGTCTTCGTTGGGAGCGTCGATTTAAGAACGTTATTAAGATATTTAGAAAAAACCTGATCAGACACGTCATCTTCAGGATGTTCTACATCTGTTAGGAAGTAATCTCGGATAACGACTTTATCGTTGAATCGGCGTGAAATCAGCTCTAGAATACGTGGTTAGCTTTTGGCAACTGAGTTCTGGGACACTCTGTATATTGCTTGGAAAATTAATCTCAGGAAGGAGTAATAGGTTTTCATAGCTGCACTAAAAAAAAATGAAGAAACTTCCGCTTTACTTTTAAGACAGTAAAGTTCCTTCCTAATATTTTTAATTATATGTATTTTGCAGATGTATAACGTAAGAATTTGCTAAAAAAAGATTTCAAGGAGCTCTCATTTGCATCTAAAACTGAATTATACATGAAAACTGAAAGCTGCTTATGTTTAAAAGCCGTCTGTTTAATTATAATTTTTAAAAGTTATATGGATTTGCATTTCCATTTTTCATTTATATCACAACCTAAATTTTATCTTTGCTTTGTCATCATTATTTTTTGTCTTAATTTTATTATGTTTTTATTTACTATTACTTTTTTTTTATTTAGGAAGAAAAAGGTGCAATAAACCCCAAACAACTAGAGGAACGTCTCGTAAAAATCGTCCAAGACCGGTATAAACGAGAAGCTCAAGAACGCGAAAATAAAATCCGTAAAAACTCCTTCAGCCTCTTAGATTTAAACAACGGTATACCATCGTTGCTGGACCTAACCGAGCAAGATTACGAAGTAAACGCGCCGGTTAATAGCAATTTATTACAAGGAGAAGACCTTTTAATAGCTCTAGAAGTGCCTGAGCCTATTTAGCCAAGGATTAAACGCGGTGTCGATGAGAGTTTGAAGAATATTAACGAACGAAAAAGGCGTAAACGGTTCTAATTTCTGTTTATACGTTCCCCAGAAAGGGATTGTTTCGGGAGTTAAAGGACAGATTATTCAATTTCGGGAGTGTTATAGGGGGTTTGTGGTTTAAAAAAAATGGCTTATGAATGAATCGGAAAGAAAAACAAAAATGATAAACGAACTTAGTTTAGTTTCATTCCGAATAAGAAAAGAAAAAGAATAGATGATGAAGCGTTTGAAAGACATGATTTCAAATGCTTTTGGCATGTTTATAAAATACATAAATACATGTATTTGAGTCTCATTGCAATTTAGTTTCAAGCTCTCTGTATTCACTGCATTTTGTTTTTCTTTATTATTAATTTTTTTTAAGTATAAGATTGTTATTGTATAATTTATATATCAGAAAACTTGATTAATAAATCATTTTTATTCACTTGCTACATCAGGAGTATAGAACTGCCATAATTTGTGTATATTTTAAGGTGCACTGTGTAATTTTTAGTTTAATCGTACACTTTTATCGTAATAAATTTCACCTAGATTCTGCTCTTTTGTGTTGCGCGCAAATATTTTAGAATCTACGGTCAATGTAAATAAGATATTTTTAGGTTTTAAATGCAAATTGTTTAGTCTGGTTTCTATGTATATTACTTTGAGCAATAATAGAGTTTTAATAAATTTTTATCGATTTTGTTTCACATCATTCAGATCTGTGTCAAATGTGTTTATAGTTTCAAAATATTTCTTCTAAATCGCATTTTGTACCTGCTTTTAAACATTTTTTGTTCGTTTTTATTATCATTCTTCATCATATCAAGTGTAATGTAACTAATATGGACATAAATACATATTTTTAATGAGAGTGAGAAATTGTTTAGGATATTACGCAACACTTTTGATGGGATTTTAAAGGATGATTTTTCAATAAATTATGTTTTATGGGATGTTTTCTTTATCTTTTATCCTGTTTACTATTTACAAATCTTAAAAATCTTTTTTTAACTAACATTAAAAAGTCTTCCAAAATATTGTAAGAATTAAAAATTATTTTTAAAATGTCAAACTGACACATTTCAAGTGTCGCCATCTCTTATTTAAGTTCAAAACATTTAACCTTCCATTAAATATTTGAAACTGTAATAAATTGATTTTAATTTACTATTTTAATATAAATATTAATTATAGCAAATCCTATAGTATTAATTAATTATTTTATAAATAAAGATATTTATTTTAATTTTTATTCTCCTAAAGTAGATACAACCTGTCAAGATGATATTTCGTTTTGATGATAGATGGCAACACTCTTCATCAAGAAGAGAAAGTAAACAGAACGTTATTTATTGCTTGTGTAAACCGATTCCGTCCTTAAAAGATTTAATTACCATATTATAATTACTTTAGTGAACTGTAACAACTATGTAATGTAACGACCAACTCAAACATCAGTTAGTGATTTTCGTTATAACGTTAAACAAGTTCCTTTTAAAAGTACTTTAAAGAAGATGTCTCCTGAAATGAACGGTAATAACCCGCCTACAATCGCCGAAAGGAAGAAGAAAAAGCGTGAGAAAAAACATTCCTCGACCTCAGGTATCGACGATCCTAACGTTCCGCCTTGCAACGGATTTCACGGTAATATAAATTCGTTTCCTAACCTCTCCATACAAGATAACTCTTTTTATCATTCTTTATTCAATTATCCAACATCCAGCGAACCGATGTCCTTACCAAGTTATCCATCGAATTATCCTTATTCTTTCCCATCAAACCCGAATTTATCCTATCCAGGTAATTTTTTAACAAAACCGAATTTTCCCCAAGCTTTTCCCTCCTTTTCCTTGGATTCCGATGGTTATATGTCTTTACCTTTGGTTAACATGAACCAAAATGAAACTGACAAACGAAGATTTTCCGATCCCGGACCTAACGACAGCGACTCAAGTTCCACATCTATTGACAACCGCATTATTCAAAAATTAAGCCAACAGATTAACATGTTAAAAGAGGCTAATAGAAATTTGAGTAGGGAATTGAATGAGGTTAAAATGGAAGTTAATTTATTAAAACAACAGCAGAATAATAAGCATTATGAAAGGGATTACGAACCGGGGATGATTGCTGAGTTTATTAGGGACTTGAGGGAAGCTGCTCGAGTTAGAGAAGATGCTTTGATTGCTAGGGTTAAACATATGATTGAAGAAAAACAACTAAGTATGGTAAGTTAATTTAATTTTATTAATAAGTTGTGAAATTTTGATTAATATTTTTTTATACGTTTTTTTTTGTTAACATTTAAAATTATCTATAACAGTCAAAATGTTGTGTAATTTTTTAAATAACCATAATATTAATAATCTATTTTCTGTTTTTCAAATACAGTCCAACCTCGCTAATCCGACCTTGGTTGATCCATCATCCTGATTAATCCGATATTCCCAGTCCCAAAAGTGACGAATTACCGTTAGAATTTTAGGTAGTTAACTTTAGTTTTTCTATACTTATTAAAAAAATAAACCATTTCCAATAAAATTAAAATTAAAAATCAATGTGGTTAATCTATCAACTAAGCGATGGCGTTAGTTACTTTAAAATTAAATATTAAGTGCAAAAATTATTTTAATTAGCAGTAGGATTACTTATTTCTTTTCTATATTCTTTTTACCTACTGAGTTATTTAAAAAGCATTTTATCGATAATATACGTGGAAGAAGTTAGATGAACAATGTTAATTATACTCCATTCGGCGAAAAATATCTCATGCGTCATTACTTGTCATCGTTTTGTCGACGTACATCAAATATACAGTGTGTCCGTAAAGTAGGTGTTATAGACCAAGGGTGGCCACACTTGGTGGTACTTAGAGCCGCATTGCAAAATTGAAAATTTTGAAGAGCCACATCGGAAAATTCACCCTTCAAAAAAAATGGACATTCAGTAAATTGTACCTCCTGCTTCTTTCAGAACCTAGTAAAAAGTATTTCTGAAATTTTTTTAATTGAGCCGCAATAAAACTCAAAAAGGCCCGCATGTGCCTCGCGAGCCGCCGTTTGGCCATCTCATCGGAAATTCGACTTCCAAAAAAAAAAATAGATCCAGTGCATTATGTCTCCTGATTCCCTTTCAGTATGGGAAACAAAGTTTGTTAGTCATTCAAAACCTAGTAGAAAATATTGATGACATTTTTTAATTGAGCCGCACTAAAACTCTAAAAGAGCCGCATGTGGCTCGCGAGCCGCCGTTTGGCCACCGTTGTTATAGACTATATAATCGTTATAAAGAGTTTATGGAAAAATCGCTGAAACGGGTCTAAAAATTTACATTTTTTGCAATTTTTTGATGAAGACTTTAAATTTTTTCCGCAATTTTTAAATGAGTTATGACGTCATCGATAATTTTTTAAATGGCAACCACCTATTTTCATTACGGAATATGAAAGCTCAAACAGAAGCGGCATAATGTGGTGGAGCGCCATCTTGTTGATAAAATAACGTGCGTTGAAATTGAGTTGGATCACCATAATCAGGAAATCTGGCTCTTATGGGAGGTATGACTTCGTTTTGCAAAAAAATTAAATAAATTTCTCCTCTATCAAAAAATAAGGGCCCAGGATAATATCCTGTACCATTCCACACCAGATGTTTATCTTTTGCGGATATTGGGTGTGCGCCTCTCTTGACCAATGTGGATTTTCGTTAGTCTAAAGGCGCGGTTACACGGCGCGTGGTTCGCCGAACCTCTCTGGACGAACCACGAACCACAAGCCGTCTGACATAGCCGGTTCGCATTGTTCCGTGGTTCGTGGTGCGCGGTTCGCTGATTCCCATCGAGTGTCGGTAAACTTTTAAAGATCAAAGGAGAGCTCGGGCAAGGTTCATGATGGCTCGACGTTACAGAGGAACTTCGTTGCAGATTTTGTAGGTTAAACAACGTAGGTACATCACTCAATTCTTTCGGGTTAATATGGCGTGGTCCACAGAAAGGACATTTGAATTTATTGAAGACCTGGAACAAGCCCCGAAAATATGGAACTCCAAAGACATGGGCCATCATGACCGTAATATTGTGCATACGACATGGGCTAGATTAGAAAACAAATACGCCGTTTCTATAAAAGAATTAAAAAAAGACGGAATTTGCTACTTATAGAAAGTATGCAAAGAAAGTGGCAGAGTCAAAAAAAAGTGAAAGCCAATATATAGAATCGGTTGGCAAATTTTTGCGGTCGATTTATACACCATCCACCATCTCTTTTTATGACGCTTCTGCAGTATTAATCCTGTGTTAATAAGGCACAATGACGCAGTCATAATAATTTTCTGCCTCTCATCCATGATTCCAATTCAGGACCGACAGACTTTCGGCAAACCACGGACGAACCATTAGGACGAACCAAGTCACGTTAAAAGTCTGACGAACCGCACACCGTGTTGTCACTACTGGTTCGTTAAAACGCAAGCCATCCCGAACTGGCTTGTAGTTTCGTGGTTCGGCGAACCGCGCGCCGTGTAACTGCGCCTTAATACCGACAGTTTCGTCTGTTTATTTGTCCATTCAACGTAAATGTTTCCTCGTACGAAAAATGTTTTGAACAAAGTCTAAGTTGTTGCATCTGCTCACAAAATTGCGCTCTTCTATCAAAATCATCTTCATTAAGCTCATGAATGAGATTTACTTTATATGGATGATATTTTGTGGATTTTAATATTTTGTGAACAGTTGATTTACTAATGGCCAGATTTGACTCAATATCCCTTAGAGAAACATGAGGGTCTTCTTGCACAGGCAAAAAGACGTTTTGTTGGTCGTTCTCCGAAACATTTAGTCAGCCAGATTTCGCATGATCTCGTACATGACCATGATTTTTAAATTTAGTGAAACCATACTTTGGCTAATAGGTTGGCGATCAGCATAAGTTTCATTGAAGAGATCAACTACTTCTTGTTGAGTACGACTTCGATCTCCAACTCCAATCATACAAAGAATCTTCATCAAAAAATTGCGAAAAATGTAAACCTTTAGGTCCGTTTCAACGATTTTGCCATTAATCCTTTATAACGATTATAATATAGCATATATCCCCTACTTTACGGACACACTGTATATATTTTTTATCTAATTATACATGATAGAAAGAGACGAAAACTGAAAATGTTCTCCTAGGATATCATAATTAATTGATGACGCATGAGACTTCTTTCGGCGAACGCTGTATATATCTGTAATGCATGGTACAGGGACATATATACCGTTCGGCGAAAGATGTCTCATGCATCATCAGTTGTCACCCTATTTTCGACGTATGTCAAATATTTTTTTTATCTAAAAGCTTTTTTTCGCTAAGTCTAACACTTATGAACTTGGTTAAAAGTAATGTATACTCTTTTCGACGAAATCCTGCGTTATCCTAGACTACTATTTTGAGTTTTGGTCTCTCTCTGGTATGTACCATAATTCGAAATGAAGCTGCACAATCAAGAGAAAGACGAAGAAGTAAACTCCCCCTCCGTAACATTGCTGAGTACTCTTTCATATTTTTCTTCACGGTGCAGCTCCATTTCGGGTTATACTACAATCAAATAAAGAAAAAATTGTTTGACATATGTCGAGAAAACAACGACAACTAATGACGCATGAAACATCTTTCGCCGAAAGGAGTATAGTAAACTGGTTGAATTATCAAGACTGTCAAATAATAATTTGAAGGCTAAGGATACTTGTTGGGGAATATTTAGTCACACAAAACGAAATTCGGCAAATATCAACAAAAATGTTAATTTGACTAATTCATTTCTGCGAGTACCATTATTAAACAAAGAGAGGTACAGACCAAACAAATACGGAAAGAGACGAAAACTGAAAATCTTCGTCTGGGAAACCACAGTTAATAGATGACGTATCTTTCCCTGAACGATGAATAGATTTTTTTTGTACAAATGTTGTCATGTCTTTTATTATTATTATTATTTTAAATAATTATTTATTCGAAACATTTGATATGTATAATTTTAAACGTGAACATATGATTGTTAAAGCCTCTAGGGACGAACCAAATATCGACCAGACAGAAACTCGATCCTATCCAGCCACGGATGATGAGAACATCAACTTCCCCGTTCAAATATTGACTGTGCGCTGTCCACGTACTCCTCCCTTCACGGAAAATCTTAATAAAATCAATACTAAAACGTATCTAAACGCTCACAATAACCCATCCGAAAAAAAAAAAATAGAAATTAAACCAGACGAAAAGTCATGACTGCGCATAAAACTTATAACTCTACAACTTTTTTTTCTTTTTCGAGTTGTAATCACCACAACAGTCAAAACACGCGACAAAGAATCCCATTCAAGTCATTATCCGCAACTTAAACTCACGGCATTTACCTCTTTTGGCCTTTTGACATGAAAAAAGGGGCTTTAACGTGCCAGGTATCTCTAATCGGGTTTATAACAGACCGGGTCGGAGTCGGTAAAGTCTTAGCTGAGCGCCGTTTACACGGATTCATTGTCCTCCTAACCCAGGCCGTTCTCCGGAAGTAGCAAACCTGGGACGTCGTCGGTCGTTCGTTTGCTCTTAGAAATGCGGTTTCGCGCTTTTAGTACGTCATGCCGACCACCCACAGGTACACAGCGGGTTTATTAACACGGTTCGGACATTTATAACGTGCCGGGTTAAGCGGATTTACCTGGATTCTACGAAATTTTAGCAATATTCTTGGAATTTTAAGGGAAGTTTGTTTACATTTAAGCGAACAAACGTCTAGATGTTTAGAAATGAATACAATCTAAATTTTTATCAGAATGGTTTTATTGAAAAATGAAATTAATTGTAAAACAAAAATTGGAATCCTTTCTTTCATTTTAATTTAAAATTTCAATTTAACAAATTTAAATTTAATGTTAAAACTGTTCACTTAAAAAAAAGTTATTTTTATTCTAGTTAACTGACTGGAAATTTTTCAGTCTGTTTTAAATTAAAAAGAAAAAGCGGAAGAATATGAATGTAAGTTTAATAAAGGTTCTAACTAAGAAGTAGTAAAATATTAACAGGCCTCGTTAGGGAGATACAATAACCAGGACCCAATTATCACATTAAACAAGGCACAGTAAGCATAAATTGAAGTGAAATAAAACTAAAAGTACTGTTTGGACCGTAAAGGCAGCGCAGACGAAAACGGCTCCGTTTGTTTGGGTTAATTAAAGCGGTAAATTAAGTAATAAAGCGTTTAAGGTGTTTAACCCATCATTAAAATTGCTCTAAACGGGTTTTTATTACTTCGTTCACTATTTCTTTGCTTTTTTTCTTATTTTCAACGCTTTTAATCATTACATTCATTACGATTGTTTAATGAAAATGGGGGGTAGCCGCTCGAATTTCCTCCAAAAATTTTTTATCGAAAGCCAGACAGCCGGTAATGGAAGAGTAAACAGAATAGGAACAGGAATTAATGGTTTTCAGTCATCTATGGTGGCGACCGGGGAGCCACACGAGAACCGAATGTCGTTTCGTTTCGGTTTGGTTTGGGGGGCGGTTGAACTGTATGCAACTTGATACTTGTGCACTCCCGACGGAGGCGGTGGTGGAGGCGGGGGCAATACTGTACGCAGTGAGAGGAGTGCCCGGCGACCATCGCTTCGCAAACATCTAAATTGGCCTAATGGAGGTCGGAGTTTGTACCCGGATTAATCGGAGATACCCCCGCCTTGCCGGCCATTTCAGATTAAAATCCCCATTAAGGCAATTAAGGAGATATCGGAGTAATTCCGCAAAGTAACCCAACCTAACCAACCAACCACCAAAGTTCCATTCTATTCTTAAGTTGCAATTAATATAGACTAAATATGAGAAGTATTTTAAATTAGAGTATTTTAAAGAGTATAATCAATAGAGAAGCATCTCGATAATCACGACCCTTAATATACGCAACCCTTCAGAAGCTTAGTTTGACTTAATTGTTTATTTTCATCACATTTTAAAGTGTTCTCGTGTACGTATAATAGTTTATCTTGTATATTTTAATTACGTCAGCCAATTTTTTATTCAAAGACAACTTACCTCTGAGGATGGTCTTAGGCCGAAACATGTAAGGATTGTAAATTAATAAACCAGATAAGTGCTGAGTAACTTATTTTCATTCCATGTCTTAATACACATAGGTGAAAAAATGGATCACCATCAAGCTTTTCCTGTTTATTTTTTTATGAAAATACAGAGTAATCTACCTAAAATATTATTAAATCTTCCAGATTTAGTTGAATTATTGCAAGGAAATATGTTATTCTAGAACATTTCGCAAATAATTAGATGAGTCATGTGTATACTAAAAATTAAATCCTACATAACTTATTAAACAACTTACAATCTAACGATCGCCAATAAAAATTTTATTGTAAAGAGATTTTTAACCCTTTATGTCATCAAATCACAGTTTTATTATAAACCATTTTAATAAAAACAATAAAATTCATTAGGTAACATTCGACCTTAACAGATTTCAAATTTAGCTTCCGTAATATTATTGAAATTGATAATCAATCAGATGATTACGTAAAATACACTCTCATTAAGTATTCAAAACCAAAAATAACACATTATTCCGACACGTGCATACTTCCAAAACACATACATTTCTAGACACTTTTCGCACCTTTTTTTTTCAATCAGCGCTTTTACACACGCCGCGATTATTTCCCCGCGAAACTTATTATCACGTTTTTTTTATTGTCGCCTTCTTGCACCTGAGCGCTGCCTACGTGGAGCTGAATATTAATAAGCCAAAAGAGAAACTTACCGATTCCGACAAGTTTACTTACTGATTTTGATTCGGACCTGTCCGTATCAAGGTGGTATTCACTACCGCACATGTGGTGAGCTACTAAAGCGGCCGAGCCGAGCAAAGAAAACGCTTAAACGACCATGGAAGCTATTAATCACAATTGTAAATACGAATGTGCGACCAACTACCGACACTAATTAGCCACAGCAACCGAACCGAGCTGCTCTTCGCCGTTCCGTTTTGTTTCTCTGTGCGTTTTTTTGCGCGCGGTGTAAATTACTTTGTACCGCCAGTCGGATAATTAGGATAAACCTGTTAATTGGGGTTTAATTTGTATAAGTATTATGTTACGAATATATTTATGAAATGTTATGTAGAGGTGAAGAAAAAGGTAATTTTGTAATTACTGTTATTATGGACTTTTTCCCTTTTAACGTTTTAATATGAGCTTTGAATATGTATTTATTTAAATTGAGAAATTTTTTTTACAAGTTAAAGTTTTGGATTTTTTTTATTATTTTTTCAAAGTAAAGATTACTAAAAGTGGTTATGTAATTCTGTGATATTTACGTAATAAAAGATTTCATATCAACTGGTTATCAAGTATTGTAAGCAACAAAGTAAATTTTACAGAAAGCGATTTTTTACAAACTATAGCAAAAGCCCAGAATAAAAACAGGAAATTCGTTGAGCTTATTTTGTAATTTGTATTTTGTAAATTATGACTGTTTAAATAGTTGTTTGTGATATTTTGTAAGTCATACAATCACAGTATGGTTTACATCATAGGTGTAAATAATAATTACAAGCATCTAATTGCTGTGGATATAGATAATTGTATTGGTGCTTGTTGATTTGAAAGTATGTATACATTAAGCTGAAACAAAAACAAGTTTTTAATTATTGCCAATTATCTGGTTTTATTATCTCTTGAAATAGGATGGACCAGTAAGTACTTAAATGTGGGAAAATTACCAAAAAATATACCATCATAATCTCAAATTGTTTTTTATGATGTTGTTTATCATGTTGGTGCTTGTAATTATTCCACCTATACGTTTTGTTTTAAAAGAAAATTCTCCAGTTGACTTGGAGTTTGAGATATTTGAGGCAAAAGTTTCATTTTTAATAAACACCAAGTCAGATTTAAAAGGTGATAGCTGAATAAAATAATATTCGACTTTCTGAAATTTGAACATTAAATTACCCATTTTAATTTTTTTCTTAAAAGAACATTTTTTGATAGTTTTTTCTGTACAATCACTTACAAAGAGACCACATGATTTACCCTTCACTGATTTTAATGAAAGTGGTGTCAATCAATAGGTATTGATTATTAATAGCACCTACAAATGTGCAAAATATTTGGGCTCATTATTCAACGGTTCACAAAAAAAATCGTGATTAAAATCTTCTTAGTAGATACTATCAATAAATTAAGTACATATTAAAGTTTAATTTATAAATTATTTTCATTATTTTTGCTTTCAGAACCAATTTCAAGTCGTTTCTGAAAAGTCACGAAACAACGATCGTCTTTCAAAGTTAGAAGAGCAAATAAAAAACCTCAATTTATCTCACAGTCGGTAAGTTTCTTCTTTTTATAAACATTTTTATCTAACCCCAAAAGTACATTTCTTCTGTATTACAACGAAATTTATTTCCCGAGGTGCTTTTTCAGTGAAAAATGGTTCCTTTTTCACCTTCTCTTTGCCATAATTCACGTTGTCGTCGCGGTCGGGGCGGCGTAATTTTCGCCGTTGGTCCGTTTCGTTGGAGCCATGTTTGTTCAGCGTCCGGGAGAAAATATGACACGCGATAAGGCATGCCCGGGCCGGGCGGGAGCGGGAACGGGAACGTGCGCGATATCCTGTGGGATCGGCCGGAGCGAACCGTGCCCGGCCGAGGCCACTTCCTCGAATTTGATAAAACGCGTACAGTCAGCAGCCCAGCCGCCACCGCTAAGTACACACGTGCGAAAACGTTCCCGTCTACCGGAAGTTTGAAAACAACGTATCTTTTTATTCCGGGCTTTTGCTGAAAAATGCTCACGAACAGTATTTTGAAGGTTTAAAAAAGAACACATAGAAACGTTGGAAAATTTTTTTTTGGGTTTTGGTAGAGTTGATGAGTATTTCTTTTTTTGAAAGGGAAATCAAGATTTGATACCTGGTCTTAAAACAGACTCGAATGTCTATTTTAATTTAAACTTAAGTTTTTTACCATATATTTTTATTTTGTAAAGCAATTGAATAGCATTAATTTCTTATGTATTATGTTGGGGTTAAGTAATGAATTAATTTATTAATTTCAAACCATAACTTTGGTTTAAATTCAATTTGTAAGTGAAGATGCACATAATAAGGACTTTTTAACATTTTTTTTTATTGCACTAGCTTTTATTCATACTCTCCTGATTAAATTTCAATTTCTCTTACTCCTATTTCAAGCCATGTTATTTGGTTTAAATTTCATTTTATAATTGGAGGTATGACTAAGGAAGGAGTAATTTTTATTACTTATATTTCCATCAAGGATTAGTTATATTAGTCATAATCTATGGTTCCTTAATTTCTCTGGAAATGATCATTAAATACTAAACTATTTCATTGATATCTAATTCAAGTGAACTCTATCTGATTTCAAGATAACTCTTAAAAATTTTTGGCGCCTTTCAAAGAGAGATCAATGTTTTATAACTTATCTTACTGTTGATATCTAAACTAAATAAACATTAATACCAATCATAAACACTATAAAATTCGTAGATACTCCTTTAAAATATTTTTATACTAAATTTCTATTTAACAAATTAAAAAGGAAAACATTTTTATTTAATCTGAGTTTAAAATCTTGATTTTTTTAATTATAATCGCGTATATTTCTCTCAATTTCTCAAAAATTTATTTCAAAATTTAAACTGTTCGATTGATACTTAAGTCACATTATTTAATGATAGTAACAAAAATAACTAATTTAGTGTTTTTATACGAAGTGAAAATTTTAAAATATATAAGTTGTAACTTCAAAACATCAAATTTTAATGTAATCCGAAGAAAACTTCGGTTTTAGAATAGCTTTGTTCGTTAGGGATGCGCAGTTTGCACTTAGCAGTTCAATCCATTATTAAATTTTGGTTATTTATGCGTTCATTGGATCGCATTTTATACCTGAACTAAAATGCACCAAATTACACTGAATTACAGTCACTCCCCTTTAAATGTTGCACAAAATTGCACCTTTGCACTACAGTATAACTTAGTGCAGTACAAGTTTGAACCCAACGAACAAAGCTTATAGCTTAATTTTTAATCTTTAAAAACCTCAATTAAAAACATTAAGTTAAATTTTCTGTTCTGTAGAAAAAAAAATAAAAATCGGAGGAAATTCATCTTTTGCAAAAATAAAGATTAAGCACTAACCTAAACGCTCACAAAATTTCAAGTCTCGACAACAGTTAGTTTTTAGGATATGAATTTCAAAAAATTGCCAAGTTTTAGTAAACAAGTATTTTTCAGTTAAAAAAATTGAGGATCTTTTATGTTTTGTTTTGGTAAAAATAAAGATTAAGTGTTAATCTAAATCCTCACAAAATTTCAAGTCTCAGATATAATTTCTTTTAATTACACCTCTGTTTAATCGACTTGTTTCTTTATAATCATAATCTAACCTAAATTAAACAAAAAAAACCATAATTTCTTTAAAAATTTTATCAGATCTGAAGATGCACTATCCCTGCCATCTTCATCAACTTTAGAAGATGCTTCTTCGGCTCATCAGGTTATAGAATTGGAGCGCGAAGCTCTCCAATTACGCAGAGAACTTCAAGATGCTCGGGCGAAGAAAGAAGAATCCGAACAAAAATTACAACAGTAAGTATCTACATTTCTTATTTCTTACTTAACGTATCACCATATTTTATTTACACACTCAATATCTAAAAACTCTATCAATGCGTGACTGTTATGGGCTGGGTTAAAATATAAAAAAATCTTTATTTACATTTCGTCATGGTTTTTCCGCGAAAAGCGCCCAAACGTACGAATTCTCGTCGAGTGTTTGTTTTGCGATAACTCGCCGTGTATAACTGACTAAGATAAGCTTTTTACTTCTTAGACTCGATAAAAAGCTGTCGCATTTGCTCAGAAGAAAAGAAATCAGCTACGAGACATCCGACGATTGTAAAACTTCGACTTGCTCTGCTGTTGATACATTTTCTACTGGAAGCGCTTCCACTGGCAGAGTTACTCTTTCCGGTCCAGTGACTGATTTGTAATCTTTTGTACTGGAATAACTAAAAAGAGAAATCTTAAGACATAAGTACTTAATAAGACTTATTTTCATATGCACTGTTTTAATTTATAAAACTGAATTACTATTAATGTAATAATTAATTAAAAACAAGGTAATATTTTATTTACTCATTTATACTATTTAGGATGTAATAAGGTTTAGCGATGAGTTATAAAATTTAAAATAATAATCGATATACGTGGATTTATGAAATACGTTGATGATATAAACATTCTTGAACGATTTACGAAAGTATTATTTTGAACTTGGTGATAAATTATTGATATTTTTTTTGGAAATACCATTATTGTTATTTGTTGATTTGCATTTTTTAGTTTCGTATAATTAAGTTTTGTTGAATTTTTCTTTGATAGATTAGTTATAAAAATAAGAGTAGTAATGTGCCTTAAAAAAGTTTTTGGACACTGCGAATATTAAAGAGAGTTTTTGTAAAATGTCGATGATAAGCAATAACATAATGACATTGTAGCTTTTTTTAATTAAATTTGGCTCAAAAATGTCTTCCGTAACAAAGAAATAGATAATTAAATCATCGATATCAATTTCTTATCCAAACATTTTGGAAATCTAAATTTATCTCAAATACTATTTTTGATCCAATTTATGAGAATCTCTCTAAATATTTACATAGGTCATAATTAGCTGATGATTGGCGTTTCAAAATCGGGCTGACATTCCAAACGAGATGAAACGAGAACGTTCCGAGCTTTGTTTGTACGAGATAAGTGTAATAACAATAATCAATTGTTAACTAGACGTACTGACACGAGCCTAACAATAATAAACTCGATTAGGTACTTTCACCGGGACGATAACGTAATTTGTACTCGACTTTTAATACGTCAATATATTTTTCTAAGACTCTGCCTGTGTTTTTATTCTTTCCACTTCGCTCCCTTCTGTCCTTTCTAATGAAAACAATCGGATGTGAACTTGAACACTTGTCGTAACGTATCAAAGTTAAGGAGAAGGTGAATTAAGTGAGAATGTAGGCGTTTGTTTTAGGGATTAATGTGATGGATATAGATTTTTCGATAAGTTTTAAAATGAGTTGGTGATGTGTGTACGTGACAATCTAGAAAGACCATATTTTTAAAGTTAACCTTCGGGTTGTTTGTCTTTAATAATCACTTAACCCCCGAACGAAGGTTTCCACACCGCGTCCATCCTAGTTGTCCCATTGTTTTAAAAAGCTGGCCGAGGTGAAATTAAAACGTCAAATATTTGCCTAGCCCTTGGTCCCGATGGGAGACCACCCAAGTCGGCTAGGTGTTAAACGAAGAAGTAGGCCCACCTTCGTCCTCTCGCCGACCCTCGGAGTCCGTGTCAATGGAAAAAATAACTCGTCACATTAACACGTTTGTATTATTTCCATTTCTTCGCGTTTTTACGACGAATTTCAATGACGACTTCGAGCCGTTCGAATCCTACTACTTTTTATTTTATTTTTTTCTCTCTCTTCGCTTCTTAGGCTCGGTTCGGTTTCTCTTAAAACCATCGGTACGCGCGTGATAATGAGAGACGAAGACGAAAAGCGGTTTCACCGTGACGTAACGGCGTTTAATCGATACGTGCAATAAAAATGCTCGGAGGCTGCGTTCAGATTGCCCAACAGATATACTCTATGTATGGATGGATTTACGGACGTAAAAACGATCGAACGGGGTCACGTTAATTGATTATGGAGATGAGTTATTATCATTGCCATAACCGTAAGTAAGTCTATGGAATTTGTGTCACATTCTTACTTTAAAACATATTTATCAGTTTATCTCAGATAATCATTTATACAATAGAGTCTAAACAAAAACACACTTCAATCAATTACTGCCCTTACTTTATTCGTCTATTTTTAACTATTTATTTTTCATGCAACCATTATCAATATTATTACTGCTAACTGTAAGGTAAGTTTCACACTGAGGCAATCAGCAACCAGCAAGAAGCGATATACTTGTTGACATTTTACATAGAATTGAAGCAGACGTCTCACATTGGAGTAATTTAATTGAGAGGCGATATCGAATTGCTCCAATATGAGAGAGTTTTAATTATATGTAAAATGTCATTAGGTACATCTCACATTGAAGCAATCAGCAATAAACAACCAGCAATCATCAATACGCGATATTGCTACTTGGTGACATTTCACATTGAATTAAATTATGTCTCTCACAATGGAGCAACTCGATGTCGTTGATAGAGAGGCAATATCGTATTGCTTCAATGTGAGATGTTTGCTTTATTTCTATGTAAAATGTCAACAAGTGGCAATATCGCTTGTTGCTGGTTGCTAGTTGCCTCAGTGTGAGACGTGCCTTAGGCGACAATATCGCTTGTTGTTGGTTGCCTCAGTGTGAGATCCACCTAAAGCCACATGTATCTGTCGGCTTTGAACACGTAAGTGGAAGAAGAGCCTCTGAAACTATCTGTTGGTTCAACATTGTTGATTACTTCTAGTAGTTACTGAAATATCAGTGTTTCAGACCTCTTCTTCCAGCAACACATTTCTTTGTTTTTGATAACTTGGAACCATTAACAGAAACTTCTTCTGAGGTCCAGTTCGAAGGACTATGAAAAGACACAGACTTGTCTGTCTATCTGTTTGTAGAAGGCACAAAAATTATTGAGAAAAAAAGTGATTTTCATACTCATTTTATTAGTCAAAAAACTTGAACTTACATACAACCAGGGACTAAGAACGGAACGAAAACGAGAACGAAATTTTTATTTTTCGTTCATGATTGAAAACGAAATAAATAATTTCGGTTACCGGTTTTAACCGGTTTAATGACACAACATTTTTGTATTATTATTATTTAAAATATCAAAAATACAAAAAAAAAAAATCTGTCACTGGCATACTACTAAACTGCATAGCACTTTGTGCGTGGTTTTCAAATAACTAAATTTAATGAGAATAAAAGAAAGAAACTTTCTTTAAAAAAAAGAAAAGAAAGAAATTCATTCTAAATTTTATTTTTAATATTTGTAAAAAGCAAAAATGTCATAATCAAGAAAAATTCGATTGCGATCCATCCTTTCACCAGCAAATCATGATATGAAATGAAAATTATTTCCCAGCACTTATCTGGTTTATTTGCTTTTATTATCCTTACATGTTTCGGCCTAAGGCCATCTTCCAAGGCCATCAAAATGTCAAAGTAAAAATACATTTTTATTCTAACATGTACCTACTCGTGTTCGTAATACTTTTAACTTTTATATCTTGTGTATTTAGTTGTATTTCAGTATTTTAAATCAATCTACGTATTTCGATATTTTTAATCAAGTTTTTTGAGACAAATTACCCCTGAAGAAGGCCGAAACATGTAAGGATAATAAAAACAAATAAACCAGATAGGTGCTGGGGAAATATTTTTTATTTCACATAAAAAACGTCATCACCACGTAAAATGCAGTTGACTGAAATTTTTAGCATTTATGTTTTTAAATGCCTAAATTTTATGTTATTAATTTTTGCCAGCTATGATCAAAATTATGACAAGTGACTTATTTGTCAAATATCAAAAAAATTAAAAAAAAAGCATGTTGGCATACTTTTATTAGAAAAATAGTAAAAAACCGGTTTTAACCGTTATTTCGTTTCTGTTCACGAAAACGGAAACGATATTTTTTGGGTGTGAACGAAAAGAACGAAAACGAAAATTTTCGTTTTCATTCTGATCGGAAACGAACAAAATTTTTTTCGTTTTTAGTCCCTGCATACAACTTAAGAATAAACACAGAAACACTTAAGTTAAAAAATTATTTTTAATAACGAACGGTTTATATATGAATTTTCTGAGTTGTTTTGCGTTAGGTGATACACTAAACTGATACATTGTACGAGTAAGTTATCCACTTATAAAATAGGACAGATATTAATCAATAAGAATTTTATTAAAATAAAGTTAATACTATGGAATATGTAACATGGAAATTTTTGAACTAAAACTAGAACTAACAGTATTCACTTTAGCACTATTCTTAGAAATTTGAGCTTTTGGGTTTAACCCTTCGTTCTTTGATTCAGTGACTACAATTAAAAATTGAAAAGAAATCCATTACTTTAATATTTTTTTCATTATACAATACTAAAACTCTAGTTTTTTTATATAAAGTTCGTTAAATGTTTGTACTTTGTTGCTAAAGGCTATATCCAACAGTTTCTGATTTGTTTCAACTGTGTTTAGGATTTTTTTTTTTTTCATAAGATCAAAATGAAACAATTTGATTGATTGAAGAAATCCCAAACTGTTGGAAAACACTTCCACGAACAAAGCTTATATCTTCATATTTGTTAACACAAATTATAAAATTTCCTATTTATGAAAGTACAACCTTACCCATAAAACTTGCTAAATTTTTTATCAAGTTTGATTAAAGTATTTCATATTGAGCAACATTATATGAACTCAATAGTTATTGTTAGTTTTAAATTAGAAAAAAAAATTATTATTAAATTATGAATTCACTACCTATCGTAGGTGTGTCACGTGGCAAACGAGTAACGTGCGACTAAAACCGCCCACTTCCGGTCTGATCAGGAAGTTACGTTACTCTATACTCTTCAAATAATTCCCTTAATTGCATTATTGCTTCCTGAAAAGGGGTGGTCATTTTTCAAGGGGTTAAAATACTTAAATCATCCACTATCACGATATAACATATTACAACATTCAAAGAAAAATTGTATAAAAAATTTAAAACGACTAGATTAACTATTTAAACTGAGTTTTAAGTTTCTTAGCTCCTATCAAATAACTCTAGATTCCTTTTATCCGAACGGCATGACTCCAAAGAAGTAAAAAAAAAGAATCGGGATGCAAATTCAATAAAGATTATAAGAGGGATCTCTGAACCATCCCCAAACTAAATGAAGTACCGTTAGAGGAGGAGGATTGAAGAGAAGAGCAGAATCCATCCGACGTTTTCGAATTCGTCCTTGAGTTTTCCACGCGGAGTTAGACTAGAGTAGACGCGCTTCAGGACTCTCCAACGCTCCATCGTCGTGTTGACACAATCGATTGGCGGAACCCGGGGGTGGCTCGAAAACCCACCTCCAGAACACATAACCGTACCGTCGGTATGATTTAGAGAGCCGTAAATAATCATACTGAACCAGTAGTCATACGTAATTAGCGTAACCGGACTGTTCTTTCATTAAGAAGGAATAAAGTTGATTGGTTGAATATTGAAGAGTCATGTAATAAACAAGTTTGATGTCATCACAATATTTTGAATAATAAGACGCTAATTTATACCAAACAAAATGGACATCGTATAAATGGACAAACAACTTTTAAACAAAATTTACATTTTATCCGTTACGTATATTAATATTTTTGGTATTCCTATGCACTATTCTAAGAATAAAAAAATATATATAAAAAACTGTTTACATAATGAAATTTGTGTTTCGTTTTTTTCTAATTTTTTGCTATTCATAGTTATTTATCATATAGTTGACACATTGCCACTGCTAATTCTCATAACTGATTTAACATGTATTTATTAAATATTTGCGAGCAACATAATCCAGTGTATATTTATATCAAGACCGGTTTTTAAAACAAGTTTTCCTTTAATCGTTTTAATAAACATATTAAGAGATTCAACAGAAAGTTCTTAATATCAATGTAAACTATTCGTAACAAGATAAAAATTGCTGAACAAAGTAATTGTGTGCGGTAATATAAATTAGCGGAAAATCCATTAGCCACCAGGACAATTAACGGAATTGATTGAGTAAAAGTACGAGACGAGAAACGGAAGAAGAAAAGTGAAAAAAGACGGAATTAATTACCGGGTAATAAATTTGCTTTCCTCCAAGTGAGGGAAGGAGGAGCGAGAAAATGGAGAAAGAGGAAAAAGAAAAACGAAAGGGGTAAGGAGAGGAAGTCTTCGAGTAATCGACGCTTGGATGCACTGTTGAAAAAATATTTACAAAGGAAGTATGCAGAGAATCCATATAATCTCAATTTTATGAAAAATATTAAGGCAAACACTGCAGGGAATGTCTATAGACAGAGAGATTGCCGATCAAAATACGGGGAGGAAGAGATCACAGACTATCGACTTTAAATATTTACACTTGTTTTTATGAGCCCGGGGAAATGAGCTTAAAAAATAAAGAGACCTCGCGACGACGCCTTTTTTCAAAATGAGAATTCAATTATGTCGTCTATTTAATTAAATTAGGAAATTCACATGAAATGAATATTTATTAACATTTTACATTTATCATTAACCACAAAGTATTTTCAAGAATTAATGATTTAATCTTAACTTGGTTTTCAATCTTTCAAGTTTGAACTGAAAACATTTATGATCTGAAAAAACTTCAATTTAGGAGTTTATTAGAATACCTTGGAAATCTTTTAAATTTTTCTAATCATTTTAATATAATTTACCCAGACAGAGTATTTCTACTAGAAGAGGTCTTCTGAAAATTTCAAATAGATTCAACCAAGTTTAAAGATCTTAAAATAGATTTGCATTTCTAATAACTGGTGAGCCTTACAATACAAGTGATAGAATAAAAATTTCATTGAAAGTACGATTCATTTCATACATTGAGTAGCATTATAGAAGAGCAAAAGCTCTTCTATCTTATTCTCTTGAGTACTGCCATTCAAAGGTCAAACTCGTGGAGAATAGCAAATGCTGAATTATTTCTATTCATAAAAATATTTTTTACTTAAAAATCTTTTATGGCGAAAGTACAAAATTTATCATTCCAACTATTCAATAAATCAATAATCTCGGTAAAGACAAATTAAATGTCAATAAATTATGAAATTCAAATTATAGAATAAAGGCGTTACCATGAGCTAGAGTTAGCTGTAAACCAGGTGCACGTCAAAAGGCATACATACATAACGATATAATTGGAATGACTTGGCAAAAATCGAACGGACGGACGGGACGTCTCTTTTATCAATCGATATCATCGCGATGACGCTTTTGCGGCCGACGTCGACTTCCGAACCTTACGTGGTCGGTCGATCAAATACGATGAGACGTTAATTGGCCAATATTGGAACACCCTCGTCGTACGTTGGACGTTTGACTGCCACGCACAATGACATTACAGAAAAAATCTAACAACCGTTACACCTATTTCCAGAAGAATAGAAATTTACTATTTTCACAAATACATAAAAATTATTTAGGTTTTCATCATTGTAACTGAAAATGACAAAGTCAAGTACCCTTCTTAGCACTAACGACAGCAATAAAAGAAAAAAATAGAAAACGTCCGTATAAAAACGAAGAGATGAGAGGGGAAGGTAAGTTAATGGCTCTTGGAAATATACGTGGCGAGGACGCGGGAACAAGAAACGCGCGTGTAGTGGCTTCGAACAGTAGCCCTTTGTTTGTTGAAAGAGATGAGTCGGTTAAAAGTGTGAACCCGAACGAAAAGGATAAAGGAACAATCCGGCGAAGAGGAGAAGAAGAGACTCCGGTGTGTTTCTCAGTGGCGTACGGTCGAGTTGTAAAGTTCATTATCGCGGATACGGTTTATGAGGCGGACGAGAAGGATTGTTGTTGCCCCGTTCGGTCATTACAAGCCGTAAAAGTAATTCACGCTAATTTTAGTTATCCCGGATTACGAAGCTCTGTTCTTCCGCTAAATGAGCTCCGTTCCTTGTTAGACAGTATTGCGCCATGATTTACTCAAATTTTCGAAAGTAAAACCTTCCTTAGAGAGGAAGGTACGTTGACTTTTAACGTCTTAATGGATAAGAATAGAAAGGAGTAGAGAGGTAGATTTAAATTTTACCTGTTAGGTGACAACACTGTCACTTTAGCTTACAGAACCTCATCAGAGAGAAAAACATTTATGTTATGATAGGACATAAAGGTATGTCAAGTTTTAAAATCCTATCAGCACGTACACCAACATTCTTTTACTAATCTACTCAAATTAAATTCATCAGATAGACACGATAGATCACACACCATAGAAAATTCGAACCTTCTTCCGCAAACATAAAATAGTAGCCGGGGTTTGTTTACACGGTAGTAAATGCATTAAACTTTCGGAAAGGTAATAAATAAACAACGGTAGCCCTTATAAATTTATCGCTGCTTAACGTGCCGTCAATTAGAGAAAACGCTAAGAGCGGCCGGTGGATGGAAAGGGAAGAACGGTGCCGCCAAAGCGACCTAAAAATCAAACCAGTTTCATGGCGATGTGTGAAAACTTTGACCGGCGTAAAGGTCCATTAAAGCAACACTTGAAGGTACAACAGAAACAATCGTCGAGGCCGGTTTCTCATCGTCTCCTCGTGGACCACACACCGTCCCCGACGTCCTCTTCAACGGGACTCATCTTCTTCGCCACCACTACAGAAAAAGCTCGAAAAATCACGTATCATCACTTTAGCTTCTTATCCAAGAGTTTTATTCAGTTCCGAATTTTCTCCATTTAAAGATTAATTTTTATTATGAATATAAAAGAAAGTAGGTTATCTTATGATTGGTTTAGGATGTCAAACTTTACCGTAACCTTAGCTGTAATGGTTGGTTTAGGATGTCAAACTTAAAGGTCGTAGCTGTAACTGTAGCAGTTGCTGTAACGCTTAAAAAAGTTCAATCATATTTATTCAAATAGTGTCTTTTAGGCAACAGTCTACGACCGCTAAAAATTACGGCAGATTTAATCGTATGCGCAAAAGTTGGCCAATTTTTAACTTTTTACGGTTACGGCTAAATACTTGCTGACAATTTTCTGTCGGCATATTGACAATGACGACTTCTATCAACTTCAATGATAAATTTATTAGTTTTTTGTAGATAAGGCCCTGATCCTTTTCTAAATAAGGAGTAGAAATAATACAGAGGCTATCTACCACTTTCCAAAAAAATATTATTATAGAAATATACTCTGTGTCGTCGATTATGTCCTATTAAATAGGTGAAATGCTGAGACAAAAATCTCATTAAAAAATAGTTTGCGTGATTACAAAATGATGAGAACTTATACAAAGCAGCTAAGTGGCATTCTGTAGGAAAATGGAATGCTTCAATAATTGGAAGTTTTGGAATTTAGGCCCTTTCTTGTACTACTCAAATGTTTAAATTCGGGAAACGACGTTCCCGTATATTTGAAAAACTGATTGGGATCTTATTCTTTACACATCTTCCATTGAGATCGAGAAATGAACCTCCATGTCATGATTTATGTTTGGATAAGATGGGTTCTAACTCTTGATTTCGGTTCATATATCTCCTGAAAACCGCCGCAACAATAGTTGCAGCTGGAAACAAAACTCTTGCTACACCAAGAAATATTTTTTTCTTATTCATCGCAACCAAATCCGAATCCTTAGATGTTAAATCAATTATAAGCGAAAAAGGAGGAATGCCTTTTAAAATGTTAGGTAGATTCCTCACGATTTTATTGACTGATTATTTAAATTTTAAAATCTAAACAACATCTCCCTAAACTAGGCCGTAGTAAACACTACATCCTTTACAGTTACGATTAAAATTACTGCTACGATTACGGTTAAGTTTGACGTCCTAAACCCACCATAATAATCATCAAATTTTGCCGTAATTCCTAAACATTGCCTAAACGCTTCTATTGAAACAAAATAGTTCAACTTTTTTTTAATATTAGAGTTGCTGCTACGGTTACGATTACAGCCTTTAAGTTTGACATCCTAAACCCACCATTAGTAATACCTAACATTGCAATGACCGAAAGGGTTAATAAACTAATTTTAGCTTACTGAGAATACTTAACGCCAAAAAAGGTTGCGTTAATAATTTGTAGGTGAAATAAAAATAATTTTATTTTCATCTAAAGTTCTTCTTAGTTTTTTTTTATTTTTAAAGGATACTAAACCAAAAAGGATACTAAACTAAATTGTAATGAAATTATGAAAAACCGGGCAACTTTGGGTTAGCGTTATGCAAGAATCGTGTTTTCGCGTCCAGGAAGTTGATAAGATAAAACCGAGTCACTTCCTATAAATTTGCATGTATATATTTTTCAATATGTTAGTCTGATGAATGAATATTTACTTATTAATCCAACAAGATGGTAAAATTTGTATCGTTTAATCATTTTACCTTTAATAAAATAATAAAATAAATTTTTCCCTTCCTCTTCTTTTCCTCCAAAACACAAATTGTAAAAAAATAATTTTATTTTTTTTTACTATAATTTAAAATATAAAACACAGTACAACTTCACTCCTCGGTTAATTCTAATCAACTGACTTGTAAACCGCAACAGTTACAGTTTCTAATAGTTGTATTCTATTTTAATCATCTAATAGATTTGATATGAAAATGAAATTAAATGAAAGACGTCAGTGATAAAACCAATTTTATTCAACGTAAAAAACCGTTCAAAACCCTCACATAATCCATATCGTTTAAATTACTCAAACCCACCTCGATATAAATTAATCACCAAAACGTTATCGCCCACAACTTTACCATTATCAGCCCGACAACATATTGCCCTTGTATCCACCTACATCTGTATCCACGTACAGATACGAACGTTCTGATAACGCGTACTTCTTTCCCTTCGGACTGACGCCCTAAATCGAACCAGTCAAAGCTAAAGCAGTAAAGCTTTCCTGTATGTTACGTATATGTATACGCCTGGAGGAACGTTGGGGCGTACAAAACGTCCGTGAGATCGTGATTTTAGCCCTGCGGTGAAGATTTTAGACGGATGCTGCTCCGCACTGATACGGGATAACGCGTTTTTAATAGCCCGTTCCATCTTTATGCGGGATGACACTGTCATGTCGACTCTGGAAAGAGAGGGTGTGTTTAAATTAGGAGGGTTTAGTTGGTTTTCTTTTGATGGAAATTTTTTGTGGTTTTTATAAGATAAGAATTGAAGACCTTGGCGTGAAAAGGATGTGTGCCGAACATTATAACTTTCGAGAAATTAGTCAAAGAAATTTCTTTTAAATCCACAAAATCCAATTTACATACAATACATTTAATTTTAGGAAGAAAAAAGAAGATATATTATTTAGTACCTTTTAAATAAAAAGGAGTTGAAGAAAAAGCACTGGTATTGCTTTTTAAGATTTATTTGCTTAAAAAATGTGGCTAGTATCCTTTTACATGAAAAAATAAACGGTGATTTGAAACAACTTAAGAATTAAAAGTAAGAGATTAGTTATCAACGAGCGAGTAATCTTCATCCATACGCTCTACTTCGACTGTTGATTATTCAATTTCTTGATGATTGAAATTTTTAGCATCGATTTCAAAATAAAATTGTTGGTTCACTTAGGGTAATACACAAAAAAAAGATTTAATAGAAGTTTAGGAAAAGGGTAACAATATACAGAATTTGCCTTTGAGGCAGGAAAATTTAAAGTTTTTTGCATTGTGAAATGTTGGTATATTCTCGCTTAAGATTTGAAGAATATTTTCTTAGAAACGGCTTTTCCTTGAGTGTCGTTAATTTTAGAAAATAAAGTGACATGGTTTTCTGAATTCAAACTTGTACAAAAGACTTCAGAGAAATAATATTTGTCGAAAAAATGGAACACTTCATAATTTCTCGCTTTGCAGCCGGATTTTGTATATGCAAAATTACGTCATCATGATGTTCAGTAAAAGGGTGTACGCCACATAACCGCAAATACGTATCTGTTGCTCTTCGGAGGATGATGAATTCTCTTGATTATCACTTTCAAAATAGTTTCTGTCCCTTATGCTATCATCTGAGTTAAACTCATAACTATTCTTTTTGTTTAAATTACCAGAAAATTGGTGAAAATCACGAAAACACCCAGCACGCGTAACACTCATGTTAGTGGCTTGTAACCTTATTTTGAAAATTTGCGTCGCTTACTTGAAATTATGAAAACGTCATTTTACCGCACGGGGGCTTATTATTGAAGAACCGCTAAAAGTAGTTGTATGTGGCTAATACCTTCATTTCTGAATCATTTGGACCGAAAATCTCATTTTTTAAATTTTTGTGGCTTGCACCCTTTTCACGCCAAGGTCTTCAATTGTGAATTTTATATCAACAATTATAACAATTCTATTTAATAAAAGAATTTTATTTATTAATAGAATTGTTGAGTTGTTGTATACTGAACTTCTGATTAAAAAATTTTGAACAATAATAAAACAATATCTTAAAATTATAAATGCTTAGATATCGCTAAAATTTATCTCATCAAAATGTGTACTCATTGGGTATTATTATAGGTGTTGTCTGGAAAAAAAACCGATGAATCAACTCATTTATAACAACGTAGTGGTGTAGGTATTTTATCTTGTGATAAATATTATTTATTTATTATTACTGAGATCAATTAGACGGATTTATCGATATGATAAAGGTAATATCTTCTAGAATAACCAGGAAAAAATCGTAAATCTTTATGTGATCACACCACTTTATTATAGGTAAATTGAAAATCTAATCAATGTTTTCCTAGTTTATTAATAATTTTTATAAAATACAACAACTATAAAACATGAAACACAAATTACAAAATAAATACAGCTAATAAATTTTAAAGAAATGCTATAAAAAATACCACTTGAAGATACTTTAGCTCAAATATGGGAAAATTGACATAAAATTCAAATAAATATCAATGAACTTAACCCTTAAAAGTCCTTTGTTAAGTTGTAGACATTATATTGGTCTTTGCCAGGTTCTATATTCAGACGTTGTGGACATAACATCTAGGCAAAATAAATGTAATGCTTGAAGTACTGAGACTCAGATAATGTCATGTATCAAAATAAGACTTTTAAGGGTTAAAGGTACTAGAACCCGAAATGGAGCTGCACCATGAAGAGAAAGATGAAGGAGTACTCGGCAATGTTACGGAAAGGGGGCTTACTTTTTCATCTTTCTCTTCATGGTGCAACTCCATTTCTTGTTATGGTACGTTCCTATGAAGCGTGATATGTTTTCGTGAGGCACACGTTGGAGGAATACGCCCCGAATAAACGAAGTGTCATGGGTTACCTGTGGACGTTACAGACAAGCGTGGTCCTCACTCCTCAGATGAAACATCTTTGATTTTTGACGTGAATTCGCTTTCGTATATCGGTTTTTAAAAATGTCGACAAGTTGTGAAATGAAAAGTCGTGATATTAAATTACAAGACAATTAGACCGTGCGGTTTCTTGAATTGTACCCTCTTGAAAAAGTGTTGTATGATGCAACTATTGTAGACCACAGAAATCGAGATTTTAGAATGGCAGCAGTTAAGAGTATTTCTGATGCACTCAATATCCCTGGATTTGGACCGAAGACGTTATTCAAAAATTAAAAACTTGAGTTCATACTGTAATTTTGAAATCAGTGAAACGGCTTTCAGTAAATAATCAAAGTCGCATTCAGACATTCGGAATAAATTTTTAAATTCTCTGTGTAACATCTTATTGTTAGCTCTCTGTCTGCCAAACTATGTGCTCCTGATTTCCTATCAAGTATCCACTTTCTAACCCACCATCGTCTTTTCTTTCATTTCTCTTTCGATTTTAGCAGCTGGTTCATGATCATCTTTCCACGATCAACTAAATTACCTTTTCGTTGATACTGCATCCGTGTGAATGGTCCACGTTCCACGAGTGACAAAGTTCCTTGAGAATTTTCACGACAGCAAGTACGAAAGCGTGATGCAGTTTCGTTTTGACGTTCCATGGGAATGCACCTTAAGGAACACAATCTTTTAACATGTTCAATGAAAATTGTTTGAAATTTCCATAATGCCCTCTATTTTTTTTTAAATATTGCAGTTGTATCGTCTAATCAAATGTCTAGAATTACTTGCTAAAAAATTTCTTGTTGCAAAAATTTTCTACGTTGTATATTGGGGTAGAATAAAAGCATTGTTTTAAATCAGTCCATAAAAAACCCAGTAAATTCAAATGCTGACGACTTGGAAGCTAATTTATAGACCCCAAAATGACCAATAACTTGATCATTAACCCTTTCGCTTCCAAAGCCTCAGAAGAAAAATTGCCACCACAACCCAGACTTCTTATTATTTAAATATGATACCAATTATCATTTATTTTTGTGGGATGTATCCATAACGTTGCAACTAACAATAAGTGAAATAGGCAATTATGCAAACAGACACACATAAGTAACACTGCGCTCAGGTAAGAAAATCGGATCGTCGCATATATCTGACTCTGGTAGTGAAAGAGTTAAATAATTCCTTCTTTTAACTTTCTTTAAAATTAATTTTCCCTATTGATACATTTTCTTTCTTTCAAAAGATACCAATTGTTACTAAACATAAATTTCAAAGCACCATAATAAAAATTTTTCACCAGACAATATTTTATTCCATTCTAAAATCTAAAAATTCCTTTTTAATTCAATAATAATAAAATTTTAAATTATTGGGTTGACAACTAAGTAATTGCGGATTTTTTATCTAACTTTATTCTGTAATGTATTGCCCATTTTGATCAATGACCTTTTGCCATTTTTCAGGCAGCATCAAAATCCCACGTTCATAAAACTTCTTGTTTTTATTAGCAAAAAACTGAATCAGGTACGATTTGACAACATCATCATTATTGAAATTTTGATCATTCAAGGAGTTTTGTAAAGATCGAAACAAAAAGTAATCAGATGGTGCTAGATCTGGACTATATGGTAGATGTGGCAAAACATCCCAACCAAGCTCCAATCATTTTTGCTGAGTGACCAAATATGTGTGTAGCCTTACATTGTCATGATGGAATACAACACCTTTTCGATTTGTCAATTCGGGCCGCTTTTCTTCAACTGCATTGTTTAATTTCGTTAGTTGTTCAATGTAGACATCAGAATTGATCGTTCGGTTGGGTGGTAAGAGTGTGCATGGATGTGAGATTGTATGTGATACATGAAGCATCTCTGCAATCTCACGTGTTGTACTGTGACGAACCGAATCGATTATTGCTTTGATTAGGACTTCATCAACTTCAACTGGACGACCAGAGCGTTTTTCGTCTTTGAGTGAAAAATCACCAGAACGAAATTTGGTAAACCAATTTTGACACTGCCGCTCTTTTAAGGCTTCTTCACCATACACAGCACATAACTTTTTATGAGCTTGCGATGCGTTTTTCCCTTTGCGGAAATAAAGAAGCAAAATATGACGAAAATATTCATTTTGATTTTTCAACGAAGGCCAAATAAAAACTACGCAACCGATCAAAAAACTTTTTTTACTGATTGACTGCTGAATCGTCAACTATCAAATAACAAAATATTGAAATAACAAAATTTGAAATAACAAATGTGTGTTTTACATTTGTAGTACGTCTGCAAACCTAAAAATTCAACTGAAGCAATCTATGAGTGAAATCCGCAATTACCTAGTTGTCAACCCAATATTACCATAACCAGTATTTTTTCAAAAAAATTTTCGGCAATTCTTTAAAATCTAAACTCTAAAGCACCACAACAAATTGATCTTCGAACAATATCTTGACATTGTAGGTTTGGACAAACATTCAAAAGCTTATACAAAAGTGACACAAAAGTCCGTTTCCGGAAGATCAAGAATTGTTAGGTAACTTGTTGTGAACTAACATCAAGCCCGGAAACGAACAAGGCATATTGTGTCCCTATTGTTGGCAAATCTGTGGAACTACCAGACATCAAGGTAAATAAAAATTAACAACCGACAAAACGTTCCGATCTTTGTAGTTCCTTCGGCTTCCGATATTTACGTTTGTTGGCTGTGGATATACATCTAAACAGTGCCACTATTTATAATAGACGCGCGTGCGTGTCTTCCCCATAAAAATGTAAATATTGTTGTTTGTCAAACACTCGATTGTTCATCCAAGATTAATAATTTCTATATCACATCAACATCGGATTGATTACTTTTAATAATTTCGTTCTAATTTACTGTAAATCAATTATTTAATTTTTTAACTTTTAAAAATTATAAGAAAAGTTTTGATTTATGAATCACTTTATTTACAAAGTATATAATAACATCGGATCGTAAAATACTTTTGAAATTTAATTACTATATCTTTAAAACGTGCTGTAACTTGTTTGTGCTGCAACTAATTTGTTTGTGATCCACCCTTTTAGAATAACAGGGAGATTTGAACCAAAAGACGTAAACAAGCTCATTAGGCTATCGTAAAACGGAATGTTATTAAAGCGACGGGAAAGTATTTGCAAAATGATAATGAAATTGTTGACAAATTAGGCAGCAATTAGAAAATTCATATTACGTGGTAGTTAACTTGTTTTGTTAAGATATTGTTCTCATTAAAGTTAAAGGGATGAGAAATCGATAAGAACGACTGAAGAAAAATATCAATAAAGATCTATTGTCACTTAAGTAACATAATTTTATTTAGTCCATTATGGAATCGAACTTTTTTTTAAAAAACCTTACAATAGAAGCTATAATACATTGAATTTTTTTTCCTAATTTTCCATTACAATTTTTTTCAAATAAAACGTAAGAAGTTTTAGTTGTTTTGTTAAGATGTTTTTCCCATTAAAATTAAGAAATGATATAAATTGATGGAATGACAAAAAAAAAAGAAAATAAAAAATATAAAAATATTCCATAAATGAAAATAGGATGAATAAGCATGCTTGTAAACTACAACTATTTTCCCAAAATGTTTTAAAGCAGTGTTTTTATTAAAGGTGTTGCCATAGTAAAAACTAAAGATTTTTTTCCAAAGGTGATTATAGTAAATAATTACCTTGAATCGATCGCGGTAGGTAAATGTGTCGCTCAAGTTGGAGAAAGCTCCATAGTAAATTTCTTTACGAAGCTTTACTCGCGGCACTTTAGATCTTCGACGCACCAGAAAAAAAGAACATTAAAATAACAATTGAAATGGCAATTAGTCGGTTGTTATCGAACGGTAGGTTCACGGATATCGCGACATCGATGAAAAACGTATCAAGTTGGCGGATGTCATGGTTTTCGTGGTAGTTAACGCTGAGCGACGTTGGCGCTACGATCGATGGTAGGTGGAACCCCGTGAGTCGGAAGTAAAGTGGGAGTATCGCAGGCGAATGAAATTCCATGGAGACAAATTAGTTGCCAGGGGCAACGGAACGGAAAGATAGCGATTGGTGGAACGGTTGCTATGGCGATTACCCTCTCTTCTCCGTCTGGTATTTGACTACCTAAAGCTCTTGGTACTTCACTCAGCTTGTAGTATCTAAGTAAACAGGCTGCGAGGAGTATTTGTTTTTCCAATCAGTGCTGGTTTGGAATACCTAAAGTGTTAACTTGTTTGTGGACCCGGTCGTGATGTAAACAATGATACAGAACCCCCAGATGACGGAGCTAAGTTAATCGATTGGACTTTTTCAACGTGCGACGCGCGCGAAAGAACAGAGAAGAACCCGTCGAAAGTTTTTAGTGCAATAGGACAGTGCAATGCAATTAGTGTCACAAGCGATGATCTCCCAAAAGTTGTACTCGGAAGGCTCGATGTCGACGACGACGAACGCGATGCCGTCTATGACGCCCACGTACTCCATGGACGCGATGCCGAGGATGGCCTCCATGAACTCCTGCTCGCCCCAAACGCCGTCCTTCGGCTCGAACATCATGAACTCAGGTATGCCGATGACTTCCATGAACGGCAACTGCATGTCCTCCTCGGTACCGATGCAGTACAGCGCAATGTCCCCCATAACCAACATAAACGCTGCCTGTATGGGAACCACCATGTCTTCTGTTAACGGATACGGCGCCGTTGGAAGTTTGAGCGGAAGAGGCGATCTAAGCGGAGGAGATACTTCCCCGAACGCTTTACAAAGAGCTAGAGCCGATAAAACGTACCGAAGAAGTTACACCCATGCGAAACCGCCGTATTCTTATATTTCTCTAATAACCATGGCTATACAAAATAGTCCTCAAAAAATGTTGACTTTATCCGAAATATATCAATTTATCATGGACCTTTTCCCATTTTATCGACAAAACCAACAAAGGTGGCAGAACTCCATAAGACACTCGTTATCTTTTAACGATTGTTTCGTAAAAGTCCCTCGGACGCCAGATAAACCAGGGAAAGGATCATTTTGGAGTTTACACCCGGACTCGGGTAACATGTTCGAAAACGGTTGTTATCTCCGACGACAAAAACGATTCAAAGACGAGAAAAAAGAGATGCAAAGAGCAACCCATAAAAGCCCAGCCCACGGGGCGGATACCAACTCCTCGGGAAAGAAAACACCCATCCATCATACGGACGACACCCATAAAACCCATCATTTAGACAAAGCGGCCGATTCCAACTTAATGTTGAGTCTGCATCCCGCTAAATTAGATGTAGATCAAATGAACTTACTACATCATAATGATCTGAACTCGCTTCACTCGCAACACCATCAACAGAATATGTCGCATGAAGAACTTTCGGGGATGTTAAACAGGTGTCACCCGTTATCGTTAAATAGCGACCACCAAATGTTACATCATACATCTATGGGCCATCATCTAAAACAGGAACCTACGGGATACACGCCCTCGAATCATCCGTTCTCGATAACTCGGCTACTTCCTACCGAGAGCAAAACGGACATTAAAATGTACGATATGCATTACGGCTACAACTCGCTTAGCCCGCTTCAGAACTCGGTCCATGCACAATCCGCCATCGGAAACGATTATTACAACAGTACCTTATATCATACGCCATCGGGAACCTCTTTGTGACAGTATCCGTTGGCTTAAAACTGGAGGAAAGCGCCAGGTGTGAGCCCGCTAAACAACTCCTAGGTTGTATGTGCATTAACATTGATTTCTTTTTGTATATAAAATATAAATAGGTTTTAAATGTAAAAAAGGGTGATTTAAATTAAGTAAAAAAAAAGTTAAGTAAGCTGTAAGTTGAGTTTTAAAATCGTTTTTAAGTTTTTAGTATTTACAATCAAATCTTGAATACTATAAAATTGTTAGGTATACTCAACAATAAAAGTTCAGATTACTGTACTTTTTTTTATTAATTTAATAAACACCCTGTATAACTGTATATATAGTTATAACATTTCGAGGAATGATGAAAATAATTTGGTTGGAGGAAAACTTCAATATTTAAGAAAAATTAAAATGGAATTTTTTAAAAGGCCATGTGTTTTCAAAAAAGAATTGCTTTAATGTATAATTTGTTTTAATTGATATAGAATTAAAAAGTAATTTTTATTCATTAGGACGTTAAAAAATATTATCTCTATTAACTCTATTTTTTAATTACAAAAGTTATCTATTTTTCTTGGAAATCCAATTAAAAAAAATTAAACCAATCGTTTCTAGGCTATCTACTCTATTCTTCAATCTCAATCTTTCAACTTTCTTGATCTCAATTTATTATCTCTTATGTAACAAAACAATTTTCTCAATCTATTATTTTTTATGCGATAATATATTTCATTATTTAATTTGTTCTTTATTAATAAAGGGAAAATTCAAATAGATGTTAAAAATTTTAAGACTGTAAATCTGAACAAAAGCAAATTTGAATTTTCTAAAGTTTCGAACCCAAAAAAATTAGGAGTATTTTTTATTTTTTTCAAAAAAAAATCATATTTAAAATAATAAATATTAAATACTGAAGATTTTTTCCATCCAAATTATTCTCCATTAATATCTATAAAACATTACTTTTAAAATAATTCATAATTTATTTCGAAAAGGTGGAATCGAATCACTAAAGAGTTTAGCAAAAGAAGAAGAAAAAAATCTCGAAACTTTCGATCTGATTCGTTAAAAAAAATCTTCGTTTTCGGCTGCAATATTTTTTTTATTATTTTCAACAATTATTTTAGATTAAAAATTATATTTATTTTTCTCCCTCTTCGAAGCGAAATTCTCGAATGTCTCCTTTGAATTCTTTTTATTATATTATTTTTTCTATATTATATAACTTTTTGTAAAAAATATAAATTTATATAAATATATATAAATGTTATTATTATTATTACGATGCATCGGTTGATATTTGCGTAAGTGTGCGTGTCGTACGTGTATATAAAATGAGAGAAAGGAAGAGAAAAGATACGTAGAAAAAAACTATCGTTATGTATGTACATTTTTCCTTTTTTGTCACAAATAAATGTTCGAATTAATTTATTTCGTTTTACTATTTACAAACCTTTTTAGAAAGAATGTGTTATACTCCTGATAAACGGGATATTAAAGTAATAAGGTAAGTATATACATTTAAAGAAAAGTATATATGTCTAATACTAGAAAGTGTGTATTCAGCAAACTTCTTTCTACAAATTTATTTAATATAACAAACAAATATTTATCCTTAGACAAATATACATTATTTCTGATTGATTGTTATGTTTATTGTGAATATTAACATTGATTATATAAAAATAAAGGTATATATAAATAAAATTAAGTTGGAAAAAAAATGTTTGGTGGAAAATCCTTAAGCTTTTATGAAGAAATAAGTTGTTAAGTTCAAGTGGGCGTTGTTTGGGCGGAGCTTAAAGAGGAAAATCCCCCTCTCTTATTACGAGCTTTAGAGGTAAAAGCTCCTATCTATAACTATTTTTATTTTACATCAACGTAACTAAATCAATTTATACAAGCTTTTTAAGATTAAATTTGTTAATAAATAAAACTACTCTCTAAATATTACACATTTTCAAATATTCTATTTCAATTATCTTCATGTTCCCGAAGATGGATTAAAAAATTCGAAACATGACAAACAAAAAGGTAATCTAGACTTAAACAAAATTTGTTTTTGATATATGAAAGCTTATTACTTTATAAATATGAATTTTATACGACTTTAATTAACGTTTTTAAAGATTAAAAGTTAGGCTACATTCTTAAACTGAATAGTTAATTTTAAAAAATTCATATCTAGGAAATAAATTGTTGCTGAGATTTGAAATTTTATGAGGATTTAAATTGAAACTTAATTTTTAATTTTACCAAAGATAAATTTTCTGTGACTTTTAGTTTTTTCCATAGGAGAGAAATTCTAACCTAACTTAATTTACATGTCGATTAAAACTTGTTAATTTTTAAAAACTCATATCTAAAAACCTCATTATTTTTGAGTCTTGAAATTTTATGGGGAGTTGGATTGAAATTTAATCTTTATATTAACCAAAGGTGAATTTTCTACGACTTTTAGTTTTTCCCTCAGGAGAGAAAATGTAACATAACGTCAATTAAAACTTGTCGGTTTTAAAAAATTCATATCTAAAAAACTAATTTTTATTGAGGTTTGAAATTTTATAAGTATTTAGATTGAAACTTAATCTTTATTTTTACTAAAGATGAATTTCAACATTTTAATAAATATTAAATTTATTTTTTTTATATTTCATTTCCAAACTTTCTACTTCTACCTACATTTCTAATAAAGATATCTTCCTTTTTTTCTCTTATTTAAATACACATGGAAACCGACCGTGTAATTCCTCCGGTTATTGTGGCTTGCGTCAACGCAATAACTCAAAAATCGTTAGCGTTGAAAGCACGCCCGACGGACGGTCAACAAAAGGGGTTCGTCGTCGTTCGTTCCCAAGACGAAAATGATAACCGTAAAAGGTTTACACGCTTTGACTCAAAAGGAATACGAAATTGAGAACTAACAGACCGCATAACTGCTGAATTGAAAGGATTCGCGGGGAGAGTGGAAGAGACTTCCGGCCAAGCGCCTCCTAGAATTGCGCCCTCGATGTACTATACCACTCAACTTAATAACTTTTCACGGGGATGGAAGAAAGGAAATGAAAAGTTTGCTGGGAATTAATATTTTTATGTTTTGTATGTTTGGTGATAGTTTGATTAGGATAAAGGTTGAGATTAGGGTTGTTGAGTGTTTTTCTTTTTTGTATTTTTCCGGTTCAATTAGTCGATATGGAGTGAGATAGGAAGGAGCGTGTGTCGTAATATTTTCGAGTGATGCGGTTTGGTAAATAAGGAACTGATTATGAGGTTGTTTCTGATATGGATTAGGTGCGATACCAAAGTGATAAATAATTTTATTCTAGATATTTTTGTGAAAATATGTTTACTTTTCTTGTATTTGAACAAACTTTTAAACGTGTGAAAAAAATTTATGAAAAAAATCCATTTTTGTTCGGTGATACTGATATGAGTCATAAAATTTTTGGTCTTTTATTAGAAGTGATCTATCGGACGTTCAATTAAAATCATGCCTAAGTCACCTATAGATTTTACCTGAATTTTTCACGTATGTCCAATAAAGCTTAATTAAAACAATGTTATAACATTAAAATATTCAATAAGTTATAAGTAACAAAACAAAAAATGAAAGGAAATTAACTAATAACTTGTTTGTGCCTATAACTTACATAAATATTAATCTTTTTAGTAATGGGTTCTCCAAAATTTTATGGGGATGTTCAAATGGTCAATAAAATTATGCAGTAAATATTCCCACACTTCATCCACTTTCGAACCAGCTTAAAAGTAAGACTTATCATCAAGTATTTTGTTACAAATAAAACACATTATCGATAAATAACCAATGGAAACCGTTCAGTGTAGTTTGACCAGAATTGACGTTTCTCACATTAAGAATTTAATTCGTTAGACGGCACTAATAATGCGACATACATTTTTCTCTCTATTGTCGCCTAATAAAATTTCAAAAGACACGTGAGCACGAATTTAAATGAACACCCGATAGTAGTAGTGAGTAGTGAACAGTTATAACATTATGCCACCCTCTTCATTAATTATAACGCCATCAAAATCTTTAATTCATAAAAAAAGTCATGTAAGTTTCTTGACTATTCCCTTGAAATCTTAGAAGTTCAAAAATCTATCGCTGGCAACTAGTGGTTTCGCTTCGAAACATTTTTTTCAAAATTTTTTCTCTCCTCTCCTCAATTTTCTAAAGAGAATGTGTTACATATACATATGCCACCAACAAATGATTATATTAGGACTAGTGATGTGACGAATAGTGATTCAACCGAATAACCGAATACCGAATATTCGGCTAAATTTGTAAATAAATCTATAAATTTATAAATTCTCTATTCATAAATAGAGAATGGAAAGAAATATTTTATGGCAATGTTTTTAAATCCACGATATCGTTTAAACTTTTTCTCATGTGAAAACATATCCGTTATAAGGCATACTATTTTTTGGAAGCACTTGGAAGAGACTCAAACCTCGGAATCAGTAGTAGAGATGATACAGAGCGCGATGGAAATGATAAGATGAATATAAACACAAATATCCAGCAACTATCCTCTACAACAGGTAAAAATTTGAATAGAAGTCATTTTTCGTTTTGGGACTGCTATAAAACCATAGCTACATATAGTAAAGCCGTTAATGACTGCAGTCCTAGAAATAGAGTAGCAATTGAACTGGACAGTTACTTGTCTGAGAAATTACTAATGAGAGAACAAGTTGCATTTGTTTAGTGGAAACCACATAGCTTGAAATATCCAAAAATGAGTAAACTGGCCAAAGTGTACTTATCAGCTCCATTAAATACAGTTTTCAGTGAACAGTTCTTTGAATAGCTTATCATTTGTATGCTCATTAAATATATTCTTCGAATTTATTAAAACTTACAACAGTCACATAGAGAACCGAATATTCGGTAAATAAATTCAATATTCGGCCGAATACCGAATATTGCAAATGAAGCCGAATACGCCGAATACCGAATAATTATTCGGCTTCAGTCCCGTCTCTAATTAGGACTATTACAAGTTTTGCTAAGCCAAATGTTATCCTCTTGTTGAAATAATATGTCGATGTTCGACGTTGCTTTTCAGTTGTATGTGAGAAAAATAATATTTTGCTGAACTCTTAACTCTTTGTTGGTCGAATGCAGGGTTGTCAGATTAGGGGATTTTCCCCAAAAATTAGGGGTATTTTGTTTTTTGGGGATATTTTTTTCTGGGGAAAAAATTTACGTGGACAATAACAGGGAATTTTATGTATGGCACTACTCGATAAAGATACGTTCCCACGGAACGTGAAAACGAAAGTGTATCACTCTTTCGTATTTGCTGACGTGAAAATGCTCAAGGAACCTTGTCAGTCGTGGAACGTGGATCGTTCACGCGGACTACAATATCAAGGAAAACGTGGTTTAGTTGATCGCGGAAAGCAGACCATGAATCACCTGCTCACCGAGGCTTGTGCTATGGTGAGTTCAGTGTTTGATGCTATTCTGACACAAAAAATGAATCAATTGCTAAAATCGAAAGATAAACGGAAGAAAAGACGAGGGTTGGTTAGAAAGTGGATATTTGACAGAAAATCGGGAGCACATAGTTTGAACATTTTAAAAAATTTTTACGAATATCTGAAGGCGACCTTAATTACTTACTGGAAGCTGTTTCACCGCTGATTTCAAAATTAGATACAAATATGAGACAAGCAGTGACTGCTAAAACAAACCTTATGATTACTTTACGATATTTAGCCATTGGAGACTCTTTCAAGAGCCTGGAATTTTCCAGGTACCAATTTGAGAATTGGATAGCTGCCATTCTCAAATCTCGATTTCTATACTCATCCATAGTTGTATCATACAGCACTTTTTCGTCCATATACAATTCAAGAAACCACAGGGTTTCATTATCTTGTAATTTAATGACACGACCTTTCAAATTACTGTTTGTCGTCATTTTTAAAAACCGACATACGAAAGCATATTCATGACAAAAATCAAACAAGTTTGAATTGAGGCGTGAGCACCACTTAACTATGACGTCAGCAGCTAACCCACGACACTTCGTTCACATGGGACATGTTTCTCAAACGTGTGCCTCACGAAAGCGTATCACACTCCGTGGGAACGTACCTTATTATAAAAACTTTATAAATATAAAAATCAGTTTTGTACTATAAAACATAAGAATACGTACTATAACCCGAAATGGAGCTGCACCATGAAGAGAAAGATGTAAGATACTCGGCAATGTTACGGAGCGGCGGTTTATTCTCCCGCCTTTCTCTTCGTGGTGCAGCTCCATTTCGGGTTATGGTACAGTAGAAGTTAGTTTTATTTTATCGTTTTCATTAGCCTTCAACTAGCACTACGTTGCAGTGTTTTTGTGTACATTGCTATTAGTTACGAGTTAGTTTTTTAATTTGAAAAATTATTTTCTGAATATTTCCAAATTCTGAGGGATTTATTCTTAAATTGGCTTATTTTTCTGTATTTTAGAGGTATGCTTCAGTCACGAAAATTAATTAAAATTTTCGAAAACAATAAAATTATTTTCTGGGAAATTTTTATTGAAAGCTTCTAAATTTAGGGTATTTTTCAATTGTAACTGGGGAAATCCAATCGAACGATCTGGCAACCCTGGCTGAATGTAACTCATAGTGATAAGTTTGAGAGTTATTCACTTTATAATCACGAAAGTAATAATTCTTTTATTGTTTATTATGCAGTGGGGCAAAATATCTACCATTCAAAAATTTGTAGTCAGTTTTTCTAGTGTTCCTTATGGAATTTTTCAAATTTGAAATGGGATTGTTTCTTCCAAGATTCCTAAACTATTAATACAACCCAATTTTTCTAACGCTACGAATTAGCAAATTAGCTTGAACTTGAACTACATAATATGCTGTTCGTTCTTATATTTAAGTTTTAAGATAGTGGTATGAACTTCAAATGTTAAATTACATAGTAATACAGAAATATACAAAAAACAACAGAATAAAACAAAAAAAAGAAACAATTGAAATAAGTCCCCAAATTAAGCAATAGATCGAAGCATTGGTGGGCTGTGAAAAAACTCATCAAAATCATAAACAGCAGCATCAATAAGAAAAGTCGAAAAGTCTTCAAGTGTCTTAAGAGCGCCCGACGCGGCAGTTCTCTAAAGTTTGCATCCAACGCGTTATAAAAATGGATTCCGTAAAAATTTAGTGCATTCCTTGACCTGTTCAAGCGGAGGGAAGCCGGAAGGAGATTGCATCATTGACGAGTGGCGTAATCATGTAAAACTTCGTGTTTTGGGAAACTATCCACACGCAAGGAAACCGCCTTGATACATTCAAAGATGTAAAGGCTGGGGACAGTTAAAATCTTTAGTTCTCTGAAGCTGTTTCGGCATTCGTCCCTATAGCTTATTGTTAGACTCGCAAGAACTCTAACTGCTCTTCGCTGAATAGCAAAGACACGATGAACGATCGGTGCATGGCCCCAAGCCAAGAGGCCATAGAGCAAGTGACTTGGAAACAGTGAAAAATAAGTTGTCGGGAGCACTTTCTGAGAGACCGTTTCAGACAACCGACGCAGGAGAAACACACAAGAAGACAGACGGGCAGCGAGTTGTTCCCCGTGATGGTACCACGTTAGCTCAGAATCAATGAAAACACTCAAAAACTTAACCTACTGACCCTTATTATTATTCTCTCGCTTGAAAGAGAAGGTTAGATTTACTGTTTTCTCCTCATTCAGGGTTAGCAAGTTTGCCCTAAACCACCTCTGTGCACAACTCAGCAGCTGAGTTTGGTTGAAGACCGTATCACTGAGCGAACTGCCCCTCGTAAGTATGGTGGTATCATCAAAACTAAGGAAGACATTTTACCATACTCCGTATAAAATGGAAACCTAATTTACGAAACTGAATGAAGAAGAACAGGCAAATAAAATACGTAGAGAAGAAAACCAAGAAGTGACCCACATAAATTTAGTTGATGCAAGTAATCAAAACTGTTAATTTGAGGATAGAACACATAATGTTACCATACCGAATACTTCTGAAAAACATAAAATACAAGTTCATAGTACGATTTCAAATGAAGACTAGTGTCAAAGAAGGCGGTATGTCAAAAAAAAACGGGATATCAAAAAAAACTGTTTTAACACTTTGCTGACCGGTGACGAGTTAACTCGTCTCTTCATACCCAAACGTTGCTGACCGGTGACGAGTTAGCTCGTCATTGCCGGTGACATGACATAGTTTCTGTGTAAAATTTCCGATCAACAAAGTGTTAAAATATTTAGAAGTTCATATTTTTATTTTTCACCTAATATCCTAATATAGGTGAATAATTATGTTTTCAGCTAACATCAATGGATGAATAATTATCTTCACAAGATAATTATTCACACTTAAATGTGCCTCTTTATCTAACTCATTAAAATCGTATGCAATTCCTTGCCTTGTCTAACACATTGACCTACCCTATGCGCAACCCGAAGGTGTTCAGTCTGTATAGTGCGACTAAAAGGCCGTTATATACAATGAATTTTTTTCAAAAGCACTTGTAAGTACTCGACTTCGTAAACTTATTTTAAGTACAATTGAAGTAAAAAGGGGCCGATTAGACCCATATTACAGGAAAAAGGATGTAAAGATTTACAACTTAATTGCTTTATTTACTATGTATTTTAAGAAAACATGGCCACCTTTTATTGCCTTTTATTGGGGATGAGGTCAAAATGTGTGTACAAAATTTACCTGTTTCTTCGTTAAAAGACTTTCTTTTAACCCTTTATACTCTTTTATATTAAGTGATAGCTTTAGAAATACGATTGTGTATAATAATAATAATAATCTGTGGGTTTTATACAGTTTAATTAACATACTGTTATTTACGTTTATTCAATCATGAATCAAATGTTAATTAAAGAAAGGAAAATACCCACAAAAAGAACTGTAATTTCATAGCATAGAACACTATTAAGTTTACACAAATATTTAATTCTATAACAACACAATTTTTCAAATCAAATGTTGCGTATTTCCTTTGTTGATGGTGAAACATATTACAAGAGAATTCAATGAATTTTTTGCATTACATTAAAGTTACTATGTGTGTAAATAATTATTTAAAAGTTAAGCTATTTCTGTTCTATTGTCTCTTTTTCTTATCCACACATATTTATTTAAACCATCGTCATCCATTTTGTGTTTTGAAACCAAGAAACATCGGGCGGTCCACGTATTCAAAGTGTAGAAAACGAGGCGGCTTTGGCCTCGGCCAGCTCGGATTGTCGGCGCCGATTGGCGCCGTTATTGACGCCCGCGCACACGCAAGCGCACACATCAAGTTCGCGCTTGTTCCCTTTTCTCTTCGACGCCCGCGATCGCCTACGTTCGAATCGTTACCGTTCCGACGCCAACGGACGCCGACGACGCCGTTACGTGACGTACGCACACACACACATAGTTAGGTGCGCTCTCGTAAAAATACGAGAACGCGCGTGTGTGCGCACGGACGCGCACAAGGATTTTTGTCGGCAAATAATGGACGATGCGCGATGCTCTCTTTGATGCGTGCCGCCGTTGAAGTTTGGAGCTCGGTAAAAGCTCGGAGAGGCGAGCTTTTTAACTGGCACCCACTTATGGTTGATTTTTTTTAGTTCGCTTTGGTTGATTTTTTTTGACAAGTACTCGCGTGTCTGGGAGAGTTAATAATATGCTTCGTTAATGGGTTTCGTTGTTAAACAAGCCGAAGAAGATCGGTGTATTACTTTCTGGTTTCGTTTGGAATGATGTTTAAAAGGATATTGGTAGAGTGTAGAAGTAAAAATTTGTTTGAAGAATATCTTTGTTTTTAAAGAAGCTGGTGGGTGGATTTTCCAGACATGGTTTTTAAATTAACTGAAAAGTGTGTGAATGTCGTTACAAAAAAAGAAAAATAAATTGCAGCTAACAAAATTTTGATCTTGAAATTTGAAAATAGATACATAGAAAAGAATTTATTTCAAAAGAGATAAGAAATTTATAAAAATTAAATGACAAAATATTTGTTGGAAAATTACATGGGAAATAAATACAATAAATTACTAGCTTAAGTAGTACACTTTTTCCCCTTGGAAACAGATTATCAACCTTGATCCTTCAGCCCAGATTAAGATCATTTTTTCTTAATATATACATGTGTTCATGATTTCATTATAATTGATGTGACACGTGGAAGGAATAAATAATTGTGGTATATAAATGCTGTTCATTTTGCTTCTGCCTTTTTTTTGCCAACATCGAAAGGCGCTCTATTAGTGGTTTAACCTTGGTAATTCGGTAAAGATTGGCATTAGAATCAGTATGCAAGGGGTTGTTCAGATGTCGTATTTTGGTTAAATTACGAAGACAAGATCTTTCCCCAACTTCTATGTTCTTCGTTATGCTTCTTTTGCTATCACCTGTCAAAATATTTCTGTATTCCAAAATCGGTCTGGAAATAGATTTGTAGATGTGTGTTGCATACTTGGTGTTAATGCCTTGTTTTTTTTATGTCTTAAAAGTTTTGTAAACATCACTTTTCTCGTCCCATTCTACCCCCAACATTAGATGGGGTATCAAGTGGCACATCGTTGGAAAGGTACTATCACAACACGTTCTTTGGCGTTTACAGTAATTATTTATCACTTTTAGTTTTCAAGTTATAAGGGAAAATGTGTTTTCGACTCTCAACATTCAACCCTTATAACTTGCGCCAGAGGCTTTTACCGCACGTGTAAAAAATACGTCAACCTTATTTTGACCCATTTTACAACTGTACCAAATCTCATCAAAATCGGTGAGTAACACTTCTGATACTTCCCTTGTTAGTGCTCGAAAATGTTTGGCTTTTGCTGTAGCTTTCATCTTTGCTTTTTTAGAGTGGATATGAAACTTAATTCTGTTGTCGAAAGTTATACCCAAGTATTTAACATATTACGAAGAGTTGATCTGGGTTTACTTAATATTTATCGTTGGAGAATTAGCCTTGATCCCATAAAAAGGTATTAAGAGCTGTGACTTTATTGGGTTTATACTGATTCTCCAGAGTCTACACCATCCTACAATTTGGTTGGTTATTCCTTGTAGTTTTATAACAACTGTTTCGAGGTTTCTCGTATGAGCTACCAAGGCAGTATCATAGGTGTAAAAATTTGAAGATTTTTCGTCTTTTATCCAGAAATTCTTTTTTCCTCGTCAAAAATTATTGGTGTTAAATAAAGCTAATCCTTCTTAGTATTCTTGAGAAAAAATTTCTTTGCTTCAATACTTCGTTTATTACAAATGATTTCGCATTTGAATTTGTATAATGTGAGTTAATTTTCTCTTCCTTCTCTTCCTTCTCTTCCTTCTCTTCCTTCTCTTCCTTCTCTTCCTTCTCTTCCTTCTCTTCCTTCTCTTCCTTCTCTTCCTTCTCTTCCTTCTCTTCCTTCTCTTCCTTCTCTTCCTTCTCTTCCTTCTCTTCCTTCTCTTCCTTCTCTTCCTTCTCTTCCTTCTCTTCCTTCTCTTCCTTCTCTTCCTTCTCTTCCTTCTCTTCCTTCTCTTCCTTCTCTTCCTTCTCTTCCTTCTCTTCCTTCTCTTCCTTCTCTTCCTTCTCTTCCTTCTCTTCCTTCTCTTCCTTCTCTTCCTTCTCTTCCTTCTCTCCCTTCTTTTCATTCTCTTCCTTCTTTTCCTTCTCTTCCTTCTCTTCCTTCTCTTCCTTCTCTTCCTTCTCTTCCTTCTCTTCCTTCTCTTCCTTCTCCTCCTTCTGCTCCTTCTTATCCTTCTCCTCCTATTAAAGAATTACTCATGTAGGGAGTGACTATAAAACGTCAAGTTCTTTTAATAAACCTAATCAATCTAATTTGAGATAAATTTAAAAATTGCAGTAATGAAAGTACAAATCCTTGATAATACTTTCCCATTTATCTATGTACTTTTCTTCTAGCAATAATAAGTTTTGTAAATATGAATAATCATGTTTTAAGCTGAAATAGACATTAATTATCTCCACGAATGAATAGTTTTAAGTTGAAATAATTTTCACATCCATAATATTTTCAAATAATATCACGTATGAAATTGCCTTTTATCAAAAACCATTTTAATATCGTCTTTCCGTAATCAGCAACGTACACATCGATATACGTATTAACTAAAGTATGAGAACGGCTCTGGCGTCATCCAGGGTCCAGTTCGTTATCTAAAAGTAAATAGCATTGAACTATGAACGCACGTTCAGAGATAGAAATAGAAGTGAACGAGAAAAATACTGAGACCTTGTAGGTAAACCTCTACATTGGAAATTAACACATTAAAAACAGAATTCTTCTTCTATTTAAAATTTTTAATAGCGTTCAATTCGTGGTAAAAAAGTACTAATTATTATTAGTACTTCTCTGCCTTTCTGCTTTTAAAATCCGTTATAATTTGTTCCCAGTTAACACCTTGAAACTGATCGCTAATGTTGTTTCCACTAAACCGAAGTAGATTGCGAGAAAGCAAAAGTATCTATGCGGTTAGATCATCGTGCAAGAACTAAGCAGAAGTGGTGTGTGCTAACTGATGGTCATTCATTATCTACTTAAAACCGGCAACCGTAAAACTAATAGGACTAATTTCGTTGCGCAACTTATTAACGCGACTTCTCAAATAGGTTAATTTATTTACAGTTTACCGAAATAAATATTTTCTCGCTAACTAAATTTGTAAATTGACCCAAACAATCTAAACGAGTGCAGATAATTAACACTTAAATATTATTTTACATATAAATAAATATTACCTTTGTAATTAATCTATCTATCATTCATCTATCTAATCTATCTATTTATTCATCTCGACGGTCTAGTTTTTGGGTCGATACAATGGGACGCGTACAAATGGAATTGGACAAGTGCGTGCGTGTTGGTTGGTTTTCGTGGAGGATTAGCTGACCAACGTCCACGTTCACGTCGATGCTGTGATTCATGGGACAAACGACAAAGACGTCCTTCGGTCGATGATGAATTGGACGGCCGTTTCAGCCGGGAAGGACGGATTGGGGCCGGGAACCTTCCGGGACGGTCCCGGGATAACGCAGATAACGGGACGACCTCCAGGAATTAGTGCCACACAACGCAAACATCGGACGAGGCCCATAAATCATTTTTCGATTTCCGCTTTTACGTCCACCTCTGCCAGTTTTTCTACGCCAAAGATGTTACATATTGATTTTGGACTAAGTTCTTTTTTCTTTTTCGATGATGATGGAAAAATGTGTTTAAAGTTTTCCAATTTTATTATAGGTGTAGATCATAAATTTTGCCTATCTATCTCAAACATAATCGAATGTAGGTATTGTTTTGAGAAGGATTTATGTATTCGTTCGGATAGGTCAGTATTCGATCTTAATCTGATTTTATCTTCCATCCGAAACAATTTTATTTGTCTACAATGTCATTATTGTTTCCTTATTAGTAGAGACACTTTAGATTGACGATTTAACTGTTTGGTTTTAAATTGATGTGCAAACAAACAATGGATTACTACCGAAATACAATCGTTACGAAAATTTTGAGTAGAACCACTTTAAGGTTTGATCGTTATCTATTTACCGAGTAATTATTATTAGAAATCGATTGAAAATGTTTTGGCAGCAACGTGAAAACCAATTTGTGCGTCAACAGCGCTTCGGAGCGTGCTCTCTATATTTTCCCCAATTTTCCCGCTCTCATAAATTGCAAAAGAAAACAGCAAGGTTGATTTCACGACTGATATATCCGGGCAGAGTTCTGGGGCACACACCGGCAAATCTACTAGAATAAACATTTGCGATCGCATCGTCACAATTCTCTATTGACCGTAGTTCGCTGGATGTTTGCGCGTTCTATTGTTCATAGTTCGAATTTCCGTCCGCGAAGGCCCCGTCTTTTTTCACGACGCGTTTTTCCACGAGCTTTTTACGCAACCCTGTATTTACATTTTTCGTCAGAACAAACTGACGCATCCGAGAATTGAATCGTCAACCACCAAAAGAAGAATGTCAAAGTATACAAGCAAACGCAGTCATATGAAGCATTGTATTTATATTTCCATAGTAGTTCAGTCTGTGTTAATTCGTGGTCTTGAACACCAAGAAGCGCCAAAGATTTCAAATTTTATTTCGTTCTCATTCAGTCTTAAGTCACGTAATGAAGATAAATAAAGCGTATTTGGTTTATATTTATACAATTATTATATTGAACGATTTAGTTCAAAAGAGTTAGTGAAAATATGAAAATAGAAATGTACAATAGCTGTCTGGTGTTTAAGACCATGAACTAACAAAAGAATACTATAAGAATATACTTACAACTAGTCAGTTCTTTTAAAATTTCTATCTAACAAACAATTTGTTGTTGAGAATTGAAATTTTATGACGATTTAGATTGAAACTTCGTCTTTATTTTTGCAAAAGATAAAGTTTCTATGACTTTTAGTTTTTTCCTCAGAAGAGAAAATGTAACGTAACATCAATTTAACTTTGTAATTATTAAAAATTCATATTTAAAGGGGGTCTGAGGTAACAGTTCATTTTGGAAAAGGGGTCACTTGCCCAAAATAGTTTGAGGATCCTCGATTTAGATTGATACTTAATCTTCATTTTTGTCAAAGATGAGTTTTCTACGACTTTTAGTTTTTTCCTCAGGAGAGAAAATGTAATTCAATGTCCTTAATTGAAATTTTTTAACATTCTAAAGATTAGGTTACGTTCCATAAATGGAATTTTCTTTGATATTTATAAAATTGACATTCAGAAGTTGTAACTTCATTATACATTATGACAACTAGGAACCAGACGTTTTTAAAGTTAGTGTTTATGGCCAACCTCTCCGACTTCCTGGAGAATTTTTCCTTGACTCACATTTGAGGAGCTGGCGAACAAAAGCGGATTTGTCCACAATATGATGAATTTTATATTTTGTTGGTTTCGGACTGTAAATGTCCATTTTTATACATCCTACCTCATACTTTCAATGAAAACTACCTAAAAGCGCTTAAGAAATGATATTGAACTAAGCAAAACCGAAAAAGATGTTTTCTATACAACTGTTACAGTTTTTTGGCGCTCCTGAAAAATTTTTTTTCTAGGACAAGACCGCTTTTCTTCACCAGCTCCTCATTTATCTTTTGAAAGTGAACCACTTCTTTCAAGCTTACGAGAAACATTTGCAAACCTTAAACCTATACCAACTGCTTTCCATTCTTCACACAAACCTTTTGTCGACAAAGAATTATCAAATTCAGATCACGTTTTTCTTCGACTTGAAGGTTTTCGACCTTCTTGCTCCCCGAGATATGTAAGACCCTTCAAAGACCCATCAAAGCAAAAACTTGCTTGTTAGCATTGATAGATTCACGAAGAAATTGAATGGATCAAACAAGAAATTATAGTTGAAGAGGGCAAACTTTTTAAGAACGACGAAATAAAATCTATAATATCAAAATTAAATAATAAAAAAGCTCCAGGCCCAGACGGTATTACAACAGAAATATTAAAAATTTTAGTAGAAAAATACTGCGAAGATTTTAAAAATGTTTTTAATAAGTGCCTAAAAGAAGGAATTTTCCCCGACATTTGGAAAAAATCTAAATTAGTACTAATTGAAAAACCAAAAAAAAGTAACGAAAAATCATATAGGCCCATTTGTCTAATCGATGCAACTGGTAAGGTATTAGAAGGACTAATCAAAAAAAGACTAAAAGAAGAAGTAATAGATAAGAAACTAATCGAAAGAAACCAATTTGGTTTTCAGAAAGGTAATTCACTCTAGACGCAGTTTCTAACGTTCAAATCATTGTAGATCAATTAAAAGAAAAAAGCTATAGGAACAGGGAATTATGCGCGTTGGTGCTACTTGATATTAAGAACGCATTTAATTCTGTTCCATAGAAAGGAATTATAAAAACTTTAGAAGAGGGTAAGATTAGTGACTATTTGATGAACATAGTAAAGTCCTATTTCTCAAACAGAAGCGTGATATCTGAAAACGAGGAAATCTACAAGGTAACTTGCGGAGTTCCTCAAGGCTCTCTTTTAGGACCTCTCTTTTGGATTATTTTTTATAATAAAATTCTAAAAATTAATCTAGAGCCAAATATTCATTTTATTGCTTACGCGGACGATCTTGCGCTCTTAATTACACACAAAGATAGCACTCTTCTACGAGAAAAGGCTAATTATGCGATTCAAAGGGTCACAGAAGAACTTGATAGAATGGGACTTCAAGTAGCACCAAAAAAAAAAAACAGAAATCGTATTACTACAAGGAAGAAGAAAACTAAAAGAAATACAATTAAAAATAAACGAAAATGAGATGAGTGCCAAGAAGGCAAAATATCTCGGGGTCTACTTAGACAAAGATATGAAAATGACAGAACATATAAAGGAAATTTGCAAGAAAGCAAACGTCATGATAAATAACTTATCGAAAATTATGCCAAACATCAGAGGACCCAAAGAAAAGAAAAGGAAACTCCTTGCTTCTACTGTTCTTTCGGTCATCTTGTATGCCGCTCCAGCATGGAGTAGAGCTCTAAATTATAAATACTGTTTAAATATGCTTTCCTCAATTAATAGAAGATTAGGAATCAGGATATCTTCTGGATATAGAACGGTTTCTACGGTGGGTATTGAAGTGGTGGCTCGTTTACCGCCCATTGACCTATTAATTGAGGAAAGATGTAACCTATACAGTAGAGGTAAGGAACATAAAAAACTATATAGAGAAGAATTATTGGAAAAATGGAACAGAAGATGGAATCACGGAATTAAATGGACCAACGTATTAATCAAAGATTTAAAAAAAATGGTTTGAAAGAACATGGGGCGAATTAAATTACTACCTAACACAATTTTTGACGGGTCATGGAATTTTTTGTAGTTATTTGTTCAAAATAAAAAAGAAGGAGAATGAATTTTGTTGGTTTTGTGAAGAAATAGATAATCCAGAACATACGTTTTTTATATGTAATAATTTTGCCGAGGAAAGAAATATTTGTCGTAATAAAATCGGAAAAAATATCGAAAAAGAAAACATAATAGATATAATGCTAGAAAAACAAGAGCACTGGAGAGCCGTAGATGAAATGGTAACAAACATTATGAAAAAAAAGGAAAAGCATGAAAGAGAACTAGAAAATAGAAGAAGAAATGTACAGTAGACCCCGAAAATTACATTTATATACCTCTGAAGTTATACCTTGATGGGTGGTTCCGGAGACGGAGGGGAAAGGGTTTTAGTTGGACGATGTATTCAAGATGAGTACATCAACCCAACACAGGGTGGTCATCGATACGAATCACTTAGATAGTGATTCGGACCACTCGTCTGTCAACAGATTTCCTAAACCCCTCCATAAAAAAAAGCATTGATAGATTGCGGCCAGCTTTCTTGTTAAATGAAAGCATTGTTGATCAACGTGACAAAATTTCTTTTTTTGTTTCTAAACTTAAAATTCATTTCAATACTTTATAAATATAGTTACTATACTTTAATTTACACAACATAAAGCGTTTGCAAGATAGCAACTTTTTATTGACACCTGGAAGAAAACTTGAATTATGCCATATATTGAGCTTAGTGTGCTATTTCATTCCCGGGAAAACTCATTTCACATTTTGGAGATTTGTCGTCTCCACAAGAACTATAAATTGACAAGTTTAAAGGTCCCAATGTTTTCTGATGATTTTTTTTGTGGGGGTATTTGAAGAAACTTGTAAATGCTCAAAAGTTTCATAATTTAAACATTCTTCAAAAATCTCAAGGAAATTACATAAAAACCAGTTATGGATGATTTTATAGAGTCGAAAATTGCATCTAATGCAACGGTTATCATCTCTATGATGTTACCTTCCACACTTGATATACATCGCAAATGGCATAGTGTAAGCTTTATTCTGGTGTCAATAAAACCTTATTATCTTAGAAACTGTCTATGTAACAGCAATTTTAAAATCGTTCGGTTCCCAGTTTTCACTCCGTATATAATGATATGAAGATACTTTTTAGATACAAACTACTTCAATGTAGACGATTGTAAATAAAATTTGTTATACTGACTAATCGTAAATGATAAAAATGTTAGCAGACAACTTATTGTATGTATGTTTGTATACAAACTACATAAAATGTAGACGATTGTAAATAAAATTTGTTATGCTAAGTGATAAAAATATTAGCAGACAACTTATTGTCTGTATTTGGTTATTAATCATTCGCTAAATCAAATGGTAGCATTATGTTTGTGATAGACAATTATTTAATTGAGTCATTAAATATGCTGAGTAATACCAGAAATACGTAAATTATAAAAAAATATGTAAAAACTTCGTTTAGGAACATTAGGATGAGGAAGTGACTTCCTAAAATTAAAAAAAAAATTATCTTTTCAAATTCACATATATCTCTGCAAAAATATTGGTTTCAAATTTCTAGGAAAGTCTCTATTTACGTCATGTCCTTATGAGGAACGCAGCTAACCTTTTAACGGAACAAATAAACCTGGCCCACAGAAAGGTAGGTCACATTGCAGTCTTCCTGTAACTTTCTTGTAGGTTGGGAATTTTAAAATTTGTGGGTGTGGTAAAAATTGCGAATATTTGCAGTAAAAGTGAAACCAACTTTTAGGCGTGGCAAAAATGGTTTTTATATTTTAATTTAATACTATAAAACTAACCAATGATTCAATTTTTATATTAGTGGTCTCGAAATCATTGAAGATCTTCATAATTTTAAGAAGAATTTCCTCATAATTTTATTCGGTGAGAAATCGTAAACAAGTGTGAGACTTGCGGTTAGATTATCCTTGACATATAGGTGCCATTTCAATAACAATGTGTCAAATAATTTTATTATTTATGCGAACTTTTAAATTTATTTCTTTTACATTTTTATCATCTCTTTTAAGATGGTAAAAAATGTGAATTTAAAAGCAAGAAGAATTTTTATTACGATGTGACAATATACAATTAATTATTATTCCCTATTGGATGATAAATAGAATTTTAATGCAATCAATAGGCTCGTTAGCGCGAAGATTTACACAATTGGAAAAAGGTTGAAATCCCCGAGTTGTCCATCCTGAAAAATTAAAACACAGTTCGTTAAGCTTGTCGAGATGTTAAAATCGCCTTTCCTTTGCATTCCATTAGCACATTTAACAAAGTTAAGTTACTCTTTCTCGTCTCCACTCCGATAGAAAGAAAAATTTACCGAACAATCCAAATTAGAAATTGTAATTAAGCTATTATAATTAACTGATTCACTTTTAATTCGATTTATTTTAAATCGATTAATGATTAAGTACCAATTTTATAATAAAGATTGGGTTTTTATAATTTTTATTTATTTTCCTAAAACATTAAATAGTAATATTAAATGGTATCAATTTTAATGGTATTAAAACTTTTATTTTATGTTCAAATCATTAAACACCAGGAAAACACCTGGTTTACATTTCCATACCATTACCCACATTTTTACCGTAAATACAGCTAATAAATTAATTTATTTTCTAAATGATACACACACATCGTGCTTTGATTGTATACATGTTTAGTCAAATGTTGGACTTTGCAGATAAATAAACTCGCGTAAACATTGAACGTTCGGTCGCTTTTGAACTAATAACGTTTGGTTATTTTTGGTAATTATAACGTTTAGTAAAAAGCACACTTTCTAAACATCGCCGAATCAGTGCAATTCCATCGAGTGAGTTAGTGGGGTGGTTCTGTTATTTTAACAGGTACACAGGGCGTCGAAAAAACACCGCCCCGGTGTTGTCTTTGGGCGGCCCCACAAAAGCTTCGCGGTTTATTCAGGACGGTTAAGTGGGCCACTACGAAAACATCTTGTGTTTCACAGGTGTTCTATGGAACTTTTGAAGATTGTTCCGTTCAGACCACCTCGAAGATTGTAATAAGAATTTATAAAATAAAAGGTAGTTGTAAATTCATAACAAATTGGTAAGAAAAAGGGTATGAAAAACAATTGTATTGAAATTATATAATTCTATAATTGAAAAGTTCAGAGTTAAATTGAACTAAAATCATGTATTATTCGTTTTGTGCTAATGTTGCAATTACTGTAAAGTGTTGTACTTGCAGTGCAATAGTGAATAAAATTCAACTTTATTTATACCTACTAAATGATGTATGAGCATGTTTAGTCACATTTGTTGTTAATTAATACCAAACCTGCCAACAATTTATTTACATAATAATATATTGATTTCTCCATAAAACGGTCATCTGAAATATTAAATTAAACGTTCAATTTTCTTCTAGTAATTCTATACAATTAACAAAATACTTAGATTATGAAAGTTAAGAAATATTGGGTTGGCAACTAAGTAATTGCGGATTTCACTCATATGGCGAATTCGATTGGTTGCACTAGTGCGCACCAGTGCATAACAGCGTGTTCTATTGGTTGTTTCGTTGTGTTCTATTACATTTTATTATTGTAGTTTATAAAACATTTTAAACATCATCAAGCCTTGAACATACTTACAAGTGATGTTATGATTACGTTTGATTTCATCGCGTTCTGTTGAATTTGCCCTTTTTTGCACTAAGCTAGTGTGACATATGTCACATTTTGCACTCAACGAGTGCGCACCAGTGCACACTAGTTCTGCCAATCCAATACGCCAATAGATTGCTTCAGATGAATTTTTAGGTTTGCAGACGTAGTTCAAAAAATGTAAAACACATTTTGTTATTTGATAGCTGGCAATTCAGCAGTCAATCAGTAAAAAAAGTTTTTTGATCGGTTGCGTAGTTTTCGTTTGGCCTTCGTTGAAAAATCAAAATGAATATTTTCGTCATATTTTGCGTTTTTATTTCCGCAAAGGGAAAAACGCATCGCAAGCTCATAAAAAGTTATGTGCTGTATACGGTGACGAAGCATTAAAAAAACAGCAGTGTCAAAATTGGTTTGCCAAATTTCGTTCTGGTGATTTTTCACTTAAAGCTCTGGTCGTCCAGTTGAAGTTGATGAAATCCTAATCAGAGTAATAATCGATTCGGATCGTCACAGTACAACACGTGAAATTGCAGAGAAGCTTAATGTATCACATACATGCATTCTCCCATACATTCTCAGATACATGCACACTCTTACCACCCAACCGAACGATCAATTCTGATGTCTACATTGAACAACTAACGAAATTAAACAGTGCAGTTGAAGAAAAGCGGCCCGAATTGAAAAGGTGTTGTATTCCATCATGGCAATGAAGAGCCACACACATCTTTAGTGACTCGGCAAAAATTATTGGAGCTTGGTTGGGATGTTTTGCCACATCCACCATATATTGCCACATAGCACCATGATATTACTTTTTGTCTCGATCTTTACAAAACTCCTTGAATTATAAAAATTTCAATAATGATGATGATGTCAAATCGTACCTGATTCCGTCTTTTTGCTAATAAAAACCAGAAGTTTTATGAACGTGGGATTATGATGCTGCCTGAAAGATTGCAAAAGGTCATTGATCAAAATTGGCAGTACATTATAGAATAAAGTTATTTAGTTCCATGAAAAAATTGTCTTTGATTTTCTAAAAAAAAATCCGCAATTACTTATTTGCCAACCCAATAAAATAGAAAACAATTTTTATTTCCCAATTTCCCACCTTCATTTCAAGTTTCTTCTTCACGAAAACCCTAAATAAGTACATACCTACTATATAATTTATTTATCTCAATATTTTGAGTTCGAATAATAACAATTTCGAAGGTATCCTAAGACTATAAAGTAAGTTCAATTGGCTAAACTATGAAGAATGGACATTTTTTGACCTCTTCGTTTCATTACTACTTCAACGTCGGACTAACTACTTAAATCACATTGGGTTCAATATTTTATTAAAAATCTTAAGACTACACAGTAAGTTTATTGGTTAAACTGTGAAGAATGGACATTTTTTTACCTCTTCGTTTTATTACCACTTCTACATCAGACTAACTACTTAAATCACATTGGGTTCAATATTTTGTTAAAAATCCTAAAATTACAAAGTAAGTTCATTGGCTAAACCAGAGGTGGGGAACCTTTTTATCATTAGAGGCCACATTTAAATTAGGTAGCAATAAAGGAGGCCGCATGAATTGATATACTTATAAATACCAATTTTGTGGTAATATACCTTATGTATAGGTTTATCAATTTATTATATCATGTAGCAAAAAATACATTTTTCTAATACCACTGACTCGCAGCAGTAAGTACTTCCAAAACAGGAAAGTATACGGAGTGCATGCTTTCGTAGGCGTGGATTTTCAACAACATTTTTCCAAATTTCTAACGAATCCTTTTTAATATCAAAAGAAGATTTGAGAATATTATCTTCTACCAATTCGAATAACTCCATTTATAATTCGGTAGGAGCCTCAGATATATCTACTAAATGTGGTTCAAATACCAGTTTCATAGCAGGAGAGTGCTCGTGAAAATCGGCAAATCTTTCAGTATATTCTTCTAATAAAGAATTCAAGACACCTACGGATTCATCAAATACTTTATTTCCACATTTCTGCTCATTGTAAATTTTTGGGAGCTCCGGAAAGTGTTCTGCAGATATATTCGAGCCACCGAGCAATGTTTTAAAAAATATTATTTTTTTTTTCGAAACACCTGGATCTTTTGCCACATTCCATATACATGTTTCGTTTTACCTTGTAAAAACAGAAAACAGATAACAAATACATGTTTTGTTTTGTCATAATATCAGACAAAAAAGCAATGTTTCTACAAAATACTTCATCTGATAGATTACATACTTCCCCTTTTTCTTGATAAAAATTTAAAATTTGTCGTCATAAAGTCAAAACTTTTACCAATACTTGCCCTGTTGATAGCCAGCGAACCTTGCAGTACTACTGCAAGACCGACACATCAACACTGTACGTATCCGCGTCTACAGTTAGCATCTGTCGAAATTCAGGATGACGCATTGCATTAACGCGTATAAAGTTGACAATCCCAATAGCTCTATCCAGAGTGTCTTGCAAAACGGTGTATTTTACGCAGATTTTGCTGATGCAAAATGCAGTGAAACGATATTAATCTTTTTAAGTTTAAGTTCTCCTTTTTTAATAATGCAACATATGCTTCTTTTTTACCTTTCGTAGTAGGTGCCCCATCGGTACAGACACTTACTAAGTTATTAATATTTAATTGTAAGCGGTGACATATTTCCCTGAAGTTTTCGAAAATGTCAACACCACGAGTTCTTCCATTTAGTGTACCTAGTGCAAGAAGTTCTTCATAACACTGATAATCTTTAGTTACGCCACGAATAAAATAGAAAACTTGCGCTGAGTCAGTTTTATCAGTGCTTTCCTCTAAAGCAATTGAAAAATAAATATCTCCATTTTGTACAATTATACGAAATTGTTCTGTTACATTATGTGCTAATTCATGCTGCCGATCTGTTATAGTTCTTTTTGAAAGCGGCAACTGTTTATATTTATCAACTTTTTCTGGATCTAACATAGCTATTGCTTCAACAATGCATTCTTTAATTATTTCTACGTCTGCATACGGTTTTCCCCTTTTTCCAAGTATAAGAGCAATTTTATAAGTAATATCAACTGCTGTGATGCATTTCTTTACAAAAGCACTTTATATAACAAAATCCAAGAGCTTTTATGGACGCCGTACAAGAAATTCATGGAGGCCGCATGCGGTCTCAGGGCCGCACGTTCCCAACCTCTGGGCTAAATTGTGAAAAATAGACATTTTTAACCTCTTCGTTTCACTACTACTTCTACATTAGACGAACTACTTAAATCATATTGGGTTCAATATTTTGTTTGAAAAAATTAATAATAATGAGTATATAACATATAAAAAGTTCATGATAAGTTTAATGTTAATTACAATAAAGCAGCATAAACATTTTTTCTAAATACTAACAATGAAGTTTTCAGTCTTACAAGGGGACCACCAGACGTGTAACCTCCAGATTTTGTTCCTGATTTTTTTATAGGTAGAGACATGTATGTGAAGCTTCTTGGTAAAATATTTGGACCAGATGGCCAGGCATTTTTGAGTTATGAATTTTTGAAATCGTCAAAAAACTCCACGTAAGTGGTCATCCGGTATTTAATACTTTTGTTGTAGAGGTGCGATAGCCAAGATGGTAAAGGCGCGAGTTACGAACCGTGGCGACCCGAGTTCGAATCTCGGTGCTGCCCATTTTTTTTCTTTTCCGTAATAAATTAATTATTACATAAATTATTTATTATTTCTTATAAAAACACATTCTTTTTATTTAAACAAACCGGAATACATTTATTGGAGTTTAAAATGATTTTAAAAAGTTAAAAAATTACTCTGATTATTTCTAGGAAAAAAGGGTTGATTCAACGAAAAGTCATAAACGGTCAATTAAATGTGAACCTTTTTCCTATAAATAGCCAAAATACAGTAAATTAAACAAAACATAAATATGAAGTCCTTTCTAGAAGGCAACAAAGTTCGACATTCCCGCGAAATGTACTCCCTTTGTCAACCTTGCGACGTTTACTTTTATAGGCAAGTGAAAAATTTTATTAAACAACGTTTTCAAAATTGTTCCACTCTAATAGAAAGTGATCGCGAAATTTCAGGAAGAGAAGATTGTGTCAAAATTCATTCTCTGGTGCGTCATCAGTTATCAGCACCTGTTTTCAATAATATGTTGAAGTACGCCTGGTATGCTTCACAATTAACTGATAGCAGGAAAAATTCTTTTAAATGTAAATGAAGTATGGTTTCCTTCTGATGTTTTAAAAGATCCGTGTTCATGTAAAAACCCTTCACTTTTAAGGTGTGCAGTGTATTATAAAAACTTGTGCTTTCAATGTTTCTACGACAGATATCATCCAAATTATTGTTCTCCCGCTACATCTACTTCATAAAATTAATTATTGTAATTAATGTAAACTAATTTTATTCTTTAACACGTTCACGCCGGCGCGTACCACCGGTGGCCCGCACTAAACTGTTTCATCGGGCGGCGCGTACCACCGGTGGTACGCATAATAAAGGATTATATTTTTTGCCGCCAGATGAAACGTACTATGAAAATTGGTTCCGGCGTGAACGTGTTAATGTTAATTTGTATATTTTTTAACTCCAGTAAATGTATTCCGATTATTTAAATAAAAAGAATGTGTTTTTATAAGAAATAATAAATAATTTATCTAATAATTAATTTATAACGAAAAAGAAAGAAAATGGGCAGCACCGAGATTCGAACTCGGGTCGCCACGGTTCGTAACTCGCGCCTTTACCATCTCGGCTATCGCACCTCTTCGACTGAAGTATTAAATCACCGGATGACCACTTACGTGGGTTCTTTTGACGATTTCAAAAATTCATAACTCAAAAATGCCTGGCCATCTGGTCCAAATATTTTACCAAGAAGCTTCACATACATGTCTCTACCTATAAAAAAATCAGGAACAAAATCTGGAGGTTACACGTCTGGTGGTCCCCTTGTTAGTTCAATTTAGCATTGAACCATTTAATTCTCATTTTAATAACGTAACTATATTCCCTCAGTTGACTTTATGTTCCAACTGTACCATTGGGTGATAAAATTGGTATTTCACTGATAAGACCATGTTTTATCGAACGCTATCGGTTTAGTAAGCGCAGTAGATTTAACTTTTCCAATACACACTTGAATGCATGGTGATTTTCCTGGTTAAAGTAGACAAGATTGATTTATTATTTTTACTTTACGTATTTAAGCGAGTTTTTAACGACTTAGATTTTTGTCAACTGTCTAGGTAGATTTACTCTCTACTTGTTAATTTAATTTTAACCATTTAGCGAACAACTGTAACAAAACTCTGATTGATCAATTAACGTTTGAATTAAAACAAAACCGCTTTTGTAAGTTCCGTGAAAAAATTTACATTCGAAATTATCACCGGCAAATATTACCTTTGCAATTTTGCACAAGTTTCTGAATGAATTCAGATAAATATTTACCGATTACTTTTTACTCTTGTGTCCACAAAAATAATAATATTAGGGAATAAAATATTTACCGTGCAATTCACACATGTTTAGTTTACTCTTGACCTAAGTTGCTTTGTATAAATAACTCGTTATTTGTAAATCAAATAACTCGACCTTCCACAATTTTTAAATTTTAATTTTAGGCACATTCATATCTAAATTACATTAAATATGCTTAATTATAAGAAATATCTACTGCATATAAGTAAGTATTCTACTTGTTATTTTATAAAATATTTAAATATGTAGTTTTTATAAGAAACTTAATGGTGTCAGTTCGTATTAAAGATAAAAACCACTTATCTCTAATACAATGGTGAACAACACCTAACAATACCCAGATGTCATATAAATACCAAGTAATTTCTCAACGTAGAGTTAAAAATGAGAGTGACACATAATATGTTTCTCGTGAAAGGAACGTTTTATCTTTCATAAAAGTTATAAACTGGTTGATCGTATTTAATTTTAATTTAGCAACACCTCATATATGAATGGTATGGGTATAGTACCTGGTTCAAAAAAAGAAGGAAATCGACTAAAGCACGGTAAAAGCGAAAGATCAATAAAACTGTACGGTAGAAGTAAGTCTCCCCTTCCGGGCTTAATATCGGCACGAGAGAGAGTTATTCGGGGTCTTACAGAAACACTTGATCATCTGCCAATCATAAAATAGAGCGAGCGGTGACGCGGATAACAAGTGAAACGACGTTGCGTGGCGCTGGGGTCGTTTTTCGAGCGCCCTCTACGGCGACGCTCGCCATTGTCGGGCGTCGAAAACGCGCCCGTTTATTGAGCGCGTTCCCCATCAATATATTAAACCGCTTATTGCGTTTTTGTTCCGAACCCGTCCGGTCTATTGATGCCCGTTAAGCCGTCTCTATATCTGACAAAAAACCCACTCTAACCACGCTCGATATTGTCTCACAGTTTTTTATGGGTCTTCTTCAAGTGATCTTATACATAATTAATGCTGTAGTCTTTACTTGTATCAGTTTCATCTACTAGTAGTAGTAGTCTAGTTCATTCCTCCCCCGATATGTCATAAGACATAATTTGAATTCTAAAGGAAATAAAAAATCCTTAAATTTGATGTCCAACAGTTTGCTGGATGTATCAAATGGCAAATGCAGTCGCACAAGTTAAACAGCACTGTCAATTACGTGTGGAAAAAGGATGACAAGAGACATTCTTTGACATGTGCATCTAGTTGTTGGTTTTCTGACTCTATTGGAATCAGATTCAGTATGCAGCTCATAAAGTCAAGGATTTATTGGTAATGCATACTTATACATATCGTATATACAAGTGTCCTGAAATTAGAGTACCACACGCTACTAGTTCGTTCAGAAATATGAATAAAAGTTCAAATAAACACTCATCGAAAAATGCTTCCTAAAAAGCTACAGTTTCTTGAAAAGATAAACGACAAAATAGACCATCTTAGAACTTCATAATTTCCATGATTATGTAATTCAGTCATAAAATCAAACCCCCAATGATAACGACACACTGTTGTGTTAAAGCAGTTCAACGATTAGATTAGGTGATCTTCAAAGACAATTTACACGAAGACGTTTGCAGTTCAGTAATGGGCAAGTACCCGGTATATTAAAATTTGGGTATATACCCAACGTTTGTGCCCGGCACGTACCTAATGGATAAATACCGGGTATATCGGAATTTTGGAATATACCATGTACCCGGTATATATTTAACTGTTTTTGCTTAGTCAACTAAAAATAAATCTAAACCAAAACAATGAAATGATAAACGTTAGCAATTTACTTTATTTTAAACAAAATAAAACATTCTTATTTAACTTAAACTATACTTAAAAAAACTAAAAACTATATCTTCAGGTTCATTTGTCGATTTTGTAATTTAAGTTATGTCCATCTGGATATTTGGGTGATCATCACTTTGTGATGAGTCTGTATCTGAATCACATTCAAAAGCTGAACTTTGAATTTCTATATCAACACTACCATATTCATCATCAGAAAGTTGTGCAGAATAAGCAGAATATAAAGTACTTTGTTTTGGTTGTTATTCCGACTTACTACATTCGAATTTGATTTTCCAGTTGGGAGCCATATACGTAATCTTTCCATCTCTTTCAGTTGTCAATCTGTTTCGTCTTTTATGATGAATGAACGAAAAAGTTTTAAAAGATCTTTCAGTTTCCGCCAATGAAACTGGTGCAGTTAAAATTCTTACAGCAGGTTTAGATAACGACGTTGTACCACATAGTCCTCTCCACCAAGAAACTGGAAATGTAGAGTGGATACAACTCCACAGCAGACTTTTGGACTATAAATTGTGCTTAGAGCGGTAATTTGCTAAATCTGTCACAACATTTTTAAGGGAATCGACTTTCATATCGACGGTTATTTTATATATGAATTCCATCCCGTCAATTTGTTGTTCTTGAGTAAGGTTTGAACCTTGAGTCAATGGATCTAGTAATGCAGCTGCAATATGGAGTGGCTTCAAACCACGTTCGTTCCTCTCTTCAAATGATTTCAAAATATTGGCAATATCATTTTCATTCAAGTTCACGTCACTTCCGGAAAGATTCTTTCTTAAATTTACTTCAAAATTTGACATATATTCACAAACTTTGTGAACAATACAGTCTTATGTTTGAAATTTATCTAAAACTTCCACAATTGGTTTCAGTATTCGAATAATCGCGTCAATTTTAGGCCAAAATTCTAGATGATTCTTCTTTTACAGCTAGGTGCTGAAGTGACATTTTTGATTTTTTTAAGGATTCGAGGCAGGCGAGAGAACTACCACAACGTGTTACACGTATATACCCGTAAGGGTATATCCTGTGGGTATATACCAGGTATATAACCAAGTTTTATTTATCTACCCGTTAGGTATTTACCCATCGCCCATCGCTGTTGCAGTTACGCGATTGCAACAAGAAGATCATCCTTACGTAGAAAGGTTCAAAATTATAAGTCAGGGTAGTGTAAAATTGATTTGCAGAAAACATTAGATAAATAACCAAAACAACCCCTTAACACACACGCCATTGATGAATTTCATGCAAAATTGATACCACCATCTAACTTTTCTTTGAATTTTAGGCTAGTATACTAATTTTTGTTCACTTAACTCAACCCATTCCAAGGATATTCCTTAACGCTTCGTTAGGCGCGTCGATGCCTAGAAGATTCCCAGAGATTACTTTACCGTGTTACAGAAATTCACGCGCCTAACGGAAGGTTAAAAATCGTTTTTCTGCTGCCCTTTTAAAGGACTGCAACTCCCTTAAGAAGTATTTTTCAACCAATGTTTAATTGAGCTTTTATTCTTATCTTTGAACGTAGAATGCACTAGTATTGCATGGTTATTAAACTTCGGGACACCTTTATTATAAAAAAATCTTAAAATAAAAGTAAATATAGAAGGTACAGTCATTCACATCAAGATGCGAAATTACAACCTCTATAAACGGTTGGAAATACTTAATTATTTTTACATGAAGGGTTAAAAATTTATTGTCAAAAGGAAATTGAAAGGTGTCTTGAAAATCGTTTTCATTAATCAATTAGTTTAGTTGGTCCATAATACTTTTGAAATATTGAAAATCCCATTCAATGTAGACTCAAAGCAAAATGATATTTTGACTAACTTCAGTTTTAGTTTTAATTATTATAAAATGTATTAAAACATTAACACGATTGCAATTAAATAATCAACCATCAATCTGTAAAATTTACCTAAAAATATGTCACATATGTTCTTTTCGCACAGACCAGCTTAGATTTACGCGATTGTATCTTTGCATGGTTGCATAGAGGGGCAATTTGGCGCCCCCGGCCATTATTCCATTTAATCGTAGCTGCTAATAGTGCCATTGTCGGTATTGTACGACTATCAAAGGGCGTATCCAGTGAATGGGGAACGTTTAAACATTTTCCTCGCCGTCTAATCTTATTACCGCTATCGGGAACAAGTGTTCGTTTAAACCGGGCTCGCAACTGGGCGCTAAAGAGATTTTTTTCTGTCCGAAATTGGATCATCTTCTATCCGTTCGGTAAACAACTTATTTGCATAATTATATTAAAGTTAACGTAAAAATTAAATCATCATTTAATGATGGTGTAGATATAAAAACGGTTGTTTGCCGCAATGAGACGTGTTGATAACTTACTATTTCATTTGCTAATTTGCACAAATGAGTGTGCCAGATAAACTTCCTACTGAAGTTAGATATTAGATTATACAAAACAAAGAAGTACGTAGTTTAAAATGATTCTTCGAAACGATAACCAGTACTTTAAATATTTAAACACGTTATCAGGGTTTGCATTGAGTATCTAATTATAGCACTTTTAAGTATTTTAGGTCTTTTTTGTTTTTCAAACGACTCAAAGTCCAAATTTAGTTATTTGTTCTAAACGAGCTCACATCGCGGGAAAGATTCACCCCCGCCGAGTTTTATAGGGTTGCTAACCCCACGGACAATACGAGGTTATTTTGATTCTGTTTGGAATTGTTGGTGTTGAACGACTGCTGTGAGGGAGAGAAGAATAAAGGGTGGGCGGAATTAATTCAATCCCAAACCGTATTATCCATCCAATTGTTATTTTATTAGAACCTTGACAAGTCCAGAACATTTCAATTTTCTTCATACAGATAACATTTTTACATTTCCAAGTATTAACTCTTCTGTGTAACAGACATTACGGTGTTTTTCTCTGTCGACAAACAGGATTAACGCGCAACAGTACGAGCAATAAACCGCATTTAAACGCAAACAATCGTAATCTGTAGGCGAAGAATCAACACGGACGTCCAACGGCTAACACGTTGGAAACGAAATGAAAGAAAAAAAACGCGAGATAACCGAGCCGCGTTCGCGGAAGGGCAGTAAATCGCGTCGTAAAACGACGGTATTCCACGTGGGCGAATCATGACCGAAGACGAAGAAACGTAAACCCCGCAAGACCGTTAATCGGTCGACGCCATCTCGAAACGACGGCCTTTGGGGCCGCTTTGATGAGAAAATCGATCGTCCCATGAATTTTTAATGGCGATCGTGACAGATATTACGGCGGCAACGTATTTTTCGCCGTACGTATACGGTCATGCGACGTGAAACGCGTACGACGGCCGGTCAAATGGGGTAAATATCCTAACTGCCATTGCGGTAAATATTCATTAAAATCAATGATTAATGATTGAACACTTACATGGTATGTCGTTACCGACTAATAATCCTTGTTAGATGTGGTTTTATAAAGAAGCATTATCATTTTTTGAGAGTTCATATTATAATATGGAATGTTCACTAATGTGAATTTTTTATAGTAAGGCCATCCTCACACGGCAACACCAAAGCAATAATATCGCGAGGTGATATTGACGATATTGCTGATATCGGTGACATGATCAACAGAGATCCGCACACGGGAGCAATTTGTTTGTTAGTCAACTCGTAATTTCCGAAGAGAGAGTGCTACTAAATATTAAGATTAACAACGTTTGAAGATTAATTGAGCCAATTTTTAAGGTTTTTCTTAAATGGTGGCTGAATATTTAGTACATACAAAGTGAAAATTAAAATACAAAAAAATATTTTGCAATTGAAATATACATTAAAAATTATTTCATTTAGTAGCATGAATAGTCCTTATGTACAAAACTTCAAAAAAGTACGAATGAAATTCTAAAAGGTTGTAACGAACCAATTCTAATGGTTCTAAGCAGTTGCGTGAAGGCATCTTTTAATTATTGTATTTCCAAAAATAGTATTTCTGTAAACAATATTATTCAAAAGTAAAATAGGGCATATTTTAGTGATCTTTAAGAGTGTTTTTTAGGATGCTAGGTAATGAATTATACCTGCCTTAGCCGAATAAGGAACATTCGGTTAAACTTTCAACCGAATTAGGACAGAAGGCAATTTGGATTATCAAAGAGTTCGGTTAACTGGGATTCGGATTCTCGATGCTCTACTATATTCGTTCAAACGTATAGTCGAACATCTTCTATTTGTTTGTCTGATTATTCGTCAGCTTATTGTTAATGAAAGTACTACAAATTTCCATTTTGGCAAATTTTTCATTACGCAAAGGAATCACATTGTGTAGCTTATGACGCTTATGTATAGGGTCTTTCCGTAAAAACACTCTACTTTCAAATGTAAATGATGTAAGTTCTGTGTGAGGAACCCACTGATTTCTTTCTCTATTCTAAAAAATATTTTATGACAATAAGTACTGAATTTAAAATCACTCAAATATATCCCGCGATTTTAATACATGATATGTATTCGAGAAGTCCAATTTTTGATGACTTTGTTGCTTAAAACTGTCGCCTTCGGTCATATTTTTAATATTTTTCCATGTCACCCACGTATTTAGTATTAAATGCCTCAATGTCAACAGGCGATATGAGCAACTTACGATCTTGGTGACTTCCGTGCAGGTTGCTAAGGTTGCGTAGATCGCGCATATTGCTTATATCGCCCATAGGTTGCTTTTAAATTGCTCCGTTGACGGACCTCCACTCTATTACCTAGGAAGCAACCGAGAAGCGATATCACATTGCCGTTGCGTTGCTTTCTGGTTGCTCCGTGTGCGGACGGCCTAGGAGATAAATCATCTTCTAAAATAAGTTAATAAACATTGATTTAAAAAAATCATTAAATGTGTAGTCTCTGCGAAGTTAGTCTCTAGGATTTACATGTATAATAAATCATTTTCTTAAGAAAATCTTCTAATTTATTTTAACGCTCTATGCATTATTCGAAAGCTTCATCCTTGGCGAATATAATGGATGAAATGACCGATTCGAGTTACTTTAAGAACCACCCAAAAAAAAAATCAATAGCACATATGTGTGCACCTGTAGGCTACTTAAGCTATTTCGAAGTTTTCTTAACGAACTTGGAATCGTCCTTTTCTGTATTGAATTCGCCAACGATCAAGCTTTCTAATGATACGTACTATAACCCGAAATGGAGCTGCACCATGAAGAGAAAGATGAAAGAGTAGTAAAGAGTGGGCTTACTTTATCATCTTTCTGTTCACGGTGTAGTTCCATTTCGGGTTATAGTACATCGTTAAAATACGTTAATGGGTTTTAACGATGTACCCATGTAAAAGTTAATTCTAAAGGTTAATCCGCGGTTAATTCTAAAGGTTAATTTTTAATGGACATCAAACTCTGGTCTCTATCGTGGCCCAACTCTTCTGGATACTTTCCCCCCGACGAGTTATCATCAGGTTCCATTGAGATGCCTCCGATGTTTCAAAATATATGGTATTTGAGTTTAAGGAATTCACAATAGTTTGCGTCGACTTCGTTGGCCCAATTTTCAGCTCTCTATATAGCTTCAGGAGGAATCGGTTTATAAAATCATACGTCTGTATTTTTGTTTGTTCATCCAGTAAAGCTATCCACATACTAGTAGTGCCAAAAGTCAAGACACTCAAGTTTGGGATGCTCCTATTCTGAAAGTTTTCGTCGAAAAAATCGGGGTAAAGGTTGTCATGATCGGTAATCATTTCTACGTAATGTGGCCAAAATTCAAAATCGTAGGCTACGCAATTTAGGAAATATCTCGAGTTAAATGAAAGAAGGATTGAGATTGATAAGTTTCTAATTATTATCGAGATGTTCCTTTCTTTTGGGTTTTAAAAGGTATAATATTCAGTAGTTTCATCATCATAGTATTTCGTAAAATTTCTGTATTCATCAATGCTTTTAAGTTAATTTTTAAGCATGTGTTTGTTCTTTTTGATCGAAAAAAAAATTTTTTCGTTATTTTTTGTATATCTTTAAGTACTTCCTTGTATATAGTTCCTCTCTTTGTATAAAAATATACTACCTCTGTCCCATAATAAGTGACCGATATGGTGGAAATTTAAGTCCCAAAATAAGTGTCCGTTTTAAAATAAAAAAGCTTATAATTTTTTTTCAAGATTTTTTTAATATCAAACGTCCAAAATTGTTAAGAAATATATTTATAACTTTACAAAACTGTGTAAGAGTAATAATAATACTACTTAATTACTGCTACTAATCTTTGCCTGAATAATGGTACACACTTTGTAAATAATGGTACACACTTTAACGCACTTCCTGGTTTAGGTTAGGCCTTTTTGGTTGAGGCACAACTTCAAAAACTCCTCGACGGTCCATTGCGTGACCACTCCGGTACTTTTAGAAATAACAAGACGACGTATGATTTATAAATCACTACTCAAAAGTTAAGTAAACGCGTTTAAATTTTTTAACAACATTCATGTGTCAGTTTTAACTTAAGTCTCTTGATGGAATACAAGATTGCAACCGTCATTTCGAAATAACGTTAAGATTCGGGAAATACCAAAATCGGACACTTATTATGGGACAGAGGGAGTAAATGAAATTTTATTCTTCTCACTTATAGCGTTTATGCGACTGGTTTCTGCTACCGTGGCCGATTTGTTTCCATTGATTTCCCAAATAATTTCGGCGGTTTGTGTTAACAACCTATAGCGGTTGTTGATAAAATTACAAGGATCCGTGCTCTACAAGGTTAATCCGCGAATATTTGACATCGGCCATTTCCGTAAACTCATAGAAGATGATCTGGCGAATCGATGGATATAGAGATCTTCGAAATCGATGAACCAGTTCACGGGAAAGGGCTAGGTAAAAAAGACTATTTTCGCATTGTTTTCGTACACATGTATGCCAAATTTTTAAATTTTTTTGGATGGTTCTTAAAGGAGTTCGAATCGACCATTTCATCTATTATATTCGCCAACGATAAAGCTTTCGAATGATGCATAGAATATACCGGGTGTCCCAACGGTCCGAAAAAGCTCCATAACTTGTTTATTATTGGAGATATTGATCTTTTCCTTTTTTTGGGTTATAGCTGTAATGGTACTACACATTTTTAAAATATTGCGACTTATATACAGGTGTCCCAAAATTACAAAAAATACTAAAGTTACTATTTTTTAAATGGAACATACCCGATTTTATTTTATTTTTGAATTCTATGGTAAAATACGATTCACTTTTATAGAGGTCATTTTTGTTTAAACTGCCAGCAAATTTGATTTATGGCACTTTTTCTGCCAGAATTTCCAAATGCAGTTGTTTGTTCAAAAATTCTTATTTTCAATATCCTTGCTTTGTTGTCAAAGTAACTAACTTCGTTTGATTATTGAATGTTTATTGGATTTTTAAAATGTTTACTGAACAACCCGTTTAGCCGCATTTGTCTACTGCGATTTTTTAAAAATGATAAATTGAAAATGTGGTAGACTTATTCATTTTTAAATGGTAACCACTATTTGTTATTATATTGGTCAAAAGTTATTCTGACAGGCTTATTTTACTTTATTGTGGATGGAAAGTTTGTCACAATAATTTTTGATCACCAGAATAATAAATTGGAGATGCCATTTGACTAATTTGACTCAGCATGTTTAAAAATTCGAAGAAAAACAATTGCGACTAAGCAGGTTATTTAGTAAACATTTAAAAGATGCATCAAACATTTAGCAATCAAACAACGTACTACTATAAAGTTAAGCCAAAAATTTGACAGAAAAGAATTTTTGAACAGACCATTGCATTTCAAAATTTTGGCAAATAAACTGTTATAAACCAAATTTCTTCACAGTTTAGACAAAAACGACCTTTATAAAAGTGAATCGTATTTTACCATAGAATTCAAAAATAAAATAAAATCGGGTATGTTCCATTTAAAAAATAGTAACTTTAATATTTTTTCTTATTTTTGGACACCTGTATATAAGTCGCAATATTTTAAAAATATGTACTACCATTACAGCTATAACCCAAAAAAAGGAAAATGTTAATATCTCCAATAATAAACAAGTTATGGAGCTTTTTCGGACCGTTGGGACACCCGGTATATACATACCGTGTGTACAGCGATGAGTTGCGGATAGGGCAAGTCAATGTGTTAGACAAGGCATCGAATTGCATACGATTTTAATGAATTAGATAAAGAGGTACATATCAATTCCAATCGCCCAGATAAGTAAACGTAGTATATCTGTCCTGTGTTAACTAATGGAAACCTTATTGTCGTCCTTTTTCCACTTACGTTAAACGTATCCGCAACTCATCGGAGTGCACACGGTATAAATTCCTATCTAACTGTTGGAGGCTAATTGAGCATAGGTAAATGTGTAATGGCTAAAAGTAATAAACAGGAAAAATCGAATTAATAGAATATTCTTTTGTCCATTTTAACTGAAACTCATTGAGATTTTTCGCCCTTTCTGGAAGATTTACAGTTAGAACCACCTTAAATGACTTTTATTTTAAAAAAAGTTTAATTCCTTATTTACAAATAAATACGTTATAACCTATAGTTAAATGCTTTAAAGAAAATATAACTTGTAATCTGTAAAAACTTGTAAAAGTAATCTACAATAATCTATAACCAGGTTATATACACACACAAAGTTAAAACATATGGTGTTTTAAAGACCAAACGGTATACATTAATAATTAACCAGGTCATAAAGTATGCTTGCGTATCAATAAATCGGTTGGACATGGAACGTGGACAGTTAAACGGTAACATAAGGTACATGGCGTGTAGTATAGTGCTCTACAATTGCCAGTTAACCCTTGTTTAATATGCAGGACCTCGTTAGTTATTTATAGAATAATTCCACAAAACCGGTTTTGTTAACTTTTGTATTTCGTATGAGTAACGTTTGTGGTTGTAATTCATCATGATACCTATCACAATCCCAACCATTAATATTTTGTAATTATACATCACGTAACATGTTTGTTGTTGCTAATAACCACTGTGAAAAGAAAAGTATTAATTAATTACAGAAATATACGTTTTTATTTCATAAATTGTTAGACTTACTATATTATTGCCCCAAAAATTAAGTGATGGTATGAAGCTACAATGAAACAATTCTAGTTTATTGTTAACTTACTACTATTTCGCACTAAGCTGCAAGAAATTATTTTTTCGTAATAAGTTTTTAAAATTAATTTGCATAAAATATGGGGTTTTACAAGATACTTATTTGAGAATTAATTTATGTCAAACATGACCTTACATCCTATTCCTTCTCAGGTATAGAAATAATTACTGATTTCGAGGGAGTTTCATATTATTATTTATTAAGAATAATCAACATGTTACACTCATTAGTGTTGATTCAAATGAACATGTCCAATATAGCGTGTATACCGAATAATATACGAACATATGGAATTTCAAGGGTTTCCTGTCCGAATTTCAACATTTATTTGCTCTCATAACATATTTGAAGGTACTTCACTTAGGTACAATATTAATTGCGATCGTATCTGATGTAAATATCCTATTTTTTTATCTTGACAAGCTAATCATTATCTGTACTTAAAATACAAAATTAATCGAACCCAAATACAAATTAGATATAATACTTTCACATGGATTATGTTACGATTTTATTAGTACTCCTTAAACATAATCTTCTTTATAGAATCCTTTAGAATTTTTTTATTCTTGATTTAAAGGACAAAAACGTCCAATAATCACGTAAACATCCATAAAAAGTGAACTAGAATCAAAGTTGACAGATGATGATCGTCCAATCTCCTCTATAATCGGGCTTCACGTGGATATTCTCGCTTTTGCCGGCTACTAAACCCTTGCTAACCGAGCGTTTAATATTCCATAAGGCCAGCAAACCCCGTCCCCTTCGGGGCGCTTTTGGGGCCGTCGCTGCTGCAGTTTCGAGGGGAGAGCAATCAGACTTAAGCCGACAATTGTGTGTTCATTACACTGCCCGGGGGCGTAAATCTGGCCAATACAAATTATATCCGTTCGATCGCCGAAAGGGGGCACATCATCATGCATCCCTAGGCGTTTAACCTTCCCCGTTTCACGGGTGGCAAGTTTCCTACGCCTTCGCCCGCGTGACAATTGAAGGATTTAAATAATGCTTGGTGTTTTTCAATAAATGAGAATGAATTTAAAATGAAATTTGCATGAGAACTTTTCTCTTGCGGTGGTTTAAGATCACCCAGACAGGAAATTTTTGTCTCTCAAACGAACCTTCCTCGATAATGTAATATGCATTAACGGAGCTGGCTTAAACTCGATATAAAATTACCCGGTAGCGCAGCGTTGGTAGCGTTCAGTTCTAAAGTTCTGGATCCAAAGTTTCAAACTCTGCAAACTTCCAGATCGGCATTGTGCATCGTGCTCCGGTTCCTGCGGCGGTGTTTCCGGTACGCCGGCGCCCCTTCTGCGGATGCACGCGGAGGCGGCTCGGTCGGCGTCGCGACGCCCCGCGTCGCCTAGATTGAAATATTCTAATATCGGAAGGGCCCTGTTTGCCGAAGAGAGAGGGTGAAATATTAAAAGTTTCGGCTAAGGGCCCCGAGCTACTACCACGGACCTCCTTCCTCTCTTTCTCTCTAGGTCTCTTGGGGCTTTGGGCTTTGCCTTATATGATGGCGGCTCGTCTTTTGTACCGCCTTATCCCACATATTGCTTTTTTAAAAAGGAACTAGAAACTATGAATTTTCACATACATAAGTATAATAACTTTAAGATGATTCAAGTTAATTTGGTGATCAAATTCTATTAATATCAAAATTTTAAAAAAATGTTTATGACAGAAAGCTGTAATTTTTATTTGAAATAATTTTTCCTCTTTCCCTTAATTTAATATTTGAGATTATACTTGAAAAATAAACATTAGATTATAGTTCGAATAACAACATAAATATTTATAGTAGAAAATGTTCTTAATTAATCACAACTTATATTTAAAATAATATTGTCTATACTAATGAAGTGATTAAATATGTAATAAAACCATTTAAAATTTTTTTACATTAAAACCTTTCGAACTGGTAAAATACTGTTCCAAAATAAAAACTCTCAAAATAATAATGAAACAGAAGTGAGACGATTTTAAAACTAAATTAAGTTTCTAATGTGATCTAAAATATTAGTGATTTCAAAGTAGATGAATTTAATTTAAGTGATTAAATCCTAAATTTAATTTTATTATATCACAGAAATTAAATTGAAACCGTCGACAGCTCTGGTTTTATAATAATCTTAAAACAATAATAATTTGCGTGATAAAATCGTTTGGAGATTTAATCGCTCCAATAAACCTACACGGTTCCTTTGCGGCCGGAGATTATCTCTTTCAATTAACCTTTTATTCGACCGCTAAACAAATCCCGACGAGCCATAAACCGAGAAATCCCTTAATGAGCGCCGTAAATTAGGTAGTATCGGGATATATACGGCCACGTGATCGTCCCTGTACGCGCGTGTAGTGTGTACACGTTCTCTGCGCTACGTAGTCTAATTATGGCATCAGCCCTAATCGCCTTCTACCAACGCAAATACAATTGTTATAATTATCCGGCAGTGACGACCCTGTGTGTATGTGTGTTGCAATGCCGTATGTGCCATGACGTAAGCACTTCGGCACAGTAACGCTTCTCAAACAAAGATTAGGGAGGCTCTTAATAAACTCCCAAACTGGGATACTGTTGTAAATGTGTCTACGGCTGTGTACTCTTGAAGATAACTAATGTAAATTTTATCAGAAATAACTAAGGGAAAGAACACCTAAATTAGGTTACGTATTATGAATGAAAACAAGCAACAAAGTTTTACTTTTACTAAATTATTTTTAAACAAAAAAAAATAAAATAAAATAAGAAAAAGTTATTGCTAAATAATCAAAAAGAGAAACAGATTTTCATTTATCATTATTAATAGATAAAGACTGAACTGAGGGACCTTTAAGTAAAACTCATAGACAAAATCCCCGTTAACACTAGATCGACACGTCGCAAAATCGAAACGTACGCTTGGAAAATGGGAATAGAGTCGTGATAAAATAAATCTGGTCTAATGGTGAGCTTACTCGGTCCGGATTATTATGTCATTGTGATGTGAATTGGCGAGCGCCGTTCCATGGACAGGAGGTAAAGGCGCCGCGACGCGTGGGGCGGATATATCTGGAACGTGATCGGGCCCTTATTGCGCTGTATCAATTTGTAGCTGGTGTGAACCCCATCGCCACCCCATTTAGCCCGTCGCGATAAGAACCCAAAGTCCACCCCAGTTGTTATTGTTTCCGAGAGGAATATTTTGCTTCTACTCTACTGGATTTAGAAGCAACTGCATTGAATGAGTGATATTTCACGTTATGTATTTCTCCATTTTTCCATTCTTATCCACTCTAAAAATCTTAGTCGACGAGTTGAATTTAATCCCTTTCGAAAATTGAAATGGCGAAAGTCTCCGGGAATCGGTCGTCAACCCAGTAGGGCGTTCGTACTCTACGACAAGGGGGAGCTTTCTTGAAAGCGCCGAACAACCGAACCGAAAGGAGAGAGAAATCTCCTCTTCCTCCGGTTCCTTTCGCCATTGGCTGTCTGTAATTAATTCAGTCTGGCCGCTGGGGAATCCCCGCAAATACGAGAGCAAGGCTGGCGATGGGGAATACAGTTGTCATCCGAACGTAGGATTACGACGGAAACGGAATGTTTCCAAAGCTGGAGTAAGGTGCAAAGACGTGTTTGTTAAACGAACGCCTGGTATTGCAATAATTGAAATATCACATGGGATTCAATTTTTAAATTTCCACGATTTGTAAAGCGTTAAGGGCTATTAGAATTATTAGAATAAGCCGCAGATCTAAATTGCATTCAATTAATTCCAACCCCCGTAATAACGGGGTTTTATCAACTCTCCCATAAAAATCAAAACACGGCCACAATGGGTCGGCCACCCGCGGGACCGACGCCCTCCCGAGGGAACATCAATGTTCCCTCAGAACGTCGTGTCCCGGTTGGGACTCACTTTGTGCTCACAGCTTCCCGGGAGATGAGAACGGGAGAAACAATTTTCTGCCGGCGGCGCCGAAAACTTTATAGACTCACTTGTCGGGGCTGAATTAATTATCTCTCCGAGCTCGGGGTTGCGATATTAAGCGCGGTCTCGTTCGGAGTATGGGAAAGTTTTAGTCAAAAGTTGAAGAAGAGGAAGCTCCGGGGACGACGTCGATTGGGCGAACAAGAACCGTTTAATTTCCAAGTCGTTGATTGATTCATTATGTGGATTAAACGGTTTAAAATAAACAAAATAATGTTCTTCTTTATATTAATTTTTAACAAAATTAAATTTTAAGGAAGGGTTCGGAATTTTAGAGAATTAAAAATGAGAGACTTATTTTTGAGGAGACAAATTGTAATGAATTAATAACTGTTATAATTAAATGTGCTGCCGTTTAGTAACTATAAGTGACGATTTAATCCAGTTTAATACTGAACCCTTCAAACAATAACATATTCAGATTTAAAACCCTTCCGATATGTTTGCCTACAATATCATAGTAGGTTCATAACTATAAAGCTAGTAGCTACTAAATTCAACTAATATTCAATTAATTTAAAAATACCACATAACAACTGTTGTAATTAAATGAGCTACCATTTAGTAACTATAAGTAACGATTTGATCTAGTTTAATGCTGAAGCCTTCAATCAGTAACATATTCTGATTAAAAAATCCTTCCGATTTGTTTGCCTACAATACCATAGTAGGTTCATAACTATAAAGCTAGTAGCTAGTAAATTCAACTAATATTCAACTAATTTAAAACGACCGCAAACGGGAAGCGTACGCGCGCTTTTTCCGGAGCGATCATCAAAAACGAGTGCAAACAGCGAGCGCTTTTAACCGTCCGGCTCGAACACGAACGGCTAAATGTCAATTTCGAGCAAACATTTCTGCGGCGGTGGCGGCAACGTATCGCCGTTCCCAGTATAATAAACGCGCCCCTTCCACCCCCGCCCTGATCACTGCAAACAATTTAGCAAACACAATATGTACAGAAATTTAAAAAATCCTAGCCGTCAGCTACGCAACAACACTATAATTTATAATGAAGTTTGCTCGGGCAACAAGCCCGGGGCAGCACGAAGCTCGATGGCGGTGTCGGCTTCGCAGGCTCTCGGCCGCGCTTATTTTTGATATGAACGCGCCGCGCCGTTTGTTAATTATTTCCGACCTCACTTGAAATATTAACGGGGTTTGTTTTTGCCGCCCTAATTTCGTCCGTCCGAAACGCGCCAAGTGCGATTTTTCTCGTTCCCTTGCCCCACTAATTAACCAGCCTTGTTAGGCTACTAATTGCGAGAATGTGTTAAAATTTATAAGCATGAGTTCGTTTCGTTGACTTAAAAACAAACCATAAAAATAATTAGTTTTCACAACTACACATTTTAACACTTAAAGCTCTTCTTATTTTGACACATTAGCTGAGTCTCACAATCAGTACTTCGAGTGTCGCACATGTTGCGCCTAAATGCATGTTCACAATGTCTGACATAAGACTCAGGAAAGAACAGTACAATGTCCACAATGTATGTAATAGGACTCAGGAATGCTGTCATAATGCTCTCAATGTCTGGATAAAGGACCTAATCCTAAAGGATTAATTTAGATTCAATCTAAATTTGATTCTATTTTCTAGTGAATTTAATAAAATACAAAATAATTTAATTGAAGATAAAACAGTACAAGCTCATCACATTGTGACTTTTAAAAATTTTTACAAGTCATCTGACAAGTGTGGATTATACAATTTTATCCAAGGAATCTAGTTTTAGGAGGCGAAAGGCAAATAAAATGTATAAAGAAAAAAAAATTATTAAAAATTAATTGTCCATTCCCAACCTCTGTACGAAATTCATCGTTTTTGAATCTACAACGATCTTGGTGTAAACTATAAATTTTACATTATGGCTTAATTTATTGTCTAAATTAACAAAGTTCATTAAATAATGCAAACATACTATAAACATCATCTTATTTCCGATACATAACTCTGTTTCATAAGCACATGAAAATTATTTTCGAACACTTGTGTATGTAACATTTGTTAAAAACACCTGATTTTTTTAGTTTTCAAAAACATTTATCATTTGGGGTTGACTAATCTCCTATTGTGAATGTTATTATACATATGAACCGATAAACTAAATAACTAGACTAAATAGTTAAATCCCCTAAAGTTATAAGATCCAATTTGTAAATGCCAATGTAATGGCTAACTTCGTCAGAAGCAAACATAGGGCGATAGAGTAACTTGGAGAAAGGACTGCACGGCGCCAAGTTTGAGTTATATTAATGATAAGAGTCCCGAATAACTTCGTCTCCTTCGCCATCAACTAAAGTAATCAAGACTATTGTACGTTACCCTCTAATAATAAGGCACCAGCCGGTCTTTGTCCCGTTCTTATTTCGAGGTGAAATAAAGACTTTAATTTTTACAGACGTTCCACAAAGGATAATAAAGGTGCGGAGGAAGTTTCATTCGACTTTTGTTCCTTATGAAGGATAAAAGATAATACAAAGGAAAAGTATTGTCTCCTCTAACGTTTAATCCACCTTTGTAAAATTTATTTCAGGCACATTTATACTCCTTACGTATAGATTCGATGTTGTTAAGAAAACCCTTAAGTTGACAGTTCGGTTACCAAAAGAAACTTATTGCTTTCATATTCAACGCGACAATTTATTCACGGCAACACCATCGAGTGGATACGTGCGTGAAAATGACAAGAGAGTTCCAGATTAAGGGCGAAAGGGCCTTGATGCGGTTGTCATTTTGCGACCACTCCATCAAAAAAGTATTGTAACTGGTGGACACTCATTCATACAGATATTTCTTTTGTTACATGTTACGAACAGAAATACAACCTTCCACAATATTTTCTAACACTGTTCGAGATTGTGTATTTAAACAGTTCTGATTGAATGATAAGAGATATTGTGATATAGCCCTATTATATGAAGTGCGGTAAAATGTCTTTGTAAGTATAAAAGCGATTTCTGTATTTGACAGTAAGGATTGAAAATAAGATTTAATATAAATTTATATTAAGTTTGTGAAGTTGCTTCAGTAGGTTACTATATGGTTAAAAGTGAACGAAAACAAGCGTCCTCGCCGAGTTCCTTGTAGTCTGTTTTCGTGAGCGCGAGGTGTTGTCGCAGCAAACAGAGAGAAGAGAGGAACGATGCTGTAATTCACATTAACCGTGCCGCGGCTTATCGGCACCGAGATAAGACGTAACCGCCGCCGCCATTCCTCTGCGCCAGAACAAACACTGTGACATGGATTTTACGGCCGCCGGTTCTCTCGTATCTGGGAGGTGTTATGAAATGTTCTTGGAATTGCGGCGGTTTAGCGATCCCTCTTGTCTCCTCCTCTTCAATGTTAAAAAAAAACTTTAAAGAATCCCTGACTGATGATTTACATAAAATTAATATGTCTATTGCTGTAATCTGACGTTGAATTGTAATCGGGGGTGTGTAAAAGTGTGTGTGCGGACGGAGAGCAATAAAGTCGAATAATACGAACCGGAACAGATGGAAGGCGCTGCCCTCGGGGGGCGCACGAGGCCGCCACGCGTGCCCTCAAGTGGTCGTCCGCCCTCAACTTCTCTCGTCCCTTTACGTCCGTCCAACATTTAATAAACCGCAATTTAATTTCATGCATATAAAAACAGTGTGAGAAGTTACCACTATCGCGATGCTATTAGAGTCACACAAGATGATTGCGATTTCTACATCATAGTGTAAACAATCAAGACATACATACAACCCAACCCAAGACATAGAGATATTGATTTGCTTGAAAATAAGTAAATATACTTGGAAAAAAATTATCGATTTACGAAAAAAGTTTTAAGCGTGGATTCATGGGCAGATGAGAATTCGGTGGAAACAGCCGTCGGCTGATGGATGAGAATGATCTAAGCTCGGCACGACTAAAACGTGTTTGCTTTTCCGTCCTATGTACACACCTTTTGTACTGGGCACACCGATATCGTATTTACCACGCATCTGCCTCTCACCTAGTGGTAACCCCGATATGGTGTAGTTCTATGAGATTGACGCTATAAATACATGTGCAGTAAAGTACTTTTATAATTTTCAGATAAGAAAATCGTTATTAGTTATTTTGTTAAAGAATCTAAAAGTATGTGGATGCATTTAAAGAAACAACCAAATGTACTGAAGCTTTCTTATTATTTTGTTCTTGACTACCTAGGTTTTGGCGTCTCCGCCGTCTTCAGGTTAATTAACCAATTTTAACCAATTTCATCTTCATCTAATGGATGAAATTAAAAAATAGTATGTGGATGAACTTAAACTTCAATTCCATAAAAAAAATTCTTAAATTATGATGCCGAATTTGTAAAATTGTAACAGTCAAGTTCATTCTGAACAAATTACACCAATTAAATAATATCGAGAGAGTATAACAAGGGGCTAAAATAAGATATACTCAGGGGTCAAACCACCTAACTATGTAATTAAGACGATTATATATTAATATTAACAAAGAGCCACATTGGCGATGAGACAATAAATTTATTTAAGAGATGTTTGAGTTTTGAGTATTCGACTTCAGACATGATGGTATTTGATTATGGATAAAATAGATGGGCATTTACCTGAATATTTTATAATTAAAAGATGGGAATACTTCAACATTTTCTTCTCATTTCTTTCGAATAATCAAAACAATTATTTTTAACATATAGGAATCTCCAAAAAATTAGAACCTATTCCAAGGATCTTACATAGAGACCTCACGACTTTGGAATCGCCGATTTTAATGAAAGTGGTACCAATCGATAGGTACTATACTTTATTTAATAACTAGGAGGAGTGAATCTAAAAACCCCATTTACATAGGAAAAAGTAACTAAAAAATACACTAAGCATTTTTAGCGGCAAATTTGAATTCTAAACTTCAAACCAGTAACATTTATGCAACCAACAAAACACCAAGCGTTTGAGCGTAGTATTCTAGAACATACCAAATATCTCTATGGCCGTTTATCTATAGGTACATTGTTCAAAATTTATCCAAAAGACGTTCCTTATGTTAATGTATTATATCCAACAGATGACATCGCACCATACCTTCGTCGAACTTGATATTTTTTGATCGCAACCATTTGAGCACAATGAAAAAGCGAGAAACAAATTGACAAATTAGGTAAACCACCTAACCTCAAACGTCAAAAACAATAAACGACAAAAACCAAATTTTTCGTCTTTGTAAACTTGACTGCGGAGCGACCAATAATTGTTCACTATTTTAGCGCGCAAAATTCAAATCACTCCTCCTAGTTATTAAATGAAGTATAGTACATAGTAGAAATGTGTAATATATTAAGGCGCACTATTCAGCGATTCGCGAGTAAATCGCGATTTCAGGTCGCGATTAAGGGCCATACCACTTATATGTCAATGGTTGGCCTCCTCCCGACCCCGCCTCTTGTTGACTCACCACGAATGGACTTCCACATGCGAAACAATACGGTTGTATCTTGGAAAGTAACCTGTTCCTATTTTTAATTTAATGAAAATTTTCAATATTTCAATTTATTTTCTCTAATAATTTATTGTTATATGTTTTGAATACAAATAAGTCAACACACTTTTTCGTTTTTACTTTGATTTTTAATTTAAATTAATTAAAGAAGAACCAGAGACGGATTCGGAGAGAGTGGCTAACCACTGACTTAAAGCGGCATGACCTTGATTCGCTAGCTGAAATCGTGATTTACTCGCGAATCGCTGAGTAGTGCGTTCTAATATTTCACACATTTCTACTATGTACTCATACCTATCGATTAGTACCAATTTCATTAAAATCGGTGGATCCAAAGTCGTGAGGTCTCCTCGTTAGACTAACAAAATTGCTCAATCAGCGAAAATCGTCCGCCAGCTCTGACGTCACTGCCAGGGAATAGCTTCTCTATTTTATATTCGGTTGTCTCACTTTAGCTGTGAATTTTGAATTTTCAGTGGTAACAATGTACTTTGAATTAACTTTAAAACCACTTAGGATACAGGATTAAGCAATCCTGTTAGTCCAGTATCCTTGGACCTATCCCACTACAGAATCTTGTAGCTAGTAAGCTATGTAATCAATTTTATTGACGTCGTACCTGAAGATCCATCGTCTGAATCTCAAATAGTTTCAATACTTATGAAGTGTTAGTTTCTGTAAAAAAAAATTAAAGAAGAAAAGTTTACTTGTTTGATAAAGGAGCGTTGAATTATTTCAAAATAATGTCGAGAGATTTATTAATTAGCATTAGAAAATACTTCGAATAATCAAAGCAATTATTTTTAACATACAGGCTCTCCAAAAGATTAGGACCTATCCTACTAACTACAGGACCTTGTAGTTAGTAAGCTATGTAATCAATTTTATTCAGGTCGTACCTAAAGATCTATCGTCTTAATTTCGAATAATTTCAATATTTATGAAATGTTAGTTCCTGTAAAAAAAGAAAAAATAAAGAAGAAAAGTTTACTTGTTTGATAAAGAGCGTTGGGTTATTTCAAAATAACGTCAAGAGATTTATTAATTAGCTTTCAAAATTAACGAATTTTACTGATAGGTTGGCATAAACGTATCACGTTTAACAAATACGCGGACACGTTTTTGGGCAAATTTGAAAAAGGTCACCACCTTCGCTGTCGAACCGACTCCCCTAATTGGCATTAATAAATTAAAATCGGAAACGCATATTTGCCGAAGCGACGCGGTCAGCATAAATATAAAATTTATGGTCCATTTTTTCGTTTGTAAATCGACGTAATCCCATTTATAAAATAAATTCCGTTTTTATGTGTTTATTTTAGCCGGGTCGACGGGCGGCGCCGCGACGCTACAGCAAACAGCCATTCGCCCATTTTTGCCGCGAACGCCCGGCCTCGGTTTTACCGCTTTTTGCACCGCACCGGTTCGATGTTTTAATTTAAAATTACACGGCGCAAGCGAAAACATAAACACTCAAATATTTATAGATAATATTTGTGACAATACTGCCGATGTTTGGCTTTTTGTGCTCGCCCCTCTTCCCTTTTGATACTTCCAAACCTTTTTATTCACCGGTTTATAGTGTAAATTTACCTACTACGTACGTACTAAATATTAACAAAAGTAAATTCCACCTTATGATGTATTAAGGATACTAAAAAAAATTATAACCTTTTAAATTTCTCCAGATATTTAATGGTTACAAACTAACACTTAGTTTCGACAAACAATATACAAACATTTGAACTTGTCCAATTAAATTTATGTGTATGCGCGTCCGATTAAACTAATCCGTTGAGCTAATTGATTTGTTATTATCGTGTAATAAACGGTAATCATTACTCACTTGACCCACCCTTAACAAACCGAACGTATAGATAAAGTTCGATAGTTATACCTATAAACTTTCGTTGCTGTACTCGAACGTACTTCATCAAGGCTGGTCATATAAGCGGGGCTTGATCAAATATTTTCCTTACTACGCCAGTGTATGGAAAATTACTGCGAACGGCTAACATCCACCATCAATTAACCCGTGTGTACATATTGTTAAAAATAACTGCTCCTCAAAAAGTACACTGTACACAGAAGCCCAGCTTAAAAAAGCCTTTACTATAGGATTTAAACGTAAAGTAAAACGTTTTTCTCTTATAATTTTCGTTAATTACATTAAAACGTTGTACGCTTTTCTCATTGTTAGTAATAGTCTTAAGTTTCAATTAACTCAGATAACCCCATCAAGATAATTCGATCAGTTAAAACTTCTACTCTACTCCGTCTATAGTGGCACTCCAAGTGAACTTTTCGAGGGAAAGCTCAATGCAAAATATTCGGGCGTAGATGGAAGGAAGGTAGCGACAGCGGCACCGAACGTGGAGTAAAGAGGGTGCAATTTAAACTTGCCATCAGCGAGCGTACCGAACATAGTTTAATAAGTACCTAGCGGAATTGTGCAAGGAACGGAGGAGCGTCAAGGGTTCGGGGGCCGAAAACGCCCTATGTTTATTTTAGAGATCGCTGTTACCCGCTCTACTTGTCACAGCTTTGCCAGTTGGTTCTGCCGGTCCGCACCGGTTCTGTAGGGCTATCGCCACTCATGATTCATGACTGTGCCCCCGTGAGGATACTCTCTGCTTCCGTTCCTTTGCGAAGTCCGGAATATACGTGTGTTGAGTTGAGTGAACGTGGTTTGATGGTATTAATCGATTTTGATTTTAAATTACAAACCATAGCAGTAAGTGTTGAAATAAAAAATTAAACGAGTCCATAATTTTGATAGGAGTTTGTAGACTTAGTACTTGAATAGTCGGTATCATTGCACATTAATGACGCCGTTTAACGCAAGACTTAGGCGCCAAGACAAACAATAACACCTCCCAAAATCTTTGCAAGGATAATTCGCGCAAACACGTTACCAAGGTAAAGTGGTGGAGTATTTACTAATGCTACCTTGTCCCAGAAGATCACCTCGTCTCTCGGTTCTCTGGAATCCATTCCGAGGCAAATAATGCTCTAGGTGCAAATACAACCCCCCCGTGTATGTATTTTGCCTCGTAGATGTGTTCGTAGGGTTTTAGAGTAAATAAAATCATTATGGCAGTAATCCACACAACTTAAACGGTGATTAACATAAATCCTCTTGCTCTATATTCATCCATCCTAACGACAAATTACCTTCTAACTCATTTTAAAAAGCATTCAAAATACTTAATCCCAATACATCTTTTAAACTCTTTTCGTATCAGAATTCTTACAAATATTAATTTGTCTTCTCCTGAAACAAATTTCCTCTTCCAAATCTCACCACAAACGTTCAGCATCCGTAAAAGCGCGGACCTAAACAGACTGTAGCCACTCCCATCCTGTGTAAATACCCAATCAGCGGACGGCCTGATAAAATCATGGGTCCATAAGCTATGCATACATTCGTATGCATGTCTGCGTACGTGTGCGTGCCTACCACGTATACGTGTGTGTGAGGTTCGGATCGGAGTGGATACGAAACGCCTCCCGGAACTGACCGGAGTTTTGAACAAGGAGCGGCAGAGTTTCAAACAAAGAGAAACAGATACGAACATTGGAGGCAGAAATGAGATGGTGGAATAGTGAGGGAGATGAGGTGATGTACGGAAGATAATTAGTTATGCAAATAAGGGAATGGAATGGACTGGCGTTCGGTCTCTCGCTTTTATATTTAGGCAGAGTATGGGATATGCATTTTTAATAAGGACCATAAAAAAGTATATGGTTGAGTGGATTGATTGATGAATGGATGTTGATTAGAGTATTGATCGAGTAAACCCGATTTTTGAAGAGTATCTTTTACCATATACAATTTTTCCAAGTTTAAACGAGCTGAAAGTTTATGAAATAGCACATCAATTGGAATTCATCTATATTTAGTATCCATGTAATGATAAAAGATAAAACCTTCGTCTTTTAAAAATTTGACTTTGTGAATGGTTTCGCTTTTCACATCCAAATGAATAATGAAATTGTAACAAGACATAGCTTAAAACAACTTTATAAGTGCTATTATAACCATAAAGAATTAGACATCCTTTGAAATTATTCAGCAGTCTTATGTTTCTTGAAATATTTTCTTGCTTGGATCGATTACTTTGAACAGTGCCGCGCCGACAGATGATGTCGCTTGTGTGCAAAAAATTTGGTGGCGCCTTATTTTTAAAAATCTTGCTGTTGGGCTGCATTAACATTAAAAACTCTAAAAAGTTGAAGCAACAATTTATTTAAAAATATTAGGAACACAGGCAGAAATATTTAAAATTAAAAAATATATCTATAAGAAAAACAAAAATAGATACTTTTATAAATTAATATACTAACAAATAAACAATAAATAAAAATGAAACTCTGAATTATCAAATAATATCGAAGAATATGAGATCGTTTAATGCACATAAGTTATAATATGTACAAAAAGAAAATAATGATCACTCTTTCTAGAAGAATATATCTGTAGAGGTAACAGACATAGACATAAGAAATTAAACAGGAATTTATAAAAAATCTACTTTTCGTGCCTTCAACTCGGAAAACCTTTTTGTCAAATTAGGGTAAACAGTAGTCAAGTCGTTTAAAAATATAAATTCTAAAATTTTAAATATATCATTGTTTAAATCCTTAAACATAGGCTGGCTCTGTATAATTTCTTCGTATAAATCATCTGCCTCGACATCTGTATTATCGTTAGATTTCAGTTTGTTTTTCAGGTTTTTCGCTCAAACGATATAAAAATTTTAAATATTCAAGGTGACTTTCTAACGTTAAAAATCTTTCATCTACTGAGACTAAAGTTTGATCTAGAACACAATAAAAAAAGTTAATTTCGTACGATAATACAGGATCGGAAACTGGTTCATCGATACCTTGATATTCAAACTGCTTGGCCTTTTTTCGGCGCCTTAATGGACGTGTGATTGTATCAAAATTGGGAGCCACCTCTAATTTTTCTGCCGTTTCTTTAGCTCTGTTAATAATGTCATTAAACTTGTCGTCTGTTCGAAACTCGAGCAAGAATTGTTTTAGGTCCTGCAAAGCTTTCAGAGCCAATTGTAAATTCGTATCATTTGATTGCAAAATTTTGCTAACAAAATTTATTCTTGTTAAAATTTCATACCAAATTTCAGTTGAACATATGAATGTAAATGTGGATATTTTATCTCCTAAACACTTTGCCTGATATTTTGATTCAGGATCAAATTTAACCGAATTCGTTATATTATATAAGGCGTCATAAATTTCTGGTAAATTTCTGTCCAAATTTGTTTATAGTTTCTTTTACAGCCATCTATTGGCGCCCCTTAAATGCGTGCGCCTGTGTGCACTGAACACATTGCACACATGGACGGCGCGGCACTGACTTTGAATTGCGGTTTTTGTCGGATTAAATATTAGATTACAAGACAATTCCACTTCAAGTAATTCAAAGTTGGAAAAAAAACACTTTTTAGAATTATTCAACAAATCATTAAAGAAATCATTAAAATTTAATTTCACCTACGTTACAACTCACAAGGCTACATTAAATACATAAATATATTTAATCTATTTAATTTACATCTTATCGTAGTTTATCTAGAAGGCAACTTTATTTACGGTCCGCGTATTACGTTTTAATTATCCTGCCAGTGTACATTTAGTTAGATAGTCGTATTTTTACAATACTCTACTAAAATACAAGCATAAACGCGCACATATGCGCTATTCTTTGCCGCATATTTCTAGATTGCAGTCGACTCCATATCTCGTCGCACCCGGATTATCTTATCTCTTCCAGACTGTAGGACGGGACCAAGGTACGTTTTATAACTTCAGCGCATTACTCACCACCACTATTTGTTCACGTTCTGTTTACTTTTAGCGTTCCCGCGACAAAATCGTTATAAAGCCAGATTTGGTGGTGTCGTTATTCGACTTGAAGACGTCAAAGCGAAATACGCAAAAATATTGGGTTCGGTAAGATCCGCACGTAAGAGTTTACTTTTCCGAGAAGTTATCTACGTCAGACACTCGTTGTGTAAGGTTGTTAAAAGATGAGGACGGAGAAAATTGATTTTCATGAGGAGACGCCGTCCAAAGTACCTTCGTTCGGTGGATATTAGCACCGAATCTCGGTACTAATGAGCAGAGCGGTCGCAAAGTGGTCGCGGTCCAGCTCTAATCCGATTATAACGAATATCCCGACGAAGCGATTCATTTTTTCCTAGTTAGTACGTCGATGATAATGATTGCCGTTCGTTTGCGCGAAAGATCTAATTGAGCCTTCGCGCACCATACGTTAATCATTCCAATAATGCCGATGTTTGTCGTACTCATCGAAGCGCCAGACAACGTGCTATGGCTTATCGTACCCAAAGAAGGTAATATTGATGTTCTTTCCATGTGGAATAAAAATATTAAATATCATACCAAGTAACACATTATTATGTATATTGGGTACATTTATTGATTAAGATATAGATTTTAGTTTAGTTTAGTTTTTGAATAGAGCGAAAGTAAAGTAGATAAAGAGGAATGGCATTAAAGATAACTTTAAAAAATGTAAATGAAAGTTAGACGAACATATTGATGTTGAAATACTCACAATTCTTTAAAACTTACAAAAATAGCTGCAGTTTGGATGCTTTGCAAATCTCATTAGAGAGTTTCTGTTATGATGTAAACGCTAATGGACCGAATGCGCAAGTGATATAACTGGAGACATCTTCAAAAAATATTACTCATAATGAAAATGCCCTTTTTGTTCACCAACATTTCCTAATACTTGATGAATAAAAAAAAACTCATAAAATTAAAAAATAATACACAGGAGAAATGTTCATAGAAACCTATCAGTCTACTCATTAGATTCTGTGCATCTTGTAATCTAATCTTTGTTGAGGGAAAGATGATTCATGTGTCATTACTTGTTACCATTTTGTACGCCAAATAATTCTTTTGATCGAATTGTACTATAACTCGAAATGAAGCTGCACCATGAAGAGAAATATAAAAGAGTATTCGACAATGTTATGGAGAGAGGGCTAACTTTTTCATCTTTCTCTTCATGGTACAGCTCCATTTCGGGTTATAGTACATGACATACAAAGAAGAAAACTGAAAATATTCATTTAGGATACCACACGTAAATGATGACGTACGAGACATCTTTCGGCGAACGGAGTATACACTCCTATTACAACCAGCTCAGTAAATCTAATTTTAATAAATGATCATTTTACCTTTTCTTATTATCCTTGGATTTCAGTATGAAAACCTTTTTAATTTTTTACCGAAATTCTTTTGTGGATTTTCTACCGAACACACATGGTTTTCAGTCAACATTTTAACTTTATTAACAAACGTGCTGACCATTTGAAAGATTATATTAAAAAAAATGTCGTTGAGGTAAAATTACATTATATGCTAAACACAAATACAGGTTTTATAACTTTGGTTGTTTCATTCGTATAACCATCATACTTTGAGTTTATTTATGGAAATTAAAAAATAAATTTTTACGATAAATTAAAGAGTTAAAAATTGAAAATCTAATTTTCTTTTAATATATTCCATTTCACGCGCTTTAATGTAATTTATTTATTATATATTTCTTGGAATTTTAATTGAGATATATAACTCTAATTAATCTAACACTACTAATCACCTCTTCTTTAGGTAATAATTTTTTATCGAATTTTCTACCTTCTCTTCTTATTATAATAATGAGTTTAAAGTTGCTGGTCGGTCATGCGATGCACTAATTTCACATAGGGTTCCGCGTAAAAGCCTGCCGATCAAAGTGTCATGCATATCCGGTCAAAGCGGTGACCTAACACGTGCCACGAACAACGTCTCCATAAGGTCACGTGTCAAACGGGCAATCAAAAAATTATTTCCGAACGCGCGAGCGTACTTAAACCCTTAATTACGTTAAACTTCCTTCCGGAATTATTCCGTAATAAATTTACGACACACGACCTAACGCTTCATTCATTTTTTGAATCATTAAAAGGTGAAAATAAAAATAGAAACGTAGAAACACGTAAGAATATACAATATTATGAATACTCAATAAAATCATTCTGAGCAAACTATTTCCTTTTTCTATTTAACAATAGCTGAAGTGGATGAGGTGTTCTTTCTTATAACCTATGAAAGCGTTTTTCGACCGAACGAAGCCGCCCTGTGGCCAAAACCCAAACAACCATAACAGTTGTTTGTACACCACCTATTCAGACCATAAAATGCCCCATTGGTTTTTCGATTGAGTGGGCGACAATGGATGAACTCGGATGGAAATCATGACCGGTATTACTTTCGTTATAAAGCAGCGATACCCTATAGCTTATTGTTGTTTATCGATTTGCTACTAAACGATTTGAAGATATGTAAGTAAGAATTATTAACACTTTTCAAAATGAGTTTATCACGACTTGAATATTTTTTAAAGGAACGTTTTATCTAATATGAAGAATCAATAAATAAGGAAGAAAAATAAAAATGGTAAACAAATGTTCGATGAAAGTGTATATATACAGAGTGTCCCTTTTTGATCGTCTGATCCTTTAACAACGTATTCTTTACCTGAAAACAAACAGAAAAGTCATAATGAACATAGGCCTAAAAACTTTTACTTTCGAGATATTCAATGTTCTAGTTTCCTAAGGCGATCTATTATTAATATTATTATAATGAATTGTTTAGATTAAATTATTAACACGTTGTTCGCCATTTAAGAAAAAAAATTTTTTCCCCTCAGGCCACCACCTAATAAAATGTATAAGAACGCGGCACAAACCGTGTGCCGCATTACACCAACCGAAATCAGGCGCGGCACAAGTGAATGCCGCGCTGCGGTTAACGTGTTAATAGTTGCGATGGTTTTGACAAGCTTTTGTACCTAACCAGTGTAATCTAATGGTGGATTTCGGATGTCAAACTTAAAGGCTGTAATCGTAACCGTAGCAGCAACACTAGCAACTAAAAACTGTTCAATTATTTTGTTTCAATGGAAGCGTTTAGGCAATGTCTAAGAATTACGGCAAATTTGATGGTTATTACAGCTATGGTTACGATTAAGTTTGACATCCTAAACCCATCATAATAGTGGGTTTAGGATGTCAAATTTAACCGTAACCTTAGCTGTAATAACGACTACTTAAATTCGTCGTAATTCCTAGATGTTACCTGAACGTTACAACTGAAACAAAATATTGATATAAATGAACAAATTGGGAAATTTCCACGCATGATTAATAATCAGAAGGAAATTAATAATGAAAGGTTTTTACCTCTAATGCGTTAAAGGAAAAAAAATGTCTCTGTTGTTCTTGGTGGAATAACTTCATGTAAAGCAGGAGATCTTTGTTCGTTGCACTTTTTTTAAATACTACAGTTACTGCTATGGTTACAATTACAACCTTTAAGTTTAACATCCTAAACCCATCCTAACAGTGAAAATTACTTTTATTACCTTTGGAAGGAATAAACTATCTATTTTCTATAAGAGGGGAAAAAATTATGAGACAGAGGGTTGATTACATCAATATTCACTCTGATGTGGAATTTATAAGGAGATTTTGACTCTCAAAAGAGATTTATTTATTCATTCTAACATTAAATTATACATATTTTTTGGTTCTTCTGTCAATTAACGGCATCGGTCCTTTTATTTTCAAGTATGTATATGTTTAAGTTTTATAACAAGTTGTATATCAACTCTGTCTCTAAGTTTGTAAAATTAGAATTTCTGCGACGTTTTTCCTCTTCAATTTTTATTTTTAGGATTCTAACATAATTGTTTGTCTGTTTTGACTTGGTTTTGACAAAACCCGTTGAAAATACTTAATTATTAGGTGTTCTGACTGTTTAATGTTGCCATTTAAAAGCAAGTCCTTAAAAGTGACCCTAAATTGCATTGTTATCTTATAGATAGTCTTTTTATTAGATAAATGAAAATGGTAGGACCCACCACACTCCTATCTATCAGTTAAATTCATAGGCGCCGGTTTTTGAAAATATGTATGGGTGCTCGATGATCTCAAAGGTGGAATCAAGTAATAGGTAGGTTAACTAAAAATCAAAATGTGAAATAAAAAATATATTTACATATTAAATAAATAAAACATATGTTGCTCGAATAGTGCAGGATTAGTTGCACGAAGTTGGTATAGAGACCCTAAACTGGCCTCCTCATAGTCCAGACCTGAAACCCATTGAGCACGTGTGGGATAGCATTGGCAAGAAACTAAGAAATCATCAACCGCTCGACAACATCGATCAAAATGAAATACGGCGTTTATTTTTAAGCAGGGGTGGCAATACGCGCTACTATTTTTTTTTATTACTTGATGTAACTTCTTAGGTAAATAAATCGTTTTTCTCCTTGGCCTACCTTGGCTTACATGTTCAATTTGTTTCTGTACTCTTTCAATAAATTAGTCAGTTAATCTTTAAGAGACCATTGTTTCTTTGAATAAACAGATAAACACATGATTCAAAAACAAATGGTTAGGAAAAGATTGGAATATCTTTTGATTATGGTAGTCATCAGATGGTGCATTTGAAACGGCCCACAGGTGTTCCAAAGATCGATGAAAAAAATATGTCTTTCTTACACACCCTGTACATATCTTAAACTAAAGTTTGTTGCGTTTAATAGTTAAAATAATAATAATAATGTACAACAAAAACTGTGGATTCGTCCGAAAGAAAAATTCGGACGCGCACTCTCCTAAAGGTGACCGTCTAAGGACTCCCAACGACCGACCGATTCGTACTGACTTGTCTTTTTCGCCTGAGCGCTTATATAGCGTTGGGCGGCTTGCGAGTCTGAACGCGCGAATCTGTTTCGTCGTTACAAGTTTAAATAAAAATGTTATACTTTGGGTTGTTCCTGAAGAAAAAATCTACATTACAAAAAAAGAACTAAAATTAAATTAGACTAGTGACTTGAGAGAAAATGAACTTTGAATTTTGGGATTTTTTTTGTGGTACGTTAATTTTGATGCGGAGAGTATTAATTTTTGGCAAAATCGTATGGGTGCTGGGCACCCTTCAAAAAATTTCTATGGGTGCCCAGGCACCCAGAGCACCCACGGATTCGGCGCCTATGGTTAAATTACATCTCATAGACCAGTGTTTCTCAACATGGGCAATATTACCCCCTAGGGGGCGTTGGTATATTTGTTATGGGCGATTATTTCAATAACCGTTTTTGGGGGGCGATAATTACTTTATTAGGGCGAAAACATTTTGTACAATTACCATTTATTGTAAAGAAAACTGTAAACAAATTTAAGAAACAAACAATTATTTCCTGTGATTCCCCTTCTTCTCCTGGATCAATTGCCATTGACTGCAGTAGAACTGCACTTGAGAACAGGTGGTAAATTCAGTGGGTTTTTTAGTTTTTTCTGTGTTCGTTGTGTATTCCTATTAAAATATAGTTTGTTCGCTCTTTGTTTTGCTCCTTCAGAGGTAGGTTAATTTATAATTTTTATTAATAATAGTTCAACCCCCAAAAATATCAGCCAAAAAGAAGTGCCGGCAGTATTCCATTGACTGTATAAAATTTGGCTCTATTGCTTCGCAATTTAACAGCCAATAGCCAATGTGTTTACTTTGTAATCAAGTATTTTCAAATGAAGCAATGAAATCATCGCTAATGGTTGAATATTTAAAAAGAAAACATCCTAACAAAAAAGAAGAAGATATTAACTACTTTAAAAGGTTAAATGCTAATTTTGATAGAAGAAGCAAAATAACCAATGTATTTAAAACAACAACTTCAAATGTAAATAAAGGATTGGAGATGTGGTAATTGTTCAAAATGCAAAATCTCCCAACATTGGAGAGAAATCATTAAAACTAATTTTACTTTTTGAGTAGACATGCCATTTTCATTTTAAAAAAATGTAAGGAGCGATCATTAAAACAAACTTGATCAAGTGGCTATTTCCTTCAGAAAGGTTGAGAAACGCTGTCATAGACAAACAATCTCTTCGATAGTATTGAATTGGTACTACCTGGCCTAAGAAAAAAAAAATAGTTTTTCTTTTTAACTGCTTATCACATAGCAAAAAGCTTTATAATTTCGATAAAAAATACGTTTTCATTAAATGTTACGAAAACGTCACACTCAACAATATCGAGTTAAATGATTTACTTCAATTATCTTTATAATAGGTGAACTTATGGAACTAAACATCCAATATATCGAAAACGAATCGCTTTCGGACCCATATTCATTAGAACTTTTTTGCTCATTTTCAATCAAGAAATACGCCAGTAAAAGATCGAATAATCAAAACGGGACACCTTTATATGTATAAAATAATAAAACGAAAATAAAAATAATAATTATATCCATTTAAAAAAAACCTTGATATACCTGAGATCGGTTTTCATGAAAAGAATCGGTAAAAATACACAGTTTATTAAAATCAACGAAATTCAATCGTATCCGTCGATACCAGTATAAATATTTAGTCGTTTTACAAAATACAAATAGGGCCGGCCTGGGCGGATACGCGAGCCGTACGCCGAGTATCGTACCGCTGGCTGTGCACGGTAAAAATAACAATATTTGTGTATAATGTTGACAGGTGGGCCGTAGACCCAACAAATTTAATCTTAAATTCAAATTTGAACAGATCAAACGCAGTACGCGATGGGCCAATATTTAGATATTTGCCGGGTACACAAGCTGTTGACTGCGTAAATACAAGAGAACATTGTTCCACGTTTTTATTTAGCGCTTCGTGTATAATTAACGAGAACGGTCGCGTTTTATGAATGAAAAGCAGCCGTTTGAAATTTGCAAAAATGCGAAAAGTAAGCGCGAGAGTTTTTTTACTCGGTTAAAAGGCGAAATATTTGTTTTATTCGAGTTTACAAATTGTAATGTACTAAATACGCTCGTTTTAATATCAAGTCATTGTTTAAATAGGAAGTTTTAGTTCATTTTCAAAATCACCTGCATTCGTAGTTTTTTATACTTTTATTCTAACAATAAGTAAATGTAATCCAAAAATTTATTTCACCTAAATGTAACCAAGTTTAAAACTGTCTTTTTAAATCGCGACGTAGTTCTTCGACTTCCTCGAGGCACAGGATGAGGATTTTCTCCTTCGGGGTTCTGTGCAAAACGGATTTCGGTTTGCGTAGGATTTTTAAAGAACGATCCCTTGTAATCCAGTTAGCCGCTTCGGATTTGGCCCGACAAGAGCTCAAGGCTATGCTGCGATTTATTTATGTTTCCCGAATGCACAGGATATCGCAGATTACCAGTTTTCCGATGGATCCGATCGTAGCGTTTTGTATTCTACCGAACGTTTCGGATTAGAGATATATCTGCGTTTCACTTGATTACTTTCGACGGATTCTCCCTTCTTCGCTTGCGGCTATCGCTCGGATAATCACCGTAGATAATTTTATACCATCAATCGTAGTGTAAAGAAAAATATTTTTTTTCTTTTAAATTATTCTATTTAGAAATATATCTTCTTGTTTGGAAATTTACCTTCATTTGGCTAGTTTCAACGGATTTTCCCTTCTTCATTTACGGCTATCACTCGGATAATCACCATAGATAATTTTATACAATCGAGGGTAGTGTAAAGAAAAATATTTTCTTCCTTTAGATTACGATAAATTATTAAATGTTCAAGTTTAGTAGTTTGATATCTTCCCCTCACGCAAGGAACTGTTGACCGCTGATAAGCAGCTTATCTCTTTGGGAAGGATTTACAAGACAATGCCCCTCACCTAAAGGACTTCTTACAACTTCGAGGTCTCTAAGTATGTATTTGACTTTAAGATTATTTGATACGTACAGAAGTGTTCTTAGCATTAATTCTATTTCATATAAATGATGTTCGCTTTTGTTAAAAAAGAAATATTAGAATAGTATAGAGTTAATGAAATCGTATGAGTTATTAATGCAAAATTTAATTTATTCGATTTTACTCAAATATGGTAAGGTTGCTCAAGTCGTACCTACGCCTATGTCGCACCTTAGCTATTTTAAATGCCACTACAGCGTTGACAGCAAAAGTAACATTATAGGATTGTCTATTATGGTAGGCACTTCATTTTACACTATTGAGTCGTTTGAATGCAAGTGCCATTTGAGAGAATATTCTCAACAAGTAAATTATTGCTATTTCATATAATCTTCTGCATGTGTTTGGAGGATTTTTTCGGCAAGAAATTATACACAGAATAGTCTCTCTTTTTAACATAAGTTCTGTAGCAATTACGGAATCTTTCCACCGAAGGTAAAACGTATACGCATATTCAATGTGAGGTTATCCCCGTTTTTCGTTTACAATGTTTGTTACCTTAAGTCGTACCTAAACGAGCTGCGTAAGTCGTACCAAGTACGACTTAGGAAATTTGTTCGCTTTTGCCGTTTAAAACGTGCAATAATTCAAATGAATCAGTGAGCAATAAAAGTCTGCCGACGGACAAAGATGGACAAATTCAAAAGGAAGAAGAGGCTTCCATGGATTTTATTGCAAAACCTTTAACATCATTTGATTCAGATAAACTGAAACAACAGTTAAATATTTTATCACCCATTCCAAATATCATCAATGACAGCAAAGAGGAACAAAGACGCCTAAGCTTATCAATCGAAATAACGTCAGCTGCGAATAAACACAAAATAAAAAATGCTGCAAGTAAGAAAGAAGAAAAAATTAATAAAAAGGACAAAATAAAAAATGCTGCAAATAAAAGAAAAGAAACAATTAATAAAAAGGAATCAGCATTCAAAGTTAAAAAGAAGAGAGGCAATGCTGCAAGCGATTGGTTTTGCAATATGTGTGGAGAAGAACGGGAGGAAAAGGTGATTCAGTGCTTGCGATGTAAATCATAGGTGCACGATCTATGTGCTAGAGTTAACAAAAGAATCAAGAAATATGTGAAGCGTGTACTTAGAAAATAGTAGTATGAGACTTGTAAAGGAGATATTCTAAAAATACCTTGTAATGAACATTGTTACCTAATATTTTTTAGGAGTACGACTTAAGCCTTGGGTGGTACCACTTAGGCAACTAGTTTCCTTAGTCGTACCGATGAGAGTTTTTTTTATTTAATTTATTTTATCAATTAACATTTACTATATTATATTTTATTATAATAAATAAAACTGTTATTAATCCAAGATTAGTATAACAAATAAAGATTTTATGTTGTGGCAAAATTTGCGCTTATATGCAGTATTTTTTCTTAGGGGGTACGACTTGAGCAACCTTACCCTAAATCCATTTCAATTTAAAGCTAAAATATTCTATTTAGTAATAAAAAAAGTCAATTTTGTTCTAATTATTACCCAAAAAATTTAAGAAATTCATAAAGGTGACTAAACAGTTAACCTAATTTTTTTTTAATTTTGACCAAATTTAAAAAATCGTGGAGACTTTATTTTTTAAAATTAAGAAATGAGGAGCTGGTGAACAAAAGCGGTTTTGTCCCAGAAAAAAAAATTTTTCAGGTGCGCCAAAAAACTAACGGCTGTATAGAAAAAAACAAATCTTTTTTGGTTTTGCTTAGTTCAATATGATTTCTTAAGCGCTTTTAGGTAGTTTTCATTGAAACTATGAAGTAGGATGTATAAAAATAGACATTTACAGACCGAAACCAACAAAATATAAAATTCATAATGTGGACAAATCCGCTTTTGTTCGCCAGCTCCTCAAATGGAATTTGTATTAATTGAATGTTAAAATATTCTATTTTGTAATAAAAAACTTAAATTTCCGCTAAATATTTCCCAAAAAATTAAAAAAAAAATGAGGTTTAAAGGTTACAACTTTATTATATAGAACTAGTAAAAACATGCACAAAGGCTCACCAAGCGAATGTTGTTCTTTCAGCACCTAATCAAAATAAAAAGAAAAAGCATTTTATTTCATATCAAAAATTGTATAAACTACAATAATTTTACCTTCTAACATTCGCAAAATAACAATCCGACGACTGTTACATCTCGAAAAGAAGAGCATATCCATCAAAGGAAGCACAAATCACTTATCTCACTGAAATTTAAAAAATAATATTAAGATTTTTAATCAAGTTAGTTTTAATACTGATAAATACTAACTTAACCACTTGTGGTGGAAAGACGAACCAGGTAGGGTAAGGTTGCTCAAGTCGCACCTACGCCTAAGTCGTACCTTAGTTATATTAAATGCCATCACAGCGTTGACAGCAAAAATAACACTACAGGATTGTCTAGTAAGGAAAGCATTCCATTTTATACCATCGTACTAGACAATCCTGTAGTGTTATTTTTCCTGACAACGCTGTGGTGGCATTTAATATAGCTAAGGTACGACTTACGCGTAGGTACGACTTGTGCAACCTTACCCTACTATAGGGTGACCAGACGTACGGAATTTTGTTGTATTGTACAACAATATCCTACGCAGTACAGCATACTCGTGTGTACAGCAAACGTACAGCATTTGCAATTTATTACTGAATTTGTGACCTTTTGCAATGAGTATCGTAGTGACAGGGACATTCATGTTACAGATTTTTCTGTTATGGACAGGAATTTCTGTGAATTACCGACTCGACTGTGCACTATGTTGTACGCTATTGTTAAAGTTGTGTTCTTAGTACCACCCGGATTAATTCGTAAAGAGATATAAAGCATTTCTTTATAACAAATTTGACTTGAGCAAAGTATCATGTTAAAAGGAAGTTTTAAGCTCTCATCGAATATGTAAAAATATACAGGGTGTTCCATTCGACCAAATCATTTTTATGTCTATAACTATTGAATTATTGCTTCTAGAGAATTGTAACCTACACCGTCAAATTTTTCATTATGAATGAAGAGTTTTCAAAAATGCACTTTTTCAAACAACAGCTTGTATCTCTCGAATCATAAGAGATATCATTATGTGGTTTGGATCATTCAATTTCTTATAAAAATCGAACATCAAAAACCGATAACAATTTTTCTCTGTATCTTATAGAAACAGGTGTCTCGCTTGGTTGTGTCTCTCTAACTATCTCTCGGAGGTGTCCAATTTGGCCCATCTTGTACTATAACTCGAAATGGAGCAGCACCATGAAGAGAAAGATGAAATAATACTCGGCATTGTACGGAGAGAGGGTTTATTTTTTCATCTTTCTCTTCATGGTGCAACTCTATTTCGAGTTATAGTACATGCATTGCATGTGTACAGCTTGGAAAGTTGAGAAATCTGGTCATTCTAAGGTACTATAACCCGAAATGGAGCTGCACCATGAAGAGAAAGATGAAAGAGTCCTCGGCAATGTTACGGAGAAGAGGCTTACTTTTTCATCTTTCTCTTCATAGTGCAGCTTCATTTCGGGTTATATTACGTGAAGATGGTTTCGTTACCGGAACGCCAGCGACGTGTTACGCACGTCGTCAGATCATTGTTGCAGGTAGAAAAATGACTCACATGGCACGCTCAGCCGTGAATTTCTTGTCACCGCAAGTGGTTAAAAATTGTTAGGAGTAATGTTTTAGGCCCGTTACTACCAGTTATAGTTAACGTCGTGGATAATTTTATTCACTAGTTAACGCTATCCTAGAGGCAAATCTCACGAATGTTTAATTATCATGTCTGCTGACCATTTAGTGTTACAATTTGAAAACAAGTCCCCAAAATTGTTCCTAGATTGCATTATTATCACATAGATAGCATATCCCTTGGATAGCATTAAACTGGTAGTAACGGGCCTTAGTCTCGTAAAACACCACCGAACTGGTAAAAACCCGTAAGAAAACCGAAGTAAATCACAAACAAATTTTGTTGTTTTTAAACCTGTTTGAGTTACGTTTAAACTCGAAAGATCGAAACACGGGGGTGTGTTTTTATAAAAACGAGTTCGGAACCATAAATGTTTGAATTGCAGTTTATAACTCGTTTTCTAACAAAGATTTTAAAAATATACCTTGTTCCTAATAGAAATAATTTTAAAGATTATTATAGTTTTAGAAAGTTTATCATTTACTAATTGTAACTTTGGCTACGAAATATGTTGAATATACTACATGGTAAATATGTTGTTAACACGCTGAGTGCCATGTCAGTCATCGATGACTGACACCGAGCTTTCCGTTCAGGCCTCGTCAGTCATCAGTGATTGACACAACTTTTCGTTCAGGCCGCGACAGTCTCCAGTGGCCTGGCGGGGAAGTCGTTATAAAACCACGTGGCACTCAACGTGTTAAAGATGGGTTAAATTTTTAAAGATACATACCTAACACAACGCGAACATCTTTTTTCTTCTAACGAAGATTTATCTCGGAAGAAAACCGACACGATGTAACACGATCAAAAGGTTTTCGATAACTGAATTGAAAACTCAAAATAGATACCAAATTTGGTTGACTGGAATGACAAGTATTTAAAGAAAGACGCAAAAAAGGGGTTTTCTTTCGTTTACCTGAAACGTTTTATAGTTATTTGAAAACATTTTTATTTTACTAAATATTTTAAAACTACGATTTATAAAATAATCTTGAAAATCATTAATTGTTCATAGTTAATTATTTGATTTTTTAAATGTTAATGGTTTTTAAGAAAAAACATTACAATAGAAAAAAAGAAAAAATACACTTTTCTAATTTAATAACCACTACAGGTTTTCAAGAAATTCCATTCCAAAATTCGTCATGATTTTATTTGTGACAATTTTACATTTCTTATACAGGTGTCCAAAAATAATATTCATGCACTTAAGATAGTAGTTTTAGAACAAAAAATATGAGGAAAAATTGCTTTCTAAAGAAGCTATGAATGAAGCTCATATACTTCTAATTATTTTACTTATCGTATAAAATTAATTGGTAAATTTTGAAAATCTTGTAAAATTTACATAATAAATATGGTAATGGTAATCAATGACGTAAATATTTAGACATTTTCGGAACTAGTCAATCTTTTAAAATTCATATCTAAGAAACTAATTGTTATTGAGACTTGAAATTTTATCACGATTTAGGTTAAATATTCTACTTTTAACTAAAAAACCGTTTCATGCCAAATCTTATCAAAAAAATTTTAAACATTTTTAAAGTTGGTAAAAAATTTTTTTAGGTTTTAAATTTTTTATTATTAAAAGTCATTTTTTAAAAAATCGTAAAAAGTTGAATTTTAAATATTTTAATCTGATTTTTTTTCTAAATGAAACTTAAAACATTCTACTTATAACTTAAAAAACCGTTTTTTTCTAAATCTTATCAAAAAAATTAAGAAAATTTTCAAAGTTGAAAAGAAAAATTTTAAGTTAAAAAATCAAACATTTCTAAAAATTCATATCTCAAAAATAAATTATTAATGAGACCTAAAAGTTTTATGAGAATTTAGATTAAAACTTAATCTTTATTTTTACCAAAAACGAATTTTCCACGACTTTTAGTTTTTCCCTCAGAAGAGAAAATGTAACTAAATGTCCTTAATAGAAAGTTTTAAAGATCCTAAAAATTAGGCTACGTTCTAAAAGTGGAATTTTCTTTGGATTACATTAGAATTTGACGTTTAGAAGTTACAACTTTATTATATATAATAATTTAATATTACCAAATATAGATATCTTTCACTGTTAAAGTTTAATAGGTTTGAAGAACATTATAGCAGAAAAGAAAAAAACTTGCAAATGAAATAATTCCAACTGGACGATTCTGAGCGGGCGCAAATATTTTAAATATTCACTCATCGCACACCTCAAACATTGACTTTGGGTTCCCTTCACGCAGCTTACGCCGACATTTACTAAAATAATTTATTTAGCAGGAAAATGTATAACTGTCGGTAAATATTGCCAGGCCAAACGGGCGCGAGGATACTTTTCTCTCTATGTACTCGACAAATACCACCGGAGCAGTCCGTTCTTCATGCGAAATATTCCTGCGGTCGGGACAAACCGAAAACCCTTCCTTCCTTCCTCTTTCCTCGACTTCGCCGCGTCTTTCCGTCTTTCGGCCCACTCTCTTTCCGTCCCGTTTTCATTCTTCCTTCGTGTACACTGTACATATTTGATTTACTTCGGTGCGAAGCTTTATACCGGTTCCTCCAACATTTTAGGCCAGTAAGGTTGAATCAGTCGTACAATGTATGAATTCTAATAAATTCAGAAATACTACAATTTATTACGCGTCGATAACCAAATCGATCGTTTTAGTTTTATGTTTCGCAAATTTTCATAATTATTTAGCCAGGATGTAATTAATTTAATTTCGTAATTTTGTTTTATTTTAATATTTGATTAAGTAATAATAGGCAATACAAATTTATTTGTTTTAACAGTTGCAATGTTTAATTAATTCAACAAATATTTGGAAGAGGGTTTAATTTCACAATATTTTATAATAATCTGTAATTCATAAAGAAAAGTAACGAGAAATTTAATTTTTGGGGAAATAAAAAAGTCAAAACATCAAATGTATATTTTAATAGAGACGATTAGATTTGATTAGGTAGATGTTTAAATTTTCCATTTGTTAGAATTAGGTATTTGTTAAACTATCACACACACATTTGCTAAACTATGCACACAGTTCAGGAAAATTTCGTTTCCGCCGTCGAGTCGGTCGGTTGGTGTGTTCGCCTCTCTATTCAAGCCACATTGTTAGAAAACGTACCGGAACAAAAAGTTAATTAGAAAGCCACACGTTTCCGACGTTTACAAACTGTGCGATATTAAATTGCTGAAATTTAGCGCGAAGTAGCATGTGCAGGGAGTTTAAACTCTGAAATCAAATTCAAATCTACCACGTTAGAACAATCGCAGCGAATTTTCAAGTAAATCTTAAACTGCCCGAAGCGTATTCAATAAACTATAGTATAATGACTCGATAATTAAGTTTGGATAAATAAAATGTTATCGAAAATTAGAAAGCAAATTTAATTTATAATTCGCCTTTATATTCCACAAATAAATTTCCATTACCAATAGGTTTTTAGAGATTAACCCTCGCCTGGCGGTTGCCGAGTCATAGCGATTCGAAATTTTAGTGCGTACTTTTTTACCTAAGTGCTGTCATGACTCACTACTTTACCTAATTAGGGATTTATTTGTGTATTTGTGTCGGAAAGTCAGCGTTGTTCGTGCTTTACAGTTCACTTCAATAGCAGCGAAAATATGGAAAATATTCCAAATTTTAGTGAATTTGTTGCAAATGAAGATCAGTTTTCAGGAGGCGGATATATTTACCTCTTCAGAAACAGACGACGAAGATTATGACGATCGAGATGTAACGGTCTGTAACCGTACATGGAAATATATTGCAACAAAATCTGCTGAACTACCACAGTATATTCATCAGCATGGTTCTTTGACAAATAAAAGTCAAAATGTAAAATCTATACAAGATTGTTTCAAATTATTCATGGACGATGACATAATTGCAAAAATTGTTACTTACACCAACCAAAAAGCCAATACACATTACGCTAATAATCCTGTACCGTGGAAACAAATTGATTGCATTGAAGTATATGCTTTACTTGGTCTATTATTGCTGATTGGAAGGTTTAAAGAATCTCGTGAAAGTAAGAATGATCTATGGAGAAAAGACAACTCATTGTCAAGGCAGATATACACTGTGGTTATGGCACGTGATAGATTCAAAAACATTTTGAAGTTCATCAGATTTGATAACATGGAAACCCGAGGAGAAAGAAAAAAAGAAGATAAATTAGAGATATCAGATATATTTGCAGCAAATTGTAGGGAATCTTATGAAGCATCTAGAAATGGTACCGTGGATGAACAACTGATCACATATCGCGGACCATGTCTTTTCAAAGTTTATATGCCGTCAAAACTGAGCAAATATGGAATAAAAATATAGCCACTTTGCGATACCAAAACTTACTACTGCTGTAATTTGGACGTTTATCTTGGAAAAGTTGGACAAATTCCCGAAAATAATTAGGGCCAACGAGTTGTAAAACAACTGACTGATTTTTGGAGGAACTCTAATCGTGTAATAACCACAGATAATTTTTTTACAAGCATTACGTTAGCAAAATATTTATTGGATAATGGTTGCTTACTTGTTGGAACAATTCGTAAGAATAGAGAAGATCTGTCAAAACCCTTGGTGCACGCTTATTACAGAGAACAGTACTCATCTTAATTTCTGTTTACAAATAAGTTGACTTTAGTCTTATATATACCTAAAAAACGAAAGTGCGTCGTTTTACTTTCTAGTGTACATCATGAATATAGCATATCTGCTATTGATTTACAACATAAATTTAATAAACTTATTTAGAAACTTTCTATAACAAACTTTTTATTACCTGTTTTCCAAAACAAATTATTTGATAAACAAATAATTTCCAAAACAAATTAATTAGCCTATATTCGGCTAACGCATCACTATCCAGGGATCCGTCATTCGAGGGTTAAACCGTATTACACGATAAAATTTTATTCACTTTGACTTCATAAATTATAATTTCAGACCTGCTAAATAATTTCTAATTTAATTTGTGTTAAGTGAGTTGAAACGGTCCAGCACATAGATCATTTATTTATTACTAACAATTCAAGACTACAAGCAAAGAAGATTCTATGTAAATTTTTAAGATAGCAATACGTCAATAGGTAATTCAAAGGTGCAGTTTTTGATTTCCATGGCGTTGAAGTAAACATTTTTACCTTAGTCAACTTATTACTTTTTTACTAAACACATTAAGAAATTTATATTATTTGAAAATCATACGTTTCCAGCGTTTACAATTTTCAAATAATTCTTAACCGAAGCGTATTCAATAAACTAAAGTATACCTAATGAGTCGATAATTAGGTTTGGATAAATATAAAGTTATCGTCGAAAATTAGAAAGCAGCTTCCAATCAGCATTGACAAATATAGCTCAAAATGTAATTAACACAACATTTTACCATGTAATGCGCTATGCGTAAAGCGTTAGTTGGACGATAGTTGCCCGCTAATTTATTTAATCGGGTTGTACGTGAAGTTTTTTTCTGTTTCACGTATGCAAATTTATCGAAAATGATTAATCGATTTGATACATTAGTTTGTAGGCATTAATTTAATGATATATTAACTGTGTACACCGAGCCGGCCGTTTGACTGGCAGGTTTCCGCGCCCAGCCTAAAATACGAGCGCACGTTATCAACGATACGGTCACTGCGTCCTGATTGATAGAACGGTTTCATCAAAAACAACGCTTGTATTTTGGACAGCGTGCTCGCCGTCAACTATGTTTATTTATTATTCGATCATTACACGCGTGTGTGCGTTCCGTTGCCGAGAATAAAACGTTTGACGTTACCCAGAACAGTGGACAGCGCCGATATTGCCTGTCGTCAGTTCCGGAATCAAATTGAACCGATATTGCACTCGCAATTTCGAGACGGTTTTTTATTTTCTCTTTGTACCATACCGAACCAGTATTTCATTTTGAACTTACGCATCACTTTTTTAAAATTTTAACGAAATTGAGGGTTGATTTACAAAAAATGCTTTTGTTGAATTTTTCTAGTTTATCTCTTCATACATACATATATGGTTTTAGAAGGGTTTTTGGAGGGGGTGGATGAGGGTGCACGCGCAACTATTAAAATATTCATGGTAAGCGCGGCGTTCGGCGGACGTGTCAGCAGGTCTAAATTGGGGCGGCTATCGCGGCGCGCCAGAAGTGCAGGCGCACTTCTATCGGCGCCGACAGACGAGCGCCGCCGCCCCCTACGGCGTGCGCCCCCCTCGGCAAACACTAGACCAGCCGGCCCGTAGAGCCCCCCAGTTTCAACCCCCTTCGTCCCCTCGGAACTTGTCCAAACAATGTTCTCATCAATCAAATACCACCCACCCCGTGCCGACCGTACACGACCCACCTCCCCGCAGATACAACCGGAGCCCCACACGGCCCCAACCAACCCCACGAGCACCAAGTTGTTGTTCAATATGCGTGTGTTCCTAACACGAACTTCAAGAAAAATTTTATAAAATATACCGAATTTATGAGGTGATATTGGCTTTAAAGGAAAAGCTTTGAATAAGGAAGGTGTATTGTATATGAAAGCAAGAAAAATAAAAAAAGGAATACTAAACTTGTGAGGGAAATTTAATTTATAGTTCGCTTTTATATTCCATAAATAAATTTCCACTGCCAATACCTTTTCAGAGATCAAGCTGTATTACACGCTAAAATTTTATCACAATTACTTTGACTTCATGAACTATAATGTCAGATTTGTTAAATAATTTCTAATTTAATTTATGGTAGGTGAGTTGAAAGGGTCCAGTACATAAGTTAATATAGAAATCGTTAAGGTGAGATTTCGTTGCAACGTCCAGCGTACGCGGCTCGCCGCGACGTCTGGCAGTCACGGCTAGCCGTTACGATCGCCTAGATTTCGTTGAATCGTCTGTCCTGTGCGTTTCGGCAGTTCTACTCATTAATAGCTCTGAGCTGAAACGCTTATTCAGGATGAATAAGAAAACTTTAGCTACATTAATTTTGTTAGAAGAAGATGAAGATGATGATTATACAAGCCTGTTACTATCTACCCGTAAACTTTCTAATAACATTTACAAATTACGGAACCAAGAAGGATATTATCAAACGAAACTACGAATGAAAAGTTTCGTAGTTTTTTTAGAATAAATAAAGATCAATTTCATTTTTAGCAGACATGCATCTTGCCTATGGAGCAGCTTACGGTAACGCTAATGAAGCAAGGCAAATTTATGCGGAGCGATATCCGCAGCGTCACATTCCCTGTCATACACCGTTTTCAAGATTGGATCAGCGTCTTCGAGATAGTGGTGAATTTCAAGTAAAGAAAAGAGATTCAGGAGCCATTCGTACTGTCCGAAATGTTAATTTTGAGGACCAAGTTCTTCAACACTTTGAAAATAACCCAAAAACAAGTACTCGTGCCATTGCACAGACGATGCATACAAGTCGCACATCTATATGGAGGGTATTGAAGGAATATCAGAAGCATCCGTTTCACATTCAAAAAGTTCAAACATTAGTTCCAGTTGATTATCCCAACAGAGTTCAATTTGCCGAATGGTACTTGAATAAAATTACTGATGAACCAAGATTTCCTAGGAATGTATTATAGACAGATAAGGCATGTTTTACAAAAGATATGGCTATTTTAATACACACAATAGTCACATTTGGAGCGAAGAAAATCCTCGTGCCGTTCATAGTTTACATCATCAATGGAAGTTTTCGCTTAATATTTGGACTGGGATTGTTGATAATTATGTAGTAGGACCATATTTACTGCCTGTACCATTAGATGGTCATGTGTATAGCATTTTTCTTGAATATACTCTACCAGAATTGCTTGAAAATATCCCACTTAATATTCGAAGAAATATTATTTTTCAACATGATGGTGCACCAGCGCACTTTGGATTAAATTGCCGAAATTATTTAAATGCACAATTTCCAAACAGATGGATTGGAAGAGGGGCTTGGCCTGCACGTTCACCAGATTCTCTCTAATCTGAAAATCCTTAAAACCTTTCTGTTCGTGATTGTACAAGCATGGATATTCACGCACTATTTCAATCAATTTTTAATCATCAACATTCGAGAATTTCTGTGCCATTTTCAATTATTAAATCTCAGTGAAAATCTTAAACATTTTAACTTAATTTGTTATTTTCGTAAGCGCTTGTTAAAGGCGTTCGCGTCTCGACTGCTATTCGAGCAGTCCAGACCACAGACCAATACATGGTCCAGACGCAGCCGTCGACGTCTTTCCGTCGAGCCGACAAGACGCATCGCCTCAACGAAATCACTCCGGTTCAAAATCATTAGGAACAGTTCTTGACTGCCGAACGTCGCGACCAGTCGCGAACGCTGGACGTTGCAACGAAATCCAACCTTTAGTTGGAATAAAAATCTGTACTTTTACTGGTCTTTTGAATTTATTTTTACGTCTTACATGTTTCGGCTCACGCCATCGTCTGCGACGAAATACAGAAAGAAATTAACACTAAAGTAAAAATTTTGACCGTTAAAAATTACTTCCAAAAGTTACACGAAACGTTAAAATATTAAAACATGCTGTTTAGCAAACGTGAAATTATAAAAAAAAAGTTTTAACAGATAAGAGCTGTTTCGAATCGTCGCTGTACATAGGATCCATACCTTTTCCTTGCAAGTAAATCAAAGAAATGGTAAGATTTCTGACATTGTGACCGTTTTTGAAACTTGTTTCCACAAAAACAAATTCAAAACTGGAATACATTGGCGGTGTAGTTCATGATAACGTGGTGTTATTAAGCATTTGTCGTTAAAAATTAACTATTTTTCTTTTTAATAAAAGAAATAATTTTTTTGAATAATGTATCATCAATGAAAATTAGTAAATAATTATGTTTAATGGACAAATTTAGTAAATAAAAAAAAAACTACAAGATTCGAACCTACGTCGTTCGCATTGGTGAGTCAGCGCGTTAACTATAACACATAACACCACGGCGATCTCACGGTAAGCTTTCTTTACTTATTATAGGAAGCGGGCGCTAAACTTTAGACGCGATTTACTCGCGATTGGTTGAATAGTGCGTTTTAGTACTTTGCTATATGAACTTTTGTGTGTTATTTTATCGGTGAGCAAACGGACAGATTTTTGACAAAAGGCCGAAACATGTAAGACGTAAAAAAAATAAATAAATAAATTCAAAAGACCAGTAAAAGTATAGATTTTTATTCCAACTAACGGTTTCTAAATTTCCAACTAGTAGAACATGGATAAATCAACAAACTTTTTGTCATCATAAGTTAATCGTTGTTACTGTTAACTACTCACAATTTAAGACTACAAGCAAAGAACTAGACTAAGAGTAGAGACTAACTAGCGTAAAGTATTATTTGAGAGTACGAATACTATGTATTAGTAAAAATTACTACCATAGACAATTCGCTTTGTAAATCGTCTGTATGCAAAACGGCTGTCTTTGGCGATCTACTCAGGGAATTCAAATCCTCTAATGACATTCAAGCTTTTCTTAAATGCTCATCATGATTGATTAATTTAAATTTCCATTATTCATGTTTTATATTTGAAATCATCTTTTTGCTGTTTTCTTTTTTTTTTTAATTTTATGTCAAGACGAAGAATATTACTTAGAATTCATAAAAAGGGTTTTTATAAAGACTATAAGCAAAGAAGGTTGTATGTCTAAGGTTGTATGAAGGTTGTAAATCTTAAAATAGTGGTACATCAATAGCGCGTAACTCAAAACTCCTCTTTTGAACTTCTGTGGAGTAAAAGTCCAAAATTTTTACCTTGGAGAGCTTATTACTTTTCTACTAGACACATTAATAAATTTATTCTACTTGAAAACCACAGACAAAAAAACCTCTATGTCAATTTTTCACGAAGATGAGATCTTAGTATTGTCTGTTAGAAAATTTTCAAAGCTTTGGCCCTATTTAATCGTTAATGCAATAAATACGCTTAGTTAGAAGTTATTTCATGTTGTAATACTGACGAACAGACTGAAAAATACAATATCACTAATGAATAAGAAGAGCTTGGTCTTTTTGTTAAAGTTCAATAAAAATTATAAGAAATGTGAAAGCTACGTTTCTGTACTATTCGTACTAACCATCAAAAATAAATAAAAATATGAAGTTCCTAATAATTTAAAAACTAGTTTTCTCAAAATCATATTTTTTGACTTATTGTTAGCGTCTTTTTTACCTTTGGTCTTCATTTGAAATCGTCTCTTTGGCTGTTGTATAACCACTAAAGTTAAAAATGAAAACTACTCATATAGGCAATTTGCTTTATGTCATGAGTTATCTCGATCAATTTATTGTGAATGTAGAAATTTAAAAAAGAAATCGGATATCCTCAAAAATGATTCAGCAAAAATACGATTTATTGGCGTGGGAAGAGGAACAACAAAAAAAGATCAATGAAAAGTCAATATTGAACACCTTTGTAGCACCTACACGGCTGTTAACAAAGAACACGAGGTACAAACACGTCAGATTCAGCACAAACCATGCCGGCATGTCAAAGTTCACCCAATACATTTTCGTCTTTCATCCAACTTTAGATATCTATTAACAATACGGTTTAACCTGGCTATGACACATGTTACACGAATAAAAGACCTTTTAGTCCGAGAATACACCTTATTTCACATTTATAACTACTTCCTCTCGTTTATTATTTCTATTATTATTTATAACATAGGTGATAAATTCTTGTTTGTTAATTACAAATTAAATTTCTAACGCTAACAATCAAAGTAAATGTTGGTTTCAAGCTCTAACCAGTTATATGTACGATAAACAATAGTTTGGAAAATTTATTGACCTATATAAAATTCATTGCGCTAATGCAGAAGTTAAGCTGTCTTTTTGCCTCCAGTTCTGTCGTCCCTCCGGGACGCTTTACGCAATCCGTTTGAGCTGGGTAATTTGTCATGGCTTATTGTCACGTGAGCCGCCTTGTTTGTCGGAGCGACCCCGTGTAACCTACTACAACCCGGACGAAACCCCATAATATATGCCCTAATTACGTCGGCCCCCGATATTTATTACCGATGAAGACCAATTGCCTTTATGATACATGACCCGTAGGTAAATGTGGGAACTCATTAAACAATTTGACATGCGATTAATTATTATTGCATTCATCACAGCGAAGATTAATTAGGAATTAAAATATTATTGTCTTCTAAGGTATAGCTGTATAACCTGGATCAATGTTTTTAAGAAAGGTCGTTTAACGCTTTCGCAAATATTGATATAGTATACATACTTACCACTAACTTTACGTGCAATTTTAGTGTATTGGTATACAACATTACCACTAACGATCGATTAATTAAAAAGTGGCGAAAGTCTAAAAAATAACGTGCGTTCGGAAATGATTGTAGGTCGTTTGAATTTGGCGCCCTCGTAATTTAGTGATTTTTAATGGTCAATATTGTTACCTGTGAATTACCTACGTCGCGTCTTGGATATCAGTGGCGTAGCTAGATTTATTCATGATGTATTCTTTTCAGTATTAAGTGTATATGTAGATATACTCATAATTATTAGAGAACAGATATCAATTGCAATGGCATATGTCAATAAATTCAATAAAATACCTTTCTCTTATGGTTTTTTGGCAACTTATGACAACTTTCAATATTTTTCATGGCACGCCTATGAGATATGATTAACATTATTGTATTTATACCAACCTTAAAAATTAATCTATAGCGCGCCAAATTCAAACGATCTACAATCATTTATGAACGCACGGTATAATTTATCCACAAAAGGGTTAAGGAAAGCTAGACTACTAATGATCCCATATTTGTTTTTAATTTCCGTTATAATTAAACACCTCAGACGGGGCGAATCGAGCCGACGTCGTAAGTCGTTGAGGGGCGCGACACATGTAATAATGAGTGAATTGTTTACCCTTGGTGACGTCAATGTTTACCCTGTCGGACATATTGCGATCGTCGCCGGTAATTTCCTGGAGGCGACGCGTGTCCTCCGCCTTCCTCCACCTTGTACACCGTCGAATATTGCCTGAATCTTTGTTCCAGGGTTTGTGCCGCTCCTCCGCCTCCCTTACCTATTAAAAGCTTAGGGATTCGAGCGAAAATATCGATGGAATTGGGAGGTCTTTATTTTCTATCATAGTGACTACTTTTCTTGCTACAAAAATCATGAGTAAAAACTTATTGGTTTTGTTGCTAGAAGATTGGATATTTAGAAAAAAATTTGTTAAATCATTTTGATAAAACTTGAGAAAGTTTTAAACATTTTAATTAAAACTAGACACTTTCTTCTATACAGGGTGTCCTGGAAAATGTGGGAAATCTCTTGGATTCTGATAGAACATTAAAAAATATAATTACAAGTTCCCATATTTTTTTTTCCTAGCGGCCCCCCCCTCGGAGATACGGTCTTCTAAAGGAAGCCACTGGAAAACATTTTTTTTTAATAACTTTTAAAGTACTTAATTTAATTTAATGAAAATTTAATATGATAAACAGTAGTAAGGACCTCTTAAAAAAAATACCTTAAAACACAATTAGTCCCTTTAGTTTACCAGGGGCGTACTAGGTTGTACATTTTAATGCTTACATTCTTAACACCATGTATGGTAAGGAGTTAAAAAAAATAAATTTAGATACCTTGAATATTTAGCTAAAGAAAAGGTACTCTTATTCAGTGTCGATAAAATGAACCGCTTTCGAGAAAAAAATTGTAAAAGAAACCAAGAAGATTAAAAATGTATTAATATTTCCTAGGTACCATAGTAACGTTTGTAAAAACAGCGCTAAATTTGTTGTCTGCAACATCAGTTTAAAAAAGCGCTGTTTTTACAAACGTTACTATGGTAACGTTACTATTAATGCGAAATATTAATAATTTTTTAATCTTGATGGTTTCTTTTACAATTTTTTTCTCGAAAACGGTTCATTTTATCGACACTGGATAAGAGTACCTTTTCTTTAGTTAAATATTCAAGGTATCTAAATTTATTTTTTTTAACTCCTTACCATACAGGGTGTTAAAAATGTAAGCATTAAAATGTACAACCTAGTACGTCCCTGGTAAACTAAAGAGATTAATTATGTTTTAAGGTCATTTTTTTAAGAGGTCCTTACTACTGTTTATCATATTAAATTTTCATTAAATTAAATTAAGTACTTTAAAAGTTATTTAAAAAAATTGTTTTCCAGTTGCTTCCTTTAGAAGGCCCTATCTCCGAGGGGAGGGCCGCTAGGAAAAAAAATTATGGGAACTTGTAATCATATTTTTTAATGTTCTATCAGAACCCAAGAGATTTCCCACATTTTCCAGGACACCCTGTATATAATTTGAAAATCTTCTTTATATTCCTAAAAATAAAGTCTGGGGATTTTTAAAACATTAACAATTTTTGATTTTTGAGATTAAGGACCGGTTTATTCACCTTTGGGTAAATTAATCTGGCGGATAATTTCTATGGCTATTGTAATTTCGCGTAATATGATTGGCTGTTTTGCCTGCAACCATAGTAAATATCATACAGATTAATTTATCCAACGGTGAATAAACCGGCTCTAAGTTTGAAATATAGAAATTTATATTTTCTTTTATTATTTTGATAAAACTTGGGAAGATTTGAAAGATTCTAACAAAAACTAGACATTTTCAGCTATCTTTGGTTAAGAAATCTTCTCTTCCTATCCCCCAGTTATTGATTCCTGGCACATTATGAAAACTGTCAATAATGAATTCCAAGAATTTCAATTTGTCATAGAAATAGAATTACTATTCAGTGACATCATCTTTTGTAAAAAATAATAAAATAAAAACTTGACTTTTATTCCTAAATTAACGAAACGAATATGTTTTGCGAATAAAGTTTCAAATTTAATAAAATAAATATACATAACATACAACAATATTAATAAATTTCGATGAACTTTCGCATTTATTAATTTTTAATTAGATAAAAGCTAGGACATTGTAAACATACGTAAATATGCTATACAACAAAATGCATAAAAATCCTCTATCTCGCATTCTCTCCGGCTTTTACTAAAATGCGCCTAAATAACCCGGGTATAATCCACTAAAACTACCAAGACCATTTCGGTTGTCTTCGACCAGGTGGTCTTTTGCCCCTTTTGCAACTTGGTAATTCGATACCTTCCCCGGTAAGTGGATTTCTCGCCGACAAAGCCTTATGCTGAAACGAGGGCGGTTCCGTGTAGTCATCCGGATTGTCTTCCACCGTTCCTGGTTCTACCATTGGCTCTCGTACAGGATTCATAATTGGTTGTTGATGAGGAAGCTCATCCACGACTGGTTCTGGGTCCGAGTACGTTTGTTGTGGCTCAGGTTCGGTCATCTCTTGATATTCCTCCGGTGAATGATGTAAGGGGATTTGAACATCTTCCAGTGTAGTTTCGGGTAGTGTTTGCGGTGGAATTTCAACTTGATCACCGTAGATAGTTTCAGGTGCTACGTAAACTTCGGCAACTTTATTATTTCCCATACAACCAAAAGGGAAAACGCTGGTATTCGCTTCCCTTTGTCTTCGAATGCGAAACGACGGGGAACCTCCGATCGAGAAGATTTGATTTCCTCCGGAGCCCGCTTTTTCTAAGCAAAAGATGTCACTCGCGTTTTTATGCATTTTGATGTTTACGTTTAAACAAATGCGATAATCGCTCTAGATTCTGTCATCAAATTTTTTATTTAACCATTTGAACGTTGTGAATCCATATATGGGTTCTCACGCAATCATTCGATTTTGGCTATGAATATACATATACGTTCCCACATAACCATTAGATTTAGGTAATTAAAGCATATGTGGGTGTATTTTATTCTGGATAATCCATTCTTAAATTGTGCTCTTTTATAAAAAAGTACCCAGCCTATGGTAGGTTTTTTTTGTAGGAAGTGGAAAGTTCATGGAGCAAGTTTAACGTTGGTCAACTCAGCGCTCAAAGGGTTAATTTTATCTAACATCCAAATAAAGATAATCCGCTTAAGAAATCTCACCATAAATCATTTAAAAAACGTTCATCTTAAAGAAAAATCCTTTTAACAACCTTTCTTTTCAATATAGATTCGATTCGGAATATTACCGATCCTATATGTTCCTAATAGACATCACTTCCGCTGATAATCCTAGGGGCGGTTGCGAATTTCACGGAGCTTTGTGCTTTGACACCTGGCCAACCCTCGGAAGTCGTTTTTATTGCACCCTGACTTTTCGGTTTTCGCTTCAGTTTCAATAGCAATTTATCTGCTACCCCGCTACTAGGACATGACTTATACGAGCTGGTTCAGCGGAAAGAGGACCCGAGTTTACAAATGTATACGCGGCGACCGCCTTTCGCCGTCCTTTCGTCCTTTTATTCCTTCCATCGTTTGTCACGAACCATTGTGATACATTCGGACGGACAATGCCAAACAAATATTTGTACACGATTACATTAAACAAATTGGAAGGGCCGTAGGTGGACCAACACGCCTCTAAAATCCTAGTTTACAAGTTTATAACGACTTTAAAATTATATACGTTTTCTAAATAGGTGCATCGTATTATCTCTTGGTGTAAAATCAACAACCCCTTTTGTTTGTTATAACACAGTGCAAGTAAGTTACGTGCACGTCAGTGGATTAAAGTCAAGTTAGCATGTATAGCTCGACGTAATAACAACAGATCCGGGTCCGATTCGAACTACGGGGTATTTACATTCGCGACTGATTTGCAAATATTTGACCCTGTTGACTGTTACCTGGCGCAGGACTCGGTTCGGACAGGAACACGCCAGGATAGCGTGAAGGATAAAGGGGCCCCACAAACTCGAAAGGCGTCGGCGGCTCCGGCTAAAACGAAGGGGTAAAAAGGACGCGGCGAACGAACAGCACAGCCTGGTCTTTTATTGTCACGATTGCACCGCAAACATCAAATATGTGCTTAATACACACATATGCGTGTTGGTTGGAAGTTTATCGCGGACCTTTTTCTTTCAGACTTAACGTGAAGGAATGTTCTACTTCTGAATGTTCACAATACTACACCCACTCATATTGAAAATGATTCAAATATATCTCCCGCTGAAATAAACAATTTCATTTCTTTAAATGTTCTCTTTTTATAATAATCAGGTTTTACTATTTATTAATTTGAGCAATACGTTAAGCGTTGACTCCAAGTTTCCTTACTTGTTATTAAAAATACTGTGAATTACATATGTAATATACTTATTACATGTGATGAGTTGCCATAATCATTTTGATTTATACAGGGTGTCTCCGAAATGCGTGTACAACGTAAGACCACAGATTCCTTGGCTCAAAATAGGTCGGTTTAAGTTAACTTATCTATATCCAGAGTTGCTTCGTTTCGCCGCTAGAGGGCTTTAAAAATAATATTTTCCGTGAGTTTTTCTTAAATTACTCAAAAAATCTTCATTAAATTTTATTCATTTTTTGACCATGTCTCCATATCAGGTGGCTACAGCTTTCTGTGGAACAAATTCGAATTTCGCAACATACAGAGTGTTTAGAAACTCTCTCACCGCAAGTTATTCATCCAAATCTTTTTAACCATCCTATATAATTTTCTAACAATTCTTTTTCTGAATAGCTACATTCATTTAGAAACTATTTTCTTTCTTACAAAATTTCAGTTGGGCAAACGGTTTAGGCACAAAAGAAGATTCTCTAAATACCTACAAGCCCAAAACGGTAAACTAAGGTAACATTAACAAAATTCAAAGTACCAATTTCTTCACGGGATATGAAGATCTTTCAAGACAACCACATGTTATAGGTTCGGAAGTAGTTTATTGCTTAAAATTTTCAAATTTTCGCCAGCATTTGTGAGCGTTATCAGGGTTTAGTCCTTTTAGTCCGTATTATGCAGATTTTACTGTAGAATTGAAAGAAATAAAGAGGTAATTATGCTACTGTAAACTGGTCAGCAAGATTAGTAAACCTAGCACCTTCTGATTTTGTTTATTGGGTATCATAAAGGCAAAAATGCAACGAAAAGAGCAAACAGTACAAATGTTGCATACTGTATTACTTTTGCCCTGATGATGGTCACAAATCCTGGCAACATTTTGAGCAAAAACTACTTCCAATCCTCTAAAATGTGATTTTCTTGAAAGAGCTGCCTATTCTGTGAAGAAATTACTACTTTGAACTGAGTTAATGTTACCTTAATTTATAGATTTGAACTTGCAAGGAGTTAGAAAATGTTTTTTTCTGGCTAAACCGTTTGCCCAACTGAAATTTTATAAGAGAGAACATAATGTCTAAATTAATGTAGCTATTCAGAAAAAGAATTGATAGAAAATTATACAGGATGGTTAAAAAGATTTGGATGGATAACTTGCGGTAAGAGTGTTTCTAAACACCCTGTATGTTTCGAAATTCGAATTTGTTCCACAGAAAGCTGTATCCAGCTGATATAAAGACATGGTCAAAAAATGAATAAAATCGAATAGAGATTTTTCGGGTAATTTAAGAAAAACTCATGAAAAATATTATTTTTAAAGCCTTCTAGCGGCGAAACAGAGCAACTTTGGATATAGATAAGTTAACTTAAATCGACCTATTTTGAGCCAAGGAATCTGTGGTCTTACGTTGTACACGCATTTCGGAGACAGCCTGTATATAACTAGTAAATGATAAATATGAAGAGATGGAAGTTATATGTATTATTTACTTCCTGAAGATTTTATTTTGTAATCAATTCATAATACGTCGTCAATTAATACTTAAAGAATCACGATTATAAAGTTTTTGAAATGAAAAGGACTCACCAAGCGAATGTTGTTTCCTTGAAAATCTCCTAAAAAAATATTAAAAAAATATTTTTTTTAAATTCTTAATAAATCAAAAGTATTTACCTGGCAACATTCGCAAAATAACAATCCGAAGACTTTCTCAAAATGATAATCTAAAGCAGGCCACAGACGATACGATCACGCAGTACAATTTTATTGGATACGACGAAATTGAAATAAATTTGATCGTGTATGGCAACGACCAACCAAATCAAATCTGCAGTACTTGCAGTTTACTGCGGCGGTATGGCAATGCTGAATCAAAGTTGAATCGTGTGTGTCCGAGCAACGTTCAACAAAATTGCACAATTTTGTTGTACGATTCTATCGTACTACATTGTTGTACCGTCTGTGGCCTGCTTAAAGACGAACTCCAATAATTGGAAACACATTCACGGAAATAAACACTAAAGTTTTTTAACACTAATTGCAAAAGAGATTAAACGAATAAAAATAAATAAGAAGAACACACGACAGATTTGATGAAAACCCGCACAGTAACTGTGAAGAATTTCTAAATTTGAGTTTTATGGTGTGTTCAACCCCTAATTGTTGGAGGGGAAACTGGTTTTCTTCGGTATAAAACTGGAAATTACAAAGCGTTTGGTTTGAAATTTACCTGCTCGCTTTCCAGTTTGCAAAGAAAACTCCAATTCGAGTTTATTAACGTGAATATAAAATAAATTTAATATTAAAAAGATATTAAAAAGTAAACTATTTAAGACGAAACGTATGATGATTCAAACAAATATGATTATGATTTTTTGAAGTCTTTGAGATACATTAGTTTTAAGAAATGGTAAATATTTATTAAGATACTAATGAATTTTTTAAAGCTTGTTTCTAAAGAACTAATTGTTGTAGAGACTTGAAATTTTTTGAGGATTTAGATTGAAACTTAATCTTTATTTCTATCAAAAATAGATTTTCTAGAACTTTTAGTTCTTTCCTCAGAAGAGGAAATGTAACATAATATCGATTAAAATTTATCTATTTTTAAAAAATCATATCTAGGAAACTAATTGTTGTTAAGATTTAAAATTTTATGAGGATTTAGATTGAAACTTAATCTTTATTTTTCCCAAAAATAAATTTTCCACGACTTTTAGTTTATTTTTTTTACAGAAAAGGAATTCTAACCTAACTTAGTTAACATGTTAATTAAAATTTGTGAATTTTTAAAAATTCGTGCCTAAGAAACTAATGGTGGGTTTAGGAAGTCAAATCTAAGGCTGTAATCGTAATCGTAGCAGTGACTGTAGTATTTAAAAAAAGTTCAACTATTTTGTTTCAATAGAAACGTTTAGGCAACATCTAGGAATTACGGAAAATTTGATGGTTATTACGCCTAAGGTTACAGTTAAGTTTGACATCCTAAACCAACCCTAATTGTCTTTAAGACTTAAAATTTTATGAAAATTTAGATTGAAGCTTAGTTTCTATTTCTACCAAAAATAGACTTTCTACGACTTTTAGTTTTTCCCTCAAAAGCGAAAATGTAACTTAAAGTCCTTCATTTTTTAAACATTCTAAAACTTAGGCAGCGTACTAAAAGTGGCATTTTCTTTGGATTACATTAAAATTTGGCGTTTAAAAGTTACAAGTTTATTATACAATGTGAGTCTCTAACTTGGAATAAATTCACTAAACGAATACATTGTTTTTTTCGGAAATATGCACGAACACGTCGATTAGTATTTTAATCTGTCCTATTTTTCATGTAAGAAAATTTATACAGCGTGTCCTAAATCTGAGATATGACTAATTTTTTTAAAGTGTTTTTAAATGATATATCAAGTTAAATATGCGTACTAAATTTCAAATTTTTATTCCTTCTCATTAAAAAGATATTACAACAAATAATAATTCGAAAAAATCAAGAAATCTGAATCAACTAAATCATAAGAAATGTTCAAAATGTTGTCCATGTACTACCTGACAATGCCCTACACCGAACTGAAACTCATTTTGAATATTTCTAATTACTTCTGCGGAAATTAGCCTACACTCCTGATGAGTTTCTGGATTTTTCGAATTAATATTTGTTTGATGAATTGGTTGATGACGTCATATCTCAGATTTGGGACACGCTGTATAAAATTTTCTTACATGAAAAATAGGACAGATTAAAATACTAATCGACGTGTTCGAGCATATTTCCGAAAAAAACAATGTATTCGGTTTAGTGAATTTATTCCAAGTTAGAGACTCACACTGTATAATAGTCATATGATAATAAATTGTTTGAAGTTCAATTAACAGGGAATGAGGTGATAACATATTACATCATAAGCTAACACCGTAAGAAGCTCATCAACCTAAATCTGAATTTACAAATGAAATCTATTACTTTCGTTCATTATATCGAAAATTAATGGAAGAGTATCGAGCGAGGAAAACACAACAGAACGAACTGATTATTTCGCAATAGTTAAAAACGACTAAAAAAAGAAAAAAGTACGAAGAAAATTGAGAAAGAATAGTAAATAGTGCACTAAAGTTGGTTGGCTTTCGTCAATTTCGGTTCAAAAGAGACCAAAAGTAAGTGGTTATGGTGTTTAAAGTGGTTTTAAAAAAAGTAAGCGACCGGAAACCGCTTGCGTTTGTGTTCAGACATCTTCAAACGTTTTAAAACAGGGCTTTCAAGTTGATCAACCAATTTTAAATGAAATGAATCGAGATGGATTAAATATAATAACCACTTTTGTGAAGATTAATGTAAAATATCAATAAAGTATTAATTTTGACTTAATTTCAAGATGAATTTATTAATAATTTAGTATGTAGTAAAGTTGTAACTTCTAAATGTCAAATTATACCGTGATCCTAAGAAAATTCCATTTTTAGAACGTAACCCAATTTGTAGAATGTTCAAAAATTTCAATTAAGGACATTAAGTTACATTTTCTCTTCTGAGGGAAGAACTAAAAGTCGTAGAAAATTTTTTTTTGGTGAAAATAAAAATTAGATATTAATTTAAATCCTGATAAAATTTCAAATCTCAACAACACTTAGTTTCTTAGATATGAATTTTTAAATACCATCAAGTTTTAATAAACATGTAAATTAAGTTAGGTCAGAATATCTACTCTCTAGAAAAAACTAAAAGTCGTAGAATGTTCATTTTTGGTACAAATAAAGACTAAGTTTCAATCTGAATCATCATAAAATTTGAAATGGCAACAACAATTAATTTCTTAGATATGAACTTTTAAAAATTGACAAGTTTTAAGAAACATGTTAATTAAATTAGGTTAGAATTTCTTCTTTTAACAGGTTGACTGCCACGCGCGTTTGCAAGGAAATCTTCGTCAGGCCACGCGTACCGCTGTATGAGGGGTATTCTGCTATTATCACTCGCTCCGTTAGTTTCCATTATATCAAATTTGTTTTTCTTGTTGTTACTTCGCGTTTAGTTCTCATCTGGTCATTGTACAGGATCAGTTTGATTTTTTGCCGAGTAACCGCGATATAAGTTAAAATCTTTACACCAATTCGTTAAAATATCGAACAGAAAAATAGTAAACTTATTTCTTAGAGAGTCACATAGCTGTGAACAAAAAACTTTTAGAAATAGAAATGTAAATAGAATTATATCGTTTGATTCCGATTCGGATATTAATCAGTGCAATCATAGTGATATTGAATATAACGAAGATTCCATTGACGAGATTCTGCAAAACTTGGTCATTGATGAAGAAAGAAAAAGTGATGATACCGAGGAAAATACAATTCAATTTGACAAATTGAATGAATTTAGTGGTTGGCAGGAGTCATTTTTTCCCTGAGATGGGCGGCCTCATTAGGCAATTACCAGGTGACGTTAATCCATATGATGTGTTTGAGCTGTTCGTCGGTGACGAAATAATAGACTTACTTGTATCAGAAACAAATAGATACGCGGAACAAAAGTTAGATAAATCTGATTTAACACCGTGTTCACGGATGCACAAGTGAACATCTACTAATTCCGAAGAAACAAAAAAATTCTTGGGAATGATTTTGTATATGGGGTTTGTAAAACTAAACCCCATTACCAATTTTTGATCGAAAAGCCCAGTGTATAATTTTCAATTACCGCGTACTATTACTATTATTGTGAATATAATAACGGGATTGTGGTACTCTAGTGGAGAGACACGCGGGACGTTAAAATTTTATCAACAAAACACGTTGCTATCATGGTACTCAGTACAAACGAAAATCGTAGCATTCGTGCTGTTTCTCAAAGCCAACAGACATCTTCAACAGTGAAATCACTATACTTCATTTAATAACTAGGAGGAGTGATTTGAATTTTGCGCGCTAAAATAGTGAACTATTATTGGTCGCTCCGCAGTCAAGTTTACAAAAACGAAAAAATTGGTTTTTGTCATTTATTGTTTTTAACGTTTGAGGTTAGGCATAGATTAAATACCGTGCGTTCAGAAATGATTGTAGATCGTTTGAATTTGGCGCGCTATAGATTAATTTTTAAGGTTGGTATAAATACAATAATGTTAATCATATCTCATAGGCGTGTCATGGAAAATATTGAAAGCTGTCATAAGTTGTCAAAAAGCCGTAAGACAACGATATTTTATTGAATTTATTGACCAATGCCATTGCAATTGATATCCGATCTCCAATAATTATGAGTATATGTGCATATACACTTAATACTGAAAAGGATACATCATGAATAAATCCGGCTACGCCACTGATATGCAAGATACGACGTAGGTAATTCACAGGTAACAATATTGATCATCGAAAATCACTAAATTACGAGCGCGCCAAATTCAAACGATCTACAATCATTTCTGAACGCACGGTATAATATAGTAATATAGATAGGCAACTCTCCACTTTTAATTTTGACAATGTTTTTAGTTCAACCCGCACCGCATTTGGCGCTAATGAGCAAACGCGGGAATTTTTAAAATCTTTAAAATAAAATGTTACTCCTATTTGTTACGAAACCATGCATGGTAAAATTAAACAAAAACAAATTTTGCTTGTAAGCGGTTTGTTTTTGTTCAATTTCATCATACACAGCTTAAAAAATACAAAAACCGTTTAGAGAACAACTCAAGGATACTCTCCAGTACAACTGCTAACACAACTTTATTCTCGTCGATCTTATTCTGGCGGTGGTTAATAACAAAACCATTTTTAACAACAAAATAATATTTTGAATAAGCACATAAAAAGAAACCTCGCATCTTCAGCAAGTCTACAGTTCCCACATCTCGCGATGCTAGTGAAATCAAAGATTCGCGTAGTTTCCATCAGAGCCTTTCATCTTTGAACATATTTCTGGACATACGTGACAATATTCCAGTCATTGGATACTAATGAACACAAATTGCAACACTAAATACAACGAATTTCTATACAGAGGTAACATAGCCTGAGGTTAGGTGCTTTACCTAAGTTGTCAACTTGTTTCTCGTTTTTTCGTTGTGCTCAAATGGTAGCGATCAAAGAACATTAAGTTTGAAGAAGGTATGGTAGGATGTCATCTGTTGGATATAATACGTCAACACAAGGACTGTCTTTTGGATAAATTTTGAATAATGTACGTATAGATAAACGGCCATAGAGCTATTTGGTATGTTCTAGAATACTACGCTCAAACGCTTGATGTTTTGTTGGTTGCATAAATGTGACTGGTTTGAAGTTTAGAATTCAAATTTGCCGCTAAAATGTTTAGTGTATTTTTTAGTTACTTTTTCCTATGTAAATGGGGTTTTGAGATTCACTCCTCCTAGTTATTAAATGAAGTATAGCTGTTGTTGAATATAATGCGGGACAGTGTGGTAAGTGTTCTGACCAAATAGTTTTTTATGCCACCATAATTAGAAAAGGAATCAAGAGATACCGAAAGCTTGGCATTCAACTACTTCTGGGAATTTTTGTTGCAAACATTTTGACGGTTTACAAAATTGTGACAAAAAAGAATGTAAATATTAGAATATTTAGGGAATTATTAGCTGTAAAATTATTAGGGTTGACTGAAAATACAACAAATCCTTCTCTTGGTTGGAGTCAGCATTAGGGTTGCCAGATCCACTCGGCCTCAATGCCGGAGATTGGGGGTTAAATACCGGAGATTGGGAGTCAAATACCGGAGATTGGGGGTCAAATACCGGAGATTGGGAGGGAACATTTTATTTTTTACAAAAAAAGTACACATTTTATTTTTTACAAAAAAAAATGACATGTGTATAGTAAACATTTTTTATTTTAACAAAAATATAGACTTTTTTATTTATTTATTTTATAAATTTCATTGAATTTCATTTTGCCGGAAATGTTGAAATGCCTGCCGGAGGCCTGAGATGAACATTAAATGCCGCAGACTCCGGCGTAATGCCGGAGATTTGGCAACCCTAGTCAGCATAATATCGTGGTTCGCAAAAATGATTCCGTAGGAAACATTAAAAACGCGTGCAAAAAAATGTTATGCAGATAAAAGACTTCGAATGGATCGATCAGAGACACGAGGCACAGTGGTCTGAACGTAATAAAAACCTGATCGAAAATATTTTCTTGATGTTTACAATTAGATGGGCTTTTGAAACTTGACATATCGTTCAACGGCGACAATAGTGGCACATCTAAAAAATCGTAAATATTCTAGTAACTGTTGCATTAAAATCTGACATCTTATACCTTTTGTATCCGCAAGATCGCCACAAAGTTAGTTCATCTTAAATCGAATAAATGGCGGATGTAAGACTATAACCTTATTTCAGTTGGGACTTATATGTAGCTGCAATAGTGACACAAATTTAATACGACGGTAGCGTTGCTGCTTATCGATTTCTTTTATTAATCCAACTTCCAAAAATTACACTAGTCATTATGGTTCTTTTCATTTTTGTCTATATTCCAGTGCATGGATACCGCATTTCAAATTACTTCAATTTTTAAACGCCATTTTCTCCTTTATTACAATTTTTGAGATGTGCCACTATTGCCGCCATTGAGCGATATAGTCATAAGAGCAAAAGCTGAAGGTTATGTCAAGTTTTAATCCAAATCCGTCAACCGGAAGTAGTACTTTACTTGAACACTTAGTCAATTTTTTTCATACAAACTAAGACATCAAACTGAGATAACCACACAAAATTTCATACACCAGTATTAAATGATGAAAAGTAACTAGATATAAAATTTTACAATTGAATAATCGGAAGTGGTGGTTTACCTGAACACATAGCTAAATTGTTTCATAATCATACATCAATTTGAATTTATATACAAATAGAATTCGTAAATTTCACAGTGAAACTGCATAACGATAGTAAATAATATTAAAAAAGTATTAAAAAAAACATTTAGCAGAATTTTCAAAAAATTGAACGAAATTTAGAAGAACCTAAAATTTAGTAAATATATCTAGGAGTTAGTAGGATCATTTCAGCCATCTTATTTTAAGGGAATATCAACAAGTTTCGGTTGTGTTATTTAGATAGCTTAATTCTGCTCAAAACTTGGAAAAGTTATGAGTAAAAATTCTTAAAATACAAAAATGAAAGAAAAAAAAATCAAAAGCGGAACAATGCTTAATATGAGTAATCGTTGGTTTCTTGCTCTTCTTCTTCTGACACATCTTCTTCCTCCAATCCTTCTTCTTCTTCCTCGTCTTCTTCTGAAAACTCGCCCATTATAAGTAATCTTCTAATGTCTCTATCCATATTTTTATTCTTCGCCGGACTTTCTTTTTGAAAATTACTTATAAAGGGGTCAGAGCTAACAAGTAGTCTTTTAAACAAATCTTCGTTCGTCTGTAGTGTACTACATTTTCTTGTGTGACTCTCCCTAAATTTACGAATTTGTTTATTTTTTGCCTCTTGTGCTTCTTCAGATAACTCTCCAATGGGTAGTAGAGATTCTTTAATAACGATAAAACCAGGATATGTTTAAAATTTCACCTTATTTTTATTTGTTATTAAAGAACTTATTCCAATTATGAATAAATTCTTCCACAAAAATATAATTTACGTGACAAAATTCGGTACACTAAACTACCACTTCCGGTTACGCAATACATACATATATCCAAAATTCCATATTTAATATTAATTTGTTTATTCTTATGTGAATCTATAGCAAATATATGCCAATTATATTGGTAAAAACATAAGTTATATGAAAACAATTAAATAGCAGAGTTACCTTTGACTGCCAATATCTTGTAAGATCGCAAGTTTGCGCAAGATTTTTATTTTCATATTGTCTAAGCTATACCTCTACCAATAATACAAATCCAGTGGCATCAGTTCTTCTGTGTTCTTCTGTGAGATATTTACTTTAATACATTTAACATTAAGTTGAAATAAGTATCAAAAGAAGTGTCTGTTAATCATTTCCATAAAAACATTTTAAAATTTGGAATGGTAACATATTATGACCTTTCTATACTTTATAAGATAGCAATAGCGCAATGTCTTGAAAAAGTGTTATTCAATCCTTTTTCTTATTCTAAAGTTGTACCTTTTTACGTTATTCAAAACACAGAAATTTTAGTACTCTTTGCTTACGCACTGTTAGTTGTGGAAGATATATAGAATTCCATTTCCTTCACCAAAGAGTCTATTAATAGGTGAAGAATATGTAATCTATAAAAAAAACGCAAAAAAAAATTTTTGAAAAATCGATTTTCGATCACGTTTTGAACGCTTATGGACCACTGTGCGAGGGAATTTAAAGGAAACAACAACTTATTGTCCAAGATGTCCCAACCAACCCCAGCTTTGTATAGAATGCTTTAAAGTTGTACATTCTAAATAATTTTGTTAATAAACCAATTTTGTATTACTTTTATTAAAGTTTAATAGTTTTGTTACTTCCTCTGCAAAATATCTTTCAAACGTATGCGAATATCTTTCGTAAAAAGTCAAAGTGTCCCCCTAAAATGTGTGACGTGGCTTGATCAGAAACTTTACTGTCACCCGAATATGGGTAACGTGGCAGTCAACGTGTTAAATAAATTAACAAATTGGAAATTAGAGTGTTATTTAAATTCATCGTTCGCAACAGCAATCACTTTCAGATCACATCCAAAAATCCAAAGCAAATTTTCTTAACACAAACAATAAAATTTCAGATGATTTAGATGATCTTACTAATTATCAGATTAAGATTCAACCAAAAATTTCTCTTCGTTAATTTGAAAACCTTTGTTATATCGATATATAAAGGTTAATTAATAAAATATTAATTAAGTAAAGATGACTTTATTAAAAGAAAATTGTTTTAGATACAAATACGTATAAAGTAAAGGTGCAGGTACCCGAAAAAGATTTTTAATATAAACGGCGTATTTGCAAAACGAAATGAATATTTAATTTATAAATACATAATTAATTTTGTCGACGGAGCCGTGCTTAAGTTTCCATTTAAAACTCTCGTACTCGCGAAAACTCGAAAAGGGTTGCGAGAGAAGATGACGCAACGCAAACAGAGAAGACGCTTCCTTAATTAATAAACTTCTGCTAATGAAAGAAATAATTAATTTCGCCCCTGCTACTCTTGCGACGGCACGGACACCGGTTTCGTCCGGGAAGGCGCTCCGAAACTTTTCCCTTTGTGTACAAATCACGATAGTTTTCAACTGATCACGAAGAGATTCCTTATTACCCTTTAAATAAATAAAATTTGCATTTTTTTCCTTAAAATCTTAAACCCTCTATTATCATGTTTATTTTTATTAAATGTCAAAATAATTTACATTATATTTACTTAATATGAAGATGTTTAAATAGAAAATGATAAAATTAAAAATAAAAAGATTAAAAAATAAGTTATTTCCTTCTTTTTTAACATTTTTAATCCAAAATACAACTAAATCACAATTATTGTTGCGTAAAGAATATACATATAAAAAATTATTTTAATTCTTTCCTTTTTTTAGATAAACTTCTTATTTTAAGTGTTAATCACACTTAATTAATTAAAAATAAATTTAAAAAAAATTTAATTTTAAAACTTAAAATGGCAAACGAGCACCCTCTATTATTCATGATCTAACTTAAAATTGATTTTCCAATAAATAAGAGTATATAATATAAGTACAATATTTTTTTTTATAATTTTCAATAACACGTTTATTTTAAACAAAAATTTATTTTTAAAAATAAATCTAATATTTAAATAATTAATATTATTATTAAAATTTTCCTATTAACAAACATTACAGATTTCTACTTTATTAAACCAAGTCTAATCAAAACATAACCTTAAAACAAATGAACCTAACCTTATCATATTTGACATTTAAAATGTCATTTTACAACAACAAGACTTATAAATGAAAGAATCTTAAGAATTAATCATAAAAGGTTAGTTTTAATTCATAATAATGAATCACCTTTTGAAATTATCCCATATAATAAAACGTTACTCAACAAATGCACCAACAAAAGCAATAGAAAAGCTTACAAATCGAACCTTACTTCGGGTATCTGGAAACGAAGTAGATGATTACGTTCAGGGTTTAATTACAAACGATATCAACCATTTAAAATACGGAGGATGTATGTATACTTTATTTTTAAATACAAAAGGTCGGGTAATGTACGATACAATCATTTATAAATCACATGAAAATAATACTTATTTGATTGAATGTGATTTACGAGCTTCAGAACAATTAGAAAGACATTTAAAGATGTACAAGTTAAGAAAAAAGATTGATATCGTGAGTTTAAAGAACGAATTAGATGTCTTTGCTATGTACGATCCGTCAAATGTAAATATTAAAAAAGAATCTGAGATAAAAGGTGGATTAGATGGGTTAATTGTCCCTTGTGATACTTTAGCAGAAAGTTTTCCTAAAGAATCAAAAACAATGAGGGTATTTAAAGACTTGTATATTTATAGAGATCCAAGAATGTTTTTATTGGGTTCGAGAATTATTTGTCCTCAACATATTGATATAAATACTCAAATTTTGCAAATTCATCCGGTAACTTTATCAACAAATCAAAACAATTATAAATGGTTTAGATATTTATTAGGGGTTGGAGAAGGTATCGAAGATTTACCGCCAGGAAATTGTTTTCCCTTAGAAGCAAATTGTGACTATTTACATGGTGTTAGCTTCCATAAAGGTTGTTATATCGGTCAAGAACTTACAGCTAGAACTTATCATACTGGAGTTGTTAGAAAACGACTTATGCCATTGTATTTTACAAAAATGCCTAGTACAATAAGTTTGAATGAAAATATTGTCGTTAATAATGTTAATTTGGGGAAATTACGCGGTGTGGAAGGTAACGTAGGGTTGGCTTTGTTAAGAATCTCACAGAGTTTAGAAGCTGGGAATATTTTAATTGGTGATGGTGTTGGTTATACATCTAAACCGGTTTGGTGGCCGGTTGAGGCTCCTAAAGAAAAATTAAGTGTGCAAAAAAATGAATAATTTTAACAATAAAAACTACTATTATTTTGTTATAAACTAGTCATGTTATATTTTTTTATAATAAAAATTATTTAAATAAAGAGATGAGTTTTATTTATTAAAATCTTTTTAGATTATGGAACAAATAGAAATTAAAAAAGAACCAGCCGAAGATGAAGAAACCAAATTAGAAGATGAAGATGAAAAAAAAGAAGTAAAACCGAATGTTACTGATGATAAACCAAAAGAAAAACTTTACTTTCAATGTTCTTTATGTTCATTACATGAAGAGTATGATTATTTTGGAATGAATCCGCCGTTTACAAATAAGTATTTGTTAAAAGAGGATGTTTATATTCTTGAAGATCCGTTTGTTCCACCCAAAACGGGTCAGTTTATTATCTTAGGTGCTGTTTGTGTAAAATGTAAAAAAGGTGTTTGTAAAGATACCGAATGTAGTTTGTATTTTGATGGAACTTATTGTATGAAATGTGCTAAAGAATGTTTAGGATCGTTTCCAAAACCGGTTCAAGATAAAATTAATAAAGTAGTGATAAAATAAAATTAAGAGTTTTATTTTAAAAAATTAAAATGAGAAGATCAGATAAAATTTCAATATAATTAAGTTAATACTATAATAAACATAATGATAATAATGTATTGTCGATATACAAGAGAAAATGACCAAGACAAATTATAGATTTTTAGGTTTTTATGGTCATGTATCTGAAATTAAATACTTCCTCTGTTCGAAAATAGTTGCTACATTTTGGTTTAATGTAAAAATTATCATAAATATATAAGATAAATTAATTTATTAAATATCAGTAGGTGGAACATATAATAATCCAAGTGTAGCATGCCCTAACCTTAGCTTAGCTATTACCCACCTTTTGTGATAAGTAATTGTTACCTGTAAAATTGGAATGTTTTTGAATTTTAACCGCTCTGTATCAAAAATGGTTCGAAATATTTCGGAAACTAATGAAATAGGTGGGAAAAAATGCGGAGAATTTAGTAATTAACAAAAAAACCAAATTTTACATTATTTGTTGCAAAATGTGGAGGATAAAATTTGAAAAGAGGCGCGATAAGTGCAGCTGCACGTAAGTTTTTTTGCAGTCGTTCAACAATTTCGAGATTCTGGAAACAAATAAAAGATTGTTTAAATAAAAACGCAATAATTAATATTAACTTCCGTAAAAATAATTGTGGTCGAAAAGTTAAAGATTACAGTCAACAAATTGCTAATATATGCTCTATCCCTTTATGTAAAAGAACCACATGAAGATCGTTAGCTTGTTCAAGTAAAATTCAAAAAAAAAATACGTTGCATAATAGATTTAAAAATGAAAAAAGAATCAAGAAAGTAACCAGTTTTATTAAGCCGTTACTTACCGAAGAAAATAAACGGCACCGAATAGAGTTTTGTTTAAAATTTGTATTGCCGACGAGGTATTTTGAGGATTTACTAAACTATATTCACATTGACAAAAAATGTTTTATTTAACCAAAACAAAAAAAAAGTTTTTATGTCACTCAGGAAGAAGAAATGCCGCATAGAACTTATAAAAGCAAAAGGTTTATTACAAAAGTAATGTTCATGGCAGCAGTTGTACGTCCACGTTGGGATTTTCACAAAAAAAATTTTTTGACGGAAAAATAGGGATATGGCCATTTATAAACTCTTTACCATCCAAAAGAAATAGCAAAAATTGGACTAAGGGAACACTAGTAACCAAAGCTGTAGAAAGTGTCAATAAAGAGGAAGTGAGAAAAATGAATTTGAATAAATTGATTCCAGCAATACGGGAGAGATGGTTGGTTCAAAAAACATACAATATTTATTCAGCAAGGTAATGCAAAACCGCATTACTGACGATCCAACATTAATCCAATTTTTCTATAGAGATAGTTGGGATATTCAATTGATGTCTCAACCACCGAATAACCCCGACTTAAGTGTGTTGGATTTAGGTTTTTTTTAGTTCATAAATTATTTTGTATTTTCATTTAAAAACAATAAACTGTTGTACATAAAATTCTTCTGTTTTTGGTTCGCCTTAAAATAAATAAATAAATAAAATGTAGCAACTATTTTCGGACAGAGGAAGTATTATTTTTATAGAAAAAAAAAAAAATAAACAAGTCAAAAAATGCTATAATAATGCTTATAATTTCAAATTTCATTATAACCAAGTCCATTTTGTACGAACATGTACAGGAAAAAATGATTAAATGGACTTACAATCAGGGCCGGATCCAATAAATGCGGGGCCCGATTAAATCTTTTTCGAGGGATCCCACAAAGTTTAAATAAAAATATTAAGTTTGCTGTTTATATATTGAAACAATATAAACTTTAATATTTATTTGAATCAAAATCCAACTATAAAAATTAAAAGTGATGCTACATAAGTCGACGTGTTTCTACATTAAAAAATATGTATTAAATAGAAATGTTTTATTATAACTACTTAAATTTTGGCATTATTATTGAGTAAGTATTATTCAATGTTACTAAATATACATCTAGTTAGAGATGTTTTACATGTTCCTAAATTTTGTTCCGCAAAGTCTTCTAAATTTGTACCATAATCCAATAACATTGCTTCTTGAGTCTCAGTCGACCTGATAGTCAAACTGTGTTATGTATCTTGCGTCATTGTTGACCTTACTAATAGATATATTTTTATAAGTTTTAGTTTAGAAAATGACGTTTCTTCAGAAACAATGCTCACTGTAATTGTTAAATATATACGAAGAGCAATGAATAGGTTTGATAATGCCGTAATTCTGTCATGGTCAGATAAAAATTGAAATATTTTAATGGATTTCAGACATATTCTGATGAAAGAATATATTTTAAAGCTTCCATTTCTTCGACAAGCATATTAGTCTGCTTCTTTCACAGTATCAGTAGATGTATCATTTTGTGTAGTCTTTGAATCTGTCAAAACAATTTCTAAATCTGCTAAATGTTCTTTCAGTTCTTCTTTTTCCATGTTTTGAAATTTTCTCAAAAATCCAAATAAATCCGTATGATTTTTAATTGTTCAAAATGAGCGTGCCTATATTATATTTTTTACTGCAAACTAAATTATTTTATTTAAATGGAAGTGATTTTGATTCCCACCACACAATTATTTCTAATAAATACTGCTACACCAGTTTATGTAACTTTTTAAGAACAAAAATGTTATTATAGTCTTAATATACCTAGCAATCGAATGTTAACTTAATTGAGCTTTATGAAACCGAACCTTGGATATTTATTTTTGTAACATGTAAATTTTTAAATGTATAAATTTTAAAATGCGGACCCCTTCAAGCGCGGGGCCCGATTGAGCGCAATCGCTTCAATCGCCTCATATCCGACCCTGCTTACAATTAGTCACGTTTACCTGTTAATATTCCTATCTCTCTGGAACTTGATTCAACTCTTAATTTGACCGTAACATTATTGACTTGAAAGAATTCAATACATCTATACTATAAAACACAATTCTAAATGAAGAGGAGAAAAAATAAAATGATTAAGGCTGCGGTCTCACGGTCTTTGAGTTTCTGAGGGGATTCGGGGTCAGACGTTCGGATGCGAAAAGGTGAACCTTTAAGCGCCGCCCTTTGTAAATAATAGGCGTAAGAGTTCTATTCAGAACTCATGTGTTTATTTATCTTTTATCGAGGAATGAATGTATAAATAAAAGTTGAGTTTTTTGTGGTCAAACAGACAAAGATGGAAATATTGTATGATTATTTGATACATATCCCTACTATTTGGGTATTTTATAGGTATAATACGACAAGAACTATTCGCAATAAAAGAAATGTTATAAAATAATCAGCTGCAAATCGTTATTTTATAGTGTAAATAAATTTCAAAATTATTAATGTTAATTTTGAGAAGAAAAAATGACAAAAATCGAATATAGGAAATACTTTGAATACAACAGTGATAAAGCACCGAATTTTCACTGAATAAATTACATACATTAAATCATACATATTACATGGCTTTCGTGGTAAGAAAACCTTAGCATATAATGTGCTTGATTAAATTGGCACAATTGGTGGATTCTCTTTTTTTGCAAATCCTTCCGAAGTTAGAAGCTGTTAGACGTTTTACCCTTTCTTCGTGTCATAATTAACTTCTGCCTTGGCCAGCACTTCTAATTTCCATTTCGGCAATTTCTTCTTCGATTTTCAGAAGTTCGTCTAAAAATTCGTCTTTTCTTTTAGTGTAGTAAGTAGGAGATGTGTTGGGAATATCTTCTTCCAAACCATAATTTTCATCAGCTGGTTGAATTATTTTCTGTCTCTTTCCAACATTGCACAATTTACGTTTGGAAACGCGATCGATATTGCATCTTAAATTAAAACCAAATCGTTGCAAGGAATTAACTCTTTTATCCCCCACATATTTGCAAACAACAGCGTCGCAGGACTCCGCAACATTGTTAGACATATTTAAAATTAAGCTGTGTGTGTGATAAATTAAACGATTTACGCAAGATTTTGTCATCGTACAACCCACAATTAATTAAATCTTGTACCGAATTGGGTTCATTAATATACTGTCTATTGCAAAAATATTGGTCACAGTTTTTATGTTGTCCAAATGCGTGGTTTATGCTATTAGCCTATTTCTTCTATGTCTTCTAATAAAGATAAAGTCTTCTATGTTTTGTAGCGGCAACGGCAGCTGTGTGTAACCTTATATATATCTGTGTGTAGAAAAGTTTACAACACGAAAATATGGAATTAAAGCACTTGATAAATTGTTAAAGAATTTTAACAATTTTAGTTTTTTTTTAGTTCAACACAACATCTCGATTCAAAAACTTAAACATTTTTAAGGCATGTATTAGATTTTTCATAAATAATAAAATCGGTGAACTCAGATTCCAAATCATTCTCGAAAGTATTTATCCTCAGTGGAGAATGAAAATGTAGAATGGACAAAAAGCACATGAATTTCCAATGCTGCACATTTATTTTGCAAAATATCAAAAAGTGGTAAATATAAAAAGAATTTGTTAAATATTTGTTTTTGCCGGCACAAAGTCCGTTTAAAAATTATTCTTAATAATCTCTGTTATTAATAATAATTGCTCAAATATCTCTTAGAGCAAGCAGAGATTTTTCATTATCAGACAACTTTCGTTTGAAAAAATTTTTGATATCTCAATCGGTTACAGCTAATTGTTGGAAAAACTTTTTCGGGCCTGAGACCGCAGCCTTAAGGTACGAAAAGAGAAAAAAATATACAATAATGTTCCGGCACAACTATGATGAACTACTTTTTACGACAGAGCGCACATTGAGCAAACTTTATTATATCTATAAAGGCTAACAAGTACCAATCACGTATATCTGTTTATAGATTCATTTTTCCCAGATTGAATGGTTTTGTAAAAACCCACATACAGACTGCACAGATTCGAGTTGCGGATAAGACAGGTCAATGTGTTAGACAAGGCATCGAATTGCATACGATTTTAATGAGTTAGATAAAGAGGCACATATCAACTCCAATCGGCGAGATAAGTAAACAGAGTATATCTGTCCTGTGTTAACTAACGGAAGCCTTATTGTCGTCCTTTTTCCACTTACGTTAAACGTATCCGCAACTCATCGATGTGCACACAGTATGCGTTTGTAACGTAAACCAAATGGTTGTGTGAGAACGCATATGTGGGTTCATAGCCAAAACCAAATAATTGTGTAAGAACGTTTGTGGGTTCATAATCAAAATCGATTGGTAATGTGAGAACGCATATATGGGTTCACAGCGCTAAAAAGGGTTAAAGGCAAAGCCCAGTAATACTCAAAAGAAATCTGATAATGAGTTAAAGAAATGTTACACTGAACAACACTTGTCTACATCGACCACGAAGAAAAACGATTTAATTAAACTTTGCTGTAAGTGGGTAATTCCGATCCAATACTATGGTTAGTATTTTAATATAACGAGTGACAATTTCTTGTTAGACAGATGTCCAGAAACCTCACACAATTAATGTAGCTATGAAGACATATAAAATTGAAACTAGTTACTGCTATTTGTTTAATTATAATCTTTTTTTATATTTAAATACAAATACATATTCTAGAATCTGTATTGTTCATGGAAACCATTACAAACCTATGAAGTTGAAGTTAGTTACTAGTCTATTATTTGTTCAAGTATGATCTTTGCCAATTTAAAATACATATTCTAAATATTAGAGAAAATGTGGTTGTGATCCTTTTTAACCAGTGATAATCAATTAATAAATAAAAGTTTTTGTATATGGTTATAAAAAATCTTTATTGTCTAATATGTTTCAACATTAGCCATCTTCAGAGACTGCTCAATGAACAATTATTCAATTACCTCTAGCACTAGTCACAGATCTTTTAAGTTTGGATTGTAAAATTTGTTAATTATCATTTTAAAGTGCCTTTATAGTGTTAATATTATTAGATTTAGTTTTCCTGTTGATAAAGATATTTGCAATTGAAGATAGAATTCACTCGGTAAATTCAGTTCTGTGGGAAATGATTAAACGCAATAGGTTTAGCGTAGCAGCAACGGATCGGCGTTTCTCGTTGCAAATAGAGAGAATAATCTTTATTTGGCCATCGACCCGAAGGTCTTTCCGCCAGCGTTGTAAATATTTAAAAAAAATTACTGAGTAGTGGCCTTTATAACCATATATCTTCACCAGAAGGGAAATTAAGTCTACCATCCTACAAAATTCGAACAAAGTCCCTGACTCCAAGACCTTGCACTTTTCCTATAAGTCAATAAAAACTATTAAGCATTTTTTCATGATAGCTTAATCCTGAAATCTTTCTCACTTTCAACACTTCCCAACTCAAAATCTTAAAATGATCAAATACTAAATAACATTGAAATTAAATTCAAAATGAAATTAATTTAAAATTGAATGAAGCTACGTTTTATATTTTGTAAACACCAAAATATTCTTTAGAGAACTGTCGTTATCTTTGTTAGGAAATTATACTTTAAATTTGAATATAAATACTTGTTTTAATCTCCTAAAACACTTCATCACAATCTTTTCTTAAACTAGTTCAACTCGAAATTAATACAGTTACGATTAAACGAAATAAACAGTGTTATTATTTAATTTCATTTTTTTATTTATAGAAAATTAAATTACAAAAATTTATTTCCAAGCTTCCAAAATTTTTTCCGCCCTTTTTAAATCTTCATCACTTTTAATAAAGCAAATCCTCACAAAACACTCCCCAAGATTTTTATTTAAATCACTATAAAACGCAGACGGTGGAATTCCCAAAATACCAACATGTTTACAAAACCACTTAGTAAATCGATAATCTTTAAATTCGTCTTTTTCTCCATTCAAATCAACTTTTGCCAGCAAAGGTGACCAATCGACCAAAATAAAATACCCTCCGTCAGGTATAGAAGGAATCATTCCGGCTTTTTTAAAAATATCCACCATAAAATCTCGTTTTTTCTTTAATTCCTTAGGAACGGTAACAAAATAACTATCATCAGATCCAAGTTTTTCAAATTCTTTTTCTAAAACTATAGCGACTGCTTCTTGAATAGGTGTTGTACAAGTATAAACACAATTCTGATGGACAACTTGTGCGTTTCTTAAAACTTTTGAACCACCGTAAATCCAACCAACACGCCAACCAGTTACACTGAATGTTTTTCCAGCTGAACCAATCGTTAATGTACGTTCAAACATTCCTGGTAAAGTTGATATTCTTACATGTTTTGATGGTTCGTACACCAAAAATTCATACACTTCATCTGAGATACACAAAACGTTGTATTGTTTACATAAATCCGCGATTATTTCTAATTCGGGTAAAGTAAAAACTTTTCCAATAGGATTATGAGGAGTATTTAAAATAATTATCTTCGTTTTTTCATTAAATAAAGTTTTTAATTCATCAGTATCCAAAACCCAATCACCAGAAGTTATCACACCTTTATTATTTTTAGTTTTTAATCTTAACGGTATAAATCTTGGGACACCACCAGCTATTTTAATCATCGGTCCGTATAAATCGAAATAAGGTTCGATAATAATCGCTTCGTCTCCTTCATCAATATGACCGGTAATCGCTGAATACAAAGCTTGTTGCGCCCCATAAGTAATTAAAATCTCACTTTGACCATTTATATTCCTCTTTAACAACTTTGTATAAAGTTTTGTTAACACAGAAATTAATCTTGGATGACCATATCCTCGAGTGTATTGATGAACGTTGGTACTATCACTTTTTGCCGCTTCAGCTAATGCTGTTGTGATGTCTTCCGGAGGATCAAAGTTTGGAAATCCCATCCCTAAATTTAGGGGTTTGTAATCAATCGCTAGACGATTGTATTCATCCCAAACACTTTTATTAAAACCACTAAGTCGTTTTGGTAACTTGAATCTATCCATTTCACAAGACGTTTTGAGATTATCCGTACAAATAATGATTTAAAACGTTGTGGATCAGCGTATTTGATATGTTATCAATGTATTTTAGGAATTTCCATAAGGATATTGTCTGGAGATAAATTACGAGCTGTTATACTTCGTTATAACAGATAAATAACGTTGTAAATATTGTTGATTAAGATTTTTATAAAGTAATGGTGAAAAACAGATTTGTTTGAGGTTGTGATAACTTATCAATGGACAATGTAGAAAACTGTATTCATATAAATAAAAAAAATTAAACAAGTTTATTTTTAAATTCCTTATTTGACGTTTTTAGATTTTTCAAGTTCTTATCAAATTTATTTATTTAATTTTCTAAAGTAAATTATAAGTTTTTATGAATGTTGTATTAATATATTTTTAATAAATTTTAAAAAGTGGAGTTTTTGTAAACTTAAAAATCGATTTTAAGGACTTTATAAATGTTTGGCCAGTCGTTACCCAAGTCCCTTAATCTAAGGTCCTTGAGATTCGGGCAATCACAGGATGTGCTTAACAGTCTCACCGTCTTGCTCGCAAGCATGACATAGAGGGGTAGCGGCAAATCCTAAATTATAAACTACTGCCATTTTAAAAGAATACATAACATTTCCACCCAATTTAACGTTGTAGAGTGTATAAAACTGAACAAAAAGTTCTAGAATTAAATGTGTTAGATCACTTTTGAACGATTTCGATCATTTTCAACAATTTAAAGAATTTGTTGAGCGACTTTTAAGTATTTTGTGACATTCGCTAAAACTTAAATTTCAATCAAGAAGAAATCTTAATCTAAAAAAATTTTGATAACAAATTGACGATTTGTTAACGATTTTTTTATGAATTTGTTTATCTTATACAAACATTATTAATTATTTAAAGGCAATCTTAGGAAGTGTTTTTAACAACGTTGTAGATATAGCAAGGTCTAAGTTTTCTAATCTACATTTTGCTAATTAAGACAAAAATCGCGAGACGCTAGCCCCTAAATGAGCTTTCAAGAGAGTCGGCAGGAGCTTGTGGTGTTGAACGATCAAAGAAGGAAACCCAAAAGAAAAAAGAGATCACCTTGCGGTGGATGTGTTTGGATAACCCTTTACAGTAAGAGTCAGGCCTTAACCCTTTAGCGGTCTGTGGTATATACAGGGTGTCCGGAAATAACGTTCGTATACTGAAGGGAGTAATTCTACAGCTAAAAATATGAAGAAAAGTTCATATGAACATGTGTCCGGAAATGTTTCCCAAAGGAGCTACAACGGTTTGAAGTTGATACTCATGGTGTGGTTTTTTTAAATTATTTCACTTATCCTACAGAATAGGATGTTGAATTTTGGAACATCCCCTATTATTTACATAAGAAATATGGTGACGGTAACCAAAATGATCTACGATGAATAGGTTTTGGTACCGAGGCTGAGGAGCACATTTAAAGTCCTGTATTTTTTTTGGTTGATAATTTTTTGAAAATCTAATCTCAAAATTGGAATTTTTAGACAAAAATACAAAAAAAAGTTACTAACATACGATGTCCTACCATGCACCAATTTCGAGAAATTCAACGATTATGCAGTAGTGCACAAGAAGTTTATGTTCAGAAAATCTCTAAATATCGTAGTAGGTTCGCGCCGTATTATTTGGCAATTAGTATGTGTCACTCCTTAATAAAAAATAATCATAAAAACCTAATTTTATGAGCAAAAGCAAGTACATAACTAAACAGGAAAAGATTTATTTAAGCAGAAACACAGAAACTGTACTCGTTTTTGTTTATAAAATTAAGTATTTATCATTATTTTTTATTAAGAAGTGACACATACTAATTGTCAAATAATATGGCGCGAACCTACTACGATATTTAGAGATTTTTTGAACATAAAATTTTATGTCACTACTGCATAATCGTTGAATTTCTCGAAATGGGTGCATGGTAGGACATCGTATGTTAGTAACTTTTTTTTTGTATTTTTGTCTAAACATTCTAATTTTGAGATCAGATTTTCAAAAAATTATCAACCTAAAAAAATACTGGACTTTAAATGCGCTCCTCAGCCTCGGTACCGAAGCCTGTTCATCGTAGATTATTTTGGTTACCATCACCATATTTCTTATGTAAATAATAGGGGATGTTCCAAAATTCAACATCCTACTTTGTAGGATAAGTGAAATAACTTAAAAAAACCACACCATGAGTATCAACTTCAAAGACCTGTAGCTCCTTTGGGAAGCATTTCCGGACACATGTTTGTATGAACTTTTCATCATAATTTTTGCTGTAGAATTACCCCCTTCAGTATACGAACGTTATTTCCGGACATCCTGTATATGTACCACCCTTTTCCAAAAAACGTAAGAATGTGAATAATTTATAATTACAAAAAAAAAACATGTACGTTAGAAAAAATTTGATTATTTTACACCCCAGAGTCTTGACCGTTAAAGGGTTAAAACAGTCGCTTACCGACCGGTCGTCGATTATATGATCTCATACGATCTGCGGCAGAATGGCTGGTGAGAAGGGCATAAAATTCTCGAACCGCTACCGGTCAATAAACTATTAAAATCAGTACTCTTGTGTTGAAGAATAAAAAGAACTAGGGACTAAGTAGATTAGTAATTTTCCCTCATAGCTTGAGGGTGCTGGTGGCCAAACCCCACGATACAGAGGTAAGGCTCATGGAAAAGAAAAATCTTGTAAATTTACAAGATTTTCTTCTCACTTTTATACAGGGTGTCCTGGAAAATTTGGGAAATCTCTTGGATTCTAATAGAACATTAAAAAATATGATTACAAGTTCCCATAATTTTTTTCCTAGCGACCTTCCCCTCGGAGATACGGCCTTCTAAAGGAAGCCACTGGAAAACATTTTTTCTTGAATAAATTTTAAAGTACTTAATTTAATTTAATGAAAATTGAATATGACAAACAGTAGTAAAGACCTCTTAAAAAAATGACCTTAAAACGTAATTAGTCTCTTTAGTTTACCAGGGGCGTACTAGGTTATGCATTTTAATGCTTAGATTTTCAACACCCTGTATGGTGAGGAGTTAAAAAAACAAATTTAGATACCTTGAATATTTAACTAAAGAAAAGGTACTCTTATTCAGTGTCGATAAAATGAACCGTTTTCGAGAAAGAAATTGTAAACGAAACCATCAAGATTAGAAATTTAGTAATATTTCGTATTAATAGTAACGTTATCATAGTAACGTTTGTAAAAACAGCGCTTTTTAATACTGATGTTGCAAACAAAAAATTTTGCGCTGTTTTTACAATCGTTACTATGGTACTTACGAAATATTAATACATTTTCAGTCTTGATGGTTTCTTTTACAATTTTTTTCTCGATAACGGGTCATTTTATCGGCACTGAATAAGAGCACCTTTTCATTAGCTAAATATTCAAGGTATCTAAATTTATTTTTTTTAACTCCTCACCATACAGGTTGTTAAAAATGTAAGCATTAAAATGTACAACCTAGTACGTCCCTGGTAAACTATAGAGACTAATTATGTTTTAAGGTCATTTTTTTAAGAGGTCCTTACTACTGTTTATCATATTAAATTTTCATTAAATTAAATTAAGTACTTTAAAATTTATTAAAAAAAATTGTTTTCTAGTGGCTTTTTTTAGGAGGTCGTATCTCCGAGGGGAGGGCCGCTAGGAATAAAAATTATGGGAACTTGTAATCATATTTTTTAATGTTCTATCAGAATCCAAAAGATTTTCCACATTTTCCAGGACACCTGTATAAAAAAAAATACATATCTTAGTATACAACGTTTTCTGCAAATAAAAATTAATTCTTATCCTATAAATGTGTATTTTTTAAATATTCAACTTAAAGAACAAATAACTTTTTATTTATGACACAAAAATAAAAAAATTCAAATTAAACTATACAAAAAAATAAATAACTCATTACAACTCGTTTTTAACTTCAGAAACTTCTTCAATTTCCATTTTAACATCATGCTCTAAATCTATTTTAATATCGTCTTGTTTAACTTCACCTCCAACATCTTCCTTATTTTCAATAACAATATCCGATGAATCGTCCTTAATACTTTGTTCATCGATTATCATTTGAGTGGTGCTTGTATCGCTGTAGTTTCCAAAACATTCCAAGGATAAGTCCTCCTGTTTAACATCGAGGACATCAGAAGAAATCAAAACGTTACTACTATCAGATTTTAATTCATCTTTAATTTCACCCGTTAAATGAATTGAGTTATCTTGATTTGTCGGGAGGTTGGAATCTAAAGGTTCTTCAAAATCGGACTCAGAATCTTTCTGGAAATAAAAATTTAAAGGTTGTTTTGATAAGTAAAGGTTGATAGGATAATGGCGGATAATCATGCTGATAAAACTCATCTTTTTTGTATTTTAATTTTGAATACATGCATCTTTTTACGAATTTTGAAACATTTAAAATCAAGATACTTACTTAATACCTAATTTCTCTTCCAGACATACTGGAAAAATGTAGACTATACATGAAGAAAGATCAGGATGGTGAAATAAAAAGAAAATTCGAAACCCTCATTTTGTTCACTTTAAACCTCAACAACCCCACAAAGAAAAATATTAAACTTACCCTCACCATACTATAAGACCTTATAGGAGGAATGTCCATGTGAAGTCGACATGTAGCATCATCAAAAATCGCTTCAACAGGTGTTTTGCATTCGATATCAGCTAACATTTTACCACATTGACGAAACAAAACCTGGTTTGGATCCTAAAATGATATCATTTTTTTTTAATTATTGCTTTTTTTGTGAGAAGATTAATAAATTTATTACTTCTAAGATGTGTTTTCTGCAATGTCGAGCCATTGGTAAAGCTCTTTCTCCACATTTTACACCTCCTTCTACAAAGATACATTTTTGAAATGAATGTGGTTTTGGTATTGCTCCTTCAGTAATCTGAAAGAGTAAGAAATGTTTTTTTTTAATTATCTTTTTCGAAAATTTTAGGAAATATTAAGTAGATTGAAAATTGAATGAAAGAAAATAGACTGTATAGATAGGTAATTAAAACATATTCAGAAATAGATAATTTATTAAAAATGAATTTGTGGTAATTATACACTACATTCTTTTATGAAAGCGTTATAAAAAAGAAAATAACATTTCAGCACGAGTCAAAGGAGGTAACACGAGATACACAAAGGAGACTTTAGAACACTACACTTCAATTACTCCATGACAATTACTCCATCATAGACGATACAGATCTTTCTATTCGTCATTAATTTGAAAGAAGACCTCATCACCTTATAGTGATGTCACAGCCTAAGATGCAAAGAGTTTATTGTTTTGGTTTTTGGTTGGCAAGAGTAAACATAATCTCAAAATCTGTTGTGTGTTAAGGTTGGTAGTGTGCAAAACAATGTGATTTTATGGAATGCATTTACATTTGACAACAGCGCTTTAGCAAATATCTACAAACTTGTAAACACATGAAATTAAGCAATAATTTTTATTGCATTTTGTAGTTATATTTTTATGCAGATCTTTATGTATTTCAATTATATTGCCTACAGAAACTAACAGTACCCAAATTGCAGCTAATTAAATGTTAATTTTTTATTTTATTTCAACATCTAGTCGTTCCACCAATGTTCGGAGGAGTCATTAACACTTTCACAACTTCTGACAAGAATGTGATGTCGTAGGCCGGCCAGTCATAGGCTGGTGACACTCATGTGGTGTCATTGGTAAGCCAGTCGTTATTCATTATTATCCAAAATATTGCCGGCCATTGTTTGAGAAAGTGTTAAACCATCGGTCTCGTAACCAGTCGAATACCTCTGGTTTTGTATCACCCTTGTGTGTATGACGTTTATTTATAAAAAGATACGTGTTTGCTCTTGTTGAGCGGCACCTCAAGGATAACGCCAGAGACACACAGGTCGGTTTATGAACGTCCGGCAAAATATCGTCCGTCCACATTCCAATAGAGGAGCGAAGAAATAATTGAGACCTTTCACACAAGCCAGCACCCGTCGGAAATCGGCCTGGCATAAGATCGTGCGTGTAGCTGCCATCCACTGCCACTACAAGAATCATGAAGATAGTGGCCGACGTGTTTAAATACAAGTTTTTGCACGCAACGGATTTTTAACGTTTGATCTTGTTGAGGCAAATATCTTACCGTTTATCGGTATAATTTATTATAAATAATTAGTAAATAACAATAAATTATAATACAGGGGGTAACTAAACAAGAAAAGATTAATTTAAGAAGAAACATAGAAGCTGTACTTGTTTTTGTTTATAAAATTAGGAATTTATCATTATTTTTCATTAAGGAGTGACACATGCTAACTGGCAAACAATATGGCGCGAATCTACAACAATATTTAGAGACTTTCTGAACATAAAGTTTTATGTGAATTACTGCACAATCGTTGAATTTCTTGAAATGTGTGCATGATAACACACTGTATGTTAGTAACTTTTTTATGCATTTTTGTCTAAACATTCCAATTTTGAGATCAAATTTTCAAAACGGGCACCAAAAAAACGCGGGACTTTAAATGCGCTCCTCACCCATAGTACCAAAACCTGTTCATCGTAGAACATTTTGGCTACCATCACCATATTTCTTATGTAAATAATAGGGAATATTCCAAAATTCAACATCCAACTCTATAGGAAAAGTGAAATAATAAAAAAAAATCACATCATGAGTATCAACTTCAAAGAGCTGTAGCTCATGTGGGAAGCATTTCCAGACACATGTTCATATGAACTTTTCTTTATATTTTTTTGCTGTAGAATTACCCCCTTCAGTATACAAACGTTGTTTCCAGACACCTGTATATCATAAAACTATATAATATTTTAAATTATAACGATAAATGCTATTACTATGCTACTAATAATAGATTATTATTATTTTGACGTTGAAGAACATCTTTCAACTTGTCCTGTAACTCATCAAAGGAGGCAGCTGACATACGCAAATAATTAAAAAAACTTGTCTTTGTCATTCCATACTTATGTTCTTAGTGCAACCTGAATTAACTCACATTCAGAGATAAAGCATTTCTTTATAACTAATTTGACTTAAGGAAAATATAATCTGTCATAATTTTGAGAAGGAAATATTAACACTTTAACGACCGCACGTCTACGCAGTCAAACGTCGCCAGGGGCCGGCAGTGTATTTATTGTTGTCGTATTGTTACTTTTTGTTGCTTCAACAAAACAAGTGAAAATAGTGCTATACACTACATATATAGTGCTCACACAAATGTTGTGTAAGCGGTCGTTAAAGTGTTAATGAAAAAACTGTAACTTTTCGAAAAAGGACCTGTATATCTAGAATCGTAAGAGATATCATTATATCGTTTTGACCATCCAATTTCTTATAAAAATCGAGCATCAGACACCAATAATTATATGATATTTTTCCTCTATCTCTTATAGAAACAGGAATTTCCCTTATAAGTGTCCAATTTGGCCCACCTGTACATGCATTGCATGTGTACAGCATTGAAAGTTGGGAATTCTGGTCACCCTACTCTACGAAGACGTCTAATTAAGTAATGTTAAATATTGTACTGAACTCAACCAACGGCAATAAAACGTTGTGTGTGAAAGCAAGCTTATTTTTGGACGTCCGGCAAAATATAGGACGATATTTTGCGGGACATCCAAAAACCGGCGTGTGTGGTTCCGGCATTAAGCCATCGGTCCTGCAACCAGTCGAATACCTCTGGTTGTGTATTATCCTTGTGTGTAATACATTTGTATACAGATCTGGAAATTTTATTTGAGGGTATAGGAAAATAATGCGTGCAAAAGAGAAGCATATAGGAAGTAGATTAGATAAACAAAGAGCGATATAACTGTTTAACCACGCCTTTTCCGACCCGACCCTAGTCGCCCAACCAACCACCTTCTTCCCACGAACTGTCGAACTGACACTTTGAAAGTCTGACATGGTTAAACAGTTATATCGCTCTTTGTTTATCTAATCTATTTCCTATATGTTTTTCTTTTGTACGCATTATTTTTCTATACCCCCAAATAAAATTTCCAGATCTGTATACCTAAATGAGGGTTTGCTCACGTTGAGCGGCACCTCGCCAATAAGACCCACTCGAGACAAGGTTTGGCTCGCGCCAGCTTGGTTCCAGAGATTGCGCGGTAGTGGTATTAGTTATAAGTTCAAACTTGATTATTTGGGCGTTGTTCCGCCATTAATGAAGAAGGGCTCAAAAAAATCGCAATTTATAATTTGTAATTTAAAATATAAACAAAATGCCTAACTGTAGTAATGAAATGACTGCAATTTTTGGAAGGCTCTTCAGCGAAATCTGTTTTGTGATATCAATTAAATTTAGAGCCAAGTTTAATACAGGGTTAATATAAAAGTGTCAGCAAATAATGTTTAATTACAAACGCGTTTTTTGATAATCTCTGACCAGAAAGAAAGTGTCACTTTATGCAGGGTTTCATGGCTGTGAGCAAGTTAAACTATCTCGAGTTTAACCCCTTAAGCGGCTATGACGTATATATTCGTCATGATTACATGTAATTTCAATCCATCGAGCCGCTTAACGGGTTAATATGTACTACTACTAAATCTATGCATAAAATTTCAATTTCATCCAACTTGTAGTTTTCAAGATATTTAGGCCCGTATTCAGACGTAAGGAAAGGAGCTCCTCATCTTCAACTGCTCCTCACCAACCTGCTCTGAGAGTGCGGTCTTCGTCGGGACTTGGTTTTTTGACCGATGGTTCGGTCGATCACACTTTAAGCACAGCCGGGTTATTGTTTACTTTTTTTTATGTATTTCGTATGAATGGTTTTAAGGGGCAGGTAATTGAAACTTCTTAATACAACAACGACAAACTTAAAAGGTATCAAATGAGCCGTTTATTTTGAAAGTGGCCTATTTATTTTTAATTTGTAAAAACGTTTTCTTTTCAGTTTTGTAAAAACGCAAAATATTAAACGTCTTCTATATTTCAAATTATAGATAAATGGACTTAGGTCACTTTCAAAATAAACGGCTCAAATGATACCATTTCTTAACTCTCCGGTGGGCGCGTATGCGGCAGTTAGCCGCATTTTTTTTCCAAAATATTACTAAATTAAATGGGAAACCATTAAATATCCTATTGCGGTGTAAAAACCGCAACGCGCCTATTCGTGTAAGTCCAATAGGCGCGCCCACCGGAGGGTTAAATTACAAATTGATATTTGAAATAAAATTAAATTTTTTAAATAACATTTTAATAAGAATTTTGTTTATTCAACAAAATTCTTAAATTCGTAAATCTTATTCAACATTTTTAAATTCGATTCTTTTTGTAATAACTTGTTTTATAACCCATTGTTAATGGCAAGTCCAAAGAGTACATAACAAAAATCTATAAATATAGGCGCGATGTTTTCGGGGTAAAGAAGTACAAAATTTGTAAGAAAATTAGGTGCAGTTATATTTTATTATAGGTACAGTCCGATACGCGAGAACTTGCGGCTGAGATTTGACAAAAATGCGCGACAGCGAGAGTGAGAAGGTATTCGGGAAGATAGATAAAATTACGCATGCCTCTTAAGCTGCAGTGTGCTATCTAGGTCTACCTCAAGGGTCCAGGGACCCTTGAGGAACATGACATCATTGACATGTTTATTACACAAAGTGTAACATTTTTTGTCTCTTTACAAGTTCTCTTCAGGACAAAATAATTCGTTAAAATTCATTTTTGTACTAGCTATTGTCCTGAAAGAGTTCTCTGTGTTTTCCATTATTGTTGTGTTAGTTGCGATTATAGTTAGTGTTTTTGTTGCTTTAGTACTATTTGTAGTTATATGTTCATTTCCCATATTTTTTTAATTACTTCTTCTTAGATAAGGCCCTTTTTTACTTTTAGTAGATTACTTAGATAAACATTCTTTTTTATTTCATAAGTTCTACTGGTAGTTCTTTTGATTGGGATTAATTATTTGTAGTGTTATTGTTAAATATTGGTAAGTAATTGTAGTTTCTTATAGTATTTTTAGAAATTTTAAGTAGTCACCTATTCCTATTTTAACCACTTACGGTGGCTGGACGTACACTGTACGTCGAGATACTTTTGTTACCGGAACGCCACCGCGAAGGTGTTACGCACGCCGTTAGACCATTGTTGCAGGTAGAAAAATGACTCACCTGGCACGCTCAGCCGTAAATTTCTTGCCACCGCAAGTGGTTAACAAATACAGTGAAGTTCCGCTAACCTGGATCAATGAAAACCGAGGCAATCCGGATTATGGAGTCACAAGTAATCTGAATTATGATAATACATAATGTAAATAACATATTTCAATTTCGTCCAGATTACTGGAGAATCCGGATTATTGGAGTTCAGATTAGCAGAGCTTTACTGTAGTACAGAATGGATCACGGACCTTATTTAAAAAATTTAATTTTATTTCAAATATGAATTTGTAATTTAAGAAATGATATCATTTGATACATTTTAGATTTGTCAGTGTTGTGCTAAGAAGTTTTAATGACCTGCTCTTTAAAACCATTCATATGAAATACATAAACAAAAGTAAACAAGAATCCGGCTGTACTTAAAGTGTGACTGACCAATCCATCAGTCAAAAACCAAGTCCCACCAAAGACCGCACTCATAGAGCAGGCAAACACAGTTGAAGGTGAGGAGCTCCTTTCCTTACGTCTCTGAATATGGGCCTTAGACTTGCCCACATAAGTAACACAATCTGTACATAATTACCTTCATTCTAAGATCATGAAGTTTTTTACTCAAAATAGCTTCAGTTCCATGCTTCTTATGATACATATTATAAGCTTTGAGCTTTTTATACAACCTTTGTTCTTTAAGTCCATCTCTCACTTGATTTTGAATACTACCTATAAAATAATTTAATCAAATTTAAGCTTAAACAACTCTCTCAAATCATTGTTACAAAAACTTACAATAAGCTTCTTTCTCCCTTTTTAAAGATTGCAAATACTTCCTCCTACATTCTTTTAAAGTATGTTGTAAATGTCTATATTGATCAATATACAAAGATTGTAACCGAATCAACTTGTCTTTAGTCAATAAAGTTATTTCTTCTGAAGTATAAACATTTGCATGTCTAAAAAATATCCAAAAATTAAATTTTAAAAATATTTAAATTTATCCTAATCTAATTTATTTACTTTAAAGGATCTTCATTTTCAGAATCGATACTTTCATTATCAGAACTATCTCCGTGTGCATCATGCCAAACACTCGCAAATGTTGAAGGTTCCACATCGCTCTCAGATTCACTGCACATATCCAAAACATCACTACATGAAGCATTTATATTAGCAGCATCCATATCAACTAAAAATTAAAATATTAAAATTTATAACGACTTTAAATGAATTTTTGATATAAAAAAAAGTAAAATAAAAACTTACCAAATGGATCTAAAGACTTTGTAGCTTTAACCTCACCTTCTTCAAGTGATTTATCATTATCCTCGGTACTTCCTTGAGTACTTGAAGATACAGTCCTTGTACGTGGTTTATGAACATAATGTGAAAGAGAATGAAGTAACACTTCCGCTGTTTGAGGTGGTGGATGTCTTGTACCATGACGAACTCTTGTTAAATGAGTTTTTAATGCATGTTCATTACAATAACTATAAAAAAAGAAAGTAAAAAAATCCAATCTTAAAAAATCAAAACAAAATGGACAATAACAAAAACCTAACCTCACTTTCTAAAATTCTTATTTTCTCTAATTAAATCGAACTTTTTCTAAAAACTTACACGCTATTTCCAAATTCCTTCTTATCAGATTTTAAAGCTGGCATATAACATCTCTTCCCATTAGCGCTATACACATAAGAGCACTGTTTATACGGTGCATTTTTATCCTCTAAAATGTGTCTTAAACAGTAATTGTAACCGTCCAGAGTTAATTGCGTACATTCGAACGGTTTATACGCGCACTGCTTTTTATTTTGGAGCTCGATTTGTAATTGCATCCTGAGGGCTGCTTTCGCTTTCGAAGCCGCTGAACTGGAATGGGGAGAACTGGCGTTTATCTTATGAGATTTTTGAGTGTGCATTTTGAGGGAGAACGCGTCTAATGCGCGCGCACGATTTAATTATTAAATTATTTAATTGAAATTAAAATTATTATGTTAATCGGAGTAATGAATAATAATTTGAAAAGCTTATTAAAACTATGGTATCTAGGGTTTTTATAGGTTTGTTTATTTATTGCAAATAAATCGGTTGGGAATAGTTTGTTAGTAAAGTTCGATTGACTAGTTTAGTAAAGGGTGAAGTTCGACGTTTTAAATATTTTAGAAACATTTTTTAACATTTCTAAAAGAAGAAGAATTTAAATTTTATTTCAACAGTAAATAGTAATTAATATTTAATCAAATATATGAAAGTATTTTAATAAAACTTATTTTAATTACGGAATTGAACTGAATAAAGTGAGTCAATCGAAATTTTGTTAAACGAATTGAGTTATAAAATATATTTTATGACTTTAATATTGATAAATAAATTATAAAAATGAATTATTTACGTTTGTTTATATATTTTTTTATAAAATTAAGTTAAATAGTAAAGTTGTTAAATAGTAAATAATATTTACAAATGTTACAATATTTACTTTATGTTTTTATATGTGTTTATTTAAGAATGAAAACTAAATTAATGTCAAATGTAATTTTAATTACTAAATTAACTAATATTTTTACTTAAAAGAGGTAATTTACGGAACGGTTAAATTTGTAGCACATGCGCGCTCTTTTTCAAGTTGCATTTCCGTTAATTGACCGGATGCCGCCATAACTGTTTGGGTCAGTTATGCGTCCGTAAGGGATAATAAACGTGGGTGTTTGTTTTCTAAAGGATCTCATAAAAACGATTTATTAAACTAGGAATTTATTCGTGTAACAATCTGTGATAAATAGGTTAAGTCGTCGGGTTTCGTACGGATCCGAAAGCACTTATGTTGTTTAGTGCGGTAGATCGGCCATCGAGCAGTGAAAAACATCAATTTGCTGGACTTTGCGAATCTTGATATTATTTATAGCGAAATCCAGATCGTAACTGAAAGAATCGTTCGGTAAATGGTTAATCGAGTGTCGGGGAACGAACTTACGTGAGAATTGTGCGGAAAAACCGGGTAATACCTGCCTTAAATAGCGTCTGTCGGATCGTGCTGATGTTTCTCGGAATTCTGATTTGATTGTGACGCAAGACCGAGGAAAATTCAACCGACAAGACGTGTTTTTGGGGGCTACGAGTATCGAAATCAGGTTGTTTTTACGGTACGTTTAGGTTAAATTATCGTATCGAAAATAATATCATGTTCGGACTATGCAATCGGGTTTTAAAGTGATCAAATGTACCGTAATATTTTTGTGACGACGCGAGGCGACATCTGCATCGTTCCTTTTGCATTTCGTGACGTACGTAAATGGCTAACGGCGATGAGAAGTGGTATTTTTCGAAAGAACGACTCGAAAACTCACCGTCTAGGCAATGCGGCATCGACGAGAGCAAGGAATTGTCTTATAGACAACAAGCTGCCAATTTTATACAGGATATGGGCCAAAGACTTAAAGTGTATCCTTTTTATATAATCACCTAATTGATTAATATCAATAATACTCGGTTATTCTTTATTCCACCTTGTCTTTTCAAATAATTATTTTCTTATTATATTTCTACTCGATAATAAAATTTAATGACTTAATTTTATTATAAGTATTGAATTAATTTTCTTTTTAGGTCAAATCAATTACGATCTTTTAAAGTTTTACAGGAATGATTTTATATCGTATTTAAAAAAAGAAAAAAACATTTATGATTTTACCATACCGTTAGATATCTAAATCAGTCGGTAAATTATAACACATACAAACTTTCTTATTATTACAGGGAAAAAATCTACTAATTTCTTTTTGTTTTTATTTGATAATTTATCTCCTTATGTATATTTGATTCAATAACTTATTCTTCATTTTGCAGGTCATTCAACTGATTTTTCTTTAATTTTATATATTTGTTTTGTAATAGTACATAACACTGGCGAATGTAAAGACAATATTTATGAAAAAAATAAAATTTATTGAGAAAGATCTATTGTTATGTTTTTTAAATGATTCAAATCTTTTTCTGTTTTTATTTATTTCTCTAAACTAAATTTTTATTTTATTTTTAATACCATGAGTTAATATTATTTATTATTATTTTTTTTATTTTAAGATTTACGGATGAAATATCTAAGAAATTTTTGTATAGAATGGAATTTTTAAGTGTTATACAGGGTGTTTCATGTTCTCCCGGCACTAATGTAGCATGTTGTTTAGGTGATTTGTAATAAAAAAGTTCATATGAACATGTATCCGATTCACTTCACTTATTGAGTTATATGAAATTCAAAATAATATTTAAAAATTATGGTGTTACGTCCTAATGCGGGGCTTAAAGGGTAAATGTGCTGTGACTGCGTTAGTCAATTAGTAAATTTGACAGTAAGGTAAATACGTATTTCACTTTAAGTACACCCTTCAGTCTTGCCCTGGACCGTAACGACATAATTTTTAAATATTATTTTCAAATTGATTTCTATACCCCGGAGGTAAAGGACACCATGTCACATTTTTGTAAATGTTCAGGAGAGTAGATTTTCTGTAGTTTTCAGCTATAAAACCACAGAAAATCTACTCTCCTGAACAATTACGAAAATGTGACATGGTGTCCTTTAAGTTTTTAACTCATGGTGTCCGAGTTTTCAGCTATAAAACTACAGAAAATCTACTCTCCTGAACAATTACGAAAATGTGACATGGTGTCCTTTACCTCCGGGATACAGATTTAATTCAATAAGTGAAGTGAATCGGATACATGTTCATATGTGACCTGGTCTAGGAAAAGGGGGCTTAGGTGTGAAAACAAGTTTTCGAGAAAATAGCTGTTAAAGATAAACAAGTCATTTTATCAGTTTTGCTTTAGTTGTTCGCGTTGTACATTCCTCCTTTCATTACGTTTATTGAATCATTTTTATGCGTCTTTTGCTTCCGAAAGAAATTAAAAATGAGTGTTGAAGAAGAGTTCAGTGTCGTTTATAGACAATATTTCGGTGAAAACGAAGAAGATAGTGATAAACTCGATATTAATAATGATTTGGACAGCAATTATGATTTATATCAGGGAAGAGATGATACAAAGGAAAATTTCGTTAAAGTGGATTTATCTATGGCCGATTTAGAAGAAAAAGAGCTGATAGCAAAATTTCTCTCTACCGATTGTTGTATTAAGAAATGTAATACACTCATACCTCGAGATTGGATTTTTAGTAGAAGGATCAATCGTTCAGAGCTATCCAAAAACAAACTTGATTTAGTGATACTAAGTTAGTTTAGTGATATTTTTTCAATTTCAATCATTTCTGCTCTTCTTTTTGTACATTTTTAACAAACTTCTCCACCAGTTAGAAACTTCCGGTTTGCACCATTTGAAAGAGCATATTTTACTATATCCAAAGCGCCAAAAAAGTGAAAAATTATTTCTTCACACCTAAGCCCCCTTTTCGTAGACCAGGTCACATATGAACATTTTTATTACAAATTACCTAAGCAACATGCTCCATTAGTGCCTGGAGAACTTAATGAAACACCCCGTATAACACAAAATTTTTTTTATAAATTTACCAAGATATTTTATTAGTGAATAAATATTTTAAATGATTTTAAATGATATTTTTTTAAATAGAACTTTGCTGACGGAAAGACCTGTTCGGTCGATAGCCTAACAAAGATTATTTTCTCTGAAAATTTGAATAAAATCTAATAAGTTTAAATAATGTAGTATGTTTAAAAATCGTATTTTTTCAAGGTTTTTTTAACATAAATCTTTTGATAATCTTATCAGAATTAAAATATTTTTTTATATAAAAATTACTAATTTTGGTGTGTAGTAAAATCTTAAATGATTTATCATTTTTCTTCTTTATTATTTATAATTTATAATTTTCTATGTATTAATTTAAAATTTCCAATAAAATATTATTTTACTTTAATTTATTGATACGAACCTATTATCTAATTTTACATCAGTGTCATTGATAAACGTAGTATCAAAAATATCTTAATCCTCTATTGGATAATGTAACTTTCAGGTCACATTTTAATTTATTGATATTTTATCAAATAATTATAGTTTTTCATATGATTGCGCATCAATCTTAATTCATTACCTTGATAACATTACCATACAATCAATATCAATATTTATGACCGTTGCCAGACTCATCAACCTGATATAATAAAGTAAATTCTGTGCAAACTATAACTCTTTTTGGATTTAAAACAAAAATACGACCCATAGAGAGTTAAATCTTTGATTAAATACTTTGATTTTCATTTACGGATTCAAACCAATTCAGTAAGATTTGGTTTTCTATTTAAAATTTTTATTCACTTAACACGTTGACTGCCACAGGCTTTTTTCTCCTTCAGGCAATGCATACTGCTATACAAAACGTATTCTGCTATTTACCACTGATTTTAATGAGATTGTATCGAAACCACTAACAATTTTTTATGTTTTTTGATTCCTTGATTAGTTTAGTTTCAAACAGTTTTTCAGTATCTTGAATGCGATTTATTGATTTATCTATTCATTATTAATAGATCATTGAATTATTTAGACATCACTTAAATTCATTTTTTGATACTAAACAACACTCTCGAAAATATTTTTTAACAAATTTTGATCTTTTACAAATAAGTAAAATACAGAAAAATTTATAATCCAAGTTTAAAAAAGATCAACGTTAGATTTTTCGAAATTTAAGCCAAATCTTCTCAAATATTTTAAAATTTCTTCAAAATCAGTTTGTTAAATATGTATTTTACGTTAACATTATCCATATTATGATTTATTTTGAATTTGAATTACCTTTGAAGTAAACAGATTAGTTAATAATCTATAATTAACTAATCTAATTAACCTATTTGTGTCCAAGACACTTTTTTTCTATATGCTTTTCTCTACTCATATGAATATGAAGACATAAAATGGGTTAAGAAGTCTTATAAAGAATTATAAAAACTTAAAATAATATTTACAACCTTAATAAAGAATTTTATATGTTAAAGACTGTTTTCATCATGATTGTATTATGCACCAATCTTATTCTCAATCTGTCTCTATTAATTTTAAATCAATTACTTTTTAATATATGCTTGGTATAATCATTTTATTATTATTTTTTGTTTGCCATTATTATTTTCCTTAACTAATAAACTATAGATCACAGTTATGTATCAACACAGCGATCGTCTACATGCACAGATTTTATGTCTTTCATTCCTTCACACATTTCCATTGGGCTTCGATAGCATCGGCGTCGATATTCTTAGCGGCAAAAGTAGAGGAACAACCGAGAAAATTGGAACACGTTATCAAGTACGCGAACCTGTGCAAAAACCCGCACGACACGCGATTCGAAATTACTTCCGAAAGGTAGTAACCATTAGTTTTTGTTCGATTACAGGGGAACGATGTGTTTAAAACTAATTTTGTGATGTAGATACCAAGCCCAGTCGCAGGACTTGGTGTTTAACGAAAATATACTGTTGCAAACGCTTGGTTTTGACGTCGCCATAGATCATCCTCACACGCACGTCGTCAGGTGTTGTCATCTGGTGCGCGCTAGTAAAGACTTGGCTCAAACCTCTTATTTTATGGCTAGTAATAGGTAAGGATCGAAATTTAATTTATTGTAAGTATTTTTTGGGGTGACGTGATGATATTTTTTCAAGTCTTCATCTTACAACAATGTGCCTGCAGTATAAACCCACGGTAGTGGCGTGTTTTTGTATTCATTTAGTGTGTAAATGGTCTAACTGGGAGATTCCTTTATCGAACGAACGGAGAGAATGGTTTTCGTACGTCGACCCGACTGTTACGTCTGATTTATTAAAAAATTTAACTGAAGAATTTCTTACTATTTTCGAAAAGTGCCCCTCGAGACTTAAAGAAAAAATTATGTCAATCGGTGGTTATTTTGTAAGTATTTTCACAAAACAACCCATTAGTAATTTCTTTCATCTTTTAAATTTATTATTTTTTTTTTGATTATGTAGGAAGGTGAAAGACGATTAGGAATGTTAACAGACGGGAAAGATCCTCATCACAGACCAAATTACGACTCAATGAAACCAGGAACAGGAGACGATCCTCACAAACACAGACCAAAGCCCCACGAAGCGAGTTCGAGCGGTCAACATCCGCAAGATCGCGAATATCGTGATAAAAGGGAGGCGGAACGAATGGCGAGACACGCCTCGGCGAAACAACCTCCTTCAGGCAGTTCCTTGAGTAAACCTCTTGTGCCTTCAGGCCACCATCGTCCTCAAGTCGATCCCAATAAGATGAAACATCCTCGGCCGCCTTCCTCGAGTCACTCGTTCAGCGGTAGTAATAGCAATAGTTCCAGCAGGCCAGATCCACACAGAGATATCTTAAGGGAGGCGACAAGAGATATTGGATTGAAAGATTATCATAATTCGAGCGCAGGAAATAGTAGGGAAGTGAGGAATGAAAAGGAAGTTCAAAAAAGGGATAGTATGTTAAAACCAAATGTTGCCGAGGGTAGTGTTTATATGGATAGGTCGAGTTACGCTCCGATCGATAAGAGAAACGAAATGACGAAGCCTAGACCTTCAGCGGATCCAAATAAAATGCCCCACAGACACGAAGAATCCAAAATGTATCTTAAAAATGAAAATGAGATTAAGAAACATTTAAATTCGTCAAATATGTACGATAAAAGTTCTTATCTTAATAAACCTTCCGCAATGCACCGTAAACCTTCAGATAACGCATTCGATCCTACGAAATCCGTCCAAAAGCAACAGATCAAGATGGAAACACCGAATGGTCAAAGCAATATGAATTCGTCGTATTCCGTACCTCTATTAATTGACGATACACAAATAAAAACCGAAACTAAATCAGAAATCGTTCCTCCGATAATAAAAAGGCCGAGTCTGTTCTCCCCGGAAAAATCGCCGCCGATTAAAAAAGAAAAACCTTCGCCAAATCCGGTTAAACTACCACTTGAAGTTCCTCAATCTTTAGCGAATCCGTTGGTTCCACCTCTTTCTCCGTTTAATTCACCCGAAGGGGAGAAACGGACGAGAACGTTTAGTAACAGTTCGGAATCGGAAATGCGACAAACGGCCCAAAAAATTGATCAAAGCGAAGGGTTTGAAAATATACTCAGGGATTCCGGCATTAAAGCATCTAATAAACACCAAGTACCCGACATTATTAATCCTATCGTCGACGTAAAGACTGCACCGCAACCTAAAGAAATAACGAAAGAACTTAAAGCGCCAGATCTGATCCCACCGTTTTCAAATAGCGGCCCGGCTCCGCTTTCGCAACCTTTAGTAAATGGAATAGAAACGAATCCGACGCTAATAAGTAATTTACTAAAAGAAACTGCCACAACAGTAACGCATTTACCCACGATTTCTTCCCCATCTGATAAAACCGATTCTAAAGATAACAAAGATCACCATCATAAAGAAAGGAAAAAGAAAAATAAAGAAAAACACAAACATAAAGATAAAGATAGAAGTAAAGAGGAAAAAGAAAAGAAGAAAAAACATAAGGATAAAGACCGTGAAAAGCATAAGAATAAAGAAAAAGTTAAAGAAAAGGTCGAGGAACGGATCAAAATTACTATATCAAAGGATAAAATCCAACCGCCAGATCCAACCGGATGCGGTTCAATTAAAATCAAAATACCTAAAGAAAGACTTAAAACGGACGCTATCCTTGAACACCAACAACCTCCGCCGCCTCCACCGAGCGCAGGCGGACTCAAAATTAAAATATCCAAAGACGTGATTCATAATTTTAGCGGTGGCACTGATAATAAGAAGCGCGAACGCGAACGGAACTCGCCTTCGGACGCGCCGCCTACAAAACTATCCAAATCGAGCTATAATCGAACAACAAATGACCCGAAGGTGAACGGACGCAACTCCTTCGGCAAGGTAAGTAACAGTAATAACGATAAAAGTAGACCGCAACAACCACAACAGCCTCCACTACCACCACCAAACAATAAAGCACAGCAACATTTCGATAATTTACAAAATAGTAATGTTATGTGCATGCAACAACAAAATATGCAACAACAAGCACATTATATGATGTATCCTCCAACTAATATGCCTCCACCCTTTAATATGAATCTTCCTCCGTATATGTACCATCAAAATCCGCAGATGTACTATAATTACCATCCTGTTTATCCTTCGCAGAGTATGTATCCTCCCCCGCCTATGCCACCCGCAGGAGGAGGCGCTCCACCTTTACCTCATGACGCTCCACCTGATAATCCACCTCCACCTCCCCCAGAATAGTTGTTTACGTAAGTAGGGGCTGTATATTTTTAGAAAAGTTTTTTAAAGGATATATTTTTAGGGGTTTGTTGTGGAAATGATGGATAATTTTTATGGTTGAGTTTTAAAGAAGATTTTTTATTAGTTTAATTTTTGTTGATTTTAAGAATGGATGATTAAAAGTTTATAAAGTGTAAAATTAGGAGAAATTAAGGAAAAAAATATAAATAATCTTGGATATTTATTTTTTTTAATCATATTATGATATCTTTAATTAGAATATAAAAAAAAACAAGAAAATAAATACAAAAATTTGAGTAATAGTGAAAGTAGGGAACTTATGTTTTATCTCGTAGACATTTTAAATTTTTTATAAAATCTTGTTAGCTATTAATGTTAATGTATTAAAAACATTAAAAGATGATAAAAATAAAGTGTGAGGCGACTCACACACTGAGGAAATTTGCTATATTTTTATAAAACTGGTAATCAGCAACAGCGACATTGCTACTTGATGACTTTTCACAAAGAATTAAATCGTGTCTCTCAAATTGAAGCAACTTGATATCACAAATACAAAGCAATATCTCATTGCTTTAATGTGAGACGTTTGCTTTAATATCGTAGTCATAAGAAAACCTTCTAACTCAATAGCAAAATTTCACAGAAAAACCCAAAAAAGTTTCAAAAGTAGTATTATGCAAGATGGATTAACTCATTCGGGACGACAATTTTTTTCGAACACGGTCCTCAGGAGCGAACTTTCTTTTCTTTATATTGTTCATTTACTGTTATTGCACACACAGTGTGCAGGTCGTTTTATAGCCTTGAAAATCAATAGCACACATGGTGGAATTCCAATCAGTCTCGAATGGGTTAATTAGAAAGGATAGACATGTTTGAAAAGGTATTCAGTTTGTAAGATTTTAGCATTTTGTGTAAACGTTTGGACAGATCAATGTAATAACCTAACAAGTCATTTTTAAGAAGAAATTATAAAGGGTGTTTAAAAAAGATGCGGCAATATTAAAGGGGGTGATTGTCCATGTCATTTTATACAAGAAAGTTTATAATAAACATGGTCTGGAAACGCTTCGTTACCCATCTACAGTGTGTTGAAATTTACTTAAAAAAAGCAGTAAAAATATACATATTTTGAAACAGTCCTGTTTTATTCACTGACATATAGTACATCCTCTTCCATCACTACCGTTCTTGTTGTCCTTGGCCTTCCTGCTCCTCCATTTCGTCTAAATGTGCCTGTTTCATAAAGACCTGATGAATACTTTCGAAAGTTTTTCTATCCAGAGCAATACGACCAGGAAATCTTTCGGTATACAACCGCCTAGCTTCTAATGCATTGTCATCAGCAAGTCCATAAATGTAGTGCATGTCGGTCATCTGAGGATCTGCTATATGTCAGTGAATAAAACAGGACTGTTTCAAAATATGTAAATTTTTACTGCTTTTTTTAATTAAATTTCAACACGCTGTAGATCGGTAACGAAGCGTTTCCAGGCTATATTTATTATAAACTTTTTTGTATAAAATGACCTGATTTCAATCACCCCCTTTAATATTGCCGCATCTTTTTTAAACACCCTGTATACGGGAGAGTTTTGATAATGAACCTGAATGCGACTGGAAAACGCAAAAATTGATTATTATGCGGACTAAATCCAAATCAGCGTTTTTCAAGCATTTATATTATTATTTCTGTGTAAATCAATTAATGACATTTGATACATCTTTCTTACAAGCTAATGAATTAAGTAATGATTTGAAATGTAAACCTTTTTTATTACAATTCTAGTTATGTTAATGATGTGATAGAGTTTCATCTTTAATACATTTGTTTTATTTCCTCTTCACAATAAAATGTCACGTCACCGGTTATGACGAGTGCAATGACGATTTGACTCATCACTAGTCAGCAATGTTTGAGTATGAAAAGACGAGTTAACTCCTCACCGATCAGCAAAGTGTTAAGATAAAATCAGAATTGTATACTTAATCGGTTTTATTTATTTAAAATATTCCACATAATCAGTTTCGATTTTATCTGGCCATTATCAGAGACGCTAATAAAACCTAAAAGTATATTATCAAGTGATTTACGGTCAGATTTAAAAATGTTAGTCGAAAAGTCAAAAGGAGCTGAAGTCGATACAGAAATTTTTAATACCTTATATCGGTTAGAGTTACGAAGTTTTCTTGTATCACCTACGATATTTAAAAAGAAAAATAATGAATAACATAATAAGTTTTGTTTACGTTTGAAGTATTTGATTTTAGTGAAGTAGCAGTCTTTAAACGATAGTTTTGATTTTATAGTAATTACTCGGAATTAATGAAATATTATTGACTAAAGATCGAGTTAAAGGCAAAAAAAAATAAAAATAAAGAGAATCTTATTTTTTAATTTAAATATTTATTCATTTAAAACTCAAACTTAAAAATTATTCCAACATTTCCAATTTACTTCAATCCCTTTATATAGAGAAAAGAATTAATTAATTATTTTGAGAAGAATTGATTATCTATTTTATATTACCTGTAATTTTAATGTAAAAAAGTAGGTAGTTTCTTTTATACTTTTTGAAGAAAAAATATTAAAAAAAAATTACAAAATACAAATTAACGTCAAGTTAAATGGATGAATTTTTTATTTTTCCTTGAAAACGAACTTTATTTTAACAATTTCTTTGAGTTATTTTATGTTTCTTTCTAATATTAATTATAAGTTTCTATTCAAGTTCCGTTAAAACATTAAAAAAAATAAAAAAGTTTTTATTTTCCTAAAATTAAAAAAATTCAAGTTCTATTGGTGCATAAAATAAAACAACAAATTATTATTAAGTAATAGCTTATTTTTCATTTTATCTTTTTAATTTTTCATTTGTAATTTTCTATAGAATTTTTCTTACAATTTTTGTTACTATAAAACAGTTAGTGCCATTTTATATTCATTTTATTTTGATTTAAAACATCTAAATTTTTATTTCATTCAATTTCATAGTAAAACACATTTAATTATTCACTTTAAAGAGATTAGTTAAAATAAAAATTATTTCGTCCATTTTAATATCTAATTAGGACCTAAGTATACAAATACTCTTACAATTAGCTTATAACAAATTATACTAATCAATTTTTAGTCAAGTTTATACCTATTTTAGTACTTAACAATGGCATTGCAAAAATTGGGGGAAAAAGGAAAAAAAAAAATCAAAATGTTCCTTTATAAATAATTTTTTAATTATTAAAAATTAATCGTGTAAATATTAGTTTTAATGTAGCCAATTGACTGATTATCATCATCAATCAAATACAATTTGTTGATGAAAAATTTATTCTTTACGGTGGTGAAATGATTGAAATATGTGGAGCACTGTGTGTGTGTTTTTGAAAGAATACACGTTTAAAATGGTGTATTTTGGTTGTTTATGTGAAATAAAAAAAGTGACTGAACATTAATCGTGATAATATACACTACAATCAATCTTAATTTTTAGCCCCTCTTAAATAGAACGACTACTATATAATTTTTATGTTGCATCGTTAATTGTATATACTTGTTATTTATGTATCAAAAAAAAACCGCACCAACTTTGTTTAATTTTTTTGGTAGTTAAATTAGTAAATTTCTTCCTTAATTCATATTACGTTTTAGCGTTTAGTTAATTTATTATGTCTTATAGAATTTATTATTATTAATACATTTTTTATGCCTTAACAGACTGGCTATAAAATTAAATTTGTAGATTGATCCGATTAAAATTAAAAAAAAAAAAAAATAGAAAGAAATATATAGATTTGTGTAATAATTCTTTGTGTAATAATTAACGATTAATTTTTTTTTGTAAAACTGTTTAACATTTTTCCATTTATTTGATATTATAAATTGTTTAATCCTTCTTTTTTTATAGATATAACAATCAAATTTTGTGTGTTTTTATTTTAAAATAAAATAAACAAATATCAATATTTCTTGCCTTTTTCTCTGTCTAAAAAAAATCTTCCTTTATATGCAGTCTGTTTTGGGAGTTTTATATATAAAAAAAATATCGTTTCGTTTTTTAAAAGGTAGTTTTATCCATTGTAGAATCTATTTGCATGTTAAAGGGTTAGATTTTCATGTAGTACTAAAACGTTTACTATATTTGTTGTATGGGGATTATAAATTTATCGTTTATTGCGCCACATAAAATTATTTCTTCTGAAGTTATGCATGGCATGCTTTTTGGGAACCTTTTTTATCTGTTTATTGGATTAACTATTTCTATGATTTGTTTAACAACTAAGCTAACACTAAAATAACAGTATATACAGTGTAAATGAAAAAAAAATATTAAATATGTAATATTTTTTGGAAAAGAATTATGCTTTGAAAGGAATGAAATTAAGGTTTATAAAGAATCTTTTTGTAAAGAAAGTCTTTATAAATCCTGGTTTTACGATGATTTACTCTCATTGTTAATGGTTTAAGTACACTTTTTTCTTAAAACTTAAATTTAAAAGAGGTTTAAAACTAACGATTTTCAAATTTAACCCTTCATAACTCAATTTTTTTAATAATAAAATGATTGATTTAAAAGCGATTTAAATATCGGGTTATATTTTTAAAATACAGATGTTTGAAGATTATTTGTACTTACAATGAAATTCCATAAATACTTTGATGACAAATATGATGATGTAACTTGCTTTTATTATTTCGACAAAACACATGATTCGTGCACGATGATACTTATTTTTGCCACATTTTTGCTTAGCAGTGTGACAGTATTTAAATACAGTAAAATTACAACCTTGAATTTTGATAAACCGAACCTCAGTAAATCGAACTTTTGGTTATACGAACAAAACGCAAAAGTTGCACTGGTCTTATTTCTCAGATTACTCACAGCAACTTCATTACATAATCTCTATCTAGCGAAAGATGTTTTCTCGACGTACATCAAATATTTTTTTTATCTAACTGTACATACATAACAGAGAAAACTAAAAATGCTGATTTAGGATAACAAAATTAAATGATGACCCGTGAGATATACAGGATGTCCCAACGGTCCGAAAAAGCTCCATAAGTTGTTTATTATGGGAGATATTAACCCTTTCTTTTTTTAAAGTTATGTAATAAGTAATGGTACCACACATTTTTTAACCCGGCGTGTGTATACTATATTTTTTGTGACACGGTGTGTATACTGGGTCTTTTAGGTAACAGGCATGTTTTCAAAGTTTTCTAGGCTTGCAAAATTCTAGAAAAATTCTGAGTTACTTATTGAAGCGTCTACTACATGGCCGAGCAGTTACCAAACTTTTTTTAAAGGGGGTAGCCGAAGCCTACCCTCTATTCATAAGAGAGAATTTCGAATTTCAAATTTTGACTGTTCCTTAAAAGACCCAGTGTACACACGGAGGGTTAAATATTGCAACTTATATAGAGGTGTCCTAAATTTACAAAAAATATTAAAGTTATGATTTTTTAAATTGAATATACCGGATTTTATTTTATTTTTAGATTCTACGCTACAATACGATTCACTTTTATACAGGCCGTTTTTGTCTAAACTGCGAGCAAATTTGATTCATGACACTTTTTTTGCCAGAATTTCGAAATGAAGTAGTCTGTTTAAAAATTCTTATTTTCAATATCCTTGCCTTGTTGTCAAAGTAGTTGACTCCATTTGATTGTAAAATGTTTGTTGGATTTTTAAAATGTTTACTCAACGACCTGTTTAATCGGATTTGTCTACTGCGATTTTTTAAAAAGGTAAATTGAAAATGTCGAAAATATTTGGTTTTAAATGGTAACCCCTATTTGTTATTATATTGGTCAAAAGTTATTCTGACAGTCTTATTTTACCTTTTTGAGAATGGACAGTTTGTCACAACAACTTTTAATCACTACAATAATAAATCGGGGATGTCATTTGACTTATTTGACTCACCAAGTTTAAAAAATCGCAATAGGCAAATGCGACTAAAAATTTGACAAAAAAGAATTTTTGAACAGACCACTGCATTTCAAAATTCTGGAAAAGAAACTGTCATAAATCAAATTTCCAGACAGTTTAGGTAAAAACGACCTCTATAAAAGTGAATTGTATTCTACCATAGAATTCAAAAATTAAATAAAGTCGGGTACATTCCAATTAAAAAATCGTAACTTTAGTATTTTTTTATAATTTTGAGATACCTGTATATAAGTCACAATATTTTAGAAATGTGTAGTACCATCACAACTATGACTTTAAAAAAGGGAAAGCTCGATATCTACAATAAAAAACAAGTTATGGAACGTTTTCAGACCGTTGGGACACGCTGTATAATATACGGATATATTAAATCCGTATATGATAATCTGAACCGCTTTCAGTCCCTTAGTTTGGACTATTCAGGTTCTATTGTACGTTTTGTCCAAATCCGTGAATATTAAGAAGGAAGGATGATCTGTAAAATATCCAGCAAGATCACTAAAGCTAACATCTTGTGATTTTGTTCATAAAGGTTTTTAGCCCTGATGATGGCCATAAAACCGGACGAAAATTTGGCATATTAAGCAATCAACTATTTTTAAACTTGTAACATCTAGTTTTCTTGAAAGTATTTCATACCGCTTAAAAAAATACTGCTTTGAACTTTGTTAATGTTAACTTAACTTACTGATTTAAGCTTCTATTGGGATTTAGAAAGAATTTTTGTGTTTATTCAACTGAAATTCTGCAAGAGAGAAGACAATTTCCAAATTAAAGTAGCTCTTCAGGAAAAAAATGATAGCGGTCGTACAAAATGTTAAAAACGTTTAAATTGATAACTTGTCATAAGAGTGTTTTTAAATTACGATGAAATTACGGTCGGTTTATGTAGCTGATTAGGATTATGTGACTGATTTGGGCATGCAAATCAGTCAAAAGAAAAGTAAAAAGTAGATTTCAGTCGATTTGTTTTAGTTTTAATTATAATTCACATATCCGTTATGGAATTTCTCGACGATTTCCATGATATTCTTGATAGATTTAATTCTTTCGATGATTCTATTAATAGCATAGTCGACCACTTTATAAACTTATTGCTTACTAACAATAATTTATAGGAAACTTTATAGATTGATGAATAAACCCGATTCTTTTAATGATGCTATTAACAGAGACCTTATAAACTTATTGCCTAATGAGTTATCGGAAATTTATGGACAGGTGAATAATCCGGGGCTAAGAATGAAATTTATTATTACATTATTTACGATAAAATTCCATTATTCTACAGAAAACTAATCTGCTGATATAAAGATGTAGTTAAAAAAATAAATAAAATCCAATATTTATTGAGTAATTTAAGAAAAAGAATTATTTTTAATATTTTTAAGTCTTTTAAGGACTAAATTAAGTTAAAGAATTAAATTATCATTGTGCAATATACTTCTCCATTCTTCAGTTGGTTAATAGAAAAAAACGACGAAGTGTACTGAAGCTTTCTATTTTTGTTCTTGACTTCCTAGGTTTTAGCGTCACTACCGTCTTCAGGTCAATCGCGTTACAAGTTTTAATGTCATGGAATAACCTCTAAATTATTATAAAAAACTCTTAGCACGAGGTAAGATTCCATGATATCATTAAAGCTTGTGACGCGATTGATCTGAAGACGGCGTCGACGCTGAAACCTAGGTAGCAAAAGCACAAAAAAAGCTTCAGTACATTTCCTTATTCTCTTTAATTAGATTATCATATTTTAAATCAAGGTATTTATGGTACTTCATTGTACTCATCATTTTCAAACATCTGTATTTTATGAACACCGAAATAATTGCTAATAGAATTATCATATAATGCTATAAAGGGTTAAAAATAATTTTAGAATATTTTTTTTTTATTTGAGTACAAACACGACCCATCTAATTAAAAAAATGTTACAGTTATTCGTATTTTTAAATGTGGTCGCGTTTGGTATCAAATTACAATTTTTAAACACCTCAAAAAAATATTTAAGAATTTTTAATTTATTTATTGTGGATTATTCAAAAATTAAAATTTTAACCCTTCATAACTCAATTCCTTAACCCTTAAAAGTCCTTTGTCCAGACGTTATGGACGTAACATCTAGGCAAAACAAATGTAATGTATGAAGTACTGAGACTCAGCTCATGTTTAAAAATAAAGACTTTTAAGGGTTAAAATAATAAAATATTAAATCTATTGTAACATTGATTTAAAATCGAAGATGTTATAAAGGGTTAATTTAATTAATTGAGAGGCATATAAATATCATCGTCGCATAAATGGTATCGTGTTATACGGTGTTTGGTGCTTTGCAGGTGGCGCAACACGGTGATGGCGAAGCATCCATGCACAGGTTGGCGGAATCTAAATATATCAACAAAGGGGCTCCCATTTAATCTATAAATTATAAGTTTTTAACTACAGCACAAACGCCCAAATATTAGCAAAAAAAAACGAGTAATAATAATCGAATCAATCAGTCTCATCTTTTACGCGACGAGACAAATTATATAAAGTTGCAAAGTTAGAAGGTTAATTAATTAATTAATTACTTAATTAAAATAAATAAGTGTGGATCGTGTATATAAAAATGAAAAAAAAAAAAATTACTTGGTCTTTCCCAACCCTTCGTTGTAATAAACTTAGTGATATTTAAAAAATTAAAAATGATTATAGTGTATAAAAAAAAATTAATTTAGAAAAGTTCTAAAAAAAAAACTTCCGGCCTATTGAAATAAAATAAATAAAAAAAATATATATGAATATAAGAAAATATATAAATTGATATTTATAGATTATGCCAACTTGGGGAGTCATGAAAATATCATTATCATTTAATATCTCGTTTCTATGTGTGTCTGCTGCTTCCGTTCCGTATTTTTTATTATTATTTTTTTTTAAGTCGTTCTCCCCTAAATCTCCCCAAAAAAATACACTGATAGGAAATATTGTTACCTCTGTTTTAGTATTACGTTTATAATAATAGTTATTAACTGTTCAACTATATTATTTAAAGAAAATGGATCTAACAACTGTGAGTGCTAGAGGTGCATTTATGATCAATTTCGTCGATATATCTATTATTGACTCGATATAAATCGATTTACTGATTTTAGACGATTTAAATCGGATCTGTATTGTACCTCAAGTTAGAAAGAATAGTTAATTAATGTTTTATTATTATTATTATTTAAAGAGATAACGAAGCAACGTGTACAATAAAAAAAAACTTGTAAATACGTTTTTCACACACGGTATTTCTGTAACTCAAAATATCATTTGTGATTTATTTTTTTTTCTTTGTTTTTACTTGTAGTTAGGTAGTATAGATATGAAAATCAATATATTTATATATTACACCGTATATACTTACGTACAAAAATTATAAACTACAAAAAAAAATGTGAAAACTTAAATTTGTTCCTGTATAAAAAAAATCGCACTAAAAGATTTAAGAAAAAAAAATTATTTGCAATAAAATTTTTGCTGTTAAATAACTTTGTATAATTTAAATTGTAATTTTTTAATAAAATAAAATTTTTATTATTATTTTTTTTAAGAATTTTTCTTCTTAAATATTGGAATTAATGTAATTGAAAAATTATAATTTAAATTTTACAAAGTGTTAAAGTGCATATATCTTTTTTAGTTCAGTTTGGAAGCGTTTATATCTAATAAAAAAAATTAAGAGTTAATATTTGTTTGCAACTACGTAGAGTATATATTACATGCATATATACATAGATTAACACCTGTATAAAGTACATACTTTTTTTTTTTTTTTTGATTGAACAGTATCTCAGGTTACACTTCTCCTATCTCCAGTAAATTTTACGCCGCCATGTATATATAACGTTTCATATTTTGCAGGGTAGATAGTCTGTTTAATTATTATTACATACATACAATAAATTGTTTTTTTTTTCTCGTTTTGTAATCCCGTCATACAAAAATCAGACGTGTCGTAGTATTTTTACTTAGGTTTAATGATTAAGTTTCTTACTGCGGAAGAAATAATATAAAAAGGAAAAAATAAAACGTGTACAGGACATTTTTTACTTGTTATATATTTTGTTGTAACAATATTAACTTAAAATATATATTTATAAAAACGGTTCATTTTTAATCCACGAGAAGTGTAGTTAACACTACTTTGTATGATGAATATGACGGAATTATATCTATTTAAAATCTCCAATTTATTTCATTTCATTCCCATTGTCATTGTATTTGGGAAGTGAAATATCCTGGAGCTCAATTTATTTAAGGTAAGTGTTTGTATACATAGATAAATACTTTACTTAAAAAAAAAAAAGATTTTTTCTGTTAGATAGAATTAAATCAATACAGTGAAATCTCCCTTGGGCGAACACCAACGGGACCAACCGAAAGTGTCCGTTCAAGAGGGGTGTCGGCTTAAGGGAAATCCGAAGTAAATATCGTATTTTTTTAATGAAAAATATTCTTTAAAAATCGGATATTTAAAGCGTATATGTGAATGTTTTTAAAATAAATAAAAAATCTAAACTTAAATTCACTTATTAAGTAAAATTAAGAGTATTCTTGCTCTCTGTGTTAACAAATTGATGTAAGTATTAACTTAAAGGGATTGAAACTCTCTTTCAAAGATTAAATAATTCCGACATTTTTTTAAAACTTGCGAAAAAAAGGATTTGTTAGCTTACAAAGTACATACAAAATACATACATATAATAGAACATATGTAACAATACAATATACGAAACTGTTAGACTAATGACGTAAAAAATCATCTATTGTTGTTTGTCTCCTCTTTTTCTTTAAACTGGCGTCCAGAAATCGTATTTTTAATTTGGAAAGAAGCTTCAAAGACTTTATCACCATAATGTTGGATATTCTCTGCTAGTACTGGAACCTCATCAACGTCAGAATCTTCAGACAGTTCTTACACGTCTGGATTTTCAATTTCTTGCCCTGAATTTAGGTTCTCAACATGCAAATTTTCATCCAGTTTTAAAAAATCATTAAGGTTTTTATTATCAGTCAATTTCAACAAATTCTTATACTTAAGAATATCTGTAACTACATTAAATGATAAGTCATCTTCTGGATCAGTTGTAAAAACCTCATTTAGCTGGTCTTCACTTTGCATATTGTCGTGCTTAAATCCTGCTTTAGAGATTTAAGCAATTTTTAACTGTTTCCTTGGTTACTTGGGCCCAAGCGGTTTTTGCAAAGTACAATACATCCGCATATCTTTTTCTGCATAGACGTCAAACTAGTATTGAACCCCATATGTACCGAAAAAATGAGAAAGTTTAAATATCGGTTAGTCGAGGAAGTCCCTCATTCAAGCTAAGCAGGAAGGTACGACATAGGCTGCGCTTGTACCTTGCAAATAATGAAGTCGGTAAAACACCGGTTAAAGAGAAAATCTTTTATTAAAGGGAGAAAGCCAAGTCTGCGTGCGGCGCGATTGTCCGTTTAAGAGAACACTTGGTAGTGCCCGCGTCCGTTCAAGAGAATGTCCGTCCAAGAGAGAGTTAACGCAATGCAAATTAAATAAGAGTCGGTCCGTTCCATGAGAAACTGTCCGTCCAAGGGGGGTGTCCGCGAGGGGGAATTTCACTGTATATGGTTTATTATAAATATGAAGGCTTTCACGGTGGGTGTCAATTAAATTAAAACTACAACTAACATTAACACTAGACTTACAATTAGAAGTAGGAGCTTTTGGGTTTACCCGTGCATCTTTTAACAAGGCGTTTGACGTTTCGAACTTGTCTCTGAGGAAGGTTGTAACATGGCATCTGAAACGTTAAACGCCTCTTCAAAAAATACACGACTGAACCCGAAACCTCCTAGTTCTAGATTTAGTGTTAGAGTTAGAGCTAATGTTTGTTCTAACCTTAGTTCGGTATGTGTTTTACAAATAGAGAAAGAGATACACTTATTGTTAGTCACGAAAGTCGTAGTTAAACAAAGCATATTCTATTTAAATAAAAAAACAAGTTAAAAAAAAATATGATTTTTTGATGTCATGGAAGTGTTCGTACAATAATTCACACTTCGTTATTACGATTTACCTACAGTTAATTTTCGGTTCACTTTGTTTAACTTCGGTATCTGGTAAACTCTGACTCGTAAGAAATGATCAACGCGAAAATTGCATTTCGTTAAATTCGTCAACTTATAATGAGCGTCCATAGAAAAGAAACTAGTGAAGAATTAAAAAATTTGATTGTTACATTCAAGAATGAACGGAATTCTTTACGCACAATCTCAGAACTTGTTAATAAATAAACGTTATATTATTCGTAAAATATTAAAAGAACCTACTGTGGGTGGTCCAATATTGGCGACAAAGGTGTTGAAAGAAACAGGAAAGAATATCCATCCAAAATTTATTTAATGAAAGACATGAGAAAGAAGCCATTTATCAATCCAATAAATTGATACAATACACAAACCTATGGATTTTTGGAACATCGTATTATTTAACAATTAATCTAAATGTAATGTTTTTGAGTTGCATGAACGAGATAAAGTATGGAGAAAACCGTATATTGGCCAGTACGAAGACTTTCGTGATTAAGTCTAGATTCGTATAATTTATTAATGGTTTAAAGTATAAAATTTTTTTAGGAACTAATCACCTTTTTAAAGCAACAAATTTTATATTTCATTTGAATTATGCCTTAGTCTCTGGTAAATAACTATGGGGGGATATACTGTTATAAGTGTTCAGTTTGAAAAGTCTATACAGGATGTTTAAAAAAGATGCGGCAATATTAATGGGGGTGATTGTCCAGGTCATTATATACAAAGAAGTTTATAATAAACATGGCCTGGAAACGCTTCGTTATCGATCTACAGCGTGTTGAAGTTTAATTAAAGAAAGCAGTTTAATTAAAAAATTGACATTTTTTGAAACAATCCTGTTTTATTCAGGACTCAAAGGAGTCAAAAAAGTTTATAATAAAAGAAATTTTTTTAAAGAACAAGGGTTTTATTCAGGGACAAAAACAAATATTTTACCAAACAATTTTACCAAGCAAAAATTACAAAAACTGTGTAAAGTGGCCACCTCGAGCTCGGATGCAAGAATCCAATCTTCTCCTCATTGACCGGCGAACTCTCTCAAAAACACTAGGATCTGTTTAAATTGAGTTGCACGCAACAATGATTCGATTTCTTAAGTCTTCTACGTTTTCCAATGGAGTAGCGTACACCAAGGACTTCAAATGGCTCCACAGGAAAAAATCCAGGGGATTCAAGTCCGGGGATCGTGCAGGCCATAAGTAAAGTCCACCTCGGCCAATCCAGCGATTTCCATATGCTTGTGTTAAGAAATCACGAGCTACTTGACTAAAGTGGGCTGGTGCGCCATCGTGCATATACCACATTGCATCTCTAATTGCTAATGGAACGTCCTCCAGAAAACCAGGGAGCGTGTTTTCCAAAAAGTTGCGATACACCTCTCCGGTAAGTCTTCCTGGTAAAAATACCGGTCCAAATGAGGCAGTCACCCACAATTTCAAGCCAAACGTTCAAAGAAAACGGATGTTGAAAACGATCTTCAACAATTTCATGTGGATTTTCGTCACACCATACATGGTTATTATGGAAATTGGGTATTGTATTTCTTGAAAAATTCGCTTCATCGGTGAACAGAATCAACATCAGGAATTGAGGGATTTCAAACATTTTCTGCAAAAGCCATTGACAGAATGCAATGCGAGGAGGAAAATCAGCAGGAAGTAATGCTTGAACGCGTTAAATATGTAACTTTTTACTGCTTTTTTTAATTAAACTCCAACGCACTATAGATCGGTAACGAAACGTTTCCAGACCATGTTTATTCTAAACTTTTTTGTATAAAATGACCTGGACAATCACCCCCTTTAATATTGCCGCATCCTTTTTAAACACCCTGTATATTATAGTAATAAAAATGCTTTTGGTTCATATCGGTTGTATTTCAATATTTTTCATCGGAAACCTAACCCAAAAAAAGAAATTGAAATTGACCGTTTCTTTCATAAAAAGTCGAAAGGCAAGCGGTTAAGTATTGTGACTTGTATTTATTATATCCTTGTCGTAGTCTTTATTCAATGAACTTTTTGACGATTAAAACACTATTGTCCCTGATGCAGGTAATTTTACTGATACAACTACCAGTAAAATTTACATTAAAATTTGATGTCCCATAAACATTAGATAAATCAACGAAACACAAAAATTTCAAACGCCATATTCTTGTTCTATAAAGGATTTATAGAATATAGTTAAAGATTTTTTAATAAATTTTTAATAATTTAAAACCTTTAAATAAATTGTTATTTTTTTATAAATAAATCTTTCCCGCCAAAACTAAGCAATCTATCTATCTCTCTCTTACTCATTTCATATTAGATACGTTCATCTTTTTCACACAAACATCATCTACCCTTAATTTTTACATTTTTCCAAAGAATTTATTTAAAAGATGGTAATCTTCCACTATCGGTGTGTGGCGAGTGACAGTTGGTAGTTCCCGCGTGCGCCGCAGCGCTAGTTGTATCTGTGTGCAGGCGTAGTTTACACGAACACTTTTAAATACATGTATTAAATAAATGTTTTTTTGTACCACTAAAAAAATTATTATTATTAAAGTTATTGACCATAAAGTTAAATAAATGTTTTTCTTTTAAAAATTGATGCCTAAATGTTTTTAGAAACATTTTATATGTACTACAGATAATTTACAAAAAAGTTATCCTACCAGCCCGCAATCCAACCTTACTGGTACAATCCAACCAGTAAGGTTGGATTGCGGGAAGGTTGTTTAAAGGTTGGGTTGGGGGAAGGGAACAATTTAATTATTCAATTAGATCCTTAATTAATAATTAAACTGCACCTTCCCCTCAACTCAACCCTACTTCCGTGTTTATAACATGATTTATTTTATAAATAAAATTTGTTGAACATACTTAAATGAAGCAAATTTGAGATAAATATACCGTGTGTCCTTAAAGTAGGGGATATAGGCTATATAATCATTATAAAGGGTTTATGGAAAAAGTCGCTGAGACGGGTCTAAAGATTTATATTTTTTGCAATTTTTCGATGGAGATATAAAATTTTTTCCGCCATTTTTAAATGAGTTACGACGTCATCGATATTTTTTTTAAATAGCAACCCCCCATTTTTATTACGGATTATGAAAGAAGATTTTTTTCTAAGTTCAGTACAGTCAATATTAATATCGGTTACATAAGAAAATTTTTGAGAAAAATTACTTTAAAGTTTAATTCGAATTCACTTAAAATGATCAAAATAGCAGTTGCCATGATTAATTTCTCACATTTCTCTCAATTCTTTAATCATGGCAACTGCTATTTTTATCATTTTAGGTAAATTCGAATTAAATTTTAAAGTAATTTTTCTCGAAAATTTTCTTATGTAACCGATATTAATATTGACTGTACTGAACTTAGAAAAAAATCTTCTTTCATAATCCGTAATAAAAATGGGGGGTTGCCATTTAAAAAAAATATCGATGACGTCGTAACTCATATAAAAATGGCGGAAAAAATTTTAAATCTCCATCAAAAAATTGCAAAAAAATATAAATCTTTAGACCCGTCTCAGCGATTTTACCATAAACCCTTTATAACGATTATATAGCCTATATCCCCTACTTTACGGACACACGGTATATATATATATATATATATATATATATATATATATATATATATATATATTATAATATATCATAACGATTATATATATATATATATATATATATATACCGTGTGTCCGTAAAGTAGGGGATATAGGCTATATAATCGTTATAAAGGGTTTATGGTAAAATCGCTGAGACGGGTCTAAAGATTTATATTTTTTTGCAATTTTTTGATGGAGATTTAAAATTTTTGGAAATCTTAACCGATGGGTATAGGGACATGTATTGCAAATTTGTAGAGAATTAAATTCTCTATCGGATAGGCTAATAAAATATAGGGTGTTCCATTTAAAATTTTCCACTTTTTTGCAATTGGATATGGAAGAACGGTAACCCTCTTTGTGACCAGCCTGTATATTAAAAAGGGATGGGGGTAGTGGCGTTCTATTTGGTAATATCTGGAGAGTAATCGTAATAGTTATCAACTTTCTTGCTTGAACAGTGACTAAGAAATGTGATTTTAAACAACAGGTTGAAAATTGTCAAAAAAATCTTAAAATCAAAATTATTCGAAAACGAAAAACGATAAGTACCAACAACCCTTATCAAAGTCTACTTATTTTTACATGTAAAATTAAAATACGTAATAAAAACTATACCATTCCATTTAAAATAACGAAGTTGTACCCTACTTCCGGTCGACCGGAAGTGGCAGCCATCTTGAAAATATTTTAAATCAAAAGATCCGGATGAACAACCCCTATTGGTAAAATCTCAAAAACCTACTAATAGTGGAACCCAATAAAGTTCTAACGAACCAGTTGCGTGAGAAACCCTGTATATATCTAGAAATCTATATATTAAATATTTTTTTAAATACGTTTGAGCAAAAAGAGGAAATGCGATGAAATAATGTATATTGTTTTTTAAAATTCCTGTTATAATATAAATTCAAATATATAATGCAGAATGTATAAATACAGATATAGCTTTCATCTAACAGTACATAAAATTAATAAGAAAGAATAGCCAAAAAGTAATCATCAGTAATGTTACCGTCTTTATGTGACAGGTGGAGTTCATTGATTTGGCAAATGAAAAAAGTAATAAAGTTAAATTCAATCTTTAAATTTTTAAGTATTTTATTACAGAAAAAGTTTGTTATTTTATATTTTTATTACAGCTCTTCCAAAAAAATTAATGTTAACGGTTCTGTTGTAATTTGTGATTAATTCATCTGCAAAATTGTAAATAATGTCTTCCTCATCAGCTGTATGCGAGGATTCGTCATTTCGATTTGTTGTCAAGTTTTTATAGTAATCATGTTTAACAGGAGGAATGAATTTTAGCAGTTCCATCATGTCTCTTCATTTTTCCCTTGTCACAGTTCTAGCTTTAGGATATAATAAGGGCTGATCTATATTTTCCAAACTTTGCTGTCTACTTGGTATAGAGTTTCTTATATTAATGGCTTTAAATTCTGTATTTTCATCATAGTCACATTTGAATTGTATGAGATGGGGTTTGGACCTTTCTAACTTTATGCAGCGTATTTTAAATCAATTTACTGGAAATCCTGTAATGGTTACTTTTCTATTACCGATTGATTGTTCCAAACGTTTTGTTGAAAAAATTTTTTGTGGGTCATTTGGATTACATGAAATTGTGCTTTCTTTTTATATGTTTTGATTATATTGCACCAATCATCTGGGAAAAAATGTTTTGATTTTTTTTCGCACGTGGCTCAATAATGGCAAAATCTGCGACATTGGGCAAATAGCTGTGTAAACCTACCAAAAATATCAGTTCAGTTGACTCAGCTCTTACTTCCGTACTTTGAACAAGTTTCAATAAAGTTAAGACAGTTTTAATATTTCTGCTTTGTCTGGTATACGAATCCAAATATGTTATTATTTTTTCGAAGTTTGTAACCTAAGTCTTTATGTACTTTATTAGACAACATGAAATTTCTTGAAACCCACGAGATCCTGCAGTTTCTGGCCAAATAAACATGTAGCTTATATTTTTACTGAATTCATGATCCGAAATTATAAACGTATAATTTTCGCTCAATAATTGCGTTATTGAAACAATTTACATTACAGTATGGAGTTAATCAAAATGGCTTCTGAAATATATTACTTTTTATTCAATACCCAAACAAATTTTGCCGTTTAATGGAGTTAATTTTTATTATTCAGGAAAGTTATTATAAATATAAACATTTATGACTATACGAAGTGCTTTGACACTTAAATTTAGGATTTTTCAAAAAGTGGAGTTAATCGATGTGTGTGCACTGAACGGCTTAGTTAATCGTCGTAGATGAGAAGATATCATATTAGGCGGTGAATAAAAAACAATTACATGGTATGTTAATGGATTTAGGGCCGGTTTATTCACCTTTGGGTAAATTAATCTGGCCGATAATTTCTATGGTGGTTGTAATTTCGCGCAGTGTGATTAGCTATTTTGCCTGTAACCATAGTAAATATCATACAGATTAATTTATCCAACGGTGAATAAACCGGCCCTTAATGTGGTTAAATTAAAACGTAATATATTTTTACGAAACACATTTAGGGAAAGTACCGAATTTGTAGTCCTTTTGGCTTATAAATAAGATCTATTGAATTTTGTCTCATTATTCCATATCCTCTTGTGAGTGCAGTAAGCTACGGCGTCAGAGGTGTTTTAAGTTGAGTACTTTGATCGATTATAGTTTAATTTTTTGGTTTCACCTTAGGTTTTCTAGTTGTTATTTATTTAGTTTTTACGGTTCTTTATTTTTATTTTTTGGTTTTTCCATTAGTTTACGATTCTTATTTAACATTATTAGTTTACTTTTTTTCAGTTTTCTTACTGTAAGCGTTCTATTTTTTAGCTTCTAAATTTATTAATTTTATAAAGTTTTGATTATTATCTAAGTGATTATTTTACATCACCTTTCATTTTTGTTTTTAATTTATTGTTATATTTAATACTTTTTTATTATTTGCCATTTTATTTGTATCAATTTCTTTTTAATTTTTTAATAAACTTAACACACTATGGCACGCAGACATGCACAAACGTTTATTGTAGATTTGAATACAATTTTAACTAAACATCAGGTCTTAAACGAGCAACTGGAGCTTCGCGAATTACTGCACGAGAACAATATGGATACTTTAAGGTATTTATAATAACTATAACTATTTAGCTGGTGTGCATCGTACAATTATTTTATTATTACATATCACCAATTATTCTTTTGCTTCTTTATTAAGTTTTTTGGCCAAGCGGGGATTAATTCGCAATAATTTAGATTGTCATGTATGTAATGCACCGATGAAATTGTGGTGCATGAAATCCAAAGGCGACGGCTACGTTTGGGGGTGCAAAGACTGTCATCTCCAAAAAAAGCGTCCGTTATGGTTCCTTTTTTGTCCACAGCAATTTGAAAATGACACAAGGCTTAACAATAATGTATATGTGGGCCTGTGAGTTGGGAACGAATGCCGACATAGCCAGGCAAGCAAGATTAACATCGGGACACACAACAGTTGTGGATTGCTGTAATTACTGCCGCCAAGTGTGCGTGCAATATTTCATCGAGCACCCTATTATACTTGGTGGCATCGACGAAAGAACCATGGAAGGAAAGATTGTAGAAATTGACGAGACTTTGTACTTTCACCGCAAATACCACCGTGGGCAGCCTCGAAGTGCCCAACAATGGGTTTTCGGTGGTATTGAACGAGGAAGTGGTAAATGTTTCATGGTCGCGGTTCCTGACCGACGCGCCGAGACTTTATTACCGTTAATAGAAAGGTTGTTTAATACAAGCACACATGTTATTGACTGTAAATTACGTGTAATGTTGATATAGGTATATCCATCCGGGTACAACAATTATGTCTGATGGATGGAGGGCATATCAAAACATAGAGAACATTGGGGGTGGTGGATTATTTATACACCACCAGGTAATACACGAAGAAAATTTCGTCGATCCGAACGACGATAGGGTCCATACCCAAAATATAGAAAATTTGTGGATGAGGGCGAAGAGGAAACTTCGTCACCAATTTGGTACGTCTACCGAACTCTTCCCCTCATACCTAGAAGAATTCATCTGGCGAAATACATTTAGAGATGTAGATAAATTCGCTGCACTCTGTGCCTGTATCAGAGAACAGTATTCGTTTTGGTGAGTGTTATAGATATTATCAATAATTAATTAGCTTTAAACTAATAACACGTTTATTGTTGTTCAGATATAGATTGCCATCTCCCGCCAGCATATTATCCACAACCAGGGTTCCTAGATTTTTTTTTATTTTGTAGATTACGATTAATAATTTGTTAATTTTAATAAATTTGTATATATATATTTATATATAAGAATTTTTTTCATATCTCTAGAATGTCCCAAAACAAACCAATTTAAAACAAAAACAATCCCTAAGAAGTAAAAAATTTAACGTTAAAAAAATTTAAAGTTAAAATTTAAAGAAGTAATTTAACTTAAATAAAAATGTTTTATAATCGAAGAAAAAATATTATTAACAGATAATTGTTACTAACAGTAAAGTACACAAATATATTAAAGCACACTGCCAATTGAAAAAGAAAAATTATTTATCAATGTCTTTTTTGCAATGTAATTGAACGTATACCATTTATTTATACATACATGTTTGTTTTATTTAATTTAATAAATTATAAATGTTAATAGCATGATCGAGGCAAATAATTTTTGGTGAAAATAAATGTAACATGTAAGTCAGCGCAGAGTGTCGTGTAAACTGGACCTTATGCACACACACATGCGTCGATCGCGCGACCTTCACAGCTGTCACTCGCCACACACCGATAGTGGAAGATTACCTAAAAGATACTAAAAATAATTAAGAACCACTCAATAAAACAAATCTTTAAAAAAAATTTATAAAGAATTCTTTTAAAAAACTCAAAAGTATCTGATGTAGGTAACTTAGGGATTTATTTATTTCATAATTGTCACTTTGACGTTTAAAACGTCTACGCTCTACGCAACCGTCAAAACGCTTTTTCAAACCAGTTTTATAAACAAGTTAAAGTCACACACAAGCAAAATTAAACCCACACGTGTTTTTCTCAAATGAAGGCAAAATGGAATTGGAAATATCAAAATGTTTAAAAGCGAACGATTTTAATTCAGCTTTACTCCATTTAGAAAAACGTAAACCAACAACTATAGAAGCTATACGAATACTTTGGGTTATCTTTAAATCGTGTGAAACAGAATATTCTAAGAGTATCTCAAACGAATTAACAACGTTAATACAAACAACATTTACTTATGTTAACCTACCTACAGATAATGAAATAAAAGCGTATTTATCATGTTCCTATCGTTTATTGAGATATTTTATTGATAAGGTAAGTAAAAATATAAAGATTGTTTATAAGTGAAATTAATAAAAAGATATCTTTAGGATGATATTAACATCTATGAGTTAAGAGAAGCTTGGTGTCCATCGTTTATTACTTCGAATAATTTAAACCAACATCTTGAATCTTATACATCACAATGTGTTTTAATATGTAATTATGTGATTAAGGTAATTAAAAGTAATCAGGAAGAAATTGAAAGTATAATAGATTTACTAATAGAAATGGTTTCTAAAGTATCGTTAGTAATACTTAGCGAGAAAGGATTATTTCCAGTTATAAGTAACCTTTTAATGTATGTATCGAACGATAAAGCTTTTGAAAATTTATCTCGATATTTATTAAAAAGATGTCTTGAAGAAAATGATGTAAATAAGTTATTAGATGTGATTTATAATATATTTTCTACCGAACCAATTAAAATGGAAATAATTAAAAACGTTTTCTTTCATTTTGATGATACGTGCGATTTAATCGTTAAATTTAAAGTAATTACTCGAGATGGGATTTCTTTACAATGTTTAAATCTAATTAATCAAGTAATTGAAGAATTAAAAGTTGAAGATGAAGAACTATACAGTAAAATTTTATGGGTTTTATTTCGACATTTTTTCTTTATCGAAAGAAATAATTTACATAAGGATTCAAATACTTTAAAGTATCATTTAGAACTTTTAAAAATTATAGAATGGCTTGAAAATAAAATAACATCTAAATATGAATTTACAATACAAAATATTATTTGTGAATCTTTTCAAAGATGCGTTTTAAATATAAATGAAATACCAAATATGTTATTTAAAAAAATGTTGATTGCTTATAATAAAGGATTTTATTCTATTTATAAATTAAGTAAAGATTGTTGGGAAAAAAATGTAATACCATTTCTTTCAACACTTTCTAAAACAGCTCATTTAATGATTCGAAATAAAAAGAATAATAACTATATTATTACACTTTACGAAATGATTATAAAAGAATATTTAATAGCTTGCGAATTTTTAAACTTAAAAGATTGTTACGAGGAATGTTTTATACACAAATCTCTTTGTTCATTAAGTAAAATTTACTCATCGGAAGATACTAAAAAATCAATGGTAACGATTGGATTAAATATATTTCGATGTAAAAAAGATATAAAAAGTTGTAGTTGTGCTGGATATTGGATACAAGCTAAAACGAGTAATAAACGAGATTCAAACGTAAAAAAAATAACGATAGCTTCTTTATTAAAAGATTCAGAACTTCAATCGTTAACAAAATTATTTAAAACGACATTTACCAAAGAAGATTTATCGTATATTTTATTAAAAGAAATAAAAATTTATTGTGCGTTTTATCAATCGAAAATACCTTTAAGCGAATGTTGTATGCAAATTTATAATTTAAATGAGGATGATGTTATGATAAACGCTTTGGTTTTATCTTGGTTTAAAATGCCTGATTTAATTTTACCTGAAATGTATCCGATTATAAACGAAATTACAAAAAGAATTGATGGAAAGTTACCGATGAGTAATGAAGATAAAATTTTAGCTTCGAAATTATATTTTTTGGCGTATCACGTAAACATTAAGATTATATCAGAAGAAATTAAAAAGGAAATCTCTTCAACACCCGTTGAACAAGAAGATACTAAAGCATATCGATACGGATTAAATATACCAAATGATAAATGGGATTGTATGATTAATGATCAATTAAAAATTGAACAATTAATTGAAATGAAAAAACCTTTAGTTAAATCTAGAGATATTTTAAAGGGAATTTTTAATTCGATCGATTTGGAAAATGAAAATCTTTTACAGGAATATAATTTATTTAAATTTATAAAAGAACTAGCTACTGTATTTTTGTTACATGCTGATCGTATTGAATATATAAAAACGTTAGTGTTTCTTAAAAAAATCGCCGAGATGACGAATTCGATTAATTGGAGAATTAAATCTATTGGAAGTATTATTGCTGAAGTAAATATACCTATTGAAGATCTTGTAAAAGAAGCTGAGGATTTGTTAAATCAAGCGGATACAAATGTGATTATTGAGTTTTATATCAACGTTTCGATGTCGTATTACAATAAAGGGCTTGTTAACGAAGCTATTAATTATTATGTTAAAGCAAAAAATATTATTGGTGAAGATTTAAACGTGATTGATAAAAATTTAGCTGCTGAATTTGAATTTCTTGAATGGCATTTATTCGGTTTGCCGTGTCAGGAGGATATTGGAAAGGAACGTTTCATTCATAGGAGTGTAACGTTATTTAATAGAGTGGAGGGTGCTATAAAAGAACAGAGTAAGTTAATTTTTTTTTATTTATTAATTGTTTGGTTTTGATGCTACAATAAAATACTAACTCTTCATTATTCACAATATTGTCAGTATTCGACTAAAAAGACATGTTAAAGTGGATTAGTCTTTTTAAATTGAGACTTTTTTTTTTAAGTATAAATTAGTTCATTTAATAACACTTGTTTTATGTCATTATTATTTATTTTTAACCATATTATGAGTAAATATTCTATTCATAGAAAATCTTCCATCAAATGGTTCTATCTTGACTTACAACTAATTTTCCAATTTTTGAATTGAATTCATCTTTATAATTTTATATCTGCAATCTATATTATTTCCTAGTTGTTGAAACAACTTCACAAAAAATTCAGTATAATTATTCGGTAATATAACACTTTTAACTTTTAATTTTAAAACTGAGTATATGTACTAATAAGGAGAGTGCAAGGTTTTGGGGTCGCAAATTTAGTTCAAATTTTGTACGATGGTAGATTTAGTTTCTCTGTTAATGAAAATATATGGTTGTAGGGACCACTACTCAATAGCTTTGTAGATATTTGCAATTGAAGGTGCAATTCACTAGTTAAATTCAGATCTGTAGCAAAGGATTAATAGTAATGTTTAACGTTCGAGTTCAGGAAGTGTGAATAATACTTATCTATGTTTTTTTATATGTCTATTTTTACATACATATATAGAGATACTATCGGTGTTCATAAAATGTTGCATCACTGAAATTTTTGAAGTGTGTACCGCATTTTGGTTTTGTCAGGTAATTGTCATTTGATGTGTTAAAATATCAAAATTAATACAGAAATATAAGGGTGGGTTTAGGATGTCAAACTTAACCGTAACTTTGGCTGTAACAACCATCAAATTTGTCGTAATTGCTAAACATTGCCTAAGCGCTACAATTGAAACAAAGTAATTGAACTTTTTTAAAATACTACAGTAAGGCTGGTTTTAGTGCTCAACCGACGGTCGGTACCGACGTCGGTCGCGCGTAGCTTATCAACGTATTTATATGTAGCTGTTCAGTGCTGCACTGATGAACCCTACGCGCGTACGGTACGCGGCGCGTATGACAACTGTCGGTCGAACGCGTCCGTATGTACGTCAGCCAACTGACAGACTGCTGTACAGTCATCGTGAAATAATGAGCATAGACACAGAACGATTAATAACCGAAGTCCGTTTGCATCCGGAATTATTGGACTTGTCTCGTAATTTATATAAAGACCGTGATGCACGGTTAAAGAATTACAGAACAATGAAATACCCAAGTATCGTACAATTTGTTAATGAGTCAATTTTTCGCGAGACTGTACAAACTGACGGTCAGCGCGTTTTGACAGATCTGTCAATCAGCTAAGCACTGAACAACACAAACCGACGGTCAGCGCGTTTCGTCAGTACTGACGGTCAGTACCGACCGTCGGTTGAGCACTAAAACCAGCCTTACTGCTACGGTTACGATTACAGCCTTAGATTTGACATCCTAAACCCACCAAAAATTGACATTATACCTTTACTTCAAAAAGCCTGACTTAATCGATATAAATTCGGGTAATTTTGACATCATCCAACTTACGATTGGATGATCATTGGACCATTCACGTTTGAGCCTTAAACATGACCCATGTGTTGTATCGTCATTTTCCGTTTTTAAGATTTTTACCTTGATTTTTCGCCTTAGTTTAGTATTTCAAAGCCAACATGTCATATTAAATCATGCTTTTACTTTTATCCATAAACTTGTGTTCCTGCGCTCTTTGATGATTAACCTTCTTACCCTTTGAATATCCTGACGATGTGTCTGAAGACGTCTAAGGACAAAACTTTTACGTAGCACTTATAAGAATTAATAGAATTTGTCATCGTTGACTCTAAAATTTTTGAGTCTCATTTCACCTCACTTAAAATTTCCACGATGAATCTGGAGTATACATTAGCCAAATCGTCCAACTTCGTACTTGTCCTAACGAGTGAATTGCATCTTCATTTGTAAATATCTAAAAACATATTGAATAGTGGCCCCTATAACTACAGTAGAACCCCGATTATCCGAGGTGGGTGTCTCCCCACTGAAAACTCGGATAATACGGATTATTTTTTTATTTCTTAAAAATATAAACACAAATTTACTTTAATCGGTTTATTAACGTTTTTAGCATGTAGATATGTATGTATACATATTATAAAACATTGAAATAGTTGTCTGCGCGCTGCTGTTTCATATTGCATCTTCTTTTTCTTGCTGCTATGTTTCTCCATCTGTTAAGAAGAAACAAATCCGCAGGAGTTGCCTCTGATTGTTGTTCAATATACCTTAGAGCTTTTTCCAGAGAAGCAAAACCTTATTGATGGGAGATCTTAGAGGGAGGCTGTTCATCCACCGCTTCGTCGTCGTCGTCATCTGATTTTTTGGTTTCCTGAAAGGCATTCGTTAGTTCTTCAACACTCATTTTTTCTTCTAAATCATCTACTGTAACCCATTCAATAACGTCTTGTCTTGTCATATTTTTGCAACCTTTTAAGATTTGCATTAATTCAAATAAATTTTGTTCTTCTTTTGTCTCGGTGCCAAAATTTGAAAATAACATTTCTCCCCAGCTTCTCCATTTCAAAGCCAATTCATTTAATGAAATATCATCTTCACTGTCAGTTATCAATATCAATAACTTTAGATTGGCTCGGTTAATCCGGAGCTCGAATAATTGCGACTCGGATAATCGGGGTTCTAATGTATATATCTTCATCAACAGGAAAAATGAAACCTACCATTCTACAAAATTTGAATTAAATCTATGACCCGAAGACCTTGCACTCTCCTTGTAAATCTATTTTCCTAATTCCTTTTTTTAACTATTTACAAACTGATATATGACTAGTCCGACCTATATTTTGATTTTATTAACGTTACTGTCATCGATCAATCTTCGGCATATCTCCGGAGATGGTATCAATCGTCTCCAGCGCCTCTCCAGAAAAAATAGTATAACGGACATGAATGATTTCATGGCAACTGACTATCTGTCGTAATTTTCTAGCGAACGGAGAAACTTTGGCGAGTCGCCGGTGATCGACTACGTCGATTACTTACAATTAGTAACATTTTATATACCGTATAACAATTTTTTCTCGCAACATAGCAAATTCCATAAGTTAGTACAGTACAATAGGACTTCCTGATATAAGAGAAGGACGAAATGTATATTAGATTAATCGTAATAATTGTCGTTACTATAGTTATGTATTTGTAACTAAATTTACATTCTGTCGAATTTTGCTTTAAATACTGTCGACTAGTGCGATGTTGTACACTGTGCAAGAGAAAATACACAATGATTTGCGCTATTGCCGAAGAACAGTCATCGAAATCTACCCTTCAAATTGCTACAGAAGTCGGTACCAACAGCGAAACCGTTCGACAGGTACTCAGACGACATGGATACAAATCGTACAAGATATCAACAGGTCACCAGATATTTCCCGAGGATGAGATCCAAAGAATGATATTCTGCGAAACGATGATGGAACGTGCAAACGAAAATCCAAATTTTTTGACTAATATTTGTTTTACGGAGGAATCGACGTTTACATTATTAGGAAGGCACAATCCTGTTGTTATTAAATTTTGGAGTAGAGATAATCCACGTCATCGAATGGACTTCCGGACCCAATATCCAACAAAGCTGAACGTGTGGGCTGGTATCCTTGGAGATCATATTGTTGGACCTTTCTTTATTGAAGGCAATTTGAATGGACGTAGGTATTCGGATCTCCTTCGGGAGCAAGTCACTCCAGCTTTGACGCAACTTCCGGGAATCGATTTAAACCAAATATGGTATCAGCAGGATGGCTGTCCTGCGCACGATATGGCTGATATGCGACAAGTTGTAAATATCACTTTTTCAAATCGCGTGATTGGTAGAAGAGGCAACATCATATGGGCAGCCAGGTCGTCCGATTTAGTTGTTATGGGACTTCTTCGTTTGGCCATACGTAAAACAGAAATGTATAACCACGTAAGAGCTGAAGATTTGGAACATCTTCGTCAAAGGGTTATAAATGTGTTTGGAAGCATTACGCCTGTTATGTTTCATAACGTAAGAAGGAACTTCTACGACAGATTAGGGTACTGTTTAGCAGTGCAAGGATCTGTATTTGAACACTTATTATAAATTACTTTAGATGCCTCAAGTAATTTACAATAAATACACATTTTCATTTGTATGATTGTATGAGTTATTTACTGTTAATTTTGTCGTTTCTTATAATAAAGTGCCCTTTGTATGAAGTTTGTATTTATTTATTAAATTTAACCCGTGTTCTTGCAACAACCTTAACAAATTGTACAGTATACATTTCAGTAACAATTTTTTAACAGTTTTATTAACCGATATGTCAGGCAATCTGTCAAAAGCATAACTTGTGCTTTTGACCTGGCATTGTGTAGGCATAGTAACAACGATTATTACGATTGGACTGCTATATAAGTTATCTATGTCCTACTTAAAGAAATCCTAATGTACTGTATAAACCTGTGGACTTTGCTATGTTGCGAGAAAAAATTGTTATACGGTAGATGGTCTATCCCAGGGGTGGGCAACCTTTTCGATAGTGGGGGCCACATTACGGTTTACTCTTCATACGCGGGCCGGAGACAAATTTTTGTCTTTCTTATAAGACTACAAAAAAAAGGTCCAGTGCCGTAATGAGATATTTTTCTTCTCTAACGGAATAGTGGTGGTACCTTTCTTTCTATTACACATTTTTGATTTAAAACAAAAATTATTTATTATTCTTTCTAAAGGTCTCGCGGGCCAGATTAGATCCTCACACGGGCTGGAGTTGGCCCGCGGGCCGTAAGTTGCCCACCGTTGGTCTATCCTATCCCCATGACACCACAAGACGTCAACACTACATTGGCGCTTCGAAGTTATCTCCATACATTCTTATAAAAGCATCCAGACATTGCTACACTATATCTATGCAACATTGTATGCTGATTTGAATGCGATGTGAACGTCCTGTGGTATCATGGGGATAGACACAGAATTAAGGCAAACGTCTCACATTGGGACAATTCGATATCACCTCTCTATTTGCGATATCGAATTACCTCAATGTGAGACACATGATTTTCCACTCTTTTCCATTCACGTACCGTCAATGACTAAAAAATATTGGGACAAGTCCGAAGTTGAATGTCAAAAATAATCGAATTTACACCGATTAAGTAGGTTTTGAAGGAAGGTTATAATGCCAGACCATATTGTTGTGTTAAGGCGTTACACTACCCAAGCAAACAGAAAAAATGAAGTTTCTTTGTGATTTTTGTTCGATTTTTACTAATGAATGAGCCATAAAATGCAATTTCGAACATTTATTGCGCATGTATTAAGCTATATAAAAATATATTTTGTTTTAATTTTCGATATAAAATGGCGTTGTGGCACGGCATTATTTGAAAGTATGTTTTTTTCCGAAGAGGAAAGCTGCGTAGTCAGTTTCAGCATTCATTTGCCACCTAGAGCAAAAAGTATTTTTTTTTTCTTTTACTATATTAGTTTTTCTTTGGAAGTACACAGGGTTATATATATTTTTTAACATTTCGCAAATTGGCACCAATTTTAAGTTTTTTTTTTCGCTTTTTGGCAAAAAATTTTCAATAAATTGTTAATAGCAAATATAATTTTTTATCAATCTAAAAATCCCTATGTACTTCGATAGATAATCTATCTGTGAAGGTACAGTTAAAATATTGAGTAAATCTTATGAAAATTGACTGAGTTTCAGACAACGCAACGAATAATTTTTAATTTTTTATAAATACAAGAAACAAAGACTTATGCGATACTACTAGCATTGGAGGCAATCCTCGGCCACAAGTCAGCACATTCCTTCGCAACGGGCCCCGTTATCGCAGAACCCTTCATCTCGCCCTTGTTATTCACAATGACTCCTGCATTGTCTTCAAAATAAATGAAAACGCCATCCTTTCTACGGAAAGGCTTCCTTTGCCTGATCACCACCGCAGGCATTACCTTCTTACGAAGTTCTGGTTTACCTTTTTTGACTGTTGCCACAAACATATCACCAGAACCTGCTGTTGGAAGTCGATTTAAACGACCTCCAACACCTTGTACTGCGATTACATACAGGTTTTTTGCTCCTGTGTTATCCGCGCAATTAATTACGGCGCCGACTGGCAAACCCAGGGAGATCCTGAATTTGGCTCCGGCGGAACCACCACCAAGTGTGAAAAACATAGTTTCGAGAAAAAACCGTTCAAAGTTTTAATAAAGCGGCGCGGCGGTGTTGTATCAAACGTTCTACGGTTCTCAGACACTTACGAAAATAAGCTAAAAAAAATATTTTCAGTCGCTTATCATTCAAAATTGTTTTTGGATAGGATTCTTAGGTACTATAAGCATCATTTAAGCCAATAAAAAAAATATTTTGCTGGGTAGTATAACGCCTTAATATTGAAATTTTTACACAGTAAATGACAATTAACTCATTAATTTTTCGGTGTCCCAACATTTTCCGGTGATCGATGGTACGAACTACGACTTTTTGCAAAATCTTGTAAGGTTATCGATTAGTACTAATAATTGGATAACTTTTAGAGTAAATAAATTCTTTCTTATTGCCGTATTAAAAGGAATTGATTTAATCTTAAATTTATTTTAGTAGAAGTTATAAATTCTAATTTTTTTTAGGTAATAGTATAAGCTACATACATCTTTTACAAATTCGTTTCACTTTTAAAGTACAAGTATGTTACAATGACTATATGAAATGGCCCCGAGAAGCAAGAGGATCATCAAGAACTATGGTACAACTCTGCCAAAAATACATTTTGCCACTTCAATACGCAGAAGTCTTAATTTATCTAGCTAATATGGATTTACAATGTGAAAAATTATCCGATTGTCGAGCGAAAATTAACGCCTTATCTAGATTATTAGGAATCTCAAGAAACGATGATAAAGATATAGAAAAAAATGTGGATATTTTAACAGCACAAATAAATGAAATAACTTTGGATAGCAAAATTCCTAACTTAGCTTATAATAAAAATAGTGGTTCACCAACATTAAATATAGATAAATGGGAATATCCCCATTTTTTGTCACATGATATTAAATGCGAATGTTTTTATTGTATGTCTTTAGAATATCAAAAATTAGTGTTGATGTATTTTTTATTAAAAGGATGTTCTTGGGCGTTACATGGTGAAATACATACAGCTGAGTCATTTTATAAAATGTGTTTGAAAATTTATGATTCAATTATTTCCAAAAACACCGAATATATTAACAAATTAAATAATCTATTTAATTTTGAATGTTCGTTAGATTTAAAAGAAATCTTTTGTGAATATTACGTATCTATTCTTTATAACCAAGCTAAATTATTTGTTGGGACAAAAAAATATAATAAAATTAGTGATGAACTTATGAGTTTAACTCAAAATATAAGGTATAAAAATCCAACTTTATACAATGATATTTATTGTTTGGAATTAACTCATCTTCATCTTAATCTTGATATAGAAGAAATACAATCTCCGACAACTTTAAGTCCTGTTTTAACCGAAAGTAACGTTTTTGTAACAACTCCTGAAAATCAAGTCTCTCAAATAAGAGTTACACCTACTCAATCACCAACATCTATTAGAAAACGGATTATAAAATCGATTAAATTCGATTGGTCTGATGGTGAAAACACTCCAAGTACATCTACAACTTCAACAAATCTAACTAACACTGTTAGTAAATTAAAAACTACTACAAAACCGTCTGGAATTAAAGTATATCAACCTAGAAACACTGGAATTAAGAATAAAGGGGAGAAAAGTGTCAAAAAAACTACCAAAAGATCAACTCCTAAAGTTTTAATTACTGCAGCATCTGATGATAAAGAATCACCGGAAAGAAATAAAAATGAATTAGATTTAATTCCAAAAGTTAAAAGTGAAAGTGTTCCTAAGAAAACAACTAAAAAAATGCGGATTAAAGATTTTGTTATAAGTCCATCATCTCAAAGTGAAAATGAATCATCCAAAGAAAGTAGTTTAAGGAAGCTTTTGAAGGAGAAAATGGGTGAAATAAACGATGTTAAGAAAATGAATAAGAAATTAGTTGAGGATTCATCATCTCAAAATGATAGTGAATCTAGTAAAGAAAATAATTCAGGTAGTGTTTTAAAAAGTAAAAAAGGAGATAAAGGTGGTGATAAGAAGACAAATAAGAATTTGGTAACTGAAGGAAGGGTTTTACGACAATCTGCCAGAACAAAACGTAATTGATTGTGGTGATAGTAATTATTATAAAATACCTCAAAATGTTTTTGATATATTTAAGATATTAGTTTATAATTAAATATTTAGAGTTTGATGTGAGATTTGTGTCACAAAAGTTTGAATAATTCTAGTAAAAAAAGTGCCTTGTAAATATTGTTATGTTACCTTCTTTATTTTTGTAAAGTGTTTATTAATGAATATAAAAGGTAAAAAATTAATTAGTATTTTATTTTATCATTATATTTTCAATTAAACTGTGTTAAATTTTTTAAAAAGAAAATTTAAATTAATTAGGAAAAGTATTTAGGAATATTTATTTTTATAACTAGTAGTCATTTAGGAATATTTACTTTTATAACTAATGCGCCGGTTGTTATTAAACTGTCAAATGACGTGTACAGGTTATGTGGTGTTAATGTTTATATTAAATCCGACGTGACGTTCTTAAGAAATGCGTTAGTAAAAGTGCAAAATCCAAGTAAAGTACTTAAATAGATCTTATTCATAACCTAGCTTAATAAATTCATTGATTTTTTAGAATGGGTACTTCTGTAAGTAAAAACCAAGATTTATCCTCAAACGAATATTTGTTAAAATTCGTTGATAAAGACTATATTTCACCAAACGATCCGTTTTGGAATAGATTTTTGTCGTTTAATATTAAACCACCAACATCCAGGTAAATATATATTTTTCAATTTAACAAATTTAGAATTAAAATTTATTGCTACATTTTTATCTTAGTGCTGATCAACTGGCTTTAGATACTAAAATAGAACCTCTATGTCAAAAATTAATAATTAATAATTTACAATCTGGTAATTTTGGGGCACTTATCAAAGTATTTTTAACCAGATGTGGAGAATTATTAACTGCCGCAAACAACAATGAGTAAGAACACTTTTAATTTAACCAACTTATTCATAATTTTTTTTTGAATTAAAGCAACATGTACTGTTGGCAAATATTCAACTCACTTTTTTTAATAAGAAGTGTTTTAAAGTATCTAACGGAAACAGTAGCTGAAGAACAGTTAATAGAACATATCGAAATTAATCCGGAAGGAACAGCTTCAAGACTTGAACAATTACTTGGAGCTTTATATGGAATTATTGTGGACATACCACTTAAAGAATGTACATATGCTATTCATTTAGAAGCGGTTACTTGCTTGATTGTGTTTTTATCTGTTCAATTACACACGAACCGAAAAGCGGAGCAACTTGTTATTTATAAATTAATTATGAAAGGACGGCACGCTATACACGCGCCTTTATTTGTTAAAAGTCTCGTTGTAAACTTTATTGAACAGTTAAAAGCACCACCTGGATACAGTACAAACCAAGGAAACAGTTTAGTATTAGGTAATTAATTAAGAAAGTATGAAAGGTTGTGTATTTAATTATTTGGATTTGTGTTTAGGATTAGCTTCTGAATTATGGTCTATTTTAACTTTGAGTAGAAGAGATGGTGACACAAGAGATAATCACGGAAAATTGGATTCTGTTGAAGCTCCTTTAGCTACTCAAAGTTTGCTTTTGGTTTTAATTTTAACTAATCATTGCACAACGCAAAGTAATCCTTACAGGCAGTGTTTATTTTCTTGTTTAAATAGTCAAGGTAAGGGTGTGTTCTGTTTCCTTTTGTGAAAGAAAAATTGTATGTTATGATATATTAAAGGAACATTTTGGATAAACTGCCTAATCAGTAAGGTAGTGAAATAAGAAATAAATTAATATTCGCCTTTAGAATCGATCAAATTTGACTAGATAACATAAAAAATAGTTAATTTCTATTAGCTTTTTTAGCAGTCTTGGTTATGTGAGAGTTGTCCCAAAAGTACTTGACTTGTTAGGTCAAGAAAAGAAAATAAATTTGGCAAAATTTTCTTTTTTTTTCTCAACATAGGCTCTTTTCAGATCTGTACACTCTTCCTAGCGATGTTCAATAGTGTTGATGACGTGTTTCCAGTAAAAATCGTCGAGCTCCTAAAGGTGCATTGTCAATTACGCGACTGCAGCGGCGATCGTCGCGCGGTTCTGGCGACTTTGCGTCAGCCACTCGTTTGCATTGAATTATATGGATACGTGGATGGATATATGGATAATCCGAAAGAGAAAAAACCGAAGGCGACTATTGTCGCATAATTGACACTTAATAAGGCGGCTGTAGAAGCGCTAGAAAAGTCACGAGTCTGCAGCCGCTAACTGCACTTCTTTATTGTTGAGAAAACTAGTACCACCAAGTTATTTGTTTTTGTGTTCAGGAAAAGAAAATTATATTTGAAATTTTAACTCATTGATTTTTGCCATCACGAGACGAGATGTGTGTACTGGAGCGTTGTCGTGTTGAAACAAGGCTTTCTTTTTCGTCAAATATGGTCCTTTTTTCTTAATTTCGTCACTTAGTCGCTGCAATAAGTTCACATAACACTCATCGTTGATTGTGTTGCCTTTTTGAAGGCAATCAATGAATTGGTGAATGACTGGTTTCATTGTTCCTTTATCTCAGGTATGAAGTGATGGACCCACATTTCGACAGTCGTTATAAATCATTGTAATTTGTAATGTAATATCGTGGAATGTGTTGCCTTTTTGAAGCCAATCAATGAACTGATGAATAACTGGTTTCATTGTTCCTTCATCTCAGGTATGAAGTGATGAACCCACGTTTCGTTTATCGTTGTAAATCAAGGTAAAAATTCGGTTTTATTAGGACGAAACATCCACAAATGCTCCCTAGATTTCCGCTCGGTTGTGAGTAAACGCGGCAACTCTTGCGCACAGTTGTCTCACGTTCTAATTTTCTGACATGCGACGTATAACATCTTTTGAAATGTCTACCATGTCTGCTAGCTCCCTTACTTTCAATCGACGATCATCCAATACTTTGTAGATTTTCTTCACTTTTTCCAGCGTGGTCATTTCATTTGGTCATCTACTATAAGACGATCCTAAGCCACACCATAGAGAGAAGGATGCAAGAGTGCGGTTCCTCCCCGTAAGGTTACCGAGTAGGCCCGACTAGAATACAGTAGAAGAGAGGAGCGCTGTATCAACGGGTCTTCACTAACGCAAAGGTCTTCAGGAAAAACGCTGTCGAGAACAGGTTCACCGCAAATTGCTACTTTAACTTTTTCGATCAGACTTTTGGTCCTTTTTCGGGCCTTACAGAAATTTAATCACACTTCTCACACTCTTAAACCACAATTATTGGTTATAGTTTGAATCAAATTTTATACACATTAGGATGTGGCATCACAAATTCGCTTTCAGTGCTACCAATTTATTATTATTTAGATAAAGTTTATAACTTTATCTATTTATGATAAAATTAAAACCAGTGAGTATGATTGTCAATGAAAAATCGGAAAACTTGGACGCCAAAAATTTGTCACCCCGAACACCATGGATATTTGAGAACACCTGCCTGTTTGTTTACTTTACATTTTATTAGAAGTATTATTATTCAGAAAATTACTCCAAAAATAGAAATGTTAGAAATTTTTGGCTTCCAAGTTTTCCGATTTTTCATTGACAATCATACACTGGTTTTAATTTTATCATAAATAGATATAAACTGTAGGATGCCCATGTAATTAATATTTGTCTTTAGAAACTTTTAATCAGTAATAAAATATACTTTAAATGAATTATGGCATGGCGACGTTGTTCATTTCTGACAACATTAAACGATAACTGTTTATCAAAAATTGATTTTAGAATAATAAAATGGTAGCAGTGAAAGCGAATTTGTGATGTAAGACCCGGAAAAGGGCCAAAAGTCTGACCGAAAAAGTTAAAGTAGCGTGGTGCGGTAGGCCTGTTCTCGACAGCATTTTTGCCTGAAGACCTTTGCGTTAGTGAAGACCCGTTGATACTCCGATCCTCCCTTCTACTGTATTCTAGTCGGGCCTACTTGGTAAAGTTACGGGCAGGAACCACGCTCTTGCATCCTTCTCTCCATGGCGTGCCTTAGGATCGTCTTATAGTACATATACGTCATGGCAAGTTTTACGACTTCGTAAGTGGCTTAAAAAACTTGAGTAAAATTAACTCGAAAACGCCTGAACTTTGAATAAAAAAAAACGTTTCTTTTTTTATTGCTTATCGTATAAAATCCCGTTCAAGCATGTTGCAATTAAGAGGAGTTATCTTTATTGTGTATTCGTATCATTGCAGTGTGACAATTTCGTTGACATCGTCGTCGGAGTAAAAAGCTTTATAGTTTCGATACCAGATATGTTTTCATTAACCCTTTCGCGACGGGTGCCATATATATATATATATATATGGTAGCCAGTTGAGCCGTCGTGCAAAGCGACAATGTATGATTTAGTTGGGCCATCCCAAAGAACAATTTTTTTTTTATTTTATCAAAAAGTGGCAATGTATGATACAGATGCGTCGTTACGAAAGGGTTAAACGTTAGGAAAACGCCGCACTCGACGTTATCTGGTTAATATTAATATGAATTTCAAACAGAACGATTCAAACAAAGATAAGTGACCCAGAATGTGTGAAAATGAGTCACAAAATATTTAGAGAACAAAAAATCGTCATTAACAATTTATTTTTCATATTAACCTTCTTCCACAATTGTTATTCTCATTTTTTATCACATTTAAATTTGCTTAATTTACAACGAATACTACTTTTTAGACAACAACCCAATTCCACCAACGAAAGCTCCAAGCATTTTTAAAATCGATTACAACGCTTTATTTTTTACATTATGTAAACGTGCCAATGGAGATGCTGCTACGTTACTTTTGTACCTTTTATTACATCGGAATCCGGTTTTTAAGACACATCTTCTTTCAAGAATAGATTTAGATCAATTAGTAAGTTTATAAAACACTATTCAAACTAAACAAAATATTTCTATTTTATTAATTAGGTTATCCCAGTTTTAAAAACTTTATACAACGCTCCAAATAGTAATTCACATCACATTTATATGTCTTTAATTATTTTATTAATTCTAAGTGAAGATGATGCTTTTAACAGATCAGTACATGAAACAGTAAGTTTATTTTTTTTTTTGAAAATATTTAAAAAATAATAAATTAATTTTTTTAAGAAATTAAAAGCTATTCCATGGTATCACGAAAGAAATCTATCAGAAGTCTCGTTAGGAGGTCTTCTGGTTTTAGTAGTAATTAGAACGATTCAGTACAACATGTTAAAAATGCGCGACAAATACCTACATACAAATTGCTTAGCTGCATTAGCAAATATGTCAGCTCAGTTTAGAGATTTACATCCCTACGTAAGCCAAAGATTAGTCTCGTTATTCGAGACGTTAGCAAAGAAATATCAAAAGCTCTCGCAAAGATTAAAAGAGAATCATAACGAAACGACAGTAAATATCACGGTTGAAGATGGTGGAGAAGCCGAACAAGATCTTTCAGTGTTAGAAGAGGTGATTAGGATGGTTTTGGAGATTTTTAATTCGTGTTTATCGAATCAACTCTCAAACAATCCGAATTTAGTGTACACGTTGTTGTACAAAAAAGACACATTCGAACCGTTTAAAGAAAATCCAGCTTTTCAGGATATTGTTCAGAATATTAATACGGTTATTGAATATTTTTCGAAATTATTGGAAACGAAAGCGCAACAGAATGAGGTTGATGCGAGTCAAGTTCTTTTAACGATACAACAAGGGACGAAACAGTGGCCTAAAGAAAAATTGACGGTGAGTTTATTTTATAAGTTATATTACATAAGGTGGATGTTTGTGGTGAGTATAATTGTTTATTTAAAGGTTTTAGAAAATTCTTTAAAGTGAAAAATAGGTCGTTTGGCTTTTTCATTTTTTGAAAGTGCTTTGATAATTTTGATAGAAAAACACGAAAGAGAATGTTTAATAAACATTCGAAATTTTTCCATCTAAAAACAGCTTTTAGATTCTTATTTTATGTTCTTCAAACTGTTAATTTTTTTCCAAAAGATGAAATTTGTTCGTTTTAGAAATTCCCTGAATTAAAATTTAAATACGTTGAAGAAGATCAACCCGAAGAATTTTTTATTCCTTACGTATGGGCTTTAGTTAGTGAACAGTCTATGTTAAATTGGTGTACAGAAGGATCGTCAATTCTAAATGTGTCTTGTTAGGTATCTACGACAATATCAGATTTAAGGAATTGTGATAATGAAACTTTTTTTATTATTAATAAAAGATTATGTAAAGAAATAGAAGCATTATATTAATTTTGTTCAGTCAATAACATTGTCATATTTAATTTATTCTTTTATTTTTGTCAGAGGAATTTATCATTTAATGTTTGTGTAATATTATTAAGATAAATATAAACATTTTTAATAACAAAATATTTGTTGGTGTTTTTCCAATGACCTTAAATAATTAAAAAGTTTTGGTATATTTATTTTTACCTTCAATGTACCTAAATTTAAAATTTATTCAAGACAAAAGTAATATTGATAAAAGGATGTTAATTTAATAAAAAATTATTTGATAAAGATATTTTATTAATACCATAATTGTTCATGATACGCAAAATTCGGAACAAGATTTGAAGTAAGTACTTCTAAAACAAATTAAAAAAACTGTTTAAAAAAATTACACTTGATATTTTAAGTTGTTTGTATATAAAAAATAGTACAAAAAACATATCAAGTATATCTTTACATTTTATCCAAACAAAATAAAAAAAAAAACAACACTAAAATGCATCATTTGTGAACGCAAAATGATAAAAACAATAAAATACTGTATTCGTTAACGCGGCTACTTATGCTTAAGTATCATGCGTCGAGACTGAAAGAATCCCAGAAAAAATGACGTAATGTAATAATAATAAAAAAAAAACGAAAATAAATTAATGCTAAGCGTAAAATAACCGTTACAAATTGAATTGTGTTACTCAAACTGATACAGATCCGGTTGATATTTTCTCTACCTATAACATATTGTCCGCTAATATTTCTTATTACATTTTCAAAAACGTACAAACAAAGAAAGAAAACTCTAGATTTATCCTATGGTTAATTATTAAAGATATTTCTCAGGTCGTGTTCATACAAGGCAATCAAAGCCATTATCCCAAACCCAGATAACAATCCGCTTAAGTGTAGCACGCATTGAAACAGAGTGTTTTCTCCATTATGATCCGATGACAATTCTGGTAACATATCTACCAGAGCGATGTACAAAAACATTCCAGCAGCGGCGGCAAATACCCACGTGCTCGCGTATTCGGTATTTCCAAGCCATAAACCCATCCAATTACCCATTATACACAAAATACTTGACAATAAATTGTACAAAACCGCTTGTTTCACGCTCATTCCAGCTTTTAGAAGCATCGCAAAGTCGCCTAATTCGTGTGGCAACTCGTGACAAAATACCGCGACAGTTGTCGACAATCCTCCTGATAAACTATTCGAAAAAGCTGCCCCTATAGCCATACCATCCGTAAAATTATGTAATCCATCTCCCATAATAACCATCCATACGACTGAAGATAAGTTTTTCGGAGCCGAATGAACGTGTCCGTGCGTATGAGAATGTCCGTGATGTTTATTTTCGTGTTCGGTTAAAATAACGGTGTATTCTAAGCTGTCGGTATCGTCTTTTCCAGTTTCGGGGGGTAGCATCTTGTTGATTTCGGTACAATTACCGTTCGAGACGTCGTTAGGGCATTCGGTCATGTTTTGGTTTGTTTCGATGGGCTTTTTCGTTGGAAAATCAGAGGTTTTATTGTTTGCATCTGTGTGGCTTTCTATGTCATCTAAAGTTGTCGTTTGGGTGTTATTGTGCGAGTCTATTACTGTGTCTGTACCTCCGGCTAAACGAAAACCACGATCTTCACCTATGTTAAAAAAATATATATATAACATGGTTGGATTAAATATTTATGAAATAATTCCAAAGATTTAATGAATTTTTATACAATTCATACTTTTAATTTTATTTAAAATTCCTTATAACTTATTCCATTTTCTGAGTAATTTTTATGACAGTTATAAAAAATTGTTGTATAAAGTCGTACAAAAATGTGAAATATTTTTGAATAAAAAAAAAGTAATGTCTGAAATAACATTTATTCTAGCAAATAAAGTTAGTCATAAAAATAGCAAAAAGAAAATTGGTTAACATTCCCAGGAATGCATATATAGGTGATTTAATAACATGTGTAATATCAGTAACTTTGGCGGAGTTTTCGTTTAAAATAATAGTATACTATATTTCATCTATTTTTAGAAGTAAGCATTAGGAGAATGGAGATATTTAGTAGATTTCTGAATTTTGCATATTACTACTTTATTCGTAGAAGCGATTTCCAACAGTTTCTGTTTTTTCAACTAATCAAATTGTTACATTTTGATCATATACAAAAAATCCTTCATCTTGATTGGAAATCGCTTTTACGAATAAAACTGTTAATACAATCTCGTATTTTTAAATACTTACGTGGAATATCAATCACAGTAATTTCATCATAACAATAAGGAAAGGAACTGTACTTGTGCTTGCACTGTTTATCAGCAGCGTTGGTTAATTGAGCACTCCCCTCGTTACTCATAACCTTCAGTCTTTTAGGTAGCTGAAAATACCCCAAAATAAACCCTCTCCAACTCAATTTACTTTATATTTCGAAACTAACCTTATCTTTAAGTTGTCTATGTTTCCTCCAATTAGCCAAAATCGTAATGAATCTTTCCATAAAAAAGAACAGCACCAATCCCATCATAGCCACAAACCCTTTGTATAAATTCTCCCTTTCGTGTACGTGTTCATGGCCGTGTTCTTCACCGTGACTATGATCGCCGGAGCTCATTGCGTGTGGCAAGAGATGTAACAAGGCATCTCCGGCTAAAGTGCCAACAGCTAAAGCAACGAGGAACTGTAATATCTTATGATAGTAAGTAGTCTGCATGATGGGTATGACAAAAAGACCTAGAACTCCGCATAAACTTATCACGACGACCGCTAAACTAGAATAAAGATAAATCGTCGTCGTTGAAGTTCTCTCTTCGTCTTCAATTGATGAGTCTTCGTGGTGATGATGGTGGTGACGAGTGTTGCAGTCTTCTATTAAAATGCTGTAGAGCATCGCAGGGCAAGCTCGTTTAAATGTGTCATCGTCAATTTGAGATACCGATTTAAACGGTATTCGTAAAAAATCAGCTATTTCTTCTTTTAATGTACACTTTTTTAATTTAGAAAAAATAATATTAGTATAAAATAATTTTTTTATGTTTTTAAAACTTACCGTATGATTATGATTATTACTTAACGATTGATTATGTACCGGAATATTAGTCTTAAATCCCTCCTCAACTGGCTCATTTAAATCCACCTTTAAATTTAAATCCTGTGCAACTTTTAACTCGTACATTAACTTTTCAAAACCCTTAAGCGACATCGTCTCTCCATCTCCGTATTTTACAAAAAGTTTCTTTAAATACTTATCAATTTCCATCGCTTTACCATCTTTAATATTTTCGTCATCAACTTTTGGATCTTTTACATTCCGCTTCCGCACCATCCTATCGTTATTATACCTTTCTTGCATCCCGAAGTCTTTTGAAACCGCGTACGGCGAAAAATTATTATCCTCCATGTAAAGCTCCAAAGGAGATGAATTTGCAGAGACCGATACGTGTGAAGCGCACGGGGTGTGTGTAGCACATATAAAGCAGAATATGCAGACAGATATTACGTGTTTAACCATTGTGATCTATTAATAAAGAAAATAAATTTGATTATATAAAAAAAGAACGTTTATATTTATATAAAAGAAGAACGTTTATATTTATGTAAAAGGACAACGACTATAATTGTTCAAAATGATAAAATTTTAGATAAAGAAGAAGTGTACTGATAACTTTTGAAAAGTAATCGAATAACAATTTAATCCTTTTGGTCAGATTTATTATATTAATCTAATCGTAAATATGGTTTAAGCTTCTTAAATTACAGGTTTTTTCGTTTGATTTCTTAACTGCTTAAAGGTCCAAGTATTTCCTTACATGTATCCTTGTCACTATCTAATCGTTAAAACATGTGAAATTTCGTTCCGGTTAATTGATAACGAACAATAGCGTGTGGTTCGTGTTACTGTACATTTTTAATTTTTAACTGTACATTTGTCTTCAATATTGTTTATGCTCAACAGTGTTTCTGATTTTATAAAAAAAATAATTTAATTAAGATATATTTTTTTTCCTTTTGACCATCACTATTTATGGTAGGTTTAGGTTTTTTAAAGGCTGTAACCGTAGCAATAGTTATGGTAGGTTTAGGATGTCAAACTTAACCGTAATCAAGCTACAATTTTGATTAAATTGGCCGTAATTCCTAAACGTTGCCTAAACGTTGCCTAAACGCTGCCTAAACGCTTCAATTGAAACAAAATAGTTGAATTTTTGTTAAATACCATAGATACTGTTACGATTACAATTACAGCTTTTACGTTTGACATCCTAAACCCACCTTTATAGTATTTAAACAAAGTTCAACGATTTTATTTAAATAGCGTTTAGGCAACTGCTAGTAGTTACGGCAAATTTAATCATTATTATGATGGGTTTAGGATGTTAAACTTAAAGGCTGTAACCATAAGTAGAGTAGTAGCCGCAAATTAAAAAAAAAAAAAGTTTAACTATTTTTTTTTAATTGTAACCTTTAACACGTTAAGTACGACAGCTCTTATGGCTTGTACTTTGCATATGCCGGGTATATAAAAAAAACACTTTATTTCGCGTCACCGGTGACTCGCGCCGCCACTATGAATGAACTTCATTCGAGGCACTGGTGTCTCGCATCGTACTTAACGTGTTAAGCAACATCTAGGAATTACGACAAATTTGATAGTTACTACAGCTACGATTATTACGACACTTACCATTAGTCTTTGTTATCAAATATTAAATAAGCTCATTTAAAGACTAAAAGGCTAAGATCATTCAAAGGATTATTTAGTGGCTAAAAGAATGTACAGTGCTTGAGAATCATATGGTGCTTCTCATAACCCTATTGATTGTTCAATCGTGAATCATCATATGTTCCTCACGATACTCAATGTGTTAACAGAGATTGTTGATAGTTATTAAATTATCAAGAACATTAAGTAGTGTTCAATCAGATGACGTATAGTATCGTTTTAAGTTTTTATTACCATATGTTAAACCCTAAGAGCTACAAGTCTTATTTGTAAATTTGAGAGAATTGGTTCCATGACAATGAAGAGTGCAAATTTAATTTGCGTAGCTGGAGGGTTTTTATTTGTTATCAAATTTGCACTATTCAGTTGACATATAATCACGTTTTTGAAAATTACCGAATTCAAACTTGGAACTCGAAAGATTTATGTCAAAATTATTTCCTAAGTACCTTAAAATTTATTCTTATCAGGCATGTCTCATACTGACAATGAGACAACTAGCAACCAGCAATATGCGATATTGTACCCATATCTACGATATGGAATTGCCGTAATGTGAGAGATATGATTTAATTCTATGTAAAATATCATCAAGTGGAAATAGTAGATGTTGTTTGTTAGTTGCCTGTTGTCTCATTGTCAGTGTGAGACGTACCTTATATCGAAAATTGTTAATTATACTGTAGTGAATCGTTAGCAAGTAGGGTTTGTTTTATTACTTAGCAATTTTCGAATATAGTTTTGAGTTACAAGGCGTTTTATCGGTAAATATAACATTCATAAATATATGATGTAATAGACAATTGTATTAAAACATCACATCATAAAAAATAATAACAAGACGTAATGGAATATGACAAAGCAATCGATAAGGTAAACACAAAGGAAGTTTTTAACCATATTTGAACAAATATTATATTGGCATGCGTTGCGTTTTTATACCACAAAAAATCATAGTGAAAACTAAAAATTTTGACGGCATAGTGATTCATAGTTTTTATACAGGCGTTCCGAAATTAGACGAAAACATTGGGCGAAAAATGCTTCCTAAGGGAGCTACAGACCCTTGAAGGGGGCAACAGAAAAACGGTTTTTAAGGAATATTTTAGGAATGGCTTGGATTAGGTCAACAAAAATTGGTATATTAGCCTAAAATTCCAAAAGAAATTAGATGGTGATATCGATTTTATATTAAACTCAGAGTGCGTGTAAAGGGTTGATTTGGTTAATTGCTTATCTAACTTTTTTGCATGTCAACTTTTTACTACTCTAACTTAAAATTTAGATGTTTTAGACCTTTCTACGTAAGAATGATCTTGTTACAATTGCGTAACCGAACCCTCTTCGAGTAAATCGTCTTTGAAGACCGACTAATCTCTTCTTTGAACTTACAAGGAGAGTGCAAGGTCTTGGGGTCGTGGATTTAGTTCAAATTTCGTAGAATGGTAGATTTAGTTTCCCTGTTGATGAAAATATATGGTTATAGGGGCCACAATTCAATAATTTTTAAAATATTTGCAATTAAAGATGAAATTAATTCGTTAGGACAAATCCGGATAATGTCAAAATTTACCCAATTTATACCGATTAATTTAGGCTTTTTGAAGAAAGGTTATAATGTCAAGTCATATTCCTGTATTAATTTTGAAGTCTTGACAGATCAAATGACAATTAACTGACAAATCCAAAGTGCGGTGCACACTCAAAAAATGTTTCGATGTCGCAACATTTTATATCGCCCCATGGTATCTTTATATGTGAAAATAAACACTCTCAGAACTCCAACCCGGCGCATAATGACGAGAAACACCGATCTATTGCTGCTACGTTAAACCCATTATGTTTAATCGTTTACTACAGACCTAAATTTAACTAGTGAATTGCATCTTCAATTGCAAATATCTAAAGAGCTATTGAGTAGTGGCCCCTACAACCATATATTTTCATCAACAGGGAAATTAAATCTACCATCCTACAAAACTTGAACTAAATCTATGACCCCAAGACCTTGCACTCTCCTTGTTAGTAAGATTTTTTTCCCATGTATGCTAAGCGCTTTAACAGCAGAATGTGTCGTTATCGCTGAGGGTTTATTTTATGACTGAATAAAAATGTAACTGTAACTCCTTTAGGAAGCATTTTTTAATCTATGCTTATTTGGACGTTTATTCTCATTTTTGAACGTAGAATGCGCTGATACCGTATGGCTGTATATTTTCGGAACACCTGTATTAGAATTAGATACTGTAAAGTACTTCAAATGATAAAATAACTATTTAAGCTCTTTTGAGAATAGAGTTATAACACAAAATTAAATTGATTTTAACTCATTACATAATTAAAAGCACTCATTCAAAATAAGTAAATTTTTACAGCACAATGATCCATAGTAGTCTTTGTATTAGAAATAGATTGTATAAAGTGCTTCAAATTGATAAAATAACTGTCTAAGCTTCTGACAAAAGAGTTATAATATAAAATTAAAAACACTTTTTCAAAATATTTAAAATTTTAAGACATTCATAATAATTTTATTAGATGTAGATACTATAAAGTACTTTGAGTCAATAAAATAACTATCTAAACTTCTAAGAAAAAAGTTATAACAAAAAATTAAAGACACTCTTTCAAAATAAGTAAATTTTTACAGCACAATGATTCATAATAATCTTTGTATTAGAAATAGATAGTATAAAGTGCTTCAAATCGATAAAATAACTATCTATAGCTTCTGAGAAAAGAGTTATAACACAAAATTAAAGACACTTTCAAAATAAGTAAATTTTTACAGCACAATGATTCATAATAATCTTTGTATTAGAAATAGATAATATAAAGTGCTTCAAATCCATAAAATAACTGTCTAAGTTTCTGACAAAAGAGTTTTAATATAAAATTAAAAACACTTTTTCAAAATATTTAAAATTTTAAGACATTCATAATAATTTTATTAGATGTAGATACTATAAAGTACTTTGAGTCAATAAAATAACTATCTAAACTTCTAAGAAAAAAGTTATAACAAAAAATTAAAGACACTCTTTCAAAATAAGTAAATTTTTACAGCACAATGATTCATAATAATCTTTGTATTAGAAATAGATAGTATAAAGTGCTTCAAATCGATAAAATAACTATCTATAGCTTCTTAGAAAAGAGTTATAACACAAAATTAAAGACACTTTCAAAATAAGTAAATTTTTACAGCACAATGATTCATAGTAGTCTTTGTATTAGAAATAGATAGTATAAAGTGCTTCAAATTGATAAAATAACTGTCTAAGCTTCTGACAAAAGAGTTATAATATAAAATTAAAAACACTTTTTCAAAATATTTAAAATTTTAAGACATTCATAATAATCTTATTAGATGTAGATACTATAAAGTGTTTCAAGTCAATAAAATAACTATCTAAGCTTCTAAGAAAAGAGTTATAACACAAAATTAAAAGCACTCTTTCAAAATAAGTAAATTTTTACAGCACAATGATCCATAGTAGTCTTTGTATTAGAAATAGATAATATAAAGTGCTTCAAATCGATAAAATAACTATAAGAGTTATAAGCTTCTAATCTTCTGAGAAAAGAGTTAATAACATAAAATTAAAAAGACTCTTTAAAATATTAAAATTTTCAAGACATAGTGAGTCATAATATTTTTTTTTATTAAATGTAAATAATATAAAGTGCTTCAAATCAATAAAATAATTAAATTAAAAGCGATTTTAAGTTTTTTTTTACTTCAAAAAGAAAATTTAACACGTGAAATTCAATGTTAAGAAACATTATTGGCATTTATTAATTTTTATTAAGGTATCAAGGACAATTAGTGTCCAATCAGCCGATATACAGAACATCTTGTTTTTTTTTATCTACCTCTGAATCTTTAAGACCTTGAAAACATAACATTTCTATGTTTATTGTCATTTAAGAAGTCATTGGCGCTTTATAATCACTTTAAAAATATTCAAGTGGGTTTATCTATGGATAAACTTTAATGTAAAGTTAAAAACGGGGTTTTGTAATTTTAAAGAAGAACGAAAGAAATAAAGTTGAATATTAAGAAACGTTGATGGTTATTAATGCATCAAGGATTTTAGTAACCAATTAGCCAAACTATAATAGTCTTCAACCTTCTTATATACCCTGGAAGTCTATAATTATAAATATTTTTTCTTTTTTTAACTTGGTTGGTATTTTAATAGTCAATGACTTATTATTCAATGAGTTATGCTTTAAATATATCCTCAAGTAGGTTTATCTACAACAAAGACTAACTTAAAATTAGCTTAAATAGTTTAAATTTACATAAATTTGAATATAAAAGATCTGGAATTAAACATTTCTTTTAAAGATTCAATATGTAATTATCCCTTAAATTCAATTTAATTCACTTTCACCATATTAAAGAACATTATCCAACTTTCTATTTAAATAAGCCAATTTAAATTCGTCCCGAAATAAGAAATAAATAAACAAATAAAAAAACAATATAAATATGTTAATTTATCTGTTTTCTTATTCTTAAATTAACAAATTTATTCACAAAACACAATTTAAGATTTAAAAAAAACAACTTTATTAAAGATAATAAAAGCCTTTTCGATAAACCAAGAAAAAAATCAGTAGTTCTCTTTTTAATTAATTATTAAGAGCTCAAAAGACCACTTAATAACACTCTACAATGAATGATTATTTTAACAGGTCTTGGACAATAGTTGGAACCTTCGAAACCGATTTCTCAATTATATTCCGGTCGCGTCCCGAACCAATTTATCAAATTCCGAAAAAACAACCTACATACCTTAAAAGAGTATCGAGATATAACGTTAGCGCGAATCGGAAGATCCGATTTCACGTGAACGAAAATGTGCCCTAAATCGCAAGGATTTAATTAATTTAACGGTTACGATGCGTAATAAGTGCTGTCGCCTTTAATTTATACTGTAAATGCTACACAAACGAACCGCTTACATACCGTTTGTAAACCGCCTGTCGTGACACTCAAGTGTTTAGTGTGGTACTCTCTACGGCAGAAACGATACAACTGTTCAAAAGGAGGTGGTTGGGAATCCTGCTGAATACGTCCAGCAAATGGCCGCTTATGGCGAACGATCATTTTTACGCCGAATGTACAATTTTTTAAATTTTATTTTCAAATTTTATATTTAAAATCATTTTTACATTTATTTTTATACATTATACATAAACTTTATATAAAAATAAAAAATTAAAAACGATTTTACAAAAAATATATAAATAAAAATTAAGATTGTTTCAATTTACATACACGTCATAATTTATATTCATCAAAATTAATCCCCATTGAAAATATAAACATTAGGTAAATAAATTTAAACTTTATTTTTACACTTAAATAAATACCCCAATCCAATTAATATCATTAAATATAAATAAATTCTTATTATCGTAATTTGTTTCATTTTCCCTACAGAAAAAAAGCAAAACAATACCAACTCTTAAAAATGACAGGTTAAGTTCACAAACACGCAGTGAGGTTATTTTTAAAATTGTCCCATAACCACATGAAATAATAAGTTTTATTAATTTGCAATTAATAAATACTTAGTTATTAATCATTAGAATGACTTCAAGTGGTGTAGGACGCGGTAGAGGTTGGTTAAATTTGAGCAAGGAGGCGAGAAACAGACCCGGAAACCCAATCAGTCCTCAAGAGAACTCAAACGATTTGCAATGGTCTAAAACTATGACTTCACACACTCCTTCAGCACAGCAATACACTAATTTAATTTCTCTTATAAGTCAAATAAGTAGTAACGATGATGGGATATTATTAAATCAAAAATTAAAGGCTATTATTGAATTATGGGAAAGAGATTGTTCGACGAGTAATGAGGTTGTGTGAGTATTTTAAAACCTTATTTTTAAGAAATATTTTAAAAAAAGTTGACCTTTTTTATAATTTTTATTTATATATTTTATTTTTGTAGAGAAAGTTTTCAATATATTTACAACAAATGTTTAGAAGATGAAACACTAGTCTCAAAGGTTGTGATAATGATCTCATCTTACACTTTTATGACTACCCCAATATCAGGCGAATATCTTAGACCTTTATTTATCAGACACATGCAAAATACTTACGATAGTAAGTTAAATTATCCATTTTTGTGGGTTTACGTCTCATTTTTATTAGATTTTCTTCCGCCAGATGGTAAACAAATTCAATCTGGGAATCCAACCAAGTTTAGAAATGCGGTAAAATTATTGGGGGAGTATTTTAACAAGGCGAAACTTATAAACGGCAGACCTATTAATGTGCTTGTACCTCCATTACTTTGCTATTTCGAGATGTTATTGGAAAGTGCTCAACCTGCTGATCTTGAATTATTTGCCACACAAGTAAGTATTTTTTTAAATTTCTTTTTTAATTATATTTAGTGTTTTATTACATTCTCAACCAAATTAAAACTTTCATTATGACATTAAAATATACCAGCATCTGGATGTCATGTGTACAATGGAAGATCAAAAGTATCCGGACTAAAATATCATGTTTTAACTTAATTTACCAGTATTACTAACCTTTTAACAATTAATTATTGCACGATGTTATCAAAATTATGGTATCTTATCAAAAATTATTTATAAAAAAGTATTTGTAATATTTAACCAATAAAATTTTTTGATTTTTGATGGTTTTGTGAAGCAATTGTCTAAAATCGTTTAAAATTATTCGAATTTATTTAAAATCTGATCAAAAATAAAAAGAAAAAAGCCTTAAAATTTAATTAGATTTATATTTTTTGACATTTCAAATGTCACTTTGACGTTTTAACCTCTGAAGGTATTTATTATTTCTTAATTAAAAAAAAGTCTCCACGATTTTTGAACCTTCCAGTACAAGCGCTTTTTTATTTTATTTAAAAATATATAAAAAAATGATGCACAATACACGTTTAAAAGGATTAACGTATTTACATAAGTTCATTATTAATGTAACATTTTGTGCAAACGAATTACAATGTGTCAAACACAAACTGTCAATTTTTCAAAAATATTTAGTTGGTCGGTTTTTAATACTGCTGCTATATGCACAGCGACTTCGTTATGGTAGATTTTCGTCATTCGATGTTGGTCCAATTTTAACTACACAAACAACTAACTAATGCTATTACTACACTAACACTTCACTATTAAAATTATTGGCTGTCAAGCACACACGTCAAACGTATGATCATGATAAAATAATTGTACTACTCATTAATATATGGCGCCACAGTCAAATTACACCATTCAAATTTTTCGGACTCACAGTCCGAGCGCGTGTACTGAAAGGTTAAAATTGATCGAAATTTTTAAGAGTTATGTTAACTGTCAAAAATTTTAGTCACTTTTATGAATTTTTTTAATTTTTTGGGTAATAATTAGAACAAGATTGACTTTTTTATTACAAAATAGAATATTTTAGCTTTCAATTAATACAATTTTAATTTCTTAATAAAAAAAATAAAGTCTCCACGATTTTTTAAAATTGGTCAAAATTTTCAGAGTTTGGTTAACTGTCAAAAATTTTAGTCACCTTTATGAATTTTTTTAATTTTTTGGGTAACAATTAGAACAAAATTGTCTTTTTTATTACAAAATAGATTATTTTAGCTTTCAATGAATACAAATTTCATTTCTTAATTAGAAAAAGTAAAGACTCCACGATTTTTTAAAATTGATCAAAATTTTTAAAAGAATTAGGTAATAAACTACCAAAAATTATCACCAAGCTTAGGAATATTTTTAATTTTTTTGGTAACATTTAGAAATAATTCGTTTTTTTTAATAAAATTTACAATATTTTAACTTTCATTTTCTAAAAAATCATTTCTTGGTTTTTAAAAATAAATTTTTGACGATTTTTTAAGTTGATTTGATTTTTTAAAAAAGTTAGGTTATAAACCATCAAAAATTTTCACCAAGTTTAGGAATTTTCTTAATGTTTTTGGTAACATTTAGAAAAAAATTGCCTTTGTTAATTAATTTTACAATATTTTAACTTTCATTTTCTAAAAAATCATTTCTTAGCTTTTAAAGATACATTTTTGGCGATTTTTTAAAGTTGACTTGTTTCTTTTTAAGTTAGGTAATAAACTACCAAAAATTTTCATTGACAGTGTTTTGGGGGATTTGTGGAAATTTTAGTTTTAATCTGTCAAGTCGTTCCTTTATCGGAGTGATTTGTGTCCTTTTGTAAAGTTGGTTGTTGCTGATGTTGTGCAGTGGATTATCCGTGTGCCTTATTTTGGTTATGACCCTCAGGCATTTTCTTTCGGATTTCCTTATTACGTCCCAGGTTTTGCGGGGGAATTTCAGTGGTCAGGACATGACCGTAATCCAATAGATGTCTGCAAATACTTTTGTATATGGATATTGCGTGGATAGTTGAAATTCCCTTGTTATTGTACAGGGTGGGCAAATTTGGGTGTTATTATAGGCTATCTCAGAAACTATAAGAGATACAAAAAAACTAGGTACCATGTCTCGATCTCTTTTTTCGAGAAAAGCTCAATGGCGTAAACACCAACCTACCTCTATCGTCTTTTGTTTTTGAGTTATAGCCAAAAAGTCAAATTATGAGGTTTTCGAAAAATGCTCGTATTTCGTTTATTTTTGAAATTAGAGAAAAGCGGTTGATACGTTCTTCAGGCACTTTTTTGAGTAGAACAGACTGACGTTGAAAAATTTTAAATATACTTGATAATTTTTGAGATATAACACAAAGTTGTGTTTTTTTAAATACAAACCATACTTTATTATGGTGTTATTGAAAAGAGAATATTTTTAGCTTTCCAATGATATATCGCACGTATGGTGTAATTGTGAAAAATCAGCGTTATTTTTCAATTTAAAGTTTTCTCAAAAAAAATTATCATAGTAGGCGGATAACAACTGCCTACTTAGTTACCATAGCAACGTGTGTTTACTTCTCCTTTAACAAAAATAGTTAATGCAAAAATCGTGATAGAGTGCTCGTGTTTTATTGTTTAACTGTAATAAAGTAAAAAAGTAAAGCACTAAAATGGAATTCAGCAATTTTAAGAAATATACCGTTGGAATGTTTTATTTTCAATAATAATAATATTGATGCTGCCTGTGCACATATTTCAACTGCTACCCAAAACGAAGGCAACCGCTTAAGGCTGCTTTTAATTGATTGAAGAAAAATCTCATAAATTATGGATGTTTTAAGAAAACAAGATCAAAAAATACAACATTCAAAATGCTGAAAACATTGCTATTGATCCAATTGGAGCCATTATTGCAAATTCATCGGTATCCAGTCGCCAAATTTAAACGGACTCGGAAATTTCTAGACGACCATATTAAAGAAAAATAAATTTAAACCTTATTTAATAAGAAAACACCAACAGGTTTCAGGAGGTGATTGTCAACGACGTCTAGAATTTTGAATGTGGTTTCAATACCAATATCATTCAGACGCAAATTGGTCAGACTGAACAATTGAAACGACTCAGTGTAACAAAGCCATGGTGAACAATTAAAAGATCTGCTCCGAACATAACTGTGTTATCCAAGTTAAAATGAAAGGCATCACTCCCAATGAAAAACCTTATCATAACCTAATTTATTGCAATTTATGTTAATATTTAAACTTTTGTTTAATGTTTATTTTTATTGTTCGTTATTATTAAAAATACAGCTTGAATCAATGTTGTTACTTTGAGTAAAAGATATATTCTACATTTTATTTCTATACATTTTTAAGATAATTAGTGGAATAACACACGTTGCTATGATAACTAAGTAGGCAGTTGTTATCCGCCTACTATGATATTTTTTTTTGAAAAAACTTTTAATTGAAAAACAACGCTGATTTTTCACAATTACACCATACGTGCGATATATCATTGGAAAGCTAAAAATATTTTCTTTTCAATAACACCATAATAAAGTATGGTTTGTATTTAAAAAAACACAACTTTGTGATATATCTCAAAAATTATCAAGTATATTTAAAATTTTTCAACGTCAGTCTATTCTACTCAAAAAAGTGCCTGAAGAACGTGTCAACCGCTTTTCTCTAATTTCAAAAATAAACAAAATACGAGCATTTTTCGAAAACCTCAAAATTTGACTTTTTGGCTAAAACTCAAAAACAAAAGAAGATGAAGGGTTGGTGTTTACGCCATTGAGTTTTTCTCGAAAAAAGAGACCGAGACATGGTACCTACTTTTTTTGTATCTCTTACAGTTTCTGAGATAGCCTATAATAACACCCAAATTTGCCCACCCTGTACGTTAGTGCCCTGAAGTGTTTTGAACGTCGCGTGTTGTCATTTCTGTCTGTATAAGTTTATAGTGTTTTGTCAGTTTGAGTCGGTTGTCCAGTCGAATTCCTAGGTACTTGGTCGTGGGCGACGGCGACGGCGACGACGGTCTGATGTTATGTTGTCCTGACCATATATTCGGCAACCCGTCGGTTATTCGATGATGGGGTATAAATAGTTGATATTTGCTAGGGTTTGGCGTGAGTCTCCATTCGTATAGCCAGTCTAAGATGTCGTTGTACAGCCGTTGAAGTTTTTCTATAGTTTTGTTGATGGTTTTGTCATGTACTATTAACGTAGTATCGTCGGAGAATTGAAGTATGTATCTGTCAGGGTTTACATGATTGGGGATGATAGATATGTCGTGACAGTAAATGTTATATAGCAAAGGCGAGAGGGGGGGAACCTTGGGGGACACCTTGTAAGGGAGAAAAGTGGTTTGAATATGCGTAGTTGACATTCGTTTGTAGTACTCTAGACGTGAGAAATTGATTTACAATCCTTAGCAAGTACGGTTTTATTCTTATATTGTACATCTTGTATATTATACCTTTGTGCCATGCAGAATCAAAACCTTTGGTTATATCGAGTTGTGAGGTTGCAGTGCATGTTCGTTGAAGATGGGTCGCCTGTTCTTGTAACATTTAGAAAGAAGTCGTCTTTTTTAATTAATTTTACAATATTTTAATTTCATTTTCTAAAAAATCATTTCTTAGTTTTTAAAAATAAATTTTTGTATACAGATTGAGTTAAGTTGACTTAATTCATCATATTTTTGATTAACAAGGGGAGGGCGCGAGGTGGTATTTTTTTAAAATCTGCCCTTTAGCTGAGTGGTAGAGTATCATACAAGGATTCAATTGACAAAGTACTAAAACGCACTATTCAGCCAAAACTGAATAAATCGCGTTTGAAATTTAACGCTCCGTTTATATGTTGGATAAGTAAACTCGTTTACAGGTAGGCGATAGCCGTACCGTGAGAGTGGCGAATCAACAATCCAGAAATAACTTCAACAGTTTTGAACAAAAAATAATAATTAGAAAAGAAATTACTGGTAAATACAACGATGTTGTTAGGAGCAGAGGCGTTCCTAGAGTAAATGGCTCCTATGGCAAACACCTACTTTGCGCCCCCGCTAAGTCGATAACTTGCTACATTTTTTTTTCATTTTCGTTTTTTTACGTTACACATTACATTTTTTGCGCCCCTTTGAGATGGCGCCCATGGCACGTGCCATGCCTGCCATACCCTAGTTACGCCACTGGTTAGGAGCAAACATCAATTACGGAAAATTGAATTATTCAAATGGATAGACTCGGCGACGAAAACGCTTATTGAGAATATGCTTTATAGAAACCAAAATAATAATCATTGTAGAAACAAAAAAACAAAAAGGATATATCATTTAATAGCAAAATGTGAATTGATTTTTTATTGAAAACAAAATATATTTAAAATTCATTAAACAAATAAATATTTATAAATTAGTGTATTAAACAAAAATTAAAAAGTAAAAGACACGGAAAGATTCGAACCAGCGATGCCCGTTATTTCTGGATTGTTGATTCACCACTCTCACGGTTCGGCTATCGCCTACCTGTAAACGAGTTTACTTATTCAACATATAAACGGAGCGTTAAACTTCAAACGCGATTTATTCAGTTTTGGCTGAATAGTGCGTTTTAGTACTTTGTCAATTGAATCCTTGTATGATACTCTACCACTCAGCTAACGGACAGATTTAAAAAAAAACACCTCGCGCCCTCTCCTTGTAAGTTATTAGCAGTGTTCCATTATACACGTAATTTTTGGACACCTGTATATTTTCATTTTTAATTTTTCTTGTTTTTAGTTGTACCTAACAGGATCATTAATAAAAAATACCGATCAACAACAATTAAATGATCTCATGAACAAAGTCAGAAAAATTTTAATCTCAAACGGGGAATTAACAAAAACTTCAAAGCTTTATTTATTATTGGCTATTGAAATAGCAACAAATCGATTCAGTTTACTACCAGCGGATGTTCATAGTTTTTATCAGGAACAACTTGGGGAACAAGTTATGGCTCAGTTTCAGGTTAGTGATTACTTTATGATTGTGAATTCTGGAAATCAATCATGATACAGACTAGAAAGCTTCCAAATCATTTTTAATTGCATTTTATCTTAATTTTTGTTAATATTTTTAGTAGATTAAGTACAAATCAAAATTTATTAAATTATAATAGTATGTAATTTAATTAGTTTATTCAATATTAGCATGTAGAAAATGTTTTATACAATAGTTTATACTTTTATTACGTCTTGGTTTAATTACCAAGTCAAATCAAATAAATTATCAACAGGGCGCATTAGGAGCACTTAGTATTCAAACCCAACAATCCAACAAAACCTTAGACGGCTACCAAAGTACTGTTAACGTCCTTCAAGTTTCACCTCCAGAACCTTCATCTCCAATAAACGACCAATTACAACAAACCCAACAACAGCAAATCCAACAGCAAGTACAACAAACCCAAAAATCTCATTTAGTTCAACAACAGCAACAAAAAGTTCAAAGTTCAGCTTTAACTTCGGCAACGAATACTCATTCTAAGCAAACGACTCAAACTTATTCTTCTAATAATTATAACTCGAATGAGATTTCGGCAAGTTTTGGAAACTGGGAAGATAAGAAAGAGAAACCAAATAACAATAGGAATGAAAAGGCTGGGAGACCGATTTTAGGATCCGGGGCGCGATTAAAGAAGGATAAGAACGATGGTACCGCGAATTGGAGAGATTCGAATAAGGAAGGTGGTCAATGGGGTGATAAAAGTGGGTCGTTTTGGAGGGAAAAGAAACCGTCAGCGCCGAAAAGTTACGGTAAAGGTTGGGAACATGACGATAGGTTTAGTACTGATTATAATTAACGATTAAAAAGTTATGGTGTGGTTTTGTGTAAATAATTTTAATCTGTATGTTTCAATTATTAATTTGGTGGAGTCGAATGATCTTGGTATTCTTTGTATCGTTATTTATACAAAAATTGAATTATGTAATTGTGTTTTACTTTTAATTTTTTTTTTTTTTTTGTAAAAAAATATGTATAAAAGCTTTTGGAATTCTGAAAGATTTTAAAATGTTTTACTGTGGATTGAAATGTATTTGGTCTTTTATTTTAAAGATCTTTGCGTTTAATGACAAATGTATAAAATAATAGTAATTATTTTTTCTATAATTTTAAACAAAATTAATTTTTTTATCAAGGTTTTTATCAATTAACTTATGTATTTATGATTACTTTTTTAATTATGAAACTTTTAGTTCAATGTTTAGCATTGACCTCAAATAATTGTTATTAAAATTTAATTTGTAATTTTAAATGAAAGGAATTTTAAATGAAACGAATTTTAAACGAAACAAATTTTTATGAAAACATATTTTTATTAATTTTCAACTTGTTTCGTTTTTCTCATAATTACGGTTTATACCTTTCTTTTTAATTATAATTATTAGTTTATTTACATATAATTAAATCGTGTATTTTAGTAAAAGAACAATTACAAAGTATGATTTAGTAAATTAGGTATTTTTTAAGGTATTTTAAGAGAATTGGTTTACAATAGCAATTTTAATCGTAACGAAGTGGTGTTTTCTGGCGTGCAGCGTTTTCGTATCTATATTTGAATTGATTATGAGTTGGTATAAAACCTGCAATTTTTTTTGTATTGGTATTATTTTCAAAAATTGATTTTCATTCAAACCTTTACTGGAATTCAAAACCTTAATATTACGTTTACTTTGTTGTAAAATACTGAACATTATTAGGAATCACTAAACTCACAAAAATAAAAATGTTTGTCAGTGAATAAGATTTTAAAAGCCTTTAAACCGCTGCATCGCCAAAAAACGTCTAAGGTGGAAAAAAACTCATTGTTGTAAATACTCTTCATATTAATCATCAATGTTTTAAAAAAAGGTTTTTTTTTCTTCCTCTTATTTTAAAATTTTCGTCGAATTACGATACGAATTTTCGCGCAAAAACGTGATAGTTAACGGTTAGTGATTTTAGTATTTTTACTTTGTATTAATTTGTTCAAACGCGTAGCTATTATGTCAACAAAAAAAAAAGTACGAAAGAAAAAACCTAAACTAATTGTTTCGGAGCTTTAAGACTGCATTCGAAAAATCGATCGAGTTTGGATTTCGTAATAAACGTACTAACGAATTTTTTTATTTGGTTTTAATACATTTCACATAAAAATATATTTTTCTTCTTTCAAATCAAAGTAATCCATTTTATCCACTGACATTTATAAAATTAACCCAATACTTTTTTGAATTGCTTTTTGAAAATATAATTATAAAAAACTTTCCTAATGGAACAATTTGGTGTTACTATTAATGGCGTTACTGATCCCATCAAAGACATGATGCGCGAAGATTATGTGGAACCTCAAGAACAAGAAGATTTGATTGAGTTAGAAAGAAAAGGTACAAATAACAAGGGGTTTTATTAGTATTAATGGAAAAATTTTTATGTAAATTAAATTTGGTGTTTTTTTAGGTAAATTAAAGAAGCCTTTTTATGAAATAATATCGGAAATTGATTGTTATGTCGGGAGAGTTGATGGTTATGCTTATAGATCTAATGATAGGTTGATGAGGATGAGAAAGAAGGGTACTTTTAAGCCGGTAGGACCTTTGGATATGTATAAGTACGCGGGATGTACTTCTATGGAGTATGGTTGGTGGAGAAATGATCCTGCTTTAAAAGGAGAGAGTTGGTGGGCTCCTGATTATAAATTTGGACAACCTGTTTCAGAAAAATCAAAGTAAGAAAGGTCTAATAATGTTATTCTTTGTGCCAAAAGCCAGGCCAGCCAAGTTTGGAGTGTTGATATCTCGATAGTTTTTGCCTTATTTAACAATCGAAAAATGAGTACATTCGTAGGGATTGAAATAATGAGCATGGAAAGCTACCATTTCGTGACAATCTCATTAAGATGCGATCAGCGGTTCTCAAGATCGAGGATTAACACGTTCACGCTGGAACCGATTTTCATACTGCGCTTCATCTGGCGGCAAAGAATATAATCCTATATTGAGCGTACCACCGGTGGTACGCGCCGTCCGATGAAACAGTTTAGTACGGGCCACTGGTGGTACGCTCCGGCGTGAACGTGTTAAATTTTTAAGCGAAAATATACGGAATTTTTGAAAAAGAAAAAAATACCACGTTATACTAAACAGATGATACTAAATCCTACAAAAAGTCCTAATTTTTTTCAATAGGGGCTCATGAAAAAAAAGTCCCAAAGTTTACGTTCTCCGCGGATGGGTCAAAAAGCCGGTCTTTTTTTCATTTAACTTGCGATGTTTCCTAAACCGCGTGACTTATGATTTTGAATATTGGCTTTATTACGCAGAAATGATCATCGATCATGATAATCTTTACCTCGATTTTTTTTTTTCGACAAAAACTTTCGGAGTATTAGCACCTCAAACTTGACTGACTTGACTTTTGGCAGAGAGACTAATCAGTAAATTTCAACTTACAATCAGTTTTGCTATGAAATAATTCATACTGATTACTTATTTGATAGAAAACCAAAATATTTATACATGTAGATCCTTTTTACCAATATAGGATTGTATTAAAATTTAACCACAGATTCTTATGCTTTTATTGGTATTTTTTATTAATCTCTACCTGACGCGTTTTAGCGCACTATGCCATATTCGGAGGCTTTCGCCTAAATTTTAGATAATATTCCGCAGACACATACAGAAACTTTTCTTATTCTTACTAAACTAGCTTGTGTTGTTTATCATATGATTACCTTTAAATTGGAATGCTGAATTATTTAAATATTTTATTTGTGAAGAGACTTCTCTTGATGCGAGCTGGACAGAACTTGGGAAATGTATAAAATTAAAATTTAGACGAAAGCCTCCGAAGATGGCGTAGTGCGCAGAAACTCGTCAGGCAGGGATTAATAAAAAAATACCAATAAAAGCATAAGAATCTGTGTTTAAATTTTAATCCAAAATATTTAGTTATTATATGAACTGTAAACTTTTGGGTTTAGTCGTGCGTCTTTTTAAAAAGTGACGTTTTGGATTCCATGTTGCAATCTTCTTCAGATACAAGCTCGAAGTAATAAGTTCTGGTATTAGAGTTAGGGTTCTAGTAAACTTAAGCGCACCTATGTTACTAATATATTAAGACAACTTTTTTATTTATATTTTAAGTATTTTGTGTTGGGCTTAAGTTTGCCGTACCCAGAGTTAATGCTAATGTTAGTTCCAGCTTTAGTTCAGAAATGTTTAATATTCGAAAAAATAAAAATATTTTTCTCGTTTATAATGTTTTAAATGTTTCAAAGACTTTCAATTAGAAATATGGAAATGTATTACGTTGTATCATTGTTAGTGTTTTGCTAACATAGGATTCCATTTGTTCTGTAAAAAAATCAGAAGGAAAACTAAAAGAAGAGACTTCTTTTAATTGTGCTTGTTATAGGGTAAGGTTGCTCAAGTCGTACCTACGCCTAAGTCGTACCTTAGCTATTTTAAATGCCACCACAGCGTTGACAGCAAAAGTAACACTATAAGATTGTCTAGTAAGGTAGACACTTCATTTTACACTATTGAGTCGTTTGAATGCAAGTGCCATTTGAGAGAATATTCTCAACAAGTAAATTATTGCTATTTCATATAATTTTCTGCATGTGTTTGGAGGATTTTTTCGGAAGGAAATTATACACAGAATAGTCTCTCTTTTTAACATAAGTTCTGTAGCAATTACGGAATCTTTCCACCGAAGGTAAAACGTATACGCATATTCAATGTGAGGTTATCCCCGTTTTTCGTTTACAATGTTTGGTACCTTAAGTCGTACCTAAACGAGCTGCGTAAGTCGTACCAAGTACGACTTAGGAAATTTGTTCGTTTTTGCCGTTTAAAACGTGCAATAATTCAAATGAATCAGTGAGCAATTAAAGTCTGCCGACGGACAAAGATGGACAAATCCAAAAGGAAGAAGAGGCTTCCATGGATTTTATTGCAAAACCTTTAACATCATTTGATTCAGATAAACTAAAACAACAGTTAAATATTTTATCACCTATTCCAAATATCATCAATGACAGCAAAGAGGAACAAAGACGCCTAAGCTTATCAATCGAAATAACGTCAGCTGCGAATAAAGACAAAATAAAAAATGCTGCAAGTAAGAGGGAAGAAAAATTTAATAAAAAGGACAAAATAAAAAATGCTGCAAATAAAAGAAAAGAAACAATTAATAAAAAGGAATCAGCATTAAAAGTTAAAAAGAAGAGAGGCAATGCTGCAAGCGATTGGTTTTGCTATATGTGTGGAGAAGAACGGGAGGAAAAGATGATTCAGTGCTTGCAATGTAAATCATAGGTGCACGATCTATGTGCTAGAGTTAGCAAAAGAATCAAGAAATATGTGAAGCGTGTACTTAAAAAATAGTAGTGTGAGACATGTAAAGCACATATTCTAAAAATACCTCGTAATGAACATTGTTACCTAATATTTTTTAGGAGTACGACTTAAGCCTTGGGTGGTACCACTTAGGCAACTAGTTTCCTTAGTCGTACCGATGAGTTTTTTTTAATTTAGTTTATTTTATCCATTAACATTTACTATATTATATTTTATTATAATAAATAAAACTGTTATTAATCCAAGATTAGTATAACAAATAAAGCTTTTATGTTGTGGCTAAATTTTCGCTTATATGCAGTATTTTTTCTTAGGGGGTACGACTTGAGCAACCTTACCCTAATAGCTTTGTTCGTAAAAGCGATTTCCAACGATTTCAGATTTTTTCAAGTAATCCCAAGTTAAGATTTATTGCATATAATCAAAATGAAACAATTTGATTGGTTGAAAAGAAACCCAAATCATTGGAAATCGCTTCTACGAACAAAGCTAATGATTGCCAATAATTAATTAAAAGTCTCTTATTTTATACTGGTTATGCCAAAAAAAGTAATAATACTAAATATTACCATTTTATTTTCTATAAAAATTTATCTAAATTATTTCATGGGAAAACTAAAGATAGAAATATTTAAAAAATGTATATAATTAATTACGTAACATCTTTATTTTTATCAGCACGATAACATTATTTCATTTATATTACAACCACAACATTTATTTATTTTTTTTATGTATAAATTTTCTTATTTTCTTTCAGATTCGTGAATTACGCCCTAAAAATCGATAAAGTCTTCAGATTATAACAAAAACTTTTACAACATTATACCTTTTCCAATTCCTTCAAAAGATATAAAATTACCATCGTATATTTACTCCTTTTTGTACCAAGAAAACAACTTTCCAAACTGCGCCGTTCTCGGATATTTCCCGGTTAAAAACATACTCCAATACAACTTCGGCATCAAATCTTTCCTCAGGTAATATGCAAACTTACTTTCGCGTTCTTGCCTGAACGGTAATGTTTCTTTAGCTTGTAAATTGTAATCGTATTCCGCTAAAATGCATGTTCCGTAACCCGTTACGATCGGAGAAGCTGCGTAACCGTCGTAATTTGCTTTGAGGTCTTTTCCTGCCATTAAGGAGGAGAGATTTTTATGAACAATAATTGCCTGCGCATCTAAAAATTTAAATTATAAAGTTATTAAATTATAAACGTTTACAAAATGTCTGGAATAAAGTTTTATTGTGACGTACTTGTAGCAAATACTGTCTTTGATGTTGGTAAAGAAGAACAATCTCCAAGTGCAAAGATATTCGGGAACTTATTATGTTGGAGAGTTTCTGAGTTTACATCTACGAAACCGTGATCGTCTGATAATTCTTTTGAATTTTGTACTGCTTCTATGGGTTTCATTGGTGGGATAACATGTAGAAGATCATACTTAAAAATTGTAATTTAATTGTTTTTAAGAGGACTAGCAAATTTTAATTTGTTACCTTCATGCAACTTTTATCATCTGGTTTTTTAGTATCTTCAAAAGTAGCAAGTCTATGTTCTGGATCTATTTCAATTAGGTTTCTTTCATAACACACGGTAATATTTTTCTTTTTAGCTAAATTATTAACTGCTTTTGCATATTTACTTACTGGGAATATTTCTGATTCAGCTGTTAGGTAATACATACGAGTTTCACATATTTTTTCATGCTAAAATATAGAGATGCGTTTATACATATTTAAAGATTTTAAGAGTATGTAGTACGATCGAAAATAAGTTATTCGTTTTATTACATTTTGCATTCGTTCTTATTAGAAAACTTATGAAGAACTCAGGTTTATAAATGATGTATGCTTCCTTTAAAAGAAAATGTAGATTTTTGTTTGGAGAGAATTTTAACTATTTCATTAAGATACATCCTTTTATACAACCATTTAACATCATTAAAACTATTTAACAAGAATTGATTTTTTATACAGGTTATTGTTCGAATCGTCTTTTCAAATTGACACTTTTCTAGCTAAAAATAAATTGTACTTTGGTTCTAAATTCCTTATTAACGAATTTTTGGGTTCATTCTCAATCACAATTTTCAATATTTCGATGATGGTTCTGTTTGCAAGTGTTGTGGCCAGTTCATAGAGTTGCTTGGAAATCTTGGGTAATGTTAAATTATCCAATATGAAGATCGTCTTTTCAAATTGATAGTTTTCTAGCCAAAAGTAAATTGTATGTCGATTCTAAATTCCTTAATAGCAAATTTTTGGGTTCATTCTCAATCACAATTTTCAATATTTCGATGATCGTTTTGTTTTCAAATGTTATGGCCAGTTTATAGAGTTGCTTGGAAATCTTGGGTAATGATAATGATCCAACATGAAGATCGTCTTTGCAAATTATCACCTTTCTAGCCAAAAGTATGTCGATTCTAAATTCCTTAACACTTTCTTGACAGGCAATTTTACGTAGAAACTATGTCATGCCACCGCAATGTAAGTTTAATTACGACGAGTTAACTCGTCACCGGTCAGCAACGTTTGGATATGAAATGACGAGTTATCTCGTCACCGGTCAACAAAGTGTTAATAACGAATATTTGGGTTCGTTCTCAATCATAATTTTCAATATTTCGATTATCGTTCTGTTTGCAAGTGTTATGACCAGTTTATAGAGTTGCTTGGAAATCTTGGGTAATATTAAATTGTCCAACACGAAGACCATTTTTTCAAATTGACACTTTCTAGCCAAAAGTAAATTGTATGTCGATTCTAAATTCCTTAATAACGAATTTTTGGGTTCGTTCTCAATCATAATTTTCAATATTTCGATTATCGTTCTGTTTGCAAGTGTTATGGCCAGTTTATAGAGTTGTTTGGAGATCTTGGGTAATATTAAATTATCCAACACGAAGATCATTTTTTCAAATTGACACTTTCTAGCCAAAAGTAAATTGTATGTCGATTCTAAATTCCTTAATAACGAATTCAATCATAATTTTCAATATTCCGTTGATCGTTCTGTTTGCAAGTGTAATGGCCAGTTCATAGACTTGCTTGGAAATCTTGGTTAATATTAAATTATCCAACATGATGATCATTTTTTCAAATTGACACTTTCTAGCCAAAAGTAAATTGTATGTCGATTCTAAATTCCTTAATAACGAATTTTTGGGTTCGTTCTCAATCATAATTTTCAGTATTTCGATTATCGTTCTGTTTGCAAGTGTTATGGCCAGTTTATAGAGTTGCTTGGAAATCTTGGGTAATATTAAATTATCTAACATGAAGATTGTAGGTAAATTATCAAATGATTATCACTGTATGGGAAATTAGAAAACTTGGAGTAAACAAAAATGAGTCATTCTTGTTAAAGAGAACCAATTTCAAAAGTTGTATGAAAGAAAGCGATGATTATTTGGGATTTGTTCGTGTGTCAGTTATCGCATAAAAATTAAGGCCGGTTTTAGTGCTCAACCGACGGTCGGTACCGACGTCGGTCGCGCGTAGCTTCGCAACGTATTCATATGTAGCTGTTCAGTGCTGCACTGATGAACCCTACGCGCGTACGGTACGCGGCGCGTATGACAACTGTCGGTCGAACGCGTCCGTATGTACGTCAGCCAACTGACAGACTGCTGTCAGCACGTGTACAGTCATCGTGAAATAATGAGCATAGACACAGAATGATTAATAACCGAAGTCCGGTTGCATCCGGAATTATGGGATTTTGTCTCATAATTTATATAAAGACCGTGATGCATGGTTAAAGAATTACAGAACAATGAAATACCCAAGTATCGTACAATTTGTTAATGCGTCCATTTTTCGTGAGACTGTACAAACTGACGGTCAGCGCGTTTTGACAGATCTGTCAATCAGCTAAGCACTGAACAACACAAACCGACGGGCGGTACTGACCGTCAGTACTGACGGTCAGTACCGACCGTCGGTTGAGCACTAAAACCAGCCTTAAAGATGTATTTGTGAAAGACCGTAGTGTAATTACTACAGTAATCCTATTTAATGCTTTTCATCTTATGTTCGATCGTACAGTATAATCATCATCTTTAAATATAATACCTTTCTAAAATAATGTTCAGCCAAGAAACACATATTTAAAGAATTATATTTTGAATGCCCAGATGGATGTGTAAACAAAGCATTTCCAGATGGAAATCTACTTAAACATTTAAAAGTCTTTTCTGCGTATTGAGGTGATGCTATTGTTGTTACAGTATCGTGTCTTTCTAATCCTTCTTTTAAACCTTTAATCTAAATAAATAATCGAAATAGAATTAATAATTTAATATAGGAAACAATCTTATAATTAGTTTCATAAGATTTCTTTACACTGTTTTAAAGAAATAATAGTTGTGTTTGTGCAGCAAGACAGTTTTACATTAGATTATTCAATCAAGGTTGCTTTTTCGAGGTCTACTGATTCATAATTAATTTAAAATGTTAATAAGAGAAATGTTTGTAACAACTTCACAAAAATGGATAAGGTTTTTTGTGCGTTTGAACCTTGGTATAAAAGTTATAGTTTAGTTATAGTAAAGTTATAGCTTATGAAATGAATGAACCTTAGAAATGAAGAAAACGAGAACGTGAAGTGTTTTTTATGCTATAAAAATTAAAGTTGGAACCTTATGAAACTAACAAGGTGATGATGCAATGTGTTTTTTTTATTTGTCCATGAAATGACTGGTAGAGTACCAGACAAGGATTCAATTCACAAAATATAACATTTAAATCATATGCTAAATAAGCAAATTCACTCTCAGAGTTCTATAGGAGAGTTTTTTATCTCGGTGACTCAACGATGCAAAGGTAATAAATAAATTTTTTTCCTAGAAATACCTTATCAAAATCTAATTCCATTCCAGTTGCAATAACCATGTATTCATACTTAATAATTTTTTTACTCCTCGTTACCACACTAGAAGTCGACGGACAAAAATGTTGTGCGTAATCTTTAAACCAAGTGATATTTTCCGGTAAAGCCGTAATCATTGGTTTTATTGAATTTCGTAATTTAGTCACTCCAGCTCCGATAAAAGTATACGATGGTTGATAATAATGGATATCGCTTGGTTCTAAGACAATGATGTCACATTTTGTAAGTTTTTTAGCGAATTTAGCTGCTACAGCGCAACCGCCCGTTCCTCCACCAACTATTAAAATCTTACATCTAGAAAAATTAATATTATTTAAATGGAAAGTTTACCTTTTTAAGTTAAAGGAAGGTTTTTATATTTTTACCTGAGTAATTTATCATCTAATTGTTCTGTACATAAAAACCGTTTATTTCTGATAGGAAGGAATGATGGTTTTAAAGTTTGAGTAACACATTTTAAAGTTGTAAACGATTGTACCATAGTTTATATATTAAGGGGAAATAATTGAGTAATTAATTAAGCGCAGCATATTTTAAAACCATACAAGATAATTTTCATGACATTTATTGACTTTGATTTGAAATAAGATTTTTGACTTTTTTTAAATATCTTTATTACAATTTAATACGTCATACATTTATATAATAAATACTGATTGGTTTTATTTCTAAAGCTAAATTTAAATCACAAATTCGTTGATAAATAAGGTTCTTTTTTATTCTCGTTTAAATTTTCATTAGACTCTAATAAATTTTCTTCTGATGTAATAGTAGCTAATAAAGGAGCGCCAGATAATTGTCTTTGAAGCGAAATACTTCTGTGAAATGGAACACCATCTATATCATTTTTCCTTAATCTATTGTAACCAGTCGAATATCTAAACGATGAGTTTAACGAAACCTCGCTTCTTCTCGATAAAGGAGTGTTAAATCCGGATGTTAGTTCAATATCCCACATGTCTTGTTTAGAAGCTACGTGTAAAAGCCCGCAAAGCTCCTTAGCGCTACATAAAGGCGTATCGCATTCGATGATTTCGCTAAACTTATCGTGATCGATCACGTACTTTTGATCCTCTTTACTATAGTCTATACACCTTGCAAATCTATATCCCCAACAAATTTCTTTGTTCGTATAGGAAGTTTGACTTTGAGATGGTTGACCGGTGACTGCTGAATCACCTTCTAAAACGACCATAATTTCAAATCTGGATTCGAGCAGGTGAACCGGCGAAAGCGTCCATAACGGACTGTCTTGCGTTATCTTGTGTACGATCTCTTGTGGCCACATTAAAAGACCGTACTTTTCGAGCTTTAAGTTCTCGAAGTAATACTGAAGGGGTTCTCCTTCTACAGAGATTTTCCTTTTGATTAAAACCGCTTTTATTACTGTTTTAGCCCAATGCTTTCCGTTGGTATCTCTTACACGGAATATTAAAGATAAAATTCCATCTCTCATACAAACCTTTAATGAAATATTAAATAATAATAATAAAATAAAAAAAAAGATGTTTTTAATTCAATTTTTATATACATATAAATTATTTAGATAAAAATGATGTAGAAATACTTACAACAGCTTTTTTACTAAAATGTTTCATACTGTGTTTATTATACGGTCTAGACATTTTTACAAAAACAGCAGTAACCAAAGCACCTTCTATAGTAATTTGTGTTAAAGCTTGTAAAGTGATAATAATCCAACCAGGTTGGCATTCATTTGGATAAATATTACCATATCCAATTGTAGTTAAAGTTTCAATACTTAAAAGTAAATAACTTGTAAAAGATTTTGTGTTTTCAATACACGGAACTGAATCATTCGTTCTATAGTAGTAATGATCGTCATTAATTTCCGCTACTAACAACCACATAGCGGCAAATATTACGTAAGCTATACCATTAGCTATACAAAGACTTAATAAAATCCAACGCCATCGTGTGTTTAGTAATGTATTTCCTATATCTTGTATGTAACGATATTCTTTATTTGGTGCATCTAATGAAGCTACGTTACATTTTCCGCATTTCTTTAAAATCCGACTTGATGCTGAAGCGTAAGGTCTTATATTATGAGTTCTAAAATAATAAAAAAATAAATTAATTAAACATACAAACCTTATAACAATGTATTTATTATTTACATTGTAAATATTTTGAATAATAATGATTTTTAAACTTTGTTATCTTTTATTGATTATTATATTTGCAATTATCATGTTTGCTATCCCCGAGTTATTATTTTATTTACAAAGAAGTATTATTGCTTTTTATTAGTCATAAACTTCGTCAGAAATGGAGATTTAAATAGAAATGTTTTAAGCTTCGATAAAAAATTATCTAAACGGCTTTTTATATTAAAAAAAATACAAATCCTTAATATTTTAAATCAAAATGAATCTGTTTTTAATCCTACCTTTATCAAGTTTTTATAGAAACACCAAAATATCAATCAAAAACGTTTTTATTAATTCCCAACCTTCCATTTTATTTATTTAGATTGTTTTCTTTGTATTTATGTTATTTTATTGTCTTACCTTTTCTCACTTTTTCTTCTACTCCCCAAAGAAATAACACTAGATAAATTTCCATTATCCTCAGGTTCGCTAATCACCTCGATTCTATCAACGTTGTTTGAATTATTATTTATACTAGCCATTTCGTTAGTTTAGAAAATAAATATTATCTCAAAACACTTAAGCACAATCAACTTTTCATATTTACACTCATATAGTTACTATTATTTGATAAAACCCTCGACAAAGAAAATAGAAAACAAACTCGCTAAGTGTTCTTTTTTCGAACGTTTACACCGCGGTATCATCTAGAACAGTGCCTTTACGGAGAGATAAAGTTCCCGCGTTATCTGTATTTAATAGTTAATCCGGCGCGATTTGAGCATGTGACGTATAGAGAAAGACGAAGTGTGAGAGATACATCTTTAAAGACTTAACTGGTTCATAACGAAATGGTACACAATGGGTAAAACGTGCTGAATTGGTCTTTATTATCCGTTTTAGTTGATATGATGAAGTATGAAAGAATGCTGTGTGGTCGTTTGATAAAATTGTGTTGGGAAATTAAATTGATCTAAATAGAGATAAAACGGTTTTGGAGAAATGACTGCGTTTCGTGGAAAAAAAGTCACGTAATCTTAATTTAATAATAATTGTAAAGGTTGAAGAGTTTTAATGGTAATTAAGCGTATCAAGACGTCAATGTGACATGAATTATTGAATCTGTAATATTATATCGCTCAATAAAATTTTATTACCTTATCCTAAATATAAATTAAAAGTTGTTAATTCTTTCGTTATCAAAGAAAGATATGTGACGATTTTATTTCATAATTATCTGTATGTTCATAATTGCTTTAAAAATGATTTTATTAATACTCTATAGGAAAATTTTTTTTGTGAGAAATATTTACAGCAATTAAATGTCTTGATTCATAAAGATAATTCATTGCTCTTTGAATTATACTTTAAGATTATTAAAGTTTGATCATTTTATTTTTCAAATAAAATGATAAATATAAACAAAAATTTTAAATTATAGTTGTGTTAATAAAAATTCAGGAAAAATTAGAATAAGAATTAACAATGGTTCATCGCTTAACCCTTTGAACGCTATGAACTCATATATGCGTTTTCGTACAACCGTTTGATTTTGGCTATGGACCCATATACGTTATCATGGAAAGATGGTTCTTACTAGTTGGGATGTTATGGATGCTCTTTGTTCGGGGGTGACTAATTGTAAAAATTAGTTGGTGTGTAACGCTCCGGTTTATTTTTATGATAAAATCTACCTAAAAGTAACTGAGTTGTACCTTGTAGCTTGCGAGAAGCAGTAGAATATAATTTCTGGTTGAGGTGATTTTATTTCACTTGCGAAACCCTAAAGCTAACATAGGGTAAATTGTCTATAAAAATCCATATAGAAAAACTGGAAGGCCGACTTTAGACGTATTGCAGAGATTTGGTGAGTTTACCCTATGTGCATTCTAGTATAAGCATTGGGTTTAGGTTACGAGTGCATATGCGGGTGTAATTTGGGCTGCTTAATTCAGTCTGAAAATTGCGATTTTTTGTAAAAAGTACACAGTCCTTGGTAGACTTTAGTACGAAGTGGGCAGCGCTCAAAGGGTTAAGAAGCGTTTTCGGGGTAAATTTGAATATACTTCCTTCTTTTATTTATAGACATCGCAATCTATAGGAAAGAGATTGCACTATTTTCCTTTCTTTGTTCGTATCTTGCTTTTTAAGTAATGTATCATTTTCAAATTCTTGTTATATATAATTTAAAATATCTGTATCACTTTCAAGAATTGCCGAATGAAAAGAACATGCTCCTTTTCTCTGTCATTTAAAATTAGGTAATAAATTAATTAATTTTGCATCTTTCTATTTATTTAAAATTTTTATCGCTAGACTAGTTTCGGCTCAAAGCCACTCTCAGAAGCAAAAATCGATTGCTATTCTTACAACTTATCTACCATGTTTTATATTTTATAAATGTTAACCTGTATTTTACGTCCACAAATTTTGAATAAATATTTTAACATGTGTAGCATCTTCAACCATTTTAAATTGTTTATTTCTACATAAATTTAGATATTTGCTTTTGAGGACGACTTTTAGCCAAAACTAGTCAAGCAATTAAAATTTTAAATAACCAGAAAGGTACAAATTTAATTCATTACCTAATATAGATTATTGGTTAAAATGGATTAATATCCAATTTTTCGTAATATTATTTGAAATATCTGAATCGGTTTGAAAATGAAAGTGTTGACTATTTTAAATTAACTACAAATCTTTTCTCAGACCTCGTTTATAATTGTATTCCATCTCATGAGGCATAGAGGTGTTCGTTTCTTATTTCAAACATTCAACATACAACGTAGTTATTAAATTAAATAAAAATGAAATTTTCAAAGAAAATGAAAATTAGAGCTGGGATGTTTTTGCATCAGTTCCTTCATTTGTATTTCTGTTCATGTCTTTTTGGTTTATGATGTAATACTTACCTCGTGAACTAATTGTGAGATTAGAACTAACATTAACACTAACACTAGACTTAGAAGTAGGAGTTCTCGGATTTAACCGTGCGTTTTTTGAAGAAGCGTTTGACGTTTCGGATGCCATGTTGCAACGTTCTTCAAAACCGAGTTCGAAGTGCCAAGATCGGTTAGCGGTAAAAAATGGGGCGGAGGGGGATATCTGACGGTATCGGTTCCTGCACAAACAAACTTTTCTGTTGCTTATCGGTAGGATCCTCTTTTACTTTCTTATATGTAGCTGGATCCAATAGACTTGTCATCTCGTCGTCATATTCTTGTCTGTCTATGACTGTCCACTACTGTGGCATTCTCTTTGTCTGCAGGTAAAACCATGAATATTCGTTTTTTCCCTAATCGTTCGAAATGCTTCTCTTTCATCAATCGGCAAATTTGACTTGAATAGTTTCGCAGATTTGAGCACTCTGGCTACTTCTTGCCGAATTTGTTTATTTATTTATCCCGTCGATACTGGAATTTGCGGTAGCAATATCCATTTCTTCCTCGTCCGGAGTGTAATAGAGCACAGATTCCGGTTCGGTCGTTTGATTCGGTTTTTCTTCCACGGTCTCTTCAACAATTTCCTGTGGCGGAGGAGCATCTACGATAACCGACTGTTCAGTAGGGTATGGCTGTACTTCGCAGTGAATTAGAGGAGGAGTTACGGCTACCACTGTAGGAGAAGGTTGCTGCTGAATAGGAGTCGGTACTTCCTCGGAACCGGGAATGGGAAACGTCGGAGAAGAAAGAGGGAGTAAATTCGTTTTTGGAAGCGAAGGTAAATCGCGCTTCAGTATAGCATCGACGTTTATCGCTGGTTTACGTGCTGCAGCATCTATCGTTAAACACAAAGGTTTTTTAATCGTAAACTGACGTCTGGTTTTATTGCAGGAATTCTCTAAATGGCTGTTTCCACTTCCCAGATGATCTCTTCTTTTAGGACTTTGTTTGGGGCGATTGTGTAATTCAGTCCTTTGGCAAGCACTGCTGCTTCCCCCACTGATAGAGGTGGAAACTGCACTTGTCATTTCGAACTCGTTTCTGAAGAAGGTTGCAACGTGGAATCTGTTAATGTTGGTTCTAGTCTTTGTTCAATTAACACTGGTTGTGAAAGCCTTCGTATTTATTACTTACCTCGTCTTCGCAAAATATAATGTAGACAATTGTATGTGCTAGTATACTTAATTAAAAATAAAGAATAGTTTAATTTTGATAGATAATACTCTCTTTAGAGAAATGGGAATAGAGCGAATAATTCCAAAGTGGTGCAAATAATTCTAAAGGCAATTCTACTCCATTAGAAAAAAAGATTAATCACCAGTAATCACTATAAAGTGTATGAAACCGTCCACAAGATAAACGATAGCTCCTTTTCGCAATAAAACTTTATAGTTTTCAATTAAACGAAGACGCTTTTACTCATCTTACTTATTTATGAAAAATGTACTAAATTATTTTTGTTATTATAACTATGAATCAGGTAGATTTCGAAAAAACTACTATGTATTGAATCCCATCTTCGTTGTTGTCAGTCCTAAGGCAAAGGATAAGCAATGGAATTTGGGAGCTATGTACTAAATTATTTTTATTATTATGATTATGAACCAGCTAGATTTCGAAAAAGATTCTCTATATTGAAGAATGGAATTATCTTTTCTCTGCCATCTTTGTTGTTGAGGTCAGTACTAAGGCCAGCAGTCTGATAAGCAATGGGATATGAGAACTTAACCCCTATAATTCCCAGACACTTAAGTAAAAAATATATAACGCATGATTTAAAAAATACTGAATTAAACCATCAAAATACTCTCACAAAAAGATGGACGTTGAGATCGATGTGCAAAATAGATTTAAACAATTCATTGATGACTTGAAACTAGATAATAAAGAAATTTCAAAAATTGGATGATCACAAACACTTCATCCTTTCCCGACAAGAGTTGAAAACAGAATCCCTCCAATTTTTCATCTGTCTTAAAGTTGAATAAGAGATGGATTTTGATGAATAAATTTGTATTTATAGTTTTTGATTAGGGGACGTACTTTTCTTGAAAGGTTTCGTTAATTACACTTACAAGATGGGTTATAATGTAGATTTGAAAAAAAAAAATAGTTTTTTAAGATCGTTAAAGTAAATTTTTAAGTACAAGTTTTATTACTAAATAAAATTGAAAGATCGTGGGTTAAACTATTGATTACGAAAAAACTACGAATGTAATTTTATCATAATTATATGTATAATAATCTCAACATCTATTAATTACCTACTAAGAAAAATAAAATAAATTACAACACTTTACGTATCTTTAGGAAACAACGACAAATTACTAGTTCCAATAGAATTTTTATCTAAGTACTCTTCCATGCTGGTTAACATGGTATTAAGATCAACAGTGGGTTCGAATTCATTTTCACTCTTAGGATAGTCAATAGACATCAGTGATTGATGAGGTGTTAAGTGATTTTCGTATAAGTACTCATCTTCAAAAATGGGATGTGTATTTCCACTCTTCATCGGTAAACTTTTAAACTTGTCCATATTACGTTTCGCTAAGTAATCTGCATAAGAATTATAGTTTTTTGCGCCACCCAAATTAGAATAATCTTTAAAATTAGTTATTGTAGGCATTGATTTCGATTCCATCAACCAAGAATCATCCATATTAGAAATAATAGGTGTTTGATGAAAACCTAAATCTTGAAAATCTTTGTTATTTATTTCATCATTTTCTTCTTGGTCTACTTTTACAAATTGTTCGTCTGTGTGACTTTTATCTTTTGTATCTTCCGATTCAACCGACACAATCGTTCCTCGTCTTTTCGACCCATCATAAGTAACGTTAATTTTTAAATTATAATTTCTAGAAACTGACGGTGTTGGAGTCATCGATCTATAAACTTCATAAAACTTTTTTGCGCTACAAAGATGAGTAGCATTTTCTACAGTTAGGTTAAAATTTTTTCTTTGTATATCGTACATAGCTTCTTTTTTGTTGTATTTAATACAATTTTTAAATTTATATCCCCAAAGAATTTCCGAACTTATGTAAGATGTTCGTGTTTTAGAACATTGTCCAGTTGTTGCTGAACTTCCTTGAAGAGTAACTATAATTTCAAATCTGATAGTGAAAGAAAAAAAGTTGCTTTAGAATTAATTTCAATGTAACGGTATAAATTTAAATAATTTAACGCTTAATGTAAAGAATGCATAAATAATTAGGTTAATTATGTTATTTAACATATGCGCATGTTACAAAATGTATTATGAAATTAACAGTTATTTAACTAATTTTTATGTAATTTTAAAAATTAAAAATAAGATGTCGATTAAAATTTGTTAATTTTAAAAAATTCATATCTAAGAAACTAATTGTTGTTGAGATTTAAAATTTTATCAGGATTTAGATTAAAACTTAATCTTTATTTTTACCAAAGATGAATTTTGTACGATTTTTAGTTTTTCCCTCAGAAGAGAAAATGTAACTTAATGTTCTTAATTGAAATTTTGAAACATTGAAAATAAAAATTAGACTGCGTTCTTAAAATAGAATTTTCTTTAAATTACATTAAACTTTAATGAAAATTTGAATAAGGTCTCGATTATTTATTTCGTTTTATTTATTAATTTGAAATGTAAATTTACAAAAAAAGATTTTATGCAAAGGAAAAAATATTTAAAACATAAGCTTAATGAAAATTTAAAAGTATTGAATATAGAAAACCATTCTAATGTAAATTGAAACGTATTCATCGCTATATTTATAAATTTTGTCGTTGCAAATACGTAGAGGCCTTTAAAATGCAAACGAGAGTCGCTATAAAAAAATATTTTATGCCCCAACGTGTAGCTGTACTCTTTTATGTATATAAAATTATCTTTATGACCGAAACGAAAAAAATTGCTCTTTTGGCTTCGAGCTATGAAAACTAATAAAAGTTTATATGCTCGAATGGGATTTTGTTATTTTGTAGTTTTTACCTGAATAAAATTAAAAATTAACAAACATTTTATTTATCCATAAATCACGTTTTATATCTGATCTTAAAATGAATCCATCTTATTTCCAATCAATATAATTCATGTGATTAATGAAATACTTACTTATCTGATATTAAATTATAGGATGAAATATCCCAAAGTGGACTTTTTGAAGTAATCCTGTGTATAATTTCCAAAGGCCAAATTAAAAATCCATAAGGTTCTAAAGTTAACTCTTCTAGATAAGGTTCTCGGGTTACATTATCTTTCCTCAAGATATACGCAGTGATTGTAGTTGAAATTGCGTGTCTATACTCTTCATCTCTAACTCTAAACATTAAACAAAGATGACCGTCACGTCTGCAAACCTTTTGGATTAACAATCGTTTATAATTAATAAATTTTAAGATTAAAATTTTTGACTTACAACTGCGTGTTTGCTGAAAAGATTGTTGCGAAATCTGGATGAAGGTTTTATGATTTTCATGTAAACCACATTAATTGTGACGCCGCAAACGAACATTCCGATTAATAATTGAATGCAGAGTACGAAAGCTCCTTCTAAGCATTGATCTGTTATAGATCTTGTTCCATATCCGATACTAACTTGGGATTCTAAGCTAAATAAAAAATACCCGGCAAAATTTTGAACGCCTGTTATACAAGGATTTATCGGGTTTTCTTCTAAATCTCCATTTGAAGTTGAAATTAACATCCATACTACGCTGAAAGTTAACCAACAGAGGATAAAAACGGAGGAAGATGCTAAAATGATTTTCCACCATTTTCCTGAGACTAAAGTATTGAAGAAATCTCGGAGGTATTTTTCGGAAAGGCTAGATTCGGTTTTTCTTAAGACGTTGTATTTTCCATTCTTTTTTATGAGTCTTCTTCCCATAGGAGATTGACTAAAAAAAATTTAAATGTAAATATACGAAAATAAATAAAAAGAAAATAATAATGATAAAGTATGAATGGTAGTATTGAATTGATTCTGATAGTACACACATAGGGAAAGATACCACAGCTTCTGGCTCCTTTTGCTCCATTTTAACGGTAACACGAAAGCGAAATTAGCCACTGGCTGCAAGTTCAAAAGAGCACGCGACTAACTATCTTATCTCCACCACAGTAAATTTTCTTTAATTGTACGTTTTGCTTCGCGCACACTGCCACCAGATTGTTTACTCACTGGGACTAGTAAATCTCTAACCTGTTCGCCGCCGGTTGTCCCCATTGTGTTCTGCTTCAATTGAGTGCCAGAGTGCACTTTACTTTGGCTTATCTGTTCGAGACGTAGCGTATTTTTTATTCGCCACGTTCACCTTGACATTTTATTAAAAGGAGTGGATCCGCCGTGAGATTAGAGCAAACCGGCTAATTACATACACTGATGTGCGTTTTTTCATAGATTCCACAATAAATTATTTACGAAATACTAATAGTAAGAATGATAAATAAATAAGTCGCTCAAAGCAATAAAATTAAACTACTTTTAATAAATTCGCGTTAAGAGATGATAAGAGAAAAAAGGGCAAAAAATAAATTAAGTAAATGTTTTGATAAGGCGTTTTATATTTAAGGAATGATACTTGAAGTGTTTTAATCTGAGATAAACACATAAATAGGCTATTATTTCGTAATGGATGTTGTGATTTTACAATTTACGTAGATATATATACAGGTGTTCCGTTTTCAATGTCCTGTATGTAATACACCGGTATATTCAAAATATTGAAAATTTTAAAATGAATTCGGTGACAAAGTTAATTTTAAATTTAAACGTTTCACTGTATTGATCTTTCCATTTGATTAAAATCTTCATCCAATTCCAAACCTAATGAAGTTTTAAGAGAAGGTGCTACAAGGTCTTATGTAGTTATGTGACAACTTTCAGCTTAACAACCGCTTTAGTTTAATTTCTATAGTCTCTCAAAGATAAGGACTCCACATAATGGAGCTCATTTTGAACTAAAGCCATAGTTTGTAAGTGTACGGATGGATTAAGGCAAAGCACTTAACCATGTTGTCTTGTAGGTACTATAAACCGAAATGGAGCTGCACCATGAAGAGAAAGATGAAAAAGTAAGCCTCTCTTCGTAACATTGTCGACTACTTTTTCATTTTTCTCTTCATGGTGTAGCTCCATTTCGGGATATAGTATATTTTGTACAAGAGTGTTTGCCTTTTCCATTGAAAGATATGCACCTGTAAAGTTGGTTATAAAAATCCGAGTGAAAAGTTTTGGATAACTTTGTGAAATGATATCTCAATTGTACATTTGAGTTTTTTTTTTTCTTTTACTGCAATTAGAATACTGAAAAGAGCATGATTTAAAGTTTTCAATTTTAGGCTTTAAATAATACGTAGAATTTTTGAGAAACTTTAAATAAAGATCTCATTGTGAGTCAACAAACGTGACTTTGATAATATAGACCAGGGGTGGCCACACTTGGTGGTACTTAGAACCGTATTGCAAAGTCGAAAATTTTGAAGAGCCACATCAGAAAATTCACCATCGAAAAAACAAGGAGATCCAGTGAATTATACCTCCTGATTCACTTTGAATATAGGGAACAAATTTTGTTAATCATTCAAAACCTAGTAGATAATATTTATGACATTTTTAATTGAGCCACACTAAAACTCTAAAAGAGCCGCATGTGGCTCGCGAGCCGCCGTTTGGCCACCGTTGATATAGACTACAACGGTTTATGAGCTGTCTTGTAGGTACATTTTACATAAGAGTGTTTCCTTTTTAAATGGAAAGGTGAAAAGTTTTGGATAACTTTAAAAAATGGTATCTCAATTGTGCATTTGAGATACATTTTTTTCCTTTTACTGCAATTAGAATGCTAAAAAAGCGTACTTTAAAGTTTATAAGTAATTTTGGCCTATAAACGATTTATAGAACTTTTTAAAGGAGTTTTAAATAAAGACCTTATTGTGAGTCAACAAACGTGACTTTGATAATATACATTACAACGGTTTATGAGTTATCTTGTAGGTTGTTGTAGTTATATTGTGTACAAGAGTGTTTGTTTTCCATTGAAAGATATGCACCTGTAAAGTTGGTTATAAAAATCCGAGTGAAAAGTTTTGGATAACTTTGGGAAATGATATCTCAATTGTACATTTGAATTTTTTTTTCTTTTACTGCAATTAGAATACTGAAAAGAGCATGATTTAAAGTTTTCAATTTTAGGCTTTAAATAATATGTAGAATTTTTGAGAAATTTTAAATAAAGATCTCATTGTGAGTCAACAAACGTGACTTTGATAATATAGACCAGGGGTGGCCACACTTGGTGGTACTTAGAGCCGCATTGCAAAGTCGAAAATTTTGAAGAGCCACATCAGAAAATTCACCCTCGAAAAAACAAGGAGATCCAGTGAATTATACCTCCTGATTCACTTTGAATATAGGGAACAAATTTTGTTAATCATTCAAAACCTAGTAGATAATATTTATGACATTTTTAATTGAGCCACACTAAAACTCTAAAAGAGCCGCATGTGGCTCGCGAGCCGCCGTTTGGCCACCGTTGATATAGACTACAACGGTTTATGAGCTGTCTTGTAGGTACATTTTACATAAGAGTGTTTGCTTTTTAAATGGAAAGGTATGCACCTGTAAAATTGGTTAAAAATCCGGGTGAAAAGTTTTGGATAACTTTAGAAAATGATGTCTCAATTGTGTATTTGAGATATTTTTTTCCTTTTACTGCAATTAGAATGCTAAAAAAGCGTACTTTAAAGTTTACAAGTAATTTTGGCCTATAAACGATTTATAGAACTTTTTAAAGGAGCTTTAAATAAAGACCTTATTGTGAGTCAACAAACGTGACTTTGATAATATACATTACAACGGTTTATGAGTTATCTTGTAGGTTGTTGTAGTTATATTGTGTACAAGAGTGTTTGTTTTCCATTGAAAGATATGCACCTGTAAAGTTGGTTAAAAATTCGGGTAAAAAGTTTTGGATAACTTTCGGATGTGATATCTCAATTGTACATTTGAGTTATTTTTTTCCTTTTACTACAGTTAAAATGCTGAAAAGAGCATGCTTTAGTTTTCAATATTAGACTTTACATGATTTCTAGAATTTTTGAGAAATTTTAAATAAAGATCTCATTGTGAGTCAACAAACGTGACTTTGATAATATAGATTACAACGGTTTATGAGTGTTACTATGTCGTATTTTGTACATCTTTTAACAGTATTTACATTTAAATAAATTTTAATAGAGTCGGATTATAAAATACTGTACTTTTAATTTAAGAAAATTTCCACATAATGTCTGTAAAACTTAAAAAGTGAATAAACTTCAATAAACTTATCATTAGTTACCAAATTTATAACTTACTAACCTGATATGAACTTTAAAATAGGATAATAATTTAATCTTTACTACATACATTTTTTAATTTCAAATCAGTATAAAACAATAATAATAAAATGAATTACTTACCGTCCATCAGTAGCAAATCCTTCAATAATATGCGGTCCTAGTTGATTATATTTCCTAATACTTCTAATATAATCATTATCTTCAACCGGAGGAAGAGTAGTTCTCAAACTAAATTTCCTTCTTACATCTCCAAAGTCATCACCAACTTCCTCACATTGAACCACCACGTTATCACCATTCTGTTGCTTTCCGTCCATTTTAATTTTCTCACAAGATGCTTACTAATTCGAGTAACATGTTTTAAGGCTTTATTAACACCTTGAACGAACATACAACAAATCGATCAAATAAAACGGATAAGAGACGCGTTTAACAGGTTCGTGTTTATCCGCTAAGTTTATGACACCAGTACTATTAATATTCTATATGTTGTCCTGTTATTTGGGAAGAAAATACGCGTATATACACGACGTGGGTGATACTCGATACGAGCGCGAACGCGTTTATCAGTAAAATATGGCTTTCCAGTTAAGATAACGCTAGAGATTCACTTAAAAATCAAGCAAATCTATGCTTTGAGAGCCTTAAACAAACACAGAGAGTAATATTAATGGATTAAGTGTTTGGTGTTGTACGAGGACGTTTGTTGCTCATTGTTTTCCTTTTATGTGCGATAATAAATGTGTAATCTAGGAAATTTTTAAACTTACTGTTTAAAATAACACTGCTCAAGTTGTTTGGTTTCGTGGCACGAAGAAGGTCGATTTGAAATTAACACTTTCACATTAACATACTATCTGCTGATTATACAAACGATTTACACATCGCGGTTAAACGGAATATCAATAAAGTTAAGTCACTTTCTATGTATAAAGATTTAAGTTGGATTAAAATATTATATGATTCATTCATTAATTATTAGATCGATTTTAAAATGAAAAAAATTCTAAAGTCGATATAAAATAAAAATAACGTTAGTTTAAAAATAAGGCCAGTTTAAAATTAAAGTTTTACATCATCGTGCCAATTGATAGTGGAAAAAGATTTACGTAACGATTTACGATCAAATGGAATATTAATAGAATATATTACATTAGATTGGTTTGGAATATTATATGATCAATTAATAATTAAATTATTACTTATTTAGTTTCGTGTGTTTAAAGTTCATTTTAAGAAGTTTTTAGTTTTTTAGATTTTGATCTTATAGTCTATTGCTGACTTAACTACTAAATTACATGAGTCCTTTATTGTTAATTGTATAATGTTGGACTTGTTAACACCATTATAGGTATGTCGACCGGTTTCGCTTTCTTGTAATACCATTTTCAGGAACATGTCAGCTTAAGGCATTACATCACAGTAATTAAACGGCGTTTATTCAAAATGAAGATGTCGATAATTGTTGGGTTAATTATCGACGTATCAAGAACAAATTTATTATAAACTACTTAGTCAATTTTTGAAAATAAATCTCTAAAGAGCTAAAACCTCTTTATCTACTTATTTCAGATTTTAATTCTAATTCGTTAGCGTGTATATCTAAAATGTCTTCATCTTTCGACGTTTCGCTTTCGAAAGGAAATTCGGCTTCTTCTTTAATTTCTTCTTCTTCAGGTAATTGGGGATGTTTAACTTATGGGGGTTTTGACGGTTCTTCTTGGGGATTTTCAATTTTTACGTAACTTTCCATTACTTTAAGGGGCGTCACATGGATCGTGCTACACGCTCGTAGCGGCACGCGCGTGTAATTATTTTTTATTTGATACTCTTCTCTTAAAAAGCGTGCAGTGTTGAAGTGTTCACATGGCAGTAAGCTACACGCCGAAATGAATCAGTGTGTGGTAGAAAGTTGCGCTCTTGTGGCAGAAGCAATTGTGTCGGATTTCATAAACAATCACGAGAAAAAGCCCAAAAGAAAAGGGCGTTGGTAGGTACGCAAATGGACTTGACCGAAATATGAAAGGGGCATCAGCATTCATAGAAAAGGAATTAAAATCTAAATTTCCAGAAGATTTTCAGAATATGCTTCGTCCACCTGAAACACATTTCAATGATTTACTTCATAGAGTTTGTCCTCTAATAACAAAACAGGACACAAATATGAGACCAAATCCGTTAACATTTAACCTTTCTGCGATCTGCTTTGCAGGTTCAGCTCGTAAATCTCTATTTCTGTATGATGGCAGTGATGAATTAAATAATACTTCTATACCGCTGTATAATTCAATGAAACGAAGGGTTTCATTTTCGCTTAATCGCAAATTTCATGATCCGCTCATCCTCACCACGCGTTTACTAAACAACCCGAAATCAAAACAGGTTAGATCGTGTCACGCACCACGCGTAAACATACTCCTTAGTCGTGACGCCACGCTTCGTCCAGTTCACACGACGCGAGAATACGCATACCAATAACCACGCGCGTGAAATACGACCCATGTGAACTCCCCTTTAGAGTCGACGCCTTCGTGTAAGAAACTCTCATATAAATTAACATTATCTTTAGAGAGTTCGATTTTAGGTGGCATTTCTTTTTCGGGTGGTTTTTCGATTTCACCTGGTTGTTTAGATATATCTTCAGTTTATGCTATGATAACTTTTTCTTCAGGAAGTCCACTCTTCTCATCCGTCTCTTTTTCTTTTGTTCCTTACCGTCGCGTTTCTTTTCATGTTCATCTTCCTTATCCCTTCGTTTCTTTTTTCTTTATCTTCTTTCTTTTCACTTTTCTTTTTCTTATCTCTACTTTTCTTCGACCTTTCATCATCAGAAGGTTCTCGTCTGTGTCTCTCTTTTCGTTTATCCCCCTTTTCTCGTATAAGCCTATCTTGACCCCTCCTTTTATGTTTATCAAGGCTTTCGTGACTATCTTTTTTATCCACCTCCCTGATCTGGAGAATTTTTCCTATGAGGAGATCTATTGTAATAGTCATATTTTCTTTTTTCCTCCTCTCTTCTTTTCTTTTCTTTCTTTCTCGGCGGTGGTTGTCTTTTGTTTGAAAATAAGATATTATTTGCTCTTCTACATAATGTGGTATTTATGATGTGTTTTATTAGTCAAATCAACATGCTTTTATGCAATATTTAGGTAATTTGTACTCCCTGGATTAAAAGGTAAGTCCGCTTTTGTATTTAAAGACCTAATTTATTTAGATGATATTAAATTTTAGAAAATATTTCTAAATCGATGTGAAGAAATGTCAACAAGATTCCAACTGAATTTGCATCATCATTCCAATTGATTAATAATATAAAGTGATTTACACATCGGAGTTAAATGAAATATCAATAGAATTAAATCACTTCTTAATGCTAAACGATCAAATAGAAAAATATCTTATACTTAAGTTGTATTGTAAATAGAATGTTAATATCCTTGAATGTATTTGCCTTTTTTTAAGTGATATTACGACATGTTTTAATCTACTCTTTGCGTCTTCATAAAATCTTTTTCGTAATAAAATTGTAACACAATGTGTCGAGTAAATGAAAGAAAAGTGCTTTTTAAAATACGGCGTGCGGAGAAGATAGCGTAGTAATGGAAATTTTAGCATACGTCGTAAATACAGCAGAGATTTCCCGTAGGATATAAAAAGTGGGAAACGTTCGCGGTCGGTTTACAATGCTTTCGAGATCGCCGCGTCGAAATATTCAACAGTTATAAAACGCAGATTCGGATATACGAGCAGATGGGCAGTTTTTTTCAGATTTTTTCTGGGTCAGCATCTACGGATTTTCGCGTAACACAAAGACTATTGACTTGGTCGTATCATATATCATCGGCAAACATCACGGCCAAACGCGATGAAAAGAACGGAACGCTGGAAAAAGCCGCGGAGGCCAATAAGCAAATGGCGGAAGGGCGTCCCGAATAATAAGTCACCGTAAATCAGGCGTCGGGACGCGCCCGTATTGGTAGGCGCCGGTCAAAAACCGCTCTCCGTCGATCCTGAATTTATGGAGTTCGGTAATTAATATCCCATCAGGAGATAACCGCTGGGAAATTTACGGTTTTCCACGGATATCCTCACCCTTTAACTATGCCACAAGCTTCGTTCTCATCTCCCCCTGAATCTTCTGATAAACTACCAATCCTGTTTTGATTGAAAAACCTACATCTTCTTTATTTAAAACTTCTACCAATTAACCCATTCGAGACGAAGGTTTTTTTCAAACACGTGCCCAGGAGTTAATTTTCTTCTTTATATTGTTCATTTTTAATAAAAAAAACATGTTTACTATGGAAATCACCCAATTCGTAAGTAAATTCAGATAAATAAGATCATTGCATTATCATATCGATCCTCGGAAAATTTTTATTGCGAGGAGCGGATTGAACGCCATGTGTGCAATGTAAGTGTAATAAATTGGGGTTAAGCAACTAAAAACAATCTAATCGCTGTACCGTTATTATGTAATGATCGGGGTAACGTGGCGGCCACCAGGGCAAGGTTTTTGACCGGGAAACCTTCCGGAAAACCGTGGGTTCTTGCGCCAGGGCTCTGACTTGAAATGCAAAAACGTGACAGGGTAGAAATGATATAAAAAGACTACTTTATTTTATTATGAAAAACTTTAATTAAACTACAGGGTGATTCATTAGCTCTATGACAAACTTTAGCAGATGAAAGGTGATGCGATTCTAAGGAAAAGATGTTATATGAATATGGGTCCGATTCATTTTGGTTAAAGAGTTACAAGTCTTTGAAAATTTTACACAGTTTAATAGGCAAATGAAAATGTAACATAAAAAATAAGTTTAAAAATTACAAAAATTGTTCGAAATGTCCACCTTCAGCTTGAATGCACGCCTCACATCGACGAACTAAAGATTCGCAAAAATCGCAACAATAATTATGAAACAGAAATACAGAGTTGGCTGTGATATCAAAGCTGAGTTCTGACAATTAGTTATCAGAGTTTTGATCGAAAACGAAAATGCATGTATTTACGACTGAAGACTATGTAGATATTATTTTTGTATACGGGCTTTGTAACGGAAACGCTCGGCAAGCAGCAAGAGAATACCTTCGTAGGTTTCCAAATAGACATCAACCTGCCCATACAGTGTTTAGTGCATCATTTCGCAGACTGAGAGAAACAGGTAACCCCGCTCCACCACATTCCGTTCGTCCCCATGAAGTGAATGTACAAAATGAAGAACGTGTTATTGATTTAGTACTTGACGAACCTTCAATTAGTACTCGGTGTATAGCGAGCATGCTACAAATATCCCAAAGTCTTGTATGGCGTGTATTGAATCGAGAAATGTTACGTCCGTTTCATCGCCAAAATGTTCAAGCATTACATCCTGGAGATACTGAGCAACGCTTAGCATTTCGCCACTGGATTATTCAGCAACATGCTCAAAATAATAACTTCATTTCACAGGTTCTGTGGTCTGATGAAGCGTGTTTCACTAGGGACGGCATAAATAATTATCATAACGAACATGCGTGATCCTTGCAAAATCCACATGCAATTAGACCACGAAGATTTCAGCAACGGTTTAGTGTAAACGTTTGAGGTGGCATTTTTAACAATTCTTTGCTACCTGTATGGGTGATAAATGACCGCTTAAATGCAGGTATGTACAGAAATTTCTTGGAAAATCACCTTTTCGGTTTTATCGACGACGTACCAATCGTTCAAAATATGTGGTATCAGCACGATAGTGCACCACCACATCGAGGAAGACAAGTCATCGCTTGGTTATATGAAGATCTTCCAAACAAATGGATTGGCAATGGAGGTCCAGTAGTCTGGCCACCACGATCCCCAGATCTAAATCCGCTGGATTATTATTTTTGGGGACACATGAAGCAGCTTGTGTACCATGTAGAAATTACTACCCGTCAGCAATTATTGGACAGAATTCAAGATGCAGCTATTAGCATACGGAATGATCCAAATATCATAAGTCGTGTGACAGAATCTTTACTTCGTCGATGTGATGAGGCGTGCATTCAAGCTGAAGGCGGACATTTCGAACAATTTTTGTAATTTTTAAATTTATTTTTTATGTTACATTTTCATTTGCCTATTAAATTGTGTAACATTTTCAAAGGCTTACAACTCTTTAACCAAAATGAATCGGACCCATACTCATATAACATCTTTTCCTTAGAATCGCATCACCTTTCATCTGCTAAAGTTTGTCATAGAGCTAATGAATCACCCGACAGAAAAAGGGGAATTAACCTTTATCAAATAAAAAGCACAAACCTAACTTTAAAAGTTTATTAAGAAAATGCAAAATCTGTATAATCTAATTAATCAAGAGGATAGCTATGCGAATTCCTAACTCAAATAATTATTAACCGGAGAGATTTGTCTAACAGAATTTATTTACTCAGGCTCAGAAAACTCACCCCTTTTTCTCAACCACAAAACCTGTTGGTTTGCGGTTATGTCCTCAGTTTGTGGCTCGCGATGTTAGTGAAATTACCTTCACGTAGATAAACTCCAGATGGGAGCACGCACAAGTCTATCATATGAACATAACCGCCGAGGAAAACTCCAATTTGGAAACGAAAACTGATCTCGCGAAAAACCGTCGATGTGTTGAACAGTTTCTCAAAGCATATCCAACACATTATCGCGAAGAAGAAGTTCTTCTTGACCCGAAAAGAACTCCAGGGAGAGAGAGCGATTCAAGCGCGAACTCTCCCTTAAATAAACTCGATTTAAAAGGTGGATATAAACATTTTTGGGCGTTTTTTCCCACTACGCAAAATTCCAAGACGTACGTCAGGACAATATCTATTCAAAAGTTTAGCTGACTCGAGTTTAACAATTTCTAAAAAGAACCTTGTCTTAAATTTTACGACCTGTCAACTAGCTCTTATTCTGACATCTTTATTACATACAATTTGTTACTTTTTGTAGGGACAGAGTCCCTCTACTTGACCTCAACTGAACATATCAAAGACAAAACTAAAATTAAAAAAAAAAGATCTTTAAATTCAAGCCCGTAAAAGTCTGAATTATCACATAAGGTAAAATGAAAATACATCATTAAAGAAAGTTTGGAGACTTTGCCCTTGTGTTTCCCCGTTCTTGAGAATGAGCTATAAAAATGAGACCAATGCGTATTCATATTGATAGTATGTTACATGTAAGAAAGGCTTCAGATCATTTTCAGATTTTTTAATACACAGTAAAACTAATGCTAGCTTTTCTTTTCCCCTACTTTATAGATTTCACTAATCCAAGAAAAATCATATTTCGACGATTAGTTTACTCAAAATAAATGATAATTGCATATTAATGTTATTGCGCACACGGTGTGCAATCAGTCTCGAATGGGTTAAATAAAATTAAACAAAAAAAGTATTAACTGAATTCATTTACATTACGGTAAAAGTAAAAAGGTTTGCTAAGATCAAACGTTTAGAAGACGAAAGGAAAACAAATCTATCTTCCATGATCCACTTTACACACAAAGACGCTTTAGCGTGCTTTAGCATTACAAGTAAAATCAACCTCCCGGGGTCTTCACGCCCCATAAAATCCTTTTGATCTCACGTTAATTTATACGTTCAACTTCTCCAATACCTTTATTTAGCCGTGGAAGCACCCGAAGACGAAGAGGAACCCTTTTCATTAAAGTTATTATGTCGTAACCCTTAGAAAAGGGATCGTCAAATCCTTGTGGAAATAATCAAATCGTCCCCGATCGAAGGGGGGTTCTGTCCGCAAGCTCGTTCACTCGGGGCCCGTGTCAAAGCTGGAATTAATTCGCCGTTGGCGTCCTCGGCATCAGAACGTCACGACGTCGCTGTAGGGACGAGTCCCAGCGGAAAGTGACCAGGAAATTGAGTTTCTGTTCGCCAGGTGGTCGTGCGCGGCTAAATAGGTGCCTGCTTTACACCTGACCGAACGAAACTCACACCGTATGTCATGTCGGTGTTCCTTGATAACTGGACCGAGGAAATACAGAAGGTACGCTTCGACGAACTATTTAGGTCAACAGGTAATTTATATTTGCTGTCTTGAAATTCATTGAAACGTTTCAATTACTTCTTTTATTGGTTTTAATTTGGAAAATATGCAAAAATAATTATTATTATTAATTAATTTAATAATTGATTTACTAAAATTAGTGACTTGTACTTCAAAATGCAACTTAGAAATTGCAAAATTAATGATTGAACACCGTTTTATTGATAGTTTCAATAACACCTAATTTAACAGTTGATTTTACTAAAATTAGTGATTTGTAATTCAAAATGCAACTTAGAAATTGTCAAGGATACTGGACCAACAAGGTTGCTCAATCCCATAAGATATGTATACGCGGAATTTTTAACGCATAGACGTTAGTTTGACGTCACTGCTGATTGTTTTGTTACTTACGTTGACACCCTAAATAGTTTTATGGTGGGTTTACGGTGTCCAACTTAAAGGCTGTAATCGTAACCGTAGCAGTAACTCTGGTATTTAAAAATATTCAACTATTTTATTTTAATAGAAGCGGTTAGGCAACGTCTAAGAATTATAGCAAATTTGATGGTTATTACAGCTAAGGTTACAGTTAAGTTTGATATCCTAAACCCACCATTAAAGTTCATTTAAAATGTATTGTAACCAAATTCACGGTAAAAATGAGACAACCGAGTATAAGACAGAGACGCTATTCCCGACAGTGACGTCAAAGGTGGCGGACGATTATCGTAGATTGAGCAATCCCATTAGTCCAGTATCCTTGAGAAATTGCAAAATTAATGATTGAACATCATTTTATTGATAATTTCAATAACACCTATTTAAACAGTTGATTTTATTAAAATTATGGATTTATAATTCAAGATAGGTTGAGTTGAAATTTTTAATATAAACGTATTAAGAGCGAGTCAAACGGAGTTGTGTTTCAATAGTGTGCAACAAAAAACCTAACTTTTCCTACTACCGTCCGGAAAGGATTAATTTTAAAAATGTGGTGTCTAGTTTCAAAACGAGTAAAATCCACTTTTTTCGACAAAGTTGTTTTCCATGTTTTTTTTTGTAAATATTGTTGTGTAATCTTAATCCCACGCTCGGTACTATTTTCGGTACTATAATATATCCATTTTTTATGGTAGTGTTATTCTGCGTTGTACAAAATAACATCAGAATTATTCTATACCACAATTTAAAAAAATGAAGATGTAAAATCTGATTGGTCTATTTTACCATTGCTTACAATTTGTAAACTACTTTTTTTATAAACATATTTTAATTCACCTTATGAACATTAGTGTAATCTGATATGAATTTGATTTAATCTAAAAGAATAGTTTAATTAAAATAAAATAAATCAAGATAGGTTACATTAAAAGCCATTAGATAAATACGAAGGCTTTCACGGTCGGTGTTAACTAAACTAAAACTAGAACTAAGACTAGAACTAACATTAGGAAACTCTAACACTAGACCTAGAACTAGGAGTTTTCGAGTTTGTCCGTCTTTTGAAAAATCGTTTGATGTTTCGGACTTCGAACTTGTTTTTAGAGAAAGTTGCAACATGGCATCCGAAACATTAAACGCTTTTTCAAAAGACTCACTGTTAAGTTGAGTGTTTTGAAAAGTTCTAGGTCTAGTGTTAGAGTTAGTGCTGATGTTATTTCTATTCTTAGTTCAGTAAGTCAATAGACTTGTACAATTAAATTCAATTTTAAGATTTCAAATCTTGTCACTTTATCAGTAGCAGATAAAAGATTCTTATAAATTTCCTCATTGAATTTTTACATAAGGTAGAAACCTTTCTATGACTAGTTTTCAATAGGTTCTTATATCTTTGATCCTTTTAGCTGCACGTAATTTCAATTCAAATAGTGAAGCCATCGCCGGTAACCAGACCTTTTTCAGATACAGTAATCTCTGAACGGGGTTATCCTTCAAACAGGAAGAAAGGAGTCTCGTAGATATCTTCTGATAGTTGGAAGGAGGGAGTAAAGTATTGTGATTTCCGCGCGAAAGGTGAACGCGTTGAGAAGAGCGAGAAGCATGAATATTTCATACGACAGATTGATTCGATCGCCGGATGCGGCGAACATCAGGGGCTTTTGTTTCCTTTTTTGAACTGAGCCCCTTTTGTGGGCCGTATAGTTATTGAAATTTAATATCGGGCGGTATACACATCCAATATCGCGAAATTGCAAGACGTGAATAGTGAGATGGTGAACGAGGGCCTTGTAAAGGTGATGTTCTCGTATCTTGCTTATTCTTCGTGTGTACTAAAAGAAATAAAAATATTTGTATAAGGAGATATTACCAAAGCAAATTTTCATTATGGATCATATATAGAATCTAAAAGCACATTTTAAATTTTATGTCTTCTATTGGAATTCGTCAATAAACCATCGGTTGCAGTAAAGAGTGTTTACCTGTCGCACGGGAGATACCGAGACGCTACCGACTTCGGAAAATAACTCGGGAATCAAATATACCGATTCTCGGGGGGTCTTTTTTGTAACCCTCTTTTCCCCATTCTTAAAGTTCCCTCGGACGTCGTATAAGTCAACTAAACGTCCGGTCGCCGTAAACGGTTTGTGGCGCTAGTTCAATGCTGGAAACCGGAGGGAGCCGTTCTGTCTGTCCTCCTGTCGAATAAAAGTTTTGTTTACGGGGTCAGGATACGAACCAACGTCACTTTACTACGTCCTGAATAATTCAATCTAGAAATAAGCCATTTTTTACCATAACAAAAATGAATCGTTTTTTCTCTTAATAGGAGAAGATTTAAAATTGAAAAGTTCAAAAAAAGTTTTGTAGCTTCTATGAAATGGCTCGTTAAAACACGTTCTAAATTCGTTAAGTAGCTCTTACCGTTTCGGAAATTTTATTAATTCACGATAAATTTTGTCTGGAAAGTTTTGTTACAGCCGCGGACACTTTTCGTCTCTTTTAAATATTCATCGATTTAATTAAAAGAGTTCTTTGTCGCGGCTACTGTTAAAGTAAACTTTGTTTAATAGCACCATGGGGTGATCAACTGAAAATTACTTATTAACTCGGCGCTTATTAAGGACCGCAGATTACTTACCCGGAAGCTGCCACATAAAGCAGATTGGTCATGTTTAAGCCGGTTAGACGTGGTTTCCGCCGTTTTAAGTGCTTTTTTCGGGTTTCCGAGAGGCCGCCAACGACTTTTCCAAAGTTAAGCAATTAGGATATTGAAAAAGTTGCGAACGAGTTTTGACCGATCCGGTAAGAGTTTCAAGGACCTTAGTGTGTTTCTCTAACTTTTTTTTTTATTGATTTGATTGCGTTCATCTTTCAGTTGTTGGATATTTATTCGTTTGCACAAAAAATTTGAAAGCAATCAAACCTATTGCTATGTAGGGAGATTTATAATGAAAAAAGTTTGTATCAGAACGATATTGAAATGTATGTTTATGTCATAATATGTATATGAGTAGTTTTGCTAATGGAAAATTTGAAAATTGAATGACTTTATAAAAGTTTCCTACTAAAGTTGATTGTTTTGTATATCTTTTTTGTAACAAAACTCTAATTAATCATCAATCCTAGATGAGCTTTCATTAATATTTGAGAGCTTCTAGAAATTTGAAAAAGTAACTAACTTTATTTACCTTGTAATTATCTACATTGTATAAAACAATTTTGGGCAGTTATGATAATTTTACTGGAAACTGTCACTAATTAAATTATTAGTGTATAAAATTTTGGGATATGTCTTCTAATAAATCAATAAATTTGGAACTGTAGACTAAATTTTCAAGAGAAATTCAATACAGTGAAATCTTCTTTGTGTGGACACCAACAGGACCCACCAAAAGTGTCCGTTCAAGAGGGGTGTCCGCTTAAGAGAAATACGAAGTAATTATATGAGAGTCGGACGGTTCCATGAGAAACTGTCCGTCCAAGGGGGGTGTCCGTTCAAGAGGGGTGTCCGCGAAGGGGAATTTCACTGTATATTAATTATAAGAGCGAGATCAACCATTTTTCTTATAATATTTTTTTAAATAGTACTATTGGATATAATAATAATATTTTCTAGTTCTATACAGGTGTCCTATTTTGATTGTCCGACTCTTCCGAAGCGTATTCTCTGACTGAAAACATGCAAGAAAGTCCTGATGAACATAGGTTCGAAAGTTGCTTGTTTTAAAGATGTTTAAAGATTTAATTTCATAGGTTGATTTACTTCGATTATGTTAATCATAGGCAAACTTAATCCTTTGAGTCCTATGAACCCATATATAGGTTCGCATACATCCATTCAGTTTTGGCTATGAACTCATATATGCGTTTTCGCACAACCATTTGATTTTGGCTATAAACCTAGCTGTTATTATGCGTTTTGGCATAACCATTAGGTTTAGGTCAAGAATACTAAACTAAGAGGATGGCTCAATCCCATAAGATGTGTATACGCAGAAATTCAATGCGCAGCTGCCAGTTTGACGTCACATGTTGTGGTTTCAGCCGAGTGTACAGCGGCTCACACACGTAACGATTTCTTTCCAAATACAGGTTGGACAGAAAATCGTAGAAATTGCAGTACTGTCGTTTTCTCTACACACGGTTCAAACACATCGGACTACAGTAGTTCAGATTATTGCAGTAGTAGTCTCGATGAGTGTAAACTACACATACATCCTTACACATAACTCTCTACACACGTATCAACTTGCTTCCAAACACGACCGTTGATACGATATTTTATGTCAGTGCCGAACTGCAAACGATTCGATCACTGCGTACCACGAAGCATACGATTTGCCTACACACGCTACAATTTATCCTTACTGCAGCAGTTTCGACTAATGTCGCACTGCGTGCAGTACGAGAATTCGTTACGTGTGTGGGCCGTTTACGATAGAGAGTTGAGTGTGAGACAGTCGAGTGTAAGACAGAGACGCTAAGCTTGACAGTGACGTTAAAGGTGACAGGCGATTGTCGCAGATTAGGCCATCCTGTTAGTCCAGTGTCTTTGGGTTTAGGTTACGAACTCCTAAGTGGGTGTAATTTGGGTTGTCTACTTCAGTCTGTAAATTGAGATTCTTCGCAAAAAGTGCCCATTCCATGGTAAGCTTTTTTGTAGGAGAGGGCAGCGCACAAAGGGTTAAGAAACTACACTTTAAATATCTTGAAAACGAATCACTTTTGGAGCCATATTCATTTGAAGTTTTTTACTTATCGTTAGCTAAGGAATACGTCAGTAAAGAATTGCACAATCAAAACGGGACACTCTGTATAGATACTCATTCTTTATAGGCATACATTTGTTTTCCTTATAGGGTTGGGTTGTGGAATGAAAATTCAGTAGAGAAATTCTAGAATTGAAACTAAAGGATTAAAAACTAAAACTGGAAATAAATTATATTATTTAAATGTTTTTCGCGGAGTTTGGATGGTAGAAAAACTCGTATAAATCTCGTTACGAGGTTGAAATAAGAGGAGCGCGATAAAAGGGAGAGAAAAAACGCACAACACCCTCTCGAGGACGGCGGGAAACGGATTCCCGGCGAGCCACTAGAGGTTTCCCGGCAAACACGGTTTTCCCCTATCGTTTTCAGGCGCGGATTTCGCCATCCGGCCCCACTTGACGTCACCCCTCGTTGTTAACTAGATCCGATTATCCGACACCCAATCCGACCGCATTTCATTGCAATATCGACCAGAGCCGCTTTAGTTATTGGCTGCCTATCAACGCGGTTGCGGTGAAAATCCACACTAGTTTGAACATCTATTAAGCCATCGTCGGATGGAATCAAGTCAAACGTTTGCGAGCAAGCTGCGTGGACGCGGTTTCGATTCTGATATGTCTCTGGCTTCTATCTCGTTTTGAAATCGACTAGCAAACGGCAAAACCTTTTTCTATCGGCCGGATGGAGAGATAAATTAAGCTGGGTCGTTTTAGATGCGCCCTGTCACCACTTGCAGAAGCTTTTAGGCAAATTGGAAACTGGTAGCGGGGAAAGATAGAAAACCGATCGAGTTGTTGTGTTTTTCTCGTTTTTTGGGCAACGACGTGCTTGTGTTTTACCGCCCGTAAATGAAAAGCAAACACGTCCGTCGGTTTCGAGCTTTTTTTTGTTCACCCAAACTTCCGATATACTAAATCTACTGTCAAAGATCAACATTCAAACCGCATACACTTTCATTTCCGCTTTAAGAAACTCATTCCTCACTATATCAGAAATTAAATTCTGAATTCATCTTACAAGGAGAGTGCAAGGTCTTGGTGTCATAGATTTAGTTCAAATTTTGTAGGATAGTAGATTTAGCTTCCCTGTTGATGAAAATATATGATAGTAGGGGCCACTACTCAATAGCTCTTTAGATATTTGCAACTGAAGATGCAATTCACTAGTTAAATTCAGGTCTGTAGCAAACAATTAAACATAATGGATTTAGTGTAGCAGCAATAGATCGGTGTTTCTCATCATTAGGCGCCGGGTTCGAGTTCTGAGAGTGTCTATTTTTACATATAAAGATACCATGAGTGGATATAAAATGTTGCGACATCGAAACATTTTTTGAGTGTGCACCGCACTTTGGATTTGTCAGTTAATTGTCATTTGATCTGTCAAGACTTCAAAATTAATACAGGAATATGACTTGACAATATAACCTAACTTCAAAAAGCCTGACTTAATCGGTATAAATTTATTAATTAGTTAATTTTGACATTATCCGAACTTGTCCTAACGAATTAATTGCATCTTTAATTGCAAATATTTTAAAAATTATTGAATAGTGGCCCCTATAACCATACATTTTCATCAACAGGGAAACTAAATCTACCATTCTACGAAATTTGAACTAAATCCACGACCCCAAGACCTTGCACTCTCCTTGTTAATATGTTTCAATTTTTCGCAATATACCCATTATTTGATATCTAGAAAATTATAAGATTTATAAGTAACAAGTTGTTACTCGTCGTAAATCGCCTAAAAAATTAAAAAAAATCATATCTAAAACAAACTAATTGTTATTGAGACTTGAAAATGTATCACGATTTAGATTAATACTTAATCTTTATTTTTACCAAAGATGAATTTTCTACGACTTTTTGTTATTTTCACAGAAGAGAAATTCTAACCTAACTTAATTTACATGTCGATTAAAAGTTGGTAGTTTTTAAAAATTCATATCCAAAAAACTAATTGTTCTTGAAACTTGAAATTTTATCACGATTTAGATTAATACTTAACTCTTTGAGGGGCGGACTTTTTCGAATAAAAAAACCCAAAGTGGGCACAACATTTTAAAAGCTTTTTTATTTGGTCAACTTTTGTGAATGTGTCTAATTTGATGATTATTAAAAGTGGTGTAACCAATTTTTCGAAAAATTTGTGGTTTTCCAAAAAATTAAGATGCAGTTCATACAGTGTACCACCGCCCACAATAAACACTAGCCGGAATGGTATTGTTCAAAGCAATTTTTATTTTTGTTTAACCCTCCGGTGGGCGCGCCTATCGGAGTTACACGAATAGGCGCGTTGCGGCTTTTACACCGCAATAGGATATTTAATGGTTTCACAGTGAACCTAGAAATATTTTGGGAAAAAAAAATGCGGCTAACTGCCGCATACGCGCCCACCGGAGGGTTAAACAAAGTGCCACTTTACACACTGAGCACTGCCAGTTAGATCGAACATCAGTCTTCTTCGTGCTGCAAAGTGCACAGCGTCTTCTGGTGGCTCGAATAGGTTTATGCTCTGAATTTTGAAGTCATATTATTTTTGGTACTTTTGGTTTGTGTTTCTTTATTTGTTCAGGAAGTCCTGATGATTTACGTTTTTTAATAGGTACACTTATCAGACTATCTAAAAGTAATACCCTGAAGTTTTTCATAAACATTTTAGGCCAATTCAGATTTTTGTATATGATGAAAGCATTCACAACGCATGCATCAATTAGGTAAAAAAAAACCTGAGCCACCATTTGTGACTTTTTCGATTTAGCTCATAAGAATGTTTATTTTGGTCAAATTTGTCGACAAAGTTCATGTTGGAATTGTAATCTGTCAACATTTTTGGACATAGAATCGTTTCATGTGATCCATCTTTCTTCCTCCTCTTTACTTCTCACACATCTTCGTGGTGGTGGTAGTTAGACAATAAGTACACACTTCCTTTGTCTTTCCACTTGACAGCGACCAGTGCTTTATTGCTAATAGAGTAGTCAAAATCTTCCCTTTTTACTTCCTTGTCTGGGTGAAGTTGAAGCATTAGTTTTCTAGTGGCTTTTACAGTGTCACATGTATAAATATGTTTCTCCTGAAGATCTTCCATCAGTTTGGGTGAAGTAAAGAAATTATCGAAGTGCACATGATGGCCTTTATTTTCTAAACCTTTACGTAGATCTTTTACAACGCGGCTTCTTAGAACCACCTCTGTGGAATCTTTGTTCTTTCCAGTACAGATTTCAAATTTTAAGCAATAACCACTTTCATCTACCATCATCCACACCTTGTAGACTCTTTTACCGTATTTTTTGGACTATAAGACGCACCGGACGATAAGGTAGCACCTCAAATTTATAAGATGATTTTTAGAAAAATGTACATTAATGTTACTTTCGGATCATAATTTTTATTTATTAACATAACTCATACTAGTAACATTCAGTTCATCTTCACTCTCGGTACTATCACTCGTCTCGTTACTGTCACCGTTCGGATTACTTTCGTCTGAACTACTGTTATCGCTCTTTGCAAAAACTGCGTCGTCTTCAGTACCATCCATAGCATTATTTATTCCGCATTTTTTAAATGAATTTATAATCGTATCTTCTTTCACAGCTTCCCATGAATATTTCACCCAAGTACAAACTTCTGAAATTGTTGGCCGTTTCATACGTCTTGTTGCGGTGACATCATGATTTGGTTTTGCCATCCATTTATTCCACTCTTTTCGCATAAAATTTTTAAAAGGTTTGTTGATAGAGACATCTAAGGGTTGCAATTGCCTTGTGAGGCCTCCAGGAATAACTGCTATTTCTGTATTCATTCCTTTTACAAGTTTCTTGGTTGATTCCGTTGTATGGGCTCTGAATTGATCCCACACTAACATCGCAGGCTTTTTAAACAATGCACCTGGACGTTTTGCCCATATATTTTCTATCCAAAATTTCATGCCTGTCTTATCCATCCAGCCTTTTTCTTGAACGTGAATAATAATGCCACTAGGAATTTTATCTTTTGGTAATGTTTTTCTCTTGAAGATTACCATGGGCGATAGTTTTCCTCCGTCCGCGTAACAAGCTAAAACTACAGTGTAGTGAGTTTTTTCGTGACCTGTTGTTTTGATTAGTATTGATTTGGTGCCTTTTGAATCTACAGTTCGATTTGAAGGAACATCAAAAGTTAGAGGCACCTCATCCATATTCGCAATTTGATTAAACTACAAATTATATTTCCTTCTCGCTGATATTACAAATTTGTGGAATTCTATAATTTTATGGCGTTTTCGATTGGCAAAACTAGTGTGCACTGGTGCGCACTCGTTGAGTGCAAAGTGTGACATATGTCACACAAGCTTAGTGCAAAAAAGGTAAATTCAACAGAACGCGATAAAATCAAACATAATCATAACATCACTTGTAAGTGTGTTCAAGGCTTGATGATGTTTAAAATGTTTTATAATCCACAATAATAAAATGTAACAGAACACAACGAAACAACCAACAGAACACGCTGTTATGCACTGGTGCGCACTAGTGCAACCAATCGAATTCGCCATTAGATTCGTATTCAGCCGGCATTTTTTGGGCTAGTGTGGTTTTTGTACGCATACATAACCCATGTCTTTTCATAAATCTAAAGCACCAAGACGGTGACCCGGAAAAATCTAAAATTCCATTAGTAGTTGCCCATCCTTTTGCTTCAAAAATTATCATTTTTGTAGAAACAGATATGCCCATGATTCGATTCTATGTTACCCAATTTTTCATGTGTACTTCTAATTCTGGTCATTTTTCTAAGTGTGAACGGAATGTTTTTTTTGTCTTTACTTAGCAGTTTTAATTGTTCCTCTTGTTTTCTCCATTCGCGAACCATTTTCTCTGTTGGTGGTGGACCAAAATGTCTCTCTGCTGCCCTGTTTTCATATTGTTTTGCATAATTGATCACATTTAGTTTATACCTCACGTTATATGAAAGTCTTTTTTGTTTTACGGTCATTTTTTCGAATTTTAGAAAAAAAAAATTAATGATGTATAAAAGTAATTCAAATAAATCATATAAAAACACACACGATTATAGGCTAAGCCTAATAGGTACTATTTAGTTATAAATCGGTAAATCGGCAATTCCCCTGCTTGTCTGTGTCCTACCAACCTGTGATACCAATCTTCAGTGGCGAGCTATATTTTTCGGACTTGTGAGACGTACCAGACGATAAGACGCACCCAGAATTTATAAACTGATTTTTAGAAAAATATACTTTAATGTTATCTTCGGATGATAAGACGCACCCAAAATTTGAGTCCATTTTTCTATGTAAAAAGTGCGTCTTATAGTCCGAAAAATACGGTAATTGGTTTTTAGGCATGTATTGTTTCAGAGACGATCGCCCTTTAACTTTGATCATAGATTCGTCGATTGCAACATTTTTGGAAGGAGAGAAGCGTTCCAAGAATCTGGTCTGTAAGCCGTTTATTAAGGGTCGCACTTGTACAGCAAAAGGAGCAGATGTCAGAAAAGTCGATTATTTTGTGTACCAGCGAGCACAAAGGTCAAAATTCGAAGAGGTACATTAAGCCACCCACCAACCCTCAAAGAGTTAATCTTTATTTTTATCAAAGATGAAGTTTCTACAACCTTTAGTTCTTCCCTCAGAAGAGAAAATGTAACTTAATATCTCTAATTGAAGTTTTTAAAATTAAAAATTAGGGTACGTAGGTACTTAAAGGGATTTCTTTTTGGTTACATTAAAATTTGACGATTGGTAGTTATAACTTTATTATTTATAATAGTTACTACGATTTCTTTGTAATTCTTTAAACGATGGAGAATTTGATTTTAAAAGACTTTATTTTCTAGTTTAGATTACATTATTTTTTATATAACAAATCAAACGTCTTCGTTTGACTGTCAAAAAACAAAATTCAAAAAGGAATACATTTCATGTCTGTTTCAGGAGTCTTGCTACATATTACATCAAAATGTAAACCTCTTAAATCCTCTTAACATGCTCTAATTTCTGCATTGAATGTTCTTCGTAATGTCTGGAAAAATATAATTCCTCATTTGGCTACCGTTTAATTTCCCCTTTCTGCGCAATATGAACGTAGATAGGTTCGCCTGAAAACGGCTGAAGTCTGCTGTTGAAGCGCCAGCGGTTCAGGAAGACGTAAGCTCTGCAGCCGCGTGTTTACTTTGGCTCATATATCGCTGTAGGTAAATAGGACGTGCCCTACGAAGCTTGATCCTACCGAGCCAGCCCGGTGTTGATCCTGCAGGTTCTCTTAGCACGGTCTGTTATCCCATCCATCTCCTGTACCCCAATTTTACGTTTAATATTTCGCTACATCGTGGAAACTCGCCGTTCTTATTACTTCGCTCCGAGATCCAATAATAATTAATCTAGATTTCTCGGGGATAATTCGATACGACCGTGTGAGCAGCCGAGAGGTCCTCCGGGAGGGAATTATGCCGCGGACAGCCCCGCAGGATAATTATCGGTCCTCGAAGCCTGGAAGTTCGAAAGTGGCCTGGGTTCGGGACAAGGGATTTAATTTTCCGGTAACGAGTTCGTCCTGCAGTCAAATCCCGATACAATTTTATTATCCGAGCAAAGGAGGACACTTCACAGGGAGTACCATTGAAAAAAATCGAACCCGGGCATTGTCTATTGAGTGCTCGGTCCATTTCCGCGGATAATTGCTTTTCGAAAAGCGTAGAGTTTAGCGTAAAAAAATTGGATTTTTTTTCTAATTTAGATTCGAAAAGGAAACGTTTTTACGTCATACTTTTGTTGTTTAAAACAAACATTAACAATAATTTTATTTTTTAACATATTATTTTTGTATGTTATATATGCATTATTATAACATAAATAACAACAAAAAAGTTTGATTTTTTTCATTTCCAAATTGCATGGTTAAGAACTGTAGAACGTTGGAAAGTTAACGTATGGAGGATATTGAGCTTAATTACGCCAATTACCTCCGACGTACTGAGTTAAAGGCAGTATTAAATCTGACTTAAGGTACCTATTTTCTCCTCCACGATACACTCATTACATACCTCCAGATTCTCGAGATTCGTGCTAGCTTACAATGTAATATTTAGTCGATATTATCAGGCAGCTGTAGTCGAAGATTTAAGCACTCCCACTATTCCATAATTATTACCGCTTTTAGACGTGTATATTTTTATCATTTTTTGAATACCACTATTTTAAAATTTCCTTTAATCGTCTAAAAAAAATTCCTGCATATAACTGGGAATACAATCGTTTTGTATTCTCTGTATTTTATTTTTTGTTCTTTTTTAAACTTCCCGGACAAAGGGACATTTAAAATACCCCTCGAGGGCGATCGCCACTTGACCAGAACTGCCCCAAGTACAAGTGGAGCTAAAACACGCCCCTCCGGTTCGGAATAAAGTTTAGTCAGCGAAACCCTGGTACGATAAAGGCATTCACAGTGAAGTGGACCTCCCAGTACAATTACAGGACGACCATTTATTGAATTACCATAATTAGCGACTTTAACGATTGTATTTAGTAATTTGTGTTGCTTAAAAAAATCTAAAAACAGCCTAATTCTTAGAACATTTAATTTTAATTAAAAACATTACATTTTTTCTTCTAAAGGAAAAACAAGAAGTCGTAGAACATTTATTTTTAGTAAAATTAAAGATCAAATTTCAAACTAAATTTTCATAAAATTTCAAGTCTCAAGAACAATTACTTTCTTAGATATGAATTTTTAAATATGATTGTTTTTTTAACCTGATTTTTTTTACCACTTTAAACTTTAAATTTTTTTAAAATTTATTTGACAACATGTAAAATAAAACGGTTTTTTTAAATTAAAATCAAAATGTTTTAAGTTTCATTTTAAAAAAGAAATTAAATTAAAAACTATAAAAATCGATTTTTAACGATTTTTTAAATTGATAAACATTTTTGCCAACTTACAAATTTTTTTTAATTTTTTTTGATAATATTTAGAACAAAACGATATTTTTTATATAAATCTAAAATGTTTTAAGTTTCATTCAGAATTTTTTTTTTTTTTTTTTTAATTTTCAAAAATCGATTTTTTATGAACTTTTAAAGTTGATAAATTTTTTTTTAAGTTAAGTTAAAACTGCCAAAATTTTTTACCAACTTTAATTTTTTTTTAATTGTTTTGATAACAAAGAAAACAAAACGGTCTTTTTGAATTAAAACTAGAATGTTTTAGGTATTATTTAGAAAATAAATCAAATCAAAATCTTAAAAGATGATTTTTTATGAATTTTTAAGGTTGATCCTTTTTTTGTTAGTTAGGTTAGAACTATCAAAAATTATTAACTTTAAAACTTTTTTTAATTTATTTGGCAACATTTAGAACAAATCGGTTTTTTGGATTAAAACTAGAATGTTTGTAGTATCATTTAGAAAAAAAAATCAAATCAAAATCATTAAAATTTAATTTTTCATGAATTTTTAAAAATAGTGTTAATAAACGTGTTAATTAAGTTAGGTTAGAATTTCGTTTCTGTAGAAAAAAAACTAAAAGTCGTAAAAGTTTCATTTTTGGTAAAAATAGAACTGACTGGCACACAAATAATAATGATATAATTCCAAACTTGAATTTTCAAATTTCAAATTTCAATCACTCTAGAGTTTCTTTTTAATTGAACATTTGATATTTTTCTAAATATGTATTTAGGTGTTTAAGCCTTGACAATTTTATTTTACCCCTAAAAGGTCTACAAATATATTCAATGAAAAGAACTTGCCATGACTTAACGTTTCTCTTTACTTTAAGTTGGCTACACTTTCAAATGAAATGTGAAACGTCAGTAACCGTCAAAATTTTTACGTCAACGTCATTTTTACCTATAGATAATGAACTAAGAAAAATTGGTAAAGCAACGAAAATCGTTCGACTTTTACATTTGGTTCGCTCACTCATCACAACAACGACACAATACAAAACAATCAGCAGTGACGTTAGAAATTAACCAGTAAAAATTTTACATATACGGGTTTTTAAAACCCTAACCTCAAAAAATTTAACCATCAAATTTCAAGGCGCCAACCTACAACGTTTTCCATAGAATTCTGGAAGATTCTTTTCGTTTCGTCTAACAGTTCATTCTTATAATCAACAATGAATTTTTTAAAAGACGTTATGCAATTAACGCCGAATTCGTGGAATAAAAACATCGATTATTACATGAAAAAATACGTTTTAATTGATTTAGAAGAAGGAACGGAGGAATACAATAGAGTTCAACGTGATTTTCGGTATGAGCATGCCTGTTTGGGAGAAAAACTAAAAATACAAGTACTACGAGTGCAGCATTTATATGCATATGCCAGGTATACCTGGCACAAAAACAATAGCATTTGTGAATTGGTAAGTTAAACCTATCGTTTCTTAACCAGCAAATTTTTTTAATAATAACGGTTATAAATTTTCAGGAAAAAATCACATATACAGCGATCCACGAGAGTGATCTTGATACGTATTTAAGTACTAATTGCGATTGTAGAGTTTTATCAACGTTTCATCCTAATGTTTACATTAGGATTGTTAAATTGGTAACATCTGAATTTGAGGAGAGGGATTCTTATTATTATGTACAGTATGTGATTAAAGTCAAAAGGGCATATGATATACCTGAGATCTATTGGAATGAGATCTATTTTATTTGAATTCTTTTAATGTTATATTTTATATTAGTATTAAGCTTATCTGAATAAATATTGCTTTGTATTTTTTTTAATGTAAAAATGTGTTTATATATTTTTCTAATCTACAAATAAAGTTTTCAATTTAATTTTGATATTATGATTTTTAATTCCATAAAACGATTTCACGTTTAAACGTTGTAGTGGTTGCAAAGTTTTTTTTTTGCATTTAGGATAGGATTAAAATCACAATAATTTAAAGAGTTAATTCTATCCCTTAAATTACAACCTCATAACATAAATAACACTGATTTTTGTTTCTAAGTTTGGATTTTCTTTAAAGACGCATTGGTTTATATAAAATTTCCAAATACAGAATGAAATTGGCCTAGAAACGATCACTAAATGTATTAACACTATGCCGTCCGGCGTCACCACAGTGGTGATGTGCGCAAACTAGCGGTTAACGGCCGGCGTCACCACAGTGGTGATGTGCACAAATTAGCGGTAAACGGCTAGCGACACCACAGTGGTGTCCCCAGAAGAACGGCCAAGTGATCCGAATAAGTGCTGCCGGCGCCAAGTGAAAAAATATTTACGAATCGTGCGGACGGCAAAGTGTTAATAAAACAACTTGGAAATGTCAGGAAGAACTAAATAAGAATCTATATTTCTTTGAAAAGGATTTTTCCCAACATATCCAGGTAGAGAAAGATGATATAATAACAGATAGTGACTAAGTTCAGGAAGACTTTTTATTCTGATTTAATACAATGAGATTCTTTATTTATCTCATTATTTTATATACAGGTTGTAACTTAAGTGATGACTTTAATTTCAAGGGATGATTCCTTGTTATATTTTAAGCACAGAAGTTCATATAAACATAAGTCCGCAAATGCTTCGTTTCCGAGATATAGGGTGTCAAAGTTGAGAAAATAAAACGTATTTAAATCGCAAGTGTCATAATATCTGTTATTTTGCAGTTAACTATGAATAACGTAGAATTAGCTGAAATGCATTTCATTTATGAGCTGGCAGATGGAAATGTTGCAGAAGCCCGTCGACTTTACCAGGAACGATATCCCAATAGACCACTTCCAACAGCAAGAACTTTCCTAAGGCTATATGCTAGACTGTGCGACACTGGATCTGTAAATACTCACGTTGAACGTATTGGTAGACCGAGAACAATAATGACACCACAACTAGAAGAAGCAATCTTACAAGAAGTGGAAGCTAATCCGTCAAGTAGTTCTCGAAAATTATCTGCACAGTTTAACATCAGTCATCAAAGTGTTTATAGGGTTTTGCACAGAAATTTACTTTATCCATACCACATTCAATGCGCGCAACCACTGTTGCCAATAGATTTTCCTGCACGGTTAGATTATTGTCGATGGTTTCTCCAAAAAACTACGCAGAATCCCAACTTTACGTTTAAAATTCTATTCACAGATGGGGCAAGTTTTTCACGTGATGCCATCAGAAACTTCCACAACAATCATTTTTGGGACTATGAAAATTCCCATGCCATTGAAGAACGTGGATTTCAGCAGCAGTTTTCGGTCATTGTGTGGGCCGGAGTTCTTCGTGACCATGTCATCAGACCGCATTTTCTTCCTCCTCGACTGAATGGTGAGATATAATGAAGTGTGTAATAAAGTTGTAACTTTTAAACGGCAAATTTTAATGTAATTCAAAGAAAATCCCACTTTTAGTGGGTTATCTATGTTTTAGAATGTTTAAAACATTAAGAACTTTAAGTTACATTTTCGCTTTTGAGGGAAAAACTAAAAATCGTAGAAAGTCTCTTTTCGGTGGAAATAAAAACTACAGTAGAGCGTCGATTATCCGAACTAATTGGGACCGAGGGGTGTTCGAAATGGTGATACCGAAATGTTCGGATAATCGAACAAAGATATGTACAGTGAAATTCCCCTTCGCGGACACCCCTCTTGAACGGACACCCCCCTTGGACGGACAGTTTTCGTGGAACCGTCCGACTCTCATACAATTACTTCGCATTTCTCTTAAGCAGACACCCCTCTTGAATGGACACTTTAGTGGGTTCCGTTGGTGTCCGCCCAAGGGAGATTTCACTGTATATAAATGCACAAAATGCAAAATAAACACAAAAACAAATATGTATATTTAACCCGTTAAGCGGCTCGGTGGATTACAGATAGTGGCTCTCCTAGTGGCCGCATATTTTTGTAGCCAGCGTATTTATACGTCTCACGCGCGTATATGTCCGTCATGAGCGATACGCAATACACCAGAGCATGACGAATATATACGACATAACCGCTTAAGGGGTTAAAGAAATCTTACAAAAGAAAACAAAATAATAAAAACTGAGCTACAATTATGTACGTATTATTAATATATTAACCACTTCGGTACGGACGTCGACTATAGTCGACGGCCACAGATGACTAAATACAGCCGAACGTCGACTATAGTCGACGGCTGTGTCAGCGTACGGACGATGAAAGCCGGTTGCTGGCGATGTTTCGCGGCCGATAGGCGCCGTACCGAAGTGGTTAAACTGTGTTCATGTATACATCTACGTAGAGGAAAAATAATCACTAATTTTTTTTTGAACAAAATTTGTTAGCCTTTTTTGGCAGCTAAATCTCTTATTCTTTTTAATAAAAGAAGTTGCATTGGGCAGCTGTCCTCTTGTTGCTCATACCAAGCCAAAGCCGTTTCAAGTGCTACAAACGCTGCTTCATGTGTTGGTCCATTGTTGTTCTCTTCTAAGTCATCTTCTTCATCTTCACTAAGACGTTGATCTCCATCTTGTACAGTTGAAAGAATTTGATCCTCACTTAAAATTTGAAATCCAGGATCGTTATCACTCTGTAGCCACATTTCTGCATCAGTTCGCTCACATTTCCAAGGATCTCCAAGTTTGCCATTTAATTCTAGTGCTTTCTCACACAATAAAAGTCCGAAAATAGGATCCCCCATTCTTCTCCGCTGCATAAACCATAAATAGGTCGCTTCTTCCAATTTTTCATTTTTATGTTTTTTCATCACTTTTCTCTTTTTGCTCCCGTCTTGACTATCGCATTTTGACACGAAATTCAAAATCATCTATTTTTTATGTCTGTGATTGTAGCCTTTCCGACGTCAAACGGCTTGTTTTGAACTGGAACACACGCACTTGCGACAGAAAAATCGTACCTAACCATCCTATGCTTGCTTCAGACAACTGACCTTCCCAGTTCCCACCATGTCCAATTTTACTCAGTTCGGATAATTGACGTTCGGATAATCGACGTTCTACTGTAATTGTAAGTTTACATCTAATTGTAAATCCTCATAAAATTTTAAGTCTTGGAAACAATTGGTTTCTTAGGTATGAATTTTTAAAAATTTACAAATTTTAATTAACATGTTAACTAAGTTAGGTTAGAATTTCTTTTCTGTAAAAAAAGAACTAAAAGTCGTGGAAAATTTATTATTGGGAAAAATAAATATTAAGTTTCAATCTAAATCCTCATAAAATTTTAAATCTTAACAACAATTACTTTCTTAGATATGATTTTTTAAAAATAGACAAATTTTAATCGATATTATGTTACATTTCCTCTTCTGAGGAAAGAACTAAAAGTCCTAGAAAATCTATTTTTGGTAGAAATAAAGATTAAGTGTCAATTTAAATCCTCAAAAAATTTCAAGTCTCTACAACAATCAGTTTTTTAGAAACAAGCTTTAAAAAATTCATTAGTATCTTAATAAATATTTACCATTTGTTAAAACTAATGTATCTCAAAGACTTCAAAAAATCATAATCATATTTATTTTAATCATCATACGTTTTGCCTTAAACAGTTTATTTTTTAATATCTTTTTAATATTAGATTTATTTTTAAATTCACGTTAATAAACTCGAATTGGAGTTTTCTTTGCAAACTGGAAAACGAGCAGGTAAATTTCAACCCAAACGCTTTGTAATTTCCAGTTTTATACCGAAGAAAACCAGTTTCCCCTCCAACAAATAAGGGCTGAACACGCCATAAAAGTCAAATTTAGAAATTCTTCGTAGTTATTGTGCGGGTTTCAACAAATCTGTCGTGTGTTCTTCTTATTTATTTTTATTCGTTTAATCCTTTTTGCAATTAGTGTTAAAAAACTTTAGTGTTTATTTCCGTGAATGTGTTTCAAATTATTGGAGTTCGTCTTCAGATTATCATTTTGAGGAAGTCTTCAGATTGTTCTTTGTGAATGTTACCAGGTAAATACTTTTGATTTATTAAGAATTTTTAAAAAATATTTTTTTAAATGTTTTTTTAGGAGATTTTCAAGGAAACAACATTCGCTTGGTGAGTCTTTTTCATTTAAAAAACTTTATAATCGTGATTTTTTAAGTATTAATTGACGACGTATTATGCATTGATTACAAAATAAAATCTTCAGGAAGTAAATAATACATATAACTTCCATCTCTTCATACTTATCATTTACTAGTACAGTGAAATTCCCCTTGGCGGACACCCCTCTTGAACGGACACCTCCCTTGGACGGACAGTTTCTCATGGAACCGTCTGACTCTCATATAAGTACAGTGAAATCTCCCTTGTGCGGACACCAACGGGGCCCACCAAAAGTGTTCGTTCAAGAGGGGTGTCCGCTTAAGAGAATTGCGAAGTACTTATATGAGAGTCGGATGGTTCTATGAGAAACTGTGCGTCCAAGGGGGGTATCCGTTCAAGAGGAGTGTCCGCGAAGAGGAAATTAAGTTAGAATTTTACGTCTGTAGAAAAAGTTAAAAATCGTAGAAAATTCATTTTTGGTTGTTGATTATGTTTGAATCTAAATCCTCATAAAAATTTCAAATTTCAACAATTAGTTTCTTAGCTATGAATTTTAAAAAATGGAGATATTTTAATCGACATTAACAATAAGTGCTTGAACAGCGCAGTGTGTCGTTACTTTGGGGGTTTGATTTTATTGCTGAATTGCATAACCATGTAAACTATAAAAGTTTTTATTCTTATTTTTGAACGTAGAATGCCCTGGTAGCGTATGGTAGATGGCTATATATTTCGGGACACCTGTATATAATTTATATGAATTATAAAAATCTAATTCAACAACATTGTAAATGTTTATAATTTTTAAATAGTTGTTAAAATAATTAGTATTTTAAGCAAGATCTATATATAAGACGAACTCATATGTAAGCAAATTGGTTGTCAAATTTTTAAAATTATTTAATTTTAAGAAAATTATAGTTTATAAAATGAATTTTGCCCGTCGAGCGGATTAAAACCGCTTTGGAAATCGTAATACTACGCGCAGGTAAATTTTCTATTTAAAACTCGACCATTTCCAGTTTTTGTAACACGTTTAGACGCGTCGAAAATCACATCCCCCACCTATTTAAGGGTTGGTTCGTCCAATGAGGCTCTCAATTTAAAATTTTTACTTCGCTTCAGTAATCTCGTGCGTTTTAAATAATTCGGTTGTGTTTCTAATTAAAAAAATAGTAGTTTCTAAGTTTATTTCGAGATCTAGTTTTTTATACGTTTAAACGCGTTGAAAATCACACCTCCTATTCTTTTTTGGGGATGGTCTGTTTAAGGACGCTCTCAATTCAAGATTTCGACTTCACTTCAGTTATCTCGCGTTTTTATATTTCGTGTTTTTTATAGTGGCGCGTTTTTATAGTACGGTTGTTTCTAATGAAAGAAATAGAAGTAGTCTTTAAGGCTGCGGTCTCAGGCCCGAAAAAGCTTTTCCAACAATTAGCTGTAACCGATTGAGATATCAAAAAAATTTTCAAACGAAAGTTGTCTGATAATGAAAAATCTCTGCTTGCTCTAAGAGATATTTGAGCAATTATTGTTAATAACAGAGATTATTAAGAATAATTTTTAAACGGACTTTGTGCCGGCAAAGACAAATATTTAACAAATTCTTTTTATATTTACCACTTTTTGATATTTTGCAAAATAAATGTGCAGCATTGGAAATTCCCACGGTACAATATCTCGAATTATTTCTTAATACGCCGCATTAGTGGTGACGACACATGTTGAGGCAGTCTCTGTACTTGAATCCAAACAAACTTTTTCTACATAGATTCAGTCCATAAGCGGCGAGAAAATCATTTTTTTAGAGTACTTAGAGACATATTTAAGGTATGAAAAGTGGGCACAGAATGTAAACTATCGTTTTCTACATCTAAACAGAAAATGGTAAGTTAAATAAATTTTTTAACGCCGTAAGAGCAGAAGTAAGTTTGCGTACACATAACCTCCAAAACCGTATCTGTCAAACGTAAGCTTAAAAAGTTCATAGTTCGGTAATTAATAAGATTTGGGCCACCAAATCTTACAAATGGGAAGGTTATTATCCTCAGAATACCTTACAGCCCTCCTTTGGTGAAAAATAACACCCTCGAATTAGTTTAGATTCAGTGCTAGCAACAAGTATAAATTTGATAAGAATATAGGTATTTTGTTACAAAGGAAGGGTTTTCTAATAGTTTTCTGACCTTTATTATTGTACCATTTGCAGGTAAAACATAACAACTATGAAATTTGCTGATAAAGAATATCTATTAAAAGACATTTTACCACAATAAATATGCTGCTGATAAAAAACGTCTATTAAAAGACATTTTACCACAAAACGTACAAGTACATCAAACAGAAATTGTAGTAAGAACCAGGATATATACAAAAAGGAGCATACGTGTGATGAAATGTTTCAAGATTCTAAGTTTTATATCGTACACTCTTCGAAGCCACTCCGACACCATAGTATAAGTTATTAGAACTCTTACAGATTTACTTTACTTAACTTGAATAATTAATAAATAAATTAGTTAACATTTGTAGCTGAGTTTTACTTTTAATTCATATTTACACATTCATATCCAACTTTTGAATCTAACCATTATAGTTATTACAACTATCCCCATTTATTACTACCTGGGATTTTTATTTCAATAATATAGATATTGTGTCGTGACTTATTACAATTTTAATATGTTTTGTATATTTTCCTTTCTCTGCTTTGATTTTTATTAATTTATTTAAAATATTTACATTCCTATAATGAGATTTAGAATAAGAGAGTACTATGAGCACTGGTATATATTGAAAATCTAGAGATCAGAGTTAAAAATATTTAATATTTAAAATTAAAATTACATTCACATTATAAGAAAAAACAGAAGTCGTGAAGTTAACGCAAAGAATACTACAATAACCCAACAGAGTTTGATCCTATCAAATCCTATAACAGCAAAAAAAGTTAATGTAGTAGTACTAATACTTACCGTTAGTTATTCCAAAAATAAAATATACAACATTATCCACAATAGCAGTGGTCTATATATTTAACTAAAGGGGGCTACAAGTTTGTAAGAGCTTGAACAGACTTTTACTGTTGTGTTAGAATGTATGATCCTTTTAGCATGTATCCTGGGTCTTACTTGGGTTTCTGTTTGGTGTATTTCTACGCCTTATGGTAAAATGTTTTTTAAAAGATATTCTTTATAAGCAAATTTCATACTTGTTATGTTTTACCTGCAAAGGGTACAATAAGAAAGATCATAAAACTATAAAAACTCATTCCTTAATAACAAAATACCTATATTTTTATCAAATTTATACTTGTTACTAGCATTGAATCTAAACTAATCCGAGGGTGTTGTTTTTCACCAAACGAGGGCTGTAAGGTATTCTGAGGATAATACCCTTCCCGTTTGTAAGATTTGGTGGCCCAAATCTTATTAATTACCGAACTATGAACTTTTTATGCTTACGTTTGACAGATACGGTTTTGGAGGTTATGTGTACGCGAACTTACTTCTGCTCTTACGGCGTTAAAAAATTTATTTAACTTACCATTTTCTGTTTAGATGTAGAAAACGGTATTTTACATTGCAGTGCCCACTTTTCATACCTTAAATATGTCTCTAAGTACTCTAAAAAAATTATTTTCTCGCCGCTTATGGACTGAATCTATATAGAAAAAGTTTGTTTGGATTCAAGTACAGAGACTACCTCAACATGTGACGTCACACTAATGCGGCGTATTCGGCCAGATAGCTCCGCCCTAAGAGAACATGTGGTGTGGCCGGTCGAGATGAATAGATGACGTCAGTTATTTGTTTTTTCTCCATTCTACTTTTTCATTCTCTACTGAGGATAAATACTTTCGAGAATGATTTGGAGCTCTGAGTTCACCGATTTTATTATTTATGAAAAATCTAATAAATGCCTTAAAAATGTTTAAGTTCTTGAATCAAGATGTTGTGTTGAACTAAAAAAAAAACTAAAATTGTTAAAATTTTTTAACAATTTATCAAGTGCTTTAATTCCATATTTTCTTGTTATAAACTTTTCTACACACAGATATATATATACAGGGTGTCCCACATTTTAATACGCAAACTTCACCAGGACATAGTACTCATAAAAATAACACAAAAGTTTTATATAAACATGGGGTCGCAACTCTTTTGTTTTCGAGATATGGCCGTTCAAAGTTGAAAGAAAAATTTACATTTTCATTTTTATTTCAGCTATTTATAAACGCAGGAATGTGAATTTTTACAGTTATGTACTACAGCCAAGCATGTTATTTTCAAGCTTTAATTTAGCCACCTTGGCGTGCCTTAAAGGGTTGAAATTCATGATCATCACTACATTTTCAAATAGAACTTTTTAACTTGGTAAAATTTTAACATGAAAAATTATCCCTTAGAAAGCTCATTCCTTAGCGAGATTTTTTTGTCTCTTACATTTTTCGCATAAAATTAATAGTTTTCGAGAAAAAAAATAAAATCCTAGCGCGTGTCGTACCGTACCGCTTCATCCCTAACCAAAAGTTCTTTAAAAGTTGGCCATGGTTTTGGTCTGATTTCTTTGTACTGATGAACTAAGATAGAATGCATTTAATTTAAAGTGTAATTGTTAATCTTTTTAGCTTATTATTATTGTTATCACTTATTATTCTAAAACCATAGCAAACTTTTAAAGAACATTTGGTTAGGGGTGAAGCGGTACGGTACGACACGCGCTAGGATTTTATTTTTTTTCTCGAAATCTATCAGTTTTATACGAAAAATGTAAGAGACAAAAAAATCTCGCTAAGGAATGAGCTTTCTAATGCATATTTTTTTAGGTTAAAATTCTACCTAATTAAAAAGTTCTTTTGGAAAATTGGTCTGACACGCGCCAAGATTTTATTTTTTTTCTCGAAAACTATCAGTTTTATGCAAAAAATGTAAGAGACAAAAAAGTCTCGCTAAGGAATGAGCTTTCTAAGGGACATTTTTTCATGTTAAAATTTTACCGAGTTAAAAAATTCTATTGGAAAATGTAGGGGTGATCGTGAATTTCAACCCTTTCAGATACGCAGGGGTGGGTTAATTAAGGCTTGGAAATAACATACTAGGCTGTAGTACATTACTGTAAAAATTCACATTCCTGCGTTTATAAATAGCTGAAATAAAAATGGAAATGTAAATTTTTCTTCCAACTTTGAAGGGCCATATCTCGAAAACAAAAGAGTTGCGACCCCATGTTTATATAAAACTTTTGTATTATTTTTATGAGAACTATGTCCTGGTGAAGTTTGCGTATTAAAATGTGGGACACCCTGTATATATATATAAATATATATATATACAGGGTGTCCTGGAAAATGTGGGAAATCTCTTGGATTCTGATAGAACATTAAAAAATATGACTACAAGTTCCCATAATTTTTTTTCCTAGCGGCCCTCCCCTCAGAGATACGACCTCCTAAAAGAAGCAACTGGAAAACAATTTTTTTAAATAAATTCTAAAGTACTTAATCTAATTTAATGAAAATTTAATATGATAAACAGTAGTAAGGACCTCTTAAAAAAATTACCTTAAAATATAATTAGTGTCTTTAGTTTACCAGGGGCGTACTAGGTTGTACATTTTAATGCTTACATTTTTAACACCTTGTATGGTAAGGAGTTAAAAAAGATAAATTTAGATACCTTGAATATTTAGCTAAAGAAAAGGTACTCTTATTCAGTGTCGATAAAATGAACCGTTTTCGAGAAAAAAATTGTAAAAAAAACCATCAAGATTAAACATTTATTAATATTTCATAGGTACCATAGTAACGTTTGTAAAAACAGCGCTAAATTTTTTGTCTGCAACATCAGTATTAAAAAAGCGCTGGTTTTACAAACGTTACTATGGTAACGTTACTATTAATACGAAATATTAATAAATTTTTAATCTTGATGGTTTCTTTTACAATTTTTTTCTCGAAAACGGTTCATTTTATCGACACTGAATATGAGTACCTTTTCTTTAGCTAAATGTTCAAGGTATCTAAATTTATTTTTTTAACTCCTTACCAAACAGGGTATTAAAAATGTAAACATTAAAATGCAGAACCTAGTACGCCCCTGATAAACTAAAGAGACTAATTACGTTTTAAGGTCATTTTTTTAAGAGGTCCTTACTACTGTTTATCATATTAAATTTTCATTAAAGTAGATTAAGTACTTTAGTATTTATTTAAAAAAATTGTTTTCCAGTGGCTTCTTTTAGAAGGCCGTATCTCCGAGGGGAAGGCCGCTAGGAAAAAAAATTATGGGAACTTGTAATCATATTTTGTAATGTTCTATTAGAATCCAAGAGATTTCCCACATTTTCCAGGACACCCTGTATATATATATATATATATATATATATATATATATATATAATAATTCCATACTTTTGCATTGTAATATTGTCCCATTTATTATCAATCTTTCCCGACAAATTTAATGTTTTTCGAACCAGTATAATCACCATTTTTACATCGTCGAACTTTTCATAATTATGATATTGCTAGCAATTATTCGTTGTAGCGGATGTAAATACAATTGTGACTTATTCTTTTATAAGGCAAACTGTACCCACTCATATTTTGTGTATGCCTGGTGTGGATATACCTTTATCTGCTGTTTATGTATTTGGGACCACTTGTTATAAACTGAAGATCTTATACTTTTTGAACATTCGGTTTTAGAATTGTGGTAACTAAACCTTGTGTCGTTACTTATTAACTGTAGAAGGTTTCAAAGAAAGTTTAGAATTATATAATACTAAATTCAATAAAGTAATTGGCGATGGTGACAATAGTGTCTATCGAAAATTATTGGAAGCGAGACCCTATGGATCACACTTGTTAGAAAAGATAGAGGGTGTGCCAATCATTTATTACGTAATTTGAATTAAAAAGATATTACGTAATCATTGCATTCGATTAAAAGAGCTATGTGGTCGAAAGTTTAGTTCACGGGGTATTTTTGTGTCTATTCGGCTGAGAAAATTATTAGAAGACAGCATAAAAAGGTTACGCACAGCTGCCGTTGCCGCTACAAAACATAAAAGACTTTATCTTTATTAGAAGACATAGAAGAAATAGGCTAATAGCATAAACCACGCATTTGGACAACATAAAAACTGTGACCAATATTTTTGCAAGAGCCAGAATATTAATGAACCAAATTCGGTACAAGATTTAATTAATTGTGGGTTGTACGATGACATAAAATCTTGCGTAAATCGTTTAATTTATCACACACACAGCTTAATTTTAAATATGTTTAACAATGTTGCGGAGTCCTGCAACGCTGTTGTTTGCAAATATGTGGGGGGTAAAAGAGTTAATTCCTCGCAACGATTTGGTTTTAATTTAAGATGCAATATCGATCGCGTTTCCAAACGTGAATTGTGCAATGTTGGAAAGAGACAGAAAATAATTCAACCAGCTGATGAAAATTATGGTTTGGAAGAAGATATTCCCAACACATCTCCTACTTACTACACTAAAAGAAAAGACGAATTCTTAGACGAATTTCAGAAAATCGAAGAAGAAATTGCCGAAATGGAAATTAGAAGTGCTGGCCAAGGCAGAAGTCAATTATGGCACGAAGAAAGGCTAAAACATCTAACAGCTTCTAACTTCGGAAGGATTTGCAAAAAAAGAGAATCCACCAATTGTGCCAATTTAATCACGCACATTATATGCTAAGGTTTTCCTACCACGAAAGCCATGTAATATGGGATTTAATGTGTGTAATTTATTCAGTGAAAATTCGTTGCTTTGTCACTTTTGTATTCAAAGTATTTCCTACTCTCTTTTCGCGGAAAGATGTCTCATGCGTCATTACTTGTCACCGTTTTCTCGACATATGTCAAATATTTTTTTCTTTATTTAATCATATATGTCAGATAGAGACGAAAACCGAAAATAGTAGTCTAGGATACTATAATTAATTAATGACGCATGAGACATCTTTCCGCGAAAAGAGTATATATTCGATTTTTTGTCATTTTTTTTCCTCAAAATTAATATTAATAATTTTGAAATTTATTTACACTATAAAATAACGATTTGTAGCTGATTGTTTTATAACATTTCTTTTATCGTGAACAGTTCATGTCGTATTATACCTATAAAATACCCAAATAGTAGCGATATGTATCAAATAATCATACAATATTGCCATCTTTGTCTGTTTGACCACAAAAAACTCAACTTTTATTCATACATTCATTCCTCGATAAAAGATAAATAAACACATGAGTTCTGAATAGAAATCTTACGCCTGTTATTTACAAAGGGCGGCGCTTAAAGGTCCACCTTCTTACCTCCGAACGTCTCACCCCGAACCCCTGAGAAACTCAATGACCGTGAGACCGCAGCCTTAACTTCGTTGATATCTTTAACCAATATGTATTTGCAAGATTTAGAATATATACGAAATCTAAAGACAATTAGAAATCTAAGACAAACCTAAAAATTAATTTCGCGTGTTTTATCGGATTCAATATGTGACCTGTGTTTTGTTTGGATAATTTAGTCTTTATTCGTCGGATTGTGTAGAGTCGTCGGATTGCTATTTTACGGATGTAGGAGGTATGTATTAAATAAATTAAATTAAAAACAGTACGAACCATTTTTTTCATAAATTTTTCGATTATAAACACAGAAAAAAAAGTTCAAAAATGTGGCTTCTACTGTCTGTAATTTCATTGATCTAATTATTTATCAAATTATACAAAATATTTTCCGGTTTAAACGTTTTATTTCAATTATTTTCAGTAAGATTTGAATATCGAGGAGACAACATCCGTCCGGTAAGTCTTTTCCATCCATAATTTATAAGAAAATCGTAAGGTGAACCTTTTTCATAAGAATTTTTTTTAAATAAAAGGATTTTTTCACCTAATCAACATTTGAAATACCGGGTGTTTATTTAAATTCATTCTTTAGAGGGTTTTGAAAGTTTGTTAGATGATAACATATTCTAATCTACAAAATATGATTCGATAATACTACGACACATATAAACGTGATTGATTTGGAATAAACTATCAGGAAATGCTTGAAAGATAACTTAAGTTGGTGTTAAAAAAATCAATTTTAAGAAAACTTACAAGGAGACTACATGATTTTTGTATTCACCGATTTTGATTAAAATGGTATCAATCGATAGGCATTAGTATATAGTACAAATGTGTGAAATATTAGGATACACTATTCAGCGACTCGCGAGTAAATCGTGATTTCAGCTCACGATTAAAGGCCACGCCACTTTACGTCAGTGGTTAGCCACTCCTTCCGAGATCGCCCCTGGATCTTTTTTAATTAATTTAAATTAAAAATCAAAGTAAAAACAAAAAAATGTAATGAATTATTTGTTTCCAAAACGTATAACAATAAAATATTAGAGAAGATAAAGTGAAATATTGAAAATTTTGATTATATTAAATAAAAAGCAGTTTACGTCATGGGGCTCGAACCATCTTGTTCTACATGTGGAAGCCGGATCGTGGTGAGTCAACAAGGGGCGGGTTCGTGAGGAGGCTGACCATTGTCATACAGGGTGTAACAAAAGTATGGAATATAGCTCATGAATGCGCCATTTATGATTTAAGTGAAAAGTTTCAAATAAAAGTTTCTTGGTAAATTGTGGGACATATTTTGGCTATATTCGTTTGTTTGTATCGTTTGCTGTTTGCTTGCTATGGTAACCAACTTTGTTATTTTAAATTGGATGGGTATATATTTTTTGCATATCTTGATAGATCATTTTCCATTCTGCACGACAGACGTGTCATTTCATTAGGTTTTATAAGAAAAAAATCGAGAAAAACTGAATTTTTTGAAAATACTTAATCAACTAATAAGATCAAAGTAGGCGCTGAAACGAAGCCGTTGACCTAAAAAAATTTGTCAATTACGGCAATTACGACGCAATTAGGCGAATACCAAACAATTGAAATGCCGATGATGTGTGGGTACGGCGATAGAAAACGTAGTAAAAGTGAATTTTTGTGCAATCTTTAATAATATTTACCCAGATACACAAATTTCACAATCTACCGTATCCAAAATCTAAAAAGAACTTTGTAAACCGGAAGAATTAAGAACCTGTATTTTTAAAATTTTCGAAATCCTGTATTCTTATAATAAATTCCTTGTTTTTTTGTTTCTTAGTCATTGAATTCTTAAATGGCTTCTGCCCACAACAAGATGAAAGACATTCTTTTGTCTAGATTATTCTACTACAATTCTGAAGTACTTTTAGAATAGTCAAGATTCTAGTCAGATACTTAAATTTAGCATTAACATTAGCGGTGTTTAACTTTGATCACTGTTTGGCAGAGTCGTACCACTTCCGGTGGTAAACATTTTTTTTTAAAGATTTTGGATACGATAGATTGTGAAATTTGTGTGTCCGTGTAAATATTAGTAAAGATTGCAAAAGCTTCACTTTTGCTACGTTTTCTGTCGCCGTACCCACACATTATCAGCATTTCAATTGTTTAGTATTCGCTTAACACATTGCGAACGAATCACGAGATATCTCGTTTTTAGCATACTGAACGTTGTGGACCCCCGCAGATCCCGGTCCTCAATGTGTTAATTGCGATATAGTTGCTGCCATTGGCAACTTTTTCATCGTTTAGTGACGTCTATAGCGCCATTTCAGCGCCTACTTTGATCAAAACTAGTTGATAAATATTTTCAAAAAATGCAATTTTTCTCGATTTTTTTTCTTATAAAATCTTAAGAAATGATATGTCCATCGTGTAAGAAATATGCAATATGTATCAAAATATGCAAAAACGTACCCATTCCATTTAAGATAACAAAGTTGGTTACCATAGCAACCAAACAACAAACATTACAAATAAATGAAAATAGGCAAAGTATGCCCCTTAATTTTCCAAGAAATTTTTATTTGAAACTTTGTTCATTTCTATCATAAATGACGTATTTATCAGCTATATTCCATACTTTTGTTACACACTGTATAAGTGGCATGTAGTGGCTAATAGTGTGTCCTAATATTTTGCATATTTATACTATGTACTGATACCTATCGATTAGTACTACTTTCATCAAAATCAGTGAATCAAGAACGTGTGGTCTCTTTGTAAGTTACATTTTCTTTTCTGAGGGAAAAACTAAAAGTCGTATAAAATTTGTCTTTGGTAGAAATAAAGATTAAGTTCCAATTTAAATTCTAATAAAATTTTAAATTTTAACAACAGTTAGTTTCTTAGGTATGAATTTTTGAAAATTGACAACTTAGTAAAAATTATAAAAAGCTAATGTAATGTTGCTTAATTGACTTAATAAAATTATTGTTTACATACTTTTAAGGTGTAATCTAATTTTAGAAGATTTTTCCTATATTCATTTACTAAAAATTGACCTGATGACAATCTTAGGTGGTGAACAACAAACAACTAAATTTTTGTTTAGTACAAATTTCATCGTAGTTTCAATTTATCTACATTATGAAATAACTTATTACATCATACAGAATTTTATCACATAACAATCTCAATGTTACTTTAATATAGGTAAAAATCGATTCTTAAAGTTTGATATTTCAAAAATCTTTATTTCATAATAAAATAAGTAATGATTTTGGGAAGCTTGTATGTAAATATTACTTTTATACACTTCTGTAATAGGTACATGAAACGCCTACAAACACACGTAACATTCAATATAACACGACATAAAATCGATAAGTGGGCATTGTACACGAGTAATTATTCGTGAATAATGTAATGTCCACGTAGCACTTGTCTTTCAAAGTGTTAACTATGAAGGTGCCGTTACTATTCTTCATTAATCTCGCGTTGTTATTAATCGGTGTAAATTCTTTCAGAAGGTAAAAATTATTTTTTTTTTCTTAAGAGATTTAAAATGGAAAAATTTATTTGTAGAGATTGGATGAAGGATGCTAGTAAATCCGTCCATCTTAGTTGTTGTCAGTCTTTAAAGATTGAAGATTGTAAAGCTTTAATAATAGGAATTGAATTCGCTCCACGGGATTATCACGACTGTGTTGAACGGGGAAAAATTTTAAAGTATTTATAAACCAAAACGATGTAAATTAATGAAGATAATAAAATGTATAAAAAAAATAGAAAAAAGGGGGTTGAACTCAATAGGGGATTCGGTTTCAACTCGATCCCTTCAATCAAACCATCACACATCTACGTGGTGGTTTAACTACGGTAGGTTCGGAAAGTCCTGGCGGCCAATGTAGTAGATCCTTCGGGATTAATCCTGTCAAAGATCATCTCGAACGCGTCGGGAATTCGAATGGAATAATGATTGAGCTTCTACGCCAAACGGAATCCCTCGGGATCCGCGGTCTTTGTTACATCGACGTCTCGATCTAATGAAAAGATAATATTGCCTCAGTCCGGGATTGTTTTCGAAGACCTACTCAAAGGATACCTACACTAAAAAGGGTTAAACCACTTATACGAAACTTGTGTTAGTTGATCATTCTTTATATATTTTTATAACCTAACATCATCGTCCCGATCGGAACATGTATACGCCAATACAGAGTTAATTTATACAATATTTTAGTCACGTTCGTATGTACACCTGTAAAATGCTATACAAAAAGAACTATTTTTATTCATCGATAAGAAGACGATAGAGTGAAAAATTAACGTAACAGTCCCTTTTAAAGTTCATATTCGTAAGGAAAACACCGTTTGTTTTATTAAGGGTTAGGCGACACTAAGAAGTTTATTATCGAGTCAACAAAACGAAATAGCTCACTTTTCGTCGGCTTTCCACTTGCTTCGTCGTTTATTTTCCGTGCTACCATTGGCGTAGATTAACTGGTCCACTGGTGTCTCTGTAGCAAGAGTAATACTGTGGCGGCTAACAAGAGATTTGTCTGGATTGTTGGCAACTTTACACCTGAAACGACAAAAGAATTGAGTTTAAAAAAAGTGTAAGAGAAAAACGTTGTATTTTAACAATTGAAGTATTGTTGAAATTTAAATGAAGAGGTAATTATATTACCTATTATATTACTATAATTTAACACAATTATAGTCGGCATTGTGAAATATCGAATAATAAATAGGTGTATCATAAAACGCATATTAAACACAAAATTTAATTTTACACGATAAATAAATTTGAATATTAATTTCGCTATCAGTGTGTGTTCGAATTTATCAATTGGAATTTCCGGAAATGTAATTGACCGAGTTGAAATGAAATAGACGTGCCAGGTGGATGAGCTGACCAATAGTAATTAATCGGAAAATATTCTCGTTTATTTTTTAATGATACCGATACGAGTTACATCAAAGCCCGGATTGTTTATTTTTCTTTTCATTTGAAATATTTCCCCCGAGGTAGCATTAATTCGCAACGGCAAAAAACGTAATAGGACGTCGCGATTTATACGTTAGCGTTTCGAGCGAAGAAATTAATTCTTTAAACGGCTTTTATTGAATTTCCCGCTGTGTTTTTCCGACGCATCCTACGCTTTTTCCGCTCTTTCAGATCCCCGATTTATTACGCTCTCCTTGCGAAATACACACGGTTTTTCGCTCGTCAGATTCACAACGAGAAACCATTCCGTTTAAATTCAGAACTCGAAATATGGCTGTGTTATTAAAAAATAACATCGACGGAACTTTCTTTTCTTTTTAATACGGGTTTTTATGGATACCTTATTAAATTCTTTTAAGATCCTTATGAATTTTGATTGTATTGTACTTGTTTGTTTTATTTTCATTATTATGAATCGTTTAAATTGAGATTGCTAAGGTTGGTTTTGAATTTCATTCAAAAAATGGTTTTATTCTTGTGATCTTAAATTTTACTACAAGTAAAATTTGTAATTTTAAATGAATCTTTCCACCGTTCTTCGTGTACGGTGAATTTCAATAGAAATTACATTGAAGTTTTAGATTTCCGAAGTAATTTCTTAGGGGGATTTCTTAACCCATTCAAGACGACGATTCTTTTCGAACACGGTCCCCAGGAGTAATTTTTTTTTCTTTATGTTGTTCATTTTTAATAAAAAAACATGTTTACTATGGAAATCACCCAATTCGTAAGTGAATTTACATAAAGGCCTTCCCATCAGTTTTGACAGTTACGTCACTGTTTACGTCACCACAATTTGAATTTGGATTTGCCAACAACCGTTCGGTGGTAAATCGCATTAAAAATTATTTTCATAATTAAGCTATTTTAAAATACACCTTTCACAGAATATAATTTATACGACGATAAAGTGACAGAATATGTTCATTAAAACTAAATTTCAAAATAAAATTCGTATTAATCTGAAATAACAAGTTAATATGATTTAACGTTTTAATATTACCCAACCTTAGCTAAACAGCTGTTTACACTGTTGCCGCATATTGTCGCAAGGTTATGTTCTAGTACCTCCAACCAAAACATTAAACGCTTGACAACAGCGCGATCACGTGACCAGACGTAAGTAGTGATGTAACTGTCAAAACTGATGGGAAGGCCTTTAAATAAGATCATTGCACACCGGATATGCAGTTCGTTGGTTACGGAGGCGGAGGGGACAGGGTTTTAGTTGGTCGATGTAATCAAGATGAGTACATTAACCCAACACAGAGTGGTCATTGATACGGTCACCTAGATAGTGATTCGGACCACTCGTCTGTCAACAGATTTCCTAAACCCTTCTTTAAAAGAAAAGGTGTGCAGCTCCCTCCTTGGAAAATTTTTATTGCGAGGAGTGGATTGATCACTAAGTGTGCAATGTAAAGTAAAATGAAAATACATCATTAAAAAAGTTTGGAGATTTTTCCTTTGTACATCCCCGCTCTTGAAAACGATTACACGAGCGATAAAAATGAGACCAATGCGTATTCGTATTCATAGTATGTTACTTGTAAGAAAAGCTTCAGATAATTTTTAGATTTTTTAGTACACAATAAAACCAATGCCAAATTTTGTTTTCCTGTACTGTAATTTACTCAGAATAACTGATAATTGCGCATTACTGTTATTGCACAAACGGCGTGCAATCAGTCTCGAATGGGTTAACTACTAATTGTAGTCTGTAGATACTTAGAACAAGTTGAGATCAGTTTAAAAATGATTACTAATGAAGTGTTTCCACCAATTTAACATAAAAAGGTAATCACAAAACTACATTATGGAGGATTGAAGAATTTGATTTATTGCCTCTGGCTTTTTAAAGTATCGATTGCGTTTTTTGTGAACGAATGTAATGAGTTTGGAGATGAAAACCATTGAAGTAGCAATTAAAGCATAGCGGTTGGAGCAGAGACCTCATCGAATCGTGCTGAAACAGACTACTTGCAAACCGCGCTATTCGGTAATCCGGTTTTAATTGCAGTTTTTTTGCCGTGTACCGTCGATAATCCGGGGGAAATTTAATTCGTCGAGAAACAGCGGCATCGGTGGGACTGTAGACCGCCCCGCCTAATCAGATTTTCGTTTTCCGGAACTGTCGACCGAGTTACCGAGTTACGTTCGTCCGAATTAATAGTAAATCCGCGCTAATGACGTCATCGCCATGCAAGATTAATGGCGGAGTATAATTTGGCGCGCATTGTACGGCCACGATTCAATTACGTCCCGTCGTTCCCGCGGGAATCAAGGACAGGTGCCGTCCCACTGACCAACAACCCGTCTCCGCTCCTGATCTAATATTTGGCTTACGAGCGTTAATTATCTAACTAGTGTTAATTTCAACTTACCATTTATACTCGGCCCCATCAAAAGCACGGAAGCGGGTTGGGGTGTGTCCGGTTTGACCTCGACCTCGACGCTGTTGGCCCTGTAGAGTCGAAACAAGGTGGCCTCGCATCTCAACCTTATGGTGCCCCAACTGCCTCCGACTCCGGTAAGCTCCAGCTTACTGGAAGCTGTCTCCAGGAGATCAGCGTCTGTCGTCACGTGGGACGATGTCGACCCGGGCACCTGAAGGGAAACACTCCGTTTAAGTAACTTGATTAATCCGGTGAAATGGTGTCGAAGTTTGTACCGAATTCCGGCTCGATATTAACCCAAATTGAAGTTGTGTTCGCCCACGAACAAACCCGCCGTTCGTTTCATTATAGTTTGGTAGCGGTCGTAGTGTTAGAAAAAAGGAAGGTTGTTATTTGTTAGAAGTACACAATTTCCTCTCTAAATTGACTATGGCACGTCGAAAACAATTGTGGGGTCGCGGTTTTCGTTTCCCAGTTGACCGGAACCGGCCTTAGTTTCCTGCGGCTTATCCGCGTGTTTATTTTCAATTTAAGCCCGTTCGGGCAAACGCCAAACGTAAATATCGAGGCCAGAAAAGAGAAAAAGGGGCCGCCGGAAAGCTGCCGTCGAACTCGGCCGCGCGTTTAGAAATGTAAATTTCATCGGCGGGACCTCCCGAACGCAAACAGATCCCCCGTCGCTGCCCGATATTGTGCCTGCTCCCGCAGGAGGAGTTCCTTCGCCTGGTCCCAAATAAAATATGTTAACATTAAGTGCGGTTCCCTCGTCTTCGTGGTCAATGAAAAGGCTTCTTCGACCTTCTGTGTGCCCTGTTTACCGACTTTAACCGTAAATTGAATGAGGGAAAACAGATCTTATATGGGGAAGGTTTCGAAAATGTAAACTTTTGGTACACATGGTAATAAATTTCATAACGTAACACCCGAATATCGAAAAGTAATGAAATTTTCGACAAAGGAATAGTTAATAATAAATGCCCGGTGATTCAGTGGAATGGTATGCTTTTGAATTACTAATTACACTCGGCTGTGATTTTATATTAAATGGTTATTTATTAACAGATATACATCAATGAATTCCATCCCTCTATGTTGAAAACATGTAATTTGTTAATCCCCAGAAATATATTGATCCCCATACAAGGTCAATTTTAAATTATTTTACATCGAAAATGCATCTATCCATCATATAATTTTTCTTATTGTTTTTAGATTGTTGGTCATTTTTTAGACGTAGATATTTTTTTAATTCTTAAATTAATTAAGTTATTAGAATAAGTGAATATCTAAAAGTTATAAAGACATGTTTATTCTTATTTTGGCAATGTAATAATTTTTACTTCATTGAAATGAAGAAAATCATTTTGGTTTATGGATGAATACAATCATTCTAACAAAAGAGGGACATAAGCTATTGTTGGAACAAGAAAGAAAAATGATATCTAACATAGATGATTTATGGACTCGCCTATCTTTTTGAATCTATAGTAATACTAGCCCTTGATTATTCTTTTTCAAACTTCATTTATCGTAATTAATTCCTAAGTTATTCTACTAAACATATTTTCACACTTTACAAATGAGATATTTTAATTACGAACAGTCGCTACTGCTTTTACTAATCACTTCTAATTTGAGTTAATGATTACATGATTTTGATTATAACTCGAGTACATACAAGAAGCGTTTGTAACAATCTCGATCGATTATTGACATTGTATAGTAGAGGTTGTGGTTTATATACCTTCCGCTATAATATCAACCTGTACTAGTGGAGATCTCTAATTGAGAGCAGCAGTAATTTGAATTTGAAAGCTTACAATCAAGTTTATGTTGTAATTAACCTTGCTTGATGCGATTTGCACACCTAGCTTGTCTGAAGATAAGGTTCTCTATCGAAATTACTACCAACCCAAGATAACAATATATTTATTACTATAACTGTTTGTATTATTTTTATCTATTCGATCCTAGATAAATTTGTGTGGTTGCAACCGTTAATTCTGAAGCTCTCCAAAGATTTACTATAAAGTTATTTATGACTGCAATAGATTGCGAGATACAGTGAGAGCTAGACCACTACTGTATTTATTTTTTGCCGGGTTACTGTAATAAACGCGTATATTTGTTATTAAACATGATGTCGATATTAACTCCGGCTAGGCGCAATAAATATTTTGGAAATAGCCGGTTGATTTACGATTTCGAATATTTTCGAATTTAACTACTATCGGGGGATGTTCAACTTTTAATGCTTCATAAAAATAATAGCGTGATCGGTTAGTCTATGAAAATTTTACTAACCCGTTCTATTTTTTGTATTTTTATTTTATTCCAACTGGGTTTTTTTGTAGATCGGAATATTTTTATTAATTTTTAAAAATCAATCATGGAATAATAAATCATTTCTGCGTTCAATTCCAGAAACTCGAACATAAATTTTCACGTCAATTGACGGCAATATATGCGCAATTGACCGCAGTATTGTGGTAACATACTGCTACCATCAAGTATAATAATTATAATCGTGTGTCTAAGAGCTATTAACATCAGTCATTAGGGGAGTAATAAATATTCAATAATCAACACGCGATGAAATATACGAGTATTTAAAGCATATTTTTTATAAAATCTCGCTTTGTGCAACAAATAACGGCTACACCTGAAGTCCTTCTAACGAAGCCTACGTGTTTGGACAACAAATGGTCCGTTTTTTGGCACACACTACTAAACAAAAGCCCGACAGAACCACAGTTTTGTTTGTCCACACTCGAAAAAAAAAAGACATTCTTGTCAACACTCCGCATTTGTGAAAACCCCTCGTTCGGTATCCTGTTCACATTGCCGGGATTTTATCCTGTGGGCATCGTGTGTCGATTCGGGCACGTTCTGGGCGTTGGCGAGTGTTAACAAGGCCTAACACCGACCGAGCGCGATCCAAACGAATCAATTACTCGTCCGAGATCCAATCGCCGGCCCTTTTCGTCCTTTTGCCCAGCTACAAAAAGGGATTTTAACACGCCGAATAACGTCGAATTAATTAGCCCGTAAATTTCGGGCCGACGACTTTACGGCGGGTAGTTAAAACTTGGCCATTTGGATTAGGGGCCGCCCCAAAGAGAGGTCTTACGCCCTTACGGTCGAGTAACTGACTTAAGCTTTCTATTAAGGAGGGGCAAACGCACTTCGTTATAGACCTAATAATACGACAAGAACTGTTAGTATAGTTTATAACTATGAGGGTTTCAAATAAAATGAATTGGAAAATAAAGAGGAAACTGGAGATTTTGTTGCGTAGGCTTGAAATAAGATATGACGTGCACTTTACTAGATTATAAGCTGTAATGCAATCATATAGGGTAGGTACTCTGGTTGTACTGTATACATACTTGTTATTCTAGAATATTTTTCCATTACATTTATTAAAAATTACAATATGTACCTTGGGGTCTTTTATCATTTCTTTCTTTAAAAGTTAGTAATAAGATTAATAAATTTTTCTAGAGTAAAGTGTTTGTTCATTTGCTTTGTTTGAATTTTTGTTTTATTTATTGATTATTTTATTATTATTAACGAAATATATTATTGAAATGGTTCCGGTTATAACGATCGCTTATATAATTTCGAGTGAATTCCTGGGCAAAATACCTAGTGGTAATAATAACTGCTTTATTTTTACAGATTTTGCTAGACTTTCCATTTACTTCTTTCCGCAAGATTTACGGTTGGGATATGTATTATTGTTAGTATAAGGAAGACCTCCCACTATGTTTTAGTTTTGTTTAAAAACTTGATTGGGTTATTGGGTTATCTTTTTGTTGTTTTACAAGGAGACCTCACGACTATGTCTTCACCGATTTTAATGAAAGTGATACCGATTAGCTACTCCTTCAGAGACCACCTTTGGTTCCTTTTTATATTTTTTTATTTAAAATCAAGGTAAAAAACGATAAAGTGTAAAGACTTATGGAACTAATAACTATGTAGTTTCCCTACTTTTCGTTTGGAGTTTAATTATTTTTCCTGTTAAGACTTTAGAAGCTTAAAATAAAGTGAAATGTTAATCATTTTATTTATATTAAGAACAAAAAAAGGTTACCTCATGAGGTTCGAACCATCTGCAATCGTATGTGGAAGCTAGTTTGTAGTGACTCAACGAGGGGCGGTTTCGGTAAAACCAACCACTGACATTTAAGTGGCATTGCCTTAATTTTCGAACTAATTTACCGTTTCCTCACGAATAGCTAAATACCGCGCACTAATATTTTACTCATTTGTACTATATACTAATACAGCGTACTCCGATTATAACGCACCCGGGTATAATGAACATTTGGTTATAACGAACGAACCTAATAGTCCCGAAAATATTTATATTTAACAAAACGTAAACAAATTTGCTTATAACGAATTCGGCTATAACGAACATTCGGGTCATTCGGGTATAACGAACTATATTATTAACGAAATATATTATTGAAATGGTTCCGGTTATAACGATCGCTTATATAATTTCGAGTGAATTCCTGGGAAAAAAACCTAGTGGTAATAATAACTGCTTTATTCTTTATGTTTTTTTAAATACAATAGTATCACGTGATGTAAAGCGAACAAACGTCTTTCTTATACTGCTCATACCCTTCTACTCCCTCAAGTTATTTTCCACCTCCCCAACTCACGCGCGAGTAGAGTGAAGTAGAAGTGTTTGATGAAGATAACATGCCACTTATACAGTTTATTTCTAAAAACTCTATTGGCACCGCTGAAATAAATGTTATACAAGACTACATAAAATGTGATGAAAATGTTGCAACTTCGGAAATTTTAACAGATGACGAAATTGCCGCTACAGTTCTGTATAAAGATACTTGCGACCAAGATGATGAAGAGAAAGACAGTGATGATGAGAAAATTGAAACATTGTCGAATCGTTCTGCATTACAAAAAGTGTATGAAATTCGGCGATATTTACAATCGCTAGCAATACCGGAAATTATTTTGCTAAAGTAGAATGCTATATTGAAAGGATGTTTGCAACAAATCCTCAAATTCAAACCAAAATTACGGAGTTTTTTCTCACTGATTTCTTTTAATTTCTTTCCAAATTGTTTAATTTCATTCAATTTAATAATGATTAAATTGTCAATTTAATTTAAATAAATTTAATTCATGATTTTTTTTTAATTATCGCTTATAACGAACTTCGGTTATAACGAACCGATTCTCAGGTCCCTTGAGGGTTCGTTATATCCGGAGTACACTGTACCTATCAATTGGTGCCAATTTCATTAAAATCGGGGAGGACCTAGTCATTGTAAGACTAAATATCTCTCTCACTTATCGAATGTTAATTATTACTTGTATTTTTTATTTTAATTTAGAAATGAAAAGAAAATTCTTTATTACTATTAACACTAATTACTAACACGTTTTGAAAATTAAACTAAAGAGACTATAAAGAGTTCATTTGCTTTAGGTATATTCAGAGTTTGCGGAGTACATTTTGGGTTCATTCGTAAAACTATCGAAAACACGCCTAAACGATGTTTAACCGAACGAACGGTCGGAACACAGCAAATTAAGCGCGAGCTTCGTAGGGGCAAAGTTTAGCCCACATTTACCGACCGTTAAATTAAATATTCTTCATTTCCCTTCGTCGCCGTTTTTACCGCTCGTTTTACGTTTTCAAAAGCTCAACGTAAATTACTACTACGGAATATTTTGCGCGCAGCTTCGGTCCCCGGAACTTTTCTCGTTTCGTCAGCGGGGCTTCTGCAAATCTACGGACTCGGTCGCAATAACTATAATTGTACGATTTAATAAACGGTGAACGCGAACGTAATAACCGAGAGCAAAAATAAAAATTTTCCAATATAATTTCTAACCATACATTTTGTACTGAGATAAGTATATTTATAACTGTAATTGTAATATGTGTTTCTCATGTAAATTTTATCTCTAAAAACATTCTTAGTAATCACATTGCTATAACCATTACGTATGCAATTTTAAATCCGATTTCGGTACTGTGAGACTTTACAACTGCGAGAAGGTCCAAGTAGAGAGAGAGTCCGTACAGCGCCGTAGCCAATATTAATAATAATCTGGTGTTTAATACGAAATGAAGGGACGCTCGCAGAATCCAAAAGCGACAAAGAGGAGAAACCCACGCGCGGTTGGTGAGCGTAATTAACGGCCGATACTCGGTTCAAAGGGTCGAAGACGATGCAAGTCGTTTCGTCAGCGGGCGCACGAACAAAAGCAATACCTGCGTGAACGCAAGCTGAAATTATGTTTCGCTTGCAAATGCTGAGCTTTCTGGTTCCGTTTGATCATTTCGTATCGCGCGTGATCGGTCGACTGCTTACAATCTTCAGTTGGATAAACACTTTGTTTTTAAAATCTTTGTGGATTTCTTATCAAAATGAGCAAAAAAGGTATTTTTTAAAATGGGTTTTAGGTGAGAAATTGATTGTAGCGTCTCTTATTTTTTTGTGATCAGGGACACCGCATTTTTTATTATTGGTAATATTGGTGGAATAACAAATAATTGTTGGTTGACCTCGTTTTTAATGTTTTAATCCCAAGATTTTATTTTAACAAACATTCACCAGTTCACTTAGAACTACGATATTTTCTAATAAACTAAAGAGGATATTAATATAAAATTAATCAAATGTTTCTTATCATCAAATGTTATCAATTCCGAATATAACTCACTGTTAGTTTTTTCATAGTATCTACCTATCCTCGTTTCTATCGATCGACGGTAACTACAGACGACTTTTAAATTAAAGGATTCACTCGGAAATATTGCTTACTCGATTTATTCTTTCATCGAAGGATCCTTAAATTCCCCAATTATACCTTCTATAGTTCTACTTATAAGTTTTAATTTCATTAAGTAATCCTAAATCTTTTATACTTTTTCAAGTATCTAAATTTAAAAGAACTAACTTATCAGAAAATTCAATTAATCAATTGTAACCTCTTTGTTGAATTAAATTTTAAATTACTTTTCTTAACTTGATTATCTTTTAACCTATTTGTTTTAAATGCATTTTGATTAATAGCACATAGAAAAAAAATGCACAGTTGGTTCTATGATATAACACAACTACCTTACATAACGAAATATTTTTGTGTAAAGCAACAAATTCTTGTAAATCTCCTTCTGAACTTTCTTCTCATATAATAAAATTTAAAAATTTTTAGTTCTTCACAGTTCATGATATTATTTTAAAGAGGAATATGGACAATTATCGCTTTTTAAAAGAGATTTAATTGTATTTGAATGATAAATCGATGATCGGATGGAATATAGAGCGTAAATAAATTTTCGGTGAACGGTAAAGACGTTAATCAAATTATAACAGCACGTAGTTTCCGGATACCGATCGGTAGGGTAAAAAAACTCAAAATCCCCTGCGAAAAGGGCGCAAAAAAGTGGAATTCTGTCATCAATTTCGGCGGTACATTTTTCCGCGCAGTTTTCCGTTTTTATCGGCGAGGCGAGGCGCGCCCGGACGCGCCATCACTTACCCTGACGCGTGTAAATATAAATTGGGGCCCCGCCGGTCCGGGCGTCGCGACGCCGACGCTCACCGCCGCCGTAGGCAAAAAGCCGCCGGCCGGGCGCGAATTTGTCAAAAAAACCGGCCGCACGTGAAACTGGAACGCAACAGAGTGCACTCTGTCTTCTTTTCCATTAACACGTACCCCGGAAAGTGCCATAAATCCTTTTGTGCGGGCCGCCTTTAAAGGAACGTTCGCCTCTGTGTTCTTTTACATCTACCCGTAGTTATGGTTTTGAGTTTTGTATAAAACTCGGCTTGTACTCATGCAAATATACTCTTGGTAGTCTTCCTACGTCAAAGTGTAAATTTTACAAATTTTGTCCCACGAATACAATACCTTCCGTATATATAAAATAATTTTATTTTTGAAAAAAAAAAAAAATTAAAGCTCCACCAAAAATTATAACAACTTTTTTTAATTTTAAACAAGAACTGTTCTTCAAGAAATTGCTCCTTGATAGATATGATCCATTTGAAAAAGCTTATATGAGCACGATGATCTTATAAAAATGTAAAATTTAGTACAAGTGCACGTTCGTTGGCCATTTAAACGATCGATATAGCACATATGGTCAGTGCTGATGCCGGAATTATGTTAAATAGATAAGACGTCCGGGCCACAGGTACGTATTTGCATAAATACGGGATAGTAAATAACTCCTCTTCCACGTTACAAGGTAATATGCTCGGTTTCTCAACGGGAAAATATGGTTTGGACCGAAAACAAATTTTATGAACATATTTTATTTAGTATCGTGCCCATATTCTGTAATACAGGTTTCTAAGGCTTTAAGATAAATAAACATTTCAAACATTTTTGGATTAATTTTTTTTCGAAAATATGTCAATTCTTCAAAATGTTTCGCTATAATTTTATATAGGTACAGTCACTACCAAAATGTTTTTGGGACAGTTATTTCTTATTTTGACCTACTACGTGGAATAATTTGCTAATCAGAGCTAAAAGGCTAAATGCCGTGCCGGGCAATTTCGCCTACTGAAAATGCGCAATAAAAGGGGCACTGCAAAAGGCGTTGCAGAGCTAACGAAATTACTTCGGCTAATGTATCGCACGTTTGTCACCCTGGCGAACACCTGAGTTCCGGTTAGAAGCTGCCGTCGACCGGAAGCGACCCTCGTTAAGATTTTCTAGGCGAGAAATCTTCTATATTATTACTTTTTTTGGAAAAGTGTTATTACCTACATAGTCTAAAAGTATGGTGGATAGAGAGAAATATTGAGAAAAAGATTAAAGCTCTGTACGTAGTAGTAATAAATACAATGCATTAAGGTTTCTTGGGCGTTTCTCTGAAAGTATTAAAGAGCCGCACCTGAGACGCGAAGAAGATTTATGAATCCGGAGAATTTACTTTTCACCTACAACAAATCATGAGAGGCAGCGCCACTAGTTTAAGGGGCGCACAGTCCAATTTCCCACCCATATACAGCCGAGAACGACACGTAATTCAAATTTCCCGGACCTGAAACCCAATAAAGTAAATCCCCTTTCGGTTTCGCGCCGCGTCAACTTTTTTCTCGCAATGGAAAACTACTATTTCGACCTCGTCTCGTTCGCGTTTCCATTTCCACTTCCTTCCTATTCGTCCGTAATTTCCTAATGTAGCCGTCAGAAGAAAGTCTATGATTTATTTAGGTCCGAGGAAGGGTTGGTTGCTTCCCCGGGGCACAAGAGGATTAGGTTTGATGTATGTCGCGTCCACGATTATTCCGAAATGCCTTGGCGAGCGGAAAAAGGGGTGCACGACGTCGCGGAATTCGGTCCCGTTAAGAAAACGCGAGCTTTTAACAGCTCCTCGACGATAAATCATCCGTTGCGATGACGCTGATGGCCCTCTGCACGGCGTTTTTCCTCTCCGGATGACGGCGACATATTTCCGCGTCTACGCGGATAACGTACTCGATGGATCGGCACCGATAGAAAAAGGTTGAGACGATGGAATGACGTTAATAAATACTTTCGACTAGATGTTACATTCACGCTCCGCCGCGAACCGGTGGAATTCAAGTTATCTCTTTAGACTCGTCGACTTTTAACTTTCAAGAAGGACTTATGCGATTAGGGGAATAGTTTTAATTTCATACAAAGTTTTCTTGAACTATAAAAGACGTTACATTAGAACGAGCTTCTCACAATTATTCTGGATAAGAAACTTTGAAATCTTACTAATGCGGGTATATTAACACCAAACTCAAAAGAGAACATTATTTCAATTATTTTATTATATGAGCTTTTTATTTTTAGAGATTAGATAAATTACATACAATTTATTGCTTATCTACATTTTGAGTATTCGGCGGGACTGGAAGATGTCATGGTTCTCTTATAAGTTAGTAGGTTTATATTGTATTAAATCCATTATCCTACTTTGCGGTTACAATTTGTTCCTTTAGAGTGGTAATATTTTCATAGCGGTCTCAGTACAATATTTTCGATTTACCTTGAGATGGCAATAAATCCAAAATTTTAAACCCGGTATTTACACGATATATATTGATCTTTTCATCAATTATCAGTAGTTTTATGTGTAATAATAATAAAATAGTAAACTTTAAACGGTATTTTCGGAGAACATATAGTAGGATTCGCAAGATCCTAGGATTTGGCCGTCTCAGCTCTTTGGAAAACTAAGGTTCTGTGTACTAACAAAATTCAATATTTTCGGTAAACAATCACGGAGATATATCGAAGGATCCATCGCGCGATCGGTAGACGGTTCGTCGAGCGATGGTACCGTCAGCACCTCAGTTAGAAGACAAAAAGACCAACGAGCCACGTAACTCGATAAGGAAGGATTGATTGGATATCACAACCGCGCCCTTTGCTTTATTTTTATACTTGGCAACTGATAAAGGAAGATAACGTTAGGTCAATTTCGCCTAACGAACGCACAAACATCTTTATTACGGTCATTCATTAAGGCGATGATTTCCGGTCTTATCTTCACCCTTTTTTCCTTGACTGTTAATCGTATTCTAGAGACGTAGCTACAATTTCGGAGTGGCTTCCGCGTTTTCAGACATCCGGACCGGAATGACAATTAAACTGTGCCACTTCCGGCGGGAGGAAAGTGGATGTGTCCCGTACAGCTCCGCATGGGGGCGTCTTACTTATACAGAAAGCCACCCTCAAAGTAATATTTACATTATCCTTCTCCGGAAACGTAGCAGCCACTACTTCGTACTTTGAAAGTTAATGGACTTTTAAAGGTAGCAGGACCGGCTTTGGAGTTTCTCGTAGAACGGAAAAGTCCCGGTTTATTCATTATTAATACGGGAGTCATGCATAGAGACTCGGATTTTTCGAACGAATTTATCGCTTCGAATGGGAATTTTGCCTCTCCAAGTTTTTAAAACGACAAAGTACATTAATGTCGACCGGCGAAAGGGCGGAATCAAAAAATCCCGAAGCTAATTCCAGAAGTTAGTGAAGTTCAGATCCCCGAGAGAGAGCCGCATTGTGAGGCTTCGAGAGGAGGTCATAATCAAATCGAGTATTGAAAAATACTCCCGGGTTTTTGCGGCCTTGTTTTCCACCCCGATTTACGTCGATATTTCGATAAAAAGGTTTCCGTTTATCAATCGGATTTTTAATAAATCCTCTTGTTTGTTAAGCCTATATCCTTCTACATCAACACTTTTAAATTAAGGGGACAATTAAAAAAGATTTGTATCAAACTAAAAATAAAATTGCTCAATCCCCGAGGTGATTGTTCATTTGAGACACATGTACGGGTGGTAATTAAGGGCTATTATAATTAACAGATTAAACTAATCAATTAATTAACGGTGGGCGGGGTGGTCGTGTAGTGCTGTGGGTCCAGTTTCGGGTGGACTTATTAGTGCGTATATTAGTGGGTCGCCGGTCGAGCTCTGGGCGGACTGTCGCCCCATAATTGACAGTAATTGTCGTAATTCGTCCTTTATCCTGCTGGGATTAGTGTGCCCGCGTCGGTTAAATACTACGGCTATTAATTTGCCTTTTATACCGACCGCATTAGCGGACGCCCGAGTTTAGTCGATAACTTTACCTTTTCCACACGGACCTCGTTCGGTCGCGAACACGCGCTACGGTGTAAATAGGAAATTGTTGCTTGCTCCGCATTTAATGTTTACACGCCTGTTTCAAGTCACTAATGACCGTAAACGAAACCGTAATCAATTAAGAGCAATATACGTAAAACCTATACTTGCTTTAGAAATCTTTAGAATTTAGAGTTTAAAGAGTAGGTGAAACAAATTTGAAGAAATTATTTAAAACTATTATGTGTAATTGTTTGTTTTACGTGTAATCAATCACACGACTATATGAACATATTGTATATTAAAAAAAGTATTCTACCATATCAAATTGTTAAAATATTGGCTTGGAATCACACTGATTCAGTTTCTTTAACACGTTCATGCCGGAACCGATTTTCATAGTGCGCTTCATCTGGCGGCAAAAAATAAAATCCTTTATTATGCGTACCACCGGTGGTACGCGCCGCCCGATGAAACAGTTTAGTGCGGGCCACCGGTGGTACGCGCCGGCGTGAACGCGTTAAACTTTACAGAAAATGAGTTTTTAATTTTGACATTCAATGTAAGGTAATGTGATATGAATTTCTTATGAAACTTCCAAAAAGAAATTCAAATATAAGTTGATGTTAAAAACTTAGTTTTACGAAAAATTTTACACAAAATAGTCTAGTTCTAAGGCTATCAAGTTATCTTTTTAATAATATATTGAGTAAAGTATATATTTCATCTTTAATTCTTAGCAGTAGTTCAGAAATTTTTAATTTTCTACCGGGTTGGATTGGAATTTTTTTCTGAAAGAAATTTGGATTAAAAACTTTTTTTATTCTCAGGTATTTAATTAACTTTCAATTCATTCCTAACACGTTGTCGTACACGTGACCAAATTTCACACATAAAATTTAGTTTCTTAGGACTTCGGTTATGTAATGAATACAGGTGCATGAAACCTGTTGAATTGTTAATTAGCATTGCTTCCTTTCCATTGATTTGATTGTACATCGATTATAATTAAATGATTGATTTTATTAAGTTCAAAAAAAGTCTTATTAAAAAAATCAATTATAATAAAATTAAGCAATTACAATTATAATTTGTTTCAACACGAATAACTGGTTCGATGATTGAATCATAACTGATATTTCGTGGAGTCGATGGTAATTTATTGACTTGAACTCCTGTTCAATTATTTCGAGTATTTATCCCCAAATAACTCTTCGTTAGCAATGTCCTCCTTAAAAAAGTTAAAAAAACTTTCGGACGTATAAACTTTGTCACAAAATACCTGAAGCCTGTTTCATACAATTGAAGAGGTATTTTCCAAAACCGATTAATTGTAAGTCCAAAAAAATCAAAAATCGTGTTTTTGTGTTTAAAATAAGTACAAAAAAGTTGCATTTGATCTATAGGTTTATGTTTCATAAAATTAATATACATCTCAGTTTATTTTGATAAACCTCGAAAAGATTTATTTCAAAGCTAATCCAAGTCCAAAAAGATTATATTCCAAAACTGAGTAACAATAAGTCACGCTCATTAGAGTGCGTCAAAATGTCCCGCATTTTTCGAGCGTTCTTGCAAGAATTGCTTAGCAGTCAAACGGTTAAAATGTTGGATGATGACAATGTAGAAGTGCAACTTTGCTTAACAGGAAAACGTAATGGGTCAAACGAGGTTTGTCCTGCGCTCAAACATTTTCTTGGATTACTAGAAGCAAGATATGTCGATATGGATCCTGCAAACAGGCCTTCCACTTTGCAACTGTTCTCCGATTCATGCCCAAGGCAGAGCAAGAACTCTGCTGTTATATTTATGCTGCTGTGTCATGTACAAAACAGTATGTTTAGTGGATATGTATACTCTTTTCACGGAAAGATGTCTCATGCGTCATTAATTAATTATATTATCCTAGACTACTATTTTCGGTTTTCGTCTCTATCTGACATACAGTGAGTGTAAAAAGTATTCGTACAACTGATTATTTTTAATGAATGGAAGTGAAATTACTTAATTTGTCAAATAATTTTTTGAAAAGTATTCAAGATTTACAATACAGGTTATGAAAATTATAAATTAATAGCAAAAGGCGACAAATCTAGAAATATATCGTAAATCTCTTCTTATAAAGCCATTAACGTATACTTTGGACTCGCAATAAGTATTCGTACAGGTACATTTGCATTAAGATATCGCGCTAATATTCCCTTCTTCACATATTTGGAGATCAAGTATGTAGCTGTTATACGTCTGTAGCGAATTAGTCGCAACTATTACTTATTGGTTTTGCGTTGATTTCTCGCTGTCTCTTGTTGTTAGAAGCAATAATGGGTCGTAAAGCTAGGGAGACCACAGTAGAAGAACGAAAAATAGTCATTAATTTGCATAATCAGTGTAAATCTCTTTCAGAGATATCAAAAATAATCAACAGACCTCGTTCCACAATACAGTCTATAATTGATAGATATTCGTCAGAGCAGACATTGAAAAATAAACCTCGAAAAGGACGGCCAAGAAAATTAAATAATCGTGCTGAAAATGCAATTCTGCGAACAATTAAAAATAACCCCAAAATTAGCGCACCAAAGATTACTTCAGATATCAAAACAACTTTGGGATTAGTAATACCATCAAGTACCGTGAGAAATGTTTTGCTGGATAACGGATATCACGGAAGAACAGCCCGTCGAAAGTACTGGGTTAATCACATTAATAGAAGGAAGCGACTAAAGTTTGCAGAACTACATAAAAGATTAACAAATGATTTTTGGAAGAAAGTAGTATTTACTGACGAGAGTAAATTTAATATATTCTCGTCAGATGGAAAGTGCTTGGTATGGAGGAAGAAAAATACTGAGCTTGAAAGTAAAAATATTTGTCCCAGTGTGAAGCACGGAGGAGGATCGCAACTTGTATGGGGCTGTATGAGTGCCAATGGAGTTGGTAATCTTCATTTTATAGATTCTATCATGGACCATAAATACTACATTAATATATTAAACATTGAATTACGGGCTAGTATTGAAAAAATGGGCCTTAATCAAGATTATATCTTCATGCATGATAACGACCCCAAACATACTGCATGGAATACGCGTATGTGGCTTTTATATAACACCCCAAAACGACTGGAAACGCCACCGCAAAGTCCTGACATTAATCCCATAGAGCACCTATGGGATTATTTAGATAAAAAAATAAGATTGCGGAGAATATCAAATAAGAACGATTTAAAAGTTGCCTTAGAGGAGGAATGGTGTAAAATACCAAAGACTTTAACAAACAAATTAGTGGAATCAATGCAAAGACGCTTATTGGCTATTATTAAATCAAGGGGATACCCAACAAAATATTAATGTCTTTTGTGTAGTTTGTAAGACCAATATTCACTGTTGTGTACGAATACTTATTGTTTGAATTAACATTCACACATATGTTATAAAAAGGTTATTATTGTTCAGTTAATGCTTTTATCAATTTATAAAGGTAATAAATGTTGTGTCTTTTTTGCGTCCATAATTATTTTTATTTATTTTCAAAATTGCACTATCAAAACTATGTATTTACACCATTTCTTTTTGTAAATGGTAGGTGTACGAATACTTTTTACACTCACTGTATATGATTAAATAAAGAAAAAAATATTTGACATATGTCGAGAAAACGGTGACAAGTAATGACGCATGAGACATCTTTCCGCGAAAAGAGAGTACACATATTTCTTATAAGAGGCCATAGCTTCTTGCCACTTGATCATGTATTTGGACGCTCTGAAAGAAATAATAAAGAGGCAAAAACAAATCGCAAGCTCTGAAAGTTACTATGATATTTTTGTGATTATAAAACGGCAATAAGTACTTTCTTTAAACGAAAACTACCATTTAAAATAACAGAACAACGAGTACCTATTACAAAAATAAAAAAAACAGTGCATGTGAAATTTACTTATACTGGTTCCTTGTCCTCCCATAGTGTTTTGAAAAGTAATAATACGAATCTCCTAAATGCGTTACAGAATATGAAACCATCGCCGCCCACTAATAAAATTGGTATACAAAAAAAGAGTAATGTTCAACATCTTTTGAAATACATTAACTTAACCGATGAAGAAAAGACATTCTACCACAATGCTCTAAAAATGTTGAGCCGAGGGATACAGATAATCTAAGAGTAGAAGATGACGGAAATAACTAATAGGGAACTATTCCTTTAATGATGTTTTGTGTTTATTTATTATTGTTATTTTTTCATATCTTACTTATGTCCAAGGACTTAGTTTAGTTTTGGGTTAAAATTTGTGGCTTAAACACTTATTGTTTGCAAGAAAAAAATAAATAATTTATTAATCCTAAATATTCATGTGACTCCTTCACTACAAAATATAATATCATTTATATATTAACATATTTCTACTGAATGTGTTCTATACAACTTTTTACAGAAATTCAGTTATATCTACAGATACTTATTTTGGACTTATTTAGTTTTGGAAAAGTGCTCTTCAATTACAAGTGATATTTTTGAAAATTGTCATAGAAATGTATAACATTAATATACGTATTACAAATGTTTGTATTTACAGACCCCTGGTCTTTTGTAAAAGAAAAAGTTCTGGAATGGTTTTCTTGGTGTGTTAAGATATATCCAATATTTCCCCATACAATATAATTCATATTCTAATCCCACTCCAATATTTCAGTAATATCCGTACAACATAATAATAAGGATGTGTACATATTACTGTTCCTGGTAGGTTTCATAAGTCTTCACAAAGTATTCTCTTCTGTAAGAGAAATCTCCCATATAAATCAACGATCTTCTACTAAATTCGCTGAGGTTATCGGTCGACTGTAAAACCTTCTCTGTCGCCCGTTTCGAATTTTAACGAGCGGAGGTGGGGCAGGGTCGTACTAAGGGCGAATCCTCTCTTATCCCGGGTCGAGTTCTCTTCACAGCTAAAGACAACGAGTCGTATCCATAATGCATCCGCTCGACGCCCGGTCGACTCCGCGCGCTAATCATTGATTCAATTATTGTCGAAGTTCATAATTGGAAGCCGACAACAAACGGCCGCACCTGTCCGGGTCGCCTTTGTTCACGGCTCGCGCTCTACCCTAATTGGGAAGCCGGTTTTGCGTACTTCGTTATGACTACCATAACGCTGCTCCCTACAAGTGGAGACTAGAATTTTGGGATAGACGAGACCGTTAAGTACCTCAAAGCAATTACGTTAGTTTTGGAATTTCTAGATATAATCAAACTTTTACTATACACAAAACTATTTTAATATTAAACATTGAAATGGTTCTTTTTGTGGTTTCTAAACTGTAGATTAACTTAGGGAATAATTATAGAAACTAGTACAGCGTGTGTTTCAGTTTCGATAAGCTACCCGATATTAACAATTTCACGGTTTCGTACCGTAGGAACTATTAGCGACCTCGTGACTTCGTACGGCCAGAAGTTGAACTAACTGTACTCCGAGCGAACCGAGAGCAATGAGGGAAGGACGACTGTAAATATTTGAGCAGGGTGCCCATTAGAATCGCACTGTGCACTCGCACAATTTAAGTTTTCTTAGGGCGGCCTAATTGCAGCTGCCCCGCGGAACAAACAACTGCAATGCTGCCCCCTTGACTGCCCCCCACGGTGCTACCCAGACTCGGATTCCGCATAAATCAATTAGAGAAACAATTACAAAGGACGGAATTAAAATTGAACGAATTTACAACAGATTAAATTAAGCAGCTGACTGAAAGAGGTTTTGCCAGATTTAAATCTTCTTTTATTTCAATTAAATTGAATACTTTTCTATTTTATTATAATTCAGGATTGTTAAACCAAAATGGATGACTTTTAATTGAAATTTTGGATAATTCTATATCGAAAGTTAAATGATAAAAAAATGTAATATGTTAAAAATTTTAATTTCAGTTTCTTGGAAAACATTTTATCGGATATAAATCCCTTCTAAATTGCCTAACTCATACACATATAGTGATTTAGAAAATCATAAATCAACAGGAAATAATTTTTAAAAGTCAAGTTATAGGTAGTCTATTGTGTTAATTACACTGGCCAACATTTTTTAAACCCATAAATCAGATAATGGTTTCTTAAAAGTTTTGGACGCGCTGAATTCAAATTTTACTTCAGAATTGTTTCATTGCATCAGGTTTTTGAAATATTCTAATCTAAAGAAGCAAAAAAACCCGGTTTTTAAACATGTTCAGGATTAAATAACATAGCGAATAATTTTTTATTCATAAAATTCCATGCGGCATCTGAAAGCACTATTGGTTCCATTTTAAATGTATTTTGAATTTTTCGAATATCTTAATTTCTTCTTGAAGGGATATAATTTCTAAAATATCACTTTTTGCCCAATCATTATTCCATAGAACCAGTAGTAGTCATCGATAGAATAGACGTATAATATTCTAGCATGCGTAACTGTACAGTTTAGATGATTTGCAGACAACGATGATTTCAAAAAGCCACTGTGTTAAAAAAATTAATTAATTTTATTATATTTGTGCACGTTTTCACATAAAAAATGAGTATAGATCGGATGAAAGAATCATGGCTTATTATTGCTGAGCTTTGAAAAAAGAAGATAATTCCATATGTTGGGTTGGGTCACTACAACGTTCATTTGAATTAAAGAGAAAACGATTCTTTTGAGACTACGACCAAATCTTGCTTACTATATTGACGATTACGATTGGGGGATTATAAAAAGAAGATTTTTTCATGAAGAAATTAAGATATTGAAAAAAAAATCAATATGCATTGTGAATGGGAAAAGTACATTCGGATGCTACATGGAGTTTTGTAGATAAAACTTTATTTGCTACGTTATTTAATTCCAAATACCTTTAAAACTTGTGTTTTTTGCATCTATAGATTAGAATATCTTGAAAACTTCAGGTGATGGAGCAGGTCTGAAGTCATATTTGAATTTAGTGCGCCAAATCACTTTAGAAAGGTACTATTTGATCAATTGGCCTTTCCTTTATAATGACCTATGTCATTGTTAAATAAACTAGAAAGAAATTTAAATAGAAATACTTACCCTTTGGTCGTTGACATACCAAGTAAGATTCGGTGAAGGATAAGCTGGTGGAGCGATACATTCAGCAATAAGAGGTCCTCCACGTTCAAGTCCCGCACGATCCACGGAAACATTCGGTACGCCATCGGGAACCACTGAAAACAAGAGGGGAAAGTCAAAAGTGTGACCGAGCAAAGAGGTCCGCGTGATAAATAGCTTAGAACGGACCCGGAAATGAACATTACAGGCGGACGCGTGCCAACTGTCCTTACGAACGTGCCCCCAACCAAGGCGGGGAAAAACCGCCGCCGGGTGCGGACGAAGTGATTTGTCTCCCGCAGAAAAAAAGAGAGGAACGAAGGGCGGAAGGGTTTATTAAACCAGTTAAAATACCGTCCGAGCGGTCTTAATTTTCTAGGTTATAATTTCGCACCGGCACGACGAAGTGGTTTAGTAAGTAATTAGGAAGGATTTTTTATGAAGGGAAGGAGGATTTATAGGAAGAGAATTAGTATTTTTGTTAGAGATATGTATTTAAATAAATATTTTTTATATTCTACGCAGCTACGTATATCTGGTATTAAATTTCGAACTACTCTCAAAAGTTAAAAAAAAACCCAACCCATAAAAACAGACTTCCATCAATATTTATATTTCACCGCAGTTGTTTACGAGTGCTTTGTGTTGGTGGTTCAAAGTCGGGGTGGTAAGCGGCCCCCTTTTGAGGGATTAAACATAAAATAAATGCGGTAAACCGGCAACGAGCTACCGCGCCGCTAGGGTCCTAAAAAACGAAAACGACAAGCTCGCATAAATTTTGTCACGTAGAAAAGTGCCGCCGGAGTTCGAGCTTTCAGGCTTCGGGCGGGGTCTGTAATTGTTTTAAAATACTTTAATCCCCGCTTGTTAATGGTCTACCCCCTGAGGCGGTGCCCTAATTTATTCGGTGCGACTTTTTCAGCAACCAACCCTTTGTTGCACCCTCTAAATAGAGCCGTAAGCAGCGGTGCGAGCCCGAAATGACTGACTGCCTCAATACAATTCAATTCCCGGCGGATTTTCGATTGTTTTAAATATATATACGAACGACAACCGATTTTGGAAGGGGATGCTTTTGACTGACATATTTGTTTTCAGAAATCGTTCGACTTTTTTCGTTTCAGATGTTGTATTATTGAATTTACATTCCTGTAAAATAAATATGAATAAATTTCCCGAATTACATATTGATCTACGTAATTTATTCTAAAACGCCCACGTACTCATCCCTCCTACATACGAGCTGGTTATAAATTCCTTTTGTGTTAAAAACTGATTAGCGATGAAAATGATGCGAGTGTAGATGAGACCGCACCGTTGGTTATAATGTAAATCCGAGGGTACAATGTGCGGTTTTATGGAACGCCGATCCGATTAATCAGGTCCAACTAATTAGTTTGGACAGTTAATAACGACGTAATTACCAAGGATTGCAAATACTGTTAAATCCAGGTAAACAAATAGCAATAGGAGGAGATTAGTCGTTTGAATGTCCCCAATTACCCGATTAGAACCCCATTAGAAAATAACACCTTGAAAATCAATACTTATAAACCGTTTAGGGAGAAAAGTTTTATTTCTGAACTGCAAATATAAAAGAATGTTGCTTTACATTTGTTTTAAAACTTATATTGTCTAAATGACGAATTTCATGAAGTATATTTATACATTTCAAGTTATTCCGGAAAGTTTTCCACACTCTCAGTAATATATCCGATGAAATTCCTTCAATATCTTCTAGTAATGAGCTATCGTGGATTCAATGATGAAGACTACGTTTGATCATGTCAGACTTAAAGATTCTCTAGATTTTCTTTTCTATACTTTTCATCTGTCGGACGCAGAAAATTCTTTAACATGTAAAAGATTACCTGTACTTAAACGAAAAATTGTTTTTCAATTCTCTCTAAATGAACTGATGTTCTTTTCTAACTTAACGTTACGTTTACAAAATTAATGAGAATAAACTTATTGTTAGTTAAAGAAAGAAATAAATGTGAGAAACATCATAAACGTAAAACGTCACACGAAAGGTGATATATCAACAGAAAAGAGCGGAAAAAAATTAATATCCCAGTTTCTCCCAAACAATAATAAGAGACAAAACTTTTTTAATACAAAAACAATGCGCACTCGTATACCTACTGACGCCCAAAAAAAGCAATTTATAAACTCCTTTGTGCCGACGTCAAACTTGCGCAAATTTTTTCGCCCGCCGAACAACCCTACTTTATTATACCGCTCACGAGATAATAAAACTTCATTCGCCTTTATTATCCCTATTTTTCGCGCACCGGTTCCTGTATTCCCGGCAACTCCCCGCAGCTAATTCTTATTTAATCACTTACGTCCGCCATTTTAACTGCCTCTCGGCGCTTTAGTTTCGCCCCCGAGCGAGGAGCCTATAAACGGAATTGATCGTCACAGGATATTAACAGGATATTTCTTCCTAATAAATGACGTTGCCCTTCCTGGCGACGCTCGACGTCCCGACGCTAACCCGACTGCTTATGCAGAACCCAAGACGCCTTCTGCATTGCAAATTTCGCGCCGAAACGCTCCGTCCGTCCGAGCCGACGACTCCTCCTTACATTAATAATGCCCGTCCGGTCCCGAGATTCCAACGGGAACCCATTGAAACGTTTACGATTCAAAGCCGGATTGATGTTTGGTTTAGTGCGCTACCGTTGTTGGACTTGTTTGCCGTTACTCGAACCGTTTCAACCTAACTTAAATCGTAGACGGAGAAAATCGCACTGCGACGTTATCTGAAATACAGTGAAACAGTAGGAACTGGGACCGATCTATACAAATTAATCAAGACAACGTCCCGTTTTATCGGTGGAGTTGGACATAAAAGCGGCGCTGATAGCGAGCTAAGCGCCGGTCGGATTTATTCGGGGCGACCGCCACGTGGAGACACTGTCTTGTTCACGAGACCATTAGAATAGAAAGGAGTAAAAATGTCGTAAACGGGCGGTCGTAAAAGGACGAGCGGAGACAGTAAACAACAATGCCCTTCGAATCGGCCAAATAATAAAAGTCCCCCGTCCAACGGAGCTTTCGCCTTCGCGCTAACTAATGACAGGAGCTTTTTGGGACGGCTTATTGTCGCGCTAACGACTAGAAATCCTTTGCACGTGGCCGATGAAAGACAAGATTAATTTAGAGAGAAATAAGCTACATCATCCAATATACGTTGCTATCGAACCTGCATCGAAGATTGATTAGTTACCTAACAAGGCATTTTTCCTGTTTTGGTACTGAAGGTGTCTGCATCATGATATAATTTTTATATCAAAAAGGTATTATGACAAAGAAAGGCTGTTTTCTTCCTATTTATTTATTTCTAACACTTTTACATAAAAATTCTACAAGCTTATTTTTCTATTTCGCAACACTTTCCCTGTTTAAATCTAACCTCTTTTTCTCTCACTTGTTCCTTCCTTTTTAGTCCACTTCTCACTAGTTGTTTTATCGAGATGACTCCTTCTTCACATTATAGCCCATGAAATCAAATTTCCAACAATGGGTTATAGTTCGCTCTAGCACTAACAACATGGAAGATAGAGCGAAAAAACCGATGTAAGCAAAAAACGATAGGTGGTGTCTAAATTGCTTAAAAATAAAAAAATAATAATAAAAATATAAATTAATTTGGAATAAATTAGCAGAAAGATTTTGAATCACAGTATAAGTTGGAATATTAACATTAATACTACCATGCTATAGTATCTAAATTTAAAGTAATGCCACAAGTAAAGGACACTATTGTAGTAGAGCAATAAAGAATATTTCTAGATATGTTTGAATATCTTGCAAAAATGTAGCCCACTACATCACACTACATAATATAGTATGCACGGCTCGATTTCAGAGCTCATCGTAAATTCAGGCGGACTTCGTCCTGCCCAGCAGCGCTTCAGGGAGGCCACAATCACTCCAGCGCCTCTCCATTTAACGCCATCCACAACTGCAAAGGACAAATAGCCCCCGCGATGCGTAAAATATGTTGGGACCTTTGTTCTTGATGCCGTAGAGAATTCCATTGGAGATCCCAATGCGAACAAACGCTTAGGATTTTCGAATCTCTTCTTTTTTTTCTTTTCATTATCCTTTATAGCCGAGGCGATCGAGTGCTCTTCAGAATATAATGTCTTTACTTGTTTTGAATTCATAAAAACTCGTTTATGGCTGGGTTTTGGTCGTAAAGTTAAGAGATGGACATTAAAAGATCTATAAACGCGCTACCGCTGCTGACAAATGTTTTATTTTAAATGAAAATCGCTCGTAATAAAAAATCGATTTGTCTCCAACGACAAAGAGAAAAATAAACGAAAAAATAAGTAGGAAAAAAATGAATTTTAAACCGATTAAATTGCGCAATTTGAACAAGGCGATCAATTAGTCCGTGAGCTCGCCGAGCCAATTTTACGAAATAGTCCGTTAATGGCGATAGATTCAGTCCATTGACAAGAGCCATGGAAAATAATCCATAACCGATAAAATATTGATGGTTGGCGAAAGCGTGACACTACAAACGCTAAATTGCTCAATTTTCCGCGCTCTAGCTTCGCTTAAAGCCTATAGTTTTCTAGACAGGACGGCTTTCGGGAAAAATCCGGATCCCTGGGGACGCGGCCGACGTTTCCGTCGAAAAATTGGACCGCACGTCGTCATAAAATATTCAACGCGAGTCGACGGCCTCCGCTAGTCCGTCACGTGGCATTTATTTTTCAATTGAAATTTATTCCCTTTGATTTCCCGAAATTGTTGCTCATCCACCTCGACTCGGTTGTTTACCGAGGTGAATTAAATACAAATTCAACCCACTTATCCAATCACCTTTACGGTTTTTACTCGATACAATCTATAATTTATAGTGCCTCTTCGCGAAGCCGCTTATTAACAGTTTCAAATTAGACGTCGACGTGAAATCTTTAATCAACCCCGACGTTGGGTGTCTTCGCTCCGCTCTTAATAAATGGCGCGACATTTTTAAAAACGCCCACTCTGGCCAAAATTTGTAATGCAAAATTGTTATGCAGATGTCGGCCGTCGACACGCGCCCCCTAAGAAAAGTGTTGTTTAATTTGACTTGCAAAACGGTTCGGAGACGAGCAGCGTATCCTTTCTTATACGCCGGATAGCGTGTTCGAAAAATTTACCGCCACCAGAAGGGCTCTTTTCGGCTATGATAGATGTCCGGTTAAAGCCAGACATTAATATGTTAAGCGACTCTTCTTACACGCAAACAGCTTCTTACCTGCAACTGTCATTTCTGCCGATTTCATTTCGGTGTGAAAAAGTGGTGCGTCCGCCGATACTTCACATTGAAAAACTCCGGATAAAGAACGTTCTACTGATAGAAGGGTTACTTTTCTTGCGTTCGACACAGATACCTGAAAGTAAAAATAGTTAGTAATAAAAGCGATCGACATTTTAAACTGGTAAATGTTTTGTCGTGGTAAATATTTGTTAAAAGTGTGGCCTTCATTCGGGGGCGGCGGATTAATATTTCCGCCCGTTCGAAAATCGACAGGACGTGATTTATCACCGAAGGCTGAAAAGTTCGCGACATCCTCGCCGGGAGATACATCGCGTCGGACGTAGTTTGTTTGGAACGTCGAAGTAGGTTATGTATCACTAGTTGGATTGCTCTTTTTACGGTTTCGAATCTATGATGTTTCGTAAAATTGAGATGGAAGAGAATCGTCATGTGTTAATAATTTAATTTCGTTGTATTTAAATTTTACCTGATTTTATTAAATTTTAGTGTCTATGAATTTAATTTTCATTCAAATATTAAATATTACCATGTACACCTAAAAGAAGAATTGTGTTTGGACGGACTAGCTTTATTGTCATTTTTTATTTTTATTATTCCGTTTCATTATTTAACGAGAAAAAATAAATAAAATTCATTTTTATATAAGTGTATTGTAACATTTTAATAAAAGATTCAACAAATGGATATAAATTACCTTTGAGAATTGTTCAATTGTCAACCCTTGTTTATCCGCCAAAACAAGGCGACCTCTTCGTTATCCGCGAGGTCGCCTTTTGAAATTTTCGTAACCCCTCCTCGTTTGGGAACGAGAGCGGTCAAAGTTAATTAAAATTCTCCCGGACGAAAGGCAGGAAATACCGGGGGTTTAGTTAGCACGTGGTCAGTGGCGGCGGTGGCGGAGTACAAAGCGTCGGCGGCGGCCCTCCAGAAGCAATAAACCCGTCGCGGGCCGGCGTCTGACAACAAAAGCCGCCCCCGAAAACGATGGAGGGCAAATAAAAATTTTCACCTCGACGGCTCGCGGCCGTAAATAACGAGATTTTCGCCCGACGGCACCGGTACTGCTGCCACGGACCCGCTTCAATGCTGTACAGTTCCGTTTTGCTGCAATGAACAGCACCAGTGAACGTTTCCTCTATGATATCTTTATTTTGTTTTTATTTTAAAACCTAATAATTGTAAATTTAAACCCCGCAGTATTAAAGACCTATACTGTTAACCCACACAACGCTTACCGAGAATGTTTTATAGATAAATTGGGTTGGGTTACAGACTTTTCAGAAACCTGTGTAATACTATTATTAAGTTACAATTTAGAAACAACCCCCAGAGGTGTTCTACCACTAAGCCAATTTTCACTTAACTTGAAGCTAAACTACAGTTATCCTAAACTTTGTAATCAAGAACACTTATTAAAGTTAGTTGAACTTTACGGTTAACATTATACAATAATGACTTATGTACGGTCATCAAACCGTACGAAAAACTGTGATACATATTTCGTATTTTAAATTTTTATAAGCAATTTATTTGAGAAACCCGCACGTTGTTATCTATTACAGTTTCAGAGATACAGATTGTGAACTTTTCCAAAACAATTTTTTATGTAGAATTTAATGAGTTGTGATAATAAATGCAATAATGTCGCGGTACTTAATTGGACTTCATAATCACCAGATCTAATCCCAATAAGAACCTATGGCTAAGAATCTTGGGATAGTCATCGAATCTAATTCCAATAAGAACCTATGGTGAAGAACTATGAGATAATCACCAGATCTAATTCCAATAAGAACCTATGGTTAAGAACCTTGGGATAGTCACCAGATCTAGCCTCAATAAGAACCTATGGTGGAGAACCATGGGATAATTAGCAGATCTAATTCTAATCCCCATGATTAAGATGGGTTAATTCTTAACCCATGGTTAAGAATCTCGAGATAGTCACCAGATTCAATAAGAACCTATGGTTAAAAGCCTCAGGATAGTCACCGGATCTAATTCCAATAAGAAGCTATGGTTAAGAACCTTGGGATAGTTACCACATCTAATCTCTCTCAATCTATCTCTCAATAAGAACCTATGGTTAAGAACCATAGGATAATCACCCGATCTAATTGCAAAAAGAATCCCTGGTTTAGAATCTTAAGATAGTCACCAGATCTAACCTCAATAAGAACCTATGGTTGGGTTGGGATAGTTACGATCTTATCTCAATAGGAAATTCTTGTCGAAAGAAATATATTTTCTTAATATTCTCTGAGAACATAAAAATTACTGTTGATATAAAATTAATGATTTAAATTTTAGTTTATTTTCAACTGTAGTGAATTTTTAAACGTTGCTTTTTGACACCTTCTACATATAAGAATAAGAAAAGTAATATGTTTCAAAATCGCGTAAATAAGAAGATGGCCTTCTGAGATCTGCGCGTATGATTTACGTGGCTTTTGTTTTCCGCTTCGCCTCCGGGGTATGGTGTTTTGTTTTTAATCCCCCAGGAGCCCGAAGCGGGGCGTTTGAACGAGTTTTCCGCCGCTAAAAGCTTCAACTTCCCGAACGCGATCGGAATACGGGAAAGCGCGGCTTCGCGCGCGAGATGCATAAAACGACGTCTCGACGTCTCCTCACGACGCCTCCGGCGCCATCTCGAACCCGTCATAATATTTTTCGCATGTCGTTCTTCTCTCCATCGAAAATAAGTTTTCTTCTCTTTTTACTATTGTTTCTTTTTTTTTCGAATTATATTTGCGAACGTACCGTCTTTTATTTCCGTTATTTTAACTGCAACGGTACTTGAAAAACAAAAAGGAGATATTAAAATGGTACCCGAGGTGTAAGTAACGAAGCTGAAACGCATCCGCTGGCACATGATAATTGCAAATTCCGTGCTCAATTAGTGTTAAAAATGTTGCGCTAACCGGCGCGAATTTAAATTCGAAACTGTGAAACTCTCTCAGCGACCGTACAGCACGTTATTGCAGTCGGTAGCAAAGGGGCTGCGCAAAAACGTGGCGCTAGTTCGGAACTATACGGACCACGTTTGCATAATTTACAATAATAACAATGTTCGGGCGGCCAATTCGACATGGGAGCTATTAGGCCACAGGTATTCATTGTAAACATTATGTAATTGGCGGTCGCCGCCGCTGTTTCCGCTTTTCAAAATACGCCCCGCGTATAGTCGAAATTGCCTGATTATCGAAATAGGATTAGCAAGCGATTATTTTTGCTGTTACGACTAGCTGGAATGTCAATTTATTCGGTTCCACTTGTTAGACGTACGTATTTGTAAAATTAATTAACTCGTTCGTTACGAACAATATGATTACACATCTCATTCGGGAGGTATTTTATTTATTTACAGCAAATATTTTGGGTTATATTTATTCGAGTAGAATTCGTGAACGTTTCTACGAATTCCGGATCGTGAAGGCATAAATTGTTTTATAACTCGTGCCTGGGAATTATCACGATCACGGGCATCGCTCTAACAATGAAACATTTCGTACCACAGGAACTTGTAAATTCAGGGAGAGTACGTGATATATTTCCAACTTCTATAACAACACTTCACTCATCATAATTTTTAATTTCATGGATTAAGCCAGGAACGCACTTAGGCTAGGTTCACATGTGACGCACAAAAACGCATGTTAACGCGCGATAGAATATTGAAAGCGTTCACATGATGAGCGCTAACGCGCGCTTTAATTGCAAAACCGATAAATTTAGATCAATTCAGATCAGTTGGCTTCAGAACGTTTTCGAGATAGTACATCTGAGAATGAATGTAGAAGAAGCTATAATTTTATGGAAATAATATAAAAAAAGAAACAAAGACGACGGGCACATTGGGTTGATCCTCTTTTGAAAAATAAATCAAAAGTTTATTCATAACCTTATATCCAACACTGATTGTGAGAGATAATGGAGGAAAATTCTTTAATTACTTTAGAATGTCTCTGAAATCATTTGATGACTTGCTGCAACTAATTTGGGATGATATTAAGGCAGCTCCAAATGCAGTTAGATATTGTATTTCACCCAGTGAAAAACTATATGATTCCGAACCTATATTCCAAATTCCCGGTCTCTTTTCTATTTCATCAATTAGTAAGTCGATGTCAATATCTGCAAACTCAGCCATTTTTCACAAATTACAGACCAGATATAACTTCCATGTGGTATCCAGTTACTACCCTCACTAAGAGTTCTATATTTGGAATCAGAAGTATCAAGTAATTAAAAAAAAGATGACTAATTTTCTTTTAATAAAGCTTTATGTAATCTTAAAAAATAGTTTTATACATATTATCGACCTTTAATTTTGGCTTGTATAAAGTTGTTTTTGCAGTTTTGAGAGTTTTGACTAACACTCGAAATATATTACAATCCTATCAATTCAGGAAGTTTAACAGTTTTGCCAATATAAATTTTGGTTGGGAACTTCCTCTAAAATATGAAATTTTGACAGTTTCCATGTTTTAATAATTCTGGAATCTTTGAAAAGTCTAATGGTAGGTTTAGGATCTCAAAGTTGGGATGGGTTTAGGATGTCAAACTTAAAGGCTGTAATCGTAACCGTAGTAGTAACTCTAGTATTTAAAAAAGTTCAATAATTTTGTTTCAATAGAAGCATTTAGGCAACGTCTGGGAATTACGGCAAATTTGATGGTTATTACAGCTAAGATTACGGTTAAGTTTTACATCCTAAACCACCATTAGTAGCTGTAGCATTTAGAAAAGTACAACCATATTTGCTTAAATTTTATCGTTAAAAAGCAAAAGTTGGCCAACTTTGAACTTTTTACGGTTACGGCTAAATACTTGCTGACAATTTTTTGTCAGCGTATTAACAATGACGGTTCAGGAAAATGAAATTTCTTCAATAATTGAAAATTTTGGCATTTAAACCCTTTGTTCTACTACTCATATATTTAAATTTGGGAAATGACATTCTTGTATACTTGAAAAACTGATTGGAATCTTCTTCATTGCACAAGATATCTTTTATTAAGGTCCACAACAACCTATTTCATGATAAAAACGCATGCTCATGTGAACGATATACGGATGGTACGTAGAACTCAAAGCGCGTGTTAACGCGTAATCGCGCGCGTCTACAGATTTTTGCGCTGAGCGCTGCGTTAACGCGTCCTAACGCACGTTAGCGCGCGTTCATATGAATGGTTGTATTTAAATACCACGATATCTAAACGCGCGCTTAGAAATCGCGCGTCAGATCGTTGTCATGTGAACCTAGCCTTAAGCAGCGGGTCGCAACGCAACGTGTCGCAAAAAGTCGCCAACTGTGCACACTTGTATAACGCGACATCACGCCACGCTACCCCAGTTTGCTTAGTTTTCAAAAACGTTTTCTAACAATTTGAGATTTTTTCACGTATCAAATGGTTTCATTTCAATAAATCTTATAGTTTGACTTGTTGAATAAATACAGGGTGTTTAAAAAATACGTTCGAATATTTGGCCCACTTATAGATCTCATCAGTACAAACAAAAAAGTCAAAATAAACATAAGTCCAAAAATCAGCCGTTTCCTAATTACAGCCTGTTTTTCAAATTAAAATAATTTACACTCAAATATCAGTATAAATACATTTTACTTATTACAAATTAATGATTCTTAAAGAAGATGTTCAAAATGTCCTCCATCCATTTGTATACACATTTCACATCTCCGTAAAAGTGAACGCCGCATTCTCTCAAAGAGTCCCGGATTTATACGAACAGTCTGGCAGGCATGTTCAATTCGTTCTCGCAACTCATCTAAATTATTCACAGGACTTGAATAAACTAATGTCTTTAAGTACCCCCAAATGCAAAAATCGAGTGGAGTGAGGTCGGGAGATCTAGGGGGCCATGCAATTGGACCTCCTCGCCCTATCCACCTGCCATTGTAATTTTCGTTTAGATAATTTCTGACCAAGACTCCGTAATGCGCAGGAGCTCCATCGTGCATCAACCACATATTAATTCTGTGGTTGAGGGGCACATCTTCTAACAGCAGTGGTAATGTATTCCGCAAAAAGTCAAGGTACAATTGACTAGTCAAACGGTTAGGCAGGACACAAGGTCCTATCAGATGGTCTCCTAACACACCAAGCCAAACGTTGATTGCAAATCGGTGTTGATGATTCGATTCAACAACGCCATGCGGATTTTCGTCGGCCCAAACATGGCTATTATGAAAATTAAAAATGCCATTTCTCGTGAAACCAGCTTCGTCTGTAAATAAAATTTTCGTAACAAAATTTGGGTTCTCCGCGACTTTCGTCAACATGCTTCGACAAAACACCAGTCGTGCGGCATAATCAGGCACAGCTAGAGCCTGTACCCTTTGAATATGGTATGGGTGCAATTGCTGCTCCCGTAAAATTCTCCAAATTAGGGAAAAATTAATATTTGTTTCAGTAGAGAGTCTTCTAGTACTAGTACCAGGATTTTCTTCAATTCGTCTTAAAATGTTAAGTTCTGCGTCGGGAGTACAAACTGATCTAGGCCGACCACCATCACCGTTCGTTCCTTGATTTAAACGATCCAACTTCGGATAAACGTTGATGTAAATTTGTAAAAAGTTTGTCACACGGAAGTACCCGGTTTGGGAATGCTTCGGCATAAAGGCGACGTGCCTCACAAGCATTTCCATCGGCTTTGCCATACATAAAATGCATGTCTGCCATTTCTGCGTTGGTATAAGGCATATTCGAAAATTTCAACAATGGGTTACAGCAACAACTACTTCAATAAACACTGACAATAACGGACACACAATAATTACAACAAATGTGGCAACTACACTAACAGAAACGAACAAAATTTGTTTTGTTATTTCCATGGATGACTTCATAAATACGCGAATCACTCCTACTGAGTGTAAATTATTTTAATTTGAAAAACAGGCTGTAATTAGGAAACGGCTGATTTTTGGACATATGTTTATTTTGACTTTTTTGTTTGTACTGATGAGATCTATAAGTGGGCCAAATATTCGAACGTATTTTTTAAACATCCTGTATAAATTAGAAACCGTTGCACATACGTAGATTTTAAATAATTGGGCGGCCAAAAATATTTTATGGTGTTTTTTGATTAAATATACGATATATAATGTAAAAAAAAACGTTATTAAAAAAACAAATCTTTATTTTCATAGTTACACATTTTTTTTGCATGAAATAGCAATTTTTAGGGCAAGTACAAAAAATACATGAAAAAAATACTTTTTGCCTATTATAACGTAAAAATATCATGCACTAAATATAAAATAACATAACTGTAACTAAAAAACATCATCTTTAGCTTCGGATCATTCTTCCATCAGCTCTTTATTTGGTTCGGCAGACATCAATAGTGCTATTGTTTTAGGCAAAAATGCTTCGCTCACTTAACTCTCCAAAAGGTTTGGGAGGTCGACCTTGTGCGGAAGGCGATTTTACTGGGATTTCGAACGTTCCCTCTAACCAAGATTGGTAGTTTTTAAGAAAAATGTCTTCGTGTTTGTTGGCTTTCAACCATCTTTGTTTGATTTGTGATTTCACATAAGAAAATCTTTGCTTTAAACACTTTTTACCGTGTTCAGTTTCTCCATAACGAAGTATAAAATAATTTTCATAAAAATCAAATTTTTCACTTAAACTTGGTAAATTTTGCGCTTGTATTTGATCAAACAAATATTTTCGAGTTTTAAATTTTAGTACCCGAAGCACTGAACTGACCTAATACAAAAATAAAGTTGATTTAATATCAAATACCACAAATATGACATTTTCCCTTCTTTCGACTTAAAAGTTTCAAATACTGTTAAATTGAAAAAGCGCGGCTTTCCGCGGCTAAATTTTTTGTCAACATATAGCTTAATATGTTAAATATTGAGTACAACATAAATTAGTACAGGGACGAACACTGAAGTACTTTAAAAGACCTTTTGAAAATTAATTAATACAAAAAAACAATATTTGACATGAAAATTAAGTAAATAAGTATCTAAAAGTATTGTTCCTTACTTGAATTATCGCAATCCATCACTGTCATTTAAAAACAACCTGAATGAAAATAATTATGCACTTAAGTTGCAAGTTTGCAAACGTCGAGAACCGATAAGTACACGTTAAGTAACTATCGAATTCCGATTGCCTGACAATTAAGTATCGCGCATCGATGAGGGGGGGGGGTGTCATATTATTCCTAGAAGTATATACTAACTCAAGTAATTGTTAATTTAATGATACACTGTTTTTTAAAAATTGACTTCTGGCCGCCTAAATCTATAAAATCTACGTATGTGCGTTGGAAATCGCTTCCATGGACAAAGCTAACGTCAGTGCTCTCAGAACATTTGAAAAGAAAAGACATGGAAAACATTACAGACAGTTCCGACGAATTTGAAGAAGAAATAGAAGAAGTCGGTGCAGCATTATGCATTTTATCAAAAAGAAGCGTGTGGGTACATGAAATTAACGTCGATAGGGCGCGTGATGGAGAATACCATACTTTAATAAATATATTGAAAAAATAAGAAAATCAAGACAGATTTCATATGTACTTTCGGATGAATAGAGAACAGTTTGAGTATTTACAACGTTTAATTGAACATAAAATTAGAAAACTAGATACGAAATTCCGTAAGGCAATTAGTATTAAAGAACGATCAGCGGTTTGTTAAGACAAGGAAAAAATTGAATGCAGCTTTTATACATAGTTATAATGATATTTATATTCTTATATGAAGAAAATGCTTCCTTAAATTATAATTTTTGAAAATGGGAACTGTTTGCAAAATATTCTGTACTTGAATCAAAGAGAAACTGATATCCACCACTTGACTGCGATGACGTAACAGAATTTGTCAAAGCTGACTGTAAAGGCGCAGATCTAGATGGATAATAATTAGTATTAACCCCTTAAGCGGCTATGACGTATATATTCGTCATGACTACATGTAATTTCAATCCATCGAGCCGCTTAACGGGTTAAATAATGTCGTCTGTGCTTGTCGACCTTTCTGTATTTGACGAATTTTGGCTTCCTACACAAAGTGACATAATTGCATTCGAATGTTGACCTGATCTAATTCAGAAAGCCGCTTTTACTGTTTTGACCATACTTAAGTGGATAACATAAACAAAATATAAGTGCATAGGATAAGTTTATTGATAGCAGATATAAAAGGAATAAATGGGTACAGTTTACCCCATAAAAAGGAACATAAGTATAAGGTCACAATTAAACCCTGCAACAGAATTTGCCATTGAATTTTAAATTTACAGGGTTTAAATTAAAAGGAATAGTAGATATGGGGTAAGATACATCGATCGACACGTTCTAAGCGTGCACCAAGTCGACTTGGTAGAAATATATATCATTTACTATAGTATACATATTTACTGGATTTATGTTCTTCGTTAAACTTCAGCATATGAAAGCTGAAGGAATTGTATGTCACTTTTTTTAGAGATGTGATAAAGGATATTGATTTCAAATTCATCAGCTGTTCTTTTGCAAATGGGTTGCCTTCCGTTTCTAGAAAGTACTTTTCACAGAAGACTATTGATAAGATTATTAACTGGTTTTATAATGTACCTGATGAATATATTGTAGTTGAATAAAACGTTACGATAATTTATTAATAATCCAATAAATGATATTGCATTATAAATTTCCTGGCACAAAATAGTGATAGTAGAAGATCGCAATAGTAAATCAACATTCGAATTTGGTTCCATACCGGCAACTCCGCCAAATATTTGGCGGTCCGAGGTACGGTACGCAGGACTGGTTTTAGGCCTGGCCTCGCGCATAAATTAACAAATATCCGATTGTCGCGTGCCGTAATCGTTGCGACTACGCGGGGTCGAATTAAATAAATCTATCACAGCGGAGGCTTTTCGGCCGACGGGAAATAATATACGCGTTACCGTTCCATTGTCCGGCGCAATAAACTTGCCGGTCCGTGCGCGATCTTCACGCAGGACCGGCTGCAAGAGAAAGCTTTTCACGATCGATTTGGCGCGCCCGCTGCTAACTACTGTCACAATAGAACCACCGCACGTTTGCGAACGACGGATATACCTACAGGACAAGTTCATTTTACCATGTCAATCGAACAGCATGTATGGACACCGAAATAAATATATTAACTATACACCATTGTTCCGAGATTAACTGATTAGTACCATTGTACATTGGAAATATGGAAGATATTAATGAAGGATTACTAATAAATATTAACTAATTTAAAAGAATAGCGTATTATCTCTGCCAAAGTCGCCTATGTATAATTTAAAACTTTAATACGTAAATGTATCGGTGGTAGAATAGAAAGATGACATCTTTCGAGGCCTTTTACATGAGAACTCGACAACGACGTCGACGACAACGCCTCAGCGATTACCATTGCCGATCATATTTGCAGGATTGAAGGATGACACGAGCCCTTTACGCGCACGGTTCCTTTGTGAGGACGGATTTGGGTGCGTTTGCAAGGCAAATTTGGCAGACGAGGCGTTCTCGGCCTCTTTCATTCCGTTTTGTTCGCCATCTGCACGGCTTTCGAACGAGAGGTGCAATTTTGGTCCCTATTATCCTGCAGACAGACGACAGAGATGGCCTCGAAGACCAACTTCGGCATTAGCAAACTGTTGGCGGAACTCGATTGGAGATACAACACTTCAATGGCATAGGAGGATTTAAAGTAAACCGGATGGCAAAGATTCGCCGGTGACTAAGTATTCTCGAGACGTTCGGGAAGATAAGGAAGTTTCAATGTGTGCCACTTGTTCCTCACACTCGGTGCACTTAATATAGACGCAAAGTTGTCCGTTCTAATGTAGATAAGTGGCGCAAAGACACCAACTTATCGCGGTCCAAGTTTGTCGCCAAGTATTCGCCGGGTATAAATTAATACACGATAAATTCGAACAATTCCGGCGAGTTCGCGAACCTAGAATTGTTAGGCGACCACAATCGATCGTCAAAGCGAGACGGTTCGTGAAATACGGCGATAATGAGGCTGTTTTTCGTCGATTATCACTGCCGCAATTATTCTCAGAGATAGAACGTCATCCCTTCAGGCGTTACCGTAGTTATTACTGCTAGTTTGAGTTAGTTCTCTAAAATTATTACTTAATTTAGACATATAATTGTCAAAGTTACTCAAAGAATTGTAGTAATCCTTTGTAAAATCTTCAAATACTTTTTCAAATTTCTGTTTTAACTGTAAAATATTTTTAAGAAAATGTACTCAAATGATATTTAATTTTAACTAGGTAGGTATTTCTTAGAGTTTCTGTGAAATTATTTATCACAGTTGTTATTCTTGAATTTTAATCACCTGCTGTAGCCTATAAATAATCAGCTTTAATTTCCTACCAATTAAGAAGTTCACGTCATCAGTAAAAAAGTACTGCAGCATTACAATTTATTTAAAATATTTCTTATTGGGTAGATATGCAGAAATTTGCAGCTATTTCATTAAATAAATTACTAAACATTTATTATCACTACCTTGCGAGTTTCTGCAAGGTGATTAATTTTGCCAAAGTATTTACTTTAATTTCTACGAAATAATTCATCATGGTTATTTCGCTGTGATCAATTACGACTATTACATTTAACTTTCAATTCACCCCAGTCCAAAAAAATATTTTACAAATAAATACTATTTCATCGGGTGCAATCCTTAGCGGTGAGGTTTCATGGACATACATGTAATAAAATTCTGAAAATATCGTAAATTTATAATAACAGATACCATCTTAAAGAATGTCCTGGTTGGCTATTCGTTATCATTTTTGTGCAATGATCTGGTAAGGTGACAAAACTATGAGATTCATATTGCGTTCGACGTCAGCGTCGCGACGCCGACGTTGGGACTATATTCCGATATTCACGCCCTTGGATATCTGGTGGTCGTTCTCGCAGCCTGGACGCAGAACGCTTTTATCGGGAACCTTATAAACTGGTGCCCTCTTCCCCCAGGAATCCGGGATTCTATCGGAGATCTATAAGAGACATCCGCGCGCTCAGAGATGGATCAGATTTACTCGCGTTTTATTCCGTAGTTCGGATTTTATTGGCGCAGTTAAAGCTGGCAGCGATGTCGGGGCGTCGCGAAGGACTTAACGAAGGCCCTTACTTTGAAAACGGGGTATGTTTTCAAGTTAATGAAGACAATAAATTCCTTTGTCCACAGATTTTTTTCTTTCTCATTTCTAAATAAGTGACGCGTAAGGATAAAAGTGAGCGAAATAATCCGGGAAAATGCCTTCCGATCCTTTTGTCCGTTTAGCTCTCCCTTTATTTATCACGTCCAGCTTCTCGTAATGTACGGCCGCAATCGACAACGAATTACCGCCCGGTTTTACCTCCATTTCCAACAATTGATTCCGCCCTCGTCCCCACCCCGGATGTCTTTTACCTTAATCGAACCGCTGTCGTCTTAGGGAAAATTGGATAAAGGGCCCTTATTTGTTGACGCAATCTTCGCTCAAAGGACAAAGGGTGTTGTTCGCGCTACGATCAAACGTTAACGTAAATCCCTGCTTAAGGCGATATCTACTACGTTCCGATTTACATGTAGGATAACCTCTTTCTAAAGAAATCACTATACAAATATTGGAACTGTGAAAAAAAGTATACGACAGAGAAAAAAATTAAGGGTCCAGTCTAAAAGAAAAGTCAATTTTCAAGCATAGGTAATGATTTGGAAACGTTTTAGGGGAATAAAAATTTACATATTGAATTCTACAAAATTGGTTTGCTTACAAAGGAACAAGATTGACGGTTTTTTCAATATGTAGCAAGTTTAATAAAAAATGTAATCTGTAAAAGTTTAAAATCTACATTTAATATCATTCAAAAACTTCTATAAAGAAGTGATTTGAGCTAATTTGAAAGTTAAGGGTTAGCTTTAAAGTTGATTGCCCAAATCCTCTTATATCCGCGTGCCCAATCTCGAAAATTAAACCGAATTAAACCCTTTAATACCGGCTCATCAACGGAATTCATCGTTCAATCCGGGAAATAACGAAAATTCGACTTTCGACTCTGAAGAGCGATCTGAAGGAGCTCCGCCCATCGACTACAAGTGTTTGAGGCTGCTCCTGCAGGAGCAAGAGCTTCCTCCTCTTTCAATGAATAATTCGCCAACCTAAATGATTCATTTGCCTGAGAGTGGTTTTGTGAGAAACTTCGCCTATTCAACGGCGTTTCACGATTTTTTCCCGACCTCGCCGGCAATTCGTTACTTCGGTAACGACCAAAGTGCATATAATGAGACGCGGGCTGCTTTCAACGCCTCCGGTTCCTTGCCGAGGACATCAAAGAACCCAGCTCCATCTTTTTGGTTTCATCCTACCTTTTACGTGTAAATGAATGTGTCCTTTATTAACGCTACGCTAAATGCCACCTTTCCAGTACGCTTTTAATTTAGACATTAGTTCAGGTAAATGTAAATGATTGGAGATTTGATAAACGGAAGATTTAGAAAGAAAAATAAATTCTTAAAACACAGTTGTGCCGTTTTCTTTCGTCGGCTTCCTTAAGGGTTGTAGCGCATATAATGAAGGCGTGAGTTCCTTTCAACTGCATGTCAAGTTTTCGAGTGGGTTCAAAGGATTCGCGAAACCTTTTTAGTTTCATTGCAGCTTTTACGCGTAATTGAATGTGTCCTTTGTTGCCTACTGTATATGAAATATTATCTTTTTACTTGGCGAGCGTATATGCAGATGAGGGCCGTTGTAAGGAATCTCTAACGAGAGCGACAAGACGTTGCGCTTTTGATTTGAAACGAGGAATGGGAATACAATCGCAAATTAAATTGTTGGAGTAGAAACGTGGGCACCAACGAAGCCGTCTTCAGTCGTTCCGCCACGTAAATTCGCGGATTTGATCCCGCACCTAGCGCCGTTTTGGGCCGAAGGTGTTTAGGCATTACCAGAGACGATTCGTTAAGATTAAGGGACCGAGGGGGTTTAAGGAAATTGGATTTTCTTTGGATTTCCGGTAAATTACAACTTACGCGAGAAGGCGAATACATCACAACACTCCCTACGTTACCATTATAGGGGATAATTAAAAAGTTTAACTTTGTTAAAAGTTACAATTGATCTTTGGAGAGATAATAAAGCTTCAGAAATAAGCCTGCACGTGAGGACGACCCATAAAGTTGATTATTATCTTCATTGTTTGGCAATCTGGAAGCTAGCCAGAACTAGAACTATATATAAACCCAACACTAGTAGCAGACAATTTAGAGCTGTTTTACTAGGGCTGATGTTGGGAGACAATTTATCTTATCTGGCATAAATTACTACAATATTCCAGGACATCCTCCTACTAAGATTTGTACAAGAATTCGAACAGATTTGAATGGGGGTCTTACTCCCTGTTGTACAAATAGCTCCCCAAGCGACAAGAAACAAGGGAAACATGACTTCTACTAGGGAGTCAACTACATATAATCCCAGCTATTTTCCCGTCTACCTATCTGACGCTATCAACTTCTTTTTATGACTTACGGAGTTTTATACTATCAGAATTGTAATTTGGAGGTTTCGTAGTTAAAGTAAAAACAAATTCTGAGAGATTCATTCATAGGAAAGCAATTTCAAAAATGATTTACAATAAAATTTTGACAGTTTGAATTCTTGACTAGGTGTAAGTAGAAAAGTGCGATTTTAGATACAATTTACGTTACGGTTTAGCCGTGTAAAATTAGCTATAATAGAAAAATTACACGCTCAGTTAGGAGTTAATTCTATTTTAAGGAACTGTATAGAATTTCAATAAGATTAGTGTATTCGTTTCTGAGAACAAGCGTATTCTCTCTCCTGAACTATTATTCCTATTGACTTGAAAAGTTCTGAGAATGTTCTAGAAATTGCAACCTACTTTACTCTTTTCGTTTTCTTATTAATAAATTTACTTAACATAAATTTTGTGTAATATTCCACTTTCATTATTAATTCAACCTTTGAAAATATCTTTTAAGAAATAAAACTTTCATTTTAAAACCGTTAAAGGAATTTACTTCTGGTCACAAATGTACAATAAAAGAATACTTCAACTCTCCCAAGAAGAGAGTTTCTTTGTGGGGCGTCTTGTAAAAGATGTTGTTTCGTAGGGAACAACACGAAGGTAGTTGCGAAAATAGTCGACTTACGTCAACGTGCAATCCTGGGAATGGAAAGACTCTGGTGGGCGGCTCCTCTTTCGGGACATATCGGTAGAACTCCTGCGAGTCCCTGTACCATTTCACCGAGTAAAGGGGGGCCTTTTCCAGGTCGTATTCGCACTCGAGGGTGACTGAGTGCCCCACTCGGACCGCTCTGGGCACGGTCAGTCGCATTGCCTTCAGAGGCCTCCCGCTGCGAATTCCTACAAACAACAGACAAAGAGTTAACTACAAAACTAGACACATTTATAAATTTCTAAGTCGGTAACATTGAGTTAACAAATAAGGAACGCCTTTTCAGAATATTTTATATGTCGGTTTTTATATAATTCATTACGAAATAAAAACAGTCTGCTGATTTTGAATTTTGATTTTTGGACTTTTGATTCTATTTGTAACGTTCTCATATTTATCTTTTATAAGACGAATAATATAAGTATACAATTGTAACAAAGTTACAAAAATTATTTTATTTCATTATTATTTGCTATAGAATTTTTTATTTATTATATTATATATTATATTATATTGATAAAGTATCATTATATTTTCGAAATTTATAAACCCCTTGCATAGACCACCCTTTTATAATTTCATTTCATTATCCGTAATTAACTAATTAAAGTCAGATTTTTCAGTTTATCATTTCCATTGGTTTCCTTTCTATACAGAAAGTTAAAATCCGACCTTTTCATAAATAAATGAAAGTAAATAAAAATGTTCTAAAAATAGACTTCTACCACGCCGTTTATTAATTTCCTTAATTTTTGACCATATAAAATCCACATAAAGTATTATACTTGCAATGTATCCTTAATTTAAGATTTGCTCTTCCGCCCAACAGAAGAATTACCTTTGAATAAATAAGTCTTGTCTGTTAATTGACTGATCTTAATTAGTCACTGCGGAATTAAACCCGACCGAAATATGAATCTAATCACATTTTGTTATAAACCAATCATAATGAACGTTGAACTATTTTCGTATCCCGCTGATTAGTCATTAACAAGTTATATTAATTGATTCATAATTGTAAAATTTTTAACAAAAACTTAGTTCATTGAAGTCTTCCGCACTTTTACACGTTTACTATTGATAAAGATGTTAATGCTTCACATTTGTGTTTTACTTTTGTATAATTTCGCTGTTAATTAATAGTCGTTAAGTATTAATTTATCAAGGCACGTGGTATTTTACTTTAAGTTTGTATAACTTTTGAAATGTTAATTTTTCGATAAAACTTGTAACTTATAAATTTTAGTATTTTGATCAGAGCCAAACGATAAACTATGTAAGATTTTAATTACTTGTAATTAATAATTAATTAAGCGTTAATAAGCCGATTTTAACCATTTAAAAAACATCATAGGATAAAGATATGCCTAAAATTCATTTTCTGTAAGTTTGAAGCCGCTAGAATAATTAGAACGTCTCGTAATTTGCATTTTTACCATATTTGGTAATAATTTTCTGTGGAAAAGGTCTCTCTCACTCAATCTGAACAAGTTTTCAACCCCGTCGCCTATAAAAGGCCCAAAAATTTTGATTTTACTCTCTTAGTTTTCTGACACCGCGCAACCGAGGTCCGAGAAAGATTGTTCGTCGAAAATCGCACAGATTTTATTTTTCGTAAGTACGCTATTTCTTATTAGTAGAGACTTTGCCTTTTTTTTTAATTCTCTTATTTTGTCTATTTCTCTTTGCTATACGTTGAGTATTCCTATAGCAAAACTCTCTTCTTTCCGCTGTACGTGAGAATTCCTACAGCATCTATTTCTATTTGCTATACGTTGAGAATTCCTATAGCAAAATTTTCTTCTATGACAAACTGTCGTACCGTTGCTATTACCGGTTTAATTATTTTGAGAAAATCAAATTTTATTAATTATCAGAAAGTCTCTGCTAATAAAATAAGAAACCCCCGCGATTTTACTTTAAAACAATTTCGATTTTTTTTTAAATAAAACAAATTTCTCCTCTTTTCTGTTTATTAAAAATTTTGAGTTTGGGTTTTAATAAAGATTGTATTTATATTGTTTAAATCTGCATTTCAATTTCCCGTTCTATATTCCTTTCATCATTAACCCGTTAAAACCCTGGACATATTATTTTTTCTCCACTGTCTAAAAGCTACTTCTGTACTCTAGGATACAGAAGACCTTACTTCTTTAAAAAGGTGGCGCCCGAGAAACATTATTAGTTTTGGGAGCCAAACGCGAACTCCAAACGGAGTACGCCACACAATGCATAACACTGAAAGTACTCCTAGCAATAGTACATACTGAAAAGTGGCACAGAAATAATTTATGAAGTAAAATTAATAAAGGGAAGTTAGTTTAGCATATACAATGTTTTGGAATAGGAAGTTCACTGAAATATTAAATGAGCTTAAGTGATACTTAGGAATTAAATTAGCCATTGTTTCGTGTTTAATTTGTGCGTCGAATCAGCATGAACTTGCCAGAGCTGACGGGCTCTTTCCCGACATGAAAACTAAGGTAGTTAGGGTCCGGCTGACCGCCAGTGTTGACAACGCAGTTAAACTAGTTAAACCTGTTTGCCTGCAAACACGGCCTGGTTTTGGATGGGGGTAATTTACTAGACGTGGAATTTTAACTGGTTTTAATGGAACGAAAAATCGAATTTTCCACCTTTCATTTATCACTTCTTTAGTTTACTACATAAAAAGCCATGCATATGTATGTATTTGCAAAAAAAATTTAATTGATTTGTCAATCAAATTTGATTTTTCACAGTTAAAGTCGAATGCAACTTTGAAGTGATTTTCTAAGATTACTACTGGATTTTCTGCGTATTAACAATCCAGCGTAATGCACCAAGAATTCCAAGTCAGACTTGGTAATCTCCCCAGATACAGAGCAGATTGTAATTCTTAGTTGTTCAATTAACTAAGAGCGCAGCAAACGTTAATGAATTTTGCCAAGTCGGCAGGCACTATCGCTCCGAGAAGGTTACACATGGTTCGCGAGTGTTTCACTCCAATCTTAGGCGTGGAACTTCGCGGAATATTATTAGCGCTCGATGTTTGCGACCGCGACGGCCGAACACCACCGCGATAGCGTTTTTGTTCAAAAAGCTAAAGGAAGAGGTGAAACGGAAATTCTCCGGAACTCCCACTAAGTTTATCGGTCATTCCACGTGTAAAGAGGTCGTAAGAGATAATCATAAAAGGAAAGAGCGTGGGAGGGACAAAAGGAAAAACGGTTGTAGAAATGTTCCAAGCGATAACGTTTGGATATTTGTAAGATGGTTCGTGTAAGACGGTTATTTATTATTTCTTAAAGACAGAAATAAAGGTTTTTCACAATTGTCCTTTTATTTCAACATCCTCATTTGTTGTGTTACTTTTAGAAATGTTAATTAATAAAATGTTTTCGTCGAATTGAACAAACATTACTACCTACTTCGTTTAGTTTTATAGTTTCATTCATTTAAGTTGCTTTATATTACTTAAAATAAATTAAAAAAAAAGTTATCAAATGAATTGTCATTTTACGTTACGTACGTTAAACTCATAGTTCTCGTAATTTTTGGTTGGTTGAAGAAAAACATAGTTTTTAACGAGGCGAATAATTCTGCCGCATAAAAACGCCGGTTCGAATTCGAAGCGGGTTAAAAAAAATATTCCGCTTTTGACAACTACATTAATACGATAACTGGCGTTCAATAAAACGCGGAGTGTAATCGAAGCGGAATTGTCGGCAATTAACTTTCGACCCATTCCTCTCTCGTTCCATTAAAATTTCGGTGGGAGGAGCTTAACAATGGATTCAATTTGGATGGCGTTTCGATAGAGCCGCTTTTTTTCGGGAGTTTCTAATTACGAACAGGCGTGATATAATTTTGGAATTTCGTTGAGCTCGTTTTCATTTTCGCATATTAATTCGGCCTACCCGAGTATTCGTACGCGTTCACCAAAAATTTATTCCGTAACTTTTCTTGCAAATCCTGCGAACGCTTCCATTAATTATATGAAAAGTATTAGAGGCGGGTGGAAATCAAAGAGGCGAAAGACAGCGAGGAGTACACGCAGCGAGGCATCGTTTTTCGGAGCGTCGTGATTAATGGTAGAGAGTGGAAATTGCCAGTTCCACGCGTTTTTTCCTACCGTTCTCGAAGAATATTAATCAATAACTTACAGCGACAGGAGCGTCTCGTATAAAAAAATGTTTAATATTCAGGAAGTACGCCTTCGTGGCAAAATAAGTTATATCGCTTTGAATGCGAACGACGTTAAATCGGATATCTTCGTCTTGCGAAGGGTATTTCCGTCGTCTGCTATTTAAAGGCGACCCTCGAGTTTTGATAACCAGGAAAGCTGATTATCGAAGATCTGGAATGTTGTGTCATAAACGCGGAAGTGGTTACGGGCGGGAGCGTGTTCCAATTTAAAGGACCTACTTCGGAATAATTTAATACAAAAATAAAATTTAAAAAAAACTAGCGACTTTTATTGCTATGATATTTTCAGGTCCGTACTAAGCAGGGCGGGTACGGTCCGTTGATAATCAGGAAACGGATTACGTATGCATTGCCGCATTTCCCTAGAAAGGGGCCGTTCGAAGCCCGTTCCGCATCAAAAACCCTCCCACCCTTAAAGGGATTATTGATATTCGACGAGAGGCTCCGAAAGCAGATTACGCTGACTCCGTCTCTGCCTCCAGCTTCCCGGTATTGCGATGACTTCGGTTTTATTTATTCTTCCCCTTTCCGGGGTTCTCTTTTATTTGGATATGATCTTGTGGACTTAATAACGCCGCAGCATTGAAATCGGGAGCAAAATTTCATCATTCTGTTTACCGAAAACTCCCTTTTCACTCATTTTATTAATTTGAAAATAATGAATTCCCGCGCCCAATGTTTACGTAATAAATGCTGTTTCAATTTAATTTTGGTTTTTATAGCGTTATAAATTTCGTTGATATCGGAATCTACATAAGTTGTAGGTACACCTAAAATTGTAATGCAATTTCCAAGCTCGATTTCGACTAGATTAAATTTCAGTATCGACCGGAGAGTAATTGTTAGACGCGGGAACACGACGCTGTAGCACGAAATTACAGAAGTCCCGATAGGAGCTCGCCCTGACCCGTAACCCGTCATTACACGGGTAACTCGACAGGTAACCCACCCTGGAAAAAAGCGATAAACACCAACCGACGATTAAGTGCTGATACTACATGAGTTACTGCCGGTACGCACATACATCGATTGCATAAATTTGCGGTGGCGTGAACGGCGGCGGCGCGTTAATTAATAGTAAAATATTCATTCAAATGCGTTCGCACCGCCGTACCGTTCTTATGTGTCCGAATCAACCGCTTAACTAATTTATAATATTCGCCCGTGCTTGTTCATTTGCATACTAGCTATTAGGCAGCTGCGTCTGGACAAATGTTCGCCGTGTCGACATGTCCAAACAAGCGGCCGATTCGGCTACCAACTTCATCAAGTTTACAAACAGTACGGCGGTGGCGTGGTGGTCGCTCGAAATGCGAATTTCATCAGTGGAAAATCGGGCGGAATTAGCGCCGCTAATATCTAATTTTCCTATGCGGCCGCATAGTTGTACTCCTATAGACATTGCCCATTGATTAATACAGGTGTAACTACGCTGTAACTCTCCTATTTAGCTTCTGGCCGTTCAAGTAATTAGCTCGACTACAATTTAGTGCTAAGTTATTCACCTTTGTGTACTAAACCCAAGCACCAATTCAAAATCGAAAAACGCAGACTTTATCGCAGATACGTTATGATAATACTATCAGAAAATATTTAAATTAAAATTACCTAAGACACTTCATTAGTAATATCAATCACCCTCATAACAGATTATTACATATTAACTGAAATTTACGTAAGTATACACCGTTCGGTGAAAGATTTCTTATGCGTCATTACTTGTCACCCTTTTCTCGATGTACTACAAGCCGAAATGAAGCTGCAGCATGCAGAGAAAGGTAAAAGAGTACTTGGTAATGTTACAGAGCGGAGGCTTACTTTTTCATCTTTCTCTTCATGGTGAAGCTTTATTTCAAGTTATAGTACGTCAATTTTTTTTTATTTAATTCCACATGACAGAAAGACACAACAATTGAAAATGTTCATTTAGAATATCATAATTAATTAATGACGTATGAAACATCTTTCGCCGAAGATTGTATAGATTACAAATTCCTCATCAAAATATATAAGTAGTTGAGATCTGCATAAGAAAGACTGGGGAAATAATAATTCGTAAAATGATTTTTTAAGAGCACTAAAAATAGATATCTATTATTTTATTAGAGAGAAATGACTGTTTGTGAGATGAAGAGAGAAGTAAGGGATTTGATTTCCGACCCGGATTAATTTCACGTAAATGGAAGCTTTCAGTATTTACGTCGAGCACACGAACTCATAAATAACTACAAGGTTGATGTTCAATCTGATTAGTCCATCTCTTTGTTTATGACCGCGGACAAATTGCTACTAAATTATGAATCGAACTGCAGCAGTGCTTCGGACATACTTCAAGCTTCGCTCGAAACGAGATGTTGTTTTCTTGCTCCACGACGATTCACTCTCGCGAGAGGAAGTCGAGAGCAATAAAAATATTACAAACTTGCCGAGTTGCAGTACCGGTCGGTGTGTAAACAGAAAATTGAATCGCGGTTTGGGGAAAGAACGAAATTGCATGTGAATCGGCGATGAGTCGAAACAAATTGGTCCAAAACGGTCCCCGTTCCCGTGAAGCGTTCCTAAAAAGCTCCGAGATAAATAAGCAGCTTTTCGTGTCACCGGTATTGCTTCGAACCGCGGTTTACTTAACGGTTTAATTCTGAAATTCGGGATAATCCGGCGTAGAAGAAAAAAGTAATCCTCGAAATTCAAACCCACATTAGCATTAAAAGCTTTCCTCTCAGAGCTTTCTCGGTTTGGGAAGCCGCGAGCGAGAGAGACGACGTCTGTCTTCCACCGAGGCCATTTTCGACTTAATCTCAGTGACGAATTTTAAATTCCGCTGCAGATTTAAGGGTAGCATTTTATTCTATTTCTGCAATAGAGCTGTGGTAATCCCCGGATTGAGCGGGATGAAACCGCTCGACGGTTACGTTTAAACGTTTTTAACGTGAAATAGAATAAATCGAGTCGTAGGAAAATTGAAAACGGACCACGGTGACGTCGCGGTTGGTCATTGTTTACACGTGGTAATACAATCTGGTTGCGCATGCAATGTTAAAATGAAATAAAAGGTAATTTCTCTCCAGAACAAACAGATACATAGCTCGTTCTCAAATTGCAAACATTGCGTTGCCGTCTACAACAGTAAATTGGCGGTGTCGTACGTTTTCAAAATGCACGCTTGCTCTCGGGTAATTTCATAACAATTCGAGAAACAACGGTATTAAACAAGGGAGCGCAAATACGTTGCCCTTTGCGCTTACGCATCTAATTAACTAGTCGTAAACTTGCTTTTGCAGAGAGATAATTTTCAGACAGAAACCTTCCGCCTGCAGCTATTTTCGCTAAACGAGCAAGTGTTGGTTATCAAAGGAACCAAGACGTAGAGAAACTATCGTGTAATTCCTTCTCTCGTATTACTTTAATTTAAATAAAGGATACGCCCTAATACAAAATAATATTTACTATGTTTAGTACGATTAACTTAAAAAAACGAACCAGACGCGACCGGAAGAGCCATTAAAAACCCAACTAATGGAAACAATAGTTATTTGGGACGCGATCGTAAATTGAAATATTTTAAAATAGCGTCGCGTATGCAAATTCGTGAAACTCTCGGCCAGAAAATGCGAGTCACGTAACGGCCGATTTCCTCGCGTCGGCGGTCACAACGCGATTTAACCGATTATATAAAATAATAACCGACCGGCGAATACCAAATGAGCTGGAAAAGAATGAAAGAGTCACGCGATTTCCCTTCTTGTATAAAACGGAAAATGACATAATACGCACGACAAATGGAAACGAATCGCACTCAAACAAACAAATCAGCGCTAAGTGGGTTAGGTTTTAATAAAGACAAAAGGCGCTAATGAAAATTAGTTTAATTTAGGAAATGTATTCCATACATTCGCTTTGTTTTTACAAACATTGTGGGCAATATTTTTATATCTCAATAAAAGCACGAAAATACAAGGCTTTGTTCTACACTCGGAACTAAATAATTCATTTAGGGATTAAACAATTTAATTTTGTTAAAAGTCTTAATCCGATTTAAATAAATAAATGGGTATAAGTATTAAATTATATCAAAAGCACCTTTTATCTATAAAAACTACAAAATTCGTAGTTTCGGAATTTATTTTAAATTACATTAAATTACAAAATCCCGTTTACAAATTATGACCTGAAAGGGTTGAAATAAGCTTTATAATGGTTTCGATAGCCACTCCAAATCATTGCTAATTAATGAGATTAAAATGTTTTTGCAAAATACCGACCTAATTATTACAACAAGTAATCAACATTATTAACATTTTAAACACAATAATAAGAAATTAATTGCCACCTTTTTTTAATTTCACCTCGTTTTAAATCCCAATTAATTTCCTGTTTTAATAGGTATTTCCTGACACCGTCAAGGATAAAAGCTTTGCGTGGTCAGACTCGTTACTACATAACAAAACGAGTCTCTGGGTGTCGAATATCCACCATCTGCTTAGCATAACAATCGCTTTGGCGTTCGAAGGGCGCAATATAAATCAAAGAGGTGGCGCCTGTATCCGATTCCTGCAGAGCAAGTGTTGGGGAACGCGGGGCGAAGAAAAAAGTACAAGTGAAAGGCAAACAACAAAACGTCGCGACTGCGGAGTTTTAGCTTCGTGGCGCGGCCATATAAATCCGTTGGACGAACAAAGGTCTCCGGATCTCGCCGGATTTCGTTCGCACAATGCTTCTTCTCTCTTATGGCTCAGATCCTAACCCGTCGGTCGCTTCTGAATTACGACTGGACCCGACGATTTCAGATTTCAATTATTAAAGCCCGCATATCGGATTCGCATTATGTCGATTCGAGAGCTCGTATTTTTTTAATGAGAAGCTTAGTTAATCTCTGTATTAAACGCTTGAATAAGTTAATAATAACCGCTTAGTTAGGTAGCTAAATTTCTAATTAAAAATGTATACGTTTTGAATGGTAATATTAGAATGGCGAATTAATACGATAATCGATTTGAAGCGATCCGTAATAAATTCGTCGGTAAACGGGGAACGAAACCCCATTGCCCCCGTAAATTCGCAATCGTTAAACCGAAAATAAACGATTCATAAATTAATATCTCGGCATGATAATGCGGGCCGATAAAGCTGCGGCACCAAAACGTGAATTTCATTGATCGTACCCTCCGTGTTTGGTTTAAATTTCAATAGCATGTTTTATTACCGCCTTCGCGAAATTTTCTCCAAGATAATAAGTCTGCGACCCTTGTAAAATATTCAAATTGGACGACGTCCCCCACCCAACGAATATGATTCCGAAATGGGAAGTTACGTACTTTCGCGTCTCTCGTCTTTGCGGTGCCGTAAATTTTATCCAACGTAACGGACAAGATCGACGGGACGCTAAAGGTTCCTTATTATGTTCCCTTTTTTTCCACGAAATCTGGAATTGAGAACGTATCTAGGAAAACTCGCGCTCATCCCGCTATTTCCTAGCGGAAAATCTTGGATCTGGCGGGGCTGAGCCCGGATTTCCGGAATATCCTTTTCTCGTATTGAAATAATAAAGCGACGACGAGATGTGGCATACATTAAAGGGATTTTCTTCCGTTTTATTCGACGGAAACGGATCTTAAAGAAAACGAATTGTTACAGCTTTAAGAATAAATACACTTAAACATTTTTCAATGTCTTTAAACGGCCAATTTATATGAAAAGAGTCTATTTTGACTCCCTTCACTTAATTTAATTTTACATTTTTAAATTCTCCATCTAAATATCCTTTAATGTAACTGTCGTACATTTTCACTCAAATGATTTTCTCCACTTTATAAAAATGGAATTTTAGTTGATTTTAAAAGTAAATACACTTAATCATCTTTCGACGTCTTAACAACCACTTTATATGAAAAGGATCGATATCGTCAGTCTCCTTTGAGCTGGAATTTATTATTTCGGTAAAAAAATTTCGCACATCGTTGGTCAGAGTGGGTGTATTACCCTTGTTATGTTGTTATATTTTCGTCTTCCCCTTCTGCACCTTTTTATTCTCATCCCCCTACTTTGTCAGCCAACATCTGTTATCTTCTTAACACTCAATTCACAGGACACATATTTGCCCTAAAAGGAGAGTTAAACTTTCGAAACGACCTACATTTACAATTACATTTGAGGAAGAGTTTTAATTAGATATACTTACATAAATAATTTTGCTTATTTACACAAATATAAACAAGGAAATCTTGAATGAAACAAATTTTTCATTTAAATAATTTATTTACTCTTTAATTTATGTTGTTATTACAAGCAAAAATCATTCCTACTTCAAATTTTAATATTTTGAAAATTTTCAACTCTTCAATGTGAATTTTAATAGCTCAACAAAGGTAATAATACATTTTATAGTTTATCAGTATTTGTTAATTGATAATCGGATTTGTTCAGAGTATTTTTTCATTTAAAAGAGAATTAAATTAATTCCAGTGATCGGTCGAGCGCGTTGAACGAATCCAAAAGGGCTCTAATTTATTTATAGACTAATTGAATTCGGCAGTGCAATACCGAGAACGTTAATTGACAGGACCGTTGGTACAAAACGTGGTTTTAAAGTGTCAAAACCGGCCACTTGCCGGACTTAAAACGCAATTGTGCCACAATTATTGCTTTACGGGCACGTTAGCGTTGTAAACGCTTGTCCATGCCGAAAAATGTACACACACGCCCCTTTATTGTGCGTCGAAAATTGCTTTTTCATTATTGCGCGGTTTCGGGGTTTATTAAAACGTTGCCCCGTCGGCAATTTTTATATTATTAAATCCGTTGCATTCAAGGGGATTAACTTTTTTTTTCGGTTTTAATTTAAAATGCGGTAGATGTGTACTAAAACGATTGGTTGAACACACAAATTTGGTCTAAAATCGCAATTTGGGCCGTGTTATTTTTCATTTACACCAGGATTGAATCAAATAACAAACCGGGGGTAGGGATGGGGATTGTAAATTTCCCGGCGTTCACTGATTGACCTAAAACTAGTTTAAAGTTATTTAATTATTCTCCCAACTAGGATTTATTGTTTAGGTGAAGGGAGATGAATTTACGATACTTTCTTGTTGACATATTAATTGATTTTCCTTATAATTACTTTTTTATATAACACAATTAAAATTTTTAGAAATGAATTGAATGTTTGTTTTGTTTAATAAAAAAAACTACATGTATAAAAACTCTCCCTTTTAGTAGGGTAACACCTATTGGTAAGAACAGTACTCCTTGATTTTTATAGCAAAAACCATAGTCTAACAAATACATAGACGGAATCTTTTGAAAAGGAGAAATGATTTTAGTGGTAAGAAGATAGTAGTTGCACTTTGATGAGTTCCATCTCATCTCGTCTGTGTTGGGCATTATATGATATCTACCCCGTGTGTCTCTGAAAATTGACCATAGCCATAATTGTCATTAGATGTATTAAAATTTCAAAATTAATAGGGCAATATAATCTGGCAAAAAAATGAAAATTCCAAATGAGAAGGGAAATCACCGAAGAATGGGCACCGGAATGGGAGAGATCAAGCTTATTAAAGGGTATTCATTATGCCAGATGCCAACCCTCAGTACAAAGTACTCCTTGGTTTAAGAAAGTTCCGTTTGTGTCGAGACAATTTTATACTTTAATTAACAGACTGCGGCTAGGTCATGCCCTAACGTGATTATATCTTTATAAAATTGGTATAAAAGATAATCCGTTGTGCGTTTGTGGAGAGGAGGGAGATTTAAATCATAGTTTCTTTGGATGTAGAAGATTTATGGCACAACAGAAAAAATTAATGTCAGGTCTCTAGAAAAGTCAGTGTCGTCTTCCAATAAATCTTACATCGCTATTAGCGATTGGATCTTCTGTCATATATCTATTACTATATAATTTAGTTAACTCCACGGGAATTCAGCTGATATTTACCGAATTGTTATACAATTAGGTAGTTCAATAGTTTCGTAATAACATAGAAATGAGTTAAATTAAATAAATTAGTGGAAGAGAGATCATCACTGAAAAGAAAAAACTTGATAATTTAGAATTCAAGAAAGATAATAGTTGAGAAAAAATAATAAAAACGCTTCAAAGAAAAAGGGAATAAGAAGTCAGAAGAATTCAAGAATTCTATCAACTCTGTAAAATTTTGTAGCTGGAGTGTAATATGAACTAAGTGTTTGAACTCCAAAACCCCTTTAATAAATAAATAAATAATAATAACCTGGCATTAAGTTATAAGTTAAAATTTTATGAGTATTTGTTAACCACAGTGCAGGAAATTAAATAAAGGAGCCGAAGAGAGAAGATCACTGAGAAGGAAAACTTAATAAAGTTTGAAACCAAGAAAGATAACAGTAGTAAAAAAAAAATAAAAACGTTTCAAAGAAGTCAGAATAAGAAGTCACAAGAATCCAAAAATTCTATCAAGTCTACAGAAATCCTATAGCTGGAGTGTGATATGAGCTGGTTGTTCAAATTCCAAAACCCAACCGGAAGAATAACCTAAGATAACCTGGCATTATAACCTTCCTTCAAAAAGCCCGATTTAATAATAAATATGGTTATTTTTGACATTTTTCAATTGACAGTTTGTCCTAAAATTTTCTGTGCACCGATAGTACATATGCTTAGCATACACATAATGATTATATTTACTTATACGTCTTTGTGGCGTACAGCTAAATTCTTTCCACGTCCATATTTATAAGTCTCTCAGGGATCTTGTAACCGAATTTTATCGAGCATACCGGAACATAACCGAAACGCAACTAGTACCCCTTCACTCCAAATATCAGCTCCCTCTCGTCCATGGATTATAGTTAATGCTCCGTCTATGTACTATAACTAAAAATGGAGTTGCATCATGAAGAGAACGATGAAAAACTAAGTCCTCTTTCCGTAACATTGCCGAGTACTCTTTCATCCTTCTCTTCATGGTGCAGCTCCATTTCGGGTTATAGCACTTATTAATCTATGGCAGAAACAAATAATGCAGACATGACAGGTTGAGAGGAAACTTATATTACTTTTGATGAAACTATTATTACTTTTGCATAGTCACTTCTCAAGTGATTAATCACTTTTCAGAACGTACGATAAGTATTCAAAACATAAATCGGCAAACACGAAGGGGATTATTAGTTCATGTTCTCATCAACAGATTATTTATCTTTATGATAGACATAAATCAATTGTGTAAATGAACTCTATTAATTAGTAAACCTAAGTGTATGTTCTAATTACAACATCAACAAGATGCATGTTTATCGTCCATGTGGACATCAATAGATGGGGTATACCGAGCCCCTGTATAAAGAAAAAAGGAACAAGTAGTAAACTCGGTCGAGTGGAGGCGGATCGAGTCGCGTTAGATTAATGAAAGCGGGTTGCACCACTATCGCGAGACCGACGAAATTACTTAATTTATCAAGTGGGGCCGCGTGTCCAAAATACCAACGCGCCCGCTAATATTAAATTTCCCGCGGCACTAAGAATTTTAACCGCGCGTACGAACTACACGGTATCCGGACGGGCGGATATTATTAATGGACGTGATGCCGCCTCCGTTGCCGGTACCTTCGCCTCCAACTAGCCGGAGCCCTAACCCACTTGTGGGGCGTCGCAGGTCGCGGCTAACACCGCAATCTGCGACCGGCGAACTCGCTCACCGGAGCGATACCGCCGCGCGGCACTTTATGTATGTTAATGCAACCAACCCGCTCTCTTACCCGGATTATTACTCACTGACACGTTATCTAAAATAAGGAGTGTTATGGGATCGCGCTGTATTAAGGAACGTGGCCAATTTATATTTAAATAAGTTTTGGAGGAGAAAAATTACTAAACAGGGAAATTATTTTTATAATAATGAAGTGAGTTAGGTACTTTATTATTATTTACGTAAGCACGATTTTTCCAGATTCGATTACATTTAACTGATAAATACTTATTACCTATGCTATACTGAACTGTTGTAAATCTGCTTCAATTAAATTTAAGCAATACTGATGAAGTAGACATTAAGTAAGTCAGTCGAATAACATACATTATTTGAGAAATATCGATTTTGAAATTCTGTTTGGTTATATACTGAGCGTTCATAAATGATTGTAAGGCGTTTGAATTTAGCGCGCTATAGGTTAATTTTTATGGTTGGTATAAACACAATAATGTTCATATCTCATAGGCGTGCCATGGAAAATACTGAAAGCTCTCAAGATTTATCAAAAAACCCATAAAAGAGAAGTTTTATTGACTCTATTGACATATACCATTGCAACTGATATCCGATCTGTAATAATTATGAAGGGTATTAAGGGTATATGTGCACATATACCCTTAATACTGAAAAGAATAAATCATGAATAAATCCTGTTACGCCACTGATATGTCAAATAGAACGTAGTCAACTTACAGATAGCAATGTTGAGCATCAAAAATCACTAAATTACGATCGCGTTAAATTGCAAACACCTTACAATCATTTATGAACGCTAGGTAATTGAATATAACAAATTTATTAATAATATTTTCATTTTTCTTTCGTTTAATGTTTTACAAGAGATATTTCCTATATTTCTTAAATAACTTTTGGAGTATAATCGTGCATTTTCGACTGCAGGATAAAAAAAATAATTTAATTTAGGTTGTGTTTTAATTTTTACCTACTTATACAATCTATTTACCAATATATAACATATAAATTTTCCCTCATATTATTCTGATAAAAGTAATTAAATAACATAAATAAACTCCAACCAAATTTTACCTACAGCAATATCGAATGTCCGCGCTAATTTATTGGTAATAGGTTTGATAAATTTTTAGCTTACATTCCATTGCAAACATATGAAATACAAACCGCGTTCCATATTTTAATTTTACAACTGTAAAAATAATTAGCGATTTCCGTTTAACTATTTTCTAATAAAAGCTTTGTTATTACATTTTTTAAATAACCGCTCCCCATATGAAACTTTATATCCCGTAAATTGAATATTAACCATTATGATATCGCGTACTACCAGGATCCCAATTTACGAGATGCTCAACTCAGATCCTAACTACGTTATTAGGTAATAACGCTCACGGACATTCACGCCGCTAATGCGAAGAAGGTACTAAAATATTTTACGTTTAAAACTCCACATTAACACGATAATTAAAACTATCTACCTGAATAATAGAAATCTGCTTTAAATGTTTTAGAAAAAAGAAAGAAAAAAGAGGTAGACTGTGGGAACGGATACTGCCCATCAAATGGTGAACCTGTGACATCGATCGAAGAGTAGTTCAGTATTCCGACCTCGGGAGAATGTATGCGACCAATCGAGACCAAAAGGGGACAGGAAAAACAAGTCTAGCAATTTGTCCAAATTGAACAAAAGGGGCGCACAATACGTACATACACCGCATTCGCAGTCCTAATGCATACCGAAATTATTATTTTCGGGGTTGGCGCACGCACGCCACTGCAACAACGCTCATAAAGAAAAAAACGAAACTTTCACGGCTATTTATTTCCGCGAACGCGAACAATGGGCCCGACAACCGAGTGGAAGTTTTAATTATCATTTTCTCCGGCCGAAGGGGCTGCATTGTTCCCCGAAGCCAGCTCCGCGAGAAAATAACCGCCCTGTGTCCCCCTAACCTTCCAAATGAGCGTTTTCGTGAGGGTTGGGAAGAAAGTGCGCGAAAATACAATGCTCGTTCTCGGTGTTATTTTTCTTAATTAGACCCTTTCAGGGGCGCTATTAAGATTCTACTATGGCGCCCGCGAAGCTCCCGCGCATCCCCAAGTGTTTCGCTTCCGAGGGTGAAAAATTTCAGTTCTCTTTTTCTAAGAACGAACGTTTAATTTGATCTCATATTTTAACTTGTGATACAATACGAACTTTCTTATTTCTTTTCTCTTCAATATAAATTATAAACGCTACCAAACTAAATGACAACCAAAGTTATTTAAATATTACTCAGGTTCAACCTATCAATATTACTGATTTATGGAGAATTGTCAACTACACATAGTACTCCACCCAATTTGACTGATACATTGTATAATCTATGATCAATACATTCAGTGTGCAGAGTATAATGTTTCAAAATAATTTACGAGAGAGGTGTTACACTTATACTTTGTATTACAAAATTACTGCAATTTAAACAAGTAAGGCTTATGAAAAATTGTATAGTATACTTGACACGTAATATATGTATGTATTCCAAACTAAATTATGTACACTACTACTTTGCTCCTATCGCAAAATGTGTCATAAAATAAACTAGTATTAAAAACCTATTGAAACATATCAAGATCAGTTGCATTTATAGAAGTAAGCTTTGATGAAGAATTACACTTACTAAGGTTTGTATCGATGCATCGATTACATCGGTAGTTGCAACTACCAAAGGAGTGCTGTATTCAATATTTGAAGGATGTACAACTTTAAAGTAAAGTTCGTGAAAAGCTGAGACATTCATTAAAGTAATTTTTTAAAATAATCATTTCAAAAGGGAATTCAATTAAACAATCGCGCAGCCACTCCAAGATAATCCAGACAAATTTCCTATCCGGCGCGAGGCAGTTTCTCTTTCTCTTTGCCCCTTCTTCCGAAGGATTACAAAGATACTAATTTATTTATAAAACGAGAAGCGACAGGGACTTTATTTCGGCCGCTCCCACAAGCGTATTCCTTTTTTTAGCGACGTCTTGGGTTCGGCGAATCACGCCGGTGCCTTCCATTATCTCATCAAGGCACTTAGCGAGACAATCCCGGCGGGGGACGGAGTTTAAATTTAAAAATTAATCAGATGAGGGCGGGCTTTTTAATTTGCGGGTCCTGCCACTGACAGTGGTCGACCTCGTCCCGAGCGAAGTAATTACAGTTAATTGTTAATTACTTGGGATTTTCCCCGGGCGTCGCGGAAAAATAGGATCCCCGCCCGCCCGGTCACCCGGGAAACGAGACGAATAGCCCAGATTGGGGGCGCGGGCGATTTAAAAAAATACGGCCTTTGTCTTTTCGACAAGAAAATTCTCATCCTAATTCGAGAGCTCACCGGCCGAAAAGGTTGCCAAGGGCACCAAAGAAAAGTTCTAATCCCGCAGGAAGGGAAAAGTTCTCGTTTTATTACGAAAGTTTAGCGGTCGCGATGATGTTATAGAATGTTTTGTGCTTCTACTCTCCCGGATACGGTAGGGGTTTAGAAACGGAAAAACAATGAACTGTATTTTTTATAAGTTTTGAACTCAGCTTTTTTAACTCCAGCACTTTTATATCATTAAATTTTAATGTCTTCTAACAAAAAAATTCTCCTATGAAATAAAATCTTTTAATTTTAGGTACGTCTCACACTGACACAATCAGCAACAAGCAAGTAACAACCAGCAACAAACGATATTGCCACTTATGGCGAATTCGATTGGGTGCACTGGTGCGCACCAGTGCATAACAGCGTGTTCTATTGGTTGTTTCGTTGTATTCTATTAGATTTTATTATTGTAGTTTATAAAACATTTTAAACATCATCAAGCCTTGAACACACTTACAAGTGATGTTATGATTACGTTTGATTTCATCGCTTTCTGTTGAATTTGCCCTTTTTTGCACTAAGCTAGTGTGACATATGTCAGATTTTGCACTCAACGAGTGCGCACCAGTGCACACTAGTTTTGCCAATCGAATTCGCCATTAATGACACGTTATATATAATTAAAGCAGACATCTCACATTGGAATAATTTTATATCGGCTCTCTTTTTGCGATATCGAACTGCTCCAATGTGAGAGCCATTATTTAATTATATGTGAAATGTCATCAAGTGACAATATCACTTGTTGCTGGTTGCCTCAGTGTGAGACTCGCCTTATGGATGATTTTGTAATAATGGCGATACTATTATTACAAAAAAATTAAACTGCAATTAATGAAACGTTAAATTGTTTAATAAAATCTATAAATAAATAACATTTTGAGGTTTTATTTTCTTCATTTCACGATTCAATAATGAATACAACCTAGCCATATTAGATGTCTTCTATTACAGCCCACTATATTTTATTATACAGCAAATGAAATTATTTATTTAGTGATGTTTGAAAATTCTCAATATTTTGGTAATAAAGGTAAAAATTACATGTACTCAAGAAGGATCGTTTTATCTAAATTAATTGTTTTTCTGTATAGGTAGGTATTTTACATAACTGTCTGTCCAAATAATGTTACTGCCATCTTGAAATACAGCTCTCGTAGTTGGAACGTAACTTACAAGATCAATTTGTATTGCGGGCAAACGGTCATAGGAAAATTGGCAAACAGCACTATGTAGCTTTCCGCACGGTCCTCCCGTTTGTCTTCTTAATTAAGTTCGTTTCTGGTACCGTCGCCATTACAGTCCCACCGCAACATTCGGAGGCAGCACTGTCCATTCCGGTAAATTTAGCTTTCTGAGGCGAAAAATGGCGCGATCCGCTCAGTCGCGGAGCGGGATAATAAAATTTTACGAGGGGAAACTTTCGATGCGATAACGCGTTCCGAAACGCCGCTGCAGCTTAACTCGAAATTATCTGGAAGTTTTATATGCGTTTATGGCCGCTTGCACGACTACCGAAGCTCCTTTTCTCTTTCCCTCTCCCTTCGTCTCCGCAGGCTTAGTAGCCGAGCAACTTTGAGAAAACTAAATCACTTAATGGGTAAAGGCCACATTATAAAGTATAATTCATGCCGGTCCGTAATTTTGAATTCGGTTTTTGTTGTTACAGCGACTGCATTGCAAATAACAGACGCGAATACATTAGCTTTTTAGTGTCCGAATGTCGATAGTGGAAGTTCAACATGAATAAATTTTGTTCAAACTTTTCTTAAAGTAAAACTACCTTATTTCTTGTATTATAAACCAAAAGCAAGATGTTTCAGTTTTACATTTGTAAAATTTTAAAATTAAGGTGCGAATAACATTCAGAGGAGTACGATAAATTAAATGTTTTAACTCTTCGTTTTTTATGAAACTTGTCTTGTTGATTACTCGTAGTAGTTAGATTTGTAAATTATACACGGAATCTTGTCACAACTATTCCGAAAATAAATAATTTCGTCGCCGTAGCTCCGGCATTAGTCATTGCCTTCTAAGAGAAATCCCTCGGCTCAAGCTTGAAACAAATCGCCCGAAATGCGAGGAAAGCTGACAAGCTTTGGCCCATTGTTCGAGCTTTCGACTGTCTCCAGCCTGCGCCCGAAATTAAGGAGTTAATGTCTGCACGAGCATTGTTTTGCCTTTGTTCAGGGGCGCTAACGAGATATTAGGAGGGTTTATGATGCCGAGGGCGTAACCGGGGACGTTTGAAATGCGCGGGAGATTCTACTGTAAATTTTCCTGAGAACATGCCCTTAAAACAAAATGAGAGGATCGGTGACGGTAGCGATCATTCGCGAACGACCATTTTCTTCTAATTTTATACGAGAACGTTACGGCAGCGTTTACAAAGTGGTACTATGTACGCGAATTTTAGATCGTTTCTGTAGCGATGACGTGGCGCATTATCGCCTCTGCATTTACATAGTCTCATCGTTGTGGAAGTTATAAAACGTATTTTATGTCCTATAATGACAGTAAGGAGGAAAGAAATTTGTCGAGTTTGCGGTTTTTGTTATCAAAGACCCCAAAGTCAATATAAAAGACGAACCCTAGAAGAACCACTAGTTAGATTATATAAGAATTGTCTCGAGAGATCTTATTATTCATTCATTCCCCTCTATCGCTCGCAAACAATTGTTCCGGCAATAAAGAAGCAATCCCATCACATTGTTTCCCGCCAAACTCTAAAGTCAATTAGCGTCACCTCACGTCGCACCGTCAGGTAATTAAACAATAAAAACATTCCCTCCTCGCTCTTTTCTTTCGTCAATCGGCGACCGTATTGTCTTTCCGTCGACGTCGCCCCTCGTGAATATTCATTAAGTTCTTACCTTTCTCGAACCCTTCACTTAAACGAGGAAATAATAAATCACCAATTACGTAACGTGTTGAAACGTATATTTTCACTTGTAGCATCTCGAGGGTTTCAGTTTTCATCCGTTAGCGTCAACAATATGTTTGTTGATTGTTACAGAGCTGTTGGCAGACGAGCTCGTTTGTTGTCGGTGGATTTAGGAAGAGAGCCAAGGAGACGTGGAAGGATAGCAGAGATATAGAAGCCTAGAAGTTGACATATACGGAACGCAGGAAGCTGCATTTGAGGTCTTAGTCGTTAGGCAACGTTATGTCAATTCGTGAAGTGCACTGTAAACTATCTCTGGTTCTAGAGAGCCCTTTGATGTAGAATCGATCGGGTCAATTTGCGATTATAATTATGTGGTTAAGTCAATTCCTTGAAGTGGATGTGCTTTCGAGGTATGTATATGTGTTACAAACGAAAATACCTTAGATTCGACCTATATTGTACTCTTCGAAGGGATATTAAGGGATACATCTTAATACACAATGCCAGAGTTTCGTAATGTTTTTACTAGTGAGGCAACCAATAGTAATTTAGCCGAATAATCGAATACCTACCTATGTTAACCCTCTATGGGCCGATTTTTTGTTTTAAATCCAAAAAAATGGGAGAACAAAAAATCAGCAATTATGAACCTATATATACAAATGAAAAAGTCCCGTTTAAACAATTTTATTACAGTATATGTACTATATAACTTTCAAGTCACAAATGCCAATAATGTTCGCACTTCTGTGTAAGAAAAATTAAGAGTGGAATTCCATAAAATAGTTATATAACCTTTTTTTGTTTTATTTTGCAATTGTTAATATACCTCGTTTGAAGTAGAACGCCCCCATTTCTTCTGAGTTCCTTTGTGTTCCTGGCATAAACAAGATGCAATGTCACTTTTAAATTTTACTAAACTATACTGATTGCCGACGCTTACAGAATATAAATAAGTAATCTCTTTTATAGAAGAGCCTGGTATTGACCACTCCATCGCCTATGACTCATAGTATCGGCAACAGCAGATACCCTTGTCTTTGAATTCTAATACATTGCAGTACTCGGTAATCCGTAAATTGACATAAAAAAACAGCAGCCGAAGAATTGTTCAATTTCATTCACTGAAATAGCAATGGGTTTTGCAGTTTCATATTGCTTATATTTTTTTGTCAAATAGTTGTCGAAAATAGGTCATAGGAGAATGAGGTTCTTCATCAATCTCCTTTCCAAAGGTTATAACAACTATTATTACTCTTTTCGGATAGTGGTTGACAAGACAATTTTTTGTGCACTAAATTCTTCATCGTTATCAATAATATTTATTGGACCTATTACCGTTAATGTGTCTAATTGTAATATCTCTATTATTTCTATGTGTCATTGTTTTCATATTTTAGGTATATAATGTATAAATTTGAAAACAGGAGAAAGCGCAAGCTTTATTCTAATGTACCGAAATCTGCCATGGCAGCCCACTGTAACCTCAAAGTTACAAATCTGTATTATTAAAAAAGAAACAGTAACAAATTGAAAATTGAAATGCAAACTAATAGGTTGATATTGATATACGAACCCAGAACTATTATGTGTACTATTTTTAGTTTCCTAATCACTGATTCGATGAAATGGTTTCGCTTATATGTAGTGCGGACAGTTTACACAGCATTTACTTTGTTATTTCAGGTTGATGAACCTAGCAGTGGTCATAAATGTTATACTTGTTGTCTTGACAAAGTTAGAGAATTAAGATTTATGCATCATCTCATTAAAAAAGCCATAATTGAAGAGCCTGGTGCAAGAACGGGATAAGTAACAATATGTTCATTTTTCAGCAAAGCTAAAAAACATTTTCATTTTTATGTTAGTGTTTAAATTAATTATAATGGTTTATTGAAATAAGTATGAGCATTTATGTTTGGTCAGAGCATAATTTTGGTAGAAATAGTGATTTAATAGCAAGGAGCAAATTGTGGTGGAAGAACGGGATATGTGATTATCTGGGATATAATGATTTAACAAAGAAAAGTATTGCTTTTCTTTACAAATCGCGGTATTACTATCAACTTGCTGAATGAGTTTCTATTAATATTTGAATATGGAATAACTAACTAATCTTGATAGTGTATGTTCCAATATTTCAAGATTTTTATTTTAAATATTTTTTTATTTTAATATATTTATTTTATTTTAACCACAAATTAAAATAACTACCTAACTAGCGGACTTTCGCGAAAATACAAAAAAGAATTTAAATGCAAATGTTGTGTTAAAATTTTTAAAGTTGACTTTTAAACACAGTTTGCTACTAACACTTCGATATCGAGTTATTTTCATCTCAAATGCAACACACTATTAATACAAAATTGATACAGGATTGTTTGGTGAAACAACGGGATAAGTGCTACGTAACTTATCCCATTCTTGCACCAGTCTACTGCATGGGATTGGTGATTTTCTCTTATAATTTCTATTCAGCTAATCATATATTACACATACTTCGACTAAACAAAAGAAAATATATTTTTAAACTGTTTTCAGTAAATAACTCATTTCTTTAAAATTTGGCGTATATCCCCTTCTTGCACCAGGGTCTTCAATTATTCGGTAAAATCTTAACAACTTAAAATGTGACCTGAAAGTGACACAGTCCAATAGAGGGTTAAGAAAACATTATTGTATCATATTTTCTAAAAGATATTCCTCCCTTAAAAAATATTTTCTGTGCCAAAGTTCACTAAGACTTCTTATGGCGTACTTTAAACAACATTATTTCCCGTTAAGGTTTCTAAGACTATTTTAACAATTTGTGTAAACAATATTACCAAAAATAGAAGTATTATTTTATAAATAAGGAACAAGTTATATCAGTGTGTTATAAGAAAAATACTGGAAACAGAAGGATCTTATATGGGAAAAGTTCCTCTCGCACGATTTACCGAGATAATAACCCGTAGATAAAATTCCTCCCTCTGGATCCGAAGTCAATAGGAATTTTGAGCGATGGTTCGAGATATAAGCGTCTATTCGCGGGGCGCCTCTTCGGCAAACGAAAGGGATGGGTCTATTTGGCATAAGAGCCAAGGGGAAAGTATATAAGGGTGTCATTTAAAATCTATTCCAAATGATGATTTCTCCCGACGTTAAACTCGAGGGGATATCAAAAGCTCGTCTATACGGCTCGTACTCCGCATATATCGCGTTTCGACACAAAACCCGTATTCCTCATCCTCTTTGTGTTAATGTTCTCTTCTATCCTGTACTATCCTTTACATTTAAACATAAATGTAAACGTTTCATCGTAATACGTTCTATGTTAACGCTTTATCACGTTAATTTGCAATCTAGAATATCCTAAATAATTTAAATTCAAGTGCGACAACTTCCCATTCTTGATGATAAATTACAGATGCGTTCAACGTATACACCACTATGGGAACATGTTATGCAAATTAGGACATGCCACGTTTAATAAACCACAATATTATAAAAAAAAAGAAAAATTCACGAAGTCATTCGTTTAGACATTTGTACCTGTCCGTTGTAAGCAAGTCGAAGGTCTCGTAACCTATGAAATTCTTCCAGAGTTTCTGTTCCATTGCGCGAGGACGTTTGTCCAGGCTCGGAGAAAATTTGCCGCGATATTTCAACCGTTCCGGGATCGCATCGTCGGCGACCCGGGATAAATCTATCCCGGATTTTGATTACCTCCCTTCATTTCTCACTTTCTTCGTCTCGACCGCGACGCCACCCCGTTTATTTCGACATCAATCTCGGACGAAACAACAAAAAAAGAGGAGAGCAAAACCGACGGATGCACGACCGGCTAATGTCGTCCCATATGTAGGTCTTTTAGGGATACAAATTAGGGTTGGAGGAAGGATGAAGGGACGACGTTCGTTCAGGTGGCGCTCGTCCTGAAACTCTTGTAATAAACGCATTGCGGCCTCCGGGGATAATATTCTAATATTTCGGGCTCGGCAGTCCCGGAAGTTTGCCCGATAAATAATAGGACGCTCCGAGATGCGGCTACTTCGCGAAAATTGCCGCTTAATCTCGGACAGCGACTAATGTTGCCATTTGTACTTTGTGGCATTTGACAAAGAAACACTCGTGTGCGTTTCTCGACTTTATTCACTCCAACTATTACTCAACACGTATACATGGAATGTCCTAAAACTAAAACTAAACCTTTAGGTCCTACTTATATCCTACATTCATATATCTTTACACTTCTTGCGACTATTTTCTCGACGGTGAACGCCAAAAATTATAGGTGTATATGATCATTTGAATTATTAGCTACTATAACCCGAAATGGAACTGCACCATGAAGAGAAAGATGAAAAAGTAAACTCCCTTTCCGTAACATTGCCGACTACTCTTTTATCTTTCTCTTCATGGTGCAGCTTCATTTCGGGTTATAGTACATTTGTATATATTATTGAGATTATATATACTATATTATAGCGATAATTTCATGATAGATTATGATAGGACAATAACCGATTAAACACGCCCAATTTATCTTTCTAAATCACGAACTTCAATTAAATTATTTAATTGGTGGCGAGCAATACGGCCGTTAAAACAAACAGTCGCCTAAATATTTACGCATTAAAAACGTCACGGTTGCCCGACGGTGGTAAAATGGTAAAAAAGGGACCGACTGTTGCAGGCCACCCCTAAAAATTACTGATACGCAAATTCAATAAATATTTTAATATATTTGGACGCGTGACAGTGGCGTGTGGCCGGCATAATTTATAAATGCCAACGCGAACCGCCCGAAAGCTTCGATTTTGTGCAATTTTTAAAGCGTTTTCCCACCCGATGGAAAACAGTTATACGTCCCCGGAGTAAATCACTAGGGATTTTTATCCGACATTACCGGATATTTACGGTTATTAATAAACGGGGAATACTGTAAAATTTACGATATTGAGTCACATCGTTCAATCGAAAATGTTTACCGTCGTTATAAATGAATACCGCACCGGTATGTATTATTTAGTTTACGTACGAAGGTGGTGGTTTCAATTTCGATCTTGGGCAATCAATTTAGGGTTTAAACTTGCCGGGACCATTAAGCTATATCGTCGGCCGACTAATGCCGGGCGATTAACAATACCGTATGTTTGATAATGGTCTGAGGTTCTAGCGGGTAACTGATTACATCTGGAGTGATCCCGCGCCGCGCCCGGTCCTGTATTAATTTAATGGGCCGCGTAATTTCGTTTGTACTAAATCGTAATTGCAAATCGACCGCTCGTTACCGGCCCAAGAGCAAGATACCACGGAAATCCTTGCTAATGTTGTTGCAGCGGACCGGACCGCCTCGTCGTCGTAGTCGTTTTATTGCCAGGCTTTGCCTACATCGACCGCATCCGTCGATAGATAAACGTGATTTCAACCGATTAATCCCGAGATTAAACGGTGCAACGAAAACCGATCCGATGTTATCATCGTTTTAATTTAATCGTGTCAAAAGATTAGTTTTAAGCTTAAAATAACCGCCGATGTTGATGTTGTAATTCTTTTTAACGCCAACAATCGTAAATATATGACTTGCTGATTTGAAATATATGTTATAGTTATCAATAGTCAGCTTAACGCAACGTTTGGATTAATATTATTTATTTGTTGATTTATAATACGAATTGTATAAATATGTCGGTTTGTGTAACTATTATTCAATTGCGTTTCATACCAATGTCAGGCTCTTTAAATAATTGATTTCTATCTATTCTATTCACAGTATTATGAATATATTTCAAATCGTTTGAATACATTTGAAAGCGACTGTTCAAAATGGTTTATTAAAATTCGAATATTTATGTTTAATTTGAAGTTTAATGTATTGTAAATTATAATAATATAAAATTTAAATCAAAATTAATAAAATCGTGAATATAAAAATTGTTATTTTTTATTAATAGAGAATATTTATCCAATCGATTTAATTAAAATTAAAGGTTTCGTCCTTAAGAACTTAATTCTAGATCGCATTTTTCTATCTAATTGTACTAAATGAAACAATACTATTTCCACCGTCAGAAATAAAGGCTTTGAAACGGAATATTTTCGCAACCATTTGTCGTAAATGATCGGGATAAAGTTCATGGTATTCCGTAGACATTTTTGTGTAACCTATATATTTTTTTAATTTCGGCTCCGCAGTTTTGAAACGATCCCGAGATAAATGAAAAATGAACCGGATTTTCTGGCTGCCGAAAAATCTAACTTTGTGAATTTTTTTCTCAAAAAATATTGGAAAAAAAGTCAGATTATAATATATGATAGTGGCAAATGTTTATGATAGTTAGCTCTAACTACTAAATATGTACTAAATCGAAATCAGTGAATATATTTTAAAGATGAAAAAAATCTAATTTAATAAAACCATAATAATAGATTACTTTCCATAGAAGTTCTGAGTATCGGAAATTGGTAAAATAACAATGAAAAAAAATTAGAAATTAATTTAAAAAATATAACTTGTACGCCAAGTTGAATAATATTTCTACTAAAGTCCGACTCTCAGAGACTTTTTAAAGTAACAGTCAATTATATAAAAAAATTGTTAGTCTAACTAAAAATAGTTTTACTAGGTTAAAAGAGTTTCCATTGAAATCTTATTGACTTCAAGGACTTTGGTAAAGTGTCGAGAAAGTGGGGTGTGACTTTAAAGTGTCATTCATCAAGGGGTTGGAAATTTACTCAGCTTGCGGCGTCCCCCGTCTGATATACGGTTGGAATTTCGGACCCACCATTAGCGGGGCACTTTATTGCCCAAATAACCCCAAGAAGGGTAAACGTTTAGATAGGTAGCCGATATCGGCACGACGTGCTTTATCGGTTTTCTCTACCTGAAAGCCGAACGAAATCGAAACCTCCCACAGGTTGGTGGGAGATTTTTTTGTACTGGAAATTGCGCGGAGTTACATTTTATAACCGAAGTAGTAATTAGGACCTTTGTACGGTGAATAATTTACAGGATGGCGACCGCACCAGCGGCCTTAATCCGCTCTAGTCGCCGTTTTTACGGCCGGCAGTTAAAATTTTATTTACGGCCGATACCGCTAACGCTAACTGCCGCCGTTTTCGGGAAATAAAATTGGGGATGCTCTACGAATATACCATCCGATTGTAACCTCCGAAATGAAAGTACTTTCCTCCAAAAAACAATCACTTAAAGTTATGAAGAAATATAAACGAAAATTATTATTATATAAAGCGTGTCCTCAAAGGAATTCAGGAGGAATATTCAACTGAGAAAACAGGTTGTAACGTATTGACGTGTGGCATTTTTGCCAATGGCACATAAAGTTGCATAATGCACCGGGGCGGAAAGTGCTTCCTTCATACTTCGCGACCTTTTTGACACCACAAAACTTTGAGTCCCGTGGGTAGGACGCCCCAGGACTTGGAGCAGCCGAGCGAATCAAGTTTGTACAGAACCGCCGCCGCTCGGTATCGACAGGTGATTTCAATTTGGTCGCGGAAGACCGAAACTTGTTTACGCTTGTCCGGACGGTAGATCTTACTTGAAAATTTCTTTTATTCACTACAGAAACTGAAACTATCTCACAATTATTAGTTTAGCATAGTATAGTGTAATGATCTTTAAAGAAAGAAAATAGATAAGTATCCTAGACTAGAATAAAGAAGAAAAAAAAAAGTTTTATACCACATAAGATGATAATATGAGGGCTAAAAAGAATTAAGTGTTTTAAAAATTTTCACATAGTATAAATTCCGACTTATGAATTCTTTATTTATAAAAATGGGCTCAAAATTCACCAAAATCCAATTTAAAATTGTCTTACACGTTTAATTGTCGTATTGATAAGCTACATGTAATCTTTCAAAATACATTTCAAAAGGCTCTCATTTCAGTGATGAGAGTTTTTTATATTTCATCAAAAATTTTAATTTTCGGAATTGAACAACTTTCTAAGTTTGCAATTCAACTATAGTAAACTATTATATTTTATTAACGTTTATTTTACAGGTGTTTCAACTGTGGAAATTTCATTATTAACCCCTCCAGTTTCAGTACTGCTACGTTTAACATGTTCGAAAGTTGCGAGTGACCACGAACCCAAGGGATTTTGTTGAAAATATCAGTCGTCCTGAGGAATTGATAGTAAACCAGGCGAATTTGAAGAAAAACGTTTTAGCTCTTAACTTAGGAAAACTACAAGCAAAGAAGACACTTAATCAATTTTTCACAAAATAGAGATATTGGTGTCATCTGTTTAAATTTTTTTAAAGCTTTAGCCTTATTCAATCGTTCATACTATAAATACACTCATTGTCAGTCAAAAATTATTTCAATTTGTAATAATGTCTAACAGAGTAAAATGTCTTCACTGTTACCGCGAAAGTAGAGAAGAATGGCTTCATTTGGACTTTTTGTTAAAGTTCAGTAAAAATTATGAGGAACGTGAAAGCTACGTTTGTGTATCATTTGTTACTATTCACCAAAATCAAAAAAATATATGAAGTTCCTAAATTTTTAATCCGGATTTTCTCGGAATCACGTTTTTTTAGAGTATCGTCTTTGCCTGCACCCTTCATATAATATAAAGATAATAAAGTAAATGTGAAACTTTAAGTAAAACTTTTATATTTTATTAACGTTTATTTCGCAGGTGTTTCAACAGTATAAAGCCGTTGAAAGCCTAATTTCAATATTAACTCTGCCAGTGTCAGTAGTGATATGTTTAACAAGTTTGAAAGTTACGAGTGACCACGAACCCAAAGGATTTTGTTGAAAATATCGGTCGTCCTAGGGAATTGATAGTATACCAGGCGAATTTAGAGAGAAATATTTTATGTCTTAACATATAATATAAAAATAAGAACGTAAATGGTAATTAATATTAAATATATTAAACAATCATAGTTATGGTTAATGCAGATATAACGTTATGTATGTTATAATTTTATAAAATCGTAATAAGATTGTTGATGATGAGGAATTCGAACAAAGTGAAATTCTGCAGAGGAACGTCACGGGCCGTCACTGAGAATTAACGATTCGCTACATTTAATTACACTAACCCCTTCCGCCATTATTTCCATTAATATCGTTCGCGAAGTTCGCCCCCGTCTACACTCACCTGGTTCCACCAGACACAGATACTTTCAGCGCCATAATTCAATTTCGAGTTTAATTCGGGCCGCGATTACCCTCTTCCTTTTAAATTTATTTAGGGGAGTACTCGGCCTAATCGGCACGGTACGACTCGCCGCCGTGTAATTAAGAAGCAGAGCGCCCCAAAATGTTTCTCCACTTGGAAAGTACCGGAATAATAACGCATAACGGATATTTGAATTTGTCTGGTTCATTATTATCGAAGCGTTAGCGTTTATTAGCGGCTGGCTGAATCGGATTTGTAACGAAGGCAAATTGAATTTAATTTTTGAAAATCGAAGTAAATTCGCTAGAAGCGATTAATAATTATTTACCCGCAACCCTTCGTATTATATTTAGCAATGTTTCGGATTAATCATAGCGAATAATTTGCTATTATGTGAACTGGGATTCGGCGGCCAATTTAAACGGCCACAACAAAATTAACGTGTCGCCAACGAACGAGTTTTGACGAGTTCGGAAAATGGCGGCTTCGCCGGGGGGAGTAAAAATTTCGCCTAATTTGCCGTTTCGGTCAGTATTTGCGGTTCGCCGCACCGCGACCGGGTCCCTTCACGGTCCCACAACATTTTAATTACCACGGACGGCAGCGCGATGCGCGTAATTATTCTAATTAACAGACGCGCTGCCTATTGTTCCGTGCCTCGATCCGCGATTTTATCCGCATTATTTAATTAAAGATAAACGCGGCGACCGGAATGTACGAGTTACGCGTATTACATTGTGTGTCCCGACGTGCTACAGTGGGTTTTCATGTTGTTTATTGCATTAGATCCGTCAACGGTACACTGCATTTCCAGTATTTACCCAAAGTTCATTTCAATCGAGTTATAAATTTTTATTCGATAACTCAAATATCTTATACGAGATTCATATATGGATTGTTTTATAATGGGTCAAAATCCCTTTTAGATTTCTCCCTTTAAGTCTACTGTAGGTAACAGTAATATTAAAATTCTAATTCCCTTTCATTCGAACGCCCTTAAAAGACTTGAGCTTTATTTTTAAATTTTGTGTTGCATTAGGATAATATTCATAATTGTAGGAAGATTCTAACTTCTCTATTCTAATATTTTTTTAATTTTGACAAATTCCCCTATATGTCGTAAACCTTAACTGATAGATATAAGGATATACAGATCTGGAAATTTCATTTGAGGACATAGGAAAATAATGTGTGCAACAGAGAAGCATATAGGAAGTAGATTAGATAAACAAAGAGGCTGTCAAACTGTCAGTTTGACAGTTTGTGGGAAGAAGGTGGTTGGTTGGGCGACTAGGGTCGGATCGGAAAAGGTGTGGTTGAACAGTTATATCGCTCTTTGCTTATCTAATCTACTTCCTATATGCTTCTCTGTTGCACGCATTATTTTCCTATGTCCTCAAATGAAATTTCCAGATCTGTATATTGTAAATTATTAGAGAATTAAATTCTCTATCGGATAAACTAATAAAGTATGGGATTAAATATGAAAGAACAGGAATTCTCTTTGTGCCCAGCCTATATATAAAAGAGCGATTAGAGCAGTGACCTTCTATTTAGCAATGTCTGTAAAGTAATCATTCCAATTATTAACTTTCTTGCTTGAACGATGACTGAGAAATGTGATTTTAAAGAACAGGTTAAAAATTGTTTAAAAAAATCTTAAAATCAAAATAACTCGAGAACGAAAAATAATAAGTACCAACAACTCTTATTAAAATCCATTTTTTTTATGTAGAATGAAAATTCTCAATAAAAGCTACACCATTTCATTTAAAATAATGAAGTTACATCCTATTTCCGGTTGACCTGAAATGGCAAAAATCTTGAAAATATTTTACATCGAAAGAATAGGATGAATAACCCCTACTGAAAAAATCTCAAAAATATTATATATATTAGTGGAACTCAATAAAGTTTTAAGGGGGAACAACAGGCTAAATTTTTTGAGAAATCGTTTTTTTTTCTTTACGCAATTCGAAAGTATGTACCTTTTAGAATCTTGTCCTACAATATTATAACAAAATTTGTACAAATAATGGAATTATAGCCCTTTTCTGCTCGCGCGCACGAAGAAATTACTTGAATACGAACATAAACAACCGTTGTTACAAAATGTTATCGATGCTATTACTCCCATTTATATGGATTTGTCCAAGACGGAGTTGCTTGAGCGCTGTATAGGCGGATTTACGCAAAATTCGAATGAGAGCTTTACTGCCCTCATTTGGAAGTTCGCTCCGAAAATGTTATCAAGTCGGGCAGTTATTGTGCAAATTGCTACTTATTTGACGGTTTCCATTTTTAATAATGGAATGACATCTTTATTAAAGGTGGCAAATGAAATACAAATCCAGATTAGTCCCCAAATGTACGCATTTTATACAGCTAAAGACCAACACCGTATAAGTCAAGCTCAAGTGCGTTAAATTTCAAGTGTTTTAGACAACTCAGACAACAAGAAGAAAGTCGAATTATGTTCTAGAAATTCTAAAGACCTTTATTATGGAGCAGGAATCGATGAATTGTGGTAACTCTTAAAATATCCTCCATTATATCATCTAGAACTAAACTTAACTTTTTAAATGCGTTTTTCTCAGAGTAACATTTTTTTAACCTGTTGTCACAATTTCTTTACCAACGAGAATCGCATTCAAATTTTATTGAGACGTCCTCAATCTATATAAAATTCCCTTCAGTTAAGCGTACGGATTTTTATTTGTATTAATATTTGCTGCCTCTTTACCCCCTGCAAAGATTAATTATTTTATCGATTTACTTAACTATTTTTTTGCAGGGGTGCCATTTTAACAGCAATTATTATTTTCTAAATCGGGTACGCTTAACTGAAGCTACACTAATATAGATTAAAATGACGTTTCCTTTTTTATTTTCAGATTATATTTACACGTTTTATAGTGACAACCAACAAGATGCTTTTTTTTTGTTAGTGCATTTGGACACCCTCCATACATGTATTCTAAGACAGATTTTTTTTTCTTTACACTTCCTAAAATAAGTTTAAACTGCGTAGTTACAAATATCAAATTCCGATTTTTCTAAAATATATGAGTGAACCAAAATAAAATCTTAATTATCGCCTTTTTTCGCGGTCTCCACCCTGTTGTTCCCCCTTAAGGTACGTAAAAGTAATGGTGGATTTAGGATGTCAAACTTAAAGGCTGTAATCGTAACCGTAGCAGTAACTATAGTGTTTCAAAAAAGTTCAGCTATTTTGTTTCAATTGTAGCGTTTAGGCAACGTCTCGTAATTACGGCAAATTTAATGGTTATAAGGGTTGGTTTAGGATGTCAAACTTAACTGTAACCTTAGGCGTAATAACCATCAAATTTGCCGTAATTCCTAGATGTTGCCTAAACGTTTCTATTGAAACAAAATAGTTGAACTTTTTTTAAATACTAGTCACTGCTACGATTACGATTACAGCCTTAGATTTGACTTCTGGTGGGTTTAGGATGTCAAACTTAGCCGTAACCTTAGCTGTAATAACAATCAAATTTGCCGTAATTCCTAGACGTTGCCTAAACGCTTCTATTGAAACAAAATAGTTGAACTTTACGGTTACGATTACAGCCTTTAAGTTTGACACCCTAAATCCACCATTCCTAAAGCCACCATTACAGCTAAGGTTACGATTAAGTTTGACATCCTAAACCCACCCTAAGTAAATTAATAAATATTTAAAGTACGTTTTGTCAAAAATTATAAACAGGGTGTGGCACTTAAAACGCCTCAGACCATAGCTCCTTTACGATAAAAGCTATCGAAGAAAATGTAAGAGCAAAGTGGTGCATAATTACCGTCGTTATGCTTCTGAAATATTTCTAAACATCAGTGGCGTGCCGTATTCCAGTGGCGTACCAAACTTATGTTTTTTTTAGTGGAATGCCCTAATTTTTATATGAGGTTTGGAAAGTGCTCGAAGAGTACTTATTTTTTTATCTAACATGTTATACCCTTAACTTTAGCGGCTTCGCTGTTATAACCCCTTCTTCCAAAATTGCGCCCCATTTTTGACTTTTTTGTAGAGAAACTAATTGACGCGGGCGCCTAAATTTTGAATTGAGGGACAGGTTAAGACCTCGTATACCTCTACATAATTTTTTTTCGGGTAATTTATGGAAGAAAAATTATTTTTGATTGATCCTCGCATGTTGTCATTTTTCTCGAAAATTTCAAATGGCACCCCCCTAGAAGAATTACGGCGTTGTACAGCCAAAACTCTAAATTTTCTTTTGGTATAAAAAAAGTAACATATTGCATAACAAAATTTCGGAGAAAAAAGGAATTCCAAAGGAAAGTAAAATAATAACATTTTAGAGATTTATTTATTCAATATTCAACGCTTATTACATTCGAAAACAATGTATTAACATTCATTCAATAAAAAAGCAAACATAAAAAATTACCCTATATTGGCAAATAAAGCATGTCAGAAAAAAGTAAACCTAGGCATTATAAATCCATTATATCGCAATTGACCGAACAGCGACCTTCTGGTGTAATTTGAAAATCGATCCTTTAAACAACATAGTCACTGGAATTTACTGTACGAATAATTTCAGCAAAAATACCTACAATACATTGTAGCAAACATCGTTAATGTAAAAATATATAAAAAATATATACCTCTACCTCGATTATTTGAAAAATCATTTTCAATTAACAATTTGGTCGGTTGTAAAAGTAACGAAAAAAAGAGCTGTAGATCATAAAAACATTACCAAATGAAACGACCATCCCGAACAAAAGCAATCAATTAATTTTTAATTAAATTGATACGTCCCTGACCAACGATACTGTCAACCGGAGCCGTATATTTTCGACAATTCGTATATTTCCCTCGAAAGGTTCGAATTCAAATTTAATCGTAATAAACTGCCTCTCATATGACCGGAAAATCCAAGTTGGAAAATTGAAACTATTGTTTATACGTGTATAAAAATTGGACAGATTAAAACTTGATGTGATGAATCAATCCGCAGGAAACGTGTCAAAAACAAAAAAAGTCAATCAACACAATTTTCCAACATAATAGAACAAGTTTTTCACTGCGTAATTTAGAGAGGTTTTTTTATGATAAAAAATTTACAGTCTCTCAAAAAGCAATCTCGTTTATTTTAAACTCAATCAACTAATTTTATTGAAACAGAACGCAATTACAGTTACTTTGATCTCATGTCTTCTAAGTTAACTTTACAACCCAATCAGTAAAGTGTTTGAAACGCGAAATTCCCAGAGGTATGGTATCAAAATGGCACTTATCCAGTTCTGACCAAACCCATCAGAGAGATCCATCAAATTAATCGACCCCTCAAGGAACGTCCAACGGGCCGACGCGACGGCGTATCCTTAATTTAGCGTTAAAGTGTTGTTAACCGACTGGCTGCCGTTAAACCGTCATGAATTTATCATGAGCCGCCATCATGCCCCAAAAGGGCCTTCAATCGATGAATATTAATACGCGCCAAGCAGCCGAAAGGCACCCGCGTCGTTAATAGCTTCGGAATCAATTCACGGAGGACCGAGAACCGCTTCGCTGCAGTTTCCTCGGATAACTTCGCGAACCGGAAGTCTACCGGAGCTTTCGCAGAAAACTTCCCGAGCGAGTTTCCAGACGGCAATTACGTAAATATAATGTCGACTTTTGCTCGGGAACATGCGAGGGGCGCGAGCCAGGTCGCGTCGGCTGCGTAACGAGCGACCCCCCTAAGAGAAGTTTCAGGTGCGAGAAGAAGTTTAAAAGAACCGCCCTCCCCAACGACAAACCGGACCGCCCTCAGCGTTCTATACTCTTGTTACCCAAGTCTATCCGCCCAACGTTATTATTTCTGTTTGGTCTTTTCAAAGCGGCAATAAGCAAAGGCGAAGTTTTATTCGGCTCGTTAAAAAAATTCCATATTATGTTCTTAATTTTAAGGAAAAACATTTCTTCTTGGTAAAATTTTTAAATCAGATGGTTTAGTATTCTTATCAAACTTATAATAAAAATAAATCTGAAATATTGACCAATTTGAAATAATTAATTCTCTTATAATATTGGTGGAGGCGCTGGAAGAATACAAAATAATTTCAAGATTTAAAAAAATATTTTACTTATACGCGGAGACATTGTATATTTTATAAAGAAAATTATGTAGCTGCTTATAAGAACTTATTATTACCCTTTCGATATAAAATATAAGATAAAACATAAAAACCTGTTAAAGTAATAAGAATAAATTTTCATAATTATTCCAAAAAGGCACATTTCATATCACTCCCAGCATATATGAATATAAATTAACGCGCCACCGTATGTAAAATATCTTTCAACTAAACTACCTTTTTGTGTAAAATTTGATCTCGAGGGCAGAATTCGTTGTGGGCTTGAACAAATATTTGCGCAAACTGATGTTTAGTTACCACACCAGGCCACAGTAGAGCAGCTCTTAAGCGCGGTTTCGGCTTACATTTGCTTGAATAGGTTCTCGTTTTGCGCCCATAGGGCAGTTGAGCTCGGAAAGAGGTCGGCGCTAGTTAATATCAAGTAACGTCGTTTCATTAACATCGCAAAACAATCTGGAGGCGCGAAAAATTACAGTTTCTCGTTCATTTGGGACGAAGACGGCGACGCAGTTCATTATTACGCTGGACCTAATCAGACGATAAAGGCAAGTCGAGGAGAATCCGACGGGATTAAGAAAACATCACGTTTCCTAATTAATTACTCGCGCTTCCAAAAATGCCCAGACGGAAACATTAATCATTCGGTGTAACGAGGTCGTAGGGGCTCGTGGATTTCGACCCTCGCGGGAGGTCGAAAAAGGATTAATTAAAATCCTTACTAAGCCGTTCGTCTCACCCGGTTGCGTTTGAAAAATTGAAATTGTACTTTTTTCTTATATTTCTCGTTTATAAAACATAATCCAAAAGATCCATACGGAGAGGTCTTTCACCGACTGAACCCGTATATTAAATAGCACTTTTTAGAAAAGAAGAATAGTTCGTGTGGTATAAAAATACAAAAAATGTAAGTATAATGGAAAAAAATCTCCTTGATTACAGGTAGGAGTGGTTACAAAACGGCTTCTAGTAGTATAATGACGCGCCAGTTCGAGCAATTTACCGTCTGCGGACAATTTATCAACCTTAATGCGGCAATACAGCCGTTATTGGCACTCGGTATTATTATGCAAATGCCTTGCGCCCGGGATGTTTAGCATATCGTGCATAATGTAGATGTATTAGATCGGAGATAGGGGCCCTCCGGTTAATGCCTAAACAGTGCGAAGTCGGCGGACCGTCAGGGGCTCCAACCGGTCCCGACATGATATCCGCCGGTTGGGGCAAGCGCCAGCTTGCGAAAGCCGCCACCGCATTTGATTTATGCCCCAATAAAAGGTGCTAGCAGAGGAACGCGGCGACATACGGCTCCCGTTTCCGCAAACTAATATTAAACGCCATTTTTGAGAAAGGCGACGGACGGGAAAACCTCGACCGAAATTATCGCGAGACCTGCCCGATTCAACCAAAGTTTAACCGCGCGATTACCGAGAGCAAAGTCGGACGTAAACGTACTGATAATCATGATGTTACGTCTGCTTAATGTCTGTTCCAAGTTGATGCTCCTTGCAGCCATCGCCATATAAAGTAACGATTATTCCAAATCCAAACTCGCACCGTTGGGTTAAATACCGTCATAATTCCAATTTAAACCCGGATTACATTCGACTAATACTCTTCAAAGCTCGCTGTTATCGATTTTATAGCACGCTCTATTAGGCTATATTACTACGGGTCGTTAAGGCCCATTCAAATATCCCTAGTGGCTATTCAAAGAGACGTCTATAGTGACATATATTGCTCTTTATAGATTTACAATTCAAAGATCGAATATCGAAATTGTAAATCACCACATCAACATTCATTGAAATCTTCCAAGTTAAATGAAAATTTCTATCTACTTTTAAAAGTACCGTGTAAATCTAAAAGATCGAAGAAATGAAAAAGTTGAAACGACCCTGTATATCCTTTAAGCCGTATCATCCCAATTCGTGCTCAAGCATGATCGCATAAAGTTGAAGGGTCGAGGCAGGCCCAAGTGTGATGTCGGTAAAAGGGCTCCGGGAAAAAACGTACAGAAGCAGACGAACCGAGACCGTCACCTCTCACGCCCTATAAATCCCGCGCCGGAAAAAAAAACGATACATAAGCCCAAATTGCAAAGGGATCCCAAGGCATCATCTTGTTTTGTTTCGGATTTGCCTGATACGGATATATTGCGGTCATTATGAGACCGCTGCTACAAAAACCGTCCGGGATCTTTTTGTAAAAAATCGCAATTTTCTCCAATCCCTTTCTAATATTTCCCGCGCTTACTCTGCTGTCAAGGAAAGAAACAAAGTAGCGCGAAATTCCACCGGTCCTTCCGGAAAAATGTAGATTAATGCCGTATTTTACGGAAACGCGGGGGAACCACGGCGCACGGATAACGAGGTCCTTTCCTCGCTAGGTGCGGGGATTTGTGTGTGTGTATGTGTCGTTTAGGATGGCTTATTTTTCCTCTCCGTTTCTCTAGAGGGTGAGTTTATGTCTCAATTTTTCAAACCCTCTCACAATTTTTGAATACCTCATCCTCTACAAAAATATATAGTTTTTGTCAAAGGTTTTTCTTAAAAGATAGTAATTATAAATTCCTGACGTGAGGGAAAAGAATACAAAATGCATTTTTGTTATAGTTGATTAATGTTTTGTTCTTATTCCTAAAACTAACAAAACATATATCGTATATGAATTTTTCTACTGGAAGTTTTTCAGTAGACATTCTCAATACCCTTATTGATTGTATACATTATATTATATAAATTCTCAGAGAATTAATGATACCCTTTCATTAATTATTCACATTTTGCATCGTGACATTTAATCAATTAAGATGACTTCAATTTACATAAAGAGCACAAAACCCTTCCAGTAATTAAATTAGTTTTGTTGAAGCCGGTTCTTCCGTAACCACACGTAAATCCACCCCTCGCGAGTAACCAGGGCAATCAATTGCGGTCCATTCTCCCGGAGGTAACGTATCGCCTAATAACGTACACTAACGGCCGTCTCAATTGAGCTTAATCGAAATTGTGAATTCCGCGAGCTCAACGCGAATAGAAGCGTAGCTTAGAATTTCAACGCGTCCGTTCGCGTACACAACCCCAACCAAGATTCGAGGGGTGTTTCCGGGAACTTCACAGCAGTAGACGTTGATTAAATTCGCAAATTTCGATTCGCGTCACTTGATTACACGGGGTTCGGCAGCCTGACGCCAAGGGGCACCTCGTCGGTCGTCTTGGATAATCAACAGAGACACCTGGAGGCATCACGATCCGAAGGTGATTCGAGATAATGTCGAAGTTGCGCCGCTGGAGACGTGACTCCCGTTAAGCCGAGGATCGTGAAGTCGAAGGGAGTGCGTTAACGGGGCGGAGACCACATCGGGAGGCCTCGACGGGACGTCCCTTCGACTGGAGGGCGACGACAATCTCTCGGGAAGTGAAGACGTCGTCTGTATCTAAAGCGCGCCACAGCTTCGAATTATTTATGGTGACAGGTGGCCGTGGTCTGAGAGATGCACTGACTACCAGAGCGAGACAAATTCGTGATTTGACGTTATTCGATGCAACAGGTGTTCTAAATAGCTTACAAATCTTTTTTTTCTAATATATCTACAAGAATATATAAAGTGTTTGGGTTATCTTGGATAAAGAAGGAGAATTTAGTAAGTAGGTAAGATGAATGTTCAAACATTTTACGGTCGGATAAGTGAAAGATTATGCTGGTATGAAAATCAACAAACCAAAATGGTTACGGTTAAAATATATCAGCGTCCAACGCAATATAAATCGAGTCTGAGACGCGTAGGTTATTTCTCGCAAGAGGCATTCGTACCGTCCACAACAAAGCGTTTTAAACTCAACTGCAGAAATGGTGGCAGCGACGGTTCAAACGTAACCCAAGAGCCACTTACACACAGCAGCAAAATGAAATAGACGTTCCTGGAACTCCTCACATTCCGAGATTTTTTAGTAATATTTATCTGTGTCTGAAAAATACATTACATTTTCTCTAGAGAAAAATTAAAATCTAAACTTCCTTTGTAGATTCATAAATAAAGTTAAGACAATTATTATCTAAGCATTTTACCATATCTAGCGTTTTACTAGACTTTCAGTGTGTAAGTCTGCTTCGTTCGGAATTTTGTCTTGTTTAATAACCATATTACCTAATATTATACAATTTTTTTAATCAATCTATGGAAAGATTAAAGACAAACGTTTATTTGTGAGGTAATTATTGATGAACTTTTTTGATGTTAAAATTATCGATTGAGTATAAATCCCAGAATGTCTTTACTTATAACTGTGGTGATAAATAGCACACATTCAATATTTTTAACCCAATATTATCATATTATGAATTTTCTATTTAGAGCCTCTTATTAGCTCCTCTATAATCAAGGAAAAGTTAAATTTATATTGTTAAATAACACGGAAATAAACTGTAGTAGATTTCCCTCAAATAATACTTAAACACTCGTGAACATTCGATGAATTATTTTTCCCCCATACGAAGAAATCCCATCATAAAAGGGGCAAAAAGGCTTCCTAGGCGCGAAAAATAATAAATAATGACGCATTAACTTGCCAGATCGGTTTTCCTTCTGTCTTACGGACGTCGGAACATTAATCTTCATGACAAGGGGAAAAGGGGTGTGAAGGGGGCGACCATAAGGGGCGTTGCGAGCGCCGTCAGCACTCGGGGATCATGGGATAAATTATTTACAAAGCGTTCGCTTCGACAGGATTTCTCAGAAAAACCACGCTTAGTTTTTCCGGCCGACCCTAATTATTCCCCTCTGTCGCCATTTTCTCCCTCCCTATACTGAAAAAATCGCTGAAAAAGGGCCGTCCTGATACGAGGAGTACTTTGTAGAATCATGGCACGTAGCAAATACATCAAATATCGTCCTTGTCGCCAATTCGGGAAAAATATGAAAATGTATTTGTCCCTTCAAAAAAAAATAATGACGGGGTAAAAAAATTTTCAAAGCGTGTGGATGAAATGTTAAGTTTTCATCTTTCATCGATATAATACCTGACAACAAACGCATTTTCATTATACTTTAAATCCCCATCGTATTAAAAAAACGGGAGAAATAATGAAAGAACGTAGCATTACTCTTTACACACATTACACAGCTGTTGTCTTTCTCCATATTTCATGATTTTTTCCGCCCGCGCTTTTAACCTATTTTTTCTCTGGTTACACCGCAGCGAGCGCTCAAATCAATGGCCAAGTCCATTAGCCCTCGAGCGCATTGAATGACGCTATTTACTTTTTATAACGAGTCGATAAAAGGTGGCTCATACCTGTAAGTACGCCTTCTAACGTAAATACTTCATGAGTCGTGGCGATTATTAACCTCGTTGATTTATGGGTTATGCCTTCGACCTCGTTCACTCAGAATTCCCGCATTTTGTCCTGGTACTTAGTTTGGCCCCGAGTTAAGAACTCCGCTCATTCACCGTCCTGACGGTGACGGATGACACTACGAGGATAGTTCAACCGGCTTAATTGAATAAGGTTTCCTAAATCCAACTTTCAAACTGACAAGTTCATCTGATCAAATCTCCACTCGGCCAAACAGAACTTTCCCTTCATTAAATTAATTAATGTTTTATTAGCCAATTTTATTTGGACGAGTCCAATCAAAATTTTCAAAATCGGTGCCGACACCTATGGGAACGTTCTCGGATGGAAACGCTTGGAAAGCGAAAAAAATAGGACGCAATTGACGCGCGAAACGGACGATTTATGCGAACGGTGCGCGTATAAATCACGGAGAACTGCGCCGGGACGTTAATTATAAATCAATTTTGGCCGTAATGGAATAATAACGATAATAATTTGTGAACGGGCCCATTATTGGAGCTGGCGCGGTCATAGGTGACTCGAGTCGCCATTTCGCCGACCACAACGCCACCTAACCTGCTTAACTCAACAGCGAGAGCGACGATTCATTGCCCACTGTGCTTTCGATATCAACAGATACGCATGAGTTGGTTTAATCTAGTTCTAATGGATTCATCCAACTTGTAAATCCACGCAATGGTGTTATTTGGTTTCATCATTTTTACCGGTGCATTCACCATTTTTCAACACATTGAGTGTTAATTACAAAAAATAAAATGGAGGTACTCTGTAATTGTTGATGCCCTATTGACACCCTGTATATGTTGATGCAATAATCTCAGATTTAACAGCTATTAAGTTATGTTATGTTCCATAAATCAAAAATAAAATATTGATCTTTACAGTAAATCTCTACATTATGGTTAGTCAATTAACCCTTTGACTACATTTGACGTATCGGAATGTCATGCATTTATTTGGGCGAAGACACATATGACGTTTTGAAACGTCATTGAAACTGATTGTGAGACGATATTTAACTTGTTCATTTTGGTTTATTTCAAAGTATTGCGTGTCTGTTGCAACAAAACAAATAATTCCAGTTTTTTGTAAGAAAGCCTAAAATTATTTCAATATTATGGAGAAAAATATAACGGGTGTTCATTTAAATTCGTGCTCAAGTCTGCTTTGAAATTTTGTTAGATGACATGGAGAGAAAATTAGCTTTGTTCGTTAGGGCTGCACTACTTGCACTTAGCAGTTCAGTGCATTATTAAATTTTGGTTACCTATGCACTCGTTGAATCACTGTTCACACCTGAACTAAAAAGCACCAAATTACGTTGAGTTACACTCATTCCCCTTCAAATGCTGTACGAAACTGCACCTTTGCACCATAGTGTAAGTTAGTGCAGTGCAAGTTTTAACCCAACGAACAAAGCTAATGTATTCCGTATTATTAGTGCATTCTAATCAATTAAATTTCAAAATTGACTAACGTCAAATCTGGTCAAACTACACTGAACAGTTTGCAGTGGCTATTAATCAATCATGCGTTTAACCCTCCGGTGGGCGCTTTTGCGGCAGTTAGCCGCATCTTTTTCCCAAAATATTACTAAGTTAATTGTGAAACCACTAAATATTCTATTGCGGTGTAAAAGCCGCAACGCGCCTATTCGTGTAAAGTCCGATAGTCGCGCCCACCGGAGGGTTAACTTGTAACAAGAAAATTTTATGGTAAGTTTTTGTTTTTAAACTAGTTCAAAAGTCGATGAAGTTTGGGAATATTTACTGCATAATTTTATTGACCACTTGAACATCCTTAGGAAATTTTGGAGGACCGATTACTGAAAAGTTTGGCGCTTAGGTAGGTTTTAGCCAAAAACAAGTTGTTAAACCGTTTCCTTTCAGTTTCTGACTTGTTACTGATAACCTATTGAACATTTTAGTAGTATGCCATTGCTTTCATTAAATTTTATTAGACATATGTCAAAACTGCAGTTAAAATCCATAGGTCATGAATTTAAATGAACACCTGATATAATGAATAATACGAAATAAATTAATTTATGCATAAAATCTACTGCTTTCATTTGTCTAGAAAATTAAATGTGCTCCAAGTGCAAAAAATTTTTCAAATAAATGTATACCCAGAGTTAAAAAATTCCGGCGCATCCACCATTTTTAACATTCAAAATTCAAGTAATAATAAACGTGTTTTACCTGTGTTTGTAATTGTAGTCGATCGCGTACATATAAATATCCAAGGAATTACCTGAAAATTTGTTAGTTCCGCTTTTTTTGCACGTTATTTTTTGTTTATCATAAATTCAGACAACAAGTGTAGAGAAATTTTGTGTCCAACAAACGTGAACAGCAAATAAAACGTGCTTTTATTGCGCTCGCCGGTCCGTTGTTATATGTATATATTTTTTTAGCGCCGCAGTCCGATAACGTGCCGCTCCAAAATCAATTTGGCGACGGTTTAATTGGAAAAAAATAATCGGCTTTATTGGCGACGTATCCCGTAAATGTATTGTCACCCAGTTGGGATCATTTCCGGCGAATGTATCAACGGTTTGGATGCCTCTTTTTCGCCTAGCTCTGCACCGCCACTATAATTGCTTATTGTGCGCGTTCGATTGTTCGACTCGCCTCCGATTTTGAGATAATTTCAACGATTAATAGCTTCAACGTCGCAATTTATTCCACCAACCGACTATTGTGATTTGTGGTACAGATTTTCAATTCAATTCAACTTTTAGCAAATTGAAATCGGCTTGAAGAAAGGATCAGTATATTTCTTGGTAAACTTAATCGATTGATTTACACTAAAGCCAAGCTGCTGGTTAATCCGCTTTCGGCGGAGAGTATAAGAGAAATTCCCGCATCCGGTCGCACTCGACCAAAATCGAAACGCAACCCAACCGAAAATACATTATGACCCCTTTTAATTTGGCGGCAGTAAATTCCCCCACGGCTAATTCTTTTAGCTCCGACGGAGCTGCTTTCGAGAGGCGCCCCCAGATTTTATTGGCCCATTAGAGGCGCGTTCGGTTTAGCCGAATGGTCGCCTTATTAGTCGCTACAAATCGCCGCCGAAAATGTAACGGGCTTATCCTTGGTTTTATCTCCCAGCTGTTTGTAGGGGAGATTATCCTCAAGTGGGTGAAAAGATTAAAATAATACGTTTATTGAATATATTAAAATGAATTATGTATTTTGATTTATTAACACTCAATTAATAAACTCTCAATCCTTTGAAATGTAACAATTGACTTATAAGGAGAGAGATAAGTACTCTAAAATTTTTTTATTGAATACCATTTCAACAATATTTCTGAAAGGTCTCTAAATTGCTTGAATAACACTTTACATTGGGGTTAATGAAATTAACGACAGATGGAGACCCTCTAATTAAATTTTGGGAAATAATAATTAATTTTAATTAAATGCCAGATCATTACTCAATCTTAAGCCAATGAAGTTAATTGATATTAAAACATACTTTATGCATATAACTTTGAAAATTGTATTAAAGTTCATCGAGTAACTAAGTTAAATAAACCACAAACACGTATCTAGTTAATTAAGTTAATACTATCCATTTCATTTAATGTTAAAAGTTAAACCAATTTCGCCTGATGTACTTAATTCTTACTGAAATAAAAGCAACCACGGTGAATATCTAGCAATTAAATTCAGGTTTTAATAAACTAAAATTAGAACAAAGTAATAATGATCGCGTGTTGATTTAATTTCACCTCACGTTTCTGTCAAAGAAATTCCCGGTAACAGGGAAACCAAAAACAAGCCAATGTTCCACGACAGCTACCGTCTTTGCCAATTAAAATTTCATCAATCACTTTGAACTAGGATCGCGCTGACGGCAACCGAAGGGAAACGCAGGGAATTAATGCCGAAATTCGCAGAACCTCAACTACGAGCACGTGTAAAACATAGTGCGGCGACACTCGGAGGCAATATCGCCACATTCGCCACCCGGTTCGTCGAAGTTTTACATGTAGGGTAAAGCGAACGCGTATTTTTACAATGTTGTAACAGAATTCCGTTCGGAAGGCCGCGAACACTTCAGGATGTTTGCGACAGCTGGGATTTATTTCAGGACGGTATCGCGTGAATTTATCAGAAAATCGGAATTTATCGGATCGCGGGTAATTGTTAGCAAATGTTTACCTGGGAAATTGGACCATTGATTTGTTTGTTCGTTTAATATACGAGAAAGGGGAGTGCATACACTTTAAAAGATATTAAAATTTTAAAAGCTCAAAACTCAGAGAACAAATATAAAACTAAACAATTCAAGAGGGGTACTTTTTATAGGTTGTATGAAAAATATATAGGGGTTAGAAAAAAGGAGAAGGAAATAAATAATTGGTAAAGAAAATATAAAAGGAGTCTTTTATGAATAAAAAAGGTACTCGAGAGAATAGGGAAAAATATATGTTTCAAAATTAAAGGAGAATGTTCAGAGTTCAAAAAAAATCCTAAAGTACAAGCAAATTTCGTCTTATTGTTATACATAATGTTCCAAAATTATACTGACAAATTGTTAGGAGATATTCCTTGGCCAATTTTAAGTAGACTGACAAGAGCTTTGTGCTTTGGGTTAAAACTTGCACTGTACTAACTTACACTATGGTGTAAAGGTGCAGTTTCGTGCAATATTTAAAGGGGAATGACTGTAATTCAGTGTTATTTGGTGCTCTTTAGTTCAGGGTTGAACTGTGATCCAATGAATGCATATGTAATCAAAATTTAATGATGCACTGAACTCCTAAGTGCAAGCAGTCCAGCCCTAACGAACAAAGCTAAGGAGACCTGTCGAATTATTGCTACGCACTCTGTTGTTGATTAATATCTAATATAGATCAAAGTTGTTTTGTTACTAGTAACCAAAATAAAAAATAAATATGACAGTCAACGTAATTTTAGTCCTTCGAGCCGGATAAGCATCGAACGGTATGGAACTTGCTGGTAAACCTTTGTTTCAACCGGGAATAAAGGGACGATTGGTATTGCGTTGCGTCAGCCATTGTCAGATTATTCTAGAAGTTCACGAAAACCAAGAAACCCAAACGGAGGCCTACTCCATTGTTTGTTGAGAAGCCAAGTGACTGTTGAAGTTATCTTGTGTATTAGATGACGCCTAGAGATTAGAAGGATAAATTTGTTGAGACTTCCAACCAGAAATTTCATTACTAGAGGAAGTAACCTATCACTTAACTTAGGACAAATCCTGTATTGAGTTTACCGATTATTTACTGTATTCAATAGTGTTACCATGTCAGAACAGGAGAAACATTTAAGAAGGCAAAGGGGCAGTTTAATAGCCAAACTTACTGGATTTACAAGATCTCATGACCATTTAGATTCTCACCAATTTTAATGAAAGTGGTATCAATTGATAGGTATTAGTGTATAACATAAATGAGTAAAATATTAGTGCGCACTATTCAGCAATTCTTGCGTAAATCGTAAATTAGTTGGAAAATTAAAGCCACGACGCTTACATATCAGTAGTTGGCTTGTTTTCCCAAACCCGCCCCTAGTTGATTCACTACGAATCAGCTTACATGTATCGTCTCAAATAGTTCGAACCCCATGAACTAACTGCTTTTTTATTTTTAATATAAATAAAAGGTTAATATTTCGTTTTTCTGGCGGAAAGACCTTCGGGTCGATAGCCAAATAAAGATTATTCTCTCTCTCTCTATTTCGTTTTATTTTCTTCAAGATATTATTACTATATGTTTAAAACAAAATAATTTACCACACTTTATCATTTTTTATTTTGATTTTTAATAAAAATTTATTAAAAAAGAACCAGATGTAGACTCTGAGAGAGTGTCCAACTACTTTCATTAAAATCGGTGAGGTGCTGGTTGTGAGGTCTTCTTGTGAGATTAAAATCTGTAATCCGATCTCTTATACTTTCGGAGATATTCAGCGTTAAACTCATTTCTGCTTATATCAACTTTTCTTACTAACTTTGTTGATTTTAAGGGGATAAGCCTTACAATTTCACTCGAATGTTAGGATTTAACCTCATTTAAAGGAAATTTCAATATTTTCTTAACATTCTAACATGCTTTTATGTGGATGAGGGTTTGTAAAATAAACTGTCTTAGTTTCACTTTATAAAGGATTGATAAAAAGTTATGGGGTAATAAAATTTTGATATTATTATCATATAAGTGAGATTAAATCTCAAGATTCGTGAGAAATTTCGAGACATACTTTCTCAAAATTAAAGTTATTAAGAAAAATTTACATAAGTATAAAAAAGTCAAACAACAGGCTTTAATCTCAATGTAGTTAAAATAAACCAAGGAATATATCCTAGCAGTTTGTCGGTATAATTTTGGAACACTTTGTATAGCAAGTGATATAACTTGAAAAATTAATAAGACGTAGAAAAAAAAGAGATGTACAAACCATAAAATTACAAAAAAATGTTTACTAAACCTTAACTTACATTAAAATCTTAATTACTTCCTCCTTAGTATTTTTTTCCAAAACAAGAACAAAGAAACCATTTTGTGAAGTAAAAGGATTCGTGTCCTCTTTATACTTGATGTAGCTTATAAAGTACAATTAGCTTAATAGCTACCACTAAAACGGGATGTTACCATTTTAGGGAAAAGCCTAAAGCGAGCAGTTTATGGATACAAGAAAAGAAGGAGGTAACAGAAAAAAAAAGGAAAAGTCGAGAGCTTTAAGTCCGGGTTAATATTTTCGGGTTGGAGTCAATTTGGTAAAATTTAGGAAAACGTACTTTTGAGTTATAAAAGGCGATTAAGAACACGTGCTGGACGCCTCGTGCCACCTAACGGTCGTTACGACGGTGCTCGATTGCCAATTTCCGGTGGTGCAACGACTCTACCGGAAGTCTCCTAATTGGTCGTTAAAAATCCTGCGATAATTAATGACAGAAAAGATTTAGAAATCGGATTAAATCGAATTTAGCTTTAATATCAATCCATTCACCATTTTTTAAACCAAAGCGTCTTTAAAATAAGCTAAAGATTACGGACAAGGCCATAATTTTATTCCGCGCGGGTCACGTAAAAGATTACAAATTAAAAACCTGTTTAAACACCTTTATCTCGGTAACCGCGCAATTTACGTCTTAGCCATGATTTATGCGTTAAAATGCACGGGATGAGAGGTCGGCCCTACCGGATTTATGTAAAGTAAAGATTACCACGCCGATACTTCAACGCCGCGACCGCAAAATAATGGGAGCGCGAGAGCGATAGAGAGGGAAAATATAATGGAAGGGTTTTTCCTCGAATTTTACCATCTCCCTCCGACTCATCCGGAAACGCCAGGTACACGGATATTACGGCGAAAACGGCAAGAGGCTGGAATAGCTGTTTATCGATAAGCTGGGACAAAAGGCAGGCAATTAGCCTGTGTATTTAATTTCACGAGGGACGATCGTTGGTGTTTATTAAAGGTTAATTGGACAAATTAATATCCCTTTTTATGTCAACAAGTGAAATACCTTTGTAATGAAAGTATTTTAGTAATAAGTTTTATATTTAATAATAATGAACAATAAGGAAAACTTTAATAAAATGGCATTTCTTTTATAGGATGATTTCAAAATATTACAGAACCTAAAACTGTTAAATATTTTCAAATTTCTTTTGTGAATAAAAAAAATTTATTTATGTATTTATAGAAAAAAAAACAAATTATATTGACTTACAGTACCACTTTGCAAAATTCCTTTGAGTGTTCGGTGTTAAAGGAAACTATGTTCAAACATTTGCATTTGTGAAAACGAACTTCTGATTCTAACTACTTCAACAATATGCAACAATAAATGTATTATGACTTGCAATTTCAATGTGTGTTGAAGTTAGTTCACTTTACCTCTAAAAGTTTATATGACAAAGTTTATATTATAAAATAGAAATTAAAACACGTTGTTAACGTAGTTAAATACACTGTAAGGTTTGAATGTGGAGATAAAAATAAATTATGTATAAAACATCAAACAGGTTGTTCGAATTATGAATAAATTCTTTATTAACTTTACTGTCACTGTACATGGAAGTATACAAGTTGGATAAAGCCTTTTCAAATCTCGTACTAAGCCAGAAAGTATATATGGTAAAACCTCTTTTTGTGTGGTGGATAGAGACCGCATAAAAGAAATTGTACAAAAAGAATATTCGTAAATTTTATAAACACTTACATTTAATAAACAACTTTGTACAATATAGCCTTTTTTTATGTGCGGCACTGCATAAAATAAAGTGGCACTTAAGAAATACATCAACCATTTACGAAATAGATGAGAAAATGCTTTCAAACAAATTAAATAATTAAATCAGACCTGAAAATATTCGAAGTCGTTCCCGTCGCTTGTAGATACGATTTCAATTGATTTTTTTGCGTTATAAAGTCAGTGATTTGTTTTTGTGACGATGATCGATTGGTCAAAACTTAGTTTTTCTTTGGAAGTTCAAGCTTCCTTGGGCATTAGTGTCTGTTTTAAGAAAATATATCCGCAACATATACAGGGTGTCCGGAAATGTCGTGTACAACGGAGTACCACAGATACTTTGGTCAAAAATATGATGATTTAATCCAACTTATCTATATACAAAGTTGCTTAGTTTAGCCACTAGAAGACTTTAAAAACAATATCTTTCGTGTGTTTTTCTTAAATTACTACAAAAATGTTTATTAGGCTTACTACAAAATTGTAAATTATTATCAGGTTACAGCTTTCTGTGGAACAAATTCGAATTTCGAAAATTACAGGGTGTTTAAAAACACTCTCACGACAAGTTATCAATCCAGATCTTTTTAACCAGCCTGTATAATTTTCTGTCAATTTTTTCTGAATAGCTATATTACTTTAGAAACTATTTCTTCTCTTTTAAAATTTCAGTTGGACAAACGGTTTAGCCATAAAAAAATATTTTCTAAATCCCTCCAAGCCCGAATCGATAAGTTATGGTACCAATTCGAATTTGTTCCACAGAAAGCTGTAGCCTGCTAATATAAAGACATGGCCAAAAAATGAAGAAAATCTATTAAAGATTTTTCGAGGAATTTAAGAAAAACTCATGAAAAATATGATTTCTAAAGTCCTGTAGCTTCTAAACTAAGCAACTTTGTATATAGATAAGTTGGGTTAAATCATTATATTTTTGGCCAAGGTATCTGTGGTATTCTGTTGTACACGACATTTCCGGACACCTGTATATGTGCACTGATAGGAAACATTAAACTGGTGATGGCGCCAACGCTACAGAAGTTATCTTCATTTTCTGGTCTAACATCTTTAGTCTCTCTAATCCATCTCTAGTCCCTCTCTTTTCTAGTCTCATAATCTCTATTTAGTCTCTCGAGCCTTTCTCTAACCTCTCTTTAATCTCTCTAACTTATTTCTAGTCTCTCATTACTTTCCCATTTTCTCGTCTTTCTCAATTCTGTGGTCTCTCTCGTCTCTTCTAATTTTCTCGAACCTCTACATTCTCTCGTCTAGTCTCTTTAGTCTTCCTTTAGTTTCTTTAGTCTCTTTAGCATCTCCCTAAATAGTTTTTCGCTAGTCTTTCCCTAGTTTCCAATTTTTTCGTCTCTCGGCTATCTATTTAGTTTCTCGTCCCTTCTAATTCTTTTATGTTTCTTCAATTTTTCGTCTTTCATAACTCCTTTTTTTTCTTCTACACCTCTCAATTTCCAAATTTTCACGTCTCTTCTAATAATTCTCTAGTCTCTCGTATTTCCTAATTTTCTCGAACCTCTACATTCTCTCGTCTAGTCTCTTTAGTCTTCCTTTAGTTTCTCTAGTCTCTTTAGCATCTCCCTAAATAGTTTTTCGCTAGTCTTTCCCTAGTTTCCAATTTTTTCGTCTCTCTCCTCTATCTAGTCTTTCGTCTCTTCTATTTCCCTTATGTTTCTTGACAAGGAGGCCACATGACCTTGTATTCACCGATTTTGATTAACACGTTGTTTGCCATTTAAAAAAAAAATTTTCCCGCTCAGGCCTCCAGCTAATAAAATGTATAAGAATGCGGCACAAACCGTGTGCCGCATTACACCAAACGAAATCAGGCGCGGCACAGGTGAATGCCGCGCTGAGGTTAACGTGTTAAAGTGGTACCAATCGCTGGGCATTAATACATAGTACAAATGCATGAAATATTAGGACGCACTATTCGGCGATTCGCTGGTAAATCGCGATTTTAGTTCGCGATTCAAAGCCACGCCACTTATATGTCAATGGATGGCCTTCTCTCGAACCCGCCCCTTGTTGACTCGCCACGAACCCACTTCCATATGCGAAACAATATACAGTGAAATTCCCCTTCACGGACACCTCCCTTGGATGGACAGTTTCTCATGGAACCGTCCGACTCTCATATAATTACTTACACTTGTTAGCATTTCTCTTAAGCGGACACTCCTCTTGAACGGACACTTTTGGTGGGTCCCGTTGGTGTCCGCACAAGAGAGATTTCACTGTAGTTGGAATCTTGGAAAGTAACCTTTTTTATTATTAATATAATCAAAATGTTAATACCTATCGATTGGTACCACTTTAATCAAAATCGGTGAATACCAGGTAGTGTGGTCTCTTTGTAAGAAATTTATTTATAATCTTGCAAATATTACAATGAAACATCTAGTTTTTCATTTGATGAAATTCTAACGAATGTTGAGTATTTATTCTTTAATCTACGTTTTAGATTCTTAAATTGCTACCATGCATCCAACAAAATTGATTTCATCAACAGCATTTAACATGTAATACCTTCCCTAGAAAGTACTTCTCTATTAATGTTTATTAAAAACAAGCTAGTTTTAACACACTTTTATAAAGTATCACTAAAGTACTTCTTTAATAAAAAAAAAGCTTGTACTACAAAGTTTTAAAAATGAATTATGCATATTTTATGAATGTAACTCCGTAATATTAATATAATATGCATGTATGTAAAACGAAAAAGTTTTCCCCATAATAAGTACCCATCATTCATTCGGAATTAAATTGAATTAGAAGCATTTGGACGGGGGCAAGTTGGTGCATTTGCAATGCAAATTTTCCATGATACTGTCGCCGAAGTGGCAACTGCGAGCAAAAACGGGGGCGCGACGGGGACCTCTGCCCGGGTCGGACGGGGCAAAAACGCTAATCGCGAAATTATCAAGGGAAACGTGGAACGCGTATTTCCATCCCCGATTTTCGAGAGCGTTTTTACGCGCGCGATTCACGCAACGCGATTAAACATACGACCGATTTTTCGTGTAGGTACCTGCGGAGCGGTGAAAAAGAGCCGCGTTGAGCAACGTTGATTAAACGAAACCGATCCCGATGAACCAACGAACCGATGGACATCAATCACCGGTTCATTAGGAAAAGGGCATAATGGAAATTCCACGGAGCGCGATCGATTCATCTCGGAATTTTAATTTCGCCCGGCTTCTCTCTGGAGAAAAGTATTCCTAGTCGGAGATGAAAAATTAAACCGGAGTTTTCTCCTCGAATTTAATCTTTATTAAATAGTTGATATAAACTTTTAAAACGTTTCATATGTGATTATAATAAATAACAAATGTTAAGGTTTTATTTTTACTTACTAAAGTAAACCCATTCATAATAAATAAATTATATAGAAAGAAACTCCTAACCTAATTTACATGTCCATTAAAACTTGTTTTTTTTAGAATTTCTATCTAAAAAACTAATTGACGAGACTTAAAATTTTATAAGGCTTTAAATTGAAACTTAATCTTTATTTTTACCAAAAGTGGATTTTCTACAATTATTAGTTTTTTTCTATAAAAGTGGAATTCTAACCTAACTTAATTAACATGTCGATTAAAACTTGTCAATTTTTGAAAATTCATATATGAGAAACTAATTATTGTTGAGACTTCAAATTTTATATTGATTTAGATTAAAACCTAATCTATATCTTTACCAAAAATGATTTTTGTACTAACTTTAGTTTTATCCTCAGAAGAAAAAGTGTGACTTAATGTCCTCAATTGAAATGTTTCAACATTCTGAAGATTGGGTTAGTTAATATTATTGGTTAGTTACTACTAGTTCTAAATAATAATAAATAATTCAACTTATTTTCCCGATTTTATTATTTTACGGACAATATTTGTGAAATAATATGTAACAAAACTGACAATTTACTTTACAAAAGAATAAAAATAATTACAGAAAAAATTTTTTATGAGAAATCGTTTGAAAATGGAAAAATAAATTTTAAAAGTCGGATTTTATGTTGCAAGTGATTGAAAACGAACACAGAGAATTTTTCAACTTCACGAATAAAATAAAATTATTTTTGATACGCGTTACATATTTAATTTTTTATAAAACAAAAATAAAGCTTTTTTGGGATTTACATTTTTGATAAAAATTTAGTAAAAAAATGGACTACTGTTATTTTTAAATCTACATAACATATTTTACGCGTATTTAATATCAAATTCAACAATTTTTAATGACCTTTAAGACTTTTGAGATGTTATGATTTTTTTTGATATTGGACTTATACAGAAAAATTTTATCTTTTCAATATCTTAATTCTATCAGGACAACTAGTTACTGCTGCTAATCACAAATTTAAAATTACTTCTCTACGCGTCTATAGTTTTCTAGTAAAAACATAGCAGTGTGTACTTTGCTTAGGTATCCGAGATAATGTTATATATGTTATAAGTAGAAATTTTAGGTTGCTATCATAATTTTCTTTTTATACATATGTGTAAATAGGTTATAAAAATAAAAATATGTTACGTAAAATCTTTTCAATTTTGCCCTCAAAGGATTAACTTCGTAAAATTATAAAATACCAAATTACGCTACAACATAACTTGAAAAGTGAGTTAATCTTCGTGTTATATTTTGTGGACAATGAAACAATTTGCAACAGAAGTATGATGCTTCTGAACATTTTTCTCATTTTTCTTCTTGTATATTTTGATGTAATTTAATTAAAAAATAGTCTATTGTTATCTTCAAATCGACATAACTCCGTTATTTTAGTAGTATGTAGTATGAAATTTAAGAATTTTTAATGGCCTTTAAAACTTTTAAGGTGTTATGAATTTTTGATTTTGGATTTATTAAATAGGAAAATTTTAACCTATTAATATCTTAACTTCATAAAATTATAGAATACCTAATTACACTGTAACATAACTTGAAAAGCGAATTAAGCTTCGTGCTATATTTTGTGGACTATGAAATGATTTGCAAAAGAAGTGTGGTACTCTTTAAAATTTTTTTCATTTTCTTTCTTGTATATTTTGTTGTAATATTAATTTTTAATATTTTTGCTTGATAGTATAAGTAATCTCGTTATGTCGATGACGTAGTAGACGTTGGTGTCGGAGTAAAGTCGAAGCTCTTGTGATTAAATTATCACGGCTCCCAGTCGGCGTACGTCGAGCTGAGCCTTTAGGCGACATAAGACGATGCCCCGAAGGATAAAGCGTTTCAATTTTGAGATAATCGCGTTTTCCGGACGAAATTGCGTGCTGTCAACCGAATTTGCCGCCCGTTTTACGAGCAATTTTTTGATGAAAACCGGTTAAAAGTAAAAAAGCGCGAGGAGGGTCACCTCCCGAGGCGCCGTCCGAAATTAATTTTCGTTAAATTACTTCTTTAAGGATTACTCCTTTTGGAATTACTCGTACCCGACCTTTCTCTTTTTTCCCTTTCTTAACACTTTTTTTTTTTTCGTTTTCTATTTTTGACATTTAAGACAGGTAAATTAAAAGGGTTCTTCTCGTGCGCTGAGGAAATTGGAAAAGCGATTGAGAGAAGAGTCGTTACGGTCCTGCGCTGGATTTTTAATTTCCGTACGACCGGATATCGACTGTTTAATTTGACGTTCTGAAAAAATGCGTCTGGTATTTATTTCGATACCGACGTATTTATATTCTCCTCCGGGTGCCTTGCGCAATTTCCGAAAACCAAATTTAAATATTTAAATTGGACAGAAGCGGAATATGAAATATTTATGAATCGGTACATACGGATCGGAATTTATTTTTTAATTTCATATTTTTTTTGTGTCAGAATACCGCAGAATTTTAAAATACCCATAAATAAAAAAATCCGTCTATGTCTCGTTTATTTTACAAAAAATAAAATAAAATATCAGTTTTATAATTACAAAGTATACTGTTTTTTAATATTATTACATCGTTCTTATCGATGCAACGCTTGATATTCAGATTATAATCTAACAAGCACTATAGGCCCTGTCTCAATAATCCTGAAATATGCTCTCTCCTATGAAAAAATAATAAGGGATGTAGAGGGGATTAAACTCGTAAATTTCGCGAGCTTTCAGCTTTTATACTTAAATAAATAATAGCGCAAAATTTCCTCTGGTACTTATTCGGAAATCTAATTATTACAAAACTAACTTTTAAGCCAGCACGAAACATTGTCCATATTTTACCCTAAAAACAAATAGCTATATAATCTCCCATCAATGCATTACAACCTTTCACCCCGCAACCATTACCTTTTTTAGCGTTCAATACCGTCACTCACACACCCATACAAAAAAGTAGGGCCTTGTAAAATCGGACATTTCGGGTAAAAAGTGTGGTGGTTATAGCGCACGGATGACAGCGGTTCACGTCAGGCCCTAGCCATAAATCGGTGCTGCAGTGGCGCACAAGAGGATATTGGGGTTGGGCATTGTGGTTTTTTGCAGGCCACCGAGTGAGCTTTCATTTCCGGTACCGTTTCGGGGATCTTCGCGCGCCATCGAAAAGCGCGACTTCGATTTTTCGGCTTTAATTAAAAGCGGGAGCGCCGACCGAGCCGCTTTTCCGGCGGTAATTTAAATTCTCGCACGCTAATAAACGCCGTAAACTCGATTACGCGGCGCGTCCGCGAATCGCCCATCAAATTAGTTGTTTGGGTCGTCAGCTGTCGAACGGTAACCGAGCGCGATTTATAACCGTCAGAGGAAGGGATTAATGAGCTTTTTTTCGAGAAGGCAATCGCAACGATAATTTTCTCGTTTTAATACAATTTTAAATATAGGTGTCCCAGACCATACGTACCACCTCATTTATTAAAAAACTATAAGTCCTAGGAACTTGAAACAAAAAATTTGTTGGGTATATTGGATATAAACTTTCATGTAAGTGGGAAAGTATCATCTAATAGTAACCGGAAGTATGAACAATACAAGGTTGCTTTATAATTTCATACGAGAAGTGAGGTTAATTTGGACATTGTTGGAAAGAGCTTCTCAAAAAAAAAACTTTTGTAGGAAGCATTTTTCAATATTATTCGCTGTTTTCGTTCAAAATTGCTTTCGAAATCTCGATATTTTACAACCCTTATCTAATGACATCAATAGATGTCGCTATCGGCCATATTGAAATATCATGGCATTTAGAAATTACAGTTGATGGCAAATCTGCTCTCAAAAAAGTGGAAGAAGAAACAATGTTGTTAAAAATATGACGAAATGTGATGCACTTGTAAAAACGATACATGTGAATTCTTTGAAGATTAACCTTCGTACTTGTACGTATTCGACTAGAGCCACCCAAGGATGTTGAACTAACAGGATGGCTCAATCCCATAAGATGTGTATGCGCTGAAATTTAGTGCGCAGCCGCCAGTTTGACATCACTTGTTGTGGTTTCAGTCGAGTGTAAAGGTCGATTCAGACGAATCCAGTAGTTTAGTATAGTAAACTAATACAGTCGAGTAAATCTTCAGTTCGCACGAGACAAGTAATTTAGTATAGTTTGTCAAATTAAGTCGAGACAAAATAGTCGTTTACACGCGGTCAGTGTTTAGTCGAATTGATTAGTGCCAGGGCAAGTACAGTGATTTTAAAACTAGTGTACATTTGTATATCTTACCAAGATATCGTGCAGTCAATATTAATATGAATCTAAAAAAACAACTGCTAAAACGTGGTCTACGATCAGTTTTAAAACTGGTTATTGACGAAACTGAAATCATATGTCTGGAAGAAATGCAGCGACCAAAACGTAAATGGGTAAAAAAATGGATTAATAGAAGAGATTAACTAGGTGCTTCCAGTTGTTTATTAAATGAATTGGCTATACAAGATCTGAAGGAATACAGCCTTGCTCTTAGGATGTCGGAGGAATCATTTAACACTTTGCTGGAAAAAGTTAAATCCTCTATTCAAAAAAATGATACCACAATGAGACCTGCCATTCCAGCCGCCACAAAATTGCAAGCTGTATTGTTTTTTTTGTCTACTGGAAACAGTTTAAGAAGCCCACAACATTTCTATAGAATATCAACTAGTTTATACAAATCAGAAGTGGCAGCTCCAGATTTTTTAGAATCCATTATTTTCTTTTTTTCTTGGGAATACGTTGATCTTATAGTTTTTATTTTTGAACAATTTCTTTTTGCCCAAAACCTTCCATACCCATAACCTCTTGAATTTTTAAATAAGCTGCTTGTCGTTTCTGTTTATTTTTGTATTCTTCCTTTCTTACATCCCATAGGCATTTATGTTTTATGTATTCTTCCACGAATTTAAAAATTCTCTTTTCCGACCACCTTGCCATTTTTATAATTAATAATAATATTAAATAATAATTAATTTCCAAAACAAGATCTTCAGCTCACGCCGGACGGAACTTATTATTTATTTGAGGTGCCTGTCCACACGTGTTTACTTGACGTGCGAGGCGGTGGAGTCTAGGGTGGGGGTTGATACTCGCCCAGAAGAATAGAATAGACTTCTTGACTAAACTCGACTGTTAACTCGACTATGCGAGTTGACTCGACTAAAATGAATGTGTTCAAATTGGTCAAGTACTAAATTACTCGACCACTTGACTAAACTACTGGTTTCGTCTGAACCGGCCTTAAGTCGAGTGTAAGACAGAGACACCAAGCTTAGCAGTGACAGCGTAGAGAGATACTATAGTATGGACACTCTCCGTCGGCACCTTTGATGTAGGTGAGGCGATTTTTAAGGCAACATGGCGGCGTTTCAATTTGCACTTCTACAATAGGTCAAGAGATGGCACTAAGGGAAATGTCATTTCTAAAATTTATTTTTATAAAGACATCGTTTTTTAAAATGTTATTATCAAGCGTCTATGCATATATTATTTTTTATTGACAGCAAAAATAAATATTTGAAAGGATATTCGTAAAAGATATCTTACGAACCTTCCTATTATAAATATTTTAATATCCAAATATTATTATTTAGAAGAGCTTAGAACTTCATAATGTATTTAATTCTTTAATACTTTTGGGAACCATAAATAACATATGTTATTAGGGGTAAAACCTTATACCTCGAAAGTGATAAAGGGATCATTATAATTTATGAAACTTAAAATATAAGAAACAATATTTATTAGTGATTACAATATTTCCAACTAAAATACATAGAACAATAAATAATTATGTTTAAAAGAAAACAATGCAATAAAATAGTAAAGTACTTTAAAAACCAAACTAATTAAGACACAATTACTTTAAAACACTTTCAAAACTATCCGCTCAATGCTGTCATGTGGAGTAGAAAGAATGAAAATCTAACCTTAAAGTCACCAAAACAAAACACCTACTGTGCTGCCACAAGCGGAGAACTGTCGAAGTGCAAATTCATGCGGACGTAAAAATTGAACGTCAAAAAAAACGAAGTGTCCATACTATAGTATCTCTCTACGCTGGCAGTGACGTCAAAAGTTGACGGACTATTATCGCAGGTTGAGCTATCCCGGTAGTTCAACATCCTTGAGAACTACCACTTGACATCAGATAACACTCGTAAAAATCGCTATTCTCAAAGCGATTTTGGACGAAAACAGTAAATAATATCAAGAAATGCTTCCTATAAAAGGTATTTCTTTTGACAAGCTCTTTTCGACAATACCCAAATTAACCCCACTACCCATATGAAATTATAAAGTAAGCGTCAATTTTTCATACTTCCGGTTGCTATTAGATGTTACTTTTCTACTCATAAGAAAGTTTATACCTAATTTAATTATCAATTTTTTTTTGTTTCAAGTTATAGGACTTATAGTTATTGAATTAAATAGGTGGTACAGGTGGTCTACGACACCCTGTACATAAGCACCAATCATTAAAAATATGATCTCACCAAATAAAATAAGTTTTTCTCCAAACGTTAACAAATTCCAACTTTGTTGTCATGAAGTATCGTACAGTTAAGGCGACAAATTTTAACCAACATATTCTCAACATAAAAAAAATCGTGTACTTTACCCTTTACTGTAAAGGTGGCTTACATTTAAAATCCCTTTATTTGTATAGTAACATTTAAAACTGAACTAATTGTAACACTAGAACTAACATTAGCACTAACTCTAACACCTAGAACTAAAAGCTTTCGGGTTTAGACGTACGTCTTTTAAAAAGACGTTTGATGTTTCGGATGTTATGTTACAATCTTCAAAAACAAAGTCTTCACAAAATAAGAAAAAAATTTTTTTAAGCTTCAGAAGCAGATTGTCAACAAATGTTCTTATGTCCATAAAACCATGAAAATTTTACACAAATATTTCATTACCTTTACCAAGGTATTAAAGAAATTTCATATTATTACATGTAGTTCAAAGGTAGATTTCAAAAGAAATAGCTTAACACAGAAAAAAAATATTAGTCACCGGAAAAGATCAAACAACTTTAATTCTTAAGGTGTACGTCTTGAAGCGTGTATTTATACTCTAAGAAAAGTTCAACTTGTATTACTTTGAAATTTTCCAACAGACGGAGAGATGCTTTTATGTATCATCTCATTGATAAAAATAGAATTTTATGAATAAAACGGTACATAAAGAACACTCTCTACTAGTAGATTTTGAATCAATGTTGTTTGAACTACTATTGGAATTTTTTTCCAAAGCAAAGACCAATTTTATCTTTTATATAAATTTTATACCATTCGGCAAAAGATGTCTTATGCGTCATTAGTTGTCACCGTTTTCTCTACGTAGGTTAACTGAACTCGTCTGACTGAAAGACGAAAACTGAAAATATTCGTGTAGGATATTACAATTAATTGATGATTCATGAGACATCTTTCGCCGAATGATAAGTTATCTACACGACAGTAATTTTTTGTCATTTTTTAATTTTCTTGTAGCTATTGTCTCTTACGTTTTTGTAGTAACTAAACAAACTTAAAGAGGTAAAAACTAAAACAGATTACTATGAAATAAACTTTTGAGAAAAAAAAAGTAAATTTTTTCGTTTGAATTTGAAATTGTATTACGTACTCGTTAGATAGAAAAACTGATATAGTTTTTAGGTTTACTTTTGAATCCTCTGAATAATCCAATAAACACGGAAGTGTATAAACCGTGCAAATTGAGTTTAATCCAGGATGTAGGTTTTTACGAAATACTGTGTCCACTGTAGTAGATGAAAAAGAAAATTAACTTCTTGATTAATATTTGTATACTTTATTCTACGAAAGACCGTCCACGGAAATTGTGTACACTGGATTTTCAAGTCTTTGTGAATACTCTGGATCGTAACCGTATCTATATAAAAGATGGACGAAATGAAAATACGTTCTAACCACGTCCAATGTATAACTTGAATAATAAAAAGAATCTTTTTGTTGTAGATGGATTTTATTGATTAACCCTTTAACGCTTGCTGGTACAAATATGTACCACTTGAACCCATACAACTCAAGGTCTCACAGTTTCCCCGGGAAGCTTAAATAACATGCACGTTAGAAAAAATTTGATTATTTTACACCCCCAGAGTCTTGACCGTTAAAGGGTTAAACTAGAACCCAATTTGGTTAAAATATTGATTTCTAAACTTTAAAAGAGTCAATGTTATAAAATAAACTGTGATTGATATCAACTGAACATTGATATTGGTCCTTTTAGAATCAAGCCACAAAGTTAATTAAACTTATGTTTACCAATTAAGTTTTGTTTGATAATATTTATTGAACAGATTGAACCAAAATATTTTTTCACCGCGATTCGATGTCTAAACATGAAAGGGTGTATCTAAACAAGGGCGGATTTGCATACACGATCGTATTTCAGCGTTTGCCGCGCGAACGTAGCCGAGTTAAAATCGAAACAAAGCGAAAAAAAGATTAATCACCCGAATGGGACGTTGTACAATCTCCTCGGAATACATTACCCGTTACAATGCAACAACGGGACGCCTTTTATCATCACGATCATTTCGGAGGGGTTTGGAAAAAAACCTCAACAATCCAACGTTCGGTATTGTCGCATATTATAATACAAAACAAGCGGGAATACAGGGGGCTAATTAAAACGGGCGGTCATTTTTGAGTCACCGCGTCGTCGCGCCAAAAACATTAACGTTATAAAAAGTCCCCTTGCGTAGGGTGGCCCCGGTTTGGGGTATTAAGTTTTGGCGCACACGCGAGCCGTACATTAGCCGGGCGACTTGTTTATGTGAAAACTTGCTACGTCTGCCGGAAGAAGAATCGCGTCCGGGCGAGTATTAATCGCAAGAAACTCGCGGGTAAAAACTGGCTCGTTTCCGCGGATTTTTAGTAGCACATCGCCTCACGGAGAAATTTCAACTTTTAATGCCACTTTATGCACCGCTCTACAATGGGAGATACAATTTAGTAAAGCGCAGAGCTTAAGGCCTTTGAATAGCTTCGCCCGGCAGCGGGATAATACCCCAAAGTTTTTTAATAGCTCAAACAACACCCATCGACTAAACTAGCGTCCACAGAGAAATATCCTTCACGAAACCCAATAACACTTCATCTTCAATTTTCTCTTCCGTAACTTATAATTTAATTAACTCAATACGATATATATACAAACATCACGATCATTTTAAACCTAAAACTGGTAGTAAGAAGCAGTTAAAAATCCCATTAGACATAACCGAGCGAAGTCGCTTTTTAATTAAGTGATGCACCGAAAGATTATAACCCGGAGGAAACTCTCTCGCTAATAATTTTCTCGAGGTACTGCTTGAAAAACCCTCGCCGAGAACGTTTCAATTACCGACTCGTCCGGACTAACGCAGATACCACCGTCGCGGCACAAAATCTCCACCTCAATAATAGACCAACTTAACAATTTAGTAACATCTTATTACCGCCCAGAAATTTCTCTGCAGCAGCCAATTACGTCCGACTTCCGCAATTCGCCACCAACTCAGACGCCCTAAAGAGCCGTCTGCGATGGCGAATAGGGTTCGAACTGGAAGCAAAAGGGGCCGCGGGTACGTAAAGTATCGGAAAAGTAAGACCCGGGGTACTACCTAGTTTCGGCTGAACTCGGGAAATTATAGTGGGGCCGCACACGGGGCTGACCTAAGGCAGTTTAACGTCAACAATGCCCTTTGATTAGTTTTCGAAACTAAGTTTTATCGGCCACAACTGTGTGTGTAATACGATAGAAACAATTTAAGCTCTTAAAATAAACCCTTGAGATGATATATTTGTTATTGGAACGACATTTCTTATTTTCTAAAATTAAACCAACATTACGTGTTGTACTTAGAACTCAGATTAAGTAAGATTGACGTATCTTGTCACCAGTGGTTAATAATATCGGGTACTTGTAACAAGGGAGAGAAACTTGACAAGTTAGAGCAAGTTCAAATCCTAGTTCCCCACTCCATTACCGAGTTTAACGATCTTTCACCAACTTATGTAGCCATATATTCAGAATTATATACACTACGACCTGTTAAATGGAAAAAGCTCGTTTTAACGCGAAGTTTTTGTCTCTCCGTGGAGCTCTTTAATCAACTACAACCAACACTTTTAAAAAGATATGTTAAAAAAAAGTCCATTCAGCAGATTGTCATATGTACAGGTGTTCCACAACGAACTACTTCGATATACAGAGTGTCCCAGAACTCAATTGCCAAACGCTAACCACGCACTCTAAAGCTGATCTCATGTCGATTCAATAAAAAAGTCTTTATCCAAAATTGCTTCCTAAGAGAACTAGAGCATCCTGAAGATGACGTGTCTGATCATGTTTTTTCGAAATATCTTAATAACGCTTTTAGCTATACTTCATTTAATAACTAGGAGTGAATCTCAAAACCCCATTTACATAGGAAAAAGTAACTAAAAAATACACTAAACACTTTTAGCGGCAAATTTGAATTCCAAACTTCAAACCAGTCACATTTATGCAACCAACAAAACACCAAGTGTTTGAGCGTAGTATTCTAGAACATACCAAATATCTCTATGGCCGTTTATCTATAGGTACATTGTTCAAAATTTATCCAAAAGACGTTCCTTGTGTTGACGTATTATATCCAACAGATGACATCGTACCATACCTTGTTCGAACTTAATATTTTTTGATCGCAACCATTTGAGCACAACGAAAAAGCGAGAAACAAGTTGACAAATTAGGTAAAGCACCTAACCTCAAACGTTAAAAACAATAAACGACAAAAACCAATTTTTTCGTCTTTGTAAACTTAACTGCGGAGCGACCAATAATAGTTCACTATTTTAGCGCGCAAAATTCAAATCACTCCTCCTAGTTATTAAATGAAGTATATCACAATGAAATTTTGAGCGTTTGTAAAGTTCGAAATCCTTCATCGTTTGTTGACAAAACAATTTTTTTATTGCCATCGTAAAGGTGTTAAGCGCTACCAGGGTAAGTTCTCTTAGGAAACAATTTCGGATAAGAACTTTTGCGTTGAATCGGCATGAAATCAGCACTAGTTCAACTAGATCAACACGAGTTCTGGGACAGCCTGTATATTGTGAGAAAACAATAAGTGCCATCTTTATGAAATTTTGTAGATACGCTAAAGACGAAGCTAAATAAACTATTTTCACGATTGTGACACAGTTATACAGGTAGTAAACACTAACTTCATAAACGTATATTCATATTACATTATGTAAGCTGAGCAATAAACTTAACGAATTAATCTCCACCGTTCAACCGATTATCCATATTCAGCATTATTGCTACAATAATTTTAATTAATCGATTTAGAAGGAGAAGTGTAATAACCTTTGAGGAGAATACATTGTCCTTCATTATTCAGTCTTTCATGTACTTTTCTTCATCTATCGCAACTTCTGTTTTTGAAATATTACATAGTGTCAAACACAGTGTCTCTAAGTACAAGAGTTCTAATTAAATAAACCAACGTATAGCCAAGAATATAAGAATTAAATCAAATTAAAGTATATTTAATTTTATCGGTCTATGTTATTAGCTTTATTCGTAGAAGCCATTTCTAACGGTTTGTGATTTTTTCAACCAAATTGTTTAATTTTGATCACATCCAAAAAATCCTATATCTTGATTTGTTGAAAAAATTAGAAACCGTTGGAAATTGCTTCTACGAAAAAACTATTATACACAGTGATCAACAATTACATTACCGTTTTTTCATATCAATTTACAGCAATGTAATTAATGCGCATCGTCGAATAAATGCACGGAAAATAACAATCGGGTGTAAATTTCCATTTTTAATCACAGAGTAACACATTTGAAAAACACGGTCTAAACGGGTAGTAGGTATACTACCCGTTTCAATACGTTGTTGATTTTTTAACAATAACCTCGCCCGTTTCGGTTATTTATTCGGTAGGTTGGATTAAAATTAATATCGAAATCATCGAACCGGCCTTTATCGAATTTGGTAGTTTTATTTTCCATGAGGTTAGATATTCTATTTACCTACCAACCACGCATTTATTCATTTTGTTTTCAATATGTTTATTTTGAACAATAACTATACTAACATAAGTAAAAAATTATGCCTGTATCAACTTAATCAATGTTTAAAATTTTTAACTCGCACTATTGTTACAAATTAATAACAAGTTTATTAGAAATTTATTTTAAAAAATGTTTAAATTTGTTTGAACAATTTTACCTAAACATGGCTTGAAAACTTTTTTAAGTTATTGGATAATCAAGTTGAGTCATATTGAATATTGGCAAAAAAACTAATTGTAAGATCTTAAAATTATTATTTAGAGTTCACTGTATTCATATTACCGTTAAAAACACAAATAACTTGAAAAAAAGTAGTTTATGAATATAATATTTTAGATGACTTGAACAGTCCCAAGAAAAATAACCACAATACATAACTTTACAAGAAAGTTTGCAAGAATGGGGTGAAAAATCTAGCATAGAACGTAGCATTAGCCGTATTCATTTTGTCGCGGGCAATTCGCAAACGAAAATAGCGACTCCGTTGCAGGCGCCGTAGAGCAATTTTTAGCATTTCAAAACCGGGCAAACTTCTCGCCGTTACCCGGAACGGAATTGGGCGGAGAAAAAAGCTCAACAAGTTCACCCCGGGGTTACCCTGGGAAGAGCCAAGTTTTTAAAAGTAGTTCGCTGTCAACGCCTCTACTCTGCATACGCTCGGCCGCGGATACTTCTTCCCGTAAAAAGTTACCGGAGTGTCTTTAGTGACTTCGTCTTCCGTTATCCATCCGACGAACCCCGGCCCCTCCGCCTCTAATAACCGCCCGACGTACCTACGCCATTTCGCTCTGGCTATTTTGCATGAAATATTTGGAATTTTCACTGAACCGGAACGGGCTCCGTGACCGGCATAAAGTTACTTTGCTATTCAACATTGAAATGTAATATTCCCGCTACATACTTGTAAACGTCAATATTCTGTACGTTAACTGATTCTCCTTTTATTGTTATATTCCGAAAAAGTGTAGTTTTCAATAGACCTTTTCGTGTAGAACTTTAAAGTTTCATTTTCATATTTATTCCTGATAAATAGTTCAACACTTATATTAAGGTGCGTTTACACATATTTCCACAAGATTAAATCATGTGTATTTTTTTTAATAATCTTGATACATGAATTTTGAAAATCATAAAAATCATTATAAGGAACCTCACGGACAGTATACAGATTGCCAATTTTTTACGACTTTATAATAATACGTTATTTACCATATGAATATAGTGTATATCCGGCGGCTTTAAAGAGAAACCTTAAGAATAAAGATGGGTCTACGTGAGACCGCAACTCATCAAATCTCGGTCATACGGCTACAGTCGGCCTTTGAGTTTTTCTCTGTGGATTTTTATAAAAAGGCCGACTTTAGGAAGCCTTTTTTGGGTGGCCGTGATTTAGCCAGTTTACCGTCCTTAGTTTTTTTTATTGGAAACAAGGGTACAATCAAAAATGTGACATTTTTCTTTCAAAGATTTCACGAATACAGATGATGTTTTTTGATGTGGCAGTTTCCCCAAACGCTAGAGCAGATTTGGCAGAATTTTTGGTATAGTAAATGGCTAAATCTCGGCCCCCTAATAAACGTTTACTAAAATAGCCACAAATCCATGTAGAAAAACTAAAAAACCGAGATTAACAAACCTATTTTGTAACTCTAGACGACGTGCGTTATGAATCGTTTGTCGTATTTTTTTATCGTATTTTATAACTTCTAATGACATCGTTGTTCATCGACTTTCAGCTTACAATTAGATTTAGTCGTTTGGCGAACGACATCTCCATAGCTTTCGTTTATATCGTTAGTAAAGTATAACTGAATTTTAAAAGAAGTTGTAATTCGTGGGCAGAAATTACGTATATTGCATTTTATACATATTTACCTTCAAAATATGTGAAATCATTGATTGGTGTTATCTCATGGATAATTTCATTTTTACAAGTTACGAATTTCTGCCTTTCGGTTCTCGATATACTAACATTGAGAACTGCCATCAATCCATCGAAGCCATTTGAATCGTCAACTATTTTGTTCCAAAACCTACAGATACACTTTAATAGTAAATTTGGACTACAATTTTTTTCTTGCAGCATGATATTTTTATATTTGGAAGCTATCAAAAATCACCAGAAACAGTAGATCATTATCCATAACCCCATTTTTTTAAAAGCAAGTTCATGAAATATATCAGTAATATATTATAGTCTTTTTCGAAAAAATAATATAAAATTTCCAACTACTTTACAAAAAACTACAATAAATAATGGGTTCACCAAAAAATAGTTAATTCCAGTTACATGTCTTAATCGTCAAAGTTTGTCAAAAAGCTTTACCAATAGAGGTTATATTGTTACCACAAAAGAACCAACATGAGATCAAATATGACATTTTATATTATTATCCTGTATGAAAACATAAACTTTTGTCGTTACAGCTAAAGCTTCTAACGACTGATTTACAAACTACGGTTTATACAAAAAATCGTTTAGGATGGGAGTCGTTGGCCGAATGAAGTCGTTGAGTAACGATAACTACAAAATAAGCCTGTAAATCATAAACGAGGTTTGGCAAGTTTGTCACACTATTATAAAACCTCTTTCACATAAAAATGTACTTATTTCTGTCCGGCGAAAGTTTCATGCATTACTTACCACCGTCTTCCCGACATAAGTCAAATAGGGTAAACTCACCAAATCTCGGCCATGCACCTACAGTCGACCTTCCAGTTTTTCTATATGAATTTTTATAGAAAGGCCGACTTTAGGAAGCATTTTTGGGGGCGACGACATTTGAGCAGTTTACCCTATATACAGGTGTCCCGTTTTGATTGTCGGATCCTTTACTGGCGTATTCCTTGGATAAAAATAGGTAAAAAAGTTTCAATGAACATGGGTCCAAAATTGATTCGTTTTCAAAATATTGGAAGTTTAATTTCACACTTTTTCCTATTATTAATTAACACTTAGCATGCGGGAAACGTATTTTTACGTTTTACGCTTATGGCAACGAAATATGCCCGCATGCCAAGTATTAACATAATCGAAGTGATATATTTAAATAAAATTATAACCCGTTACGGTGGTTTCGATGAATTGACATTATTAGACTACATTAGTTAGATACAAAAGCTTGTCGAAACCATCGCAACTACTTAATAATTTAATTTAAATAATTCATTGTAATGATGTTAACACATTGCGGACGGGTCGCGAGATATCTCGTTTTTAGCAAACTGAACGTTGCTATGCGAGAGGCTTCGTTACCATCGTAATGTAATTAAAATATCTGCGGCTCGTTGTTTAGTTGAAGACTGGATAAAAAAACATGAAAACGAGATATCTCGTGACCCGTCCGCAATGTGTTAACAATGGATTAACATGTGAAACGAAAATCTCGAATATCTGGAAGACGAAGCACTTTTGGACCTATGTTCATTAGGACTTCTTTGCTTCTTTTCAGTCAGAGAATACACCAGTAAAGGATCGGACAATCAAAACGGGACACCTGTATACATTTTATCTGATTATTTTTTATCATATTAGTCCAGGATATCATAATTAATTAATGATGCATGAGATATCGTTCACCGGACGAAATATACATTGTCATCTTGTTAAATGAAAAATCGTCATTTATGAGTTGCGCCAGATTTCTTCCAACTGAACGATATAACCCAAATATGTCTTAAAAATAAAGCTGCGTCCTTCTTGCAGAAAAGTTTTCATTAATCTTCGTCACATTTGACAGATTACCTTCCTAATCCCTTGCTACAAGCAACCGACGTTATAACACAAAGTCACACTGATGTTGTAAAATTTTTCTAAAATAATTAAAAATCGCCAAAAGTTAAGGACATAAATCATCTTCATAGGAGTATTTAATGGATTACCATTCTAACCCGTTGCCATTAGCAACCAACAATATAATAAAAGGTCCCTTTCATAATATCGATAATACAAGGCAATATAGTTGTCATTCTCTGACATTTTAAAACAATAGTTATTTGTGTGAATTAATGAAGGCAATAAAATACCTATATTATTTTTAGAACATAATGGGCGAATTATTTCCAATTCCGATATTTAATACAAAGAGTTATTTTTAGAATGTAAATGGTTTAATATGTAAAGAGGGAAATATGCATCATAATAAAATAAGTAATTGAAGGGTGGAGTGCAAGAAGTACCTAAGTAGCATTTTTATAAAATCTCCCTAATTGCGAATTTATCATGCTATCAAACATGATAAACCGAGATATCGCGATTAGGCAGATTTTATAAAAATGCTACTTAGGTACTTCTTGCACTCCACCCTTCAATTGGATTTAAAAAGGAAAACCCAACGTCAGCTAACATATCTATTTTTTATAGTCCTGAAATTTGTTTTTTTTTATCCTGAAAACAATTACAAAGTTTCAAAATGCAGTGAAATATCCCTTGGGCGGACACCAACGGGACCGACCAAAAGTGTCCGTTCAAGAGGGGTGTCCGCTTAAGAGAGATCCGAAGTAAATATCGTGTTTTTTTAAATGAAAACTATTATTTAAAAAATCGGACATTTAAAGCGTATATGTGAATGTTTTTAAAATAAATAAAAAATTTAAAGCTTAAATTCACTTATTAAGTAAAATTAAAAGTATTCTTGCTCTCTGTATTAACAAATTGATGTAAGTATTAACTTAAAGGGACTGAAACTCTCTTTGAAAGATTAAATAATTCTGGCATTTTTGTAAAACTTGCGAATAAAAGGATTTGTTAGCTTGCAAAGTACATACAAAATACATACATATAATAGAACATATGTAACAATACAAAATATGAAACTAAATGTTAGTCTAATGCTGTAAAAAATCATCTATTGTTGTTTGTCTCCTCTGTTTCTTTAAACTGGCGTCCAGAAATCGTATTTTTAATTTAGAAAGAAGCTTCGAACACTCTATCACCATAATTTTGGATATTCTCTGCTACTACTGGAACCTCATCGACGTTAGAATCTTCAGATAGTTCTTGGCACTTCTGGATTTTCAATTTCTTGTCCTGAATCTAGGTCCTCAACATACAAACTTTCATCCAGTTTTAAAAAATCATTAAGATTTTTATTATCAGTCAGTTTCAACATATTCTTACATTTGAGAATATCTGCAGAGTACATTAAGTGGTAAGTCATCTTCTGGATGAGATGTAAAAACCTCATTTAGCTGGTCATCACTTTGCATATTATCGTGCTTAAATCCTGCTCTACGGAAACAATTTTTAACTGTTTCCTTGGTTACTTGGGCCCAGGCGGTTTTTGCAAAGTACAATACATCCGCATTTCTTTTTCTGCATAGACGTCAAACTAGTATTGAACCCCGTATGTACCGAAAAAATGAGAACGTTTAAATATCGGTTAGTCGGGGAAGTCCCTCATTCAAGCTAAGCAGAAAGGTACGACATAGGCTGCGCTTGTACCTTGCAAATATTGAAGTCGGTAAAACACCGGTTAAAGAGAAAATCTTTTATTAAAGGGAGACAGTCAAGCCTGCGCGCGGCGCGATTGTCCGTTTAAGAGAACACTTGGTAGTGTCCGCGTCCGTTCAAGAGAATGTCCGTCCAAGAGAGAGTTAACGCAATGGAAATTAAATGAGAGTCGGTCCGTTCCATGAGAAACTGAGATTTTGACTTGATTTTTCTTCTAAATGAAACTTAAAATATTCTAGTTTTGATTTCAAAAGACCATTTTATTCTAAATGTTGTCAAAAAAATTAAAAAAAAAATTTAAAGTTGGTAAAAAATTTCTGACACTTTTAACCTAACTAAACAAAATCGATCAACTTTAAAAATTCATAAAAATTCATTTTTAAAGATTTTGATTTGATTTCTTTTCTAAATGGAACTTAAAACATTCTAGTTTTAACTAAAGAAGACCGATTTATTCTAAATGTCGTCAAAAAAATTTTAAAGTTGGTAAAACATTTGTGATTCTTCTAACCTAACTTAAGAAAATCGACCAAATTTAAAAATTCATCAAAAATTTATAAACATAACCACCCGTTAAATAAATATTTATTATTAAAAATAAAAGTTTACAAATTACATAGGTATACATAAACAAATTTTTTCTGGATGTTTTCAAACAAATATTCACTCATCTATTTTTTGAGTGACGATAAAAAAATGTTTGGAGTGTTTTAATGTTATACATTAAAATATGTACGAACACGAATTTTATACATAAATAAAAATCTCCCAAATGAAAGATACCGAGACATTGGCGTAAAAAGGAACTGGTAAAAACGTGAGGTACGTTTAATTAAAATTCACTAATTAGTAAGCGAGATAAAACTCGTCCTGCTTTTGCACGTTGTGACGTCCTGTATTAAAAAGCTAACTTTCGACGAAATGATAAATTTTAGTCAACTCAACGTTTAATAATTAAAATAATTACTACAATAATTCTAAACTTCATTTGGATTCTAGACGAATATATGCAAAAACTTCATTATTTTTGCTTAACATACCATAAAATTACTCTAAAACTAAAAAGAAAATAAAGAAATAAAATAAACCATCTTATTAATAATAATAATGTATTATTTAAGGTATACTTACTTTGTAAGAAGAGTAACAAAAACAGCCAAAAAGTAGAACACTTCATCGTCGTAGTAAAAACTGCTCACATTTCCCACACAAAAGAAATTTACAAAAAATAACCCAAAAAAGTCTCCCCAACATGTTTCGACCGTTTACACCGCATTCAGACACAAAATTATAATCACTTCACATGTCTCACTAGGTTCTCTAAAAAAAAATCCTTCTCTACATATCGCTAAGAATCGTAAACAAGCGCTCTTCTGGTTGCCAAACACGTACAAACCTGCTCCACGATCGGAAACGCACTGTTCAAAAACCGCGAACAAACCCTTTTGACGCAGGTTTAAATTAGGCGCCGACTCCGTTTGACGTTCGATCGAAAACGAACGAATCCGAAGTGTTCCGATCACCAATAGCTCCGGTTTCTTTATTTTTAATGTTAAAAAACGGCGTATTTCGTTAAAATTTAAGTGAAAATGGGTGAAAGTCATCCCCAGGATGTTGAATATTTAAAAAACCAACTTCACATAACTCGAAACGAGCTGAATAATCTAAGGTAACCTCACATATTGAATCTTAAGTTTACGTTGTAATCCTTTTTTTATTTTCTTAAAGGCAGCAAATAAAGACTTTAACTCATGCACATAGAAAGGAATGCGAAGAGATTCGAGGCGCGTTACAAAATTGGAAATGTTTAGAGTGCAGAAATAGGTTAGATGTAGGTGAAGCGATAAATGATGGTGTCGAAAATTATGATTTGGGATTAAATTATATCGGAATGATACATACTCAATTTCCTGAAAAAAGAGGCACTCCAAGACAACCACCTATTTGTGGAGATATGATAGCTAAGTTAACATTAAATAATGAAATTTTTACAAATCCTTCACATGCTTTAGAAGGATTAGAAGAATACTCTCACATGTGGTAAGTCAAAAACATCAATTAAATCAATTCAAACCACTAATTTGACTTTAATAGGATCTTATTTCATTTCCACCGTAATGATTCAACACATATCAGAGCAAAAGTGGCTCCTCCAAGACTTAATGGCTTACGCACAGGTGTTTTTGCAACTAGAGCACCACACAGACCATCACCCATTGGTTTATCTCTAGTTAAAATCGATAGAATCATGGATAACACAATTTATTTTCGAGGTGTTGACATGGTAGATCAAACCCCAGTCTTAGATATTAAACCTTACATCCCACAATATGACAACCCCTCTTTATTAAGCAACATGCAACAACCACAAACATCAAATAATACTTTAGAACTCAACCTAAATGATTTAAGGTTGAACCAAGAAGTTGTTGCTTCAACTAGTGGAATAAGTGGGGTTGAAAATGAAACAGAAGGAGCTATAGGATATGATAGTATGAATAACAGAGTTATGGATGGACAAGAGTTTAGATCTAGGTGTAATGAACCTAGTGGAGGAGCTGCTATTTTAACCCCAGCTAGAATTGGAGAAAGAGAAGCTCCTGATGGTGAAGAAGAAGAGAACACTCAAACAAACATCGGTGGAAATACATTGCCTGGTTTGACTTTGAGTAGTACTGAGGAATTGGTAAGAGTACCAGCTTGGGTAAAAAAACCTGGCGCTTTTGGAGTACTTTTTAAAGAAAGAGCTTTGGCTCAATTGAGTCAATTAGGAAGTGAAGCCGAAGAAAAGAAAGCGATGATAACGGCGGTTTTATGTCAAGATCCACGAAATAATTATTTAAAAGATCGACTTGGAACACAGTATTACATATTTAAAATCTCGAATTTAAACGTCGCTTGCCGATATAACGAAGAAACTCATATCGTGACTGTTTATAAGATTTTTTCGAACTCGGTAAGCGATTCTGACGAATAGATTAAAAATATTAGATGATTGAAATAGGGATTATTTGCATTTGATAAAAAATCCTAGTCATTGTGATTTGTATTGATATGTTTTTTCTTTCTACTCTTTGATTCGTTAGTACTTAAAGTGCAATCGATCCAATTAATATTATTTTTTATAATTGCTTCAGTAAATAAATATTATTTAAGAATAATTCTTTGTTTAATTAATTAATTCAATCAATTAATGGTTTTTCTTACCATTCAATAAAAAAGTATAGAGGTGTCTCAAATCACCTGTATCGGTCGATTTATTCAAAAATAGTCTAATTTGAACTGTATAAACTGAAGTATTATTTTCGATTCAAGTTCGGTTTTTGTTCCACCAAATAACAATAAACCCGGCGTCCGACAGGTGGGATGTGAGAACGATCAGAGCAAATAAAACGTCCTATATCTTTATGAACAATATAGTATACATATTTTAATCTGGGATGGTTTGGGGTTTGTTATACCCCAGGTGTCGAATGCCGGGTAAATAACGATATTCCGGTTTTCGATTTACAATTAGTTCCGGTTCAAAGTGAATTTATTAAGAAACCATAATCATCATATTTCCCAATTTCACATGATATTATTATTGTAAAATATTAGTGTAGGTATAGTGACATTGCCCGAAATGCTTTGTGTTTACTTAACGATGAAGTGAAATTCTAGTGTTTCAGAACTCAGTTGCCAAATGCTACCTTATTACAATACAAGTCAAAACGGCTTTAAATCTTCTTAATAGAAAAGAACGGTTAGAACACTATACATTTAAAGCAATTTTTCTCATAAACGGTGTGTTTTAGTGATTTAAAATATCAGTTTCTATTCTTCAGAAAAAACTTCAATGTTTTAAATTTAGATATCAAAATCGTGGAATTGTGCTAACGGATCACGAGATATCTCGGTTTTAGCAAATGGAACGTTGCAGCCAGGTCACGAAATATCTCGTTTACATATTATTTTTTATTTAATTGGTAAAAAAGGAGAGTTCGAAAATGTGCGGTCCATAAGAGCGCGTTGAACGCGCAGAGCGCCGTACGCAATGTGTTAAATAGTTTGCATCTAAAATATCTTACCCTGGAGGCGCTTAACACCTTTACAATAGCAACAAAAAAATTGTTTTTTAAACAAACAATGAAGCATTTCCAAGTTTACAAACGCTCCGAGTTTCATTGCAATACCCGAAGGCTGTTCAGACACGTCATCTTAACACTTTCACAACCGCTGACACCAATGTGGTGCCATAGTCAGGCCAGTCGTTGTATGCCGTTGACACTCATGTGGTGTCATTGCTAGGCCAGTCGTTATTCATTATTATCCAAAATATTACCGGCCACTGACGAAGTTTCACTGTGCTAACATGCGATTGTGAAAGTGTTAAAGAGGTCCAGGTTCACTTAGAAAGCAATTTCGGATAAAGACATTTTCGTTGAATGAAACCATCTCTAAAACGGCCCACACACGTAACGATTTGTCGTACTGCACGCAGTACGACATTAGTCGAAACTGCTGCAGTAAGGATAAATTGTAGCGTTTGTAGGAAAATCGTATGCTTCGTAGTATGCAGTGATCGTATCGTCTGCAGTTCGGGACTTCCATAAAATATCGTATCAACGGTCGTGTTTGGGAGCAAGTTGCAGAGCCGGATATAAGGCGATTAGGCCCAATCGGGTCCCGCGCTTGAAGGGGCTCCGGATTATGTAGTGTTCGATGTTATAAAGCTCCATGAAGTGAGCATTTTATAATATAGAAAAATGTTGACTTGTGTATCATGATCTTTTTTTTTCTTTAGGCGTCCATTGTGCCTTGTGACCTTTTTTTGAAAGATTTAATGTTTCAATATGTAAACAGTGAAATCAACATTTTTAATTCAACTTTGTGGGGCCCCGCACTTACTGGATCCGGCCCTAGCAAGTTGATACGTGTGTAGAGAGCGGCGATTATTGTAGGTGACTTTTCTAATTAACATACAGTGAAGTTCCGCTAATCCGGATCAATGAAAACCGAGGCAATCCGAATTAGTGAAACATACGGATTATTGGAACTTTTTTAAAAGTCACAAAAGTACGTTAAATACATGTAGGGATTTATTAAATCAAAACACACACTACTAACATATTGAAAATATTACCAAAAATGAACGCTCTTAATTCTAAATATAAATTAAAAAGTTATATTGTGTACACAAAAAGTAAAGAAAATATGTACGTATCAAGTAAAGGCTAAAACTAAGGTTTAAAAAAATCAGTAAGTTTTGTTTGTATACATTTGTATACTTTGTTACATACATGGCAAACTGTGCAACCTACGATCCGGATTATGGAATCACAAGTAATCCGGATTATGGAATACATAATGTAAATAACTAATATTTCAATTTTTTTCAGCACTTATCTAGTTTATTGAATTTTTATAATCCTTACATGTTTCCTAAGGCCATCTTCAGAGGTAATTTGTCTCAACATGTTTTGTTGTAATGAGAGATAAATTACCTCTGAAGATCGTCTTAGGCGGAAACATGTAAGGATTATAAAAATTCAATGAACCAGACAAGTGATGAAAAAATACTTTTCATTCCACACAGTAAAAAAATAATTCAATTTTCTAATTTCCATTCAATGGAAAATCTGAATCTATAAAATCAAAAAGTCACTTTTGATTATTAAACTAATCTTTATCATTTTAATTACTTTGTTAAATAAATTTGTTGCAATAAAAACATTAAACTCTTAATCTACAAAAAAAGTGTAGGAATTTTATAAATAAACTTTTTCAAAAGCAAGGCGCTGGAAATAAAGGACGAAGTACACAACAGTTATATTCGTGAGTCGACACGAATTAAAAAACTGTCACATTTATTGGATTTGGGGAAAAAGAAAAAAATAAATAAAACAATAATTTGCAACATTAAGATCATATACATTTTAATCAAATATATATAATATATACAATAAATATAATAATGCTATATACAATTAATATTCTCAATTTTTTCTTACCTTTTTTTTTTGAAAAATAATTTTCCAAAGTCAAAATTACAAATACAGATAAAATTAATTTTTTTAACTCAATGACAGTCATTTCATATAAATTCAAAACACGGTACATTTTTATATGAATAAATCTCAAAAATAATAAAAAAAAAATTAGACAACGAACATTACAATACAAAACGTATAGAGTATTTTAACACAATTGTTAAAAATACAAAAATCAAGATTGAAAAAGAATATCAAGATTAAAAAAACCTTTGAATCTATTTAAAAAGAACATCTACAGGGTGTTTTAAACATTAAAATTAAAAAAAAAAGTTGACAAACTCCAAGATTTAAATGACAAACATCAAACATACAATATATATAATGTTAGATAAAATATGATCAGTTAACACCAATTTCTTTTACAGAAAACACCCTGTACAGAAGGAATGTATTGCTAAACATATCGATTAAAATCTCGTTTAAAATGCATCGCTATCGTAATTAATAAATAATCAATAATAATTAATAAAGGATAATACGTTGGAATAATAAATAAATAAATGCGGCATAAATACGTAATTAAGTAAGTTAAAAATTATTTACACGTTTATAGTAAAATGTTTAAAACGTGAAATCGCTCCCTTTTTTTATTTTATTTTATTATTATTTCTTTTTACTTTTTAATGTTCACTATAATGTTATAGAAAGGCAAGATTGCATTTTTTTTGTGTTTGTTCCTATTGGTTCTATTAAAAATTCAACGTATAAGGAGTACTTATTGATATTAAAAAAAAATCTAAAGAAATTTAACATTAAAAGAAATATAAATTTTCCGATTTCACAGGATTTTTAGTTTTCAATATAAAAATATTACTTTTTAAAACCTATTTCAACACACGCTACAGGAGATAATGATAAATATAATAGGCCTATGCTCCTTCCATATTCACTTTTGTGAATACAAATCTCACATTTTTTTAACTTTATTATTATTAATTTTCTTTTCTTCTTTTTAAACATACCTTAACAATTAACAACGGTATTTATTCATATCTCGTTTCGCATTTTTGCGAACTTTCCGATTTCTACGATGTCTCTTATTAAAACCATTTTTTTGTGAATATATAAACGAGGGAGGTTAGTTGCCACAAAGAACAAAGAAAATCTTTGTACACTCTTCATTTAGAGAAAATTTTTAGATCGTGTGATCATCTGCAGCTACCATATTCATGTATAATATATAATATACTTTTTTTTTAATATTTCACACTACTACTTTTTTTTAATTTATTTATTTCTTATACGAGAGAGAAAATATATATCCTAACGATAAATTGGTATTGTCATCGAGATTGAGTATAAAAGGAGAAAAAAGAATTTGTTTTCCCATTTCGAGAAAACAAAACGAAAATTAATTTTAAAACATCTTTTATTTGAGAAAAAATTAATAAAGAAAAAAAGGGGGTTTTAAATCATTTTATAGGCGACAAAAAATTACTTATAAAAAATTAATTTTTAAAATTATCGCCTATAAAATAAACTACTTTTTACCCTGTAAATGTATTAACTAAAAACGTGTTAATTTTAGCTATCTATAGATTATTAAAATATAAAGAAATATTTATTAGCCCTTTAAGTGTCAAAATTGGAGGTTATTTTAGGGATGAAAATTAGTTTTGGAATGTTATTAAAAATCCTTATAAAATTTAGGTAAAATTTGAATCAGTTTCAACAAAGTTTTTAAAGAATAAACACTTAAAGGGATCATAAATTAAAAAAATTGTTGAAGATAAGTATTCAGTATAAAATAAAAATACAGTTCAGTCAAGAAATTCCTTTAAAAATTTGGCAACAAGTTTATCTTTAAAAAATAAAAACCTTCAAGATACAGGTTTATAATTTTAAAAAGACCACAGCACATAATCTCAATAAAAAACAGCTGCTCTTTTCCTCAAAATTATCAATATAAAACCTGTTACTTTTTTCTCAAAGTCACAACGATAAAAATAGAGTAGATAAATCACAGATTTTTTTGAAGTTGTGTATTCTTCTTTTTTTTTAGTTTTAGTTTTAATTTTTGTCTATTTAAATACTCCCGCTAGGTTCAAGTAAAAATATTTCGATCTACGATTTCTATATAAAAGTATTTTCTGCCCAATTCGTTTCCAATTATTTCTCAAACAAGAACGGAAAAATTTTTCAAACGTTTTCTTGTTTTAATATTAATTCATTTTTTTATTTAAAATCTTTATAGATTCAAATCTAAATTTTTATTTTCTTTTCTTTTTCTTTCCGTAAAACTTCTTTTAAAAATCTATAAAGATTATTTAACACTTTCGCCACAGATGTTGGATATAACGTCCAAAAACGTTACTTGAAAAGACCATAATTAAGTACCGCGGCGAAAGGGTTAAATAAAAAGTTTTAAAAAGATTCGCTTAAACTTTCGCTTTGATCAGCGAACTGAAAAAGTTTAGCGTTTTTCGTCAAAAGTATATTACCTCCTCATCCGTGGGGGGCGGCTGCTCGTTACGAACCTTAAATTTTTCCGGTATTTTTGGATACGTGTGTGTACGCGAAGCTTTACCACCCGTACTCGGACTTGTATGAACCGAACTTGTCGGTAACGTTTGCGAACCCGGGGGCGAAGCTTGCATCATAGCCGGACTCGAACCTGTTCTACTATGAGAATAAATTGTTGTAGGAGTCTAAATTACAAAGAAATAAAAAATAATATTATTTAGGAAATTTGCTAAAATTTAATAAGTTTATTAGGGTAAACTAGACAGTTATTGGGTCAGTTTGATTGTATTAATTTATTAACCAAACCCAACAGATTTTTGTAACTAATTAGTTTGACTATCTTTTACAGATTAATGAAATGTAAGTACATATCATCATAAAAAAAACTTAATAGAAGACTTAAAGGACGGTTAACTAACTTTAAAAAATGATCAATTTAAAAAAATCATACATAGTTTATTTTTAAAGATTAAGAAATGATTTGGAAGTTTAATTAACACTTAAAGATTCTATTGTTAATTCTAAAAGTTAAATTTACTCTAATTACCGCCAAAAAATATAAGAAAAATTTAAAAAGATAATTTATTCATAATTTTAAAAAAAATCAAATTAACTCATTTTCTTGACGTTCCTCCTATTTCCCGTTTTAAAGAGAGTGAGTGCAAGAAAAACCCAGTTGATGACTCGTTACTAGGGTTTCCAATCCCGAATCCCGGGATCCCGATGTTTTTTCAATCCCGAAATCCCGAAACAAATCCCGATTCAGTCCCGAATTTTTTATACCTTTAATATTATCCCTGATCGATTTAGAGAGCCCAATAATATTCACAAATTCAGATTTTGAAGTCGCGCAGACAATTGTCTATTGCTTAGAACCAGTTAAACTAACTGCAGAAGGTATATGCCGACGAGATGCTAATCTTGCTACTGCGGATGCAAGTTTTAAATTTCTGTTTCGGGAGCTATGTGAACTAAAAACAAAATTAAGCAATGACCTGGAAGAGTCTTTAAGAAAGCGAATATCAGAGCGAAGAACCATCATGTCTAGAGTCATGGATTATCTCCAAAATCCCAATAAGCAAAACAGCGAGGATCCTTTTTTTAATTACCGACATAATTGCGAATTTTGTCAAAAATATTTCAGAAAGAAATTTCAGAGCAACCAAGCTGAACCAACTACAATAAATCTTGACGAGGACGGTTTCGACTCTGAAGATGAGTTGCCAATCAGCCGATTGAAAAGAGATGAAAATTTAAGTCTCAAAAACAAACTCGAACAGGCTATAACAAATGCGATGAAACCGGTACAAGAACCATTGAAAGGAAAATCTATTGATGTTTTAAAGGTGGTGAAAAAAGAAATGGCCCTATTAGAAAATGGTGGATTGCCTGGTTTACATTTGCAGCGGTGCTTTGAATGCTTGCTTACAGTTCAACCCACCAGTGTGGAATCGGAACGAGCTTTTTCTTCTGCGTCATCGCTTGCCACAAAAATAAGATCTCGGTTAGCCGATTCTACCTTAGATGCACTGGTGATGCTCAGAAGCCATTTCCGTTCTAAGTTGTAAATATAATTTGTTTGTTAAAATTTTATGTTTTTGTTTAAATTTGCGTTCACAATATTATTTTCGAGTTACTTAACTTATGTATTAAACAATAAGATTTACATATTACATTTCCAAGTTCTTTTATTAAAATAATCAAAAATATAAGTTATTTTAACCCAACAAATTATTTTTCTAATTTTTCGGGATTTCGAGATTAATCCTGGGATCCCGGGATTGAAATACAAAATCCCGAAATCCCGAAATTTGGAAACCCTACTCGTTACCATTACTTAAATAGAATTTCAACATACCTTTTTTCCAATAGTTGTTTAAAACTTCTAACACCGATAATATTCCAATATTTATGGTATGTAAAAAAAAAATCCACTTTTATTAGGGAGCAAAAAAGAAGAAAAAAATATTTAACCATCTAATAACTGTCCAGTTTACCTTAATTTATTAAGAGAACTTACTAAAAAATACTTACAGTTTCTCCCGAGGTTGGACTAAAACTATCAGATCCCAATCGCTGATATCCCGAACTAGTACGTCTAACCTTCTCCTCTTGACTTAATTTCAAAGGTAACATTTGTTGGGGACCAATAGAAGACGCTGAAGAGCTCGTACTACCTGTACTAAGTCTAGACGCTAATTTAAGGGGGATTTGTTGTTTGATAGGTACTTGGGACACTTTTTGTTGATTGGTTGTACTAATTAGATTGATTGGAAGTTGTGATTTAGAACTAGTCGACCCTTTAGACCACTTACTATCCTTTCTTCTCTCTGCAGTCGAATGTGAAGTCGTACTACTAGCGCTTGAAGTCGTCGTGACGAAAGCGCTATCAGATTGAGGGCTACTCTCTTCAGAACTTTGATTGCTACTGTCATCAACTTGACTCGCTACGGGTAAAGCTACGTTTGGTGAAATTAAAAGACCTTGACTGGTTAAAATTTCCATTTTTCGATATAACTGTTCGCGTTGTTGCGCTATATCAGACTGTTCCGCTCGAATTTGTTCTTGTAATTTTGCCAACTCGGCTTTTTTCTCCTCCAATTCCCTCGCCTCTTGATCCCTAGCGGCGTTCCAAGCGGCTTTTTCTGCGGTTAATTTATCCTGTAAATTCCTTAATTCTTCCAATTGTTGATTGTGTTTATATTTGGAATCTCCTCCACCTCGCATTGTAGAAATTTGCGCTTGTAAACACTCATTCGTCGTCATTAATTGGGAAATAATACACAATAAATTATAAACGTAATGTGACAACTGAACCGCAGCGTACTGTTGTTCTCTCCCTAAAGATAACAAGGCGGGAATGTCTGGAGCAGCTAAGTGTTGATCAGAAGTTGGTACGCCACCGTTAGTTATAGGTGGAGTAGCTGAAATAACGCAATTTCTATATGGTAAACGTTCGAATAATTTACTATCGCCAGGTCGAAGATTTTCTAAATCCGGCGTGCCGGCTGGGGTTCCACTAGATGAATTTAATTTCTTTCCTAATAGCTTAATAGGTGCTTGAGGATTGTCAAAACCGCCAAAAGTTTCCGCCCTTTTTGGAAGAATGGGAGAAACGTAAGTTTCACTGTGATGCTCGCCAGCCGAACTAACACTTCTTGAAAGATTTGTACCGGTTGTATAAAGGCTACTAGCCAACTGGCTGACTTCCTGTTAAACGTTTAAAAACGTCGGATTAAAAAGGATTTAGTTGGGTTAGTTTTATACCTGGACAGCTGTCAGCACTTCTTTCCACATCTGGCTAGTATCCGCAGTCTCGCTAACTAAATGACGATAAGATGGTGGTGATGGTGGTTCTAAACCTGCTATTTCTAATAGACGAAGTTGAAGAGCCATTTTTTCTTCTAATAGGAGAGCTTGTTCAACGTCTTTTTGTCGTAATAAACCTGAAAAAGTATGTTAAGTCACAAAAAGAACTGATACAACAGACGGAAATTAAATGCAGAAAAAATATATCAAGAATAAAAAATTAATTGCAGTGATTCATGTAAGTTGACATCTTAGAAGTATCAGTCATAACTTTAGATAACAAACAAATATACGTTTGATAAAGACCTTAAGATCTTCCTTGCTTCTACATATCACAAAACATACAAAAATAAAATAAAATAATTTAAAAAATGAGATGCAACGTGCATAAAGATGAAAAATAATTTTAGTGTCCCAAAGTCCTTTTCATTTTGTTTCATTTACTGTATTACTCACACAGTAATGACTAATTAAACGTAAGCCCAGTGTTTTGGAATTTTTCTTATGAATCGTTTTACGAGAGCAAAGCATGTTACATATAATAAAGTTCTAAAGCAGTTTTTTTGGCACTCATCTTGCATTAAACTAATGAATGAAATCTGAAAATTTTGGGTGAAATTTTATACAAAATTGGGCGTAATTTTAGATGAAATTTGGCGATTATAGAAAATTTTAGACGTAATTTCATAATTTTAGGCTTAATTAAGCTGTCTTTTTAATTAAATTTGAAAATTTTAGATGAAATTAAGCGAAATTTAATCATTTTAGACGATTTTATACGAAATTTTGTAAAATTTTAGACGAAATTCGATGGTTTTAGAAAATTTTAGACAAAATCTCTCCAGTTTAGGCTAAATTGAATGATTTTTTAATTGAAATTCGACACTTTTGGATGAAATTTAAGAAATTCAATAATTTTAGACAATTTTATATGAAACTGAACAAAATTTTAGACGACATTCGACGGTTTTAGAAAACTTTAGAAGAAATTTCACAAATTTAAATCAAACTAAGTTATTTTTTAATGAAATTCGAAAATTTGAAACGAAATTGAATAATTTCAGACGATTTTATACCAAATTTTGGGAAATTTTAGATGAAGTTCGATGGTTTTAGAAAATTTCAGACGAAATTTCTCCATTTTAAGTTAAATTAAGTGAATTTTTAATTGAAATTCGACAATTTTAGATTAATTGTAAGATAAACGAAATTCAATAATTTTAGACAATTTTATACGAAATTCAATGGTTTTATAAAATTTTAGAAGAAATGTCTCCCTTTTAGGCTAAATTAAATGATTTCTTAATGAAATTCGAAAATTTTAGACGAAATTAGACGACAGTCAATAATTTTATACGAAATTTGACAAAATCTTGAATAAAATTCGCCGATTATAGGAAATTTTACACGAAATTTCACAATTTTAAGCTAAATTAAATAATCTTTTTAATGAAATTTGAAAATTTCAGATACAATTAAAAGAGTTTTAATCATTTTAGACGATTTTATATGAATTTTTGCGAAATTTTAGTCAAAATTCCATGGTTTTAGAAAATTTTAAACGAAATTTCTCCATCTTAAATTAAGTGATTTTTTAAATGAAATTTTACAAGTTAACCCTCCGGTGGGCGCGCCTATCGGACTTACACGAATAGGCGCGTAGCGGCTTTTACACTGCAATAGGATTTTTAATAGTTTCACAGTGAACTTAGAAATATTTTGGGAAAAAATGCGGCTAACTGCCGCATACGCGCCCACCGGAGGGTTAAGATGAAATTAAAGATACTCAATAATTCCAAATAATTTCGTATGAAACTGGACAAAATTTTAGACGAAATTTGACGGTTTTAAAAAACTAGAAGAAATTTTACATTTTTAAGCTAAATTAAGGTATTTTTTAATGAAATTTGTAAATTTTAGATATTTTTTTAGTGATTTGCATTACTAGTTTGTTATAAGCGCGTGTTTTATGAGAACAATTCTGGTGTAATTCTAACACTTCTGCGTGATTTTTTTTCTTATTTCTACTATTTGTGTGACATTAGAGATCCTTTTAGTCAACCAATTATAAATTTTCCTAGAAATTTGACATCCTGGACAATATAAACTTGGCGAAACGTAATCCCGACTTTTCACTTTGTTTGATTTACTGTATAACTCACGCAGTGGATGACTAAGGCGTGGGAAGTAAGATATATACATCAAACGTTAGCCTGATGCTTTTGAATTTTTTTCTATGGACCGTTTTACGTGGGCAAAGTATGTCTGTTGTCAGAGCAAGTTTCACAAGGACATAAATTCTGATGTAATTCTGACACGATCGCACGAAGAAATTTTTCTTATCTCTACAATTTGCGTCACATTAAAAAAGCACACTTTACTCAACCAATCATAAATTTTCAGTGCCAGCGGAATAATCAAGCAGATTTAGATCAAGTAATTTCTAAAGGTAAGTTCCAAAACCCTATGCAATTATAAAAAATAAATATTCATTTTTTAAACTTAACCACGACTTCATTATATAGTTTTTACTTTGAAAATGTCTTTGGAACACCTCATATTGCTAATTAAAATATAACAGCTAATCCACACATTCCATATTAAGCGAATGACATTTAATTTTTATTAGTTGCATTATTTTTATTATTAATTTAAAATCACCACAACTTAATTCACCATTTTATGTTTTCTAAGCAAAAATTCGTTTAGAGATACTATATTTGTGTCCTAAACCATAGATATAATCTAGAAATAAATATAAAAAGGATGCAGCATGCAAAATAATTTAAAAACTATTATTTTTTCCTCTATAAGTTGCCTTTACCTTTAATATCCGACTCGTCATCTATCACATGAAACAACAATAACATCTGTATCATCACATTATCACGCAACAGTCACAATTTTTAGTAAGAAGATTGTTGAAAGTATACAAATCATATAGTTTCATGAAGAAGTGTTTCCATGCATATTTTAACATCACGATTTAGTAATAGTTAATTTACGCGGATTATTTTTTTTATAACAATTTCAAAAATTGTTTATTAACTTACCAACTAAATGTTTAACTTGATTTTGTTTAGCGCTAAGCATTTTCTCCTCAGAACTCAAAGCAATGGATTCTTCTTCGTCTTCAGGACAATTTTGAACAGCAGCTCTAAATAAATCAAAAATTAAAATTTATAAGAATCTAATATTTTGAAGTACCTTATGGCTGAAATCCAAATTTGTTTATCTTTAGGTTTATGTACTTTCAATTCGAACATTTCTGGATCAGCTGGGTTGGAGGAAATTAAATAGATTCCTCTAGATTCTTGACCAGCCTTTTCCCTAACTAACAATTTTTGTAAAGACACAACCCCAGCTTTATTATCAGGCGTAAAAAAACTATATTTTTGCGAGTTTTCTTGTAGAAAAAAGAGTACATCTGAAAGTACAATAACTAAAACGACTTGCATCTTTCCTCTTCCTTGCATCAACATAGCAACGCCTTCAAATTTCAACGATCTGTTTCCTTGCAAAATATCAGACTTTTTAAATTTGAGCCCTCTATGAACGGTATACGATTTTGCATCAATTTTATTATAAATCTCAATCTTCCTATCCTCTTTTTCTTTCTCAGCAACTTGTGAATCAACCTCAATCAAAATCTCTTTAACCAAAGCCAAAGCTCTTTGCAAAGCTTCTTGTTCATCTTTATTATCTTTACTAGTTTTTATCAAAGGTTCAATTAATAACGGATACTTAGTTAAACGTTGCGTTACGAATAAAATACATTCGGGAATTCCTTTCTTCTTCAATAAAGGATTCGTTTGACAATGTTTTACAAACTGAGAGAACCTAGCGTCGTTATGAAAGTAGTATTTGTACAACTCAACCGCGTCTCTATGTCTACTACAAAACTCTCCGTACGCCGACTTTAATTTGTACGCCTGTTGATCTGAGAACACTTCAAGGAGGATATCCGCTATTGTTGAAACTACAGGAGATTCTCTTTGTCTATGACGCAGTCTTGACAATAACGCTAAATGCATCTCGATGAGATCGTTTAATCTTGGAAACATACGTTCGAGATTTGCACCTAATTGAAAATATTTATTTAAACCTTCCACAAAAACCTAATAGATACAAAAATTATTTTATTATTCAATTAAAAAGGTTTTATTTAATTCTTACTTTTTGCATCACTAATAAAGTCATACAATGATGCTTTTCAGTCAAAATAAACTCATAAATATGTTCCTGTCTTTTAACTTCTTTTTCTTTAAGTTTTTTAGCGATTTCTTTTCCTACGTGCGGAGTCCAAGAATCCGGTTCGCTTTCGTGTAATCCTAAACTATAGTCAGTGCACAAATCTGCTGCAGTCAATGGAGTATCAGATAAAAATTCTAATTGTATTAAAGGAACATCATCCGCGAAACTAAAAAAGAAATAGTACACAATTAGATATTTAATTTGCAGATAAATCGATATCATCAGTGAGTCAAGAAAAACTCAAATCTACAAAATGTTATAGTATTATCTGGAAGAAGTTAGATAAAATATAATCAAAAAATTTTTATATTTTTATGGTGTCATAAAATTTAGCAAATTTACGAGGTTTTCTTGTCACACAATATTTTGATTAAGCTTACACTGTGGCGTCGTGGTGACCGTGATCAGTTTCCTTCTCGTCCGAAAGGATTTGGCTGAAAATAATCAACCATCAGATCGCTTCAAACATTAAACTCTTGAAAACGGTTCGAGAAACATAAAATAAAGACGGTAACAGTTGTGAAAGTATTAGAGCACGCGGTTTTGTTGTGGTATAGTGAGTTAGCAATAGCGTTTTTACAGGCGACTCACAAAAACAGTACCAACTCTCTATTTTATTTTCATTTTATATTTTATTGCAGTTGCAAAACGCTAACCACGTATTTTACATCTAATTTCGCGCTGATTCGACGTAAAACTCATTTAAATTGCCTCCTGAAAGTTTTTACTGTAAAATGGGGTATCTTTGGTTAGCAGAAGGAATATGATCACATAATTAAATGGACCGTAATGATTTTTCGTACTTATGTAATGTCTATGTATTTCCACGATGTACGTCAAATATTTCTTTAAATTAAATTGTACATTACAGAGATGGATGAAAACTAAAAATACTGGTCTATGATAACACAATTAGATCCCTGATACAATGGTGAAGTATCAGAGATCTTTAGTCGGACGAAGTGTAGTTTCGTTTTGGCAGCAAACGATGAAACATTTCTAAGTTAATGAGTTTCAATGCAATAACTAAAGGCATTATTAAGATATCTCAAGAAATACTATTCAGATTCGTCAGCTTTCAGATTCTCTCTCTTAGGAAGCAATTCCAGATAAGGAATTTTACGTTGAAACAACCTGAAATCAGCTCTAAAATGCGTAGTAAATTATGTTTCTTTAATATCTAGTAAGATACTGTAAATGTGAATTAACCATTCAAGAAAAAAAATTGTAATATACAGATAGAAATGAGTTTTGTTTGTTAGCAGCACACATGCTAATTGTCAAGATTTTTATGAACTATGTAGAAGCGTACCATTTTAACTTTTAGCCAGAAAACTGAAATTGAGAGCACAAATTATATATCTCACAGACCTCCATCGTTACTCCATCGATTTATACAACAACAAAAAAGTGGTTTTATTTATAAACAGTGTTATTGAACAACAGGTACAAATGATTGTAATGGTGGAAGTTTGTTGGCGTGTTACAGTCCTATTTGTATTGTAGATAAAATATATAAATAAAAACCTATAAAAAAGCGCAATCTACCTTAAGAACAAGAGCAAATTGAAACAAAAATTACAAACTTTAACGGAACGTAACTCTGTGGAAACTCGCAGCCCTACAGAAAAGTGCAATCATAAAATCTTTTATGTACCATAAGGTATATTTTGTATTTACAATATTTTCTATAACAAAATATACCTGTACAATAACCCGAAATGGAGCTGCACCATGAAGAGAAAGATGAAAGAGTACTCGGCAATGTTATGGAAAGGGAGCTTACTTTTTCATCCTTCTCTTCATGGTGCTGCTCTATTTCGGGTTATTGTACGTAACAACAATAAAAATAAAATAATAATAATAATAATAATAAAACAAATTGAGCAAATAAAAAACTTGGACGAACTGTTGATAGCAGACACAAAGTGAGTGTATAAGAGAAGAAGAAAATATTCGCATAAGTAGTACTTTTGCAGACAACGGAACTGCAAAAAGAAGGAGGAACATGAGGTTGTTTTTTGAGGGGTACAGGGACTTACTTAACTCCCAGTTTGGTGGCGACCCTGCGCCAAGGCGAGTAGCACAGCTGACTCCTCCTAGAAGGAAGGGGCGGGGAACAGGCAACAGATTAGCCACACCCTCTAATATCCCACTCACTTTACATTTTACTTTTTTTTACAAATACTTTGTTTAGTAGTAATCAAAACGGTAAAAGGTAAAGTGTTATCCTTAACATGTATCGTGTCCACCGTGTTTTTATTTCCATTAGAAAAAACGATTTACTCTTTCTCTCTTGCATCGATCTACTTATTACCAACGAACGCAAATACTACCCAAAATGAAAAACAAAAATTTTACGTCGGCTACGGTCAAGTAGAGAAGTCGTTAACGCATAAATAGAGATACATCTACGTGAACACGACACTTGTCAAACATGCAGAAACTTTCTGATACTACGCTCTCTATAAAGGAACAGACACTAATACGAATAATTAATATTTACAGCACGCACGCTAGTTTATTTACAACTTGACGCTAAAACTAAACTCGTTTCATACCATGTGTATCCATCAAAAAGTTTCCAACTTTACACAATGTCACAACTTGTGTAAGACAAACGAAAAACAAAACTTTTTACTTTTTATTGAAACACAAGGTATAAGTAGTAAAATTTCTGCAGTTTGATGACGCAAACTTGGCACAATTCCTATCGCATCACACCGTAAAGGTAATAGTAGTAGTACGTGCTACAAAGCAAGCTGAACACAAAGAAACAGGTCAGGAGAGACACACTGACAGAAATAGATTATAGAAAGCCAAGCAAAGGATTTTTAAGTCATATTTTTTTCTTTATTTCAATATCAAGGTGTATTATTAAATCAATTTGTTTCAGTATATTTATGTATGTTGTGAAAAACGTGATCCAAATAAAATAAAAAATGTGTTTAACTGTGTATTGCTTTGTTTAGTATAAATATTGTACTTTTACCATTTTTATTTATTTACTAAACACGTGAAACATAAAAGTGTTGATTTTTCGTATTTACACATGCAATCTTGTTTTAACTGAGTGTAACAAAAAAGGTGAAGTGAAGAGGCCTAAATTTGTAATAAGTAGTAGTAGAGTATACAGTATGTACGTAGAGACCAAAACAAATACTAAACATTGAACACAAATTGAACCTGTTTTAATCTACACACCCTAATACACAATAATAAATCAATATATAAGTATTTTGGTCCGGTAAACAAAACACGTAAATAAACAAATATCGAACGAAATTACGTACGAACCAAAGGACCAATTTTCAATTCCATTTCATTTATTTTTATTATTATTATTAAGCTCACAATTTTTGTTGATTAGAAATTTAATCCTTACCTGTTTGAGCTAGTTTGGCTCGTTGGAAGGGAACCTGAACCTCTTTTGGCGATAATCTGTTTAGAATTTTGTAGTTGGACACCAAAACTAGCCATTTTAGGAGCATTCTATAATAAAAGGAATTTCAATTGTAATTGTAATACAACTAAAATCAATTTTTTACCTTGGAATTTTTTGGTTTATTGCATTCAACTATATTGTCCTTACAAGTATTTTGGTGAACGGTTGTGTTACAATCTAAAAAAATAAAACGTCCACTTAAATTTGATTGTATTCTGGTTTAATAGACTTACTTTCACAATAAAGGGCAGGTTTATTGCTTAATGGTTTGCTGCACCAATCACAGTTATTGGAAGAACTGTAGCATCCTGACACCCATTGGTGGGAAATTAACTTTTTACTTTTATCCTGCATTTAGAAAAAAATAATAAACGATTGGAATAAATAATCGTTTAAATCATTAATTACCTTCTTTTTTCTAAAAAATAAGCTACCGCGCTTCCGTCTTTTTTCAGAGTGATGACTGTAATCCACACTAAAGGAATTAAAAAAGATAAATCATTACTTCCGATACAATTTATTACTTTTCATATAGGTACTTCAAAACTATTCTATAGAAACAATGCTTTTTAAAATTATAACATAGAGAAGATTTACACATTCTAAACAATTATAAGTAAAGAAATGAAAGAATTCCTAAATACAATTAAAAATAGATACAGAATTAAGAATGAGGTAAAGATATAAAGTTTATAAAGGCATTGTTTCTGAAGAAACTCGTACAGAAATAAAGACACAAGAAGATTAAATATAGTAAAGTGCGTCACACGATTCATGCGACAAGCATGTGCCAAGAAATTTTACTTACTGGTGAAGGTGCGCAATCGGATGGCCGTCGTAACGCACGTGGCCAATCCTACTGCCCTCTTCTTCCGTTTCGCTCTCCGTTCCGCTAGGACGGCCCCTAGACACGAAGCTAAGCACATGCACTATACTCTAGCTTGGTAAAATATGTTAAAGGGTACAAAAATTTTTTTGCTCAATGTGCTATGATAGTGAATCAGTGAAAATATTTTTTTTTTTTTTTTTTTTCATATGTAGGATTTTTACCTTTTTTATTTATTCTCTTTTGAATATCTCCTGTGATATTTTCTAGGAGGTTATTAAAATAATAAAAATAATAAAGATCCATGCTAAAAAACTATCGTAAAATTCAAGTCTAATAAATATAATAATAAAAGAAATTGATGGTAATGACTTTGTGAAAAAGCAGACAACACGTACACATAAATATAAGAAAATGAAATCAAATATTTGAACTTACATCGGAAGGGTAGGTTGTGCTCCACTAAGGGTTGGCTCGGGAGCCAAATCTCGAACAGCTATAATGGATGGTGTTGAAACAGATTTTTGTAATGGTAGCCTTGCAGGTAACAATCGTAATTGTTCAGCTTCGCGCTTAGCTTTAATTTTATTGAAGTCATTCTAAAAAAGAAAAAAGTGAAATAATATTAATCTAATGACTGAAGGTAAATTATAAAGTAAGTTTTAAAATTTTTCCATATAATTTCATTATTATTATAAACGAAAACATATGACTCATTACATTATCGAAAAAGTAATAAATTTGGGCGTAACATGTAACATTAAAAAAACATTGAACATAGTCTAGTTCCAAAATGATGAAATAACTTACTTGTAAATCTGCTTCATTTAAAGAATGCGTACTAGCTCCACCATTACGTTCCGTTCTAGACCGCCTTCCAACTATAACCGGATCAGTTCCCAACAATCGAGCTCGTCCGTCCACATTGTCTATTAACGAAGATTCGTCCGCTTCGGATTCCATGCTGCTCAAAGATATGCTTCGTTGCCTGCCAGGTTTGATTTTGTCTTTGGCTCCGGTAAGGTCCTCGAGGGCTGTCCATGATCGTCTCCTTTGTGGATCAGGTTGACATAAAAAGTCTTGTGTTCCTAAATACGAAAAGGGAATTAAAAAAGAAAAAGTTCCCTCATTAACTTGGGGATTTATCCGTGAGAGTATTTACCGCTTCCCTTTCGACTGGGTAACTGATGAAGTGGCGAGGATCCTAAAGACCCTCCGAGGACTTCCAATTCGGGAACGGCTTCATTAAGAACGGGGCAACTCGCGCTCAATCTTGCAACTTGTGCCAATAGCGGATTTAAGGCGCTCGCAAAGTCTTTTGTGTGAGACTGATATGGATTGCCTACAAGAGAAAGTAAAGAAAATCAATAAATAGGAGTGAAAATAAGGACGAAAATTAGAAGTAGTTATTATTATACTGGCCGGAGATTCTGAATGAAACAAACAAGTCTATTCAAACGGAAACGGGGGGAAACGGGACCGTTCTCAAAAGAAAAACAGGTGTAATTCTAAATTTATTGACTGAATCACGCGACTTCGACCAGCTTTGCCACCCAGTGTATTTCCGTTACATAAATAAACACTCTGTATATAAACAGTGCGAGGCTACTTGTTGGCCAATCTTCAAATAGACGTCGCGCAAACATTCCCATAAACTTACAACGCCTTTATGCTTACTTATCTCGTTAATACCGCACACACTTACTCTGCACTGTTGCATCTCGCATACGCTGAACAGTCTCGTGTATCTCCCTAACATACTGAAGACTATCTTCCAGCACCGGATAAGTCTTGTTGGCCGGCGAATGAGGTGTTACGCTTATGGTAGGAAGCGGTCCTGGCCTGGGCAACATGTCCAGGTGGTAATCGGTGATGACGTCTTCGTCACTGTCCGGTTCTCCGCCGCTGTGTCCGCACTCATCTGAAACGAACGCGAAAACTCATTGATAATGTGTACCGGCCTTTAAGCGTCCTACACACACGATTCTCGCGTCTAAAATTAGCAAATTACGCACTTATTTATACTACAAAGACAATTAAACACACGAAAGACTTGCATCTGTCGCGAACAAATGTTAGTTAATTGCGCCAATTGTAAAGAATAGTCTTACTTAGAGCTGTGGTGTTGGGCTTATGAAGTAGTTTATAAAACAAAGATTTGTGTAACTCCACAAAATCCGGAATTCTGTGCAAAACAGACGGTGGAAACATTGTGATTGATATAAACGAAAACAAAACGTGAAAAACCGCCGTTAAATAAACCTGTGGAATGTGTCTCAAAACGAAAACGGCAATGATATAATTGATCCGCGAATGTTGAGATTAGATAAGAGAAAAATAACAATAGTAGGTTTTCGACATCGCGATGAGCAATCACAATCGGCTTATAACCGCAAAGGTTTATTTAAACAATAAAAGAAGAAAAAAATCTTTAAATTATTGACATGGATTAATTTATAATTTTATTACCTTATTAAATATAAGATTTGTATATTTGCATCTTAATTAAAATATTAATGAAACTACGAAAAATGTATATGTCTTTTTACCATTCTAAATACTAAAACATTGTAAAATATTGACATCAAAAAAATTTAAAAAGCCGGAAAAATCAAAATCTCTACAGCATTAATTTGTACACACTTACCAAAAATCAACTACACAAACGAACAAACATCAAAATTAGCAAACAAATCATATATCAACTCGGTTTATTAAAACATTTTCTTTGTTTTCTAATGAAATAAATTTTTGGTTTAATACAACACACATTTTACATTTTAAAGTACGTAGAACACTAACAATAGGGGGTTTGTAGCAACACAATACTTTAGCCAGGTGTTCATGAAAAAAACTACATATCGTTCCGATCGTATATTATTCACTATCGCCCGCATATCATTTAAAAAATCCACGATGCAAAACAACTACGTGACAGCTGAACTTCTGAATAATCACTAAGGTTAAACATACTTCGTTTTATACTAAATTATAGATCTTTAAAAAAATCAGTATTCGACAAGACGAATAATTTAAGGGTGTTCTTCGAATGACAATAGCAACTTGTGCAAAATTACAAAAGCGAGACAATCTTTACGTTCCGTGCTATGCACAGGACAACAACTTCCGGTGCTAAACCACCACCTGCGATGAATGAATAAGAAAAAATACGAGTTTAAGTATATTCGCCGATGCGGTTCAGTAACTTTCACTACTATTTCATAGTAAGTCACTGAGCCGTGTGTAATTTAAATTGGCACAAAATGGAAAACATCAATCGATTCGCCAAAAACTATTTCGGAAAAGCGGATGTTCAAAATACTTAATGTTAAAGCAAATTCTAATTTTAACTCGTATTCTCAGTAAAAACGTAATACGTGAATGGAGACGAAAACAATCGTGCGGTTTCAGTAGTAATGGAAACATTAAGTAGCTTGTTTTGTAGCCAAATTTAAATTTGGTGTTTAAAGAAATAAATTAACCATTTTTCATAGTCGTTTCTTAATATAATTTAGAACTTTCTTTTCTTTATTTAACCTGTAGTTGAAAAACAAAACATTATTTCCAAAAAAAAAAGATCCTGTTATTTCTCATTAAGACAAGGAGCCTATAAAAACGCGTTTGTTTATTACTTGTCGGTTTAAGTGTAAAAAAACTTTACGTCTTGCGTCGAAAGATAATAAAATTTATTCTTAAAACTCCCGATTTAAGAATCCCACAATGAACAGAACTCGACAAGATTTATAGTAACGTTTAAACTTGAAGGTTGTTAAAATGAATAATGGTACCAAAACAATGAAAATTGTTGAAAACAATTTAAACAGAAAGGAAATTTCTTCACGTATTTTTATACCGTTACCAACGAAAACCGCCGGAAATTTTCCGTTACTTCCTTGCCGAGCGTCGGAACGTTTTCCCATCACCGATTGTTATCCTTCCACAACCCAGTAGCATTCTCCGGGTCGGATTATTTTTCTACCCGAGCTCGCCAGACACAACGAAAAGGCGCCTACGGTCGCACGCGAACACGTGACCCGGTTATGATGCATACCGTGAATAAACGGAATGTGCGAACGGGATCAGCTACTTTTTCTTGCACCTTATGTATAGCAAGTTAACCATGCAACGAATACATAATGAGGCGGCCGCGCCGATAAAGTTCCAGAATGCGGTGTAGAACGTTAAGTGTTTGATAAAAATTTGAAGAGGGCGAATTGAAATTTTATGGAGGGTCTTTAAAAATCCGGCTATTGAGTGCTTTTCACGGTGCGGCAATTTAGAGCGGCATCGCAAGTGGGTCAAGAACACCTCCTACATCTGCTAATCCCGCGAGAGATCATCTCGCTCAACAGGGCTTTACATGAATCCAAGCATTGTGAGTGGAAACTTCCGAATCATGCTCAACAATCAAGTATAACCTGTTGAAACTAAAATCTTAAAACGTCATCTCAACATCACATCAAAACATAAAAAAAATAACAATTACATTCGATAAATTAAAAAAATATATATCAAAAATTAAACTAAAACATCTTAACAACAACAACAACAAACTACAAGATGACAAAACATAAAAGTTGGTGGCTTTAAGGTATATTGAAAATGTGAGGGAGGAATTTCTACACATTCAGTAATGGGGGGTACCTGTTGTGCTAGTTGATGGGCGAGGCGTCGGCCATGTGAACGGACGCCGCCCCCGAAGGATCAGGCACTACTGGCCGATGCCTGGGAGATGCCCGACGTCGCGACGCCGAATCGATTGCGGACGCTTGCGCCCTGCCCGACGCCCCGACGCGAGCGAGGTCCCTCTTCCAGCGGAAGGGACGCCGCTGTTGTTACTCCTGCTGAATGCGAACCCAGAAGGCGCCTATTGCGGTTCATTCGGCAGGTCATACTATGACCGACCAGACGAGACGAGCTATAAATAGACGTGCGAAACCAGACACAATGGATCAGAAGAAAATCTCTTCCTAATCAACCCTTAACTTTTATTAGAAAAATAAGCGTTATTACTAACAATAAGAAGGAAAGTAAGGAATTATTAGGAGAAAAGAGATAAAGAAGGATATAATAAGAACATTTCAAAGTCCTTAATAGCCACTTTATTAAAACTCGACAGTTCAAAACTTAACATAATAGATTTAGCAACTCTATGAATAATGAATCTTTAACTCCTTTTGAAAGTAGTAGTGGTTCAGAAAAAAGGATAAGTATTTATTTATTTATATTAGACTTTTGTTAATTGTTATGAACTATTCTAGAACTTTTTTTTGAGGGGTTGAACAAATCTATTACAATAAAACTCCGCTAATCCGTCACTTTTGGAACTAAAAAAAAAAAAGGATTATTCGAGGCACAGAAAAAAACGCATCTAAAGTAAACCAAACAACAGTTAATTTTCTTCAACAATTTTTTGAAGCTTCACAGAACATTTCTTCTTCCTTCCATTCGTCAGCAAATCTCTTCGATATCAGCAGATAGCTTTTCACTAGAAATTACAACAAACCGGATCGCATGTGTCATCGTATGTGATTCAATGTCCCTCCGAATTTGTTCATAATCTTTTTTTATTGTAGTACTCATATTGAATTCATTAACAAGTTTTTGACGCGATTCCTCTTCAACTCAATCTTTATAGTGTTGAAATTTTGCATTCAACGAAAGAGTAACATATTTACGTTTCGCTATTGGCATGTTGAAATAATACACAACAGCACACACAATGATTACTCTCTAAGAAATACAAAAATGTCCTGTCATAAAACCAATGAAGAACAAGCATTATAAATTTTACAATACAGTACAAAAAAGTGTCTAACAAAGAAAAAAATGAATATGATAGAGAAGAGAGCACAAAACACGTATGGTCGGATACGGTTGAATTAGTGAGATTCGTCCGCATTACCCAATTCTAACTATTTATTGATTAAAAATTTAAATAATAGAAATTAAAGATAGTAATTTTACCATAGGGTACACTGCCCAAATGTCGGCCCCCTAAAAATGCTTCTTAAAGTGGGCCTTATATAAAAATCCATGTAGAAAAACTGGAAGGCCGCCTTTAGGCGCATGGCCGAGATTTGGTGAGATTACCCTATGTGAACTACACAGCTCGACAACTTTTCCTTATTTTAAGAATCTGATTATGTAATGTCACATTTAAATAAGCACTATTACTTACTAACGTCAAATGTATAATTTTCAAAAAGTCGGTATCACTTCAACTTCGACTCCCAGTGTAGCGATGAGACATTTTTTCCTCTTAACACACATATGGACCGTTTATTTTGAAAGTGGTGTAAGTCATATCTGTTAAAAAATTTAAGCAAATTATATGAAGTCTGGCAATATTTCTATTCGTTTATCAATATTTAATTTGATTATATAAATTTGTTTCAGGCAAATTAGTCTACAACAATACATATTTCTGGACTGTAAATGGACTTACACCACTTTCAAAATTAGACAATTGTAAAAATCGTTTAATTTCAATTTTGAAAAATTAAATATTACTTAAAATATACTTCAATTTAATCCAAATTTGTTTACAAATACACATGATAGGACATAAAATTTAATTTTAGATGCTAATTACATTGTAAAAATTACAAGATACTGATAGTATTTACTTATGCTTTGCATGTGGCAGTGCTTCGAAATATGTACGATACACCGGAGGTATATAAGGTAATAACTGCTTGATGTCTTCATATTTTTCGTAAGTAATAGGCCTGGCATTTTGGTACAAAGGCGTAAGGGCGATTTTCCCAAATTTTAGCGGTCTTCCAGGACGTGTAGGTAATAAATTTATAGTTTTAAATTCAGTGTCCTTCATCGACGTTTTATATAAAACAGTATATGGTGCATTTTTGAGAAACCTCAACCAACATATGTATTTGCAACCAATTGATCTGTTCGCCATTAGTGTTTTTTTAATCTGTTTTTTAATCGCATTTTGAAGATTTTTGTTGAAACAAAATTCTCTCGTTTCATTTCATGTAAAATGAATTTGTCATGTTTTCTACATTGTGTTATTACGTCATAATAATCCTGTGGTGTATACTTAAAATTCTTTTCTTTTAAAGTTATCCATTTTAAGAAAAAATAGAATAAGTAACCTAAATTAGCAACTTTTGACTTGTAATGTAAAACAAATGTAACCATAGTTACTTGGACTTACACCACTTTCATAATCAATGATTATGTAATTTCATTTACCGACCGACTTTATGTTGTACAAAACATGGGAATTTTTGAAGAAATTAAACACGCATTTATCATACATAAAAAATTTACATTAAATTAAGCATGAATTACGTGATATCTCTTTTTTTTTCAAAAATGGACTTACACCACTTTCAAAATAAACGGTCCATATGATAAAATAATTCAGCTATATGCATAGCTTTCTTAGTGGCTTCTAATGTGAGTTTTAAACATTACTAACAAGGGAACATACCGAACCCGAACATCCCGCAGTGGGGCGACATGCTTAAATTGCGGACATCGCCGCATAAGTTTCTTTTTTTCAATAGAACAACCACAAAATTGAGTGCAAATGAGTAAAATAGATATATAAATAAGTATATAAAAGAAGTGAGCACTTACTACTAAAGAAAATAACACTTTATTTTATTTAATGAAAAGAAAATCTAATTTGATGGATAAGCGGGTTCAATTCCCAAACAGGACCTAACTCTTTTTAGAAATAATATTTATAACAGATTTTTAAAGTTAAGTAGCTAACAAACGACCCTGTATTACCAGAAATAAGTACAAGAACATTGTAACAACCTATACCTAACATGTGGTTATTGACCTCAGCATGCAGATATTTGATAAAAATATTTTATGACTTATAAAGGTTGTATATTTAGAATTTCACTATTGATATCTAGAAGATTAACCGTTTGAGTTCCAAGCAGCGCGATCGCGCTGTTCAGATTTTATGTCGAGAAAACCCAGCATAAATGAACGTATACGTATTTCAAAGCGCGATCGCGCTGCTTGGGATTCTTCGACAGAGTTTTTTCAAAACCGTCTGGGACTCAAACGGTTAATATAATAAAATAAATACATTTTCCACGTTCTCTGAAATATCTTCTGCAAATCTTCTTTCTCTTGCAAAATTTGGGCATCCAAAGAATTATAGTTCTTATATTGTAGTGAATTATTATTCATTGTACCAAAAAAATAGTTTTAAATGATGATTTTATGTAATTTATTATCCTAATACAAACCGATTTTACATGACAGATAGCGTATAATTTGACATATTTTACCTTTACTTCCAATTTTCATAAAAAGGAGAATCAAAGGGGACGAACAATAAGGGTTTTTAGAAACTAGAGCCTTTTGGTAACCGTTTGGTGTATTGCATAGTTTGGACGGTTTTGGGCAAAAAAGTTTGATGATAATAATCATAATAAATATAAAGTTTGAAACCTACTCCTCATGTTATAAAAATTTCAATTACTCCCTTCATTTAGTTTTGATGAGAGAATTTTTTAAAGCAGTACATAAATCAACGAAACTTCATTAGTTTTGAAAATTTCGAATTTGAAAAATATTTTCTATAGGAAATTTGATAAAAATATGTTTCAAATACATTTAAGAATAGACTCAAATGTCTAGAATATGAAAAAATGCATAAAGTATGTTTTCTAAAACTTAATTTTTATACGAATGTCCGATTTTAGAGCAATTCAGATCACTGTGCGCCGGTATTTTTCAAAAACGGTACATTTGTAGAGGGTCCCAACCTAAGTAAAAACCCACTTTCCGTTTCTGCCCAAGAAGGGTTTGAAGGGGTAAAAACTTTTTGGAAAATAATTTTTTTCTCCTAAACGATTCATGATATCAAAAAAGTTTCAGATAAAAAATATTCCTGTTTGGGTCCTCTTTCTAATCCCTATTAAAAATTTCAGATTAAAAATTATTATAAACAATTGTTATAAACAAATTCGATTATTTACGTAGGGAATAAGGTAAGGTGGGGTAAGTGCGGCATAAAAAATGATAAGTGTAACTTTCAATCGTTACAACATCAATGATACTTGCCAACGGATTTTTACTTTTGTCAGTATAATAACTTAGGGCATACTCTAGATAATGAAAGATATTTGATTAAATAAAGTAATACTGAATAAATTATTTTTATTTTTTTTTAATTTTATTCGTCGTGGACGCACTTGCCCCGCTAATGTGGGGCAAGAGCGACTAGGGCCTCTTTCTCCGAACAAAATACTTTGATTAACAAATGGGACTAATGCAACCTAATTTGAAGAATATTCTTTATTGTGTACCGAAGCGAAAATCATTAATTTGTAGTATAACGAAGTTAGTCACTTCTATCTGCCGTGGTATAAGCTATGAAACTTAACACAATGCTGCTTCGTTAAAAAGAAGTTACGACGAACTTAACAAATGAAATGTTATTCTAATTCAGTCTACAATTAACCAAGAAACGTTATCATTCTTCTGTATTTCTTTTCTGGTTAGAACGAAACCCCTACTGAAGTAAACGCACTTGCCCCGTCAATTAAAATGGACGGGGCAAGTGCGCTATAGCCACATAAATGGAACTGTCTTAACCGGTCAGAAAAATACCTTAAAAATAATTAATGTAATTTAGAAACCTGTATGTCTGCCATATATCACCACAATAACTTAACTAATATTGAAACTGTTGGACAATTTACTCAAACATCACTAACTCGCTTTTCAATTTCAAGTGCAACAAAAATTTTGAACGCATTTTTTTCAAAGTAACAAGGGAAACGAATATCGCCAATCGATAAAATAGGGACGAATACGTTAGTAACAGTTTTTATTGATAGGTTTCAGCGCTATAAATTCAAACCTGTAACATTTAATGACTAAAAGTGCACTTGCCCCGTAAACGCACTTACCCCACTTCACTTATACCTATCTATCGCAGTTGACTTAAGTAAACTTAACTTAAATTAAGGTGAACAATCAAGGTAAATATCTTCATAAAACTAGATACTGAAAATGACTTGATTCACCACGTAATCACGGTTGTGGTTTAAACATGGACGGTCATTCATTTAGATAACAAGGATTGTTATCTAATGTGAATTTAAAATTTCACTTTTAACCATTAAAATCTACACACACCACAAACAAACCACCAAAAGATCTTTTTTAATCATAATAAACAGTAGTCTGCTTATTGTAAATGAAAGAATTTATTTTACTTATTATCCATAACATAACATCGGTATTAATCCGATTTTCAATTTTCCAGATTGGGAACGATTCCAATTAATCCAGATAAACAATCTTCTACCATATTTTCAACCTCAAAATCAACAACAAAAAGAAAACAAATACTAACCGTATTTTGAATTTCAAAATCAATAACAAGAACATTAAAAGCAAAAGACAAAGACAAAGAAAACTTCAAACTGCAAAAGTGATTTAATAGGATTCCATTCAAAACAAGAAATAATCATCAAGTCTATTATTAGTTGATTAGATTTGAATTCAATCTAAGCGTATTAATCACCATTTAACTATCTAAACGAAGTTTAAAAATCGTTTATAGACCAATAATAACTGAGCGTTTTAGTTAAATTATTAATAACTCTCTATTGAGCGAGCACTCGTATTTTTACAAAAATACTCCAGAATGGTCACGTAATAAGCGAGTTGGATAATAGTCACACAATTTGCCGCACGTAATACGTTTGTTTATTGCTCGAGCAGGAGGTACTTGACCCTATGTAGAGCAAACCGCATTAATAATTAACTCGTAACTGTCTAGACGTAATCTAACGGACGATTTTCTTGATCCACTTTTTTTATTTATTTACTCATCAGGTGACCAATTTACAAGTTTTCTAAAATATAAATTATCGAAGATTAATAAAAAAGATAAAAGGTTTTTTTTATGTGTATGTCGTTCACCTGAGTATGTTAACAGTAACAAGATCCTTTTGTGTTCTCCACGCTTAGCACATGTCGTATCTGCATATTTCATGAATTTTTCTTCCCATGTTACTCAAGTTGAAAAAATCAATTAGCAAACCGGTTCGTAACGATTAAAATTCTTAACTTAAAAGAGTTAAAAGCATTCCGTTGTTTTAGAACCGCTGATTTTTTAACCTAAACACTTCGATTACGTCACGTTTTAAGCTTGTTTTGGGTTGGCTCTCTCTCGCTCCGACCGATTTGCAAACAATACGTTTGCGTAAGGTAAGTTAGAAAAGAAAGAAACGGTCCGAACAATAACTATAAGATAAAAATTTACGCTCTCACCTGAAGAAATCGGTATGAGTTGCTCCTCGCAAGCCCTGTCCATGTTTCCGAGATTCCAAAGACTTATTTCATGTTTAGTAACCGAACATAACCTTTAAAACGGCGTCGGACACCTACACACGGCACAATACGACTGTAGAACGGTTCTATTTACCATTAACACCGTACAAATCTCTCTTCGGTGCTCTTTATTCGAAAAGTAAACACTTTAAAAACGGTTAACGCGAAATAAAACCGTTTGATCTCGCGTAAATATCGCATTCGAACCTCGAAAATAAGCGAAATTCGAGGCGAACTTCTTCGGTCTTTTGACACTTGTTACTTCGGCTGCGCCATGTTTCTTATGCGCGTGACGTCACTGTGCCTTCTGGCTTTTACCACCGCACTCTGGTTCGCTTAAGACGAAGTGCTTTTCTTATAAAGAAATTAAATTCTTGGGGAGTTAAGCCCCTACTCTTGATCACGTGATTTTATGGTGAAATTTAAATTTTTAACTCAATTTTTTTGGCTTTTCAATGAAGTAAATTTGATAAGAAACCGTTGAAAGAAACCACAATACTTTTTTTGGGTTTTATTACTTTGATAAGTTAGAAAAAAGGAATTTATGTATAGAGGCGAACAAAAGTTTTCGGACAACTTAATTGATAGATTTAAAATATTGGTTTTTATAAAAAATAAATTAAATTTTATTATTTAAATTAAATTAAAAAGAAAATTATAAGTTAATAGAACCATATCGTTTTATTTTTTAGAATTATTGTTTTGATAAATGTGAGAAAGGTCTTTTATGTACAGAAGCAAACATAAATATTTGTACAGGGTGAACAAATAAGAATGTAGAGTGCTGTATCTCGGAAACTATACACCCTAAAGACTTGCGGTAAAAAATTTTATAACTAAAGTGGCCAAGGGAAAATGCTGGAAATTATTTTCAAGTTCCTAAGATGGCCGCCAGGGGGCGCAATCGCCATCTTGAATTACAAAATGTGGCTTTTCTCGGATTTCTGCTACATTAAGATAACACAAAAATATATGCATTTTAAAGTGGAGAGAAAAGCTCTTTTCAACGACACCAAGTTTATTAAATTCCATTCAGCCGTTTTGAAATTATAGGCGTTTGTTTACGAGCACTTTCGAACGCCCCCCACCGCTTTATTTTTGGAGATATGGAAAAAAGTTTTTAATAAAAAAAATTATACTTATCTCCACTTTAAAATGCGTATATTTTTGTGTTATCTTAATGTAGCAGAAATCCGAGAAAAGCCACATTTTGTAATTCAAGATGGCGATTACGCCCCCTGGCGGCCATCTTAGGAACTTGAAAATAATTTCCAGTATTTTCCCTTGGCCACTTTAGTTATTAATTTTTTTACCGGAAGTCTCTACGATGAATAGTTTCTGAGATACAGCACTCTGCATTCTTATTTGTTCACCCTGTACAAAATATTCTTTCATTTTTAGATTTAAAATGCTTATACAGGATGTTTTAAAAAGATGCGGCAATACTAAAGGGGGTGATTGTCCAGGTCATTTTATACAAAAAAGTTTATAATAAACATGGTCTTCAACAACATGGAAACGCTTCGTTACCGATCTACAGCGTGTTGAAGTTTAATTAAACAAAGCAGTAAAAAATTACATATTTTGAAACAGTTCAACGCGTTCAAGCATTACTTCCTGCTTTTCCTTCTCGGATTGCAGTCTGTCAATGGCTTTTGCAGAAAATGGTTGAAATCCCTCAATTCCTGATGTTGATTCTGTTCACGGATGAAGCGATTTTTTCAAGAAACGCAATACGCAATTTCCATAATAACCAAGTATGTGACGAAAATCCACATGAAATTGTTGAAGATCGTTTTCAACACCAGTTTTCTTTGAACGTTTGGCTTGGAATTCTGGGTGACTGCCTAATTGGACCGGTATTTTTACCAGGAAGACTTCCGGAGAGGTGTATCGCAACTTTTTGGAAAATACGCTCCCTGGTTTTCTGAAGGACGTACCATTAGCAATTAGAGATGCAATGTGGTATATGCACGATGACGCATCAGCCCACTTTAGTCAAGTAGCTCGTGATTTCTTAACACAAGCATATGGAAATCGCTGGATTGGCCGAGGTGGACCTCACTTATGGCCTGCATGATCCCCGGACTTAAATCCCCTGGATTTTTTCCTGTGCGGCCATTTGAAGTCCTTGGTGTACGCTACTCCATTGGAAAACTTAAGAAATCGAATTATTGTTGGATGCAACTCAATTAAAACAGATCCTAGTGTTTTTGAGAGAGTTCGCCAGTCAATGAGGAGAAGATTGAATTCTTGCATCCGAGCTCGAGGTGGTCACTTTGCACAGTTTTTGTGATTTTTGCTTGGTAAAATTGTTGAATTGGTAAAATATTTGTTTTTGTCCTTGAATAAAATCCTTGTTCTTTAAAAAAAAATTTCTTTTATTATAAACTTTTTTGTTTATAATAAAAATGTTTAAACTTCAACACGCTGTAGATCGGTAACAAAGCGTTTCCAGGCCATGTTTATTATAAACTTTTTTGTATAAAATGACCTGGCCAATCATCCCCTTTAATATTGCCGCATCTTTTTTAAACACCCTGTATAAAACTAAACCTTATTCTTTAAGTTACATTATAAAATTAAACAAACAAAAATTAAGCAAAAAAACGATATTTTATATTCCTTTTTAGGAATAACAGAAGGAATATAACAATAACACACTTTTCATATTCTCGAATAGAATACAGTAATGTCTCGATAATCCGTATATGCGGTAATCCGAAGCACCCAATAGTCCGTAACAGAAATCGGTACTCGATAATTCATATTTGAGTACCTTGCAATCCGAATTATTATTCTATAATTTTTTTGAACCATTATATCCGATACAATCAATAACGCGACGTGTTGTGCGTGTTAAATCTTGTTCACTCTCTTACCGTAATCATGGAAAAAAGAACGCATAACAACTTTGTGAAAAATTGCTACCATGGTCCTGGAAAACGGAAAACTTTGAAAACAGGCGATTTTCCAAAAATGAAAGATGCATTATATGCATGTTTTTTAAAAAAGAGATCTCGTCATTGTACAATTTCATGTGAATATTTAGCTGATCAGGCTAAGGCGTTCTACCGGGAGTATTATGGAAAAAGGGGCTTCGTGCTAGCAGAGGCTGGATGGCCAAATTTAGAAAGAGATATGGGCTGAGAAATTTGAAGATCACCGGTGAGAAACTTTCCAATTTTGAAGCAATTACACCGTTCAAAAAAAAAGTTGGTACAATACATTAGAAAAGAAAACTTAGCCCCTAATCAAATATATAACGCGGACGAGTCAGCTTTATTTTACAAACTTCTTCCAGATAGAACTTTGGTGGGATCAAATGAAAAAACTGCACCAGGCCGAAAAACTAGCAAGGAAAAAGTGACTTTCCTTGCGTGTGACAACGCAGAAGGAGATCACAAATTAAAACTGCTCGTCATCGGTAAAGCTAAAAATCCACGTACATTTAAAAACAAAGAATTGCCAGTCATTTACAGATCGACTTCAAATGCCTGGATGACCTCGGGGCTTTTCAAAGAATGGTTCATAAAATGTTTTGTGCCAGAAGTGAGAAAATATTCTCAAAATAACTTACCCTGAAAACCATTGTTATTAATCGATAATCATGCTTCAGAATTCCAGTTAATCAGTGACAATGAATTAATAACAACTATGTTTCTACCACCTAACTGTACCGCCCTGATCTAAGTAATGGATCAGAATGCAATTCGACTAACAAAACTATTTTACCGAAAAAGTTTGTTAACTCACGTGATATGCAACGACGAATTAGACATTACGCAATGTCTTAAAAAATCAATTTGTACTATGGTATATGTTTACTTTCTGATTCATGGAAAAAATAACAATATGCACCATTTATTTTGAAAGTGGTGTAAGTCCATTTTTGAAAAAAATGAGATATCACATTATTCATGCTTAATTTAATGTAAATTTTTTATGTATGATAAGTCCGTGTTTAATTTCTTAAATAATTTCCATGTTTTGTGCAACTTAAAATCGGTCGGTAAATGAAATTACATAATCATCGATTATGAAAGTGGTGTAAGTCCAATTGACAGTGGTTACATTTGTTTTATATTACGTGTCAAAAGTTGCTAATTTAGGTTACATATTCTATTTTTCCTTAAAATGGATAACTTTAAAAGAAAAGAATTTTCAGTACACCCACAGGATTATTATGATGTAATAACACAATGTAGAAAACGTGACAAATTCATTTTACATGAAATGAAACGAGAGAATTTCGTTTCAACAAAAAATCTTCAAAATGCGATTAAAAAACAGATTAAAAAGACACTAATTGCGAACAGATCAATTGGTTGCAAATATGTTGGTTGAGGTTTCTCAAAAACGCACCATATACTATTTTATATAAAACATCGATGAAGGGCACTGAATTTAAAACTATAAATTTATTACCTACACGTCCTGAAAAACCGCTAAAATTTGAAAAAATCGCCCTGACGCCTTTCTAACAAAATACTAGGCCTATTACCTTCGAAAAATATGATGACATCAAGCAGTTATTTCCTTATACACTTCCGGTGCATCATACATATTTCGAAACACTGCCACATGCAGAGCATAAGTAAATACTATCAGTATCTTGTAATTTTGACATGTAATTAGCGTCTAAAATTAAATTTTGTGTCTTGTCATGCGTATTTGTAAAAAAAGTTTAAAATGAAGTACTTTCTCGGTCCGAAAATAGTTGCTACATTTTAGTTTATTGTAAAAATGATCATAAATGTATTGTACAAGATAAATTAATTTATTAAATATCAGTAGGTAGAACATATAATAATCGAAATGTGCTATGCCGTAATCTCCACTTAGCTATTGCCCACGCTTTGTGATAAGTTATTGTTACCTGTAAAATTTTAATGTTTTTGAATTTTAACCGCTCTGCATCAAAAATGGTTCGAAATATTTCGGAAACAAATCAAAGAGGTGGGAAAAATGCGGAGAATTTAGTAATGAGCAAAGAAACCAAATTTTACATTATTTGTTGTAAAATGTGGAGAATGAAATTTGAAAAGAGGCGCGATAAGTACAGCTGCACGTAAGTTTTTTTTGCAGTCGTTCAACAGTTTCGTGATTGTGGAAACAAATAAAAGATTATTTAAGTAAAAACGCAATAATTAATATTAACTTCCGTAAAAATAATTCGACGCTCCCAACGAAGACTGTACTAACTCAAATTTTGAACTTTGGAGATAAATCAAGTAAAACTTTTGAACCACCTCCAATATTATTTATTTTATTTATTATTCAATTTCTTCGTCTTCCACACTCTCATCCTCGTCTTCACTACACGTCGAATTTTTGTTCGTCGGAAGACCACTTGAAAATAAATGTTTTAGGCAATGTAACTCAAATAACCAAAAATTTGAGTTAGTACAGTCTTCGTTGGAAGCGTCGAATTGTGATCGAAAAGTTAAAGATTACAGTCGACAAATTGCTAATATATGCTCTATCCCTTTATGTAAAAGAACCACATGAAGATCGTTAGCTTCTTCAAGTAAAATTCCAAAAAAATATGTTGCATAATAGATTTAAAAATGGAAAAGAAACTAAGAGAGTAACCAGTTTTATTAAGCCTTTACTTACCGAAGAAAATAAACGGCGGCGAATAGTTTTGTTTAAAACTTGTATTGCCGACGGGGTATTTTGAGGATTTACTACCTCAAATCCACGTTGGGATTTTCACAAAAAAAATTTTTTTTGACGGAAAAATAGGGATATGGCCATTTATAAACTCCTTACCAGCCAAAAGAAATAGCAAAAATTGGGCTAAGGGAACACTAGTAACCAAAGCTGTAGAAAGTGAAGTCAATAAAGAGGAAGTAAGAAAAATGATTTTGAATAAATTGATTCCAGCAATACGGGAGAAATGGCCTGTTGGTTCAAAAAACATACAATATTTATTCAGCAAGATGATCCAACATTAATCCAAGCTTTCTGTAGAGATGGTTGGGATATTCAACAGATATCTCAACCACCGAATAGCCCCGACTTAAGTGTGTTGGATTTAGGTTTTTTTAGTTCATAAATTATTTTGTGTTTTCATTTAAAAACAATAAACTGTTGTACATACATAAAATTCTTCTGTTTTTAATTCGCCTTAAAATAAATAAATAAATAAAATGTAGCAACTGTTCTCGGACAAAAATTAAATTAAAATGTAGCAACTATTTTCGGACAGAGGAAGTATATTTTAAGTGATATTTAATTTTTCAAAATTGAAATTAAGCGATTTTTACAAATGTCTAATTTTGAAAGTGGTGTAAGTTCATTTACAGCCCAGAAATATGTATTATTGTAGTCTAATTCGCCTAAAACAAATCTATGTAATCAAATTAAATACTGATAAACGAAGAGAAATATTGCCAGATTTCATATAATTTGCCTAAATGTTTTAATTAACAGATGTGTAACCTCTAATTTTCTCGAAAGAAAAGAAAATGGAATTACACCACTTTTAAAATAAGCGGTTCATATAATATAATAATTCAAGAATGGGAAGCTGAAGATTTGATGTCATTGGAAACTGTAAAGCAAAATATAATTTTGGCAAGAAACCAGGCCGACGAAATGAAGCAAATGTTAATTAACAACAGAACATTAATATTGAGGAAGTACCGACAACCAATAAAATTGAAATGTGGTTAAGAGGAGACGATAAAATAGAGGAAGATGAAGACGAAAACGAAGACGAGGTTCAAAACAAACAAACAACAGAAAATGATATGCTGATTACTACAAAAATAACCGATCAACAAGCGAATAGATGTTTCACAAGATGCTTCTCAAAATCTTTCAATTTTTTCAATTTTTCTTTCAACTAAGAGAGGATGCTTATTTAAAAAGTCAACATCTAAAAACGAAGCAAACAAAAATTACCGATTTCCTATAAAAAATGTATAGGATTTTAAATTTATTTAATTTAATCCGAATGGTCCTTGTTTTAATTGATTCGGATTATCGAGACATTACTGTATTATGTTGTAATGTTAAATTTCATCACTTTTATCAGTTGTTTAAAATAACCTTTAGAAATTAGTATAAAACCATTTCGGCGAATTAGTTTAGGGAAAGTGAAAAGTTTTGAAAGGGTCACTTAACCTTACTTTGTTGCTTCATAAGTGTATAGGCTAATTATTGGGCTGTGCGTTGCTTTGATTATAGCGCCACTTTTCTCCCCTTTTACGCTTTCGTATCGATGAAACTCAATTTTAAATCGAAACGTTTCCGCCGTGTGCATCTACTTAGGTATAGGGGGCAACGAAAATTCAATTTTCTCCCTTTCATCGTGCAGCCAGTAGATGTATAAACTTAGTTAAACTAAGGTAAACTAGGTATACGTCCTATTTGTCGTGTTTTCTATGCAACGCAAATGCAGTCTCACACGGAAATATTTTTCGATCTGTGAGCGCTTCTTCGTGAAGAGACTATTCAAAGTATTCTCGATTGCGTGAATTGATGATGTGTGAAACTAATAAATTAATTATTACTTTTTAATATCTTCTTATCTCTATTTAATCACAGATCCATAACGTAAAAATACAAAAAGCACAGTAGAAATAAAAGGAGTCCGTGAACATTGTTTCAAGTTCCAATAATCGATATCTGCAGATGATATATCATCAAATCCTTCTCCACCTATTTCATGAGCTAAAGCAATGATGTTAGGGTATTGATCTATATTAGAAGACACATGATCTTTATGTTTTACACATTCTTGCCAAAGAGTTTTCCAACATGTGTTTAAAGTTGATGGACTCAATTCATATAGTGTTAATCCAGCATGCTTAATTAATGCTAAAATTATTATAGATTAAAATTTCTTACATCACGTTAAATTAAATTAAATCGCGTTAAATCAAATTCGCGTGAAAAAAGTTCGCGTAAAAACAGAATTAGGTGTACTAAAATAAACAAATTTATTTTGTAAACGCGTAAATTGGTAACCTTTTTTCGAAGTATCTCCTTACCATTTTATAAATCTCGCTATGATTATTATCGAACAATCTAAAAACCGGTTTAGACTATAATACGATTTCTCTTATGACAACTCATGTGATATATGGTAAGTAAATAATGCATTTCACAAAACATTTAACCAATAAATCTGATATTCAATTTATACAATTTTACTTATTAGAAAGAAAAATTATAAAAACCAATTTTTTAAATTTGTTTACATACTTTTTATTTACTTTGATTTATTGTAATATTTATATTTAATTTCTAGGAATTTAAATGCATCCTCCAACAATTAGACAATTTTGCAAAGCTGTGCAAAAGTTGGGCAAACCAAAAGCTTCCGAAGTTTTAACACATTACATTCTTCAATGTAATGAACCGCCTTGGACGTCTTATTTCATAAAAGTAAACTTGAAAAATTCGATAAATAATTTTCAAAATCAATAAATTAATTAATCAATTGAACGATTTAATTTATTTTTGTTTTAGTATAATAGTATCGTTGATGATCAATGGGGACGATCACATTTTAATTGGAAAGTAGGAAAATCAAATTATCATATTTTAAGAACAGGTTGTTATCCATATATTAAATATCACTGTACAAAAAGACCTAATGAAGACTTGATGATTCAAGATTATTTTTTTAGATGTATTAAAGTTATGAATTTAGGTAAATAAACCCCTCTGTTAATTGTTAATGGTATCTAGAGTTCTTTATTTGTAGGTATTCCATGTTTAGCTTATGGAATTGCAGCTATATTTTTAATAAGACATACCGAAATTGTTCAAACTCCATATGGTCCAATTAAAATTTATTTCTTATATGAAGAAGACAAAGGATCTGAATATTAAAATTAATTACTTGTTGAAAAATGAACATTTTATTATCTAATTACTTTATTATTGAACTATTACTTTGGTTTGTTTTGAATTTCTTTATGTCGTATTACATTTTTATTTATTAAATAAATATTTATTAAAATAGAATTTTTGACGTTTTAAATCTAACTTCATTTTTAATACTCAAAAGAATTCTTTCTAAAACTAAGAATTAATTAAAATCAAACGAATTTTAGTCAAAACCGACCATATTTTATTCAAATAACCAAAATAATTTTTTTATAGATAAATATTCTTAAAATAAAAATTCATTTATTATCAAACTTTTGAACCTAACTTTATTCATTAAATGAGTTTGTCATTTTGACATAATTTGGGTTTAAACATTTCTCATATCAATATTTTGAAGTAAAAATTGAATATTTATTTTGAAATTAGATCTTTAATTATAGCAAAAAGGATTAAGGAACTAATAATTAAGATTAAAAACTAATCTTGCAAATTTATTTCTATAACAAACTTTTTATAATTTTTAAAAAAGAAAATTCCCTTTTTTTGGTGTTTTTGAATTAATCCTACCAATATACTATTGTGTTAAAACTCTTTGCTGTTATATCTCGTGTGATATAACCCTTATTAGAGTCGTGTAAACTCACTTGAACATCTTTTTCCTCCCTAAAAAATTAAATTATACCAATAGATTAAATTCAAATTTTTAAAGTAACTTATTTGTTAGTATTTTCTTACGTGTTAACAATAACAACGGTTGTTCCATCATCATTTGGTCTGTCCAAAGCAACAATATGTAATCCATTGAATTTTTCCGGTGCTCCTATTTTAATCGATCCACGCGGAATAAATTTAGAGAAATGACCCATCGCATAATAAGAAGGTTGTTTGAAAAATTCTCCCGTAGTTGTATTAACAATAATTGGAGCATCTACGTTGTTATTTATGTAAGTTGGACCTCCGGTTTCATTTAAAGCCATATTCCAATCTACCCAACCAACAGCCCAATGATTCAAATCCTTTAAATAAATTACATATAAGAAAGTTGTAACTTCTAAATATCAAATTTTAATGTAATTAAAAAAAACTGACAACGTAACCTAATTTTTATGTTTAAAAAAATCAGTTAAGGATATGAAGTAACATTTTCTCTTCTCAGAGAAAAACTAAATGTCGTAGAAAATTTCTTTGTGGTAAAAATAAAGATTAAGTTTCGATCTAAATCTTTATAAAATTTCAAATCTCAACAACAATTAGTTTCTTAGATATGATTTTTTTTAATTGACTAGTTAAAAAAAAACAGATTTTTAAAAATACCTCTATGATATCAACAGCATAAGCTTGTCCTCTTTTCCAAGATCCTGGTAAAACCGCTTCATCCCAAGGTCTATCACCTTTACAAGCTTCTGTAGCCATAATAAATTTATCTGGGTATCTGTTATGGGTTTGACTTAACCATTGAGCTGGAACGAAATCATCCCAATACCAATGTACTGCAATACCATCCATATAATCTTTAGCGGCGACATCATCAAAGAGCTAGACAATTTAATTTTAATCAATTTAATTTAATTTATTTTTTGTCTTGTAATAAGAGACTTACCGTGAATAATAAAGGTAAAAGAATACGTTGGTCATCGTGAGCAATGAGTTTCAAGTCTTTGTAACTTGGATGATTTCGAATAGTTGGACCTAAGTTGTTTTTAATCCAGTTATTCTATTTGAAAACAAAAAATTAATAAATTTATTAATGAGCTTTGAACATTGAGAATTGAGAGTTATTACTAAAGAGTTTATGTACTATCACTGGTTATTTATTAACTATTGTCTGTTAACTAGTTTAGTTTTACACCATCTTCGAATGCATAGTTTAAAGTTATTTCCAAAAATTTAACATGTAAGTGATAAATTATAAATAGTCTAACCCCCATTTAAACGTAATTTTAAACTGTTGTAATGTGTTTATAATTTAATTTCATATTTTAACATTTTGTCTCTGAAGATGACTAACGTCAAAACACATCAGACAAATACTATAAAAATATTTATAAGCAAAGTACAAAAATTCGTATTGATTAATTGATTAAAACTGGCTAAAATAATTCATATCCACATTTTCTCTATAAAAAAATTAATAATTTAGTTTTTTGAATACGGTTTAAGGAAGATTTTAAATATTTTAATGAGGGTTTATTATAAAGATAAAGATCTGTAATACTTAAAAACAAGATAATTTAATCGATACAAGTGTCGTGGGTTTTAGAAAACTTTTGATCGATTACCGCAATCCAAACTGCATCTTGTCATCTTTAATAAGATAATTTTGACATAAAGACCGATGGGAGACCACTTAAAAGCCAAATGATTTAGAAAAACATCAATAAAGTTTCATTTTTACAATGAGAAATATTCTTGATTAATAAAGATAATTATGATTTTTTGATTAAATAGATAATTAGTGTCTTTTAATTTATGTTGGTGTTGTTTTATCGTTTTATTTAAGAAAATCTCAAGAAATAAAAAAAATATGTGTTCAATTCGGTGAAAGATGTCTCATTCGTCATGAATTTATTATGTTATTTTAGATTAGTATTTCCAGTTTTTATCTTTCTCTGTCATATGGATAGCGCTTATCTAAAAGGTACCAAGCGCCAAATTATAGTTTTGAGCAAATGGCGACTAAAGTTTTATAATGCTGAGAAATAAGTGTGTAGATGAAACGGATCAGCCTTAACAGAGGTTCCTACGAGCAGTTTAGAGTTTCGATCTTTTTAGAGTAACTAAGTCTTTGTTATAAAAGGCGTTTAGTACATTTATATGAAAAAACGTGATTTGGCGGTTGGTACCTTTTAGATAAGCGCTATCCATATAGAGTTAGATATAAATAATTATTCGACATACGTCCAGAAAACGGTGACAAGCAATAAAGCATGATACATTCTTCGGAGAACGTACTATAAGAACCCACTCAAGTTCAGTTTTTGAAAAGTTAAAAATCAAAAAATTAGCAAAAATAAAGCATAATTCTCAATTAAATATGAATTAAATATTCTTAAAAATCATTAAAAATAGTTTAATCTTAATGAATTTAAATTAAAAAGTTCAATAACTTCAAATTATTTAAGCTAAATGAATCGGGTTTGTATTCAAATTATGACAATTTAAATTTTTTAATAATCTATGATCAAAATTCTATTCTAAAATTATTTTTAATCCTTTATTTAAGATCCAAGTGAATTTAAATTAACGTTACAGCACATCGTTATTTTTAAAACGTTTATTTATGAAAGCTACAAAAGCTAGTTTATTTATAAAATCTGGTAAATGTAGTTTTGAAAAACTTATTTTTTAAAAATAACACAAAATAATAAAATTAATGGAATAAATAAAAAATTAAAAAGAAAAACATTCTTTTGGTACTTACTTGAGTCCAAGGAAACCAAGCAACCGAATTAATTCCTGTAAAGGTAAAGAAAGCTAAACTGGGTTCATTTCCGGTAGTCAACCCCCAAAATTCAATTCCTTGTTCTTTATAAGCATCCAAAAACTTGACAAAATAGTTAACCCAAGTTTGATAATATCTCGAAAAAATTCCACCGCTTCCATTATATTCCCCGTTTTCTTTCATCCATTTAGGAGCTGTCCAAGCGGAAGCAAAAAGACTCAAATTATTTTCCGTCATTTCCATAGCTTCTTTAATCAAAGGAATCTTAAAAAATATTTGTTGTTTGAGATTGTTGTTAACACACCATATGTGTGGTTAAATTACTAAAATACTCTACAGTTTGGTATTAGGTTTTATTTTATTTTCTAACGGTTTTGGCTGTATATAGCCATCTTCAGGAAAATGACATATTTTTATTGTATTGTAAGATTATTTCTGTAGTTTTTACAATACTGACCATAGTATTAGGTTTTATTTTATTTTCTACCGATTTCGGCTATATAATCATTTTCAGGGAAATATATCACTACTGTAAGATTGTTTCTGTAGGTTTTAGAATACTGATTTTCGTATTAGGTTTCATTTTATTTTCTAATGTATTCTGCTATACAGGGTGTCCTGGAAAATGTGGGAAATCTCTCCTTACTACTGTTTATCATATTAAATTTTCATTAAATTGAATTAAGTACTTTAAAATTTATTCGAGAAAAATTGTTTTCTAGTGGCTTCTTTTAGAAGGCCGTATCTCCGAGGAGAAGGCCGCTAGGAAAAAAAAATTATAGGAACTTGTAGTCATATTTTTTAATGTTCTATTAGAATCCAAGAGATTTCCCACATTTTCCAGGACACCTGTATACCTATCTTCACGAAACTACATGAGTATTGTAATATTATTTCTGTAATTGTTACAATACTGACTTTGGCATTAGATTGCATTTTATTTTCTACTGGCTTCAGCTATATCGCTATCTTTAGGAACATATGGCAGTATTGTAAGATTATTTCTGTAATTTTTACAATACTGACTGTTGTCAGGTTTTTTTCTACCGCTTTCGGCTATATAGTCATCTTTAGAAATATATGTCAGTACTGTAAAAACTAATAATAATCTTACAATACTGACATATTTTCCTAAAGATGGCTATATAGCCAAAACCTGTATAAAACCTAAGATAAAAGTTAGTATTGTAAAGACTACAGAAATGATCTTAAAATATTGATATATTTTCCTGAAGATAGCTACATAGTTGAAACCAGTAGAAAATAAAATAAAACCTAATACCAAAGTTAGTATTATAAAAACTACAAAAATTTTCTGAAGATAACTATTTATCCAAAACTTATAAAAATAAAATAAAACCTAATACTTAACTACAGAGTATTTTATTAATTTAATAATCTTTAAAAAGATTTTAACTAAATCCACTTTTAAAATGAATTATTTGTAGTTAAAATACCTTATATAAACCATCTTCTTCAGCTAAAGCAAAATTAACTAACTCTTCATCCGGTTCTGGAGTATCCACATAAGAATATCCGCGAGTGGAAAAATCAGTTCCACCGATAGGAACTCTACCAACGCTATATTCAATTCCTTCTTTTGAAAAGTACGATTTCATAAGATGACTTCTAGTAACTTCATCTAATAAATTGATATTAATTCCTGTTGCGTCGGTAAAAGCTCCTCCGAAACCGTGAATGGTTTGGAAAGTTTCCGAATGATCAATATTGGCGTGAGATCGAGAGTCAGATGACGAAGTAAAATCGGCAATTTCTTTGAAAAATCTTTTTCCGGCCAAGTTAGAAGTGTACATGACATATTGTCCCGATGGTAACTTTTCTAATGGATCTACGGTATCGCAATGTTCAGCGTTACAAACGCAAACAGTTCCATCGTTTCCGAAATCTTTGGGTTTACAATCAACACTAGCCTGAGCTAGAGCTACATTTTTTTTTAAAAGATAAAAAGTGTATTAAGAAAACTAAACCACAAATCATTAATATTAATTTAAATGATATTGAACTACTTATTTAGAAAACAAAGTTTAATAACCTTCAAATAAATAGTACAATTTTAATGATTTACAACGATAAATTACTCACCTGCTAAAGAAACTAACAAAACCACTTTAATCATCCTCGCACCATTCGCAAACAGTCATTGAGACGATCAAAGAATTATTGACGTATATATAATGGATTGGTTCGTTATCTGAGTTTATAAGTTGATTGGAGACATCTCCAAGTGGGATTTAAACTTTAAATTTGGATAAACGCGCAAAAAATCAAAACAATTTTTTTATAAATTATTTATAAATTATTTTTTTTACAAAAACTTTTTTTATAAACACGAATCTTATTATCTCCAATGTAGATAACCTATGTTACTTTATTACGCATTCAATGTAATTAATAACGATTTAATTAAACACTACACAAAACAATAACACTGATGTTAAGTTTTAATTCTTTTAGTAAGAAGACTAAAAGAATTTAGGACAAAATGTGGAACGCTTTCACAAAGACTTTTTCGTTTTAATCAAGTGGGAATATATTAACATGATAAATGTACTGATTGTGCTGTTAAATATTTAGGTTTACAATGAATTCATGTTATAAATTATAGGAGTCAATGTATCTTTGATAAACTAGTAATTATTATTTAAAATTAAAAATAAATAATTAATATGTGGTCTTAAAAAATCGTAATAATTTTGGTTATTGTAAAGAAAACAATAAAATAATCTCCATGAAATAAATAAAGTAAAGAACGTTAGATGTAATAATAAATTGAAATAATACAGTGGGACTCAATAGCAGACGTTCACGGGATCAAAAAAAAAATCCCTTATCGAGAGGTGCCCTTTATCAAGAAAACTATAAATTTTTTTGATGTGGACAAACGTTTATTTAATCTTCCATTTCTTCATCATTTATTACGCCACTTTGTACTATCTCAACAATGTTGATGGATGTATCGTTTGTGGTACTTTAATTATCTATGAACGTATAATTCAAATCTCTCCGAAGGATCAAGGGAACCCTAAGAAATTCAATGACCAGGATTCGTAGCTTTAAAATTATCCTCATTTCGCTGGTTTGCGAGAATAATGACGCAACGCAAAATTCACTTAAATTGAACTAAACATAAAAAACGATCGTAAATAATATTTTAACATGGACAGAAACAATGTTTCTGTTCATGTTAAAAGAAACAATAAACATACATGTTAACAGTAACAATGTTTCTGTTCATGTTAAAATATTATGGATTTTCGATCGTTTTTTATGTTCACTTCAATTTAAGTGAATTTTGCGTTGCGTCTTTATTCTCGCAAACCAGCGATTTCATATTTGCACAATTTCGACTGATTCCTATTGTGTTAAAATATATGAAACAGATAGATTTCTGGAATGAATACGGCAAAATCACTTATAACAAAACTTATCCTTTTCTAACCTATCCTTTATATATTTTCTATTCTATGTTTTTTTTCCGTGACGCTTTGTAAAAGAAGTTTCCTTCTCATGATTTGTATTTTAACTCCATACTCGCGTGAGTTCGTTATATTCTTCGAGAATGTTCGTGACTTGTGTCTTCGGTTAGCCCATTCAAGATTACGATTTTCATCGAACACGGTCCCCAGGAGCGATTTTTGTTATTTATATTGTTCATTACTGTTATTGCACACACGGTTGACAAACTGAACAAACACAGTTTTTTTTTGCTTGTTCTCAAACAAACACAGTGATTCAGTTCCAAGAGATCCTCATCCCCCTATTTATTAAAAGGTGAAATTAGACGTAAGGTACTATTTCTTGCTATCCATTGAGATTTATTTTCTATCCTATATCCTTATCTGTAACGTTTTGTAAAAAAAGTTTTTTTTTTCATGATTTGCATCTTTACACTCGCGTGAGTTTGTTACATCTCTTAAGAATCTTCATGATTTGTATCTTACTTCCGTTAAAGTTGGATGCCATATCTCAAACGCTCAGTTATTCTCTGCTTTTTTCATTACATTGATTAGCACACATGTAGGAGCCATACTTTTTGACAAACTGAATAAACACAATTTTTTCTTGTTTGTTCTCGCACAAACACGATGATTCAATTCCAAGAAACCCTCACCCGCATGTGTACTGAAAGGTGAAATGTAATGAAATGAAACAAACAGATTTTTGGAACGAACGTGGAAAATCACTTATAACAAAACTTATCCTTTTCTATTCCATCTTTTATTTATTTTCTATCCTCTATCCCTTTCCGTAAGGTTTTGTAAAAAAAACTTTTCTTCCCATGATTTGTATTTTAACTCCATATACGCGTGAGGTCGTTACGTTCCTTGAGAATGTTCGCGATTTATGCCTTACTTCCGATAAATTTGGATGCCAAATCTCGAACGCCCAATTTTTCTCTTTTTTTCATAACATTAGTTTACACACATGTAGGAGCCATGGTTTTTGAAAAACTAAATAAACACAATTTTTCTGTTTGTTCTCAAACAAACACGATGATTCAGCTCCAAGAAACCCTCATTTGCCTATTTATTGAAAGGTGAAATTAGACGTGAGAGATTGTTTTCTGCTGTCTATGGACTATAAATAAAATTTTTGTCCATTTTAAGAGGTACCCGCTATCTAAAGGTGTCCGTTAATAAACGTTTCACTGCAGTAATGTAATTCTTAAAAATTAAATTCTAATTTGATATATGTTTGATTTTATTATAATTTAAAACTAGTAGATTAAATGAGAAAAACATCATAATAATCCTTTGATCTTTGATAATTAACCAGAAAAACTTAACCGTAATTTGGATATTATCACATCATATCTGAATTAAGGAAACTAATTCTAATATAAAAGACAAAAATTAAACTGAAGGATTTAAGGATGGATCTTCAATGGAACAAAGAAAATAAGAAATACATATTAATATTAAATTATTTGATAATGTCCCTTTATTAAAATTTTATTTTTCACCAATAAATCGTATTAATAGATTTAGGAGTAATATCCATCTTTAAATAGCTAGAATCTGGTCTAACAACCGTCAATGGCACCGTATTATTACTCCTACAAAGAAAAAATCACTCAGTAAAACAAATAATTATGAAGATATGCATATTTAACAATTAATAAATATATAATAATAGTAATAATAATAAATAAATAATAATTACTTGTTAAGAACAACAACTGTAACTCCATCATCAGGTCTTTTAAAAGCAACGGATTTTAACGTATTGTTACCCGAATTCAAACCCACACGAATCGAATTTCTCGGTAAAAATTTGCTGAAATGACCTAAACAATAATACATAGGTTGCCTATAAAATAGTTTGTTTTCACTATCAACAATTATGGGAGAATCAACAACGTTGTTTACGTAAGTTGGGCCACCACTCATATTTACAGCCATATTCCAATCGACCCAACCAGTTACCCAATTATTTAAATCCTTAAATAATAAGATAAATAATTAATTTGATTTAGAGAGTAAAAAGTATAGTTAAAGGCAGTTTTATTCACCTAGCTATATGAAAAATGAATAAGCCATGAATAAACCCGATTCTATTAATAGTGACATTAACAACCCTATAAACATTTTGCCTATATGTATTATCGAGAGCTTTATAATCAGGTGAATAAACCGGTCCTAAGTGGAAAGAATTAAACTTACATCAATAATATCATCCGCGTAATTTTCTCCTCTTTGCCAATCACCTAATCTAACACCTTTTTGAAAAAGTGTAGAACCTAAACAAATATTTTTATTAAAAAAAAATTATTAAAAAAAATTAAGATTTAAAAATTTAATTAATTACCTTCACAAGCTTCTGTAGATAAAATAAATTTATCTGGATATTTGTTATGAGTGTAAGTTAAAATACTAGGGGAAACATATTGATCCAAATACCAATGAACAGCAATACCATCAATATAATTTGTGGCATTTGTTGGTCCATCAAGCTAAAATTTAAATTAATTAATAAAAAATTAACCATTATTTTTATTTTATTTCTTTTCGTACCACTGTGTATAAACCCGGTAAGAAAAACCTTTGATCATCAAGTGCCATAATTTTTGTATCATTATATTCAGAATTCCGAATAGTAGGACCTAAATTTTCCGATACCCATTTAGCTAATTGTGTGGGAGTCCAACCTACCGTATTAATTTTAGACAATATCAATGGCCATAAAGCTAAACTAGGTTCATTTCCAGTAGTAATACCCCAAAATGAAATACCATTCTTATGATATTCCTCCAAAAAACGTAAATAATAATTCGCCCACGTTTGATACATGTCTTGTTTTATGGTACCACCAATTGTAGAATTGTTGGTTTTCATCCAAACTGGTGCGGTCCACGCTGAACCATACAGAATTAAATCTTCACTTAGATTTTTAGCTATGTGCACAAGAGGGATTTTATATTCGTAATCAAAATCTTTTAAAGCAAAGTTTTCCAAATCTTTATCTTCAGGACCGTCATCGTATGAATAACTATAAAGGGAAAAATCCGTACCACCAATTGGTACTCTTCCTACGTTGTATTCGATTCCCATCTCACCAAAATAAGACCTAAATAAATACAATTATGATTATAAGATAAAATTACTTTTAAAAAATTTACGTTAAAATATATTCTTGTAGTTTTTTCGGTAAGCTTTTTATATTAATTCCAGTAGAATCAGTAAAAGCACCTCCAAATCCATATATCTTCTGGTACGTTTTATCCAAATTCAATTTTAAAACCACCTCATCCTTACTACGTTTTAAATGATGATTTCTCTTTACCTTCTTCCATTTCTTATGTGACTTTTTCTTTTTCGATCCATTTGAATTTGTATACGTACTAAACCATCCAGAACTTACATTAAATCTTTCCCCAGCTAAATTAGAAGTATACACTATATATTCTCCTAATTCCGGAATTTCCACAGGTCCAATAAAATCACATGAATCTTCATCGCATAAACAAGCTGTACCACCGTATCCATAATCAACCTGACGACAACTCCACACACCCAATATCATCCAACTTAACGTAGGAAAAATCCATAATAATGATGGCTTGGGCATTCTACAGTTTTTCGTTTAGAAGTGACCGGGTTTGCTTTGTAGATTTGCAATTTATGAATTCGAAACGATTTCCTCGAAGGGAAGTATGCCAATCATGGAATAATTGTCGTTTTTAAAGAATAGGAAGGTATTAAAAACGAAAAACACCCGACAATTTAAAATATTTACTTCGAACATCACGTTTAAAAATATTCGCTATCATTTTCTGTACCACGTGGTAACAGATTTGAATAGTCATTCGTGTATGTGAATTATTTCTTTTGGTATGGTCCTTGAATGGAAAGAACACAGTGACGAGTTGTTTATTACGAATTCATCGAATTGAAACAGTTTTTTATGGGAGAAATACAAGTTACAACCGTTACATGTAAAGTGATGTTAATGACAAAGTTAATGATAAGTGTAAATATTAAAATAATATAATTTATCAATTTGTTTTTGTAGGTAAAAAGGGATTATAATAATGTAATAATGAAATAAATATTGTTAAAATATTTAAAACATGAATTTGCATAATTATTATTTTAAAATGCAAATATTCTTAAATAAAAGTTTCAATAACAATTTTCAGAATTATAAGTAAATAATTGTTTGTGTTACTGCCTTATCTTTAAAATGAATAAGTAATTTTTTAAATATTTTAATAATAAAAATATGTCTAAAAATGTGGAAATGTTAAAAAAATAAAATTATTTATTAACCTGTTTTTGTATTAAAGTTGATTTCAAAATAAATGAAAAAAATAGTAATAATAATAAATTAGTAACCTTATAAAAATAACTCAATACAAGAATTCAAAGAAATTCTTTTCACCTTTGTACAAAATGTTCCAAAATTATTCACCCGATTTGGTTTGGTTGTAATTTGGAAATGAAAGAAAATTTTTTATGGGCCTTTTTTTAAACTTTACTTGAACTTTTAGGATTTCTGACAAGTATTAAAAATGCTATCAGTCATGTGTATGCTACAGTGGGTCAAAAAAGTGTTTGGACACCTAACATTTTTCAAGAAAATACCAGAAGATGTAAACATTTTTTATTTCCAATAATAAAATATTATTCTGTATAGTATGTAAACATATTAGTAAAAAAATCAGGCTGAAATCAGAAATATTTTATTCAAAAAAAAACTAAAATTTCAATAACAATAAAGCATTTGGCACTTGCACGTTTTGCCTCAAAAAATCTTTCCTCGAAGGAACCTATCCTCAAAAATACTAAAATGTCAGTAGAGTTTAGCTGTTTGCTAAAACTAGTAACATAATGAGTGAAAAACGGCGCGAACTTAGTGTGGACCTGAAAGAACGCATTGTAAATATGCACAAACAAGGAAACAGTGTCCGTAAAATAGCTGATTTGGCAAAAACCGCCTAGTACAATACATTTTATCATAAAAAAAATACAAAATCACTAATAGTGTTGATAATCGAAAACGTTCCGGACGCCCAAAGGTGTTAAGCGTACAAAATGAGAGGTACATTTTACGGGAAATGAAGAAAAATCGCCGTATTAGTGCACAAACTTTAGCCGTAAATCTCGGAATAATATCAGGAAAACATGTACATTCCGTAACTGTTCGAAGTGTAATGTGAAAAGCCAGCTATCATGGCAAAGTGGCACTAAAAAAAGCCATTTATAAGTGAAACCAATAGACTTCGACACTTTGAATTTGCTAGACAGCTATATTGATCAGCCAACAGACTTCTGGAAAAACCTAATTTTTTTCCGATGAAAGTAAATTTAATATACATATTTGGTTCGGATGGACGAAAAACCGTATGGCGTAAACCTAACACTGAACTACAGAAAGAAAACTTGACACCTACACTCAAACATGGAGGTGGACATGTAATGGTTTGGGGGTGCATGGGGTACAATGGGGTAGGAACACAAAAGGTTCCCTGAAGATACTGCAAGGTAACTTACATGACAGTGCTATCAAATTAGACATAGAAGATAGCTGTACAGGTGTCCCAGACCACCCGTACCACCTAATTTACTCGAAAACTGTAAGTCCTAGGAACTTGAAATAAAAAATTTGATACATAAATAGGATATAAACTTTCTTATGAATGGGAAAGGAATATCTAATATCAACCGGAGTATGAATAATTAAAGGTCACTTTATAATTTGACATACAGGGTGTCCTGGAAAATGTGGGAAATCTCTTAGATTCTAATAGAACATTAAAAAATATTAAAGAGTTGAAATTGAATACACGATCCATTCTACCAGTTATGTGAATAAATAAAAAGCAATGTATTTGATTATGTGCTTTTACTGGTTTTATTATTAGTTCTACTGACTAGTTTCGGTCTTTTAAACCATCTTCAGAGTAGTAGAATTCTTTCACGAATTTAGGACGAAACATTTGTCTAGCGGCAAAGTCATTGTAAAATCGTTATAAACGAATTAAAAATTATTAAGTTAACGAATTAAAATTACAAAACGAGACAGTTTTAAAAATGTCGGATCGACGTGGTGGTTTGACATGAAATAATAAAATAATGATTATTTTATTAATAATGATTATAATATATTATAATCATTATATTATAATGATTATAATATAAATAATGATTATTTTATTATTTCATGTCAAACCACCACGTCGATCCGACATTTTTAAAACTGTCTCGTTTTGTAATTTTAATTCGTTAACTTAATAATTTTTAATTCGTTTATAACGATTTTACAATGACTTTGCCGCTAGACAAATGTTTCGTCCTAAATTCGTGAAAGAATTCTACTACTCTGAAGATGGTTTAAAAGACCGAAACTAGTCAGTAGAACTAATAATAAAACCAGTAAAAGTACATAATCAAATACATTGCTTTTTATTTATTAAAAAATATGATTACAAGTTCTCATAATTTTTTTTCCTTGCGGCCTTCTAAAGGAAGCCACTGGGAAACAATTCTTTTAAATAAATTTTAAAGTACTTAATTTAATTTAATGAAAATTTAATATGATAAACAGTAGTAAGTACCTCTTAAAAAAATGACCTTAAAACATAATTAGTTTCTTTAGTTTACCAGGGGCGTACTAGGTTGTACATTTTAATGCTTACATTTTTGACACCCTGTATGGTAAGGAGTTAAAAAAAAAATGTAGATACCTTGAATATTTAGCTAAAGAAAAGATACTCTTATTCAGTGTCGATAAAATGAACCGTTTTCGAGAAAAAAATTGTAAAAGAAACCATCAAGATTAAAAATTTATTAATATTTCGTATTAATAGTAACGTTTGTAAAAACGGCGCTTTTTTAATACTGATGTTGCAAACAAAAAATTTAGCGCTGTTTTTACAAACGTTACTATGGTACCTACGAAATATTAAGAAATTTTTAATCTTGATGGTTTCTTTTACAATTTTCTTTTCGAAAACGGTTCATTTTATCGACACTGAATAAGAGTACCTTTTCTTTAGCTAAATATTCAAGGTATCTAAATTTATTTTTTTTAACTCCTTACCATACAGGGTGTTAAAAATGTAAGCATTAAAATGTACAACCTAGTACGCCCCTGGTAAACTAAAGAGACTAATTCTGTACCTTAGAGCTAAAGGGACTTAAGTCCAAAATGACATAATTGTGAAATAACGAAAAATATACTATTTTTAATTTCAAATAACAATTTTCATATTCTCAGCTCTCAAACAATTTAGCTCATAATCGCGGAAATATTGTTATTTAATACTAATAGTCTGTCTTTATTCATTAACAAAACATTTTTATGAAAACTTTTTATTTTTACGAACTTATTGGACTTACTACATTTTGGCTTGAAAAAATTATTTCTGAATGACTGTATGGACTTACAACAAAACAATAATTTGGGACAATAATAACATGTATGAACTTATTACAACAAAGAATAAATTTTAAAATATATTAACTCATAAACTCATTCATCATCAGGGAAATCTGATGCTTCTTCAGTATGGGGTAAGTTTCTGAAATAAACCTGATATTCTTCAAGGACCCACTTAAGAAGAGTTAGAAGATTGTCGTACTTTGCTTTACTTATAGATTTTCTAAAAAATCTTAATTTGGTCAAACTTTTTGGTATATCTGACGGTTTTCGAATATTTCTATACAAATTAATGGAACAAAAATTGTCATTAAATGATGTTTTATAAAAAAGAGTTCCATATACTTCTCGCCGAAGTTGAAGCCAAACAATGTTGGACAATTTAAACTCTAGGCCATCATTGCTTTTCTTTCTAGATATAAATGGCGCTGTTGATAAGGAGTACAATGTACTAAATTTTTTTAAATCTTCTAGGGCCATGGAGTACACATTAAATCTAGGCTTTTTACAATTGCGAATAAAATTTAGCAAAAAAAAAATAAAATAAGTTAAAATAAAAGGTTAAAATAAGTTTTAACCTTAATAATTAGATTTTTTGTGGACTTACGACTATTTGGTGCTAAAACGGTAAGGATTTACTTCTTTATAACCCAAAAAATTCTTTTCGTGATCAATTTTTTTAGATAATATTGTAAAAAATGAAATGTTGTGTTTAACGAGATAGGGTCAAGTGGGGTAAATGTAAACTAGGGAAATTGTAAACAAGACTTTGTTTTACTAAATATTCAAAATAAGTGACTTTCGCGTACCTACTGCAGTCAACGCGTTCCTGCCACCTAAGAAGTGGAAGGTACGCGAAAGTCACTTATTTTGAATATTTAGTAAAACAAAGTCTTGTTTACAATTTCCCTATTTTACATTTACCCCACTTGACCCTACTTATTTTAAGCATATCTCATTTTCATAAAATTTGAACTTACGTCCCTTTAGCTCTCAGGTACAGAATTATGTTTTAAGGTCATTTTTTTAAGAGATACTTACTACTGTTTATCATATTAAATTTTCATTAAATTAAATTAAGTACTTTAAAATTTATTAAAAAAAAATTGTTTTCTAGTGGCTTCTTTTAGGAGGTCGCATCTCCGAGGGGAGGGCCACTAGGAAAAAAAATTATGGGAACTTGTAATCATATTTTTTAATGTTCTATCAGAATCCAAGAGATTTCCCACATTTTCCAGGACACCCTATATGAAGGGGGGTTAATTTTGGTATTGTTGGAAGGAGCTTTTCAAAAGAAATAACTTTTCTAAGAAGCATTTTTTGATATTATTTACTGTTTTTGTCCAAAATCGCTTTCAAAATCTGGATTTTTTACAAGTATTTTCTGATGTCACCACTAGATGTCGTTGTCACCCATTTTAAAAAATCAAATTGCTCTATGTTATTGGGCTTAAGTGCTTTAAGTTGTGAAGTTTAGTTAAGGGTATGACGTTATTTTGTCGTATTGTTAATAAAATTATTCCTTGTGACTTACTATCAGTCGTCATTTCTAAATGTCATGGTTTTTTAAAATGGCCGACAGCGACATCTAGTGATGACATTAGGTAACACTCGTAAAAAAATCGCGATTTTGGAAGCGATTTTGGATAAAAATAGTAAATAATATCAAAAAATGTTTCCTATAAAAGTTATTTCTTTTGAAAAGCTCTTTCCAACAATACCAAAATTAAGCCACCTTCATATATCAAATTATAAAGTGACCTTCAATTATTCATACTTCCGGTTGATATTAGATGTTCCTTTCCCACTCACAAGAAAGCTTATACCCTATTTATGTATACCATTTTTTGTTTCAAGTTCCTAAGACTTATAATTTTCGAGTAAATCAGGTGGTACGGGTGGTCTGGGATACCTGTATATTCCAACAAGACAACGATCCTAAACATACCGCTAGGGTTGTAAAGGAAGGGATGCTTTACAGAGGTAGAAAAACCCTTCCCCACCCTCCCTAATCCCCGGACTTAAATCCGTTGGAAAATCTATGTCATCAGTTGGATTTAAATATAAGAAAACACCATATAAGAAATAAAGATGAGCTAAAAATGTACCTGCAAGAAGAATGGAATAAAATTACTAGGAAAACTACCAGCAAGCTTGTGTCATCCATGCCTAGAAAATTGCAAGCAGCATTAGAGGCTTCTGGAATGGTTACAAAGTACTAAGGCTTCGTAGAAATTGGATAAACTAAATGTTCTTTTAGTTAAATTTTAGTGTTCAAACACTTTATTGGAATTAAAATTTAAGTTTTGTTGAATAAACTATACATTTTTTTTTTTGATTTTGATCTGACTTTTTTGTTTTAGTGTGTTTACATATTATATAGAATCATATTTTATTATTAGAAATAAAACATTTCTATATCATCAAGTATTTTCTTGGAAAATAATAGATGTCCAAACACTTTTTTGACCCGCTGATTACCATTTCAGCTGCTTTTACAATATTTTCTGTGCTTTTGAGGAAAATGCCAACGGTTGTACAATTCATTGCTATTCATCAGAATAGCAATATTAATAAATTCATGAAAAATGCTGTAAAAACCTAAATAACAACCAACAACAAATCAACAATAGCACCGTCCACATAATTTTGTTGTGTTCCAACAATGCGCAAAGATGGATGGTTTACAGATTTGTGACAAGTAAATTCCGAATATTACAAGATTTGAACGATGTTACTGAACGAAGAGTTTAATAAATTAATCAATACTTGTAGGAAATTAATATGAAAAAAAATAAAGCTGTTAGTGAAATATTTTCTCAACCTATTTAGGAGGATGAAATGTACTTTTATCTATTTATTCACGCTAATATCCAATCATTTGATGTAAAATCAACCTACTAATTAGAATTGTCCGTCACCCCGCAAGGTTAAAATAGAATAATTTGACTTAAAATAATTTAAAAGCGTTTAGTATCTTTTATGAGGATATAAATGATTTCAACAGAATGATGAAATATTTAAAAATACGTAAAATTCAAATAATTCCCTTCCCACTTTTTTAAATATTTCAATTTATACGTAATAACAGTAACATTTAAAAACAATATTTTTCCATTTACAATAATAAAAAGGAAATACTCAAAATAATTCAAATTCAATTTATACACCAGCTAACTTCACGCGTGTTTTGAATTTGTTTTTAGGTTATGTTTAATGTTCTTCAAAACATCCTGTAAAAATGTTTATATCTAAATTATTAAAACCCAAACCTTTCAAATTCCACTTGGTTTTCATTATCCGGTGAGTTTTAATTAATAACTTTACATTTTTACACATAAATAATGTGATGAATTTTCAGAAACTTTTCAGTGAACTCTACCACAGTAGATCATGGTGAAATTAATCATTTTCAACAACAATCTTCTACATGGTGGGATGAAATGGGTGCCATGAAAACTTTACATTCCTTAAATAAAATTAGAGTACCTCTTATTAGAGATGGTTTATTAGATACTAACGTAGCAAGAGATAACCTCAAAAATTCTTCGGAACCTTTAAAAGAATTTAAAATATTAGATGTAGGATGTGGAGGTGGTTTATTATCTGAACCTTTATCTAGATTAGGTGCAAAAGTAACAGGAATAGATGCGTCAAAAGATTTAATAGATTTAGCAAAACAACATTCTTCAAAAGATCATAAATTAAAAGATTTAACATACATATGTACAACAATCGAAGAATTTGCAAGTGATGATAAAAATAAAAACCATTTTGATGGTGTAGTTGCTTCAGAAATTATTGAACATGTTTGTGATCAACAAAGATTTGTTTGTGAATGTGTTCAATGTTTAAAACCAGGAGGTTCTATATTCTTTACGACAATGAATAAAACTTTATTGTCAAAGTTTTTGGGAATTGTTATTGTTGAGAATTTGGTAGGACTTGTTCCACAAGGAACTCATGATTATGAAAAGTTTATTGAACCTCACGTTCTACAAAGATTTTTAAAGGATAGTAAGTAAAAATTTAAGGGTATAAATTGAAATATTGTATTTTCGTTTTTATTTTAGATAATTGTCATACTAAACTTATTCACGGAATGTTGTACAATTATTTTACAAATTCTTGGAGTTGGATGGGAGATACTTCAATATGTTATGCTTTACATGCTGTTAAATTATAAAAATCGTTTCTAGGATTGTTTTTTGTAAAGTTTTTTTTGTTGTTGTTGAAATAGTTATTTACATAAGGATAATACAGTGTTTTTTTTTTTATTAAATTATACTCAGATTCATATTCTATATTTCCGAAAAGTATCTTACAAAACTTACGAATACAAATCTCTCTTATGGCTACAATCTTAAATAATATAAAAAAACATAAAGTAGTAAAAACCAAAAACTTATCGGAGTGAAAACTCGTACGATATGAACTGTAATTACTAAGATCTACCAAGAGAAATATAGAAGTTAAGCGACAAAACGCGTTTAATTCCCTTTTCTTTGTCTCTTTTATGTTAGGGGTGTGAATGAATAGCAAGGAATCATTGCTACTATAACCACTAATAATTCATTAATAAGCTTCCAAACGCTTATCTCATTTAATCAACGCTTTAATCGTAAATAGAAAAAGAAACAAAAATAGTAATAAACATCTAAAACTCCTTACTCCTTGGCTGGCACCTCAATCACCCGGGGCTTATCAATTATACGAGCCGTCCTATTCCCCTTTTCAACAATCCCAATAATCCACGCTTGGTACCCTTCTTGTTTCTCGATATCCTTACAATACGCTGCCGCCTGTTCCCTCGGCAAACAAATCAGTAACCCGCCGGAAGTTTCTGCCGAATGACCTTGCAATAACTGGAACATGTTTCCGCAAGCTTTCGCCACCGCCGCCATTTTCGCGATAACCGGCAAATTGTGAATAACGAACGAGACGTCGTTCTTTTGATGGGACGCCAACGTTTGCGCGTGACCCAACAAACCGAAACCCGTTACGTCCGTCGCCCCGTGCGCGTTGTATTTATGCATCAATCTACTCGCAATGCGATTTAAACGCGCCATCGAATCCATCGCTCTATGGTATGCTTTACGAACGTCTTCTTCACTTACCACCAATTTTATACGATTCCAACGTTCAGGTTGATCTAACCATTGATGTGCATTTACCGCAACCTAAAACAATTAATTTATTTAAAAGTCAAATTACAATAAAATTAACAAAAATAAAGTCTAGCATAAATTAAAGGCGATGTTCATTAATCATATTTATAGTGGAGTCGATGATTCAGTGTCTAACACTCAAGTTACTTCATTAGATGTTTCGAGTTTTGAGTCGAACACCTCTGGATGTGTATCACCGTTGTGTGTAGGTTTGTATAACCAGATACGCGTTTGCGGTCGCGGAGCGGTACCTTGCTGATAAAGGTGGCGACGCTATACTACTTGACTCTGCACGTCACCTTATGCGCCAATCAAAACACCCCAGGTAACACTGGTAATGAATAGGTGGTAATAATAAGCACATGGATTGGTGTTTGAATACGATTGGGGGAAAAATTCTTAATGACTTGGGGTATACTCAGCTCTGTGACCACAGCGAGAGGCTATAAATTATGTATTGCATTAAAATTGTTTTGTATTGTGTTAAAATTAATGTAAATAAAGCTCAATTTCCTTCTTTCTCCGCTAATTTAGAAGGTGGAGGTGGCGGGTTCCGAAGGCAGGGGTTTTGCTAGTTACGAGTCACCACTGAAAGGTGGGTCAGTTAGGTTAATGGCACATGGCCATTGCCCAGTTAAATTTAAATGGTAATGCCACTCTCATGCAATTTCTACGATACAAAATGTTTGCGTTGTCACCTGAACACTTTAGCGAGCGTTAGGGATTCATCAACATATACACATGCGATCGACAGCTCAGCCTCAAATGATGAAATTTTCATTTAGACCACAAGTCGCCTTATAGCCTACCAGTTGGTAAGTGTTGGTGACAAAAAGCCGATTAATAGGCTGCCGGTCGGTAAAGTGTTAATATGAACCTAAGCCAAGGCATGACTCGCGCCGCCTTAGTTCCAGAAAGCCTGCGAGAAAGCGGTATTGGTTGTTTCAATACTAACAAACCTCCTTGGGTTTAATACAAGGGGTCTACTGAGGCCTAAGTGTTAAGATGATAATACCCTGTCCCATGCTCCTACATACATACTGCCCTCATAAAGAAGAACGCGGTATATCACAAGAACATGAAACTGAGAAAACACGTTTTTTGTGTTCTCTCTCAGCCTTTAGATATATGTCATAAAACTTTACTTTTTTGGGCGAATACCTTTGTTTTGTGACTATAGTTTATTCGATAAACAGCTTAAATTAAAAAAAATACTGTATTTTTCTCAAGATTCCACATACCGCAATATACTTTGTTAACTTATTGTAACATTCTAAGGATAAACGCGGTAAGTGTTGATTTTCTGCCTTGCTGCGTTTATCCTTAGCACGGAGGGTTATGATTTAGTGTATTTTACAGTGGTATGTGCTCGAAATTCATGTTTTTAAAGAGACGTTAAATATATCAACAACAATTAAAATAAGAAATAAAAAATGTATTTTAAAAAAGCTTTATTATGTTATTAATACAAACATTTTTAACAATGAATAGGTAATTATACAGAGTGGGCCACTGAAAACAGTAAACGCAAGTTTTGGCCACTTAACATCAATTTTGCGAAAAACGCTCGAACACGTCAATTTTATTATGAAGGGGGATATCGGAATGGATTAGTACTATTTGCATAACTCCAACCCTAAGATAGGGGTAGATTGCACCCCAAACATTTTAAATTGAAAGGGGTGTCAAACTCTACACAGTTTTAAAGGCCTTTCAAATCTCTTTTCAGCAGTCTTTTTATTTTTGAAATCCGATCATTAATTCCAGAGAAAAAGACTTCTAAAGTTTTATGAAGTAGCCTTAGTGACACGTCACAGTAGGCAGTTGACGTGTTAAACAACTAACTCTAGCTAACTCTAACTAGCTCTAGCTAATTCTAGCTAACTGTAACTAACTCTAGCTAACCCTAGCTTACTCTAACTAACTCTAGCTAACTCAAACTAACTCTAGCTAATTCTAGCTAACCCAACCCAACTATAATAGAGTTAGTTAGAGTTAGCTAGAATTAGCTAGAGCTAGTTAGAGTTAGCTAGAGTTAGTTACAGTTAGCTAGAATTAGCTAGAGCTAATTAGAGTTAGCTAGAGTTAACTAGGATTAGCTAGAGTTAGTTAGAGTAAGCTAGAGTTAGTAAGAGTAAGCTAGAGTTAGCTAGAGTTAGTTAGAGTTAGCTAAAGTTAATTAGTTTAACACGTCAACTGCCTACTATGACGTGTCACTAAGGCTATTTGATAAAAGTTTAGAAGTCTTTTTCTCTGGAATTAATGATCGGATTTCAAAAATAAAAAGACTGCTGAAAAGAGATTTGAAAGGCCTTTAAAACTGTGTAGAGTTTGACACCCCTTTCAATTTAAAATGTTTGGGGTGCAATCTACCCCTATCTTAGGGTTGGAGTTATGCAAATAGTAATAATCCATTCCGATATCCCCTTTCATAATAAAATTGACGTGTTCGAGCGTTTTTCGCAAAATTGATGTTACGTGGCCAAAACTTGCGTTTACTGTTTTCAGTGGCCCACTCTGTATGTTCATTATCCTTCGCATTCAGGCATATTTTTCCAAAATATTTGCCTGCTTTCTGGAATGATACCGTTTAACAACCTTAATAGTTCATCTTTCTTACATTTAGGAAAGCCTCGTAGTCCAGAAATGTAGGTTAATGGAAGAACTAAGCCAGATTTTTTTCATTGCCTTCTTACACAAAAAAATCCAAGGTTTTGAGTTCTTCGTTTGGATCAAACGAGTTTTTGTATTTTAGAACAAATGATCCACAGCTTGCTTGTAGCTGTTTTATATTTGCCAGAAGCGGTCGGTTGCTGTCCTGTTTGACTTTTTGCTGGGATTTAAAATCTTTCCATAAATAAAAATCAGTAAAATTCATAATTTTAATTTCTGGCTTGTTTTTAATTCTACACTCGCTAACCGCTCTGGAAAAATCATCAAAGTCGTATTTTTTCCCATGTCTTTTTAAGGATAGTTCTATCTGGTGATGAAAGCTATCAGCGGCCATAAAACTGTGGCTGGGCTCAAAGCAGTTTACCAGAATTTCACTGGCTAATACTTCTGAAGAATTAACCATTCTAACCAAATGTCAAAAGGCACCAGTTCTTGTTCTGACTTGAACAATTATCCAATTAAAATACGAAGCGATTGACATCCCTTTGACTTAACATAAAAGCAAAAAAAGCGCTAATTATATCCTCCTTATTTCGTCCGGAAATGGATTCGTTCCACAGAACTGCAAATGGTGGTAGTTTCTTTGTACTGCCGAGAGCAACCAAACCTTCATTACAGGCAATAAGTCTTTTACTGAATATAACTCTTTTGAAGCTATCTATTCAGGGAAGCATAATCACTTTTTGTAGATCAACAGAAACGTATATGGTATCGCCAGTGGAAGGCAGGCTTGCGTGTTCTTGATATAACTCTCTTGATTTTTCAGCAAGGTTAATATGTAATTGCCATTTATCACAAACACTATATTCTTCTTGAAAGTTTCTTAGTAACACTACTCTAGGCGTTACTAAGAAAGAGCGCGGTATTTTATGCGTACTAAGGAAGTCCGCGGTATCTTTAGGTGCGAATGGGCTTCATACCGCGTTTATTCTTAGCATTGCAAATATACTGCGTTCACCCTTATGAAGCATGGAAGATTTGATACATACGGCAAAAAATGGAATATGATTTTACAAAGAAATATTAAAGATACGACAAATTTAGTTATTACACGATTAAATAGATGTACGATAAACCATATTACGCCCTTAACTCAAATTTGAACAATTCTGAACATACCGCGTTTATCCTTATGGGGGCAGCATAACCATATTTATTCTTATTACTTTCAAAGAACTTCCAAAAAGTACAGATTTTTTAACACTCCATATAGAAATGTAAAGTTTTTAAAATAACTATCTTGTGAACTTTAAGTTATGTTGGTAAGACTCAATTTTTATTAAACTAAACTCAATTTGTGCTAGATTTAATTCCTTTATCAAAATATAAAACCTTCCCAGATAACCAAATTAATTACCTGTGTTCCTAATGGTTTTGTTAAAACCAAAACATCACCAACAACAGCATTATCAGGCACAATATACTCGTTTGGTTGACAAACAGTGGAAGCGACGCCCCCAATCGTACACCACGGATTGACGACGGTTTGTCCACCCGTCACGGACGTCCCGGCTTCGAGGGCTGAATCCTTAAAACCCCGCATAATCAAAGGAATGACGACGTCGCGTTCCTTTTCCGTCATTTTCGTGCTAACGCCCAGTAACATCAGCATGTTATCGCATTCCGTTACTCCCATTGCATACAAATCGCTTAGAACGTTCGCGCAAGCGATTTTACCCATCATGTAGGGATCGTCAACTAATGGATAGAAGAAATCGGTGGTTTGAACAAGGCAGTAGCCACCATTTCTTAAAGGCGTCACCTAAAAAAATATATATATTAGAAAAGTTACTGTTAATAAAGTATTTTATAGAACAAAAAACATGAGTTGATTTTAAAGATAGTTAGATAGAATTTTTATATGAGTTAATTAATAAATTAAGGACTGCTTACAAGTTTTGTCGTGTTGCGCATCCCGTCTATTATAAATGGAATACAATAACTTATAGATAACCAAGTTATGATAGTTTTAAAATGTATGTAAGTTCTTAATGTGTTAATAAAGAAATTTTGTGGGTTTAACAAGATTAAAATAAGGCTAAATTGAATTAAGTGGAAATCTATTTCAACCGTAATACGCCGCATTAGTGTGACGTCAAATGTTGAGAAGGTCATAGAATTGAATCCAAACAAAAATTTTTGTACATAGATTCAGTCCATAAGCGGCGAGAAAATAATTTTTTTAGAGTACTTAGAGACATATTTAAGGTATGAAAAGTTGGCAGTACAGTACAAAATACCGTGTTCTACATCTAAACCAAAAATGGCAAGTTAAATAAATTTTTTAACGCCGTAAAAGCAGAAATGAGTTCGCGTACACATAACCTCAAAAATCGTATCTGTCAAACATAAGCTTAAAAAGTTCGTAGTTCGGTAATTAATGAGATTTGGGCCACCAAATCTTACAAATGGGATGGTATTATCCTTAGAATACCTTACAGCCCTTCTTTGATGAAAAACAACACCCTCGGATTATTTTAGATTCAATGCTAGCAACAAGTATAAATTTGATAAAAATATAGGTATTTTGTTATAAAGGAAGGGATTTTCATAGTTTTATGACCTTTATTATTGTACCCTTTGTAGGTAAAACTTAACAACTATGAAATTTGCTGATAAAGAATGTCTATTAACACATTAACGGCGGGCGATCTCGACGGAAGTATGCTAGGTAAAGCGGGCCATTTAAGCCGCCGTTCAGTTAAATCGTATTACTACGACTCCCGCCTTTAAGTCGCAGTCGAGATAAATCGTAGTACTACGACTCCCGCCTTTAGTGTGTTAAAAGGTATTTTGCCACAAGGCGTAGAAATACACCAAACAGAAATCATAGTAAGAGCTATGATACATGCTAAAAGGACCATACATTCTAACACAACAGTAAAAGTTATTCAAGTTCTTACAAATTTGTAGCCTCCTTTAGTTACATATGTAGAACATTGCCATTCTTCGAGTAACAGAGATTACCGTGGACTATTTTGTACATTTTATTTCTGGAATAACTAACAGTAAGTATCAGTACTACTAAACTAACTTTTTTCTGTTATAGGATTTCATAGGATCAAACTCTGTTGGGTTATTGTAGTCTTCTATGTTTTGACTTCACGACTTCTGTTTTTTCTTAGGTTCTTATAATGTGAATGTAATTCTAATTTTAAATATTAAATATTTTTAACTCTGATCTTTAGATTTTTAACATACCAGTGCTCATAGTACTCTTATTCTATGTCTTATTACAGGAAGGTAAATATTTTAAATAAACTAATAAAAATCAGAACAGAGGAAGGAAATATACAAAACATATTAAAATTATAATAAGTCACAACAAAATACTTATATTATTGAAATAAAAATCCTAGCTAGTAACAAATGGAGGTGGTAGTAATAACTATAATGGTTAGGTTCAAAAGTTGGATATGAATGTGTAAATCTGAATTAAAAGTAAAACACAGCTACACATTTTAATTTATTTATTAATTAATTATTCAAGTTGAGTAAAGTAAATCTTTAAGAGTTCTAATCACTTATACTATGATGTCGGAGTGGCTTCGAAGAGTGTATGATATAAAATTTAGAATCTTGAAACATTTCATCCCACGTATGGTCCTTTTAGCATGTATCATAGCTCTTACTATGATTTCTGTTTGGTGTATTTCTACGCCTTGTGATAAAGGTCATAAAACTATGAAAATTCCTTCCTTTATAACAAAATACCTATATTTTTATCAAATTTATACCTGTTGCTAGCATTGAATCTAAAATAATCCGAGGGTGTTGTTTTTCACCAAAGAAGGGCTGTAAGGTATTCTAAGGATAATATCATCCCATTTGTAAGATTTGGTGGCCCAAATCTCATTAATTACCGAACTACGAACTTTTTAAGCTTATGTTTAACAGATACGATTTTTGAGGTTATGTGTACGCGAACTCATTTCTGCTTTTACGGCGTTAAAAAATTTATTTAACTTGCCATTTTTGGTTTAGATGTAGAACACGGTATTTTGTACTGTACTGCCAACTTTTCGTACCTTAAATGAGGCTGTCAGAAGCCAATGTGACTAACTCCATTTTTTTCAAAATTTAGATAATAACATTGTTTGGTTGCAAATTTCAATATTATTCCGGTGTACAACCTGATTGACTCCACAGTTCACTCGTTTACCACTAGAATATGCTAACTGCTTTGGCAACTGAAAACTTCACCACCTGTTTTTTTATGAACTTTTAGCTTTACCTTTTCGTACTGAAAATTGTCATTATATGGAGTTAGTCACATTGGCTTCTGACAGCCTCAAATATGTCTCTAAGTACTCTAAAAAAATTATTTTCTCGCCGCTTATGGACTGAATCTATGCAGAAAAAGTTTGTTTGGATTCAATCCGATGACCTACATCAACACTGTGACGTCACCACTAATGCGGCGTATTGCCTTCTTGAGGTAGATTTTAATCCCACAAGGCAACAATTATTTTTGTTTAAATTCGACATCTTGATCAGACATTTCCATCGAACAAAAGTCGATTTTCTTTTAATTTTAAATTAAAAATTGTCAAACTTGTTACATGTTTATTTGTGGACATTTTAGACATTTTCTGTAAAAAAAAATAAACTATCGATAACAAAATCAGAATAATTCAAATACAAGATTCACTGCTTTAATATTCCAAGTATAAAATTGAATTAACTGAAGTGGTTTAGAAATGTTTAATAGTTTTATAAAAAAGAAATTAATTATTCAAGAGCAATTATTAAAAACATCCTAAGCAAGAAAATTATAGGTTAATTTGAAAATCTGTCAAAGTCAAGGCCAACTTTCTTCATAAACCGCCTACATAATAAAACGTCACATTAATAAAAAAAAAAACAAAAACCTCATCAATATACAATTTTTTTTCTTATTTCTTCTCATTCAAAACCAACTCACCGAGCAATCTAATCCAATTCCAATACGAGGCATGGCCATGTGCATAAAGTGGGAATGTTCATGTTCGGCGGCGGTATTATAATCCTGTTGCAAACCCTCGACGAGTTTGTTGAGGACTTCCTGGGGTACCTTACAGCCGCGACCTTTTAAGTCGGCGAAACGGGTTAAACGAAAACTCGCTTCCAAATCGTGAGCGAGCGGGTCGAAGGGCCGGCGAAGGGCCAAGGCGTTCGGGTTCGCCCCGAGCTCCAGCTGTACGGCTCCCAAAGCATCCTGCTGTACACTCGTCACTTGGTAATCGCCCATTTCGTATCTGTTTACCGGCGTAAATCGAGCGCTATTTTCCCGCTAAGAACGATCCGTACTAAAAACACAAACCGCGCTTGTAAGCGTTTCTCAAACAATTGCTGGGGACGCTTACAAAATGGCTGCTTGTCGCTTTGGCCGCCGCAAGCGGTACCGAAACAATCGCGCATGGCAACTTCACTTCTTTAAATTTCATTGGTTGAACATCATACATTATACACCAAGAATGAGAGAGTTTTAAAAATTAAGTAGGGGAATTTTTCTTAATAAACATTATTTTTCTAAAAAATCCGTATATTACATTAAGATTTTTTAAATAAATCACTGTACTTATTATTTATAATTAAATATCTTTACATCCTACAAAATTACTATTGAAATTTTAAGAAAAATCTAATGTATCTATATACTCTATGGGTAGTGTCATATCAGAACTACCAAAACAGTTTTCCGGTTTACTCAAATATATGAATTTTATTAACGTTTATTAAATATTTATTTTTTAAGTTGTAAAATCATAAATAAACTGTAATCTAATTTAAAATAATAAAAAGCACATAAACAAACAATCATTTCAAAATAATTAACTGTTTAACAGCCACAGGTTTGAAAATGAAATAAGATTTCGATTGATTTTCTTGTTCAAACATTTTTCAATCCATCAAAACCACCTTTTTATAATTAATTTATTTTAATGTCATCAATAAAATTTCCCTATAAGTGAACAAAAATATTCATTTTTACACATTAATTTCTTTTATTTACCCCAAAACATCTTAACGCAAACCAATTATTGAATACAATCGAACTTTTATTTCTCTTTGACACTTGACATTGGTTGACATTTTATCACCGGTAGAAAGCGTTCTCTAATAATAGTTTATTTTCATCATATTTTCGCCGTATTCTATCTAAAAAATAAAAAGTAAGTGTTTTCAAGTTATTACATACACGAAACTCAACTTTTAAACTTATTATGAATAAATAAATCCAACTTATAAAATGTCCAGTAACAACAGTAATATAAACCAAACGATAGCGAATTTATTAACGACTTTGAAACCCCATAAATTAAAACTCGGAATGAATTCGACGCCGGTGAAACGTAGTTTGAGTTCGTCTGATACTTCCAATAGTCCTATTGAAGAGACTCCATCGAAAAAGTCAAAAGTTGAGAGTATTTTGGACGTTTCTTATGTGGGTTCTCCTCAGGAAGTTAGAAGAATGCGATTGGATTTGTTATCTACAAGAAATCGTATAATGATCTTGGAAAATCAGATTCAACATATGCATACTGTTAGAAAGGAGATGCAGATTATGTTTGATAATGAAACGGCAAATTTAAGAGCTCAAATTGATCAAGATTCAAAAAATATTGAAGATTTAGAAGCACAATTGCAAACTATAAGAAAAAGGGAGATTGAATTAAAAAAAGAACTAGCCGATTTAAAAATGGAATTAAGTGGGTATCAAACTGAAGCTACCGAAAAGATTAATACTTTAAAGAAAAATGTTGTTGATCTTTCATCTGAAAAAAGTATTAGAGAAATTGAGGATGATGATGAAATTAAAAGATTGAAAAAGGAATTAACCGACCTTGAGGCTTCTTATAAAATGGCTCAGGAAGAAATTGAGGTTCATAAAAAATCAATAACAAACTTACAAAGTAAACTTGTAAATAAAAATCAGTTGCAACAAAATTTAGAAATGACTGAACATAAATTACAAAAAGCTTTGCAAGATTTAAAAGATTTGGAATATGTTAAAGAGACTTATGATGAAATACAACAACAAGCAAAGGTAAAATATTAATTATTTTAGATTTATTTTATTTATTTATTTAGTTTTTTATTTAAAATAAAAGATAATTTTATTTATTATAAATTTTTTTGATTTAGACGCAACAACATAAGCTTTTATCTTTTGGCGAATTAGAAAAAGAAAATAAACGTCTAAAAGAAGAAACTAAAAAGCTTAAAGATGAAGTTCATAATAAATTGATTTTAGAAGAAGAGGTTTACGATTTGAGAAATCGTTTGGTTACATTTAAAGAACATGAGCGGAAGTTGGCTGCTTTACAGGTGGATAAAGCGCAGTATGAAATTCATCTTACTGAATGGAGAACTATGGCACGTTTGATGTGTGAGACTTCTGCGCCGGACAGTTCATTACAACATATGTTGAAGTCTTTGGTGGAAAGATTACAACAACAAGAGATTAATTTGACGTCTGAAAAAATGGAATTGGAACAACAATACAAAACTGTGTCTCATGTAGGTAAAAAAGTATATTTTATTAGAAAGTAAAAATAGTTAAATCAAACAAGGATGCTTAAATATAACAATTAAAAAACCTTGTGGTGCTTGAGAATCATTTGGTGCTTTTTATGACTGTACTAATTATTTTACTGTGCATTATCAAAGTTTAGAGAATTATAAGATACGACCCTAGAAAAGGATATCTCGTTTTAAGAGTGAGATAGAAAACATTCCATTTTAAAGGTCCGTGCATTGCACACAATCAACGACATAAGGACGGACCTTTAAACTGGAATGTTTTCTATCGCACTCTTAAAACGAGATATCCTTTTCTAGCGTCGTATCTTATAGTTCTCTAATCTTTGGCATTATGTTGTGCTTTCCATGGCACTCAACATGTTAATATCAACACTTTATGAAATTCTTCTTAACACTTTACCAACCAGTAACAGTTTGAGACTCCTATGACCTTTTCACCTGCCACTCAGCCGCAGATCGTACCAGACACCTTACGAGATCATATGATGGTCGAATAATCGTACAACCGGTTGGTAAGCACTGTGGAATAAAAGTCGAATAGTCTACGACCGGTCAGTAAAGTGTTAATATTAATCAAAGAATTGAAAAAGGTGTTTTCAAATTTGTAAGGTTATTAACTTAAAAGATATTCCAAGACAAAAGCCAGTGATTCATTAGAGACTTTTAAAAATTCTCATGCATCTCTCTCGCAACTAGTCGAACATCTCTGGTTGTGTATCATCCTTGTCCATATAGTTTGTATAACCAGATGAGGTACTGGTTATTTCAACACCAACAATCCTTCTGGGGTTTAATAGAAGGTTCCTACTGAGACCTAAGTGTTAGGATGATAATATTCTACCCCATGCTCCTAGAACAACAACCCATCTATTGTTGTGTCAACTCTAATTGATACAGGGTGAATCTGGATAAGCCCCCCCCCCCTCTGTCACTTCGAAATCATTACAGATTTTACAAAAACTGTTATAGAAATCCAACAGGGTGTGCAACGTTCTACTTTATTAACCAAAAAACATTTATACAGGGTGTTCCATAATGGAACAGTAACATAATTGAATATTTTTTGTTATAATACAGTATGTTTATTATAAGCGTATTACATAGTACTTTGAAAAACAAGCATTTTGATGTAACATAATCCTTATCAGAAATTAATCTCTTCAGGGAAAATACCATTTGCAATTCCCCGAACATGAGTAAATTGAACACTGATTTGAATCTACGCAGGCTGTGCTTACTTAATTTTTTATTAATTGTTTTACGGTATCGATGAGTTTCGATCAGAGCCAATTTTTGTTATTCAAAAAATGAATTCAGAAGTAAACGTCCTGCTTATTCTCAAGGAAGTCCAATTTGGAATTACAAAATGTAAGTAAAGTTGTAATCTGGTACAATCAACAATGCCCAGATGACAGATGTCAAGTAATTGTTGAAATTTAACAATACCCAGCCTACCTGGATTACTAAAAATTCACACTAAATCTGTCCGTGTTTGTAATCTACGAATGCGGTTTTTTCTAAAACTATTAATTTTTGATAAGCATTATGTTATACCAAAATGTTTGTTTTCCAAAGTACTATCTAATACGCTCACAATAAGCATAGCGTTCTAGCGTAAAAAGCATTCGTTTATGTTGCTGCTCTGTTATGGAACGCCCTGTATAAATGTTTTTGTTTGACAATGTAGAACATTGCACTCCCTATTAAACTCCTGTAACAATTTCTGTAAAATCTCTAACGGTTTAGAAGTTACAGAGGGGGGGGGAGGGGGGGGGGCGCTTATCCAGACTCACCCTGTATAAATTAAAATGTATAAATGTGCGTGTCGAAAGATCGCAGTGATGCATTCATAAGAAGCACTGCCTTTATATGTAAGAAGGGGGAGGGCACGCCACACTTAGGCCCCGTTGCGCCCCTTGTACAACCTCCCTCATTCACTCTGCCTACATCAACCATCCTGGGGATTTACCAAAGGTTAGGATGCAGCTCAAAGGTGTGCCTCTCATTCTATCCATGGTTGGCCAGTCATCACCCAAGTCCTTCAATCGAAGCTCCTTGAGATTCAGGCAATCACATAGGATGTACTTAACAGTCTCGTCATCTAGCTTGCAAGCGCGACAGAGGAGTAGTGGCAAGTCCTAAATTATAAAGGTACAGAGAAGTTCTGCTAATCCGGATCAATGAAAACCGAGGCAATCCGAATTAGTGAAACATCTGAATTATTGGAACTTTTTTAAAAGTCACAAAAGTACGTTAAATACATATAGGGAATTATTAAATCAAAACACACACTACTAACATATTGAAAATATTACCAAAAATGAACGCTTTTAATTCTAAATATAAATTAAAAAGTTATATTGTGTACACAAAAGTAAAGAAAATATGTACGTATAAAGTAAAAGCTAAAACTAAGGTTTAAAAATATCAGTAAGCTTTGTTTATTTTATACTACACTGGTTGGCTTGCATTACGTGTTGTCGCGCAATGTCGTGCATGTCGATCCGGATTATGGAATCACAAGTAATCCGGATTATGGAATACGTAATGTAAATAATTAATATTTCAATTTCGTGCGGATTACTTTACTGTACTTATTAACCTTACGGTGTCCCGTCAGGAGCCCTGTCATTAACCCTAGGTCCTCTGCTGAGACCTATAAAGAATCCAGTCACCTTACACGAGGGGTACCTTAGTAATAACTTAGATACTTGGCAGCCCTTAACCCATTTGCATCATAAGCGCATACCGTGTGCATACCTTTGAGTTGCGAATAGGATTTTTCAATGTGTTAGACAAGGCATCGAGTTGCATACGATTTTAATAAGTTAGATAAAGAGGCACATATCAACTCTAATCGACCAGATAAGTAAACGTAGTATACTGCCTTGTTAATCCAAATGGGCGTATCTGCACAAAACAGAATTTTGAGCAAAATGAACTTTTGTGTTTTGTTTTATGCCATGATGAAGTTTATAAAAAAATAAACTTCTGTCTTTAGAAAGTGTTAAAATTTAACTTCTATTTTCCATTACAAACTTTAAAAACAAAAGTTTTATATTATAAATTCGTCTTTTGATAGATACGCCCTTTTCTTCTAACACAAGCTATCCTCATAATTTGGAACAAAAAAATCGTTTTCTTTTATTAACTGTTTTCTCTTACGAAAATAATTGATACGTCGAAATTTCTTAACAGTGAGATGTATTAGGTGCAGGTGAACCCAGAAACGTGTTTAACTGAAAACCATCAAAATTTGTAGATACGCCCTTTTGAATTAACAGGGCAGTATATCTGTCCTCTGTTAACTAATGGGAGCCTCATTGTCGTCCTTTTTCCACTTGCGTTAAACGTATCTGCAGCTCATCGATGTTCAAACGGTATATGCGTGCATTTTGCCTGGCCACTATCACCAGAGCGCGCATATATGCGCTCATCGCATATAAAAAAAATGTTCGGTGATAAGAACAAATTATTCATTTTTCTGTGTGATGCAGATAGGTTAACTGTGTCCCAGTAAACTAAAAATTAAGAAGGGGTAATGTTCTTAATGCAATCGAGATGCGAAGTTAAAGAGGGGATAGTAGCTGGTTCGGGTGAGTAGGATCGCCTACTAGCGGCCTAGCACTGTCCTTATAAAAGAGTTAATAACACTAAAAGACTATTAAAAAATGTCCAAGAGCAGTAAAATTAAATTTAGACCAGAAAATTTCATGCTTCTTGTGTTTACCCGCCTGTGATTAGGTGATGAAGGAATATATGGATTTTCTGTGATTCAATTTTTGGACGCACTGCAGATATGAATCACTGGCTGTGACCTTGGAATATTCTACTTCCAGTTTTACCAGAAATAACCTCAGAGACTTCGATTTTATCCATTTTTTGAAATTAATACTTTTAATGAAAGTAAAATTTGCAAGATTTTAAACCTACTGATTTTAACGAAAATAATTCGAAAAACATCGATTTCTTTACAACTTTTCGATATTAATGTTTTATTGATTCTGTAATTCAAAAATATAATCAAATTTAAAGGCTTTTTATTTATGTTAAAACCAGAAATAATCTCAAAAAAATTTTAAGGCACTTAAAACAAACTTAAAAAATTTTACTATTTACTTTAACAAATGATTTGAGAAGAAATCGAAAACCTGAAAGGTGCCTCAAAGGTTCAGAGAATTCTAAAATAGATTTGTAAACACTTAAATAAACTTGTATGTTCTTTTAAAACTATAAATCATATTTAATTCAATTTATTTTTTTTTGTAATCTAGAACTGTAAAGTAGCTCAATCTGAACTGGAAAAGAATAAGAAACTATTATCCGAATTACAGTTAACTAATCAGCAAAGACAGCATCTGATCCATAGGATGCAAAAGAAACTTCAATTGATCAGTAAAGAAAGAGATAGCTACAGAAAACAATTAGATTCTTACGAAAAAGACTTAACGATCTGTATGACTCCAGCAAGTTCAGCTCAACCAGGAGCAAGTCAATTTTTGACTCAAAAAGAACGAATTGATAATTTGGAGCAGATTGTGGACGGTTACAGGGAGATGATTGCTAAATTAGAATCTGATTTGCAAAAACTCGAACCAAGCGCTCATATTGAACCAACAACGACGATTAAAAACGAACAACTTAATAGATTGCAATCAGAAGTGGACAAATTAAAGGCCGAAAATGATATGTTGAGAAATAGAAAAGATGTTCTAGAAATCCAACTTGAACATTTATTAGTTGGACAAGACGTGGTTAAAGAAACGGAAAAAGTTATTCACCCAGTTAAAAATCCTTTATCGGTACACATCGAAAAGGTGAGTCAAGAAAAAGAAAAACTACAAGAAGAAGTAGAGAAATTAAAGAGGAAAATACGCAATTTAGAAGAAGGTTTGGAACAAAGTAAATTAAACGAATCCGTTATTAATACAAAAGAAGTTAACGCTTTAAAAGAACAAGTAAAAGCGTCCGAAATACAAACTCAAAGATTAAAAGATTACTTTAAGTGTTCGATGCAAGAATTTAGGAATGTTATTTATATGATGTTTGGTTATAAAGTCGATAAGACTTCAAACGCTAATTATAAAATAACTAGCATGTACGCGGAAAGACCCGAAGATCAGATTTGTTTCCAATTAAATTCCGAAGGCGGTTTGAATTTACTTGAAAATCAATTTAGCGCCAGTTTGGAGGAGCTGATTGATTTACATTTAACACATCAAAATTCCATTCCCGTTTTTCTAAGCGCACTTACCATGGAATTATTTAGTAATCGAACCGTTACAAAAACTTATGCTATTGACGACGATGATGATGATTAACGCCGTTCTATTTTTAAAAGTTAAATAAGGTGTTTTATTGGTAAGTTCATATCTGTAAGATTTTGTTTGCGTTGATTGCGTATAATAAATATTAATACTAAAATACAATGAACGATTATTGGTTTGTTGTAATCTTTATTTTATTTTATTTCGTTTTTTTTAAGGAATTAAAAAAAAATCTTGGGATTTTTTTTATTTACAGTAAAATGTATTTATAAAAAATATACTAAGTTTAACATCATCGTTTTAAAGCCTTTTTCATTTTTATCATTTTCTTCCCACCTAGTTTCTTTTTGAACATTTTATTCTTCTTTTGGCTGTGTTTAACTTTTGCTTTAACGATTTCTTTAATGTTGCGTCTAACTGTTGAGAATTCTGTGTCTTCTATTTCAAATCTTTTAATAAAATCAAATCCCTCTACAAAAAAATACAATCTATTAAATTTAAGAAGCTTCGTGAGTTAACAAATACATACAGGGTGTATGTATAATAATTACACCTGGCAACACTCTTCATTTAATTATGATCGTGAGTTGAAAAGCTTAATATTAAAATACAATATCATATGTCCCTAAAGTATTTTTTAATTAATTTCGTTTACTGTATTTACACTGTTCATTCGTAATACAACGTCAGAACTTGCGTTTAGTACTCAATGATATCACGTATGGGGCTACATTCTACTGTAAAATTCATTTTACCAACTTTATTACAGAAACCTATATGATTAATATGCACGGCGCATCATTTGCGCACGGCTTACAATTAGTTGATATCGCACGGGTTTAAAATATTTTTTCAATAGCCTCAAGCTATCTTATTTCAAAAGCGAACACTGCGTAAGTTATCTGATATGGTCCCAATTTATTCAGTGGATTTTAAAGGACTTGCTTTTGCCGTTTCGAGTGATTCAGTGAACCAGAATCTATCAGAAGAATGAATACCAAACAGCAAGATTCGAAAATCAGATAATTAAGTATTAGTAGTAACCAAACGGATACTATTATTTTTATTGATCAATAAATCAATGGATTTCATTATTAAAATTAGGTGATTTTAAAACTTTGCTGACCGGTAACTTAACTTGTCTTTTCATATCTAAACGTTGCTAACTGGTGATGAGTCAACTCGTCATTGCCGGTGACAACATAGTTTCTGAGTAAAATTCCCAGTCAACCAAGTATTAATTTTGTCGTTTTCAATAGTTTATGAAACAAAAATCGAAAATTGAAAAATAAAATTGACTATTTTTTAAATTTCCCGCCAGTACTTAAAACTGCTAAACGAACATAACACTATTGGTGACGTCATCCACAACTACATAAACGGAATTCCATCACAGAATATTTAACATAATTGTTAGATATTCTGTGCTTCTAATCAAACATAGGAGAGTTGCCCATCTCTATGAGCATATATTATTATGTCGTCTATGATTCAGATACTGGTAGAACAAGTCTTGGGAAGAATGTGAAAAGTTATCTTAGGCACAAGGTTCTGCTCAATAAACGCAAACACCTAGCTGGTTATACACATTTCCTATACATAAAGGTGTTACACAACAAGAGATGTTCTTGTTCTTGCAAGACTGATGGCTTTACGACCTTTCTGAAGGTCAGTACTAACTTTAGAGTTAGCAGCTGAACCATCAACTCCATTAACCATTATTTTATTAATGAGAAAGAAATAAACAATGAAGGGTAAAAAAAATGAGAGACATTTTTTCTCCTTTAACGTATTAGAGGTAAAAATCCTTCATTATTTTCTTTCTGATTATTTATTATGTGTACAAATTTCCCAACTTGTTTATTTATATTATTTTATTAGTTTTTATTTTGAAAATATCATTTGCGACAATTAAATCTACTTGCCATTACATATTTTACTAAGAATATTACCTTGAAATCTATAATCATCTTTCTTAAAAAAGAAAGGATCTGTCCAAAGTTTTCTGGGACCTAAATTAATTTTTCTTTGTCTAGTTTCAACGCTTTCAACTTCTTCAAATTTCCCATCATTTTCCTCTTGTTCTTTTTCACCTCCACCTTCTCCATTATCTTCTATTTCATTTTCATTATCAGATGAATCATACCTAAACGGATTTTTATCCCTAACTACAGATTTCTTTTCTATAACTTCTTGTGAATCATTTTTAATCTCTTCCTCCATTTTTTCCTCTTCTTCTACACTTCTTCCAAACATATTTAACAAACTAAAAGGTTGATTTTCCTGTAAACTTTCCTTTAAATTTTCCTTAACCTCATAAAAAGTCCCAGGAACTTCTTTAACTTCTTCCTCCTTTTTTCCTTCTGTATCTTCATCTACTTCTTTACGTTTTCTCTTTTTTGGTGGTTTTACTTCCGTATTTTGAACTTCTAAATTTGCAAATTCTGGGTTTGATGGGTCGTAACGAATCATAGTTTTCTTATTTAATCTAAATTTGGATTACTTAGAAATATTAAAACGTTAACGAATTAATAATACATACTTTTTAACTTTTTCTGGTTTTTTATTGATTTTAGTACCTAAAATTTCCTCTAAAACGGCTAAATCTTTTTGTTTTTCTTTAACTAAATCATTTTCAATAACTTCATTATTTTTTTCTTCGTTAATATCTTCATTATCACTATTGGATTCATTATCTTCTAAGAATCTTTCGTCTAATGCAAACCTTTTATCATTTTTATATTTTGATTGTAATTCTAATAACTAAAAATTATATTAATGATTTTTTATATTTAAATTTCTAATTAGTTATTTGCCTTTTTTCCCTTCTTTCCTTGAAATTGCTCTTTAACTTCAAAATTATACTCTTCTTCACTTTCATCTTCATTATCTTCAAATAAACTTTGTTTTTTAGAAGAGTGACCATTTTTTAAAGGAACTTTTTTATTTTCTAACTCATTTTCTGAATCTTCATTAAATACAACTTTATTATTTGTCTTTACGTCCTATAATGTAAATAAATTTTATAATAAATATTAAAAAGACCATAAAATAATATTGGTTTACTTACAAGATTAGCTAATGCAAATTTAATTGCATTTTTGTGACTTTTATATTGTTGTTTCTTCACTGCAATTGATTGTAATCGTTTTTCTTCAGCAGTTAAAGCTTCTTGGTTAGTTTTAGTATCGTTTTTATTTAATTTAGTTTTCACCTTCATGTTTATAAAATTTTTGAGGTTAACTACCATGTGATATTTGAAAGTTGGTATTTTGTGAAGTTAGGTATAAAATATGTTTGTAAAAATTAACAAATGTATTTTCATTAAAATAAAAATATATAATGGTATTTTTTAGTAAATAAAGATAATTCACTTTTAAAATTATTATTTTAGAAAGATTGTTAAAAATTTTTATAAATTTCTAATTAAAATTGTTTATAGCTAATTTCATATCATTGTAAAATGGCGGATGTCAACATTTCAACATTTTGTAAATAAATTTGCATTTTTCGAGTTTCAAACCATAAAAATCGCAATTATTTTACTTGCGTTACCTATCGTGTTTAAAACCGAGTTTTCCTAACCAAATACCATCGGTTGAAAGTGAGTGTTTTATTCTGATTTTGCGAGATTGATAAACGAGTGGGTATCATGTGTTCAAAAACTTAAAAAAATTATGTTTGCGAAATAAAAATGCCGCAAGTTTGTTGATTAAGCTTTTTTAAAGACATTGAGATCGTTTAAAATGGGCACAAAACCACCCGCGACGGATTTTAACACGATCCAGTTTGAGAAGAGATTACAATCTCTAAAAGACTCGCAAGAAAGCATCAACAATTTTTGTCATTGGTGTTTGCAAAATCAACAACATCACAAGAAGATAGTGATCAGTTGGTTGAATGTGTTAAAACGAGTTAGCATCGATCAAAGACTCACCTTGTTTTACTTAGCTAACGATGTTATTCAATATTCTAAGAGACGTAACTTGGCGTTTGTTGAAAGTTGGAGTACGACGTTACAAAAAGCCACTACTTTGGTAAGAGATGAAAAGATTAAACATAAAATTTTGAGAATATTTAAGATTTGGGAGCAAAGAGGTATTTACGGAGAAGAATTTATTACCGATCTCTCTGGATTAATTAGTGCAACTCCGACAAGAAGAACTGATGAACCACAAGAGTTTCAGGTTTGATTCTTTTTATAAAATACAAAAGAAAAGTTTTAAGAGTAATAATTTTATTTTAGCCAACTTATTTGATTACAAAAATCAGAAATTGTGCAAAATTGGAGGAAGATACTGATTTAAAATTAAAAAAATTTAAAGAACACAATCCTAAATTGATGAATGGGGAAAGTTTATGTGCATCTTTAAAAGGTATATTGAAATTTATTCTTTAAAAGTTTTAATTGTTAATTAATTATTGGTTTTAGATCGAGCACAAGTTGATGATGTTGAAAAAGAAATGGAGGAATACGTCTCACATATGGAAGCATATGTTAACGCTTTAAAACAGGAAATTAAAGCAAGGCATAATTTAATATCTTTACTACAACAAGCGGAACAGCATTTGGATAAAGATAAGAAAGATGTTAAAACTGTTGAAAAGGTAATGTTTGTTTAAATTGATTTATTAGGTTTAAAAGGAACGTTTTTTATTTGTAGGCATATAAAGCTTTTGCGTTAAAAGTTAAGGAACAGAAAAAACATTTGGAAGAACTTATTCCAAGATTAGCGAGTCCTGTTCCTTCGCCTGATATTAATGCACCTTCTCCAAGTCCTGATTCTGAGTTGGATCTTCCACCAATGCCAGAATCTCCACCAAAAGGTAATATAAATTTCATTATTTTTTAAATCATTTTAAAATCAACGTTTTCATTCAGTTGTTAATAAATTTACTAATTGTTATATAGCTATTTATGTTTTATTTTGTTATTATTTATTATTAGTTATTATCTTTTTTATATTTAATTATAGCAAACACAATAAGCTTTGATTGACAGGTTAGGTTGGGTTGGAAGCGTTTTCAAAAGTATAATTACTTGTTGCCCTTTAAGAAAAATTCGTATTTCTATTTTTCCTTTTCTTAATCGATTAATGTCTGATCAAAAATCAGTGTTAAAAGAAAGACATGCTTTTTATGTCCCTTTGTTACTAGAAATGTCACCAAGATGTATGTATGTAGGCGAATGAGTCAGGGTATTATCACCCTAACATTTAGACTTCAGTAGGCCCCTTGAACTAGACTTGAAGAGGTTTGTAGGTGTTGAAATAACCAGTACTGCTTCTTCGCAGGCTTCTTTCCATCAAAGCGGCCAAAGCTACGCTTTGGGTTCCTTCTTAGGCTACAGCTTCACTGGCGCTGGTTCAATCCAGATCACACCACACTAGATAAGTGGCTACAGTTTTCCCTTCAGATCACAACAGACACGTTTTCACCAAACACGTATACTTATGGTCAGTGAAATTGAACTTCAAAGCTCAGTGTAAGAGTAATAGCAAGAACTGTCTCAGATACGGTCGGTTTTTGAGAGAATGAAATCTGGCGTGAGGCTAAACGCGTAGAAGCACTTGATGAATTATTGGTACACAATATTATTTGAATACGTTTGAATTGAAAAAGATCTATAAAAAAGATTTCTCAGATCTTTACTTAACCACTTGCGCTGCAAAATGTTTACCATGTTGTATACCAGAATGGTCCACGCTATTATCTGCACTAAAAGTCAAGCAAGTCCAGTTTAGGATGCTCATACTCCAAAGATTTCGTCGAAAAAAATTGGGGTAAAGGTTGTCATGATCATTGATTATTTCCGGATAGCATAAGCTGGATTTCAAAACCGTAGGTTACACGTTTTAGAAAATATCGCGAGTTAAATAAAAAAAAGGGAGTGGTATTTTACAGGGCGGGTTCTCTTTTCATTCAACTGGGGATATTAATCTCGTGCCCGGTTCCATTCTCTCGAAAACTGACCGTACCCGAGATCGTTCAAGCCATCGCTCTCGCACACAGCTTTGGAGTTCAATTTCATTGACCATGAGTTTACGTGTATTTTCTAACAGTCGGTACAGAACAAACGTGTTTGATATTCTGTCAAGCAACGGCCGTATTAACTTTTCGAACAATGGACAAATCAATGTTAATCGACCTCATCAGAGAAAATTCACAGAGTAGTAAACACTCTGTTATGGATTAAATTTTAATACCGCTTTAAATCTCCAGAAATAGCTTCTAAATATAATCATAAGTTGTTATATCCATTCGATAATACTTGTTAAACTTCTCAGGGTAATTTCGAAGCTTTAAGGAAGTTTTTGTATACTCCCTTTTTCGCGTGAATGCTGTAATGTATGCATCCAATAATGACGTTTCAGTTTATTGTATTTACTGGTAATACTTTCCGTCACCCATTCATCCCATTCATCTGAATCTGAGGAATTCATTTTAAACCTCTTGAGAGCTTTTTACTAAATAACAATAACCTCGTATTTACTCGTAAGGTATTATCTATGATGTAAATCCGGTACAAATGCAGCCACTACAATTGACGTGTCTGATCTGATCTTGTCTAGTCTGGTCTGGTCTGTTCTGTTCTGGTCTGTTCTGTTCTGTTCTGGTCTGGTCTGATCTGATCTGATCTGAATCTTAATGAAGCCTTTACCTTACCCACAAGGTGCCACTTAGCGAACGCAAACGCGATTCTGGTTATATAAATCTCCAACACTCAAGGGTGATACACAACCAGAGTTGTTCAACTGATTACGGGACTGACAGCTTAACGAGCCCTCCAAAGGTCGATGGTGCAAGTTAGTGTTAGATTTAAGGTCGCTTCTCACTTGCACCACACTCAACTGGGCGACGCGACGTGATTCAATGATTTAAATTGTCGCTAGCTAATTATATTACAGATTCAAATGGATACATTTTCACTTACGCTGAGAATTCTCACTTGGCGCGACAAAGCAACTCATCGTGCAACGTTAAGTGAGAACGTATCCACTTAAATCAATGATATAATTACCTAGTGACAATTTACATTGTTGAATCGCGTTGCTGAGTGTAGCGCAAGTGAGAAGCAACCTTTATTTTAACACCAAGTTCCTCTAATAATCTTTGAAGCGGTCGCTAAATAGACATATTCCCATTTACGCCACGCGACATTGCAACGCATCATGCAGCCTTAAGTGAGAACGTATCCATTATTAAATCACTGATATATGTTTCTAGCAACAATTTGTATGGATGAGTCACGTTACGTCGCGCAGTTGAGTGTAGCACAAATTAGAAGAGACAACTAATGCTCGAACCCGGGACATTAAACATGCTAACTTGTTGTCCCTTCGTAAAGACGTTTTTTCCTTAAAATGTTTTCAATGAGACTTAAAAGAAGGGATTAAAAATCAGGATAATTAACTGATTTGTTCACCTTTAAGAAAATTTATCTATTTGACATTTTCCATACTTACTTTAATTTTACTTGATTCGTTATTTCAGCCAGAAATTATGGTAAATATTAGATAGATTAATTTACTTAAAGGCTAATAAGGACTAGGATCAGTTTATTCTAGAATTCTATATTTAAGTTGACAATATTATTTATACATTTTTTTTGTTAACTTTTTTAAAAAAATATTTTGTGGTAATTTAGAATCTTTCTTAACAACGCTCTATCAAAAAGCGGGATTTTACAACCCAGTGCCTCCTCCAACATCGGAAACCCCCAGCTTTATAAACAACGGGTTTTCAAGTTTCATGGGTGGTAATATGCCTTTTAACATGTCTGAGGTCAGTATACCATCCTTATTTTTCACTTTTAAATTTTAATAAAAGTCTGTTTAACGATTTAGAGCATGAATACTGTCTTTGGAAAACGCCAGCAACAATCAACGACGTCTCAAAACACCAACACGACGAGCAGCTATCCAAACGCTCTCTCAAGTCTATTTCCGTCGATTACTCAACCGCCTCCACCTCCGGACACGCCAGCACCCGTTCCAGTTACCCCAACTAACACAGAATTTCCATATAGTGCGTCTCAAGTGCCCTTGATGCCACCTCCTTTACCACCGTTTTGTAAAAGCGATTCCTATAATAATTCAACAGGATATACTGATAGTTATACAAACGATAACGGCTCGAATAATTACGGTAAAATAATTTCATTAATTTAATTATTCGATAAAGTAATAAAAACTTGGAAAATTACGGATGATTTTCAGGTAATAATAGTTACGTAACAAATAGTTATCAACCGGAAGGAAATTTCCAATCGAATCCATCTTATACAAACGCGTTCACGAACCAAACGAATTTGTCTTTTCCACCGCCTCCGCCTAATCTTCAAAATTATGGTAATGATGAGTATAATCCAGAAGAGGAACCGGAAACATGGGAAGGCGAACCTTCTTGGGATCAACCACCGGCAGATTTGGAAACTCCAGAGAGTCCGCCAATGTTCGAAAAAGAGGCTTATAGCGATCCAGTTGAATATCACGAGTCGCATTCCATTTCTAGCGGAAGTATGGATGTTGAACATCGTGTTTTAACCGTCCCAGGACAAAATCCAGGTAAATTTTACGAGAAATGTTTTTTGGATTTATTAAAGTTCATCAAATTTAATTTGATTTAATTTTTTTAAAGAATATGGTTGTTGAATTTTATATTAGATTTATTTTTTCCTCTTATTATTTTTGTTGGTGAATTTGTTTATTATACTGAATCAATTAGGGCACAGAAAAAAGGATATCGACCACAGGAACTTGATAAGTCTCACCGGTTCACCTAAAGAAGGACAATCAAACAGTTGGAGCGGACAAGGCGATCAGGTTTGTAGTTTTAAAACTAATCTTAAAAAAAAAACTTGTTTTCTTTTAATAAAAACCTTAGGATTATCGTAATCTTCGACCAAATACGGAGTTAACAGATCAAGATTATCGTATACCGTTCTCATTCGACGCTTTAAAATTACCTCCTCCACCTCCACCACCAAACAATCAACCTTCACCTCAAAAATCAAAAAAGAATTCTTCACCTCGGAAAGGTATCGATAACGTTGAAAGTATCGACATGGATCTAAGCGATGAAGATACCGTTAATGACAACTTAAAAGTTGTTAGATTAATCGATAATGAAACCTTAGAACCTCCTCCACCGTTTCCGGAATTTTCAGACGAAGCTGATGCAAACGCAAACAACCTCTTAGATGATCTCAATAATGAATTGGACGAAGGTGACTTAATATTTGGCGAAGATTCTGAAGAAGCTCATTGGGAAGATCCTCCACCTATGATGGGACCTTTTAATCAACAAGGAGGTTTCTTACCGCCTCCACCTTTAGTTTTCTTAAACGCTACAAATAATAATTTTGTAAACGGACGCGGAAGAGGAAATAAAAGAGGTAGAGGTGATTTTAGAGGAGGAAGATGGAATCGAAACGGAAGAAAACATCGTGGAGGTTTTCGCGATCAGGGAAGAGGTGGTGGAAGGGGTGGACCACAAAGAAGACCGTTCTTTAGGGGGAGGTTTAGAGGAGGACCTCCACAACGTGGATTTTAAAAAAAGTAAGGTATAAAAAGGAAGTAAAAAAAATAATGGAGGTTTTAGTTTTTAAGTTAGGTTAGTATTTTTTTTCTAAATATAAAAAGTGTTTTTGTTTTCGTTTATTTAAAACTATAAAGGGTTTTAAAGGTATGATTAATATTGTTTGGAAATGTTTATGACTTCGAACCGATTTGTTAATGAATATTTTCCGTTTATCCATTGTAAATAATGTACAAATTAATTGTAATATTATGTAAATAAAAATAGAAAGAGAAACGGTCTGTTTTGGTGAAAAGATAAAATTTTCAAATCTTTAATAATTACATTTTACCAAAACTGACTATACATTTAATATTATTTTAGACTGATGATAATTATAGTTATGTCTCGAGAAAAAAAAATATTTGATACAGAAAACTAGTTTTTTCCGTAGCGTTTTTCTCCTTTCTTTCAGTTCCCGATTTTATTAAAGAAAAATAAAAGAATTTTATTTCTTCTTCACCTAACAAAACATCAACACCAATTCTTTTATTTTTCAATAAATAAATAAATTATAGACGTGTGTGTACTTTGCATTTTTCTCTCGTACTAAATCTGTATAATCTGATTTTGCAAATAAAACCTTGCTGGGACGACGAATCTTTGTTAATAATCTTGGCAGCTTGAAGAGATGACCAATTTGAATTTCCCGCTATGATTTCCCATCGAAGCCATCTTGAGATCGGCAAAACAAGAATCTGCTCGGAACGGTTCGGTTCTCGGCTAAATACAGAACCGTAACGTGTGCAATTTTTATTTTGTTAATAATTATTTTTTACATAATAAAAAGATATGAATTATTCGAGTATTTATTATTAAATAATAAATAACGTACTTTTATTTAATTTTTTCTTAATAAGAAAGTTTTACTAAATATTTTGATGGAATGAGAAAAGGCAAAGTATACAATGTTTACTTTTAAATTTGATCAGTATTAATACCATTTTCGGCTGTGATTATAATTAATTTAAAATCGTTATGAACAAAATGTTTTAAAAATTTGTTATATTTTTTATAATAAAAACAATAGTTAAAATTTGTTGGTGTTTTCTACTGATTAATCAACAACCATTTTCTTTAATGATTAATAATATAATTTTATCAATTTTTAATTTTATTAATGATCTTGGTTTAATTCAAATATTTTAAAAACGTTGATGGTCAGGACCGTATTCAAAATAATTTATTATGTCATCTTAAAGAAATTAATGTTTTATTTTTAAATTACAGATTAACAACGTCGATTGTGATGTAGTAGGACAAAAATATCTGTAAGTACTTAATATAATTTTATTTATTTAAAAGAAAAGTCACAAAAAACAATTCCACGTTTTAACAACTTGTTATGTTATTCCTTGTTTTTATTCGAATGATTTCACTTGAAGACGTACTAGAAGTTGATGATCTTGCGTAAATAGCATCTGTGGATTTTTGAGGTTTGTAATTAAGATCCCCAGCGTCTAAAACCAACCTAGTCATATCGCCCTTAAACGGAAGTGGATTATTTAAAGAACTCGGTATGACAATTTTTTCTAACAAATCAAATAAACTGTTTGTCATAGCATCAGCAGATAAAGAAGCCGCAGTTTCCGGATTTATACATTTACTGCATTGAATCGTCTCTTTGGCTAAATCTAATTTATTTTGAAGGGTGTTGACGGAATATTTCCTTTCGACGACGTTATCGTATAATGTTGTTAATGATTCGAAGCATTTTTGAAGTTCTTTTTCGCGTAATCGCCTTTCTTTTTCCTTTTTGACGAATTCTTTTGGTGTCATCGACGCAACACTTTCGAAATCACCGGAATGGTTTACGTCGGCGTAACAGGAAGCTAACCCTCTTACCATATTTGGCATTATCCAACCCATTTGAGAATGGGAACTACATCTACTTGATAATCTTTTATAAGCCAAATGAGTTGATGGATGATGAGTAGTTTCGTAATGAGAGTACGGATTAAAGGTTTCTTGGTATTTTGAAAATGTTGATGTACAAATTGATAATGTACTATTAACTTCTAAAAATTAAAAAAAAGGAACTTTAAAGAAAATTAAGAGATGTTAAGATGGAATTAAGATTAGAACTAATATTAGTGAGATAGGTCGTAATTCGAAATGAGTTTATTTCGAACTCGTTTCTGAAGAAGGTTGCAACATGGTATTTGAAACGTCAAAAGCTCCTAATTCTATTGGGTTGTTCGGAAAGTAATTCCGTTTTTTTTTTGTGGAAATGAAACACAATTTTCGTATAATAAACAAATACATTATTAAATTATATATTGGCCGTTTTGGTCCAACACCTTTTGCCATCTTTCTGGTAGTAGCATAATTCCACGCTGATAAAATTTTTGGTCTTTGCTGGCAAAAAACTGATCAAGGTAGTTTTTGACCTCCTCATTTGAGGTGAAGGTTTTACCGTCTAAAAAATTTTGGAGTGACCGGAACAAATAATAATCCGATGGTGCCAGGTCTGGAGAATATGGTGGGTGTGGCATTGTATCCCATTCAAGCTGCAAATGCTTTTGGCGAGTGACCAAACTTGTGCGAGGTTTCGCGTTGTCTTGGTGAAACACTACGCCTTTTCTGTTGATTAGTTCTGGTCTTTTCTGTCGAAGTGCATCATTCAGTTTGTCCAGCTGATGACAGTAGAGAACATGGGAACCCATACATCGAGCTTCGAGGATAATCCCAGGCCTTTCAAGTGGTCATAAACTGTTGAATTTGATAAATTTAACCTCAATTCGATCTCACGTGTTGTTATTCGCCGGTTTGCATCAAGTAATGCCTTTATCGGCTTCCTTCCTACCGGCCTTCCAGAACGTGGTGCATCCTTGACATCAAAATTGCCGGATCGAAATTTAGCGAACTAGTTCTGGCACTGACGGACTGTCAACACACCTTCTCCATACACATCGGTCAATTTCTTTCTGGCTTGAACAGCATTTTTACCCTTTCTTTAGTAAAACAATAAGATATGTCGAAAATTCTTCTTATCGCTCTCCATATTTAAAAGACCACCAACCTAAAACTACTGCGTAGAATTAATTGGAATTTTTCGCACACAAGCCTGGCTATAGAGCTCTCAAAGTATATAATAGTTATACGTCATAAGTGTGAAATTGGGTGCAAAAATACAAATAAATCTTCTATCGGGAAAAAGCGAAATTACTTTTCGAACAACCCAATAGGTCCAATGTTAGAGTGTGTTAATAGCTTTGTTCGTTGGGTTAAAACTTGCACTGCACTAAGTTACACTATGCCCCAGAGGTGCAGTTTCATACAACATTTAAAGGGGATTGACTGTAATTCAGTGTAATGTGGTGCACTTTACCACAATATTTATTAGGTATAATAACCATGAAATGATCAGTTTCTATCATTTTTGTACCATTATTGTTTGGTACGAACCATCCTTCTAAAATTTCCGGCATTGCACCTGCACTGCACCATTTGAACTTACTCCAGCAGGTTCAACAAAAACTGCTCTAACTTGCACTGGCTGCGCAAAGCTATATTGCGCGTGGTGCAACGAACAGTACGAATGCAACTCTATTAAGCGGCACTATGCCCAACGTTCACGCCATATCTGTACTGAACTGCCAAGTGCAAGCAGTGCAGTCCTAACGAACAAAACTAATGTTAGTTCTACTCTTAGTTTAGTTAATATTGACCGTGAAAGCCTTATTTATATTTAGGTATTAAGATGTTGTTACCTTTCAGTTTTTTTCGAATAATTGTATTTGGTCGCATCTTCAAAGTTCTTTTGGCAATTTGTGCAACCTCAAGAGAAAGGTAAGTGTAAATGACGAACATTACAATTGCCAGGAAGATTTCGAGGGTGAAATGCGGGAAAGAATAAATATGAATCGTGGCGGATTGACTGAGAATTTTCTTTGCTAACCCTAAAAGCTCTTCCATTGCTTTACGCGTTTAATTTTGATTTCCTATTTTTCAAATTGGGGGAACTCTTAAGACGGTAAGAAGTTCGCGCGCGTTTCGATACACTCGCTAAAACATTTAAGTACTGATTTGATTTTGATTTTTTGATACGTAGAGTCGCGAGTAATCAATTTTTAACCGTCAATGTCAATTGAAAATACAGTGGTACAAAAAAGTCTACATACATCAAGGAAAATCGACGCTGCCAAGCCAAAACGGCATAAACGCCATTAACCTAATTTTTCAGAAAACACAAAAAACGATTGACATAATGAATCTTAAATGGCTTTTACGCAAACTTTAAACCAATTTTATAGCGAATGAAGTTTGCTTGCGGGTATGCCGCTTTAACTGTTGCATGCAGATTTAAAAATGCTACTCAACGGTGCTGCTAACTAAAAAATGGCCATTTTGGCGTTTATGCCGTTTTGGCTTGAGAGCGTCGATATAATCTTATATAATAAAAGGTAATTGTGTACCAAGAATTTTTTCATTCCTATATAACAATAATAGTGTTTTCGGGTTGATAAAAATCGTGCGTCGCGTCGATGTGAAAATTGCGGAAATCCAAAAAACTAATGTTTTTTGTTATGATTTTTGCCTAACTCCATTGCATTTTTTACGAGTTTTTTTTTTGTGTAGTCATTATCTATATGTTAACATAGGATCTTGCCTTAAGTATTATTGAAAAGAAAATGAAGATATATAAAATATTACAGTTTAGAAATGATTTTTTTTGTCTCCTGTAAAATTTACTTATTTGAACTTACAAGGAGACCTTACGACTTGCCCCTCACCGATTTTAACGAAAGTGGTACCAATCGATAGATATTAGTACATAGTACAAATGTATAAAATATTAGGGCGGAATACTCAACGGTTCGCAAGAAAATTGGTGTTAAAGATTGCGATCGGCTTATATGTCAAAGATTAGTCATTCCCCTTAAACACCCCCAACAGCTAAACTGAAAATATATCGGCTTCCAAATCCATAGTACGTTGGTTCGAATCCTAAATAATACATTTTAGTTTTCTTTTTTAATACAATATTCTAAGTTATTTTTATAACATGTTGATGTAAAATTAAAGTATTTTTAAAATAACATGAAATATTGTATTCAAAATAAAAATAAAAAAATTATTTTTCGAGATTCGAACCACCGTACTATGGATCTGGAAACCGATATATTTCCACTATGGCTATTGGGGGGTTGTAGGGGAAATGACAAATCATTAATATATAAGCCGATCGCAAACTTTAACACCAATTTTCTTGCGAACCGCTGAGTATTGCGCCCTAATATTTTATGCATTTGTTCCATGTACTAATATCTATCGATTGGTACCACTTTCGTTAAAATCGGTGAGGGGCAAGTCGTAAGGTCTCCTTGTTAGGCAATTTTCATATGACGCCAACGATATTACATGTGTTGATCAAGGTAATAATTTGTTATAAAGTACTTTTATCTAATGAAATAATAAATTAGATGGCTAAATCAAATTGTATTAAGACTATTAGAATAGTTTTTTTTTTGCATGCAGAAATTGGAGGAATATTTTCAAAGTACAAAGAAAGAAATAACACCGCCGAAATAGCTCAGTTGGGAGAGCGTTAGACTGAAGATCTAAAGGTCCCCGGTTCAATCCCGGGTTTCGGCAAAATATTTTTTCTTTTTTGCTACTTTTATACAAGTCAAATTTGTTCTAATTGTTGTCAAAAAAATTAAAAAAATTCTTAAACTTGGCAAAATTTTTATCTGTTAATCTAACTTTTTAAAAAAAATTATGAAGATTAAAGAATAATTTTTGGTTTAAATGAAAAATAAAATATTCTACTTTAAACTAGAAATATTTTTGAATTTTCAACATATTTCATCAACATTTATTCATAAAAGTTGAACGTATATTTAATTATTAATTAATTTATTCAAAATTTAGAATATGGAACTAATCAATTGATTCGAATAATGAAACAAATATAATAATAATTTAGATATTTTCTCAGTTACAATTTTTAAATCTATTTATTATTTTATGTTTTGTAATTTTGAAATTATCAAAAAATACCACTCATAAAAATATTTATAGTAATTTTAATAATTATACGTTGGCAACACTACCGTCAATACTGGTATTTAAACTCACGTCAAGTTTTTTTGTTATGACAAAAACATCGTTTCCGAAATATTCCCCTTTCCGTTTTACACCACGATAACACCACTTCAAGTTATGTCTCCGGACTTTTAACGTGTTTTACCTTACGTATAACCTATTTTAACCTATACGTTTGTTATAAACATTATAGCATGAATTTTAACTGCATAATATGCAGCGATATCTTCCAACCGAATCTCGAGATTTATACCACTTCGTGCGGTCACATTTTTCATCATATTTGCCTTATACAATGGTTGGAAAGGTAGGTTTTGTTCGTTATACTTTAACTAACCTAAAAGTTTACGGTAAATGTTTGTGTAGATCGAAAACGTGTCCTCAGTGTCGATGCAAAGCCACCGAGAAAACAATACATAGACTGTTTTTTAATTTAACTAACACGGAAGGAATAGCAGATGATGTAGCTACTTTACAATCTAAATTGGATAGTATGCATTTTCAAATTAGACTTAAAGATAAGGATGTTGAAAATTATAAAGATAAATATCATAAAATAAAAGAACAAAGTCTTGCTTTAAGGTGGAAAATTAAATAATAAGTTTAATAGTATTAAATGTTGAATTATTTATTTATTTTTTATGTTAGAGGAGAAGTAAAAGAATTGGAAAGTAAACAAATTGCTTACGAGTCAACAATTCACGCTTTAAAAGATCAAGTTGGGTTTTTTAAAACTAAAAGTAAAGATATGGAAAAGTTAAAGGATGACGTGAAATCTTTAAGGAATAAGTTAAAAAATTTGGAAGAAGTTGAACTGGTGATAAATGGAACTAAAGAACAAGTAAAGGAAATGTTAAGACATAATAGAGATCCTAATTCTTTAAGTTTACTTGTTGGTACTTTAAAAAAGTAAGGTTTTTAAATTTTTTTTAAATTAAATAAATTTTTAAGTATTTATTAACATATTGAGTGCTATTAACACGTTGAGGCCACTGTTACTCACTGTTGGCCTGAATGAAAGGTTGTGTCAGTCACTGATGACTGACGCGGCCTGAACAGAAAGCTCGGAGTCAGTCATCAATGACTGACATGGCACTTAACGTGTTAACACACTAAAGGCGGGAGTCGTAGTACTACGATTTATCTCGACTGTGACTTAAAGGCGGGAGTCGTAGTAATACGATTTAACTGAACGGCGGCTTAAATGGCCCGCTTTACCTAGCATACTTCCGTCGAGATCGCCCGCCGTTAATGTGTTAAGATAGAAATTATAAGAATTAATTTTTTCCAATTATTTTAAGAGAACTTACTGAATCTGAAAGAAAATATAGACTTCAATCTACGACATTGAAACATTTACAAAATGATCTCAATATGTTAAAACGGAAAATTCGTGAAAGTAATGAAGAAAATACTAAATTAAAGTAAGTTTCTTTTTATTCTATTATACAGTGTGTTCTACCAATGTGGGCACATTCAAAAATTGTATCGTTCAATGGCGGCAATAGTGGCACATCTCAGAAATGGTAATAAAGGAGAAAATGGCTTTTAAAAATTGCAGTAATTTGAAATGCGATATTCATGCACTGGAATATACAGGATGTTTCGTAATGATATGCGAATATAGAAGGGGGTGATTCTACATCGAAAATTATGATAGTTTCTTATATAAACTATGGTCCCAAAATGTTCCGTTACTAAAATACAGGGTGTTAAAGTTTTAGAGAAAAAAAGGATATTAATTAATATTTTCGGAATCGCTTTAGGTATTTTTATGAAATTTGGCATATAGTGACTATTAATAAAGACGCATATCTTTCAATACAAATCTAATTTCTATCTTTAACAGTGGCGTGCGTACGAGCACTGACTTTAATATTTTTAAAGAAAAAAATGGTACGCCAATGGTTTGTTCCCTAATAAAAAATATTTTTGAATTTCCCCTTCAATTTGACAAATAGAAGCCCTCTTGAGTTTTTGGACTGTAATGCGCCGTTTTTGGGAGAAAAATTAAAAACCGTCGGTTGTTCAACAGAAATAATACGTATTGTAATTATTAAGGATAAAATTTTGCAATAAATCTAGGTGGCTAAGCCTAAATGTCATTTGTTGTTTTATGTACGTTTGACATTTCAAACAACTGTTTGTAGTTAAAATCTGTTTACTGTGAAACAGATTCTAAAACTTTAACACCCTGTATTTTAGTAACGGAACATTTTAAGAGCATAGTTTATATAAGAAACTATCATTAATTTTCGATGTAGAATCACTTCCTTCAATATTCGCATATCATTACGGAACACCCTGTAGACAAAAATGAAAAAAACCATAATGACTAGTGTAATTTTTGGAAGTTGGATTAATAAAAACATTCGCGTTGCAATATTCTTTCTTTGCGGTCAATATTTTTAAGATGTGCCACTATTGGTGAAACAAAACTTTACAAATTTAAGCTAAATAATATTAAATTTTGTTTTGATTGGGTGTAAAAGGCAATAAATTTTAATAAAATCGGTATAATATAAAATAATTAAAGTAATACTGTAATAATGACCAGACTCCTTTATTTATAAAAATTGAAATTAGAAAACCTTCTTAAACAACACAAACAGTTTCTTCAAAAAGTAACTTATAATTTAAATAATAAGATTGTTAATAAGAATAATCTTATTACCACTTTCACTACGTTTTTGCAATCTACGCGTTATGTAAAAATTAAAAAATTCAAGAGTATAATATACCCTCATTTATAATATATTTTAATGTATCAATTACCTTAATTGCGATGCAGCTAATGTTCTCTGAGCATGACTGTCTTTTAAGTTATTACTCATGTCATAATTTTATAACTTCTCCGGAAATAATAAAATTTACAAACGAAATTATTTCACAATTCAAAAAATTAATTAAAAGAAATCGATAAGCAGCAACGCTACGGTCGTATTAAATTTGTGTCACTATTGCAGCTACATATAAAGCCCGGTTTACATTATTCCAGTCCAGTAATCCAGCTAGTCAATCCAGTTCAGTGCTAGACTGGATCGTATACATGTTCACGCATGGATTCCAGCACTGGATTAGCTGTCTACACTATTCCATTGGTGCTGGAATGGGCGAGCTGGATTGAAAAAGTAGACCGTCAATTCAGTCACTGGACTGGATTGCTCACTGGAATGACTGCATTCCAGTTTATTCCAGTGAGGGTTCACATTATTCCAGTAGCATTCCAGCACTGGTTTCGATCACTGTACTGGAATACTACTGGAATAATGTAAACCGGGCTTAAGTCACAATTGAAATAAAGTTATAGTGTCACATCCGTCATTTATTCGATTTGACATGAACTAACTTTGTGGCGATCTTGCAGATACAAAAGGTATAAGATGTTAGATTTTAATGCAACAGTTACTAGAAAATTTACAATTTTTGAGATGTGCCGCTATTGCCGCCATTGAACGGTATGTCCAATGACTTTGAAATTGTATTCACTTGCCCATATTAATGAGACACTGTATACAGGGTGTTTCAGAATTGCATGGCACTATTTTAGGGATATGCTCTCCAGCACGAAATAAACAAGAAAGTTTATATAAACATAAGTCTCAAATTAATTTTTTATCGAGATATTGAAAAGTTAAAGATAAATATCTAAATGTCACTGCGCGAGCAACAATTGTATCCATATCGCGTTACGTGTCTGCAACATTTGCTACCAGAAGATTATAACAAGCCCATAAATTTCTGCCAGTGGTTGATTCGACAATGCACACGAGATCCTAACTTCCTGAGCTGCCTGCTAGTTACCAATGAATCTTGCTTTATCTGGAATGGAATTACTGATTTTCGAAACACTCATACTTGGACCAACGAAAACCCTCATACGGCTGCTATTACGCATTACCAACATACCTTTTCATTAAATGTCTGGTGTGATCTTCTTGGTGATAATCTCATCGGTAATTTCTTTTTACCAACAAGGCTTTCAGGAATATCTTACTTGAATTTTTTCCAAAATAATCTGTATGAGCTTCTAGAAGATACTCCGATTGCCAACAAGCAGGGGATGTGGTTTATGCATGACAGTGCCCCTGCTCACTTTTCTCATATTGTCACCGATTATTTAAACACAGCATATGGTAACCGATGGGTTGGCCGAAACAGATCTGTTAGGCCGGGGATACACACAACGGTTTTTCGCCGTACGGCAAAATGCCGTGCCGTACGTTCCGACAGTGGAGCGAATAAATGATTGAGACCTTTCACACTAGACGGCACCGGCAAAAAAACGTCACGGCAAAAAATCGTGCCGTTTAGCAGCCGTCCATTGTCACTGCAAGGGACGGCAGCCGTGCCGTAGATAGTAGATAGAGGCCTACGTGTTTAAATACAAGCTTTCACACGCAACGAATTTTTGCCGTTTGGAATTGTCTAAAAATTGTCTTGTCATTGGAATACACTGTCTTGTAACACGTAACTAACGTCAAGTAAGTAATGTCAAATATTGTACTGAACTCAACCAACGGCAATAAAACGTTGTGTGTGAAAGCAAGCTCGTTTTTCGCCGTCCGGCAAAATATCGGACGGCATTTTGCCGTACGGCGAAAAACCGTTGTGTGTGTCTCCGGCCTTAAATGGCCACCACGATCTGTTGATCTAACGTCGTTAGATTATTTTGTGTGGGGCTGGATGAAGTCTGTGGTTTATTCTACGTCTATTGCGACGCAAGAAGAGCTAAGAAATCGCATCGAAAAGCAGCAGCTACTACGAGGGGTCGTCCCGATGCTATAAGCCGTACCAGAGAATCATGGATTCGTCGTGCTGAATGCTGCATTCAACAAAACGGAGGACACTTTGAACAGTTACTCTGAATGTTTTATTGTTAAATGAATTAACTTTTCAATATCTCGATAAAAAATTAATTTGAGACTTATGTTTATACAGGGTGAGTCTGGATAAGCCCCCCCCCCCCCTCTATAACTTCGAAACCATTAGAGATTTTACAACACTTGTTTTAGAACTCCAACAGGGTGTGCAACGTTCTACTTTATTAACCAAAAAACATTTATACAGGGTGTTCCATAATGGACCAGTAACATAATTGAATATTTTTTGTTATAATACGGTATGTTTATTATAAGCGTATTACATAGTACTTTGAAAAACAAGCATTTTGATGTAACATAATCCTTATCAGAAATTAATCTCTTCAGGGAAAATACCATTTGCAATTCCCCGAACATGAGTAAATTGAACGCTGATTTGAATCTACGCAGGCTGTGCTTACTTAAATTTTTATTAATTGTTTCACGGTATCGATGAGTTTCGATCAGAACCTATTTTTGTTATTCAAAAAATGAATTCAGAAGTAAACGTCCTGCTTATTCTCAAGGAAGTCCAATTTGGAATTACAAAATGTGAGTAAAGTTGTAATCTGGTACAGTCAACAATGCCCAGATGACAGATGTCAAGTAATTGTTGAAATTTAACAAGACCCAGCCTACCTGGATTACTAAAATTGACACTAAATATGTCAATGTTTGTAATTTACGAATGCGGTTTTTTCTAAAACTATTAATTTTTGATAAGCATTATGTTATACCAAAATGTTTGTTTTTCAAAGTACTATCTAATACGCTCACAATAAGCATAGCGTTTTAGTATAAAAAGCATTCGTTTATGTTGCTACTCTGTTATGGAACACCCTGTATAAATGTTTTTTGTTTGACAATGTAGAACATTGCACGCCCTATTAATCTCCTGTCACAATTTCTGTAAAATCTCTAACTGTTTAGAAGTTACGGAGGGGGGGACGCTTATCCAAACTCACCCTGTCAGAACTTTCTTGTTTACTTTGTGCTGGAGAACATATCCCTGAAATGGTGTCGTGCAATTCTGAAACACCTTGTATCTTTTATAATTAATAAGGTGAATGAATAAAAATTGATTTTAGGAACTTAAATGAATCTTATAAAAGTAGGGAAATGGAAAAAGTAAGTTCTAAGAAGAAACCGGTTGCTTTAGAAATGAATAACTTAAATATCAATTTGAGACATGATGATTCCGATTGTATTGTTTTAAGTAGTTCAAATCCAACAAGCAGTGCAAAAACCAGTAAAGAATCAACAAGTTTAGCAAATGATTCGGATTTAATTGTTTTAGATAGTCCAAATAAAACTATAGATTATTCAAAAAATACCAAAGATACAAATTCCAGGGAACCAGTATGTTTTAAATTAAATTTATAAATAAATTTGATAAATATATCTTTTTTTTATATAATTTTTAGTCAAAACCTGCATTAGATTCTACTTATACATTTTCAATAAAAAGCAGTAACATAGGATTATCATGTTTACTTAGTCCAAAGTTCACTACTCAAGCACCAAAAAAAGCACCGAAAATTACATCATCACAGGTAAATATTTTTTATTTTTTTACTAATTTACATCAAATAAAAAGATGATTTATATTTTATTTTTATATTATATTTATATTGTGTTTAAGATTTTAAAACCTTCAAAGTTGCTTCTTGATAGTAAAACTAATTCAAGGAAAGCTGATTATACGTATAACGGTTTGGGAGGTCATAGTAAAGATGTGAAATTTCCTGAACCTCAACCTGGTGTTAGCGGGTTTAAAAGACATCAACCGATGAAGTCGTCTACGAATAAAGTGCGCAAATTGGCTCCTAATAAGGTACTTACCGATTATTTAAACAAAAATGATGATGATATTATTGAATAATAAGATTATTGTATACTTTATTTTGTAATAATTATATTTAATTTTTTTTCTGAAGTGTTTTCTTATTATTGTATTTAATTTTGGTTATTACAAAAAAAATAAATAAAATAAAACTTGAATAGAACATAAAATAAACCTAACATAACTTATAATTCTTCAAAAATGATTTATTTTTAAAAGCCATGTAGTAGTTATTTATTAAGTAATAGTTTTTATATTTTACTTTCATTCTATATTTAAAATATAAAATTACTGCCAAAAAATAATAGTAATAAAAAAAATCATACTTTATCATTGTATTAAAGTTTGGAGAATTAAAAGAAATGCTTCAAATGAAAATTAAAAGGTTTTTGGAAGTTTCAGAAAAAAGGTCTAGAAATTTTAGAAAAATTCGAATGATTTTTTTTATACCACTGAACTTAAGCTCAAGTTTTGATCGTCATTTAAAACTCTTCCGAAAGGTATTGAAATTGTGAAACGACTTCTACATCAAATGAAACTTAAAACTTTCTAAATATACCTATTTTATGTTTTTGAATTAGCTTCGAATCTAAGCCGCACACCACTTTTATGAACGATTATACAGCAAAAATAGTGCGGCTTAGATTCAAACGAATACGGTAATTAAATATTTAGGGATTTTTAACGCATGAATTAATAATAGAAAGAAGTAATTAAAGAGAAATTTTTACCACTAATTCGTTAGAGAAGAAAAAATATCTCATTACTGCACTGGGATTTGAACCCAGATTTCCCGTTTTCCAAACAGTTGTTCTTAATTGCCTTAAGATAACTTTAACGTTGATAAGTAATCGTGTGGATGTTTAAGTTGATCCTAAGCCTCACCATGAAAAGAAGGATGCAATAGTGAGGTTCCTCCCTGTAACTTTACCAAGTAGACCCGATTGGAGTACAGTAGAAGGGAACTTCTCTACCTCTCAACTGCTAATACAAAGGTCTTGCAAGCCAAAATACCATCAAATAGAGGCTCACTGCACCTTGATGTTTTAACTCTTTCACTTGGATTATGGTCCTTTTTCAAGCCTTACAGCAGAAGCGAGAAGGGTCAACTCTCAAATCACAAAATCGACTTTGCATTATAATCCTTAATTTCGACGGTGTTTTGGCCTGCAAGACCTCCGCAGGCCAGACAATACAGTGGAGGACCAAACAATACTCCCCCACAGACTGGACAATACTCCGCTTCTCCCTTCTACTTATCCTCCAGTCGGGCCTACTCAGTAAAGTTATGGGGAGGAACCTCTCTCTTACATCCTTCTTTTCATGGCAAGGTTTAGAATTAACTTATAGTACATGTGACATTACGTATACAGAAATGTAAGAAAATTTGTCGAGCTGTTTAATTCAATCAGTAGAACAACTGTTGGGAAAGCAAGAGATCTGCGTTTGTAATAATAAGATATTTTTCTCCTCTAACCTATTAGTGGTAAAAATTTTTCAATTTTTTCTCTCTATTATTAAAAGTTTCTATTTAATTTTTAAAAAGACATATAAATAAAATCCACAAACAACAATTTATATAACTTAGAAACTAAGTTTTATTAATAACGTCCAATTTTCAAATACAAATCATTTATTTTCCGCCTTTTTTGGATTCTCTTTCAGCTTTGCGTTGTGCTGCACGTTTTAACTGTTGAGCAGGGTTTAAATTATGCCTTTTAGAGAACCTTTGATTCTTTAAGAATTTAGCGTCCATCTAAAATTTAAAAATAAATATGCATAAATTAAATAAATCTATTCTAAATATAGTTTAATATTTCAAATAGTATTAAACGACACTATAAATATAAATTTTCATAGTAAAACTTACCCCTAAAGTAGATTCGTGCCTGAATCGTTTTGGTTTTTTAATTCCATTACGATGGGCTTTTCTATCTATAAAAATAATTCCAAATAATTCATATAAACTTTTAAAAGTTATAAAATGTACTTACTTTGATTATGATTTGTATGATTTTTAGACTTGGCCATTTTTTAGTGGTGTTCAATCTGTAAACAAAAAGTAAGGTTAGAGTATAATTTTATTTAAAACAAACTATATATATAAATAAATATTATGATAAATATATTTGTGAATATGATAGAAATTAAAATGTAAACGAAAGAAATGGATTTTAAGTGAGATGATTAAAATAATTTAAAAACAAACTTACCTTCGGTCTTGTCAAAACCTCGTCAATATAGTAAAGGAGATTTTTATTTCTTTATGTTGGTAAAAGTCAAAATTATATTTCCCTATGTTGAAGTTCAGTTGAAATTTTATTTTTTATTTTACTTTGTAGTTATTACCTAAAACTACTTCGTATTAAACTTTTCACTTAAATAAATATTTATTGCAATTTTGATTAATAAATACTCATTCAATGACATAATTGCTCTTTGATTTTACTCTAGTTAAATGAAGTTAGTTGCAGTAGCCATATTTCGCTTCGGTGATAAAACGCGAAAAATAGCCGTAAAATCTCCTTCGACGTCGCGAATTCTACCTCCAAATCAATTTTCCCAACCCCGTAAACAACCTGCAGTCGTGTTCATTCGCGTGAATGATATTTTTCACGAGGAAAATTCCCTTTTTGTCATCCAGCATGTCTGCGGCAAAGTTCACGGCAGTCAAGTGTCCCGAGAATGGTCGTCCGTATTTTGGATGCACCCTTTGGCACCCTCAGGAGCTACGTGCGGCAGAAAAATCGGTTCTTGCGCGAAACTCCTCTTTAAACAGTCGGCCTCGCGCCCCCGTAAAGACATTTTCACACACAACAAAACGGGTACACGGTATGACATAACCTATAAATGACAAAATTCGAGGGTTCTGTTCATGTTGTTCGGACCCCACGTTATTTAAATGGCTGATAATGGTATTGGCGGGTCAAATCAACAGAGCAACCTGCTATTGCAGTCCTCTAATTTGGAATGTAAAAATCTTTATGATTACTTGAGAACTAGACCTCCTACACTGCTTGATAGGCTGTACAATCATCCTGCGATATGTTTAGCTGTTTATAGGTAAGTTTATATTACAATTAAGTAAATTTATATGTATATATTTATTATTTGATGAATAAAATTAAAATTAAACTTCACTATTTCATTCTTGTACTGTCACATTGTGATTTAATTTCATGATTTTGTTTTAAATTTATGATATTGTTAAAAAAATATACATTTAATTGATTATTATTGTTGATTTGTTTAGGGAATTGCCAGAAATAGCAAGACAATATGTTATTAGAATATTATTTGTAGAACAACCTGTTCCGCAGGCTGTTATAGCATCGTGGTGTCATCAGGCATTTTCAAAGTAAGCTAATGATATTCTTATTATTGTTAATTTAAATACAATAAGATTTTTTTTTTTTTACCTTTCACTACGTTCTAAATATAGGTGTCCGGAAATGTCGTGTACAACGGAGTATCACAGGAGTATCGAAGTACCTTAATCAAAAATATAATGATTTAACCCAACTTATCTATATACAAAGTTGCTTAGTTTAGCCATTAGAAGACTTTAAACACAATATTTTTTGTGAATTTTTCTTAAATTACTCGAAAACTCTTTATTAGATTTTATTCATTTTTTGACCACGTCTTTATATCAGCAGACAACAACCTTTTATGGAACAAATTTGAATTTCAAAACATACAGTGTGTTTAAAAATACTTTCCCTACAAGCTAACCATCCAAATTTTTTTAACCAACTTGTATAATTTTTTATCAATTTTTTTTCTTAATGCTACATTAATTTAGAAACTATTTTCTCTTTTACAAAATTTTTGATCAAGGTATCTGTGGTAATCTGTTGTACACGACATTTTTGGACACCTTGTATAATAAAAATTCATCACTTTATAGCGCTGTTTAATATTCCATCTATGTAATTACGAATATAATATGAGTTTCTGTTTTTCTTGTGGGTATTTGATATCTCTTTGATAAATTCATTTATCTAAAATTAGTCATATTGCATTGTAGTTTGGGAGGATTGTATTCATGTTGTTTTTTTAAGACATAGTGAAAGGTAGAAAAATGAGAAATAAAATAATGAAAAAACATGATACAGATAGATTATTGTTTGTAGGGAACATGCCAATGTGTGTAAGATACTAAGTGATTTATCAGTTTGGAATGAAGCGCTAATACCAGGTGGTTTAAATGGCTGGATATTAAACAGTACATTTAAACGTAATTTAAAAATAGCTTTACTTGGAGGGTAAGGATTAATGAGATTATAAGAAAGTTTTTTTGAGATAGTTAAGATATTGGGTTATTTTAAGATTAAAAATGGGAAGAAAAATATGAAGATATAAGGTGATGAGAGTTTGAATAAGGATTATTTAGCCTTTTTTTTGTTTGAGGAGGGGCTTAGGAAATCTGTTGACAGACCAGAGGTCCGAATCACTATCCAAGTGACTGTACCATAGACCATCCTTTGGGTTGATGTACTCATCTTAAATACAGGGTGTCCCACATTTTAATACGCAAACGTCACCAGGACATAGTTCTCATAAAAATAATACAAAAGTTTTGTATAAACATGGGGTCGCAACTCTTTTGTTTTCGAGATATGGCCGTTCAAAGTTGGAAAAAAAATTTACATTTTCATTTTTATTTCAGCTATTTATGAACGCAGAAATGTGAATTTTTACAATAATGTACTACAGGCTAGTATGTTATTTCCAAGCCTTAATTAACCCACCCCGGCGTACCTGAAAGGGTTGAAATTCACGATCATCACTACATTTTTCACTAGAACTTTTTAACTCGGTAAAATTTTAACATAAAAAAATATCCCTTAGAAAGCTCATTCCTTAGCGAGACTTTTTTGTCTCTTACATTTTTTGCATAAAACTGATAGTTTTCGAGAAAAAAAATAAAATTGTAGCGCGTGTCAGACCAATTTTCCAAAAGAACTTTTTAATTCGGTAGAATTTTAACCTAAAAAAATATGCGTTAGAAAGCTCATTCCTTAGCGAGATTTTTTTGTCTCTTACATTTTTCGCATAAAACTGATAGATTTCGAGAAAAAAAATAAAATCTTAGCGCGTGTCGTACTGTACCGCTTCACCCCTAACCAAATGTTCTTTAAAAGTTGGGTATGGTTTTAAAGTAATAAGTGATAACAAGAATAATAAGTTAAAAAGATTAACAATTACACTTTAAATTAAATGCATTCTATCTTAGTTAACGTACAGTTCATCAGTACAAAGAAATCGGACCAAAACCATGGCCAACTTTTAAAGAACTTTTGGTTATGGATGAAGTGGTACAGTACGACGCGCGCTAAGATTTTATTTTTTTTCTCGAAATCTATCAGTTTTATGCGAAAAATGTAAGAGACAAAAAAATCTCGCTAAGGAATGAGCTTTCTAGCGCATATTTTTTTAGGTTAAAATTCTACCGTATTAAAAAGTTCTTTTGGAAAATGTAGTGATGATCACGAATTTCAACCCTTTAAGGCACGCCGGGGTGGCTAAATTAAGGCTTGAAAATAACATGCTTGGCTGTAGTACATAACTGTAAAAATTCACATTCCTGGGTTTATAAATAGCTGAAATAAAAATGAAAATGTTAATTTTTCGTCCAACTTTGAACGGTCATATCTCGAAAACAAAAGAGTTGCGACCCCATGTTTATATAAAACATTTGTGTTATTTTTATGAGTACTATGTCCTGGTGAAGTTTGCGTATTAAAATCTGGGACACCCTGTATATCGACCAACTAAAACCCTTTCCCCTCTACAACCACCCATCAAGGCATATAAATGTGATTTTCGGGGTCTACGGTACATTTCTTCTTGTATAAATTCCCATTTAAGTTTTCTAATTAACTTTCGTGTTTTTCTTTTTTCTACGGCTTTCCAGTACTGATGCTTTTCTAGCATTACATCTATGATATTTTCTTTTTTTACATTTTTTCCGATTTTATTAAAACAAATATTTCTTTCCTCGGCAAAATTATTACACATAAAAAAACGTATGTTCTGGATTATCTATTTCTTCGCAAAACCAACAAAAATCGTTCTCCTTCTTTTTTATTTTGAACAAATAACTACAAAAATTCCATGATCCGTTAAAAATTGCGTTAGGTAGTAATGTAATTCGTCCCATGTTGTTTTAAACTATTTTTTTAAATCTTTGATTAATACGTTGATCAATTTGTTTCCATGATCCAATCTCCTGCTCCATTTTTCCAATAATTCTTCTCTAGATAATTTTTTATGTTCCTTACCTCTACTGTATAGGTTACATCTTTGCTCAATTAATAGGTCAGTGGCTGGTAGACGAGCTACCACTTCAATACCCACTGTAAAAACCGTTCTATATCCAGAGGATATCCCGATTCCTATCTTCTATTGATTGAGGAATGTATATTCAGACAATAGTTATAATTTAGAGCTGTACTCCATATCTGAGCAGCATACAAAATGACTGAAGGATTATTTAGCCTGTAGTTTTCATATTCTTGTACCAATTTTAACATTACTTTTTTTTACCAGTTCTCGCTTTCAACAAAAGCAAAAAGAGAAATGAAAACAAAATACTAACTAAAAATATAGTTAAATCGTTTATTTCAGAAAAGTACTAAAAAAAGTCCTTTATTCCTCCAAATTCGCCAGTTGTTAGCGAACTTTTTTACTTTAGTTAGATTTACTTAATTTTTAATCTAACGAGGAATTTTTGATATGACTTATCATATTTTATTCTTGGTATTATTCAAACTATTATCGTTTCATATCAGCAGGTTTCCGAAAAAAAAAAAAACGGCCAAGGACAAAAAATCTTAAAATAACCCAATGAATAATAAGCTAGCGTAATAATCATACATTAGTTAATCGTTCAGAAAATTCTTGGTTTTCAAATAGTACACATTTTATTATGTATTTTTTACTCAAATCTAAAATATATTCTTGCACAGTGGTACTATCATTTATTTTGGCATCTAACAATAAGTTCGCTTTTATAAAGCGCAATAATTAACGTTCGATTAGTTACCATGGATTTATCAATCGTATTACCTGAAGTAGGTGTTCCCAGGGTAACTAATGGAATGCTAACTTAATTCAGGGGTTCGATGCATAAACTCGCATCTATCAAATATGCCAGGATATTAACCAGTTAACTGTGGCGCTCCGTTTTGAAAGCGCGCACCTATACGGGTTCATCTGGAATTTTTCATATTTTTTATGTGTTTGTTATTTCGACCTGACCTCAAAATATTCTAAACATCTTGAAATTTAAGAATATGTTTTCATTTTCACAAAAATTACAATTTAAATTACCAATATCACTACTTCTAATGAGTTGCACAATTTTACGTCATGACGACTATACACATCAAACACAGTTAACTGGTTAAGTTGACTTGTCTGCCTTCTTATACTCGTTCGATTAGGTGTTTGTACTAATTCCGCAATATACAATGATCCTCTTTTGAGGCGTTGCCCTCATTGTCACAGTATCAGGAAGTCAATCAATCGAAGGAAGTCTCCAAACTTCGGCACCCATTCATCAGAGACGGAAAAGAAAACTTTGTTGGTTAGTCAGGTTGAAAAAGAGATGGAAAAAGCACTTTTAACACATTGCGTACGGGTCACGAGAATTCTCGTTTTTAGCAAACTGAACGTTGCTATGTGAGAGGCTTCGTTACCATCGTAACGTAATTAAAATATATGCGACTCGTTGTTTAGTTAGAAGACTGAATAAAAAAACATGAAAACGAAAAATCTCGTGACCCGTTCGCAACGTTCAGTTTGCTAAAAACGAGAATTCTAGTGACCCGTACGCAATGTGTTAATTTATATACAAAAAAGGATATATGAAGATTTTGTATAATATTAGGTATTACCATGACAACTAATGGAATTCTAACTTAATTTAGGGGTTCGATGCATAAACTCGCTTCTATCAAATATGTCAGGATATCAAGTTATTGGATAGAACGTTTAGAACTGTATTAAAGTGTGTATTAATAACTTTAGAAACTCGCGCTAAACTAAAAAATAAAATTATTTATCTATTTAATGCATTAGGTTATTCAACCTAATTGCATTTGTTGTCTTCCAAGTGTATTTGTTCAAATCAGTTTCTATAATTCGAACAATTTGTAAAATTTTCTCTTTGTTACTTTTGAATTTCTTTTTAAATTTAATCCCTAAAATGAGCTACATTTGAGCTTTTGAGCCACCTTTGAACCTACTTTGAAACACCTTTGTAGCTAGTTTTGAACTACTTTTGAACCACCTTTGAACATTCTTTGAATTGATTATAAAAAAAATAAGTATCTTCTGAACGATTATATACATGTGTATTAGAAAATAACATTTAGTGATTTTAGGAACATGTTTTAACAGGTTAACTGTCCACAGCCCATATATGGGCTGTGAACAGAAAGTACTACCAGTCCACAGCTCATATGTGGGCTCTTTTTCGACACATAAAAAAAAAAGACTGAGCGTGTGTAACGTTTCTCATTCTCTAACTTGAACTTTTAACCTGTTAAGATTGAAAATCTAAGAGTCAGTTATAATATAATTTTAATTTAATTTTGTTTATTTCTTAAGTGGTAAACCATGGAGTATGTCGTCCGCGTTAGAAGCGGACAGCAAAGCGCGAGACGTGGCCTTTCTGGACACCTACTCGGCGGAGCGCTGGGAGTGCGTCCTCCACTATATGGTCGGCTCGCAGCAGCAGGAAGGTATTTCGGCGGACGCCGTTCGAATCCTGCTGCACGCGGGCCTGATGAAACGTGACGAGGACGACGGAAGCCCCGTTATCACGCGGCAGGGCTTCCAGTTTTTGCTGCTCGATCGTCAGGCACAAGTCTGGCATTTTTTGCTGCAGTACCTCGACACCGTCGAACAGAGGGGCCTCGATCTCGCCGAGTGTCTCACGTTCCTGTTTCAACTCAGTTTCAGTACCTTAGGAAAGGTAAATACCAAAGTATTTTTCGTGATCTAGAGAAAAGTAAAATACGATTTCAAGATTAAGAATTTTTGTTATTACTACTTTTTTATTTGTTAAGGATTATAGTACGGAAGGAATGAGTCAAGGACTATTAATATTCCTACAGCATTTAAGAGAGTTTGGATTAGTATACCAAAGAAAAGTGAGTGTCAAAATTAACATTTTCCCATTTTTTAGTTTTTATTTTTTTTGTATTATTTAGAGGAAAGCTGGACGTTTCTATCCAACAAGACTGGCCCTGAATATAACGTGTTCACAAACGAAAGCCCCGATGGCGATCGAAGAAGACGCCCCGAAGGGTTACATCATTGTCGAAACGAATTACAGGGTGTACGCGTATACAGATTCTAATTTACAGGTGGCCCTCTTGGGTTTGTTCACTGAACTTTTGTACAGGTAAAAATAAATTAATCCAAAAGATTTTGCTAGAAATACGGTTAAAGAAACTAAATACTAAGGCCCATATTCAGAGACGTCGGGAAAGGAGCTGCTAGCCGAAATTTTTTGTTCAACTGCGTTTGCCTGCTCTGAGAGTGCGCTCTTCGTCGGGGCTTAATTTTTTGGCTGATGCATCGGTCGGTCGCACTTTAAGCACAGCCGGGTTCTTGTTTACTTTTGTTTATGTATTTCGTATGAATGGTTTTAAAGGGCAAGTCATTGAAATTTCTTAATACAACAGTGACACCCCTAAAAGGTATCAAATGATACCACTTCTTAAATTACAAATTTATATTAGAAAAAAAACTAATTTTTTTAAATAAGATTCTAATAAGAATTTTGTTTATTTCATAAGAACACTGAAATCGGTTGGGGGCGCCACGCAAAATAATTGAAAATGTTATTCAAAATTTTTAAATTCGATTCTTTTTGCAATAACTTGTTTTACAACCCACTTTTAACCCTTCGTCAGTGTGGTGATGTAAAGTTACATCAGTGGTGTGGTGGGGTATCTTATACCCCACGATTTTTTTACAAAATACTTTTACTTTTTATAGGAGTAACAAATACTGAAAATACATTTTGAAAAATATAATGGTTGGGGTGAGTTCAAAGAATACATAAAAAAATTATAAATAGGCGTGATGTTTTCGGTGTAAAGAAACGCAAAGTTTGTAAGGAAATTAGGCGCAATTATGTCTTATGTACTTGTTATTCTTAGGTACAGTGGACATGGGTCCGAAGGGTCCAGGGACCCTTGAGGAAAGCTGACATCGTTCACATGTTTATTACACAAATTGTAACATTTTTTGTCTCTTTACAAGTTTTCTTCAGAGCAAAATAAATCGTTAAAATTCATTTCTGTACTAGCTGTTGTCCTGAACGAGTCCTCTGTGTTTTCCATTGTTGTTGTGGTAGTTGCGATTATAGTTATTGTTTTTTTTTGGTCTTACAATTAGTAGTATTTGTAGTTATTTTATCATTTTCCATATTTTTTTAATTACTTTTTCTTAGATAAGGTCCTTTGTTACTTTTATTATATTACTTACATTAACATTTTTTTTTTTCATAAGTTCTAGTGGTAGTTGTTTTGATTAGGATTAATTATTTTTAGTTTTATTGTTAAATATTGGTAAGGAGTTGTAGATTCTTATAGTATTTTTAGAAATTTTAAGTAGTTACCTATTCCTAAAAATGTCCAATACCCCGACAGCTAAAAGATATATGAGTGAAGACGAAAAAAGGTTATTACAAGAATTGGTTAAACAATTTTATGACCAAATTGAAAACAAAAAAAGCGATTCTGTCAGTCGAGTCGAACGCTTAAAAGCTTGGACGTCGTTAACCAAACAGTTTAATTCTGTTTCAAAGAGTGAACCTGTAAGTACTGTTACTTATTACTGTGTCAAAGCATATAATTTGTTACTTGTGCTATTTATAAAACTGTGGAACAGCTAAAAAAGGCTTGGGACAATTTAAAAAATAAAAGAAAAAAGCAACTTGCTATGGAAAAGCGGCAAAGGATGCAAACAGGTGGTGGACCATATAATTCTCCATCTGAAGAGCAGATAGATCAAATATTAGACAATGTAGATGTTGAAATTGAAAATGCAATTGACAGTGACACAATTGCACTTGCTGCTGCTGCTGGAAACAGTAGCTCTTTTGAACATAGTAACAAAAGGTATTTGATACCTTTTAGGGGTGTCATTGTTGTATTAAGAAATTTCAATGACCTGCCCTTTAAAGCCATTCATACTAAATACATAAACAAAAGTAAACAAGAACCCGGCTGTGCTTAAAGTGCGACCGACCGATGCCTTAGCCAAAAAACCAAGCCCCGACGAAGAGCGCACTCTCAGAGCAGGCAAACGCAGTTGAACAAAAAATTTCGGCTAGCAGCTCCTTTCCCGACGTCTCTGAATACGGGCCTAAATGGTTAGACAGACTCTCTATGAGTCCTGGGATACAAACGGTATAATTTAACCTAACTTACACATATCCCAGATTGCAAATAATTTTGTAAAAAAGATTTTATTAATATGAAAATGATTTTTTGAAATCTTTTTTAAGATTTCCTAATGTTGTGGTTGGCGTAATAACACGTGAATCGGTAAGACAAGCATTAAGAGGTGGAATTACGGCCGACCAAATAACAGGCTACCTCAGGCAGCACGTTCACTCGCAAATGTTGGGCGGGGACACTCGGAACGCTCTGCCCCCGACCGTCGTGGACCAAATAAAATTGTGGGAGTTGGAAAGGAACAGGTTGGCCTATTCGGAGGGTGTTTTGTATAGTCAATTCTTATCCCAGGTAAATTCACTGGCATTAAGGAAAAAATAATAAGGAGAAGTATATTTTTTGTGGGCGAAAAATATTAATAAATGGATTTTAGGCGGATTTTAACGTTTTAAAAGAATATGCCCAATCGAACGGTTACCTAATTTGGAGCAATAAAGAGAAAAGAACGATGGTGGTTAGTAAGCATGGTCACGATGATGTTAAGAAATATTGGAAGCGTTATTCAAAAGGAAATTGAGATGATTGGAGAAAATGTTGAAAGGAAAATCTCTTTGTTAGTATTAGTATTAGTTAGTTTTAATAAATTTTTATTATATACTTGTCATAAGGAATAAATTGATATTTTTTTCTTTATGTGTTATTTTAATTTCAATTTCAAATCAGAAAACAATTACTAAATTTTAAATTGATTTTGCAAGTTTCAGTTTTTTTGAAAGTGTGAGAAAATATCACCAATATGTATGTATGTAGTACCAAAATGTGGTTAGGGTATTATCATGCTAACACTTAGACCTCAATAATAGGGTCCTTGAATTAGATTTCAGAAGGTTTGTTGTTGTTGAAATAACCATTACCGCATCTGATTATACAATCCCTACACACAAGAGTGATACACAACAAAAAATTTTCGACTGGTTATGGGACTGACGGCTTTACACCCCTCCGAAGGTTGGTGTAACAACTGGATGTTAGAGCAACTGGGCCTCGAACCGAAGATATCAGACGTGTTAATGTCATTGGTATATTGGTAATGCAAAAAATACTGGAGTTTGAAAAGTTCTCATTTAATTGATTTTTAAAACAAATTTTTTTTAAATATATAGATAATCAATTTTATCAAAAACAATAATTTCATTAAATTCCAATTAGTAAAACGTGAAGTCATGTACGCAACAACATCCGAAAGTTAATCAACGTTAGGCTAATTGATCTGACCTCTGTGATTAAAAACTAATCTAGAGGCAACATTCTAATAGAACATTTTATTTTTCTTAATGAACTGAATATAAAAACGAGCGTTTGCAAACGCTCTTCCTCATTTATAATTAGTTAACATGCTGAAATCAAATAAAAATGACAATGTTCAATATGAAGATAAGGAAGAAAAAGGAGGATATATTCCAGCTTTTAACTGGGATCGATTACCACAAAACAGATATTTAACGAACAAACACCAGGTAAAAATTTCGTTATACTTATTTTTTGTATGTTTTATTTTATTTTATTTATTTTTATATATATATATAAACTTCAAAGTTTTTTGAAAAAGATGAAGTATTATTTCCAAATTGTGACGCTAAAATTTGGTTGAGATCTTGTGAAGAAGAAGTCTTAAAACCTTTACAAGGGAAAATTTCTGGTGTTATTCCAGAATGGTTGGAAGGTTGTTTGATTAGAAATGGCCCCGGATCTATTAAAGTTGGAAAATATACTTATGAACATTTATTTGATAGTTTTGCTCTATTACATAGGTATATTAAAATTTTTTATTTTATTTCAGATCAAATTTAATTTTTTTTATTATTTAGATTTCATATAAAAAATGGAAAGGTAACTTATCAATGCAAATTTTTACAATCAGATGTTTACAAAAGAAATACAACTGCGCAAAGGATTGTTTTTACGGAATTTGGAACTAAAGCAATTCCGGATCCTTGCCAAACAATATTTAGCAAGTATGTTTTTTCTTTATCACATTCGTTGACCTAATTAGATAATTACAGTTATTTTTTTCTATCAACTAAAATGATAATTTATAACAATTATTATTATTTTTTTAAGAGTTTCTTCAACTTTCAATATTAAAAACCAAAGTGATAACGCTATGATTTCCGTTTATCCTTTCGGAGATGAACTTTATGCATTTGCCGAAACAGGTATTATGTATAAAATCAATCCTGATGATTTAACAACAGGAAAAAAAATTGATTTAAATAATTCTTTAGCTATTGTTAATCATACTTCTCATCCTATAGTAAATAACAATGGTAAGAAATTTTTATTGTTAGAACAAATAAATGAATACAAATTACATCAACAATATAAAATCCACCAAGCGAACATTTTTTAGCTAGTAATAAAAATTATTAACACTTTGTTGATCAGAAATTTTACATAAAAACTATGTTGTCACCGGCTATGACAAGATTATCAAGATCAGCAACGTTTAGGTATGAAGACGAGTTAACTCGTCACCAGTCAGCAAAGTGTTATATTTGATTAACAAATGTACTTTAAGATTAATAGTCAAATTAAATAAAAATTTAGTGGGATCCCACTTTAAAGATGAATACTTGAAAACCAGTTGATTTTTGCTATTTTTTATGAAATTATAAAAGTTTACGTTATTCTAAAATTACTTAAGATGAATTATAAAAAATTTTTAATTGAATATGTTTAGAAAAAATTAAAAATTTAAATTGAGTTGATGGTAAGATGTAGTATTTTTGATCCGAAAAAAATTTATTATTATAGGAAGTGCTTTTAATCTTGGTTTGCAAATAACAACTACTGGTCCAATTCATTCCATTATTTATTTCCCACCTAATATAAACAACGACGATCTTAAAATGGAAATCGTTGCTTCTGTATCAGCTAAATGGCCTTTAAACCCATCTTATATGCATTCATTTGGTAAATTTTGATTTATAAGTTATTTTTCAAATTCTATTTATTTATTTATTTTATTATTTATTCTAGGAATTACTGAAAATTATTTCGTATTAGTTGAACAACCTTTATGTGTATCCGTTGTTGATTTAGTAAAATGCAAATTTAAAAATGAACCTTTAATAGGAGCATTAAAATGGTTTTATGATAAAACAGTAAATCAATTAAACCCCTTTTTTCTTAAAATTAATTTTAATTTATTATATAATAATAATTTCAGACCAAGTTTAGTATTTTATCCAGAAAAACTGGGAAATTAGTATATGAATTTTACTCGAATCCATTTTTCTACCTTCACATAATAAATCAGTACGAATTAAATAACCACATCATCATAGATATTTGTGCTTATCAAGATCCCTCAATGTTAGAGTGTATGTACATTGAAGCAATGAAAAACTTAAATAAAAACCCAAATTACGCCACTATGTTTAGAGGAAGACCAATTAGATTTGCTCTTCCAATTCTAACACCTTCAAAAGCGCCAAAAGATGAAAATTTGGTCACTTTATCGTTTTGTAACGCTAAAGCTTTTAAAAGAGAAAATAAAATTTTTGTGGAACCTGAAAGATTGGCCGATTTAGGTTGTGAAACTCCAAGAATTAATTACGATAAAGTTTTAGGGAAAGATTATAAGTATTTTTATGGGATTAGTTCGGATGTGGATAGTTTATATCCAGGAATGGTAAGTTTTAATTTTTTTAAATGTATTTATTTTAACTTTATTTTTTTTGAAATTAGATAATTAAAGTTAATGTTAGGAATAAATCAACAAAAACTTGGCAAGAAAAAAATTGTTATCCAAGCGAACCAGTATTTGTACCATCACCAAATAGCGTGGTAAATATTTTAAAGTTTATTTTAAACGTAAATAAGGATTTTAATAATTTTAATTTGTGTTTTAAGGCAGAAGACGATGGAATTCTTTTATCTGCTTTATTATGGGGAGAAGAGGATAGTAATCACGTTGGTTTATTAATTTTAAACGCTACAAACATGGAAGAAAAAGGTAGAGTTGAGTTTAAAACAAATTCTCCAATTCCTAAATGTTTACATGGCTGGTTTTTACCAGAAAATGAAAATAACACCAAAAAAGATTTTCAAATTGAATAATAAATTAAACCACAATAAATAACACTCCTAAATAATTAAAAATGTTATTTAAAACATTTTGCACAAACACCGAACACTGGAAAAAAACTAAAAAACATTAAATATAACTGTATATTTAGTAAATATTTGTATACATATATTTATATTATCTAATAAATTAATTAACAACACAATTATTATTCTTAATTAATTATTCACATAGAGACGTATTATCACCGTAACTTTTAAAACTTTAAAATCGAAACTAATAATAAAGATTGCGATTGAAAATACTTCGGTGTGTTTGCAAAATGAAAAACATTTATATTAATTTTAATAAATCCTAAGTTTTCATTTTCTATTCGAGACGAACTGTAAATTTTGTAAAAATAAGTTTTCAAATTTTATTTGCAAAATATATGGATTATTGTGGGGTGTGTATGTGTTGTACGCTATTTTTCTCGAAAAATTGACACAATTTCAACACGATATCGTTCGTTTAAAACCTATATTTTAATTACAACTTCAAAAGCGTTCTCAAATGTTTTCTTTTTTTTACTTAAAATTATTTCGTTATTTTTGTATCATTTTTTAAAGGTTTTTTTTAGAATATAATCTCGTACATTTACTCACAAACCGTTTTGTAGAGCAAAAATAGTCTAAAAATGTTTTTTTTTAATTAATTATATACGTTTATAAATGCATTGTAAAAAAAAAACTTAATAAAAAATAAGGAGGAAGTAAAAAATGAATGATAATGAAATTACGTTTAAGATAATTTGCTGTAACTTGGGGGTGAGAATTTTTTCCTTAAAATCTTTAGCACGTAGAGCGGGAGACACGATATAAGCGTTATCACTAATACTTTCCAAAGGAAGGCCGAAGTTCTAATAAATTCGGAATCTAATAAATATAAAATAATAGATTATTTATTAAAAATGTTATTTATATAGTTCTTAATTTTTTTACTTACCGAAATAATCGTGCAATACTATAAGTGAAAGCACGTAAAGTGCAAGAGAGAACAGCTCTGCTATCACCATCAGCTTGTGCCACGTACGTATGTTTAAGGCCACCATTATCAGTTCTGTTAGAATTAACGAACTAAAGCTGATTGCCACTATGTGTATAAATTCGTCTTCGAATAATAACAGAGCTCCATACATTATTACACCACCTTAAAAATAAATCATTTCAGTTAAAGCTCATTTTTTCAACATATTATGGTGGGTTTAGGATGTCAACTAAATAAAAATGCTACTAAACAAAATCATTGAACTTTTCTTTTAAATGCTAAAAGTACTGATACTGTTATGGTTGCAGCCTTTAATATCTTGTTAACTGGGAATTTTATATAGAGACTATCATGTTACCAGCTATGACAAGTGTAACGACGACTTGACTCGTCACCGGTCAGCAAAGTGTTAAATTAGAAATCGTAAACTAACCATTAATTTTCTTATAATTTCACGTTTTTTCTTGATACACGAAAATGATTTTTTTTAACGGTATATCAGAAAAACGTGAGCTCGCAAAAACTAAAACTGCCTCTTCTCACCGAGGTCCTAGATTATATTATATTTTTGCAATGATAATAAATATATGATAAGTAAGAGTTATTAGACCTGTTCTCACAAAAACGTATGCTTATTGGAAACGAATTTGTTACAATTGCACAGGTCTAAAGATCTCAATAATTTTCCCTCAAGTTTATAGAAAAATTTAACATTAAATAGATGAACAAATTTTAATAGTTTGTCTTTGCTTAATTTTACTTAATTTCCTTAAATTACATAGTATTCCAAGGCAAAAGCCAGTGACTCATTTTTGTAGTGCACCCAAAAACTGGTACTACAGAAAATCCAAATATTCCTTCTCCATTTAATCATAGGCAGGAAAACCAAGGGGCACGAAATTTTCTGGTGTAATTTAATTTTATTGCTCGTGGATGTTTTGACACATTCTTTTCAACTAAAAGAATTTAACTAATTAACTCTTTTATGAGTGCAGCGCTTCTTATAAATGCGTCGCTGCAATCTTTCGACACAGGTATTTATACATTTTAACTTATAACACTACAATGGTTTTGGTTACTGCAGAATGTGGAAGAGGGATCTTAAGACGCCATCCGGTAAACATAAAAATTCCTAAAGACCCCAATGAATCACTGGTTTTAACCTTGGAATAATCTATATCATGGGTGGGCAACCTTTTGTATAGTGGGGGGTCAGATTACAATTTACTTTTCGTACGCGGGCCGGAGTAAAAATTTAACAAATAAGATTTCTTTGATTTAAAAAACAAAGTTAATTATTAGACCTTCTACTTTCCTTGGTAGAACTGCCCGGAATGCAGGGGATCTGGGTTTGAATCCCATTGCAGTAATGGAACATTTTTTTCTTCTCTAACGCATTAGTGGTAAAAACCTTTCTTTAATTATTTCTTTCTGTTAAAAATAAATTTAAAACAAAAGTTATTTATTATACTTTCTAAAGGCCTCACAAGCAGGATTAAATAATCATTCAGGCCGGAGGTTGCCCACCGTTGATCTATATATTGAATTGGGTTAGTTACAAAATTATACTACAAGAAAACGTCTTCCAATCACAACTATAAAACTTGTTTAAGAAAAAAAAATTCTTATTTGGAACCGTTACGCAAAAGTTAATCTATATAATGTTTGAATATGAGTCAGTTCATAATAAAATTTATCATCAAAAAAATCACTACCAAATTTAGAATCAAGAAAAAGAAGTTTAGTATACTCCATAGGTAGAATATTTTATAAAATTGTTTAAAATTCATTTATCTAAACTAAAAAAAAACTATTTTACTTAAGTACTTACCTTGATATATCGATATTAGCACCCACATAAAGAACGTTTTATACGATAGACTACGTCCTTTCGCTAAATCTTTATACAACTCAGGATAAGTCAGTGCAATTTCAGCCTTTACGTCTTGATCCAATACCAAACTAAACACCTACGAATTATTTCCCCAATTAAATTAAACCAAATTTAATCGCAAAATAATATAACTTACTGGAAACATTGTATAAACCGTCGCATACCCAACCATTAAAAACCCTTGATACAAAGCGACCGAACTTAAATAAAACACGCTACTAAACACCGCCTGCATCACAGAAATAATCAATCCACGATGGATGACAAATTGTGATAAAGACGCCGATCTTTTATAAGATCTCCTTCCGTGGACTAGTAACAATCTGGCTAAATGGGAAAATTGGGGAATGCTAAAATCTCCAGCTAAACTAGCTTGTTTTCCCTCCCTGCCTTCAATACCAATCCCTGCATCAGCTTGTTGAATCATGCTAACATCGTTTCCTCCATCCCCAACAGCCGCCGTTCGTTTTCCAGTGTACTTTTGTATCAATTGAACAACTTGGGCTTTTTGGGTTGGTGAACATCTGCAGCAAACGACCGAAGGCGCCAGACAAGCTAGTTCCATGAACTCTTGTTCGTAACATGAAAGACACGATTCCAAACTCACTCCGCTTATTACAAGCGCACAGTCGGTTTTACGGCGGAAATTATTTAATTCGTTGTGAGCATCTGTACGAGTTGTTACGTTTTTAAAGATGTATAAACCTAAATTTGATGTATAAATTAAATTTCATAAAAAATATTAGATCTTAAAAATTTATTATTACGTCTAAAATTGTTAAAAACTAATATCCATAGCATTAAAAAATTTCAATTATATTTTTTCTCGATTTTTTATCTTAACTTATCTACTTGTCAATTTAATTCAAAAATTTACCTTGAGTTCTTGATACTAATCTTGAACTTTTTGCAATACAAGTAGCCGTTTCCAATTTATCCCCAGTTAACATCCAAATTTTAATTCCAGCATTTCTCAAAAGCTCCAAAGTTGGCCGAACGTTGTCCTGCAATTTATCCTCAACTCCGGTGACGCATAACAACTCCATTTCGCGCTCTAGGGATTCCACAACTTGAGCTACTCTCGCCGAACGATCAGTTACGCACATCGTTGCAGCTTTATAACGATTCTGAAAATTATAACTTGCTAAATCAATAAACAAAATCCCCGATAAAAGACAAACCTCAAAATCATTATACTGTTCTTCAGAAAGAATTTTCTTAGCGACAACTAACGTCCTCAAACCTTCCCTAGCCATATTTCCAACCTCTTCCTCCAACCAATCCGTGTATTGAACAATAGCAGACATAACTACATCCGCACCTTTTAAATAAAAAATAATCTCTCCCGTTTGTAAATCTTTAACGATAATCCCCATCCGTTTCGTTTCGCTCTCAAACGGAAACACTTGTAAAATCGAATAATTTAATAATTTTCCATTCGGCGCTTTTAACTGCATAGTTTGGAGATCGCGATGATTTAAACTTAAACCGACTTCTTGCGTCCATTGTACCAAAGCTACTTCATCAGGACTTGAAGCTTGATAAGATACCGGAGTGTCTTGAACTTGAATTTGAATGTGTTGATCCGCTTCCGCATCGGAACCAACCGAACTAGTCTCGCTATCTTCGCTAGTTTCATAAACAGGAGTGACATTATGACATAAAGCTAGCGCTTGAACGCCATCGATTATCCTGGTGTTATCTGATCGTCTAAATTTGGTACTTGCTGGTTTTGAATCGGATCCGCTTGATGCATAAGCAAGTTTAAGAATTGCAGATAACTATAATATTACCATTAAAATTATCAAATGATTCATTCAATTCATTATAAAATAAAAATTTGTTTAAATTGAATGATAGACAAGTATCCCAAAATTATATTCCAAAGTAACAGTTAAAGTTCTAATAAACATCTGTGAAAATCTCATTGATTACAGTTTTGAAAAAAAAGCTAATGTAAAAAACCGTTATTTAAATATCTTATTGTAAGAAATTTCCATCTGCTATTAAAAGGTCAATCAAATTGACCCTTTAATTGCTGAATACTCTGAGTTGAAACGAAATGAAAATAGCTATCGCTGAGGACTGAATATTTTTCCACGCAATTTGAATTTATTCGACGTTGTATTAAATTATGATATAGTACAAAATCCAATTAGTGTTACTTTATCCACAGAGACTATAAACGCATATCTGCTTCCTTAGTTTATATCGACGGCTTGTATTGAAAGCACATTTGCGATCGTAGCAGTCGCAGTCAAAGGGTTAAGTTAGATTATGAATAAAAAGGCCTCTTTTTCACATATGATATGATTCGCGATAATTTGTTTCCAAAATCAATACCTTTTAATGTTTATTAGAAGTAGAACTTACACATAATACTGTCTAATTTTCGAATACCTGTATATTACAAAAAAAAGTTGTTATATAGATCTGTTCCAAAACTGGATTTTTTCTTCAAATGAGAAGTATATCTTACGTAACAAAATGATTTTCATTTTTTTTACATTAATAAATATCATTAATAAATTTGTTAAAAATTTTCAAAAACTTGATTCATTATAACGACTTTTTTTCATTTTATAATAATTTACATACATCAGTAAATCCATCTTGTGTATAACAAGTATTCCCCAAATGTAACTTTTTTAGTACCATAGAATTTTGGGTTAAAGTTCCTGTTTTATCGCTTAGTAAATAAGAAATTCTCCCTAATTCTTCCGGAATAGTTGTACATCTTACAGCAGTACCTTTCATGGCTGGATCGCGTCCAATTGACCAAGAATAATATGATTTTCCCATATCCAAATTAACTCTCAAACTAATCGATAAAATAAAATCAATAAGCGATATACTTTAAAAGTAATTATTTTTACTAATACCTTATCGGGATGATATACGAAAATAAAAGTATAAACCTAAACATGTATCTATACCAAGGACCGGCAAATCCCTTTAAAACCATCATTAAAAGCGCTAAACCAACAACAGCGGCAAAAAGTAATTTAGTTAACGTATTCAGTTCCATGTCCAACAGTCCAACTTTCGATCTAGGTTGGGAATTATTCATAACAGACCTAGTTTCGGGACCTGTATAAATAACAACCCCCAAAGCTTGTCCAGAAGCGATAATACAATTAGTCCATAACGTGTTTCGTAAATCGAGACTTTCATCGCCGTTCATTGTATCATGCTATAAACATTCAAAAAAATAGATAAAAATAAATTGGGAAAAATTAAACGACAAACAAACCCGACTAAACGTGCCAATAAACGAATGAATGTCACGTTGTGGTTTTTCAGCGAAAATCGATGCGTTTAATTGAAATAAGTCTTTATCGTGGGCTAATTTTTGAGTCGTTGGGACTGCTAAGCGAAGTTTCCAATCGGTTTCTCCGTCTAGTTGATCCGTACGGACAAATACCGAACCGCTACGGTCCGAAGTGCGTAAAAGTACTAAATCGGCTGGGACGCGTTCGTCTTTGTCTACTAAAATTAAATCTCCGACCTGTTTATAAAAATAGTAATTAGAAAAATATGGGATATTAAAAAATCAATCAAGCATAAAATACAGGGTAGATAAAGTCCCGGTAAAATACTGAAATCGGTTCGTTGAGTATACAGTTAGTAACAGTCTTATTTGTACACCTCAGTATCTAAATAAGTTTGTATTAAAATCGAAAGATAACAATCAAACTAACGAAGTGTTGTCTTTGATTGTTTTATTGCAACATTAACAACAAATATAGGGAAAGACGGACGTAAAATAACAATTCTAGAAGCAATATAACTAATATTTTTATAATAAAAACTTACTTAAGTACCGAAATACAATTTCTTAACTGCAACATTCTTATTTGTACACTTAGAATTTACATTTATAATTTGACCAAAAAAGATAAGTTTAACAAAATTTAATATTTTGTTGAATAGCCCTTGACTTCAATTACAGCCCTACACCTCTTTTGCATTGGCTGTACGAGGTTATTACAAATTTTGGGATCTATTTGATTCCACTCTCGTTCAATAATTGCTTTTGATTCTTTCTTGTTGGTAGTGGCCATCTCACGAACTTTCCTTTTCAAAATTGCCCATAAATGCTCTATCGGATTAAGTTCCGGAGACTGTGGCGGTGTCCTAAGCTGCTTTGGAATGTTCCATATGAGCCATAACTTATTTATTTCTGCTGTATGTTTGGGATCGTTGTCCTGTTGAAACATATATAACGCACCCATATCCATTTTTGCTGCACTTTGCTTTATATTATTTTTTAGAATGTCCAGATATCCCCATTTGTCCATAATGCCATCAATAAATTGAATATTACCCACTCCCTTAGATGACATACAGCCCCAAATTAACACTGATCCACCGCCGTGTTTTGTAGTAGGTAAAGTATTCTTAAAATTGTATTCCTTATTCTTCTTTCGCTACACTCTGACAATTCCACCTGACCCAAATAAGTTTATTTTTGTTTCATCGGACCAAATAATGTTATCCCAAAAAGATTGCGGCTTATCGTTATGCTCTGTAGCAAATTTCAATCTAAGGATGCAGTTATTCTTACTAACAAATGGCCTTTGTCTTGCGATTCTTCCGTGATATTCATTGTTCCATAATACTCGGTGAACGGTCTGAGTTGATACTTTCGTTCCTAAAGATGTTCGTAATATTTTTGTTATTTTTGGAACACTTAATTTCGGATTTATTTTAAGTTGTCTAATGATGAAGAGCTCGTCTCTTTTATTAAGTTTTTTTCTTTTTAGGAATTCGTGGATTGTTTTTCGTTGTTCCATTATATTTAAATTTATTCACTATGTAGTTTATGATAGAATGTGGTTTATTTACAATTCCATTGATTTTTCTGAGTGAATATCCCTTTAATGCTAGACCAATTATCATGTCTTTCACTTCATTACTTAACTCCCTTCCTTTAGCTATTTTAAACTCAAAAAAGCAAATACCAAATGTCAAATTAGAATCAATTAATTAGAATGGCACCCTCGAAAGTAATGCATGCGCACTTTTCGTAGTAGTGAGCATGCGTTTGTAGTTTATCCAGTAGAATACGAGTTCTTCAATCAATGTACAAATAAGAATGTTGCGTTTCAAAAAACTTTCGATCAGTACTTAAATAAATTAAAAAAAAAAAAAAATTAATTATGCTGTTTCTACATTCCTTGTTATCAGTTCATATTCCCTAATATTTATTGTTGATCTTGCAATAAAAAAAAATCAAAGAAAACACGTTAGTTTGATTTCTATCCTTTGATTTCAATACAAATTTATTTAGACCCTGAGGTGTACAAATATAACTGTTACTAACTGTATAAACTGCCTGCTTTGGTCAGATTGGCGTCACTATATTCAAGTTTTAAAAAATGACAAATTTAGAGAAAGACGTTTCCATGAAATCGTAAATTCCTGTTTATTGTTGCTATTTACTTCGTTTGATTTTTTCCTCTTTAGAAGAATTTGAATGAACCTTCCTAGGCCTCTTTGCGTTTATTAAACGTTCATAAATGAAATAATGTATTTTTAAGTAGATGTTATATCAAGTTAAATGTGGAAATCAAAAATTAATAATGTTACATCCGTATTTCTATACCTTTTCAAGTTCAAATTGGGACTAATCAATGTCAAATTGAGATTAATCAATTTCAAATTGGGACTAATCAATTTCAAATTGAGACTAATCAATTTCAAAATGGGAATAATCAATTTCAAATTGGGAATAATCAAATTCAAATTGGCACTAATCAATTTCAAATTGGGAATGTTATATTTATATAAAAAATACCTAAGTTTTGGTAGTTACTTAATATTAATGAACTATTTTTTTTTTATTTAGCTATAAAAAATATAATTATAAAAAATTAAAATTATAAAAAATATAAAGGGGCAGTGGCATGTACTATAACCCGACATAGATCTGCACAATGAAGAGAAAGATGAAAAGGTAAGCCTGCTCTCCATAATATTGCCGTGCAGCTCCATTTCGGCTTATAGTACTTTTGTGTACACAGTGTAAATTTCGTACATGTAGCGATAGATATCACTCTGTTTTCCTCACTAAAAAAGAATTGTCTGAATGTCGTCAGCCAGACCACTCTTGCTTCCAGCTTTAAAAACTGTCCGTACTACTTCTATGAAGACCTCAATGGAATCGTGGTATGGAGCATTATCTGGTACCAAAACCGCAGGTTCTTCGTATATACGTTTGGCATTGCGAAGACGTTGGCTTCAGGCTTTTTAACCCCTTAAGGACCGATTTTTTTTTACGGCCATTTGATACCGTACACTTTATCCCGAGATATCTCGGGTCTGGTCCTTAAGGGGTTAAAAGCATCTTTTTGAATTTCATGATGTATCAGGCCCGTAGTGCCAATACAATCAATTAAATGAATATTTGATTCTTTCATCGCCAGTGAAATAAAAAGATTTAAATTGATCTCATATACACCTTTGCAATGCCCAACGTATATACCAAGAAACTGTGGTACTGGTGACAGATAATGTAAAGAATACTTCCCACTTGGTCGGTAATTTGAAATTAATTGAATTTCAACTTTGATTTCATTAGTCCCAATTTGAAATTGATAAGTCCCAATTTGAATTTGATTAGTCCCAATTTAAAATTGATTAGTCTCAATTTGAAATTGATTATTCTCAATTTGAAATTGATTAATCCCAATTTGAAATTGATTATTCCCAATTTGAAATTGATTAGTGCCAATTTGAACTTGAAAAGGTATAGTTTAGTGTCTGTCAATATAATTGGATGTTATTGGTGAATATGTGGTACCGTCTTTTTCCGAAAATAAGCCCTATATAAAATAATGTGACAAAAAAAAATGTTAAAAAATGCTGTTGATTTATTAAGTATATAAGTAATAATATGTTTAGCTTTCCTAATACTCGTATTTCAGATAAATAATTGAAACAAAATATTCCGAGAAATTAATTGTTTACCTCTATAGTTCGTTTCAAATTAAATCTTGAAATGTATCTTAAAAATACAACATAAGCCAGCAGTCTACATTGAGCGACAGTGCAGGTATACAACGTTCATTCATTTCAGTCTTGTAAGTCTGATTATTTCCTCATACGTAATTTTATTTAAAAATAAAGTGAATAATTTTTGACCCCAGTTAAAATGAGTACAAAACGAAAGAGCTATTCCGTCAAGTACAAAAAGGGAATCGTGGAAGACTCCAGGGGTGTAAATCTTGTAGGATTCTGTAAAGAAAAGATTCTGGATCTCCGTATGGTTGGTAAATGGCGTGCAGGCTACGATTACCTGTGTCATTTGGTGAACCAAGGAAATGAGAAAAAACGCAGAGTTGGATCAGATCGGCTGCCGTTATTTTCTGAGTTGGAAGATTATATCTGGGAATGGATTGCAGGCAGGAGAGCAATGGCTTTGGTTGTGCGCAGGGCTGATATTCAAAAATTTGCCCTTGAAACAGCAATTGAATTTGATATATCCACAGAAGAATTTAAAGCATTGTTACATTGGTTGGACTGCCTTAAACGATATGAACTGTTTCAAAGGAGATCAACAACATTGTTTAAGCTGGAAAACAATAAAGTTGTTAAGCGTGCACTTGTGTTTAAGCTTTTTGTTGATGGCATCGATTTTTCGAAATGCCAACTCTCAAACATGATTGCTATGGATGAGACCGTGGTATTCCTTGGCCAAAGAGCTCAAACGACAATTCACCGCAAGGCTTCTTCGTCAATTTATGTTCCTTCTACCGGTTACGATAGTGCACGTGTTACCTGTATTTTGGCGATTCGTGTAGATGGCAAGAAAGTAGTGCCATTTTTAATCACTAAAGGTAAAAAAGATCAGATTCAACGTGTTTCAGGAATGTATGTCATTGAAAGTGAAAAATTCTGGTGCAGCCAAGCAGTTATAAGAAAGTGGGTTGATTTTATGCTGCCACCACTGTTGAGGGGTCAAAATAGAGATTTATTAGTTTCGGATTCAGCCAGTACTCACCGCTTTAAAGACGTGAAAAACTTTCTTGCTGAGAGGAAGATTGATCAAATAATGATTCTGGCAGGAATGATTGGTTACCTCCAGACACTTGACATTGCAATAAACAAGCCATTCAAGGATCATTTGCGGATGGAAATCAATAAATATATTGAAAATAGAATGGTGAGAAATTATCGAGGTAATGTTATAAAACCAGGCTTACAAGAAGTTATGAATTGGGTAAAAAATTCATGGAACAAAATAACTGATAGTGATGTTTCCAATGCACTACGAACAGGCTACTTAGATAAGAAGTATTCATTTCACGATAGCTATCTCGCAAGACATGTTCTGTATTCTGTGTAAAATAAATATTAACCGTTTGGCTCTCTCGGCGCTCCGAGTTTCTATATGCTTATATTGAAACTCGCAGCGCCATGGCTGTCAAACGGTTAAACAAAAATATTTTGCACGTATTTTGGACCAAAAAAGAAAGTAAGACAGTGTCTTATTTTCGGAAAAAGACGGTAGTGCTAGTTTTGGAAGCTTCCGAAAAGTAAGTTCGATCAGCAGCTTTAAATACTGGAGGGCATTAATTTGCATAGAGTACCAAATCGGACGTAAGGGGCAGTTTAACACTTTAACGACCGCACGTCTACGCAATGAAACGTCGCCAGGGGCCGGCAGTATTTTTATTTATTTATTGTGTTACTGACCAACAACCTTTGGCGGTAGCATCACACATATGTTATGTGAGCGGTCGTTAACGGTTATTCCGGCTATCACACACATGTTGTGTGAGCGGTTATTAAAGCGTTAATAACTGCTGCAAACTGATTTAAGTAATTTAATGGGAGTTGATCTATATTATATATATTTTTTCCTATGATAAATTATATTATGACTAGACCAGGGGTTGGCAACATTTTCTGCAAGGCGGGCCATTTTCTAAAACAATCTTTTTAAGCAGACTGCACGGTCAAATAATTGTCATGGAGACATCAATAGACGGAAATTTCTACTGCTGTTTCAATGGCATTTTATTATAATTACAGTGCTTGATGGCCCGCACAAAAACTGACTTGATTTAGACATTATTATTATTATGTAGATTGTTATTAGTATTATGAATATCAATTATGTGTCATATCCTATTTTACAAACACAAAAATAAAACCAATCAATAAGAATTACCTACCTTTAATTTAGAAGCAGCAACAGTTTCAAAACCACCTTCAACATTAACCATCCTCCTAACTTTTTGACTATTAACTTCCTGATCACGTTTGTGCCTTCTCAAATCATCTATAGCCTCGCGACAAATAGTTACAAATAAAACAAAGCACTACAAAGTATAAAATTTAAAAAAAAAACTTAAGATTGTGATTTAAATGCATACCAAAGGCCCCCAATATGTATAAAGATATCCAATCCTAATATCTGGTACAAACTGGCTAGTTGCCATAATTAAAAAATAAAGGTTTAAGAAGAACTTGAATTGTTGGTAAAGTACTAAGGGTAAAAAGGTGAAAAAGTTGTATTTTTGGTTCCTGATGGCGTTGGCGGGGTATTGACCCATGGTGGGTTTTCCAAGGTAGATGGTACGTGGCCTTAACTCTCTGGGGCCGCAACATCTTCGCCAAAGAGAACACCAACAGCTGCAACGCGGTTTACACAACATCACAGTGACACATCTATAAACAATGAAACTGCCTACCTAAAGATAAAACTCTCTCTGTTTGATCTAGTAATTAAGGGTATGTCCTCTTTTGACGCCGGTTTAGATAATGTACTCTGTGAGTCAACGCTCTCCATCGTTTAATGAATACGATAACAACTACATTTATTACGTTTTTACGACGCGTTTCGTTCGCGATTTACGATAAACGTCAAAGAAGACAGCTGTGTCGCAAATTTTGACACAACACATACCAACCATAATAAATAAAATAACTACTCACCCGCATATAGCTCTCAAAAAATTTCTCTTTCGCGGTTTTCTGCTACGAATCGGGACGGTGTACGTCTCCATTTCGCTACCATGGCTCGTCGAATGGTCTAGTAAGAACTCGGTTTCGTCGCCGTTGTCGAAATCCTGCATAGGATATTCCATAACCAAACGTACTAACCTAACATTCCTCGACTATCTCATCGGCATTTCGCATTACCAAACGCGATAAACCCTTCGAGTTTAACGTTTCGTGACATTTAAACGAATTATCGCGGTTGTTTTCGTTCAAACGACCTTCAAACTTTGTTTATTTACACCCCTTTTATGCGAGGAAAAACTACTCCTTTTTAGATGTAAGGTGGTTTCGAGTTTCCACGGTTGGCAACCCTCACGCGACAGCAAACTGATCGTTTTTCCCGTTTTAAAAAATAAATAAGATACATGTAGGGGGAAATCGAAGATAATAAGTAGTTTATATAAAGGTTTATTTTTAGGAGTGGGAATTATCGACAATTTAACACGTTCTCACGTGTATTTTAGTTCAAACGCAAATTTTTTTTATGAAAAGACAGTAGATCGTAAAATACAGTATAAAGTATTTGGAGCGTTACCAGATTGTGAAAATTCTATTCGGAGAATCTATTTTCTACTTCAATTACATTAACATTCCGTTGGAAAATAAACAGTGTTACGTCACAATTTAAATATCCTGTGACGATCTAAATAGAAGTCAGGGTTTTAATTGAAATTTATCGACGTTACAAGGGCATATTAACTAATAAGTCGATTTGTAAAAGATAACTTTAAAACATTGAGTTGTTTATAATGTTTTTTTCTTTTAAGAATTTTTCGTATCTACGTTTGGTTTATCAGTGACGTCAATTTTACGATTTTTTTTATCGCATGAATTTCACAACATTGATTGCTGATTTTTATAGCTTGTAATATTTCAATCTTTCAATTCAATCTAAAAAATAAAAATCAAATCGAGATTTTAAAATAAGATTTAAAAATGATTCATTTAACAAGTACTATTGTGGTCATAAAATATTAGAATTTGTGGAGATTTAAAAATAATTAACTAGATATTTTAAATAAATAAAATTATTTTGAAAGATGTTGGTTTTCTTTAAATAATAAGCTGTTAGTTTTTAAAATTGAAAATTTAAGAATTGTTCGTACAATAAATACGCTTAGTTGGAAGGTGTTTCTAATAAGAAGGGCTTCATTTGGTCTTTTTGTTTAATGGCGATATTACACGGTTCACTTTAGCGTTTCAATTTGGATGAAGCAAACTAATTGAATCATGTAAACATAAAAGTGAATTGTTCAATGTGATTGTGCAATCGCGTTGAAAGAATTGAACTGGTTCAATATTTTCACTTCTGTCGTTCATCATTTAATGCAATGAACACAAATTGAACGTGTAAATATTCAGTCGATGTTCAATTTTGGGCGCCACGCCGATGCCGCCCGATGCGCTGTTTCACGAAAAAGGTTGAGGTTGAACCATAATAATACAATAGATTCAATTTTTCTTTATTCATTCGAAGGTGATTGGTGTATGCATCTAGATCCTCTTCTGCCAATTCTTTCAAAAGACGATTTGACGCTCCCAAGGCCTGTCTTCTCAATATCCATGACCGCACCTACCAACGTCGTTTATTTTTCCGATTCTTTTTTATCAATTCCTTAATTAAATGGTCACAAATTAAGGTTATTCCTATGCTTACGACCTGATTCGACGCCATCTTTCGTAAGCAATGTGACTTGAACTGTTCATTTTATAGGATACGTGTAAACATCATATTTTTCATTTTTGCGCCTTTCAACCAAAGTGAATCAATTTGATTGAACCGTGTAATATCGCCTTAAGTTTAATAAATATGATAAGAAATGTAAAAGCTATGTTTGTATACCGTTTGTACTGTTTTTCAAAAACAAATAAAAATATGATGTTCCCAATATTTTAAAATGCGTTTTCTCAAAATTACGTTTTCTGATATAACGGTCTTCAAATTTAAATATTATCCTCCCTATCAGGAGTAAAGGCCCTGGTTTATGCTGTTTACCTGGCTTATCTGATGCTCCTGTTAATCAAACAAACCCAAAGAAAAGTTCTGTTAGAGGTGGTAATCAAAATAGTGGTGGTTCTGATCAAGAAAGTGTTATTGTTCGTAATGTTTTTGGCCCTAGTGGTATATTAACATTCAAAATATCTAGTGGCGTATTCAATTGGTTGCACTGGTGCGCACCAGTGCATAACGGCGTGTTCTATTGGTTGTTTCGTTGTGTTCTATTACATTTTATTATTGTAGTTTATAAAACATTTTAAACATCATCAAGCCTTGAACACACTTACAAGTGATGTTATGATTATTTTTGATTTCATCGCGTTCTGTTGAATTTGGCCTTTTTAACACTAAACTAGTGTGACATATGTCACACTTTGCACTCAACGAGTGCGCACCAGTGCACACTAGTTCTGCCAATCGAATTCGCCATAGGATTATGGTTAATTGGGCTTCTCAGAATCATCATTTTATAAGTACTTCTTTAGTATGGCTTTCCTGTGCACTATTAGATGTTTTATATATCTAAATCTGAATTTGATGCATTACCTATTGGTGCTAGAATTCAAAAAGTAAAATGTAATGTTATTATTAACCACTTCGGTACGGCGCTTATCAGCCGCGAAACGTCGTTAAGAATTATAGTCGACGTCCGTATCGAAGTGGTTAATACGGGTACAACAAATATGTACTTCTTGGACTAATTCTACCCAAACTGTGTTTGGAATATCATCTATTGGGTTAAAGCTCATGAAATTAAATGTCAAGATAGTACTTATCCTATGAAGATTACAGATACCGAAGAAGTTAATTTAGATAGATTGTGAGAAATTCCTCAAAAAAGTACTAAACAACAAAAGCAAATTAAGGAATTGCCTTTTACGTTATGTGTTTATCGTAGTTTACTGTATTATACCTCTGTTTTCATGATACTTGGCACGATATTTCAAAACATGTTAATCAATGGGACTATAGTGGAATGTTAAATAAAGTAATTTTGAATTATTCTTATTCTCTAAAAATGGAATTTTGAAAAGTTATTCATTTGCTAGAATTTATGGTGGAACTGATTATCATTCTTGTAAATATTATGATGGTAATGTATTTTCAACAAGTTGTAAACCTAATATTACTGATGATAATACAAATGGAAATGTTGAAGCCGTATTAAATGTTGAACCTAGAGAAGTTTACATAATGAAAAATTCGATTATGAACAGCATATAGAAAAGCAACCACTTGCTGAAAATAATCAGGATAAAGTACTATAACCCGAAATGGAGCTGCACCATGAAGAGAAAGATGAAAAAGTAAGTCCCCTTTCCGTAACATTGCCGAACATTCTTCATCTTTCTCTTCATGGTGCAGCTCCATTTCGGGTTATAGTACATCGTATCCCGTAAACATTTTTCTGTAACATATATATTTTTTTTTTATTTCGGCTCCGCAATTTTGAAGCGATTGCGAGATAAATGAAAAATGAATCGGATTTTCGGTCTGCTGAAAAATGGTCTAACTTTGTGAATTATTTCTCGAAAACTATTGGAGGAAAAGAAAATAGGATTATAACACATGATAGTAGTATTTGTTTATGGTATTTGATGTATTTTACAATTTGAAACTTTCAACTACTTTCGTGATAATAGCGTTTTGTTTAAAGCCCTGAACATATGAAGGGCCGCGGCTAAAAACGATCAAAGTCCATTTTTTTTCAAAAAAGAGATAATATCACTATAAAATAGCTTATAGTATGTATCATCCAACAGTTATCCCCTACTACTAAAAAAAATAATATTCTTCGAAAAAAACGTCTTTCAAAATAATAGGTACCGCCGAAAAACGATCAAGGTTCAGGTATCAACCTGTATAAAAGAGCAGTCTTTTCTAAGAGTATAAAGCTTTTTATTAAACAATAGTTGTTCGTTTGAAATCACATTTTTGTTTTATTTCTACTGTACTCACTAATAATAATAATAATCAATTAAAATTTTTCAAATTTAAATACTGTAAAATGTAGACGTTTGGACTTTGATCGTTTTTAGCCGCGGCCCTTCATATGTTGATATCTCAAAAACGGCTGAACGTATTTTAATCAAATTTGAATCAAGTTTTCAAGTCTTTTGTTTCGATCCATATACTAATTTTACACAATTCAAATTTTTAAATTGGTTTTAAGCAACATAAATAGTTCCTTATAAAAGGTGAGATAAAGGAATGAAAAAACTAATATAATAAAAGATTTTGTAGTAACTTATGAGCCATTTTTATTTAAAAACATCGTGTGACGAAATAATGATACATAATCCTTATAAAATAGAATGTATTTATCCCACACAGATGTACGTACGCACACTTACAAAAGGTGAGTCGTTTAGTTATTTAGATACAAGACCAGAAAAATTGAAAAAAAAACACGGCGTTCGAAAAAGAAACACAGATCTGGGGATGGGGGGATCTGAACGGTCCTTTCGAAATGAATACCACAGCCGATTTTATTTAAAAGTAAAGAGGACAAGTATCTCCTACGGACGCCGACTATCGTTCCCTCTCCGTCCGGATGAAATATGGATTAAAAAGCGCTACCGTACGACTAACTATTAGAGGCCTACGAAAAAGGTTCGAAAGGAAATAACCGTCGTCTTCTCTCGTTTATGGAACACTTCTGTATTGAAACCTTAATTATTAAGTATTGTGTATTGCGTCTTGTGCTTAGAGATATATTTAATGTTTAAAATTCGGCCGCGGGCGCCTTATAATTGACGATTCGATCGTGGCACCTCGCCGCGCCGTTTTGGATAGCGAGAAAAAGAGATTGATTTATTAAGGTTTTTTTTTGTTGTAGTTTATAAATTACGAATTTCGATCGAACCAAAAAACGGATATTATCATCGTCGACAACAAATTACGTAACAAACATCAATTGAGCCTTTTATATTTCACAACTATTTACATTGGTTATCAATTCAATATTATAAAATAAAAGTTTGTTTTTTTTTTTCAATATAAAATATTTAAAGAAGCGCAAAAATGCTCTCTAATAAAAACAAAAAAATAAATAAGGGTAATATTGAATTGATAACCTCTCGTTTTTTGTAAAACTGAAACGGATTTGTACGAACTTATTTAATATTATTTTTTTGGGAAAATTAATTAATTATTAAAATAATTTTAACTAAAGGATGTAGACGATACGTCTAAATGAACATCAAAGAGCTGCATCTCTTACAGTCAGAATTAGGAAAAAAATTGTACATCGAGTAGTAAATCTAAAAAATAACTTTATGCAATAACTTACGTTTACGCACCTTCTTTTTTTATTATTAATTCATTAACTATCGTACAATGTAAAAAACACATATTTTTATCGTAAATGTATTTACACAGTTCGATCTCTTAGAAAAAAGAGAAATATTTACTCCTTACACGTTAACGTTTATAAGAATTATTTCCTAAAAAATTCAATTACTTATACAAATATAGTTTCAGTGACAATGTATTCCCAGTTTCGCTTCATCTGCTTCTCTTTTTTTTATACACACGTGAATTAAAAATAAATAACCAAACTATAGAACTTGATTCATAGTTCCTTTTTAAAAATTATGTACACGTTTAAAATCAGCAAAAAAAATCATCAAATAATAATAATAATAATAAACAAAAATAAGCACCAGGAAACGAACGAAAGAAACAAAAAATTTGCTCCTAAACTGAACCGAAACGGCGATAACCTTCCCACAAACGCGCGCGGTGGTTATACGACGCCAGCGTATCCGAGCACTTAAGTATACATCACCGATGTGCGCCCATTTTCTAGTTCGTGTCACATCATGTCTTCCAATTGTGTCGCTGACCCGACTGCGGCGGAATCATATCCAGCAGATACTGTCTTTGGAGCTCCGCCGCTCTTTGCATATCCGACAGCGAGGGATTCATTCCTTTTCCTGCTGCCGCTTGTGCCATCGCCAATTGATACGGATATAGGAACGGCGCGAATGAAAGCATTTGCGCTTGAGGACCACCAGCTTGTAAAGCTAAAATATAAGAAAATATAAGTAGAATTTTTCCTTTTAAAATAAAAGACCTCTTACTTCTTAGAATTTGTTGTTGTAACGCTTGCATTGTCGCCGCATTGCTTAAATTCAATTTATCCTGTGCGGAACTGTGTGAAGTTCTTGGTGGTGGAGGTGTCTGTTGCGTTGATGGTGGTGCTGGAGGCGTTGCTGCATGTCGAGGCGTCGGGGTGGGTGTTACAGACTTTGGCACAGCTTCGGGAGTTACGGGTGATGGTGCCGGACTACTTGACGTAAAAACTCCGTTCTATTTACAAAAAAAAAAAAAATTACCATTTAAATAGATATCAATAATTCTAAAAATAATAATTAGAAGATTGAAAAATGATGGAATAGAAACAAATTAGAGACGAAGAAAGAATTTGATAATTGTTTAGTAGGGAATTAATAGAATTACCTTGTTGAGGGAAGTTAGGATGCCAGGATTGGTAAAGAACAGGGTTTATAGACATTCCTAAGGAATTAGAAATAACTAAATTTAAGCATAATTTAGAATATGTGTTATAGGTATAGTGACTAACTTAAGGAAGTGATATTTTCTAATGCCGCCTCCACACACCCGGCGAGACTGTTCGTTGTTAGCGGGGGTGTGGAGTGGTTATTTTTCGCCGAGCTGAATCTTCGCGAAAGCCCTTTGACTCGGATCAAAATACCAACATAGAGCGGAGACATAGCGAGGCGAGGCGAGAGGATGACGAGACGACGAACTAGGGTTGTCCATACTCCCGGTCCGGTAACCCTCGCCATGTCTCGCCGAGTGTGTGGAGCCGGTTTAAGAAATCGAGATTAAATGTGATATAGATTAATTTATAAGTTGTACGTAGGAGCGTGGGGCAGGGTGTTATCACTCTAACGCCGGTGATGTACACGCTGGATTATGAACGTCTCGGTATTTTTCCGGTCGTCCAAAAACGAGTCTGCTTTCACACACAACATTTTATTGCAAAATTAAAACTATTGCTGTATGGTTACTTTATTGTCATAACAAAAGGCGGACAGAGGAGAAAGAAAGAAAATGTATTTGGAACACTTTTTGAAAATCTACGGAATGACGAAGACAGATTTTTCGTGGACGAGGGAAATGAACACTTCATTATCAAAATTTTCATCCATTCTAATTAACAAAAATCATTACTCAATATACTTCTATAAACAATATACTTTTGCAACCAAGTTAAGTGACTTGTCTAAACAAGATCAAACGACAAAAATCCGTAGTATGTGAAAGCCGGTATTTAATCATGTAAGCCACAACCTTCACGATTGCTGTCTCTTGTAGTGGCAATGGCTAGCGGCTAAATAGCACGACTTTATGCCGGGCCGATGTTGGACTAGTGCCGGCTTGTGTGAAAGGTCTCAATTATTTCTTCGCTCCACTATTGGAATGTGGACGGACGATATTTTGCCGAACGTCCAAAATCCGGCGTGTGAATCTCTGGCGTAACACTTAATCGTTTGCGTACAACAAGCCACTTTCGCGCTCTTCAGATTTTGTGTCGAGAAAAGCTAGGGCATTTGATCGAAAGAGTCAACTGACGTCCCACCCGAATTTCTTTTGTCGAACTTTTCGACATATAACTGAAGGAGCGCTAAGGCGTTTTTTGGCTTTTTTCGACACGTAATCGAAGGAGAGCGATCGCACTCCTTGGCGCTTTTCAATCGTGCTTTCTTCGAAATCCTCTGGTACGCAAATGGTTAAGCCTCAGTAGGTGCTTTGTGTTAGACATTAGGAGGTTTGCAGGTGTTGATATAACCAGAGTACCGCTTCCTCGCAGATCTTATCTGCAAGATGCTGCTCAGCGATAGTAAACGGACATATTGCTATACAAAGCTCCAAGTTACAAGGGTGATACACAATCAGAGATGTTCGTCTGATTGCAAGATCGACATCTTTACGACCCTTTCAAACGTTGGTGGGGCGACTTGGTGTTAGAATAACGAGAGCTCGAACCCAGGCAATCAAGCGTACTAACTCGAGAGTTAGTCGCTAAGCCATCGACTCCACTTATAAATTAATTTATAAACCATAGACTCCAACTTATAAATTATAGGTCTAAATAAGTGATTAATAGGTTATGAAGCACATTTTCACTTCCTTAAGTTTTATTTTTATTGAGTTAATTGAGATTTGAGATATAACGTCATTCAATTTAAACATACCTGAGCTAATCTTTGCTCAATTTCCTGTTCCTGTTGTAGCGCTTTAACAAAAGCAGTTTTCAGTCTATTGGTGTGTTCCGCCTTAAGAGCCTTCTTAACGTTAGTCGTGACGCACTGTTCGCAAATAACTTTGGAAGGATCTTTTCCTAAAAAATTAAAAACCAATTAATCTAACATTATCTTTTCTCTTATTTTCTTTATTATTATTTTTTATTTAGTTAATACTTTTCTTTATCTAAATACAATTTGTTACCTCTGGATTTATTTCCTCTCATTTCCCATTTCCACACCGGCGTGAAATCGCATCCACACTGACTGCACGAGAACGGTTGGGGCGGCGGAGGCATCTTCGTCTCTTTCGTCAGGAAGTCGACGACATGCTCCAAGCCGACCAAATAGATGAACTCGGTGTTGCTCGGGTTCGGTATGAAATGCATTTCTGGCGGTGGAGGTTTGGGGGGCGGAATCTGAAACGAAATCAAGCAAACCATGCGTGAATACGGGTAGAGAGGGGAACAACCGTGCTATTTCGATATACTGATTCGTCCCTTTCGGTTTAGGGATTTTAGCGAAAGGTCAAAAAATACTTGCTTTCATGTATTCTGGCAGAGCCTTCTCTAATCCAGAGCCTACTAAGTTATTGTGCTGATTGTGGGACTGCTGAAATTCAAGTCAAACAAAATTGCGGGCACTAAGCAAACGGTTTTTAAAATTCTTCTTGATTAATGAATAGATAATAAGTCGGATTTGCCCAAAATTATAATAGGGGTGCTTGTAGCTACTTAAAATAAAAAAGAAAAGGAGAGAGAGAGAAAAGCAACTAAAACCCTTTTTAAAAGGAAGAGGAAAAACGAATCCAAATCCACCGATAGAAACCAAGTTTTTAAAAGCTTTATTATAATACCGAATAAGTAGTAGAAAAATAAAATTGTAAACTAAAAGGAATAAAGGTTTCACTCTGCCAAAATAATCAAAGCGAAGAAACTGAACGTGAACTAAATTATCGGAAATAAAAAATTAATAAAAAATCAAAACCAAAAACATACTTGTAATAGAGTCTTTTCTAATTGTTTACGTAACGCCAATTTCGCGGCCGCTTGTCGTTGAGCTGGTGTTTCCTGATCTCTTTGTCTTTCCTAAAACACATACAAAAAATCAATATTTAATTAATCACCATTTCATTTTTTCCTCAAACGAATACATTTATTTTAATATAATTTATACTTAGCGAACAATACTAAGTTACAGATTTGGATTACCTGTTCAGGTATTGGAGTCGTTGGTGGCATGTTATTACTTGCACCGACATTCTTATTGTCCAATCCGTTTCCAGACTGAGCAAGCAGTAATTAAAATAATAAATAAAATTGTGGATCAAAAGGAAGTAGATTTTACGATTTGTTTAACTTTGTATTTGTCACAGATTATCTTTTAAAAAAATATCCATCTGTTTGTTACTAAATCTATTTATAGTTGTTTTCCATCACTTAAAATTCTTAAAATTTTATTACAAAGAAATTATCTCTTTGTTCTCATTTTGTTTATCCAACACAATATTCAAACGAAATATAATAAAAAATTAAATTTAAAATTCAACTGTACAAAATACGGTTTTTTTATGAAATTTTTAGTATATAAAATTGTTTAAATGTAACAAGTTTTGTGTTTATAAAAAAATTATACCAAAAAACAATTCATTTATAGTGCCAATGAGAGATTTGTATTTCGTGTCTAAGAAGGAGAGTGCAACGTCTTGGGGTCCTCGATTTAGTTCAAATTTCGTAGAATGGTAGATTTAGTTTCCCTGTTGATGAAAATATATGGTTATAGGGGCCACTATTCAATAATTTTTTAAATATTTGCAATTAAAGATGCAATTAACTCGCTAGGACAAGTCCGGATAATGTCAAAATGAACCGAATTTATACCGATTAAGTCAGGCTTTTTAAAGAAAGGTTATAATGTCAAGTCATATTCCTGTATTAATTTTGAAATCTTAACAGATCAAATGACAATTAACTGACAAATCCAAAGTTCGGTGCACACTCAAAAAATGTTTCGATGTCACAACATTTTATATCCACCCATGGTATCTTTATATGTAAAAATAGACACTCTCAGAACTCGAACCCGACGCCTAATAACGAGAAACACCGATCTATTGCTGCTGCGCTAAACCCATTATGTTTAATCGTTTGCTACAGACCTGAATTTAATTAGTGAATTGCATCTTCAATTGCAAATATCTAAAGAGCTGTTGAGTAGTGACCCCTACAACCATATATTTTCATCAACAGGGAAACTAAATCTACCATCCTACAAAATTTGAACTAAATCTATGACCCCAAGACCTTGCACTCTCCTTGTAAAATCAATTTATAAAATATAGAACAGTTAGAGTACATTTAGTGTTTTGATATTTCAAAAAGTTGAATTGCAAAAATTTTCCATTTTTGAAAATTTTTATTCTAAAGAAACATTGGGTTCGTTCAGCGCACACAACCGCTGAGTAGCTAAATGTTATATTTCCGAACGGCATCGCTGGTTTACCGTTGAGATTCAGCGCTGTTATTTTGAACAGTGCTTTGGATGGACGTTTAAACGAAATTAAAATAATATGAAATGTTTATGAATTCTATACGTTTTTTAATCTAATGTAATACATGTATGTATGAAACTTTTGCAAGGTTTAGCCGGCGCATACTGTCAATTATTCAAAAAAGCCAAAAAAATAATGTTATGTATTCAAAAATATGATGATTAGAATTACCGTTTAGCGACCAAAAAATTACTACCTACCATTACAATCATCACAAAAGCAGTTTTTTTTACATAAGTTATGTACGCTGAACGTCCCCATTTGTAATCTTTATTCAATCATGTAACAACTCTATCACAAATGATCTATCAATTTAAATTGCAAATGATTGAATTCATAAATTGATTTAAATGATCCGTGTAAAATATTCATTCCATTTTTTCCTTTTTGTCGAAAAATATATTAAAAACTAACAAAAAATTACCTACTACAATTTCTTGAAAAAACTTACTTTACTTGGTTGTGGAGGTGCGGGTGTTATCGTAACCGATGGCGACAAGTCCTTAATGCCAACAGGAAAGTTCGGGGGTCTCCCCAAAGACGACCTTTGCGGCGGTTGCGGAACCGACAAACTCGTCCTATTGTGGGGCGAACCCGTCACCGCGGTCACGTGAAGACTATTTCTATTTGACGGAGACGGTTGCTACAAAGATTAAAGAAATAAGTTAAAAAACGACCCTCCTAAAAACTTTGGGGTAAATTGACTTACTCCACGTAACGGAGAAGGTACAGCGTTTTGTCCAGTCTTGTGCAAGTTCCTTGAGTGGGCCGCTTGGGGCTGCGGGGTCTTGTTGGTCGGCACCTTGACCGTCGTCGGCGTGATACTTAGACCGCTGGGAAGACCTGTCGGAGGCAGCGCCGAATGCGGGATGTTCGGTGGTAAAACGGCCACATTTTCCTTTAACTGTTGTGATTGTTTTAATTTTTTTAATAGGACGAGTTTCATTTCTTCTACTCGGAGTTCTTCTCGTAACCTTCGTAATCCTCTTTCTCTATAAATAAATAAAATAAAATTTTATTTAAGTTGTATACCAATTAAAAAAATCTAAATAGTAAATTAAAAATTAGTGAGTTAAATTAAGATGAAATTATTTTATCTACAACATCTACGATTTCTCCTCGCAAATTCAACTGTAATGTATTAAGATATCACATCATTTAAATTACTATAATACCGTTTTTCCACTTTTAATATTCTTAGAAACTTTTTACCAGATACGACCAAATGAGAATGTAGGAAGGATTTCAATGGACATATTGTAATTAGTAGCGTAAGATACATTGATTATACCCATGGTAAAATTAAAGCAATAATTCAAATCTTATTGAATCTTTATCTGTAACCACAAGTTCAGTGCTATTTCTTCTTGAATTTTAATTGTAAATAATTAAAGATTTTCGACAAAACGTCTTTTGGTAAGTCATATAAGGCATTCAGATCGAGGTAAAATTGTTAAACAACCTTAACCTCTTCAGGACCGGATTTCTTTTTATAAATTCTTTGTCCATATATGTGATCTAGAACTTATTTTTTAACAAAATAGGTTTGTTTGGTGTTTTATCATAGATATCTATCATTTATTTTTATAATTTTTTAAAATATTATTATTTATCAATACTGATAACTGATAAATTCGAACCCAATTAAGAAAAATTAATAGTCATCTAACGATTTTTATCCTTATGACGTGTCCACATAAAACGTCTTTTCAGTTTTAAATATCGTCATTTGAATAATTCATATCACATATAATCGTTTCCTCGCGTTTATTTCTAATAGACGAAGTCGGTAACGGTACATAATTTATAAGGGAACATTAACCCAGATACAAAAAGTCAAGTCTTTCGAATTATTAATGCGTTTTATTAATTTCCCATTGTTCGCCGACAATAATCTTCGATGTCCGACACGTACGTGTATGCGACTTTCTTATCGCCATAAAGTTCCTGTTTGTAAAAGAATTTTATATAGAAACCGACGATTACGAATTTTATTATTCATTGTTACTAATTTGGGAATCGTTTATGCGGTTATCGGGTTCGGTTATCACACTTGTCGAAATGCTCTTATCAGTTATTCGATTGGGAAATCGAGGGAAAATGTTAAAAATTCCGAAAAATAAAAAAAAAAGTATTTTAAGCATTTTATCTGTGCTGGAGTATTTGAGGGAGTGCGGTGTGAAAGGTGAAGTGTATTCCATCCTTTGTTGTTCGTTGTACCCCTCCACACTTTGCAGCTCCATCCCTTGCACATATTACCAGCCCGACAAATCAATATTGTGGTTCGTCATTTGCTTGTCTGGGATCTGGGCTCGAATACTTTTAATCAAAAGCTCTCAACAACTCAAAATACCCAAAAATTTTCTATTTTATTTACATTATATTTACCTGTGTCTCAATTCGGAAGGACTAAGTTCTTTGATAGGCGCCAAAGGAGGCATTTCACCTTCGCTCGAATCGCTGCTATAGTCGAGATTTCCGTTGGTCCTCGGCTTGTCGAGGCCGTTTATCACAACGTCGGGGCTCTCCACGTAACTTCGTGGTTCCGTCCTCGGCCTCAGCACCCGTCTATTCGTGATGGAAACCGTTGACTGTACCGTCGTGCTCGGAAAAGAAATCGTCGTATTGCTGTTATTATTCGAAACCGGGGCCACAATTGAAATAGGGGTGGAATTGTTCACTATCGGCAGGGAGTTTGTCGTCACAGTTAATGCAGATCTATTCGCACTAAAAACAAAACGAAAAATGATCATTTAATTCATTTGATAACAATAAAATATTCTTAGAATTATACATAAAATAAAATGTTTGTTTTGTACTCATGAACTTTGTATCATTATTATTAGTATGTATAGTGACGTCTAAAACGGTAATTTTTTTAATCTCCCGATTAAGTTAGCTATAAGATAACCAAACAAAAACATCATTTATTTGCGCCAAATGCTCAACATAAATAAACCTAATTAAAATAATTCTAATTATGTATTTCAATACGCACAAAGAAGTTGAAATTTAAAAGATGCGCGACTATTAAGAAACACTTTAAACTGATACGGTATACATACTATGTGTAACCTCGTTGTGATAACGAAACGAAGATAATAACGTATGTAAATTGCGCAACACAACAAACGAATCAACGGAATTTTATACTTACAGTGGGTTAATTGTTTATTTAAGCCAACGCATTTTTATTTATACGCAGCTGTATTCAAACAAATAACTAAACCGGCAAATAAATTGAACGATAACGAGATAGCCGCATAAAAAAGATTCGAGGCAGGCTATCGCGTGAAGGTTAGAGATACTGCAAAACGTGTGCAAATACATTAAATTGGAAAAAAAGGTTAAGAGGACTACATTCCCCAGATTTGCAGTCAGAAACGTTTTTTCTAATTAAAACACCTATCGTCTTGGTTAGACAATTTATCTTTGAGTTAGATTTACTAAAAATAGATGTGTATAAATTTATACAAAAAGTACACGTGACGACATTCTTAGTTCAATTGTGAGTCAACAATTTTATGTCATAATGTGTATTATGTTTTGTAAATCTACGAACTTTAGAAAATATTTAATTTTAGACTCTGAATAAACATTTTCTTTCATCTGTATTGATATTGAGGGTTGTAACCTAAACTAAAGAAGAATGTTTAATAGTACCATTTATTCGTAAACGTTTTCTTTTCGATTAATATATTTATTATGTTTTTTTTAACTAACGTTCTTAAATGTAAGAACAACGAAATGTACTGATCCTTTTTTGGTATAATGTTCCTTACTACCTAGGTTTCGGCGTCGCCGCCGTCTTCAGGTAGGTAGTCAAGAACATAATTATAAAAAGGCTTCAATACATTTCGTTGTTTCCTTAAATTACCAACTGAAGAATGAAGAAGTATATTGCACAGTTCTTATATCTACTTAATTTTGATTGAAATGTTAAAGAATTTTTATGTAATTTTTAAAAAGTGATTTTAAACTGTTTTCCATTAAAAGTTAACAACAGGATTAATTAACACGTTCTCGCCGTAGCGTATTTTAGAGGTCTTTCTTTACAGCCGTAACCATTTTTCCCACCTATTTAAAAAAAGCTACGTCGTGTACCACCGGTGGTACACCCCGGCCCCAGAGAATAACCGTCGTGTACCACCGGTTGTACACGTCGGCGCGAACGTGTTAAGATATTAGGTAGAGTATTACAAACCCATAACCAACGAGTTAAACAATGAAAATCTTTTGTGGAAAGTTTATCATTGTATTTAACGTTTAAAGAATTTCTGAAAATATAAAAAACATGATCTAAAACTCCAATAAAATTTTCGGTATAGTATGATACATAGAATGTCGCCTTGTATAGTTTTTACGCTTACTTATATAGAATGTTTTATACGTATTTATAGTTGATTAAAGAAAATGTTTAAACTGTAGGTAATATCTTAATTTTTATTCCCAATACGACATGTTTCCTGTCCCATTAAGCACTTCCTCGAGTGACTATATCTGAGGTTCGTTCTGTTCCATACTAATCATTTACAAGAATGAGTTATGCCATTTTAATCAAAGAGAGAAAGTTGGACATAAAAACGTTTAGGTATATAAATTACAATTTGATCTAGATAATACTATTTGCATGGAATGTTTTTAATTTATTTGCATTGGATTTAAGAATGCAACATATGGAAATTCTATGTTGCGAAATAAAATCACATTGTTTTACATTTGACTAGTTTAATGATTTTTTACAAAAAGAATAAAGGAGATCAGATAAAATGAACAAAGGATTACAAGCATAGTATCTTATTGATCCACCTGTTCTCATCCGAGCTGATGTGAGTTACATAAAATAAAAATGAAAACCATTAATAATCAATTTTTTTTAATTTAAATTTTCTTTTTAAATCATCATTTATTTTTTTCGTAACCCGTCACAACAAATGTAAGCGAGGCAGAGGTGTTGAGACTAACCCCATCGGGATAATCCAGGACGCGGCGCACCAACCGCGCCGCGGTCCGGACGTGCCCGTATCCCGGCCGGGTTCCGGGGGGGTTCCGGCGGGCGTTCCGGGGACCAAAGGGATCCGCGGGTGGGCGCGAGGCCACCCGCGGCCCCGTTCGGTCCGCAAAACCGGAGAGAGAGACACGCCGGGCGACACATTACATAGTCGCAGGTTCGGCCGCCCGAAGCCGGGGGCCACTGAAGCCGGGTGGGGGGCGGCGAGTGGGTTCCGGGTCCCGCCCGCCTGCTCATTTCAACCCCGGCCAATTCGGCCGCCTCCCCCGCCCCCAACCCACCGTGGAGTGAGTCTTCCACCCGGGCAGCCATCACGCGTTCCTCTTCTCTTCCACATGCACATATTTCTCCGCGACCGGCCCCCGCACCCTCCCGCCCGCCGCCCCCTTGCACGGCACACGGACGTGTATATGTGTGTGTGTGCGCCACGCCGGGTGCCGTTGCAAAAATCAATAAAGGGAAAACAAATTAATCGTATACAAAAGGGCGACGCCGCCGCCGACGCCGCAAGCTGCGGGGTTAGCCGGGGGCAACCCCCCGACCTAATCCCGGATGAATCCGGACGCGAAAGAGATCGGACGTGAAGAGGAGCGAATCCGGAAGTAGGAGGAAAACGGATGAGCGGATAATGGCACTCTGAGAAGTGATGATCAATGATAGTTGGCTTAACAACGAAAATACGATTTAAGAATAAATTTGTACATCTATTAAAATCTTGATATTTATTATTTTACTATAGCTTTGTTCGTGCGGGTGATTTCCAACAGTTTTTGATTTTTTCATCCAAACAAATTATTTAATTTTGATCATATGCAAAAAATTCTAAATCTTGACTGCTTGAAAAAATCTGAAACTGAAATTACTTGCACGAACAAAGGTTATCATATAAGTACATGGGTCGGCAAAAGATGTCTCATGCAGGGCCGTATCAAGTTTGACTGGGGCCCTAAGGCAGAGATATTCTTGGGGCCCTTAAATTGTTATAAATATAGTGATCTTTCTATATAAGCAACTCCTTTAAAAGAAATATTCTTAAATAAATCAGGGATATTAAATAATTAAAGTTTCGTTTAATTGTAAAAAATTAACAACGAAAAATCCGTTTTACCTGTTATCGTTATTGCCCTAGGGGCCCCCTCACGACGGGGGCCCCTAGGCACATGCCTAATGTGCCTAGTGGATAATCCGGCACTGGTCTCATGCGTCATTACTTGTCACCGTTTTTCCTTATTTAATTGTACTATAACCCGAAATGAAACTGCACCATGAAGAGAAAGATGAAAGAATACTCGGCAATGTTACAGAGATGGGAGTTGTTTTTTCGTCTTTTTCTTCATGGTGCAGTTCCATTTCGTGTTATTGTACACGACAAAAAGAGAGATGAAAATCGAAAATAATTATTTAGAATAGCATAATTAATTGATGACGCATGAGACATCTTTCGCCGAACCGTGTATAGTTTACAGTTAACATTCTCTATAAAGAAAGATGTTCGGCGAAAGATGTCTCTTACGTCATTAATTAATTATGGTATTATAGACGAATATTTTCAATTTTCGTCTCTTTTTGTCATATACAATTAGATAAAAAAATATATATTGATGTTGAGAAAACGATGAAAAGTAATGACGCATGATACATCTTTCGATGAACAATGTGTAGAATTATACGTTGAATATTAGAAAAACGTCAACCTTGTTTACGTCTTTTAGTAGCATGTAATCAATAAATTAATTAAAAATATCAGGAATTGTCGGTGACAATGTTTAGATTTAAACAAAAAGATTAAAAGTTTCGATCAGTTTTATAACAAATATTCGACATTCGACCACATATTCAATTAAAAAATCTAGCCAATTCGTCGTATTGGTAATAAATATAAAATTCCTATTATCTAATAACATTTTACTCGTAAAAATGGATGGAAAATAATATATCCATACAGCATAACCTTTTTTTGTGAATTTCTGCTTTTGATGTCGTTTGGGCTGGTTCACCTTGCATCACTCACGATCTCTTCCGATTAACGTTGTTATAAACTATCCACTTTTTATCGCCAGTAATTAGGTTTTCCAGAAATGGATTAATTTCGAATCGCAAATGCTAATGCTAATGCGTTGCATCAAATGAATTTCCTTAAGCTGGTGAGGGATCCATAAATCGATTTTTTTGACATAATCAATCATTTTTAATTTTTTTTTATGCATGTATGCGATACATTGAGCTTCTCTGCAATGTCACGTGTGATGACGATCTGAATCGATAATGGTCTTGATATGGGTTTCGTCGACTTCGACTGGACGGCCAGATCGTCGAGCATTTTTCAATGAAAAATCAACAGAATGAAATCTGACAAAACAATTTCGACACTGCCTTTCTTTCAAGGCTTCATTTCCATATAAGGCACATAACTTCTTTTGTGCTTGCGATGCTTTCTTCCTGTTCAACCATTTTTAAATTGGGATGAAAAGAAAACTAAGCACTAACCGATATAATTTTTTCATTAAATTAAAGGTAGAAGTCCAAACAATAAGAAAAAAATGTAGGTTAGATGCTTTGACCACGTTTGCAAAGCAATAGGAAGTGTAAAGTCCATTTATCCACAAAATCGGCAATCACTTAGTTGCCAACCCAATAATTGTGGTATTCTAGACGAATATTTTCAGTTTTCGTTTCTTTCTGTCATGTACAATTAGATAAAAAGGAAATATTTGACGTACGTCGAAAAAACGATGGCAAGTAATGACGCATGAGACATCTTTCTCTGAACGGTGTATACGTAGTGTTATGTAAAATATTAAACCTCCATCAACATTAAAAAAGTGGACATACTACTTTTGTTTTTTAAACCATCGATATTTTACATCAACAGGATTTAATTCATCATTTTACATCATTTTCTGAATATTTTTTTTGTCATAATATGTTTATGCTTTAAACCTTCGAGATTATGCCATTATGATGTTAATAAATATCGAAATAACGAGGGTTCATAAATGATTGTATAAAGTATTTAAATTTGGCGCGCTTATACTTTAATGATTTTTGATGCTAAAGCTTATTACCTTCGGAATGTTAACATTCTTACGGGCTTATTTTGTAATTGTCGTTATTCAACGATGTCATTCGCGCAACGATTTCAGTCACAAACAACTTTTTGTAGAAACCGTATTTTGTAAATCAATCGTTACAATGAATCGATTTTGATCGAATGTTTGGCTGGCTTTAGTGCTCAACCAACGTCACTAAAACCGGCCTTAGATATTTTGAACTAACAACATATCCTCAGAGAGGAATTTATGTCTGCGTTTTGACAAGCTTTGACAATCAATGATGCTGTGAAAGAAGGAACAATCTTTGGTAGAATCCGTTGGTTGACATTATTTTCCCGTAAAAAGCTGTAATATATTACATTGCTGATATTTTTCATTAACTTGCTTTAGAAAGTTTTTGTACCGAAAATGGATTAACAGAAAATGTCATTTCTGAAAAATTTCTAGCAATCTGTATAATTTTCAGCAAATATTATTCGGCGTTTCAAATGGGTTCAGTGGGTTTTTGACATCTTTCAGTGTTAACACATTGCGGACAGGTCACGAGAATTCTCGTTTTTGGCAAACTGAACGTTGCTATGCGAGAGGCTTCGTTACCATCGTAACGTAAGTAAAATATATGCGGCTCGTTGTTTAGTTGAAGACTGAATAAAAAAACATGAAAACGAGATATCGACGCTCTCAAGCCAAAACGGCATAAACGCCAAAATGGTCATTTTTTAGTTAGCTGCACCGTTGAGTAGCATTTTTAAATCTGCATGCAGTTAAAGCGGCATACCCGCAAACAAAGTTCATTCGCTATAAAATTGGTTTAAAGTTTGCGTAAAAGCCATTTAAGATTCATTATGTCAATCGTTTTTTGCGTTTTCTGAAAAATTAGGTTAATGTCGTTTATGCCGTTTTGGCTTGGCAGCGTCGATATCTCGTGACCCGTTCGCAATGTATTAACCACTTCGGTACGGCGCACAGTGGTCAATGAGCGGAAAAAATCCAATTTCTTGACTTTCAGTATTAATAAAAAAATGCTATAAATCAATTTTTAGAACTTCTAAGATGTAGAATCAACTAATGCCACGTCTCTTACCATGATGGTTTACCTGTAAAAAATGTTTAAATTTGTACATTTTACGTATAGTTAATACGATCGTTGTAAAAGCTCGTAAGAATCCACAATATTATCGCATCAGTCTGTTATTTTAAAATTGTATTGGTTGTTATTTAAAATATATTTATTTGAGTAAATGATAATGGATTCAGCGAAAAAAATTTACTTATTCTTCTATGTTACATTGATAGGTAAAGATGTTTAAAAAAATAATTGATTTTATGCAGTTTTTAGATTAGAACTTGTTTGCGCCAGCTGCCGCCAAGCAACTCTTTATATATACATGTGAACTAATTCATACTTAACACATTTCAGAAAAATTTGGCTGCGCATATCTGCGCTTTTGTTTTTAATTAGCAAATTTCTATTCTTTGTCAGAATTTTAACTATTCGGGATTTCAATTCTGATTAAACCACCGAATATCTATAATGGTGATTCAAGTAATTTTATATTGTCTATGCAATCAAAAAGGTTCGTTTTAATTTAAAAATATCAACTATAAATATATAATATACCGGGTGTGCAAGACCACCCGTCCACCTCTTTCAAAATCAAGAGAAATGTTTTTTTTCGAAAAATCCAAAAAATTTTGATTACCAAATGGTGTATGCTCTGTCCGTTGATGATATTTTCAACTTCCGGTTCTGACCGGAAATAGGTTATTAGACCAGAAGTTCACTTTTTTAATGGAACGTGATACTTTTTATTACATATTTTAATTCTACTTGAGGTACTCGTGCTACATTGAATACAAGTGAAAGTGTTCGTTTCGAATTAAAATAGGGTAGGATTGAATAGTGTGCAAAGAGAGAAACATCTTTTGTTCAAAACACATCATATGTTATTTATTAACAAGATAACGAAACGAAGAACGAGAAACAAAACGAAAAACGATACGAGCTAATATCCCATTTGGTGATCAATTTTTTTTGGATTTTTCAAAAAAAAAACATTTCTCTTGATTAATTGTAACCATGATATAGATATAAAGGCATTTGAGGAGTATGGTTTAGATATCGCAAAAATGTTTGTTAACAAATATCCGTGGTATAACATGCCAAATACCGTGCATAAGGTGCTTCTTCATGGCAAAGATATAATAAGTAGTTTCCTGGTACCAATTGGATTATTATCTGAAGAGGTTCAAGAAGCAAGGAACTTTTAGTGTTAGCGTTATAAAAACATTTTATGCAATTATTCCAATTTAAACTACACATTTTATACGAAAAAAAGAGGTATATATTTAGGTAAACTATCACTTCCGGTTACACGATTTAATTAACATTTAATATCTGAATATTTTTTATTATTACTATGGCTTATATAACGACCCATGCGTCTATTTCTATTTAAAATACCAGTTTATAGGTAAAAAATTGGCTTAGGGTTCAGGTAAAGTACCACTTCCGGTTGAGAAATTTGGTTCAAAAGTTGATCTGAATCTTCGATTGTGGTTTAAAAACTACATATAAAATATTGTCCGGATATACCTTTCATACTAAAAGTTACAGAATTTTTTCCGAAAATATGCCGATCTGAACCACCGTGCGGCGCCTCTCGGCCGCGAAACGCCGTTAAGAACCGGCTTTCATCGTCCGTACGCTGGCACAGCCGTCGACTATAGTCGACGCTCGGCTGTGTGGAGGTTATCTGTGGCTCTATACAGAGTATTTCAAGGCCAAAGCCAGTGACTCATTAGGGTCTTTAGTAATTTTCATGTTTAACTAATGGCGTCTTGACATCCCCCTCCCAAATTTTCCAGTAACCAAACTCATTGTCGCGTGAACTCTTATTCAAATAAGTTATAATGTATAAATACGCGTGTCAAAAGATTACAGCGATGTATTTATAAGAAGCGCCGTCGTCATAAAAGAGTTAATTTAACCAAAAGAATGTGTCAAAACGTCCAAGAGCAACAAAAATTAAATTACATCAGAAAATTTCGTGCCCCTTGTGTGACCCGCCTATGATTAAGTGGAGAAGGAAGATTTGGATTTTCAGTGATGCCAATTTTTGGATACACTGCAGAAATGAGTCACTGGCTTTGGCCTTGGAATACTCTGTATGCTGTGTCGACTATAGTCGACGTCCGTACCGAAGTGGTTAACATATCGAGAGCTGAAACTTATAACTTGTAAAAATGGCTAGTTAAGAACAGAAGTGATCCAAGTAACATTTTTACAAAAACTGAGTTATGTCACTTTTGGACTTCTCTGTCATCATATTAGTTATTGCAAAGGTAATTCAAATACTGTACAAAATGTTACTTAAATCACTTCTGTTCTAAACTAAATACATATAAAAAGTAATTTTTGCAATGCATTCGATATACAGATCTGAAAATTTTATTTCAGGGTATAGGAAAATAATGCGTGCAACAGAGAAGCATATAGGAAGTAGATTAGATAAACAAAGAGCGATATAACTGTTTAACCACGCCTTTTCCGACCCGACCCTAGTCGCCCAACCAACCACCTTCTTCTCACAAACTGTCGAACTGTCAGAGTGTCAAGCTGTCAGTTCGTTGCGTGGTTAAACAGTTATATCGCTCTTTGTTTATCTAATCTATTTCCTATATGCTTCTCTGTTGCACGCATTATTTTCTTATACCCTGAAATAAAATTTCCAGATCTATATATCTTATTTAAAAATTCAATTTTGTTATGTTAATGACATAAACGACTGCTACGGAGATATCGTTCACCAAACGACCAAACCTAACCTGAAAGTCGTTCAGAACGATGTCGTTAGAAGTTACAAAATACGAATTGTCGTTCATGAACGACAAACGATTCATAACGACGTCATTAATAGTTACAAAATATACTATTTTCAGCGAAAGATGTCTCATGCGTCATTAGTTGTCGTCGTTTTCTCGACATATGTCAAATAATTTTTTCTTATTTAATTGTACATGTCAGAGAGAGACGAAAACCGAAAAATAGTAGTCTAGGATAACATAATAAATCAATGACGCATGAGACATCCTTCGCCGAAAATAGTATAACAGACTTATTTTTTAATTGTCGTTACTCAACGACATCGTTCGCCCAACGATTATTTCTAGAAACCGTTTTTTATAAGTCAGTCGTTAGGTATTTTAGCTGTAACGACAAACGTTAATGTTTTCATATCGGATAATAACATAAAACTTGAATGTTGGTTCTTCTGAACTAAGAACATAACCTCAGAGGAAAACACGTCGCTGGTTTTGACAAGCTTTGACAATTAAGACGCAAGTAGATAAAGCAACTACTTTTGGGCAAACCCATTGTTTATCGTGATTTCCTGTAGAGTAGTTAAAAATTTTATAGTATTTCCCCGAAAAAAACTAATATTATATCACTAACATTTTTCATGAATTTGCTTATAAAAGATTGAAACGATGAGCATCAGTTGTTTGTTCTTGGTAATACTTGCTAGCTCCTTTAAGCATAATATCATGCTGAAAGAAATTATAATACTATTGGCATTTTTGCAAATCGTAGTCTAAATTTACAAGTAATCTGTACAATTTTGGGAGCATATTATCCGGCGTTTCAAATGGGTTTAATGGGTTGTTGATATCGCTCAATGTTACCATATCAAAGGATGAAAGGCAGGAACCCACAACTTGGGAAATTGAAATTTTACAAGAGATGATGCCAAACCAATGACCTCACTAATTTAGAAAGCAAGTATGTATAAAACGCAATGTGCGTAATTGCTGGCCACCTCTACAACTTATTTTAAAGTTCAATTATGCTATGCTATGGAGATGTCGTTCACCGAAAGACCGAATCTAACCTGAAAGTCGTTTACAACGATGTTAGAAGTTATAAAATACAAACTGTCGTTTATGAACGACAAACGATTCATAACGACGTCGTTGAGAGTTACAAAATAGACCTGTAAGCCTGTAAGTTTGACAACACCAGTGCGGTAGACGGCTTCTTATTCTTTTTAAGAATAAGGATTACTTCGAAAACCCTTAATAACTAAACATGGGATGTCAATTTCAATGGCACATATCAAAAAAATGTTATTAGTTCATTGAATTCATTATTACACATTGAATGAATTTATTAACTTTATAAATCTCTTGATACCTTTGGATATTTCCCATGATACGCCTATGCATTACGACGCCAACCTTAAAAATTTACTTCTAAATAGTGCGCCAAATTCAAACACCTCACAATCATTTTTAAATTCTCGGTATAAAAGTAGACATAAAAAAATTAAAGTTTCTCTAGTTTTACATTTGAGCTTTTAAATTTATAAAGTTTTTTAATTAATTCTAACTAAATAAATATTTATTAATTAATCAGAATAAAGCGTAAACTCAAATAATAAAATATGGAAATTATTTTGTGAATGTTCTACCTAGAACCAAACTAAATATAATTATAAATATTAAAGTTTATTTATAAATAGAATCTAAAAGCACACTAAAATATTTTATTCCATTTATCAAGTCAGTTATCAATTATTTCAATTAATTCTTGATAAAAACACCAATAACATTTCACAACCTGATTGCTTAATTACCAAATTCATAAATATTTTCACAATTTCTTTATATTAAAAAAAAGTTGTTATAAATCATTCAAACTAGTATTAATTACTTTTTTTTTAAATTATCCAATCTGTATCATAAACAAATCCACCCCAAAAAATTTACACATTTATATTAAAATTCTTCACTTAACCAATATTGTATGTGTATAAATACCTTTTAGTCAACTTTCTTACGCAATTACAAAACCAATACTAATTATAAATCAAACGTATATTCGTTAGTAAACAAAACGAAAAAATAAAAATAAACTCAATAATGTTAATTTAGTACAATTCACCAAAGTTCGCCTTTCTAAATAGTGAAACGTAACAACCGGTTGTCGTTGCAAACTGCATCGACCAGAAATCGTTAAAGGTACCCATCTATTCAGTAATAATTTGCGGTTTTAAGGTACTACTAAATCGTACTCAATCTACAATAAATTTTAGAAAGTTTAACATAAAAGTATACATATACTGGATTAAATTATCGAATATGTTTTTAAACTTACAAAGATAAAACGTATCTCTTTATTTTTTCCTTTTTACAACAGATTAGATAAAGTAATTTTAAAATGCATTAAAATTTCTTGGAAATAACCAGTAGTAGCACTATGTAGAAAAAAAATCTATTTTAACATTGTGGTTAAAATTACGTGTTTCACTACGTGTTTTACATATAAAGTAGTTTATGACGAAATCACTATGATTGTGACGTTTTTATAATGAGTCGTAGTACTTCCTTATTAACTTAATTATGTTTTATTGAGTAAGTAGGTAACAAAAAAGAACTTTGTGTTTTAGACTTAGAAAAAATTAAAAAAAAAATAATGAGTTAATAAGTTATTTTGTTCGTTTCTTTTTTATTTCTTTTGTGAGGTTTTCTAAACAATTCATTACATAAGATTTAAATTACTGTAATTATTAGATAGAGTCGAGTGTGACAAAAGTTATATGAAACAGAAATCTTTTAATTCTTCTTAGTAAACTACATACAAAATTTATTCTTTTAATTTTTATAAAAGTGTCATTTTAATGGAATCAGTGAATTGTTTACGAGTAAATTGAATAAGTAATAATGATTACTATCACCGGTTAAAAGTTCAAGATCACCTATTTTTATTGTACGACTTCCACCAACGAGAATTTTTAATCACAGTCAATTAATGTATAAAGTTTTTTTCTTGCAATAATTAAGAAACACTATTTTTGTAAGTTTTAATTTTGTATTATAATCATCAAGGACGTGTTTTAAATAGTTTAGATATTGTAACGCGTGTCACAATGTTTAGTGATAAGGAAAAAAAATTAGTTCACTAAAAATGGAATATTTCCAAAGAATTAAATTAGTAGATATTAAAATATATGTAGTGTTAAGCTAAAAAATATTGATAAATTAATTTCAATGATTAGAATTAGAATTTTAGTTTTAGATTTTTTGTTTCGTTCATTACAATTTTTATATCGTCATCTTAAAATCAGACTATTTTACTACCGACTAGTCTAATTTTTTCTAAGATTGAGTTTTTAACATTAATCTATGCCAGTGTTTCCCAACCTTTTTTGTGCCCTGCCCCACCTTAGCTTTTCTAATATTCTTAGGCCCCCCCCTATGTAACACCAGGGACGGCGCAAGGTTCCGCGAGGTCCCACAAAGTAAAAATGTGTTGATTTGGCTGTTCACATCCAAAATAAATAATATAAACTTGAAACATGCAATCTTTCTAAAAAATTTCAAGGGACACACACAATCGATGTTTAAAAAAAAAGGTCACAGCTGTATAAAGTAATAATTTTTTATATTAAAAAATTGAAAGATAGGTTTTAGGAACAAATCACTAAGAAATTGTTAACGAAACAGAGTAAGTAAATTTTCGAAACACATAATGAAAAACCGAAATTGCCCCCCTTCACAATCAAATTGCCCCCCTGTGGGGCGTGGCCCCCACGTTGGGAAACACTGATCTATGCTATGCTCCAAATTCTTTTTAATAGTTTATTCCAAATTTATTTACGTCTATTTGTATCGTTGTATTATCTAAGCATGTGAAAACTAAATTCTATAAAATTTAGAAAAAATGGTCATAGAATAGGTTCTAAATCGACGATATGCAAAATATACAGGTTTGATTGAAAAGATACAAATTGATTTAATTCAAGTATAATTTGTCATCTTTATTTTATTGCAAGTTGTGTTATTAAATAGTGTTTTTAAAAGATTCTAATTAATCGAATAAAGGAGTTATTTCAATTACTCATTCGGTAATTTGTTAATATCGAGAATTTGAAAATGGATTTATGATGAGTAATGCTCCTATTTTATCAAACTACCTGTTTTATTGGGAAAAAATCTATATCTGATAATGAGTTAGAATTCGAGTTATTTGGAACTAAAGTTAAATATTTATTGAATCCCCAATTAGGTTAATTAACCGGTTATAACTAAAAATCAAATTTCGAATCGATTGATTAAAGCACATAAGGAAAAATAGTAACCTTATAAGAGAAACAAGAATCGAATAGAACGACAAAATAATTAAGTGACGTTAAAACTCATAATTTCAGTTTTCCATAACTTATGTGGTTTAGGGTCTATTCACATGACACTAAAGGACGTCAACACGATATTGAAACTTCCTCGTTATTTCTATATATGCTTATGAGAGCATCCAGACGTTGCCATATTATGGGGTGGTTTTATAAAACTCGAATTAGTTCACAAATTTATTACTTATTATAGCTACACCCAATTCAGATGATGCGATTATCTGAAAAAGAGTGATTAGCAGATTGTTAACTGATTTGATTTTTATAAAACTGAGCCTATACTCCGTCCGACGAAAGATCTCATGTGTCATTAATTAATTATATTATCCTAGACTACTATTTTCAGTTTTCATTTCTCACTGATATGTATTATAACCTGAAATGGAGCTGCACCATGAAGAGAAAGATGAAAGAGTATACTTGTTTTTTTTATTATTTTGAGCCCTTCGTCATCAATTTGAAAGACAACGTAATCACTTTATAGTAACATCACAGTCTACGTTGCCAAACGTTTATTGTTTTGGTTTGGAGAGACAACCGTAAGACCTCGAAATAAGTAAGACACTTGACAACAGGGCTTTAGCGAACGCAAACAACTTATATACTTGATTTTTTTTAATTTTGAGCCCTTCGTCATCAACTTGAAAGACAACGTCACCACTTTATAATGACGTCACATCCTACGTTGCCAAGCGTTTATTATTTTGGTTAGGACAGACAAACGTGAACATAACCTCGAAATCAGTAAGACACTTGACAACAGCGCTTTAGCGAACACAAACAACTTGTATCACGTGAAGTTAGGCAGTAACGTTTATTGCATTTTGTACTTATATCGACGCTCTCAAGCCAAAACGGCATAAACGCCAAAATGGCAATTTTTTAGTTAGCTGCACCGTTGAGTAGCATTTTTAAATCTACATGCAACAGTTAAAGCGGCATACCCGCAAACAAACTTCATTCGCTATAAAATTGGTTTAAAGTTTGCGTAAAAGCCATTTAAGATTCATTATGTCAATCATTTTTTGGGTTTTCTGAAAAATTAGGTTAATGGCGTTTATGCCGTTTTGGCTTGGCAGCGTCGATATTTTTATATATATCTTTCTGTAATTCAGTTATATTACCTACAGAAACCAACAGTATCGAAATTGCATTTAATTAAATGTTATTTTCTATTTATTAATTTGAGCAGTTCACATTTGAATATTTGAGCGGTGTTTCGTCATTAATGACGTAGGGCTCAAAATAAAAAAAAATTAAGTATATCACGAGAAGTTAGGCAGCAACGTTTATTGCAGTTTGTATTTATATTTTTACATACAGATCTGGAAATTTCATTTGAGGACATAGGAAAATAATGCGTGCAACAGCGAAGCATACAGATCTGGAAATTTCGTTTGAGGACATAGGAAAATAATGCATGCAACAGCGACGCATATAGAAAGTAGATTAGATAAACAAAGAGCGATATAACTGTTTAACCACGCAACGAACTGACAGTTTGACAGTCTGACAGTTCGACAGTTTGTGGGAAGAAGGTGGTTGGTTGGGCGACTAGGGTCGGATCGGAAAAGGCGTGGTTAAACAGTTATATCGCTCTTTGTTTATCTAATCTACTTCCTATATGCGTCGCTGTTGCACGCATTATTTTCCTATGTCCTCAAACGAAATTTCCAGATCTGTATAGGAAGTAGATTAGATAAACAAAGAGCGATATAACTGTTTAACCACGCCTTTTCCGATCCGACCCTAGTCGCCCAACCAATCACCTTCTTCCCATAAACTGTCGAACTGTCAAACTGTCAGTTCGTTGCGTGGTTAAACAGCTATATCGCTCTTTGTTTATCTAATCTACTTCCTATATGCTTCGCTGTTGCACGCATTATTTTCCTATGTCCTCAAATGAAATTTCCAGATCTGTATATTTCTCTGTAATTCAGTTATATTACCTACAGAAACCAACAGTACCCAAATTGCATTTAATTAAATGTTAATTTCTGTAATTTAATTTGAGCAGTTCAAATTTGAATATTTGAACGGTGTTTCGTCATTAATGACGTAGGGTCCAAAATAAAAAAAAATCAAGTATACTCGGTGATGTTACGGAAAGGCAACTTACTTTTTCATCGTTCCTTTTATGGTGTGGCTTCATTTCGGTTTATAGTACAATTCAATAAAGAAAAAATTATTTGACATACGTCAAGAAAACGGCGACAAGTAATGACGCATGAGATATCTTTCGCCGAACAGACATTATATTCATGCAACATTGTATACTGATGTTAGGGAAAATATGTTGTTTGAATGTTATGTTGACGTACTATAGTGTCGTTGGAATAGACCATTACAAGCTTATGTTATAATTGTCCTTACCCAACGATATAGTTTGTCTAACAACTCTCATCATAAATGAGTTTTTGTAAAAACCGTATTTTGTAAATCGATCAATAGGAATTTTAACTGTACCGATAAAAGTTAATGTTTTCATATAGCATAATATAAAATGTCATATTTAATTTTATATTGGTTCCCTTTGAACTAACAATACAGGGTGTTCTGTAATGATATGCGAATATTGAAGGGGGTGATTCTACATCGAAAATTAATGATAGTTTCTTATATAAACTATGGTCCCAAAATGTTCCGTTACTAAAATACAGAGTGTTAAAGTTACAAATAAGGTATTCCCAGTAAACAGATTTTAACTAAAAACAGTTGTTTGAAATGCCAAACGTACATAAAACAACAAAAGACATTTAGGCTCAGCCACCTAGATTTGTTGCAAAATTGTATCCTTAATAATTACAATACGTATTACTTATTTCTGTTGAACAACGGACGGTTTTTAATTTTTCTCTTAAAAACGGCATATTGCAATCCAAAAACACAATAGGGTTTTTATTTGTCAAATTGAAGGGGGAATTCAAAAATATTTTTTATTTGGGAAAATACCATTGGCGTACCATTTTTTTCTTTAAAAATATTAAAGTCAGTGCTCGTACGCACGCCACTGTTAAAGATAGATATTAGATTTGTATTGAAAGATATGGGTATTTATTAATAGTCACTATATGCCAAATTTCATAAAAATACCTAAAGCGATTCCGAAAATATTAACCCCTTAAGCGGTTATGACGTATATATTCGTCATGCTCTCGTGTATTCCGTAGCGCTCATGACGGATATGTATACACGCCTGGGACGTATAGATTTCCATGGCTGCAAAAATATGCGGCCACTAGGAAAGCCACTACCTGTAATCCACCAAGCCGCTTAACGGGTTAATTAATATCCTTGTTTTTTCTAAAACTTTAACACCCTGTATTTTAGTAACGGAATATTTTGGGACCATAGTTTATATAAGAAACTATCATTAATTTTCGATGTAGAATCACCCCTTTCAATATTCGCATATCATTACGAAACACCCTGTATAACTTCAGGGAGAAACACGTCTGTTTTTTTTGACAAGTTTTGAAAACTAAAACGCAAATAGATAAAGTTATTTTTGGTTAAACCTATTATTTATTGTAACATCCTGCAAAGTAGTTAGAAATTTGATATTATTATTCCGAAAAACGTTGTAACATTACATCACCGATATTTTTCATAAATCTGCTTTCATAAAAATTAAAAATATCATGCTCAAAGGAATTACAATCCTATTTATATTTTTTGTAGTGTTTGTATATTTTTAAATAATTAATACAATATTTGTATCATTTTAGTTATATTTCTTTTTTATTTGTCCTAACATGTTACGCCGTTATGTTTATAATAAAAACCTAGATGATATAAAAAATATATATAATTTAACTTCATAACTTTGATTTTTATCTTTGAAGATAGCTAACGCTAAAACACGTTCGAAACATATCGATATAAATAAAAAATAAAATTCTAGAATGTACCCAATGGTACAAATAGTGTATTAATTATTTAATTTAACATTGGTTAAGAGGGAACAACAGGGTAAATTTTTTGAAAAATCTTTTTTTTTTTCTTTACGCAGTTCGAAAGTATGTACCTTTTAGAACTTTGTCCTACAATATTATAATAAAATTTCTGCTCGCACGTACAAAGTAATTTTTTTATTACGCTTACTTAAAATCGCGATTTATTTGATATAGTAGGCATAGAGTTGAAAAATTATTGTATATCATAAAAGTTCTTCAGATGAAAGTCCCAAACATCATTTGTGTCCAGAAGGTAAAAATTCGTGGTGTACTTGGCAGCGTGCAAGTGGTATCGGTAATCTACCTGAATACGAACATAAACCATTGTCACAAAATGTTATCGACACTATTACGTTCATTTATATGGATTGCTCCAAGACAGAGTTCCTTGAGCGCTGTTTAGGCGGATTTACGCAAAATTCAAATGAGAGCTTTAATAAATTTGGAAGTTCGCTCCGAAAATTTTATCAAGTCGGGAAGTTATTGTGCAAATTGCTACTTAATTGGTGGTTTCGATTTTTAATAATGGAATGGCATCTTTATTAAAGGTGGCAAATTAAATGCAAATCCAAACTGGATTCCAAATGTACGCATTTTGTACAGCTAAAGACCAACACCGTATCAGTCGAGTTCAAGTGCGTTCAATTTCAAGTGTTTTAGACAATTCAGACAACAACAAGAAAGTCGAATTATGTTCTAGAAATTCTAAAGACTTTTATTGTGGAGCAGGAATCGATTGAATTGTGATAACTCTTAAAATTTCTTCTATTATATCATCTAGAACTAAACATAACTTTTTAAATGCGTTTTTCTTACAGTAACATTTTTTAACCTGTTTTAATTTCTTTACCAACGAAATCGAATTTAAATTTTATTGAGACGTCCTCAATCTATATAAAATTCTCTTCAGTTAAGCGTGCGGATTTTTATTTGAATTAATATATGCTGCCTCTTTACCCCGGGAAAGATTAATTATTTTATCGATTTTTTTAACTCTCTTTTTTGCAAATGTGCCATTTTAACAGCAACTATTTTTTTTTAAATCGGGTACGCTTAATTGAACCTACACTAATAAAGATTAAAATGACATTTCCTTTTTTATTTTCAGATTATTTTTACGCGTCTTATAGTGACAACCAGCAAGATGCTTTTTTTTTGTTAGTGCATTTGGACGCCCTCCATACATGTATTCTAAGACAATTATTTTTTTCTCTGTATAGTTCCTAAAATAAGTTTAAACTGTGTAGTTACAAATATCAAATTCCGATTTTTCTAAAATATATGAGTGAACCAAAATAAAATCTTAATTATCGCCTTTTTTCGTAGTCTCCACCCTGTTGTTCCCCCTTAAAAGGATCACATTTTTTCTAATTTTGTCGTAATATATCTAAAATGGTAATCTAAATTTATCGGTAAATTGAAGTTTTCCGGTCAGAAAATATCCGGCTTTTGGAATTAGTTTAACGGATTGAAAGACAGGAACCCAAACTTGCAAAAATAGAATTTTACAAAAAAATAATGCCAAACGATGATCTCACACATTTTAAACTCGAATATGTAAAAAAAACAATTTGAATAATTTCTACCTTATTTACAACTTATTTTAAAATTTAATTTTGTTCAGTTAACGATTAAACGACTACTATGAAGATATCGTTCACTAAATGACTAAATCTAACCTGAAAGGCGATAAAAGACGATGTCGTTAGTTACAAAATTTAAGTTACAAAATATGAATTGTTGATGAATCTACAAACGATTCATAACGACATCGTTAAGAGTTACAAAATAGACCTGTTAGTCTGCCGATTCGAAATTAATAGTAAAATGACACTAAAAGAACTACGAATTACATCTGTTTATTATGTCAAATAAAGCTTGATATTTTTATGTATTGATATCCAGAAGTATTTACCGTCCATTTGTATGATTTTTGAGTTTGTAGTAAATGCATTATCAAAATCACTTTGAAATATCAAAGAAGTGGAAGTATTTTGAATTTTATAAAAATTAAAACTAGATAGAAAAGAAAATATAAAAAAAAAATAATGAAAACTTGTATTAAATTGTAATAACACTTAAATAAGTTCGAGTTAGAGTTAACTTTTTCAATCACCTGTCTTATCACTTAAATTTTAATACATATATACTTAAATAGGCATTGAAATCCAGCAGCTTATCTCTTAAATGCTTTATTTAACGTCCGTTTGACTCATACCATTGTTAAATTCGTGGTACACCTTAACTACATACCGTTATTATCTTATCACTTGTGATTGTGTTAAAGATATTTTAAAGAAACTGGGTTAATGATTGTAAATTATGTAAAATGTTGGGAGTAAAACGTAAAAGTATTAAGCCTTTTTCATTAAATAAATGGTGAAATTTCATATATATTTTAAATTCCAACAAAAGTAATATTAAATACAACGAAAATAAAACTTAATAAGGATAATAAAATAAACCTTAAAAAGGATAAAATTATTAAGAGGATATAACACTTAAAGTTTTATTAAATTCTTTTAAAATTATTAAACCACCGGTAAAATAGATTAAAATTTCAATTTCAACTCATTAAAAAATAATTGAGACTAATTTTTTAATTTTTTTAATTATAAAAGAAAAACGATCCTTTAAATTCGTTTTTAATTTAAATTAAAATTAATAAGACATAAAAACCCCTTAAAATTTTTTTTTAGAAATTTCAAGTTTTTGGTATTTCTTTCAATATTTTGACATTATTTTGGAAAATTTTACAAAATTATGACTTTCTTTTTTCAAAAATTTTGAAATGTTTATAAAAAAATTCTTGAAGCTTATTAAAAATCCTTTAATTTGCCATTTCCGGTTGCCATTAAAACTAAAAATTTCGATAGCTTTTGATGTATTAAAATTAGATAGGTCGTATTTGTACTCAAATTAAAGGAAATTTAATTTCCTGTCGATTTTTAATAAAAACTTAATCGAAAATTATTTTTAAAATTTTTAATTTTGAAAAATTACTTAAAATTAAATTAATGTTAGTACTACTTTTAATTCAATTAACACCGGCTATAAAAACCTTCATATTTAGATTCAAACATAGTTAAAAAAATCAATATATTGTTAAAATGAAACTACCTGCATTGTTTTACTTTCTTTCTTTTACTTCCCTTAACATTAGTACTATTACTAATCATTTTCTTATCCTTGGCACTGATAATTCTTGGATAACAACATCTATCATTGTTATATACGTAAATAAATGAAGTCTCCACGATTTTTTAAAGTTGATTAAAATTTTTAAAAGAATTAGGTGACCTGTCAACAATTTTAGTGACCTGTATGATTTTTTTTAATTTTTGGGTAATAATTAGAACAAAATTGACTTTTTTATTACATAATAGAATATTTTAGCTTTCAATTAATGTAAATTTCATTTCTTAATTAAAAAAAATAAAGCCTCCAGGACTTTTTAAATTTAGACAAAATTTTCAAAAAAAGTTAGGTTAACTGTTAAAAATTTTAGTCACCTTTATAATTTTTTTAAATTTTTTGGGTAATAATTAGAAAAAAATTGACTCTTTTATTTCAAAATAGAATATTTTAGGTTTCAACTAATACAAATTTCATTTCTTAATTTTATAAGATAAAGTCGCCACGATTTTTTAAATTTGGACAAAATTTTCAAAAAAAGTTAGGTTAACTGTTAAAAATTTTAGTCACCTTTATAATTTTTTTTTAATTTTTTGGGTAATAATTAGAACAAAATTGACTTTTTTATTATAAAATAGAATATTTTAGCTTTCAATTCATACAAATTTAATTTTTTAATTAAAAAAAATAAAGTATCAACGATTTTTTTAAAACTGGTCAACATTTCTAAAAGAGTTAGGTTAACTGTTAAAAATTTTAGTCACCTTTATAATTTTTTTAATTTTTTGGGTAATAATTAGAACAAAATTGACTTTCTTATTATAAAATAGAATATTTTAACTTTCAATTCATACAAATTTAATTTTTTAATTAAAAAAAATAAAGTATCCACGATTTGTTTAAAAGTGGTCAACATTTTTAAAAGAGTTAGGTTAACTGTTAAAAAATTTAGTCACTTTTATAATTTTTTTTAATTTTTTGGGTAATAATTAGAACAAAATTGACTTTTTTTATTATAAAATAGAATATTTTAGCTTTCAATTCATACAAATTTAATTTCTTAATTAGAAAAAATAAAGTCTTCATGATTTTTTAAAATTGGTCAAAATTTAAAAAAAAAGGTTAACTGTTAAAAATTTTAGTCACTTTTATATTTTTTTTAATTTTTTGGGTAATAATTAGAACTAAATTGACTTTTTTATTATAAAATAGAATATTTTAGCTTTCAATTCATACAAATTTAATTTCTTAATTAGAAAGAATAAAGTCTTCATGATTTTCTAAAATTGGTCAAAATTAAAAAAAAAAAAGTTAACTGTTAAAAATTTTAGTCACTTTTATGATTTTTTAAATTTTTCGGACAACAATTAGAGCATATACTAAAAATTCATTTTCGGTAATAAATAAAGATCAAGTTTCAATTAAAATCCTTATAAAATTTCAAGTATCAACAACAAATAGTTTTTTAGATACGAATTTTTAAAAATTAACAAGTTTTAATCAACATGTAAATTAAGTTAGGTTAGTATTTCTCTTCTGTGGAAAAAACTAAAAGTATATGAAGTTAATTTTTGGTAAAAATAAAGATTAAGTATTAATCTAAATCTTGATAAAATTTCATGTCATAGGACAATTAGTTTTTTAGATATGAATTTTTAAAAATTGACTAATTTCTTTGGTGATTTACGAGCAACAACTTTAATATTTAAAATTTATAAAAATTAAAAAACATAAGATTAAAAAAAAAATAATTAAAGAGATCTTTGTTCCCAATTACAACCTTAAAAACTAAAAAAACTAGTAATAAGAAACAAAATAAAATAAAATAAAACAAAAAAATACGAGAAAAAGAAGACGTTCGACTTGAACCGGTATATCAACTCTTGCTGTGACCGCATTTAAGGGAGGGGGAGAGTGTCAATTGTTGATACCGAGGTGACGCTAACGAACTCGGTCGGAAATACAGGAATCTATCGAAAGCCCACGGTTACACGACCGATCGCGGCAGGCCGTATTTTTTTTCTCTTCTTTCCTTTCGGCGTTATCTAAATATCCGTCCTGCATGTTAGATAAGTGGGCTCGAGGTTTCTCATCCGAACCGCGGTTAGCGGAAAAACCACACGCACCAGATACGAATACCAAAATCGATTTTATTCAATACATCGACCGTTATCAAATATACATACACACAAACCGACGAGAGTTTATTGTAAATATTTACGCGGGGGTTAAAAATAGACGGTTGTGATCTAGTTGTAACAATTTCCGTTTTTCAGAACATTATAAAGATAAAATTAAAAAAAAAATTAAAAAAACCAAAATTAAAAAAAAAATAAAACTTAATAAAATTTAAATAAAATAAAATTTGATTAATTAATAAGATAGTAAAACGATTTTTTTAACTTATAATACGTATAAAGATAAGAGATTTTTTCGTTAAACCTTTTAAAAAAATTAGAGGTTATATAACTGTCAAGTTGATACTTTTTTTTATTTCTTTTTTTGTTCTTTTTTTTGTTATTACATAACCTTAAAAATAAAAAAAAGATTTTCTCACCTAAGGCTTAAATCCACAACGGCTTCATCTACATCCATCTTTTCCATGGGTAATGGAACGGCTCGTTCACCTAATAATTAATTCTAAGTTTAGAAAAAAAGCGAATATTCAAATCGAACAGTCACACTTAAAATTGACTATCAACTTGATTAATAAACACGATAAGTTTTTTGAAAAGTATAAGACGCGTTCGCAATGGGATATAATTGTGAATCAAGTGGTAGTTGGAAATCGGATTTGAAAAAAAAAAAACAAACGAATACCGAAGGGGGAATGGCGGTTTTTTATCGCAATTTAAATATCGCCTAACCTCTCTCTCGTTCGCTTAAAAAACCTATTCCACGTAATTCCGTAGAAGAAGAGCTGTGAAACGAGACCAAACTCGACGCACCGAACACATATAACACATATACACACGCACTCGCACTCACATATATACGGTAATTAGTGTGTACCGAAAATCTAAAACTTGGTTGACAAATCGATTATCTCGCGTGAAGGGCGCTAAGTGCGCGTCACCAATGGAAACGGCAGCACGAATTCCGGGGGCGTTCCATCGTCGGTCGCGACGAAAAACCGTACGCGAGAAAAAAAAACCGGGCCGAGCACAGTTTAAGAGAAGCACCGGACGGGCCCCACACCGAAACCGAAATTACCGAAGACTGCTCCGATTCAATATGGCGTGGCCTTGTGTGTTGTGTCTACAGCCACGCCGCAAACACAGATGTTTTTACCTTTTTCCTACCTTTACCAACTTGCTCCCGCCGCCTGTTACGTATTTCCATGCTTGGACCGTACCGAGTTTATTCATACGACGCACGCATTCAGAACGCTCCGCCCCGAGAGCTACGCGTCTCTGTCTTATACATTGTTATTCGTATTTCGACGCCGTAAGGACGTACGTTTTGGATTAGAATTTGTAATTCGTTAAAACGTACCCCGACGTGAGCGTCCTCTTCTGTCACCGAAGAGAGCATCCGAAATCCGCCGGTTATTCTTTCTTTCATTACTATTTTCCTCGTTCGCACTTTTCAATCGTTTTTGGGTTAAAAAGAATGGGAAAAAATGGGAATTGGTGGAAATTTTGAGGGAATTTCGGGGATTGCGGTGATGATGACCGGCGTGAAGACAGGAAGTTATCCTCTCCGGAACGTTTGACAATCACGTGACGTCTAATTAATTTTAGAACAAGGGGCACGCATGCTGTTTGTTTAATGGTGGATAATCAATATAAGTAAAAGAGTGGGATGATGACGGAGAAAAAAGTGGGAAAAATTAGGTTAAATAAAAAAAATTATAATAAATAATATAAAAATAGTAAAAGTTTTAAAAAAATTGTTCTGGATGACGTTTCGATTTATAGGTTATATTTTTTTTATTTTCAAATGTCACTGTCATGGTTTTTCATGAATAGTTGGAAGACAAAAATGAATTTTTAACCATTTCTTTACTATCATCTTAAATTTATGCTCCACATAACCCAATTTTATCTTTTCTGCCTACAAATAAATACTATTTCCTAGAAATTTTTTTATTTTAATTTTTAAGATGAATACGTTGATTGTCGAATATGAAATAATTTTTAGTTTGTTATTATTTACTCATCGATAATGAACGTGGTAATCAAAAATAAATATTTTCTTAAATATCAAAACACGGTATCGGTTTTAATAAAGTTAAAATACTTCTTTTTTTTACATGTTGTAGGGACTTTTTACCAATATAAGACCAAATCAAATATAAAACACAAGTTCTTATGCTTTTATTGGTATTTTTTATTCCCCGCCTGACGCGTTTCGCCGTTTTATGCCATCTTCGGAAGCTTTCGTCTAAAATTTATATATACACACCATTCTCACGTTTTGTCCGGCTCAAAATGTACAGGTTTCATCACAAAAATATTCAGATAATTCAACCCATCTAATTTAACAGAACCTATACAGAGTGTTTGAGAATTGCACGGCACCATTTCAGGGATGTGTTCTCCAGCACGAAATAAACAAGAAAGTTTATGTAAACCTAAGTCTCAAATTAATTTTTTATCGAGATATTGGAAAGTTAATTTATTTAACAATAAAACATTCAGAGTAACTGTTCAAAGTGCCCTCCGTTTTGTTGAATGTAGCATTCAGCACGACGAATCCATGATTCTCTGGCACGGCTTATAGCATCAGGACGACCCCTCAGAGTAACTGCTCCTTCTTCGATGCGATTTCTTAGCTCTTCTTGCGTGGCAATAGACGTAGAATAAACCACAGACTTCATCCAGCCCCACACAAAATAATCTAACGGCATTAGATCAGCAGATCATGGTGGCCATTTAACAGGTCCGTTTCGGCTAACCCATCGATTACCATATGCTGTGTTTAAATAATCGGTGGCAATATGAGAAAAGTGAGCAGGGGCACCGTCATGCATAAACAATATCCCCTGCCTGTTGGCAATCGGAGTATCTTCTAGAAGCTCATACAGATTATTTTGTAAAAAATTCAAGTAAGATATTCCTGAAAGCCTTGTTGGTAAAAAGAATGGGCTGATGAGATTATTACCAAGAAGACCATACCAGACACTTAATGAAAAGGTATGTTGGTAATGTGTAATAGCAGTCGTATGAGGGTTTACGTCGCTCCAAGTATGAGTGTTTCGAAAATTAGTAACTAATTCCATTTCTGGTAAAGCAAGATTCGTCGGTAACTAGCAGGTAGCTCAGGAAGTTAGGATCTCGTGTGCATTGTCGAATCAACCACTGGCAGAAATTTATGCACTTGTTATAATCTCCTGGTAAGAAATGTTGCAGGCACGTAACGTGATATGAATGCAATTGTTGCTCGCGCAATATTCGCCATACGCTTGCAGATGAAACATTGAAATGATGTGACAATTTTCTGGTGCTAGTGGTAGCAGTTCGTCAAAATCTTTGTCGACCAGCGTTTTATCGTTGTGGTTTTAACGTGCCAGTTTCCCTAAGACGTCTTTCAATGACTTCAAACGTTTTCCGATTTGGTATTCTCCTATTGGGAAATGTTCTAATCACATAATCTAGTTCAATAGGAAGAGATAGGAAAGATAAAAGTATTGTATGTGTCAGCAAACGATAGCACACATTTTAGACGAAACCCTCCGAAGATGGCGTAGAACGCCAAAACGCGTGAGGCTGAGAATAAAAAATGCCAATAATAGCATAAGAACTTGTATTTTATTTTTGATTTACTTCTTTCTTGTTTCATACCTTTTCTGACAATTGATACGAAAAATCATGTCATATTACGATTAAATTGTTGATTTAGAATTTAATCTTACACTTGTGGGGTGCTAAAAATAAACTGATATTTTAAATCATATCATATTTTCCATACTAATTAAAGAGATTTATTTGATTTTTTTTTTTTGATGGAAAGAGTTTTATTTCAACTCATTCAGGTATGAAATTATGAAACGATCGATGATGATGATAATATGGAGAGTATTTGAGTAGAAATCAGATTATGCAAAGGAAAATAGTTCCGTTTTGGTCGATTTTTTTGATTATCGAATGCTACGTCGGATAATAGGCTCGATCTCGCCCACATTTTATTTAGTTAATAAAACCTATAATGCATTTATATAACATATGTATGCTTGGTTGAACGCACATACTTTGTGACTTCTAGATCATTGGAGGAATTAATAAAATTGCGATAGAATGCTCTCCTCTGTCAAACAAAAAACATTCAAAGAATTTCTCTTTAACCTTTTGACTGCTACAGGCGGAAATATGCGCCCAACAAAAACTACGCACATATTCGTTCATATGGCGTTTTTGAGTGCATGGTGATGGTGAGTGCATACATCGAACTGGCTTACAAGGAGACCTTACGACTTGCCCCTCACCGATTTTAACGAAAGTGGTACCAATCGATAGATATTGGTACATAGTACAAATATATAAAATATTAGGGCGCACTATTCAGCGGTTCGCAAGAAAATTGGTATTAAAGTTTGCAAATAGCGTCTGTCAGTGACAAGTACCGCCCTTTAAGCCCCGCCCATTGTCGTACTGAATATGTATAGAGTTCCACATACGAGGTTCGAATTCTGAATAATACTTTTTTTTATTTCCATTTTTATTTTTAATGCAACATTTCACTTTGTTTTTATAATATTTTGATATTACAAAATATAATCAATTAAGGACACTCTTTCGTTATCCTACTTTTTAATTTCTCTACTTCTATGTTTAGGAATCTTACGATACTTTTATTAGAATCATTCTTTACAATTTCTTCTTTACCATTTAAAATGGTATTTTTTATTTATTATAAAACGTTTTATAATAAAAATGCCCACGTAAACATCCAGTCTTATCTCCTTTATTTAGGGGAGGATGAGATAAGACAGGGAGATAAGGTAACATGTGGAACCCAGTGTTAAGAAGAGAGCTAAAAGACTCAAAAAGGAAGATGAAAAACTGATTAAAAAGAAACATTTTATGATTAAACCCCAAACACAAGAAAACGTACAATTAATGTGCTTGTGTATATGATGATGGCGTTGAGGCAATTCATGTTTGCGTATTATGTGAATCTGATTAACAGTCTTTTATAACGTATATTTAATTACATTTTATCTTGTCCCACGTAAATTGGCTGGTAGCACGTAACGATCCTCAAAACTATCATATGCACAAGAGTCAATCAATTTATACTTATGGATAATCGTTCCTCCTTTTCTGACATGTTCTTCCCATCTCTTTAATTCTATTATGTTTTTTAAGCGTCAACATCCTTTCTTCTGAAGAGTTTGCAAAGACCAATAGGGATGTTCTTTAGTGCGATTCACAACTTTTAACTTGTAATGAAAGGGAATATTATAATCGTCTTGTACTTGCTTTATCGGTAGTTCCGGAGATAAATTTGCGTCAAACGGAAACACGAATTCGGAAGCACATTCTTCGTCAGTTTAGTTCATGAGTATTAAGTCATCCGTACTTACAAAAAATGTTGTCTTTGTCAAGATAAGTATTTCTTCGCCAATTTACATGGCGCCTTTTGAAATTTCCACGGTTGGTTCCACAGTCACGGGATCACTTTTCATTAGCAGTTTTTCAAAATACAACTAACATAAGTATCACTCAAGAGTAAAGTTGATTTGGTACTTTGAATCATTATCAATATAATCATAATATCGATCCCTAGTGTATAATATGTAATATCATGTACATAGATAATACGCATAAGTTAGATGTAAGCAATATAATAAATTATTTTACATTACTTATGCGGGTATTTTTATTATAAAACGTAATACCATTTTAAATGGTAAAGAAGAAATTGTAAAGAATGATTCTAATAAAAGTATCATAAGTTTCCTAAACATAGAAGTAGAGAAATGAAAAAGTAGGATAACGAGTGTCCTTAATTGATTATATTTTGTAATATCAAAATATTATAAAAATAAAGTGAAATGTTGCATTAAAAATAAAAATGGAAATAAAAAAATGTATTATTCAGAATTCGAACCTCGTATGTGGAACTCTATACATATTCAGTACGACAATGGGCGGGGCTTAAAGGGGGGGGACTTGTAATTGACAGACGCTATTCGCAAACTTTAACACCAATTTTCTTGCGAACCGCTGAATAGTGCGCCCTAATATTTTATACATTTGTACTATGTACCAATATCTATCGATTGGTACCACTTTCGTTAAAATCGGTGAGGGGCAAGTCGTAACGTCTCCTTGTTAGTCCAAAAAAGAACACGATGAAATGAAAAATAACCATAACTGTGAATCTGATCAAATTGTCAATAGATATATGGATTGTGATTTAATCATATAATAAATAATGACTGAGAATTAAAATGGTAACCCAGGGCTGGTCAATGTGCATTGCACTTACGGTGCACTGTGTGCATGACGTGCACATTACTACCTTGGAGACACACCCCCTCCACATAAACAAGAATTGCAAAATAAAAATATCTCAAAAAACTTTGCATAATATTTGTACGCATACCTCGTTCTCATTAGCAAAAACATCGTCAACATGAGATGCCTTTAATTCTAGTAGTTTTGATTGACGATCGTCGTGAGTTAATGTTTCAAAATCTATTTTATGGAATTTGTTATAATGTGTTGCAACTGAGAATTTTTTCTTACAACTGATGATACGACCACAGACTAAATACTTCGCGTTATTACCTTTCGCAATAAAGAACTACAACAACTCCCACTCACTTTTAAAAAATATTACCGCGAGCTTAAATCTTTTACGAGGTAGTGGCATTATTGTCCGCTCTGGTGCAAAACTTAACTTTTAAGAATAAAAACTTCGACAGAAAATTGTATAATCTCTTGCCTACAGATTTTACTCAAGTGGTTAAATTATTTAAAGCTCAAATTATTTGACATTATTTAACTGTCACATTACCGTAACTAGGCGCCCTACCATTTGCGCCTTAAAATAAAAAATTGCATAACGCGTGCATTGTGCACTGCACATTTGCACCTCAAACAGCACATGTGCACTATTTGAGTAGCCCTGTGGTAACCGGTAAATAAAACATTTTCATTTTTCAAATTGTGATATTTCATATACTGTTCTTCTGGACAAACGAAAATGGTTTTCAACCTTTAACTGGTGACGTGCATGTGGAGGGACGTGCGTGGTGACGTTGGGTCCTAGGGACCCCATGTCTTTTTAAGAGCCTTTGGTATACTTTTCCTTTAGTTTGCCGTTTTATACTTCACTTCATACCTTACTTAATTAGAAAAGTGGATTCTGCTCATTTTATTACTATTAACAAGGGCGGTATTAAATAAACAGCAATAGCCTACAAAAAAACTGGCAACCAAAAATGCCACCAGTTAAAGGTTAAACTATAATAAAATATAGAGATCAGAAATGTATTGAAAATATTGCAACTGTAGTACATCTTCTTCAAAACAATTGTGGACAACATTCTTTGTAAGGTTATTAATTTTTGGTATTCTTTTCCTAAATCTTTTCAATAGAAAATTGTCCTCCTCACTATCGCTGGATGGCCTTAATAATTCCATTAACACTGCTTTATTGAGATCATTCATGTTGCCAACTATATTGCACTGATACTCGCACTTGCTGTCAAACCTTGTGTTGGAAATGTTGCATTGAGTGCAAAACTCGATGTACCTTTTTACCAATAGAACATAAAACGCTAATTTGGAATAACCAATAGAACACGCTATTATGTGCTAGTGCGCACTAGTTTTACCAAATGAAAACGCTATTAGTCTATGTCGATAAAGTAACAGTAATTGGATTGTGTAGTATATTATCATTTAGTACATTGCCGAACAGATTCAGATTGCGTTAAAATTTTGTCACTAATGATGCCTATTGCCAGTTGCAAGCCGTTGATTCTAAGCGTTTTAGATCGAAGTATTCAGCAGTCAAAAGGTTAAAAACCAAATATTCTTCCTAATAAACTTTATATTACATATTATGTCACCTGAACTAATACAGTGAACGCTCCATACAAGCAACCTCTCTATAAGCAACATTCTTTATAAGCAACCTCTATACAAGCAACTTTTTTTAGTTCAACTCTTCTGTATAAGCAACTTATTTTTTTAAAGCTAAATATTTAACTTAAGTTTAAGCCAATTCAAAAGTAAAATCAGCTGTTCACAACAAAATATGAATCAGAAAAAAAAGACGTTCAATTTCGTTAAAAGATAAACTATCCATTTTAAAGAACGTTGAAAATGGCAACAAAACAAAGGACATTTCTAACGAATATAAAGTTGCTAAATCTACAATAAGTAGAGTAAAAGAAAATAAAGAAAATTTAGAAGAATATGCATCCAAAAAGATTAAGAGTGGTATGCATTTACCTATTCAAGAACCTCCCAATCGAACCAGCGCTCTAGAAGGAGGTTCTTGAATCGGCATATACATACTACTATTAAGCGAATGAAGATAATAAAATATAGTGAAATCGAGGATACAGTGTTTTCTTGGTTCTTGGAGCGGTGACAATTAAACGATTTAGTTCCAAATGAAATGATAAAATTAAAAGCACTCGAAGTAAATAGATTAAATAATAAACCTGAAACATTTGTGGCAAATGTTGGATGGTTAACGAAATTTAAGAAACATCACAGTATACGGATTTTATCTGTTTGTGGAAAGAGTATGTCTTGCAATTTGGAGTTACCTAATTTATATAAAATAAATTTAAAAAATATATTGCTGAAAATGGCTTTTTGCCTGAACAAATATATAATTGCAACGAAATTGGCCACGTCTATAAAGCGTTAGCCCAATAACGTTACTCTACTAACTAAAACTAACGTTATTCTATACAGTTTGGTTAGTAAAAGAAATAAGTAAAAATATTTTCCAGACAGTAAGCATTTTTATACTCCTTTTTTCCCTATAAGCAACTTTTCCCAATAAGAAACTTTTTTATTCAAATTGGTTCAAATTAGTTGCTTATATAGAGCGTTCACTGTATTAGTACAGTGAAATTCCCTTTCGCGGACACCTCTCTTGGACGGACAGTTTCTCATGGAACCGTCCGACCCTCATATAATTACTTCGCATTTCTCTTAAGCGGACACCCCTTTTGAGCGCTCACTTTTGGTGGGTCCCGTTGGCGTCCGCATAAGAGAGATTACACTGTACTTACTTTAAAACTAGACCTAAAACTAAGAGTTTTAGCGTTTAACCGTCCATTTTTTGAGAAGGCGTTTGACGTTTCGGATGCCATGTTGCAAACTTCTTCAGAAATATGGTTAAAGTCACCTTATTTAACCAGAAATCGCACCTTAAAAACACTGTATTCGAAACAACTTCGAACTTGTTTCTGAAGAAGGTTGCAACATGACATGCGAATCGTCAAACACCTTTTTTAGTCTTAATTCAGTTAATACCGCCTGTAAAATCTTTCGCATTTACATTTGTTTATTGTTTGACAAAATGAATCATTGTATGCTTTATCAAAAACCTACAATAAATTTATGAAATGAAATCGTAATTAATTCTAAATAATTTGAAAGTTATACTGTGCGTTTAGCTATACTCATCCTGTATAAATAAAATTAAACGAATGAAACAAATTATGATCTGATTAAAATCTCAAATTCTAAACAATAAAAAAAAAATTACAAAAAATGCAGTATATAATTTATTGAAATAATCATGAAATTGACATCGAAACATTAATTTCCCAATATTCTTGTTATATCAGATAACTTGTAAGATACATATTACGGATGTTCGAATTAATATAAAAAAGAAACACAACAGGAATATTTTTTTTAAAAACATTACAATTTATAGGTAAAAATCAAAAGAACAACTAATATAATAATAATAAACATAAATGTAGGGAATCTAATTACGATAATTAAGAAGTATAATTTTTAATTTTTATAATTTTTTCTTCTCTTTTTTCATTATTTAATATTCACCAAACAAATTAATACAAATATAGTATATGTTTTTCTTTTAATTTTTGGAAACTATAAACCCTCTACGAGCAAATATCTTTTTTTTTTTGAATATAATATTTTTTATAATCGTAACAAGTATTTATAAATGGTAGTAATTTAACATTTACAACGTTACTACAATATATACTTAGCTAAAACAATAGCATTTTTTTTTTTAGTTGAATTAAATTCTATGCATCTTTGCACAACCAAAAATAATACCAGATTCTCTTATAATTAAATAATTCTTTACTAACTTTATTTTTACATGTAATCAAAATGAAACAATTTAATTGATAAAAAAAAAATTCCAAATATTCTAAGAAGTAGAAGCGATTTTCAACGAATAAAGTGACATAAATTTTTCTCTCAATCTTCATCTTAAAAAATCTCAAAGAACTCGAATTTAAATAAACACTCCTTATTAACATTGTTTTAACATTTAAAAAATTTACTAATAAAGAATTATTCAAGAAATTTAAGAGACTCTAAATAGAGATTAAATAACTATATAAAAATTTGATTATTATTATTTTTTAAAGATGCATAGTAAACAAAAATATATTTTTAACTTTAGAAAAAAATAATTATTTGTAATTATTAAAAAAAAAATAATAATAAAGATTTAGGAATATTGATTACATTAGGTAAGACAATTTGAATATAGATTTTCTTTCTTATTATAAACATTACATTGATTTACGTAATGTCAATAACTTAAAAACACCTTGAAAATCAAATTTTTAATTATTGACATTACTTTACATTATTATTAATAATTATTGTTATTATAACAACATATAGCTACACAAGAACCGAAAAAATATAAAACAGAAACGGAAGTAAAAATAGAAAATAAATAGTATATAGGTGCGAATTTTCTAATTATTTAGTTGTGTATTCGTTTAACTATAAGTTAGTAATTAGTATGTTAAGAATTAATAAACGATTTTTTTATTTTCAAGATAAACACGTCATTTTTCCTTCTTTTTTTTTCCTTTTCGGATGTTAAAAATGATTTTCTTTAATTACATTCATTATTGTCACCCGTAAAAAGCAGATATAGATAGAGAAAGAATTCAAAATTAATAATTTGAAAATGGCACCCTTTATAATATTAGTGATACCACTTAAAATGTAACATTGAACGCTTATTATTAATAAAAATTGAAAATGAAAATTAAATTTATTAAAATTAATTAATTCTTTTTGGTTAAATTAAATTGAAATAGTAAGTAAGATAAATAGTATAAGTAGAAAAAAGCATAATGTACTTAAAGAGTTCATTGTTACATTTATAATTTATATTTTAAATAGATATTTATGTATATTAAATCGAGCTGTACGATTCTATCGGACATTGTAACATTTTGGCGTTGTTTAACATATGTACGCTGTTACTAATGCTATCATTTTATTTTATCTTTTATTTATTATTCTCTGATCTCGACGTTTTTAATTTTCCTTTTTTCGTTTCGGAGCTTCTTTTCCGTTTTATTATTTTTTTTTTTAATAAGGAAACATCACAGATACAAGTTTTGTTTTTGCTATTTTTACTTTAGTTATTATTATCATTACTTATAGGTGGTCACCACGTATTTAACAAAAAGTTATCCAACGTGCGTCTGTCACTTTTCAGTTTTTATAAGCGAAAAATTAATATAAATTAAACTATTTAGGTTTGTCGTTTATGTATAAAATAAGTACGAATGTATAAATCACTCAAAAAATTTTTGGTTTTTAACGATTTTGATTTTTATTAAAGAGGTTGTTAAAGATATAAAAGTGGTAATGTAAATTTACTCATAAAACATTAAAAAAATTTTTTTTGGGTTTGTTTATTTATGATAAAAGTTATAACACCATCTTTTATGTATTGTGTGTCTATAAAATTACCCATAAATTCATTTTAAAAAGATGAATCATTTTGAAATTTCCTGAAAGAGGTCGATTTTAGTTTAAAAAATGAAATTTAAAAATTTTTCAAGATGATTAATATTTTAGATTTAGAGTTAGATTTTCAGACTATTTAGTCTGTAATTCAGAGTTTTAAAGGAAATCTTAAAAAACTCAATTTCTCAATTCAAAAAAAGAATTTATAAAGATACTTAAAAGTACTTGATTTTTGATCAAATGTTTAGAATTGCATCGATTTATTAATGGAAATTACGAACGATTTTTGACATGAAATTAGCTTAGATTATGGAATTTGATAGCATATAGTATTTGAATATTGGATTCAAATGGTTTAATAGGTAAATTAAGCTGTTTTTTAATATTTAACCGTTTGAGTAAGAGGGTTTTCACAAAATATGATCGAAATGCGCTGAGTCTTTTCAACATGAAATTTAACCCTTAAAATGTCCAGATATTGTGGACATTATATTGGTCTTTGCCAAGTCCTATGTCCAGACGTTGTGACCATAACATATAAGTAAAACAAATGTAATGTTTGAAATATTGAGACGTGGATAAAATTATGTATCAAAATAAAAAGACTTGTAACCCCTTAACGTACACGCTCGAGTTAATTCAAGCGAAGTAAACAGGCCAAACTGTACACACTCGAGAAAATACGAGCAGTTTTCTACTTAATTTTTTTTTTTATTAATAAAAACTTAATCTGTTTAGCACATTCTAATTAACTAGAGAATGTACCTTAAGGGGTTAAATAAAAAATGCTTTTTTTGCTGTTGTTTTGTATATTAAGTGTATGTTAAGGGGTTAAGGGTTAAAAACAGCAAAACTGAAAAAAATTGAATTTTAACAAGATAATTCTTAGATTTCTGTAATAACTCAATAAATTGAATATCGTTTTCGGTCCTGTTTATGCATTTTAAAAATAGTTTTATTTAATTGTTATTATTTTTTTAACTCTTCTCTTAAATAAATCCTAAACAAAACCAATAGAATTTTAAATTCTTGATAAAATGTAAATAAAATGACGAAACTTGTCTTCACGATTTACTTTTTACTACAATTTCACGCAATAATTAGACAGAGTGAACAATATTTGAACAATTTCATTTTAACTGAATTTTGCTTTTAAATAGACCACTATATGTGACCTGATCTACGAAAAGGGGGCTTACGTTCGAAAATAAATTTTCGAGAAATAAGCTGTTAAAGATAAGCAACTTGTTTCGTCAGTTTTTCTTTGATTGTTCTCTTTTCTCTGCGTCGGCCGGTGTTGAAAGACGTCAAAGTGTTATTTCAGTTTAGAATATTGTTGTAGTTAATCGCGTAAGTTGCTAGTTTCGGCTTTCTGAACGAGTAACGTTGAAGAAGTGAGTATGAATGTTATCACGTTGAGCGTTCTTTCGTAATGGCATTTATGTAATTGTTTCTGTTGGTCTTTCGCATCACAGAGAGTAATGAAAAATTAGTGTTGATGAGGAGATCAGTGCCGTCTGCAGACAATATTTTCGTGAAAACGATGAAGACAGCGTACAGGATAATGACAGGACTCAGAACGATGTTAATTCGAAAAGCGATGATGATGCGCTACATTTCTCTCAGGCAGCAAATATTAATAATACGGAACTAATTGTAAGTTTCATTAACTTGGGGTTGTCTGCTGTCGATGAAGAGGAAAAGGAGCTGGTAACCAAATTTGTTTTTAAAAGCTTGTTGTAATAATAAATGTCATACAATGATACCACGAAAAGTGATCGAGAATACAAGAAACCATTGTTTAGAGTTCTGTTTCTTTCCTATTTGTATTCTCCTTTCTCTACATTTTTAGTGAACTTTTGAATAAGTTACAACCTTGTGGTTTTCACCATATTAACGACCGTCTCAAATTTATTGTTAGTCTGAATCGGTAAAAAAGTGAAAAATGCTTTTTTGACACGTAAGCCCCGTTTTCGTAGATCAGGTCACGTATATTATTCAAGTTATAGAATCTATATAACAATCCGAATTTAAAAAGAGAATACATATCGTTATTTTTAACTTACAAGGAGAGTGCAAGATCTTGGGGTCGTGGATGTAGTTTAAATTTCGTAGAATGGTAGATTTAATCCGTTAAGCGGCTCGATGGATTGAAATTACATGTAATCGTGACGAATATATACGTCATAGCCGCTTAAGGGGTTAATTTCCTTGTTGATGAAAATATATGGTTATAGGGGCCATTATTCAATATTTTTTTAAATACTTGCAATTAAAGATGCAATTAATTCGTTAGGACAAGTCCGGATAATGTCAAAATTAACCGAATTTATACCGATTAAGTCAGGCTTTTTGAAGAAAGGTTATAATGCCAAGTCATATTCCTGTATTAATTTTGAAGTTTTGACAGATCAAATGACAATTAACTGACAAATTTAAAGTGCGGTGCACACTCAGAAAATGTTTCGATGTCGCAACATTTTATATTCACTCATGGTATCTCTATATGTAAAAATAGACACTCTCAGAACTCGAACCCGGCGCCTAATGACGAGAAACACTGATCTATTGCTGCTTCGCTAAACCCATTATGTTTAATCGTTTGCTACAGACCTGAATTTAACTAGTGAATTGCATCTTCAGTTGCAAATATCTAAAGAGCTATTGAGTAGTGGCCCCTACAACCATATATTTTCATCAACAGGAAAACTAAATCTACCATCCTACAAATTTTGAACTAAACCTATGACTCCAAGACCTTGCACTTTCCTTGTTAGACTATTCTACGTAAATTTTTTGAAATTTTATAAAAAACGAGTTTTTAGTTTTGACGTTCAATGTATTGTAACGTACATCGATGATTAAAAAAAAAATTAAGCGTAAAATAGTCTGGTTTTAAGGCGATGATATTCTAAAATTCAAATATACAGGGCGTTTTATAAAAAATCCTAGTTTCTTACATATGGTTCACTCTGCATATTTAATTACTACATGAAACGGGATCATATTTGATGATCAAATGATAAAGTGCTAAAAATTTTAAATAAACTATTTAAAAAAACGAATTTTTGCATAAATTTTTATAAATTGGAAAATTGATTGAAACGTGTGTCATATTTCCAGATTTTTGTAACTTTCTTTGGATAATATACGAAAAATTGATCATTTCTTTGAAGAAATTTCTAAAATTCATGAATTTTTATTCAAAATCTGTGAAATTTAGTTCAATTTTATAAAATTTAGTAACTTTTCTAGAACAATTATGAACAAAATTAGAGAATTTAGTAACTTTTTTGAATATATTTACAGAATTTAATAACTTTTTTGAACAAATTTACACAACCTAATAACTTTTTTTGAATGAAGACTATTTAATAAAATTTAGTAATAATTTAAAGAAAATTACAAATTTAGATTCTAGTAATTTGTAAAATTTAGCAATTTTTAATGAAAATTAATAAAAATCTAGTAACTATTTTTGAACAAATTTTTAACAGATTTATAAAATCTAGTAATTATTATAAATAAAAATTAAAAATCCACCTCTAACGAATCAAAAAATTTCATTAGTTTCCTTTTACAAAACCAAAAATAAATCTTTAGGTCATTTTTACTTTTATATAAATTGCATAAAAACCAAAAATTTTTTAAATGACTATAAACAACCTCAATGAGAAAAAAAAATTACACGTTAAAACAATTAAAAACGGTGTTTCTTATACATAACAGAAAAAACAAAATTAAAAATACAGAAATGACAAACGCCGCGAATAATATCACACACTCTAGATATATTCAATCTTAAAACATTTTTTTTTGTTTAATTATTTTATACTCTCGCGCACGATATCACATTTTACGTTTCTTTATTCCTCCCCTCGCCGTAATTGGACTAGGATTCGCGTAGTTTTGTTTTATTATTCGCAATATTATTTGTTTTCATTTAAATCGCTAAGTTCTCTCGCGTCTCGATCGCTTTGAGTTCGTTTCGTTTATTTAAATGGTCTAGATCACGTTTGTAGCTCAGGTACTCGATGTTGGTTTGTATGATTTTTTTTCTTTTTTTTTTCTTATACTTGTTTACTTATGTACAGTGTTTGGGTTTTCAGTTAAAAGTTACCCGCATTATAAATTTCGCCGTTTATTGTTTACAAGTTTTCTTTTTTATTTGACAATTTTAAATGTGTTTTAAATTCTTTGTTAATCTTACACATTTCTATTGTCAAAATCTGAGTGTTTCCACAGCTTTTATAAACTTTCAAAAAAAAAAAGAAAAAAATCTTAATTATTTAAAAAGATCTTAATTATTAAAAAGATCTTAATTGTTTAAAAAGATCTTATTTAAAATCCCAAAAAAATTAATTGGTTTGTTTTAAATTATTTTTGGGATTTAACTTATTTAAATATTTTTTAATTTTAGTCGTCTTGATAAAGTAACAACGCGTTTGAACTTAAAAGCTAAAAAACAACTTGACGTTAAACGATATAAATACTATAGTGTTCACGATGGAATGACTAAGACACAGTTAAACGTTAAACATAGTTAAAAGTGAACTTTGTTGTTGGGTTTTTTTTGGTCAGTTTCTTTATACAGGTGTTCTATTTTAATTACCCCATTCTTTACTAGCGTATTCTCTGATTGAAAATAAGTAAAAAAAAAGTTCTAATGAGCATAGGTCTGAAAGAAGTTTGTCTTCGAGATATCCAAGGTTTTAATTTCATATGATGAACCATTATTAACATTATTACAGTGACTTATTTAACACTTTGTTGACTGGGAATTTTACACAGAAACTACATCATGTCACCAGCTATTATTTTGTAATTGACGAGTTAACTCGTCGCCGGTCAGAAACGTTCAGATATAAAAAGGCCGGTCAGCAAAGAATTAAATTAAATTAGTAAGTAGTTGCTTACGGCAAGCCTTTGTACTTAACCATTAATCGATTTAATAATGACAATTCATCGAAACCATCATAACGTATTAATAATTTATTTTAATAAATACACTTCGATTATGTTTGCAAGAGGTAAATGTGTAGAATTAAACTTTCAATATCTTGTCAACGAATCACTTTTGGATTCATATTGATTACAATTTTTTTTACTTATTTTTAGCCAAGGAATACACCAGTAAAGGACCGGACAATCAGAATGAAACACCTGTATATCTTTTATATCTTACAGATTGTTTTTAAAAATTAAGGTCTGACCATCGAAACCGAGGTTTTGAGGATAATAAAACTTATGTACAATTAGTTTGTATCACAAACATAAAAATTATTAAAGTAAAATGCAAATTTAATCGTTTCGCTTTAAGTTTTATGTTTAAAGTTTTTAAAGACGGAAATTATATAAGTAAAATTATCTCAATACTTTTTACTCACTTCATTTTTTGCCATATTTTAACGATGTTTTGGCATCAGCATATCACACAACAACCATTTCTTTAACCATGATAAATTAAATTTTAACGAAACCCTCTATTTTTTTTTCCTTATACACACGTCCGATCGTTGTTTTTCTCAGTATCGATATCACAGATGTTTTACAGCTTATCACTATGTATGTAGAGGCTTTTTTTGTTTTACGTTTGTCATCGTATTATTTTTCTTCTATACAAAAAAAGATTAACGGATATCTCGCGCTCTTTAAATACTTCGTCTCTTTCCTTACGTAAATTATTATTTAAAAAACGGTTAACGTACTAATACTCGAAGGAGGAAATTAAAATTCGCGGTCTCTACGGTCTTCTTTTGGGTTGGTTTGGTAAAACTCGGATTGTTTTTTTTTAAGGTTTTTTGCTTACTAACTACGTTGGGAGGCTGGACTTTCGGCTTATCGGAGATCGGAGAGCAAATATGGGGAGATAAATTCGTCTGAGTCGCCTTCCACCGGATCTAAAATCACTGGGTGTAATTGTGAGTTCGGTATTGGCTGCCATTGTTTTCCCAGTATTTTAGATATTTCCTAAATTAGATATTCAAATAATAAATGTTTTCTTTTTAAAATAAATAAATAAATAACAAATAAATTATTACCTTTCTAGCATTTACATTTCTAGCTCTCGAATATATAATATCTACGTTCGCTATTTCGAATTTTTTGAGTGTATCAGTCCTTAATCTCGCTATTGCAACCAAATCTTCTTCGGCGTACTTGTAACCTATTTAAAAATAAATAAAAAATCGTTTAAAATTTCCTTAATATTTTTGAAGGATTGTAATTAACTACCCATGAACGTTATTTCTTCTAGTTCGCTACATAACCATGCTAAAATAACTAACGGATCAGGATCGGGACCGTCTGGATATAAATTCCTGCGTAACGGAGCGGTCAAATTCCATGCTATTCTTTGGTTATTTAAGGAATCTATCCACATGAAACTCCGCAGAGTTTTTTCGTAATACCTTGACAGGAGATCCAAAAGCCGTATGTTTATCTAAAAAAAATATACAATTTCGTATTTTCTAGGAAAAGAAAATTATTTTGATTCGATATTTATATTTGAAGTTTCTAAAAAAATCAAGAGTGTTTCAACACAGCAAGAAAACTGATCCATTGTTTTTTTTTATTTGACAATATAATATCAAGTAATTTAATATCAAGTATTTTACTGATTTATTTCTAGTTTAACCTTCAAAAGTTCTTTTTTATTTTGACACTTGATATCAGCTGAATCTGAGTACTTCAAACATTAAATTTGTTTTGTCTGTCTAGATGTTATGTCCGCAACGTTTGGACATAGGATTCCGTAAAGAACAGTACAATTGTCTCAATGTCTGGACAAAAGATTTTTAAGGTTTAAAATTCTATAACATCAACCTTAGAATTAACTATTAATGATTGTAAATTTTATTATGTTTTAATCCTTATCACCCAATTAACATTTTGCTGACTGATGACGAGTTAACTCGCCTTCATACCTAAACATTGCTGACCGGTGACGAGTCAACTCATCATTGCCAATGACATGACATAATATAATTCATGCTGTGTTAACTACGTTTGGGTATTCGTTGACAATAAATTTAGTTGGTCCCCAAGCCACCAATAGCGCTAATATTGCAAATCCCATGTACGCTTCTTTACCGGCCAGTACACGCACAGATTTTCAGGAAAAGCATGTCCTGTCAAAATCGTGTAATGTCAAAATTAACAATTTTTGAGTTATGACAGTCTTCTTCCAAAACGGCGATATATGTATTAATCAGGGTGGGCGAACTCAATGTAAAATATTTGAAATCGATTTTTAGTACGTAAACCGAAACACCTTTAGCGCTGATGTATATTTTTTTAGTGAAGTCCCTAGATTTATAAATCTAGTGACATTCATTTTAAACAAATACGAAAATACAACAACGTTTCCATGACAACACGTTCAAAAACATTCAGGGTAGTTCAACTCAGCGGGAAAAAGTGAAATCAAAAAAAAGTACCTACGCCGACACACTGCTGGCGCTGATGTGCTAATTTTGAAAAGTTACAGAAATTTATAGAAGATGTTTCCATGACAGTTTGATTTGTTCAAATAAATCTACGTCATTTCCTGCTTACCGTTACTATTTACTTGTTTATTAAAAGAAATTTAACACAAATGCCAAAAAATGTAGTATAAAATCTAATATTTTTCTAATTAATCCTGTAATCGGTAATGTAACTAACTTAAAAATTTTGAATCTCGGCATTACAACGTTTGTTAAAGTTGATGAAGTTTAAAGAAATTAACTATGAACCAATTCAGTCCTGCTCAGTTGAAACCCCCCAATCTTCTCAAATCCAGTACTCCGCTAAGCTTTGTCATTTTGCATTATGTAAGTATTTATTGGTTACTTTTGTTAACAAAAAATTTATAAGGATTACGTTTTGACTAGGTTGCTCAGTTCAGAAACCATCAATTGGCGACTTATTCTAAGATTCTGTTGACTATGGACAAGTAAAAACAACAAATTTTGCCAAATATGCACTCTTCCAAGAACAAAGGACTGCCAAAATGTTTGTAAATTGCAAAACTTTTCAAAGAAATAATTGAGAAGGCAACAACCAAGAGGCTATTAATTATCTGATTGGGCAAAGACATCTACCGAAAATATACCAAGTATCCGCCCTATCTTATTAAAGGAATAAGGAATAACTTTACCAAAAATTATTATCTATACTTGTATTAATTACGTAAATGAAAATTAAAAAATATTTTAACGTATTTTAAAACCGTTTTTTGACATTTCTATTTTTCGTACAATAATAAGTGTGCTATAGTCACTTATTGTTGTATAGGTGAAATAAAATATAAATTAAAAAAAAGAAAAAAGAATTGTATTTCGAATTTCGCGGGTTCAGAAGTGGTTTTGGGTATTTCGGCAGGGGGCGCTTTCTAATCAAAAATTGATATTAGCGCCATCAGTGTGTCGGCGTAGGAACACGAAATCAGATTTCACTGATCTAGTGAGAGTTGACCTTCTATGTATATTATTTTTTCTATGAAAACATTTTAACTTCATGTAACAGCATTCGGAGTTATTGTAATTGATTTTTGATCATTTCGAGCTTAAACGTGAAACATAACGTTTACAGTGACTACAATTGTGTTCCGTAGTATTCTTTTTACTTCTATTACCGGTAAGTGTTGATTAACTTTAACATTTTTACAACCTTGCGTTATATTATGTTTCTTTTTCAGATATATACCGTGTACGGTTTCTATTTGTAATGGTAAGGAGTCCTCCCGCTATCGATTCCCGAATTGCAGTAAGGATCCGGAGAGATTTAATAACTGAATTTGGGCTAAGTGGATATGTGTTAAAAAAATATGACATGTGCTGATATTTTTGCTAACATATTTAGGTTTACGGAAGGTACTGAAATATACTTTTATATAAATAAAGTCCTTACGGGGTATAAAAAGTTCAAATTTGTAAGCTAGTATTATTATTAGTGTAGTAGGTATATTCGTTTAGTTTAATAAATTGCGCATTCTCGTATTAGCTTCATAAATGAAAATAAAAAAGATTAATTATTTTAAAAAATGTTTTTTCTTTTATCATTGCCACTTATTGTAGTACGAATAAAGAAATAAAATTTAATAAAAAAATATTTTATTTTAAATTTCGCGGTTTTTTTGAATAGTTGTACATCAGCGCTGTGAGTTTTCGGTTTACGTACTAAATTTGACGCATTTCAAAAATCTAGGGAGAGTTGACCTTCTATTTCTTTCTTTTTCTATCGTATTAATCTTCTTTTGTGTATTGTTAGAGTAATTGTATAGTTTTGTATTAACAGGTTGTGGGTTTTTCTTAATAGTTTCTTAGTATTTACTTGTATCTTATTCTTATTCATTTTCATTATTAGTAGCAATAGTTGTTTATAGTATTTTTTTATTTATTATTTATTTATTTTTTAGTAGCTTTTGATGTAACCTTTTATTAATAGTTTGTAGTTTTTTCTTTATATTTCTTGGGTGGTAAAATGGTTAATGTGTGTTATGTATCGAATTGCCCTTCTAGGGGAAAAGGTGTTTCCATGCACGGATAGTGTATCAATATGTATATGTACCATAGTGTTATCAACGTTTTTTGCAAACTCTGTACGTCGAAAATAAGCAGAAACGATTTCACCTTAGGCGTGAATCGTTTCTGTTTAATTTCATCTTGCACGGTTATTAAAGAACATCGAGACCCTATATTAAACATTTTGAAAAATGGCGGGAGTGCTGTAGCGCTAGTGGCGCCGTTGTTGGTCTGGGGATCAACTAAAAACAGTGTCAATGATAAATACGTCGAGTGCTCCATCTATATTAGTATATATATATTTAATCTATGATATAATTGCTATTAAAATAATATTGCTATATAATTGCCGTTGTTTTCAATAAGTTAAAGAATTTTGTAAGATACAGTGGTACCTCGATATACGAGTGCCCTTATATACGAGTGTTTTGAAATACGAGCCTCTGAGCGAGCGATTTTTTGCTTTGAGATGAGAGCAAGATTTGAGATATGAGAAATCGCACACTACACAATGCCCCTGCTCACTCACCAAATTTAAAAGATGATTTACTCGAAGAGTTCAAGTTTATAAAGGTTACCTACCACCCAACACTCCTCTTATCTTGCAGCTCATGGATCAGCAGGTGATTTCTGATTTTAAGGAGATGTACACCAAATACATTTTTTGGCGCTGTTTTGAGGTGACAGAGAACACAAACCTTACGCTTCGAGAGTTCTGGAAGGATCACTTTAACATCATGATATGCCAAAGAATTATTGATCAGGCCTGGTTGGATGTTATAACGAGAACCTTAACCTCTGCATGGAAGAAGTTGTGGCCTGAGGCTATAGCTGAAAGGGCCTTCGAAGGAATGGAATTCCAAGTGTCAGTGGTAGAGGAGTTTGTTTCTCTGGGAAAATCCATGGGTCTGGAGGTGGATGAGAGAGATGTGAATGAACTTGTCGAGGAACAGTCTCAGGAGCTGACAACCGACTAGTTACACGATCTACATTCGCAGTAGTGTACCATGGTTCAACGAAAAATTAGCTTTGAAGAGGAGCCAGAGATGGAGGAGGTTATCTCTACAAGAGATATAAAGGAGATGTTGGGAATGTGGGAGAAAGTTGTAGAGTTCATGGATAAAAATCACCCCGAAAAAATTGCAACTGATCGTGCATTGGAGCTGTTCAACGAACCTTGCCTAACTCATTTTCGCAATATCCTGAAAAGGAGGAAGAAATAAACCTTGAACAGTTTTTTAAACGATCTACAGGTGAAAATGAGCAAAGCGTGACGAAAACTTTTTCTTTTATCATGTTTTTATAGAATATGTATTTGTTATTTATAAATAAATGTTCCTTCTGGTAAATACATTTTTCTTATTCAAAAACGGATTGATGGCATTTCAATTAATTTCAATGAGAAAAGTTGCTTTGAGATATGAGCAAGGTTACGGAACGAATTAAACTCGTATGTCGAGGTACCACTGTATTTGTTTTCATGGTTTTAATTAATTGTTTGAAGATTTTCATTAATTTATGCGATTTTAATACAGTTTTAAGTTAAGTTTTATTACTTTCTATCGATTTAAGGTATTTAAACAATTTCTAAATATAGAATAAATATTTGAAATATTTTAGAGTCTCCTTTTCTTGAAGAAATTTACAATAACTTGGTTGGTTATCTTGATTACTGAATTTATTATTGTTACTTTTGTAAAACAATGCAAAAATCCAGAATTACTGCGTTGAATGATTTCTAGAGTTGAAAAATTTGATTTTCAAAAATTCCTGACCCAATGATATCCCTCAACTTTTCTAGGTTTTCAAATAATTTCCAGTTGATAAATAAATTTTCACTTACATTTTCACAAAACAATGCCCTAAAATGAGTTAACCTCATATTCCTCTTCAGGAATGGTGGGTTTGGATCGATCACCTCGTCGTAGGCGTGAATTAGCGAAATGCGGACTCCGCAATCGGGATGGATTTCGGTAAAGTCCCTCCAGGCTTCCTCCGTTGTGCCGCAATGTTCCTCCCAGATGCCGTGAACGTGTATGACTAGTCTTTGGAGCGATTTCGCAGCTCGTAACGAATGTAAGAACGTATCACTTAACGCATCATAATCTGTACTGAGAATCTAACAAAGATAAACGAATGTAAAAATGTTTATAAATTTATGTCTATAAGGACCGGTTTATTAATCTTTGGATGAATTAACCTATCTCATATTTTCCACAGTTATTGCCATCATTTCCCATGATTGGTTATTTAACCAGTAACCATGGTAAATATTATGATAGATTAATTTACTCAAAGGTGAATAAACCGGTCCTAATTTTTTTTAAACAAAATCGTATAATTACTTGTAAATTAGAAAATGGCATTAATAGCACGCCTTCGCACGATAAAATGTAATAACTAGCCGGGTCGTCTTTAACGGAAGCCAGACCCAATGTGGTAACTTTCTCAGGACGATTTTCAGCGAGCAATCGCAAATATTGAGGTACGTGCTGTAGTAATTCCTCATTCATTCCCAGACTGAGACGTTGCAACGGCCTTCGGGCGCAAATGTTCATTATATGCTGTGCTACTGGCATTTCCTTATCTTTCCTATTGTTCAAAAAATGTAAAAGAAATGTATTAGTTAACACGTAATACTTTTCGATAAGATTATTTTATTTTAACGTACAATTTACATCATATTGTCGACTTAGTAAGAAAACCAGTTTGAAAGAAAAAAAAGTCTTACATAATTTAAAATTTTTATAAACGTTTCAGTGAAAATTTTCTGAAATTCATAAAATTAATAAGTATATTAACTCGTAAAACAGGACCTCTAAAATGTCACTAATTCCCATGTCGTTAATCCCATTACTAAAAATGAAAGTTATGCGTCTTTTTTAATAACGAAGTTAGCGATATGGTCATTATATATTATATGGAAATTTTTTGCAATTCTTTATTCGTGTTAGAGAGAAATCGTAATATAGAGATGCCGTGTTATGTTTTGTTACTTGTATTAACCCTTAACTTAACTTAAGGCTTTCTATTTATTTAATTATTTTTTGAGTTAATAAAAATTAGGTCTGTTTGACGCACTCGAATTAATTTGAGTATATACATTAAAAGGTTAAAAAAATGTTTTCTTGGATGGTATTTTTTATATTAAGTGTGCGTTCAGAGGTTAAAAGTCTTTATTTTGACACATGATATTGGCTGCATCTCAGTATTTTAAACATTACATTTGTTTTGCTTAGATGTTATGTCTACAATGTCTGGACACACGACTTGGCAAAGACCAATATAATGTCTACAACGTCTGGACAAAGTACTTTTAAGGGTTAAAATTCGGAGAAAATCATTAAAAAATTATTTCAAAACAAAGCGTCTTAAAAAAATCCAACAAAATATCGTATATCAAAAATTTGCTAACAATAAAGTATCGAAAATTACCATAAAATTTCATTGCCGAGAAAAAAAAAAATACAAAAACACAATAAATTAATGTATTCTCAGCTAAAAAAGTTGATTCAAATATTGAAGTAAACAACTAATAATAAAAAAATAATAAATATTGATAAAAATGGAAGTTAAACAGCTTTCTTTTTAACACTTTGTTGACCGGTGACGAGTTAACTCGTCTTTTCATATCCAAACGAGATATGACATTTAAAACGACGAGTTAACTCGTCGTCATTACACTTACATTGCGGTGACATGACATAGTTTTTATGTAAAATTCACGGTCAACAAAGTGTTAATAAAACTGATAATATTTGAAATAATACCTTAAAAATAAATTCTAAAATCTTGATATACAGGGTTTCAAACAAAAAACGCCCAAAGCCATTTTTAGAAAGAAACAATTAAAAAAAGGTTTTTACCACTAATGTGTTAGAGGAGAAAAAAATTCTCATTACTGTACTAGAATTCGAATCCAGATCTCCTGCTTTCATAGAACAACTGCCTGGAAAGCAGGAAATTTGGATTCGAATCCAGTTCTCCTGCTTTCTCCAAATCAATTATACTGGGATTCGAAACCCAGATCTCCTGCTTTCATAGAATAACTGCCTGGAAAACAGGAGATCTAACAAGGAGACCTTACGACTTTCCCCTCACCGATTTTAACGAAAGTGGTACCAATCGATAGATATTGGTACATAGCACAAATGTATAAAATATTAGGGCGCAATACTCAACGGTTCCCAAGAAAATTGGTGTTAAAGTATGCAATCGGCTTATATGTCAATGATTTGTCATTTCCCCTACAACCCCCCAATAGCCATAGTGGAAATATATCGGTTTCCAGATCCATAGTACGGTGGTTCGAATCTCGAATAATACATTTTAATTTTCTTTTTTTATACAATATTCTAAGTTATTTTTATAACATGTTGATGTAATATTAAAATATTTTTAAAATAACATGAAATATTGTACTCAAAATAAAGATAAAAAAATATTGTTCAAGATTCGAACCTCCGTACTATGGATCTGGAAACCGATATATTTTCACTATAGCTATTGGGGGGTTGGTTGTAGGGGAAATGACAAATCATTGACATATAAGCCGATTGCAAACTTTAGCACCAATTTTTTTGCGAACCGTTGAGTATTGCGCCCTAATATTTTATACATTTGTACTATGTACTAATATCTATCGATTGGTACCACTTTCGTTAAAATCGGTGAGGGGCAAGTCGTAAGGTCTCCTTGTAAGTTCAAGTGCAGATCTCCTGCTTTCTACAAATAAACTATACTGTGATTTGAACCCAGATCTCCTACTTTCCAAGCAGTTAATATTTCTGACATTACGAATCCAGATATGTGAGAAAACTTGTCGAGCTGTGTAGTTCAATTGGTAGAACAACTGCCTGGAAAGCAGGAGATTTTAGTTTTGGATCCCAGTACAGTACTGAAGACATTTTTTCACCTTTAACGCATTAGTGGTAAAAACCTTTAAGTATTTTTTTCTTCTATTAATTTTCATGCGTTAAATATTCCCAAATATTTCATTATATTCAGTTATTTCTGTTCGGATTTTTATGAGCTAGGTACTAACTGAAATGTTGTATGGGATACTATAGTTTTGAGTTCATATAAATTTTTTCAACGCCTGTTTTGAATAACCACCCTTTACATTTCATTTGATACCTGGTTTATGAAAATCCGAATAGAAATAATCGAGACATGGTTTTGGGCGTTTTTGTCAGACAACCTGTATATACGATTTTCGTCTTCAAGAAAATGGATTCCGCCGCAAAAAACATATTCTTTGAAAATAGTGGAAGCAGAAGTGGAATCACACTACAGTAGTTTTTTTATATCCTAATAAAAAAATCTAAATAAATATTGGTAAAAATGGAACTTAAGCAGATTTCTTTTTAATAAAACTGGCGATATATGAAGCAATATTGTAAAAATAAATTCTAAAACCTTATATATTGGGTGTCAGACAAAAAATTCCCCAATATACAGGGTGTCCCAGACCACCTGTACCACCTGATTTACTCGAAAACTATAAGTCCTAGAAACTTGAAACAAAAAATTTGATGCATAAATAGGGTATAAACTTTCTTAGGAGTGGAAAAGGAACATCTAATATCAACCGGAAGTATGAATAATTGAAGGTCACTTTATAATTTGATATATGAAGGGGGTTAATTTTGGTATTATTGGAAAGAGCTTTTCAAAAGAAATAACTTTTGCAGGAAGCATTTTTTGATATTATTTACTGATTTTGTTCAAAATCGCTTTAAAAATTTCGGTTTTTTACGAGTGTTTTCTAATATCACCATTAGATGACGCTGTCGGCCATTTTGAAAAATCAAATTGCTTTATGTTATTGGGCTTAAGTGTATTAAATTATGAAGTTTAGTTAAGGGTATTACATTATTTTGTCATATAGTTAATAAAATTATTCCTTGTGACTTACTATCACTCGTCATTTCTAAATGTCATGATTTTTTAAAATGGCCAACAGCGACATCTAGTGGTGATATTAGAAAACACTCGCAAAAAATCGAGATTTTGAAAGCGATTTTGGATAAAAATAGTAAATATATCAAAAAATGTTTCCTATAAAAGTTGTTTCTTTTGAAAAGCTCTTTCCAACAATATCAAAATTAACCCCCCTTCATATATCAAATTATAAAGTGACTTCCAATTATTCATATTTCCGGTTAATATTCGATGTTCCTTTTCCACTCATAAGAAAGTTTATACGCTATTTATGTATCAAATTCTTTGTTTCAAGTTCCTAGGACTTATAGTTTTCGAGTAAAACAGGTGGTACCTGTGGTCTGGGACACCCTGTATATGATCATCACCTTTAAGAAAATAGCTTCCGACCCAAAAAAACATTTATTTTGGAAAAAGTTGAAGCAGAATCACATCACAGTAGCTTTTTTTATATCCTAACCACTTATATTCCTTAACACAAATCTTAATTAACACCTAATATAAAAATATTCACATAACTTTCTAATCAAATATTATCACACAATTTGTATTGTAATCAAAAACAATAAACTAGAATTGAATTGAACGAAACAAACGCTAATCTTAGTAATTTAAAACCAAAAGCGTTTACAAACACTTTCTACTCTGATACACGTCCCAAATATCAAGTTTCATTGCACAGCTTGAATACCCAACTTAAGAGGGTCATTGTCTACGGTCTACTAAGCAAAAAAATCAGTATTCTAAATACACCGCGATTATAAAACGCTGAGGCAACCTAAATAATTCACGTAAGTGCGTAGCTACGTTACATAATCGAAGAAAACTCAATAGAATGTAAAAAAAGAGGGAAAAGAAAAGGGAAAGTACATACGCGTCCACATATTTTATAGGTAGTTCCATGTGTGAGAATGCCGGTTCTAAAATTAACGAAAGCAGGTTATCATTGCGTTTCAACTGCTGTAATAACAACATGAATTCGTTCATGCAGTTCACTGAGAGTGAGTTAACTTTGATGACGGCATGAGTTACAATACGACCAACTGTTGTTGTGAAGAATCTCGCTTTGGATAAGTTATCCGGGTAGATTTTAAACGTTACTTCTTTCCAGAACCTAAATAAAATAAAAAATTTAAAGTTAGAAATGTTTAATAAATGTAAAAGAGAAAAAAATAAATTTTTAAACTTACTTTGGGTGGTATAAACTTTGTCTCCAAGTTCGGCAAGTACTCGAAGCGTTTATACGATCTTTCTCCGGTAATAAAGAGTAGATTTCGTGTAAAATAACGGTGGGTAAAAGTTCCCATTTTCCCGTGTAATATTCCGGTTGTATAATCTTACTTTTCTTTTGTTTGGGCCATAAACACCCAGGGTCATTTCCCATATCTACACATACACATAAATTACAAACGTATTTAAAAAAAAAACAATTAAATAATAATAAACTGTAAGTAATTAAAAACAAAGTAAAATAAACTACATAAATAGGTGTATTTCAATCGAGAAAAACACGACACTATTTAGCTATCAACTTTAAAGGTCAACGGTGTACTTTGCAGCGCAAAACATATTGCGATCGCTTTTGATCGATTTTCGAGCAAGGAAAACCAAATCGTGACGTGCAGAACTCTAAAAATACCCTATCCGTAAAAATACGGTCGTACAAAACGGGTTTTTGCCAAAAAAACACCCGACCAAATCACGTCCAAGAACAAACCGAATAATAAAACGCAGTTATCAATCGAAAGAAATAATTAATCTTACCCTTGCATGATATTCGCGCGTGCAACATTTAAAATCACTGCCGATCACCGCCTCTTATTAATTATTTAAAATAAAAACTTAAAAGTTACTGCGTAGTCCGGACTTTACATATGTTCAACACTCACCGAACGACGTTTTTCGTGACACTGACAGATCGCGCATTGCTCGTGACGTTTTGAATGTCGATGTTGTTCTCGTACGCGATTGGTCCGAACGATAAACGATCAAAACAAAGATTTTTAAGCGGAAAATTTAAAATTTACAATATCAAATTTCAATTAATCTTTTAAATTTAATCTTTAAAAATTTCTTTTTTAAAGAATAATATAAAATGAGATATTTAACATAATCATTCAATTTTTTTTATTTAGATGAAATTAAATTCTTTTAATTATTTTATATTAACATGCTAAAATGTGATTGGTGGAAATGGAAAGCGGGAAAGTTTAAATCTTATTATTCTAATTTCTCTTTAAATAACTTTTACGCGATTATGTAAATAGGTTAAATAGAGAAGGAATTCTAAATAACATTAATTAACCAGTTTCTATGCTTACGTAAAACCTTGGTTGTTAAATAATGTCGATAATTTCCATTTTAGAAATCATTATCAAATTATCTTTATCAAATTGAACTTATCAGTTAATTAAACACTTTTAATCATAGATTTTACCAAATCTAATCAAAATTGTATTAATTTACGATTAAGTTATGATTTATAGATTGAAGAAAATTCTAATTATGTACAATGAAAGTGAAATGTAAAGTTGTAACTTATAAACGTTGATATATTTTTTTTTAATCGTACTGATTTTATTTATGAAAATCAAAAAAAGATTTTTTCACAAAATGATGGGTTAAGATTTATAATTTTCGATAAAGTAATCACTTTTGTTTCGATAAAAATCGTACAGATTTTATTTGTGAGAATAGAAACAAGATTTTTTACAAAATGATAGGTTAAGATCTATAATTTTCGATAAAGTAATCACTTTGGTTCGAACTCTCATCAAAAAAATTAAAAAAATTCTCAAAGATAGCAAAAAAACTCTGACATAACCTAACTGTCAAATTTGATATTTCTTTAAAAAATCGTACTGATTTTATTTATGAAAATTAAAAAAAGATTTTTTAGAAAATGATAGATTAAGATAAAATAATCACTTTGGTTCGAACTCTCATCAAAAAAATTAAAAAAATTCTCAAAGATAGCTAAAATCTCTGATATAACCTAACTGTCAAATTTGATATTTGTTTAAAAAATCGTACAGATTTTATTTGTGAGAATTAAGACGAGATTTTTTATAAAATGATAGGTTAAGATCTATAGTTTTCGATAAAATAATCACTTTGGTTTGAACTTTCATCAAAAAAATTTAAAAAATTCTCAAAGATAGTTAAAATCTCTGATATAACCTAACTGTCAAATTTGATATTTTGTAAAAAATCGTACAGATTTTATTTGTGAGAATAAAAATAAGATTTTTTATAAAATGATAGGTTAAGATCTATAATTTTCGATAAAATAATCACTTTGGTTCGAACTCTGACCAAAAAAATTAAAGAAATTCTCAAAGATGGTTAAATTTCTGAGATAACCTAGCTGTCAAATTTGATATACTATATCCAAAAAATCATCTAAAAACTTGTCTCAACAATTAATTTCTTAGATATGAATTTTTAAAAATTGACTTTTTAAATGAATTTTTCATGAATTTTTAAAAATTGAATTTTTTTCTTGATCTCTTTGGATAGTCTACAACAGTTCACAAATCGCTTCATTTCTATATATTTCTTACAAGTAATCTCTTGATCGAACAATATGAAATTCAACCTATAAATTACTAGGCTATTAGGGCTCGTCTACACAAGCGATGAAATCGCAACGATAGAATCTCAGCGATCCTCTCACAAGAAAATTGAGTATTTACACGAACTTGCAAGAAAAGTGCAAATACACTCCAGCTAAAATTTAATTTTAAAATGAATACCGTTCAAATTGGATGTGTCGCTGCGTTATCCATTTTTGAGCGTAGAAAAGCTGGTTGATTTTCTATCGCGCTAATAAAATTTTTTCTGTGTCGAACATGTTCTTTTCTTCACAGTTTACTACAAATGATGAAACCTCATCTCATATTGTTTTGTGGATGAAACTGTACTTGTTATTACTATAAAGTTGTAACTACCAAATCTTATATTTTAATGTAATCCAAATCCAATCCAACCAAAAATCCAATTCGAGAACGTAGCCTAATTTTTAACGTTTAAAAACGTCAATTCAAGACATTTAGTTTTTCTCTTCTGACGGAAAAATTAACAGTCGTAGTAAATTTATCTTTGCTAAAACTAAAGATTAAGCTTTAATCTAAATCATGATAAAATTTTAACTTTTAACAACGATTAGTTTCTTAGATATGATTTTTTTTTAATCGACAACTTTTAATAAACAAACCCTATTTTGTCAACCTTTGGTTCTATCTCACTCGAAAACTAAACAAGATAGAGAAAAATGTTTCAAATAAAAATTATCCCTTTTATGACTACAAATATTTTTTATTTTAAATATTTTTTTCAATTCTCGATATTAAGGGAGTTATAACCCAACAACTGGATCAACTCCCAAACCCCAATTTTTTCAACATTTTGTTCCATCTTACTCAAAAACTAAAAGAAACAGGAAATATTTTTTCAAATAAAAGTTATGCATTTTTGAACTACGAATATTTTTTATACTAAATATTTTTTTCAATTCTGGGTATTAAGGGATTTATAACATAAAAACTTCAACTCCCAAAACCCCATTCTTTTCAACCTTTTGTTCCATCTTACTCAAAAACTAAATTAAATACAAAAAAATTTTTCACATAAAAGTTATGCCTTTTTTAACTACGAACTTTTTTTATGCTAAATATCTTTTTCAATTCTCGATATTAAGGTAGTTATAAGCTAAAAACTCCAACAACTCCCAAAACGCCATTTTTTTAACATTTTGTTCCGTCTTACTCAAAAACTAAAAGAAACAGAAAATATTTTTTCAAATAAAAGTTATGACCTTTTAAAATGCGAACATTTTTTACTCCAAAGATTTTTTTCAGTTCTCGATATGAAGGGAGTTATAACCTAAAAACACTAACAACTCCCAAAACCCCATTTTTTCAACATTTTGTTCCATCTTACTCAAAAACTAAATGAAATAGAAAAATTTTTTTCAAATAAAAGTTATGCGTTTTTTAACTGCGAACATTGTTTTATTCTAAATATTTTTTTGCAATTCTCGATATTAAGGGGGTTATAACCCTACAACTGGAACAACTCTCAAACCCCCATTTTTCAACATTTTGTTCCATCTTACTCATAAACTAAATAAAACAGAAAAAAAATAAAAGTTATGCCTTTTTTAAATACGAACATTTTTTATTCTAAATATTTTTTTCACTTCTCAATATTAAGGGAGTTATAACCTAAAAACTCCAACAACCACCAAAACCTCATTTTTTCAACATTTTGTTTCATCTTACTCAAAAACTAAATGAAACAGAAAAGAATTTTTCAAATAAAAGTTATGCATTTTTTAACTACAAACATTTTTTATTCTAAATATTTTTTTCACTTCTCAATATTAAGGGAGTTATAACCTAAAAACTCCAACAACTCCCAAAACTCCATTTTTTCAACTTTTGTTCCATCTTACTCAAAAACTAAACAAAATAGAAAAATTTTTTTCAAATAAAAGTTATGCATTTTTTAACTACAAACATTTTTTATTCTAAAGATTTTTTTCTAATTCTCGATATTAACGGAGTTATAACCTAAGAACTCCAACAACCACCAAAACCTCATTTTTTCAACATTTTGTTTCATCTTACTCAAAAACTAAATGAAACAGAAAAGAATTTTTCAAATAAAAGTTATGCATTTTTTAACTACAAACATTTTTTATTCTAAATATTTTTTTCAATTCTTGATATTAAGGGAGTTATAACTTAAAGACTCCAACAACTCCCAAAATCCCATTTTTTCATCCTTTTGTTCCATCTTACCCAAAAACTAAATTAAATAGAAAAGATATTTTGAAATAAAAGTTATGCATTTTTTAATTAAGAACATTTTTTGTTTTAAATATTTTTTTCAATTCTTGATATTAAGGGAGTTAGAAATTAAAAACTCCAATAACTCCCAAAATCCCATTTTTTCATCCTTTTGTTCCATCTTACTCAAAAACTAAATTAAATAGAAAAGATTTTTCAAATAAAAGTTATGCATTTTTTAATTAAGAACATTTTTTGTTTTAACTATTTTTTTCAATTCTCGATATTAAAGAAATTATAACCTAAAAACTCCAAAAACTCCCAAAACCTCATTTTTTCAACCTTTGGTTCCTTGCTTATTAAATTTTTTTGTTCATTTTTAAAAGCATACTAGTAATATTAAAGTTGTAACATCTAAACGTCAAATTTTAATGTAATCTAAAGAAAATTAAACTTTTAGAACGTAGGCTAATTCTTAAAATGTTAAAAAACTTGAATTAAAAACATTAAGTTGCATTTCTTCTTTCGAGAGAAAAACTAAAAGACATAAAAAATTCAGTTTTGATAAAAATAAAGATTAAGTTTCATCTTAAATTCTGAAGAAATTTCAGGTCTCAACAATAATTACTTTCTAAGATATGAATTTTTAAAATTTGACAAGTTTTAACCGAAATGTAAATTAGGTTAGGTTAGATTTTCCTTTCTGGAGAAAAAACTAAAAGTCGTAGAAAATTTATTTTTGGTGCAAATAAAGATTAAATTTCAATCTAAATCGTGATAAAATTTGAAGTCTCAAGAACAATTAGTTTTTTAGATATGAATTTTTAAAGACTGACATATCGTAATCGACATGAAGTAACATTTTCGCTTCTGAGAGAAAAATTAAAACATATCAAAAGCTCATCTTTGGTAAAAATTAAGATTAAGTTTCAATTTAAATCTTCATTAAATTTCAAATCTCAGCAACAATTACTTTTTTAGATATGAATTTTTTTAAATTGATAAGTTTTAATCGATATGTAAATTAGGTTAGGTTACATTTTTCTTTCTGGAGAAAAGACAAAAAGTCGTAGAAAATTCATCTTTGGTAAAAATAAAGATTAAGTTGCAGTCTAAATTTTAATCTTGTTTATAAAAAAAATTAATAATAATTCTAGATTATTACATGATATGAAGGTCAAAAAAACATATTTTTTTTAATGATTAACTGTTGATTAAAAAATATTTTTCTAAATCAACTATGTACTAAAAGAAGTATTTTGTCTCATCTTTCGAACAACTTAACAACTTAATTATTTTAAATAATGGCTGAGTAAGTTTTTCTTTTTAAACAATATTATTAGTTATTTATTAATTTAACATTCTTAGATCGTTATTTAAATACACATCTAATAATAAAGCTTTAACAGACGAACAAAGAAAGTTTTACGAAGAAAACGGTTATATTTTCTTTAAAAATCTGATAAATCACGATGATTTAGACAAATTTAAACAAAGATTCGTCGATATTTGTGATGGAAAAGTCGATTCTAGTGTATTAACAGTCGTAAAAGATTTTTCTTTATTAAAGCAAAAAAATGTTAAAGGAGAATATCTTTTATACAAAGTCTTTAAAAGAAATTACTTAAAAACTTTTTTAATTTTAAACTCTTTTTTAGATTCAAGATTTTTTATATGATTCTGTTCTTTTTGAATATGCAAGAAATGAAAAGATTGTTGATGTTGTTTCAAGTATAATCGGTGAAGGAATAACTGGATTTAATTCAATGTTGATTAATAAACCTCCAAATTCTTTAACAAATAGTCATCCACTTCATCAGGATTTACATTTCTTTCCATTTCGACCGGTTGATAAAATATGTGCCGCTTGGACGGCTATTGAAAGGACTGATGATGAAAATGGATGTCTTATGGTTGTTCCAGGATCGCATAAATTGGAATTGTTACAACATGGATATCCAAAAGTACTAAAAAAAATCTTTGTGTCTATTTATTTATTTTTCCTTTAAATGAAATTTTATTTTTGATTGGGTTTGTAATTTTAGCTTTTGAATAATAGTGTTTATCATGGTATAATAGAAAAAGATGATTTTCAAACTATTAAAATTCTCATGGAAAAAGGAGATACACTTTTCTTTCATCCATTATTAATTCATGGATCAGGACCAAATATAACTCAAGTTTGATTCATTTTAAATTCATATGGGGTTTAGTAATAATTAAAAATATATTTGTAGGGTTTTAGAAAATGTATTTCTGTGCATTACGTAAACAATGATTGTCATTTTATTAATATGAGAAGTGCAAAACAAGAATTTCTCGTTGATGAAGTTGAAAATATTTTCCGTTTGAAAAGATTAAGTGTTGATTATAATGTATTAAGTTTATTATTTGTCTTTTTATATTATATTTTAATCTTTAATGTTTTTAGCAAGCGTGGATAGCTAAAAGTAGGAGAATTACTGGAAAATTAGGAAATTTCCATAAAATGTCAAGTTCATTATAAATGAAATCAATTAATTTTAGGTGATGATGATTAATGATGATGGTTTTATTAAAAAATAAACATTATAATTCATCATTTCTTATCGTTTCTTTAAATTAATTCTCACAAATAAATTCAGTATGATTTTTTAAAGTTGATCGATTTTCTAAAATTAGGTTAAAAGTGTCAAAAATTTTTACCAACTTTGAAAATTTTTTTAACAACATTTGGAATAAAACGGTATTTTTCAATTAAAACTAGAATGTCTTAGGTTTCATTTAGAAAAAAAATCAAATCAAAATCTTTAAAAATGAATTTTTTGTGAATTTTTAAAGTTGATCGATTTTCTAAAATTAGGTTAGAAGTGTCAAAAATTTTTACCAACTTTTAAATTTTTTTAAATTTTTTTGACAACACTTGGAATAAAACGGTCTTTTTTAATTAAAATTAGAATGTTTTAAGTTTCATTTAGAAAAAAAAATCAAATCAAAATCTTTAAAAATGAATTTTTGGTGAATTTTTAAAGTTGATCGATTTTCTAAAGTTAGGTTAGAAGCAGTTAGAAGTGTCAAAAATTTTTACCAACTTTGAAATTTTTTTAAATTTTTTTGACAACACTTGGAATAAAACGGTCTTTTTTAATTAAAATTAGAATGTTTTAAGTTTCATTTAGAAAAAAAAATCAAATCAAAATCTTTAAAAATGAATTTTTAGTGAATTTTTAAAGTTGATCGATTTTCTAAAGTTAGGTTAGAAGCAGTTAGAAGTGTCAAAAATTTTTACCAACTTTGAAATTTCTTTAAATTTTTTTGACAACACTTGGAATAAAACGGTCTTTTTAATTAAAATTAAAATTACAATGTTTTATGTTTCATTTAGAAAAAAAAAATCAAATCAAAATCTTTAAAAATGAATTTTTGATGAATTTTTAAAGTTGATTGATTTTTTAAAGTTAGGTTAAAAGTGTCAAAAATGTTTACCAACTTTGAAATTTTTTTTAAATTTTTGACAACACTTGGAATAAAACGGTCTTTTTTAAATAAAATTAGAATATTTTAAGTTTCATTTAGAACAAGAATCAAATCAAAATCTTTAAAAATGAATTTTTGGTGAATTTTCAAAGTTGATCGATTTTCTAAATAATAAGAAACGAAATTTATAATAAAGCTTTATTTACTAATTATAAAAATGTAAATCATAGAAAATTTAATTTTGATAAAAATAAAGATTAACCTTCAATCTAAATCGTGATAAAATTTCAAGTCTCTATAATAGTTAGTTTCTTAGATATGAATTTTTAAAAATTGGTAAATTTTAATAAACATGTAGATTAGGTTAGGTTAAATTTCTTTCCTGTAGAAAAAAATAAAAGTCGTAGACAGTTCATTTTTGGTAATAATAAAGATTGAACTTCAGTCTAAATCATGATAAAATTTAAAATCTCAACAATAATTACTTCTTGAGTGAATTTAAAAAAAATGAAAAATTTAAATCGACATTAAGTTACATTTTCTCTTCTGAGAAAAAACCTAAAAGTTGTAGAAAATTTATATTTGGTAAAAATAAAGATTAAACTTCCATCTAAATCGTGTTAAATTTTCAAATCTCAACAACAATTACTTTCTTAGAAATAAATTTTTAAAAATTTAGTATTAAAATCATATCATATTAAAATCAAAATTTTATAATTATTTCAACTTCCTTAAATCATTCATAGATGTCACCTCAACTAATCATTTGTCAATCATTGATATTTGTCAAATTTTAAACTCGAAACATTTTTAACTGCTGCATTTTCAAGAAAAATTCATGAAATATACCATAAAAACATGGACGAAACATTACCATCAACACCATTAAACAATACAACACTTCCTGAAGAGGTAAGTAAAACATTAAAAAAAAAACATAACCTCAAAATATTTCTCTAATTTTCCAGTTTGAACTGGAAGAGTTGCGAAATATTGAAAATATCGAAGTATGGGGTAAAGAACATGAAGATTTAGAAGGACAAGCATTAGAGGAGTTGAGGATTTTTCAAAAGAATGAAAAAGAACCCGGAGAGATTGAAGAGAATAAAAAAGATGTAAAAGTTACAGGTGGTTTTCTTGATATTAATGAGTATTTAAAAAGTCAAGAAGATCTTAAGAAAAAGTATGAATACAAAAGGTCGATAAAAGAAGCCGAGAGTAGCACAAAAATAATTTTTAAAGAAAATAAAAGAAAAAAGAGAAAATCTTTATCAAATGATAAATTAGTAGAAGACAATAAAAAAGAGAAATGCGATGGATCTGATAGCGATTATGTTCCTTCCGATGATGGGTTATCTGACAAAGAATATAACAAATCTGTGAACGAATCTGTTAAAAGAAAACGAAAAGCAAGCAGTTTGATAGATAAAGTTATAGATGATGGAAAAATATCTTGTTATAAACAAAGATTAAATGAATATTATAAAAAAATGGAAGGTGAAAACAATAAAGAAGCTGCAGAGTTTATTAAAATCAGTAAACATTTAAAAATATCAAAAAAAATTTGGAATAATTTATATAGTTACCAAAGAAAAGGTGTTGAATGGCTTTGGGGCCTTCACAAACAATCTTCCGGTGGTATTTTAGGTGATGAGATGGGTTTAGGGAAAACTGTACAGGTCATAGCATTTTTATCGGCATTAAGTAATAATAATTATGTTTCTAATTATTGTAGGTAAATAAAAATCCGATTTAATGTTATTTTTAATATTAATAATTTTCTTTTTTAAAGATATACGGGTTTAGGTCCTGTTATTATAGTTTCTCCAACTACGGTTATCCATCAGTGGGTTCAACATTTTCACGAATGGGCACCTGAAATGAGAGTAGCTATTTTACATACGACGGGATCTTTTACAGGTATAAAAATAATTATTTTAATGATTGAGGTGATTAATAAATGTTTATTTATCGTTGTTTTGTTAAAATGAAAGGAAACAAATCAGTATTAATAAAAGACATCTTTAAAAGTAAAGGAGTTTTGGTAACTTCTTATTTTGGAGTGTTACAATTCCATCAAGAACTGATTAATTTAGATTGGCATTATATTATTTTGGATGAAGGGCATAAAATAAGGAATCCACAGGCAAAAGTAATTTTATAGAAATATTAGTTTTTAAGTTTTAAGGTTTTAAAGCTGAGAGAAAATCCCAAATAGTTATATAATTTTTTTTTCTTTTGCAAAAATGACTTTAATAATAATATAAAATAAAAAGAATAATATAAAAAAGAAAAAATGTGGCTACTGCTTTTGATGTTAATAGATCTTGATTGTCATTGATTTCAGTTACACACTTTTTGTCTTTTGATCATTGTGAAAGATGTCCCAAAAGCGATTTTCAAAATTAAAACTATATAATGAAATGTTAGGTTTAGGAATGGTTAGAAAAATTTAATTTTGAAAATTACTTTGATGGTAATGTTAACTCATTACTGGCCGCTAGAAACCTTTACTTCACCCGGCGTGAAGCTGGGCCTTAATCATTCAAATAACTAGTGAATTTATTCAAATAAAAAAAGTGCTTAATTTGAAAATTCAATTTCTAGTACAGTGAAGTTCCGCTAATCCGGATCAATGAAAACCGAGGCAATCCGAATTAGTGAAACATCCGGATTATTGGAACTTTTTTAAAAGTCACAAAAGTACGTTAAATATATGTAGGGATTTATGAAATCAAAACACACACTACTAACATATTGAAAATATTACCAAAAATGAACGCTCTTAGTTCTAAATATAAATTAAAAAGTAACATTATGTACACAAAAAGTAAAGAAAATTTAGAGTTAATGTTTTGTGTGTTCTCTTTGGCGCCATGATGTTTTTTAACGAACTGCTTTTTACACGAACAGTGTGACGTACATACATGGCAAACTGCGCAACCTACGATCCGGATTATGAAATCTCAAGTAATCCGGATTATGGAATACATAATGTAAATAACTAATATTTCAATTTCGTCCAGATTACTGGAGAATCCGGATTATTGGAGTTCGGATTAGCGGAGCTTTACTGTAATTTCATTTAACCCTTTGAGCGCTCTGAACCCATATATGCGTCATCATACAACCATATTGGTATGGAGTGGACAGTCCATAGCGCACGCTTAACGTCGGACAACTCAGCGCTGAAAGGGTTCATACGGTAGTCCTCGAAATATTTTTCTGCACTTGAAGGCATCTGACAACGTCCATACATGAAGCAGGTTTCTTTCCCTTTGAAACGTAGATTTAAATAAACCTTCCTTTCCTTTTGCCGTAATTTTTACAAACTTTACAACGTTTTTGAGGAAACTTTTCTTTTCCCGAACTACGATTTTTATCAACCTGTTCGTTTTTATATCTCCTGAAAACCTAGTTCTAGTTGGTACATTTTACAAGAGATTCTGTTTGATGAACCTCTGAATTTTCGTCTAATCTTTAGCAACTTGTCGTTAATAAAAGATAAATTTTATTTTCTTTGCCGGTTTTGGTTTTTTGTATAAATGAATTAAATAATGTACAATTATAAGAAAGATATTGATCTGCAAAACCAACACCATGCATATACATATTGTAATCCTTAATACTTCTGATTTTTTATCGTTTCACCAGTTTTTCGATTTATTTTACCGGTTTCTATAAGTCGCGTCTTATGTATTGTAAAAATCATATCTTTTCTCTTTACATTGTCTGCGATGCGCCTAAACAAACAATCAAACAAATTGATTGTGTAAAAAAAACGTATTAATACGTCAACGGCTTTTGGATTGAGAAGAAAAAATTACATATTATTACGTTAGCGGCCCGTAATGAGTTAACACGTTCCAAAATTATCGACAATGACTCACCACGCACTGTCGGTGGACGATAAGCTCGATTTCTCTTGGAATATTCTCTTTCAAATCATTGTGAGATTAAATTTGTACTTTTTTGTAATTGGATTTTTTCTCTCATTAAGGTTTTCTCTCTATTAAGGGGGAACAACAGGGTGAAGATCGTGAAAAAAAGCGATAATTAAGATTTTATTTCGGTTCACTCATATATATTAGAAAAATCGAAATTTGATATTTGTAACTACGTAGTTTAAACTTATTTTAGGAAGTATAGAGCAAAAAAATATATGTCTTAGAATACATGTATGGAGGGTGTCCAAATGCACTAACAAAAAAAAAAGCATCTTGTTGGTTGTCACTATAAAACGTGTAAAAATAATCTGAAAATAAAAAAGGAAACGTCATTTTAATCTATATTAGTGTAGCTTCAGTTAAGCGTACTCGATTTAGAAAATAATAATTGCTGTTAAAATGGCACCCCTGCAAAAAAGAGTTAAGAAAATCGATAAAATAATTAATCTTTCCAGGGGGTAAAGAGGCAGCAAATATTAAAACAAATAAAAATCCGTACGCTTAACTGAAGGGAATTTTATATAGATTGAGGACGTCTCAATAAAATTTGAATGCCATTCTCGTTGGTAACGAAATTGTGACAACAGGTTAAAAAAAATGTACTGTGAGAAAAACGCATTTAAAAAGTTAAGTTTAGTTCTAGATGATATAATGGAGGAAATTTTAAGAGTTACCACATTTCATCTATTCCTGCTCCATAATAAAGGTCTTTACAATTTCTAGAACATAATTCGACTTTCTTCTTGTTGTCTGAATTGTCTAAAACACTTGAAATTTAACGCACTTGAGCTCGACTTATACGGCGTTGGTCTTTAGCTGTACAAAATGCGTACATTTGGGGACTAATCTGGATTTGTATTTCATTTGCCACCTTTAATAAAGATGCCATTCCATTATTAAAAATGGAAACCGTCAAATAAGTAGCAATTTGCACAATAACTGCCCGACTTGATAAAATCTTCGGAGCGAACTTCCAAATGAGGGCATTAAAGCTCTCATTCGAATTTTGCGTAAATCCGCCTATACAGCCCTCAAGCAACTCCGTCTTGGACAAATCCATATAAATGGGAGTAATAGCATCGATAACATTTTGTGACAATGGTTGTTTATGTTCGTATTCAAGTAATGGCTTCGTGCGCGCGAACAGAAAAGAGCTATAATTCCATTATTTGTACAGATTTTGTTATAATATTGTAGGACAATATTCTAAAAGGTACATACTTTCGAATTGCGTAAAGAAAAAAAAAAACGATTTTTCAAAAAATTTACCCTGTTGTTCCCCCTTAAAGGTGCTTCTCTAATGTGATGCAAATTGTAAAGACGTACAACGAAAGTTCTCCTGTTAAAACAAACATGTAATTATTAGGTTTAAAGAACCAAAATGCTCGTTGAGTAAACAAAAAATCATAATGCGTTATGGTCTCTTTAACTGGTTCGAAAGGTGATACTGGAAGCTCTAGTTATAAATTATTCTGTGGCGATAAAAAATGGGTATTTTATAAGAACAAAATTTGTGTCGTAAAATCAATTTTTTTATGTCTTTCAAAAATGACCAACCTAAAATTTTCAAACAATAAATTTAAAGATGTTTAAAGATAAATAATCGGAAAAGTGATTTTTCCCACCAATCAAGAATTTTTGTATGCTCTTTATAAATCCAGAAAATTTTTTTGAAGCACCCTTTGAATAATTACCAGAATGCGACCGTTTCAGGTAAAGCGTGTCCCACCACACCGTATCACACAAAGCAATCGGTATCACTCACGAATCGATTGATTAATGTATAATCACTTTTTAAATGAAAATTATGTAATCTACCATTTTTACCGAAAAAATAAGACTTTAACGTCACTTTGTAACCATCAACTTTTGTGTTGAAAATTTTAAAAAAATCTTATAAACGTCTGATACAAATGTAGTCTTAAAAATTACTTGAGGATAAAAATAAAACTCCAACTACGGATTAATGACAGACTAAACTCAAGTTAAATTTAAAATAAAATTATAAGCGAAAACAAAAGGAATTAAGATGCAACGTGTGGTCTAACCGAAAAAGACGAATTTTTAAACCATGGTAAATTTTTAATTTTTATTGTACAATGTTGAAACAACAGTGTTAATCTTTAAAACTGATTAAAATTATAATAAATGTTTCTTTAGACAACACGAGTAGGATACATATTATTCAAATTAAAATATCAATATACGAATTGTTGAAATATCCGCGCCTTGATTATTATAGAGTACTATTAAAAACGTTAAAGATTTTGTAAAAGTAAAAAGAAAGCTAATGACTATTAACGAATTATAATAAACTCAATTGGTATTTAGAAAAAAGAATTTTAGAAAGAATTTATTTTTACGTGTCATCGATACCCAAAAAGTTTTGGGACAAGAACGAATTTAGATAATGCCAAAAATTATAGAATTTATACTGATTAAGTTAAGCTTTTCGAAGAAAGGTTATGTCATTCTTCCAGTTGGGGTTTGGAGATTGAACACTCAGTTTATATCACACTGCAGTTACAGAATTTCTGCAGACTTGATACAATTCTTGGATTCTTGTAACTTGTTATTCTCCTCTTCTTTGAAACGTTTTTATTATTTTTTCTCTACTATTATCTTTCTTGGTTTCCAAATTTATCAGATTTTTTACATATCTTGGAAATTTCGTGAAATCGGAGGGATTAACAAAGACTGAATTTTACCCATTTTCAGTGTCCAAACATTTTATGGACATCGATGGTATAATTTATTAATATTTTTCATTACTACTAATGGGATTTTCTCCTAGCAAATACCTTTTTATTGAATTTAAAATAATTAAAATCACAAATTTTTAGATAACATTAGCCGTAAAAAAATTTAAAACTCCCCATAAATTAATCTTAACCGGTTCACCGATGCAAAACAACTTACAAGAACTTTGGAGTTTATTCGATTTTACCTGTCCAAGTATGTTGGGTTCATTGCAAGTTTTTTCCGAACATTTCGTATCTCCAATTATACAAGGCGGTTACGTTAACGCGACTTACGAGCAAGAAACGACCGCCTTAGCGATGGCCACGACTTTAAAAGACATGATTACGCCTTATTTACTTAGAAGATGTAAAAACGATTTGAAGGAGGATTTAAATTTACCTCAAAAAAGAGAACAAGTCTTGTTTTGTTCTTTAAGCGACGAACAAAGGGATTTGTATAAAGAATTTTTAAAAGTACGAAATAAAATAATCACAAAACATAATTAATTAATTTATTTTTTTTAATTGGTAGAGTTCTCACATTGAAAATATTTTAAGTAAAAATAATAACAAAAAAGAAGGAGGTTGGTTTTCCAATCAACACACTCGCGCTCAAGTTTTAGTTGGAATAACAATGTTAAGAAAAATTTGTAACCATCCAAATACGTATTTAGAAGAATTGGATGAAACTAAAATGACTATTTATCCGGAAGATGAACAAAAACCGTATGGTTATTATAAAAGATCGGGTAAAATGGTTGTTGTAGCCGCGCTTTTAAAAATATGGAAGAAACAAGGACATAGAGTTTTATTATTCACTCAAAGTCGATCGATGATAAAAATATTCGAAGATTTTTTAAATTCTGAAGGACATACTTATTTGAAAATGGATGGAACGACTTCTGTAACATCTAGACAGGGATTAATCAACAAATTTAATAATGATTGTAATTTTGATGTGTTTTTATTAACTACTAGAGTTGGTGGTTTGGGTGTTAATTTAACCGGAGCGGATAGAGTTATTATTTACGATCCAGATTGGAATCCTGCTACAGATACTCAAGCTAGAGAACGAGCTTGGAGAATTGGACAAGATAAACAAGTTACTATTTATAGGTTGATTTCAGCGGGAACAATAGAAGAAAAAGTAATAAATTTATAACATAAATATGAAGGCTTTTATGGCCGAGGTTAACTAAACTAAGACTAGAACTTACATTAGGAATAACTGTAACATTAGACCTAGAATTAGGAGTTTTCGGGTTTAATGTGAGTCGTTTGAGAAGGCTTTTCGGATATCATGTTTCAACCTTCTACAAAAAAACTTCGAACTTGTTTCCGAAGAAGGTTACATCAAACACCTTTTCAAAAGATGCACAACTAAACTCGAAAGCTCCTAGTTCTAGGTCTAGTCTTACTTCGAACTTGTATCTGAAGAAGGATGCAAGGTCAGAAACAAGTTCGTAGTTGTTTAAAATCCAGTGTGAGTTATTATGCTCGGATTTAGAGCGCTAGTTCTGGAAGGTTAAATCAGGCGACTTTGAACTTGTTTCTGCGGAAGGTTGCATCAAACACCCTTTCAAAAGACGCATGGCTAAAGTCGAAAGCTCTTAGTTGCACGTTTAATCTTACTTTGAACTTGTTTCTGAAGAAGATTGCAAGGCCAGAAATAAGTTTGAAGTTATTTCGAATCCAGTGTGAGTTATTATGCTCGAATTTAGAGCGCTAGTTCTGGAAGGTTAAATCAGGCGACTTTGAACTTGTTTCTGAGGAAGGTTGCATCAAACACCCTTTCAAAAGACGCATGGCTAAAGTCGAAAGCTCTTAGTTGCACGTTTAATCTTACTTTGAACTTGTTTCTGAAGAAGGTTGCAAGGTCAGAAATAAGTTTGAAGTTATTTCGAATCTAGTGTGAGTTATTATGCTCAGATTTAGAGCGGGAGTTCTGGTAGGTTAAATTAGGTGACTTCGAACTTGTTTCTGAAGAAGGTTGCATCAAACACCCTTTCAAAAGACGCATGGCTAAAGTCGAAAGCGCTTAGTTGCACGTTTAATCTTACTTTGAACTTGTTTCTGAAGAAAATTGCAAGGCCAGAAATAAGTTTGAAGTTATTTCGAATCCAGTGTGAGTTATTATGCTCGAATTTAGAGCGCTAGTTCTGGAAGGTTAAATCAGGCGACTTTGAACTTGTTTCTGAGGAAGGTTGCATCAAACACCCTTTCAAAAGACGCATGGCTAAAGTCGAAAGCTCTTAGTTGCACGTTTAATCTTACTTTGAACTTGTTTCTGAAGAAGGTTGCAAGGTCAGAAATAAGTTTGAAGTTATTTCGAATCTAGTGTGAGTTATTATGCTCAGATTTAGAGCGGGAGTTCTGGTAGGTTAAATTAGGTGACTTCGAACTTGTTTCTGAAGAAAGTTACATCAAACATCTTTTCAAAAGGTGTACGGCTAAACTCGAAAGATCCTAATTCTGGGTTTAGTTTTGCAAGATTGCAAAATCAAAAATAAGTTCGAAGTTCTAGAAAGTTAAATTAGGTGACTGCGAACTTGTTTCTAAAGAATATTGCATCAAACACCTTTTCAAAAGAAGCACGGCTAAATTCGATAGTTCCTAATTCTGTGTTTAGTCTTACTTCGAACTTGTTTCTGAAGGTTGCAAGAGTCAGAAATAAGTTTGAAAATTTTTCGAATCCAGTGTGAGTTACTATGCTGGGATTTAGAGCGCTAGTTCTGGAAGGTTAAATCAGGCGACTTTGAACTTGTTTCTGCGGAAGGTTGCATCAAACACCCTTTCAAAAGACGCATGGCTAAAGTCGAAAGCTCTTAGTTGCACGTTTAATCTTACTTTGAACTTGTTTCTGAAGAAGATTGCAAGGCCAGAAATAAGTTTGAAGTTATTTCGAATCCAGTGTGAGTTATTATGCTCGAATTTAGAGCGCTAGTTCTGGAAGGTTAAATCAGGCGACTTTGAACTTGTTTCTGAGGAAGGTTGCATCAAACACCCTTTCAAAAGACGCATGGCTAAAGTCGAAAGCTCTTAGTTGCACGTTTAATCTTACTTTGAACTTGTTTCTGAAGAAGGTTGCAAGGTCAGAAATAAGTTTGAAGTTATTTCGAATCTAGTGTGAGTTATTATGCTCAGATTTAGAGCGGGAGTTCTGGTAGGTTAAATTAGGTGACTTCGAACTTGTTTCTGAAGAAGGTTGCATCAAACACCCTTTCAAAAGACGCATGGCTAAAGTCGAAAGCGCTTAGTTGCACGTTTAATCTTACTTTGAACTTGTTTCTGAAGAAAATTGCAAGGCCAGAAATAAGTTTGAAGTTATTTCGAATCCAGTGTGAGTTATTATGCTCGAATTTAGAGCGCTAGTTCTGGAAGGTTAAATCAGGCGACTTTGAACTTGTTTCTGAGGAAGGTTGCATCAAACACCCTTTCAAAAGACGCATGGCTAAAGTCGAAAGCTCTTAGTTGCACGTTTAATCTTACTTTGAACTTGTTTCTGAAGAAGGTTGCAAGGTCAGAAATAAGTTTGAAGTTATTTCGAATCTAGTGTGAGTTATTATGCTCAGATTTAGAGCGGGAGTTCTGGTAGGTTAAATCAGGCGACTTCGAACTTTGCATTCGAACCTCGTTTCTGAAGAATGTTGCGTCAAAAACCTTTTCAAAAGACGCATGGCTAAGTGCATGGCTTTGGTACGACACTTGCTGTAAAAGTAAACGTTACATTGTTCTTAGGAAACTGCTGTTGATTGTTGGAAAACAGTTGGGTCCACTGTTGTTGTTGATTGTTAGAAAACATGAATCCTCCAAATCAGAAGCCATAAGATTGATTCCCTCGCATACCACGTTTCCATCGTTGTTAGCATTTTGTACTCCCTGTTCCGTTGTTACCATCTCGTTACTGCTATCAGCAACTATTCCATTTCGATCACTTTTCTTGTTTTCAATCTTTTCTAAAGAATTTACGATCGATCTCTTCGTAGGGCATTTATTGTTTGGTCTGGACGCCACTAAATTGCATCATTATGTACATTAAGATACAACCTAATAATATTCACACTAAATATACAAAAACTGCACAAGAACTACTATTGAAGCAGAACAGCCTGTAGGGAGGAAACACTCTGTGATTACAGAGCAAACGGCCCTTGCTTTTATAGCAATGCTAAACTTGATGGGGGAATTTTTAGGTCTTTCGGGATACGTCTACCGTACATGTTCAAACTTGTTATTTCTCATAACGTACATAAATAAATATGCGATTAATGCAAATTATCTGACATTTTATCGCGAAACGTGGGAAGATAAACATCACGACATTTCTCTTCAAAAACCTCCTCGTCGTCTAAGATCTCCTTGGCTGTAATAAAATTCTCTTAAAATAGAACCTCATTCCAGAACCTCACGCTTTGGAGATCAAGAACCTCCTCATACGCAGGTGGGAGGATGCAAAACATTTACCTCCACATATTTGTTGCTTTCGGAACCTCCTCTTCGAACACAGGTATGAGGAGGAGTCCCAAAATATTTGCCGATTCAAGAACCTCCTCCTAGCGGAGGTTCGAGGAGGAGGTTCTTGAATTCGCAAATACATACTACTTCGAAAGCTACTATTTCTATGTTTAATCTTATTTCGAACTTGTTTCCGAAGGAGGTTGCAAAGTCAGAAACAAGTTCGAAGTTGTTTCCAATCCAGTGTGAGTTATTATGCTCGGATTTAGAGCGCGAGATCTTGAAGGTTAAATCAGGTGACTTGGAACTTGTTTTTGAAGAAGCTTTCAACATGGTATCCGAAAAATCAAACGCCTTTTCAAAAGAAACACGACTAAACCCGAAAGCTCCTAATTCTAGCTCTAAGAAAGCTCTAATATTAGATTTAATACTAATGTTAATTCTAGTCTTAGTTTAATAATTCACAATAATCTCTAACTCCAATAAAACACTATAAAATCTAAATAAAAAAAATTAATAATTTTTTAGATGTATCAAAGGCAAGTTTGGAAACAACTTTTAAGCAATAAAATTCTCTTAGATCCCAAAACACAAAAATTCTTTACAACTTCAAATTTATACGACCTCTTTTCTTTACAAGAACCGATATCAAACGATTCGGAAACAGGAAATATTTTTAAACAAGCTCGTGTATCCGTTCAAGAAAAACTTGAAAAGAAAAAACGATTAAAAGAAGCAAAATCAAAAAAGCTAAATGAAACAATAACATTTACCGACGATAAAATCGAACAGATGAAACGTAAAGCTCAAGAAATAGCGAAAAATATCGCGAATAAATCCGAAGATGAATCTCAAAAGAAAAAATATGCTTATGAAATTGAAGATGAAATGGAGAAAAAACATAAAGAAGCTGAAAGAAATTACATGAAGAATTTAACCCCTCAAGAATTAATGGAATATAACAGGAAGAAATTAAATGAAAACGAAGATACAACTGTAAATAAATTAGATGATTTTGATACTGAAGCGAGTTTTTCTCAAGCATTGGAAGTTTGCGAGAAAACTTGTTCGATTTATCATAAAATGAGAGAAGAAAAACTCGATATGGATAAAGCTCAAGATATTTATGAAGATATAACAAAGAAAGTTGTTAAAAAATCGGATGAATTAAGAAAAAATAAAGAAAAAGTTCGCGTTGATACAAGTGGTAAAGTTGATGGAGAAAAAATAGAAAATTTGGTTAAAATTGAAAGTAATAAAGTTGTTAATGAAGAAAGTAATTTTAATGATAATCAAGATGATTATGTTTTGGGTAAATTATTTTCTAAAAAAGGTATATTTTTTATGATACAATTATTTTTTTTAGTTAAAATTATTTCTAATAATAAATGAAACTTGACACTTTCTGAACTTTTTCTGGTTATTTATTAACTATTGTCTGACAAGTTTCTGTTAAGACTATCTTCAGAGACAAATACAAGAAATTAAACATAATTATAGTTGTCTCCTTGTCTTGTAGTTGTCTCTGAAGATTGTGTAAATCGAAATTATAGAGATATTAAATTTAATAAATAACCAAAAAAGTACAGAGTTTTTCAAATTTCGTTTATTATTCATATTCATATACAGGCTGTTTCAGAATTTCACGGCACTATTTCAGCGATATGTTCTCCACCACGAAATAAACAAGAAAGTTTATATAAACATAAGTCTCAAATTAATTTTTTATCGAGATATTGAAAAGTTAAAGGTAAATATCTAAATGTCTTGAATTTAATTAGATAGTCGTGGATTACAATTGGAAAGCACTTGCGTGTTTGACAGATGATTAAATCGATTTCTATTAAATACTATTCGTATAAATAAGTAACTTGTTTAACTATTTCTGCACGGTTTCGTATGAATTAAAAAGAAGACTTCCATTTTGTATTATGACGGGAGACACCACAAATTTATTTACTTTTGAAGAACAAACAGACACGCTCTTAATTTATATGGCGAGGTACATACAAATGGCGTTGTTGCTGTTCGAAAATCTCATTAAACATTTCCCTCTAGGAAGATACCAAATCGAAAAACGTTTGAAGCCATTGAATGACGTCTTAGGGAAACTGGCACGCTAAAACCACAACGACAAAACGCTGGTCGACAAAGATTTCGACGAACTGCTAACGTTGAAGAAGGAATACTCAATGCTGTTCAGCTGTCTTCTACTACTAGCACCAGAAAATTGTCACATCATTTCAATGTTTCATCTGCAAGCGTATGGCGAACATTGCGCGAGCAACGATTGTATCCATATCAAGTTACGTGTGTACAACATTTGTTACCAGAAGATTATAACAAGCGCATAAATTTCTGCCAGTGGTTGATTCGACAATGCATACGAAATCCTAACTTCCTGAGCTGCCTGCTAGTTACCGATGAATGTTGCTTTACCAGAAATGGAATTACTAATTTTCGAAACACTCATACTTGGAGCGACGAAAACCCTCATACGACTGATATTACGTATTACCAACATACCTTTTCATTAAATGTATGGTGTGGTCTTCTTGGTGATAATCTCATCGGCCCTTTCTTTTTACCAACAAGGCTTTCAGGAATATCTTACTTGAATTTTTTGCAAAATAATCTGTATGAGCTTCTAGAACAGGGGTTCCCAACAAAATTTTCCCAAGGACCCTCCCATCCAGTCGTTATAATGACAAGGATCCCCATTAATTCCTAATCTTAACCCTTCGTCGGTGTGGCGATGTAAAGTTATATCAGTGGTGTGGTGGGGTATCTTATACCCCACGACTTTTTTACACAATACTTTTACTTTTTATAGGAGTAGCAAATACTGAAAATACATTTTGAAAAATATAATGGTTGAGGTATGTCATACCCCACTACACTGACGAAGAGTTAACATTAAAAAGTGACCCCCTGCCACCACTCCCTTAGTGGTAATAGCTAAGGGTGCTAAACGCTAAACTCGCTAAGGTAATAGAAAACTGTTTTCTTCAAATCTGGGTGTTTTGGTAACAAACTCCTATAAAAAAACTGAGTTAGAACTGAAAATAACAGAAAGAAATTAAAAAGAAAGGATAATAAAAACTAATTTTATAAAAGTTATTATTTATTTGTAAAAATACAGTGAATACAATGTAAGTCCATTAGTACACAGTTTGCTTTAATCTTCAGTTCTTAATGAACTAAGTTGAATCTGACTGTTGAATCCATTATTTCTGATATATTTGGTTCCAAATTTGAAAATTTCACTCTGAAATCCGACCGCATGTCGAGCCGATTCCTGTACCTGTTTTTCATGAAGCACATGGAAGAAAATGCTTGCTCACACCGATATGTGATTGCAAATGGAAGGATCTTTTTCATTGCCTTATCTCCAAGTTCTCTGTAGTCTTTGCGTGCTGTTGCCCAGAAGTCTGCAATTTTTCACCATTAAAAATGTTTTTCATCGTACCACAACTAGACAAGTCCACAAGTTGATCTTGCTCTTTTTCTGTGAGAAGTTGGATATTTTCTATTCCTTGGTAGCTGAAGGGATTTCGAATCCAAGTATCGTTTGGGTCAGGTTCTGGGAAATATTCCCTAAATGTAGTGGCTAGGCTGCGTAGATGCTCGGCTACGTTGATCTTAATTTGGTCAAGCAAACTCTCCTCTGAAGACTCCAAGAATTGTTTCATAGTAGGGAAGTTAGTAAGTGACTCATTTTCAATCTTTGGTGCCAGATTTGACACTTCTTGACCATAGCACTAATCTTATCTTCAACTTTGAATATGTCAACATTGTTTCCTTGCAAACTCAAGTATAACACATTCAAGTGTTCAGACACATCAGATAAGTAGACAACTGAGATGGAGGTGTTAGGTTCAAGGGACGCCGATGGAGTAGGTTCAATAGACACTGACAGGTTCGATTCGAGAGTCATTGTCTTATTAACTTATTTGGTTACCTGATAGTTCTAATGACTTGCTGGTAACACTAGGGTGTGCTAATGCGGTTACTGTCAGTTGGCGCTTACAGCCAGACGCAAAGCTAGCACATTCGCTAAAACGAAATAAATGAAATAATTCTAATGATATCTTGCGGACCCCAATGGCATGACTCGCGGATCACCTGTTGGGAACCATTGTTCTAGAAGATATTCCACTTGCCAATAGGCAGGGGATGTGGTTTATGCATGACAGTGCCCCTGCTCACTTTTTCTATATTGCCACCGATTATTTAAACACAGTATATGGTAACCGATGGGTTGGCCGAACCGGACCTGTTAAATGGCCACCACGATCTGCTTATCTAACGCCGTTAGATTATTTTGTGTGGGGCTGGATGACATCTGTAGTTTATTTTACGTCTATTGCCACGCAAGAAGAACTAAGAAATCGCATCGAAGAAGCAGCAGCTACTATGAGGGGTCGTCCCGATGCTATAAGTCATGCTAGAGAAACATGGATTCGTCGTGCTGAATGCTCCATTCATCAAAACGGAGGGCACTTTGAACAGTTACTCTGAATGTTTTATTGTTAAATAAATTAACTTTTCAATATCTCGATAAAAAAATAATTTGAGACTTAGGTTTATATAAACTTTCTTGTTTATTTCGTGCTGGAGAACATATCCCTGAAATGGTGCCGTGTAATTCTGAAACACCCTGTATAATTGATATAATCGATTATTCAACAAATTTCATTTCATAATATTATTTCTATTTTTAGGTGTTCACTCTGCTTTACAACATGACGTAATTGTCGAACCTAACGTTAAAGAACGAAAAAATAAATTTAGCGCTTATACAGAGGCTCAAAATAAAACTGAGGTAGCTTTACAGGCTTTACGAAAGTCTAGACTGAGGGATTGGAGATGGTAAAACCTTTGGTTTAGTTTATTTACGTCAGTATTTGTTGTTTTGTTAGTTTTGGTACCTTATATTTTTGTACTTGTAGAAATAGATCTTATTTAAATATGGTTCTTAAATATATTTTTCGTTTTAAAACTATTTTGTTTTGCAATCATTAAAGAAAATAGTAGAAGAAAATCATAAAACCAGTCTTTTCAACATCATTTTTAAAATCTAAAATGGCGAATCTAACCATCTTTGAACGAATAGAATAAATTTACTACTGTTACAATTTTTAATGTTTTATCTGGAAAATTTTACTTAAGATTTTTTATCTTAATCAATCATCTTAATATTAATCAATCTTTAAGAAACGAATTTTCCATCATATAAAAATAAATCTCGACTTGTGCATTACATATTCCTTCCAATTAGTATACATGGTGTTTTATAATCATTGTCTTTTAAAAGAAATTACAGTAAACGCTAAATAAATTTTTCGCCATCTATTAATAAAATGCGAAATATGTCTTTTATTTAAGACTTCATTTTAATGATGGCGCTGTTATCATACACACATGAATTATTTAGAATTTTAAATTCATTCACACAAAAATTCCTCTTGCCTTTTGTGTCTTTGCTAACGAATACCGAAAACTGCTTAATTTTCAAATTTCCAGCCTACGTGCCGTTTACATTTACATCGGGAAAAGGGAGTGTACAGTTATAAAAGCAAATTAATGCTAATAAACCCCTTAACAATGAGTCATTTGGGGGATCATTAAATGGAATTTAAACACTTCTTCGTCTGGTGTGAGTACATATATAAATCCTTTAGTTTTTAAATCATTTCAATTTTAAAAGAAGTATGTTTTATTTATTTGATGAATACGATTGAGTTAAATTTTTATTTTAGAAAATTTATAAAAGGGTGGGGTTTGAGGACAAGCTCCATACATCGGATGATCGGATTTCTCTGAAGAACCACGGTGTGGCGCTGAGATCAGTCGATGGCCAGCTGTCTGGCTGTTCGGGTTTAAAACGGGGATTTTTGAATGAAAAGTGCCTGGATTCGATCGATTGTGTTCCCGAGGATATTCAGGAAGACTCCATACGTATAGTCCCATCGTTTTCCGGTCATTAGAGAGGAAAATCGAGACGAACGCGCGACATCAGGTAGGCGCGTGGTTTTGTTTTTGTTTTGATTCCGCTTTTGTTTCTACAATCCGCCGTTTTGCGCGCTCTTGCGGTTTGTGCACGATTTTTCGAATCGCGTTTCGTCTTTTTTAGTTGGCAATTCTCGGTGTGTCGTATTCAAGTTATTTAAAACCGCAAAATTCAAAACGGAAAATAGGTTTTGATTGAAGATGATGTGGGGAGAATACGGAAATAATTTTAAATCTCATTCAAATCTTTTTTTAGTTTTATAAGAATTCTTCATGTACATATAATTTATAATGCATATACAGGGTGTTACATTGAAGCGGAATCAAAAGCTGTAGCAAATTGAAAATGAATTTTAAATAAAATAAAAATATGCTTTTAATGAAACTTTAGCTACTCTTGAACCATCTTAGAACGAATTTTGAAGTACTTTTGAACTACTCTTAAACTACCTTTGAACTACCCTTGAGCTATTTTTGAGCCTTTAATTGACCTTTGGGCGACTTTTGAACCATCTTAGAGCGACCATTGAATTTCTTTTGAACCACCTTTGAATGACCTTTGAAGTACCTTTGAACCACCTTCGAACCATTTTTAAACTACTCTTGACCCTCCTTTGAACTTACCTTTGGGCCACCTTAGAGCCTCTAAATGGTCTCTGGTCCATTTTTAAATCACCTTAGAACGACCTTTGAACTACTTTTGAACCATTTTTGAACTACTCCTAAATCACCTTTGAACATCCTTTGGGTCATCTTTGAGCCTTTGAACTGCTTTTGAACCACCTCTGAATGCCCTCTGAAGTACTTTTGAATTACCTTCGAACCATTTTTAAACTACTCGTGAATCACCTTTAAACTACCTTTGGGGCACTTCTGAACCATCTTAGTGCGACCTTTGAACTGCTTTTGAACCACCTTCGAACCATTATTAAACTAGTTTTGAACCACCTTTGAACTACTTTTGAATAAACTAACCTAACGAAAAATATAGTAAAAATAAATAATATTTCGTCTCAAATAATAATTTATGTGTTCATATTGGCGAGACACTCTGTATTTGGTATATAATACACATTCATTTATTATTTTTTTTAATAATTAGTTGTTACATGGTGAAACATTACGAACGGAAACTAAAAATTCGTAATAAATTTCTTATTAAATTTTGCAAAATAAATTCCTTTTCATTTTCTAATTTTTCTGTTATTTTCTTTTTAAATACCTTGGTTGATGTAGATTTTAACCACTGACTCAGAAGGGTGTGTTATCACCAAAGGTGGGCGCGATTTCGTGTTTTCAATTACTTTGGAGTGGCGCCACTATCGCTAACGGCTCGCTGACACGACACGCCCGAGTAAAATCAATTTATTTTCCTTTTCCACCCATTTCCCTTCCACAAATTGCTTATTCGACACGAAAGTACACCAATATTAACTTGTTATTATCTTGAAATATAAATAATATCCATTTTTACGGTTATAAATTTAATTTAAAGTATCAAAATGAACATCTTAATATACAGGATGGTTTCCAGTGACAACCTGTTAGCAGTTAAGTTATGGAAAAACGATGTCATAAAATTAAAGGTATTTTACGGCTATAAAAGCCCTCATTTATACATGAAATGAAAAAGGGTATTTTAGTTGTTGTATTATGCTGGTAAGTACGGAATTTTTCTGGTATAAAAATATACGTAGAAGGGTTGAACGAAGATAATGTTTTCAATCTGTCTTGTTATTACTTTGAAATATAAATAATATCCATTTTTAAGGTTATAAATTTGATTTAAATTATCAAAATGAACATCTTAATATAAAGGATGGTTTTAAGTGACAACCTGTTAGCAGTTAAGTTATGGAAAAACGATATCATAAAATTAAAGGTATTTTACAGCTATAATAGCCTTCATTTAAACGTGAAATAAAAAAGGGTATTGTAGTTGTTGTATTACGCTCATAAGTACGGAATTTTTCTGGTACGCGGAATGGTTGAACGAAGATGGTGTTCTCAATCTGTCACGGACAGCTATGACAAACGACGCTCGTCGATCGTACATTGTTTGCCACGGCCTGCCCCGATGCATTGAAAGCGTATTGAATTTCACTTTAGCTCGGCGCTACGACGTGTATTCTATGAAAGCACGTCTCGTATGGGCGTGATGCACTACGTGTGCCCTTATTGTTTCATTGTTCGAGGCCGTTTTCAGGCCTTTATCCGCCGCAATACCGAAGAAAAGTGAGTACATACAGGTATAACAACAAAGAGACACACAACAATAAAGTTTCTGTTTACTCAAATGCTAAATTAGAACGGGTCCGAGGCGGCATAAAATATTACTACACACGGCGTAAAACAATTACGTCCCCGCGATATCGGCATAAGAGATCGGCGCGGAAAATCGTTCGAAAGTCGGCATTTAAGCGGGCGGCGGGATTTAAAGGGGCAATTGCGTTACGCTACGCTGTACATAATCATATTATTGCAAAACGGCCGGCTCGTAAAGTTCAAGTGAACCATCGCGAGTCGTATGCGAGAGAGAGAGTGATTAGAAACTGTAACGTCCGCGTCGTGACCAACGAAAGCATTTTTTAATAATAAACGCAAAATGCTATGCTTTACGTAATGTCGCGCAAAAAGCTTGCGAGCGAGTTTACTGACATGGATAAGTTTTTGCAAGGCCCATTAGCTCAGTTGGTTAGAGCGTCGTGCTAATAACGCGAAGGTCGCGGGTTCGATCCCCTCATGGGCCACATTTTTTTTGTAAAAAGAAATTTCTTTTTTAAGTTGTATTTGGTAAAACTAAGGCCGATATTGTGAAGGTCGCTATTACACTATCAAAGATTTTATAAAAGAATCTATAAAATACATTTATCAAAGAAATTTTACAGTGTAATAGACTAAGGATCGGTTTATTCACCGTTGGATAAATTAATCTGTATGATATTTACTATGGTTACAGGCAAAATAGCCAATCATACTACGCGAAAATACAATAACCATAGAAATTATCGGCCAGATTAATTTACGCAAAGGTGAATAAACCGGCCCTAAATTTTATTGAAGATTTATTTGATAAAATATCTTTTATTAAAACTGGCTCACGTGGACATTAACTGCTATCCAAATTTTAATTATGGAATACGAAAGTTATGTTTTTCTTCCAATAAAATGAGGAACTTTCGACACAATCCACTAAAAGGTCGCATTATCCATTCTTAAGTAACTTTTCTTTAAAAGTTAGCATGATATATCTTAAATTCTGAGTTCCTTTGATAAGTTTTAATGTATACACAGAATTTCCCGTCTTTGATATCCATGATTTAACCCACGCAGATTTTCTCCGTTTTTTTCGTTTTTTATAATGGCTACTGATGTAAAATGTTTTATGTAATGTAATACAGTTGTTAAATCTTTGATTGACATAAAAATTTTATAAAAAGTCTTTTTTGAAATCTTTGGTAGTGTAATGGTAGCCTACTATCGGTGCCAAAAGTCAAGTCAGTCAAGTTTGGGATGCTTATACTCCGAAACTTTTCGTCGAAAAAAAAAATCGGGGCAATGACTGTCATGATTGGTGATCATTTCTGCATAACATAGCCAAAAGTCAAAATCGTAGGTCACGCGATTTAGGAAATATCGCGAATATATTTTGAATTTTGGCTATGTTATGTAGAAATTATCACCGATCATGACAGCCTTTACCTCGATTTTTTTCGACGAAAACTTTCCGAATACCAGCATTGAAAACTTGATTGACTTACTCTTTGGCACTGATGGTAGGTAAAAACATTAAATTTAAAATTCCTATTAAGTTTAGTAATCTATACCTATAACAAATGCGGAATGTGAAGTAAGGCGTTACCCTTATTTTTGGTTATAAAATACATTTTGTAGCATATGATCGTCTAATTCTGCGACAGCCTGTATTTAAACAAGGTGGGATAATTTGTAAGTAGTCATTGAAATAGAAATGAAAAGTTAAGTTTATTATTGATTGTTGTATTTTCTTCGTCTTTTAACCCACGCACACGATCGACTTCAATCACAAATACATAATTGTACGGTTACGTATCTCGGCAAATATACCGGATAATGACATGTATTAACGGCAGATTTATAAGTCAAGGTCAACTTATTGCGCTCCGCTCCTTATATCGTTATGTAATTTCTTTGTCACCTTTCGCGGACCGTTTTTACAACGGTGTCGGGGATCGACAAACAATAACACCTTCGTGAATCAAACGGAAAGTTTCCGCGGTTCGAATTTTCGCTACGTAGGCCTTCAGGATTCCTACAGACGTAATAAAAAAAATCGAATGGTTCGAGGAACGAACGGCATTGGGCAACCCGCATCTTATTGTCACGAGGGCCCATTGTGTGCTGTTCATCTTTATTTATGAGGTTCGAGGGACTCGCGGGTTCTTAATTCGACGTCTCACGTGGGCCGAAGTCGCCCGGTTGACAGTGCAAGTGCCCGATCGTGGAGAAGATGAAGAAGCCGCCGCTTCGGACTTGGACACCTTTCACTTTTCGTCATTAGGAGACCGCAAATAAAGGCCCGCAGGTGTACAATTTCCTGCTGGGAAGCGCGACACGTTTGACGCAAACTGAGCCCTGGAAGGAAATCGAATTACTGGCGGCAATCAGTCCTCGGGAGCTCGCTGATTACGAAGTCACGTCGATGACTCCTGAGGGAACGCGATTTCATTAATACCAAGTACACACTGCCAGTAGTATACGTTAAATGCCGTGAAATGAAAACGCCAAGCGTTTTGTATTTATTAAGGAAATCCTTTATGGGGGGCACGTTAATGGGCTCATTCTTTAGTTGTCTCGAGACGGACAAATTTTTCCTTGACACAGATCACTTACGCGCCTTACTTTATACGTTCCAGTCCTTATTTTTTCCTTATTTTTTTAAAATCTTGATGACTTCCGTCTTTAATATCATGGTTTCTAAACGGTTAATATATTTCCGTCTTTCCATTAAAGTAAAATTATTGAAACCAGTTTAAGTTTTTTACTTTACCATAAGTACTTGGCATTAAAGGAACCCAGTTTTTAACTGTAACATTGCGCAGTACCTACATCTCTGTAACAAAGCGAATGTTCCGGATTGAATTTAGGCAATTTCACGGCATTTTAGCGGACCTTCGGCGTCAATGAAATAACGTTTAAAGATACATTCGACGAAATAGTGCGTATCTAGTACAGTTAGTTCTGCTTTGCGCAATATTTCTTTCTAGTAAAATGATTGTGTCTGTAAACAACTTTTATATGCGACTATTGAATAAAAATTCTTTGTGATTGACAACGGTCAGGAAAAAATGCTTTCACAAGTCAAATTGAATTATGTATTTTTTACGTACAGAGTTAAACGTTTCTGATTGTAAGAGTTTTTTATTTTATTTTATACAGATAACTAGTAAAATTTTAAAAAATGTATGTCTAACAATAAGAAACTAATTGTTGTTTAGACTTGAAATTTTATAAGGATTTAGATTGAAGCTTAAGTCTTTATTTTTGTCAAAAATTATATATGACTTTCAATTTGTCCCTCAGAAGAATAACTTAAAATTAGGGTACGTTCTAAAAGTGGAATTTTCTTTGGGTTACGTTAAAACTTAACTTTTAGAAATTACAACTTTATTGTGTATAATTTGTTAAGTCTATGACTAACTTCACTAGTTAATTTCTATGAAAAAAATATAGTAAATAAGTATTATGTTGCAGGTTATTCTTGGCGAACTTGTAAATCTTTTAATGAATGGATTTTTTACATTAATATCTCCTACGCGCGGTCGCGGTTGCTTCCCGTGGCGTTTGGTAACCTAACCGTATCCAATTTCGCGGGCCGACAAAAGTGGCCCATTATAAATAGGAGCTGTTCCACGCCGATGGCCATTGTAAAGTAATGTTTGTTGTCGACGGGGGAACGTTGAAATAATGCCACGGTGCGCCCCGCTCGTTGCCGGTGCAATTTATTGCTGGAACCGGCGGCATCGCCGTTGCTCCCCGTGCTCCGCCGCCGCCCCCCGTTTTTCCGGCGTCCCCGCGAAAATTACTATAATATCGGGGCGTGCGCGGTGCCGGTTCATGGGAAAAACGCGACAAATTGGCGGTGTGTCGTCTCGTTGACATGCCGCTCCACGCTAAGCACTTCCGGTGCTCACGATTCCGATCTCAAGAAACCTCTTAGAAAACTTTACACCACACGAAACTCTCCGTAAATTAATAACAAAACTCTTCGCCTTTGTGGCAAAATTGAAAAGTCTTTTTGTTATTTTAACGCTTTAATGAAAAATTTATAATAAAATTTTTTTTAATGAGGTACTTGATCCTTTGATTAAAGGTGTTTTTAATCCTTGTATTCGTTATCTGAAAGCTCACTAAGCTGCTTTTGAAATTGGAATTTGAGCGAAGTCGTCGCGTCGCGTCTCGTCCCGTCTCGTTCAATTTAATAAGGGGGAGACGCGCGCCCGGAACGAGCAAGTTTCCTTGTATGGTTTGAGCGGCAATTCACCAGTTCTTGGCGATCTGCATACGGCCCTCGGCCGCCAAATCGCCGCCGCAACGGCGTACGCGTTTCCTGTTTTACCAGCCGCCCGTCGGAGATGACTATTCCCACGATTGCCGCGAGTTAATAGGGAAAAATGATCACAAAAAGACGTCCACGTCCGTTTCGATGGAACGAGGAGACAGACCGTGCGCTATAACGGTATCATCCAGCTTTTCTCAGATGCCCATACATACCTACTCAATCGAACATGTGTTTTACAATTTGTACATACTTACAAAAAATATTTCTTAAAAACTCAAAAAAAAATTTTTAAATAATCTTAAGTTGATAAAATGTATTATATGAAATTAGTATTACTACTTTTATCTACTTAAAATTAACGATTGTTTTTCACAATATGGAATGATTTGTTAACTCTATAACTAAACCTGATGAATTTATAAGAAAGGAATATTATGGGAACATAGGTCTCTTCTTCATTCTATCTTCCTAACAATACGAATAAATGTTATCATAGGAGCTTTTTTCTTACCACGTGGAATGTTATGTGAGCTCGGACGCTCTTTGTTTGGAGGTGATTAATTGTAAGAACTAGTTGTTGTGCCCCGGTTTATTTTTATGATAAAATCTACCTAAAAATGAATCAGTTGTACTCTGTAGCTTGCAAGAAGCAGTTGAATATAATTCCTGGTTAAGGTCAAAGTTGGTTTTATTTTACATACGAAACCCTAAAGCCGGCTACTCACTACGCAATACTTGCTAAGTAATTAGAAAGTACTTTGCAAGTAGCAAGTTGTGTGCATGAAGACTTGCATAAACTCGGGGAAGTACTTGTACTTTGCCTCGTTGGTCGGAAAACGGTCGGAAGTCAAAGGGGGACGAGTAAATAATTTCTTTACTTCTATGCGCGCGCTACACTATGCGGTATTTAGGGAGTAGGAGTCTCAAAAGTGATTGTGGAATAATGGAGTGGAATAACGAGTTAACTTTAAGGTTTTTGGATATTTACCAAAAGGAAAGAGTAATTTGAGATGCATCTCATAAATTACAGTAGAACCTCTATAATCCGAACCCTAGTAATCCGAACTCTCGCTAATCCGAACGCTCAAAAAAATAATAATAATAAATAAAAATTTTATTAAAATTTTAATGAAATCATATGCATGTTAGATCACATGTCTTCCTGTCACTTATAGAGGACAAAAAAGTTCTTGGATGGAAACCTAAATTTTCTTGGAATGGTTTTCTAAGATTTTTATACCCGAGGTAAAAAAAATACAGAAAGAAAGAGGGCAAAATTGGGGAAGTATTGCTGCTTATTGATAATGCGCCGACTCACCTTGCATCAGACCGTTTAAACACAATTGATAAGGATTTTAAGGTGATGTTTTTTCCACCACATGTGACGTCTCTTTTACAGCCCATGGACCAGGGAATCATAGCTAAATTAAAAAACATATACCGAAAGCAATTATTGCTACCCTTGCTTATTAGCGACCAGGACGAAGACAATGTGATCGCTTTTTTGAAATAGTTAACTTTAAAAGACTGTTGTTATATGTTGGCGGACTCGTGGACCAGTTTAACAACAGCTAATTTAAAAAATGGCTGGAATAAACTGTCGGAAGAAACTGACGAAGAAAACGAGAGTGTCCAGATGGATAATATAACAACAGACATTGTAACCACTTTTCAAAGAATACCCGGATTCGAAAAGTGTGACGAACAAAATGTGAATGAATGGCTCGAAACTGACGATAATTTACGAGGACATCAAATTTATGAAGATGATGAAATTATCAACGTGGTACTAGGTAACAACGATAATGCTAACGTCGAAGATAGCAGCGATGATGACGACGTTGATGATAATTTTACCCCTTCACATTCAGAGGTATTTCACTCAATGGAAGCTGTCATGAAATGGTTCGAAAAACAGCCCGAGACTAATTCTGCGCAATTGCTGTTACTAAAATGAATCCGGGATCTTGCTGCGAAAAAAAAGGGTTGAGACAACAGTTCAGAAGAAAATTTCTGATTATTTTAACTGAACCTGACAAATGTATCTATAGACCTTTAAAGATAACAAAGATAATTCATTTTGTTGTTCATATTGTTTATGTTTACAATAATTGTTTTGAGTTTGCAAAATTAACTCTTTTAAGTCCTAATATGTACGTGTTTTATTTCTTTTATTCAATACGTCTATTTTTAGCTATTTAGAAGTAATATTTTATAATCCGAACAATTTGATAAACCGAACCACCATCGGTCCCAATTAGTTCGGATTATCAAGGCTCTACTGTATATATATAAAAACCGGAACGAAATATACGAGTTTTCCCCGGAGGTTACCATAGACGAATTAAAAAAAAGACTGGCTTTTGGCTACATTTCGTAATTGCAAGACTAAATTGAGGGCCAGTGAAAGAAATGGTGCTGGTTCCTGTCATATATATATAAACCAATTTTGCAATTTGGTGAGAAATCAAGCTTCAATCGGGGATTACTTTGATGGTTAATATTTTTCCTGCCACGCAACTTTGCCTTCATTCATTAAATATTCCGCAAATTCTTCTCTGATGTTTTTTGCATCAGAGTTTGGTTTCCTCGCTACTTTTTGTATAGGCAACAGGGATGTAATGTTGTCTTGATCAATGCGTCAGGATCCTGGTGTCATAACTCCTTCAACTTCCAAATCAAAAGTTCCCCTTGGTGTATAATTTATACCTGAACTTTTGCTTTTATCCAGAAAATTATGAAGGAAACAGCATGTCATCGTTACAAGAGCTACTTTATTTGGCTGCAGTAACATAGGTTTTCTCAAAACTCGAAAAACGGTAACCATAATTCCTCAATTACTTTACTCGTCCTTCAACTTGCACTTCCCGAAAAACTTGTAACATTGAAAGGAGGCGCATAATGTGTACAACTTACTTCGACTCGAACAAGTACTTCTCAAGTTTATTTCAAGCCAAGTTACTCTGAAAGTACAACGTCGTGAGTAGCCGGCTTAAAGCTAAGATAAATACATACAGTGTGTCCCCAAATAGGTCAAACGACTGTCATAAAAAGGCATAAACTGCTCGATGTTAATTTTCATATTTTTGGGTTTACATCAAATTTTGTTCAGAATGTAACGTTATGTTCGTATACAAATTTATGGAATGATGTATTTTGATAAAACCCATTATTTTCATCAGAAAAAGGAAAATATTGCTTCAAAATTTCCTTTCCAATGCTATCGGCCTCTAATCAAAGATTTACTTCAACGTTTTTTTTTAAATTTTTATTACTCAACTTCTTTTCAATATCAAGCTTTAAAAAGGAGGCTTAATTGTGAGTTATATGTAGTTTGAAATTTTAACTTAAGTACTATTATTTCAATGATGATTTGTTAGAATTAAGCCACAGGTAGTAACTTATAATTAAATATCTTGTGATAATTGGTTTTGTTTTATACTGTTTGGAATATTATTTTCAACTAGTCTTAAGCTAGTTTAAGAACATTTCCATTATTTCTCCCGAAAAGGTATGCTACTCGTCAAAAAATAGTGATGTACTAGTGACGAAAATAGCATTGAGTTTTATTAGAGTAAGGCGATCATTCTAAAAATGTGTATAAAGACATAATGTTTCATCTGGAACAAAATTTCTTAGAGGTTTCTATTAACTGTAAAGATTTGTTTTTTTAAATATGTTACAAATTAATCTTTAACCAAAGAGGACTAAACCCCAAAAGATAAAAATTAACATTAAAATTTTTTTGTCTTTTATGAGTCGTTTCACCTATCCAGGGACACGCTGTATACGGATAATAGACAAAAATATCAAAAATAGTGCATCAAAGAGCTCTTATCTATTCTACATTAAAACCAATGAGATAACAACCATATGAAGCCGAAATGGGAAAAGCAATTAAAAAAGTGCACATCACCATACGTATCTAATCTATTTGTGTCATTGCCAAACCGATCGTTTCCAAAATCGAACCGCTTCCAAGATCAGTGTGTCACTGGTTCGGCAATTATGAACCGGTAAAGTGTGACAAACGGTCGCGGTATTGTTTACGAAATCGGCGAAAACCGTTTTAAGTGAAATTCGAAACGTAGTATAATCGTATAGTACGGTGTCGGTCAATTAGTCACCAGGCCGGAATTCAGGTACCGTTCCTATTTGGGTCGCCCAGTGTGCCCCGATTTTTGTCTCTTTATCTCTCCTGCTGTCGTCTTGACAAAGAGGAAGTCCTTGAACTCGCCCACCTCGTAGATTCTAATAGCTAGAGAGCTCGAAATGTGTTGCACGCACTATTTGCTTTCGGGTGAAGCAATATCGCGACACTATCTCGAACCCGCTCTAGTTTTTAGTCCGCATCGGAACGTGATGCAAGTTTTACAATGCGATTTTATATAACGCCTCACGAGCGAGATTTTCTACTAAAGATTACGACGTGGGTGTAAATAGACTCGTACTAGACATTCCAGAATTATAATTTCCTTCAAGCAACAACGATACGTGTAGTTTTTCTTTTTTTTTGTTTTGTGATGAATAATAATTTTTTCTTGTGATTTTAACTGTACTAGAGTGATTAACACCAAGTTTATTTTGCTTTTTAATTAGGATTTTGATTTTAATTTCATCCCAACGGTAAGTTTCTTTATCTTTATATCTGACATAACTTTTATTGAGATACACGAGAAAGATAATAAAAATTCCAAAACGATCTATTAAACCAAACCATTACTTTGATGTGTTCAATAAACACAGTTGAATTCAAAATGTAATTTTATTACAAAAGACGTCATTCTTCAGCCGTTCTATAATTATCTTCCCGTTTATTTAGTTTGTGTTTAGTATTGAGAATGGAGAATAGAATTACGTATTCAAATAACGTTCCCATAAAAACACTACAACCTTATATACGGAGTGTAACGTCCCAAATTTGCATTTGGCTCTTGAACTTGCCACTTGGCTTGGCGCAGTCAAGGTCTTGTCGTTGACCGAACTCTTTAGAAAGTCGCATGCGATAATTTAGCGAAATCACTTGAAAAAAATAAATGAAAATTTTTTTTCTAAGCGAGGCATTATAATTTTCTTGTAGATATGGAGAAAAAATTAATCTCTCAATAAAATTAATGATTTTGATTGCTAAAATATAATATTGCTTCAATTAAATTCAAAATTGAAAATAAAAGACTGTAGTTTAGCAAATGAAATCTACTACTTGCAATGTTACGTTTGAGGATTTCTTTTTTTTAATAAATAGGATTAAGTTGGAGGATATCACGTAATTATAATTCTTATTAAATCTTGGAAAATAGATTGTGGGAAAGTAAACGTGTCACATTGTATAAATAAAAAATCATAAATAATTTTCTCAAGATTTAGATTTTCAAGCACTGACGTTATCTGTAATTCCTTAGAAGTTCAAAATGGAACTTGATAGTACTTTTAAATGCATAGCCAGGTAAAACCATTGTTATGTAAACCAAGCAGTGTGCTTTAAGAATACACAAATTTATATGGACAGTAGGTATCGTTTATTCAGATCGTATTTTACAAAGTTCGTGCTGTTTCCTACGGTAGAGACATTCTACTATTGAAATATAACGATCATTACCGTCTTTGAATTAAAATTATATACTGTCATGTCGTAAATTGTGTTTGTACTTTCATAAATATTTTGATTTAATTTGTAAAATTTTTGAGAGGTGAGTTTTTAGTTCTGTATTTAAATTATAAGTGTAGAGTATCATTTGATTGTAAGGATACTATGAATAGGTAAAAATTACTGTCATGTACAATTCACTTTGTAAATCGACTATATGCAAGACAATTACAATGACGTGCAAGCTTTTCCTAAATGCTCAGCGTGTTTGGTTGATTTAAATTCCCATTATCCATGTTTTGCAATCCTTATTTTTATGTTTTTAAATTTATGGTAGGCCTATCCGCTCCTTAACTTTAATACTAATACAAAATAGATTCGGATTTACAAATTGACTGATTGTATCTTATTAGTTTCGTTTTAGTTTTTCTGAAACTTACAAGTTAACAATCTTTAACGCGTAAGTACGTTCGATATTTTTGGAAGTCATTAAAAGGAATAGGATTTGGGGTATACATTTACCTCAAAAAGGTAGTTAAGAGTTTAACATAAAGTAAGCTACCAAAATTAGATGCACACAGTTTTAATTGCACCGTTTGAACAATAAAGTATTTAACGCCTTATATTATTTTCTGAGAAATTGTTCTAAGCTAAGGTTTGCGTTTAAAAAATGGGAAATATTGTTTTCATTTATATGAATCATCCAATATATTGGGATGGCAACTAAGAAATTACGGATTTCACTCATAGATTGCTTCAGTTGAATTTTTAGGTTTGTAGACGTAGTACAAATGTAAAGCACATTTTATTATTTGATAGTTGGCAATTCAGCAGTCAATCAGTAAAAAAAGTTTTTTGATCGGTTGCGTAGTTTTCGTTTGGCTTTCGTTGAAAAATGGAAAATCAAAAGGAACATTTTCGTCATATTTTGCTGTTTTATTTCCGCAAAGGGAAAAACACATCGCAAGCTCATAAAAAGTTATGTACTGTATATGGTGACGCAGCTTTAAAAGAACGGAAGTGTCAAAATTAGTTGGCCAAATTTCGTTCTGGTGATTTTTCACTCACAAGGGGAGGGCGCGAGGTGGTTTTTTTTTAAATCTGTCCTTCTGCTCATTGATAGAATAGCACACAAAAGTTCATATAGCAAAGTACTAAAACGCACTATGCAGCCAACCGCGAGTAAATCGCGTCTAAAGTTTAGCGCCCGCTTTATATAAAAAGTAAGGAAAACTTTCCGTAAGGTCGCCGTAGCGCTAAAGTTAGCGTGCTGACTCATCAATTCGAACGATGCAGGTTCGAATCTCGTACAGTTTTTTTTAACTTACTGAATTTATCCATTAGACATAATTGTTTACTAATTTTCATTGATGATACTTTTGTTAAAAAATTTATTTGTTTTATTAAAAAAAAATTAGTTAATTTTTAACGACAAATGCTTAATAACACCAAGTTATCATGAACTACACAGCAATGTATTCCAGTTTTGAATTTGTTTTTGTGGAAACAAGTTTCAAAAACGTTCACAATGTCGAAGAAGATATGGATCCTAATTCTATGTACAGCGACGATTCGAACCGGCTCTTGCGAGATGCTGTTGAATATTTTAAACATTTACTGTATGAGGAAGGTCTTATCTGTGAAGAAATTTCAATATCTTTGACCGAAAATGCAAAAGTTTTTCGTAGTTACTTGTTGCAAACCATCACGAGCTTCTTTAAACCGATCATAAGTCCAGGGGTAATAATGGACAATTTTTCGGATGTTGTTCCTTCATTATTAACCTGTTGTTCCCATCTCGAAATATGGGTCATATTTTTCAGTAAACTACATCCTTTCCGTTGAAGAGTTTTTAGACTCCAGTTCGAATAATTTTTTGTTGTCGTTACTACTTTAATTTTACAGTTTAATGGGATGGACAGATAAGATTGATCTATAAAATCTTACCAGACAGACTGGTAAGATTTTTGACATTGTGAACGTTTTTGAAACTTGCTTCCACAAAAACATATTCAAAACTGGAATACATTGGCGGTGTAGTTCATGATAACTTGGTGTTATAGAGCATTTGTCGTTAAAAATTAATTATTTTTTTTAATAAAATAAATATTTTTTTTTACTAAAGTATCATCAATGAAAATTAGTAAATAATTATGTCTAATGGATAACTTCAGTAAATTAAAAAAACTGTACGAGATTCGAACCTGCATCGTTCGAATTGGTGAGTCAGCACGCTACCTTTAGAGCTACGGCGACCTTACGGAAAGCTTTCCTTACTTTTTATATGAAGCGGGCGCTAAACTTTAGACGCGATTTACTCGCGATTGGCTGAATAGTGCGTTTTAGTACTTTACTATATGAAATTTTGTGTGCTATTCTATCGATGAGCAAAAGGACAGATTTAAAAAAAAACCACCTCGCGCCTTCCCCTTGTCAAAGACGAAAAATGCTCTGGTCGTCCAGTTGAAGTTGATGAAGTCCTAATCAAAGCAATAATTGATTCAGATCGTCACAGTACAAGACGTGAGATTGCAGAGAAGCTTCATGTATCACATACATACATTCTCACATGCATGCACACTCTTACCATCCAACCGAACGATCAATTTTGATGTCTACATTGAACAACATTGAACTAACGAAATCAAACAATGCAGCTGAAGAAAAGCGGCCCGAATTGACAAATCAAAAAGGTGTTGTATTCAATCATGGCAATGCAAGGCCGCACACATCTTTGGTCATTCGGCAAAAATTATTGAAACATGGTTGGGAAGTTTTGCCACATCCACCATATTGTCCTGACCTTGCATCATCTGATTACTTTTTGTTTCGATCTTTACAAAACTCCTTGAATGGTAAAAGTTTCAATAATGATGATGATGTCAAATCGTACCTGATTCAGTTTTTTGCTAATAAAAACCAGAAGTTTTATGAAAGTGGGATTATGATGCTGCCTGAAAGATGGCAAAAGTCGTTGATTAAAATGGGGAATACATTACAGAATAAAGTTATTTAGTTCCATGAAAAAATTGTCTTTGATTTTCTAAAAAAAATCCGTAGTTACTTAGTTGCCAACCCAACCCAATAATTTATATGGAACTAATGGGAATTTAAAAAAGTCTATTTCTTGTTGACTCAAAGACTTTTTTTTACTTACTTTTAAATATAATATTATTTAGAAGATTATCTACATAATTTCATATTGAAGCAATTTGAAAATAGTTAAAAAAAAGGAAGGTATCTTGCGGTGACGCATAACCACATTGTAGTGAGCGAACCATCGATATCCATCCGACGTGGAGGCATTAAAAATTTTACGGCAGTCACTCCGGTTATAATCCGATGCCGTAACGCGCCGTAAAAGTCGCTAACGTCGATCATTAAACGACATCCGACGCCGGTCGTTTTCTATTAACGATCGATCCGCGACGTTCCCTCTTTTACGGGGCGTTTTACGGGCGTCGCGACCAGGATCGGCTTTCCCGGTCACGTCTTCGCCGAGAACCAACAGGAAACCGTCCTGACGGGCGCGCATTCTTAACGCCGCGGCATCCTGCCGATGGCGACCTTCTCAAAATTCTACGCGATCACGCCGTTGCGTCGCCTACAGTTAACTTACCTGCGTCGATGGCGATGGATGGAAAGTGTTACCGGGTGAATTAAAATTACGCACCTGAAGACGTGATGGTTAGGAGTTCTTCTAGGAAGACTTACATTGTAACGAGAATTTACGTTCATTTCAAGAATAGACAATGTCGGTACATAATGTTGTGTTTATGCTTGGTTATAGTAAGATTGGCAAAGATAATTGTGACAATTGAGCTAAGAGCAATGGTAGGAACAATGGTAATGGACGTCTGGTTGTGCAGGAGGACGTCAGAGTAGATAAAAAATGAGCAATGAAAACGGCGAGTACGAATGATGGTGGTTAGTTGAAGTTGCCGGGCGCGGCAGCTCGGAGACCGTTATCCGCGCATACCGGAAGCTATGGCCACGACCAATTACGAAACTGGACTCGACCAGACGAGGAAAAGGCCCTGGGCGACGTCAGTAACGCACGGAACGGCTAAGAACGTTCATAACGCCATACAAAATAGATGAAACACAAAATTGATGTTACCTTTTCACAGTGTTCCCCAAATAATTATAAAGTTGTATAAATAAAATGTAAACATTAATACACAATGATTTCTATGTCCATATTGGTCTGTAAACGAGTTTGGTTTTTATGATGCCCATTAACAGAAACCAAACCATTAACAACTCCGCTTTTGTGTCTTTCACAACTTACAGTAATTAGTAGGGTCCATCTATGTTTACATTGCATATAGCGTTTTCAAACACGAAACAACCCGTACAACGTGTTTTCTTTACGGCGAGAAAAGGATATTTAATTTATTAATAAGTGATGAAAACTGTGTTTTGAGGTCAATAGCTGTTAAGTGGATGTTTTGGTAATATTTATATTGCAATAATTTATGTGAAGTAATACAAAGAATTTCTTAAAATAATCAGAGAAATTTACATTTGATCTGAAATTAAAAAAAATATTTTGTCAAGTTTTTATCGATTTTACTCGGTAAAACGTATGGAATGTTGATAACACACATTAAATCTTGTGATTCAATGGGTTTGTCAACGTAGCTTATGCTAATTAATACATGAAGTTACTGATACTTTTTAAAAGATATTAGATAACTTTTATTTATCATTTGTTGGTGTTTTGAATAAAGAAAATAAAAAATTAATAGATGTTTCCTATGATTTTGATGATATACTAATGATCTATTGACACTATCGTAGAGAAAATATGAAACCGTAAATGTCTTGGGAAAAAGAAAATTATTTCCAGATTAGAATTGAAATAAAATAAAATTTTTATTGATTCTAAACGATAAAATGTTTAAGATATTCGCCAACCCTTTCATACATTTTTTTCTACGCATTGCACAAGCAATGTTAACTTATTAGTCCAACTATAATAAGCTTGCGGAGTCATAAAAACCAAGGCTATGTTGGAACAGTCATAGAATTGATTAAAATAAATATATTTTTCTAATAATCTAATGATGTAAAAACATTTCAATCATTCTCTTTCAGAATTAATTTGATTTCCAACCTATAATTACTTACTTGTTAAATTTTTTTTGCTTAATTATTTGATCATTAAATCGTTATATTGATATCTATTGTATCTGACTGTAGAAAATCATACCGTTGGCATTTCGAACCGTTGTCAACCGTTGTCGTTACCGATGACCTTTGCAATTTCAAAATTACCATCGTTTCACAGTTTGTTTCAACGGACTTCGCTTCGTTACGAGTAGAAGAGTTGCACAATCGACGCGCCTCGCGTCTGTCTAACTGTGCACTTCGGGCAGCAGTTTAATAGCTTCATTTCGAAGCGCGAAATCCTCCTCTCCCTGCCTGCGTTCCTCCTCGCGGGCGACGGCCCGTATAAATCACCATTAAAAGTGAATTTGCCCCGGAATATTGCGCGGCCGCCGGTTTGCGTAGCGGTTTTACCTCAGCTTCCATGTTCTTGCGCCCGAGACGGTTCCCGAGATCGCCTTATACGGCGAACCGAGACCATTTGTACGGTTGGTCTCATTAGAGAAAGTTCCTGCTGAGATAAGTTCGAGTATTTCCACCAACTAAATAAAATGGTTTATATTTTTTATGGATTTCTTAGCGGGAACGCGGGTGGTGAAGGTAGATAACAGGGTAATTTGTCCACGAACAACTGGTTAACTCTGCAATTACTTATACTGACTGGTTTTCCATTCCATAGCTCTCCAGGAGATTAATTCTCTTGGAATTAAGAGGCATCTCGGTAAATCTTGATACTAAATCATCTTTCTCGTTATGCTTTTAACAAATTAGTTTTTAAACAAAAATTATTATCGCAGTTGTAACAACGATAGTATTGTTTCTAGATTGTATATCTAGGAAATAAATGTATCTGTAGAAAATTGATTTTTTTAATAATATTCTCATTTAGAAAAAAAAATAAGGTATATAAGGTAAATCAATATTAAAAATTAAATGCGAAGTATTGCTCTACAAAACACCAACAAGTCCGGTTTGGGGCTGTACAGCTAAATCTAATATAAACGAAATCTAAGTTCTTCAAAATAAAATATTAAAAATTGCTATAGACACGCCATGGTTTGCACGGAATTCTCAAATACATGATAAACTGGATCTAGAAACGATCACCGAATTTATTGATAGAACAACAAGAGAATATCCATGAAACTTGTAAAAATGTTTAGGTTCACGAAGCCATCAATTGCGAAAACAATCTATCTATATTCACCTGAAAAAGAAACTTCCCCGAGATATCTTGACAGAGGAAGATCATATATGATGGTTAGTGAATAAGTTCAGGAAGGTATTTTTGTCCTGCATTATTATTATTATTTTGTGATTTTCTATTTATGAAATAAAAACCATGAAAAAACATAAACAATGTTGAACTGGTAATTGCTGATATTTAAAAAAAAAATTAAAAACTTAAAATACAGGAAGTTACTAAAATTCCCATTACTTCTTATCTCTTCGAAAGTAAAAACTATCTTTAGACGAACCATTACTTGATGTAGTGAAACTTGGTGGTTATCTACAGAAGGAAATGACAGTAAAACTGTTATTTATTTTCCTAGATATCACCGTGCATTCGTACATATTTAAAAACAGGTAAACTGATTTATCTGGAAAGAATTTTATCTAATAAAAATTGTTAAAAATAGAAGTCAATTTGCGTTTTATACGTAGGACGTAGAAGGAATTAATTCGTAATTGAGCGCGAAAGAAGCTAGAAAAATGTGTACGAAAGGGACGCCCCGTCGCCGGTCGTTCGCCGGCTGTATCTTTATTGCAAGTAATTATTCCGTTGCTTGTCGGGCGTCAATTTCCATTTTAGAAGTTGTAAAACGGCCATAAAATGAGGGGTTGTCGTGAGACTCGGCGGGAACTGGTCAAGGCTGACCCCGCTATCGCCCATCCCAGATCCTCGACCACGTTCAACGTTCGACGATCATCTCCAGCCATTATACACACGAAAACTCCGAAACGTATAAATTGCTTCTTAATCCCTATAAATAAACTACTAGGTAGATACGCCTTTAAAAAAATGGAAAAAATGAAAAGTTCTCGTCGAAGAATTTATAATATTACCTTGAAATAAATTTTGTTGCGCTCTAAGCAAATTCCTCTACTAAAACGGCAAGTTAAGAAGCTTTGAATGTCGTCTTCCTTGAATTTTACCTTGAACCAGGAAAAGTCACTGGCACATCCGAGTTTATAAAGCTCTTTTGTCCGCTCGGCATATTTGAAACAAACGGCCCCATAAAGGGGGTCGGTAAATGTCGCCGCGAGACCTTTGCACCGGTCGTTGTTGCAACAGCGGCGCCGTTTCGCTCGAGGAAATTGGCCGAGACTAATTGGGATGGGAGGAAATGTCAAAAACGATCATACGAATGGAACGAGAGTGTCAAGACGCTAACAATGAGACGAAATCGAAATGACTCTTTTTGCAAATAGTTTTATAATGGTAGTTGTGCGATGACTCAGGCGGTTCTTTGTCGAAGCGCACCCAAAACCAAGCCTGTTCAAGATTTAGGTGTTCGGCTTATACATGTATTGATCGGCAGTCCGATCGGGTATTGGGTAAATGGGGTTTTTTTCACCGCGCCCGAACAATGTGTGGCAATCGAGATAGAAGCCGAGTGCTGAGATCATAAATCCGAGCGACTTGTAAATGAAAGAAATGATATATTCGCGCAATACCTATCCGACTAACGTATTGCGGCAATAACCCATTTGCAACCTCTTGACAACACACTTGTGGCTGCGCAAGTCACCATTAAAGCTAATTTTTCGATGCGATCAATCCACCGAAGTAATGAATCTATTTAACTATTTAACGACTTCTGTTCGACACTTCATTATAAGAAATAATATTCCAAGCTATTAGAAACACAATTTTTTTTTCACCACCGCTGAACCGTTTCGTTATTAATAAAGCCGTTTTTCATAACCATTATTCGTGGCCGACACGAAATTTCATTACGATACCGTAAGTCCGTGCCAGTTACGTAAGCGAGTGTGTCCGTTTGTGCTCATCATCGTGATTGTGATAAATTCCGCGTTTTTATTAATTTCCAGCTCACCTCGAGGCTAGAATTAACGGTCTTCTGTCGGGTTTTTGGCGGAAAAGCTTTGTGGACGATTTATGAGGACTCGTAAATTTCAATTTTATAGTCAAGCCTCGGTTAACGAAATAAACTATAAAACGTAATATTTCTAACAAACAGTGCTTTTTTCATTATTCTTTTTGGAGAATATTTTTTACCACAATGAATTCAAACGGTGTATTATTATTTTCACTAAATCAAATTAACCTATTTATGTCACATCTTAATTTTTGATAAACTAGGTTTGCTAAAATTTGCTTACAGAATCTTGTATTTTCTTTTTTTTCATATCGCCGTTTAAGGTTTAGTAGTAGAATGATGAGTTGAGAAGATACCAATAGATTTCAGAATTGATACATGACATTAACTTATAGAAAAATTATAAAAAATCTGAGTGGAAAAATGTGCCTAAACCTACCAGTCATTGGAATGGTTATTAGTGGAAGTAGATGCGTGCAAGAGGTGAATAATAAAATGTTCAATTCTCGAAGTTGTGGAACTTTTTAAAAGAACATTACCAACCGTCCTTTTCCACCTTCGAGAATTTATATTTATCCTGTAGCCGATAACCGTTTAAAAAACTGTATTGTTACTTCTGCGACACCGGCGAGCGCGTATCTCACTTCGCTATCTTGGCGCATTCGTATGCATTGCTGGTATTCTCAAATAGACCACTACTCATGTAGATCTAAGAGGACATCTACAGTGCTGCCAATTACACGCGCCGGTCCAGTTCGCTCCTTTTTCACCTGATCGTTCCGTAAACGGCCGTTAGATGGTCGATACACCTCGCGAGACGACCGGGCGTTATCTCACCTCGGACTCCATCCCCATTTACTCTTGAGAACGTTACGTTTCGCGGAGGCGTAATCGCGACTCTCGATCCGGCGCGGCGCTTCGGATCGGTTGGTCCTTCGGCTTTTGCCGATCGCCCTGTATACGGGACCATTTTTATTCTCTCTCCTCTTCTATAGTCCAATGTAGTTGGAACGAGCCACGCGATGTGACCTAAATACGGCCAATTGGAGCGGCAGGCGACAACACACGCCGCTTCTTGCACAACTTATTGTAATAACTACTGCGGGTTTACGCAACGCCCTGTACACTATGGCGAACTTGAAGGCTATAGCTCTCTTAGATCGTGATCGAGAAATGGTGCCATGATGAATTGAACGCTAATTGAATTTGGCACGGATCCTATGGTTTACTGTTTTTAATTTCTTTTTGAAGAAGGTTGGAAAAATACTGAGAGTTTACTACCAAAAGAAATATTGCTTTACCTTCCAAAAATGTAAAAAAAACAGTATAACTTAAAAAGTTGCGGTTGGTTATTTATGTTGCAATAAAAACGTAATTGTGTTAAACGAAGGTAGTGCAAATGCAGTCATTACATAGTTATGTTAGTGATGTATTAACAAAACTTACTAGAGTATTTTTCTTTGCAAGCTGTAATTACCTACTTAACTAAGAACTAAGACTTGTATTGTAGTAACAAGTGGTAAATGTTAATGTGGTGGTGCTTCAGGTTTAGAAGACAGGTTCCATTCTTCGCGGGTGCCCTTCCGGTGCCACGGACAATACGTCATGGCCGTGGGTTTGTCAGTGGAAGGCTTTTCCCCTTCGCTAGGAATCCGCATAAATCAAGTCAGCGGCGTTCTCGAGCGGAGTCCATTTGTTCCTCGGAGCGCTGCGGAGGAAACCAGGCAAATTGGCCGAGCAGCCGACTTTTCCGGCATCCAAACACGACCGGCCATGCCGAGGATCGAGCGAGCCTTGTACGGGACCGGGCCTCTTGATTTATACATGAGAAAACCGCCCGGACTTCTCCTAACCTCTTCCTATTCCGCGATAATACGTTAAGGAGGTGGGACGAGGATAAGCGCCGGAAAAACGCGGATGTCTTCGCCAGGGCCCGACGCGGCGATCACTGGACCAGTTAACCGCCACTCGTCGTCTCACTCAATTTACCAAAAGCACGCGAGATACGAACCTTCCATGTTGATACCGTTAGGTGCGCAACATCAACATCGTCGAAAAGGAATAAAACTATATCTTCTAATCATGGTACATCAGTTATACGTCTTTCCAAGTGCTCCTCGGCCGCGCTAAGCTGATTACGACATCAATCATGCACTCCTTCGTTTCTTCTAGTTCTAAAGGAGCTGTTAATTAAAGTGTCAGTGAGACTATCTACGAATCTCCGTAATCCCTGTGATTGTTATACTTCTTCTTGAAACTGAAACCCAACATTAGTTAACTAAGAACCATTTCAATAATCGTTAAGTGTCTTATCTTCTTCGACTACGTAGTCTATAAGAAAGTTGTTAGGAATTTATGAATGGAACTAATAGTAAATACAACATTAGCTAAGCGGAAACTATTTCGAAAATGTTTAACGTATGTTCATTTATTCATCGGTGGTTTATTGGGTGTGGATAATTTAACATTTTACCGAGTGCCGATACGCAGCTGTCCTTCCAAAGACAGGACGGGCAATAAATAGTTAACACTTTGCGCATATTATAGGCGATCTATACAATATTACACGGCGTCGCTCTGTTCCATTGACCTTAATGATATAATGACCTTGGGTTCAGATAGGCGTGGACGCATTAAGCGGCTAAGTAACTGTGTGCCTGCTGCGGCAACTTTATTGTCTGCTCAAAGCCAGCCACTTGGGTTAGTTAGTCAACCGTCTGCCGGAATTGCCGGAGTCGACGACACGCGAAATTCTCTTCCACGGAAACGAATAAATAATCGACAATAAATCAATCCGGCGCGACAACCGCCAATTTGCGCGCTCGCGTACATAAAGAAATTATCTTTGAAATTCCTTCGGGACAACGCATACGTTATCGCGGGGAATGCGTTAAAGAATGGAATTGGAAAATTACCAAGTGTCAAAGAGGACAGGCTGACAAAAAAGTAAATACGTTCAAGATATTTATGCAGAGATACTATCTTAGCATTATTGAAAATTTACAACACTATTCTGTTATGAGTCCAACTACTATTAATACTAATGTCTGATGATATGACATTTAAAAGTCAATAGAACCAAAAAAGTTAAATTAGCAGGAACATTCTTAATAAATGTTATGCAATTTGATTCATTGAAAAACCAAAAACTGTTGGAAATTGCTTCTACGAACACCTTTATAAAGTTGTGGTTGTGACTAACGTTTTATGTCAATTCACAAAATGTAATCATCTTAAAATTTAAAAGAAAAACATTGAATTATGATGGTGTAGAGCAGGGATTCCCAACCTTTTTCTTGTATCGACCCCTTGTAAGAGAACAGTTTCTTACATCGACCCCCTAGCACTTTTACAAAATTTTGTTGAAAAGTCGTCAATGTGATGGCTGCGCTTGATGTGTCGATACTATTTTTTTAATATTTGGCTTAAAATTACTTAATGCAATTCTTAAGTCCCCTCTTTCGAAAACATTCAATCTGTTTCTTGTTTTACGCAGCAAGTTGTTGAGGTGACTAAAACCTGCTTCCATCAAATAGGAAGAGGGGAACGTTAATAATAGTGGTTCTGTAATAACTAGTAATTGTGGATACTTTTCCCTGATGATTTTCAAATTCTAAAACTTTGCGTATCCGTGTGTTTTGAATAAGAGTTGTGCTAGAACATCTTCCTCCAACGCAATTAACTCTTCTTGCACCATAATATTATATCCAGATATATCGCACTGTAATGGATCTATAAGCCATGCTGGCACATCCAAATTTTCTATGTCTCGAAAGCGAACAGCTATAGCTATCGACCCCCAATCGACCCTCTGATCAACATTGACCCCCTCTACAAATTCATTGACCCCCAAGCGGTCGATACCGACCCCGTTGGGAATCCCTGGTGTAGAGGTTTCTTTTATTTATAATTTTAATATTTTGTGCTTAGAAAACTCATATCATCAATATGAGATAGGAATTTTAAGTTAACAATTTAAACTTTCTTTTACATTAATGCACGTACTGGAATGAAGCATTCCTATGTGACATTTCTTCCACTTGAATCTCATATTGCCGTTGGAGAAAAAAAATCATTTAAAGTTTTTGTGCTTTATTAGAGTTATGTCTAACATGAAATTAATTGGTAAAGTTTTCTAATTAAAATTTGGAACACCTCTATATTAGTTATGTATTTATATAATAGTTAATGCTTTGAAAATGTTATAACTGCTTTATTATGTGTATTATCTTGTCTGTTATAATAGTTATTGGTTTTGCTTTATGTAACGATTGATATAGTATAAAGACAGGACAATGTGACTGTTGAGACCATAACTGGAAACCTTACATAAGTTCGCTATTCACGATTAAAAATGTAGGAACATAAATGATGTTCGTTACAATCTGATTAACTATTAATATCATAAGAAAATATACATACAATTGTTCATTGATTGACACGAATAGAAATGTGTGGTCTATAACTAGAAAACTTAGTGATACTCGACTTAATTTCTACCGTACGATGACACTCTCTTGATTGAACTTGTGGTTTTAATACAAAAAACCAAATTGATATCTACTACTACGTGTTTAATCGAATTTTGCTCGGTAAACCAGGATATCATTCATTCATTAACCAGTTCTTGCGAAATAAAAACCGTGATATAAAAAATTATGAAGCGGTGTAACCGTACAAAGTAGTAAAATTTTCAATACAATTCAGCTACGAAATAATAATTTCCTGCGATTTAGTAACGCACGACGTAGCGCGGCTTGTGGTATCTTTCGTGGTGCTATTGTATGCGCAATAATCCCAATTAAGTATAATTAGATTTTAAATAATAACACGGCCGCCGCCGTCACCGGCAATAACACCGCATCAATTCCGTTCGAAAATTGTTTCGGCCAAAACGTCGGCGGCCTGAAGAGCATCCGGTCCATTGTACTTCGTGCGGTACCGGTTGTATGGACGCCGCCTGCCATTTTTCCATTAAAATAATGGAGCGCGGGAAATACACCGTTCGATGAGTATTAAACTAACGGATCCGGCATTGTCTCCGCGCATTTCGATCATTTCACACTTCTCACGGTTAACGAGTCGGGCTGCGAGCGTTTTCGAATTGATATTTCTCCAACAAACAACAAATACCCGAGCCGCAACAGCATCATTCGGTTATTGTAGTTGTTGTTGTTGGGTAATCTCGGTGTGGAAAGATGACTTCGTGATCTTCGACTCTTTTTGCACACCTCCGAAGGCCGACCATCTCATCACTTTACCGTCTCGTTGATTGCGTCAAATTTATTACTTACTAAGAACCTGTTTACGGCTTCTTTGTAAAATTTAGGTTACGCTTAATTTATATTAAGTATCACATTTGATCCGACAAAGAGGTTTGTGAGGGTTTAAATTGAGTTTCAAGGAAAGGCGAGTATATTTAAGGAAGGTCAGGACGATCTAAATCACGCCATTTTTGGGCGTGACGACAAAGCGTGTAATTTGGTCGGTTTTTTTCCACTTTCTGCACGCGAAGTTTTTGCTTCGATGTCGGCGATCCTTTGATAATTAACTTTTTTTTTAAATTAATTAGATTAGGTAATCTAGACTTGATTTCTTACTAAATCGTTCAAAAATAGGTATCGTGTCAATGTAGATAAAGATAAGAAACGAATTTATATTTCAATTTCAATTTATTTTTATTTGTTCTAGTTGCTACATTGGATTTACAATTGAAAATTAAGGAGGTGATTATAAAAGGTAAGATATCCATTTATTAATTTATATACAACATAATGATCCAAAACTTATCATGAAAATTGTAAATTAATACATACATAAACTCTGTAGAGTTTATAGACTGGCAGAATTGAGAATTATTAAGTCATTAACCTTACTATTAAGTAATCTATTTTTATGGAAATTTAGGTTTCATAAAAATAAACAAATTATCCAATTCATTACATTATATAATCTGGTTCATTTTTTATTTTTTTTTTATTAAACGCTTTATGTTTCGTAATTATGTATATTTATAATTTTATTGCGAAATACGATGTAAAACATGTTGTTATTGGCGTAAATATACAAAAACCAAATCAGAAACGGTCTTTTTTTTCTAAGATTGAGTGCCAATCAACATCTGTCCTTCGACAAGTACTCGACTTCGCCTCTTTGAATTATTCATAAGTCGATGACTCCTCGGCGTTCTATTTTCTCCGGTCGACCATCAGATGTTGAGCCGATTTTTCCATATCGCCTCTGTATCTCTTATCCGGTAGACAATGCGAAAAAATCGATCCATTGTACGCGGGGTTCTCTGCCTTGGAACTCCTTTTCTCTTGTGTTTTCGGTCCGTATTCGTTCGCGAGAAACAATAGCTCCGATATACAGGGCGATTCGTATCGCGGACGACGGTCAACAATAAATAATCGAAGCGTACGCGTCAAATGACCTTAACACTCACAGAAGAAATGTTAGATATGCGCGTAAACTACAGGTGTAACTGGACGGTGGCATATATTAACATTTAGTGGGATGTATTTTTTATGGATGTTATGTATATTTTATAACTTGTAGGGGTAACGGGAATATTGCGTAATCATTTCTTTCGTAACAATTGCGTGTGTATTTAGCAGTAATTTTCCGCAGGAAATACATACATGCATGACAATATGTAAAAAAGAATAACTGTGATACGGTTTATTATGCAAGAAGCTTGGATATTATCGACCATTATTTATTCGTTATTAACGATTCAGGTGCGATTATTTTATGCGATCGTGCCACTTCCTGTGCTATGGTGAAATGTCACCATTGTTGTCTGTCGCAAGGAAACTGTATCGCTTTCTATTAGGAAGATATCATCCATGGCAAATGCCAGATCTGAAAGATATAGCGAATGAGCTTGGCACAATGAGTTGGCGGCACGGGTTAATGGAGTTACTACTTTCTAATATCGATCGTACAATATCTGCCGCAATTAAGGACGTATGAAAATATCAAAGATTGTTTGAAAATTGTTGTAGGTAGATTAATGATCCAGTAGTAATTTAATAGCTAGAGATGATAATAATATTTCTGTATTTGTAGAAGGAGAAGGTTATCTAATTTAATGGCAAAAATTTAGACATATTGCTTTGCTCCAATAAAGTCTGAGGACTGCCAACAAATGGTCAATTACCGTATTTGTTGTTAATCCGTGATTCTTTTGCACGATCCTCCAATATACCAACAGAAATACAATTACAAGTATTTCTATGGAAAGAACGTTTTCATATTTCCTTATTAAAATTCTTCTGTTTAGACAACGTCATCGAATAAATAAAAGAAATTATTTAAAGCGTGGTCTAAATTTCAATTAGAGGTTCTTGGCGGATTAAAATTCGATAGCAAATGGTCAAAGTTCGAGCATCTCGAGGCGAGGAGCGGTTTCCCACGAGTCCACCGCGCGGAGTCTTCGCTCCGGATGGCCGGTCTGTTGGGGCAGCACTTATCGAGATCGCGCCCGAAACGAGATATACGCCGCCGCGGAGACTCCGGAGTCTCAGGAGACTCTCCGGTCCCGACGACGGTCGCCGTATCGAGGTCGATAGATGGTGATATAGCCGGGGGCGCGGGTCGAGGGCCGTGCGCCAGAAGAAGAAGAGACAAAACGGCACATGGCGGCGGCGGCAAACTGGGCGAGTCCCCGAGTCCGAGAAGTCGAGGGGCCCCGTTACGAGTCACAAGTTCACATACACATCGCGACCTATTGAATATGTTTCCGTTGCCGCTCCGATCCGGCCTTTCGTTTTTCTAGCCGGGCTAATTGCGGGAATTATGCTCGGCGTTGACCCCGGCGAACCCCGCGTGGCCAGCTGCACCTGCGAGCTCTTTGACCTAGAAACGACAAATTTAAAAATCTTCATCGACGTATCTAGCGGAATATTCTATTTTAGATCTACACGAAACCTAAAACCGTAACGTTAACCATCTATACGTTAACTGTAAACGTAGATCACAAATTCCTACTTAAATACCACTACCGAATAATGTTAAGTCACGTCAGAACTAAAATTATATACCGCATCAAATATCATTTTATGGGAAAGATTGATGATAAGAGATACTCTATAGCCCGCGTACCACAAGCTTCTGGTTGTTACCCCATTCCGCAATCTATTCATCTACTAACGAATCGCATCCGTTATATTTGAGCTGAACATCAATTATCCTTAAAAATTAATTATTTTGCTTCAGTGTTTTTTTACTCCTTTTTTGGAAGTAAAATACATGGTATAAAAACTGTCCTAGAATCTCTTTGTGTGCCAACCATGATAGTTGTTTTCTAAGTAATCGTATCGTATAACCATAATCTATTCCTACATTACTGTATATGAAAATTTTTAAAATACTTGGCATTTCATATAAACTATTTATGACGAATCATAAACGTATTTTCAAAAGATATCCTGTTGCCAATGTCATAAGACACACGCGTGTCTATGTCTTGTATCTTGCGTTGTCGTATACGTTGCGTTACGCGCACTTAAAACCGTTGAACTTTGCGGCAATCGGTCAACGCACCGGTCGCCGGCTGTGCGTTACAAGGAGGCGCAAGAGGCGACGCGGACAGATGACGGACCGAGAAGACGCCGCGACCGCCGCCGCCGCCACCACGGAGCCCCGGACAAAGAGGGGTCCCACCACGTCGTAATTCCTCAACGTGTCGGGCAGGAGACGAGTCCGGGACGGGCCGCGGGGTCTCCGGATTTATGGCCGCTCCTTCGACGGTGATTTATACATCCTCGGCTCGTTGGGAGCCCCGCGTTTTGAATAGTAGGCGAAAAGGTATGAGTTGGGGTATATGAGATGGTGTACGTGTCGCTTAATAACCCCCTGTGGACTAGACAGGATGGATCATAAAGGTCCTTGAGTCATACGACTTCTTATATTTCTCGTAGGTTTATTAAGGGTTCTTTACACGTTCAACAATACCGTACAAGATGGGCTTTTAAAAAAATCATTTTTTTAGAGTATGCTAGACAATAAAAAAAGTAGTCTTCTTGAACCTGAAAGCTATCGACGTAAATTACATTGAACAACTTGAACTTATGGGAAGAGTAGGTTTATTAAGGGTACTTTATACGATCAACAATATCGTACAAGATGATCTTAATACTGACATTTTTTAGAATGTACTAGACAATAAAAAGGATATAATAAAAGGTGCTTACGAGAAGAGAAGGTTTATTAAGGATTCTCTACAAGATCAACAATATCGTGCAAGACGGTCTTTAAAATGATATTTTTTAGGCAACACTATAGAATAAAAAGAAGTCTTCTTGAACTAGAAAGCTCTCGGCGTAAATAACATCGTGCAATTTGAACCAGTTTCCTATAGTATACAGTCGAAAATGTCGAAATCGATTAATTTAGTTTTAAAAACTAGGTTAGGTACAATTTATTTTTTAATTTAGCATCTAGCCCACCCGTTATTAAAAATGCATTTAATCCTACCGTTGTTATTATCGCTAAGGCCCACGGATAAAAGCTGGTTTCGTAACGTGTTTGTTTGGTGCAAGTCGTGAACAGTTAGGTCGATTATATAATAATTTGGAAAGTGAGCTAGTTCAGCGTTTACTTCAAAGCGTAGCCTTGGCTGAGATATACGTGTTTCCTGCTTAACAGTAAGCGACGCCAGAGTTATCAATAATTATCCTTTTATATAACCCAGTCGCGTAATGCATAACGGCGAGTGGAGATTAGAAAAAATGCATGTAAAGCATAGCGCTGGGAAATGTTACAAAGATCTCGGTTATGTATGTCTTTGGGTCAATTCCTTCATTCCCACACAGATTCAATGATATCAGTATAATACTGTGACAGTTTTATAATTTCGTGTGATTTACAAGTTTTTGTTGGCAACAATAAGCTTGTTGTCGGAAGGATAATTTGTGAAAGCAATGATGTCTTTTGTTCCAGTTAGATATAGTTTGCCATTTCGAAAGACAGATAAAACACGCCGAGAACGTACAAAACAGTAGATTACTTTGCGAAACTGTATTAAAACAATTCGCGTGACCGAGCGAAATGCATATTATGCGAGCAAATGAATTCCGTTGGGTTTACGGCTACGAACTATGCCACCGCGTTCGCATTAGGGTTTATTAAATGCCCAGCAATGTGCCGGATTAACAATCTTGATGGCTGCAGGTACCGCGGTCACGCAAACCGACTCCCGAGAGTCGGCGTTCATTAATTTAAAAGCCTCGCCGTAGATAAGATCATCTCCGATACGAGTTCTCTTATCGCGGGGTAAATAACCACGTAAAATTGTAAGGGTCTTTATTATAAAATTAGGGGGTCGTTATTACAAAATTACCGCTCCTTTAATTCCATCTACCTCACCTTTACGTCCACGTTCTCGCTGCGTCCGATGAACAATGGCCGATAAATTTCGAGGTTAAAAAACGGCGCAAAATCGCAGCGAGTTGTGTAACTCCTCCGCCGCCACAAAAGAAATTAAGAGCCATTGTTGCCAACCTTCGGGGAAAAGGTAACGACAGTCAAGTTCACGGAACGACCGAGAATATATGACGCATTGTGTCTCTCGTTTTATAAAAGGGTGACTCGATCGTCTACGTATGTACGTGCTTTGAAGGTAAAAGTACAATGTACCATATCGTGCGCAATGTATGCACTATGTTACGGAAGTCTATTCGATAACAAAAGGATCGCTTCCTACACGAATAACATTTTAAAATTATCGCAGAGGAAGAAGTTAAAATGTATCAGCATGCGTTTATCACAGTTCGGGTGCGAACCACAAAGACCTTATCGAATATCCTGCGATAAGTAACTTGATATCGTGACATACTGCTAATGGGTGAGTAATGGAGTTTACATCCGTTTATAAAATAGTGCAAGGACGAAAAAACGAAAACATAAAGGAAAATGATAAGTGACGACATTTTAAAGAACCTTGTAGGTTATTTAAATTTACTTTTGTTACTTGTTAAATTGGGTGTTGGTTCGATACGATCATCTTATTGAAAGAGAGTAACGTTTGCCGATTGGAAATTATCCGTTGATCGTATGCAAATGCGATTCGAGTAGGAATAGCGAAGAGCACGCGAAACCGGGTAAGTATAGTGAGTGGAAGATCGAGCAAACCACCTCGTTAGCTGCTCATGGGGCGATTAAACTCGCCTATAATTCGAGCGCGGCCTGAAATTTCAATAAATGCGGTTAAGGCGCTCCACGACTCCTCGGCCCGCGACCATTGTTCGTTCTTCAGCGACGAATAATGGCAATCGACATGGGCCGTACCGAGAAATTGATTATTACAGTAATTGCCGGGACCGATTTAAACCCAGACGCGATCCGCAGAAGATTACCATACGTTTGCCCACGTTACTGTAATTAGAAGTACCCCCGACATTATTTTAATCTGGTAAACAATGTTTTTGTCTACCTATCATTTTTTGAGTCACCTTCTTTATTCTTGCCTTATCTCAAACGTTACTCATCGAGCGCAACATTTCATAACAAATTCTCAACGTTGTAAATTCGAATCTTCCACAGTATTTTTTATTTCATAATACGAAAAATGCTATCCCGTTGGACGGGCCTTCGAACATTCATTCGAAGAACCGTCAACGAAAGGTTTATCGACCTCTACGCTTATTCACGCGTCCTCCGAAGCGGCCGATGGCGCATACGAATAGCGGTACGTTTTCAAAAGTAATTTTATGCCGAATTAGGCGTAAATTAACAAACGTTCCTTTCCGTAATTAAATAAACCCGCCGTCTAAAGCCGCAAGCGTACACGTTTTTACGCACCAGGCGGCGCCTCTGATGGGGAAAATCCTCCATTAAGACGTCGTTCATCCTCCGGGAGTCGAGTCAGAAACAGAGGGGACGGTCGAGGGAAGAAGAAAAGGAGCGAGAGGAGGGAAAACGCACGCCAGCGCTGCGGATGCAGCCGCGGTATTATGGCACGTAATAACCGATTCTTAAAAAGGCAACAACATTGCTCCGGGGTCACGAAATCCATGAAAAAGGCCGTCAGATCGTGACCCGACCCCACGATCGCAACCTCGTTTTGATCGTCTGCTCCTATGCGATTCTATCTGTTCTTGTTTTTGTCTTGCTGTTTCATCTTCTTTTTATATACATATTATACACTTTGTTGGCTTATACTGCTTTGATCTTTGTACTATATACTGAAGGAGACACATTTACAAACTAGATGTATTAGAAATTGGTTTAATTATAAATGAGAGTGGATGTTGAATGAAAAGATTTTCAAAAATATCAGTGCTTGAAAGTATCGTTTTATCCTTTATTCTTTTCCCGTATAGAAAAATAAAAGAAAATTATACTTTATACGCTTGAAATACGAAAGTAATAACTTAAAACCCCTTTGGTTAGGTCATTTAGTTCTTTTAAAATATGTAACAAAAGACTTAAGTGAACAATTTTCACCTGTCCCTTATTATACCTAATCATTATTCGTCGTGATTTTCCATTTGGCATTGTTATTGTCACGGATGGTGGATACATCGTATACATAGTAACATAAAAAAGAGCGTGGTGTTGCGATACGCGTGGTGAACCCCTCGGCTCAAGGTTCAAGGTCGGGTGCTTACACATTCCGCTGGTCGATGGCGCGCACTTCACCGATCTCTTTTTGCGTCGGGCGATTTTGCGGGCCATTTTTCGGTTATGCCGGAATTTTAATCGGACGGTCGGTCCGGGAATTTGCGCGCCGCCGACGAAATTGCTTTCCTAGAAGCGATTTTAAAAACATCCCGGAGAAAGTGCGCTCTTACTCCTCAAGTTCCCAAGGCCGTTACGGAATTCATCATCCTTGCGCATCGTTTCGTCATGAATTTTTATCAAGGCTACGTTAGGCATGGAAGTGTGACTAACAATTAAAAAATAATTTTTCCCATACTTACATAGCAAAAAATTAAATCAATTTAAAAATAGAATTATTACGCCTATAGTTATACTATAACTATTTAGAATAATTCATGAAGGATAATAATAAGGATACATTTCAAACATATGAAGACATTTAATTGTTGTTTAAGGAATATCTTTAACTTTAGGGATGAAGTTGTTTAAAGAGTCAGTTCGTATCAATTATTAAAATCTTTCCAATTATTGGTATATAATTTTTCTTTAGTGCGAATGAAGCAATAGCTTTGATTGGAATGGTATATGAAGAATATAGAAAATAGATTGACATTTTCTATAGGAAGTGGCTTTTAACTTTTAGGTATAGACGATATTTTAAAGTTAGAATAATTTTATTAAATTAGGTTCGGTAAAAATTCTTTGGTTTTCTCAAAAAATAATTTAAATTATATTGTGATAATTAAAATAAATTTGACCTTTATGACCAAAAATAGAATCATTAAGTGTTAATTTAACGCCTGAGTCTCCATAAATAAATATTGTAAAAATTTTTAAAGTTGATCTAAAAAGTTAGATTAATTAACTTTCAAAAATTTTTGCTAACTTTTGCAACAATAACAACTAATTTGATTACTATAATCCAAAATAGAATCTCTTCAAGTTAATTTAATGTAAAATTCGTTCCTTCACTTTTACAATTAACGTCCTTACGATTTTTCAAATTCACCAAAAAATATGTTCGATTAAAATCCTTCGGTCTTTTCAGTTTTCGTTTAAAATTTCTTTTCTTTAAAAAGAACTAAAAGTTGTAGGAAGTTCAATTTTGATAAAAATAAAGATCAAATATCAATCTAACTCTTTATAAATTTTCAAGTCTGTACAGCAATTAGTTTTTTAGATATGGATTTTCAAAATTTGTCTAGTAATTACAATAATACAAGAAAATGGGATCTTTAAACTTTCCTTTAAGATAAAAATCGTTTCTTAATTTTCATAATCATAGACTAATCTTAAGTGTGATGTTCTTTAAAAACGTAATGTTCTTTGTACATGTTGTAGATCCTTGTTACCAATATAGGACTAACTCAAAATAAAACTTAGGTTTATGCTTTTATTGGTATTGTATTTCTTTTTTCGGCCTGACGCGTTTCGGCAATATACGCCATCTTCGGTGGCTTTCGTATAAATTTATGCTATCTTTTAACACATACAAAATTTTATCCTTCTTCTTATTGAATTTGATTATGTACACACTTGGACAGCGATTACGACGCCTAAAGCTTTGTGCGAGAGCGATAGCTAGAACGAGCTCGGGCACGGTCGGTTTTCGAGGGAAAGAAACCTGGCACGAGGCTAGGTGTAGAAACCATCGACGGGCCGCACCGAGTCTGGCTGCGGCCCGTCGAACGTTTCTACACCTAACCTCGTGCCAGGTTTCTTTCCCTCGAAAACCGACCGTGCCCGAGCCCGTTCTAGCTATCGCTCTCGCACAGAGCTTTAGGCGTCGTAATCGCTGTCCAAGTGTGTACTTCGTTATACAGTTTTTATCAAATTAGGTGGGTTGAATAATTTGAATATCTTTGTAGTGAACCTCAGTACTTTGGGGCGGACAAAATGTAAGAATGGCGTGGTTGATTCTTGACTTGTGCATTATGATTATGATTCTTAAATGCGCAAGTCAAAATACCAATGAAAGCATAAATACCTATGTTTTATTTTGATTTATAACCTTTTTTTTATTAAAGCTGATAATCGCACGTGGAAGTATCTAAATGTAAAAAGTGAAGAAATTCACTTAAAGACAAGAAAACAATATATAATTTCATGTTTTGATTTGATAAAGTAAATTTTCTAGAAACACCAACATTAAAACTTTTATCAACCATAGGTACAAGACGCTTTAAAAGCTCCCATCTTACAATTTGATGAGACTAAAGCAATTTACTAAGTTCCTACAGTACAGCACGGTCGATTATGCTCAAACGGCCAATCGTGCCATTAGTTCCATTTAGGTCCAGCAGCAACATGTACCTCGGCGTAATTACTATGAACACTTAAGGGATTTTTTTTCAGGGAAAACCTTACTGAGACTATCTTCAAGATTACCTAACTACGTATTGTAGTTAGTTTGAAAATTAGCTTGTGATGAATCTTACAGTCTCTTATTTCCTTCATCTCTCAAGCTTTTTTATACGTTTTATTAAGTACCACAAAAACGTTAAGTTAATGGCCTTATATGTCTAAATCGATTAGATTTAGGAATTAGGAAGAAGTTAAACCCGTTTGAAAAATTACCTCCAAAGTTTATTATTACAGTCTTCATACCTGTGGGAACCGTTTTGCCGACTGTGCAGTAGCCATCATTAATATTGGAGCACAGCAATTATTGCTGGTGTTCCGTGGGGGCTTTTTGTTGCCGGTAGCCGCCAGGTAACAACCTCGTGCAACTGTATTTGTAACTAATAATGGATCCGGTAAACGACGCATCGGCGATTATTACCTTCGAATAGTTTGGCGTTTAACGTCTGCGTATTTACTGACATAAAATGTACCGTTTCAACACCAACCACACGTCAATACCTACACGTTAAGAAGTAAAAGTATTTATTGTAAAGATTTTATTAACGTAACCATAAACAAATCTTATTTAAAAGATTTTTTTATTGTTAATAGTTCTAAAGACCGTAATTTAATTTAGTTAGATTTTTTATTAATTTTTTTTACTATCGTTAGTGTACACTAAGTATTTGTTATTGAAGATAAAAATTGATCGGATAACCTGAACAAATCCCGTTAACAAAGGCAAATCCGCTCGGTATCAACTATCGGCCTCTCAGATCCAGTTGCCAGATATCTTCCGCACACCTCCTTAGTTCGTTGCTCCTTCCCGTTACAGGATCTGGCCATTAGCAGTGATGACACAGTAAAAATGGTCCGCGTTTCGTGGCCAACACTCCGATGAACTCTGAGTGCCTTGACTTCTTCATCCTGTCTTAAATACGCCGATACAGTGCGATACCGATCAATGAGAATCATCTACTTCACGTATTAAATACTACGGTACTTAATTTTGATTTCACAATAAAAAGAAGTGTAGAAAGAGAGGGAAAAAGAAGTGTTATGAGTAGTCAATTAGAGTTTAGGTGATAATTTGAAAGAGTTTTAACGAGAAAATAGAAAAGAACGCGGATGTTCTTTATAAAAGAAACACAATGTTCTTTTACATCAACTTCAATCAAACTTTCTTTAAATTTTTATGTAAAATACCATCGCGTAGACAGTAAAAGATACACTCTCACTATAATTTTCAAATTTTCGCTCTCATTGTGTAGCAAAACGGCCGTGCTAGTCTCGCGTGCGTTGTTAATTTGTCGTTCGGTTCTTTACAATTACGAGAAACAAAGCATTTTTCTCACCGTTTCGTATCTTTCCCCGGCGATCTACACGCATCGTCCGTCCGTCCGCCTGTCTACGGGTTTTCTTGAGCGTGCTTTTCGCGCCAAGTCGGCAATAAAAATTCCCGACCGGGCCTAGAAGAGGGCGATGAATTATAAGTTTATCCGTTAATATGCAAATTGCACGGGTTGGCTGGAAACAGCACTTAAACTCTCCGGGTATATGTGACTCCACTGTTAATGCCGATCCGCGTTTCGTGTTAGAGAGGCGTACGTTACGTTAGGACGAAAGGACGAAACGGTAATTTTATTATTTATATTTTAAGTTCGGAACGCTTGAATGCCGAACCTCTACGAGTACCGCAAGGAATTATTCTCGCTATAGATATTTTAATGATAATGTCTTTGATGAATTTTATTACAGAAATTAAATAACTAGCACGAGTAAGTTTTTAGAAGCAATTTTATGAGTATAGTAAGTGTACTTTAAGAAATTTGCGTTTAACAAACACAAATAGTAATAAATTGGTTTATCTTAGTGATTATTTTTAGTGAATATTTTACTTTACCAGGTACATACATGAATTTTAACTGGTAGAGATTTTTTTTATCTTGATCCTGATAAACCTGATAATGTATATACTTCGAAATCAATCAAAAATTACAGTTTGTTAGATTTTTTTGATTGTATAGGATGCCAGACAAGAAACGGCCAAAGCCATATCTCAGTTATTTCTGTTCAGATTTTCATGAGCCAAGTACTAAATGAAATGTTGTGTAGAATACTACATTTTGGAGTTTATTTCAAGTTTTTTCAGCGCCATTGTTTACTACAGGAAAAATTAAAATACTTTCCTTTTCTGATGACCATTTTTATGAAAAGTTCGTGGAAATTCTAAGGAAATTCTTGGATTGTAAACCATTTCTTATTAATACGTACTAAATTCGAAATTTTTTGGAGAAAATCACAAAAATAAAATCGACGCGATCTGTAATTCTCTGATGAAAAGATATGATTGATTTGACGATCAAAAATTTTTGATTAGAAATACGACATTGAAAGCTTTTTAAGATATTACAGGCGTCTGCTCGCTGGAAGATTGTACATGTTGTTCCCATTTAGTACCAGAAACGCAATGTCGAAGTTGGAGTCGTCATCCAAACGTTTAAAAAAATTTGACAAATTGTTTTTGATGGACTACTCGAGAAAACCGGAGTACACTGCTTAAGAGAAATATTTTAATTTTTTCTGCAGTAAAATAATAAAACTACATGTATTGTACCATAACCTGAAATGGAGCTGCATCATAAAGAGAAAGATGAAAACGTAAGCTCTCTCTCCGTAACATTGCCGAGTACTTTCATCTTTCAGTTCATGGTGCAGCTCCATTTCGGGTTGTAGTACATCGTTGGATTCACAAAGAAAAGGTCTTTGAAACAGAATGGAGAAAAATTTGTATGTCAATTTAAAAAACATAAGTCATAGTCAATTGAAATCGAAGGTGCTGCTCGAAAAATTTTATGGTGTTTTCTTTTCATTGGACTGGTGCGCACCAGAATTTAACTTTGAATGCATAATGGGGTGGATACGCCACACCAGTTTAGTGCAAAGAAAGGTAAATTCAACAGTATACGATGAAGTTAAACTATATGTATAAACTATACCATTTTCGACGTAAGATTTTGTCGACATATGAGAGAGACAAAAACCGAAAATAGTTGTCTAGGATAACATAATTAACCCTCATCCGGATTTTGTGTCAAATTGACACAATTTTCAAAGTTAATTGTTAATCTTTTTGTTATTTACGGTCGAATCCACTAGATATGTTGGCTCAGTGAAATAGCCAATAGTCAATAAAATATAAAAAACTAAAGAAAGATCCTTATTTTCAACTATTCAAATGCATTCAATCAACCAATCATAAGAAAAATAGGTATACAATTATTACTTGGGATTGTATTAATTTGATACACCAAGTCCGGATTTGGTTCTAGAAACGAAGTCCGGATGAGGGTTAATTAATGACGCATGAGACATCTTTCGCCGAAAATAGTATATATAAACTACTCTCTTTTCGCGGAAAGATGTCTCATGCGTCATTAGTTGTCGGCGTTTTCTCGACATATGTCAAATATTTTTTTCTTTATTTAATCATATATGTCAGATAGAGACGAAAACCGAAAATAGTAGTCTAGGATAATATAATTAATTAATGACACATGAGACATCTTTCCGCGAAAAGAGTATATAACTGCTAATGCGATCATAATATCGTTATTTAAAATGTTTTCTAAACTACAATAATAAAAATTGGAACGGAGTAACGGTTGTTACACGTCAGGAACGAGAAATAAAATCTTGGGCAAGACAACCGACAGAGACGACGAGGAAAATTAAAACAGCATTTCCTTTTTTCAATCCAAGCTTTCGGAATACTTTATTCCTTCATCAGGGTAGACTACAATTTAATGATGACAAAGAATCAAATTAATACTAAATCAGTAATAAGCAATAAAATATTAAACTTACAATGGAATATTAGAAGAGGTTGACCGTAAAAATAATAAACAACAATATAAATAACATTGTAATAATAATTGTAATAATAACATTGTACAATAATAAAGTATGACAGAACAAAAACCACTAATTCGTAGCAGCCAACAAAACGGGGTTGGTGCGGCTGGTGTGCACTGGTGCACAGCAGTTTTCCCAAAATAAAATGCTATTAAATAATCTATGAAACATAGTTTTCGGTAAAACATATCCTTTGATACATGGCCCATAAAAATCAGAACAGAAATAACTAAAATACAGCTTTGGGCGTTTCTTGTCTAACACCCTGTATACTCTAGAGCAGGGGTTCTCAAAGTATGGTACATGTACTATAACCCGAAATGGAGCTGCACCATGAAGAGAAAGATAAAAGAGTGCAGCTCCATTTCGGGTTATAGTACCACTGGTGGCCCCCCGTTAGATAGGGATTTACATGTATAGTAAATATTTTTTTTTAAGAAAACCCTTTAATCTATTTTTACGCTCTATGCATCATTCGACAGCGTCATCCTTGGCGAATATAAAGACGAAATGGCCGATTCGAACTCCTTTAAGAACTACAAAAAAAATCAATAGCACACACGTGTACGAAAACAATGCAAAAATAGCGTTTTTTATGTAGCTGTTGATCGTAAACCGCTCGACTAATTTCGAAGATCTATACACCAATCTTACATACGGAAGTGCGTTAGTTATCAAAGGGAAAAGTTTTAACGTGACTCTTCAAATTACGTAACGAAGTTCAAATATTTCTGTCAGATACTAACTTTGATCTCCAGGATTGTTTTAGTGACCAACTCTGGCTTTTACGTTTAGCCTGTTTAGCATATATTTTTGGAATACTGAACGAATTAAATTATAGTTTATAAGGTTCCAATGTATCAGCTTTTACTGTACATGACAAAGTAAATGCAACTGTGAAAAAATTAGAATACAGAATTAAGGACATAAAAAGTAAGAAAATTGCTGGGTTTCCAATACTAGAAGAGTATCTTCAAGGAAGCGAACTGAATAAACACCTGCTTGAAGATATAGGAAAATATTGCATGGGACTTGTCAGTAACTTTCATTCTGACTTTCCTGAAAATTTAGAAAATAAAAGTTGGACAAAAGATTCGTTTTCTATTTCGAATTAGTGATGTGACGAATAGTAGTTCAACCGAATAACCGAATACCGAACATTCGGCTAAATTTGAACCGGATATTCGGCCTTTGTTGACTGGCGTGAAAATAAGATTCAAAGAAATAGAGAAGCAAAAAAATTATTTTATGGCAACGTCGTTGAATCTCCGATATCTCTTAAACTTTTTCTCACGTGAGAACATATCCGTTAGAAGGCATACTTTTTTTTGGAGGCACTTGGAAGAGATTTAGACTCGCTAAACTCCGGAACCAGTAGTAGCGATGAAAGTAATAAGATGAATATAAACACAAAGATTCAGCAGTTGTCCCCCACAACAGGCAAAAATTTGAATCGAAGTCTTTTGCGACTGCTATAAAGTCATAGCCACATCTAGTAAGGTCGTTAGTGATTCCAATCCAGTCGTTAGTAAACTGGACTGTTACTTGTATGAGGAATTACTAAAGAGAGAGCAAGTTCCATTTGTTTGGTGGAAACAACATAGCTTGAAATATCCAAAAATAAGTAAACTGGCAAAAGTGTACTTATCAGCCCCATCAAGTACAGTTTTCAGTGACCAGTTGTTCTCTGAAGGAGGAAACATACAAAAAAAAACTAATCGACAATTGCGCAAAAATCCATTGTATGCTCATTTAATGTATTCTTCGAATTTATTAAAACTTAGAGCAGTCACATAAACAACCGAATATTCGGTAAATAAATTCAATATTCGGCCGAAAACCGAATATTGCAAATGAAGCCGAATAAGCCGAATACCGAATAATTATTCGGCTTCGGTCCCATCTCTATTTCGAATACTACTCATAGAAACTCATAGAAATTTCATGTGACAGGAACCTAATGAATGAATTCAAAAAAGAAAACTTATGTAATTTTTGGATACAGCGGCGAAGTGAATACAAAAGACATTTCGGAAAAAGCAGTAACATTTTTAATGCCTTTTAGTAGGTCGTATCTGTGTGAATGTGGATTTTCATTACTGTTAATAGTAAAAAATAAATATAGAACACGGTTGCAACTTGAACCTGATTTAAGATTAAAATTAATGAAAAGTAAACCTGATATATCCCAATTAGTAAGAAAGGAACAGGCTCATCCATCGCATTAATAATGTTTGCTTTTTTTAATTTCATGTTCGTTTACGTATTACTATAAATAAATAAAACAAGTTCAAATTATTTTATCCTTAAATTATTTTAATCTAAAACCCCTTTGTTGGTAAAGGTACATAACATTTTTGTCTTTAATTTATGTGGTACGAAATTTAGAAAGTTTGAGAACCCCTGCTCTAGAGTTTTTGACTATTATTCATCATTCTTTGATTGGGAACAACATTTGGAATTGGAAATGACAAAGTTTCAAGAACAATAAATTATAGGGTTAACTCACCAAATCTCGGCCTTTTAGTTTTTCTATATGGATTTTTATAGAAAGGCCGACTTTGGGAAACATTTTTTGGGGAGCCGACTTTTGGACAGTTTACTCTAATGAAATTCCAATAGAGCGAAAGGTAGCTCTAATAAATAACAGTGGTGTTAGGTGTTTTTTTATCAATGTGTATTTTTTCAGTTTATGTAAATTACCCATTAAATTTCGTTCTCGTAAATTTAACAATTCCTCTAACGAACATAGAGGTAGTAAATGCTAGAGATGGGACCGAAGCCGAATAATTATTCGGTATTCGGCTTATTCGGCTTCATTTGCAATATTCGGTTTTCGGCCGAATATTGAATTTATTTACCGAATATTTGGTTATCTTTGTGACTGCTCTAAGTTTTAATAAATTCGAAGAATACGTTAAATGAGCATATAATGGATTTTTGCGCAATAGTCGATTAGTTCTTTTTTATGTTTCCTGCTTCAGAGAACAACTGGTCACTGAAAACTGTACTTGATGGAGCTGATAAATACACTTTTGCCAGTTTACTTATTTTTGAGTATTTCAAGCTATGTTGTTTCCACCAAACAAATGGAACTTGCTCTCTCTTTAGTAATTCCTCATACAAGTAACAGTCCAGTTCACTAACGACTGGATTGAAGTCACTAAAGGCCTTACTAGATTTGGCTATGACTTTATAGCAGTCGCAAAATGACTTCGATTCAAATTTTTGCCTGTTGTAGGGGACAACTGCTGAATGTTTGTGTTTATATTCATTTTATCACTTTCATCGCTACTACTGCTTCCGGAGTTTAGGGAGTCTAAATCTCTTCCAAGTGCCTCCAAAAAAAGTATGCCTTATAACGGATATGTTCTCACATGAGAAAAAGTTTAAGAGATATCGGAGATTCAACGACGTTGCCATAAAATAATTTTTTTGCTTCTCTATTTCTTTGAATCTTATTTTCACGCCAGTCAACAAAGGCCGAATATTCGGCCGAATATCCGGTTCAAATTTAGCCGAATGTTCGGTATTCGGTTATTCGGTTGAACTACTATTCGTCACATCACTAATAAATGCCAGGTAGTAAAACCTAAAAATTGTCTAAAAGACGATACAATTTATATTCAGTTTAAGACAACCTGCACCTATCAACTTCCTTTCATATACGAAATAAATCGCAACAATCTTTTTTTTGATCAAAAAGCTGCGACAAACCTAATTATACGAACCCTTAAAAAGATAATTTTTCTCTACCTGAATATGATACAAAAAAGGTAGACATCTAAAGACAACCTTTTACACCTCCAAATTCGTTTTGCCTTTATACACCGAACCTCTGCAGTATACACGCTATCACCTGCGGTCGAAGCCGAACGACCAGTTCTTGTGCCGAGGTGTGTGCGGAGGCCTCCGGACTACGCTTGTCCTGCAGCACCAGCAGGAGGCCTCAGTCTGCGCCGATCAGTCGTCCTGAGCGGTTGGCTATTCGAGCGGTCCTCTACTTCTCCACACAACCCAACCGTGTATGTCGTAGTCCGCGTGAATTCTTCATATGCGACCATCTGAAAAAAAAATCAAAATCGTTGAAAATTTTATTTTAATAAAATAATCTTTTTTTGGAGTGAGTTTACATTATAGTTTGTGCCTAGTTTTTATATTTGGATTATCACCGGCGTCCACGTCGATTTCCGAAGACCTCCTTTACTACTGGTATGTGTGTTTTCTCTTAAACGGTGCGTACAGTGTGTTTGAACTCGTTTGGTTTTGTTATTTGTGGCATAGATGGAAATTGGGCGATAGATAAATGTTGAAAGGAAGGTAGTATAAATTTGTAAAGAAAGATTGAAATGTGGGACGAAAGGGCGTTAATGAGGTTGAGAGGAAAATTAGCGTGTAGGTGGTAATTAAGAAGTATCTAGGTGAATGCATATTTAAGGTTTACTAAAACTTTTAAATTTTAAATTATTATTTTAATTTATTTTAAAATGAAAGCCATCGAAGAATTTATTTTATTACACCATTGTTTTTATAAATTTTATATACTAATAAACGAAACTTTAATTCTTTTAAACCAATAAAATTGTCGGGATTAATTAAAAAAATATTGTCCATAAAATATTTTCTATCAACATAAACTCCGGTAGGTATACCTAATAATTATATAAAAGTTTCAATTGTAATTACTTTTTTAAGGTTGCCAGAAAAAAATAGATCAGCAATGACTACGCTTAACCTACATGTTAAAGAGAAAGTAAAACACGTTCAATAATACAGATTGATTGTAATAAAAGGTCAATAAATTAACTCACTTAACAAAATAACTTCTATTAAGTAGGTAGGTGTGATGTGTTTGGGTTGGAATCATATTGTTTTTAACAATCTGGATAAGGTAGGAACAGTTATTATTACACAAACCAAACTTTGTTTCTAATTTTAAATCTTTGTCATCGTCACATACATATAAATATACTATTGTGATCGATACAGTTAGACTCGATATATCAAGGTCATATTATATGCAAAGTTTTGAAATGTATTGAATCTTGGTTGGGTTTATGGTAATCATTTGAAGAAGTTCTTTTAATTATTTAATTTAATTTATTTACCTACCTATTATTTTGTTTTAATTTTTATTTCACAAATTGTTCGTCGTAAATCTCCAAAGAAATTAGTCAATTTTTAAAAATTCATATCTAAGAAATAAATTGTTGTTGAGACTTAAAATTTTAGGAGGATTTAGACTGTAACCTAATCTTTATTTCTGCCAAAAATGGAATTCCTATGATTTTTAGTTTTTTTGTCAGAAAAAAAATCCCAACCTAACTTAATTTGTATGTCGATGAAAATTTAATTTTTAAAAATTGATATCTAAAAAATTAATTGTTGTTGAGACTTGAAATTTTATCAGGATTTAGATTTAAACTTAATCTTTATTTTTGCCAAAGATGAATTTTCCACGACTTTTAGTTTTTCTCTTAGAAAGGAAAATGTAAGTAAATGTCTTTAATTGATGTTTTTAATTATTAAAAATGAAGCTACGTTCTTAAACTGAATGATTTATGGTTTCTTAATTACGTAAAAAAAGTCAGATTGTCTCAGGTAGAGAACAACAAAGATTTAAAGTTAAATAATCTCTGAACTCAAAAATAATCTATTTTCAAAACTTGGCTTTTGACTTTTATTGCTTGTCGTACGTATTGTGTTGTAAAGCGGAGAAGTTAAACAGTTAGTTTAAACAGTAACTATACGGGTTATTTCTAAGAAATTAACAGTCAGAAGTTGAAATTTGTTAAAACTCGTTAAAGTTAATATACTAAAAATCAGAGCTTAAGATGTAGATTTGCCTTGATGCTCATAAAACTAGAATAACTTGTTAGAGAACAAGTCAGATTTCATCTTGTGGATGTTAATTTCTTGGAAATAAACTGAATAGTCTCTGATGATGGTTGTTAGTTGAAACTAGTTAGACTTTTAATTAATAAAGATTAGTTAATGTACATAAAACATAGCAAATTAATAATATGCGGAAGATTACTATAAATTTAAAGTGTACATGTAAGTGCTTTTACAAAACACAGTTATTAGACTGTTATCAATGAGTTTATTAATATAGGGTAAACTGCCCAAATGTCGCCCTCCCTAAAAATGCTTCCTAAAGTCGGCCTTTCATGAAAATCCACATAGAAAAACTGGAAGGCCGACTTTGGGCGCATGGCCGAGATTTGGAGAGTTTTCCCTATATTTTTTTAATATTTTAACAAATCGATTAAAATAAAATAAATAATAATATCTCATACTTTTAAAATAGTAAATCTAAAAAAATTTAACATATTTTGATGACAAAATTAACCCGGCGTGTGTATACTATATTTTTTGACACTCGGTGTGTATACTGGGTCTTTTAGGGAACGCTCATGTTTTCAAAGTTTTCTAGGCTTTCAAAAATTCTAGAAAAAATATGGGTTACTTATTGAGGCGGTTACTACATGGCCGAGCAGTTACCAAATTCAAAAGTTTAAAACTGTTGTCAATAAAAATGAAACAATCTTCTGAAACGTCTGAAAAGTCAGAAAATCGGAAATTTTGACTGTTCCTTCAAAGACCCAGTGTACACACGAAGGGTTAATAATAATAAAGGTGCTACAAAATAATTTTAATTCTTAACTATTTTCGTGGACTAAATTTTTACCTCAATATGACGATAATGCCGAAGGTCGACTTTCCTCTCTATAGAAATCCATATATAAAAAGCTTAAAGGTCAACTTTAGGCACATGGTAGCTGGGTTAAAAAATATCACTTGAAACACTTACATGCAAATATTTTTAAGCTTTCTGTATATAGAAGACTGTAGCAATAATTAAAGTAAATTATTTCTAAAACAATGCAGTTTTCCGATAATCACCTCAGTTTCTTCTCAATGTTAAGTAAACGATTAAGTCGTCGTCACACGTTAATGCAAACAATTGTGCAAGCGGAAATAATTCCCAAGTGACTTAATATATCTATATATACCATACGGGTATACTTTATTCATTTTGTACCCTGAACCAAGGCAAATACCATAAACAACATCGTTACGCGTTTCTTGTTTCAGTGAAAAGGAGTTTTACTTAGTTGCACATATAATTATTCCAATAAGTTTTCCTGAAATACAAATAAAAACGATACTTATATCGTCTAAGTAATTATCCAGTTTCTATCTTTATAAGTATTTAACGAAACCAACACTCGGTATAACACGACAAAGAAATAGATACGTTTCGAAAGAGAACGCGGCTCTAATGACCATCGGAGGACAGAAACCGGCGGGGATTTGAAGAGAGCGTATTTATGGAAAGTAATAACCCATTTAATTCGTTTGGTTTATTTATAAACTGGTCCGGCAGCGTGCGGTTGTAAACGCGTACGTTGGTAGCTCTAGCATAAACCGTGTGTGTATCTGTGTGTGTGTGTGTGCGTGCGTAGCTGGGGTTTCTTGTACGTGCGCGAACTGGTTCGTGGCCTCCGGTTGCCAGAGAAAGAGGAACCGGCCGTTCGAAGAAGAGTGAACGAGGACGGTGCAAGTCCAGATAAAGTTTCGCGTCCGCGGTACACCCACCTTCCTCTTCGGCCACGGGCCGTGTTGCAAGAAGATCCAAGAAGAACGGCAAAAACTGGTCCGCCGAGGAAGTCGAGTTCAGCCTTTACTCCGATTACGTTATGCGGGAAAAACTGTCGGATTAAGTATTAAATGAGTAGTGGCAGTACTTTCGTGGACAATCGATTTCTTCTTCCGACCTAACCCAAGAAAATTGTGTGTGTATATCTTATAAATAGATACCTGTTTACAAATGGAAGAAGAATGTTTGAAAAGATGGTAAACTATTATTACAGTTTAAGCATACTAAATATTAAGTGCAAATTAATAATGAAAAGATTAATGCTGTGTTTTTACTGGTTTTATTGAGTAGTTTACTAACTAGTTTCGGCTATTCACCATCATCAGAGTAGATCAGCTTAGAATATTCTGAATGCTGGACCTGACAATACTTACAATTAGATTAGACTAGATCTATTTAGAAGTTTTCTATAGAAATTAAAACTATGCTCGAACTCCAAATTACATGTATACTTTAAATTTATAGTAATAAAATTAAAATGTTAAAATACACGTATTGTCAGATCCAGAATTTAGAATACTTTAAACTGATCTACTCTCACGATGGTGAATAGCAGAAATTAGTTAGTAAGCTACTCAATAAAACCAGTAAAAGTACAGTATCAGTCTTTTCATTATTTAGTTTAATAAACTGATACCATGGATGACACATTCAACTTTAACTCATTAAGTAATTACAATGAAATTCCCCTTCGCGGACACCCCTCTTGAACGGACACCCCCCTTGGACGGACAGTTTTCGTGGGACCGTCCGACTCTCATACAATTACTTTACATTTCTCTTAAGCGGACACTCTTCTTGAACGAACACTTTGGTGGGTCCCGTTGGTGTCCACCCAAGGGAGATTTCACTGTACATTAAACGGATTTATACGCAAGTCCTGAATATTAAGATTGCTTATTTTCAAGATATCATTGGTTAAATTTGATTGAGTTTTTATTTATTTTCAACATGTGTCTCTTACGATAACTATATGTCAATAAAACCGGATTAAACAGATAGTTTTTAAAAACGTTAAAAACCTAAAACTACAAATTTTATTTTTAATTCCTGCTCAACTTAATTCATACAATACATTTCCATAAAATTATATCTATACTGATAATTGAGGAGCTGGTGAACAAAAGCGGTCTTGTCCCAGAAAAAAAATTTTTCAGGAGCGCCAAAAACTGTAAAGGCTGTATAGAAGAAACAAATCTTTTTTGGTTTTGCTTAGTTCAATATCATTTCTTAAGCGCTTTTAGGTAGTTTTCATTGAAACTATAAGGTAGGATGTATAAAAATAGACATTTACAGTCCGAAACCAACAAAATATAAAATTCATCATATTGTGGACAAATCCGCTTTTGTTTGCCAGCTCCTCAATTATCTTCATCTTGGTTTTCTGAAGAAAGTATTAGAAAAATTAAAACTTCCTTCATAATAAATGTTTATTATAAAAATTTCGAATTTCAACTTTAAACTTTAGAACTAAAAGCATTGTTATTCTCTTGCAAAAAGTCCATTAATGGTTTAATCCGTGCCGATTGTCTGCTAAAGTCGATTGCATAAGTAACTCAATCGGTCGGATTTCGCAAAGTGGCACACACCGGCCCACAACAATCTATTCAGTGCCGCACAGTCGCGTTCCAATATTAGTCAATCAGCGTTGAAATTATGTCCCGCGGGTGACACAGTGTGTTGTCCCTCGCCATTAGACGTTATTAGAAAGTAAACCTTACGCTTTTCTTCAATTACGAATAGTTTTTGTCTACGCCTTTCTCGATTTCTTACCACTGTCCTAGAATTACACCTAAATTATCATTACTTTTAGTAGGTTTGTATCAATTTTTCCTATGAAGTTTGATTCTTGTTCTTCTTATAAATTGTACTACCATTTTTATATATTTTTTATTGTAGTTAATAGTTACATAAAATTTAAAATTGTAATATAGGTATAACTTTCCTTTAAAAGTAAAAAAATATTGCAGTATTGACTACGTTTAACCTACATAATCAAGAGAAAGTAAACCATGTACAAGAGAAAACGATTAATTTATTGTCATAAAAGGGTAAAAAAGTAACTCACATAACAAAATACTATTAGAACTAATAGTATCAAAGTACATTTAATTTTATTAATCTCAGGTTATTCCTTGTCTTAACTTTCTTGACATCTACCTTGATGGCAGACTTTTCGAAAATGTTTTTCGACTTTTAAGGCATTAGGTGGGTTTGTAATACTCTACTTGACATTTTAATTGGTCTCAATCTTAAATTTCTGTGGATATTTGGTCTGAAGAAAAGCAAATTCCACCTACCTCAAGTTAATTTTTGCATTGGTATATTTAAAAATAAATACAGTGGAACTTCCGTATAAGAAACTTGAAGGTTCCAAAGAAAAATTCGTTATATAGAAACTTCGTTACAAGGAAACCGAATGTTTTTCTTATTTAAAGAGTATCAAATGTGTAATCCACACTTATTAATAAATGTGGGATTACAAGTAAGTATTATGTATGTATATCAAAACATAATGAGGCAACAAAACAAAGTATTAATACATTATACATTATGTATTTAGGTACTATAACCTGAAATGGAGCTGCTCCATGAAGAAAAAGATGAAAGAGTACTCGGCTATCGTACGGAGAAGAGACTTACCTTTTCATTTTTCTCTTCATGGTGCAGCTTCATTTCGAGTTATAATACATACATTATTTTATCTACTTCAAATAAAAGCCTTTCGCTTAGACAGGATAAGAGATGAAATTAGAATTAACACAATAACAGTTGTTACTCTATTGAACTATCCGATCAGCTGCCATATGTCACAACAAGAGCCTCTCGGGGATCCCCTGGAATATTAACTTCACTTCTCAGTAATTTACTCTGCTTCTTCAGAGAAATTTAGTTCATCATATAGAAGTTTCTTTCGTAATATAGAAGTGATTTTATAAAGGAATTTCTTGGGACTTCAAAAAAAAATCGTTATAGAGAAAATTCGTTATATAGAAGTTCGTTATATAGAGGTTCAACTGTAATAGAAACCTTTTGTATTACGTATATTTTCTATGAAATCCTTAAAGTACTAAAAATAGTCTTGAATCTAACAAGAGCTAATTAACTGAGTGGGTGCGCCTCGACTATAATAATAACTTAATCGACCCGTAAGGCGTTTACTTTCACGTTCGGTATCGCGAGTGACATTCTAAAGGTGTTCGTAATGCACGTAACCGGGAAGTGCATCGTTCGTTCTTTCGAAAGGTCGGTTCTTGTCTTGGTGAGCCGCTTCGATGCGCGTTTATAAGTTTTGGGCTTGATTCTTAACCGTATACCTACAGAGTATATTAGAATTATTTTAATAACTCAACTAAAATGGTTTATTTCTGACTGAAAAAAATTGAAATTAATTTTAAAGTATAAATTTGATAAAATATCCTCAATAAATGAAATTTTCTAAACGATTCATTTAGTTTAAATGCATTCATAGTTATTGATATTTTTAACCCTACAAATCGTTCTCTTTAAATCGATGTAGATTTGTTGGCAATTAATAGGCTAATGTTTGATTTTTGAGTTTTCAAAAATGAAAATTTTAACCATTCTGAATTCAACTTCTTAAAATGATAAAATCCCAAATATAATGAAATTCTCCTTCACGTACACTCCCCTTGAACGGACACCCCCATTGGACGGACACCCCCATTGGAGGGACAGTTTCTCATGGAACGGACCGACTCTTATATAATTTGCATTGCGTTAACTCTCTCTTAGACGGACATTCTCTTGAACGGACGCGTGCACTAGAAGATGTTCTCTTAAACGGACAATCGCGCTGCGCGCCCATTTGGCAGTCTCCCTTTAATAAAAGATTTCCCTTTAACCGGTGTTTTATCGACTTCAATATTTGCAAGGTACAAGAGCAGCCTATGTCGTGCCTTTCTGTTTAACTTGAATGAGGGACTTTCCCGAGTACACCGAAATTTAAAGTTCTCACTTTGTCGGTACATACGGGGTTCAATACTCGTTTGACGTCTATGCAGATAAGATATGCGGATGTATTGTACTTTGCAAAAACCGCTTGGGCCCAAGTAACCAAGGAAACAGTTAAAAAATGCTTCCGTAGAGCAGGATTTAAGCACGACAATATGCAAAGTGAAGACCAGCTAAATGAGGTTTTTACATCTGATCCAGAAGATGACTTAACACTTAATGTACTCTGCAGATATTCTCAAATATAAGAATTTGTTGAAATTGACTGATAATAAAAACCTTAATGATTTTTTAAAACTGGATGAAAATTTGTATTTTGAGGACCTAGATTCAGGAGAAAAAATTGAAAATCCAGAAGTGCAGGAACCATCTGAAGATTCTGACGTCGATGAAGTTCCAGTACTAGCAGAGAATATCCAAAATTATGGTGATAGAGTCTTTGAAACTTCTTTCTAAATGAAAAATACGATTTCTGGACGCCAGTTTAAAGAAAGAGAGGAGACAAACAACAATAGATGATTTTTTACGATATTAGACTAACATTTAGTTTCATATTTTGTATTGTTACATATGCTCTATTATATGTATGTATTTTGTATGTACTTTGTAAGCTAACAAATCCTTTTTTTCACAAGTTTTAAAAAAATGCCGGAATTATTTAATCTTCGACAGAGAGTTTCAGTTCCTTTAAGTTAATACTTACATCAATTTGTTAATACAGGGAGCAAAAATACTCTTAATTTTACTAGTAAGTGAATTTAAGCTTTAATTTTTTTATTTATTTTAAAAACATTCACATATACGCTTTAAATATCCGATTTTTTAAATAATATTTTTCATTAAAAAAATACGATATTTACTTCGGATTTCTCTTAAGCGGACACCCCCCTTGAACGGACACTTTCGGTCGGTCTCGTTGGTGTCCGCCCAAGGGAGATTTCACTGTACAACATTACCACTACGGATCGATTAATTAAAAAGTGGTGAAACTCTCAAAAATATACTGCGTGCATTTTTTGATAAAATTTGGTAGAAATGTTGCTGTATAGAAGTTTAACAATCGATTAAAATTTTGATGCCCTAGATAACATAGGCTTGCCAACATCATCTTTTCTTTTTATGATTACTTCTGAGGTTCCTATTATTCGTAGACCAACAGTACACAAATTTTTTGTCATTTAAAGGAAATTTTGTGGGGGGTAAAAAAATGAGAGTTTAATTTAAAAAACGATATTTACTTCGCGTTTCTCTTGGGCGGACACCCCTCTTGAATGGACACTTTCGGTCGGTGCCGTCGGTGTCCGCCCAAGGGAGATTTCACTGTATATTGTAACATTGTTGATTAAAATCCTATTTATGTTGTAACGATTTTAATAACGATTGCAATCTGATTTTATATTTTGTGAACATTAAAACTGTTTGTAACAGAAACTAGATAAACGTTGGTTGTATTTTAACTTTTTTGTAGGTTTAAAAACTTGAGAACTTTAGTTGAGAAATCATAAGAGAACGGAGATGTTTGAAGGTTTTAGTGTTAATTCTAGTAAATCTTGTAGATTGTACGCAAAGTATTTATAATAAGTGTGTCGCGATCGCGTTCCCCCGTGTGTACCTAATGTCGCAAATGTCAAAAGGCTGGTGGCTAGTTGGTTGGTGAGCGTGCGGCAATGGAGAGTTTTCATCGCTCCAGATGGTTTGTAGGTCGTGTTCGAAACGCCGGATAACTGCGGAAACTGAAACTGCTTGAAGCCTGCCGGTCGATTACTACACTTAAAAAAATGCGTTAATTCCTAGTTTTAAGTAAATTTCTAGTTTACTCAATTGAATACGCGATCGGTGAAAGTATAATTTAAGAAAAAAAAATTGTTTGTGTTGCTTTCGTAATGTTTTCATGGAGAGATTTTCTTTTGGAGTTTTTCTCGGATGGTTAGTGCACTTCCTTTTCCTCTCGGAGAGTGCGGCCTCCGCGGTCAGTTCGCCCCGCTCCTCGTCGTCCTCCTCCTTCTTCTTCTTTCGCGCCGCAATGTACTCGCGACCTTGAGCTGGTCACAGCGGTAGTTCTCTGGCCTGGCAGAAAGCACAGGACAAGGTCCGCCCGCCTTTGGAGATCTAACCTTGACTCCAACCGCAGTTCAAGCTGCGTGCGAACTCTGTACGTATTCCATCCGAGCGGTTTCAACGTTTCCCCCTTACTTATATCTACCACATACACTTCATCCATATTAAATAATCAACACCTACACCTTTTAAAACTTTGTTATTTTGCTTTTTGCTTATTTAAATTTATTTACTTATTTATTAACATAAAGTAAGGACAGGACACATTATATTCGAAATGAATTGAGTTATAGTTCTGAAAAAGGCTTTTGTAGTACCGCTGACATTTCACGAAGTCAGCGAGTTCTCTCTGTGGTGGCAGAGAACAGGATCTCGGGCACACACCGGCAGCTTTCTACTGTTACTGTAACGAGCGATCTATTAAACTCCAGTTTCAAAGGCGAGTTACTGTTACTTTTGCTTTTCGCTGCCGCGGCTATAGCCTCGACCACCTCTTGCTCCCGCGCTGCTCGACTTCTCCTTTTCTTCGAATGTCCAAGCTAACTGTAAGCTCCTACTCAGATCATCTTAAACTAGACCCTCATCTGGAACCATTTCTATTACGTTTACAATCTACATGATTTTCTTTATTATTTTATTTAAATTTTATTTTAAATTACATATACACTTACAACCCTGGATCATCCTAATCAGTAAAAGAAATATTAACCTTCTTCATTAATGCTTACTCTTAATTTGAATCACAAATTTCTTTAATTTATTCAACCGATCGGGAACAAAAAAAATGTTTGATTTATTTATAAACACAAGTTTATTTATAACTCTTAATTACACCGTCCTAGAGAGTTGTCCAAAATTGGTAACTTAAAAAATAATTAGTTTACATAAAATCTAAATTATTGGATTTTAACTCCAAACTATTGGAATTAATACAGTAATGATTTTAATTGTAAATTGATGAGAATTTATGGAAGTGATTAAAAAAGGAAATTTACTGTAGCGTTTAAGATCTTAATGCTTAAATATTTACATTTACCATCTTCGTAAATGCTTGCGGTAATAAAAGCGTCTCTCAAAGTATCCGATCCCCGATATCCTTGACTTTTGCTTGCGTTGATGAAACCGGGCTCGGTAAAAGGCATCGCTCCGTTGTCACGTGTCACGTCGAAACAATCCTCGAGTACCTTTACGTTTGTATTTTCTTAACAAAAAAGAACGAGGACATTAAAAAAACGCTTGAAGCAACGTGATAATCGATTGTCGATGCAAATGTTGTCTCGGACGTTAACCCGCGAGGTTTTTCTTTTTACAATAAAAATCTTGTGACAAGCGGATTCCTTTTTTTTACTAAAAGATGCCTTGAAATTCTTCGACAGCCGTTGAAGACCAACGAAGATGAGATCATCCGATTTGGGATTGACGAAAAAATTATGGTAATCGTTTGGTCGGGTTGGGGAATTTGGTCTATTGTTGGTCTATTCGGAATAAAAACGAACACAATAGATCTTTGGAGAGTCGTCTTGAAGAAGTTGAAAGCCTGTCATTTAATTCGAAGGTCAAACAACAAAACTTCATGTTTTCTTTCTTTGATTTCTTTGTTACATCTTTTTTTGGTATGAAATCTTCTATAATTTATCCTAATTTGTTTTTATTCTTGTTTCAGAAATGGACAACGTCAGTTGAACCCTGCAAGACCATGGCAGCAACAGACGGCCAAATAACAGTGGCGGCAGCTCGATGGGCGGACGAAGGCAACTACTTAAGAGAGTTCGTGTCCAAGCATCGATTTCCGGCCGTTGTGAAGATCATCAAGGGTCAATATGGCGGATTGGGAGTGCCAACTCTGCCATCCCCGAGTCTTCAGTCAACAGCACTTCTAGTCTCGGCGGGGAAACGACATAAAATCGTGGCTCAAGCTGTGAAAATCAAGGAAGGAAGGCGTTTGGTCTGCGTGGGCCCTCGATTGGCCATACCGGACACTTATCCCGGCTATTTCGAACTGTTAAGTGAAGAAGGAAGAGCTGTGCGGTGCATAGAAAGTGTCAACGAACTTAGCAGAAGGAGACCGGAAGAGGGATGTTTAGTTCGAGAGACGATTCGAGGTGTTCAAGCGAAGACTGACGGCGAAGGGAATGTTATTCCGGAAGGAGCGAGAACTATTCCTGCTGGAGAGATTTTAGTACCTTCCGGAGAAACTACTATCCCTGGATCTAAAGGGAAATACTTAAAATGCGTGGATTCCAGAGGAGATACAATCCTATTAGGTCTAGAACAAAGAGGGAAATTCTCGGCTTTAGCTAGAGAGGATAACATAAGCGGAGTTCATACCGCTAAAAATCTTTTAAGTAAGAGAATGCCTCTAACGGTTCGTTTAGTACATGGTACCGCACCGAGAGGATTAAAAAGTCCAAGTCATTTCGTGCCAGAACTGAGACTGTTGTCGATATTCGAAGAAGAGCATATATTCGCTTTACCGCTACAAAAAGACGTTAACACAGTAACCGCTTTACCTTTGGCGGCCCCGTTAAAATTATTAAGAACCAGAAACGAGGACCAATTGAAAAGTATGGTTGAGTTTAACCGTTTAGTTGAAAAATGCACCAAATTATCATCAGAAGTAGCCGATAGGATTCAAGTTTTAGACGGAAAATTGGGTGATTCGAAAAAGACTCAAAACTTGGAGAAAAATGGTTACCTTCTTCGAAGAAGTGCTTCATCTGACTCGGCGAATCACAGAACGAAACATTCCCATCATAGAAAAGAGGTACATACGAAAGATTACGAAGAAATCGATCAGATTTATGACTACGTAAGAGGTTTTGCTCCCTTACCGAAAAGCGTGAGGACGTTTAATGGCTTAGAAACTCCTCTTCCCGTTTGTAACGGTGAAAAACCTGAACCTCCACCAATAGAAACAATTCCAACAAAGAAATTACAAGCGGAAAAACGTAATAGAAAGTCTTCGACGGTTAGAGATCAACCAAAAATTCACCTTCACAACGAAAAAGTTCCACCTGGTTTACCAAAACTTTACGTTAAAAACGGGCATTCGCAAAGAAGTCGGTTATTTCGTCAAAAAAGTGCTTCTCCTATGAAAGAAACACCTCCGAGTCCCATTTCTAAATCAGGATCACCGTTATTTAACATCAGATATAAATCCTTGAACAATTTACAACAAGCAATGGAACTAGATGGAACTTTAGATTCGAGTAATTCCGGCGGCAGAGCTAGCGGAGATTCCGGACAAACAAAACAACCAGAAAAAAGATCCAGAAAGTTATCGAGGCCGAGAAGTCTAAACAATTTAGTCTGGGAGATCAGAGAATACCCAGACATTTCAATGGTCGAAAAACCCAAAAAAATCGAAAGCCCGCCTCCAGCTTTGATATACAAACCGAAACACGCGACCAAGTTTTTGGCCAACCATAGCCAGAGGCAAAGAGGGGCACACTACTTGTAAAAGAAGTATGAAATCGAACCCACCGGAAGTGACTGTGTTATGTTTCCGGACGCGAAGTGAAATAATTTTCGATTAAGAAGTGATTTTTGACCGTTTTTTGAAGCTTTACTCTAAAAGCTGTTCTTGTGATTTATCCGCAGACTGTGTGATTTCGAATCGTTTTTTTTTAATAAGTGATTTATTTTTTACTTAGGTTGGTCGGTTGGTTCGTTCGAAATGGTTTTCAAAATTTATTATCAGTTATTCATGAAAATGGGAAATATTTATAAGGAAGGTTAAATCAGGAATTTGCTATCTCGTGAGGCACTTGTACTTATTAACTGCTAATAGGTCTAAGTTGAACTGTTAGCAGTTAAAGGGTTAAATACATCTAATATTATAATTTTTTTAGGAAGAAATAAGGCATATTTTTGTTACCAAACGTAGATTTTTAAAAATATTTTTTGTACGACTGTTTTACTTCTAGGTTTTTGTTTTTTCAGTTTATGAAATTATAAGTTAAATTTTTACAAAAATCGTTTTGATTAAATAAAAAATGTTCAAAGTGCAGATAATGTAATTAACTGCAAGGTAGTTTAATATTACTAATCTAACAAACATAGACAAAAACCAAAAAAATTGATCGAACTAAAAATTTTGACCAAGGTGGCTAAGTACTAACTCACTCATTATATGCAGGTGAATACCTCTTTTTTCTTGTAAGAATAATTTATCTTTTGTAGTAAGCTCTTAAATCTCAAAGGTTCCGGATCAGTTTTGTTTTCAATAAAGGATAATTTATTTGGGATTTTACATATCATTTACTTTAACTAGGTAAATACATTGTAGGGTTATGATTTTTTTGTTAAGAACTTAATGAACTTTAATGATGTGCAACATTCTTTTTATTAACAGTAGCACTTTAAGCCGTTTTTTCACTGTAAAATTTCAAATTAAACCTTCCAAAAGAAATGAATCTCAAAGTGAGATTTATGTATGAATATTTAAATGATTTCAGGTCCAGGAAGCTGTTTTATTTTCGATCAAGATTAGTTTTCCGTGGTAATTTATGCGAGAATTCCCGGACTATTAGAGAATTACTATAATCCGAAGCTTTGCGTTAATCAAACGCCACCGCCTCGCCTTAAAATTTAAGTCTGTTTACGAGTCGAGTTCGAATAAAATCGAACAGCTGAACGCATAAGCATAAGCCCGAGGCAGGAAGCGAAGGTCCTTGACTTTGACGGAATAAATTACGACTTTTTCCTCCTGCTACGACGTGTCTCGAAGCCGTACCTCAACTACACGGCACATATCGCATAAATTAACTCGAAATCTCAATTATCACTATTACTTGTCTACTTAACTGTATTTCGGTTTTTTTAAAAGGCATCTATTTCTATTCTAAGGTGTTAAAAGTGACTCTAAAACGACTGTTTAGATATACGATTTAAAAGTTTTTCTCTAAAATACAGTTAAATCACAGCTAGCACATAGTTAAATTTATAGTGAGTACGTACGGCCGTTATTTTTGTGCCGTAGAAGGAAGTCTGAGCGACGACGCCCGCAAATCGAAATGAATAATTTATTCGTCATTAAGCTGAGGCCCGCGCCTCGGCCATTTCGCGCCGTCCGCACCGTAAACCAACACGGCTCACACCCTTATTTGTATGCTAATGCGCCTCTTGCAGATAGCAATCAGTTGCAAATGTTATTGCCCATTTTGGCGAACGCGCGTTTCGTGATTTTTACCCTTTCTTGCCAGGGTCAAGGCACCGTAGTTGTATTCTCCCCAACGTCCACTACCGCGAGCCATGCCGAATTAATCTTGACGCTACCGTTAAACGCCTCTTTTAGATTTCCTACTGCAACTTCACCGTTGGTTTTCTCGACTTACAATTACTTGAGTTAAGTTGGATTGGAGATAATTACAATCTAAGTGTTTATTTTAATGGAGTTTAAAAAACTTTGTAGTGGAAGTCTGGCAATGAAATGTAAAATTAAAAATTGTTCTTAAATAATTAAGAAATTAACGTGGTGTTAATTAAGTAACGAGTTTCTTTTTGACGATAAACTATTGGAATTTTTCTTAATAATATAAATCAATATTAGAAACTTTCAATAACTATTTTAACCGGAACTAAGAAAGTTAACGAAAGCAACATTTTTTTCTGATTTTTTTATGATTGAGTTCAAAGTAAAAATAAAATTTTATAAATAATATTTAAAGACTACAGGCAAAAACATTGCTATGTAAAAAACGTGATTTCAAGTAAACTCGGTTTAAAATATTAGGAACTGCATATTTTCTCTGTTTTTGGTGAATAGTGAGAAATGATACACAAGTGTAGCTTTCACATTTCTTATCATTTTGATTGAACTTTAATAAAAAGATCAAATGAAACCCTTCTTATCCACCTTCACGGTGACTCTAACAAGGGAACATACCGAACCCGAACATATCGATTTCTTTCAAAATCGGTACATTTGTACCTCTACAAATAAGGGTTGATTAGGGTTGGGATCCTTATCCCAACCCTAATCTGAACTTTTTAACAGGGGTTAGCAAGAGGACCTAGGTGGGACATTTTTATCTGAAACTTTTTTTGATATCATTAATCGTTTAGGAGAAAAAAATTATTTTACAAAAATTGCTCAATTTTCAGAAGTCGTTTTTACCCCTTCAAACCGTTTTTGGGCAGCAGCAGAAAGTGGGGTTTTACTTAGGTTAGGACCTTGTACAAATGTACCGATTTTGAACAAAATCGGTGTATTCGCGTTCGGTATGTTCTCTTGTAAGTCCGCTTTGCTCTGTTCGACAATATTACAAATTGAAATAACTTTTGACCTTTGAGATGACACCAATATCTCTGTGTTGTGAAAAATTTGAGATGCATTGCCTGTAGTCTTCATTCATTATCTTGATAAATTAATGAATTTAAAAGTTATGAAACCATTTATAAGAAAAAGTAGAGACAAAACCGAACTGACTCACATAGATTCCTGCTCGTGCATCTAAAAGCAATACCTCTTTACACTTGCTAGTACTCGGCCTAAAACGTTGTTCGCTCCAGTTAAATTCTATTTTGAATTAAAAACGTCGAATTTTTTCTAATTGTTTAAAAAAAATTAAAATTGGTAAAATTTTTTGTGAGAGTTCACTAATCTAAATTTTCAAAATATTCGGTCAACTTTAAAAAATCGCCCCTACTCTATTTATGAAGATTAAAAAATGATTTTTGGTTTAAATGAAAGATAAAAGATTCTATTTTGAAATAAAACAGTCAGATTTTTATAATTGTTGCCAAAAAAATTCTCAAAGTTTTTGATAGTTAACTAACCCAACCTTTTGAAAAATTTGGCCAACTTTAAAAAATCCCCCAGACTTTATTTTTGAAGGTTAAGAAGTGATTTTCAGTTTAAATGAAAGATAAAAGACTCTATTTTGAAATAAAAAAGTCAGATTTTTTATAATTATTGCCCAAAAAAATTTAAAAAATTCTCAAAGTTCGTACAAATTTTTGATAGTTAACTAACCTAACTTTTTAAAAAAATAATCGATTTAAAAAAATCGCCCCGACTTTATTTATGAAGATTAGAAAATGGTTTTTTGTTTAAATGAAACTTAAAAGATTCTATTTTGGATTAGAAAAGACAAATTTGTTCTAATTGTTATCAAAAAAAAAGAAATTGATAAAAATTTTTAACTGTTCTAACCTAACCTTTTAAAAAATTTGACCAACTTTAAAAAAATCACCCAGACTTTATTTTTGAAGATTAAAAAATGACTTTTGGTTTAAATAAAAGATAAAAGATTCTATTTTGAAATAAAACAGTCAGATTTTTTATAATTGTTACCAAAAAAATTCTCAAAGTTGGTAAACATTTTTTACAGTTAACTAATTAAACTTAAAAAAAAATTGATTTAGAAAAATCACCCCGACTTTATTTATGAAACTTAAAAAAATTTTTTTGGTTTAAATAAAAGTTAAAAGATTCTATTTTGGACTAAAAAAGACAAATTTCTTCTAATTGCTACCAAAAAATTTTAAAAAATTTCTAAACTTGGTAAAAATTTTTGACTGTTCTAACTTAATCTTTTAAAAAAATTTGACCATCTTTAAAAAATCCCCTAGACTTTATTTTTGAAGGTTAAAAAGTGGTTTTCGGTTTAAAGGAAAGATAAAATACAGCAAATAAAGACCAGAGGCAAAGAAGGCGCTTTGTCAAAAAATCTGGTTCCGCGAAAACTCGTTTTAGAACATTAGGAACTTCATATTTTTATTTGCTTTTGATGAAGATTACCAATAGTGGATAAACATAGCTTTCACATTTATTATTATTTTTATTGAACTTTAACAAAAAGACCAAATGAATTCTTATCCACTTTTGCTGTAAAATTGAGGCCGTTTTGGTTTCTTCGACAATATTTCAAATTGAAATAACTTTTGATCTTTGATATGACACCGATATCTCTATCTCATGAAAAATTAACATGCATTGTCTGTAATCTTCACTTATTATCTTGATAAATTAATGAATTTAAAAATCATTAAACCATTTATTCTTAAGAAATGATTAAAACATAAAAACATCACACAGTGCATATTTATAGCTTATATTTATAGGTATATAAAACCAAACATTTAATTGAAATTGAATTTAAAAATAAGTGTGAAAGTGAATCTTTCATTTAAGAAAAAAAATAATAAATAAATCAAAATTGTTGGTTAAAAAAGATTTTAACAGTAATTTATCAGAAACTATAAAAAATGAATTACCCATTCATATTGAATTTTACTTTTACTTCTGTTAATATAAGATAATTTTAAAAGAACTTAATTAAAAAAAAAACCATACGATATTGTAAAATCTTCTTTTGGTATTTCCGAGTAATAAAAACTCTTTAAGGTTTTTAACGTTATTGGCCTCTTAAAAATGTAGTTTACCTCGATATAGCAGATTCCATGTAACTATAAAGGATTCTGATTTTATATCCAACATTTCGTAACCCTTCCCATCTCCATCGAGCAACTGGTTTCTGTGACCTTTACAAAAGGGTACCGGCGTTTTCTACCTGAAGGAAGAATCCCGCATTCTTTCAGTTCAATTTATCGTAATTTACCACTGTCCGTTAAATCTCGATCGATTAAAAAAAAATGGTTTTTTTATTAGTTTATTTTTTCTCTTGAATTTTCGAACGAACAGCGCAACAACCGACCTATTTGGCCATAATAAAAACAATTCGTTTTGTTATTTCGATATTATATATTACGTATATCGCGTTTTAGGTGAATGTCGATTTATGATTTTTTTTGTACTTTTGTGTGTAACGAAAACGTGGCTTATTTTTCATCTGTGATGAAATGTTTAGTTTTGTAGTGTTTTTTAGGCGTTTCCCTTAAATAGTTTTTAGCGTTTTTTTATTCCCCCCGAATTTTTTCCCTCATTCTCCTTCCATCTCGCTTACGATATAAATAAAATCATAAACGAAATATATTTGAATGTTCGAGGAACGATTAAACATATTCAAACATATTAAACACGTGCCTCTAATTTTTTTATAATTTTTTTTATTGTATTTAAAAAGAAATCGATGTGAGCGAAATTTTTTTTGTATACGCAACATTTTCTTTCCACCGCCTTGTCATCATTGTATATTTATCTAATCGTACAAGAAATAAATAAATAAAAAATACCAATCGAGTTGTTTTAATTCATAAATTTTCAATACCTACAAACTTGAGGGAGTCTTAATTGAAACCGTGTATCGTTTCCTTTGTGCGTCATCGTAATAAATATGTGGGGCGTGGTAAGTGTCAACGGGCGATCCCGGAGATAACCAGCTAAATTGTACGTCTTCGGCAGGTTGGAAGAAATACACACATGTGTACACAATGCGACCTTCGATTCACGAACGAGGTTCCGATTAATTAAAGGAGCGTCTTTTTATCGTCTATACAAAGCCATAATTTTCAAAGATATAACTCGAAGAAGAAGAAAAAGGTAAAAGGAGAACAATTTTATATGTATGTACATACGTACAAGCAAACCCAAAGCTTGTACTTGATTATTAAATATTGAAGAATGTAAAAAAAAAATTAAAAGAAAATTGTACTAAGAACCTATCTTTGTAATTCTAAAAATAAGAAAATAATTAAGCAAACAAACAAATTACAAATTCTTAATCGTCTTTACTAATCAATGACGAAGCTAATGATGTGATGATGACGCATCGGCAAGGTTACGGAAGGACGCGTGAATATTCCTTCAGCCTCATTTGCTTTATCTTCATAATCCAGTTGTAAACGAATCGTCATTAGAGCGTGTGGCTCGTAAACACAAACGCACATTTGTGAAGGTTGAGTAATAATTACAGTTATTTGGAGGCGCCTTGAAAGAGGACGAGCCAAACCGAGACTTTGCCGCTTTTTATTTCCAATCGGATAATTAGAGAGTAATAAAGACAATTGAAGACATAAATCTTTAATGGTCTTTTAGTTTCAAGGATTAAAAAGTAAAATCTAATGTAATTGAAAAAAGTGGGGTTGACAAAAAGTGAATAGGAATGTAATGATGATGCTAAAGAGTTAAAGACTATGACTGAATCTTAACCTCGAATGATTTCGATGGATGATCGATCACGCGGAAATGCCGAAGAAGTGCCAAGTAAAAGAAAAAAATAAAAATTTAATTGTCAGGTGACGTAATTCGACTGGCTGCAAGGCCGAACGTTTTCTTAAGTCTTTGTCAGCGAAATTCTCTTTGCCCGATTGTTAAAAATAGTGGTGAGGTTACAAACGAATAGTTTCTTTGATATTTTTCTTTGGTAGACCTTCTAAACCTTCTTCGTCATGACGGAATACAAACGGTTATGTTTCTGTGAAGATTTCTTTTCCAAGATTTCATTTCTGATTTCTATAGTTCGTCTGCGGTAATAGAGGAAAACTAAATTAAATCTGGTAAATTGATTTAACGTGTGAAATTGGTTTATCGATCGACTTAAAATGATAATGGAAATGATAATTACCATTTTTCGCTTCATGTTAATTGGCGGTGTATTCCCGTGTCGGTTAACCGTACCAAAACGGTATCTACGGAGCCTCAAGTTTCCTGTGTATTGAACATTTATGAACTTCCTTCGTAACTGGGAAAACGAAGGAAGTATTAGTATAAGTGGGTCTTTCAGCATAATACAATTCCATACTTAATTTAAAAGTTTAAAGTCAAGTATCTCCTGGTTAACATTATTTCAATGTTAACAACCTTAGTGAAGGTAATGAAAACCACAATTAAGGCGACAATTAAGTTTTTATTACACTCATATTCCACAGAACTTTATCATTTTTCTCATCTCATTAACTTTTTTTTATCATTTTAATCTCGTTGTTTCCTCTTAAAAATTTTAAAATATTCCATTTCAACTTTTGTAAGGATTCTTGAAAAATCATTTATGTTCATTTTAGAAGAAATAAATTTCGCAGTTTCACAATTTATCCATAAAATCAAAGATACAACTTTTCTATTATAATTCTGATCATTCTGTTCGTTTATGATCGGTTTAATAATTTAAAAACTCATATATACATCGCAAATACATAGTTTTATTATTAAGTTAGACGAGTCACGTACACATCAACACTTTATGACATCTACCCGACAATATACTTGATTATTTACAGCGCTAGTAGGTTACATTCCATCAACGTTCACGATTTCATACGAAAAAGATTTTAACAGAAAGAATCGTTGTAACATCGATACACAAGAGGCCCACAGCTTTATTACTCTTTTACTTTTTTTTTTCTTAATAATTTATGAAAAATTTGTAAATTTCTAAACCACCTTCGTACATAGTGGGTTTTATAAAGGTGATTTAGAAAGCTCGATCGGACAATCCGGCCCACGGGCCCTAATTTTTGTACATGTCACAGAGGACTTTCTCCATAGGCGTGTTGCCTATTGTCTTCTGGAAGAACACCGTCTCGATCCTGCAGGCGGGGACGTTTCGCAGCAACGGCAACATCAGCAGGAGGCGCCCGAAACGTCCCACCTGGCCTGGAAACTGGGCGCGACAATGTTGCCACAACATTATCTGCGCTTGGTCTTGTAAGTTTTCAATTTGACTGGGATCTTTTAAACCTCGAGTTTCTGAAAAGAGATGATCTTTTAAAAAAATTGGTTAAGAATGGTTGAAAAAAAGTTGAGTTAAGGTGATGAGGAAAAAGATGTAAAAGGAAATTGATAAGTCCACCTACCGGCTCGGAATAGTACGATGGCCTTGAGACAGGCAAACTCTGCGGGATCCACGTGGACTGCTTTGAAACGCATCAAAGTGTCCGCTAACGTTCGGACGTCGGTGGCGGAATGGCCATTTTTGGCATGCTCGTTGGCATTGAAGAGAGGACTTGCTTGGACGTCCAATGGCATACACCACTGGATCGCGTTTAGTAAAAATAATTCGCTCCAAGCCTCCTCCAAGAGAATTACCTGTTTAACGAAAGCAAATTTTTTTCTTTAAGTATCTAATTAGGTAGTTCCGTTTTGATTTAAACTTAATTCTACCTGATCTCGAAATGGTAAGCTGGCAAAGCTCGGTAAATTCTTGGCCCATTTAACAGCCATAAAGAGAAGTCGGGCAGATGTTTCGTAAACCGTTTCGTGGGACGTTGGGTATAAGCTGGCTGTAATACCAGCTGGGTGAGGTTCTGGCCGGACTGGGCCACTGCTTGAAGACACTCCACAACCGGATGTGGGGGTGTCCTCCTCCTCATTTGTCACATCAATACTTTCCTCTATAAAATTATACAGAAATTAATGCTAAAAAGTCTAAAAATTAACAACCTAATTTTAATTTATAAAAATATTTTGCTACACTTTCTTAGCAATTAAAAGATTGAGGAATAATTTTAATTCTTTTATGTTCAGATTAAATGGTGTTAATGTCTTTTTTATTCATTAATACGCAAAGATTTAAAATTCTTAATAATTGAATGTGAACACCAAAAATTTTTTATAGGATTTTAACCATTTCTAAAAAATCGTACAGAATTTAAAATATAGCATAAACAAATTCTTACGTTATATTAAAACTATATAAGATTAAGATGTGATTTATTAGAGATTCTTATTTAGTTATTAATTTAAAATAAAATTGAACCCCCAAAAAAATCAAACCTTCATTACCAATCTATTGATTTTCATCAAAGACCTACCCCTTTCCTAATCTCAACCCTAAGTAAATCCCTAAAACTCCCATAGCGCACTCTAACGACACCCGAGAGATTCAAAGGGGTATCCAAATTAATCGAAATTCGTTTAACCACCGCCAGATAGCGCGGAGATCTTTGAAAATGAAAAAGCTCTAAAGCTTCAACTTTAAAGTCGCTACCTATACTCGAATTCCCGCTTCCTTTAGCTACTCACCGTCATTGTCGCTGTTAGTAGAGTCCTGTTTCGGCGTAGGTTCCCGATTGATCATAGGTGGCGGTGCTACCGGATGTAGAAGTCCAGGACCGTAACGAGCCGGAGACAACGCCATCGTTAGGGATACGGGCGGACTAGAATTATTAAAGGGCCTACGTGTGATGATAATAGAACGTCAGAACGATATTTTAGCTAACAAGTATTTTAAGTAAAAAAAACAAAATAAAATTTGAAACAAAATAATAAAAAAAAATGGTTAAAAAATAATAGAAAGGCGGTAGCTTTTATTAAAAAAAATTATAAAGAGGAAAATCGATTAAAAACATCTATTTAAGTGTAAAAGGATTCAAAGCTCGCGTTAATCTATTATGGTATAGTGATCAAAAGCGATTGCTTTAGAAGCTTTAACGTATGATGTGGTTGCTTAGGCCGGCAACAGTCAGTTCAGTGACTTCAGCTTTGAGCTTATCGGAAGCAGTGAGCTTTGAGTAACATATTAAAAGCTCACCTTTCACTAAAAAGCCATATTAAACCAAGTAGACATACCCGAACACTCCCACGGCGACCGCAGCTTCACGTAAAGCTCGTTCTTGTTCGGCGCTCATGTCCCTCAAAGCTTCGGGACGAATGGTGGCGGTGTTTCTTGGTTGACGTTCGTTTTGGACAGCTGAAACACAAAAGGCTTCGATTTTGCATCTAAAATGTTTATTAAAGTGGATGTAAATGTGTTGTTAAAATTGTTGTTAGAAAAATAATGTTTTTTTTTTAGGGGAGGGAATTTTCTCACTCAGCGGGGTGCCTATTTGATGATTCAAATTACCCCTTTTTCGTTTGAACCCAGCGTGACCCGTGTTTGTTACGAGGTCTACTCAATTTGTGGCCAACACGCGCGAGACGTCCCCAAAAAACGACGAGACACGTGTCTTCGTTGTGTCGTTGGATTTTATTTGAAGAGGACGTATGCAAAATAATTGAGCGTAATATTTAAATGAAGTCACCGGGTTGACCGCGGGTTTATAACCCCATTTCACCCTCATTTAACCCCCTTTAAATATATTTTTTTGTAAATGTAAAACTGGACTGAAAAATAAACTGTTTTGAACTCTCAAAAAGTGTTTGTATTTATCAAATCCTAAAATAACTAATTGTAAGATCAATTTTTTCTTGAAAATAAAATTTTAATTACTGTGAAGTTTCATTACATTATAACAAAAATGATGAATCCAAAGTAATATTCTCTGTTCACTAATGTCATTAGGTTGAACAATACGAAAAATCTTTTCCATCAATCATTAAACAATTTCCAAAAGCATTTCGAAAGCGGTACAGTTGGATTTATCCCTAAAATCCCCTTTCGTCTCCGATGGTACTTATAATAACAAACAGTCATAGTACGGGATTTCCCCGGACGCTGATTAATGCGTTCCAAAGCCGGTTAATTCCCACCAAACGCTCTACCAAAACACCCTCTTCCATAGGTTTAGACTGTGAGCGAATACATTCCGTGGTAAGTTTACCAAAGAACATTCTGAGTGCTAGCAGACGGGGCAAAGGCTAAAATCGCATGCGTATTACCAGCAGAGTGTAATTTACAATCTTGAATAGATGGCCGACGACGGTGAGAGAGTGAGTGGTGGGATTCACTTTGGCAAAATTGTTTTTGATGCTCTCTCCCTCGGGTTCTACGGGGAAGGGAAGGCGTGGGCGGGATTACGGGGCTGGGATTAAAATTGCTTTACTTTTTCCCCCGCGTTCGACGCCATTCGGTTTTATTTCCGAGGGTTGAGACGCGTCTGGTGGAATTTTATTGCTTTAATTTCAAACGTTAACAAAGAACACACTTTGTGTACCTTATGCTAATTTAAATTGTATAAGGTTAAAAATTTTGCAATTTCAGTACTTATAAAATACTTGATATTTCAATACTTCACATGATTATTCTTGAAGGTAGATAGAATAGTAATTTAGGGACCATAAAATTACAGAGAAGTTACTCTAAATTTCGCAACCAATAAGTAACTGATTTCCAATTGCACAATGTTTCAATGAACTTTTGCTTATTTCCAATAGACTACAATAATGGAAAACTGTATTATTTCCAATAGCAATGTAAGATTAAATTTGGTTAGTTATTAACATCTATAACATCTTTATTACATAGTATTTTCTGCTTAAATGCACAAGATTATTATTACCCACAACGATGCAAAACTTCATTAAACACAATTGCAAGTCTTTGAAGTGTCACTAGGAAGGGATCGTTCCTACATAACGGAGGGTTAATCCCTTCTCGAAAATTTGACTAACGGTAAAGGGTATGACAAAGCGTGTATAATCCGCAACGCGGTGTCCGCCTCGTCCTCAAAACGCCGCGGTTTGCCAAACGAAGCCAATTTGGACGGGATGCAAAGTAGGGCCGCAGGATAAAGGCACAGAAGGACTACGCCCACACTCCTTTGTGCCATCTTTGTCATCCTTGTCAATTATTCCCTTCGCGCTTCGATTTATTAAGCAATTTCTATTATTCGCGAACGAATACGATGTTTGGTAGATATGATAAGATTTTGAGGGAATAATTTTTTCGATTTGATTTTGTAGTGGGTGAAAATCTAAAAGAGAAAACTCGAAGCCGAAATTGTGAATCGAGGCGTTCGCGTTGTTCTTTTTAGGTCGCTTTTATCGGAAACCCTTCCGTAGAGTCTCAGAGGGGTGATGGCGGGAGCGTAGAGAGGGTGGAGGGCGTGGCAACCGGGGTAAGGGACAAAGTTGGGGTTGAAAAGGTCCTGGGAGAAGTGAGAAGGCCCAAGATGAACATCCCAAAGCCCGAAGTTGCCCAAAGCGTTCCTCTCCTGAATACTGATCGAACGGAGCTCGCGGGACGAACCAAATTCTCATAAATACATTATCCCGCTCCAATTTAATCTCGGGGTGATTTCGTCTTGCGAATTCACGCGACAGAGAACTTTGCGTTAACTACCTTTTTATTAAAAGTTATACCATAACAATTTCAACACTTTAGAAATTACGTCTTAACTAAAAAAAAAGTGAATGAAGAATTTTAATGAAATTTCAAACATTCTATTGTTGCTAGTAATAATCGAATAATAGGATTTTAAATAAACACAATCCATGTGTCCTTAATGACTTTCGTAGAAATGCGTTTTAAAAAAATAAAGTTATCAACTCATAAATTATCAGTGGACGGTAAACTAAAATAATAATAAATTGGAATTTTTTTTACACTTACCGTCTTTGTTCATTCCCATCGCGAGGCATTTCTTCAATCTACAAGCTTGGCATTGGTTTCTGTGTGCTTTATCAACTACACAACGTCCCGTGCCTGCTTGACATCTGAAATAAAATTTCAGAAATTCAAAATAAAATTCAAACAATATGTTTGAATTTCTTTATTTTTCCGATCTTTTTTATTTTCCCAAAGTGTGGTTTAACAAAAAGTGGATATCACTTTTTAATTTTTGAAAAAGAGAAATATAAATTTAAATTAGGTGTTAAAAGACTTTCGTTTTGCAACAAATTAATTCCATTAAAAATTATTCCTATTCATTTGCCTTTGACGCCATTTCATGAGCAATTCGAATACAATCAATTTTCATACAAATTCAATTCTTCGTTTCTTTGTTCATTTGAGTGAAAAATCCTAATTCATAACGGTAGGTTGTTACAAACTTGTTCACCCCTTGTGTGTAACACACTCTTATTTGTGTGTGATATTGAAAGCTTTAGCAGATTCAATTTATTACCTAAAGGTGTCAATCACGCGCTGCAACGTCTATAGTTGCGCTGCTGTAGACGCGGTATTCTGGCGATTTTGCATCAGCCACCGGTTTGCATTGAATTATATAGTTACGTTGTCAATTAACGCGATTGCGACGTTGGCGACACTGGGGGTCTTATGAAAACCACGTTTTTTCTAAAACTTTGATAAGAAAATGGGCGACTCACAATTATGTGAGCTCGTAGGGCAGCACTATTGCCTGTATAATCCGAAAAGTAAGGATTATAAGAACCAAAATAAAAAATACAGTGCATGGATAAAGTGCATGGAAGAAAATAATGAGCGTTTTGAAACAGTCAGGTAATGAGTAAAACAAATATGGATTTATACAAGGTATAGGTTACCTCCATGATGGTGACAATTATCGCACAATTGACGCTGTATAAAGCCGCTTCAGACGTGCTACAAAAGTTGCGCGTGTGCAGCCGCACGGTTATTGCCGTTGGAGTTATGTGATTGACAATGTATCTAAACGATTGGTATTAAGGAAGTTTTACTCTTTTTAAGCCAAAATGTTTGTGTTAATATTTCATAACGAATGAATCTTATTATTTTTTTTTAGGTCGAACTTTTATTTCCAGAAGAATGATTACTTTACCCTAAGTACTTGAGATATAGGGATACACAAAAGTAATCGTTTTAGCGTAACAAGCTTGATTCGTATAACTCGGTCATACCAGCAACTGTCGCTTTCGAAATTCGCCACCTGATGCCCTCCCGGTTGGGATGAGCATCCATTTTCCCGCTGCGTACTCATCCGGATCCCGGGACCGAGATGTTCTGGAGCGGGAACACGGCGCGGCAATAAAAGCGGGATTACGCGGGCGGATGTCCCATTTAAAAGCGTCGCGGCACTCGTCTCGGGACATCTGCGCTCGCGACCCAACTTTTTACCGTGCGCGTCGCAAAGGTTCCTGCGGGAAAAATGAGGGATTCGCTTTCCAATTAAAGTTCGCGACCGTTTCTCGTATTGCGAGACCGGGAGCGGGAGAAACCCCCGAAAAGAACCTAAGCCGGTCGTCTTATACGACCCCCGCCGATCCCGCACAAAAATCCCATCGGATGGGAAAAAGAAAAGTAATTTTCCGTTACAGCTTAAAGTGCCCCGCATCAATTCTGTACAATCTTCCCTTTCTTACACTCTTAAAAGGAGCAAAGACGAGTCAATCTCGTCTCTTTGTACGGACTTTGTAAATCTTATTGAATAATACTCCAAGATTTTTCTGATATCTCAATTTGAAGAACACACCTTCGACTTAACTCAACGCTAAATTATGATCGAAGTGGCCTTCGTGGCAGTGCGAACCGCAATCAATTAGGGTGCACTCCCTAATCCCCTTTGTTCTCCCGGTCGGCGGCGGCGGGGCCCCTCCGCCCCCGATTGGGACCGGCGGGGAACATTGGGGGCGGTTGCGAGGCCCTTTGTGCTCTAATCTAGTTACAGGCCGACGACGCGTCGCTGCTGCCCTCTGGCGTGTCCGCAATCAATAGCCAGGCGCGAAACCGGGGGCGGCGTCTTAAGAAACGAGTGGAGTAGAGAACCAGATGAACAAATATCTAACGTAGAAATTAATCATAAAAATTATGTATCAATTTATATCTAAAAAGTTTTATTTAAAATTTATCAAAAAGTATAAATGATGTTGGTCAATCGAAAAAGAAAAATCAATAGAAAGATTATAAGTAAATGTAGTAACAAAACAACGTTTAATGTGGGTTGTTGGAAACTCCAGATGGCATAACGGGCGAATTTCCTCTAGGATATAACGCCAGGGCTCAAGCCGAGGGGTTAAGGACGACGTATTCCCGCAGCGTAGGACATGTGTTCAAGTGGAATCACTTTATTTTATATATACCGGCTCATCCCGTCCCGCGGGGGCCCCAGGGAATCATCTGGCGGGGCGGGACTCAACTATTGGAAAGCCATTTCACCGCGAAACGGTATCGACGCCCTACCGGAATTGGATGCGACCCGGAACGCTTCCTTTCGGGTCGATCTCTTCCGTTACAACTTTAATTTACAACTCACGTTAGCTTCTTTGAACTCTCTCTATCCCGTTCTTTTTCACTTTACTTTATTTTATTTATTTATTTATTTTTTCAAAAAAGAAGAATTGAAATAATAGCTTACCTGTATATCAACTTTCTTCTTACTGAACGTTTAAAAAACCCAGAACATCCATTACAAGCTAAGATCCCGTAGTGTTTTCCAGAACTTGTGTCTCCACACACGACGCATATTAATCCTGGTGTTCCCTTTTTTGTGGGTAAACTCCACGGAGGTGGAGGTGTCCTAGAAGCTTGAACTAAAGTCTGGGAACTTGGTAAACATAAAGAAACTGGGTGGTCGTTTTCAGAAGAAGAGTAACATTCGACGCTATTCGGAGATGTTCTAACATCTGAAAAGAAAAGAAAATTTATGAAACAGTTATGTAGTATCTGTTTGGTAAAATTTTTAACAAGTTTTAGAATTCTAAATGACTTTTGGAAACTTTAATAAAAATTGACGAAAAAGAAGATAAAATGTTCTTAACTATTTGTTACAAACTAGCAAAGAAATAAAGATAAAAATTGAAAGTACCTAAGAAGTATATGATCTAAGAAAACTAATTATTTTAGCACCATGAAGAGAAAGATGAAAGAGTACTCGGTAATATTATGGAGAAGGGGCTTCCTTTTTCATATTTCTCGTGATGGTGCAGCTCCATTTCGGGTTATAGTACATAAAACACCACGTCCAGTATAGTAAATCTTTGGAGTGTATACTATAGTAAATCAGAAAAGAACAAAAAATCGTTTGGACAAATCGAATTAGCGTTAGAAAAGTGGCGCCGGGCGTCCGAAATTAAATAACGCGAAAGTGTCGGGGGCGTAATTCGAATGGATTAGGGCGACGGGGGCACGTTAACGGGGGGCAAGAGACGTGTTCGTGCAAGTTGACATATGGGACGTGGCTGCTCCCATTCAAATGAAAATCAAGCCGGTCGCACTTGATTAATACTCTAACGTCAATTTGACTGGAAGCGATTTAGCAAGATGCGCTCAAATCCTAGTAGGCCGTGCCGTGAGCTTCAGCGAAATAGATAACTAACGTCAGGGGGCGCTCTCAAACGAATTAACTACCACTTTACAATATGTTCTTTATCATACTGATTATTGCAAGTGATCAAGACTTTTTAATAAATTTTATTACAACATTAATTACAAAAAAGGAATGAATTTGATCATTTGAAATGATACATATACAGGATGTCTCCGAAATGCGTGTACAACGTAAGACCACAGATTCCTTGGCTCAAAATAGGTCGATTTAAGTTAATTTATTTATATCCAAAGATGCTTCGTTTCGCTGCTAGAAGGCTTTAAAGATAATATTTTCCATGAGTTTTCCTTAAATTACTCGAAAAATTTGTATTAGATTTTATTCTTCTTTTGACCATGTCTTTATATCAGCTGACTGCAGCTTTTTGTGGAACAAATTCGAATTTCTAAACATACAGGGCGTTTACAGGCACTCTTACCACAAGTTATCCATCCAAATCTTTTTAACCACCCTGTATAATTTTCTATCAATTTCTTTTTCTGAATAGCTACATTAATTTAATGTCTAAATTAATGTAGCTATTTTCTCTCTTATAAAATTTCAGTTCGACAAACAGTTGAGCCACAAAAAAACATTTTCTAACTCCCTGCAAGTTCAAATCTGTAAGTTAAGGTAACATTAACCCAGTTCAAAGTAGTAATTTCTTAACAGGATATGCAGCTCTTTCAAGAAAATCACATTTTAGAGGATTGCAAGTAATTTATTGTTCAAAATGTTGCCAGGATTTGTGACCATCATCAGGGCAAAAATAATACAGTGTGCAAAATGTTTACTGTTTGCTCTTTTCGTTGCATTTTTGCTTTTATGATACGCAACAAACAAAATCAGAAGGTGCTAGGTTTACTGATCTTGCTGACCAGTTTACAGGAGCATGATTTCCTCTTTATTTCCTTCGATTCTACAGTAAAATCTGCATAATACGGACTAAAAGGGATAAACCCTGATAATGTTCACAAATTTTGTTAATGTTACCTTAATTTACCGTTTTGGACTTGTAGGCATTTAGAAAATCTTCTTTCGTGCCTAAACCGTTTGCCCAACTGAAATTTTGTAAGAGAGGAAATAGTTTCTAAATGAATGTAGCTATTCAGGAAAATAATTGTTAGAAAATTATACGGGGTGGTTAAAAAGATTTGGATGTATAACTTGCGGTAAGAGTATTTCTAAATACTCTGTATGTTGCGAAATTCGAATTTGTTCCACAGAAAGCTGTGCCCCGCTGATATAAAGACGTGGTCAAAAAATGAATAAAATCTAATGAAGATTTTTCGAGTAATTTAAGAAAAACTCTAGGAAAATATTATATTTAAAGCCTTCTAGCGGCGAAACGAAGCAACTTTGGATATAGATAAGTTAACTTAAATCGACCTGTTTCAAGCCTGAGGTCTTACGTTGTACACGCATTTCGGAGACACCTGTATATTTCTTTAAATAAATATTGTTATATTGTACCAAAGAAATTTAATAATAGTTGGTATTCTTACCATATTTTGAAGTATCATAGAACACCTTTTAAAGAGTAACTCTAAACACGCACTGAGGGATGATTTCATCGCAAGTATCATTCCCTTCCCCTAAAATCTACAATCGACCACTCCATTAATTAATCACGGCTTATAAACGGCATTAGGCGGGTAATTGTGATTTAATTTTCCCTGCCACATGGTGTACGACACGGACCTGTTGTGTCGAAGGACACAAAGGTCCTCGGACCCTACGAGCGTGGAAGGATAATTCGCCACCGTATCCTGTCCGCATAATACAAATTAATACGAGAGGAATTACGGCGGCGGCACGGAGAATCTATGAACGGCACCCTCGTTCGGGCGAAGAATGGGGATTTAATCCCGGTATCAATCGGGAACTCTTTGCATATGGTGCAATTTTTGGACGGGCGCCGAATGTGTTGGTGTTACGTTCGTACAAAACGGCGGGGTCGATTTGACGAGGGATTATGACATAAATATGATATTTAATAAGTTAATGGATGATGGTGTTGGAGGGAGGAGAGGGGAACAGTGGTGGAAGCGGAGGTGGTGTTAGTGTTGGGGTGACTTTTAAATCGGTTTCTATTAGGATAAGTGTGTATCTGTGTATATTTAGCATATTTATGTTATGTCTCTAAATCTACGGATTAATATTAGGTTTAAGAACAGATTATGTCGTCACTCAAGAACTATGTTATTCTATTTTCAATAAAGTATTTTGCTAAAAACAAGACCAATCTATATTTTGTGAAATTGTACATCGAAAATTTTAAAGATATTAGATTTGTTAAGTTCGTTAAAAATTTGTTAAAAATTAATGATTAGTAATGTTTCTTTCCATATTCTATCAAGCCTTTCTTTTCCGAAAAATAGGGTTACAACAGATTTACAAAAAGGCCATTTTTTTCGTCTACAGATTTCAAGTCAATGTAACTAACAATTAAAAAGAGGTTTTAGAAGACATAATTGAGTGTATCTTTATGTATACTGATTAAATTTTATCAGTATTTCTCTCGGTTCTTTAATCAACATTAGCTATGCGACCAAAGATGAGTAATAATTCAGTATAGACTCTATTTAGCCTTTTTTCATAAATATTTGGTTGCATATTGAACTTGCGATAATAAATTTCTTTATAATTGCAAAACTGTACAGCAAAAAAGGATTTACATCGCCGACTTTTTTATTTGTGAAATAAAGACGACATCAACTGGTTTCATTCAATAAATTAACTCAATAAATTAGAAAAAAAGTAGTGTGTGTTCTATAATAAATTTTACAAAAAACTAGGAAGAATTATTTCTTATTTGATGAAGCTAAATGAAATCTGTTACAGCAGTTTTTATTTACCTACAAAAAACACGTTTTTAAATGTTTATTAATTTATGTTTTTTATTTTTGTAGTTTTTTTTTAATGTTCACGCTATATTAATATTTAATCCCGTTTTAATTTGTCTTAAATCTGATGTTTAAATTTATTTTTTATTAGCTACATCTTCCATTTTCATAACAAATCATTATGAAAAGTTTATCAAACATTTCCGGGCTCTTTAATATAACTCTCTGAATATACTCTTATTTTCTATTTACATAAATATTTGACTCCTCTTTAGAAAACAATCTAGCTTTTGAAAAATTTGATTAATTTTCTTACCTGAACTATGATGTCCTGGTGAACAAGGTTGATGTAAAGAAGCGATGATCGGAGCAGGTTGGGACACAGAACAGTCCATTGCCATGGTAGATAAATTCATTCACCACGAAAATTCGGATTACCACTTTTAAAAAAAGTTTTGTCGGTTATGTTACAAAACGCGTACGATGAGGATGAACGTTAAAGTTTTTTGATCGCACAGATTGGTGTCTGATGGTATCTGATAAGATGCATCGGATGCTGTGGGACTGTAAGCAGGATGCAGAATGAACGTTTGGCGGATGCCCGCCCCGTGATTCGCATTTAGGAGTAATCTGGGGGCGGGATTTAAGCTTTGCCACCCTGTGTTTAACTTCTAACCGTTTGCGCGGCTGCGCCACCAGACCTGCCATCTACCCCTGAACCGAACCGAACGTTTCTAGGGTAGTACGTTGAATGCGAGAGAGAAAACAGCTGTATTCCTACCTTCATCTTCCTTCATCCCCATTTTCTTAAGATTTCCAAATCAAGTTCACGGAATATCAATTTTTTTTTCTAACTTTTAACAAAATTTTTATTAAAAATGTACATAATTATGTTGTAAATAGAAGGGGTGCGTAGGTGGGGGATGAACACACAAAAGATTTCGCTGGTCGAAATCGTACCGAAGTGGGGGTTGATTTGTGAGTCGTGGTGGTTGCTGTGGCAGCTCTGCCATTGGACGGGGTGAGTTAATCCCATTGGTCTGACGTGGTGTTTAGCGAGGGGTTCGCTCCGCCCATCGCGACGTCGCGATGTGTCCTGGACCCGGGGATCCAGGTGTTGCTGTGCTTTGTCCTGCTGAGACCCCCGGCGTCACAGATGGAGGAGCCGGGATATCTATATTTAAAAACATCATGAAGATTTTATTAAAATTCCTGCTAAAAAGTCAAAAAATAAATAAAGTAAAAAATTATTAAAGTTGGCGAAGTAGAAGTCACTATATGAATCAAAAAGAAGGATTTAGGCAAGGGTTAGGTTGGTTTTGAATTATGGACTGGATTGTTAAATCTTATTAATGAAAGCAAAAATTTAATCTGAAAGTAGAAAAAATTTTGTGCAACTTATTCAGCTTAAGCAAAAAATTATTAAAGTTGAAGAAATAGAAGTCACTATATGAATCAAAAAGAAAGATTTAGGCAAGGGGTAGGTGGGTTTTAAATTATGGACAGGATGGTTAAATCTTATTAATGAAAGCAAAAATGTATTCTGGGAGTATAAGAAATTTTGTGCAACTTAACTCTTTAAGCACTATTGGGACTTGTAAACAATGTCATTTTACATGATCTTCTAAACAACAGCAACTGAAAAATTAAATTAGAGCTTAAATAAGTACAGTTTCGCACGGTGCAGTATTATTTTTCTGTGATTACACTTTGTGATTAAATGAATTTGTTATTAACACAACCTGAAATACAATTTAGGTTGGCATCACTTTGTATGTCATGAAAAGACTTGTATAATTTGTTAGATTATGTTAAACACCATTGATGATGATCATTCTTCCTTTTCAATACTTCCAAAATAACTTTAATTCAAGAAAATCTTGTTCACACACTTATGAGTCACTTGCTTGTTTCTAGTTATGGGGTTAAATAAGCGAATGGTATACTTACTGTTTAATTGGGGCATCCTTCTGAGCTGCAGTGACATTTGTAGAGAATAAAAACGTACTATAAGTTGATTCTGAGCCTCACAATAGAAAAAAGGATGCAAGAACGAGGTTCCTCCCCGTACCTTTACCGAGGAGGACCGAAGGGTGAATCAGAGTATTGTCCGGTCCTCCTAAATGTAAAGGTTTTGCACGTCAAAGCACCGTCGAATAGAGGCCTACCGCAACTCATTACTTTAACTATTTTGGTCGGACTTTTGGCCCCTTTTCAAATTTTACAACAGAGGTCAAAAGGTTTAACTCTCAAATCACAACATCGACTTTGCATTATATATATTTTTTGTAAATAGCTAAAATTATAAAATGCAAGATACTTATACAACTAAAAAATAACTATTTTAACACGTTCGCTACCACTATGCAAAAAGGCACCGTCTCCCATAGACCAATGATATGTTTTAATGCGCCTATATCAACGTCCCAAATATGAGTCGTTGGTCTATTAGAGAAAACCATTTGGCTCAAATATGAGCCGACTGGTAGCGAACGTGTTAAATAAATTAAATAACGTTATTATGTAATGGTGACGTTGTTTATTTTTGATAAAATTAAAAAATGAATTTAATAAAAGATTGGTTTTAGAATAATAAATTTCTTATGAAGAAGGCGAACTTGTGCGCACCACATCATAATTTGTGTAAAATTTGCTTCAAGGACTAATTATATGTCGATTTTGTACTTTGGGAGTTAACTCTTTTCACCTCTGCTGTAAAATACGAAAAAGCCCAAAAGTCCAGGCGAAAGAATTAAAGTCGGTGCAGTAGGTTTCTTTTCGACGATGTTTTGTCTTGCAAGAACTTTGCATTAAGGAGGACTGGATAATACTGCAGTTCTCCCTTCTACTGTACTCCAATCAGGCCTACTCGGTAAAATTACTGGAAGGAACCTCGCTCTTGCATTCTTCTTTCCATGGTGAGACTTAACATCAACTTATAGTACAAATAACACACCAGCAGACGTTCCCTTAACTACCTTTATTTACGTCACAGTGGAACTAGCACCTGGAATCTCTTCGAAGAAGCTGACAATGGGGTTGATGATCACGGACCAAAAATTACTTCCATTGAATTCCCTGACTTATATTTGTTCGATTAGGTGTTAGTGCTAACTCTGCAATATAGAATGCGGTTTTGTTCTGATCGTGACAATACAGTATATTCCAATTATAAATTTCTTTAGTCACATGTTATTTTTAACTGATAGGTATTCCTATTTACTTGTAATATAAAAACCGTTATTCATATAAAATTTTCTTCACTTTTTTAAACTATCTATGGATACATACTTTCAATTATTTATAATATTATACAATATCATTTCATAACTGTTTTCAATAACACAGTTAATTTAAATATGATTGGTAGAAATGCTAGAGTAATTTTTCAAATAAAATTTTTAAAACTGCAGTTTTCGTTTCTCGTCCTATTAATTATTAATTAACAATTCACGTCGCGTTCGCATTTATAATTCACATCGTTTTTACCGTACGAATCCGAAAACGCACCGGGCATAATTTTGATATACTCCAAATCAATAGCAATCGAGATTAATTACATCAAAAGCGTCCCCCGTCCCCGTCCATCGCGAACGCACCCCGTTCCCCAATCGCGGCCCTTTTCCCCATTAATATATTTGTCATTCCGGACGACATCAAAGCACCCGGTCCCCGTGGTCCCCCGTGGCCCCCCGAAATTTCGCCCCGAAACATTACGCCCGGTCCGATTATCGGGCGGCCAAACGTTGTTTTCGTTTTTATCGGCGGTCGCATCAAGTTGGCCCCGCTTTTCCCCCCTTCTACCCTCCCGGTTATCTCCGGCGCTTCCACCGAGCCGCAGCTTCCGCCGTTTGCGGAATGCCAACGCAGGTGCGCACGTTCGATCCGCCGAGCGTAAATTTCCCTAACTGTTAAACGGGGGCAACGGCAACGGCAAATCACAACCCTATTAATTAATAACGTCGAATTAGGCGTGCAAACTGTAAGCGAGCGAGATCCGGCAGCCGGACAGTTTGTCATTCATTTACGATTCGATGCGTCACGTACGCGAAACCGTCCGTTTCGTTTACGTTTGTGTGTCGTTTAATGCGGTTAAGTTGGATTTTGCCGGGGAAAAGAACGTGCAATGCGATGCATTTCGGCTCGGCGAGACGAGAAAAACGTTCACGCTTTGTCCGTTTCGGCAATTGTTAGCCGTATACTTGCCCCCTTTTATACGCGTGCACGTTATGCATCGTGTTAAATCGAGTTTTGGTTTGCATAATGCTTCCCGCATTTAATGGGGGAGCTTGAAAAAAAGAAAAATTTAAAATTAACAAATTTGCTGTTGATTGTAACTCGCGAATAAGCTACTGTGGTGTGTATAATTTAGATACGTGGCGGTCGGAATAAAAATATTTTAAAGTTTTTATGATAAACTATTTAAAATTAATTTACATTTCATTTTAGTCTGAATTAGGAAACAATAATTGTGAATAATTATGATTTCGAAAAAAAATCAAATCCTTTACCAATGAAACATGTCATTTGTAAGAAAAAAAATTTGCCTTATAATAATTCTCGGATTTTTGTAAAAAACAACTTCGAAAGTAAATTCAAAGTAGGAACAACAATATTAGCAAAAAATGCAAGAGTAAAATAACCACCAATATACCACAATTATTTATTCCTTCCACGTGACATACCATTTATAATCAAATCATGAATATCTTAAATATCTATATACTAAAAATCTTAGACTGGGCTGAGGGATCAAGATCGATAGACTATTTCCAAGGAAAAAAAATACTATTTAAGTTAGTAATTTATTGTATTTTTTGCCATGTATTATTTATTTGTTTCTCCTTTGAAATAAATTCTTTTCTATCTATTGTGCTTGAGCGTACAAGTGTTAACCAATAAAATAATTCCAATATTTCTTCCAAACATGTTTAAAAAATTCTTTGGATATAATAACACTAAAAGTTTAAAATTCCCTTCCATAAAGTATAAATTGAAATGTTTGTAAACTAGTAAAACATTTAACAGCTATCACCATGAAGACTACAAAACTTGTTTCCGTTTTCTTATGTACAATTTTTTTGGTGACTTTAAAAAGTCACTGTGCAAAAATTTTGGCAATTTTTCCAATGTGTTTTTATAGTCATACAAATATTATGAAAGCGTTGGTAAAACCACTTATAGATCGTGGACATGAAATTGATTTGATTACATTTTATCCTTTAAATCTCAAATACAAAGGGTAAGTTTATTTAATTAATTATTTTTAAATTTTTGTTATTATATTTTTAATATTTTAATAGCTTCTCTCAAATTGACATAAGTAATTCTTTTCCCGTCGTAAAAAATAATGTAACTTTACAAAAAAATTTCATTAGTGACATTAAATTTATGAAAAATATGATAGACGTTTACGGACCCGACTTTATGAATGCAGTATTAAATTCACAACAAATGCGTGATTTAAAAAACTCTACCAAAAAATACGATTTAATCCTTCGCCATATTATATTAACGGATCCTTTAGAAATCTATTCACATATATTCCAAGCACCATCAATTGGAATTATAACTAGCGCAAACTTACCATGGACTTCAGATTTAGTTGCTCTTCCGGACAATCCAGCTTATATTCCAAATTACTACAGTTCATTTGGTGAAAATATGAACTTCCAGGAAAGATTTTTTAATACATTTTTGTATGTTTATTTTAAATACATATACAAAGATGTTAAAAAATCCTTTAATGGATTATTAAGGAAATATTTCGGACGAAACTCCCCATCAATTGAAGAACTTTTATCTCGAACAAATCTTATTTTATGTAATAGCCACTTTACGATTCATCAATCGAGAGCTATGCCACCGAATTTTATTGAAATAGGTGGAATACACATTCCAGAAGAAAGAAACGTAACTCTTCCAGATGTAAGTTTTAATTTTAATTTTAATTATTTTTTATTGTTGGTTTTGTTTTGTAGCATTTAAAATCAGCTTTAGATTCATCACAAAAAGGGGTGATTTACTTTAGCTTTGGGTCTATGCTTAACACTACGGTGTTTGATAAAAAAACGTTAACTGCTATTTTGAAAGCTTTAGGTAAACTACCATATAAAGTATTTTGGAAGGGTTTAAGAGAAGACATACCAAATGATATTAAAATTCCGAATAATATTCATTTTGAAAAGTGGATGCCTCAATTGGATATGCTGTGTATGTATTTTTATTGTTTAAAATAAATTTATTATTGATTACTTAATTTCTAATATTAGGTCATCCAAATACAAAGCTATTTATTGCTCATGGTGGCTTATTCGGTATACAAGAGGCGGTTTCGTGTGGAGTACCGATTTTAGGAATTCCTTTTCTATTGGATCAAGCTTCGAATTTGCAACTTATGGTCGAGAAAAATATTGCAAAGATAGTCAACTTTGAAGATATTGCTAATGGTGGTTTTGAAAGAGCTTTAATAACTTTATTAAAACCAAAGTAAGTTTGCACTTATTTTTCAATTTAAATTTAGGATTCTTTAGAAAATGTAAATCGAAATCAAAGATCTTTAAACGTATATTAACAATAAGAAATATTAGGGCCGGGGCACACGTGGCTTTTTACTATTCGGATTCGTTGCGGCGCCGAAATTGTAGCTTAAAGGCGCAATTCCACTGAGGCCACACAAAACGACAAGTTGCCATAAACTTTTAACAATATCGCACAAGAAACTTGATGCCTATTATCGCATGTGCTCTGTCGTTTATATTTGAAGCATGTGTCTTCATCTATTCCTGATAGGCAACTTAAGTTTGTTGCAACATATCTTTACAAACAGTCACGGTGGCTACATACTTGAGTAATAGCTTTGAATAGCGGACAACAAAGAAGAAAAGATGGTGGAGAAGGGAACTATTTATTGATTGTTAAGAAGCTGAAGCAGACATTTCCAATAAATTGGTTACTGATGAAGAAACTTTATTTCGAGATTTCCCAGGAATGAGCTGAGATTTTGAGTAGTTGCTAAGGAAGGTATCGCCTTATTTTTCGTTCGCGATGAAAAAATCAATGCAAATTCTTAATTTTCTTTTTTACCTCAGTCCCGTTGCACTCGCATTTATTGGCAAGTTCCTTCAGTTTATCATATTTCAATCTGTTATTTCTGTACTCTGCAATTTTATTATTCCACAAATCCGGAGAATTATGGCAATCACCTATCAAGGAAAATTTAACTAAATGACAAACTCCGAACAAACACAAAAACATATTTATTTAATCATCCTATTAAACAAGTTTAATAACATTTCTCATTTGAGTTGTCAATTCATATCTTTTTTATCCATTCAAATTTATCCTTTAATTTCATATCTATAGTTTCGTAAAAGTACAATCATATAAATGTACAAAGTTCGATGAAAATCTTAGGATAACTGTATTTTTAAATTAATTTTTTAATGATAATTGCAAATGTATCTAATACTTCTTTCTTTCTCAGGTATAAAAGAAACGCTGAAAATCTCTCTAAACTTTTCTTAGACAGACCATTATCTCCATTGAAAACAGCTATTTATTGGATTGAGTACGTTATTAAAAATAAAGGTGCTCCACATTTAAAATCAAAAGCTATAAAACTTAGTTGGTATCAATATTATTTACTTGATGTTATAACGGTAGCTTTGGTGATATTAACACTTATTAGTTTTATTTTGTATTTTCTTTGTAAGAAACTAATTACAATGCTGTTAAAAAGTAAAATTGTGGATCATATTTGTACAATTTTTAAAAGGAAAATAAAATATGAGTAAAGATATAGTTTTGTTTTTGTTCATTAATCAAGATTTATGAAAGAAATGTATTCATTTTACGAGAAAATTGTTAAATAAACCTCAATGAAAAATAAAGTTAGATATATCTATTAAACCATAGAATTTACTATTACATAAAGGTGCATTTAAATTAGAACGAACAGAAGCGAACGAACGAATTCGCTCGCCTAAGCTAGCATAATTTATATGGAGAACCAAACATGAACGAACGATCTCGTTCGTGTTCGGGCGTGTTCTTAACCCTGTCGGTAAATCAGCGAATCATCAAAGGAAATCGGTGCTCAATGTGGACTGTGAAATTTAGAAACGATCGAATTCGCAACGAACGCGAACAGCTGATTCTTACGCTATATCGATTTTTCAAGTTAGGTTATTTTACATTCGTGAGTGTTGTAAGTTTTTACCAACATAGAATGGACAAACGAAAAAACACTTCAATTGATTGAATTATATAGGAACAAAACATGTTTGTGGGATCCAAAGTCAAAACTGTATAAACTAATAAACAAAAAAAAGCCGATGCACGGACATGGAATAAGATCTCTACAGAGAGAGCACACCTCGGGAATGATGTAACTTATTACAGATGTTGAAATTTTGAACAAATATTTGAGGCTTGCATAGAAGTCAACCCGTTGCAAGGAAGCGAAGGGTCACTAGCAGTCGTTCTTTAGCCGTAATTGCTTTTTTGAATCTTGTATCCTCTCTAGAAATGTTAGATCCAACCAAATTTAATAAGAATTCAAAATCTTCCGTTGACATTCTACAGAAGTTGGTGACTTGGGCCAAATTGTCACTCGTTAAGTCCATTAACAAAGCTTCCCCTCCCGTTTTGCTTCTTTTCTTTAATAAATTAGAACACCACACTTTCTTCTTTCCTTTTTTCTCGGACAGTCCGGCAAAAACTACAAAACTAGCGGCGCTAAGTAACTAAAATGTCTTTATCCGTATCCGACATCGTGAACGAATGGATCATCGACGAACGCGAATGTTCGCTCCAATTTAAACGCTCCTGTTTTATAGAGAACAAACGAACGAGCGAATACCTGCGAAGTCGTTTCTTCGTTCGTTCGCTCGAATTTAAATGCACTTTAAAAGAAACGTTGAAAACATATCTATAAAAATTTACATTCACAAGATAAGGAAAAATAATAAAATTAGAAAACAAGGTGTTTTCTAGAAAGAAATTCTAATCCTTTGGTAACCTTAGAAGAATTAAGAAAAATTTCAAAAAAAAAAATTCATTCAAACTTTAATTTTATTAAACTAAAATTCTTCTACAAAATTATTTACTAATATGTAATTAAAAAATAAATTACATTTCAACTACGTATAAAATTCCAAACCAACTTCTTTCTTTTTTTTTAAAGTTCAAACTAAATAACGACTCAGCATATTCAAAAAATACCACAAAATAGCAAGTGTAAAAAATATTATCGTTAAACCAAACCCGATGACGTCCAACAAATAATACTGATACCATTCCAATTCGATATCTTCACTTTTTAAATGTAAAACTCCATTATGTCTTATGACGTATTCAATCCAATAAACGGCGGTATCCAAAGCGGATGAAGGTTGGTCTTTAAAAATCTTAGCAATGCGTTCCGCTCTATTTTTATATTCCGGCTTCAATAATGTTTTGACGATTTCCGAGAAAGATTACTTCGTCATTTCATCGAATATTAAACTAAAAACAACTCTCTTAGCGACGTTATTGTTGATATTAAACGCTTGATCGACGAAAATTGGAAGTCTTAAACAGGAATTGAAAATTTTGTTCTTGAGTATCTAACATTCTTTCGTTTCTTATAAAGAGCTTAGTGTCCGGGTGACATAAAATTCCATGTTGTGGCATCCATTTCTGGAAATAAATCTTTATTCGCTTTCCAAAGAATTTTATAAGGAAGTTCTTTAAAAGTAACGAACATTGCTTTTAAAATATTTTGTGGCAAAATTTCTGTCATTAACATCAAACCAAAACTTAAGTAGATTATGTTGAAAGAATTCATTGATTCTTGTAAATTACTGTGGTGTGCATAATTTAGATATGTGGCAGTCGGAATAAAAATATTTTACAGTTTTTATGAAGAACTATTTAAAATTAATTTAAATTTCATTTTTGTCCGAAATAGGAAACAATAATTCTGAATAATTGTGATTTCGAAAAAAAAAACAAATCCTTTAGCAATGAGACATTATTTTTAGAAAAAAATTTTTGCCCTGTAATAATTCTCGGATTTTTATAAAAAGAAAAACAACCTCGAAAGTACATTTAAAGTAGGAACAATCAATCATGTTAAACCACTAGCAGAGCGCCTTTTAAGATTAACAAAAATATACAGGAAAAAGAAAGAACCACCAATATACCACAATTACTTATTCTTTCCACGTGGTACGCCATTTATAATCAAATCATGAACATCTAAAGTATGATGTTTGCTTTAAGGTTTCGCAAGTGAAATGAAACCAACTTTGATTTCAACCAGGAATTATATTTGATCGCTTCTCGCAAGTTACAAAGCACAACTGATTGATTTTTAGGTAGATTTTGTCATAAAAATAAACCGGAGCGTTACACAACAACTACTTCTTACAATTAGTCACCCCCGAACAAAGAGCATTCATAACATCCTTAACTGGTAAGAACCAACCTTAAATGATAACATGTATATATTAAAAATAAAACAAGATCTTAAATTGGACCGAAGGAACATAGTCAATAGCCTGTTTCGAAGGGAAAAAGTGTACTATTTAAGTTAGTAATTTATTGTATTTATTATGCTATATATTATGCATTTCTATCTATTATGCTTGAAAGTACACGTGTTCACAAATAAAATGATTGAAATATTTCTTCTAAACATATTTTAAAAATTCTTTGAATATAATTACACCAGAAGTTTTAAATTCCTGTCCACTAAGTATAATCTGAATGTTTTGTAAACTAGTAAAACATTTAACAACTATCACTATGAAGATTACAAAACTTGTTTACGTTTTCTTACGTACAATTGTTTTGGTTACTTTAGAATGTAACTGTGCAAAAATCTTGGCAATTTTTCCAATGTGTACTTATAGTCATACGAATATAATAAAAGCGTTGGTAAAACCACTTATAGATCGTGGACATGAAATCGATTTGGTTACATTTTATCCTTTAAATCTCAAATATAAAGGGTAAGTGTATTTAATTAATTTATTTTTTTTTACTTTAATTTTTATATTGTTAATATTTTAACAGTTTTTCTCAAATTGATATAAGTAATTCTTTTCCCGACTTAAAAAATAATGTGACTTTGCAAGGAAGTTTCATTTGCGACATTAAACATATAAGATATATGACGGACATTGCCGCAATCGGCTTAATGAATGCGGTATTAAATTCACAACAAATGCGTGATTTAAAAAATTCTACCAAGAAATATGATTTAATCCTTCGCCATGTTATATTATCGGAACCTTTAGAAATCTATTCACATATATTTCAAGCACCATCAATTGGAATTATAACTAGCGCAAACTTGCCATGGACTTCAGATTTAGTTGGTCTCCCGGACAATCCAGCTTATATTCCAAATTACTACAGTTCATTTGGTGAAAATATGAGCTTCCAGGAGAGATTTTTTAATACATTCTTGTATATTTATTTTAAGTACGTATACAAAGATATTCAAAAATCCTTTAATGGATTATTAAGAAAATATTTCGGACGAAACTCCTCATCAATTGAAGAACTTTTACCTCGAACAAGTCTTATTTTATGTAATACCCACTTTACGATTCATCAATCGAGAGCTATGCCACAGAATTTTATTGAAATAGCTAACTCTTCCAAATGTAAGTTTTTATTTTAATTTTAACTATTTTTTATTGTTGGTTTTGTTTTTTAGCATTTAGAATCAGCTTTAGATTCATCACATAAAGGAGTGATTTACTTCAGCTTTGGATCTATGATTAAAAGTACATCATTCGATAGAAGAACTTTTACTGCTATTTTAGAAGCTTTAGGGGACCAACCGTATAAAGTATTTTGGAAGGGTTTGAGGGAAGAAATACCGAATGATATTAAAATTCCCAATAATATTCATGTTGAAAAGTGGATGCCTCAATTAGATATACTATGTGTGTAGCATTTATTTTTTAAACTTATTATTGATTAAGTAACTTCTAATATTAGGTCATCCGAATACAAAACTATTTATTGCTCACGGTGGTTTATTTGGTATACAAGAAGCACTTTCTTGTGGATTACCGATTTTAGGAATTCCTTTTCAACTGGATCAAGCTTCGAATTTACAATTTATGGTCGAGAAAAATGTTGCAAAGATAGTCAACTTTGACGATATTGCTAATGGGGGTTTTAAAACAGCTTTAAAAACTTTATTAAAACCAAAGTAAGTTTGTAGTTATTTTTCAATTTAAATTGATGGTTCGTTAGAAAATTTAAATCGAAATCAGATTTTTAAACGTAATTAACACTAAGCAATATTAGGCCCGGTGCACAAATGGCTTTTTACCATTTGGATTCTTTGCGGTTCCGGAAATGTAGCTTAACCCATTCAAGACTGACTGCACAGCGTATAAGCAATTGATTTCCGATGCTATAAGACGGCCTTCACACTGTGTGTGTAATAACAGTAAACGAACACTATAAAGAAAAACAAACTTCTTTCCTATTATCGCATGCGCTCTATCGTTTATATTTGTAGCAATTGGTCTTCATCAATTCCTCATAGGTAACATAAGTTTGTTGTAACATATCTTTATACATTGTCGCGGTGGCTATATACTTACAAGGGGAGGGTGCGAGGTGGTTTCTTTTTTTAAATGTGTCCTTGAGGTGAGTGGTAGAGTATCATACAAGGGTTCAATTGACAAAGTACTAAAACGCACTATTCAGCCAAAACTGAATAAATCGCGTTTAAAGTTTAACGCTTCGTTTATATTTTGGATAAGTAAACTCCGAAATGGAAGCTGCACCCTGAAGAGAAAGATGAAAAAGTAAGCCCCCTCTCTTTAGCATTGGCAAACACTCTTTCATCTTTCTCTTCATGGTGCAGCTCTATTTCGGGTTATAGTACTTGATAGCCAAACCGTAAGGGTGGTGAATTAGCAATCCAGAAATAGCGGGCATCGCTGGTTCGAATCTTTTCGTGTCTTTTACTTTTTAATTTTTGTTTAATACCCTAATTCTTAAACACTTATCGTTTTCTATTGATGTTTTTATAAATTTAAAATAAACTTTGATTTTTAATGAAAATATCTCATTATAAAACAAACTTGAACAAAAAATAATAATTAGAAAAGAAATTACTGGTAAATACAATGATGTTATTAGGAGCAAACATCAATTACGGAAAATTGAATTGTTCAAAAGGATAGACTCGGCGACGAAAACGCTTATTGAGAATATGCTTTATAGAAACCAAAATAATAATCATTGTAGAAACCAAAAACAAAAAGGATACATCATTTAATAGCAAAATGTGAATTGATTTTTTTATTGAAAACAAAATATATTTAAAATTCATTAAACAAATAAATATTTGTAAATTAGGGTGTTAAACAAAAATTAAAAAGTAAAAGACACGAAAAGATTCGAACCAGCGATGCCCGCTATTTCTGGATTGCTTATTCACCACTCTTACAGTTCGGTTATCAAGTACCTGTACACGAGTTTACTTATCCAAAACATAAACGGAGCGTTAAACTTAAGGTGACCATACGTCCCGGATTGGCCGGGACAGTCCCGGATTTCTACCTTTCGTCCTGGATTTTTTTAGAAGCAATATTTGTCCCGGATTCAGGTTTTTTTGTCCCAGATTGTCCCGAATTTTTGAAAAGATTCTTATTATTTTTACAAAATTTGAACCGAAAAAATTGTGCATATTAAAATACGTTACAGAAAGAATATTTTCTTTAATAGGTACATTTGAAATAGAAACACTAGAATCGATATTACTTATTGTTAGTAAAGTTAATTATGAAGGAAATTGCAGATAATTGTATGCAATGCTTCAAAGCGAAAGACTTACTGGAAAAGATTCTTAGTTCAGAAAAATATAAATTTCAACAATATATACAATTGTTATGTGCAAGTTATTTAACTTACTTGGCCCCCCCCCTCCCCCCGCTACATCTTCCCGTCCCGGATTTGAAATTACAGAATATGGTCACCTTAGTTAAACTTCAAACGCGATTTTTTCAGTTTTGGCTGAATAGTGCGTTTTAGTACTTTGTCAATTGAATCCTTGTATGATACTGTACCATTCAGCTAAAGGACAGATTTAAAAAAAAAACCACCTCGCGCCCTCCCCTTGTTAGTAATAGCTTTGAATAGCAAACAACACAAGAAGGGAACCAAGATGGTAGAGAAGAGAATTATTTATTGGTTTTCAAGGAGATGAAGTCGACATATCCAATAAATTACTGAGGATGAAGCTTTATTTCGAAATTCCACAGGAATGAGCTAAGAAGATTTTGAGTATTTGTCCTAGCAAATAAAAAAAAACTTTCCCTAGAAGTTTTATAAACAGATCTGATATAAACTTTCATGATCAACATCTAGCAAGAAGCTCAATAGCTTAAATGCAAACCGTTTTCCTTTCTTACTAGGAGGTGATGTGCTCTTCTTTATTGTTGCTTTTTTCGTTCGCAATGGAAAACTAAATGCAAATTCTTACACTCGTATTTACGGTCCAGTTCCTTCAGTTTATCATATTTTAATCTGTTATTTCTGTACTCAAATGCAATTTTATTATTCTAAAAGAAAATTTGCTCGAAACCGTCAATATATCTTACTAATTGTAAGTAGATTGTGTAGTTAACTAAATAACAAACTCAGAACAAGCACAAAAATATATTTATTTATGAAATATATAGGAATAAAAATTGTTTATCTATTCTTTATAAAGTTCATTCTATTAAATACGTTTAACATTATTATTATTTTTTGTGATTTATCAATTCATATTTTTTTTATCCATTCAAAGTTTTCCTTTAATTTTATATTTATAACTTCGTAAAAGTAAAATCGTATAAAGAAACAAAGTTCGATGAAAATCTTAAGACAACTGTGTTTTAAATAACTTTTTTAATGATAATTATAAATGTATCTAATTCTTCTTTTCTTTTTCAGATATAAAAGAAACGCTGAAAATCTCTCTAAACTTTTCTTAGACAGACCTTTATCTCCATTAAAAACCGCTATTTATAGGATTGAGTACGTTATTAAACATAAAGGTGCTCCACTTTTAAAATCAAAAGCTACAAAACTTAGTTGGTATCAATATTATTTATTGGATGTTATAATGGTAGCTTTGATGATATTAACACTTATTAGTTTTGTTTTGTATTTTGTTTGTAAGAAATTAATTATAATGGTGTTAAAAAGTAAAATTGTGGATTATCTTTGTATAATTTTAAAAAGGAAAATATAATTTGAGTAAAGATATATTTTTGTTTTGTTTATTAATCAAGATTTATGAAAGAAATGTATTCATTCTACGCTAAAATTGTTAAAGAAACCTCAATGAAAAACAAAGTTAGATATACAGATCTGGAAATTTAAGTTCAGGATATAGGAAAATAATGCGTGCAACAGCGACGCATATAGGAAGTAGATTAGATAAACAAAGACCGATATAACTGTTTAACCACGCCTTTTCCGATCCGACCCTACTCGCCCAACCAACCACCTTCTTCCCACAAACTATCGAACTGTCAGACTGTCAAACTGTCAGTTCGTTGCGTGGTTAAACAGTTATATCGGTCTTTGTTTATCTAATCTACTTCCTATATGCGTCGCTGTTGCACGCATTATTTTCCTATGTCCTGAACTTAAATTTCCAGATCTGTATATATTAAGCCATAAAAATTTATTATTATATAAAAGAAACATTGAAAACATTTCGATAAAAATTCACATTCACAAGATAAGGAAAAATAATAAAATTACAAAGCAAGGCCATTTCTAGAAAAAAATTCTAAGCCTTTGGTAATTCTAGACGAATTAAAAAAAAAAAATAAAAAAAAAGAATTCATTAAAACTTCAATTTTATTAAACTAAAATTCATATATAAAATTATTTACTAATATGTAATTAAAAAAATAAATTACATTTCAACTATAATTCTAAAATAACTTTTCTCGTCAAATTTAAAAAAAGGAACTCTTATAGTTGTTTATCTTTTTTCCTTTTTTAAAGTGGAAACCAGATAACAACTCAGCACTTTCAAAAAATACCACAAAATAATAAGTGTGAAAAATATCGTTAAACCAAGCCCTATGGCATCTAAAAAATAATACTGATACCACTCAAATTCGATCGCTTCACTTCTTAAATGTAACACTCGATTATGTCATATAACGTATTCAATCCAATAAACGGCGGTATCTAAAGCCGATGAAAGTCGGTCTTTAAAAATCTTAGCAATTCGTTCCGCTTTATTTCTATATTCCGACTTCAATAATGTTTTGACGGCTTCTGAGAAATATATCTTCGTCATTTCATTGAATATTAAAGTCAAAACAACTTCCTTAGCGACGTTATTGTTAATATTAAGTCCTCGATTGGCGAAAATCGGATATCCCAAATCAGGAATTCCGCAATAATTTGATTCTTGAGTACCTAACATTCCCCCGTGGCTTATAGAGAGTTTGGTGTTCGGATGACAAAATTCCAAGTTGTGGCATCCATTTTCCAAACTGGATATTTGGCGGAATTTTGAGATGTTCTAGAAATAAATCTTTATCCGCTTTCCAAAGAATTTTATAAGAAAGTTCTTTAAAAGTATCGAACATTGCTTTTAAAATATTTTCTGGTCAAATTTCTATCATTAATATCAAACCAAAACTTAAATAGATTATGTTAGAGGAATTCATTGATTCTTGTAAATTCTAAAATTAATTGAAATGAAAATTAAGATATTTTTTTAATTAAAAAAATTTTTGTAAATATTTGTACCATTGGGAAAGAAAAATCTCCTTGGATGTGAATTCTAGCTATTTCTATAAAATTTGGAACTGTTGGTCTTGCTTGTTGAGTACAAAATTGACTGTAACCATAATAAAACTTATATTGGTTGATATATCTTGAAATGATGAGGAAATTTTATCTCCGTACAAATCTTTCGAGATTTGTTTGATTTTCCGTTGATGAATATCTTAACTAAAGGGTGTTTCATAGATGGACAAGATTTTAATTGCGCGCAATGTTTTACAGTCATAATGTCACAGATCGAAAGTTTATAGACGGGAGTTAGTAAACATGGTGCATTACACTGTAGAACAACGGGTTCTGATTGTCAAAAATTATTATCAAAATGGCGAAAGTTTAATTGCCACTATTTGTAAAGTGCGTCCAATGTTCCGTCGAAATAATGTGCCTAATTCATCTACTGTGAAAAGAATAATCGAAAAATTCGAAGCTTCTGGTTCGGTTAGTGATGTGAAACACAAGATTCGTGCTCGTAGCGATCGTTCGGAACAACATATCACGGCATCACGGTGATCGAAAGGTCAGAGACTGTAGCGCACAAAATTCAAATTATAAAGAAATAAAAATTAAGTTTGTTTCAAATGCCAAAACAACCGTTGATAGGATCGGGCTCCGATTCATTCTGCGGAGAAGGGAGGGGTTCAGATGTCAAATGAAAGGGCGCCACGAACTTAAACCGATACCTACCAACCTTCACTTATCCTAGGATCAGGCAAGTCCGAATCCACGATCGAAGGACAACAACAAAATAAAAGACAATTTTGAAAACCAAAATTCACTTGTATTAAAAAGAAACAATGAAATAATAAAGATGATAAATAAAGAATGTTCAAGTTGAATATACAAATATAAAACAAATTATACAAATTGTAATAAACCCCTATCGCTGCAGTTGCTCCAAAGAATTATCAAACAAATAAAATCCTGAAATTTAAATATTAACGCGAAAACACAAAAAAAAATAAATGATAACAGCTGTTGTCAAATATGTATCACACTTTCTAATGAGTGTCTAACTTTAAATCGGGATAAGAATTCTCTGAGCGATTAGGTACATAAAACAGTTTCGTAAAATGATATTCAATAAATTTAGAATGACACAAGTTAAAATATTATTAGAATTGAAGATCCGTAATAACAAATAAAATTAAAAAAAAACGATAATAAAAGAAAAATATAAAACGCTGGCTTATCTGTTGGTGGTGTCTCTGTCTGGTTTCACAGGAGTGGTTTCTCTTTCTCTCTCTCGATCAAGTGCGTCGTCTTAAAATCGGCTGGTGTACTTCCGTCCCTGTCTCTCTAACGGCGTTCAATGTAATGATGAAGAAAGATGGCCGCCATGGGTTCACTCAAGATTGCGACGCAGTAAGTTTCCAAATCCGAAATTTCCAAGAAAATACCAAAAATAAAAGGAAATCCAAAAATAGAAAGCCTAGGGAAAACACGAATTACAAAACGATCCAAACAAAAAGATTCTAATTCTCTCAAAGCGTAAAAGCATACCTTACGATGTTAATCGGCTTGAAGTGTTGGCTGATAAAAACCTGATAATCCGGACAATCCGTTAATTCTCACAATAACTGCACTAAATTTGTGGTGTGCGAAGTTGATCCGCCAAATTGCGACTTAGAAGATCTCCCAAATATCAACGAGACGCTTCTAAAATCTTCGTCACCCACGCAGTTTTTATACGAGCCAAAAACGTCTATACTCTTCCAAAGCACAACAACGAAGAGGGCGAAATTACCTCGATTGCAACACTCGAAAGAACCAAATCCCCACCACTTCCGATCGCACTAATCTGAGAAACCAACCAATATCCTGTATTGCACAACAAAACCAAGAGATCTAAAAATGACCGATTCCAACAGATGGCCCAAACCAAATAATTTCAAATTTAATTAAAAACGAAAAACAAAACCGTTACAAGACGTCAATTCGCCATCGGGCACAAGAATTGGATATTTCAACGGGCACTCTTCAACGAATTCGCACAAAAGATTTACAGCTGCATGCCTACAAAATCCTACTGACTCAACAACTTCTGCCAGTAGACCATGAAAAGCGAAGAGAATTCACCAATTATTGGATCCTTGAACGACCTGCTGATTTTGCTAACAAAATCATTTTCAGTGATGAAGCCCATTTTTACTTTGATGGCTTCGTTAATAGGCACAACTATCGCATTTGGAGCTCAGAAAATTCACGAATGATTCATCAGAAAGCAATGCATCCACAACGGGTCACTGTATGATGTGCATTATGGACTAGAGGAATAATTGGACTATTTTTCTTCGAAAATGAAGATGGTAATGCAGTAACGGTGCATGACGAACGTTATCATGCTATGATAGTACAGTTTGTTGTACCTGATTTGGAAGCTATTGATCTTGACGACATGTGGTTTCAACAGGACGATGCCACATGTTATACCGCCCGTGAAACATTGACGATCTTGCAAGAGTTTGCTCCTGGTCATGTCATTTCCCGATTTGGTGATCAAAATTGGCCTTCACGCTCTAGCGATTTAACGCTATTAGACTTCTGGCTGTGCGGTTATCTGAAGTCACAGGTTTATGTCAATAACCCTGCAACCATCGAAGCATTGAAAGCCGAAATTAGACGGTGCATCAATGAAATACCACCACATGTATTCAATAACGTTATTGAAAATTTTGTCAAACGGGTATATGCCAGTAAATCGGTGGCGGCCATTTACAAGATAGTTTATTTCATACATAATTTCCAAATGTATATTTTCTGAATCAATAAATATTTCAATACTTTGCTACAAAAAAACATGTTTTATTGAATACGGACATCTTGCGCTCTTATTGAAACACCCTTTAGAAGGTAAATAAGATAACTATTAGGGAAGAGTTTCCTAATAACCCAAACCCTTCATAACTTAACTTATTCAAATGATAAGAATAATTTGATTCTTGAGATCCTAACATTCCTCCATTTCTTATAAAGAACTTTGTGTTCGGATGACATAAAATTTCAAGCTATGGCATCCATTTTTCAAACTGGATATTTGGGGGAATTTTGAGATGTTTTGGAAATAAATCTTTATCCACTTTCCAAAGGATATTATAAGGAAGTTCTTTGAAAGTGTCGAACATTGTTCTTAAAATATTAACTTTAAAATATTTGAAAAGTTTCTCAATTCAAAAATGATCTCTAAAAGGAATCAATATTCAATCGTAAAATCAACAAATAACACTAATAGCAAACTCTATAAATGATTTAATATTCGTTATGTTATAAATATCTAAACACTCATTATTTTTTTCTAAATTTAATACTGTTAACAAGTCTTTGACACTTTAACGCATTTCAATAACAAATGCGAAGAATGTTTACGTTTAAAAATATGTAGATAGTGAACACGTGTTACGTAGCTTTGTTTATTTCTACTAACACGTCATTTATTTTCTTGAAATCGTCACACATCAACCTGTTAAAATTAATGTTATCCCTGAACGTAAACGCAAGCAAAAATAAAATAACTGAAATATTTCTTCACCACAAGTGAAACTAAATAATTCTAAAAAATTCTTTACGCTAAAAATTTAAAATTCCTTTCCTTTAAGTATAAATTGAAAAATTCGAAAACTAGTAAAACATTTAACACCTGGCACTATGAAGATAACAAAACTTGTTTACGTTTTTTTATGTACAATTTTTTTGATCAGTTTAAAATGTAATTGTGCAAAAATTTTGGCAATTTTTCCATTATGTACTTATAGTCATATGAATATTATGAAAGTGTTGGTAAAACCACTTATAGATCGTGGACATGAAATTGATTTGGTTACATTTTATCCTTTAAATGTCAAATATAAAGGGTAAGTTTATTTAATTAATTAATTTATTTATTTTTATTTTAATGTTTTTAATATTTTAATAGTTTCTCTCAAATTGATATAAGCAATTCTTTTCCCGTTTTAAAAAATAATGTGACTTTACACAAAAGTTTCGTTGGAGACGTTAAATTTATAAGCAATATGATGAACGTTTACGGAACCGACTTAATGAACGCAGTATTAAATTCACAACAAATGCGGGATTTAAAAAACTCCACCAAAAAATATGATTTAATCCTTCGCCATGTTTTTCTATCGGATCCTTTAGAAATCTATTCACATATATTTCAAACACCAACAGTTGGAATTATAACTAGCGTAGATTTAGGATGGACTTCAGATTTAGTTGGTCTTCCGAACAATCCAGCGTATATTCCAAATTTCCACAGTTCATTTGGTGAAAATATGAACTTCCAAGAAAGATTTTTTAATACCTTTTTGTACGTTTATCTTAAATTCGTATACAATGATATTCAAAAATCCTTTAATGGATTGTTAAGAAAATATTTCGGACGAAATTCCCCTTCAGTTGAAGAACTTTTACCCCGAACAAGTCTTATTTTATGTAATAGCCACTTTACAATTCATCAATCGAGAGCTATGCCACCGAATTTTATTGAAATAGGTGGAATACACATTCCAGAAGAAAGGAAAGTAATTCTTCCAGATGTAAGTTTTAATTTTAATTTTAATTATTTTTTATTCTTAGTTTTGTTTTGTAGCATTTAAAATCAGCTTTAGATTCATCACGTAAAGGAGTGATTTACTTCAGCTTTGGATCTATGATTAAAAGTACATCGTTTGATAAAAGAACTTTAACTGCTATTTTAGAAGCTTTAGGTGAACAACCGTATAAAGTATTTTGGAAGGGTTTGAGGGAAGAAATACCGAATGATGTTAAAATTCCGAATAATATTAATTTTGAAATGTGGATGCCTCAATTGGATATGCTATGTGTGTATTCTTTATTTTTTTTTTAATTTATTATTGGTTACTTAATTTCTATATTAGGTCATCCGAATACAAAACTATTTATTGCTCATGGTGGTTTATTTGGTATACAAGAGGCGATTTCTTGTGGAATACCGATTTTAGGAATTCCTTTTGCGGCGGATCAAGCTTCGAATTTACAATTTATGGTAGAGAAGAATGTTGCAAAGTTAGTCAATTTTGAAGATATTGCTAATGGTGGTTTTAAAACAGCTTTAATAACTTTATTAAAACCAAAGTAAGTTTGTACTTATTTTCTAATTCACTTCTAAGATTCTTTTGAAAATGCATATCATCATGAAAGGTCTTTAAAAGTATACTAACGATAAGCAATGTTAGGCTCAGTGCAAAGATACTGTATTGGTAGGATTGCTCAATCCCATAAGATTTCTACACCCATACTTCACTTTGTGTCGGAGTTAGTTTCCAAAAAAAAACACGACGCAAATTGAAACGATGCAGTGAATTAAGATTTTCTATAGCAAACCGTGTAAAAATCTAAGATAGGTTGCAGGGTTGCGAAAATACTACTTTTTAACCCCTTAAGGACCAGGCCCGAGATATCTCGGGATAGAGTGTACGGTCTAAAAAGGCCGTATCCGAGATAATTCGGCCAGGCACATATTGTACGTTCCAGTACGTATTTGCCCGAAGTAACTTGTAAAAGTAATCTTGTAACTGGTTCCTAATATGTCAAAATGTTAGTTTTAATTATAAAAAAAAATAATTTTTTTGGTACATTAAAAAAAAATCGGTCCTTAAGGGATTAAAAAGAAAGTTGAACAAAGTAAACATTTAAAAAACAAAAATAATATAAAATTTTGTTGCACACATACAAAAAAAAAACGTATTCAATTAAAACAAAATAAACTATTCAGTTAATTTATGAAAAACAAATTTAAAATTAATCACTGTCTGATGAGTTTTTCACAAAAAAATTTGTCCAATGTTTGCTGAACAGCTTCTTTTCAACGTAAAATAAATTTCCTTGTAGCAATTGATATTCGTAGCTACTGCCTGGGTACTTGGGACTCACTGTCTGAAGAGTTTTCCACAAAAACATTTGTCCAATGTTTGCTGAACAACTTTTTTTAACGTAAAATAAATTTCCTTGTAGCAATTGATATTCGTAGCTACTGCCTGGGACACTTTAAAACTCCTTCTGCTGTCAGGATCGTTTTAAAAAAAAATCTCCATAGCTTCGTCAATCAATCACATCGCTTTGGAAATTTGTTTGGAGGTTAAATTTTGTTCTTCGGAGATTTGTATTAAACGGTCACTGTCATCTTCTTCTTTAGTAAATTGCAATTCCAGTTGCAATAATTCTCCATTAGAGAATTCTTGGTTGTGCGAGGTTAGCAATTCATTTATGTCAGTCTCCATTTCAAAAGAAAATTAAAGACTCGAACCCAAAATAACGCAACCTCGAAAATCTAACGACGCACAGTGAAAATTAGTACTAATTAAGCAGCGCACAGAGCGGTATTTAGCCGATCTAGCTGGCCAAAACTATTTACTTTAATAATTAATTGATAAACTGATTTTCTTTCAATCTTTTGTCGTACCTTATAAAGAACAAGCAATATATTGGTTAAAGATAACATGTTCATCTTACATGGACGTTATAGCTTCGTAGAAGCAATTTCCAACGATTTGAAATTCTTTCAACCAATCAAATTGTTTCATTTTGATCACATGCAAAAAGTTCTAAAGTTTGATTGGTTGAAAAATGAGAAATCGTTGGAAATTGCTTCTACGAACAAAGCCTAAATTTATACAAGGTACATCTGAATACACGCCACTCCCTGTAACTTCTACACAGCTAGAAATTATACAAAAATTGTTCTAGAATTTTGAAGAAACGTACAGTATTCCACATCTTATACATTGATCTCTTTTTGCAATAGACACGCACATCGTCTTTCCATGCTGTACAGTTTGGTTTGAATAGCATGGACGAGCGTTATCAAACCAAGCTCTCCGAGACTCTCCGTTGTTCTCGTCTTTGTCCTTTCACTACAGACTTCAAAATCTCTTGCTGGCCAACCTAATCGCATCATAACTTTTTGCAACTCAAAAATGCCTGATAATCAGTTCTTATTTTTCGAAAGAAATTTATCAACTTTATAACTTTATAAGAAGCCTTCAAAATTTACAAGGAAATTTTCTATAAAACCCAATTTTTTGTTAAAATTAGGCAAATCTTATTCTTACATTTTATTAAAAATATGATTTCTGATTATCAAACTCAGATTTGAGAGACCTAAGATAAAAGGCACAGATTATTGTGGTAATTGATTAAATAAAATAACATGTTTTTATTCATTCAGGCTTTTAGTTACACCTACAATTTTTAAAGAAGGCGGATAAAGTCGGAAAAGATTATTATTATTTCATAAAATAGTATTATGTTGCTATCGATTGCTGATATATGCATAATAAATTTGTTAATCTTTTAAAAAAGTTGTTGGGAATATTTAATAAGTAACTCTTGTGGAGTAAATTAAGACATTAACACATCACAAATAAGATAAACTGACAAAAACATTGCAAGCGAATTCCTACATACCTGCTTTATCCATTTTAATTACGAAAAGTCTTTAAAAGTAATAGCAAATTACAAAATGTTACTTCAAAAATAAGTTGAAAATCGTTTATGTGAAACACAAACCTTTACATAAGGAGATGATCGAATGTCGATCATTCGATACGAAGCAAGTTACAGGTTCACAGTTGTACAACCGCTTCTTTTATTTAATATAATCATTAGAGAAGAGAATACGATAGTTTTTTCATTTATCTATTCTGTAATTTGGATTGTGACCAGCTAGATTAGCTATATACCCCTATGTGCAGCGACGCAACTTCGAAAAAAAGCAAAACGAAACGACGCAAAGCGAGGTATTGGTGTATAGGCAGAATTTCTAGTACGAAACCTTTAGTTTGATGTCACTGCTAAAAATTTTCAAGTTTTAAAGTTAATTCAAAATGGATTGTTACCATTTCATAAAGTATTCGGCAATCAGTTCAACAATAAAATTCACAGTTAAAGCGAGACAATCGATTGTAAGGCAGAGACGCTATTCCTGGCAGTGACGTTAAAGGTGGCGGACGATTATTGCAGATTGAACCAAGGTTAATAGAGCAATGGTATTTAAAAGGTTGTCCAACTCGAGTGGCGCCGTGTTTAAAGGGAGAGAGGCGGGCGTGACGTCACGCTTGTCCGGCGAGATGAAATTTTTATCAATAATTCTTACAACAAAATATAATAAAAAGGAAATTTTACATATTTTGAAAATAATGATAATTTACTGATAAAAAATGATTTTTAGTAGGTGAATTTTTTGTTTTTCCTTTATACTGAAAATTTTTCTTTTAAAAAATTGACTTTTTTAAAGTCTGATTTTTGTATTTAAACAATTTATTCTAATAAATAGCCTTTGTTTAATATAAACTTTGATTACATGATGAAAATTCACAGGAAAATGTGGAATAATTTTTGTATACAATTTTTTTACTGTTTTCTTTTCTGTGGTTAACATTTTCCCCTAAATATTTTTTAAATTCCTCTTTAAAATTCTCAATCAGTACTTTAAAGGCAATACGTGAAATAATAACGTGAAATTTACAAACAACGCGTATATCGCGCGAACGGCTAGGACAAGGATGACGTCACATAATCGAGAACTTGGGTATGTGAGGGGAAATTTTGCTTGCAACATAGGAAGGATAGGGAGTTGGACAACCTTATAAGCATTACTCTAATGACCTTGGATTGAACTATCCTTGTTAGTTCAGTATCCTTGGGTTTGGAATTGTAGCCTAAGATATAAAGACAAACACATCATCTGGTGTAAGGTTGGTAAAGTTAATAGTATAAGGTTATCCAACTAGAATAGCCCCGTGTTTGAGTGTCATGGAGATCTGAAGAGAAGAAAAAAATAATCTTTATTGGGTTATCGACCTAACAGATCTTTCCGCCACTATAGTTTTTACAATAGTAAAATAACAATTACAATTTTTATTTTTTTTTTTCAAGTAATTGTCAGCGTTTCGTATAAGATGGCGTTTCGTTGTCTTTGGATAGTGTCAGTCAGGTTGATGCATAGTCTGTCTAATGTTCTTATCTTTTGAGGATTTCGAATAAAATTCTGTCTAATTGTAAGTCTGTCGTGACGCTGCCTTATTGGTGTTATTTGCATCCATTCATATAGCTATTCATTCCTGATGTGTAGTGGATTGTTTGGGTGCACGGTTGCCAGATTAGGGGATTATCTCCAAAAGTTAGGGTTTTTTTTCTTTTTTAGGGTATTTTTGAGAATATCTTTTTCTAGGGATTATTTCTGAAAAAAATAGTTTAGGTAGATATTAATAGGGGGTTTTATATCTGGCACTACTCGATAATATAAAAATTTCATAAATATAAAAATTCAGTTCTGTACTATAAACCGCAAGAATACGTACAGTAGAATTTTAGTTTTATTTTATTTTATTTTTTCATTAGTCTTCAACTGGCACTATATTGCAGTGTTTTTGAGTGCATTGTTGTTAGTTATAAGTTATTTGTTTAATTTGAGAACTTATTTTCTGAATATTTCCTAATTCTGGGGGATTTATTTCTCAATTGGCTTATTTTTGGGTATTTTAGAGATATGCTTCAATCACGAAAATTGATTAAAATTTAAAAGTAACAAATTATAATCTAGAAAAACAATAAAATTATTTTCTGGGGAATTTTTATTGAAAACTTCTAAATTTAAGGTATTTTTCAATTGTGGCTGGGGAGATCCAATCGAACGATCTGGCAACCCTGTTCGGATGTCTGATTTTCGTTATGATTCTTGGGCTTTTTCTTTCGTCTTTGTTTATATGCCTACGGTCTGTCGAGTTGTGCTTACTGTCAGTATATGTCCGTAAATCAGTAGTTGTTTGCAGATAGTTTTGTAGATAGTTGTTGCGTATTTAAGCGAAATTCCCTTGTATTTTATAAGATATAGCTCTGAAGAATCTTGATCTTTTTACAATTTCTATTCTTATGATCTAAAGATATAATGAAATTTTAATTTAAATTGTCAAGTTCTTAAATAACGAGAAAAAGAAATGAATTGATCTATGAAAATGAAAGATGATGAAGATTTTTTATTAGATATAAACCACAAATAAAGAGTAAAGCGAATACGTACGGACCTATGCAATGTCACGAATTCGAGAACTTGGGTATGTGAGGGGAAATTTCCTTTGTAATATAGGAAAGGTAGAGTTCGACAATCTTACAACAACTACTCTATAAACCTTGAGCTGGTGCACATTTGCATACTCTGCTATTACATTACATCAGACCGCAATTCCAACGCCGTAACATACCTGAATGGTAAAAAATCGCAAGTGTGTAATGAGCCTTAATAAGGATCGAGAATGACTCTTCATTGTCTGATGAAAATTCGGATATAAACTGTTCGCAAAAAAAAAATAGCAACACTTTGCAATTTATCTTCGCATTTTACTACATTGAAACGTTAAAAAAAAAATAACATTAACGTTTGTAACATTTTTGTGAGTGTTATCGTTTGTAAACATTTTTCCTTTGTAATAATGAATAATTCAATTCTGGCTAACTGTAGTGTAAAACCACATACCGACTTATGTTAAAAATAAGACATAATGGTAATCCATTGAAAAGTATCATCACAACAACTTTATGAATGAAATTGTTCCAATTATTCAACACCTTCACATACTCAGACTGAAATTTATTCAAAACCTTCAATATATCTCACTAAGTAGACTACGTATTTAACTAAATGATAAACTCAGAATGAAGACAAAAACATATTTATTTATGTAACATATAAAAATAAAAATTATGTTTCCATATTTCTCATATTTAAAGTAAATGGTCTCGTATTTTTACTTTGTAAAAATAAAATCGTATGAACAAAGTTTACAAAAAATTTTAGGATAGCTAATTCTAAATTGAAATTTTTTATGATAATTACAAATGTATCTAATTCTTCTTTCTTCTTTTTTCAGATATAAAAGAAACGCTGAAAATCTCTCTAAACTTTTCTTAGACAGACCTTTATCTCCATTAAAAACAGCTATTTATTGGATTGAGTACGTTATTAAACATAAAGGTGCTCCGCATTTAAAATCAAAAGCTACAAAACTTAGTTGGTATCAATATTATTTACTTGATGTTATAACGGTAGCTTTGATGGTATTATTACTTGTTAGTTTTATTTTGTATTTTATTTGTAAGAAATTATTTATAATAGTTTTAAAAAGTAAACTTGTGGATTATATTTGTACAATTTTAAAAAAGAAAATAAAGTATGAGTAAATATATATATTTGTTTTTATTTATTAATCAAGATTTATGAAAGAAATGTGTTCATTTTACGCGAAAATTATTTAAAAAAATCTCAATGAAAAATAAAATTAGATATACCTATCTATAAAGTCATAAAAATTTATTACTACATAAAAGAAACATTAAAAACATATCGATAAAAATTCACATTCACAAGATATGGAAAAATAATAAAATTACAAAACAAGGTCATTTCTAGAAAAAAATTCTAAGCCTTTGGTAGTTCTAGGATCAAGAAAATAAAAAAAATTCATTCAAACTTTAATTTTATTAAACTAAAATTCAAGTACAAAATTATTTACTAATATGCAATTAAAAAAATAAATTACATTTCAACTACGTATAAAATACTAAACTAACTTTTCCCGTAAAATTAAAAAAAAGGAACTCTTATTGTTGTTTAACTTTTTCTTTTTTTAAAGTTGAAACCAAATAACGACTCAGCACTTTCAAAAAATACCATAAAATAGCAAGTGTGAAAAATATTATCGTTAAACCAAACCCGATGACGTCCAACAAATAATACTGATACCATTCCAATTCGATCGCTTCACTTCTTAAATGTAACGCCCCATTATGTCTTATAACGTATTCAATCCAATAAACGGCGGTATCCAAAGCGGATGAAGGTCGGTCTTTAAAAATCTTAGCAATTCGTTCCGCTCTATTTTTATATTCCGGCTTCAATAATGTTTTGACGGCTTCCGAGAAAGATTCCTTCGTCATTTCATCGAATTTTAAACTCAAAGCAACTCCCTTAGCGACGTTATTGTTGATATTAAGCGCTTGATCGGCGAAAATTGGAAGTCCCAAAACAGGAATTCCACAATAATTTGATTCTTGAGTCCCTAACATACCTCCGTGGCTTATAAAGAGTTTGGTATTTGGATGACATAAAATTCCAAGTTGTGGCATCCATTTTTCGAATTGGATATTTGAGGGAATTTCGAGATGTTTTGGAAATAAATCTTTATCCGCTTTCCAAAGAATTTTATAAGGAAGTTCTTTAAAAGTATCGAACATTGCTTTTAAAATATTTTCTGGTAAAGTTTCTGTCATTAACATCGAACCAAAACTTAAGTAGATTATGTTGGAAGAATTTATTGATTTTTGTAAATTCTAAAATTAATTAAAATGAAAATTAAGATATTTTTTTAATTAAAAATTGTAGTATATTACCATTGGTAAAGAAAAATCTTCTTGGATGTGAATTCCAGCTATTTCTATAAAATTTGGAACTGTTGGTCTTGCTTGTTGAGTACTAAAATGACTGTTAACCATAACTAAACTAATGTTGTTTGCTATATCTTGAATTGATGAGGAAATTTTATCTCCGTAGAAATCTTTTGAGATTTGTTCGATTTTCTGTTGATGAAAGTCGTAACTGAAATGGAAATAAAATAACTATTAGGGGAGAGTTTTCTAATAATTTATAACTCAAGTTGTTCAAATAATAAGGTTTTATATGAAGAATATAGGAATAAAAATCGTTTCAAAATTTTTAAATCATTTTAAATTTAATTAAAATTCTTCGGTTTTTGACTTTTTTTTTTAATTTTGAGTGATAATTAGAATAAATTTGACTTTTACAATCAAAAATAGGATCTTTACTAAATAATTTAACGTAAAAATTATTTTTAGATCTTTATAATTAAACTCTGTACGATTTTTTAAAGTTGATCTTTTTTTTAAGTTAGGTTGGTTAATCAACAAAAATTTTTACCAAGTTTAGAAATATTTTTCATCTTTTTGGTAAGAATTAGATCGTATTTGTATATTTTAATCCAAAATAGAATCTTTTATGTCCAATTTAATATAAAAATCTTGCTCTAATTCTTAGAAATAAAGTGATTAGGATTTTTTAGAATTGGTCAAAAAAGTATGATGTTATGTCAGGTTCGATTTAAATTCTTCGTTCTTTTCAATTTTATTTTTAATTTTTTGATGAGAATTGAAACAAATTTAAATTTAATTATTCAGCTCTTAGAACGTAGTCTAATTTTTAGAATGTTTATAAAATTCAATTAAGGATGTTAAGTTATATTTTCTCTTCTGAGGGAAAAACTAAATGTCGTAGAAAGTTCATTCTTGATAAAAATAAAGATTAAGTTTTAATCTAAATCCTGATAAAATTTCAAGTCTCAACAACAATTAGTTTCTTAGGTATGAATTTTTAAAGATTGGCAAATTTTAATAAACGTGTTAATTAAGTTAGGTTAGAATTTCGCTTATGAGAGAAAAACTAAAAGTCGTAGAAAATTCATTCTTGGTAAAAATAAAGATTAAGTTTCAATCTAAACCTTGATAAAATTTCAAGTCTCTACAACAATTAGTTTTTTAGATATGAATTTTTAAAAATTGACAAATTTTAATCAAAATGTTAATAAAGATAGGTTAGAATTTCTTTTCAATAGAAAAATCTAAAAGTGGTAGAAAATTCATTTTTGGTAAAAATAAAGACTAAGTTTCATTCTAAATCCTGATAAAATTTTAAGTTTCAAGAACTATTAGTTTTTTAGATATGAATTTTTAAAAATTAACTAGTAAATATATGAACATATAAAACAAACAAAAAAAATACTTACCCAGTTTTAGATATAATCAATTCAAGACTATTCCAAAATCTTTCAAAAAATCCCATTTTAGGTGAATACGAAGAAAAATAAGTTGGTATATAAGCAGGATTATCAGGAAGACCCAATCTATCGCTAACCCAAGGTACATTAACGCTTGTAGTAACACCAATTAAAGGAACTTTAAAGACTTCAGCAAAACCAAACATACAATCTCCAGTGGTTATTTGAGTAAGTAAAACGTCGTATCTTTTCGTTGAATTTAAAAGATCTCTTGCTTGTTGTGAACCCAAAACACCTTCGCACATATCAATACCAGCCATTTTAAAGATAACTCTCATGTTTTCAAATAAGTTAGCAGTTTTGAATGAGTTTATTTGGAGATTATTTGTTTTTATTTTCATTACACCTTCTAAACTAATATCATTGTATCTAAAATTTAAATAAAATTTTAAATTAATAATAATTTGATTTTAAAAGTATTTTCGAATTTACCTTTCGATAGGTTTTTTTAATGGAAAATGACTCATTACATCCACATCGTGTCCCTTTTCGGCTAATTTCTTCAACATGGGTTTAAAAACGGTAAAATGACTTTTTCCAGGATATGGAAGAATCGCTAAAATGTTTGCACTATTTGCAACTTGAGCGATCGCAACTATAATTAAAGTAAAAACTATATAAGTATTCATTGCGGCAAGCTTCAATTGCTTTGTGGTATAAATTAGCATAATTAGCAACTTTTTATACTTTGGTAGCGTCTACGTAAATGTACTATGTTATTCTGGAAATGTTAAGAATTGTCATATAGTAGTTTCCTGAACAGTCAGGTTTGGCGCACGTGAATCGGAAATATTTTTCAATAGAAAAGCAGTGTAAAAAATTTAAAAGAATTTTTTTTCAAAAAAAAACTTGTTATTGTACGCAACATGCGTAAAGGTATAAATAACAAGTGTTGTTTTGTTAAAAGTAAGAAAAATTAGTTATTCTTGAAGATTCTTTAGATGTTGTACAAGTTTGGAATCATTTTGACAAATTATAAATAACTTTCTATTTTTTCTAAATAAATAAATATTTTGGGAAAATACATACATTTTCCGTGAAAAAATTTTTACGCTTACAAGGAGACCTTACGACTTGCCCCTCACCGATTTTAACGAAAGTGGTACCAATCGATAGATATTGGTACATAGTACAAATGTATAAAATATTAGGGCGCACTATTCAGCGGTTCGCAAGAAAATTGGTGTTAAAGTTTGCGAATAGCGTCTGTCAGTGACAAGTCCCGCCCTTTAAGCCCCGCCCATTGTCGTACTGAATATGTATAGACTTCCACATACGAGGTTCGAATTCTGAATAATACTTTCTTTTATTTCCATTTTTATTTTTAATGCAACATTTCACTTTATTTTTATAATATTTTGATATTACAAAACATAATCAATTAAGGATACTATTTCGTTATCCTACGTTTTAATTTCTTTACTTCTATGTTTAGGAAACTTACGGTACTTTTATTAGAATCATTCTTTACAATTTCTTCTTTACCATTTAAAATGATATTACGTTTTATAAAAAAAATACCCGCATAAGTAATGTAAAATAATTTATTATATTGCTTACATCTAACTTATACGTATTATAAGGGATATTATTATAAGAGATATAACACTAGGGATCGATATTATGATTATGTTGGTAATGATTCAAAGTAGCAAATCAACGTTACTCTTGAGTGATACTTATGTTAGTTGTATTTTGAAAAACTGCTAATGAAAAGTGATCTCGTGACTGTGGAACCAACTGTGGAAATTTCAAAAGGCGCTATGTAAATTGGCGAAGAAATACTTAATATCGCTCTCGACATCTTGACAAAGACAACATTTTTTGTGAGTACGGATAACTTAATACTCATGGACTAAACTGACGAAGAACGTGCTTCCGAATTCGTGTTTTCGTTTGACGCAAATTTATTTCCGGAACTACCGACAAAGCAAGTACAAGACAATTATAATATTCCCTTTCATTACAAGTTAAAAGTGTGAATCGCGCTAAAGAACATCCCTATTGGCCTTTGCAAACTCTTCAGAAGAAAGGATGTTGACGGTTAAAAAACATAAGAGAATTAAAGAGATGGGAAGAACATGTCAGGAAAGGAGGAACGATTATCGATAAGTGTAAATTGATTGACTCTTGTGCATATGATTGTTTTGAGGATCGTTACGTACTACCTGCTAATTTACGTGGAACAAGATAAAATGTAATTAAATATGCGTTATAAAAGACTGTTAATCAGATTCACATAATACGCAAACTTGGATTGCCTCAACGCCATCATCATCTACACAACCACATTAATTGTACGTTTTCTTGTGTTTGGGGTTTAATCATAATATGTTTCTTTTTAATCAGTTTTTCATCTTCCTTTTTGAGTCTTTACCTTTTTTCTTAACACTGGGTTCCACATGTTACCTTATCTCCCCGTCTTATCTCATCCTCCCCTAAATAAAGGAGGTAAGACTGGATGTTTACGTCGGTATTTTCATTATAAAACGTTTTATAATAAATAAAAAATACTATTTTAAATGGTAAAGAAGAAATTGTAAAGAATGATTCTAATAAAAGTACCGTAAGTTTCCTAAACATAGAAGTAAAGAAATTAAAAGGTAGGATAACGAAAGAGTGTCCTTAATTGATTATATTTTGTAATATCAAAATATAATAAAAATAAAGTGAAATGTTGCATTAAAAATAAAAATGGAAACAAAAAAAAGTTTTATTCAGAATTCGAACCTCGTATGTGGAAGTCTATACATATTCAGTACGACAATGGGCGGGGCTTAAAGGGCGGGACTTGTCACTGACAGACGCTATTCGCAAACTTTAACACCAATTTTCTTGCAAACCGCTGAATAGTGCGCCCTAATATTTTATACATTTGTACTATGTACCAATATCTATCGATTGGTACCACTTTCGTTAAAATCGGTGAGGGGCAAGTCGTAAGGTCTCCTTGTTAGTTTATTTTATGTTTAGTAATATTTCCATGAAATATTTTTGGAAATTTTATGATTTATATACATGTTTTATTTAAAACTTCAGTTATGAAAAAAAAATTAAGTTTGTGAAAACATGAAGTTATGCTATGAATTTTCTTTTACGTATCTTTTCATCTTTTAAATTTCAGTAAATACGAAGGAATTTAAAAATGATTAATTATTATAGATTAGAAATTTTTAAGCCACGTGTGTTTTTTTAAAAAAATTTCAAGACTTTTATTTTGAAGCCAAACGTTTATCAAAAAAAAATCCCAAATAATTAAGAAGCAATTAATTTAAAATAAAATTTACTATAAATGCCAGTTTGTTTTCGTATTTTTTTACGAAAGTTATGCTAACCATATAAATTAAGTTGAGACAGCTAATATATGTTGTTACCTTCACTGCGTTTTACTTCAAAGAAAAGGGGGAAATATTTATATGCTTTATAAAAATGATTTTTGAAATAATTAGATTTTAAACTCATTTAGAAATTTTTTTTTTCTGAAAATTTGATATTATTTTGTAAACATTAATGATAAAGGGAATAGAGAATTATTAGACAATTTCGTCAAATAGTTGCAATCGCAGACACATGTTTTGAAGGTATTAGTTCTTATCAATATGGTAGGGGAAGGGGTGTATGTTAGGGACACTTTTTAAAATCCATTTAATTGTGGCCATACTAGCAACATAAAAATTTTAAAATGTATACCATCGAATATGATGTCATTTTTTCTAATGGTTAGAGTTTTGTTGCAGTAGAAGTGATCATTTTGTACTTTTGTCGCAAACGTACCTTACGTTGGTATGTGTGGGACAGTCACAAAATGACGGAAGCATAATTGATTTCTTCATCTTCTTCCGTCTTCAATTTCTTTTTACGCTGTGTTTAACCTTGTCTTCCCTTTTTCGAAATTTTTCATTCTTGATTTTTAATGTTTCTTCTATTAACAGTTTTTCGGGTGTGCTTGTTAATATCTTTGTAATATCTTTGTAAATTGTAACTGTTTTGCACGGGTTATTCAAGAACCAATTACCAAGAGCCGATTATGTATATAGGAGGTATATCTGGGACGTCCCAAATATCCCTTTCTTTCAATGTCCCAAACATACCTCATTGTAGTTTGTCTACATTTTATTTTTTTTTTTTAATTTTTGTATAGGACACAAAGAAAAGACAGCAAGGTGTATTGATCAAAAACAGTTTGTAGACTTCACCAATAATAATTTATTAAGTTTTGTAAATAAACATAGTTATAACCAGTACTTATCTGATGCACCCGATTTTTACTTTGAAACAACATAAACGCAAACGTCCAACTTTTAAGGTTAAAATAACTGACTGCATTTCAAGTTTCGACGATGTAGCACTGTAGGTAGCACTAGTAAATTTAAAGTATAAGAACGGGGAAAATTCAAAGAAGCTTTCGGTTTGGATCAATTGTCCCAAACATACCACCGTCCCAAACATACCCACCTTCCCCTACAGTTAAAGAGCATGATAGGAAATATATAAAAACGGGAAGACCGTCAGAAGATTAGTCACCAATTTGGTATATTCGCCAATTTGGTTAGTTCACAAAATGAAGAGCAACACAGAGACAAAACAGTCAGAGTGGTTAGTTGGCAATGTGGTAACCATCAAATATCAATTCTAGCCAGAATACCAGTCATCAATTTGGTTAGTAACCAATTGGTGAATTTGGAAATCAATTGGAATTTGGTTTTTTAGGTAGTATTGGTATTTGATAATTACCAAGTTGGTGACTAATTACTCTGGCTGTTTTGTCTCTTTGTGGTTCTTTATTTTATGTCTTCTAATGTACAACTGGTGTCTAACCAAATTGGTGACTATCTAGTCTTCTGGCTGGTATAGTGTAACAGGTTGGCCGAGAGGTTCAGGGGTTTAGGGGGCAAACAGGACGAATAATGCCTAAATTGTCTACCCCTTTCTATGAGCCTTACCCCTGTAACGCGGGTAGCGTCTGTTCTGCTGCCATCACCATCGTTATATGAGGGAAAATTAATAATGGGGTTGACTTTAAGTGAAACAGGCACGGTTCTTCCCTACAGGCTGTGCTTACAGCGGACAGATTTTTAAGGGAAACTCTAAGTTATTTGACGCTAACTAGGTTTGTTGACTCGGCATAAAATAACAAAAGTAACAATTATCGATTAACAAACCTTTCTTCAATTTAACATAACAGGAAATTATAAAAAACATATACAATTAAATCCTACCTTAACACAACGATCGTCTCACGGCTCGTACATACGGCTCCTTCTGTAGAGGGTTCCATACACCACGACTAACATCGCAGGGTTATCCTGTATTCCTTTTTTAGGGTACCTTACTCCGACTGATCGGTATCACAAACTCCCGCCGTCTCTCTTGAGAGTTAAGCCCGGGGCTAGCGTCTCGCGAATTTTTGTGTGAGTTAGCAAAACGTAGATTAGCGAGCCTGGGCCTTGCTACAATAGGTACTTAGTAGTTACCAAATTGGTGACTAGACACTCTGGCTGTATTGTCTCTTTGTGGTTCTTTATTTTATGTCTTCTAATGTTCAATTGGTGACTAACCAAATTGGTAACTGGTCTTATAGTAGCCAGAAGTGGCTATACTAGTTTGGTGGTTACCAAATTGGTGACTAATCACTCTAGCTGTTTTGTCTCGTTATGGCTCTTCATTTTATATCTTCTTATGTCCAATTGGTGATTAACCAAATTGGTGACTGGTCTTCTGGTTGGTGTAGATATTTAATAATTACCAAATTGATGAGTAATCACTAGTGATGTGACGAATAGTAATTCAACCGAATAACCGAATAGCGAACATTCGGCTAAATTTGAACCGAATATTCGGTCTTTGTTGAATGGCGTGAAAATAAAATTTAAAGAAATAGAGAGGGAAAAAAATTATTTTATGGCAACGTTGTTGAATCCCCGATATCGCTTAAACTTTTTCTCATGTGAAAACATATCCGTTATAAGGCATACTATTTTTTGGAAGCACTTGGAAGAGACTTGGAAGAGAAATGATAAGATGAATATAAACACAAATATTCAGCAACTGTCTTCTACAACAGGTAAAAATTTGAATCGAAGTCATTTTTCGTTTTGGGACTGCTATAAAGCCATAGCCACATTTAGTAAGGCCGTTAATGACTGCAGTCCTAGAAATAGAGTAGCAATTGAACTGGACGGTTACTTGTCTGAGGAATTGCTAATGTGAGAGCAAGTTCCATTTGTTTAGTGGAAACAACATAGCTTGAAATATCCAAAAATGAGTAAACTGGCAAAAGTGTACTTATCAGTCCCATCAAATACAGTTTTCAGTGAGTTTACAGTTATCATTTGTTTGCTCATTCAATATATTCTTCGAATTTATTAAAACTTACAAGTCACATAGACAACCGGAATATTCGGTAAATAAATTCAATATTCGGCCGAAAACTGAATATTGCAAATGAAGCCGAATAAGCCGAATACCGAATAATTATTCGGCTTCGGTCCCATCTCTAGTAAACACTATGGCTGTGTTATCTCTTTGTGATTTTTCATTTTGTGTCTTCTCCATTGAGCTTGTATCGTACTCTTTAACTATGTTGTACTGATAAGAACTTATAAGTTCAAAACACATGTCTACTGTTGAAACTCTGTGACAAAATTGTCCAATAATTCTCTTCCTCCCTATTATTCCTACCGTTAATTATTGTTGTTTCCTTACCCTTTGTCTATATTCCTGGACTTGGGTTTCACGAAGAGTGACAGTGTTGTTATCTGGTATCTTTATTTTTTTTATATTTTAGGTTCTAAAGCTTTAACAAAGAAGTCACACCAATTTACTACATTAAACAAATCGTTTAAAAAGCAACCAAAGTTCCAAATCGGTCATCCGAAACAGGAAAATTCAAGCGATTCAGAAGAAGAATACGAAAATAAGCTTTTCCAACCGAACCTTTGGCTGTATTGTTTCTTTGTGGTTCTTCATTTTATTTCTTAGGTCCATTTGGTGATTAACCAAATTGGTGACCAGTCTTCTGGCTAATATTGGTATTTAGTAGTTACCAAATTGGTGACTAATCACTCTGATTGTATTGTCTTTTTGTGGTTTCTCATTTTATGTCTCACCAATCATTCTGGCTTTTTTGGTTCTTTGTGGCTCTTCATTTTATGTGTTCTCCATTGAACTCCCATCATACTCTTTAGCTGTGTTGTACCGATAAGAACTTATTAGTTCAAAACACATGTTTACTGTTGAAACTCTGCGACGAAATTCTCCAACAATTCTCTTTCTCACTATTACTCCTACAGCCAATTATCATTTTTTCCTTATCCTTTGTCTATATTCCTGGTCTTGGGTTTCACAAAAAGTGCAATTGTTGTTATCAAAAATCCAAGTAATAAACGAAATAAAACCACAAAACTGATTAAATTTTTTATTTTAATATTTACATAGTGTTTCAAAAAAATGTTAATACAGCATTTATTTTAATTATTTTCTAGGATATGTGTAAACAGTTGTCAATCCATAAAAAACTACAATCATCGTATTTATGGTAACGTTTTATCATTATCTTTTTCCAAAATCTTGTTCTTAATGGATTAAGTTCACATAGAATCAGTGGCGTAACTAGGTTATGGCAGGCATGGCACGTGCCATGGGTGCTATCTCAAGGGGGGCGCAAAAAATGTTATGTGTAACGTTAAAAAACGAAAATGAAAAAAATGTAGCAAGTTATCGACTTAGAGGGGCGCAAAGTAGGTGTTTGCCATAGGCGCCATTTACTCTAGGTACGCCTCTGCATAGAATACTTACAAAAAAAATGACAAAAAAAATCTTATGATATAACATCTAACAAAAATACTACAGGCCTTTGTCTTTATCAATTTTGATGAAACTCCTACCAATCGATAAGTATCAGAACATAGTACAAATATGTAATACATTAGGACGCACATTTCAGTCATTCGCGAGTAAATTGCGATTAAAATTTACCATTTAAGGCCACGTTGGTTATGTTGATGGTTAACCTCCTTCCAAAGTCGTCCCCTGTTGAGTAACCACAAACCATCTTCCACATATGGACCCAGATGGTTCAAATCCCATAACGTAATTTTTTGATTGCTAATATACTTAAAATTATCTATCAATTGGCACAACTTTCAGTAAAATCGAAGCGTAGAAGTTATTATGATCTCTTTCTAAGTCACAAAGGACATTATGTAAACTTTTAAAATCAAGTCTTTTTAAAATGAAGTCATACTTATTATTTTGAAGTGCATAAAGATCTTAAAAGTTCATTAAATTTTAACTTACAATTAGTTTTTAAATCAAACCCATGATAACATCTTAACTACTAAATCAAAAATAAAAGATAAAGTACACTAACATTTTTTAGTAACACTTCGTACTTACATAAGAAATAAATAATAACTTATAAACATTTACAATAAATTACGCAGTTTTAACTTTTTGAATCCCTAAATTTCCAAACAACCTAAACAATCCCTTAAAAGTATAGTATACAAAAACTAAAGTTAAAAGTATTACAGATACGCAAATACAACCCACATCAATTAAATAAAATTGATACCAAGGTAACTCAACGCTGTGAGATCTTAAGTGATAAGCGCCTTTATGCCTGATGACATATTCAATCCAATAAATAGCTGTATCTAACGGAGAAGCAGGTCTGTCTTTATAAATATTAGAAATTTGTTCTGCTTTTTGTTTAAAATCATTCCCAAGAAGTTTACGAACAGTTTTCGAAAATGATTCTTCAGTTATTTCACCAAAAGTCATCTCTAAACCAGTTCCTTTAGACGCAACTGTTTTAATATTTAGCGACTGATCAGCGAAAATTGGAATGCCAAGAATAGGAACGCCACAATAATTAGCTTCTTGAGTACTTAACATCCCACCGTGACTTATAAAAAGTTTGGTATTTGGATGGCATAAAATTCCCATTTGAGGTAACCAAGATTCGAATTGAATATTCGAAGGGATTTCTAAATGTTTTGGAAAAAGTTCTCTATTTGCCTTCCATAAAATTCTATGTGGAAGTTTCTTAAATGTGCTAAACATAGCTTTTAATGTACTTTCAGGTAAAGTTTCCGTCATTAACATCGATCCAAAACTCATATAAATCACACCATTAGTTGAATCATTTAATATATTCGAGAAATATTCTGGTAATTTAATATTTCCGTCAATGTGAACACCAGCAACTTCAATAAAGTTAGGTACAGCCGGTCTAGGTTGTTGAATACTAAAATGACTGTTCGTAATAACCAAACTAGTATTTTTAGCAATTTCTCTCAGATGTGGAATTCCTTCACCAAAATGTTTTTGTACGATTTTATTAGCTTCCTCTTGGAAATAATCAAAACTCATTTTGTACATCATCAAAGCTAAAGTATTCCATAAACGTTCCATTAAAGTCATTTTTGTTCCCGAACCACTGTAATTGTGTGGAATGTAAGAAGGATTGTCTGGAATGCCAATAAGATCGCTACTCCACGGTTGATTCACCGTTGTACTTATTGTTATTAATGGAATTTTAAAAATTCCAGCAAACACATTTAAACAATCCGATGGCATTAAGTGCGCGATAAGCACGTCGTACTTCTTAGTCGTGTTCTTTAACATATGAGCTTCTTCAGTTGCTAAAACTTTATCGCACATCATCGTTCCACCAAAACGAAAGATGAAAATTAAATCGCTTATTATCCCTTTTGGTTTTAAAGCGTCCACAGTTACGTTATTTGTTAAGATTGGCATTGAACCTTTTATGCTGATGTCGTTGTATCTGAAAATAAAAGAAATAATTTATTAGATGAAGGAAAATTAATTACTCCTAAAAAGAAAATTTTAAGGAATTTAAAGTTTTTTAATGGATAGTTAAATAAGCGATTACGGAAGAATTTAAAGTGATATAAAATGAATTTTAAAGTGAAAGTTAAAATTTCATAATGCGATAAGGAAAAATGTGAATTTTTTTCATTTTTTTAAAGGTTGTGTTCAACTGTTGTGTAAATGGAGAAAAATTTCGAAATAGTAAAAATATATATGTTTACAATATTAAATTTAAATTTGGAATATGTGATGTATCTTATTTTAAAATTTAATGAATTTTATCTCAACTAAAAATAGATCTGGGAAAGGTATAAAAACCGAAAACTAGGTTGTGATCTTGATCCTTCAACGTGAATTAAATGTGTTTAGATATTTAGACATTTCCATAAAGATTATAGTTTTTCCAAAAGAGATTGCTCGATCTGATCATTTCTGTTTTCATTAAAGTACAAAATTAAAATATTAAGTTTAGGCACGTCTCATACAGAAGCAACCAGCAACAAGCGTTATTGCCACTTAATGGCATTTTGCATATAATCAAATGATGTCTCTCACATTGGAGTAATTTGATATCGGATAGAGAAGCGATGTCTTATTGCTCCAATGTGAGAGATCTGATTTAGTTATATTTAACGTAGCATCAAGTGGAAATATCGCTTGTTGCTGGTTACTAGTTGCTTGTTGTTGGTAGCCTCAGTGTGAGACGTACACTCATGGTTAATGGAAATGAACTTCAAAACTCTGTGAGAGAGCGATAGCTAGACTGATCTCAGGTACAGTCGGTTTTCGAGAAAATGAAACCTGGCGTGAGGCTAAAGCCGAAGAAGCACGTCCAAGGGACAGGAGCCCAACTCGATGCAGTATTCATAAATACGAAGCAGGTAAATGAACAATGACTTGTATGAACTATAGCCTCATGCCAGATTTTATTACTTCGAAAACCGACCAAACCCAAGATCGTTCTAGTTACGGCTCTCACACAGAGCTTTGAAGTTCATTTCCATTGACTATGAGTGTACCTTAGAGTTTGCGATCTGTTCACATCATGACAAATCGAGAATTGATTCTCTCTTGATCCTTAAACGTGAATTGAAGAATTATAGATTGACAAGGTTTATTGAGTACTTAATATGTTACTGATTTTGGTCAGAAGATCTTCTCGAAAGAAATGTATTTTAAAATGAATACATTTTTGAATTTGATTTGGTCGTCGAATGTTATCAAAACCTTACAGACTATTTTTGAAACAGAAATAATGTCAGAAAAAATATTGCCAGAAGCATAACCAATCACTAAATTTTTGTGATAACTCAGCTCTGGTTAGCAATGAACCTATTTTGTTTAACCCTTATTTGGGTAAGTAACTTTGGGCAATTCAACACAATCGAGAGAGTAGTAATGAAACAATACACAATAAATTCTGTACAGACAATAAGTAACTACGGATAAATTACAATGTTTAAACTTAGGTTCACTTCTACCAATCTTTTCCTAATTTAACTGTCGGTTTATTGCCATGATTACTCCTATTGCCATTTATGAGATTGATTAATTGTTCAGTAAACATAATAATTAACCAGTCATCTTAATAACTGGTTTTTACCATTTCAAGAGACCTAGGGAGAGTTAATTCACCTGCCCATAAAGTTCCAGAAAACTTAGTAGACAATAGCTTTATTCGTTAGGGCTGCACTGCTTGCACTTAGCAGTTCAGTGCGTTATTCAATTTTGGTTATACGTGCTTTGGATCATATTTCATACCTGAACTAAAGTGCATCAAATTACAGTCGTTCGCTTTGAAATGCTGCACCAAACTGCACCTTTACACCATAGTGTAACTTAGTGCAGTGCAAGTTTTAACTCAACGAACAAAGCTAATAACTTTATAAATTGGGTTTATTCACGTGTCACCTATCTAAATACAAGTTGAGATAAGAGACCAAAAAATGGAGAAAAAAATAGGGATAAATGTGTAAACTTTAATTCTGAAATTAATCTTTTGCTTAATCTTGTACTAAAATATAAGATCCAATTGAAAATAAATTTATTGATTCGTTGATTTAGCCTTCTGTTTCTCCAGATTTTCTACATGTCGTAATCTGTTCGCAAAATTATATGAAACTCGAACTAGATTAGCTATTGTTACCTCATCTTCTAAATGAATATCATCGAAATCATCGAGTAATTATAATAACCATAACCAACGTTGCAAATTATAATTAAAATCAAAACAAATCGATTGAAATCTACTTTTTGACTTTTTTTTGAGTGAGTCACATAACCCTAAGCTACGTCTCACACTAAGGCAACCAGCAAGAAGCGATATTGCCACTTGATGACATTTTACATGTAAGCAAATGATGTCTCTCACATTGGAGCAATTCGAAATCGCAAGTAGAGAGGTGATGTTGGATTGCTCCAATATGAGACATTTGGTTTAATTCTATGTAAAATGTCATTAAGGTGGCAATATCGCTTGTTGTTGGTTGCTAGTTGTTTGTTGCTGGTTGCCTCAATGTGAGATGTACCTAACAGATAGAGATATTTAGGCGACATATAGCGTTATGCAGCAATCAATAAACCCATTTTTATATTTATGTCTATGATAAGTTAGTTTAGGTGAATGAACTGGTCCTAAGAAAGATTCGAAAAAATAGTCGAAAACATTAAACTTGTAAAATCAACAAACCATTTTAAGAATTTTTATTTTAATTCTAATTATCATGCTTCTTACTTTAGCTATCTCTATGAAAGCGATTGAAATAGTCGAAAGTTTTTGTTAAGATCTACAATAAATTAGTATCCACACCAAACCACTTTTACAATCTTTCTTTTAGTTTATAGTATGTTGAGAACATCAATATAAAACTATGAGAGTGACTTTGTGAAGCAAATTTATAAGTTAGCTTATTCTAATTCATTATTTTAAATTGCCTAGTTATCTTAAGTACTCATAATTTTTGAGAAATTTTCCAAAATTTTTGTGAATCGTAAATTTGGCAAAAACCGGCATCTACCATAATAACTAAAATTTCTAAGACTTTATACTAATTGTAAGTAACATTTCCCAAAAACTTTATTTAACTATCCTAATACTAAGAACTATCGATTGGTAAACGGATAAACACCACAAAGAGGAAAATGTAAGGTCCATTCCCAAACCAAATATCTAACGCCTTAATCTTGCATCTTCCTCTTCATTGTGTAATTCATTTACCGATAGTACATCCAACTAATTAAAAATGAAAAGAAATTAATATCTTACCCAGGAATTGGATTTTTCTGTGGAAAATGACTCATAACATCAACATCATGTCCCTTCTCCGCTAATCTCTTAACAATCGGATGAAGCATCATAAAATGACTTTTTCCCGGAAAAGGAAAAATTGCCAAAATATTCGCGCTCTCGTATCTTTGAATTGAAGCAAAGATCGAGATGATTAAGAAGATCAGTTTCATCGTTCTTAATATCTTTTGCACTACTGTAGAATTCTTATAAAGCACAACTGGTATCATTAAGCTGTTTGTTCCGACTTTTTATACCCTATTACAAGCGCATCGCCATTTAAAATATTCGAAAACAGAGGTGTTTGTTTCCGTTTACGGAAGCGAAGGTCGATGAAAATCCGATTAATAGATGCCACTGTACTTTGATTTTTAATAAACAATACGTTCATGACGTAACTAAGTATTTGAAAAAACATTAATAAGAATTACAGTAAGACAAGTTATGACAATAAAAACGGTTTTGCGAAAGTGCAATAAAAATATTTTACATGACGATTTAATAAAGACGAAAGAAACGGAAAAACAAGTCCTGTTTTTCACGAGAACGAGAAAAAATAACATTCTTGTAAAAATGTCTTTGAAAATTACTTAGAAAAACTGATGATCATCTTTTATCCGCTGCTGCCAACGACAGGAACGGAATGTAAATTACGCTCCTTCCGCCGAACTTCTCGTTCATTTTGATTTCAATTGACTTATTATTAAGGAAAATTGGGGTGCTTTTCTCCTCCCCTCATTTCCTTCTCTTTCAATTCCCTCCTGCGGTGGCATGTCGCTTTTGTGCGCTTTATTTAATTATCCGAATCGTTTTAGGGATTTCATTCGGTTGCGACTCTTGTTTCAAGTTAAGGAACTTAAGATGTTACTTTTCTTTAACACACTATTTTCAATTCAATAAATAATTGAATAGGTGTGAATAAAATAATTTTGATTTCTTTACCAAGATATACAATAATTTTAACACCCCATCTGTTTTAAAAACAAAGGTAATTAACATTTTTAAATACAATTTAGAAGGAATTTAGCTGATTATTTGAGCTGGAAGATAAATACAGATAAGTAAAGTCGCATATAGATTATGTTGTAGATGGATGAATGTTCTCTAAGCAACAAACATTAGACAATTTAATGAAACTGGGAGTTACAATTAAATAATCAGTTTGGGAATAAAGCTCTTCAATCAGTACTAATTGTAAACCAAATTAACTACGATTATTTTATCATCCTTAATCATTAAGCAGCAAATTGTTTACAACCATTCTTAGAAAATTTTTAGGAATTTATTGTTCGATGTTCTAAATGTTATAAATTTGAAATAGAATTCACGAGACATTCTGAAGAATTTTTATTTCTTGAAAAGTTTTATTTAAAAATTTTTAAATTTAATTCATAGAATGAATGAAATAAACTATCCTTTTAAAAAACATACACATAAATTAAAGTTTGAAAAATAAATGTAAAAACATATTTTTAATCTGTTTGGACATAGAAAGAAACATAAATCAAACCAAGTTAAATATTGTTTTTTATACAGTAAGAAAATTGCCGTAAATCACAATATTAAGTAAATAATAGAAATTGTAGTGACAATAACAATAATACGTTTGTTTTTAATAATACATAGAGTAAAGCGGTTTGTTTCTAGTAGTAAGTAGTAATGCAGGAAGGAACTCTAAGGATGTGACTTGCATAAAATAAAAAACACTTCAACAATGTTTGAAGTAAATAAGTTTTTCAGTGTAATAGTTGAACTTGTAAAAGAAACTAACGTTAGATGCATCTAATGGTGAGTTTAGGATGTTAAACTTAATTATAATAACGACTAAATTTGTCGTAATTTTCAGCTGTTACCTAAATGCTACTATTTAAACAAAATAATTGAAATTTTTTTAAATACGATAGCTACTGTTAGAGTTACAGCCTTTAAGGTTAACATCCTAAACCCACTATAAGTTTACTTTTATTAGTAATGTATTAATTTAGGTAAGTGTCCACATAATATAATACAATATTTGAAGGGCTCAAGAATAAAAATATGTTATGTAGGGTGTCCGGAAATAATGTTCATATACTTAAGGACATGATTCTACAGTAAAAAATATGAAAGAAAAGTTCATATGAAAAAGTATTCGGAAAGGCTTCCTAAAGAAGCTGTGACTCTTTGAAGATGATACTCATTTTGTGGTCTTTTTCTAATTATTTCATTTGTCGTACAGAGTTCGATAATGAATTTTGAAACATCCACACTTCGAACACAATTTTGGATTTTGATTTACAAAAGAAACATGGTGGCGGTAACTAAATCATCTACGACAAACAGTATGGCGCGAATCTACTATGACGTTTGGAAATTTTATGAACATAAAATTTTAGGTTCGCTACTGCATTACCGTTGAATTTATCAAAAAGGGTGCATGACAGGACACTGTGTGTTTATAACCTTTCTGTGTATTTTTATCTAAGCATTGCAATTTTGAGACCAAATTTTCAGAAAATAATATAGCAGAAATAATGACAGAAGGAAAAATATGGAACTTTAAATGCACTCCTCAATACCAAAACCTATAAATTGCACATCATTTTCGTTACCATCACCATATTTCTTATGGAAACCTTAGAGGATGTTTCAAAATTCACGAATTAACTACTTATGATTAGTGAAATAATTAGAGAAAACCCACACAATAAGTATCATCTTCAAAGAGATATAGCTCCTTTAGGAAGGATTTTCGGAGAGATGTCCATATGAACTTTCCTTTATATTTTTTTGCTGTGGAATTACCCCCTTAACCCTATAAGGGCTGTATACCTGATATTAGTATACATACTTACCACTAACTTTATGTGCAATTTTAGTGTATTGGTAAACAACATTACCACTACGGATCGATTAATTAAAAAGTGGTGAATCTCTCAAAAATATACTGCGTGACAATGAAATTGCAACACCTAGATCCTAGAAGAAGTAAACATTTTTTGATAAAATTTGGTAGAAATGTTGCTGTTAAACTTCTTAACAATCGATTAAAATTTTGATGCCCTAGATAACAGAGGCTTGCCAACATCATCTTTTCTTTTTATGATTACTTCTGAGGTTCCTATTATTCGTAGACCAACAGTAACAAATTTTTTGTCATTTAAAGGAAATTTTGTGGGGGGGGGGGGTAAAAATAACGATATGAAAGTGGATTGTTTTTCATTTGCTAAAACTGCTATCCAAATAAACTAAAAGCGGTCTACTGCCATCAGAAATTGCAGAAAAACCTTTCTAAAAGGCCTACCATATGTGCGTGTACTCTTCTTTGCTGTAAAATTGAACTTTGTAACGTCTTAACGGTGCTAAACAAGATTGAGTTCCACGGATTACATTTTGTTACTAGGCGTTATAAATTCGTACAGTTCACATTAAAGACAATATATTGTCATAAACAATGACGTTCCATATCATAATCTAACTGTACGTTGAATGGACATGGATGAACATTTCAACATTATATTGCAAAATGTGCAACTATGCAGAACTGCGCTGAACCAGCTTAAGGTTGTCATGCATCTGCAGACTAATTCAAATCTTGTTGTTGAAGTCAAGCTTACGTTTCTCAATGTCCAATTAAGACCTTTACGTTCATTAATTTAGGCAATTGATCGATACAGAACAGTAGAGCATAACTCATGGTATTCTATGAGTCTAAAACACCTAATTGGGTAGTAAAATGCCTGGAAAATGAACGCGTATGTCAGTAATTACCCTTTGATCACAAATAAAAGCACTTACTTCTCACAGCAGTGTATACAGAAACTGGTGGAATCAAATCTTTGTTCGTGCATCGGAAAGTTAGAGAATCCAATTTTTCAGCTAAACAATGTGTACTCTTACGTGAAATGGCTTTTAGAAGGTTCCTTCTAAAACATCTGACGTGGGTGGGTACTTTGGATGTACACAAAGAGCGATTTCAGTAAACGATAAACTGCCTATTTTCATATAGTTTTTCTATAGTCTTATTTTCTATTAAATTACAGTAATTTATGCGCTCTCTTGATTTAGGAACAAACACAAACTCATAAGAAGTCAAAGTAATAGATAATGTCGTCACAATACACACAAATTACCATCTGGTGGCAAGAAATTACTGCACCACGTACAGAAAAGAAATGCTAATTGCGTCGAACCTAAGCGGTCCAGAGTCATAAAATTTGAATGAATTTTTATACTTCTATGGAGCAACATTTCTACCTAATTCTATTAAAAAGTATCCATTCCTTCTAGGTGTTGCAATTTCAATGTCATGCAGTATATAATTTATCCACGAAAAGGTTAAGTGTACGAACCAACAATCTGGCAAATCGCTCGCTACGCTGTCTCTGGATGGACCATGAGCTGGTTTGTTTTGTAATGGACATAAACAGTGAATAAAGCGCCTCTCTATCCTCATATTTGTAAACAGTGGAATGTTTTTTATGTTTACGATCTGAGTTTTCAAATTAATGTTTGTAAATAAATTCAGGGTGTTTGTAAACACAAAATCGGCAAGATGGTGGCATTGATCCTTATTACAAAACAAACCAGCAAAATACAAAAGAAATGCTCCATCCAGAGAGAGCGTAGCGAGTCAGATCGTTGATACGAACATTATTTTCGAACACTCAGTATACAGGTGTACAGAAATATTGTTTGTATACTTATGTGGATAATTCTATACGTGTAGAAGATAATACAACTGTAATTGGCATACATAAAAAAAATGTTGATAAGCTTTTTTATTCCTATACCCTTTACTTGATTGTGTATTTTTTTAAAGAAATTTAATTTAATTGTATCTAATCCAGATCCAAAATAACGAAATAAACTAACTCTTTCTTTTAGAGGAGTGATTTCCAACGAGAAAAATTTGAATAATTCATTTTTATAACTGCGATTTGATGGCATGGGGAGGGTTTTGCGAGGGGCGCGCGAACATCAACCCTGAGATTAAATGGACCGTATCAAAATGCACATACAAATAGCCCATTTCGAGGCGGCTATGCATCAAGCGACGACAACGGCGACGGTGGCGGCCGTGCGAACTAATCAACCGTAGTGCCTTTCCTTGTCCGCTGACCCCTATCGGTCGTCTCGACAACTTTCCACCTAACGCCCCCTTCCGGACGCTCGCGTACGTGACGTCCATACGATTTCCAAGCCCACCGGGACCAATTAACTAAGTAATTTACTTTTTTATTTACTTATCACATACGCAAACTCGATTCAACGAAGATTCATTTATCTACTTTTAACCGTTATCGTTTTTTTAGTCAACTTTTAACACGAGTCGCTAAACTGAAGGGTGGAAGGAGGCGGGGTGGACAAGCTTTCGACATTACTGCGATTGCGAGAACGAACTAGGTGGTGCTGACGTCGGTTGCCCACATATCTGTTGCAGGCAGTCCTGCTCGACTTTGGCGTCTACTACCCCTCCTCCCTCCTTTCGATTTCCCCCCGTTTTCCGTCGCCCTTCTCAACCCTCTTAGCCGGGGGTCATCGTTACGCAATATATTTTAAGCGGACGTCTTTTGTTTTCGGCATCGGGGGCGGAAAATTACAAGAAAGGACAAGCTTGTGACGGTATAAGATGACGTTCGTGGTTCTCGTGGGTGGTTGTCTTTCGAAAACGTAATTTAATTTGTCCTCGTAACATTTTGCAACCTTTCATAATATTTAAATTTAATTTAGTTTAAAGAGCTCACAACATTTTCAAATGAAGAAAGGTTAGAACATAGCGATGTTTAGATATAAAGTGATTGCTGCGATAAAAATATCAAAAATCTACATTTTGATACCTTTGGGTAAGTGGGCCACCCTGTATATATAATTCAATTATAACGTCAAATACAATCACCGGCGACCCCGAATCGAATTTGGCTTGTAGATCCGGTTCCCCACAATAAAAATCCACGTCAGACGGATGACGGAGTAAACGAGTGGGCAAACGGCAATGAAAAAAAGTACAATCAACCGGGCTGTCAAAACCGCCGGCGGTACAATAAACGCGGGGGGATGAACGGCTGCGGCGGCGGAAAAAGGGGGTTGCCGGGTTGCCGAGGGGGGCCAATAACTGCAGATTAAACTCAATCAGTCGGGCGGGCCGAGTCGCGCCTGGCCATGACACGCGTCAAAACGTATAAAACAATCGGCGGCGGCGCCGGCGACGTGCACCAAACAGGCCACGCCCCGAACTATCTCTCCGCCGAGGTCACACCAGGTGGCGCACGTGTGCGCCTGACGCAGCCGGCCATTGTTTTCCCGGCCGGGATGCGCCCGCTTGATCCGCAATCACGTGCACGCGACGGCGGGTGTCCCAAACTCTGCCATGCCGACTTTTTCTTTGCTTTATTTTACTCACTACAACGAACACCGATGGAATATGACGTGGTGGGATAATAGAGAGGGGAAAACTATTTTCAGACTGTAGATGAAATAACTTCATTTCATACCTCAATAATTATGAGTAATAACTATGTATACATGCAACCCATTCAAAATTATGATAAGGAGTCCTCATGCAGCCTTCGAACTTATTTCTAAAGAAGATTTCAGTATGATGAAACGTCAAACGCGTTTCTCAAAAACATTTAACTTAACACAAAAGTTCCTAGTTCTAGGACTAGAGTTAGAGTGCTAATTTTAGTTTTAATTTTTCACTTAACCCTGGCCGTGAAAGCCTTCACAACTTGCAGTATGAAGAAAAATCAAACACGTTTTTTCAAAAAGGCCAACTCAACCCAAAAGCTCGTCATTCTAGGATCAATGATAGAGTTAGTGCTAATGTTAGTTTTCGTTTTTCACTTAACACCGGCCGTGAAAGCCTTCGCAATTGACAACAGGAAGAAACATCAAATGCGGTTTCCAAAAATTTTTCAAAAATGTGTAACTTAACTTAAAAGCTCGTAGTTCTAAGACCAATGTTAGAGTTAGTGCTAATGTTAGTTTTAGTTTTTCACTTAACATCGGCCATGAAAGCCTTCGCAATTTGCACTGTAAAGAAACGTCAAACGTGTTTTTCAAAATTTTTTCAAAAACGTTCAACTTATCCTAAAAGCTTGTAGTTCTACGACCAGTGTTAGAGTAAGTGCAAATGTTAGTTTTAGTTTTTCACTTTACATCAGCCATGAAAGCCCTTGCAATTTGCAATATGAAGATACATCAAACGCATTTTTCTAAACCGTGCAACTTAACCCAAAAGCTCGTCGTTAGTGTTAATGTGAAAGCCTTAGCAATTATATTATTGTACTTGTTTTGGATTCACCAGATATGTTTTTGATGAGGGGAGTGTGTGGTTTGGAATTCAAATACTTGTGCATCATCAAAACTATAGAAAAAATAGTAGTCCATAGGCCTTAGGACAGGGCTGCTCAATGTGCATTGCACTTACAGCACATTGTGCGCATGACGTGCACATTACTACCTTGGAGACACACCCCCTCCATATCCCATTACTTCACGATAAATTGTAGCCAAGCAACGGGTTGATATTTTATGTTTGCCTCATTTTCATTACGGCCTGTACATAATGTGTTCATTTAAGGGGTTAGACCACTCTAGAATTTTCAAAAAATCGAATTTTTGTTTTCTGCGCTAAAAAGTGCCTTATGGCCTTAAAAATAAGATACAATGTCAGTTATAAATGGGGACAGTTTTTAAATGCCTGTATTTTGATTATGAATGTTGTCTGATAACATGTGCTCTGTACAGGTAAAACAAACTTTAAATGCGTTTTTCTCTAAACCACTTTTTTTGAAACGGCCGGAAACATAACTCATCCAATTCTTTACCGATTTACTTGAAATTTTAACTGCACCTTCCAAGTAGCATTATCTAGAGAAAGACGTAGGATTTTTTTGATATCAAACGTAGTTCTTTAACTATAAACAATTTAGTAGATATTTTTTAGGCTAAAACGCATAGCTTTTGTAATATGCCCACCATTTCTGCAAAAAAATAAATAAAAAGAAATCCCTACGTCTTTCTCTAGCTTTTGAGTTGTAAAAACTAAGTACCTTTTCGTTTTTGATTTAAATTGAAAATTGTAGGTAAAATCGTTCCGGCCGCGGACCCTTTAGCGCTTAACAAGGTTTTCATCAAGCAGTTACATCTCGTTCATCTTTTATTTTAATTATTTAGCAAAATATATTTCTTATTCCTAAATGTACGTACAATAAAGATATATAAACAATTTTTCCACAGCTCTTATTGTTTTCTAGGAAAAATATGGGGAAATTACGTTAATTTTCCACGGTCTAAAGTGGTCTAACCCCTTAAATTCATGCTCAAGTAACCAATGACCTCAAAATATTATGAATTATAATATACAGTTTTTATATAGTTTTTGAGGTTTGGAATCTCTTACATTTTTATGTAAAGATTAAAATAAAATTATAAAAGCCAAGTTGTAAATTATAAAGCATTTATTTATAATACTGTTCACGTATGACAACGTAAAATTACAGATACTAACTAATCCTAAACTCTTCAGATTTTACGAATTTTAGTTTATTTTATTATTACAACGTATTATTTTAACTTTTTTGTTAACGGTGATAAAGATTAGTAAAAATGTCTATTAACACCTTTTATTTCTTTAACTGTGATTTATTGATATTGTTCTTTCTTCTCGAAATAATGCCAGTAATGACATAATTGTTCGTTGTGCCGCAAAACTTAGCTTTTAAAAATAAAAATATGAACACAAAATTATCTTAAATTATTTAACACGTTCATCGCCATGTCAGTCATATGTGTCTGACGCTAAAAATTTCTACATGAGCCATGGCAGACATATATGTCTGACATACTAATAAAGTTATTTTCACATGGCCCATGTGAAAATTTTTCTGATGTTACCGTGGCGACTAACGTGTTAAAGCTCAAATTATTTGACATTATTTAACTGTCACATTACCGTAACTAGGCGACCTACCATTTGCGCCTTAAAATAAAAAATTGCATAACGCGTGCATTATGTACTGCACATTCGCACCTCAAACGGCACATGTGCATTGTGCACTATTTGAGCAGCCCTGCCTTAGGATGTTGTTATAGACCAGGGGTGGGCAACTTCTTGTATAGTGATGGCCGGATTACGGTTTACTTTTCGTTCACCGGCCGGAATAAAAAATTAACAAATTTTTGTTACTTATACAGGGTGTTTAAAAAATACGTTCGAATATTTGGCCCACTTATAGATCTCATCTGTACAAACAAAAAAGTCAAAATAAACATAAGTCCAAAAATCAGCCGTTTCCTAATTACAGCCTGTTTCTCAAATTAAAATAATTTACACTCAGTAGGAGTGATTCGCGTATTTATGAAGTCATCCATGGAAATAACAAAACAAATTTTGTTCGTTTCTGTTAGTGTAGTTGCCACATTTGTTGTAATTATTGTGTGTCCGTTATTGTCAGTGTTTATTGAAGTAGTTGTTGCTGTAACCCATTGTTGAAATTTTCGAATATGCCTTATACCAACGCAGAAATGGCAGACATGCATTTTATGTATGGCAAAGCCGATGGAAATGCTTGTGAGGCACGTCGCCTTTATGCCGAAGCATTCCCAAACCGGGTACTTCCGTGTGACAAACTTTTTACAAATTTACATCAACGTTTATCCGAAGTTGGATCGTTTAAATCAAGGAACGGTGATGGTGGTCGGCCTAGATCAGTTTGTACTCCCGACGCAGAACTTAACATTTTAAGACGAATTGAAGAAAATCCTGGTACTAGTACTAGAAGACTCTCTACTGAAACAAATTTTATTAATTTTTCCCTAATTTGGAGAATTTTACGGGAGCAGCAATTGCACCCATACCATATTCAAAGGGTACAGGCTCTAGCTGTGCCTGATTATGCCGCACGACTGGTGTTTTGTCGAAGCATGTTGACAAAAGTCGCGGAGAACCCAAATTTTGTTACGAAAATTTTATTTACAGACGAAGTTGGTTTCACGAGAAATGGCATTTTTAATTTTCATAATAGCCATGTTTGGGCTGACGAAAATCCGCATGCCGTTGTTGAATCGAATCATCAACACCGATTTGCAATCAACGTTTGGCTTGGTGTGTTAGGAGACCATCTGATAGGACCTTGTTTCCTGCCTAACCGTTTGACTAGTCAATTGTACCTTGACTTTTTGCGGAATACATTATCACTGCTGTTAGAAGATGTGCCCCTCAACCACAGAATTAATATGTGGTTGATGCACGATGGAGCTCCTGCGCATTACGGAGTCTTGGTCAGAAATTATCTAAACGAAAATTACAATGGCAGGTGGATAGGGCGAGGAGGTCCAATTGCATGGCCCGCCCCCTAGATCTCCCGACCTCACTCCACTCGATTTTTGCATTTGGGGGTATTTAAAGACATTAGTTTATTCAAGTCCTGTGAATAATTTAGATGAGTTGCGAGAACGAATTGAACATGCCTGCCAGACTGTTCGTATAAATCCGGGACTCTTTGAGAGAGTGCGGCGTTCACTTTTACGGAGATGTGAAATGTGTATACAAATGGAAGGAGGACATTTTGAACATCTTCGTTTGAACATTTGAGTGTAAATTATTTTAATTTGAAAAACAGGCTGTAATTAGGAAACGGCTGATTTTTGGACTTATGTTTATTTTGACTTTTTTCTTTGTACTGATGAGATCTATAAGTGGGCCAAATATTCGAACGTATTTTTTAAACACCCTGTATTTACCAACAAACGTATACTAATAAAGTTAGTTATTAGATCTCTCAGATCTCTTGCTTTCCTTGGTACAACAACTGCCCAGAAAGCAGAAAATTTGGGTTCGATTTCCATTGCAGTAATGAGACTTTTTTTTTTTTCTAACGCATTAATGGTAAAGACCTTTCTTTAATTTTTTCTTTCGTTTAAGAAATAATAATTTTGAAAATAAAAATTATTTATTATTCTTTCTAAAGGTCTCGCGGGCCAGATTAGACCCCCACGCGGGCCGAAGCTGGCCCGCGGTCCAGAGGTTGACCCCCATTGTTATAGACGATCAGATTGACCAGAATGCAAACCTTTTAGAAGCTAAATTTTCCTGCAAATTTAACTGTTAATGGATAAATCGGCAAGAAGTCTAGACCTGAATTCAACTTCCCGAAAATTTGCCAACTCTTCTTCTTGATGGAAAGCAGACCTTACCTCTTACCAGCCTGAACGTGTATGAGCCTAGCAGACCTAGAGGTCAAGAATTTATCAATACATGAACAAGGTCTTCGCCAAGAATTGGACATGTGTGGATACCCTGACACTGAAAATTTGGCTTCCAGTTTATTCTTCGGAAGATTTCCCTTCCGACAAACTTGATTGTTTATGAGTACTGCGAGGTATAAATTTGGCCTTCAAATTTACTTGATCTGTAAACCTGATCATCTCCGGCCACCATACATCAACTGCCATAAAATAAATGCTGCCACAAAAAAGTAAAAAGAAAATAATTCTATAAGGATTATAAATGCCAATAACTATATATTTCAAGAAATTCAACAAAAACCTTTATTTTAATTGCTACCTGAAGGAACTAAAGACGTTCTGACTTGCATACACAGTTCGGGTTTGCGTAAGAAAATCATGATCAATTTTTTGGAAGTGTCAGGTGATTACTTCTGCTTTTCTCTTTAATACCCCTTATAAATTATACAATCAATAGCAGAAATATGTCAAAAGGTAACTTAATTTTCCTTATTTTTAATATCCAAACATTGATATTATGTTACTTATCAATTACAACATAACAGCTAATAATATGAATAATCTAGAATAATACTGAAAATGACTACCAAGCAAAATATGCTTTTCCTTTCTTATCTGTCAATTGCATTCCTTGCAAATACACACACCGTTTACCACAGATAAATTACATAAAATATGAGACAGGTTTCAAATGCCATTTGCGAGTCGGCAACGTTATACAACGTAAACGTACGCTTAAAAGACGTCATCAGATAAAGAATGAATGGATCTTAAAGAATCAATAAAGTATTTCTTAAAAAAAACGTCTGTGTTATAAAGCCCCTACTTATTACATTAATTAACTATATAGACGACTAGACTAGACTAGACGAGACTAGCATAAAATCAAATTCTTTGGCATAAATTCTTTAGAATCTTCTGTGAATAATGGTCGTAACGAAGAACATGTTAAAAAAGTTTTCTTATCAAAGGTCATCGTTGATATTGAACGTTCACCGACAAATTATTAAAATAGGAAACTTGTACTTTACAAAGTTTATCATAATTTACGATATTGTATGTAATTTATGGAATATGTAAGTCGTTCGGAAATTACAAGATTTTATTATACTTTATGGTGCATTTATAAATTGTTACAAAACTTGTATTTGGTTTTAAAAAGTATTTTACAGTTAATACGCGTAAATTCCACATAAAAATTATATGAAGACTTTGAAAGGAATTCAAAAAAAGGACTTTGTACTTTGACCGATCTTTATATCTAACATCAAATTCCATTTGTATTTATATTTAATTAGTAATTAGAAGTTTGATTGAATTTCAGTTTCATATAAACACTTTACAATAAAATTATATCCCTCTTCAATGAAATTAATATTACATAAGTACGTAAAATTGTATGGTGGAATAATAGTATGGAGAAAACGACAATTAGGATATTACAAAAAGAGGATGACGTATTTTAATGTTATTATCTGGGAAATAAATTCTTGAGATGTTTATAAGCATTAAAATAATATAATAATCACAACGCATTACAGTTGTTTCGTTAATTCGGATGATGTTGGACAGTTGTTTCATTGAAAAAGAACCGCAATTATTAGTAAACACTTCTCCGTAAATGTTGTTGTAGTCTTTAGCCAGGATTTTTGAACTCTAAATAAGCCATTGCTGTAAGTTCAGGGTTGTTCAATAAAATTCCAAACTTCTAACTAAATGGTACTTTCGACGTTACAAGGTTCGTTGTTTCTTCGATCTAGTGATGAGACGGATTCCAGTAACCATCCGTTTCAGCTTTTGGCTCCGAAGAGTTCCAATTGAGCCGAGAGTGACGCTGTTCGTGGATGTCTTTTTGGATCGACTTTCTGTACCTTGGAAATCCCAAATTAATTTCTTCTTTGGGATCCCACCGCTGCCACTAAATTTGTTGTAAGTTCGGGGTTGTTCAATAAAATTCCAAACTTCTAACTAAATGGTACTTTATTCACTAAACGAAGGTACACTGGAACGCGATCTTCCAGCGACAGATGCATTTTTGATTCTTTGAAAAAGAACAAAGGAAAAGACATGCAATGATCGCAGGATTCCACGAACTATAAGTAATAATAATAATAATAAACTCTCATGAACCCAATACATATCTAATAAATCCAATAAAAAATAGTAATATTTATATAGGACTACACAACACCATGTTCTTTTTCTGTTAACTGTCTCTTAAAAGTTTAAGAGAAGAGAGTTTTTAACTGTAGTTAGAGCTATCTGAATGACATTTGAATTAGAATGAAGGTCGAACTAGAGAAAATGTTGACTATTTCATATTTTACAAAGAGAACACGACAATAAAAATCTAATAAGCCCAAATTGATTGTGAGTGTGTCATAAAAATTTTACGTTCTCAGAATCAGATACAATAGTTCTTGGAATGACTTATACACAATAATCGAATCTACATTTAATGTTACTTTTAATTTTTTTTTGAAACAGTTTGTATTATTATAAGATATGATTCAAATTGAATTTCGTCTTAATCACGTTAAGTCATAAAAAATATTTTTAATCTACAATGAATAAGACGTAATCAACCCATCAAAATAAAAATTAAAATGACTCATAGATTACAAATAAATTTTGTAATATGAGTAAAAAAATTACAACAAAATCCAATGAATCACAATTTCTTTAATATAGGCAACCCAATATACACATCACTTAAATAGGTTGCAATACTACACAATTCAGTTAATTTTTTTTAATAAAAAAATAAGAATGTATACATGTAATATTATTTTAGAATTTGATTAAATACATTTGATTGTTTTTTTAATTAACCCAAATAAATTATTGATGGGAATAAAAAGTTTTTAACTAAAAAAACATAAATTACTACAAGTAGTTGTCGATAGATGACGTTAGTATTCGACCGAGTTTGACTTTGGTAAACACAAACAATTATCCGTTCCGGAGACTAATTCTTATCGTGATATTTGCCAACGTTTGATACGTTCGTAACTTTTGATTAAACCCAATTGGGCGGACGATTACGCGGCGATGTCGTGATTAAATCGGCTCGAGATTTTTACCGTAAAAAACATTCGAACATCGACCACTTGCAATGGCGGACGAGCACAACAGTACAGACGAGTCCGATTCGGAGAGTCCGAGTGAGTTACACGGAATCCTGCAAAAGTGGACGAATTACATCCATGGTTGGCAGGATAGATACATCGTCTTGAAAAATGGAACGCTTTCGTATTACAAGAGCGAACAGGAATTAGATTGTGGATGCAGAGGAGCTTTGCTATTGGCGAAAGCGACTATCAAGGTAGGCCTAGTTTAATTTTATTGAGTTGTTTTTTTATTGAACCGATGACAACGATTTTTATATCCAGCTGTATCACAATGACTTGATTACTTTATTATTCAATGTTATATTTGAATATTACCATTTTATAAATTGAATTGTAATAATAAAATCAATCAAAATAATGTAACAAATTTATATTTTAATATATCTTTAATTATTAAATAAAAATAAAAACAAGTTTCTTTAATAGAGAAAAATTTTATGAATTTTTAATAAGAATAATAAATAAAAAAATCATTGGTAAAGAATAATAAATTGACATGACAATAATTTGACAGTTTATTAAAAGAAAGATGATCTTTATTAATAATTACGTCCTCTAAGCGACCTTTACAATGATATAATAAGAGTAATAATTGTTTTATTTTTTCTTTTATTGTAGCCCCATGAATTTGACGAGTGCAGATTCGATGTGTCCGTAAACGATTGCGTTTGGTACCTGAGAACTGACAATGTTGAAACTAAACAACTTTGGGTTGATGCTTTGGAGTCATACAAGGTAAATTTAGTCGCAATTATTTACAATTGATTCTATTATCATTAATCGTATTTGACTGAGTCAACAATTTTATTGTGGACTTTTAATTTGGTTGTTTACAATTACATAACCTATCTTTTTGTTAGTTGTCAAATTGTTATGGCAGGATAAAAATTTATTGTGAAGGTTATTTAAATTAAAGGTGTTTTTGTGTTCAAAATGTAGAAGTTATTTAGGTGTATTTTCAAAATTTTCAGTTTTAATGAGAAATATATAAATTAATATGTAAAAAAAAATTAGGAACAACATTTTTGATTAAGATATCATTTTTAAATGGGCTTGGTAAGTATTATTTTTAATTAAGACTATTTTCAAATAATTTCTATTGTTAATAATTACTTTATTTAATGGTTATTAGAACATTTTTAAAGTTATTTTAGTGAGAAAGTGGTTTTTATTTCAATAATTCTAAAATAATGGCTCTTCATTTGGAATGTTTACAATTAATAAAATACCCTGTATATTTGTGTTCAAAAAATCCTCTAATGTGGGTAAATATGCAGAGTGTTCCGCCAAAGTGAGCTAATTGAAATACCTTGGAAACTACAAGTCCAATGAATTTGAAACTTTATATACAGATTTAGTATGTTGCAAATTATATTTTGAAAATATTTTCAGTCGTCCATGACTTCCGGTTATAGTGGAAGTGCTTAAAGAATTATTTTGTTAACCAGCGAGCCAACATTTGTTTATTTGTGTTTGAGAAAAATCGAGTGAATGTTGGCACATCAAAGAAAGATCGTGCTTTTACTTGTTTAGGGCGGTTTTAGTGCGCAAGCGATGATCAGTACTGACATTGGTCGTGCATACCCATATCAACATATGTGCATGAGTCTATTCACTAATGCACTGATGAGCAGCTAAGAAGACTGGGATTTGTCCCATAATTTGTATAAAGATTATGATGCACGATTAAAAGCTTGGTCTTCGCCTTTTATTTTGGATTTATCTTCGAATGAAATACCCAAGTGTAATACAATTTGTTAAGGCATCCATTTTTCTTGAAAATGTACAAGTTTGCTTCTGTGAATCAGCCAAGCACCGAACAACATTTAACTAACCAACGGTGATCATTGTAGTACAGATTGTCAGTTGACCACTAAATCCAGCCTTACATTGTATTAAGGGCCCTACATACACCCTGACTTACCTAACATTTTGTCTGCGCAGTGCCAGTTTGCGAAGATAAGTCGTACTAGTTCCGAGTTATCACTACTTCCCTCCATTCTTAAAAATTGACCTAATGCAGCACATCCGACAGTATGTGTGGATGCAATTCTCTTTGTTCAGGTGGCCTGAGCAGTGTGACCTGTGCAGGCCTGCCTGCAGATAAGTTGGAACGTCTGTTGGGGCCTTTACAGCATTCAGTGGTTGACAGATTTGTCAGTGTGAGTACAGTCCTCTTAAACACTAAAATGAACATTGATATGGAACAGGTAATAACCGAAATCCAGTTGCATCCAGAATTATGGGACCTGCCCCGTAATTTGTATAAAGACCGTGAGGCACAATTAAAAGCTTGGCTTGAGCTGTGTCAAGCTTTGTTTACTAATATATCGGGGAGCGTAAAATTTTTCTTGAGAATGTACAAGTTTGCTTCCGTCTGTCAATCAGTCAAGTACTGAACAACACTCAATTAATCGACAGTGAGCGCGTTTCGCCAGTACTGACATCGATACAAATCGTCGGTTGAGCACTAAATCTTACTGTTAGTGTGGATGGGAACAAGTGTTCGTTGTTCGGTGGATACCCGGCACTGCTAAAGGATTGATTGTGAACAAAAACATATTCGTTATTTTTTATTTATTTATTTTTGTGAAGATACACCTTAGAACCTTCTTTCTATAAGTATTCTTGTAATCATCATTTATACAGAGTGTCTCCGAAATGCGTGTACAACATGAGACCACAGGTTCCTTGGCTCAAAATAGGTCGATTTAAGTTAATTTATCTATATCCGAAGTAGCTTCGTTTCACCGCTAGAAGGCTTTAAAAGTAATATTTTCCATGACTTTTTCTTAAATTACTCGAAAAATTTGTATTAGATTTTATTCATTTTTTGACCACGTTTTTATATCAGCTGGGCACACCTTTCTGTGGAACAATTTCGAATTTCGCAACATACAGAGTGTTTAGAAACTCTCTTACTGCAAGTTATTCATCCAAATCTTTTTAACCACCCTGTATAATTTTCTATCAATTCTTTTTCTGAATAGCTACATTAATTTAGACATTATTTTCTCTCTTATAAAATTTCAATTGGGCAAACGGTTTAGCCACAAAAAAGCATTTTCTAACTCTCTGCAAGCCCAAATCTGTAAGTTAAGGTAACGTAAAGAAAACTCAAAGTAGTAATTTCTTCACGGGATATGCAGCTCTTTCAAGAAAATCACATTTTAGAGAATTGGAAGTAGTTTATTGCTCAAAATGTTGCCAGAATTTGTGACCATCATAAGGGCAATAATAATACAGTTCGCAAAATATTTGCTGTTTGCTCTTTTCGTTGCACTTTTGCTTTTATGATACCCAATATATAAACTCAGAAGGTGCTAGGTTTACTGATCTTGCTGACCAGTTTACAGGAGCATGATTTCCTCGTTATTTCCTTCGATTCTGCAGTAGAATCTGCATAATACGGACTAAAAGGTCTAAACCCTGATAACATTCACAAATTCTGGCAAAAATTTGAAAATTTTAAACAGTAAACTACTTCCAAACCTATAACATGCGGTTTTCTTGAAAGATCTTCATATCCAGTGAAGAAATTGGTACATTGAATTTTGTTAATGTTACCTTAATTTATAGTTTTGGGCTTGTAGGCATTTAGAAAATCTTCTTTTGAGCCTAAACCGTTTGCCCAACTGAAATTTTGTAAGAGAGAAAATAGTTTCTAAACAAATGTAGCTATTCAGGAAAAGAATTGATAGAAAATTATACAGGGTGGTTAAAAAGATTTGGATGAATAACTTGCGGTAAGAGAGTTTCTAAACACTCTGTATGGTACGAAATTCGAATTTGTTCCACAGAAAGCTGTGCCCAGCTGATATAAAGACGTGGTCAAAAAATGAATAAAATCTAATGAAGATTTTTCGAATAATATATGAAAAATTTACGAAAAATATTATTTTTAAAGTCCTCTAGCGGCGAGACGAAGCAACTTTGGATATAGATAAGTTAACTTAAATCGACTTGTTTCAAGCCAAGGAATCTGAGGTCTTACATTGTACACGCATTTCGGAGACACCCTGTATAAAATATGTACTTTAGGTGTAAGATTTTATTATTATTATTTTATTAAGAAGTTTTTGTTATTGATAATTTTTATAGGCAGAATCAGGATACGGTACAGGATCAGAAAACAGCTTAAAACGTCATGGCTCTACCGTTAGTTTGCAATCAACTTCATTTAGTACAGCGTCGACGAATAGTTTCAAGAAGACAGGAAGGAATCTGCGTGAAAAATTGGCCGAGTTAGATACCTTTAAAGATATCCTGTCGGGGCAGATAGACGTCTTGCAGCAGTTTTTCGATACGTGCGCAGATTCAGTCGAAAAGAATGGATCAAACGTTCCGGACATCGATAATGCCAAAAGTACTAATAAAATAATTTTAAAAAGTATTACGATTTATTTCGGGTGTTTGCTTTGCGTCTTTTTATAGAATCCTTGCCAGATATCGACTTCAAAGGCGAAGCGATCACTTTTAGGACTACCACGGCGGCCGTATTAGACACACTTGCCCATTGCGTCGATTTGGTGATGCAGCGTGAGGAGTCGTGGCGGAAACGGCTCGAGAAGGAGACCGACAGGCGGAGGAAGGCTGAAAGGGTTTCTAAAAGTTATTTTGAACAGTTGCAAAAAGCTAGAAATGTTCATCCTGGACCTGATTTGGAGGTAAGTTTAAAAAACAAAATAAATCAATAAAAAAAAATTTAATTATTAAAATCGATATGAAAAGCAACTTATTCTTGCATTTAAAATTATTAAAATATTTACATAAAAACTAAAAAATTATAGTTGGACAATATATTTCTTCATTTTTAAACTAAATTTTATTACGGAAAGGTTTCGATTTTTATGCCGTTAGTTATGACTAGCGGCTTTTGACGCGATAGACCTGAAGATGGCATAAAAGCCGAAACCTAAGTTGTCAAGATCAAAATTAAAAGTTAAACTTCAGTTTACTTTGTTTTCCTTAATAAAAATTATAGTATTTGACTTTAAACTAAGGAAATTATAACCTACTTTCAGTAGACTGAAAGTGGAAGTGGTTTTCATCACATTTCGAATAGTTATCTACCAAGGAAAATATAAAGTTAAAGGATTTTGACGCATGTTACTGTCATAAGCACTTAAGAAATAGTTAACTCAATAAAAATCTACTAGTTTTATAAAGTTTAGTGGCTAGTAAGGTTTATTTACGTTTTGCGATCATCGAAAGTGAAACCATTTCGGATAATTTTTAGGATTTCTTTAAAATCTCTATTTCAATTTTATTATAAGGAGTAGAATATTGAACACGACACATTTTGTAATACATAGACATTAACGCAGCCTCATTAATGTTTTGATTCAGTTGAAATTTGCCCGAATGGGCATAGTTCTTCTTTGTCGTCGAACGATGTGCTTGTACAAGTAAATGTATGTCTTGTATATGAGAAGTGCAAGCACAGAAAAGAAGTGTTCTTGTTGAGTACATGACATATTTCACGCTAGGTTAAACGAAATGAAATTTCATACGATTTTTAGAAAGCTGCAAAACGATGAGAAAAAGATTATATAAATATCTGTTAAAAACTCAATTATATTGAACGATAACTTGTAACATAAGAACTAAGCATGTATTTTATTGTACAATGAGTTAAAAGGGCCAAAAAATAAAGTGGCCATATTTTTTTTATTTTAAATCCGGGACGGGAACTTGTAGCAGGGGGGTATAGTTATAGTTACTGAGTACAAAACTTCTTATATTTTTCTGAACTATAGATCTTTTTCGCTTTGAAGCATTGTATAAACCTCTGTACAATTTTCTTCATAATTAATTTGAGTAAGTAATATCGCTTTTAGTGTGTCTATTTCAAGTCGAGTCTTCTCACCTGTCCAAAAGCTATTCATTAAAAAATATTTATATTCTTTCCGTAGAAAAATTTGTGCCAGGCAGACAGAAAAAGAACTCTGCTAATTTTCGTGAATTTGAAAATGGAAGTTCACGATTATTAAAGTGAAAGACTATTTCATCCCACTTTTGGATTGATGCAGTTCGGTTATTTTTCCATTCGGCAATTTTCTCTTCCGTAACGCATAGTTTGATATCTCTTGAGGAGATCTCTCCATAGTGTTCAACCACCACGATTCTGCGTTTCCTCTTCCACCTAACGCTCAGAGACACGATATGTACCAAGGCGCTGGAAACCTGTGCTTCCTTGAAGGGGATTCGCAGAATCGAGAATTCACTGTATGCTTTAAATGGTTTAAAGCGTGCCGTGTATTTAGATATGCACAATTTTTTCGGTTCAAATTTTGCAAATTAATTCTAGTTGAAATATATTTAAAATAAATATTGAAAATAAGAACCTTTTCAAAAATTCGAGACAATCCGGGACAAAAAACCTGAATCCGGGACAAATATTGCTTCAAGAAAAATCCGGGACACAAGGTGGAAATCCGGGACGTATGGTCACCTTACAAAAAAGCAAGATTTAAAGACGAATTATGTTCACAAAAAAAATTCACCAACTTAAAATCTGTTTTTTACGTTTGGTTTTGTCCATATTCATTGGCAAAAGTGACGTCATCTAACAACTTTCATTCTTCCTTTTATGAACTACATTTTTGCGCAATAAATTTTTTAGTTTTCATTTTTTCAAATTGTGACGGTTCAAAAGGTATCAGAAGAAATTTGAAATTACTCTAACTTTTTAAAATACACGCCTAAGGCTGACTTTTACCAACCTCCTGTTAATTTAACCAGCGGTTTAATTTCAATTTCAACTTATGCGATTGGCTACTTTGCCAGTAACCATGGTAATAAACCGCTGGTTAAGTTAACAGGAGGTTGGTAAAAGTCAGCCTAAGGCTGACTTTTACCAACCTCCTGTTAATTTAACCAGCGGTTTAATTTCAATTTCAACTTATGTGATTGGCTACTTTGCCAATAACCATGGTAATAAACCGCTGGTTAAATTAACAGGAGGTTGGTAAAAGTCAGCCTTAGTCAATGACAATCTAAGTGGACTATAACTGTGTCATTAACAAATCAATGACAGTTTAATTTCGGCGACGTTTTGTTTTGACATGCCATGTTATGTTCAGTTTAATCTTAAATGAATTTGGAAATCGATGTTTGGTTAGAGTTAAAACGAAATTTCGTCAGGGTGATGTAAGTTTTTTTTGTTTAAAAATTTTTCCTTTTTCTTTCTCAATTTAACAAGTTTATATAAACAATTAATTAAAAGGAAAAAGAACTGATTATAATTTACATAATAATCTAAGCGTTATAATTACGAAAAAAATACTCCTCGCTATAAATAATTCATAGGCGTAAACTTGCCGTAACATCGTTCCATTTTCGCAGACTAATCCTTCACGCTGACAACAAAAATTTCACCCGTTAAAAGCGTGGTTATCAGGGTAGGTCGTGACTGGACTATCAAAGCGGCTATAGAGGTTTATAAAGCGGCCAAATTAGACCGACGATTTAGCCCACATCGACGTTAGTTCGCTCGGTTCTCCGCCAGAAGCGCTCGGTTAATCGCCAGTCGATTTTCGAAAGCCGGGCTTTGTTATTTTCAGTCGTTTTCGAACAAGCATCGATCGCGAATCTTAGCTCTCTCTGAATTTTGTCGGGAATTATTCTTAGTGAAAACATTTTTAAATCATTATAAGTTATAAAAATGACTACAGAAATTTGTACGTCTAAGTTTTCTAAATTAATCAAGAAAGTTTTTAAAGTAAGTTAAAATATTTTATTTTTTGGTTTGTTATTGAGATGTTCTTATCAGTTCCTTGTCTGGAACGATTAGAATACAAAGATCAGTACTGTAGAGAAAATTATATTAGTCTAATTAAAATAATCGGTTAATTTACAAAAATATCTTTAATTAAGTTAATTTTGCTTAAATTTTATCGTTTTTTTTAATGTTTGTTTATGTTTTCCATTAAAATATTTTGTTATCGCTATTGTGACGTTAGTTTTTGAAAACAATCTAAGAAATTAAAAAAGTGAAATGAATTAGAACGAGTCATAAAAAATGAACTTGAAAGTAAAGAATTAATTAAAAAATATAAAGATAACGTTTAACATTAGCACACTAACAATGCTAATGTAATGTCTTTTATTTCGTTATTGTTGTTGATTAACTCTCGGTACCTTTTAGGAATAATACGTTAATTTCTAGTAACTTCAAGCGACGTTAATTTGAAGCACATTCCGTACGAGGTCGCCAATAAAATTCGTTTAGAGCTCATTGTTTTTGCGTGTATTTAGTGATCCGATTTGTGTGTTAAATTAATTACTACAGAACATAATTATACACCTGTACTTGCTGGTAACAAAGTGTAATTTCACGTGAAAATGATTAAAATTATAGAGTTGTTTTTAAAGGTTTTTGAGATTATTTCCAGGGAAGTTTTAAGAGGTGTTTTGATTGTAAAAAAAACATTGAAATGCACTAAAAATAAACTTTTAATTTAGTTATTGGGAGTAAGTAAAAATATAAATGGAATTGTGTCTATTCGTGTTGTATGAATCATTTGGTGATACGTTAGTTCTACCAAAATGTATTCGAGGAATGTACTTGTTTTAAAGAAAAATGCATAAAAAAGGTTTTGTTATGACTTACGTTAAACAATTTTTTAAGTAAAAAAATATGGTTATTTTTAAAAAATTACTTCCATTAATAGAGTGAGACAAAATCTGAAATCTTTAATATGAATGTGTATCTACAAACGTTTGTAATAAAAAGAGATTACTGTAGAGGTTTGATTTAAATTTAATCCCAAATTTAGCCAATTAATTTAAATAATTTATTTCATTTAGAAGTCAAAAAATTGGAAAATAGTTTGATAAGAACCTGGAAAAGTCTGAGAATTTAAAAATAAATTGGTACTGCAGGATTTTGTATTATATTATTGTTTTAGAGAGTGAGTCTATAAAATTATGCATTAAAAAAACAGGAGACACTTGAAGCGTTGGCATTGAAACGAAGTTAAGTGATAAAAAATAAAAAGAAAACGTTTTTGCATTGAAGCAAATCTCTGATAAGAGGCCAATAGCATTTTAAAGGAAATATTGCAAATTTTCTTTTTGTTATTAAACTCCTCTTGAATGTTAACTACTCAAGTTATTGCTGAAATTAAAAATAAATTTATTTCTAATTAGATTTTATCCTCACTTGTGGATTAGATGATATTCTAAAGTGAATAGTTTTTCTGATTGATTTAGCTGTAATTTGCTACAGTGAAACTTTGTTTATCTGGCTCTAGCTTATTCAGATCTGTTGATAATCTGGATCAGATTTGCAGCCATTTTTTTTAAATTAGTGTTTACTTCGTATTTGTATCCTAATTAACGCTTTATTGACCGGGAATTTTACACAGAAGCTATGTCATGTCACCGACTATTATTTTATAATTGAGGAGTTAAGTCGGTACCGGTCAGCAACGTTTGGGTATGAAAGAACGAGTTATCTCGTCACCAATCAACAAAGTGTTAACACAGTCGATAGTTTATTGAACGTAACTTTTGAATTTCGAAATAAAGCTTCTTCATTTATTGATAAGAGCTAGATTGTTGCGTTTATAGGGACTGTCATAACAAACTCTTCTGTTATCTCGAAATCATGAACATATAAACTTTCTAGTATATTATGACCAAAAAGGTCGATTTCCTTTAAATTTACAAAAATATTTTCCTCCTTAAAAAAATTATAATAGTTACTGTAATCCAACAAATAAAACTTTTCCACAAAAATAAATTAAATTTTTGTTTGTTATTTTCAGGAAGGTCCTCATAGTGTAATAGCGGACGATGAATTCTACGATGCGGTTGAAAGTGGGTTGGATAAAATCGAAGAGGAGCAAGATTTCCGCGAACGTCTTAAATCAGGCAGGGCGGTACCGGATTCGCCTCCACCGACAGTTTCGCCAGCAGTTCAGCATCGGTTATGGCGTGAGATCGACCAACTTGTTCGGTCAGAAGTCGCCATGGCGAAACTTGGAGTGGGTGAGTGCGGAGGTCCTGGGTGGCAGCTTTTTGCAGAAGATGGTGAGATGCGAATGTACAGGCGCGAGGAGGAAATCGACGGAATGGTCGTCGATCCACTTAAGGCGGTTCATGTCGTTAAAGGATTTACCGGGAGAGAGATTTGTCATTATTTTTTTAGTCCGCAATATAGATATGAATGGGAAAGTAAGTTGTATTAAAAAAATATATATTTTATTAATTTTAATAATGAGATTTTATTAATGAGCGTGGAAATTTTAGCCACCTTGGAACATATGCAAGTTGTTGAGACAATAGCAGATGATACATTAATATTTTTGCAAACGCACAAAAGAATTTGGCCTGCGAGTCAGCGGGATTGTCTTTTCTGGTCGCACTTGAGAGCAATGCCAAACGATCAGGATTCTGAAGGGCCATGTATGTGGGCTGTGGTAAATCATTCAACCGAATTACCTGATTATCCAGTAAGTTTAATATTATTTTAATATTAGGTACTTGATCAACTACATTTTAATTTTTATGTTTCATTTAGACGTAAAATAAAAATACCGTAAATACGTTCATAAATTTTGTTCGTAAACCGATTAGTTCATGAATTGTGACGTTCACGGTGTGAGTGTACAGAGTATTCCGAGGCAAAAGCTAGTGACTCGTTTCTGCAGAGTGTCCAAAAATTGGCATCACTGAAAATCCTAATATTCCATCTCCACTTACAAGGAAACATCGCAGTTGACTCTTCACCAATTTTGATGAATTTTTTTATGGTGAATCTATATTGAATATAAGTAAGTTCCCCCAGAGCTTTTGATCCAATGGCCCTTCTAAAGGGAGTTTTTTGGGAGTTGTTATAAGCTATAAAGCGATGCCGTCTTACGTATCTGTCCGTAGTGCATTGAATGAATGCCGCACTCCTGTGCAGGAAGCCCAGGATCGGGATTCTGATGTTACAACTTTTTTTTGTTTTAATTATTATGGAAGAGGAGGTGCTATCTTGCAATTCTACTACATCATTTGTTAATGGAACTTCTTCGTCCGGCAAAAATAACTCATCTTCTTCTGTCAAACAGTTTTCTCCCAAAGTTTTTACAATACATTGGGCAAACTTCTCCCCTAAAATAGATGCCTTCGGCAACATTGATTCACTTGCCGCGTCATTTAAAATTTTCTTTTTTTTTAATATTTGGATAAAAACGTGCACACCGTCTGTAATATGCTGTTTGTCGTATAATTGCATGAAACTTACAATTAACGTTTCTTCTTCCAGAACTTCTTAATAACTTCTTCTTAATAACTCCCTTTCAATATAGATTCACCATAAAAAAATTCATGAAAATTGGTGAAGAGTCAACTGCGATGTCTCCTTGTTAGTCATAGGCGGGTGAAGACAAGGGGCACAAAATTTTCTGATGTAACTTAATTTTATTGCTCTTGGACGTTTTGACATTCTTTTAGTTAAATTAACTCTTTTATGAGAGCGGCGCTTCTTATAAATACATCGGTGTAATCTTTCGACACGCGTATTTATACATTTTAACCTATTTGAATAAGAGTTCATACGACAATGAGTTTGGTTACTGGAAAATTTGGGAAGGGGATGTCAAAACGCTATTAGGCAAACATGAAAATTCCTAAAGACCCCAATGAATCATTGGCTTTGGCCTTGGAATACTCTGTACAGCATTCTGATTTTTTTTTTAATTAAACATCTGTATATTCAAGTTTAAATACCTACATTACCCTGAGTCTAAAAAATGATTAAACTTTCTAGAAGTTGAATAATATACAAGGTTCACTCAGGTATATTTAATTTGTAAAAAAAAATTAAAAATCGATATGTAATTTGTTAACATTCTCGTGCTAAAAATTGGTTTATACCTGACTTCATGAAAAGATTCCATAATTTGTTTAATTTCAATTTTGTTTTGTTACAGGCAAACACAGGAAAGTGTTTAAGATTAACAGTAACAGTAACTCTTCTTGCCCAAACGCGGATAGATCCGCCAAAAGACGGCTCGCCAATAACAAGAGATAATATTTCCTGTAAAATCACATATTGTTCACAAGGTAGGTATTAACTAATCATTTAAAACTTTCTATTTGAATATAATAACTTAAAAAAACTTAAAAATATAGTAAATCCGGGTGGTTGGGCTCCAGCTTCAGTATTGAGGGCGGTGTATAAACGAGAATATCCAAAGTTTTTGAAGCGATTCACGGCGTACGTCATAAATCAGACTAAGAATAAGCCGATTATGTTTTAGCAGTAAGGTCAGGGTTAAATAATAATACAAAAAAAATACAAATGATTATGGTTACAACAACTTCCATTTACTGTTTTATTTTTTATTATAATTATTATGAATTATTATCTTTACATTTCCACGTTACTGCTGTTTTTATTTTTATTTTATTTTTATAATATAATATATTGATATAAAATTGATCTATTATTACAATATTATTATTATTAAAACACTACAAGTTATTAAATTTGTTTGATTATTAAATTATGCGTTATCTCCGTCCTTTTCGTTGTCTCTATTTAAAATATATTTTTTTAATTATTAGTAAACAAATTATAATTATTGACAAACGCGAAATCTACCTCAGTTTCTTTCCAAAAATAGACATCGAATTTTTATTTTTTTACAAAATCAAAATTATTTGGAATAAATAGAAGTGTAATATGTATATTGAAAAGGCCTTAATGTGTGATGATATTCATATATTATATAATTATTATAATTGTCGTTAATTTATCGTAAAAGTAAATAAATAAATTATACGCATTGTTCGTGATGTTGTTCAGGCTTTATTATTAACGTTAATTATTGAGCACCTTATTTTATGAAACGTTAGGTAATTTATAAATTTTCTACCAAAATTTACTTAGGTATAATAAGTTACAAATTCTTTATACCTGGAAATGTAACTTTTTATAACGAAAGATAAAGAAAAAATAGATCGAGAATTTTTTTTAACTATCAATGTTGACCACACTTAATGTTTCTTCTGTATTAAAAAATACAAAGTGTGTGTAATTAAAGAGTATTATATTTAAAAAAGTATATATGTATTATATGTGCGCTACCGTCCAGAAATATTTGAACCAAAGGAAAAAGAAACGTTTTGTTTACATTTCATCAGTTCAAATATGTATCAGGTGGTAGTATTCTGTGTAAATTTATTTATTTAGAGTTTATATATATCTTTCAAATGCAATTAAAAAAAAATAAAGTAGAGAATTTTTGATATTGCTTGTAGTTGTTGTAAAATCTTTTTTATAATAAAAACTATAATTTACAGTTATTTGTCTTTATTAAAAAATATATTTAAAGTCTACAACTGGTTTTTTATGCTAATAAATTACGACCTGATTTTCTTAAAAACCTAATGTATCCCTTCCAAAGGTGTAAATGTTTTATATTGATATAATTTGTTATCTCCATAACCGTATAAAAGTCTTCCTACACCATTTTTATCATAATATGGATATCTATACTTTGGTCTAAAAAAAATAATAATAAATTTAAATGTTGTAGGAGTACTGGTTGGACAATTTCTAAGGAATTAAGGTAAATTGTTGGGAAGTCAAGCAAATACCGAGATGTGGAAATTAAACACTTTCTTTAAGCATAGTTTAAGCTTTCAAGTGTATTTCAATCTTCATCACAGGTACTATAAGTTGATCTTGAGTCTCACCATGGAAAGAAAGATGCAAGAGTGAGATTCCACCCGTAACTTTACTAAGTAAGCCCAACTAGAGTACAATGGTAGGAAGAACCAGAGTGCTGTCCGGTCCTTCCTTCGCACTTTGAGAGTTAACACTTTCCACCTCTGCTGTAAGACTTAAAAAAGGGTCAAAAGTCCGGGCAATAAAATTAAAGTTGCGAGGTCCGGTTTGCTTCTTTTCTACCGTGTCTTGTCCTGTAAGACCATTGTATTAAGTAGAACCGAACAATATTTCAGTTCTCCCTTTTACCATACTCTAACCCAAGGGCGGGCAACCTTTTGTGTAGTGGGGGCCACATTACATGTTTACTTTTCGTACACGGGTCGGAGTAGAAAACTGGCAAATTTTTTTGTTACTTGTAAGACTACAAAAAAAAGCTTTCCTTAGTGCAAAACTGCCCGGAAAACATGAGATCTGGGTTCGAAGTCCAGTGCCATAATGAGATATTTTTCTTCTCTAACAAAAATTATTTCTTATTCTTTCAAAAGGTCTCGCGGGCCAGATTTGACCATCACGAGGGCCGGAGGTTGCCCATCGTTCTAATCGGACCTACTTGGTAATGTTATGGGAGGAATCTCACTCTTACATTCTTTTTTCCATGATGAGGCTCAGGATCAACTTACAGTACTTACAATATTTCTGTTGGGTCTATTTCTTATCTTTGTTTAACTATAGGTTCATGCGTCCTTATTTCTATATATTGCAATATCTCAGTATATGATCTTTTACTGGCGCTGTTAACCTACGTTGTTTTATTTTTGTCTTAGAATTTAATTAGTTTTTAATTCCTCTCTCTTTGTCATTCTTCTGTAGCATACCTTTGATGAAGATTGGAATACAATCAAAAACTCAGACTATGTTTAAAGGAAGTGTTTAATTTCTACATCCCGCTGTTTAGTTGACTTTTCAATAATTTAATTCCTTATAATAAATTTACTTTCTTTAAATGTATAAAGAAATATGTTTTTACCTTTCAAAGTATTGAAAATTAGGCGCTTTAGGTGTTAAAGTTGCAACAGCAAGCTGTATAATAACTACAAAAGCGACCTAAAAAAAGAATCCAATTAAACGATATTATTTCAAAATTAATTTTTTTTGTAAATATTAAAACAAATTGAAATTACTCACCAGGTATACTAAAAATTTCATTTTCTCTCGACCACTTTTACTTTCACTGTGACGATTCGAAACTAACAGCTTGAACTTGATGTTTACGTGCAGGAGGACAGAAAGAGAAAGTTTTTACTCCCCTCCAATAATAGAAAGTCAATGCCGTTCTGGAACTTGATGGAATTAATTAATATTATGTCGTAATGTTCTATAAAGAAGTTCATGAGCCATTAACTAATTAATAAATGTAATTTTTTAAATTGATCGATTTTAAAATGGAGTGGTTATTTAATTTTTAATAAATATGTGATGAAAGATTAATTAATTTTAAGTTTAGTAATAGATCATAACAATATAAAAATGATTATATTGATTATTTATTTTATTTCTTTATTTTTTTTTTTTGTTATTGAGATGTAACATTGAATATAACCCAAGTTTAAATATTGTGCATATGGTATTAGGTAACAACCCCACCTAAATGTAACAACTTTCACTTATTTAATCCGTTCGCACGTTTAAAATCATTTAACTCACAACGTAATAGGTATTTTCGTTCAGTAACAGTTCAAAGGAACAAAATTCTTTCATCTTGACAATGAACTTGATATTTAAGGTAAGTATTTTTTAGTAGATCAATTTACTCAACTAGATTATTAAATCGATTAAATGATCCAATCTTTTTTTTGTTTTTGTTTTAGATATTATTTCTTTTTTCTTTAATTTCATTAATATCCTGCCAACTAAATTTAGTGAGGGATCTTGTACAATTTAACGTTTTTGGACATCCGTTTTTACATAAAGACACCAAATGGAATTTCGATCCGGAAGCGGGAAAAAGACGGTCTAGATTATATCAAGAACTTAATGGTTACCATGGAGAAAAAGCTATTGAACGGTTAGGTTTGGGTGTTGATGGTTACGATTTGGAACGACTTGAAAAACAAAAAGAAAGGGATAAAGGACAATTGGGTGGTGTTAATTATATTGCTAAAGAATTTTTGTAATTTTATATTTTTGTGGTTGTAATAAATTTTTAAAAAAAATTAAACCGATTGTTTGTTCGATAATTTTATAATTATTACGGTTATTTTTTTTTTCTGGTATAAAAAAAATGAACGATTGGAGTAGTTTTAGTTCGATTTTAACTTCAAATGTATCAAATGAAGAAAGGTGAGTGATATTTTAAAGCAGCATTATATTTAATTATGATTATTATTATTTCAGTTTATCTTTTGAAGATAATAGTAACTTTATTTGGCTTAAACTCTTACGAAAAATCAACGATTTTTATTTAGATGCACTTCACGCGACTTTTAAAGAGAAGTGTTATACAAAAGATCCGAAGAAAACTAATTTTGGAAATGGGTTGAATAAAGACGAGTTTGTAAAAGCGATTGATGAAGTTTTTGGTAAGTTCTAGTCAGGTTCCTAGTTCTAGGCCAGAGTGTAGATCTCGCATCAATTAAAAAACCTTGAAAATGATATTAATGATAGATATCAGAACATAGTGTTAATGTTTAAAATATACAGGGTGGTCCGTAACTAATGGGACACAGAGTAACAGTGAATTCCTCACGTCAAAACATTAGTATTAGCAAAATTTATCTTAGTTGAATTGTTAATAGTAACAAAGATAGAGACCGTTAAAGTTAACATTCTATTTTCGTTTTTCTTCAATAATTTCCCTTATAATTGAAATATCTTTATGAAAATTGGTAGAACGCCGAATTTAAAGACGGGAAATACTAATTTGATACCAATTTTTGTCAAGATTGCAGAGGGCGCTTTCTACACCAAATAATACTTTTAAAACTCTCCTAATTTTTTTATTATTTAGATTTTTATAAATTTTGGAGCGAAGTACGATTCATTGATCATTTTTACGCAAATTTGGTATACTTATGAAATCTCGCTAAAGTTGACCATTTCTGAAATAATCGATGTTGATGTACAACTTGCAAAATTTTAATTAATTTAGTCAAGTAGGTACGCAACTCATTGTTGGTTGAATAAAGGAAAAATTAATTTGTTTACTGATTATGGTGCGTTTAATTTTAGGAATTATCATTCATGGAAGCTTGAGAATTATCATTTAACAAAAATCGTTTTAAAAACAACTGAAATTACTGCAAAAAAACCAATGTAGGATGTTAACTCGAAATACAGAACATTAGAGCTTGCAGTGCAGTTTTTAATAAATAGGCTTTGAACAAAATTCTAAACCGAGGATATACAGGGTGCTGCAGCGAAGTGGACTAGCTGAAATATCTCGGAAACTACAAGTCCAATAAATTTGAAATTTTGTACCCAAATTTAATACATTGTAAACTACATTTGGAAAATATTTTCAGTCATCCATAACTTCCGGTTATACCGCAAGTGGTTAAGGAATTAATATTTTGGAACGCTATATTTATTTTTCATTAGGTTGGTTAATTTGAAGATAATTTTACTTGAAATATGCTTTCCTATCATTTGTAATTTCAGAGAAAAAAATTATTTTTCGTCATTATTTACGTTTGATTGGGGTAAAAAAATAGGTTAGCCATGAAAAAATAGCATCAATTTATGGGCGTTGCTATCTTTACTAAATTAATTAAAATGTTGCAGGTTGTACATTAACACCGATTATTTCAGAAATGGCCAACTTTAGCGAGATTTCATAAGTATACCAAATTTGAGTAAAAATGATCAATGAATCGTTCTTAGCTCTAAAATTTATAAAAATCTAAATAATAAATAAATTAGGAGAGTTTTAAAAGTATTATTTGTTGTAGAAAGCGCCCTCTACAATCTTGACAAAAATTGGTACCAAATTAGTATTTGCCGTCTTTAAATTCGGCGTTCTACCAATTTTCATAAAGATATTTCAAATATAAGAGAAATTATTGAAGAAAAACGAAAATAGAATGTTAACTTTGACGGTCTCTATCTTTGTTATTATTAACAATTCAACTAAGATAAATTTTGCTAATACTAATGTTTTGACGTGAGGAATTCACTGTTACTCTGTGTCCCATTAGTTACGGACCACCCTGTATATGTAATATATTAGGGCGCATCATTTAGCGATTCGCGAGTAAATTGGGATTTAAACTCGCGGTTTAAAGACACACCGCTTATATGTCAGTGATTGGCGTCCTTTCGAAACCCCTCGTTGGGGTCACCACGAACCAGCTTCCACTTATGATCCCAGATAATTCGAACTGCATGACATTTTTTTTTTTTTTATTTTTCGCGAATTGCTGAATAGTGCGCCCTAATACAATGTTGCTAATTTGTACTACATACTAATACCTATAAATCGATACAGGAACGGCGCAAGGTTCCGCGAGGCCAAGTGCAAACTGTAAAATCGAGGCCATTCATTATCATTATGTTTAGAAATATAGTTTTCGATAACTGCTTACTTTAGGAACCGAGGCGAGGCGCGAGGCCACTGAAATGCGAGGCCATGTGCAGCAGCACATACTGCACAAGCACTCACGCCGGCCCTGAATCGCTACCACTTTCATTAACATTGGGGAATACAATATCGTGTGGTCTTCTTCTAAGCCCGATGACTGCCTAAAATCTACGTTCTCGCGTTTTTACCATCGGTAACGGTTGCGGAATCTTACTCCATTCGAACTCTGTACATTTTCCTATGCAAACTCTTCCCTTTAGACACATTTACCGAACGAGCATAACAATCCAGTGCGGACAATTGCCAATTTATATATTTCTTTAGAAATCTTTATATCTCTTTCCTTTTCACGGGGTCCCGTCGTCAGGTTACGTAAGCTTTCGAGGTTGGGTTAAATTAGGGGTGGAACAATCCTCTCTGAATTCGCCACCAGCTTTATTTTAATTTAGTCACTTTTTTTAAGTTTATGCTACTTAAGGGGGAACAACAGGATGGAGACTACTAAAAAATGCGATAATTAAGATTTTATTTTGGTTCACTCATATATTTTAGAAAAATCGGAATTTGATATTTGTAACTACGCAGTTTAAACTTATTTTAGGAACTATAGAGAGAAAGAAATGCGCCTTAAAATACATGTATGAAGGTGCTCAAATGCACTAACAAAAAAAAGCATCTTGCTGGTTGTCACTATAAAACGTGTGAAAATAATCGGAAAATAAAAAACGAAACGTCATTTTAATCTATATTAGTGTAGCTTCAGTTAAGCGTACCCGATTTAAAAACAAATAATTGTTGTTAAAATGGCACATCTGCAAAAGAAGAGTTAAAAAAATCGATAAAATAATTAATCTTTCCAGGGGGTAAAGAGGCAGCAAATATTAATACAAATAAAAATCCGTACGCTTAACTGAAGAGAATTTTATATAGATTGAGGACGTCTCAATAAAATGTGAATGCGATTCTCGTTAGTAAAGAAATTGTGACAACAGGTTAAAAAAAATGTTACCGTGAGAAAAACGCATTTAAAAAGTTAAGTTTAGTTGTAGATGATATAATGGAGCAAAATTTTAAGAGTTACCACAATTCATCGATTCCTGCTCCATAATAAAGGTCTTTAGAATTTCTAGAACATAATTCGACTTTCTTCTTGTTATTTGAGTTGTCTAAAATACTTGAAATTGAACGCACTTGAGCTCGACTCTTACGGTCTTGGACTTTAACTGTACAAAGTGCGTACATTTGGGGTCCAATCTGGATTTGCATTTGATTTGTCACCTTTAATAAAGATGACATTCTATTATTAAAAATGGAAGCCGCCAAATAAGTAGCAATTTGCACAATAACTACCTGACGATAAAATTTTCGGAACGAACATCCAAATGAGCGCATTAAAGCTCTCATTTGAATTTTGCGTAAATCTGCCTAAACAACTCTCAAGCAACTCCGTCTTGGACAAATCCATATAAATGGAAGTAATAGCGGCGATAACATTTTGTGATAATAGATGTTTATGTTCGTATTCAGTTAATGGCTTCATGCGCGCGAACAGAAAAAGAGCTATAATTCCATTATTTGTACAAATTTTATTATAATATTGTAGGACAATATTCTAAAAGGTACATACTTTCGAATTGCGTAAAGAAAAAAAAACGATTTTTCAAAAAAATTACCCTGTTGTTCCCCCTTAATCCTTTGACTGTTGAATACTCTGATTCGAAACGCTTCGCGTCAAAGGCGTGCGACTGACAATAGTTATCGCTGGGGATTAAGTACTTTTTCATGCAATCTGAATCTGTTCAGCGATGTATTAAATTATAATATAGTACAGAATCCAATTGAAGAACTCGGTATAAAAAGCGGTCATCTCCATTTTTTCAAATTTTACTGTGTCACTAAAAAACTGATCGATTATTGCATCCAAACAAATTAATGCCAGCTCCATTTCTTATGCACCTTCCAGTTTACAACGGTGGAGATAGCCGTTTCTTTATACCAAACGATGCGCACTAGTGAGTAGGGTCAAGTTCAGGCAAAAAAGCAATTTCATCAAAAAGTGGAGTTGACCGGTTTTTGCACCGAGCCCTTCAATTACTATTACTTTATTTACATAGTCTATGGGCGCATTTACGCGACCACAGTGATAGCTTTCGATCGGCGCATATTTTGCCTGTAGCAGTCGAAGGGTTAAGCATTAGTAGGGTAAACTACTCAAATATAGACCCCTCAAAAAAGACTTCTTAAAATCAACCTTTCTATAAAAATCCAAAGTTTGAGTTTACTTATAAACATTTTTTAACCAATCGCTGGAAATTTTACAGGTGATTCAAAATATACATCGGAATCAATAGCAATCTTTAACGAAATCGATAAAGACGAAAAAAGACAAATAACGTGGCAAGAATTTTTAGATTTTTCAGAAAAACAACTTCGACCAACGATTGAAAGGAAATTATTTTTAAGTGAACCTAAAGTACTTTCAAGTCCTCATTTAAAAGTACAATTTTTTTTTTAATATAATCAATTTAATCACTAATTTATTTAAATTTTATTTGCCTTAGCGTGAAACAATAAATAAAATCCTTCCATTAGAAACCAAAAACTACTTTTCATACGCTCTAATCTCCAAACACGGTTGCATCGGACTTTATGACGGAAACATGAATTTTTTATCATATACAGTTATTATGAGTAGAGAAGATATCGATAAATCTGATGAAGAACGAAGAAGAAAAAATAGATGGATTACAGACGCTGTATTTGCACCAAATCACCAATTATTTATTATTACTAACAGTTCGAGAAGTTTAACCATTTACGACGCTTCTAATTTACATCATATTCCTTTATGGTTAATAATGGGATGTCCATCAATTTTAACAGTAAAAAGAACAACAAACTCGTAATAAAAATAAATTTAATTAAAAAAAATTTTAGTGTTTATGTTTTTATGATTCTAAATCCAAACCAATTTTATACGCAGGAAATGAATACGGTGAAATTTTAACGTTTGAATTTCACCAAGAAGATTCAAATTTATTCCGAAAGAAACACAACGATAAAATGTCGTTATTTTACTGGGGAGAATTACCAAATGAAAAAGAATATGTTACGATTAAAAACAGTGGAAAGATACATCAAGAAGCCATCAATAATATGATTTATTATGAAAACAGCTCAATTATGTTAACTTGTAGTAAAGATCCTAAAAAGTCTGTTGTTATTAAAACGAGTGTTCAAGAATATATCTTCAAAATGAAAAAAGTACCCTCTAATTTATTTTTAATTTAAAGATTTAAATTATGTTTATTAAATTTTAGGGTGCTAATTGTTGTTATTTAAGTTACAAATTAAAATTGCTTTTAACAGGTAGCGAAGACGGTACTGTTCGAATTTGGGATATATTTGTAACAAAACGTCCAATTCAAAGTGTTAAGTTACATAAAACTGGAATTATAGACTTAATTATTTTAGAAAATCAAAATTCATCGATTAGTTGTTCCCGTGATGGTTGTTTGATCCTTATGGATTTAAAAGAGTTTATTCCTTTACAAACTATAGGAATTAAATTTCAAGCTTTTGAAGAATTGGGTAAAATTATCGAATGGGGTAAAAATTCTTTGTGTCCTGGTCCGAAAAGACGACAAATTGAATGTAATTTGGATGAGAATGAAGATATTTGGGAACGAACTAATATTTTGGTTACTTGCTGTAATAATATTGTTTCTTTAAATTTGTATTTTTTGGATGGGAAAGTTAGGAATTTTGATTTAGGGGTTTTACCACCTCCTCCTTTACAAAATAGCGTTTTAATACCTGTTAATTGGAAGATATCAGAAGAAAAACCGGAAATAAAATGGTATTTAATAATTATCATAAATCATTTTTTTTTAATTTTAATTTTTAATTTTTTTTTTAATTTATTGTATTTAGTGAAGTAACAAAATATGATAAAAATATAAGTGAATACATAGAAAATTTGGCTTTTATCTTAAATAAAGATTTAATAGAAGAACAAGATCGTAATAATATCAACTTTAAAATAGCCCAATTAGAAAGTAAAAAAGCTGAGGTAAGATTTTATTTTTTTACGATTAATTATAAATCTAAATCATTAATTTTTCCAGATGAGAAATACTGTCGCTGAAGGTGCACCATATTTAGCTTTAGATTTACCACCAATTACTGAACTTCAGCTTTCTCCAAATTTACCAGTTCCAGATCAAAAGCGAATTATGAAAACTGCCCGAAAAACTCGACGTTTACTCTCAGCAGCAAGTCAACGTTCTTTAATATTTTCTTCATCATCACCAAGTTCTTCTAGTCATACAAAAAGTAGTCGAAGTAGTGTTATTGAATTTGATTGAATTTACATTTCAAAAAATATTTAATAAACAACTAGAATTATTAAATAAGATTTTACTTCCAATCAACAATTAACCCTTAAAGGTCCTTTGTCCAGACGTTGTGGACATTATACTGTTCCTTCCTGAATCCTATGTTCAGACATTATGGACATGCGTTTGGGCATAACATAGCTTTATTTGCTGGGTTAAAACTGCACTGCACTAACTTACACTATGGTGCAAAAGTGCAGTTTCATGCAGTATTTAAAGGGGAATGACTGTAATTTGGTGCTCTTTAGTTCAGGTATGAATTGTGATGCAAGGAACGCATATGTAACCAACATTTAATAATGCACTGAACTGCTAAGTGCAAGCAGTGCAGCCCTAACGAACAAAGCTTACCGGGTGTCCCAACGGTCCGAAAAAGCTCCATAACTTCTTTATTATTGGAGATATTGACCATTTTCTTTTTTTGGGTTATAGCTGTAATGGTACTACACATTTTTAAAATATTGCCACTTATATACAGGTGTCCCAAAATGACAAAAAATGCCAAAGTTGCTATTTTTTAAATGGAATGTACCCGATTTTATTTTATTTTTGAATTCTATGGTAAAATACAATTCACTTTTATGGAGGTCATTTTTACCTAAACTGTTAGGAAATTTGATTTATAATAGTTTATTTGCCAGAATTTCGAAATGCAGTGGTCTGTTCTAAAATTCTTTTCTGTGAAATTTTTGGCTTAGCCTTAAAGTAGGTGACGTTGTTTAATTGCTAAATGTTTGCTGCATCTTTTAAATGTTTACTCAATAACCTGCTTAGTCGCATTTGTCTAGTGAGATTTTTTAAACATGATGAGTCAAATTATTGTACCGATTTATTATTGTAGTGATCAAAAATTATTTTGTCAAACTTTTCATTCATAATAAGGTAAAATAAGCATGTGAGAATAACTTTTGACCAATATAATAACAAATAGGGGTTACCATTTAAAGACGAATGAGTTTTCGATATTTTAAATTAATCATTCTTAAAAAATCGCAGGAGACAAATGCGACTTAACAGATCGTTTAGTAAACTTTTTAAAAATCCAACAAACATTCAACAATCAAACCAAGTCAATTAATTTGACAACAAGACGAGGATATTGGAAATAAGAATTTTTTAACAGACTACTGCATTTGGAAATTCTGACAAAAAAAGTGTTATAAATCAAATTAGCGGCAGTTTAGAGAAAAACGACCTGTATAAAAGTGAATCGTATTGCAGCATAGAATCCAAAAATAAAATAAAATCGGGTACATTCCATTTAAAAAAATCGTAACTTTGGTATGTTTTGTAATTTTGGGACACCTGTATATAAGTCGCAATATTTTAAAAATGTGTAGTACCATTACAGCTATAACTTAAAAAAAGGAAAAGGCCAATATCTTCAATAATAAATAAGTTATGAAGCTTTTTCGGACCGTTGGGGCACCCGGTATATTCAATTTTTGAAGTACTGAGACTCATTGTCAGCAAATGTCATGTGTCAAAATAAGACTTAAGGATTAAAATTTAAAACATTTCTTGTCTAAAATTTACTGATTATAGGTTCTTAAATATTGATAGAGAATTTTATTACCTTGTAAAACAAATATATTATTATTTTTGCATTAAAAATATTTCCATTTAATTTGAAGCATGCGCAGTAAGATGCCATCTATAATCAGGTGATTCAGTCAGAGCGAGAGAAGAACCACAGACCAATACTAATAAGACTGGACACGCAATGCTAAAAATTTGGACTGCTTACAGCACCTCTATGAACGCCCCCCCGGAACTAATTCTGAACAAGGCGGGAAAATGGCGGGTTTAAATAATTTTAAACCTACACGTTACTGTATTATATTGAAATAAATAGGAAAATAAAACAAGTGTATAATATAAAAAAATCATTTAATTATAACAAAATAAATAAATTATATACCTTAAACGAATAATATAAATATACAAGTTTATGGTTAAATAACACAAATATTTTTATCAATTTGAAAAATTCATACAGAGCTGATTTATGAAAATCAAGATAAAATCTTATGTCTAAGGATAATTTAAAACGTCTATTTTACAACAAGCAAATTAATCCTAAATTTAAACATAACTAAATAATAATGAAAAAATATATTTCAAAAAATAATAATAACAATAATGGTTCTTTTTGGTTATATGTAAATTTCGCAGGAGGGCAAGGACAAAAATGCGAAGAGTTTTAGGTAAGCAATAAATATTTTGGGTGTTGGTTAGGGTGGATGGGGAGAGGACATCGACATTGGAGTGTCTACAGGATTGGGACAAAGAATGGATTCGTTTTCTACCATACCGCAAACACTTTGCCGCACTCTTCAACCTCACGTGGAGCTCTCTTTCCCTTACCGATCATATTTTGCAACCTGAAAATAATAAAACACTTATTTATTTACCCTTTAAATAATTCAAAAGTATGCTATAGATATTATACCTAATTACAGTAGAATATATATTTACCTTTATATCTTCTCGATGTGACATCCTTAAAGTCTGGCCCACACACTTGGTAACATCTTCGGAATAACTGTGAGAGATTGTTCTCAAGCAGATTCGTCCAGCCAATTATTTTTAACCATTTTAAGAAAACAGACCATCCTAACAGTCTTCTAAGAGCTTTGTATTGTTCGGATCATTTCTACAAATTAGAGTTTTTTAGGTTACTTCACGTATTTGCGTGTATAACGTAAACAAAATATTAAATAATAATGTTATACTTACTTCACTTGAAGACATAATTATACACATAGTTATATGTATAATCTTATACATGTATTATAGTTTTACAAAACTAAACAAAACAACGCAAATCATCAACAAACTGCGCTTGACAGCACGATGAAAAACTGTCAAACAACGCACGTGTAGAAAGTACCGAACGAAAATATGTTTTTTGACTGTGAATATTTTTACATTTAAATTATAACGATAAATATTTATATAACATTACTTTCGTCTATATGAGATTAATTAATATGTTATAATTATAACAATTATTTAACCGCGGTAAAACGAACAATTCCGAATGTTTCCGAGTATTGGACGGGAGCGTCATCTATGAACGCCCCCCTTGAACTACATATGTGGTCTACGTATTTCGTATCTCGTGTCCACCCCCTGAGAAGAACGCACAAACGCATCTGGCGCGAAAACAACATAACCTGCAAAACAGTCTCCCGCGATTTTTAGGCGTTGCCCGCCACAAATGCGTTTTTAGCGCGACAAGTGCACAAGTTATCTCATTGTGAAGGTTTCGCAATCAGTTACGGAATGGTACCTCACGATAAAGAATCGGAATTGTCGGCCGACTTCGAAGTACTGAAGGAGAAGTTGAACTTGGACCAGAAGACCGCGGATCAAGCTTGGGAGAGTTATCAACAAATCCGTTCGCGTGTCAGCTTAGAGGTACGTCGTTTTTCTTTATTTCTGCTTTATAATTAGATTGATTAAGTTTACAATTTACAGGGAGATCAAACAAATTGGTTGGGTTGTGCAGTGTTTGTAGCTTGTCGGAATTCAAAGACTTCCGAAGAACACTGCGTGAGTTTAACAAGTTTACTTCGATATAGCAACTTAAGGTAACATTTCTGACACTTTTGAAGGGTGTACGTTAATTATTTTGTGTTTATTTTTGGGTAGTTTGGTGCAGTTTTTTGATAAAATTAAAAAATGGGCGGAAATGACCAAGTTAAACGAAGAATTCCGACAAAAAGTCACTTTATTGGAGTCTAAAGTTAATATTACTTTTAATACCTTTCATGCGCAGTATGCACCTGTTTTTATAAAGATTTTTAATGTCCCAGTTGAAACGGAAAGTAGACATAATAGAAATCGTAAGCAGAGGTGAGTTATTTGTTTGTAGGTGTGTTTGATATTGTTTATATTTGTACAAGATTATTTTAATGAAAATATTAAAAGGATTCTAATAAAGTTAATGTGAATTTTTAAAATTTTATATTAATATTAGTTAAAAATTCCATTGGTAAAGACACGGTTTGAAACTTGGCTATCAGGGGTGGGCAAACTTTGTTAAGAGGTGATTCAGGGGTGAGCCCTAGATTTTTCGAACGGAATTTAGTGGTGAACAACCTTCCATTTTTTCTTTGAAAAAAATTTGGGAGTGGATAAACCTCATAGAAAGACTTTTTTGGGATGGGAAAGCTTCATATAGAGCTCCGATTCACGGGTGGAAAAACCCTAGATTTTTCGCATAGAATTTAGGTGGGGACAAACCTTAGACTTTTCACATGGAATTCAGAGGTGAACAAACCTTTAATTTTTTGAACAAAATTTGGGAATGAGCAAACCACATAGAAAGACTTTTCTGAGGTGAGCAAGCTTGATATAAAGATATGATTCAGGGGAGAGCAAACCTTCAATTTTTGGAATAGAATTTGGGTGTGGACAAACCTTTGATTTTTCGAGTGGAATTTAGAGGTAGATAAACCTTCGATTTTTAACGAAAGTCAGGACTGGACATATCTCATAGAAAGACATTTTAGAGGTGGAAAAGCTCCATATAGAGATCCGATTCAGGGATGGCCAAATCCTTGATTTTTCGAATAGAATTTTGGTGTAGGCAAACCTTTGATTTTTCGAACGGAATTCAAAGGTGGACAAACCTTTAAATTTTTGAACGAAATTCAAGAGTGAGCAAACCTCTTACAAGAAGAGTGCAAAGTCTTGGGGCCACTGATTTAAATCACATTTTGCAGGATGGTAAATTTAGTTTCCCTGTTAATGAAAACATATGGTTGTAGGGGCCACTACTCAATAGCTTTTTAGATATTTGCATTTGAAGATGCAATTCGCTAGTTAAATTCAGTTCTGTAGCAAACGATAAAACGTAATGGGTTTAGTGTAACAGCTACTGATCGGTGTTTCTCGTCCTTAGACACCGGGTTCGAGTTTGAGGAGTGTGAATAATCTTTTTTTCTATGTTATGTCTATTTTTTACATATAAAGATACCATCAGCGTCCATAAAATATTGTAACATCGAAACATTTTTTAGATTTGTTCGTTAGAGCTGCACTACTTGCACTTAGCAGTTCAGTGCATTATTAAATTTTGGTTACATATGCATTTGAGGAGCTTGCCTGCAAAACCGGATAAATCCATATTTTGACGAAATTGAGTTATACATGTTAACTATATGATTTTCATCCATTCTAATCATTTTTACAAGTTTTTGTAGGTAAAACTTAAAAAAGGCATGTATGCGAGCAAAAGCGGACAAAATTTTATACGTTTTTTGTGTCTCCTGAAAAATTTTACAAAATGGATATATCCGCTTTTGCACGCAAGCTCCTCATTTGTTGGATCACAGTTCATATCTGTACTAAAGAGCGCCAAATTAGACTGAATTACAGTCATTCGCCTTTAAATGCTGCACGATACTACATTTTTGTACCATAGTGTAAGTTAGTGCAGCGCAAGTTTTAACCCAACGAACAAAGCTTTTGAGTGTGCACCGCGCTTTGTCAATTGATGTGTCAAAATTTCAAAATTAATACAGGATTATAACCTGATTTATAACCTTGCTTTAAAAAGCCTAACTTAATCGGTATAACTTCGGCTATTTTTGCCTGTCCAATTTCAGACTTGTCCTATTATTGAATAGTGGCTCCTATAACCATATGTCTTTATCAACAGGGACATTAAATCTATCATTCTACAAAATTGTACTAAATTTGTGACCCCAAAACCTTGGACTCTCCTTGTTAGAAAGAAATTTCAGAGGTGAAAAAGCTTCGTATAGAGATTCGATTCAGGGATGACCAAACCCTTGATTTTTTGAATACAATTTAGATGTGGACAAAACTTTGATTTTTCGAATGAAATTCGGAGGTGGACAAACCTTCGATTTTATAAACGAAACCCAGAAGTGAGCAAATCTTGTAAGACATTTTAGGGGTGGGCAAGCTTCGTATAAAAGTTAAGTGAACGTATACCTTTGATTTTTCAAACGGAATTCAGAGGTGGACAAACTTTGAAGAAAGATATTTTAGGAGTGGGCAAGCTTCAGTCTAGAATTCAGATCTGGGCAAACCATCGATTTTTCGAAAAAAATTAAATGCAGTTCATACACCGAAAGTCCTACATCCGTATGCATAGTCGATCGCCAGAGAATCTCCGTTCGCCAGTTGAAAATTCCGATGCATGGTCAATCGCCATGGAATCATTCACGTGCGTTATGCTGTTTTTTTTGGCGACGCGCCGGAGATTTACCGGAGATCGGTTGATGTCAAAAAGTAAATAAAATCATAATTTATATTATATTATTATTATCTATATAAAATGGATCATGATTTGAATGTGATTTATAATGCCAATAGGGATATCTTTGATTTAGAAATTTATGCACTACGTAAGTAAGTAGTGCTAAATTAGATATGAATAAATTTATACATCACAAATCACGTTACAAATCACTGGCGAGTCGCCAAAACGGAGATCGCTGGGAGATAAACTATGCATCACAAATTATATTCCGACCGTTCGCCGGCGAGTCTCCGGAGAGTCGCCAAAATGAACTCAAACGAGTCGCTGGCGAACGACTATGCATACGGGTGTTAATATTACAAAAATACTAAATTTGAATTGACTTGAGCGAATGTTCACTTCAAAACGAATGTTCAAGTTAATTAATTTATGTTTCCAATTCGAGATACTTCCTATCTCATAAACCCTTCACTTTATCGCGATTCTAACTTCAAAAATGAGTTCTCCCTTTCGTTAAGCCTATTGGAAACCCCAAAAAATTACTCATTGGTAATTTTATGCAGTGATTTTTGTTTATAACTTTATTATGTGTAATTTAAATTACCATTGTATGAAAACAAAAAATTGTAACAATTTTTTTAAAGGGGTCTTAGTAATGGACATACTGTTTACTATGTTAATTTCAAATTTGATTACTTTCTTTGAAACTGGGTGCTTCATCATAACTCATCATATGAAAAGCATATAAACTAAGAAATTAAAATAATACTATTTCTTTCTAATACATTATGGTGCATAAAAATGTAAAAATAAAGAAATATCCGAAATTGCATCGGAAAACGTTTTTCAAGTCTAGCTAACACGACTATAAATCTTTTCCTTAATCCTAGAAAGTTTTTTTCAAACGAAATTTTTCAAAAATATTTAAAATATTAAAAAAAAATTTTTTTAATAATATGTACATACTTGTTATTTAATTGTACAAATATAGTATTATTTAAAATAAAATTGTGTAGTTTGTTAGTCTTAAGTATAAGTACTCCCTCTGTTCCATAATAATAGTAGTTATTATTGATTCAGTTTTAATACTCAATTTGTTTACTACTATTATACCATGCAACAGGGGGAGTATAATATCTTTTATCTGGTTAGAACTTGGACAAATCTGGAAGTTGCTCATGTAGTTTAATGAATTCCAGGTCCGCTTTGTGTTCAACAAAGCGAGTATTCGAATTCTGTTGGTTGATGTTCATCACGGCTAAAAGCGAAAATAAAACTTTCGACCAAAGCCTCGTTAATTCCTATCAATTACTTTACGCTCTCTTTGATTACATCTTTAGAAACTCCTTTTTAGATGAAAGACGAGATTTATTAAATCCGAAATTCCCTGGTAAAAAAAATTTAAAATTTAATAAAATAATTTTTATTAATTTGAATTTAAATTGTGGTTAGGTTTACCACCAAATTGGATCGATGCAGAATATCAATTTTTAAACAGCGAACCTCCGTCAATCATCGAGATTTTATGTGAACACAAAGAAGATTTAACCGATGTTCGATATTGCAAAGAATACACGTTAAAATCGATTATACAAGGTTGGATAGATAGGAAAATTTTAGCTGTTAGCGGGGATTATTTGACGTTGTTACATCCATCTGTGTTTGATTTCAACTTTAGTAGTTTAAGTAAAGTTTATGAAACGTTCTTGGTGAATAACGGGGACTTTGATGAACGTATATTTTTAAGTAAGTCGAAAAAGTTTATTTTAACTTTTTGTTTTTGGGTTTGTTCTATTTTTATTTCGATTTTATTTATATTTTAGAGGAATATTTTAGACAAAAAACCATTATGGAAACGCCAACAGGTAAATTTAAGTTTACCTTTTTTTTTAATTTTATTTTTTATTAAAATAAGTCGCATTGAACAAAGAAATAAATTATTTTAAATTATTTTTAGCTGAACATATAACATCCACTCCTATATCTGAATCTAAACTTCCTTGTAAACCCTTTACAACCCCATTAACATGCAGACCGTATCTTCCACCTGAACAGATTTCTGACAGCATCACAACAGTTCCACAAAATATAGCTAGACTTAAGAATATTTTGGTTGGAAGAGGACCGACTCCAAGTCAAGATTTGGTTAATATTTTCAAGTATAAATGTTTAACGGTATTTAAAGATCATCAAAAAAATTAATTTTAATTTTATTACAGATCTTTAAATCCCGATCCATCTGAAACAGTCAACAATAGAATTTTAGAACTTCAATCGAGGTATTCTTCGCGTTGTAGAGACGAATTAGGTCCAAATAGTACTCAAGAAGATACTAAAAATTTAAACGTTCGTTCAAATATGATTGTTACTTTGGCTTATAAATTATTGGAGGATATACTTAAACCTGAAAGAAAAAATAATGTTAATGTTGGGGTAAATAGCTATTAAAATTATTTTTAGAAAACGATTTATTAATAAAAAAAGCTTTTATAGCCTTTGATAGAACGTTTGGAGTTTATTTCAAGTATTTTTATATGTAGCGTCGAAATCGTTGAGTTTTCTTTTAATAATTACAACGATAAATTCCCGAGGAAATTTCCATGGAGTTTAAAAGTGTTTCATGTTCCTGCTTTTCAAATGATTAAAATTATAGAAATTACTATTCGTGCTACAAATGGACAGTTGACTAGAAATGTTATTAAACATCTTATGCTTGTAAGTAAATTGAAATATTAAAAAGATGATTTAGTTTTGATCGATGTTATTGTATAGATTGAAGAAACGTCTTTGGAATCGTTAATGTGGAAACACGATAGTGAATTGTGGAAGGAAATTGATAAAGAAAATAATGTAATTCCTAAGTTTGAAGATGTGGCGCTTCCGCATCAAATAAATCGCGTTTTTAATATTAACAGTGAGAAAAAGGAGAATAATCCTGGTTTAATGTCTCCGGTTCCTTCGGCGATGGAAACTTTTCAATCTCCAAATAATTCGATGGATTCTTTAACTAAAAAAAATTCGTTTACTGACATCAAACCTGGACAGTCTTTGTTACAAAATAATCATTCAACCCCAACACACATCGGTAAGATTTTTTTTAATGTGGTATAACAAGTAAGAACTTATTTCTAAACTAAATAATAATTTACATATTTAAAAAAAATACCGTCTTTGTGTTAAGAGGTTTCACGTCTTTAATATATGTGTACGTTTGTAAAAAAGAGAAAAATAGAATTCCGTTACATCACCAGAAAACTTAAAATGACATTATCATAATAATGAAATTTATAAAATGGTAAAAGGAATTATTTCTGAAGAGATTAATTTAAGATAAAAGAGAAAAGCCTCTAATTACAATAAACGAATCGTTTGCTTTAAAACCGTTCTTTGAAAGTTTCATTTTTGGAAATATATGAAAGAATGAAAAATCTTTATAATATTGCTAAAATTTATTTTAATTCAAACCGTTTAAAAACTGAACATTTAAAGAAAACGGCTCAAATAAAGTTTCAGTGATTTTCTAAAGTTATTAGAATAGTACTCAAAAAGATAGAGTGTTTACTCAACTTATTGAGTTAAACAATGAAAAATTCTGATAATATTGCTAAAATTTCTATTAATTCGTATCATTCCAAAAGTGGATATTCAAAGAAAACGGCACAAATAAAGTTTCAGTGATTTCATAAAGTTATTAGAATAGTACTCAACAAGACAAACTTTCTTCCTACAGAAGTAAATTTGTCTACTTACTTCTTACTATGCAGACAAATTACGGGATTGTATTCTAAGAAAAAATTATTTCAGCGCCATATTGTAAGGCACGTTTACAGAACCGATGAAATCGCGACGATAGAATCGCAGCGAAAAGTGTAATATGTTCATTCTAATGGACCAGTCTATGCAAACGTCTCGCAACGTCTTTGACGTTCGTATGAACTGGTCCTCTAAAATAAATATAGTACACTAATTTTCGCAGCGATTCTATCGTTGCCATTTCATCGTTCGTGTAGACGTGCTCTAAGAGAACTACAAAACTCCCAGCTTTAGAAAAGAAATAAGGTTCTCACTGAACTATCAAGTCCGAAAACTTCGCACGTATTCAAACAGCTCAATATCGAACAGCTTCAACAGTTTAAATTTCCGTCTGATTGTGAAATAGTTTATACAGAATAATATAATTTTATGTATGTCTTGTAACATTTTCTAATTGATATACTTTAATTTTCTTATTAAAACGACGATTTTTCTTTCATTTATTATAGAAATTATGTCCTAAATCCTCAAAAATAAATTTTCGTTGTATTTTTTATTTAATTAGTTTTTTAAGATGACTAATCTTTTAAATTCAAGTATATTTATTATATATTTTTTTAAGTGGTTGGACCAGAAGGTACAAAAAAAGTCTTACAGTTCCTAGATCCTTCAAGCGGAGAATTAGTCATGGTATCCCCAAAACCACCAGAAATAAAACCCAAAAAAGGAGGAACTTTGGGTATTATTCTTCGAAAAGTAATAACACAACAAACAATCCTCATTTTCATCCTCAATTTATTTAAAATTCTTTTTTTTTAGTTTTATAATTTAGCCGGAGTAAGAATGTTCGAACTTTGTAAAGCCTTAAATATAACAGATTTCCAACAAAAAATCTGGACAGTTCTTGAATATTCAGTCAGAGAAACCGATCTAATGAAAGACCGTCATCTCGATCAATTATTAATGTGTGCTGTTTACGTGGTTTGCAAATTATCGCAACGTCCTGTTCAATTTGCCGACAGTATAATGAAAGCGTACAGAGCGCAACCACAAGCCACAAGCGATGTATATCGAAAAGTAAATGGAGATAAAGTCGATGGAGTATATATAGAATTAAATTTGATCGAGTTTTACAATACAGTTTATACGGAAAAAGTTAAAGATTTTGCTTTAAAGTTTAAAGTGAACGATAAACAAAATCATAGGGTTCATTTAAGTCCTTTACCAAGTGAGAAGGTTTTAAGGGCTTCTCCTAGAACTGAAATTGTTAAGAATGTGTTTTTAAAACCTTATGAAAGTCCGACGAAATTAATTAATAGTGAACATACGATGAATTATTGTTTTAACAGAAGTACTTCAGCGGTAATTTCATTAAAAAAATAGGTATATATTTAGATTATTGTTTAATATTAATTTTTATTTTGTAGGAATTAAAAGAAATTAATGCAACTGTTAATTCAGCAAAAAGACAACTCCCAGAAGAATTCGATCTGAATCGAAGAAACGTACAGAAGCAATCAAAAATAGTTGCTTTGTGCGAACAACGTAATATGCAGCGAAAAGAAATAAAAGCGGCCGAACCGAAGACACCCCCAACCGACGGGGAAATGAATTTTACATTGTAGTTTTTTTTACTTTTTAGCAAGACATATCCTTATATAGTGTTATTATTTAATTATTGTATTTTATATAGCAGAGTGTGGCGTAGCATTGCTTACGTCTTTTTATTTAATCGATCTCTACTAATTTAGGGTAAGTTAAACACACCGTGATTTTTACACCGATAGAGATCTATTGCGTCAACCCGTGCAATAATTTGTAAGTTGATTCATTAATTCAAACTTACAGAAGGTTTATCGCAGGTTTCAGACAAGTTTTGTATGGCGTATTAATTTTCTTCTTGGTGATTAGTCGAGAAAGTATCGTTTATATAGCTTTTTAATGTACAAATAAAAGTAATTTTTCAATTTATATTATTATATTTAATTCAAATTCAATTCAAAATCATTTCCATTGAATATGTCCTTTCCTATGAATTGTTGAAACAATCTCAAATTATTAGAAATGAGACCCATGAAAGGTCTAAATTCATTTGAGTTTTTAAAATAGAGGGTATCAGACAAAAAGCTCCTAAAGCCATATCTTGGTTATTTCTGTTCGGGTTTTCATGAACCAGATACTAAATGAAGTGCAACACATAGAAGCAGACCATATTTTTTGGCCAAATGTGGCATCAAAGTTACTTAATAGGAATTGATTAAAATTTGAAAATCATACGATGTGTATATTTGCCATAATTGACATTTCTTATATCTATGTACTTAAATTATTAACCAGTGTTCTTTTTGATAATTTGTTTTTTCTTTGTTGTTTTGTGTTATTGTATTTCATTATAAATTAGTTGATAATTAGTGAATGAGACGCTTGTACTGTACTTTTACTGGTTTTTTTTTTTATTGTAAAACGCTACTAGCAGTAGCGCACCGAGAAATTTCCCCTAGGGGGGCTTTCGCTAAAAATTTTCTTGGCTTATACTTTTAATGCAAATTTTTGTACAACCTAAAGTTAGGGTTGAGGACTGTATAAGTTTAAGTTGAAAGGTTTTTTCTATTCTATAACGAGTTCAAATTGTCTTAACGAGCATTAACGACAAAATTAAAAATTTATTTTTCGTCTGGGGGGGGGGTTTAACCCCCAAAACCCCCCCCCTGGGTGCGCCACTGGCTACTAGTTTAGGCTTTTCGCCATCATCAGACACCTTACTAAATGGTATTTACATCAACATTATTTTACTCTGAGATACATTAAACATTTTAAAATTCACAGTTAAGACAATTAAAATCAACACGGGTTTACAACTATGTCGCACAACGTAAAATAATGACATTATTTTGTAAATGCCTTAAATATAGCAGATTTCCAACAAAAAATTTGGACAGTCCTCGAATATTCAGTCAGGGAAACCGATCTAATGAAAGACCGTCATCTCGATCAATTATTAATGTGCACTGTTTACGTGGTTTGCAATTATCTCAACGTCCCGGTCAATTTGCCGACAGTATAGTGAAAGCCTATAGAGCGCAACCACAAGCGACGTATATCGAAAAGTAAATGATAGTATTTTAAAATAATGACATTATTTTACGTTGTACGACATATTTGTAAACGCGTGTTCATTTATTTGTTGTCTTAAGTGTGAATTTTAAAATGTTTAGTGTAGCTTGGAGCAAAATAATATTGATGTAAATACCATTTAGTAAGCTGCCTGATGATGACGAAAAGCCGAAACTAGTAGCATTTTACAATAAAAACCAGTAAAAGTACAGCACCAGCGTCTCATTATTCACTAATTATTATTATGCCTAGAGTAAGAATACGTCGAAATTACCGCCAACTAAGTGCATTTGAGAAAGAGAATTATCGGTATGAAAGAGGGTGGTTTATCATTTGCTGAAATCGCTTCCCGATTAAATCGAAATCGGTCCACCGTTATGAGATGTTGCAGAGGGTGGTTTGAGAATGCTCAAGACCAACGTCAGAGAGGAAATGCGGGTTTAAGAAAAACTACTGCTTCAAGATAACCGTTTGAAATTATTAGCTTTCAAAGATAGATTTTCAACTACTAAGTCATTTGGTGTTTAGTAGATTGCAGACGCTGCTCGTCGAATTACAATGCGAACGGTATATCGCCGCATTAGATCTTGTGGGCTAAAATCATACTGGCCATATTGTGTGTCACCACTTACTCCCAATCATCGACCACAACGTTTAAATTGGTGCAGGGAAAAGACCGATTGAAATATAGAGTGGCATAGAAGTCTTTAGTGATGAATCTAGATTCTGCCTAGGGATGCATGATGGTGGTAAGATGGTCAGACGAAAACGTGAAGAAAGACAGAATTTGTAATATGCTATAGAAAGGCCTATGCACCGAATTGCTGGCATAATGGTATAGGACGCGATTGCTTATGGAAGCAAATCGCCTTTAGTTTTTATCGAAGGCACTTTACACAGCGATACATATAGCAGGTTTTGAAGCCATATCTTCTCCCGTACCTTCAGGAGCTGGAAAATTCAATTTTCCAACAAGACAATGCTCGGTCCCATGTCGCAGGGCGTACTTTAACCTTTTTAGAACAGGCTCAGGTAGACCTTTTACCATGGCCAGCAAAATCTCCGGATTTATCCCCAATTGAAAATGTATCCGATATGATAGGTAGAAATTTAAACAATTAGCCACAACCTCCGCAGACCTTGGACGTTCTCAGACACGAAATTCAGATAGCCTGGGATACAATATTATAAGATAATATAGACAACTTAATCGAATCTATGCCTCGCTTTCTTAGTCAATTTTCACAAAACTGTCGTGTCGGGGTAACATTTTATTAAAGAAATAGGAGTTATCCTTTTATTTTTTTCCCAAACTTTAATCATTTGGTATATACTCCTATAAACTAACATTTGTGCCAAATTTGGTTAAATAATATTTACTCCTTCTAAATGTTGCAATTTCAATGTCACACAGTATAGTTATAGAAATAACTAATATAATAAATATCTTTCAAATAGCATAGAGAGAAGTATACATCACAATTTGAAAGAGAAAAATCATAATTGATTAAAATGAAAAGTGGTACTGGGAAAAATTTGAATAATCTAAACATAGTATTCGTTAAAACATTTAATTTGGTACCTGGTTCAAGAAAATCCAAACAGAAATAACCAACATATGGCTTTGGGCGTTTTCTGTCTGACACCCTGTGTATTTTATATCCTTTAAAAATGGGAGTTGCCAAAAATTTATTTTAACTTTTTGTTTTTGGGTTTCTTCTATTTTTATTTCGCTTTTATTTATATTTTAGAGGAATATTTTAGACAAAAAACCATTATGGAAACGCCAACAGGTAAATTTAAGTTTACCTTTTTTTAAATTTTATTTTTTATCAAAATAAGTCGCATTGAACAAAGAAATAAATTATTTTAAATTATTTTTAGTTGAACATATCACGTCCACTCCTATATCTGAATCTAAACTTCCTTATAAACCTTTTACAACCCCATTAACATGCAGACCGTATCTTCCAGCTGAACAGATTTCTGACAGCATGACAACAATTCCACAAAACATAGCTAGGCTTAAGAATATTTTGGTTGGAAGAGGACCGATTCCAAGTCAAGATTTGATCAATATTTTCAAGTATAAATATTTAACGGTATTTAAAGATCATTAAATAAAATAATTTTAATTTTATTACAGATCTTTAAATCCCGATCCAACTGAAATAGTCAACAATAGAATTTTAGAACTTCAATCGAGGTATTCATCTCGTTGTAGAGATGAATTAGGTCCAAATAGTACTCAAGAAGATACTAAAAATTTATGAAATGAAAAGTGGCACTGGGAAAAATTTAAGTGATCTCCCAAACATAGTATTCGTTAAAACATTAAAAAAATTATTAAATAGGAATTCGTTAAAACAGATACCTGGCTCAAGAAAATACGAACAGAAATAACCAACATATGGCTTTGGGTGTTTTTTGACATCCTGTATATATAATGTATAAATCAATGTAAATACGGGGTAAGTCGGAAAGAAGGGATTTTATCTCCTTCAAAAAGGGGAGTTTCCATTTGAAATCGACTAATTTGTTATACGCTGTATAGAATTTTGAAAATACTATTTGCTTGTTGTACTTTTCCTCCCTAGATGGAATTGCGAATGCCAATTAGATAAAAAATATAAAATAATTTCGTTAGTACATTTAAAAAATAATAATTAGGTGTATAATTTTATTTTTTTTAGTAAATAACTACTATTAACATCTTACAAGAATTAAGAATCTTATTAAGAATTTTTTTTCAAGAAAATATTCCTTCATAGTATGATTCATAGTCAATTTAATTTATAAATAGAAACCACCCCTAAAATGAACGAGAATCTTTAAAGCGAGACAAATTCGAAAGGAATTTCAAACAATTAACGCCCAAAACCATGGATCCCGTTTTCGTTTTCATCCGTTCGTCCAGATGCTCCTTCGGAGAGGCCGGTTAAAATTTATCTATCCCCTTTTAGCCCGCAGGTTAAAACGAGATAACCTCTGGGACATGAGGGTTGTTTTTTGCAGGCAGCCGGCCGGCTGCGTGCGCGTGCGCTCGTTCAGACGCTCCCCGCACCTGTTACTTCCAGTCATTGTACAGCGACTCGCCGACCGGTTAAATTCAAAAAGCGGTCCTCCGAGCACCCAACTCTATTAACTTTAACTCAACTCGACGCTTCTCGATCAATCTCCGCGCAAAATGTCCGACCAGGAACCTCAACCTGCCGAAGAACAGCCAAAAACCGAAAACAGCAGCGTCGAACAGGACGACATCAAGGAAAATGGCACTGGGGACGCCACCAACGCTTCTTCGCCGGCCCCACCGGCCGAAAATGCCGAAACAGAATCGCAAAAACCCAAAGAAATGAGAGCGGTTGTTCTTATGAGCTTTGGAGGTTTAAAATCTGTTAAAATTATGAAGAAAGATGAACCGACTGCCGGCGAAGGAGAAGTTTTAATTCGAGTAAAAGCGTGGTAAGTTTTTACGTTCTTTTTTTTGTATTTTTGATTTCTTTTTGTATCGATTTTTTTGGGGGAATTCGTACGGGAAGTTCTCGGTTGACGTTTCCGGTGCGATCCGAAGCATATGTTACAAGATTTCCTTACTTTTTATATGTTAAAATTATTCTCAAAACGAATTTTAAGACTATAAAATTGTATGAATCACCCACCCTTTAAGGGTTGGGTCAAATTAAGGGTGGGACCAACATATGCCATCAAAATATTTTAATTCCTTTTCAAGTCCATTTAACTCAAGTCTATTTTAAAAAAGAAAGACATTAAAAACTACACGAAAACAAAGACAATTTTAAAATAAAAATAAACAACCAAGTTAACAATAAATTGTTAGCTTATCGTTTCAACAAAACGATTCCGAGCATTCCAAAAAGATAAGTGCGCCACCACTTACAATTAGCTTTATGTAGCTCCTTTATAACATTTTAAGCCCACAATAGTAATTCGCGCGTTAAACAACATACTACGTCTTTTAATTTGGCACGGAATCAATAATTTGTTCTTCGTCGCTTGGTTTTTAACTCCTTCGCCTTGGATTTGGCGTTTATTAAAGTTAGTCAAGTTAGCTAATAAAGTGGGCGTGGCTTGGTGTAACCACCACGGCCCGCTAGATAGATTAGATTGTTTCCCTCTCGGCGCGTTTCTGTCGGCGGCGATTAATTTTTGCTGCGAACCACGGTTATTGAGTGTTTGCGAAGGCCCCCATTATGATTCATTATTGTTGCTCTCCGAGCGGTGTTGCGGACGCAAAATCAATATCGCTGCATCGCGTTTATTTTGCGTGCGTGTATGGGTTGTGTATGTGTGCGGAATACATATTAGTACATAGCGATTATAATTTGATATATTTGTTAAATATTATCTCATAAAGGATCTTTTGTATGGAATGTTATTAAATTGAAAAATAAAATCGTTGAGAGGACTTTTTGGTTTATTTAGTTATTTATTTTAATGTTTGAAATGTAACAAAAAAATGTTTTTATTTTATTTTTTGAAATAGAGGTTTCATCAAAATAGTAATTGGAAAGTTTAAAAAATCTGAACATGTCGTTTTTATTTAATTTGAATTTAAATTGAAGATAAAATATCGTAAAATAAAAAAAAATCTATTTTATAGATTTTATAGAGAAATAAAATAATTATTTCATTAAAATACTATTTGATGCGTTCCAATTGGAAATAGCTAGTGCAATAGAAAAATCTGGTACTAAATGAATTTCATTTTCTCTTTTGTTAACAACGATTGTGACAATTAAATCAATCACAAAACGTTTTATTTATAAATTTTAACAAAAATGATCTTTACATAGGATCATATAAATAAAGCTGTAAGAAATTAAAATTTTATTTTAATGAGTTTGAATTACTAACGGGATTTTTATTCCGAGAGGATGAAATTTTTCGAGTGTAAAGCATATGAGACCGTAGGATGAGTTTTTATCGAAGAAAATGTAATAATTTTCCATAAAAAAAGTCAAAATTTGTCTTAAAATTATGAAAAATTTTGGGACTTAAACCCAACTTAAACCTAACGTTGGCACTCGAGTAATTAAAGTGATTTATCGGCAGCAAAATATTTTTAAGACTTTTAGAATCGGTTTATTCCCCTTTGGTTAAATGAATCTATACAGGGTGTCTCAGAACTCAGTTGCCAAGTGCTAACCACGGATTCCAGAGCTGATTTCATGCCGATTCAACGAAAAAGTCCTTATCCGAAATTGCTTCCTAAGAGAACTAGAGCATCCTGAAAATGACGTGTCTGATCAGGTTTTTTCGAAATATCTTAGCACTTAACACCTTTACGATGGCAATAAAAAAATTGTTTTACCAGCAAAAGATGAAGCATTTCGAAGTTCACAAACGCTCAAAATTTCATTATGATAGCTAAAGGCGTTATTAGAATATTTCAAAAAAACTCGTTCAGATACTTTATCTTCAAGAGGCTCTAGTTTTCTTATGAAGCAATTTCGGATAAGGACTTTTTCGTTGAATCGGCATGAAATCAGCTCTAGAATGCGTGGTTAGCGTTTGGCAACTATCCGTTGTAGGATACCTGTATGTTTACTACCGTTACTAGCTAAATAACCAATCATGACAACTGAAATTTCAGTGACTATGGAAAATATCCGATAGATTAATTTACCCAAATATGAATAAACCGACCCTTAAAATTCAAACTACTAAACAATTTTGTTCGCCCCTTTTTTAACCTTGTAACTTCCTAGTTGTTCTTCATGTAGATCAGTGTTTCCCAACCTTTTTTGTGCCATGCCCCATATTAGTTTTTCTAATATTCTTATGCCCCCCTAAGGTGAGGCCCCACAAAGTAAAAATTGGTTCATTTGGCTGTTTACATATGAAAGCAATGTAAACTTGAAACATTAAATCTTTCTAAAAAATGCCATGGAACACAATCGATGTCCAAAAGAAAAAAAAAGGTCACAGGTTTTTAAAGTAATAATTTTTAACCCTTTTAGGAAGAAATCAGTAGGAAATTATTGCCGACATAATCAATAAGTCAATTTTCAAAACATATAATGAAAAACCGAAATTGCCCCCCTGTGGGGCGTGGGCCCCACGTTGGGAAACACTGATGTAGATGAAAAAGAAAAGAAAAAAACCTTAGATGAACTCTATTTCTTAGGTTTCAGCCTATTTTTAACTTCGAATGAATCGATCAATTAACGTTTTTTGGACTTTTTTTAGGGTTTCATTCCGTGAACTTATACAAATATATAAATTTTTATCAATTCTGTTATCAATCAATCAATAAATTTGATTAAAATATAAAGTAAAATCCAATTTGATTTTGTAAAAGAAAAGGAAAGGATTTTTTTGTATGGACTTTTTTTTAATTTTATTTTAATTTATATAAGATTTATGGTAAAAAGTTTTGAAAATGATATCAGTCAAGTAAATGTCATCATTATTGTTTATTATTGGACGCGTTCAGCGCACACAGCAATTGTGTAGATGAGTTACATCAGACATCTCATTGGTGTCGTTGGTTTATCGTTAAAATTCAGCACTATCAATTTTGAACAGTATTTTGGTTTGATTTTTCAACGAGTGTGGGGTTAAATTGGGGTGAAGTGAGGATAATAATATATGTGTGAGACGTTTGAGTTCTATAAACTTTGTAATCCAATTTAATATTAAACTTTTGCAAGATTTACACCACGAATACTATCAACTATTTAAGAGAGGTCAGAAATTCCGTGTTTGAATGTGTCAAAAGTACGATGAGTAGAATTACCGTTCAGCGACCAGAACGTTTACTGCCTACCATAACTATCATCACAAAAGCTGCTTTTTTACATCAGCTGTGTGCGCTGAACACGCCCATTAACCTTTCAGTACACGCGCTCGGACTGTGAGTCCGAAAAATTTGAATGGTGTAATTTGACTGTGGCGCCATATATTAATGAGTAGTACAATTATTTTATCATGCACGTACGTTTGACGTATGTGCTTGACAGCCAATAATTTTAATAGTGAAGTGTTAGTGTAGTAATAGCATTAGTTAGTTGTTTGTGTAGTTAAAATTGGACTAACATCGAATGACGAAAATCTACCATAACGAAGTCGTTGTGCATATAGCAGCAGTATTAAAAACCGACCAACTAAATATTTTTGAGGAATTGACAGTTTGTGTTTGACACATTGTAATTCGTTTGCACAAAATGTTACATTAATAATGAACTTATGTAAATACGTTAATCTTTTTAAACGTGTATTGTGCATCATTTTTTTATATATCTTTATTCAAATAATGTTTTATATTACCAATAAAAATTTCAAAAAAATTATAATATTGCGATTTTTACTAACGCCATCTTTTATCTAATTGCCATTTGTTTCGGACTGTGAGTCCGGCGCGTGTACTCGCGATGTTGAAAAAAGCGCGTGTACTGGAAGGTTAAAGTTGTTGTTACAGCACTTTTCATGTTTTTTTTTATTGTCAAAATGTGCTTATATATCGGGTGTTCATTTAAATTCGTGCTCAAGTGAGCTATGAATTTTGTCTGCATTTTTGACGTATGTCCAATAAAACTTAATTGAAGCAATGTCATAACACTGAAATGTTCAAAAGGTTATAAATAACGAGACATAAAATGGAAGGAAATTAGCTAACAACTCGCTTTTGGCTAAAACCTACCTAAACTCTAATCTTTTCAGTAATTGGTCGCCCAAAATTTCATCGGGATGTTCAAGTAGTGAATAAAATTATACAGTAAATATTCCCAAACTTCATCGATTTTCGAATAAGCTTAAACGTAAGACCTACCATCAAGTTTTTTGTCACACATTAAAAACATTATCGATAAATAGCCAATACAAGCCGTTCAGTGTAGTTTGACAAGATTTGACGTTTGTCAAATTGGAAATTTAATTGATTAGTGTGCACTAATAATGCGACATACATTTTTCTCTCTATCGTCGTCTAACAAAATTTCAAAGCACACTTGAGCACGAATTTAAATGAACACCCGATATCTTATATATCGAGATACATACCATTAGCGCATTTTTCAAAAAGAAAAAAAAAAACGCTCGATTTAACTATTGCAAACATCCATTATTGGATTTTCTTTTAAGAATTTAGTTAATATCAATTGATAACATAATCACCTATAACGTTTTCAACAAACCCATTTAAGATTTTAAGATTTTCAATTTTAAAAACTCGCCAAATCTTAACACTTTGTTGACCGGCAATTTTACGTAGAAACCATGTCATGTCACCGCAATATGACATAACAAGTGCTATTAGGACGAGTTAACTCGTGACCGGTCAGCAACGTTTGGATATGAAATGACGAGTTATCTCGTCACCGGTCAACAAGGTGTTAAAAATCTCCCAATCTTAAAAACTTCAAAACTAATCTTTCTGGTTATTTTACAGTATAAAGTTTTTGACCACTCGGTTAATTCAATAAATGTAATTTAACCTATAGACACTCGAAACTGTTCCAGTAACATACAAACTTTAGAAATCCCATTCACGCTCCAGCGGCTTTGTACTATGCTCCTTTAGAAATAAAAATACGATTTTTAACGTTAGCCACTTTCTGTGTTAATTTGGTGTAGCATAAAGGAAACGGCAGTCACCGGAAATAGACGAACGAGTTTAATTTACACGTTTGATATCGTAACCCGTTTTATGCGGTTAGTTGGACAAACTTTTAACGTTAAATTAATGGTTTCTTTTACGACTCGTTTACTAATTATTTCGATTTAAAAGCTGTTACAAATCGGATTAGATACGTCAGCAAAGGAAGTAATATTTAATATTCAATATGTTAGCTTGAGAATTTAAATTCGAATTTTAACCGTTAATATAATCCGTCCATTCTTTCACAACCTCTTTTTTCTCTTTTATTTAACTTTATCTCTTCTAAAAGTGACATAATGGATACGCGACATGAATATCTACAGGAAAGAGGAAGAGAACGAGAGAGAGGGGGAGGTTTGAATCTATCCAGTCATGGGTTGATTGCCCTCTGGAACCGGGGTAAAATAATGGGTAGGGGGTGGAACACCCCCTGGTCTCTCGTTTTAACAACGGGCGTCGTCTAGCCGCTTATCTACATTGCATTTCGTTTCCTAATGGACGTACGACATACTTATTTGATGAAACCGCAGCTTGTAATGTTTCCTAAGTAACCGGAAGTTCGACCATTCAGAAAATAACTAATTAATACGATTCGTACAATGTTATACGATAAAATGGTATTATTTCAAATGACATACAAAGTAAAATATTTATATAGTTGTTTTTGATATCTTAATGTGACATCAACAGGGTAAAATAAAGGTGCGTATACTATAAATACTCAGTACATGGTGAATATTAGGTTTGCGTGACACGAAACAAAGGGGAGATTGAGGAAGTGTGGCGCCAGGTCGTCTACGGTTAGGGAATTTGATCGAATTGTTTGGAGAAAATAGAGGGTTGATATAAAAAGAAAAGTAGTAGAGTAAACGGGTTTGTTCGGTTTATTAGGCCGTTTCGGATGATAAATCGGACTCTTTTTGACGATTCGTACGGATGAGTAATTCAAAAACAAGGAGAAATAGCGATGAATCAGGCCTCGAGAAAATGGTTGATGTAGATTAACAATTATTCATGGGATTTTTTCGGGTGATAACACTTTAAAAGTACGGTTGTTTTTGTTCAATTCCAATAAAACTAAAAAGGTTTTTCGGTTGATATAATAAATCCTTTGTTTATCGTATTTATGTCATCACAGATTGAAGCACGTATGAGTAACGATTAATTATGGAATTATTTTTATCGTTTCTCAAGCACAATATTGTTCGTTATTAGGTTGATATCTTTACGAAGTGAGTTGAAACGGTTTCTTGGTAATGAGATTCAAGTATAAGATTGTTTATGGAAAAGACTCGCCTGGCATTGTTTTTCGACTTTGGCTTATTTCGTGCACGAGTAACTTCCCACAAAGCAACTGAGGGTGCGGAAAAGGACGCCCTTGCCGGATATAACTTTGTTAAAGTTTTAATTGAAACCGTCCAGTTTTAATGAATTCGTTTTTAATTATCGCAGTTTGCGTTTTCTACTGTTAAAAATAAAATATAAAAACTTGGATATATATTTTTTAGTTTTTGCAATCGTTATTGTATAACTGTTTGTTAACAAGGTAAAGTTCAAGTATCAAATTTAGTTGAAACAAAGTTTATTTTACCAAAAAAAAAAAATTCTTTGAAAGCTACGAATTGCGTTTTTAAGTGATTAAAGCTGAATAAATCATTCCAATTCTTTTCACTTTGAAATGTAAATAGGATTAGTTTAAAAGAACTTTGTGAGTAAATTTACTATTCGATAACAAAGTAAAAATGGGACATAGTGAAAAATGAGAATAGTGTAGTTCTAAGACGATGCATTATGTAAAGTACTTTTTTAGTGATTAAAATTTGTGGAATAAATTTATTTTACTTTTCTTTTTGAAGTATAAACATAATTCTAAAAAGATTCTTATGTACTAAATTTGAAACGGTTATGGTTAATAATACTGAAGAATAGTAAGTTTCTCTAAAAGTAACTACCGACGTAAACTATCAATTTATTGCTAAATTATGTTATACTTTCTAATTAAATCGCTTCTTGTCTTCAATTTAAGCTCTCAACTAAAAATAAATAAAAAATTTCTTGCCACGACTATAGAATTAATACGTTGGGTTTATTGGAGCGGAATTACAATACAAAAGCGTACCATTTAATCAATTTTTAACCACAACCTCAGCGATTCTCGGAAAGTCCAGTTTAAAATCATAACATTCCTGTGTATTTACGTATTTAAATCAGTAATGTGGATATTGAAAACAAAGATTCTTATCTAACAAACGGAAATTTTCAGTTATTACGGTTTCAAATGATACCAATTCTAGCATTTAATTTAGTACTTAAATGTTAACAGATTGCAGATTTTTTTTTCAAGTTTTAATATAAAAATTATGTTAAATCTTTTCATTATTTTCTGTGGTTCTGATTTAATTATATGTCTTGTATGAATATGATTGCTTGAAATAATTAGATTTTTTTATATGGAGAGCATGTCTATATGTAGTCTAATGATAGCATCTTTAATCCCAAACGTTAATTAACTGCAGCAAATTTACTTTGAAATTCATCTTCTCGGAATTGAATCTGTTAAACTTGGTTCGCTTTAGCTCTGAATTCTCCGTTTAATTCCTCGATTAGTTTGGTTTTAAACAATTTGATTAAATCACTGAAACTGATTATCCGAGACTAGATATTGTATTCCATAGTCAGGATGATTAATACAATAGAATAAATCCCTCTTGAATCTATTGAACAACTTCATCCCTTGGTAATTTTTCATTGTCCGTTCTTGGAGTTGCCTCTCACGTAATCCTCTAAGAGGCGATATTACAACGTACGAGCATATTGTTTCCGAGCACATCCGCTTTCCCGTCACGGAATCGGTATATCTCGGGGGCTCAAGTGCTTGCCGTTTGAAAAAGGGACTCGAAAAGCAATAGAGTAATCGGCTTCCCGGCCGCGCAGACTGAAAATAATAAGTTTCTATTCTCTCCTAGGCTTTTTTTTATTTTATTCGTTTGCTTTTCCAGCGGACTGAATTTCCAAGACTTGATGGTGCGACAGGGCGCTGTGGATTCTCCCCCCAAGTGCCCCTTCATCCTCGGTTTCGAGTGCGCCGGAGAAATTGAACAAATTGGAGAAGGAGTGGAAGGTTTTTCAGTAAGAAATTCAATAAGGAACGAATTGGTTTTGATACATGGTTTAACTTTGATTTATTCTTTCTTATAGGTTGGCGATAAAGTTGTGGCTCTTCCCGAGTACAGGGCTTGGGCTGAACTCGTTGCCGTTCCGGCGAAATACGTTTATAAATGTCCGGAAGAATTGGGACCGTTGGACGCGGCTGCTATCACCATGAACTACACCGTGGCCTACATCCTTCTTTTCGAACTTGCGGGACTTTCCAAGGGCAAACGACTGCTCGTTCACTCAGTAGGGGGCGGCGTGGTAAGTGTTGTCCCTTTGTAATCTCCGCTCGGTTCGCTTATTAAGTCGCTTCGAGACCGGAAGTCGCGTTAATGATCGTGAAAGAATCCTTGGAGGGTCATTTTTCGTTGTCTGTTACGTTTTTGTTCGTTACACAATAGTGGGAAATGAGAAAGATGTGGGTCCGAGTTTTTTTTTCTTTTGTATCGAAAATCGATCGGGGTATAAGTTAAACACACTTACGCACGAGTGGGAAAAGTGCGTATAACAATAGCTTCGCGTGCGTCACCCAATCTAATCAATTCACATGAAGTAATACGTTTCGTGAAGTAAATTTGCATTTGGAATACGACAAGGGGAGTTATTTCAAATGTAAATTCGCGAAAATACTCAATAAATTTCTAAAACATTTCTTGTTTTTGTTCAATACAAAAATATTTACTTCTAAATCGGTATCTGTCGTGTACTAAACGGAGAGGGTTGATAACCTGCTTGACATCCGGTCGTTCGGACGCGTAGTTGACGATATTTTTATCTCTTGTGTTTGCGTTGCGAAACACGGAATTTGTTTTTCCGCGAGAGTGTTTTGTCGCCAGAACAAACGACAATCGCACTAATCTAAATAAGCTAATCGCTATCGCTAATTGGACTAGGGCAAGACGTTGCCTTGGTGAAAACAACTGATCCTTTACGATTTTCTTTTCTTACTTTTTTTTATTTTTAAACCAAGGCGATAAGGCGGCAATCGTGTTTTATTGGATTAACAGACGAAGATCGCGGCGGTTGTGTCCCGAGGTGGCTGCGATACGAGCAAAACGACTAACCAGTAAGCTGCGCTCTCGCTAACTGGTTTCGAACCTCCTACGCTTCACCCAAAGATATCTAGAGGACATTACAGAAGTTAATTTACTTTTTTTTGAGATTTTAAAGATTTTTAAAAGGTTCAGGAGCTATTCGAGTGTAAAAAATTGGTTTTGATTTGTATATAAAAGATATAAGTTTTTCTATTCAAGAATTTAATAAGTTCCGCTCTGACTAACTGGTTTCGAATTACTTACACTTCACCCAAAGTTAATTTACTTTTTCAAAGCGGATTTCAAGGGTTTTTAAAATGTTTTAAGGTTATTCGAGGGTGGTGCATATAAAATGTTAGGTTTGATTTGTGTACAAAAGATTAAATGTTGTTTTATTCAAAAATTCAATAAGCGACAAGTGTGGGGTCGTGATAGGGGTCAAGAAACGATGGGGCGTCGGGACGCCGAGCGTCGCAGATGCGTTTTTGCGCCCCGCCTGTGTCGGGGCGACGTAGACGCGAATATTGATCTGCTTTCCCGACACCCACTTCCCCTTTCCCGCCGTTCCCATCCTTCGGGGAACTCGAATTCCGAACGGACAGCGGGAAATTTGTTGAGACCGACCGCGTGCGAGGGGCGACACCCTTCTTTGCGCTGCGCAGTTTAAAACCGCTTTTATTGACGGGGGATTAATTCGAAATTACGAAAAATCGCCTACGACCGCCCTCGAGGCGATAAACTAAAAACGCAAATAAAAAACTTTAATAAAAGAGTAAAACGTATTAAAAAAAGGAGGAAAGAAAAAGAGGGAAACCGCAGACGTTAGCCGGGTGCGTTGTCCTCTGCGGACGAATTAAATTTTAACTACCGCCGCGGTACAATGGGGTTTCTTGTGCCTCTCTATCGTCGGTCATCAGGAAATTCTTGGGCCCCGCCAGCGCCGGCTGCGGCCCATTTTCAATTAAAGAAACGTCGCCGAACGAATAAATCAAGTGCTCCGGAAGTCTTCATTTAGGAGTGTGAGAAAGACAGTGCTCCTCGCATCGGATAAGTATGTGAGGCGTATTACGAATGTCTTTACTCGACGCACAGACGGAGAGCTATGTCAAGTGCGACCATTGCGAAAGTGAACGCATTCTTCAACCAGCGGCTTGGGTAATTTCAAACTGCATACTCAACAAGTCGTAAATGACGAAAAAAACTTAATAACGACAACTCTTAACGATAATACACTCGTATAACTACTACAATTTATTACTCTTCTAAGATAATCTATTCAACTACTACTTCCTATTCACATTTCATTCAATTTCAATCTATCAATCATCATTTTAATGCAGTAACAAAAATACAATAAATTAATTGGATGCATTTACCAAGAATAACATAAAAGAAAATAAGTAAATGTTTATTTGACTAAACTTAATAAATCCTTTACTTGTTTTATTTAAAATGACAATACTTTATCTTCGAGGAAAAAAGTATTGTGATTTTAAGAACGATAAAATAGTCAATTCCCACTTCTACCATTCTGAACCTAACAAAATATTCATACTGAATTCCCAGTGTGTGAGAAAATTCGTCCATAAACTACCCTTCTCCAATGCTATCCGAAAGTGAATTTAAGGCTTTCAGACGTCGCGGGCCCAAAGGCGAAAGTTTTGGCCCGGGGCCAAAAGCTCTCCGAGGGCTTTGTCCGCTACATCACCCATGTAAAAGTTCAAAAGTTCTGATCGTTTCCATCGCGAAGTTGCCCCGAAACTTTAACCCAGCTTATTTAACGGTTCTAAATCTTTCTCTAAACGTATCGATTACAAATTTATCTCTGCTTATAAAAAGATATCGAAAAATTATTTTGATTTGGATACTCCAAGAATTTTTCCACGGTTGTAAATCATCGTAGTTGACGTGTCATAACCCTCTGGGATATAAATCAAAGCTGTCCCGAAAAAGCTCCTGGTCTTTTTCGTGAATTTTTTACCACGTGCCATCACGTAACGTAAATTTATAACTATCGTGACAGTTTTATATTCGCTATTCGTTCTCGCTTCTTTAATTAATCTAATTCTTTTTTCTCTAATTTTTATTTTATTTTTTAATGTAGGGTCAAGCTATCGTTCAACTTGCAAAAACAGTACCAGACGTAACGGTCTTCGGCGTTTGTTCCAAATCGAAACACGAAGCTCTCAAGGCGAATAACAGCCCGATTGATCACCTCCTTGAAAGAGGTAGCGACTACTCGAGCGAAATCCGCAAAATCCAACCTGACGGCGTCGATATTGTTCTTGATTGTCTTTGCGGAGACGAATGCAACAAAGGATTTTCACTCTTGAAACCTATGGGAAAGTACATCTTGTACGGATCTTCGAATATCGTCACTGGGGAAACGAAGAGCTTCTTTAGCGCTGCTCGATCGGTAATAAAATAGTTTTATGAGGAATTACAGCAAGAATTTAAGTATCTTTTTGTGTATTTTTATAGTGGTGGCAAGTCGATAAAGTTTCCCCAATTAAACTCTTCGAGGAAAACAAGACTATGTCTGGTTTTAACCTTCGCAGACTTATGTATCAACAAGATGGAAGCGAATTTGTAAGGAAAGCTGTTGGAAACGTTTTCCAATTGTACAAGGATGGAAAGATTAAACCGATTTTGGATTCTACTTGGGCTTTAGAAGATGTAAGATTGTTTCTTTTTAAATTTTCAAGTAATAAAAGTATATTCATTTAAAATTATTTTAATTAGGTTGCTGAAGCTATGCAAAAAATGCACGATCGTAAGAATATTGGTAAGTTAATTTTGGATCCAAGCATGGAACCGAAACCAAAACCAGCGACGCCAGCTAAAGGTAAGAACAAAGAAGATAAGAAGAAGCAATCTTCGGAAGAAAAGAAGGAAAGTGAAGAAAAGAAAGAAGAGCCTAAAGCTGAAGAGAAAAAAGAAGAAAAGAAGGAGGAAACTCCTGCGGCGGCAACTAATGGAGATTCAGCAGGTGAATCTGGTAAGAAATAAAAAAAGGTAAAATTTTAATAAATTGATTGTAATTTAATAATTTTATTAGATTCAAAAGGTAAAGAAAATTCGAGTTGAATTGATTCCTAAACGCGGATAAAACGCAACAATACGAATTGAGCTGTCTCTGATTTTAATACATATTTTTTTCCTTTTGTTTAATTTTTTTTAATTTGTAAGTATTTCGTTTTTTGTAAAAATTGTGCGATGATGTTACGTTTTCCTCCGCAAGATTTGATGTAACTCGTTTAATAATTCATCGTTTAATTCACATCATAAGTTTCTTAAGAAGAAAAACCAGAAAAAAAACAAGGAAAAAATGCAAAAAAATAAACCCATGTGTGCTGTGTTTGTTTAATTATATTTTTTTAATAATTGTATAGAAACTACAAAGTGCGTAGAACGGTAGCGATTAGAATTAAAAAGAAAAAAATACTAAACGTAAAATGCGATTTTATGAGCCTATATATTTTATGAAAAGATCTTTTTCCCTGCATTGGAACGTAGTAGAGGTACTAAAGTGAATAGTTTTCATTTACAATTTACATTCCAAAGAATTATATATAAAGTATCATATCCTATTCGATATATCTGACCAAGCTACAAAACTAACAAAGAAAAAGAATGAAAAATGTAGGGTTTATTACTAAATAAAAAAATACGAGCTATTTTTCCAACGACTTAGTTTAGATTTTTTCTACTAAACGAGGATTTGAATGAAAAATACAAAGGAAAAAATAAGTAGCGAGGAAACCAAAATTCATTGATTTCTCGTCATATCAGGAAAACTATTGAGGAAATTTGAGCAACGCTGAAACGTGTTATTTACTAACCTTTTTAAAATATATTCCAGAAAAAAAACTTTTTGCTATCAATGTTAATCTCAAAAGTAGCTAGTCGATCGTAAACGCTATTAAGACACTATTTTTGAGGGGTTGTAATTGAATACGAAAAAAAAAGCTTAAGCAAAGTATTTTTAACGCCGTATAATACGATTTTAAGAAAAAAAACACCTTTAAATGTTTCCATTAATACGAATTATTATTAAATAACAAAGAAAAATGCGTGGGGCGTGTTACCAAACAAATTGAAACTCTACTCCATTTCTAAACGTCCCCACAGCCAATTTATGTAAAATATAAATACTAATCTGTATACTACTGTGTGCTCTACCGTTTTTTATTAGATAAGTTTTTTTATAATAATTTTTTAAAGCTATTTTTCTTTCTAATCGCCGCGACTCTCCATACTCGGTGCTTCAAGTCTACTACGAATCTACATACTATCTTTCTCGTGCGCTTTATGTGACGCAAATATTCGTTCTCACTACGTACAATTCGGCAACAAAACGTACACAACACTCGCGAGCGTGTCCGTGCGTGTTTGCTCAGCTGAGATTCTTTTGTAATGGAGATTTTTTTAATTAGTTGCTTTAAAAAAATATATATGTACCAAGACTGATGTGTTACACTGCGCATTTGTTTATTGTTTAAAAGCCTGTATAAATAATAAAATTGTATAATTGCCTTTTTTGTGACTCTTTTTTTATGGGACCTTTTATAGCCATTTAATAATACGGTAATGATTTTGAAATTAATCGATAATTTTGTGGTAAACAAATAAGGAATAATGAGTTAAAGTTGAATGTGTGATCTATGTTACTAGTTTATTGAACTTAATTTAACTTAACTAGTTTTGGCCATTCGCCGTTTTTCTACAAGAAGTAGAAAAATGTTAATTCTGAATGATTATATAATATAAATGATGAATAAATTTAACAATCAAAGCCTTAAAATTCAACCCTTACCGCTCCGCAGGTAAGGGTATGGTATGGAGCCATTCGTCATAACGTGCAAACATATGCGGAGTGGCAAGGGTTAAATTTTACTTATAAATACAGATCAGCTTAGAAGTTATGTTATATAAGTTAAAACTATGATCGAACTTCAAATTACATTTACATTTTAAAATTTATAGTTATAGCCGAAAATAAGGAATAAGTTGAAAGGAAATTTGAAATATTTGTTAATAAATTTGACTTGTGTTAATATTACGATCATCAAAAATTTCGTGATCTCTCTTAATTAAAATTGAAATTTGAGTAGAATTTCTTGAAAAAGTCAAATTTGAATAAATCGACGCTCTCAAGCCAAAACGGCATAAACGCCAAAATGGCCATTTTTTAGTTAGCTGCACCGTTGAGTAGCATTTTTAAATCTGCATGCAACAGTTAAAGCGGCATACCCGCAAACAAACTTCATTCGCTATAAAATTGGTTTACAGTTTGCGTAAAAGCCATTTAAGGGTGGGTTTAGGATGTCAAACTTAATCGTAACCTTAGCTGTAATAACCATCAAATTTGCCGTAATTCCTAGACGTTGCCTAAACGCTACAATTGAAACAAAATAGTTGAACTTTTTTAAAACACTATAGTTATGGTGGGTTTAGGATGTCAAATTTAACCGTTTGAGTCCCAGACGGTTTTGAAAAAAACATTGTCGAAAAATCCCAAGCAGCGCGATCGCGCTTTCAAATACGTTGCTGGTATACGTATACTGGATTTTCTCGACATAAAATCTGAACAGCGTGATCGCGCTGCTTGGGACTCAAACGGTTAAAGGCTATAATCGTAACCGTAGCAGTAACTCTAGTATTTAAAAAAAGTTGAACTATTTTGTTTCAATAGAAGCGTTTAGGCAACGTCTCGGAATTACGGCAAATTTGATGGTTATTACAGCTAAGGTTACGGTTAAGTTTGACATCCTAAACCCACCCTTACTGCTACGGTTACGATTACAGCCTTTAAGTTTGACATCCTAAATCGACCATTAGATTCATTATGTCAATCATTTTTTGCGATTTCTGAAAAATTAGGTTAATGGCGTTTATGCTGTTTTGGCTTGGCAGCGTCGAAATCATAAGTACATCTCACACTGAGGTAACTAACAACAAAAAACGCGATATTGCCACTAAATGACATTTTACATAGAATTAAAGCGAACAGCTCATATTGGATCAATTCGATATTGTAAATACAGAGGCGATATAACTTAATTTTATGGGAAATGTCAGCAAGTAGTAATATGGTGTGTTACTGATTGTTTGTGATTAGTTGCCTTAGATAGTGTGAAGATGTATCTTAGAACGACCGCATCTTGTCAATACTATTGACAATATTCTAGTAGATTGACAATATTATTGATAGTGTGCGGGAAATATTGAAGGTATTCCAACGCTAATACATCCATATTATTGACAATAATCTTGACAGTATGAGAACCTTAGGCCTGTTTCACACATATGCGGTTCCATTCAGTTAGATTTTAACTCTATATGATAAGTGAAATAATTACAAAAAAAGTCATGCTATTACTTCAAATTATTTTGAAAAAAATATATCGATCTAATAACTCTTTTCTGAATTGATCCACGTTTGTGCTGGTTTTATGACATTTTGAATTATAGCTTCTAAGGTGATAATTATTTTTTCAATGTTGGCTTTCATGATTTGTGAGGTTTGTAGATTATTGGGAAAGTTCAAAACCACCAAATAAAAAAAAAACTCGTGTGCAGGAGCCCTTAGATCTGAAAATCTCTTCAGACTTGTTAGTGTGACCATAGATGATCAGATATGCTGGAAGGCAAGCTTTCCATTGAGTAAACCGAACTCATACACGTTGAGTTTTAGGTGAAGGTTTTGTTGTGTTGATAAATTTTTGACCTACAGGCCTTCCAGACCCATACACGTTCTTGCTTGGAAGTGATAAGCCCTTCCCATAAGAATTCAAATGTCGTCAGATCTTCAGGAGGCCGAGAATACAAGCTTAGCCTTTCGTTTTATATTGCATATGAAAACAAATGGAACCTTTTCCCATATATGTGGTTCTTTTATGGTTTATAGTAGGTTTCATATTTTTTGTTGTACATACAAATCAATCGCGTAATGAATAGTAATCATCAATGGAGATAACTTATCTTACTGCCTTGCTGTTTTTCTCTAATATACTTCAAGGCTAGAATTTGAAGCATTAAACAATCTTCTCAACCTTTTCACGAAAGCAAATTTTTTAACCCTCCGGTGGGCGCGTATGCGGCAGTTAGTCGCATTTTTTTTCCCAAAATATTTCTAAGTTCACTGTGAAACCATTAAAAATCCTATTGCGGTGTAAAAGCCGCAACGCGCCCATTCGTGTAAGTCCGATAGGCGCGCCCACCGGAGGGTTAATTATTTCAGGACGTCAACGAAATCATTTGATGAAGCAGCAATGGTTTAAATTGTAGTGCTGAAATCAATCGATACACAGTAATATCTTTTGGCAAACTGCTTATTTTATTAGAAAAAAGAAATACAACTTTCGAAAGAATAATAATGGATCATTTTTAAAAAGATCAACTCGATAGCAGGTTAAAAACTTGCATTTGTGAATGCTCTGATTGGTTTCTGTTTCTGTACACGTGTTCATACCTTATAATACTATTCGTGTCGAAATAATATACAGTGTTTTACAGTTTCTATTCGAAACTGAATAGGTACCGAAACAGCGTTTCACACTTATCGGTAGCGATCGAAAACACACCGAACCGAATGGAACCGCATATGTATGAAACAGGGGTTATTCTGCCTTCATAACAAGAAAGGTCCTATCTGCAATATTTAAGTTTTGAGCAAATCACGTTTTTGTTTCTTTTTATTAAATAAAACATGGTATTTCAGAAAACCATTTATATTTTATTTCATATATTATGTCGGAGAATAGAATCTAATTGCTAGTCATAATTTTGATGTACCTTTTCTCGATTAGGAGATTTTTGATAATATTATCACTTAGGACAATAAAGCTTAGAATATGCAATTCGGTTTTTTCAAATTTTACCTACTGAACTTGTCCTAAGTAAAAGTAATGTATTATACTGAACAATTTATTATATTTATCATATTTAAAAACTTAACACTTAATTTGTAAAATAATAGATAACAACAAGAAATATATTTGAAAGGATATTGAAATATTAATCCACTGCCGTATTAGACTTAATTGTCCTAACTGACATTACTCAACACAAAATACTAGTTGAAATTGTCCTAACTGCATTTTTCAAAGAAGAACGGACTATCATTTACCTTAGTTTATGTGGGATCGGACAATTTATGTTAGTAAATATGGCTTTTTATTCACTTAGGACAAAACATTTAGGCATAGAATAAAGCATTTTTAATGCAGATAGGACATTTTAATTTTCCACACATATTAATAAAATGTTTACGAACACTCCAAGCCAAAAAAGTAAATTTGCTAAATTTTGCAGATAGGACCTTTCTTGTTAGGAGGGCAGTATTGATTTCGATGTATTCTATCAGATTGACGTATAAAACATAATAATACCAAATTATAATCTATATCACATAAAATTCATTTGAATTCAAAAGCTTCATTCGAAAAAATAAAGAGTCTATTTACATTTTAAAAACCTTGCTTTATTAACCCTCCGGTGGGCGCGTATGCGGCAGTTAGCCGCATTTTTTTTTCCCAAAATATTACTAACAATAAGTTAACTGGGAAACTATTAAATACCCTATTGCGGTGTAAAAGCCGCAATGCGCCTATTCGTGTAAGTCCGATAGGCGTTCCCACCGGAGGGTTAAGAAGGTTTAATTTCTATAATTAATTTAGTGATATAAGATTTATTATTAAATTTGAATCAATTTTAGGAATCGTATTCTGTTAGGAATTGTGTATTATATTCTGTGAAAATCACATATAAACAAATAGAAATTTAAACTTCTTAAACTAAATCGTTTTATTACCATTTTTATAAAAACATACAACTTACAAACATTATCTATTTCTTTTATCAATCTTTCCTTTTTTTTGTACAAACACATCAAGTTTATACAAGTCATATCACAGTCTTCACTAACCCTTTTTTTTATCTAATTTTAAAAAATTACATGAAATTCGTTCAATACAAACGTGTGAAAAGATCATCAAAAACTCGGTATTTCTTAATACATAATTAACTCTTAACAAATCAACACGTGTTTATAACAATCAAAGTATTATTAATTATCAATAAATTAAATTTCCTTATGTATTTTAAAATAAAGATCGTTACGTATTTTCGGGATTCGTTGATCTACTATCGGACAAATCCATTTCATCAAAACTTTCCCCACCTTTTCCTTGAGCAGCTATTAAAGGAGTTGATGTTCGCGGACTTGAATCAGCTAAAGCACAAGCTTCTAAAACGTGCTTGTTAAATACTTCGGGTCTATCTGCGTAAATGTGATGACCAGCTCTATTTATTATCTAAAATAATTTAATTATTAGTTAGGAACCAAACTACTTTAAGTTAAAATAAATACATATGTTTGAACTAAAGATCCGGTTCGTTTTTCCTTAATAATTTCAGACGCTACATTATCAACCCAAGAATTCGCTCCGTACATTAAAGTAATTGGAACGTCTTTATTTAAATTTTCTAGTCTTTTAACCATTGGGTGTTTAGCCCAACCAAAACCAAACATCATACTATGAAAAGCAGCTTCACCACTTGGTGTTTGTGCGTTACATTGATAAATATATTGAGGGATTAAACTAACGTCGTTTAAAAACATTTCGTATTTTCGGGGAATATCTGGTCGAGCTTTATTAATTAACCATTGTCCTAAAAATCATTAAAAAAATAATAAAATAAATTTGATTTATTGATTTAAATTAAATACCAAATGGTCCAGCTGCTCTAACAGCCCATAAAGGATTAAAAGGTTGTAATAAATGAGCAGCAACTTTTAACCACCAAGGAGCGACAAATCGCTCTTCAGAATTTTTTTCAGGAAAACCCCATGGATCGGCCAAAATTAAATGTTTTACTCTATGAGGGTAAGAAATTGCGTAAGAAGTCGCTAAAAAACCACCCATACTATGTCCAAGAAGGACAAATCCCTCCAACTTCATTTCTTTTCTCCATTCTTCCACAGCTTTAACCATTTGCTTCTCAGCTTCTAATGCGTCATTACTAAATCTTGGACGCGAACTTCTACCGAATCCTAAGAGATCTATCGCGTAAACAGGTCTTGAAGCTGCTAAAGTATCTAAATTTAAACACCATAAAGCTACTCCGGCTCCTAAACCATGTAAAAGTACTAATGGGGTATTTTTTGATTCCATGTTGAGGGATATTGTCCATATTTTATCTGATGGACCTACTACCGGACCTATATCTACAAACCAACCTCTATATGCTGTTTTAATGCCTAAAAAACAAATTTATCTTAAAGATAAACGTTTTAACTTCAAAACAAAATCAGATTTAATTTAATTCTATTTTAAGTCTGTTTTTAAACCTTTAATATTTACTTACTTTGTAAAATCCTTTTTTCAATCGTCCTCAACATATTTTCCGAATATTTGGTCCAAGAAATCCATTCGGTAGTGAACCAACTATCCTCAAAAACCATTAAAAATTAATTAAACTACCAGAAAATTTTTAAGGTTACATTACATAATAACATCAATAATAAACAAACACAGTTAAAAATAAACATTAAACCATGTGAGAAATGATTCATCGAGATTAAAAACCTTTACCGCGTATTTTTTAAAATTTCACTTAAAAATTACCTTTTCTGTTTGACCTCCACAATTTCTAAAACGCTCGTTTGGGACATTTCCTCACGCACCTGTTCCTCTTTTTACTATTATTACTAATTTTTTTTTTGTTGATGTAAATTAAATCGTCCTCGTCCGGTTCGTAACTAAATCGAACTGACTTAAAAGACCTTGAGAAACACTTACGAGGTCACAACACTAATAACCCGTTAGATATGCTCTAGATTCGTCGGGAAAATCTACGCAAGTTAATTCGTTCTTTTACGTTATTTAAATGTTAAATGTTATTTTTTAATAAATGAAGCAATAACGATTTTGTCTGCGCGCAAACACTAACGTCTTTTAGAGCGACCCGAATCAATAAAATAACAAATCCGAGTTGAATTTGAGGTCTTTATATGGAATGCGATGATGAAACGCGCGAGTTCCTGTTGAAACTATCTGCATGACACGCGATAATCTAATGAAATGAGCAAAAAAAAAGGATACGTTGTTTGTTGCATGCAAATGAATGAATCATTGTCTAAATTACTCTAATTTTATATGTAAATAAGAAATGCTAACGGTTGAAATTTCAAATGTAATTTAAAAAACCGAATTTGAATAAATTTTTAAAATTATTTTAAATTATTAGTTACGTTTAAAACGTCAAAATGACATGAAAAATATATGGTAAATATGTATTTTTTGATTAGAAAGTTTACAATTTTTTTATGTAAATAAGATAAGAAAATAATAAATGGTTTAAAATTTAATATTCTCTAAAAAATCAAATGTTAATAAATTGTATGAAGAGTAATTTTGGGGAATGGTATCTAAATGACGTTTAAAATATTAACAATGACAATGACTTTGTATAATTTAAAGATTTCGGCTGGTGTTAAGTTTCATAACTTATGATTTTTTCGATGAAAAGGGAGTTTGATTGATCCAAAATGTGTTCTATTGTCCAGATTTGCCCAAAAATCTGGAGCACATTGAGCAAAATACATAAAAATTCCAACAAATCGTTTATTCAAATTTGATTCTTTTAAAAAAAATTTCGGATATACAGATACTCACGGAAGTCTACATACCCCTCTATAAATCACAAATTAACCATTAAAATAAGCACTTTCGACAATTTAAACCAGTTTAAAAAAGTTATTTCATTACATAATTTGTAATTCTGGAATATGGACCATTTCAAACAACCAAAACATAAAAAAAGATAATAAAATCCTCAATCACATATATTAAGGAACTTACAAAAGTGTACATACAGACAAAGAAAGGGTTAATTGGAGGCACTATGCACCAATGTAAGTACATTAATATTGTGAAAGGTAATATAAGAGAAACGGTGCAAAAACCAACCCCATAGAACATTTATGGGAAGAATTGAGACGTTGCCTGAAAAATAGGCATATCAAAGGCCGCGATAATCTAAAACTAGCCATAATGAAAAAATTGCAAAAAATACCTAAGATGGTAACAGAAAAATTAGTGAATTCCATGCCTCAACGAATAATGGCTGTCATTAAAGCCAATGAAGGTATTACAAAATATTAGTTAATTCTTTGTTATTAAATATACCGATAAAGACATATTGTATGTAGACTTTTGTGACTTTCCAATATATGTGTTACTGAAGATTTCTGGTTTTTTTATGTTTTAATAGTTTTTGAAATGGCGCATACTTTAGAATTACTAATTAAATAGCATAATAACCATATTAGATTTGATTGAATTGCCGAAGGTAGGTATGTAGACTTTCGTGAGTAACTGTATTAACACTTGGCATGCGGGAAACGTATTTTTACGTTTTACCCTTACGGCAACGAAATATACCCGCATACCAAGTGTTAAGTTTCGTAACTTATGAGTTGTTTGATGAAAATGTAGTTTAATTGATCCGAAATGTGTTCTGTTATCCAGATTTGTCTAGTAGATATCTGGAACACATTGAGCAAAATACATTAGAATTCCTACACATAATTTATTCAAATCTGGGTTTTTAAGAAATCTTGGGATGTATTAAGTTTCGTAACCCATGATTTTTTTTATGAGAATGCGGCTTAATTGATCCGAAATATGTTCTATTGTCCAGATTTGGCCAGAAATCTGGAACACATCTTGGATCAATTAAGCTACATTTTCATCGAAAAAAATCATAAATTACGATAATTACACCCCAATCGATGATACATCCCAAGTTTTCTTTAAAAAAATCGACTTTGAATAAATGATGTGTAAGAATTCTTAGGTATTTTGGTTAATTTTGCTAAACTGACGTTTAAACTGTCAAAGTGACAGTAAAAATATAACCTATACTTATATAAAATGACAATTAGAAATGTTTTCTAAAAAAAGTAACAAATTTCATCATGTTTCAATAATCTTACCTTATTAATTAGATTTAGACTTGTTTAATTTAATCTTTTTCTTTCATCTTATTGCTCTACAAACTAGAAATTTTTACATCAAAATTAATTTCTTCTAAAGGTTGACATTTGACATTAACTAATATGCAACCATCAACGTTTACTTACATTTAAAAAAGATCATAGACACATCTCCTTTTATTTTACAATTTACATTTCGACATAGTTTGACATTTATGAAGGAAACTCAAAAGTAATATGAGTGAAGGTAAATATTTTTAATTTATGCTCAATCTACTAAAACTTAATCGAACATTTACAAATGTTAAGAACAACCGGAAGAAGCACCACCTCCAGCTGAAGAAGCTCCTCCACCTCCACCAGAAGAAGCTCCTCCACCTCCGCCTGAAGAAGCCCCTCCACCTCCTCCTGAAGAAACCCAAGCTGAACCACCTCCACCTCCAGAAGAACATCCATCTGAAGAACCACCACATGAAGAACACCCTCATGAAGAACCTCCACCACCCGAAGAACCCCAACCTAAACAAGAAGAGGAAGCAAAACCACCCGAAAAATCGTTTTCGCTAGAAAAGAAAAAATCCCCTGCTGCTATTCATAAAGCAGAGTCTAAAAGTGCCCCACAAACAAAACCATCAGTCGAAATGTTAAAAAAACACGAACCGGGTGAACAAAAATCCACGCAGGATGTTCCCCAACAAAGAAGTTCGAAAATGAGCGTTAGTAGTTTAGGGAAGAGACAAAGTAGGGAGGATTCTAAAGATGCTTTTGCGCGAAAGAAATCGACGAGATCAATTAAGAACGCGGTCGGGAGTATCGTGTCGTTTCGAAGGGGGAGTATCGCGGAATATTTCGATCGGCAGAAGGTAAGTGAAAACTGCTGAACCTAGAATCTAAAATGGGATTGACACCCTTTGCACGAACCATCGATAAAGTTATCGTACCATGGTACCATTGATACGCGCTTTGGAACTTTAGAGAATCAGGTCAATGTTGCTTTCAATGTTTAAATTAGGTGGTGGTTCTCAGTGAGTTGAAGTGTTTAAACTTGTCCGGAGTTTCTTTTAACAACAAAAAAATTAAATTTAATCATGGAGGTTATTTTTTTTAATTACGTTAAAAGGAATTAATTAAAGTGTATTTTCTATTTTAGACCGCGAAATTTATGAATACATACAAATTAGAATCCGACAATCCCTTCAATGTGGATAAAGTAACGAAAATCTTAGAGGAGGTTCTTATTGAAGCTTTGGAAAATTTAACATATGATGCTGATAAAGTTCCCAAACAAGCTAAATGGGCTTCGAGTGCTATTAGAGCGAAAGTTAAGGAACAAGAATATGATAGGTGAGTTTAAAATGAATTTAAATTCTGATTTTTATTTCGACCTTTGTTTAGATACAAAATAATATGCTTGGTAACCATTGGAGAAAAAAGATCTCAAGATATGTTTTCAACTTATAGATTCTTATGGGACGTTGAGAGAGATAAACATGCATCTTTTGTTCATGAAAATATGTATGTTTTTGCAATAGCGTGTTGTTTTGGTTTATACTATGAATAAGTTTTTTTAAATTTATTTCAATTATATTTTTTAATTTTATTTGAAAAGATAAAATAAAAAATTACCTTTAGTAAGTAAGTTTTAAAATGATAGAATAAGTTTAAAAACTTGTATAGAAGTGTCCCAAAACTCAGTTGTCAAACGCTAACCACACGTTCTAGAGCTAATTTTTTACTGATTCAAAATAAAATTCCAAATTCAAAATTGCGTCCTAAGAAAGCTAGAGTCTTTTGAAGATAGGCATCTGCGCAGCTTTTCTGAGATGTCTTGATATTGTCTTTGGGGCTCACAATTAAACTTTGGGCATTTTTTAACTTACCACAAATCAAAGTCTTAAGGGGTTAGACCACTCTAGAATTTTCAAAAAATCGAATTTTTGTTTTTTGTGCTAAAAAGTGCCTTATGGTCTTAAAAATAAGATGCAATGTTAGTTATAAGTGGGAACAGTTTTTAAATGCCTGTATTTTGATTCTGAATGTTGTCCGATAACGTGTGCTCAGTACAGGTTAAACAAACTTTAAATGCGTTTTTCTCTAAATCACTTTTCTTGAAACGGCCGGAAACATAACTCATACAATTCTTTACCGATTTACTTGAAATTTTAACTGCACCTTCCAAGTAGCATTATCTAGAGAAAGACGTAGGATTTTTTTGATATCAAATGTAGTTCTTTAACTATAAACAATTTAGTAGATATTTTTTTAGGCTAAAACGCAAAGTTTTTGTAATATGCTCACCATTTCTGCAAAAAAATAATTAAAAAGAAATCCCTACGTCTTTCTCTAGCTTTTGAGTTGTAAAAACTAAATACCTTTTCGTTTTTGCTTTAGATTGAAAATTGTAGGTAAAATCGTTCCGGCCGCGGGCCCCTTAGCGCTTAACAAGGTTTTCATCAAGCAGTTACATCGCGTTCATTTTTTATGTTAATTATTTAGCAAAATATATTTCTTATTCCTAAATGTATGTACAACAAAGATATATAAACAATTTTTCCACAGCTCTTATTGTTTTCTCGGAAAAATATGGGGAAATTACGTTAATTTTCCACGTTCTAAAGTGGTCTAACCCCTTAAACGAATAGATCAAACGCTAATTAAAAAAAAAAAAAAAAAATTAGTAGCAGATCAAGCATTTCCAAGTTAACAAACACCACAAATTTTATTGTGATAGTTAAAGGCGTTTTTAAGATATTTTAAAAAACGTTGTTCTAATACGTCTTTTGCAAGAGATTCTATCTCTTTTAGGAAATAATTTCGAATCAAGAGGTTCAGGTTGAATTAGTATAAAATTAACCCTAGAATGTGTGATTAGCGTTTGGCAACTGAGTTCTAGGACACCTATATAAGTTGGTAGACATTGTTGTGTAGGTGAAATGTTTAAATTTAATAAGGTAATAAAATTGTTTATTTAAATTAAAAAGTGATTACTTATTTTTTTTTGTATTGGAAGTGTACTTCTAGAGATGCGAACTCACGATAAATTTCATCAAGATAAATTTCATTTTGGAAATAGAGACTGAAATACGTGATATAATTGAACAAATTTCAACGTGTAAAAACGAGTCTTGTGAATTTTACATGAGACATTTATTTCACACACTGAGTTTTGCCGTTGTGTCGTGAAAGAATCGTTTGATTTCCCCAAAAATTACTTCTGCAAGTAATAAAGAAGGTTTAAAAAGATAATAATTGGACTATTAACCGGAGAAGAATTATGATATTGCAATTAATCGAATTATATGAATCCTCCTAATTTGTTAGACTGCTCGTTCCTAAATTATAAAAATAGAAATATTCGCAAATCACCATCTTTTCCTTTCTGATGTAACCCTAAGCTAATAATAATAAGCTGTAGCTTTTTTGTTGGCACTTTTATAGAAATGTCTTTTATAAAATCCCTAGACAACATAAATTATTCTTTCAAATTCAAAACATTGGCAACTGTAAAAACAATGTATTCAGAGAAATCTTATATCATGAAGAAAAAATTCTAAACTCTAGTGTTTCACATAGTTATTTATATTATGTGAAAATACATGTGGCTGTGAGATAAATTTCTTATTGGATGAAACTCTCATGAGATTTTAGTCTCCTTGTGAACACCTAACTTAATGACGCATAAATTGCGATGAGACATCTTCTGATAGATGGACTAAAATACTAGAGCCTTCTTGTCAAAGTTATAGGAAGGGAAACTAATCTTGTATCTTTTTCTTCATGGAGAAATTTACCTTTTCTTCAATAGTAAATTATTTGAAAAGAAAACTATGGAAATTAATAAATTTTTATTAAAATCTCAACGAGGAAAAAAATTTCAATTTAGCATCTACGATATTCAAAAGACTATTTTCTGGGTTCGTCTGTTCCTCTGGAGTAAATTTAGAATCTTGCCCTTCGAAATTGTAATAAACCTAAAATAAGATTATTAAAATACAATACTAAAGAGGTTCTCGAGAGTCTTTTTTTTTTCTTTCAAATAAACTTTTTTTTATAGGTGCAGTGTCAATCACGCGACTCTTGCGACTTTGCGTCAGCCACTCGTTTGCATTGAATTGTATGGATACGTTGTCAATAACGCAACTGCGGCGTTGGCGACAGAAGCGGCCACGGCGACCATAGCGACGCGGCTGCCACAATAGCAGTCTAGCCGCCAGAGCCGCTGCGACAACTTATGAAAAGCATGTTTTTTTCTAAAACTTTGATAAGAAAATGGACGAATCACAATTAAGTAAGCTGGTAGGGCTCCACCCTTGTCGGTATAATCCAAAAAGTAAGGATTATAAGGACAAAAATAAAAAAGATAGTGCATGGCAAGAAATAGTAAACATTTTAAAACAATCAGGTAATGAGTAAAACATATACGAATTTACACTAGGTTTAAGCTACCTTCATCATAGTATAATAAAAACCAATTTTGAATGTTAAATTCGAAAAAAAAACCGAAGGCGACTATTTTGGCATAACTGACACTTAATAAGGCCGCTGCAAACGCGCTACAAAAGTCGCACATCTGCAGCCGCGCGGCTATAGCCGTTGCAGTCGCGTGATTGATACTACACCTTAAGTGTTAAGGTGCAGTGTCAATCACACGACTGCAGCGATGATCGTCGCGGGGCTCTGGCGACTTTGCGTCAGCCACTCGTTTGCATTGAATTATAAGGGTAGGTGGATGGATATATGGATAATCCGAAAGAGAAAAAACCGAAGGCGACTATTGCTGCACAATTGACATTTAATAAGGCGGCTGTAGACGCGCTAGAAAAGTTGCGAGTCTGCAGCCGCGCGACGATCGCCGCTGCAGTCGCGTGATTGACACTGCACCTTTACATTTAAAAAGCAGTAATGGAAAATTAAAAGAAACTTTTTTAACAAGCTTACTTCAACAATACAACATTTTGGTTTGATTCTTGACACTTCAAAGGTGAAGAAAATACTTGCTGTAGCTTGTGGAACCGGATATTGTTTAGTTGGAATACTCCAAATATTCTAAAAAGTTAATTTGTATCTAACTTGAATTGTAATCTCTTTTATATTGGGTTGGCAACCAAGTAATTGCGGATTTCAGTCAAAGATTGCTTCAGTTGAATTTTTAGGTTTGCAGACGTAGTACAAATGTAATACAAATTTTGTTATTTGATAGTTGGCAATTCAGCAGTCAATCAGTAAAAAAAGTTTTTTGATCGGTTGCGTGGTTTTCGTTTAGCCTTCGTTGAAAAATGGAAAATCAAAAGGAATATTTTCGTCAAATTTTACTTTTTTATTTTCACAAAGGGAAAAACGCATCACAAGCTCATAAAAAATTATGTGCTGTACATGGTGACGAAGCCTTAAAAGTACGGCAGTGTCAAATTTGGTTTGCCAAATTTCGTTTTGGTGATTTTTCAGTCAAAGACGAAATACGCTCTGGTCATCCAGTTGAAGTTGATGAAGTCCTAATCAGATCAATAATCGATTCGGATCGTCACAGTACAACACATGAGATTGCAGAGAAGCTTCATGTATCACATACATGCATTCTCACATATCGACCTATGCAACGAAAACTATTGTAAGTCATTTTTGATAGAACTGAGTCAGATATAAGTGTTTAAAGATTTTGAACCGATTGCATTTTAAGAAATAAAATTTTCTAGGTAAAAATTTCCTACTTGGTTGTTGTAGATATCTTATAGAGGATTTCGAAAGGATTCGCCATAGAAGAATAGCAATTAATTCTGTTTTCTTTTCAAATTTTTGAAAATCACCATTTTTGACTTACGATAGTTTTCGTTGCATAGGTCGATATATGCACACTCCTACCAGCCAACCCAACGATCAATTCTGATGTCTATATTGAACAACTAACGGAATTAAACAATGCAGTTGAAGAAAAGCGGCCCGACTTGACAAATCGAAAAGGCGTTGTATTCTATCATGACAATGCAAGGCCACACACATCTTTGGTCACTTGGGAAAAATTATTGGAGCTTGGTTGGGACGTTTTGCCACATCCGCCGTATAGTCCTGACCTTGCACCATCTGATTACTTTTTGTTTCGATCTTTACAAAACTCGTTGAATGGTAGAAATTTTAGTAATGATGATGATGTCAAATCGTACCTGATTCATTTTTTGCTAATAAAAATCAGAAGTTTTATGATCGTGGTATTATGATGTTGCCTCAAAGATGACAAAAGGTCATTGATCAATACATCATGGGCAATACATTACACAATAAAATTATTTAATTCCATGAAAAAATTATCTTTGATTTTCTAAAAAAAATTCGCAATTACTTAGTTGCCAACCCAATATAATCTCTATTTTTTTTCATATTATTTTACCTCATATAAATAATAATCAGCAACTAAATCACTTCTTCCAAAAATAAATTCAACATCAAAAAACCAATCTTCACCATACGACCAAGTATCTAACATCTCTCTTATTTTAAGTGCTCCTAATTTTTCATTAAACTGTCCGATTGTTGGCCAACCCGAAAATCGATAATAACTTTTCCCTGATGTACTGCTGCTACTCTCAGTACTTAAAAACGACGAACTTGACGATGATAGGCCAGCAATTCGTTGTAAAAGCTTTCGTTTTCCCTTTTCACCGGAAATTAACAGATTATCTACGAAATCTTCCGCTATATTTTTTATAGTAAGAAAATCAGAACATTTTTGCTCAATTTCAACTACGCTTGAAAATCTCGGTTGTCTTCTTTCCCCATTTTCATGTTCTTCCTCCTTAACTGAGGTAGCTGACAAAAATTTAATTTTACCCGGAATTGAACGGGTTGATTTTGAAACGTTTGAAGATTGGATTTCATTGAGTTCTTCTTCGAGGTATAAATAATCTTCTTCAAATTGTTCCGGTTCATTATCTAGCTTATTTAAATCATCCAGTTCATCAAAATGTTCAAAGTACGGTTGATGTGTATCGCTTTTAATTAGTTTCATTAAGACATTATATCTTGGTTTTGAAGACATTGTAATTAATTATATACAAAAATAAAAGTATGGGATGATGAAGAATTTTGAACAACATAAGATAAAATAACATAAATTACGAAAAAATTATTAACTAAAAATCACTTTTGACAAGTTATTGACACATTATTCATGATGACATTATTAATTTATATGAAACAAGTTGTTTTTTCATCGTAAACAATCGTAAATCACCAAAGAAATTAGTCAATTTGTAAAAGTTCATATCTAAAAAACAAATTGTTGTTCAGACTTGAAATTTTAGGAGGATTTGGTTTAATATTTAATCTTTATTTTTACCAAAGATGACTTTTTCATGATTTTTAGCTTTTTCCACAGAAGAGAAATTCTAACCTAATTTAATTTACATGTCGACTAAAACTTGTTAATATTTAAAAATTCACATCTAAAAAAATAATTGTTGTTGAAACTTGAAATTTTAAGAGGATTTATATTGAAACTTAATCTTTATTTTTACCAAAGATGAATTTTCTACGACTTTTAGTTTTTCTCTCAGAAGAGAAAATGCAACATAATGTCGATTAAAACTTTTCAATTTTTAAAAATTCATATCTAAAAAAGTAATTGTTGTTAAGACTTGAAATTTTAGGCGAATGTAGATTGAAACTTAATCTTTATTTTCACCAAAAATGACTTTTCTAGGATTTTTAATTTTTCCCTCATAAGAGAAAATGTTAGAATGTCTTTAACTGATGTTTTTAAACATTAAAAATTAGAAAGTTCAAATTTCAAATTGATTATTTTGAAATATTTTAAAAGATATATTTAAGATTCTTTTGTGATACTAATACATAAAAAATAATCTTGTGAATTAAATATAAATCATTTTTAACTTTCAATAGCAAAATAAATTTTTACAGTGACATCTATTAATGACATAACAAAATGAAACATAACCTAAGATTTGAACTTTCAAGTTGATTTCAATTCATTTAAATAATTGCATATTCACTTAATTTAATTATAAGAAAATGTCCGAACGTTTATAATCGTCTAAAATGTGGAGATTATTCAACTGTACTCGTTTAAATCTATCTACATTTCTTAGGTAAGTTCTTTTGCAAGAATTTAGTCAACAAGTTGCATAACCTATACAACTTTACATAATTTTTTTATTATTATTTAAAGGTCTGCAAGTAAACTAAACCTAAAACCGGAAATTAACTTTAAAAGGAATCATTTTACCTCACCTAGAAAATGTACAAAAACTCAAAAATCTTTATATACTTTTCCACATTTAACAAATATATGTTTGGTTATATCCGGAGGTAGTTTAGTACAAATTTATTTAAACAAAGTTGATTGTGATGCGCGACATACACGAATGTCCCATTATCGATCATCAAAAGATGATCACTTAAGGTTTAATTGGTCCAAGTTTTGGTCGTATTTAAGACCACACATTTGGTATTTAATAGCAGCGATAATTGTGGGTTTTTAAATGGTATTTTAAGTCGTTTTTTATAGTAATCTAGGGAGATTTTTAGGGTGCTTTAGTTGTCGCTGTTTTAAATATACAAATACCACAATTAATTGGTCAAATGATTAATGTTGTTGCTAAATTTAATTCTGAATCGAAAGATGGAAATGGTTTTATGGAAGAAGTTAAAATACCTGCTTTAAAATTAATAGGAATGTACTTCGGACAGGTTTTTAAGTTCTTCTTTTGATTATTATATTGATTTTTTAAGTTTTTTTTTTATTGTAGTCTTTGTGTACATTTTTTTATATTTATATGTTGTCGAATTTGGGTGAAAAAGTTGCTTATAAGATGAAAGCAGATTTATTTGCTTCTGTTATTCAACAAGATATAGCTTTTTTTGATGAACAACGAACGGGGGAAGTTATAAATAGATTAACAACTGATGTACAAGAATTTAAGAGTAGTTTTAAACAAACTATTTCAGCCGGTTTAAGAGCAACTACTCAAATAATCGGTTGTTCGATTTCTTTACTTCTAATTTCCCCTCAAATGACTTTCTTTACTTTATTATTTGTGCCATCGGTTATTGTTGTTGGTACAATATTTGGAGCTATGCTTAGAAAAGTTTCTAGGAGAGCTCAAGGACAGGTAATGTTAATTTTTCTTTAGTAATTAAATTGAAGTAATAAATAAATTATGGTTTAGGTTGAAAAAACAACAGCTGTAGCAGATGAAGCTGTGGCTAATATAAGAACTGTTCGTGCGTTTGCCATGGAAGAACAAGAAATTGAATTATTTGATGGTGAAGCGGCTTTGGCTATGCAGTTAAATCAAAAACTTGGGTTTGGAATTGGATTGTTTCAAGCAGGGACAAATTTATTTTTAAATGGGTATTTTTAATGTTAGGTTTTATTTAAAAATTAAATCATTATAATTTTTTTTAAAGTATGGTTTTATCAACTTTATGTATGGGTGGTTATTTACTTTCAACTGCTCAGTTAACAGCGGGAGATTTAATGGCATTTTTAGTGTCTTCCCAAACTATACAGAGGTCTTTAGCTCAAATTTCTTTGCTTTTCGGTTCGGTTATTCGTGGCACAGCTGCTGGGGCAAGAGTTTTTGAGGTAAATATACTAGAAAAACTAGATAACAAATGGATTTCATGACTATATTGTGAATTTGAACGGTGTTTTGCAATTTCATGCTTAATTAAAAGTCAATATTTTCTAAATAATTAATGCAAAGTACAGTGAAATCTCCCTTGTGTGGACACCAATGGGACCCACCAAAAGTGTCCGTTCAAGAGAATTGTCCGCTTAAGAGAAATGCGAACTAATTATATGAGAGTCGGACGGTTCCTTGAGAAACTGTTTGTCCAAGGGGGGTGTCCGTTCAAGAGGGGTGCCCGCGAAGGGGAATTTCACTGTATATTCATTTTCATTATAAAAGAATATTTTTTTCCTAACATATTTCAGTGTTAGTCATCTTTAGAGACAAAACTCAAAGTTATGAAGTTAAATTCTAACAAACATAGTTTATAAAACAATTTAAAATTTATTTACAGTTAAAAATTAATGCTAGATATGTTACAATTTAGAGTGACTACTTATTGTTAGTACTAGATGTAAGACCTGTTTCACACGTTGCAGTTCAATTCGGTTGGGTTTGTTTTCAATTGCAATGGAGCCCTTTCACGTATGCACAGTGCTCTTACAGTTTATGTTAGGTTTTGTATTTTCTGTTATACACACGTTCGGTCACATGGTGAATAAAAATCATTGGAGGCAAGCCAAGTTGTTGCCATGTTGTTTTTCTATAGTAGAATAGAAAACGATGAATAAGGAACGCCAGAATTCATTATAAGCATTCTCTCATTGGAAACAAGTTATCAATGGAATGGAATGAAATGGAGTAGAATCATCAAGGGAGAGAAATCAAATTGTTGCTATGTTGTTTTTCTATAGTAGAACAGAAAAACGAAGATGAAACACTCGAATTCATTGGGAGCATTCTTTCAGCACTTCATAGCTGGTATTTGAGCCTTTCCACACAATTTTCCCAAAGCTAAGAAAACTACTTCAGGAAGTCAACGAAATTAATTAATGATTTCTCCCCAAGCTTCCTGCATCTTAAACTAAGCTTTATATTTTTCACATATTTTGTTCTACTACTGGATTATGCAGAAATCAATTGATCCACATTGTATTCTAATAATTCGGATTATTACGGGCTGAGTTTAAAGATTTTAGTTTATATTAGTATGTAATAAAGATGTCATTTTTAAGAGCTGAGTGTTCCTTTGAATAGATATTGTCCAGACGAACGTGATAGCTTAACGAAATAAAGCAAAAGAAGTGTGACTTCCCTCTTTTAAACCGAGCTTATTTAAGGGAGAGTTCGCGCTTGAATCACTCTTTTTCTCTCCCTGGAGTTCTTCTTGGGTCAAGAAGAATTTCTTCTTCGCGATAATGTGTTGAATATGCTTTGAGAAGCTATTCAACACATCGACGGTTTTTCGTGAGTTCTGTTTTCGTTTCCGAGTTTGAGTTTGCCTCGGTGGTTATGTTCATATTATGATGGACTTGCGTGTGCTCCCATCCGGAGTTTATCTCCGTCATGGTTTTTTTACCATCATCTCGACCCGCAAACTGAGGACATAACCACAAACCAATGGGTTTTGTGGTTGAGGAAATAGGGTGAGTTCTCTGAGCTTGAGTAAATATTTACTGGTAGACAAATCTCTCCGGTTAATAATTATTGAGTTAGGAATTCGTATAGCTATCCTCTTGATTAATTAGATTACATAGATTTGCATTTTCCTTAATTAACTTTTAAAGTTAGGTTGTGTTTTTATTTGATAAAGCTTAATTCCTCTTTTTCTGAATCAACTTAAATTAAAGTTTTGATCATAAAATAAACTCTTTTTTTTATTAATCGTCCTGTAACCCTTTCTTGCATTTCAAAGCCCTATCGCAAGAACCCACGGTTTACGGTAGGTTTCCCAGGTAAAAACCATTGCCCTGGTGACGGCTACGTCACCCCGTTCATTACATAATGACGGTACAGCGGTGGAATTGTTTTAATTTTTCAGTCCATTTGTTACATTATCAGAAAAAGATTTCCGAAAAACAGTGCATTTCTAAACGCTCTGATTACTTTCTATTCCCTATACACGAGTTCAAACCTTATACAAACCTAATGAAACATATTTGTGTCAAAGGAATGTTCGATTTTTTACGGTTTCTGTTAGGAACTGAATAAGGACCGAAACACCATTTCACACTTGTCGGTAACGACCGAAATCGTATCGAAAACAAACCGAACCGAATGAAACCGAATACGTGTGAAACAAGCCTAACTGAACAATGGAACATGGAATGAAATGTGGATAATGGAACATTGCTCAAATACGTCTAGTACTATATTTCATTTAATAACTAGGAGGAGTGAATCTCAAAACCCCATTTACATGGGAAAAAGTAACTAAAAAATACACTAAACATTTTTAGCGGCAAATTTGAATTCTAAACTTCAAACCAGTCACATTTATGCAACCAACAATACACCAAGCGTTTGAGCGTAGTATTCTAGAACATACCAAATATCTCTATGGCCGTTTATCTATACGTACATTGTTCAAAATTTATCCAAAAGACGTTCCTTGTGTTGACGTATTATATCCAACAGATGATATCGTACCATACTTTCTTCAAACTTAATATTTTTTGATTGCAACAATTTGAGCACAACGAAAAAGCGAGAAACAAGTTGACAAATTAGGTAAAGCACCTAACCTCAAACGTTAAAAACAATAAACGACAAAAACCAATTTTTTCGTCTTTGTAAACTTGACTGCGGAGCGACCAATAATAGTTCACTATTTTAGCGCGCAAAATTCAAATCACTCCTCCTAGTGATTAAATGAAGTATAGTCACTCTAAATTTTAACTTGTCTTGTATTAATTTTTATAATGTAATGTAATTTACCTTCATAACTTTGAGTTGTGTCTTTGAAGATGGCTAACGTCGAAACATGTTCATGCGGAAAGGGACATCTGTTATTTTACTATTACTAATAATAATGGGTAAATGATGCTTGTATAAGTGGAAAGGAATAACGGTTTTTACACGTTAGGAACGAGAAATAAGTTCTTGAGAATTACAACCAATAGCGACGAGGAAAAAAAACCTTTCCTTTTTTCAAGTCATTCTTTTGAAATAATTTATTCTTTCATCACGGTAGACTACAAGTTAAAGACAAGAAATTAACTTTATAAATGATTTATAAATCGTTTTGACGTAAAACATTAAACGATCATTTTGACTCTTTTTACTTTTTTGCGTCGTACTTCGCCACTCTTGAAATTATAACGTTTAGATTAAATTTTTAACTCCATGTACTATCTCAGTATCTATTTAATTCAAATACATATGTTTATTTAGCGTAATTTTAACAATCATCCAAGAAGATGGTGGCATAAGCCGAAACATATCGGTAAAATTTATAATAAAATGTATCAGTAAAAGTATACCACTTTCATTTACCCATTATTCAATGGGTAAATGAAAGTTGTGAAATACTGATAAAAAATGAATCATCCCCCCGAATACTAATAATAACCCAACTATAAATTTATTCACAGTATATCGATTTACAACCTAAATTACCTCTTCACGGTGGTAAAATCATCCCTAGCCAAGCCCTAAAAGGCGAAATCGAGTTCAAAGACGTGTCATTTACTTACCCAAGTCGTCCAGAACAAGTTATTTTAAAACATTTCAATTTAAAAATCAAACCCGGTTCTACAGTAGCCCTGGTCGGTTCATCAGGTTCTGGAAAATCTACGGTAGTAGCTTTAATAGAAAGATTTTATGACGTAAGTTCCGGAACTGTAACGATAGATGGTATTAACATCAAACATTTAGACCCGTCTTGGTTGAGACAAAACACCTTGGGTTTGATCAGTCAAGAACCGATTTTATTCGGCACGACGATTATGGAAAATATTAGGTATGGAAAACCGGGTGCTTCGGATGAAGAAGTTAAAGAAGCCGCTAAAATGGCGAATGCTCATACTTTTATAACGTCGTTTCCGAAAGGATATGATACTTTAGTGGGCGAACGAGGAGCTACGTTATCTGGAGGACAGAAACAAAGGGTTGCTATAGCTAGGGCGTTGTTAAAGAACCCCAGTATTTTAGTTCTTGATGAAGCAACGAGCGCTTTGGATGCTGAGTCTGAAAAAATTGTTCAAAGTGCTTTGGAAAATGCCAGCAAGGGAAGAACGGTTTTAGTAGTTGCTCATCGATTATCTACAGTAAAAAATGCTGATTTGATAGTTGTTCTGAGCAATGGAAATGTAGTAGAGGTAAGTAAAAAAGAAAAAGAAATGTGGGTTATTTCATTCGATGTTTTTAGATGGGAACACATGAGGAACTTTTAAGGGCCAAAGGTTATTATTGGACGTTGGTTTATCAACAACAAAATATTCCAGGAGGGTAATAATTAATTTTTGATAAAAATTTTGTAAATGATTTAATAAAAGTTTTATCTTATTATTATTATTACCTTTTATTTAATATGTTATTAGATCAATTTTAAACTAATTTTATATTATAAACGCATATAATTCTATTGAACACCAAATTAAAAAAGTAATAAAAGATATTCTATCAATAAAACAAGCTAACAAAACCCACGATTGCTGAATTGCATCTTCAATAAAATCCTAGGAAATAAACCAGGTAGTTAGAAATTTTAATTTGTTCCTTTTTCCATTTCATTCTTACCTTTGGAATGAATAAAGAAAATAGTTTTTGTACGACTTCATTCATTAAAAATGTAAATAATTTTCTTGGTAACATTTTTTTCTGCTTATTTCTCGAAATATTTATAGTAATAATTGATAAGAAAATGGATAAAATTATTCCTAAATAACCATAGTTATATGCTAGAACTATGAATAAAAAATCTTTATAAATTTTGATAAAGATATTACTTCATTAGAACTTTATTTACGAATTTTAGGAACTTTTTCAGGATGACCTGGAATATTAAGAGCCATTTGAACTAAAACCAAGGTATTTAAACACAAATTAAAACTGGCTAAAGTTAGCTTTAAATATCCAAAAGGAGAGACGCAGAATATCAAAATTGTACTAACTGATATTACTAAAAAAATAAATTCATTAAAACGTAAGTTTTAAAAGTGTAATTATAAATTACTTATTATTGGCGCGGAATAAATTAATTTGTACACCTTAGATATCCTTTTAAGATAAAAATTAACTTGTAAATTTGCTTCATCATTATTTTCTGGATTAAATTCATTAAAATCAACTTTATCAATATCCCATTCTGTTTTATACGATAAATTTTTAACCATTTCCGAGTGGTTAGTTGATAAATAAAGATTTATTTTTTCCGAATCGATAAAAAATCCGATTGGAAATTTACAAATGTGTTTGTCTTCGGGCCAATCGTCTAAATCTGCCGTTTTACACCATGTTGTTAGATCTAAATCTGATTTTAAAACGACTTGTCCATCGTGTTTTAAAAATAGTTTTGTGTTTTCAATATTTTTTTGAAATTCATCTACAACTCTAAAAAAGAAAAAAAATTGTTGCATTAAAAATTATGAGAAAATGAGTGAGAAAAGTTTTACGAAAAGAATCTCATATTTGGTGTCCAAATTTGATAAAAATGAGGATGGATTGATTCTATATTTCCATAATCATTTGGATTCCATTTTAATTTTCGATCTATCCATTTCTAAAATTATTAAATAGGTACATAAGTTATCAGTTGATTTATATTAAACAAGCTTTGTTGGAATAGTAATTGTAAATTTTATGGTTTGGTAACAATAAGTTAACTTGAAAGATTATGTTAGCTAAGATGTAATAGACTGTGTAGATGGTGAAAATAAAAAAGAAGAAAGGGTTCTCTATCTTATGTGTAAGCGAAGTCAATGGACCCCTGGCTCGCAAAAGAGTTTTAATCTGTGTTAGTGTGTATTTGTCTTTTTAATCTAGTCATTAAAAATGAAAAAAATCCACGGGGCCAAAGATATAAAACAGCTAGAATTTTCTTTCCAAGAGATGGATAGAGAATTTGTGAAGGAATGGATAAATCTTTAAAAATTGTTGCTGGAGTATGATATGAACTGTAGTTCGAACTCCAAATCCCTTCCCGAAGGAACAAGAAGAAAGGGTTGTAAAGTTTAGTATCAAATAATAATAGAAATAAAGTGTAATTTAGAAGTAGACAAAGAAAGAGTTTTGATAATAAGCCACAGTCCTGAAAATCCAATAAAAATAACAAGCTTTACCTGGATCATTATAAATTTTGATTCCAATTTTCCTTCTTGTTCATTCTAAAAAACACAAATTATTTTTTTTCTATTTAAACATTATACAAGATTATTAAAAATAAATAGATTACAAATTACTATAACTGTTTATTCGAAAAGAGTTGATCAAATTCGTTCTTCTTCAAGTACTCTTCGAACTTGTCTCTGAAGAAGGTGCAACATGGCATCCAAAACGTCAAACGCCTTTTCAAAAGACGTATGGCTTAATTCGAAAACTCCTAGTTTTAGGCGAAGAAAGCTCTAGTGTTAGAGTTAATCCTAATGTTAGTTCTAGTCTTAATTCAGTTAATAGCAGTCGTGAAAGCCTTCATATTAATAAATTTGAGATTATTTTTATTAGTGTTTATATACAACAAGATGTATCTTTCAAACCTTATTATTTCTAGACGTAGATTTTGAATGAAAAAGCTGTACTATTACTGGTATTACAATTTATCATCGTATGACATCTTTCGATTCTCATCATCATCGGAGACGAAATTTAGATAAATCTCACTATCGAGATTATTAAGATTTTATGTTAACTTTTGAACAAATCATCTAAATTTCGTCTCCGATGATGACGTAAATCGAAACATGTCAGACGATAATCAGACAGTAAATAAATTTGTAATAACCAGCATGGTGCAAAATTTTTTTATTTCCTAAAATAATAGAACTTATGATTGAAAGATATTAATGTTCTCCAAATCAAAACTATAGAATGTGCAGGGTATCAGAAAATAATATTTAAACATTTTAAGAGTATATATGGACGGAAATAAGCCAAAAGTCTTAATAAAGGTAGTATGTTTCGAAACAAATCGATTACAGGACAAGAGATTTCATTGCAATGAAAACCAATCTTATTATAGTGTTACTTAAAGACGTTAATTTCTGTTCATACAAAGAATTACCGGAAAGTGGAGTGACTTTGATCAATTCCAAAATTAATTTCTGATTTGAGAAGAGACAGTGGCGGAGGCACAAAGAGAAGACTTTGGAAAAACATACCGGGTGTCCCAACGGTCTGAAAAAGCCCCATAACTTGTTCATTATTGGAGATATAGACCTTTTCCTTTCTTTGGGTTATAGCTGTAATGGTACCACACATTTTTAAAATATTGCGACTTATATACAGGTGTCCCAAAAGTACAAAAAATACTAAAGTTACTATCTTTTAAATGGAACATACCTGATTTTATTTTATTTTTGACTTCTATGGTAAAATACGATTCACTTTTATAGAGGTCGTTTTTGTCTAAACTGCCAGCAAATTTGATTTATGGCACTCTTTTTGCCAGAATTTCCAAATGCAGTGGTTTGTTCAAAAATTGTTATTTTCAATATCCTTGCCTTGTTGTCAAAGTAATTAACTCCGTTTGATTGTTGAATGTTTATCGGATTTGTAAAATGTTTACTCAACGACCCGTTTAGCCACATTTGTCTACTGCGATTTTTTAAAAATGATAAATTGAAAATGTGAAAGACTTATTCATTTTTAAATGGTAACCCTTATTTGTTATTATATTGGTCAAAAGTTATTCTGGCAGGCTTATTTTACTTTATTGTGGATGGAAAGTTTGTCAGAATTATTTTTGATCACTACAATAATAAATTGGGGGTGCCATTTGACTAATTTCACTCAGCATGTTTAAAAATTCGCAGTAAGCAATTGCGGCGGAGCAGGTTATTGAGTAAACATTTAAAAGATGCAGCACACATTTAGCAATCAATCAACGTCACCTACTTTAAAGTTAAGCCAAAAATTTGGCAGAAAAGAATTTTTTAACAAATCATTGCATTTCGAAATTTTGTCACATAAACTGTTATAAATCAAATTTCCTCACAGTTTAGGCAAAAACGACCTCTATAAAAGTGAATCGTATTTTACCATAGAATTCAAAAATAAAATAAAATTGGGTGTGTTCCATTTAAAAAGTAGTAACTTTAGTATTTTTTGTATTTTTAGGACACCTGTATATAAGTCGCAATATTTTAAAAATGTGTAGTACCATTACAGGTATAACCCAAAAAAGGAAATGGTCAATATCTCCTATAATAAACAAGTTATAGAGCTTTTTCGGACCGTTGGAACACCCTGTATAACATTGTGTAACCAAAAAAAATTTCATATAAAATTTACGAAAAAAAAAGAATAATAATAATAAGGTAGTGACGATGATAAGAGTCAGGCTTCGACGAGAAAGTGGCGAAACTGATCAATTGTATGAAAATGCGTCAGTTTTCTTGTCCTATACTTAAATTGAAGATGCAATTTCTAACTGGAAAAATGGACTCCTAAATACGGCATCTACACTGATCATTCTGTCCCCACTTGTAAATCAAATAATTGGACAATTTGCATCTTTACGAGTACTGTCCCATTACAACTACACAGAATATGTTGTACTGAATTATATCCAAGAATTCTATACAATAATACAACAGAAGGTATCAACAGATTTCAAAGGCGCCCCACTTTACGGTAGCTAAAGCAAGTGCTCAAAATGTCTTCCATCCATTTTCATTAAAAAAATTATTTTGGAATAGTGGAAGATCATTGACTACTATCAAATTATTTTGAACAACTCCAAATACTGAAATCCAACCAATTTACAGCTGGAGTCCTTAGAGCCATGGAACAATATATGTTTGTCCTATTTTCACAGGAAATTTGTTGTCCACATCTTGCCTAACAACCCAATAGTGTTGATAATTTGTATTCAATGACGATTATTAAGACTTTTTAGCTTATTTTCGACTATTATGTTGGATTACTAAAAGGTTACAGTTTAAAAAGCAAAATTTCAAATTTCAGATGGGAACAACGTGTTGACATAAAAACTATGTTCAATCAAGGCTGAAATTGTCATTTTGAAGAACCACATGGCCTCTATGTAAGATCCTTTAATCTCTAGTAAATTATAATACCAGTAAAAGTACAGCTTTTTCATTCAAATTCTACTTCTAAATTTTCAACTGATAAAACCATGGATCAATCAACAAATATTCTTTCACTTATTATTTCTTCCTGGAATTGAAAGTTACAAAAATCTGAATCTAAAGAAGATATATTTAAAAGATATAAACTAGAACACGATAAATTCTTTTAGAATAACTAATCATAGAAATTTGTAATCTCTTAAATGTATTTTGACTAATTCTATACATACCAATTTCATAAAAAGTGGTTTTAAACTTAAATAAACATCAATTTTTTCATCTCCTTTCAACAAAGGAACATCAAAAATCGGATATTTCTTTAAATAATCATCAACCAATCTTTCCCTATCATTCAAAACTCTTTCAACTTCCTAAAAAATTATATTAAACTTCATCTAAACTTTTTCAATCTTTCAAATATAAAATAACCTTTGTAATATTTCGATTACAATCAAAAAACCATTTTGCTTCAATTCCGGGCCAAGTACTTAAACTAAAATATTCCAAAGGAAGAGGATCCGGATCTTTCCAAGCTAAAAACGCTATATCTTGTGTCTCTCGTCCGATTTCTATTAAACCGTCTTTCGAAACGTGTATCCAAAACGATTGAGGTTCGAAAACCGATAATAATTTTGTTGTGTGACGAGTTGTTGATTTTATTTTACTCCTAATCGCTCGTCTAATTGACGAGTAAGAATTCTTTCCGGCTCCTAAGACGATTTCGTAAACCGGGTCGTAAGCATTGATTATTTTCGAGGGGGTTAATAAAATATGAGCGTCACTTTGTGCCAAGACGGAAAAATGAAAATCAAATATTAAATCGTCCGAAGGTTGAGTGGTTGTTTGAAAGAAATCGGTGTATTTTCCTTCGGATTTTGAAAAATGTATCTTACATTTTGATAAATCTAGTTAGAAAATAGGAATTTATTAAAAAATTACGATAGATAAACTAATAAATAAGATGGTAATTTAAAACATTTACTTACCTGTTATGTTTTCTTTATAAAATATAGAGTAAATGTGTTTGGGAAAAATTAAGATCGTTACAAATAGGATGAAATGCATTTTGAAACTGTAACGTTAATTAGATTACAAAAGAGTATAGATATTTATTTCCTGTTATTTTTTTTATCAATTGCATTGTGTGGGATTTCGCAAGGTTATCGCTTTATAAATATTTTAATTTCCTTTTGAAATAATTTAAGAGACAAAATGTTTTATGTGTATAAAATATGGCTAATTATACATATATAGAGGGTGTTTAAAAGAGATGCGGCAATATTAAAGGGGGTAATTGTCCAGGTCATTTTATACAAAAATGTTTATAATAAACATGGTCTGGAAACGGTTCGTTACCGATCTACAGCGTGTTGAAGTTTAATTAAAAAAAGCAGTAAGAATTTACGTATTTTGAAGCAGTCTTGTTTTATTCAGGACTCAAAGGAGTCAAAAAAGTTTATAATAAATTTTTTTTTAAAGAGCAAGGGTTTTATTCAAGGACAAAAACAAATATTTTACCAAACCAACAATTTTACCAAACAAAAATTACAAAAGCTGTGCAAAGTGACCACCTCGAGCTCGGATGCAAGAATCCAATCTTCTCTTCATTGACTGGTGAACTCTCTCAAAAACACTAGGATCTGTTTTAATTGAGTTGCACCCAACAATGATTCGATTTCTTAAGACTTCTACGTTTTCGATTGGAGTAGCGTACACCAAGGACTTCAAATGGCCCCACAGGAAAAAATTCAGGGGATTTAAGTCCGGGGATCGTGCAGGCCATTAGTGAGGTTCACCTCGGCCAATCCAGCGATTTCCATATGCTTGTGTTGAGAAATCACGAGCTACTTGACTAAAGTGGGCTGGTGCGCCATCGTGCATATACCACATTGCATCTCTAATTGCTAATGGTACGTCCTCCAGAAAACCAGGGAGCGTGTTTTCCAAATAGTTGCGATACAGCTCTCCGGTAAATCTTCCTGGTAAAAATACCGGTCCAATTAGGCAGTCACCCATAATTCCAAGCCAAACGTTCAAAGAAAACTGATGTTGAAAATGATCTTCAATAATTTCATGTGGATTTTCGTCACACCATACATGGTTATTATGGAAATTGCGTATTGCATTTCTTGAAAAATTCGCTTCATCGGTAAACAGAATCAACATCAGGAATTGAGGGATTTCAACCATTTTCTGCAAAAGCCATTGACAGAATGCAATGCGAGGAGGAAAATCAGCAGGAAGTAATGCTTGAACGCGTTGAACTGTTCCAAAATATGTAAATTTTTACTGCTTTTTTTAATTAAACTTCAACAGGCTGTAGATCGGTAACGAAGCGTTTCCAGACCATGTTTATTATAAACTTTTTTGTATAAAATGACCTGGACAATCACCCCCTTTAATATTGCCGCATCGTTTTTAAACACCCTGTATATAATAAAATTGTAACTTTTAAACGCCACATTTTAATGTAATCCAAAGTAAATTCTACTTTTAGAACGTGGCCTAATTTTTAGAATGTTTCAATTGATGAGGACATTAAGTTACATTTTCTCTTCTGAAAGAAAAACTAAAAATCGTAAAAATTGATTTTCAGTAAAAATAAAGATTAAGTTCTAATCTAAATCCTTATACAATTTCAAGTCTCAACAACAATTAGTTTCTTAGATATGAATTTTTTAAGTTTATATAACAAAATGTGTTTCAGGACAATGGTTTTTACAACTTTAAAATAAACACCAAGTTATTTCAAATTTCATAATCTAACTAAAAATTAGGAACCCTTCTTTATATCGTTTCAACATTCTTGAAAGATAGAGTTTTCAAAATTGATTAGAAATGAAATCCAACAATAATTAAATTCAGCATTTATTTGACATGATTAATTCGTGTATGTGTTAAAAACCGTCTCGCAATTTCGAATTTTTAAGTTAGCACCGTTATTTAAATACAAATATGCACTTAAAACTAATATATACAAAAAATTAAAATAAAAAAAGAACAATAAACAGACTAATCAGCGTTTACACGTTAATTATAATATAACATTGTTACTCAGCGTTAATTAGATATATTACACAATTTACACATCGAAACAGTAAATAATAAAAAATCATAAAACATAATAAAATTCGTGTATGGCACAAGTCTAAATAATGTTCACTACTTAAGTTCGTTTTTAAAGCTTCGTCGTCGCTTGCAACTTTACGTATCGATTATGTTGTCTTTGTTGCTCGTCTAAATCGGGGGGCAAAAAGCACTGATGCGTTTGTAGTTTTGGTCTTAGCAAGATTTTTCGTACAGCCCAAATTATAACAAGAACTGTAAAAGTTAAAACCAAGAAGGATGTTACGAAAGCTACGTCTAACGTAGAGAGCTTTCGATTTTCTTTAAAGACAGTTACGCAACTTGGTTTTTGAGTTCTTTCCAAAGGTACTGGATGTAGTATATTCGCGCAAACTCTATAAGGACCTTCTTGTAATCCTACAAAAGTGTATTTTGGTTCGGTGCAGTTAATTTTTCGTTGGGATAAAACCGCGCCTTTTTCTAAAATCGCTACATTTAATTCACACGTGTTTTTTGGTTGGATTATTACGTCGATTGCTAAATTTCCGATTGATGTTAAATTAGCGTTGATATCTACAACTTTTGGATTTCTATAAATCTCTCTATGTGGATTTATATTGATGTTTTTAATCAAGGGAATTATTTCCGAACAACCTAAGATTAAAGATAAATCATCTGTGTCTTGTGAAGATCCCATTAAAACCACGCAATATCTATATTTGTGATTTGGTATTAAATTCTTTACGTTTGGAACTGTTACGTTTAAGAATCTCGCATCCATCATATTCGATGAATTACATTTTAAATTATTCGATTCTAATAAAACTTCGTTATCGCCTTCATCTTCATAAACGAAGATAGCATCGCAAGTATAAGGAGCGGCTTTTTCTTCAATGTACCATTGAAGAAAAATTTCTTCCCCGGTAAAAATATAATTCTCCAGATTAATTTTTGCTTTAATCGGATTTTCTTCTTCTTCTCCACATAATAAATCTTTAAGATTTATATCAATTAATAAAGCGTTTTCTAACGAAGGTGGAGTGGTGCAAATAGCACTTTCTTTATCTTCTTTCTTTAACGTAGAATTTCCCAACCACATTGCAAATTCCACCAAGCTACAATCGCAATTTAATGGATTATCAGATAACGATAATCGTTTTAAAACGGTTGTTGCTCGTAATGCATCACTGGCAATGATTGAAATATCATTTTCATCGAGTTTTAAAGTCTCTAATCTTCTTAAAGGAACGACTAAATCAGCTGTTAATGCTCTTAAAAAATTGTGTCGTAAATCCAAATCGATTAAATTCGTTAAATGTGCCAAAGATGCACCGGAAACAGCTACGATTCGATTATGCGCCAAATCCAAATTAGTTAAATTCGTTAAATTTATAAAAGCGTGATCTTCTAATACATCTATTTGGTTGTGATGTAAAGATAATATTTTCAACGAAGGAAATTTTTGTAAAGCACCCATTTTTACGCTACTCAAAGTATTGTGGGATAATTGTAAATCTCTTATTGAATCCATTTTTGGAAATGTTTCGATCGTAAGCGGTCCGATTAAATTATTATTTGATAAATCCAACTCTTCGAGTGTTGTTAACGGAGATAATGGTGAAATCGAAGTGATATTGAGTTTATTATTTCGAAGTCGTAAAGTTCTTAATTGCGGGAGGTCATTAAAAGTGTTTCGGTGAAGTTTCCAAATTAAATTATTACTGAGTTCGATGAAAGAAAGGTTTTTTAAACCGCGAAAGGAAGTTTCCGTGAGAACTCGGAGACGGTTGCTGGACAAATCGAGTCTGTCCAACTCCGGGAGGGGTTTCAGGGCTTCTGTCGGTACAGCTGTTAGCTGATTGTTGGGTAAACCCAAGGCCTGCAGAGGTGCGGTGAGTCCTTCGAAGGCCGAACGATGGATTTCTGATATTTCACCAGAAGAAATGACTAGACCGTGTAAAGCTACTCCGTTTAGAAGTGCACCCGGTAATATTGTGAAGTTTTGTACTGTACAATCTAAGAGGGAAACGTAAGCGGTGTCCAAGTTTTTTAAAGTCCGACCTGAAAAATAAGAAATAAATGAATGAAACTTGATTGATAAGAAAAAATATTGATTTTATTGTTGGATTGTATAAAAGTGGTCGATTTGATTGGAAAAAATTAATGAGGAGCTATAAAATGGAAAAATGTAAAAATCGCGTGAAATATCGTGTGATGGATTAGAAAAATAGATAGTTCGGATGTTTTATTATTATTTTTTTTATTTGTTTTCTATGCGTTGTTTTTAATAAATCTGTTTTTTCTTTGGTAAACTAAATTTAGATCGATTTATAGCTACATTCTGGATTTAATTTTGAATTAAATAAGCCAAACATACCTTTAAAAAAATAAATAGTTTAGGAGTTATTTCAATTTTTAGCTTTTTGTATAAATTCGGTTCAAACTCAAATACTGAAATTTTGAGGATAGTAATAGCTTATCTCAGAATTTGTCAAGTTCTCTGGATAGAATACTTCCTAATGCACGTGTAATCAATTGTGACTTTTATTAACTTTAGCTATGTTGTCAATATTGTGTTTGAGCCAACTGTTATTTTATTATCGACTAATTGGAAAGACATTTGCCTCGTTTAATACCTTATTCTAGGGTTGCTCAAATAGTGCACAATGCACCTGTGCCGATTGCTGTGCAAATGTGCTGTGCACTGTGCCCGCGTTATGCAATTTTTTGTTGTAAGGCAAAAATGGTTGGGTGCCTAGTTACAGTTGGGTACAGTTAAGTGATGTCAAATAATTCGAACCTATAATGTTATAATGTTTATTTTTCAATAAGGTACAGAAAAGTACAATATATCGTCACAAAAAAAAACAAAATTACAATTCAAAATTTATAAATTCATTTAAGGAATAAAATTCTCCCTCCAATAGAATATTCTTCACAGTTTTCCCAAACCATTTAGAATTCATTTCCCTTATTTCTGGTGGTAGAACATTATATAATTTTATAGCTGCAAAGTAGAAAGTTTTTTGCGTTTTCGTTATCCGATGATACGGAATTGCTAAATCTTTTCTGTGACGTGTAAAGTGACTATGTTTGTCCGAGTTTATGGAAAATTCAGTTCGATATTTGTGAACATGTTCCAAAAAGGCTAGTATAAAACATGACGGTAAAGTCATAATCCCTAATTCCCTAAAATGTGTTCTACAACTATCTCGCTGGGATATTCCCAGTAGGACTGGTATGGCTTTCTTTTGTAGCATGAAGATTTTTTCCGATTCAGTTGACGCGCCCCCACCATTATGCCATAGGTCGCCATAGTATGAAAATACGCAAAGTACACATTCGTCGCTTCTTTTAAAGGTAGATTTTTTACCACAACTTTTAAACAAAACAGAGAATTTGCTAAACTTTGTTTTAGTTTTGTTATATGGTCCAGCCATGTGAGCGTTTCGTTTAAGGTAATACCCAAGAATGTTATTGTTTGATTTGTTACTTCGCCTACTCGTTTAGTGTAGAAGGTAAATACTTTTACTAGTTTTATCAGTGTTTAGTTTTAAATTATTGCTGCTAAACCAGTCTTCTGCTTACTTAGGGTCTGTTTCGTTTTCTCTCTTAAAATTTCCACATCTGCATCTCTATTTATTGGTGAAGTGTCATCAGCGTACAAGCACATGGAATTTGTAGAGATATTCTCTGGTAAGTCATTCACGTACAAAAGAAACAGAATGGGTCCCAATACCGAGCCCTGCGGTACACCTGTCTTTAAGTTTTTCAATTCTGACTGACAATCCTTCCAGTATACACATTGCTTCCTTTCTGACAAATAAGATTTAATTATCCCCAATGCTCTGTGCTGAAAACCGTATCTCTCCAGTTTGTATAGCAATATTTCATGGTCAACGCTATCAAAAACCTTGCTTATTTGTGTGTATTGTTGACGATCAAAACCATGTATAATTTCTTGTAATAAGCTCAGAACTGCTGTTGTTGATTTATCCTTCTGGTACCCATGTTGAAATTTTGTTATAATATTGTTTTCTTGCAGATGAGATAAAATTATGTCCTTTAGTATAACTTCAAAGACTTTTGATAGGCTTGGTAAGATTGATATTGGCCTATAGTTTTTACAATCATTTACATCACCTTTTTTGTAAATCGGTATTACCTTAGCGACTTTTAATTCAGCAGGAAAAACTCCTTCCTTTAGACATTTGTTTATTATCTTACACAACAATTTGGAAATGTAATTTTCTGTTTAAGTGAATTTTCTTGTGCTTAATTGTAAATGACTGAATTTCACCGCACAACAAATAATTTGACTTTTCTTTAATCCAAAATAGAGATTCTTAACTTCAATTTAAAGCAAAGGTTTTTTAAAACTGGTAAAAACATTTTGAGTTTAAGGGTTTTAAAAATCGCATGTCACCTTTTCATTTTTTGAGTTACTTCTGTAGTTTTATGTTATCATAAGTGAACAATATTTATAAATAAATGTTTTATATTTTACAACTTGACTTTTATAATTTAAATTTTGATCGTTACATAAAAACGTAAGTGGTTCCAAATAAACTGTTCCAATGATCGTAATGAAGATAAGTCAAACATCAAGTATCAATACGTTGCTTTGTTACAATCGGGTGCTTCTCCAAAGGCAGTAATGTACACGTTATGTGCAAAGTGCACTGATTATGCATTGCACGCTGAGCAGCCCTGCCTTATTAGAAAGGTAATAAATAAGGGAAATTTTTCTAGTAATTTGTACGTTGACTGTATATAAAAAATTTACAATAGACGCTCTTAAATAAATACTATGTTTGAAAATTAACTTAGAAACCGAAAGTTACACCTCCTCTACTTTTAAACCATCGAAATAATGAAAATATTTTTTGGCTAAAACATGCATTAGAATGAACTCTATCCAGAGAGATAAATTGTCGCAAAATCTATTAATACCCTCAAAACTTCAATATTTATAATAGTATATACCGAATTTCTACAGAAAACTAAAACTTTAATCAATTACAAATGGACTCTATAACAACGGATTTCAATATTCACATTTATGTACCAGTCGCCCTGTATATTTTATATAAACTATGTATTAGTTTTTGCTGACTTTAACATCACTAAATTGGCACCAAGGGAAACACTTTCCGCTATACATATTTCATGAAAATATGTAAAACTGTTTCTTCGGGTTAGAAATAAAAAAATCAATTTTATTTCCGGATTAGATTTTATTTAATCCATTTAGAGTTGGGTCTGAATGGCAAATCAACCAAGAGTACTATAACCCGAAATGGAGCTTCACCATGAAGACAAAGATGGAAAAGTAAGCCTTCTCTTCGTAACATTGCAGAGTACTCTTGCATCTTTCTCTTCATGGTGTTGCTCCATTTCGGGTTACAGTACGTATGTGGGACGAAATGGGTTAATTAAACTATAAGGATAGAAGGCATAAAAATTAATAACTTTGTTCGTGCAGGTGATTTCCTACAGTTTCTTATTCTTCAATCCAGTCAACATTTAGGATTTATTTCATGTGATCAATAAACGATTTGATTGGTTGAAAAAATCAGAAATTGTTAGAAATCGTCTGCACAAAGAAAACTATTAAATGATATTTACCAATAATTTCCATGGCAGTATTATCTCCTGTACACCGTAAAGTATGAGGCATGTCACAACTGCATTCTACAATGGGTGGATGTGAAATTTCCGGACATTTCCAAGAATCGGGTCCGGGAGCTGGAACTGCAGAGGTGCCACACCACCAAAGTAGCCCAAGCAGTAACCACCACATCCTACAAACAATTTCCATAAATCAAAAATACAGACAGCGTTAAAAATACTTTAAGACTAAATTAAGAATAAATGCAAATTTTTCACTATGCCAAATTTGTAACTTAATCTCGTCCCATCCAATTGTATTACCTCCGAGTTTATTTACGACTGACCGTCCATTCGACTTGCTTAGGAGAACGCGTAATTAAGTTCTTAAATCAAACCGGGTGGAAAAAGAGTTTCTAAGGGACGATAAATATCTCGGCGATCGGACAGTTAAATTAGCGCTCAAAAAGCGGCCGAGCTCTCTTTCTTACCGGCCAGTCGCGCGGGGCGCTTTGAAATTTAAATCGTAAGTACGTCATTGTATTCGCGCCGATTTTTTACCATCCCGTCGTAGCGGCCGTCGCCGCCCCAAATGGACAAACCGTGTCGAAAGGGGGACACATTTCGACTACTGCCAAACGTAATTACACGCCGAAATTTCGACGTTCACGCCAGTTAACGCAGTTTGCACATCGCGCCATCTGCATACAAATGTGAGGGGGAAGTACCGGTTCTGTTTGCCCAAATTGGAGAGATTGACTTTAGGGTGCATCAATCAAGTCGACCGCGTCTGTCGTCGTGTTACAACGTTCCCATGGTAACAATTAGATTTGTCGAATTCTAACATTCATGTCACCTATTTGATATGTATGTACTATATCTACACAATACATACAGTAAGACTCAAAAGTATTATACATTCATTTTATCTATTGGCTAGTCAATTTTTGGAAATTTATTTTTAGTAAAAACTTCGATTTTTATTTAAAAAAAAACCTCTCATAACATATTTAGCCAGAATCATACAGACACATTTAAAACTTCTATTATTGCTTTTTAGCCTTTTTTACAATTGTATTTTAAGTTCGTTTTATGACGATAAGAATTCGGAGAGGTCGCTTTTCTCGGGATCGGTGTGGCAAAACACGGCGGTTCTCGAATTCGCATTCCAAAATCGGATAAACGCCGACGGGAATTTAGAGGAGGCCGTCCGAAAAAAAGGCGGGCCATCTCGGAGTAGCACGAGAATTGGCATTCCGATGTAAATACAACTGGAAACTCAGTTGACATGTGTCAACGCGTTCGCGACGCCTACGGGTTCTGTCAGTCCTCCGAGAGAAAAAGACGTAAAAAAATAAAATGAGCCACCCAAACGATTTTAAACTGAAAAAAATCGTTCTCGAGAAATTTTAAAGACTCGTGAATCCCATTTGACTATTTTTTGTATTGTTATTCTATATAAAAGTTTCAAGTTTTATAACCAATCTGGATTAATTAATTTAAGTCCTACAAGTTTCGGAATCATTCCTGCATCAGACACAAGCATAAATAGTCAAGTCCAGACACTATGAAGGTTAAAGCACGCATAGTATCTGGTCTTGACTATTTATACTTGTGTTGTTAATTTTATATTTTTTGATATACACGTCCCTGATGATGGAATAATTCCGAAACATGTAGAACTTAAATTAGTTAATAAACATCCAAATTGAAACAAAATTACTTTACGTTATTTTGCATCTTGATTATATTCTATTTAATCTGGAAATTATGAATCCAAACAAACTTAAAGGGTTACAAGTTTTATCTCAAAAACTGTAAAATACACAAAGAATCATCGATTTTTTGAGTGTTAATGTTGTCGGCCAAACCCGATTTTAGGATGAACTTGTTTCGCCTAACCCAAACTAGTTCTCCCTTCGCGCGATCCGACAAATCAGTATACTCTAGGTCAGTGATGACGAACCTATGACCCGCGGATTTGACACTGACCCACACAAACCTTTTAAGTGACCCACAAAGCTCTTTTAATCCTAGAAGTAATGACCTTCCTCTTTTGCAAGTGATTTGAAATTAGTGACCCACGAGGAAGCACTAAAAAAATACAATCAACAAAATTTTACCCACTTTTCAAAAAGGTTCGCCATCACTGGTCTAGGCCAAACTCGTTCATGCTGTTACCGATAGGATAAACCAGTTTAGCCTAGGTCGAATCGGTTTATCCTGGTTAGAATTTATATGCTTTAGGATAAACTGGTACAATAACCCGAAATGGAGCTCCACCATGAAGGGAAAGACTTTTTCATCCTTCTCTTCATGGTGCAGCTCCATTTCAAGTTATGGTACGTCCTAGCCTTAACTAATTTCACCTAGTCATAACGTATGTATGTCGCTGCATATACGAACGGGAAATCCCCGAATCATCTCAGGCTCGTCCATCAACCTAACATAAGCGCTCTTCGCTCGCCATGTTCGTTGGATAAATACGAAATTACTGATTAGCTAATAAATAACTTTAATAAATCACATTGACTATTTTATTTGTATTCTTTCATTCAGTTTACTTTGAAAAGCTTATAGAATACACAAACTAGGTGAAACTAATTCAACTGGTACGTTCTAGGTACCAGTTTATCCTAAAGTATATAAATTCTAACTAGGATAAACCGATTCGACCTAGGCTAAACTGGTTTATCCTATCGGTAACAGGATGAACGAGTTGGGCCTGGGCTATACTGATTTGTCCTATCGCGCGTAGGGAGAACTAGTTTGGCTTAGGCGAAACTAGTTCATCCTAAAATCGGCTTTGGCCGGTAACATTAATATGCTGTGTATGAGTTTTAAGTTTTTCTTTTTAATCTGTTAAAATTTTATTATAGGTATAAAGTACAGAATAATTCTCAGAACTCCAACTATATACCATCTTTTTCCGTACGAATTGATATTCATAAAATTTATGGCGGAGATTCACTTTACAAAGATTTCCTTTACCTCTTCGAATAATACAAAAATGGTAAAACCGAGAGATATGAAGGCATCGCGCTACTTTGACGGTCCCTACATGGAAGTCCCTATATGGTAAGAGCTCGGGGAGACTTACCCTTTACGGGCATCGAATTTATTAATATTTTATGACCGAGGGACAATTAAATGTTACGCGAGGAGATTGTCGCAGAGGTCCGAAGAAGACGGTACGTGAATTTCAAACAGCCCGGCAGTACAAGTTATTGTTTCCGCGCGGTATAATTGGACGATTCTTATCACCGACATCTGCACAGAACGTGCTCGAACTAGTTTAAAAATTTTAAGAACGTAAAGTGGGACCAGGTTAAACACTAACAGTAAGAAAAAAAATCCATCCATATTTTATTTTAAATGAAACTTTAATCTTAAATTAATACAATGCACTTAATTAAAATATTAAAAATATGAAACCACTTGACTGATAGTCAAAACACCTTTTGAACTTATGCACACCGCAAAACACATACATTTCTATCACATTGATTCCTGCTGTATAATATCAACCTATAAGTTGTCGAGCAGTCAGTTACAACTCGACAATATGAAGCGATATGTGGTTATTTTCTGTTGTCTGTTATTCACTTTAACAAGTTATAGTGAAGCCAAACAATTTACAAGATGTGGTTTGGCTCAACAGTTGTTAAAGCTTAAATTCGACAAGACGTTCGTACCAAACTGTAAGTTTACACTTTCTTTACTTGCGCAACTATAAATTATTTAAATAGATAAATTTCAAGGTGAATACGAATCGCGACCTTTGACTTTCATAGTAAAATCCGCGAAATTTCAAATTTTCACACCATCTTTGAACAGTTTAAAGAAACTCCAAGAGCGCGGGAAATTTTAAATGAAATGTAATTGAGTATATTTTGAGTTGAATTTTTTACCAATGTTTTATGTTTCTTTTGTAGTGTTATATAAAGAAATAGGAATTGTGGTTGTTATGGTCATTGTTTTTTAAGTAACCGCAAAACTAAAGTTGAGTCTTTAAAACACAACTTAAAGTGCTGTTTACATACAGATAATCTGTAACCACGATAGTGCGCGTTTGGTTACGTAATGAATCGTATAATTTTTACTTTAGTTGTCGTTTTGGTTGTGTCCCACTTTGTCGTTCCAAAACGGTACACTCGGTGCGGACTTGTGACAGAATTGAATAGGAAAAAATTTAGCAGGTCTTTTATTGCTAATTGTACGTAGTTATTTTTTAACATTTTTGCATTAACTTGTTATAATCAGTACAACAAACTATTTATCTTTTTAAGTATGCTGATAGGTGATAAACATTTTAAAAGGAATAATCTAAAATTATCGTCAAAATATTTTTATTTATATTTTAATCATATGGATGTTATTGTCTGTAAAAATACAATACAGTAACCTTTAACTTTATGACCTTGTGTATTTCCCCACTGATATAGAGTGATATATGAATATACTTAATACTCTTTTTTTTTGAAAGAGAATTTAATAAAAATATTCTTATCTCAATTATTGATTAGTGATTATTGTTGAGTAATAAAATTCTAATTTACATTAAGTTCAAATGACCTTCAATTTTTGCAACTTTTGTCAGAAACTTTTTAGACAATCATTCTACATATAAAGCAATCTTGAATTCTGAATATCGTAGTAAAAACGAAGCTTATAATTTTAATTTGATGTAAAAATGATTTTATAATTAGTATAAATGAAGCGCATACATGCAAAAGCAGACATTCGACATTTTCTTCAAAAATTAGTTGGACACGGATCTGTATTGTAAATTTAGCAAGAAATCAATTTTTGTGGCCCCCAGGAGCATAACAATACATTTAAGCGAGTTATTGCAATAATAAATTCCGCTTTAAATGCAAAAGCAGGCATTTGCGCCAAGTAGTTAGGTGCAAAAGCAGACGTTTGTGTTTGAACCTATCCAGATCTCACATTACCTCACGTGATAGCCGTGACATTGAAGTAGCTGTTGGTTTTGTTCACTTCTGCATGATTAGTTTAAACAAGAGCGTGGTGACGAATGTATTACGGAGTTTTGATTACCTTCAACAACATTACCATCGAACCAAGTCCTCGTGGCAAAGGGCGAAAGAGAATAACAAATAAGCAAGAGTGCAAGCGTGAAAAAGCCAAGACAAAGAGGCAGAGGTTTAAGGCAGAAGGCTTAAACCTGATAAGATAAGAAGCATTTCCTCTTTGCTAGCTAAACACTATGGTGCAGAATGGGAAAACGATGAACGTTTGGAGTTCTTCAAAAACGCCTTTCAAGACAATCCAGCCCACACTTCGGAAACTCAGGCGGATGTGAATGACACACTAGTGTTTTCTGATGATGAATCTGATACTGACTTACGAATTTAAATTTGTATATTAGAAACTAATTTTGTACTTTTTCAATAAAATCAGCTTCTTTAAAATCTCTTTTATCGCAATTCCAAATTTTGTTAGTGCCAGATACTGCTAGTTTTTGTACAGAAACGCCAAATCCAGAACTTTGCAGTTCACGAAGCGGAGATTTCCAAGCCTTAGTTGCAAAACAGGACATTCTCATTTTTTAAATCAAAATAACTCTTTTACTATAAGCCTGACTTGCGCTTTAAAGCACATAAAGGCGCGTCAATGTATTATCTACTTTTGGTTAAAATACCAAGCCGATTATGTGACTTAAACGACAATGAGAGGTTTTTCGCACTTTACTCAAAACTATTTGAATGTCAAATGTCTGGTTTTGCATTTATACGCTTCAAATACAGATAGTCAAGGTAATTTTACATAGCAACCAAATAAGTAACACCAAATGAGCATTTTTATATAGATTTCTTGCTACTTTTTGACAATCCATTTAACGCCTTTGTTGAACTGTAAAAATTGATAGATATCCACAATTTTGCTACAAACATTGTCTTTAAATAATATTGTCTGCTAACGCCGATTAATTCGATTTTTGAAGCCCAGGGAGCATGTTACTGAAACCAGGGAGCATGAAATTCAAATGTTAACCAATGACAATCGAATATTCCCGATAAAACGGTTTGTAACTCAAGTACGAACTGCATATTACAGAGTGTTGACTAACTATACATCTATAAACAATGCTATAAGTAATTGAAATAGTGTTGCTGAAAACGTATGATGAGAAATCGATACCACGAAAAAATTAGCTGTCCAAAGATTATCTGCTCAAGTTTCTTTTTTCCAAACTTGAACCTTAAGCATAAATACATTGAAGACTATGAGGATTTCTTATTAGAAATTGTAATTAAGATCTTTTGGACCTTATCAATTTCTTAAAACGAATCTATCGTAAATTATACAAAAGTGATTGACTAACGAACGTTTTTAGTTTGGCGAAAAAGTGCTACATCGTCTGTGATGTGATAATACCTCCTGTTTATTTTGGTTCATTCTATCTAAAATTAATTGGGGTTGAAAGTTTTTCAACTTTATTTCTTTGAAGCTAGGACGTGTTCCCACATCATCGAAGATATTCAAAATACAGCACTAGTAAAGACGATCTGACTCTTTCCATAGTAGTTCTGAGCTCAGAAATATTAAAAATCTATATAAAAAAATTAATTTTTATTAAGTAGCTTAATTAACTATAGAAGTTTAAAGAAAACTTTTTCGTCCTAGCAAAACTTTATTTCTTTGCAACTAGAAGCTATTTCCACATTACCGACGATATTCAAAATACAGCACTAATAAAAACGATCTAGTAGAACTCTTTCCATAGTAGTTCTGAGCTCAAAAATCTTGCAGTTAGGAAGTACTCCCAGATTATTAACACGTTGAGTGCCATGTTAGTCATCGATGACTGACACCGAGCTTTCCGTTCAGGCAGCGTCAATCATCAGTGACTGACACAACTTTTCGTTCAGACCAACAGTGACTGAGAGTGGCCTGACGGGGAAGTCGTTATAAAACCGCGTGGAACTCAACATGTCAACGATATTCAAAATATGTCTTTAATAAAGACAATCTGATAGAAGTTCTGAGCTCGGAAATTTTAGAAATCTATATATAAAATTAATTTTTGTTAAGTAGCGTAATTAACTATAGAAGTTTAAAGAAAAGTCTTTTGACTTTTTCGTCCTAGCAAAACTTTATTTCTTTGCAGCTAGGAGATATTCCCACATCACCGAAGATACTCAAAATATAGCACTAATAAAGACGGTTTTGATAGACCTCTTTTCATTGTAATTCTGAGTTCAGAAACCTTGATTTCAGAGATCTATGTAACAAATCTAATTTTATTAAGTAGTATAACTAACTATAAAAGATTAAAGAAAATTCATTTATATTCCTCTTTAAAACAAAACCAACTAAAAATCGAAACTTCCAGGAATGACTACGTGATATACAGCACAACACAAAAGACCCATCCGAGCGGTGTTTACGCAAAATTAACCAGCCATATCGTTCGTGTTGACAAACTGTAATTTATGCTCGAATTCGATCTTTCAAAGACAAATTATCCACCATTTTTTAAACTGTTGTCCTTATTACAATCCATTAAATAAGAATTCCAATTACAACTCTAATATACTATTTGCACTATTTTTATTTACTTATTTATTTACTAGTTGAAAGTTAAAATATACTATTTTATTACAAAAAAATCGAATATGTTCAAACTCTATTTGTTGTCCAAAAAATTAAAAAAAAATCATAAAAGTGACTAAGATTTTTAACAGTTAACTTAACTTTTTGAAAATTTTAACCGAATTTAAAAAATCGTGGAGACCTTATTTTTTTAAATTAAGAAATCAAAGTTGTATTAATTGAAAGTTAAAATATTCTATTTTGTAATAAAAAAGTCAATGTTGTTCTAATTACTACCCAAAAATTAAAAAAAATCATAAAGTTGACTAAAATTTTTAACAGTTAACTTTCTTTTTGAAATTTTGACCAAATTTAAAAAATCGTGGAGACTTTATTTTATTAAATTAAGAAATGAAAGTTGTATTAATTGAAAGCTAAAATATTCTATTTTGTTATAAAAAAGTCAATTTTGTTCTAATTATTACCCAAAAAATTAAAGAAATTCATAAAAGTGACTAAGATTTTTAACAGTTAACTTAACTTTTTGAAAATTTTAACCGAATTTAAAAAATCGTGGAGACCTTATTTTTTTAAATTAAGAAATCAAAGTTGTATTAATTGAAAGTTAAAATATTCTATTTTGTAATAAAAAAGTCAATTTTGTTCTAATTACTACCCAAAAATTAAAAAAAATCATAAAGTTGACTAAAATTTTTAACAGTTAACTTTTTTTTTGAAATTTTGAACAAATTTAAAAAATCGTGGAGACTTTATTTTGTTAAATTAAGAAATGAAAGTTGTATTAATTGAAAGCTAAAATATTCTATTTTGTTATAAAAAAAGTCAATTTTGTTCTAATTATTACCCAAAAAATTAAAAAAATTCTTAAAGGTGATTAAAATTTTTAACAGTTAACCTAACTTTTTTTATAAATTTTAACCAAATTTAAAAAGTCGTGGGGACTTTATTTTTTTAATTAAAAAATGAAAGTTGTATTAATTGAAAGCTAAAATATTCTATTTTGAAATAAAAAAGTTAAATTTACTCTATATTGTTTACTGACTGTTATCTTTTTAGGGGTGTGTATGATTGAAAGTGAAAGTGCTAAAGACACTTCTAAGGTGACGAGAAAAGCGAACGGAAGCACCAACTACGGACTTTTCCAGGTACGTATTCAACCTTTTAGGTACGAATCCCGGTGAATTGAGTCACGTACAGAAAACAACGAGTTCGGGTCTCTTCCGGTCGGATCGTGTTCGATCTTGAAGCTCCTTTGCATTCATGGGAACCGTTTTTGTTCCAGATAAACGATCGGGAATGGTGTAAACAGGGGAAAGTCGGCGGGAAATGTAACTTGAAGTGCGAAGGTACGTTTAGGAAATTTCCTTAGTTTTAAAATAACTGACTGTGGATCTTTTTTAGATTTATTGGATGACAACATTGAAGATGATTCAGCATGTGCTAAAAAGGTTCAAGAAGAAAGAGGGTTTCGAAATTGGGATGGTTGGGTTAGAAGTTGTTATCAGAAAAATATTAATTATGTAACAGTTTGTTTTAATTGATTGTGATTTTATATAAAAAACAAGAATTATAAAAACTATTTTTTCATCTGTTTCAATAAAGTCGATTATTCCGCAATTTTTCTTTTAATCTTAGTTTAAATTTTTTATTAAATTTTAATATAAAGAATATCTAAAAGAATTACTTCCGAATAGATGAACACAATTTTATATAAAAGAATTTAATAAAGAAACTTTTCTTTTATCACAAAGGAGATTTCTTTTATGGTATACATTCCAGTTTTATTTATTTATAATAAAATAATTTAAATGGTAAGCTAACGTTGTTGATGTTGGGCGAACATTTTTCAACCTATAAATTTATAAAGAAACCGTGGGTTTATTAGTCGATGCTTTTTTTCTTGAATAATAAATTTGCCTATAATTACCAATATGTGGCACACACCTACGAGATCGGTTTATTAATAAACTGCCTACGTTTATTCGTTGGTATTTTCTCAATCGAATCGTTTTTATCCATTTTAAATATGCATTTACAAAAAATTAAAAAAAAGAAATAATAGAAAACTCACCTCTTAAGTCACCTTCAACTCTCCACAATCATCGTGTAGCCACTCTCTGGAACAAAAAACCAGAAAAATTCATTTACAAATTGAAATTACCAATTCAAAGTTAATTTTAAACACTCTCAAAATTATTTTAACAAAAAGAGAAATAAAAATCAATATCAAATCTAGTAAATATTTATTCTCTAATATGTTTTTTTTTTTGATACGTATTAATTTTAAATTTATTTTAATAGTTACGCAAACTCTATATACCTTAGTTTTTATAGAATTCTCTCTTTAACGAATGCGCATATTTTACGTTCGAAGGAAGAAATCCGAATGCCCGAGCTACCTTAACGTAGCTAATTGATATACGACGGAGTTTCAGTTGAAGTTGGACTATTCAATCAGAATCAGTTTCGTAATCTACAAACGGTCGGTGTAAATAGGCCGATATCGAGAAGAAAAACATCTTTCTACACCGAATAGTGTTTACATTATTTATGGATTTGGAGCACCACCTGTTTCGTCATAGTATCAATTACGGTTTTATTGAATTAAACGGAACGTGGGTATGAAGTTCGGGAATCGTGAATTATCGCAGAGATATGAAAAGTAAATATTGTATCTACGGAGTGTTTTGGAATTTTTAATTTTGGCATGGAATTTTTATTATATGTGGATTTGGAGAGGATTTATTTTTATGTTGTTTATGTGATCTGTACGTTTTGTAGTCTTAAATTAAATTAGAAGAGATTTGAAATTAAATTGAAGGGGTAATAAATACCATTTTATACAAAAATAATTTCTTAAGTTTTTTAAGTGTCATTTAGAATATGAAAGGATTGTGATGTTAATTTGTCTACTGCACTTTAATTGGATAATTTTTAAGCTTTATTTCCATTTTTATTTTTTATTATTTTATCTATTGAATTTTCTTAAAGATTCTTATGAAGATCTACATCTTCTCTTCATAACTTTTAATCTTTAATTTAAAAAGAAAATATTTTATTGACGTTTAGGCACGTATCACACTTAAGCAACAGCTAGCAACAAGCGATACAAAGACTAGAGTTAGCCTATATAGTCTATAAAGACTAGACTATTAAAATGGAGTTTGGCGAGTTATAAAAGCTACGCTTTTGTAATTTTTCTATCTGGGATTGCTACATTTCTTTTTCTTAGCTAATCTATTATAGCTTGTTTGGTCTAAGCGAATGTTGGATTTCTAAAATTAGGATCTATCATAGTATGATACGGTGCTTGATCTATAACTATCACCGATCGTGCAATGATTGTACGCTACAGCTACACAAAACCACATATACTGTTTAATAGATGAAGAGGCATAGATCAAAAGACTTAATTAGAAAGGCCTTATCATCATACAATGAAATTTTTGTGAAAGGAGAACAAAAAAGGGCTTTGTTGAGAGATACGTAAGTTCCTGTCTAATTACGAACATAGAAACAGATGAACAATTTAAAATCAAACCAACATCTAATCCATGTTGGTTCCATAGCGCAAGTCCAACCGTTCGTGCTTATAACAACCGCGGGACCTACGATTTTGAATTTTCGATATGTTACACAGAAATGATCACCGACCATGGCAGTCTTTACCCCGTTTTTTTTCGACGAAAACCTTCGGAATACGAGCATCCGAAAGTTTACTGTCTTGACTTTTGGCACCGATAATAAGAACATCAACTCAATGGAAAGTCTAACTTCACAAGACATATTTAATTTACAGCTATGATTTTAATTTTAATGAAAACATTAAATTGCTACATGGTCAAAATAAAGGATTTAGAGTCTGTCTCCTTAAACGATACGAAATAGACACATTTATAAACAATAACATACATTTAGGATGCCTGAATGATCAAGTACAAAACTTGAAAATCCCTCTATGCAAAAATGTATACCATTCTTTTCCCCAAAATGCAGAGGACTAATGCATCTGGACCGTGTGCATTTTTCGCACATTTTGGGGTCCCAGCGGCCATCTCTCTCCTTATTTCCCAATTTCAATCCTTTAACCCAGTGGTATTCAAACTATTGGTCGCGACCCAAAATGGAGCCGCGAAAAGTTTTCTCGGGGTCGCAAGGTGGATGAAATAATTCCAAATAAATTTAGTAGAATACATACACATACATCATTTCCAACTTATTTGGGAAAAAATATTAGTTTCTAAAACGTGTAATTTCATTTTAAATTTTTGATAAATTATTGTAATTTTAAAATCAACAAATTTTGAACGAACTATATACGCTGTTTATTGTAAGTACTTGTTTTAACATAATATATTTGCTATGTACGAAACAAAAAAAATAAAAACAAATTAACATCTTCTTGATATAATACCTCTCCCAATTTTTGGAACAACTAAAATTAAATTATTATTTTAAGTTTGGGTTGGCATGTCACCTCAGTGTACTATTTGGGGTCATGCAGCCAAAATGTTTGAATACCACTGCTTTAACCCATTCCTGCTTAAATATTAATTAGAGTTTCCATTTTATTTCCCAACCACTCTTTTAATATCCCTTACAATTTTTTTAAAAATGTTTGCATTAAACTTTAAAATTAATTTTCCTATATAATATAATTGATGGACGAGATTACTTTCAAATGTTTGATATTTTAATTTATTTCATTACTATTACCTCACAATTAGAGATGTCTAACCACATGCACATTTTGATCCTTTTAATATAATTGCAGAATAACCGATTCAAATGCACTATCATCTCCAATCTCGTAACGTACTTGTTTTAATTTCATTTTAATAAGTTTTTTGGAGTTGTAAGAATTTTTAATATTATCAAATTTTATGTTAAATAACTTGAATATATTATAGACTTTCAGTATTTAGCCTTTTATTTAATTTTGATTGTATATACTTTAACGTTAATACTTATCATAATTTTTCTAAAAAACTTTTATACATCTTAATACATTTGATCTCTTCTAGTTGTCCCTGAAGATGGTGTAAATTGAATGTAAGACGATAGTCAGTAAGTAACCAGTAAAAGTATAGAAATTTCTTAAAGTTTATTTATTATTCATATACAGCTTCAAATTCGATAAAATTTCTTTAACTTTTCCATTTTGTTAAAATTTTGGATAAAACTGTTTTATAAGGAATAGATTTGGCTTCTTTGTGATAGTAAAATTTCAATCAAAAACCATATGTTCGTTGTGATATAAAATTCTTTTATCCATCGAAAATCGTCGTTGATCAAATAGCAGATTGTGCCGTCAGCAGGAGTCCGAGATTCGAGATTCACCGTCGATTTGTTGGAATCGAAGTTCGGACGAAATTATCTCGTCGGACGAATCGAAGTCGGAAGTGTTTCTTCCGAATAACAATAAGTATAAATAGTGTGGTAGGAGTGCAAGCCCCTTCATCCTATCTAACCTCCTCCGAGACGACGCCCATACATTCTTCGCGGCCGAAATAAAAGAAAACACCTCCCCACACCGTCATTTATCTATTGTATGTAAGCGGTAGAAACCATAAGCCCGATTCCCGGGCCGGTTCTTTAACGATTCCTCATTGTTCCCGGTTCATGCATATGATAATGTCGGCGCGGACGTTAATTAGTAGTAATAATGACGACCGGCCGGAGGAAGCGGAAGTTGAGCAAAACCTCCGGCTCAGAATCGTATTAAATTCGCTTCGGTCGTCATATTAAATTTAATTCCGAATGGTACCGTAAAAAAAGAATGAACGGTCGCGTTCATCTCGAGTTGGACCGTTCCGGGGAAAAAAATCTATAAATTTTAAAGATGCGGCTTATTTATGTGACCATTGTCTCGCGCTCTAAGACGCTATATGACACATGTTTCATCTGTCCATTTACATCTGTTCTGTCGCTGACCGCGGAAAAAACTAAGGGAACCCAAGAGGTAAACTTTGCGCGCTTTCTAGACAGATGTCGCAAGATGTTGGGGCCGGTTTTCCTTCGACAAACTCACGTGGGCGGCCGCCAATCACACTTCACGTTCGCAGTGAATGAATTACTCATAATCGAATTATAGACATTTAAGATAAGACATCTGTTTTTGTAGGATTTATTTTTTTATAAACTTGAACTACTAAATTTTTCAAACTTCATATCTAAGAAATTAATTATTATTAAAGTCTTGAAATTTTATGAGGATTTAGTTTGAAATGTAATCTCTATTTTTACCAACAATGAATTCATATACAGTGAAATTCCCCTTCGCGGACACCCCCTTAGACGTACAGTTTCTCATGGAACGGTCCGACTCTCATATAATTTGCATTGCGTTAACTCTCTCTTGGACGGACATTCTCTTGAACGGACGCAAACATTACCAAATGTTGTCTCCCTTTAATAAAAGATTTTCCCTTTAACCGGTGTTTTACCGACTTCAATATTTGTAAGGTATAAGTGCAGCCTATGGCGTGCCTTTCTGCTTAGCTTGAATGAGGGACTTCCCCGAGCACACCGAAATTTAAAGCGATTTCAGGAGAAGCAACTTCGGTTAATGCTAACGATGTTTCATTGTTCTTAAAAAAATCCCTTCTTTAATTAAGGGATACTCACCTAGAGACATCTATAATGCCGATAAGACAGGCCTGTATTTTAGGGCACTACCCAACAAAACATTAACATTAAAAACAGAAAAATGTGTTGGGGGTAAGTACACCAAAGAAAGGTTTACAATTTTGAATTGTGTAAATATAGTGGGAGAAAAAGAAAAACTCTTGGTCATTGGTAAGGCAGCTAAACCCAGAGCTTTTAAAAGTATTAGTATAAATAACCTACCAGTAACTTGGAAATACAATAAGAAAGCTTGGATAACAGGCCAAATTATGACAGAGTGGTTGCAAAACCTAGATTGCAAAATGGCAAAAGAAAAAAGAAACATTATGTTATTTTTAGACAATGCAGGATCTCATTCAAAAGATATCCGATTAAAAAATATAAAAATCGTGTTTTTGTCCCCTAATTGTACATCAGTTTGTCAACCACTGGGCCAGGGAATTATAAAAAATTTTAAAACTTATTACCGAAGCTTAATACTAAAGCACTTGCTAGTAAACACTGAAACTGTTGGTACAGCTTTTGAGTTAATTAAGAAAATTACACCACTGGATGCATTGTATTTAGCAAAAACTGCTTGGGACCAAGTAACCAAGGAAGCGATTAAAAATTGCTTCCGTAAAGCAGGATTGAAGCACGACAATATACAAAATGAAGACTAGCTAAATGAGGCTTTTACATCTGATCCAGAAGATGACTTACTACTTAATAAACTTACAGATATCCTCAAAAATAAAAAAATTGTTGGAATTGACTGACAACGAAAACCTTAACGGTATTTTGGAAATTGATGAAAATTTATATGTTGAAGATCCAAAATCACAAGAAATTGAAAATCCAGAAGTCGAACGACTGTCCGAAGATTCTGATGTCGATGAGGTACCGATTTCAGCAAAGGATATCAAAAATTATGATGAAGCTGTTACCCTAACCAATCAGCTTAAACGTTTTGCCGAAAATCACGGAGATGTAGGGTTTTTAGAGTTGCTTTCCAAATTAGAAATTCGTTTTCTGGACGCCTGTTTGAAGAGAAATATTACGCAAACATCAATAGATGATTTTATGTTTTAAAAAATTGTCGGAGTTATTTAATTATTTAATCTTGGAATGAGAATTTCAGTTCCTTTAAGCTAGTAAGCTAGTACTTCTGTCAATTTGTTAATACAGAGGGCAAGAATACTCTTAATTTTACTTAACGAATTTTAGTATTTTGTTATTTTAAAAACATTCACATATACACTTTTAATATCCGATTTTTTTAAATTATAGTTTTCACTAAAAAAAACGATATTTACTTCGCGTTTCTCTTGGGTGGACACCCCTCTTGAACGGACATTTTCTCATAATAACTCATAAATTAGGAAATATTACTATAGATACTGATATCGTGCTTATAATATGAAAGTTAGAAAAATCCTTTTTTACAAGTTAGAAGAAAAAATAATATTTGCTATCTAAACGTATTTATACTACTTAACATTCAAATTAGTTTGCCGAAAACTTCCCAAAACAGTATTTGTTACACAAAACGCCGGTGGGATTTCCCCTAAAAATTCGTCCCAAGGGAAAGCCAGGGCTTATCAAGCCCCAGGGAAACCGAACGTTTCCTCATTTCACGCCGGAGGACTAAATTCCGCTTCCGAGAGCAGAAATACGCCCTATATCCTTGTGAAAGGGACCCATTCACTTATGCTAAAGACATCCGCAGTAATCTACACGACCCTATTCTACAGAATTGTATCCCCCCTTTAACGTATTCAAATTTGATAAATACCATTCTCTTATTCCTTTTACCTAATTTTAAATTGCCGACTTTAATCGGCTTTGAATTTTGTTGAGGTCGTAACTTTTAAAGACAATTTCTTCCCGGTGATGTTTTAAATCATCAAATAAATTTTGGGATATTAGAGTTTAATCTCGCGTTAATAGACCGCCCAGTTTTCCCCACGGGATAACTGGGAACGTGCTATAAATTTTAATTTGTTCCTTACCTCTCTTTTTTCTTTGTCCCCTTCGTTCTTTTTGCTTCATTTCATTAAAAAAAAGAACGATTTATATTAAAAATATAACACGACAGATTTATAACGATTTAAAACTCACGCAAAGTTTCATGAATATTAATAAAAGGGAGTTTTGCAAGAGTCGCCTGTTGAGGGATTTATCGACTTTAATAAGGTAACGTAGCAAGGAGACTTCTATTGTTATTTGTCAGTTTCGTTGCCACTTTATTTCAGACAATACCTGAATAACACCATTCATCTTCGTTAAGATAGAAAACTTGAACAAGAAAGATATCTTTTTAATAAAAAAAAAATAAATATCCCGATTTTTGAATAAATCCACAACTTACAATTAGATAAATTGAGAAGTCGTATTGTAATGAAGATGAATTTATTTTAATTTAGCCAAATTTTACTGTGATCTTAAAAGTTGAAAGCCAATACAGTAAAAAGCTTGTGTGTAATATCTAATTCTTGTAATAATAAAGAAATCTTTTCTTACGATATTATCAGAAATTGATATACTGTTTCCACGGTAATTCCACCCTTAACCGTTAGATACGACATCTTCAGGAAATGGCCTCTCAGAAAGAGAGTTATTGCAACTACGCTTTGCCATTAATTTCTCGAATTGCTTGTTATGTTATCTCCCTGTGGCTGTATTAAAATGATTTGTCGCTTTTGGTTACATACTTCTGCAATAAATATTAACGAGAAAAACAATCAATTCGGAAAAGTGTTTTAAGTTGAAAATCGAGAACACATTATTTAGTCTAGCTCGTTCGGTGTATTAATTGTAAATAGCGAGGTGATGCTGATGGTAGCTGTATAAGGTCGGAGTTCACTATATTCAAGACCCCCAGCCGTTCTACCTTACCCTCTAAGGAAGGGTATTAAAAGCATAAATTTACATAAATAACCCACTACATCTTAACTACAAGTACATACAATTATGTTACCTCCTTGTAATTTTCCTAGTTTTATGGGGTTTGACGAAAAAGATTGTTTTCTTTTACGAAATTTAAAAAATAAACAAAAATAAAAAAGAAGTGGAAAAACTATAAAATTTTTATTGAACCTCACAAATTTTTTTTAACTAATTTAAAAAAATCGGTTTAGTTATTCGACTCAAGCAATTAATCGTAACATTTTTCAAAAAAACAGTATAAGTGTCCTATGTTAATGAAACGACAGTTAATTATATTAATAATTATTAAATTTATAACGTGTAAGTTTATTGCAAACTTGGGGAAAATTATAGGGAAGCTCTTCTTTCAATAAGATCTGAAAAATTACAAAACAAACTTCTTACTAATATTAAGAAGTGTCTAACTTAAAACGATTAACTTAACATTAACAAAAAACGCTTGCACTGTATAATATCACGCAAATTAAGCGATTACTATACTATACAGGGTGTCACAGAATAACTATTCCTAATTTTCGGAAATTATAGAGGACACTGAAATACACACTTTTTATTAATAAACTAGTGTCCGGAAATTTCTCGGTATCAAGATAAACTAACATCAATCTCAATTAATAATAATAACAATCTCAATTACAACAGGGAAGAGTTAAGTTACGGAACATTTTATTAGTAATAATACTGTATTAAACCTTATAAAAATTGTTCGAGATTACGACCATCATTTTCGATACACCAGTTGTAACGATTTTCAATCGAATGCCGAATTCTTCGAAATAGCTGAGGACGTTCACGAATATCCTCAAATGCTAGAATAATTCGAGCCAGTAACTCTTCTTCTGTATGAACAGGTGTCTCATAAACCATTGATTTAATATGACCCCAAATAAAAAAATTAACTAGAGTCTGGTGAACGTGCAGGCCAAGAAATCGCCCCCCTCTTCCAATCCATCTGTTTGGAAATTGTGGATTTAGATAATTTCGGCAATTTAATCCAAAGTGCGCTGGTGCACCATCATGTTGAAAAATAATATTTCTTCGAATATTAAGTGGGATATTTTCAAGCAATTCTGATAGAGTATATTCAAGAAAAATGCTATAGTAAGTTAGAGTAAATATGGTCCTAGGGTAGAGGGGGGCACGTTCGGACATGGGGCACATCCGGACATTTTAAATTTTTCTCCTTGTGAGTGAAGTAGAAACATGAAATCCTAGAGATTAGTAACAGTAACCATTTAACGACTAGTGACAAAGTTATCAGATGTTATCTTAAGTTTTCATAAAGTTATTACTAAAAGTTTAAACGTGCTCCTTAAAGTAAGTATTGCAGGAATCCATTCCTAGGACCACATAGTTTTTCAAATCGCAATACTTCTTTCTCCAACGATTTACGGGATAGAATAGATATTTATGTACTATATAGGGTGTCCGGAAATGTCGTGTACAACAGAATATCACAGATACCTTGGTCAAAAATATGATGATTTAACCCAACTTATCTATATACAAAGTTGCTTAGTTTAGCTGCTAGAGGACTTTAAAAATCATATTTTTCATGAGTTTTTCTTAAATTATTCGAAAAATCTTTAATAGACTTTATTCATTTTTTGACCATGTCTTTATGTTAGCAGGCTACAGCTTTCTGTGGAACAAATTCGAATTTCGAATCATACAGGGTGTTTAGAAACACTCTCACGACAAGTTATCCATCCAGATCTTTTTAGCCAACCTGTATAATTTTCTGTCAATTTTTTTCTGAATAGCTATATTAATTTAGAAACTATTCTCTCTCTTATAAAATTTCGGTTGGACAAACAGTTTAACCATAAAAAAATATTTTCTAAATCCCTACAAGCCCAAATTGATAAACTAAGGTACCATTAGCAATGTTCAAAGTAGCAATTTCTTTAAACGATGTGAAGTTCTTTCAAAATAAACCAATATTTTCAGGTTTAGAAGTATTTTATTGCTTAAAATATTCAAATTTTCGATAGGACTTATGACCATCACCAGGGCTAAAAATAATACAAAGTGCAAAATTTTTACAATTTGCTATTTTCGGGGCATTTTTGCTTGATGACACCCCATAAACAAAGTCTTAGGTCTAGTGATCTTGCTGGCCAATCAGGGTTAAATCCTGATGATGGTCACAAATCTTGGCGAAAATTTGAATATTTGAAGCAATGAAGTACTTATAAACCTGTTACATCTGGTTTTATAGAAAGAACTTCATACCGCTTAAAGAAACTGCTATTCTGAACTTTGTAAATGGTGCCTTAACTTATCGATTTGGGCTTGCAGAGATTTAGAAAATATTTTTTTATGGTTAAACCGTTTGTCCAACCGAAATTTTGTAAGAGAAAAAATAGTTTCTAAATTAATATAGCTATTCAGAAAAAAATTGACAGAAAATTATACAGGCTGGTTAAAAAGATCTGGATGGATAACTTGTCGTGAGAGTGTTTTTAAACACCCTGTAATTTTCGAAATTCGAATTTATTCCGCAGAAAGCTGTAGCCTGCTGATATAAAGATATGATCAAAAAATGAATAAAATCTAATAAAGATTTTTCAAGTAATTTAAGAAAAATTCACGAAAAATATCATTTTTAAAGTCTTCTAGCGGCTAAACTAAGCAACTTTGTATATACAAAAGTTGGGTTAAATCATCATATTTTTGACCAAGGTATCTGTGGTACTCCGTTGTACACGACATTTCCGGACACCTGTATAACCTATATTTAAATTAGCGCGAATCTTGAAAATAAAAGTTATGCGATTTAAAATACGTTTTGAAGAGGTGGGGCAGGTTCGGACGATAGAGAGGGGGGCACTTTCGGACTGTCCGAACCTACCCCATATACATTGTATAGTTATTAAATGTGTGATTATTGTGCAAATTTCAAAGATATGGTTCGAACGTACATTAGAAAGAGAAATAGTGCCGACGTTTCTGAGGAGAGGATGAAACTTGCCGTCTCAAATGTGCTTCAGGGTGCTATGTCAATACGGATCGCTGTAGTACATTTGATGTTAAAAAATCTACGTTGCATGATAGAGTTTTAAAATCCAGGAAAAAGAAAGCCACATCTGATTCTGGAAATGATAGCGATCACGAATCATCTGGTTTATCGAAATATGCCACAAGACAAGTGTTTACAAACAAAGAAGAAGGTGAATGGGAAGCATATCTCAGACAGTCATCCCAACTCTTGTACATACATAACTACTCGTAAATTGGCTTATGAATATGCATTCAAACTGGAATGGAATACTGAAATGGAACATTATTAGATGATGATGAGATCCTTCGTGATGACTACGTTTTGGTAAGATTTCCTACTAAGAAGAACGTTTTCCACTATGTGGGCCAAGTAATAGGATTTGAGGACGGCGACTTTGTAGTGAAATTTTTAAGATACTCAAAGAATCACTTCACCTTTCCTGCAGTGGATGATATTTCCAGCATTTGCAGAAGTGGCATAGAGTCAAAACTTCCTAAACCAACTTCTGTTGTGGGTACATCACGTTTAGCAAGTTTTCTTAAGTTTAATATTAATTTTGATCACCTTAACATGAAATAAAGTGTACTTGTAACTGTCGTATAAGTTTAATTTTATGTATTCACGTCCGAATCTGCCTCATTGCGTGTCCAAAACTGCCCCACCCTGGGGCAGATTCGGACTAACGCAATTTTTTTCAATAAGCTTATTTACAGTAAAAGTGCTGATTTCTTTCCAACTTTATTAAAAGAAATGGTTGGGCAACATATCGAAGAATGTACTGGCATAGGTTTAAAGCCTCATATTCTTCAAGGGTGGTAAAAAAGTCACCTTAACAAAAAGCGTCCGAACCTGCCCCCCTCTCCCCTACTACATAATTATCAACAATCCCAGCCCCAATATTAAGCGAAAACTTCCATTGATGATGTAAACTATGAACGGCACGAGGATTTTCTTCGCTCCAAATGTGACTATTGTGTGTATTAAAATAGCCATCTTTTGTAAAACATGCTTCACCTATCCATAATACATTCCTAGGAAATCTTGGTTCATCAGTAATTTTATTCAAGTACCATTCGGCAAATTGAACTCTGTTGGGATAATCAGCTGGAACTAATGTTTGAACTTTTTGAATGTGAAACGGGTACTTCTGGTATGCGTCGTCTGTGCAATGGCACGAGTACTTGTTTTTGAGTTACTTTCAAAGTGTTGAAGAACTTGGTCCTCGAAATTAACATTTCGGACAGTACGAATGGCACCCGAATCTCTTTTCTTTACTTGAAATCCACCAGTATGTCGAAGACGCTGATTCAATCTTGAAAATGATGTATGACAGGGAATGTGACGCTGCGGATATCGCTCCGCATAAATTCGCCTTGCTTCATTAGCGTTACCGTAAGCTGCTCTATAGGCAAAATGCATGTCTGCTAATTCATTATTTGTAAAATGATGCATTTTAAATTAGACACTAATTTGTCTAACAAAAAAGATTAATTTATGATAGACGTTAAATGACAACTACGAAATAGAAGATAATATGGATTGATATTAGTTTATCTTGATATCGAGAAATTTCCGAACGCTAGTTTATTAATAAAAAGTGTGTATTTCAGTGTCCTCTATCATTTCCGAAAATTAGGAATAGTTATTCTGTGACATCCTGTATATTGGTCTTAAAACACAGAGTACAAGTTATTCTGAACAAGTTTTGACTTACGGTGAAAATATTTGTCCAAAATTGATAATATTTCTATTGTAACATCGCCAACATTTTAGAAAATGGATTTAAAATCTAGTTAAGCATGCCTATTTTGGTCACTAAAATCTTACTGTTCGTAACCAAGAGTCAAGTGTTTTTGGGTATTTCTCTAAATACAAAATAATTTTTTATTATTATTTAACAGTCGAAAACATGAGTATATTCGTCGGAATTGAGATAGCTAACTTTCTCAACTACCACCTGGTAGTAAGTCTTAAGATACAATCCCGTTAAGATGCAATCAACAGCTCTCAAGATCGACTATTTCTGGGATTGATTTTTTTAGAGAAAATTGGTGGAACGTTTGAAAAAGAAAACAAATACTACATTATATGGTTTCCGAGATAAAAATTCCCAAAATTTGGGTTTTCTGCGGATTTGTCAAAGAACCGGCCCTTTTTTCATTTAACTCGCGATCTTTCCTAAACCGCGTGACTTACGACTTTGAATTTTTGCCGTATTACGCAGAAATGATCATCGATCATGACAGTTTTTACCCCGATTTTTTTTCGATGAAAACTTTCGGAGTATAAGCATCCGAAAGTTCACTGCCTTTACTTTTGTCACCGATAGTAGTGTTAAAACGTTACTAAATATGACTGCATATGAGGTCTGTTTAGTAACATTTAAAAATATTGTTAGTAGCCGCTAATAAAGCTATGTATATGGCTGTATATTTACTAAAATGAATGTCAAATTTATCCTAGTTATTACAATAAAAATAAAGAAAATTGGTAAAAAATGTTGGTGAAAATTTTTTCTTGTTCCTTTCAAATAAGATTTTAATCACGTTTATGTTTAAATTAATCAATCTTTTTTTAGAACGTACCTAACCGTATTGCAATCCAAAATAAAACTAAACACGTGCGTATTTTTCCTCCTAGTTGTGCCCACGACATTACTTAGAATCGTATCGTTCATTAAGCGCCCACACAAAATCGGTTGGGAAAGAAAAAGTTAACCTAATAGGTTATTTGGAAAGCCTTTAACACCTGTCGCTGTATTTTTAATAACTTTCTAATATTTACACATTTTTGTGGAACAAGTCCGACTTATTTGAATAAAGTAAATAAAGAACTCAATTTATGTAATTTTAATCTAAGTAAGGTTTAAGAAAGCCAATAGTAATTTTTGACTTGTTGATTAAATATTTACTAATAATTAAAGTTAAACATAAAAGGTGGAAAATGGTGTGTGTAAGAGCTGGCAAAGTCATCGCCGGAGAAATATTTTCAGCAGCCCTAAATTAAGTTCAGTGCCTATAAATCGCCGGGCGCATCGCGACGTTTTTGCCTCGATTCCGCTGCGTACCTTTCCCTTTTCGGGACACAATACATAATCTATAATTCATATATACGCTCCGACCGGGAACGGCGAGCACGGATGAATCGATATAATGCGGATTTCTCGTAACGAAGCTCCCGAGAAGAAAGCCGGTAAAAAATTGCTCGGGGGCGATAAAAAATTCTATTATTTGTTTTTCGTTTGACTTTTATAAAGGTTTTGTTTTGAGGATAAATCTCGCTAACTAACAACTTTTTTCTTATTAAAGAGTTTTTTTTAAATTCCTCTAAGAGTTAAAGCTAGTCAAAAATAACTTTAAATAACTCAACTGAACCAGGCAATTATTAAAAGTTCATATCTAAGGAACTAATTGTTCTAGAGATTTAAAATTTTATGACGATTTAGATTGAAATACAATCTTTATATTTACGGAAAATGAATTTTCTACGACATTTAGTTCTCTCTGCAGAAATGAAATTCTAACCCAACTTAATTAATATATCGATTAAAACTCGTCAATTTTTAAGAATTCATATCAAAAAAACTAATAGCTACTAAGACTTGAAATTTTATGAGGATTTAGATTCACCCTTAAACTTTATTTCTACCAAAGATGAATTTTCTATGATTTTTAGTTTTTCCCTCAGAAGGGAAAATGTAACTTAATGTCCCTAATTTCTTTATTAGCCTTTTAAAAATTGGGCTACTTTCTAAAAGTGAAACATTCTTAGAATAACAGTATAATTTGACGTTTAGAAGTTATAACTTACCGATTTTAATCTAAAAAATGTTACGATTTTTTTGGATGAGTTATAGTCTTGGAAAAGAAAACTAGATGGTAACTATTAACTAGATTTTTCGCTTTATAAATGAAAAGGTTTTTCGTCAAAGAAATACGGAATTGAAAGCTTCTTTTCATAGAACTTTCTAGTTTACTACCAACTCGACCCTTCTACTATAGGTGAAAGAAGACATGAAATATACACGACTTTTTACGGCTTGAGGGGTCAGAAAAAATTGCATCCACCTTTGCACTAGACGTCGACCCACTTTCCTGGGAACTTTCCTTCGGGAAACCGCCTGAAAAAGTGCCAAAAGGCTCGTTTAACCTCACCTTTTCTCCGCGATATAAAACACGGAGGAAAATCAACACAGACTATTTTTTTTCTTTCGTAAATAAACGTCAGAACGTCCATGTCCGAAATGACGAACATCTCTTTCCTTCGGCATATGGTTGGAATAATGCATGCGTGGACATCTTAACATTTCAAATACGCGTCGTTTCGCGGGTCGGACAAAAACCAGGGCCGTATCAGAAAAGTTCGATGTTATCTCGACCATATCGCGGCCGTTAAGGTTCTTAAAAAGCTCGTGATCGCATCATATCTCGGCGGATCGTCGTATCTCAGGCGAGGATCGCGGCGTTCGCAGTAAATCTTGCGTCACGGTAAAAGGGAATACTATAAATTTCCGAAGGGAAGTTTCTGCAAAAACTCACCGACGACGTAGTCGGTCAAAAGACGTTACGTTTGATGCCGACCCAGTACATTAGTTTTCTCAGATATTTTAAATTGACATCACCGTCTTATAAAACCCGAACGTAACGTTTTAATAAAATAAATTTTAACTTTAGCAAAAGTTACTTTACGAAGGAATTAATTCGTTTAACTTGTTTAAAACACTTTTAATCTTGCCCGACTCATTTGGACAAGAGAAACCCGCTAGGAAATGTGGGCTATTTACGCGGAAAACCGCTTTACAACTGTTCAGGGAAACAAACCGTAATGGGGATTATGCCAGATACCAGTTTTCACCAAATCTGGCAAAAGAAAACGGTGTCAACGAATACAGTAGCAACCACAATGTAACAAAATACAAGAAAATCACTCAATACAAACCTCTTTTTTTCTTTATTTTTTTCCTTCTAAATACATTTTCAAAAAAATCATAAATACATAAGTTTATGATGTTATTAATGAATATTTTAGGGCATACTATAAATAACTTTAGTCTTCATTTATGGTCATATGACCTCGTTAAGATATGACGTTACATTACGTCGAGTCGTCTTAATTGCACCCCCTTTTAATTAAGCATTGCGACCACACTCGACGCAAGTGTCGGTAAATAGAAGCTGGTGTTACTGTTTAAATTTATAGCACCAGAAGACGCTCGCATTGCCTGAGGCCCTTTGAGGTTGCGGGTGCAAATTTAAAACCCCGGTAAATGTGCTCTTTTCGCGAGAAAATTGCGCCGTATATATTTCCGGAATTGCCGTCCGGGCGTACAAGCTTAATATCACGTGGTGAACAAGATTTGAACGTGTTTTTCTCGCTAAATCACAGACATTTCACGGTTTGATATTATACAAGATTTATAGTTTTATACTTATTGGTTTTATATCTATAATATTTTTTTCTTCTTTTCATCGTGTTAAATAGACAAAAAATTGTTTTCTCGTACTTGAGGATAAATTAAATAAAAATCTTGTTTAATGGTTTCAAGTTTACAAATTTGTAGATATCATAGAGACTAGAGTCAGAAATATTAGTTGATATTTCGTGGAGTTATTGATGATAATAAGAATTTTTTGAACTGAATAAGAAAAAAATATGAACAAAATATAAACGATTTCGACCAACTAGAAAATAGTTTTTAAACTTTAATTTAACCTAAAAACCATTTCTTGATTTCTACCGTGCGTTCAGAAATGATTGTAGATGGTTTAAATTTGGCGCGCTATAGATTAATTTTTAAGGTTGGTATAAATACAATAATGTTATTCATATTTCATAGGCGTGTCATGGAAAGTATTGAAAACTATCATAAGTTGTCAAAAACCGTAAGAGAAAGATATTTTATTGAATTTATTGACATATGCCATTGGAATTGATATCCGATCTCCAATAATTATGAGTATATCTACATATACACTTAATACTGAAAAGAATACATCATGAATAAATCCGGCTACGCCACTGATATGCAAGATACGACGTAGGTAATTCACAGGTAACAATATTGACCATCAAAAATCACTAAACTACGAGCGCGCCAAATTCAAACGGTCTACAATCATTTCTGAACGCACGGAATAAATAAAGTCTGGACGACTTTTCATTAAATATAATTAAGTTAAATCAAAGAAAATTGTGAGATTAATATTAGGTTCGATCAAAATTTTTTAATTTCCATTAATAAACTGACGATTTTTTTTAGATGTTCATATTCATTAAAATCAGAAAATTGTACCTTTCTGATTAAAATAAAAACTATAATTATCTTATAATGAATCACAATTTCTCAATCTTGATATGTTTCATGTGGGTAAATGTGGTTATATAAAGTTTTTCCATTAAAAAGCAAACTTGAGGGTTGGCTTATATAAGATAATAGTTTCAAATCCATTCTGTTATGCAGAACCTATTCATTCATTCATCGAATCCGTAGGTGTCATCGGTTTCTTCGAATCGGGTGTCCGCTCTCGCCGTTCCTTTTGCAATCTGTCGTCGTAGACAGCTCGACTCCGACCAATTCTTATCGCAGCTCACGCACCGGGCGGACTCGTCCGCCGAGGACATGTCCAAATAGAGCGGGAATGCTCTCCGGGGAGCTGTGACCTCGCAGGAGTCAGGTCCCACGGGCGACTCGCCCATCCTCTTAAGGAAACGCGATAAATCCGTATTGTTTGCTCTTAGGGCAAACCTAAACCCAAGGAGTCTTCTTCACTAGAAGAAGTCTTCTACTTCTAGCTTCTTCGCATCTTTTCTAGGAGTCAACTAATTCAAAGTTGATTTTTCAATTTACCTAAATAGGTTTAAAATTAAAAAATGAAATTATGTTGAAGTTAAATTGGCTACAATTGCCAACGCTTCAATCTCGAGTGTATTATTAAATTGTAATACAACAAGAGAAATTATAATCCCAGACCGGGTTATTCCAATCCCAGTGTATTCCCTGGACGCGTATAGAGGGAAGCAATTTCGCTTTGGACCATTCTGGTCCGCTAAGCTTCGACACGCAAGCTCTATAGGGAATATTGTTCTCAAATCCCCTGTATATTCAACTTGAGGATTAAAATGTTATTGAATTGGATCAAATATAGCGTTAAATGTCAGTTTCAAATGAACCATAGAAATCAATTATAGATGTGAGTTGGTCAAGGTAGAGTACTTAAGATTACAATTTTATTGTAATTTTATTAATTCTTCGATTTATTGATTATATTTCAATTGGTTCGCCAATTTTAAAATAACCAATATAAAAAACGAAATTCTTCATATGTTGAGCAAGATAGAAATAAGTAATGCATTATTAAGTAACAATGAATTAATTGTCAATCCTTGTTTAATATTATTAAATATTCTATTATTACTATTCTTTTATAATTTAAAGACATTATCTAGAAAAACTAAAGAAGCTAAACAATTTTAATTCAATCTAACGTATTCAACCTTACAAATCTTTAGTCAATGTTAGTTAATAATTTTTTTGGCTAACTTAAATAATTCGTCCAGACTGTATTTATAGGAACTGAAAAATGATTTTTACATTACATCATAAAGAGTCTATTACTAAATTGTTAACAATTTTTTTTTTTTCATAAATAATTTATTTATTGTTTTAAACTATACTACCCTTATTTTCCTTCATATCCTCGTTTTATCCCATCCTATCCTATTACTCGTTAACTATTCAGTTTATCTTTATTTTTCATATTAAACCTTCTAACAACTATTATTAATCTAACGATACTATTCAAGAACCTAATCCGCAAACTAAAGTAATAATAACCCCAACACCAACCACACTATCTTATAATGTAACGTTAGAACATCCCCTTATCACGCTCTTTATGAGCGTAACAACCATAACACTTTCCTAGAGAGTTAAACTTTACCGAACATTTCCGGCCAGTTGATCCACCCTCTTCGTAGTGAATCAAACTTGGTCTAAATCTAAATGGGTTTTTAAGTCGACGAAACGTAAATAAAAGGGGGTTGAATAGGTCGAACGAAAGCTTTTACCAGGGAAATCAGATCTTGACACCCCGTTAAAAAGCTGAGAACACCGAAGCCCCCCAAGTTAGTCTTAAGGTGGTCGATTCGTAGGGGTTGTTTTATTCGGAACGTCGGGAGACAAACGCCCCTGTAAATCTCGTCGATTTACGGCCCGTCCAAGAGCAGCTCGAGGGTTTTAAGTCTGCGGCCGAAGAGGGCGGAATTCGATGAATACATCAAGGTGTATTGATCGGTAAAATGGAATATATCGGTAGTGGACAATCGAACAAATTGCAATCTGAAGAGGAAACGGAAATTTATTATGTTTTTGGATTATTCGCTTCCGCTCGCCGTTTTATGTCACTTCCAGGAAGCGCTTGAAATGCGTGCAGCATGAAGCCATTATCGGAAATTTACCTGAAACCACCTGAGTTTGAGTACGTGATTTACAAAATCAAAATTTACTCCTCCCGAGGGTAATTCCAAAAGACGTTAGGCTTCGAGATCACGTTCTCGTACTATACAGAACCTCTTACCAACTGCAATAACAATGTGAATTTGACGCACGTGGCGACATGGAGCGATGCAACCACCACCTGGTGCCTTAAGAAAAAACTTTTCCACCCCTGAAAACGCATTAAAACTTTTCGCCCGGGCGGAGTTTTTAAAGAGGAAATTATAATTAAAGTTCGGAAGGGAAAATTAAAATTTGAAGACGTCTGCTTTACGTGGTACCGGAATTAAGACTGTATAATATTCAAAAAGAATGGTTAATTCCGGGCTGAATTTGCTATTCCGGTTCAAAAGGATTTTAAAATAAACTTTTGACTACAACCTACCCACGCGCCTTCTAAGGCTGGAGTAAGTTAAGAAACTCTTAAGGAGTTTCGCGAATGCGACCGAAATTGCATGTTACGAGTGCTAAGGGAACAAAGTGGTTGAAATCGGATTGTAGTTGGTCCATCGTTGAGGTGGAATGTGTATTGCGAGTGGGTTTCTAACTTTCTTGGCGACACAAAGAGAGGTGTGCTTGTAATTTTTCAAAGTACGGCACGCTTTGTTATTCAAATTTTACGTTCCACCTAACAAAATGTTTATTTTACAACTTTAGCAGGATTCGAAATAAACAAATTAAAATTGTAAATGTCTAGAGTGGAAGACGGATTCGCTACAATATGTGACGTGGAATTAAAATTGAACAGACGAGACGTAGAAATTAGAGAAACTACAAACCAGACGAGGAACTACTTGATGATGAAGGATGCGACTTGCATTTCTCATTACGAAATTAAATAAAGTTTCCGCTCGCATTCATTGAAATTTACATACTTAGTTTCTCACAAGATATCTATACACCGTTCGAAAAAAATGTCTCATGCGTCATTACTTGCAATAAACCATTGAACTTGAAAAAGTTCACTTTAAGAACTTGGGAGATATAATTAAAAAACTGACTCAAGTATCTAAACATAATTTCCATCAGCAGATAGGATTTCGATCATCCATAACTCCCTTACTACTTGCAATATTGGGATGATTTCTACAGCGTGTTATAGCCGTGAGAATCTAATTTTCACCGATATGCTACAGTTCACCCTAGCGTTAAGAACTTGAGAGGTATAGTTAAAAAGTGACTCAAGTATCCAAACACAACTTCCATCAGCAAATAGGGTTTCGATCGTCCATAACTCCCTTACTGGTTGCGATATCGAGATGATTCCTTCAGCGTGTTATAGTGTCGAGAATCCAATTTTCAACGATTTGCAGTCCACTCTAGAACTAAGAACTTGAAAGGTACAGTAAAAAAAGTGACTCAAGTATCCAAACAAAACTGCCTTCAACAGATAGAACTTCGATTGTCCATAACTCCCTTACCGATTACGCTATTGGGATGATTCCTTCGGCGTGTTATAGCATTGACAATCTAATATTCAACGATGTGCTACAGTTCACTCTAGCATTAAGAACTTGGGAGGTATGGTTAAAAAAGTGACTCAAGGATCCAAACACAATCTCCTTCAGCAGATAGGATTTCGATCGTCCATAACTCACTGGTTGCGCTATCAGGATGATTTCGTTAGCGTGTTATTGCCTTGATAATCTAGTTCTCTACGATGTGCTACAGTTCACTATAGTGCTAAGAAGTTGGGAGGTATAGTTAAAAAACCGACTCAAGTATCCAACCACAACTTCCTTCAGCAGATAGAATTTCGACCGTTCATAACTCCATTACTGATTGCGCTATCTGGATGATTCCTTCAGCGTGTTATAGTTTTGAGAGTCTAGTTTCCAACGATGTGCTCACTCTAGCACTACAACGGGGAGAACTGAAAAGCTGAACAACTTTACTGTTTCCTCGACGTACGTGAAATATTTTTTTTGTCTAATTGTACATGATAGAAAGAGACAAAAATTGAAAATGTACGTTTGGTATACTACAATTAATTAATGACACATGAGACATTTTTTGCCGGAGAGTGTATAGAGGATTTTCTCAAACAGAATTGAAATCATTTTTTTCTTTAAAAATGTTATTCATAACCAGTTCAATTAATCAAATTTTTATCATGTTTTTTTAATTGTAACTTAATAAAAGTTACAGAAAAGAAGCAACTTTCACTTTTTAATCTTTCATTTGAACTATTACTTATAAATAAATCAGAAAAATTGAGTTAAATTGACATATTTTTCACACCAATCTATCAGATTTTCTTTTCTTCTCCTCTCCTTCTTCTAAATCTTACATCTCCCGTGAGTACAAAGACGTGCTGCCAGCGGACGAGTGATTTGCATGGGAACCCCACGGCACCATCTGTGACACGAGATTTTTTCGTTTCCGAACCGGGATTGGTTTTCCTTAAAAGTTACCGGACTGTAACCGCAGCGTAGCGTCCGGATCGGCATAAATATGCTGCAAAAATATGCGGAACCCAACAGAAAAATCCATCCTCGAGAACCATTCAATTAGGACTGCAGTTGTGCCATCACGTAACTATTAAAGTCGTTATCGGGCGCATCGATCTCCCTCTTCCTACGTTTCCGGAATATTTATGTCTTTGAAAATAGAAGGGAAGTAGCGAATATTCGTTGAGTGAATTTAAGACAGATTGCAGTCGACAATTAGCTTTTGAGGAGGACAATTTAATTACGTAATTCAACAACCTACGAGCGAAATTGAAAAGTAGGTACAATTTGTACTGAAAGTACTACACCAACACATACAAGTTCCGGTTTTCAAACCAAATTTAAATTGTAATCGCGTTTCCACGAATTTATTGAGTAAATCGTAATTGAGTCCAGATGTTGGGTTGTCACAAATCATTATTTATTTAATTTATTTCTTATAAATAAGAACCGAACCTCGAGCACCAATTATTCAAATTCCGCAAGCTCGGTTTTAACGACGTTTCGTGAGAAATGTCTCGGCGCGGTTGGGCAACGTTCATTGTGAAGTAATGAATGAAAGTTTTATATTTCGAACGAATAAATCCACGCGGTATAAACGGTATCCTTGAGAGCACCATTCACTGGCGCAAACATACCTACGCGGGCGTGGGCGTTGGAAAACGAGCTTCTTAACCGAATTTCGTACCACCGAAACTACCAAAGGAGTTGGGCAACTTAAAAAGAGATAGAAGGAGATGTTAATGTAAACATCTGGTTACTTAAATTATTTTTTATTATTAAAAAAAAATTAATTAAAGAAAATTTTAAGGAAGTTGATTTAAATTATTGATGGAACATTATTTTTGAGATTTCAAATTTAATATTTATTTAAGTGATTTCGTTGAACGTCAATAATAAATTGATAGTTTTCAATTTAAAAATAAACTTATCTATCAAATCGAAATAGTTTAGCAATGCGACTAGAATCAATAAAGTTTCATTACTAATCTAGGGCGACTTGATCGAATCGAAAAGCAAACAGGCGCTCACGTTATTTATTTATTGCAACATCGAACCATTAGAATCGATTTCGATTCCGTACGTTTTAAATTTTTTAAACTCACTTTTTTCAAAGCTCCATCCGACCTCCCTTCGAAACTTCCCTCCTTTAACAACTTCTACGAGTCTCAAGTCTCGCACAAATTTCACATTTTCACTTAACAATTCGACAGTTCACAAACTGAGAATAATTTCTTTGCCCTTAACCCCAAATCATTTCGTTTCGTTAATTTTTAATTATTATTCGTTCGATTTATGGTAAAAACTATTCGTGAAGATCGAATATCGCGCGTGTAGTTCGAATTAGTGGAGCGCCCTCTGTACTTCCGTTCGGCGAGCGCTCGGTTGCGCGTCTGCGGCGTAAAAGTTGGCCATGTAGGGAACGCGGGCCGGACCTGCGCATGCGCCCAGGTACAACAATAGGGTCAGCTTCCTCCCACGTTCGGATTTCACCTCCGCGTTTGAGCGCTCCGACTTGGCTCCGCTCAACTCAGCGCTCAGAAACGTGTACGTGTGAATGCATTACCCATTCAAGTTGTTGCGTAAATAACAACAAGAGTGGGATATTAGCATAAGGCCGGCCTACGTCCGATATGTATAAAGTTGGCGTAGGATGATTTACCGTGGCCTCCTGTGATGCTCTTCTTTGATCTTCTAGTTTTTCACTTCATCCATCTTTCCCCTTCATTGACAGAATTAAAATAATTTTGCGAAAAATTTTTTATGCATTCATGTTTAAAATTGTTCATTAGGGTACTATTTTCAGTGTAATAACGATACTATTTTTTAATATTTTTGGAAGTGAGATTGTTACTTCCAAAAAACATCTGGCTCCAAAGTAGCAATTTCTTCTTCAATGTTGGCTTTTAAAATTTTCAGGATTTATAATAATGTTTGATACCATTAGTTTTGTCAAATCTGATCGACTTGTACAAATAGTTAAAAAAGAGATAAGTTAGGAAATTTGGTATTTACAAATTTTCATCGTTGCGTTCAAGAAATTGTTTGGTTCTATCAGAACCAATGTTGGGAACCCAATTCAGCAACTTGTTGAAAAGAAATTCGTTTAACATCTTGTTCTTCCTGGGGAGGCTTTTTAACATTTTAGCTTTGCAGTAACAATCCACTTAAGACATAAAAAATATAATAAGTGAGGAAACACTACTAAGGAGACTTCACAACTAGGTCCTCACCGATTGTAATGAAAATGACAATGATCGATAGGTACTAGTATGTAGTACAAATATGTAATGTCTAATAGTAAATTAGATGAAAAATTAAGGCCACGCCGCGACACGTTAATTTTCGTCATACATCACTTTTTAGTAGAAAAACAGCGCTTCAAAACAAATAACTTCAAAACTATCCTATGGTCGGATACTATCCTATGGTCGATAATTTCTCATAATAGACACAACAACTATTCTACCAGTGCTAATGGCGCACCTTACATCTTTGAGCGTTCCTTTGGAAACTTAGAAAACATTGCTTTTTAGTAGAAAACAGCGCTTCGGGAAAAATAACATCGAAAATATCATTTGGTCGGACTTGAACGGATAAGATATCGGTAGTTTCCTATAATAGACACTACAACCAAACAACCTGTGCTGATGGAGCACTTTGCATCTTTGAATATTTCTTTAGAAGAAATATTACTTTTTCGTAGTAAAACAGAGCTTGGGGACAAGTAACTTCGAAATTATCCTTTGGTCGGACTTGGACGGATAAGATATCGGTAGTTTTCCATAAGAGATACTATAACTAATCACCTATGCGACTAATTCACTGAGCACTTTTGAGCATTTTCTTTATAATCATTTACTTTTTGAATATGTTTTGATAATGAAAAGTTTTTCATTTTTTACCTTGTTTTTAAATAAAAATTTAAGAGTGGTCAACGAATGACGTAACACGACGTGGCCTTAAGGGAGCGTCTACACGAGGGATGAAATCGCAACGATTTTCACGCAAAAGAGTAATAGGGGAGGGTTGGGCTAGACGGGGAAGTGGGGTAAGATGGAGTACCCGGTTTGTATTTGCAACAAAGCACTTTTATGCAACGCTAGAAATAATGAAAGCTTTTATTAGTTCCTCTTCATCATATTACTTGATAATCAATATTGTAGGAAGTCGTATTGCCATGGTATCGAGCAAAATCCTGTTATGTCGAGTTTTCTTATAATTTATAAATAATTTCATCGCGTGATAGTTATTAAACGATGCGGTGAGTTCATACAAGTGATAGTTCATGAAATTAGTATTAAACATGAGTACCTTTTTAAGTTCATTTGAAGTGTGCAATCGTATTATTATTCTTTTTTTTGCAAAAACGCCCAATGGAGCAAGATGGGGTACCCCGTCTTAACTTCTTCATTTAATGGAGGATGGGACAAGACGGGGAAGTGACGTAAGATAGGGAACTGCGTCTTAGGAAGAAAGCTGAAAGACTCGAAAAGAAAGAGGAAAACTGAGCAAAAAAGGAAATTTTATGATAAAACCCCAAAAACAAGAAAACGTAGAAAATTAATGTGCTTGTGTTAAATGATGATGTCGATGAGGCATCTCCATGTTTACGTATTATGTGAATCTGATAAACACCCTTTAATAATGTTAATTTAGTTATACTTATTTTATTTAGTTTCACGTATATTATATCTTGTTCCCCATCTTACCCCACGCGTGGGGCACGATGGGGTGAAATGACTTCTTATGTTTAATCGTTAATTATTTTGAAATTAGGGAATTAGTATTCCGTTCTTGCCAAAAATCTTAAAGTTTAATCATCGAAGATTATATAAACTAAAAGTATTTTTTTCTATGAACGAAATTCTGGATTTTATTAACCTCCAAACCCTAAGTACCCCGTCTTGCCCCACCCTTCCCTACATGTATTTTAATAGCTCCGTCTAAACCGGCGTTAAATCCGCTGCGAATCGTCAGTTATCTTCAGCGAGTGCGTCTTGAACGCAAAAAACATTTCCTCTCGCACCTGATATTTCGTCTATTATTCGTACCATCTATAGTGAAAGTGACTCATCGCTTAAAAGCGTATGAACAGATGTACTAATACTATGCGCTCTCTTTCTAACACACATCAACTTATTTGTACCGTATGCGCAATATTGTACCATAAATCGATGAGTCACTTTATAGATGGTACGAATTATAGCTAAAACGAAATACATTGTTTCATGTGGCGCTTTCTAGACGTATGCGATATATTCAAAATGAGCCATTCAGCTTCATCATTTGAAGTGAAACCGTGAAGAAAAGAACATGTTCGACACAGAAAAAAAATATTAACGCGATAGAAAATCGACCAGCGTTGTATAATGTAAAATTAAAAGAGTACAGCAACAGAAATGTAAAGGCAAAATTATGGGACGATGTTGCCAAAATCATGTATGACAACTAGGATGACATGTCTATAAAAATAAACAGGGTGACATAACCATACTCATGTTTGTGTCTTGTTTTGCTATTTTGTTTTCGGAAACAAGACCCAATAATTCATTAAATGTCTTTACAGACATGCGGTAGTACGAAAAAAAACTCGTAAACTGGGTACTCTCTGTGTTCATTAAATTTTAACACTTTGCTGACCGGTGACGACTCAAGTCGTCATTGCACTCGCAGAGCCAGTGACACGACATAGTTTCTATGTAAAATCCCCAATCAACAAAGTGTAAGAAAAATGATACGCTATATATTCTGTTGTACAAAGCAGGATGTGTTCAGAAACGGTGATTTCTTCGTTGTTTTCTATGTTCATAAATAGTTAACGCAGTGACACAATGGATAGCAGTCACACACCAATTTGAAAGGTATTCATTTTAAAATTAAATTTTGATTGCAGTGTACTTGCGTTCCTCTCGCAGGTTCGTGTAAATGCTCAATTTCCTAGCGTGAGGATCGCTGCGTTTCTATCGTAGTGATTTCATCGCTCGTGTATAAGCGCCCTAAATCGCAAAATTTAAAAACGATTTACTCGCGAATTGCTGAACAGTGTGCTTTAATAATTTACGCATTTGTACTATGTACTAATATCTATCGATAGGTATCATTCACTTTCATTAAAATTTGTGGGGACTTAGTCGAGAGGTCTCCTTGTAAGAAAAAATATTCATTTTGTTAAGTTTGAGTATACTGATTTCCACACATAAAAGGTTTTTTTTTACTTTTTCAACTATTGCATTTAACAAGCAATATCACTACTTAATCTAAAAAGGAAGTTTTTTGAAGATGGTTATAAAGGTGAAAGGAACTGCATAGTGTAGCGGTATAGCGCTAAAGGACGGTAAATTTGGCGAATGTATCGGTGTCGCCTTCCCTACGTGTCCCCCCATAAAACCTGGGAGATTTTAAAAGGTCGTAAAACGCGCTGGCGAACAATACGAAGCGCACCGAAAATGTAAATAGTCGGGAATGGAACGTGCCCCCGACAGTGTTCACTTTATTACGGCACTTCCGTTTAGTATCGCTTAACGGAAAAGGTTATAACTACATAAAAGGTGAGATTAATTTAATACCACCAACTGGTAATGTTACAAAATATATCTATACATTCTTAAAATAAGATTTTTATTTAGTATTGTTTAGAATCGATTAAAAAAAGAATAAAATTTTATTTTTACATTTTATTGATGAATTTTTGGAAATTACCAGGTGTTCCTGTCATCAGTCTTGATTTCCATCTCCAAATATCCTTAAAAAAAAATTTCATTAATTATTTTTCATTTATATTTTATATTTCTTACGTGATAATGAGCTGGTATTCCTTTTCTTTTAAATATTTCCATAACTTCCGTAGCAATATTCTCTTGTGTAGTACCCATAACATCATAAAAATCAGAATTTGTATTGGCGTAATGAACCGAGATAGCTCGTCTAAAGCCTTTAGTATAATTAGGACCTGAACCATGGAGCAAAATCGGATGGAAGAATATTGTATCTCCTTTTTCCATAACAAAATTAACGGTTTCAACGTCGCCTACGTCTTGAACACCATGAAAAGCAGGATTTTTAACATTCTAAAAAGGAGTAGAAAGAGAGAGATAATTTTTTGTTGTTCATAAAAAACTACTAATTAAAGAGTTACATCTGGGTATGTATGAGGATATAATTTTCCTTTGTGACTTCCCGGAACTCCAAATAAACAACCATTACGAGCATCTACCCTTTCCATAGCTGTCCAAGCGGCTACAATTCTATTTGCAGGTCCAAAAGTAAAATAATGCATATCCTACAAACAAAATTTTAAAGAAATAATAATAAGTGATATAATATTTTTATACTTGATGCATTGGATGTCTAGAACTATCAGATTCAGCGTTAGGCGGTTTGTTGATAATCATCGAATGACACGCGGTTATATTTGGACCGATTATACTAGAAACAATGTTCAACATGTTCTTTTCACCAGCATATTTATAAAAAATGTCATCATATAAAATATCATTGAGTTTGTAGTACATCATTTCACCGGTTCTTCCCATTTTTTTAAGTTGTATGTCTTTCATCAGTGTCATTTTAGGATCTGGTTTAACTCGACCATTTACAACATCTAAAAATCTTTCCCTGAAAGAATAATTTTCATTTATTTTTATTTCATTTTTCAAGAGAAATTAAATTTGTTTGTTTACAAGCACAAATCCAATAAATTTTCATCGATTAATTTCCTGATTATCAAATATCCATTATCCTCGTAAAATTGCCTTTGATGATCTGTGATGTAAACATCATCAAACGTATACATGTAATCACTAAAACAGAAAAGAATATGGTTAATAAAAATTGTAAAAAAACTATAGTAAGATTTTTTTAAATAAACCTGGACATGATTGATGTATGATTTGAGCAGAGAACTTTCTCGTTAATTTAAATGGAGCAGTATAAATATAAAACGGATCGATATCGTAACATAACAAGGATTGAATAGACAAATAACGATGAACTCTGACCGACGAGATGATTTAGCATAATAAACTGTTTTATTTATTTTATATTTAAATTTTAAGAGAGATATTTTATTGTATATGTATTTGTTTTTAATCTGATGGTTGACATAAATAAGTTAATTAAAAACTATTTTAATGTTGTATGCAGGATGTTTAAAAAAGATGCGGTAATATTAAAGGGGGTGATTGTCCAGGTCATTTTATACAAAAAAGTTTCTAATAAACATGGTCTAGAAACGCTTCGTTACTAATCTACAGCGTGTAGAAGTTTAATGAAAGAGTCCTGTTTTATTCACTGACATATTGAATGACATTTGATTAATAATTTTGTATGTATCAAATTTGTTGAATTTCCTTATCATGAATCGCTATACGAATGCCGAGATGACCGACATGCACTACATTTATGGACTTGCTGATGGCAATGCATTAGAAGCTAGGGGGTTGTATACCGAAAGATTTCCTGGCCGTATTGCTCCTGATAGAAATACTTTGGAAAGTATTTATCGGCGTTTTTGTGAAACAGGCACATTTAGACGAAATGGAGTAGTAGGAAGGCAAGGACATCAAGAACGGTAGTGATAGAAGAGGATGTGCTAGACATGATTGAAGAATGTCAAGGTACTTATACTCGAAAAATTGCTAACACTTTGAATGTAAGTAATGGAACTATTTGGCACATTCTGAAGGAAAATTTGTTGTACTCATTCCATATACAACGCGTTCAAGCATTACTTCGTGCTGATTTTTCTCCTCGCATTGCATTCTATCAATGGCTTTTGCCGAAAATGGTTGAAATCCCTCAATTCCTGATGTTGATTCTGTTTACCGATGAAGCAAATTTTTCAAGAAATGTAATACGCAATTTCCATAATAACCATGTATGGTGTGGCGAAAATCCACATGAAATTGTTGAAGATCGTTTTCAACATCAGTTTTCTTTGAACGTTTGGCTTGAAATTAGAGGTGATTGGACCGGTATTTTTACTAGGAAGACTTACCGGAGAGATGTATCGCAACTTTTTGGAAAACACGCTCCCTGGTTTTCTGGAGGGCGTACCATTAGCAATTAAAGATGCAATGTGATTTCTTAACACAATCATATGGAAATCGCTTGATTGGCGGAGGTGGACCTCACTTATGGCCTGTACGATCCCCGGACTTAAATCCCCTGGATATTTTCCTGTGGGACCATTTGACGTCCTTGGTGTACGCTACTCCATTCGAAAATGTAGAAAACTTAAGAAATCGAATCATTGTTGGGTGCAACCCAATTAAAACAGATCCTAGTGTTTTTGAGAGAGTTCGCCAGTCAATGAGGAGAAGATTGGATTCTGGCATCCGAGCTCGAGGTGGTTACTTTGCACAGTTTTTTCAATTTTTGCTTGGCAAAATTGTTGGTTTGGTAAAATATTTGTTTTTGTCCTTGAATAAAACCCTTGTTCTTTAAAAAAAATTCTGTTATTATAAACTTTTTTGTATAAAATGCCCTGGACAATCACCCCCACTAATATTACCGCATCTTTTAATTAATATGATTTAATCGCCATGTTAATTAAGTTAGGTTAGAAGTTCTTATCTGTAGAAAAAACTACAAGTTGTAGAAAATTTTTCTTTGGTAAAAATAAAGATTAAGTTTCAATCTAAATCCTTATAAATTTTAAAGTCTCAACAACGATTTCTTGCTTAGATATGATTTTTTTAAAATTGACAGGTTTTAATAAACACGAAAATTAAGTTAGGTTACATTTTCTCTTCTGAGGGAAAAACTAAAAGTGGTAGAAAATTCATCTTTGGTGGAAATGAAGAATAAGTATTGATCTAAATCTTCATGAAAAAATATAAGTCTCAACAACTATATCTGGTAAAATTAAAATAAGTAACTAATAGAAAGTCAGGTGTTAAAATGTGTTAGTAAAGTGAATTTCAAATTAAAACTTACATTTAATTTCTTTATTTTCAGTACCTCTACGTATACAGGGTGTGGCACTTAAGATGCCTCGGACCATAGCTCCTTTACGATAAAAGCTATCGAAAAAAATGTAAGAGCAAAGCGGTGCATAATTACCGTAGCTATGTTTCTAAAATATTTCCAATCATCAGTGACGTGCCATAGTCCAGTGGCGTACTAAAGTTATGTTTTTTTAAATGGAATGGTATACTTTTTATTGCGTATTTTAATTCTACGTACAAAAACAAGTAAACTTTGATAAGGGTTGTTGGTACTTATCGCTTTTCGTTTTCAAGTTATTTTGATTTTAAGATTTCTTTGACAATTTTCAACCTGTTCTTTAAAACCACATTTCTCACTCATTATTCAAGCAGGCAAGTTGATAATTGGTACGATTACTCCTCAGACATGCCACTGGAATATGGCACGTCACTGATGATTGGAAATATTTTAGAAACATAGCGACGCTAATTATGCACCGCTTTGCTCTTACTTTTTTTTCGATAGCTTTTATCGTAAAGGAGCTATGGTCCGAGGCATCTTAAGTGCCACACCCTGTATATTAAAGTAAATGAAATAGTGTGTTTCGAATTTTATATTAATAAATATATTGAAATTTATAGAAATTCCAAACAGCTAAATGAAATTTATTGGTTATTCATAATTTAATTTCAGTTTTATTTAATTAACTAACTAAAGCGATTAATATTAATTAAAATATTTCGGATATCACAAAACAATTTATTTCGTTATATTCTATTGTATTTGTTTATTTGTGGTAACATTTTTAATTAAAAAGATGTAAACTATATCCAGATATTTCTTTTTCAATTGAGCATCTTGTAGCAAGGTTTCATTTTAATCTTTCATGTGTATTGGGTTAAGTAGTTGATCTGTAGCATTTCTATAAAACATATCCTGTATTTAGACTGGCGAAATTTCTTTTCATTTTATAACTACGAATTCTGCAACTCAACCTAATAATTTAAACGGCTTTGCTAGCAGTTAATGAAAATTCATACTCACATAATCATCTTAAATTTTTTCTTCTTACACCAGAATCCTTGTCTTTAATTAAAAGGAGAAATTACTCAAGAACCATTTTCCCTGCAACCAAACTTACTCGCTTTCAACAAAGTATAAGTTTCTGCATTCTACCTTCAACAAAAAGATTCAACAGTGTTTACTTAACACGTTAACTGCCATGTGTACCATATATGGACACAGTTGAATTAACTTAGTATTAATTAATTTTTTGATGGCAGTTAACGTGTTAAACAATCAACTCTCATAAAATCTTTATTTAATTCTTATTTATATCTTGTCTACGTGACTTTGCTTGTTTATGAAATGATTCAAAAGTATTTTTATTGTACTTTGCCCACCAATTACAGATTAATTATTTCTCAAAATAAAACAACTTATTTCAAAAATACTTCTTTCTTTATTTATTTATTTAGATATTTATTTATTTTGTGTTAACAGTATTAAACAACACAACACAATAAAAATAAGAACATAATATAAAGAATATAATATCTCAACAATACGTATTCCAAATTTACGTATATAACATTTTCTTTTCTTTTTATATATTATCTTCTTATGATTAACGCCGTTTAGATTTTGCTAAGTTCATTATATCTTCCCGGTTGGCCAGCAACAACACGACTCTTCATTTTCCAAATAACACGGTAATCAACGCTGATACCGCGTTTTTGTGCAATGGCTTCAACTTCATCAGCAATATTTTGTTGGGTCGTACCTTTTACGTCAATAAAGTGGCAATCGCTGCTAGCATAATGGACGGAAATAGCTTTTCTGAAACCTTTGGTTAAATTCGGACCAGAACCGTGAAGTAAAATTGGATGGAAGAAAGCTGTGTCACCTTTTTCCATTATCATGTTTACTCTTGGTTTGTCATCAAAACCAACTACTCCATGATAAGCTTTATTTTTAACATTCTTAAAAATTAAATCAAATTTGAGTTAAATCTTGAGATTTACGAAATGAAATCAATATACTTACGTCTGGGTAAACGTGAGCATATAATTCCCATTTGTGAGAACCAGGAACGGCGAATAAACAACCGTTTTTCTCGTCAATACGTTCCATGGCAGTCCAAGAAGCACAAATTTTATCAGCTGGTCTAAATGGGAAGTAATGTAAATCCTAAAAAAAAAGATTTTATTTATTTGTTTAATTTTATATGATGAGGATTATTACTTGATGCAAAGGATGTTTAGAAGTATCTTGATGCGCATCTGGTGGTTTGTTGATCAACATGGAATGTACAGCAGTAACATTATCACCGATAATGCTAGCGACAACATCAACGACTTTGGGATCTCTTGCGTAGTCAAAAAGGACATCATCAAACAACCAATCTTGAATCTATTTATACAGTTATCATTATTTTTTTATGGAAACAATTATTTAATGTTGATAAAATTACCTTGTTGATCAAATATTCTCCCTTGGCTTTTCCTTCTCTCAATAAAGACAAATCCTTCATAACAGTCATTCCGCCAGCTTCGACTTTTCCATCGCAAAAGTCAATGAATCTTTGCTGATATCTATCAAGTTCAGCAGGTGTAACAAGTCCGCGGATGATTATGAAGCCATTTTCTTCGTAAAATTGTCTTTGTTCGTTGGTTAAAGCGCGATTACTCGCTGTGTATTTAAACACTGGACACCTGTATTTAACAAAGAAATAATTTTTTAAAGACTTGTATGATATACTTCTTCATTTTTCAGTTCGTAATTAAGAAAACAATAAAAATATAGAAGCTTATATGTATATTCTTGACTACTTAGGTGTCGGCGTCTCGACCGTTTTCAGGTCAATCGCGTCGCAAGACTTAATAAAACATTCAATATCGTGTTGAAGAGTTAAAATTTTTAGAAAATAGATCGAAAGACATTAAAATTATAAAAATAAATGAATCCTCAATTATCACACGCTCTGATTTCACAGTTAAATATTTAACAATGTTTATGGAACGAAAGATAACTTAAGACTTATTGTTAGTTAGCTTAAAACAGTCTTAAGTTAGTGTTCGTTCACAGCTAAATGTTTGATAATGTTTATGGAACGAAAGCTAACTTAAGACTTAGTTACCTTAAGATTTTCCTAAGTTAGCGCTCGTTCCATAAAAATTGTCAAACATTTAGCTGTGAACCCGGAGCGTTGGATAATAGAAATAATTGAGGAATCGTTTATTGTTGTAATTTTCATGTCTTTCGGTCTATTTTGCAAAAATTTTAACTTATCAACACAGAATTAACACAGGTTTTCTTAAGGCTTGCGACGCGATTAACCTGAAGACGGCGTAGACGCCGCATATAGGGGTATACAGCTGATCTAGCTAGTCATAATTCAAATTATAAAATAGTGAAATCTAAATAAAAAACTATCGTATTGTCTTCTCTAGTGATTATATTAGATAAAAGAAGCAAATGTACAACTGTGAACCTGTAACTTGCGTCGTTGGTCGATTGGTCGATTTTCGATCACCTACTTTTGTAAAAGCTTGTATTTCACATAAACGGTTTTTCATCTTATTTTTGAAGTAACGTTTTGCAATTTCCCATTACTTTTAAAAATTTTTCGTAATTAAAATGGATGGAGAAGGTATGTAGGAATTCACTTACAATGTTTTTGTCAGTTTACCATATTCGTGGTGTGTTAATGTTTTAATTTATTCCACAAGAGTTACTGTTTAAATATTTTCAACATTTTTTTTTTTAAGATTAACAAATTTGTTATACATCAGGGTGCGTTCCGATAAATTTTTTATATAAATCGATCGCAGGGTAATACTATTTTATAAAATAATAATAATGTTTTCCGACTTTATCCGCCTTCTTTAAAAATTCTAGGTGTAATTAAAAGCTTGAATACATAAAAACGTGTTATTTCGTTTTATCAATCACCATAATAATCTATATCTTTTTATCCTGCGTGCCTTCAAATATAAGGTTGATAACCAGAAATGATGTTTTTAATAAAATGCAAGTATAAAATTTGCGTGATTTTAACAAAAACTGAATTTTACAGATAACTTCCTTGTACGTACATTTTGAAGACTTAGTTTTAAGATTGATAAATTTTATTAAAAAAATAAGGATTGGTTACAAGGCACTTTTGGTTTACCAACAGTTATGAAGCGATCTGGTCGACCAGTAAAAGACTTTAATGTCTGTAATGAAAGGACAAAGAGGAGAAAAACGGAGAATCTTCGAGAGACCGATTTGGCAGCTCTCGCCCATGCAATCCTACCCAAACTTTACAGCATGGGAAGACTGAATATCATTCTCGTAGTAAAAGAGTTTGCTTGTGAATTCTATAACAATTCTTGTAAAATCTCTGATTATGTAGAGGTTACAGAGAGAGTGACGCGTGATCAGAGACATCCTGTATAACTTCCATATAAGATGAAAATATTTTCTTTAACCAATATATTTACTTGTTCTTTACGAGGTACGGCACAGGATTGAAAAAAAATCTTTTTCTCAATTAATTATTAAAGCAAGTAATTTTGACCAGCTAAATCGGCTAAATACCCCTATGTGCGTCGATACCTAGGTAGTCAGGAACATAATAAATAAACTTCAGTACATCGACGCTGCCAAGCCAAAACGGCATAAACGCCATTAACCTAATTTTTCAGAAAACGCAAAAAACGATTGGCATAATGAATCTTAAATGGCTTTTACGCAAACTTTAAAGCAATTTTATAGCGAATGAAGTTTGTTTGCGGGTATGCCGCTTTAACTGTTGCATGCGGATTTAAAAATGTTACTCAACGGTGCAGCTAACTAAAAAATGGCCGTTTTGGCGTTTATGCCGTTTTGGCTTGAGAGCGTCGACATTTTGTTGTTTCCGTAATTTTAAAGGCATTAATCTACAGATCTGGAAATTTTATTTGAGGGTATAGGAAAATAATGTGTGCAACAGAGAAACATAGGAAGTAGATTAGATAAACAAAGAGCGATATAACTGTTTAACCACGCCTTTTCCGACCCAACCCTAGTCGCCCAACCAACCACCTTCTTCCCACGAACTGCCGAACTGACAATTTGACAGTCTGACAGTTTAAACAGTTATATCGCTCTTTGTTTATCTAATCTACTTTCTATATGCTTCTCTATTGCACACATTGTTTTCCTATACCTTCAAATAAAATTTCCAGATCTGTATATCAAATAAAACACAGATTTTTTTCTTGCTTCTATTGGTATTGTATTTCTATTCTAGACCTGACGAGTTTTGGCGATTTACGCCATCTTCGGATACTCTACAAAAATTAACACTTATGATATCAAAGTATTTCTATGTTAAATTTATATATTTTTTATCTTGATGTTTTTTTTTACAATTTTTTTTTCTCGAAGACGGTTCATTTTATTGACACTGAACAAAAGTAGCTTTTCTTTAGCTAAATATTCAAGGTATCTAAATTCATTTTTTTTAAGTCCTTACCATAAAGGGTGTTAAAAATGTAAGCATTAAAATGTACAACCTAGTACGACCCTGGTAAACTAAAGAGACTAATTATGTTTTAAGGTCATTTTTTTAAGAGGTCCTTACTATTGTTTACCATATTAAATTTTCATTAAATTAAGTACTTTAACATTTATTCAAGAAAAATTGTTTTCCAGCTGCTTCTTTTAGGAGGCCGTATCTCCAAGGGGAGGCACGCTAGAAAAAAAAAATATGGGAACTTGTAATCACATTTTTTAATGTTCTATCAAAATCCAAGAGCTTTCCCACATTTTCCAGGACACCTGTATGTGTCAACTAGAAATACTTTTATATCATGAATGTTAATTTTTGTAGAGCCTTCGAAGTTGGCGCAAATCGGCGAAACGTGTCATGCCGAGAATAGCAATAGAATACCAATAAAAGCAAAAAAATCTGTGTTTTATTTTATTTAATCCTATGTTGATACCAAGGATTTACAGTATGTACATTAATCTATGTTTTAGGATTATTGTCAAGTTAGTATAAGAAAGTTAAGTAATTCCTACTTTTAAGAAATGATCAATTACATAATTGATCAAAAAATATCAATTATAATCAATTATAAAATTCATCAAGTTTTTTATTTATTTATTTACTGGTTTTCTTCTGAGTGATTTATGCATTCCAGTTTCTATTTCAAGGAAGTAATTAAAAACTACTCTATAGAAATAAATGTCAACAGTTCCTATTACGGGAATAAATTAAAAATTAAATTTATCATTTCCATGAAGCTTTAAAATTTAGTTGAAATATATTTTTCAATAATTTTTAAAATTATACTTGAAAAATTCAAATAAAAAAAAAATATAAAACAAGATTCCTGTTTAAAAATTAAAAAAAAAACTAGAATTATGTACAACTACAAACATTTAAATAAAAGAGTAAATGCTTTAAAGTAAATTTTCCCAATAAAAAAAAATATTCCAATTTTAATTCCATTTTATATGCAACAGGTAAAGCAGGTAACAGGTTACCTGCTAAGGTAAACCAAACTTGAAGTCAGAATACAGATGAATTTCTAGAATTTCCATTAAATTGTTTTATAATATCTCCCAAACGATTAATTAATTAACAAACAAACCGAATGACTTGCAATAAGATTTTGCAAAATCATCCTCTTGAACACGTAAAATTAGAAAAATGAAGTCTACACTTGATAAAAACGATTGTTAACGTTATCATGAATTTTTAATCAATTCCGGAAAATTAACACAAACATCAAACAAAGAAAAGTCATCACAAAAAACAAAAATTTAAGATATACGAATGTATCAAAAAAAAATAATGATGAATTTAAAATAATAACAAATGTACATTGAACCTAACCTAACTTTTTAATCTCTTTTTTTTAAATTAAATCTACATTAATTTAAATAACTTACGCTGCCATTTGTTACTTGTATTCACACTACAATAAAATACACTTAATTCTACTTAAGTTACTACTTTAAGGTATAGTCTGGAACTGCGATCCAGGATTCGAATTTATGCTGTTATGTTGGCCTCTCAAAGTTTATCTAATAATTGGAGAACGTCAGAGATAAATATACTGTACGGAAAAAAAGTTAACATTCTATAAAACCTTTGTGGAAAATCATGTCATTAGAAAAAAAAATACTAGCGAACAAAAAAAGTTCAAAACATTAAAATGCATTTACATGCTTTTATATATATTTCTTTTAATTTAATGTTTTTGTATTAAAATTATAGTTTGTAAAACAATTTATTTATTTTTATAATTAAGTACATTGAATTTTTTACATTAATTACAAAGGTCAATTACCCACATAATTCATAACTAAACGTATCAAAGCATTTCAAGTTTTATAATACTGTAAACAAAGAAAACAAAAAATATTATAAATAATAATATTTCATTCTATAAGTTACGTCAATTTTTTTATTTATTGACATCTACAATTTTTCTAAACGTTCTAATATATATTCTTATATTGTTATTACATAAATGGCCGAAACAAAGTTAACCGAGAGTCAAAAGTCTTTAACCTTGCGTTACTCATTAAAAAACTTGGAAGAAGGTATAGATGATGATGATGAAGAGATTGGTAAGATTCAAGAATCGCTTTCAAAAACTAAACAATCCGCTGGACCTCAATGGAACACCTCAGGAATTATGAAAACTGAAACCTCGACTGTTGAAGTTCATCACAAGGTAGAATTTGGGGAACCTAAAAAAGAAGAAAAGAAAAAGGAGCGAACTGTTGACATAGATCTTGAAGAGGAGTTACTAAAAGATGACGAGAGTAAAGTAGGTTGATATATGCAACCAATTTAACTAACTAAAAATTTATTTAATTTTAATTTTTTATTAATTACCTTTTTAGTTTAGTTTACATGACCCACATAAAACATCCTCTGAAAGACATCACAAAAAGCATCGTAAAGGTTCCGAAATAGGAATAGAAGAAAAACATAAACATCATAAGAGAAAAGTCGAGGTTCAATCTGATCAAATATCTCGTGAAGAGATACCTACCGATATTTTACAAAGCGATGATCCTTCAAAAACCCAAGAAACAACGAATCCAATTACAAATGAATCGTCTAAAGAAAATCTTCCTGAAACATTAGGAATTTCACTTTCGGCGAATTTCGCCGAGGAAGATCTTTACATTGAAGAAGAACGAATATATCCATCTGGATGTGACGAAAATATACTGTTTGAAAAAAGTGAAAGTGATACTGATTTTTCTGATATTGATCCAGAAGAAAGTGAAGAAACTACGGAAAGTACTTCTGGATTAGATACTACAGTTATTCCATTTGTGAGTATAAAGAAGGATTGGGATCGATTAATTTACTTAGTTTGGAGCTGGGTTCAAACAAATTTAAGAAGTGTATGAACTATTTTTCTTTTGTAGAGTTTATTATGGACTTATGGAATGAATACTAGAGTACCCTTTATGAATTTAACTGAAGGTGATCGACATAATGTGTTCTTTACGGCTAGTCATGAAGGAGTTTTATATGATTATATTAAAAAGGAAATGATTCTTCTTCAAGGACATGTAAGGATTTTTTACAGTATAGTATACCAAGATTAAAGTGTTTGACGAAATAAAACAAATACACATAACTGAAAATCAATTCGGAAGCTCTCTGGAATTAATAAGAAACAGGACATATCAGTTTTAAATATTAGAAGTTATTAAAATAAAACTCAAAAATAAGCCAACGATGAGAATTTATTATTTAAGAGTTAAGTGCTATACGAGTTTCGCCTTCATTGCGTCAGCAGGCACGCTGTCAAGTACTTAAAGGCAAAGTGTTGTTACGAATCATTCATTCATAAGGTGGAATACAGGACAAAAAACCGATTAAAGGCATAAGGCGATGTTACAAAGTTAAAGCTGAAGGCACGTTAGTGATATAAATTTGAACTGTTGTTCTTCAGTATTTGACGATGTGTCTGATGATTCTATTACGTAAGAGTTAAGTGCTACACGCGTTTCGCCTTCATGGCGTCATCAGGCACGCCGTTAAATACTGAAGGGTAAAAATTCAAATTTAAATCGCTAACGTGTCTTCTGCCTTAACTTTAAAGTGTTGTTACGAATCATTCATAAGGTTGAAGACAGAGGACCAAAAAACGGTTAAAGGCATAACCCGAAGTTAAAAAAAGTTATAGCTGAAGGCACGTCAGCGATATAAATTTGAGCTTTTGCCCTTCAGTGTTTGACGATGTGTCTGATGATTCCATGATGTAAAAGTTAAGTGCTACACGTGTTTCGCCTTCATGGCGTCATCAGACACACCGTCAAATACTGAAGGATAAAC